>CM061471.1:9014180-19014180 GCA_030770085.1 Oryza coarctata
TGAGCCGAGTCAATAAAATTAGGTGGTTGTTTCATATATATGTCCTCTTGAAGATGGCCATGTAAGAATGCATTTAGAATATCAATCTGTCGAAGAAACCAACCACGAGAGATTGCAAGAGACAATAAGATTTGAATTGTGGTAGGTTTCACTATCGGGCTGAATGTATCATCATAATCAACTGCATACTGCTGCTTGAAGCCCTTGTCGACCAATCGTGCTTTATAGCGATCAACAGAGCTATCAACTTTGTGCTTTAGTTTGAAAATCCACTTGCAATCAATGACATTAAGGCCGGCACGTGAAGGAACCAGATGCCAAGTTTTGTTCTTAATAAGGGCTTGAAATTCATCATTCATTGTTGACCTCCAAAGGAGTTGTGCCATAGCAGTAACATGCGATGTAGGCTCCGCATGTGAAGTCCGTATGGCAGAATAAGTAACTGTGCCATCGGTACGAACCTTGTGCTTCTTGATGTTGTGGCTTAAGCATGTCCCGTACTTATGGGCAGGAGGATCCGGTGCAGGAACCTCTGAGTGGTGCATGGCCTTAGGCCGGACGCTCGGTGATGAAGTTTGCCGCGATGCTGATGATGATGGGCCAGTAGATGACAGCCCAACCGCAACCTCTGTGCATGCCATAAGGGACACAGGAGAGGCAGGTGGAGACTCCGATGCAGGCAGGCCAGTGTTAGGTGCTGCATGCAGAGCGCCTGCCTCGGGTGAAGAAGCAGGCGCAAGGAATATCGGTGCCAATCTTGATGAGGTTTTAGGCATCCCGAGATTTGCTACAAGCTAAGGGGATGCATTCATAGGGTTAGCATGAAATATATGCATATCATAATTGTTCAAAGTAAAATTGCCACTGTCCTGATTAGGTGTAACGTTGGATGAAGGATAAGTGGAGAAAGGAAAAATTATTTCATCAAATATAACGTCACGGGACACATACATGCATCTGGAATCCATATTGGGACATTTGTATCCCTTGTGAAGACCACTATATCCCAAAAACACGCAGACTTCGGATCGAAAGGAAAGTTTGTGCTAGTTATAGGGTCGTAAATTGGGCCAACATGCGCAACCAAATATATGGAGCATGAAATAATTCGGTGGAGTTTTGAGGAGGCGTTCTAGAGGGCATAGATTATCAAGGATTCAAGTGGGCAATCAATTGATGAGATAAGTGGCTGTGAGGAAGGCCTCATCCCAAAATTTAATCGGTATGGAGGCATGAGCTAGTAGAACAAGACCAGTTTCAACTATATGGCGATGCTTGTGTTTAGCTGATCCATTTTGTTGGTGAGTATGTGGGCATGAAACACGATGGGCTATGGCAAGGGATTGGAAAAAATGAGTATGAAGTTTTTGGTATTCCCCGCTCCAATTGGATTGAACGCATTTAATTTTAGTATCAAGGTGTTAACGCCAAAAGTTGGATAGCCTAGCAATAGATTAGAAAAACCGATCAGCTTAAGTGAGGAGGTGTCTGATCGCTATAGGGAAAAAGTCGATCGGATTGAAGCAAGGAAAGATTCGGTTCCAGAATAGAAGACTATTCATATAAGATCAAGTTTGCGGAGGAGCCGTAGAACCCACGGCAGGGTATTATATCTCTTTAAATCGTATTTTATATAATTAGGAATGTTTAGTTAGTTTAGTTAACTACCTTAGAGATATTTTCTTTTATCTGTGTTAACAGATAACGTCCGATGGTCGTTGTAAACGCGTTGGACTCTGTAAACCTGGGGTATAAATATAGACCCCTGGAGAGATATAAAAAGATCTCTCGATCAATATACTTCTCGACGCATCGCCACCCTAGTTCATCTAGGTTTTTACCGATGGGGTCTGGCTCTCGATGTGGGGCTACATCGGTTAACTTCGATCTCCAGCGAAGGGGTAAGTCCTGTCACTATCTTGATATGTCTTATTCTGTCTAAGACTGCATCGGTTAGGTTCGACCTCTTAGGCTGATCGGATGTATCGCATCACGTCCATGCAGGGTATATCAGCCTATCAAGCTCCCTCCATCGTCGTCTGTGTCGTGCTACATCGGTTAGGTTCGACCTACGAGCCTACTGACGGTAGAATGAGCTTTAGGTCTATAGGTATCTACATGGCATTTCATCAGAGTGTTAGCCGATGAGTTATTTATATAGTGAGCAACACGCCCAGCGTATCGGCTCCTTGGCTGATACGCACTAGTCTTCAGAGACTTCCCTTGAGCGCCACGCCAAGCACATCGGTCTTTCAGCCGATGCGCGCCCGTTTTCAGAGAGACGTCCCCTCATCAACTCAACTAGCCAATGGGTTCGCTCTGCCCCTTACTTCAGTACGACCGATCCGACATCCACCATCCCGTTGCTATTGGCCTCGGTCTCGTACTATCTCGGTTAGGTCCGATCTTCGAGATTCGGTGTTAGCGACGTCATCACGGCAGGCGACATGTCTCATGGTGCCATATTCGAAGCGGCATCAGCTTTTATAGCCAGTGCCTTCTATACGATTCCTTGTGCTCGCATTTGCCTTCATCGGTTTTCCAATCGATGAACGACTACTACAGCTTTCTATCGACTATCAGGAGGGATCTCGTGTGCTTTGCTATTCTCTGAATACACTCTGGTGCCTCCATCGACTCTGGAGCTGATAGATCAGGGTTTCGCTTTCACTACACCCAGAGCCATCGTATCCTTCGTCGATATCTGTCTATGCTTTTATCGGCTCACCAGGTGATGGAAGAGTGTCCTGATTCCTATCGGCGACTAGCTAATAGCAGGAGCCATCTAGACGCGGTCGATAACCAACTTGATCCTATCGGCAGCCAGCCGATAGCGAGGGCTCGTATCGGCCCATTGTTCGACTGATCCGTTCGTCTCACTTTGTTGTCAATTGCAGGGTCAAATTGACTGGCACGCCCGAACCCACCATCACGTCGGAGTCGAGTGAACCCTACGGATCCCCGCACACGTACCTCAAGCCATAGAGAGAAGCCAATCGGCCTGCACTAGAGCGCAGACCTCCTAGGTATCGGCGTGTTCGCGTCGGGCGCATGGTTCTCGATGTGAACAAAAGGAGACGTTCTACATGTGCTTGAAATTGCAAGAAAATGCGTTGAGCCTCAGTGCGGTCATGCATCAAATATATCCACATAAATTTACTAAAATCATTGATAAAGTTTATGTAGTATTTGTATCCACCAATAGACTTGGGGGCAGGGCCCCATACATCTGAAAAAATAAGTTTAAGAGGCGATGTAGAACGATGAATGTCATGAGTATAGAGGAGTTGATGACTCTTGCTTAATTGACATGCATGACAAACTGAGAGACTCAACTTCTTTATATAAAATAGACCGCATGATTGGGGTAGAGGGGTGGCCAAGATGAGCATGCTACTAATTTGGGGATGCCTTAACACTGACAAGTGCTTGTTTGAAGAATTCAACATCGGACGGCTTTATGGGATAAAGGCCTGATTCACACTTTCTTTTCAGGAGCACTTGTTTCGTTGCTTGGTCTTTTACAAGAAAATGATAGGGATGAAATTTAAAAAATACATTATTGTCATGTGATAGTTTATGAACTGAAGGAGGTGTTTAGAGATATCAGGTACGTGAAGAACATTATGTAAGTTAAGAGGACATGTAGCAGTATTAAGAGAACAAGAACCAATATGCATAATTTGCAAACCTGTCCCGTTGCCAACTTAAACCGTTTCTCCACCATGGTATTGTTCACGCAAGGCTAAGCGATCTAAATCACTGGTTATGTGATCGGTAGCCCCTATGTCGGTGTACCAGTTGGTGTCGACCTTGTAGGATGAAGTAGCAGCCACTGTAGCATAGGGTTGTTCCTCCTAATAAGACTTATCTATATGATGCCAACATTTGATGACAGTATGACATGTACGACTGTAGATTCAACAGGGAGGGGTGCCGCGTCCATGTCCCTAGGACGGAGGACTGCCACGGCCATGGCCCCGCTACTATCCATCTCGGTCGGCGAAGTTGGCCGATGCGTCGATGAGGTGAATCTCCGTTTGGTACTACAATTGGCGTGTCTCAAATGCTAGCAAATGTGAGTAAACATCATCGAGCGTGAGGGGCTCACTCTTTATTGTCATAGATGTGATAAACGGATCGTAATCTGAGGGAAAACCCGCTAGGAGATAGACAATGATCTCATCATCACGAAGAGGAGCATCAGTCGTAGCCAGCTCAGAGGCCAGACTCTTAATCTTGCGGAAGTAACCAGTAGCAGAGAGGTCACGCTTCTTGGTTGTAGCAAGGTCAACATACACTTGGACAGTGCGCGCACGTGTGGCGGAGAAGAACATGCGCCGAAGAGTGTCCTAGGCTTCTTTGGATGTGGCGGTAAACAACACGTCTTGAAGGATGTCTTGAGTTATCAACGAGAGAAGACCACTTAGTATTTATTGATCTTTATCATACCACAGACAATATTCTAGGTTAGACACGAACTCGCCACTATCAATAGTCGATGAAAGAATCTGCTGGGGAGGCACGGTCATAGATCCATCGGTAAAGCCTATAAGCTTTGCACTCCGCAGATACGGGAGAAGCTAGACATGTTATAATATATAGTTTATTTTGTTGAGTCGGATGGTGACGGTATGATGAATTGGTATTGGTGGAGGAGATAGAAAATGATGTTGACATTAATTTAGAAAAAAAATACTGGCTTTAATATAGAAGATCGTATATTACACATACAAACTAAATTTAATTTACACATTAACATAGATATATTACAAATACACAGTAACCACCAGCCATTTCTAACCATCGACTGACTTTTGCAAAACTAATATTAAATAAGAGCCATGTATAGTTCATGAACTTGTTAACACGGTCGAATCAACGGAACTCTAACCATGATAATATTTCACAGACAAAACATGAATCAGACACCAGTCGATGATATTTCTTAGATTTTCTTAATAAGAGAAAATTGGACTTGGCTGGTTGATTTATATGGCATGCCATGATTGTCCAGTCAGATCACTAAAAAATTGGCAGTAACAGTATCTAGGTTTTCAGATGAACTAGCTGCCGTTATTCTAGTAAATCACTTTCAGTTCGGTTTGGATGAGAAAACTGGAAAAATTCATATGAACCAACAGTGACGCTTCATCACTATCGTTTCTAATTAAGCCGATAGCGAAAAGCTAGCAGGATCGGCTTTTTTTACTATTACACTTGTCAACGATGAGTCATCGTATGGGTGGTAAAACACTAGATGGTAAGAAGAAACCATATCTGCAGGTGTTGGTTATATAAAAAAAAAGATAACTAATACTGTTGTTAGACGGGACCTAACACACCTATAATGAGTATTTGGGCTTATAATTATAATTATAGTGAGTCTCTCAACGCACGTTTCTCTTGAATCGTTGTTATTTTACCTTCCCTACTTCTATCAAGTGCTGTTTGGTAAACCACATGAACAATTGTCAGCTTAGTGATCGAACGTGTAAATAAATATACATCTGTTAGCATCACGGGTAAGGGGTACGCCGTTACCCTCGCACTCAGTCCGGATTAAGTAAATGGGTACCCAAGAAAATCGCGGAGGATACGGACCACGTGGTAGGTAGCTAGCCTAGGAAGAGGCCGGCCACCACCAAGGCTTTCCCGACGTGGTCCACATTGCAGCCAGCATACACGGAGACGAGGCCGACCACCAACGAGACCCTGCCCCGCGTAGCCAGAGACGAGGTCGACCACCGCTGAGACCTGCCATGCGCGGTTCACGTGTCAGCGTGGCATGGTCGTGGGTGATCTCCGAGCACCGTGGGCCCCTGCGGCGCTCCACGCCCTGGCAAGCGGGTAGTTCTACCCCCATCATTACATATTAAATTTCCATATTACGATCCGTCCACATCATTTAATGCTATTGATTAGACGTATAGAAAAAACAGACATCCTATATACTGTAGCTCAAGGTGAAGTCCGTTAGACATTCGGTAGAGACAGGGCTGCCGCCAGGCAAAAAAAACAATATTTGGTAGCACAATGAAAGCAATGGTCCATGTACAGTGAATGATGTCAGGAGCCCCCAAGTGGAGCAAATATACGGAGGTGCACGACCTCTAGGGTTCTCAAACCACACACAAGCCACAGCATCCGAGCACAAGTGTAACGTTAGTACATCCATACTCAATACAATCAAGTGGAAGTAGAGCTGTTATTCTCCTGAAAACTATCTGCGTTTTTCTACGTAGTGTCCAGCGACCATTGTCTTAAACCCCTCTGCTAAATACCGGGGTCCTCAAGAACCTCTTTGCCGACAACTGAACGTCGACCACCTCATAAACTAGTACAGCCTTTTTCATCAAACAAACAAAGGTCATGTCATGCATGGCTTCATGGGCGACGACATGCACACCTTGTTGTTGCACTATGAAGAAACCACCTAAATGTTTCTATTCTGCTTTGTAACAAAAAAAAGAATCGACCACACCTTGCTTACCAGAATCAACAACAAAATTTAGCAAGATTAATGTAAACGAACTGGATTACTCAAATCGTTAAGAAATACGAGTGAGTTAGTGCATGACTGCTCTACTTCTTGGCCCCCTCCTAACCCTCACCTGCTAAGACAAGTCTGAATACGTATCTTCAGTTTGGTACATAAATAGGCACCATTGTAAGCCTGATGCTGCTACACCGACCAAACTGAAGATAAACGGAAGATGTCGAGTAAGTGTATTCGCAACTTTTATAACAAGACCATCCATAAATGCAGAAGTATAGTATAGAGTAAGACTAATACCTTATTTTCTATAAGGATGATTTGGTCTATATATATATACAAGTCTAACGGTCTAACACCTTTCACAGTCGTAGCGAGAGAGACACAGATACAGAGACTAGAGCGAAAACAGATGAACAAAGACGTGGGTAAGCCTTTGGTTATGATATCAACGAACTGATACATCGACGGTACATAGAGCGTCCGAACGAGTCCTAGAACGACCTTATCAAATATCAATCTCAATATATTTCATGCGACGATGGTGAACCGGGTTAACGTTCATATAGACGGTACTAACATTGTCATAGTAGATAACTGTCGTGGAGGCGATGGGTGTATGTAGCTCCTATAGAAGCTACTGAATCTAGCAGCACTCAGCGACGGCATGAGCAACGGCGCGATACTCGGCTTCGGCGCTCGACCGAGACACCATAGTCTGGCACTTAGAGGACCAAGAGATTAGAGTGTCACCGAGGAATACACAGTAGCCGGATGTAGAGCGTCGGGAGTCGGGGCAACCTGCCCAATCCGCGTCAGAGTACGTGGTGAGAGAGTCGATGGGGCTAGAGCTGAGATGTAGGCCGGTGGATAGTGTGCCCTGCACGTAGCGAAGGATACGCTTGAGCAGCGCGATGTGAGGTTTGCGTGGAGTATGCATGAAGAGACACACTTGCTGAACCGTATAAGTGAGATCAGGCCGTGTAAGTGTTAGGTACTGTAGAGCACCAGCAAGACTCCGGTACTGAAAGGAGTCAGCGATGAGAGAGCCATCAGTGGCGGAGAGCTTGGCACGAGTGTCTACCGGAGTAGCGGTGGAGTGACAGTCGGTCATGCCCACACGCTGGAGAAGATCCATAGCATACTGGTGCTAGGAGAGAAATAACCCGTGAGAAGAGCGCGTAACAAAGATGCCAAGGAAGTGGTGTAGAGGACGGTCCTGGCAAACTCTAAGTAGAGTTTGACCATAATGTGATGTAGGGTGGTAGTCGAGGACGCCGTAAGGATGATGTCGTCGACATAAAGAAAGAGGTAGGTGGTGGCATCCCCGGTATGAAGCACAAAGAGGGATGTATCGGAGATGGAAGCCACAAAACTAAGTTGTTGAAGATAGGCAGCAAAGCGCTGGTACCAAGCCCGAGATGCCTGTTTAAGGCCATAGAGAGAACGTTGAAGGAGACAGACGTCGTCGGGACGGGATGTGTCGACAAAGCCTGGAGGTTACTGGCAGTAGATGGTCTCCTTCAAATGATCATGAAGAAAAGCATTCTTCACGTCAAGCTGATGGATCGGCCAAAAACGCGAGGCAACGAGGGTAAGCACAACCCAAATGGTGGTGGGCTTGATGACGGGACTAAAAGTCTCATTGTAGTCTATGCCGAAACGTTGAGAGAAACCTCTAACTACCCAGCGCGCCTTGTGATGGGCAAGTGATTGACCGGAGTGAAACTTGTGTTTGAAAATCCATTTGCCGGTCACATCATTGGCATCGAGAGGACAAGGTATGAGGCACCAGGTCTCGTTGTCTATGAGGGCCTTGTACTCATCGGCCATAGCCACGCGCCACTAAGGATCAGCCAAGGTAGAATGGTGAGTAGCTGGGATGGGTGAGACGGCGCAATGGACTGCGAAGAAACCGTATCACTGGGAGGGACAGAGTGACCCGGTTTTAAATCGGGTGAGCATAGGAGAGGAGGTGGAAACAATGAAGGCTGCACAGTCTGATGACAGTATCGGTTGTGGGGCGGGGTCGAAAGGAGTAAGAGTGACAGCGAGGCGGGATCGGCGATTGTAGGTCCGAAGAAACGGCTAGATGAGGTCAGCCTGAGCCGATAGAGGGTAGGGAGCCGATAGAAGTTGGGAAGTCGATGGAGGTTGGTGAGCCGATGGAGTGTGGCGAGCCGATGGAGATTGGTGGGCCGATGGAGGTGCTAGAGTCGATAGAGGTTGGCGAGCCGATGAGGATGATGAAGCCGATAGGGGTCCGATCGGTATGACAGCGGAACGAAAAAGGGTAGGGTAGTCATTCAGTGGATCCTTAGAAACGACCAGTGTGGGCTGCGGAGGTGTGGTTGGTGGTAACTGTCGGGATGATACAGTGTGGGTGAAAAGGAAGTCGAGAACGCTAGACGAAGGTCCATGGTGGAGTAAACCGAATGGGAAGAAGGACTTGTCAAAAACGACATGTCGGGATATGATGATCCGATGGGTCAAGAGATCAAGACAGCGGTATCCCTTGTGGGAGGAGGGATAGCCAAGAAAAATACAGACGGTGGAGTGTGGTGCAAGTTTATTAGGGGTGGTGGCTGTCAGATTGGGGTAGCAGAGACACCTAAAAACACGTAAGTGAGAGTAGTCGGGTGTCTTGTGGTACAAAAAAGTGTAGGAAACGTTGTGATGAATGAAAGAGCAAGGGCGCCGATTCAATAGATATGTCACAGTGTTGAGTGCTTTAGCCTAGTAGGGTGCAGGTAGATGGGCATAAAGAAGCATGGCGCGATTGATGTTGTTGAGGGTAAGAAGAAGACGTTTGGCCTTGCTGTTTTGTGGGAAGGTGTAAAGGCAGAAGAGACGAAGGTGGATGCCATGAGAGGTGAGAAAGGCTTGGATAGTACGGTTTACAAACTCCGTGCCATTGTCAGCCTGTATGGCTTGGATAGGGAGGTTGAATTGCATTGAAACATAATTGGTGAAGTCGATGAGATAGGAGGTAACCTTGGACTTGCGTGTGAGGGAGAAAGTCCAGCAATAGTGTGTATAATCATCAAGTAAAGCAAGATAGTACTAATAGTCTAAAACACTTTTAACTAGAGAAGTCCACACATCATAGTGAATCAGTTCAAAAGGTCTAGAGATATAAGAGATAGAGGAGGAGAATGACAACCACACATGTTTGTCAAGTTGACAGGAGTGGTAGACAGTGGGGCTATGGTGGTTACTCTAGATGGAGGCGGTGTGACGAAGAGTGACGACAGCGGCAAAGCTAAGGTGACCGAGGCGAAGATGCTATAAGTTGGTGGAGATGGCAAGGCTGATGTGGGGAGTGGACGATACAACAGAGATGGTGTAGAGGTTGTCGCCACTATTGCATCGAAGCATCTCGCACCGGGTCGGGATATCCTTCACAGAGAAACCAGAAGCGTCAAATTCAATAAAGCAATTGTTATCTCTGGTGAATTGATGGACAAAAAGTAGATTATGGACGAGGGAAGAAACGATTAAGACATTGTGGAGTAGAAAGTTGGATGTGGGTGTAGGTAGGATGGAGTCACCGCAGCATGTGATAGGAAGAGATTGCCTATTATCGACGGTGACGAAGGGTGAGGAGGAAGGATGGCGGGAGAGTAGTATACCGTTTGATAATGCCATGTGAGATGACGCACCAGAGTCCAGCATCCAGGGGTGCTGAAGTTGGAGCGTCATCTGGTTGAGGACGGTGATGAGGCCAGCCTGGTTCCACAAGTGAGCCGAGTAGGTGGTTGGCGAGGGTGTGATCGACTGAGGCAGTTGGACGGGGACGGATGCCAGGTGGGCCTGGTGGTGTACACCGAGGACCCCGGGCTGCTAGTCGATGGGGTTGCGTAGCTGGGGTTGAGGTGCCCAGGGGTTGTAGTAGAGCCACGAACCCATGGGACCAGCCCGCGGGGTAGGGCAGGAGCAGGGCGTGGTTGCATTGGACCGCTCTAGCTCTTGCCCTTGCCCTTCTCTTTGCCTTTGCCATTGCTACCGGTGTAGGCTTTGTTGCCATAGCCAAAGCCATGACTGCCAGAGCCATGAAAGGAGGTAGTAGCGCACGATGGGCGGCAACCGATGGGGTTGCTGCAGCCATGATCGGCTGCGACGATAAGAGCGGTGTGGGCCACAGTCTTCTCATTGTTGGCCAGGCGAAGTTCCTTAAGAACCAGCATGTCGTGAGCCCGAGCGAACGTGGGAAGAGGGGTGGAGTTGGCAATGTCATCGATAATGTTGGAGAAGCGAGGGTTGAGTCCTCACAAGGGGGCAAGGACGAGTTGTGAGTCGGCCACAGGATGACCAATATCACGGAGGGCGGCGGTCTTGACCTTGAGGCGTTGATAGTACGAGGAAATAGAGAAGTCCTTTTGTACCATGGAATGAAACTCATTGAGGAGGAATATAGCGCGCGGCTACTTATTTGCTTGGAAGAGCCACTCGATGGCCACCTAGAGATCACGAGCGGTGAGATCGATGTCTTCCATGGCAAGGTCGAGAATGGAGTCATCGACCGAGCCAAGTAGCCAGCTGCGCACGCAGTATTCGGCGATGTCCAACTGGGGGTCATAGGGGCAAGGTGGAGCAGAACCGTCGATATGGGAGCGAAGGCCAAACTTACCACATAAGGATTTGAAAAAGAAGACCCACTTAGTATAATTGGCATTTAGGTCGAGAGAAATCGAAACGTGGGATTTCACGTTGACGACGACGTAGGGTAGGGAGAACATCGGGTTGCTCGAGGCAGTGTCGAGGGTCGGAAGGGATCCGGCAACTAAGAGAGTACCGGAACCAAGAGCCGATTCGATGGTTATGGTCGAACGTGGGAGAGGACAAAAGTGTAGTGGGACGTGAGAAGCCGATAGGAAGGAAGAATAAGGGGGCCAATGAGAGTTGGTGGCCGATAAGAGTTGGTGGCCGATGAGAGTTGGTGGCCGATGAGAATAGGTAGGTCACGAGCGGGAAAGGTGGTGGCCAATGAGAGTGGGTAGGTCATGGGTGGGAAAGGTGGTGGCCGATGAGAGTGGGTAGGCCACGAGCGGGAAGTGGGGTTTCGTGTCCGTAGACACGTGGATGCAACTGAGTGGGGCGGACCCGAAATATGGGAGAAGTCGCGGGCGTGAAGGAAAGAAAGTTTACGTTCGAAAAACAGAAATTCGTGTCCATGGACACCTGGACGCGTTGGAGTGGTATGGACGCAAGAGGAGAAATTTCATGTCTAGGCCAGGTTTCGTGTCTGTGGACAGGTGAGCGTGTTGGAAGAGCAGGAACCCGAAGAGTGTTCTAGCCGATGAAGGGCGGACTGGTCCAGCCGATGGAGAGCGCGAGTGCAGAGGTGCACCGACGTAAAGAGAAGGGAAGGTGCACCGATGAAAGAGGAAGCGAAGGTGGGTCTAGACGAGACGAGGAGACAGATGAAAGCTGTCTCCTTGTCACATGGTGAAAGTGGCAAGTAAGCGGTGAAGGAGAAGACCGTTTGCGGAGGAAACAATGAAGATAAGAACCGAGGTGAAGAAGCAAGGAAGAATAACAGAAGAGAAGGTTTACGACGGAGATAAGGCGTCAGCTCACCGATAAGAAGGTTGCTAGCGCGTTAGGATATCTAAATTCACTCTTATACCATACAGAAGTGTAGTATATAATGAGACTAAGACTCTGTTTTCTATAAAAAAAATCGGGTCTATATATATATATATATAGGTCTACTTTGCTTCTACTGATCCTTGGGGTTCTTTCCTTTGCACCACCTTCACACATTGCGAGTTCAAACACCAGTTGAAAATCTCGGTACATTCTTGTAAGTGGTAATATACTAAAACTCTATTGCCACTATTTTCTCACGCTTCAATTTCCTTTGTGATCTTAATGTTTGCAGTGTGCCTGGAAATTTTTTCAGCTTGTTTTCGGAAACATAATACTTAGGTGTCATTGGTCTTTTGGCATTAAGAAACAGTGCTATATTAATAGGATTGCCATATGGTCTTTTATAACAGTTGTAGAATGACCACAGGTTGCAACAACTACTGCAGTGTGGCATGCTTCTACTGCAACATTCACAGGTTACCTCCAGTTTGTGAGAAGTGCTGCAAATAATTGATTGAAGTCCATGACGCATATCTTGTTCAAGGAACAGTGCACAGGCATTTTTCTTCTGTGCAGTCTCACCCTTGTTTTGTTATTATCTGAATGTCTTTGTTCCTAACTGTTATCTTCGCTATGTTGAAGCAACAGATATAAACCTGGAAATATCATATTTGCCATGGTGTTTCTTTTTGATCAGTGAGTTATTTCAAACTTGGTATTAAATACAATACCAGCAGCTACAAAAGCATGTAAGATACTATAACACAACATGTAAATAGTTATCTGTAACACGCATTGTGCCCAAGTGATTTGAAAGAACAATAAGACAGACATTTCTTCAAGCATCCTAGCAGTATAAGTTACGAAAAGAACCAGCATAGACAAAACTAAAAGGTCCATTCTAAAGCAAAACAACAAATAACACCTAAATTTGAAAATGTTTATTTCCCAATATACTAAGGAGTAACCTATTCTCTTTCTATGTTGTTGGTAAAGCGCCAAATTAGGCCTCCGATAATATTGTTTATGGAGTGAGAAGCCATTGGAACTATGATGCTTGAAGAAGCTATGGTAGCTAAACCATATGCTACGCCAACAAATGTTGCCCTGGAAATACAAAAGTATTCAAGTATAAGACCACATTGAAGCTTATCATCATGATGAATCATCACAGCTCAAAATATTAGTAAAATTTTGGGAGTTAACTAGTGCTTTTTAAAATACACACAAAGAAAATCATGGCTCCTGTGTTAAATTATTCCCGTTATAGACATGTATGAAAGATTGCAGGAAGATATCTTACCAGATTGCAAAAGAATATTTTCTGCCATTGCCGAAGTGAAGAATACCGAAAATGGCACCAGTTACAAAGGCACTTATCCAGTTCAGTCCAAAGGTAGGCATCAGTGCCCCTCGAAACAGCAGCTCCTGACATATGAAAACTATACGTCATGATTTTCTTCCAAATGTATCCAAAAGAAGACTTCAAATAATTCATATCTTTACCTCGCTTATCCCAGGAAGACAAGCAACTATGATATAATCGAAAGTCTCCAGCGAAGTAAGGATCTAGTTGACAAAAATTAAAACAATTAAGAGTTGAAGTGTAGTGAAGGAACTTGCACTATCTAAGAATTTGTAAGTGTTCCAGGGCCAGAGTCTCAAATGACCATAAAGAAAAGACACCTGATAGTACTTGATATCATATACTTTTTTGCATCTTGAAATAAAGATGTATGATCTATTACAATACAACGAAAACACTTGCAGTAGGGGAAATTAATGCAATTATGCAACTTAGCTTTAGCAAGAGATAATGTGCCAGAGACTTGGAAAAATCTTGTGTTGCACTCAGCGTTCTAAATACTGGACTGTCCAGAATTACTAGCCACTGGTTAAATCCAGTAACTGGCCAGTTACAGGAAAAAGGTTCAAATCCAAAAGTTTAATTTGTTTACCAGCAACCAGTTGGAATTATTTAAATTTAAAATTTGAATTTATAGGCTTCTAGCCAATAGCCACCCCCTAACAAGTCCCTGGTTCTGGACCGGTTACTGATCTACTCCAGTTTTTGGAACCTTGGTTCCACTCAGTTCATAAAAAGAGCAGAGCATTTATTGACTAGTGTGAAAATGTACATCATTTATCATTGAGGTAATGCAAATTAGAGCAGTCGTTACAATGTACTCCAAAAGTTTTATTTTTCATTCAGACAACAGCATAGGTTCATCAGCTACTTGAGAAACTGTATTTTGCCAGTGACAGACCTTCATTAGAGGGACAATAAAACAAAAGTGAAATATTGATTGTAAGGTTGTATATACTTGTCTATTTGCAGTCTCACTGGAATTCCTGAAATCTGGCCATGTCTGTAGAAGAATATATCTGCTAGATGATACTATAATTACAAGTCCTGTGACCAACTCGAGATGCCAGGTCTCAAAATTGACTGCAGAAAAACAATATAGAAATTTACTTACATACATTTATCTAACTCAACATTATTACATGATATATCATTGTTAAGATAAGAAGAAAGCATACATGACAAGTTCATAGGATCAGCAACCAGCCATCCATTCGAAGATGCAAAATGCGATGCCTGTAAACAAACTATCATTAGGCATTAAGGATAGCACCATCGTTACTGTAGGATTTGCATTATAGTGGTGTGAGTTGAAATTATATTTACTCATTTAATTATTGTTTAAAAGACTAATTTTGCCATCACTAAGCATATATGTTTACCTCACGAAGAATGAGACCTCCTGCAAGGAGTAAGCTAGATGTGAGGGTACAAGCCTGAAGAACGGCATTCCTCGGGGCAACTGAGAATTTCTCATCACTAGTAACATCATTGGCATTGACCTCGACGCTGGTGGTGGGATTTTCTCCACTGCCTGAAGAAGAAGCTTCTTCACTTACCAATGTTGGACCTTGATATATACTTTGCGATTTCCTCCTTTTTCTTTCGTTACTCTTTGCTGCAAATATTCTGACAGCCTTCAACAACAGATAAGCTGTCTGGTTATATACATGGAAGAGAACAAACCTTGAAATAAATTCCAATGCAACACTTACATTGCGTGGGCCATTATGCAGCCTTTTCCATGTTGCAATCGCGATTCGGCATTTACAACCTGATTAAACATAGTCTGCCAATGTAAGGATATCAGAATGATGAACAGTGACGTAGATTTACATGGCAGAACATTGTATTACTTGCCATGAGCACAAGACAATGGACTGATTAACTCAGAAAAGAGAAATGACAGGCTACATACTTACAGGTCATACATGCTCCCTAAAACCCAGAGACTGGTGTCTATGACAGTAGTACCAAACTAGCAATTATGAATTATAGAACAAACGAAACAAGCCCCACAAACAGGAGGAGCTAGAAGTGAAGCAATTGCATTACATTGGGGTTCCCCCGTAATACTCCCTCTAAATTCTTATGTAAAAAAAATAATATCTCTGAATTTCTAATGGGCAGAAACATCACACTGTAGCTGTCTAGCTGCCATGCCAAATCCTCGATAAATGAAATGAATCCTCTCGATCTAACGCATCCAACAAGTTGAAAAAAAAAAGAATTGTCCAAGAAAAAGAGGAGGAATGATACTGCCTTACTCTGTAAACCTCGGAGCGGGAGCGCGGCCGGCGCGAGCATCATCGACGCCATCGACGACGGATGGCCACAATCTTAAGTAAGCGATGGCGGTGGCCGCGGCGAGTCCGTCGAGAAACGGACGGAAGGAATGGGAGGGGGAGGGGGAGAGGAAACAGTGAGAGAGAGACCCTGTTTGATGGGATTTTGTGTGGCGCTGGTGGTGTGTGTGGAGATTCCCTGCCTAGTGCCTACACACCCGCGTGGCCCACGTCACGCTCTCACTCACCTTTGTCATTTATCGGCATCGGCCTCACAGCCATCTGTACCGGAAAAAATCCTATGATAATGGAAGCAGCTCCTCAGCCTACGTGTCTGTGCCTCAACAGCGCTAGTCGCTACGACAGATGATACGCATTGCTACGATAACAGGTCTCGGTTTAACCTCCAGCACTAACCCATTCCTACAGGCCCCCACGTTGTGCCTATGAGGCGGCTCGGGTGGCGACCAAACGACTGCACCGCACCTCCGCCCACCCGCTCCCCTCTCCTCGCCGCCGCCCGAGCAGGCCGGCGGAAACCGCGCGGCCGCAATGACAGCGGCGGCGGGGCTCCTTCCACCTCCCCGCGTTTTCCCTGGAAGATGTGGACGACGTAGGCGGAGATGGTGACCACGGAAGTGGCGTCGGCGCGGAATCCGCGGATCCGACGGGTCGTCGCCCAGCCAAGGGAGACGACAACCGTGGGGGCACGGATTCTGGCGCATCGACCACGGCCTCACTGCCGGCGGAGAGGGGTGTGGCCGGACTTGGCGCCACCCCCAGACAGATCCGGTCGGATGGCGCGGCGGCCCGTGGCTTCGCTGCTGGCGACGGGCAGCGGCCACTGGCATCAACGGTGAGCGCGGCTGGTAGTGGTGGCGGCCAGTGGCATGGGCGGTGGGCGCCCGTTGGTGCCCCTTGTTCGGATGAGAGGCGACCAAAGAGGAGGCGGGTCGTCAATTGTAGAGGAGCAGCCTGTGACGAGGATGACCGGCGAGGTTGTGGCTGTGAGGAGGCTGGACGTCAGCTGGAGAGGAGTTAGCCTGTGAGGAGGCTGACCGGCGAGGTGGCAGCTATTGAGGAGGCTGGCCGGCGAGGACGACCGGCGGATTGGAGGTGGAGCTCCCCTGAGAGGTTGCCGGCTAGAGGCGTGGTGGCAACTACATGTTGGCAGTGGCCAGTCGGTGGTTGATTTGGGAGACGATGGAGCTACGGGTCTTGGGGGAGGGAAGGTTGACAACTCTTGAGACGCTGTGGAGGTGGAATCTTAACTATGTCTTTGGACTGGTAGCGGTGATGTTTCGGCATCACTGCCTTCTTGAAAGCCTTGTCATTGGAGGTCTAGTCTTTTTGTCTTCATGACGTTGGTTCTCATACACTCTTTGTTTGTCATTAGACGAGTATACCTTTTTCTCTCTCTCACTCTTTCTCTACAGTCCTAGTCCTAATCCGTTGTGACAATTAGGAGTCCGCGTATTTGGCGATCAACTGGCTTGTGAGGTCGACGCTGGGTAGGGCGGTTGCGGCGCTCCTGGCCGTCTTGCTTGGCAATGAGCATGTAAGAGGAAAGAGCAGATCCTTCTTTTCTCTTGCACTCTCTCTCTGCATCTCTAAGCCAGGATGGCAACTAGGAGCCTTTGCGCTCATTTCAACAGCCTGGAGTGAAGACGGTTGTAGCTCTGTTATAGGCCTTGTCTCAGGGGTTTCATGCTAGCTTCATTTCTAAGCAGTGTATAGTGACGTTGTCGTACATGGCGTGGTTGTCAACTTAAGTTACTTCATTCATTTTAAAATATAATAAATTAGTATTAAATTATATATAATATAGTAATATGAATCTAGATAGCTAGATTGCTATATTTTAGGACAGATAAAATAGATTTTTTTTCTTTTGTTTATTTTGACTATAGTTATAATCTTATATTTTTTATGTTATATGAATAGGAACTTCATATCCCCTGGTGTTGTTCCTTAAAAAAAAGTAAAAATAAGTACTGGTTTAATTTTCATTTTGACTCAAGCACATAAAGCTAGGCAATGATATATTTGAAAAATTATGACCAAAATACCCTTGTTTAGTTACACGTGTACATAGCGAAAAAGAATGGCTGTGAGTAAAAGAAGAGAATGTGCTGCGAATGTAGAGACGTTCTCCAGGTCTCTAGAGGTTAGTTCACCATTGACCAAGTAAGTTGGGTCCTCAATTATAGATAGCATGAGAAAACAAGGGAAAATATGTAATTTTTACATTGAGGAGTGTGCAATGAAAGTAAATGGGAACAAATATTTAAGTCTAAACTAACAAATAATCAAGAACAGAGGAAGTACTTTTAAATGACAGTTATACTGATGGGTCCCGATGTGAGCGGGTTGATGGTTTGGAATGTAGATTTGGTGGAGGTAAGGCATGCAGACAGGCAATGTACAATTTTTTTGCATCCAGATTAAAACTGGATTGCAAACCATAAATATAGAAATAATAATAATAATAATCGAGTTTTGTTTGTATTTCTTAGCTTGTCATTTATAATATTTGTGAAATAATGTACAGTTCTCTACCTCTTCTTCTATTCTTTACCCTTCTCTCTCTTATTTTTTTATCTAATACCCTTTTCCTCTTCGCTCTTCTTTCTTTGTTGCTTGCATGCATGGTGGGAAGAGAGCCAGCAGGAAGCTTGGGCCGTTAGATTGGTCAGCATCATGCTCAACTGTATAAGAGAGGTCACGGCTGGCAATGAGATCGATCGACTCAGCTGGTGGGCGGAGAAAGCTTGACCAGAGGAGTTACGGCCGGCGACGAGATCAATAAGACGGCAATAAAGAAATAAGGAGAGCCATGATGATGCCATAAAGGTTGGCTCCGTATTTTAGTGAAAAGATACCTGTAGTTCTATGGGAAACAATGTTGACGATTGAGCAACGGAACATCGGAACCAGCGCTACACCACGCCTTTGATTGACCTTGAGAAGGGATAATCGACTTCGGAATGAAAGTTAACTACGCAAAACAATGGAGAAAACAATACAATAACGAGGATGAACACTACATTATTTTCACGAAGTTGTTGTTCTAAAAATAAACAGACCAGCAATTCTCTATTAATATGGCGTAGCTATGCATATTAAATAACTACGTAAAACTTAAATAAATATAAGTGATTGGCTAACTATTTAAAGAAAAAAAATCTAATAACGGTACGTAAGATATGGACACATATTCCTATGTCATACAACACTCATAAGTACCATGTGAAGGTGATGTATCACCATTATTCTCGTTTCTAAAAAAAAGGTTTGGCATTGGAAAGGCGACTCTTCATCGTACTTAGTGCTTTAACACATTTACATATGTATTTTCATCAATATATAGCAATCGGTACTCAATTAACAAAAATTGAAACTCATTACATATGCAACAAATTCACTTTAATTATTTTCAACTAGAATTATATTGGTTGTAAACTTGGGTGGCATGAGGAGAAAGAAGGAAAATAAAAAAAGGGGGTAAAATTGTTTATACAGGCATATCGATCACCGAATTACATGGCCTTGATCTGCATGAAAATTCGTATGTTGATTCCTCATAAATGATTTTTTTTCTAAAGAGCTATGCCAATGTTGCATTTTTAATGACAAAAAAGAATATTTAAATGTATGTGATAAAATTACAATATTTACAAAATATTGTAACAATAATCTAATGAGCTACACCACACACGGATGCCATGGTTATATGCACCGAAATTATATTTTGGATAAAAGAAATAGCTATTTAGTAGCGTACACTATTTAATTCATGGGACGGTCAATATAAATATCGTACCGGTTTTATAATTATTGTTGTAAACTTTTTAAACTGCCTTTTTTTTCCTTATAATTTATTTTCTTTTTCATATTTTTTGCCCAGATTGAATGGGTGTTCAGCTATAACTGTTGATGGCTCAAAATTACAGCACGGATGATTAGCATAAATTATTAACTATTATAAATTTTCAGCTATAATTGTTGATGGCTTGAAAAAACTTCTATATAATTTTTTTGTGCAAAACACATTGTTTAATGATTAAAGAAACGTACTAACGAATGACAAATAATAGAGCTGCCACACCCAATAGCGAACGGGGACTAAGACTCGTCTGGATTGTCCTCATCCGCAACGTTTAGATGGGTTGAGAGTCGCATTACAAGTTGTATAATGCATGTGGTTGAGTAAGCAATCAGTATTCACGGACATTCCGATTGCAGTACAAACATATTGTCATCTTGGATGTTAACAGACATTTATTTCACGTACAGATACGCATTTATGCCTACAAAAACATATTATTCGTGTTCAAAATTGAATCAACAGCTCAATCGTACACTGTGGATCCGCGGAGACTCACTAATTATAACGTCTAGCAGACGATTGTAGATCACGGAACTAGCGCGAAACGATTGTCATACAGGACCATTTGTAAACAAGAACTCAGGTTTACCGGTATTCTTGTCAACTGACGGTATCTTCAGACTTTGCACTTCCATCTGGCAGAACTAACAAATCCAATATACACTCATCAACAATTCGACAGGGTCCACGAGCAATTTGTGCCTCAAATAATAGTTTTGGCATCATATG
The DNA here is from genome assembly GCA_030770085.1 of Oryza coarctata. NCBI lineage: Eukaryota > Viridiplantae > Streptophyta > Magnoliopsida > Poales > Poaceae > Oryza > Oryza coarctata. The sequence goes on from CM061471.1 coordinate 9,034,538, forward strand.
ATTCAACCAAGGACCTTCCTGATTTCCTCAACAAGTTGAGCTCTTCTAGAGGGATCCATCTGAACAAGTGTCCATAGAAGAAAAAAAATCAGAAGATCATAACGGCAACAAAAGCAATAGGATTAATAATCACTATTTGATTAGATATTTCTCCAGCAATGTGAAATAAAAAAGAATTTATAGAAATTATTAGTAATTTTAGAAAGTAAAGTAATTGGTAATCAACGAAGCAGATAGCACCACTTTATACAGAATCAGTATGCTAATTACAAAAATATAAAAAGATGTAAGTAAAACCTAGGTATGCTTACCTTATCTAGTAGCATGGAAAGACCCTGTGGAAGGGCTTGTAAATCTGAACTGAAGTCTGAAATATTTGAGAGGGATTGGGATATTCTTTGAGCCTTAAGATCTTGGATATAATCCCTGTAGTTTTCAGGGTTATTCATCCAAGCAACAAAAGCATCGTCATCATCCCATTCAGCTGCCTGTGAAGCTGAGTACCATTTCTTGATCAGCTCGATTGCTGGTTGGTGAGATAACTGCTCACCTCCTACAGCTCTAATTTCTTTTGCAAGAACATCCTCAGAAATCCTCCTCCGTAATCTCTCATAGAAGAAAGATCGTGATTCTTCCCAGTCCACAACTTTCTTAATCACACCTTTAGCAGCCATCCTGAGGGATGTGTCATGCAATTCAGCAAACTGTATCGCAATCTGAGTGTATAGAGGCATCAACTGTTTTGTTCGAGCTTCTATATTGGCCTGAAGTGTTTTTGTGTCGGTACTTCCATTTCTATTTGCTGCTTCCAGTTTTTCTTTCAGATCAATCAATTCTGGGTCAAGCCGACCCATGCATTCCTGGAGTTCCTCTGACCTGAACTTGATCTCAATTAATCCTTGAGGTTCCAGAACATTGCCTTTTGCAGTCCTCTCAGCATAGCACTCAATGCGGTCTGGATTTATCTTGCTATCAACCACAACCCAAGCCCCTCCACGTAGCTCTGCAGCCATGGGAATATAGACAAAGGCAGGCTGATTGTATGTCCTAAGGTTCTCAACAATAGTTGAGCCAGCCTGAAGAATTCCTTCAAAAAGATCTCGTTGTCCACCAGAGAAGCCTCTCCAGTTAGCAAGGATGAACAGAGGTAATCCTTCACGGTTGAAGTCCAACAATGCCTGGGCAGTCTTGGTTGCAGAATCTGGAAACCACACTTGTCCAGCACGAGGAACAGATTGCTCATGGGAATCAAGCTGACCAGGGTCAGCAGGGATGGTTTGCATCATGGTCTGTGTCTCCACAGCTATCACACCCACTGGAATTCCTCCAAGCTTTGCTCTGCCAGTAACCACTGTCTTAGCCCAGCCTTCAAATGTCTCCACAAAGCTGTCTTTATCAAACATACCACCCAACCATTTCCCTTGGCTGTCATCAACACCACGGATGGCTGCCCGAGGATCACATGAGTTCTCTGGAATGTATGCAACAGGTCTGTCTGGTGGGTCCAACGATGTTGTTACTGGAAGAGGTCCACCAATGTAGGCAGGAACATAACTGAGCCACCTCAATATATTAGAAACACCTTCAAGGTCATCTGAAACAGTAAGATGGACAACACCATTAGTCGCCATAATTTTGGGACCACCCAACTGCATGTGGGAGCTGTACACTTCCCGCCCAAGAAGTTTGTTCAGTGCAGAATACCCTGTTAGAATAATAGGCTGGTCAAGACGCTGTATGCACCGGATGCCAAGTCGTGCAAGATAAGCTCCTATTCCAACAGTTCGTCCAGTCACAAATGTAAGTGTAAACGTCTCCTTGTATGCCCTAGAATAAGCACTGGCAATAGCAGCACTTCCATGTATATTCTCCACACCAAGTCCATCCTCCTTGCCCACGACAGAATCAATTACCCACCTAATTTCACCACCATCTAGCTGCATCTTGTGTGCTATGACAGAAGTGCCAATACGTGTGTAGTCTTCTTCGCTTAGATAAATGTACTGAAACCCACGTTCAGGGCTGCCTTCATCAGACCACCCAACACGGAAGCAAGATTTCACTTCATCTGCTATGCCAATTCTAGCACCAGAATTTGCTGCCAAGTAGATAAGAGGAAGTTTCTTCTCACAAGCTAGGTTGGTAACTGCTTCAAAAAATGCATCTTCCCTTGGGCCAAATGATCCAGCTCTAAACGTAATATCATTTGCAACAACAATAATCTCCCTACCACTAGGAAATTCAGGAGTGGACATCTTCAAGGTCCAAGCTACCATACCAATGTCATTAAGCCCAGCAGGACGGTCCATTGGAACTAAAGGAGTGCCCCATGACCCATGTTTGTCCACAAATACCAGCTCTGTAGCTTTAACATAACATTGGGCATTTTCAACACCTTTAGAAACACCAGAGGTACTAGAGGACCATGAATTCCTCACTGCAGTTGCAAATGCCTACAATTTTGAACTTTCTTCAGCTTAGTTTGACAACATGAAATGACTAGGAATTTGCTATGGTAATGCATAGAATATAAGGGAGTAGTCAACTCACCAGTGGAAAATCATAGCAGTATGTAGTTCTATTATTCCTAGCAGAACAGCGCTTGAGATCGATGACACTCAAAGGCTGATATGGATTACTCAGTGCCACACCATGCAGAGGACCAGCTGCTGGAGTGGCAGAATGGTATACTAACTTCCGTGATTCTGTATCTTCCACCTCATGGTAGATCTGAAACAATTCAAAGCAGTTAGAACAATATGTATACAATATAAAGATCACTAGCTCTAGGTATGAGGATCAATTGGCTTAAAATTTCATGAGTTTCCAAAGAAAACAAAATGCTAGAGGATTAAACTTACATCCACAGTGCAAGTGTGACTAGTAACATTGGTTGTTACCACTCTCCAGGTACCACTAGCAGGACCATCACAGTCCAACTTAAGTTTCACTTCCCATTGGCATACAGAAAGATGGTGCATTCTTGCACCAACAAGTTCATGTATCTTCATAGCCATTTCTTTTAAAAGTGAACATGCAGTAGCTTCATCTTGACCAACGTCCAAAACTGTATTCCTGGGTAAGATAAAAAGCTCATTGAGAAGACCAACCTCATAAGCAAGGCATATGTTCCCCAAAAAGAATTGTTTGCACTTACCCTGAAACTGGAACAAGATCAAGAAGCTTTTGTTCTATCAACACACATAAATACATGTGTGAATGACCAGTTCTAATTGCGTGAAGCTCCAATTCCTCTATAGCAGTCATCAAAGATCTTAATATGCTCATTGATGTAAATGACAGAGGTTCTTCAGCTCTTCCTACTTCCCTGTCACCAATCTGGCCTGACAAACACTTGTCAGATGCACTGGGTTGCCTGACAAGGGTTCGGAAAAATACCCGGTGCAACATTTTGGGGTTTTCACTATTTCGAAGTGTGTAGATGTGCCATTGACGATCCCGCGATGGGGTATACTTCATTTCATTGTATCCCTTCACTTTCAACTTGTCCTGTATCCACAATAGGTTGAATAAATACAAAGAGCATAGAAGATAATCAAGGCATACCAAAACATTGCTATTTTGATGATGTCACATACCAACTCAAGAAGTGCAGAAAGAGGAGGTTCCACATGCCGGAGAATTGGCTCTTCCTCATAAGAAAGTTTTTCATCAGACCAAAGGAAGGTATGACGCATTGTTATCCGTGCTTCATCTCTTTGAACAATGCAACTTATTACTTTCACACCAGAGTCATGCAGATCAGTTACATTATCCTTTAGCATCAGGGGAAGTTTGGCTTTCCTTTCATCAATACCACTGAAAAATGGGGTAAATTAATCACAGGACTCCACCAATCACTAACTATATAACTATTTCATCACCAATATAGAATATGAACAAACCTGTCTTGAATTATATTCATTTTATTATCAGCACCCAACAAAGCAATATGCATCATGTTGCCCTCAGAGCTGGTGTTGTGTGATGTCTCCTTTAGTGCAGCTCTAATGGCCACTGAAACTGATTCAAGAGACTTGACAATGACCATGGCACCCCATCTCTTCTCACCAAGAACTGCTCCATTTCTTGTATCAAAATGCCCTTCAGGAAATTCCCACAAAGCAATAATGCTCGATTCTATCCATTTCATTTTGATACTCTCCTTCACAAGATGAGGCTGAAAAATATCGCTCTCAAGTTAGCAAACATATCTAGCAGTGGCATGTTACTGCATGTGCCACATGTTCCAAAATCACATTTTCCACAACCAGTTACTTTATTGCAATGATGCAGTCAGTAAGCAAACATCAGGTTCTGTAAACTTTTTTAAGAAATGATGAGCATGCTATTTTACTAGGATATTTTCATATAAAGAACTTCAAAAGGTCTTTCTTGTCATACCTGGTATAATCGGGCTATGTAAGTCTCAATTACTCTCTGCTGAACAATTAGATCGCTACAATCAAACAAAGAAATAAGTGCATCTTCAACTGGGTGTGGAGCAGTGACTAAATCTTCCATGCTCTCCTTAATGGCTGCTTCTTGCTTATGCATGGAGAGACCCTTTCTTTCCTCAGTAAACATACCCAGCTCTGAAAGGTTCCTTGCTATTCTTGTACGAAGCTCACTAAGTTTTGTTTGTTCAAGAAGCTCACTAGCTTTAAGTGCCAACTGTATATATTAAGACACGTGAAATTCATTAGATTCAGATGTCAGAAGAAAAGATCATAGAAAAATTGGAGTTATTTCAGTTTGTCGTGGTCACCTTATAATATGCTTTATGATTAAGAGAAGAAAAGCGAATCAATTGATCCCTGTAGGCAGCAGGATTTGGATAGACCAGACTCTCCATGAGTTGCAGTATCAGCTTAGTTTTATTTCTCATACTCTACAACAAAAGTCAGCCACAATGTCAGAAAAGAAGACAGATTCAGTAATCATTTGCACTTTTAAGTCATCAGACCATGAAGAAATTTACCTGGTGGGACACTACAATGTCTACAACCTTCTGTAGGTCTTTACTATGTTGAAGGCGCAGGCGTTCAATCACATCAGACTACAAAAACAGCACAACCATTAACCTATGCTTCTATCAAATTCCAACTCTTGAATATACAATACTTTCACATGCCATCAGTTATTTATGTTTGACCCACAGAAAAACAGGAAATATGAACATTTTGACTTTATCAACAAAAAAAAAGTTGATCTGTTCAGTGCTGGTATGTAAGAATACCTGAATTCCATCACTGAACAATTCTTCAACATAAAGATACTCGTCAAAAAGGGACTTGACAACAAAGTGAGCATGGATTTCTCTCCCACCCTCATATGACTTCAGTAGGCTCATAAGAGGCTCAACAAGCCTCTCATTTGTAGCCTTCTCCTTCTCAGAACCACATGCAAGATTTGCCTACAAAACCACTTGTTAAAGAACAAACAGTTAAGGCAGTGATTACCACAACAAATTGTATAGCTGACCTCAATTATCCCTCCTAGCATCTTGGCAGGGAAATCGTTGATTGTCCCAGAGTTAAACCTTACTTTGTATTCCTCATATTTGCCCTCCAACTGAAAAAGTTAGAAACATTTGAGACAGAACATAGAGCCATTGTTAATAAAGAATACCAAAAGAATGGAGGTAAAGAAATCAAATAAAACCTCATTTAGCTCAACAGGTCAGTGATAAATTTTAGGTATTGACGAATTAAGCACAAGAAAGTAATACTCGATCCTATACAATAAATATAGTAAACCACTAATACTGTTTTAATCCAGTACTGATTTTATATCATAAACTAGAACTTATGGAAAATTAACCAATGTGGCAAAATGTATTCATTCCTTTGAGCATAAGACTAGCTATGTTGCCAAAAGTACCATACCTCACTTTTAAGACTCCTTGGAAGTCTATTTGCTAAAACAGACATAAGCTCCTCCCACTGCAGGAAAGGAAGCTCAGGAGTGTCTAGGCAGTACACCAACTCTTGCACAGCCTGAACAAGGAAGCAGCTTAAACAAATATATAATGGATTCACAATTGCTAAGAGAGATTAGCTGTGGATCATACCAAAATAAAAAACTCAAAAACAAGATTAGAAATCAAGTGAAAACATTGATGAATATAGAAGGGTATTTGCATTTGGCATCAACGTGAGTGATAAAAATCTATGTGAAACAAAGTACAACATAAACAAAGTACAAGAGGAATAAAACAAAAATTTACGACAAAGAAACATAACAATGCAAGATAAACAAAACAAAACATAAGAGGACATGTGGTGTTTACCTTGTTGATATCATGCTCATATCCTGCAAGGACCATTCGACAAGCATTCAAACTTGCAGCACATCTTTTGTGAACTTGGCCAGAAGCAGCAATAGGAAGACCGATTTGTGGAAAAGTATCAACAAATGGTTCAGCTCTCTTCACAGCAGAAGGATCATCAAGATCCAGCCTAGCTATAAGATCACCAGCCTAGAATAACAAAAAAGTTACAGGTATTTAACTTGAAATGTTCATGTGAAGCACATACAACACAATGAATGGAATGTAGGCATGTAACCTGCATTGCTTGGCCCTCAGACATTACAACATGTATGACACCAGAAGCAGGTGATAAGAGGGGCATGCACATCTTCATAACCTCAACTTCCGCATATGGTACATCAGCATCAACATGAGCACCATCAGCAACCAAGAAACGAAGAAGTTTGCATGGTGTCTCAGCTAATAACTTTGATGGATCATGATCATTCTGCAAGAAAGCAGTGCCACTTATTTAACTTGAGGGTACAAACTATTATGGCAAAGAATATGCTTTGCTTTTTTTCAACCACTATCAGAATATGACTTGCCACAAAATGAGATACAAGCAGCCAGCAAATTATGGCGTAGCAGTGTTAAGATCCAAAGGCATCTTCTACCTTTTCTTTTAAACCTTGATAATACTTCCTCTGTTACAGATGGTAAGTCATTGTAGAAGAAGAGTAACACGACTTACATTATATAACAGAGGGATTAAAAACCTAAGTGTGGCCAAATCTCTAATATTATCATTCAATAAAAGAACATAGTGGTGGTAATGGTGGAGGTGAGTATATCATCCCACCACCACCTCTTGAGTTGGTGGGATCTTCTAAGGGCAGCTAATAGATCTTTTTGTGCACGTGGCTTGGTTATTTGTTCAATTAATGCTTGCTTGCAAATTATAGTCTTCTCCCAGAAATTATATATATAGTTTTCAAGATAAGAACTTATGGTACATTTTCTGAAATCCGTTGCAAAGCATGGGTATCTTACTAGTTTCACTGAAAATCAAAGGAACAGAACAAGCAGCATAACAGGATTAGATTCATTGCAGTCACATGACAGCAAGACTGTCATTATACATCACAAGATCCACCATTAACAAATGTTAATTATCCTAGGCGTCTTTGACAGGCAGCCAAATCATCTACCATTTGGCATATCATGATTCTCAACAAATAATATGGATTCGATTACAGTTTATGATTTAACAAATAACAGGTAGCAGTATAACAGGATTGGATTCATTGAAGTCACATCACAGCAAAACTGCCCTTATAGTTATACATAACAAGATCTGCGATTGTGTTTGGTAGGCATTATACCAAAATCATCTACCATTTGGCATTTCATGATTCTCAACAAAAAACAAGGATTCAATTACAGTTTATAATGGCTAGTCTCTTGAAAAGCAAGCATCATGAACAATCTCTTAATGATTGAGTCGCAAGTCCAAGAAGTGAAAGCAACAAATAGATCTTAAGGAAAAGATGTCTGCCAAAGCAAACGCAATGACTAGAAATAAAAGGAACAAGATTATCATTACTTGTAACATGCATATCTTTCCATCAATAAGAAGTCGTGTACCACTGGCCTCTTCTTCAGCATAAATTACATGGCTGTTCCCATCCAGCTGAAAACATTAAAAGTTAAAGAATCGAAATTCTTCCATCAAGTTATATCTTTATTACTAACTACGAAGATATTACCTGCATTAAAAGGCCACCATCACATAATGTTTGTACATTTGCTTCAACCATTGATCCATTCATCCGCAATCTGTAGCTAAAATGTCCAGTCCTCAGAGTCTCGATCTATGATACAGCATACACAAGACTCAAAATGATGTTGACTCAACAACAAATTACGTTCCCCTATTAAGAATGGGATACTTACTGTATATTTGCTCCCATCTATATTCAAAGCAACTGTCGTATAGACAAGGGATATATGCTGCACCCAAGAAGTTTTTTTGGTCAATGGTTTTCACATCCAAACAGCATTCATATCCTAAACCAATAAAACAGTACCTTTGGTGGAATCTGGCCCTTCGTAAGATAACAAACATAATCAGAAACAGTGGCTGCGTTGGCGGTTACTGTTTTCTGCAGCAAAAAAATAAATAAATAAGATGGCATATTGATCATATCTTCCACATTTGCTTCACATAAATGCTAATGAGGGTGGTATAGTTTCTTTGTCTTACATATAAAGCCCCTCCAACGACTGAAATATACCATGGAGGCCTCTCAGCTTGAACACGCATGGCTATCCGGGTATCTAGCCAACCAGTATGAATCTTATTTTCTCTGAAATCTGAGGCCTGAATTTAAGATAATGGAAATAGCATGATGGGATAAATTTCTTCAGTACCAGACTAAAAGGACACTAGGGAACCAAAAAGCAGGATTCAATAAGCAGATATTTAGTCCTTACATTCAAGAGGTCAACTGTGTAGTCTACATTTGAATGAATTTCTCCACGAATTTGAACCTCTTTTAGTGCAAGAGCCATGGTAGTTATTGCTGCTGATCTAGAAGGTCCATATGCAAAAACATGTCCTGTAATGAAAGGCAAGATCTTTCAAAAAGAAGGACCAATACAAATAGCAGACAAATTATTTCACTCATTTAACTCTACATACCAAACTGAGAATCAGCAAATTCATGAATGCCTCCACCAGACTGCAAACATAGAGAAAAGGGAGAAAGAATACCAGTCAAACAAACAGAATAAGAAACAGTTGAAAACAAACAGTTGTAGCTCAATTGTCAGTACAACTAAAATAATGTGGCAGTGCAACAATGTTATGGACTACCTTTACTGAGAAATAGGCCCAAACATTTGGTTTACTCTTGAAACTTATCTCCTGAAAAATAAGAAAAACAAGATCCAGTCATTTTACTAGTCGTAATATAGTAATGTGTTCAAGGTCATACATCTGACATCAGGAAACCGCACCTTTACTTTTCCACCAGTAGGCTTGAATCCATCATCTGGATCCTCGCTAGTTATTCTAACAGCTACGCAGTGGCCTTTTGGCCATTTAGAATCTACTTCATCAAAGTTGAATGGAGTCGCTAGAGCTGCTGTTTTCCTCCAAAGGTCATAGTCTCCTCCATGGTTCATTCCATAGAAGCGCCTGATCTCTGTATACAGGGAGGTCATTTAGTTTTTATTCTTTACATTAAAGAACACGTTTTCAGATGTTTAATTAGATGTTTTTTACAGTCCTGGAGGAGATACCATGAGGAGCCACACTTAGTGTTAATTTGTGTACATCTCCATATCTCTAACACTAGTAAGTTATCAGGAGGTAACTATGAAATAACAGTAATTTGTGATACCTCATGGTCCATATGAAAACTCATTCAATTAACAAGGAACAGGAATGAAACAAACTACAGTTACCTGGAATCTGCCAAAGGGGTATACCCATTCCAACAGCAACTTGAGCTGCAGGCAAATTTACTTCAGCTATCCACTCAGTGACAGGATGCTCAACCTGAATGAGACCATATAACAATGTAAATCATTGCCAACAGAAATTAATTCCTGAAGAATGTTCAAAGGAACCGACCTGTAACCGCGGATTAAGTTCCAGAAAATAGTATTCACCAGTTTCCATGCTGTAAAGGTATTCAACAGTAGCAGCACCAACATAACCTACAGCTTTAGCAAGCCTCCTTGCCGCCTGCTCAAGCTCTTTCACAGTCTCACGAGGAGCAACAGTAACTGGTCCTTCCTCAATTATCTGTTCAGTAGAATACAACCATTAATCCTCTGACCAAAGCTGCAGGCAAGTAGATCATGTAGTACAAGGTGCGATTTTACTATCTGAGACAGCAGACCTTTTGGTGTCGCCGTTGTACACTGCAATCTCGACTGTGAAGTGCTGCTACATTGCCATACTGATCACAGAGCAATTGAACTTCAAGATGTCGACTCTACATAAGACAACAATCAGGATCTCTTAAATAGGATTACAAATGAAATCTACAATACAACAGACAGTACAGAACACAAAATATACCGCAAGAACACAAAAGAGCTTCACATGCTTTGGTTTCTTGACAACGCACTGTGTAATATTAAATGAAATTCATGCAAAAACAAACAAGGTATACATAGCCGTACTTTGAATAATTGTAGTATCAAAATAATCACAAAAAAAGGTGGTTAAATAAATTTGCAACAGAAGTACTTGATTTTGGCTAAACAAGATGTATTCAAGATATTCATTGAATAATCATGTGTCCATTCCAAGATCATAAAATTTTCATCTGTAACACAAATACAGTGAATAAAACTAATGAGTAAAACCTTCACCAAATCTTTAATACTGTTCAGCCCATATGTATTGTGTGTGGTGCACCTCCCATATAGAGAAAAGTTACACAAAGAATAATGTGATACAAAGTTCATAATTTCTTTATTGATATTAATCATGCAAGCCACCCTGGCTTCTAGCCAACAATCATAGCATCTATAAAGTATAAACCATATGTAGAATTGTAATCTGCTAATCCAGACAACTAATGGTAGCAAATTTAAATAATTTACTGATCAAACATACAGGACATAACCATAATAACTCTGGAATAACTAAACAACATCAAAGGAAAAGGTGTTACTTATAGAAAAAGGCCCCACCTGAGCTGCAAGTCTCATGATAAATATTGGGGATCCAGGTACTTCACCTTGAACTTGCTTAAATAATGTCCTAACCTCGTCATCATTATGAACCTGCAAGAAAATTTGAGTTACTCGTGTTAGAAAGGTCAGAGTTAACTATGGGAACTAAACATTAACAATCCACCCAATCTCTTGATAATTACATGAAGAACGGACCTTTCGTATTCCTTTACCACCACCACCCCAAGATGCCTTAATCATGGCAGGATAACCAACCACCTGACAACTTGCAACTGCTTCCTCCGTGGTAGTAACACAAGCTTTTCTGTACATCTCATCAGGTATTGAGTCCAAGCAACACTCCAGAGGAACTTCCACCTATGATAGTGTCATTAGGATAATGCATCACCAAAAAGATAAGACAATAAGCTAAAAATGAGAAGATGAGGCTCACGTGTGATCCACTCCATGCAAGTGTTGGAACTCCAGCTGCTTGAGCAATGAGAGCTGAGCCAACCTTGTCTCCTAATGCATGCATTGATGATGCTGGTGGCCCAAGAAAAACAATTCCTTTTGCAGTCAGTGCATCTGGAAGTTCAGGATTCTCAGATGCATGACCCCAACCAGGCCAAACAGCAGAAACACCTGTTCTCTCCGCTATCTGTGAAAATTGGATGTTCACAAATTGGAGGGTTAAAGAGATTTTTTCTGAACTTAAATAAAAACAAAAGGTTATGTGTTGAGATGAGCTGAACTAACCTCCACTATGAGTTGGACATTTGCATAGTTGTTGTTGTTTGTTCCGCCAGGTACCTCTACAAATTGATCAGCAATTCTGATGTGCTCTGCATTTATCCTCAGATCCTCTGGAGTTGCCATAGCTATCAGCTGAATTGCCTTCTCTGATCCAAAAGTATCATTAGCCCATGTTCGCACACTCCGCATGAACTTAGCTGCTGCCATTCCATTGTTGGCCACTAATACACTGTGAATTGGTGTTTTGCCACCAAGTGCCATACAAAATTCCACAACCTTGGAGACTGAAGCATTCCTCCCATTATGTGTTTCATTGATAATCCCATTCATTTGGTAGGACTCTGTGATCGTAGAGCCCCTGGGATCTTCAGAACCACTGTGAAAGAAAAGGAAAGCATTTATGGGCACACAAATAATGTACCATAAATAGTGGGAAATTATTTGGTTAGCATAAATAAGCATACTTGCACAGTCTTTCTTTCAATTGGATGGACATATTTGGTTAGAAGACGATACTAGCTTGAGTGGTTACATTAGAAGTTAAGAACAAAAGGTTTCTGGAACACATCTTACAAATGTAGAGTAGTACATCTTTTACCGAATCAGCTGTGAGAGGTGTAACCACTCTAAAAGGTGAACATAGTATTAGGTATTTCTTCTAAATAGTAACAAAAAAGAAAGCATTTATGAGCAAATTCTGAAAACATGTTCTTGCCATATTACAAACTGCAATGATACAGAGAAGGCGTTTGACTTTTGTAAAGATAAGATATAACTTCAATAAGATAAAGCATTTCTTCCAAAAACAATACTTTCAAAAAGAAACATTAGGAAGTATTGTGCACCACATGCATCAAAGATTCATCTCAAACACTGTCAAAACTTATCAGCTTCTGAAACAGACATAAAAAAGGAAGGTGCAATCACTTGGTTTGATGGTGCTCAAAACATGTGACAAGAAAATTATATACTATTATAATAAAATAGAAAGTGATTACTGTGAAATATCAACTTCTGAAGCTGCGTCATTTGGGAGGTCAATGATGCCAGCAAGACCTGCATGCAGACATATATTTGAAACTGAGCAAGTATGTATACATCATAACCTAACTAGAATGATATGCAAAAGTCGCACAATCCACTTTTTTCATATTACCTTATTGATAACAGATTTAAATAGCTCCCCTATTCACTAGTGCAATACATATAACAAAAAAAAGGTATAATAACATGGGAGTCTACAACAACACATTTATTTATACAACCATGCAATGTATTTTCTTTTACTTGAGAACATGTTACATTGAATATTATTACAATTTTATTTATGCCATTTCATGTAAAAACAGTAGTTTCTTACACCAAAAAAATAACTAGCTTAAGTAAAAAACAATATGTGATAATTGGTGCATCTTAGCCAGTTAATTATATATTGTTGCTGTATCTTACAACAGATATTTCAACACTACTATGTAAATAATAGCAGCCATTGCATGTTTATATTTGTCATAAATTATAGCATCCATAAAAAACTGGTGGTTACCTTGGCGAATAGAGTGGTTAAGATTTTTGGAATCAGACACTCCCCCATTGCTTTCTTCCCTAAGTGACCGAGTACGCTGACCATTCTTTCGGTATGAGGGTCTTGATGACCCAGATGATACAAATGAAGTGCCAGCTGAACTTTTCTGGCGACGAGGAGGTGCCTTGGCACCAACTCCCAATGTCGCCACATGTGTGGATGTCATTGTCGTCCTCAAATGTGCAGTGCCATACAAAGAGAAGATAAATCCCAGGTTTGTGAAATCTGAGAGATGAAAATGTATAATAATGATTAGTTTCATCGTCACTCATCTAATACTTTATTCACCATTAACAGAAGTCTTTAAAAAGTTTGAAGATCCATAAATGAAATGCAAGCGTGTACATTGTGTGCCACCTTTGTTCATTTTTCACATGGTGATTCGACGTAAACCTGTTCAAGACTTAGGTTCATTTCTTGTTTTGGAGACCATAAATCCTGCCTAGTAATACGAGCTTAGTTCCATGTCAAAGCTACAAATTGGTTATGCAAACAATTTTGTTCTGTTCCTAGTGAAAAGGAAAAACAAAAGGTAAAACTCTATCATGGCAAGTAATGTCGAGTAGCATGAGGTCAAAACCTGTGCAACTGTGGTTACTTGACAAGCACAAAGCACCATCATATTTTCCACTGAACTCTAAAGCTAATTTCATATCTAGAGAAAGTTTTCAACTTGAGATGTTCCTTCTTAAGTATGGGCGAACCCCAATTCTGTTTGAAAAATAGCGAGTAGAAAAATACCCAAAATATTGCACTTTTTAGTAGAGAACACTGCATAAGCATGCATAACGGAAAAAGGAGAAAGGCATGCCATAAATTCCATGCAGAAACTAGATAGTTTCATGAAAAGAACAAGAATCAACATCTACGACTTGTTGGGTGCAACTTTGCGGCACAAAGCATGGGAATGACAGATCATAATCAGAAATTAACACCTAAATGAACACAACGCACATGCGTACCGTCCCACTGAACAAATACGAGCTTAAACCCTGAGCCAAAGCGAGGAACGATGAATAAAGCTAAAACCTCAAACCAATATCACTGGCACGCAAAAATGGCACATCGCGTGCAAGTACGCAACATACTAACACAGCCAGCAACACCCAGGCATTAACCAAGACCAGCAAAAGCAAGCTGCATTTCACCGGCGTGGCATTAACTCCCCATCCGAACTCGCCAGTCCATTTCCATCCCGAATCCCTGCAACCCAACCCCTAGCCTCTCACCATTCCACCCGGGGAACCAAAACCCGGGCGAGAGGACACGCATCCGGCACCACCCTTAAACCCTTTCCCATCCAGACAGCAGCACGCGGCTCCCACCACCCACATCTAAACCCCCTGCAGCGCAGAAACAGCAGCAATGGCGAAAAACCGCCGCGGACTCACCGGTCGGCCGCGGATCGGCGTGCGGCCCGCCGATCTGGAGCTGGAGAAGGCACGGAATGAACCGAAGGCGCACGGCGGATGAACCGCACGCAATAAATTAGAGCAGGGAGCAGGCAGCTGTACCTTCCGAGGGACCCTCGGAGAGAAGAAGAAGAAGAAGAAGAAGAAGGCGGAGAAGGCGACGCGGGGCGGCGTTTGTATCCTTGCGGCGTCGACAACGGCGGCGGCGGGGAGGCGAAGGAGGACGAGGGGGCGGAGCGGGCGGGAGGTGGCGGATATCCCGAGGGGTGGGGGAGGGATGGGGGGTGTGCGGCCTAAAATAATAAATTCGCACGGCCGCATCGGCATTGGGGACTCCGCCCCCCTCCTCCCTGCACGTGACAGCAAGGGAGGTGCGCCGGATGGACGGTGGGGATCGCGTCCAGCTGTAGAATGGGCGGGGTAGTGGACGACGAGGATGCGTCCCGCGCATCCGATGTGACGATTTCCCATGGTTTTCGCGATCGCGACTGTTTCGCCCTCTTGGTGTGTGCTCCGCGTGCCCGTTTTCCGTGTTTCAACGCACGGTTTGACCGCGGCAGCGTCAGGCGTAGGAGGATCAGTTAGGCGTGAAAACTCTGACAATAAAATTAGGTTTGTTGTTTGTTGAGCAGGGCAGACCACACTTAAGTTTACCTCTCCATGGTCTCCGATCTCTGACAGTTGGAAGCATCCACGGATTGCGACTTTCAATATATATATCAGCGTGAAACATATGACGAGCTCAAATCTTATATTCAAATATGGATTAACGCGTGCATAACAGCATGAGTCATAATCAAATCATTAGTTGTAGCATAGAGGTGTATTTGTAATGCTAAAGTGTTATAATGGGAGTGTGATCATTCGGGGTTGTCATGTGCGCCAACACGTGTAAGTCCCTTTAACATATAATTAATTAAGTATTAATTATTATAAATTTAAAAATAGATTTATTTGATGTTTAAAAAACTTTTAAATAGAATTTTTTTCATTTTGTATTATTTAACAGCTTGAGAAGTGTGCTAATGAAGAAAGTTAATTAATCCTAGAGTTGAGTCAAATGTTAATAGTGAATCTAACATACTTTTCCCCTTCATAATATTTTTCATCTTTGTGCACATGTATGTTCATCGTGTTTGTTCTGGAAGGTCTTGATGTGGACTTCCCATTGTGTATAGCTAGTAAGGAGAACATGCACACTCGACATGTCAAAGCTAGCCACGTACTAAGGATATGTTTGATTGTATAGCTCATATCTCGAATGCAACTTATAGCATTTTAGTTGCTTGAGCATGTCTATGAGGCAAGCCCAACAAATGTAAAACAGCCCGTAGAGCCATGTTGAGTGGAAATGATCGAATCGATCATTGCTACTCGTTCTAGCCCAACACATATATTGTGTTGCACCCACGCATACATCACGTTGTACTCATGTATGCAGGGGCAAGCAATGGGTTACTACTCTGCCTATGTCACACATCTCATTTGTGCTCTTTCCTTACCAAATCTTCCTCTTCTTGTTTCACCTCCTCTCTTCCTCTTTTTGTGTTGTGGCACAATCCAAGTGGAGCTGAGAGATCGGTAGATCTAGGACCCTCACATTCTTGTTGCACCCAATACCTCCCTAGTCAACGACAACGACGAGTTGCTTGAGGAGAGCTCGGTGGCAATCTCATTTCCTCATCTCTAGCAACATATCACTGTAACCAAGACCACCAACCAATTAAATCCAACCAACCAACCAACCTTACTAGCCTACTCAATTGGCTATAGTCATCCTAGATGGCTCATACAAGCCATGCTAGTATGGTGAGCCCAAACAAGCCCTAAATGTTTTCACATGGTTGGTGTCGAAGGAACTAGCATCATTGCCATGGGCCATGGTCAACACATTAAAGATGCATGCATGACATTTTCATGGATGTATTGGGAGGATTTGTCTCTTAATCGTATTATTTTTTCTTCTTTGAAATTGGTTTGGCATTTTTGTAAAATAAAGTTAATATTTAGTTAAAATTTCTTTAAACTAGCTTGATATTCTTTTAAAGAGAAATTCTAACAAATGTTAGTGACAAGCGTCCAATTTCACATTTGCCATCAACTAGTGTAGGTTTTAGGAAATGCCATTGTACATGCCAACTTTTCTTAAAATTGTCATCGTCATTAGTTTTCTATTAGCAACCATCTATTAAATATTGGGATAAGATATTTTTACCCTCTAGATTGTGTAAAGCCCTATGTTCACTCTTTCTATCAGCAGCTTGCACTCTAGTTGTGAAACAAGTTTCATTGATTTAGTTTAGCTTTCACTCTAGTTGTTAAACAAATTTCATCATTTTAGTTCTAGGATCATGGACCAATTTCATCATAATTTCCACATAGTTGTGAAACAAATTTTTTTCAAGAGTAAATGATACACATTTTGCTATTTATCAAGAAACTGAGCTCAAATCTATCCCTTTATTATTTGCAAGTTCCCATAGTTCAATCCACCTAGAAAAGAATAGATCATAGATTTCCAATAAACATTTGCAGCTAGAAAACGCGATGCTATTTTCTGCTCCTTGTCCTCTATCCCTAATTGGAACAACACCTTCACCACTACCGTCCTAACTAAGGAATTAGTCGCTGCTACATAGGAGTGTCGTGCCGTGGGAGTCAATGTCGTAGACTGGAAGCACCATACCTACCTAGGAGCATTGTGCCATTGCCACCCCTACTAAGAATGACGTCGCCACTTAGAATCATGTCATCACTGGCTAGAATCTGGTCATCACTGGCTAGCGCCACGACATCGTCATTACCACCAGGAACCACCTTCGCCTTTATGGTTTGCCCCACCATCACCTTCCCCACCTATGAGAATCATATCGCTGCCATTGCCGCCTAGAGCCATCGAGTAGCTACCTCTAGGGTTAGGCCTTATATTAATACAGACACATAAAGAGGGTGAATTTGGTAATAATTGAGGGAATTTGGCCAAGAATCGGATTAATGATGACATGGACATGGGGGCATAACCCTTACAATTTCTTAGAAAAATTGACTTGTAGGATATTTTCTAAAATTTACACTCATCAAAGGCAAAATGTACAATTGGACGCTTTTCAATGGCATTTGTTAGAATTTCTTTTCTTTTAAAGCTAACTTAGTTGAAACTTCCTATTCAAGTAGAAAATTGTGAAAAAAAATTCTCAGTTGAATATTACCAAAAACAAGTGGACGTTACATAATAAAAACATTCTTAAATCAAAGGAAAACTCTTCATGTGTCTAGTTGAAAGCCTCGAAGTATTGGTAAATATTTAGACTTTGTTGTATAACACTCTAAAAATGTAGTCCTTGCTAGAGAACATTGGGAGAATCTAATTCACTAAAAATGTGGTTTTTTACCATGGATACTGCACACACTAGTTTATGATTTCTAGCTATCTTAGGGAGAGAACTTGTCAAATAACCAAATTGCCCTGAACTCAAATCACCTCTCAACTAATCCTCTTGTGCTCCCCTTATTGAACCTAGGCGTACGTGTGGCGACAACAATAGTAGTAGCGATTATTTGTGGCTGTGGTGGTTACAACTACAACGCTAGTAGCAACTACAACAATATGCAACTTCTCTCTTTGGTGCACTCCCACTCTCAAACCATAGTCATGAGGTGTAGGCTTGACTGTAATTGTTAAGGGTCTTCCTTGGCATCAAAGGATCACAACAGTTCAACAACGACAACAATGGAAACAACACCAAAATACTCAACTTGCACTAGTTCAGCAAAACCATTTCTAGGTTGTCAACAGAGGAAAGCAACCTTTTGGGTTCAACTACTTTAGACTAGACCCTTTGCAAGGCAATGCCCAAAGCCAAAGTGATATAGTGTGGCCCAATCTTGTGATAATAATGAACACGATAACATGAAAGACTTTGTATCGATGTACAAAACCTCAATGATGGCAATCACATCACAACGTTTATAAAATCCAATCCACACCCGACACGAAAGCTATTGCATGAATAAGTTAACAACAATAATCAATCAAGCAACTCCAAAGAATTAACAAGAATATTAGTAGATGAACTCTCAAATTAACATAGCCCAAGCTAGTGCTTTATGGGCATCCCATCGAGTTCCCTAATTAGCCCTCTTTTTCATGGTACCAATATCAGGAAAATCTTGAAAAATAAAAACTAATGTAATTATTGAGGAAATAAAAATGCAACCAGTATATCAAATTAACTTATACAATATTGATGATCAAAGTAGATAATAAAGGTCTCTTTAACAAAAGTTGCAACTAAAGAAAAGACCTCGCAAAATTTCCAATCGATCTCTGATGAATCTCAACTAGAAATTGAGGTTATTGCAGGAACCAAGAAACAAAACCACGAATCAAAATCTTGATCTTGCTTTCCTCCAAACCCAAACAATGTTAGAAATTCTTCAAGCAGATGGGATCGCTATCTACCAACACGACAAGTGCTAAACCCTAAACACGAATCACAAAAAATAAAACTTCCTAATTACAGGGCCAGCTAGCCCATTATATATGTGCATGCAGGCACCTATACATAGTCCTATCCTGACTCCATGCCAAGTATGGTTTGGCTTGGACAAAACCAAAACCACTTCTTTTACGTAATTAAGCTAGGATTGTAATTAACTTGGAAACGATGCATAAACTGATACTGACTAAGTAAATTGCTAAATAAAATTAAATCGACTTTATTTGTTTGAAGTCCGTATCCCCAAATGTTTGTGCTGATATATATCCTTCTCATCTTGCTTGACAAAAAACACATAGAACTAGCAGCCAAAGATGCGAGTATCTTGATCACATCATCTCCCCTCCCTTGAATCAAAGTTGTCCAACCTTTGGGCTGACACTTCTTATTTTGCCTTTACAGTAGGGAATACCTCTGATTTGATCACTATCATTTATAGGTTTCAACATGTTGTAGCATCAAGATGTTGACTAGAGGGAGTGAATATGTGATATTAAATTTCTCTAACAACCAAGGAAAATCTAGGTTGCTATGGCTTGATGAAAGAGAAACTATCTAATCAACTAAATTAAGTTTTGCAAGTATAAGATGATAAGGGTAAAAAATCTCTATTAAAGTAAATTGTGTAAAAATAAAAACAATATGTAAAAGAGACAATGAGACAATGATTTTAATCTGAGGTTCAAAAACTTACCGATTTCTTACTCCCCATTGAGATGAGCTCAACTATTAAGCCTTCAAATCTCTTCGTTAAGAGATGAGCAAGATAGGATTCGGTCTTAAAAGAGGTCTATCCAAGTCTTAATCATTACAGTAGTTCTTCTTTCACTCCGAAGGTGATGAACTCTAAATTACTTATAAACATGCCGGGTGTTCTCTACAACCTTCTAGTAGAATTTTCCAAGAATTACTTCCTCCAAGCTAGCTAGGAGGCGGCAACCTCCAAGAGTAACAAGTGACAACCAATGCTTCAAAATGATCAAGTGCCATACTAGCTAAACGATGATGCAATGCACTTTACTTGGCTAAAAACAACCCTTAACTACCCTCACAATAAGAGAGTAAGTTCAATTGGTGTAAGAAGAAAGGCAAGGGTTCATATAAAATGAATGCAAGGCTAAGAAGACTCTTATGGCTGGTGGGTGAGTATTTATATCCTCACCAACAAAAACTATCCTTTTGGGGTGAAATTCCCAACTCTGCTCATATCCGGTCCAACCGCCATTTGAGAGCTGATCTGACCAGACTCTATCTCAACGGCTAGAAAAAGAGCTATTGGTACACATTAAATTCACATGTCCTAGTTCAATCGAGGGCAGACCTCCGGTCCGACCACTCCTACGCCCGGACCGACTACCCTAAGCTTGGACTGATCGACACTCCAAAACCCTTTCTATAAACTCGCAATTTGACCAGCCCTAAAACCCGGTTTGATCGTCCCTAAAGCCCAACTAGCCTCACTTAGACCATATTTCTAACTTATGAAACATTGTATAATTTTTCTAATGTGGCATTTTGATCAACTCTTTGCAATTGTTACCATCCCTCCTGATTGTACGACAAACCTAAAAAAAGCCTAATACGATTGTCCAATACCTTGATAAGTATATAAGGGTAATAAATGTTTTTCTTTACTTTGCCGCTTCTTGCTTATCAATTTCAATCATTGATTAAACTCTTTCACTGATTCTTAGCGAGTACCTAACTAAAATACAAGTACTCAAATATAATCATTAGTAGCCAAAATATGTTCATCATTAATTATCAAAACAACAAAGGGACCTAGATGCTTCACACGTATTTAACACTATGATGCTTAAAGAATAGTGATTAGTTAGGCCCTCCTGTGTTGTATTAAGATCAATCTGCCACTGCCTCCCCAAAAGCAAATGGCATGCATTCATCAGTGCAACATCATAGTCAACCTTATTAACAAATCCTCCAATAAAATATGCAACTCTCATCTTATGAGTAAATTTTGTGTACCAGCTTGATTCATCTACTAAATATAATGAGTTGTTGGTAACCTCCTCCACACCTACAAGGATAATTCATGTACCAAATATGAACTAATGGCATTTGTAAAACTATCATCATCAATTATTAATTTGCATACCTTATCTTGAATTTTGCGCTCTAACTAAAAATTAATGTAGTGTTGTCCCTTTTCATCGACAATAGAATGATCTTGTTGTACTTCACATTCAATCATAAATAAATAGACCCTTTTTCTGTTCAGCATCATCCACAGATAAATTACTCAATATCATGATAATCTGTAGCTTGACTTGTTCACTACGTTCAGCTTTAGAATTTTCTAATAAATTCCCGGAAACATAGCCTTCTTTAGTCATCAACAACTTCTTTTGATTAGGACAATCTTTCATATAATGTCCTCTTCCCCCACAAGTATAACACTCCACACTCTGTGACTTATAACCAAATGCATCGTTAGATTCAACTTTTGATTGGGTTTTACTCACTGAACTACCGGTGGGTTGGTATGCATCTCTAGATGAAGTATATGGCTTAAAAGAAACCGACTTATTAGCAACACCTCCATCACTATCTCGCTGAAAATGAACGTTACCATCTTCATTAATCTTTGTGAATGCTGGCTTAGAATCTCTCTTGTTTCAATCTTGTTAGTCATCTCTTTTATTTGAAACCTTAACTAAGCAAGTCGAAGCCCAATGTTGTTGGTAGTGATGGCTTTCAGCTTTAAGAGGGATCAAAGCATCAGTATTTCGGCCTCTCTTTCAATGTTTCTACTACTCTAGTTTGAGTCCTTCTCTTCCTTCGTTTATCAGACATCACTCTTAAGTTCAAGAATCATGGATCTCAACCTTGCCTATTGATGAAATGGTCTAGATGAACCAACTCTTCTGCATGTTGATTGATCTAAGAAACAACGACCTGACTATAGTCAGAATAGACTGTATTCTCGTTCTCCATCAAATCCAACTATTTTCTAGGGAAAACACTACTACATTTTTTAATATGTGTTGATATTATTTCAGATTTTCATTGCAATTAGTTCTATATCAACCGAATATGTTGTGCGAGTGTGCAATCTCCAATACAAACATAAGGATCAATCTTACTCTATATGGAGGAAAAGTTCAAACATGCGTCCATCTAACTTCTCTGTTCATGTGATTATGGTGTCAACCCACATCCCAATATATGTGAATGAACTTGGTTAATTACTCTATAGAGAAACCTCTGATTAAGTTGGCTTACAATTTTGGTATAGCTAACATTTGTTTCACATGTATTTTTTTAGAAATATAAATGTATAGGAAAAAACAAAAACAGGGCATTGTAATAAATAAATAAAATAGGCGGCCCATAGTCAATAGGATGAAGAATCAACAATAATACATATATATAGGTGGTAGTCCATCCATAGTAAAAGAAGTGAAATGAATATATGTAAATATGTGGTAAATAAGAGAAAGAAATGATAATAATAAATACATAAATAGGCAATAGTATGTCCATAGTAAATAAAAGAAAGAAATAACATGAATATATATTATATAGGTAGTAGTCCATCCATGTTAAATAAAAGAAAGAAATGACAATAATAAATACATACATAGGCGGTAGTCTGTCAGTGGATAGGAACTGAGAGTGAGGACCTACGTGGACCCCCTTCTGAGGGATATGTCTCAATCTCATGGATAAATCATGAAGTTAATGCATCTCCAAATGTTAGGAGGAAGATAAACGTGGATCCGTTTAGATAGGTTTGGGCCGTTTAGTGGTGTAATACTATACTTCTGTGTTGTTATTTTTTAGATGTGAATTAAGTGGCTAAGCATTTCAAATTGACTTTTCCTTCTTTGAAGAAGGACCCCTCTCCGATGAAGTCTCCCTTCTCCTAACAAGCCTCTCTCTACTTGGTAATAGTTCTCCCTACTAAGCGGAAGAAAAATACAAAGAGAGACCTTATGAGCCATGGTATGTAGGGGTTAAGTATTGCTTGACTAATGATTTTTAGCTTCCTGGCATGCCGTGCCACTATATTGCCTAGCTCTCGCCGCTGTCTATAGTGGGAGGTCTACTAGTAAGTGCCACGATAAAGCGGATGAAAAATATGAGTTATAGAGTAAGTTGACTTTAGTTTGGTCTAACAGTAATGAAAAGTGGTATACGTCTTGTCTTACATTGCCGTCTATCGAGGTAGATATTTATCTTGTCACTCTAACTAGAGCAAGCATGTGTGCACTGAATCCGATGGTGCATTCTATCTCATGGCATTGAGTGTGGTGGTTAGAGTAATTAGGTCTACTGTGACCCTAGGCACCCCTGGATTTGGTCATCAAGAGCCAAAGAGCTCAGAGTCGCCTCTCGAGGTCACCTACATTAGACGGACAGCTCGGGGTAGCCGTCCCAAAATGACTAGCTCGAGGCTAGCCAGCTCATGCTAGCCAATCTAGGGACAACTGGTGTCGAATTGTGTTCGTCTATATCTATGACATCCCTAGAGGTTAGGGCGTCCAGTCGTCACTTGAACGCCTCCTAGCCACTAAGGTGGGACGCTTGGTTCCCACTTCGCCAACATAGTCCATCTATGGTAAATAAAAGATAAAAATGATGGTAGTAAATATATAAATAGGCGGTAGTAGTCTATGTTAACTAGAAGAGATAAATGGCATGAATAAGTAAATAGGTGGTAGTCAGCCCATATGGAGGAAAGAAAAAGAAATAGACGGTAGTCCATCCATACTAAATAAGAGAAAAAATAACAATAATAAATAAACAAATAGGCTGTACAACCGTCATACAAAACAAAAGTAAATAAATAGTAAATAAATCGGTGGTAGAACCGACCATGGACAAATAATCGCAAAACTGATATGCAAGCATTGTAGTAACACACATATTTGTAAGAAACGGTAGCACTACGCACTTTCAAGGTAACAACTATCGCATATCGCATGCACATTTTAATATCTAATAAAATAAGGGCTTCTATTACATGGTATTGAGACAAGCAAATTTAATTGGGTTACGTAGTTGCTAAATTTCTCACCTGACTATTTTCCTTGGTAAAATCACTAGCATGTGGATGAGATGGAAATAGTTATACTCTTCTTTTTCTTGTGTAACACCAGCTCTACCCCTCT
This sequence comes from Oryza coarctata, assembly GCA_030770085.1. NCBI lineage: Eukaryota > Viridiplantae > Streptophyta > Magnoliopsida > Poales > Poaceae > Oryza > Oryza coarctata. Next base: position 9,058,870 of record CM061471.1, read on the forward strand.
ATTCCTCTCCTCTAGCTGCAGGAAGCTAAAAACTATCAAATGCTACACTCACAATGAGAGAAATGATATTTGGTCTAACGAAGCAAAAGCACAAACATATAGGTTTTACTAAAAAATAATCTTTAATATCGAGTTTGAAGGCTCGTTACCATTGTAGTATTATTAAGTACCGATTGGTAATATCAATTGATACTAATGTTATTTTTTACGGTATTAGTTTGTGACAGCAACCAATACTATATATTCATGTATTAGTGCTGGTTGGTATTATTAACCAATATTAATATTGCCGAACACATTCACATTGACTAGAGATAACAACCGATATTAATGTGTAGTATTGGTACTAGTTAGTATTTTTAAGCGGTACTAAAGATCCTCTTTTAAACCCTTCTTCCTCCTTTAGCCCAATAAATTCTTAAATAAAGAGTATCTTCATGGCACTTTAGGAGAAATTAGAAGGGAGTTGCGGCCAAAATTTTTCATGGAAGTTGTTTTTGGTGATTTCACTTATCCAAAGGCTTTAAAAAATTAGCAACTTCATCCTCCCTTCTTTTATGGTTAAGATATTGTATATCTATGTATACCTCATCCTCTCAAAAATATATAAAAATGGATGAGAAATAATATTTTTTTAGAAAATAAGAGGTAATCTAGTTCATAATATGAAAAATACAAAAAACATATGACAAAAATGTTAAAAACAAGGAAACAAAGGAAGATTATAGAAAAATAAAGGAAAAATAATAGAAAATTAGATAAAATAGAAAAATTTATGCATGTACTAATATGTAAAATACATGATATCTAAAATTAGTATGGCCTAATAGAAAAAGAAGAAAAAATATGATAAGTACAGGAAAAAAGGGGAAATAAGAAAAAATATAGGAAAAATGGAAGAAAAAAGTATTAAGGTTAGGAAAAACAGAAAAACAAGAGATTGTGTTAATATTAAAAATATATGAAATATAATAGTAATAATAGTACGTCATATTTAATAGTTTTAATGAAAGCTTTATCGGTTCATGCTGCCAGCATAGGGGAGGCGTAGTTAGATTTATCCTCATATTTTTTAGATTTCCACTGATCGAAGTGTTTTACACAAAGGTTACTCTTTATGTACTCACCTTTTGAGGTTAGGATGTTTAAAATTATTAATTTTGTTAAGTAATTCTTGACTTGTAATGTAGATGAACTAGCAATGGTTGTACAACACGGACTGATGGACGAAGGAGTTTATCGATGGCGTGTATTATTTTCTCTGGTTCGTTGATGTCCACAAGCATAAGGGTTTCATATGTTGTCCATGCAAAAAATGCAAGAACCAGAAGGAGTACTCTTATTCAAGGTTTCTTCATAGCCACTTGCACTCAGGATTCATGCCTAATTATTATTGTTGGACCAAGCACATAGAGAGAGAGAGGGGTTGCAATGGAAGACGCCAAAGAAGAAGGGAATATTCCCCACTAGGCTCAATACGGTGGCTTTGCATATACTACAATAGGCGAGGCAGAAGGAGGGGTTGCAAAAGGTGAAAAAGCAGATGATCTTGGTCAAATGTTTTGTGATGCAAAATAGACTATGAAGGTGAAAATGAGCTAAAGAAATTGGAGCATGTGTTAGTGGACCATAAAACGTTGTTGTACCCAGATTGCAAATAGGGACACAAAAAGACACAAAACATTGTTGTACTCATGAAGGTGGCATACGACATGGCCATACAAGTGAAGCAAGGCTAGACAATTCACTTTATGCCAATTCCAGCTGGCTTCTCAAAGGTGTAGGTGGAGCAAGCCTATGAGGGGTTTAAGGATTCTGATCTCAACTTCCCTAGAGGTGACAAAGAGAGGACACTAGGGGAGGCCTCCCACTGAATCATCTTATGGCGTAAGCACTTCATCTTGCTTCTCAGGCGGGTGGCGACATTGATTCCTACTGGAGGTCTAACATTGGTCTCCATCGTCTCCTCCCTAACATCAGTCTCCACTACCTCCTCCACAACCTCTTTATCCACCATTGCAATCTATTGGTATGGGTAAGAAACCAGCCCCATCTCTACCATGACAAAAAAATTGTGCTCACATCCTCCCGTGCCATCAAGGTACCAACAAAAGAAGAAACAGTTATTGAACAAGCCAAAGAAATCTATACCCAAGAAAAGACTGTACGATATGACTGATTATATGACTAGAGCAGAAGTAGAAAGACAGGTGAAGGAGCACTTCAAGCAATAAAGTCCGAAGAAAAAGGCTCTAGTAGACCTAGCAAATAAGGGCATTTTTACAGAAGATAGCGAACCAACGAAGAAGAAGTTCTTATTAGACTACAAACGCTTGCTCATCAAATCCTATCAGAAGATGAAACAAGGGCAGTTTAATGTTGTTCCCTAACTCAAACAACAAGCAAGACAAGTAGTTTACCCAATACCATCTGATTGGAAAATCAATCTGTAGTAATTTATGAAAGATATAAGTCTCACCAAAGATCAACTCCTAGAGGTGGCCCCCTATCGAGAAGGTATCATAAGCTACTATCAAGCAGCAATTTAAGCTCAGCGAACTACTTGTTAGGCCAGAGCTAGTTAGGATCCTATCAACATAGATGTACTGTTTCCATAGTTGGTATATAGAATAGTCAAGAAAAGGTAGGGTCATGTTTACTGCTCAGATTAAAGATAATGACTACTTCTGTGGGGAATCTGAGATATGGGTAAATTTAGAGGACATCTACAAAGTATACCATCAAGACGTCCTTGACCTCTCTCTTGTTAGTTGCTAGATTGTGTTAAGTAATAAGTAATGTCATACATTACATTGTAATTATGCATGCTTCTATCATAATTATATACACCAAACAACATTATCGTTTTTAATTATAGGGCATATGCATAGTTCTATAAAGACATGTTCGGTTCATTCAAGGAAACATTTAACTTTCTGGTATATACATGTAGCAAAATATACATATCATTTATTCTATGATACAATTATTTTGTAATTTTATTTCTCCTGTAGTGTTTGAGACAGGAAAAGGAGAGCAACTTATGCGACTACTACATTTGTGAATTCATTCACCATGTTGCACAAGGCATTAACACTAATAGGGATATCCAAGTACATAAATACTATTTATATATAATTTATACTTTTCTCATTATGTTGAATTATTGATTTAACATATTTACATTTTTTTAGAAAATGACAGACTTTACGTATAAAGCAACAATTACTCCCGGCGGATTATATAAAGGCTATTTAAGAATAACTTATGCGATTTATTTTGGATATGATCGTTAATTCATTGGGAGAATTCCACGATGATGGACGCGTTATTCGGTAACGAGAAGAGTTATGTTAGTTTTATATTTTTAAATATATTAATTGATATTTAATTTCAATTATATATAAGTAATACTTATACATAATGCTTATATAAAGGGTTGTGAACCAGTGCTAAAAACCATACTCTTTTAGTGTGGAAATTAAAACAAAAGCCTCTAATTTTTTAATGTGTGTTCTCTTCCACGAAAATGCTCCCCCTACCCCCTCCCCCCAAACCTTAGCTCCAGCCTCCCCCTTCCGAGCTTGTATGGCTGCTCTTTTATAGGCAAAATGAGCCACGCGAAGTTACAGTTTTATAATAGACAAGAGGATATGACAGAAGGATAAGCAGGGGTGTTTAGCACAACTAGCTTAGCCTTCTATTTCAGCAGACAAGGCGCAAAGAGAATTCTTGATTTTGTGCTGACAAAAGGCTGTTCATTGTGTAATTAAATCATCTCTCTTATCCTTGTTTCTTTCCTGTCGATTGGAGGTAAGCAAGCTGCAGTTTCATATCTTGGTGACTGTACACAATCATCTTTTCTTGTCTTGCCCATTTGTTTGCTCTCTGTGTTCTTTCTGTAGGAGACATGGGCTGTCAAAGCTTGCACAAAGCTGCACCATGCTCACATTCTTCTCTTGTCGATTGGTGGTGAAGAAGGTTCCTACCCTTGTTAAATTATGCAGAAACCTGCAACCTGCTCCCCTCCTCTTGGATTCCTTATTGTTGGCTGAAAACAATCTTTTAATCCCTGCTCAAAGCTAAAACATGTCCCCTCCATGTGTTGAAAAAATAGAAAGACAATTGATCCCTGGTTTAATCCTGGTAAAAGGCTGCTGTATGATCAAATCCCTTCTTTTTTCGTTTGTTTTTCTTGTTGTTAGACAGGTGGGAGCTAGCTGCATTTGGTGGACAAAAGGATAAGGCAAGGAGGGAAAGCACTGAATTTTTAGAGTCTGGCTTGTTTGCTTGATTGCTCTTGCTACCGGCTTTGTGTGATTTGCATAAAAAAAATCTGCCAAGGCTGCATGTAAATAGGAGGTAATGGCTGCAATTTTGTCTTCCCTTGGTGTTTGACCATTTTGTCAAGGCGTGAGTTTGAATATTCTTCTTAAAAGATTGTCTTCTATGCTTGTCTATCGAGAAATAATACACACAAATCTGCAGTAACTTCATTTAATTTATTATGCCACACGCCACTAAATAGGAAGTTGATCGAAATATTCCAATCTACTCCTTGTCAATTTTATTACCATGCCAACACCAACCACTGAAAGATCGGATCCATTTCAGCTTCGAATACAATGGTCTTAATAACCCAACTAGAAAGTCCTCCAACAAAGAAGGTATTCCATTAACTCGCCTGTCTTGTTTTTTCCTTGGTGATGTCGCTATCACCGTCAACAACTGCCCTAAGTCTTTTACTATATCTAAGCCATCACTAGAGGTAATATTTTTAATGCTAATTTACTGGATCATGTGCACTTGATGTCTCCTTTGCATAGGACCGATCTACGTATATATCTAACCCCTCGACCATGCTAACCAAGGAGGAGACTCATAAAGGTAATGCTAATTCTAGTGCTAACATGCCAGGATCAAAGAGAGCTGAGAAAAGACCAATGATGAGCAAGAAGACACAAAGACATGCTAGTGGTAGCGGCGGTTCTAAGGTTGAAAACCAAACCACTCAGCTGTAGAAATCATCGGATTCTCCTGCCCAGCTTAGGTCATCACTGACAACTCCTCCAAGGCCAACGCCTTTGCTAAAGATGCTAGAGCCAATGCCAACTGGTGCTTCTTAGCCTCTATTAACAAAACATTCTATCTAGACTGGCCATGGGATAAAGATTAAGACCTCCTCTAGGCTAGTTTCTTGATGATGCTTAATTGTGTAGATTGTTGATTTAATTTGCTTGGAGGAAACTTTATGATGAAATTCCTGTTGATGTCCTGCCCAATTGCACTAGTAGATTGCAAACTAATTGGTGTTGGCCAAGAGAATGGCTAACTGGTTTTGCTCAAGAGCAAGCCAACCAACTAGTCAACTCTCCATTGCATAGCAAGTCCTCTGCTGCAGCCACTGAACAAGCGATAGGGTACTCTGCTCTTGAGATTGAAGAGATCCGCGAGTTACTGCTCATCCTCCTTCTCAAGCACTACCCTTAAAAATTAGGATTATTAGTGAAGACGACAAGATTTGATGAAAAGAAGGACAATGATAATGCCACAAAAATCTATGTAGGTGAAAAGAAGGGCAATGATAATGCCACAAAAATCTATGAAGGCATCATTGACCTCTTGCAAAATAGGTTAGTCTTCTTAATAGGTGCACAATCTACACGTAATAGGTGTACCCCCTAGCTTACTACTAAATGTGAAAGATTTAGTAGCAAGCCAAGATTCTTCACATCTTGCTTATCTTCAATTAATCCTGCTAAGTCTTGAAGAGGCTTAGGAGCAAGTTAAGAACATTACCTTTATCCTATCTTCTCTTCGTACAAGAAATGATTAAGCATATGAAGAATAATGCCTTCTTGAAGAAACTCCTTTCCTAGATTGCCGACCTTGATAACTTGAAGGTTCAGAAGATCAAGATGGAGTCTAAAGCTCAAAAGAAAGAAGCTCTTCTTCAGAAAGAATTAAACACTTTATAGCTAGAGATTGTAGACTTATTATACATTGTCTGAGGTAAATATTCATACCCCAAATGCCTTTTTAGCCTTTCTCCTAAAATTTTGTACTCTCCTTAACTGGCTATAGATCATGCCCTTTCTGAAGCTTGACAAAGTAGAGGAGGGTAGAGCCACAGCTCAAAATAAACTTGAAAGTAAGTACTCTTCCAAAAGTCTTTGCCAGTCTTCCTATTTTGGTGTCACCTTATAATTCATATGTAAATTACAAGGTAAAAATTGAAAGTCAATTTCAAGCCTTCAATGAGGATATTGCATTCATCAAGACATTGCAAAAAGAAGTTAAAGATGTTGCACAACCACTCGTTGACTGCTTATGTCCACTAGGGAAAGGGACCAATACTTGTATTGACATGTATTTACTTGACCAATTGAAGGCGCTCTAGAAGAATTGGAAAAGTATATCAAGGAGATTGCTATCATGGGCTCTAGTCTAGTTTTAGCAGTCGTTAAGTCTCTGTACCCCCAAGCCCCCTAGTAGATCTTAAAGTAATCGACGAAGGCTTTGCTTGCAACACATTTGAAGAAAAGGTCCTAGAGATGATCAATGAAGTGAATAGAGCTTTTGAAACACTTGTAAAAGTCATTGATCTATAAGAGTGATTTTTATGCAAAAACGAAGGCAAATATGTATATATGCTGTTGATCTGAGTGGTTTTAGTTGTTTGTTTTTTTCCTCCCTTTCAATTACGATTTTTTAAGTAAATAAACCCTTGTGTTATTCACCTTGCCCAACTGTTCACGCCGAGATCCCTCGCGCGCCCCGGTGCGAACACGCCAACGCTTGGGAGGTTTGCTTAGCTCCAGTGCAGGTCAGTCGGCTTCTCTCTGTGGCTCGAGGTACGCACGCCAGGGGCCGTGGGGTTCGATCGGCTCTGGTGCGTTGGTATGGGTGCGGATGTGCTAGTCAATTTGACCCTGCAATTGACAAGGAGGTGAGATGAGCAGGTCCATCAAACGGTGGGCCGATGTAGGCGCTTGCTATCGGTTGGATGCCGATAGGATCGGGATGGCCATCGGCCACGCCCGGAAGGCCCTTTGCTATCGGCTATTTGTCGATAGGAATCGGGAAGCTCTTCGATCGGCTGAGGAGCCGATGTGGACAGGTGTCAACAAGGATCGACCGTATAGCCGATGGAGGAACTGGGGTGTACTTAGAGGATAGCAAAGTGCACAGGATCCATCCAGATAGCCGACGGAAGCCGTAACAGTAGTTCATCGGCTGGAAAAACTGATGAAGGCACATGCGGACTGGCAAGGAATAGTATTAAAAGGCACGGGCTACAAAGCCGATACCACTTTGCATATGATAGCACGAGATCCGTCGCCCACCGTGACAGCGCCATTAACATCAAACCTCAAAGATCGAACCTAACCGAGACAGTACAAGGCGAAGGCCAACAGCGATGATACGGAGGACACCGGATCGGCTATGCTGAAGGGAAGATAGGAACGAACCCATCGGCTAGCTGAGCCAATGATGGGACGCCTCTCTGAAGATGGGTGCGTATCGGCTGGGAGACCGATGCACTCGGCGTTACACGCCAAGGGCACCTCTAAAGGCTGATGCGTATCCGCCGAGGGGCTAATGCGCTGGGCGTGAAGCTTAGAGTATGGATAACTCATCGGCTAGCACTCCGATGATACGTTGTGCATAAAACTATAAGCCTGAAGCTCGATCTACCATCGGCAGCCCCGTAGGTCGAATCTAACCGATGCAGCACGAAATTGACGATGGCAGAGAGAGCTTAACAGGCCGATAGGCCCTACACAGACGTGATGTGATACGTCTGATCGGCCTAAGAGGTCGAACCTAACCGATGCAGCCCTAGACAGAGTAGAACACATCGAGATAGTGGTGGGACTTACCCCTTCACCGGAGATCGGACTTAACTGATGCAGCACCGTGTCAAGAGCCAGAACCCACCGGTAGAAACCTAGATAAACTAGGGTGGCGATGCGCCAAGATTATATTGATCGAGAGATATATTACATGTCTCCAGGGGTCTATATTTATACCCTGGATTTACAGACAGAGTCTGACGTGTTGACAACCATCGGACGTTATTTCCTAACAAGAACAAAGGAAAATATCTCTAAAGAAGTTAACAAACTAACTAAACCTTCCTAATTAAATAAGGCTACAATTTACAAAGATAAAATACCCTATCGTGGATTCCACGGCTCCTTCGCAAACTCGGTCTTATTTGGATAGCCTTCCAATCTAGAACTGAGTCTTCCTTCGCTACCATCCGATCGGCTTCTTCACTGTAGTCATCGGATACCTCTCAGCCGATAGGCTTTAGCACCATCGGGCTGTCTAAATTTTGGCGTTAACACATGCCCCCTAATTTCGAAGTATGAAGACTCATGCTTCGAAATTCTCTTCCTCAGGCCTCCAATGCTTCGACATCTCCTCTTTCTCTGATAATCGGTTCTCGTAAGTCGATACCACCTGCATCATATGTGTTAAACTATTGAACTCTTGGGCAGAAAATTTCCACCTGATGGAACTCGACAACCCCTGGAAGGCCAAATCAGCTAATTGTTCATCACTCAAAATAAGACTATAACATCGACTTCTGATGTCCTAGAAATGTTGGATGTATTCTAGAATGGACTCATTATGCCTCTGTCTAACCGATGTCAAGTCTGATAGTCTTATTTCTTGAATCCCAGTAAAGAAATATCTATGGAATTGCTGCTCTAGATTGGCCCATCCTTTAATCGAGCTTGACGGCAATGAAGAAAATCATGCAAAGGACGATCCAGAGAGGGATAAGGAAAAGAAACAGACTTTGAGAGCTTCCTCAGCCGATGCTTCTCCACACTGTGCTAAGAATCGGCTGATGTGTTCCATTATAGATATGTTGTGTTGTCCTGAGAATTTAGAGAAATCTGGTATCATGTATCGGCGAGATAATGGAACTCTATCAAACCATTTTAGATATGGGTGCCGATACATAACTGTTTAATCTTTGGGCTTGATATCAAATTGTTCTTCCACCATATCCACAATTCTGGTTAACCAATCATTCTCCCTTAGAGTATCTTCCTGATCATGTGGAGGTGGATATGGTACCCGATTCTGCCCGTGATATTCTCCATAATGATTCCTCTTCTTCTGGAGGTACTTCCTGCCGTTGCCCCCCGAATTGATCTTGTATTGGTGGATACATATTTGCCGATAGGTCCTTATTTTGCCAAGTTTCCTCCGTCTCTATCGGCAAAGGCACATGATCCTAATCAGGCTCTTGAGCCGATGATTCTTATATCGTCTTCTTGATCAGATCTTGTAGTGTGTCCATTCATACTCCCTATGGATTATTGAATGCTTGCTAAAATGATTCATTGAACATCTCTTACAATGGCTTGGAAGAATTCATAGGTGTTGAATGGCCTGATTCCTTCATCAAAACACATTTTGGTAATTGTGCTTTTTGAATTGGCTCTTGTTTAATCATACTGAAGGATTCTAAACAGAGCTTTTGAAAGTTGTCCATATTTTGCTCTATATGCCGCCTCTGGTCTTTATTCAAATCCTCCATTGTAACTGGAACTGTAATCTCCTCATCGGCTTTATCTTCAGATGAATATGTCTTGGAATCAACCTTTTCTTTAGATATATTGACAACAAGATGCCCCCTGGGTTGATGAGTAAAAATCTGACTTCTAATCAGGCGATTGATGAATGAAATCTAGTCCAATCGGCTAAAGAATAAAGATTTCTACTCTATCAGCCGATGAATGTAGTATGGTTCTTATCGGCCGATGAATGAAACCTTCTGTCCCACCGGGCGTGCCAAAAAGTATATGTTCACACCGAGATCCCTCGCGCGCCCCAGTGCGAACACGCCGATGCCTGGGAGGTCTACTTAGCTCCAGTGTAGGCCGGTCGGCTTCTCTCTGTTGCTCGAGCTATGTGCGCCAGGGGCCGTGGGGTTCGATTGGCTCTGCCGTGTCGGTACGGGTGCGGGCGTGCTAGTCAATTTAACCCTGCAATTGACAAGGAGGTGAGAGGAGCAGGTCCGTTGGATGGTGGGCCGATGCAGGCGCTCGCTATCGGCTAGATGCCGATAGGATTAGGATGGCCATCGGCCACGCCCGGAAGGCCCTTTGCTATCGGCTATTTGCCGATAGGAATCGGGAAGCTCTTTGCCAAGGGGCTGATGCGCTGGGCGTGAAGGTCAGAGTATGGATAACTCATCGACTAGCACTCCGATGATACGCCATGCAGAAAACTATAAGCCTGAAGCTCGATCTACCATCGGCAACCCCGTAGGTCAAACCTAACCGATACAGCACGAAATTGACGACAGCAGAGGGAGCTTAACAGGTCGATAGGCCCTGCACGAACGTGATGCAATATGTTTGATCGGCCTAAGAGGTCGAACCTAACCAATATAGCCTTAAACAGAGCAGAACATATCGAGATAGTGGCAGTATTTATCTCTTCGCCGGAGATCGGACTTAGCTGATGCAGCCCCGCGTCGAGAACCAAACCCGCCGGTAGAAACCTAGATAATCTAGAGTGGCGATGCACCGGGATTGTATTGATCGAGAGATATATTACATATCTCCAGGGGCTCTATATTTACATCCTGGATTTACAGACAGAGTCCGACATGTTGACAACCATCGGACGTTATTTTCTAGCAAGAACAAAGGAAAATATCTCTAAAGAAGTTAACTAACTAACTAAACCTTCCTAATTAAATAAGGCTACAATTTACAAAGATAAAATACCCTGCCGTGGATTCCACGGCTCCTTCGTAAACTTGGTCTTATCTGGATAGCCTTCCAATCTGGAACCGAGTCTTCCATCACTACTATCCGATCAGCTTCTTTACTGTAGTCATCGGACACCTCTCAGCCGATCGGCTTTAGCACCATCAGGCTATCTAGATTTTGGTGTTAACACCAACTTAGCCCTAGCCTTCGAGTGGGAATTGGATCATGGAACTTCTTGTGAACTCGTTATAGGTGGTAGGGATTCATCTATTGTAAAGCTTCTCTACTCGGATTATATTACTCAAATACTTTCAACTTTCAATTATTACTAAGGAGAAAACAATATATTAAAAAGAAAAAATCACACTTTATATATATGATGTCCTGACTTTCTAATTATTCAAAAAATAAGGGAGGTAGCCACACACATATCTAATTAAGAAAACACACTCGGATCTAATTGAAAACTAAAAAAATTACAAGTTTAAGCATAGAAGCGTTGTAGCTATTCTATATTTCATGAATTGTTGATAGCTCTTCCATTCTCGTGCTTCAAGCGATAAGTCCCCAAGCGTATTACTTTGGCAATGAGTGGCCCTTTCCATGTTGGTGAATGTTTAAGCCTTTTTTTCATAGTCTAGATCTTTCACAACACCAATCACCTATAGAAAGAAAAGACATGGCCTCGGAGATTGCGCCCATGGTAACAACAAAGACCTAGGTGGTACTTGGCCGATTGGATCATAGCAATGTCTAGAGATTCTTCTTGCTTGTCAGTATCATCCAGCCATTCTCGTTCTGATAAATCTGCATCTCACATATGAACCCTTGGGAATTCAAACTCTAGCTCTAGGAAGAATTGCCTTCACCCCATACACCAGGAATAAGGCAGTTTGCCCTATGGACTGGCTGGTTGTGGTCCTCAAAGCCCACAAAACTAATGGCAACTCTTAAACCCACTTATTGGTATATAGATGAAGACAAGTGAAGATTTGTGTCTTGATGCCCTAAAGCATCGTGCCATTGGCTCTCTCCATCCCTTTATTACTTCGGGGATGTGCTACCGAACCAAAGCATATTTTTTGTACCAAATTCTTTGCATAAGTTTTTGAACACCCCACTAGTAAATTGGGTGCATTATCAATGATAATTCTATTTAGCACTCCAAATCGATAGACAATGCCCAAAATGAAGTCTTTCACCCTGTCTACAGTGATTGTTACAATAGGCTTATCTTCTATCCACTTAATAAATTTGTTAATTGCAACAAAGAAATGTGTGAATCTTTCCGAAGCTTTCTTGAAAGGGCCTACCTTGTCTAGCCCCTAGACTATGAAGGGACAAGAAATTGGAATTGTTTGTAATTCCTGAGCTAGAACATATGTTTGACGAGCAAAGAATTGGCAACTTTTTGCACAATTAGATGAGTTGTTCTACGTTTGCTATCATAGTTGGCTAGAAGAATTTTTACCTATAAGCTTTTCCAACCTAAGTCCTTGATGCCTCATGGCTTCCATATATGTCTGAGCAGATTAATTGTAAAATTTGTTTCCCTTCTTCTTGTAACACGCACCTCATGAAGATTTTTGACACACTATGATTGATATAAATCTCCTCTTAGCACTATATAATTATGGCTTCATTGATGGATGCGTTCTTTTTCGTTACGATCTTCGTTCAACTCATCATGTAGCAAAAACTTCAAGAAAGGTACTCGCCAATCTTTCGCAACTATGAGGACTTCTGCTTACATTGCATCTTTTTTCCACTGGAGCGGTCTTCTCGACAACTGGACGCATTGATGGCTTATGGAGCTCTTCAATGAATACACTAGTTGATACTGGCTCATGTTTTGATCCCTTCTTCGTAAATTTATCTGCCACTTCATTTGTTGTTTTGGAGAGCATGAGTTATCTCTAATCTGTTAAATTTTCTTTTAAGCTTCCATACTTCTTGACAGTAAGCTATCAAGTTGTCCTCTAGGCATGACAAATCATTTTTGACTTGACTGACCATGAGTTTTGAATCTCCATAAACTAGTAATCGCTGGATATGAAGTGAAATATCAATACGGAGTTCAAAAATGAGTACTTCATACTTAGTAGCATTGTTGGATGTTGGAAAGTAAATTTGAAGGGCATACTTCAGGCACTCGCCATGTAGTGATATGAGTAAAATCCCATCCCTCATGCTAGCGAAGTGGAGAGGCCATCAAAATACGTTGTCCAATACTTGAGACTTTTTATCAGTGTAGTAGTCTAAACCTCCGTCCACTTGGCAATAAAATCAACGAGTGCTTGAGAATTGATCATTGTTTGTGGCTTGAACATGATGTCTAAGGCCATCCACTCCACTTCCCACTTTGTAGTTCTCCCAGTAGCCTCCTGATTATGGAGAATATCTCCCAAAGAAAAGAAAATGACTACCGAGATTTGGTGGCATTGAAAATAATGGATAAGCTTGTGAATAGTGATCAATATGGCATATAACAATTTCTAAACTTGAGGGTGTCGACACTTGGATTCTCCCAAAACCTCACTAATGAAGTAGACTGGTAGCTAAACCTTTTGGGTGTAGCCAACTTCTTCCCTCTCCGCTATTAGTACCATACTGACGACTTGTGTGGTATCTCCAGTATATAAAAGCAATGATTCCTCTTACATCAGTGAAACCAACACCCAGGGTGTAGTCATGAACTTCTTAAAATCCTGGAATACTTGTTTGGCCTCAAGAGTCCACTGGTAATCTTCAATCTTCTTTGGTAGCTTGAGAAATAGCATCCCATGCTTGCCAAGTCATGAGATGAATCGATTAAGGGATACCATGCACCTTGTGAGTTTTTGACATCCTTATGTCTAGTCGGGATCATCATCTCTGGGTTGGCCTCGATACCTCATTGAGACATAATGAAACCAAGTAGTTTTCCTAAAGGTACTCCAAAGACACACTTCTCCGAATTGAACTTCATCTTTAAGGTTATCAAGCAAGCAAACATCTATGAAAGATTAGCAATCAGGTCATCCTTCACTCGAGATTTTGTTACCACATCATCCATGTAGGCATCCATGTTGCGTTCGAGTTGAGAATGAAGGCAACATTGTATAGTGCATTGATATCTTGCTCCAGCATTCTTCAAGCTGAACAGCATGGTGATGTAGCAATATGTGCCAAATTGAGTGATAAAAGAAGCCTTTATGCAATCCTCCTCCTTTAAGTTGATTTGATGATTCCTAGAATATGCATCTAGGAAGAACAAGTGCTCACACTCTATGGCAGAATCTACAACTTAATTGATGTGAGGTAACCTAAAAGGGTTCTTGGGGCACGCCTTGTTGAGATCAGTGTAGTCAACACACATGCAGCCACTTTCTGTTCTTTTGAGCTAGTACTAGGTTTGCTAGCAAGTCCATGTGGTATACTTCCTTGATGAACCTAGCGGCCAAGAGCTTCATTATACCCTCCCATATCACATCTTGTTGGTGTTGAGCAAATGCTTGGAGCCTCTGCTTAACATGTTTAACATCAGCTTTGACATGTAGTGCATTCTCAATCACCTCCCTTGGTACTCTAGACATGTTGAAACGCTTCCAAGAAAGGATATCCCTATTGGCTTAGATGAAGGTGACAAGCACGTACTTAGCTAGTGGTCACTATGGAGGGGGCTGGAGTTACAAGGTACAAAACCTGGCCAGATACAACTTTGATTACCTTTTCTATACATAGTAGTAATCATCCATGATACTATATGCTATCTTGGGGTACAAGGTAACATGGCAACTGAAATCTACTCTATCTCTGCTTACATGGATCCAGCTTATCTCCTATCTCTAGTCGAATAAGTAGACCGTGTGGGTATGTGGTACTCGTATTCTCCACAATAGTGTGTATTCAATAAGTGCACCTATTAGTTATAGCCCTAATTATTAGATTAATTGGAATAGCAATTAATGTGAGAGTCAAAAGCATAATTATCCAATGGATTATGGTGCCTAAATTCCATCTGGCTAGTAAATAACTATTGGTCCATCATGGAGTATATGATGTATCAAACCTGGTTGGTCGAGTAGTATCTGCATTCCGTCTTGTGGTGACTAGCTATTAGCTTGAATGGAGCATACACTCTCAACCCAAGTCCAAAATTGTATTGTATGGTGCTCAACTTGACTAGTGTGGTGGTCTACTTTTGGCCCATCATGGGGAGCACCATGTTTTAGCCAAATAGGTACCTAAACCCTACACCATGGCAAGATTCAGCTGGTGACTAGGGCATACCCAACCTAGCATAATTGTGGATTCATAAGGTACCCAAACCCTTCATCGACGTAGGATTCAACTATTGACCCTCATAGGGCGTACCCTAAACCCTAAACCCTAATTGGCCTTGTTATATGGACGTACTGTGATATGACTTGCCCATAGATAGAACCGTGCATGTAGGCATCAGCTCAGCGAATTCTTGGCACTTCATACTCATGTTCGAGAAAGATTTAAGCCAAAATATGCAGCTGGTCTGAGACTTGGCCTGACGACATTCGAACTCTATTGACGATGGTTTGTGCATGTGAATAAAATTAATAGACCAACTAATGATTAGTGATCTATAGATTCACATGAGAATAAACGAGATTAATTTATTTATATAAAATTAGAATGATAGACGATAATGGTAGAGTTGTCCATAATGTGCTGTTGAATAACAGTCGTGTTATCTGGGCCTTTCATTCATGGCCTCATGGTCGAATTTTTGGTACCAGATGTCAATTTGGAGAGGTTGGATCAAACTCTCTACTAGGGGTCTTGTGCTCGATAATTTTAAACTATTATTTTTTACAATGGCGGTGGCATCCTCGCTAGCTTTACGCGTGGTAATTGTTGATGTAGATGAGGTCTCTATGGATAATCGACCATTTAAGCACACTGCCTGTCATAGCCCTTGAGCGTAGAGAGTTGGCTTATGATACTTTCTCGTGCACATGTTTTGGGTGACTTAAATTCATCTGTTAGGTATAGCTCTTGACTTTTTTCTTAGTTTAGCAATAACTGAGTAGAGTCAAGAATATGAATTCCCAATGGTATATGACCAAATAGGATACTCGAATCTTGCATTATGCAAGTTGGCTAATGGCCCTTATGGGTGTACCTCACCAGCACAGTAGTGCCCAAATAAGCTACCTAAATCTTGAGTTAACACAAGTCGACTGGCGGCCCTCATGGGGTGTACCTCATCCAGCGAAGTGATATATGAGTTCTAATTAGTGCGAGTACTCAACTAACATTCCCTATGGGGTATACCAAGTGGTTCTCCTGACTGGTCTAGTACTCAAATGTAGGAGATAGGCTCATACCCCTAAGTTTTTGTTGCGCGCATTTAGATCTGGGCATTGTGTTATGAACATATCGGATGCATAATATGTTATGTGAAAACTAACCACTCGAGAAAAATATAAGTAAATTTTAGTATGTAAATATGTGTTTGTCCTCCTATTGATTTTAATTTTCCAAGAAGTTGACTCATTACATTTAAATACTTTGCCCGACTAGTCATAGGCCTTGAGCATTAGGAGCTGGCTCATGGCTCTTTCTTAGACATGTTTTAGGTCACTTGTTTTGTCTTTCATGAAGCAGAGTTTCACGGATTAGAATATGTGCTACTAGGGTACTTTTGCAATCGTTAAGTACAGAAAGCAAAATGTGTAGCATGTGCACTTACTAGGTGTCCTTACTTATCGCTAAGTTGAATTACCAACTAAATAGTAAGTCAGGAACAAAATAAACCACTAGCATGATAATATCATATGATAGAGAAAACAAAAGGCATTTAGTTGTTTGATATTGGGTGCCATCCTTGCATTTGAGCTTATAAGCCCCCAGGCATGGATCTTGTCCTTTTGCTGCTATAGGTCTTCACGCTCTCTGACTACATGGTTGGATCAAAGAGGTGACAGAGTGATTCTCCATCTTGATCATGATGTCTAAGTGGGCAGTTGTTGATGAAAACGAACCATCAACACTCGACTTGAACATCTTGGTCATCCTTGATGACTAGTTTAGTGTCGGAATTGCATACTAGTATGTTATAACTGAAATTTCTAGTCTAAACATAAATTCTAAAAAATTTTTTCTCAATTCTCCAAAGATCAATTCGTGACTGACTAAAAAAGAATGAGTTTGCCAATCTTATCAACAACGTTATCCAAGCTTCTAAAGTGGAAAGCCTAACATGGGATGTTGATTCGGTCCATGACCTACTCAACGGTGATATTAACAACCTTATATCTAGTTTCAATTGGCTCAAGGCTGCATCCGAGTTGAAAAGGGAGTTAGATCTTGAGATCTATATATAGCTGATTCGCTTGTTGGGAGATGACAACTGCATTCTTCAATCTAAATGGGAGTTTGTATGGAATATTGTCGTGGTTCCTGTTTTATTGATTCATGACTGAGTCAAAGAGGATAAGCATGCTGAAGTCAATGGCGATGATTTCTAGGCTTCTAGAGCAAAGAACCTAGTCGTGGGAGAAACTACTGGTGGTGATGCCAATGACCATGTCCATCAATGTCGTGTTTTGTTGTGGTTGTTGTTGACAGCGTCCTCGTCATGTGTTCTAGGTGATACTAGTGATTGGGAGAGATTTGTCTATCTTTAATATAGTACTCAATGTTGAGCAAATGTCCAAGCTCTAGCAATTTCCTAAAAATATAATTTCTAGAAGATGAAAAAGTATAACAAAGACTATCGAGTAAGAACTCAGACAATTATATAAATCTTCATGTTTGTTACAAGGAGAGAAACATATCAAACATTTACCATGAACAAGCACAATTTATACAAAATATAAAACAAGTAAGCTTGATGTTAGACGATAGTCTGTTAGATATGAGCTCGCAAATTAATATAGTATAAAGATGCACTCTATATAAATGTAATAAATTATTAATTGTGAAAAATAAACAACTTTATCTGGTTGAATAGGTTAATTCAAAAGGGTATGATAAATTATACATAAAATATTACATACCCGGATGGATTTACCTCACTAGTTACCTGCGTTGGCGTGTCCACGATGTCAAGTTGTGGACTGATGTAGTCAACTCTAGGTATGTTGTGATGCACGTAGCAATATTTCTTGGGATTCGTATATGTTAGATGTGCATGCTTGATGATCTTTGTATATGATGATCTCTTGATGGACTTCCATGTGTACGTTATATCTTTTTTCTGTGGATGAGATGCATGCATGCAAGGGCCGAAACACCGATTGCGAGTGTACTAGCACTTGTAAGTGGCTAAGGTTTAGCTCAGGAGGTGACGGCTAGGGTTTTGCTCACGGTGAAGAGAGGTATTGTGCCTCAACCTCTCCGCTTCCCTATGTGTAGGTTTCCTTATGTAGGGCTAGGGTACCTGGCCCAATAGGAGTCTTCTCAGATCTTTATTCGAATCAAGCCCTTATGCGAACCACATTCAAATAAGTAGTCTAACCCATTAAGCATGCGACCTGTAGGTTTACATATATTTGGTCACGACCTAGAAATTCCTTTCTGATCACCCTATTAATAGCGGTCTCTCGTAAGATATATTAATCACAAAGTATATGTAAAGATCATATTGGTTGAACCTGTAATATTTTTATGTACAAATATCTTTGGCTTATAATATTGTTTGAGCTTAAGGCAAGACTTGTGTCATTGTCTTAATAGCTCAATATCCTATGATGGATTATAAACTTGTGATTGACTCCTCAATTACCTTGCTAGGGCTATGCACTTCTATAATCCATTACATTGAGAGGCCTAGAGATATCACTTATATAGAAGGGGCAAATTCTATCTTAATCACTCACATCACACTACATATTTCATAATAAACCCGAAGACTACTTCTATGACTACCATATTATGGAGTAGTGTTTGGTATTATCAAAATAAGCTTCTATGTATGTTGGGAATTATGATGATCTTAAGTTTAAGGTCTTCACATAAACATTACTTAAGATTAACTGATAACACATAAAATCTCTAGTATCTTATGGCGTGTCTATCAAACATATATTCACTAACATATGTGCATAATATCGATTTGTTATCTCTATACCATGATTCATTAGATATGGTCATCAATCAATACATATGTTGATCTTGCAATCATATTTATTCCTAATATGATATATGATCATAGATCATTTAGAAATAGGAGCATCAGACATTAGGAGTCTCATAAATAAGTCATATACTAATTGATCAATAATGATAATGTCTATTTCAAGAAACAAATCTATATATCATAAACATAGTATGTAATATATACAACATCTCCATGTTGACTCTAGGACATATCACTAATAGTTTTAAAATAAAGTTTCATTGACAATTTAAATAATTGCTATAAATTGTTCTACACATATATAAGTATAAATCCAATTAATACACATTACTAAGATCCTGTCAGTAACACTGCATCTTGAAATGATTTAAAATAACAATTCATTCCAAAGAATGTGATCAATTACAGCCCTAGCTAGTAAATTGTTAGCCGTAGCCATAAGAAACATAATATTGGATAATAAATTTTGAACATCATATGCAACAATTTTTTAATAGAAGGAGTACATGATACGAGACCTCTAAATGACCATAGAAAGATAAATCAAAAGAATAAATTGTTGTGATGCGTTAATAACCTTACAATAAGCTTAGGCCATAGCCCTATTCTAGTTTAGTTTTGCTAAGGCCTCCTAGAAGCCTTCTAGTTCCATAAAGAAGGAAGAGCTAGCAACCACTTTGTTTTGCCCTAGATGTAGGTCTTGATTTTATGTGATTGATTGTTGTATTTGCTTCTTCTCACTCAATTAGATTATCACTTGTGACGAACATGAAGGTGTCATGTAAGGAGGATAAAAGCGTGAGCAAGGTTAGGAGACAAAATTAATCAATACAATACCATGAACAAGGCAAGTCATCACACTCTCTCTTTTGATCATATTGACCCTAGTTAAAAAAAGTTTTGTTTGTAAATTACATGCTTTACTTCAATTTATGATTACAAAGAATTGATTCATAGATAATCTCTTACCACATTAGAAATGACCCATGCCAATTGTCTATGTGGAGAGTACGAGTACTGATACCTACACAGCTTACTTATTTGACTAGAGATAGGAGGTGGGCCAGATCTATGTAATATGAGATATAATAGAATTCAGTTGCCATGTTGCCTTGCACTGCAAGGCGTGATGTAGAATCCTAGTAGAAAAATACCATGTATAGATAAGAATAATAAAATTGTATCCAGCTAGGTTTCCTACTTTATGACCCTACCCCCAACCTATATAAGATGGGCAAGGAGCCCCCTCAAGGATGTAGAAAATTAGATAGACATGGAAATACCATGATCAATACACCTGGTGGTATATAATACATCAAAATATGAGTAGGGTATTCCCTCTCATCAAGGAGCCTGAGCCTATAAAAATCCTTGTCTTCTGCCTTCATCCACTTTAGGTTTTGTATGTAATCCCTCTTAAATTATTACCAATACAAAATATCAATAGTTGGCTTGCCATATAGGGGTTACGTCGAGTTTCCTATCGGCAAGTGTGATGGAATGAATTTTGGGAGTCTTTAGCAATGTCTTCACTCTAGGGTAGGTATTTTGCTTTTGAGGTTTTGACTTCCTCGCTGACAACTTTGGCAATCACTCACTCTCCAACTTGGATTCATTCTAGCCAGGGAGGAAAAGAATGAACTAAATCCCGTCTGGTCTCGTGAATACTACAACTATCTATCCCATGCTCCTCAAGTGGCAAGTTCAAGATCCAATCTATGATTTTGAGTCAGACACGACTGTTTTAGGCCTAGGGAGGTTGGTGTCAGCAATTCTTCATTTCAATTCAATGACTCGGATAGTAGCACCAATAGTTATTCCCATTGACACGATGTTTTCATGGCTTTGGGAGCACAAGATGAAGAAGCTCACTGGTTGAGAGAACAACAAGATCAGAAAGATGATAAGTATCGCAAGTAGCAAGAGGAGGAAGATTAATGTAGAGCCCATCGGGAGAATCGTAATAGAGAACTACTCATGGGTTCCCATAGGATTCAACATGATATCCTCCAAATCAGACTTGATGATCACAACATCTTTGTTACTCTCCAACATAATGTTGTTGCTGCAATTACTCTCCTTGATATTGTACTCTTAACATTGCTAGATCATGTTGTCTCGCCAACTATTGAAAAGATCAAATCTATGGTAACTGCAACAACAGTGTAGTACAACAAGAAAAGCGGGAATACGATGATTTAGTTGGAGGTCATATCATCTAAGCCTCTATCCAGGAGGTGCTCGATTGGAGAGAGGACACTAGATCATCGACAACTATCTCAAATCAGTCAAGAAAGGGGAAGTCGAGCTAGTCAATAGCATGATGAAGAAAATCGATGTCGACTGGAAGAAAAGCTATGCAATCACCATCATCGTCGTCCAAAACATGAAGAAGATGACAATAGATGTTATTATCATGAGGATGCACGTGGAAGAATTGACTATGATCTATGACGCTAGATTGAAGTTGAATTCATGAATAGGAAGAGTGTGAGTAGCGTCGATTGGAAGATGAACATGATGACTTCAATGAAGGAGTATTGGCTTTTACATCTGATCTAGGCCGAGTGAATTGTCAGCTGGATTCAAACCGACTGGAATTGACATGTACAATGGCAAAACAAATCCACAATCTTGACTCATAATGTACACTTTGGCAATCAAGGCAGCAATGGGAGATAGTAAGGCTATGTTGAACTATCTTCCTATTGCTCTAGTAGAATCAACAAGGAGCTGGCTTTTCGGGCTTCTACGGGGATCTATTGGTTCCTAGGATGAGCTTGGAGAGTGGTTTGTTGCAAATTTTCAGGGCACATTATGCCAATGTAATAGATATGAGATACTCTATAGACATGTACCTACTTCAGTAGGTAGATACATTTGGAGACACAAAGAAAGCCTATACATTTGGATAAAGTCCTAAGTAGATAAGAAAGAAGTTCAAGATAAGAAAATAAATAAAGAGTTCTACTAGACTCCTACCAAGATTGTTCAAATAATATTCATACTTGCCTCCTATGTTCTACATGGACAAGGGGGAATCCAATGGTATAAATGCAAAGACTCTTAGGAGGGGAGGAACAAGCAAATATAGCTAAGATAATACAAATCTCATAGAGTCCGACAATGCCTAGCCACTAACATGTTCGCATAGGATCTCACGCGCCCAGTGCGAACAAGCCGACGCCTGAGAGGTCTACTTAACTCTAGTGCAGGCTATCGGCTTTTCTCCGTGGCTCGAGGTACGCACGCTGGTCCGATTGGCTCTGGTGCGACACGGTGTGGGTGCGGGCGTGCCATTCAATTTAACCTTGCAATTGACAAGGAGGTAAGGCAAACGGGTCGATTGGACGATGGGCCGATTACGAGCTCTTGCTGTCGGTTGGCCACCGATAGGATCGAGTCGGTCATCGGCCACATCCAGGTGGCCCCTACTATCGGTCGATCACCGATAGGGATCGGGGCGCTGTTCCATCGGCTGGGGAGCCGATGAAGACGTGGATAGATGACGAAGGGCATGATGGCTCCCGATGTGGTGAAAGCGAGATCCTTATCCATCGGCCGTAGAGCCGATGGAGGCACCGAAGAGTATCTAAGGCAAAGCACGTAGGTCCCTCCTGGTAGTCGACGGAGGCTGTATCACCCGCTCATCAGCTGGAAAGCCAATGAAGGTATATATGAAGTGGCAAGAAATCATATAAAGATGCACCGGCTGCAAAGCCGATACCGCTTTGGATATGGCACGTCTTTCTGAAGATAGGCGAGCATCGGTTGGAAGGCCAGTGCATTTGGAGTAGCGCTCGAGGGGAGTCTCTGAAGACTGGTGAGTATTGAATGAGGAACCGATACGCTGGGCGTGGCGCTCAATGTATGGATAACTCATCGGCTAACACTCCAATGAAACACCGTACAGAGACCTATAGGCCTCAAGCTCAATCAATCGTCGGTAGCACCGTAGGTCGAACTTAACCGATGCAGCACGAGACCGACGACGGTGAAGGTAGCTTGCTAGGCCGATAGACCCTGCACGGACGTGATGTGATACATCTGATCCGCCTAAGATGTAGAACCTAACCGATGCAGCCTTAAACAGAGCGAGACATATCAAAAGAGTGGGGGGACTTACCCCTTCGGTAGAGATCAAGCTTAGCCGATGCAGCTCCGCGTCGAGAGCTAGACCCCGCCGGTAAAAAACCCAGGTAAACTAGGGTTGCGATGCGCCAAGAAGTGTATTGATCGAGAGATTGTTTTTACATGTTTTCAAGGGGGTCTATTTATACCCTGGTTTTACAGAGACCAATGTGTTTATAACAACCTTCGGACGATATCTCCTAACAAAGATAACAAATAATATCTCTAAGGTAGTTAACTAAACTAACTAATCCTTCCTATCTATATAAGATACGATTTACATAGATATAGTATTCTGCCGTGAATTTCATGGCTCTTCATCAAACTCGGTCTTATCGGGATAATCTTCTATTCTTAGACCGAATCTCTCCTTACTCCATTCTATCAACTTACTTCCTGTAGCAATCTGACTCTCCTTCACTTAAGCTGATCCTTTTCTAACCTTTCTCTGGGCTTTCCTAAGTTTTGGTGTTAACACTCCTCTTTGGACTCGACTCTATCTGGGTAACTATCCATCTTCAAACAAACCGGTTCAATCTTCTACCAGTCTGATCGGCTCTTCTACAGTATCAATCGGCTTCACCTCACGAGCCGATCAGTATTTTCCATCGACCGATCCTGTTACAGGCTGAATCAAATTCCGACGTTCAGACATGCCCCCTAATTTTGGAGTTTATCAACAGACTACGAAATTTTGAGCCGTTGGAAGTCTCCACAAACTAGGATGGCCCGTTACAACCTACAGACGATAATTAATCTACCAAGATTCCTACCTAGGTCATTTTGCCCCTATAAAATATTCCATCGTTTCATCCTTCTTCCACACACTTCCTCACCATTTAGGCCCCCAACCTCGACGAGCCCCAACGACTAAAGGCGAACCTCCATAGATCGCTTCATCAGCCACCAATCTTCTCCCCTCTTTTCTTTGTGTGATGGCATCGACACACGCAGTTCCTGAGGTTACTTTCCTCTTCTCTTCTATCCCATATTTTAAACAAATCTCTCCCTTTCCATCTTCTCATCTGTAGTCGGGTTCTTATTTGATGTAGGATCTCAAAGGTTAGATTGCCATCCTAGTTTCCGATCACCCAGGTTTCTTTTATCTTAGCCCTATGGGTGATGAAGATCCAACAGACTTTATAAATTCTAAAACAGAATGGATCCCATATAAAAATTCATCCATGACCATCATCGATTAGACCAATAGTTTCAGATCTTGGCCTAGTAGTTAACGCCAAAATCTGGACGATCCGATGGCGCTAAAGCCGATCGGCTGGGAGATCCGATGAGGCTAAAGCCGATTGGCTGAGAGGTCCGATGGAGGCTTTAATGCTGACATCGGCCGATGGAGGTACTGAGACAAAGCTGATGGAGAACTATAGAAAAGCCGATCAGATTAATAGAAGATTGGATCGGCTTGAAGACAGGGCATCATCCAATCGGGATCAGGTCCGAAAAGCCCAAGGGAAGGAAGGAGAAGGATCGGCTTGACTAAAAGAAGGTCCGATAGCTACAATGGAGAAGTCGATCAGGTTGCAACAAAGGAAGACTCGGTTACAAATTGGAAGATTATTCAGATGAAACCGGGTTTGGGGAAGAGCCGTGGACTCCACGGCAGGGTGCTTATTTTTGTAAATTATAACCTTACACAATTAGGGAGGTTTAGCTAGTTAGTTAACTTTTTTAGGAATATTTTCCTTTGTTCTTACTAGGAAATAATGTCCGATGGTTGTAGACGCGTCGGACTCTGTCTGTAAATCCAGGGTATAAATATAGACCCCCTGGAAACATGTAAGATATCCCTCGATCATATACAAGTTTGGTGCATCGCCACCCTCGTTCATCTAGGTTTTACCGGCGGGTTCTGGCTCTCGACGTGGGGCTGCATCGGTTAAGTCCGATCTCCGGCAAAGGGGTAAGTCCCGCCACCATCCCGCTATGTCCTGCTCTGTCTGAGACTGCATCGTTAGGTCCGACCTCTTAGGCCGATTGGATGTATCGCATCACGTCCGTGCTGGACCTATCGGCCTATTAAGCTCCCTCTGCCGTCATCAGTTTTGTGCTGCATCGGTTAGGTCCGACCTACGGGGCTGCCGATGGTAGATCGAGCTTCAGGCCTATAGGCTTTTGCACGGTATATCATCGGAGTGCTAACCGATGAGTTATCCATGCTCTGTGCTTCACGCCCAGCGCATCGGCCCCTCAGCCAATACGCATCAGCCTTTAGAGGCGTCCCACGACGCATAACTCCAAATGTATCGGACCCCCAGCCGATACGCACCCGCCTTCAGAGAGGCGTCCCCTCATCGGCTTAGCTAGCCGATGGGTTCGTTCCTATCCTTGCTATGGCATAGCCGATCCGGCGTCCTCCATATCATCGCCGCTAGCCCCGACCTCATACTGTCTCGGTTAGGTCCAATCTTCAAGGTTCGGTGTTGATGGTGCTGCCACGGCGGGCGACGGGTCTCTTGCTGTCATATTCGGAGTGGCATCGGCTTTGCAGCCCGTTCCATCTTGCACTAATCATCGCCTAGGCCGCATCCGCACACATCGGTTTTCCTAGCTGATGAATCACTGTTCGGCTGTCCGGAGGGATCCTGTGCGCCTCGCCATCCTCTGAGATCACCCTGGTTCCTCCATCGGCTCTACGGTTGACCGCTCATCGACACCAGTCCAGATCGGCTCTCCAGCCGATCGAATAGCATCCCAAACCTATCGGCAGCCAGCCGATAGGGAGCGCTTGTATCGGATTCGCTCATCTCACTTACTTGTCAATTGCAGGGTCAAATTGACTAGCATGCCCGCGAACCTCGAGACCTAAGGACCTGCACTGGAGACAAGTAGACCTCCCAGGCCTTCGCGTGACCGAGCCGCCATCCCTCCCCGGTCGTGGGATTTTTTGGCAGCGAGCACTAGTAGACTCCTAGGACGGAGAAATTGGTACCTCAGGGTTTCAGCTTCCAAAAAATCATTCTGGGAAGACTTGAAAATCGACCACTATATCAACCTCTCTTTAGCCGATAAGGAAAAGAATGAGCCTTTGCTCGCATCGACTTCCTATTTTTGGTCAGATATCTTTAACGCCTTTATGTTTGAACATGGACGAATGACTCCTACCTTGATGGATGTCACCATGTTGACCTGTCTCAATACTACTCATTATGTAAATCCGTTCATCCTCCGATTCAAACCCACCCGTCGGCTGAATACCAAAAACATCGGAGGGTGGACTAAATACATATCCTTACACAGTAAGACCTTTGGACGAGTCAATGAGTGGGAACATGTTGCATTCCTAAACCTGTGGTTGGAATGGTTTGTCTTTGGCGGTTCAACTCTTGGTTCAACTATCAACATGCAATGCTTGGCGGAGCTCCTAGCCAATCAACGCCACATTCCACTAGGGCAATATCTCCTTAGAGCCACCTATCAACTGCTTCATTAGGTTGCGAATAAACTATCAACAGGTCAACCAATTGGTCATATTGGTGGTCCCTGGTGGTTCATACAACTTTGGTTGAACATCTACACCTTCAGAGTCATCCCCAGGACCCATTTTCCTTCTTTGACATTTCCGACTGATTATCCAAAAGAAAGTGAGGCCAGCTAGCGCCGATGCACTTCTCTGGGTGAAGCTGCATTGGCTGTTCCTAGAAGCAAAATGAGCCCCCTCAGACTCAGCCAGTGGTTCAAATGTTTTTACTACGGCTTTGCCAAAGAAGTCACCATCTGGCTTGCGTACAAGGACGATTCGTCTTTTGAAATACCTTCTAGGTTTCATCCATTGAATGCACTAGCCGATGAAGAATCGAAGACCATATTTTTGTCATCTATAACCCCTAATCTTCTACCTACTGGATTTTCACTGGGCCGATCCCAACACCTGTCGTATGAGTTCTATCATCCTTCTATTGGCGCTCGTCAGTTGGGTTTCGGCCAACTACTAATCGGCTTATTCTTCATCGGCAAACTCCAAGCCCGAGGAGAAGTAAATAGTGTCTTAGAGTACGATCGGCTAAGATTGATTGCAACTTCTCTGTCCTTGGGGACCATCTCCACCTTCGAGCCCTACACATCCAATACCAGACTTTTTCGCTCGATGGTGGTCGGAGTGGGGAAGGCATTTGTTTAGTCTATCGGCTGAACGTTATTGTCTGCGCCTTAATCCTGACTATGTCGAATCCGATGAAGAGGTGATCTTTCTCCTTATACCACCTTTTCCATATCATATTGAATCTCGACTATGTCACTTAATCTCTGTGACCCCACATGTTGGTGACAAAGAAGCACCTACGACCAGCACAAGTGGTCGGTCGATTGTTTATCAACCTCCATCGGCCAAGTCTATCCTTAGATAAAGTGCTCCACCTCCATCGGCTCTACTCCAAGTACCACGAACGTTAGGGATGAAATGCAAGAAGCTAGTTACTCAGACGGTTCCCAAGAAACAAAAATCCAACACCGATGTTGCAACTATAACACCAACTCCTTAAAACCCTTCTCCTGCAATGATCCTGACTTCTTCATCCCCATTGTTATGTGTCAATGTTATTTCTTTTTTGTCATCTTCACATTTATCTTGACACCTCTACTTTGCAGCCTGAACCATCGGCTCCTGAAACCCAACTGCTAGACACTGTTACAAGAACTGAGCCGATGGTCACTTTAGAAGTCATGGTATCCAATCCCCAAATTTCCTCTCATCAATCTGATACCAACATTATTGTTCAAGCTGCTCCCGCTGTGTCCCAGGTACATCCACACTACATGTTATTTCTGCCCTGGCACATGATCCTCCTATTTACCGATGTTAATGTGCAGTCATTAGCCAACTTGTTCTCCTTCAACATCGGCAAATACTTGGATTCGGACGAAGACTCAGCTACCAGTACAGCAATTGAACCACTTCTACTAGCCAATGTATGCGAGCAACTGTCAGATATCATGCATCAGCTGGAAATCCTAATTGACTCGCTGGTGGAAGAGCGCAGGCCGATCCGGGGAAGACTTGATGAGATTGAACACCTTCTACCCGAAAAGCTGACCGACGTACTCACACCTGCTGTCCACTTGGAATTCTAAAGGACCCAGCTAATCACAACCAGACGATGTATAGCCGATCGTGTTGAGCAAAGCAGTTTAGCCCAAAATGATCGGCTATCTACCCAGATCGAAAAAAAGAAACTTGATGAGATGACAGCTGACCTGCAATGAACCAACACCAGGCTGCGCGCGATCGATGCAATCAAGAAATACTTCTAAAATCTTAACCATGAAAAACCCAAAATGTCATCCTGAACATTGACCGCTTTCAACAAAGCTTGATCAGCTTGATCAATGAAATCTATCTATCTATCTATATATATATATAATCCTTAAGGGCGATATCTTAACGATATTGGCTATCTGTAACCGATATAACCATATTAGCTTCTGTATATTAGAAACTGGCCACACCTTAGCCGATTCAAGCAAATAATATCATTAGCTGATATAACATTTAAAGGCTTGTCTGTCTTGAAAAGAATTAAAAATTGACCATAATTAACCGATTTAGACGTCTACCTAAATGTTAGGATAATACTTCTTCAAATATTTTTCATTAAGTGTTTTGGTAAATATCTTTCCTTCAAGACTCCAGTATATAAGCATTACCAGGCACATATCGATTGATCCGATAGGGCCCTTCATAATTTCGAAGTATGAAGACTCATGCTTCGGAATTCTCTTTCCTAGGCCTCTGATGCTCTAAAATCTCCTCCCTCTTCGGTAATCGGTTCTTGTAAGCCAAAATCACATGCATCAGATGTGCTAAACTATTAAACTCTTGGGAGAAAAATTTCCATCTGATGCGACTCGGCAACCCTTGGAAGGCCAAATCAACTAATTGTTTATCACTCAGATTAAGACTATCATTGGCTTCTGATATTCCGAAAACATTGGATGTACTACAGAACCGACTCATCAGGTTTATGTCTAACCGATGTTAAATCTGATAGTCTCATCTCCTAAATCCTAGTAAAGAAATATTTATAGAATAGCTATTCCAGATCGGCCCATCCCCTAATAGAGTTCGGTGGTAACGAAGAAAACCAGGTGAAGGCCGATCCAGATAAAGACAACGGAAATAACCTAACTTTGAGGGCTTCCTCAGCCGATGCTTCACTACACTGTGCTAAGAATTGGCTGATGTGCTCCGTTGTAGATATGTTGTCTTGCCTTGAGAACTTGGAGAAATCTGTTATCGTGTATCGGCGAGGCAATGGAACTCTGTTAAACCATCTTGGATATGGGTGCCGATACATAACTGTTTGATCTTTAGGCTTACCAAATTTCTGTTTCACCATGTCGACAATTCTGGCTGACCAATCCTTCTCTCTTAGAATGTCTCTCTGATATTGTGGAGATGGATATTGTACCCGATTCTACCTGAGATACTCTCCATGATAAATGTCCAAGTCGAGATTGCTACCTAGATGGTCACGTTGATTTCTTCCACAATAATTTTCTTGAACATATTCTGGAAGTACCTCCTGCCGTTGCCCCCCGAATGGGTCTTGTGTTGGTGGATATACATTTGCTGATAGACTCCTCTTGTTTTTACAATTTTCCTGAGATAACCCCGTCTCTATCGGCAAAGATACATGATCTTGATCAGGCTCTTGAACTGATAATTCTTGGGTTGTCTTCTTGATCAGATCTTGTAATGTATCCATCCATACTTCTAACGGATTACTGAATGCTTGATGAAATACTTCGTTGAACATTTCTTGCAATGGCTTCGGAGGATTTACTGGTCATGAATGGCCTGATTTTCTCATCAAAACACATTTTGGCAACTATGCTTTTTGAATTGGCCCTTACCTAGTCATATTGTATGACTTCAAACAGAGCTTCTGAAAGTTATCCATGTTCTACTCCATCTGCTGCCTTTGGTATTCAATTAAATCACTCATGGTTACTGGAATTATAATATCCTCATCGGCTTCTTCTTTAGACGAATGTACCTTGGCATCAATCTCTTCTATAGACATATTAGAACAAGATGCCTCCCGGGTTAATGAGTGAAAAATTCTGACTTCTAATCAGGCAATTGTACGGTCCCACTGGTTGATGAATGGAATTATATCACACCAGCCGATGAACGATCTTCAGGTTTCTCCAACTATTGAATTATATACAGTACAATCAGCTGATGAATGAAGATTTCTATCTTATCGGCCAATGAATGAAGTATGGTTCTTATCGGCCGATGAATGAAACCTTCGGTCCCACTGGGCATGCCAAAAATTATGTTCACGCCGGATCTCGCTCGCCCGACGCAAACACGCCGACGCTTGGGAGGTCTGCTTAACTCCAGTGCAGACAGTTGGCTTCTCTCCGTGGCTCGAGGTACGCGCACCGGTCTGATCAGCTCCGGTGTGACGATACGGGTGCGGGCGTGCCAGTCAATTTGACCCTGCAATTGACAAGGAGGTGAGACGAGCAGGTCCGTCGGACGGTGAGCCGATGTAGGCGCTCGCTATTGGCTGGATGCCAATAGGATCGGGATGGCCATCGGCCATGCCCGAAAGGCCCTTTGCTATCGGCTATTTGCCGATAGGAATCGAGAAGCTCTTCGATTGGCTGAGGAGCTGATGTGGACAGGTGTCGACAAGTATCGACCGCAGAGCCGATGGAGGTACTAGGGTGTACTCAGAGGATAGCAAAGCGCATAGGATCCCTTCGGATAGCCGACGGAAGTCGTAACAGTAGTTCATCAGCTGGAAAAACCGATGAAGGCACATGCGGACTAGCAAGGAATAGTATTAAAAGGCACGGGCAACAAAGCCGATGCCGCTTTGGATATGACAGCACAAGATCCATCACCCGCCATGACAACACCATTAACATCAAATCTCGAAGATCGGACCTAACCGAGACAGTACGAGGCTGAGGCCAATAGCGATGATACGGAGGATGCCGGATCAGCTATACTGAAGGGAAGATAGGAACGAACCCATCGGCTAGCTGAGCCAATGAGGGGACTCCTCTCTGAAGGCAGGTGTGTATCGGCTGGGAGACTGATGTACTCGGCGTTATGCGTCAAGGGATATCTCTAAAGGCTAATGTGTATCCACCGAGGGGCCAATGCGCTGGGTGTGAAGCTCAGAGTATGGATAACTCATCGGCTAGCACTCAGATGATACGTCGTGCAGAAAACTATAAGCCTAAAGCTCGATCTACCATCGGCAGCCCCGTAGGTTGAACCTAACCGATGCAGCACGAAATTGACGACAACAGAGGGAGCTTAACTGGCCGATAGGCCCTGCACGGACGTGATGCGATACGTCTGATCGGCCTAAGAGGTCAAACCTAACCGATGCAGCCTTAGACAGAGCAGAACATATCGAGATAGTGGCGGGACTTACCCCTTCACCGAAGATCGGACTTAACCGATGCAGCCCTGTGTCAAAAGCTAGAACCCGCCAGTAGAAACCTAGATAAACTAGGGTGGCGATGCACCAAGATTATATTGATCGAGAGATATATTACATGTCTCCAGGGGTCTATATTTATTCCCTGGATTTACAGACAGAGTCCGACGTGTTGACAACCATCGAACGTTATTTCCTAATAAGAACAAAGGAAAATATCTCTAAAGAAGTTAACAAACTAACTAAACCTTTCTAATTAAATAAGGCTACAATTTACAAAGATAAAATACCCTATCGTGGATCCCACGGCTCCTCCGTAAACTCGGTCTTATTTGGATAGCCTTTCAATCTAAAATACCGAGTCTTCCTTCGCTACCATCCGATCGGCTTCTTCACTGTAGTCATCAGACACCTCTCAGCCGATCGGCTTTAGCACCATCGGGTCGATCGGACGATGGGCCGATTACGAGCTCCTACTGTCGACTGGCTGCCGATAGGATCAGTTGGTCATCGGCCGCGTCTGGGTAGCCCCTGTTATCAGCCAGTCGCCGATAGGGATCGGGGCGCTGTTCCATCAGTTAGGGAGCCGATGAAGGCATGGATAGATGATGAAGGGCATGATGGCTCAGGGTGTGGTGAAAGCGAGATCTTGATCCATCGACTGTAGAGCCAATAGAGGCACCGAAGGGTATCTAAAGGAAAGCGCGTAGGATCCCCCTGGTAGTCAACGAATGCTGTATCGCTCGCTCATCGACTGGAAAGCCGATAAAGGCATGTATGAAGTGGCAAGGAATCGTATAAAGATGCACCGGCTGCAAAACTGATACCACTCCAGATATGGCACGTCTTTCTGAAGATAGGCACGCATCGGCTGGAAGGCCGGTGCACTTTGAATAGCGCTCGAGGGGACTCTCTGAAGACTGGTGAGTATTGGCCGAGGAGCTGATATGCTGGGCATGGCGCTCAATGTATGGATAGCTCATTGGCTAACACTCCGATGAAACGTCGTATAGAGACCTATAGGCCTCAAGCTCAATCAACGGTCCATAGCACCGTAGGTCAAACTTAACCGATGCAGCACGAGACTGACGATAGCGGAGGGAGCTTGATAGGCCAATAGACCCTGCAGGGACGTGATGCGATACTTCTGATCCGCCTAAGAGGTCAAACCTAACCGATGCAGCCTTAGACGGAGCGAGACATATCGGAAGAGTAGGGGGACTTACCCCTTCGCTAGAGATCGAGCTTAGCCGATGCAGCCCCGCGTCGAGAGCTAGTCCCTACCAGTAAAAACCCCGGTAAACTAGGGTTGCAATGCACCAAGAAGTGTATTGATCGAGAGATTGTTTTAATATGTTTCCAAGGGGGTCTATTTATACCCTGGGTTTATAGAGTCTGACATGTTTACAACAACCATCGGACGGTATCTCCTAACAAAGATAACAGAAAATATCTCTAAGATAGTTAACTAAACTAACTAAGCCTTCCTATCTATATAAGATATGATTTACATAGATATAGTATCCTGCCATGAGTTCCACGGCTCCTCATCAAACTCGGTCTTATCGGGATAATCTTCTATTCTTAGACCAAATCTCTCCTTGCTCCATCCGATCAGCTTCCTTACTATAGCAATCGGACTCTCCTTCACTTAAGCCGATCCTTTTCCAACATTTCCCTGGGCTTTCCTAAGTTTTGGCATTAACACTCCTCTTTGGACTCAACTCCATCTGGATAACTTTCTGTCTTCAAACAAACCGGTTCAATCTTCCACCAATCTGATCGGCTCTTCTACAGTATCAATCGGCTTCACCTTAGGAGCCGATCAGTATTTTCTATTGGCCAATCCTGTTTATAGGCTGAATCAAATTCCGGCATTAACACCATGCCCGAGTTCTATACTGATATAGTTGTAGATTAGATTAGAGTTTTCCTCATTATATGTTGTACTCGTGAGAGATTGACATATGGAATCATTGGTTTCGACCAACAAGAGTAGGGCTATTATTCAACATTAGGGGGCTCAAACCTGTAAAAAACAATTGTCTCCCTTACTCTCCAGATAGATTCGTTTACATCCTCGTATCAGGTGACCTCTATGTCCTTTAAATTCACCATATATACATGGATACTACAATCAAGTCATTATTTGTTGACATGTTCGAACACCTAGGGACATAGTATGATTTGTATGATGTTTAATAGACTAAGAATGAGATTCTCTAGGAGTACATCAAGTGCTTTTTAGAGGCACGAAACAATTCAAAAAAATTAAAGATTAGATTGTCATCTCTTCCTTCTAGAAAGGAGTCAAAGACGAATAATTCATAGGCAAGTTTACTCGTAAGGCTATGACTATAGTCAAGAAGCTTTTTGAGATAACTAACTCATATGCTTCATCTACTGATGATGTTGCCACCATGTAGGAAGACAAGCCAAGTACTTCTCGGGCCAAGCAGAAAAGAGACAATGAAGACTACTCGAGATATCATTAGCGCAAGCGTAAGTCGAAGGAACACTTTCTTCCATGGCTCTTAGAGGCTAAAGACTTTGAACAAGTTATGAACAACTTATGTCCTTATTATTCCAATAGAAAGCACACAACCAAGGATTGCAATACGCTTAAGAAGTTCGCTAAAGAGGATATCAAAAACATCAAGCCAGGAGGAGGTGAAGGTGGTTCAGGAAAAATGAAAGACAAAACCAATGGCTGGACACCCATTGGGTTTTAGGATCCTTAGGCCAAGTTGAATCATATTTATAGTGGTTCCTTAGCTTACGAATCAAAGAGAAAACATAAGCTCACCAATAGGGAGGTCAACACAGTTTCAACTGATGTACCCCAATTCATGTGATGGTCTAAGGTGGCAATTATATTCGATCACTCAGATCATCCTAACCGAGTGGTTCACCTGGGGCAGTATCCCCTACTCCCAAACCTGATAGTTAAAAACATCAAGCTCAAGCAGGTTATGAATGATGGTGGCAACACTCTAAATATTTTGTTTTTGAAAACAATGGATGAGATGAAGATCCCACGCTTTGAGTTGAGGCCAAGTATAGCTCTATTTTATAGGGTAATCCCCAGGCTATCTTCAATGCCACTTGGGTAGATCATGCTTCCTATCACCTTTGGAACTAGAGACAACTTTAGAATGAAAAATGATTGCTTTGAGATTGCTAATTTTAGGACAACATATCATGCCATCTTGGGCAGACCTAACTTGTAAAATTCATGGTAGCTCTCCACTATACATATTTGATAATGAAGATGCTTAGGCCATAAGAAGTGATATCCCTACACAATGACATCAAGCAAGCCTTCACCTGTGATAAGAAGAGTTGTGAACTAGCCTAGGCCCAAGAGAGTGTAGTTAGGTGCCAAGAGATCTGACTAGCTATGGCTACTACTCAAGATGGAGATATCTCAGCAAACAAGGCTGCTAAGCGGGGAGATGATGATGCCAAGAACAAGAAGATTTCGCTTGATCGGACTAATCCTAATAAGAAGACGCTGATCAGCGATGATCTCAATCCTAAATAGGAAGACACGCTCATCACCTTCCTTTAGGCTGATAACTATATGTTTGCTTGGAAACCTTCTGATACACCTAGTATAACTAGGGAGGTGATCGAGCATTCTTTAAATGTGAAGTTGGATGCTATGCCTATCAAACAACGACTTCGTAGGTTCACTTAGGATAAATGTGATGCCATATTTGAGAAGTTAACCAAGCTTTTGGCAACCGGATTCATCAAGGAAGTGTACCATCTGGATTAGCTAGCAAACCCAATCCTTTCTCAGAAGTAGATTGGACTATGGCTTCTGGGTGTAGATTACACTAACCTCAACAAATCATGACCAAAATATCTATTCAACCTCCCTACATTGATCAGGTGATTGATTTAACTACTAGGTGTGAATTGCTTAGCTTTGTTGACTACTATTTGAGATACAATCACATTAGTTTGAAGGAACATTACTGCTTGAAAACTTTGTTCATCACGCTGTTCAAAGCATACTACTACATCACTACACCTTTTGAGTTGAAAAATGCTAGGGCTACATACTAGCGTGTGATTCAAAGATGCTTTCAAACTCAACTCAGGTGTAATGTGGAAGCTAATCTAAATGATGTGGTGATCAAGACACATCTCAAAGAAAACCTTATTATTGATTTGTAGAAGACTTTTCTTAGCATACGAGCCTTCAGAATGAACTTAAAGCCAAAAAAATGCGTCTTCAAAGTATCATCTGAGAAGTTGCTTGGGTTCATGGTGTCGCAAGGTGCCGTTGAGGCCAACCTAGAGAAGATCAATACCATATTGAACATGGAGCTTCCGAGTACTTAGAAGGATGTTCACAAACTCATCGGGTATATGGTGGTAGTCAGCCACTTCATTTCCTAACTAGGGCAGCGAGGCATGCCTTTTTTGAAGCTACTAAAGAAGGTAGACAATTTCCAATGGATGTAAAAAGTACAACAAGCTTTTGAAGGCTTCAAGAAATTTTTGACAACACTATCAGTTCTGGTTTCTCCAATTGCATAGGAGCCATTGCTACTATATGTATCAGCTACTTCCCAAGTAGTTGGTACTATTCTGGTTGTGATCGAGTGCTGCTTTGGCTGCTTTGAGGGCATTAACTTGTTCTTCTTGCTGAGCCTTGTCATCATTCAAGTCATTAATCTCAGAGTCTCGAACTAAGAAACAAAGGTGGCAATCAAATAAGGATAGGAATCAAGAATGGTTAAGGTTATGCCTAAATTACTTACCTCCGAGTGATCCCCTAGCATCAAAGTTGCGGTCTTGCATCTGTTGGATCTCAGCTAGTAGATGTTTCTCCCTACCTAAGGATTTGGTCAATATATCTTCATGGTCTTTCTTCCAAGTTTCCAATTAGTTAAGATGGGAGACAAGTTTGCGTAGTGTCTTGGACTTAGCATGAGATTTACTATAGATTCTTTGCAAAAAAATGCAATATGTTAGGATAGGCTTCGAGTTTGGCATGGTAGTATCAGTCTCAGTAGAGCTGTTGTCGAGCTTGGGAGTAGTTTGGCATGGTTATGGTGCTTCTTGGCAAGGAGGTGAAGGAGGCTTTCCTTTCAAGGAAGGCCTAGTTTCGCTATTTGACTAGTCGCCTGGTTGGCTACTAGTCGGTGCTCTTGATTGATATGACCCTACTTGGTGCCGATTTGGTTGCTAGTTGGGGACTGCAATGGTGTATCTAAAGCATTGGTTGGATTGTCATCACAAGGCTTCCTAGAAGGATTCAAGTGTACATAGTTTAAGTCTGAAATTTGAAGCCGACTTTATGTTTTGGTAGAGGCGGCATGGGAGATTTGGGGCTTGGCTCAGGAGAAGAAGTGGTGGCAACTTGGTTGCAAGCCCTAGCTAGGGTAGTGTTTTCATCTTCATCTTCATAGGAGTCCACGATTAGTTGCCATTTGCTTGTCCACTTTGGATTGGGCTTGTTGATGGTGGGGCTAGTAGCTTTCTTACACAGAGCTTGGTTTTGTTGACTAGGAGGATAGGAGATGATCTTTTCAATTTTTTGCACTAGATGAACAATAGATTGATATGAAGATTCTTTATGGTAAATAATAGTAAGAAGATAGAATAGCACTACTAATTGGAAGAGGGAGGTTGAGGATGTTATATGCTCCTATGCATTTGTTGACTCGGTTGGGTATGGAGATACCACTCATGAAGACCATGTATAG
Organism: Oryza coarctata; assembly: GCA_030770085.1. NCBI lineage: Eukaryota > Viridiplantae > Streptophyta > Magnoliopsida > Poales > Poaceae > Oryza > Oryza coarctata. The sequence continues at coordinate 9,095,990 of CM061471.1, forward strand.
GCGCTTGGCAATCTTTGTTTGCCTAAGTGATTCACGTGCCTCTCATGTAGGTTCTTCAACGCCTAAGAACTCGAATGTTGTATACACTTGGTCTTTAAGAGGTTGTAGCTTAGTCCTCATGAAGAGCAAAGTGACCCAAACTCCAGTTAGTCCCTTCTGCTTCAGATCTTTGATTTTGGTCAAAAGCTTATCAACTTTGCCCATTTCATTCTTATTGGGGAGAGAGTTCTAGGATTGTTGGACTTTAGGGACAAGACCAACAAAAGAGGGTAGAGATGGTATGGTATCGGAGGAATAGAACCATCCCGAATGCCACCCCCTTTAAGGAGGTTTTCAGCGGTAAGTCTAGATAAAACAACTTCAACTCATTACGGAGTTGAATGCCAACACCTCTGACTACAAAATGATTTTGTTTGCCGAGCTAAGGCATGACTAAGAACCAATGGTAGAATAGATTAAAATAAGGAAGAATACAAATGAAGGCTTCATAGAGTTGAATAAAAATAACAATTTGAAAGCTAGAATTCGGATTGAGGTGGACAAGTTTAATTTTGTAAAAATCAAGGAGACCACAAAAGAAATTGCAATTGGGAAGCCCAAAACCTCATGAGAATTAGGGGTAGGGAACTCCTCACCGACGGTGGGATGCTAATTGATGATCTCCATCATTAGACGGATGCCTTCCTTCACCATGTCTAAAATCCAAACTTCTACCATTCGTCAAAAGGAATTTCTTGGCTTTATTGGTCAGTGGTGGTCATGGTGGGAATAGAGGAAAGTAGTGGAGGAGAAATTTGGATCTAGAGACGATTTGGTTAGTGGCATGAAGTGTGATTTGCATAATCAAAGAAGAAGAGAGAAGGGGATATCTAACCCTAGTTTTTGAATAGTGTATGCAGTTTGAACAGCGTAGAGCATGAAGCTATTTGGCAAGGAAGACGAATGGGTGTGGTGTGGGGAACGATGAGTTCTCTATGCCGTCTATAAATAAGAGACTTTCTTAAGCATGATAGGCTTGGGCTTAAGTAACTGAGGCCCATTTACAAAATAGCGATGATGAATTTGTCATGCCTAAATAAGAGACTTTCTTAAGCATGATAGGCTGGTTGTGATGTCCTTGTGACCTAGGTGGTGTTGCGGCCAAAATTTAATAAATTTGTGGCATGACTTGGTTGTTATAAAATAGTTAAAACTAAGGATCATAATTTTTTTTTGGTATTGAAAACATGCTCTTAAAAAGAGCCAATAGCTGGTCATCAACAAACATGGGATGCATATGTTGTTAGAGAACTCCCAATATGCTATGCATTGGGCTTTTAGCTATGCAAACTTGTTTCATATGTAGAAGATGTGTAATGGGTATACCACTTGAGGAGACACTACTCAGAATTGAAGTACTCGGGCAAAGTCACTCGGGTGGTTAGTACTTAACATATTACTCTCAAGCTATGGCTAACTTTGCGCTAAGGAGTTATTGTTCTTAACTCTATATTTAGTTATTTTCCCAACTAAACATAGAGTCTAAGGCTAAACCTATTAGGTGCACCAAACAATTTTATTCTTCGGATCTCAACTAAGCATAGAGTCTGAGGCTACACCTAATAGATGCATCTATTTGATGCACCTATTCATTTATCGACAAAGTCCTCCACAACCTCTTTGCAAGATATCAAGAAGGACTCAAAAAGGAAGCACTTGGGATGAATTTACTAAAAGGGTTGAAACACATGGCATTGGTCATGAACTACTGGGAAGACTATAACTCGACTATGAATGACTACTATGGTGTAACATAACCAAATTTCAAATTTCAAAATTTAAATTCAACAAAATAATGAAAATGCTTTCCAAAAGTAATGTCCTATAATTATGCGACATAAAATCAAATTAGGGTCTAACTGCTAATTCAAACTTTCAAAACAAAACTCAGCCTAGAAACTCTTATTGACTTTATATCGACAAACCACAAAAGTTTCAAATATCTAAATCTTATCTGAACACATATCATGGCCTCATGATTCTAAATATAAGAACTTTTAGACACACGGGTCAAGTTGGTAGCTTACAAGAAAATCCATTTCCACTCCAAACAAAAATATAACCTTGTCATAAAAAAATTAAACTCACTAAAGCAAATGACAATAAACCTTACAAAGTCATGAATATGTTGTGTAGTGCAATGCATGCTTTCCCTTGTGTGCCTTGATTTATTTTTAGTATGTTTTTTGGTTTTTCCCTGCATTTGCATAATTGGTTCCATATGCATTGACAAGCTAATAGAAGATTCTAAAATTAAATGGTACAATATAAAATCTTGGAAAATATACTCCCAAGAATAACATACAAAACACTTAGTCTATTGCAATTTTTACTTGAATTTATCATTTCAATTAATACCTCAATTAAACCATTTAAATTAGCAAATCATAGAAAAAAACAAGTTAATACACTCCTTACCCCATTACCAAAAATTTAACTAATGTTTAAAATGCAAATCCACTTTGGCCAATTTGTGGATACATGTTTATTTTATGGACATTAGGTCCAACTAAAGCTTAAAAACATTATGATGCCACCATGTTAGGCGTGCAACCCAAAGTGAAAACAATTTCAGACTCAATTTGAACACTAATTTCATCTTAATATGTAGCCAAATTTACGGCCTCACCAAAATTAAACTGATTTTTGAGTGCATGTTGGCCACGATGTTAACTAGCCTACACTTTTAACTATTAGTAGGCCTAGACTAATTTAATCCACGAGTAGACCACATGAAATGATAACTCCAAAACCTCTAAACAATATTAAATGTGTAGTGAACAGTATTTATCTATCAAGTTAAATCTTTAATGTTGACTTAGTAAACAATATTAAACCTGGCTCTCTTTACTAAGTTACCAAAATAAGGCGACAAATCTTTTAACTTGGAACCTAGCACACCGGTTAGACTACATATTTATCTATCACTTACATATTGGCCCCACAAGGAAGTCATAGAAAAATCATGGTGAAACCACTAGCTGAAAACCGCTTATGCCCATGGTCTGAGACAGCTTCTAGGTGGTTTTCACTACTTCTTTCACTTACAAGTGGCCCCATAGACTCACTGATACGTCACGGGGTCCCGATCTTTATGACGTAGAATCAATCACTAGATAACTAGCTATAAAATGGCCAGATAACTTGCTACAAGCAGCGATAATTAGTGCAACTTAGCAAATAAAACTCAAAGCCATCCACCGTCTTTAACTGGCAACCTGAATTGAGGATTCGTCTAACCACATTCTCAAAGAACCAACCAACACAGCATATAAGCAATCAACGAGAACCTTGAATGGAGTAGGAGCACCAATTAGAAGCAGATGAAGCTGCCACTTCTGTAATCCCGCAAAGGAAATCACAAGAGCAAAGGGTTAGAGATCACTCTCTTAATAATTATTAGCACATAGCTGAACAAGGGGTTCTTTATTTCAATCATCAAAAGTCTTCGATTGCTACGAGGCAATGGGGTATTTATACTAGGAACATCCCTCCTAAATAGGTGAAAACATGAAATGAAAAAGATAAGTTCGACTATGTGAAAGATCCTCCACGGAATGAGCTCTGTGTTGTTCCCACATAGCTATTGGTCTTTTGTGCAGCCTTCAGTGTTTTGTCAATAACTCCACCTTGGAAAGTCCAAATGACGTGCCGTTGGTTGTATTGGAAAGTTAACTTGATATACCTTCACACTATGTGTAGCATGTACCACGAAGTATTGTAGAATGATACAGTTTTGCATAGGACTTGAACATCACCCTCCGACCAGTATGCACTAAAACTGGTCGCATGTCACAATGAAAACTCCAAACTGGTCAACTCCAAACAAGCTTTCCAACAAGTCCTCATGGGCCTTCATAGCTTTTGGAAATCAAAAGTTATGACTGATTCTTTCTGACGGTTCTGTCACGCTGGATGGGTTCAAGCGTGGTCCTTCTCTGTAGTCCACTCTTGGTGTGTTCTTATCATGTTCCTTGGTGAACCTGAGCAATAGAAATGAGATAGTTTAGGCAGTATATAATTCTCATTAATATTAAATTAATTTTCAAAAAGTAGCGTATTTATCTCTTGTTGTAGCTTCTTAGCTCGACTACGTGTAATCGATCCATCAAAGACTTAAGCTGGTGTAACTTGAATTAGTTGTGACCTATTGTTTGTTGGTATGGTTGGCTTGCTTGTTGGCATGGTCGGCATGGTCATATCATCCTCCCCCTCTTGAAAAGGAATCATCCTCGACTCTAAAGCATCTTCACTTGTGAATGGTAAGAGGTCAGAAACATTAAAGGTGTTGCTCACGCTATAACTTTCTGGAAGATCTATCTTGTATGCATTATTATTGATCTTTGTAAGGACATGAAATGGACCATCTCCTCATGGCATCAACTTGGATTTGCACTTATAAGAAAAATGATCCTTGCGCAAGTGAATCTACACCAAGTCCACTAGTTCGAATAACACTTTTTTCCTATCTTTATTCATACTTGCATCCTTGCATTCTACCATTTGTTCAGTTGCTTCCTTCGTCTTCTTGTGTATCTTCTTTATATATGAAGCACGCTTGGAGGCTTCTATGTTGGTTCTCTCCTACAGTGGAAGAGGCAACAAATCTATCAGAGCAATAGGTTTGAACTCATATACAATTTCAAGAGGACACAAATTAGTAGTAGAGTGCACTGCCCTATTATAAATGAACTCCATGTGTGGCAAGCAATCCTCCCAAACCTTCAAGTTCTTTTTCACTATTGTTTGCAACAACATAGATAATGTTTGATTCACCACTTTCATTTGCCCATTAGTTTGAGGGTGATAAGTAGTTGAGAACAGGAGATTGGCCCCAAGCCTTGCCTATAATGTTTACCAAAAATAGCTTACAAACATGACATCACGATCAGGCACAATAATCCTGGGCAAGCCATGTAGCCACACAATCTCCCTGAAAAACAAATTAGCAACATATGAAGCATCGTCGCTCTTGTTATAATGGATAAAATGAGCCATCTTTGAAAATCAATCAACCACAACAAAAATAGAATATTAGGAGTAGGTAAAGGAGTGTAGAAGCCATGAGGATTTAGTTTTGACTTAGCTTTGTGATAGGTGACGCATCATTCCACAAATTTGATGACATCTCTCCTCCTCTTGGGCCAATAGAAATGATTACCTACAAGTTCGTAAGTTTTCTTTTGTCCAAAATGACCTGTTGGTCCACCTCCTTGTGATTCTTATAGTAAAAGCAATCTAACCGAAGAATTTGGAATACAAAGCTTGTTAGCTCTAAATAGAAATCCATCCTGTATGTGATACTTTTCCCAAACTTTTCCATCTTTACAATGATTATATGGTTCTAAAAATTTAGGATCATTATTATGCATATCTTTCAAACTTTCAAGACCCAAAACCTTTACCTTGAGTTGGTTCAACAAAACTTTTTTTTGCGACAAAGCATCGGCAACCACATTGTCCTTACCTTTCTTATATTTCACAATGTATGGAAATGTTTCGATGAACTTAACCCAATTGGCATGGCGGCGGTTCAGCTTACTTTGGCCTTTTAAGTACTTCAAAACTTTATGATTAGAATAAATAACACTCTTTTGGCCATAAGTAATGCGGCCATGTCTCAAGCACACGCACCAAAACATATAATTCTTTGTCATACACAGAATAATTCAATTGAGCTCCTAGTTTTTCACTAAAATATGCTACTGGCTTTTCTTGTTGCATTAAAACTCCTCCTATTCCAATCCCACTAACATCACATTCTACCTCAAAAGTTTTAGTGAAATCAGGAAGAACAAGTATGGGTGCTTCAGTCAAACATTTCTTTAATTCTTGAAAAGCATTTTTATGTGAGTTTCCCCATTTAAAATCAACCCCTTTTTTGTCAATTCATTCAAAGGAGCAGCAATGGTACTAAAATATCTCACAAATCTCCTATAAAAACTAGTAGGACCATGAAAACTTCTTACTTGACTTACATTTGTAGGAGTTGGCCTATCCTTGATGGCTTTCACCTTGGTTTCTTCCACTTCAATTCCTTCTCCTAAAACAACAAAGCCAAGGAACACAATATGGTCGACGCAAAAAAACTGCACTTCTCAAGATTAGCAAATAATTTCTCGTTTCGAAGCTCATCCAAAACTTGACGAATGTGATTCACATGCTCCTCTAAAGACTTGCTATAAATCAAGATATTATCAAAGTAGACAACCACAAATTTTCCAATGAAAGCTCTCAAGACATGGTTCATTAATCTCATAAAAGTACTAGGAGCATTAGTCAAACCAAAGGGTATAACTAACCATTCATACAACCCAAATTTTGTTTTAAATGTAGTTTTCCATTCATCTCCAGTTTTCATTCTTATTTGATGGTAACCACTTTTTAAATTATTTTTAGTAAATATTATGGAGCAACTCAATTCATCAAGCATATCATCTAATCATGGAATAGGATGATGGTAGTGAGAGATGATATTATTTATATCTCTACAATCAACACACATCCCCCAAGAACCATTCTTTTTAGGTACTAATATCACAGGAACAACACAGGGACTTAAGCTTTCATGAACAAAACCTCTATCAAGAAGTTCTTGCACTTGCCATTGTATTTCTTTAGTTTCTTTAGGATTGGTACAGTAGGGTGGATGATTGGGGAGTGGAGCCCTTGGAATGAGATCAATTTGATGCTCAATCCCACGAATTAGAGGTAATCCAGCTAGTGTTTCCTTTGGAAAAATGTCTTCATAGTCCTGCAAAGGATGAAACACAACACTAGGAAGAGTGGTGATATCGTTAGGTGAAATTAAATTGTCTTTGCACACAAGTACAAAGAGCACTTGATCTGGGTTGTTTCTCACTTCTCTCAGCTTAGATTTTGTGGCTAACATAACTAGATGATTTCCCTCTCCTCTCTTTTTATCTCTCAAATTTGGCTTATGGCTCTCACTCACCAAATTGTGTATGACACTCATTTTCTTTTGCTCTTCTCCTCCTTTACTTGCTGGACTAATTTTAGATTTCTTTTGTAAGTGCTCAGTCATGATTTGTTGAGGTGTCATATGCTTGAGTACAAACTTCTTCCCTTTCAAATCCAGTGTGTACTAATTTGTCCTCCCACAATGCTGAGTATATCAATCATATTGCCAAGGTCTTCTAAGCAACATATGGCACATAGACATTGGTGCCACATCACACTCTACAGTGTCAACATATTCACCAATATTGAATGGAACTTTTACTTTATAATCAATCTTGCTATCTCCCGAATCATTCAACTATTGGACATGGTATGGATGAGGATGCCATTGTAGCTTCAAACCAAGCTTGTCAACCATCTCATGACTAGCAAGATTATGGCAGCTCTCGCCATCAATGATCACCTTGACTACTTTATCTTGCACTTTTGCTCTGGTTTGAAAAAGATTATGTCGTTGTCCAATTTCAGCTTCTTTCATCTAAACATTGAAGATTTGAGCCACTACAAGAGCAACACCTTGCTTAAATTTGCATCCAGTATGTTCCTCATCTTCATGGGCTTCATTAGCATACTCTTCCACAACTTCCTCTTCACTAGCTAATTCATACACTCCATTATCATTCACAATGATCATCCGATTATTTGGACACTCCTTGACAACATGCCTACAGTCTTCACACTTGAAGCATTGAATCCCAGTACTCTTGGCTATAGAACCCACTAAAGTAGAGGTGATGCTACTAGTTTAGAACTCATGCTTAGGACAGCAGTGTTCTTCCCACTAAAAATACCTTGAACATTAGAATGTGAGCGTCCACTTGAGCTTTTTGCCATTGATGGTGCAGCAGTAAACTTCGATATTGACTTGCTTCCTCCAGACATAGTCCTCATACCAAATGATAAGGACTTGCTGCTCTTAACATCTTGCTACAGTTGGCATTCAGTTTTTGTTGCTTGATGTACCAAATCAATAAGATGATGGTACAGCTAAAACTCAACAATGCGTTGAATATTACGATGTAACCCAGCCATGAAATGTGCAGTAGTTTTCTTTTCATCTTCATATACATTGGCTCTAATCATAGCTTTCTCCATCTCTTTATAATACTCCTCAACAGAGAAACTTCCTTGCTTTAAATTTTTCAATTTATCGAAAAGATCACACCGATAGTGCTTCAGCACAAAACGAATTCTCATTTCTCTTTTCATTTCTTCCCAAGTTACAATAGGATGTTCTCAATCTTATTCATGATCATGGAGAAGTTGCTCCCACCATATCAGAGTATATCCATCAAACTCTAGGGATGCCATTGCCAATTTCTTCTCCTCTGAATAATTATACAAGCGAAAGATCTTATCCACCTTTAATTGCCATGTGAAATAAGCTTTAGGATTAGATCCTCCATCAAATTTTGGCATGGTAAACTTAAGTTTGCCGAACCTCCCATCATGGTTGCCTCCTCTATGATGTCGATGACCAAAACATTATTGGGAATGATTTTCATCATCCTCATCTTTAGATTCATCATTGTCATGATTTCTTCGACCTCGTCCTCTTCCTCTACCATGTGCAGCACCTCGGTTCCTCCCCTCTTATTCTCTTGCTCTTCTTGCAGCAGCTCTTTCACTTTCTTCCCCATCTTCACCATGGTTACTTGCATCATCATGAGGTTGGCGACATCCTCTGATTTCAGCCATAAAGGCTTGAAGATCTTGTGTCAACCAATCTTGCTTATCTTCCAAGCTTTGCTTTAGTTCATTGAATTGTGCCATGGTAACACAATCTTCTATCTCAACTCCACCCATCTTCCTATAAAGTTAGCTGAATACGAACAATAGGTATTTGTGAAAAATAAAAATTTGGTAGCTCTCACAACCTCGCCTCTCGTACCAATTGAAACTCTTATGAAGTCCCTACAGGCTACAAGAAAAATAATGCGTGGTGGTAACAAAAGTGATGGTTAGGCGAATACAAGACCAGAGAGTACTGATTATGATGGCTTGTATGTGGAGCTTGGTAGGGAGTGATACACAAGAAATGCAATCTGAAATCTAGTTGTTGTAAAGTTAAATAATAATCCAAACAAGAAGTTCTCTACCTAGTGCTAACCACAAGATATGAAAGATATAAAAAGATCATACTCATGCACAAAGAAATTTCAGAGTTGATGCAAATGGGAAGTATGATTGGGATGCAAGTGTTGCGATCAGACCCAACCAAAATTCTGCACCAAACAAAGATAGCAAACTAGTTACTTGATATGAAATCTTTCAGCACTAGTGCACATAAACCAACTAATCTTCAACTTTTCTTTCACAACTTTTCTCAACTCTTTTTTTTTGTTTTTTTTGCACTTTTCTTTCTTCTTTTTTTGACACGTTTTTTAATATATAGAACTAAACACAAGGATCAACTACAACACTTGCACACTTTATGATAAAAACAAAGACAACGAGTAGCTTGATAGGATCAAAGTTTACATGAAGCATGATAATAGCTATATATTTTTTGTGGGGATTTTAGATATATGAAAGAGGCACAAAGGACACATGAAGGATAATATGATCAGTAACTAAAACAAGACTTTGATGGACTAAAACTTAACAAAACTCACTAAAATAACAGATTGAAACAAAGGACTATGGTAAATATTTTTGTGGTTTCTTAGTGGATAGGACGAACACAAAATATATGTAGCTAAGGGTAAAGTATCCTACTGTAGTAATGAAAACTCTAATACCAAATGATATGTCACAGGGTCCCGATCTCACGACGTAGGATCAATCACCAGATAACTAGCTATAGAAAAGCCAGATACTTGCTGCAAGCAGCAATAACTAGTGCAACCTAGCAAATAAAACTCGAAGCCAACCACCATCTTTAACTGGCAACGTGAATCGAGGATTCGACCAACCACACTCTCAAAGAACCAACCAACACAGCCTACAATCAAGCAAGGAGAATCTTGAAGGGAGTAAGAGCACCAATTGAGAGCGGATGAAGCCGCCTCTTCTATAATCTCGCGAAGGAAATCACAAGAACAAAGGGGTAAAGATCACTCTCTTAATATTTGTTAGCACGTAGTTGAACAAGGAGTTCTGTATTTCAATCATCAAAAGTCTCTGATTGCTATGAGGCAATGGGGTATTTATACTAGGAACATCCCTCCTAGATAGTTGAAAATATGAAATGAAAAAGATAAGTTAGACTATGTGAAAGGTCCTCCACAAAATGAGCTTTGAGTTGTTCCCGCGTGGCTATTGGTCTTCTAGGTAGTCTTCAGTATTTTGTCAATAACTCCACCTTGTAAAGTCCAAATGACATGCCGTTGGTTGCATTGGAAAGTTAACTTAATAAGCTTTCACACCATGTGTAGCATGTACCATGAAGTTTTGTATAATGGTATATTTTTGCATGAGAACTTAAACATCAAGCTGACTGTTGACCCTCCAACCAGTATGCACTAAAACTAGTTGGCTATCACAATGGAAACTCTAAACTGGTTGGCTCTAGTGGCATTGAAAACTAGACTTAACAAGCTTTCCAGCAAGTCCTCATAGGCCTTTAACTTTTGATAGCTTTTGGAAATCAAAAGATATGACTGATTCTTTCTGATGGTTCTATCACGTTCGATGGGTTCGAGCATGGTCCTTCTCTGTAGTCTACTCTTAGTGTATTCTTATTATTCTCCTTGATAAACCTGAGCAATAGCAATGATCATAAATTAGGTAGTATATAATTCTCATTAATATTAAAATAATTTTAAAAAGTAGCCCGTTCACCTCTCATTAATATTAAAATAATTTTCAAAAAGTAGCGTGTTCACCTCTAGTTGTAGCTTCTTAGCTTGACTACATATAATTGTCCATCAAAGACTTGAGCTGGTGTAACTTGAATTGGTTCTGACCTGTTGTTTGTTGGCATGGTCGACTTGCTTGTTGGCATGCTCATCATGGTTATATCACTTACTTGGCACACCTACCTGACACACACCTCGCCCTTCACCCTAGCTCATGATAGGACACACACTTCCCATGCCCTTGACTTGTGCCCCATACGTGTTGAACATGTCTAGCCTCTTCTTCACCTCCAGCGACGTCACTCAGTCTCCCTCATCACTCCCAAGCCAACAAAAACAAGGAAAATACCTTTATTCATACTCCTACTCCACTTGTCCACTAACAGCCATTAAGAAGACAACAACCACATTCATCCACGAGCCACGGACATATCCATCCCTCTCATGTTCCATTCTTCCATCTCCACACCAGTTTCATACCCCCTGATTTTGTTCCATTCCATGTAGTGAGTGCATGGGAACGCGCCCATGACATCAGAGCTCAGGAGCATTCTCATATCACTACCACTGCTCATCATCACAATTGCGACCGTTCAAGGCCACCTCAAGCCGAGCCACCACGCCAACGTCAACACGACTCCCTCTTCAATAACCCTTAATAATCGCCAAGAACCACACATCAAGGTGGGAGATCTTCCTCTTCCTCAGTGCTGGTCAATTATTATCGATGTTAATTCCATCCTCTCTGGTGAGCCATTACTTGATTCTTTGCCCTCATGCCATTCCCAGGGCCCAAAGAACCTTATACACTTGCTCTCTTCCAAAATTGTTGGCTAGATCGAACCATCACCATCGTTCATGAGCTTTTTAAAGCCATTCCCATGTTCTTCCATCACCACACCTCACTAGAGCTCTTCCACCTTAGCAAGCTACTTGGTGAGCCTCCTGGTACATTGTAGGACTGCATGCATGCATCAAGCTAGCAAGATTGAGGCCCTAGCATGACTTGCACCTACATGCTAATCCTCATCGTTGCTTGTGTCACCTCCAAAGAGTCACCACTATGTACAAGATCACCACCACCACCTTCGCATGGAGTTCCACTATGCATTTTACCTTTTGGTCGTACCTCGTGAAACTTATCTAATCGCCACTGGTGCTGGCGAGAAAGGTCGCCAGCCCTGCGACCCCCCAAGCAACTGATTAGTGGGCCTAGCCTCGTTAGCGTATAGGGACCTGGATTGACAAACGTTTAAATCTTGCAAGGTTCGAGATGTAAATATACCTATATATGACCTGTGGACCCAATAAACTACTTGTAGTTTCACTAAATATCGAGCACTCTTTATGAACCTTGCTTAAACCATGTGCAGGCACCACTTGATCTATTTCGCAAAACCCTAAGGGTCTTTCTAAAAAATGCTATATGCTGATATGTGGAACCCATATTTAAAATATGGAGAAATGTAAGGAAAAAAGTTAAAATATTTTTTGTTAAACTAAAAAATGTGTTAAATTCTAAATTGTGTAGAAAATTCATCTTAACTCCATTTGAGGTGAACCAAAGCTCAATAGACTCACAAAATTATGACCTTTAATGTTCTAAACTAAAACATGGCACTTTCTATAGTGAAAATACCGCTTAGTTTTGTGTAGAAAATAATTACTATAAAATGTAGAAAAACATATAAAATTCACATGGAATTCATTCTAGCTCTAATTAAGCTGAACCAAATTTTGTTCGAATCACAAAACTATAGACTTTATTTCTATCCCGAGTGCCCTACATGTGGAGAGTACGGGTACTAGATACTTAGATTGCATGCTTATTAGACTAGAGATAGAAGGTGGATAGGATCTATGTAATGTGAGATAGAATAGAATTCAGTTGCCATTTTACCTTATACTCCAAGGCATTCGACTAAAGATAGGAGGTGGGCCAGATAATGTAATATGAGATAGAATAGAGTTTCATTGCCATGTTACCTTGTACCTCAAGGAGGTATATAAAATCTTGGCCAAAAATAGCATATAAATATAATGTAAATAATGCCATATTCAGCTAGGTTTCCTAGCTTGTATCCCTACCCCAACCTATATGAGGTGAGTTGGGAGCCCTCTCGATGATATAGCAAATCAGATTGACACGAAAACACCAAGATCAATACACCTAGTGGAATATAATCCACCAAAACAGGAGTAGGGTATTCTATCAGATTGAGAAGGCCTGAACCTGTGTAAATCCTTGTCTTCTATCTCCATCCACTTTAGATCTCGTGTATAACCCCCTTAAATTATTACAGATACAAAATATCAATAGTTTGATTACCCAATCCTTATAAACTTTATAAGACTAATTTATATGCTATATCCATGCTTAGCCATGCCTAGATGAATCTAGGTGAATTAATCATTGAAATTATACTAAAATTTAACAGGGCGGTCATCTAGAAGATGACCAGTTAAACAAATGGTTTACTAGTTGGGATATTTTAAAACATAAATAAGCTTTCTAAATAGGACTTGGGTGTGTGGGATAATAGTGACCAATATGGGAGGTCTTTAGTTGCATGTCCAAGTCAATTAAAGGCCAGTTCCTTTTGCGACCTCTAACTATTTACATGTGCGACCACATGTCTAGAATGGGATGGATATGGTTGACTAATTTATTGATCTTTTGGGCATATACCTAGAACAATGAGTAGACTAGGTCTTGCAAGTCGGCCATAGCAAGGCTAGGCTACATAGGTTCACACCCATGAGATGATGAGTTTGCGGTATGTCGAGACCATCATATTTGATAGAAGGGCTTGGTGATATGCTCAAAATGGACAAAAGGCATAAGAAGTTTGAGGATATGCCATTACCTACCCAATGGTGGCTCATCCTAGGATGAGTGTCACCTACCCTAGCACAAGGGGGTCACTACTAGAATATTGCCGGTAGGAATGTAATGTAAAGTCCTTGTCATTGCACTCAAGCTAAATGCCTTGACTGGCTAGGAGTTTGAGTGTGATAGTGTGTGGGTATAGTGTACAACCACTGTAGAGTAAAAGCTATTTGAATAGGTATGACCATGGTCATGGGAGAAGCTATGATCATTGGGATTAGTTTTATTTTACAAAACCTAGGATTAGGGAAGGAAATGGAAATTAATAGAGAGCACACTGCTCCGATGATTTATAGAGCACACGTGAGTTTCCTACCCACCGCACTTCGTATATAGAGGCCAAAATGTTCTTCCTTGGGTACGCTGAGGTATGCTGAAACCAAAGGAAGTTCATCTGAAGATGGGTTATGGATCATGTTGGGTTATCCTCTTGTGTGTAAGGCTCTAACCCATGTTACAAAGATGCGTAGAAAACGAGTTTGTGAAAATACAATTTAAATATATTATTAAGCTATTACAACTATAGCTTTATGCAAATTAAACCTACAACCATCCTTGTTATTCTTGTACATATTATTGCATATCTTATGATGTCTTGGTAAGTATGTAAGTGATTGTTTGTGCTCAAATTATGGATATATTAGAGTTTGGAGAAAAAAAGACTTTGCTGGTATGCTTGCATACATAGTAGGATGAATAGTATTGATTGAGTTCTCACTCACAACCCTAGTCAACTACTTGTGGGCATGTTGTTTGGGCTTCTACTAATTTGGATTTCCTCTATTGTTATCTAATAGGACTTAGCGTTATTAGCCTAATCAAAGGTATTAAGCTCTTTTAGCCTCCTTTCATTCGATATATACTTTCTACTGGCTATGAATGCATGTACTAACTACTAATGCAAGGATTGATATAGAAAAACACATGTGATTTATAGTTTTGAAAACCGGGGGCCTACAAAGGTAATCTCCTACTCCTATTTGGACAGAAGCCGATGTTCTATTTATAAGGGAAGGCATAGGCTACGATAGCATAAAAATAACTTTTTTGTATCACGCACACCAGAACATCATACGAAGAAGAGATCATGGACCGTTACCACAAGACGCACAATGCAGTGGAAGTTGGGTTGGAAAAGCCGATCCAACTACGCACGCGTCCAAGTGGTAGATAAAATAGTTGATCGTCATAATCCTAATGCCGACCAATGCCATAATGAGCAACACCTCCACCAGTATCCACACATCCGAGCTAGAACACCAATTGCGTGTGTACTAGCACTTGCAAGCGACTAGGGTTTGGCTCGGGAAGTGGTGCTTAGGATTTTTGGTCGAGGTGAATAGAGGTATCTCTCCTCGACCTCCCCACCTCCTTATATATAGGCTTCCTTACTTAGGTCTAGAGGACATTGGCCTAATAAGAGTCTATTTGAATCTCAATCCGAATTGAGCCCTTATCCAAATTACATTCGAATAAGCATTCCAACCCGTTAAGCATGTGACCCTATAGGTTCACGTATATTTAGCCACAATTCGGAAATGTCTTTTTGGTAACCCTGTTAATATTAGTCTCTAACAAGGCATATTAACCCTAAAGTATATGTAAAGATAAACCTATAATGTTCTTATGCATGAATCTCTTTGCTTTACGATATCAATTGAGCTCAAGGTGAGACTTATGTCATCCTCTTAATAGCTCAATCACTCTCTCGATCCTATAATGGATTATAAACTTGTGATTGACTCCTCAATCACCTTGCTATGGCTATGCACTTCCATAATATATTACATTGAGGGGTCCAGAGATATCTCTTCTATAAAAGGGGCAAATTCTATTTTAATCACTCACATCACATTATATATTTCATAGCAAACCCGAAGACTACTTTTATGATTATCCTATTACGAAGTAGTGTTTGGTATTCTCAAAATAAGTTACTACGTATGTTGGAAATCATAATGATTGCAAGTCTAAGTACTCCATATAAACACTTCTTGAGATTAACTAATGACACATAAAATCTATGCAGTATCTCATGGCGAACATATGTCCATATTATCGATCTGGTATCTCCATATCACAATTCATGAGACATGATCATCAATCAATACATATGTTAATCTTACAATTATTCCTCATATGATATATGATCAGGGATTATTTAGAAATAGCAATATCTAACATTAGTAGTCTAATGATTAAGTCACATACTCATTGATCAATAATGATAATGTTTATTTGAAAGAATAAATCAATACATCATAAACCTAGTATGTGATATATACAACATCTTCATGTTGCCTCTAGGGCATATCACTAATAGTATTGCTAAGGTTTATGTGTCTTACCCTGATCTTGAGACACCCTATTCAAGAGGTAGGGTTACATAATAGGTAACCTAGCCACATATGACTTGGTTTCCTAATCTAGTTATAGTAAGTGACCCAGTCTGGATAGGATTCTAGCTTCTACCTTCCATATATCATTGGCCAAGCCTATCGCCATATAGTAATAGGACAGTCATGTCTTGTGGATATCCTAGGTCCATATTCTCCACAAGTATGTTTGAGTGGGTCAAAGGTTTTAGCCACCTGGGTCGGAAGTTCAAACCCATATTCTTTAGCCCATGTGTTAAGTGTTAGCCAGAGGTTCCAAGCCTGTTAACGCCAAAATTTGGACAACCCAGTGATGGATTGGAAAAGGCGATTGGTTTAAGTGAGGAGGTGTCTGATCGCTATAGGGAAGAAGCTGATCGGACTGAAACAAGGGAAGATTTGGTCCCGGAATAGAAGACTATCCAGATAAGACCGAATTTACAGAGGATCCGTGGAACCCATGGTAAGGTATCATATCTCTTTAAATCATATCTTATATAATTAGGTAGGCTTAGTTAGTTTAGTTAACTACCATAGAGATTTTTTCCTTTATCTGTATGAAAAGATAATGTCTGACGGTTGTTGTAAACGCGTCGGACTCTGTAAACCCAGGGTATAAATATAGTCCCCTGAAGACATGTAAAAACATCTCTCAATCAATATACTTCTCGACGCATCGCCACCCTAGTTCATCTAGGTTTTTACCAGCGGAGTCTAGCTCTCGACGTGGGGTTGCATTGGTTAACATCGATCTCTAGCAAAGGGGTAAGTCCCGCCACTATCTTGATATGTCTCATTCTGTCTAAGGATGCATCGGTTAGGTTCAACCTCTTAGGCCGATTGGATGTATCGCATCACGTCTGTGCAGGGTCTATCGGCCTATCAAACTCCCTCCGCCATCGTCGGTCTCATGCTGCATCGATTAGGTTCGACCTATGAGACTGCTGACGGTAGAATGAGCTTTAGGTCTATAGGTGTCTGCATGGTGTTTCATCAGAGTATTAGCCAATGTGTTATCTATACAGTGAGTAACCGAGCCGATACGCACAAGTCTTTGGAGACTTCCCTTGAGCGCCACGCCAAGAGCATCGGCCTTCTAGTCGATGTGTGCCTGTCTTTAGAGAGACGTCCCCTCATCTGCTCAGCTAGCCGATGGGTTCGCTCCGTCCTTCATTCAACACGATCGATCTGGCGTCCACCATCCCATTGCTATTAGCCTCGGTCTCGTACTGTCTCGATTAGGTCTAGTCTTCTAGATTCGATGTTAGCGGCATCGTCACGGTAGGTGATAGGTCTTGTGGTGCCATATTTGAAGCGACATCAGCTTTACAGCTGGTGCCTTCTGTACGATTCCTTGCATTCGCATATGCCTTCATCGGCTTTCCAACCGATGAACAACGGCTATAGCTTTTCATCGACTATCAGGAGGGATCTCATCTGCTTTGCTATTCTCTCGGCTCTGCGGCCGATAGATCAGGGTTTTGCTTTCACTTACTAGCCGATGTAAGAGTGTCCTGATTTCTATCAATGACTAGCTGATAGCAAGAGCCTTTCGGATGCGGCCGATAACCAACTCGATCCTATCGGCAGCCAGCCGATAGTGAGGGCTCATATCGGCCCATCATCCGACTAACCCGCTCATCTCCTTGTCAATTGCAGGATTAAATTGACTGGCATGCCTGCACCCACACCGTCGCGTTAGAGCTAAGTGAACCCCATGGGTCTCGGCGCGCGTATCTCGAGCCACAGAAAGAGGCCGACCGGCCTACATTGGAGCTAATCAGACCTCTCAAGCGTCGATGTGTTCATGCCGGGTGCACGGGATCCGGCGCGAACAGGGTCCTAGTGATTAGAACCTCCAAACTCTAAATCTGTGAGTAATGGCTACATGAGGTAAGGATGTGGCTAGTTAACCCCTCCATTCCTTCTTTCCTTTTTGTCTCCTAGCTTCTGTTATGGTTCTATGACCTCTTCCATCTAGTTCTTGAACTCCCATGGTAATTTTGGTGTGGATCTAGGTTCGTTGTGAGGATTTGTCCTTGTTATTTAACTAGGAAGATCTTGAGAACATGGGGATTGTGGGCTACTGTTTGGTTCTTATTACTCTTGGTGGGTGACTTCCTAGACAGTTAGGTGTTGCCAGCAAGCTTCCTCAAGCTATCGATTATCTCTAGCAAGTTTGTGAGCGTGGATATCACCTCTGAAAGGAAAAGAAGTAACTTTTGTGATGTAAAATTTGGGTAAAAATCACTTGTCTCCTCTCTACTTGCTCTTTTTAGTGGCTCTTGCTCTAGTTCTTGTAACTCCTATGATGTATTTCTATGTCTTGCACCTTCTATACTATGGTAATGTTTAGGGGTTCTTTTAGTTGTGCTTTTTGCTTGTTGTGAGCTGCTCTTAGGGCAACTCATAGCCGATTGGAAGTTCCAAGTCTAGAGATCAAAAGTTCTAAACATCCCTCTCAGTTTTTTTTGAGAGATCTAGTCAGAGATTCCGACCTCTAGAACATAAAGTTCTAGCTAGTTGAATTTGACTGCTAGGATTGAAGAATTTTTCAGAAACATCTATTCACTCTCTCTAGGCAATATCTAAGGGCTTTTAGTTGGTATCAAAGCCTCGGCTCCTCATAGACTTCACCGCTTGGAGTACTTCAAGATGTATGGTGTCTCCTATTCCTAGTAGGGATAACGAGGACGATAGTGACAAGTCCACGAGCAAGACCGAATATACAAAAGAGAATATTGCTATTACTTTTGATTACAACAAGATTAATTTTAATAACTCCATCTCTGTACCTTCCAAGCATACTCCCCATTTTGATGGGACTCACTTTGCCTCTTGGAAGTATAAGATGAAGTTGCATCTCATGACTTTGCATCCTAGTATTTGGAAGGTGGTTTACATAGGGATCGATGTGCCAAGTGAGGACCTAAAGCTCACTCCGAAGCAAGAACTTTGTATTCACCACAATGCTTAAGATGCATATGCAATTCTTTCTACCTTAAGCACAAAAGAATTCAACAAGATGGATGGGCCTAAGGAGGGAAAAGAGATTTGAGGCACTCTTCAAGTTGCACATGAAGACCCACGCTTAGTGAGAGAATCCAAGATTAAATTTTTGGATGGAAAGATTGGGCGATTCGTGATTGAAGAAGATGAAACTCCTAAAGAAATGTATGACCAGATGATGGTGATCGTGAATAAGAAGATGGGCTTGGGAGGGTTGAGATAACCAACCACTATGTTTTGAGAAGACTACATCGAGCCTTCGCACCAGGAAATCTGATCTTGGTGACCCTCATCCGTCAAAGGAAAGATTACAAGAGGTTTAGTCCAAGTGACATACTTAGAAGAATTGGGGATAATGAGATTTTGGAGAAGGAAGCCAAATAAGTCAAGCTAATCACTAAGAACAAGGAGGTAGCACTAAAGGCAAAGGAGCAAGCTTCAAACAACACCAAAAGTGACAACGAAGACTTAGCTCTCTTGGCACGCAAGTTCAAGCAATTCCTTCATTGTGGTGGCTATGGTAATGGTAAGAAAGATGAAGACAAAGGAAGAAAAAGGCAATCCAATGCATGCTATGAGTATGGGGAATATGACCATTTCATTACCGATTACCCCAACACCAACAAGAGCAAGGAAAGCCCAAGGGAGTAAAGAAGAAGACTGGGCAACAATTGCAATCAAGTCATCCTCTTCCACCAAGGAGGCTTCAACAACTTGAGTGACGATGACGACAACCACCTTTAGCATACTTGCTTCATGGCACAAGGCACAAAGTAGTTCCATCATTCAAACCCTGTCTAGATGATGATGAGAATGGTAATGATGATGAAGAAAGTGAGGATGATATGGATGACATGTTTATGAGCTTTGCTAAGCCTACCGTAAGGTAATTGGCCAAGCAAATGAAGGCATTGAAGGAGGAAGAAAATCCCTCAAAAGGTATCTAATGAAGGCATTAGAGCAGAAAAACTATCTCTTGAAAGACAAGAAGTCATGCTCATTCTTGACTAGAAGAGAAATTGTGCCTTAGATGATGATTTGGCTAATAAGCAAGAGAAGGTTAAAAAATTAACTCATGAACTATCTTTGATCAATGGATCAATCACTAGCTTCAAGGATACTAATGACACACTTAAAGAGAAGTGTGTGGTGTTGGATAAAAACCATAAAGCTCTGGAAGTACAATATGACGCCTTTTTGGCTAGCATATGGTTGAAGTCCAATGAGGCCACTAAATCTTCCAATGCCTCTAGTAACAATGGTTGTGCTAGATACTATAATTATGATTTGGATTCATATTTTGCTAACCTTGAAGTAATGGAGGCTCTAAAGAAGAAAAATGAAAGGTTGGGAACTTTGTTAAAGTATGGGTGCATGAAGACCTATAAATTTAAGGATGCACTCTAAAAAACAATCACCACCCACAACAACAAGGTTGAATATGGCCTTGGCTTTTGTCCCTATAAAAGCAAGCCATTCAAACATAGTGTAATGAATGGGAAACAATGCTTGAAGTTCATTAAGGAAGGAAATGAAGCACAAGCCAATGAGATGAAGTCTCACTCAGCTATCCTATAGGCCAGAAGTTCCAATCGTATCAGCTAAAAGTTTCGGCCGAGACACTTGGTTCAACCGAGAGACACAATAGAAAGTTCCAACCTACTATTCTAGGACAACTGAGAGGGCTAGTAGGAGGTTCCCACCCTAGTGGTCAGAAGCTCTTATCAAACAATTCTATCAATCATATGTGATTAGTAAGAATCACTATTGGAAGTACAAGGCTTATGTATGGATACAAGACAAGTTTGGGTACATAAATCCCAAGATTAATTCTTTTTGTAGTTATACTCCTTTGGCAAATCAAGTTCAAGAGACACCATTTAAGCTCAAGTCCCCTCAGTGCCGAGTGCACTCAATAGCTCAACTGGATGAGATCAATGCCAAGTGCACTCAAGAGCAAAGAGACAGCATGCAAGCTCAAGTCCCCTCGATGCACCATCCAAGAATACATCAAATGGGTTCAATAAGATCACCTCATCAACAACATACTTGGATATATAGAAAAGGGGGTAGCCACTCGCTATTGGGTTGCTAGCTTTTGTGAGAATTATACTTCTACCTAAAGCGATGCTATAGCTCCTACAATCATTATTATCACCTCCTTGGCCATATGAGAATCAATCAACCTCCCTTCAATGTCATAAAGCTCATTTGGTATTGCTATTGAGCCTAAGAGAGGATGTGCTTATGCTCCTTACATAATGAATATGATTGAACTTGTCATCGTATCTCATTTTATCAAGGAAGTTAAGCATCATCACTTTTAGCCACTACTATAGATTTAGGCACGTGATAGAGCATTTGTGATAGAGGCTAGTGGCCCATCACAAAGGCACTTATTTCTGACTAGCTGAAAGTAGCCTCGTTGAAGAACTTTAACGGGTTGAATTTGTCACCCATCACTAGGATATCTGTGACAGACCGCACCCCTCATCGGTGACAGTTGTTGACTTACTACCCATCAAAGATGACTATATGTTAATGGCCCATCACGGACGTCATGTCATATATATACCCCCAAACCTTGGTGAAATGATCATCCCAACCCTATGTACTTGTAACACCAACATTTCAAAGAGTTGTTAATGGATTCGACCAGAATAGGAAACCTAATGAAGCCGATGGGATTGCATAGTGAAGACTAGATCCAAATAAGTTTCCATAAGTGGAAAAAAATGAATCTATCCCTTGAAGTAATTACGAATCAGTCCCTTATTTGTAAATATCCATTGTAAATAGGCAGGAGTAGTTTTCTTTCATTGTAAATATCCATTGAAAATATTATCCCATGTTCTTCTTGGACTTGTGTAAACCCAAGGGTATAAATATGTACACCCAGGAGTCTTGTAAAGAAATCAATCAAATCAATACAATAAATTCAAAGCATCGCCACCTTTACAAGAAGTAACATTGTTTTTGATGACATCTTGCTTCGAGTTGAGCTACATCAGTTAAGTCTAATCTCCAAAAAGAGATAAGTCTCGCTATATAGTAAATGTATCATCTTGACTAATACTTTGTTGACCTGGTTGATACCCTAACTAAGTTTATACGTTTACTGGTTATCTTGATGCATTCAATTTTGTCTAAGGCTACATTAATTCAATCTCTTAGTCTGACCTAGTGTATCAATCACGCTGGTATAGAATTTATTGGCTTTATGTTGATCTTGTTATTTTTAATCTTTTACTATCTTAGGTCTAGATTACTTTTAATAAGATAAATCTTGATAAGTCGATAAGTTTTATTCAACATTCCATAAGAGTTCTAGACAATGAATTATCTTTATACCAAGCTTTCACTTTCATCTATATCAAATCATTACCTAATCTACTTTTTATATCATGTTTAATCTACAATCAATTGTACCAAACCTTATTAGCTATAATCTTACATTATCTCAGTTTAGTCAGATATATCAAGATTATCTTTAATAAAGTTAGTAACGTGACCTAGCAACTTTTATATCACTTATTAGATCATACAGTTATTGAGTTTTCTTACTTTATTATTCACAATATTTATTATTATGTAAACTTTCTAAGTAATCTCTATCGGCTAGACAGCTGATAACTTGAGTCCATATCAACCTTTTGGCCGATTAGCTCATTGGTCTAATTTTTTATCTCTTATTAATTCCACGTCAAATTGATTGGCACACTATAAATCTTAAGAATTTAAGGACCTACACTACAGCAAAGCGGACCTCTCAGGCTTTCGTGTGTGTAACTCATCGGAGCGGATATCGAACAATTTTCACATCAAAAATATTGTTCACATTTCGGATGGGAGGGCTACAGGGGCAAATTTTTGTTCTATATTTGATGAAAAAGTAATAATGAATAAATCATGACTAATTTCCTAATATATATCACAAAATTTATTATTTTTAATATTTGTTCACATTTGCAGCTGGACCAAAGTTGGAAGTATAAAAGTGGTCGATTTAGCCAAGAGTATAGAAGTGACATTGTAGATTTCTCAAGTGTTGTGAAAGAGGAGAAGAACAAAATGAACAATAAATATATGCCTTGTCATGAATTAATTGAAAAAATGAGAATATGTTTGCCAAAAGGGTACAAATACCCTCTTATTTGATGCATCAAGAATTCACGAAGAGTAACACATGTTGGTCCAAGAATAGAGAGCAAGAGCCGTTAAATATTGCATATGAAGTGAGTAGTGGACAGAATGAGGAACAGGATGAAGATAATGAGGAACAAGATGAAGATAACATGTTTGTCCCTACTTCGTTGGGCGGTGATATGGTTGATATCGACAACGATACTCTTAACAGAATGTTACATGATGTTTAAGAGTCAGCATATAACAAGAGAGACTACGATAAGTTCACTAGGCTGATGAGTGATTCAAAGACACCTCTATACGCCATATGTAAGGCACAACACATGAAGTTATCTTCTACCTTTCATCTTATGGAGCTTAAGACAAGTAATGAATAGGCAAACAAGAGCTTCACATAATTATTGGGTTTGTTGAAGGATTTGCTTTTGGAGGAGAACACACTGCCCAAGAAGACATATGAAGCAAAACAAGTGTTGTTTCCTTTGCAGTTTGAGGTCATGCATGTCCAAACGACTACTATTGTACTACAATGAATACGCCAACTTGGATGCTTGTCCTATATGCAAGGCTTCTTGATACAAGCAAAATAGTAGTTATTATTAAGGGAAAAAAGTCATAGATGTGTGATCCTATGAAGGTTGTATGGTAACTCTCTATCACCAATCGTTTCAAGCGAATCTTTGCCAATCCTAAGGAAGCTGAGTTAGTTTATTGGCATGCAACAGATTGAAAGATCAATGGTAAACTAAGGGACCCATATTCAATGCAATGGAGGAATATTTATAAGATACACAACGAGTTTGCAGCAAACTTGAGAAACATGAGGCTTTATTTATGTATGGATAGCATGGTTCCCTCCAAAGATATGAGCAATTGTCATAGTAGTTGGCAAGTTCTTATCGCAATCTACAACATACCACCTTTTTTTTCTTCAAAAGAAAGAATATTATGTTATGCTTGCTAATCCAAGAACCGAAACAACCTGACAATGATATTGATGTCTTCTTAAAGCCGGTCATCGATGACCTAGAAATATTATAGAGAGATGATGTGCAAATCTAAGATGCATACAGACGGTAGAACTGCAATATACATGCCCTTTTATTTTGCACCATTGACGACTACCCGACACTTAGTAACCTTTCGGGACAAATTGTAAAAGGAAAGAATGTTTGCTCAAACTATAAGGAACATGCATGCAATAAAGAAAATTAGTCGCTCTGAAAGATCAACTGATTCTTAGCCCAATATTAGGAGATATTAGCTGAGGAAGCCGTAAAAGTTTGTTTCTTTCCATTGTCCCTATCTAGATCAGCCTTCATATAGTTTTCTCTAACCTAACAATGATATTGATGTTTAGCCCTGACCTATGGGGCTACCGACGGTAGATTGAGCTTAGGCTTATAGGTTTCTACATGGCATTTTATCGGAGTGTTAGCCGATGAGTTATCCAAGCTCTGAGCTTTATGCCCAGCATATCGGCCAGATACACACCAGCCTTTAAGGTTTTCTTTGAGCCCCATGCTAAGCACATCGGCCTTCCAACCGATGTGTACCTGTCTTCAGAGAGGCATTCCCTCATCGGCTCAACTAGCCGATGGGTTCGCTCCGTTTTAAATTCAGCATGACCGATCCGGCGTCCTTCGCCCCGTTGTTGTTGGCCTCGGTCTCGTACTATCTTGGTTAGGTCTGATCTTCGAGATTCGGTGTTAACGATATCATCACGGCGGGCGACAGGTATCGTGCTGCCATCTCCGAAGTGGCATCGGCTTTGCAGCCGGTGCCTTCTATACAATTCCTTGCGTTTGCATGTGCCTTCATCGGCTAAAGCCGATGAACGACCGATTGAAGAGCGTCGTAATTCCTACCGGCAACGATAACCAACCCGATCCTATCGGCAGCCAGCCAATAGCAAGGGTCCATATCAGCTCATCGTCCAACTGACCTATTCGTCTCACTTCTTTGACAATTGCAGGGTCAAATTGACTGGCACGCTCGCACCCGCACCGTCGTGCCAGAGCCGAGTGAACCCCATGGGTCCTAGCGGACATACCTTGAGCCACGGAGAGAAGCCGACTGGCCTGCACTAGAGCTAAGCAGACCTCCTAGATATCGGCGTGAACACCAGTGCAAGCAGAGAAGTACAAACTCTTACCATTCCTGATTCTAATGAAATATTAGAGCTAAGTTCCAAAGTCTACGTCTTGGCACCACAGAATAAATTGTACTATTCTTCTTGCTCAGTGAATTTTCACGAACATAAGCCATGATAAAATTCAAAGCAGCTTGGTAAACATATAATTGAGTTAATTCTATAACCAGATTTACAAGGGTGATCCACATAATCCGGCAGCTTTGCTCCAAACCAAATTAAACCCAGACACAAACATAGGAAATAAGCTTGCCTGAAATCACAAGTAGCATTAGTTACTTCATTAAACAAAAGGTAGAACGACTTTTAGTAATGGAAATCAAACAACAAGAAAGACGATATATGCTTGGATATAATGAGATTTGGGTAGCCGTCGGCCGGCCAAGATTTTGCGTAACTAACTGAGCAAGGAAACTTTTTTGTTTGAAAGGCCCAGCTTTCTTGTAACATTGGCTTGTATCTCTTCGTACAACGTATGCAGGAAAACGTCAAATCATATGTGATAAATAACATTAATGACTGAAAAATATTTCCTGTAGAAAGTTATTAAAGCTAAAAAAGTGTTACACATTGGATTAGAGACGAACTTTGAAAAGAACACAAAGAGAGTTAAACTGACGCTACTGATGAATCTGTTGTGGAGATTCCGGCATCGTCCATTGCATTAGGATGGCGTGTCCTATTTTCACAGAGTTCTAGCAACCTACGAACATGTAGGTCACAAGAGAAACACCACTGGAATTTCTAGCAACCAATTAGGATGTCATGCATTGTTTTTATAGAAATTACAAAGATAGGAATGCTGTTTGGATGTCACACGGGAAAAAGACAGGAATTATAGACATAAGAAGAAAAAACCATGAGATAAGAGCTCATGTTTGTTTTTCTCCAAAATTTCAAAGGAATGGCTCATTCCATATATTTTTCAAAGAAAACTTTAGGGACTAATCTTTTGTTCCAAATGGTCTTATAAAAATGCTATTCTTAGGATTCAAATCCATCAAAAATCCTTTATATTAAGGAGCCCTTAAAAGATTTTATTCTTATAGGATTTTTCCTATAAAGCCCGTTGAATCAAAGAAATGAACTCTATGAAATCCTATGAAATAACTCATTCCATACAAGTTTTGAAGAAAATTTAACATGAGGTAGAAACCTCATGAGAAGTTTTCTTTAAATCTTTATCACTCCTCAAATTCCTATATTTTTTCTACGGTCTAATCAAATAGTCATTCCTATATTTTTTCTGTGTTTTACAATCATCTATTTTATATTTGTATTCCTGTAAAATCCTATATTTTTTCTATTCCTTAATTTTCCTTAATACTGCGTTTCAAATGTGTCTTAACCTTTGTAAGTCTAGTTGAAGGGACAGTCATACGATTGGAGAAAAAGTGACAGTGGAGTATAGAAGTCAAATAAAAGATGACTTGCGATGCAACCTGCAGCCTGCAAGCAACAACAACTGCAACAAGATATGACTCAAGTGGATTTAGGTATTTTATCAAACACTTGGCACACATGATTGGCGTGCGTGAACAACACAAATGAGGGCAGGGATTAGGCGTAACCAACCACAAATATTGATGGATATTGCTACACAGTAAAACTGTAGGGGAAGCAAAATACATTGTTAAACAAGCACAGAAAAAATGGTGGAGCACCTGACCGGCAGCGGCGCACAATTGAGTTATCAATCCAGTAAAGACCAAGTTGATGTTAGCGCGAGGCAACTGGATTATCCGTGGACTGATTGACTGGGAGTGGAGAAGACGTACCACCTGTTCCGTGGATGACCGACCACCATCGGGGCTAGGAGCAAGGAGCAAGGAGCTCGCGCTGGGAGAAGGAATTTGGCTTCAGCGCGTACTGCGTGGGTGTTTATGGTTGATGACTCTTGTGGTCGCCGCATCGCTTCACCTGAGATTGGGGCTAGCCTGCAAGACCTTGTGGCTTGTGCGTCATCATGAAGGTGGGCGGGTGGGGGGGAAAGGGAACGGCTGATGGCTCGCATTACCGCTTCGGATGCTCACTGGACATTACGTGGGGACGGAAGGGGGAAAGACGAAAGGCCCATGCTGTTCAATGGGCCTGGGAAGTGGCATCTTGGGTCTCGTTAACTTCTCTACGTGCCTGTTAAATGTACCAAGATGGCAATGATCGAACGGCTGCATGGTGTTGATGATGTGGCCTAACCTGAAGCCTTCGTTATAGGAGTTAACGCTATAGTTGGTACCAACCACCCCCTCTATCCAAGATCGTTGTGCGCATAAATGTTTTGAGGCTCTCCACAATCGTTGTGCGTTTTATACGTACTCAAGGAGACGTTGAGTCTGCACGTTTCTGTATGCACAGGAGTAAATGGACATTGCTGCATGCATCTGTTTCGGTTTGCATGCGTCTGTTCGTTTGCATACATGCTGCGCGCGTTGCTTCACCTCCCATCCGCTTCATCTGTTTCGGTTGCTCGCGGACGCTGAAGCACAACGCTCAGTCGCTGATGGTGGTGAAGCACAACGCTGGAGCTGGAGGCGCACCCGGCGGGGCTTGCGAAGGTGGCTTGCATGACGATGCGACTGTCCACCGCGGGGACCGAGATCCGACGGTACCGGCGAGGCCAACGGCCATGCGGTGCGCGACGCATGCAGGGGAAATTGAATCTTTGCGCGGCTCGTTCGGTGCGCTTCTTGGCATCCCTGCAAATAAATTATACGCACAACGGTCTTCGATGGAGGGAGTGTATAGGAAGAAGGGATAGGACAACAACTCGATCGATTCCATGAAGTCGCGAGGACGTCCTAGAGAAATGGACAAGTAAAAGACCCAAAAAGTTGTCAAAGATGGAAAGGAATAAAGTTCTGAATAGTTGCTGTCACGTGTGGGGGCAGATCATGAATAGCCACGAAAGGAAAAGAAAAATATTCGATCTGTCGCCTCCATCTTACGCTTGATAACTTGCTCGTTATTGGATACAGAGGTTTGGCACTAGATTCTATCGTCTTATATGCATACACCGAGTTTGGCCATCGTGTCAGACCGTCAGTCACCAGGACGTACATTTGGTTTAGCTATCTCAATCAAATTTGTGAAGAATCTCCTCCATGATCTCGACATGAAAATGGTAGAAAACTATTAGAAACGATATCATTTTTATAGAAACGATATGGTCAAAAAAATTTCATATTTATCAATTTAACTATTTAACGAGACTTCAATACAACTTAGATAGAAATTATAAAAACTAAATTTTAGTAAAAAAAAAGCCAAAAACGATACCATTTTTTACAGAAACGGTATAAGTATAGTCGGAAAATTTTCGTACCGTATTCATGGCACATCTCATTGCTTGTCTACAGACTGCATTACGGTTTGAGTTTTTAGCCAACAATGCAATCCACATGGAGAGAACCTGTACTAAATTTCAATGACATCAAAACATAATACTCTATTTATTCTAAAATATAAGAATTTTAAGGTTATTTAGTAAATTCTAAGGTTAGCTCAAAGATTACTTTTTAGTCACATCAATTGTGAATTTTTGAATTTTGAATCTTGAATTTTTGAGATTCTCTTTCCAATTATGTGATTGGCTTGAGAATGATGGAAATGATGTAATCATGTGAATCACTACAAGAATATTTATATAATGTACAAAATTTAATTACTAAAAACCATTATATTTTGAAAGGGAGAGAGTATAAGATTTATGTATTGTTTTGACTTGTGATTTTGTGCCTCCTTCTAGGGATAGTAATTGACCCGCTGATATGTCACCCGATGGCATAGGCATAGGTTAAATTTTGTGCCAACAGGTATGCCCTATGGTACCCACCAGGGTTTGGGCACATGATGGGGATAGGCAAGGGTAGTGTCGGGGTTTGGGTTTTTGAGTTGGGCATGTTTCTACTTCACCCAAGCCCAATCTAACCAATCACCAACCCTCGATGCCAAACTCATCCCTTGTATGAAAACGGAAAAAGTCGAAATACCCCCTCCCCTAAACTTTGGACAGAAGTCTATTTAGCATACTGAACTTTAAAACCGGATATCTAACACTCTAAACTTTTCAATACCGTTTATATTACCCCCTAAGATGGTTTTGTGTATTTTTGAATCTTAAACAAGCAACCATAAATAACTAATATAATATATTTAGCAAATTATGCTACAGAACATTTAACTTTGCGGTTTTAGCTATAGGACATCGTAAAAGTGAATCTTTGATAGAACACGCTATCAAAAAGTGGAAATTTGCCAGTGGACACTATATTTACTATTTTAATGTCTTTAGGTTGTTTAGGAGAGAGGAAACAACGAAAATAATAGTGAGTGACCCCAGGTTGCAATTTGCCCTCGAGTTCTCCTTCCACCGCTTTCTTTTAACTCCAAACACTTTGCTCGCCGACGATGATGGTAGAAACGACAAGCCTCCCATTGCACTCACCTCTCTAAGCACCCATGACCCCACCGCATTGGCCTCTGCATTCGCCTCACTGTTAATGGGATCTACCTAGCTCATATGATTTGTTCTTCCTCACGGAGGAAGTAAATCAATTGTCATCATCTATGAAGCTTCTAGCACCAGTAGCTCACCAGTCTCCCTCCTTTGCTTTTTTTTTCTAGGAGAATCAATCCAAGTAACTACCTTCTCCTCCTCCATCCAATCGATAGCCACTAGCAGCAATAGAAGTTCGCATTGATCTCTCCCCTCTATGTGCTAATCCACGAGCAACCAACATCACGGAGTCAAATGTCTCCTCTCCAATTTCTTCCTTTTTCATTGGACCAAATTGCAGCACTCAAGCACCAAATCAAGAAGCAGCAAGCAACACACCAGCGCTAGAATGAATCCAGTTCCTCCTCGTCCTCAGCCATGAAGCAACAGCCTTCCACTATCCTTACCGTGGGTAGTGGGGATCAGATCTACTATGCTCTTGGTTGAACCCAACCAGGTCCATATGAATTAGGTACACATGGGGGTATCAATGTCATTTTATGTGTTTCCTTTCTTATAAATAGTCAAAAAATATTAAAATAGCATAAGCGGTGTCCATAGGAAAATATCCATTTTTCCATAGTGTGTTCATCCAAAGATTTACTTTTGCGGTGTCTTACAGCTGAAAGCGTGAAGTCATAATGTACTGAAGCAAATTTTGCCTATATATTTACAAATCATCACTCATAGGTTGTCACTATACACTGATCTTGTACTATCATTACATTGGTATTTTTTTTAAGCGAGAGCGAACAAGGGGTAAAAAGAAAGATTTAAGTGAAAATTTTAACATATATGTCCAATGTGTATGTCACATGATTAAATTCATCCAACAAATATAAAAATTAGGTAAAAACCACTTTATGGGACTAAATGGTATTATAAAGTTTAGGGACTGTATATCCGGTTTCAAATATTATGGTGCTATATATAATCAAAGTTCAGAGGGTTTTTTTAGACTTTTTCCTAAACAACTGTAGCTTAGGATGTGAAATCATTTAAATGACAACTATTCTCCTAAATTTTGGTCAATGAAGGTCAAAAGTTTAAAAAAAGTATTTGGGTGGAGAAAAACTTTATACCAAAGTTGTTTTTTTTCCAACAAGATATATAAGTTTTAGTTGCCAACATTTGATAGAAGGAAAAAAACAAATAATATCAATAATAAGCGTTAGTGTGCATAGTATCCTCGATAACACGAGGTGAGTGGTGAGGTTGTCTATTCCACTATTCCCGTGTAGCAAGAACACGTTAGAAACGGTGCGAAACACTCGGGTTACTTTCTCATGTTTGTCAACATGCGAGAAAGCTCACCCGCGTGCAAAACTCTGGATTACCGCTGTCAATTTTATGACGTGTGACCATATAAATTAGCAGGTGTCTATAAAACATACTCAATGTTCCAAATAAAAGGGCTTTTAGTTTTTTTTTAAAAATATAGATAAAAGAAAAAAAGAAGACTATATTATCTCTTATTAAGATGGGATGATTAGGAAGTGGTGGGTAGCTAAAATTAAGTTAAAATTGCATGAAGAGTAATTGGTGAGAGAAGTACTCCCTCTTCAAATTGAAAATAATTATCATTTTAAATAATAAGATGTTTTTTCTTATAATATATGGAAATATTAATAAATGTATATTTTTATTGAAGTATTTTTTTAGATTAATATTTTTTCATGGTAATATTTTAGAAGTTATTTACATAAAAATTTATTAAAGTTTAATATTAGTTTTGTTCAAAATGATAATTATTTTTAAAATAAATAGTGTAGTTCTTTAGTATTTTTTATATTTAAGGATAAATTTCAAAGCTAACGTTAGCTAGCATGTTAGAAATACAATTTTTGTCACCAATGTGACTGATCGGACTGTACCTTTGTAGTTTTTTTTCCCAAAAATTCGAATCTAGCACGTCACTATACCAGTCTGACTACGACAGGGTCGAAGTAAGTGAACAGTGCCCGTAGGCTCGTACGCCGTTTTTGTTAACTATTAATGTTAACTTTCACTATTTTAATTTTAACCACTAATTACTCTTAAATATCTAGGCCCATGAATGAGAGCTTTGTGCTTATATTTAATATGTTATACACTTTATCATATTGTATATTTTGTAGTATTTCTATTTTAAAAAAAGACAAATATTTGTTAAAGTTAAAAAAATGAATACTACCAAATGCTAGTTATTTAAAAACGGAGCACGTACCATTTTGGTCGCCGATGTGATTGTCCTGTGTGACCGATTGGACCGTATCCTTTTCGTTCTAACAGCCAGCCCAAGACTAGTCAAACTACTTGAAAACAATTTAATTTGACTTCAAACTCAACGTTTCCATTTAAGTCTAACAGCATTTGATGCTATGGAGTTTTTCTCCCAACTATTGATCATTCACATGATCTCACAATATTGGATAAACTAGATTCCCTAGTTCAGGGATCAACATACAATAAATACAAATTGTGCCCAAAGAAACGCAAAAGTAGAACAAGCATATTATAATTCCAAATGGAAAGGATTAAAGTAGACATGATGTCATCGGTGGAGGGGGTGTTAATTGGATACACATGCTTTGTCGTAGACATATATCTAACACACTAACACGTGTGGGAGTTGAAGGAACATGGAATAAGAACGCGCAGAGACTTACGCCCTTTTAATCTCTCTTTTCTTCTTTTATTCCACTTGTCGCACCATTACCTCTAAAACTTAACATACAAATATACTATATCATCATTTATTTAAAGATATTATATTTAAAACTTATACAAATATATCATATCATCAAGAGCTTAGCGTGAAAGTATATCAAATTAACATCTCCTAAATAATTTTCACAATATTTAAAGATATATCAATCCATCGCTTCTACAAAATTTAAAATACATCCATTCATATATTCCGCAGAAAAGAATGCGACATCATCTACTATGTTTGTAAAGATGATCTGCACTAAGTGTAGTTAATATTAATTCACTTTCATCTCAGGAAGCCTCATCATCTTTTATGTTTTTTGTCTTTAAATCATTTATCTATGGTGCAAACTTTTTAACTTCTCTCACAAAGATATGCACATGCACAACATCTTAATTATTTCTATTTTTAATACCACAATCATATCAAATTAGTTTTAACATTTGGATATGATCTATTATCCCTTTTCTCTTTTGAAGCTACATCATTTGTTTCTGATCACCTCAAATCATTTTTAGCATTTAGATTATTGATCTATTATTTATTTTTCTCTTAAGAAGCTACATCATCTATATTTCTAGCATTGGAGCATTACCCCATATTATTGGATTATTGATCTATTATCTATTTTTCTTTTAAAAGACTATATCATTTAATTTAAATTTCTACGATTGAAGATTCTATTTAGATATTATTGTGTAAAACAAACATGTGAAGTCAAATTGTCGACATACAAAACAATTTTATTTTGTATATAATGTTTACATATTATAATACAACTTTCCCGCGGCAACGCGTGCCGAATCATCTAGTTAACACATGCGCAGCTAACCAGCTCGCTAATCAGCCAGTAAGCCTCTAACCACTAACTCAACTAATAATGCATGCACACGTACGTTGATCAATTCATGCATGCAAGCCTGACGTACGACCTCCTACTCCTAGACGCGTGCAAACACGCGGCCAAAACGTTGCATGCAGTAACAAAGTACCATATGCAACTTAGCACACACATGCAACAAGTTAAGATTATGAGCTCATGGCGGACAACAAAAGATTGCTGTTGAGCTGTTCCTTTTTCTTTTCTTTTGTCCTTTTGAGACTCATGACAGCAGGGGTCTTTAATAACTGCTACGGAAAGCAAAGCAACATATTCGATTCTGTTGCCTCCAGGCTACTCCTGGTTTTTCTTGTTCTTCTTCGGGTGTAATGGCATGAGATTCTCTCCTCGATCATCCATGCATATATACCCCCATTGGCCATTAGACACTCCATAATACCTTAGGTTTGGCTCCATCAACATTTGCGCACCATACATATATCAGTCTCCTACACCACCTCCATATCTCATTGCTCGTTTCTTTGAAGATGGCTGATCAGACCCATGGCGCCATCGAGACGCTGCTGGGTGTCCTGACGACGGCGATCAAGGGCGAGGTGAAGCTCCAGAGCGGCATCAAGGGCGACATCCAGTTCATCAAGGACGAGATGGACAGCATGAACGGCTTCCTCCTCCACCTCACCAAGTCCAGCAACGACCACGACGACCAGCAGCGCGCGTGGATGAAGCAGGTCCGGGATATCGCCTACGTCGCCCAGGACTGCATCGAGCTCTACAACATGTACGACGACCTGTCCCTGCCCGGCAAGGGCTTCAGCTGGGCCGTCTTCTCCTACGTCCCCAACACCGTGAAGGCGCTGGTGAAGCGCCGCAAGCTCGCCAACAGGATCCGGGAGCTCAAGGACCGGGTGAAGGACGTCGGCGAGAGGCGGCAGCGCTATGGCGTCGCCGTCCCGTCCGCCGAGTTCAAGCGGAGGATGGATGCCGGCAATGGGGACGACGAGGAGGACATGACCAAGAAAAGAGAAGAGTTCCTCCAACTCTTACTGCCTGACGAGGAGGCGGCTCGTCCATCCTCTGGCAAAAAAGAGGAGGCGTCTTTGCCTTCCTCCGTCCTGAGATGGATATCCCCTGCACCATTTGGCAAAGCCATCCGCAAGCTTCCTACTGATCTTAAGTCCGATGCTCGGAAGATCCGTGGAGCTCTTCTCAAGCTCAAGGAGTCTCCAGGCTCGAAGGATGATGTTCATCGTCGCACCATCGCCATCTGCATGGGGATGATCCTCCGAGCTCTCCATGCACTTCCTCAACGCCCCATGGTCGGTAACACCATGGTAGAACTGGAGAAGCTCAAGGCGGCGGCCGCGGACGGCGCTGACGACCTCCGAAGGCGGGTGATGCTCTTCTGCTACAGCGAGCTATCCACGGAGGAGAAGAGCTGCCTGCAATACCTGTCTGCTTTCAGCCTAGAAGAAAGCATTAGCAGGACAAGCTTGGTGAGGCGATGGGCAGCCGAACGCCTGGTGAGCGACGACAAGGAAGGCAAGAAAACCGTGGAGCAAAGAGCCGAGCGCTGTTTCGACGAGCTTCTCTTCCGAGGCTTCGTCTCCCCCGTTGCCCGTGGCGCCACCGGCAAAGTCAAGAGCTGTGTCATGAGCGATCCTTCAGTCAAGGAGTTCATCAACGACATCTCCAAGACGGAGAACTTTGAGGGTCACGGCTTGCCGGTTCACCTTAAAAACCAGATCCTCATCCGTGACAAGGCAATGACAGACAAGAAGAACAGTAAAGGTGGTCCCATCAAGAAGATGATAAAAGAACTGAAAGCACTGCCAGATACCTATCGGCTCAACGTGATGGATCTTGGAGGCTGCAGAGAGCTATTGCAGAGGCAGAACTTGAGGAGAATCTGCAAGATGCGGACGATCAAGTATCTGAGCCTCCGGGGTACAGATGTTTCTCACCTGCCCCATCAACTCCAGGAGCTCCGTCTGCTGGAGACGCTGGACATTCGGCAAACCATGATACAGAACCACAAAAGGAGCCTCTATCTACCCAAGCTCAAGCATCTTCTAGCCGGTGACATCGACTATCCAAGTAAGCTCTCCACTGTGGGGATGCCTGCCAGTGCCAGGAGGATGACCAACTTGGAGGTAACTACTTACTGTATTCTATGTTACAATAGCAAGCACCACCAAGTCACACCACCTTTAGGGTGGTCCTTGCTCATAAGATTCTACTACCAAAAATGATTCTCAACTGTTGATTTATAAATTTTATTATCAATGGAAAAAATATTCTATTATTTGTAGATGAGACCGTACTCCCTCCATTTTTGTTTGTTTACTTGTTACCGTTAACCATTAATTTTCAACTTTAACTATTAGTAATTTTCAAGCAATTAATTTATATCCTAGTGGCTTATTTAAATCGCGGTCATAGATGAGTAGCGACTGATGTGAAAAACTTATCTATGCTGTATCAACCATCTTAGGATTAAGACTAGATGACCTTAACTATGATGGGTAGTTATTTTAATCCATCACTAATGACCTTAATTTTGATGGGTAGTAATTTTAACCTGTCCTAGGTAACCTCAACTATGGCGGTTTAAAATTATAACCCGTCATAGATGTGGATAACAGAAATAAAAAATCCAATTCACAAATCACCCTCATCACTAATGTACATTACTGGTAATAAACAAAAAGGTGTTTCTGCATTCATCACAAATCACAAACATATCCAAACTAGATGGAATTTCAATCACATCATGGGAATCTCAATCATCAAAATATCACATCCACATAAGAGTAGAGTAGATGAATTATCAATTCGTAAGCAACAAAAGTCAATTTGTAAACAACAATAGGAAGTACATCAGTGGCACAAGAATCGCTTTTAGCAGTGGGCAGCGGCGTTGCTTAGGAGGGGAGGGGAGGAGACGCTCCATGTATCACAGCAGAATGACTTGCTGCTACCGACACAGCTATAGATGGTGGTCCTATCATCGTCATTATGCTTGCCATGGCCAATCACCTCATAGTCACAATAGTTGAGGCTGCTCATCATTGTTGCCATCTCCATTACAGTAGCCACACGTTGCCACCTACCTCGACCACCTGCCCTCATCACTTTGAGAAGAGGGCAAGTGGCACTAGCAACAATAGAAGAGGGAGGCGACCTGGCCCGACCTAGCCACATGACCTTGAGGGTCACCAGATTTGGCCATCTTGAGTGGGATGGGGAGGGGGTGGAGGAGGGCACACAGAGACGGAGCCGGGGAGGCTGCTGGTGGTCGGGGACGGAGGCGACTAGATCCACTGTCCCTGGGGACAGGGTGGCTAGATCCGGCTATCACGGGTCACCGCTGTCCCCTGGCCATCTCATATAGGCTCGCATCGTTGGCACCATCTCCTGGTCGTCGCCATGAGACAGAGAGGAGTGATGGTAGGAGCTGGTAGATCTAGAAGCGAAGGTGGAGCTCAAGATGGTGGTGGCGACAGCTGATGGAGCTGGCGTCGATGGTGGATGTGGATGATGACAAGGAGGGGCGGCTGGCCGGCTGATGGATGAGACGAGGTGTGTGAGAGAGAAGGGAATGAGACGAGAGAGATGTGTGGATGACGTTTTGTGGTTGTCGGAGATTTTTTATTTGTGTGGACAATGTGTGACCGGTACTCAATCAGGTCTACCACATTCGTGGTGTAAAAAAACAAAACTGTTGGAGGTAATTTCTTTTATCTCTTTTGAGTTATATTTGTTACACGTCACTCTCATAAGGGACGAATCAATGCTACTACTGATCATTAGTGATGGACTACAACCATTACCTGTCACATATGATCTTGTATCTATAACGGGTTGTTCCAGCTAATCTAATTTTAAACGGGCTAATTTTCTGACCGTTAGAGAGGATGGTCTCGATGATGGGCCGCAAGAATGATGAGTCGTCTAGTGTCATGATGTTGTTAAGACTAAGGGGAGTAATTTAAAGCAAATCACTTGAAAAGAAATTGAACACTAGCGCCATCCTATCTTGCGAAGGGCTAATAGGCCTCTCATTTAATTCAGTATTTATTATATTTTGTTTAATTTTATTCCGTGTGCCTAATTTGGTGTTGAGGCGTCATTAGAAATGGAATTCTGGGTTTACATTTCTATTTTTCTTCTTTCTTTTGACATGTACGTACACACTACACAGGGTTACCTCTTTATTTATTCTAAATTTTAATTTCGTATTACTAGAGACTTTTTTTAAAAAAAACCTGAAAGTCATTAACTATAAGATGTGTGGCCATATGACTTATTTTCTTTTTCCTATCACCTGGAAATCCAGTATCCTTCAAATTAATGTTTTATAAAGAGTTGAACTATACATGCTCATAAATAAATGAGCAAATTTTACAAAACCACGGGTACTGTGGTTCAATTTTATTATTTTGTATTAAAGGTTTTATAAAACCACAATATTAGACAATCAAGCTAGCTTAATACCGTTGCAAAATAAAAAAATAATTAACTTAAATTACTATAACATTTATATGATGAATAAAAAAAACTCGTGTGATCAAGTTCTAAACCTATAAAGTTCTTAGGAAAATTGGTTGAGGTTATGACACTTTAAAACTAATACCTAGTTATATGTAATTTTATACAATTTAGACTATAATATCTTAAGTTATCATGAATTAACTCTAAATTAAATTGATTTACCATAATAACAGCAGATAACCTTTATTTTATTATTCTGAATTTTCATATGTTCACGACTTGTATTTGATATCAACTCTTCTTGATACTTATTATTATTTTTATTTTTTTTGATTAATATGAGAAATGAGGACTGTGAGTAACAGATATATGTTTTATTAGGTAGTTGAACGTTACATGCTCATAAATAAATAAATGGAGTAACCTTAATAACAGATATTGTCCCATGTACGCGTTTCTCGACGTCATGAACTGAGAAAAGTGGAGAATCTGCCCAACCTAAGGAAGCTGGGTGTACTCCTCCCGGGGAACGAAGGTGCCATGAAGAACCTGCGGCGGGTGATTGGCAGGCTGAGCGGATGCCTGCACTCCCTGTCGATCAGCATCACAACACCGGTCATCGACGGCGTCGAGCTGCACCTGCACGAGCACGACGGCACGTTCTCATCCCCTCCGACAAACCTCGTGAGCCTAAGGATCGAAGGCATGAGGGCCTCCGGCCTGCCAAATTGGGTCGAGAGCCTCAACCAGCTCTCCAAGATAACGCTGTGCAGCACCTTGCTGACGGCTGAGAAGCTGAAAGCCCTCGGCAAGCTCCCCAGGCTGGCCTGTCTTAGGCTGCGTCGCGGGTCATGCAAGCCGGACACCGAGCTCGGCTTCGGGGCAGATGGGTTCAGGGCTCTCAAGTTCCTCCTCCTCGAGGACACCGCCATCACCACAGTTATCTTCCAGGCCAATTCAGCTCCTCAGCTCGAGAAGATCGTCTGGTCCTTGGACGCTCCCACCGCCTCCACCATGGCTTCTGCGCCTGGGATCGAGCACCTTTTGGGACTGAAGCAACTGGAGCTGAAAGGCATACCCAAACACTCTCCTTCCACTTCGTTGGAAGAACATGTCATCGCTAAACATCCCAAACATCCTGCCATCAATCGTACTTAGCATCATTGTTAAATTATATGCTAATACTGTACATGTGTGCTGAATGCCGACCGATGTTGTCTACATCACTGCATGTCTCGCTGCATCTGTGTATACTGTATCACTACACATGTCGTATTGATATATGTCCTGCTAGGCCTACCTGGGCTACAGCATTATATTGTGTGCCACAACAATAACTTGCTGCTAGACTAACAGTGTTTGAGGCCATGATCCATCCGACCATATCAGATAATTCAGTACCTGGAACTGGTCGATTTACATGGAGATGATCACACACTCTGGCGAGCAAGCTACAACACTGATTTAGACAAGCACGAAGCCAAACCTCTCAATTCTTTAAAGTCTTCAGCTCGTCCTCTTGAGTTATTGCTTCAATGTCCCTAGAAAGCCGCAAGATTGTCCTTCGGAACTTAGATCCCTCTGCACGTCTCTTGAAGGCTTCATTTTCACCTCTGGACACTGAATAAAAATATGGAAATCTCTCAGGGATTGTGCCGAGTTCGAACTCGGTAAGCATTTGAGATGAATACTTACACTATGCCAAAAAATCACATTCAGCCCTAAGGGATTTGATCTCTCGCTGAAGACGATGGTGACATACTATGGTTGGTGCTGAATCAGGGACAGCCATCAGCAACGTTGATCTACCATGTTGCCGATTGATTACCGTTCCGAATCTTTATCACTACAATGCCAAAGACACATTATTAAAGGAGGACTACGACGGAGTATTACATCAATAAAATAATATTGTTCCTACCAGATTCCTAAGTCCGAACTATCAACAAATATTTAGATTGCAAGACAAGATGACTAACTACTCGGCGTTGAAAGACAGGTTGTTAGTAATGATGGCTTGGCCTATGGTTAGCACCTCATCCCGCAGCACCATCGAGTCCGTTGGAAGGGCCGCTTTAGGAATGACAAAGGGGCCATCCTTGGTGGAGAGTTGTTCCCCGGCCCTGTCCCCATGTACTTCAACAAGGCATGCTTTCGATCCCTGTTCTTAGTCTCAAGGCTAGCTTGTCATCATCCCCATCCCCAACCGGGTTCTCGGTGCCCCATGGGGCATGCAATCATTCACGGTTGCCATCGGAGCAGCAAGCCCCAATTGAACGAAGAAGCCAAGCAAATCAATGGAAATCAATAAAGCAAGCCAATCAAGTACCATATTTAAAGGATGTCAAATAACAAGCAATCAAATGAACCAATAGTTAAACCAAATAAGCAATGCAATCATATTCTTAGATCCGGACTATCGTTGTTGATGCAGCCATGCACTGCCGCTGATGAGTAAGATGGGAGTGGTCACAGGGTGCTGTTGCTAGGAGACAGAGCTGAGCGACCACCAGTCCACGGCACCATGCTGTTGCAGGCAAGTGTACTGTTCTGGTACTCCAGTCCTCCAAGCTTCTATTTGATGCGCCCTTGGCCGGAGGCGACAGTGGAACTGCGTGGGTGCATGGCGACGGTGGCACAGCACGGTGTTGTCACCTAGCAGGAAGGTTGTGACGTTGTGGAGCGGTGGCATCGTGGGCCCATCGACTGGAGCAGTGGAGATGTGGTCGACTGAGTTTCCAAGTCAGGAAACTTAAACTTAACACTGGCCAAGGCTTCAACAACACCATGCGTGGCATATTCCTTAGCCTTCTTTAGGGATTCCTCCTTTAGCTTGCTAAGCACCTTAGACGTGAGTAACAAGTTCCTAGTAAGTGGTAATCTTGGTGAACCCATTTCAGAGCTAGGGAGCTTGATGCTCTGACCAAAGACCGGCATTGTCTTGTTAAAAAGATTGAGGCTCTCGAAAAGAGCTCGCCCAGATCCTTTTTGTTCTCTTTCTTATTGTCAATGGATTTTTACGTCGTGGTCTTCACACCCTCAATCTTCTAGAGTAAAAAAATTTGGGTATTCACATAGCATTATGCATTGACAAGCTCCTTTGAGCATCTAATATCTTCATTTCTAGCCTTGAGTTGGCCTTGAACTCCATGCATGTGGAAAGAAGCCTGACTAAGGTCAAACTTGCCTTGAGTGTGGGAACCTAAAGGAGGTTTGCCAAGAGACGAGTTTAGTGTTGGGGCCATGTGGTTAGCATTCTTCTCTACGCCTAAGGACTCTCAAACTAAGTAGGAGTACTGAAGGATGCGCTGTGACAAAAATACAAGGGAGTACATGATGAGGACACCTTACTATAAGAGGAAAGGAACACAAAAACGAAGAAGACTTGGGAACACTTTCTCGCTACTGGATTTGGTTCTCTTGTGAGAGATCCTTGCTCGCTTTAGGCCGATTCCTAATGACCTCATACTATGCTTGTAAGGCTTAGGGACTGAGGTTGCTTCCACCTTGTGTTTGCCAATGTCTTTAGCCTTAGTCACGGCCGAGTCCACATCCTAACCATGTGTCAGGTGACGCGTTTTGTCATCGGCAAAATTCTTCTGCTCTTCTCCGATGGCAGCCTCATTCACCAACTTCTTGGACTACTCGATTTCCTAGTAAACCGTCTGAATGCAAATGTCGTCAGTAAACAGTAGATCCTATGGTGGTATAGCCAAACCGTACTTTAGGTCACCGCCGTCGTTCTATTCTCTACTTCAACGATTAAGTCAAGCTGTCTCTACCCTTTTGTATTTCTCTCCTTGCTTGGTTGGGCCTTGGTTTTGGGTGAGCGATCGGCCCATGTATAGCCCAATGGTTTCTAACAGAGATGGAGCTAGGATTGGCTAACATTGTGTATATATTAGAATATAGGATGAATATAGATACAAAAAACAAAAAACTCAGTGGAATATGGTTTGGTTTGGAAACGGCATCACTTGTAGTCCCGAGCAGTGACAAACAAAGCACGGTGCGCAAAGCAAGGCCCAAGCTTAATGTGCAATGTAGCGATGAAACTAGAGCTTTAAGGAGGTGTCTAGGAAAGTTCAATAAGTGCTAGAATATTTCTTTTGGCATGGTGTAAAGGCTTGGCTTGGCTTGAGTCGCTCAAATGGTGATTGCCCTTAAGGTGCTTAATGAATGTCTTGCGATGACTCTAGCAAGAGGAGGGTAAGTAGGGTGGATTGGTGATGGTGGGATGGTTGATGCTTGATGGCAAACTGTAAGGGCTCATGGATCAATTTATAAGGAAGGGAGGTTAGTTGTTTCTGACGATGACGAGAAAGATGAACTCGACTACAGTTCTTGGAGGCGACGACAAGGCAATAGACGTGCGTTATCCCAAAATAATGACATTGGATGGCCAATGCAGTAGCAAAGATGGTTTTGTGGTTGATGAGCAAGAGGGCAGGCAATGGCATGGCTCAGCCAATCACAATTCATGATTGAGGTGGCACTGTAGCGTGAAGGTGAAGTAAAAGGGTGAAGGCTAGAGATAGCAACGCATAGGTATCAAGCGGCATCACGCAAATGACACTGAGTTTAGCTTGGGCACAATGAACGCAACACCATGCCGTGCTCCACCTCATGAAGTAGTAAACGATGGCAACCTAGGCAATCATGGGCCAAGGCTAGGTTGGGTTTAGGTTGGTGTTGGGATGGAGTGAAGAAAACTAGGCTTGGGACAACGTTTTGGGTTGTATTAGTTGGGCCAGAACATTCCTTGAACACTTGGTGAGCTAAAACAGTAAGTAAGGCTTTAGAATTTCTAGAGAATTTTAGAAATTTGATTTGTCTATAGAGAAAGGGTTTGGATGCAAACTATCAATTCAACTATAGGATATGACATTCTAGGAATTTAGAGGTTAAGAAAATAATGAGAAATTTAAAAGGGATTTGAAATTGAAAACAATGGTGCAAGTAAATGGTTTTTTTAGCACAAGAACAGGCTATGACTTTCTTGTGATATAAAATGAAATTTGGGTTTAAAGAAAAGATTTTAAATTTGGATTAAACTCATGGTTTAAGGAAACACTGATGAATCAAGCTAGGTGGTAGTACCTAGCCCGATTCATCCGCACCTAGGCACCACCTAGGCGGCCACCTGAAACAAGGCAATTTGGAAAGGAAGGTGAGGAAAAGGAGATGGTTAGAGGGTGAGAAAAAGGGAGATAGGAGAAGAGAGTGAAAAAGGAAGAAGAGAGTGGGAGGAGGAGAGAGGAAGAGGAAGAGCCAACTAACTTCCTGGTAGAGAGAACAAGAAAGGAAGGGGTTGGCTAGAAAAAAACAAAACCCTAGTGTACCCTCATTATGAGTTTTTATGAGTAATGTGGGCCCATATACTACCATTAAATCTGAGTTGCCGGTTGCCCTTTTTCTTTCTAACTTTAATATCTTGATCATATTCTTATCTCCTCAACACCCCTATATGGGCAATGGTACAACTTTCACACCTTCCCTCTCCTTTCGTGTGATCTCATCTTGCCCCACAAGCCACCTACATATGCTCAACGTCCACTGAGGTGGGTCTCCCACCTAACATGCCGACTAGGGTCAAGTCGTGACAGCTGCTTTCCACATGGTACCAAATAGCTTGGAGCCGGCCGCCGCGTTGTTTGTAGATGTTGATGCCCACATCACCTTAAATGGTGACTAACGGCCAATAAGGAAGCAATCTACATCCATCACTCCATCAGCTAAGAAACAGCCGTGAGTGCAAAAATGAGTACTGTTCATAC
Organism: Oryza coarctata; assembly: GCA_030770085.1. NCBI lineage: Eukaryota > Viridiplantae > Streptophyta > Magnoliopsida > Poales > Poaceae > Oryza > Oryza coarctata. The sequence goes on from CM061471.1 coordinate 9,139,681, forward strand.
TTCACAGAAACAAGTTCCTATGGATACTTTACAAGCTAATAACATAATAATGTTTGATTCAATTGACCAGGATTTTTTAGAAAATTTGAAAGGGTTTGGGTGACACTGCAGTTTGATGTTTATATCAAATTAAGGTTACTAAGCAATAATAGTTTTGATGGATTTATATATCTAAATTAAGATTATGTGGTTGAAACCTTTGTGAAGAAGACACAAACACAAACTTGTGGTGAAGGCATAATACCTATTTCCAAAGTGTATTATAATATTTTTCTTCTTTATTTTGTAATTGTTAGCATAAATGGGTCTATATTTTACTTGGAATTAATTATCAACACAATTTTAGTTATTATGGAGCTGGAAGCTATTAGGGTGCTGGAAGTTTTTCTATGCATCAATGCTTCCGCTAGTTCTGTACCCCATCTCAAAAATCCTACGTCCACCACTGACCGATGGTGATGATGCTGCTCCCCACGGCGTTGAACTCGGGGCGAGTGTCGAGCGATGCAAACGGAGGACCGGGGGGTCTGAGAGTCGCAGCGTTGGCGCCTCTGGTGGGGCCACATCTTCGACGGCGGCTGCGCCGCCGTCGTCATCCTCCACGTCAAACTTGTGGATGCATTACGATTTCTCTGTCATCAAGCACCACGTAGAGGCGCTTCTTCTCCGGCACCGGTCGACGCTGTCGCCAGTGGGCTTTCGTGGTCGCGGCGGCCATGGAATGATCCCCAGCGCCGTGTGTTCGACGACGTCAGAGACGTAGCCCCGCGAGCCGATTACGTAGCCACGAAGGAGAATGCGTGCTTGCTCGACGTCGAGCGACGGGCATGATGTAGATGGGAGACCATAAGGGTGAGCCCGTTGGCTGAGAAGGGTCGGTCGCGATGGTCGCATTTCCAGCTGGCGGTGGCTAGGGTTTGGATTGGTGGAAACCTCGTGGGCGAACAGATGGAGATGGCTTAATATCCGTATATTTTCCGTTTGGATGTGATGTGCTCCGAGCGTGCTTTGCATCGAAGGATAGTAACAAACGAATTGTTCTAACGATAAGGATAGAACATATATACGTCATGTGACATTTTTTATGTATAGGTAGTAAGAATTTGTTCTAAGAATAAATCATTACGAAATTAAGGTCGCCCAATAAAATTGCAAGCATATCAGATGCAAATATCTTTAAATGGAAAACATCACTACTTCGTTTTCTTAAAAAAAACACACATTCTCTCGTTCTTTGTTTTTTTTAGGAAAGTATAATTTTTCAAGGGAATATAACTCTTTCGAACTCTTTCAAAGTCCAAACAAAACAATTCATTATCTGCATAATTTCTTTTAAAAAATACTAGTGCAAATTACACATATACAAATTCATGTCATCTTAGAAACTACAAAATTCAAAAAACCAAATTGTATAGGAACCGATGCCAATCAATGCAACTTGCAAGACCGTATAGTACAAGCTAAAATCACTCCATAGTTATATCTCTTTATCCTAAGATATAATTTTTTATATATATAAATCTAGGCTGCTTCGGTTTAAAGGATTTTTTTAAGGAAAAGTGGAGAGAATGAGAAAAATAGAGGAAATTTTCTATTGAAAAAATATAGGAATTTAAACATCCACTGTAACCTCTTTTCAATTTTCTAAGGAAAATCAATTTCAAATGACTAAGGACAATATAGAACTCGTTTAATTTAATATAATTGTTTAGAAAGTTTCCTATGCTTAGCTAATTCCTTTGTTTCAAATACCATATTTTATTTTTTTCTATTTTTTTAATAATCTGTTTCACATATATAATTCTATTCCGATAATTTTCTTATCCTAATATATTTTTCTTACCCAACTTCTAAACGAACCTTAAACAAGTCCACTCTAGCACCAAGCAGCAACAACAACAACATGATTTCCCACATGAGATCAAGAGCCATCAATAGAACTGAGCTTTCAACTAGTGTTTTTTTATCTCCAAACATCGAATCTTACAACCATCACAACACACCTACCCATCCAGTATACTCTTTGAAAAATCAACAAAATCAAACGTCTTCAAGCATGCTTGAACGTAATTAAGTTCTACAAAGCTCAAAAGATGAATGCAATGTACTTAATCTAGTTAACTTACTCTCTAACACCACTCGAGCAAACACCACTCGAGCAAGGACTAAAAGCTCTAAGGACGGTAAGGTCTAAGAACACAAGGAGTCAACAGAACTTCCTACAGAAGAGAATTTAACTATACCCTCAACCACCAAAACATGTCATCAGAAGGACAAAGAACTGCTCAAGTCCATGAAGATAAGGTACATCAATATATTGAAAGCATCGATTCGTTAATTGGATGGTCAAGATCAGGGGGAATGCCCAGCATTGAAGCCCTCTACCATAACATCATGCTAAAGAATTCCATTATCTTAACCATGTTAAAGCAGAGGCAATTACCACAGCCATTTAGACCACCAGTCCACGTGGCCGGACCGAACCAAGCAAAAAGTAGGCAACACAACAGAAAGAGAGAGAGAGAGAGGAGGGAGTAATGCCCGATCCGTGAGGCAAACAGCATTATCGAGCCAAAATCTTTACCGCAGAAACAGTTACAGTGCAAAATTAAGTTCAAGCTTCAAACAGTGATCACCAAAACAGGGTATCACAATCTATAACTTATTGCTGTAAACGACCAAGTAAATTTGTATGGGTGACCAGAGTTTTATCATCTTGCACCTCTCACATGGAAATGATAACCACAGTTGCACAGTAGGTAGAGTTCATAGCATTCCAAACGCATCATGATGCTTCTGTAGTCATCACCCCAATTCTGTTCAGGTCAAATATTTCAATCCAGTAGCCATCAGGGTCTTTAATAAATGCAATGCCCTTCATTTTACCTGCAGCCAAATGCCGTCTGTTACATTTACATCATTGTGCACAACTGAGTTAGCATGGCACACCATCCTAAGCATAACAAACAGATCATGATCCAAGCATTTCAAGATGACGAGAGATGGAATTCAGAAAATGCAAATACAATAGTGGGAAAACAAGAAACAAATAACTCAGACCAATTCCACAAGATACAAATGCATGGGAGAGAAGAATATATCATCACCGGTTTTTCTCTTGCAGAAGATAATGACCCTGAATAATGTCATGATTAAAGCTAGAACTCAAAAAAAATACAACAGTATGCATCCTTCCTTTGTTTATCATGCCATTACTATACCAACAAAATTCCTTTTAATCATGCAATTTTCTTGTTTGTCAGTGAGTAATAGGAAAAGAAAAGGAGCACTTCCCCTCATGTTTGAGAAGATTCTCTCTTAGAATGGATCATGATTTGTGCAGAATGAGTATTTCAACACCACACAATACTGATGATGAGTAACAAATAAAAAGGCTAAGTAAATTAATTTACCATCATCTGGCTTTTTTACAAACTCTACCCCAAGACGTTCAAACCGCTCACACGCCTTATAGACATCATGAACAGTTACTCCTATATGACCTGCGTGAACAGAAGGAAATACAAGTGTTGAAAAAGCTAAGAGATTATTATGGCAAGACGATCTCTAGTCATACCGATAGAAAACAACCAGTCATATCAATAGCACAAAAAATCTGATTGAACATACCAAAACCACGAGGGTCTGAGTTCCCGTTATGGTAACCTTTGAATTCAGGATCATTTTCTGTGCCCCAGTTGCTACAATAATAGGAGAGACAATATGTTAGTGACATGTGCTATAAAGGGAACGAAAATGGATTAGTACAGGGAGAAGGTCAAGATTACAGAAATAAAGGACATACTGTGTGAGCTCAAGTGTAGCCCTTTGCCCAAAAGTCCAAACAGTCCGCTTGACAGGATCAATAGGGGCTGAGTTCACATCCTGTAGTCAATGTACAGGTTTTAAGGCTCTGGTTTCTGTTTTACCTCTTATGTTCAAGTGATCTAATTTTCACCAATTGACAGAAATACATACCTCATATCCGAGAAAATACAAGCTGAATTTCATCTCAGGAAAATCCAATCTTTTCCGCAACCTATTTCTTTTAGGGAAAAAAAAGATATAAATAAACACATTCCATAAAAAATCACAAGAACCATCTTCACATTTTACTATTTTTGGGTTGAAACAGGCATTGAAGTACTTTTCTTTGGTCCATGAAAGCTCACAGAAACTTGGTAACTACGTTGCCACTGGGTCACATCACCATATAACGAGTATGAAGTGGCAGGCTTGTACTTGGCTCTGTAACTAGGTTTTTCCATTCAAATTTAAAATTTACAGCGTATATTAATTTAGCATAAAAACAAACATGTAAAGCCTTTATTTTAACTAAATCAATTTCGAAAATTAGTGATTGTGTCAACTCATCACAAATTCCATCACCAAAAGTAAAACCTACCATTAGCATTTTGCTCACCAAATGTTTAGTTGCCTAACTGCCTTCCATACAGAAAATTAGTCAATTAGCAACACAAAGAAGGCTGGTAGGTACAGATAAGAAAAATATTTGGCATCAATGGAATTATGGGTGGTTATGAAGGTTCCTTTAAACCATATTTTGAACATGTTCTCAGGGTCAGTTATAGAAGTGATCATTTGGTTAGTGCTAGGGACAATTGTATCATGGGAATGTGCTTAGTTGATTGTTGTTCATGAATGATCAAATGGACGATGGCATGCAAGTATGCAAGTCAAGCTAATAATGTAAGATAGAAACAAACCACTCAGATGAAACAAAGTACCGTGTTGATTTTTATAAGCCGTATTATAATTTTGGGTAAATTGCACATTGGACCAGGTTTTCTTACCCAAGTTGCACGTTTTAATAATATCTGATCTAAAGTGAAAACATGTGCTAGCACCCAGTCCATTGTGCAACATGGGTAAGACCACCTGGCCCATTCTTCATTTCTCTTTAATTTCAAAAGTCATAATTTGTGGACTTTGACCAATAGTTAGTCACGTTATAACATCCAGTGTGTAAAAATTATGTCAATAGTCAATAGATTCATAATTCCAAAGCTCTTTCACATAGAATCAATGGACAAAGTTTGAACTTCACATCTTTTTAAAATCCAATACGCCTTACAAAAAATTTTAGGGGATACATTTTGTAATTTTACTCAGCAATCCTACCATTGCTCATGAAGGTAACAATCTTTCCAGCTGAATTTTCCAGTTGGCTACTAGAATTTATAATTTCATATTGTGATACTCTAACCACTGCATTTCCTATTTCCAACATATCTAACAATTTTATCAGTTAATTGAAGTTTGTTCGACTCTTTTCAGCCCAGTGGAATGAAAAAGCTAACAAAAGGTGTACTCCAGAATTCACGACTTCAGTATCATTTTGCTCAAAATAGATTGTCAAGTGTATACCAAAACCGGTCTAGGGAAACTAGTAATACGGCAAAATCGGATATTTGAGTTTAACATAACCCAGTTGATCTTATTCTCTTTCAGGAAAGAAGTGTATTGTTTCCATGCTTGCCTCCTCAATTACTTTTCTGGTTTCCACTGGTACAGCATGGAAAACTTCAGAACATGTCGAGTCAGGCTTCCCAGGCACCAACAACCGCTACTCTGTGATTTCATTGATAACCATGATAGACGATCGGTTATCGATGAAAAGCAGTGAGTTTCAAACAAATTTTGCCAAATTTAAATTTTGGTATGAATTTTATCGAACATTTTCTAAATGCAGTGCCCCTCAATATTGCTAATTATAGCGATAACTGAACAGTTATCGTCAATATTGTAAATCAGACTATGAGTATGCAAGAACTCTACCTTATTTTGTTTCCTAAACATCCATGATTTAGTCAACATGAGAAAGCACACAAGGTGGCAAGGTTTTACTCAATGCATAAAAATGCAATATCTAATAAAGATAAGGGATAAAACATACGACATGCCCGTCACACGGGAGTAGAAATCAAGGCTCACTTTTGGCTCCTTTACACGGAACATCTACAAGGAAAAAGAATATAAACTTGTGAAACCAATCAACCGATTGTGAAACCAAAGTAAGGTTCATGGCATAGGCACTTAGCAGAATAAAATAAACAAAAATTCCTCATTCACTTTAAAGCATTGCAAACACCCTTATACCAATCCAAGAAAAATACATCAAGGACCATATCAATTTCAAAGAAAATAATTAACCTAAGACTTTTTTTTACCAAAAAAGAGTAGTGCAAAGTATTATAGTGAATTGTGGGTTAATTTTTGGCCTAAAAAAGGCTGAATGTTGGATATTTTCTATGATATGCTCCATCCACAAAACTCCAGGCTTCTGGCTAAAGTCTTGAACTGAGAAACACAGGGCAACAACATATTGGATCAAGCTAAATTTGCAGTTGTAAAACCAAAAATGCTGTAAAGATAGGGATGAAATACTATCCCAATCATTTTTTCCTTAAAATTCAGTCAATTTTTGACAGCCAGGATAGCTTCATGATTTCATATAGCCTTTTATAAACCTAACCCTTCTCATCCTCTCTCCCAACTCTTGGTCTCCACCCTACCGCCACCACCACTCCCTGTCCCCACCAGCCACCGAGCATGGTGCCTAGGCCTGGCAGAAGTTTGCCATCAAGCATCAACCATCCCACCATCACCAATCCACCTACTTACCCTCCTCTTGCTAGAGTCATCGCAAGACATTCATTAAGCACCTTAAGGGCAATTAACATTTGAGCAACTCAAGCCAAGCCAAGCCTTTACACCATGCCAAAAGAAATATTCTAGCACTTATTGAACTTTCTTAGACACCTCCTTAAAGCTCTAGTTTCATCGCTACATTGGCTAGTAAAGTATCCATAGGTAACTTGTTTCTGTGAAGTATGAACAGTACTCATTTTTGCACTCACGGCTGTTTCTTAGCTGATGGAGTGATGGATGTAGATTGCTTCCTTATTGGCCGTTAGTCACCATTTAAGGTGATGTGGGCATCAACATCTACAAACAACGCGGCGGCCGGCTCCAAGCTATTTGGTACCATGTGGAAAGCAGCTGTCACGACTTGACCCTAGTCGGCATGTTAGGTGGGAGACCCACCTCAGTGGACGTTGAGCATATGTAGGTGGCTTGTGGGGCAAGATGAGATCACACGAAAGGAGAGGGAAGGTGTGAAAGTTGTACCATTGCCCATATAGGGGTGTTGAGGAGATAAGAATATGATCAAGATATTAAAGTTAGAAAGGAAAAGGGCAACCGGCAACTCAGATTTAATGGTAGTATATGGGCCCACATTACTCATAAAAACTCATAATGAGGGTACACTAAGGTTTTGTTTTTTTCTAGCCAACCCCTTCCTTTCTTGTTCTCTCTACCAGGAAGTTAGTTGGCTCTTCCTCTTCCTCTCTCCTCCTCCCACTCTCTTCTTCCTTTTTCACTCTCTTCTCCTATCTCCCTTTTTCTCACCCTCTAACCATCTCCTTTTCCTCACCTTCCTTTCCAAATTGCCTTGTTTCAGGTGGCCGCCTAGGTGGTGCCTAGGTGCGGATGAATCGGGCTAGGTACTACCACCTAGCTTGATTCATCAGTGTTTCCTTAAACCATGAGTTTAATCCAAATTTAAAATCTTTTCTTTAAACCCAAATTTCATTTTATATCACAAGAAAGTCATAGCCTGTTCTTGTGCTAAAAAAACCATTTACTTGCACCATTGTTTTCAATTTCAAATCCCTTTTAAATTTCTCATTATTTTCTTAACCTCTAAATTCCTAGAATGTCATATCCTATAGTTGAATTGATAGTTTGCATCCAAACCCTTTCTCTATAGACAAATCAAATTTCTAAAATTCTCTAGAAATTCTAAAGCCTTACTTACTGTTTTAGCTCACCAAGTGTTCAAGGAATGTTCTGGCCCAACTAATACAACCCAAAACGTTGTCCCAAGCCTAGTTTTCTTCACTCCATCCCAACACCAACCTAAACCCAACCTAGCCTTGGCCCATGATTGCCTAGGTTGCCATCGTTTACTACTTCATGAGGTGGAGCACGGCATGGTGTTGCGTTCATTGTGCCCAAGCTAAACTCAGTGTCATTTGCGTGATGCCGCTTGATACCTATGCGTTGCTATCTCTAGCCTTCACCCTTTTACTTCACCTTCACGCTACAGTGCCACCTCAATCATGAATTGTGATTGGCTGAGCCATGCCATTGCCTGCCCTCTTGCTCATCAACCACAAAACCATCTTTGCTACTGCATTGGCCATCCAATGTCATTATTTTGGGATAACGCACGTCTATTGCCTTGTCGTCGCCTCCAAGAACTGTAGTCGAGTTCATCTTTCTCGTCATCGTCAGAAACAACTAACCTCCCTTCCTTATAAATTGATCCATGAGCCCTTACAGTTTGCCATCAAGCATCAACCATCCCACCATCACCAATCCACCCTACTTACCCTCCTCTTGCTAGAGTCATCGCAAGACATTCATTAAGCACCTTAAGGGCAATCACCATTTGAGCGACTCAAGCCAAGCCAAGCCTTTACACCATGCCAAAAGAAATATTCTAGCACTTATTGAACTTTCCTAGACACCTCCTTAAAGCTCTAGTTTCATCGCTACATTGCACATTAAGCTTGGGCCTTGCTTTGCGCACCGTGCTTTGTTTGTCACTGCTCGGGACTACAAGTGATGCCGTTTCCAAACCAAACCATATTCCACTGAGTTTTTTGTTTTTTGTATCTATATTCATCCTATATTCTAATATATACACAATGTTAGCCAATCCTAGCTCCATCTCTGTTAGAAACCATTGGGCTATACATGGGCCGATCGCTCACCCAAAACCAAGGCCCAACCAAGCAAGGAGAGAAATACAAAAGGGTAGAGACAGCTTGACTTAATCGTTGAAGTAGAGAATAGAACGACGGCGGTGACCTAAAGTACGGTTTGGCTATACCACCATAGGATCTACTGTTTACTGACGACATTTGCATTCAGACGGTTTACTAGGAAATCGAGTAGTCCAAGAAGTTGGTGAATGAGGCTGCCATCGGAGAAGAGCAGAAGAATTTTGCCGATGACAAAACGCGTCACCTGACACATGGTTAGGATGTGGACTCGGCCGTGACTAAGGCTAAAGACATTGGCAAACACAAGGTGGAAGCAACCTCAGTCCCTAAGCCTTACAAGCATAGTATGAGGTCATTAGGAATCGGCCTAAAGCGAGCAAGGATCTCTCACAAGAGAACCAAATCCAGTAGCGAGAAAGTGTTCCCAAGTCTTCTTCGTTTTTGTGTTCCTTTCCTCTTATAGTAAGGTGTCCTCATCATGTACTCCCTTGTATTTTTGTCACAGCGCATCCTTCAGTACTCCTACTTAGTTTGAGAGTCCTTAGGCGTAGAGAAGAATGCTAACCACATGGCCCCAACACTAAACTCGTCTCTTGGCAAACCTCCTTTAGGTTCCCACACTCAAGGCAAGTTTGACCTTAGTCAGGCTTCTTTCCACATGCATGGAGTTCAAGGCCAACTCAAGGCTAGAAATGAAGATATTAGATGCTCAAAGGAGCTTGTCAATGCATAATGCTATGTGAATACCCAAATTTTTTTACTCTAGAAGATTGAGGGTGTGAAGACCACGACGTAAAAATCCATTGACAATAAGAAAGAGAACAAAAAGGATCTGGGCGAGCTCTTTTCGAGAGCCTCAATCTTTTTAACAAGACAATGCCGGTCTTTGGTCAGAGCATCAAGCTCCCTAGCTCTGAAATGGGTTCACCAAGATTACCACTTACTAGGAACTTGTTACTCACGTCTAAGGTGCTTAGCAAGCTAAAGGAGGAATCCCTAAAGAAGGCTAAGGAATATGCCACGCATGGTGTTGTTGAAGCCTTGGCCAGTGTTAAGTTTAAGTTTCCTGACTTGGAAACTCAGTCGACCACATCTCCACTGCTCCAGTCGATGGGCCCACGATGCCACCGCTCCACAACGTCACAACCTTCCTGCTAGGTGACAACACCGTGCTGTGCCACCGTCGCCATGCACCCACGCAGTTCCACTGTCGCCTCCGGCCAAGGGCGCATCAAATAGAAGCTTGGAGGACTGGAGTACCAGAACAGTACACTTGCCTGCAACAGCATGGTGCCGTGGACTGGTGGTCGCTCAGCTCTGTCTCCTAGCAACAGCACCCTGTGACCACTCCCATCTTACTCATCAGCGGCAGTGCATGGCTGCATCAACAACGATAGTCCGGATCTAAGAATATGATTGCATTGCTTATTTGGTTTAACTATTGGTTCATTTGATTGCTTGTTATTTGACATCCTTTAAATATGGTACTTGATTGGCTTGCTTTATTGATTTCCATTGATTTGCTTGGCTTCTTCGTTCAATTGGGGCTTGCTGCTCCGATGGCAACCGTGAATGATTGCATGCCCCATGGGGCACCGAGAACCCGGTTGGGGATGGGGATGATGACAAGCTAGCCTTGAGACTAAGAACAGGGATCGAAAGCATGCCTTGTTGAAGTACATGGGGACAGGGCCGGGGAACAACTCTCCACCAAGGATGGCCCCTTTGTCATTCCTAAAGCGGCCCTTCCAACGGACTCGATGGTGCTGCGGGATGAGGTGCTAACCATAGGCCAAGCCATCATTACTAACAACCTGTCTTTCAACGCCGAGTAGTTAGTCATCTTGTCTTGCAATCTAAATATTTGTTGATAGTTCGGACTTAGGAATCTGGTAGGAACAATATTATTTTATTGATGTAATACTCCGTCGTAGTCCTCCTTTAATAATGTGTCTTTGGCATTGTAGTGATAAAGATTCGGAACGGTAATCAATCGGCAACATGGTAGATCAACGTTGCTGATGGCTGTCCCTGATTCAGCACCAACCATAGTATGTCACCATCGTCTTCAGCGAGAGATCAAATCCCTTAGGGCTGAATGTGATTTTTTGGCATAGTGTAAGTATTCATCTCAAATGCTTACCGAGTTCGAACTCGGCACAATCCCTGAGAGATTTCCATATTTTTATTCAGTGTCCAGAGGTGAAAATGAAGCCTTCAAGAGACGTGCAGAGGGATCTAAGTTCCGAAGGACAATCTTGCGGCTTTCTAGGGACATTGAAGCAATAACTCAAGAGGACGAGCTGAAGACTTTAAAGAATTGAGAGGTTTGGCTTCGTGCTTGTCTAAATCAGTGTTGTAGCTTGCTCGCCAGAGTGTGTGATCATCTCCATGTAAATCGACCAGTTCCAGGTACTGAATTATCTGATATGGTCGGATGGATCATGGCCTCAAACACTGTTAGTCTAGCAGCAAGTTATTGTTGTGGCACACAATATAATGCTGTAGCCCAGGTAGGCCTAGCAGGACATATATCAATACGACATGTGTAGTGATACAGTATACACAGATGCAGCGAGACATGCAGTGATGTAGACAACATCGGTCGGCATTCAGCACACATGTACAGTATTAGCATATAATTTAACAATGATGCTAAGTACGATTGATGGCAGGATGTTTGGGATGTTTAGCGATGACATGTTCTTCCAACGAAGTGGAAGGAGAGTGTTTGGGTATGCCTTTCAGCTCCAGTTGCTTCAGTCCCAAAAGGTGCTCGATCCCAGGCGCAGAAGCCATGGTGGAGGCGGTGGGAGCGTCCAAGGACCAGACGATCTTCTCGAGCTGAGGAGCTGAATTGGCCTGGAAGATAACTGTGGTGATGGCGGTGTCCTCGAGGAGGAGGAACTTGAGAGCCCTGAACCCATCTGCCCCGAAGCCGAGCTCGGTGTCCGGCTTGCATGACCCGCGACGCAGCCTAAGACAGGCCAGCCTGGGGAGCTTGCCGAGGGCTTTCAGCTTCTCAGCCGTCAGCAAGGTGCTGCACAGCGTTATCTTGGAGAGCTGGTTGAGGCTCTCGACCCAATTTGGCAGGCCGGAGGCCCTCATGCCTTCGATCCTTAGGCTCACGAGGTTTGTCGGAGGGGATGAGAACGTGCCGTCGTGCTCGTGCAGGTGCAGCTCGACGCCGTCGATGACCGGTGTTGTGATGCTGATCGACAGGGAGTGCAGGCATCCGCTCAGCCTGCCAATCACCCGCCGCAGGTTCTTCATGGCACCTTCGTTCCCCGGGAGGAGTACACCCAGCATCCTTAGGTTGGGCAGATTCTCCACTTTTCTCAGTTCATGACGTCGAGAAACGCGTACATGGGACAATATCTGTTATTAAGGTTACTCCATTTATTTATTTATGAGCATGTAACGTTCAACTACCTAATAAAACATATATCTGTTACTCACAGTCCTCATTTCTCATATTAATCAAAAAAAATAAAAATAATAATAAGTATCAAGAAGAGTTGATATCAAATACAAGTCGTGAACATATGAAAATTCAGAATAATAAAATAAAGGTTATCTGCTGTTATTATGGTAAATCAATTTAATTTAGAGTTAATTCATGATAACTTAAGATATTATAGTCTAAATTGTATAAAATTACATATAACTAGGTATTAGTTTTAAAGTGTCATAACCTCAACCAATTTTCCTAAGAACTTTATAGGTTTAGAACTTGATCACACGAGTTTTTTTTATTCATCATATAAATGTTATAGTAATTTAAGTTAATTATTTTTTTATTTTGCAACGGTATTAAGCTAGCTTGATTGTCTAATATTGTGGTTTTATAAAACCTTTAATACAAAATAATAAAATTGAACCACAGTACCCGTGGTTTTGTAAAATTTGCTCATTTATTTATGAGCATGTATAGTTCAACTCTTTATAAAACATTAATTTGAAGGATACTGGATTTCCAGGTGATAGGAAAAAGAAAATAAGTCATATGGCCACACATCTTATAGTTAATGACTTTCAGGTTTTTTTTAAAAAAAGTCTCTAGTAATACGAAATTAAAATTTAGAATAAATAAAGAGGTAACCCTGTGTAGTGTGTACGTACATGTCAAAAGAAAGAAGAAAAATAGAAATGTAAACCCAGAATTCCATTTCTAATGACGCCTCAACACCAAATTAGGCACACGGAATAAAATTAAACAAAATATAATAAATACTGAATTAAATGAGAGGCCTATTAGCCCTTCGCAAGATAGGATGGCGCTAGTGTTCAATTTCTTTTCAAGTGATTTGCTTTAAATTACTCCCCTTAGTCTTAACAACATCATGACACTAGACGACTCATCATTCTTGCGGCCCATCATCGAGACCATCCTCTCTAACGGTCAGAAAATTAGCCCGTTTAAAATTAGATTAGCTGGAACAACCCGTTATAGATACAAGATCATATGTGACAGGTAATGGTTGTAGTCCATCACTAATGATCAGTAGTAGCATTGATTCGTCCCTTATGAGAGTGACGTGTAACAAATATAACTCAAAAGAGATAAAAGAAATTACCTCCAACAGTTTTGTTTTTTTACACCACGAATGTGGTAGACCTGATTGAGTACCGGTCACACATTGTCCACACAAATAAAAAATCTCCGACAACCACAAAACGTCATCCACACATCTCTCTCGTCTCATTCCCTTCTCTCTCACACACCTCGTCTCATCCATCAGCCGGCCAGCCGCCCCTCCTTGTCATCATCCACATCCACCATCGACGCCAGCTCCATCAGCTGTCGCCACCACCATCTTGAGCTCCACCTTCGCTTCTAGATCTACCAGCTCCTACCATCACTCCTCTCTGTCTCATGGCGACGACCAGGAGATGGTGCCAACGATGCGAGCCTATATGAGATGGCCAGGGGACAGCGGTGACCCGTGATAGCCGGATCTAGCCACCCTGTCCCCAGGGACAGTGGATCTAGTCGCCTCCGTCCCCGACCACCAGCAGCCTCCCCGGCTCCGTCTCTGTGTGCCCTCCTCCACCCCCTCCCCATCCCACTCAAGATGGCCAAATCTGGTGACCCTCAAGGTCATGTGGCTAGGTCGGGCCAGGTCGCCTCCCTCTTCTATTGTTGCTAGTGCCACTTGCCCTCTTCTCAAAGTGATGAGGGCAGGTGGTCGAGGTAGGTGGCAACGTGTGGCTACTGTAATGGAGATGGCAACAATGATGAGCAGCCTCAACTATTGTGACTATGAGGTGATTGGCCATGGCAAGCATAATGACGATGATAGGACCACCATCTATAGCTGTGTCGGTAGCAGCAAGTCATTCTGCTGTGATACATGGAGCGTCTCCTCCCCTCCCCTCCTAAGCAACGCCGCTGCCCACTGCTAAAAGCGATTCTTGTGCCACTGATGTACTTCCTATTGTTGTTTACAAATTGACTTTTGTTGCTTACGAATTGATAATTCATCTACTCTACTCTTATGTGGATGTGATATTTTGATGATTGAGATTCCCATGATGTGATTGAAATTCCATCTAGTTTGGATATGTTTGTGATTTGTGATGAATGCAGAAACACCTTTTTGTTTATTACCAGTAATGTACATTAGTGATGAGGGTGATTTGTGAATTGGATTTTTTATTTCTGTTATCCACATCTATGACGGGTTATAATTTTAAACCGCCATAGTTGAGGTTACCTAGGACAGGTTAAAATTACTACCCATCAAAATTAAGGTCATTAGTGATGGATTAAAATAACTACCCATCATAGTTAAGGTCATCTAGTCTTAATCCTAAGATGGTTGATACAGCATAGATAAGTTTTTCACATCAGTCGCTACTCATCTATGACCGCGATTTAAATAAGCCACTAGGATATAAATTAATTGCTTGAAAATTACTAATAGTTAAAGTTGAAAATTAATGGTTAACGGTAACAAGTAAACAAACAAAAATGGAGGGAGTACGGTCTCATCTACAAATAATAGAATATTTTTTCCATTGATAATAAAATTTATAAATCAACAGTTGAGAATCATTTTTGGTAGTAGAATCTTATGAGCAAGGACCACCCTAAAGGTGGTGTGACTTGGTGGTGCTTGCTATTGTAACATAGAATACAGTAAGTAGTTACCTCCAAGTTGGTCATCCTCCTGGCACTGGCAGGCATCCCCACAGTGGAGAGCTTACTTGGATAGTCGATGTCACCGGCTAGAAGATGCTTGAGCTTGGGTAGATAGAGGCTCCTTTTGTGGTTCTGTATCATGGTTTGCCGAATGTCCAGCGTCTCCAGCAGACGGAGCTCCTGGAGTTGATGGGGCAGGTGAGAAACATCTGTACCCCGGAGGCTCAGATACTTGATCGTCCGCATCTTGCAGATTCTCCTCAAGTTCTGCCTCTGCAATAGCTCTCTGCAGCCTCCAAGATCCATCACGTTGAGCCGATAGGTATCTGGCAGTGCTTTCAGTTCTTTTATCATCTTCTTGATGGGACCACCTTTACTGTTCTTCTTGTCTGTCATTGCCTTGTCACGGATGAGGATCTGGTTTTTAAGGTGAACCGGCAAGCCGTGACCCTCAAAGTTCTCCGTCTTGGAGATGTCGTTGATGAACTCCTTGACTGAAGGATCGCTCATGACACAGCTCTTGACTTTGCCGGTGGCGCCACGGGCAACGGGGGAGACGAAGCCTCGGAAGAGAAGCTCGTCGAAACAGCGCTCGGCTCTTTGCTCCACGGTTTTCTTGCCTTCCTTGTCGTCGCTCACCAGGCGTTCGGCTGCCCATCGCCTCACCAAGCTTGTCCTGCTAATGCTTTCTTCTAGGCTGAAAGCAGACAGGTATTGCAGGCAGCTCTTCTCCTCCGTGGATAGCTCGCTGTAGCAGAAGAGCATCACCCGCCTTCGGAGGTCGTCAGCGCCGTCCGCGGCCGCCGCCTTGAGCTTCTCCAGTTCTACCATGGTGTTACCGACCATGGGGCGTTGAGGAAGTGCATGGAGAGCTCGGAGGATCATCCCCATGCAGATGGCGATGGTGCGACGATGAACATCATCCTTCGAGCCTGGAGACTCCTTGAGCTTGAGAAGAGCTCCACGGATCTTCCGAGCATCGGACTTAAGATCAGTAGGAAGCTTGCGGATGGCTTTGCCAAATGGTGCAGGGGATATCCATCTCAGGACGGAGGAAGGCAAAGACGCCTCCTCTTTTTTGCCAGAGGATGGACGAGCCGCCTCCTCGTCAGGCAGTAAGAGTTGGAGGAACTCTTCTCTTTTCTTGGTCATGTCCTCCTCGTCGTCCCCATTGCCGGCATCCATCCTCCGCTTGAACTCGGCGGACGGGACGGCGACGCCATAGCGCTGCCGCCTCTCGCCGACGTCCTTCACCCGGTCCTTGAGCTCCCGGATCCTGTTGGCGAGCTTGCGGCGCTTCACCAGCGCCTTCACGGTGTTGGGGACGTAGGAGAAGACGGCCCAGCTGAAGCCCTTGCCGGGCAGGGACAGGTCGTCGTACATGTTGTAGAGCTCGATGCAGTCCTGGGCGACGTAGGCGATATCCCGGACCTGCTTCATCCACGCGCGCTGCTGGTCGTCGTGGTCGTTGCTGGACTTGGTGAGGTGGAGGAGGAAGCCGTTCATGCTGTCCATCTCGTCCTTGATGAACTGGATGTCGCCCTTGATGCCGCTCTGGAGCTTCACCTCGCCCTTGATCGCCGTCGTCAGGACACCCAGCAGCGTCTCGATGGCGCCATGGGTCTGATCAGCCATCTTCAAAGAAACGAGCAATGAGATATGGAGGTGGTGTAGGAGACTGATATATGTATGGTGCGCAAATGTTGATGGAGCCAAACCTAAGGTATTATGGAGTGTCTAATGGCCAATGGGGGTATATATGCATGGATGATCGAGGAGAGAATCTCATGCCATTACACCCGAAGAAGAACAAGAAAAACCAGGAGTAGCCTGGAGGCAACAGAATCGAATATGTTGCTTTGCTTTCCGTAGCAGTTATTAAAGACCCCTGCTGTCATGAGTCTCAAAAGGACAAAAGAAAAGAAAAAGGAACAGCTCAACAGCAATCTTTTGTTGTCCGCCATGAGCTCATAATCTTAACTTGTTGCATGTGTGTGCTAAGTTGCATATGGTACTTTGTTACTGCATGCAACGTTTTGGCCGCGTGTTTGCACGCGTCTAGGAGTAGGAGGTCGTACGTCAGGCTTGCATGCATGAATTGATCAACGTACGTGTGCATGCATTATTAGTTGAGTTAGTGGTTAGAGGCTTACTGGCTGATTAGCGAGCTGGTTAGCTGCGCATGTGTTAACTAGATGATTCGGCACGCGTTGCCGCGGGAAAGTTGTATTATAATATGTAAACATTATATACAAAATAAAATTGTTTTGTATGTCGACAATTTGACTTCACATGTTTGTTTTACACAATAATATCTAAATAGAATCTTCAATCGTAGAAATTTAAATTAAATGATATAGTCTTTTAAAAGAAAAATAGATAATAGATCAATAATCCAATAATATGGGGTAATGCTCCAATGCTAGAAATATAGATGATGTAGCTTCTTAAGAGAAAAATAAATAATAGATCAATAATCTAAATGCTAAAAATGATTTGAGGTGATCAGAAACAAATGATGTAGCTTCAAAAGAGAAAAGGGATAATAGATCATATCCAAATGTTAAAACTAATTTGATATGATTGTGGTATTAAAAATAGAAATAATTAAGATGTTGTGCATGTGCATATCTTTGTGAGAGAAGTTAAAAAGTTTGCACCATAGATAAATGATTTAAAGACAAAAAACATAAAAGATGATGAGGCTTCCTGAGATGAAAGTGAATTAATATTAACTACACTTAGTGCAGATCATCTTTACAAACATAGTAGATGATGTCGCATTCTTTTCTGCGGAATATATGAATGGATGTATTTTAAATTTTGTAGAAGCGATGGATTGATATATCTTTAAATATTGTGAAAATTATTTAGGAGATGTTAATTTGATATACTTTCACGCTAAGCTCTTGATGATATGATATATTTGTATAAGTTTTAAATATAATATCTTTAAATAAATGATGATATAGTATATTTGTATGTTAAGTTTTAGAGGTAATGGTGCGACAAGTGGAATAAAAGAAGAAAAGAGAGATTAAAAGGGCGTAAGTCTCTGCGCGTTCTTATTCCATGTTCCTTCAACTCCCACACGTGTTAGTGTGTTAGATATATGTCTACGACAAAGCATGTGTATCCAATTAACACCCCCTCCACCGATGACATCATGTCTACTTTAATCCTTTCCATTTGGAATTATAATATGCTTGTTCTACTTTTGCGTTTCTTTGGGCACAATTTGTATTTATTGTATGTTGATCCCTGAACTAGGGAATCTAGTTTATCCAATATTGTGAGATCATGTGAATGATCAATAGTTGGGAGAAAAACTCCATAGCATCAAATGCTGTTAGACTTAAATGGAAACGTTGAGTTTGAAGTCAAATTAAATTGTTTTCAAGTAGTTTGACTAGTCTTGGGCTGGCTGTTAGAACGAAAAGGATACGGTCCAATCGGTCACACAGGACAATCACATCGGCGACCAAAATGGTACGTGCTCCGTTTTTAAATAACTAGCATTTGGTAGTATTCATTTTTTTAACTTTAACAAATATTTGTCTTTTTTTAAAATAGAAATACTACAAAATATACAATATGATAAAGTGTATAACATATTAAATATAAGCACAAAGCTCTCATTCATGGGCCTAGATATTTAAGAGTAATTAGTGGTTAAAATTAAAATAGTGAAAGTTAACATTAATAGTTAACAAAAACGGCGTACGAGCCTACGGGCACTGTTCACTTACTTCGACCCTGTCGTAGTCAGACTGGTATAGTGACGTGCTAGATTCGAATTTTTGGGAAAAAAAACTACAAAGGTACAGTCCGATCAGTCACATTGGTGACAAAAATTGTATTTCTAACATGCTAGCTAACGTTAGCTTTGAAATTTATCCTTAAATATAAAAAATACTAAAGAACTACACTATTTATTTTAAAAATAATTATCATTTTGAACAAAACTAATATTAAACTTTAATAAATTTTTATGTAAATAACTTCTAAAATATTACCATGAAAAAATATTAATCTAAAAAAATACTTCAATAAAAATATACATTTATTAATATTTCCATATATTATAAGAAAAAACATCTTATTATTTAAAATGATAATTATTTTCAATTTGAAGAGGGAGTACTTCTCTCACCAATTACTCTTCATGCAATTTTAACTTAATTTTAGCTACCCACCACTTCCTAATCATCCCATCTTAATAAGAGATAATATAGTCTTCTTTTTTTCTTTTATCTATATTTTTAAAAAAAAACTAAAAGCCCTTTTATTTGGAACATTGAGTATGTTTTATAGACACCTGCTAATTTATATGGTCACACGTCATAAAATTGACAGCGGTAATCCAGAGTTTTGCACGCGGGTGAGCTTTCTCGCATGTTGACAAACATGAGAAAGTAACCCGAGTGTTTCGCACCGTTTCTAACGTGTTCTTGCTACACGGGAATAGTGGAATAGACAACCTCACCACTCACCTCGTGTTATCGAGGATACTATGCACACTAACGCTTATTATTGATATTATTTGTTTTTTTCCTTCTATCAAATGTTGGCAACTAAAACTTATATATCTTGTTGGAAAAAAAACAACTTTGGTATAAAGTTTTTCTCCACCCAAATACTTTTTTTAAACTTTTGACCTTCATTGACCAAAATTTAGGAGAATAGTTGTCATTTAAATGATTTCACATCCTAAGCTACAGTTGTTTAGGAAAAAGTCTAAAAAAACCCTCTGAACTTTGATTATATATAGCACCATAATATTTGAAACCGGATATACAGTCCCTAAACTTTATAATACCATTTAGTCCCATAAAGTGGTTTTTACCTAATTTTTATATTTGTTGGATGAATTTAATCATGTGACATACACATTGGACATATATGTTAAAATTTTCACTTAAATCTTTCTTTTTACCCCTTGTTCGCTCTCGCTTAAAAAAAATACCAATGTAATGATAGTACAAGATCAGTGTATAGTGACAACCTATGAGTGATGATTTGTAAATATATAGGCAAAATTTGCTTCAGTACATTATGACTTCACGCTTTCAGCTGTAAGACACCGCAAAAGTAAATCTTTGGATGAACACACTATGGAAAAATGGATATTTTCCTATGGACACCGCTTATGCTATTTTAATATTTTTTGACTATTTATAAGAAAGGAAACACATAAAATGACATTGATACCCCCATGTGTACCTAATTCATATGGACCTGGTTGGGTTCAACCAAGAGCATAGTAGATCTGATCCCCACTACCCACGGTAAGGATAGTGGAAGGCTGTTGCTTCATGGCTGAGGACGAGGAGGAACTGGATTCATTCTAGCGCTGGTGTGTTGCTTGCTGCTTCTTGATTTGGTGCTTGAGTGCTGCAATTTGGTCCAATGAAAAAGGAAGAAATTGGAGAGGAGACATTTGACTCCGTGATGTTGGTTGCTCGTGGATTAGCACATAGAGGGGAGAGATCAATGCGAACTTCTATTGCTGCTAGTGGCTATCGATTGGATGGAGGAGGAGAAGGTAGTTACTTGGATTGATTCTCCTAGAAAAAAAAAGCAAAGGAGGGAGACTGGTGAGCTACTGGTGCTAGAAGCTTCATAGATGATGACAATTGATTTACTTCCTCCGTGAGGAAGAACAAATCATATGAGCTAGGTAGATCCCATTAACAGTGAGGCGAATGCAGAGGCCAATGCGGTGGGGTCATGGGTGCTTAGAGAGGTGAGTGCAATGGGAGGCTTGTCGTTTCTACCATCATCGTCGGCGAGCAAAGTGTTTGGAGTTAAAAGAAAGCGGTGGAAGGAGAACTCGAGGGCAAATTGCAACCTGGGGTCACTCACTATTATTTTCGTTGTTTCCTCTCTCCTAAACAACCTAAAGACATTAAAATAGTAAATATAGTGTCCACTGGCAAATTTCCACTTTTTGATAGCGTGTTCTATCAAAGATTCACTTTTACGATGTCCTATAGCTAAAACCGCAAAGTTAAATGTTCTGTAGCATAATTTGCTAAATATATTATATTAGTTATTTATGGTTGCTTGTTTAAGATTCAAAAATACACAAAACCATCTTAGGGGGTAATATAAACGGTATTGAAAAGTTTAGAGTGTTAGATATCCGGTTTTAAAGTTCAGTATGCTAAATAGACTTCTGTCCAAAGTTTAGGGGAGGGGGTATTTCGACTTTTTCCGTTTTCATACAAGGGATGAGTTTGGCATCGAGGGTTGGTGATTGGTTAGATTGGGCTTGGGTGAAGTAGAAACATGCCCAACTCAAAAACCCAAACCCCGACACTACCCTTGCCTATCCCCATCATGTGCCCAAACCCTGGTGGGTACCATAGGGCATACCTGTTGGCACAAAATTTAACCTATGCCTATGCCATCGGGTGACATATCAGCGGGTCAATTACTATCCCTAGAAGGAGGCACAAAATCACAAGTCAAAACAATACATAAATCTTATACTCTCTCCCTTTCAAAATATAATGGTTTTTAGTAATTAAATTTTGTACATTATATAAATATTCTTGTAGTGATTCACATGATTACATCATTTCCATCATTCTCAAGCCAATCACATAATTGGAAAGAGAATCTCAAAAATTCAAGATTCAAAATTCAAAAATTCACAATTGATGTGACTAAAAAGTAATCTTTGAGCTAACCTTAGAATTTACTAAATAACCTTAAAATTCTTATATTTTAGAATAAATAGAGTATTATGTTTTGATGTCATTGAAATTTAGTACAGGTTCTCTCCATGTGGATTGCATTGTTGGCTAAAAACTCAAACCGTAATGCAGTCTGTAGACAAGCAATGAGATGTGCCATGAATACGGTACGAAAATTTTCCGACTATACTTATACCGTTTCTGTAAAAAATGGTATCGTTTTTGGCTTTTTTTTTACTAAAATTTAGTTTTTATAATTTCTATCTAAGTTGTATTGAAGTCTCGTTAAATAGTTAAATTGATAAATATGAAATTTTTTTGACCATATCGTTTCTATAAAAATGATATCGTTTCTAATAGTTTTCTACCATTTTCATGTCGAGATCATGGAGGAGATTCTTCACAAATTTGATTGAGATAGCTAAACCAAATGTACGTCCTGGTGACTGACGGTCTGACACGATGGCCAAACTCGGTGTATGCATATAAGACGATAGAATCTAGTGCCAAACCTCTGTATCCAATAACGAGCAAGTTATCAAGCGTAAGATGGAGGCGACAGATCGAATATTTTTCTTTTCCTTTCGTGGCTATTCATGATCTGCCCCCACACGTGACAGCAACTATTCAGAACTTTATTCCTTTCCATCTTTGACAACTTTTTGGGTCTTTTACTTGTCCATTTCTCTAGGACGTCCTCGCGACTTCATGGAATCGATCGAGTTGTTGTCCTATCCCTTCTTCCTATACACTCCCTCCATCGAAGACCGTTGTGCGTATAATTTATTTGCAGGGATGCCAAGAAGCGCACCGAACGAGCCGCGCAAAGATTCAATTTCCCCTGCATGCGTCGCGCACCGCATGGCCGTTGGCCTCGCCGGTACCGTCGGATCTCGGTCCCCGCGGTGGACAGTCGCATCGTCATGCAAGCCACCTTCGCAAGCCCCGCCGGGTGCGCCTCCAGCTCCAGCGTTGTGCTTCACCACCATCAGCGACTGAGCGTTGTGCTTCAGCGTCCGCGAGCAACCGAAACAGATGAAGCGGATGGGAGGTGAAGCAACGCGCGCAGCATGTATGCAAACGAACAGACGCATGCAAACCGAAACAGATGCATGCAGCAATGTCCATTTACTCCTGTGCATACAGAAACGTGCAGACTCAACGTCTCCTTGAGTACGTATAAAACGCACAACGATTGTGGAGAGCCTCAAAACATTTATGCGCACAACGATCTTGGATAGAGGGGGTGGTTGGTACCAACTATAGCGTTAACTCCTATAACGAAGGCTTCAGGTTAGGCCACATCATCAACACCATGCAGCCGTTCGATCATTGCCATCTTGGTACATTTAACAGGCACGTAGAGAAGTTAACGAGACCCAAGATGCCACTTCCCAGGCCCATTGAACAGCATGGGCCTTTCGTCTTTCCCCCTTCCGTCCCCACGTAATGTCCAGTGAGCATCCGAAGCGGTAATGCGAGCCATCAGCCGTTCCCTTTCCCCCCCACCCGCCCACCTTCATGATGACGCACAAGCCACAAGGTCTTGCAGGCT
Source organism: Oryza coarctata (assembly GCA_030770085.1). NCBI lineage: Eukaryota > Viridiplantae > Streptophyta > Magnoliopsida > Poales > Poaceae > Oryza > Oryza coarctata. The sequence goes on from CM061471.1 coordinate 9,162,898, forward strand.
AGCCCCAATCTCAGGTGAAGCGATGCGGCGACCACAAGAGTCATCAACCATAAACACCCACGCAGTACGCGCTGAAGCCAAATTCCTTCTCCCAGCGCGAGCTCCTTGCTCCTTGCTCCTAGCCCCGATGGTGGTCGGTCATCCACGGAACAGGTGGTACGTCTTCTCCACTCCCAGTCAATCAGTCCACGGATAATCCAGTTGCCTCGCGCTAACATCAACTTGGTCTTTACTGGATTGATAACTCAATTGTGCGCCGCTGCCGGTCAGGTGCTCCACCATTTTTTCTGTGCTTGTTTAACAATGTATTTTGCTTCCCCTACAGTTTTACTGTGTAGCAATATCCATCAATATTTGTGGTTGGTTACGCCTAATCCCTGCCCTCATTTGTGTTGTTCACGCACGCCAATCATGTGTGCCAAGTGTTTGATAAAATACCTAAATCCACTTGAGTCATATCTTGTTGCAGTTGTTGTTGCTTGCAGGCTGCAGGTTGCATCGCAAGTCATCTTTTATTTGACTTCTATACTCCACTGTCACTTTTTCTCCAATCGTATGACTGTCCCTTCAACTAGACTTACAAAGGTTAAGACACATTTGAAACGCAGTATTAAGGAAAATTAAGGAATAGAAAAAATATAGGATTTTACAGGAATACAAATATAAAATAGATGATTGTAAAACACAGAAAAAATATAGGAATGACTATTTGATTAGACCGTAGAAAAAATATAGGAATTTGAGGAGTGATAAAGATTTAAAGAAAACTTCTCATGAGGTTTCTACCTCATGTTAAATTTTCTTCAAAACTTGTATGGAATGAGTTATTTCATAGGATTTCATAGAGTTCATTTCTTTGATTCAACGGGCTTTATAGGAAAAATCCTATAAGAATAAAATCTTTTAAGGGCTCCTTAATATAAAGGATTTTTGATGGATTTGAATCCTAAGAATAGCATTTTTATAAGACCATTTGGAACAAAAGATTAGTCCCTAAAGTTTTCTTTGAAAAATATATGGAATGAGCCATTCCTTTGAAATTTTGGAGAAAAACAAACATGAGCTCTTATCTCATGGTTTTTTCTTCTTATGTCTATAATTCCTGTCTTTTTCCCGTGTGACATCCAAACAGCATTCCTATCTTTGTAATTTCTATAAAAACAATGCATGACATCCTAATTGGTTGCTAGAAATTCCAGTGGTGTTTCTCTTGTGACCTACATGTTCGTAGGTTGCTAGAACTCTGTGAAAATAGGACACGCCATCCTAATGCAATGGACGATGCCGGAATCTCCACAACAGATTCATCAGTAGCGTCAGTTTAACTCTCTTTGTGTTCTTTTCAAAGTTCGTCTCTAATCCAATGTGTAACACTTTTTTAGCTTTAATAACTTTCTACAGGAAATATTTTTCAGTCATTAATGTTATTTATCACATATGATTTGACGTTTTCCTGCATACGTTGTACGAAGAGATACAAGCCAATGTTACAAGAAAGCTGGGCCTTTCAAACAAAAAAGTTTCCTTGCTCAGTTAGTTACGCAAAATCTTGGCCGGCCGACGGCTACCCAAATCTCATTATATCCAAGCATATATCGTCTTTCTTGTTGTTTGATTTCCATTACTAAAAGTCGTTCTACCTTTTGTTTAATGAAGTAACTAATGCTACTTGTGATTTCAGGCAAGCTTATTTCCTATGTTTGTGTCTGGGTTTAATTTGGTTTGGAGCAAAGCTGCCGGATTATGTGGATCACCCTTGTAAATCTGGTTATAGAATTAACTCAATTATATGTTTACCAAGCTGCTTTGAATTTTATCATGGCTTATGTTCGTGAAAATTCACTGAGCAAGAAGAATAGTACAATTTATTCTGTGGTGCCAAGAGGTAGACTTTGTAACTTAGCTCTAATATTTCATTAGAATCAGGAATGGTAAGAGTTTTTTTTTTAAGGAAAAGAATGGTAAGAGTTTGTACTTCTCTGCTTGCACTGGTTTTTTTATCTTCTTATTCATAACCATAGTTAGCAAGCAGTGATTTCAGGATGATAGTACTTGAGGGATACCATATACCAGAACTAATGTATTTTGCAGTTTACAATCTAATTGGTAGTCGAGTAAATTTATGAAACATTTAGCTTTTTATCCGTGGTCCAATTTTTGAGCCTCCTGAATTGTGACTACTGTGTTCTTTTTGCCATAAAGGAGCATGTAAGTACCGGTGAATTTTTTTCTCCAGCTGCATTACCCATTTCTTCAGAGAGTAATTTTATTAAAAGGTGCATATGCTGCAGTCTAGTAAAACCACTTGTCATTTTGCTGGTATGGTGACATTAAGGCCATACATGAATGGGAGCGTTCTTCTCTATCAAACTTTTATGATGAAGTTCAGAGCTCTTTCAAGCTATTTATGATGATGAAGTTTAGAACTCCTATTGAAGGGAGCATCAGGAGAGTTGGGTTGGGTCGAAGGGTGTAGAATAAAGAATTAGTTTAAACATAACCGATATAAGCGAGGGAAAATAGTAGGATAACCTAACTGATGCAGCCCTGCATCACAAACCAAAACACGCTGGTAAAAAACCTAAATAAGCTAGGATGAGAATGTGTTAAAAATGTATTAATAAGAGATAAATTATAAGCTTATAGTGGGTCTATATTTATATCTTAGGATTACAAGAGTAAAAAAATATTTCTAAAAAGTTAAAAAAATTAACTAAATCTGTCTATCTTTATAAAATATTAAAGTGTCTTTATCATGATTTCTATGACTCCTTAGATTCAATCACATCTAAGAAGAGAGGGTAAGCTAGCTGGGTTGGGTGGGAGGGTGTTGAATACGGATTTAATATATTTTAGAGATTCTTTGAAAATATTTATACGTTATAAATATTTTATGGAATTAAAAAATATATAAATTAGTACATCTACATAACATGTATAATATTATATGTTATGTAGCTGAAATCCACTAAATGTAGTTACTGGTATATAAAGATTAAGACATGTTGCTAAATTACCTAGAAATAAAAGTCATTGGATCTCTCCTATGCTTAGTCACAATCATGAATATTTTATATGTAGTTAACATTCCCTAGCAATATATATATAAGTTGTAGCATAAGCCTATGGGCAGGCGTGGCCCGAGGCCAGCCCACTATTTGACAAAATTTCATCATGTAACACAAAGATGGCCCAAAGTCTAATGGGCTGGCCTACGCCTTAGTCCTTTTCTAGGTCCATCCCCAGTTAAGCCATGTATAAAAGTGAGCTATTAGATTATACTTGGTCACTATGCTGTTGAGTGCACTTGTCATCATCATTGTTCTAAGGTGAGATTTTATACATAAATCACTATCATAAATTAGAATTGAAACCAACAACATTTCACTCCAAGGACACCCACAGATCCCCCACAAGTAGGCTTGCTATGCCATGAAGCTACATTTTGGCTTTTTTCAGTTATATATGCTGGTGACTCTATGCCTTAAAATCTAATTCTAATCAATACAATGCAAAAAAGGTACTTAAACCTTTCTTTTGCCTGTCTCCAGAATGCCTACAAAATCGACCTGCCTTTCTTTTGCAAGTTGAGAATGGATTTTAGCAAGTCACCAAGATTTATACTATTCTAAAATACTAGTGCAATGTCTATGCGTTACAGTAGGATTAGAATTATGCCTTTAGTTTGTTTCTGTCTTTTGGGTTAATTTTCACTTGTAAACACTGGTTTTTTTAGGTGGATGGTTTTTTAGGAACGCATGCTTTTTTTATATGGGGAACTATAAAGTCAGGGAGGGGAGAGGAGGAGGACAATGCTGCTTTTAAAATAGTAGAGATGCCTTTCACCTAAACATCAACCTCAATTTTCTTCATGGGGTCTTTGGTGTTTTTGTGAACAACCTACATTCTTTTGAAAACAATTTTATGAAAAAATCAAATTCTTTTCATTAAAAACCCTAAAAGGTCTAAGTCTTGCGTAGTGCACTAACTACCTAAGTCTAAAAATGTTTGCAAACCTAGGGTGACAAGTATGCAATTCAATTCAAGGAAAGTAAATTGCAAGTAAAAGATGAAACTAAATGCTGATGGTTTGGAAGTTTGCCAATTCCCTACTCGATAAGTTGCATTGACCTCAGTTCAACCAAGTCATTGGACCTCTCACAAGAGATAAGATTGATCTAGAGATGGAATTGGAAGTGACCATTCTTAACCTCAATCACTTGAGTTGTCCTATTTTTTAAAGTAGGTGAGCTCCATACCTTCACAATCACTTCCTAGGTCTCATCCAATATCTCCTTGGAGAGATTATAGGAACACATTGATGATGCTTGGTTAAGAATGAAAGTGCCAAGCTAACTATAACAACGATCAACAGGAGCCAAGTCCAATTCTATTTGTTAAGATCTATTTGTATAATATCCAATTACAACTCACTGTTTGTTTCCTCTTGTCTAGGATAATTGTAAATTTACTACTATTTTAAGTAGATATTGTAAAATTATCACTAAAAAATATAATCAAAACTATCATTCAAACGATATTTTTTTGTAAAATATAAAAAAACCAACAGTAAATTTATAAATGCCCATTGTTTAATGTTTTTAATTAAGTTGGATCAGACATATATGGTATGCAATTACAATCATCTATAGTACTTTCGATTTACGTTAAAATGAGATATATATGGTATCTAAGTGTAGCTCACCTACTAAATTTTCGATTCGAGATCAGATATGGCCCATCTAACGACTCCCACGGTAGCTGACCGATCAATCCAGAACCCGTCCACGCCGCTCGCCTATTCATAACCATAGTTAGCAAGCAGTGATTTCAGAATGATAGCACTTGAGGGATACCATATACCAGAACTAAAGTATTCTGCAGTTTGCACTCTATTTGGTAGTCGAGTAAATTTATGAAACATTTGCCTTTTTATGCGTGGTCCAATTTTTTAGCCTCCTGAATAGTGACTACTTATGTTGTTTTTGCCATAAAGGAGCATGTAAGTACTGGTGAATTTTTTTTTCTACAGCTACATTACCCATTTCTTCAGAGTGTAATTTTATCAAAAGATGCATATGCTACACTCTAGTAAAACCACTTGTCATCTTGCTGGTATGGTGATATTAAGGCCATACATGAATGGGAGCGTTCTTCTCTGCCAAAATTTTCTGATGAAGTTCAGAGCTCTTTCAAGCTATTTATGATGATGAAGTTTAGAACTCCTTTTGGAGGGAGCATCGGGAGGTGGGCTAGTTGGGTTAGGTCGCAGGGTGTAAGAATACGGAATTAATATATTTTACAGATTCTCTGAAAATATATATACTTTATAAATATTTTATGGAATTAAAAATATATAAATTAGTGCATCTACATGACATTTATAATATTATATGTGCTGAAAACCCACCTAAATGTAGTATACAGATTGACACAGTTTGCTAAATTACTTAGAAATAAAAGTTATTGGATCTCTCCTATATTTAGTCACAATCATAAATATTTTTATGTGTAGTTAACATTCCCTAACAATATACATATAAGTTGTAGCGCGTGCCCTGAGACCTAAGATTGTTAGCCCACTATGTCTGACAAAATTTCATCATGTAATTCAAAGATTGTCCTAAAGTCTATTGGGCTGGCCTGGGCCATAGGCCTTTTCCATAAATTGATCCCCCAATTAAGCCACGTATAAAAGTGAGCTATTGGATTATACCTGGTCACTATGCTGTTAAGTATATTTGTCAATGTCGTTGTTCTAACGTGAAATTTTATAAAAAAATCACTATCATAAAATAGAATTGAAACCAACAACATATGAGTTCACTCCAAGAAGAATGCTGACAGATCCCCCACAAGGAGGCTTGCTATGCCACAAATGATGATGAAGCTACCTTTTGGCTTTTTCAGTTATATATGCTGATGACACTATGCCAAGTCCTAATTCTAGTCAATATAATACTAAAAGGTACTCAAACCTTTCTTTTGCCAGTCTCCAAAATGCCTACAAAATCAACATGCCTTTCTTTTGCAAGTTGAGAGATGATGGATTTTAGCCAAGTCACCAAGATTTCTACTGTTTCAAAATACTAGTATAATGTCTATGTGTTACAATAGGATTAGAGTTATGGGCTTTAGTTTTTTTATATGGTTTTTGGGTTAATTTTCACTTGTAAACACTAGTTTTTTAAGGTGGGTGATTTTTACATGTTTTTTTATGTGGGGAACTATGATGGTCAGAGGGGAGAGGGGAGAGGAGGAGGACAACACCGCTTTTAAAGTACTAGAGATGTCTTTCTCCTAAACCTCAACCTCAATTTTCTTCATGGAGTATTTGGCATTTTTGGTGGAAAACCTACTTTATTTTTAAATAATTTTATGCAAAAAATTATAATCAAATTCTTTTCATTAACAAACCTAAAAGGTCTATGTCTTGTGAAGTACACTAACTACCTAAGTCTAAAAAGGTTTGCAAACATAGGATAACAAGTATGCAATCCAACTCAAGGAAAGTAAATTACACAAGTAAAATATGAAACTAAATGGGCACAAGAGAGACAACCGATGTATTTCCTAGGTTTGGAAGTTTGCTGATTTCATACTCCTCATTGAGATAAGTTGCATTGACCTCGATTCAACCAAGTCATTGGATCTCTCACAAAAAAAAATTGGTCTAGAGATGGCATCGGAAGTGAGCATTCTTAACCTCGATCACTTGAAGTTGTCCCAATTTTTGAGTAAGTGAGCTCCATACCTTCACAATCACTTCTTGGGTCTCATCCAATATCTCCTTAGAGAGATTACATGAACACGTCGATGATGCTTGGTTAAGAATGATCGAGTGCCAAACTAACTCTAATAATGATGCAACGCACCTATCTTGTCTCAAGTCACTTTAAAACACCTCTAATATATAGACCTAAGTGTTATAGGTGAGGGAGTGTTTGCTAGGTGTTTGTACTAAAATTTGGTAAGCCCCGTGGATAGATTAGAGAGCTGATCATCCTATTGGAAAGAGTTCAATTGATTTAAGGAAAGAGCAATTAGACATATCAAGGAAGGATTTAGTTTAGTCAAAAATAGAAGATTATCCAGATGGAATCAAATCTAAGGAGGAACTATGGAAGTCATAGCAGGTTACTTAATCTATATATGAGATATCTTATAAAGATAGACATGTTTAGTTAGTTTTGTTAATTTTCTTAGAGATATTTTTTTAGGAAATAGCATTTGATGGTTGTTGTAACTACGTCAGACTCTTGTAATCTTAGGATATAAATATAGACCCTCTGAAAGCTTATAATTCATCTCTCACATCAATATATCTTCGACTCATCGCTACCCTAGCTTGCCTAGGATTTTTATCAGTAGGTTCTAGCTCTCGACGCGAAGTTACAACGGTTAGGACCGAACTCTGACAAAAGAGTAAATCCCGCTATTATCCTGGTATATTCATTGCTGCATCGGTTAGGTTCGACCTCTTAGTCCAATCGAATATACCACATCACGTTAGCGTAGAATCTAACGGCTTATCAAGGTTCTTTTACTATCATCAATCTCGTGTTGTATAGGTTATGTTTGATCTATTAGACTATTGATAGTAGATTGAGCCATAAACCAATGTGTTTTTACTCAACGTTTCATTGGAATAATTAGCCGATGAGTTATCTACATATTAAGCATCACACCCAATATATCGGCTAAGGAGCCGATACACATGTCTTCAGTGACTTTTCCTAAATCTCACGCCTAGTGTATCGGCCTCTGAGTCGATACACGCATATCTTTAGAGATCTTCTATCATCGACTCAACTAACCAATAGGTTCACCCTTTCCTTCCACCCGCACGTCCAATCTAGCATCCACTATCTCGTTGCCGTTAGCCTCAGTCTCATACTATCCCGGTTCGATCTGATCTATCGAAACTGATTCTAACGGTACTATCATGGTAGTCATTGGGTCTCGTTTCACACCAAAACTCGCAAACATGCCGAGGCCTGGGATCTCTGCTTCGCTCTAGTACAGGTCCTTCAGCTTTGTTGGATGGCGTGCGCTCCCGATCATCCTTTGGCTTCATTGTCCCTTCGTGGAGGTGCTGGAGATACGGGTGTGCCAGTCAATTTAACCCTGTAATTGATAAGAAGGTAAAGAGAATGGGTTAATCGGATGATAGACTGATACAAACTCTTAATATCGGCTGACTACCAATAGAGTTGAGATAGTTATCGGCTATGTCTGATACACTCCTACTATTGATTGATTGTCGATAAGAACTTGAACTTTCACCTAATGAAGACGCAAGTAGATAGCGATGAAGGGAATAAAAGATACATCAGCTGTAGAGCCGATGGTGCTTTGGATATACCAAAGGTATAACACTGGTCCATCGGCTACAAAGCCGATGAAGGCATAAAAGGCTATTCAAAGAATACGATAACGATTGAATCATCTGCAAAGCCGATGATACTCTAGAATAGGATTTTTTAAGAATAGCACGTGGGATCCTCCTATTGGCTGGTTGTCGATGAATGCTATAGCTCTCATTCATTGACTAAAAAGCCGATGAAGGCATATGTTCATTGGTAAGGAGTAATATAAAAGATCCATCGGCTACAAAGCCGATGGTGCTTTGAATATAATGTGTGATGAATAAGAGGGAGCAAGACCCAATCCTCCGAAAGTACAAGACCTAGTGACCACTGTGATGGTTCGTTTAGAGTCAGCCTCGATATATCGGACCGAACCGAGATAGTATGAGACTGAGGCCAATGATAATGAGACGGTAGATGCTAGATTAGATGTGCGTACGGAAGGAATGGGTGAACACATCAGCTAGCTGAGCTGATGAGAGAAGATCTTTGAAGATATGCGTATATCGACTGAGAGATCGTTACACTGAGTATGAGATTTAGGAGAAGTCACTAAAGACATATGTGTATTGGTAAAGGAGTCGATACACTGGGTGTGATACTCAATGTGTGAATAATTCATCGGCTAGCTACTTCAATGAAACGCCGAGTAAAAACCTATTGATTTATGGTTCAATCTACTATAAGTAGTCTAGTAGATCGAACCTAACTGATGCAGCATGAGACTAATGACACTAAAAGAAGCTTGATAAGCCGATAGATCCCACGCGAACGTAATGTGGTATATTTGATCAGACTAAAAAGTCAAACATAGCTGATGAAGCCTTAGATAGAGCGAAAATACCAGAATAATGGTGGGACTTAGCTCTTCACTGGAGTTCTGACCTAACTAATGCAACCCTGCATAAAGAGCCGGAACCCATCGATAAAAAAGCTAAGCAATCTAGGGTGATGATGTGCCGAAGATGTATTGATCTAAAAGATGAATTACAAGTTTCGAGGGGGTATATTTATACCCTAGGATTATAAAAGTAAAGGGAAAGTTAACAAAACTAATTAAATATGTTTATGTTTACAAAAATATCTCCTATATAGATAAAGTACCCTATCGTGGCTTCCATAGCTTCTCTTTAGATTCAGTCCTATATAAATAATCTTCTATTTTTTACTAAACTAAATCATTCCTCAATCTGTCTGATTGGCTCTTTCCTTGTATCAGTTGGACTCTTTTTAATAGGCCAATCGGCTCTTCAATCTATCCACAGGGCTTACAAAACTTTGATGCAAACACTAGGGCTCTAGAAAATAAAATTAAGTGACATGAGAGTCTCCTTGCCACTAGAGGGGGAGTATTTACACTCCTACCAACTAGAACTAGCTATTAGCTAGAAAATCCCTCTGATTCAGGAGTACCAATTTGACTAGGCAATTAAGCCTGACCAGATTGCCCTTAGATCTACTTATACCTAAAAAGGTAGTATGGTTAGATCGTTACCATTGGCTAATTATATTGCCATTGTTAGACCAGCCTTGTTCCCGATCAAACCAGTCATTTGCTTTTGGTCAAACTAGATAGGAGATTTCATCTATGGGAATCCTAGGTCATAGATGACTGAGGCTATATGCCAGCTTTTAGTGTAAACACGCCATGTGTGGTCTAATTGTCCTTACTTCCTCATCAAACCAAGGACATAATATTAGCTATAGTGCGATAAGGTTCATGCCCTTTGCCATAGAAATATAGAATCACCAACCAACACTCTATGTTGGTTGCCTTTGACACCAATGGTAAAGATGGAAGTGTGATGCATATCAATGACATCACACTAGCTATGGCAGGTGACTATGTTGCTATTGACATCTATCTAGTGTCTCCTTGAATTTTTCCTCCATCATTTTTGCCAACCCCTTGCCCCTTGTGGCAAGGCTAACAACATCTATCACAATAGATGCCACCTTTTGTGCCTTTGGTTCCACCTCACGTCATTGTCCAATACCAATGAATAGCAAGGTCATCAACTACATTAGGTCGATGGTTGTTGATGTTAGTTGTAGTACCACTAGCGGAAGCGCCGACAATTACTCCATAGTGGTCCGCATGACCACTACCACCATGCACTGTTGGCAACCCCTTAGTGATAGCTTGCATCTCCTTGGAGGCTATTCCATATACGACCTCTAGAAGCACTGTAGTGGCCACCTCCACTTTTGCTGTCACTACTCACTAGCAACCCATTGTTGCTATCTCTATCACATCGCCCTTTCCTGCATATAAGGGTTAGAAAAAACTACATCCTCTACCATCAAGTCCTCCTCTTTATATTTTTTATTTTTTATTTTTATTCCAATTATTATCACTACCTAAACCATTCTTTCGCTTCTTAACTTCCCTATCAATAAGGTTGTTTTCCTCTGTCAAATCATTCACATTTTCATCATCATTGTTGTTGTTTTGCTCTTCCTCAATATATTGATTAGGCTCATCATTGCCAATGACTTTGTCCAACTTGAAATGAATTTCATGCAACTTATCATTCTATTAACTACAATATCAACTATCTTAGCAATAGCATTTGGATTGCCACATGGGTTTTATTGGGGTAAATATCAAGTCTACCTTTTTTCACACAATAATAGACCTCGGTACACATAACAAGAAAACCAATTTCAAATGGCTCACAGTACACATTTACCTATATTGTTGAGCCACAACTTTGGTTTGGTCTTATTCTTCCATTCAAGAGCTCAAAGTAGACTGAGTCATAGGGCAAACTCCTCCGGTGACCATTGTAGTCGAAGACGAATGGTAGATGCCATCGCTATGTAGTTGAGGATGGGTGGTTGTTGTCAGCAATGCCTAGAATGCCCAAGACCATTCTTGCTAGAACTACCCAACCCAAGCCAACTCAAGCTGGCCAATATGGCTAGGCACCGCTAGGCCCTTAGTAAAGCTATCTCTCATGCTAAAACTACTTGGTGCTATGGGAGTCAAGTCCAATTCTATTTGTTGAGAAATAATTGCGTAATATCCAATTACAACCCACTTTTAATGTTAATTTACCACTATTTTGAGTCAATATTGTAAAATTATCACTAAAAAATTATAAAAATATAATCAAAACTATCATTCAAACGATATTTTTGTAAAATATAAAAAACCAACATTAAATTTATAAATGCCCATTATTTAATGTTTTTAATTAAGTTGGATCAAAAAAAATTGTTTTGTCATAAATTATTGTCACAGTGTTGTTTTGAAATATTACATTGCTGTACCATCTGGTTAGTACTTTGCTGACCGGCCGTCTGTCCCTCGGTTGGCATTTACAATTGTTTCATCTATGATCACAACGGTTAGATGTAATATTTATATTTATAATATTTTTCTAGCTTAACTTAATGCCTCATCAACATCATTATATTTTTTTCTATAAAATGACACCCATTAACTTAACATCTATTTTTTTCTATTATGTTTTCAAATAATAAATAGACTCCTCAGAGCTTTCTTTCAAATATAAGTAGGAGGGGGAGAGAGGAAGAGAAAGAGCCAACTAACTTCCCGTCATCGTACGTTGTATGTAGCTATGGTTCTTGCCGCCGTATCTCTTCTGTTGAGAGAACGAGAAAGAAAGGGGTTGGCTAGAAAAAAACAAAAACCTAGTGTACCCTCAAGTAGATCCATATACTACCATTAAATCTGAGTTATCAGTTATCATTTTTCTTTCTAATTTCAATATCTTTATCTTACTCTTGTCTCCTCAACACCTCTACACGGGCAACGATGCAGTTTTCACATCTTTTCTCTTCTTTCATGTAATATCATCTTGCCCCACAAGCCACCTACTTATGCTCAACCTCCGCTGAGGTGGGTCTCCCACCTAACATGCCGATTAAGTCAAGTCGTGGCAGCTACTCTCCACCTAGCACTGAATAGTCTAGAGCTAGCCGCCGCGTTGTCTCTAGGTGTTGATGCTCACATCACCGTAAATGGTGACTAACGGCCAATAAGGAAGTAATCAACATCCATCACTCTAACAGAAAAATGAGCAGTATTCACACTTCACAGAAACATGTTACCTGTGGATACTTTCCTAGCCAATAACATAATAATGTTTGATTCAATTGACTAGGATTTTTGTAGAAAATTTGAAAGGGTTCAGGAGACACTACAGTTTGATGTATATATCAAATTAAGGTTACTGATCAATACAAAACTATGTAGTTTTGATGGATTTATATATCTGAATTAAGATTATGTGGTTGAAACCTTTGTGAAGAAGACACAAACACAAACTAGTGGTGAAGGCATAATACCTATTTCCCAAGTGTATTATAATATTTTTCTTCTTTATTTTGTAATTGTTAGTATAAATGGGTCTATATTTTATTTGGAATGAATTATCAACACACAATTTTAGTTATTATGGAGCTGGAAGCTATTATGGTGCTGGAAGTTTTTCTATGCATCAATGCTTCCGCTAGTCTGTACCCATCTCAAAAATCCTACGTCCACCACTGACCGATGGTGATGATGCTGCTCCCCACGGCGGCGAACTCAGGGCGAGTGTCGAGCGATGCAAACAGAGGACCAGGGGTCTGAGAGTCGCAGCGTTGGCGCCTCTAGTGGGGCCACATCTCCGACGGCGGCTGCGCTGCTGTCGTCGTCCTCCCCGTCAAACTTGTGGATGCCGTACGATTTCTCTGTCATCAAGCACCACGTAGAGGCGCTTCTTCTCCGGCACCGGCCGACGCTGTCGCCAGTCGGCTTTTGCGGTCGCGGCGGCCATGGACTGATCCCCAGCGTCGTGTGTTCGACGACGTCAGAGACGTAGCCCCGCGAGCCGATTAGGTAGACGCGAAGGAGAGCCGCGTGCTTGCTCACCGTCGGGGCGACGGGCATGATGTAGATGGGAAACGATAAAGGTGGGCCCGTTGGCTGAGAAGGGTCGGTCGCGATGGCCACATCTCCAGCCCGTGGCGACGAGGGTCTGGATTGGTGGAAACCTCGTGGGCGAACAGATGGAAAAGTGGAGGAAATTTTCGACAGAAAAAATATAGGAATTTAAACATCCACTGTAACCTCTTTTTAATTTTCTTTTGCTAAGTCCAAGGAAAATCAATTTCAAATGACTAAGAACAATAAAGCTCGTTTAATTTAATATAATTGTTTAGAAAGGTTCCTAGTTTCAAATACCATATTTTATTTTTTATATTTTTCTAATAATATCTTTCACATATATAATTCTATTTCTATAATTTTCTAATCCTAATATATTTTTCTTATCCTACTTCTAAACGAGCCCTAAACAAATACTCCGTCATTGTATCACTTGGAGCAGGGTAGGGGTTCACTGAGGACAGATCACTGGAGGGCAGAGGTGGACTTGCTCCTAATTAACATAGCTAGAAGTGCTTGTAACACAGGAGGGAGGTACGAGTACAAACTATCATCCGCAGTTGGGGAGACAAGCATAGCAGACTTCCAGCTTGCTTCATTGAAGGCATTGCTGGCATCTTTTCTTTCTTCTCATGGCCGCCTTCTTTATTTAGCCTAAGGAATTGAACTCTTCAGAAAAGGTAAAATCTCTTCAGGAGAGCCGTGTGCTTGCTCGCCGTCGGGCGACGTGCATGATGTATACGGAGATGATAAGGGTGAGCCCGTTGGCTGAGAAGGGTCGGTCGCGATGGCCACATTTCCAGCCGGCGGCGACGAGGGTTTGGATTGGTGGAAACCTTGTAGATGGGCTTAATATTCGTATATTTTTCGTTTGGATGCGATGGGCTGCGAGCGTGCTTTGAGTCAACGATAGTAACAAACGAGTTGTTCTAAGGATATACCTAATTTGACATTTTTTATTTATAGGTCGTAAGAATTTGTTCTAAGAAGAAATCATTACGAAATGAAATCAAGGTCGTCTAAGCATATCAGATGCAAATATCTTTAAATCGAATACGTCACTACTTCGTTTTTTAAAAAAAACACACATTCAACTGGTACTTCGCATTTTTAAGGAAAGTACAATTTTTTAAGGGAATATAACTCTTTCGAACTCTTTCAAAGTCCAAACAAAACAATTCATTATTTGCTTAATTTCTTTTTAAAAAATACCAGTGCAAATTACACTTATACAAATTCATGTCATCTTAGAACTACAAAATTCAAAAAAAACAACCAAAGTGTATAGGAACCCGATGCCAATCAATGCAACTTGCAAGACCGTATAAGACAATCTAAAATCACACCTTAGCTATATCTCTTCATCTTCATCCTAAGATATAATATTTTTTATAAATCAGGCTCCTTTGGTTTAAAGGATTTTTTTAAGGAAAAGTGGAGGACTAAAATTTCTATAGAATGAGAAAAATAGAGGAAATTTTATATAGAAAAAATATAGGAATTTATACATCCACCGTAACCTCTTTTTAATTTTCTATTACTAAGTCCAAGGAAAATCAATTTCAAATGACTAAGAACAATATAAAGCTCGTTTAATTTAATATAATTGTTTAGAAAGGTTCCTATGCTAGCTAATTCCTTTGTTTTAAATACCACATTTTATTTTTTTTCTATTTTTCTAATAATCTGTTTCACATATATAATTATATTCCTATAATTTTCTTATCCTAATATATTTTTCTTACTCTACTTCTAAACGAGCCCTAAACAAATACTCCGTCCACTCTAGCACCAAGCAGCAGCAGCAGCAACATGATTTCCCACAGGAGATCAAGAGCCATCAATAGAACTGAGCTTTCAACTAGTGGTTTTTTTATCTCCAAACCTCGAATCTTACAACCTTCACAACACACCTACCCATCCACTGTACTCTTTGGAAAATCAACAAAATCAAACGTCTTCAAGCATGCTTTAACGTAATTAAGTTCTACAAAGCTCTAAGGACGGTAAGGTCTAAGAACACCAAGGAGTCAACAGAACTTCCTACAGAAGAGAATTTAACTGTACCCTCAACTACCAAAACTAGTCATCAGAGGGACAAAGAACTGCCCAAGTCCATGAAGATAAGGTACAGCAATATATTGAAAGCATCGATTCGTTAATTGGATGGTCAAGATCAGGGGGAATGCCCAGCATTGAAGCCCTCTACCATACCACCATGCTAAAGAATTCCATTATCTATAGAAAACCATGTTAAAGCAGCGGCAATTACCATAGCCATTTAGACCACCAGTCCACATGGCCGGACCAAACCAAGCAAAAAGTAGGCAACACAACAGAAAGAGAGAGAGAGAGAGGGAGTAATGCCCGATCCGTGAGGCAAACAGCACTATCGAGCCAAAATCTTTACCGCAGAAACAGTTACAGTGCAAAATTAAGTTCAAGCTTCAAACAGTGATCACCAAAACAGGGTATCACAATCTATAACTTATTGCTGTAAACGACCAAGTAAATTTGTATGGGTGACCAGAGTTTTATCATCTTGCACCTCTCACATGGAAATGATAACCACAGTTGCACAGTAGGTAGAGTTCATAGCATTCCAAACGCATCATGATGCTTCTGTAGTCATCACCCCAATTCTGTTCAGGTCAAATATTTCAATCCAGTAGCCATCAGGGTCTTTAATAAATGCAATGCCCTTCATTTTACCTGCAGCCAAATGCCGTCTGTTACATTTACATCATTGTGCACAACTGAGTTAGCATGGCACACCATCCTAAGCATAACAAACAGATCATGATCCAAACATAAATATAGCGATCATCTTCATTTCAAGATGACAAGAGCAAAAATACAGATGGAATTCAGAAAATGCAAATACAATAGTGGGAAAACAAGAAACAAATAACTCAGACCAATTCCACAAGATATAAATGCGTGGGAGAGAAGAATATATCATCACTGGTTTTTCTCTTCCAGAAGATAAAGACCCTGAATAATGTCATGATTAAAGCAAGAACTCAAAAAAAAATACAACAGTGTGCATCCTTCCTATGTTTATCATACCATTACTATACCAACAAAATTCCTTTTAATCATGCAATTTTCTTGTTTGTCAGTGAGTAATAGGAAAAGAAAAGGAGCACTTCCCCTCATGTTTGAGAAGATTCTCTCTTAGAATGGATCATGATTTGTGCAGAATAAGTATTTCAACACCACACAATACTGATGATGAGTAACAAATAAAAAGGCTAAGTAAATTAATTTACCATCATCTGGCTTTTTTACAAACTCTACCCCAAGACGTTCAAACCGCTCACACGCCTTATAGACATCATGAACAGTTACTCCTATATGACCTGCGTGAACAGAAGGAAATACAAGTGTTGAATAAGCTATGAGATTATTATGGCAAGACGATCTCTAGTCATACCGATAGAAAACAACCAGTCATATCAATAGCACAAAAAATCTGATTGAACATACCAAAACCACGAGGGTCTGAGTTCCCGTTATGGTAACCTTTGAATTCAGGATCATTTTCTGTGCCCCAGTTGCTACAATAATAGGAGAGACAATATGTTAGTGACATGTGCTATAAAGGGAACGAAAATGGATTAGTACAGGGAGAAGGTCAAGATTACAGAAATAAAGGACATACTGTGTGAGCTCAAGTGTAGCCCTTTGCCCAAAAGTCCAAACAGTCCGCTTGACAGGATCAATAGGGGCTGAGTTCACATCCTGTAGTCAATGTACAGGTTTTAAGGCATTGTCTGGTTTCTGTTCTTACCTCTTATGTTCAAGTGATCTAATTTTCACCAATTGACAGAAATACATACCTCATAACCGAGAAAATACAAGCTGAATTTCATCTCAGGAAAATCCAATCTTTTTAGCAACCTATTTGTTTTAGGGAAAAAAGAAAAGATATAAATAAACAAATTCCATAAAAAATCACAAGAACCATACTTCACATTTTACTATTTTTGGGTTGAAACAGGCATTGAAGTACTTTTCTTCGGTCCATGAAAGCTCACAGAAACTTGGTAACTACGTTGCCACTGGGTCACATCACCATATAACGAGTATGAAGTGGCAGGCTTGTACTTGGCTTTGTAGCTAGGTTTTTCCATTTAAATTTAAAATTTACAGCGTATATTAATGTAGCATAAAAACAAACATTTAAAGCCTTTATTTTAACTAAATCAATTTCGAAAATTAGTGATTGTGTCAACTCATCACAAATTCCATCACCAAAAGTAAAACCTACCATTAGCATTTTGCTCACCAAATGTTTAGTTGCCTAACTGCCTTCTATACAGAAAATTAGTCAATTAGCAACACAAAGAAGGCTGGTAGGTACAGGTAAGAAAAATATTTGGCATCAATGGAATTATGGGTGGTTATGAAGGTTCCTTTAAACCATATTTTGAACATGTTCTCAGGGTCAGTTATAGAAGTGATCATTTGGTTACTGCTAGGGACACTTGTATCATGGGAATGTGCTTAGTTGATTGTTGTTCATGAATGACCAAATGGACGATGGCATGCAAGTATGCAAGTCAAGCTAATAATGTAAGATAGAAACATACTACTCAGATGAAACAAAGTACCGTGTTGATTTTTATAAGCCGTATTATAATTTTGGGTAAATTGCACATTGGACCAGGTTTTCTTACCCAAGTTGCACATTGTAATAATATCTGGTCTAAAGTGAAAACATGTGCTAGCACCCGGTCCATTGTGCAACATGGGTAAGACCACCTGGCCCATTGTTCATTTCTCTTTAATTTCAAAAGTCATAATTTGTGGACTTTGACCAATAGTTTAGTCACGTTATAACATCCAGTGTGTAAAAATTATGTCAATAGTCAATAGATTCATAATTCCAAAGCTCTTTCACATAGAATCAATGGACAAAGTTTGAACTTCACATCTTTTTAAAATCCAATACGCCTTACAAAAAAAATTTAGCGGATACATTACGTAATTTTACTCAGCAATCCTACCATTGCTCATGAAGGTAACAATCATTCCAGCTGAATTTTCCAGTTGGCTACTAGAACTTATAATTTCATATTGTGATACTCCAACCACTGCATTTCCTATTTCTAACATATCTAACAATTTTATCAGTTAATTGAAGTTTGTTCAACTCTTTTCAGCCCAGTGGAATGAAAAAGCTAGCAAAAGGTGTACTCCAGAATTCACGACTTCAGTATCATTTTGCTCAAAATAGATTGTCAAGTGTATACCAAAACCGGTCTAGGGAAACTAGTAATATGGCAAAATCGGATATTTGAGTTTAACATAACCCAGTTGATCTTATTCTCTTTCAGGAAAGAAGTGTATTGTTTCCATGCTTGCCTCCTCAATTACTCTTCTGGTTTCCACTGGTACAGCATGGAAAACTTCAGAACATGTCTGAGTCAGGCTTCCCAGGAACCAACAACCGCTACTCTGTGATTTCATTGATAACCATGATAGACGATCAGTTATCGATGAAAAGCAGTGAATTTCAAACAAATTTTGCCAAATTTAAATTTTGGTATGAATTTTATCGAACATTTTCTAAATGCAGTGCCCCTCGATATTGCTAATTATAGCGATAACTGAACAGTTATCGTCAATATTGTAAATCAGACTATGAGTATGCAAGAACTCTACCTTATTTTGTTTCCTAAACATCCATGATTTAGTCAACATGAGAAAGCACACGAGGTGGCAATGTTTTACTCAATGCACAGAGATACATTATCTAATAAAGATAAGGGATAAAACGTACGACATGCCCATCACACGGGAGTAGAAATCGAGGCTCACTTTTGGGTCCTTAACACGGAACATCTACAAGGAAAAAGAATATAAACTTGTGAAACCAATCAACCAATCGTGAAACCAAAGTAAGGTTCATGGCATAGGCGCTTAGCAGAATAAAATAAACAAAATTCCTCATTTACTTTAAAGCATTGCAAACAGCCTTATACCAATCCAAGAAAAATACATCGGGCCCATATCAATTTCAAAGAAAATAATTAACCGAAGACTTTTTTTTACCAAAAAAGAGTAGTGCAAAGTATTATAGTGAATTGTGGGTTAATTTTTGGCCTACAAAAAAGGCTGAATGTTGGATATTTTCTATGATATGCTCCATCCACAAAACTCCAGGTTTCTGGCTACAAGTCTTGAACTGAGAAACACAGGGCAGCAACATGTTGGATCAAGCTAAATTTGCAGTTGTAAAACCAAAAATGCTGTAAAGATAAGGATGAGAAACTATCCCAATCATTTTTTTCTTAAAATTCAGTCATTTTTGGACAGCCAGGATAGTTTCATGATTTCATACAGCCTTTTTATAAACCTAACCCTTCTCATCCTCTCTCCCAACTCTTGGTCTCCACCCCACTGGCGCCACCACTCCCCATCCCCACCAGCCATCAAGCATGGTGCTTAGGCCTACTAATGGGCGGAAGTCCACACCACATCCAACCCAATCCGACACTAATCAAATTACTTTTTCAGTCCAATCCAACCCAAAATATTTGTTTCTAAACCCGATCCAATCAAATCCACTGCTTTATGCTACCCAAGCTAGCCCAATCCATGGGTTAAACTTGCAAGCCAACCCATGCTCAGTCCAATTCCACCAGCAAGCCACAACTGAACTCTCTGCTGCCTCGCCTGATGCCTTCCCTTGCATGGGGCAGACCAGGATGGGGAGCACCGGCGTGGAGGACGCCAATGCGACAGACAAGCACAAGTGCCTCACAAAGCGACAAAGGTGACATGAAGAAGTGGATGGCAATGGAGACGAGGAGAATCACCATGACGATGGCGGCGATGATGAGGATGCCCGGCGAGATGCCCACTGTGCTCCCACTGCCACTCCTCACCTCCTCCGCTCCCTCCTCCCCCTCCCTCCCCCACCCTTTGGCCTCATCCTCCTCCATTGCCGTCACCATCCGCCATCGTCCCCTTCCTCTCCAGCAGCAACAGCGGAATCACAGCCAAAGACATCTTGATTTGCAGCCTAGTGCCATGGCCGGCGGCATGGCAAGGTCACGATGGCCAACCTAGTCGATCAGCTGATGTCTATCGCCTCGAGTGGTCAAGCCGCTCCGCCTCACCGCATGCCCCTCAACGAGCTCAAGCACAAAAAGACCCAGGCCGATGCACTTGGAGATGACATGCAGTGGCTCACCCACAGTGGCAGCTCAGCGGCGCTGTCGGTGCTGGTGGCGGCATTCTTGGCCTCAAAAGCAGGAATGGAGGACATCACCACACCAATCCAAACAAACCCATTTGTGTAGTGAACCCAATCCAATCCAAACTGATAGCCTTTTCAATCCATTCCCACCCAACCAAAAGCAATCTATGTAAGTGCCCAATCCACGCAGTCCATTCATACCCAGTCCATTAGCAGGCCTAATGGTGCCACCCTCTGCCTCCCAGAAGGCGCTGGCACTAGTGAGGCCTGTCGGCTGTGCCCTCCCTCCCTCCTCCGCTACAGCCCCTCTTCCTCAACTCTCGCGAGTTTCCCCCTCTCCACTTCTCTCCCCTCTGATATGGCGGTTCACACCGAATCCACCATCCCAGCCCCCACCTCCTAGCCCTGACGCCGGCCCACAGCCCTCCTCTCCCAGAGCCGAAGAAGCACCACCACCACCTCACCGCCCTCCCCGACCACAGCCCACAGCGAACTGCTACTGCCTCAGCCATCCCTCTTAACCCAGGACACCCTCCTACCACCCTGAACCCCACACCAAAGCGAGCAACGCCGCCACCACCATCCCCCGTCACTGGCGAAGACGACATCGTCAAGGATGAACTATCGATGGATCAACCCTGAGTAAATTTGACTAAAGTTTTGAAGTTTTCAGTCACCTGATGAATAGTAAAACTGCAATGTTGGTACCATGCCACATCAAGAACCGATGTATCATCCCAATTTCACCAAATGTTGGGGGAATTAGGCATACTCTCTTCCAATCCACAAACCAAACCCCCAATTCCACCAAAACGAAAACTCGAACTGCGATCAACCAACGGCATGAAATAGACTAGCGAGAGGGATTACAGTCTGCTGCATGAAGTAGCCCTTGGTCGCCGGGTCCTTCTCCGACGGAGCCTGAAGGCCCGGGTTGTTTGCCGGAGCCTCCTTCGGCACCGAAGACGTCGACATGGAGGCGGCGGGCGCGAACCGGCGAACCCGATCGAATCTCTACAGAAGAGGAGAGAGAGAACAGAGAACCCCAACCAAGAAATGGTGAGCGAAACAGGCGCAAGAAACTCAAGAATCTGGTGAGGCAAAAAGTGAGTCCGGTGAGGAATTTCGTTGCATTTCACTCGGGTTTACCTTGAGCTGGCCGGAGAGGGAGACGTTCGCCACAGGAGAGCGAAGGCGGAGGAAGGGAGGCGGGGTATAGGATAGGCGAGCGGCGTGGACGGGTTCTGGATTGAACGGTCAGCTACCGTGGGAGTCGTTAGATGGGCCATATCTGATCTCGAATCGAAAGTTTAGTAGGTCAGCTACACTTAGATACCATATATATCTCATTTTAACGTAAATCGAAAGTACTATAGATGGATTGTAATTGCATATCTGATCCAACTTAATTAAAAACATTAAACAATGGGCATTTATAAATTTACTGCTGGTTTTTTATATTTTACAAGAATGTTGTTTGAATGATAGTTTTGATTATATTTTTATATTTTTTTAGTGATAATTTTACAATATTGACTTAGTACTAAATTTACAATTGCCCCATACAAGAGTAAACAAACATTAAAAGTGGATTCTAAATGGATATTACACAATTAGATCTCAACAAATAGAATCGGACTTGGCTTCCATTGCATAGTTGTTAAGAGTTAGTTTTGTCACTTTTATTCTAAACCAAGCATCATCGATGTGTTCATATAATCTCTCTAAGGAGATATTGGATGAGACCTAGGAAGTGATTGTGAAGGTATGGAGCTCACCTACTCAAAGATTAGGGCAGGCTCAAAGTGATCAAAGTTAAGAATGGTCACTTTCGGTGCCATCTCTAGACCAATCTTATCTCTTGTGAGAGGTCCAATGACTTGGTTGAACCGAGGTCAATACAACTTATCTTAACGAGGAGTAGGGAATTGGCAAACTTCCAAACCTAGGAAATACATCGGTTCTCTCTTGTGCCCATTTAGTTTCATCCTTTACTTGTGCAATTTACTTTTCTTGAATTGCATATTTGTCACCCTAGGTTTGTAAACCTTTTTAGACTTAGGTAGTTAGTGCACTTAGACCTTTTAGGGGTTTTAATGAAAAGAATTTTATTTTTTTATAAAATTGTTTAAAAAGAACGCAGGTTGTCCAAAAAATAACAAAGACTCCATGAAGAAAAATGAGATTGATGTTTAGGTGAAAGGCATCTCTACTATTTTAAAAGCAGCATTGTCCTCCTCCTCTACCCTCCCTGACCTTCATAGTTTCCCATGTAAAAAAAACATGTCTTTCTAAAAAACCACCCACCTTAAAAACCTTAAAAACCAGGAAAATTATCCCAAAAGATAAGATAGAAAAAAACTAAAGCCCATAACTCTAATCCTATTGTAATGCATAAACATTGCTAGACTAGTAGAAATCTTGGTGACTTGGCTAAAATCTATTCTCGTACTTGGATTTGTAGGCATTCTGGAGACAGGCATGACTACCATTTTGCATTACATTGATTAGAATTAGGTTTTAAGGCATAAAGTCACCAGCATATATAACTGAAAAAAGCTGAAATGTAGCTTTATCATTATTTGTGGCATCGCAAGCCTCCTTATGGGGGATTTGTGGGTGTTCTTCAATTATATTTTATGATAGTGATTTTTGTATAAAATCTCACCTTAGAATAATGACAATGACAAGTATAATTTAATAGCTCATTTTTGTATGTGGCTTAATTGGGGGATGGATCTAGAAAAGGACTAAGACGTAGGCCAGGCCATTAGACTTTGGGCCAATCTTTATATTATATGATGAAATTTTATCGGATAGTGAGCTAACAATCCTAGGCCTTGGGCCACACTTGCCCATAGGCTTGATGCTACAACTTATATGTATATTGCTAGAGAACGTTAACTATACATAAAATATTCACGATTGTGACATAGGAGAGATCCAATGGCTTTTATTTCTAGGTAATTTAGTAACATGTGTCAATCTTTATATACTAGTAACTACGTTAAGATGAGTTTCAGCTACATAACATATAATATTATAAATGTCATATAGATGTACTAATTTATATATTTCAGACAACCTATAAAATATATTAATTCCGTATTCTACACCCTCCCACCCAACCCAACTAGCCCACCCTCTCCTGTTGCTGCCCCCTCCACTCTCAGTTTTTTATTTTTCTCTCTAGACACCATTGATGTCTCCCTCCATTATCTCTTTTCCTTTTCTCTTTTTTTCTCTCTCTAGAAAACCACAAAAAACCGATCAATCTCTCTCTTCCCTCCTACACAAAAATAAAAGAAAAGTTATTGAGAATAAGATTTGAACACTCCATAGTTAGTTGCTCTAGCCAATAGAGCCAGTGAAGCTATGTGATTGGGCACTACTTTTTATTTCTTTTGTACGGAGTAGAATTAAAGTTATTGTAAAAGTTATTAATAGTTACTACGGAATTGTACTAACAAGATATATGAAATCGTAAGTAACACAGAACATTTAGTAGTAACAAATAGTCATATATAATCATGTTGTATTTGCAAAGGTAAAGCAATATATCTCACACCATATATTATTTTTAGAACCATTTTCACCATAGTGTCTGAAAAAAGTGATTAACGAAACTAGATATGACATGAGTATATTATAGTGTTGTTATTGTACGTAAACTACATTAATAAATGCATGATGGTCGTCCTATTGCTACACTGTTACGTCCTACACACATCTTTCATCTGAAAAAAAAAATGGTGCTATAAAGAATTCAATCTATAACTTCTCGCTTAATATCTCTTTGTACAAGCCAATGCAAATATAAATAAGTACCGGTCTAATTGAGCATTAGTTAATTATTATAAAAATTACACAAAATAAAAATTCTTTGGTAAGAAAATTAGCAGAGAGGTGAGGCTGTGATAACGTGCTCCGAGCTTCAGGTAGAGAGAGGCGCATGGCCACGAGTTGCACAAAGAGCTAACAATGAAGTTACATACTACAAGCGTTATCTTCAAAATTCTAAACTTTAAATAATGATATCTCACTATATTATATTTTCAAATCGTTTGCACCATAAGGTTTAAAAAAGAGCTTTATAAACGGTATTATTACGAGAAAGCAGTTGTGTTAGTACACGGTTGTCGTTTCTGCGAGACAAGAACAGCAAAGAAGTGGATATAAAGAAAAGTCAGCAGCAAAGAAATAGGCGTAGAGAATTTGACCAACGTGTAAGCA
The DNA here is from genome assembly GCA_030770085.1 of Oryza coarctata. Lineage (NCBI taxonomy): Eukaryota > Viridiplantae > Streptophyta > Magnoliopsida > Poales > Poaceae > Oryza > Oryza coarctata. The sequence goes on from CM061471.1 coordinate 9,187,610, forward strand.
CAAGATGGAAGTGGAAGGTGATTTTTAAGGGAGAGGTAGGTTTGACGCTTGGAAGGAGAGTGTACAGTAGATTTACTAAATATATTAATTCCGTAGTGTTTGGCTTCTATTGAAACGAAATTAGTACGTGCTTTGCCCATACTACACTATTTATTAGTTTTGTTTCTCGGCCTATTTAATATGCCAATTACTCTATTAACTACACGACTACACTACTAATTGCGTCCTCCTTTGTTTTACTCATTTTTGCTCATTGTCTAAGTTAAGCTCTCTGCCGGTCTGCCGCCACGTCAGGACTCGAGACAAGCTGTTAAATCTCTTACGCCCAGAATTTGAGGTGCTTTCAAGTTTGCTTTCATGCTTGCAACTTTTTGCTTTTTTGTAAATCAATGTGCAAACCGGCTGTTCTCTAACCCTTAGCCTCTTCGTCGGCTTGCCGCCCTGCCAGAAAACTCATATAAAACCCACCAGACAGTGCCAGTACCAATGTAAAATGCCAGAAAAGAAAATTTCCTTGGAAGGCGCCTCATCTCGGCAAACTACGACATTTGTTGCAATTTTCAACCCCGAAGACCCAAATCAAACGTGGCTCCGTCATGATTAATCATGCTGTGCTCTAAACGCTAGTTTGACAAGGGAAGTGATGGAATACAATCTTAACGCTTCTGACGATCAATAGTTCATGACATATACTCATGTCTTAAGAAGCAACATTCATAAGTGGTATTGAAATCTAGTCAGAGTCAGGGTCGCCATCAACAATACCTGGCATTGAATCTTCTGACTCCACATCAGAATCATCAGTTTTGCTGGACTGCATGAAGCGGGAAGAAGCACCAGACACTGGTGCTTCAGCTACAGTTACTGTTTTGCTCAATGGTGCATCAAAAGCTAATGATTTGTTCCGAAGATGATCAACAAGGTCAGTGTGCACTTCCTCGGAGACTGGGGCAGCTACCTGTTGGTTGAGATCAGGTAGCAGTGTGCGGACTTGAGTTAAAGCAGCATTAGAGCTAGAAGGATTATCCGTTGTCTTTAGATTGACCGTTTCTGTTGTGGCTGCATCCGCCATTTCAATATCAACCTTGCCAGACGTTGGAACGTCTAGTATGGCCGCAGGAACTACAGCTAAATATGTTTGTTGATGTTCTTCAACACGGGTGCTTTGCTTTTCATCTTGCGACTTCTCAATTGCTTTCTCTTTTCCTACAGGGCTATCTTTCGCTGGAGAACCTGTTGGTTCACTGACCTTGGTGGATGTCAACCAATCATCATATGGGTCGTCATCCTCCAGAGCCTGAGACTGGTTTCCAGACTGTGAAAACTTGTAATTTTCAATACCAAAAATTGCCTTTTCAGGTGCACCATAGGAGAGTCCAGGGCCTGAAGGAACTGCACTTTTTAGAGAAAGTGCTCGAGGATGTGTAAGAACATCCAAAGCCAGCAAAGCATGTGAACAAAATTCTGCAAGATTAGTGCCTATCTCCAGCTTTCCTGTAATGATCAAATGATAGAAATTAACATACTAGCAAAGAGCCTACTGTTGCTACAATACTTAAATAAACAATTAATTTATTCTACACTTGATATATATAAATTATCAACAGACTATAATAAAATTGTAAACAAAATTCAAATCAGAACAACAAACCACCAGCATAAACATGTGGTAAAAGGTTGTAATCATTTAGGAAAGATCCTACAAATAACATACACATTAGCTACCAAATTCAGTATGTTATTATTGAGATTGTTCAGACTAGTATTATTGAGATTGTTGATTTTGTCAGGACTAGCATTAAATTCCATGTGTTGCAGCAGAAATTATTTGCTTCGTACATGAGCTTTTGAAATGTGAGTTTAAAACGGAGGAATACTTTTCTAATTCCCATGGGACTCATAACAATTTGGAATAAAATATCTGTGTTCCAAATAGGCTTGTGTCGTGAGGCATCTAAAAATCTGGAACAAAATTCATAAGTACAAAACTGTAACAAGAACAGAGAATAACCTGCCCACAATAACTCACATGTACTGAAAGTGGCTGAAAGTATGAATTAGGAACCCTTTAAGTTTTCATCCTATTCTATTACATTCTCAGTCATGACAACATAGGGAATGACATGAGATTTCTGTAGCAACCTAACCCGTGCAGGTGTCTTTTGTTAACACCTTTTATTTCATAATAAAATTACGCTTCAGCCAAAAGTTTAATTGGCAACTTCCTTCGGAGAAAATGCCCCTGCCACTCTTGAATCTACCGATGGATAATATGGAGAGGCGGGCAGTATCATGTCACGCAAGTGTTGATCCTTTCTCTTTTTTTTTATGCAGGGGAGGTGAGAGGAGGGAAATGTTATAGAACCTACCATCACCACTACAAACTAAAACATTTGTTATATCATCTCAGTAATTCAGGCACTTTATAAGATTTATTATTGCCAGCTGATAACTAATTCAGTGCATATTCGTTGTAGCAAAATTTGATCTTATTTTTGAGTATTAACCATAAATTAGTTGGGACATAAATTGAATACATCTATAGATTAGTAGGTGGTTGTCAGACAAGGTAAGAGATTTTACCTCTTCTGAAGAGTTCAATTCCTTGGGCTAAATAAAGAGGGCGGCCATGAGAAGAAAGAAAAGATGCCAGCAATGCCTTCAATGAAGCAAGCTGGAAGTCTGCTATGCTTGTCTCCCCAACTGCGGATGATAGTTTGTACTCGTGCCTCCCTCCTGTGTTACAAGCACTTCTAGCTATGTTAATTAGGAGCAAGTCCACCTCTGCCCTCCAGTAATCTGTCCTCAGTGAACCCCCCTGCTCCAAGTGATACAATGAATATTACATCTAACCGTTGTGATCATAAATTATATACATGAAACAATTGTAAATGCCAACCGAGGGCCAGACGGCCAGTCAGCAAAGTACTGACTGGATGGTACAGCAATCTAATACTTCAAAACAGCACAGCACTGTGACAATAATTCATGACAAAACAATTTTTTTTCTGTTCGGTCATCGTAATGAACAAATCACTTTTGAAGCTAATCATTTACTGTCATATGTTGATAAAATAGTAATGTTATAAGAGTACCTTTGACCACTGCTATTTGGACAGTCATGCCAAACTTCCAAATGCACACTTTGTTGCCAAAAAGAATGTCCTATAGGCATATATGCGTAACACTCTACAGTAACATGTTTATATAATAGAATATATAAGTTTATTTCACCAGCAATGATATGATCAGGGTTTACAGGGGAGGAAAGGTTACTGTATCCCGGCGGTATGCCTGGCAACCATGGTAACCATGCGGTTACCGTGGTGAACAGTGGGGAAACTGGATGAAATTTATCAAAAATTCAAATTTTCATTTAAATTTCTTTTGAGCCTGGTAGGGTTATGGGCACTTACTCAGTAACCCCAGTGGTAAGCCCAATTGCTGCAGTAACCTGAGGTAAGGGATGGTTGAATTGCAAAGTTCATTCAGGATGAGTGTGATCTTCCCACTTAAACTATCATAGGCAATGTAGTTTCAACACTTCCCATTATCAGGCATGCTTTGGTCAGTTACCGCTGCCAAGCTTCAAATTTTCATATATTTCACTAGAATTGAAAGCTTTATTCTAAATAGGTTCCACCTATGGTTTAAACAGTCCATACATGGCATATAATTCCCTGTACATTGAGTTTACCATACAGTATGTTAACTTGTTACCATACAGTATATTAACTTGTGCTTACAGATAAAATTTAATTGCGGATTTAGTGTATTTTTTCATTTGCAATTAATAGTCTCCAAATGTGTCACATATCAGAGATAAATCTTTGCTCTCATGGATGTCTTACATATGTTCAGAACAATAATAAGAATAATAAAGACAGTGCTGTACTAAAAATCGTAAATACATCGAAAGTATTAGGACAATGGTGAGGAAGTTAGCATACCACATTAAGTAGAATTTCCAACGTTTCAAGAGCTGCTAGTTTCACAGAGAGTGGAATCAACGTTCTAACATCAGCTGTAGTTTCAGGAGTAGTTGACATGGAAGAATTTTTCCTTTTATTAGGGCTGATTGCTATTTTCTCTGAACCTGAGACATGTAAATTTTGTGCATTTGTTTCTTGCTTCCTCTTCTTGGAATAACTTTTTGATGATGATTCATTTGTCACTATTTTAGGTTTTGTGCTTAATGAAGTCATATCTTGTCCACAGCTGTCATCCAGATCAGCAACTGAATTGCTTACTACAGCCTCAAGCAAGCGCATAGACATCCCTGATAACAATGACGCAAGTTATTCAGCAGTGGATGCAACTGGGCATTTACTAACAAAACAATAAAAAATATGCATAAAAAATGCACATGATGCAACTATAACTGTGACATCCATTATCGAAAGAAAAAAAATTGAAACGATCAAATCACATAGGCTACTTGAATGTACATGTGAGGACTTCAGCTCAACATTGAAATGATATTAAACCATAACCCATTCTGCACAAGAGCCATTTATATTTCCAAGACTAGCCAGATTGTTGGCAGCGTGGCAAAGACCCTGAGCATGTCAAACTTGATATTCTATTAGAGCATCACTCCCAAAGGATTGTTGTAAACTATATTACAGGATTGTTGTAAACTATATTACAGGATTGTTGTAAACTATATTACTCCGGTTACACAGCATGCTAAAGAAACTATTTGAAGAATGATGCATTTGCACTTCTCAAAGGGAAAAAAGAGGAAAAAATTTGCTTCTTACTACTAATCAGTCATTCCACAGTCCATCTGTAGCCTGAAATAGCATTACAGTACTAACTATGACAACTACAAGAACTTGTGATCAGCAGTATTTATTAAAATGCACCATTACACAACGGTAAAGAAATAAAGAGTCACCTACCAATACCCATGGATATCAGCAATTGCTGCACAATGCTGTATACTTTTGTCCTCAAAGTAGGCAATCTTGCTATTTCAAAGTACTTAGTTATGAGCCGAACAATATTAGCAGCATGCGGCAAAAGTTGGCTGCAGGATGTAAGTCTAAATTAGATATTTCATTCCCATTTATAAGCTCAAATGCTAGACAATACCAAAAGAATAGTTCCATGGAAAACCAAAAAAGTACTCAGAATTATTGCAATTTTGAATAGTAGAATCACTTGTGCATATGTGCAAAGAAATGGGATGCTATTCACTAACCTACTGAAAATTGTGCATGCTATGTCTTGCATAAAGACAAAAATAATAATGACAAGAGGTAATATGAACTTTACCTTCGCATTCCTTTTATTGTTGCACTGAGCAAATCCAAGAAAGTAGAATGCAATGATGGAAGCTCAAAACAAATAAGCTCTTGGTGCAAGGAAGTTGTTGATGGGAACATTTTCTTATGCAATGACCCATCAACTGACAGAACTCTCCGTGTCAAAGCTATCAAAGCGCGCACTGGGACATTCACCTTTTGAGTAAAAATAAGGATTTAAAATAAAATGATGTTTTGTGAAGTAGTTTATAAGTGCCACATATATGCAGTAAGTTCTTTGGGCATACCTGAACTGGATAATAACTAGTCAGCATCACGCAGCAGCAATGGATAAGGACCGAAATTGTAGGAACAGTATAGACACAAAATTTCTTTGTGACATGCACATTTCCTCCAGACCACTTTGTTTGATCTCCCAACATTGGTGGAGGATCATTTCCAGGTGGAACTAGTAACATTAGAATCTCATGTCCTTTCTTTTCTGCAAAAGCAATGGTTAAGTATCATCCTAAATTGTAAACATGTAAAAAAATTTACAAGACAACTGAATCTACCTTCTTCCAGCCCAATAAAAGCATCATTCAAAAGGTTATTTACCACAATCAGTATCTTTTGAATCATCAATGACCAACTCTCCTCAGTTACTCGGACAGAAGGTAATGATGCTAAGGCTCTTGCGAATTTCTGGAGGATTGGAAAAGCAGAGTTTTGTCAACTCAAAAGGCAATGTCATCACAAAAATACAGCAGTTGGGAAAAAAATGAACGGAGATGATTCTGTTCAAACTACTCCAATGATATGTCTAAAAGCATAGACTCCCTTACCTCCTTTAGTTTGACATTGACTTCTGAACTCATTACATTTGTTGCAATGGCAGATTCAACCTGAAATTTGTAAATAGCATCTGTAAGAAATAGTACAACGGAATGCACAAAGGTGTAGACAGTTGATGTCTATAACACCTTTCCACATCATCTAAAGACAGTGCTAAAGATAACATAAACAACGATATGTCAGTTGATTGTCTCTATATGACCATACAATATTTAAAATGCTTGCATTCAGCTAAGAATTGTGGTAATCTCGAGTAATTTTCGTCTTTGTGGTTTTCGGTATTGCTTGGATGCAAATGTACAAGATAATGTCCATAATAATAAAATAAAGTGATTGCAAGTGAATAAAAATTGCTGTATGAATTCTCATGACAAATTTGACTAATGCTCTAGAAAATTTCTAGTTGGCACATGAAGCAGCAGGTAGCTCAAATGGTCTACTAGTATCAGCTAAGGAAAGAGATCAACTAACGCTAGCAAAGCATGGGCACTTTCTGGCTCTTCTTGCCCTTGCCCCTCAAAAATCCACCCCATGTTCCCACCACAATAAATTCCACATATTCAAACATCAAACAACAAGCATTGCAACAACACACGTTGCTGATTGAATGGGCAAGAACGTGGCAGCACCTCTGCCGAAGGAGACTTTATAGCCACCACTAGGGCTGGCGGACAACATGATGCTACAAATCCTGGAATGGATCAGCATGTGAACACAGCATCATGTCTGCGCCTAAGTCATCATTTCGCAAGGAGACAACTACGTTGTTCTCTCCTCCTATACCCTCCACATCAGCAAAAGATTTCCATGGCATCACTTATACCTGGCATATTTATTGTAATTCTACATGCCCTAACCGGCACTCAGGCAGGGTATAGTACTGTCACTACAACAACACATCTATCTATGAATTTCCAGTGATTGTGTCCATATACTGCCCAAAGTTGGGAGAGTTGAGCTTGAAAACTCAAGAAAGACCCATAGTGCAAAAAAGGAGAACTTATATAACATCATGAGGGGCACAGCTTTGTATTGATGGTAATTCAAAGCAGGGCATTGGGCATTCAGTAAACTACAAAGAAACTGCCATAACATGAGCAACCATAATAGCTAGAAGAATTCAGCCTTTTTTGGAAACAATGTATCATGTAAAATTCAACAAGCAATGACAAGAAAAAGGAATACACGAGAAAGGAACACACAACAATGAAACATATAAATAAACAAGTTAGAAGAACAACATAACACTTGCATCTCCAGTAACTCCACATTTAAATTTTAATAAACATAACACAAGTAATTCATGAAATATCTAGAGCTCCTACAGTCCTTTGTTGCTTAAACTCATCTGAAGTGAAGAAAATCATCACGAAACATCTTATAAAATTTCAACATTTGTAATCATACATCTATCCAACAAAAAATATATTGTAAACACTTGCTCTTTTTATTTTTAACCTATTTTTTGTGGATACTGCACTATACATATGTACAGAAAGAGATTAGAATATAAAAACCAGACATACTTTATTGTAGTGTCGATTTACAGATGATGGGTACAATTTAATAACTGTCCTCAGCAAATCAACTGCTTCATCCTGCAAATGGATAATTTAAATTTTCCTCTTGAGTGGTTGAAATAAAAATATAAGCCTGTGGAGGAAAAGAACCTACAGCCACTGGACCATTTTCATTTAAAAGCAGCAGCACAGGTTCGACAAGTCTTCCAGCAAATGATGATGCCTCTTTCTTTAAGTTCAAAAACCTTGCCAGTCTATGCAAGCAGAAAAATATATTGTTTTCTGTTAAACAAAATAAGCACATGCAGAATAAATGCAATAAAAAATGCATTGGGGCAAAAGATCCCAAAAAAGAAAAAAGAGATTATTTTGGTCTTAGTGATATAGTCATTAGTGAGAGTGCTAAATCCCTCTAAACTTGTCATTAGTGATATAGCCTTAAACGTAATTAGTACATATGCCCCTCAAATAGGCTAGGATAAGAGTGCTAAGAGACATTTCTAGAAAGACTTAAATGACTTGATTAGAGCTATAGGAGAATTTTAATGGCCATGTACGTGCAACATGTATAGGTTTCGAGACGGCACATAGAGGCTTCAAGTATAATGGTAGAAATCATGAGGAACAGGAAATCTCTTAAACTTTACTATAACTTTTGATCTGATGATAACCAACACTTTTTTTTAGAAAGAGACAATCTCATTTAGTGAATTTACTAGCGGCCAATACTCTAGCCAGATTGGCATTAACCTTATAAGAAAATGAAAACGAGCATGTTTGAATTATAAGGTGATAAATGAAAAACGTGAAGTTTCTCAACATAGACTGGTGGTGGCCGACTTCCACTTTCTAGTGTATGCTCGTAGAGATAAATAAGTCAAAATTGTAAGAACCAAATGATGAAAGTTAAAAAAGAATTATCAAAGAGAGCTTTTGGAAAGAAGAAGACGATGCAAATAACAAGTGGGAGAAGACGGTAACATGCATTTAAAATATTACTTCAGAGGTATTTGGAGTGACCAAAGAAAGTGGATGCGAAACTAACGATACTTGGTGGTGGAACAAAGACGTCAAAGAGCTATTAAGAAGAAGAAAGAATTATATAACTGCTTGTACCATGATAGGAGTGAAAACAATATGTAGAAATACAAGGTGACAAAGAAGACCGCAAAATAAGCTATGAGTGAGGCAAAGGGACGGGCTTTCAAAGATCTTTATCAACGTCTGAGTAAGAAAGAGGAGAAAAGGACAACTATAGAATGGCTAGGGCTCATGATAGAAAAACGAGAGACTTCAACCAAATTAAATACATTAAAGATGAGAGAGATCAACTCTTAGTGAAGGAGGATGCGATTAGGCATCGATGACAAGAGTATTTTGACAATTTGTTCAATGGTGAAAATAAGACACCACCATCTAGTTGGATGACTCGTCAGATGACACCAATAAGCATTTTGTACGAAGGATCCAAAAATCGAAGGTCAAAGAAACTTTAAAAAGGATGAAAGAGAGTAAGACAATAGACTCTGATGGTAGTCTAATCAAAGTGTGAAGATGTCTCGAGATATAGCTATAGTATGGCTAACCAAGTTGTTCAACAATATTTTTTTAATCGAACACGATACCTAAAGAGTGGAGGAGAAGTATATTGATACCAATCTATAAGAATAAGGAATATATCCAAAGTTGTACTAATTATCGAGAAATTAAATTGATAAGCCACACTATGAAGTTATGAGAGAAAGTTATCGAGCACCGTTTGCTTGGAACTGAAAGGTTTTGTTGTTGTTGTCATCATCGTATGAGAAAGTCATTTGCAAGAACAATGCGTATAAATAAATAAACCGTATAACAGTTTGAAACCAAAGTCAAGATAAGAAAGCATCCATGAGAACATCTACTTCTTAGGCCCTGTTCTTTTCAACTTATTCACCAGATTATTCACCGAATTAGAAACTTGCTTGGGACTGAAAGATTTTGTTGTTGTTATAGTATTCAAAGGGATTCTGTGCTCTAGCTTAGAAAAATATGCTTTCTCAAAAAACTTTCTTATACTGCATTGTTTAGATCACTTGTTTTAAACTATTTGTTAAGATTATTTTTTAAATATTTAATTTATCCACGGCAATAATCTACTTAATAATCTAAATCAAACAGACCTTAACCTTGTCCATGATTGCAGCATAGCAGCAGTATTAGTTCAGGTCATTAAGTTATACAACTAAGCTACAAGATGGGCTATACAAAAACTGATAACATTTAATGGTATCCGTTTTGTGGTCTAATCCCTACATCCAAACAAGCTCTGATGTTTTAAATGGATCACTCAGTGCTATCTATTCAATTCTCTTTGCCCCCCTCTTCCCTCTTTTCTCTCTCCTGCTTAGATTAGACAGTTTTTGGTAAACATTTCATAAAATGGAGTGCATTAGAAACAGTTACTTATGCATTTTCCGTTTATGTTTCACTTGGTAATACTACCATATGTCATTGTACATTTTGGTTATGTGAATACAGATAACACAGATACGCATGATGGCTTGAGCTAGTAAAAGGACATTGACACTATTGCATACCTCACGAATAAATCAGACATGGAAGTACAAGAGACTAAAATAACAAGTTGCGCGCTAGATGGTTCCTGCAAAGAGAATATAATTTATCAGCCAAAAAAATAATAATCTATGATGATGTGTATAAACACATAATGTTTTAGAAAAGTTGTCTCTTCTGGCATGAAAACATTATGAATGAAATCAACTCCTGATGAGCAGTATAAAGTTTTTTCAATAGATTTTCCATTTCTCAATCAGTCATCTTCCATGGGGTTTGTTAGCAGAAATTGATCCTAAAACCAAATTCTAGTTTTCAAAATCAGCTCCAGCTTTAAAGAAAAAGTTGAACCAAGCATACTCAGCAAAGACCAAATTTAACTTGGAGGAACTACCCAACTGGTGCAATATACTTCATAAGCAATAAACAATGGAAAAGGAAAATAATGAAAATTTCCCATAATTTGCATTTTTCTGATTTCAAAAACACAACTGAAACTGTAAATTGATAATGAAGTATGGATGGCATCATATATCTAATAGAAAGACAATGTTGAATTTCAATTGATGCTTTGGTTTATAATTGACTTTGAGAACAAGAAAAAGGGAGGAAAAATAAGCACCACATGACAAAGGGATGTTATGAAAACAGGAAACCTAACACCAGGGAACCCAAAAAACAGAATTAACATAATCTGATTTAGCAATTAGCATAAATAGTGGACAATCATCACTCTCAAATAGTGCAAAACTCCAATGAAAATATATTTCTTCATCTGCCTTTTCGTAGGTACAATAAATTTTAAGATTTTATTGGCAATCTTATAGCATAAACATTGCAACAAATAGAGCATAGAAATACTCATGACAATTTATCATACTTTCATGGTTTAGTCCTTAGATCCTCTCAAGATTAAGACAATTATAATAATCCAAATGCATCATCAACCAACTCAGTAATGGAATTCAGATTCTCCAGACATCAAAATGGTGAAAAAAAAAAGAACAAAAACAATCAATTTCTCAATAAATAAAACAAGAAAAAAAGAGAATAAGTTTGACATCAAATTGGTGGAAATGGCATGCATTACCTGCAAGTTACTAAGAATTTTTTCAAACCAATTGGCATATGATTCTGCAAAGCGTTCATTGCTGCACTGTTGGAACGTCAGACCGAGAAAGCAAGTACCCAACCAACGACCGTATGGCTACATAAATAAATGACAAAAGAAAGGTGAGAGTATTAATGGAAAATTTCTAATCCATTTTTTTTCATTGAAGAACGAAAAATATGTGAATCCAAGAAAACAATAGTTTTAGATCTCGGAAGCTCACACATATTGTTAAGACCATTATTCAGCACAGCATAACAAATAAATGGTATTGACCAATGCAACACTGTACTATATGTTTGCTCTAGTGATAATTTTTATAACAGGCAGTGGCAAAGAGGCAGGAAACTTGTGTAGTTTAGTAACCACTAGCTCAAAAATACATAAATAGAACACATAATGTCCTTTATACTCTGAAGGACAAATAACAAAAGGAGTTGAATAGCATGACATGATTTCAGAAATGTTGGAGCAAAAATTCAGAAATAACATTTGTTGAAATTAAATGTACAGGTGATTCATCAATGCATGTAATCAAAGACACTTGATAGCAATTATAAATTTGCAATATCAAACATTCTCCACGCACATCCGCAATTGAAATAAATTCATTAGGAATTATTTTTTAGAAAGTTGCAGTAGAAATCCCTAAGTTATATATAGACATGTGCATCAGTTGTGGGAGAAAAAGGGAAGAGATATGATGTTCATCCCTGAACTTGCTTAGTTCCACATTCACCTGACGCATGTTTGATCCACAATTTATATAAAAGTCGACAAAACTTACACAATTAAGTCAAGCATGAACAATATAGAACAGATTTTTCATTGTAGAGACTACGATTCTAAATGAATTTTTAGTAATTATAGCCAAAATCCTTCCAGAAATAGCGAAAAATTCTACCGAAATAAGACCAAAATGACAATGTAGGGAGCCAAACGGACAAGAGGCCAACATACCAAGTCGCTCTGCATGAGCTCACCGATGCGCTCGACCCACGCGTCCACGGTGGCACGCCACGCCTCGGCGAGCTTCGGGTCGTGCGGCCCGGGTTGGCGCTCCGTGAGGAGGCCATGCGTGCGCACCGCGTCGAGGATGGAGGCGAGCTCCGCCGGCGGCAGGTCGCTCCCGGGCTTCGGCAGCCGCTCGCCAACCACCGCCCGCAGCAGCCGCGCCTTGAGCCAGGGGTCGTTCACGTCGGCGAGGAATCCGCCACCAGCGCCGGACATCGCTGCACGCTCCGCGTCGCCGCGGCTCCTCGCACGCGTCGAGCTGGATATGCGTGCTTGACGCGTGCACCACCCCCGCCGCACCACCGCTCGCGCAGGCGCTTGCTTTGATTGCCCGCGCCGTCGCGTTCAGGGTTCAGGATCGACGGGGTCAGGGGAGAGAATAACAGGCTAGGGTTTAAGGCATTAGGGCCTTTTGCCGTTTGGGTTAATGGGCCGAGTATGATCCGATAAATCGGCCCAACTTGGGAAAATAAGGAAGTGATGGGGTTCAGTCAGATATGCACTGCCCAACTGGCTGCTTGATGGTGAGCGACTTCCAGTCCCAACTTTTCCTCACTCTACAGTAGAGAGGCGAAAAGCAGGTTTTTCGCTTTCCCGAGCTCATTCTCGCCGATTCCTCCTCTCAACCGGCTTCTCTGGCGCCGATAGGAGAGGAAATCAGCTTGAAAACAGGTGTAGATGTATAAGTATCTACTAGCTAAAGCTATAGTTTAATAGATTAGGGTGTATTCGGTAGCCTAGCCTTAGTGTTTAGCAAGGATCAGAGTTGTAGCCTCGGGGATGATAATGATGTTCTCATGGTTGCTAATGTTGTTAAAAGATAAGTCTAATGGAATCGGATTAGAGGCTTTATGTTTACCTCATCTTCAGGTACGGTCTCCATATTCCTTTCTTGGATTAGTAGTACGTGGTTCTAGATTGAAGATCATATCAGGTTTACACGACATTTAGCTATACTTTGAGGTCTAGATGTTCCATGGTTTTATAGTACGTCGATTTATTTGATAGCTTCTTAAATGCCGCTTCAAAACTATGATATTGTTTTGTCTGCATGGGAACTGGCTTCAAGTAAGTTTGCCATCATCCCAGGCCACTCAGGGTGGTGGATGACGAGCGGTTGCTTCAACCGGAGATGATAAAGATTTCCTGCAGAACCTCACAAGGACTTATCTGTAATTTTTGTTTTCTCTAAGGGTTCTTATGTAAGGGTTCGGATGTACTGTATCCTACTATATATTAATAAAATCCAACCCTTTCCGTTCCGTCTAAAAAAAGGCTCCTTGATGCAGCAGCTGACCGTCCTTTGCTGCTACTTGACCTGATTATAAAAAAAGGTTAATAAGAAAATTTTACCTATTGTAGTGTTCAGGACAAAGGAAACATGCCATGAAATTCCTTTAGATTTTTTCCCTAGATTTTACATTGACTGTATTTTAAAAATAAATAAATTAAACATGAGATCAAAACTTTAGAAAAAAATTGGACAAAGGATCATTCACATCAAATATCAATCTAGCTATATAGTTTTCAAATGATTTAAACGGTTTGTCTTTTAAAAAAACCTTTTAAATAAATCTGTTTTTTTTAAGTTTATAATAATTAATATTTAATTAATTATGCTCTAATTAAAAAACTTCATTCATAAGCCCGTCTGCGGATCTGATGAAACGCTCCTTCGAACGGGCGTAAGGCTGCATATTCCGCTCACATGCATATGATACCACCTTTCTTTTATAGAAAAAAAATGGTCCAACTAAAGTATGCCTTGGCTTGATCAATGATGCGGAGGAATATAACTAAGCTAGTGGATAGGTAGAGAGTGCGCACGCATTTCTGTTTCCCTCTTGGCTTCTGTTTTCTTGCCTCTCTTTCTGGCTTGTGCACCAGTTTTCTTCAATTTCTTTATTTCTCTTTTTTTATCTCTTTTGAAGGATTTATGCGATTGATCTATGGTGATCACGGGGAACGACTGACTGCAATAAAACTAGCAAAAGGATTTCGAGTCGCCATGGCTTTGTGAAGTGTTATTGGAAGGGTTAAATTACTAGCAGGAGGACAAGGACAATATTTAATTCGCATGTCGAAATCTGAAGATAACAGTAATGTAAATCTCTGTTAGTTATGATTGGATATTTATCAATAGAATTACGTTTTCATCCCTGATTTTTTTCTATATGTTCTTGCCTTCTATTTTGACATTATCGGTAGCTTGGTTGTTAAAATCATTGTAATAATTAGCTCCTACTGAAGCAAAAGGTGAGGATATCAAAATTTAACCATCTTCAATTGATAAAACATTACATGAAATTTACTCACCGATTCAGCTTATGTCGTTAGAGCCGTTGTGGTAATAATTGAGATCGCTGGTATTGGAGTAGTGGTGCGCTAGCATTGGAGTAGGGGTACGCATTGCGGGTGATGTCACCCTTCTAGCCACCACTTGTATTGGTTAGAATTGGAGAACGACGATGGCGATTGCTTTTTGGTTTCTTTTATGCACACATGAGGATTAAAAGTTATTAGGATTTATCTAAAGTGGCTTACCACATGTAGATCACTGGTGTATGTGCCATCTCTCTATTAATACTTGCTAGAAGAGATCGGGATAAGTCTATTAGAAAATAACACATGTCCGACTTGGATAAGAAGCGTGCATGCTAGAGACGTGTGTGGGTGTGGATGGGCCGCACCCACGGTGCTTTCTCTTGCTCCTTGCTAAGATCAACGATAATTTCTTGTAAGTTACTGTGTTTAATTTGGTTGGAAAATAGGAATTCTTCAGTACAGTAGGAGTATAACGGTACGCGGACATGCCCGCTTATCTGAGCCGCGGCTTGCCGCATCAATTTTTAATTTTATCAATTAATTTTAGGATTAATTTAGGGAGTTTTTTCCTTTTTTATCACTTAGCTTTTGCTTCACAAGTAAAAGTATAAAAGTCTTGACCTGTGTATCTCACTTATGAGATGTAGAAAAACAAAACTCAACCAAATATGCCCCCAAAAACACTTTTGGAAGCACGTGCATCTTATTTCCCTTTATTTTCAAGGGAGAACTACTTTAATCCTCATCAGTAGTTTTTAGTTGGAGTGTTCAGCTAATTAAGTCTGCGTTCCTTCCTGTAGCGGTGGCGAATAAATAATTTGCACTTATTAATCGAGTATTAATTATTATAAACTTTAATTTTTAGTAAACTTGTATATAAATTTTTTATATAACTGTTCGAAAAATATTCTAACTGAAAAAAATGTTCTTGTTACCGATCCGAACTGAGCCTAAAGGTATTGAGCTTTAATATTATTCACTAGTCAGTATTCTTAGTTCTTAGGTCCAGTTGGAATATGAAGTTCCGTTCGAGCTGTTTGTGTCTAAAAAAATAGAATACATCATTAGCATATAATTAATTATATATTAACTATTATAAATTTAAAAATAAATTTAATGAACTTTTTAAAAGAACTTGTGTATACAAAATTTTTACATACAACGTAGTTTAAACATGCTAACGAACAATGAAATTACAGTTTCAAGTTGCAAAAAAGAACTCGTATCTTATAGTTGGTTACTCTTCTGAGTAGATTTTGTTTGCACCATTGCCAACTGCTCTGTATTTTTCAAACCGTTAAATATTATATTTTTTAAAAATATTTCTATATAAAATCACTTTTAAAAAATCATATTAGTTTATTTTTTTTAAAAAAATTAACTAATACTTAACTAGTTAAATAGAGTGTCGGAGGGAGGATCCAGCCATCCTGCCAAACACACCCTAAATGCTATGCTTGAGCACACATGCAATTTATTTTTTTTACAAAGGGGCTAAGCTAGCTTGCTGCCAAGCTGTTGCTGTGCATTGGACGGAAAGGAGATGTCAACGCGTACCACCGACGTTAGTTTCTTTTTTTATATATACATGAAGACGTAAGGGCACTTCTAGAATATATATATACACACACGCATGCATCATATATATAAGATTGAAATTAGTATATCTAAAGAGTATATCTTAACATCTACAAAAATATTAGAGACGTATCTCTGTTGATGATGCGTGACCTATAACTAAAAAATAATTACACTGACATCTAGTTTTTTTAACATATTTTCTCAAAAAAAACTTTATTTAGTTAATTATGTGTAAAAAATTAGAAGGTATACTGCATATTAGAATTACAAAGAGAAGAAAGAGTGGCCAAGTATAAAACTATAAAATTAATGCAAGTATACAACAATAATAAATCAACAAAAACCTCTTCGCAAAAAAGTCAATAATAGACATAAAACAACTTTTTCAACATCCTTTATGATGCAAAGAAAAATGCATTATCTATTATATAAGAAAATTGGGGGCATATATAAATATGAATTATAAATTTACATAGGTCATGTGTTTTTTTATCCTTATAAGTCTTATCTTTATCTATTACATACATTTTAGCGAATAGCTATCACATTTCATATCCATGGTCTCACATAGGTCCTACAGAAAAATAAATAAAATAATCTACATATTATTTTATTTATTCTTAACTCAACTCCTTTTATTACTTAACTATATTAAAACCCAACAAAACCTCTAAATCACGATTTAAGTAGCTAATCTTCTTATTATCTTTTTGCATATTAATTTTGGTTTTTCTTTATAACTCTTCACATTATTATTATCGATATGAATTTTTATATGTTAACACGTGTTAATGTCTTATTGTTAGTGCAAGCTAATCTAAGTTGTTTTTACAAATTCGGTTTGTTCTCTTCACACTACTGCTTTTTGACCTTGTATGGCTTGCTACTCCACCACCATTTTGCTATCCTAAAATATATGCTTTTATAATGCCATTTGCCCATTTATCCATTTATTATTATTTATCATTGGATGTATATGAGAGAAATGCGTAGCTTGGTTGCTTGGCAACCACTTCTACCCCCTTGACCCAGGCACAACCCCAAGTACTCAACCGCAGCCAACCAAGCAACCACCATTTCCTTCGGTGAATGCCACATATCTGCCCAATCACACATGCGCCTCTAGTCGCTTGTGCGCGCACGCGCTGCGGTTGTATGTATCCAAAGCCCCAATCCAACCAACCACTTCCGCAATCCTCTTAACCAACCATCCAAGCAACCCCAACCAAATCACCCAAGAATCGGGGAGTTCGACGAGGCGGAGCAAGAAGACGACGATGAAGAGGGAGGGATGGCAGCATGGCGCCGTCCGCGTCAACCGCAGCAAGCTGCTGCGGATCGCGGCCGACGCGGAGGCGGCGGGGGAGCTGGGCGGCGGCGGCGGCGCGGTGGTCAGGGCGCCGTCGAAGCCGACGAACGCGTCGAGGAGCACGGGCAAGTGCCGGCGGCCGCGGTGCCGCGGGTGCCACGACCACCCGGTGGACAAGGCCCGGGACAAGGCGAAGGGGGCGCACAAGCTCCGGGCCTACGACGTTGCGCTCAACCACCGCCTCGTGTCCTGGCGCGTCGTCGACAGCGCCGGGGCGTGGGCGGCCGGCACGGGCATCCCGGACTACAAGGGCGCCTCCGCGTCCGCCGTGCTGGCCTACCTCGCCGGGAGGAACAGCTGGCACGAGGACGACGACGACGGGGGCGCCGCCTCCCTGGAAGCGGCCCCGCAGGCCAGCGGCAGCGGCCTCTCTGACCTGTACGATCTCATCGTCGGCCACCACGCCGCCTTCGCCCGCCAAGAACAGGACACGGCGCGCTTCACTAACATAGAAGTAGCAGACAAGGACGAAATCGAAGAGGAGCCGGACCAAGATGCAGCAGCAGCAGCAACTGGTGGTGAGGAGGAAGAAGACGACATGGGCTTCTACAAGGTGGGGATCACAATTGCGCTGGAGTACTTAGATGGGGAGGAAGACTGGATCATGGTGGAGGAGATCTGATCTGATCAGATCGATCAAGAATTGCAAATAAAGAATGCAAGAGGTCATCCATCCATCCAATCATCCATGTGTTGGCTCTGTATGATCCTGTCTCTCCTATCTTCTGGTGGTGTTCATATTATTGTTGCTCCAGTCGATTGTGTCCATGTGTATATGGTGACTTTTAATCGCTTAATTTAGTTGTGGTCAATTGGTCATGGATTATGATGCATGATTCAAAACCTGATTTTATCTCATGTGTGAATAAAATGGAGAAGGGAACTATTCTTCTTCAGTTCTTGGTTCTCGTTGCATGATTTACTGAATTTACTGAATCTAGTTGTGCCAACTGCTCTTCAATCTCCTGCTGAAAGTTCCATTCTCTGGAATCTGATGAGTTCTTGGTTTGGGAGATAAAGGGTAAATAATTCAGTTCTTCAAATAGTAGTTTGAGTTTCGCGAAAGCAAGATGCAAGCTGCATGGTTAGAAAAGGATGGTTTCCCCAATTCTCCATCTGTGCTGTTGGCAGCATCTTTCTTAATCTTGCTCCCTTTCTTGAAGTGTTTTTCTTTTTGTGTCAAAATCTCATAACTACACCTAATATTTGGTAGCTTTTAAATTCATGGTTATTGTGTTGTATACTTGTATTAGCCTCTTTTCTGATCAAAGTTGACACCCAAGTGGTGACCTTGTTCTGTGCCGAAAGCGTTGCTCCATGGAAGGCATGACCCCTCCTGCAATTTTATAGTTTCTTTTGTTGATGCTGGAAAAGGGAAAGGTTTCAACATTTCAATTCAAATTCAGCAGTATGTTTTACCAAATTTCAGCAGCTATGTAGTCATTATCATCATATCATTTGATGGCAGTGTTTCAACGGTTCAAATGGATCCACATCTTTCTGATGACTGCGATTGATAAAAGGAATAGATAACTTATGAATTAAGAATTCAGTTAGACATCACATACGAAAACCTATATCCGTACGCATGAAAGCAACCAAAAAAAATTCAACTCTCTTTCGGATGTACACGGAGAACTTTCTTCTAGATATCACACTGGCTCAAAAAACACGAAACCTACGAAGTACAAACCCATGTCCTGTTTAAAATGCACCGATTTGTAATAAAATTTTATAAGCCTTGGTCCTGTTTAAAAGGCGCCAATTCACAGATTTTATAGGATTGCCACAGGAAGTGCACATGAAACATCACAATTGCTAGGACTTTTGGAGAAAAAACAATTCTAATCAGGGTCTTAATGTAGAGCATATAGTTCCACTAAGGGCCTATTCGGTTTGGAGAAACTTCGTAGGAATTTTGAAGAAATCTATGAAAAATTTGTGGAATTCCTGTAGTTCAAAGAAGCCCTAATTTATTTCCTTTGATTGTTTTTCGCATAGTTTGCTCTTTGTTGTTGCAGGTAGCTTCATTTTTCTGAACTTAAGTTAATTGCACTAGAATGTGACTAGGTGACAAAATGCCACTGCTATCGGGAAAGCCAAGGGGGGATTTTGTTCAGTTGTGTCACTACTGAATTGTAAAAACTAGGTCTTGTTTGCTGAAACCATTGCCAAGATCGATTGGGCCTTCCGAAGGACCATTCAGAAAACAATCGAATAATACCTCTGGAAAAAAGAAGTGTGTTTATCTACGGGCGAGATACAGACCTTGAATTAAGAACAGGCACGGAGAAGAACAATGGCGTACAAGTAGTATTTTTCCTTTTTTTTCTAAGTTTAACTTACTAAGATGTTTAACTTACTAAGTTAAAAAATATGATATCATTTACCGCATCAAATTAGTTTTATTAAATCTGAATTGAATATATTTTGATAGTGCGTTTATTTTGTGTTTAAAATATTACTATATTTTTCTATAAATTTAATCAAATCTAAAAATATTTGACTTAAAAAAATAAAAACGGCTTATAAAATGAAAAAAACAAAGAAAGTATTCTTTTTGCTGTAGTGCATATCTGCATACAATGCAATAGGAAATTCCTTGGAAAAGAAATATTCCACAACACCAGCCTTGGAAACTTTCCATCATCATGTAGATTCCTTGTTGAAACTACCCGATTGCAAATAGTGGATAAAAACGATCAGGAGAACAGAGTAAATAGCTCACGTATTGTTTGTATATGTTTTGGCATGAAAAAGGGACTTTGGAATAAGAAAATCCTATGAGAAAAAAACCTTAACTACCATAGTCCAAGTTTTAGGCCTGGTATGTTTTCCCCCGATTGAAGATAATTCAAATTGAAACTTTCTTCATCTAATAAATCCATTAAAATTTCACAAGTACAAAAAATGATTTAATATGACTAAATTAAAATTCAAAAATGTTGGAGTAATTCTTATCTACATTTTTAGTACTTTTATGTTGCTGTTGAGCTCCTAGGGGTTTTAATCCTTTTCCTGAAATGAAAAATCAATTCTGAACTCTTAATGCCAGTTGGGCCGAATCTCCTACCCCTAATCTCTACCTCTTTCCTCCACCTGGCCCGCAGCACATTCCCCTTTTTCTTCGGGCCAGGCCACATTTTGTTTCACTGAGCCATCTTTTCTCTCTCCTCTTTGACATGCGTCTACGGAGTACTATTCTACTGGGGAGAGTCGGAACTCGGAAATACCCGTTGTACTCTTTTTCCCTCTGTGTAATGCAATCATCGGTCTCCTCAGGTTCACTCGCTTGATATAATTGGAGTTGATAAAATCAGATGTGGTATTTCACAAACAGAGAACAAGTTGAACGGTGAATGTAAATTGCTAGGTGAGGCTCGTCAAAATTTGGTGAGATTGGATAGAGGATTTGGTTGTCACAGAAAAAAACCGATTAAAGAAAACGTGAAAGGATTTAATTCAATTATAGAAAATTATCGATTAAGTTAAAAAAAAAACGTGAAAAAAATATTAGACTTAATATCAGAATATAAATATATATCCTAAAATCCTCTAAATCATCCTTCTATCCATACAACTTTCGCGCCTCGGTCTCTCCCTCAGCGACCACCACCAGCGTCCGGTCACCCTCACATCGTCCCTCGTCATGCCCGGCATGTCGTACCTCGCCAGGTACGCCCCCGCCCGCTCCTTGATCTCCCACGGCGTCCGTCCCCGCCGGTACGCCGCTGCGCCCGCGGCGGCGCCATTGTCGACTGAGCACGGAGCCGCCGCTGCGACCGGGGAGGCCGGCACGACGAGCAGGCGATCGTCGTCGGCGTCACCGTCCATGATGCGCTCCATGGTTCGCATCATCTGGCCCACCGTCCTTGCCTCCGGAAAGCTGTCCCATAGCCCTGCAAAGTGCCGAGTGACGCCCAAAAATTACATTTTTAATTCTAGAAAACAGCTAAAAAGTACAACTACAATTTTACCTCTAGAAATCCCTAAAAACTAGTACAATTTTAACTGGAAATCCCTAATCTGTATTCAATTTAGGGAACTAACAAACAAACACAAAAAACATGATAATTAATCTCCTCCATCCACTGAGATTATCCAATACTGCAAACCACACAAAATTAATTTTACAAACAAGATAACTAGTAATAAAAAACCACACAAATTTCAATTAGTGAACTAAGTAACAAAGCAAACACAAAACACTTGCTAATTACGTACCAAATGGCATGGTTTGGATGACCACCCTCCTGGGACTGCGAGTCCCCTGCTGCTGCTGTGGCCTGGTCTTTGGGGCCCTCTGCAGGTGATCCAGACTCCGTAGACCCGTTCCTCATGGACCGTACTCTCACCGTGCTTCTTCTAGGCCGACAAGAAGCACCGGTCCATGAGAGCCTGCCTCCTCTGGGAGCCTGAGCCACCGGTGATCCGGTGAATGGCTGCAGGTTGGAGACAATGGCTTGCTGATGCATCATCTCGCTCTCTGACTCTGGTTTTGTAGTGGACTGGGAATGAACTTAGCTTGATTTTGGGTGATGCGACAGTTGCAGCGTGTGGGGCTTATATAGAGTGGGGGGAGGGAGAGAGGGAGAAGAAATGCGACATCACATCACGGGTGAGCGAGGAGAGTGTGGGGGCTTCTGGAGAACGGTTAGTCCGTTCTAGAACTGTCGGGACATATGATGAACTGTGGATATTTTCTTGTTTCTGTCTGGAGAGATGGATAGTAGTATGTATGTATCCCTCGTTTAAGTATATTTTCAATGATATTATGACGATGATTTAAATAAGCTGGAATATATATGATTTTTTAATTAAAATATGATTATATTAAAAATTGGCTTTAAACTCTTATTTTTTTAATATAAGGTCACAAGTTGCATATAAAAGAATATCTATTGCTTATAATTTTCGCTACTGATATAGTGCTAATCTATAAAAATTGAATCTATGGCGGTAGACTTTAGAGTCAAAAAATTTTAGAATCAGTAGAATTAAAACTGAATATATGAGATATGACTTTGCGAGACATGAAATGATAGTTTAGAGGTTACATAGTATTTAAGAAAAATACATTTCACTATTTAGGATTTAGCATTGATACCATAGAAAAATAAATATATTGATGAAAATGTTAGCTATAAAATAGGTGAATAAAACGGTGAAAATCATTAAGTATACTTTGCAATAAGAAGGTAAAATAAAAGATAAAATATAAGTTTTATAGAATAAGGATTAGAGCTAATGGTGTAGAATATTAGAATAAAAATATAAATATGTTATAAAAATACTTATATTACGTTGAATTTGTGAGAATATAAGAATAAATAATGATGATATACGTGATAAGTAAGAGATAGCATTAACTGATGAAAAAATTATGTAACATCGGTTGAGATAGTTTAGATATAAATGAATACCAACAAATGTATATAATGAAATCATAAGACATGATAATAATATAATACATGAAAAATAATTTTTTTGACTGAAGTTTTTCTAACGTATTGAAGCTCTTGGTTGTATGCATGCACTGTGTGTTATCCAGCACGGAGCCAGAGAGGGGTCCAACTTTCTTTCTGTAGTTCTAAGTATGATTAATTAAGTTTTAATTATTAGATTTATTTGATATTTTAAAGCAGTTTGTTTTCGTATGAAATATAATTTAGCAGTTTAAAAAATGTGCTAACAAAATTTGAGAAAAAATTTACATCTTAATCTTGCGTATCCAAGAACTATAAACATCATTTCTAATTGATGGTAATATACACAAGAAAGTGTATAGAAAAAGTAAGACATTGCGCACTAGAAACCAGCTAATAATACATATGAAGTTGATAATGTGTGTCAGCCATAGAAAAAGAAAAGGTCTCCATTGGCAAAACATATCAATATATTATGCAAAATATGATGTCATCAATTTTTATGTCAAAAAACATATCAAGATAGCAACCTATTCAAAACAAAATTTTTCAATGTACAAAACTACAAAATTAAAGATGGTTTTTTTAGAAATTAATGATGAACTATGGACACAATAGTGACAAAAGGGAGAGAGAGAGGACCCCACCTCTGCCAATGCTGGTGCTCTGGCCGGCACCATCCACACTTCTTTGCTGCTCGCAATCCTCATCGCCATGTGCCCTTGATGCTGCCACTAGCTTCCACCCCTGCCTCCTTCCTACCCACGCGCCTTCGCTAGACACTATCGAGGAGATGTCGAAGACGCTAGATCTGCCTCATAGTAGGCATTGTCACTCCTTTACCGACGTGGTAAAGTAGCTACGGCCCCTATCGCCACATCAACAGCCAGTCTTAGCTATACCGATCTAGAGCGGTTAGTTTGCCACTGCTTGTTCATCGGCCTACGCCAGTAGCCCTCCCCACTAAGAAGCTACAACAAAGAGGGTTCCGGAGAGTCATCACCTTGACCCTTAGTCTAGACGTGGCGGTATTAACGTGTCCATAGCAAGATGGATGCTGGTCAAGCGACACTTTCGATGGAGGACAAGGAATTCAAGTCCGAGCTGCTCGAATTCAACTCAATGAGATGCCTCTTCAAGCCACACCACCAAACCAACTGCTTTGCCCATCACCCTAGTGTTTCTTGCCTTCCAAACGAGGATGAGGGGACACTTCTTCACTTGCCTTGCTCAAGACCATTGGGTGACAACATGTAGAGACC
This sequence comes from Oryza coarctata, assembly GCA_030770085.1. Classification (NCBI taxonomy): domain Eukaryota; kingdom Viridiplantae; phylum Streptophyta; class Magnoliopsida; order Poales; family Poaceae; genus Oryza; species Oryza coarctata. Next base: position 9,211,875 of record CM061471.1, read on the forward strand.
CCGTCCATTGTTTCTCCTGCCATCGCTCATGGCATTGTGCTTATGACTGCAAGCAAGTAGAGATGCTTGAAAGTTGTTCTCAGCACAACTCTAATGTTCAAGTTTAGGCTTTGCCTCGATGGTGTCCCTCGCCATGCGTGGATGCCTGACATTGTCAAAAGGATCATTGCCTAGAGCTGTGCCCTAGAATGCATGGACATGAACCTAGTTCAACCCGTCGACACTCGCTCCATCAATCTTTGGGCCTAGACGGTGACTCCAAGTTTGATCCACAAAGCACGTATGGCTCACATTCACCAGGCATGCTAGAGACAAGGTAGTTGACTCTATGCTGGTGTCTAAAACACTGCTAGAGCACTCGCAACACAACACCGAGTATAACATACTACTCTACATCGAGAAAATTCATGACTACAGTACGACGACAATTGATCTCTCCAATCTGGACTCATGTGAGTCCCACCTAGCACCTAGGGGCAGTTGATGGTGAGTAGGTACCCTTTATGCTTTCAACGGTTTTCCTCACCATCCACAGTCACCGCAACCCCTTTGGAGAGTGGAGATTAAAGTGACAAGTAGGATGATGACTGCCACAAGGAATGAGGCTAAGACAAGGCAGGACTTCTATAGAACAATGACCATCCAGATGTGTTACGGGGCCACAACTAGTAGCGCCATGATCGTGATGATGACTAGGATGGGCACGACAAAGATAGCTACTATGGCCTAGACAAGTCTTGGCATGCTAACTACAATGACATCTACTAGTGTATGCATTCTCCATGAAGAAGGAAGATTGGTGAGAGCAGTCACCACAAGTGTCGCCGCTCTAGAGGCTGCATCAATGAGAATATCCCGATGCCAAATGTGCCATTGGTGGATGCCAAGCGCTATGAGCAAGAGGTGAGCAAGCTAAGTTTAGTTCTTTGTCTCAAGATAGCAACCTTGCAGTGCACGGTAGCTGCCCTGATGGCCAAGGAAGCTAGCTACCACGATGGCAAGGATGTGGTGGGTGTCGATAGAGTTGTCGTGCTCCTTTATAGGATTGATGAGGAATACCAAGGAGTGAAGCCTAGTCCGACCAAGGTCTTGTAGGGTTAGAAGGCGAGCGCATCATCCCCGCTAGCTAAATGTTTTGGCACATCAAGCCATACCACCTACTAATTATGACTCAGCGGGAGATGGATGAGGCCATCTTTAAAACCATGGTGGAGGCGGAGGATATTTGCATTCTCAAGGACCTTGCCAAGTCACTAGTTTGAGGCCAAGCTAAAGTGGTCATGCCGCTATCCCTACCATCATGCAAGCTATTCTCGCTACCACCGAGAGAGGATGACACACTTTGAGGCTTTATTGCACCACCACAGATTGAGGCCCAAGATTGGCCTCTAGTGCTGCCCGCGTCACAGCCACCTATGGCCTAAGATACGGTGGTGCCATGTATGCTTATAGCCCAAGATACACTGATGCCACATCCACCTATGGCCCAAGTAAATTTGGCATTGCATCCACATACAATCCAAGTTACGCCGACATCACTTCCGTCTACGGCCGAAGAACAAGTGCCAACCTAGGAGTTGCTGAAGCTCCGATTGCCTGTGGTCCATGACAAGGCACCAACCCTGGAGTTGTCAACGACCCAATCCCAAGTCTAGTTGTCTGTGTTGTCAACCCGTAGCCTCGTACGTCCTAAGACTTGTAGGTGACACCCATAGAAATGGCACAAGATCTAATGACACAGCCCATGGCCACATCCCAAGATCAAGCTCCGGTGCTAGCACAAGGTACAAACTCACTGGAGGACGCTGCGGATCTAGTGTTGCGCTCCTTGTTCAAGCCAATTGCTCCAGCGACCCTGCTGACACCAGCAGTTGCCCTTTTGGCGTAATTGGACGCATTGTCTTCTCTTAGAATCATGTATGTGTGGAAATCAGTCTAGCCAAAAGATGTGCCAGGAGAGCACGTTCACCGATGGAGGTCTGATGCGATGCACCTACACATGTGAAGGCTTGGGAGATCTACTTAGCTCTAGTGCAGGTCTTTAAGATCTTTGGCGTCTTTGAGTTGTTGGGGTTTAGGGCATGATAGTCAATTTAACCTTCAATTGATAAGAAAGACATATAGAGTTAGATCAATGAACAAATCGATCGATAGACCGATACGGACTCCTGCTATCGGCTAGTTGTCGATAGGGGTTATAACATTTATAAATCGGCTAGAAAGCCAATGATGACATAAGCAAATAGTGAGAAATAAAATTGTAGACACATTGGCTATAGAGCCCATGATGCTCTAAATAAAATAGATGATAAGAAGTAAAGTACAAAGTCTAGTCTTTCAAAGAGACAAGACCTAGCAATCACTGATGACTGTACTGTTAAAACTAACCTTGATAGATTAGACCGAACTGAGATAGTATAAGTCCAAAGCTAACAACACTGGAGTGGCAGAAATTAGATTGGTCGTGCTGACGGTATAAGCGAGCCAATCGGCCAATAGGCCAATACGGACTCCCGCTATTGGCTGTGAGTCTGATGAAGACATAGAAATACAATGTAAATAGGTAAACTCATTGACTAGCTGAGCCGATGTGAGGAATGAAACGTACTAGATCATGGTGCTAGCCTTATCAAATACAACCTTGATAGATCGGATCTAACCGAGACAATATAAGGATGGATCTAATAATACCGGGTCGATTGCTAGCAGATTAATCATGGATGATCTATGTATATCAGTTGAAAAGCTGATATGTTAAGCATCAAGTTGAGCGTAAAGGTAACTTATCGGTTGGCTACTCCGATGAAACGTCGCGTAAAAGCCTATCAACTTAAGACTCAATCTACTATCAACAGTCTAGAATGTCAGACCTAACCGATGTAGTTCGAGACTAATAACGGTAAAAGGAGCTTGATAAGACAATAGATTCCACGCAAACGTGATGTGATATATCTGATCAGATAAAGAGGTTGGACCCAACCGATGTAGTCTTTGACAGAGCAGATATAACAGGATAGTGATGTGACTTACCCCTTCGCCAAAGATAGGACGTAACCGATGCAGTCTTGCGTCGAGAGCCATAACTCACTGTAAAAACCTAGATGAACTAGGGTGGCGATGCGCCGAAGTTTTATTGATTTATGGAGATGATTTACAAGGTCCCTATGGGTTTGTATTTATACCCTAGGATTACAAGAGTCCGAGATTGTTACAAATAACTTATGGATATTATTTTATAAATAGAAAAGGAAACTATATCTAAAAAATAATAAAATTAACTACTCTTGCCTAATTACAAGAGATATCTTATAAATATAAAACTACTCTACCTTAGTTTTCATGTTTTCTTCCTAGATTCGGTCTCCTCTGAATAATCTTCCATCTTCAACTGAACCGAATCTATCTTCATCTAATTCGATTGGCTCTTTCCTTATTTGAGACCATTAATAAGTCCATCTATTTGATCAGCTTCTTCATCTATCAATCAAGCTCTTTCTATAAGTTGATTGGTTCTCCATCTATCAATTGACCTATTTCCATAAGCCGATTGGGTCTCTGATCCTTAATCGAATTTGTTTGCGGGCTTACCAAATTTTAGTGTTAACAATCGGTGTCAGGAGGAGATCTAGACTTGCCAAGAAGCCGTTAGCCAGTGTGTCGATGGCCATCAAGGCCCAAATCAATCTTTGTCGGCGTTTGGGGATCTTGCCTAGCAGAGGGATGCTCACTAACCAAGTTTTGGTGGACTACTAGGCAATGTTGGACAAGCCATTGCTACTAGTGGTGATTGATGTGCTTACGCTCCTCTTCATGCTCAACAATGAGAAGGGCCAAGCCAGGGATGATGGCATGGTGAGCTACATAGGCCCAGCCGATGCGGACAACATCCTAGGCAAGATCACCAAGGCACATGCTTAGTGTCGTGCGTTGAGTTGACCTACCAGCTCGTAGTCTATTGATATCGATGAACCTCCTACATCTACTTGCTTTTGCTGTAAGCGAGAACCAGCTACGCTGCAATCCAACTCAAGTAAGATTTTGATGCTTAGAGACTTTAAGCCATTCACTGCAATTCCGTGAATTTGGCTCCTTCCTTTGTCCTTTCCCAATGTCACATTTCTGCGCCTGGATAGTTTGGTCGAGCACCACAATGGTACCCCCTTTGCATCGACCACCTCTCTTGTGACGTGACAACTAGATTGTGGCTGGCGCCCTACATAGTAGCCTTGGTATTGCCAGTTCCTACAATATCGTAGTGCCTTACCTTGAGCTACTTCGCGATAGCGCCGGTACTGATGATACTTCACCGCCTCACCTCGAGCTTCTTTGTGAGGGTGCTACACCACCTCACCGTGTCCCAACACTACAACCTTGGTCTTGCAAACCCTCTCCCAGCAACAATGTGCATAATAGCCTTGCCATCGTCAACTCACATTTGCTTAGCGCCCATCCCTTCTGTCAGTAATGGTACTTCTAAAGGGCACGCCCTTAGTAATGGGCGCCGCTCACCATCTCATGACCAATGCAGAACTGATGAAGGCACACCAACTCTAAGTCAGAGCATATGCTGTTGCATCCAATGATAGGACTGACTCTCAACATCCTGAGCTAGAATGTTTGGGGCCTGAATCGCCTGGCTAGACAAACGACCGTTAGAGAAATGATTTCTTCAGCCCTTCCATACATTGTATGCCTCTAGGAAACGAATATAGTTAATAAATGTGGCTCTTGTCTCAACCCTAGGGGCAGGTCACTTGCGTGCTTTCGAGCAAAAGTCGGCTAGAGGTAAGGGAGGGACCCGGGGTGGAATCCTCATCGCATGGAATGATGACTTCATAGACTTGATTGATTTTTTGGCCAGCATGTTCTGCTTATTAGCCACCATCACTATAAAGGTGTGCCGCACTGCCTTCCTCTTGACAATGGTGTATGGCCCATTGAGAGATAGTGAGAAAGCACATTTCTTATAGGAAGTGCATGACACCAAGCCAATTGATGGTGTAGGTTGGTTGGTGGTAGGGGACTTCAACACAATCTATAGGGTAACAGACAAGAATTACAATAACCTAAACCTCCTCTAGATGGCCCTCTATAGGAACACCCTTAATGCCTGTGAGCTTAAAGAGGTCACACTTCAAAACAGGCATTTCACCAGGAGCAATGAGAGGGACAACCCGACCTTAGTTAAGTTGTACCGTTTCTTATGTAATGCAGCTTGTGATGTTGCTTTTGATTCTCGCCTTCTGAACGCCCTCTCCACCTCGAGCTCACTGCCCTCTGCTTCTTTCCAACCAGGGAAAAATCCCTAAAGACAAAGACCTTCCACTTTGAAAACTTTTGAATCTGCCTCCTAGGGTTCAAGAAGGTTGTCACTAAAGCCTGGAATGAAAGACAACCTCATCACAAGCCACACCATATTCTTCATCACAAACTAGGGAAAGCGGCAACCGCTTTAAGGAAATGGATTCGAAACATCTTGTCAGATGCAAAGCTCCATTTGCACATGGCCTTGGAAATTATCCTAATACCCGACATAGCGCAAGAGCAAAGGTAGCTCACATAGCAAGAGGTGCATTTGAGGAGAAGCCTAAAATCACATGTGCTAGGACTCGTAGAAATAGAGCAGACATGAAAGAAGTAGGCGTCCAGGACCACCAACCTCAATGAAGGCAATGCTAATGCAAAGTTCTTCCATCTTAAGGTGAACACTTGAAAGAGGAAGAATTTTATCTAAAGGCTAAGGCATGGCCAGTTGTGGAAAATAAAGCACGTTAACAAGCAAACATCATAAATGACCACTTATCCTCCATCATTGCCACACTACAGCAAAGGATGGTGGACCTAGACTGCGAAGCTATTGAGCTCAACACGATAGACTTGTTGGCCATAGGAGTTCCCATAATAGAAGAGGAGGTCCATGTGGCCAGTGCCAACTCTCCTCGGGCAAAGCACCCGGGCCTAAGGGCTTCACCGGTACATTTTACAAATCATGCTAGGAAATTGTGAAGCATGACAAAATGGTGGTAATCCACTTCATGAATCAACACAATAACATCTTGGATCTACTCAATACGGAAAACATTGTGTTAATTCAAAAAAAGGAGGGAGCTGATGAAATCACAGACTTTAGGCCAATTAGTTTGATCCATGGAATCGCCAAGCTGATTTCAAAGATCCTCACTATTCGGCTGCAACCTCTCATGAATGACCTAATCAGCTATGCACAGAGTGCCTTTATAAAGAAAAGAAGCATCTAAAACAACATGTACATCTGCAACTTGCTAAGAAGGTTTAACCAAACAAACATGTCAACCCTACTACTCTAGCTAGATATTACGAAAGCGTTTGACACAAATAGGTGGGACTACCTCCTTGAGCTAATGTAGAGAAAAGGCTTCCCTGCAAGATGGAGAAACTATATCTCCAACATTCCATGGAGCTCCTCTACCCACGTCCTTCTGAATGGCTCCCTGGGCACCCTGATTAAACATGGCAGGTGATTGAGACAAGGAGACCCCTCTCCCCCATACTCTTCATCTTGGCCATTGATCCCTTTCACAACTACTAAAGAAAGCGATAGATCAAGGACACCTCACACCACTCAATGGGAGAGCTATGCGTTTGCAAACCTCCCTTTATGCAAATGACGCTGCGACCTTTGTGCACCTATTGACACATGATATAGGGAACCTGGCCCACATCCTTGATTCTTTTGATGAGGTCACCAAACTACACACCAATATGCACAAAATTCAAATCGCACCAATCCTCTGTGCAAATCATGACCTCCAAGAAATCCTGCAAGTCTTCCTGGCAAGTATGATGTACTTTCCAATGAAGTTCCTTTCACTACCACCAGCAGTCTCCAAACTAAACAAAATCCATGTCTAATCCCTCCTCGATAAGTGCCATGCAAGACTAGCACCATGGCAGGGCAAAATGATGACCGTGATGAGAAGAACGACTGTCACCAAGTTGGTGCTCATGACACTACCGATCTACCGCCTAATGGCCCTGAAGGTAATAGAAGGCATCTTGAGCTCAATTAATAAAACAATGCAGAAATTCCTTTAGGCGAGAGGAGACAACTTCTTAAGCAGGAAGTGCAACATTAATTGGGAAAGAGTATGCATGCCAAAAGATTTGGGAGGTCTCAGAGTCCTAGACCTATCTCATTTCGCAAGAGTGCTAAGAGCCAAGTGGCTCTGGTATGAGTGGACTGTATTAGAGAAGCCATAGACCAACACTCTTGTACCCAACGACCAAATTTATAGGGATATCTTCACGATAGCAATGACCATTACCTTAGGCAATGGAACGACTACAAGATTCTGGCACTCACATTGGCTAGAGAACAAAATGCCTAAGACTATTGCACAGGCAATCTTCGCGTCTTCAAGGCATAAGAATATAATAGTATCCGAAGCCCTCTCCTCCAACACCTAGATCTGAGACATATGGATGCTACAAATTATGACAATGGAGCATCTCCAACAATATGTTGAGTTGTGGACCATGATTCAAGGAGTTAGCCCCTTGGGGCTGCAACGAGACTCCATTATATGGAAGCTTACGATGAGCGATGAATACATGAAGAAATCTGCTTACCGACTACAGTTCCTAGGGACAACAAGAACTATCTTTAAACACTCAATCTAGAAATGATGGGCCCTGCCCTAGTGTAAATTCTTCACGTGGCTAGTTATCCAAAACATAGTGTGGACGGTTGATTGACTTCAGAGAAGGGGATGGCAAAATCAACGCTTGTATCCTCTTTGCCGCATCGCTCACAAAATGGAGCTACACCTCCTTGTAGGTTGTAAGCATTTGAGAAGGATCTGGATAGTGATATAACGTTGGGCTAATCTTGACCTTTGAATATAATGCTAGGAAGCATGTGCATCGGTGGAGGAATGGTGATAACAACTACTTCATGCATCACAAAACCTGAGGAAACCTCTAAGTCCTTGATCATTCTTGTTGTCTGGGAGGTGTGGTGTGAGCGAAATGCAAGGACTTTTTGACACGCCACCATCACACCTACCACCATCATTGCCAAGATAAAGAACAAGCCATGGCCTAGATTAAGGCAGGAGCTGTAAAGCTCATGGAGTTAACTATTTTGGGAGATGTAACGTAGAGCTCTCTTCTTTTGTGGGTAGCTTTCTTGTTTACTTCTGCTATATTAATATATATGAGGCAAAGCTTTTGCCCTTTTTAAAAAAAATGATGAATTAAGGATGAGAGTTTAGACAAGAACTCACTTTCTCTCTACTAGGGGTTGCCGGCTGTGATATTTGAGAGAAGTCACCTATGGGCTATGAGTAGGCGAATTGGGGAGACTGCTAGCTTGTCGCTGTGCGGCCATGCCCTTGCGCCTCTGCCATTTGAGGTCTGACAAGTGATAAGGTGGTGATCAAAGGATAGAACCACAGAAGCCAAACCCCAAAAGCTCAGCTTGCCCTAGTAATGAAGAGGCAATGGGATCAATAGGAGTAAAATCACTAGATTGGATGGATGACATTGGGACAATGTCATGGGCTCATGGCGAAGCAATTCAGACCACCCAGCACGGTGAGTCGGTGCGAGGAGAGGCATTACGTGGAAGACAAAAATATGCCGCTTGTTGCCTAACTACGTTGCATCGTGTGTGAGGCTTCTAGCAGGAGCGTTATGGTCACCCTTGAGGGGAGGGTTATGGTCACCCTAGACTTCCTCCATTCTAGGTAGGATACGCCTATGGGCCTTCTCTATTTTGGGCTGACAACCTCAGTATGGGTCGAGGGGTGACCATATGGTGAATATAAGGGGTTAAGAACTAGTTTTTGATTTTGGGCTGGTGCCTTGAAATCCCCAAGCCTATTGGGCTTCACCCTTAAGTGTATTGTAGTCATGATTTGGTCTAACTTTTAGGGATTGTTCATTTTGTAGTCTTGTTCAACCATTTCAAATTTTAGCATTACTAAAATTTCGTAAGGCAATACATTAAACATAACACCATATTGAATCCCTTATGGAGATGATCGAAACACATATGTTGTTCACCCCATTTGGTGTCTAGACAAAGAGATACAACTGCCGGAAGAACATGTTGTCCTATCGAGTTTAGGGTGTTCAACTGGTCCAAACATAGTTGGTTAACCCCCAACTTACCTAGTCGGCCTCTAGAACCCCTAGGGTGGCCGACTGAACCACTATAATGGGCCTACCAACAACCAACATCTTGGCTGACCTAGTTTACCAACTTGGCCAGCCTCATCCACTTTTTCACTAACCTTCCAACCACCTTGCCGAGGAGGTATTGAATGCCTAAAACAACTTAGCAACTGTCATAGGAAGCTAATCCAAACTGTTCAAGTGTTGATCAACCTATTGGAGGGTGACCGACCGGGACATGTGTTTGATTGGTACATGTTTTCTACCCAACTGGCACACTAACCTAGGTTGCCCAGGCAACCAACTTTTGCACACTACAAATACCTCCCCTTCCCTACTACATAGAACACACCACAACTTCCATTGCTCCTCCATTCACGGCTACGCTGCGGCAATGTAGCCATGAATATCATAGAAGTGGTTTGGGAGTTAGAGTAGGAGTCAATCTTGGAGTATTCAACTTTGGGGAGTCGGCATGGAGGATTAGTCTTTGAGTGGTCGATCCTAGAGATGTTGGTCCTAGAGGAATCATCTTCTAAGGTTCAGTATGAGTTTGCTTTCTTGTATCATACTTTTATGTTGAAATAATATTTTCTTCGTGCAATATATTGGTTTGCTTATATTTTGTCGAGTCATTTAATATCCACATTTACTTCAAGTATTTATCTTTTAGATTTTATATTGATATATTTTCATGTCACATCTATTTGTCATCTTTATTTTCCTAGCCTCGCTTAATTAAGTTAGTTCTTGTTTGTGGGTTTCTAGTCCTTTATTATGGTTGATTTGCTCATATCGATTAAGTTAGATTAGTAACACCGAGCGTCCACGTGGTGCCTAGGCTCGATGTTACCTAGGAATGTGGCTAGATCAACACATGACCATAGGTAGTAGGTGGTGACAACCCTGTTTGTTCATCATAGTCGGCCACATTAGGTCTAATTAGTAGGTGACCTAAAGGCAGTTGGTTTTCACCCCCTTCTCAACCCTTTACGTGGTGAACACCGCTATGCCCCAAAGTGGATAAGAATAGATTTCAGATTTAGAGCATTTGTTTTGTGTGAACCCAATAGATTAGTTTGAGATGGTGACAAATCTCAAGTTAATCCTCCTTCCGTAAGTTTAATAGTATAGTTTGAGTTACTTGGCTAAAATGTTTAGCTTAAATAGGTCTTGTCGGTCTGATCATGATCATTCATGCTATATCTTTTATCATATATTTGGAATAGTCGGTAGATGACTTATATTCCTATTTTAACTGATTTCCTGTGTGAAATCGATATCTTAGAATACTACAACGGTAATTCTGTGTATTTGTAGAACTTTTTTTAGTGTATAAGAAATACCAACAAGCATTTGGCGCTATTGCTGTGGAAGCAACGAGCTAGAATTTCATTTTTATCACTTATCTTTTTATCTATCGCATTTATTTTTATGAAAAAAAACCTCTCCCTTTTCATGGTGAGACTTCTTGATTTGGCATTGGTTCCTCATCTAGGATATTTGAAAAACAAAATCTCTGTGCAGCTGCAGGAATATTGGCAATCCCATCGTGCTACAATGAATTCGTCCGTCAATATGATGGTATGAATCATATTTTATTTTGAGCTAACATTATTCCACGAGTTTTGGTGTTGCTGTGTTTTCGCAGGATTTTTTTTTCAGAAGCATGGGCCGGTCGATCCCATCTCATAGGCCGGCTGATCCCACCACCAATCGGCGACCACTGATCAATTGACCAAGCTAAAGGACCAGGTGATCAGTGTGGTCACAAACTCGTGTGGTCACCTCGCAGCAACGATCTGTTAGCACCCGAGTGTCTACATTTAGTTCAAGATTGAAGACAAAGAGGCCAACAACTGCACTACCAAGAGGAATATTCCTAGAGCACAACTTTGACACGCACACACCTTGGTAATTTGCTCAGATCAAGATATTTATTTCTCACCATGCATGATATATTTGGTTGAAGATGTGAGGAGACAAAATCATATTCCATTTTATGTCACGAGAGACATAAGGAATCATTGTTGCAGCAACTCTGACAAATTCTCCATACTCAGATGCTAGCGACAAGTACAATCAGGTACGAGAGAGTTTGAGCTTTTTGACCTTAAACAACGCACTACCAGGAGGTAACCCGAGTTTATCATTTCTTTCCCATGAATAAAACTCCTGGTTCATTTAATACTCCATTAATGGACTAGTTGAATGTTAATAAAATCTTAGTAAAAAAATTGTAAACCTTGAGGCTCGCTTGAGCAAGGATGTTACTAGCCCGAATAATTAACAGTTATATGCACATATTTGTTTTTCTTCGGGTATAGTTTTGCTAACATTTTGCTGGCACGTGGAAGTAGACTCACGGAATTCATGAACAATTCTACTCGAGCTCGAGTTTTGAGTCTAGTGCTGCATTCCCAGTGCAGTTCGTCACCTCTTGAGTGATTGATTGTGACTTTGACCACATGTTCAGCAGCAGAATGAATCGCGACGGACACTGTATGAGTATGCCTCCCTAACTTGCTTTGTACCAAGTGCAAAAATTCAAGTGTGGGGGAGGCCCAGTTATGTATACTCGTGTCCTTCCATATGCTGTTTTCGTTCTATGCTACCAATCTACCTTGTCCTGTTTGCCTGCCTTGCCATGCCAATAAGTTAAGTTATATCAAGTAGTTTGTTTTCTTTTGAGTAGTTTAATTTTCTGTTGAATAAATAAATAAAAACGTGTGTGTGTAAAATAAAGTATGCTTTAACTTTGATCATACCCTTGACTTAATGCACATGATGAACAATTGCTCTATGAGTTCCCTATAAGTTTCATGTTTACTACTGTACACTCTTGCATTAAGACTATCATGAATGGTATAGTTTTATTCTATGTTAACCTTATCCTTGTTGGTAGCAAAACACTTTGATAAACTAAGTCTAAGTTGTTGAGTTTTGAGATTTGGTTGGATTCATGATTCTGCCTAATTTTTTAGTCAAGATAAACTCAGAGTTTTATTTGTGAAAATATCAAAAACATGAACTAGTTTCCTCTATGGTTTTTCCTTACCCACAAGAGCCAAAATGTAGATTTAGAAAAGAAATAGCATCTACAAAAGCTATATGTTTTTGTGTTGAGTTTTGTCGAACTTAGAGTTCGTTTGGACTCAAGTATTTCAAAGCTGACCATTTTTCTTCACATACCCTTTATTTGCTAGCCTCTTGTGCCTGGTCATGCTAAGTTCACTTTGGGCTTTGCATCCACTTTCCCAAGCATTCCTCCTTCAAACCATTCATGTCTGGTTACGCCTAGTTCATCCTAGACTAGTGCATTCATTCACCAGATAATCCGCCCTAAAACCTTTCATGTTTGGTGGTGCAGAGTTCACTCAGACTCGTGCGTCCACCCACCAAACATTCTTTGAAATATGTGATACCCAATTAGAGACTATGGTCTATCATTAGTGCTCAACAATCAAGGGTGTTCGTGTTCTTATAAGGACCATGGGAATGCAAGGCTAGAGCAAAGGCTGAAAAAAATAAGGAGAAAAAGAGGATGAGAAAAAAAAAGATGAGCATAAATCTAGCCGCAAAAGATAGAGCTCCCGTGGTCTCAAAATAAAAGACTTTTCCCTACTGAGGAAAGAGTATATCACATCCATTATTGTAGTCATCGATTCTGGACATTTCTATGCCATGAGAAATTTCTTGTTGGCTGCACTACCACCTTCTCTCTCACATGAGTTTCATTTTCTATGGTTGGAATGAGGAGTGCTTGGTTTTTGCTTGAACCTTTGTTTGGCTTTATGAAATATATGGGAATGGATAAGCCTCTTTATCCTTACCATAGTTCCACATAAGCCTTAGAGTTTAGGAAAATCCAAGGAGTCCACGGAGGAAATCTTTGAGAAATTGAGTGAGCCATGTGAGGAGACTTAGGGAGTTTTATTTTGAAAATTTTATAAGATCTCCAATCAGAGTCTTGAAAGAAAGAGGAAAAGATCTTCAAGCCTGACTGTTCTGAATCTCAACCGCCAAAGACAAGGTAAACAATGGCAGGAAAGCCCCAAAGGTATGGAAATGCACTTGGAATTTTATTATGGCAGTTTACTAAAGTCAAAATGTTTTGAATATTTTGTTGTATACTTGACAATTGTAGATAGACAAACATTGCAGAAACTCCTGGTCTGCCGACTCTATGTTTAGCTTTGTTTGGAGGCAAGCAAAGTTATAAGTGTGGGGGTGTTTTGGCAGTCAATAAATACCATTTCGACCACCAAACGCTAGTGAATAAATGGGCAATTTTGTAGTTTATTGCTCCATTTTATTTTAGACTAATCAATTTCAATGAGATTTGTGACTTTAGCATGTTTTGCAAGTTAGTCATACATATGGACATTTTTGGACATTTTGGGTGTTTCCGATTGAGTTATAAAGGAGCACTAGAACCACCTATAAGATGTGGCTAAATCATATTTTTTGAGTCCACCATTTTGAAGCCCTTGATGATAAAATTAAAGTGGATATATTGTTCGCCCGATTTAGACTCCAGACGAAGGAGATAAGACGATCGAAAGAATAGGTTGTAATACTGAGTCGAAGGTGGCCGGCTGGCCCTCAACTCACTTGGCCAGCCTGTAGGCCCGTAGAGTGGCGAGTGGACCACTATAATGGGTTAGCTGATCACCAACATTCTGGTCGGCCTAGTTTACTAGCCGGGCTATCCCATCCACTTTTTCATTTATCTTGCAACCTCCTTGCCAAGGTATCCAATGACCAACTTTGCAACCATCATGTGAGTCAATCCAAGCCGCTCGAGGGTTGACTGACCTATTGGAGGGTGATTGGCTGGGACACGTGTCCAGTCGATATGTGTTTTCTATCCGGTGGTAAGTGTTTTCTACTTGGCCAGCCCACTAACCTACGTCGGCCAAGCAACTGACTTTGCCCACTATAAATAGCTCCTCTCCACTTCACAAAACACACCATAGCTTTCATTGCTTCTCCATTTATGGCCATGCTGCTCCATTTTAACAAGGAATAGGAATAGGAATAGGATAGAAGTGGTTTAGGAGTTAGAGTAGAAGTCAGTCTCAGAGTATGAGACTCTAGGGAGTCAACTAGAAGGACTTGTCTTCGAGTGGCCAATCCAAGAGAAGTCAGTCCGAAGAAATCATCTTCAGAGGTTTGGTATGAGTTTTCTCTCTTGTATTGTATTTTTTATTAAATGGAAAATTTTCTTCGTGCAATATATTAGCATTGCTTATATTTTAGTTATTTAATATTCTGATTTAAATTGAGTATTTATCTTTTGGATATTATATTGATTGCTTTATTCTATCCTTAGAATATTTGCATCTGTTAACCGTCATTATTTTCCCAACATTGCTTAGAAGGTGATCTCTAGTCCTTATTATTGTTGCTTAGAGTAGTAACATCAAACATCATGGTTCCTAGTCTCAATGTTACCTAGGAATGTGGCTAGATGGAGGACCTAAGTGATAGCCCTATCTATCCATCGTAGTCGGCCATGTTAAGTATAGCTAATAGGGACCTGAAGGCAGTTAGTTTTCACCCCCTTCTCACCCTTTTCTGTGCTGAACACTGATGTGCCCCGATGTGGACAAGTGTAGTTAGGTTTAGAGTGTTTATTCAATGGGAACCTGTAGATTAATTCGAGATGATGACAGCTATTGAGTTAATTCTCCACCCATATGACCGATAGTACAGTTTGTGCTATTTGGCTTAAATGTTTACCTTGATCTTTTTACTTAAGAGCCATTTGCTCTGCTCTTGTTCTCCCGACTAATTCAACTTTTTATGTATTTATTTATTAGGCATGGTTGTTTGTTGGTATAATAGTTGGTAGTAACTAGATAATTAATGACTTGATATTCTTATCTCAACTATTTTCCTGTGGAAAATTAATACCCAGAATAATTCGAAGTGAAATGTTATAGTAGTAATTCCGTACGCTTGTGAAAACTTTTTTCACGGGATAAGAAATACCAACACCTGCCAGTGGCACATGATTGATAATATTTGTTCAACACAAATGCTTATATATCCATATACTCACCTGATTCCTATTGAAAAATGTAATTTCAAGTTACTAAGCTCTTCCATCAGCTAGATTAATTTCTATGAATGCTACTTAACGAATCACATGTATTTCCACAGCAACCTACGGGTACGGGGTACCATCTAGTGGTTGTATACAAGGCAGCCGTTAGATATATAGCTGAATGACTTCACCATTTTTAATATTCTCTGATCTTTAATTGTTCTAATTCTGAAAGTTTTATAGAAGGAAATTGATCTTTAATCTTTCATAACTAAGAACCGACATGGCACATTAGAGATCTTGCTCCTAGCCCGCACGGAATCAGATCCTCTGCATTGAAGTAGAAAATGCATAGGAGTTACAGTTTGGTGCGTTAAGTCAACCGCTCCAAGCTTGATGCCGCCATAATCCAGCACGTGCTTCAAGAGTACAGTGGAGGAGTGATGCAACCTAGATCTGGCCTCAAGCTCCAATCTTAGCACTCTCGTCAATCTCTTCACCTCCATGCTCTGATATGGTTGCTCTGAGGTCAGTGTTGTCGATCTAGGTGCACTGAGCTCAAGACTGTAATATACTTAGCTATATTTATCGGGAAAGAATTTTTACAAAAAGTTTTATAGTTGTCATTTTCCGTTCTTGTTGAGTCAAAGCCTCTCCGTTGAATTCTATTATTTGTCCCATCAACCCACAATTCTATCAAATTCTGAAATCACCGATGTTCTAAAAATCCACGATCTTATCGAGTCCTATTCATAATTTCCTCAAACTTTATTAAACAATTATCTCTAAAATTTCTGAATGGCCGTTGACCTAAATTCCTTGGATCTCCCTTTCCCAAAGTCAAATAAAAAATTCCAAAATCGACAAATTTCACTATTTGAAAATCATTCCACTAAATCCTATTCAAAACGTTCCCTGATGAGTTGTATCAAAAAAATCTTCTATAAATTTCTGAATCTCTAATATCCTTTTGGGCCAAGGCCCTCTCAAACCAGCCCACCCCCTTCCACCTCACTCTGTTCTGGTCCATACTAGGGCATTCCTGCAGAGCAACCCACCCGAGCCAGAGCAGGGGTTCTGCCACAGCTCTGCTCTGCGTCGCCGCAAGCTGGCGAGCGCCTCCGCAACCTTGACAGCTAGCCGTTCTGTGACCAGGACCTCCCATGCCAGCTCGGCTACAACGGTACTCGCTCGTATTTCAATTTACCCATATGCCCGCAGCATCGCTAACTTAGGGGCAAGCTGTCCTCATCGATCTGCTCTACTTGTTTCCTATTTATATCATTGAAACCACCAGCCCACCACTCCCTGTCCCTCTCGACTTCTCCCACATCTTTATCTTTATCTGCTCGACTTCTCCCACATCTTTATCTTTATCTGCATGAAAAATTGCTAATGTTTTTGTTCATCACTTTCGCCCTTTCCTGTCTAATCAGATCGAGCCAACCGAGCCATGCCTTCCATAGTCCACACCCCACGCATTCACACCATCCAAAGAGATGGATTCCCTCCGATACACGAGCAAGGCTTCTTCGCTCTTCTTAGGTTGGCTGAGCCTACTATTTCCAGTCTCACCTAGCACTCCCGGCTGCTTGGCTGCCTCAGCCAGCCATGTCTGACTTGGGTCAAATGGGCCTAATAGGCCTGCTGTTCGAGTCATACACCTTTTCATCTTTCACTGTCTCACAACACCCCGACGTGAGATATGCTGTCCTTTTGATGATTTCAAAAACGGAATTCTACTCCTCTTCTCTTTCTATTTTTCAAATTTAAACTGGTCAAATACATTACATTAATTTTTTTCACATCCATAAGATGAAGGGATGGTAGTACTCTTAAAAAAATACTAGGAGGTATATAACAAAACTCATCTCACGCAGCCAGCCAACAAAATATCTCTACATACAACTTTACACTAGCCTCCTCACACAACTAATAACTAAATGGTATCTCTATCTCTATCTCCACTATGGGCCGCTTTACACTAACCTCCTCACACAATTAACCAAATAGCATCTCTATCTCTATCTCCACCACTATGACTTGTTTGGTTCAGATTTCTGCTGCTGCAGCTACAGTTCATCACGCAAAAGAAAACGTGACCGTTGCAGCGGCTGCGCTGTACAACCATAGCCAAGCTATACCGAATAAGCCTTATTATAAAATATTAGTATATTATAATTATAGAAAGTGTAATTATAGTAGCTTAATTATGATTAGTGACATGCTGTGTTGTTGTCTTATGAGCCACCCCAACCGGCCTATATGTACTTATACATTGATAGAAAATAGAATCAACCATTTCCATACTTTTAATATATCAGAGCGGTTCCAATCCACTATCTTTCCTCAACCAACACCAGTGCCTGCCGCCGCCATCGTTGCTGCCGTCACCGACCTCTGGTTTTAGTCCTCCGCCATTACTGTGCTGCAGGAGACTGTCGAGGTCCGATCGCTCTGCCTTCGTAACGCCGCCGCTCCCAAACCAGCGCCCATCACCGATCTGATCGCCACCACCGTTGCTGACTACACATCACCGGGTGTGTCGCCGGTCTCATTGCCCGTGCTATCGATTCGGTCTCATCGGATCCCGCCTGCCGCCGATCGGATCGCTCGCCGATCCGATCCTAATCACTCGCTCTGCTGCGTCACTGGGTGCGGCCATCGGTCCTGTCCGTCATGGCGAGCGAAGACGACGATGCTGGTGCCACAACAGCCGCCAAGGCGGCCGAAGCTGCTCGCGCTGAAGAAGCGTGTTGGGCTAAGGAGGCCCGTCTTCGCAACAACGCCCTAGACGCGTACGAGAGCGCTCATGAAGCTCTCTGGGCGCAAGCTACCGCCGTCGTCAACGTCAAGGCACTCATCCCCATCATCCTTGACAAGGCCACAGACACCTACACCAAGTGGCGCGGCATGTTTCTCACCGTCCTCGGTAAATATGCCCTCACCTGCCACATCCTCGAGGATGAGGCGTTCCTCGCTCGCCCGACGTGGATCCAGGCGGACTGCTATGTCCTCACATGGGTCTACGGCACCTTCTCCAGCGACCTGCAGCAGTCGGTAATGTTGCAGTAAGGTCACGCTCGCAATGCGTGGTGTTACCTCGAGGACGAATTCCTCGGCCAGATGGAGTCCCGTGCCCTTCTCCTAGAGATGCAGTTCCGCACCTTCTTCCAGGAGTCCCTAAGCGTCATCGACTATTGCCGCCGCCTTGAGTCCATGGCTGCCTCCCTCGCCGAATTCGGCGACCCCATTGGCAACTGGCAGATGGTACTCACGCTCCTCCGTGGCCTAAGTGGCAAGTTTCACCATATGGTGTCCATCCTCAAGATACACAGGCCGTTCCCGACGTTCACTGAAGCCTGCACACACCTCCTATTGGAGGAGATGGAGATCGACGCTCGTCCTTCGTCCTCACCGGCTGCCCTTGTCACTGTGATGCCGCGCCCAGTGGCTCCTGGTGCGACCGCTGCTCCACGTTCGGGAGCGCTTCCTCCTCTGTACCCCGCTGCACCAACCGAGGCTAGCGCAACGGCCGCCGTCGTGGCCGCAGTGGATGCGACAGACCTATTGGTGGCAGCCCTCTAGTGCCCTCTACTAGTGTGGCCCCAGGTAGACAGGGTAGCATCCCTCTCGGTACGGCCGTGTACCCATCGTTCTTCCACCCTTAGGCTGGCACCATGCGCATGTGGCCATATGACTAGTCTGGACGACCTCCGACGCCACAACCTGCATTCCACTTAGCACCGTACTATGGCGGTTTCGGTGCTCTTCTCGGTGCCTATGGAGGCGGATACGGTGCCCCACCGCCCTCATACGACACGTACTATGGGGGAGCTGCATCGTCAGGCTTCCAGGCACCCTCTCTAGTGTACCAGGCGGTGCCTTGGCCACCCACTCACAGAGGGTCTTAGCATCAGGAATCCCTAGCGCACTCCTTCAACACTATGACGCTGAACCAGCCAGCCTCTAAGTGGTATGCTGATTCAGGTGTCGGTTCGCATATGACCTTGGATGCTGGTATACTCTCCACTATTTCCCTATCCTCTTCATCTACTCCTTCATCTATTGTTGTAGGAAATGGTGCTTTACTTTCTATCACAGCCACTGGATCCCATATTTTTTTCCTTACCGCATCGTGATCTTGCTCTTAATAATGTTTTAATGTCACCCAACATTATTAAGAATTTAATTTTCATTTATCGTTTTAGCACCGACAATAATTGTTCCATTGAGTTTTATCCATTTGGTCTTTCTGTGAAGGATTTGCAAACCAGGAATGTGATCGCCAGGTGCAATAGTTCTGGTGACCTCTATCCATTGTTTGCACCCTCTACCCGAACCTTCGTGTTCATTGTAGCACCCATCTGGCATCACTATCTCGGTCACCTTGGGCGTAAAGTTTTGTCCCAACTCATTAGGTCCAATGTCATTTCCTGCAATAAAGATGATATTGATCATGTTTGTCATGCATGCCAACTCGGTCGTCATATACGTCTACCCTTCGGTTCATCTAGCTCTCGAGCTACTCATAATTTTGATTTAATCCATTGTGACTTATGGACCTCTCCACTTGTTAGTGTGTCAGGATACAAATATTATCTTGTTATTCTTGATGACTGCTCTCACTACATTTAGACTTTTCTACTTCATCTCAAATCTGAGACATTTTCCACTGTTTCTAATTGTTTTGCTTATATTCGCACATAGTTTGGCACCACCATCAAGAGCATCCAATGCGACAATGGCCGTGAATTCAACAATTCCTAGGCCCGCACGTTTTTCCTCTCCCACGATGTTGCCCTCCGCATGTCGTCCTCATACACTTCACAACAAAATGGTAAAGCAGAGCGTTCTATTCGTACCATCAATAATACTCTATGTTTCCTTTTGTTTTAGGCGAGTCTCCCTCTAGCTTATTGGGTTGAGAACCTTCACACCGTCACATATCTTTTGAACCGCCTCCCCACCAAAACTCTCGCCTCCTCCACACCATACAACACTCTCTTCTTTGCCCAGCTCTCATATGATCATCTCAAAGTTTTTGGTTGCACCTGTTATCCCAATATGTCCTCTACAGTGCCCCACAAACTTACCCCCATTCTTCTCTATGCGTTTTCCTCGGCTACTCCTCGGAGCACAAAGGCTATCGATGCCTCGAGATTCAGTCGAACCGCATTCATATCTCTAGACATGTCGTTTTTGATGAATCATTTTTCCCTTTCTCCGACATGTCTAGCACACCTATGGCACCTTCCGCCCTAGATTTTTTTGTCGATGATCACGATCTTACTGCTTCAGTTCTTGGAGCTTGTTTTGTGTGTGTAGGTACAACAGCTTCCTCAGTGGCACACCCTGTGCCCGAGGCCCCACTTGCATCGTTGAGTCCTGGTGCAGGGCTATGGTCGCCTGAGTCCGCGTCGTCCGGTGCTGTTGCCCTTATGCACCCCGCACATGTCGCTGCTAGTGGCACCACGCCGACCATGAGTACTGCCGGTCCTGTCGGCCCTACTACTCGTGCACAGGTTATTGCCAGCG
The DNA here is from genome assembly GCA_030770085.1 of Oryza coarctata. Lineage (NCBI taxonomy): Eukaryota > Viridiplantae > Streptophyta > Magnoliopsida > Poales > Poaceae > Oryza > Oryza coarctata. The sequence continues at coordinate 9,232,621 of CM061471.1, forward strand.
GTACCAGCCGCACAGCTCGACCGATCGTCATCCCTTTGATCCCCAATGCGCACCCTATGCGCATGCATGGCAAGGCTGGCATCGCACAGCCCGTGGATCGCCTCAACCTCCACGTTGTGCCCATGTCGCCTCTTCCTCGCTCCGTTCGTAATGCACTGTCAGACCCCAATTAGCGATCCACTATGCAGGCTGAGTATGACACTCTGATTGCCAATGACACCTAGAGTCTTGTGCCTCGCCCTCCTAACATCAATGTTGTAACTGGCAAGTGGATTTATTAACACAAATTGCTCGTCGATGGGTCTTTTGATCGCTATAAGGCTCGTTGGGTACTTCGGGGTTTCACACAACGGTGCGGTGTTGATTATGATAAAACTTTCAGTCCCGTTGTCAAACTTACGACACTTTGAGTTGTTCTCTCCCTGGTATTATCTCAAAACTGGCCCATTTATCAACTAGATGTGAAGAATGCATTTCTCCATGGCACTCTGACTGAGACAGTGTACTGCGTGCAGCCCTTTGGTTTTGTGGATTTTTCACACTCAGATTTTGTCAGTCGGCTCAACAAGTCTTTGTATGGTTTGAAGCAGGCTCCTCGTGCTTGGCATCACAGGTTCGCCTCTCACCTTGTGTCACTTGGATTTGTTGAAACAAAGTTAGATACTTCGCTCTTTATATATCGTCGTGGTCCAGACATGGCCTACTTACTGCTATATATCAATGACATTGTCCTCACCGCCTCCTCTGTCGGATTACTCAAGCACATCATTGAGGTTCTCCAGCGTGAGTTTGCTATGACAGATATGGGTGAGCTACATCATTTTTTGGGTATTTCTGTGACACGGTTTACAGATGGTCTGTTCCTTTCTTAGTGGCTATACAGTCAGGATATTTTGGAGCGCGCCGAGATGAGTGCATGCAAGCCGTGCAGTACACCTGTTGATCTACACTCCAAATTATCTGCTGATGGACCGCCTGTTGCTAACGCTACACAGTAGCGTAGCCTAACTGTCGCTCTATAGTATCTAATTTTCACCCGACCAGACATTACGTTTGCAGTTCAGCAGATATGCCTCTATATGCATGATCCTCGAGAGGTGCACCTTGTTGCTCTCAAGCAGATCCTGTGCTACTTGCAGGGCACCCTATACTTGGGCTGACCATGCGTCGATTTTCACCTGCAGATCTTGTTGTTTATACGGATGTCAACTGGGCTGGCTGTCCCGACACTCGCCGGTCAACCTTTGGTTACACAGTATTTTTCGGGGACAACTTGGTATCCTAGTCTTCCAAGTGTCAGCATACGGTCTCCAGATCGAGTGCCGAAGCTGAATATCGTGTTGTGGCGAATGGTGTTACTGAAGCTACCTGGCTGCGATAGCTGCTTCTTGAGCTTCGCCACCCCCCTCGCTGTGCCATCTTGGTCTATTACGACAATATCAGTGTTGTATATCTCTCCAGTAACCCAGTGCAGCATCAGTGGATGAAGCATATTGAGATTGATTTCCATTTTATTCAAGAGAAGATCACTCTCGGTCACATTCGAGTCCTAAATGTTCCTACGATATTGTAGTATGCCGACGTCTTCACCAAGGGCCTTCCTACCTTATTATTTTAGGAGTTTCGATCCAGCCTGAATGTTAGCGATGCTCCCGATTAGACTACGGGGGAGTGTTATAGAAATTGTAATTATAGTAGGTTAATTCTGACATTTGTCTTGTGAGGTATTTCAGCCGATATATGTACTGATATATTGACTGATAGGAAATAGAATCAATCGTTCTCACGTTTTTATCAAAATTGAAGTTGTTTCTATTGTTTTCATTTGGTACATCATCCATGTTTGTCTCCGAGTCGAGTTGGTTTTTGCGTTCGTTCGCCTGCGTCGTATCGTATTCGTCCGTCGACCATTGTCCGATCCGTTTCGTCTGTCGTCCAGTCCAGCGTTCGTCTCCAAGTCAGTAGGTTTTTGTGTTCGCCGCCGCGCGCAGCCCACGAGCAAACGCGTTCAGCCGCAGCCCATTAATTGCTTCCTTTTCTTTCGCAGCCAGATAGTCTCCTGCAGCAATTAAAACGAGAATTAATCGTGTTAAAGAAAATGTTCATGAAGAAGCTAGCATGCATCATGCATGCTCATGTGTATACATACACAATACGTAAAAATGGTACGCTTACTTATGAGAACACGTGTATGTATACTACCTAGGAGCAGGCCATGGGGGAGGACGGCCTTGAGGGCGACGAAGCTGTCGTTGAGCTTCACCTGCCGTATTGCGCTCCATGATCATGTACGCTGCAGGCTGCAGCTGGTTGCCGGACGGTGGTGCATCTTGCCAGCACCACATGGCCGCTTGAACATCCTCTGCCCGCATGCGTCCAGCTTGGATAGAAATTCAGGACATCTTTATTAAAATGACATTTAGAATTTTTTCCATGCAAATAATAAAACGTTGTGCATTTTCCTTCACGAAGTGGACGAGAAATATATGAATGTATACGTGAATAATATGTTTGCTTAAACGCATTATAAATCATGAAATTTAAAACCTAATTATGTAGGAGAATTATTTATTATAATTTTAGTTTATAAATCAGACGAGACAGCTTTTGCCGCATAAACACCCAAGTGGACTCGTGGTTATCTTCTATACTATCAAGTACCACTTCCACGCTATAAGTTTGCATCGACATTATAAAAAATATTTTTTAGGCCTTTCAATCTTAATTAATTAATTTTACAGGCAGATAAAAATATGTTTACAACGCTGTAGGGGTTAAAGAGCCACTGTGTATAAACAGAATACCACGGCCAGTAGCTTACGAAAGCCGTCATAAAAATTATTTCAACTTAGCAGTCGCTCATAATAGCATGATGTACTTAGGCTATTGCCTTGAGGCATCAGCTAGAAATATATGTATATTTACATAGACGATGTCATCCATGTAGACTTTTAGTGTTACAATCTTAAATATCTGTCGCTTAATTTTTCTCACACCATAATTTAAAGTTCTCAATTACATCCACTATTATCAGTTTACGTATGAACTCCGATCACTTCTTCCTTAGAAGAAGAAGCACTGGACACTGGTCATATCCTCCACTACCACACCTACTTTGCACGACACTTCTATTTTCGAATAATAGAGGGCAATAGGGCTTTCTCACCTTACTCTCACTCTTTCGTTCTTACTTTTCTCCACTCTTTTCGATAATGGAGAACTCACCGCACCAACTGTAGTATATCACCACTAGTGAGAAGGACGAGAAGAACATCTCTAGAATCTCCTTTGGTGACACCTCTTCATTGTCACTACCATTGCTGCCAGGAGATGGAGTCGATAGCGACTTCAACTGGTGGTACGGGTCATGACGACAATGATGATGAGAGTGGTGATAATGTCGCCGATAAGGAGGACGGCAAAGGCGGGCGCAGAGGAAGTGACGTGTGCATACAATTGCATACAAAAACCGTTTTCATGGGTAGTTTGTTGTTTAGTCTACCCATACAGATATTTTAGACTATGAATAGTGTTTTCACAGGCGGCATAGGCTAAGATCGTCCTGCGTAAACATTTTTCATGGGCAATTGTCTTATTACGCCATCTATGTAAATCATTTAGACATAATAAACAACCCAAAGTAGTAAATCCTGGGTTAGTATTCTATCCGAACTCAACAGCGTCTCCATTGCATGTCACCATTGCCCACTAGTTCTACTAGCACCGCCATTGTTGTCCGATAGATCTATACCTCCTGCTCTTTCTATGAGCCTCCTCGACTAGCACTTTTGTCACGCTTGGTCTCTCCCACTGTCAATAAAACATATCTAGGTATGTTTCTCAGTAGCTTGTAATAGTTACTTAAGCAAGCTTGTTTGTACTCCGTAGAAAGCAAAAGCTTGCTTGTTGCTCATTAGTTTTTCTATAGATCTACTTGTTTTCTAACCTAGGGTTTAGGGTTTTGGCTAGCAGCATGTAGGGTAGCAACACATCTACTCAATTTATTACCTATGGTTTAGGGCATTGACATGTAATAGTTTATATACAATTTTAGTTGTTTAGGTTGTCAAACTATAAGATAGTGCTACGTCAATGATAGTTCGATGTGTCTTGAACAATTTAGTGCCTATACTAACTGGCTAAGAAACCACAAAATATTATTGACCTAGAACTGTGTCAATTTTTTGACAATGTATAGTATGGTCTCACAAAGTTATATATTAAGTTCATAGGAGATTTATATACAATGTTAATTCATTATATTGTCAAACTATCACGTAATACTGGGTCAGTAAAATGTATTTTGATATGGTTTGGAGTGAGCCAAAATTTTAATTGTCAAAAATAAGCTTACACCTTGATCCATTTCATAAATTACTTTGCAATAACTTGTTACAATGTTTATAAATGAAAGCAAAATTCTCAATATTTCATCATCTTCTCCTTGATTAGATTCTTTTCACTTTCTTAACACTTAACAATTAATCAAATATCATTTCTTAAGTATTTCTAATAGCTAGTAGGTTTTCATAACAGAAGTTCACCTTCTTGTCACTATGTCATTATTGTGCCATAAGACATCCTTGATCATACAGACTTGTTCCTGATCACGTAGGTTGACGTTTGCTACACAAGCATACATTGGAAATGATTCCCATCACAACAATCATGCTCACTAAACTTTGGTAAAAATAAAATTATGCTATGAGAAACACCTTACATCCGCTAATAACTGCAGGCATGACTGTTTAAATAATTCAGCTAAACTTTATAGAGGTTGCACACTTTACCCACACGCCATGAACTTTTCTATTTACACAACATGTGCTGATCAAACACAGTTGGCAAGGGAGGACTCACTACAAGGTTTTTCTAAACCTAACCTATGGATATCTTATATAACATAGTTGGGTCGAATCTCTTAAACCAATTAATAGGTAAGTCTAATGCCCTCATCTACTCAGGATATACCGGTGATGTCTCCTATACCTAAACAGTTGCCTCACGCGAAGCTAAAATAACACCCACTTTAGATAGTAAAGATCCACAATTCTATCTCCTCATCCCTGGTGTTTCACAACTATTGACATACAAGATTTTCATATGATATCTAATTACTTAGTTAGGGACATCTCATAACACCCATATGGTTGCACAACAATATGCTTGGATGAATTTTACAAAGAAATCAGTCCTTAATAATAATACATAGACAAGCCATAAAGGCATTGACTCCACACCATCCAGGTAATATAGACCATTTTTATTTTTACAAACAAGCCGACATCTCATTAGATTTCAAGGAAATATTTAGAACTCGTAAGTTTCCATATGACCTTACAATCATAAGAGGTCTAAGCAACTAACTTGGTAATCACTTCCAAGGGATGATGATATTGGCGATTATTTGGTAGAGTTAATAAGGATGTGGTCATCAATATTCTATATAATAAAAGTGCGACTACTGGTAAGTCTATCAGTTTCACACAAACTAAGGCCAAAGTATGATCTAACAATGTGTCTTGCCTTGGTGATCATCGATTCCCGGTGTGACGAAATATGACAATAACACTCCTTCAGTCATAACCTCTACATATGAGAAATACAAATATTATATGGAGTACTAATAAAAGTAACAAAATATACAAAATAATAGTGACATTGCGTAAAGGAGGATTTTAGAAAAAAAATGGGACTAGAATGAGGTTAAACGGACTTACAGATAAAATATATGAATTTTTGAAGTTTAGAGAATTTTCTTGAAAATAAAAAGAATTTTGAAAAGAATATTCCTTGGCTACATGTGGGACCTATTCATTAGTGGGAGGGAGAGAATGGTTTATAGTACACCGGGTCTATGGGGTCAGCTAGAAAGGATAAGGCCATGTAGATCCCATCTTTTTTTCTTTCCTCATTCTCTCTCCCTTCTTCGTGTCTTCTTTCTCGCGCCAAGCAATGTGGCGGTGACTCGTCAAGGCACAATGGTGGTAAGGAGCTCCACGGAGGTATCGGCTAACTTCCTAGAACTATCTTGATGGCATAGGGAGGAAGTGAGAGAATTGTGGCCTCACCATTTGCTAAAACGGTCAGTGACGGAGCTGTTCTACTGTGGTGGCTTCGGCGGTCGGCTGAGCTTGGCATGGCAAAAATAAATGAAGCCAGGGGGACACGGTGGCGATGGCTGAGAGCTCCGACTAGCCTCTAGTGGATGATGGGGAATAGAGGGAGAAAGAGAGGTAGATCAAGGAGGACAATAATGGCAGCTAGGATTTTGACTTTGGTCTCCAAGGAAAAAAAGGAGGGTACGGATAGGATGGTGATAGTGCGGGTAATGACTAAGGTTTTTGTAGCCACCTTCGATATTTTGCGACAATTTGAGTGACGATGAACTTCTGTGTGGCATCATGAATCGTGTGAAGCTTTTATTGATGCCTTTTCGCGTTCGTCGTGATGAGACAAAATGCTATCATGCGTTCGCTATCGTCTTATGCTGACTTTTTCTTGTCATTCTATGGGTTTTATTTAAAAAGATAGATGAGACATGTAAAGCTATCCTACCTTAGCTGACATGAATTAAAATGATAGAGTATGGAGAGTTGCACGGATGCATACATGCATATATGGGGTAGCCTGCTTTTTGCTCTTCCCTCTACTTGCCATTGCATTGCTCATGTGAAAAGGTGTGAAAGAAAAGTTGGCAAATTAGCTGATTCCTATTTCACCTTAGTGTGACAAGATTGAAGAGGGTATTAGGTGGTCTAGTTGAAATGATGGATGAGAAAGGGATGCTAGAATGCTAGCCATGTAATTCTTTGTCCGTACATGATTTAATTCGATGAGAAAATGATAGGATGTCCGACTTGCACATGTACAGGAGTAAACTATGGCCTGAGAAAATATTAAAATAGGTAAGTAAATATTTACTAAGTGATCAAAATCTACAAATAAATTTTAAATTTCTAAGACGGAATAGAAATTATTTGCCAATACGGTCAAAATTTTCTAGAATAAAAAAATTAACCTATGGAATTTTGGAGATTTGAGGTTTTAAAGGTGGAAATGGGATTTACTAGCAACCCCTAAATAAAGTTTTAAAATTAGAATTTTAGAAAAATAGTGGGCATTACATAATTATGTCATTTTTTACCCACGTTAGTTTATTAATTTGTCAAATTATCATATATTGTAGAATATGATTCACTAATAAAATTGCTTGTTATCTAACTATTTTGCTTATTCTCATAGAATGTCTGCTCCTATACCAAGCCATCCACCCGGTGTGACAACCACCAGTGGCCTCCACCCTAAATACAAGACGTCCAATAGTAAAGTTTCAAATATAAATCAAATTATGAACCAGTGTCAAATTAGGAATTGTTTATAATGTATGGTTTTATATTATGTCTCTTATAGCGTATTGACATGATGATTAAGACATGCATGTAATAAAGTATATATCTCTTATTCTGGGTGTCAGACAGAAATTACGGACGATGATGGTATATATAAGATGTACATTACCATTGATCCATATTAAGATGACAATACCCCAATTGCTATATGAGCCATAAGCAGAGCGTGGCCATCAAGATAAGTGTCCTTAGTAGATACTGTAGGAAAGTAGCCAACCAACTTGAGGCACAAAGTGACTTACTATCACATCACGATTTGACACCACCAAAAAGCCAGTGCCAAATAGGGCGTGTCACCGAGAACAGCGAACCATCCCTAATGGAATCATGTGTGTCGTTGCTAGTCCTACGATTTCAACCAGTCACCCGTGGTAATAAAATAGTAAACATTGCAAAAACTAAATGAATACACTATGTCTTATTACAATGCCAGGTAGAACCTTCACAACAACTCTCAAGAAAAGTTGCCACAACGAAACTTAGCACAACTAGCACATCAATCCATAGGCATTGACTTGGGTCTATGGACGAAACCAAATTTTTCAACATTTTTCACCTAAACTTAAGGTGAGAGGAGAAAAAAAATCAACAAAGGTGAGTATTTTCGTACTTGCAAGTCATAGGAAACATGAGTATGAAAGCTGCAAAAGAAGGCTAAGTTTATTTTGTATTTTTTTTCTTGAAAATGTTTTGTAATCTGTAAGTGAGTTTCACAATTCATTTGAAAAGAGACCTACTATGTCGATCCGATGTGAGTTTCTTTACAACAACCCAAACTTGAGACTAAAGTTTAATTTTCATTAATGGTTTCTTTCATTGTCTAACTCCTCAACAAACCCCATTTCTTAAGTCACGCATACAATCTTTATCTTTGCACTATCCGGAGCTAAACCAACATTTTTTTATTCATTGTCTCATTCTTGAAGCCACCTGAACTTTAGTTTTCGGTTCCTCTCGGGAAACCTACTCTATAAAACCATCGTGGCATTCTGGGTCATACAAACACATTTCTGACCACTAAGTTCATCCGTTAGTCACCAAGACCAACTTTAGTAACAGCTCTTATTCCCTCACATATTTTTTGTAAAACACTAGCAAACAAAACTACACTAGGAGAATCACATTACATCCGTCCTAAACCATGTGCATGATTATTTGAATAGTTTAAATTCTGCAGGGCCTATACGCTTTACGTACATGACATGAAACTAGCACTAGATATCCATTGGCATCGGAAGTTCATGACAAGTCCTTTCTAAAACTAACTTATGAATATCTCATGTCATATAGTTAGGTTGAATATCTCAAAACACAAGTATTAGACAAGGCTCTTGCCTTTATCTACTCAGGATACACTGGGGATGTCTCCTACTTCTATCTAATCGCCTTACAGGAGGCTAGAATAACACCTATCGCAGGCAGCAAAGATTCACGATTTGTCTACTTATCTCCAGTGTTCCACAACCATTGATATATAAGGTTTTCATATGATAACTAATTAATTAGTCAAGAGTATCACATAAATACTCGTGTAGTCATACGGTAATATGCTTAGATATAATTCCCCATAGAATCGGTCCTTATATGTGATTACCAAACCAAGCAACAAAGTAGAAGTTCCACATCTCGAGTTTTCACACATCTTTTTTCTTTTCAAACATACCCACTCCACAAGTTAGGTTTTTGCAAAAGATTTCACAGTCTAATTTTTTCATAACGATAACCAATAGTGTAAAATAGGATGGAGGTATTCCTACTCAAGGTGCGAGAACATTCAATCACTATTATGGTGGAGCTCAAGGATAGGATTTAATAATAACATACGGAAAATAATGCAACTACCCGGTTGATCCGTCGGTTGCACATAAATCGAGGTCGATAAATTTAACTATCTATGCTAAACATATAACTTTGTAAACATTCATATTTTATAAATTAGGATTAATATAATCAAGTCTTGGTCGATGAGAATTTTTTCAGCAACGAACTATGGGCGAGAAATGAGAGAAATCCCAATAAAATTCTAAAAAAACAATAAAATACTAAATAAATAATAGTGCTATAGGATATATCTCATTTTTAGAAAAATTTTAGAAGTTGAACGGAGTCAATGTTATGGTTAAAAATATTTGAATTTTAGAATATTATTTAAATTTATTGAATTTTTTAACAGAATAAATCATTGAAAAATTAGGAGGAATATTCGTATAGAATAACCAAAATCCTTCAGCCTTCAAGTAGATCGGCAAGGCGTTTTCTCATCAACTGAATATCTGAAATAAAGTTATCCTTTTCTCCATATACAACATGTGAAATTATTGTATTCACTATTTTATCCATCAAAAACTACTTGCGCCAATGTTGTGTTACCAATGCCTCAAATCCCATAAATAAGAAGAATCAACCTTCTTCTTCAGAGCCTCTGACAATTGTCAGTAATAGAGCTATGATGTTTCTTTTGCCCTCGAACCTCCCAATGATGGCACTTTCATCAGTCAGCTCAAGTAATTGAGGCTGTGGATCTGCACAATGATGCTCAAAGGAAGCAATATTTGGCACAAAACTGAAATTCTTGTGTTCCTCTGTGATCTTTGCCAGCTCCTTTCTCATCCTCTTCATCTTACTAGCCATAGGAAACCTGCTAAGTGCTGTTGCAAGGCTGTGGAACACTTCCTTTTTCTGCAATAAATTTCACTTGATTTATTACTATATGTGAGAATTAGTGAAAATTCCAAAGCTACAATTTATAATATTGATGGGAGCCTGGACAACTGAAACGAGCATAAAGTTGTGCACTTTGACGACTCTGAGCAAATAGTTCAGTGCAAGAACAGTGTCTAAAATGGATTGAAAATTGGTTATTGGATCATAGATGTAAACAAAAAGTTGTTCACTCAATGCTTTATGCATCCAAGTTAGATAAACTGTATTGTGAAATTTCTCTGTACCTATATATGTTAGTCAACATCAGCTCTTTTGTAGATTTTGTTTTGGTTCAAGATCGAATTTATGGAATCCCATTAGCCCCATGTTCCATCTATCCAATGCACAATTTATTGACAGAATTATTAAAAAAAGAAAATAGTGATGTGACACAACGTAATACAAAATTGAGTAAATTTCACATTGGCCTTATATTTTGAAAAAAGTTTTATAATAGGCTAGGGATTAACCAATCTTTTCACATAACACCATATATTTTTACATTGATTTGCGGTTTGGACTAGGGATTAGCATGACAAGAGAGAATATGTGAGAACTTTATGTGGTTAAGGTGGGGATGCATATAAAAAGGCAAATGTATGTGGTATCTAATCAATTAGTACTAGTTCGTTTTTATTCATTTGACCCTCTATGTAGATTAATTTTTGCCCTTTTTAAAACATGTTCACATCACTGTTTTGTGTGATCTATTGAAAAGCTGTATTTTTATTTGCTAAAAAACCATTTGATAGGATTCTCAAAATATATTTAACTTACTATTATGAAACATTAAAAATGATGTTTGGATTAGCTTTTCTCCGACATATTTCCTTCATGCAATCAACCCTAGTCCAAAATGCCAAAAAGTGCTAACATATATGGTGTTAAGTGAAAACGTTAATTTAGCCCATGTCCATCGTGAAACTTTGTCAAAATATATGGCCAATGTAAAATTTACTCAGATCTTTAGGTTTTTTGTGAAAATTCAACACTAGACTCTCATCAGCTATCATCTCATGCCGCTCCATGGAATTTATCAAGGATATTACTTTGGTCAAGCAGTTAAAAGAATTACTCAGATAAGTTATGCAGTGTAATTTAACTATGCTCTTTTCTGTCAATTTCAGACCAAATTTGTGTCCATAAATTAGTGTTTGTATTAATCTACCACTACTATTACATTGCAAACCTAAACAACACATCTAACATTAGAAAGGAAAATATTTTTTATTCATTTCTAACCCTATAGTTCTAAGCTACACAGTAAGAACATCGGAGGGAAAAATAGCTCCTTACATTCCATATACATGTATAATACGTTTAACACACCTGACACGTGAATGGTTCTAGTTATTTTCACTTTTTAACTAGGGAAAGCTTCTTGTTCATTTGATAAGTGACTATTGAAATGAAATAGGACATAAGGTTAAAAACAATTTTTCCTATCACATGAGATTTTATGTTTATAGGACGCTAGTCTTTTTTTAAGGAAAAATACCGTAGGAGAGTGTCCTAGAGTGTATATATTAAATAAATATTAAATTACAAATGTTACATATGTACATTCAGGAGGTTAGTTTTCATGTTTTCTGTTAGTTACATTCTGTTTTCATACATTCAATGTAATTAAATTCTCCACAATGAAACTAATTTCATTCAAAACACTCAATAGTATTGCTAATACTAATTCTTTTGTTTATATCAGCATGTCACAAGTGTCATATCAATTTCTCTTTGTCCTAATTTTTATTTTGTAATTCACAGTAGTACAGCTTAAACATATATTAATCATGATATTTTCAGTTTTGAATTTTTTTTGGTATTCCATATTTTCTTATCCAAATGTTCATTAATGCTCGTTACATGGGCTAAACGCATCCATTTGAAATTGTAGAATTATTAATTATATTTGGTTCTTTCCATTTGAAATTGTAGAATTATTAAATATATTTGGTTCTAAGTATGTTGAATATACTTTAAGTCTCCCCAATTATATTTTTGCCTATTTGTACTAAGCAATCCATACACACGTGCTACACTTATAATATTGAGTTCAAAAAGTTCAAAGTTTAGGAGGTCATGAGTGGAAAAGTTTTGGATCATGATTTAAAAGTTTATTTAGATTTTGCATTGAAAGTTCTGACATCAGGTTTGAAATACTTGAGGCAAAGAGTTCAAAGTTTCAGAGGTCGTGGGTTGAAAGTTTTTAGATTTTTAGTTAAATCTTTTCGAGGTCGTGTTCACTTTTTTCATAGATTTTTTGAGTTAAAAGGTTTTGAATTCAACATTAATGTTTTGAGGTCTTGAATTGAAGAAACTTTTAGTACAAAGTTATTCAAGGATTCAAAGGTTCGAATTCACGAGTTGAGAAGTTATTTATATTTGAGTTAAAAGATTTTTAGGCCAGGTTGAAACTTTTATGTTGGAATTGAATGTTTATATGTGAGTAAACAAATTTAGGTCAGTTGAAAATATTTTGGCCAAGAGTTCAAAGGTTTTTGTTGACAAGTTGAAAAGTTATTTATATTTGAGTTAAAAGATTTTTAGATCAGGTTGAAAGTTTTGAGTACGAGAGTCAAAAGTTTATATTTGAGTCAAAAGTTTTTTGAGGTTCGATTGAAAGGGTTGAGGTCAGGAGTTAAAAGTTTTTCAGTCACTGCTACATTGAAGCCTTTTACATACGGCTATATCTAATTTTCGCTAGCTAGAGGGACAGCCTATATGAGAATGTCTACGGAAATCGCCATTTTCTTCAAGAGGGCCAACTACCCACTGGAGAAAACCGATCTTCATATGGCCTGCCTGCGAACACTGAATTTTTACATGGTCCACTTTAGATAGTGGCCTGTGAAAATCAAATTTCACATGTGACTTAATAAAGCCATCCAATTGGGAAAATAATTTGAGTGCAAAAAAATTAAATACAAAAAATATGCTGCATTTCAATCGCAAATTCATCGCATTTCAAACAAGTATTCCACAGATCAAAAAATTCTATCGCAGTTCAATCACAAATTCATACAAGCAGGCCCCTCGTCTGCTCCAATCCAAAACAAAAATGCCTCTGGTCACCCAACACATATCTCCCCCAAATCAGCAAAATTCAGGAGGTTGAGAGTTGATTCCTATTTTATTTTCATATCGCAATATCTCAGGGCGCCTAGGGGCTACATCGACCAAAAAAGGGTCACAGCAGGTATTATCCGATTTGCCACGCTAGTGTGCTTGATACTTGGACATTGGTATTGATTATTACCTCTTGGCTTACATGCGTGTCTCCCTGCCACAAATGTTTGATATGGTTCGCTGAATTCTTATTCTTCTGATAGCTCAGCCACTTTCATGAGTAATTGAAGATTGCAAGCAGTCTGTTCTAGTCAGTAGGTAAGAATAATTCAGCTCCCAGCTTTAATCAAGGAAGAAATTCATAAGTGTTTATCAGTGTGCATGACTATAGGTGACCAAATAATTGGGAATGAATTGATGCCACCAGTTAAAGGCCTTCTTTGGTTAATCCCTATGATGTTTTGTGATCTGCTAGCGGATGTGGTGGCTGAAGCTAGTAGATCGGAGGAGACGGCAGGTATTAGTTGAGGAGCCGTATGAATTTTTTTAACGTGTGCTAATTTCATTAAATATAGTTGGAGTAAGGGGAGTTGTACAAGTATAAAGAACTATACAAAGAAAAAAAATAAAGCTAAAGGATAAAGGATAAGCTCGGAGAGTTGTTTTGCTACTGCTAGGGCTTCTTCTTAATTTTCACCGTTAGGACTATCGCCGAAAATTCCTTACGTTGAAACACTCTTTAATTTCTCCCCTAAATTTCCCATACCAACTAGAATGAGAGTGCAGACTTTTTTTTAGCCCTAACTGATGGCCAGCACCGTTCACCACTCATGAACTGTCGTACTTGTGCGAGGAGCCGTATGATGTAGACTTGTCTTCTTCCTTTCCCATTTAATTTTTTCCATATCCTCTGTTTTGATTCTCCGATAGATGCAAATTAGGATATGGGTGTAAACTTTGTTGTTATGTAGTTGTACTCTGTAAACTTGACCATTTTTTTCTTGCAGATCTCTTAAAGAGAAGAAAGCGAGTCTTTGGAAAGAAAAAAAATTGTAAATATGCCCATGGTAGTTTATGTAACCAATTTTCTAGTTATACTAAGTGAGCTAGTGATGCGTAGGACATATTGCTGAATTATAATATATTGCGCATATGTGTAGGAACTCTGCAACGTTATGTGTTGATAACTGTGGTATCTCCAATCATGACCTCATCTCCCCAGTCGTCCATGAAGTCTCTGCCAAGTCTATAACATTTTGCTTCTTAGTACTCTTCTTTTAATTTCGGTAACTGAACTAAAGTACGTCTGGTTATCAAAACGACATCACAGGATGTAAATTTTGCTCTCTAAATGACATATATTACATGTAAAATAGAATGTATATTAACTAGTATAATATTTGTTAATGGTAGGATTCATGATGAAACGGTTGAGGAAGGTGCATCTGAAGACAATACTTAATGAACGGTTGGTTCTCTGTATAATGATCAGCGGTATGCCTCAGCTCCAAATCGAAGAGTAGAAATTTTTATCAGATGTAACGTTGAAGTGTGGGTGCTCAATTAGGTTAGGCATCATAGTGTAGGTGTTCCCTGAATATTCTATTTCATTTGGTTGATATATTAACAACCACCCATAATCCTAGTTGTTAATAAATTAACGATGACATATTGTCCCAGTCGTTAATGAAATAGCGACCGGAAAATTTACATGGCCATTAATACTATTAACGACGGATTCTTTAATGACCACTAACGAGCGACCACATTTTCCGTCATAAATAATGGTTTATCTAACAGTGGGTGACTCATGTAGAATGTGGTACTATCGCTGAACAAAAGCACCACTAATCTGTAATGAAACAAATACCAGATTTCATCAACACTAGAATCTTCCACAAATAAAATAGTACTAGACTGTCCACGAAATAGAGGGCAGCCAAAACCTGCTCACCAAACAAATAATTTGAAGATTAGTATATTACAAGACTAAGAATCTAATCAAATCAACTTGCTTAGCACAAAACCATAATTCCAAAAACAGCAATGCACCAAACCCCATGACTATTACAGCTGTGGTTTCAAAACAGAAAAAAAGCAGGGCCAGCTACATGAAACACCGGCCCCCTGTTCAAAATAACCTAGCTTAGAGGGGAACTCAGTTAAGAATTATGCCTTTCTTCCATAAAATCAGATTGAGCAGGAAACAATGCAGCATGAAAGGAAAAGAATTAACCATGGAGCAAAGCCCGTGCAGGAAATTAAGGATGAGCCGGACGGGAAGCCCCTAATTGCCAAACAAACACATGGGTGAAGAAACCAATATTATTGGTATGACCAATCATCAACCGGAAGAAATGAAATTAGTGATTGGCCGTTGAAGTGATGAGGTTTTTACTGTAGGGGCTCATATTCTTCTTTCTCCTCCACGCCTTTCTTTTCTTTTCTCTCTCTCTTTTTTTCTCCATAAAGTCTAGTGGGGTAGGGGGGCTCGAGCCCCCAGCCCCATGTTGGCTGCGCTCCTGAGCTGTCGTGCGGTCGCACTTGAGGGATCTAGCTTCCACAGATCTATTTGCCCATGTCGCTAAGCTGGCATGATTCGACGATATTAGGTCTACCCTCGTCAGGAGATGATTTTATTGAACATACAAAGGCTTCTTATTTCCCTTGGACAGATGAAGGCCTTTGCATGCCGCTCGGTAGCACTCGCCAACGACAACAGGATCTAGAGTAGGATCCGAAGGATTGAAAGCAAATGAACAACCAATTAGATATCGTCACATCTTGGACCTGCTTCCGAGTCTGCTGGTAGCATGATCAGCAGCGCCAGCAGAATCAAACCATGGGTGGCCAGCGTTTTAGCGCCATGCCTCTCCTCCTGTCTTGTGTGAGCAAAATCGATCTTAGAATGTCTGTCTGTCTAGGTCTGGGAGTGTGTGAATGTGGATGTGCATCACCTAGCCTTTTTATAGACTATCTAGGTTTGGGGTGTGTAATGTGGATGATCTTTGGTGTGTACGTTAGACAATGAGCCTAGACTACTGCTAAAATAGGCAACAAGCATTGCTATCCTACTTAATGGCATACAGATGTGCAAGTAATACGAATTGATTAGATTTAATGCCCAGCATATACGCTATCCCCATTCCCCAGGAATTCTAGTATTCCGCAAACGCGCGTTTCCAATGAACGATTTCCTTTCTCCTTTACGTTTTGGATTCTGTCTCCCTCTTCTTCTCCTTTGCCCTTTTTGACTCGAGAGACCCTAGGTAGGCGAGTGAAGTCATAGGAGGTGCTGATCCTCCCGATCTATTTCTTGTTCATCTTTCTCCCCTCCCATTCGTCATGCTATCTTCCTAACATCGATGGCTAGCTGCCGCCTGCTGCCGTTTGGTTGTTCCTCTTCTCGTTCCCCTTTCTCTCATCACGTTCCTATTTGACTCCTCACCATGGCCCGCCTAGCTTCCTCGATGTCGGTCGCTGGGTGTCGCTCATCACCTGCCGCCTTGGACACAATCGCCTCTGCCACTGCCACCTCCCACGGTCTCACTGGTTTAGTGCTACTTGCTGCTCACCGCTATTCCAATCGTATGGATTTGTACCGAGGAGCCCCTTGCTTGGTTGGGTCGCCTGCAATAGGTGGTCTGAAGAGGACAATCGTGGTGGCCGAGGGTGGAACAAGGGGTGGGACGTCTTCGGTCATGCGTTCTTTGCCATCGCCGCCGGCATCATTGAGTGCATCAATAGCACCCCATCATCATCTGTTGTTTCACCCCTCTCATCTTCATCCTCCTCATGTTTTTTTTTTCAAATTCTCTGCACGCCATGTTGCTCTTCTAATCGTTCTGGAGTTGTATGATCGTATTCGTATGGCCTTGTAGCTGCTTAAAACAAGTTTAATTTGAACAATCAACTAATTCCATTATCTTAGTGCGTTGATAATTCAGCTACAATTGAGTTTTTATTTGGGATTGTCATAGCCTATTAGTTTTAGTGGTCTGCATGGATTTAGAAGTTAAAACATGTGCTGATGGACAACATTGTCCTTGGAACTGCGTGTGTAAATTCTCGGTGTATTCTCCTGAAAATACATATTTGGCTGGTTTGAGACCCAATGTAGTGTCCTTGGGCATTTGATCCGGTTTTCATGGTCTATGTCTAGATTTGTATTTATGTTTTTAGTGATCTGTCAGTCTACACATTCTCCTTTTAAAAATGCTGTGCACTCATGATCATATACACATATATAAAAAACAGAATTCATTACATGTCTAGGGGTATACATTTTTGTCATAATTTGCCAATTGTGCTTCATTATTATCAAGCCTTATCACATTTATAAACGACAAATTGTTTATGGGACGTGCCACACATTTGACTAAATGTGGTATCATAATTTTAGCTACTAACCAAATAACCATTACAACATAATGATATAACGAGTAGCGTCGCATCTCCGCATCGGAATCAGCCATTATCGAAAAAAAAAAGTGACCATACTAGGACGCACATACCCCACCAAAGATACGGGAGCCTCGACTTACAAAGTAGCCTAGTGTATCAAGTCTTTGCTCTAGAGATTGTGTTGTGTTGTGTGAGTAATGTTCTCGTCACGGTGGTTTCATCTAAATGCATTTGAGTTAAAGGTCTCATTGTTGTCATAGAATCAAATTTTAAAACTTAATTTTGAAGTTTTTTCATCAAATTTTATTTTTTAGCATTAGATTTAAATCGTTAAACACACACACATATATATATAAGTTTTAACCTTAATACGTAGTACGGCTTATTATCAACATAGGGTCTATCGATGGGACCTAATATACACCGGAAGAGAAAGATAATGTCCTTAACATTGAATTTAGCTTACGCCGCACTTGAGACCCTACTATAAAATCACTTTACACTATAAATCCTCTAAGCAAATTTCTCCACTTCTCTAGTCCAAGGTGCTATGGATGGTTGGAAGCAAAGCTATATCCTGAATTTCTTTCTCAGATCATATCATGAAATTACTTTATACTATAAATCTCCTAAACAGATCGCTCCTAATCCAAGGTGCTATGGATGGCTGGAAGGCTATATTAGTGACTTTCTAAAAAAATATAAGCTTAGGCATCTTAATACTGATGGTTAAGCTAGTACTTTTATTGTTACGAATGGATGAATCGATGAATTCGGATCGAATTTCGTAAAACTCTATGTATAGAGATCAATGTGTAACATAACCTAGGTTCTAAATTCTTTTTCACACGTAACCACGGATACTTAGTTCAAATAACAAAAGCCAGCATCTCTCCCACTCTTGAGCTCAAATTAAGCAGGTGGTTGCCTCACCGATGAACTAATTAAGTGTATATGTGCTTGAAACGTGTGGGGATGGATGTGCAAGAGCTGGTTACTTCTATTTTATATGCTAGAGATGTTGGTAACATCATCCTCTTCTATTTCCAGTGGGTGGATGTTGGTTCTAATATTCAGATTTAATTTCTTTCTCCCGTGAGTTTGCTCGTGCTTCTTGCTTCTGATATACGTTTCCCCAATGCTTTGCCTTCCTCCAGTTCTCGTTCTTTTGTTTTGCCATGTACAACATGGAAGCTTTCAATATACTATTTTTAAAAATAGCTCATGATGTGAAAAGATCTCTAATCTATAAAATCTAGACTCAACTATACGAGCACAAGTATAAAACGTTACAAGCAAGAGCTAGACCACTGGACAAACGAGTGTGTTTACGCAGACGAGGTGCATACGACATTTTGTGTATTAGGATTTAGGAAGCCTCTAAAAAGAGCACTCAAGGAGCATCCGACGAATGAGATCACGCGTCCATGTACGGTTATCGTGTTCTAGGCTTTTTATTAAGGAAACTACGTCATGTGTTATATATCACCCTAAAATCACTAGAGAAGGTAGATCGGTGGGTTGCGGGGCGCAGTGTAGTTCTTGATTTCAAAGGTAGTGATGGATTTACCGCGCCATTATGCGAAAGCTTCGGTTCTTTGAAGCGTTTGGGAGGTTCCGCCTGCAGGATTTTGGGAGGGAGGCTTTGGGGGTTCTTGATCTGTTCCCGTAAGCTTATTAAGCTTTTCCTTTTCTTGAAAAAAAAACATTGAGGAACAATTGCATTGGATATAACAACCTTAGAGGAGTGGATTGTGATTTTTCTGCTCTTGTGTAATGTGGATTGTGACTGTGGTGAATGCCCGTAGATGATTGTTTTAAACTTAGAGGTTAGAGTTACTTGTAAATAATAATACTGTTCCTATATTGTAAAGTTGTGACATTTAGGGTAAATGAAAGGCATTTTGGAATAATTAGCACTGATATAATCTAGGAATAAGGGATCATAATCTCATAATTACTAATATAATTATAAAAAAATAAATATGAGATCCAATAATAACCAGAATACGTATTGTGATTATCCAGAGTGAGTCGCTTGATTAGAGTCCAAACCTTTTGTATTGTTGTCATCGTAATTCATCACGTTGTTATTTATTGCATTAGTAGCAGATCATTGTGCGACTTGTTCTTGCTGATACTGGAGAAACTATTGTTAATGAAATCGCATAGCTTCATGTCAGGAGACCGTCCTCTTTGATCATAGAGGAAGACAAGGTAACGGAATGAAGAAGACTAGAAGCGGCACGACGCTGAAAAATCTAGCCCTGAGAGCAAATTGATCTTGTTCTAAAAGAGGACAGCGGGATTGGTATATATAGCGTATGACGGAGCCCAAAATTGACACGGCCTGCATATAGAAACCAACTCGGTTATGACCTCAAAACAAGTCACAACTCGTGCTGCGCCCCAGACCGACTCGACAAGGCGAGGTAGGCAAGCGAGCGTGTGGCTTCTTCCTTTCTTCCTCTCACTTGCTCAACGAGTAGAAGAGGAGCCAACCTTATAAGTTGAGCTATCTCTCCACTAACTAGCAAGGTGGGACTAAAGGATTCCACTCACACCTTCACTATATGGGCCTTTGAGATCTTTAGGAATTTTCCATTTAATTGGTTGGGCTATGGGCCCTAAATTCCATCAATCCTCCATCAGATCTTAAAGGTTCAATGAGTTTTGAATGTTTCTAGCATTGTTTGATATAGTAGTGATTAAGCTGGTACTGTTAAGTTGAACACCCAGTTAAAACTCTAACGTACATTTATCCATGACTTAGATAATGGACTACACCGTAAATTACAAGCCTTTATGAATAAGTTTTATTTAAAGTCAAACTGATATATGGCTGCCAGTTAGGCTACCTCTCCGGTAAAGCGTGTAAGTCATACTCTCTTGGTCTCTTCATGAGTTTTATAAAGATCATCCAAATCTCACAGATTGCGACCAACAGTTAGACTCATATAGGTATATTCTTTCAAGGATATCCTATAGGACGACACCTCTCGCTTTCACAAGCGAACATAATACATTAAGAGAAAATCCAACTTACTATATAGTGACAAGAGTACTGCATCTTCACATAGAGAGGATCTTGAGTTTGTACTCTCCTTTAGTTACCTATGACTTGTTTTTACCGAACCTAATTCGCGGGATCTCCGATCACATAGGCCAGGTTACCACTATGAAAAAACTCACGTGGGTCTCACACCCATCTCTTTTGATGTATTTTCTATCATGTTACGTGATAAACCCTTTGTGAAAGGGTCTGCCAGATTGTTATCCATCTAGACATATCACAAAGTTATCACTCTAGAGTTTCTCAATTTCCTAACAATCTTCAAGCGCTTTTTCACATGTCTTGAGGACTTCATACTATCTTTAGAACTATTCACTTTGGTGATCATCGTTTGATTATCACAGTTCATCGTAATCGCTGGTATCGGTTTTCTAACCACTGATAAGTCCATCAAAAGGTCACATAGCACTCTGCTTCAATAGTAGCTATATCTAATACAGTGAATTATGCTTTCATGGTTGATCTCATCAAAATGGTCTATTTGTAAGATCTTTATGAAACAACAGCACCACCTAAGATGAAGAAGTAAGCACTCGTGTCCTTTATCTCATCTGTATTTGGGATTTAATTTGAGTCACTATAACCCTCTAGTACCAACAGGTATAGTGAATTCCAAAATTTATCGTACTCAGCAAATGATGCATCACATGCTTAAGTGTATACCAATGATCATTACCTGAGTTCTAAGTGAACGACTCAATTTGCTAACTGCAAATGAAATGGTAGGCCTCGTTGCAGTTGGTAGATACATACGAGAGCTAATAATTTGGAAATATATCAACTGATCTTTAGCAACACCCTTGTTATTCCAAAGCATTAAACTCAAATCATAAAGTGTTGGAGAAGGCTTGCCGCACATGTACCCAAAGCGATTTAGCACTTTATCCATGTAATGGGATTGCGACAACGTAATTCCATCCTCATCCTCAATTTAATTTTCAAAATAACATCAGCCACCTCCAAATCCTTCCTATCAAAGTTTTGAGATAGAAAAACCTTAACCTCATTTATCACGTTAAGGTTTGTCCCAAAAATCAGTATGTCATTAACATACAAGTATAGGATAACTTCTTCACCCACACCATGGCAATAATACATATTTATTAGCCTCATTTACTATAAAGCCTGCAACAATCAAAGTATTATCAAACTTTTAGTGCCATTACTTTGGAGCTTGCTTTAGACCATACAAGGACTTCATAGTTTACATGCCTTTGCTTCCTGACCTTTTTACTGTAAATTTATCAAGCTGATCCATGTAGATCTCCTCATCTAGCTCTTCATCAAGAAAATCCATCTTAACATCCATCTGATAGATGAGAAGACTATATGAGACACCTAAGAAAAACAGTACACAGTCTAGCAACAGGAGCATAAGTATCGAAGAAATCCTTGCCTTCTTTTTGTGTCTATTCTTTTGCCACAAGCCGAGCCTTATAGTTTTTAATAGTACCATTAGATCTAAGCTTCTTTTTAAACACCTACTTTCATCCTACAGGTTTACACCTGTAGGGTCTCTCTATAATCTGTCAAGTAGAACCCATCTCACTATGGACTACTCATTCCAATAGTCTGCATCCAGAGATACATATGCCTCAAAATCGACTTGAGAGTATCGTCAAAAAGTTACACAGTGAAATTATCACCAAAGTATTTAGGAATCCTTGGCCTCTTGCTCCTTCTCAGAGCTTTACTGTCACCCTCCTCATGACTTTGTTCATGTGATTGTTCAAATGTTTCAAATGTTTGAATAGGTTTAAAAATTATTTCACTAGATATGTTATGCAAATCTTTCATAAGAAATATATTCTCAAATAATGTAACATTACGAGACTCAAAGATCATATCAACATGTATGTTAGATATGTCTGATTTAACAAATAAAAATCTATAAGCAATGTTGATATGAGCATAACCCAGAAAGACACAATCCACCATTTTTGGTCTAAGCTTGCACTTCTTATTGGTTGGCACATTAACCTTTATCAAACAACCCCAAGTGAACAAGTAAGATAATGATGACCTTTTCCCGTTCCATTCCTCATATAGCATGTTCTCCTTATTTTTCATCGAAACTCTATTCAGGACATGACGTGAAGTCAACACAACCTCCCCACCATGCCTTAGATAGACCATAGTGTCTAACATGATATTTACCAAATCAGTTAATATGCAGTTCTTCCTTTCAATAATACTATTTGATTAGAGTGAATAGGAAGGTACTCTCTCATGAATAATACCATGTTCCTTACAAAATAAGTCGAAATCAAGAGATAAATATTCACCACCACAATCTGACCTTAGTCGTTTGATCTTTCTGTCTAGTTGGTTTTTTACTTCTGCTTTATATATTTTAAAGTAGTCTAAAGTATTATCTTTAGTTTTCAACATGTAAACATAACAAAATCTAGTCACATCGTCAATTAATGTCATGAAATATCTCTTTCCAACCTTCGTCACATACCATTCATCTCACAAAGATCAGAATAAATAAGCTCTAGAGGTGTCAAATGTCTCTCCTCGCCAGTCTTATGAGGCTTATAGAATTGTTTTGCTTGCACATAATTTTGGTACTTAGAACCTTTAATGATAGAAAGTTTCAAGATTAGATTCAAAATCGCAAGCCGAGAAATAAAACCAAAATTTAGATGATATAAACGTGAGTGCCAAACACTAGTCAAACCTTCATTATCAGCATCATAAATATGGTTCACCACCTTATTGCAAAAATCCATAAGAGAAAAACAGAACAAGTCTCTATATTCATAGCCATTATCAATAAATAGTCTATGTCTAGACACTACTACTTTATTGGACTTAAAAACCAACTTAAAAACATCCCTTATCATTAGAGAACCACTAACTAAGTTATTGTCTATGGAGGGCATCCTTATTAACGCACATGTGGGGAAGATCGGACTAGAGGGAGAGGCACGTTGAGAGGAAGCACGAGCATGAGCCGATGGATGTTCAATGGACGCTTACGTAGACACGATGAGGCCTAGGAGATCTACTTTGCTCTAGTGTAGCTCCTTTGGCTTCGAGATCCCTTTGTTGAGGTTGCTAGAGTTACTAGTGTGTTAATCAATTTGACCCTGCCATTGACAAGGAGATAATCCAATAAGTCAATTAGCCGATGGGATGATACGAACTCCTGTTATTGGCTGGTCGTCGATAGGGTTGAAATAGTCATCGGCTGCATCTGATGCACTCGTACTATTGGCTAGTTGCCAATAGAGGCTAAAACACTCATCCATCAGCTAGAAAGCCGATAAAGGAGTAGGTAGATGGCTACAAAGGAAATGAAAAAACACATTGGTTGTAGAGCTGATAGCACTCCAGAATATAGTTGATAGATACTATACGAACTTTTGCTATTGGCATGTTGCCAATAAAGGCTGTAGCACTCTTTCATCGACTAGAAAGCTAATGAAGGCATAAACGAATAACGAGGAATAATATAAAGGACCTATCGGCTGCAGAGCCGATGGTGATATGGAATACACTAGTCGATGAGTAGTATGTTTAATCCTCATATTGGTTGGTTACCGATAGAGACTGAAGTGCTTGTTCATCGATTGGAAAGTCAATGAAGGTATATGCCAATAGCAAGGAATAAGATGACCTATTGGCTGCAAAGCCGATGGCATTCCGAATAGAATATGCGATAAATAATAATGAGTGAGACTCAATCTTTCGAAGATACGAGAGGCTAGATCAGATGTGCGGACGGAAGGAACGGGCGAACCTATCGGCTCTCTGATCCAATGAGAGAAATTTTTTGAAGATATATGTATATCGGCTAAGAAACCAATACATTAGGCGTGAGGCTCAATGTGTGGATAACTCATCGGTTGGCCGCTTCGATGAAACGTTTGCGTAAAGACCTATTGACTTATGGCTTAATCCAATATAAGTGGTCTAGTAGGCTGAATCTAACTGATACAACACGAGACCGATGGCAATAGAGGGAGCTCGATAAGCCGATAGAACCATGCGAACGTGATGTGATACACCCGATTAGACTACGACATCGGACCTAATGGATGCAACCTTAGGCAGAGCGGATACACCAAGATAATAGTAGGGCTTACCCCTTCATTGTAAATCGGACTTAACTGATGCAGCCCCGCATTGAAAGACAGAACCCGTCAGTAAAAACCTAGATAAACTAGGGTGGCGATGTACCGAGATTTTATTTGATCTATGTGGATGCTTTATAAGGTTCTAAGGGGTCTATATTTGTACACTAG
The DNA here is from genome assembly GCA_030770085.1 of Oryza coarctata. Taxonomy (NCBI): domain Eukaryota; kingdom Viridiplantae; phylum Streptophyta; class Magnoliopsida; order Poales; family Poaceae; genus Oryza; species Oryza coarctata. The sequence goes on from CM061471.1 coordinate 9,257,532, forward strand.
AGTTACAAGAGTCCGACGCGGTTACAAATAACCTCTGGACATTATTTCCTAAATATAGAATGAAACTATCTCGAATAAGTTAACAAAACTAATTAAACTTGTCTATCTTATAATATATATTCTATAGAGATAAAATACTCTGTCATGGTTTCCATAGTTTCTCCTCAGATAAATTACTCTGTCGTGGTGTCCATAGCTTCTCCTCAGACTCAATTCCATCTAGATAACCTTCCATCTTTGACTAGACTGAAGCCATCCTCATACCATCTAATTGGCTTTCTCACTATATCAATTGGCTTCCTTCCACAAATCGATCGGCTCTCCAATCCTATCAGCGGGGCTTACCAAATTTTAGTGCAAACATTTCTTCAGCTATACAATCTTTTCCAAAGTAAACTTCAGATCTACCGTGCCAACACCACGAACAAAAGTAGGCAGCCTATTCCCCATAAAAACGGTTGACTCAGTTGTGGCCTTATAGGAAGAGAATAGAGAATAGTTAGCACACATATGAACATTAGCACTTATGTCAATCCACCAATTGATAGATTGACTCACTAAAAGAATAGTAAATAAATTACCAAACTCAACTGAACCATCCACGGTGTTGCCAATGGTGATGGTGTTCACAACCTTGGAAAATTGCATCGATTCCTATTTTCATTTGCAGCGTGAGCATCTCTTTGCCCAATGCCCGGTTTCACCACACATGAAGCAGAGTTTGTTCTTTGTATTCTTCTTGCTCTTAAAGTTGGTTGTTTGGTTGGGCTTGACCATCTTTCTCTTGTTCTTGCTATGGTTGGGATGGCCCTTTCTCATAGTATTGGTAGCCGAATGGTTATCATCTCCACCATTTCATCTATCATTTGCCCTAGCTTTCTCTTCGACATCTAGAGAAGTGATCAAGTCCTTGACCGCGATCTTCTCCATCTTGTATTTCAGAGATTTAGCAAAAGTTCCTTCACAACATTAGTAGCTTAGCAACAATGATGCTATCTACAAACTCATCAGAGAGTAAGCAATTGATGTATGTGAGTTTCCTTGCAATGACTTGTATCTCATGAGCCTGCTGTACCATAGAACTGTTGTCCACCATCCTATAGTATGTGTATTGCTCCATGATATACAATGTATTGTCTTTCTCAGAAGCGCCATACTTGACTTCAGGGGCATCCCATAGCTCCTTACCATCAGCGATATGCATGCGAGCATTACAGATATCGTTAGACAAAACACCTAGGACGCTTCTCACAAACAGCACATTGGCAGCCGCATACCTGTTTTCCTCATCAAGGAAAAGCGGTCCCACCGGCCTGCCCTTAGTGATATGGATCATGCCCATAGATGCAAGATATAAGGAAGCATTTGTCTGCCACCTTTTGTAGTGCTCACTAGAAAATTTATTTGGCCTTAGAGTATCAGCAAAGCGAGAGGATCGTAAACCAAAGTGTCTAAAATAAGGTTTTTGGATTATTGAAATAATAATATAGAAATAACAGATTATAATCTCATAATTAATAATAGATTGATCTACTAACATGATCATAAAAAAAGTAAATATGAAATCCAACAACAACCAGAATACGTACTATGGTTGTCTAGAGCCAATTGCTTGATTAGAGCTCGAGACCGTTGTGTTGTAGCCATCACCATTCATCATATTGTTGTTCATCGCGAGAGCATTGTGTGGCTTTTTTCCTTCTAACACCGGAGGAACTGCTATTGATGGAACCGCACGGCTTCGTGCTAGGAGACCGCCCTCTTCGGTCGTGGAGGAAGACACATTCGAAGGAAGAAGACGATATAGTGAAAGCAGCGAGCAGTCACGTCAAGCGCTTCCAAAAACCTTATTTGGCTTTTCCTAGTGCAGGATCTCGAAGTGCGATGATTCTAGAGAATTGCTCTCCCGAGTGCTGGTGCACGCCGACGAATGGGATGAGGAAGACTAGAGACAGCGCAATGTTGGAAAACTTATGCCCGAGAGCAAATTGATCTTGTTTTGAGAGAGGGCGGTGGGGTCGATATATATAGCTCGGAGACACATGATTAGGGTAGAGGCTGAAACTGACACTACCCACATATAGAAATCGACTTGGTTACAACCTCAAAATAGCAAAAGGTGGCATAGTTGTGACTCACCGCACCGCTCCCTGCCCCGGCCTAGCAAGGCGAGCGAGCATGTGAGTGGGTTTTTTCTTTCTTCCTCTGACTTGCTTAAGGAGGGGAAGATGAGACAACCTTATAATTTGAGCTAGCTCTCTATCAACTAGTAATGTGAAACTAAATGATCCCACTCCCACCTCCACTATATGGATATTTTATATTTTTAGAAATTTTCTATTTAATTAGTTAGGCCATGGCCTTAAATTCTATCCGGGCATGGGGTTTATCAGTAAATCTTCTTTTTTTTTTTTGAGGTTTTAGTGCTCTTGGATTTATTTTTGGTTGCCGATTGGTCATTGAAATGTTTTTATTTTGTAGGTAAGATCGTTACCTCAGCATTGATCATATGGAAGGGATTAATGGTTGCAACGAGAGCGAGTCCCTAGTGGTTGTGATCATTTCTGGTAGCATGGAGCCTGGATTTAAAAGGGTTAGTTTTCACCTATCCAAACTATGAAATCTACTTATATGTATTCTTTAATTACATTTAACCTTTATACCTGCCATGCGGGCATAATTAATCGCCTTCCTTCTCCTATGAAGATTTTGCATATCTGCCTTTTCTGAATGAAAAGCATTTGCTCCATTTTATATTGAAGCAACATAGTTTAGGGCCACCTGGGCAGGGGCATGGAAACACACAGAACTGAAAGTCACCAAGATGCAAAATACATCTCCCAAAATGCACAACAAGGGATTGTGAAGTGGTAACTAGGATATAGTGAAAGCTAAAGAGAAGAAAGGCTAACTGAGTTATTTGTCAATTTTTCGCCAATGCTTGCAATATCCACCACCAGCTTTAAAAACTCCTTCCATTGCTACATAGCTTGCATGGAACAATCGTCCTGGAAATAACCAGAGCAGGCTGTCTGATCCATTTTCCTTCTATCTCCATTTCTCTCATTGGTAGCCAAACAGGCCACACAACTGCAGCCACGCCTAAGATCCAGTGCCCAGACTATCAATCAATCTTGATTAGAACCCGGCCATGGACAATGTTAAGCTATAGGGCTTCTATGCTGTTGTGTTGAAGCCATGGTATACCTAAAAAGGCACAATTACTATGTTCTATCAAGCACACAGAGCACATTTATCTGAGCTACCCAATTCTTTTTCACCACCTTTTGGTAGCTTATTACTCAAGAGTACGTTATGTTTAAGCCAGGGAATATAGTGGTAAAGACTTGCCAGGGCCTATACTAAGTGGTTTATCCTAGTGTGCTAGCAAGTGGTTCATTTCGTATAATGGTAATGTTTCATTCTCAGCACTCCACCACACGGAGAACTATGGTCTCACTTTGATTGGCTTTCTTTTTTTGTTTTTGATTTTTGCTTAGTTAACTAAACAAAAAAACAATAATCAAAGAAATTTTAGCTTTCCACAGACCTTGTAGATGACATTTTATCTCACCCCAAACTGAGTTCTGAACTAATTGTGAATTGACATGATTTCTCTAGCACCCATTTGAGTCCATTAGTACGATCTTTCAACTGATAGTTTTCTGAGCACACGATAAAATCCAATCTCTTGTCTCTTCTGGACCAACAGATCTTTGAAGATCGACCTGCCCTTCTCTTCTAAATTGCAGTTTTGAACCAAACACTGAAGATAAGCACAAACATCGTATAGTTCTTTTGCATAAGAATAGATTCTGTTTCCTTTAGTTCGGCTAGTTTGTAAATGATTGCTGGCTTATTGCCTTTTCTTTTTCCCTTCCTTTCAATTTGTCCTTGTTTATTTTCCAGGCATCACTTTTAAAGGTTACAATTACATCAATCTGATAATGCATTAGCGGATATGGTCTATGTAGTCTTCAGTGTTTTCTCCATGTTTCAATTTTCGATCCTTTGTTCATCTTTCACACTGGTAAGCCTAAATGATTTATTATCTTATTTGCATGGTGATATCCTGTTTTTGCACATGAGTAAAGATCCTGTCCGCATAGGAGAAATAGTTGTTTTTAATGTTGATGTAAGTCTTACTGAATCATTGTAACATATTTAGCTGTACATTACTTGCTGAATCATGAATTTATGAGTTGGTGCCATAAATCACTTGTGATGTGCTTATATATGCTCCTGAAAGTATTAATTTTACAGTTGGCTATTCTGTATGTAGGGCCGTGAAATTCCAATTGTTCACCGTATGATCAAGGTAATAAACTTTGAAGTCTTTATAAATCGATCCAATGTTTACTGTAGTTGATGTTAAGTTACACTTTTCTTTCTTTTCTTTTTCTGGGTAAATGTCTGAGTCTACTCTTCTCGGTGTATAGGTTCATGAACGCCAGGAAAGTGCAGAAGTTGATATCCTCACAAAAGGTATTAACAATATTCCCGTTTGCTCCATAAGTTTCTCTTTCTGGTAAATCAATTGTGCAGTGCTGGTTGTAATAAACAACATCAAGAAATGTTTAACGTACAGTGGGTGTTACTGAATGTTTTGTCTTAACTAATAAACTGTTTTCCAGGTGATAATAATTTTGGGGATTACCGTCTTCTTTATACACATGGGCAGCTTTGGCTTCATCAACATCACATTATGGGACGAGCCGTAGGGTCAGTAATTCAGTATGCTCAATTTGAGAACATACATCTATTGTCATTCCTGTTGTAAATTAACTTGGCCAACCATATATTTTCTGTTGTGAATAGCTTTCTTCCATATGTTGGGTGGGTTACAATCATGATGACTGAGAAACTGCTTACGCTAAAATTTAGTAAGTCTTACCAACAACAAGATTTGAGAGTCAGTCGACTTATGAAAAGAGTTCGATTGATATAGAAAAAGAGCCGATCGAACGAATTAAAGATAGATTCAGTTTAGCCAAAAGACGAAAAGTTATTCAGATAGCACCGAGTTTGAGAAGAAGCTATAGAAACCACGATGAGGTATTTTATCTCTATAAAATATATCTTGTAAGATAAACGTGTTTAATTAATTTTGTTAGCTTCGTAAAGATAGTTTTCTTTTATGTGTAGAAAATAACGTTCGGAGGTTATCTATAACCGTATCGAACTCTTGTAACTCTAGTATATAAATATAGATTCCCTGAGACCTTGTAAATAATCCACACATATCAAATATAATCTCGGCATATCACCACCCTTGTTCATCTAGTTTTTTACTAGCGAATTCTAGCTCTCGACGTGAGGCTATATCGCTTAAGTCTAATTTCTAATAAAGAGATAAGTCTGTCACTATCTTGGTGCATTCGTTTCTGGCCAAGACTGTATCGGTTAGATCCGATCTACTCAACCACTGATGATAGATTGAGCTGTAGGTTGATAAGACTTTACATAAACGTTTCATCGAAATGGCCAGCCAACGCGAGCCTTACGCCTGTATTGGCTTGTCAGCCGATATACAAGAGAATTCCTCTCATCGACTTAGCGAGTCAATGGGTTCGCTCGTTCGATCTAGCATCTGTCATCTCTGTGCCGTTAGTCTCAGTCTCATATTGTCTCGGTTTAATTCAATATATCAAGACTAACTCCAATGGTACCATCATGATGATCACTGGGTTTCGTACTTTTGGAGGGCCGGGTCTCACTCCTTGCTATTCATCGTACATTCTATTCAGAGTGCCATCGGTTTTATAATCGATGAGTCATTTATCTTATTCAAAGCATTATATATTATATTCAAAACGCCATCGGTTTTGTAGCCGATAGGTTCTTTATTTTATTCAGAGCACCAGGCTATTTCAGAGCACCATCGGCTGTACAGCCGATATATCCTTTATCCTATTTATTACTATCTACCTATATCTTTATCGGTTTTCTTATTGATAAATGAGTGTTAAACCTTTTATTGACAACCAATCGATAGGAGGAGTCCATATACATGCTTATTAACTATTTTATTCCAAAACGATAGTCTCTACAGTCGATGTGTCTTTTATTTTCTCCATCACTATCTACCTATGTCTTTATCAATTTTTTAGCAGATGTATGAGTGCTTCAACTCCTATCGATAACCAGCCGATAGTATGAGTATATCAGACTCAACCGATGTTTATCTAAATCTTATTTGCGACCAGCTAATAATATGAGTTTGTATCGATATATCGGTCGATTGACTTATTAGTTTATTTCTTTATCAATTACAGAGTTAAATTGACTGACACACCCATAACTTCAGTAGCCCCGACGAAGAGATTAATGAGTCGAATGATCTACATTGGAGTTAAATAGATATTTTAGGTCTTAGCATATTCAGGCGTCATCGTATCGGACCTACATCGATAAGCACAGTGGACCAATTCGGCTATTCGGCTCGAACATAAACCCTTTTTTTTATTGATTTACGTGGAGATTAAACTCAGTATTCTAATCCGTTGACCATGTGGGAATAGTTTGTAAGATATTGATAAAAGTTTAAGTCCTCAATTATTACCAGCGATATGTAAATAGATAGGCTGGTCTGCCAGTTTTCTATTCTTTAGACAGACTAGGACTCAATGGAGCTGTGTTTTGATAGCATGGCTGACATACGTTGTCTGTTGTTGCAGTACCTTCTCATCGGCGCTCTGGGTTTACTGGTCATTACATCGAAAGAGTAACATTATCCAACTTCACCCTAAGAAACTAGGCAAACATTAAAGAACAACGGCCTATACAGTCTTAGGGATGATACCTTTTGTTTCACTATGTTTTGGGGAAAAAAACTTGCTTGCACCAATGGAAAGTCTCTCCATTGTTGTCAACTTCTCATGTAACATCTCCTTTCAATGGACCATACGGTTGTAGTGTTGGCGATCCTCAGCGAATGATTAATGGGGTATTAATTACAATAAATTTATTTGGTTTTTTTTAAAAAAACTTTTATATATAAAATTTTTATATAGTTCAAGAAACGTGATAAAAAAAACAATAGAGTTGTTATCCCTAAACGTCCAAAAGAACGGGACCTATATTGCATAGAATTTACTATACTTATGAAAAATTCGTTGTAACACTGTAAACTATTAAATGGTCCTTGGTTGTGACCAGGGGAGCACCTCCGGTTTACACTTGTGGTAGATGTTGACAGGGAACTGAACAGACATATGTGGGTTCTGTAGCTGTTGACACTTGACGATGAACTGAAGAGTAAAGATGAGTTTTAGTAATGATATGTTTTAGTAAGGATATCTTGAGAGCGGAAAATTTTAAAAAATAAATTTAGAGGAGAAGAAGATGCTAGTAAATTGCATGCATGTGCATCTTGTATTATGAAACATTGTAATTGCATCTTATACAAACGTAGAAAATTGATTTATTTTATTTTTAAAGAAACTTTTGCATATAAAGTTTTTACATAAAACATAATGTTGTATGAGTTTGAGAAGCATGTCTACAGAGAACAAATGAATTGCTCGCTCGAGTTGCTGAATCAAACTGAGCTAAGGGTCCGTTTGGTAGGATCCAAATCTGCTATGGAGCTAGAGTTATATAGAACCCTCCCTATATATATATTTTGTAAAGCAGATTCATCCATCCTATTCTTAAAATTCAGAATCTACTTAGCATTTGGTTTAGTTACAGCTCTACTAAATAAAATCTAGTTTTGAAGTCCTACCAAAGCCTAAGGGCATTTGCTAGCATCCTTTTCATCATTGAATATCACTGTCGTCTGCAGCCATTACTGGCCAGGCATCCCTGTACATGGTCAGGCACGCAGCTAACTTAGCAGCCTGTATTCTATAGACCTTTTGAGGTCTAAGGGGGCGATTATATTGGTGATATTTTGTAGTGCTAGCTTGGGACCTGTCCATTTCAAATAAACACCTGTAAATCTAAAATAAAAAAACTTGTCCACAAATCGAAAATTTTGCTGTATACTACATGGGAGTTTGAGACCAATACACTACCTCATGTGCAAAGTTAAATATTTGAAAACAAAATTCACCAAGCACGATTTATATTACATGTTTGATATTTGAGCCTATAGAAGGTCTATAGCCCGTAATAAGAAACTCGACGGAGGGAAAGCTTTTCTTTAGAGGAGAGAGAGAGAGTTAAGCCCCAATCAATTCTAGATAAAGAAGATAAAGATATTAGTGTATTATTAATTAAGTATTAATTATTATAAATTTAAAAATAGATTTATTTAAATTTTTAAAAAACTTATATATATAATATTTTTATACGAAAAGTACCATTTAGCCGTTTGTAAAATGTGCTAAAAATGAGAAAAAAAATACATAAGACTTGCTGAGAAGAAATATATTTCTAACTAAAGGGCTGAGTTGGGCTTAGGAACCGTATTGGGCATTTGGCCCATTACTTTTTTTCTTTTTCTTCCAATTTCTCACTCTGATGCCTACCAAACTTGCCATAAATGTAACCCTTTTTACCTTGTTTTTTTCAGATATTATTACAGACATAATATTATTTATAAGAATTTTGTTTCTTTTCAAGTCAAATTTGAATCCTTCCAAAGTTCACCTAATTCTCACCTGCCTTTGATATTTGTACCGGTTCAATACGCAGGGTTATCCTTGTTGTGAGTTGTTGTAATTGATATTGTCAAATGTTAACCCTGTACAGGACACTACCCTAACTCCAGTATAATCTTACTAACAATAAAACCATCACTTATATATCTATAAAGATTTAGGGTAGTAGTGTGAGTGTAAAACACAATCATCCCAAATTCACTCTTTTAAAAGAGTAAAAAGATACTCTTATAATTTTTAAAATGTAAGGTATATTTTGTTTCATTATGATAATACTTTGATATATAATTACTCTACTAGCATATCATTGATTATAAGTAATTATTTTTAGTTACCAATATAATAAATTTAATTTTATATAATAAAAATTATATTCTAATAGAATAATGGTTGGTTAAAGCTTTACCCTAAAAATAAAATATGCTCTATATATTTTGAAATGGATGGAATATTTAAGATCATTGGAGTCCATGATTTTTCACTTAGGATTTTATACCAGCTTACTATTGACTTCGTTAATCTTATATAGCAAATTTTAATATCTTGTTACCTACCTACTCTCATATTATACAATTTAGTTTTTATATGTTTAATCACTGATATTACAAGAAAATTTTTATCATACCTTTTTATCTAGATAGAATGAGAACCATACTTAAAATAAAAAGAATTGTCTTAGTCATTTAAAAAAAACGGATTGTCTTCTTCCAACCATAGAACAATGAAAAGAAAACCAAGATGTCCTTTTCTAGCTTTGAAGTTATCACCAGAGCTTTTCCGAGGAGTGACGAGCCGGGATGAACTTTGCGTCCAAAAAGCAGGTCCAAAAAAATAATAATAAATCCAAGCACATTATCCTGGCCCCGTCTGCAATCCGTTTCTCCTTCTCACCCTCTTTTGCCTGTAACTCAGACCATTCGTATGCCAGCCGGTAAGATTCCCTTTCTGCTATCCTCTTCTGCGCATGCTTCCAGTTGCATGTGAACCAAACGCCATCACAAGCTCACACACGCTGACTGTTCATACAGCAAGCTAGCCCATTATTTGCTGTAAAAAAAAAGTAAAGTTTCCACCTGGGGCCAATACTTTATACTTGTGAGTACGGTCAAATGGCCTAAATTGCTCATTGATTATGTTATAGATTGCTTAAGGCAGCAGCAAGAAACAGTACCGGTAAGCTCAAATATGTGCATGGTTTCTTGTTTACTTGCTGATAATCTTTTCATAACTTGTGCCTGTATTCTTGGTTCTAGCCATAAAGATTTATTTTGGGGGAGCGATGAGCTTGAGAAATGACCTGATCGTCCATGCTGGACCAGGTCTTTACTGCAATGATCTTTGCCGGTTGAGGCAGATGGATGGATGGCTCTCTTGAAGAGGTCTTGGTCTCTTGGGTTCACATGGAAATTGCTTGTCTCCTCCCTTTCTCCGTGTCCCTCCTATCCTAGCCTTCCTCTTCCTGCCTTTGGGAGCTGGCCCCTCCTCAGGACAAGCGTGCAGATGTAGGCTTGAGTGGGCTCTGCCTGTGCTCCCATTTCAATCCTGTGTTCTGTGCTCGATTGGTCCCAGAGATGGAACCTCTCTGGTGTTAATATCTCTTGAGGTATTTCTGATTTGGATTACTAAGTTAATGACGCCATGGCTAGGGAGCTTTCTCCCTTTGCAGACTTTCTTTGCCTCTTGTAAGATTATTAAGAAGTTTCTTGGTCCTTCCTCTCATGAGTTGTTCTTGGTTGATCAATTTTTTTGCTGGGAGCAACTTGTGACAGTTTCTTGGTTTCCTCCTATTGGTTTTGCCAATTTTATTTGCGTTTCCTCGAGAAATCGATTTCTGAGCCGGATAAGTAGTTGAGCGGCTGGTAGATGAATTCACAGTCCAATTAATTGCTGACAACCCAAGATGGGCAGTTCTTGATAACATCAGTAATTTAATGGCTCGGTTTAGTAGCTCTGCCTTCAATTGCTCTCACATGGAGTAACAATTCATTAATGGAAGAATTTAGAGCTGAAACTTCTTCTCAAAATCGCAGTTTGCTTGCTGATTTGCCCCTGTTCATCGTGGAAATGAGTTAACTAAGTTCTAGGATTTTTTTTTTGTTGTTCTGTTTTGCAGAGGAAGTTTTCTTCATTAGGAGGTAGTAGCAGATAGGTGGCCATGGAGGAGGAATCCCAATCCCACTTCCCGCTCCGGTGGGAGAGCACCTGCGACCAGTGGTGGTACGCGACGCCCATCGACTGGGCGGCGGCGAGCGGCCACTACGACGTCGTCCGGGAGCTCCTCCGCCTCGACGCCAACCTCCTCATCAAGCTCACGTCGCTCCGCCGCATCCGCCGCCTCGAGTCCGTCTGGGACGACGACATGCGCTTCGCCGACGCCGCTAAGAACCGCGCCGCCGTCGCCCGCCGCCTGCTCCACGACTGCGAGCCTCGCGCCGCAGCTGCCGGGGGCCGGCCCAACCGGCTCATCCGGGCGGGCTACGGCGGGTGGCTCCTCTACACGGCGGCCGCGGCCGGGGACGCCGCCTTCGTGCGGGAGCTGCTCGGGAGGCAGCCGCTGCTGGTGTTCGGCGAGGGGGAGTACGGCGTCACCGACGTTCTCTACGCCGCGGCCAGAAGCGCGAGCTCGGAGGTGTTCCGGCTGCTGCTCAGGGCGGTGCTGTCGCCGCCGGAGTGCTCGACCGTGGAAGAAGGCGGCGGAGACGGCGGAGCCACCATTGCTGGGGGTTTCATGTTCCGGCGTGAGATGATGAACCGCGCGATGCACGCCGCGTCGAGGGGAGGCAACGTGGAAGTCCTCAGGGAGCTCCTGCAGGGCTGCTCTGACGCCTCGGCGTTCCAGGACGCGCAGGGATCGACGATCTTGCATGCCGCGGCTGCGAGGGGACAACTTGAGGTGATGCTACTTCTGCTTCTGAAAGTTTTCAGCTATGAAATGTTCATGACAGGGTAATTTCATAGAAGAATTAGTTTGTTAACTTTGTAGCTGAAACTTTTGTTAATTGAAAGTTTGTTAACTTTTTGTGAGCTCTAATATATGAAGCTTTGTGATTTCTTAAGGTGGTTTGATCATATTTTAGTGCTAATCTGGGAACACTGCAATGATAGATGTCTACATTATTGTCTTTGATTTGACTGTCCCTGAAGTTGGTCTTGTGAACATGCTAGCCAGATTGTGTTTCGTTTTACACATGATATGATTTCTTAGTGATCAGTCATATGGCATGTTCTAGTTAAATTATTAGAGATGGAAACTAGTGGCGTTGACAGAAATTTAAACTTACTACTGAAATGGGATGTGCTTAGTTATCATGGATGTTTGGTGAGAGTCAGCAACTGAGGTTTAGTTGGAAACCATTGACCTAATAAGGAATTTTATAATACATCCATCTATGCTTGTCAATGGAAGTATTTACCAGTCATGCGAATGGGTGGTGATAAATAGTCTGGTCATCTGGAATGTCATGACAAGTGTCTGTCCCCAATGTGTTCTTTTATTCTAGGGCCATAGTTATGATTAAATTCATCATGTGTTATTCAGAGGATGCATACTGAAGTATTGCATGTTTCTACTTAATGCTACAGGTTGTGAAGGATCTTGTTGCCTCTTTCGATATAGTCAACTCCATAGACGAGCAAGGGAATACGGCATTGCATCTAGCTGCCTTTCGAGGTCATTTGCCAGTGGTCAAGGCCCTCATTACTTCATCCCCATCACTTATATCAGCTACAAATGAAGTTGGTGATACGTTCCTTCATATGGCGCTGACTGGCTTTAGGACCCCAGGCTTCCGAAGGCTTGATCGTCAGATGGAGCTTATGAAGCAATTGGTTGGTGGAGCAATCATGGATTTAAGCAGCATTATCAATATGCAAAATTATGATGGCAGGACAGTTCTTCACTTGGCTGTGATTGGCAATCTGCATTCCAGCCTTGTTGAGCTCTTGATGACCGCACCATCAATTGACCTCAACATCTGTGACAATGATGGCATGACTCCTCTGGATTTGCTTAGGAAACAACCACCAACAGCATCATCTGAGATACTCATGAAGCAGCTGATTTTGGCTGGTGGCATTGCAAATTCGATGGACCATAAGACCAGATCAGCCGTTGCTTCTCAACTAAAGATGCAGTGTATCATAGGCAGCCCGGGAACGTCCTTCAAGATCCCAGATGCTGAGATCTTCCTCCATGCAGGTATTGATGCGTCAGACATCAGCGAAAGAACGAACTCATTCTCTAGTGTTGGACAGAGTGAATTAGAATTTCTGGAATCCAGTCATAAGAAGCTGAATTCTTTGCAAAATGCCGCGAAGCATCTCAAGATCCTACTCAGATGGCCCCTCCGCAAGGAGAAATCATCGGGTGCCCAAAATGAACTGGACAATGACGCATCCTCCGTGGATTCAGTCAAGAGCTGGAGCCACATGGAGACCCCAACACCGCTGAGGCAGAAATACTCCAGGATGAGCTCCTTGTTCAACAACAAGCAGTCCTTCGCAGCCAGGATCGGCTCACTGAGTCCATCGATGAAGAAGAGCTTCGCAGATGGCCTCTCACACGGTGTGATGCAGCCCGAATCGCCTTCTGCCTCAGGCCCCTGGTCATCATCGTTCTTGGTTGACAGGATTGAAGCTGTACATCTGGACAAGAACGGCCAAGCATCGCCTGATACAAGTGTGGTGTTCAGGCGTACATCCAAGAAGCACGGATCTCTGAACAGCAGGCTCATGAACCAGTACTTCTGCATCGGAGCACAAGGGATAGCTGTCGAGGACTCAACCACGGGGCAGCGGTCGAGCCGGATGTTCAGAAGCTCACTTCTGTTAGCTGCCTGACTGCGTCAGTTAACTTGGCCTGCTTCACTTGACTTCACTGCTTACAAGTTACAGCTGATCCGTTACTACCAGATAGTGCCTGTGAGAAGACTGTTATGTTTGTGTTTGTGTGTGTTACTGATGCAAGCTGTTCAGATCTACTAATGTAATGTAATGTAATGCGGTTGGTAGTGTAATGACTTTTTTGGGGGAGAGTGAGTACAATTGAAAGCATGGTTTTCAAGTTCTATGGTTTCTGTGGGAACGTGAGTGTAATTGTAATGTTAGTTTGGCATATGCAACTCTGGAAGAAAAAAAAGCTGAACCACGATATCTGATGAGGTACCATAAATTTATAGTTTTTAGTTTTATAGTACCTTTCTATCTTACGGCTATAGAGGTGTAGAGGGGGGTATAAAATTTACATAAAAAATATGGTACCTTCTCAGCAGCATGCTTCTAAACCGTGCTATTTTCAAAAATAAAAAAACTTATAAATTGTTTTGAATCCATTTATCAACTTCATAATATTTTGTTCGGCAAGGCCGTCGACGCACCGACCATCGATCGCTACATCTGGACTGGGAAAATTTTTCCAGTATCGAGGGAATTTTCTCGAGTACTCGAGTATTTGTTTAGCTTTGATTCTAGCGAGCACATACGGTTGAGCGGTTCGAAGGGTGGTGGGTTTATGTGGCGTACCGAGAAAGTGGATATGCTGTTGTTTCTGAATATGTTTGGCATGAGATTCTATCATCTCTGCATTTTGATACGCTTTTCTGACTCTTGAATCTGGGTTAGACACCATAAATACAAAGAGTTAATTTCTCTGCCGTGTAATTTGAAGATAACAAAACTAATTCACTTCTTCATACACTATTATAATTCTCCTTTTCTCCAAACATGCTCTGAAGATACAGAAAATGATATATTTTGTTAGCCTAGTGTAATTATAGTATATAGCTCTTAATACTCTATATAACTGATTTAGTAGTCTATTATAATTATAATACGTAGTCTTAATCTATTTTAATTATAATATATAGTCTTTGATTTATGGCATGTATCACGCCTATGCTCCTAAGCCATCCTGTCCCTACAAGTATTTATAACTTTATTTTCAGAGTGCAATGTGAGAAATAACTTGAGGTGGAAGTTGCTTTCCTGAGGGGACATGTTACGATGTTCCTACAATTCGATGCCTCAAGGTACGTGGCTGGGTGCTGTGTCCCCTGGACTTCATCTCAAAACAGTTAAAATGCGATTGATCTCTCGCTCTGGCATTTTTCATTCAGCTTTGTGTGCTGATAGAAGAAACAAGGTTTATAGTGCTATTTCACAATGAATGTCTGCTCAATCGAGAGGAGATATTTCTCATCAGTTTTCTCCGAAGTACACGTCATGTTTGGAGGAGGGATCTACGTTTTTAGAAGCTGATATTCAACTGAAATGCATCAAGGGGTTAGAACTGCATCGAGCATTTTATTTTATTTTTTACCTATGCTGATCCAGACCAATTTCCTGCAAAAGATTGATGGTTACCAGCATTGTTTCCTGTGTTGACATTGAAAAAATATGGAGTAACTATGGTTGCCTCATCTTGACTCACCATAGTTTGCATGTTTATATATAGAACAAGAATTACAAATATAGATAGTTTTAAACTAGGACTCCTAAGTTCTATTCTATCTATAGCAAATTACAGGAGTCCATCTATCCTTGAGACATGCTCGGTTACAATCCTAGTGTAACACGTTTATAATCTCTAACACCCCCGCTCAATCTAAACTTTCTTAACCACCTTGAAGTTTGAAATTGCGAATAAATGTATTCATCTTTGCAACCGGTAAGGCTTTTGTAAATCCATCCGTCAACTGATCTCCAGAAGCGATGAACCGAACGTGTAGCTGTTTTCTCATAACTCTTTCACGCACAAAGTGAAAATCAATTTCAATATGCTTTGCTCTAGCATGAAACACGGGATTAGCTGATAAGTATGTTGCACCAAGATTATCACACCAAAGAACTGAGATGCGATGCACTTTAACCCCAAGTTCGGTCAATAGTTGCTCAAGCCATATTATTTCTGCAGTAGCATTAGCCATCGCTTTATATTCTGCTTCTGTACTAGATCTTAAAACAGTTGGCTGTTTTCTAGCACTCTATGATATAAGATTACTTCCATAAAATATTGCGAAGCATCCAGTAGAACGCCTATCATCTGTATCACCTGCCCAATCTGCATCAGAGAAGGCACTGATGAATGACGACAATACCTTTTGAATATGCATCCTGAGTCCAATGGTGTGTTGTACATATCTAAGTATTCTTTTAACTGCAGTCCAATGAACTGAGGTCGGTGCATGAAGAAACTGGCAAACTCTGTTGATAGCAAAGAATAAATCTGGTCGTGTATTTGTTAAATACTGAAGAGCACCAACTATGCTTCTGTAGCGAGTAGCATCTTCTGGACTGAGAGGAACACCATCATAGCTCGACAGCTTCTTAGATGTAGATAAAGGAGTCGTGCAGGGTTTGCAGCCGAGCATTCCAACACGCTTCAACAAGTCTTGTGCATATTTAGCTTGAGATAGAGTTATGACATCTAACTCTTCTTTAACTTCTATACCCAAGAAGTAATGTAACTTGCCAAAATCCTTTAGTGCAAAGTCTTCTTTTAAATCAGCAAGAAGAGTTATCACCGCTTCAGGTGATGAGCTTGTAACGATAATATCATCAACATAGATAAGCATATAAATAGTTGTACCACCCCTATGATATATAAAAAGAGACATATCTGATTTTGACGGCATAAAACCTAGAGTGATTAATTTGGAGCTTAACCTGGAGTACCACGCCCTGGGCGCCTGCTTCAGCCCATAGATAGCCTTGTCCAACTTACATATATATCCCGGTGTTTTAGTGTCCTCAAAATCCGGAGGCTGCTTCATATAAACTTCCTCTTCCAGAACACCATACAAGAACGCATTCTGCACATCAAGTTGTTTGAGGCACCATCCCCTTGACACTGCAATAGAGAGTACCAATCTAATTGTAGCTATCTTGACAACTGGGCTGAAAGTGTCTTCATAGTCGATGCCATAGCGTTGCTTGAATCCCTTGGCAACTAATCGAGCTTTGTATCTATCAATACTCCCATCGGCTTTTCGTTTGATTTTGAAAACCCATTTGCAATCAATAATATTCTGTCCAGTTTTTCTTGGAACGAGATGCCAAGTTTTATTCTTAGCTAGAGCTTGAAATTCCACTTCCATTGCATCACGCCACTTTGGATCTGAAATAGCTTCATCAACGGAATTAGGTTCACCAGTAGCACTAAACATGCCATATCGAATCATACCATCATATAGCTTCTTTGGTTTGATAATACCGCTTTGCAACCGTGTTTGGTGACGCGGGGGATCAGGTGTGGCTGCTGGAGAACCAGATGTTGTAGAAGATCCAGATGTTGTAGAAGATCCGAGTGGCACAAATTCATGTGCACCTGATGCTGTAGCATGCAGCGGTGGTGGAGACTCCTCAGACGCATGCAACGTCCCAGGTGGAGACTCAGGCACCACCACATTACCCCCACCTGTCGCCGCACTGTTGTCCTCTAGCACAGCAACAGCGGTCGGCAATGGTACTGATGTTCCCCCAATCGGTGTAGCAGGCAAAACAGCACCGTTCGACGAGCTAGAAGGAGACAGCGTTTCCACCTGGGAGCTGCAGCCTGGGCTATGTGCGCAACGTTGTGCCGGTAGCGCTGGGAGCATAGGCATGAGACCTGCAATTTTCTCAGATGATTCACTAGAAACAGCAGGTACGTCAGTAGTATTAGTAATATCAGATGCAGTACAGTCATCATCCCCTGGATTTTGAAGGGAAGAAGGCAGTAGAACAATTTCTTTTCTAAGAGAGGCACCGGCGTTAGGATGGAGATTTGAAAAGGGAAACACGGCTTCATCAAAAACGACATCACGGGAGATGTAAATGCGTCCGGTGGAGATGTCAAGGCACTTGAAACCTTTGTGCATGGAACTATAGCCAAGGAAAGCACATTGGGTGGATCGAAAAGATAACTTCCTGGAATTATATGGCCTCAGATTGGGCCAACAAGCACAACTAAAAACACGAAGATTGCTATAATCGGGTGCATCATAAAAAAGGCGAGTACTAGGAATTTCAAAATCAATAACCTTGCTGGGAAGAATATTAATGAGATAGGTAGCTGTAAGGAAAGCTTGATCCCAAAATTTTAAAGGCATGGAAGCATGAGCAAGAAGAGCTAAACCAACTTCAACAATATGTCTATGTTTGCGTTCAGCAGCACCATTTTGTTGATGAGCATGAGGACAGGACACACGGTGTATGATCCCAATTTGCTTGAAGAAAGAATTTAATTTTTCATACTCGCCTCCCCAATCCGATTGAACACAAAGGATGTTCTTAGAGAACTGTCTTTCTACTAAGTTTTGAAAATCTTGGAAAACTCAAAAGACATCAAATTTATGCTTCAACAAATATATCCAGGTGTATTTGCTATAGTCGTCAATGAAGCTAACATAATAGCTATAACTCCCAATAGAGATGGGTGCAGGCCCCCACACATCAGAATAAATCAGATCAAGAGGAGCACTAGAGATTTTATTAGAAACAGAATAAGGCAGTTGATGGCTCTTGACCCTTTGACACGATCACAAATTGACTCAACATTCTTGGAACTAGCACACGGCAACTTATTTGAGCTAAGAATCTTCTGAACTATGGGAGTAGCAGGATGACCTAGACGACTATGCCATAACGATGTAGAAAGGACATGGACTCCAAAAACTTCATGCTTTGACTCTATTTTCTCTTCCGATGGAATGAGAGGATACAGGCCACCTTTGCATCTACCGTGATGTAAAATCCTCTTCGTTTCCTGATCCTTAACGAGAAAGGAATCAGGGTAAAATTCAAGGAAAGCATTGTTATCTTTGGCAAGTTTATGAACTAAAACAAGGCTTTTGGTAGAAGAGGGCACATGAAGAATATTGTTCAAATGAAGTTTACTGAAAGGGGTATGAAAAACTGTATGCCCAATATTACTAATACTCATACCTTTGCCGCTGGCGTTATGAACTTGTTCATTGCCACTATATTTATCACGGACGGTCATTTTGTCAAGTTCGCTGGTGATATGGTTAGTGGCCCCGCTGTCCGCATACCAATTTGTATCAACACCATAAGCTCCTGCTGGTCGCCCACGGTACTGATTGTCTTCCTCATAGCGAAAATAACATTGATTGGCTTCATGATTTGTCTTCTTGCAGATTTGACAGGGCGCCTTTTTTGTGACTTGCGAGCTATTGCCTTAATTATTGTTGGTGTAACTCTGATTGTTGTTGTTGTTCTGTCCATTGCGCGATGAATTGAACCGGCCTCCACCACGTCGACCACCAGAACGACCACGGTTTCCACGACTGCGAGATGCCATGTTAGCTGAAGACTGGAACTGATCGGTCCCTTGATACATCTCGAGCCGAAGATCGTACTCCATGAGTAGAGAATATAATTCAGAGAGTGAAAGATCTCCTGATCGGCCCATCATAGAAGAAACAAAGGGATGATAATCAAAGTCTAAACCATTAAGTAGATGAGCAACCACCTCATCATCCCCGACGGTGACGCCGGCTGACGCGAGCTCATCCTTGATGTTCTACATCTTGTTGAAATAGGCTGTCGTAGTGAGGCTGCCCTTCTTGGTGGTGGCCAATTGCATGCACAGATTTGTAACCCGCGCTCTTGATTGTGCTGCAAACATAGCCCCTAGCGCCTTCCATGCCTGCGCAGAGGTTGTTGCAGTCGTGATACCGGCGAGGACCTCCTTGGAGACCGAATTCACCAGGTAGCTGAGTAGCTGCTGATCTTTTTTTACCCATGAGTCATGCTCTGGGTTGGGAATCTCCTTCTTCTTGCCGTCGACTTCAGCTTCAAGGACTTGTCGCGGCTCGGGGATGGTTCCATCCAGAAAACCAAGCGCCTTGGCGCCACGGACAGCGGGCAGGAACTGCGTCTTCCATAGGACGAAGTTATCCCGTGTCAGCTTGTCAGACACCGGATGTCCAAGAGGAGAGGATGGGTATCCTTCGCCATGAGCGGAGGACGAAGACATCTTGTCGCGGGAGGAGCGTCACGAGCAGGGGTCGCGGCCCTCTTGTCGCGGGATGTTCAGATCGCGGGGAGGAGCGTCACGAGCAGGTCGTAGCCCCCTTGTCGCGAGAATTTAACGAGATTTTTGTAGATCTATTCTAGGAAGAGGCGGCTCTGATACCAAGAAAAAATATGGAGGACTCACCATAGGTTGCATGTTTATATATAGAACAAGAATTACAGATATAGATAATTTTAAACTAGGACTCCTAACTTAAATTCTATTCTATCTATAGCAAATTACAGGAGTCCATCTAGAGACATGCTCAGTTACAATCCTAGTGTAACACGTTTACAATCTCTAACAGACATCTCTGATTTCATATTTTGCGTTGGGACCTGGAGCCATCCTGGGAGCCTGGATGGTTTAAATTTTCTGATTTCATATTTTCCCAGTTCGTAGTTACAGTGTCTTTCTTTTCTGCTGATTGAAGAATAAATGGTACCATCCCCATTTGTCCTCAGATTAGTACAAATGAAATCAAATCATCATCCTCAGTTCATCCTCCCTTACATTGAATGAAATTTCTTATTTCTTGCCTTGATTAGTGCAAAGGAACACTATTTTACAATAGGCCAATATCTGAATAAATGTATTTGCTGAAATCAATAGTTGGATTACTCAAGGCAAGATTATCTACCAGCTCTACTATGTTATTTAATGCTAATTGTGGGGCTGGTCCTAATGGTTCAGTTAGGACCATGTGACAATACAGATTGTTGACACTGTACACCTTGTAACTTGATCCTGAAGCTGAACATGAGTTGTGTAATTGGAAGGATTGGAAATCTGAACATGAGTTGTGTAATTGTAAGGATTGGAAATATGAACATGAATTGTGTAATTGGAATGATTGTTCTCACCAGAAGAGATGACTTTAGGGAGTGATCCGATTCTTGAAATATACAACATGTAGACCTACATAGTAGTTTTGAAGGTTTTACTCTAGAAAAATCCTTAAGTGGACAGTCGACATGGTTGGGGTTTATAGCAAAAGTAATACCTTGTGTTATTCACTAATTTAGAGCTAGAACATCTT
Source organism: Oryza coarctata (assembly GCA_030770085.1). Lineage (NCBI taxonomy): Eukaryota > Viridiplantae > Streptophyta > Magnoliopsida > Poales > Poaceae > Oryza > Oryza coarctata. The sequence continues at coordinate 9,278,191 of CM061471.1, forward strand.
TGTCAACATGTACTCATGGTACTCGATAGAATGCCACTGGCGGGGTCGGGTCATATCGTAATGTATGGATTTTTTCTGCCGTAGGTGTATGTTTCTGCATCTATCTTGCTAATCTGGTGCATGTAAACATTCTGTTTCTTCACTTTGATACTTATTCCTAATTGGAAAATTTTTATTTGTGAGAAATCGTCATTTATATGAACTTCATATCTTGTGCGATGTGTCATTCAAGTGTATTTTTCTGTTACAGAGATTTGCATGGAAAAGAAAGGGATGATGGAGCTGCAATCTGCACCTTCTTAAGGTGATTGCTCTATGCCCTGGTTTCTTGAGATGTAAGAAATTTGTGCTATAACCTTCAGTTATTGTGCACTGAATTGCGTTTATTGGAGACCCGCCTGAATAAGGGCCGTGATGAGCAACACATATCTTTATTCTTTTCTCAACCTCTTATGATTGGCTAGTTGCTAATTGAAGCTTTGTTTTTTTTCTGAGAAATAATTGAAGCTTTGTTGTGTTGCTTCCTTTCTACAATATAGAATAGACCTTGATAATTGGGATGTGGTTCTACATTTAGTGATTTCAGCATGCACAATAGTTCCTAATAAAAAGATAGAATATTTGAATTTTGGCAAATACTCCAATCAGACCTAAGCTGTTAACCTAAGTCGGAGCTTCTATTGAGGTCCAATTTACTGTACTTTTTCCTTATTTTTTTGTTCCAGGTTTTCAACATAATGAATCCAATGTTGTAGTGTTAAAGAAGAACTAGGAGGTAAAATCACCGACCATGTTGTGGTTCTAGCTCTCTATTTTGATTACCTAACCTAACTCTCCTAATTTTGTTTTCAACATAATGGATCCAATGCTTGGTACAGGATGTCATCCATGATTTGTTTTCCTATGCCATGCATTTGATGGCTACTGTGTTATATTTGTATAATTAGGAAGTTATATACTCCTAATTCTTGATAATTAGGAAGTCCTATACTCCTAATTGCTGTTTTTTTCTTTGTTAGTTGGCTGATATGTCGATGCAGAGAAAGAACAATAAGAAAATTTATAGACGCTGGCATACGGCAGGAGGATTTCCTATGATCTTGTGCTTTGAATGATATCAAATTTAGGACAGTCAGCCTTTTATTTCTTCTAATTTTAGTCCATGCAGGAGAAGACTAGCGTGCTTTGGCTCTCGGTATTCTGCGCCAGCTCATAGATGTACTCCGTGATGTCAGAGGAGTAAGTGACAAGACAGTGGCATAATGCGGGCGTGCATACAGATAGGTCTCAGTTTGTAACATTGTTTTTTTGTGTTCTCACTAAGAATTGGAGAAGCTTCATGAAGACCATGATTAAGAGGGCTAGGATGTTTTTTGAGGCAGATAGGGGTTGAATGAGCTTAGCCAGGCAAGCATCTGAATCAGTAAACAGGAGCAATGGCAGGTACATCACGAGATTCTAAAATCAGTTGATTTTAATTGACTGAGTAGTCGTATAAATGGCACATAACTGTTTTTTTATAATAAGATGCCCGTGCTATATATTTTTCTTTGTATTTGAGATCAAGCATTATGTTTCCTTTACATGAACTATTTTCAGATTCATTATTGAAGTACAATGAGAATTTATCTAAAGACAAGGAATTCATTAGCATCATAGAAAAAAATATTTTAGACACATGCCGATGTAATTATCAATATAATAACTAATAACTCTATATTATTCTTTTTTATCAATCTTGAATATATCTTATTCTATACTTTATTGTAAAATATGTACTAGTTTTTTTTACTTGTATTACTAAATATCGCCATAGCTTTAGAATGGACATATTGCAACTCTGGGAGGAAATAGCCCAGCCACGATATCTGATGAGATACCATAATTTTTTCTATCTTACGGCTCTACTGTAGAGAGAGGTATAAAATTTATACATACCTTCTCAGCAGTATGCTTCTTCTAAACGGTGCTATTTTAAAATAACTTATGAATTCCTTAGAAAAATTGTTTTAAATCTATTTATCTACTTTATAATATTTATATTATGTGGCTGAGCTGACAACACCACATGTAGAAAAGGCTTTGTCCTGTCACGCATCAAACATGTAACAGATTGCAAGAAATGGTAAACCTTTCTCCAGACTAGAGACTAATTTCAGTCTGACTCCAAAGGTCTGCAACATCATCAAGCATCAACGAAAGTCCCTAAATGGGATAATTATACATTTATGGTGGAGCATATGGAAAGAACACAACAGAAGGATTTTCCAATCGAGTTTCAAGACCACAAACAGTTTCCGATCGTACGTACATTTAAGCAACAATTTAAAAGTCCAATTTTTAATCATTTATTTATTTGTTTTTAAAAATTGCTTAATTGAAGCAGGGGTATTGCAGTTTGGAAGACTAACACTACTTTATGTGTGGTTAGATTTTGTCCAATTTGCTACACAGGGTTGTAACAATGAGTACTCTATCTGCCCCAAAAATATAAGGTCCATGAATTTTTACATGCTCTTCAATGACATACTGATTATTAATTTATTTTATATTATGTTATCAATAATTATAAAATTAACATTAAATAAAAATATATTTTTAAATACGAATATAATAATATAGACATAATTAGCATAGATATTATTAATATAATTATTAGTAAAAAGTTATTAAATTTAATTTTAAGGTGCCGGGATGGAGGGAATACTACGCTAGATTAGTTGTGTTTAGCATTGATCCCGATGCAATATGGCATAAGTCCCTACGAAAATAGTGTTGCGCCAATCATTTCTTCACAGTGCGCTTGCCTTTCCATTTCTGTGGGGACGAGATGTCCGTGTGTTTTCCTAATGAAAATACAGATGTGGTCCATTCTTTCACGTGTACTACCTGCTCCTTGATTTCAACTACCCATATTCGTGGCCACCTTTTTTTGTCTTTGGTTAAACAACTCCCTTCGATGAAAACATGGTCGACGTTGAGATCCAAGCCCGTATCAAGTTGAGCACAAGATACAATGTTCCCCATTTTTAAAATATAGTGCTTCTCATTTTCTCAACTATGTGGTCGTAGTGTTAAATCTAGTTACTATGTTTTACGACGAAGAAGGAAGTATATAACCTAAAGATGTTTTACTATGCAGTAGCAAAGATAACTCTATAGTATGTGTAATTTTCATCCCTGACAAGCATCTACTCCCTTGTACTTGAACATAGTCGATATTGACTTTACCACTATTTTTTAAATATGATGATAATATGTAATAAAAATATATGTTGTAAAAGTATTTATAAAGAAAAAAATGATCGTATTTTTAGGTTTTAAAAATTTAATCAAATAAAGCCAACAATATTATCTATTTATATAGGGAGGTAGTAGTAATTAACATGCACATGTTTTGCTCGATGAAAGTTGTTTTTTATTTATTTAAGAAAAGAGTAAAATGCACCGGAGATACGACAACTTCTGAGGTTTGCAAGGTGGATTTAGATCGATTAGTCACTTTTCTTGATAAATAAACACCCTAAACCCTTGTTGTACGTGGTATACCCTTGTTGTAAATCGAATTAATCCAACGTACTGCTCAAACTAATCACAATGATTTTCACAATAGACTAGCACCCGAGCGGTGACGACGCCCCACAGACATATACACCGTAGAAGTAAAGAACTTCATATCCCTAAGCAGCATTAAAGGAGGTCCGAGCGGCCTTCACGTCGTACTAAGTAGACAAAGAAAGTTTAATGATAAAGGGTGACTATTACTCCTTCTAGTTTTATTCATATTATCTTTATGGATAAGATACACCTCTAATACACAAACTCTAACACTATTTTATCTATTTACTCTCACACATTTTTTAAGTTTATGTACAAATTATCATTTGCATGAGAGGTGATGTATCTCCTCTCTCTCCTTAATTCTCTTCTCACCTCATTACTCATTTTCACATGACACTCTTAACATCTTTAATTTTATTGTGCTTGCTATTAGCATGCTTAGGTTGAGTTCATTTCTGTGTTTTGTGATGATAATTTTTTATCGTTTTCTATTAGTACGTTTTTATGGTATGTCTTATTTAAAATTTAGTTTTTTAATCAAATAAATTTATTTTTCATAGTTACAGTAACTAATACTTGATTAATTAATTATGCGCTTAATGATCCTGCCTTTTTAAGCCACCGACAGTTTCAATCCAACAGTCCAAAAGTCAGCCTTAGTTTTTGATTTTTTGCTAAGTTCTCGATGTCTATGAATAGTTAGGCTATGTGGGTTAGCCCCCTGGTATAAACATTAATTCCGCATGTTTGCTTGTCGTATGAATGCATGTGACATATGATGCAGCTCTATAAAAAAGCTTACCAACAACGTTTTCAGTCGTCTCATGCTATTTTTTAATACTCACGCTACATATCCTATGTTTTTTTAATTGACTATTTTAAGTACAGAACTACGTTATTAATTTTATATTCATGCCTAGACTGCATTGTTATTAACCCCTCCAAATGAGTGAAATCTAGATATCATCCACTCTTGCAACCACAATACCACATATCATTTTGTTAGAGAGAATTAGTATAGTTTATTTATACATAGCTTTGCTATATAGAGTTGCTAAATGAAATAAACATAAAAATCCCTTTAAAATATAATAGCATGTAGCATACGAAATTCTAAAATAAGAACTTGTAGCGTGTCACATTCCCACTAGCTAACTCTCATTTAATTTTTACCCAATGAAACCATTTTTATTTACTGAATTAATTAATCCATGTTCCATTCATCCCTTCATGATATATGTATGTACATTAAGTAGTTCGGTACGGCGGAGATGAATTTTAAGCTCACAATAACCTTCAAATTTCCATATCCAAATCTAACTCGACAGAGCAATCTCCTTTGTCCACGGTGAACGTCTTGAGCTTCTTCCCCGTCGCCGTCGTCACCTGCGCAATGTACGTGCCGTGGAAGCCCCTGAACCTGAAACGGCCATCGTCGTCGACAGTTCCGCGCGCGTCCGAACTCCACTCCCTGCGAAGCTCGAGGAACCTCTGGCCGGCCTCGTTGACGGTGCCGTCGGCGTCGACGAGGTAGGCGTCCTGGCGCCACATCTGCCCCTGCATGAACCCCCAGAGCACGACGCCTTCCACGGCCGGGTGCGCGTACGCCTCGCGGAGCACCACCTCCAGGTCGTCGGCGCGGAGGCGCACGTCGGGCTCGCTCACGTCCAGCTCGGTGATCCAGATGGGCGCACCCCCCGCCGCGGCGAGCTTGTTCAGAGCGGTGCGGATGACCTGCCCGACCACCGGGCTGCCCATGTGCCCCTGCACCCCGATCCCGCCCACCGCCGCGCCCCCGCGCCGCAGCGCGTCCACCAGCTCGACGTACTTCTCCGGCGTCGCGTTGGGGTCGTTGCCGCGCAGGACGTTGTAGTCATTGACGAAAAGCCGCGCGCCCGGGTCCAGACGCGCGGCCTCGCGGAACATGAGCGCGGCGACGCCGTCGCCGAGCCGGTTGCGGTAGAAGCGACCGTGCAGCATCTCGTTGTTGACGTCGTAGTGGCGGAACCGACCGGCGTAGCGGGACAGGAGGCCGTGGAGGCGGCCCTGCACCGCCGATGACAGGTCATGGCGGCCGAGGTCCTTGACCCACTGCTGCACGTCGCCGTCGACGGCCCAGAAGATGCAGTGGCCGCGCGCGGACTTGCCGTGGCGGTGGCAGAAGTCGAGCAGCTCGTCGGCGTCGCGGTAGTTGGTCTGCCCGCGCTGCGGTTCCGTCCAGTACCACTTGAGCTCGTTCTCGAAGACGGCCCAATCGAAGTTGTTGCAGAAGAAGTCCACGAAATTGGGGTTCTGGATGGCCGTCTTGTTGATGCACGATCCGAACGGGAAGCGGTTTTCCAGCTGCACCACCCGGACGGATGCGCCGGACATGCTCGTCCCGCCGCCAAATTTTAGAACCACATCTCGCTTGCGAACCTGACCCGGGAAATTATTGTTTCATTTTAGAGCAGATTACCCTTTGTACCATTCGATGAATAATTATAAAGTTTTTAATATATATTGACAACAATAGTCTTGGCAGGTTGATGTTACTGTGTACTCATGCTAGAGTACCAATTAAGTTTTTTTTCTTAATTTTGTTTATAAATTTAGAATTAATATATACTAATAAGTTGTACTCTAATAATTTTGAAATATGCAACTATAATACATATTAAGCTGTATCTGTTTCAAAATTTTAGTTATAGCTATTCAGGATTTAAGAATTCTAAAATTCAAAATTTTAAGCTCTACCGATTATATCTAGTTGTTTAGTGAGAATGGTATTACTGAAAAAAAACAATATCACATCAACATGTGGACAGTAATAGAGGGTTCAGTAACCTATTCAAAATATCAAATACTTCCATCCCAAAATACAGAGCATATTGGATTTTTGAAATGGTTTGCAACATATAACGTTGAACATTTCATTATCTTAAAAAATTAATATTAATTATTTATCTAAAACATTACATTATCTAATACATTAATTATTTCTTTGGAATATGCCATTAACACTATAAAATTAACAGAAATTACTTTTATATACGGATCTCACTTATATATATAACACTAATTATATATGTTTTTAGCTTAATTACTAGTTAGAGAATACAAACATTGGCATTTTCAATTCAATACAGACCTTATATATTGTGGAATGGAGGGAGTAGGAATGACCACAATGATTATCTAACATTAAAATATGTGGGAAAAACTTACAGTCCAGGAGGTGCATGACACCACTTATCAGTATTATGCATATAGGTACAATTTAATTTATCTATTAGTGAGGTTATGGATTAATCGTTAGCCTCTATTATGAATATCTATTATTATATACTAAAAATCTATTAAACATTTTATAAATATTTCTAGGCTGTCATATGGTGTTTTTATAAACACTTCTAAACTGTTATGTGAAAATTCTGAGAAAAAAAGGAAAAACATGACCATTAAATTAGACCTATTAAATCTCCTGTGTATACAAGAGAAAATAGTAACTGTTCGCTAGAAAAAACTAAAAAAAAACGTAAGTATGTACGTATGACAAAAAAAAAGATAAAGCTCCGCCAGAAAAAAAAACTCAAAAGACAGACGTACTTACGTAGTACCATCGGAAAAAAATCGAGATTTTCTTAATATAAAGATAAAATATCATGTTTAAGCATACATCTTTTAAATCGTTTTTAAATTATATATCTAATTTATATACCATTGTATTCTTTTAATTAAATAAAATATTAATGACTTATAATAATTATATTATAGTGCTAAATACATCAGGATACATGGGATTGACATATAATAATTAATGTTATGATAATTTTTTAAATAATTTCACTTCGTATTTTATGGTGTCAAGTATCACCTGACAAATATACAATGCTAATTTAAATCTAGATATGTAAAAAAATAAAACAACAAAATTTAGTTGTGTTTTTTAAAGTATATTTGATTTAATTTTAATTTGTGAGATTAAGATTCTCCAAGTTTTTTTGATTTTTTCAAGACTATATGATTGATATTTCCAGCCAATGACCTTGCTATAATTCAACCCCTTAATTCATCATGAGAATTATGGTTATATATGTATGTTTTTTCTTTGCCAAATAACTTTAAAAACAAACTAACAATCTAGAAACATGCGCATTAAACTAGTCATGTTATATTTTTCTTATTATTGAAAAATTCTAGTATGTCGGGTATAATAGATGGATGTATGTCATACACACCCATGTGATATAACTATAAGTGTACTTCAATGTATTAGTTATTGTAAATAAGTTTGGAAAAATAAATACGTTCTTAAAATTAGTAAATGTGCCTCATATAATTATGAACAATAGGTGTTAAAAACAAACCAGACAACTATAGATGCTAAACTATAAATCTTTGTCAAGATATAAACAATGATCTTGTCCTCTGGAGATTATCATGTGGTATGGCTCTTAATTTTTTAAGCACTGTCAAATAATCAACTCTCTCATTTTCAAAAAGACAATATTGTATATATTCCATGAAAATTTAAATAGTACTAATTAACATCATAAACAAATTATGTCTACTCTATGCCACAAATCTAACTTAAAAAACTATTTTTTATAGAAAGAAACTATTTTTCTTATCTCCATCTTCTCTTTGTCCTTCCCTGAAGGACACCAAGCATGGATAACATATCATTCTATCCTGCTACTATAAGCACAGCGGAGATGGCCTCAGACCTTAACTTTCTACCTATCGATATAATCCTATATGGGTTGACTAGCATTAAAACTATGCTCCAGGTTAGCCTCGAGAGACACGGCTACGTCGATCTAGGATCCATGATTTAAGTCGGCGAAGAAATAAAGCCTATGGTCAGCTTCACCCACCCACTTAGGAGGTTATTTATGTTTAATTTTAACGGTGTTATCTTACTAACCGATAGAAGTGTTATTTTTAAATATTTATACATGGATTTAAAAATAAGATATGAACATTTTAGTATATTTATGATGTATTAGGCTTATTTTAGTGGTATATATATAATTTTATCTATATTCGGCTTTTAAAATAATGGTAATAAGTAGTAATAACAATAGGAGAATTTATATGCTACCGGGACACAGTGATTTTTATTTGAATCTAAGAGCATTTTAGCACCGGCTTTCTTTCTAGTATGTTAAAAGGTTGTGATATATGTATGTATGTGTTTTCATGGTGAATATTTATTGATGGGGTATATGTATTGTGCGTGTAGTGGTATATGTACACGTCCATTCGGTGTAATCATGAATTAAAAGAACTTGATGATGCAAACATACGGAGTAAGGTGAAGACGGCTCGCTCACCTTGTCAGTCTCCTCTTTGAGCTGCCTGAATCGCGCCTTACGATCCGTCGCGAAGACCTGTAGATCCATGACCTTTACATCAACGCCAGCAGGCGCGCCATTGACGTGAAGAGCCGCGACGCGTGGGCACGCCCTGAGACGGAACGCGCCGTTGATCTCCGCCCACCCGCCGGCCACCTCGACACGTACCGTGCCGCAGTCTAGCCAGCTGCAGCGCTCGTCGTCGCCGTCATCAACACGGAGGCCGATGCGCACCGCGTGGGGGCCGGCACCGCCGCCCTGCACGCCGACGCACCCGACGACACGGTACGTCACCCGGGGCACGAGTGCGCCCGCTGGGACCGCGTGCCGCAGCCCGTCCTCCTCGTGGGCGCGGTGCGCCGCGAGGACGTACCGGCCGCTCGGTCCGCGCTCGTTCTGCCCTGCGGCCACGGCCGGGAGTATGGCCGTGGCGGGCTCGACGTGCGCGGACAGCGCCGTGCGCGAGCCCACCGGCGCCCAGCCGGCGAGGCCGCCGTCCTCGATCAGGTTCACGTCGAAAGCGACATCATGAGCTAAAGCCATGGCGTAGGAGCTAGCCAGCTAGGTCTTGCCCGTCGTGTCCACTGGCTTGACGTGGTGACTGCGGCGATGATCATGCACGGTGGCTGCCTGTATTTATAGGTGAAATCGTCGCTGGATTCCTATCTTGTCGTCGACGAATCGTGCTGAACTGTCGAATGCAATAACGATGAGCAGAGACTGGAAGCAACTACATACCGATCGACGATCAAATCTCATTTACTGTGCGTGCGTGCATGCATGCTGCTTATTTATGAGTAACCGTTTAGTTTGCGCGACGCAAGTTCTGACTTGTTGGGTTCAGATGCTGCTCTTACTTGTATCAGGAATCAATCGAGTTGACATGGGCGAAATGCTGTAATGCTCACGTCGTTTTTGCATATCGTCGATCTGAAACCGGGGAATGTCAGCGCGCTACTTGCTGTTCGTTACTCGATCGATCTGGGACATATATCCACTGAAAATGGGCTAAAGCGTTGACGACACGAAGGGCATATACCTCTTTTGGACGCATATAATGTTCATTTCTTAGTGGCACATAGCAGGAATTGAGGAAGAACAAAGGAATTTAAGAAAAACTTACCTCTGTGTTGGTTTTCCTCCAGAAAAATCATATGGAATTTTTAAAGGATTTTTCACTACTACATAAACAACAATCTTAACAGTTAAGACGTCAGTGATTCAGAGGGTCAAAGACAAAAATGTAAGTGATTTCAACTTTTTCCTCGTATCATAAATATTTGATCCTTAGTTCTAAGATATTCGTCAAACTTACAAAACGTTGGCCATCAATAACTTGTTGCACGTTATCTTAAAAAATTGACTTCTCAAAGGCTTAGTTAAAAAAGGAAATGAAATATAGATTTGTCTTTAAAATATTATTATAACATTATAGACTTATTTTAATGTAAAAATTGGTTGTTAAAGTTTTAAAAATTTGATTGAATCTATCTTAAACATCAAATATTTATAATTAAAGGGAACTTGTTGTTTACCCAACAATTGGAGACTCAGCCTGATGGCCCTAAAGGCTCCAAAGTTTGATAGGTGTAGTGGTCACTGGCCAGGCCCAAAAAGCTTACTTTGGCTGTGGTTCATTGTTTTGCCATATCATGTTGACCAAAAATTTCCCTTTTTAGGTCTTTTTTAGAATTTTGATGGGAATTCACTTTTTATATGGATTTATATGAAAAAAATTAATTCCCACAAGAAACATGAAATTCCTAAATTATAAATATGCCTTGACAGTGTTTGGGCCAGGCTGAATGCTCGACTTTCTATACATCTTGCACTCCGCTGATAGTACGTGGAGTCAACCAGACCAGAGCCATGTCAGCAATAAAAAAAGAGTTCAGGTTTAGATGGAGGTGTGTAATTTCGACAATTAGAAGATTTGAGAGACGGACATTGTGAGCTTTAGGTATATATGATTTGTAGACTTTTGCTGGAAGTCTATGGACGTAAATGAACCATTTCCATATATTTTTAGATGAACGATTATTTTTTCGCAAAACACCAGGCCCGTACATGCGCATGTCCAGCCGCCCGACCGTATATAGGGCTCCATAAATTATCCTAATTAGTTTTAATCCAATCCAATGTATTCTAATTTGTTTATCATATTTTTTAAGTTTCACTCCTCCTTCACTAATAATGGGTTGTTTTTTTGAATTTGATAAATGTTTGATAATGATCATAGCCGTCTCAAATATCCACAACTATACCGTAGTTCATAACGATAATGTGAACAAACGTTCCTATAACTGAAGGTTCCATTTTTATACTTCATAAATAAAACAAAATGTTGCATTAGGACAACGATTTTCCTAAGTTTAAACAAAAGCGCCTCCACTGCTGCATGTCAGTTAAGCAGAGAAGCAGCCGGCCAGCGCCGCCCCTCCCCGTGCCTTTCCCGTCACTCACTCACATATTGTTGCCTATTGTTTTGCTATTGTATCGATTGCATATACATATAACATCTAATAATTTTTATCTATTTTCGAGCCAGGTCCGCACCGACTCCGTCACACATCTGCCATCCAAAATAATCTGCTCCGTATCTGCATCCGCATATCACCCCTGTGCTCGCTTTTATGATATGATATGACCATTATCCGTTTGATTTTGACCCATTTTCACCCTTAGCCTCTAATTTATAGGCATGGCCCTGTGAAACATAGTATAAATATGGTCACTCATATACACGTGTACACAATCACCCCTATAAACATACACATACACATCATCTCCAAGTGAGAAACTGAGTAAAAAAATAAGATTAATGAAAGTTATTATGGGAGCTTGCTGTTGACATAACGCCACTTAAAAAAAACTATAAATACGAGTAGTCTAGGACTTAAATATATATGGGCAGATTCTACCGCTTTGACTAAATTTCTACTAGAACATATTTGTAAAACACAATAATAAATCTTAGAGCTTCGTATTCCTTCAATTTTTCTTGCAGATATAATATCTTGCAAATTCTCACAAGAAAAAAAAAACCTAGATAAGGACGTAGTGCTGGGAATGGTTTACTAGGCTATTTGCAGGTTCGTTGGTCAGAAATTGGGCAACTTGCCGAACTTACGTGTTCCAACGCTTCGAAAACAAGGATTTGCATTCATTGAAATGTTGCTTGCTTCGACCGGCCGTCAATCCATCATGTTTGTTTGTGCCGTCTAGGAATGAAGAGACGTGAAAGATATCCACAGCATGAATTCGATATCAAAACGGCTCTCACGTCGTCTGCAGCTGATTTTGGTAGCTTGACTCTATCGTTACTTACATGCAAGTTACAATTTCAAGCGTTTCAAATGTGGACTCAAAACACTAGGCCACCTGAGCCAGCCTAGAACCTAGAAATAAAAGCCCACAAATTTGCGCTCCGTTGTGTTTTATTTCTGACTAGTAAATCATCCGAACGTTGCAATGGCAAGTACAATTTTATTAGATATGGATAACTACAAATAACTTTATGCCATCTAATATTAGTGGTTGACAATAACGAACAAAATTACACTCTTTTTTTCATATTGCAAGAGCGGCCATGGTAGAAGAAAAATTTTCAGAAGATAGACCAAATTGTTAACTGGTCGGTCCAGTAAACTTAAGCATGGAGGAGGATCATGACATTGGCCTGCATGCCTAGCTATCGTGTCGCGCTTGCTTTATCCCGATAGTGGAAATTGCTTCATCATAAAAAAAATAAAAACAATGATAGGAAATTGTCGGATGAAAATCATGGAAATAGAGTCAAATGCGATTCGACGGGTGAAAAAAAAAATCTCATGTCTTGTGGTATGCGAGAAGCGAGGTCAGATGCCCTCATTATAAAGAAAACACATGATATGCTGTCTTGGGTCGTGCAGTAGCTGACGACGGACAAAAAATTAGAATGAGTGCTGCCATTGCTGTTGCGCCCTAAATCTGCGTCGGAATTTGCAGCATATAGACTATTTTCTCCAGGGAGGCACTTTGTGGGTACCAAGGAGAGGAACAGCAATTTTGGCCATTTTGTACATCCACAACTTGTATCTCTCTCGCTCCTTCGTTGGAGACTGGCCGCAGCTCGCTTTAGTGATGTCAATTTTATCCGGAGGTATCGCACCGATAGGCATTAGATTTTGTGTGTATGGGTATACGCCGGATCCAAACCCGAGTTATTCGTGGGTTTTGGGTTTTATTTATGCCTGTGTGAAATACTCAAATATATATATATTCATATGTGATTTTTGGATGATTGTGTATCAACACTAACTAAAACATAAATGTGAAGTAAGTGCATCAAATTCATATGCTAATAGTTTAGTTATTTGTTTTCTTATTTGGTGATAAAATAATTTGTAATTGTAGAATTATGGATTTTGGTTTGTAATAATTAATACTTTGCAAATGATAACTTGTGGTTTTATAATTGTAGCTAATAATAGATGTCTAATTACAATATTCTATATCTAGATATCATGTTACTAAAAAAAATCCATAGGTACCTAATGAGGGTATCAGGTGCATATGCCTGGTTTTATTTTGCGTCCGTTAAGAGTAGTAGACAGGTGAGGACTTTTGGGCCTCGTTTTGGGCATATTCTTGCTCCGCCCAAACTTGACCCAACCTATTGCCATGCTTAGCTCGCATCTCAACGGATTAGACTCGTGCCACCATAGTCCAATAGACAACCTTGCTCCATCCTGAGACCAGTGGCAGTATGGCATTGAGCTGTGAGTGGATTTATGCTATGATGGCCTCGAGCTCAAGATGTCAAGAGTGAAGAAAGTAAGCAGTCGCAGGCGAATAGGGTGGTGACTGATGATCAATGACCAGCGAACCATACAAAAGCAGGGTGTGTGCTGCAGGTTGACTCCATGGTTCATGTGGCATGAACGGATTAGGCTAACGTCATTAAGAATTAGCAAAAGGAAGTAGGTGAAAATAATCAAGCAACTTTGCTGCCGGCCATGGAAGCAAGAGGAAGTAGGTGATAAATTACCGAGCCATGGAAGCAACTTTGGCTCAGTCCACAGGCTCCCATGCCTATGGGCAACGACAGCCAATAGAAGCCCGTGCGTACCTAGGCAGCACTCACGGAGGAGAACGCGGCGACGGCGACGAACACGGTGGCGATCTTGATTGCCGAGCCCGCGACCACCGCGGCGGCGTCGACGAGGAGACTCCGCAGGTCATGGTGGAACCTCCTGACGGGCTTCGGGTAGGCGGCGCGGCTGAGGGCGTCTGCGTCGAGGAGCACCGCGACGGCGCGCGGTTGCACGGCGAGGGAGTTAGCGAGGAGGAGCCCCCCGCGTGAAGACGCCGCGGCCCCGCGCCGGGACGAGTAATCCGTGCTTGAGGAGAGAAAAGAACCCCGGTGTTGCTCCACCGGCTGCCGCCATGGCTGTGACTGAGAAGCCAAGCAGAGCAAGAAGGACGAGGGGAGATGCGACCCGTCATTCGCCCGTTCCAGAGCAGCGCCATCCTCCCGTTCCCCGCGCCGCCACGCGCAACTGGAGCGAGAGATTAGGGATTCGCTGTGTGACAGGCTCGGTGGAGAAGAACCATTTGGTAGCAATCCATTTGCCCCGGCCCATGGGTTGAATCCATCTTGAACCCAGAAGCACGGAACCAAAACTAATCCACACCATTAAAGATGTCTACCCATCTCAACCCACCCAAAGCAAATCCAAAATGAAGTCCAGTCCATTCAATCCACTTACACCCAACCCATTAGCAGGCCTCCGCGCGTTCTGGTGACGACGCGCGGTGATCGCAAACAAAAACAGGCTTGGGCTCGCAAATGCTAGCATTCGCAACCGTGCTCGATCAAATCCGACAGCACGCAGACTTTTCCCTTTTTCGTCCCGTTTCCATTTTCGGTCTTCGCGGGTTTCCATTTTTCGGCCGGTTAGCACGTGGGCCATTTTTCTCCTTTCCTTTTCTGGGTCTGTCTTACTCTCTTTTTGGGTTTGGCCGTCCCCCTGTCTTTCTGTCATTTTGAATTTATATGTACAAAGTTCGTATGCACAAAAAATGTCTACGTACAAAGTTTCTATGCATAAACTTTTTTGTGTATATTTTTTTCTGGTCGGGCCAACACGCTATTGAATTCATTCCAAATTTATACGTAAAAATATTATGTGTGCAAAATTTACATGTACAAAGTTTCAACGTACAAAGTTGCGTGTATTAACTTTTTATATGTACAAAGCCTGCATATGCGTTTTTTTTTTGACTGGGCCTACGTTGCTTGAGAAAACGCACCTGGAGGCCGTGGCCTAGCTCGAAGCGCTCGTGGAGACGCGATCGCGCGTGTCAGAGGTCGCGCGATTGGTCGCCTATCAGCACTCCCCGCTTGGGCTTGGGACCGATGCGACAATGAACGAAGCAATCGAAGAGACGGACGTGAGCGCATGCGCACGACGGGCTCGGCGTGGATGCATGACGGAATCGGTTTCGGTGTGGGATGACGCAAGCTGCGGACGAACGAGCCAAAGACGTTGGAAGCAGATTTCCTTTTGAAGTAGTACTTGAAAAAATGCCCTTGCGTTGCACATGATGAAATTAATTTTAATTTAATTACATGGCTAAAAAGACAATGATATCATTATAATTATATGTAAGAATGATCTATACTCTCTCTAATTGATCTTTTCTTACTTATGTGAGTACTTAAGTTAGTTACAGTGAGGTCCAGATGTCGCCTCTCCCCTCGAAACTTTGTCCCCATTGGATCCAATATTGTCGGAGTTGATAGCCACCAAATATAGTGGCCATGAGTTGAAGGTTGTTGGATCTACAGCCTACAAGCCATGGCAGGCCGGATCCGGTGTGTCCGAAAGAGAGAGGTTATAGCTGGCAGCCGATGAGTGTGAGAAAAAGAGGAAGAAGATGAAGTCAACGTGACATTGGTTGGGCGGCGGGGTAACAGGCTCCCTAGTGGTGGCATAGGTCAGGGCAATAGGGGAGATCGAGCTATCGTCGCCACCCCTCCTTCTCGCTTCGAGCAGAGGTGGTAGGCCCCTCTTTGCCTATCTTCTCTTTTCCCTAATTGTGTTCATCGCTTCCTTGGCCACCGTCACTCATCAATCGGAGCTCTACGCCGGTTGATAGCGGGGGTGGTAGTTGAGGTGTGGGGTAAACAGTAGGGAACCACGTAGGGCTTTAGCTTGCTGGTGATACGGATCAAGCGTGGCGCTCGCTATTGGCCACCATCTCAATTGAAGATGATTGAGCGATTTCCCCATCATTTTCTATTTTTGACTTTTTGAGTTTATATTTGTTTTTGGTAGGTAAGATTTCGATTATTAGGATCAAATGCTATCAAATGGAAAATAATATGAAAGGATTTGGTTGTCATTCCAATCTGTCTATATGGTTCTTCGATTTTATTCAATTCAATTCAAATTCAATTTGTGTGTTTCCATCGGGTCCAATATCAGATATGTGTATATGGTTCTTCGATATTTATTTCAATTTGATTTAAATTCAGTTCATTTGTTTCTATCGAGCTCTTATAGTAGAGCCCGTTTCGCTCTAATGAAAAACCCTTAGCGCGTGGATGACGACGGACGAAACCACGTGGAGGATTGGAAAGTTACCAATTATCTAAGTAGTTAAGATAAGTATAAGTAAAGATAAAGATATGTGCTATAGTGGGACAGGAAGGGTAGATGTATGGCATCCATGATTTTTCAAATTATTTTTTCATTCTAAATTTATCCTATATCAAATATTTCTATCGTTGATCATCAATTTCTGCAACTTCATATGGGTTTAACAATATATGAATTATATATTATGAAAATATTGATGAAAAATATACAAATATTTACTTAAGACAAATAGAATGATAAGTAGGGGTAATTTGAAAAAGAGGAAACTTTCCCGCAGAAACACCCAGGAGGAGTTTTATCTGGGAGTATTATAGAAAACTGACCTGCACTGTCGTTCTACGTGGATAATTGGATTGCCCTAACCTAGTGGCCCAGCCCAAAAAACCGGCACCATCTATGTTTGAACTTTGAACAGGGTTAGACCCTTTATGGAGTGCTGTTACTGGGCTATAATCCAATTGGCTGCCAATCACGGACGGAGCATGCCAACGAACTGTTCCATATGAATACATCAGGAATAAGTCCACTTGGGTCCTCGAAAAAACGGATATATAACACCCACAATTTCTAAAACAGCTCTGGACTTTTTTAACTAACGTGATGTTGACAATTACCAGATCGTTATTCTACATGACAATTATTTGATGCTTATAATTAAAAAAAACAAGTAAGATTCATGTAATTGGTATCTCTCTTAATTCTCTACCCCTCTCTCCCATCTTCTCTATCGAGCGGTGCTATGTGACAGATGAGAGAACTCGTGATTGATTAATAATCAGAGATCAGATGTACATGTGTGTATATATATATATATATACCTCTATTTTGTATCTGTGGATTTATGAAAACAAATATCCGATAGAATAGGAAGGAGGCTGCTAATAGAGAGACACAATAAGGAAAAAAACCTCTATGCGCGTACACGAAGAAAGGAAGAAAATAGTAGTCTAATATCCCCTGTAGTATGAGCATGGCTAGCCACAAAGAATAACGTTTAGACTGAAACGGAACTCAATGAAGACTAAAGATGATAGTCTCTTGGTGAAGATGTTAGCATAATGTGAGGGCGTAGGAACATGCAGCACATGAATAGCTCCAGCAACAACCCGCTCACGGATAAAGTAAAGGTCAATCTCGATGTGTTTGGTACGCTGATGTTGCACCAAGTTCATCGAGAGATACACTGCATTGATATTATCGCAATAAATGATTGTTGCATGCTAAAGAGGAATATGCAACTTCTAAAGTAGCTGACGGAGTCAAGTTGTTTCAGCAACAGCATTGACAATTACATGTTACTCAGCCTCAGCACTAGAACGAGAAATAATAGGTTGCCTCTTTGATGACCAAGAGACAAGATTGTCACCAAGAAAGACTGCATACCAATAAGTGAAGCGACGAGTGTCAGGACAACCAGCCCAATCTGCATCAGAATAAGCAACTAGAGATGTAGAGGTGCGCCGAAGTTGTAAACCATGATCCAATGTCCCTTGCAAATAACAAAGAATGCGCTTAATCAAAGCGTAGTGCAGCTCTTGTAGATCATGCATATGGAGGTAGACTTGTTGAATAGCATAAGAAATATCTCGACGAGTGAAGGTAAGGTACTATAATGCACCAGCTATACCCCGTAGTGAGTCGAATTAGCAACTAGAGATCCCTTCGAGCCAGAGACCTTTGCTGATGTACCAATGGGCGTTGAACACGGCTTGTAGTGGCGCATACCTACACGTTCAAGAATCTCTAGGATGTAGATACGTTGTGAAAGAAAGAAATCACTGTCCTGGCAAGTGGCTGTAAGGTCTAGAAAATAGTGCAAAGGACCAAGATTCTTCATAGAGAATTCCTGTTGGAGTGTTGCAATAACCCAGCGGAGAAGAGGTGCTAAGGAGGCCATCAAAACAATATCATCAACATAGAGAAGCAAGTAAGCTGTATCACCACTGTGTCGATAGATAAATAATGACGTGTCGGACTTGGCACTCACAAAGCTTAAGGAGAGAAGGTGGGTGGCAAGTCATTATACCAGGCACGGGGAGCTTGCTTTAGATCACAGAGAGACTTGTTCAAGCGACAAACAAAATCCAAGCGGGAGCTATCAACAAAACTAGTAGGCTGCATACAATAAACTATCTTGTCAAGGGTGTCATGCAAGAAAGCATTCTTGATATCAAGTTGATAAACATGCCAATTATGAGAGAGAGCAACTGTAAGCACTACATGAATGGTAGCAAGCTTGACCACTAGACTGAAGGTCTTATCAAAATCAGCTCTAGGACGTTGAGTGAAACCTTGAAGGACCCAACGAGTCTTATATCACACAAGAGAACCGTCAGCACAATACTTATGATGATAGACTTACTTGTTGGTCACAATATTAGTTCTAGAGGGACGAGGAACCAACTCCCACGTATTATTGACGATCAATGTGGAGTACTCCTCAATCATTGCCTCTCTCCAGTTCGGATTTGCCAACGCACTGCGATAGGAACTAGGGATTGGAGACAAGGCAGCAACATGAGGACCATGGAATCTTTGGTTGACAAAAGCCGTGCTTCCAGCGCGTCATCATACTGTGTTCATTTGCCATTGATGGAATAAGCACATCATTGGGTGGAGGTGGACATGCATCAACACTAGGCACAGTCACGCTGGTGCCAGGCTCAGGTGCGTGGGCCATGCTAGTTGGCGCACCAGATGCAGTTGCACCGAGAGAAAGCGTATAAGCTATGCTGGTCATCGCATCAGGCCTAGTTGAGCAGGAGGCCATAGGGGCCGCGTCGACACTGTCTTGCTGCAGCAACCCATTGACACCGCTGGCAACAACCTATGGTAGAATGCCAGCAGGGGTAGCAGTGTTATGGGAGTTGGGCGAGGGAGTATTCTAAGCAGTTTGGGTACCTAAAACATGAGATGAGCCAATAGGGAGAACAGATGCAGAAACATCAAACTCTGATAGAAAGTCAAAGTTGAAGGAAGAATGGGTTGAGACCTCAAAGAAAGGAAAGGAGGTTTCATCAAAGGTCACATTGTGTGAAATGATAATCCTATTGATGGAGAGATTAAGATAGCGGTACCTCTTGTGATTAGATGGATACCCAAGGAAAACATAGATGGCAGAGTAGGAAGCCAACTTATGATCAATAGTCACGGAGTGGTTTGGATAACAGAGACACCTAAAGATGAGAAGGTGAGTATAAGATGGTTGGTTCTATGGAGTGTAGTAAAAGGGGTGGAAAGGGAGAGAATCTTGGTGGGGTGACGATTAAGGAGATAAGTAGCTATGTGAAGTGCTTTAACCTAATAAGAGAATGGCATGCTAGCTTGAAAGAGGAGTGAGTGAATAATATTATTGGTAGTGCGAATAATGCGCTCGGCTCTACCATTTTGGGGCAAAGTGTATGGGCAAGACATACGAAGAGTGGTGCCTCGAGTGAGAAAGAACGTGTGAGCACTAGAGTTATCAAACTCATGACCATTGTCACACTGAACATTCTTGATGGAGACGCCGAACTGAGTGGAAACATAAGCAAAAAAGTGAGTAGGAGTGGGCAATGTGTCAAATTTGAGACGTAAAGGAAAAATCCAAATATAGTACGAGCAATCATCAAGAATGGCTAAATAATATTTGTAACCAGAGATGCTAACCATGGGGAAAGTCCAAATGTCATAATGAATTAAATCAAAATTATGAGCTACTCGTGAACTAGAGATAGGAAAAGGAAGATGCATGTGACGTGTTTGGACTCGGTTTTATTACATGGAATGGCAAAAGATGATACTAAATGGGAGAAGGCTTTAGGGCTAAGATGACCAACACACCGATGCCAAAGGGTGGAGCTAGAGCCAGTTGTGAGGGTGAGGGGCCGAAGGACCGATGAAAAGAGAGGATAGAGTGGCCCGGAACTATTGCACCTGTTGATCACACTCCAGGTTGTGAGGTCCTTCACAAAGAAATCGTATGGATCAAATTCAACAGAACAATTATTGTCAATGGTGAACTGACAAACAGAAATAAGATTTTTGATTAATTGGAGAGAAACTAGAATATTATTTAAGTGAAGAAAACCCTAAGTAGTAGGAAAATTAACGGAGCTGGTGCTAGTGACGGGTAGGTGGGAGCCATCATCGATAATGATATTGGAAGGAGTAGAAAGTAAAGGAGGTTAAGAAACACAAAGATTATTGGAGTTTGATATCATGTGAGTCGACGGTGATGGCTGGAGTGTCATCATGTTAAAGGACGATGCCAAAACATTCTGATCCCACGTAAATCAGACCAGGTGGCTGATCCAGCCAGGAGGCGCGGATGGACTAGCAAAGCCTAGCTCCAGCAACTAGTGATGCAGTGGCCCCGGCATAGGAGTCAATGGAGGCAGTGGCCCAGGCGGTAAAATGGTCGGTGGAGGCCCAAGTGGCAGGGAAGACTAGCCCACGTAGAAAGCCTGAGACGGCTGGCCTGGTGCGCGTGGTGGGGTGCCTGATGGGCTGGCCCGGTAGGCCTAGAAGGTGCCATAGGCAGCTACCAGCCAAGTGGAGGGGGCCGCTGCACACTGGAGAATGCTGGACCAACACCGGTTCAACTGCTCGGAGCATTGGTTCAACCGCTCGAAGGAGCGCTGGTCCAACTAGATTTCTTTTCGTTGCCACCACCACGACGCGTTGGCTTCTTGTTGGAGCTACTGCTGGCGGTGGGTTTGTAGAACTTCAGTGGTGGCGCCCGAGGAGTGGAGGTAGTTAGGGCCTACTCAGACCCTTACTTAGCCTTCATGGTGACTTTGGCGAGGCGGAGATCAGAACGTACCTCGATGAACGTCAAAAACAACAATTGGCACTGGATCAAGGCTATCAAGTGAGCAAAGCAGTCGTTAAGGCCTCGAAGGCGTTAAGGATGAGGGTGCGATCCCGAACGGGCTCGCCAAGATTGGCAAGCTGGTCAGCGATCACCTTGAGTTGACAGCAGTAGTTGTCGATGGAAAGATTGCCCTAGATGAAGGTACGAAACTTGGCGTCGAGGAGGAACACATGAGTCTCCTTGTTGCCGATGAATTGCTGCTCTAGACCCAGCCAGACAATGTGAGCCGTTGACGGCCCATCCTCGTGGTTCATCACCACCTTGAGAAGATCGGCGATGATCGTCCTGTAGAGCCACGAGAGGACAACACAGTCTATGCTTTTCCAAGTGACGTCGTCGAAGCAATCGTCATTGGAGAGATGTGCTCTACGAGCGCGTACCACTCGAGTGTGTTGAGAAAGACGCCACACCATCGGTTGAAGTGAGGTGAGGTGAGGTCAAGGATGACCGGCACGAGGGTCTTGATATTGAGGATAGCAGCCATGTGGGCATGGAGGGCAACGGTGGCTATGACGACCTCACTGGAGAGCACTAGGGCGTGGGCATCGATGTTGCGGCATTCGACCTTCAAGCACTTGGCCTCCCAATGCTCGGCCTCGAGACACACAACCTCTAGGTGGGTAGCCTCTTGGCAAGCTGCTTCTTGGTGCTCCTCCAGGGTGAACACAGCCACACGGCACTGTAGCGTGAGGCACACGGCTGCTGTGGTGGTGTCGTTGGCCAGGACGGCACATCAGATTTTTAGTGAAAACGGAAACAAAAGTGGAAGCAGAAGGTAGAATTGAATTGCTCTGATAGCATGACAAACGAAAGAACTCGTGATTGATTGATAACCAGAGATCAAACGTACATATATACAACTGTCTCTATTTCTATCCGATAAGAATAGGGAGAAGCCGCTCATGAAGAGACATATAAAGAAAAGAAACCTCTATGCAGAAAGGACGAAAATGCTGTGAAATATGGTAGTCTAACACTATGGTCATCGCCAGCCCAGACGTAGCTGAAGAGAAGCCGGGTTGCCGCTAGGCCCTCCCCGCCACCGTCATGCCAAGGTTGCGCCGTTCACTGCCTCTCCCGCCGGCATACGGTCGCTACCTGCTCTAGTAATTCCTGTGTAAAGCGGTTAATCTCGTTTCTCTACTAGCTCTTGCTCTAGTACACAGCAGTTTCTGTTCCGAGCTTAGTCGAATTCCCATGCCTGTGTTGGTTCGGCCGGTTCTTGATTTGGGCGTTTTTGTCCTGGATTTTTCTGCCCTTGTTTGAAGTGAAAAACAGGAAGAATTTGGAAGGGGTGTGATTCTTGATGCTGTTAGGGCTTTCGATTCCTGTAAACGGCTAAACATTTAGGCTGTTTCTTCACGGAATTGAGTTTAGCATTAACATATGCACCTAAATTTCAGTTCTTGTAGTATGTAATGCATAATTTGTGCTCCCTGCTGTTCTTCCTGCCATTTTCCTTCATAAGTTTTTCGTAAATCATACTGTCTGTAGTACATCATGTGTTGGTTAGCTTGCGCCCAGCTACTGATCTACTGTTTATGCTGTAATTTTGCGTTTGATTCGGAATATTTGAGACGGGCCTTGGGTGTTCTACAGCTTTGCCTAATTCACACCCGAGATTAGTCTTCTATATGTTAAAGAGGATGAGACCCCGCAGCGCTGGAGGAGGATGCCGCCGCCACCGCTGTCTGGATCTGGTGGGGGAGCCCCTCTGCGCGTCAACGCCGGCGCTGCTGCTCCCGGGGCCTCCTACTCTGTCTTCTTGCACATCAGTTAAAATTGAATTTAATATTGTCTTAAGATTATATTTAGAGTGGCTTTAGAAAATAAGAGATACATTATACTGATTTATATGATTAAGAGATAGGATTGAAACTCAACGTCCGAATAAAAAGTGTACATTTTTTTAATAGATCCGGTGTGGTATGGTTCCGTGTAGTTGTTGTATGCACTTCACTGCACTGGTGCGGCTTCCTTGCTGAGTCGTCAACCGTCAAGACGTACTGAAAAGCGGATTAACTAAAGGAATGCTTTACTAATCTTTTTACTGAACAGGAACGCGCGCCAACAATCGAGTAACGATCGCCGCCGTTGCCCGTTGCGTACGTGAGAATCAATCGATGGATCATCGATCGGAGTGCTGGTGCGTTAAGCCTGGATATATTCCATCCGGACGAGAACATTGCCATCCTTCTGCTGATACACGTATGTGCGTTACATACTACACACCATCAATAGTTAGCTCGATCGATCTTATGCGAGAATTCATCTACCCGAAATTTATTATTACATTTATGCAGGAGTGGATTAACTAAACGAATTCATCTTATAGTGGGAACGGCTACCTCCATCATCCGCCAGGCTTATTAGTATTACATTTGCTCTTTTTATATACACCTGTTCAGCTTTCAGCTGTTGTTCATATCTTGAAGCCATGTATTGTAAAGGCTCTACGCCTCAACGAACCATGTATACACCTGTGTTCGTGCGCTGCGTGCGTGCTCGGTCATGTGCAGTGCAGAGCAGTGCATCATGCGCGCGGCGGCTGCATGTTGCCAAGTTGGACACGCCGCGCCGTCATCCTTCGCGGACAAGCCCAGCACTGGGCTGGCTTTCCATCAACTATTGAATTGACCACACAAAAATTTACATTGTTTCTATTAATACTTTTTTTAAATATAATTTTGTCTAGAAATATGAGAGTGTAGTACCTATAGCGCCACATTTTCTACCTAAAAATAGTTAAATTTTTTTACACGGTAAATTATCTACATTTATATTATAATTACACTATAAATTTTAAACTTATACTTAGGAGTTATATTGTAATAATTATATTGCAAGTTTCAATATTTACGTTGTAATTTTTCTAATTTACAATATATAAGAGAATTATGATTAAAAGTAAATTATTATCTATTTGGTAAGAAGATAGAACAGATAAAAGCATGCTTACATATAGAAAAAACAATCACATAGGAAAAAATGATTAAAATCAAGTGAAAAATGAGGTGCCATATTCTTAGCAAAACCGTTATAATAGTTAATTTTTTTTTGGAAATAACTTCAGAACACATATAATTTTCTTTGTTTATAACTTTGTAAGGTTTGTCTATTTTCAATTAGGGTAAACTTCATAATACCCAATGTATATATTATATGGTTCCAAAAATTTATACAAAACTACAAGCCGTTCAGCACATGGCATATATCTCAGGGTACTATATTTGATCGTAAGGTTTCAAAAATTCACACCGTTGATTACTTTTTATTTACCCATACTATTTTATGAGTTCTAAAATCGTATCTCAATTTTTGTATTCTTTATGGGATGTTTAGATGGCTCCAATGGTTGCCATGCCAAACCTTATAGGCTTGCAACAATTTGTTAGGGTACCCATTTGGTAGCCCCTAGCTAACGTTTTGGTCTTGGTAACTATAGCATGCCACACTTTATTAGTCCTTTGGCCCATACATCAGACTCAGTTTCTTGCTAAACACTCATTGTCACACGGCCTAAGATCTATCACGATTTATGTTCAATTTTGTAGAAAAAGAACTAATTTGCTAGCTATCTATACCTATTATAATTAGCACTCGGAATGGCTATAATTCCGTTGATCATAAGATCATAGTCGTCGTTGATCGTAATCTGTATTTAGCATCTAGGTTGCTTTCGAAAGCCCATCCAATGTGCTTTTGGACGACCAGTCCAATCTATTTTATCAGTACGTAGCCTCCTTCTGCATATATTAAAAACTAATTATTTTTATATGACATGTGTGTCCACATGATTAGAATTACTCGATGATAAAAAATTAAAATATAGTATGATATCTCTGTTATTTTATTCATCGTGAGATTTAAAACTTCTTTAAGAAAAAAGAACATCTTATGTAACAATAGATTTACAAAAGGCTTATCTAGGATATTTTGTATAAATTATAATTTTATAAAAACTAATTTATAATTTAAGTATTTATAGTGGTGTACAATAATATGCTTATATATATTAATTAAATTAAGTCTTTCGTATATATAATTTGATTGGCTGTGTTTTAGTAGATGTATGCAAGTCTAGATCTAGCGCGTATTATATTAATAAATCACATCAACAAAGTAATTATTATTTATAATATAATTTAAAATTATCTATGAAAATGGATCTTAGTTAAACCACATGTAAAAATAGCTATTTTCAGAAACATTTAATTACTGACAACTAACCGCCTATAAACAACCTATAAAAATTATTTTTTAAGGAGTGACGCTGGCCCGGCTGGCACACTCGTGCCCAAGTCACGTATTGTGCCGCGTGGTGGGTTACCCTGCAGGGCGGCGGTGACGGTGCCGGCGAGGGCCACGTGGTGCGTGTCAGCCTCCGTGTAGACGACGGCGGCGTCGACGGCCAGTGTAGCTCGATCGACTGCGGCGCGGCATGCGCCGGATTGGCTGGCGGCTGGGTGGAGATCAAGGGCGCGTTCCGGCTCAAGGAGACCCCGCACGGCGCGACGACAGTGCACGTCCACGGCGCGCCAGCTGGCGTGGACTTGAAGGTCATGGACCTAAGCGTGTTCGCCGCGGACCGCAAGGCGCGATTCAGGCAGCTCAAGGAGAAGACCGACAGGGTGAGTTATCGTATCGAGAAAACTCATAAAATAATACTCAGTTACTCACTCGATAGTCGATATGCATGATCAGTTGATCACATTAGTTATTGTCTGCTCTCATTTTTCTCGGCAATATAATAGCCAATATTTAGTTAATTATCTGCTAATTGATGACTAGTTGGCCATTTGTTCATGCCAAGTAAGCGTGACGTCTGCAGCCCATTTTTTGGTTCCACGACCTTAGTTATGTGTCATAGTTGTCGTTCTACCAAAGAAAGCAACTAATTAAGTAGTAGTGTAGATGACAGATCACAATCATGATATTGACAACTGATTTGACCATTTTCAGGTTCGCAAGCGGGACGTCGTCCTCAAGTTCGGCGGCGGAGCCGGAGTGGCAGCGAGCATCTCCGGTGCGGCCGTCCGCGTGGTGCAGATGGACAACGTGTTCCCTCTCGGCACCTGCGTCAACGGATCGGTGATCCAGGACCCCAACTTCGTCGACTTCTTCACCAACAACTTCGACTGGGCCTTCTTCGAGAACGAGCTCAAGTGTTACTGGACGGAGGCGCAGCGCGGCCAGCTCATCTACCGCGACGCCGACGCGCTGCTCGATCTCTGCGAGCGCCACGGCAAACCGGCGTGCGGCCACTGCATCTTCTGGGCCGTCGACGGCGACGTGCAGCAGTGGATCAAGGACCTCGGCCGCGACGACCTCGCCGCCGCCGTGCAGGGCCGCCTCAGAAGCTTCCTGTCCCGCTACGCCGGCCGGTTCCCGCACTACGACGTCAATCCCTTAGATTGAACAGACTTGACGGCCCATATGCCTCTGTGCGTACCTTAAAAATTGCCCTAACAAAGACCTAACAAATCATCTAGTAACCTGAGAAACCATGGTGGCCTTGGCGTCTAATTTCCCAGATGCCTCTGTGCTGCTTTCATATTTCAAAAGACAGAATAGTATATCCGTGAAAAGAGGAGATATAGGAAATAAAAAAGAAAGAAGCTGGCCACATCGGGTTATCTAGCATGCCTTAAAAGTACACCTGGTAGCAGTATGGATTGCTTGGATTCCATAATTTGTGCTGTTTGCATTGACTCCCCTCTCTGGTTTCAATCTGTTCTTCAGAAAATCTTTCCTCGCTCCAAAATTGAAGTAGTGCCATAGCATAGAAGTATGTGTGTTATTATCCCCAATACGATTCTGCCTTGATTTCACTTCAGGCCTAGAAAACAGAACATGCAGTAACTCAATGGAGAGCTCAATAGATGACAAAACTAGTTTCTTTTACATTCCTTTAGACATTATAACAATAAAGTATTCTCTAACTTTTTGAATACACAAGTAATCAAACTTCACGGAAAGAGGAACTTCCAGTGGATTGTAACGATGTTTACCTCCAATAAAACAAGTGTATCTGGTTGTGACGACGCACAACGAATCGATAAAGAATATGTAAAC
Source organism: Oryza coarctata (assembly GCA_030770085.1). Taxonomy (NCBI): domain Eukaryota; kingdom Viridiplantae; phylum Streptophyta; class Magnoliopsida; order Poales; family Poaceae; genus Oryza; species Oryza coarctata. The sequence goes on from CM061471.1 coordinate 9,305,667, forward strand.
CCCTTTTGTGTCTTTTCTTGCTCCCCTTTATTAGAAGCCAAGTAACCACATGATGCTTTTGTAACGATGTGTATAGTAGTAACATTAAGCGATCTGGTCGTTCCTTTTCTTCAGAACCAACATGTCACAAACTTGAGATAATATAAGTTAGCCATAATACTTCTCTAGTTTGTTATTCTAGATCTGCACATATATAAATTGCATGCACCAAAATACTTATTTATCATCGTGTGGGCCAAAAATATGGAAAATAGCATTAACAAGATATGGCACATCAGATCTAGCAAATAATTTTTTTTCTTCAAATCATTGAGCTTACAAATATCATGAAACTCAATATAGCCAAAGTATTTAAAGAAGATAGCAATTTACGTTTATCAACTTTTTTAGCAATGTGAACAATATGTTAAAATCATCGCATAAAAAATTAACAATATGAATAACATATTTGTTTACTAGTTCTAACATAGATATAAATAAAGTATTATAACATGATTCTTCTTTATCACAAGAAATAATAACTAAGTCAACTTGTGACAAAGACGAGGTTTCCATTATTGATTACTCTACCATAGCATAAAAATAGACAATTATATTTATGAAAGAGTACACTTACCTTAATTATTTTTAGCATCAGATATTTTACCTTACAAACTCTCTTTAGATACTTCTTTAGATACCATAGATGCTTTATGCTCCTCAAGCTAAAGCAAAGAGAATGGCTTTTCAACTACCTTGTCCTTTTCCTCATAGTGAATATTATAACCTTCATGCAAAACGTTAATAACAGAAAGGATTGCTCATCTCTTGATTGCACAACATCATTGCAAACAAAAATAAAAGATCTAGAAACAGAAGATAAATCACATTGTTCATGCTTTCTCGTATTTGATATAAATCTTATAAAATCTGACACTCAATATTACAAGCAAACAAACATTAGCAATCATAACCTGAATTTCATAATTAAGCCCTTTGAAAAATCTATCTATTAAGTTTTCATTACATTCTTTTAAACCACTATAGATCTTATCATGGTTTTGCATTTATCCCAAGTTTCAAGTTTGTTACTAGTATGACTCCATCAAAAAGATGCAGAAGAGGTAGGCTTATTACTAGTAGTCCTAATCATTTGATCATAAGAAAAGTCATACTTTTAAAATTCTTTGTCTACTACTAGCTCCTTATCAACATAAACTACAATATTATACTTACCATCGTAGAATATAAAAATAGATTTGACTCATATAATATTATAATCAGGTACCTCATATGCTTCATGTGGAGAAATCACCATATCTTGTCAAAGGAGAAGAATTGATGTTGAGAATGACCATATTGTATCCACTTGTATAACCCTACATGATTATTAGTAAACAAGAACACACACAAAAATATATACGTTTCTAACAACTACTCGTAGTAGACTCAAAAGTCACACATGCTTAAGTTTTTTTTATCGAGCTCTTACAAATTCTTACCAATACAAGTGAAATGGTGACGTACATCGACTTAACCAAGCACCCAATGTAGGTTGGATGTATCAATGTCTTAGCAAACACTTACTGTATAATTGTAGTCAAATCTATAAAGCTCTAGGTAGACTTACATATGTAGAAAGGAATAGTAAATGCTCAAATCGAAAAATACAAAGTTAGAATAATCATTTAAAGTCGGTACTAATCCTAGGCTAGAATTTACTAAAGACAGGAGCCTAGACACAAATAGTACCATAAGATGCTATTAGAATCAACTCAAATGCACAACTCTGATAGCTAAAATCAACCTCGAGATATCATTAAATTTTCTCTTTTCTTTCTTTTTCTTCTGATTTTTTCTTTGGCTCTTTTTCAGCTTTTCTCCTTTTGTTTTAGCACCTTTCTACCTTTTTCTTTTTCTCCTTTTTTGAATTTTTTTCAACAAAAATTGATTCATACATATTATAAGGATTCAAACATAAATATGATAAATTATAGGGACTCAAATACAAAAGTGCCAACCCAAAGTTTAAACCTACAAAAATGGAATGCTCTCCTCGTGTAAACTCACCGTCACAAAATTAAATTTCACCCATGTGTTTCACATGATTCCGACTTTATGATTGTGGCTTACGGCAAAGGAAGAAGGGAGTTGAACTCCTATGGAAGAGGCATGACAACGACCCAATCTCCCCACTTGGCCTTGTACTCAACGTGGATGGGCATGACTCTGCCTTTGACATCTGGGATGTGGTCTCAGACTCCCGTGATCATCCCGAACACACAACCAAAGAAAAATGACTAGAAACCCACATAAGGAAACAAATCAGTAAAAGGATAAGACGACACCAATAGAAACCAATCTGCTGTCTCCTTTTCCTTCCTCACTACGACAGCAGCCAAGCACAACAAAGGCAGAAATCCTAGAAACTTATAACTCAAAAAATGACCGACAGAAACTTCTGAAAACTTTAAAAATCTAATGTCTCCTTTTCCTTCCTTTCTCACAACGGCAGTGGCCAAGCATAGCAAAGACAAAAACTAAAAACTTACCACTCAAAAAATGACCGATAGAACTTCTGAAAACTTTAAAAAAGGAACTCCGACGACTTTAAAAACAGAACTCCAACGGCAAGGCAAATCAATTTTTGAAAGTCCCGATGACAACACAGACATAGTGGAGACATCAAATATGACGATGCTAAATGTGATAAGAACTCAAAACTCTAAACGACTAACTCTAAGATTAGCAACTCGATACAATGATGCAACAAAAAAATTTAAGAAAGCAAAAATTAAAAAGAACAATGCAACGGCACAAAAATATCTAGGTAATGTATAAATTTTGTTTATGACTATTTGTTTTTATAGGTAGATGAAAACTTACCGAGCAATAAAAGGCCTGATACTTGCTTTAATTGGTCTGGTCTTATGGTGAGTTGATGACAACTATTATTGGGAATATTGTTGACAACCCAACGAGACTTTATTATGTTGCGCCTTAGCAATCTATATACCTCCCCATGGATTATTGTACAAATCAACCTTATTTTTACAAGAAAATTGAAGAAGCAAGTAAGAATAAGGTAAAAGCAATTTAATATTGCAACTAGGAAATTAATACACATGATAGTTAGAGTTTTGTAACCAGAAAACTACGATCTAACCAATCACGACTTTACCCAAAAAATAGCAATGACTAAATTTTAATCTAGACAAAACCGGAGAAATCATAAGGAGTAATTAGCTATTTAATGAGGTAGGATGACAACCCAGGAGCCCATAGGATAGTGCTCCACCTGGTTGGGGCACACCCCACTTAGGTCCCTCTTTGGACGAGGTCCCAAACAAAATTACAAGCTCATATGCCCATATGCCCATTATAGGTGGCACAACACATTGTTTGTGCAATTTCCTCTTACTACTATGGAATACTCTGTCTCTGGTTTGATATATCATGTGAGCAACGGTTGTATCTATGGTGATCATGGTCACATCATCGTTGGCACACCCTTGCACCAGCCATGTATGATGATCCCACCGCTATCACATGCTCCTCCTCGCCCAGCAAGAGCTATGTGCCGCACCAACCGCCGCATCGATGATGCGATTGTCCAACAACAACAAGCCCTCAACGCCAATATTGGCCACGGGGAGTTCAACCATGATTTGGACCGCTGGTGCGCCGCAATCCATTGGGTGAGCTTGTTGGCCTGACACAGTTGGGACCGGCTAACGACTTCTGCACGAAGCTCCTATGTCTTCTACGCCGTGATGACTCCCTCACCAAACGCCAGTAGATCCGCTTCGTCACGCACGCCCGACAAGAGCCCCTCCAGACTGGCACCAAGCTCCAGGACCCGGCGTCGCTTGGAGAAGCAGTCGTTCTGGCGCACCCATACGGACGATGCTCCGGAACAGCCACACCGGCCCCGCCCGTTGCAACCACAATCGTGCGGTGCCATCGCCACTACGGATCCTCCAGCGCCATCACCACCACTGTCACGCTATATCCTATCACCGCCCAAGATGCAGTCTCGCTGCAAGCAGGACCTTTGCTGCAGCTGCAACGAGAAGTTCGTCCCAGAGCACAACCGCCAGTACAAGCACCTATTGTATTGTGGAGATACAATACATTTATATTGATCATTTTTACGAAGAAACAACAAAAAATATACACAAATATTAAATTTACATTTGATCCTAACAGTTCATTAGATACACTCAAATATTTAATTAGCATGTGTTAATGGATATTTGGCTTACCTTTTGTTAGGAATACTAATTTTTCCCTGACGTGTACATAGGATTTCATAGCAAGCGAACTATTGTACATGCCCACCTAATAAACATATTAATTAAATCTGGTACAAGGCCTGTGGGTCTGGTAGAATCAAATTTAAACCATATTGGAAATAGGCGTTACCCCGCAAGCTTTTTAATTGGACCGCAAGCCTTATTTCTCACCCGGAGACGCCGTCTTTACCCCTCTATTGTGCATGAATTAAGCAAACATGAGTACCTACAACAAACAACAGGGAGAGTACACTTAATGCAGTTGTATCATGAATGGCATAATATATATGGTTTTTTCCGCAAGAATGAAACTTAAGCTAGTTTTAGTTCCAGAAAGGAAATATGGTTCAACTTATTATGAAGTCAACTTCTGGAGGTAGATGGCAGGACTAGGCGGCCAGAGGCCAGGAGTTCCTATGAAATACTAGGATAGTCATTTGAACAGGAAGTTTTTGTTGGACCAATACTAGAGAGCTAGTAAAAAGAATCGATGATGTTGTGTATGCCATATGACCCACCACGCATTAATGGCACATGTAGTGTACGCCATACTAGCAAGAGAGATACTAGAGAAATCGCACTTAAACAAAAGTTAAAGTGAAATAGAGAGCAGAAACAACAATGATGTTTCCACTTTGGTGCGCAGCCAAAGTAAGAAAAAATATAGGTGATTGTCAAACAATCGGACAGTGATGCTATTACGGGGCAGCAGGCTCTGGAATGGACAAGGCCATTCCTATCATGACTTCGTTCTTTTTCCTTCCACTTATCCTAGCTTACAACTTCATTGTGTGGCAGTGAAGTGCTCTCCACAACTAAATTTAAGCTCAAAGAATATGGAAAGGAAATAAAAGAAAGAAGGAAATAGATATAAAACGATACTAAAAATACTTGCAGCATGTATAACTAGTCAAATTTTCCAGGTTTTGCAAAAGTGCCTCAATCTTGCAAGGGTTTCTTTCATTGAAAAACATAAATTTCCCATATGTATCTTTGTTAAATAGAGTAGTTATTTAGTCAACTGAAATGTTGGACTACCAAAGAGGAGCTAGGTGTCGATAAGAAAAATGGGCGAGCACATCTGGAGTCGAACGCTTGCAGGACAGTTGCATGACAGCTGTCGTAGCCAACTACGCTCCACAACTCGCTATTAAGTCAATTAAGAGATATTTTTAAATCTAGTTATAATGTATGAAACTAAAGTATAATTCATTTATGTTAGCAACACAAACAACAAAAATACTATGGATTAGATTGATCTAGTGACACAAACAATATGGCGAAGATTTTACTCAGGATTTTACAATTATATGGTCCTCCCGCCTTCCCTTTCTATTTCCCTTTTTTATGACATTTTATCTTGGTGGTGAGAAATATATGGCATGTATTTTTCGTACTCCATCTTCAATTTTCATTGCATGTATATTGGGATACATCACAATAGATAAGTCTCTCAATATGTGCACAGTTACTAATTCCCTCAACAGTGTATAAACTTTTTTTGTTGTTTTTTTAATGCTTGGAATACTACCTAATAAATATCATCCAAACATAAAAATCTAGATATGTTTCCATCAATGTAAATCCATGCTTCAGTTTTATCTTTACAAACATCTCTATATAAACACCTTTTCCACGACAGCATATTATACCAATCATTAAAAAAAAATATAGTCAAAGATCCACACCTTATCTAATAAGTGATGGTGAAGGGAAAGGCAAGGGTTGCCAAGAAAAAGATTGAGATCAAGCGCATCGAGACAAAGGATGCATGTGATGTTTGCTTCTCGAAATGTTGCCAAGGCCTATTTAATAAAGCAGGTGAGCTTTCCATTCTATGTGATACAAATATAGCTGCTGTTGTATTTTCTCGTGCTGGTAAGGGCTTCTCCTCCGGCCATCCCTCTGTTGATGATGTTGCTGACCGCTTAGCCACTATGGCCATGGGGACTCCCAACAACCCTTCCGTGGGTGGTGGGATCCATGATAGCGGTGAGATGACAAACAGACTGCAACAATCAAGCTTCAATATCTAGAGCTGCAAATATCACTGAAAGCCAAGGAAAAGAGAAAGAAGAGAGCCCCGGAGGAAATCGACGAGGAGATGGGAGGACCAATCATGGGTGATAAATCAAAATTACTTTATAAACACTTTCTATGTTGAAACTGGATGTACGAACCTAGATATATCTAGGATCTCATACTGTCAGAATTTTCTGGGAACATTTTCCTTACATTATAGTTGAGTTTTCATGTATGTAATCTTCTGATCATGTAATATTTCACCTCTTGCATTATGTTTGTAACAGATCATAGGACTGCCTTACAGTAATACTTCCGAAGCCATCTGCACATCCTCTATTGAAAAATTATGCACCTATATATGTCTTATTATATGATATCTACCAAAGAGGTGTATAACAGCTATTTAGTTTTTGTTACAACGTACTTTATATTGCTTTATCAGGCACCTGCAGACACTCAACACACTTCACTGACAATGATTTTTCAATAATTGATATCAGTTCGTGACAAAAATAGAAACTTGTTTTAAGAACAATATATGCCTATTTGAGAGAATAAATCTCATTCTTTGTGTTAGATGATGTTAAATAATAATGATAAAAAATTAGTTTAAGCAAAATTGATAAAATAATTTATATCAAAATTGGCAAAAATAGTTTGTGTTAAAATTGGCATTATTTAATTGGTTTATATAAAAAAATAATTAATAAAAAATATATGGTGAGCGTGTGTGTGCATTGACATAGGTGAGGTTGAAAAAATCTATGTCAAAAAATATCGTTTTGTTTATTTGTGTGCAAGAATAAATTTGGTAAATAGATGAAAAATTGCTAAAAAATTTTGGAGGAATTTCGGACAAAAAATGAGAAAACAATTTATTTTCTAAATTTGCAACATCAACGTGCTGAAATTTTGACTGCCCATATATATAGTAATAGACATGGCCCAGCAACGACAATATGTGGAGATGGCCTAGCGACAGCGGTGAGGCTAACATGTGAGACCGGCTTGTCAGCGGGCGCGAGTGCGCGCGCAGCGATAGCGGTGTGATTGACAGGTGAGCCAGGCCTGTTAGCGAGCGCAGGCACGGCCGCAGAGAGGCATTGTGACTAACAGTCGGGCTAGACCTGTTAGCGAGAGCCAGTGTAGGCGCGACGGAGGTGCTATGATTAACAGGTGGGGCCACAATGAGCAACATGTTGTGCATGTGTGGCCGCAGGAGATCCGGAGATGATATGACATGTTCTGATTGTTGTAGAGGTGCTCGAGCTGAATTCTGTGTGGATACATGTCGAACTCTCTAGCCTCTCGTACAACCGGTGACGTGACGTAATCTAGAACGTCTATTTTAGATCGGATGGCTGAAAATAAATAGTGTAGTGCTTACAAAATCTCAAGGGCATTTAGGTCTTTTTCTTTAAGATTTTTTTCTATAAATAGAGGAAAGATGTTAAGGATTTTGATAGAGAGTTTTTTTAATTTTTGTAAGCACAATTTTAAAAATAGAGGTAATTTTATCAAAGATTTGTGCGACAATTAATATATCTTTTTTCATATCTAACATTTGATTTTAGAATATTTTCTCTAAATTTTGATATAATTTCTTTGATATAAAATTTAAATATGGTGTTTTTCTAGTTTTCTGAAAAGTTTTATCACTAATTATTTTTCAGATCTTCTGTTATTAATTAATTAAGTTTTAATTAATTTTGATCAAACTTCTATTCTTTCATTAATATCTCGATATGCGGATGTTCGATTGAGGTGATTCTAATTTGATTTGCTTGTAAATTTTATCTAGTTTATTTTACAAAGTTTTTAGATCAATCAGAATTACAAATCTATAGCTATAATCTATTTATAATCTGTTTAGTAACAAAATAGTATTATATCTAGATTTAAAAAATACAAACATAGTATTTCAGGTTTTATGATTAAAGGAAAGTGTTAAATTTTAATTTTATCTTTCGCAATCATTCACCCCTCGTAGAGTTAGTCGATCTTACAGATGATAAGTTGATTAGAGTTATAAGTTGGTGTTGTATTGTCCTGAGAAAATTTAATGGAATGAAGATTGATTATCATAAAAGGTAATTCTAGTGCAATTGCTTATTTGTCACTGGGAGCGTGGCAGAGTTTCCACTACATTATCAAGGTTTACCAGGATTGACGAGCTGCGGGTTTCATCTTAGAGTTATGTTTCGTACAGGCTAGTGAAATGTCTAGGGGGTTTGAAAATGTAGATAGCTCTTGCTATTAGGGAGAGTAATTCTTATCAGCTGTCTCTTATCCTTCATCTCCAAACGTAACACTAAAGCCCATCCATTAGCCTAGAATACTACTTCATTCCACTCAGAATTAAAACCTTCAATTATACAAAAGAAGTGTAGCACATCTATGTATTTTCTAACAAATCAGGTAGTCACTGACTAAGTGACTATGTATGAGACATTCACAAGGCAGCATATATTAGGTTTCATCAACTAATTAACTACAATGAAGTTGTACTATCCCCATATTCAACATACGAGATGAGAACTGTGAATTGATTTACAAGCTGTTAACCACTACATGTTACGGCAAGCTATTTCTAATCTAACAGTTTCATATTGGCATTGATTAGTTTATTTACCTCTTGGATATGTGTTCCCATTCTTATCCCTTCGGCGAAATACTTTTTTTTTTGCGAGGAAATATTGTTCATCCATTTTGAACACTCATCCTAAACTCAAATATTGTTCATCCATTTTGAACACTCATCCTAAACTCCAACAAATCTACCGGACCAAAGAGAAACAAGACTAGATGTTGTCCAGCAATCTGCCATGCACTTCACTCTTGAACATTTTATACGTTTCTCAAGAGTGTGGTTGCATGCATCACCAGTACGACTATTTTGTAGTTGCCAAGAATTGAGCAAGTTTAATCAAGGAGCCATTGACGTATTCGTACTCCCCTTCTCGCAAGCTGGCATAGCTGCCTGGGCTCACTCACTTTGCAGGGGTACTACCCACATTAATGGCGGCAAACGAATCACTCCAATGCTCTCGTACTCTCGAGCGCATACACCTACTGTGCCCCCGCCCCTCCCAACCCCACCCCAGCGCGCACACGCATGCTGTTCAACGTCATTGATCACTATGTATGTTGAAATTATTATTGCATGTCCAACCCAAGGCTAGGAAAAATCGTTCTCGGTGCACACAAAATACGAGTGGAAATTTTTAAAAAACTCGGTCAAAGGTGAAGGACATCCCCCTGACATAGCTTTCAATAAGGCGCCTACCGAAACCTTGCTTAGGGATGCGGGCACAAATGTAACACCCACGATGAAAAAGTAAATGTTACAGAAAAGTTCAGGGATGAATAGTATCTGATTTTTAAATTTGTGGCTGAATTTTATATTTTGATGGTAGGTTAGGGTGTAAAATGGACTTTTTCCTTTCAAGAGACACATCTAATCGAAAATCGGTCAATTTGGATATTAGTATCATGTATATGCATGTTGTCAGTCATAAAACCCTAAATATACCTCCAATATTTTAATAAAGTTCTAAATAAATATATGTTATCTTTCGGCTCACCTATTTCCAACAAGTTCCATAAATTTTGTTGTTTTCAACATATTTTGTAGGAACGTACATAATCAAGACAAAAAAATACATAGAATTATATGATATTTACACAAAAAGGACCAACCAAGACTAATGGCCTGCTCGTTTGGCCAAGGAGTGGCTGGCTAGTCTCTTGACCTAGTGGGCAGACAACTCAGGAGGTAGACTGACCGGCCAACCCCTTTGGTCAAGCTAGCTACCCCTAGTTAACCAAGCAACAAGGTTGCTCAACAAGTGTATACTACTAGGCTAGCCGACTTTGCCCAGATAACCCAAAGGCCAACAAATCTAAAGGTTGACTAACCGACCAAAAAGTAGGCTAGCCAGACTCCTTTCATTGACCAGCCAGCCTAGCTCAACTCTACACAGACCTCCAAAACACATTCACGCAAGAATTTAGGGCAGGAACCGACACCAAAAAACATAATCTGGACCATGGAAGGGATCGACCTACCAAAGTAGATCGGTTGTTGCTACATGTACCAGCTAGCCTAATAGATAGGTAGGCTAGCACCAACATGGTAGAGGTATAAATACCACCCCCAACCCCCCTCCAAATTGGAGGAGCTGAAGAAGGTGCCACGCTACTAAAATTGTAGTGTAGGTTAGTGAGTGAGTTGAGGAAAATTCTAGGAAAAAAGTCAAGGATGTTGGCTCCTTGCTCCTGGCAATCGTTAAACCCTATTTTGACCACCAACATTTGGCAATAAAACGAGTAAAACAATAGTAAATGCACCGATTTGGTTTAGACTAATCTATTTTTAGTAGTTGTGTCATATCTTAGTTATTTTGCTAGTGTCATTCAAATCAAGGTGAAAATGCAAGACTTTTGGATAGAACTAGTGCCAACCAGGACAAGAGGCCTAGCCAGTCGATATGGAGTGGTCGGTTGGCTACTATTGACAAGTTGGTGGGCCACTAGGCAACCATGGTTGGTGAGGAGGCCTAGCTAGGCCGGCTAGCCTTGCTCCCTTAGCTCGAAGGCTAATTAACCTAGTAAGGAGGTTGACCGACCTATAAGTAGGCCTACTAGGTTACTTTGCAGGCTGACCGGCCTAGCCTAGGACACAATTGACATCATACCGACTCAAGGAGGGAATCCAAAAACCATAACTACCATTAGGAAGAGATCTAGGGTGTTGAGGGATGCAACCAAACTGATGGATGTCATCTGACTAGCACACGTGGCCTGATAGGCACCACCATATACACTGTCCGACTAGCACCAACCATGAGAGGGGTATAAATACTGCCCCCTCCCTCTCTCTCACTCTCTCAACACACAGTTACACTTCACAACACAAGTTCACACTTTTGTAGCTTCCACCCTCCATTTCCAATATTGCTCGCTAGAGTGTCGAGGATAGCCAACTATAGTTCTTAGAGGAGTAGGAGGAGTTGAGTCAGGAGTCAAGTTGAGTCAGGAATCAGCTAGTGACCAGAGGTTTGTCTTTGGAGTTTGGTAACGATTCTTGTTCCTTTTCCAATTCATACATTTTCGCTATTATAGATTTGCATTATATTTTGAGTATTTATTTTTCACATGCTACTTTAGGGTGTCTATCTGCATGAAGGATCATGGGAGGACATGGTTTGAGCAATGGCTAATAAAAAAGAGAAAGAAAGAAAGAGAAGAAAAAAGGAAAAAAGAAAGATATGAGACAACCAATTAGGAAATCATCCAATGCTCCGGAATAAAGGATAGACCCAAATGAGCAGAGGGACCATCTCATCCATTAGTGCAGCCATCGATTCTGAGGATGTCGCTTGTGCCCCAAAATGTTTTCTTTTGGATACACTACCACTTTCTTTTGTGTGAGTTTCTTTACCCTATTTCCTAGACATTATTTTCCAATGGTTGGAATGCGAAGTGTTTGGTTTCTGTTTGACTCTTTGTTCGACTTTACAAAATACATGGGGATGGGTTGGTCCTCTTTAGCTCTACCTTTAGCCCCACATAAGCCCTAGTATAGGGAAAAACAATCACAAGGATCCAGTAAGTTACACCTGCAAAGAGAAAAAAATCACAGAGACTGAGAAAACCATTTGAGGAATCTGAGCATTTCTATTCTAAAAATTTCTACAACCTCTGAGCTAAATGTTGAAAAGGAGAAGAAAGGGATTGATCTTGACCAATCCAAGTCCCAGCTTCCCAACACAAGGTTAAATTAGGTAAATAAGCCCCATAGATTTTGTTGTACATTTTGTTGTAGAGAGACACAACAGTTGTCCTAAGTGTGGACAAAAACAGTAAAATAGTATTTTTGAATTTCAAAACTCTCCCTAAATTCTACCCCTTGGGGTATATTTATAGCTTATAGGCACATTAAATAAACCCTATGATTTTTCTTATATAGGGTTTTACATAATTATCCCCTTAATAGTGACACTTATAGGGGCATTCTTGCCCTTTCCTAACCTATTTGGTTTAGGCGGCCTTCATGGGCTAGTTATGGGCTGTGGCTTTTAATTAGGCTGACACGCTTATTAGGACCTATCCTTGGGCCAACATGATCTTTGGCCGCTCACTGCCTCCATGATGAACATGATTTATGCAAGTCTATCATGTTCATGGCTACACCACACTCGCTACTGTTCACTACCTTGGAGGCTCTTCGCCACTTTGGTGGTCCTTTGCCACCTCGTGGCTTTTCACCACTTGAGTGGCTTCTCTTGCTTCGGCTATACCAGTAAAAAGCTTCACGTTCGGCCTCCAACAAGCCTCTCATAGGCAAGTATGAGTTGTGGCCTCGGCTAAGACCGTGTTAGACCTCTATTTAAAAGGGTGTTTGCCACCCTCTCTGACCAGGCTCCAATAAAGAGGCAAACAAAAGGAATTGAGAGTTAATCTTCTTAGTTTCATATTCTCTAGGTATGGCGAAAAAGGAGCATTTCCATCTTATCTTTTCATCATCCTTTTTTTCCTTAAGATTGCAGCATGTCGCATTTGAGTCTTTTCACATCTTAATTATCATGTGCTTGATGGAACACATCACTTCGCTCACTGTGTTGCTACATGTTCATTGCTCTCCCATGTGGGTGCAATGCCTCAACTCCCTTGTTGCCACGTGTCGTGTCTTGATTGGAGTGTTCGGGTCACCAAGCAGCTATATATAGCCACCCTAGGGGTCATTCTCCCCTCCTCGGTTATTTCTAGGGTTTTACTGCACTCTCCAACTTTTGTTGCTGCTACAAGGCCATTGCTGCCAGCGCCCATGTAGTCTTTGTTGTCCAGGTTTCGCCAAGCTTCACCTTCAAAGTCTCGCTCACTTTCACTTCTTCTCTAATGGCACCCTAAAAACTAAGCAAGGAGAACACGTCGAGGGCAAACCTCGGCATACTGGACGATGTGTAGACTACCTTCCTAGAGAAATTGCTTGTCTAGGATGGCAAGATTCAAGAGCTCATCGGGAAGGATTGAGTTAGGAGACGTGTCGAGAATCAGCCATAGTTTGGAGGTTTGTCTTCGGAGTTTGGTAATGATTCTTGTTACTTTGCCAATTCATACATTTTAGTTATTATATATCTGCATTATATTTTAGAGTATTTAATTTCCATAAGTTACTTTACAGTATTTACTTTATTTTACAAAATATTTATCCAATCCACTAATTGGTCAATTGTATGTGCTTTTAGACTAGGAGCCTGTGGTATATAATCTTACACTTGCCTTAGATTAGTTCACCTATCTAAGCTCGAGGGTACTTCTCGTGATCAAGGGAAGTGCTTTAGCATACAACAATGGTGTGGCGTCTTGGTCGGTGGCTGGAGGTTCGCTAGAGAAATAGACGGATGTACTCGGTCAGGTGGTGATAGCCCTGGCCATCCTTTGATTAGCTCTTAGCCCATCGACGTTAGAAGACCAAAGAAAACAATTCAACAGAGGGAACCAGTGTTCTGATGCCTAATGTAAAGTTCAAACCTTAGCACTACTAGTTTGCCAAGATTAGCTCAAGTCTATGTTTGCCCCATAGTCTCCTCCAAAACTCCAAGAACTAGATTGGTTAGACTGTATATAAGTGCAAGCATGTTATCCATATACTAAAATTATCATATATTTTATCAAATCTTATCCCTTATCCTAGTATAAATTTCTTTAGACAAATGTCATCAGGGCGTCATTTGGGAAAAATATAAATATAATACCATAGAATACTCTATAGTAAAGTGCTACATAGGTAATTCTGTGCAAGTACGAAACATACTTGTGAAGGCATAATAACTACCAACACTCGCTTCAAAGGTTTCCTTAGTGATGGCACTTCTTTTGCTGACTCTCCATCGAGCTCTTCAGTAAGTGCATGGACGATTGTTCGCTGCCCATTCCAAGGTTGGGCATCCAAACATGCCCATAATTCTAGATGAACAACCTCTTATTGTAGGAGTACTAGTAATCTGCAAACTTAGCTATTCTACAAAGATCACAACACAGCACAAGTGGATTTTCACCCCTTCAGGTAGAGTACACGGTATCATCTTCTTTGATAGGAAATCTGGCCTAGAGGACCATGGTTGCTTCATAGAGAAAAAACCTTCAAGGTCTATGGTACGCTTGAAGGATGATCATAGGGAAGTATCTTCTTGTTGAGCATCCCCTTCGTCCCTGAACTTGAATAGAAAGATCGGATGGGTGCATGGATTAGGTTCACAAACCTGGTTGTCTCAGGTGGGCACTGCTTACCAAATAGACGCTCTTACGTAGTGTGTTTTTATTGGGAATTGTCCTATCATGTCAAGTCTTATTGATTCATGTTTGAGTGTGAGGTCTAAGTCAGCAAGCATGCTATCTTATCAAGTAGAGACCACTAATGTTGTCATGTTGGGTTAAAATTAACGTGAATTATAATATAAGTCACTTGAACTTAAACTAATAGGGAGCTTAGAGACATGCATGTTGCAACATCTTATAAAAGGGCTCCCTTGAAACACATAAATGTTACAGAATTTTCATAAAAAACAGATTATTTTCTGTAAAATTCTTCTAAATTTCTCCAAACAAATAGGCCTGCAATGAACGGTATTGTATGCTGGCAGTCATGTCAATGCGTATTGTCACATCTTCCATAAAGAACAATTGATCACAATATTCGTCGTTGCATTTAGTAGTCATGACAGCACGTAGAATCATATCATCCATAAAGAACACATTGATCATAACATTTCTCACGGTCAAAGCAAAACAGGTCGTAACAATCGTAACAGGTGGAGCAAAAAGTATAGCATTTGAAGCATTGTAGGTTCATGGTACTCTGAAAAGGTGCTGTAAAACCCATGACTCAATCGGACGTTGTCGACGAGCATTAAGGTACTACAGTAAACGATAAATATGTATAGTAAACGGTCCGAATATATGGTAAACACATCGATCACAATACTCGTTTCCGCCGTTCGTCAACCCGTGTCCCACGCGAGACGCGCCCCCGTACGCGCGTGAACAACAGCGGCGCGAGAGACCGAGGGTCTGATTCTGTTTCGATTCATCTCTGGCTTTCGTCCGTCCCGGCATCCCGTGCAATGATGCGTGCCGAGTCCGTTACGTACGTCAGTATCTCGTTCTTCCCTACTAGGGCGTGAAGTCGTGAATATTTTGGCCCGTACGGCCGTGCCCCGTATACTTCCTGCTTCCGTCCGTGCAAGACATCGAGCATAGTTGCGAGAATGCGCGTTGTAGCAGCGGCGCACCTGTGTAGGTGTCGATGTGTGCGTGCGTAGTCTCCTGTACATCTGCTTGCATGCCATTGCTTCCTTTCGGGTTCTTCTGCTGATCAACCAGTTTGGGCTCGTTCACGCGGGAGTTGACGAGCTGTCCAGATCGGTTTCAGGGAGTTTTACGGGTTTCCACTTTCCACTTGAGCCTTAACTTCTCCTTCCTCTTCGCCACCGCCGTGGTGGCCCCCATGGAGCTTCTCTACTCGCCGCTGCGTCTCGTCGCTGCTGGCCTCCCACAGTCATTCTCCACCTCTAATGACAAGGAAAACGAGCTTTCCACGTTAGGGAACGCGTTACGACGCCTTGAGACGGGCAAGAACCGCACTGGAAACTGTCGTTGCCATCTCTCTCTCCGCATAGACCTAAGCCATGCTGCTCGTGTTCCGCGATGCTCCGTTGAATCCCACGCTTGCAGCCAATATCCGTGGTTGACACACACCATGGGGCACACTCTGCTGGCGCTGGTGCCGGCACCACCGGCAGAGGCGCAACAGGGGTGCCGGGTATGCACCGGCATACTAAAAATTTTAGAAAAAACACTAGAATGTAGTATACAATTATGGGCATGGATGGTAGTGAGAAAAGATTAAAATGGAATCTTATTAATGAATAGAACATAATGTTGATCACGGTTTGTCTAGAGGTCCCGTTATCGCTAAGAAATCAAATCGGGATAAAAGGAACCAGAGGAAGAAGAATGGCTAGATTGCTTACGGCCATATGTTTTGTTGGCTAGTATCATTGGGAGCTCGCCGCACTAACGGTGTATCAACAATGTTATGCGGCTATGTGCATTAAGAAAAAATGATTATATCTAAAATGGACCAAAATTCGATGAGGATAAGATGAACGTGTAGAGATTAGATAGTGGATTCTGTAAAAGAGGAAGACGCGGGTATAGATCAATGATTAAATCAATCGAAGGCGTGTTAGATCAAATTAAATGGATCAATGTTTACTTTCTTTTATAGCAAGTCTTTCTGCATCATCTAGGCCACGTCCAAACTCTACTTTCTACCAAGAGTCGAAGCAGGCTTAGCTGGACTGCTTATTTCTAAGATTTTCTGAATTTTATAGATTTTTCATGAATTCTAGACCACAATTTCATCCATTTTTAATAATTCGATCAAAATTTGCCAAAATTTTGCCATCGGACCTTAGTGTTTTCTTTAAAAATATATATAGTGCAGTGATCTCTAAAATAGGCACACCCAATATGAATTTCCTAGGTCCACCGCTAGCCACCGGGCCGTGCCACCACCCTCCGTTTGCTAAGAAAAAGAACAGTGCTGGTGTACTGTTTCCATTGGGTAGAACCCAACCAGCTCGACCGAGCCACCCAAATACATAAAGCTATTGCGCGGAACAGACTGCTGGTCGTGCGTTGTGGCTATGCTCACATCTTCAATAATCCTACCCTCTTTTTTGCGTAGGAAAAAAAGATCAATTGGCTCGCTTATAAACCGTTCTTAAAATTTGAATTTTAAAACTAAGATTTTAAAGTTTTTTCCTCAGAGTTTATTTTTTAACATTGACTTTTAAATTAAAGCTAAATATATATATATATCTGTGTGTGTGCGCTCACCGCCAAAAACCCCGCGACCGGAAAAAGACAACGGCTTGGTCACGTGAAGGCCTAGGAGGTCTAGTTAACTCCAGTGTAGGTCCTTAAGCCTCAAGGTTTACGAGTGTGCCAATCAATTTGACTCTACAATTGATAAAGAAAGGGGATAAGATATGTACGCCGGTAAACCGGAAGGCCTGTCCGACTCTTCCTATCGGCTGGATGTCGATAGAGCTAAGAATGCTAGCGCATCGGCTGAAAAGCCGATGGAAGTATGAGAAATAGACATGAGTAACACACTAGAGGGTCTATCAGTCAAAGAGCCGATGGCGCTACCCGCATCCGATGCGCGGAGCGGGAGCTGATCCCCCACAAGGCCACGCGGGCGAACGACAGCAGTAACGGCTCCGTTAGAGCCAGCCTCGATAGATCAGACCTAACTGAGACAGTATGAGACCGGAGGCTAATGACACCGAGACGGCGGGAGCTCAGACCGAACATGACGACGAGGTAGGAGAGATGCCATCGGCTACCTACAGGCCTAACGCCTAACGCGGTCCTACACCTAAACCCATCGGCCGCACGACAATGGGGACATACGTTTAGGATAACTCATCGGCTACTCACTCCGATGAAACGCCGTAGAGAGATCTATAGACCTAAAACTCAATCCTCAGTTGGCAGACCCGTAGGTCGGACCTAACCGATACAGCACGAGACTGACGACGGCGGAGGGAGTTTGATAGGCCGATAGATTTGTACGGACGTGATGCGGTACACCTGATCTGACTAAGAGTTCGAACTTAAAAAATGCAGCCTTGGACAGAACAAAATATATCAGGATAGTAGCGGAACTTACCCCTTCGCCGGAGATCGGACTTAACCGATGCAGCCCTGCATCGAGAGCTAGAACCCGCCGGTAAACACCTAGATGAAATAAGATAGCGATGAGCCGAAGTTGTATATTGATCGAGAGATATGTTACATGTTTCTAAATACTCTGGATTTACAGAGTCCGACGCGTTTACAACCACCATCGGACGTTATCTCTTAACAAAAATAATAGAAAATATCTCTGAAGCAGTTAACTAAACTAACTAAGACTTTCTAACCATATAGGATATAATTTAACTAAATATAGTACCCTGCCATGAATCCCACGGCTCCTTCACAAACTCAATCTTATTTGGATAATCTTCTATTTTTAGGCCAAATCTTTCCTTGCTCCACCCGATCGGCTTCCTTCCTGTAGCAATCGGACCACTTTTTACTCAAGCCGATCCTTTTCCAACCTTTCCTTGGGCTTCTCGGACCTAACCCCATCGGATAATTCTCTGTCCTCAAACCGATCCAATCTTCTACTAATTTGATTGGCTTCTCTACAGTACCGATCGGCTTTGTCCCACGAGCCGATCAGTATTTCCATTGACCAATTCTGTTTACAAGCTAAATCAAATTCCGACGTTAACATATGCCCTCCAATTTCGGAGTATGCCAATAGCCTACGAAATTTTGAACTGTTGGAAGTCTCTGTAAACTAGGATGACCTGTTAAAACCCATAGATTAATCGGCTCAGATTTCTGCCTAGGTCACTCCGCCTCTATAAAATATCCCATCGCCTCATCCTTCTTCCACACACTTCTTCCCCATCAGAACCCCTAAAACTCGACGAGCTTCAACGACTGAAGGTGAACTTCCGCAAATCACTTCATCAGCCGCTACTCCTTCCTCCGTGTGATGGCTTCAACACACGCAATCCCTAAGGTAACTATCATATGCTCTTTTATCCTATATTTCACACAAATCTTCCCCATCTCATCTTCTCATCGGTAGTCAGGTTCTTGTTTACTATAGGATCTCAAGAATCAGATTGCCATCCCGGTTTCCGACCGCCCCGGCCACTTTTATCTTGGCCCTATGGGTAGTGAAGATCCGACTGATTTCATAAACCCTGAAACATAAAGGATCCCATTTAAACACTCGTCTATAGCCATCACCGATTGGGCTAACAGCTTCAGATCTCGGACTAGTAAACTCCCGGGATGGAGAAACTGGTATCTTAGGATTTTCGCCTCTAAAAAGTCTTTCTGGGAAGACTTAGAAATAGATCACTGTATCAACCTCTCTTTAGCGGATATGAAAAAGAATGAACCTTAACTTACATCGGCTTCTTATTTCTGATCGGATATCCTAAATGCCTTCATGTTTGGGCATGGACCAATGACCCCCACCCTGATGGACATTGCCATGTTAACTTGCCTCAACACTACCTACTATATAAACCCGTTTATCCTCAAATTTAAACCCACTTATCGGCTGAACACCAAGAACGTCAAAGGTTAGACTAAATATATTTTCCTGCACAAAAAGTCCTCCTGCCAAGTTGATGAGCGTAAACACGTAGCATTCCTAAATCTCTAGTTGGAACGGTTCGTCTTTGGTGGTTCAACTCTTGGTCCAATAACCAATATGCAGTGCCTAGCAGAGCTCCTGGCCAATTAACGCCATATTCCATTGGGGCAATATCTTCTTGGAGCTACTTATCAACTGCTCTATCAGGTGGCAAACAAGCTGTCGGCAGGTCAACCAGTCGGTTATATTGGTGGTCCCTGGTGGTTCATACAACTTTGGTTGAACGTCTACACCTCCAGACTTATCGCTAGGTCCCCTTTCCCTTCCATGACATATCTGACTGACTACCTAGAAGAAGATGAGGCCAGCCGACGCCAACATACTCACGCCTGCTGCCTACTTGAAATTCTAAAGGACCCAGCTAATTGTATCAAGACAATGCATAGCCAATCGCATTGAGCAAAGCAATCTAGCTCACAACGATCGGCTAACCGCCCAAAGTGAAAAGAAAAAGCGTGATGAAATGATAGCTGACCTTCAATGCACCAACACAAAGCTTAGCCTCTTGAAGAAATGAGAAGCCAATTTGATGGCGGAACTCGACAAAGTTTGTGACAACATCAACTCCACCGAGTCCCACCTCATCGGCCTACCAAAATCAATCTAAGATCAAGAGACCAAGTTAGCAGACCAAGTGCGCCTTGCAGTTCGTCGGTATAGAAATTTAAAGACCATCCCTAGATTAGATGAGGATGACATCGGCGCCATCACCAAATCCGTCTGCGCGCGATCGAGGCCATTAAGAAATTCCTGTAAAATTTTAGCCTCGGAAAAAACCAAAGATGTCATCCTGAACATTAACTATTTACAATAGAGTTCAACCAGCTTGATCAACAAAAGTTATATATATATATTTTCTAAAGGTGATATCTCAACGATATCGGCTATCTGTAACTAATATAATCATATCAGCTTTCGTACATTAGAAATCGGCTATGCCTTAGCCGATTACACGAACAGCATCATCTACTAATACCACCTTTAAGAGCTTATCCATCTCTAAAAGAAATTTGAAAATCGGCTATGCTCAGCCGATTTAGGCGCCTACCCAAATGCTAGCATAATACCTCTTCAAATATTTTCCGTTAAGCGTTTTGGCAAATTTCTCCCTTTCAAGACTCTCTAACATATAAGCATTGCCAGACACACACCGATTAATTCGATAGGGTCCTTCCCAATTAGGTGACCATTTTTCAAACTTATTATCCCTAGATCCAATCGATAAAATTAACTTCTAAACGAGATCTCCTTCATAAAAAGATTTGACCATCACTCTTTTATTATAATGCCTAGCAACCTTAACCTTATTTTTCTTGATCCTCTCAAACGCTTCTAACCGACTTTGAGTTAAATCATCGAGCTCATCAGTCATCAGGGTGTAATAATCATCGGCTGTCAATTGATCCTGTAGAGACACCCTCCTAGAGCCAATGTTAACCTCCCACGGAAGAACTGCTTTATGACCGTATACCAATTAATATGACGGTACTTGAGTAGATCCATGACATGCCATCCGATAGGCCAACAACGAATCATTCAATGTAACGTGCCATCATCGTGGTTACTCGTCAATCTTATGCTTGATCAACTTTATTAAACTCTTGTTGGAAGCTTCGGCCTGTCCATTAGCTTGAGCATAATATAGTGATGAATTCAGCAACTTAATCCCCATAGTGGCAGCAAACTTTTGAAACTCCTCAGACACGAAGATAGAACCTTGATCGGTAGTAATCGTCTGCGGAATTCCAAACCAATGTATAATATGTTCCTTGATGAACTCAATTGCATCTCTAGAAGTAACATTCTTCAAAGGAATAGCTTCTACCCATTTTGTGAAATAGTCCATTGCCGCTAAAATGAACTTATGCCTTTTACTTGATGAAGGATAAATCTAGCTGATCATATCGATTCTCTAACCCCTGAATGGCCATGGCTTGATTATCGGATTCATAACTGACGTTGGAGCTCGCTGCACGTTCCCAAACCTCTGACAATCTTGGCAGCCTTTGTAATATTTGAAACAATCCTCCAACATCCTTGGCTAAAAGTATCCAGCTCTCCTCATCATCCATCTCATATTATGAGCTGATTGATGGGCTCCGTAAATGCCTTCATGTACTTCACTTATCACCAATGCAGCTTCTTCGACACCCAAGCATCTTAACAGCACCCCATCAATGAACCGATAATATAATTCATCATCAAGTAGTATGTACTTAATAGGCTTATACCAAAGCTTCTTGGAAACCGACTTTGACGAATTTTGCAAATACTGAATAATTTTCTATCTCTAATCATCGGCTTCCATATGGCTCTCAATATCGGCTATCTCGACTTCCACTTTACTATTCAGCCGATACCCCGAAGCAGTCTAAGTAAGATCATTGGCCTCTGCGTTCTGCTCCCTAGGAATATGATCCAATGATACCATCTTGAAATCCTTTAATAACTGTTGACATTCTTCATAATATGAACTCAAAATTTCATCTTTGCATTCATATTCCCTAGATAGCTATTTGATCACCAACAAGGAATCTCCAAGACCTCTACCATATTGGCTTTGATTTCCTTCAGCAGCTAAAGTCCCTTGAGTACTGCTTCATACTCTGCTTGGTTATTTGTATTATAAGGCTTGATTGTGAAAGTGAACTCAAAGCTTGCCCCCTGAGATGATATGATCACCAAGCCGATACCAGATCCATGCCTGCAAACCAATCCATCAAAAAATAATGTCCATGAGATCGGCTCCACAAAATCCTCTTGGACTCCTCTATATTGTACGATAAAATCGGTTACCACTTGTCCCTTGACCGCCTTAGCCGATTTATACCTCAGATCGAACTCCATCAAAGCAAATATCTATTTACCAATCTGCCCCCTTAGGACTGGAGCCGATAGCATGTATTTAATCACATCGGCTTTGCAAAGCACTGTACACTCAGCCGATAAAAGATAATGCCTTAACTTTGTACATGAGAAATATAGACATAGGCATAACTTTTCTACTGCAGGATACCTGGTCTCAGCATCCAGAAGTCGTCGGCTCAAATAGAATACCACTCGTTCTTTTGATTCAAACAGCTGTATAAGCACCGATCCAATTGACTTCTCATCAGCTGACAAATATAATTTAAACAGTACCCCTTTCTACGGCAAAATCAATACTAGTGGAGAATTCAAGTATTTCTTGATAAGATCAAAGACTTTTTGCTGCTCAACGCCCCACACAAACTCTTGATCGGCTCGCAACCTCAATAAAGGAGTGAATGACTCAATTCTTCCTGATAAATTTGGGATAAACCTCCTTATAAAGTTGAGCTTGCCGATCAAGGACTGCATATGTAGTTTGTTGTTTGGTGGCTCGGTGGTCTGAATAGCTCTAATGCTTTGTTGACTAAATTTAATCCCTCTCTCATGCACCATGAAACCCAAAAATTACCCAGTCGATACGCCAAAAGCACATTTGTGAGGATTCATCTTGAGTCTATATTTCTTCGTCCTCTCTAGTACTTTTCACAGATCGGCTATATGGTCTTCAATACCTTTGGATTTCACCACCACATCATCAATGTATATCTCCACCAGCTGTCCAATAAGTTCATGAAATATGTAGTTCATGGCTCTCTGATAGGTTGCACCGGCATTCTTCAATCCGAAAGTCATGACTACCCACTCATATAAGCCAATAGCTCCAGGACATCTAAATGCAGTCTTGTGGATATCTTCTTCTGCCATAAAAATCTGATTATAGTCTACATTTCTGTCCATAAAGCTAATTCTCTTGTGACCCGATGCAGCGTCAATTAATAAATCCGCCATCGGCATCGGATACTCATCTTTAGGGGTTGCCCTGTTCAAATCCCAGAAGCCAATGCATATCCTCAACTTTCCGTTTTTCTTCTTCACCGAGACGATATTGGACACTCATTCAGCATATCGGCATGGTCTAATGAAATTTGCATCATATAATCTCGTGATCTCTGTCTTGATTTCATCATGTAACTCTGCTTTGAACCTTCTCTGTGGTTGTTTAAATGACCAATATTCTGGTCTAATAGGAATCCGATGTTCAACAATCGATCGACTTAATCCCGGCATCTCATGGTAATCCTAAGCAAAACATTTTCAAAATTCCTTTAATAATTTTATCAACTTTTCTCAGGATTCAGTACATAGATTTTTACTAATATACATCAGCCTTGACTTATCTCCTTAACCTATATCTATTTGCTCTAACTCATCGGCCGACGTAAAACCTTGCCCTAACTTTCCTTCAGAGTTTTCTATAGTTCCCATGGGAACCATGGATCCGAGCCGACTTGCTGAATTGACTTTATCCCCTTATCGGTTACCTTAAGGAAATCGCCCTCCCATGCTTTCCCAGATAGGCAATTGAACCCATCAGCTTCCTAGATTGGTATATCAATTGTTGCAATACTAGTCGACTGATTGGCCGCGATCACCTCAACTCTGTCTCCTTGCTATTGTATGAGGCTTTGATACATTGTGGAAGGAATACAACAGTTAGTGTGAATCCAATCCCTACCGAGAAGTAGACTATACAACCCTTTACTATCGATGATAAAGAATGTGGTGGGCAATGTCTTGCTTCCAACTGTTAACTCCATGTTCAGCACCCCCTTTGTTTCCGATGGATTTCCTCCGAAGTCTTTCAAAACCATATTTGTTTTGACTAAGTCTTCAACCGTCTTGCCCAACTTGCAGTACATAGCATATGGCATCAAATTGACGGTTGTGCCTCCATCTACTAACATCTTTGTCATCGGCTTCCCATCAACATACCCCTTGATATACAGTGGTTTTAGATGCCGATGCTTGGAGTCTTCTGGCTTGTTAAATATGGCTTGACTTGGTTCCAACGTCAATTGGGCAAAATCTTCTTCTTGATCTTCTTCATCAGATGCACATGCTTTATACTTCAAAGGCAAGAAGAATACCATATTGGCCGGAACCGATGTGCCAACATCATCTTCTTTTTGCTTTACTCGCCATACTTTTTTAATTTTCTGGCTTCGATCGGCTTTCTCATAGTCCTGACGCCGCCTTTTGTACTGCTCTCTATGCCGTAGCCTTTGTGCCCTCCCAGACGGACACCACTAATCTTTTGTGTGGAATAATCCTTTATGTAACTCCCCGTTCTCGGTTGACCTTTGACCATAATCTTCGTTGATCGGTCCTAATCGGTTATGCATTGATGCCCACTTGCTGGGAGGCCGATCATACGACGTCCTGCTCTGGCCGATGTACTAAAATCCTGGTTTGTTACATTTAGGACAGTCTTCTATGGACGATAACCTCATATTTTGATCCTAGCAATACTGAAAAAAGGGACAACCCCAATGTAGATTCTACCTCTCTTGTTGTGTTGCGGCTTATCGCTCTTCGTCTTGTATTCTGGAATAATTTTTGATTAGGTCCGATGAGGTAACCTTTGACCTCTTCCAGCGCCTTTTCTCATCGGACTGATCTCTTGAGGGCGTGCCAAAAAGCGTGCTCACCGTCAAAAATCCCGCGACCGGGGAAAGATAACGGCTTGGTCAGCGAAGGCCTGGGAGGTCTGCTTAACTCCAGTGCAGGTCTTTAAGACTTGAGGTTCGCAAGCGTGCCAGTCAATTTGACCCTACAATTGACAAGGAGAGGGGATAAGATATATACGCTGGTCGACTGGAAGGCCTGCCCGACTCTCCCTATCGGCTGGATGCCGATAGAGCTGAGAATGCTAGCGCATCTGCTGAAAAGCCGATGGAAGTGCGCGAGATAGACACGTGTAACGCACTAGAGGGCCTATCAGCCAAAGAGCCGATGGAGCTACCCGCATCCAATGCGCGGAGCGAGAGCCGATTCCCCACGAGGCCACGGGGGCGAACGACAGCAGTAACGGCGCCGTTAGGGCCAGCCTCGATAGATTGGATCTAACCGAGACAGTATGAGACCGGAGGCTAACGACACCAAGACGGCGGGAGCTCAGACCGAACATGACGACAAGGTAGGAGAGATGCCATCGGCTACCTACATGCCTAATGCCTAACGTGGTCCTACACCTAAACCCATCGGCCGCACGATAATGAGGACCTATGTTTAGGATAACTCATCGGCTACTCACTCTGATGAAACGCTGTAGAGAGATCTATAGACCTAAAACTCAATCCTCCGTCGGCAGACCCGTAGGTTGAACCTAACCGATACAGCACGAGACTAACGACGGCAGAGAGAGTTTGATAGGATACAATTTAACTAAAGATAGTACCCTGCTGTGAATCCTACGACTCCTCCACAAACTCAGTTTTATTTAGATAATCTTTCATTTTTAGGCTAAATCTTTCCTTGCTCCGCCCGATCGGCTTCCTTCCTATAGCAATCGGACCTCTTTTTACTCAAACCGATCCTTTTTTAAACCTCTTTTTAGGCTTCTTAGACCTGACCCTATCGGATAATTTCCTATCCTCAAACCGATCCAATCTTCTACTAATTTGATCGGCTTTTCCCACGAGCCGATCAGTATTTCCATCGATCGATACTGAATTAAATTTCGACGTTAACAATATGCTTTATCTATAAATTATTATTTTTCTAGTGGAATAGCTTATTATTAGCATAGTGCCAACCGATAGCCTACTTTCTAGCAATTTCATATATATATATATATATATATATATATTACTGTTTTGCACCGTGCTAATGTGCTTTCAGTTTACTGTTTTTACTATCAATATAGCAATGGCCCTAATACCATCCCTACACGAGACACCATATCCAATCAAAAAGTCCTTCCTCCTCACACGACATGACATACCAGATTGGCATTCCAGATTGGCTTATTATAGGAAAACACAAAAAGTTTCCTCTCTCCTTTTCTGTTTGCTCGTGTGCACCGAAACGTGTATCGTTGAAAAAAGAACTTAAACTTCACTAGCAAGAACCCAAACAGGGTAGTACGGTTTGGTTGGTAAGGACGTGTTTTAGTCTATTGCATTTAATTAACAAGAGGAAGTTGAGTCTTTCACATTTTAGCTGATATTAGGTTTAGTGGACGAGAAACAAACTATTTTGATCAAGTTACCTAGGTGAAAGAATGTTAGTTGCCTTTCTATAAAATGTTATTAGATGTTGGGTTTAGTGGGACCGAAACAAACTATTTTGAACAAGTTACCTAGGTGAAGAATGATAAGTTACTAGGTGAACTTTTTTTAATTTTAGTTTTTTTATTACATTATTTTGCTATTTAATCAAACGTCCAACACCAAAAACATCATAAACAACAGTGTAGACTGTGCATCAAAACACCAAAAGCATCAAACTTCCAACACAAGAATCATCCCAACACCAAAAACATCACCTTCCCCAAATAACTAATTGGAGATCAGCCGTCTGATCGACGCCGCGTGGGATCGCCCCTTTCTCCGTTTTTTTTTCTATTTTTGTTACCATATATTTTTTTATAAGTTTATATACCTAAAATTTATACGGCAAAAGTTTATATATCCTAAGTTTACGTACTGAAAGTTTATATGTCTAAATCAAATTCAACTGTTTGTGTTTGTATATAGAATGCCACTATATTAAAGTTTCCACACATATATAGTTTGTGTGTATAAAGTTTCAACATATATATTTGTATGTATAAAATTTATACACAAATATTTTATAAGCAGAATTATTTTTTGCTTCAGCTAGTATTTTTGCTTTTTTTTCAAACTTATTTTTTAGTTTGTTTTTGAAACTAATCTGTAAGGGCCAGTGCTGTGCGAAGCGGAGCGAGGCCGCGAGGCGACCGCACGCCCGCGCCCGGTTGCCCTTGCCTTAGACACACACTCGCCTTCCACATACATGCATCAGAAACTATCGGAAAGGAATAATTACGATTAAGTGATCAACCAACAATGCCTTCTTGTGCTGGAGCCAGTTGCCAAATCGAATCCACAGAACATACGAACATGTATGGACGTGGCTATGTAGCGCGCGGTAGCGCATTGGTCCTAACGCGTTTTTCCCAAAAAGGCAGCACTCTCTCCTTCCGTTCACGCCTTTCCAAAAAAAAAAAAAAGTAGCGTCACGTAGCTTTCCGAACAGGGTACCGTGCAGCGTGCGTGGGTTTTCCTGCTGGGCCGTCTCATCTTGTATCACAGCCCACACAACAGCAATCGATAAAGAAACACAGGGAGAACAAGGGTTCCGGCGTGTACATCAGCAATAAAAAGGAAAGAACAAGTGAAGAAAAGAAAAGATAGATCGAATTGGAGTTTCATCAAGAGTATATCAAATTAGGACAAACTTTGCAGCACCCTTAATCTCTGTCATTTCTGCTAGTACATCAGCAATAAAAGAAAGGAACATGTGAAAAAAAAAACTAGATAGGTCGAATTGGAGTTTCATCAAGAGCGTACCAAATTAGGAGAGACTTTCCAGCACCCCTGATCATGGATCATCATATCATGCACAAAAGCACAAACAACAAAAAAATCAAACTACCAAACAATCTGCTTCTTGAGACTCCCATTATTTTAGTTCCAAGGTTATCTACCTTCCATCGAAGCTTTTAGTTTTTATTTTCTTTCTAACCATACATTAATAGGAGAAAGAAGAGACATTAGAACATCTAGTTACGTAAAAAGGAAAAGGATCAGTGTATGTAGTTACATCTGAAATATGTATAGTTACTTCTAAAAACAGGTCATATTACAACCATAACCATATTGGTTATGCCAAAATTTGTGCCTGACGTGTAATTAGTTCTAAATTTTGTATAAATTATTTCAAACATGATTAAACAAGAAGAAATAGTAATAGGCACTTACACCTTAATTGCTTTTATTAAGGGGTATACCTAAGTTACTTCTATCTTTAAAAAATTTATTTCTTTATATAGCCAAATTTACTTCTATATGAAAATAAAGTTACTACAAAGTTATTTTTATCTTACAACAAAATTACTTCTATCCAGAACTAAATTTGCTTCTATCTAAAAACAGAGAGTTTCTATCTAAACCTAAAGTTACTTTTATTTTTAAAACAAAGTTACTTTTGTTTGAAATCAAAGTTAATTATATATAAAACTGAAGCTACTTTTATTTAGAATTAAAGTTACTTTTATCTAAAAATTACTTCTATCTGAAAAAGAAGTTACTTCTACTATCTAAAACCAAAGTTACTTATATCTAAAACCTTTATTTAGAACTACTTATATCTAAAACCAAAATATTTTTATCTAAAAAGAAAAAATATCAGATTTTAGGTACATACATACATATATGAATATATGATTATAGAGTTACGCCTATCTCAAACTAACTAAAGGTACTTCTATCTAACAATAAAGTTATTTCTATTTAAAAACAAAATTACTTTTATCGGAAAAAAGGTATCAGATTAGGTATATTTATGTATATGATTCCTAAACATCAGCATGATTCAGAAGATATCATGTTAATATATATCAATCTAAATGTACCACAATATCATAAGACCCTAGGGATGGTTCATGACCACCCCCACACCGTCAAAGAAACTTCAATTTTTTGCAAAAAAAAAAAGGACAATGCACCGTTATGATGCCCTTTGCTCACTAAATTTCGTACGCTTGCCGAACCATTTCATATGAGCACAAGAAATACCAAACACCCACTAGTAAAAAATATTATACCTTTGGCTTGCATCATTGCAGAACAGAGGAAGAATAAGACCATGAGATTATCATATTTGCACCATCGCCAATGAAAGCTATCGATAAATGGCAGAACTATAATGCTCGCAGAATAAAATCTGAACTATAATGACAGAACTGTTTTTGCTTCTGGAGACTAAATCTGAATATTCATGGTACAACCTCCCTCTCGAAAATACTAGTAATTGCAAGCAGATGCCATCACCTGGCACCGTCACATGCAAGAATCGATCCACCTACATGATTTTAGTGGGTAATTAGTAATCGGACCGTGAAGTGTATCTTTCAGTAGGATAAAAATGCTCCCTAATTCCTCTCATGCGAGCGACCACAGCCACGCGGAAAATCCTAGGAGCAGGCTGACGTACGTTCTCACCTTTCCTCCTCGTCGTCGCCGTCGCCGTGGCTGCTTGGTTCCTCCTCAACCCTGACGACCGCAGCGAGTAGCCCTTGGTCCTTGCCGGCCAGGGGCGATCTCCATCGCCGCACGGTTCCCCCAAGAGAGAAGACCCAAGCAAGTAGACGCCGTGATGCGGCTGTCGCCGTCGTCTACACTACCGCGGAAGCCCGCTGCGGCCGTCGCCATCGCCATCGCCAGATTTGGGAGTCCCGCACAGTAGCAGGTAGCACAGCTCAACTCGCAGCGCAATCGGACGCCTGCGCCATCGCCAATAGATCGGACGGCCACGCCAGGCATCGCTGCGTAAGACCCGTACGCGCTCGCTGGATTTTACGTAACATGCGTGTATCAACAACGAAAGCACCAACCATTTGGAAGTGAAATTTCCACAACTCAAAAACTCCGCCGCCCAAAACTCCACAAATAGGAAGCAAGGAGCCCATCCAACAAAAAGATACACCCCAGATCCTACAATCTTGTGGAACAAATTTAAAAACTCGTCGCGAGACGTTCCTTCAAATGTCGGACCTAACTACTCGTCTGCTCATTGGCTGTCTGTAAAATCAGCATCGATGACATCACCTTCCTCGCCTCCTGGCTTCTCGGATGGGCCAGCAGAACCAGCGTCAGCATCAGCTCCTGGGGTAGGTCCTGCTCCCGGGGCGCCCTGCTGGCTGTAGAGGGCCTGCCCCAGCTGCATCACTTCCTGGTTCAGAGCAGCGAGAGCGTCCTTCATCGTCTGCGTCGAGCCACCGGCAACAGCGTCCTTGAGCTCCGTCAGCTTCGCCTCAACCTTACCCTTCACATCGCCTGGGACCTTGTCACCGAGCTCCTTCAATTGTTTCTCGGTCTGGTAGATGACAGACTCCGCCTGGTTCTTGGTGTCGATTGTGTCTCTCTTCTCTTTGTCCTCCTTGGCAAACTTCTCAGCTTCTTCAACCATCTTCTCCACCTGAACAGTTTTTGACATATATTAGTCAACAAGATCCAAACAGATGAGGTACGCAAGAACTTACAGAGAGCGAAATTTGATCAATGCATGGTGAGTGACTGCAAGTTTGCTCGAGACATACCTCATCCTTCGGCAATGTGCTGGCCCCAGTTATGGTGATGTCCTGCTTCTTTCCAGTACCCTTGTCCACAGCGCTGACAGAAAGGATACCATTGGCATCGATGTCAAACTTAACTTCGATTTGTGGAACACCCCGTGGAGCAGGAGGAATTCCATCAAGCCGGAAACTACCAAGAGATTTGTTATCCCTGACAAACTCTCTCTCTCCTTGGAGGACATTGATCTCCACGCTAGTCTGGCCATCAGCAGCAGTTGAGAAGACCTCCGACTTGGAGGTGGGCAATGTTGTGTTCCT
The DNA here is from genome assembly GCA_030770085.1 of Oryza coarctata. Classification (NCBI taxonomy): domain Eukaryota; kingdom Viridiplantae; phylum Streptophyta; class Magnoliopsida; order Poales; family Poaceae; genus Oryza; species Oryza coarctata. The sequence goes on from CM061471.1 coordinate 9,336,715, forward strand.
TGGGATAATCTTGGTCATCACACCACCCAGTGTCTCCAAACCCAGAGAAAGTGGTGTTACATCAAGAAGAACAATGTCGCTCACATCACCGGACAACACACCTGCCTGTCGTCAAAATTTTGCTAGTCAGATATTCTGCAGTTCAGTAGAGTACATTTCTCTTCTGACTGTAGAACCAAATTAATCCTACAACACCAGTGAGACACACTGATGGCTTCCTAATGCAAAATTTTAATTACCATGCATATGAAGTTCTAAAATGCATCGAGTCTTGCCATTTGATATTATTTATCTAGAGCACCATATTAAACTCAGTTTTATGACAACATTTTTTTTCCAACCAATATCTCCAGAGTCCAACAAATAGAGTTTGTTGTGATGACAAGGTCTTTACCCATCACATCCATTTCAAACTATTTTTTTAAGGATCATTTCAAACTATTACTAATAATGAACAATGTTTGCAATTTTTCCACAGTTCAGGATAAAACAAATAGCATATTTATTTAAAATCGATTGCAAAGCTTGAGGTGATACAATAGAATGGGCATAAGTAGTATGGTAGACTCTTTCAGGCAGCAGTGAACATGGGTTCTGATTAACTCACCTGAACAGCTGCTCCAAGTGCAACAACCTCATCAGGGTTAACAGTCACATTGGGGTCCTTTCCAGTCATTTTCTTCACAAGATCCTGCACGGCTGGTATTCTGGTGGAGCCACCGACAAGGATCACCTCATCTATATCTTTAAATGACAACTTCGCGTCTCGGAGAGAATTGTCCACAGGGGTCTTCAACCTAGACGACAGTTGATAAAACATTAGCGGCATGTGGTTTTTTATTATTTATCTTAATAGAGCAAATTTATCGTACATCCAGAAGTAGTTGTCAAGTGTATATACAAAGAAATACATTCATGTCCATGGTTCAAATTAGCATTAATTAACACAAAAGTATGATCATAACCTGTCAAGAAGATCTGAACATAGCTCCTCAAATTTAGCCCTGGTAAGAGTTGTCTCAATATGCTTGGGCCCATCAGCAGTAGCTGTAATGAAGGGTAAACTGAAAGAAGCATGACCAACGGTTAGAATAAACTGAGGGAATCAAGGGTTTGCTACCCAACAGGCAACAGTCCAACAGCACAATGCTGCCAGCAAATCAAGGCGGTCAAGCAACCTAACCTGATATTTGTTTGGGTCAAGGATGATAGTTCCATCTTTGCCTTCTCAGCTGCTTCTGTAAGACGTTGCAAAGCCTGCTTGTCTTTTAGTAGGTCAATACCTTCATCATTCTTGAAGTTTCCCGCTAGCCAATCAACAACCCTCTGCCAATGACAATGATTTGTGTGCATATATATCTTGTAGAACAGTAAGAAACGGGGCTAAAAGATCTAGCAGCTACAGAAAATTATCATAAATTACATGACGTACTACTCTCCAAATTAAGCAAATGATATGATTAGCAGAAGATTAATAAGAATATTAAGATTATGAGAATTGGTCCATCCATTTGTTTCATCATATTGCACATGTTTAATGAAGATTCCAGTAATTCAGTGCATCCAAAATTCCACCATAAAGAGGGATATATTACTAATTCACTGTTGCCAGTTTGACTAGAGACAAGAATTTCAAGAAAAACCGTAGGACATGTATACATAGTACTGAATTACAGCCAACTTATCATCCCCTAATCACCCAGAATTAAAGACTCGCAATTAATCAAAGATTTGTGTGGAATAAACTTCACTAAGAAACTAATTGAGACCCTAAATCAATTTTTAACATTTACCAAATGAGTTCAATACTTGAATCCATATCAACACATTAATATTATTATCAACTTAATTTTATATATTCAAGCAGACTGCCTCTTGAAATCTCAGGAAAACAAAACTAACCTTGTCAAAGTCATCACCACCAAGGTGAGTGTCACCTGATGTAGACAGCACCTCAAAAACGCCATCACCAACTTCAAGAACTGAAATCATCACCAAAAATATAGGTAGGAGCTGAATTCTCATTTAAGAGATGAAAAGCATTAATTTAATTAAGCACATTTGACAGAGAAACTGAGAAGTACACCCAGAAGGATGGATGGATAAATAAAGTTCAATGGAACAAATTTGATCTTATCAACACACCACAATGTGACCATAATGGCATAATGTTACTACAATAATTCTTTCAGTCTGGAAGTGCCCCTTTTATGAGGAACCCAACCATTCTCCTGTCACAAATCATTAACACGTATTTAGAAAATGCTATTATTGGCATAAGAACGTAGTAATTGACCTTACAAAGTCCTCATAGTACTAAGCAAAAAGTTGTTTAGGCCAGCATTGGTCTTTGAAAATATATTTCAACTATCAGAACTACCACTGAATGTAATTAAATAATTGAAAAAATAATTGTCTCCAACCGCAAGAAAAAATGTTTTAAATGGTTTTTTTTTTGACAAATACTTCACTTGGTTATGTTATGTCAATAAAAATACAGTATTACAGAGTACATGAAAATATGAATATGCAACAACAATAACTGGTTAGAAATTGCAGTTGCAAATAGTGTTCGGAAAGTCAGCATAATATAGGATAGATACCTGAAACATCAAATGTGCCTCCTCCCAGGTCAAAAACAAGAATGGTTTCATTGTTCTTCTTTTCAAACCCATATGCCAAAGATGCTGCAGTAGGCTCATTTATGATTCGGAGAACTTCCAACCCAGCAATACGGCCAGCATCTTTTGTTGCTGTCCTTTGTGAGTCATTGAAATATGCAGGGACTGTGATCACTGCCTTTGTGACTTTGTCATTCAAGAACTTTGATGCATCATCCACCAGCTTTCTAAGCACCTGGAGAACATAAAATGTTCAACACTCAGATCAAAAATAATTTGTACCATAAACTTATTTTACAGGCATACAGAAAACATTTGCATGCACATACAATTTCAGTTTTTGCCAACAGATCCCCAAAGGAAAATGGCATATGTGACTCCGCTAAAATTACCCATCTAGGATTAGCAATTGATAAAAGAACACCAGTAGGAAATATTTACACTGATGAGAACAAAGCAAGCATGAAGGGAACACACAGGATTTGCACGACAAGCTGTCAAGCTCAAAGCATAAAAGATGTCGAACTGAGTTAGAACAATAGATATGCACATCTTTAGATATGCACAAGGAGCTGTTCAGTACAAATATACTACTCCCTGCATTCACTCTTGTAAAGATGTGTCGTTGTTTTTTTTAAAAAAAATGTCTTCTATAGAGAAGAATAGGCTACACAAAGCACACAAGATTAAGCAAAAACACTGCTTTAGAAGCTGTGCTATTGTTGGCATCCAGAAAAAGATTAAGCAACGAACCATTAACCCAATATTCCATAGAACTTCATGGACAGTCACAATCCTATAAGCTAGAAATCAAAACTCGCCATATCTAAACACTGCATCAGGATTCCAACTTCAAGGTATTCTTTGTAAATTCTAGCCATAAGAACCGCCTGAATTGATGCTCAATTCCAGCACAAGGAAAAGAATGCACGACCTTTTACTGGCAGAACCACAAAACGTTAGAACTTAAACACCAGCCATCACAAAGTGTAAGCCCCTATACCTGCGCGGAGATTTCCTCGGCGGCGAACTGCTTGCCAATGGCGGGGCAGTCGAGCTTGACGTTGCCGTTGTCGTCCCTAATGACCCGGTAGGAGACCTGCTTGGACTCCTCGTCGACCTCGTTCATCTTGCGGCCGATGAAGCGCTTGACGGAGAAGAAGGTGTTCTCCGGGTTGACGACCGCCTGGCGCTTGGCGATCTGCCCCACGAGGCGGTCCCCGGACTTGGTGTAGGCGACGACCGACGGCGTTGTCCGCGCGCCCTCGGCGTTGGTGACGATCGTCGGCTTGCCGCCCTCCATGGCCGCCACAGCGGAGTTGGTGGTCCCGAGGTCGATCCCGACCACCTTCTCGCACGCCACCCGCAGCGGGCGCCACCTCCGACCCCCGCCGCCGCGCCCGTACACCGCCGCCGCGGTGCGGACGGAGACGGACGGTGACGGCCGCCGCCGACCCTGGTGGGCGAAGAAGGGGGTCGAGGTGGGGAAGGTCGTGGTCGCCATGGCCACTGAGAGGGAGCGCGAGAGGAGAGGTCACGAAACCCTAGGGGAGGTCGGAGAGGTGTGGATTCGAGCGGTGGGCGATGGGGTTTTTGAGAGATCGGGAGAAATGGCGAGAGGTTGGGGGTAGGATAAGGAAGGGGAGGAGGATTTTATAGACTTTGCGTGTGATTTTATAGACTTTCCTGTGGCCTGGCCTCTTCCCTTGGATTTTATGGGCCTTATGGTCTTCTATAAATACTCTAGATGCTAGTTTACACATTGTACATTTGCACTTATGTGTTGCAAACTTAGTTTTAGAATTTTTGTCATGTTAGATAAGAAAAGGTGTTTGCTCCTGTCAATTGTAGTTGTCGTTGGGAGCATCCTAAGAGCAATCACAATACAAGACATATTTTTATATCCTTTATATCAATAAAAAAACTAGTATTGGACACTACTTTTTAAATATAAATTTTACTAATTCATATTTGAATTTAATGCTAATCTTCTCTCATTATATTTTAAATATTATGTATAAACTATGCCTCATATAATACATGATTTTCTCTTTTTTTATTTACTAATCTACCTCCATCATATTTTATTATAAATTCTATCCGTGAACATCCTGAAACTTTCAACGTCAAAGCAAGCCACTTCTTTGTTATGTCATAAAATTTGATCATTCTGATGAGAACTTTTTCAAAATTTCAATTAGTGCTAATAATAAATGCATGCAAGTAGTTGATATCAAGCCCCACTGGTTTCCACTCTGAACCGGTAAAATCCCCGTAGGCTGATCCGATGCTTTTGGGTGTGGTTTGGGATGCCACAAGGTTGGGCAGGGAGCTGTGGCCGGAGCAGTGCATCCGGGAAGTGGTGGAACGTTCTGGAAGGAACCGGACGGGGGTAGCAGCGCACGCGGGAAGCTCGCGGAGGCGTCGAGGAGAATGTGACGCCTGCTCGCCCGCGTCCGCGAGGCGCACGGGCCGCATCGCGGGCAGGTGGGGCCACCTCTACCTGGCAGAGCCTGGACCGTTGCGGGGTGGGGTCGCTGGAATCCTGTGGTTGATGAGTGGCCGCGAGATGGGGCGACGTGCTACGCTACGAGCGGCCCAACCAGGATCGCGTGGCACGTAGGAAAACGTGACGGAAATTTCCGACCGATGAGTATCGTTTCTTTAAAAGTGGTATCGTTCTCGACTTTGAAATCTGATTTTTTTTCTATTTCTTTTTCATCGTCATATTACAATGTTACTGGATAGTTAAATCGGTTGATACGGGCTGATCGAGAATTATTTATATAAAGATGCTACTTTTTCCGACTATTTTCTTACTAGCTTGAGACAAAAAGTATGATAAATACATAGTCACGCACCTTTCAATATTTGCTATAGAACACTATAAATTTGGCATAAAATACTTGTCAACGCATTTTGGTTGAATTTAAACATACTTAGTAAAACTCAAAACTTGTGCCAAATTACGGAAATCAAATACATTCATTTTTTTAAATAAATAAAATTTGATATAATATTGTCTGAATTTAAACAATTTTGGTAAAATATTTTTGATTTTCGTAATTTGGGACTACTTTTAAATTTTACTGAATGAGTAGAACCAGCTAAAATTTATTCAAATTTGAATATGCAAGTGAACAAGGGCAAAATTGTTTTTTTTTCCAAAGTTTCATCTCTCCATATATTGTCTTTTGAAAAAAAACACAAACTAAAATATCTTATAACAAATCAGCAAAACTGATATATACTAAAGCAAATGCCATAAATTAAAGTGACTGTATTTTTCCTCGCAGAACTGTAATACGCACCAGTTCGCGCTAAGATCCCCCGCACAAACGGATTCACGCGCTTAGCCTCGCAACGCGCCCGGTGCCGCAGTGTAGTTAGTCGTGGTACACATACAGTCAAATTTGTGATTTATAACAAACTGTAACGTGCACGTTCCGGTACAATTATTTGTCCGTGCGTACCTCGACTTAAACAATTCGCGCAAGCAAAATGTATCTGACATGGCATACCGAATGACACCTGCTAGCTGTTATTTGTAATTTTGATAAACAAAAAACATGGGACTTGTAATAGAGCATTCATGGCAGGTCATGTATGGTTCTCGTTTCACCTTCTGTAGATACATCTAAACACAATGTCAAGCCCATAACGTAAAGCAATAGTTACTTAAAACATTGGTAGTGTTTTTGTCGTCCGTTGTCCCTCTCTGGTATGAGCATGAACCCGACGCATCGACGCGTCTTCCCTCGTGCACCTAGCATGAATCCCACCGATTCCCATTCATGTGTATCGTCGAAACAAAAAACTATTGAGTCTGTCCCACATCAAGTCTAGAGATGAACCTCTCCCCCTAATTTGTCCCTAAACCAGACCAGACCCTGAGACATAACCGTTGTCGTGCCTCACGACGACAAACCTCTACTGTATACCTCAAGCTAGCTACTCTCTCCTGACCAACTTGTAGCGCCTAGCGCAACTGTCCTCTAGATTGGCTGGCCCTGCAGCAGAGCTCGGCCAACCTCAACTGAAGGAAGAGCGAGAAAGAAGGGCGTGGAGTAACTGGCCTTATAGATCTAGAGGCCACCGTCTTCATTGCCAGCCATCTCATGTTGTTTTCTCTTTTCTTTAGCCACTATTGATGAATTGTCTATCTTATGCCCAAAGGCAAGATCGTCGATTTTCAAGCATGTCCTATTCACTTGGTCCATATGTTTGCAAGAACATCCACAGTTAATAAGTGCTTCAATTTAGATATCAAAAAAGAAGGATCTAACTAAATGTAGGATGGATGAATTAGTGTAAGCAAACTAATCCGTACTACTATAAAACCTCTCATATGAGACGGGCTATGTGTAATGGACCATAGTACCTCATTATGGATAACACAATTTCTAACAAGCCATTAAAGGGAAAGCCTTACCTGTAATGAGTTGTCCTCTATGTCCGATAGAGGTAAGCGAAGGCTACCTTTGACAAGTCCATAGAATGACCCGTTATAGGTAATTGGTCATCTGTGATGGGTTACCATTCAAGATCCATCATAGGTAAGGTTTTATACCTGTGACCGGTTTAGAACAACACATATCTGAGGTGACCGAGCACATCTGACGTATGGATGCCTTCACATCCCGTCAGAGATGACTTGATACACCTCTGATGGGTATGTTGTTGCTAACCGACAGAGATATAATGTCTTCTATATATACATTCACTTATGTATTGCATTGCCATCCCACCTTATGCACTTCACACAATTCGGGTGGAAGGGCATGGGGGGCGAATCTTTATCCTAAATTTAGCTCTAAGGGTAAAAAATAACATGAAATATGTTATAGAGTTTATAATTTGTTTTAGCATAGTTAATTTTGTCATATGTTTTTCTATTACTCTAAATGGACCGTAATTGGAAGTATAATACTAACCATCTAAGCCAGGTGTATAGAAAATAGAGTTGTTGAATTCTTAAATGCTATAGAGAATGATAAGAGAAGTAAGAGCAATAGATATGTGGCTTGTCCATGTGTAGACTACAAAAATGAGAAGATATTTACGGATATAGTGTAGTTACAGAGAGAGGTTTTATAAAGAACTATGTTTGCTAGAGTAAGCACTGTGAGCAAGGACCGTTGAATATTCCAGTTAATTAGGTGAATGATGGGTAGAATGAGATACAAGAAGATAGAGATGAAATGTTCATACATTCTTTATTAGGAGGTGATATCTTTGATATCAACCCTAATCTTTTTGAGATACTTCGTGATGTAGATGAGCCATTCTAAAACGGGAAGTATTATGAGAAGTTCTCCGCTTTAGTGAACAATTCTGAGACACCTATATATCTCTCAGATGTAAATAGAACCATACGAAACTATCTGTTATCCTTGATTTAATGAACCTTAAGGTAAGTAACGGTTGATCAGACAAAAGTTTTACAAATCTTCTTGATTTTCTAAAAAACTTATTGCCTAAGGAGAATAAAATATTAAAAACGACATATGAAGCAAAGCAAGTGCTATGTCCATTAGGGTTAAAAGTTAGAAAAATTCACGCTTGTCGAAATGACCATATCTTATTTTACAAGGAATACGCCAACTTGAATACGTGCAAAAAATCCAAAGCTTCTCGATACAAGCGAAAGAAAAATAATTTTTAGGGCCAAAAGTCCAAGAGGGGTGGTCCCAAAAAGATTGTGTGGTATCTTTCTATTGCCAACCGTATCAAAAGAATGTTTGCTAATCCTAAGAAAACTAAGTTGATTTATTGGCATGCAACAAATAGAAAAGAGGGTGGTATCCTAAGGCACCCGACCAACTAAGCGTAGTGGAGGAACACCGATAGCAATTACCCCGAATTTATGAAAGATCCAAGGAACACCAAGTTCGGTCTAAGTATGGACAACATAAATCCTTTCAGTGAAGACACTTTGTTATCTCAAGATGTACTTCCCAACTCCATTCTTTGATATCATGTTACATCTCATTATCGTCCTAGTGAAGTAAACAAAAGAATGTGATCCTATGTTCATGAGATAGACGTATCTGTTCGGTACATATATAAGAATTTTTAAGGGTTACATATGGAATCAGTCTCATCTTGAATGAAACGTGGTGAGAAAGTCATTGAATTTATATATGTTAGAGACCGGGTCAATCGGAGTTCTATAGTTAAGACATGAGGGCAAACTGGAAGGGGTTAGGACTATCAGAAGGAAAACTATCAATGTAGACCGTGCCCAATATGATAAAGTTCATTTCACCATGTTGCAACATATGATCGAAATAATACCATACTTGGATGAACACGAAATAAAGATCCAAGAAGACAACGTTAACTAATCAGTAAGTTGGGTTCGAAGAAAATACATTGCAGAATTCAATGGATGGTTTAACAATTGTGTTTCCAATTCGCACAATGACACGAGTGAGACATTGAAATGGTTAGCATAAGGTCATGCATGGGATATTCTAACTTGACAAGAATATGATATTAATGGATATACCTTCTACATGTCCAAACAAGACGATAAAAACACGGTGCAAAATAGTGGGATACGAATAGAGATAGACAATGACCAATTTGTCCCTCATGATCAGTATTACAGTCGCATAGAGGAAATATGAGAGTGGAATTGTGTGAAATTTAAAGTAGCGTTGTTTCGGTGTAAGTGGGTATGTTAAGGTTGATTCAGAGGGATTCACACTTGTAAATCTATATCCAATGGATATAAGGATGAGTTGTTTTGTTCTAGTCAAATAGGAGGCTTCATGTAGTTTGTGAAAGTAAAAGAAGAATTGTTAGGGTCGATAATGTTGTAGGCAAGGAAGATTATAGTAAGTACGTCTAGATGCAAATGGGTAAAACAACCGCAGCTCAACAACCCCACGTGCCTCAGCACGATCATGTCGACACTAGCCCACCACAACAATAAAGTAGGCGTGCGTTGATAGGTACGACACAATTATTGATTGCACCTCCATGTTCAATCGACAATATGACTGATGTACGTGTTAAATGTAATCAAACAATATTACTTACTTTTTGTCATATTTTAAAGTCATAAAAGTTAATATATTTTAATTGACATGCAACATGCAACTAGGTCTGTTCTACAAGTTAGGGTTATGCCGAACTTTTATATTGATGTTATCGAGGGCATGGTTCATAAACCATGCCCAACACAAAAAGTGCATGGCATAGACTTAGTCGCTAGCTATGCTATAGTGAATGTAGAGCAAGTTAAGAAAAATTGGGCAAGATATCCACAGCCAATACTGCCAAACGATGAGATTTTGACTTTTAGGGATGCAAAATAAACCTTCATATAGTGGCTGAAGACAGATATAGTGGTCAACGTAACTCCTTATCCATCTTGGCTAGCCAATCAGCCTCCTCCACATCAAGACACTCATCCGACGATTGAGGCTTCTTGTGGTCCCTCAATGGTAGAACCATTAGACCTTGGGGTCACTTTATGGGTTGGGAGATATCCAATGCCCCGACTCCGATAAAAATTTCTCCCAAGTTTAATATTTCTCTTTCACACAAGAGAGCCCAAAATATCAAAGCCAAAGGAAAGGGAAAGGAGAAGGGCAATGAGAAAGCGTCGGTGGCCCCGACATCCTTCGAGCTAGGCATGCCATAGAATGTTTTATAAAAAATAGGTACTTGTTGCTGAGAACTACATAGATACTATATGCAAGTTAGCAACTTGAAGAGAAAGCATAGGGAGTCCTCAATCATTAGACATCATAGTCAAGAGATATTTCTCTCAAGCCCAACATATTTTATTATCGGCTTCGAAGATTTCATTGATCTGTATAGGATGAGAGTAGTGGATACTAGTCTTTTGAAATGCTTCTCCTGGTAAGTGCACACAACTCTACTTTATGTGAGAGGTAACACCGGTACGACCCAACCACTATTAAATGATCCCTACAAAGACATGTTATTCATGGCGGCAATGAGACTTAACTGATCCTACCAAGTTGTCGATGGAGTTGAATAGAAAGACAACATAGTAAGACTGCTTACCAAAGTTGGGCCAGGGCCTAAGGATCCCATGGGTGCCATGGGAGTGACAAGGAGTAGGAGTTGTGTAGCACATGGAGAGGGAGGAGTGGTCCATGGGCATGCCATCCTAGGGAAAGAAACATCCAAGGTCCAGCCGGAGGCCAAGACTTAGTGCCTCTAGATCCGCCCCTCAAAACCACTGTCAGATCCACCGGTGGCAACATCGGATCCCCATGAGCTCCCACTGCAACCACTAGAGTTGCAGTCACCACCGCCTTTGCCCTTGCCTTTCCCCTTCTCATAACCCTTATTGTTATAGCGGCCGCCAAACGAGGAGCTGGTCTAGGTGGTTGTGATGAGGGCGGTATTGGTGATAAGGACACCGCTAGCACCGTTGGCGTCGTTGGCGAGAGGATGCATCTCGGCGAGGAGGAAGTAGGTCCAAATATTGGTAAAGGTAGGAAAGGGAGCCTACAGCAGCAGCAGCGCTGCTTGGGTAGAGAACCGTAGGCTATGACCACGGATTATGTTGAGGATAAGCGTTCGGTTGGAGAAGGGCTTGCCAACATCATGGAGGCCATCGGCAAGGGTCTTGAGCTTCCTGCAGTAATCCGTAATAGACATGTCCTCTTGGACGATGTCATGGTACTCGGCCTTAAGATAGATACCACGAGTCACCTTGTTGCAGAAAAGACCCTCTGTGCCAAGCCAGAAGTTTTGAGCGGCCTACTCTAGCTCCATGATGACTGGGATATTTGCTGTACTATTCCAATCATGCCATACACAAAGATTCAATCAAACATTGACATGCGATATTTAACCATGCACATAAGCTTTACATGACTACATTTGCCGATATTTTTTTTCAAAAAAAATATATTAAGAATCTTTTTTGAGAAAATTTGTCAAAAGATATATAGCAAAATCGGTAAAAGAAAAACCACGGCTGGGATGAGACACAGGAACTGGACCAGTATCCTTCCGATCTTGTCCATTCCCTTCAAAAAAAAATCCCGAGTCTCACGCTCTCACCTAATCTCGATCCCCAAAATCACTGGAGTGGGGAAATCCTGGCGACACGATTCTTCTCCCAGCGTCGCGAATCGAGGGCACGGCCGGCCGGGCTTTGAGGCCTTCCTGCGACATGGATGGTGGGGGGCAGCCCTCTCCTGGGCGACGTGGATAGAGAGCGCCCCCTCCTTCTCTCTTTGCGAGCCACAAAAATGGTTAGGAGACAAACCATAGACTAAATTTGCACAGTTTCTTCTTTGAATTAAATTTGGTTCGGAAATTGTTTGACCTTATAAATTTTAGTGGTCCCCGATATTTTCCTTCCCGAACCGGGTTAGGGTCATCCCTTTGATGGGATCGGTATCTGAATATGCTTCGGCGATGTCTATCTGTGCCTCTGTGCTAGAATCGGATTTGATTTCTTGGTCTATATAGGAGTAGGACTCGTTTACATCGAGAGATCATTTGACCGTCCTATGTAAAAGTGCCCATACTATTTCTTTTGAAAGAAAATATTAATCCTAGCCTAATGGCGGAACACAATAACTGACGTACAATGACATGAGGGGCTCAAAAAAGATGAAGACGCCCGTGACCACATAGTTGGCCCCGACAGCCTCCGGATTGTTACCGGTGCACCTGTTGGTCTCGGGACGAGCTCATCTCCTCGGATGGCTTCATCGAGCGCTACCTGCAGAAGGCGGAGGCGGCGGCAGCGGCCTGGCGCAGCCCTGCCAAGCTCGTGCTTGCGCCCCTATCGAAACGGCATGCCAGGGGCTCCCACGCCACCATGCGCTGCAGAGACTGTCCTAGGAACATAGGCGCGAGGCCAGGCCGCAGACTCATCCTCTTCTGCCACCCGTTCGCCTTGACCTACTCCGTGTGCAACCCTTCCACCGGCGGCGTTCTACACGAGCAGTGCCGGGATTGGATCCCACGCGGCGATCGGGAAGTACAAGGTGGTGTAGCTCGTAGATCAAAGGTCCCCGGAAGTAGGGACACAGTGGACGGAAGTACAAGGTGTTTGCATGTAATAGTGGGCTAGCTAATTTGTCGGTGCATGCTTGTGTTGCATGTGTGTTAGTGGGGCAAATCGAACAGCTGTTATGCTTCGTGCAAGCAGTGGAGTCCGGGTAAAAGTGGATCACGCTTGCGTGGCATGAGGCTTGGTTAGGTTTGTTGACCAACCGATATTAAAAATGATATTTTTTCTATACTTTTTTTTATTTTTTTATACATATATATATATATATTTATAGCAGTATGTGTATTATATATTACAAATATATTACTAAGTATAAATATAAGAGGACTTTTCTTATTGCCAAATAACACGTGAAATTCGTCATTTTGTAGAAAATGTGAATATATTAAATTAATAATTTAACACAATAGAAAATATAAATTATGTATGAATGTTTACATACTTACATTCGGTTAATGCTCGTTCCCTTTTTCTACGTCAAAAACTAAAAGAAAAACGAAGTTATAAAATATTTATATTTATAGAAAAAATTTCATCGTCACGTCGAGTTTTTTAATGGACTGCACAGTTTTTTATGGAAACATACCCACGTCCTACAATTAAAAACGATAATGTTGTTGCATATAATTGTAATAGAAGCATGTATAATTACAGTGGAATATATGCCATTACTTATGAAGCAATTATATAATTTTTTTTAAAATCCTTCATTAATTTCCGCAAGGAGTATAGGACATGAATCCTGCTTTTAGTAAAATCTATCATAAGAGGTGCTACATTATATTAATTAATAAACATATCTTTTCAAGAATGAAAAGGTATAAAATACTGTAAAAAATCACTAAAAGCTGTAAGGCAAAAGTATAAATGTCTTATAATATTGCTACACTAGGAATTTATTAATATTTATTTCTGTTTCCTATGGAAATTTCCATATAGTCTTCTCGTTAATAACTACGGGTCCATAAAACCCACTTTAAAATACCCCTCCCTACGGCATCTTTGAATCTCCATTCTACATACATAAAAAAAAGAAGTGAGAGAGTGATGATACATACGAATAGACTAAGGTAAAGAATAAAATGAAACTTACATAACTCAACAACTGACAAAAGAGAGACCAAGCACGTCTTAATGGAATACTTCATAGATGTCCTTGAAGTTCACCCATATCTCAGACTCCTTACGGAAGTAATCAATATCTTTAATCCGAACAGCGAACATGACATACCTTTTCTCGATTTTACCATGTACCAACTATCCAATCAGTACATGTGTTGGTAGGGTCCTAATGAGGTCTGCCCTAACAAGTAGTTCATCGAGCTTAAATCAATGCTTGATAGCAACTTGTGATACTTTCTCAATAAGGGTCATCTCTAGTAGTTGATCTTTGATGAGACTTGTATCTTTCATAAACTGCTGTAGATTGATTTTTCAATTAGATGGCATCGGATCAACTGCTTGTCTTGCTTGCTATCCGAGCTAGGGAACAACACTGGACTACCCTCTTTTCATCTTCTAATAGGACTTGATGAGCGAGCATTCGTAGTACGATAAGATCTTCTTCTTCATTAGTCCGTTTATCTTCTGAAAAAATGTCCTTATTGCTAGGTCTATTGGAGCATTTTTCGCTAGACTTCGCCGCTTGAAGTGCTCCTTCACGCCTTTCTATTTCTACTCCAATCACCTCATCAGTCATATCGTGTGAGAGCATGCCCTTCTGTGACTGTGGGAGCATGTTTTAATCACCCGCCCTTGTGGACCTCCATTTCTATATGCTGATTGGCAGCTGATCTCCCACAATATATCCACACTTAGACATGAACTTCCTTGTAGCAGAGATGGAAGCAACTGGTTCGCCATCTTTTTTTACTTTAGTTATAATATACTTCTCCTCTAACTTTTTTGTGGCACCTCATTGCCCTTGTTCCTTCTTCATTCTAGCCATCTTTTGTCCCCTATCGTCATTGTCCTCCTCATATCTTGACTTCTTGTTGGATCTCTCCTCACCTCTGGTGACTTCTTCATTGAGGTATTGACTACAATTCTCATCCTCGTGTCCTGATAGTACTGGCTACTACTCTATACAATCTAGTCTAGAGGAACCTTTCATCATTCGACTCTCCCATCTTAGCTAATAGGATAATATAGGAAATATAAATTAATGTCACATCTGAAGCGATTGTTCAAGAACAAAGCGCATGCTAAAATGATGCGCTAGCACACAGAAGAACATAAATAAGATGTGATGTTGAGACACCTCACCGATGGGTCCTAGTGGCGAAAACTCGATAGAACATTCCTAGACTTCAGAAATGATGTTGGTTTAAGTACGGATGGCATGAATCCTTTCGGGGAGATGAACAGCGATCATAGCACTTGCCATGTGACCTTATGTATCTAAACCTTCCTCCTTGGTTGTGTATGAAGTAAAAGTAAATCATGATGCTGGTGTTTATTTAAGGCCCAAAGTAACCTGATAACGACATTGGTGTGTACCTAAGACCATTGGTTAAAGAACTAGTAATATTGTGAAACAAAAAATGTGTCTCTTTGTGGGATGAGGTCAAAGAGGAGCAATTTAACCTACGGGCATTAATGTTCGTAACCATCAACGATTGGCTTATACTAGGCAACCTATTAATTCTAACAAACAAGAGGTATAAGACCTGCACCTACTTTTTAGATGAAACTGACAGTATGTATTTGAAACACTGTAGAAATATTGTTTAGATGGGGCATTGTCGATTTCATGTTACCAACCACCCTTACGAAAGAAAGTTAAGCATTTCGAAGGGAAGGCAGACCACCGTACTAAGCTTATGCCCCGTAATAGGAATATTGTATTTTGCTATGGTGGAAGATATAAAAATAGTATTTAGAAAGGGACTTGCCAGCCAACTTGTTTAAAGTGAAGATTATCACATGATGATATGGAAGAAGTCTGTCTTTTTGGGAATTACTATATTGGGAAGTCTTAGATGTTTATAATGCAATTGACGTGATGCACCTCACTGAGAACACCTTTGCATGAACCTACTAGGATTTCTAGGTATGTATGACAAGTCCAAAGATACAATTAAAGTACGACATATCTGAAATATATGAAACAACGTGAAGACCTTCATCAGGAAAAGAGGTAGAAAGGAAGCCATTACTTGCATCCTGCTAGCTACACTCTCAGCAAGGAGAAGGAAAGCATGTTCGAATACATAGATAACATCAAGGGCCCATTCGGATACTCGTCGAATATAAAGGGAATAATAAACATAAAAGAGAAAAAAATCACAAACCTAAAGTCTAATGATTGTCATGTGTTAATAACACAATTGCTTCCTGTACTTAGGGGTATTCTTCTTGTTAATGTTCGAACAACAAAAATAAAGCTCTATGTATTTCTTAACTCAATTTCGCACAAGGTCATTGATCCATAAATTTAACAAGCCTACAGACTACTGTGGTCCAATATCTTGTCAGCTTCGAGATGATCTTTCCACCATCCTTCTACAATATCATGACATATCTTCTAGCTCACCTTGTCAAAGAGATCGATATTCTCATTCTTGTGTACCTACACAATATGTTCCCTTTTAAGAGATATATTGGCATCCTAAAGAAGTATATTTGTAATTATTTTCGTTCGAAAGGATGCATCGCATAGGGCTATGAAGTAGAGCAGGGCATTGAGTTTTGCATATACTTTATTGATGACCTTAAGCCAATAGGGGTCCTCGAATCAAGCCACGAGGGAAGACTAAGGGGAAAGGGCACACTTGGAAGAAAACTAATAATAACTATAGATAATGATTTATTCTGGAGTGCACATTCCATGGTTTTGCAACAATCTTCATTTGTGGTTGTGTACATCGAAGAGTACATGACGGTTGTATGCTCTAAAAACCAGGAAAAGTCTATTGCCTAGATTATGCATCATCACATTGATACTTTTGTCGCTTGGTTGCGAGAACATTTCATGGATAATGGGTTGATTGATAAACAACTAGTTTGGTTGGCAAGAGGACCATCTTGCTTAATCTTGACATTCCAAGGATACGAGATAAATGGGTATACATTTTACACAAAAGCCCAAGATAAAAAGAGCACCAGCCAAAACAATGTTGTCCATATAGATACCATAGACAACAATTGGACAAACAATACGTACTATAGTGCCATTGAAGAGATATGTAAACTCCAGTATGGTTGTTTGAATGTCCCTCTCTTTCGGTGCCAATGGGTAAGGCTGACTGGTTGAGGCGTAATGGTTGATGAATACGGCATGACAACAATTGACCTTAACAAGATTGAGTACTCAGATGAACCATTCATCCTAGCCAATGATGTGACTTAAGTTTTCTATGTGAAGGGCATGTCTGACAAAGTAAAGAAGGGGATATCCAAGCAAACAAGTAAAGTGCTTGATGAGCCAAAACGCCACGTGTTTCTCCAAAAAAAAGAAAAATCATTAGAGTTGAGGATAAGACAGATGAATATTACGATTAGTAAGATGGATAAACTCTATGGCGGTTGATCCGAACCTCCTCTTAAAAAAATGAGGATACTATATACTTACGCTAGGATCATAGTCAAGTTACATTAGTAAAAAAAAGTCAGAATGAATGTTTACAGGCTATATGTATTATATTTTTTTAATATTTAAAACCTCCTATTTTTACTGTAATATTTAATAGATGGAGTACACTATTATGCAAATTATATCAGCCCGGCTTTGTTAACAATGATAAATCCTGTAATATCAGCACTAATATGAGTCCCTACATCTCAACGCACTATATTTATCGTATATTACTATTTTTAAAATTAATTATCCTAATTTTCTTATTTATGATATTATTTTTCACAATTTTTCTGTTTTTTAAAATTATTTTCATACTTTTCATGTTTTCTAAATTGTTTCTCATATTTTAACTGTTTCAAAATATTTTCTATCCATTGTACAAAACAAAAGAAGAAAAAAATATTAGGCCAAACGAGAGAAGCCTTTAGTATCGGTTGATAATAATAATTGATAATAAAGACTTTATCTTTAGTCACAGTTGTTAATTCTAACTAGGACTAAACAAATTTTTAGCTGAGAAAAAAACTCTTTAAAACCGGTACTAAACAAATTCATCTTTAGTCCTAGTTGTTAATATCAACTTAGACTAAATTCTTTTTTAATTTAACAACCGGTACTAAAAAGGATAATATATATAGACTATTCTCATGTCTTCTCAGATCTAAGTCTCTAGATAACGGATTTATTCTTGTTCTTCTCGTAACATCCCTATCGATGACACCACCACTGTTCTCCATGCCGACGCCATCCGCACTGACATCGCTACGCCCGTCTTCCCACCAATGACACAACCCTCCACGCTACCGTCGTCCCCATTTGCACTGTCAACGTCATTGTGTGCCTATCGACCGACAACGCCGTCGTGAGCCACATCAATTTTTTTAACTTATGTTTTACATGATAAATTATATATATTTCCAATGTAAATTCCAAAATTTTCACTATTTTTCTAGTCATTATATATCAAATGTATGACAAAAAATTATTAATTTCCTACATGTATGATGCTAAAGATTGATTAATAAATAAGTGGAAAAGAAAAAAAATAGAGGAGGAGAAGTGTGGGAACGTATGTGAGCCTTAGAGTTGAGGAAACCAGTTTTTAACATTTTAGTCCTTTTAAAAACATAATTTACAAATAGATATTGTAGAAAACTTATTATAGATATGGACCACATCGCGTAGTGGTAGGGTGTCTGAGTGCCTACATCGGACCAACGAGGCCGCCGACTATTCCCATCCACAATGATGCCGTCGCCTTTCCCATTGACGCCGACTATCGTTTACGCCGCTCCAGCATCTCCCCCACCAAATTGTATAGATTAACCTATTATTTTTAGAGAAATATATTTTAATTATATGTGTTTTTATACATGAGGTGTTTTATATATGCATATCACACTACTTGTATACATGAATTGTTTTTATAGTTTTTAAAATTTGTAGCAAATTTTATGTCATACGAATTGTTTTTATATATCTGAATCTTACATTTTTTATACTCTTATTATTTATATTTGTATACATTTATGTAGTTATAAAAATTTGTAGCAAATTTTGTGGCACATGAATTATTTTTTATACACAAACCGTTTTTATATAATCCTATATTTGTATTTATATAGATGAATTTGCATATATGAATAGTATTCTCTTACCTGTCGATCGAACCTAGAGTGTATATTTGAATTGAAATATTGCACGCTTATGGAGTATATGCACACTTGTCGAACTATTTTTTCATAAGGAGAAGAAAGAAAAAAGTATAATATCACGTATAATGTATATTAATTTATATTTCCTGTATTATCCTATTAGCTAAGATAGGAGAGTCAAATAACGAAAGATTCCTCTTGGACCAGATCGCATAGGGTAGTGGCCATTCTACCAGGGCGACATGAGTAATGATTGTAATCAATACTTCAATGAGGAAGCATCAAAGGTGAGGAGGGTCAAGAGGACAATGACGAGGGAGATAGAAAAAGGCTAGGACAAAGAAGGAACGAGGGAAATAAGGTACAACAGAAAAATTGGAAGGGAGGTATATTATAACTAAAGTAAAAGAAGATGGTGAACCAATTGCTCGTCTCCACTGCAAGGAAGTTTGTATCTTAGTGCGGTTACATTGTGAGGGATCACATACCAATCAGGATATAGAAATAGTGGTCTACAAGGGCAATTGATCAAAACATACTGCCACAATCACAAAGGGCATGCTGTGGACAACCCTTTTACAAACTTCACTCTCGATGTCCTTGAGGTAGAATAACCTAAATTGAAGTAGTGGGCTCTCAAGAAGATGGACACACAATTTCAAACCTTCAAGAAGAATTTACATAGGAACCATGAAGGCCCAAACTCCGAATTTCAATGCGTACTAGAAGCTAAGGGACCACTGAGACATATTTGTCGAAAACAAGCCATTAGAGGAAAGTGGAAAGAATGTGGCACCGAATAAAGCCAATGCCGCTCAGAAAAAATATTTTCATAAGCTAGGGTCGGACGGTTATAAGAAGGGAATTGCTAAATAGCAGAAGATGAAAGATGCTCTTGAGGCAAGAGATATCGTTCCGGCCACAACCGGTTGGCTCAAACGATTTAAGCACTGGTACTATACTCATGGTGGTATGCTTAGTGCAGAGGATGGCTCCCTCATCTTTAGCCCAGAAATACAAGGTGCAGAACACCGTCACGTGGATGCCCTAGAATCCTCTTCGTATGGTACATTCAAGCCTGACAGAGAGAATGACGAGCTTATAGTGGCCCTACAGTATCCCAATCACCCAGGACGAACATGCGGAAAAGGTGTGGTCCCATGAAAGTATGGGTTCCACGAGGACATTAACTGGTATAGGAGTCGCAAGAGAAGCTAGTCCGAGCAGGATGCTAGGGTTCAGATGTTGGAGCAGCAAATCCTAGAGACTAATCAAGGAATGACCGACGGGGTGAAAAGGCAGGTCGCGCTACCACTTAGTGAGACCTAGCTACAAATCGAGACTAATCCTAACACCTCAAGCCATTGAAGCTATTACACTTCCATAAAGCAAGTATCCAATTAGACCAACATAGCTACAACGCCGTCACTGGTTGATGAACCACGCTACCTAGTGGATAAAATCATGTAGTGAACACCACGTAAGCTGCATATTCCCTTCAAGAACCTATCTATCAAGGTATTCTTGTAGTTTGCATATCTTATTTTGTAGTTTTTTATATGTCATGAATATGTACTAATTAACTTTATTTCTCGTGAAGGTGGTGTATGATATGGCCATACAAGTGAAGAAAGGC
Source organism: Oryza coarctata (assembly GCA_030770085.1). Classification (NCBI taxonomy): domain Eukaryota; kingdom Viridiplantae; phylum Streptophyta; class Magnoliopsida; order Poales; family Poaceae; genus Oryza; species Oryza coarctata. The sequence goes on from CM061471.1 coordinate 9,357,224, forward strand.
CAAACAATCTACTACATGCTAATTCTAACTGGCTACTCTAAGGTGGAGGTGGAGCAAGTCTACGAGGGTTTTGAGGAACTTGAGCTCGATTTCCCCAAAGGTGATGGGAAGAGGACACTAGAGGAGGCCTTCTACTGTATCATCGTATGGCGCAAGCACTACATTGTGCTTCTTAGGCTGGTGGCAGCATCAATTCCTACTAAAGGTCCCCCGCCATCTCCTCCCCAACATCGGTCTCCACCACCTCCTCCACAACCTTCGACTCCACTGCCGCAATCTATGGTATGGGCAAGAAACCGACCCTGTCTCCACCACATCAAAAAAGGTCACACTCACCTCTCTCGTGCTATCAAGATTGATAACAAAAGAAGAAACAATCATCGAATGAGCCAAAAAAATATGTACCAAAGAAAAGACCGCACAATGTGACTAACGAGAAGATTGAAGCAGAAGTAGAAAGGCAGGTGAAGGAGCATTTTAAGCGGCGAAGTTCAAAGAAAAAGGCTCCAATATACCTAGCAATAAGGGCATTTTTTCAGAATATGAGGGAATCAATGAAGAAGATCTTATTAGACTACGAACGCTCGCTCGTCAAGTCCTTTCACAAGAAGAAAAGAGAGCAATCTAGTGTTGTTCCCCAACTCGAACAGCAAACAAGACAAGCGGCTGACCTGATACCATCTGATTGGGAAATCAATCTGTATCAGTTTATGAAAGATACAAGTCTCACTAAAGATTAACTACTAGGGGTGACCCATATCGAGAAGGTATCATAAGTTGCTGTCAAGCATCGATTTAAGCTCGACAAATCACTTGTTAGGGGCAGTGCTTGTCAGGACCCTACCAACACAGATGTACCAATTGCATAGTTGGTACATGGAACAGTTGAGCAAAGGAGGAGTCATGTTTACTTCTCGAATTAAAGATAGTGATTACTTTCATGAGGATTCTGAGATATGGGTGAACTTCAAGGACATCTATGAAGTATATTATTAAGACGCCCTTGATCTCTCTCTTGTCAGTTGCTAGGATTTGTAAGTGTCATTTTATTCCTTACTTTAGTCCATTTGTATGTATCATCGTTTCATATACCATATGTAGACAATCTCACTTCTTTTTATGTATTGTAGAATGCATATTTAAAGATGATGTAGGGAGGGGTACTTTAATGTGAGTTTCATGGACCCTACGAATATTAATTAGAAGACTGTATAGGAATTTCCACAAGAAACAGAGATGAACATTTATAAATTCCTAGTGTAGTAATATTATAAGACATTCATACTATTGTCTTACAACTTTAAGTGAGTTTTTACCAACTTTTGTATCCCTTTTCTTCTCGTAGACACACAATATTATGTTTATTAATTACAGTGTGCATATTTCATTGACTCCTCCTTATGATAGATGTTGCTGAAAGCACGATCTATGTCTTGGACTCCTTGCGAAAACTAATGGAGGATTTTAAGAAAATTATAGAATTACTTAATAAGCAATGTCATCCATTACACTGTAATTATGTATGCATCTATCACATAATATAACATTATCGTTTTTAATTGCAAGGCGTGACCATGGTTGACATGTGCGGTCCATTCAAGAAAACACTCGATGTGAGGATGAACTTTTCGATACGTACCTAGACAAAAAATATACATCTCATTTATTCTATAATATAAATATTTCATAACTTTTTTCTTTAGTGTTTGAGATAGTAAAAGGGGTATGTAGCTACTACATTTGTGAATTTATTCATCGTCTTACACAAGACATTAACACTAGTAGGGATATTCAAGTACGAAAACACCATTCATATATAATTTATACTTTTCTCATTGCGTTGAATTATTGATTTAACATATTCACATTTTTTAGAAAGTAACATACTTTACATATGAAGCAATAACTCCTTTCGATGGATTATATAAAGGTTATCAAAGAACAACTCATGGGATTTATTATGAATGTGATTGTTAATACGTGTGGAGAATTCCGTGATGATGGGCACTCTATTTAGCAACGAGAAGAATTCTCTTACCTTTATATATTTGTAATATATAATAGAATATGAGAAATAAAAATTATATGTATATTTGTAATATAATAATTATATATATTTAATTCCAATTATATACCCGTAATCATATATACGTAATGCTATAAACATATATATATATATATAAACATATAAACATATATATATACATGTATATATAGAGCATTATAGCAATCAAATAAGCACTACAGAAAAATAAACAATAAAATCTGTGCAACAAAGAAATATTTTTAGTACCAAAATAACTTGAAGTATCAATTAATATAAAAGATTTTTTTAGTATTGACCAATTGAATCAAGAAAAATAAATATCTAGTCCCGGATTGCGCATAATGGTTGCACAATCGGAACTATAAGGGTTACAAAGAGGTAGTAGTAGTGCCATATTCGCAACATTTAAAGCTTTTTTAGCGTGTTGCTATTTTTGGATGAGTTGTTTGAAAATTCATATTAAAAAAATATTTAGTCTCGAAATTTGTAAATCTCAGATTAAGTAAAGAGAATACAAGTAAAAGAAATTAAATACCAATTGGAAGGGAAATTAAAATATTATTCAATTACAGTAAATTCTATTTATTTACAAGAACAGGGTCTCATTTTATTTTAACTTGAGAGTTTATAAGTTTAATTTAAATAATAAATGGCTCATCTAAACAAGGGAATTTTCTTTTTGAAGGAAATCTGAAAATCCAAATTCATTTAATAATTCTAGTATAGTTTTGTCTCCTAACCATTCGGCCGGTTGCCAAAAGACTTGGATTTGTTTAGATGGGCCGGGATCAGCCCGGGCCAGGGGATTTAAGGGCTTGACCCACTTAGGCCCAGGACAGAACACGGGACGAGATAAATATGCCAACCCATTCGCCGCAGAGAAGGGCAGTAGGCACGCCGACCGTATAGCCGCCAGCCAAGTCGTCTGGACTAGCGCTGGGCTCCTGGGCGGAACCCTAGCCCCGTCCGGAGGCGGAGCACCTGCCACAGCCGCCGCCGCCGCCGCCGTCGTCTTCAGCAGCCTTCTCCAGGTGGGCTTCATCTCTACTCCTCCCCTCTTCTCCCCACCGTCCGTTGTTTTCTCAGATTTGTGCTGCGGTTTCGTGCTCTCACTCATCGCCACCTTCCTTTGCAGCGGCTGCTGGTGGGCGTGTGCGGCTGTGTGTTTTCTACTTGCGCTTGCTGTGTGTGCTCCTTTGTGTTCTCTGCGTCTGGTTGGTTGGTGTTTCGTGCTGTGACTGCTGGTTGGTGCTTGTTGGTTTGACGCTTTAGATTTGTGCTGTGTGTTCTAGGAGACGCTAGATCCTTAGTCGTCGAGGTGTTTTTCCCTTCAAATTTTGCCAGTTAATCATTTTCGTTGGATTTGTCTATCTGTAGTGTCGGGAGCCCAACGAAGTAGGAGAACACGGTTTCTTTCTCCCAACAAGTTGATTGTTGTAGTCTTTTTTTCCCCAAACGTGTTGGATTCTTTTTTTTTCTCCCAACATGTTGGAATCGAGGATTGGGTCGCTCAGGTGAAGTGCGCTTACAGCTTTTCTTTTTCTGGCTCTATCCATTTCAGCATCTGTTGGGAGTTCAGCTCTTAGTATATAGGTTTTTTCTTCCAGCAAGTTGTGCACGGATATTCCAACGAGTTTGATTTCTCAGGTCTTACTTGTTTTTGGATTTGGTCATCTGCGAGGAGCTGGTCCATTTTCACCGTAGCTTCCTCGTTGCTGTCGCCTTTGCTTCCATTTTCCTTGTTGTCGATTTTGTTTCTGCTTCTACGGGGAAGCTGGTTCTGGAATATTCTTCCTGTAATCAGCTCATTCTTTCTTGCCTGTTTGTGATTATAATTTTGGTCGAATTTGCTTATGTAGGACCGTAGTTTAGGAACTTGCAATTAATTGACTATTGAATTGCTGAGTTATCATGGCTAGTAGCACCGTTTGAACGGTGCTTTGGTTATGGACTTATGGTCCTCCTTTGTGAATTGCCATATCGCTTCAACTATTATTTGATTGTGTGGATGGTTCAATGTGTTGGACAAATGATGCCATTTTAGGAATGGCAAATATGATTGGTTTCAGTAAAACTTTTATAGATTCTTACATCACTTAAATTGTTGAGTTGCAATAGCTTGCAGCACTGTTTGAACTTTGGGATAGTTATGGCCCACGTCTATCTTAGGTCGTGTGTGAACTGTTGTTTGTTCACATGGATAATGCATAGTTCACAACTTAACGTGAGTTGGATGAATGGTGCTATCAGGAACAGCAAATATGTTTGGTTTCTGTAAATCACGGATAGCTTCATTGATTAGTTGGTTACATTTCTCAGTTGTGTATTAACTCCGACGGGGCATGGGAGATGCAGTATTGTTTTATCTTTTCGGGTAATGTAACTATATATCTTCTGCCTTTTGATGGCAAGACATTGTGCAAAAGAAGGTTCCATATTTATTTATACTTTGTATTTATGATCTCTGTCATTGTGTGGAATTGTCTTGTGGTAATTGATCTTCATTGTTCATTCATATTTTTTTAATTGAGTATTTGTAGTAATTAACTACCTTTGTACATGCTCTAGCTTTAAACATTCTGGTGAGCATTCATATACAGTTGTAACTGAAATATTCTGTGACATGATAATTTAGGTGCCCCTCTTATTAAATCCACTTGCAGTTTACTGAAATCCTTTTTTCAAATTGCATTTTCATAGGTCTATGTTCTGTCATTGTGTCCACATTCTTTGTTGAAGTTGATTTCCATTTTTCATTCAGACTATTATGTCTGGAATTATGGATGTATTACAGTTATTATCTACCTTTGCGCATGTTCTAATTTGGAACATTCTACTTGTTCATGCTAAATAGTTGTCAGTAGAGCATTCTCACGTTCTATAACTTGGCAATTTTGTGCATGCTACTTATCATATCCACTTGCTATCTAACTGAATTCCATGTACTGAAATTGCTTTTTCATAGGTTGCTTTCTGAAGATGGCTGACGAATTGGGCCCTCCTACTGTGCTCCAGAAGATACATGGGCAGTCCATGCTGTTCAGCAAGATCTCTCCTTATTCTTCAATGAAGAATCCTGCACCCTACAATGCCAATACTTCTTACAGTGTGCCTCTGAGGTCATACAATGGAATGGATGGGAACATTGGGTTCTCATCTGCCAAATCTGTGTCCCCAGTTTTTGCTTCTGCTCCAAAGGAGAAAGGTTTTTCTGGGTTTATGATTGACTTCATGATGGGTGGAGTTTCAGCTGCTGTTTCCAAGACTGCTGCTGCTCCCATTGAGCGAGTCAAGCTTCTCATTCAAAACCAGGATGAAATGATCAAGAGTGGTAGGCTTTCTCACCCATACAAAGGTATTGGTGACTGCTTTGCCCGCACAATTAAGGATGAAGGTGTGATTGCACTGTGGAGAGGGAACACTGCTAATGTCATCCGTTACTTTCCTACCCAGGTACTGCATCCTACTGACTGTTTTTGACTTATTCTCCCCTTGGATGTTGACTTGTATTTTAAATTTTTTCAGGCCTTGAACTTTGCCTTCAAAGATCATTTCAAGCGCATGTTCAACTTTAAGAAGGACAAGGATGGTTACTGGAAGTGGTTTGCTGGAAACCTGGCTTCTGGAGGAGCTGCTGGTGCTTGCTCTCTCTTCTTTGTGTATTCTCTGGATTATGCTCGGACTCGTCTGGCTAATGATGCCAAGGCTGCAAAGAAGGGTGGTGAGAGGCAGTTCAATGGACTTGTTGATGTTTACCGCAAGACCCTTGCGTCTGATGGTATCCCTGGTCTGTACCGTGGATTCAACATCTCCTGTGTTGGTATCATTGTCTATCGTGGGTTGTACTTTGGAATGTATGATTCTCTCAAGCCAGTCATTCTTGTTGGCTCCCTTCAGGTTAGTGAACTGAATGCTATCTTTGTACCATCTTCTGGCATATTTTTATTCCATAATGTTGCTCCATTAAAATACCTTGCGCTCAAATATTTTGCCTTTTTCTTAGCTTCATTTGTTCTGGTTTGGTTGCATCTACTGAATGTCTCTATACTCCTGCTGATTGTTATATTTACTGCTGATAATATGTAGTATATGCAATTTTCAGGATAACTTCCTTGCCAGCTTCTTACTTGGTTGGGGCATTACCATTGGTTCAGGCCTTGCTTCATACCCAATTGACACTGTTCGTCGTCGGATGATGATGACGTCTGGTGAGGCTGTCAAGTACAACAGCTCCTTGGACGCGTTCAAGCAGATTGTTGCGAAGGAGGGCGCGAAGTCACTCTTCAAGGGTGCTGGTGCTAACATCCTGCGTGCGGTTGCTGGTGCTGGTGTGCTTGCTGGATACGACAAGCTGCAGGTGATCGCCTTTGGTAAGAAGTATGGTTCTGGTGGTGGCTAAGACTAGATGATGATAAGCAGTGGGAACTATGGACATATTAGGTGCTCCTTCCCTTTCGGATGCTGTTGGGTTTAAATAAATCTAACGTTTGGACACCGTTTACATGTTATTAGGCGTCAGGTGAGTTGCTGACTGGGTTATATCCGTGGCAGATGCATATGCCAGTTAGCTCTTTTTTGTTGGGGGGTCGAGCAAAACGTGTTTTCCTAGTTGAGTAGATGCCAAATTATTGTCCGTGATATGTTCTGCGACATCGACGTTTCTTGAAATTGCAATTGATGTGGTTGCTAGTACATCATATAGGTTATCACTCCTGTTCAGTATTAGATTCTGCCAAATTTTTAGCTGAAGTGTTAAATGTTTCATCCATCGTAACAACATCGGACTTTTTAGAAGCTGATTTGTTCCCAGGACATTTTTTGTGGATTGCAAGCTGGCTTTCTCAGGACAAGGACATTTTCCGTGCTATGGCTTGAAGGTTCCTCATTTCAGAGCCTCGCAGAGAAAACATGCGTTAGATAACACAAGCACGCAAACATCTGCAGTGCCGCGTTGACATGCCGGTGTAGTGAATTAAACGTCTTTAAAGAATTCGTCTTTGCGAAGATGGAAATTTAGGGAATCTGTACTCCTTAGTAATGGCAGAGTAGGAAGGTATAGGAGATCGAACTCATCAAAAATTCTTCGAAATTTGGATTATTTGTTTTGTACTCAGGAATGTAGGAATTTTAAGCCTCCTATGGGAAGAGATCTCGCATGATTTGAGTTGTAAGGGAAACAAAGGACTGATACTTTAAGAATCCTACAAAATCTTTTTTTAATTTTTTTAACATAATGTCTAACCTCATGTGACCTCATTTCTACAATTTTTTATACAGTTAAGGTAAGATTTTCCTGTGTTTTGTAATTCTCTATTTTATACATATATTTCTATTAAAATCGTGTCATTCCTATGTTAGAAAAAATCATTTTAAGTTGCTAAAGGGTCGATTTTGCATCACCATAAAATCAGTTATGACACATCCCTTGTCTTCTGAGTGCAAACAAAGTCTCGACGGTTTAAACGGTGTTTTTGAGTACTACGCTCATTATCTCATGTGGCGCTGAAGTGGTATTGAAAGCAAAATTAAAAATAAAAGGTACATATGTTAGTAAAAAAATAAAAAAAAACTAATAGTTTGGGCTAGCTGATGAGAGAGGAATAAGACAATGGCAGTGGCGTTATCGAGCTCGAGCTATCCTGTCATTTACTTTCGATGATTAATAACAAATTTAATTATGTGAGATTAATATAATTATTAAGTATATATTTGTATAGTCTTTTATATAAAAATAAAAATAAGGTATATGTTCTTATTTCATTGGATCTTAAAATAGGGAGTGACTTCTTTAGTGTCATTCACTATATATGCTTTTCATCATATTTATATATATGCATATCTAACATCTTTAGAGGAGTTTATTGATATATCATTTACTTATATTTATATAATTTATATCGGCTTGTTATGTATAAAAAAGAAAAAAGTTGAGAGATTTATAATTAAATAATTATTGTTTCGGTAGTTTGTGAAAAACTGATTTTGCGGAACTAATCTCTTTCGATGAGTTGGTGGATAGTTTTCTCCCAAAATTAATGAGTGGAGATGGTATATATTCTTTAATAATGAATCTTAATCACAATGATGGAACACAAGGAGATAAAGCTACATGTATATATTCTCTTCTCTCCATCTACATATTGATATACATGTAATTTCTACATTATTAATATATTCTTATAAGACTAATATTTTATTTGAGCTAGATCCTTTTAGTCTCAATTACTTTCAGAACATAGAGATCATGAATATATGTGTTTATGTTTATCTATATCAATGCCACATATTTTCTATATATATATAATCCTATTGGTTCAACTTTAGTTATGTATATATATATATTGTTTTTATGTGTTTAGAGAGAGCAAATCCTAAATATTTGTTATACATGTTCTAGATCGATGTTGTTCACTTTTTCTTTAATATTGGATAAGTGATATTTGGTGTTAATGGATACTCAATAAATTAATTCATATATTTCATATACAACATGTTGATCATTAAATGAAAGATGATAACCGATTTGTTAGGACTACTGTTTTTTTTAGTTATACAAAGAAATAAGTTCTACAATAATAAGGCTAATGAATGATATTATGGTTTAATGGTTATCAAGCCAAAAACTCATCATGTTGATAAGAATAAAGTCAAACTTGTGACAAGAAGTAACTCTAGATAAAAGTTGAAAGACTCGGAATAAAGATAAAATAACCAGATTGTCACAAGTATTGATCTTAGCTTAAGTATCAAACCCTAATGTGGATGGCGCAAGATAAAGATATAATGCAACTAAAAATATTTCTGTTAGTCTTTTGCCAGTTTTGATATTTGGTGAAAAGACCGGATTGCTAGATAGGCGACATACTATTAAGAGAGGTCTATGAAGTGAGCATGTGGATGATCTTATACCATGTTAGTTCATTGGCAATCATCGCAGAAGGGTTGCTTGTTAGTAGCGCACAACCAAACACCAATGACGGAGGGAACAATAATAAGACCATCGAGCAAGGTTGTCGTGGCCATGTTGTCAAGGACAAGCTTGGCCTTGGAGGCAAGTTGGTCACACCAAAGGCTTGGGAGTAGGGGAAGAGGCTGAGGTCGATGGAGCTTGAGCTCAAGGTTAAGAAAAGACGTTGGGGCTGGAGCAAAGGTCAAGAACAAGGACGGTTGGCTGTGCTGGATAAAGATCGACTGAAAGAGATGATGTCGTACATCGAGTAAAAGGCGTCGGGCGAGTCAGCAGCCTCCAAATCCTAGTAGTGATGGAGATAAGATAGGACAAAGAGGATAAAGCCAATCGACGCACACAGAGCATAGGCAAATCAAGAGTCAATGGCAAGGTAGGTAGCGTCACGACCCTACCTCGATGAACTTGTAGGGGATTAGGGATAGGAGCAACTAGCAACTCCTCTAGATCTGGCCGTGGGCACATCGACGCCGCCACCTCCTTGAGCTCAAGATTGGTAACACGACCGTTGCCTTGTTCCTTAGCCAACGGCTGTTGCCCTTTTTCTCGTTAGGTGTCGTCCTAGAGATTAGGAGGAAGAGTGGTTTGTTCCCACCCCTTCTCATCTCCAATGCGTGTTGTAGCAACGAGCCAGGAGGTCATGGTGGCATGGTCGAAGTGGAGGAAGGAGTTAAAAAGTAGGAGGTGAAGGTCAAGGAGGACGACGTGAGGGTGCAATCGACGACGTCGATGATGGCATCGGTTGGGATAGCGTGAAAGCAACTCTCTAGGGCAGTTACAGTGAGCGCCATGGCCACGGGTTTTGCTCCACTACCGAAAAGAGAAGATGATTGTGGGTCCTACCATTTATTATCACTATATTTTATCTCACTGACATACGTGCCATATCATTTATTATTATTATTATATTGTGGTATTAGTGACACATGGATCATGGTTATTATTATTTTTTCTGATTGAATTGTCACGTAAACACCATATCAATGTTACGAGGGATGAAGACTTAGTGAAATGAGGACACTTTGTTAGTCAAAATAACCGTCCAAATTATATTGGAATCTTGTTTGCACTGATTTTAGGAGATGGGAAAAACGTTATGACTGGTTTAATGGTTGAGAGACGTGATGTAAGCTCAATTCTTATATAAAGTAATTTTTTTACTTCCTGCGTTTGAAATTAAAGTAACCCTAAGAATAGTACTCCTTGTGAAGGAAATTTTACAGAATTTGTTGAATTCTTGCAAGCATATCACTTTGTACGATTCGACGCCAACCCAAAAAGGCAGATTTGTCAGCTTCAAATATGGCAGGCTGATAATGGTACCTACCATTACCAACAAAGAACTGCATCGACGGCCACATCAATGGGAGAACATTTCTAAGCGCATGATCCGTCACAATCTAGAACAAGGCGTTAGAAATTTCCATAACTATAATGAATAATGAAGGCTGGGTTGTAGCTCTCCTTCACTGTGACAAGCTCTTTTTTTTCTTCTCAAAAACATAGAAGAGGTACAGGCTCCTTTTTCTTCTCAAAAACATAGGAGAGGTATGCTTCGTTTCATTAAGAAGAAAAACCCTACTTCCAAACGAGGGTTCACAGCCCTTCACACAGAACACACCCCTAAGAGCATCACAATGTAGGAGCACATAAAGGTTCTATACATTAGAGGAAAATTTTCATCGGTCCTAAGCTAAAGCATAGAGAAGAAAAGGCCTCAAGCAAGGCAACAGGTAGTAAGGGCATCTCTCGGGCCTCCACAGAGGACATGTGATTTTTATTAGTTTAGTATTTTATGGTAATGTGAGAGTGGTATTACATACTATAAGATTTTTTTACTAATGCGATGTTGGTATACGTGACAGATCTTAGTACTATTGAGTAAATTATACATTACAGATGCTTAAAACGTATCAGATAAAGGTGACGCACGACCAATGTGACAAGCACTATAATTCCACCTACGGACAAGCGTCATATTTACCACATAAACAGTGGCAGAACATTGAAGCCAAAACCTGTCCATCATTTCAGCAAAATGTTGCCCACAATTGCCAGTAAGCAAGAATACAAGACCAAGCAGGCATAAATAATGTCTATTTTGCAGACGGGCATTAACACCGGCTGTAGGAGCACATGCAGCTGTAGTAAATGTTTCAGGTAATCATTGGGAGGAATTAGTCTGGTAGGTCAACTTATTCTGGACCAAGTTGGCTGGAATTTTTACAGTTGGGCATCAATTTGGAATCTTGGTTCACAAGGATGGTTTATACTATCTTGGCACAACCAGAGCAACACTGATTTTGCACGCTATCCATCATGTACAGAAAAACTAAGCAATCCTAGTGTTTGGATTGAAGTACTATAAAGAAATTCGCCATCTGCGTAAGTGATTGAATCCAAGTAAAAAAAACATCAAATCATGACCCAATTATGGGAGACAATATAAATACCGAAGGGAACCATCTATTGGTAATCAAGTGAGTTATGTAGCAGTACAGTAATTTTATCAAAATGCTGAAGGGAACCATCACTCTAAAGAACTCGCCATCAAGGAGTGAATGTGTTCTTAGCTGAATGATCAACAAGTAAAATCCCAATGCTACAGAATGCGCATTGGACTATTCACTAATTAACTAGACTAGAGATTTCTGACCTGAATGAAAGAATTATGTCATATAGAGAACCAGCATTCTCCACAAATGCAATCCAACATATTCATCATCGTCATCTGAATCATCGGCATAATTTCGATAGATTATGCTATCATGGTTGCTACACGGATTGATACACCTATGTGCTTTTCTTTGCCATGCTCTGCATCCGTTCTCTGAAGAGCTCCTTCCAGAGGTTCCAAATCCACAGGTTGCTCACCGTGATGGCGGTGCCGACGACAACGATCCAAGAAACGCGCACCCACCAGGGAATGACGTCGATGGCCTGGCCGGATAGGTAGAAGAGGCTCATTTTGAGGAAGAAGAGCGGGCCAGCGACGCCCCTGACGACGGTGTAGATGAAGTAGAAGGGTGGCGACAGGGCCCTGTACACCCGGGCCGCGGCGGGCTTCTCGGCGCGCCAGATCCCGGCGAGCGTCCAAGCGTTCTGGAGGAGGCTGGTGACCTCGGCGAGGACGAGAAGGACGAGGAGCGCGTAGGCGCCGTGGAGGACGAGGTAGCGGCAGGTGACGAACACGAAAAGCGTGGCGAGGTGGTGCGCGATGAAGAGGGTGTCCCCGGGGAGGAAGGCGAGGTAGTGGAGCAGGTCCATGGTGAAGTAGGCCACGCTGTAGTCGAGGACGTGGTCCTGGAGGCGTGAGTTTGGCGTGGCGAACCCCCTCGCCTGCGGCGGCTGCGCGAGGATGGAGCCCGCCGCCGCGAGCGCCGCGGGCGTGCCGTGCGCGAGGGAGATGAGGCAGCTGGCGCCGTCCAGACGGAGCGGCCGCGCCCACCGCCGGAGCAGGGCGAGGTGGCCAGCGCAGTAGATGGCGGCGTACATGGCCAGGAACCCCGGGTACAGCCACCGCTCCTCGGAGGCCAAAGAATCCAACACCCCCACCACCGCCATGGCCGACCGTGATTCGCGCCGACCGACCGAGGGATCCCGCCGCTCCTGGCCGGACTGCCTCCTATTCGGGCCCAACCACGCGGGCGGGCGAGGCGGAGGTAAGGGGATTCGATCGGCGGCGGTAGGGTTTGGGCGGCGCGGCGGCGGCGGCGGACGGATTGATGGATGGCTCTCGAGCAGTGTGGGGGAACGAAAGGGGGAGATTTTAAAGCGATTGGTTTGGGGAGAGTTTAAAGCGGTTGGTTTTGGTTTGTGTGTTTTTTTCAATTTTTTTATCTGGGTTTTCGTTTGGCTTTTCCAAATTAACTTCAAATTAATTTTGGGTTGACTGATTAGTTAGAGGATTAGAGAGGGTTTGCGTGTAAAATTGGTTTTTTTGAGGGAAGGGTCTTCCGGGAACGCGGTGTTCCTCGAACTGAAAATTAGGGTTGGGTGCAATGAAATTTTTTCTCGGTTAACTGTCTTTACAATTTTTTTTGTTGAGTTGGCACGACTTTTCATATCAAAATTATATTTTTAGCATTTTTATGAATTCGAATTAAAAAATGCTGTGGACTTTGTAATGAGGGGCACTATATCTATATGCAGAACACCAGCACAAGTAAAAGTAAAACTTTGTCAATGAATCGGTGAAAATAGCAAACAATGTTAGCAACTAACCGTCCTTCTAAATTGCCACTCTAAACTGGTCTATCGAAATACTCTATTAAACTCGAATATCAGACATTTTATATTCTCAAATATTCATACTGAATAAATAACCCCTATGGTTTTGATATGAGCTTGCACATGTGACACCAACATGTTAATATAGTTAGCAAAGAAAATTAAAAAATCTATAGGCCTGTTATCTTTCTCCCTCAAGCCAATCCCTCCCCTTCTCTCTATACCTATGGCTAGAGGAGGTAGGTTGATGAGCTCTACTACTGTCTTGTGAGAGAGAAGGACGTCCAATATGTGTTCTCTTAAAGCTCTTTAGCTACCACCCTATAGCCCTGTCTCTCTCTATCTTCCCTCTCTCTACTAACTAAAGTAGAAGGCAACTACGGTGGCCTAAAAACTATCGTTGTTGACCCTACCATATTGTTTGGTAAGTTGGTGCCACCACAGTTCAAAACCTTACTAGCTTCCATACTCGGAGGAGGGAGAGGAGACAAGGAAGGAAAGGGACGCGAAGGAAAGCTAGGATGGAGAGGGCGCCTGGTCAGGTTGTTAAATTCTCCCTACATGAACTTGTGTTGCTGCTGGCAACATGAGCCATTCTTCTTGCTGGTGTGGAGAAGGTGTTAACATCGAAATTTGGTAAGCCTCGTAGATAGGATTGGAGAGCCGATAAGCTTATAGAAAGAGGCCGATTGATACAGGAAAAAAGCTAATCAAACATATGAGGATGGATTCGGTTCAGTCAAAGATGAAAGATTATCCAGATGCGACTAGATCTGAGGAGGAGCCGTGAAAGCCATGGCAGGATAATTGTAGAATATATCTTATAAGTTAGTCTTTAGTAAGTTTTTTTAATTTATTAGAGAAAGTTTTTTTTCTAATTAGGAAAGAACGTCCGGAGGTTGTTTGTAACTATATTAGACTCTTGTAACCCTAAGGTATAAATATTGACCCCCTAGAATGTTGTAAAATATCTACACAGATATAAATACAATCTCGGCGCATCACTACACTAGCTCGTCTAGGTTTTTTACTAGCGGGTTCTAACTCTCGACGTGGGGCTGCATCAGTTAAGTCCGATCTTCACCAAAGCGATAAGTCCTGCCACTATCCTAGTGTATTCTCTCTGTCTAAGGCTTCATTGGTTAGGTCTGATTTCTTAGTCTGATAGAAAACATCACATCACGTTCGCGTGGTTTCTATCAGTTTATTGTGCTCTTCTACCGTTATTGGTTGCGTGCTATATTGGTTAGGTCTAACCTACTAGACTGTTAGTAGATTAAGCCATAGATCGATAGGTCTTTACACGATGTTTCATCAGAGTGGCTAGCCGATGAGTTATCCATATAGTAAGACTTACGCCTAGTGTATCGGTATCTCAGCTGATATACATATATCTTGTTCAGTGATTAATTCACTAGCGATTGATCTAGTTTTGTTAGATCTGATATCGAGACTTAGCGGGTTTCATTTCCCATATCGGCTCAGCTTGTCGATAAGTTTACTTATGCCTGCATTGAATCCATAGCTGATAGCAGTTGATGGGTCATTCGGTTCATCTATCATTACGTTCGATATAGTTCCTGTCGTTTTGGTGCCATTAGGCTCAACCATATAATGTCTCGGTTTGGTTCCTATCAAGGTTGGCTTTAATGGTGCCATCATCGGTGGTCGCTGGGTCTTGACCCTTCGGAAGATCAGGCCTTACTCTCTAGCGCTTATAGCGTATTATATTTAGAGCACCATCGACAATACAACCGATGAGTTTTTTATTTCATTCCTCGCTATTCGCCTACACCATCATCGGTTTTCTAGCCAATGTATGAGCGCTAAAGTTCCTATCGGCCCCCAATTGATAGCAGGGGTGTATCGGACTCATAGCCGATGACTATCCTAACCCTATCAGAATATTCAACCGATATTAGGAGTCCGTATCGGCCTATCAGCTGATTGGCTCGATGATCTAACTTTATTTGTCTTCTTTGTCAATTGACTGGCATACTCGCAACTCCAGCAACCCGACGAAGACATCTCGAAGCCAAAAGACCTGCAGTGGAGCCATGTAGATCTCCTAGGCCTCAGCGTGTCTACGCGCGCTTGCATTAGACCTCCATCGGCTAATGCTTACACTCCCACTCAACATGCCCCTCCGTCTTGTCTTATCTTCTCCGTGCATACGCGAATATATTTTTTGGCACGCCTAGTGGGACAATCGGGGTGTGCACTCCAAAGAGCCAAATGACCTTTACTGGAGCTAAGTAGATCTCACAAGTTTTGGTGTGTTTGGGCATAATAGCATCGAACCTCCATTGGACCTTAATCGATGAACACAGAGAACTGATTTGGCTCAAACATATTTTTGGCACGTCTGGTGGGACAATCAGGAGTGCACTCTAATGAACCAACGAGTCAACAGACATGCACTAAAGCTAAGTAGATCTTTTAGACCTCGGTGTGTTCAGACGCGATCGCATCGAACCTCCATTAGTGAACACTAAGGACCTATTCGGCTCAAACATATTTTTTGGCACGCCTGGTGGGACTCGAATTTTAATATATGTGAAGAAGAAGTGGATGACATGGTACATTCATCCGATGAAAAAACTAATGAAGATATTATTATTTCGGTCATATTGGAAGACTTGATAGATACATACAGGCAGCATGTATAGCAATCTATGAAAGATTTCAAGAAGTTGTGCTTGTAATCTTTTAGCATGACACAAGAAGTACAGATTCAGAAGAATTCATTCCCAAGACCAACTCTGATCGGTGAAACAACTTAACCTTCATTTTCATGTCCACAGAAATCCGTCCAAGAATTAGTTAATGAAACTATATATCATATGCCGATCGATCAATCTGAAGGGATGATAAGTGTGCTTCAGGACTTGATAAGAAAAAGAGTGGATGGATTCATTACTTAAGAGCCACCGGTCCATACATCAATAGATATTGGTCTACAAATGCCATTGTTTAATTGGTCCGATTGCTATATTCAGCTTGGAGGGCAACACGATGAATATGTTGAATAAACTGCAAAGATATCCAAAGTGATGAAGGAACAATTCGACTTGAAACCAAAGAAGAATTTCACGTATCGGCCTTCATACTCTGAGTGGTTTGATTGAGTACCGTTACTACACCGATATAAAATGCTAGACTTC
This sequence comes from Oryza coarctata, assembly GCA_030770085.1. NCBI lineage: Eukaryota > Viridiplantae > Streptophyta > Magnoliopsida > Poales > Poaceae > Oryza > Oryza coarctata. The sequence continues at coordinate 9,373,632 of CM061471.1, forward strand.
TCTAAGTTTTTAGGACAAGATAACATATCTACAGTTGAACACGTCTGCCGATTCTTGGCTTAGTGTAGACAAGCATCGTAAGAAGAAACTTTGAGGTTTAGATTGTTTCCATTGTTACTGTCGAGATCGGCTTTTACTTGGTTTTCATCGTTGCCACCAAGTTCAATTAGAGGATGTGCCGATCTAGAAGAATAGTTTCATAAACACTTTTTTGCGAGGATCCACAAGATACGGCTCTTAAATTTGATATCGATGAAGTAGAGGAATACGGAATCGGTTTTGAAGTATATTTAAAGATTCCATAATATACAAAGTCGATGATACATCTTGGACTTAAGCGATAAACAGTTAGCAGAAATAACCTTACAAGGATTATTAAGACACATCAAAAGAAAAATTTTCTCCTAAGAGTTCGACAACTTAGCACATTTGATACAGACTGTATCGGCTCATAAAAGCTGATTGCAAGAAGCAGGGGAGAAGATTTTAGAGTTGTGGGAGCCTAAGCAAGATAATTTTGAAGAGCGAGTTCTCATACTTTGAAATTGGGGGCATATATTAATACTAAAATTTGTAAGCCCCACATATAGGATCAGAGAGTCGATCGACTTATGGAAAGATGACGATTGATATAGGAAAAGAGTCAATTGAACGTATGAGGATGGATTTAATTCAGTTAAAGATGAAAGATTATCTACATGAGATTGTTGCTAGATTTCGATTGATCTTCCTCTACCAGTTCTAGAGAGCACAACCACCATTGATGCTTTGCTTGGCCAACTTTGGATGATGCCACTGCCACCCTTCGCTAGCTTGTTGAGACAGCCTCTGCCGTCTAATAGTGGGTGCCACTGCCTTCCTCTACTGGCTCATCGATGCCACCGCCACCTGCCTCCACTAGCTCATGGAGGGATTGCTGCCTTCCTTTGCGGGTGAGTGTGTGGTAGAGGTTGGCGGAAAAAGTGAGTGTGTGATGGATTTGGCATCGATCCAGCGTGCAATGGCATCGACAAGAGGGTGGAGTGGAGTAGGAGGTAGCATGGAGGAGTTGGAAAGGGGATTAATATGATTTCCACAACTCGCATATGCTCTGTGAGAGAGGAATGGCCAATGAGCTCAAAGAAAAAAAAAAGATAAGATGGAATACTGGATGATATGTGGGGCCACATGACTTTATTTTAAATTTATTAGATAATCTTGCTTATTGAACTGTCATGTGTCAAATTAGTGTTAGGTATATACCACGTCAGGTCAAAAACACCCATTATTGATTTAGGGGGATAATTTGTCTGTTCTAAAGAGTTGAGAATTAAAAATGTCTAGGGTAAATTGGACCGACATAAGAGATAATTAATTTTTTTATTAATTTATACTCAACGGATCAGAGTGTCTTATTGTTTTTATAGGATTGTTCTCTTTTGTGCTAAATTATTGAATAGCTAAATGCTCTATAAAAATTATTCAAGGTACAAACAAATAAATTAGATATTACAAAGTTATAAAATGAATTTCAAATAATTTTTCAAAAAAAATCATATATATAGTAAGTTTTATATTAATCGTATGTTTTAAGCTCGGAAAGTATGCACATTTCTCCAATCATTCCATTAAGATGAGTTCCGGAATATTTAGTCATATAGTTACATTAAAAAAGACAGATACATCTAGGGCAACTCTCTTAACACAAGCTTAACAAATGGATACTTGGTTACCGAGGTAAACAATGTAAAATTTTAATTAGGTCCGGAAGTGCACGCGGTTTAAAACGCGAGAAATTTCCTTCACAACCTGAAAGTTTGTCTTAGGAAAAAAACATATTTTCCATAAAAAAACATTCAAAAACTGTCTAAAAGAGAGTCATATTATATGTTGTGTTGATTGGGTCGGTTCCTTAACTGGAACAAATACGGAGGCAGGCTTTGGTCATATGTAAACGTGCCGGCTTCTTTTTCTGGAGGGAATCAACAGTCATGTGACAGATCATGGTATTGGCGAATATTTTACGCAATGTGACAAGATAGTCTTACTGCCTTGTTTTGTAGATCGCGTGGGACGTGTGTGTGTGCCAGGAATGCGATTCTTGTGGCACACTGCTAGCTCTACTTGCACTTCTATAAACTTTGCTCTGCTCTTGGCTTTCCAACTGACAATAATAATAAATAAATATTTACAACCATCGAAAAAAATGGTAACAAATATATATTGGCATAACGATGGGCGATCGCGGCACGGAATATAAGACTGGATTAGGACGAAGTAAACAAAATTCGAAGGAGACTAATCTGTGGCTAGTTGTTTATTTCCCAGCCATACGATTTTCCTCCAACAGCTGCATTTGATTTTTTTCCCGGCTCCAAACTAGCACACGTTTCATTGCAATCTTCCTTACGAAACTGCACTTAGTTGCAAATTGTTCAGCTTTCAAAATAATCTGCAACTGAAAGTGTACTTTTGTGTTTGGGGCTGTCTAGTCAGTCCTCTGGTGACTGAAAATTACAAAAATTTTGCTACCGATATGTCATCAATGGTTTCTATTAAAAACAGTAGATAATGCAATTGCTAGTGAAAACTGTTTATGCAGATTTAAGTACTAGATTTAATATGGATATTCGTATTTATAACTATTTATTTTTTTAGTGGTAGATAATATATCCGTCGTCGATAGTAAAACGTATACGATGACTTCGCTAATCTCAGTTTTTAGAGGTGCTCATAAAGATAGAACGTACGTATATACGTTTATAATAATAAGTCTGTGTATGTCTGTACCGTTTGTTTATAGATCAATATAGGTAGGCTTTTGTTTCATGTAGACGTTTTTTCTTTTGTGGGCCTTGTACGAGCTTATGATGTACGAGCTTATGATGGTCTTTAAAAAGCTGTAAGGGCTTTCGTGTGTGCTTCTTTAGGCCTTTTTGTTTGTTTTCTAAGACAACATGGATTGGGCTTTAAAAAACGTACAACAAAAACCCACAAATCTACACAGGTCCCAGATGAGAAGAAAAAAAAATCTACGTAGGGCCCAGATCTGAACTTGAAAAGGAAAAAACCAAAAGAACGAGATAGATCAAGAAATCGCCATTCGGTCTCTTGAACATATAACATAATGCATGCTATCAAAATCAATTCTGGAACGAAAACAAATTTGACTCCATTCACACATGTGACAACTTATTAGTAACAAAAACATGCAGAATCCCGGGAAAAAACCTTCAAACTGTAACAAATTGCACAACATTTCATTAAACTTGTAGTGTTTAATGCAGTGCAATTTTAACATATACGATTGCAATTTTTCCTATACATGAGTTGTAAAAAAAGTTGTTCCTGCTAACTGCTAGCTGTAACAATCAAACACAAGCTCACATACATGATAGCTGCTCATACTATAAGAAATGTTCATACATGCTTGGTGAAATTACTGTAAATCCAGCAATTCAAAATTGCCCAAATCTGATGGATAACTTTGCAAGCTAATCTGCTTTAGGCTGTGTTTGAGTAGAGAAGAAGGAGAAAATACGTAAAATGATGTAAACCATTAGTGTATTATTAATTAAGTATTAAATATTTTAAACCTGAAAAATAAAATAAAATAAAATTTTATTTTATTTATAAAAAAACGTACCATTCAACATTTTAAAAAGTGTGTGTGTAAAAAATAAATGATTTCTTTTCTTTTCCTCTATCCGAACACTGCCAAAACAAATATAAACCAATAGCTCCCATATAGCCTTTTTTTAAGGTAACCTCCCATGTAGCATTTACCAAACGAATGTACCTTCTCCATAACCTCATCTGTGAAATAATAACACAAAAAAGTTCAAATTTCAAATAGTAAATACAAATAGAGCAGAAACTCTGACATGAAATCGTGGCGCACACTGAACAAATGCCAGCCTCTGCAGCTTCCCAGCACGCAGCATGGATGACACTTGAGAAAAGACAGGTTTCTTATATTTGTTTGAGAAATGCAGCACGGCCAATAAAGTGCCAAAAAAAAGGCCTTTAGCAAAACATAGTTCCATCATCCCCAAAAACCTCACCTAAAAACATGCACAACATAAAAACTTTCAGCATTTAATAAAGCCCAACTTTAACATTTAAGATGTGCAAGTGTAAACAAAAAAAACTTTTCATTTGCACTAATAAATATTCGAAATTTCTAAAAATCTAATAGTGCCTTTTGATGTTGGCTGTTGCACCTATTACTAAAAAGAACATTGGTGTTAAATATAAACAACGAATCTAAATTACTTTCTTGTATTAAAAAGCGATGCTAGAACAATGATAAGCAATTGGTTGACGTGGCCACACTTGTTCAAAGCAGCTGACAGCCCCTAGGGGGCAGCCGAGCATAGCACCTTCATAAAAAACAATGGAATTATATTCACATGCTGAACTCAGCCTAACGGTTGAATGTTCCGGTTCCAAACTTAGCAGTTCTAAAATTCTATTTCTTCTCATATTTCTCAAAATATGTTTTTTAAAACTTTTCTATAAAAAAATGTTTTAAAAAATATATTAATCTATTTTTATTTTTAAACTAATAATTAATTAATCATGCTAATTTGTTAAAAGAGTTTAAAACTGATTCCAGCGCACCTAAAAAAAGGAGCATTATCATGGGAACGGATGCAGCAATATGGGCCTTATAAAATACATGATGGTATTACTGACAAATCACAGGCAAAGGACACTAAACTCTTAGGCAAGGCACGGCATAGACCAAAGCAGCAGAGTAAAACATAGTGAAACATATCCGTGTTTCGCTGTTTCATGGGTCAGTAAGATATTCTTATTGAAGATTGGCAAGCCAGAAAGAAAATTATGCCTCAGAAGTTCAAAACATAAGGTGAGTTCATGCATCTAATTGACTAACCATCGCGGCCAATCTGCTAATTTCTAAAAAGAACACAACCTTTAACTTGCATATTCTTATCTTGTGCAATTACGATACAATTATTGTGCAATTCCTATACAGTTGCTATAATATCAGTTTACTAGTGGTACTATAATCAAATATAAGGGGAAAAAAACAAGACTCACAGACAAATATGGAAATTTTATTGGAAATACACATCTGTTCAGAACTGACAACACGTCTTGTCAGCACCCAAATCCCGCCCACACAAACACAAACCTGATGCACACTGCTAGTTTTTTTTTTGACAAATCCTTTGTTGCGATAGACACATGTTGCTTCTCTCGAAAAACTGAGAGTGTTGCAGATTTTCTTTCTTTTTTTTTTGGATTCCTTAGACATACAAGATGCATGTATGTCCCACATTTCAAGTTAAAGGATTGTCTCTGCAAAAGTAAACATAGATATATTGGTAGGGTGCCTTCTTTTAGAGAGGATTTATCATGTGCCACTTCAAAGAAACCAAATAACTAAATGAAAAATGAACCCAAAATCAAAATTGGACAAATATCAAAATTTGCACTTTCATTAACACTGCAAAAATATCAAACCTAATATGCAATTTTGACGTATATAGAGCTCTAGCCCATCAACATATCCAATTTGTACATGAATTTTAAGTCATGGGGCGGTCAACTTCACCATCACCGAGCTAGGCTAGGTTATTGTCACCCGTTGCTTGGTCAATCATCGGTGGGTGTTGTCATGCCAAGTAAGAGAGCTTGCACGTATGACAAGGAGAAATGGGGATGAGGAGAGAAGGAGGGATTAGTTTCGCTATTTTATGTGCCCTAGCTATAGAAAATAAATTAAATAAGTTGAGGTGGTAAAAGATAATAGAGCAATTTAAGATATTAACTTTTTAAAATGTGAGATCAAAAGAGTAGCTTTATCAAAGCCCGTTTTAATTGTAAGTGGTGACATTACATCAATTTTCTTTCCTTTTCTCCCATAGTCCACCCCAAGTCGCATTGTTTGAGTATCGTACTCTTACCTACTGATGGTGGACTCGGATTCTCTATATTACATCAAGTATCACTATAATCCTGGCATTACAAGTAGTATCACTTGGATTCTTGCAAGTCTCACTCAAAACAGTGTCGGACTACTTCTAGCAACAACAATCAATTTGATCGTAGCTTTGTCCAACGTGACCATTCATTCTAGACCTCATGGCGGAAAAAAGTGAAAGATCTTGGATCCTAGACTTATGTTAGGAGGTGTTTTGGTGATTAATGACAATGATTGTTGAAACTAACATTTACAATGAGTTTGTGTGTTAGATTATGTTGTATCATTAAGTAAGAAGGTTGACAACTCATATGTGAGGATCAAATAATGGGATTGTAGATTGATGACAAGAAAGATGATAACTCATATATTCAGAATCAACAAGTTAAATATTGATGAATATGCTTTATGAGAGTTCATCATCTATTGATAAATATGAACACTAAGGTCTAAGTTGGTCACAATAAAAAATGGTGTGAGAAGCTACATGATGCATATGTTGATGAAGAAGAGAATATTGAAATAAAGATCAAATGATAAAGAAATAGAATGCAGTGTGATCGTATTGTTCATGCAAATAAGAAGTGACATAAGATGGCAAGGTGGTAAAGGGTTGAAAAGACTTGGCTACGAAGGAACATGCATTGAAGAAGGACAAGCAAAGGGCTTGGTGCCGAAGTATCTATGTGGTGGTGAAGAAGAAAGGGTTGGTTTGATACCGAGGGACCAACCAAGGTTATGAGGAGTCACATGTTACTAAGAATCAATCATTTAAGATTCATGAAGTGTTGATGCGTGCGTGGGGTGATTGGACCGGGCGAAGGTGTGGGCCGAGAGGGAGCGCGAGTGTGAGCCGATGGAGGTTCGATATGATGGTGCACGAATGCACCAAGGCTTGGGAGGTCTACTTAGATCTAGTGCAGATCCTTCGACTTCGAGGTCCCTTCATCAAGGTTGCTGTAATTGTAGGCGTGCTAGTCAATTTGATCTCTAATTAATAAGAAAGACAGATAGAGTTAGATCATAGAGCCAATTGGTCGATAGACCAATACGGACTCCTCTATCGGCTAGATGTGCCGATAGGGCTAAGATAGCCATCAATTATGAGTCCAATATACTCCTGCTATCGGTTGGTGGCTGATAGAAACTTAACGCTCATACATCTACTAGGAAGCCGATAACGACATAGGTGAATGGCGAGAAATAAAATAAAGGATTTTTCGACCAAAGAGCCGATGACGCTCCGAACAGGGTAAGCGATAAAAGCAATAAGCGGAACCCAAATCTCCCTGAAGGCATGAGAGCCAGCGACCACGTGACAGCATCGTTAGAGCTAGCCTCTATACATCGGACCAAACTAAGACAGTATCAGGCCGAGGCTAACGATGCAGTGATGGCGGAGGCTAGATTGGACGTAACGACAAAAAGTACAGGGCGAGGCTATCGGTTGCTTATGGGCTGAATGTCCGACGCATGCCTATATCTAACCTCATCGGCTATCTGAGCCAATGGGAAATGAAACCCACTAGATCCTGACGTCAGCCCTATCGGACATAAACTTGATAGATCAGACCTAACTGAGACAGTATCAAGCCGATTTTGACGGGACCAGATTGATCGCTAATGGATTAATTGTTGATGATATATATATATATCTATGTGTGTATCGACCGAACAGCCGATACGCTAGGCATGAAACACGAGATAAGAATAACTCATTGGCTACTTACCCCAATGAAATATCACACAAGAACCTACTGGGCCAATGACTCGATCTACCGCCACTAATCTCATAGGTTGGACCTAACCGTTGCAGCACGAGACCGACAACGGTAGAGGGAAGCCGATGAACTGATAGGCCTCACGCGAACATGATGCGTTACGTCTGATCAGACTAAGAGGTCGGATCTAACTAATACAACCGTAGATAGAATGAATGGACCAAGGTAGTGTTGGGACTTACCCTTCGCCAAAGATCGGACTTAACTGATGTAGTCTCACGTTAAGAGCCAGAACCCACTGGTAAAACCTAGATAAACTAGGGTGGCAATACGCCGAGATTGAATTGATCAGGGTTGGATATATTACAAGGTTTCAGTGGCCTCAATTTATACCTTAGAGTTACGAGAGTCCGACATGGTTATAAACAACCTTCGGACGTTATTTTCTAAATAAAAAAGAAAATTATTTCTAAGAAGTTAACAAACCTAATTAAATTTGCATATCTTATAAGATATATTTTATAGAGATAAAGTAACATGCCGTGGTTTTTATGGCTCCTCTTCAGATTCGGTCCTATATGAATAACTTTTCGTTTTTGATTGGACCAAATCCATTATCAATCCATCTGATCGGTTTCCTCATTGTATCAATCGAACTCTTTTTATAGGCTGATCGGCTCTTCAATCTTATTTGTAGGGTTTACCAAATTTTGGTACAAACATGAAAGAATAGAGTGACCTGTGGATATGAAGTTGATTTTTAGTTATATATTGGTTGGAGAATCACAAGTCATTAGCATTAGAAAGATGTGATCAAGAAGAAGAGACATGTTGGCAACTCTCAAAATAAAGTAAGAAAATGGCTTGAAGGCATTCATATTGATATAGTTATTTTTATATTTGTATTTTAAGTATAGGAATACCATACTATTAAGAGGGATGTAACGTCGATGTGTTTATTTACGTCTCAATGCTTAAAGTGACCTATCTTTTATCTTGAGAGAAATCCATGGTTTAAACTATCCATTGAGTTGTTTTAGAGTTTGTTGAGGCCTTGTTTCTCAGCCAAGAGGTCAACCTAAAACCTCCAGTAAGGGTGTTTGTCCAACTGAAGGGTGAAACCAGAGACTCCTAGAAGCCCCTCTTGGCCTACCATGTTGTTGACCCTAGAGGTTTTAGATCAATAGACCGGAACCCACCGGTAAGCTTGCTTGGGTGGCTCGAGAGGCAAGTCTAGAGACTCCAGGCCACTTCTTTTGGCTGCAAACATGGTGGTTTGGAGGTTCCTGGCCTCATGCCTAGAGGTTCCAAGCTCACGCAGGTTCTACCTAATGGTTAGTTTTAAAGGGCTTGAGTATTTGAACCTCTCCACTCCTTCTATCACTTGCTGCTAGTGTAGGTAAGAGTAGAGCTATCCAAAATATATAACCTCTTACAAATCTCCTACCATAGTAGTAATTCTTTGTGAGAGAAATTTGAGAAGAAGAGAGTTGGATTTAGAGTTTGAGAAGTTGAAAGTTAGTGAATTTCACTTCATACTTTGAATAAGTTCATAGCAAATAAATCTTTGATTGTGTATGTTACCGTTAGATATTAGGGTCTCCTAGACAACTAAGAGTCTTCGGTGAGCTTCAACATGAAGTTTGTGAAGGTCTTATTTCGCTTTCGCAAAGGAAGAAGCGAGATAGCGAAGAGACAAAAGCGGTTAAAAAAGACCTAACTTCCTTAAGAGCTTTCTCAATGGAAATGTACAAATTGTTTGTCTTCATCTTTCTTGTGCTTTTTCCATTATTATGCGTCAATTCTACTTGTGCTTGGTTGATTTAGTTAGGGCTTGTGGCTATATTACTTTTGTGGGTGGGTTGTTTTCTATCCTGAGTGGAAGTTTCAATCCAAGTTTTGAATAGTACTAATCCACCGTAAAGAAATTTTAGAAAATATCTATTACAATAAAATCAAGAAATTTTAGAAAATATCTATTGATTAAAAAAGTACCGAAGGCATCTCTGCCGTAGCATGGTGCTGTGGCTTAAAAATCGAGCATAGGGAAAAGGACACAGTGCACTGTAGCGATGAGTGAAGGAATGGACGACAAAGCTGTTGCTACTCCTTGAAGACGCCAAGACCTGAAGTAAAGCTTGACGGTTGCCTTCTTATGGTGCAAACTACAAAGATAATTTGCCGTTGTATAAAATGGGCTTGAATTATTTTGACATCCTAATCCTCATGTCATTGCCACGTATTGGGAATATAATAAAGTGGCAATTTTTAGATTAGCAAATCATCATTTTTGGGGAATGTGTTTGGACGGTGGATATGTGCTCGACGCGTCTTTCGGATTCGCCTCCCGGCCCCCGCGGGCGGCAGGTGCATGCTCCACTGCTGCCCGGATGGCCGCCTCCGCCTCCGCTGCGGTTCGCAGTTGTCTACAATGGCGGCTTCAACGCTCGCCTTCCTCAGGCCTTCAGCTGCGCTGTGGCCGGCTGCCCGCGGCCGTGAGGTTGCCGTACGTGCAGATCTAGGGTCTAGGCCAGCACGGCGTGTCCCTCGATCGGGGCGGAGGTGGCGGTTGGCTCCAACACGCTCTTCGCCGACTACAAGCCCACAACAGCATTCCTCTTCCCTGGTCAGGTATAAACGTGCAAAATTGCTGGATTTCCTTCTCCTAGCACGTACTACAAGCAGCTCTCATCTGGTGGACTGGCTTAGGGCATACTGCACGCATAGGATTCTTGGTAGGCTGGTGGCTGGTCTAGACACCACTCCTCCAATGTTCCGTGTGAGGTTTGAGCTTTGAGATAATTGCCATCCATAAGGTATATAATCTAGAAGAAGGTAGAAATCGAAGGAACCAGAGGTAATAGGGACTGTTTAGTTAGTTACTGCAATTGTAACTGGGTTCTATGAAATTGTATATTGATGGCTAGGATGAGAAAGGAGGTTATTTGATTTAGAGATAATTATGTGCTTCATTTCTTGTGCTATTTTCATGCTGCCATAAGAATAATTTTAGGCTAAATACAGTTGCAGTATATTTCTTGTATTGCCTCTATGTGATTAATTAAGTAGCACCTCTAGTTTCTGCGTTCAACTCTGTCGGAACGAATTTAAGGCCTAGTTAAAAAGGTTACTCGTTGGTCTTTCGTAAACACACGTGTGAAGTATCGATCTATGGAGGGTGAAATATCCATCTATGGAGGGTGGACCCAGTCTCAAAGCATGGGTTAAGGTCTGATCTATAGTGAACTGAGTCCAATAAAAAAGTAAATTGTATTAATAATACACAAACTGTAGTATATAAACTTATAAAACATTTCGGTGTACGACTTATCTAATGTGTGCAAACTAAGGAAAAAGAATACCTCATACCTAATCACATTGAGTTGGAATTATACATAATTAATACCTACAATTATATATACTTAATGTTAGAAACATATATATACATATATATATATATATATGACATATATATAAAATAATATCATTTTTAGTATCGTTTGGTGTAACCAAATGGGCGACTATGTTTACTGTTACTAAAAAATATTTTTATTTCCGGCCAATTGAACCGTGACTAAAAATACCAAGATTTAGTTTCAAATTACGTGTAAACTAAAGAGATTGTAAACCGAATTACGTGTAATCTAGTATTGTCACCTAATGATTATTAATTTTGTTATAATTAGTTCAGTGATCTCTAATAGTGAATCTAAGTGGATGGGTCTCTCTCTAGATACAGTTAGGAGAGAAACCCCGATAGTTTTTTTTAAAATAATGTTGTTTTTATTTTTTTCTCAATATTCTACTGTAATTCCTTCTTCTGGAATATTTATTTTGTCTGGAAAATACAAAGTTTGTAATCTAAAAATAATTAATTCAGACTATTTTTTAAGACAGAAAAGTTATTCTTTTTGTAAAGTTTATATTAAAAAGAAAGGAAAAATAATTGATCATTTGGAAATTGCATATTATATATGGAGAGGTAGAAACAGATGTAAGAGGCACCAAGATTTTAATAATCATTCCTTAATGAGTTTACCAAATTTATCAACGCTATGGAGAAGGATGCTATGGCTAAGATGACAAATAAAAAAATATTATACATGTTTCAACTGTAAAAATAAGAAAGCATGAATAAAAGTAAAAGTTATCAAGTCTCACTTAGTTTGGTGTGGCTACACAATTTGGTTTAAACATGGCAAGACAACTGAAGCCTAAAGAAGTGTCATGGAAGAACTTGATATCTATGACATTCATGATTTCATTTACAATGGTGAATATGTTGGAATCGATAATTGTGTTGTTGTGACGGATGATGATGATCATGTAATGAAGGATGATAGTGGTATCGAACTGGAGGAGATGTTGTGGCATGTCGAACCAGAAGTGATAATGGGGTTGGTGAGAGGCCTTGATATTTTTGAGGCATTGTAGAAGGTAGTGAAGAAACTGTTGTTTTATGAGTCAAAGGGTTGTGACAAGAACTTCTTCATATTTCGTTCTGTGTTGGAACTTTTTAGGTTGAAGAGTAGTAACAGTGGTTTAACAGCAACTTTGATGGTTGATTAGTTCTCATGAAAAAATTACAATCGAATTCAAACTCATTGCCAACTAATACATACAAAAGCAAAGAAACTCATATGCCCATTTGTCGTTGGGTGTACAGAAGAGTTGGGTGTACAGAAGATTCATGTCTATGTCAATCATTATATCCTGGACCACAAAGAGAATGAGTTGTGTTAACGCCAAAATCTGGATGATCCGATGGTGCTAAAGCCGATCGGCTGAGAGGTGTCCGATGGAGAGTTTGATTCAATCATCGGCCGATGAAGATACTGGTCAGCTCAGGAGACAAAGCCGATGGGAACTATAGAGAAGCCGATCTAATTAGTAGAAGATTGAATTGACTTGAAGACAGGGAATTATTCGATCGGGGTAAGGTTCGAGAAGCCCGAGGAAAGATAGGAAAGGATCGGCTTGAGTAAAAAGAGGTCCCGGTTGCTATAATGAAGAAGCCGATCAGGTTGTAGCGAAGGACGACTCGGTTCTAAATTGGAAGATTACTCAGATAAAACCGAGTTTGCAGAATAGCCATGGACTCCATGGCAAGATGTTCTATTTTTGTAAATTGTAACCTTATTAGGAAGGTTTAGTTAGTTAGTTAACTTCTTTAGAGGTATTTTCCTTTGTTCTTATTAGGAAATAATGTCGGATGGTTGTAGACGCGTCGGACTCTGTCTGTAAATCCAGGGTATAAATATAGACCCCTGGAAACATGTAAGATATCTCTCGGTCATATATAATCTCAGTGCATCGCCACCCTAGTTCATCTAGGTGTTTACCGGTGGGTTCTGGCCCTCGACGCTGGGCTGCATCGGTTAAGTCCGATCTTTGGCGAAGGGGTAAGTCCCGCCACCATCTCGATATATTCTGCTCTATCTAAGACTGCATCAGTTAGGTTCGACCTCTTAGGCCGATCAGACGTATCGCATCACGTCCGTGCAGGACCTATCGGCCTGTTAAGCTCCCTCTGCCGTCGTTAATTTTATGCTGCATCGGTTAGGTTCGACCTAAGTGCTGTCGATGGTAGATCGAGCTTCAAGCTTATAGTTTTCTGCACGGCGTATCATTGGAGTGCTAGTCGATGAGTTATCCATGCTCTAAGCTTCACGCCCAACGCATCGGCCCCTCGGCCGATACACATCAGCCTTTAGAGGTGTCCCTTGACGCGTAGCGTCGAGCGTATCGGTCTCCCAGCCGATACGCACCTGCCTTCAAAGAGACGTCTCCTCATCAGCTAGCTGAGCCAATGGGTTCGTTCCTATCTTTGCTGTAGTATAGCCAATCCGGTGTCCTCCGTATCATCGCCGCTAGCCCCGGTCTCATACTGTCTCGGTTAGGTCCGATCTACGAGATTCGGTGTTAATGGCGCTGTCATGGTGAGCGATGGGTCTCATGCTGTCATATCCGGAGCGGTATCGGCTTTGCAGCCTGTGCCTTTTTAAACTATTCCTTACCTAGTCCGCATGTGCCTTCATTGGTTTTTCCAGCCGATGAATCACTGTTCGGCTATCCGGAGGGATTCTGTGCGCCTAGCTATTTCTTGAGTACACCCTGTTTCCTCTATCGGCTTTGTGATCGATCCCTTGTCAACACCTGTCCACATCGGCTCAAGCCGATCGAAGAGCATCCTGATCCTATCGGCAACCAGCCGATAGCGAGTGCCTGTATCGGGCTACCGTCCAATGGATCTGCTCGTCTCACTTCCTTGTCAATTACAGGGTCAAATTGACTGGCATGCCTGCACCCGTACCGATGTGCCAGAGCCGATCGAACCCCACAGCCCCTGGCGCGCGTACCTCAAGCCATGCAGAAAAGCCGATCGACCTGCACTGGAGCTAAGCAGACCTCCCAGGCGATCTGGCGTGTTCACGTCGGGGCGCGCGAGAGACCTCGGTGCGAACATACTCTTTTGGCACGCCCGGTGGGACCGAAGGTTTCATTCATCGACCGATAAGAACCATACTATATTCATCGGCCGATAGAGTAGAAATCTTTATTCATGAGTCGATTGGACTGGATTTCATCGGTTGGAGAAATCAGAAGACCTTCCGTCGATTGAAGATCCTTCATCGGCTGGTGATATAATTCCATTCATCAACCATCAGGACTCTACAAATGCCTGATTAGAAGTCGGATTTTTTATCATCAACCCGGGGGGCATCTTGTTGTCAATATGTTTAAAGAAAAGGTTGATTCCAAGGCATATTCATCTAAAGATGAAGCCGATGAGGAGATTACAATTCCAGTTACCATGGAGGATTTAAATGAAGACCAGAGGCGTCATATAGAGCAAAACATGGACAACTTTTAGAAGCTCTGTTTGGAATCCTTCAGTATGACTAAACAAGGGCCGATTCAAAAAGCACAGTTACCGAAATGTGTTTTGATGAAGGAATCAGGCCTTCAGCACCTATGAATACTTCCAAGCTGTTGCAAGATATGTTCAACGAATCATTCAGTAATCCATCAGGAGTATGGATGGATACATTGCAAGATCTGATCAAGAAGACGATATAAGAGTCATCGGCTCAAGAGCTTGATCAGGATCATGTGCCTTTGCTGATAGAGACGAAGGAAAACAAGGACCTATCGGCAAATACGTATCCACCAATACAAGATCGATTCGGAGGGCAACGCAGGAGGTACCTCTAGAGTTTTTTTAGAGAAATCATTATGGAGAATATCACAGGCAGAATCGAGTACCATATCTACCTTCACATGCTCAGGAAGATACTTTAAGAGAGAAGAATTGGTTAACCAGGATTGTGGACACGGTGGAAGAGAAATTTGGTATCAAGCCCAAAGATCAAATAGTTATGTATCGGCACCCATATCCAGAATGGTTTGACAGAGTTCCATTATCTCGCCGATATACGATACCAGATTTCTCAATATTTTCAGGACAAGACAACATATCTACAATGAAACACATCAGCCGATTCTTAGCACAGTGTGGGGAAGCATCGACTGATGAAGCTCTCAAAGTCCGTCTATTTCCATTATCCCTCTCTGCAACGGCCTTTGCATGGTTTTCTTCGTTACCACCGAACTCGATTGAAGGATGGGCCGATCTGGAGCAATATTTCTATGGATATTTCTGTACTAGGATTCAAGAAATGAGACTGTCAGATTTGACATCGGTTAAACAGAGGCCTAATGAGTCAGTTCTAGAATACATCCGATGTTTTCAGGACATCAGAAGCCGATGTTATAGTATTGTTCTGAGTGATGAACAATTAGCCGATTTGGCCTTCTAGGGGTTATCAAGTCACATCAGGTGAAAATTTTCTGTCCAAGAGTTCAATAATTTAACACATCTGATGCATGTGGTATCGGCTTACGAGAGTCGATTATCAAGAAAAGAGGAGATGCCGACGCATTAGAAGTTACCGATTGGGTCTTGGGATGATAAGTCTAGAGAATGGTAACCCAATCGGGAAAACGTCTAAATCGGCTGAGCATAGCCGATTTCTTCTTTTCAAGACAGACGAGTTCTCAGAAGTGGTATCGGCTAATGATACTGTTTGTGTAAATCGGCTGAGGCATAGCCAATTTCTAATGTACGGAAGCCGATATGATTATATTGGTTATGGATGGCCGATATTGTTTAGATGTCGTCGTTAGGAAAAATATATATACAATTTTGGTTGATCAAGCTGATTGAAATCTATTGCCAATAGTTAATATTCAGAATGACATCGGGATTTTTCCGAGGCTAAAGTCTTACAAGAATTTCTTAATGGCCTCGATCGCACATAGGCGTATTTGATCTATTTCATTGATGGCGCGGATATCATCCTCATCTGATCCGGAGATAGTCTTTAAGTTCCTGTGCTGACGAACTACGATCCGCACTTGGTCTGCTACCTTGGCCTCTTGGTCTTGGATTGATTTTGGTAGGCCGATGAGGTGGGACTCGGTGGAGTTGATGTCTTCACAAACCTTGTCGATTTCCGCCATCAAATTAGCTTCTCGTTTCTTCAAGAAGACAAGCTTGGTGTTGGTGTGTTGAAGGTCACCTGACATTTCATCAAGCTTCTTCTTTTCACTTTGGGCAGTCAGCCGATCATTGTGAGCCAGATGGCTTTGCTCAACGCGATCGGCTATGCGTCGTCTTGATGCGATCAACTGGGTCCTTTGGAATTCTAAGTAGGCAGCAAGTGTGAGTGCGCCCGTCAGTTCCACAGGCAGAAGATATTCAATTTTCGCAAGTCAATCAGAACTTATAGCCGATGCATAATATCTGACAGCTCCTCATGTGCATCGGCTGGTAAAAATGGTTCGATCGCTGCGCTGGTGGTTGAGTCTTCCTCTGCTTTCAAGTATTTGCCAATGTCGAAGGAAAATAGATCGGCTAATGACTGTGTGACAATATTAATAAATATGGGGATCATGAGCCAAGAGAAATGACATATAGGATGGATGTACCTGGGATACAGTGGGAGCAGTTTGAGCAATTATGCGGGTATCAGCTTGATGTGGGGCAGTTTGAGTTTGAGGAATGGATGCCATAACTTCTGAGGATACCATCGGCTCAGCCCCAGTAACAGTGTCCGGCATTTGGACTTCAGGAGCCGATGGTTCAGGCTGCAAAGTGAAGTAGTCAAGATAAAAGCAAAGACAACAAAGAATTGATGCTGACACATACCAATGGAGATGCGGAAGAAGTCAGGATTACCATGGGAGAAGGGCTTCGCAAGGCCGATGTAATAATGGCAATATCGGCGTCGGATTTCTGTTTCTTAGAAACCGTTCGAGTAGTCGGTTTCTTGTGCTTCAGCCCTGATATTTGCGACACTCGAAGGAGAGCCAATGGAGGTGGACCACCCTGCCCAAGGAGGGATTTGGCCAATGGAGGTTGATAAATAATCGGCTGACCACTTGCGCTGGCTGTAGGTGCATCTTTGTCGCCAGCCTGTGGAATCATGGGATTCAAGACACAATTGAAATTCAATACGATAAAGAAAAGATAGTGAAAGGAGAAGGATTACTTCATCAGATTCCACGTAGTCGTGGTTGAAACGAAGACAGTAATTTTCAGCCGATAGACTGAACAGGTGCCTTCCCTATTCTAACCACCATCGAGCAAATATTTTGGTATTGGATATACAGGGCTCAAAGGTGGAGATAGTCCCTAAAGACAAGGTTGATGCCATCAACCTAAGATGGTCATACTCCAATCCACTTTTTACTTCTCTGCGGGGTTGGAGCTTGCCGATGAAGAACAAGCCGATGGGGAGTTGGCCGAAGCCCAACTGACGAGCACCAACCGAAGGATGGTAGAACTCGTATGATGGATGTTGGGATCGGCCCAATGAATATCCAATTGGCAGAAGACAAGGAGTTATGGTGGATAAAAAAATTGTCTTTGATTCTTCATCAGCTAAGACATTCATCAGATGAAATCTGGAAAGCATTTCAAAGGACGAGTCATTCTCGTACGCAAACCAAATGGTGACTTCTTTAGTGAAGCCGTAAAAAAAACACTTGAACCACTGGCTGAGTCCAAGGGGGTTCATTTTGCTTTTAGGAAGAGCCGATGAAGCTTCACCCAGAGATATGCATCGGCGTGGACTGGCCTCATTTTCCTCTGGATAGTCAGTCGGGTATGTCATGGAAGGGAAAGAGGGCCTGGCGATGACTCTCAAGGTGTAGACGTTCAACCAGAGTTGTATAAACCACCAGGAGCCGCCGATATGTCTGACTGGTTGATCTGCCGATAGCTTGGTCGCCACTTGATGGAGCAGTTGATAAGTGGCTCTGAGAAGATATTGCCTCAGGGGAATCTGGTGGTGATCGGCTAGGAGCTCTGCTAGACATTGCATATTGGTTGTTGGACCAAGAGTCGAACCACCAAAGACGAACCGTTCCAACTAGAGATTCAAGAACGCTACGTGTTCACGTCCATCGACTTGGCCAGAGGATTTTTTATGTAGGGAAATATATTTAGTCCAACCTCCGACGTTCTTGGTGTTCAGCCAATCAGTGGGTTTGAATCTGAGGCTGAATGGATTTATGTAGTGAGTGGTATTGAGGCAGGTCAACATAGTAACGTCCATCAAAGTGGGGGTCATCTGCCCATACCCGAACATGAAGGCATTTAGGATATCCGACCAAAAGTAAGAACCCGATGCAAGTAGATGTTTATTCTTTTCCATATCGGCTAAGGAAAGGTTGATGCAATGGTCTATCTCCAAATCCTCCTAGAAAGATTTTTTGGAGGCGGAAACCCTAAGGTATCAATTCCTCCATTCTGAGAGTTTGCTAGGCCATGATCTAAAGCAGTTAGCCCAATCGATGATGGCCATAGATGAGTGTTTAAACAGGATCCTTTCTGTTTCAGAGTTGATGAAATTAGTCAGATCCTCGCTACCTATAGGGCCAAGAAAGAAGTGACCGGGGCGGTCAAAAACTGGAATAGCAATCTAACTCTTGAGATCCTACAGAAACAAGAACCCGACTACTAATGAGAAATCGGGATGGGAAAGATTCGTGCAAAACATAAGATGAAAGAGCAGATAATAGTTACCTTAGGGATTACGTGTGTAGAAGCCATTGTACAAATGAAGAAGGCGTAGCGGCCGATGAAGAAATCTGCGAGAGTTCGTCTTCAGTCTTCGGAGCCCATCGAGGTTTGCGGAAGTTCGTCTTTGGAGATTTGCGAACGCCTTTGGAGCTCGTCGAGGTTTGGGGTTTTTGATGGGAAGAAGTGTGTGGAAGAAGGCTGAGGCGGAGATGTGTTTTATAGAGGCGGAGTGACCTAGGCAGAAATCTGAGATGATTAATACGGGTTTTAACGTGTCATCTTGGTTTGCGGAGACTTCTAATGGCTCAAAATTTCGTAGTCTATTGGCAAACTTCAAAATTGGAGGGCATGTGTTAACACCAAAATCTGGATGAACCGATGGTGCTAAAGCCCATCAGCTGAGAGGTGTCCGATGGAGAGTTTGATTCAATCATCGGTCAATGGAGATACTGGTTAGCTCAGGAGATAAAGCCAATGGGAACTGTACAGAAGCCGATCGTAATTGTAGAGAAACCGATCTAATTAGTAGAAGATTGGATCGGCTTGAAGACAGGGAATTATCCGATCGGGGTCAGGTCCAAGAAGCCCGAGGAAATGTAGGAAAAGGATCGGCTTGAGTAAAAAAAGGTCCGGTGGCTACAGTGAAGAAGTTGATCGGGTTGTAGCGAAGGAGGACTCGGTTCCAAATTGGAAGATTACTCAGATAAAACCGAGTTTGCGGAAGAGCCGTGGACTCCATGGCAAGATGTTCTATTTTTGTAAATTGTAACCTTATTAGGAAGGTTTAGTTAGTTAGTTAACTTCTTTAGAGGTATTTTCCTTTGTTCTTATTAGGAAATAATGTCCGATGGTCGTAGGCACATCAGACTCTGTCTATAAATCCAGGGTATAAATATAGACCCCTGAAAACATGTAAGATATCTCTCGATCATATATAATCTCAGCGCATCGCCACCCTAGTTCATCTAGATGTTTATCGGCGGGTTCTGGCTCTCGACGCGGGGCTACATCGGTTAAGTCCGATCTCTGGCGAAGAGGTAAGTCCTGCCACCATCTTGATATGTTGTGCTCTGTCTGCATCAGTTAGGTTCGACCTCTTAGGCCGATCTGACGTATCGCATCGTGTCCGTACAGGACCTATCGACCTGTTAAGCTCCCTCTATCGTCGTCAATTTCGTGCTGTATTGGTTAGTTTCGATCTAAGGGGCTGCCAACGGTAGATCGAGCTTCAGGCTTATAGTTTTCTGCACGGCGCATCGTTGGAATGCTAGCCGATAAGTTATCCATGCTATGAGCTTCACTCCCAGTGCATCGGCCCCTCGGCCGATACGCATCAGCCTTTAGAGGTGTCCCTTGACGCGTAGCGCCGAGCGTATCGACTGGGACCGATACGCACCCACCTTCAGAGAGGCGTCTCCTCATCGCCTCAGCTAACCGATGGGTTCGTTCCTATCTTTGCTACAGCATAGCCGATCTGGCGTCCTCCGTATCATCGCCGCTAGCCCCGACTTCGTACTGTCTCGGTTAGGTCTGATCTACGAGATTCGGTGTTAATGGCGCTGTCACGGTGGGCGACGGTCTCATGCTGTCATATCCAGAGTGGCATCGGCTTTGTAGCTCGTGCCTTTTATACTATTCCTTGCCTTGTCCATATGTGCCTTCATCGGTTTTTCCAGTTGATGAATCATTGTTCAGCTATCTAGAGGGATCCTGTGCGCCTAGCTATCTCCTAAGTACAGCCTGTTTCCTCCATCAGCTGTGTGGTCGATCCCTTGTCGACACTTGTCCACATCGGCTCTCTAGCTGATCGAAGAGCATCCTGATCCTATCGGCAGCCATGTATCGAGCTACCGTCCAATGGATCTGCTTGTCTCACTTCCTTATCAATTGCAAGATCAAATTAACTGGCACGCCTGCACCCATACCGACGCGATGGAGCCGATCGAACCCCACGGCCCCTAGCGCGCGTACCTCAAGCCACGCAGAAAAGCCGATCAGCCTGCACTGGAGCTAAGCAGACCTCCGAGGTGATCCAGCGTGTTTGCGCCGGGGTGCGTGTGGGACCTTGGCGCGAACAAGTTGTTAGACAGTTGCCCTACTTATGATGCTAGTTGGTACAAGACGGTACTAAGTCTTTGAATAATCAAGGTGGTTCATCTAATTCAAAGAGAAGAATAAATGTAATGGTACCTGCTAATGAATGATTAGCTGAAACGTTTGTTCTCAAACCCTAGGAATGCTGAATTGATCTGATGGAACAGAGAAAAACACATGAGGCACGAAAAGCTTAGGTACCCCACCAATGCACACTAGTGGAAAAATTTGATGAGAAGTAGACAGTATTTGCTAAGAACCCGAGAAATATTAGGTTTGCATTGAGTATCGATGGGATGAACCCCTTTGGTGACTTGAGCAACACACACATCACTTGGATGGTACTTATGAACATCTACAACTTTCCTACATACCTCTATTAGAAGCAAAAGTACATTTTGTTGTCCATACTTATATAAGGTTTGAGACAACTAGTTAATGACATCGATATCTTTCCTATACCTTCAATGGAAGACATGACTGATCTATGTGTTGACACAAAAATCGGTCCGATCCCTACTTGGCACATGCGAAGTCTAGGGAGTTTTGCTTAGCTCTGGTGCAGGTCCTTAAGCTTGAGTTTTGGGACATACCAGTCAATTTGATATGTAATCGACAAGGGAATATATATACATAAAGGGCCAATCGGCTAGATAAGCTAACATGTACCTGCGTCGTCAGCTAGAAAGCTGATAAGAGATGTAAGTATTGATCCATCAATTGATAGGCTGATGAAGGTATAGAGGAATAGCATATTAATAAACCCATAGGCTAAAAGTCTGATGGGGTATTCATGAAGCATTTGTATATCGGAGTCCATATGAGATATTTACAATATGATAATACATTGGTGAGACTGATGTAACATCCAAATCGGCTGACGTTAACCTTGGGTTCAAAATATACTAAAGTATAAGCAATAATCGATCGGTCAATGAGTTGATAGCAGCATATGAGCAATAATCGTTAGACCCATCTACTAGAGGTCCAATGGAAGTCAAAGTAAGCTATCAATGCAACAATAAAGCTCATGGTTAAACAAAGACTATAATCTGATAGCTAATAGAGAGGCTAAACTTTATTTAGACGCAACCTATAGGATCAGACTCAATCGAGATAGCAATAGGTCAAAGCTAAATAGAGCAATCTGTCTAGCCGATAAATCTCGCCTAACAGAAGGTAAATAGATAAACTGAATCACATCGAAGATATCGAGTTGATGCAGCCTTAGATACAACTCGATAAATCAAAGATAACTTGCAAATGCCTAATCAAGACTCGAATATCAAACTAAATCGAGGAAGTCCTCGTCCAGAAGATGCATTTACCGAGGTGACGAAAACCACTAGCCATTGGAGATCAAAACCAATGTAGCCCTACGTCAGGAAGATATCGTTGGGGTAATTAAGACTACTAGTCCCTAGAGATGAAACTGATGCAGCCCTACGCTTAGAAGAAATCATCAGGATAACTAAATTACTCCTACTACTAAGTTGTGCCTAAGGGTTGGCGATGCACCGAGATAAGTTGTGTATTAAATATGTGTTTAAACCGGACATGGAGTTGTGTCTTCATTGGACTCTTCTTGTACTCAAATCGGATGCTTCCTATTACTGTCCGAATCATATTTGCGATGGTTATTTTCTAGGGTCAATACTATGAAACAATGGTTTATAAATGTCAGATGAATATATGCAGGAGTACTTCACGATTAGAGCCATTATTTTTGTTACTATCAATGAGCTCCCTATGATATTTTCTCTATTGGGATAGATAAAATGAAAGATTGGATATTCAATTTGTATCAATGAAACGATGTACAAGTATCACACATCATATAAAAAAGTTAGTGTATGTGTTAGCGATGGCTATTAACTAGAGATCAATCATAGACACCACTCCATGGCGGGACATTTTGACAATATGGTGGAGAATGAGGTTGTAGAAACAAAAACTGGGAAAATTTGTGTTTAAATTGATGAAGAAAGTGAATGTTGTATTTGGAAAGGCCAAGAAGAAGACAACAAAACGTTCAAAAAATATGGAGGAAGATAAAGAGCCAAAAGTACCATTCAAGAAACATTTGGTCTTATTTAAGTACTTAGCAAGACTTAGATATTTGTCATACTATCGATATCATGCATCTTGAGAATATATTTGATGATACCATTTTTCTCTTACTGGACATACCAAGTAAGACAAAGGATGAGTTAAAGGCATGTTGCGACCTGGTAGAAATATGGATAAGGGAAGAGCTTCACACTATGAATGGACTAAACGAAAAAGTATACCTTCCTCTGACCAGCTTCACCTTAAAAACTAGGGAGAAAAAGTTATTATGCAAGAACCTTTATGGGGTGAGAGTGTCTACTAGTTTCTCGTCAAATATCAAGTAACTTGTTTCTATGAAAGATTTGATGATGTCAGGCTATAATTCCCACAACTGTCAGATGATGCTAACTATATTCCTCCTTATTGCAATAAGACCAATCAAGTCATTAAATGTAAAGACGGCCGTCACTAGGATATGTTATTTTTTTAATACAATTTCACATAAGGTTATTGATTCGAAAGAATTGGGTCCTCTCAGAGTATTTATTGTAAAGACTTTATGCCAACTTGAGATGTGTTTGCTTTCCTCCTTTTTCAAAATCATGGTACACCTCATGGACAATGGCAATAGACCCCAACAAACCATGAAAGCATCGCGACAAGAGAAGATAATAACTACTTGGCCCACATCATCCGATGATAGACCCCAAGGCCTATCGAACATCTTATGTACAAATCTAGAATTCGTTGCCACCAACGAAGATGTTCCAAAGGAATTTCATGGCAAACCATTCCTTCCGCCTTTTATGCTCAAGGACGATCCATTTCAAATGACGAGATGGCATGAATAGTACATCAAAGCTAGTAGAGTTGGCATTCCTTATATTTCAGCTTGGGCCTCTAGTGATCTCTTTATGATGGTGGAAGCATGGTTTTGATTTATTTTAGAGAGATGCATGCAATATATCATAAAAAAACTTGACGTTAATGTTATTGTTGTGTGATGCATGTAAGTTAACATTGATCTTTTTGTTATTAAATCATTCCCTAATGAATGATATTATAATGATTTGGAATTGCTCTTTTGTAGGATGCAACATAGCTTAGCAATGAAGTTAAACAAACTAGTTACTTAATTGAACCTACTTCAAATCTCAAAGCCAGCACATACACCATTGACATAAAGAAAGATTCCACTGTATTGAAGGACAAATCTCCTAAGGAGAGATTGAAATACATTCGGAATCTGAAAACTAAAAAGAAGGTGGAAGTATCTATATAGGATGTGCGATGATAATTACAACGGATAGAACATGGATAATAGTACTGTATAATAGGGGTGAGTTCAAAATTTAACATAGTTGTCTTATGTAAACAACAATTAATAACATAAAGTTTGATACCGACACCATTATATTTATTTCATGATATTTCAAGCGACTACAAAATCATCGTGCTAGACCCAATTGATATCCCATAGCCTAGATATCAAGCTTTTATTGACATTTTGTAAGTCTGTGTACATATAAAAAAAACTAAAATATATTATGTTTATGATCTTTTATAATGTGCCACAAGCAAGTGTATTATGACGATATTATGTGAGCCACTACCTCATGTCTAATGGGTTGTACTACAACAACCCCAAAGATGTAATTTAATATATGAATTTAAGCATCGGTTCTCTACATTACTATATATTAAATAATCTTTAACTATTTTTTAACATGATATATATATAGATGCCTATAATCAATGACTGTGATAAGTTACTCGATGACAAAAAAAATTTAAGAATATATCTATCACCGTAAGATCTACCATATTTATTTATGAAGAGTTTCTCGATAAGGAATGACAATTTATATAAAAGGAGATATTCTAAGGCTTATCAAATAGGACATTCTGTCGTTCTACATATTGATGAAAAACTAAGGCTTACAGGTGGTGCATAATGTACACCACCTGTGACGATTTATTTTCACAGGAGGCATAGGAGCCGCCTGCAGAAAGACTAATTATCGCTGGCGTTGAATCGCAGGTGGCTCTACGTGCAGGGAGCCGCTTGTAGAGATGTGTTTCAACCGCCCGCAAAAGCGTTTTTTTGGAGTAGTGTATTTTGTTTTGAAACAATAAGCACATGGGTTCCTTGCCAATGGTTTGATTTGATCTTTTGTTGAACATTACTTAAATCTCTAAGTAAGATGGAATGCCTAATTGAAGCATCGTGCTTTTTCATTCTGCCGTGGGTCAAGTCTGTTTACTTATGCAAAGTTCTCAGCATGCAGCTTTGAGGATGGTTTAAAGCTTGTCAAGCTTTAGAGGATAATCCCTGCAGGTCACTGTCCCAAAAGCACTGAGATAACTCTACCTTGATTTTTATTTACTTTCCGAATTGATTAGTTTTAATTTTTGTGTAGGATGCTTCAGATGCTGCCAGCAGTGATATGGTTAGTATGATTGGTCTAGATTCAGGAAAGGTGCAACAATTATGCGATGCTGCTAATGAGGAAGTAGACAAAACAGAAAAGAGTTCAAATAGCAAACTTTGTGTGTCCTGTAAGTGTTTCATCTGATGTGTTTGGTTCCCTACTAGGTACCGTTGTGTTTCAACATAGTAACACATCGGGTCATTTTATTGCAGGGAAATTATGCTGTTTCTGGTGGTGTGAAGGGCATCGAAGGAGTTGGAGCCAAAAAGAAGTCCCTTAAGGCCAGAATGACGGTTAGTGTTCCCAGGCATATCTATATGTGTTATCTGACTATCATAACTTGATGTGTTTTGGAAATGTAGTAATGTTAATCTACTGAAGACTAGCCCCTCTGTTCAAAAGCATTGAAATGTATTAATACCTTAGCAAAAAAAAATCATGAAGATATTATGTTACAGAAATATATCCGTTGTCAAATCTAAGTTTATAATTCTCGGATTGTCAATCTAAATAGTACCAATTAGTGGTAAAAGTTATGAAAGTTTTACTGTACACGTTCTAAAAAAATTGACAGAGTATGTGATGATACGTATTATCTATGTTTGACAATTATCTTACCAGGTTCGCCTAGCTGTGGCTGCTGCTTTCCAGACAAGCTTCATGCAACCTTCTGTTTTGGAACACCAAGAATCCCAGTTATCTCCAACGTGGATGCTCACCCCACACAAAATCTGAATTTTTAATGAAGCTCTCTAGGTGCCAATGTCTTCTGTACTTTTACGTGTGCCTGACCAACTAGGGTAACAGGTAACTTCTCCAGTTATCCTGTGCAGTGGCAAAGTCCTATGAAGACTCACCTGAGAAAAGCTACGAACTTACCAATTATTTTTAGATTATTCATCAGATTATTAAAATAATTTTTTCACGCTTTAAAAAATATATTTTCTCAAAAAAAACTTTTTTACTGTATTGTTTAGATAGCTTATTTTAAGTTTAAGTATTTGTTAAAATATTTGTTAAATTTATTTATTAAAATATTTGTTAAATTTATTTATTAAAATATTTGTTAAATTTATTTATTAAAATATTTAATTTATTCTTATAATTAAGTAGATAATCTATCGTAACAATCCGCTTAATAATTTATTTCAACTTGAGTCTAAAGTTCCAGAAAGCTATGAACTCAGCCGAGGATTTATTGATAATTTCACATTGCACGCAGATGCTGTTAGTAATGTTCTTGCACCGTTGCTTGTCTGGCATTACCAGGTTAATGAAGGAATCCTTAAAAGGATTAACAAAGGTGCACGAACATTGCTGCCTGAGATCTGGAAGTATCATGATGTATCGAATGTTAGTATGTTAGCAACAGTGCTTTTGTAGCAAACTGGCATTGGCCCATAGTTCGGAGTTTCTTCTTGTGGTTTTGATGTTTATTTACATCCTGTGGTTCAGTTTTGGCCTCCATGTGTGCATGTGCAACGGGATACAAACATGACCTACTGCTATAGTTTACACGAAAATCCTTAATACTGTTCCTATGCTGAGTATGATGAAAATTATATTTGTATTGGAAAACTACTAAGAACTAGTACAGATTATCATTTCACAAAATTATACTCATGGTCACAAATACTGTTGTTGTAAACAAGATTTAGTTAAACTTTTAGCACTTTAACCATCAATGGCTTTTAAAACACTTAGTCTAAAAACATAAAAAGGGTATGTGTATATTTTTTTAAATACTGTAAAGTATTACTTATAGTACCTCATAAACTTATTGTGTTTATAAACTAATTCAAATATAAAATCTGTGGTCAAAATCGCATCTCAAGCTCAATTAAAGAGTCAAACGTCTAAGTCTTTAGTGATTGAATGGAGTACTTTTTAATTGGAGAGCTATTAATTAAAGAACTGCATTGGTAGAGATAGAAGCAGATCGCGGTTTCAGAAAGCATGTTGCAATTAAAGAACTGCATTGGTAGGGATCGAAGCGGATCGCGGTTTCAGAAAGCATGTTGCAATGTGTTCGCATTGGATCTCGTGTGCCCCGGCGTGAATACGCTAACGTCCAGAAAGTCTGCTTAGTTTCAGTGTAGGTCGGTCGGCTTCTCTTCATAGCTCGAGGTATGCGCGTCGGGGGCCATGAGATTCGATCGGCTCCGACGCAACGGAACGGGTGTGGACGTGCCAGTCAATTTAAACTTGCAGATAAGGAGGTGAGACGAATAGGTCCGTCGGACGGTGGGCCGATATAGGCGCTCGCTATCGGTTGGCTGCCGATAGGATCAGGATGGCCATCGCCCGCGCCCAAAAGATCCTTCACTATCGGCTATTTGCCGATAGAAATCAGGACGCTATTCAATCGGCTGGAGAGTCGATGAAGGTGTGGACAGGTGTCGACGAGAGATCGGTCGCAGAGCCGATAAAGGAACCGGGGTGTACTCAGAGGATAGCAAAGCGCATAGGATCCCTTCGGATAGTCGACGGAAGCCGTAACGGTCATTCATCTGCTGGAAAACTGATAAAGGCACATACAGACTGACAAGGAATCGTATTAAAAGGCACGGGCTGCAAAACTGATACCGCTCCAGATATGACATCACGATGACCCGTTGCCCACCGTGATGGCGCCGTTAACACCAAATCTCGAAGATCAGATCTAACCGAGATGGTACGAGGCCGAGGTCAACAATGACAATACGGAGGATGCCAGAACGGCCATGCTGAAGTAAATACAAGAGTGAACCCATTGGCTAACTGAGCCGATGAGGGAACGTCTCTCTGAAGGCGGGCGCGCATCGACTGGAAGACCGATGCGCTCGGCGTTGCACATCAAGGGACACCTCTAAAGGCTGGTGTGTATCCGCCGAGGAGCCGATACGCTGAGCGTAAAGCTTAGAGCATAGATAACTCATCGGCTAGCACTTCGATGATACGCCATGTAGAAAACTATAAGCTTGAAGATCAATCTACCGTCGACAGCTCCATAGGTCGAATCTAACCGATGTAGCACGAAATTGACGATGGCAGAGAGAGCTTAACAGGCCGATAGGCCCTGCACGGACGTGATGCGATACATCTAATCGGTCTAAGAAGTCAAATCTAACCGATGCAGCCTTAGACGGAGCAGAACATATTGAGATAGTGGCGGGACTTACCCCTTCGCCGGAGATCGAACTTAACCGATGTAGCTCCGCGTCGAGAGCCAGAACCCACCGGTAAATAACTAGATAAACTAGGGTGGCGATGCACCAAAGTTGTATTGATCGAGAGATGATTTACATGTCTCCAGAGGTCTGATATTTATACCCTGGGTTTATAGAGTCCGACGTGTTTTCAACTATCGGATGTTATTTTCTAACAAAAATAAGGAAAATATCTCTAAAGAAGTTAACTAACTAACTAAACATTTCTAATTAGATAAGATTACAATTTACAAAGATAAAATACTCTGCCGTGAATTTCACGGCTCCTCCGCAAACTCGATCTTATCTAGATATTCTTTCAATTTAAAACCGAGTCTTACTTCGCTACAATTCGATCGGCTTATTCACTGTAGTGATCGGACACCTCTTTAGTCGATTGGCTTTAGGCGGTCTATCATCGGGCTGTTCGGATTTTGGTGTTAATACAATATCCAGTATTCTCAATCTGTCAGGGAAGAAGCGTGGTTGGTGGAGGTGACATGGATGTCTGAGTCGTCGGCGTTATTGGTCAAGATAGAGAAAGAACATCGGCAATGGATGTGCTGAAATTTGAAGAAACAGCCAGGCCAAAGAAAATGGTTACAGATATACAGTAACGGACAAAGAAAGTGTTCGAAATTTTAGCAAAAATCGGGTGATCTTGAATTGAACAGCTCAACTGTGTCTAATAGGGGTATGCCTCCCAATAGGGTCAAAGGCCTCAACCTTTCTCTCTGTTTATGTTTTTTTAGCCAATTCTTGGATGATAGGATGGAATTGAGTTTATTATAATTATTTGAGAGAACACACGAATAAATTAAATATTATAAAGTTAAAAGTTGATTTAAAAAGATTTTTCTAATAAATGATAATGAAGAATTTTAAAAAAAACTATATCATTTACAAGAACATTAGAAAGAGTGCACTAGATAATCCATATAATTCATAAATAGAAAAAAAGTTTCCTAGTAGCCAGTGCTCTATCTCTATCTAGTATAGTACTATGAAAAGATGTCAGTTCAGTTTTTCTTTCCTTCTTACATAAAAGTCTAAATTACCCTAACGATAGTATAAATTACTCTTTTTAATTAAAATATCAGACATTTTACCTTTAAACTTTTTAAAACCGGACGAATTAGTCCCTCTCCTAACTCAATTCGATACAGTTTTGGTCCAACATGATATCAATGTAACAATCTAATCATCAAAAAATAAAAAAAATATAGGCTAACATGTCATATATCACACCTCTTTGTCTCTCTACCTATCTGTGCTTGGCACTGGAGGGCGCTAGAAGTTGTGGTTGCCAGTGGAACTCAAGCCCTCCTCGAAGAGGGCACTAGTGTTAGGGGCTGGCGATAGAGCTAGAGATCTCGGGAGGGAGGGTGCTAGAAACGACGGCTAGATGTGGAGCTCGATTTCACTTGGGGAAGGTGCTATATGTCACATCCCAACCTAGCACCACCTATAGCAACATCAGAGATGGTGCGCCATAGAAAATCGACATAAATTGACTCCTATAGGACCACGATGCTAGTATCAGTCAGGATATAATGTTGTTACATACGGTCAACAAATATGCATCTTTGTAACTAAATATAACTTAGATAAATTATATCTTAGAGTTGATACCTTCAAAACAACTTCAAACATATAATCGGTAAGCAGAAAAGCAGTAACGAAACTTAGCGCAACAAGACCCAATCCACAAGTAATGGCTTGAAATTAGGAAAAAAACACTAGACTTCGATTTCACTTTTGTCTTCGTATGGGAGAGGGGAAAACAATAGCGTTGAGTATACATGTACTTCGCAAGTCATGAGGAAAAGTAAGCATATAGACTACATAAGAGGGTTGGGTTTGTTTCACAAACTTTTAAAAACATTTTTTAAAGCACAAAGTATGAGGTTGTTATCATGTGATTAGAAAGAGACTATTGCCTCGATCCTGTCCGTAAATTACTTTCAACAACTTAAGCCGACGAAACAAATTTTAATTGATTAAAACTATTCTGTCGGTTACCATATCATAACACCGACGCATAACCTTTTGCGCTTAGTCAGTTTCAAACTCATTTCCCATCTATTAGTTTATTTTCACTTTCATAATCATCTGACATCAGCTCATCTCATCATCTCATCTCTTTGGCTTTTAGAGCTGTCCATATTCTCTAATAAATACTACTTCTCCTCGAAAAGCCTAATCTATTATGCCATTTGACATTCCGATCTACCATAGGACCGTTTTAAACCACGTAATTGTCATCTATTAGTTATTATGACCAATTCTAATGATAGTTCCCAATTCCACAAACCATTTTCATAAATCACAGGCAAATACATTTATGCTAGAGAAATTACCTCACATTCGCCCGTAACTGTGGGCACAAATGATCAAACAGTGTGATAATCTCTATAGAGAGAGTGCACGTTTTACCCATATGTCACGAGCTTACTTCCCATATCCATCGATAGCCGGTCATCAAGTGAACGAATTCTAGACTAAGTATTGAGCAAGTTCTAGACTTCTTGTATTTAGAGTACCATAGGTGTATTCCACATGCCATCTCGATGACTCTACATCCAATGACTTTCATACTTATCCAGGGTCCACTAATTACTTCACTCATGTGGTCATAGTGTGAGATGCTCAAATAGAATTCCCAAAAAAATTAATCATTAAATGTGAATACAGAGTGCCACCGTAGAGACCACCACTTTACATTGTGGATTTTCACAACCCATTTTTATTTCATAAACACATCAACACCACTTGTCAGGTTTTCAAGGATAGAAATCTATTTTCCCATTTCAACAAGCAAGTGTAATGTGAGTGGGATCGTTAATACCTATGCTCGAGAGCACAAGTGCTAATATACTACAAGGGTGGAGCGACAAGGGATATATGTATCAACATATTACAGATATAATGTAACTAGTCTATCGATTCGTAACGCAAACTGAGGCTGGTCAAATTTATCGTGCATAAATTTTACAAACAAAATATTTTATAAAATAGGAGCAATATGATTAAATAGTAACTTGCCTCTATCTTCATCTTCAAAATCTTCAACACCTTATGTCTGAAATAATTTCTATTGACGTTGACTACACATAAAAGAAAACTAGACAAAACCCTAAAAACAAAAATACTATTATTATTAACTATTAGTGGTTAGTGGATAGGAAGGAATAAATTTTTTGGATTTTAAAGAATTTTATAGAAAAATAAATAAATTTATTATAAATTAGGAATATTTGGGTCCATGGGACCAAGGGATAGGAAGGCCTGGACTTGTTTTATAGGGTAGGAAAGGGAAATGGACGATTGATGGGCTGTGGCCGAAGTGAATGAGAGAGGCCGTTAGAGGAGGAGTAGACTTAGTCGACGGGAAGATATGTGATCGGGCTGCTGCGCCACGGCCTCATGTCTTATGGCCTGTTGCGGCGGGCCTGCCAACTAATGGCATGGCCCATTGTGGAGGAGGGAGAGAAGAGAGATGGTGCACCGATGCACTCGGGACCTTGGGTTGCCTAGGCCGTCCTACCGGCCGACAGCTTGTCCCATGGCAGCCGGTCAGCATTGGCACGGTGTCGGCCCACCCTTCCGACGTGGCTTGCTTGGGATTGGACAGTAGACTACTACCAATTCACGTCACTGACGAAAGAATGCACTGTCCTCTTTACCACTAAACCAAACTCATCAGTGCCTACCTACCGTAGCTAGTGAAAATAATGTAGGCAACACGTACTATTCTCTCTTTTTTCAGGCTTTCTTCACGATCTATTGTACACGAGCTATATCCGTATGACCAAACAAAAAGCACCTCTCTAGAAACACGCAAGCTACTCCTGTCATTTATAAATGATAGTATTAGAATTATATCATGTCACATATATTGAGCCCCAGTCCCTAGATAAAGACGGGTCAATTCAATTTGTTACTCCTACTTGCCACTCTGAATCTTCATGGAGTCCATATATGTCCTTGGAATTTCTGCATGTCCCAATGGCACTTGTACCACCATATTTGCGTCATGGGTCTCTCTCCCTGTGTGTGTCTCAGTAATCTCCATAACAAATTTATGGGTCGTATGTCACCGTATCAATCTCGTCAACACGATCCTGTTTGGGGCGTTCCAAAAAATCAATATCTAAAGATAAAAAATTAGGTGTTTTATAGTAGTATCTACATTTACTACTACAAAACACCTAATATCTACTTAGTACATAGTTTCATAGGTGTCGGTTTAGCATATATAAAGCTTTTCATATCCACAAGTGCACCCCTAGAAGACCAAAACTTGAAACTAGCGCCTATAATAACTCGTTGGTATCCAAAACTGACACCTTTATCTCTCAAAAATATATAAGTACCGTTTAGAAGTACCAACTAGCACTTTTTAACTGAGGACGTCAATACAGGTTTTTAAAAGAAAACTAGTATAGATAAGATCGAGTAGAGCCAATTGGAAGCAAGACCACATCTTTATCTGTTGATGATGGTGCTATCTTGTTTCTTTCTCTCAATCTCTTGTCAATGTCACACCTCCTTCTCTTTGCCGATGTCACCAACCCTCCTCCTCCACTGGTCCTCATCCTCTCTGCTAACGCCACCAACACCTCTTCCTCGCCCTCAATACAACCAGTCCTCATCTTTGACAACCTAGTCCTTCTCGTTATCAATGCCTCAGCCCTCCTTGAGGCCCTAGTCCTCATCACTATCAATTCTAGTCGCCTGGATCTCAAGGGCTATCAAATCTAGTCGCCAAGAGCTTGAGGCTGGCTAGATCCGATCGATGTGGTGAGCTTGACGATAGCAACTGCCGCATTAGCTAGCTAGTTCCCTTTCCCCTTTCGGATCTCTCCACCACAGCAGTCTAACTGTGGTTTACTAGATCTGAGCGAGTAGGCGGGTGAACAAACTTCCCTACCCATGGCGAGCAATTTACTTTGTTGATGAAGATACATTTTGATTGTGTTGAATTCTTTTGGAAGCATTGGCTGAATCTAGCCGACTCTTTTTTTTGCCCATGAAAGGCAATAGGTCTTGGTTCTCAAATCCATCACCCAAGCCCCTCTTGTGATCAGTGGCGTCTATCGAGTGCCAATTGCATATCTAGCACCAATGAGAGGCTTGGGACGGATACTGAAAGCACTTTCTATAGTAGTGATTTGTGAAAAAAAATGAGTGTGTATCACCATTTGAGCATCATGCATATCCCAAATTATGATCTGCATATAAAATTTAGAGTAAATTACATTAGTGATAGATGAATTTGTCGGGCAAGTGTAATTCAACACATAAACTCGTAAAATACTCGTTTTGGTATACGAACTTGTGTGATGCATACAAACCAATTCTAATATAGTATGTCAAGGCTATTTTTACCAAGATTGCTGATTAGGATGTGGCATGCACACGATGAGGCGGGCATGAGACCGATTTGGTTTCTTTGTTTCTAGCCCTTACATCATTTCACTTTTTTTTCTCTATGCAATCGTTATGCCTTATTATACCTATGTCTACATGGCATCTTTCTCATATACGTATTTATGTTGCATTTTAATCAACTCTTAAATCAGAAAGATTAGTCATATCATATCCTTTTTCTTGGTTTACATGTATCAAATAAGTTCTTGTACCAAAACTAGCATTTTATAAGTTATCTAACAAGCTCATGTACACCAATGTAATCTCCTCTAAAATGAATGTAATCCCAACTTGAAAATCTATATCCTTTCCACACATTTGGACAATGTGTCATCTTTTAACAGGTCAAACGTGGCCGTGAGAAGCCTGAGAAAAAAACTACAAGCAAGAGATTGGCCCGGCCCAAAACCAAAAATACAATTTTGTTAATTTTTATATTTGAATAGTTATTGTTATTATTCTAAAAACAAAACATATAAATATTAATGTTTAAGGGTTTTAGGATGAAAGTAGAGGCCGGAACTAGATTGGACTAGTCATAATCAGGTGATGGTATTTTTGAGAATATTATATTTAGCTACCACCTGTTACATCATGAGTATGACATCTATACCAATGTACTTCTTCCTATAAAATTAACTCTTAAAATAAATCTAGGAAAAAAAATAATATATACTCTTTTATATTTAGATTTATCCTAACATTTACTTAGACACCAGATTTATGCCAACCACCACACATCTCAAGTGCCACTTGTATAACCATCTAAGCGACACTAGTTTTTTTCCTTAAATATATGTATTAATAGGGCATATCTCCTATCTAAATCGTTTTTTTTAAAGTTTAGTAGGGTATCAATGCGCATCCCACCATGTCGTGGCCGTCTATAAAACCACTCCATAGTCCTTCCTCCTCCCCATCTATCCACCATCATATTTACAGTTTCCACATCACCATGTTCTTTAGTTTCGAGCAAGCCCTAGCCGGGGGCAGTCCAAGCTGGGTGTGAACTTGTGTTCTTCACACACATCCCGGCCGGCTCCGAGTAGAACACGCAGGCAGAGCCGGAGACCGACCAGTGGGGCCCACCGGCCCGACCACAACTCCTAGTGGGGGGCCCGTGGTGCAGTGCACGTGCGAGGTCGTTACCCTCCTCTCCGATTCCCTCCCCGTAAAACCAAGCGCGACTTTGTCTTTTTTCTGTGGAGATAGCTTCCGCGGCCGCCCACCAAGTCTCGCCCATGGCTTCCTCCTCCCGCGAGCCCGAGGAGGGCAGCACGCCGCCCCCGCGCCGCGGCGAGAAGAGGCGAATGCGCGGCCGCACCCCGTCGCCGCAGGTACGTGTTTACGAGGTCTTCTTTCGCGGCCGATTTGCATGTGGTAGCGGTAGTAGATCAGGGAACACGCCTTCGTCGTACGTGGTGGATTCCTTTGTTTATTGTTCCGTCTCGCCTTTACGTTTCGAGGAACTGTTCTTGGTAGGCGACTGTTGCACGTAAGGAGTCGTTGCCGTGGGCTCGTTCGTTTGATTGGAGAGATAGAATTCTCTCTCTATGAATCGTGAATTTAGTTTGTTGGTATGGAGCATGCGAGGGAGTTATGATTTCTATGTTGTTTGAGTGCTATCTGGTCGGATCAGTAGCAATGAGATGCGAATTTCTGGATGGGGTGCGTTTGATTTGGGTTTCTTAGAGGTGGCTGAGATTAGGTCGGGAGAACATTAGTTGGATCGATAAGTAATGTGCCCTAGAGAAAAAAAAAGTAGGCATCCTTGAGAATTATAGGTTGAAAATTGATATGCGATTCGGATTCCGCGACAGATTGGCATCTCTCCCTGGGTAACTCTTGGTTCTGTTGTGCCTGATTTGAGATTGAAGGAACAATTTTCCCCAACCTATCATGTCGATCTGTAAATTGGCGATGCAAATTTATGTGTGATTTCAATGGTTGTAACTAATTCGATGTTCTTGCCCTATTGGGGAAACTTGGGTGTTGCTCTTGTGCTACTGAATTGGCAATTCCATGAATGATTATATGAATAAATATATGCTAATCTATGAAAAAATTCTACTAAATCAAATCAACCGTTCTCAAGTTGTTGGAACTACAGTCAATGGATCAACCAATCATGAATTCAAGAATATTCATGCTGATATGAAAATAAATTTTGATGAATGGTATCATGCAGTGTTATTTTTTTCCATTGTTAAATGTTAAATTGATAACTTGTAGTATAAATTTCTTTGTCCTATTAGAACATCCAATCTGTGGTACTTTTCTGATGAATGAAATATTCAATCTACAAAGCTAATCTTGTAAGACCACTCTTTTTCAGGATCTCTACCCATCAGGAGCTTGTGATGACAATGGTGCTGGAGCTACAACTGTAAGTCCTTGAAAAGTTTTGATTTGATTATCTCAATTTTATCATTTCCATTCCTCTACACTTGTATTATTATTGGCTAATTAATTTGTCATGCTATTTTATCTTTCTTTTATGAATAGACAAATGGAAAGTGGCATCCAGATGAATCATACAGACCTGAAATTGATGATGCCCCTGTTTTCACTCCAACGGAAGAGGTTTGTGTACATTTATCTTAAAAAACTATTCCATGAGATATGCTGATAGCATAGTACTAGTTATCTAATCATTCTTTCCCTTCAGGAGTTTAAAGATCCAATTGGATATATTATGAGCATTCGCCCCCAAGCAGAAAATTATGGAATTTGTCGCATTGTTCCACCAATTTCTTGGCAACCGCCTTGTTCTCTGAAGGAGAAGAACTTGTGGAATTGTACAGAGTTCAATACCCGAGTTCAACAAGTTGACAAGCTTCAAAACCGGGAACCCACAAAGAAAAAATCACAACCTCGAGCTCAGAAGAAGAGAAAGAAGAGAAGGAGATTGAGATTTGGGATGACTCATAGGCGTCCTAGCACAACTACATCAGAAAACTCTAATTGCGCAGATGCAGACGAGAAGTTTGGCTTTCAATCTGGCTCAGATTTCACACTAGAAGAGTTTCAGAAATATGCAGATGAGTTTAAGCAGCAGTATTTTGGAATAAAGGGAAGTGATGAAATCCCTCTTTCTGAAATTAAAAAGAAGAAAAAAAATTGGCAACCATCGGTCGACGAAATAGAGGGAGAATATTGGCGGATAGTTGTATGCCCCACTGATGAAGTTGAGGTATTTTGTTTGCTTATCTGTGCATCATTTTCCTATTTAACTATTAATACATACTGATAAGCATCAAACTCTCTTTGACTAGGTGGATTATGGTGCTGATTTGGACACTTCAATGTTCAGTAGTGGATTCTCTAAATTATCTTCAGATTCAAATAGACGAGATCCATATGGTTTATCTTGTTGGAATTTAAACAATCTTCCACGTATTCCTGGGTCTGTACTTTCATTTGAAACTGACGATATATCTGGTGTCGTAGTCCCTTGGCTTTATGTAGGGATGTGCTTCTCATCATTCTGTTGGGTAAGCTTTTCTTTTCTCATTGACCCATTTTTACAATGTTATCATTCTGTTGGTAATAGTATAATAGCCCTAAGTTTGCATAGATAAAAGTAATCTAGTAGAATTAACTTCCTTGTTGAAGAATTTCAACTATGTTATTGATCTATGGGGTTGGAAAATGCTACTAGCCTAGTGCTATTCTAACCTGGCAGTGCTATTCAATCTTCTTAGTGGATTAACATAAGATGAATGTTTAAATAGTAGGTAAATATATGATTAATAGATTATGATAATTTTTCTTGGCCCATAATCTCTCTCTCTCCTGAACTTTGTAGCACGTGGAAGATCATTTCCTTTATTCTATGAATTACATGCATTTTGGTGAACCAAAAGTATGGTATGGTGTTCCTGGTGCTGATGCAGTGAAGCTGGAAGAAGCTATGAGAAAGAACTTACCAAGATTGTTTGAAGAACAGCCTGATCTCCTACATGAGCTGGTAACCACTTGAAATTGCATGTTTGTTATGTAATAGTATTGACCCTGTGATTCTAATAACATGAACTCACTGACTGCAAAATAAACTTGCTGGATATATTGTGAACTGGAAACAACTTAGCATCCATGTATTGAAATTCAAAAGGAAAACATTATTTTCTGTTCCATTTTAGTACTTTATTTAGTATCATTGCCTACTAGCAGTCACAAATTCCTGCTGACACTACACAGTGGTTCATCTGAGAATAATTTTTCTTCCTGCATTGTACAAATAAATCTGCTGCATCTTCATTCATTTTCATCCTAAATTCTCATGCTGCAGGTTACGCAATTATCTCCTTCTGTTCTTAAATCAGAAGGAGTTCCTGTTTATCGTGTTGTTCAGAATCCAGGCGAGTTCATTCTAACACTACCGCGAGCTTACCATTCTGGGTTCAATTGTGGCTTCAACTGTGCAGAGGCAGTAAATGTCGCACCTGTGGATTGGTTGCCTCATGGTCAATGTGCTGTTGAGCTCTACAGGGAGCAGCGGCGCAAGACATCCATATCACATGACAAATTATTACTAAAAACTGCAAATGAAGCTGTCAGACAGCTTTGGATGAACCTTTGCGACTGCAAGAGTGAAGAAGGAGTATACAGATGGCAGGATACTTGTGGAAAGGACGAAATGTTGACAAGTGCAATTAAGGTACTCACTAATCTAGGCCCTTGTTATTTGCCACTGATTATTAATCAGCTGTGACTCAAAGGATTAACTATTACTCTTTCTTTTTCATCAAAAAGACTTGTTACTCATTTTGGTTGTACTATTGCAGGCAAGGGTTAAAATGGAGGAGGCAGCACGGAGAGCGAATGCAGTGCTGCAATATAAGAAAATGGACAGGGATTATGATTCAACAGATAGGGAATGCTTTTTGTGCTTTTATGATCTCCATTTGTCAGCTGTCAGCTGCCAATGCTCCCCAAACCGTTTTGCTTGCTTAAACCACGCAAACCTTCTATGTTCATGTGAAATGGACAGAAAATTTGCATTGTTCCGGTATAGCATAGAGGAGCTGGATAGTCTTGTTGCAGCTCTAGAGGGTGATCCAACTGCGGTCTACCAGTGGGGACAGAATGATCTAAGTTTAGTCTGCCCATCTTGTTCTCCTCAGTACAAGAAGACGGACTTTGGTGAAAGCATGAAATTTCTGGAATCAGCAACCAACATCAATGATGGCTGCAGCTTAGGTGTCAGTCAAGATCAATATCACTATGACCCTGCAAAGTCAGCAGGATACCAGCAAGAGAAGGGAATCCAGATTGCTTCAGAAAAACATGATAAGAACAAGATGGCTGTCAATCTTGAGTCTCCAGCGACAGCTAGTAATCCAAGCAGGTCGAAGTCTGACTGCAGTGGCTCACTGTCCTTGAATTCATCTGAGTTACCATCTTCAAGAATTCAAACAGGAAATTCTACGCTAGCTTCCACTACCCCAAAGAAACTGTTTGGTATTGACATTAAATGCAATTTAGCACAGTCTTCTGATGGCCAGGTTAGTCAATTGGCCAAGCCTTCCTCGAGCCAAACTGATGAAGTCTCTAAGCCAACAATATTGAAGTATACGGTTGAGCTGCTAGACAATGGAACAATGATGGTTGGTAAAAAGTGGTGCAATCAGAAAGCTATATTCCCCAAAGGTGTATACACTAAACAATGCAATGATTTTTTTTTGTCTTCTGGTACTATGGACATCCTTCAGAAATATCACTAATAGAAATACATCTGTGCAGGATTTAGGAGTCGAGTTACATTTTGCAGTGTACTAGATCCAACAAAGACATGTTGCTACATCTCAGAAGTTCTTGATGCTGGACTTCTTGGACCATTGTTTCGGGTACTCTTTTATTATAAAGGCTTCTTGTTTTTAATTTTCAGGCTTAGTGTGCTTTCCTTCATTGTGCTCACATAAGCTACTGAATAAATAACAGGTGACTGTCGAAGGTCTTCCAGAAGTTTCGTTTACTCACACATCACCAATGCAATGTTGGGACAATGTAAGAGACAGAGTAAATGAAGAAATAAAAAAACAAAAAAGTGTTGGAAAATCTGGCCTTCCTGATTTGCTATCCGGCAATTCTGTGAATGGGCTTGAAATGTTTGGGTTCTTGTCCACCCCTATAATTAAGGTAGATATTTACGATATCCACAGTATTTATTTTGTGAAGCATGGTCACTTCATTACTAGTAACTTGTTGAATATAACACAAAATTCCTTTATTGTTCAACAGGAAATCGAGGCTCTAGATCCTCGTCACCAATGCTTGGACTATTGGTTGTCAAGGCTTTCTTCTATTGGAACTGAACTCCCCTCGGAATCTGTGATGGCAGCAATGGTTAATGAATCCACTAACCCCCCAATAAAGTTGCTTGGGATTGAGATTACCCGGAAGGAATCAGAACAATCAAGTAGCTTCAATAATTCCTGTGCGAGGTCACACATGGCAGGTTGCTGAAGAAGGCTAAACTCCCAGAAGGACCAGAGCTAATGGCGATGAAAAAAGTATTCAGTAGCAGTCAAGTGGATCAGATAGCAGTGGTAGCATCTGGAGTGGAAATTGCCATTGTCCAGGATGAGATGAACAATAATGTAGATACATAGTGCCAATGATAGATCAGAAATTTCAGATAGCACATCCTAGACAGATTCTCTAGGGAACCATTAGAATTGAAATAGAGCCACCATTGGTTTGCATTCTTCTAGAATTGCATTTCTTGATATTCATTTCTCTAATTGTTTCTTGATTAGCCAGTTTATTGTGTCCAATGTAACAAGTTGATGTTTCCTTGTCGACATAAAGCTTACATGTACAAACCTTGGTAGAAATAAAGGAAGAAAAGGTTTTCGGACGTATGGCCATTATTTTTACTTCATTTTAAATGAATTGCC
The DNA here is from genome assembly GCA_030770085.1 of Oryza coarctata. Lineage (NCBI taxonomy): Eukaryota > Viridiplantae > Streptophyta > Magnoliopsida > Poales > Poaceae > Oryza > Oryza coarctata. Next base: position 9,414,475 of record CM061471.1, read on the forward strand.
TTTTCTTACCATAAAGGTGCGATGAATCCGTTTCATTTAGGGCTAATAATGCAAGAGATTACTTCAATTGAATGTTTTGTCATGCCAATCAAATCATACTCCCACCGTTTTTAAATATGAAACTATTGATTTTTAACATGACTATTCGTCTTATTTAAAAAAATATATAAATACCGTTTATTTTATTGTTAATTATTTTAACATTGAATACAAACTCTATTCTATGTGCATTTACTACTCTATCTGATATAAATTACTTGTCGTTCTAAATTTATAATAAGTTAAACTTTTTTATCTTTTAGCATCAAGTTTTAAAAATTCATATAGCTTAACAATGTGTCAATTATAAACTAAAAGTGTTTCTTATGCTGAATCTAAGAAAATAAATCTCATAATATTAAACTATAAGAGTTTGTAAAAATTAATGGTCAAAGATAAAAATATCTGATTTAGGATAAGAAGTAAATAATAAATGAAAATTGCTAAATGGCAATCAACAGAAAAGTGGGATCAAAATCTTGTAAGTTGTTGACCTTAGGGTTGCTTCATGATTTGTGTTCTAGCAACCCTTCTTATCTTGCTCTAATGATCTCTTCTCCTTCAGCTCTAGAGACTGGCGGGGACTCGATGAATTAGGGTTTAGGGTCTCATGTTGGGATGGGGGTGGGGGAGGGGTGAGGGTGGGAGAGAGGGAAGACGAGGGAGATCACCTGACTTAGAGGAATGTCTATGGGAGGCGGTGACCCAGCAGTGAATGGTGGACATGGGTAGGCAGTGAGGCACTAGTGTAGCGCTAGGCCTTAGGGATGGAAGAAAGTCATTGGCCAGCATAAGGAAATGTGAAATGACTAAGGATGAAAATGTTTATCTATTATTTATATTTATGGTGGCAGTATGACTAAGTTAACCAAGGTTGGTAGCTATTTTGAAGGGCTGACAATTAAGGCTATAGTCTTTCGCTCTAGACACAATTTGAGGAGGTTTTATCTCATATAACATAGCTATAAAAAACACAGTCCTTTCCAACCCCTCGTTTACATATTCAAAACTTAATTTCTCTACATTGCATATCCCTCTTTCTAAAATAATGTTATAACTCAAGTGGAAATAAAATTATGATACATCTAAAAACATATACAATATCCAATTAACCCAATATCACACAAAAAAAATCTAAAGGCAATTATATACATTCCATCTATCCCAATTTACAACAAATCCAACATAGGTATTATATTTGAATTCCTACTTCATTGCCCCCCTCCCCCCTCCATGTGATATTTGATCGAAATCCCCTCAAATTGGCTTAGATTTGAAGAAGGGAGGAGAGAGAATCGCCATGTGCAATAAAGTCTATTCGAATAGAAAAATATAGGAAGAAGAGGATGTGCTCGGCCGGCCACGTTGTGGGGTTAAGTCCCTTATATTAGCTCTTAGATTTGTTGGTGCTAAGGTCATGTGGTTAGCGCTAACTTCCTTGGTGCTGACCATAGTCTGAATCAGCACGCCAACTCGGTCTTGTCTCCATAGTGTCAACTACCATGACACTAAACGCTAGTATGGATCCATAAGACTTTGGCACCGTTAAGATTGGCGCTAAGCTAGCGGTCTATTTTTTATTAACCTTTTGGTACAATTTATTTTTCAAATAAGTTTTCAAACAATGTAATTTTTGGCCTAAGTGTGTTGTGCCTTAGAACATCCTTAGACCAAGCTAGGCTAGGAGCCCAGTACACTAACTCTTTAGCCTAGGCCCTAGGAAATGGTCCAAGGTCCAATGCTAGGGTTGGTCTCCGCTCTCTTCGTCCTTTGCATCGCTTCTCCTCTTTCCTCTCTCACCCCCACTTTGCTCTCTCTTTCGAAACCTCCACTTGTGCTCACCTTGCCTCCTCCCTCTCCTTCTCCTCGCTTCTGATAAGGCAAACGAAGAGAGCTAGGGCACCCACCTCCTCTTCTGGTATGGCCTCCATCCCTCCCTCTCCCTCAGTATCTCCCTCTTCTTATTCTCCTATTCGCTATTTTCCGAGTAGATGTTGTGATCGATTTGTTGATGGCTAAGGCTCTAGAGATGCATGATCTGTTACCCAGGTTGGAACCTGCTTGGAATATGTAGAACTGGCTGCCCCGAATGGTGCTTGGAGAATCATGTGGATCTAGCATATGCAATGGGATGTGATGGGATGCCATTTTGACTAGTTGATTGATGCCGCGAACCACCAAGATCTGCCACTCTGTTTGGTTTCCTTGGTATATTTATTAGAAGCGAGAGACTCTAGTAGATGATGGAGTAGACAACTTTGTGGTTTAGGCATGATCCAGCACACTAACACGCATCGTGTACCACATAAATCATACCAGTTTTTCCCTTTTATTTTCTCACACCGAGCAATTTTTTGCTTCTACTTGTCACGTTAGATGGATTAGGCATGGCAGAGATATCCCTACATCATCATGGAAAAAAATGCACAGACTTTAGTAGTTTAGGGCTAGTAGAACTTTATCAAGACTCGGGATCATTAATAGCCAATTAAATTGCATTCTTTTTAGCCTGCCTTGTTATTAAATTTTTTAGTGCAAATGATTTACTAGTGGTTACTTATGTTCAACATGCTTTACAGATGGTACCCAATAGTTGAGATGATTTCATATGCTTATTTATTGCCATAAATGCAATGCTCCATTTATATTAATATAAACCTTTTGCGGTGCAAGCTTCATCTTGTTCTTTGATATCATGTTTTAGGTAATTGGCGCAGATCTGGTACACTTCTTTATATATATATTCCTGTAAGCACACTGACTGGCATACTGCAATTTATGTGTTATGGCCTAGATTAGGTGTTAAATAAAAATTTTGTACCATATGTCTTTCACTATCTTGAAAATTTTATGTTGCCTAAATTTTCCTCCTGGTTATCTCCATCCTACTTCTAGCAAATTAGTTCACACGATTCACATGATATCGATATGTTTGGGTATGTCACTATAGGCGCATCACTATGCGATGCGGCCTTCATGCTTTACGTGCATGCATTAGGTCTTCAGCAAATGCAGTGGCAAAAATGCAGTAACGAAACCATCCTCTAATTAGGTTGTTGATGTATTGGTCTTGTGTTAGGGAAATAGATGGATAAATTGGCCTAGTTACTATTATGCGGTCTTCCATGGTTTGCATAATAAGAAGGGCTATGGGTTGTAGCTAGACAATCAAACCTACGTTTTGTCTACTGCAATAACAAGGTTCCCTTTTTTGACTTGTGCAACTTGTTTCGCTAGAGCATTATTGCGAGATAGTATGCATACTTCTTTCGAGGAGCAAGTATGTCTCTCCTAGCTTTTGGTCAAACAATAGGTGAAGGCGTGCAGTTTGGGCCAACTTAACAGTTTTTTTTCAGAGATTGTAATGCATGGCACCCAATGTATGCTTATTTATTTCAAGAGTTAATAAAAAATACCATTCCATTGTTTTAGTTTTGACATTGGGGGTTGATTTCCTGACATAAATTTGCGGTTAATCCTCCTGGTTATTACTGAAATTCACTCTAGTTGGATGGTTAGATACTGTAAATGAAATATCCACATTTCGATTATTCATCACAAGTTTGCATTATTTGGTTTGCTGCTGTTACTGTTTATCATACCATAACCTCTTTTAGGGTATATCTAAGTTCTCAATATTTGATGCAGTATCCTGGATGACTGCTGGTCAGGGCATTAACCAGCTCCTACGGAGAACACTCCATAATCAGTCCTCTGTAAGTGTTTTAATAAACTATTTCTTTTGTATTCCTTCTGTCAAAAACTAATCGATTACCAATCTTTTTACCGTTTATTTTATGTCCCATGACTGTATGACATGTTATGGTATACCAATCTTGGATCGATTATTGAAGTGGCATGTAGAAAGGTATTACCAGCAATCACCGTAATGTGGAATGTATCGGATGGGGCTTTGGAAAGAAATCACAGTTCACATGCTTACTAGTTACTACTGCATAGTGTTTAGGGGTTTGTGTTTGTCAGGATTGACCTTTATCCTACATTTTACAGTTAAACCCTGTATTATGCATACGATGCTTCTTTTTGCTGTTCTGATTAAGTAATTAGACCATGACTTCTACTTATCCTAGTTTTGACAAAGTTTATAATCTGATGGTGAGCATTTATTCAGCGTAAGTTTCAGTAGCCGTGACCATCTGCTTTTTAGTGTTGTGACCTGCTTTTTTGTAAAAAAAAACATTATAATCATGTTTGCAGGGCTCATCTCTGCTTTCCTCATTCCGGATAAACCATGAAGAATCCTCTGCTCGACAGAGAGCATTGGCTCTTCTTGGAGTTGGTGCTTCTGGTCTTTTAAGCTTTGCTACAATACCTTTTGCAGATGAAGCTGAACATGGTTTGGCAGCAGATGACTATCCCTGGCCACATGCTGGAATATTGCTTTGCTACAAGGCTCTTATGGCCATGCATCGTAAGTCATCCTTATTCAACGTTGTTACAAAATTTATAGTAGTTTAGCTTATTGCAATATTTCACAGAACTTATAGAGTCTTTGCATACAATATTTGGTTATTATTAATTGATCTCTCCTCTTGGTTAAACCTGAATCCTCCAAACCTACTTCAGTAATTTAGTTTCCCAGTAAGGTAGTGAAAGGAACCACAATAATGTTTCGCTTCTAAGGCAATCCTTTTAACCACCAGTTGTATCCTATTCTTGTTGTATACTGATATTCCTTATATTTGAACATTTATATGATCAGTATTCGGCGTGGACATCAAGTTTATACACAAGTGTGTGCCTCTTTCCACTCCACGTCATTGATTTCATACCGAGATTTGGTCGGTGTGGCCTACACTGAAGAAGAAACAAAGGCTATGGCTGCTGAGATTGAGGTGGTTGACGTTCCTAACGATGACGATGAAATGTTCACGTCTTGCTAAATGCTGTATTTTTTATTAAAAAATTCTATTAAAAAATTGCTTTAAAAACCATATTAATCTATTTTTAAAAATTTAAAATAATTAATATTTAATTAATCATAAAAATAACACATATATAAGGTATGATATAGTATTTTTATAGTGCACCTCAGAAAGAAGAGAAAAAAAGGGATAAAATGGATTTTAGCTAGAAACGAACCCAAAACTTGTTAGTTTAAAGTGTCCAGTTGATTTGCTGAAAGAATTAACATTTTCTACAACATATTATGACAAACAATTCAAAAAATACTGATTTTTTTGACCGAATAGTATATTTTATCAGACCTAAAGATAAACAGATAAATTGGATTTATCGATATCCCTATCAGGTTTATCGATATCCATATCAGCGATAATGAGTAGGACGCACTCAGTCGTGCATGTATAGTGGAGTGGTTTGTTTCCATGTAATCCGGAAAAAAATTCCCTAAACCCTGTCAGGCTAAATCTTTCCAGCCAATTCTATTTATCCAGCTGGCCCCATCCTTTTCTGTCTTCCTCTGCGATCGCATGTGCCTATGCGGCTATGCCCTTTATAGTAGAGACTTTTCGGCGATTAAACTTCTATATCACCAAAATACTGAAAATACAAAGTCACAATAATAAAGAAATATATGGTCAGGATGATGTAAAGTGTACCCGCGATCCCATCAACAGGCTACCTTAGCTAGGCAACTCATACTAAATCAAAGCCATTCTAGGTACATCAAGATCTTAAAACAAAGGGAAGATGAACGGCTGCGTTGTTTACAGAAAGCCCATCTGGTTTGGAATACAAGGATATAACAAATACGAAAGCATGTTCACACAATTCAGGCAAACCGCATGCTTCTGCTATGTTGAGCTTTTCCTAGCTTAGCAAACAACAGGGAAAAAGGAACGGTAACTTTACTGCTTCATGTTTGCGGTGGGGGTGCGCTGTCACAGTCTGCTGCCTTCTTTCCTACAGCTTTGGCTTGGCTGCCTTTTGCACCACTATCATCCTCATCGTCAATCAGCGATCCAGAGCGCATCAGCTCCTTCACCTTGAGGAATTCATCATAGTGAGCACGGCGATGTTCCTTGAAACTCAACCTTGCCTTTTCAGCTTCTGGATCTACATGAACACCAGCATATAACTAACTCTCCGATGATATCAGAAAGCATCCCACAGGAACTATCATGTACTCTACAGGATCTACAGGTCCTGTACGGTGAATAACAGATTATTGCCCATTCATAATGATGGTATGTATCCCTTGTTTATGTTGTCAAAAGAAAGTATACAACATGATTTTACGCTGAATTGATGAAATTTCCAAACGAGGTAACAAGAACTAAATTCTTGTCTAATTATATAAAGCTGGTAAATTCAGAAGAGCTTTGTCATTTGTCATCAGATGCATCTAGGTCAAAATTAAATTTGTTTTGAAAGTTAATACATGGATGAGGATATTGCTATGGATATTAGCCATAAAATCAAAACGAGATGGTTGAAGTGACGCTAAGCATCTAGTATCGTTTGTAATAAGAGGGTAGATCAAAAACTAAAAGGCAAGTTTTATAAAGCGACGATTAGACCTGCTATGCTATATAGAGCAGAATGTTGATTTATAAAAAAAAAACGTTATGTTCAACAGCTAAATATTGCAGAAATGCTACTATATTAGATTTGTGATCATACAAGAATAAATCGAGAAAATACATTATCGATTAGGGGTAGCACCAATTAAAGAAAAACTTATTTAATATCGGTTGAGATGATTTAAATATGTCCAAATGAGACCCTCAGAGACGGTAGTACATTGTGGAATTGTGGAATTCTAAGTCAAGATAATAAGGTAAAGAAAAACAGAGGAAAACCAAAACTAATATATAGAGAGACAATAAGAAGCGATTTAAAAGAGTAGGATATATCTGAAGATTTATACTTGAATAGGAATGCCTAGAAAACAATTATTGACATGTCTAAACCGTGATTTGAAGATTCTTGTTGAATTTTAACTTTAACCTACCATAATTTGTTTGGGACTGAAAGACTGTGTTGAGTTAGAAGTTAATAGATAAAGTGAGCTGCACAGCTTAACATGTGGAAATAAATCAATATTGATAATCACTTATGTTCTTTACTAACCATCAAACTCAAAACGTGTTTTCATCATCAGCATTTTGAGCTGGTAGAAAGTATAACTTTCAAATTTTACTTTTAACTGGTTCTCAGAATCTCTATTAAATGCTTCTCCAGATATGTACATTGCTTTAGTCAAGCAAGGCTAAGGGTTTGGTAGGTGTATGTGCTTTACTATTATAAAATGTTAATATACTATAACTTCCAGTAAGATTTGCCCTACTTATCCAATGACAAAATTTTTCAGATATATTCATGTAATTTCCTGATAATCAATCAATTAATTTTTCCATCAAAAGCAAGATGTCTTCAAAATCTGCATTCAAATATATTTAACTCAAACAGAGAAAATATAAGAGTAAATTACTGCATGCAGGGTAGCAATATGAAAATGCGAACAGGGTAAGAGGCACAACCATCATCTTGTTCCATGGCATCTGCATCATCATCTGAGGATGCCCAACCATCATCCTTTGAATCAGTTTTGCTTGAAGAAGCCACACCATTTAAAGCAGTTAAAATAGCTTCAGCGTTAACAGTCTCATCCAGACACTTGTCAAAAGGACGTGTTGGTGACAATGACCCTATAAAGAAAGCAATGGTAAGAAATATTCAACAACAATAAAGTAAATAATATGGTCAGGTATAATGTATAATGAGATCAGAACAGGAAGACATGTACCATCATCATCTACCATAGGGTGATATGGTGTCTTAGGCTCAGTTATCTTCTGCCTAACAGGTTTGTTTGATTCAATCTCATACAGGTTGTCTTCATTCCACTTCACATGACGAGAGCTAAAGAAAAACAGTAAAATCAAATTAAATAAACTCTAAACTCACGCTTGTGCAGCCATCTCAGTGGGTTTTTTTTCAACTGGTTCTTAACAGTACAGCACTTCCACACCAAAAAAGAAAAAGATGGTGTGTAAATCTAAAACTCCATAAAGTGCTTCAATCAAGACTAGAATAAAATCAAGCAGTTTTTCAAAACCAAATTCCTGTACAGATCAACAGTTATGATGTATCTGTCTAAACATTTAACAAGGGGGCCTTTTTGTAAGTCATTCCACCATGGTACCATCATAAAAAGGAGCCGTGTCACCTTTTCCTTAACACAGCCCTTTGACAAGCTCTGTTTGCCCTTTCATCCCTTCAGTTTTAAAATATCAGGTTCTGAAATCCAAGCAGCATAAATCAACAAACTACTATTTCTGGGCCAAAAAGATTAAGACATCATACTTCAACAATCATGCAGCTCTAAATTCTCAACTTTTTAGTATATATTACTACATTGAATCCCATCTCAGCAATATTTGACCCTGAAGTAATCTGGAATGAAACCATTGATTTCATCATTGTCACTGAAACTGTCAAACCTTTAGACCATCTCATATTAATGTACACAACAACATGACTGCCTGGCTCAAGGTTATTAAGGCAGTATGGCGAGGTAAGGTGACCCACCACAGCCTTAATGCCTTAGCGATAAGGTGTATGGCATGGCAACACCTTACGTGCAGTGAAAAACTAGAAAGAATAAGAAATATGGGCTGCAAATACACTAATATGGTACTCTATTCATCACAGCCCAGCCCAATAATAGCCCATTCAAGCACTTACCTAGCCTAGGCCCACTACTTTCCTCTCTTGACCTAGCAGGCAGAAGTTTAACCCTACACAACAGCTTTCTTCCTAACAGCCATCACCTCACCTCCATCCAGATCTCTCTCCCCATCGTGCAGCACTACAGCAGGCTCCTCTCCACCTTTCTCTCTCTCTCTCTCTCTCTCTCTCTCCTCGTGCACGATGCAGCAAGCAGACCATCCTCCTATCCTTTCTCCCCCCTCTTGCAGCCAGCAGCCTCCTCTCCTCCACCTTTTCTCTCTTATATGGCACAGCAGCAGCAAGTGATGCCTCTCTAGATCTCCCTCTACTCCCCATTGGCACAGGATGGGGAGAGGGCGACGCCAGGGAGGACCAGCAGCAAGACAGCGGACTTTTTCCTTCAGATCTTACCCTCTCTCCTTCAGTTCATAACTGTAAGGTGGAGGTAGCCTAAGGTGGAAGGACACCTTGCCAATATTATCTGATCGCTGATCGATCCTGATCGCCAAGGCACCGATCAGGTCGATCAGAATGATTAATCGTCGATCAGGTCGATTAATCGAGGCTAATCGATACTGTATATAACAAGACCTATATTCTATATGGTGCATAGTATAAAGCAATCATAGTATTTATATTTGATGGCAAGATGGCCACTTACTTGTGAGTTTTGATTTGTGAAGCATTCATAACTCCAGATTCCAATCCCATACTTAATATTCACATGCAGCCCAAAACTCATATGGAAAGTAATTGATACCTAGCCTAATCGACGATCAATCGAGTATGGTCGATAACTAATCGGACGATCAGAAATCTGATCGAATGAATGTCCCTAATCGGAGTCAAAGACTGATCAGGACAATTAATCGTGATTAATCGGAAGATCAGATAACATTGCACCTTGCCCTTCTAGGAACGCCACGACACTACTGCGACACCTTAACAACCATAGCCTAGCTGGAACCTAACTTTTGTAAGGTAAAAAGAAAAAAGAGTAAAGTGCACGGACGGTTCATAAACTTGTGTGGGTGTACCATCTAAGTCCCTAAACTCTCAAAATACATTTTCTGGTCTCCAAACTTATCTTAGATGTCATATAGGTCCAACCAGATACCAATCTGCTTTGTGTGCTAACGTGGCATGACACATCAACGCCTATGTGTTCATGGGACCCACATATTAGTAACCTAGAAAAAATAAAATTAATAAACATCTTCTCCCTTCTCTCTCCCCCTAATATTCTCTCCAGTGCCTACAAGAGATTAGGGTGAAAAAAGATGTTTTATTTTTTCTATATGATTAACATGTAAATCCCACTGACACATAGGCGTCACCATGGCATGCTATATCAGCAAACAGAGTGGATTAGCGCCTATTTAGATTTGTATGATACCTATGGCAAGTTCGGAGATTCAAAAATACATTTTAAGAGTTTAGGCCCCTAGATGACACACTCACATAAGTTTAGAGACCGCATGTGCACTTTATTTAAGAATAAAACAACTGTAGACAAAGAGGTGCTGCTTAAATTGATTCTATGTCAAGGGACCAGGATTCGTGGCCTTTCTCGGCTGGTTTTGGCTGAGGTTTCTTCTTATCTTGAAAAGCCATGGGGGCGATCTTTCCTGTGCTGGTACAGTTTTTTTTATGTATATATCATAGCTACTTGAAAATCACAAATAATCCTCGGAATTTACCAAACATACTTCTTGCTAACGTGTTATGGGAGTGGATCTAAGGCATGCAAACCAGCAGAAATATGCCCAACAGTAGGAAGTAAGAATACCAACCTCATGATTTGTTTCACCACCTCCCAGTGATGGAAAATAAATGAAGCTTGAGAAATCCTCACTCAGGAAACCTGCCAAAGTCATATAATGTTACATAGCTTCATCATGTTTTCATGCAGGAAAATTGATTTTACATTATGCCAGAAAGAAAAATAATAATATAGTTGGAGATATGCAAATACAGTAAAAACATTAGAACATTAAGGCCCCAATTGTAATGTGAGAATTTTCCTGGTTTGTGCAGGAAATGAACTGATATCTGTGAAATTCCTGTGTTTTAAACAAAGCCCAACTGTCAGTGACATATGTGTAAGATAGGAAAGCATGTGCAAGTTCCCAGTTCCAACATATCAACATGACTTGATATCATTTTAAGTCGATGATCCCGAATGACTCATTGTAATACTAACAGAGTTAATCAAACAATTTTCTGCACATGACAAATTAGTAATGAACTGGTAGAATGTAATTTTTTTTGAGTGCATCATGTGTATAAATGTGAATGGTCTTGCAGTGACTGAAGATCAACAAAGATACTTTAGCAGGACAATCTATAAATGAAACAGTATATGCATAAGTAACCCATGTTGTAGAGAGCACCTCAATATTTTGAACATTGTATGCTTTCAAGACAAGCTATTGGCTAAAAGAAAAAATAAACATATAAACATAGGGACACATTTATCAGCAGAGATGGATTAACTGGTGAAAATGGTTGCTGGTCCTACCAGTTCTGAGTGATGGTTCCATACTAGTCAGAAGGGGTAAACTTTGTGCTAATTTTGATGTGGTTTAGATGTTAGCTCATGCAGAATATCAAACATACACACACATCAAAATTAGTATGTGTTAAGACAGACACACAAAAGAAAAGGGGAACATCAAACAGCAAAGGGCTTGTAACCGACCAATATCCTAGCTCCAGTACCCCTTTTTAAACCCCTCATCACCAACGGTGTAGATTATAAATGTTGAAAATAAATGCATACATTTCAAATCTACCAACTTGCCGAATAGAATGGTCATTTTGTCATGATCAAGTATTTTGAGCAACATAATTTGGATTGCTCTGAAATTTAATAATCAGCTGTGACACATAATATTACGCTCTTCAGGACTCTCAACTGCAGAAGTGCCTTTTTGAAGTGCAAACAATAGCAAATACTAAATGATTAAATATGATGTATCCTCCTCCAATTTGACCACAGAAGCAGTTCATGCACATCTTACACAATAGTAGGTTGATTTGTGGTGGGTGCACAAGGGTACAACAGCAACCCAAAGATCTACTTTTTAAAAAAGAAAAACATCATGAGTAATTCTTATTTGAATTGACGTTATGGAGTTGCTTAAATCCTGAATTCTCAATTGAATTACTACTTTTGACAAGCAAAACGTGATTAGACATGCTGAAATTGAGGCAAAACTGTGACATGCTGATGCTGCTACAATGCTACGTACACTATCTCAACTCAACTCAATTTAACACAGTTTTTCAGTTCTAAACAAGTTATGATAAATTAGAGTTAAAACCCAATAAAAAATTTTAAATCACGGTTCAGTCACATCAATAGCTGATTTTCAAGTATTTCTATTCAAATACAAATCTTTAGCTATATCTCACACTTTTAAATCCCTTCTTATTGTCTTTTTTCATATTAGTTTTAGTCTTACTCTATGTTTATTCACCTTATTATCTTGACTTAGTATTTCACAATATATTAACGTCTTTAGAGATCTTCTTTGAACATGGCTAAACCATCTCTATCGATATTAGATAAGCTTTTTTTTTTTAGTTTTCATAGTGTATGTAATGCTACATACATTATGGAAATAAAAAATTAGCATCATCCAACACAAATTACTCTCCTGGATCTGTGTAGGCTACATTTCATAATACTGAGAAGAAAAAACAACACCCTATATATGGACCCTTTTCTGGTTTTCACCTGTTTGTTATGATAAGAGAGGTTTTGCAGCAAACAAACGATTGGCCTGCATCAACAGATGTGGGGCACACTGGGTACCATCCCCAATTCGTGGTACAAGGGAACCATTAATAACTATCTCCAATTCGTGGTACAAGGGAACCATTAGTAACTATCTTAGGTTGGCTGACTTTTCATGGGTTCTTAATCAACAAGACAGCACCACTGCTGCCCCGTGTCAGCCATGACCTAGTGATCACTGATTTTCCTTGGTAGCGACAGCCACTAGATAAGTTTGTGCGTGCTTAGGAATGGAGAATGAGCAACTGCGTAGTGATGAGCAACGAATTCATTGATTTGTTGACTTGATGTCACAACAGTTTCTTGCATAACTGGACGCACGTACCAAGTTTATGACTATCATATCATACTGATTATATAAAACCACATGTAGCGCGGAAGGCATGCTAATCAATTGAAGCCCAGGTGCCAAATTTTCTGGTCTGGATTATGACAGCCCCTGAACTCTCCCTACAGAGCACATTGGTGTCAACTTTGCTCAGCTTTATCGCATGACGCATAAAAAACTAATAAAACCTATACGTAGCTGAGATTGACAACAAATTGCAAAGACGAAACCACAAGCCTCGGGTCCGTCCTATCAGGGGCAGGCAGGCAGACCTAACCTAACGCGGGGCATGGGGTTTAATCCTCCATTTTTCCTTTTTAAAAAAACTTCAGGACGGTTTGATCGGAGAGAGGAAGAGAAAAGAGATCAATCCAATCCAATCCACGCCGGGATGGATCTCCAATCTACGCCACGCTCGCTGATGAAGTGGCGCGGAAGAAGGTGGGGGGGGGGGGGGGTGCTACGAGCTACGACAGAGAGAGGAATGAGTACCTTCCGGTTCGACTCGAGCCGAGATGGAGAGCGGCCTCGCCGGCGACGGCGACGGGAGGCGGGGAAGAAGGCGGCGCGGCGCGCGTGCCTCCGGACTCCGGCTCTGCAGATCGCAGAGAGAGAGGAGGGAAAGGGAGCAGAGGTGACGGAAGGGCAGAAACAGGTGAAGAGGGGTGAATGTTGTTTTTGTCATGGCTAATTTATCCATTTTTAAAAAATTAAAATCGCTGACAGGAATTGGTCAAACTGTGAGAGGCAATGACGATTTGGAGAAAAATTGAAGGATTTGAATAATTTAGATATAAGACATATAAGATTTTTAGATAGTCTTTGACGTTAAAAGATATTTTGATCATTAATTTTTTATAACAAATAAAAGAAATCAATAAGGATTTTTAAATATGAACATTCTAACAAAGGCATAGAAAAATTCTAATTTTTTTATTTTTATCGTGTCTAACAATACCGTGGCTTGCTTTTATTTCTCTTGGCAGAGCGAATTGGAGATCCGCCATTCGCTTTTGATATCTTAATATTAGCTGCAATTACTAATTCAATAAGTTAATATTTCAAAATATAAAATATATTTTATTTCATTAAAATTGATCAACAATTACTTTAGATATAATTTTTTGACAATTAATTGATGTTATTAAATTCGTATTAAAAATAATTTTTAATGATTATACCTTTATTTCATATAAATAATATATTAGCGGTTAAAGTGTTGTATTAATAAAATAAAAGGGAGTAGCTTTTTTTAAAGGAAAATATAATCTTTTTAAGAGAGAATCTTTTTAATCTTAGTAAATGCCCTTTTAGGCTGAGTCCAGAACGTGAAGATGACACACCCGGCGGTCAATCTTGTTTATGTCACTTCAAAGTGTCGACTGTGAAAAATGAATTCTCTATCAAGCTAGCTTGATGTCTTCTTAAGTAAATTTTATGTAATCTTGTCGTATAAAATTAAAAAAAAATTATACTTGACATATAACCAGGTATTATAGCTCTATAGTTTTACAAAACCTCACTTTTAACCAATTGTTTTTTGATTCATCATACTTACAAGTTAAATTAATTTTGTGAAACCATACTACTATACAACTATACTATTTGGGTTTATATAACACCGGGTTTATATAGCACGTGCCAAAATCATATGGTTTGATAGACTATAATACCCTACAAACCTTGCTTTTAACCAATTGATATTTGATTCATCGTACTTGAAGTTCTAAAATCAAATATCAAATTAATGAGTTATTTGATCTATCATATAAAAAGTTTAGGCATCTAAGTTTAACATTTTTAATTTTACTACAAAATCAAGTTAATCTGGTCAAATGCGTTATCTTATAAAAAACTATACGACTATAATATCCAGGTTTATATGACACGTGCCAAAAAACATATGGTTTGATATAATTTAGACTGTAATGCCTGAGTTTTATGAAATTTTTGGTTGTTGAACTTCTTTTTGACTGATCTTCAACTCCCCATGATGACCCTAGAAGGTCAATGGAGCAATTTGCTTAGTAAAATGAAAAAAGAGTTGCTGTCTTTCATCTTCGAGACAATTACATATGAAATTAGGTGAAAGGTCCGTGTGATTTGCTGTCAAGTGCAAATTTTTGATCAGTTTCAGGATGGTTGCAGTGCTTATCATGTTATATATCCCTTTAAAATTCCCAATCTGAATGCCTGGGACAGGTTAACAGGAAAGCTACGAGCATTGGATTCGAATATATCAAATTCGCACAATGAGAAACCAGCTGGTCATTCTTCAATCTAATTGCTACATGATAAATGGATGCTGCGCCGGATTCGCTCAGATCTCATTAATGTACTCTAAAAGAGATTCGACCTCTTTTCTCAGGGCAGCAACTTTCTGCCGCTGGGCAGCAATCCTGTTCTCCACATCTTGCCCTCGCAGCTTCTTCTCAAAGCTGTCAACCACGGTGGAATGCCTTGTCATGAGCTTATCCTGCAACTCTCTCTCCTTTGCAACCAATTCCTCTACCTGCATCAAAAAGACCAACTGTAACCACTATGGCACATATACGTAATCAGAGAACGTGGGCAAGGAATTCAGATTCAAATTAACTGGCACAGAAAGATGCACTAGTAGTAAGTATATCTCTCTTCTAGGTATGCCTCTATGTACAAGTATGTTGAGCAAACCTTTGGCCATATCAGGTAAGACTGAGGGGATGACTGCAGGGATGTCAACAATGGCTTCAACTCTTTTGCTAATTCCTTAAACTGTGCATCAGCTGCCTTACGAACCGCTTTGCACAATTGTACATCTCCTGACCTAGATAAATCACGTAATGAGGCCTCCAGTTTATCATGAACTGCTAAACATTGGTCGAAGATAGCCTGGATTTGCTGGATAATGCTTTGTACCTGTACCAAAAGTATGAAATAGATGATAGAGATTAGTCCACAAAATAAAAAGTCTCCACAAGTTTACACCATTCTTCAATTCCAGAAACACTATAATTAATGTTGATCCAGCTTAAACCAATGATATTATACAATTATTATCTACTTAACTTTGAAGTTTGGATTGCAGATTTAGGACTTTTCAAGTTAAACGTTTTTCCTGGTCAATTATCAAGCTCGCTTTAACCCTCTAGCACAGCATGGACTGCTCTTTACCTCCAGATTCATTTAGAGTTTGTTTTGACCATGGTTAAGACCCTTTGCTTGTAACTTGTCCATTTTTAGACCAAAGCTCTTGAAAGCCCATGTTTAACATAAAGCACGCAGTTCTCAAATGATTCTATAGTAAACTTGTCACTTCTCTTACTAATAACTAGTAAACAAGCCCTCCCCAAAATTCAATGCCACCATCAAAAACTCTGTACGTTTTGAGACCTTTCCTAGCTATTTGCTCAGTCCCATTAATGTTTGTCATCTGATATTTACTAGTTCAAGTTTTTATCATTGCATTTTTTGCTCACATAAAAATATCACCACTACAGAGTATGAGCTAGAAAGCCAATTGGAATTATGATTCATAGATTTATTGCACTGTATTTAGTGCTCTATGGTGCATCCTAGACATAGCAGCAGCATAATAAAAAACTGCAGTTCACTAGAAGAAAGGTTATGGCAAGACAGATTTAAACATTTCTCACAAATCATCAAAATCCAATCCTCGAAGGGGAGATTTGACTAAAATGACCATACCTCATCCCACTGCACCTTTGCCAGATAAGAAGGAGAATTCTTAGAGATTGGCATGTCAGTGCGCATGTAAACAATACAGGCCATGAAGAGGAGAAAGAAGCCAGTTATCAACATCATCGGTTCTCTGAGTAGAGAGATGTTATTGAACCTGTAGTACACCTGCACATTGTAGGGTATTAACACATAGGTTTGCTATGGTTCACATAAAACACCATGAGGTATTGCAGTATTGCACACAAAACTCACAGAAAGTATTCATGGTGCATTAAGCCTTTTGCACAGCAGATTTTACATACTCTTAAGTCAGGTTAATATTTTAGCAAAGCTCAACTTTTCATGGAGGTGTAAATTTAGTTGCACAAATTACATCTGAGGACAAACCTGGAAATATAGATTATGCTCTGGAATAACATCAGGCTTCTCCAAGACAACCACTGGCCTTCCAGCAATATCAAGGTGTGAATACTTCACCTGCACCACAAATCATTGTCATTACAACAAAAGAATAGGATCAGTTAGTTGTTCAGAATGTATATACATCATCCAACAAGAGGCCACCTCTTGCCCTTGCTTTGTTGGAAATGGAATTGAAACATCAATATCCTTTGAACCTTCAGGCAGAATAACCTGTTCACAAAGAAAGGTTTTTATTGGGGGAGGGAAATTAATATGTAATTACTCACATTCTTGGAAGCATTTAATCAACTGAAATTAATATTGCAACATCACATTCATGGAAATATGTGCAAAAGTATTGCTCATATTCATTATCTAACCAGGACGTAGTATCTACATTTTTTTAGAAACATAAAATAAAAATACCCAAGTGAAGGACAATACACCAGAAGATAGCTAAGACAACAAAAGGGTATGTTAGTGGCAGGTTCCCAGCAATAAATAAAGATTTAATTTCAATATCAAAGAAATAGACAACAGATATGGAAATTATATTTGGGGTCTAAAATTCTAGATCAGTGGAATTAAGAACAACAAAACATGGAACACAAGGGTAAAAAATGAAAAAAATTACCGTATGCGCCAGATGGTACAGGAGAGCATACCTTCACAATAAGCTTTTCTATGAGAATCTCCTCTATTGGAGAACCAAATGTGAGATTGAGGAATCTCCTTCCATCAGAATTGAAAACAAAGTCTTGAAGAGGTAAACCATAACCAATGGTAAAGGTCGTTTGCCAACCACCAAACAAAGGAAATCTTGGCTCAACTTCAAGTTGAGTCTGCAATATGATAACTATTCAGCATATGTACTCACTTTTGCAATTTTGCTGGGAACAATATAGCCTTGAGTACTGAGATAAAAAGCAAATGTACCTTCTTAGAATCACTCCATAAATGTGATGTTGAAATGTTACCGATTTCATCTCTGTAGTATATAGAGTGCGCCCTTGGAGGCAGTCTAGCAATAAGATGCCTAAAAGATGAGACCCCTCTTATGTAAGGTCTAGATTGGTAATCAATCCTGCAAATATGAACAGATACGCTATCTATGAACAAAATTTCTCTATCCAGTTAAAAGGTGAGCTAGTTAAAGCACGAGCTAGAAGGGAGAAGAACCTGGAAAATTCACCCTTGAGTTTGGCACCACCATGAGCAATGTTGCAATGTTCTGTAATCTGTACATTCCCCCAGTGAGATATCTCTATCTCCCTTATAACTTCCTTTGCAACTGCATAAGGGTTGTTGTTCTCATAGTGCACAACCATAGGGGAGTAGGAAAACGGTGGAAGATCTTCATATGGTCCATATTTTAGTTCTGAATCCGCAAGTTTTGTGTTTGGGTACTTTGTGTAGGACTCAACTCTTCCACTAGGCAATCTGATACTAAGTGTCTGTACCTTAACAGTGTAAGGTGACAGATATTGAGCACTGTCCTGATAGACAACAAGCTGTGATTCAGCTTGTGTGATTTCTTCGGGGAATGGCTGGACAGAGTGCGTAAATACGATCAAGACATCTAAGTGAAGAGTCTTCCCCTTCTCCAAAGGTTTGGATAAAGATGCTGAAAAGAATCTAAGTTCTGCAGGAAATCCAGAAGGCTGAACAACTTCAATCGGAAGGACCATACTTGGACCCTTCACCTTTCCCTCAGTACCAAATGCTCTTATTGCTGCTAAGTTCTTTGCTTGGACATTGGAAAACGCCAGTAGAAATTGAGAGACAGCCTCCGGTCCACTATTTTCAACCTAAACAAAACAGAGATTACGTAAATTAAAGCAGAACCTCAGCATATCACATGTGCATGACAAAACCCCATGTTCCTCTATCTACTGGTGTGGATTGGCACGAGACACGTATAATTCAAAGAGTTAATAAACATTTTTAGAACTGATGACACTGACAAATATATAACCCCTATTGCCGATTAAACCAAACCCCAACTTCAAATCAATTAGACCAAAGCTCCTAAAAGATTCTAGCAGGCGCTGTTCAAAGAATCTGCTGGCCAATTTATGCAAAACATGGAATTGGACATTCTGAATTCAGACGTTAAGAATTTGCACACTCGTGAACATACATCTGGACATGAACCTATTCAGAACTCCACTGATGAAATGCTAACTTCATCCACACATTACAGTGTTCTTATCCATGTAAGCTACACATAGAGAACTATCACAACAAAATGAGAAGAAGCTTCCTAACAGATCGGACGAATGAACCGGGAAACGGTTAAATCTCCCCTAGACAAACAATTCGTAAGAACAGCAAAGCGTACCTTGAGCGAAGCGAGGACACGAACGATGTGCGAAGTCAGGTCAACCTGCAAAAAGGAAGGGCAGAGGGCTCAGATACGGGGAAAGCGCGACGTGCTCCTCGGAGATCTGGAGCGTGCAAGAGACAAGGAACGAGGCGGGAACTCACCTTCCGATCCGCCCTGGTGACGACGAGATCGGCCCGGGCGGTGGGGCCGAAGGCGGAGGCGACGAGGAGGAGGGGGAGGAGGAGGGCGGCGACGCGGAGGAGCGGTGGTGGCGTCGCCATGTTGGGCGGGGGCAGATCGGTCGGGCTCGCGGTCGCGGCGAGATCGAGTAAAGAAGCGCTTTAAACCCTCCTCGGCTCCGTGGAGGAGGAGACCGGACGACTAGACGTGCTCGTGGGCGACCAGGCCGCCCGGCCCGATTTCACCAGGCTGGGTCAGGTTCGGTCCTGTGTTTTGCAGCCCAAAAAGGTGAAAAAAAAACCTAGCACAGCGCACGATAGCCCGAGGTTTGGCATCATCATCGGAGAAGGGCATCTACAAAATTCACTGCCATCAACCCGTTGCATAATTCACAATTCCTGGTTTTATACTTTCCATGTCCTAAAATCTAATAATTTTTAGGAGATGGTACACACACATATATAAAGGAGGATAAAAAGATTTATTTATCCTTTTTGGAAGAGTGAGATGTACATCCAGACTATAATAGAGCAGATAGAAGGGATAGTATGTGTAGTTTAGTTATAAAAATTATATTTCACATGTACTTTGTTATATTTGTGATATAATTTGAACTCTAGAACTTACTACATATTGAGACAGAGGGACTAATTCACAAGAAAATTCAATTTCCACATACACAACCAATTTTGAATAAAAAACCATGTTACGGGACCTCGAAATTGTCCTCGAACAAAGAAGATGAAAACTACGTTAGGGGACCATGGAGCTCCATGACTAGAGCATGGGAGTGGCAGAGGAGCTTGAGGAAAGCTTTGGCATGGATAGAGAAGATTGGGAAAGACTATAGCATTGAAAGAGGAGCTCAAGGAGTCAGCGGTGCTGCTGCTAGCAGATGCATCGAGCTTCTAAAGTACGTCGTACAGTGTTGGGATAGTGGAACAACGATGACCAGTGTTGGAGACACGGGAGAGTTGCAATCATAGATGTTGCGGGAGGAACTCAGGAGGTCGTCGAAGACGACATGGTGACGCTCTACATCTGCCAGAGAGTGCGCAAAAGACGACGTGGTGACTAGTCTTGCATGACGATGGCAAGCGGCACCTCTAAGGTTTTAGAGGCTTAGCTTGGCGGCGTGAGAGACCATAGAAGGTAAGGGAGGGCAAGAAAGTTGTGGACATGGGAGAGGGGGACGGGAAAGGTGGGGACTAGTGTGAAAACGACCGGAGAGGGTTCGGTGGTGCAGTGGCATTTCGTGACCACATGAGGAGAGGCAGTGGAACGTGAAGAAAAGAAATTCTCCCACCACGACAATTGTGGATTGGGGATGTAGTCTAGAGGCCCCAAGACTATATGGTTGGTGGCCTTTCTATTTTTGGGCCTATAGTAGGAAGCCCTACTTAAGCTTCTTTTTTTTTTGCTAAAGCTAAAAAAAATTATGTTAGGGTTGTGTTTATAGTGGTCTTGATGGAGAAGCTGCTGTAGGAGGCCAAGATAGTCGTCACCAGCTAATTACTGATGTTATATTTTATACTTCATAAGTTAATAATTAATGACCCAAGTAATGTAACTAAACGTAAATGAGGTGTTGAAACAAAATAAAAGATAGCAAAGCATACTGCCTCACACGTTATCTCGATGATCTTGGTTATTGCATGGATTAATTTGAGCTCATAGATACATTAAAAAGAGGGTGGTCTATTATTACTATAGAAATGATTTTCACAAACAACCCCCATCCAAATCCCAAGCGTGGTGTGACAGAACCCACCTTTGACATGCTCAGTCCTAGGTCCTAGGGGACATAGTCTACCAGCAAAAATACATTATCGCATACGGGCCATTAAGAGGCTTGTGCGCATATGGGCCACATTATCGCATACATGCCATTAAGACACCCGTGTGGAATGATTTTTCCCTCCTATATACCTATTTCTAGCCTGAGCTCAGCTTATTTTTCCCCGAAGTTTCTCTCTATAAAACATAACAATACATTGGAGGAGGTTTTGAATTCAAAATATTTGGTGGAAATTGGTATATAAGGTTAGATATCTTTATTCCTCTATTTTCATCCTTTTCATTGAATTTGATCTATCCGATGTGAAGAATTTAGCTGTGTTAAAAGTGGACGCATATGAGTTGTTTTGTAATATTTAGCTATGGTAAAGTAGTCATATGAGCAAAATTTGTTGGTATATTTTTTGCAATGATTGTTCTCATCTTTTGTAGGATGTAAAATTGATGGTATTATATATGTAGTTGATAGATGTTATATTCTAGTCTAGTTAACATACATAAAGTGGATAGATAGATTTACTTGTGTTATTTTTTTATGTACTTAGTCTTTTTGTATCTCATACAGTTTGAAATAGAATTATTTATTATACATAGTTAAGTCAAATTTTATAAACACTAATTAATATTAATTAATTACTATAATTTATAGATGGAGAGGGGTGAATGTATGATATACTAAGAATTCATCCGTTTTATATTTCAGAAATGAGCAAATTTATTGTAGAGGCCAAGACACATGCTTTGAGACAAAATAGGAAGGAAATTATGTTGCCCCTATGTTGATTGCACTGTTGATTGCAAGAATAGGAAAGAGTGGTTAAATCCTGATGTAACATGTTATATTTAGTGAAGCATGGATTTGTAGAAGATTACATGGTTTGGTCTCATAACGACAAAATCGTCGCTTCTCAATAAGATGGTAATCATGGTATGTATTAAAGATGAAAACACTTTTTTTAATTGGATATTGGTAAAAATTTTATGATCGAAGACTGGCCTTGATATGATAGAGGAAGATGGCCCTATTTTGATAGATTATATTAATGGTTTTGACGCTTATTTTAATTTGGAAGATATGGTACACCAAGAGGATTAGATAATTTTAAGGCGTTAGAGAAGGCAACGTAGAATCTTCTATACAACGAATCAAAGGGATATGACAAGGATTTCACGATATTGCATTTGGTGCTTAAACTACTTTGATTGAAGGCCAACAACGGATGGTCCAATAGTAGTTTCAATGTTGGGTCTATTAATAAACTTGCTTCCAAAGCGTAACTTCTTGCCATGCAAAACCTATCAAGCAAAGAAACTTATATGTCCATTGTCACTATATGTTCAAAAGATACATGCATATGTGAATCACTATATACTATACTATAAGGAGTACATTGACTTTGATAGTTGCCCATCCTATGGGGCTAGTCAATACAAAACCGACAACAAGTCCCTAGATGGTGAGGTTGAGGACCCCAATTCATCGAGGCATGAAAAGAAGAAAATTCTGACCATGATAATATGTTACTTACCAATGAAAGACCGCATGAATCGTCTATTCTCTAACCCTAGGGGTGCTAAACTAATAAGGTGGCATCACAAGAAGCGCAATACGGGTGGGATGCTTTGACACCCCATCGATGCTCACTAGTAGAAAAAAATTTGATGCATTGTATCTAGATTTTACTAAGAACCTAGGAAATATAATGTTTGTATTGAGCACGGACGAAATGAACACTTTTGGTGACTTAAGCAGCTCACATAACACTTGGCTATTGTTGCAGACCATATACAACCTTTCTACATGGATTTGTTAGAAGCAAAAGTGTATTTATTGACTATCTTTATACAAGGCCCATAACAACTATGCATCGATATAGTTTTTCTTGTACCTTAGATGGAGGATATGGCAGATCTATGGGAGGATGGATTAAAGGTGTGGGATGAATACCGTCGAGAGTACTTCACTCTCTGTGTGATCATATTTGTTACCATTAATGACTATCTCGCAAACTTTTCCCTCTTGGGATAGATAAAAGCAAAGACTAGATACCTTATTTATTTGGATAACATGTCATCTATGTATCTTACATCATCAAGTAAGCTAGTGTACATGTGGCATCACCGGCTCTTGGGCCTAAGACATAAGTACTGGTTAATGGCAAAATATTTTGACAAGACAGAAGAGCATGATATTGGCCCTGAAATCCGAAGCGGGAAACTAGTGTTTGAAATGATGGAGAATATTAATATCATTTTTGGGAAGGGAAAAAGAAGGGAATGAAGCGGAAGGAAACAATGAAAAAACCAGTGTCTTTCAAGAAGCACCCAATCTTCTTCATGTACTTGCTGTACTGGAAGAATTTGAAGATTCATCAAGCCATTGATGTCATGCATCTCAAGAAGAATATGTTTGATAGCACCAACAGCACCACACTAGACATCTTGAGTAAAATGAAGGATGGACTAAAGTCATATAACGATATAGTAAATTTGGACATAAGAAAAGTGTTTCATCCTAACTAACAAATAGAAAGAATGAGATTTCTTCTGCTAGCTACACCTTACACTAGAAGAGCAAAATGCATTGTACAAATGCTTACATAGGGTAAGAACGTCTACTAATTTCTCATCAAGCATCATAAAACTAGTCTCGACGAAAGATTTGACCCAATGTGACTATAATTTTCACTACTATCATGTGATGCTAACGGTGTTCCTCCCTATTGTTATAAGGGCAATCAAACCACCTATGACTAAATTTTCACTACTTTTTTATCCAATTTCAAAGAAGGCATTTGATATTAAGGAGTTAGGACCCTATAGAAATTTGTGGAGGGAGACCATATTCTAGCTTGAGATTTATTTCCTCCATCTTTTTTTATATGATGGTGCATCTAATGATTCACATTGTCCCTCATATTATTGAACTTGATCCTTTATACTTATATCAAATGTGGACATACGAGAGGTATATGTCTATTCTAAAGGGTTATTTACAGAATTGTGCACGCCCAGAGGAATCAATAAGAGTGGGATTCAATACATTATTAAAAGTGTGATTGTGATCATAATTGAGATGAAAAGTGTGATCCAAGTTAAAATAAAAAAATGATAATATTTTAAGGTTAGTTTTCCTATTTCATCTAAGACTCAGGCATGTATTGCTCCTCTCTAGCTGTAACAATGATTTCCCTCAATCAACTGAGGACGTAGAATCAACTAACTACAACTTCTCATTACCCTTAGCCAATGAGTACATATGGTGTGTGTTTCTATATGATGAACTTATTATTTGTAAAATATTATAAGTGTTTAAATTTAACATTTAGTGTGAAAACAAAGTGAATTACTTTTAACATATGGTCCCAAAGGATTAATGAGCAAACAGGATGAGTATTTGTATCTCAATTGTGAATAACCTATAGTTCTATTCTAGTTCCATGTAAATTATTTTCCTTTTACAGATCAAGTGCAAAAAAGTTATGTTGTTGAAGCCATTGGCCCATTTCTTTCTCCAAAGATGGGGTGTATTTGGTTGGTGATGCTAGTTCTGGACATGCTTACATCTAGGAGGTAATTAAAAAATCTTCCTCTTTCTACAAAAGAATTAAACTGTTCATATATCATTCTATTCTAGCTAGATTATGATCAGCAAGAGACTCTTTGATGCATTGTTTGATTTCTAAATTGGGTATCTTTATATCAAAGAAAGGTCTGGTTTGTGTTTTATGTTATTTTTTAATTATTCTATGAATTATCTTATCATCACTGAAGCATAATTATATACAGAAATATCAAATTCTTTTATTTTGAAGTATAAAAGACATGGGATATTTCCTATTCAAACATGCATGAAACTATCGAACTTCAACTGATTTGTTGGCAATATGACATGAAGTTTGAACTAGTGAAAGATCAAATTAAAATCTTATGCTTGCCAGTTCTTTAATTTATAACCTAGTATTTGTAATGCTCCATCTTTATCTAAAGGATGTCACTTTGATCATAAAATGACTTGCTCCATTTTGTTTGTTAGTTTGGGTCACCTAAACAATTAGGTCCATGTAACTGAAAAATAGAAGAAAGATTATGACCATGGAAGAATAACTATACTTTGAATAACTACGTTCATTTCCCTAAAAAAACATTATGTTCATTCAATGATAAATTGGTAGTGCTGTCCCAGCAAGGATATATAATGATTTGTATTTATATTTGAGAAGCAGTTCACTTGAGTATCCTTTTGTATGTATGTTTTTGCTTGAACAAAATCTTAACGCCTTTCATTCTACTTTACTATGAAATACTGACAGTTTCTTTACCTGCTGCATTGTTTGATATACTACTTGGATGGTTAGTGTATCTTTTATCAAAATTCATAAATCAAGACTGCATCTTCTATGGGAAATATTCTTGCAAACAGTACAAATATATAAAAGAGTAATAAATTAAAGGTTTCATTACACACTCTGTGACAAGTTTCTGTTTAATAGGAAGTTCTGTTCACTTAAAAATGTTGTTCTTTTCATATCGCAAGTGGAGCACTATTGAAAAGATGGTGCGGACACAAAAATAATATAAGTTGTTTAGCCGTCTCTCAAGATAGTTCCCTTGGATCGGTTTATACTTGGTCCATGGTTAGGTACCCTCTACAAATCAACCAAGCATTTTTGTTTTAAGATCAAAGGCCTAGCTTTTCATGCAAAAGCCCACACAAAAAGATAATTGTTGGATTTAGCATTACACGTAGATTTGCTATTCAAACATAGTAACAAAGCACTACTACGTTTTTTAGCAATACCACAACCAACTAGCAACAACAAACAGCTAAACAACCACTTACAACAATGAGAAAAATGTCCCAAATAGCTTGCAAAAACTATATAAGCACAAAAGACTCCTCAAGCTTGCAAACTATTTGAGATAATCCTTAGGTTGCAGCTAGAGTCGCCTCGTATTCAATTGATCCACCATGCCGTCCATCTCCTCTTGCTCCTTCTCCCACTCCAACAGTCCCTATTGCTACACAAACTATTGTTTTATAGTTGATTTGGAAATGAGGTAATTATTAAGAAAACATTGATCATTTTTATCGATCACATTAAATGCCATTGAATGATTCACCAATTAATAAAACACCTCTAATAAAACCCAACTAGTCTATGGATTTGTTCAGGCATAAGATAAAACCATCATGGTCAAGCCATAAAGGGATGTGACAAACATAAGTTTATCAATGTTTCCCAACAACCACAAGACAAATACACATTTTCAAGACCTGAGCCTTTGTCTCACTATCTCCACCATCGAAATCATCTCTATTCAACAATTTTCTAGGACTCATTGAAGTCCATATATAGGTAATTGCCCTATTTTATAATTCATTATGTTAGCAACTCTGCCTTGTTTTTCTCACTCCACTCCAAAGACAAAAATCTTGCTCTTCTAAGAGATTGTTGTGATAACAAACATCTCCTTAAAGTAGTACAATAAAAATTTGAGAGATGCGGTATTATAATTATCCAACTCTAGAGAAAGAATAGCTTCATCAATATATTCTAGGTGTGTAAGGCTATCTGCATGAGACACCAAACCCTCCATAACCCTCCTCTACTATCATTAGTAAGAATTTTTGATAGGGCATTACTTTAAACAACAATGAAGACAATCAACCAAGCATTTAAGTTAATACATGCTTTCGATAACCTATTTTTGGCTATGCATATGAGCTTTGCGGTTAATTTCAAGCAGAGGAACCCTAGGCCATTGAACATACAGAGATACACCCCAAGTTTTATAATGTAAAGCAAAATGAGCACAAGGCATCAATAAATGGCATTTTAACAATGCTAAGAGGTTCATGTCCTAGGCTAATAACGAGCTCACTCGATGGCAATTGCAAGGTTTGGAGCACCTTAGATAAAATGTGTTGTTTCCTTCTGCATACAGCGATCAATATTGCAACTTTGTTAGTATGCTATATCATGTACTAATTATCAGTACACTGTTCATAAATTTAACAATGAATTATGACTACAGATAGTCTAGACATTCAAAATATATTACATTGAGTAAAATGGTTCTAAATGCTCAATTACTTTTAAACAATATCACTTATATATATGTTTGTTGTCTATGCAATTTACTATATCTAACCTTTCTTCAATATTATGACTAGATATCATGTAGCAACACAAAACTTGATGTGGTCAATTTTTGGTGTTTGTGTTATTCATTGCTTAAAATATATTCAATAATAGTACCAAGATCAAATTGCAATGGAAGTATGTAACTCTTACTCTTAAGATTTAGCACGCTTTCCAGAATATAGATTTGAGCATGATTTCCATTAGAACTGATGACAACTTTGAGCACATGTTCTCTTTCTAGGTTATGGACCTATTGTCTAGGGTACTACATCAAACCATTTCGCTCTCTAGTTCAGATTACAGTTGATCCTTTGGAAGGATTTCTTCTTTGCAGGGCTCGTGATGCTGGCATATATGTCACGGTGTTGAATGGAATTGGAACAAAAAAAATTCTAGTTTAACATGTTTTGAGGATAATTGTCAAATTCTTTTAGGACATAGTGTTTATAGTTGAATTAAGAGCATCAATTGGTAAATTTTTCTAGGTGTCACTCAAGTCATATCAATAATTGTCAAAAGATACAACACACTATTTTAAATATGGCATAAATGTTATTATTGAGAATATAAAACAATTATTGGGATTTCCAAAATAAAAACACATATTTCTTTATCACCTTTAAAACTTAAAGGAGTACCCCTAAACTTTAGATAGAAGTATGTCTAACTCCCAACACTTTCAAATCGGACATCCAATCCCCTGCCCAAAAAAAACTTTGCAATATAGTTCATATTACCCCCTAACACGATTTTGAATAATGGTTTTGAATAATGAATATAGCATATTTATATCTTCGATCATCAGCCATCAATTTATAATTTATAGTTATGCCATATTAGTATTATATCGACATTTATTTGTAAGTGAAAGCAAAAAATAGGGTAAAATGAAAGATTTAGGTTGAGATATTAACATATATGTCCAATACATATATCACATAATAAAACTTACCCAATATATATTTAAATTACATAAATTTTTTTTGCAAAACCACCTTAGGATGTCGTATAGTTCGGGGGTTGGATATCCAGTATCATAGTTTAGGGTGATATATGAACTTTTAATCAAAATTTAGGGGGTATTTAGACTTTTTCTAAACTTAAATAATGTGTCTACTATCTTCTATTGTATAGAATTTTGAGTATTAGTTTCTTTCTATGTTCGATTATGATTGTTATACAAAATCTTTGTTGATAAAGTTTTGTAAAGTCTTGACTATGTATTTCAAACCTAAGTGTTGTGAATCCATAAAATAATCAGTAACACTTCAGACTAATTGACAAACTCCTACTTGTCAGCAGTGCTCCAATTAGTGCGTCAGCATTTAGTTCTGAAGGAGTAAGGTTGGTTTCTACATCAAAGGATTACACTATCCTTGTTTGGGATACAAGAGCATGGCAAGTTATTAGGAAAATAGAAAACAAAATGGGTAAGTCTACATTAAGTTTATTTCAGTTCAGTTTTCTTCTTTCTGAAAGGATGAATTTCAATGCATATTTTGTAAGTTCTAATTTTTAATATTTTTTGTCTTGACATTTTGTCAATAGGTGGGCATATAACAAATTTGCTAGTCATTCCAAAGCAAGCGATCTCAACTGTTCATAAAGTAAGAAATTATGGTGCCATCAAATTCACCAAATTAGAGAAGGTATGCAAACCAACAAATAAAACAATGGTATTTCTGCTGCCATCTCAGTTCTCCAAAGATGTCAATTCTAGCTAGTATCTTTCTAGAGTTCCATCCTTCTAGTTGAGCAACTCTTGGATTTAGCGGTAAGCCTTATATATATTATTATTCCTACAAAGAAAATATATATTGTTATATTACAAATTATGTAAAAAATAATACTATTGAGGCTAGTGAAAATTCTACTATTTTACTAGGAAAAAAGAACTACTAAAGTAGTAGAGATGATTATTGAAATGAACACTCAAGACCAGGTGAAGAACCAAACCAGGGCAAAGGAATTGACTAATAATATGACTATGCTACTTCAGGGACATGTACTTGATGTGATGGATGTTGGTTCAGATGAGTATTGGGTCATCAGTTTTTTGTTTCATCCAATATGTTCAATATGATTGAACATGTATCTCAGTAGAAAATGACATGAATCTGATTAACAGAAAGTGCAATCTTGAAAATCATATTTTCTCTGAAGGGAGAATGCCTATTCTGTTTGGTGGTATTGTCTTGTTAATTTACATTTGAGATAGTACTCGTTGTGTGCTACCTAATATTTCATTCTATTACTTCTATACTTCTTAGTTTCGCTTGATATCATATATGTCAATATGTTTGGTTCTTCATTCCATACATACCCTTTCTGTTACCATATCATTGATTGTTCCAAAATGAACATATTGCCCCTCACTAGTAACCCTAAGAAAGAAGACTCCCCACCTAAATCAAAACCACACCAAGGAACTCCTTTTTAAGTTTTGAAAAGAAAAGTCAAGAGAGTGAAAAATAATTACAGAAATTTTATAATTTTTGGTATTTTTGTGCTGTATTTTACAATTAGAATCATTATTCCGTCCCATTAACCGCTTTGATATTGACCAATGAATTACAAACAATTTTGAAACGAAGTATAGAAGAAATAGTAATTGTTTTTACTTAATATAAACAATATCCATAAAAGTGACCAAACACATAGCTAGAAATTAACTTGCTTTATTAAAAAAAGGTTGAAATGGACTTTTTCATACTTATTAGATAGATCAAGCATGCACAGGACGAAGACAAAAAGTCAGAGGCATATAGAGAATTGAGCAAAACTCACAAGCGATTAGTGAAAAACTCAGGTACATAAAAATAATTTCTCTTTGCCTTTTATGCCATATTTGGTCTTGCTTATAATCTTCATCCAATTGTTACATACGTGCTTTAAGTTTGGCACGACCTATGCCTTAATAACATTTTAAAAGCAGAACATGTTGATTAGAATGTAATTCATTCTTCAAACAAATAAATGGAGGGATAAATAACATGGATCATGTTGCAATTACAGTAATATAAAATATCACAAATAAAGATGTGTAGACTCCAGTTGACGAGGGCTTTGGCTACCCCAAAAGTAATCTTCATGATAATTATGGAAATAAGAAATGATGTGTATTCACCAGTTGTGGAGTGGCAATGAAAATTGGTTATATATGGACCATATAGGGGTTGTGCTGCCCCGGAATTAATGGTACCAAGACTATAACGAACTACCTAGTAGATTAATTACCTTTTCCAAAATCCACTTCCAACACTTTCTTGAGCTGATTTTGGAAGAACTGCTCTCTAGAAGTGGATTGAGCACTATATGTAGATAGACCGTCAGAAAGAATTTAGTTAGCAGAAACTATACTTGATAAAATCCGAAATGTAAAGTATATATGTGGGTTGAATCACTGAATTTTAGCAGTGTCGCTAGTACAGACATGTATTATAGTTCCGGTAGTGATAGTAGTTTATATGAAATTTGATTCCTTTAGGCGCAAAAAAGCTCAAAAAATATTTCGTATATCAGCTGGTATCGATACACATGGTCGTGCTTCTTCGTGAGTCACGTGATTTTTTTTTCTCGAAATACTAGGGCATGTGGTATATGAGAGCTGACCACTCTCTGATGTGACCATGCATGGCAAAATTACAATTTTTAGTTGGTACTCGATCTACCTGTCGTTGCGAGACAGGGACAGAGCAAACCAATTAATATTACTGCTTGTTTGATGCGGCAGAGAAGAAAGAATTTGAAGCAGCCCGTGTAGCTTGGCTAATTAGTAAGGCATCATTAGTATAGAAGATTAGCAATGGACCTGCGTTATTATATACTAGTAGATTCTATGCGAGAGTAGTCCAGTCTGTAAGCTCGTGTTTAGGAATTGTTTTCCTGGGTACGTCTCGGATCTTCCTGATAGAGTTCCGAATTTGCTGACCGCGTTAGGAGTTAGGATACACGGGTAGCAAGTGCCTGCCAGATAGATCGATTTGCTACCTTCTGTAAGCTGATCAGTTGGTTTTAATGCTATTGAGTCAAGACCGGCTTCGTAATTTAGATCTACTCTCGTTTGAGCTAATTTTCTGCAAATTCAATACATACTGCTGGTGTTTTTTTTTCCTTTTGCCTGGTCGAATCATATCCATAAAACTGTTCGTTCCGTGTTGATTTCAAATTTGCCGAAGAGATTATTGTTTACCGGTATACATTAGTTTTCGTTGATTTCATAGAATTTGAGAAGTAAGAATTATTGCGAGATGTTGGTACCGTGAAGGTGAAAGAGGGATAGATTAGGGCACTCGCTGCCGGATGCTCATCACTCTCTCCATACATAACTTATGTATCATATTAGCTATATACCACTCTTGACTATGTACAATATTCTTTTTTCTCAACTACAAAGTTACACATATTAATAGTTTTTGAAGTCTGAAATGCATATTTGACACTTTAGATGACTTAAGTAAAG
This sequence comes from Oryza coarctata, assembly GCA_030770085.1. Lineage (NCBI taxonomy): Eukaryota > Viridiplantae > Streptophyta > Magnoliopsida > Poales > Poaceae > Oryza > Oryza coarctata. The sequence goes on from CM061471.1 coordinate 9,446,299, forward strand.
TTATCAAATGTAAAGTCGTATATATCATATAGCTCTAAAATTTTATATAAAATTTGTCTCTAATCACCATATAAAGGTGTACAAAGGTGTGTAATAAGATCAAATTTTGGCTTCAACATAAGAATGTGAATAATCGTAAATATAAGGAGAAAGTCCAAATTACCTCTAAACTTTTAAGGTCAATTGAATTACACCCCTAAATTCAAAATTCGGACATCCTACACCCGCAACAATTAAGACCAAACATATAACCACCCCTGAGCACTATTACGGGTGGTTCAGGTTTCGAGCTACACACGTGGCTAGCCTACATGGCAAAAGTTGGCTCATCAACAAGGGCAACATGTGGGGAATAACTCCTTGGCCTTCCCCTCTCTCTCACACAACACCATTTTTTCCCTTTCTCTCCCACCAAATCCTAGCTATCGATGGCGCAACTATGGCTATTGGCGGCTATAAGTACAACGGTGGCTACAGTGAGGGCAGCGCAGTCGTTGAGGTTGGGCTAAAGCTTGTTCCAGAGATGTGGAGGCATGTTCAGGAGCTCAGGTATGTCATGGGGTTCGTCATCGTCTTCATGGACTTGGGGTATTGAGCCAGCAAGGCCACCGTCGTCGTTGGTGCCATATAGGGAGGGGCCCCTTGATTATAGGCCTCCTGTGTTTTGTGAGTGCGAAGAGAAGGCAGCTCGTTCGATTTCGTGGAGTGTATCTAACCATGGAAGGAGATATTTGACATACAACAATGCATTTGTGAGTACTTTGTTCTTTGTTTCATTGATTTGGGTCATGTTGTGCTGGAAACATAGATGGTTTCATAATGATTTTGTTTTCTCCTTTTTATTTTTGAATATAGCATGGGGGTTGTAAATTTTGGAGGGGGTATGATTCATATTTGAAGCAAATGTTGCTCGATTTGAGGGATGTGTGGTCGGTAAGAGAAGAAATCAATGGTCTGGAGGTTGCTCTTTGGAATAGCGGGAATGAAGTTTCTCAGAAAGTGGTAAGCCAGAGCAAAGAAATTGAAGCCCTAAGAGTAGCTTTAGAGGAGAAAGAAGATGCACACTATGATCTAGTTGATAGGATTAATAAGCTGCAGAAGTATAGGATGATGTTATTGTATGTGTTATTAGCTTTTGTTGTTGTTTTTATAGGTAGTATTATGTTCAGGTTGTAGGACATGTTGAATTTCAAAATGTAAGGTTGCAAAATATCAGGTTTGTAATGGGTTTTGCAAAAGAAATGAATGTAAGTAGTAAAATTTCTGGTTGTGGACCAAAATGTCACATTCTAAATTTGTATGGGCAAGAATATAGATAATTACTAACATTTGATCAATTTACTTACTATAACTAATAAATAATATCATATGTCTGATATTATAGTAGCTTTATGCCATAAGTTATAAAAAAAGATGACATGTAATGCCACATGTCTTGAGATTACAAAAGTTTCATTCCATATATTACTACACAAAAGATGGTGAACATTCTAAACAAAAGTTGATAGCAAACTCCAAAAGTATATGAGTCATATGACCTACTAATCTATTCCTATACTTTCTAATATACTGCCGTCACTATCCCTAAGTAGATCTTCTAACTAGCTTCTTCCTTGGCTGCTCCTCTGCATTTCAGTTGATGTTCTAGTCCTTTTAGATAAAGTCATAAAGTTATTATATATATATATCTAACTTTTTTATAAAAAGACTCCATTTGAATATTTAAATATGCAGTAGGCATGATGACCCAGACCATGTGATGGGCTGGTTCCAAAAGTCTTTTGTGTAGTATTGCATTCTCCCATCATCTAAAAACATCAAATCCAAGCTACACGGATAGTGTATTCATTAATTAGATGCGCAAATCTATAGGCCCATAGCACATGTTGATTAAAATAATATTTTTTTCTTAGACTCATCTCCCTCTTCGTCTCCCTAGCTCAAAAGATATGTATCTCATTGTAAATTATATGGTCCATAATTTGTCATCCCTATCTAGGAGAATATGCAGTAGGTAAACATTACTATTGGTGGTCCCAAGCCCAAAAATCTCACATTAGAAGATATGAAAATTTATTTAATAAATTACAATATTGACAGTATCCACCTGCATTTGCAAAAAAAAAATAAAAATAAAAAACTAAAAGCTTCAATTTATATATACGTAGAAGAAAAAAGACATAGTTAATATTACCATAATTTGTAACTTGTGGCAAAATACACCATTAGCGATATTCTATTTTTTAGCGCGTAACCATGAGTTTTATCACCTTACTAGGGTGTTTTTTTAGGACGGTATTGTTACACGTTGTTGCAATGCAAAGAATGTTGTTGTGTGTACTTTGCACTAGAGTCTACTCCTACCATGTCTGATTGAAATGGGATTCTCTACTGTAATGCATATGCAGTAAGTGTCACGGGCATATGGCCCAGAGCAAGCCAGGCCAATATGTCAATAACACCTATTGCACATGTAGTACAAGAGAGGATGTATGTCCATCTACTTTGCTTCTTAAAAGCCAGTCCACAAACACTTTTAACATCATGCTTACTATGTTATGGTTGGCATAACGATAGATTGATCTGTGGCCCACTAGTAAGCAAACACATATCTAACCTTCTATAAATGCCAATTCATTTTGATCCACTAATAAAAAATTATCATCGCAAGCTCAAGATAAAAACATGCAATAATAGTATTGGCCAAATAGGCCAAATCAAACCACTCCCTACCCATCACCTAATCCCTAACCCTTGCTGATTTACATCCGCTCTCTCCCCTCCTTGTCACCCCCTCTCTACCTCTCCATCCCCACTCGCCCTTGATCCCTCTCCCCTTCTATTAAGCCTTGTTGTTGCCCTCTCTCTCCTCTCTCTCTACTACTGCCCCCTCTCTTCCTCTCCACCCCCACTCACCCTTGATCTTCCTCCTCTGTTAAGCCTTGCTATTGCCCTCTCTCTCCTCTCCTCTCCTTAGTGCCCCACACCCCTCTCTCTATATAATATTGTCGATGGGCATGAATAACGATGATAGGTACGGGCAATGGTGATACTAGGAGTCATAGAAAGGCTAGAACACTCTAGCCAGAGCTCAGGGTTGATAGATCTGACTATTGCAAGTTTATGGCTACTAAATCTAGTTGCTACGAGCTTAAGGTTGTTAGATCTGGCTGCTTTGAGCACGTTAAGTGGTGATGATGGTGATTGGCATAGGAACAAGGGATGGAACGATAATGGGCTTGGATGACAACGATAAGTGACAAAGTGGAGGTATGGTAGGGTCAGATCTAGTAACCCCAAACTCAAGGTTATCAGATCAAAGTCGTTTGTAGGACATGCATGGGATTGATTGTCAAAGAGAAGTCGGCGAGAGGGCCCATAACCACCTCGAGGAGCCACCGTATGTACAAGTGTCTTAGGAGGAATTAGAAAGCAACTCAGAGCATGAGCTAGAGCTGGCCAAGGTGTTATTTTTTCCTTCAATTTTAAAACCGTAAAGCATCATTATTTATTTCTCACCACTAATTCCAAAACTAAAAGTGATGTCCATTTGGAACCTCTAGTAGTAGGTGTTTACTAGTGACCCCTAGACTCTGAAGGCATTATTAGGGGGTGATTTAGCACATCCTATGGGTGAAGATAATAGGAGCTTGTCTGTAGAATTTTCTTCCTTTGGCCACATTGTGGGGGTGGTGCAGGCTAGTATAAAACTGGCAACTTTTTTAACTTGACAAAAGTATCGTAGAATCTTTGGACCACATGTTCATGGAATCCTGGAGAGTTAAAAAAATAAAACATAGAAACCAGCAAACATAGCTGTTTGTGTGCTTCATCAAAAAATGCAAAACTAAAATGTTGGAAAGAGATTGCCTTACCTAACAGAGAAGAAAGTTCTGGTCTAAAATTTATAATGACATGAATCTGTAAAAAAAATTCTATTGTTTGGGGGAGGCATTACCGAGACAAATCGAAGATACCTTTATATTTTTAGACTTTTTAACCTTGGTCCTGCGAAGATGGATGTGGTAGTATGGCTGTCAACAAGCCAAGCCTTTTCTGTCTTCAGCTTTCAAGCAGGCTCGACTCATGCTCTGTTAGGCTCACAAGCTTGACTGATGATAATTTTTTTAAAATAATCATATTAAAGAAAATGACAAGAACTTGAGATTAATATATGATTGCAATAATACTAGTTTATTAGATGAATATATACTAATTTATACTTAACCTACTATCTCATCATTAAAAAAAATAAAAATTACACATACAACTAAACGCATGAGAAGCTCAAGCTCAACTGACAAAGCTCGTGAGCTTAGAATTAGGCTTAAGGTCGGCTCATTAAGAGTTCAAGCCAAGCTCAAATCAAATCTAAGTCAAATCAAATCTAAGACAAGCTTGAGACAAGCTGAGCTCGAGCAGCTCATGAACCTCGATCAATTACATTAAAATACTATGACTAGAGACCATAGTCCCCGACACCGAATTACCAGAACCAAACCATACCAAGCTGACGCCAGCCTTCATGGTTCGCAATCTGGAAAGGACAGATCACTAAACCAATCAAGAACGGAGCACAATAATATGCGGACCATCTGGAAAATCATGTCAATTTTGTGACAAGGTAGGGAATTGCCGTTGTCACTTGTTTGTGATAGTCACCCGAGCTGCAAGTGAGCTAACACAAATAGCCCAGCGAAGCCCTGAAGAGGGGAAAATCAATTAAGGCATCTGAAGCACTGAACTGAATGAATGGATAGTCATTGTCGACAGTCACGTGTTACACACAACAGTTTAACTTTAACCACACCACGGTAACGGGGGGTGACTGACTATAGCAAACTCTTACTATAGTGCAACATTTCAGTATAACGCGATTATACTGATCATACTGCAACATTTTCCGTCAGTATCATCTAGGAAACTGAAAAGGTGTTACAAAAATTGCCGGCTTTGCTATATCTGGACAAAACTTGTTTAAGTTTCCAATTCAATTTCTGTGAACAATCCAACAATTCTTGGTTCTTCTGTAATCGCACAAATTTTCTGTAGCAAAAATGGCCCTTCTAGCCTCAACAGGATTCAACAGAGGTTGCCTCATCTCAACTAGCATAGTCCAACCACCTACCAAAAAAGAGCAGAAATGATTATTTCACAGTATCAACTCCTAATAGAATGGTGATACCACATCAACATAATGACAAGCTCAAGGTACAGTAATCAATTGATAAGACTAGTTAAAAAATGATCATGCATATTAACAACCGCAACCAAACTCATGTTAATTAGTTGAGTATCCATCAGGGCATGTCCCCGCATGGATTCTCATATCTTTGTAAGCACAAGTAGCAGGCTACAAATTCCATAAATAGTAGCAAAATACCACATGATAGCATGTATCACATTCCAAATTATCAACTCAAAATTAAATCAACAAAAATACAATTATCTGATTGATAACATGTAAAAGAAAGAAGATTGATGCAGGCAGAAATGTCAGATATACAAAATGATACGGGAACTCCTGGACTAGTCTAGATGCAGGACCAATACAAAATGAAACTTAAGATGATAGTAATACACTACAAAAATGAAATGGATGTGCTGAATAAAAATGCATTAAGGGTAAAAGGGTACCTTCAGCCAGGTGAGGAAGCTAGAGTATGATCAGTAGACTATAATGCAGGCTTTCTACCCCTGTGTTTTGGCCTGTATTACCAGTTAAAATCAGATGTCAGATCAGTGACGAACTGTATCAACAAAGACAATTTCTACTATTCATGGAGTTGACAAAAATAAGGTGAACTTAGTTAGCTGGTGTGATATCTGAGATAAGAGGAAAGACATCAAATATTGAAAACAATATTAAGTACCAAAAGATTGCCAATTGAGGAAAGCTATAACAAGTTATTGTTTTTTTTGAGAGAGGAGTTGCTGATATGCTATTTCAGAAGTTGGAACAAGTGTTTCTTCAGAAGTTAGAATATGCTAATAGGTTAGTTTCTATCAATGAGCAACAAGTATCCTCACATTCCTCAAAAGGACAAGATGAAACTTCAGCATGCCAACATACATGGCAGTTTTTTTTGTAAACTATACAGTCTTGAAACATTTGTATGATAGCACCTTTAGATCAACAGTGAAAACATCAGAACCGATAATTTGGATTCTGTTCTTAAAAAGATAACTGATTGCATTATGATGATACTATTAAATAAACTAATTTCCTAACAGTTAAGCCAGTGAGGGTCACCCGATCTTGGCAATAGTTCTCTGTATACTCATCTAAACTTCTGAAGTCAAATTTTGATTTTGTAATATTTCCTGAAAGTACAACATAAAACTAGTGGGGTACAAAGATGTTACATCTCAATATCCCACTTCATTATCAACTATCATACTAAACCCTGTACTATACGAAAGGGTTCAATCAAGAAGAAAATAAGGAATCACCAGCTTGATATGCACAATAAACTCTTAACTAATGCGGTGCATCACTTCAGCTAGGAAAATGTGTGGACAGTCCAAGCTACAATAGTGAGGTACACAAAGACACGAATATATTCATCCATATCCAGTAATATGGCCTGAAACATTGAAAATGCAAGTGTGATATGTGAAATAAACTTTATTCAGTGCAGTGCATCACTTCAGCTAGTCAGATGTCTGGACAAAGTGCTTCACCGAGCATTTGATGCTACTAAAGTTTCCTGATCATAACTATAGCATATTGGAATGAATCAGTTGAAATATTTGAGCTTTGTGGGCATCACAATATACTACATTTTCAGGAAATAATATCCCCAGTGCATATTACTTAGGATGCTTCAAAGGATACACCAATCAAGTACATGACAATGTCCAGGTGGTTCAATCATTGGAAAATTGTATTAAAAACACGAATTTTGTTACCATAATTAGTGGATCGACTGCAGATAAAATATCAAATAGTGTTCCTACCAAAATACTTTGGTGACATACCCAGCATATCAACCAGCATGCATACCTGATTTATAATAGATAAAAATTAAACCAAATAAATTGATATGGAGAAGTCCTTACATTGTGGATTCATAGTTTTCAACTATTCTCTCTTCATCTTCATTAAGCATAAACCACTTATCTTTGTTCCCCATTAAATCATCAGCTTCAACCTCTGATACAGACATGATGTTAATAGTCACCATTTTATATTGCAGAACTGAAATTAGTGGAAGGAAAGTTTGTCACATAACACTTTCTAACAAACCTTGGAGCATCATTGTTGGGTTATTACAATAGTCATCCAGCTTCCAATAAATTGCCGCTTTGTCTACCATGACAGGATTAGTCCTAATGAAACCTCCATGCTTCTTTTCTGATGTTGCCATAATTCATAATTGAGAACAAAATTAATAACAATGATCAGCTTATTTTCTGACGCGTTACAGGAAATAAATAGTGCAGGGGAGCATGCAAAATGTTCTAAAGTAATCTGTTTAAAAGGCTATGGCAAAACATGTTTAGTAATATAATTCGTACCATTTGTGTCTGCATTCTTTATTTCTTTCACATCCTTTTGTTGAGAAATGCCATTCTTATCTTCCTCAATAGTAGCAGCTGCTCCTTCAGTTTCCAAAAGCACTGCTTCATCTGTGTTCTTTATAGTTTCTTCTTTTGGTTCCTACTAACAGGAGAGATTTTGTCAATTGCTCTAGAACCATGTGACAAGAGCTGGGAAAGGCAATCCAAGATCAAAACCTTCTCTTTTGCAGAATGAGCTTTTTCTCTGGAGGGATTTTTTGTTTCAGATAATATGCAATTCCTCAACTTCCTGAACAATGTTAAGAGTAATTAAAAACATCAGAAATAACAACATCATAATAGCAAAGTGAATTATTAACAAATGTGTAGGCAATACTTACTCAGTAGAAAGACTTTCATTACACAAAAAGTTCAGAACACAGAGCTTACAAGAAGGGCTCAGGTTTTTATATCCCGATACCCCCTGACTTAAGGAGTCAAGAGGAAGTCCCTTTGGGACAAAGGTTGACTCGCTTATGCATTTTCCAATATCAACAATCCATGTGGCGTTCTCTCTTGAATATGTAATAGGCCTGAGAAGAAAACAACCTCATTTATGATTTTATCAACTGCCTTTATAAAAAAAAATAAGGCTCAGTTTGGGATGTACTCACTTGATTCCTCGGCCTTCTTGGATGATAGATAACAAAGTTATGTGGAAGTCAGCAATGACTGAGGACACTACTCGAAGTCCACGACCTCCAGCTATGTCCCGAAGGATTCTTTCTGGTTGACCCTTGCGTACTTGGAAAATCTGTGGAAAAAAAATCGTTATGTTATTCCATGTGCAATACAAAATATAATCTCAATGCACCATGTGAGAATGTAGAGCAGATTAGCATATTAAATAAGGAAACAAGATATCGTTTTAAAATTTATGATTCAATTAAAAAGCATGTAATGCTAGAGCAAAGTATGACTATTTTCTCAGATTATTAAGTGCATCAGAGAATAAATGCATGCTTTATATATGTAAAACAAAATAGCAGAAAAAAGCATCATTCAAAACCAACACCCATGACAATCTCAGTACATTAATTACTGAGTTATCCTTGTATTATCATTATTGAAACAAAGAGTTTACATGGATGCCAAAAAGAGAGCATCTGTACAATATAAACATGAGATCGGACAGTAAAACAATACACTTGGGGTTGTAAATTGTTGAGCACATCCTAGACATAAGCATGATGCGCTCATGGTTAGTTTGTGCTCAGATACAGGTAATCTTACATGACAGAGTGTTCGCTCAACTCTGCTCACATTTGCACTGTATTTTCACAGCAATCACTTGTGGCAATGACTAACAACCTCAGATTATAACGCAAAGCGATCCTAAGCCAAACTTCAAAAAGCATAATCTAAAAAAACCTAAGTTACAGTGCACCAATTGTAATGGAACAGGACTCACACTGATTGTTCCATGACGCTTGTTAGAAATAAACATAAAAAATTAAGATAACTATCACATCGCCTAATAAAACAACTGTTACAATTTTTTGCTGGTTACCAAATTATGCCTTAAGGACTTGGATGTTTATGTTAGAATTAATTGCTATTTACTGTAGTCCTCTAGTTACTTGTGTAATCTCCTAGCTATTTAATCCCCTAGCTAGCTGTGCTGAGTTAATACCCAGCTAGCCTCTTGGGACTCGGCTGGCTCCTTAGGACTCAGCTGGCTCCTTAGGCTACCCTCCTCCAATCTATTTATATATAACACCTCTGTAATCTCATCATCAAGTAATCTAAGCCTGTTAGGCTATTGTCGATCAGTTTGGTCTATAACAAAAGAAATAAATTATAAACTCGCACAAAAAAGAATAAGCTTTGCTATCACCTACTCCCTCCGTTCCAAAATATAAACATTTTCATCCAGGTAAATAACCAAAAATGCTTATTTTGAAAAGGATGGAGTAAATAGTTGTTTTACTCCTAAGTTTGAACTTTGCTCAAACTATGTGTAAAACAATGGAGCTTTATACATACCTTTTGCAAGAGATATTGTATAGAATGAAACATAAATTTGGTAGTTGAACACACAGCTTATCACAATAAAAAAATTCACGACGGAACATAAACATTTAATCTATCTTATATGAAAGTTACTACATGGCTTGAATTACAAACCAAGAAATATGATTGGAAGGTTTCACCCAGTTTCTCAACGTGCACAGGTATATCATATGGACAAGAAGTGCCATACAATAAAAATGCAACCTTGTAATTACAAATAGGAACTCTTCAAATATTGTACGCATTAAAGGGCAATTAACAGATAGCCTGTATCTAGGTGTTAGCATGTTGCATACAGAGAAATCGCATCCATTTAATGCGTACAATGAACTCAACAGGTAGTCATATATTTCCTTTTGCCCATTTGCTGTCACCCAGTCACCCCACCATCTCCCTCTCCAAATTCTAATCCAAATATCTATTCCCTTTATGATTTGTATCCCATCATGGTATGGTACGCCTTACCTACATAAACACATAGACCATCACATTCCTCACCACGTCTACATAGCATTCCAAACTTGTAGGAAGCTCTAATGTCAACACTTCTGTGCTAACCAGGATTAAAAGCATTTTTTTACATTGTCATACTTCATACCAAAATATAACATGCATCAGACATGTAAATAAAAAAAACTTGACCTATTATTCTCTTGCAAATGCTAGCAAGATATTACTCTGACAAGGCATGTGCAATCATAAATATCCTTGTTCTTTCTTTCGTAACTACCTCAGTAAATGTGCGGCAGAATTCAAAGAACTGAAGTGCAGGACCAACATCTTCAGGCTCCCACTCTGCACCAGCAACACTAGTGACTGGAGTGCCCTTGGGCAGAACAACTTGTTCCTGGGGAGCATCAGGGTTTTCATCCTTCGTCAGAGGCACACCATTACCCACCTTCCTGCTTCTCTTCTGCTTCTTCACTGGAGCAGCATTGAAATCAACGCATACATTCTCATCCCCTTCAGCCAAAGGTTCATCAGCAGCAGCATCCGGCTCTAGGGCCCTCTTTGGGCTCTTCTGCTTGTTCATAACAAAAGGATCAGCAAAACATATCAAACATAGTGAACAATCGCACGATGCAACAGCAAATTGTAATGTGACAAAGAATTGTGCCAATCCCGAACCCCACACACCTTCAGAGGTGTAGATCTCACTTTCTGGGCGCTCTTCTGCGCGGCAGCCACCGCATCTTTCCCCTTTTTCAGTAAATCATGGACCGAGGCACAACCTGAAGCCTTAGCAGCGTGAGCAAGTATTCCGGTGGGCGGCAGCCCCTTCTTCTTCCTGCCAAACAAATCAAAGTCCATCCATCACCTCTGACAACAAAACGAGAGCCATAGATAATCAGCATGACCGTTAGAGCATCAGGTTTGGTCAGCTCACATGCAGAAGCTGCAATTGCAGATATCCCTGCACTTGGGGCAAGTCCAGGTGCCGTCCTCGGCCACCTTCTCGGCTTCTTGGCCGTACCTGCGCTAAGAACCGCTCAGAATCACACGGTCAGCCTCAGCCAGCCTTGCTCCGCCTCCTGAGGCTAAGAAAGAAGACGAGGAGAGAAGAAATTCCCCCTCACCTGTTCTTAAGACACTTGCGGCAGTACTGGATCGTGCACAGCTTGTTGTTCTTCTTGACCTTGTGGCAGGACGCCGCGAAGTCCATCGTCTTCTGACGGCACTGCGAGGCGAGGAAGCAAGAACAGAGCAACGGTAAACCCAAGGGCGAGCAAGAATTCCCCGGATCCAACCCAACCCAACCCAACCACCGGAGAGGAAGAACAGAGACGCACGACTCCTCACAGAGGGGTTACCTGGTGGCAGGTCTTGCCGTTCTCCGGATCATAGATCCGTCCCCCGACGACGCGGACCCCCTTGGATTCGCCGGACTTCCCCTTCGCCGCCGCCTCCTGCGGCTGCAGCTGCGGCACGACGACGACGACGATGCCGCCGCCGCTCCCCTCCGGTCCAGCAGCTGCCATGGTCGGCGGGAGATCGAGCAAGGGGAAGGGGAGAGGAGACGAGAGGGGAGGAGGAATCGAGAGAGAACGAAACTGAATCCGGGGACGCGGAAGAAACCGAGGCTGATGATGAAATGGGGTGAGAACTGGCGCTCGCTCTCTAGGCAGCACTAGAATGGATGGATTTGCGCGTTGGTCTGGTGAGGAAGGTGATTAATGTGGTGAAATGAAATTTGGCAGCGAGGCGAGGGGATCATGATGCCATCGCGCCCAACGGGTGGGGGAAATTCTTTTTTTCGAAACTTCCCTCCACGACGCGTCTCCTCGCCCCAAACTGGTTTTCGGTTTCTGGCGCGCGGAGGAGAGTGAACGCGCGTGGCAGAGGAGGGGACGGGAGTGGAGGGGGGTCATGGCCTCAACGGGAGGGGAGAAGCCTGTGAGCTTTACGGGTGTTGTCTGTCGTTGCGGTTATTTCTTACTATTTCCTTTCACGGCTTGCTTGGACAGTAGAGCACGGCTAAAGCGGATGGGTGGGTGTCCGGGGTGCTGAGAGGCTTACGAGTGGGCCCCACCGTTCGCTCTTCCTCGTTGTGACTCCCGAGGTATGAAGGGCCGTGTCTTCCAACCCTCCACTTGTCCATCTTATTAAATAGGTAAATGAAATTTTTATTTTAAGATTATCTTTGGCAATAGATCATCAATAGCCTTTATATATTTTTGATCTTTTAGAGAAAAAACATATTCAATATTCATGTGAATAGCTAGTTGCATCAACTATAAAGAGTAGATGAATATATGTAATAGTTAATAGCATGGGATTTAATAGAGGGATTGGACTATTCCTTCTTATCATGTGCTTCCTTCTACCACCTAAGGCTCTAGCTACAAGGTCCAGGTGTTTTGTTATTATTGTTTCTTACTTTTAGAATACAATAGGTAATCAAAAGTTCATGTATTGAGATTAGTGAATATACTAGATGTGACCAAGACCCACCATCTCCTCTTCATCCTCATGACTCATGAGGTGAGGGGGCATGTTGGTGGGCCAACAAGCCATCCACTTTCCCACCTTCTTAAATGGGTGGATGGATAAAATTTTGTTTTGAATTAATTTATTAACAAATAGACTTTATATTTAGATCTATCAAAAAATTATATTCACTATATGAATCACTCGTTTACTTTTCGAATGCATAGGCTATAAAACAAAGATATTAATAAATACAAAGGTAGTTGAATAGATATAGTATTTAATAACATGATTTCAATAGGGGTTGTACTACCTCTCCCTTTTGTTGTTGGCTTCCTCATACCACCTAATGAATAATCAATATAAGAATGCTACCTTAGACCATTGTTGTTTGTGGTGTTTCTTACTTTAATAATGTGGTAGGCAACAAAAGGTCTATCTAGAGCAAATGGGTGTGTGGGATGTGAGAGGCTTATGAGTGGGTCCTACCATTTGCTCTTCCTCCTCATGACACATGAGGTGTGAGGCCCTCCTAACTGTCCAATTTTTCACCATAGGTGGATAGATGGAAATTTGTATTAAACTCACTCAACTGTAATGGTAAAATTACAAGTAGTGTTTTTTATCAAAGCATTATAGTCAATGTTAATAATTTGTTTAGAGATAAATGCATCAATCATAGGACAAATGTATTAATATAAACATAGGGTAGGTTAGTAAATATGGTAGTTCATAACGTGAGCTTCAATGTAGGGGTTAGACTACCTCCCTCTTATTCTTGGCTTCCTACTGCCACCTAACTAATGTAAGAATGCTACCTACTAGAGGCACTCTTAAGTGTGGCTTCCATAGATATAGATAAGCGATGCACTCATGGAAGAGTAAGAACTTAGACATATGTGACTCCATGATGTAAAAAATGAAAAGAGATGCTTCCTCACACGTGTTTTCTACACAAATTTCTTTAGCGTGGTACATCTCAAGGTTTTTAGGAAGATGTTTGTTGTTGGTTCTTCCAACTTTGACAATTTTCTAGCCAGCCAAAGGTCCATCAAGAGAGCATGGGTGTGTGGGGTGTGAGAGGCATATGAGTGGCCTGTCACCTGCTCTTCCTTCTCATAACGAATGCAGGGCATGTGGATGTGTCTTCCACCATTCACTTGTCCACTTCCTTAGATCAATGGATGGAAATTTGTTTCAAAACTCAACCGTACAAACAGATTACTAATAACGATGAATTATGATCAATATTTGAATAATTGGTTTTTTGAGGAATGCATGGACTATAGGACAAAGATATTAGTACAAATGTAAGGCAGGTTAGTAGTTTACTTAGTAAGAATTCTTTTATTCTTTGCATCATAGATCTAGTTTCTAACAACATGGGCTTCAATGGATGGGCTCAAGCACCTCCCTCTTCTTGTTGGCCTTCTACTGATACCTGATGAATGTAACGATGCTTTACAAGCTGCTAGGCTGCCCTCTAGGTCTGGCTTACATAGTGATGCAGACTCGTGAAAGAGAAAGAAGAATTTGAGACACGTGCGACTTTACAATTTAAAAAATAAAAAGATATGCTTATACGGATTACCTTGCCAATACTACTGCTACAAGTAACCATGCATAATTGCAGCATAAACTAACATCGTGATTACATAAACCATCATTTGGAGAGGTTATGCAGGCCCAAGATTTAGCTACAGAAGAGCAATGATCAGTTACACCATTCTAACGGCCAATTAGACAAAGCCTTGCAAAAGAAAGCTGGAGCAAGAGATGAATTCAATCTTAGCTTAAACATATTTTGATATTGATGAGAATTTTATATTGCTTAAATCTCATACAATGTTGGTTTATAAATAAAGAGGACATCATGGACGTATATGATGTTGTGGATAGGTTACGTGGAGGCAGAGATCGATTAAGCCATATGGATTATGGAGTCCATTATCTACTGACAATTGCTTGAACTTCCAAACAATGTGTGACCCAAACTGTCACGTTTTAGCATGCATAATGCATACAGATGGAAAGATAATAACTCCACTCTCACCTCCACCAAACATGTCATCATTTGACTTCCTAATTATATATTACCATTTTAGGGGAGGCTGCACATGAGTTGAAAGGGTTGTGCAAAGCTACTCAAGATTAATGCTTGGAGACCTTTGAGCTAGCCAATATTTAGGAAACTAAAGGTCCTTCACTAACATAAAAATGTCTTTGGTTCAACAAAGCAAAACATAAATATATCGGCTGGTAGAAAATCTAGTACTAAAGATGATTTTTAGTATCGGATCTAAAGGCTCGTTACAACTGTAGTCGTTAGAAACGGTTGATAACAATAACCGATACTAATGTTATTTTTTATACTGGTTGTAATGATTAGGTGTCCTCGGTGGTCTTTTATAATCTTTAATAACGGTTGGTGACACCAACCGGTACTAAGAATCTATGTATTAGTACCGATAAGTATTACCAACCAATAGTAATGTTGTCGAACATATTAGCACCGATTGGAAACACCAATCGGTACTAATGTGTAGTTATTAATACCAGTTGGTGTCTCTAATCGGTACTACAAATTTTCTTTTAAATCATTCTTTCTTCTTTAACCTAATAAATTTATAAATAGACAGTAGCTTCATATCGATTTGAAAGAACTATAGAGGAGGCGCTACTAAAATTTTTCATAGAAGTTATTTTTGATGATTTCACTCATATAAGGGATTTAAAAGGTTAACAAATTTATCTTCCATTCTCGTATAGTTAATATAGTGTATTTCTAGATATATATGTATACCTCGTACTCTCAAAAATATATAAAAATAGATGAGAAAAAATATTATTTTTAAGAAAATAAGAGCATATCTTAATTGTAAAAATAGAGGTAATCTAGCAATAATAAGAGTATTTTATAATAGCAAAAATACAAGAAAGATAGGAAAAATGTTTAAAAAAGAGGAAATAAAGGAAGATTATAGAAAAATGGAGGAAAAAGAATAGAAAACTCGGTAAAATAGAAAAATTAGTGCATGTCTTAATATAAAAAATTCATAACATCTAGAGTATGACTAATAGGAAAATGAAGGAAAAATACTATAAGTGCAGGAAAAAAAGGAAATAAGAAAAAATATAGGAAAAATGAGGAAAAGGTATAAATGGTTAGGAAAAATAAGAAAAACAAGAGATTTTGTTAATATTAAAAATATAGAAAATCTATCAGAAATAACAGTATGTTGTATTTAATATTTTTATAGAAAGCTCTATCGGTTCGTGGTGTTGATGGCATAGGAGAGGCATAGCCAGATTTGTCTACATATTTTTATAGATTTCACTAATCGAAGTGATTTACACAAAGGTTCGTAATACTCTTTATCCACTTACCTTTCGAGGTTAGGACATTTAAAACTATTAATTTTCTTAAGTAATTCTTTACTTGTAATTTATATGAATCGGCAATGAATATACAATGTAGACCGATGGTCGAAGGAGTTCATTGATGGCATTCATTATTTTCTTAGATTGGCCAATGGCCATAAGGTTAAGGGTTTTATATGTTATCCATGAAAAATTGTAAGAAACAGAAGAAGCACTCTTTCTTAAGGATTCTTCATAGCCACTTGTTACCCTTGGAATTCATACTTAACTATAATAAATAGATTATGAAGAGAGAAGGATTGCAATGGAAGACGATGAAAAAGAAAACAATATTTTCCACTAGGCTCAATACAATGGCTTTGCAGATACTATAATGGTCGAGACAAAAGAGGGGTTGCAGAAGATGACTGTGAAGATGATCTTGGTTAGATGTTGTGTGATAAAAAAAGACTACGAAAATGAAAATGAGTTAAAGAAATTAAAGCGTATGTTAGTGGATCATAAAATATTGTTATACCCAAATTGCAAATAGGGAAACAAATTATATGTATTGTAATGCATGCTTTGATCATAATTATGTGCACCAAATAACATTATCGTTTTTAATTATAAGATATGGATACGGTTCCATAAAGACATATGAGATCCATTAAGGAAACACTTGACTTTTTGGTACGTATATGATCAAAAATGTACATCACATCTATTCTATAATATAAATATTTCATAACTTT
The DNA here is from genome assembly GCA_030770085.1 of Oryza coarctata. Classification (NCBI taxonomy): domain Eukaryota; kingdom Viridiplantae; phylum Streptophyta; class Magnoliopsida; order Poales; family Poaceae; genus Oryza; species Oryza coarctata. The sequence goes on from CM061471.1 coordinate 9,462,918, forward strand.
ATTTCTCCTTTAGTGTTTGAGATAGAAAAAGGAAAACAACTTGTGCAGCTACTACGTTTGTGCCGTCTGCATAAGACATTAACACTAATAGGATATCTAAATACGTAAATATCATTCATATATAATTTATACTTTTCTTATTATATTGAATTATTGATTTAACATAATCATATTTTTTTTTTAAAATGACAAACTACTCCCGGTGAATTATATAAGGGTTATTAAAAACAACTTATGGGATTTATTATGGATGAAATCGTTAATCCATCGGGAGAGTTCTACGATGATGAATGCGTTATTCGATAACAAGAAGGCTCTTGGCTTTATATATTTGTAATATATTAATTATATATATTTAATTCCAATTATATATAAGTAATACCTACAATTATATATACGTAATGCTATAAACATATATATATATAAATATATATTAATACGTGCAAATATATGTATATATATAAAGCAATACAATAATAAAAAATAGCAAATAAGCACTTAAACATGGTGTTTTACTATTATCTCTACGTGTCTGACATGTATTTTGCTTCTCAGTTCAGCGTGGAGATAATAGTAAAATGACTTCATGCTCACATTGAAGCTGTTAGAACCAATCGAAAACTGACATTGGCCCTTAACTATAAAATGTCGGAGCATTAGCTAATGCAGACATTGGATGTTGGCTAATGGCTAGTATATGCAAAGGGAGATAATAAAAAACTTGTAAGTTGCTTGGCGTGATTACCCTAACATGAATAGATAAACCTCCTCGAAAAAAAGGGATAACCCTTCTACAGTAAGAATGTTGCTGCCTAGGAATTCCTGAAATCACCTTCCATTAGAGAAAACAAAATTACATTCTCATCTGGGAAGTAGCACCAAATTAGGAGTGCGGGATCAACATGAAATTAATATTAGCATGAAAGAGCAAAAATGAGAGCATAAAACCAATTCGATGGCTATCTATTAATTAAGGGGGAAAATCATTTGAACCATCTGTGAGGATTGGGAAACAGTAAGCACCAAAAGGACATAGGACAACCTGAGTGCAGCAAAGCTGTGTCGATCCCAACCGGCAGGCGGCAGCAGCAGCAAGAAGAAAAGCTCACGATCACCAATGATCTATCGTTGATCAGGTAAGACAGCGATAACACGGATATGGGATGTCCTCGACAGACAGCGTCACATTGACCCTTGGGCCTTGGGCCATGGGGTTATGGAGGTGGCGGAGGAGATAAATAATAAGAAGGAAGGGTGGCTGCTGCTGTTACTCCTAGTGAATCTTGATGACATCTACGTCGGTGCCGGTACCGGATTCTAAGGGAACAGAAGAGATATTGACTCAGAAGTTTGGAAATGACCATCTATTTTATCCAATTTGGGTTCTCCTTGCCGATTGGCTTAACATTAGTCGTGTACAGTAATATGGGAATGACAAATACCCACCCTCCTGACAAGTTTCTACGTATGAGTGGGTCTCTATCCATATTTTGGCTTAGGCCAAATTAAATCATTTTCATAGGCACTTAATTACCTATTGCAAATAAGCCACTGTATAGATTTTGTGTTGTGTAACGGTCATGAAGATTCTTTTGGCTGGTATGGTTTCATATAGGCTGACAAATAGTTGGACTAAAATATATCTTACCTTTTTAAAACGGTGAGTTAATTATCTTCAAATTTAGGGTTTGCCATCTCATCAATTACATGCATCCTTTGAAAACTTCAGAAAAAAATGATTGAAATATGTTTCCATTAAAAATGAAATGTAATTCAATAAAACTCTGCACTGTCGCACCCCTAAAATGAATAAGAAATACTTACTCACCATTCCATTCCCAAGATATGCCTCAATGGCATCTCACTAATATATCAGAAAAATGTACAAAATGTAATAAATTCAAAAAAGTAGTATATTTTTGAGATTTTTTAGAGGTAATTCTGTATCCACCATTTGGTACTTTCATCCTCTCCGTTTAGTGTGAATTCTCTTTTATAAAGAAGCAAAATCTGATCTAGTAAGGATAGCATGCCCTATGCAACCAATATCCTCTTATTTGTTTAAGCAAGGTTAGTTTTATTTCATATTTTGTGTCAACTTTTTTCATATTGTGAGTATATATTTAACCTCTTTTGGATGTTATATCTTGAGAACTCTTGGAAGGTGTCAATCTATTTTAACTAAGATTGTAGAGCCTTGGGAGAGCAGAAAGGTGAGATTTCAGAATATTTGCTCTCCTAGCTTACCCAGTGAAGATAGGTGTTCAGTGTGAGGTGAAGATAGGCGGGCCCCTCCCAGCCATTTTGTTCACCTCACGACTCATGATGTGTGAATTTTTCACTTATACTCCCTCCGTTTCAACATAAATAGATTTCTCATATCCTAAGAAAAAAATAGTAATGAGAGATAAATAACAAAGCACCTCTTAATTAATAGGGCAATAAGTTGGTACATCTGCTCAAATCAGATCAACAATACTCATTATTTTCCTTCGTTAACTCCAGTGAGGAAGATAGATGTTTGCGCCGGAACCCCACGCGCCCGACACGAACACGCCGATACCCATGAGGTCTGCTTAGCTCTATTGCAGACCGGTCGGCTTCTCTCCGTGGCTCGAGGTATGCGTGCCAGGAGCCGTTGGTTTCAGCCGCCTTCGGCGCGACGGTGTGGGTGCGGACTTGTCAGTCAATTTAACCCTGCAATTGATAAGGAGATGAGGCGAACGGGTCAGTCGGACGATGGGTCGATATGAGCGCTCACTATCGGCTGGCTGCCGATAAGATTGAGTTAGTCATCGACTGCGTCTGGATGGCTCCTGCTATCGGCTGATCGCCGATAGAAATCAGGACGCTCTTCCATCGGCTGGGAAACTGATGTAGCCGGATGTCGACGAAGGATATGATGGCTTCGGGTGTAGCGAACGTGAGACCCTGATCCATCGGCCGTAGAGCCGATGGAGGCACAGGATTGTACTCAGAGAATAGCAAGGCGCGCGGGATCCCTCCTCGTAGTCGATGGAACCTGTCACGGTCGTTCATCGGCTAGAAAGCCGATGAAAGCATATGCAAGCTGGCAAGAAATTGTATAAAAAGGACCGGCTATAAAACCGATGTCGCTCCGGATATGGCAACACGAGACCCGTCGCCTGCCGTGACGACGCTGCTAGCGCCAAATCTCGAAGAACGGACCTAACCGAGACAGTAAGAGATCGAGGCCAACGGCAACGGGACGGTGGACGCCGGATCGGATGTGCTGAAGTAAGAGCGAAGTGAAACCATCGGCTAACTGAGCCGATCAGTAGACGTCTCTCTGAAGACAGGCGCGCATTAGCTAGAAGACCAATGCGCTTGGCGTGGCACTCAAGGGAAGTTTCTAAAGACTTGGTGCGTATCGGCCGAGGAGCCGATGCGCTGGGTGTGTTGCTCAACGTAGAGATAACTTATTGGCTAACACTCCGATGAAACGCCGTACCGACCTATAGGCCTAAAACTCAATCTACCATTGGCAACCTCATAGGTTGAACCTAACCGATGCAGCACGAGAACGACGACAGCGGATTGAGCTTGATGGACCGATAGACCCTGCACGGATGTGATGCGATACATCCAATCGGTCTAAGAGGTCAAAAGCGAAATATATCGAGATAGTGGCAGAACTTACCCCTTCGTCAGAGATCGAACTTAACCCATGCAACCCCGCGTCAAGAGCTAGACCCCATCGGTGAAAACCTAGATGAACTAGGGTAGCGATGCATCTAAATTGTATTGATCAAAGGATGATTTACATATTTTTAAGGGATCTATATTTATACCCTAGATTTACAAAGTTCGACGCATTTATAACATTATCGAACGTTATTTTCTAACAAAGATAAAGAAAAATATCTCTAAGAAAGTTAACCAAACTAACTAAATCTTCCTATCTATATAAGATAGGATAGAATACCCTGCCGTGAACCACGGCTACTCCTTAAACTCGATCTCATTTGGATAACCTTCTAATCTTAGACCGAATATTTTCCTATTTCGTTCGATCAGCTTCCTTCCTATGGCAACCGGACTCTTATTTACTTAAACCGATTTTTTTTAATCCTTTCGTGGGTTTTTCAAATTTTGACGTTAACAATAGAAAAAGCATCTTATGCGATGACAACAACGAGTAGATAGGAGTGTCAAGGGCATGTCTATGTTGCTAGTCCATCACCTAGTACCATATAAACCGAACTAGTCCACCACTTGACTGGATCCCCTTCTCACCAATCACCTATCTCAAATCTCCCAATTCATCACTAGATCACACCGAATTGCTAAGGCAAAAATCAGCAGCGCCAAGCCAGGCATCAACACAGCAAAGGGCTTGCGAGCAGCAGCTATGCACCACGAGAGGCTAGTGGGTAGTAGGTGAGTGGCGATGGAGGACTCACAACGAGCCAACGTGAGGAGGAGATGCAAAGTGGCAAAAAATGGGACATCAGTGTTGGTGTCTTTTTTCGACGAACACAAAATCACTTTAAAGATTTATGGTGTGAACAGAGTTGCCAACCAGTTTGATCTACAAAAGCTCTTGACCAAGATGGATTTAGAAAAGATCAAAATTGGTTAGCAAAGCCGATTTAGATCAATTTAGAGGTAAATACCCGTCTTGTTGGCGAATCAGAAGGTTACAAAGGATCTCGCACTCTTACAGCGAAGGCGGACGATTTACAGCATAAATTGAAATTAGAATACTAGGTAAAAGGTAAAGTAGAAGACAACTAAAAAGTAAAGAAAAGAATAATTTGATTAATTATCAAAGGTTTTGGGTGTTAGAGGATCAATCAAATCAGCTGTAGCTCTTTTGGTCTTGCCTCCATAGGGCCTTCTTAGAGATCAATTACAACTTAAGAAACCTCAGTCTAAACAAGAAAATACAACAATTGCCTAAATTGAACTCGGACTTGAGGCTGATGGTCAGACTGTCTGAACAACTATAGTAGGATCGACATTTGGCCTCCAGTTAGACTGGCCATATAAGGGTAGTCAGTCCAAACTTTACAGGAAAGCTTTGATCTTTTTTAAATATGACTCAAACTTACTATAATTTTGTCCTAGTGATAAATTTGGTTGTCAATACATGCAAAAAAATATAGGACACATGGTCTTAGGCAATACATTCTATCGGCTAGCAAAACTTCCTAAGTGTCTTACAAGTTGTTCTCTTCGTAATGTCTCAATAAAGAAAGAATTCTGAGAAACAATTCTTACAACTCGATATAGAACTTCCCAAATTTACTCATCGGGCTGTTAGCACTTAGGTCCTAATAGTAAAAATCATTTTTTTCAAAGCATGGTCTCTAATCATGAAACAATCTGGCTAGCCTTCTCTTATCATATTTTCAACCTCTACCAAAGCCCTCAAATGTTTACTGATATCTTAATGTTATTAATGCATTACAATTATTTCATGATAAATCACCTTGCTAAACAGGCAAAATTAATTATCCCCCAAAGCTAAGTGATAAATTTAAAAAATGCTCTGTAACACTTTATCCATAGCAATTCCAAATCAATCGTCATCTAAATATTTTTGAAAGAAATATTTCTATGGTTTGGCAATGTAATTCCTTTATTAAACAGAGTGTATTTAGATGCTTACTGCTAAATTCCTCAATAGTTCTTCTCTGGTCAACCTTTTTCTTATCCTTTAAGTATTCAACCAGTGGAATCCTCTAATTGGTAACTTGAATTCTTAAAACATCAACCAAAATTTTAATAATTAATTTGATTGTTTAATCACCTTTTAAGCCCATGCCGCTAGCTATGTATTGTGGGCAACAATTTTTAGGTAACTGGCATTAGAGCTACAACCAAACTAGCAATAAAGTTATAGTTTGGTCAGACTAACTATAAAGCATCGGTAGAACTGGCCATGTGTTACCATTAGATTCGTTATGTAGTTGTGGTTAGACTGGCCTAGCCTGTAGTTACCTCACACACTTTCTAATCAAGCATCAACTTTGTAGCACATAAAGTTTGCCTCTTCTATCTTTATAACATTTTTTTTCTTCCACACACATAAAAAATTGTAATATCCAAAAAAAACTAAGATGTCTTGATATTTATTGAAGTGGCTATTCAAAATAATTATCAAAGCAATAAAAACTCTTAGCCACTTGATGCATGATGAATAATGAATCACCCAAAAGCAGTGACATGTTTTACACCCATGGATTCTAATAATTACAAAATTAAGTATTCAGCTCAAGCATATGTACAGAATATTCTAATAGGACCAATGTCGCAAAAAGAATATCTATAGGTGATATTAGAAAAAAAAATCAATACACTGGCCATTGGTGTAAGCTGAATAAATAAAAGGAAAAACTTCCACAGTGCAATATTAATAAAATCGATCTCATCGTAATACTCTTTATGATGATCCATAAAAATAGATACAATTTGGATTTTAAAACATATCAAAGACTGGTGAGCCAAATCATATTACAAAGTATATGCTCAAATGCCAATTCTATAACTCAAAATTAGCCTTTGCAACGTGTATTTGATCATATGAATTTAACAAGCAAAAATACATTTGCTAGATAACCAGCAAATGCCTTAACTAGGTATAAACATATCATAATAGAAGATATAACAAATACACACCTTGTCTTTGCATCTAGCAAATGGTGGCTCAAAGATGTATTGATGTACTCCTTGCCATTTACTTCTATTGATCTCTTCATTAACATATTTGATGTCTTGTCCCTCTATGCAGAATCGACTTTCCTTTTTATTGTGCGATTTTGAAGCTAACTTGAGCATCCTATTTGTCCTTATCACTATGTGAAGGAGAACCATCTCTAGTGACCGGTGACGACTCTTTACTCAACAAATCAGATTTATTATTAATTGTGGAAATCACTGGTCTTTCAATTTTTACCACCTTGGGTCTCCATGCCTACTTAAGTAATGTTCGAGGCTTTACCTTATCAAGCGATCTGCCCACTAAGTCTTTGGCCTTGTTTTCCTTCTTCTCTTTGCTCCGAAGATGTTGTAGCCTCCTCTTTTGAGAAGGAGATAAGCCATAAGGTATCTACTTTGGTTATGGTTGAGTTTCAAGAGCTAAATAGTGAATTTTGATATCTTTGGTTGTGCTGAAAACTTCCTCAACTCCTTCTGCATGTTGCTTGTTTGGGAGTTCGATCTGATTAGCATTGGGTGGCTGGTCCTACCGGGCTCACTAGGTCGGTACTATAAAGTACCAATTGGATTGGCCATTGATGGCAGTCGAACTGGCTTTTGGCTTATTGTGCTTAGGTGGTTCTACACAACACTAGTCTAACCGTCCTCGGTCCGGCCTGATCAACGCTGGCTCAATCAATTGTAGAAGATGTCGGTTGAATCGACCTTGTAGGACAATTGGACTAGCAAAATGCCGCTAGTTGGATTGGCATGGTGGCTCAGTCAGACTGTCAAAACTAATGGTTGAATTGTCATCGCTAGTTTTGGCCTTTTTTGCTTATATTATTTCTACTATATCTCCAGTAGGTATTAGGACCTCACATGGCTTCACCTTAGCACCAATGACCTCTAAAGCTTTGGTTTCCTTCATTACCCATAGCTTCCTCACATTTTTTACCTTTCATTCACCGAATCGAATTTTTGTGGGAAATAGTCTTAATTAGAGTTAGATGGACGACTTGGTACTGATCTTGGTGATTACTCCCATCATTGATAAAATGGCATAGGTGGTGTGGCATCGGCCATGGAAGCACCCACTGCATGTAGCAAGAAAAAGGATAATCGGGTGATGTCATTGGATATATATACCATGGTGTCACAATCGGAGGTTTGTGTGGACTTGGTATTGTTGATGACTCCAGTTGCTTTGGCATTTGACCAAATCTCTTCCTAGGAGGTGATCTTGGTCTTTTCAAATTACTAGACCGGCTATTGAATCGTTGATCAGCCAATCCCTTCTTGTATTTAGCAATAAGTATCTTGAAAGTAAGCTTTATCTTTTTAGTCTTATTAAAGCTAGATGGTTTATTTTTTAACCTTGTGATCTTCGACCTCAACACTCTCGAGCCTAATCATCTTGGGCCGAGGATCCCCAATAATAACATTCTTTCCTCCAGTGGACTTGGCTAGACTTGGACGAATCAACACTTTCTTGTTATCAAAGTCTATAGGAGCAATGGGGAATGACCATGTGCAATTTCGGTCTTAGCCATAGGTGTAACTGAATAGTTTTGCAAGTGACCAATGAATCAACAATTAGTCTTTGTTGTCTTGAATCTGCATCTGTAAAATAATTATAAAACTCAAGCTCTAAATGTGACCAAGTAGAAATTAAGTCTAGAGCAAGCAAGCTAAATCATGTAAATTCAATGTCCAATAAATAAAGTGGAAACAATTTCAACTTCAATATATCATTGCTACTGATCTCTCCACATTAATTAATAAATTGGCCAATACGCTCAATTGTTGTTATACTATCCTCACTTGTGAATTTTATGAACTCGGACATCTCAAATCCTTGTGGGTATAGAACTAAATCTACATGCTCAAGATATGGACTTTCATATGTATGCAATGTTGCTTTAGACTCTATTTTCTCACTACTCACAAGACACTATCGATCTTTTCATCAACACTCATAGGACTGATATGTGATTCGGTCTTGTACAATAAAGATATCCCGCTCCCATTTATAATGCAATCTAAACCATCATTTGGTTGAGCTATACATGCTATTTCATCATTGTCCAAACTAGTACTCAAATTATTGTCATCAACCCGGCTTTTTGAGCTAGAGTTACTTGAAGTTCAGTTTTTTAGGATCAAAATAATCGTGCTTCTTTTCTAATTATGCCTAAGTAAAGATAGATTTAGCAGGTAAAGAAGTAAACCATATAAAAATAGTTCTAGATAAATATAAAGGAAATAAATGAACTTTTAATACATCAAAACTACTTGCTTCTCCACATTGTGCTAGAAATTGACCTATATGTTCTCATATGATTCCATTGTCCTCTCCACTAAACTTTGTAAATTCAAGAATTTTAAAATCACGAGGATTATGGATATAATCAAAGTAATCAGGATACATCTTTCTAGCCTAATCCCTTGGCTTAATTCCAAAAACTTCTCTAACCATAGCACGTAAATATTCTTCTATGGTCTCAGACTTTTATTGATGATTTTGTGGCCTAAGAGATGATGACACAACATGATTATGTTGTCCATGATGCATGTCTTGTTCCAATCCATCAAATCTGTTGTTTGAGATTGGCTCAAGATAACCACTGGTGACCATAAAGATATAGGTGGAATAACGGTACTAACAATATCGCTGTTTGGTATATAATAATTAAAATTAGTATTGTTAGTCATGTCATAAAAATTTTGAGAAGGCACCAAGGTGTCGGTCTGACCAGTAGCTTACTCTGACCAGCTAAGTACCCTATCTGACCAATTGTCAGTGATGTAGTTAGACAACCATAGAGGTTATGGTTTAACCGTGGAGAAGCGCAGTCTAACTGGCCATAATGGATAAAGTCTAACCGGTCGTATATGTAGTCGAACTGACTATAGAAAGCACAGTCTAACCAGCATTCAGCTTTTCAAATGAACAGATTCCCACATAATTGGTCATGTGGATATCAATTGATCCATCTATCGATGAATAAGCTTCTATAGCAGGAAATCATTGAACTCAAGTTCAGCCCAAGTAGCGTTGATGCTAAACCAAAGATCTCGTGGCAAAGAATGGGACTAAAAGAATTGTACAAGTTAGGCTCCATAGAGGCATAATATCACTGTAATGTTCTTCACTCAATCTTGGTGAATGGACTATGTTACAAAGTTTTCAGCCTTGCTCATCTTGTAGGTTCAGAAACCTCCTCTGAAATGCATTGATTCTCCTCGTATAGTCAATGAGGAATGTCATAGTGTTCAATCACTAGAAAATAAACCCCAGTTTACAAAGCTAAGGTATGAGAAGTATTATCACTTCCTAGTGAGTGGGCCTGGTTATTGGGCCTTGGCAGGGCCCTATCAAGGCCAGCTAAGAGCAATGCCACGTGTCCTTCCTAGTTGCGGTAAGCTTCGGATAGAGGCTTGGACTCCTACAATTGATAGTAGAACTCGCTTGTTGGCTGCACGCGGTGGGACGTACAAAAATGTGTGCCCTGTTAGACTAAAAGGTAGTCAACCATACTATCTAATAACTCACGTCTCTTCTTTTGTAGGGGTGATGATGGTGCACATGATGGATGCACAGGCGCCATATCATCGCGCAAGCACACACTAGATTTTTTAGCGTTGCTTTACATTTAATTCAAAGAACATGAGTGGATGGTCATCACAGCTCGTTGTGTCCCATCGTATTCAATGCATGGTCTGTGCCTCTAAGCTGCTTTGAATCACCAAGCTCAAGGCGGAGGTGCCCTGAGCTTGGCCCCTGGTAGGGTGATCTCAAGCCCTAGTTCTGTTTTCTTTAGACACGTATTTGCTATAGCCTTGAAATTAATTAGAGTTTGGGCAGACCTCCATGTTTGATGGCATGTTTGCTGGTGCCTAAGCGGCCGATGGTGAGAATCCTAGTTCCCACTTTACCGACACCATATATCATGTTGTAGGTATGTTGTACATCGACAAAACTAAGGATAACGTTAAACAATTGCTGAGTAATATTATTTAATCTACTATCTAAAGAATCACCTGCTTTATCTATATAAATATTATTCATAGATGTATTTATAGAATGAGCAATATTATTTTGGACAGGTATTGGTGGTTACCTCATTTGACATGAGAATTATTGGCGGCAGCACATTTCTTTTTGACGATGTCTTGATTGGTGTTGATGAAGCACGCAAGCATTCCCTTCTTTATTGATGTCATCTGCTCTTCAACCTTATGTCGCTGCTCCTCAGTTAAATCCTCCATGGTGAGCATGATATCGATCTTGTTCCATCTAACGTGATGGAAAAAAAATTCCTCTTTGATTAATTTTGGTCATATTAATATAGGGCAGAAAGCTCTCTGTATACGTGATTTGAAATATCTCCTGGTATGCCCAATGTGTGCACCAAGAAATGAAATGAAACTCCTGGTATACTTGGTGTGTGTATGTAGCAAAATCACACTAAGATTGCTTAGGCTATTTACAGTGCATCCCATGGTGTTCTACCCCGAGGTTCTAGCAAGGATTCGGGCCACCACGTTCGCTGCAGTCGCATCCCTATGAAGAGCCATGTCTCTCCGCAAAGGTATGTGTTTCTTATCAAGCTTTATTAAGGTAAAGCCATACAAAGAGTGGAGCGAGATCAAAGCTATGTTAGGGAGGTTGTGTCCCCGTCTCCTTGTGCTCTCACACCGACACTCTGGCATCTTCCTGAGCTCTGACGCCCAGAGAGCAAGCACAAAGAGGAAAGAAGAGAAGCTTACCTTTCTAGTGCCACTGCCACTACCGTCAAGGTGGGTGGAGAATATGACGACGATGACCTTGATCACTCTAGATTTGTCCCCTAGGAGTTCCTTCTTATCATTGTCACCCCCTTTCGCTCGCCGAGTTTGTCATAGTCTTTTTGCCGACGAGCTGCTAAGCCCGCTGTCGCTGTCCACCACTATCAAGCTCGTTTTTATCCAAGACACTCATCAACTCTATTGCCATTATATCTGTTAGGGAAAAAGAGGAGAGATGTGCCTCACTACTCTAGGCTAGGAAAGAGAGGTTGTGGAGAGGAAAAAAGCTAGGTGCGAGAGGAGAGAGAAGCATCGGCGGCAACGGTGCCAAGGAGAAAAGCAACAAGCCAGTGATTAAAGCAGGTCTATCTGGCCCCACCAAAAGTAACTCTGTGTTGTGGAGGGGATGGCTGAACCTTGGGCCAACTTAGCAGGCTGAGGCACGCTATTGCATGGCCTCCATTATGAATGGCCTTAGCCGATGCACGGCAACAACTTCCGTTTAATTGATTTTTTTTAATTATTTTTGCAATACGTGCGTTTGATTCAATCAGTCTCGGATTGGTTTTTCTATTCCTCTCGGCAACCGTGCGCAACAAGCAGCACAATCGGATCGGTCGGCTGCTGCTGGTTTGCTTGTGCACCTGCTCGATTGCGCGTAATAAGCCAGCGTCCGTGCGCGGCTCAGCGTGATGGCAAATAACGCCGAATCAATTAATTCGGCGAGGAAACCAAACCGACGTTGGATCTACAGTTTGTTAAATTACGGTGGTTTAAATTTTTATATCTTCTCTAAAATAGAAACAAAAATAATTCACTCAAATATTATTAATGTAATCATTTATGGATTTGTGGGCTAAAATTAGCTAGCTCTAAAAAAATTAGATCTAGAGTAATAACAAACAGAGCCTTAGTGTCGTCTTAGAGTGCTTAAACAAATATTTGATCGACAGGAAAAATGGTCTCAATGCATCTAGATCTAGGCTGGAGAACAAAAACTCTAGCCAACTTGGTTTGTTTGGTCGAGAGGCCTGACTAAACATTCAAGCTTAGTGGAAGTTTTGGACAAGGTTATTTGTCTGGCAGAGGAGGCTAATTGAAAGTTCTAGGATTTGAACCAAAATATCTAGCTAGATCTCTCTTCCTGGTAGAAAAGGCCAGCTAGAAGTTTTGGCCTAAGGTCAAAACTTCTGCCCAAAATATTTAGTTTTAAATATATAAGTAACAATTAATTTTTTAGTGGGGATTTGGGGATTTAAATGTAAGTGAGTTTAGATTTCAAGTTGAGATTGACATCAAGCCATCGACATCATGTCTGTTACTTTTTGTAGGTGTTTCTCCTATAGACGTTATGGTGTCTCTTGGGAGTGTGGAGTGACTAAGATATTTGTGAAGTTCTACTCCATCTTCACAATAAAAATGGATAAATTAAGTTGAAGCCAAGCTCGATTTTTTTTATCGTTTGTTGAGGATTAGGGCTAAGTACAACCTAGTCTTTCGAAGTCCCCCAAGGAAGATGTATAACCGTTGGATCCAAACTGAAAAATTGGTTCTCTTTTTTTTCTCTCTATTGACCACTTTTATGTTTATTGTGCTTATCTATGTGCCATGCTTGTATTTGTTGGTGGCCTTGCTTTTAACTTATATACATCCTTCTCGTCATTTTTTACTTCTTGTCATCAGATTTTATTTTTGTGGCTAGTGTACTTTCTTGTGCTTAGTTTTCTCCTGTCTTGATCGAAACATCTAGCTTAGACTGGAACTTCCTGTCCGGTCATCGAACTGGAAGTTCTGGTTGGTAATAATCCTATTGCGAAGAAATCTCAGGACATGCCCATTGACCTTCCACCCCTTCTATGTGACACCTTTTAGCTTCTTCATTATACACAAGATGACTTCTAGCTACGTATAGTTAATCTTCATATATTACGTAAATATACGAACTATCCACTTGAATTATTAGAGGAACCTTAAACACATCGTCCATTTCCCCTTTAGGTCCTTTAAAATGGAGAATTGTCATAGGAATTTTGGAAGATTCAACTTCTAAGGAATTATCCACCATGACCATTGTGTATGGAGCATGCTATTCAGATAAACCAGACAGAGGGCATGCGGTTCTAGTATTAGAGTTGAGGGGATAAACCAGACTTCATTCTTCTAATTTTTTCTGATGAATTTCGTTAAAGTTGAATCCAATATTATATATCATTACAATATACCATATTTTTAGTTAGAAAATATTTCATATATATGAAATGTAGGGTAACCTCACCATCCAAATGAGAAGATAATTCAAACCACAGTTTATACAATATCTCTATACAAATATTATCATTCAACCAACGAACCAAACAATACCTTGTACTATCTAGCCTCAACTCATATAGTTAACCAAAGAAACCTTGTTGTACCTCTTTAACCAAGCCAAGTTCAACCTAGAGGGGTAGTAAGGCAACCAAACAAGCCTACATATATCTTCAACACAATGTCAGTCATTGAAAGGATCTCACCAAAGCACGAAAGCCTGTTAGCATTTCTTGAAAACCAAACACACAGAAAACCACATAAACTTAAAAACTGTTTAAATCGAATGACATCCCTATTTATCTTTAAAAATTGCAAAATATGGTATTTTATGTTATATAAACCCAGTACCTTGTGGAATTTAGTCTCAACTTTTCTTACATTTTCTTAATGTGAATTTAGTCTTAGCTTTTTTTAATGTGAATATTTGAATCTTCTATCCAATATCCCCATGATTGCAATTGTGATCTATTGCTGCACAGCCCTGCCGAACGGCGGCAACGCCCGCAGCGGACAGACCTATCGTAGCAGCATTTTATTCCGTGAATGCTCCTAAGCTTGTCCCGCTGCAGCCGCTGTAGCTGCGGTTGCAGCGCAGCTGTAGCGCTGCAGCAAATAGTTCTGCCGAACAAGCCCTATATTGCATGAACCAACTTCATGTAAAATACGCACTATGGAGGCCCAAACCTCTTATGGTGACGCCCCACGTACATACATAGCATCCTGCCTGTATTTTTTAATGTGTTCTTGATGTTAAATAAAAAAATATTAAAATGAGATATTATTGTGGATGGGAGGGTTGTTGGTGTGTAAGATAGGAATAAATTTAAATTAAATTTGATTGATAAAACAAATACTACACCATAATCATTAATATTTTAGAATAAAATAAAAGTGGTAAAATATATTATATTATAAGATAGAGATAGTGCTAAGGCCGTGTTCTATTCTTCTATTCCAAATAACTTTTTTCTTGTTGTTCTTTGTGAGCGTATTTTTGAATCTTTGATGAAAATAAATATATCAAAGTTCTTTTAAAAAATCAAATAAATCTAATTTTCAAAATTATAACGCGCCCGCCAAAAATTTAAGTTGAAACGCAGTTCCGAACTACCCTGCTATGAATAGAGCAAGCGCATGATTGTGCAACCTAACAAAATTAGTATTTACGTGAGACTAATCGCACTGTACTACACAACAGGGATAAAACTGGCTTTTAACCGATATACCAGGATTGATTAAAGTGCTGAACGCACCTATGAAGAATCGTCCACTACTGATGAAATCTGTCGGCTGCGGCAGACTGAGATTTTGCATTTGGCGCGAACAGACGTCGAAGTTGGAGTTTAGCTGGGCGCAAGGCACGCACACGCCTGGTCGAACTCGGTGAGAGAGACGGCGAGAGCGACGCCGACCGGTGCCGGGCAGCTGGCCGGGGAAAATGGTTGATGCGATACAGCCAGAGCCAGGTGATCGAGCCATAGCTGGCGTGAATAACGTATGGCCAAAGATAAATAAAGATTCTACTTTTTTTCATGAAAAATGAACAAAATCTATCAATGTGCTCCTCCTAGAGCTGATTATCTACACCTTTGGCGGAGTGCACAGCCCAATCCACCACGAGTGGGCCACTCAGATTAAATTGAACCTACTCTCTTATAAATATAATCAGGCTTTAAAAAAATCTAGAACAAAATATTGGATACTAGCAATTTCTCTACAAAAGAAAAGAGATGGCAGCTAGGAGGAGTAAGATGTCTCTTCTGATTGACAAAATTTATACATGCCGCAGAACATCCTTACAATCATATCTACGCCACTAAAAAAACCTCTTCTATGCCAATGCAACCGATCTTGTTTGTTTTAAGTGGAATACAAGCTACAAGGGATCAAAGTTAAACTCACATCAAGAAAATTTTCCCTACTTTAAGGGATGCTAATCTCGTTCAAACAGTATGATATATCAGATTCTGATATCTGATACTTATCCAATCTGATACCTATCTAATACTTTGCGTTTCATATTTTTTAAGCTACCATGTGAGACATAAGTGCAAGTGTCACTATCAAGGATGGCGACTATATGCTCGGGCTCTTAGAACCTAATGTCTTAGTTCTAGTCACTAACAGTTTTATCACACTAACACTCCTGCTAGTACTTCTTAGTGTATTTGATGAGGCTTTAGACCGTCCGGTACTCCGTTAGGTCATGTAAGATAGTTTTATGCACCGAGCACCACTTGCTCGGCTTTGGCTCGCCTTAGGGAGATGATGCCACCTTCTTTCTCTTGCCGCCGTGTTAACATGAAAATTTGATAAGCTCTGTATACAGGATCAGAGAGCCGATCAGCTTATAGAAAGAAACCGGTTGATATAGAGAAAAAACCGATCGGATAGATAAAGATGGATTCGGCTCAATCGAAAATGAAAGATTATCTAAATAAGATCGGATCTGAGGAGAAAACGTTGAAGTCGCAGCAGGGTGGTTTTATCTTTATAAAATATATCTTATAGATAGTCAAGTTAATTAGTTTTCTTTTTATGATTAGGAAAGTTTGTCTCATATTTATGTAGGATTTGTGTAACCTCAGGATATAAATACAGATCCCCTGAAACCTTGTAAATCATCTCCATAGACTAATATAATCTTGATGCATCACCACCCTATTTTATCTAGGTTTTTTCCGACGGGTTCTGGTTCTCGACGCTAGACTATATCGGTTAGGTTTGAACTCCGGTGAAGATGTAAGTCCCGCTATTATCTTGATGTATCCGCTTTATCTAAGGCTATATTTGTTAGGTCTGATCTCTTAGTCTGATCTAATATATCACATCACATTCGTGTAATATCTATCAGCTTATCAAGCTTCTTTTACCATTATCAATCTTGTGATGCATCGGTTAGGTCCAATATACTAGACTATTGATAGTATACTGAGCCTTAAGTCGGTAGGTATTTACTTGAAGTTTCATCAGAGTTATATTTACAATGAGCTTCAAGCCTAACGTATCGACTTTTCGGCGACCGATGGTAGCGACGCACACGCTTGGAAGCTGCTTGCCGCCAAAAAATCCCGCGACCGGGGAGGGACGGCGGCTCGGTCACGCGAAGGCCTGGGAGGTCTGCTTGTCTCCAGTGCAGGTCCTTAGGTCTCGAGGTTCATGAGCGTGTCAGTCAATTTGACCCTGCAATTGACAAGGAGGTGAGACGAGCGGGTCCGACACAGACGCTCGCTATCGACTGGCTGCCGATAGGTTCGGGATGATGTTTGATCGGCTGGGGAGCCGATGTGGATAGGTGTTGACAAGCGGTCGACCGTAGAGCCGGTGGAGGAACCAGGGTGTGCTCAGAGGATATCGAGGCGCACGGGATCCCTCCGGACAGCCGAACAGTGATCCATCGGCTAGAAAAACCGATGAAAGTGGATGCGGCCTAGGCGATGATTAGCGCAAGAAGGCACGGGCTGCAAAGCCGATGCCGCTCCGGATATGACAGCAAGAGACCCGTCGCCCGCCGTGGCAGCGCCATCAACACCGAACCTCGAAGATCGGACCTAACCAAGACAGTACGAGGCCGGGGTCAGCGGCGATGATACGGAGGACGTCGGATCGGCTATGCAGTAGCAAGGATAGGAACGAACCCATCGGCTAGCTGAGTCGATGAGGGGACGCCTCTCTGAAGGCGGGTGCGTATCGGCTGGAGGTCCGATACGTTTGGCGTTACGCGTCGTGGGACGCCTCTAAAGGTTGATGCGTATCGACCGAGGGGCCTATGCGCTGGGCGTGAAGCACAGAGCATGGATAACTCATCGGCTAGCACTCCGATGATACGCCGTGCAGGAGACTAGGCCTGAAGCTCGATCTACCATCGGCAGCCCCGTAGGTCGGACCTAACCGATACAGCATGAGACTGATGACGGCAGAGGGAGCTTAACAGTCCGATAGGTCCAGCACGGACGTGATGCGATACATCTGATTGGTCTAAGAGGTCGGACCTAACCGATGCAGCCTTAGACAGAGTAGGACATATCGGGATGGTGGCGGGACTTACCCCTTCGCCGGAGATCGGACTTAACCTATGCAACCCCGCGTCGAGAGCCAGAACCCGCCGGTAGAACCTAGATGAACTAGGGTGGCGATGCGCCGAGTTTGAATATGATCGAGAGATATTTTACATGTTTCCAGGGGGTCTATATTTATACCCTGGATTTACAGACAGAGTCCGACGCGTCTACGACCACCGGACATTATTTCCTAGTAAGAACAAAGGAAAATATTCCTAAAGGAGTTAACTAACCAGCTAGACCTCCCTAATTGAGTAAGGTTATAATTTACAAAATTAAGCACCCTGCCGTGGAGTCCACGGCTCCTCCGTAAACCCGGTTTCATCTGAATAATCTTCCAATTTGTAACCGAGTCTTCATTTGCTGCAACCTGATCTGCTTCTTGGTCCAACAACGAACATGCAATGTTTGGCAGAGCTCCTAGCCGATCACCACCAAATTCCCCTGGGGCATTATCTTCTCGGAGCAACTTATCATCTGCTCCATCAAGTTGCGACCAAGCTGTCAACAGGCCATCCAGTCGGACATATCGGCGGACCCTGGTGGTTTATACAACTTTGATTGAACGTCTACACCTCCAAAGTCGTTGCCAGGCCCCCTTTCTCTTCCATGACATTCCCGACTGATTATCCAGAAGAAAACGAAGCCAGCCGACGCCAATGCATTTCGCTAGGTGAAGCTTCATCGGCTCTTCCTGGAAGCAAAATGACCCCCCTCGGACTCAGCCGATGGTTTAAGTGTTTCTACTATGGCTTCACCAAAGAGGTCACCATCTGGTTCGCGTACGAGGATGACTCGTCCTTTGAAATGCCTTTCAGGTTTCATCCGATGAATGCCTTAGCCGATGAAGAATCGAAGACCATCTTTTTATCCTCCATAACTCCTTGTCTTCTGCCAATCGGATTTTCAATGGGCCGATCCCAACATCCATCATACGAGTTCTATCATCCTTCGGTTAGTGCTCATCAGTTGGGCTTCGGCCAACTCCCCATCGGCTTGTTTTTCATCGGCAAACTCCGAGCCCGCGGAGAAGTGAAAAGCAGCTTGGAGTATGACCGACTTAGTTCGATGACATCAAACTTGTCCTTAGGGACTATCTTCACCTTCGAGTCCTGCATATCCAATACCAAAATCTTCGCTCGATGGTGGTCAGAATGGGGAAGGCACTTGTATAGTCTATCGGCTGAACATTATTGCCTTCGCCTCAATCCCGACTACGTGGAATCCGATGAAGAGGTAATTATTCTTTCACTATCATGTCTTTATCGTATTGAATTTCAACTGTATCTTAATTCACATGATTCCACAGGCTGGCGACAAAGACGCACTTTCGACCAGCGCAAGTGGTCGGCCGATTATCTATCAACCTCCATCGGCCAGATCACTCCTTGGGCAAAGCGATCCACCTCCATCGGCCCTCCTCCGAGTGTCGCAGGTGTCAGGGTCAAAGCGCAAGAAACCGGCTGCTCGATAGGTTTCTAAGAGACGGAAACCCGACGCCGATGTTGTGATCGTTGCATTGGCTTCGCGAAGCCCTTCTCCTATGGCAATTCTAACTCCTCCCGAATCTCCGCTGGTAGGTGTCAGCATCAATTTTCTGTTGCCTTTGCTTTATCCTGACACCTTCGCTTTGCAGCCTGAACCATCGGCTCCCGAGGTCCAAACGTCGGACCCTGTTACTAGGGCTGAGCCGATGGTATCCTCTGAAGTTTTAGCATCTACTCACACTGCCCCACATCAAGCTGATACCCACACAAGAACTGCTCCCACTGTCTCTCAGGTACGTCCATCATACATGCCAATTTTTCTTGACTTATGATCTCCAAGTTTACTAACGTTGTTATGCAGTCATTAGCTGATCTGTTGTCCTTCGACATCGGCAAATACCTGGAAGCAGAGGAAGACTCAGCCACCAGCACAGCGATCGAAACATTTTTGCCAGCCAATGCACGTGAGCAGTTGTCAGATATTATGCATCGGCTGGAGGTTTCGATTGACTCGCCGGTGGAAGACTGCAGGTCGATCTGGGGAAGACTTGCAGAAATTCAACACCTCCTGCTTGCGGAACTATCAGATGCACTCACGCCTGCTACTTATTTGGAATTCCAAATGACCCAGCTGACTGCATCAAGACGACGCATAGCCGATCGCGCTG
Organism: Oryza coarctata; assembly: GCA_030770085.1. Lineage (NCBI taxonomy): Eukaryota > Viridiplantae > Streptophyta > Magnoliopsida > Poales > Poaceae > Oryza > Oryza coarctata. The sequence continues at coordinate 9,482,898 of CM061471.1, forward strand.
ACCAAAGTCACCTGGCTCACAACGATCGGCTGACTGCCCTTGATGAAAAGAAGAAACTTGATGAAATGTCAGCTGACCTTCAACACGCCAACACCAAGCTTGGCCTCTTGAAGAAACGAGAAGCCGATTTGATGGCGGAACTCGACAAGGTTCGTGAAGACATCAATTCCACCAAATCCCATCTCATCCGCCTACCAAAGTCGATCCAAAACCAAGAGGCCAAGGTAGCAGACAAAGTGCGGCTAGCAGTTCGCCGGCACAAGACCTTGAAAACTATCCCCGGATCAGATGAAGATGACATCCACACCATCAACGATATAGATCAAATCCGTCTACGCGCGATTGATGCCATTAAGAAATTCTTGTAAAATTTAAGCCTCGGAGAAATCCAGATGTCATCTTGAACATTAACTTTTTGTAGTAAAATTCAATCAGCTTGATCAACAAAAGTTGTGTAAATATATTCTCTAAAGGCGATATCTCCACGATATCGGCTATGTGTAACTGATACAAACTATATCGGCTTCCGTACATTGTCCATTGGCTATGTTCCAGCCGATCACACGGATGATACCGTCAGCTGGTACTACCTCTGAAACCTCATCCGTCTTGAATCGGCTATACTCAGCCGATTTAGGTGCCTACCAACACGCTAGGATAATACTTTTTCAAATATTTGCCATTAAACGCTTTGGTAAACTTCTCTCCTTCAAGACTTTCCAATATGTAAGCATTGCCAGGTACACACCGATTGATCCGTTAAGGTTCTTCCCAATTCGACGACCATTTTTCAAACTTATTATCCCTAGATCCAATCGGCAAAATTAACTTCCAAACGAGATCTCCTTCAGAAAAGAATTTGGTTATTACTTTTTTGTTATAATGCCTGGCGACCTTAGCCTTATTTTTCTTGATCTTCTTAAATGCTTCTAACCGACTCTGAGTCAAATCATCAAGCTTATTGGTCATCAACGTGTAATAATCATCGGCTGTCAACTGATCCTGTAAAGACACCCTCCTGGAACCGATGATAACTTCCCACGGAAGAACTGCTTCGTGACCGTATACCAACTGATATGGTGGCACCTGGGTAGATCCATGACACGTCATCCGATAGGCCCATAACGCATCGTTCAAAGTGACATGCCACCTCCGTGGTTGTTCATCAGTCTTACGCTTGATCAATTTTATTAAACTCTTGTTAGAAGCTTCCGCCTTTCCATTAGCTTAAGCATAATACGGCGATGAGTTTAGCAACTTAATCCCCATACTGACAGCAAACCCTTGAAACTCTTCTGACATAAAGATAGAACCCTGATCAGTGGTAATTGTCTGTGGAATTCCAAATCGATATATGATATGTCCCTTGATGAATTCAATCGCGTCCCTGGAAGTAACCTTCTTCAAGGGAATAGCTTCTACCCACTTTGTAAAGTAGTCCGTTGCCGCCAATATAAACTTATGTCCTTTATTGGACGAAGGATAAATCTGGCCGATCATGTCAATTCCCCAACCTCTAAACGGCCATGGCTTGACTATCGGATTCATAACCGACGCTGGAGCTCGTTGCACATTCCCAAACTTCTGACAATCTTGGCAGCCCTTGTAGTATTTAAAACAATCCTCCAGCATACTCGGCCAAAAGTATCCAGCCCTCCTCATCATCCATCTCATGTTATGAGCCGATTGATGGGCTCCGCAGACGCCCTCATGCACCTCGCTCATCACCAACGCGGCTTCTTTAGAACCCAAACACTTCAAGAGCACTCCATCGACTGATCAATAATACAACTCTTCATCAAGTAGAATGTACTTAATAGCCTTGTACCGAAGCTTCCTTAAAACCGATCTTGATGGATTCTGCAAATACTGAACGATCTCCCATCTCCAATCATCGGCTTCCATACGGTTTTCGATATCGGCTATCTCAACTTCCACTCTACTGTTCAGCCGATACCCTGAAGCAGTCTGAGCGAGATCATTGGCCTCCGTGTTTTGCTCTCTAGGAATATGATCCAATGTCACTATCTTGAAATCCTTTAGCAACTGTTGACATTTCTCATAGTATGACTTTAGAATTTCGTCCTTGCATTCATACTCCCCAGATAATTGTTTGATTACCAACAAAAAATCTCCAATGACCTCTATCGTATTGGCTCCAATTTCTTTTAGCAGTGAAGTCCCTTGAGCACTGCCTCATATTCTGCTTGGTTATTTGTACTATACGGTTTGATTGTGAAGGCAAATTCAAAACTTGCCCCTCGAGGTGAAATAATCACCAAACCAATACCAGATCCATGTTTACAAACCGATCCATCAAAGAATAACGTCCACGGGATCGGCTCCACATAATTCTCTTGGACTCCTCTATGCTGTACAATAAAATCGGCTACCGCTTGTCCCTTGACTGCCTTAGCTGATTTATACCTCAGATCAAACTCCATCAGAGTGAATATCCATTTTCCAACCCGCCCCCTCAAGACTGGAGCCGATAGCATGTATTTGATCACATCGACTTTGCAAAGCACTGTACACTCAGCCGATAGAAGATAATGCCTTAATTTTGTACATGAGAAATATAAACATAGGCATAACTTTTCCACAGCAGGATACTTAGTCTCAGCATCCAAAAGTCATCGGCTTAAGTAGAATACTACTCATTCTTTTGACTCAAATTCTTGTACAAGCACTGATCCGATTGACTTCTCATCAGCTGACAAATATAATTTGAATGGTATTCCCTTTTGCGGTGGAATCAGCACTAGTGGAGAATTCAAGTATTCCTTGATATGATCAAAGACTTTTTGCTGGTCATCACCCCACACAAACTCTTGATCGGCTCGTAACCTTAATAAAGGAGTGAACGACTCAATTCTTCCCGATAAGTTCGAAATAAATCTCCTTATGAAATTGAGTTTTTCGATCAAGGACTACAGCTGTAGTTTGTTGCAGGGTGGCTCAATGGTCTGAATGGCCCTAATGCTTCGTTGACTGACTTCAATTCCTCTCTCATGCACCATGAAACCCAAAAATTGTCCAGCCGATACGCCAAAAGCACACTTATGAGGATTCATTTTAAGTCCGTATTTCTTCGTCCTCTCAAGCACTTTTCGTAGATCGGCTATATGTTCTTCAATACTTTTGGATTTCACCACCACGTCATCAATGTATATCTCCACCAGCTATCCGATAAGATCATGGAACATGTAGTTCATGGCTCTTTGATAGGTAGCACCAGTATTCTTTAATCCGAAAGTCATGACTACCCACTCGTATAAACCAATAGCTCCAGGACACCTAAATGCAGTCTTATGGATATCTTTTTCGGCCATGAAAATTTGATTGTAGCCTGCATTTCCATCCATGAAGCTAATAATCTTGTGACCAGATGCAGCGTCAATTAATAAATCGGCCATCGGCATCGGGTATTCGCCTTTAGGGGTTGCCTTGTTCAAATTCCGGAAGTCGATGCATATTCTTAACTTTCCATTTTTCTTTTTCACTGGAACAATATTGGATACCCACTCGGCATATCGGCATGGTCTGATGAAATTTGTATCGTATAACTTCATGATCTCCGCCTTGATTTCATCGTGCCATTCTGCTTTGAACCTCCTCTGTGGCTGCCTAAATGGCCGATATCCTGGTCTGATAGGAAGCCGATGTTCCATAATTGATCGGCTTAATCCAGGCATCTCATGGTAGTCCCAAGCAAAGCATTCCCAGAATTCCTTTAATAAATTTATCAGCTTTTCTCGGAATTCAACACATAGATTTTTACTAATGTACGTCGGCCTCGACCTGTCTCCTGGTCCTATGTCTATTTGTTCCATCTCATCGGTCGATGTAAAACCTTGTCCTAATTTTCCTTCGGAGTTTTCTAAAGTTCCCATGGAAACAATGGATCCAAGCCGACTTGCTGAATCGGCTTTATAACTTTATCAGTCACCTCCAGGAAATTTTCCACCCATGTTTGTCCGGATAGGCAGTTGAAACTATCAGCTTCCCAGAATGGCACATCAGTTATTGCCATGCTAGTCGACTGATCGGCCGTGATCACTTCAACTCTGTCTCCTTGCCATTGTATGAGGCTTTGATGCATTGTTGAAGGAATACAACAGTTGGCATGAATCCAATCCCTGCCAAGGAGTAGGCTATACGACCCCTTACTATCGATGACAAAAAATGTGGTAGGCAATGTCTTACTTCCAACCGTTAGCTCCACATTCAGTACTCCTTTGGTTTCTGATGGATTACCTCCGAAGTCCTTCAACACCATATTTGTCTTGACTAAGTCTCTAGCCGTCTTACCCAATTTGTGGTATGTAGAATACGGCATCAAATTGATGGCTGCACCTCCGTCAACTAGCATCTTTGTCATCGGCTTACCATTGACATATCCGTTGATATACAATGGCTTTAGGTGCCGATGTTTGGATTCTTCTGGTTTGTCAAATATGGCTTGACTCGGTTCCAATATTAATTGGGCAAAATCCTCTTCTTGACCTTCTTCATCCGACACGTGTGCTTTATATTCCATTGGCAAAAAGAATACCATATTAGCCTGAGCCGATGTACCAGCCTCTTCCTCGTTTTGCTTTACTTTCCATACTTTTTTAATTTTCTGGTTCCAATCGGCTTCTTCATGATCCTGCCGTTGTCTTTTATGCTGCTCTCTATGTCGCAGCCGTTGTGCCCTCCTCTTCTGGTTCTTTGTAAAAATCCCGGATGGACACCACTGATCCTTCATGGAGTATAACCCTTTGTTTAACTCCTGGTTCTTAACTGCCTTTTGACCATGCCCTTCGTTGATCGGCCCCAATCGGCTATATGCCGATGCCCTAGTGATGGAAGACCGATCATACAACGTTCGGCTCTGGTCACAGTACCGAAATCCTGGTTTATTGCATTCAGAACAGCCCTCGATCGACGGCAACCTCATGTTTTGATCCCAACAGTACTGAAAAAAGGGACAACCCCAGTGTGGATTATACCTTTCTTGTTGTGTTGTGGCTCATCTTTGTTCGTCCTGTAGTCTGGAATATTTTTTGATTAAATCCGATGAAGTAACCTTTGACCTCTTCCAACGCTTCTTTTCATCGGACCGATCTCCTGATGTTCCTGCGATCACCATATTCACCGGGAAAGGATGCCCATCAACCCTCATCGGCCTTTTGTCCTCAAACTTGATCCTCCCCTGTTCGACAGCCGATTGTAACTGTTGCTGGAAGACCTTGCACTTATTGGTATGATGAGATATTGAATTGTGCCACTTGCAATACTTCTTTTTTCTGAGTTCTTCAGCAGCTGGGATTACATAATTCGGTGGCAACTGGATCTGCTTCTCTTGGAGGAGAAGATCAATATCTTGTCAGCTTTGTTAACATCAAAATCATATCTTTCTTCTTTATTTGCTTTCTTGATCCATAGACATGATACGGGTTTTTTATTCCTGGTCCATTCTGCCAGTCCTACCTCCGCCTCGGATCCCTCAACATCCGAGTCTGATGCGTATACTTGTAGCTGATCGGTTTTCCGATGGAACCTTTCTTTCTTGACACCTGTAAATCGGCTTTCATGAGCCGATACTCTCTAGAGTAGATGAGACAAACTTTCGAATTCTTGTGAAGAGAAACGCTCACGAATCGGAGCCAACAATCCTTGGAAAGCCAAATCGGCTAATTGTCCATCACTTAAAATGAGACTGTAGCATCGGCTTCTGACGTCTCGGAAACGTTGGATGAAATCCGGGACAGATTCATCGTGCTCTTGTCTAACCGATGTTAAGTCTGATAATCTCAACTCTTGAAGTCCGGCAAAGAAATATTTATAAAACTGTTTCTCCAAATCAGCCCATCCCCTGATTGAATTTGGAGGTAACGAAGAAAAACAAGCAAAGGCTGGTCCAGACAAAGACAATGGAAACAATCGGACCCTCAGAGCTTCATCAGCCGATGCCTCCCCGCATTGAGCCTGGAATCGGCTATTATGTTCCATCGTAGATACATTATCTTGCCCTGAGAACTTGGAGAAATTTGGAATTTTGAATCGATGCGGCAGCGGAATTCTGTCGAACCACTCTGGGTAACGGTGTCGATACATGAAAGTTTGTTCTTTAGGCTTGATATCGAATTGCTCCCTTACAACTTCCGTAATCCTGGCAGTCCAATCTTCTTCCTTTAGGTTCTCCTTTTGGTACTGTGGGATCGAAGTTGGTATCTGACATGATCCATAATGATCTCCTTGATAGTTATTACCAGGATATTCTTTTTTATATCCCCCGTAATAGGTCATCCGATGATACCCTGGCATCATGTCTTCATGTTGCCCCCCAATCCGCTCTTGCACTGGCGGAAACATATTTGCCGATATATCCCTTCTGGATCCATAAGTAACTTGTGGTTGTCCTGTTTTTATCGGCAAATATACTAGCCCTTGATCAGGTTCCTTAATAATAGATCCATCCACAGTTTTCTTTATTAAGTTGTGCAAAGTATTTACCAGTACACCCGATTGGTTAATAAGCGCATGGTGAATAGCTTCGTCTACTATCTCCCGCAGTGGCTTTTGAGGACTGATGGGCGACGATTGGCTCGATTCTCTTTCCAAAACTGGCTTTGGCATTTTGGACTTTTGAATCGGCCCTTGTCGAGTCATACTGAAGGACTCTAGACAGAGCTTTTGAAAATTAGCTATGTTCTGCTCCACCTAGTATCACTGCTCCTTAGTTAAATCCTTCATCGTTATTGGGATTATATTGTCTGCGTTGATTTCTTTACCCTCCATTCGAGCACTGTTGATTGAAGGGCTTTCAACTGATGAAAAAGGTCTTCTTGTCCCACTGGGCGTGCCAAGATGCGTGCTCGCCGCCAAAAAATCCAGCGACCGGGGAGGGAGGGTGGCTCGGTCACGCGAAGGCCTGGGAGGTCTGCTTGTCAACAGTGCAGGTCCTTAGTTCTCGAGGTTCACGGGCGTGCCAGTCAATTTGACCCTGCAATTGACAAGGAGGTGAGACGAGCGCGTCCGATACAGACGCTCGCTATCGGCTGGCTGCCGATAGGTTCGGGATGCTGTTTGATCGGCTGGGGAGCCGATGTGGACAGGTGTCGACGAGCGGTCGACCGTAGAGCCGGTGGAGGAACCAGGGTGTGCTCAGAGGATATCGAGGCACACGGGATCCATCCAGATAGCCGAACAGTGATCCATCGGTTGGAAAAACCGATGAAAGCGGATGCGGCCTAGGCGATGATTAGCGCAAGAAGGCACGGGCTGCAAATCCGATGCCGCTCCGGATATGATAGCAAGAGACCCGTCGCCCGCCGTGGCAGCGCCATCAACACTGAACCTCGAAGATCGGACCTAACCGAGACAGTACGAGGCCGGGGCCAGCGGCGATGATACGAAGGACGCCGGATCGGCTATGCCGTAGCAAGGATAGGAACGAACCCATCGGCTAGCTGAGCCGATGAGGGGACGCCTCTCTGAAGGCGGGTGCGTATCGGCTGGAGGTCCGATACGTTTGGCGTTACGCGTCGTGGGACGCCTCTAAAGGCTGATGCGTATCGGCCGAGGGGCCGATGCGCTGGGCGTGAAGCACAGAGCATGGATAACTCATCGGCTAGCACTCCGATGATACGCCGTGCAGGAGACTATAGGCCTGAAGCTCGATCTACCGTCGGCAGCCCCGTAGGTCGGACCTAATCGATGCAGCACGAGACCGACGACGGCAGAGGGAGCTTAACAGGCCGATAGGTGCAGCACGGACATGATGCGATACATCCGATCGGCCTAAGAGGTCGGACCTAACCGATGGAGCCTTAGACAGAGCAGGACATATCGGGATGGTGGCGGGACTTACCCCTTCGCCGGAGATCGGACTTAACCGATGCAGCCCCGCATCGAGAGCGAGAACCCGCCGGTAGAACCTAGATGAACTAGGGTGGCGATGCGCCGAGTTTGAATATGATCGAGAGATATTTTACATGTTTCTAGGGGGTCTATATTTATACCCTGGATTTACAAACAGAGTACGACGCGTCTACGACCACCAAACATTATTTCCTAGTAAGAACAAAGGAAATTATTCCTAAAGGAGTTAACTAAGTAGCTAGACCTCCCTAATTGAGTAAGTTTATAATTTACAAAAATAAGCACCCTGCCGTGGAGACCACGGCTCCTCCGCAAACCCGGTTTCATCTGAATAATCTTCCAATTTGTAACCGAGTCTTCCTTTGCTGCAACCTGATCGGCTTCTCCACTGTAGCTATCGGAGCTTCTTTAAGTCAAGCCGATCCTTCTCCTTCCTTCCCTTGGGCTTCTCGGACCTGATCCCGATTGGACAATCTCCTGTGTTCAATCCGATTTAATCTTCTACTAATCTGATTGGCTTTTCTACAGTTCTCCATCGGCTTTGTCTCAGTATCTTCATCGGCCGATGGCTGCATCAAACCCTCCAACGGATCTCTTAGCCGATCGGCTTTAGCCCCATCGGATCTCCCAGCCGATCGGCTTTAGCGCCATCGGATCCACCAGATTTTACAGATTTTTGCGTTAACAGAAGCCAAGCTCCCTTGCCCCCAATAGAGCTTGAGTATCCGCTCGGACCACTTTCGCCTAGCAGAAACAACCAAGAGCTCACTCACAAGTTAGCTGCCCAGCTATGGTTGCAACGACTAGAGGTGGATGGGGAGTTGTCAGAGATGGCAAAGTAGAAGCTGGATAAGAGCATGGTGAGCACCACCTTGGGCTCGACGAGTGCATACACCTGGCAGACATAGTTGCATGGGCTGATCACGAATGGTAGGAACCTCCCTGCGTTGGCGGCTAATGAGCCCCCGACACGAACCTCTCTAGGCTAAACTCGTACGCATTGGCGCCCTAGATGGACTCATCATGGCAAGAGGCATAGCGGAGCTGGCCCAAGCACGGAAGCGGATCACCGAATCTGGGAGACATGTGCGCACCTCCAAGGAGGCATATCGAAACTTGGCAAGCCCAATATCGTGCTCTCACGATGTAACTGCTTTGCCTGTACCTCTTTGCTCTTGACGCTGCGTGGCCACTCACATCATTGGCGCTATCTCCCCTCTGATAATCCATCTGCATCTCTCGCTCCACCTCTCTCCTACCACATCATCGGTGAGCTCATTCCCAAGCTTGCAGCCCAATCCCATTGATTAGGAGCTAAACTCTCCATGTCACCTTAGTGATGGCTGCAGAGTTCCATCTCCTTCTCCACCTTACCGGGGACATCAAGAATAGCCTAGCCAACCTTGGGTATGGCGGGTGCTACATGTCATGCTTCGTGTGGTACAACGCTACAAGAAGTGAGGCATTGTTGAGGGCTTCGTCGACCTGTGCCGCCTCTCCCTCTCCCATGTCGATGCACCAAGGAAGAAGAGATGGGGAAGAGAGGGGTAGAGATGGAAGAAAGGGTAATGTCTTGCTATTTTCTCAATCGTAATGTTACGTAAGCGTCACGTAGATACTACGTCAAGTAAAGACGGAGTTAAACATGTCACATAGATTTTATGTTAGTCAAAACTAAACTACTCTTAATATTATGAAAGAGACTCAATTTACACTAATTTTATAAGCTAGACAACGTTCTATACCCGATTTTTACCATTAAAGAACGAAAATCAAGCTTAATCTATAATCAAGGGATACCGAGTGAGCTTTTTCATATTAGGAAGGCAGTAGTAGGCCTTGCATGAATGAGTCGTCTGCCTTTTGCGGTCCCTTGCCTCTTCGGTTAGGACCACGGGTAGGTGGGTCCGGCCGTCCGGCGGGGCCACCAACGCAAGCGGCTGCTGCTGCTTCTTGTGTTGCGTTTGCGCGGTGGTCCGGAAAGGCTGCAGGGTGCAGGGGACTGACGGACGAGGACACGAGAGCCATTTTGCGAGCTCCTTTCCAGCGCCCACGGCCTTTTCACCGGCCCCGCGGTGACTCAGAGACTGCCTGCCTTTTTTTTTTTTTTTTTTGCCCCTTGATACTACGCCTGTACCGCCGGGCCGGCAGCCGGCGCTGGCTGAACGCAGCAGCACGTGCAGCGTTTTATTTTCGGCCGTTCCTCGGCCTCCTCGCTTCGATTCTGACTCCCATTCTCATTGAAGTTTAGGCTACTAGCTAATCCGTCAATTCCAAAATATGACGTAACTATATAGACATTCAATTAACTGAAATTCGTTCATTTAAATCCTCTATTCTCAAATTCTCTAATTCCAATAAATACATACAATATATAATATATTTATTAGGATGATTCAAACAAACAAATGGTGATAATACTACTTTTTTTACTCGTGCTTTATATTTTAGAATTGAGAGAGTATTGCATGGGCACATTTAAATTTTTAAATGGTTAAATCATAAAAAAGTTTATATATATAAGTTTTTTAAATATCAAATAAATCTATTTTTTAAATTTATAATAGATAATAATTAATTAATTATAAATTAATGATTTATATGCGGCCATTAAGCTAATGCAAAAGGCACTTACAAAAGCAGCCTTAGTCATGGGGATTTTTTTAACAGGTTTTTTTAGAATTTTGTAGGATATATTTTTCTACATGTTTAGTTAGGAATGAATACCACATTTATGGGAGCACTAAGCTCTTAGAAATGTAGCCTTTACTTGGTGGTTGGTGCTATTGTGCATGCGAAATTTCTTTATCAAAAATTATCATGCGTGTCTGGTAAGCCGTGTAGTTTATGCATAGCAATATCTAGGAGTAGATTCAGAGATCCGCACTAAACCATTTTAGAGGAGGGCGCATCTGCTGGCAAGTGGATCCATGATCAATTGAGTTAATATATGTAGCTCCTCTGTTTTAAATTATAGGTATTTTTATTATTTAAAATTTATATAAAAATATAAATATTGAATGCTACTTATCCTATCAATTATCTCTATTTAAATTTATTTCAATCTTACTTTCAACTACTTTTCCATCTCCTCAACCATCTCTCTTTCGATGAGGAATAAGTTTTTTCTGCTCAATCTCAATATCTGCTAAACATTATATTTTAAAACGAGTAAGTAGTTACTAATTAGTTATTAACGTCGGAATTTGATTCAGCCTGTATACAGAACCGATCGGTAATGTAGAGAAGCCAATAAGTCTAGTGGAAGATTAGATCGATTTGAGTACAGAGAACTATCCAGATGAAGTCGGGTACAAGGAGGAGTTTTAACGACTGGATCTAGATAAGCCCATGGGGAGGTTAAAAAATGATCGGCTTGAGTGAAAAGATATCCGATTGCTATATAAAAGAAGCCGATCGGATTAAAGCAATAGAAGTCTCGATCCCGGAATAGGAGATTATCCATATAAGACCGAGTTTGTGAAGGAGCCGTGAAACCCACAGCAGAATATTTTTATCTTTTGTAAATCTTATCTTATATAGGAAGATTTAGTTAGTTAGTTAACTTCTTTAGAGATATTTTCCTTTAATTTTGTTAGAAAATAACATCCGACGGTTGAAAACGCGTCGGACTCTATAAACCCAGGGTATAAATATCAAACCCCTGGAGACATTTAAATCATTTCTCGATCAATACAATCTCGGCGTATCGGTACCCTAGTTCATCTAGGTTTCTACCGGTGGGATATGGCTCTCGACGCAAGGCTACATCGGTTAGGTCCGATCTCCGGTGAAGGAGTAAGTCCCGCCACTATCTCGATATGTTCTGCTCCGCCTAAGGCTGCATCGGTTAGGTTCGACCTACGGGACTGCCGACGGTAGATTGAGCTTTAGGCTTATAGTTTTCTGCATGACGTCTCATCGAAGTGCTAGCCGATGAATTATCCATGCTCCGAGCTTCATGACAGATACACGCCAGGCCTTCAGAGGTTTCCCTTGACGCGCTACGCCTAGCGCATCGGTCTCCCAGCCGATACACGCCCGACTTCATAGAGGCGTCCCCTCATTGGCTCAGCTAGCCAGTGGGTTCGTTCCTGTCTTTACTTTAGCACGGCCGATCCGATATCCTCCGTATCATCGCTGTTGGCCTCGGCCTCGCACTATTTCGGTTAGATCCAATCTTTGAGGTTTGGTGTTAATGGCACTGTCACGATGGATGACGGGTCTCGTGCTATCATATTCGGAGCAGCATCGGCTTTGCAGCCCGTGTCATTAATACGATTCCTTGCCATTCCACATGTGACTTCATCGGTTTTTTAGCCAATGAACGACCATTACCGTTTCCGTCGACTATCAGGAGGGATCCTGTGTGCTTTTGTATCCTCTGGATACACCCTGTTTCCTCCATCGGCTCTGCGTCTGATCCCTCGCGTCACCTGTCCACGCCTTCATCGGCTCCCTAGCCGATTGAAGAGCGTCCCGATTCCTATCAGCAAATAGCCGATAGCGAAGGGCCTCCTGAACGCGGCCGATGACCAACTCAATCCTATCGGCAGCCAGTCGATAGCGAGCGCTCGTATCGGCCCGTCGTTCGACTGATCTGTTCGCCTCATCTCCTTGTCAATTACAGGGTCAAATTGACTGGCACGCCCGTACCTGTACCGTCGTGCCGGAGCCGATCGAACCCCACGGCCCCCGGTACACGTACCTCGAGCCACAGAGAGAAGCCAACCGGCTTGCACTGGAGCTAAGAGACCTACCAGGCGTCGGCGTGCTCGCGCCGCGATCTGGCGTGAACATATTTTTTGGCATGCCTGGTGGGATCAAAGGTTTTATTCATCGACCAGTAAGAACCATACTTCATTCATCGGTCGGTAGGGTAGAAATCTTCGTTCATCAGTCGATTGGACGGGATTTCATTGATCGGCTGGAGAAACCTGAATACCGTTCATCGGCTGGTGTGGTATAATTTCATTCATCAACCAGCGGGACTCTACAAGAGCCTAATTAGAAGTCAGATTTTTGCTCATCAACCTAAGGGGCATCTTGTTGTCAATATGTCTAAAGAAAAGGTTGATTCCAAGACATATTCATCCAACGATAAAGCCGATGAGAAGATTATAGTTCCAGTTACCATAGAGGATTTGAATGAAGACTAGAGGCAACATATAGAGCAGAATATAGACAATTTTCAGAAGCTCTATTTAGAATCCTTCAGTATTACTGAACAAGCGCCGATTCAAAAGGCACAATTACCAAAATGTGTTTTGGTGAAGGAATCAGGTCATTCATCACTTGTGAATTTTTCCAAGCCGTTGCAAGAGATGTTCAACGAGTCATTTTACCAAGCATTCAGTAATCCATCGGGAGTATAGATGGATACATTACAAGATCTGATCAAGGAGATGATACAAGAATCATCGGCTCAAGAGCCTGATCAAGATCATGTGCCTTTGCCGATAGAGATGGAGGAAACTTGGCAAAACAAGGACCTATTGGCAAATATGTATCCACCAACACAAGATCGATTCGGGGGGCAATGGCAGGAGGTACCTCTAGAATTTTTTCAGGGTAATCATTATGGAGAATATCACAGGTATAATCGGGTACCATATCCACCTCCACATGATCAGGAAGATACTCTAAGGGAGAAGGATTGGTTAACTAGAATTGTGGACACGGTGAAAATGCAATTTGGTATCAAGCCTAAAAATCAAATAGTTATTTATTGGTACCCGTATCCAGAATGGTTTGATAGAATTTCATTGCCTCACCGATACATGATACCAGATTTCTCTAAATTCTTAGGACAAGACAATATATCTACAATGGAGCACGTCAGCCGATTCTTAGTACAGTGTGGGGAAGCATCGGCCGAGGAAGCTCTCAGAGTCCGTTTATTTCCATTATCCATCTCTAGATCGGCCTTTGCATGGTTTTCTTCATTACCACCGAACTTGATTGAAGGATAGGCCGATCTAGAGCAACAGTTCCGTAGACATTTCTGTACTAGGATTCAAGAAATGAGACTGTTAGACTTGATATCAGTTAGATAGATGCCTAATGAGTCAGTTCTAGAATACATCTAGAGCAACAGTTCCATAGACATTTCTGTACTAGGATTCAAGAAATGAGACTGTCAGACTTGATATCAGTTAGATAGAGGCCTAATGAGTTAGTTCTAGAATACATCCAACATTTCCAGAATATCAGAGTCTGATGTTATAGTCTTGTTTTGAGTGAGGAACAGTTAGCTGATCTGGCCTACCAAGGGTTGTCGAGTCACATCAGGTGAAAATTTTCTTCGCAAGAGTTCAACAATTTAGCACATCTCATGCATGTGGTATCGGCTTACGAGAGCCGATTATCAAGAAAAGAGGAGATGCCGATGCATTGGAAATCTAATCAGATCTCACATGAAAATTAATTTTACTGATTGAATCTAGCGATAATAAGTCTGGAAAATGGTCACCCAATTGGGAAGGGCCTTATTAGATCAATCGGTGTGTGCTTAGCAATGTTTACATGCTGGAGGGTCTTGAAGGGGAGAAGTTTGCCAAAGTGCTCAACGGAAAATATTTGAAGAGGTATTATCCTAGCATTTGGAAAGACGTCTAAATCGGCTGAGCATAGCCGATTTCTTCTTTTCAAAATGGACGAGCTCTTAGAAGTGGTATCGGCTAATGGTACTGTTTGCGTAAATCGGCTGAGGCGTAGCCGATTTCTAATATACGGAAGCCGATATGATTATATCGGTTACGGATGGCCAATATCATTGAGATATCGCCATTAGGGGATATGTATTTACAAATTTCATTAATCAAGCCAATTGAATTATATTGCAAACAATTAATGTCAGGATGACATCTTGGGTTTTTCTCCGAAGCTAAAATTTTACGGGCATTTCTTAATGGCCTCGATAGCGCGCAGGCAGATTTGGTCTATTTCGTTGATGGCACAGATGTCATCCTCATCTGATCCGAGGATGTTCTTCAAATTCTTATACCGACGAACTACAAGGTGTACACTATCTGCTACCTTGGCCCTTTGATCTTGGATTGATTGTGGTAGGCCGATGAGATGGGACTCGGTGGATTTGATGTCATCACGCACTTTGTCGAGTTCTACCATCAAATCGGCTTCTCGTTTCTTCAAGCGACCAAGCTTGGTGCTAGTGCATTAAAGGTTAGCTGTCATCTCAACGCGATTTGCTATGCGTCGTATTAATGCGATCAGCTGGGTCCTTTGAAATTCTAAGTAGGTAGCAGGTGTGAGTACATCGGTCGGCTCCTTAGGCAGGAGATGTTCAATTTCAGCAAGTCTTCCCTGGATCAGCCCGCAATCTTCCACCAGCGAGTCAATTGAAATTTCCAGCCGATGCATGATATCTGACAATTGCTCGCGTGCATCGGCTTGTAGAGATGGTTCAATTGCTGCACTGGTGGTTGAATCTTCCTCTGTATCCAAGTATTTACCAATGTCAAAGGAAAATATGTCCGCTAATGACTGCACGTTAACATTGGTAAATATGAGGATCATGAGCTAGGAAAAAATATGTAGGATGGATGTACCTGAGATGCAGTGGGAGCAGCTTAAATGATTATGCGGGTATCAACTTGATGTGAGGCGATTTGAGGTTTGGATGCTATGACTTCTGAGGAGACCATCGGCTCAGCTCTAGTAACGGTGTCCAGCGATTGAATTTCAGGAGCCGATGGTTCAGGCTATAAAGTAAAGGTGTCAACAAGATAAAGGCAGAGGTAACAAAGAAGAATTGATGCTAACACATACTAATGGAGATGCAGAAGTTAAGATTGTCGCAGGAGAAGGGCTTCACGAAGCTGATGTGATGATGGCGACATCGGCACCGAGTTTTTGCTTCTTAGAAATCGTCCGAGTAGCCGGTTTCTTGCGCTTCAGCCCTAATGTTCGCGACATTCGGAGGAGAGCCAATGGAGACGGAGCACCTTGTCCAAGGATGGATCTGGCCGATTGAGATTGATAAATAATCGGCCAACCACTTGCGCTGGTTGTAGGTGCATCTTTGTCACCAACCTGTGGAATCATGGGAATCAAGACGTAATTGAAATTCAATATGATGAAGAAAAGATAGTACAAGGAGAAAGATTACCTCTTCATCGGATTCCACGTAGTCAGGGTTGAGGCGCAGGCAATAATTTTCAGCCGATAGACTGAATAGGTGCCTTCCCCATTCCGACCACCATCGAGCAAAAGTTTGGTGTTGGATATGCAGGGCTCGAAGGTGGATATGGTCCCTAAGGACAAGGATGTTCCTATTATCCTGAGCCGATCATACTCCAAGCCGTTGTTTACTTCTCCTCGGGCTTGGAGTTTGCCGATGAAGAATAAGCCGATGGGGCAGTTGGCCAAAGCCCAACTGACAAGCACCAACCGAAGGATGATAGAACTCGTATGATGGGTGTTGGGATCGGCCCGATGAAAATCCAATCGGCAGAAGAATGGGAGTTATGGATGATAAGAAGATTGTGTTCGATTCTTTATCGGCTAATGCATTCATTGGGTGAAACCTAGAAGGCATTTCGAAAGACGAATCGTCCTCGTACGCAAACCAGATGGTGACTTCTTTAATAAAGCCATAGTAGAAATATTTGAACCACTGGCTGAGTCCGAGGGGGTCATTTTGCTTCCAGGAAGAGCTGATGCGGCTTCACCCAGAGAAGTACATTGGCGCCGGTTGGCCTCATCTTCTTCTAGGTAGTCAGTCGGATATGTTATAGAAGGGGAAGGGACCTGGCAATAACTCTGGAGGTGTAGACGTTCAACCAGAGTTGTATAAATCACCAAGGACCACCAATATATCCGACTGGTTGACCTGCCGATAACTTGTTCGCCACCTAATGAATCAGTTGATAGGTGGCTCTAAGAAGATATTGCCCTAATGGAATGCGGCGTTGATTGGCCAGGAGCTCCGCCAGGCACTGCATGTTGGTGGTTGGACCAAGTATTGAACCACCAAAGGCAAACCATTCCAACCAAATATTCAAGAATGCTACATGTTCCCGCTCATCGACTTGGCCAGAGGTCTTTTTGTACAAGAAGATGTATTTAGTTCAACCTCCAACGTTTTTGGTGTTCAGCCGATGAGTGGGTTTGAATCTGAGGATGAACGGATTTACATAGTGGGTGGTGTTAAGGCAGTTCAACATGGTGACATCTATTAGGGTGGGGGTCATTGGTCCATGCCCAAACTTGAAGGTATTCAAAATATTCGACCAGAAATAAGAAGCCGATGCGAGTAAAGGTTCTTTTGTCCATATCGGCTAAAGAGAGGTTGATGCAGTGGTCTATTTCCAAGTCTTTCCAGAAAGACTTTTTAGAGGCGAAAACCCTGAGATACCAGTTTCTCCATCCTGGGAGTTTACTAGGCTAAGATCTGAAACTGTTGGTCCAATCGGTGATGGCCATGGATGAGTGTTTATACGGCATCCTTTCTATTTCAGAGCTTATGAAATCAGTTGGATCTTCGTTACCCATAGGGCCAAGGTAAAAGTGACTAGGGCAATCGGAAACTGAGATAGTAATCTGACTCTTGAGATCCTACAGTGAACAAGAATCCGACTACCGATAAGAAGATGGGATGGGGAAGATTTGTTTGAAATATAGGATCGAAGAGCAAAAGATAGTTACCTTAGGGACTGCGCGTGTCGAAGCCATCACGCGAAGGAAGAAGGAGAGAAGTTTAACGGCCGATGAAGTGATCTGCGGAAGTTTACCTTCAGTCGTCGGAGCTCGTCGAGGTTGGGGGGTTCTGATGGGGAGGAAGTATGTGGAAGAAGGATGAGACGATGGGATATTTTATAGAGGCGGAGTGACCTAGGTAGGAATCCAGGCCGATTAATTATTATTTGCCGGTTTTAACGAGTTATCCTGGTTTACGGAGACTTCTAACGTCTCAAAATTTCGTAGTCTGTTATCAAACTCCGAAATTGGGGGCCATGTGTTAACGCCGGAATTTGATTCAACCTGTAAATAGGATCGACCGATGGAAATACTGATCGGCTCATGGGACAAAGCCGATTAGTACTGTAGAGAAGCTGATGAGGCTAGTGGAAGATTGGATCGATTTGAGGACAGAGAACTATCCGGATGTAGTCGGGTACAAGGAGGAGTTTTAACGACAGGATCTACATAAGCCTAAGGAGAGGTTGGAAAAGGATCAGCTTGAGTGAAAGGAGGACCGATTGCTACAGGGAAGAAGTCGATCAGATTGAAGCAATGGAAGGCTCGGTCCTGGAATATGAGATTATCCAGATAAGATCAAGTTTGCGGAGGAGCCGTAGAACCCACGGCATTGTATTTTATCTTTTATAAATCTTATCTTATATAGGAAGATTTAGTTAGTTAGTTAACTTCTTTAGAGATATTTTCCTTTATTTTTGTTAGGAAATAACGTCCGATGGTTGAAAACGCTTCGAACTCTGTAAACCCAGGGTATAAATATTAGACCCTAGAGACATATAAATCATCTCTCGATCAATACAATCTCGGCGCATCGCCACCCTAGTTCATCTAGGTTTCTAGCGGCGAGATCTAGCTCTCGACGTGAGGCTGCATCGGTTAGGTCCGATCTCCGGCGAAGAGGTAAGTCTCGTCACTATCTCAATATGTTCTGCTCCGTCTAAGGCTACATTAGTTAGGTTTGACCTCTTAGGCCAATCAGATGTATCACATCACGTACGTGCAGGCCTATCGGCCTGTTAAGCTTTCTTTACCGTCGTCAATTTCATGCTGCATTGGTTAGGTTCGACCTATGGGGCTGCCAACGGTAGATTGAGCTTTAGGCTTATAGTTTTCTGCACGGCGTCTCATCGGAGTGCTAGCCGATGAGTTATCCATGCTCTGAGCTTCACGCCTAGCGTATCGGTTCCTCGGCGGATACGCACCAGGCCTTTAGAGGTTTCCTTTGACGCATCACGCCGAGCGCATCGGTCTCCCAACTGATACGCGCCTGCCTTCAGAGAGGCGTCCCCTTATTGGCTCAGCTAGCCGATGGGTTCGTTCCTATCTTTACTTCAGCATGGTCAATCTGGTGTCCTCCGTATCATCGCTGTTGGTCTCGGCCTCGCACTGTCTCGGTTAGGTCCGATCTTTGAGGTTCGGTGTTAATAGCGCTGTCACAATGGGCGACGGGTCTCGTGCTGTCATATCCAGAGCGGCATTGGCTTTGTAGCCCGTGCCGTTAATACGATTCCTTGCCATTCCATATGTGCCTTCATCGGTTTTTCAGCCGATGAACGACCGTTACCGATTCCGTCGACTATCAAGAGGGATCCTGTGCGCTTTTCTATCCTCTGGATACACCTCGATTCCTCCATCGGCTCTACGACCGATCCCTCGTCGACACCTGTCCACGCCTTCATCAGCTGCCTAGTCGATTGAAGAGCGTCCCGATTCCTATAGACAAATAGTCGATAGCGAAGGGCCTCCCGGACGCGGTCGATGACCAACCCGATCATATCGGTAGCCAGCCGATAGTGAACGCTCGTATCGGCCCATTGTCCAACTAATCTTTCGTCTTGTCTCTTTGTCAATTGTAAAGTCAAATTGACGGAGCCGATCGAACCCCATGGCCCCCGGCATTTGTACATCGAGCCACAGAGAGAAGCTGACCGGCCTGTACTGAATCTAAGCAGACCTCTTAGCTGTCAACATACTCGCATCATGATCCGGCATGAACAGTAGTATAACGGTTGCAAAATCTTTTTTTATTTTATTTTTTAAAGTATGTATGATTTTAAAAAATAAAATGCCCGTTCAAAAGTCCACACTGTAGCCCTTTTAAGGGCAATGCACAGTAGCTGAGACCATGCTTATCTCTAATAAACTACACATCATTTATAAAACTACTGAAAAAAAATTACAAGAGTTGTCTCTTGTACGTGTCAACATAAGTAATACAAGCAACAGCTTTTCCTTTTTAAAAAATCATACCCACCGCCTTTACCCAAGAAATGCACGTGGCAAAGTTTAGAACCTTGTTTTATTTGCTTTATTGCTTCGCACACGCCCTAATATTCCGACTAGGAAGTCTTAATCATTGAGTGATAAGCCATACAAATACGAACGAAGAAAAAATAATTATGAGTAATTATTCGTGCTTTTCAAGCTAATGCTTAAAAGATAATACAATGAAAAAACATAAATCACCTCCAAAATTAAACTTTAAAATTTAAATTTAAGCTGATCGTAATAAGCTAACCAGTACATGATGAGAGTCAGTCTAATCCCTTAAATTATAAAGTTATTGCGGTAAGTCTTCTATCTTCATGGTTTTCATCAAAACCTTTTTTCTGTTAGGTAAACAAAACAGAGGGAAAATGAAGTATGAGAGGCATGTGGTGTTGAATCTAGCGTGCATGACTCAATTCATCTATGTTTAGATCTTGATGTTACAATTACGTATAACACAAGTACATCTTTAATACGTGGTAGAAATATATTTAATGTGATTTATACCAATTTGGATTTGGTTCTCGTGAAAATCACGAGTTGCAGAAACCATGAAAAAGCAAGATTCTAAATAGAAAAACAGAAACCGATGAAACTACGAGCGTGAAGATTAGTAATCACCTGTTTTAAAATACAAAAATTTCTACAAGTTTCTCAAAATACATCTGAACGTCTAGATATATTTTGAGAAACACGTATAAAAAACAGAGTGAGTATGGTTTATTGTCTGCATTTCTCGCTTAAGCGTGTGTTAACCGTTAAATGAGGCATATTGATGTGTGCGTGTGGTGGTGCCCCTACATCCCTTCCACGAAATTGAAACCAAAACAGAACAGAACGATGAATACGCAGAACATACGTAGGTTCTCAGATTAGAAGCTTGCAAGCCCACTAAAGAAACAATATCTCTAGTGCAATCCAGCTGAGAGAGTGGACAACTTCGTTTCTGCTGATCCAAGAAAGCCAATTACTTGTTTACATCATTTTTTTTCTATTGTCGATTGATCTGGAGTTTCAAGTTGTGTACGCACAATTAATACACGTGTTCTTTCCAGATCGAGGTGTATCTCTCGCGCTAGAGAAGAGCGTTGGCAACAATAGGCCACCCTCTCGAGTCACCACGCCCCTACACCACCGAAATTTTATTAAAATGATTTTTTACAAAACTTATTTAAAAAACGAACCTCGTCAAAAACTAATTATAGAAAGAAATTAGTGGTTCAATGTCATTAAGGTTAACGCTGAGATATAATATTTTAGTGCTATATATATTGAGACTGATATTCATCGGAGGTGACAGAAATTTGCCAAATCAGTTGAGGCCAGCCGTGCTGAGCTAGTCACTAGCTAAAAATGGCTGCAGGACACCGTATGTCTGCTGTTTACTATTGGTGCCGTGGAAAGAAGCCTCATTTTTCTCATCCTATGGACCACCAAGGCTCGAGTCCCCGCACATGGAACAAAATTTGATCTTTTTTTTTGCTAGTCCTATGCTTGCTAATAACTCTCTATATTTCCTTTGGAAATTCTAAATTTAAAAATTGTTTTATTTAAGTACTAATTGGTATATACTACATGCTCTCGTATTTTTATTTTTATTATGGTACTTTTAATTATAATTGTAAAATTAAATATTGTATAATTCATGTTGACAATTACCTTATTATTTTTATTTGAAAATTACATGTTTTATGTGTAAATTTGCTTTGTTCTAAACGTAAAGAATATAGAATGTTTCTCAAAATTTTATTGAGATCTTTCCATTTATGAATATAGTTTAAATGTTCTCAATTTTGGTTGTTACAAATTTGTAAGACAATAATAAAACATATTGGGAATTAAAAATTAAGAACAAAGTATATTCTTGTTAAAAAAAGAGCAAAGTCTATTTAATGTTTGAATTAAAGCTAAATTACGTAAAGCATATGGGGAATTAAAAATTAAGAGCAAAGCACATTTAATATTTTAATTACAGCTTAACTACATAGTACTATTTTTCATGTTTATTAAGATAAATAAAGTTTCATAACTTTAATTAATTACACTTAGTATTTGGTAATCTAAAAGTGGTAAAAAATATCTAAAAGAAAATGCAAAGGTCCGGACTCCAATCGTGTAATCTTGAGCGGGGAAAAAGCATCTTAGTACATGTGTAAACACAGTCCTGATCGTCCTTTTATACTGTTTGTTGGTGCTGACATTTGACTTGTAAATTCCTGCCAACTAGGATGAAATGTCAGCACTAAGCATTATACCTCAGCACTGAGCCAATATTTTTTCTAAATTAGTTTTTAACACAATTCATTCTTCATAAGTTTTATAAAAAAGGTCATTTTATCAAATTTTCGGCCTACACCAGGTCCTTGTGAATGCTAACGATCCCTTTGGCCCTCAATTTCTTATTAAATTTTTTACATATATTAAACTATTTATCGTATTTAAAAAGTTTTTTTAATATGAAATAATATAAGTAATGGATTAAAGTAACTTTAAATATAATAAAATAAATAATAATTATATATTTTTTAATAAGATGAATAGTCAAATATATATTATAAAAGTTAATGGTATCTTATTTTAAAAATTAGAAGTAGTAATAAGCAAGATTGATTTCTAGTCTACGACAGAAATGGATCATTGATGGTGTTACGTAGAGGACGAGGATGTAGAGTAAAATATATTGAGTGCTGATTACAAAACATCCGATTAATATGGATGGTTGAAATTATCTGCTACAATATCGACGCATGATACAGTTAGAAGCTTAATTTTTTTTGTCACACGGTAGAATTACATTACCTACCTTTGCCACTACCATGTGCATTTAAACAATGTGCCAGACTAATTTTCGCCTAGTCCTGCATTACTAATGTATATATAGATACACCCTTTGTAAAAAAAATAATTTTTAAACATAAATCTGGAAATTACTTGTCTACTTGTTTTTTTTATACGAAAGGAGTATTGAATATGTCAATGAC
The DNA here is from genome assembly GCA_030770085.1 of Oryza coarctata. NCBI lineage: Eukaryota > Viridiplantae > Streptophyta > Magnoliopsida > Poales > Poaceae > Oryza > Oryza coarctata. Next base: position 9,505,739 of record CM061471.1, read on the forward strand.
GTGTAAGATAACATGACCTAAATTAAACATAGGTCAAACAATTAGATGCCACAGTTTGATGTGACAAATTAAGACAATATAAAATACTCTCTTAGTTGCTACTAAGATTTTCTTATATTCTCTATTTATCTAAATAATCAGTTTAATAAAGTATGAAATAAATACATTAAAGTTCAAAAAATAAAAAAAATATATTAAAGTTTGATAAAATAAAGTGTATTTTAGTCTTTTTAGTTTTATATTAATATATATGAGATAGGCTTGAAATAAAATCTTTTTGCGAAGTAGCTAGTATTGGATGATATCATTGCAATATCTTCTTCATCACCAGCTAGCTAACGAAAACCAGTCAAACCACATATTCATATTTTCCTCTATTTTTTTTCTCAATCTTCCTTTGATGATTTGATCGTTCGTTCCGTCATGAGGCTTTCCTGTTGCTGTCAACAGCCTTTTCTCGTTTAGTCCAGATAATCAATCATCAGAGCCAAATAATTCCAACTATGCTGGTTATATAACCTACTATATAGCAGTGCTAAAATCAACTTTGATACTGCTCCCCTTGTAAAAAATCGAAATGTATGAAAAAAAAGTTCACAGCCACTGTAGTTCGAATCTTGTCCTGCTACTTATTATAATTCCCATCTTTCTACTAAAATTTCCAACTAGTACAATCCAATTATACAAGCAGAATACTGTATGTACGATCGTACCTGTCAGACCTACGTACGACGCATATAAACTTTCTTTTGACTGGGCCCACGTGAATGACCATGAGCTCCGTGATTGGTTGGTTCGGCACGGTCGTATGTGAGTCGGACAGTTGAGTTGGATGTACAGCACTGCTCTTGCACAAGCCAGTACTTGTTTAATCCTTTTGCACAAGATATGACCCCACCTATTACCTTTCTATCGGTGTTTCGTGCCACATGGTGGCTCTACCTTTGAAGTATAAAACTAGAGAACTTTATTATAGGTAAGCAGTACAAATTCAGCTGGCCGGTTATCTTACTTATCTGCTCCCCAGTCCTTTAAGTCAAATATTTTTCGCTTTGATTGCCGATAGAAAAAACTCATAAAAATTGACGGCGTAAAAATTATGTTACTAGATTTATTATTGTGAAACAAATGTAACTCTTCTATTTAAAATAGTTTATCCGTATGGATATTATTAATTAAAGGACTATATTGAAGACTTTGTCTATGTTTTTAAGTGCTTGGATTGGATTTGTAGATGGAGGGAGTACTTGAAAGCATTTGGTCAAAGTCTGCTAGTCTACTAGACACCGGATCACCAGATATGGTTCAAAAACCCCCGCAGAAATGGTTACATGAACTGTTGTTTCCAATTGTCCGAAATAATTAGATATGGTTATTTAAATAATACTCTAGTGCCAAATAAATTTGACTGGAGGGATCTCTCAAAATTGAGTTGAGAGATGGCTTAAACTTAAGCAGTCTCTTACTAGAATAAGGCATGGTACCTGAGTGAAAAAAACATTAATTTCGGTTTATTTTTTTATTTAGCAAGTAACCAAGTTTATTAAGTCATAAATATTGTTGTTCTTATAATCTCCTTAAAACCGGCTAAATCCTTTAAGAGTACTTTAGATAGATCACTAGGGCATATGTCGCCATCACACAGAGATCTAGTCACTTCGCACCCGTTACTATCATTGACATGTGGATCTAGAGGTGAATAGTCCCACATGTTAGTGGCAACAATGATTGTAGTGAATCCTGATCTACCATTGTCGGCTATCAAATGTATGTGATGTGGCTGGATCATAGGATGCATGCACCATCTACAACCACAAGAAAGGAGAGAAGTGATAGGAGAGGAGATGAGAAAGATAGGGGGAGGAAGAAGAGGAAATGAGGAATGGAGCTTTGTTTGATTAAGATAAGAATAGCAATTTTTCAAAACCAACAAATGTCATTGCTATTCTACTATTCACAAGGATGGCATTACTATTAAGGTGAAAATGCTCTATCGCCACTTTGTACATCTGAATCGCATTTGTACTTGTTTTCTAGTTGCTGTATATCTGTATGGATTGAAATGCACCTATGTCACTTGAAAAGGGGACCCAATTGGTTTGACTAGACCAAACCGAGCTAGCCTAACACAGCCACATTCCTTACCTTTCCCTTAACCCTAGGCGGCGAAAGCGCAGCAGTGGTGATGGCGATAGCTGCACTGGCGACATAGATGGAGGTATCTAGAAGCTCAAACCGCACAATAGCTTTGAGTGGCTCCTCTAGCCTTCATCACTCCTAGCCTGTAGCTACCATTCTAAAGTTGAGATGTTCTTGCAGTAAAGCCACGGTGGCGCTGACATCGTATACGGTAAGGAATCTTGGATGATAGTTGCTTTAGTGCGAGCAAGATGTTAGTCTTCTCTTTGATCATTTTATTGACATTTTTCATCTTGTTTTGGTTGAGTTGAGTTGAGATATGTTACATTTGCAACCCCCCATTGCTATGGATCTAGGATAACCTCTTGAACAGCTATGTTGAGGAAATGGTGGTGTACTGTGACAAGGGTGACCACGATGCACTATAAGAATCTTGCAACAAGCTACGACAACATCTTGCAAAGCAGGAGGAGGAGAAGAGTAGCCTATAGGATTTGCTTGAAGGAGGCAATGCTCAACTGCAGTCAGTCAATGAAGCGTTTTGCTAGTGCAAGAAAGAGTGTGAAGAGCTAAAAAAAGATGTTGTAAGCAGAGAAGTTTAGGGTTATGATAATATTTTGTTAGCTCTGTGAAATATTGATTCTTTTCATGTGTCATTATTTGGCTTGATATGTATGCCAATTTTAATCATGAAGACAATGTTATAAAGGAATGTTAAATGTATTAATATATCTCAATTATGTTGTGACAATGTTTTGCTAATTTTTGTGTGTAGAAGAGTGTATTATTTGGCATAAACTTGGGATAAACCATCAACTTGAATTCAAATACCCCTAATTGCACAATATGGCAATATTTGTTAGCAAAATGATGCCACAATTTGTTGATATTTAGATAAATATCTTGATGGCACAATATGTTATTTTTTTACAGCAACAGGATGGCACAATTAAGCACATGGCACAATATAGACTAAGATGGCATCACAATAATTGACATTTGAACAATATGGCATATATGAGCAAGGCCATGGAACAATTTTCATTAATTAACTAATATCATCATTTTCCAAGAAACAAGTCATAACTTGATTACAAGTTCTAATATCAGGGCAAAATGAGGGCCCTTAAAATGACTAATTAAGGCATAATTTACTACAAGTACTTAAAGACAGGCCACAACAAGGTCTTAGCAAAATCAACATTCTTGTATCCACACTACAAGTTCTAATCATAATTACTTGAAAGCATTGAGCACTACAAGGCCATACAGGCATCACCTCAAAAATAACAATAAACATTGAATGTTTTTATAAATAAAGCCATTTGGACAAGTTTCTAACAACCCTGGCTGATGTTTTTGAGGTAGCTTGAATATCTTTCTTCTTCTTTGGTGTCTTCTTCTTCTTGGGATTCTTCTTCTTTTTGGGTGTCTTTTTCTTCTTGATAGGTTAGTTTGATGAAGCTTTATCTTGAATTCTCTTCTTACAAATCTGTGAAATACAAATGATAATAATAGGGTTAATTGGATCATATATAAAGGCAAGTTATGACAGTACCTCTTCCTTGGATTAGCAATAATTCTCTCATTATCATCTTGTGCTTTAGCAATCTTGTAAGTCTTCTCAAAGTGCCCAAAACCTTGGTGTCTACTACATCTAACCCTTCTTGCTCCTAGCTCAAGTGCACCCCTCATCCTCTAAACTTTAGACCACCCTGTATCCCTCTTCTACTTAGGTGGCCATACTTTGAAGCCTAGATCCTACACAGTCCATGAAGATCTATCTAGCATGGTTGGCATTCTACCCATATATGCTACTCTAAACTTGCTCATATAGTAGTATTCCAAAATAAAATTGTAATTGCTACTCATTTGTTGGGACATATCCATGCCAAGGCATGGTTGCAAGGCTTTCCTAAAACCTTTCACTTCCTGCATTAACAAGTTTGGTTGGTCAAGTGCACAGTATGCCCCTGGTATTGTTATCACTCTCAACCAATGAAATCCCTACCATGTTATCGTCATTTTTGACAACCTTGACAACTTTTAGATTGTTACTTGCTACATTGAGTTCCTTAATCACATTTGGCAAGATTGCATCATTTAATTTCTCACTAACTTGTCTCCTTAAGAACATGTTCCATGAATAGCTCTCTCAAAGAATTAGCTAGCTCATGAAGATGCAGTCCCTTTAGAGCGTTAATCTAGTTACTGAAACTTTTAGAAACATTATTAGTCAAGTAGTCACATTTGCATGTTTCTTTGAACCCACACTTGTACTAGGTTCTTGAATAATGTTGTTCTAGAAATTTTATGGCGTCATGACTAAAATTGTAAATTTACTTCATGTGCCATCTAAAACCATACTCTGTGAAGCCTCTTGCATTAGGATACAAGTGCTATGTGAAGATATGACCCCTATACATTTTCATGAAATTCCCATAAAGGTGTCTCATGCACTCCCTATGTTCAGAGTGTCAAATACAACCCCTATAGCCTTCTCTAGCCCTTCACATATATCCGTTGATATGACTAACCCATCAAGAGCACCTATAGCTTCATGCAACTATTGCATGAACCACAATAAATTGTTATATGTTGCAAGTGCTACATAGAATAGCTAGTTGTGTCCGTCAATAGATGTGGTTAAGACTAGTTGATCAATGTATTTACTAATTAATCTAGTTGCATCTACACCTATGTATGGCATACAACCATTTAAAAATACATCTACACATGGTTTGAAAGCAATGAACATCCTATTGAAACACATCTTTTTGCTTATCTTCTACAACTTAATTTTTATAATTGTACGTAGTGATTTCTCCTCAATCTCTACCTTCCAGTTAAAAAGCAGCTGGAAATTCTCCTCATACTTTGTGATGAATCTGGTCAAATGCAACTCTCATAACTGCATATGCCTTAGAGTACTTCAGCTTGATATCATATTGCTCTTCCAACTTCTCTTTTGCTGCATTTGGTTCTCTTGTTAGGATTCTTTTGTATCCAATCTATAAGCCTATCCACAATTTAGTCTTAAGTAGTCATCTTCCCTTCCATAAGCTTGGCAGTAGGACGTTCATATGGAAATAGTAGCTTCTTTGTTTGCATACATAAACAACACTAGATAAATTGAGTCACATCTGCAACAATAGGATTTAATATGTACAAATAGACAGACAAAATTGAATAGTTTTTTCATTTGATAGGCTTAAAGCATATATATGCCATTTATACCTTTATGCTTGTAAAAGGCAATAAATCTTGTTGAATGTGTTTGCAAATAGGTTAACTCAAATGCTTTCACATTAGCAAAGTGCCAAATTGCTTTTCTAAATGTTATCATATCAAGAAAAATAGCATCCTCATTAATTACTGGTATCTCAGGGTTTTATAACACATTAAACTCCTCTATATCAGCATCAGTGACCTCAACCTCTCCATGATGTTGAGCAATCCCAAAAGGCTCACTAGGATCAATGGTTTGAGTATTTTTAGCAGTTGCTTTAGCATAGGGTTCAACAATATCAGTAGGTGAAATATAAAGCCTCTCATCATTAACACCTACATATTTCTCCTTCATGTCAAACACATCAGACATTGTCCCATTAGTTTTTTTGGTTACAGGTTCACTAGAATCTGCCATTTTAGATATAGATGCTCTCTGTCCTATCTGAGTAGGTGGAATAACACACAAATGCATTATCTCAATAATACTCAATGGCTCTATGGTATTAGCAGTAGCATTTGTGAGTGCACTCTCAACCACTAGAACCATTAGTTCAGCATGCATCTTTGGCTTGTATATTTTAAACATGTAAACCAATTGAGATTCATGGACAATTCTAATGTCCTCATCATACTCCTTGTTTATGAACCAAATGGTTGTAGCTGGTCTTGGCCCTATTTCACCTCTGAGCTTAAGCTTAACGTCAACAGGTCTAGAGAGAAGCTACCATACTCAACATCCCATTTCAGCACACACCCCTTAGTATACTTCTGCCTACCATCCACATCTATCGTCGTAAAACCTTCAACCTCTAACTCTAGTGAGAATAAGCGTGTATTGACATAGGGATGAAATCGAGTCAAATCCTAACAGATTACGCAAAAATAACCTACCGAATGAACTCAAAACACATCAAATCGAACAAAAGTGCTCTAGATTTGACTTGCTCACCTTGCTTTTGCTACTTCCTAATCCATTGTTACACTTGGTAACGAGAGCTCCATCCCTAGAATCATGTGACCTACCCCTCCATCACTGATGAGTTCCTTCTTTCGAGCCCCACACTTATCGATGCCACACCTAGTTGCTGTTACCGTTGCCTTCGCCTCTGCCACTACTAGGGTTAGGGTTTGCATGAGGGAGAGGGGGAAATGGAATGGTGGTTTGGTTGCATTTGCTTGAGCTGACTTGGTCAGTATAGCCATTCACACGAGGGCATTTAGGTCAATATGATAAAGGGACAATGAAATGTGGACAACAATGTTGATTTAGGTATACAAAGTGGCATGGAAGCAATTTCACCTAAATAGTAATGACACCCTTGTGAATAGTTGAATAGCAATGGTGTTTTTTGAAACTAGCAAATTTTTAATGGTAAGGATCTAATAACCCCTTAAAAACAGATAATGGAAGATGAAGGAGCCATGGGTTGTGATGTGAGTTTGAGATGAATGGAAATTTAAATGTACAATACAAGGTACTAACATATTATTAGCTAGAGACATGCCTAAATAAACTGCCTTCACTAGAAGTAAAAATAACTACTACACAGCTCTAAAATCAGAGTTTGGCCAAGTGCATTTCTCAAAAATCAGACTTATACCTCTTTGATGGTCAAATCCAACTAAAAAATACTACACCACTGTTCATGCCGAAAACGTGTCTTGGGCTAACATGTCGACGCCTGGGAGGTCTGCTTAGCTCTAGTGCATGCTGTCGGTTTCTCTTTGTGGCTAGAGGTACGCGCGCCAGGGGCCCATGAGGTTCGCTCGGCTTTGGTGTGACGGTGCGGGTGCGGACATGCCAGTCAATTTGATCCTGCAATTGACAAGAAGGTGAGGCAAATAGGTTAATCCAACGATGGGCTGATTATGAGCTACTATTGTTGGCTAGCAGCCGATAGGATCGAGTCGATCATCGGCCGCGTCTGGGTGGCTCCAGCTATCAGCTGGTCGTCGATAGGGATCGTGACACTATTTCATCGACTGAGAAGCTGATGAAGACGTGGATAGATGTCAACGAAGAAAATGATAGCTCCGAGTGTAGCAAAAGCGAGATCCTGAGCCGAAAACGTGTCTCGTGTGAACACGCCAACGCCTGGGAGGTCTGCTTAGCTCCAGTATAGGCCGTCGGCTTCTCTCCGTGGCTCGAGGTACGCGTGCTGAGGGCCCATGGGGTCTGCTCGGCTCCGGCATGACTGTACGGGTACGGGCGTGCCAGTCAATTTGACCCTATAATTGACAAGGAGGTGAGACAAATGGGTCAATCGAACGATAGGCCGATTACAAGCTCCTACTGTCGGCTGGCCACCGACAGGATCGAGTTGGTCATTGGCCGCATCCAGGTGGCTCCTGCTATCGGCCGGTCGCCAATAGGGATCGGGACGCTGTTCTATCGACTGGAGAGCCGATGAAGGCATGGATAGATGTCGACGAAGGAAATGATGGCTCCAGGTATAGCGAAAGCAAGATTCTAATCCATTGGCCATAGAGCCGATGGAGGCATTGAAGGGTATTTAAAATAAAGCGCATAGGATCCCTCCTGGTAGTCGACAGAGGCTGTAGCACTCGTTCATCGGCTGAAAAGCCGATGAAGGCATCTGCGAAGTGGCAAGGAATTGTATAAAAGACGCACTGGCTACAAAGCCGATGCCACTCTAGATATGGTAAAGGGGAAGCGAACCTATCGGCTAGCTGAGCCGATGAGAGGATGTCTTTCTAAAGATAGATGCGCATCGACTGGATGCTGAAGCAAGGGTGAGACAAACCTATTGACTAGCTAAGCTGAGGATGGGACGTCTTTCTGAAGATAGGCATGCATCGGCTGGATGGTTGGTGCGCTTGGAGTGGGTCTCGAGGGGAGTCTCTGAAGAATGACAAGTATCGGCCGAGGAGCCGATACGCTGAGCGTGTTGCTCAATATATGGATAACTCATCGGCTAACACTCCGATGAAACACCGTACAGAGATCTATAGACCTAAAGCTTAATCTACCATTGGCAGCTCCGTAGGTCGAACCTAACCGATGCAACACGAGACCGACGACGGTAGAGGGAGCTTGATAAGCCGATAGACCCTGCACGGATGTAATGCGATACATCCGATCGCCCTAAGAGGTCGAACCTAACCGATGTAGTATTAAACAGAGCAAGATATATCGGGAGAGTGGTGGGATGTACCCCTTTGCCGGAGATCGATCTTAGCCGATGCAGCCCTACGTCGAGAGCTAGACCCCGCCTGTAAAAACCTAGATAAACTAGGATGGCGATGCGCCAAGAGTTGTATTAATTGAAGGATGATTCATACATGTTTCCAGGGGTCTATATTTATACCTTGGATTTATAGAGTCCAACGCGTTTACAACAACCATCGGACATTATCTTCTAACAAAGATAAAGGAAAATATCTCTAAGGAAGTTAATTAAACTAACTAAACCTTCCTATCTATATAATACGATTTATATAGATATAATATTCTACCATGAGTTTTACGGCTCTTCCTCAAACTCGGTCTTATCTGGATAATCTTCTATTTTTAGATCAAATTTCTCCTTACTTCATCCGATCGGCTTTCTCTCTAGCAATCAGACTCTCCTTTACTTCAGCCGATCCTTTTTTAATTTTTTTTAGGCTTTTCAAATTTTGACGTTAACAATCACCAATGTTGTCATCAATGGTATCAATATATTATGAACAATAGTTCCTAGATGTTATGATTTTCTTAATAAATTTATGTTCATATTGATTGATTTGATTTAAGTTCTTCTATCCAATATCTTCTAATTTCATTTTATCTATTTGCTCAGTCACGTCGAAAAATGTTCAAATTTTAGCGTTAAGATATTTTCGTAACAATCATCTAGTGATATATACATTACTTCCTACTCTAAGAACATAAACTCCAGCAGCCTGACCAAAATTTCTCCAACGAGCAAAGAATGAAAGATACAGCTAAAATAGGCTGGTGAACCCTTCTCGTTGGTAAAACACATGTGGTCCTTAAAAGAAGCTAGGGAGAAACAATAGGTGAGCCATAAGAAAAAATGGCGTCGTGTGACACCCAAAATCCACACACAAAACCTTTGAAGCCTTTTCACACAAATAAAATAACAATAATAAATAAAAGCAAATAAACTATAGATAGATAAGTAGAGGAGTAAATAAATACCCTTTTTCCGCTGCCTCCCTCCCTTGCCTTTGGCCTTTCGGGACCAAAAGAGAGGACAGAGACAGGTAAGCAGGCAGCTCGTCTCTCCTCTCCTCTCTCCACCCAAAGCTCCCACCTTTCCCTTCACCTCCTCTCCTCCCCCGCTGCTTCCTCCTCTAATTTCATCCCCAATTCGGCGCTCTCTCGCGGCACGGTTGGTCGAGTCTGCCCGGTTTCGGTGTCGATTCCACGCGACCACCGGTGGAGCCCCTGCCGATTTGTTTCGAAGCTTTCTTCTTCGTCTTCCCCAATCCCTGGTTCTGGTTCTTGGTCTCCTTTGAAATTCGATCCCACGCCGGCGCGGCGGCTATCCCTCTCCTGTGGTTTGGATTTGGGTTCTCTTCGGCCGATTTTGGGTGGGGGAATAAATCGGTGGTTCGGTGCGGTCTCGCGCTGGGGTTGTTGCGTTGTATGAGCTGAAAAGGTCGTCCCTTTTTGGTTTCCCCCTGATCTGCGTGTGTTCTCTTCCCCTGGCTCGATTGCTTGTTGTAGATTTTGTGTTTTGTTCTTACGTTTAATCGGGGGGGGGGGGGGATTCCTACTCTGTAACATTTCAGCCCGATTATCTGTCCATTTCCACGTTGATTTGGTGCAGGAAAGCTAGAATTTTACTATTCTTTTTTCCAATAATTTTCTCTGATTTATACTTGCCTAGATCTCGTTTTCCTCTTTGGATTTGGGTCTACATCCTGCACCGATTCGATCAAGAAAAAGCCATTGATTTCCCATTTCTGAGCCGTGTATTTACCGCAAGAAATTCCATTTCTTGCTGTTTCTACGCCCAATTCGTCCTGATCTGATTGTCCAAGCTTGTGATTCGCCTCTACTTCCTCGATTTGTTAGTCCGCGTTAAATCCAATGGCGCAGGAGAGCTGTGATCTCAACAAGGACGAGGCTGAGATCTTGAAGCCATCACCATCATCCTCACCTTCTCCATCCCCAACCACAGCCTCCCCATCGCCACCAACAGCACAGATGCCAGAGCCACCACCTCCGCAATCGACACCACCAACACCACCGGCAGTGGCAGCAGCTCCTCAATTCTTGCCCAAGACCTGCGAAGGTATTCTCATAGAGGTTTCCAAGAAGAGGAAATTAGCCGAAGCCGCTGCCACCGATGTGGCAACGGTGGTAGCCGAGCCATTATCTCCAGTGCTGTTTGTTAGTCGGTGCAACGTGTGCCGCAAGAGGGTTGGTTTGACCGGATTCCGGTGCCGCTGCGGGGAACTGTTCTGCCCCCGCCACCGGCATTCCGAGACCCATGAGTGCTCCTTTGATTATAAAACTGCGGGCAGGGAGGAGATTGCCCGGGCGAATCCTGTGATCAGGGCTGCCAAGATTATTAAGATCTGAGGTATAAACATTTCTGTTGGTGTAGTCATGTTACTCTCATCCATGAACGCACGGCATTTAATTGTAGTTTGTTGTTATGGTTCCCTGCTTGATTAGGTCCTTTAAGATGTAAAATGCCATTTTTTTAGTGCTTTGCTTCTAATTGCAATTTTTGTTTAGCTGTTCTTATTCATATATGAAGATGGCTCCACTCAAGATATCATTTTTGGCAGATAAGAACTGTCCTTTTGACAAGTTACACATTGTGATGCGATGCTTGTTTCTTAAATCAAACGTATAGTATTTCTCCTGATTTGTTTGTTGAACTGATATAACTTTTTTTAAGTTGCAAATTGATGACGTACTTATTGCATTCCAAACTATTAGTCAGGTGTTCTGTTGGTTTGACTCAGCTGTATAACTTCTGAGATTATTTTCTTGTTGCTGGTTTCTATTTCAGCATTTGCACAATGTTGCATTTCATTTTTCTCCTAGATCGCTTCTGGCATGTGCACATCTTTGATTGGTGTATATTTTTCCTGTTCCCATAGCTTCTTTAGATATTATACATTAATTGATCTCAACTTTTCCCATGTATTGAAACCTTGTAGGTCATATGATCTATGAACTATATGGAAAAGTAATCCGGGAGATGCTGCAAATGAATCATGCTGGAATTACATGGGCTATCCAAGAGCATGATATCTGCATATTTGTGAACTAACTCCCATACAGCCGAGGTCATAGTAGCAAAGAAGTCTACATCAAGCGAAAAATCTATGGGTCGGCTGTTGTGGGAGAAAGCTTCACTCTTGTTCATCGTCCGTCTTCGATGCACACCATAGCTCCTTCTCAAGCTACCACGCACACGGATGATAGCGAGTGTACCGTCTAGTCATAATTTTATTGGATCCAACAATTTATTGTAGTATATTGTAATATTTCTTTTGAGTCCTGTTCGGTTTCGTTCAACATAATTATGTTACTGGAAGCATGTGTGATGTTTGGAATTTCAGTTCATGGTGGAGATAATTACCTCCTACCCTGGTTGCTATTGAGATCTGCATGGCTGACAGAATTAATGTCATGCCACAAATTACATGATGTTCCTGTCAAAGATTGATAAACCCCTAATTTGCTCACGCTCTGCAATTTATAAATGTCAGCATTATGTTTATTTTTTTAAGAAAAAAAGTCTAGGAGGCATCTCTTGAGGAGAAAAATATTTTATCCCTGCCTATAACTAAATGCCGATATGTGTGGGGAGGTTCCAACTCTCCCATGGGTTATGCTTATGCAACCCTCAAATGTTGTCTGTCAAAAAAAATACTAATTGGCTTTATATATGTGTTAACACTAAAATCTGACGGATCTAATTGGGTTAAAGCCGATCGACTGAGAGATCCATTGCGGGGTTTGATGTAGCCATCGGTCGATAGAGATAAGAACTATAAAAAAGCCGATCAGATTAGTAGAAGATTGGATTGGTTTGAAGACAGGAGATTGTCCAATCGAGATCAGGTCCGAAAAACTCGAGGGAAAAGGAGAAGGATTGGCTTGACTAAAAAAGGTCCGATAGCTACAGTGGAGAAGTCGATCAGCTTGCAGCAAAGTAAGACTTAGTTACAAATTGAAAGATTATTCAGATGAAACCGGGTTTGCGAAGGAGCCGTGGACTCCACGGCAGGATGCTTATTTTTGTAAATTATAACCTTACTCAATTAGTGAGGTCTAGCTGGTTAGTTAAATTCTTTAGGAATATTTTCCTTTGTTATTACTAGGAAATAATGTCCGATGGTCGTAGACGCGTCAGACTTAGTCTGTAAATCCAGGGTATAAATATACACCCCATGGAAACATGTAAAATATCTCTCGATCATATTCAAATTCAGCGTATCGCCACCCTAATTCATCTAGGCTCTACCGGCGGGTTCTGGCTCTCGACGCGAGGCTGCATCGGTTAAGTCCGATCTCCGACGAAGGGGTAAGTCCCGCCACCATCCCATTATGTGTTGCTCTGTCTAAGGCTGCATCGGTTAGGTCCGACCTCTTAGGCCGATCAGATGTATCGCATCACGTCCGTGTTGGACCTATCGGCCCGTTAAGCTCCCTCTGCCGTCGTCAGTCTCGTGCTGCATCGGTTAGGTCCGACCTACGGGGCTGCCGACGGTAGATCGAGCTTCAGGCCTATAGTCTCCTGCACGGCGTATCATCGGAGTGCTAGCCGATGAGTTATCCATGCTCTATGCTTCACGCCCAGCGCATCAGCCCCTCGGCCGATACGCATCAGCCTTTAGAGGCGTCCCACGACGCGTAACGCCAAACGTATCGGACCTCCAGCCGATACGCACCTGCCTTCAGAGAGGCGTCCCCTCATCGGCTCAGCTAGCCGATGGGTTCGTTCCTATCCTTGCTACAGCATTGCTGATCCGGCGTCCTCCGTATCATTGCCGCTGGCCCCGACCTCGTACTGTCTCAGTTAGGTTCGATCTTCGAGGTTCGGTGTTGATGGCGCTGCCACGGCGGGCGACGGGTCTCTTGCTGTCATATCCGGAGCGGCATCGGCTTTGCAGCCCATGCCTTTTTGCGCTAATCATCGCCTAGGCCGCATCCGCTTTCATCGGTTTTCCAGCCGATGAATCACTGTTCGGCTGTCCGGAGTGATCCCGTGCGCCTCGATATCCTCTGAGCACACCCTGGTTCCTCCATCGGCTCTACGGTCGACCGCTTGTCGACATCTGTCCACATCGGCTCCCTAGCCGATCAAACAGCCTCCCGAACTTATCGGCAGCCAGCCGATAGCGAGCGTCTGTATCGGACCCGCTCGTCTGACCTCCTTGTCAATTGCAGGGTCAAATTGACTGGCACGCCCACGAACCTCGAGACCTAAGGACCTGCACTGGAGACAAGCAGAACTCCCAGGCCTTCGCGTGATGTAGCCGCCGTCCCTCCCCGGTCGTGGGATTTTTTGGCGGCGAGCACGCTTCTTGGCACGCCCGGTGGGACCAAAGGTTTTATTCATCGGCCGATAAGAACTGTACTTTATTCATTGGCCGATAGGGTAAAAATCTTCATTCATTAGCCGATTGTACTGGATTCATCGGCTGGAGAAACCTAAAGACCGTTTATCGGCTGAAGATCCTTCATCGGCTGGTGATATAATTCCATTCATCAACCAGAGGGACTCTACAAGTGCTTGATTGTAAGTCAGATTTTTCTCATCAACCCAGGGGGCATCTTGTTGTTAATATGTCTAAAGAAAAGGTAGATTCCCAAGACATATTCATCTAAAGATGAAGCCGATGAGGAGATAACAATTCCAGTTACCATGGAGGATTTGAATGAACACTAGAGGCGATATATAGAGCAAAATATGGACAACTTTCAGAAGCTCTGTTTGGAATCTTTTAGTATGACTAAACAAGGGCCGATTCAAAAAAACATAATTACCAAAATGTGTTTTGATGAAAGAATCAGGCCATTCAGCACCCGTAAATTCTTCTAAGCCGTTGCAAGAGATGTTCAACAACTCATTTTATCAAGCATTCAGTAATCCATCAAGAGTATGGATGGATACACTACAGGATCTGATCGAGAAGGCGATACAAGAGTCATCGGCTCAAGAAACCAATCAGGATCATGTGCCTTTACCGATAGAGACGGAGGAAAACAAGGACCTATCGGCAAATATGTATCCACCAATACAAGATCGACTCGGGGGGCAACGGCAGGAGGAACCTCCAGAATTTTGTCAGAGAAATCATTATGGAAAATATCATAAGCAGAATCGGGTACCATATCTACCTCCACATGATCAGGAAGACACTTTAAGAAAGAAGAATTGGTTAACCAGAATTGTGGATACGGTGGAAGAGCAATTTGGTATCAAACCCAAAGATCAAACAGTAATGTATCGGCACCCATATCCAGAATGGTTTAACAGAGTTCCACTATCTCGTCGATACACGATACTAGATTTCTCAATATTTTCAGGACAAGACAGTATATCTACATTAGAACACATCAGCCGATTCTTAATACAATGTGGAGAAGCATCGGCTGAGGAAGCTCTCAGAGTCCGTTCCTTTCCTTTATCCCTTCCTGGATCGGCCTTCGCATGGTTTTCTTCGTTACCATCAAACTCGATTGAAGGATGGGTTGATCTGGAACAACGGTTCCATAGACATTTCTGTACTGGGATTCAAGAAACGAGACTGTCAGATTTGACATCGGTTAAACAGAGGCATAATGAGTCAGTTCTAAAATACATCTAACGTTTCAAGGACATTAGAAGCCGATGTTATAATCTTGTTCTGAGCGATGAACAATTAGCCGATTTGGCCTTCCAGGGGTTATCAAGTCGCATCAGGTGGAAATTTTCTGCCCAGGAGTTCAATGGTTTAACACATCTGATGCATGTGGTATCGGCTTACGAGAGACGATTATTAGGAAAAGAGGAGATGCCGACACATCAGAAGTTATCGATTGGATGTTGGGATAATAAGTCTGGAGAACGGCCACCTAATCGGAAAGACATCTAAATCGGCTAAGCATAGCCGATTTCTCCTTTTCAAGACGGACAGGTTCTCAGAATTGGTATCGGCTAGTGATACTGTTTAAATCGGCTGAGGCGTAGCCGATTCCTAATATACGAAAACCGATATGATTATATTGGTTACAGATGGCCGATACAATTTAAGATGTTGTCATCAGAAAATATATATACACAACTTCTGTTGATCAAGCTGATTGAAGTTTACAGTAAAAAGTTAATGTTCAAGATGACATCTGGATTTTTCCGAGGCTAAAGTTTTACAAGAATTTCTTAATGGCCTCGATCGTGCGCAGACGGATTTGATCTATATCATTGATAGCGCGGATGTCATCTTCATCTGATCTGGGGATAGTTTTCAAGTTCTTGTGCCGGTGAACTGCTAGCCGCACTTTGTCTGCTACCTTGGCCTCTTGGTTTTGGATCAACTTTGGTAGGCCGATGAGATGGGACTCGGTGGAATTGATGTTTTCACGAACCTTGTGGAGTTCCGCCATCAAATCGGCTTCTCGTTTCTTCAAGAGGCCAAGCTTGGTGTTGGCGTGTTGAAGGTCAGCTGACATTTCATGAAGTTTCTTCTTTTCATCAAGAGCAGTCAGCCGATCGTTGTGAGCCAGGTGGCTTTGCTCAGCGCGATCGGCTATGCGTCGTCTTGATGCAGTCAGCTAGGTCCTTTGGAATTCCAAGTAAGCAGCAGGCGTGAGTGCATCCGACAGTTCCACAGGCAGGAGGTGTTGAATTTCTGCAAGTCTTCCCCGGATCGACCCACAGTCTTCCACCAGCGAGTCAATCGGAACCTCCAGCTGATGCATAATATCTGACAACTGCTCACGTGCATCGGCTGGCAAAAATGTTTCGATCGCTATGCTGGTGGCTGAGTCTTCCTCTGCTTTCAGGTATTTGCCGATGTCGAAGGAGAACAGATCGGCTAAGGACTGCATAACAACATTAGTAAACTTGAAGATCATAAGTCAAGAAAAATAACATGTATGATGGACGTACCTGAGAGACAGTGGGAGCAGTTATTGTGCGGGTATCAGCTTGATGTGGGGCAGTGTGAGTAGATGCTAAAACTTCAGAGGATACCATCGGCTCAACCCCAGTAACAGGGTCCGACGTTTGGACCTCAGGAGTCGATGGTTCAGGCTGCAAAGCGAAGGTGTCAGGATAAAACAAAGGCAACAGAGAATTGACGCTGACACCTACTAGCGGAGATGCGGGAGGAGTTAGAATTGCCGCAGGAGAAGGGCTACGCGAAGCTGATGCAACGATGACAATATCGGCGTCGGGTTTTCGTCTCTTAGAAACCGATCGAGCAGCCGGTTTCTTGCGCTTTGGCCCTGACACTTGCGACACTCGAAGAAGAGCCGATGGAGGTGGACCGCTTTGCCCAAGGAGGGATTTGGCCGATGGAGGTTGATAGATAATCGGCCGACCACTTGCGCTGGTCGAAGGTGCATCTTTGTCGCCAGCCTGTGGAATCAAGGGAATCAAGATACAGTTGAAATTGAATACGATGAAGACATGATAATGAGAGAAGGATTACCTCTTCATCGGATTCCACGTAGTCGGGATTGAGGCGAAGGCAATAATGTTTAGCCGATAGACTATATAAGTGTCTTCCCCATTCTGACCACCATCGAGCGACGATTTGGTATTGGATATGCAGGGCTCGAAGGTAGAGATAGTCCCTAAGGACAAGTTCGATGACATCGAACTAAGTCGGTCATACTCCAAGCCGCTTTTCACTTCTTCGCGCGCTCGAAGCTTGCCGATAAAGAACAAGCCGATGGGGAGTTGGCCGAAGCCCAACTGACGAGCACTAACCGAAGGATGGTAGAACTCGTATGATGGATATTGGGATTGGCCCATTGAAAATCCGATCGGCGGAAGACAAGGAGTTATGGAGGATAAAAAGATGGTCTTCGATTCTTCATCAGCTAAGGTATTCATCGGATGAAACCTGGAAGGTATTTCAAAGGACGAGTCATCCTCGTACGCGAACCAGATGGTGACCTCTTTGGTAAAGCCGTAGTAGAAGCACTTAAACCATCGGCTGAGTCCGAGAGGGGTCATTTTGCTTTTAGGAAGAGCCGATGAAGCTTCACCCAGCGAAATGCATCGGCGTCGGCTGGCCTCGTTTTCTTCTGGGTAATCAGTCAGGAATGTCATGGAAGAGAAAGGGGGCCTAGCAATGACTTTGGAGGTGTAGACGTTCAGCCAAAGTTGTATAAACCACCAGGGTCCATCGATATGTCCGATTGGATGGCCTGTTGACAGCTTGGTCGCAACTTGATGGAGCAGATGATAAGTTACTCCGATAAGATAATGCCCCAGGGGAATTTGGCGGTGATCGGCCAGGAGCTCTGCTAGACATTGCATGTTCGTTGTTGGACCGAGAGTCGAACCACCAAAGAAGAATCGTTTCAGCCAAAGATTCAAGAACGCTACAAGTTCACGTCCATCGACTGGGCCAGAGGATTTGTTATGCAAGGAAATATACTTAGTCCAACCTCCGACATTCTTGGTGTTTAGTCGATGCTTAGGTTTGAATCTGAGGCTGAAAAGGTTCATGTAGTGGGTGGTGTTGAGGCAGGTCAACATAGTAACATCCATCAAGGTGGGAGTCATCGGCCCATGCCCGAACATGAAGGCATTCAAGATGTCCGACCAGAAGTAAGAAGCCGATGCAAGCAGAGTTTCGTTCCTTTCCATATCGGCTAAAGAAAGGTTAATGCAATGGTCTATTTTCAGATCCTCCCATAATGTCTTTTTGGAGGCAGAAACCCTAAGATACCAGTTCCTCTATTCAGAGAGTTTGCTAGGCCAGGATCTGAAGCTGTGAGCCCAATCGGTGATGGCCATGGATCAGTTCTTGAATGGGATCCTTTCTGTTTCGGAGTTGATGAAATCAGTCGGATCCTCGTTACCCATAGGGCCAAGAAAGAAGTGACCGGTGCGGTCAGAGATTGGAATTGTGATCTGACTCTTAAGATCCTACAGAAACCAGAACCCGACTACTGATGAGAAATCAGGATGGGGAAGAATTGTGCAAAACATAGGATGAAAGAGCAGATAATGGTTACCTTAGGGATTATGTGTGTGGAAGCCATTGCGCAAATGAAGGAGTAGCGGCGGATGAAGAAATCTGCGAGAGCTCACCTTCAGTCTTCTAAGCCCGTCGAGATTCGCAGAAATTTGCGGATGCCTGTGGAGCTCATCGAGGTTTGGGGTTTTTGATGAGAAAAAGTGTGTGGAAGAAGGCTAAGGAGGTGATATATTTTATAGAGGCGGAACGAACTAGGCAGAGATCTGAGCCGATTAATGGGGTTTTAGTGGGTCATCCTGGTTTGCGGAGGTTTCTAACGGCTCGGAATTTCGTAGTCTGTTGGCAAACTCCGAAATTGGGGGGCATGTGTTAATGCTAAAATCTGGCGGATCCGATGGCACTAAAGCCGATCGGCTGGGAGATTCGATGGAGTTAAAGCCGATCAACTGAGAGGTCCGTTGGAGGGTTTGATGCAGTCATCAGCCGATAGAGATACTGAGACAAAGCCGATGGAGAACTGTAGAAAAGTCAATCAGATTAGTAGAAGATTGGATCGGTTTGAAGACAGGGGATTGTCCAATCGGGATCAGGTCCGATAAGCCCGAGGGAAGGAAGGAGAAGGATTGGCTTGACTAAAAAAGGTCCGATAGCTACAATGGAGAAGCCGATCAGGTTGCAGCAAAGGAAGACTCGGTTACAAATTGGAAGATTATTCAGATGAAACAGAATTTGTGGAGGAGCCGTCGACTCCACGGTAGGGTGCTTATTTTTATAAATTATAACCTTACTCAATTAGGGCGGTCTAGCTGGTTAGTTAACTTCTTTAGTAATATTTTCCTTTGTTCTTACTAGGAAATAATGTCTGATGGTCGTAGCCGCATCGGACTTAGTCTGTAAATCCAGGGTATAAATATAGACCCCCTGGAAATATATAAAATATCTCTCGATCATATTCAAATTCGGCGCATCGCCACTTTAGTTCATCTAGGCTCTACCGGCGGGTTCTGGCTCTCAACGCGGGGCTGCATCGGTTAAGTCCGATCTCCGACGAAGGGGTAAGTCCCGCCACCATCCTGTTATGTCTTGCTCTATCTAAGGCTGCATCGGTTTGGTCCAACCTCTTAGGTCGATCGGATGTATCGCATCACGTCCATGCTGGACCTATCGGCCCATTAAGCTCCCTCTGCCGTCGTCAGTCTTGTGCTGCATTGGTTAGATCCGACCTACGGGGCTGTCGACGGTAGATCGAGCTTCAGGCCTATAGGCTTCTGCACGGCGTATTATCGGAGTATTAGCCGATGAGTTATCTATGCTCTGTGCTTCACGCCCAGCGCATCGGCCCATCGGCCGATACGCATCAGCCTTTAGAGGCGTCCCACGACGCGTAACGCCAAACGTATCGGACCTCTAGCCGATACACACCCACCTTCAGAGAGGCGTTCCCTCATCGGCTCAGCTAGCCGATGGGTTCGTTTCTATCCTTGCTACAGCATTGCCGATCCGGTGTCCTCCGTATCATCGCCGCTGGCCCTGACCTCATACTGTCTCGGTTAGATCTGATCTTCGAGGTTCGGTGTTGGTGGCGCTGCCACGACGGGCGACGGGTCTCTTGCTGTCATATCCGGAGCGGCATCGGCTTTACAGCCCATGTCTTTTTGCGCTAATCATCGCCTAGGCCGTATCCGCTTTCATCGATTTTTCCAGCCGATCAATCACTGTTCGACTGTCCGGAGGGATCCCATGCGCCTCGATATCCTCTGAGCACACCCTGATTCCTCCATCGGCTCTACGGTCGACCGCTCGTCGACATCTGTCCACATCGGCTCACCAGCCGATCAAACAGCATCCCAAACCTATCGGCAGCCAGCCGATAGTGAGCGTCTGTATTGACTGGCACGCCAACGAACCTCGAGACCTAAGGACCTGCACTGGAGACAAGCAGACCTCCCAGGCCTTCACGTGACCGAGCCGCCGTCCCTCACCTGTCACGAGATTTTTTGACGGCGAGCAATATGCTTTTCAAGCTTATAGGATGAAGAAATAAAAAAAGGATAATAGCATAACACTGCTTGTTTACCACCTGGTACATCAAATCTTCACTGCTCGTTTACATGGGAGAGAATTTCCCCAATACAATTGTTTGCACTCAATACTTTCAGGCTAACTGGAGCTTCCTTTTAGAAGCACCAAAGAGAGGATAAAGAATGCATTGCAAAATTACATTACAGCAAGAATATGCTGGCCTATTACATGTTTATTTCAACCCTATGATTCTATAACCCTAATTCCTAGTCATTCCCGAGATAATTCTCAGCTCAGCTCCTCGTTGCTGAAGGCCTGATAGGGGCCATTTCCTTCAACACAAACATAATTACTCGCGTTAACAAAATCTCTCCTTGTTGGATGTTTTTTTTCCTCTAATGTTCTGTATAATCCGTGGTTACTGTTAAGTTTGAGCAAGTGGCTCGTTAGGTCTAATAGTGGGAGGAGTTTTACCATCATCGAATTTTCGGATGCCAGATGATGCTGCACACTGAAATTTTGGATGAACAGCAGCTTCATCATCAGGTAGCCTTCCCTCAACATCAGTGGTCTCAGCAACTTGCCCCCTTTTGTCATCGCTGTTCGAATCGCTGCATCAACATGTCAGCATTAGTGAACAGAAACAACAGCTGTGATGGTGTAATTCAGAAGATGGAATAAACATCTCATTTTATGTTCCAATGATTGACTTGAAACTTCAGAATGCCTTATGTTTTGCCACAAAGCGAGAGTATTTAGTTTTGTCTACCAAAAGGATTACAAAGAATAAAATAGGTGAGTACCCTGAGTAAATGACCAGCCCAATTGCAACAGCACCAAATGCCACATAGTACATCCAGTCTACCTGGAAAGTGAAAGTGCATTCAATTGCTGGTGTAAGACTAAACTTAAGTATGCTTTATGCAGATTGAGGGCCCGATGAGCAGACCTTTTCATGGTAAGCAAAGACACGGATGAGAATAGCCCACATGTCTGAGGTTAGCAATGAAAGGTTTAGCATTGTTGAACCACTGATCTGCACAAGTTAATGTAGGAATGAGAACTTAAAGAGCAAAAATCATGTGCTTAATGTGGTATTGCCATTTCGTCGTACAACAAGATCCCCTTTATTGGTTTTCCTTTTTCCATTTTTAAGTTGGATGGGAGCTCTACTATCCCCAAAAGGAGATGGGCAAGGAACAGTAAACTTGGGATATTAGATCTGAGAAGTCATGAGTAAGGAAATTAGTAGGTATACACACTTGCACAAAGGAAACATTGTTTGCTGATATACCTTCAGTAAAATTGGAACTAGAGAGTAAAACATTAACATTGCGACTGCAAACCCAACAAATGGTACCACCTGGCAAAAGTCAAGAAAGTAATATTAGGTGTGTTTGGTATCACAAAAATAAATAAAGCCAGGACAACAGGAGGGGATTTTTAAGGGAAAATAAAAGAGGGAGGACTTACAGCACCAATACTCCATTGTATAGATTCTATCTCATTGCGTTCAAATATGCTTCTGCATAAGCAAATAAAGAAAAAAAAAGCTCAATGAACTGTTTGGATGAATTAGAACACGTAGCAGGAGTTACAAAAGCTATAGTACAAATTTAACGAACTAGGGACAAACTTCTCTAAAAACAAGAAAAAGTTCACTAAACTGCCTAAAGTTCTTTGGTTGGCCTATTTAATCCCCTTAAGTATGAAACCGAATATTTTACCCTATAATATATAAAAACCAGTTCCAATAACCACTTGAGCTGGTTTTGTAAGTGGTTTTGCTATGTATAGAAGATAATGTGGCAAGCACATAAGAGCGTTTTACCCAAGCCAAACAAACAAAACTTTCACAGATTAGAGCATTTTACCCAAGTTCACCCAACCACTCCTTTTATCTCTACAGTCGGAGAGACTGGGAACCACCACAAATGTTCTTCGTTTTCCAAGCTGTCCCATTAGTTAAAAAAAATATATAACCAGATACATCACCATGTCACTATGTCCATGTGAGCAAACCACTTAAAAAACCACTATAGGCTTATAAAAGCAAAAATGGTAAAACACGGTCAAAAGATAGGAACACGATACATTTGACAAGCACTAATAATAGCTCCAAATAGCCCCAGCATCCCCATCAACTCAACTCGATCACCAACTTTTACGAGAAACTCCTGAAATACAAAAGATGAAGATATTCAGGGATCTGGTCTCTAGTGAAAGCTAGTTTACACCTACACCACAAGCTTGCACTAATTAGGTACAGGGAATGAAAGACATTGTAACAGGTGCTACGAGAATCATTTTCACCTTGCCGCTAGCTCTTTGGATTAGTCTTTTTAAACAATAAAGAAGGGAGATATAAATAGCTTTTCTTATAAAATATTAATAAAGTTTTTAAACAGATATTGAAAGTAATATCCGAAAAATATAATTTTTCCTGGAGGTTGAGCACAATACTTTACCTCACTAACATTACTGATGGCATAAAGGGTGGTGCCAGCAATTACAAGTATATCGCCTTTAACTGGGCTTGTACCCCCTGCATAGAACAACATGCCCATAATTTCATCGCAATAGTTGTACTCCATTTAGAATTTAATGACTAGTCACAAAAGATAACTTCTGAAATTCCACTCAAAAAATTTAATTATTCTCCACGGATTGGTTCAAGCATCACTGGACTACTGCATTTTTAAGATTCCATTACATCTAGAAATATATTAAACTGTGGAATAGTCTTTACTCCTTAGTTCGGAAAAATGGAATAATTAATCTTGCAATTGTGAATTCAGGGCACATTCTGTAGCCATAATTTTAAATGATGTGTAATTCAAAAGGTTTCATTGCACTTTTTTGTGGTAAGTAAAGAAGAAATGAAACAACGAAGACATAAATATTTGCTGAATTATTACCTGCTCTATCACCTGCATGGACATCAGAAAATACAACTAGCACAAGTCCTGCGACACAAATAGCCACACCGCTATATTTTCTGAATCTGTACGTGGTCTTCAAAAACATCCATGTAAGGAATATCACAGCGGGAATAGCCCAGCAATCAAGAAGCATAACACTTGTTAGAGATGTGTACTGGTAAGCCTTGACAACTACAAAAGAATGAAGAGATTAGTATAACATTGCAAGATTATCTGTCTATTCAGCACGCAGGCAGAGCTTCCTTGTTATTTCTGCAGAGGTGACCAGGAAGTTAGCGCCTCCGTGCAGCGTGCTATGTAATTAGCCAACAAATAACCAACAAATGTATTGCACATACCTAGATAATTTGCCTCTACATCGACCAAGCCTAGTACTAAATAGTAGTACCATTTCATCTGCAAGAGTTAGTTCGTGCATAAATCAGTCCACAGTAGAATAATAAATCAAAATACTACATCCCTACATCCCTACAAAACTATATAAAGTTATGGTTATTACGCTCCACAAAATAAAATTGCGAGAACGGTTTGTGTATCGAATAAATGTATTTTTCAAAAGCAACCACTAAAGCACGTGTTACATTCGAATAGAACAGTAACCACTAAAGATGTGAGCTTGAAGGTATAAACGCTAATTTAACTAAATAATATTCTCTCCGTTTCATATTAACTTTTACCAAGTTTATATAGAAAAACATAGTAATATTTTTAACACAAAACAAATATAGTATCAAAATATATTCAATATTAAATTTAATGAAAGTCTTATAATTATAAATATTGCTATATTTTTCTGTAAAAATGATAAAAAAATCTTATAATATAAAATGGAGAGAGTAAGTAAACCAAAAGAACTTGGATTCCTCATGCCCAAACATATACATGCCTACGGCTCACTATATACAGCACTCAAGATGGGTAGCTTTTGGTAAGGCCATTGACCAAGTGGTACTCAAGCAATTTGCCAACCCAAATTTCTTTGAAGTGATTGCCATACTCCAAAGATTCGGCAATTTAACCTAGAAACTGTGAAATTGACATAAAAATGGGAAGATGGCTGAACCTGCAGAGGCCTCCTTCTGTATAACAGCATGCTCCCGTACACGACCCCAAGCAGCACGTAGTTGAGCAGCGATTGTGACGTTGGCACATTGATCCCTGTATTTTTTAAATCAGTAGTATCACCGTTATATTAAGAATTGGGTTAATTTCTCCGAGAGACAAGACTGCAAGAAGGCTTGTGAACGGCACGCAAGATCAAATCAACCCGTACATTGACAACAGAAGAGAGCAGTTCCAACAAGCAACTGATTAAGGAAAAAGAGACAAGAAGCAAAATAGCATGAAAGGAAGAAAAAAATGCATGATCGAATGAAAAATTGAAATAAATGGGCAAGGAAATGACTGCTCAGTCTCCACGCGAATCCCCCAAAAGGAAAAGTAAACTGCAGTGAAGTCTGAAAAGGATCAGAAGAACACACGCCTCTAGAAAAAGAAAGAAGCAGAGAAACGGAAGAAAGGAGCCAGACAGAAGAACAGGAATCACGGAAAGAATCCGGGCAAAGAAAGAAACAGGGGCGACGGGCGAGAGCGGAGGGACGGACCTTGGCGGGAGAGCTCGGAGGAGGCGAAGCCGGTGCCGGTGACGAGGAGGGAGACGAGCTGGCCCAGCCCCAGCCCGACCAGGGTCTTCCGGGACCGCCGCCACCCGCCGCCAAGCGACCACGCCATCACGAGCAGAGCAGAGCGGAGGGGTTCGGTTTCTTCCCCCGAAATGGGAGCGAACGGTGCGCCGCGCAGGCGCAGGCGCAGCCGATTATGGTTCGGGAGGGGGTGGGGGGGGGGGTGGCGCAGGCACAGCCGATTCGGGTTTGGGGGGCGCAGCCGAGCCGAGGAAGAGGAGGGAGGAGAGCGGGGCGTGGACTCGCCTGGTCTGCTTACAATTTGTAGCCACCGGTGAATTGCAGCAACATCCCTATATTATTTTGATATTTTTCACTCAGATTCAGGGGTTGTTCTGTAACTTTGTTTTTTCTAGTAAAGTTTTCGTCAAAGGTGTTTTTTAATTTTGTTGTAAGTCAAACTTCTTTTACTTTTACTAATTTTATAGAAAAATTGCTATATCAGCATTTGCAACATCAAATTATTTTAATAAAATACACCATGAATTATGTCTTTGTAGTGTATTTATTTGATATTGTATATGCTAATTATTTTTCTATAAATTTAGTTAAGGTATGGTATGGAATAGATGAAGAACTTGTTAATCTTAGCGGACCCCATATAGAAAGGTACATGAATAAGTGGAGAGAAAAAATGTTCAAAATAAATTTTGCATGATATTGAACCACATTTTAATTTTTCCACAAATTTCCTGTAGATTAATATGTCATTCTACAAGAATTTTGTAGGATTAAAGAAGAAAAGGCCTTTCAAGAAAGAAAGTAGGGCATCGAATATCGAATCTCATTAAAAAGTTATAATACAAGTCACATTCAATTTTATCCAGAACATCTGGAGAGCCCAAAAACTTGTCACCAGCTAACTCATCCAAGGTTTATGTCGATATAGTTGTAGCCTAGATTAAATTTCTACTATACTTTGTAGGATCAATATAGTGAAAATAATGGCATTTGACTAAATAGAATACAGGTCATTACTCATCTCATTTAGCTTATATAAAAATCTCTCTTTCTTAATTATTCTTTGTTTCATCGTCATATCTGTTTTACCCATATATATAAATATACTGTATATATGGATATTATACTTAGAATTTTATTCATCGACACTCTTGATTCCATATAAATAATCCATCACGTTCACTAGGACACATGATAATTTTATATAAGGCAAATAGTTTGATACATCAATCTCAAAGTAGAAAACTCAAGTGTTCCAACAAAACCTAAATTGGCAATAATAGACATGTAGCTTCACCAGTTTCATGGTTCCTATTACCAATCTGCTTTTTTTTTTGTGTGTGTACTTGAGTTCGTTTGTGTCACCAACTCGCTGATACACTTCCATGGATCGTTGCTACGCTTGTGCCATTTTTTCCCTATTGTATCACAAGTCACATGTGGATACATACCACTAGATTTTCCTTACCGTTTGACATTTGAGGGGAGGTTACCACCCCTGGTAAGGCGGTTACCATGAGGTTACCACGGTGACCATCAAAATTCATATGAATTTATCTTTAAAAATTTGAATTTAAAATTTTTAAATATCATGGTAAGGTCACAACTACCATGTGGTTTACTGCAAGATAAGATGATAATCAAGGACTTTGACTTAAGTAAAGAAAATCATAGGAAAAAAAGAAAATCATGACCTCATGTTTAACGACTAATATAATTTCTACAACTACAGTGACCATAATATAATATTTACAAGCATCAAAACTTAAATTTGAAGCAATGTTGTTGCCTTATTGTTATGCTAAAATATGGAGATAGCTTAGCATTTTTCATAAAAAATTTATCACCACACAACATTACAAATCATGTGATATTTCTTGGATTTTTTGGGATTTTTTAAAAAAATTTTTGCAAATTTGAATTTAAATAAATTTCATCAAATCTTACCACAAGTAAACTTTATCATACCCATGGTAAGCGTGGTTACCGTGATAACCACACAGTTACCGATGATAACATAAACCCTCCATACCACTAGTACTTCCCCTTAACAAAGCTTAAAAAATATAGCATTGAATTTGTGAACGTTTTAAGGCCTGTCTAAAATAGCTTATGCTGCATCTTTTCTTAGAATCAAAAGCTCTTCAAACAGTACAGCTTTTCATCCAAAGCTCTTCAAACAGTACAGCTTTTCATCCAAAGCTCTTCAAACAGTACAGCTTTTCATCCAGATTCTAATAAGCATTAGGCATACATACCACTAATACTTCCCCTTAACAAACCTCAAAAAAAAATGTAGAGATGACTTTGTGAACCTCATGAACAACCTATGTAGAAGAGCTTTTGACAGCCGTAGCTTTTTCTAAACCAAAAGCTCTCAAAAAACTATCCAGCCTTTGGTCTAGATTTCGTCTACATCTTAAGACGCTATAGTTGTACAAAGCAGAAAATAAATTAGAAATCAGAAGTTAGTTTTCCAGCTTATCTAGATTCTCACTAGCTAGATTTTCACCCACCGCTTCTCAGAATGTAAAGCTCCCAGACATATGTAAATTCATTTTGAGATGCATCAGCATGTACTTAATGGTTGCCATGGGTTTTTGACTTTGTCAGGTAAAGTCGTATACACATTCAGACGTCATACCAAATGTGCTTATGGTTTTGATTATAACGTTAGTACTGTTATGATAGCTTCTGGTTGCAATGTAACCCATAGCCTGAATTTCTGTTCCTTTGGTATGTGTAAGTAAGTTTCACTTATGTAATCTCATTAAGCTAATTCATACCAATATATGCCGTCTCAATACAATTGTCCATTGTTTATCTAAGGTACATAAATTGATTCCCCTAATTGATTTATGTAGTTGACTTCACTTTGGATGGGTTTTATAATAGTGGTACCCAAGCACATAAGTGAGTTATCCGTTCTTTTCATATTACTGTTGTTTCCAATTTCATAGCTTTTAGCTTATGTGGAATTTGAACTGTTTTGAGATGTTATTGCCGCATTTCACTTCTGCTTCTTTCCCTTTTCTTTTTCTTCATTGCTAGCTTGAGGCTCTAACTTGGGGTTTGGGGTTTTTGGTTTGATGACAGGAATATTAGGTGTCCCTTTTCTCTACCCCTAGGCATGCTAAAGGGTTTGGGGCCAATCCCAATTAGGATTTAGTTTGTTACAAATCACACTACATTTTTTATCTCTAATTTCTATTAGAGAAGACAACGATAGAATTACTTTTCCTTTGGCACAATACCAAACTAATCGTCAACCAACAATTACATATTATAGATTATTATAGACACACTCTCCAATTTCATAAACGGGGTGGCTTTAAAAAATTTTTTAATATGTGTTTTTTATAATGATATTTTAAAATAACTTTTTCAACATCGTAGTAATTAATTAATTTATTTGTCCTCTCAAAATATTATAAAAATATCAAATAATCTATCATCTAATGAGACAAAACCACTTGCATGTCAAACCAATTCAGGTTGAGAAATTAGTGCTTTAAGACTGCCTTTAAACGCCTTTGAGCTTTTAAAATATGGCTCTTTAATTTCTCTTGGAAAGCACAATGAGCATGACACGAGAGATGCTCAGAGAAGGGAGAACAAAACCTTTGTTTCAAAACCATTTTCGGTAGGATTACATAATTCACAGTTTTCTCTAATCTCTTACTCTTATTACAAGAACACGGGTTTTTAAAGAGAGGCCTATTTGTAAAGTTTTTCTTACAAAACTCTTAATAACGATGAGACTATATATATGTTTTTATAGCACTTGTAAGAATTTTCTAGTACTTACAGTAGTGCTATTGTTATTTGTTCTTGTTTTTTTAGTTGTGAATAAATGTTCGGTTATAATTTTAACAAAATACCATAAATGTAGAATATTAGCATTTTAGTATTCTTTATTAGAAAATTAAGACGCCATGCTGTGCTTATAGCTTTTTAAAAAACCATCTATGTTCGTTCTAAAAAAACATCGATCAAAGCTTGTTAATTGAAAGTCTAAGACAAATAAATTACCAAGAAATCAAGGTGTTAACAATTACGTGTTCCCGAGAAATAGAAAGTTAAAAATGATTACATGGTTTTTCTATCGAGTTCTGTTCATTTTTCTCTTTAGAAAAAGGAAATGAGTGCTGTAACTTTTTTTTTGGGTAGAAATGATGCGGTCGGGGAATCAACGGCTGCCGTGAGCGAATAAAGCCTCCAAACATTGTCGTCCGTCCGCGGCGGCGGACCCCACGTGCTCAACTACATAAATGCATCGCGGCGGACGAGTAGCGGCGCTGACCAGATCAACCAAGTGTCTATGCCCCGTGTGGCCATCTATGTGGCCGAATTTTGGTAATAGTCTCTATTGCTTTTTTTTTTCCTGACGGTGCTAAATATCACTACCTCCATCAGAAAGATTCACTTTTCTATACGAAATTCGACTACCTATAAGTTGAGCTCGAGCAGAGACTGTTGTGCCGAGCTTAGCTCATTAACAATCCTAGATAGAATACATAGATTGTGCTAAAGTAAGGTGTGTTGGCCGGTCTAGTGCCAGACGACACTACTACAGAGCAGCAAATATGTTGTCATCGTATGTATCGGTTCATATATATGATCACGCCGTAGCCATTGTGTGCGGCTAAAATTTTGAACCGGCACATATGCTATCTCATATGTGTCAGTTCTAAAAGTCAACCGGTACGTAGTCTCATCAACTTATGTGCCGGCTATTATTTCCAACCATCCTATATAATGACTCCACCAACAGTTCCTAGGCGGCTTATACATTACAAAATCATTGTTAAGAATCGGCAAATATAAACCCCTTCATTGATCAATGTTATTGTCGTGATGCCAGCAACAAATTCGGCACCAAGAGGGTCACGGTGCCAGTCACAAATTTGGCACCTATGAGCAATTTGGAACCGTCACTGATTATCCTTTCAGAGGTAGTACCAATTGCTCTAGTGATTCATTGAATCAAGGAATTGATATTGGGTATCGGCAAATGGGTAAGCTAAAATTAAGAGTTCGTTCGAATGTATGGTTACACGCAAAGTAAGACACATATTAAAGTATGATTAATTAAATAACTATTATAAACTTGAAAATTGATTTATTTTATTTTTAGAAAAACTTCTATATAGATTTTAAAAAAAAACATTTCAAAAACGTATTTTGTGGAAATGTGGTCCGGGGAAATGTGGTCGTGTGCTGGTTGACCAGATGGAGTCCCGGATTTTGTCCAACATTATAGTCATACTACTCCTACCTTGTTAATTATTACGAGGTAATGGTTAGTGAAAAAGCACGCTCGACAAGGACTAAGCACGACACGGCCTAGCCGGCCCGTCGATTGTTGGTGTGGGGTTAACGGGCTAAACGGGCTAACTTACCAGCACGACTCCTTTAATTAAAAAATATGATCATTTTTTGTGCTAAAAAAATTATAAATTTTCAAAAATTCTTAAATTTTGTCAATAAATAGGCAACCATCCTTCTCCCCCATTCCACTCTAGCCCACTTGCATTCTCCTCTCTATTTTCTTGTCTTTAATCTCACAAGTTGCTTTCGTAATTCCAAAAAATTCAAAATTTGGTAAAAATTTTGTCCAAAAAATCTACGAATTGACCACTGCTCTAGGGTCAAAAAAAGACAATGTTTATCATTTTGGTATATGTTTTACGGTACTTTTAAATATTTATTGATTATCTGGTTTATTAAAATATGTTAAATATTTTTTAGTATGATAGTTATAGATCATCAGGATCGATTGGACCTAACATCTATTGATCATGACTTTATACTTAAGGGTGATGTAGCTGATGATGCTGTAGAGTTTCTTTTTGGTAATGTTGCAGGTCAAGTATCTGGAGAAGAAGCTCATGAAACTGACGTAGCTACATCATCGATACCCACAAATACACATGTGACTTTAAGCATCTATGCAAAAAGATCAACAAGTAGAATATCTAAAGTTTGGATGGATTTTAAGGTCTTTGTTAAAGATAATGGTGTCAAGGTAAAATATGCTAAATCAACATTCTGCTTGTCATGTTATTAATCTTATAGTTAAGTCTTGTTTGAACCCATTATGTAATTATGTTGAAGATTTTCATACTGTAATTTCTTGTGTGAATTCTTTCGACCAACGCATTGAAGCATATAAGAGATATTGTGTTGCTATGGGGGTTCATCCTCGTAAGTTTGATTTAGATATAGATGTGAGATGGAACTCTACTTACCTAGTGCTTAAGCACCTTAATCGAATAGTTTTTCTGTTTTTATCCACACGCACTATCATTAGTATGATGGTTAGACTCTATTCACTGAAGGATATTGGTATGTTGCTAAAAGAATATTAGAATTTTTATAATTATTCTATGATGTTATTGTTGTTTTATCTAGTATTTATTATTCTACAACATCATTAATTCTACATCATATTCTTAAGATTGCTTCATATTTAAACAAATATAAAAATAACCCACTACTTCGTTTTGTTGTTGTTCCTAAGAAAACTAAAATTTTAAAATACTATAAAAACATCTCTATGTTATATGCATTTGTATTTATTTGGATTCTAGAGCTAAGATTCGTGGTTTTTCTAATGTACTAGAATTTTTTTCTAAATTTGCTGGTAGTGATTATTCAAATTATTTCAATGATGTTCGTAGTAATTTAACTGATATGTTCACTGTGTATAGTACAGTGAGATTGTAGCGACCCCCACCAATCTTGGCTGAAGCAGGTAAAAAGAAAATTATATGGGAAAAAATATTTGATGGTGCAAATTGTTCCTCGTCAATGAGCTCTAGGACATCGACCTCTATAACTTTGACATAGTTTGGATCCTTAGCTATTGTTTCCCCATCTGAGTCAAACTCCTTTCTTGACAGTGGCATCGTTAGCCACGACGATGAAGATTTCAACATAATGACATAATGGTAGGAACACAAATTAACATATCATGTGCTTTCATTATTAGCACGAGATGTGATAACAGTTCCTGTTTCTACTATGTCTTCTGAGTCAGCCTTTACTCTAATAAGTAGGATAATCAATGATAGACGAAGATGTTTGATAAGTGACATGGTAGAAATGCTCACCATTGTCAAAGATTGGGAGTAGGTTGAATCCCACACACAACACTCTATGGATAATAAAGAATTTCAATTATCATTTAAAAATTTGTAACTTGATCAAAATAATAGTAGCAACATGTAATTTCTAAGCTTGGTTGCACTCTTTTTTCTTTCTAAGGTTTTCTCATGTAGTTGAAATGAGTTTTTTAACTAAAATGTTTTTTAACAAGGCAACCATAACATCAATAAAGCTCATTCTATTTTTTAAGAAAATTTCTCATTTATTCCATATTTTTCTATGTTTTTCCCATTTTCATTTATTTTCTATGCATTTCCCCATTTTCCCTTGAATTTTTATGCTTTTTCCCTATTTTTCTTATTTTCCCTAACTTTCCAAGTGTTTTTTTCTTTTTCACAAGTTAGCGGGCCAATGGCTGGCCCAACTTGTTTATCTCTACACGGGCCATGCCTAGGCCACTGCCCTGCCCATGGGTTAGCCCAACCTATTTATCTCTTTCAAAAGTTGTGCCGAGGCCCATGCCACGGCATGGCTCGCTTAAGCATTAGACCTTAACAAGCCATGACTAAGCGGGCCATGCCTGGCTAGGCCTACGTCGGGTCGGGCTAGGTCACCCATTTAGCCATTTCTAACATGCGACAGTTTCATATGGAGAGAGACAGAGTTGAGGATGCAAGGTGTGAGCAAGGTCTTGTCGTCTTGGAACACGAGGACAGATAGGTTACTGGAGAATTGATGACTTGATAGACCAGGCTAGGATGGTTTGTGCTAGGCCGAAGAACTACTGCCACTAGATATCTATTATCCTTCTCCATATTCATACCTACATTATTTAAAGAGAGTATGGATAAGAAAGAATTACACATTTAATTTCTAGATATAGGAGGGCAATACCCATTTTATACACTTTACCCATACCCATTTATGTGTGTAAAACTCGAACCCAAATTTGAACTCGTGTTTACACTATAAAAATGTGTTGAATTCAATTGAATTTTGTATAGATGATTTATTATATAGAAAAGCAAGTTTATGTAACTTCTAAGCCATTCATATATATGGGACCCACATAGGGTTATCCAAACCCATTAAATAATACCCACTTTACCTATATTATTAGATATGAGTAAGTTAATCTTGAAATAGATATAGGTAAAATTGGGTATGGGTATGAGTAATCCATACCCTCCCTAGTGGAAGCCTTACCAAGAAGTCAAAGAACCGCACAGAAGGACTTTTGCAAGCAAATCTACAACTCTAACAATCAATTCAGTGGTTACAATTCTTTGGATGAGGTGGCTCATTCCTAGAGTTGCTTTATAGCTGTCATTATATCTAGCCAGTAGGTACCAACTATATAATACATTAACAACTCCAAAAGTAGCTAATATATTTATTTAGATAACAACAATTAATATATTTTAAGATGAAGAGAGTAAAAGGATGCACCATATGTCTCTCATGCGCCGAACCGTTCATCTCACATACATACTTGTCATACCTAGAAATTCACTAGTAATTTTTAAACTAACTTATACATTCAATTCTTTGTTCAGGAATTAGCCAAGCTATATAAATTGATAATTCAATATACAGATCCAACAAAGAGATAAATATTAAATACTTACAAAAGAGATACTCGGTCCACACAAGGAAGAAAACAACATTATAAACATGATCTAATGAGGCTTCAACTTTACTCCCACCAGTAGCTCAACTAGGGTATAAGCCAAGTCTTCTGACTCTATCTTCTCCATCGAAAAGCTTCACTTTTACTGATTAGGTTTTGTTGATAGCAAGGTGAGTATATGGAATACTTAGCAAGTTATATAATAAATATGTAGATATATATGGTAATAAAGGAAGGTATAATAAGAGTTATTTGTAAAAACAACAAACATTTGAGAGTAGTAATCCAATAGAGTAATTGATCAACATTAAACAACACCGAGGCTGCATAGGCTAAAACCAACTCTAAACAATCCTTCCCGGTTATATAGATCTATCTTTATTTTAGGAGCTATCAAGTTATTATTAATTATCATAATTTTATAATTTATGAGCAGTATGAGACTAATTATGAAAAAAATATTATTAGGCTCACCCATAAACACAAGCACGGCTATTCAAATAGTTTTAGTCTGGTCAAAGGCATATAAATTTACCCATAAGACACAACCTCAACGTCATATTAGCCATGTGTTGTGATACTCGCAAGTACTTGAATAGAGATTGTGATAGGATTCTTTGAATAATACAACACAACGTAGTGCACCATACTCAGGATCCCTGCCTTTCTTTCTCTTGAAATAGATTCTGTGTGGGTTTATCTTTGCCACTTATCAGTCTGGTGCCCCACAGTGGATCATGCTTTGCAAAAATTCATGTTGTTGCCTATGTTGGATTGTAATTAGTATAGTGAATGCTTTACAATAGTAGCTCATAAACTGGTCCTTGGTTATCATGAGCATGACCAATAGCAACTATGTACTCACAACCCACCATTAATCGTGTTTTAGTTAAATAATTATTAATTAACCAAACATTATCAATGTCATGAGCTACCATTAATTAACCATCATTAATCAAGGGTGAATCATTTGTTATCCCACATAAAATGATGCTAATGTTTTTAAGCTAAACCATAATATAAAGTCTAAGCAAGTTATCAAAGAGCAAGCTCCTCTAGTAGGGAATTGTCAGACCCTCTTTTTGGGTTTGGCCCTAGGAGCATGGGTGCTAGATAGAAGATCCTTTCATAGAAAATAAGGCCAAAGAAATTGTACAATTTTCTTATCATTTCTTATTGTGTGGGCCTAGTCGTCAGGCCCTGATAGAGCTCCTCTCGAGGTCGGCTTGGGATGTAGCCATGTTGCACTACCATGTGTACCTTGAGGCTAGGAATGCTTGAGATGGAAGATTGGATTCATGCTATCAAAGGCATGGCCCGCTTGTCAGCCGCATGCAATGGGACATGTGAAAAGGTGATGGGTCCTATTAGGTGACATGGTAGTCAACCACACTGCTTGACAGCCACACCCCTTTCCACATAGGGGTGATGACGGTGCACACAACGGTTGTGTAGGCGCCATCCTGTCAACTGAGTTGTATGCAGGGTTGTTTTGCATCTATTTGCATTACATGCAAAGCATGTGCGTGGATGGACACCATGGCTCATCATATCGCATCGCAATCAATGCATGGTCTGTGCCCATGAACTGCTCTGAATCGATGAGCTCAGGGTGCGGGGATGCCCTGAGCTCAGCCCCTAACAAGGACAAGCTCGAACTAGTGTTTTGTTCTCATTCGGGCATGTATCTACTACAACCTTAGAGCTTATTACTATCTGGGTAAGCCATCCGGCTTGATGACATGTTACCAGGCGCCCTATGCAACCGATGGTGGGTACTTTGGTTCCCACTTTACCAACAGTAGCCCTTGGCCTTGACCCAGGGCATCAACGTGTTGGGGGTAGGGTTGAGGCCCACCTTGTTAGCGAGGTGGCGTCGTAAATCTTTGTCCGATGGTGCCTCAACTCAGATGTTCATGGCCCACTTTCCTAGGCCGGGCGCAACCGCTGTTAATGGATGGATGCATGGTAGCGAAGAAGATATAGCGATGCAAGCCATTCCGCTCCCTACTTAATCACGTACACATTTCCAAGGAAGAGAATCAATGCCTGAGCAAGTTTTCAAGTGACAGGCATGGTTGATTCAGGTTTTGAGGAGGCATGGGCAAGTAGTACAACCTATATATGAGTATAAGGTGCACCAATCCCTCCTTTCAACTCTCACAATGTTCCTATTCTTCCTTATTCTCTAACTTCCACCTGTCCCCATGACTTTCATCTTCTCACTTCCACAACTCTTCCTTCATCTCAACCGCCACTATGCTGAGAGAAGGACATCAACTATGCACCATGGGAGGTGGATTGCTACCACCATCACACCACTCCTCTAAGGCAGGGGTGGAGAGAGTGCATGGCTAATGCCAACACAATGTGCTTGGAGGCAAGCGGTGATGGCGGAGCCAGGCGAGGTGAACCCTAGCCAAATGAGCCTGTTGAGGCAGTTTTTTTAATCTTGTACACCCTGGACGGGCTGATGGCACCATTCTCAGCATTTTTTATGGAGGTGTTGAAAACCTTTGAGGTTCAGCTAGCACACCTAGTGTCAAACTCCATCGTGACATTGGCCATTGTCGCACACCTGTGCAAGATGTTCATTGGTGTTATGCCTTTGGTGGTGCTCTTTCAAAGGTTCTTCATCATGTGTATCACCGAAAAGAGGAAGAACTCCAATGACCTAGAGACCATGGGATGCTGACACTTCCATCTCCTCTTAAGGACTAGTGAACCATACATTATGTAAGTACTACGTAATAGGTGGGATGATTGGCACACTAACTAGGTGTACATCAGTGTCTTAGCTCATCCACACTTCTTTTTCCCCAAACTACCAGCGGTTTGCATGGACTCCTAGAAGGATGCCCCCAACCAGACTAGGGCCTCAACTTAATGATGAATCGGATTGCCGATCTGTGCATCGCTGATCAAAATTTCTTGCATTGAAAGCTGGCCCTACTTAACAAGCTCGCTCGTCCCACCTGGTTGTACACAGGGAACATGTATGCCACTTGAACCCACTATGGCAAAGGCCAATACAAGGCCTAGAAGGAGTTCGCCCACATGATGAGGACGATCAAGGGGGTGAATGATGTGGTGATGATGATCTTACCGAGGGTGACCTCATGTTGTGCTTAGACCTTGGTAGGTTGGCAATTCAAGAAACCCTCTTGGATTGTGACTGGAAGGACCAATGAGTGAACCTCAGGGAAGGCCCCTAGTGCGATGCACATCCCTAGCAATGATGGCAATGGTGGCCTGGGCAGCGACCATGTGGATGGCAACAATGGTGAAGACCTCATGGATCCATGGGGAAAAGGGTAGCGGTGGTGCAAGTCGAACCATTCACGAGTGTCCCCATCGTCGCTAGGTAAAGACATGCCAAGCGGGGCCCATGATGGCAATACCAGGGGATCAAGGGCACCATACGACACCTTGATGGTGCCAAGCTTGGGGTACGAGCTCGAGACACACCTGAGCTTGGGGCTAGGTAGTATGGTGAGTGCTCCTCGCCAATAGCTAAGTACACCCATGGCCTCCCAGTGAAGAAGAAAAAGACCCCTTATCTGCCTAGGATTAGGGCTTCGCTAGGCTAAGACCAAGGTAAGAGTCATGTCCTAAGCTTTCATTAATCATGCTCGTTCTTTGTATTTTTTTGTTTCTCTGCAGTAGCCACTTGTTAACTTTTTTCCCTTTATTTCACCACTTTCCCAGCTGGCCCAAGGCACCAATGGTGACCCCAAGTTCGGTGGCAATCAATATCCCCAAGGCGACAGTGATGAGGGCCATAGGCGTAGCAACTGGGGTGCTAGTTGGGAGGGCCCTAGTAGGGTGCGAGAAAGGTGCAGTGGCTACACCTCCATGAGGTGAAGGGAGAGCCCTAGTGATAGGGAGTGAGGAGAAGGCGATGGTGGTGACACCACCGCGAGTTGGAGAAAGAGAACCTAAGCTATAGGGCGATGTAGCGGGAGTTGAACTCAATGCCATTGTTGACCCTAATAGCGACTGCGACGTGCTAGAGGAGGATGCCACCTTGAACATTGAATTGGTGGGCAAGCTCGGTCAGGATGGGACAACCCCCGATCATTTGCCTTCCCATGGGACCAGGCACTACTTGGAGGTGAGGGTGAAGGCTCGGCCCTAGTGAGGTCACACCCTCATTCATCTGGTCCATGTTGGCACGAGGTGCTCCTCGACATGCTCAAGAGTGCGGGAAATTTGGTCACATAGATTTGCACAATGGCCACAACAGAGTGGGAGGCTATCAACCAGGAGCACGCTGAGCTAACGGCGGAGCAGGAAAGTTATATGGAAGGACGCAAGTTGCTAGAGATCCTCATTGTGTTGGTCAAGAAGATGTATGATAATGGCACCAAGGCCTTGGAGCAACAACAGGTCACATTGGAGGTCATGCATAATACAGCCGTGGAGGAGAGGCCAAGGTTGCTAAGGACATGCATAAGGCCCAGCAGCTGATGGATGAGATAAGTTCTAGCACCCAACGGGTCGCCATTCACTAGTGTGTGGTGATGCTTCACGAGGAAGCAATTTTTGCTTGAGAAGTCATAGCCAACTCACATGAGAAGGTAGTTGTCATCCGAAAAGCTGTGGCCACCACCCACGAGGACGCAAATGAGCAAAAGCGATATGCTGTGCCGCCTCATCGAATGACTTACAGGAAGCAAGAAGAGCTCACCATCTGGGTAGTGGACGTGACCCTTGCATAGGAGGTCACTCTCACCTACAAGCAAGAGATCAAGGACTAGTAGGATACTGCCATTTACTTAGAGAAGAAGGTGACGAACCAGGAGGCGGCGGTCACCTCTCGGGAGCAAGCCCTAGAGCAGGCCAAGAATGCGGCGATGGAGTGAGAGGTAGAGATCGATGCCTAGGAGCAAGCCTTGGAGCAGGCTAAGAAGAAGGCAGTGGAGAAAACGACATCTGTGACTGCCTGTGAGCCAACCCTAGAGTAGGCAGGTCATGCAACTCATGGGGTGGGCACCAAACCCGCCCTAGGGACTAAGGATGCACTCATCGCAATCCAAGCGGAGGCGATGGTCATCGAGATTTGTTAGCTAGAGGAGCGTCTTGAGATAGTGCAGGTGGAGAAAAGTGCCTAGGAGACCAAAGCCAAGACTGCTAGGTATATGATGGCGGACGTTCGGAAAAGGGCTCAGGTGTAGTGAGAAAGGTAGGCCTCGGTGATGTAGCGACATGCAAAGTCGATGGTCACACGATGGGCATCGCATGCTGGATTTCTCACATGTCATTGACCACCTCACTAAACACCTAGCATGCTTGTAGGAGGTCATGATGAAGGAGGGGTGCACCTTGCCGTGGTTCATGGCCGAGTGCATCCTTACCAAATATTGCGCATGTGACCCTAACTTCCCAATTAAGCCGCCAATGGAGGCCTTCCCAAGGAGATAGAGCACATGACATGTGAGGAGGTGGCTAGGACCGCGCCCAAGATTGTTGGCTTCTTCGAGCAAGATGCACCTACACTCAACACAAAGACGGAGGAGGAGAACAAAATCGAGGAAATCTACATCTTCTCCAACTTTGCATCCAACAGCGAGAAGTAGGATGATGGCGATGGCAGTGGTGAAGAACGACCGCTGCAATGTGCACTCCCATCTTCTTTTTCTTGCTATGTTTTTCTTCTGAACGTGTGTACTTAAGAACTTTTGCTATTAGTGGGAAGTACTCTATTTTTTTGCTTGATCTTGGCTTGCTTGGTAGTTGTAATAATAAATTTTCTCTCTCTTCTATTTTGGCCATGTTTGG
Organism: Oryza coarctata; assembly: GCA_030770085.1. Taxonomy (NCBI): domain Eukaryota; kingdom Viridiplantae; phylum Streptophyta; class Magnoliopsida; order Poales; family Poaceae; genus Oryza; species Oryza coarctata. The sequence continues at coordinate 9,545,374 of CM061471.1, forward strand.
GGTCGATGGCGCTGGTGAGGTGAGGCCAATGCTTGCCCTCATTCGAGCTCAAGCATCCCAAGTGTTATAGGGATAGCCCCCGAGCAATTGGACCCAAGGCTCTTGATCCAATACGCCTCATTCTTGATTCCACAATGGAATTCCACTGGACACGAGCACCCTCGGAAGGTTTTAGCTCATGCATCATCTTTCACAACTTTACCTAAGCTTGCACAAATTTAAGCGTATCAACTTGCTCGCAAGGGTTATACATGGTCACGCTACTTAGTTCACCTACCTCGGCCCCTCATAAGCCCATTGGGAAACCAATCCTTGGCAATGTGCAAGTACGAAGAGTAACCCATAGTGCCCAGACATTGGTAGAGCTTAGAGTGGAGCTGGCCGAACCTAGCATCATTGCTCATCGTTGGGGTCTAAGCTACCATGACGTGGGGTTTTCTCAAGATGCTAGAACTTCAGTGAGGGGCACAGTCCATGTCTTGGACACTTGTCCTCGGTACATAGGACCAAGTTATCTCGAGCACCCAGGCGCATGCTGTAACGACCCCCGTCCGCTACCGAGGGAGAAGAGTAACTATCCACGTGACAATATGTGGACTTGCAAGTATATGAAAAAGGGAAAAAATCTCAATCATAAAATTTGGAAGACAATGCCAAGGACAACAGCCGGATAAACTGCACAAATATATTTAATGTAATGTACATGATGAGAGCCCCGGGTCAACCCATAGAGAATATGGTTTTGTTCGTGTTGGCCCAAGCACTGCCCTACTTATAAAGTATTTTGTGGGTTGGATTTACGTAGGTGCTCGGTGTTCCATGGGTTTAGGAGTGGAGTCCTGTCTTTCATGGCTAATCTTATGGAGCTTGGTCAAGGGATACCAGTCATGAAGAAGTGGCCTTCCTTCATGAGGGTTAGTTTGTTTTTTTCGGCAATGCATTTGGACATGGTAGAGTACCAAGTCTCCTACATATAATGACGGGGCTTGAATATTGCGCTAATGATAGTGCTTCAGGCTTTGCTAATATCTAGTAGCTTGTAGCGTAGCTCATCGATGGTGCTCCTTGAGACGATCGATATCGTCGTGCCTCATCTGTTCTTGATCTAGTTTGGCATACAAGGGGACATAAGGTGAGCCAAAGTTGAGCTCGGATGGGAGGATGACCTTTGGCCATACATGAGGAAGAACGGTCTTTCCTTGGTGGCTCAGCTTGGTATGATGTGATTTGCTCCTCTAGCGGGGGATTGTTGAACCCCTTTTTAGGTTCGACCAAGGAAGTGTGGGTGTTGGATCAAAGATTCCTTGGTAGGAAATGAGGCCAAAGAAATTATTCTGGTTTAGGCCGCACAAAAAAGCAATACCATAGTCCTGTTGTGTTGTTCATCTATCTTAGTGAAAGAACTCTATTACAAAGCTTAAATTCTCTATTTTCTTGTTTCTAAGCCCCTTCTTGAAGGCCTTGGTTCTCCTCTTATATTAATGAGGGAATACCACAGTAGCCAATCATTAAAAAATAGACCCCAACTTATTGGGACTAGGTATGGAAGATCTTATTGATTGTCGTTGTGTAGGCCCAATCGTCGGGCCCAAGTAGGGCCCTCCTTGGGTCAGCTTGGGATGTAGCCAAGCCGCCCTGCCACATGTCCCTTGGGGCTATGAAATGCTTGAGATGGAAGCTTAGATCCGTGCTACCGAAAGTATGGCCTACTTGTCAGTCGCACGCGATGGGAGACATCAAGAGGAGATGGGCCTTTTTAGGCGGCATGGTAGTCAACCACACCGCCTGACAACCCATGCCCTTTCAATGTATGGGTGATCATGGCACACATGACAGTTGTGTGAGCGCCAACCTATCAACCCAGTTGCATGTTGAGTTGTTTTGCATCATTCACATTAAATGCAAAGCTTGCGTGTGGATAGACACCACTGCTCACCATTTCCCATGTCAACAAATACACGATCTATGCCCCTGAGCTACTTGGAATCAATGAGCATGGGGCAAGGATGCCCTGAGCTCAGGCCCTTGTTTTGTTCTCCTTCAAGCACATATCTTCTATAGCCTTAGAGTTGATTACTGTCTAGGTAGGCCAGTCAGCTCTATGACATGTCACTAGGTGCCCCGAGCAACCGGTGGTGGGACACTACTTCCCACTTTACCAACAATAGTTAAATTATAACCCAAGGTATATAAGATAATCAAATCAAATTCGCCATAACAAAGGAATATAGGTCCACAATACCCAATGAAATTCAAAATTAAATGCATATTTGAAGTGAAGTGAGAATTTAAATTTGGGATCAATATGCTCAAAGGGATTTTGGATATGCATGACTTGTCTTGCTATCAAATAGCTAAACAATTTATTGTGTCATTTTTGTTTATTTTAGAACTGGAAAAGAAAGACAATGATGTTAGCCCTAGAAGAGAGGAGGCTAAAGTCACTGACATGTGGGACCCACATGTCACAGAGAGGAAGAGAGATCGGTCTACAATAGACTCGGTTCACAGATAGAGTCTATAGTTGTTCACCAGAATGGATGGCCTAGATTGGATCTTAGAAGATTGACGAATGAGATTAGGTCTAACTAGATATCCTCACGGGACAACATGCAAGCGGCCACATGAAACTGGGAGGGTGATGAGGCGAAGACGTGGCACTAACAAGGTAGCCACGTTGGCTTGACGGTAATCAACACAAGAGTGGTGGTGCATGGTGACCGGTGACATGATTGTGAGACTAGAGGGCTCTATGATAAGGAGCAAAACTTGACAAAACTTACTAACAGTGACTTGATGATAGATAACAACGAACGGTGGCTGGCAATGAGCATGAAACGGTGGGCTTCTAAGGACCTCAACAACAAGCGACTTTTAGTGAGCTTCAACTTTAAGGAGGTGGTGGCCAAGGTTCTTCTCCTCCTTGTGGACTAGCAGGCGGCAACAATGCAACTTGGCAATGATTGAAGTGATGGCGAGGCTTGGCTAGAGACAAATGGCAGTGCAAGGTAGAGAGAGAGCAAAGTGGAGAGAGCTTGCTAGGGCACAGGAAGAGCTCAGGCTAAGAGTGAGAACAAGAGAGGAGGTCGAGGCATGCTATTTATATGTGAAGGAGGAATAGATTAGGCACGGATATGGAGGATTGCAGTGAAGGAAATACAAGGCAAACCGTAGTTCACTAGAAAGGAAATGAGGTCGATTTCCTTGGGATTTACTTGGGCTTTCCCAAAATTAACCGATGGGAATTGAACAGGAGATTGAGAGGATCAAATCCCCTCAATTGTTTTGGAAAGAGGAGCAGTAATGCAGCCAAATTTGGCACAGGAAGGTGGCGGCATCGGCCAGTGTTGAGAGACCGGTTGGAGATCAGGAACAAAGCTGATAGGTGGGGCTTTAGATCCACTTGTCACCGAGAAGAAAGAGGAGGCACGGAAGCTAGGCTAGATGGCTAATACGCGCGAGCTAGCCCTTGTAGCTTGTTGAGCCAAAGAGTATGCGCCAAGGAGCTAGTGAGCTGGGTCGAGCAGAGGGAAGGAAGGGACTTGGATTTGGATGGCCCAAAAGAGAAAAGGCCAAAAAGGAAGAAAGAGGAGGGCGAGCAAATAAAGGAGGAACAGGCTGAGGCTAGAAGAAAATGATGGAATGGGCTGAAAAAGGCCTAAGAATTGGATAAGGATTTTAATTAGAATTTTAATTTAAATAATTGCTGAAATGATGTTTCATTTGTATTAAAAATAATTCCCATCCTCAGAAAATTCCAAGAAAAATCCAAAAAATATTAGAGCATACAAATTATTTAATAAAATTTTATTTAGATCAATTTGAGGTTTAGATTTTCCATAGATTTTTACTTAAGCACTTCCTTTAATTACTTAAATGGTTTCTAAAAATTCTTTTTCTACATCAATTTATAATTAGTCAACTTTAGAGTGTGACAAATATGCTACCGTTGGCTTCTTTACTACTTTATAGCTAAGTGGCATTGAACAAAACTATAAAAGGAAAAAAAAGGTGACACCATGTTTCTCGAGAAGAAAAAGAAAAACAGTTTCTTAATAGCAAAATTTGGCACTAAATCAAATTTAGGTAAGTCTAAAAAAGGTCATAACCTTTATGCCAAGGCCACTCTAACCATCAGCCAGTGTTCAAATTTAGTTTAGGTATTTCTAATGTTTTCTTACTTGAGGTCAGGGTTACTCAAGCCCTAGTTGATTTCTAAGCTCAATCGGACATGGATAAGTCCTTATACACATAAGACCACTCCTCCTAGGAGGCCTGGGCCGATTGAAATAACCTCCAATCAATCGATAAAATTAATCTACTATGCTATCTCAATCTTCTAACCCTTACTCATATCTTTCTTCATTTATCTTGTATCTATTCACCCTCTAATCCTATAATTATTTGTTCTCTCATCTCTATGGTATTAGAGAACGTCCTAGCTGACCTGCTGAGCCTAGGACAAACCGTCACGTGTTCACCCTGCTAGGTCCTTCTCGGGTGATCATTCAGTGGCATCTAGCGCTGATGGCAATGTGTATCTAGGTTGCACACAAGGTGCTGTGGTACATCTCAATATGGAACATTTTCCACATCAATACATTGCTTGGTGACTCCATCGGAGAACAATTTTAGTTGCTATAGACAAAACCATACTTCTCCAATATAGGCTCTTGGACCAATCTTGATTAGGATAACATCATGGCCACAGATTGTGGAGAGTTTCTAGAAACCAACTGCTACTCATTTGAAGCTCAAATTGTAGAACTACAGCAAAAGATGGCTCCATGTTACTACAAGATGAGGTAAGATGTCATCAAGCAGGAGGAAATCATGTTGCTCGTCTAAACCCTAAGGTAACCAATTCTAACAAAGCCTCTGTTCTTGCATCTAAAGTTGCTCAAATAGTAGATGGTGCTAATTTAAATAATTGGTTTACATTCTTTAGTTCTATCTTTGTGAAAACCCTAGATGCTCGCATGTATGAACTTGAGAATTGGCTAAGTAGCCAATTGCTTGGTGGTGTAGCTACTTCAAATAATAGCGAGCAAAAACATAATATTTCATTGGATTTTAATATACTAAAGATACCAACTTGTTGGTCGATAAAAAATTACCTATAATTCTCTTGGTACAATACATCCGAAATTCACCCCTATGGTGTCATACACTAGTTCAACCGGTGCGATACTATCGGCTAGTCTAGATGGCCAATCAGACTGATGTGACAACATTTGTTAGATGAGAAAGAATCAGTTAGTCTGATCGGAATGGGGGTGCTATTGGTCAAACCGTAACTAGAAAATATTTTGGGATTGGCTCCTACATCGGCCATTCCTAGAAATCTTGTAGCAACCGGCTATATTTTAGAACAAGATTTAATGACTTTTGTTGATTTTACTGCCAATCCTCTGGTTGAATCACCTTAGAATTCAGCAAACCAATATGAAATATTGCTGAATCCTATAGTTAATGTCATGTTTCACAACCCAAAAGTTTTAGTAAGGAGATTGCTGAAGTTTTCAAAAAGTCTTTCGGGATATATCCCAGGCTAAGAAGCGTACTTATTAGAATAGATATGATAATGTTCCATATCCTCATACCTGACTTTATCAAGTTTACTGACCAATTGCATATCGGCTAATTTAATGTAAAATGTAGAGAAGAGTATTTTGAAACTTAGACTTTTATTGTCTTTATATGGTGTTGTTTTTTCTTGATTTATTGCATTTGTAGCAAATTCTATTCATAATCTGTCTCAGTACAATAAAAATTTTATAATTATTTTTTTAATGGTGAGACTGAATTAAACTTGTCATCCGTTTCTGAATATATTTAGAGATACAAGGATGCAATGTTTTTAGTCTGATGCTTTCTGACAATGACTTGGAACTTTAAGATGTTTTAGTTTTCTTTTTTACAAGCAAACCAGTTTTTCTTTCCCTCACTCAAAATTTAACTTTAAGTATTTATTAGAAAATAAGTAAATAAAATGATCAGAAATTAAAACAGCGAACATATTACAATTATCATAACTCATATTCTCACACCACTAATAAATACGAAAGTTCAATTAGCTATTAGCGACAACGCGCCTCGCCGTGCAGCCAGGGCATCAAGAGGTCGCGCCGCCCCTATACAGAGACGCACCCCGGCCGGCCACGGGCCCACATGCCCTAATGCCCAGTGCCGAGCTCGCATGACCTAAGCGCTCCCTCTCGAAGGTTTCGTCCGCACACGGCACACCTCCATGGCACACGGTGCTGCTGCAGTGCAGTACTTATCGTGATACCATTCTTTATATTTGTGGATTTCATCTCAAACACATTTGGATCAACTTTATGGTTACGAGTAACCTTGATATATGCCTAACGCAGAGATTAGGAATACTCTATAATAGCGAAATAAGAAAAACGATATTTCATATAATAATACACACCACCATGTTATGCATCTGAACCAAGACAAATATATCCACTCTAATTCTCACACCAAACAATATCTCAAAGTCATAAGATTTATTTTACAAAATAGTACAATATCCAATTATTTTACACTCTTATATGATTTATTTTAATGTTTTTCATTAAATATATTTTTCACGTAGACATTAATTACGCATTTTTCTTACTATTCATTATATAATAATAATAATAATAATAATTTATGACATGGTTATATTGATACTGTACATTATGCATAATTAATTAATTATATATTAAAAATAACTACTCATATTTAGTTTTAAACTATCAAACATACAATATATGTAGTTAAGTTGTTTGAACAATATTTATATAGTGCATTATAACCATCAAATTTATGATAAATGTTGCTATCCAATTTTTCTATAAAATTATACATATTTATTGGACTATCTATATCGATCATTGAATAATATCTATATATACATATATTATTACTTGAGATCATCCCATAATATTTTTTAGAAAAAAAAACATATCTCTTAATTTCTAATGAAACTAGATAATCAACATGGGTGCATGAAATACTATTGGTATGTACAATAATTAGTACTAACAAAGCATATATGCTCATGCATAAATTAGATCATAAATAATACATATTACAGTTGACTTGAGAGATCAAGCACACTAGCTAGATACCAAAACCTGTATGCAAGATGGATCTAGTGCTATCATTAATTAAAATGAGAATAGTGAGGAAATAAGAATGAAGATAGAAAAGAGAAAGAATATGGGAGGCAAAATTTTAATTTCATATTGCATATAGTAAACGAATGGACTGTTATAAACTTTGATAATATTAGTACAATATGTGATAAATGAGAATGCCATAGAATATATAGTGATAATAGTAATTTTGTCCTTTGTGTGTGCTATAGATGCTTTCTTTTTTTTTCTTTTTGCAAGCCCTCCACTTCCATTTTCTACCCCTCTACTCCTCCTCAAGCCGACGATAGCGAGATGCTCCCGCCCTGTCTTCTTTCTCGCCATCAGATTTGCTCTTACCGGCTATCATTTTCTAACCACTCACTCCACTTTACCTCCGCTACCAACATCGTCCTACCGTCCTCCTCCATCTCCATAACTATAGTGACATTGGTAGCATCTTATCAGCCCCTATGTGCATCACCCACCTCCGGTCCACCCGCTAACCACTGTCATCCCTCTTCCTATTCTCCTACTTTCACCTTAACCTAAGACCCTGAACAATGACTCATTGGGCCACCATCCATCATCATCAAGCTTGAATCAATCGAGTTAAAGCCTCTGCTGTAGATCATGCTGCTCACAAGCGGGAGAGTGGCTACGCTCGGTTGCTCAGCGAAAACGGCGGCTGGGGCTTGTGCGAGCTTAAGTGGAGTTAGCAGGAGAGCTATTGGATTTATTTTCCTTGCATCCACATACCTGAGAAAGCGCTGATCGTGGCATCGCTACTTAGGCGGCGTCGCTGCGTGCGAATAGCTAACAGAGAAACAAGAACGCAGCACTTTCCCTGTCTCCCTTAAGTGAGCTGTGAATAAATGGGCCTATACAGTTGGGCTTTAGAGTGAGCCATGGACGACTTTGACACATTATTAGGAATAAATTACCTTCTTGTTGAGTTTTTGACAGTACAATATAATTGGCTTGCTTTCTTTAATTTTTGCCGAAGATATCTCTGTCAATCAGATAAAGAGCTTTATGTTCGTACAACATGGGTATGCTATGTTTGGAAGGAGCTTAGGATGATTTTTTTCTATATAAACATAATAATCAGTCAGTACAACATACAACCTGATTATGAGTGACGTTCACCTATAGCATTATTCATTTAAACCAATGCAAATAGACAAACCATTTGCTTCATCAAAATATCATCCAACAGTATCATCTTCAAGTCAAAATTGTGAATTAAATTTTGAATATTACTATTTTCTTTAAATGATTTTGTAGAATATACCGGAATTAAAAATATTTTAAAAAATACCCGATTTGCTAGGAGGCACGATAGCACCGCCAGTGTTGCCAAATGGTGAGGCGACACCACACGGTCTTATCACATGGCAGGGTGACACCCCATGGTCTTGCCACGCGGTAGGGCGACACCGTCATATCCCGTCACATGTGCGCGGTGTCCCGTGCTACGCGTGCACACCAACGTGGTGTTGTCACTCCATTTAGTGACACTAAGCATGGTGTCATCAAATGACTTAATGACAACGCGTCTGTGTGTGTAGCGTAGGACACTACACTGGCATCACCAAATGGCGTGGGACACCATGCTAGCATGATGACACATGGCGATGTCAATCGGACATGTGGTGTCACTACCATTCAACGACCTAGCCCAACCCCAAGCAGCAGCAAGCTGGTAGTGCAGCGAGTGAGCAGGCATTGTAGCATGAATAATACCACCTTGCTAGTTTGCCCAAAACTTAACTATAATTTGAATAGACCAGTTACTAGTAACACCGGTGTGGACTTTTTTTTTTGTGCGAAATGAAGACGAAAGCGCAAACATGTTGCATTATAGGTGCCGTCCAATCGGATGAGTTAGGCTTATAATTGTTTTCGAGCTTAGTATCAAAGCCGACCCTTACAAGTTATACACGAACATACAATGTTAGATGAACCTATATACATACGGTGTCAGAAGAACCCGAGATGAAGTTGGCATGACATGATATCTATACACCAAAAGTTATACATATGTATGGACATACTATGTCATTTGAACATACGGTGTCAGATGAACTCAAGATGAAATGATCATGATATGACATGTGTAGGTCAAAAGTTGTATATATGTATGTATGTGACTCTAATAAGATATATTTCTTATCAGTTAAAAAGATTAGGTATAGAAGAGTTCAACGTAAACATGGAATCTTTAAGTATAGGTATATGTCGCACTCCGCAAATAATTGGAGACAAAAAGAGAAAAAAAAAGAAAAAGAAGAGCAAGCTAGAAAAGCACCAGCGGCGACAACAGGCTTGAGCTAGTGTCCAAGCCCAAGCAGCAGCAGCAGGAGCAGCAAGCCGGAAGTGCAGCTAGCGAGCGAGTGCGCAAGCAGCAGCAGCTACAGCACTGTGCTGTACTGTAGCATGACAGCATTGTAGCTCTAACTATACCACCTCGTTTCTCTGACTAGTTTCTGAATAGTCCGGTCACTGATAACATCGGCTCGAATATTTTTTATAAAATATGCTGTAGTATAGGTATGATTTAATTGGATGAGTTAGGATTATAATAGTTTTTTTCCTGCACATTACAGCTGTGTCGCCTCGTATTGTGGCGAATCGGGTATATTTTTTATTTTTAATTCTGGTATATTCCAACAAGATTATTATAAAAACATTATATTTTAAATTTTAATTCTCAAAATTGTTATGGTCATGCAATTGTTTGCAAGTGCATGTGCAAACTAGGGCTTCTTTGTTTCAGCTAAATGAACTCCATGGGTAATGAGAATAACCATTGATATATTATTAACTATTATATTTATTTGATTTTTTAATAGAACTTTTATATAAATTTTTATATAAAATATAATGTTTAGTATTTTGAAAAACATGGTTATGGTAAACGTGTTTATGATAAACGTAAAAGTTATCAGAGCATAGCCGTAGACATTACTCATCTCCGGTGAAAGGATGATCTATTTATCTGAAAAAATTGGTCGCAGTGACAGCGATGAAGCCGCGAGCAAAAAGGCAGACTACAGCGACAACACTCACACTGATGCTACTGAAGCATACAGATCTGTTTACAAATTGTAGCACGCTTTTCTTCTGTTAAGTCGAGCTAGTCAAAGTCCTGAAGCAGCTCAATTTTTTTTATTTATATATTTTTTATTAAAATATTTATAAAAAATATATATTTTTTTAAAAAAATTACGGTCTATACTGTAAAATTTAACATGGTAAACATCCATACTCTCGTTAATAATGGATTGTGGAGGCCTAAAAAATTTACGTATAAACCCTTACCATCTTATTCGAGACGTTTTTTTCTATGATAAGGCCATCAAATGGTACATGTGAGAAAGAAGAGGGTATGCCATATTTGCAGGAGGCCCTCTTGTCATTCTTTGATAGGGCGTTTTTTCCTAGGAGGATGCCTAGAAAAATTGTCAGGTCTATCCGTGAGAAGGGGATAACAATTTTATGGGTGGACCCTTAACGCTCTTTGCTAGGATATTTTTTGACGGCGGCCTAAAGCCCCTCTCAACAGTCTAAAAATTTATTTTATTTTAAAAAAAATAGAAAAAAAAGATACGGCTAAGGGAAGCAGTGAAGCCCTATTGGTTTGTAGATTCATATGTAGCTAAAAGATTAATGACTTTTATAATATTTATTTTTAGTGATGAAATAAAATAGTATGTGTGTAATTGTTTAAAATCCGTAAATAGTTTCGTTTCTAGATCTATTGATAGTTTTGTTTCTAAATCTATAGATAATTTCGTTCATAATGTTTGAAGACATATCTATGTTAAATATTGCATGCACGCTATTAAATGTGATGATTAATTTTTTAGTTAGTTCCACTCTAGTTTTCTGTGAATAGAAATATCAAATAAAGTGGTATTTCGGTTATATCACGTTCGAGAGAATATTATGGTTCATATGGTATAGATCTTTCATAGCTCGGCTTAGCCCTTAAGAGTATTGAAAGAGCAACTAAGAAAAATTTTCCGACAATATACAGTTGGTTAATACAAGGCTTTCGAATCAATCTCCAAATCAACACAATAACCATGTATGTCATAGTAAGCCAGTCAGCCAAAGGTTTTTTCTAGGAATTGATACCGATGGATGGAACATGGAGAATAATTTGCAACAAGGTTGGTCACTTAGCGTTCTTGTGTCAATGTATGAGAAACCAATAAAGGAAAATGAGTTAGAGCACTGAGAAAAAAGAGTTATTGCAGGAGGATGATGAGAAGAAGACAAGAAGCTAAGAGGATTGATAGAAAAGAGAGAGAAAATAACACCATCGTTGAGATAATGGATAGAGAATATTCAGATAATGAGCATATAGAGCATGACAAATCATGTAAATCCATCACAATGGTCCAACGAGAACTTCTCTGTACTTGTTATGTTTGAGGGACATCACATGATATGGGAGTATAAGAAGAACGAGGTTATTCGAGGGGAGGGACTAAATAGGAATAGATGGAAATAGTTAATCACTAGGCGGTATCACTTTGGCGGGAGTTCTGTGTGGCAAAGTCAAGCAAGCGATGTACAAAGTGAAGTACGTGAACTCAAGTTATGGATGTTCATAAAGGGTGCATATATTTAAAGATAAATGAAAGGATTACTAAAAGATGTAAATCATCACCGAGCATAATTATCACTTACATGGGGTCAAAAAATATCAAGAAAATGTAACATTTGCATTTGTTGTAATAGAGATATACTCCAATGTTGTGTACAACTTAGGGTATGAACCAATGTCAATTATAAGGCACATTGAGTAAAAATTCAAGGACATAATTATCTATTCGAAAGCATGGGAGATGAAACAGAAGATTGTGGAGATTAGATTTGTTACATTCAAAGCTTCATCAATAATTTGCCTTGTCTTCTAGCTTATATTCTTCAAAGGAATCCGAGTAGTTACTATGACTTCAAAACACTCACATTACTTAATCATTCTCAGCAGAGTGTGCTTCAATGGTCTTTCTTTGTATTAAGTGCATGTAAAAATGCATTTGTGCATTATCGTCTCATACTCTGCATCAATGGAATATTACTAACTGGAAAGTACAGAGGGCAGATTTTGATAGCAATTGGAGTTGATCGAAACAATTAGGTGTTATCTATGGCTTTTGCTTTTGTTGAGAGAGAGATCACCAAAAACTGGTATTTGTTTTTGAAGCGAGTGAAAAATGTAGTCGCGCTTATGAGACTAGGTGTATGCATTATACATGACTGTCACACCAGTCTTCTATGGGCTATTGAGTATTTGACGAACACTAACGTGGAGAAGGGGTATGTATAAGGGTGGCTAAATGTTCGCAGTAGATGGTGTATGCGTCACATAAGTACTAATTTCTACAATCAGTTCAAAAACAAACACCTTATGGATTTTTTCAAGAGACTCTGTCCCAAAATCAACAAAAAAATTCAATGAATATTGAAGAAGGTTAGACGAGCTGAAAACAAAACAAATAGATGAGCAGTCAAGAAGGCCAGCACCTATAAGTAACGAGCCTCTTGAACCTCTAGGACCACTCTCTAGTGATGATTATATTGTAAGAAGGGGATCGATATCACAGGTTAGAAAATTTTTACACTACATTGAAAATGAGCCAATGAAGAAATGAGTCTTATGGTATGACGATGGTGGCACTAGGTTTGGAATAATAATCACCAATTTGGCTAAGGTTTATAACTTTGTGATGTGTGGTTTAAGAGAGCTACCGCATTTTGCCATTGTTGAGTTTATCATACATAGCAAATGCAAATATTTTAGAAATCGATACAAAGCAGCTAGCCCCTCTATATTAGACAATGGTATTTTCATTGGCACAGTGATGATGAAATACTTGGATAAAAGCGTAAAAAGGCCTAGCAACATCGAGTTATATCTCAAGGTGCACAACAGCATAGATTCGAAATCTTGTGTGCTAACAAGGCCAAATATAAAATCTATGTTAAGAGAGTTGTGTAGGAGTGTGTCCTAATAAAACAATGGGACCTACTCGTGCTCATGCTAAAAGCCAAGGTTGTACCACAAGCTATGTTCTCATGTTATTGCCATGTGCTTAGAGCGTGGAATAATCAACCTTCATCTGTGTCGCCTTATTTTAGAAAGAAAGCTATCTTGCATAGCTAGAGTGGAGAGGTATTTGTATTCAGTATTACAGGGTCTTTCATAGCCTAACAACCTCAACCTTTTTATATTCTGGACCTAACGAAAATGATGAACAATGTAGGTCACCGCAAGACTAGATGGATTCACAACGACATGGATTAGTCCGAAGCAGATAGAAGGTTAAAATGCTATAGTAAGTCCAACAAGGAGGGACATATTTACAAGAAGTGTCTAAAAGATGTAGATGTTCCGAGTGAAGCGGAAGCTCCTCTATCAAGAGCAGGGTTCGATGGAAGATGCCTCACATGAGAAGGCACCACTTTAGGACTAACTCGGCCTAGGCGTTCTCGTGCACCTGATGGTTCAGTTGTGTAGTGAAAGTCTATATATTATTTTAAGAATTGATGTGTAACTTAAATTGTCGTAATTTAGATAGTTGTGAACCTATTCTTCTTTATAGTATAAACTATATGTATTATAATATTACTTACTTTTGGCCTTATAGTAATGGTAATTGTTGTTTGCTTTGTCTAATAAAAATTTGTTGATAGTTCTATGAACTAAAAATTATGTTTTTATTTCTGATAATCGTGCTGACTTTTTTAATTGTAGGTTTGATGTACTAGACACTGGAGTTGATCGTAGTATCAATTAGTCACACCGCTCGTAGCTCTCAGCGATCGAGAATGCCATGCTGACCACCCTCCATCCATGCCCTTCGCAACACCTAATGTTTGTGAACCCTCGCTTTCATGCCAGGTAAACGATATTCTTGTTATTTATCGTAACTTTAAATATGATTTCTGGTCGATAATACATACATTGCCATTTTCTTAGGTTACGCGAGGCTAGCCTCCTTCCATTGTGTAAGGTAGTTGAAGCCACAACACATAAGAAGGATCCAACGAAGTGGTGATTCCTCCAATAGCAGTGTCAAGATGCGCAACATGATGTGCACTATCCTTCGTGCTCTCACCTATCGTGTCGCTGATGTGGTTTCTCCTGTAGCAGCGGCAGCAGTAAGAGTATGCCCTATAGTAACATAGCCTAGAGGTAACTTTGCCTATATACCTCTTAAATATATTGCTTCCTTCTTGACATGCAATGCTACTATTAATAAATTATATTTTTTATAGCTTTCGCTATGCCATACCTTACTTCCTCCATAGCGGGAACATTGACACAAGGAGTGGGGACATCGATACAAGGAGCCGAGACGTTAACACAAAGAGCGGAAATGTTCACACAAGGGTTTTCAGATTTGTCGCATGGTATATATTTTCATTCGGTCCATGATATTCCAGTTTACATTGTTCAACCATTTTTCTCATATGGTTGTAAACTATACCACCATAGATCTTCACAGTCGCACACGAATCTAGGCATGCCACATCTAAATGTGCGTATAACTCCTTTGACCATAATGATCTCATGACATATTAGTATGTGCTCAGCTCCTCTAAGCTCGCAGGAGCTTCACCACCTTACACATAAGAGTCACATGCTTTGACTCATGTGCAACAAGTCCGCGCTTGCCATCGTAACCTAGCCGACCACCTCAACTACTCTCAGGCCAATAGTAGTTGAGCGTAGAGCTAGGGATAGAGGGCAAGCCCGAACTAGTAGTATATTGTGCTATTTTTACTTACTGTTTATACTATACTATTTCAGCTCTACATATCTGAATCACTTGCTACATGTTAAGACCACATTGTTTTCACTCTTTATTATATGGACATGACTGCCGATAACATATGACAACTGACTTTTGGTGCCTTCACTCCTTACTACATGCATGACTGCTAAGTCATAATCAACATTCAGTTATGGCAGTCAACTTTCGGCTCACTTTCAACATAACCTAGCAATAAACTTTTGACATGTGACCGTCATGTCGCTTTTAGCACAACCCGACGACCAACTTTCGACTTGTTAATATCACATCACATTCAAAGAATTTTTATAGGCACGTCACTTTCCATGCATCAATATCACATTGTTTTCAACACTTTTAGTCATGTTTTCCACACTTAACACAACCCACGCTATATAAGAACTTTGTATGCATGATGGACCTCAAGTTTTCTGCTTACTGATATCCTTCCAAATCCTACACCATCCATTTGTTATATCTCTTATTGCATCAAAGAACAATGGTTACTAAGCACGCTTTTATTAAGGATCCCAACTTGAGAAGGGATCCTTTGGCTTAGCTAATTTTACTTTGGTGTAACTATCCGTTCTACATATGTGGTGATTGATACTAGCTTATGACATCTCGGAACCGCAATGCTCATGAGAGGAATTTCTTCCAATGTCCAAACTATTCTTATGAGGTATAGATTATATACATCTATTTTTTTAATTGTCCCTTACTACAATATTTTCTTCTTTTGCTAGATTCACGTAAGTATGTGTAGCTTCATTCAATGGGTTGACACAAAAAAATCCAATATTTGACCTAACCGTTGGTTCTCCGAATGTTGTTGGTTTTTACTCTCAGAATTAAACGAACAGTATATGATAAGGAAGACAGAGTACGAACGACATCCGTGAGCCAAATAGTTAGACTAGAGACCACAATCTCTTGTACCATCTCTATAGTAGGAGCGTCCTAAATATACTTGGGATGATTCTTTCTAGGTGGTGATATCAATAAGTGACAATACTTTTGGTAGAAGATATTTATTTATTCAAATATTCTTGATGATGATTTTATTGTAAGTTTGATATACATCCCTCTAATTTACTTTAATTTTGTTATCACTATGACTACATTAGCTATATGCACTTTTTTTCTATAGTAACCACTAAGAAGGTATAAATTTAGACAATGGATAGATATGAAAAAATCACCATACATCTATAGGGATCATACAGACTTAAATAATTAAACAATACATGTAGTCTAAAGTGGAGTATGAGTAAAGAGTCAGCTCCTCTTGTAATAAGTAATTATAAGTGGACGATAGATGATAATATCAGTTCTAAATAGGCATTTATACCGTATTATCTATTGCATTATTTATATTATATCTATTTTCTGTTCAAAACGTCTAAACATATTAATGACTTTATAATATTTTTGATATTATTATCTAAATAATGTGCGTATGTAAATTTATTAATTGTCCGATTCTATAATCTTTTTTAGTATTAACTCTGATTTCGTGCAAAATCCAGACATATCAATTACCTTTTGTATGTACTTCCAAATTTTATTTACAATTAAATATCAAATAAAAAATAGATTTATTTATAAACTTTAATTTCTTTTCAACATTTATACGGTAGGAAAAAACGTTGTAACAGAGGGTGACACAGAGGGTGATAAGGGACCGCCTGTAAAATTTTACAAACAACCTCCTAAAAGAAAAAAAATCTAACCAGAGAGTGACAATGGGGCCGCTTGCAAAAACAATAGGCCCTTATTCCCTTACATGCTCTACACGATATTTTGCAGGAGCCTCCTACCACGAGAAAAAACGCTCATGGATAGGATGGAAGTGGGGCGATTGTAAACTTACTAGCTCCTGCCAACTCATTGTTAACAATACCAATAGACGTTTACCATATCGAATTTCATGTCATTCACTGATGTGTTTAAAAAACCTGCAAAATTTTCCAAAAAATATAATTTTTATAAATTTTTTAATAAAAAATATATCAGAAAAACAAGCAGCCCTTGGCCGATGTGGGTTCTGCTTGCGCAACCGATGATCTGCCCATGCTGGCATCCATCCATGTCCTCCTGTTTTGACAACTGATTTTGTTTTCAGCCGGTCCAATAGTCGGCCGATCCAAGACTGGGGTAGAGAAAGCCCATACTTGGCCCATGAACTCCTTTCGCCGGTGCGAGATAGTCACGTCACCCCTCGGCCTCGTTTCCCGTAGTTCGCCCGCCGCCGCCTCGCCTCGCCTGCGTCGATCTCCATACCGCGACCGGAGCGGCGGTGCCGGCATCTGCTGCTTCCGCCGCATCCTCGCTCGCTGCCGCCGGTGAGCATCCATCCATCCGTTACGCACGAAAATCCTCTTTCTCATCTCTCTCTACCCATGCTTCTCTCCAATTTGCGTTAGCCCTAGCAGCTTCTCTTCTAGATCTGGAAGCAGCTTTTTTCTTTGCCTTTTGCCTTAAACCTAGTACTATTGACCAGTTTAGTTTGTTCGCAAGCAAATTTGGGCTTGGTCCGCCCCTGCCATTTTAGGCTTCACTGCTTGTAGATACATAGTAAATTTTAGTTGCATCCTCACTATACTGAATTGCTTACCTAACATTGCTCGGCGTTGGTTGCAAATCACATGCTCCAGCGAGGAGGAAGCAGCGATGGCAGTTGCATTAGCTTCATTTCGCCCTTTTACTCTTTGTACTCTATTGTTTAAGGGTTTTCCTCCTATTTTTCAGTGAAACTGGACAACAATGGAGAACATGCAGTATGCCGAAGAGCTTGTGAAGGAGTTCCTTGTGTTCAGAGGCTTCACAAGTACTCTGCAATCCTACGAGTTGGAATTGTCTACTGAGATCGGAAGGAACTTTCAAGTAGATAAGATCCTAGATTTGGTGTTCTCAGTGTATATACCAAAGTACCAATTGGATAGGTTGCAAGGCCTGTTTACCTTTTTAAAGCAGTGCTTCACTTCACCTGCGGATGCCGAGCTTTTCTCAGCCCTTATTAAATTGGAGGTGTCAGTGTTACGGTATTATGTTGTCAATGCTTTGAAATCTGGAAGACAAGACAAAGTAGTTGAATTCTTCGGTGCTAATGGCAATTATCTGCTGCAGAAGCGTGAAGATTGGCAAGCATGGTTTGGTGCGTATACTTAGTTCCTTTTGCCTACATTCCATCAAGTGTCAACCTCATTCTTATCTTGTTGTTCTTAATTATGATGTGCAGCTATGCCATATATCACGAGCCCAAGCTTGGATCCACAGTTCCGTGTATATTTCTCCAAAGAATGGTCGGACACTTTGATTCTTTCATTTAGAAATTTCTTGAGTGGGATATTTAATGGTCTTCATATCCTTAAACAACATGTTGCTTGTTTTATTCTTCTATTCTTCCTCAAGTTGGTAGTAAATATGTTTTCTTTCTATAATATGCAAGAACTCCCTAAATGGGATGTAATGTAAAACCTTTATCCTCATTCTAGTTGATCATCAATGTAGTAGATTGTATTGTTTGTTTGTTAATGTGATTATTACCTATATTTGAGTTAACAAACATATTGGGTTGGTCAACAATGTTTTATCCTTAATTTTTCCACGAATTCCAGCTCTTCTAAAGATTAGCACTGAAAAGAATACCATTAAATGCCTCAATAATGACATAAAGCAACTAAATAACAAATTATCGGAGCTACAAGCATTGTTAGAGATGAAGGAGGCTGAAATATCTCAGTTGAGAAGGTAAAGCTATGCTCTTTATTCTTTAGACTGCCGCATGACTAATCTGCCTGCAGATGCATGCTTAGCTTTTGTGGAGATTGGATTAAACTAGGAAAATAATGTTTACTAACTAATTTAACAGTCCTTCATTTCTTATTACGTTCAGTATCCTGTCAATGTAAAGCATGAAGTAAAATATGACTTCTAACCTCCACCCACATACATACACAGACACAGAAACTAGAAAGTACTGTGCTTCATTTGTTCTGATGCCTAAAGGAATAGTACTGTGCTTCATTTGTTCTGATGTCTAAAGGAATGTTACTGTGCCTCACACAGAAGCATGAAGAAGTGACGAAACAGTTCAAACTTGATATTCAAGTGTTAAGCATTTAGATTCAGAGCACTTCAAATTCATTTCTTGGAGTTCACGTAAATGTTAACATTACGCTACCTTCTGCCCAAAGGAATTTATGTCTCAATTTATAAATACAGGAATGGTACTGGTGTTGATTTGGGGAGTATGAATGTTCCCAACACTAGTGGAGCTGACTCCTGTCTTGAAGGACAATACATGCCAGGAGTCTGTGAAGAATCCTCAGCTTCAGGTAGCACTGCACAGGGTTTTGATTCACAGTCTTCAAGCTCAGTGAAATCTTCTACAAGAGATGAGAAGTTGCTCAAATCTTCTCAGATAAGCAATGCGGGTTAGCTCTTAGTATTATATTCTTTCAAAGTCTCTTTACCATTGGTTATGCGAAGTGAGCAATCTTCTGTTGTTATTTCACTTCCACCAAAAATTACTCCTTCCTTTTCCATAATCCTTTCTGATGCTCTCACCTCATGGTTTGAATTGTTTTTATGCATTATCCAAAAATATTTTCATATTCTTCAGTGCTTTGGATGCCTTTATTCATATTTACAATACTAAATTTATTCTTATATGTGGCAACACTGAAGCATTACATGTTTCTTTTGTTGCAGAAAATGAGCAGATTTTGGCGACAGAGGACGACTTACCAGAAGTGAAAGTGGATTTTCAGGTAAGAATAATCTATCCCTAGGAGTATATCATCCTTTTTAATTCCCTATATGACTAATAAAACTTGCTAACAGGAAACGTTTTTAGGCCATAACAGTTCAATTAGCTGCTGTCGATTTTCTGCATCTGGATCAAATGTTGCCAGTTCTTCCGTTGATGGTACAGTGAGGTAATTGTGCTATCTCAATTTTCCTTTGGTTGCCTAACTGAAGTTTATAGATTTTTGATCCATTGGTTTTACAACTCTTAAAAGAATCTGGACATATGATTCATCAACACCATCATCCAAAAATGCCACTATATACTGTGGGTGTGAAGTCAGTGCTCTTTCTTGGGAATGCAGATCTGACCGCTTGGTATGTGATGTCTATATTGGATTTTTATGTGTTCAATTTTTTTACATCATTTGACCTTTGAAAAACATATTTAAGACTTTTTATTTTATCACCCATTTCTCTTGACAATAGCTGCTCATAGGCACAGCTAATGGAGGCATTAAAGCTTGGAATGCTGATGCAAAGAGAGTTGTTTGCGACCTCAGTACATCAAGAGATTTTCCCAGGTTACAACTGTTTACTTTCTTGCTAATCACTTTAGTTTATGCTAATGGAGCTTCTTAATTTCTTGCAGTGTGTTAGATTTGAAGTGTAGCCCGGTAGAACCCATGTTTGTCTCTGCAGCTGCATCAAGACGGTACTTTTTTAATCTTATTTTTCATTAGAAATCCATTACCAGTTATTTCACACTGGGAGCTTTCTTTTCTTACATAGCAGGGACCATTGCTTTTCTGTTTTGTGACAGAAAGCTTGGGTCATATTTTCATTTTACATACCATTTAACTTTGTAAAAGTACTTTTATCATGGTGTACCTTCTAGATTTCTTACACCACTGTATGATTATAATCTAGGTGGCATTTGCTTATTTTGAGCTTTGAATTACTTTACAGGCCTGGATCAACTATATTTGACAGAACAGGATTTGCTTCCTTGACTGTATGGCACATGAAAACATGGAAACCTGTGGTACTTCTACTGTTCTTATCCCCTTGTCTTAAACCCATGTGTGGATTCTTGGCTAGTAAGCTCTTCCTTCAGATAATATATTTTTTCTTCTATTATGAAGACAGTCCTACCACTTGGTGAAGATCCACCTGCTATTACTTCAGTTTGCTTCAATCACAACGGAAAGATCTTGGCAGCTTCTGCAACAGATGGAATGATTCACATGTTTGGTATCCTTTTATTTTAATAGTCTTTTATCATCATATATATATTAAGTTATTTGCTTTTGATCTGGAATATGGTATCACGTACTAGACCGCTAGGACCTGTTGCATTGTTTGTATGAGATCCCATATCAATAATTTACTTAACTGCACATAGACATGTCTGCTGGTCTTCAGATCACTGGATGGCCTGCCCATGATTCCCCAGTCAGCTCTGTTCTTTTCGGGCCTGCTGAAACTAGCATATTTAGTTTGGACTCAGATGGAAAGGTATGTAACCCTTTTAATAACCATGTTGATACTAACATGGTATAGCACTATAACTATAGTACGTTCTTATGTAGGACTGGACTCTTTGGTTATAAAAACAACTTTCTTTTTTTTTCCAATACTTAATCAGTATAAGAAAATTAACTGCTGTAGCATTTGTTATATGTTAATGTTGATGTTGTAAGTCCATGAATTCATTTTTTACTTGTACAATTATTTCTTTTGTAATTCTTCATAGTCCTCATGATTTAATCTCATGTTAACTATATGGTTGTTAGATATTTGAGTGGAGCCTGCACAATCAAGGTCAGATTCTTTGGTCAAGAGATTGCAGTAGGTAAGAATATGTGGCATTTGGTAAATCATTACTGAATCTCAAGTGGCAACTAATGTTATTATGTTTACTCATGTAGGGGCTATTTAATACTGGTACAAATATTTTTCAAACTTCATTTGATTCACAAAGTTGTGGGGGGTTGAGGTGTTATAAATACATAAAATAAATTAATTCGTTTACTGTAGCCACTCTAGAATCCTGGCAAGATCTCAATGCCAAACTATTCGTTCCTCTGTGGTCTCTTTGGCAACCCATTATTGCATTATTGCTTGGCTCATGGACATCACACAATTTTTTTCAATCCTTGTCGAGGAAACCCAATAGTCCAAGAAACATCTGTGGACATTTTTTGGGTTAATTGCTTGAAACTCTCAGATACTGGTGAAGAATTTAGATATAGTTTATATACAATGTGTGGATAATTAAGATTGTCCCTTTTTGATAGTAACGTTGAGATGTCCACTTGAATACAAAGATTCTAATATCTGATATAATGTTAGATTTCTTGATACTGGGTCAAAATTTATCCATTGGATTTAGCTGCTTTTTATCAGTTCAGAGAGTTGTATTTGTCTACACAGAAGCTACTAGGCAATTGTATGTTTTACGTGATTGAAAACTATATATGTAGCCAGCCACGTTGTATAAATTATTATTTGGAAATAAACATTGTTTTTCACGTCAGATTGAGCTGCATTTCATCAATCCAGAGAGTTGTATTTGTCTATGCCAAAGCTATTGTATGTTCTACCTGATTGAAGACACTGTATTTAGCGAGCTGCATAGTATACAGTATAATTTGGAAAGTGAACTTGTCAGACCATTTGTTCATTTCTCGTAATTGTGTTTCTATCACCAGGTTTTGCAGTCCAGAGAGCTTTAACAAACGCATGCATGAGATATCATTGGATTCTGAGGGCAAGAGGCTGTTGGTTACATCGGGTCTTGTCCGGGCTCCTATATATCAGGTTTCCACAATCACCCAAACTTCCAGGTTCATTTTGCAGAAGTGATACCGATGCAATCATCTATAATTTTTCCACAGGTACAAGACCATGAAAGTGGGCTAAGGACTCTTGCTCATAGTGCATCTATTACAAGCGTGGATTGGCACCCGACTCTGCCAATGTACATTACTGGGTCTGCAGACAACTCTGTCCGGGTCACATCCATTGTATGATATCCGTGACAGGCAGATTGCTCTCGAGGCCTTGTTGATTGCTCGATGCAACCACATGTGCCATTCCATGAAATGACCAGTGGTGCGCCAAATGATGATCCATTTCCCTAAATAGGCCTCTGGATTTCAAATCCCCAGTGCCTGCTTCTTTTCCTACCCTATACCGGCTCAGTTGTCATGTCCAGACTCCAGATCAGTGGCCTTTGGTCCAGGATCCATTTTTGTGTGGAAGGTGTCCTGCTTGGTCAGCTTCTATAACCTTTTTGCTGTAAAACAAGCATAAGTTTTGCAATCTGTACAACAAGGTTTGGGAATTAAAATTGTAACAGTAGCCCTCATCCTAAAGCATACAGTTATGTAATATTTGTAACGGCAGCTGGTGATGAACTGTATGTGGTGTCAGCTATTTGTTTGTTGCAACAACATTGGAGCCTAGCATTTGAACCAAACTCGTACATGACGTACTAGTCGCACTGTGCCAATGTATAGGTTGCATCTCCCAAGAAAAAAACGTACTACTTTTGTTGCATCGATATGAGCATTGTTTGTGCGGTTGGGGTCAAATTGGCCTCTAAACAGGTGTCCTGTTCTTCCCTGCTGCTTTTGTTGTGTATAATACTATATATCTCAACATTATGAGAGTTTATATACAGGGATACATCAATGCATGAAATCTCCATGTGGGCCAATGATTATCTCACATGCTGAGTTTTCCTGTCTAAATAAATCAGAACCACATAGTTGCTGTTCGAACTATGCTGCTATCCTTTGTTCCTTTTGGCTTGTTAAAGTCCGAAACTGAGCTCGACTGTCAAACATCATGAGAATGAACACATTTCCGGCGGATTGAAATCCAGCAGTTGGACCTTAAAACCTTCTCTCGAAGTTAGCTATATGTTGCCTTGTAATCGTGTCGAGGCCCTTTTCTCTATTGGCTCTACTGTCCTTTCGGTGTATTAGGCCTATGCAATTTATAGGTTATCAAGGCATTGCGTTCATTTCAATTCGGAGTCTTGGAGTGTGCCATGCACCGACATAGGTTATCAAGGCCTGCCCTTTATGCCTTTGATATCATGTACTGATAAGTACTATCGAGTGTAGTCGGGAGCAACTTAGTTATAGGCCTCTCAAGGCCAACGACCAACGTGACCTTTATTCGTCATGCAATATAAAGTCTCTTCCTATTACTTAACTTTGACCTTTATTCGTCATGCAAGACAAAGAGTCTCTTCCTGTTACCTAACTTTGTATTAGTTGCGAACATCATGCGACTAAAACTAGACAAAATGTATAGAGTTACATTGTATTGTATTTGAATGCACGCTGCTTCTGGTTAAACGAAATACTATGTCTATGAATGAATTCAGATTATCATAAGTAGACTTTTCGTGGGATATTTGAAACTGATGAAAGGAATAGAATAAAATGACATGCTTATGGACTACTTTTAAACTAAAGGTTAAACTGATTTTTCTCGTTGTTATGTCCTTCATTAGTATAGGATTTCTAACCAAATTTATGAAGTACTATTTATACTCAGTGTTGTATATTTTGGCTTCGGCCGCCAAGAAGTATACAAAGAGTTGGAGGAAGAAGGTGTCGATCCTCTCGAGTTGATAAATAAGATTTTAACTTGTAGAATACTTCAAGCGTTCCTGCGGGAAGCCATGCCTTTTGCTTATTAGTGTCTGGCTTGTGGGCTCATCTATTGTCACGCTATGATTTTCTTCTAAGGATTTAAAAATTATTTAATAAATTATTTCTAAAATTTATATTAATATGTAAATAAATTAACAAGTGAATTAAATATGAAAAATAAAATTTTCTTTAATAAATCATAGCTGGAGTTATTTTTCTTAAATTCTCTATACCCTAACTAAGTCTAAAATTTTCTTAGAGCTCAATATCTAATTTTAATAATAACAATATCATTTCAAAGATTATTTAAAAAAACAAATAAAAATCCTTCCCTCAGTTCTAGGCAGAATCCGGCTCATCCTTTCCTCCCTCACTGTAGTCCATGCACCTAGTCTTCATTCTTTCTTCCTTTCTCCTCCCACCAGTCCAGTCTATTCCACTTCCCAATCTCCTTTCTGCTCATGCCACTAGCTAGGCCTAGCTTACCTCCCTCCTACTTTTGTCAATAGGTAGGGTCAAGACCCACCTATCAGGCCTGTCTCCTACCTCCGGCTAGGAGACCAGGCAACCGCCGCTCTCACGTCCCCACACTTACTACCTAATTTGGCCTCCAAGCTCTCATACTATCTTTCAAACTGGGATGGACCTAGTCACCTCTCCTACCTCCACCTTCTCCCCTACTTTCCCTATAGAATTTAGCACGGATTTGAGCTCCTAGAACCCCCACAACCACCATAAATACCACGTCCTTCTCATCACCTCCTCGCCCCACTCCGTCGTGAACTCGCCCCCTTGAGGCTATAAAAAGCCTCCCCATCCTCCTACACTATTCCCTCCTTATTCGCCCAAGCTTTCCATGCCTCCAATCACCTCCTACACCGCTCTTTCTTTCTTTACCACTCGCTACCACGCTCTAGCCACTACTTGACACTATTTGGGGCCACCCCTAGTCACGTCATCACTGTCAATGGCTTTGCTGCATCAAAAGGCAGCCCGTCTATTGCCTTCTCGAAGCTAACCACTACTAAACCCTTCTAATACTGTGCTAGGTGAGCATCGCCATCAGTGCTGGCCTCTGGCCACCCTTCCCCGTCATTCTGGGTAACCCTAAGCCCCTCTAACCCCTTTTTCGTCTTGCCCAAGGCACGACACACCTTGATCGTCCCTTCCTTAGAAGCTGATGTTCGCTGGAAGTCGCTTGCCGATGGCAACCTGAATGGAGTTGCCACCAAGTCCTTACCCCTGGCCATCTCCCTCCTCTGCCAACATCAAGACCTAGCTATTAGTATGTGGCTTATGAAGATGTTGTATATATCACATAATATGTTTATGATATATTGATTTGTCCCTTAAAATAGATATTATCATTATTAATTAATGAGTATATGACTTATTTATGAGACTCCTAATGTCAGTTGTTGCTATTATAATGATCCCTGATCATATATCATATGAAAAACAAATAAAATTATAAGATCAGCATATATATTAATTGATGATCATGTCTCATAGATTATGGTATGGAGATATCAAATCGATAATATGTACATATGTTAGTAAGCATATACTAGATACACCTGCTATGAAATACTGTAGAGATTTTATATGTCATCAGTTAATCTCAAGTAATGTTTATGTGAAGTTCTTAGACTTAAAGTTATCATAATTTTTAACATACATAATAGCTTATTTTGAAACTGTCAAGCACTACTCCATAATAGGATAGTCATAAAAGTAATCTTTAGATTTGCTATAAAATTAACAGTCAGATGTGAGTGATTAAGATATAATTTACCCCTCATATGGGAGAGATATCTCTAGATCTCTCGATATATAATGCATTATGAAAGTGTATGGCCATACTAAAGTGATTGAGGAGTCAATTACAAATTTATAATCCATAACAGGATCGAGATAGTGATTGAGCTATTAAGAAGATGACATAAGTCTCACTTTGAGCTCGATCGATATTATAAGGCAAAGATATCCGTACATGAGAATATTATAGGTTTAGCCGATATAATCTTTACGTATACTTTGGAGTTAATATGCCTTGCTAGAGATAGCTATTAATAGGGTGACCGAAACAGTGTTTCTAGGTCGCAACCAAATATATGTGAACATATATAGTCACATGTTTAATAGATTAGAATACATATTAGAAATGTGATTTGGATAAGGCTTGATTCGGATAGAGATCTGAGTATAGTACTATTAGACCACGGTCCCCTAGGCCCAAGTGAGGAATCCTATATATAGGGAAGTAAGAAGGTCGAGGAAACATAGCTCTGTTCACCTCAAGCAAAACCCTAACTGCCACCTCCCGAGCCAAACCCTAGCCGCTTGCGAGTGCTAGTACACCTACAATCGGCGTTCAAGGCCTGAATGTGTGGATACCAGTAGAGACACTGCTCATTGCAGTGATGATCAGCATCAGAATCACGGCGATCAACAGCTTCATCTACCAGCTCGATGTACATGTGGTTGGATCGACTTCTCCAATCCTACTTCTACAACACTGCACGTCTCGTGGTAACAGTTCATGATCCCTTCTTTGCATGATGTTCTGGTATAAGCGGTAGAAAAAAATATTTTATGCTTGTTAACGCCAAAATCTAGATGATCCGATGGTGCTAAAGCCAATCGGCTGAGAGCTCCGATGGTGCTAAAGCCGATCGGCTGAGAGGTCCGATGGGGAGTTTAATGCAGTCATCGGCCGATGGAGATACTGAGACAAAGCCGATGGGGAACTGTAGAAAAGCCAATCAGATTAGTAGAAGATTGGATCAACTTGAAGACATGGGATTATCCAATCAGGATCAGGTCCGAGAAGCCCGAGGGAAGGAAAGAGAAGGATTGGCTTAACTAAAAGAAGGTCCGATAGCTACAGTGGAGAAGCCGATCAGGTTGCAACAAAGGAAGACTCGGTTATAAATTAGAAGATTATTCAGATGAAACTGGGTTTGCGGAAGAGCCATGGACTCCATGGCAGGGTGCTTATTTTTGTAAATTGTAACCTTACTCAATTAGGGAGGTTTAGCTGGTTAGTTAACTTTTTTAGAAATATTTTCCTTTGTTCTTACTAGGAAATAATGTCCGATGGTCGTAGACGCGTCAGACGCTGTCAGTAAATCTAGGGTATAAAAACATGTAAGATATCTCTCGATCATATACAGATTCGGCGCATCACCACCCTAGTTCATTTAGGTGTTTACCGACGGGTTCTGGCTCTTGACGCGGGGCTGCATCGGTTAAGTCCGATCTCCGATGAAGGGGTAAGTCCTGCCACCATCCCGATATATCTTGCTCTGTCTGAGGCTGTATCGGTTAGGTCCGACCTCTTAGACCAATCAGATATATCGCATCACATCCGTGCTGGACCTATCGGCCCGTTAAGCTCCCTCTGTCGTCGTCAGTTTCGTGCTGCATCGGTTAGGTCCGACCTACAGGGCTGCCGACGGTAGATCGAGCTTCAGACCTATAGTCTTCTGCACGGCGTATCATCGGAGTGCTAGCCAATGAGTTATCTATGCTCTGAGCTTCACGCCCAGCGCATCGGCCCCTTGGCCGATACGCATCAGCCTTTAGAGACGTCCCACGATGCGTAACGCCAAATATATCGGTCCCCCAGCCGATACGCACCCGCCTTCAGAGAGGCGTCCTCTCATCGGCTCAGCTAGCCGATGGGTTCGCTCCTATCCTTGCTACGGCATAGCCGATCTGGCGTCCTCCGTATCATCGCCGCTGGCCCCGGCCTCGTACTATCTCGGTTAGGTCTGATCTTCGAGGTTCGGTGTTGATGGTGCTGCCACGGCGGGCGACGGGTCTCGTGCTGTCATATCTGGAGCGGCATCGGCTTTGCAGCCCGTGCCTTCTTATACTACTTCTTGCCTAGGCCACATGTGCCTTCATCGGTTTTTCCAGCCGATGAATCACTGTTGGGTTGCCCGAAGGGATCCCGTGCGCCTCGCTATCCTCTGAGCACACCCTGGTTCCTCCATCGGCTCTGCGGTCGACCCCTCATTGACACCTGTCCACATCGGCTCCCCAGCCGATCGAAGAGCATTCCGAACCTATCGGCAGCCTGCCGATAGCGAGCATCTGTATCGGACCTGCTCATCTCACTTCCTTGTCAATTGCAAGATCAAATTGATTGGCACGCCCACAAACCTCGATGCTTAAGGACCTACACTGGAGCTAAGCAGATCTCCCAGGCCTTCGCGTGACCGAGCTGTCGTCCCTCCTCGGTCACGGGATTTTTTGGCGGTGACAATGCTATCGTAGCCTATGCCTTTCCCTTCACTAGCTTAGTGAGCTCTTATTCCTATGCTCGTTCTCTTGGTGCCCTTTGCTTCCACCTTTGCACCGCATTCACCAGAACCATTGGTTCCTACGTGCACCGATTGGTAAGGTGATATGGCCGTCTAGGTCATCACCACTCAGCCTCCTGCCTATGTGGCAGCTTGTGTGCGCGCTAGTGTGGCAATGCCATGTGACCCATGTGTTGGCCACCCATGCAGCTAATATGTGGGGCTGCTTCTATGGCCCATGGATCATGTCCATGGTCTCAATCAATGGTAAACCTACCTCTCGGTCTCACCAACATGTGGGGCTTACCTATCGGTGCCGACTCCACACTATTGATGCAATAATATTTGTATTTTAAGTTCTAAAATAAATATTAATTGCATCATAAATTGAATAGATTTCATGGGAACTCCAAATCAAGTCATTTAACTTGTAAATTTCATCTAAAATTAAGCTCTACATGTTTGCCTACTTTCATGTACTGTTTGCTTGGTTTTTATTGGAGTTTTTCCTTGTTTTCCCTGCCAACGTGTAGTTTTCAACGTTTCGGAAGATCGACCACAAGAAAAAATGTTGTAAAGGTTATTGAAGAAGTAAGACAAGTCACATATTCCTTCTTGAGCATATTGAGCCTACTTTGTTAAAAATTTTATCGTTTATATATAAATTACGGTTTTGCTAATTACATAGGGATATAGGATTACCTATCTACTTGCTTGTGACCTGATTTACATGATATCTATTTCTTGTTAAACTTTGGGTGATAACTTTACTAGATTCAACCTTTTATGTTGACCTAGCTAGAAATAGGATATGGTCAGCTATGTTTAGTTCAACTATATCACTAATAGGGTAATCACTTTATTCACATTTAATATCTTGACGAGTTGTGAGCTCATAACATATGGACATGGTTCTTTTGTCTTAATTATTACTTAACTAAAATATAACTTAACGGTAGACTGTGAGTGTATGGTTTTAATGGTCATATCCATGGCAATTAAGGAACGGTTCATGGGAAACTCTTGTGAGTCTTATTGTATTTATCATAAGCCAGTGTAGACAATGGTTGGATTTATACAATAGCTCGCCCCTTTCCTAGGCACCTAGCTAAGGGTGAACATGATGAAGTTATGTCGGATTGGGGTTCAGTGTTGATCAACTTCCGGATCCACCGCGGTACAAAGGGGTTGCCCACCTTGGTTTGGGTATGGGTAAAACCTTCATGTGGTGTGAATGTTTAGGGGAGGGTTATGTGAAGGGTCTTGTCATAACCTCTTACCTAGGTATCATGGTGGTACTCCAGCGTATGGAGACATGCATGATGGTTGTGTCTTGTGGGTATAGTTGTACACCTCTAGCTAGAGTTAAAATATATTTGAATAGCCATGCTCTGAAAATTTATCCAATTTTTATACTGTTTTTTTATATCAAATCCCTATCCAAGGATCAAAAGTACTCAAAATGACAAATTAATATGCAGATCCAAACGAAAATAAAGCATCAATATTTACAAAAGAGGCAACAAGTCCTCATACTGAAAATAAAACGGTAACCAAAAGATGATCCTAATGTGGCTTTAGCTCCACTCCACAGGCAAGCTCGAATAGGCTATAAGCCTTGGTCCTCTAAATTCGTCTCCAACACTATGGTACTTTACTTCCAAAACAGGGAAATTATAGCAAGGCTAACTATCATCCACCATATTTAGCAAATCACACCAATGATATAATTATGCTCAAAGTTACAAGTGAGGTTTATGGTTCTTTTGCGTAAATGCAGTTGTAAACATTTGTGTTTTTAAGTAGTAAAATAGTTATTATTTAACCAAGATTAATCTCCATTGAACTATGTTATACCGTGTTAATTAGGGCCAACCAACCAACTGTACTACACCAATTAATTTTGTCTAGTTAATTAATAGTGAGACTAATCATGATGAAGCTTGATTGATCACCCATAACCATAGGTACGGCTATTCCAATAGATTTACTCTAGCAAGAGATATATAACTGTACCGACAAGACATAGCCCCCACACATGACTCCATACGCCGGTGTACCACCATGGTACCCGATAAGAGGCTGCGACATGACCCTTCGCATAACTCTCTCCTAACCATCCACACTACGCTGAGGTTTTGCCCCTACCTAGACTAGGGTAGGCATCCATCCTATGTCGCGATGGATCCGGAAGCTGATTAGTGCCGGTACCCAATCCAACCTAAATTCATCACACCCACCCTCACCTAGGTGTCTAGGAGAGGAGTGAGCTATACTACAAGTCCAATCATTGCCCACGTAGGCTTGTGGTAAGTACGATAAGTCTCATAAGAGTTTCTCACGAACCGGTTCTTAATTGCTATGGGTGTAGCCATCAAAACTATATACCCACGGCCCATTGCTAAGTCAAGTTCTAGTTGTGTAATAATTAGGACCAAACAACCATGGCCACATGTCATAAGCTCACAACTTCCAGATACTAAATATGAATAAACTGATTATCTCATTAGTGATCTAGTTGAGCTAAGCATGGCAAAGCATATCTAATTTCTAGCTAGGTCAATAAAAAGGACCAAGCAAGTTAAGTTATTACCCAAAATTTGACAAGAATGGAGTCAAACAAGTAGATAGGTAATCCTATATTTTCATGTAATTTGTAAAACATACATTTTATTTGTAAATTATAAAATATTTAAACAAAATAGGTTCAGCATATTTAAGGAGGAATACGTAACTTGCCTTGCTTCTTTGATTAGCCTCTGAAACACTCTTCCTTGCGGCAAACTTTGGATTTTACTGATTTTAGATTAATTTTACAAGACTCAATTTTGAGTTTATATGAATTAGTTATGAATTTTAGAATTTTCAATCAATTTAGACACAACTAAGATTTATTTCTAAAATAAAAAAAAGATTATGGCATTAGTCCTCAAGAGAAAGGACCAAGCCACCGATATGTAGGTCCTACATGTGAAGGAGAGGGAAAGGCCAACACACCATGGGCCAAGTCCATAGAGGTGGCTAGCAGCATTGCCACACTAGAGCCATGTGGTGAAGCACATGGTGGCAACGGTGGACCAGTGTACCTAGGTGGCACCTACGTGGTGCTAATGAGGGTGACCATAGGACAAGCCACATAGATGACCTAGATTCACCCAAGTGCAAATCAGATGCTCACAGGCGAAGGGGTAGGGCTCGTAGGCCATCCTAACCGAAAGGCAGTGGCATGTGGCCTAATGGTCACTAGTGGCAACCATTCAACATGATGACGGACGTAAGAAGCAATGTAAGGGAATAGGAATAGGATGGGGAGTATCACCAAGCACACAATGACGAAAGCCAAGGAAGCTCGGTGGCGAGGGAGGTAGCAGCTACCTTCAAGCCACTCTCAAGCTCGACAGCGACAACGGTCTCTAACAAGCTTCGGCTTCATGAAGGTGGTGGTTAGGACTCCTTGTGACGTTGTGAAACCAGATGAAGGAGCGACACAACTCGAGTGGCTCTAATCGATGGCGAGCTCTGATCGTAGGTGACAACTTTGGGTTGGTGGCAAAGGAGCCACTTTGATGGCCGTAGGCTTCAAGGAGGTGATGGCTAAGGCTCTCCATGATGTGGCAAAGGCAACGATGGTGATGGGATAGCTAGGGGTGGGCTCAAATAGTGGTAAATGACTGTTGAAGCATGGTGGCGAGCAATGTCGGGAGGCGATAGAGGCGTGGTGATCTTTGGCGAGTTAGGGACATGATAAAGGGAAGGATGGGGAGTGTTATATGGGCACACGAAGGCGGGATCAAGGCTGAGGAAGTTGGATTTGGAGTAGAAGAGGGCATGGTTGTCGTGAGGACAAGGCGATTCAACGCTAATTTCAGCGAGAAGAATAGGGGAGTGGTAGCGACCGTGCCCACACCGTTTGAATGCAAGGGTGCGAGTGGGAGGGCACAAATTCAGTGGTAGCGTGGGCAACGCGATTATCGACCCACTAGTTGAAGGAAGAGAAAGCAAATGAGACATAGGCTTGACTTATTAGTAGGAGAGGGAGGGGCCAGCTGCAAGATGGGTGAGAGAGAGGGTGTGAGCTAGCTTGCTAGGCTATGGCCTTACACGAGGAAGTGGTGAAGGATTAGGCTAGAGGTGTTGGCAAAGATAGAGAGCAGGCTAGCCTATGTGCAGTTGGGTCGAAAGAGAAGGATGGGGTGACACAGGTAGGATTGAAGTGGATGAGTGTGTGTGGGAAGAGGAGAAAAGGGAGGTTGGCCAAGAGAGAGAGGAGGAGGAGGAAGCTAGCTGACAGGATTTAGCTCAGAGCAAGAAGCGGATTTTAATTGATTTTTCTATTTAAATAATATCTAAAATGTTCTTTGTATTATTAAAATTATTTATTGAGCTCTGAAAATTTTGGATAGCATTTTAGGGTATGGAGAATTTGGGAATTTATTAAAGGAAATTTTATTTCTCATATTACTTCATTTGTTATATGATTCACATATTAATATAATTTCTAGAAATAAATTATTAAATGATTTTTAAATCCCTAAAAGAAAATCTGGGCATGACACTCACAGCTATGAGCTATTGATTGATTTACCATGATTAGCCCTACTCTTTACTTGACTTAATGTAACTGATGTACCTCAGGTGGATGATTAATCTTGTTAAATTAATGGACTGTTTTATTGTTTAAAAATGCACATGTTTTCAAAATGCCTTTACACAAAATCTCCATTTGAGATCCTTTGCACTAATGCATATTTAGTGTGACTTATGGATGATACTCAATGTTGTTATAATTTTTTCTTTTTAGAAATACAGTGCCATAAAGATGAAGACATGATTAGTGAACTACCCCGTTAAGTTTGTTTATGGAGTGTAGCTATGCTAGATGGTCTTTGGGCTATTGCTCTTTTCAATGTGAGGCCTAAATATCTCTTTTTGTAAGGATTTACGTTTATTTTCATTTGGATCTACATATTAATTTATTATTTTGATTTAATACACAAAATAGTTGTTTAGAAATGTCTAAATTTGTAGATGCGATCAGAACCAATTCGGGTATAGGATATGCCTAACGACAAGTTTTTTGAAAACATTATTTGTGAAAATTTTCTTCTCTGACCTTTATAGCTCTTTCACAAAGCTTTTTCTCTTACTACTGTCTTTCGGGGAAGGAAACAGAGTGATGATTTCAAATTATTTCCAAAGCAGTTTTACAATTTTCTTTTCCTTTCAAGATATTTTTAAGGAAAAAAGTCAAAATGCATCGTTAACTATTTTGTGTTTCTAAAATGATTTATTCAGTTCTTAAAATATCCCGAAAACAATTTATCTTAAAATAAGAGTAAAGCTTCTAAAGGTTTTTCAAAGGGCTAAAAAATCAAAGATTCTAACCAAATACTTTTGATAAAAAATGACTTATCTTGCTAAAAAATGATTTATCCTAAAAATGGTTTATTCCAAAAATGCCTTGTCCAATTTTGAAGATGGTTGTTTGATTCCGGAAATGGTTTGTTTTAGAGGAACTTTTTGGTTCAAAACGATTTAATTTCTCCAAAAATGCTTTATTTCATTTTAAAAAGGGTTTATTCCAAAAATGATTGCTACCAAAACTGATTCATTTCGTTCAGAAAATGGCTATTTTATTTTCGTTAGAAAAAAATGGCTATTAGATTCTAAAAAATGATTTAGTTCATTTTAGAAAAAGGGTTTTCATTTCAAAAAGGGTCAAGCTTATTAAGTTCTTTACGAATGTTTTCATCATTTCCTTGGGCTATTTCCCAAAAGAATTCAAAGTTTGGAATTGATTATCTTGTTTCGCAAAAATGATTTATAACGTTCAGAAAATGATGATTCATCCAAAAATGATTTACCCAAGAAAAATTTTACTCGAATCTGCAAGTGGTTTATTTTATCCAAAAGGAATTCCTTAATTCTTGAAATGAGTTTATTTTATTTCAAAAATAAATTGTCCTAAAAAAGTTTGTTTTGAAAATGATTTATTCTTCTACAAAAGGGATTAATTGATCCCAAAAATGATTAAAAATAATTGTCATTTTAGACAAAACTAATATTAAAATTTAAAAACTTTAATTGTAAATAACTTCTAATATCTTTGCCTTACAAACATTGAGACTGTATGTATAGATTAATTTTAAAAGAACCTCAATAAAAGAATATATTTGTTAATATATATGTTGTAATAAAAATTAGTTGTCATAGTTATTTTTTAAAAACCATCTTGTTCTTCAAAACGATAATTATTTTCATTATAGAGTAATATTAATAAAATATGGATTTTCCTAATTGTAGTACATAAGTAAACAAAAAATTTAGTGTGGCAAACATCACTATTAACCAAACAGCCCATAAATATTTGTCTCTTCAGACCCATAGGATCGTTGAGGAGTGTCACATCAAGC
The DNA here is from genome assembly GCA_030770085.1 of Oryza coarctata. Taxonomy (NCBI): domain Eukaryota; kingdom Viridiplantae; phylum Streptophyta; class Magnoliopsida; order Poales; family Poaceae; genus Oryza; species Oryza coarctata. The sequence continues at coordinate 9,580,469 of CM061471.1, forward strand.
CGATTTTGCAAAAAAAAAACCCTTTAAGTTAATTAAGCGCTGATCCCATATCATCTACTGTTCAACCTAGCCTTTAGTACTCGTGGGATCACTGTATCACACTCTAGATTTTACTGACCTGCACCAAACCCTAACCCCCACAACCACTCTTGCTTTGCCCTACTCCCTTCACACATGCTCTCCTCCTTCTCTCGCTCGTGTGCCACCACTGCCGCCATTACGCTCTCCTTCTCCTCTCACGTGCATCATTGTTGTTACTACTCACACTCCTCTAACCATCAACTCTACCTCGCCCTCGATCTTCCCTCGTGCGTGCAGTCACTGTCGCAACCTCATCCTCCTCCAACAAGATCTAGCAACAAGGAGGCTAGGGCCATCACTGGCTGACCTCCTCTTTGTCATATCCCACCACACCTTTCCTCGCTCTCCACCACCCAATGTGGTGCCCTCTCTACCAATGTATCAAGCTCCTTTTCCATCATCCTCTCTGTCTCGATTGGCACATCGCTAAATTCACCTTAGAGGCCATAGGATCCGACGAACTCAACCTACCTCGGTAAATTTGGCTGCCCAGAGACGAGGGCATAGACCGCTACCACAACTCTCTTATCTTCTCCCTCTCTGTCCTTTTCCTTTCTCTCTCAGGGGTCGCCAGATCCGGTGAGGTAGAGGAGGCTAATGGAGCAATGGCTAGGAGCCTAGAGAAAGAGAGGGTGGCGGCTCAACCACAGTTGCCTTGGGATGGCAACAATGGCTAGGCACGTCAACAACTACAACAAAGTTATCATCTAGCGCCATGTATGTATGTTGCTATACACGGCGGTAGTGCATCTTTTCTAGGCAAGTCTCCTCTTCGATTTCTTCACTTGTCTCTCTATTTCGTTCTCTGGTTTTTCCGATGAGCTTTCAAGTAGCACCTTGCTCCTTTTTCCCTTTTCTTCCCATTGGTTATCATACAGCCTTCCCTTTACTTTCTTTTCTTGAGATATATTGTGCATGCAATGACAAAGATGTAGAAAACACTATCAATGTAGTTGTAACTGTTCGCGCTGGATATTGCGCGTCCGGCGCGAACATGCTGACGCCTGGGAGGTCTGCTTAGCTCCAGTGCAGGCCGGTCAACTTCTCTCCATGGCTTGAGGTATGCGCGCCAGGCTCGTGGGGTTCACTCAGCTCTAGAGTAATGGTGCGGGTGCGGACGTGCTAGTCAATTTGACTCTGTAATTGACAAGGAGATGAGGCGAACGAGTCAATCAGACAATAGGCCAATATGAGTTCTCGCTATCGGCTAATTGCCAATAGGATCGAGTTGGTTATCGGCCGCGTCTAGATGGCTCCTGCTATCGACTAGTCGCCGATAGAAATCAAGACATTTTTCCATCGGCTGGGGAGCCGATAAAGGTGTAGACAGATATCGACGAAGGATATGATGGCTCTAGGTGTAGTGAAAATGAGATCTTGATTCATCGGTCGTAGAGCCAATGAAGGTACCGAAGGGTGTTAAAATCAAAGCACGTAGGACCCCTCCTAATAGTCGACAGAAGCTATAGCGGTCATTTATCGGCTAGAAAGTCGATGAAGGCATATGCGAACTAACAAGGAATCGTATAAAAGGTACCGGCTACAAAGCTAATGCCGCTCCGAATATGGTAGCATGAGACATGTCGCTCGCCGTGATGACGCCGCTAACACCGAATCTCAAAGATCAGATCTAACCGAGATAATACGAGATTGAGACCAATGGTAACGGAACGGTGGACACCAATTCGGTTGTGCAGAAGTAAGAACGAAGTGAACCCATCGGCTAGCTAAGCCGATGAGAGGAATGTCTTTCTGAAGATAAGCGCGCATCGGTTGTATTGATTGAACGATGTCCATATACATGTTTTCAGGGAGTATATATTTATATGCTGGGTTCGTATTTACAACAACCATCGGATATTATTTCCTAACAAACATAAAGAAAATTATCTCTAAGAAAATTAACTAAACTAATTAAACATTTCTATCCATATAAGATATAATTTATATAGATAGAATACCTGTCGTAAGTTTTATGGCTTATCCTTAAATTCGGTCTCATTTAGATAATTTTCTATTCTTGGACCGAATCTTTTTCTACTTCGTTCAATCGGCTTCCTCTCTGTAGCAATCAGACTATTTTTTACTTAAACTGATATTTTTCCTAATTTTTTCTGGGCTTTTCAAATTTTTTCATTAACACTTTTACGTTAGAAGCTCTTTTCTTGCTGTAGAAGATGTGGAAGATATGTAGTTGTAAATAGATTAGTTCACTTTCTTTTCTTGCTATTGTAACATAGATGCTCTTTCATATCAAATTACAACAGAAGTTGTATGGTTGTACGGGTTCAGTTTTAACTTTAGGTTAGTTCACTTTACTCAAGTGCTCTCTACTTCCAAGAATCTGTTTTGTGAAGTTGTGCTAGGATGTTAGGTTGTCAAATATCCAATTATATTGTCCAGATTTGACTGACATTTTCAGGTGATTCTTTACATTTTTCCGTTGTACACTGGCACGGCATTTAGATGATCTATGTTTCTATGAATTTTTTTAATGGTAGTCTCTATGTTATACATAAAAGGATATCTTCCTGAAGTAATTAGTAATTATTTTTCGAGTTTACCTTATCTTAGTTAAAAGATCGTGTTTAATGATTTTACTGTATAAAAGAAGAAAGAAAAACATACATGGCCATAAGGTCTCACCTTTACCATGCAGAAGGCATGATAGCAATGCGATGGACCTTAGTTATTGATAATTGGGCATGATCGAGATATGTGGATGCTGGTAAGGATTGCTCGGTACCACATGTTTTTGTTGTTTGCTCCTTAACATAAAATTACTTTTAGCTCTGCCTATATATGCTGCAAAGCTTGCTGGTTGCAAACCATTTTTCATTTGCTTCTCATTTTCCATGCTCCGTATTGATAAATTGAGATTAGATTTTTAGACATGCCCTAAAACTACCATTCTTCTACTCTGTCTTATGTCATGCTTAAATTTCGACACAAATACGACCTGTAAATGCAATATTCTCTCCGGGAGGATGGCAAACTGCACCGCTTCATAGGCAGTTGATGGTAATAAATAGTCACACCTTTCTTGGAATATATTACTGAAGAAATCCCATAGCTGGTTCAGGAGAGCCCTCAATTAGGTGGTACTCAAATTTCTCTATGCTACGATTATTTATTTTAGTTAGGAATTACTTATACGACTTTGAATGTGAAAATGATAGTGTCGATAAGTTTCTTTGTTCCTATTTGTGTTGTATGGTATATTTTCGTATTCAGAACGTTATGAAAGCTGCTGGCACATATTGCTTTTCTCTTGAATGTAAATCAAAGCAGTTTTTCAGATGTTGCTCTACTGTCTTCCCCATACATTACAGGTATGCTCCACATCTCATATAGTTTTGTTGTTGTTCTATTTCCTAAAATTTTCATACATAAATATTTATTTTAGCTCCAATGAAATCTGTACTGCTATTTTCCATTATGTCTGTTAAGTTATTTTATTTTGTAATCTTATCTTCTCCAATGGCATTTATATGTTCTGCTTCAAGCGCACCTACTACATGTATGCTTCAGATCAATGTTGACGTATATTCAGATCAATGTTGACGTATATTGTTATTGCTCATCTAATATTTGGTACCCTTTTCATTCATAAATATTTCATTTAACTCTAAGCAAAATTTCATTTTCCACCATTATGGCTACTCCTTTTTTTTCCAACTTACATAGATGCTGAAAATAGTTTGCTGTACAAATTGATAATGTTTACTTTTTAGTAGTAAGCCATCATATTCTTTTAGATTTCATAGAATGTGAGCAAATTTCTGAGAGATTATGAGACAATCTTAATGCCATCTTTCCATAGATATTTTTTGATACGTCTTCTACCTAAATTTAGTATCATGATATCTACTTACATGATTAAACCCACCTTGTTAAACACAATAACTTCTTTTGTTCTGTTATTTCACTAAAAATATGTTTTTTTTATGCATGAATCATTTTTTCACACCTTCGGCAATATTGGTTCATACGTGTTGTGTTCTTTTTTTTAATGCCACCTATAATGGAATTTGCAATAATATAAAATAAATATGGGTTGATACGGTTTATTATCCTACTAACTACAACTACAGCATATGAAATTTCTAATACTCACAATTTACACACGTTATTAAGTGAGAGACAACTAAAGTTATAAACACAACTCAAAAAAAATTTCCTTCTAAACTTTCTAGACCCATACCTCTGTTGTTGTGTTTGAAAAAGATTTTTCTAATATGTAAAATAAAATAGATAGAGTAATGGATTAACATATATTTAATTAAATATTAACTTAAAAACTTAATAATATATTAATATGATTTTTAAAAGTTAATTTTTATAAAAAAATTTTATAAAAAATATATCGTTTAGTATTTTAAAAAATATATGGGTAGAAAATAAGAGCGCTGAGGTTGGGAAGGGGGAGAAAACGAACACAACCCTAGTCCTCCTAATGCTTTAACCTGTGCGACGTCGTCTCAATACAGACCTAGCATCCTGGCCCCTGCTCTCGCAAGCTCATGCCATGGCCGCCGCCGCCGCACCGGCGACCTCCGTGACCGCCGCTACCTTCTCGCCATCATGTCTCCCATTGCTCTTTCGCCACCAACTGCCCCGCGGCCACCGAACCACGAGCACCGTAGCGTTCGCCGCGCACCGCTTCCGCGGCGTAAACCCTAGGAACGACCGCTCCCGCGCGAGGCGCGCCTCCGTCCCGGCTCCCACCTCCACCCGCGACGACGGAGGCATCGGTGCCCTCGAGGCTGAGCTTTGGCGCCTCCAGCGCCGGGCGGAGCTGCGTCTCCACCGCCTCGCCGCCGAGGCCGACGAGGCCTACCGCGACCTCCGCTCCGCCGCCCGCGTTGTCGGCGGGGACCGCGTGGTCCTCACCTTCCGCCGCTCGTCCCTGCTCTTCGCCGCCGCCGCGCTCCTCTGGTCGCTCGCGCTCTCCGCCGCGGCGTGGGCGCTGCTGGGGTGGGCCTTTCGTGCTTGGCAGCGGCGGGGCCTAGGGAGGGGCTGGTGGCGCAGAGGGGACGGCGCGGCCGTAGTGAGGAGGAGGGACCGCAGCCTGGGCGGTAAGGAGGTGGTGGTCGCCATGTCGTCGTCCCCGGTGGCGGCTCCAGTCAGCAGTGTGCCTGAGCCGGCAAGAGAGGTCAGGAGGAGGGAACCAAAGGCGAGGCTTCCGGAATGGTGGCCAGAATTGGGAGAGGAGGTGGTGGTGGATCAGGGACCAGGGATGGAAAAGTGGGCGCGATTAGCCAATAGATTGGTCCGAGGTGAATGCCTGTTTATATTAGCTAGTCTTTTAGTTGGGGTTGTGGTGTTATTTCTAATGTCTAGAGTACTCATGACACCATTGGATCCACCTTGTTTGAAAATTAAATATGCGTATCATAGTGGAAACTGAGAATAACTTCATAATTCATTTATGGTTGTAACATTTGGGATGCTGAGGGTGTACTAACATATTTTTATCTGTTATGATCATCACTCATGCTAAGTTACTAATAGATGATAACAATGCAAAAACTGCAAAAAGGTTTTGTTTTGGATCCCATTCAATTCATCATTGTTAGGTGCATGATCTTTGAATTTTCAGAAATATAAGAATGGGATGAGGCCATGAGGGCTTGTTAGTAATAACTTTTTCAATTGTCATGCTTCAGTACTGATTCAAGACCAAATCGTGGTATAATCTTCAAAAGTCAATCTTTGTTGTTTTATGGCATTGAGCCTAACCAATTATAATATTTCTATCAAAATGGAAATGTAAATTCTTCTGCTATTGCATTGTCATATGTGAAGTTTGGCAATAGTTTATTTTGAGCTATTAGCTTATTGTTAGCTCATTTTAGTTTCTTGGCATTTTATAGAATAAAAACACTCATTGTTACTATGATGATCCAAATAGAAAATATGCATCCTTATGATTGCTTATGAGCATTTGAATAATCTCCGACAGTACCTCTTTCCCCTGTCTTTTGAACAAATAGGATTTTGTGTGGTATGTTATACAAAACAGTAAATACCTAATAATCTTACCTTTTTTGTTGGCAGGTATGTATACCATCTTTCATCATATTCATCAGAACTTGCTGCTTCATTTCTCATGCCTTTCAATATTTCCTTGTGCCAGCAATCATTGATAATAGAATCATGGGGAAGGATTACAGATATGATGATGCAATTCAAGTTAGTATTTTTTACCTGTAGAGGATATGGTGTTGTGATATTTTATTTTTGTATAATTTCTACGCTTTCAATTGAGAGGCATTGGCATCCACTTTATACTATGTTCTATGGATTTAGAACCTGACTATCTAGGTCATCCATCTTATCCTGACTATTAGTGGGTACTTTTTGTCATGGCAGCATGTTGTTCCACTTAAGCACCATTTCAGCTAACAAAATGAATAATCTCACTTGGGTCATTAATAGAAATTTGTGGACTTTATTACCTAGTTTCTGGAATCAATGACATATCTGAACCATTGGAATAAAGTTGATGACTAGCAATGCAATTTAGTCTTGTTTTGTTCTCTACTGTTATAGAACTTTTGAGCTTTGGAGAAAGCATCACAAGCCTGATGTGTTGTATGAATTTATGGAATGATACTAGTGTTAGGCATTAACATGTCACATAAATGAACCCTGAATATTCTAGTAATATGCTTGGTAGGCATGATCTTAAGATCCTTAGCTGTTCTGTTCTAAATGTTGTTAAACAAATGATTTAAGCTATTTTCAGCAGAACACTCCAAACTAAGTTCCCCAATCTTAGGTGCACCGGAGATGTTATTGGGATAGTGCTACAGTTTGTCTAATGATAGGCCTTTCCACTCTTGCGTAATTATATCTTGCTTTTGAATGTAGCTAAGGCAATTATGCAAGATATCAGGTGCAAAGGTCTCTTTTGACACAGAGAATGCACGTGGCTCTTTCTATAGGGCGGCAATAAACTTTGTTCTGGATGATTGCAGCAGGTGTATTTTTATTTTTGCTTCAACCTTTGTTGCTATTAACTCCTTTTGTTTTACTATTGATTTTATCATCTCCATTGATCTGCACTGTGCTGATAATTTATGCTTAATAAAGAGCAGCACAAGACATTGGAGCAACACAAATCAGTGGCGAGAATCCAAGGAATTTTCTTGTTGGCCTTGCTAGCAATATTGTATTGGACAAATTCCGTGCTGCCACACTTGTGTGCGCATCAGTTGCCGCTTGCACACGTTCTTTGTTCTTGCAATGCTGGGTATGGATTTATCTCGATTTTCAAACCTGATTGTGTTTTTACCCATCTCAGTCATGCTGATGTTATGTGTTCACCGCATGAAGGCACTAGAGATGCAAGGAAAACGGTCAGAGGCTCTAGATGAACTCTCGAAGATTTGTAGAATTCATAACATGTTCCCTCCAGAAGAAAATTCTGTATGTATTTGGTTTATTCTTTTCAACTTGCTTTTGAGCATTACTATTTTTCCACTTACATTTTCAAACACGTATAACCCTTAGTCATTATAACTTGTCTTATGAGTAGCCAACTTATGATGCTTTTACCAGTTTTTTTGTTCTCCCAATGGTGTGTACGTGATGAGATCAAAATTCTATGTTGTGAATTTGTTTACATTCTGACAGCATATTGATATATATCCAAGGTAGCCAAGTATTAACACCAAGGCCAACTTACCTTTTTTGGAAGAGTAGACATAGAAGGCCCAAGCGATTTACTACAGTTGTTTTTTTTCCATGGTTTATCTTGGTATAGTCTAGGTGTAGGTTTTAGCATGTTTCATCCCTGAGGCATAAAGCAGTAGCTTTGTTCTCAGTACTGAAAAGTGAAAACTTTAGATATTTAAACATCTCCATAGGCTGCATCATTTGATTTGATCCTGGTATTACGCAGGTATATTTGTTCTTACTGGTTAAATGTCTCTAGCATGAAGCTTAGGCTTTTTGTGCTAATTTCATGATCAATTGTGTCATGGTGTTATTTCCGTCAGTCATATCTGTCTACCTGAGCATAACTGAGCTTATTTTATAGAGTAAATATCACAAACGTTTTGAGGCACATTGTATTACAAAACCACAGGTTCTATTTTTTTTTCATAAAACCCCAGCTTTTGAGGCATGACTATCACAAAACCCTACTTCTGTTACCACTTCTGTCAGCTGAAACATGGGCCCTACCTCTCAGCATCACCTTTCTCTTCCTCATCCCCTTCCTCACATTCCTTCCTAGCAGATTGGAGCAGAGCAAACAGCAGGTGTTGGTCGGTGCATTGCTCCTCTTCCTTCCCCCCTCCCTTTCTTCTGCCACCTGCCACTGTGCACACTTGTCCTCCTCCACCACTGCAAACATCAGCAGCAAGAAATGAGTCCAGACATCAACCAGTATACAGAGCTAGCAGCTCGTGCTTACGAACTCCCAAAAAGGCAATTTATGTAATTTCTCAATGAAAACCAACAAGAAGCGAATCATTGAGCAATCAACCATTATATATGAATTAGTTCACACATTTTTTAGGGGAATTAAATCAACTGTTGTCGTTTGCAAGGAAAAAAAAGTCAGTTACAAAGACCTGTCCCTATTCCCTAATATTCAGAACAGTGAGGCAAGCAATGGAGTCATACCTTGATGCACAGTGAGGAGGACGAGGGTAGTAAGGAAGTCATCGGCAGCACTGGCAGTAGTGCTGCTTGGAATGGAGGTAGAGTTCACAGGGAAAATTCACCGGATGGTAGTCCAACATGGGAATTGATGGGAGAGACATGAGCTTGGGCAATCTGCAGATGCCATGTCATTGAGGAAGCCACCCAGCTCCCAAGGTCCTGCTGTGCAGCTGCCCTGCGTTCGACCTCATGCTGCCACCTAAGCTCTCACCATGCTGCCACAGCTGGAAAGGGGGAAGAAAGTGGGGGATTTGGGGCTAATGAACAGGGACCACCTGTTAGTTGATGGGAATCGGTGGAAGTGGGTTCTGTGTTACAATTTGCCCCCGGTCTGAAGTATTGTGAAATAAAATGTAGAACCTGTGGTTTTGTGATATGTGTGCCTCAAAACCTGTGATTTTGTGAAATTTACTGACAGAGGGATATATGCTGCTGATTTATTGTCATTGCTATCATATGAACAGATTCTAACTGTATTTTTGTGTGAATAAGACCATTTTCCGTGCTGTATGCATATGCATGCAAATAACCTTAATATAACAAAAAAAACAGATTTTATATTTTTCGCAATTTTCAATGTTCTTTCTGCATATTATCCTCTTAATGGAAACATAATTTATGCAACTTTTTGTTTCTTTGTTCCTTACAGGCGGAAATGGAAATGGTTGCTGGTGGACTTAAGAAGAATTTACAAGTTGCAGAAAGGGTTCATCTCTTATCTCTATATAGGGGCATCTGTACTGCTGGTAATATCAGAACTGCTGCAGAGGCTCTTGGCCTGGTAAGTAATAGCCATGACCCATGATTTATTTTGGAGCAGAACAACATATCTGCTATATTATAGCTCAATAAAGTGAAAATTCTACACCTGAGTATAAAGTGTGTTGTTGTTTGTCTGTTTAGGGCAAATTAGAGCTCCCTGATATGTAACTAACACTACAAGATAAGCGACATCTGTACATTAATAAGCAGATGACATCAGGATACATAACACCGATACTTCAAGAGAAAGAAGTTTAATTTGAGTCCCTCTACTCTTTTGAAAGTATAGTTTTCACCCTCAACTTCAAAACTTTTCTTCCCTGCAACAACAAAAAAGTAAAAATAAAAAATAAAACTGTTGAAATTTTGTTCTCAATTCTTCAAACCAGATCAAACAACCCCTTCCTTAACACACCTGGTTTTCAACTATGTGGCATCTGAATACAGCAGAAAGCATTAGACATGCTCAATCAGCAACCAAAAGTGAAATGGACAATAAATGCCTATAACTTTCACACCCCCTTTCTCCTATCCCAAGTTTCAAGGCAGCCATACCTATGCCTATGGACACTTCCCTGATCCGAGGGCAAGGCTCCTTGCAGTGGGCTTTGTGGGCTTCTGTGAGGGAAGCGAATCCTCTGGCTTTGGTAGTAAAGTCATGGTGTGCAGTTGTGCTTCAAATTTGCCGCCCACTGCATCCAACATTCATCCTGATTTGCTGCATTTTTAGCTTACCGAAGTATACATCCATTGTAGCAAGCAAGCCAAATGACTCGATCCTATGGTGACCATTGCTGTTGCTTGCTACTTAATGGTTAACTCAATCCTACGATGATCTTTGCTATTGCTTGCTAATTAACGGTTAACGCTATGTACAGGAACCAACTGCAATACTTTATGCTGCAATCAGAAGTGCAGTATTGAAGTACTACTGAAACAGTAATATAACACCATCCAGTACAAAACAAAGGTTGAGTTCCAAAAAGTGGAACATCCCAAAATAAGTATGCTTGTTTTTAAGTAAGAAAATGAATATGCTATTTTAAGGAGCTGTTTTCATTTCTAAAAAAATATAGATAAATGTTATACCGGAGAAGTATCATGGTAGATCGATAAGCTACACAGCTATTTTGTTCTGCCTCGGTGCCAAAACTGAGAAAGGATTGCTGTTCTCCCTCCACACCATCGGTATGACCTTTATTTTTTCCCCTCCACGCTGTCGCGTGCTGTGCTGTTGGGCCGAACTGGGCAACACTTAGGCAAGCCAAGAAAGTAGCAACTCAGGACAGACATTGGATGCAGTGGACGGCAGATTTGAAGCTAACTGCATGCCATGACTTTGCTACCAAGGTCAGGATGCGCTTCCGTCTGTGTGGAAGGTAGTGATGTTTATGTCGGTTGGCTAGCATGCTATGGTTGCCACCATGGCATAATTGACGGAACTGCAGCTTATTGACCTTAAGATATTATCTTATCTGACTGTATTTGATTTTTTTTTTCTTTTGAGAGAGACTGGATTTGATATTCGGAGGATGCAAAGTAAATGGTTTCCAAATTAGAGGTGAAGATTAGAATGTGGAAAGAGCTGGACTACTAGAAGTGGATTAATTCCTATTACAAAAATAATTATTTGAAGAGAAAATTGTTATTTTGCCACATAAGAGAATGGCATGCTCACATTTTCCACAGTTCATTGTCATTGCTAAAATGACACAATGTTCAGTGAAAGTTCACTCTTTGACACCATATGAAATGACAAATTTGCACCAATCGTCTCCCCTTCATCTTCACATCCCCTCGCTTATCCATTCTGGCCATGGCTGTGCCCTAGCTCCAGCCGCTACTGCTTGTGTCAACTCTAGATTCTGCCTCGTGCACCCTAACTCCGAAGCATAAACTGATTTGTCATATTCTGGGTTTAGCATCCAATGTGACAAAAGAGCAAAATCACACTGTAACTTTGTGGCATATTAGCTATATTTAAGGAACTTTGTGGTAAATGCAAACATGCACTCAACTATGTGACCAAAGAGCTCCTAGGGTATTGTTAAAGGGTTTAGAGAATGGCCAACAGATTGCCTATACTACCAATCCTAAACTTTTGGGTTTTTAAGCAAAAAATCAGCCTCTAACAGTAGCCCTAATCAAACTCCTAAAAATCCTCATCCCCATCTCCAGAAATCTCTCTCCACAAGTTGGGAGAGGGTCTCACCCCCAATAGCCATCACCGAGCAGTTCACGCGTGCTGGGAAGAGGAGTCGGCTGCAGAGTACAGGAAAAGAGGTCCGATTCTGTTTGGAAGTTTTTTATGTGGCCCACTTTTTATGTTTTGGGAAGTTAAATTAGGCTATCTCTTGAAGGGGAGGATATTTTTATCCCTTAAATCCCATTAGAGATTCCCAAGAAAAAGATTTAGGTGATTGAATTTTGGCAGTCTGTTGGTGATGCTCTTATATATGATGTATGTAGCTCTGCACAGATGTTTTCCACATATATATGGTGTGTTCAACAATCTTTGGATGAACTTAACCAGAACAGATTGATCCAATTACATATTAAGAACAAATAGTAGCAAGAGGGAACTGCATCTCTTTATTTTTAAGGTTAATGGCACTCAAGCCAGCGGTATCAACAACCATGAACATATGCTTTTTAACTGGGTTACATGTAGTTTACAACAAATAGCAGTTGTGCTCACAACAATCCTATTCCTGTTGTTTAACTTGAACATGTTTCTCTATTTTCTGAAAGGACTATTTATCTGGTTGTATTTTCCTGCAGAGCTTACCAGATCAATGAGAATGCAGATGCAGCTGAAGGATTCATTCTGTCCATATTTTTCTAGTTCCAACCTCTAATTGCCACCCCTCAACAGTATATGAAGGCTTGAAGCCAGCAAAAAGATTAGTGATGGAAGGTTTTGGCATCCTCAGCCCTCAGGTCTCCAGAAGATGCATATGATGCTGGTACAGGAGCGAAGTAAACCACCGGAACAGTTCTAGGGGAAACATATCGACCCCAAGAATGATACTGACAGCCTTTTGTTCTTCGTGGCATCCGATTTTGATACAACATTAGCTTACACAGTTGACAGTTGTATGGGATCATACATGTTCTCTAACTTGTGACAGGATGCTGCAACATATGCTGCTGCATTGGGCACCCTCTCTGTGGAGACAACATTTTTTGGCCGGTGATTTGCATTACAGAAGCACAAAAGGTTTTGGTCGTAGTAAAAGTTGTTTTTTAAATGTTGCAGATAGTACACTGGACATGTCTCTATTCGAAGTACTTGCCATGGCATGCCCACTTTTGGGCGAGGACGGAATGTGACGTTTGCATGGACGTAATTAGGAAGAACCAGTGCGTCACTCCTAAGATGTCATTGTTCTTGAAAGGAACATACGACTTTGTTCATAGAATGGATAAACATATTTTGTTTACTTTTTTTTAAAAAAAGATGTTGGATTGCCTAGTTTAGTGAAGCATGACACATTTGCTGCTAGCCGTGGTATAACTCATGGAGGATTGTCAGCTCCTCAATGTCTATCTGATTAGGTGGGCTGTCTGACAATCAAATTTCTATTGATCATTGAAGCCATGGTCGAGACAGAGAAAAGGGAGATGTTTCCTAGATGATGCCACCGTCATGAGACCGCACATATGCTCAACGTCGGTAAACTCACGATAGGCGGGAAGCTGAAGACGTGCACGAGAACCTCGTTGCAGAGGTGTCTGATCAGGTCATCACTGTCATTGTGGTCAGATGGATTTCACTGTCTTTTTTTACCTTACGTTCAATCGTGGTGGGTTTCATGAAAAAAAAGGCAACGAATTCGATTGGCTAGTTGCCAAACCAGAAATGCTTTCTATATATACTACACTTGATGCATGTGGAATAGTACGTGTTACGTATTCGTTCACACCGTTTCCTTCACGACCGGATGACAGAGTACATGAAAAATGGAAATGCGATCTGGTGAGGAATAAAGGAACAGATGACAACAAAAGCACTTTTTTATTTTTTTAAGTAGTTATATATAAAGATTAGTTAGAACCCAAATGTGAATCAAGATTTCTCTGTTATCGTTTGTGAAGCACGTAAATAACTCTTCAATCTCTTGATTAGATCCCCGTATTAGTTAGACAGAAAGAAAAAAGATACAGATTATCACATCGTATAAATAGCTAATAAAGAAACAAACACCTTCAACACGATCATGGCTGCTCTTTGCTCCTCCAGCTCACGTCACGACCATGACTATTATTTTTACAGATTCAATTTCTATAGGCATGGACATCACACTAATGACAAGACGATTGAGGTGGTTGTTGTTGTATTCAAGCCACATGTTCTCAAGAGAAAGATCAATAAGTAAATCGAACGCCACGGTGGCTAGAAGCCATGGATATGCATTGTTTGATGAGAAAATCACGGTCTCTAATCTTGTACAGCTGAGAAGCTTATCAAAAACCATATTGTTCTTACTGTTGTCAAAGTACATGGTGGTTGTTTAACCTCAATGGGAGATTTAAGTTTAAGGTGAAAGATTTTGACACATTTTGTATATCATATTACACCACATATCAGCTTAGCGATGTTGATAAACAACACAACATATTTGTCATCAATTGTGCAACGGCTCTGGAATAACTCTTGTGAGATCACCAACTCCTCAATATTCTTATTGGTTGGTATACCTAGCAAGGACATTGTTGACAAAGGCGATGCTAGATCAAATTTCTATTGCTTGTTGAAGTTTCTATCGAGACAAATGAAGCGTAGGAAAGGGATACATGCGAACATGCCCCTAGATGATGTCATGAGACCGCGCATGTGCCCACTATGTTGGCCAACTCACTATGGACAAGAAGTCAAGGATGTCCATAAGGATGTAACTCATAGATATGGCTAATGTAGTTGTCACCATTATGATTATATTGATTTTATCGCCATTGTTTTGTCTCGCACTCAACCATGGTAGACTCCATGAAAAAGCAAAAAATTTGGTTGCCTAGTTGCTAAATCAATAAATCCATTTGTAGAGTTAGATGCACTAGCAATCATACGCGTTTATGTTTCTAAGTCAATTTCGTTTACACCATTTTCTTCATGATTGAAGATAGACTACATAAAAAAAACCTGATCTAATGATGAACAGATAACTTTGTGATGAGTGAAAAACGAAGGATGAACTGAAATGCTTTTTAAGTAGGTACATATTTAATTAGAAATCAAAAGAAAATCTAAATTGTATGTTGTTTGTAAAGCACTTATAAAGCTCTTCAATCTCCTTATTAGATTCTCTAATTAGTTAGACTAAAAGAAGAAACATATTATCCAACTAACAAACAAACACCTTTAATGGGAACATAGCTATTGCTCTTACGCTGCTATTGCTCCTGATGCACGTGTTGCGTTTATTTCCTCAACATTTGAAATTGGTTAACCCCTCTACCAAGCCAGCTCCTTGATGTTCATTTCATTTGGCGGTATGCCTGATAAGGACATTAGTGATAAAGATGATAATCAATCTAATTTATATTGTTTGTTGAAGTCAGGCATATGAAGCGAAGGAAAGAAGCTAAGGATATCTACCAGAACATTGTTGCAAAGGTGGCTGATCATACATATAGTTGTTGTCACTGTGGTCAAATGAATTTTTACACCTTGTTTTGTTTTGTGTTTAACCATAGTCAATTTTATAAAAAAAATGAATTTGGTTGGTTGTCTAGTTGTTATATACGGTTAAATATATGATAGATTGTAGATTGTCTAAGTCGAATTTATTTACATTATTTTCTTTACAGCTAAAGATAGAGTAAAAAAAAAGAAAATTTGATCAGATGATAAACGAAAAATAAAAATCTAACTTGGTAACGAATGAAAAATGGATAACAACTAGAATATTTTAAATAAAAATTTAGTTATTAAGAGTAGTATTTAAGAGTGAATTAGTCTACCATTTCTAAAGTATTTATAACTCTGAAGTCCTATCTTCTCATTAGATTATCTATATTGATTAATTAGACGGAAAGAAGATGGCTAATAAAGAAACAAACCCCTTCTACGCGAACGCGACCGTGGCGGCTCTTGCTCTTGCTCCTGCCCGCGTCTCGTTTCCTCATCGTTCGAAATTGTTTGACCCCTCAAGCAAGCCAGTCTTCCTCTTCCTCCTCTCTCTCTCTCTCCCCAAATCCCGCACCCGCTGGTACGAATCCCGCCGCCGCGCCATGTCCTCCTCCCGCGGGCCGCCGTCTCCTCCGTCCCAACCGAACCCTATCGACCCCTTCGCGGCGGCGGAGCCGGAAGGGGAGGCGCCGCCGCGAAACCCTATTATCCCCCGCGACCCGCCGTCGCCGGAGATGGAGGCCACCGCGGAGGCGCTCACCCTGGAGGAGGTGCTGCGGCGGCGGAGGCGCCGGGCCAAGCGGCTCGTCGACGTGTACCGGCGGCTCTACTGGACGCTGGGGGAGGAGCTGCGGGCGCGGCACCGGCAGTACGTCTGGGAGCTCGGGCGGAGCCCGCTCGAGGCCGAGCAGCCGCCGCCGCCGCCCTCCACGTCCGGGGTCGGCGGGGAGCTGGTGGTGGTGAGGCCGGTGTCCGCGACGGTGCCGAGGCGGAAGAAGTGCGGCTTCGCTGGGTGCAAGGTGCGGGCCATGGCGATGGCAAAGTTCTGCCACTCCCACATCCTCTCGGACCCAAACCAAGTGCTCTACAGGGGTTGCGCGTATATTAGCAAGACGTAAGTCGCTGATAGCCCCTCTTCTCCTCAATTCAGCATGAAGCGTTTGGATCTTGGGTGTCATAGTTTGGATCTAATAATAACCTAGGGTTAAGAGGGACGCCTTTGTGTCATATTAGGCTATATTGGTACTGGAGAAATCTGGCAATGCCTCCGTTTGTGGTGACCTTATGTTGTGATATATGGGCTAATGTTTCTTAAATCTGTGACATGAGTGTGCCGTGGGTATACAGAAACCGTGTTACTCAAAGCACATTGTTGTGTCCAGTCAATGCTTGAGGATGCAAAAAACTTGACATTTTATCACATTGTGACAATGGATAAAAGATCTAATTCGTTTCATTGCCTTCATTTTTTTATATGATAGAGGATGACTATGTGTTGTTTGTGAAATAGGATGAGAGGATCCAATTAATTGTTAGCTATTCTTAGTGCAAATTAATCTGTATGGTGTTAAACTATATGGTATATAGGGTAGATATGTATCTTGGGTTGCATCTTCCTTAACCGGATAGGGAACAAGATGAAACTTGGAATGCAGATCCAACTGAACAAAAAGGTTCCTTCATTAAGAATACCCTCATGAAAAATAGGGATGAGGAAAATGTCTTGCTTCTTGCTTCTGTAGCATAGCTTAATAGTATGCAATTGTATGCTTATGTGATAATGAACTTGTGAATAAGCAATTTTGTGTTGGAAGTTTATGGTTTGCTGTAGTTAGATCAATCAATATGATAACTTTTTAGTAGGGATGTAAGATTTGGATCACTCAAATATGGTTGAATTTATCTAATAAAATTTGCTTTTTTTTCCTACTGTCATCTAGGGTATCATCCTGTACTTTACATAGTATAAGCTCTTCTAGGGTACATTCCTGTGCTTAGTGTACCTGTTAATGTTTAAACTTTTGTTCTTTCGCCAATTAGATTTGAATAATAGGTTGAATTTGGACTAGGTTTTTGGAATAGGTTGTTTTATTTGTTTGATGTTGGCATCTGGTGCTATTTCTCTGTGTTTCACATTTTCTGCTTGTACGTTCCAAGGCAAACTTCAGTTCAGATTTAACTTTTTGTTACTCTAATTTTTGTTTAATTGAGTATTAACAAAGCTTTACAGTTTGCGTTCTAACAAGATTCATCATAATGTTTCAGTAGCCCACAACTTGGGCAAATTACTTGCGGCAGACCCATCCTAAAAGCTTCGGTTCCCTCCCTCTGCAATAGTCATTTTCAAAAATGTCAGAAGTTAATTACACAAGGTTATAAGAAGTTTGGATTTAATCTACCACCCACAGGCAAGCTCTCTCCAAATTTTAGTTTGTTGGTTGCTGAATGTGTTCATCAGATCCAAGCCAAGCGGAGAGTATCACAAGTATAGCAGCGCGGAAGATATCCCTCAAAGATGGGAAAGTTGACTGAGCTGTGTCACAAATCACAAGATATCTATTGTTGCACAATTTTATGATAATGCCAGGTATTATGAGGCTTACCAAAGGCAATGATAACTTCGTCTGCCAGAATACTGCACTCACTCTTTCTTGGACAAAATAAAATGAGGAAAATTCATATATATATGCGAGTTAGAGTTTGAAGTGCATCTCTGGCAGAATTATTTCATGGGGGATTTGAAAGACGGTGAACTGCAGATGTCAAATGTATAGTTGATTAAGTCAATGGAGTATCACAATGAGGATACACGAATGAAATTCCTTTGGACAGCACCTTATATCTAGTAAAATGCTTTATCATGAGTTATATGGGTTGCTATTGCTGATCACCAGGGAGGACTGCCATTTAATTTTGCTGATATGTTGAATCATCTGCTTGTCCTTTTATAGTGTTTTGCTGGGGGATTCAATGCTGACTGCAGGCATAGCTGCTTGGTTCTTCATAACGAGTTGCAAGGCATTATAAGCTCATCACATTCTGAATGGATTTCATCCAAAACACGTTCTATATGTTATTTGCCATTGTAGCTGGTGCAATTGCTGTTCTATTATTCAGCTTGCTTCCAGAAATGTTCTTATTGTGAAGTAAACACCATTCTCAATTTCCCCAGGTGGTGATTTCATACCTTGCATATATGCATATACCTCACTTTCCCCAGATGGTGATTTCATACATTGCTTATATGCATATGCCCATGCAGAGGGAGCTGAAAGCATGTTGCAATTTAAAGTTTGCATGAATTCAAAGGTGCTCTGTATCAAGAGTGGTTATGCATAACATGCTGTGTAGGAGCCCTAGAAACAAGGGATTGCGAGGAGATTCCATGTGCATTTGATCCTTGCCTGGTACAACTGTATAGCTGGAATCTTTGCATGATCGAGAGGTGCTTTGCATTGATAATGTTTTTGCACCACATGCTGATGGAGGAGCCCCACCAAAATAGATTAGTGAGGTGTTGCTTGGTTGCAGGAATGCTGTGTTAATAATGGTTTTGCACCACAAACTGAGGGACCCTGATATTAAGGAATTATGAGGTGATACTTATTCAAGGAATGTTCACCAAGTACCACAAACAAATTCCATGGACAAAAAGCCGTTGAACTTGGATGAACATTAGTTTCTTGGCTACATATGATATGTGGATGTGCTGGATGTGGATTATTATTTTTCTTGGCTACATGACATGTGGATGTGCAATCACGTATTAGATACCATGGAATTTGGACAAGAATGTTGTGTGGCAGATTTTTAATGCTGGGATCTGTACCAGAATTACTAGCTTAAGGTGCTCTTTTCTGCTTGATTTTGATGCTAGTTTAATGCTGTAAAGTATTTACCAGATGTAAATGACACTTTATCGTTTTCTCATGTCAAAATTTGTTTGTACCGTGAGAGCCCCAACCCTTTGTACTACGTTTCTTCGTACCGTCTAGCGACGATGTGGCCATGTTGCTCGGTTACACCATCATCATGCTTTATGTGGAGATAACTTACGGAAAGGGGAGGGACATCAACTGAAAATTCATTTTTACTGTGTTGACAGTATACAGATGGGACTTCGTGTAGTTATTGCTACCAAGAAAGCCACCACGTGAAGCAACACTGTCTAATTAGAACCAATTACTCAACATGGCCGTTGGATCACTTTTATGCTTAATCACAGCTATCAATAATGTCAACTTTTAATTTAATACTGCTTTTAATAAGTGTTTCGGAAGGACTTCTAAAATCCCACAGCAACCTGCAGGGTATCCATTAGTTATAAATCTTTATACACCATCGGATAATGTTTCGATGCTTCCAATTATTACCAATCTTGCTAGCCTTATTTTCGTGATGTTCGACTAAGACATTTCTTGATGAGATTCACGAATTTCAGTCCACGTATTGTAACTGCACCGAACACATCGATGCTGTGTAGCAACGTATGGGTTGTTGTCCGGTAAATAAGATGAAACTAGCCCTTGCACTTGTCCAAGGATTGTAGGTTTATACTTACAACGTATGGAGTATCTATTTGCCTCACTTTTACCTTACATGATTAATCGCTTAGACATTATTGGTTCCATGGTCCTCGGCTATACCATGGACAGGTTTTCATTTTTTTTAGTTGTTAGCCTCTTTATTTTTACAAGAGCATTTTGGTTACTAATGGAATTTATCAAATCCGATGTTATGTAACGGTAAGAATCAAATCCAATGGTATGGAATGGAAAGAATTAACTCAATAAGAGATTACTGAACTAGAAAAACTTGATGTCAGAGAAATAGTTTTTATTATTTAGTATCTCTATCCTCTGTCCAAGTTCGGTCTTTTAGGACAGAGGTAATATTTGGTAAAAATACATTTTTTGTATTTCAATTTTGTTCCAAATTCACCTTCATGCTCAACTTAAAAGCATGTTGTCCTAACTATATTGAGACAAAAGTTATAAAGTTGCCACTTTCCAATCTCGTCGAGTTTGAGGCCTCCACCAAATCCATTCTCCCCTTGGTTTCCTTTCTATTTGAGTCATTGATCCACAATTCCATCAATTTCTATTCAAGGATCTCCTATTCATCACAAGTCAGGGCTCATTCCATAGCCCATCTCTCCTTCCACATTCCTCTTCTAGGCCATCGCTTAGATCATTTGCTTGTGCCAGCCTATTCAGGTGCTTAGCCCAACTTAGGCAAGGTGCCACCTTGCTTTGCCTCTATTGGTTGACTGCCATTGTCATGGTGCTATGATCTTGAGCCTCAAACCACCCTAAGCCATCCCTTGGACCATTTGCTTGCGCTAGCCCATTCAGGTGCTTAGCTCAGCTGAGCCAAGGTGCCACCCTACCCCTGTCTTGCACTATCAGTTGACTGCCAATTATTATGTTGATATGATCTTGAACCTCAAACCACCCCAAGCCAATCTCACCCCCTCTTTGCAAACTAGTTTGAGCTAAAGTTCGACACAAGGCCACTTGTGTGATGCAGCATGGACACCGACCCAAGACAATTTCCATTGAATGAGCATTGTCACTGAGCCATCCCACATTAGCACCTAGTGCATGTTACCCTTCTCACTGGCATTCCACGTGCTTCTTACCAAATCAATTGAAATCTCTCGAGAGCGACTTCAAACTCAAGTTCTTGCTTTTTTGACATCTTGAACTAGAGAGAAAGGGAGACTGTCATCTCCATTGATCTTTCTCGGGGTCCTCTTCAAGATGTAGAGTTTGATCACTATCATCTTCATCCACTCAAGCCAACCTCCACCTCAAGCTAGCTATTGTCATCTTCAATTTCGTCAAGCCGCTGCTACGACTGCTAGCACAATTTTTTACCGCTAATTATTTCCATGTTAGCAATGAAACAGGGAGGTGGGTGAGCATCCCCCTTGCTTTTCCTTTTTTCTTCTTCGCCGTAACAAGTTGCTATAGTGCCTCCTCTGCTCCAGCTCAACCTTCACCTTATTGTTATCGACCTTCCTCAAACAATCTCAATCTCCAACAAACTATAGAAATGAGTACCTCATGCCTAGGTATACATTCCCCCCTCCAATTTGGTTGATTTTCATCACTAGAGATTGATCTCATCTCGCACTATGTCACAAAGAACGTGAGCATTGCCACCATGTTCTCGCCACTATGATAATCCTATGTGCTAGGTGGTGCCTCTTGTGGACAAGCTAAACCATGGAAGCGTAGAAAACTTCATAGAAATTAAGATTTCCCTCCTACTTTGAGGGCCATTTCAATTAGTTGCCTAAAATTTTTGGTAGGACAATAAATTGAACATTCTATCAAAATAGTCTTTCATTAAGATTTTTTTACTAATACCCATATTTCTATGCAACACAAAATTTAATAGAGCATTAAACCACACCAATCATATATCTCTCTTATTGATAATGGGCTGACCTAGTAAACTGGTTGATTGCCATTAGCAACCTTCCACCATAGTCCATGGGGAATTAGATATTTTGACTTCATAGAGGTAAAAGGCTCTTGTTTAAGTTAACAATGATAAGATCTAATGACCCATCGACTTCTATTAACAATCCTCCACCATTCTAGGAGAATCAAATTCTCTGACTTCAGTATAAAGGCTAAGACATATGACATAATGATAATGACATAATGAGTATATCATTTATAATAAATAAAGTGTAAATTCAGTATTCATATGATTCTATAGCAAACCAATGTCTTCCATTCCAGATGATATGGACTGGCATCTCTTTATTTTTTCCCTTGTTTTTAATTCTAGTAGAATTAAAGAAACATACTACTTTAATTCTACTTTAATTTCTATGTTTATTTATTCCTATGTTTTTCTGTCATGTGTTTAATGTTTAAAAGGGTCTTGGCTTCAAAACAAAATGGCCCTGTTAGCGCAAAGTGTGCAAATACTTCTTTCCAAGAGGAAAAGAGATTCCAAGAGAAAAGGAGTTCTCTGAGTTAATATCCCCTAATATCAACCGCTTAAACTCACCGGACCGTATGTCATACAATCTGTTTCTTTCCCGAGGAACCTGTACGCGAATCCATCCCTAGTCTTGGGCAGCCAACGCAACTTCGCATCTGATCTGAGGCATCCGACGCTTCTCGACTCCCAAACGCTGCCGCCGCCTGCCGGCCTGCCTTTCGCCAACCCCACTTCTCCTTCCCTCCTCCTCCTCCGCCGCCGCCGCCATGGATGAGGAGTACGACGTGATCGTGCTGGGCACGGGCCTCAAGGAGTGCATCCTCAGCGGCCTCCTCTCCGTCGACGGCCTCAAGGTAGTAGATAAATAGAGTCTCTCTTACCGAATCGGCGGCCGCCGATCGACCTGCCTGGATCGGTGCTCGAGCCTAGCTCCCGTCGTCGACCGGTGTGTGTGGGCACGGCCGTTTCGTAGATCGGGCCGGCGGTGCCGCCTCCGCCCCCGCCCCTTTTGATCTCGGCTTGACGCGCTGCACTCAGATGACGGAGCTGCTGGTTGTTGTTGTAGTTCGCCATTGATCGCTGGTTTACTTAGATCCTTGAGGCGCAGCGAGATTGTAACTTTACCAGAGATCGTGGCTGGGGTGCCCCACCTGGATGGGTCGGTAGTGCGCCATGGTTATGGTGGTTGCTTGCTTTGGGGGGAGGAATCATGAGTTTTTTTTTTTTTTGCCCCCGGCTGGTGATATCTAGTTTCGACTTCCCTAGCCTGGTTCTCCATGCTGGCTTCAGCAAATAATTGGTTAGCTATCATGATCTTCAGAGCTCACCAGCCTTGCCTCTTTTATGACATCCCACTTAAGAGTAGCGGCATAGTGATATCGGGGAATTCACAGTAAGATCTACTTCTAACTAACAGTTGCACTTGTGATGTTTTTGCAGGTGTTGCATATGGATAGAAATGACTACTATGGAGGGGATTCCACCTCGCTCAACCTTAACCAGGTAAGCAACTGCAGTGAAATTAAATTAAGCTGTAGAGTTTCTATATCTGTGTCCTCATTTCTTGTCAAGGAATGCTCATGTTATTATGGAGTACATTATTTCTTTTAATTCTTTCCTTGTTCACTGACATTGGCTTTCAATTCACTTTCTGGAATAGCTGTGGAAGAGATTTAGAGGGGAGGACAGACCCCCGGCTCATCTGGGCGCAAGCAGAGATTACAATGTAGATATGGTCCCAAAGGTGCAACAGTCACTTCCCGTCAAAATCCATCTTGGTTCTATCTTTAGTAGCAACTAACATATGTGGGGTACCATATGTGACGTCATAAACAGAACCCCCATGATGGTGCATAGGTTTATCATCATGAGAAACATTTAGATCTTTTTATATTATAAATGTAGTAATTCACTGATTTAGAAAACTATGTAAATATTGTGTGTAAATACTCAAATGGAAAAAAGGCTGCAAAGTAATTATTATTACAGATTTTTGTTGATTGTCAATAGTTGGATGATTTATTACAAGTGGATACTATTATGATTCCAGAGTAAAAGTTTTTTTTTTCTTTTTTTAATCTCGACAGTTTATGATGGCAAATGGGACATTGGTTAGGACCCTCATTCACACTGATGTGACAAAGTATTTGTCATTCAAAGCTGTTGATGGAAGCTATGTCTTCAGCAAAGGGAAGGTAACATCTTCAGCTTATGCCTTCTGGTTTTGTTAGCATCACATTTCCTCTAGTGTTCTCTGTAAGTGGTTGTTAGATCTATATTATGATCTTGTTTCTATGCTAGCAGTGTAACATACCCTTTTCCATTTTCAATTGTCAATCAGATTCACAAGGTACCTGCTACTGACATGGAGGCTCTGAAGTCCCCTTTGATGGGCCTTTTTGAGAAACGCAGAGCAAGGAACTTCTTCATTTACGTCCAAGATTACAATGAAGCTGATCCAAAAACACATCAAGGGTTGGATCTTACTACAATGACAACTAGAGAACTGATAGCGTGAGTACACCAGTGCTTGTTGCTCTGTATTCAATCCTTTCTCAATAGTTGATCTCCTTCTGTTTCTAAAGGAAACAATAAATTTGGAACATACCTGTTACATTTATATGAGAGATTGTTTAGACTGAATACTGATACATGCACTAATACATATATGAAATGTCAAACATCACAACAGTATGTGGGAATTGATACATATGTGAAACCAAGTTAATTTGAAAGGAAAAAAAATGTTTACTTGAATATTTAAAATGTCTGGATTGTAGCAAAGAGAACATCCACCGTTTCATCTGTCTGTTGAGTAGAGCTATAGAAGGGTTACACTTGAAGAACTTTTGCATGGAATGCATATGTGGCACGTGGCAATCTTTATATATACATAGCAACACCCAAAATTTAGTGGCCACCAATGCATTGCTAAATTTAGCATAACTGTTGATATGACTGAAAGTTTTCTTTGAATGAAATTACCTTGATATTAGAAACCGAAGTATTTAAGTTACGACTTCAGTTACCTTGTTGAACCAAACAACATATTTATGTTATCTGCCACGTGGTGCGGTACTGCAAAATGAAAGCATAAGCGTTGGAGCATGGGTTGAAGGTATCTAGGGTGCCACATTAATAAGCTCTTACTGCAAAATTTTAATTTGCGTTATTGTTTGTTATATCTTGCCTAATGTGGGCCCACTTAAATATAGATGAGCTTCTGTTGTAATTTTTAATAAGATTACTTCCTGATGGATTGTCTTCTAGTGATTGTGTTCCAACAAAAAAATCATTATTTTTGTGAAGATAGCATGGAATTTTCTGTCTCAGAATAATCTTGCCTTCAACCTTCTTGTTACCTCTTCCTGCACACAAATAACTCTGCTTCCACTCCATTTGTCCTTTCTTTTCCAGAAAATATGGTTTAAGTGATGATACTGTGGATTTCATTGGGCATGCACTTGCTCTTCATAGAGATGATCGCTACCTTAATGAACCAGCAATTGATACTGTAAAAAGGATGAAGGTAAGTCTTGCTCAAAGCTCTGGTAGATGGTTCGTAGTCTTCTGTTCATCTTTTACCATTCCATTATCATCTCTAAAATGCCTTCAGGATGCACTAGTGTTGCTTTTTTTTAGCTGTGGCACTGCTGTTTTGTGAAAATTCTTGCTTTATGGAGTTCAATTATGTTTTACTAGTTTATCTGCTTGTAGCTATATGCAGAGTCCCTTGCACGCTTTCAAGGAGGTTCACCTTACATTTATCCGCTGTATGGGTTGGGCGAGCTGCCACAGGTTAATCAGATTTTAATGCTGATTAAATACCTGCTGCATGTGCATTTTTTAAGATGGCCATATATAACACTTTCTTATTCCACAGGGTTTTGCTCGTTTAAGTGCTGTTTATGGTGGCACTTACATGCTAAATAAGCCAGACTGCAAGGTGCGATTATCATCAACCCTACCATGACTTGCATCTCTGGATGAGAGCCAACTAACTTTCTTTTGGCTTGTGATACATGATCTTAGGTTGAATTTGATATGGAAGGGAAGGTCTGTGGCGTTACATCAGAAGGTGAAACTGCAAAATGCAAGAAAGTTGTTTGTGACCCTTTATACTTACCCAACAAGGTTAATTTTTTCCTGTATTCAATTTACATAGCACAGCAATTTTTCATTCAATGTGTTCTTTTAGGACATTTAAATGTTATACTTCCATCTCAAGACATTCACATTCAAATTTACTGTATTTTTCTTCTACCCTTCCATTTGTTGAGAAATGCTATATACTAAAACCTCATTTGATGTTCTGCATACGCCTATTAACAGGTTAGGAAGATAGGGAAAGTTGCACGTGCAATTGCTATTATGAGCCACCCAATCGCAAACACAAATGATTCTCACTCAGTCCAGATTATTTTGCCACAGAAACAACTTGGACGCAAGTCAGACATGTCAGGCCTTTCTCAGATACTACTCATCTGATGAATTACTAGATTCACTCGCCCATTGCTTTTAATGAGTTAATCTATCCCCATTTATGACATTCTATTGGTATTCTCCTGTTAGGTATGTCTTCTGTTGCTCATACACACACAATGTTGCTCCGAAAGGGAAGTTTATTGCATTTGTATCTACAGAAGCGGAGACTGACAATCCAGAATCTGAGCTAAAGCCTGGAATTGATCTACTTGGTCAAGTAGATGAGCTATTTTTTGACATCTATGATAGATATAAACCTGTGAATGAACCATCTCTTGATAATTGTTTTGTCTCTACTGTAAGTTCTACAATATATGATTTTAGAAACGAGCATGTTCGATTGCCTCAGACTATATAATATCCTCAGACTATATAATATTCTGGTCGTTATTCTCTCTGCAGAGCTATGATGCCACCACACATTTTGAGACAACGGTGACAGACGTTCTTAACATGTATACAATGATCACTGGAAAGGTAAGACACACTTCCTCTCTTCATTTTCTTTAATATATGCAATGCTTCTGTCTAGCTGTTGAAGCTAACTGTGTACTGTTAATATTTTCTATATTTTGTTATAAACACCATTTTCGGAGAGGATGAAAAATTAATGCCTGCAGGCTATAGAGAGGAGTAGAGTATCATATTTTTTCATTATCTCGACCAATATGTTATCTTCTTCAAGTCTAGATGCAAGTCTTTTTGGTTGGTTATTTTTTTGTACAATTATGCATCCTATCCTTTCTTTCCTAATTCTTTTCTCCTTTCAGACTGTTGATCTCAGCGTTGATTTGAGTGCTGCCAGTGCTGCTGAAGAATATTAAATTTCATAGCCAAAGTTCAATTATTCACAAAGATACGCTTTTCCTTGGTGGGCGCCACAGCACAGACCGTAAACAAATCACTGGTATAGTTATTCGAATTCCGGATTATATTCGCTGTTCTGGCCTGGTCTTTAGCAAGATTGTTGCAATCGGTAATATGCGGATCTGTTGATCAAGATGACTGAATGATGGTGATTTTATTGCTACTTAAGTAATGACCGAATGGTGTAACAGTGTACACAGTGACAGTGGGGCATTTTGTGAAACATGTATCATATCTGCTCGGCAATTCTTACCTTGTATTTTAAGGTTTCGGTCGGGTGCGCTTCTGGTATCAGCCGGTAGCATGTGTTTTGTTTTACCGAGTCATGTGAATGAAAATTTTAAATTTGACTACTTCCAAGTTGCTACCCAGAATATCTTATTCCTGGTTGGCTTTCCCTGAATTTCAGGTCAAATTATGTGTCCGGGGTTTGGATTTGTTCTTCTGATTCCACATGTGATACATACATTCTCACCGGTTCGTTGGTTACCGATGAAATTTGAAGGCACATTATCCCCTTGTAACACAAACAAAGGTTACCTACGAAAATTGTTGCACATGAACACGTGTGGCAACACTACATGTTTACAGAACAGCATGCATCAAACAGGGGAACTGCACTACCACACAAACTATGAACCAATATTGAGCCCATTGCTTCTTGTCTTGTTGACAACAATCAAAATTTAAATTTCAAAACTTAATTTTAGAGTTATAGTAAATTGCACCGACGGTACTTAAAATTGTGAGGTGGATACAATCTAGTACACAAACGTATAAAATGCTTGTTTCGGTGCACGAATTTATTTGGTATGTGAACCCAGCAAATGAGCATGCCATGGTTAATTCTACTTAGTAGAATGAATGTTAGGATGCCATATAGGCACACATCTAGATATGTATGTGTTCAGTCAAATGAATAATAAGAGAAGCTGATTTTACAGACAAATAATCTAAAATATAGATGAAGGATGCAATGAATTAAAAACAATGGAAGAACAAAAATAAATATAAGTAAAGGTTATTCGCACATGTGCATGCCTCATGACGCCTTATGTGTGTGCATGCCATTATACGTAGGCTCTAGCTCAGAATTATTAGTCACTGCCTACTGTTAAGGTGTTGTTTTGCACGCATTAGACAAGAATATAGTGAAATGAGTGTTTTATAAATTTATGTAGTAAATTACATCTATCTATTAAGTTGTACAATTTACTCTTATAGTTGTGTTTGTTTCAACGATACAGAGAAAAAAAGTTGCTTATTTTTTAAGCACACGTTTCCCGAACTGATAAATAATATTTTTTTAAATCTATAGAAAAGTTATTTTTAAAAATTATATTAATTAATAATTAATACTTATCATGTACTTAATCACTTAGCTCGTATCTTTTAAATTTCTTTTTACTGTAGTAATTTTTAGTATTAGTTTTTAAATCGCTAAAACATATATAAGTTTTACACGTTAACCAATTTTGCCTATTGCTTCGATTATTTTTTCCCGTCTTATCAGGTCGTAGAGCAAACTCTATTCTCATCCTTTCGATCATATTAAATAAGGCCGCGCGGCTCGTAAGTCCTTTCCTCATCTTAACCCCTTTTGTGCGTGTCTAGCCCAGAAGCCATTGAAGATCTATTTCTCGTAAAATCTCCCCATTTTGTGCACAGGAGAGGAAAAGGTTCATCATCGGCTATTCAAACTCCATGCGTTCCGATTTTGTGGGTTTCTGTCGCGCCGGATCTTACGCGCGCGACGTGAACACACCAAAGGCTAAAAAGATCTGTTTTAGCTTATCGGCTTCTCTTCGTGGTTTAAGGTACGCGCGCCAGGGCTCGTGGGGTTCACTCGGTTCCGACGTGATGGTGCAGGTGCAATTGATAAGGAGGTAAGGCAAATGAGTCAATCATATAATAAGCCGATACGAACTCTTGCTATCGGCTGGCCACCGATAAGATTGAGGTGGTCATCGACCATATCCGAATGGCTCCTGCTATTGACTGGTTGCCGATAGGGATCGAGACACTTTTCCATCGGCTAGGGAGCCGATGAAGACGTAGACAGATATCGACAAAGGACGTGATGGCTCTGGACGTGGTGAAAGCGAGATCCTAATCTATCGGCCGCAGAGCCGATGGAGGCACTGAAGGGTATTGAAAGCAAAGCGCACGGGATCTCTCCTGATAGTCGATGAAAGATGTAGCGGTCATTCATCGGATGAAAAGCCAATAAAAACATATGTGAAGTGACAATGAATCATATAAAAGACACATCGACTACAAAGCCGATACCGCTCTGAATATAGCAAGGACGAAACGAACCCATCGACTAGTTAAGCCAATAGGAGGACGTCTCTCTAAAAACAGATGTGTATTAGTTGAAAGGCCGATGCGCTTGGCGTGGCGCTCGAGAGGAGTCTCTAAAGACTAGTGCGTATCGACCGAGGAGCCGATACGCTGGACGTATTGCTTAATGTATAGATAACTCATCGGCTAACACTCCGATGAAATGCCGTACTGAGACCTATAGGCCTAAAGCTCAATCTACCGTCGGCAACCTCGTAGGTCGAACCTAATCGATGCAGCACGAGACCGATGACAACGAAGAGAGCTTGATAGGCCGATAGATGCTACACGGATGTAATACGATACATTTGATCAGTCTAAGATGTCGAATCTAAACAATATAGCCTTAGACAGAGCAATATATATTGAGATAGTGGCAGGACTTAACTCTTCGTCGGAGATCGAAATTAATCGATGTAGCCCCGTGTCGAGAGCCAGACCCCGTCGGTAAAAACTTAGATGAACTAAGTTGACGATGGAGTTAAAATTATATTGATCGAAGGATATGTTGATGATTTCTTATAGTTTTCTAGGGGTCTATATTTATATCTTAGCATTATAGAGTCCGACGCGGTTACAACAACCATCAGACATTATCTCCTAAAAATATAAAAGAAAAATAACTCTAGCGAAGTTAACTAAACTAACTAAAACTTTTTATTATAAGATACAATTTATATAAATAAAATATCCTGCCATGAGTAACATGACTCCTTCTTAAACTCGGTCTCATCTAGATAATCTTCTAGACTGAATCTCTACTTGCTTTATTTGATCGACTTCCTCCTTATAGCAACCGACTCTTCTTGATTTTTTAGGATTTTTAAATTTTAACGTTAGCACAGCATACATGAACAATGGACGTATGAAGGACAATCATATAAGCCCTTCTTAGCCCCTCATTGACCTTATCCACTTGCAAATTTATGCTATTTCGTTCTGCTACCAACTATCCAGAGGCGGCTCTACCAGGTAATTTATGTACAAAACTAAAATTTGAACATCTACTTCTCGCTGCCATCCATCGACGTACGTAACCCATCTAGAGTCCCACAAACACAAATAAAATTAGTGAAACAAGAGAATTAGTGAGACACACAGAAGTATTACTATAGACCTCAATCTTGTCCACTTGAGTACAAGAGCCTTAGACCAAGCCTATATCATGAGTCCTTCGGTGGTCAACAGAAAGAACATTAGGCTACTTAAGAATAAACAGGCCCATCAAACTTCATTGTTACGGGATTTATTTTAAGAAAAACAATTCAATATGTCAACAATCTGAGTTCAGGTGCATCATTTTGCTAATCTATCTAGCTATATGGGCTGTACATTGTAACACCCAAAGAATATTGAACAACAGATCAAGACCCACTTCTGCTTGAATGTAATTGAACAGCCAGCCACCGTTCGGCCACAATAATTTGAAGAAGTTCCCGTTGATTAGCATGAAAGCATTTGGTTAACAGGGCGATTTGTGTGCGGACATCAACAATCAAGTAACTTTTTGAAGTTAAATAACTGAGATTTCTTTTGGAAGCAAAATAATATGAGCTATTTGGTCCTATACATAACAAAAGCAAGCTATCAAGCTCTAATTTAATCAGTAGATGCAAAAGCCTGCATTGCTAAGCTTGTGTTTTGTCACCCCTGCTAAATAAGGCTTTGCTTTATTTATACAATGGAACTAATGAATATACATCCCCAGTCTAGACAGGTCAAACTCATAATGAACATTGCAAATCCAATCCATCGCATGCGGCCTCCACGTTTTCTTCTCTTATGCCATAGAGAAATCCAATTATTTCCTTGTTCTTTTTTCATAGCAAATGGATTTAGGCATTGGCAAATTTTATTTACATGAACTTTATATTGGAGTAGAAAATGCACTATTATGCCCGGAAATTCATAAGTAGAATTTCAAACCAATTATATATTAAATCTCTATGTAGAACCAGCTTAGAATATACAAGAGACAACTGATAATGTCTTAATATAGTAGAATCTTAAAATAAATTAAACGGTCTTACAAAACATAAACATCATAGAGATTTATATAAATAGTGAAATCTTAAAACAATGTTCTATTGCTCCGAGTTACCACATCTATACTCTATCTCTAGGTGTTAGGGGCAAGGGGGAATTAGAATAAGATTAAGTACCCCTACCATATTACCAAATTATGCTATGATACACGATAATAACAAAAGAGGCATAGGGTTAATTTGAATTGCATTTATAAATAGTAAAAGAATTGATAAATTTAACACCACACCCCATTGATCAGGACAGCCCTACAACACATTTCCATGCACCATTATGCCACCACGACATCTCGAAAGGCAATCAGCACCAAACCCTAATCCAACCCAACTCCATCATACCCACCCTTGCCTAGGTGTCTAGAAGAGGGATGAGATATACTAAAGTTCAATTGTTACCCATGTTGGCTTATGGTAAGTATGTCTCATAAGGGTTTTCAATAAACCGGTCACTAATTACCATAGGTATGCCTAGTAAAACCATGCACCCATAGCCCCCATTTAGTCATATTTTAGTTTGATAATTAACATGATGAAACATGTCCATCATATTAACATTAATCCAGGGTATAAAGGGGTGAAATATTTATCCCAAAGTGTACTAGTTGAACTAAGCATCACGAAGCATTGCCTATTCCTAAATCTAGTTAAATTGTTACCTAAGTTAAAGTAAGGTAAACAAACTAGGCATAAACATTATACATAGGTTATCCCAAATCACATGAATATTAATAAAATATGCATGTTTATTGAATAAAACATATCATTGCATCAATATAGTCAAGTATAACTTGTCTCCTAGGACTTCTCGGATAATCTTGTAATACAACGCGCTTTAGAAGAGTATAAATCTAGTGACACTCAGAGATAATAAGCAAAAATAGTCCATAAGACTACTGAAGCATCACATGAAACTATTTTTAATTGATTCTTGACATTTTATGAATTTACTACAAATTGAATGAAATTAATCAGAGTTCATGTGAATTAATTATGATGTTTAGAAGATTCCCTATGTTTTTACTATAAAGAGAAAGCCCTAAATTGATTTATTGTGAGTTAAAGAAAATTTATGGCATCAACCGAGGAGATGCTAGCTCCATACAAGACCCACTCGTCAATGACTCATGGGGGACAATGCACGTTGGACTAGGTCCACACGTGCCTAGGACATGACATCACCATGTGGTACCAATGCGAACGGTGGTGCTGCCTCTCCCTGACTCTCGACCATCCACGGACGGTGTGAAAGGTTATGGAAGAGATATGCGAAGGATCTAATCATAGTCTTTTTCCAGAATGTCGTGGTAGCATATCGGCTTATAGAAACGTGTGGTGGGGTGCCTTGTGGGTAGTTGTATACCTCTAGCTAGAGTCATGGCTTAATTTGATATAACTTGCTGAATATGGTTGGTGGTACTAAATCTTGCTCCAATTCCCCCTCTCCTTCTAAAGAGATGGAGTACTACCCAAATGGTGACAACTCAAAGGAGTAGGCTTGTTGCTGTCGTAAAGATGCCTATGGAGTGGCGTCACTTCTATAGGGCATCCATGCTAGATATCGTGTAAGCTATTAAGCATGACAACGTGAACTCCTAATTTGGATGTGGTTTTAAATAAAACCCAAATAATAATGGTAACAATATAACCTTATCGCTGAACTGGTATGTGAAATACCAAACACGACATAAAATCCAAAGCGCCGGACTTAAACAAGGGAGATATTCAATATGATAGCTTACTAGTTCTCTCTAAGATATACCCATTAAACCCACAAAGGTGGCGACCAAACATGATATATACTTAAGAGGACTCAATTCACAACGCTAAATCCCACAGTTATCTCAAATGTTTTTAAGCTCATAGTCATGCTCAACTAGTCCTATACTTTCATCTCAAGCAATGATATACAATAATAGTGCATACACATAATTAATTTTTAGATTATAATATAAAGAAAGATATATAGGCTGACCGATCAAATATTTAGAGTTTAGCGAAAGCTTGTCTACCCATTTTCCACAAACAAACCGACTAGGAGTAGGCCCTTAGTTGAACCGTCCTAAAGAAGCAACGAAATCCATAGCACTCAACCTAATCAAGTTCATCACCTACAACAAAGTATATAGCATAGAACAAGAACAAGTATCAGTACATTAAACAAGTTAATATACTAACAAGTCAATACAAATCTAATATACTATATGCAAGGCTTATATCAAAGGAAGGCTATTTGTGGTCTTATTTTAGCATAAAAGCAAATTTTCTTGCACAATCATTTGCAACAAAAATTTGTAAAATATTTCAAAAGCGTGTACATAAGTAAATCATAGTATCCAACATGATCATATCATAATATCATACTTGTTGTCCTCCATAGCAATAAGTCACTATAATCATAATCATAAACATCATAATATCATAAACCACCATTTGCACATCCTATTTCATAAACACGTTCATAAAATAAGTCTATACTCATGACACTTCACTATGCTACTCATGGCCGTGAGTATGGCTAATCGATTAGGTTTAGACTCTATAGAGTTTATACAACTTTAACCACATGATGTGATAGAAGCCAAATGGCTATACTCTAGTTTGTTTGGTACCCATTAGTATCCCATGCTCTACACATTGAGTGCGTCCTAGAGGTCACAACTTAGTCTTTATATTATTCAATGCCTAGCCTTGCACCAACACAGCAAGTGTGAATCCACCCAAGTATGACCTAGAACCATTAGGTGGTTGGTCCATACCTTAAACCTAACACTGTGGCAGTGAACACATCTATTCCCCCATGAGGCATTATACCATTAAAAGTACATCTAGACCTCCTAGTGGATTTTGGATGATAGATAACAAGAAAATTAGAAGACTAATGTGTTAAGTGAAGAAAAGTACAAGAGTTAGTCCCCAGAAAAATTGAATTGATGAAAAAAACCTCTACCACGAAAGAAAGGCATCGGAGAGGACTCGATGTTGTGCTTTAAATGTATTTTATTTTTCTTTGTGCCTTCCAGATGTGCTCCTCACTTTGATGGAACACATTATGTTGCTTGGAAGCACAAGATAAAGCCGCATATATTGTTATTGCATCTTAGTGTGTGGAAAAATATGCTTATACATCTTCACATTTCAGAGGGCATTTAACTCACATCCACTAAAGTGGCCATCGTACACCACAATGCTCAAGACACAAGCATGATCCTCGGGTTTTGAGCCCAGCAAAATTCAATAAGGTGGATCAACTCGAGGAAGCCAAAGATATTTGGAATACTCTCCAATTGGCATATGAGGGATATCTCGGCGTGAAGGAATTGAGAATTGAGTTGTTGGAAGGACAACTCGAGAGATTCGTGATGGAAGACGACGAGACACCACAAGAGATGTATGATCGCATGATGGTCATCGTTAATAAAATTTGAGAACTTGAAAGTGAAGACATGATCAATCATATCGTCGTCAAGAAACTTCTCCACACACTCGCTCTAAGGAACTCCATCTTTGTCACGTTCATTCAGGAGAACAAGAACTTCAAAAGACTCACCTTGAATGATGTTTTTTCAAAAATTATTTCTCACAAGCTCTTGGAAGAAGATGCCAAGCACGTCAAGGCCCTCACCAAGAATGCAACAATCATTAAGAACAAATAGATCGGTTTGAAGCCTAAGGCAAAATCCAAGGAGAAGAACTCAAGTGACAAGGACTTCACTCTCATCATCATGAAGTTTAAGTAATTTTTCAGAGAAGATGGCTACGGCAAGAAGAAGAATAACAAATCCAAGACCCATCAATCCAAGAGAACGTGCTATGAGAGCGATGAGTATGGACATTTCATCACCAATTGCCCCACGAAAAGGAGCAAGATGGCGAACCTGTATTGCACAAGAAGAGGAGTTCGGGAAACACTCACATTGGAGAAGAGTGGATCTCTCAAAGTGAATCCGGCATCAAAGGAGAGAAGAGGGTCGCAATGATCGCCATCAAGCCATCATCGCCTAAGAAAACACTCTTCAACTACCAAAGCGACAACGTCCATTTGTCTTATAGCAAAGGGGTACAAAGTACTTTTACATCCTAAACATGTGACTAGTGATGATAAAAGTGATGACTATAATAGTGAGGATAAATTTGATCTCAAAGGCATCAACAAAAGCATACTTAGTAAAGTGGCAAAGGTCATGAAGGCATTAGAGAGCAAGGAAAAGACCCTTGAGAGACAAGAAAACTGGCTCATCCATGAGAAGAAGAGAAACCTTGCCCTCGAGAAGTCTTTGGCTAAGAAGAATGAAATGTTGAGGATTTGACCAACACATTAATGTGATCAATCAAAATTACTATTCTAAAGAGCTCAAATGAAGTACTTGTTAAGAGGTTTGAGAGTTTGGACATGACTCTTAAAGTACTTGTTAAGAGGTTTGAGAGCTCAAATCTCTTAAAGTACAATTTGATGCTCTTTAGTCTAGCACATCTAATTCAAACGAAGCCACCAATCTCTCTAATGTCTCCACAATCAATGGGTGTGCTAGATGTTATAATCTTGATAAATATCTATTCTACTAACGTGCAAGTACTACATGAGCTCAAGAAGGAGAACAAGAGATTTAGTGCTTTGGTGAAATAAGTTGCATGAAAACATATCAATCCAAAGATGCTCTCTATAAAACCCTCATCACGCACAATAACAAGCATGACTTTGGGCTTGATTTTTACCCATGTGAGAACAAGCCACCGAAGTATAAGGAGATAGAGTATAATAATCCCATCAAGTTTGTGAAGAGTGGTGAAGATCCCCAAGACCAAGAGAACAAGAAATATATGCTTCAATCTCTAATCAACCAACCAACAACCAACAACAAAGCCTTTCAGTCCCAAGTAAGTTAGGGTAGGCTAGAGTTGAAACCTAACAAGTGTCTCAAATCATGGTTCAGGTACATCCATAGTTGCTTTCCAAGCACTTCTATTCAAGTATAGATCTTTAAATATATTCTAATCTTTCAAATCTCTTCATATTGTCTCTCTCTATGTTAATTTTAGTCTTCCCCTACCTCTCCTCACATTATTGTTTTTATTTAGGATTCCACAATATACTGGTGCCTCTAAAGGTCTCCTTTGGATATGGCCAAACCACCTCAATCAATGTTAGATAAGCTTTTCTTCAATTGGTGCTACCCCCAGCCAATCACATATATCCTCATTTCAGACTCAATTCATTTTTGTATGAACAAAAATCCAGCGTAACATACGTATTTCTGTAATACTTAGATGCTGAACATGTCATCTTTTTATAAGTCAATATTCTGCCTCATACAACATAATAGGTCTAATCGTCATTTTATAAAACTTGACTTTTAGCTTCAACGGTACTCTCTTATCACAAAGGATGCCAGATGCTTGGCGGCACTTCATCTAGCCCGCTTTGATTTTATGGCTAACGTCTGCATCAATATCTCTATCCATTTATAGTATCGATCCCAGATATCAAAAGGTGTCCTTCTTAGACACTACTTGGCCTCCTAAACTCACATCTCTCTCCTTGTGTGCAATAGTACCAAAGTCATACATCAAGTATTCGGTCTTAGTTTTGCTTATTCTAAAACCTTGGGACTCAAGAGTTTGCCACCACAACTCTAGTTTCCTATTTACTCTATCTCGGCTCTCATCAACTAAGAATACATCATCTGCGAAGAGCATATACCAAGAGATATCTCCTTGTGTGTTTCTTGTAACCTCATCCATTACTAAGGCAAAGAGGTACAGGCTCAAGACTAATCCTTGATGTAGTCCTATTTTAATTAAGAAGTAACATGTGGTACCATTATTTGTTCGGACACTAGTCATAGCATTGTTGTACATATCCTTGATGAGAGATGAATATTTTGTTGGAACTTTATGTTTGTCCAAAGCCCACTACATAACATTTCTTGTTATCTTGTCATAAACATTTTTTAAGTCAATAAAAATCATATATTGGTCATTCTTCTGCTTTTTAAACCACTACATAACTTGTCTTATTAAGAAAATTGCTTCTATGGTTAACCTTTCGAGCATAAAACCAAATTGGTTCATAGAGATCCATGTTGTTCCTCTCAAACGATGCTCGATAACTCTTCTATATGCCTCGATCTCTATTCTATGTTTTTTTATGTTCTTAATGGAAACCCCGTAGTAAAGTGGTAGCTCAATTATGGGGTCTCGTGGTGAAAAACGTGAGAAATGCTTATGGATTTCTATGTCTCTTGTTACTAACATATAAGGACCCAAACTTTGCCAAGTTTAGATACCTAAATCCTAAGCATAATTTATTTTATAGGCATAATCCTCCAACAAATCAAGTTGGGTCATAAATAGTAGATGCACTAATTATATAACCAGTGAGAGGAGTATGTCCACCTTCATTGGAGATGATGGAGGTCAACACAATAATATTGTATTTGGAGATAATGGTAAAGGCAAGGTGATGGGTTTTGGTAAAATTGCCATCTCAAATGATCTCTTGAGTTACAACTTGTTTTATATTACTTAATTATACAAAATTGGTTACAATTATCTTTTTTACCGATGAGGGTGTGACCGTTTTTAGACATGATGATGAGTCCATGGCTTTTGTTGGCAAGTTGATAGGTGATCTATATCTTATTGATTTTTCATAAGATAGGGTAAGTCCTGAAGTTTGCTTGATTGTCAAATCTTGCAAGGGTTGGTTTTGGCATCGTCGGCTAGCTCATGTTGGAATGTAGAATTTGTCAAACTTCTAAAAGGGGAACACATCCTCGGTCTATCTAATGTAATTTTCAAGAAGAATCATATATGTAGGGCTTGTTAGTTGGGAAAACAAGTCAGAGCTCCATACCTAGCTAAGAACATCATGACAATATCCCTTACCTTAGAGCTACTTCACATGGACCTCTTCTGACTAGTGGCTTATATAAGTATTAGAGGTAATAAGTACAGCTTTATCATTATTTGTTACTATTCATGTTACTCTTGGATATTTTTCCTCCATGACAAAAGCAAAGCACAAGCTACCTTTAAGAAGTTTGCATGTCAAGCCCAAAATGAGTCCAAGATCACAATCAAAAAAGTGAGAAGTGACAATAGTGGTGAGTTCAAGAAAGCGCAAGTGGTGGAGTTCCTCACTGAAGAGAGAATCACACATGAGTTCTTTGCTCTATATGACCCACCTCAAAATATTATTGTGGAGAGGAGGAACCAGACACTCATCAAGACGGTGAGGACGATGCTTGATGAATACAACACATCTGACATCTTTTGGGTAGAGGTTGTGAACACCATGTGCCATGCCATTGATCGTCCCTACCTCCACAAGTTCTTGAACTTGATAGTCTATGAGCTCCTTACTGATAAAAAGCCAAATGTCTCCTTTGTGTTTTTGGGAGTAAGTACTACATCCTAAGCAATAGACCTCACTAATCAAAATTTGTCTCAAAAATTGATGAATGATTCTTGCTTGAGTATGAATCGAATGCTCATGCCTATTGTGTCTTCAATAAAACCTTTGGTATTGTCGAGGTCACAAAATACGTGACGATCAATGAATCTAATGGCTCCTAAGAGGAGCAAGTTAGTGATTGTGTTATAGGCAAAGAGACTCTAAGCCAAGCAATCATGAATAAAATAATTGGAGATGTATGATCTCAAGAAGTGCCAAGCGAGCAAGTTGGGATACTTGATCAATCCCCATCTACACATAAGCAAGTTATAAAAACATCCCATGATGATATTGAGCAAGACGGTAAAGCACAGTTGGATGGGATTGATTCCGTGGACGCAATGGAGCAAAGAGACACCAAGCACACTCATGTCCCCTCGGTGCACCATCCACGAGTTTCTCGCCCCATCGACAACTTCCTTGACAAAATTAGAAATGGGGTAACTACTCACTCTTGAGTTGATAACTTTTGTGGGAGTTACTCTTTTGTGTTGGAGCCTATGAAGGTTGAAGAGGAGCTCGAGGATGCCAATTGAGTGATGGTCATACAAGAGGAGTTTAACAAATTCACTAGCAATGGAGCATGGATTTCAGTGGAAAGACCCAACACCAATGTAATCAGCACAAAATAGGTGTTCCGCAACAAGCAAAATGAACATGGGGTTGTCACTTGCAATAAAACATAGTTAGTTACAAAAGGCTTTACCCAAAGTCAAAGGACTTGACTTTGATGAAACCTTTCCACCAATTGCACATCTTGAGTTCCTTCTTGAGTCAATTTTAATCTATATCAAATAGACTTCAAGAGTGCTTTCCTCAATGGACCGATCAATGAGTTTGTATACATGGAATAACCCCTGGCTTTGAGGACCCCAAGCATCCACAACACAACTACAAGCTCCATAAGGCGCTCTACTGGCTCAAGCAAGCTCCTAGAGCTTGGTATGACTGCCTTGGCAACTTTCTACTTAAAAAATAGCTTTAAGATAGGAAAAGCATATAGCACTCTCTTTACTAAAATATTTAAAGATGATTTATTTGTATGCTAAATATATGTTGATGACATAATATTTAGTTCTACTAACAAAGAGTTTTGTGATCAATTTAGTAGGATGATGACTAAGCGATTTGAGATGTCGATGATAGATGAGCTCAAGTTCTTTTTTCGGTTTCAAATCAAGAAATTGAAGGAATGAATTTTCATCTCACAAACAAAGTATCTCAATGATGTGCTCAAAAAGTTCGAGATGAATTAGGCGAAACTCATCAAGACTCTAATACCAACAAATGAGCATCTCGACCTGGTGAAGAAGATAAATCCATGGATCAAAAATTTATTGCTTTATGATATGATCCTTGCTTTATCTTTATGTATCTCGGCCTGATATCATACTTAGTGTTTGTATGTGTGCTCATTTTTAAGCCTGAGAATGTCATTTGGTAGCCGTCAAAAGAATTTTGAGATATTTGGTTCATACTCTAAACCTAAGGTTGTAATACCCAAAAGGTTCAAACTTTGACTTGATTGGCTATTTTGATTCAGACTATGCTAGTTGGAAAGTGAATATAAAAAATACTTCTAGAACTTGTCAATTCCCCAAGAGATCACTTGTCTCTTAGTCCTTGAAGAAAAGAAACTCCATAGCCTTATTCACAGCCAAAGCCGAATACATAGCTACCGGAAGTAGTTACGCCCAACTACTTTAGATGAAACAAACACTCTATTACTTTAGGTACAACATAGCAACATCCTACTCCTAAATGACAATGACAGTATCATCAAAATCACCAATAATCTATCTAACACTTAAGAACAAAATATATTAATATCCGCCACCATTTCTTGAGAGACCATAAAGCCAAAGAAGATATTTGTCTAAGCCATGTCTCAACCAACAATCAACTTGCCAATATCTTTACCAAAACTTTAGATGAACGATAGTTTGTAGAGTTGAAAAATATGCTAAATATTTTTTATTCTCGAAACATCACTTGAGGGTATCATATTTGGGGATGAAGTGCCTGTTTAATAAATAAGCATGTACCTTAAAAATATATATAAATTATGAGTACTAGTGTTAAGAGATCTCACTTTACTAAGCATTGTCCTTGACACAAATTTTGAACTCAAATATTTCAAAAATTTAAGAATCCAAAAAGATTTTCAAAAACTTTTTGTCCATATTTGTTTTTCAAAAATTTGCAACTTAACCTAGGGAAACCTGATGTGATCATTATTATGTAATATTAGATATTGGATGATCACATTGAGATTCTCATATATTGCATGTCTAGCATTTCTTTGACTCTATGGATCGGAAACTTTAGACATTGATTCTGGATACTCTAGTCGCTAGTATACTCTAGCCATTTGCTCAATGACTCTATCTAAATATTTTGGTTCCTGTATTCTTTCTTAGGATTTCTCATCATGGTGCACGTCAAGCACACTCGTGTTTCGAGTGGCTCTTTGAGCAATGAGAATCAAGGAGGAGCTCCTCAAGGTGGTACTTTCCAAGGTGCCACATCTTGTCGCAATCCTCCCTAAGCCCGCTAAGCCGAAAAGGGCAAGACCAATGCTCCTTGTACCAAGAAAGCTAAAAAAAGACACCCCTCACTTAAGATTATGGCTTTAAGGCCTCTTTTGAGGTAAGTGAAATTCCTCAACCGGATATCTTCATTGACTTGCCTGACACCCATCCTTCACCTCATCCCCAAACCTACTCAAACAATGTCACCAGCATCCATCTTTTTCATGAAAAGTTTCCCATCTTTTCAAACCAAGATCTAGCATAAGGTGGTGCAAGGACAATCTTTGCTTATAAGAACATTGCTCGATGCAATAAAGACAAGCTGGAGGACCCTGAGAGCGTAGTCTGCCCAAATGTCAAGGATCTCCGCTTCACCAAATGATTCCATCGGGACTACTACAACAGTGTGATCATGGGACGTCCAAAGCAGTTTGTGGATATGCAGTGAATTCACTAGGTGACGATGGAAGAGAATGACAAATCGGTGTTCAATGATGTCATCCATGTTTACAAGGCCAAGGGCCTCTACATCCTCATGGCACTTGAGTATGATTACTGTGAGGAGATAGTTAGTTAGTTTTGGACTACTTTTTTCTTCCCGATTTTAGAGATAGGAGAACCAGAGATAAAGTAGATACCAAATGGCCAACCCTTCAAGGCTACCATCCATCATTTTGCTCAAGTTTTAGAGCTTGATCTTTCTGATGTTAATCTTCCTAGTCTCTACTCTCAATGCCATACTCAACCTCATGAGTCATCTTTCATGTATAGCCCTAATAGGAAGGTAAAGACTAACCTTGGCTTGCTCTCTTACTACGATATCTTCAACAAGCCCTTTCGCCTCACCGTCAATCCTAAAAGTGGAAATGCTTCAGCCATTCAAGTTATCATCATTGAT
The DNA here is from genome assembly GCA_030770085.1 of Oryza coarctata. Taxonomy (NCBI): domain Eukaryota; kingdom Viridiplantae; phylum Streptophyta; class Magnoliopsida; order Poales; family Poaceae; genus Oryza; species Oryza coarctata. Next base: position 9,622,704 of record CM061471.1, read on the forward strand.
CTCTTAAGCTACTCTGGCCCCAACAAGATTAAGTTGCGTGATGAAGTTCATTTTGAAAAAGATATATACCATTGCCATTGATCTCCGTCGCTCACCAACATATACAACATACATCATGAAGCTAGTGGAAGTCATCTTAAGTCTTCACTTCATCAAGGAAATGAAGCATCATCCTTATTGCCCTCCTGCTCCACCGATCGCTTCTTCCACTGTGGGTGCATCATCTTCTCGTGCCTGTACTCCTTAAAAGCTCAGCTCTACCCTCAATGGAGCCGTGAAATTCATGTTCTCCCTTTGCTCCTACAACATAGTGAGTGTTCATCGCTTGGAGAAATGCCAAAATGATTACCTTCATTCTCAAAACTTTGAGGTGTCTCCCGATCGTAAGGCACCAATTATTATTGATCCTTTTGCTGAGAAAGAACTAGAGGCGGCTCAAGTCGATCAAGCTCAACCCTTCATAGAGACATCCGACATAAGCATGAATGTTCGCTCAAGTCTCAAAGGATCAAATAATGAAGCTGGCGATAAAGACAACTATGATGGAGATAATGGTGATGATCATGATGATGATGCCACTGGGCTCCAACTGATCTACTTCATTCTTCCTCCTGTGCTATTTTGCCCTTTTTTATCTTAATGACAAAGGGGGAGTAATACAGGCTCTCAAACTTTAAATTTTCAAATTTTTAGTCCTTTGACTTCCTACAATAGACTTTCAATTTTAGGACATGTAACAACTATTATACGCTTGATGTAATGATTGTTAGTTTATTCTTTTATTACATTTATATTCCTGTAATGTGATGAGATGCATGTTTGATTGGTACTTGCTATATTTTATTTTATTTAGTGATATGACATCTCATATGTATCTTTATATACTCTTGTATACATTGCACCCCACGATTAAAAAAATAAGGAGAGTTTCTATGTTTCTCCATAAGAAGTGCATGTGCATGAACTTCACTTATTACTATGTGTATATTTAGGGGAGTCTCTTCTATCTTCTTTCAACCAAAATCTCAATTTTAATACTATCTTTTGTGAGACCTATGATCATTGTCATCAATCACAAAAAGGGGGATTGAAAGTTTATATAGTCTCCCTAGTGGATTTTGAATGATAAATGACAAGAAAATTAGAGGACTAATGTGCAAGAAAAATACAAAAGTTAGTTGTGAGAAAAATTGAATTAATGAAAGGAAAAGGTATTTAAGAGGACTCTATATTGTGTTTCAAATATATTTTATTTTTCTTGAGTCCTAGTATTACTCTACTATTAAGAGAGATATAAGTATTGACCCGAGTTACGAAGCATGTGCTTAATTAAATCCCTTTGTTTTTGTTAAGTGAGCACTAGCACCACATACACCTCTAGATTTTGGTTTTTCTCTAAAATTTCTCTAGATATTTTGTCTAAGTCATCAGGTATTTTTGGACAAGTTTCATTATCTAATAGTACAAATAGACAAGAGTCTCAAACCTTAAGTGACGGAGTCTCTGGAGAATTTTCTGTTAAATAGTAAAAGTTATCCGAAGTCTCCAGAGGTTTAGGCCAGATACTCTAAACTAGCTATGCTGCTTCAGATTCAAGTGTGTCTAAAGTCTTTGATCCCAGGGGCGTATACTCTGGAGTTTAAATATGTCAGTAGCAGCTAATTTTGTAGAGAATTTGTTTTTAACTCTACCAACCTCTACTTTGAGAAGAAGGATGTTAATTTATTTCATTCTCACTCCTCATAGTCTTCTTAGGGTTTCACACCTCTCTATCTTGGCTTCAACATTAAATTCATCTATTTGTAAGTGATCTTTTAGAGCTAGTGAGTGAGAGGGTTAGGGATTTGATCGAGTACTTGTGGAGCGACGCCCGGTGAGGATCTGTATTTGTTACTCTTAGAAGTTCTCGTCCTAAATGGCTAAGTGTCGCCTGCGATGATTCAAAATTGTGAATTGCCTAGGAATGTTTGTAAAGATTTTCCTTACCTTCACAAGAAAAGAGGTAACTATAGTGCGTACCGAACTTGTTCTTAGGGATTACTCTTGGTAAAGCAAGCTTTACCAGAGGTTACAATATCGTGTCCTAGTGGAGACTTTAGTAGTTGTCTTAGACTTTGTCCTAGCCGTGGTAAGAGCTTGAAGACCTAGCCTCCTTTTAGGATTGAGCTTGGTGAGGCTAAGGATTGATCGTGATTTGGTTCCTTGGAACCTCTTAACAGAGACGTAGGATCTTTTAATCTGAACTTCGGTAAAAAATTTTATGTCTCCTTGTGAAGTGAATTTTTATTTATTTATTATCTTTGGATCACCTACTATACCCTTTCTCTCTTGAGATTGCTTCTTCCACACATCTTTTTTAGAACTGAAGAGGGACAGGAATATTCAAACTCTAGAACCGAAGTGTCCGACTAAGCATCGCTGTCTAGCCATCTTGATCGGAGTCTTCGATAGTTAGGATCAGATACTCTAAAGAAAGTTTTAATTTTTGTTATGAGTTTTTTTATAGGTTTTTAGATGTGTGCATTCACCCCCTGTGCGACTCAAGATTCTTTTATTATCGAGTTGCCCAACTATCGTGATTAGTCATGATTAGTCGTAACAAATCACCAATTCATCATGCTAATTGTCTTATTATATTTATTTTATTTCTTGTTGACTTATTGTATTGCTTGCTACTTTATAGCCTATTGTTTATAATATATATATATATATAGTGATTAGTATAATATAATAGTAATATAGACTATATAGTACATCCCCTATTTTTTTTTGACTAGTCAACCAAGTTGACAAGTTCGTCCAGGGATAAATTACTCGACTTTATGACTTGACAACCATGTGAAGAGCTACAACGGCGAGTGGAACGGCAATAGGCCGTCCGTGCTCACGCCCCCAAGGCTATGGCAGAAAAAGACGACGGGTCAAGCTCCATTCACTATCTCTGCTCCACTCAGAACTCATGTTGCGCTATGGCAGCGTGCCGGCATGAGAGGATGACAGCAAGGACTCAGGAGAAGCGGTAACAGTGGCAGCAGTAGGCATTGTAGTGGAGGCAGAGAGGAAGCTGGGGTGGATCGGGGGATTTAGCTGGTCAGAAAGCAGGAGAATATGCTGAGGAACGGTCAGCTAAACAGGAAAAACTAAGTCTCATGTGCATACACGTTGTAGCTAGGAGACGCTTAAACGGTCTCTTAATTGTATATGCTTTGGTAAATTAGACACCACTGCTGGAGGGTAGGGCTTTTAATGTATGTTCTTTTTAAGTATCCATATATAAATGTCTAATCCATTACACATGCCCCATCAAACACACCAATGGTATCCTGGTCGCAACTGTATAAACTTTTAATTGGTACGCCTCTAAAAAATCCTTAAATTTTAAGCGTAATAGAATCGAATAAGGACAGGATAAAGAACAAATTAATCGGCGATCCTATGGGTGTATCGAGATGATGGTGACGGTGTATTGGGCACAAGGCTTGGTGTTCTTGGTGCTAGAGAGGGTAGATCCACTCGGCCTCGACACCTAAGAACCTCAGGCATTGGGCAGCTTGGCGTGCGATAGTTTTGGCATCGGTTGCATCCGATGTTAGGACTATGGGCGTGACAGCACAATAAGAAAGGGCAGATTGGGCCCTGAGCATCGGCTATAGAGTGGGTCTGGAAGGAACCGAGGAGGTGTGTGGGCATCGGGGCAAAGTGCACCAGTACGCCATTTCCAGTGCCATCGCTCGAGGGACATCATGTCTAGCTAACCGTCGGAGCGTGACTCTCCTGTGTCAAGTTAGACGGACATCAGCTAACCGTCGGAGCGTGACTCTCCTATGGCAAGTTAGACGGACATCAGCTAACCGTCGGAGCGTAAGCAACGAGTCACGAGAGATTAAGGCGACATGGACGTGTGAACGAACAAGAAAGCGCTATTGGTCATGCAAGGAAGGTGTTTTATGAGGTATCACTGTCAGTGGAGGGATTTGTGTGATGGAAGAAGAGGATCCGCTAGTATTGGACACAATCCGGGGGAGGAGGGAGAGTGCAACCGCAGCATTGCTACTCCCAAGATGGAAGTACCTTTATGGATCGTTCAATCTGACGATTGTTTGGCCACTTAGCCAATAATCTTCTGTGTACACTTTTTTTTTGGACTTAGCAAAGAAAAACTGCTACCTTTTTTAGGTTAAAGACAATGAAAACGCATGCTATGGTTTTCTGATTCAAGACAATGAAACCGTGTACTATGGTATTCATATGATTTTAACTAAAAACTGCTGAGCTGCACATAACGATATATCCTGACAGCACAGAAGGCTATGCCACATCAACCAAAGAAAAAAAATGACAAGTCAATAAATTAATCAGATTAAAAAATATTTCCTAAACATAATATAAACATAAGATAACTTATATTTTTTAAGATGGAGGAAGTAATAATTTTGAATAAGTTGACTAAATTCAATTAAGAATTGATGATTCATACCACTCTAGACCCCATTGGTTTCATGAGTAGATAACTATTTTGTTTATCATTAGCACACTTGTCGAGCAAACGGTATGTTTTGTGCAAAAGATTTTTTATATTGAAGTTTCTTAAATAAATTTAAAAAAAATCAGTTTTCAAGTGATTATTATATGTTAATAGTTTATCTCGTTTTGCGTGTTGCTAAAAATTATGTGAGGATGATGGGCTATACAAGTGACCCTATTCCATGCTTAATCTGCAATGCTCTTTTTTTTTTTGAATGAATCTGCAAGACTAGTACAAGAACTATCTTTTTTTTTGTTAGATCCAATAGATTTTTGGAAGTGGAAGTTTAGTAGTGCACGCATCTAGTAACTATACTTCAGCTGCTAATACTCATGCAGTTTCAACAGTTTATCAGTCTTTTAGTTATATATGCATGTGCTGATTTTGTTTGAATTATTGGCAGTTGGTAGTCTGGGTTTAATCACTTCACCAACTTGAATTAGCTACGAGAGAATTTAAGATTGCTGCATTGCAATCACCTATAGGCTACACCAATACTACTGTATCTCCCCATTTCACTTTATACTTTTCTGTATTATTATTATTATTATTATTATTATTATTATTATTATTATTATTATTATTATTATTATTATTATTATTATTATTATTATTATTATTATTATTATTATTAACGTATTCTCGTGTCTCTATTTTTTGAAAAATGCTATATCCTCGTATCATATATCTGTATCGGTGTCAACCGTATCTTGATAAGATAGAAATGATCAAACGTAATATAAAAGTCAATATCGTTCTTTATTAAAAAGCAGAGTTAGTAGATTAAAATTACTGTTCCTTGATGATGTTGGATCGGGCAAAAACCCAACCTTGGATTAATAAGCCATCTTCTCACAAGTGGACAAGCAATGCAGCAATGCCCCCGCTTGCGAGATGCGGCAGCGAAATTGTTTCTAAGAAAACATTTGAAGAGAGGGGTTGATATGAGTAGCAATTACCGTACTTCCTGTTGTAGATCAGACGCGTCGCTCATCCCTCTTTCGATCGTCGGCCTGCAGCGCGGCTAAGCTCCTCCGGCTAGATCGGGGAGCCCCGATGTTCCTGGCAATGGCCAGGAGGGTGCGGGGTCGCCGGTGCGGCGGAACGACGACCGGGTCCGGCCAGGGGCGGCGCACACAGGGGAGAGGGCACAGCCTTCGCAGCCATGGATCACAGCGTCTGGTCAGCGATCACGACGACGATGAGCACGAAGCCGATCAGGGCGGTGGAGGAGAGTGCCGAACAGATAAGACGATGGCGGCGGCGGCTGCCACTCCATTGGCTAGGTTTAAACCGTGGGCCGGAGAGGAGAGGGAAGGGCTCGCGTCCTCACGAATCCTCGCGATTTTTGGATCAAGAATTTGATGCCGGATAATTTTGCTTCTCGGAAGGGGATATATAGCACTGGGGACTGGGAATTGGGCCGGGCCGGCTAGGGCGTCATCCGTAATCCTGATCCGAACCGTAAATTAAATTTTAGTTCTAGTTATGCCTTTTCCTGTTTTTGGAGTGTATATATGTATGTAGGAGTATTTCACTTGTTTGCTTCACTATACTGTAAAGACCGATGACATGCCAATATGGCAATTCAAAAGCCAAACTGTCTACTGGAAGTTACATAGATGAGGTAAGTCATAATCAGTTGGGCTTCTTCGTATTTCATACCACCGGATCAAAGTACTGCAATACTATACTTGGCATATTCTCACAACCCAAGTGTGCACTGTGGCTACCTCCAACTCTCCAGATCATGTATTGTACGATACATTGAAAGTATGCCGATTTCACCCTACTAGCCACTCAGTCGTGCTTCTTGCGACTCTAAGCGCTAGCTAGTGGGGGAGCCAGGTTTTCACCATAAGATGGCTCATCATTTTCTTTCTCTAGTCTTTCTTTTTCTCCCTCCCCTCTCTCATTTCTTCCACGGAGTCCAACGGGTAAAGGGGCTGGAGCACCCTCATGCTCTTGCGCTACCATAACCCCTCTCTCTCTATATATATATAATATATATATATATATGTATTAATATATATATATATGAGTATATTACTTCTTATATTCTAAAATATAAAATGATTTTGAAGTTATTTAATAGAGATTAAGATTCAGTAAAAATACTTTACATCTTTTATTTAATGAGGTATGGTTGGGGTGGAGTTCAGGATGGGAATAGTTAGATTCTGGATCAACCTAAACCATTTCCCTTGACTGTACTGATCCATGGTTTAACAGGGGCAATTCTCTATGATTCCACTAAATAAATAGATTACCCAATGGATTAAAGGGTTAACATATTGATCCTATTAATTTGGCTTGCTACCTAGCGGACAACAGCCTAAATATATTGTCTCAAGAAAGAAGCATTGCAATTTGCATAGCTCCCCTGCACCTCTAAACTGAAACTTCAGAAGCTATAGTGAAAATTTCAGAAGGATTCTAACCGAAACTACAAGATGCTTGTAGCGCCACCCGAAGTTAGTTTGATGAAACAAATTTAAAAGCTACAGTGAACAAACTGAAACAAGAAGATATAATGGCTTTATATCTTCACTTCACTATTTCCAAGCTGCAATTGCTGCTGGGAATGGATTACAAGTAGACAAGTCCTTTTGAATCATGTATACTGGTGTATCTGCATGCCAGCATGTATTCCTATGTACACCCAAACTCCAAAGAATGAGCTTCCTCTCGATCAGGACCAACAAAAAAGGAGAAAGATGAGGAATTCAGTGATCAATCTATGGCATCTACAATCCTACATCCTTTTGTATATGTATCTGCCGTGCATCTCTAACGAATGAATCCCCTGATGAAGAGAAGAATGAGCAAAGAAACCAAAGTGACAACATTTATCGCTTTCTTCACCTTGTCCACCGTGCAGCTTCCGTCAGACAAACTAAATAGGGAAGGTTATGTTTTATTAAATAGGGAAGGTTATGTTTTATTTTATTTTATGTATAAAGGGAAAAGATCATGATTGGTTAAGATAAAGAAATAATATGGTTGTGATTGGTTGAGATGAGGGAATATGAAAAGTAGATATATTTTAGGATAAAGTTTAAATATTAAAGGTAGCTATAATTAGAATGAGAGAGCAATAAATTGGCACTATGGTGGATGGCACTCACTCATGGTGTGCTTCAATATCACATGAAAGTAACCTAGTATGTTATATATGTTATAGATATAAAAATCTATCTATAAAAAGACTTAGATAGTGGTATATTTAAACTTAGATATTACCTTTTTTTATAGGTAGGTTTTTATCTGAAAATAGTTGCTATTTTTTCTTTATGGATTCCGATTCCCATTTCCTTGTAGTGGGGAACTCAAGATGATGTGATACAGACTTGAGCGTTACCTGTCTGTCTATGTTGCTTTGATCAGAGAAATGGAAGATGCTTAATTTCATCTTGGCCGATAAGCTTTTGGTCTTGCTACAGTGGCAGTGTGGCACCGCCAAAAGAGTCCTCGTATACACAATCCTGCAAAATGAATGAATACAAGATTTATTACTCTTTCGAACATTCAAGATCGATCTGAATAATGTGTTAGGATACTGAAGAACATGCATGGCTAAGGCCTAGCTTAGCAACCAGAGTTATCCTGTTTTTAGTTAACACAAACCAGAACTATTTGGACACTAGCCATCGTACTCATCCTCAAACATTGAGAGTGCAGGTCGACTGAACTTATATAGCCAGATACATCTTCTGACGTAGAGGCTAAATTAATTTCTATTATCGAAAAGAGGTAGACCGAAATTATTTTCCAGAATTCCAACATCACATCGATCCTATTTGTAGTCTTAAGAAAGAAAATAATCTGCAGAGTACATAAATGCACATGGAGTCTCTGCCGTGGACCTTGACTGCCACAGAGTCTTAAAAAAATGCCAGACCACTGACTCACTGAGCGGTCCTAACCTGAAAGTAAACATGGTGCCAATGCCATTATCCCCAATCTCACTTTCAGACTTTCAGACCTAACTGCTCTGCAAGAGACACGACCTAAAAGATAACAAGATAGCTACTCTGCAGAAAGGAGAAAGCTAGCTGAAGCATGATGACAGAAAGGAGAAAGTGTATTACTGGGGATGCAAGTATTATGGCATATTAATACAAATCTGTATTCCAGAAAATGCCGTATCTACACTACAAGTTGTTTCTTTCTTCAATTTTGCATTTTTCTCGGCCGCGTTAAGAATATTCTCGTCTCAATCGTGTGTACGTGAGGCCGGGGACTCTATTCCAATATGGTTTTTTTGTCAATTCCCAATCTTATTTCTTAGCATAGATGTCTGGTCACCGAGTCAGATGGATACCAGAACCGACATGCGTCACTATACTACTCAAGTATGTAACCTACCATGTTTTATCTTTCATGAATCATCACTCGGTGAAACACAACTTAAGCTACACTAGATCTGTAAGATGAATCAGGATGGAACATTGTTCTTTTGTCTTATTGTCTTTTTGGGTCAACAAGAAGTCAACTAAAGATTTTTGCAGTGATCTAGATGATAGGAGTCATCAAAACCAGCTAGTGAAGCTGATTTAGAGATAAAGCCAGTTTGTAGGCTGATTTAGGTTATTTTAAGCTAAACACTTGTTTTATGGCTGAATAGGATAAAAAATATCGTATTTTTATCCTATATTTACGATACAAATCAATAAAGATAAATAAAGTAAGATAAATATTAGGTAAAAGATAAAGAAAGAAGGAATGAAATCGTTTTTTTTGTCTTAAAGAGTTATTATGTTTTAGACAGCAACATAACCTCATTCCTTCAATTTGGTACGCACACAACCACATACGCGTAGGGGCATAAGCGTAATAAGCCGACGCGCGTCGTCGGCCGTGCTTGCGCCTCTGCGAAGATAACTATTTGTCCGTGACAGCTGGGTCGATACTCACAGCACGAAGCTAAGATGAAAGCAGCAGCAGGTAGCATATCTGCAGTGTAAAGGGGGAGACTTGACCTGAGATGAGCTGAGGATGATCTTTTTTCTGTACTTGATTGATCCCCTTTAGTTTTCCCTTCTGTCCTTCCCCCTCAAGTAAGCAGCACAGATGCAAGGGGTGGCACCAAAGGCTGGCACACACTCTTCCCCTTTTTTTCCTGCTTTCTTCTAGCTTCCTTCTCCAACATTCCAAATGGTGATGCTCTGATGACCTCCTGGCTAGCTTCTTCACTCACTCCAAGAATCCTCTCAGTGATGTATTATATAACCCTCTTGGGGGTTAATCCCTTGTTTGCATCAGGGGATCCATCAGCGAAGGACAATCTGAATAATTAGTACTGGCTATTAGTGGGGTTAATCCCTTGTTTGCATCAGGGGATCCATCAGCGAAGGACAATCTGAATAATTAGTACTGGCTATTAGTCAGTGATCTTTATTTCTTTGCTGGTCCAGTCTCCCTAGGTGTTGGCTGAATCTTGCTGTACTGTACTACTGATCGATGCAAATGCCCTTCTGCCCGAAGCTCTGGGACCGGAGCGCGGCGACGCCGGCGGCGCAGGCAGGAAGCGTGGTCATCAATGGCACGGTGGTCGTCGCCAACCACTTCGGCCTCTCAGCTCCCGGCAAGTCCACCACCCTCCGCCTCTTCAGCGGCACGGAGGTCGATCACGGTGAGTGGCATGCACTTGCTGTCTGAATCTGATCAGCACATGGCGTGGTGGTTTCTTTGCCTGAAAGTCTGAAGTTTTGTCTTTGTTTATGTACGTGTGGTGGATGCAGAGACGAGGAAGGGGAGGCTGAGCGCGGAGGCGGCGCTGAGGGGAAGGAAGAAGACGAAGCACGGGAAGGCGAGAACGACGACGTACCAGGTGACCTTCCTCGTCGACCCCGAGTTCGGCACGCCGGGCGCCGTCGCCGTCAAGAACGGCAACCGGAACGACCGGTTCTTCCTCCGCCACGTCCACCTGGACCTCGCCGAGGACCGGAGCATCCACTTCGACTGCAACTCCTGGGTCTACCCCTACAAGAAGACCAGCTCCGACCGCCTCTTCTTCATCAACACGGTTGCTCACAAATCTTTCCCTCAAACACCATGCAAATTAAATTTAAATTTACTGCGGTCGCGTCGGGTACAGCTAGTTTAAGTTTTTGGGTTGAACTGAACTAAACTGATACTGGTCTAAATGTTGTCGTCTACAATACAGCTAGCTTAAGCTTTTGGATTGAACTGGACCGATACTTGCCAAAATTCTTTCGTGCGTACACTGGCTTAAACTTTTGAGTTGAACTAAACTGGTGTTGGTCGAAATGCTGTTGTGCACACAGGAAACAATTAGTTTAATCTTTTGGGATTAACTGATTTGTCATCCTGCAGAGCTACCTGCCAGCGAAGACGCCGGAGGCGCTGCGGCTGCTGCGGGAGGAGGAGCTGAGGAGCCTGAGAGGGAACGGGCGCGGGGAGAGGAAGGACTGGGAGCGCGTCTACGACTTCGACAACTACAACGACCTCGGCAACCCCGACAACGACGACCACGTCCGCCCCGTGCTCGGCGGCACCAAGACCCACCCCTACCCTCGCCGCTGCCGCACCGGCCGCGCCCTCAGCAAGACTGACGGCGTGACTGAGACGCGGAAGCACAAGCTGATCAACCTGGACTACTACATCCCGCCGGACGAGCGGTTCAGCCCGGGGAAGCTGGCGGAGGTGCTGGCGATGGGGGTGCAGGCGGTGACCCACTTCGTCGTCCCGGAGGCGTGGTCGCTCTTGCACGGCGACGTCGTCAACTTCAAGTCGATGGAGCAGCTCCGCGGCGACCTCTACGGCAAGCCGCCGCAGCCGGCGGCGGACGCCAGGGTCATGCAAGAGCTCAAGTCCGCCGTGCCGTCGCAGAAGTACAAGCAGGTGTCCAAGATGGTCAAGGAGAACCCCACCAAGTTCCCCACCCCACAAGTCATCCAGCGTACGCCGCCAATATATACGCCATGGCCAGCCATGCCAGCTTCTTGATTTCGATTCATTTTGGCAATTTGCAGATGACAAGGAGGCGTGGAGGAGCGACGAGGAGTTCGCGAGGGAGATGCTAGCAGGGCTCAACCCGGTGGTGATCAAACGACTGGAGGTAAGAACAGCTGCTCACCATCCATGTACCATGACTGAAATTTTGCAATGTTTAATTAGTTTCCTTGATGACTCGTGCTTACAAGTGTTAGGGATATACTCCCTCCGTATTCAAACACACTACGCTATCGCTTTATTCAGTCAAACACAATAATAAAAGTTTGACTAACTATTAATTGCTCTCAAAATATTTAGTTTGAAAAGAATCGTATGGAAAGTTTTTTCTACTTTTACATTATTATTGTGTTTTTATATTATCATTATATTCTAATAAAGAAATAGCGATCAAGTTGCACACTAAAACTAAATAAAATCAACAGTGTAGTATATTTAAATACGGAGTATATTCTGACTAGCTCTTGGCATGTTTAATCCTTTTAACTTTGCGAGGTGTTTCCGCCCAACAAGAGCTCGATAACCGCGAACCATATCCAGAGCCAGCTCGAAGGTCTGACCGTTCAACAGGTATGCATTTCTACGATCCTTGATGAACCGACTATGCATATCAAAATCATCGACACCCTTGTGTGGATGTGATATGTTCTTCAAATGTTCATGGCTGTTTCACTTAATTTCGCAGGCGATGGATCAGAAACGGGTGTACATCCTGGACCACCACGCCTACCTGATGCCGTACCTCCGGCGCATAAACACGCAGGGGGGGTGCGTCTACGCCTCGCGCACGCTGCTCTTCCTCAGGGACGACGGCGCCCTCAGGCCCGTCGCCATCGAGCTCAGCCTGCCCGGCGACGGCGTCGGCGGCGGCGAGGTCAGCAGGGTCTTCCTCCCGGCGAGCCAGGGCACGGATGCGCATCTATGGCATCTCGCCAAGACTCATGTCGCTGTCAATGATTCAGGGTACCATCAGCTCATTAGCCACTGGTGAGTAGGGTACACATCTCATTCAGTATTCAGTACAGTAGTGATGAAATACTTGCACCTCCTTATACGGTATACCTTCGACATTCTGTTTCAAAACATTTTATGAAATTTTGAGGGTTCCTGTGTCGAAACACCCTTTTGCGATCAAGTACTGAAATGCTTCAGTCCAAGGAGAATCTTGTTCCCGAGACTCTGAATGCTCATCTAAAATTCATTGTTCTGAAGCAAGGCATTTCTCTGAATTTTGACAATGAATTCTTCTTGTTCTGAAACAAGGCATTTCTCTAAATTCTGACATGAATTTCTTCTTATTCGAAACAACACATTTCTCCGAATGAATGCTGACATGAAATTCTTGTTCGCAAACAAGGCATTTCTCTGAAATCTGACATAAAATTCTTGTTCTGAAACAAAATATTTTACTTGACCACATATATTTGCACCATCTTGATCCATCAATCAACAGGCTATTCACGCATGCGACTGTGGAGCCGTTCATCATCGCGACGAGGAGGCAGCTGAGCGCGATGCACCCGATCCACAAGCTCCTCGATCCACACTTCAAGGACAATATGCAGATCAACAACTTGGCCAGGAGCATACTGCTCAACGCCGGAGGCCTCCTGGAGAGGACCATGTACCCGGGGAAGTACGCCATGGAGATGTCCTCAGATATCTATGCCCATTGGAGGTTCACTGAGCAGTCCCTGCCTAATGATCTCATCAAGAGGTACTACAAAATACAATCAATTCATCATCCCAATTCCTAAATTGCCAATGAATAGAACCACAAATCCTTAATTTACTGCAATTCCTGAATTATTAGTCACTTCTCGGTGATATTACAGCTTTTGATCCACTAGTGCAATTTTGCGATTGTAGAGTAGGTGTTACACAAATTTCCCAGTGATCTATATTGGTAGGTAGTAGAGTCAATATAGACATTTCATCTTTTCTTATCGAATAGACTATATCTATTTATACTAAACCTTTAGTGGAATACTTTTTTCTACTAATAGTAAAGCTCAGTAACGTAGCAACGCGCACGGTGTCTTATAGTGTATGTTGTGTTAGCTACCTTAATTAAAATTGTTCTTAGAATTTATTGCTAACTTAACATTCGTTAATGCAACTAGGGGGGTGGCGTCCAAGGACCCCAAGGCGCGCGGCGGCGTGTTCCTCCACATCGAGGACTACCCGTACGCCGTCGACGGCCTCGACGTGTGGCTCGCCATCGAGGGCTGGGTGCGCAGCTACTGCGACCACTTCTACTACGCCGACGCAGCGGTCGCCGGCGACGCGGAGCTCCAGGCGTGGTGGGATGACGTCCGCCGCGTCGGCCACGGCGACCGGCAGGGGGACCCGGCGTGCTGGCTGGAGCTCGACACCGTCCCCAACCTCGTCGAGACGCTGTCGACGCTCATCTGGACCGCCTCGGCACTGCACGCCGCCGTCAACTTCGGCCAGTACGGCTACGCCGGCTTCCCGCCGAACCGGCCGACGCGGTGCCGGCGGTTCTTGCCGCTCCCGGGGTCGCCGGAGATGACGCAGCTGGAGGCCGACCCGGACAGGTTCTTCCTGGAGACGGTGCCCGACCGGTTCACGGCCACGCTGGGGCTGGCGCTGATCGAGGTGCTGTCCAACCACACCTCCGACGAGGTCTACCTCGGGCAGCGCGCGACGTCGACGTGGACAGACGACGGCGAGGTGCTGTTTCTGCTGGACAGGTTCCGCAACGAGCTCCGGCGGGTGGAGAAGAGGGTGGAGGAGAGGAACAAGGACCCCGGGCTCATCAACCGGAGGGGCCCGGTGAGGGTGCCGTACACGCTGCTCTACCCGGACGTCGGCAACGTCGCCGGCAAGGAGAAGGGGATCACCGGAAAAGGAATACCCAACAGCGTCTCCATATGATCGACCGATATCCGATCGTACGTGTACGAAATGCGATGTAAAGTTATCCTTTTTCTTTTTCTTTCCGTTTGGTAGTTTTGTTGTCCGGGATGTGAATTGAGAGATTTGTTGGTTTGGATTCCAGAATTGATATGCAAAGTGTGATGCAGAATTGAATATAAATGCAATTGATTTGTAATATCGGTATCTATTGTACCAATTGAGTTTCTAGGTTTAAACCAAATATGAACCATACGATTTGTCAAAAAGGACACGTGTCAACCATCCGAAGGGTTTGGGCCAGGGAATCTCAGGCCGCTGCATCCACCTCCGCTAGCACGTTTTGTTGTTGGGTCGGATGGGCTATTAATGGACCTTTTGGCATGCTTTGTGTTTTTACTTATTTTAGGCTGTTTTTTTATATTTAGAACTGAACAACTAATTTGTTAGTGTACACACAAGCCCTAAACTTATGTCTGTTTGCTTGCTCTAGCCCATTTTGAAGAGTTTCAGCCTTCCATGTCTCCAGTTGTGCATCAAATCAAGCCCATGGACTCTCGCCCACATAAAATGTGCTATGAAAAATAGCATGCTTTGCTTTGACTGATTCTTTGGTTTGGCTGAGCTAACAGGGGGCTGTGCATTGTCATAAAATAGGCTAAAGAAAGAAAAAAGGGAGAGAACTTTTCAGTGCAAGAAAACGAGATGAGGAAGAAGTCTAAGAGAGGCCAGTACTGCCGGTGAGAGAAAAATCTAACAAGAGTGTCTAAGACAGCAGTCAACTAGTGACAATTTGACTTATAATTTATTTGCTAGATTATATAGTTTCTGATTCTCAAAATTTGGATGAAAAACAAAACTATCTAAGAAAGCTCGAGATTATGGGAGAAGCAACGGATACTGGATACTCTCTAAAACATAGCTTAAATGGATAGAAAAAACGACAGGATAATGATAGCATATAGAATAAAAAGGAATACACTTGGGTATGGACCTATGGATTGGCTTGTGTAGGATTAAAGATGACTAGAAAGTAACTTCTGGCTAAACCAAATTTTATATGTGAAAGCGTAAATCAAAAAGGTTTTATACAATTCAAAACATAAATCAACTTGCCTCAATTAAGTGCACAAAGAAACTAGTCTATGTTGAGGTTTACAAGCTTAGAGTGATATTAGCATAAATAATTCTAGTATGTAAACTAGCTTAAAGTAAATGTCACAAAATAAAGGAGATAAGAGACAAAGGATTTTTTCACCTGATGTTCAGAAGCTTGTTAACTTCCTACGTCCCCATTAAGGTGAATACAACTTCATTGCTCAAATCATTATGCCTCCGAACCTTTTCACCAAGAAATAGGTAAGGTGGGAGCCGGGCCTAAAACGGTCTCCTAAGTCTCTATTACTATGGTTGTTCTTTCTCTACTCTAGAGATGGTGAACACCGAACCACTCACAATCAACCATTAGGCCTCCTCTACAATCTCCTTTGGAGAAGTCACTAGGCAAATCATCACCAAGCTATCTAGGTGTTGACAAACATCAAGAGAAATAAGTTAAGATTCTCTTGACTCTCACCAAGTGCCAAATCTCAATCATATGCACTCTACCACTCTTAATTTGTAACTAATGTGCTCTAGTTATAACTTATGCACTAGATGAGAGGAGAGGCCTCACACAAACTCAAACATGTACAATATGCTCACAAAGGTTTACTCTCATGTATACGCCTTCACTAGGACTAGGAGTAGTAGCAAAACCACTCAAACTCATGGCTTTATATAGCCCACACAAAAAAAACTAGCTATTGGAGGCTAAACCACTTTTTAGGATGTATCTATCGGTTTGACCATTCTACTAAGCTCAGTCAGACCAGCCCTCAGTCCAAAGGTCAAAAAAATTAGCCATTGGGGGCTTCTGGGGCCCTCTGACGCTCCGACCAACCCTAGCTTGGTCCGACCGCCGGCCATTTTTAGCACAACCGATCGTCATTAAAACGATGATATCTCATGACTTGGGTGTCAAAATTCGATATTCTTAGACTCTATAGAAAGCTTATTCAAAGATCTATACGACCTATAAAAAATCCTTCTAAGAATCACAATAATTCTCAAGGATAAAGGGCTCAAACTCTAAAAGATGCTCTATCAGACAAACTCACATGAGGTTACTTATTTCTATTGGACATATCATCTTCTCTCTTTGTTTCGAACTTAAGAAAACTAATCGGACTTGGCTAGACACCCCTAGATATGTCCATTTCTCTCTTTATCAATAAAACCAACTCCAACGAGAACTACGAATGGACAAGATATAAAAGCCATGCATAATACACATTTAACCAAGTCTCACCACATGTATATTAAAGGCTCTAGTTGAGTCTTAAAAGGATCAAGATCCAACCTAGATTCCTCACTCCAACTAGACAAAAAATTAATGTGCATAACTAGGAAAAACAAGCATGCATTTGAGATTGAGTGATTTGCACATGGTTCAAATCAAGCCAATAGTCATTGATCCCTCTTAATAGTATAACACCTATCTAGCAACCTGATCCTTACTCCAAACACTGAGACTGGTAAAAGGCTGAGAAAATATTTTTATCTTTATTATATATTTGTCTTGTGCCATCTAACTCGGGGTCAAAACTTGAGCTTTGATCAATACTTGTGATCTTTTGGTTAAACCATTTTTATGCCAAGGTCTTGACCAGCATTTGTCAAGACTTCCTGATTATCACAAGCTTGACCTCATTCTTATCAATATGATAATGTCCTTAGCTTGATGACTATCAACCAATGGTGTTCTCTATTAATCTCATCATGATAAGACCTATTCCTCTACACAACTCAAAGGAAAATATTATTAGTAACAAATCATTGTCATCCTCCACTTGATGATTAGCTGGTTGCATTTAAAGGACATGAATTAATTTGTTGAGTATCCATTAACACCAAATATCATATACTCACATATATGCTCAATTTTAAAGAACTAAGAGAAAGTGAACAACATAGAACTAGAACATGCATAACAAATGTATATAATTTACTCCTTCTAAACATATGCATACAAAAAATATATATGAGAGGCAAATGTATGTATAACTAAAGTAAACCAATGGAGTTTTATCCTATACATATGTAGAAGGCATATGGTATTACTATAGATAAATATAGATGTATACCTTCATGATTTACATGTTCTCAATGTAAAGGAGACTAAATAAGATAATGTTCAAGTAAACATTAGTCACAAACACACATATATACCAATAACATAGAAATAACATATATGATCATATAAAAACTAGAAGATAAGAAGTGATACATATCGCTTAGTCTCATGTATTTCATCCTTGTTGCGATTAAGATTCATCATCAAAAAATGCATAATAAACAAAATATAGAATGAGCTCCTTCTTAAGATGTGCATACATATGAATATAAATGAACGCATATACACACAATCAATTAAGATCAAAGAGAGTTCACCATATATTTTGCATCTATAAGAGAGACCAAAACATACATCTCATCATTTTTATTTTTATATCTAAATGAGACTAGTAAAAAAAGTTCACAGAAACATTAGTTCAAATAATTAGATTTGCTATTAATTACCAAAATCAAATTAAGGCTCTTGAACTTGTAGCTTGACTCCATAATTTGTGCCATCAAGTTGCAAAATTTATCCATGCTTCGATTCATATTGCAATCACTGTGGGGCTTCTTGCACCCATCTATACATGATTATCTAGCATCACTAAAAAAAGGGCTCTATACATGGTTATTGTCTAGCATCACTCTAAAAAAAGCTCTGTACATGATTATTATAGCATCACTCATAAAAAAAGAAGAAGAAAGCTTGTTCTACCTAATTCGTACTTGTTCAACATTGTCTCCATCTGCATTCTCTGAAAATTTTCTTTTTGAAGTGTCATACTCCAAACATTTTCTCTTTCAAGTTACATGTCCCTCACAGAATTTATGTGTTTCTTTGGCCATTACTCATAACAAGTTCCTAACTAGGAACAACATAATTTAGAACAAAGATAAACGATAGATTTTTCCAAACATATGCTTTAGAAGATAGATTATTTCCAAACAGATGTTTCACACTGGTGAAGACTGTATGAAGTATGAATATAAGCACATAAGTTACTTATAGCTGCTATAATAATCACAATAACAACAGGCACTCTCCTACATAGCATGGATCTAACTACAACATTTAGCAACCCAATGACCACTCTGCAAGAGTATCAGGATTAAAAGCTAGTTAGAGAGGAAAAATTAAAGTCAATGTGGTTGATTTGTCTAATTGATCAACCACCCATCCAACATTGAAAACCATCACCTCTTAGCCATGGCATTTTTGGTCCTATCGTCACTTATTTCACAAGTTTGGCATGTGACACCATAAGAAAGGAAGCTAAGATGAAACATACACATCACTAACAACTAAAATCAACAATAATTAGCTCCATAACTGATCTTCCATGTCTCCTTTCCTGCAGTCCCTTGATATCAAAGTGCTATAGTTCTTTTAGTTATCACCACATAAAAAAAGGGAATTGTTTGATTGTAAAGTAAACTGCATATCTAGTTCTAGAACTGATTGTATACTTCCCGGCAAACAAAACCATTGAAAAGTACATTAACAAGAAAACAAATCATCAAGAAATACCAACCTAAACACAATGTAATAACTAACAAAACTAAGTATTATAATAGGTAAAAAAAATAAAGAGTACTAAAGACAGAATATAAGTATGATACTGAAAACTTACTCCTAGTTTAGTTCATTGATGTGGCCTCTGGTACCAAATATCAAAATCATGTAAATTAAGTTTACCGCTGAACTTCTAACATCCTCCAAAAATAAAGTTATGAAGTTGCCAATGTAACATAAATACGTGATTAGGGGTCATTTTTTGCTGCACTTGGGAAGCCCTTTTGCCTTTACACAAAAGCTGATCATGCTCAAATGGAATATATGTACTATGAGAGCCAAAAGAAAATCACTACTGCTACCACCCCCATTCTCCAAGAGCAACCATTTTTTTTCGATCTGTACCTAAGTTTTTAGTACTAGCTTCAAGACTACGCAAAAGCTCATATGAAGTTCATCATTAATTAAAAACTGCTTTCTATCTTTCCATCTTAGTAGTCTACACAAAGAAACTAGTTTCCAGTAGTCTACATAAAGAAACTACCATTTAGATAGATTCATAGACCTCTGTATAGAATTATGTATAGATGGATATATAGAGAGAGTTCTTGCAAGTTGCAACAACTGGTCTGAACAAGTGCTCCTATTGTGCATGTTCCAGACAACAACATAATGGCTCACATGCATGCAGCAAAGAAGGTTGGATACAGGAAACAATTAGCATAATTTCAATGAAATATATTTCTCCATACATCTCAAAATATAAGGATTTTTGGAGGAGATTAAGAAAGTAGATGGAATTAAATGAAGGGGTTGTGATTGGTTGAGATAAAAGAACAGAGGAAGTAGGTGAAGATATTAAATGAGAGATGGTAAAGAAGTTTCTATATTCTTGGACAAAATTTGAACGCTATGTTTTAGGACGGATGGAGTAAATATGATTCAAATTTGCTAATAAAACTAATCATGCTCAATGCTAACAAAACTAATATATACTCACCAAAAAGTTGCTAATAAAAATAATCCTACTTAGTGCTAAAAGAACTCATCTATTGACTAAAATTTGCTAAGAAAACAAATCTCTATTGATTTGAAATTTGCTACTAGAACTACTTATTCTCAATGATAAAAAAATCATTTGTCTTGATTGAAATCCTCTAATTAAACTTATAATGCTCAGAGGCTAACAAAACATCATGTTTGGTGTTCACAAAACTAATCACACATGTAAGAATGATTAAAATTGAAAGAACCAAAACATGTTAAATGTATAAGGTAGGGGTTACTAAAATAAAGTAAACTAAACCAAAATAGGTGCATTTACGAACCAAAGAACATGTTAAACCAACTTAGAGTGTACACAACCATATTTGTGGATACTAGGATTTGAATCTCGATTTAACCTAAAGCAATCACAACCCCTAAAGCATGACCTAAAGCATGACTACCTCTAAGAAGTTCCTCTTGGTACTCTAGTCATGCTTTAGGTCAATGACACATGTCTACACCAAGTTGGCTCTCCTCACCTCATAATTGTAGGCTTCAGAAGTAGATCCTCTGACGTGAACTTCCCCTTATATGGTCGCTAACATATGGGCTGAGACCTATATATCAACAACCACATCCCTATGTCAAAGGATCTCAATCCATGGGCTTTAGTGGTGAACAAAAAGATTAGGCTCATGGGCTCGGCTCGAAAGCCAAACAAGCTGAGCCTGAGTCAAGCCTCCCTTCTAGCTTGTTTCTGAAATGTGCCAAGCCCAAGTTGGCTCACGAGCTGCTTGGTGGCTTGTTTGCTATCCTAGACTGGTTAGGGCAATGGCCTTGCCTATTAATCTATCGCCAGTAAAAACCCTAGCAATCCCATTCTCATCTCCCTCTTCCTATCTCCAGCCGCACCGCTGCTTTCGTTCTCCCACGCACACACGACACATCGACACTAATGCGATGCACATAGCTACCAGTGGTGCACCACGCATGCCACCACCTCTCTACCAAGCATGTCGCCACTTCTCTACCAAGCATGTCGCCACCTTCCCACACCTCCTCCAAGCACACCGTCTCCTTGCCACCCTAACCTCGACTTGACGCCACCTCATCGACCTCCTTCTTTCTCATCCTCATTGCATCAGGCAGGAGCTGTCGTGCCAATGGTTGAATACACATTGGTGGCATCATCATTGCTCACCGGCTCATCCTCGCAAGCTTGGCAACAACTTACTAACTCGCCCTCGCCTCGACTCTGTCCTATGACCTCAAGTTAATAAATAGTGTTTATAGCGGTCGCTATAATAATAGCAGGCTTGAAAAGGGTAATGAGCTATCAGTCACGCGTGGAGCCCGCATACGATCAGACAGTGCTTTCCTTTCTTGGCCCAGGTGTTATTTGGTTGGACGTCAACTTTCCATTTTTTGTTGGTTTGTTGGCTGCACTCTCTTTGCTCTTTTTGGACTACTCTGCACACGTGGCCAGGAACAAGTGGGCCAAAACAGAAAAGGAATTGCCCAATGTCTTTTTTTATTTTTTAGAGCATGTTTTTTAATTTGACTTAAAATCCATATGCATAAAGTTTCTACACCAATAATTTCTATTTAGAATATTTCTATATCAAAAGTTTATATACCAAAAATTTCTACATATAAAGTTTGTATATATAAAGTTTATACATAAAAAGATTTCTTCTCATTAGGCTGAGAACACGTGGGCCAAACACAGGAAAGAAAAAAGGCCTGAAAAAAGTGTAGATGGGCTCCTTGCAAACGTGGGCCTGTCAGCATGCATTTTTACGGACCACGCGTGCGAAGCAGTGAGGCACGCCGTGCACGGACGGACGCTACCGCTACATACTAACGAACTGAATATAGGTAGACACTTAGCGGATCGCTATTACGGCCGTAATTATGTAGGATAGAAACAGAACCAAACTATTAAAAAAATGGTAGAATTATTAAAAACTAATTTTTTAAAAAATAAAAAGAAGCATATGAGCTAAATAAAGTTATAAAGCACTGATTATCTATGTACCACCGTTTCTACTTCAACCATTTTAATATCGTTGGTTCACTTTTCATCTTACCGGCAATCTAACCATTTATTATAAATAAAGAACAAACTATCGAAACTAGATTAAATTTATTATATATCAATAAATTATATATAAAACACTTTTCTCTTAAAATTAAATCATAACTTTTCTCTCTTCTAGAAATTATATTCATAGGGTTTTAACCCCTTATAAAAATTAGTAGCAAAACTCCTAGAGTAAAACTCTTAAATTTTAAAACCCACTCTTATTGTATTTTTAATATGACTCAGCATCCTATATTTTAAACTTTTTACAAATTTCTAATTTAATTTTTATCTTTTTTCTCGTTTTCACTTTAAATTTATTCATAATTTCTTTCACATACAACTTATAAAACCCATTACGATATCCTCTTAGTGCATCCGCTATGTGTTACTTTATATTTAACTTAATTATTTAATATTTTTGATTATTTTAGATCTTAGCTTTTCCTAAATCTAGCTCTCGCTATTAATAGATATTGACCCTAAGACCTCTAGTCCAACTTTACATGGTATTTTAGATGACCTTCGCTTCTCTCTAAGCATAATCTCAATCATGTAATATTGTTAGCTACACAAAATAGACAAAAACAATTATTTGTGGTATATATAACATAATCTGAATATAGTCATACATTCATACAACATCATAAATATTTTAAACAAATTTTTATTAATTAAATTATTTTTAAAGGTAGTTGTTCATTATAAAATATAAATCATAACAATAATTCAACAAATTCAACTTACCGAATCATTATAGCGTGAACATATAGCCCCTGACCCATAACTAATAATAAGTGTATTAGTTATTTTATCTCCCATAATTTTGTATTCTGCGAGTCCTAATATGTAATGAGGGAAACAATATGTTTGTTTTTTAATTTAATTTAAGTTGAAGGTTATATATATATTAATCAGTGTTAATGTTTTAGAAAGGTCATTATTCATAATAATTATAGTAAATTTATGTGTGATGATTATTATATATTGTTATTGAATCTTAACATCCCTTATAATGGTCACTACATAAACAATAATCCGCTATTCGCTATTCACGCTCCCCCCTCTCCCGCGTCGGCATATTTTAGCGAGCACCCAAATGCGAAAGAGCCAGCTCACAGAGCTGAGCCGGGCTTGGGTTTTAGCGAGCTGAGCTGAAGCCGAGCACCGCCCGTCCCCGTCGGCGCCCACTTGCGCCGAACCCCACGACGACGGCGGTAAAAAAAATTCTCTGAAACCCAAATCTGTCTCCTTCCTTCCTTGGCGGGCGATGCGAGCGCATCAAAGCTAGGGTTTACGAGTCCGTCGTCCACCTCTCCGCGTTCTTCACCCGGTACTCATCTCTCTCTCCCTGGTGCGCACCGCTCATCTCTCTCGGTTGCTCCGGGTGCCCACGGCGGCGAGCTCTCCTCAACTGCGCCGCCGAAGCCCCCCTGCCCCCTCACCTCAGGGGCACCGCCGGGAGGTCCCCTGCTCCCCTCCCCATTTCGGCCGCCTGAGGTTAAACCTCGTCGTGGGGAAGTACAGGTTCGCCGTGGTACTCTTTACTAGTGAAGTTTCAGTTTTGGACTATTTTGTTATATCTATTTTGTTGGGAACTTGGGATTGGGATTGGGGAATCGAAACAATCATGTGAATCCAATTTTGCACAAAATAATAACAAGTACAAAATAGGGAAGTCAAAAATCAGGAGGCACCTTGCTGTTCGATTGCTTATAATTCAATGGCTGATCTGATAATGTTAGCTATTTCAGCTCGGAATGAGCGGAAAAAGTAAATAAATTAGAATTTTCGCAGGCTGATCTTAGTCGGGGGCATCCTCTGCACTCCACTTACTTCCAGCAATGTACTGTTCTCACTGTCAAGATAACTGTCCTGTCATAAAGGATCCTGACAAAAACTACACGTGAGGCCTCCCCTCCTGTCCTTTTTCTCTTCTTCCGTTTTGATGCAAAACCAACTGGTACAGGTTGTTTATGAGCATGGCCTTGTTGGTCACTCTGTTAAATTTCTATGAAGCAGCTCTAACACTTTTGTGCGTGTCATTATGTAATTTTTCATATGGTGATCAGATGTTGTGGTTTCTGTGGGAAGGTTCTTGATGATCAGATTTACGATGGTGAGCCTACTTTCCAAAAGGGCGCTGACGGGCAGGTTGATCTTTCACTTCGCTTCTTAGTATATGGTTTATTTATTTTTCTATGTACTTCTCATGTTGGTTTGTTTTGGAGCTGTACAGGCCCGATTGGCTGGTAGTATTCTATCAAGCATTGAGAGTGGCAATTCAGTATCCCATGAAAGAACTATAAATAAAGGCATGACTTTCAGGTCATTCCTTTATCTCATTTTCCTGCCATTTTTTAAGCTAAGTTCATGCTTTGTTTTACCAGGAAAAGATGAGATTAGGCAGATTGTCAGCAGCTTACATGTGGCTGGTGGAGATACTATCATTAGCATGGCTCATCGCTATTATACAGTATGTATCTTTGTTACTACTCAGTAGCTTATCATTTCTAAAATAATGTGGTACATGGTGATATTGATGTTTCTTCTTGTTGAAGTTTAGCTAGCTGTTGACAAGAATTTTACAAGGGGCCGTCGAACAACTCATGTTGCTGCTGCTTGCCTTTATATTGCCTGCCGGTATGCTGTCGCCTAATTAATTTGTTGATTTATTGAAAGTCTTCTCACTCATTGTACTTGTTTTTTTCTCAGGAAGTACCTTTCAATAGAATTAATGCTTGAGCATGATTCTTCTTTGCTGGCGAACTTATAAAATGCCTAAACTGTAACACAGCTAAACTATTCCAGACTATAAAGCATGCACAGTGAACACTTGCGATGGGTTTGTTTAATACATATAAAATTTTACCAAGCACACAAACTGAACATTGCCATGCATGGCCCTCAAATATATCTTCCATGTGGAAAGGAATGCTGTGTCCTAAATTTTCAAGTGCAGAGTACTTATCAGCCTGGTTATGCTATCTCGTTTTCCCTTTTAGAGAACATAACACTCCCTGTAATTGCAAAATAAATCCTAGGATTTGACACCAGCCAAACTTTTTAACTCTTCATCAATGGTCATATTGGAAAAATCACTTCCATTTCTTTTAGAGAACATATAACATGCACGATTGTTTTTATCCATAGAAAATACATGAGCATGTAGGTGGTTATAGAAACTAGCAGTCAAAGTAGCCTATTGTAGACTATGTCCATGTCACAGATGGTGTGCTATATTTGCAATCATAGGTAGTACACAGTATTTTCATTAGTTATATCTGTTCTTAAGTTGTCCAGCATTATTTTTTTTTCCTATTTACTTCCCTTGGATATCTGTTGTCAAGTTTCAAACTTCTGTTGACATTCCTTATACCTAACTTTTGTGCTAGGCAAAGTAAAAAGGCATATCTTCTTATTGATTTCTCAGACCATTTGCAGATAAGTGTGTAAGTGCCCTATTCTCCTGCCCTTATCTTGTAGCCCTTAGTGACATGGCTCATCTGGATTTTTCTTTCAGTTATGTCCTAGGTGCTGTGTTTCTGCAGCTTTGCCAAGTTTTGCTACTCGCTGAACATCCAGTTATCCAAAAGCTCATTGATCCCAGCCTTTTCATTCATCGTTTTACAGAACGTAAGTTGATATCACATTATAATGTATTTTTTAAATTTAGTGGATGAAAACACATGTGCCATTTCTTGTGTACATCATGCTCAACACTTCCAGTTCTATACATCCATTCATTTTCATGCACTTTGAATGTGCACATTTGGGTTGTTCAATGGGAGGAGGGGGATTGTTTGTATGTCATGCAATTCTAACTTTCTAAGAGGTTGGCCAGTCTGGTACAATGCAATTGAACTTGTGGAATTGGAGTCCCGAATCAATTTTTACTCGAAACAGATTAGTCATAGGCTCTTGCATTTACACCCCAGTGAGAAGTGGACCGATGGACCATTTGATAATTCTTCCACAAGGATTTATGTAGCTTTTGACTAATTTCTTCACCTTAATTTATCTCATCTATTCAATGTGCGTTTACTTTCTTTTGTGACAAAATAAAACAATTAATTAAAATTGCATATGATATTTATTTTGAACCATTTGATAGATTTGTATATGGTAGTCATGTGTAATCAGACTGTGCCACATTATAGTCAAACTGTCTCTCCTCAGTTGTGTTGCTCATGTGGGGAGTTCAATTGCAACGCGAACTGCATCCTTTCCTCCTCCTCCCCCCCCCCCCCCCCCCCCCAAACACACACACACACACACTTTTTGAGATCTTTGCAAGGCAATTGCTTGGGGTAGTAAGGAAACCAAACATGTTAGTCTGATTAAATTTTTTGGTGTCACTTTATTGGTTTCATCTGTAGGTTTACTGGGGAAAAGGGACAATGCCGTATCAGATACAGCTTTACGCATTGTAGCTAGCATGAAGCGAGACTGGATGCAGGCTAGCATTTTTGTTCTCCTAGTACCTTCTTTAGGTTCTTTTTTGTGATTGTAATAACTTGTCCTGTGTTGCAGACTGGGAGGAAACCAAGTGGATTGTGTGGTGCAGCATTATATATCGCTGCTCTCTCTCATGGATATGATTATACCAAGGCAGATATTGTAAGCCCAAGTACTTTTTTGTCTGATATACTTATTTAGAATTGTATTCTGAAGTCTGAACGCCTTCCTTCTGTATCAGTTAGCATGTATCATGCACGTGCCACATTTTGTATGTTTTATAATTGGACTTCAATACAATTCTATGTTACAGCACATAATGACATAAATTTCTGTTTTATGTTTTTTAGGTTGCTGTTGTGCATGTTTGTGAGGCAACACTAACTAAGCGCTTGATAGAGTTTGAAAATACAGATTCGGGTAGCTTAACGGTATGGATCTTCTTTCTCCAGGAAATTGCCAAATTCATAGGCACTGTTACTTACAACATACTGATGAAAATTTGTTGCGATTGTTGTATTTGTGATAAAGATGGGAATGGCAGCACTAAGTTGATTATTGGTGCAATTTTTCCCTCTGAAGAAAGTCATTCTTAAGCTCTATTCTGAAACATATTGTAATTACTATCAGTGTATGGTGTCTGTTATGGTGCAAGTAGTTGACATTATTCATGACATTAAAGCAAATACAAACCTAAGCAAACATTGATTAGGGCAGGGCAACCCATGTCAACTAGACAGGCGTTCACTTTCTTTACCCTGTCCATAGAACTAGTTTTAGGTGCTTTTTTTTTTACCCATTGGTTCAGCATGGTCTGTCTGGCAAAAAATTGGGTATTGCCTCCTTTCATGTATATGTTTTCATGTCATCATCTACAACTGTTATCTACCATATGAATATTTCCTTTCAACTCAACACAGCCTTTCAGTTTTAAGCAAGTTAAGATAAACTAAAGTTGAAACGTAACAAAAACCTTCAAATCACGGTTTAGACACATCAATAGTTGTTTTCTAAGCATTTCTATTCAAGTACAGATCTATAATTAAGTCCTTTATTATTGTCTCTCTATATTAATTTTAACATTTCTTTATCTCTTTATATTATTATCTTGATTTAGAATTCCATAGTATACTAGCGCCTCTAAGGGTCTACTTTAGATATGACTAAACCATCTTAATTGATGTTAGATAAATTTTTCTTTAATTGGTATTATCTCTAGTTGATCACGTATATCCTCGTTCCGGACTCAATCCATCCTATATGATCATAAATTTAACGTAGTATACACATTTTTGTAACACTTAGCTGTTGGATATGATATATTTTTATAAGCTAACATTCTGAACCGTATAGCATAGTAGGTCTAATTATCGTTGTATAAAACTTGTTTTTTAACTTTTGCGGGATCCTCTTATCATAGAGGATGTCAGATGTATGTTGCCACTTCAACTAGCCTGTTTTGATTTTATGGCTAACATTCGCATCAATATCTTCATCCATCTATAGCATTGATTCTAGATATCGAAAAGTGTTTTTCTTAGCCACTACTTAGCCTCATAAGCTCACATCTCCCTCCTCATGTGCGATAGTGCTAAAGTCACACATCAAGTATTTAGTTTTAGTTCTGCTTACTCTAAAACCTTTGGACTCAAGAGTCTGTCGTCATAAATCTAGTTTTCTATTTACTCTTGTGTGACTCTCATTAACACTACATCATCTGTAAAGAGTATACACCAAGTGGTATCTCCTTGTATGTTTCTTATAACCTTATCCATTATCAATGCAAAGAGGTACGAGCTTAAGGCTAATTTCTGATATAGTTCTATTTTAATCAGGAGGTAACATGTGTTACCATCATTTGTTCGAACATTAGTCATAGTATTATTATACATATCTTTGATGAGAGAGATATACTTTGTTGGGATTTTATGATTGTTCAAAACCTACCACATGATATTTCTAGGTATTTTGTCATAAATCTTTTTCTAAGTCAATAAAAACCATATATAGGTCCTTTTTCTGTTATCTATATCGCTTCATAACTTGTCTTATTAAAAAAATTGTTTCTATAGTTGACCTTTCGGGCATGAAACTAAATTAGTTCATAGAGATACATGTCGTTCCTCTCAAATGGTGTTCGATAACTCTCTTTCATAGCTTTATAGTGTGGCTTATTAACTTAATTTTTCAGTAATTAGTACAACTTTGGATGTCTCCCTTATTTTTATAGATTGGTACCAATATACTTCTTCACTCCTTAGGCATCGTGTTTGATTGAAAAATATTATTGAACAACTTGGTAAGCCGCATTATAGCTATATCTTCAAGATATTTTCACACCTTGATTGGAATACCATCAGGACCCATCGCTTTACCTCCTTTTATCCTTTTTAAAACTTCTCTAACATTAGATTCTTGGATACTAGAACAAAGCTCTTATTGATGTCATCCAACGAGTCGTCCAACTAAACGGTGGTATTCTCATTCCCAGTAATGAACAAATTGTCAAAATACTCATCTATGTCTAATCTCATCCTCCTTCACCAAAAACTGCTCTCTCTCATTCTTAATACACTTAATTTGAGCCCTAGCCATTCTATAGTTGTCCTTCTTTTCTTCCTTCATATTCAAACATTGATATAGATCCTCGAAAGCCCGTCCCTTTGTCTCACTCACAGCTTGTTTTGTGCTCTTCTTTACCACCTTATACTTCTCCATGTTGGTCTCACTCCTGTCATAGTACAAGTGTTTATAACATTCTTTTTTCTCCTTAATAGCTCTTTACACGTATTCGTTTTACCTCTAAGTGTCTTTAGTTTCGCATCCACTCCCTTTGGTCACTCCAAACACCTCTAAAGCAATCTTTTGAATGTATGTTACCATCTCCCATATACTATTTGCATCGTTTTCTTCTTTCCAAGAGGCCTCTTTGATAACCCTTTCCTTGAAGACATTTGATGCCTTCCCTGCTAACTTCCACTACTAGGTTCTTGCAATTTTGCCTTGTTTATCCCTATGAGAATGCACTAAAAAGCGAAAGTCGGCCACCATTAGTTTATGTTGAGAAACTACACATTCTCTAAGTATTACCTTACAATCCACACAAGCTCTTTTATCCCCTCTTCTGTCAATCTGACTAAGTATTGGCTGCTACTAAAAGTCACTAAATAAGATTGTCTCTTACTAAAGAAAATGTTGGTTATCATCATATCAAAAACTATAACAAAGTTTAAGATTTCCTCCTCCTGATTCCTACAACCATACCCAAAGCCTCTATGTACCGCCTCGAAATTTGTACATGTTGTACCTATATAACCATTAAGATTTCTTTCTATAAAAAGCTTCTTGTTACTAGGTACAGCTTTAACCAAGCTAAGTCTTCTCAGAAATCTCTTAGCACTTTCATCCTGGTCTACTTGAGAGGCATACACACTAATTATGTTTGACTACATCACTAATGATAAGTTTAACTAAGATGATCCTATCCCCTTGTCTTCCCAACTTCACTGCACAATCCTTAAGGCTTTTATCAATCAGAATTCCTACTCTATTTCTATTTGAAGTTATCCCTATGTACCAGAGCTTGAAGTCGGTACTGTTTACCTCATTCGCCTTCTAATCCTTCAATTTAGTCTCTTGAACGCACAAGATATTTACACGCCTCCTAACTATTATCTTGACTAGCTCTTTTAACTTACCCATAAGAGACCCTACATTTTAGCTATCTAAACGGATTCTAGTTGGTTCAACTTACTTCCTTACCCTTTGCACTCGTCGAGTCAGGTGTAAAGACCCTTACTTATTTTTTACTATACCTAGGCGCCGATATAGCGTGCCACTAAGGATGCGATGGCCCGATTTTTGCTTACTTGACATCATGCCCAGATCACGACATGGCATCACAGGGGTGACAACCCGACCCTTGCCCATTTAACACCATACCCGATTTTCGATATGGCGCGTCGCTAAAAGGGTTACGTCTAATAGGATTTTCTTGAATTTTATCTCCATAAGAATAGCTAAGTTTTTACGTTGACTCGCCAAGCCTAACACAACCCTCCTCTTTTTCTAGAGCTTAGGACTTGCTATGTTGAGACACCAAAGATACCCTAGTACTGGTGGAGTTTACTATATAAATATTTCCTATAAGCAGATGAAATTGTATGGTATTCATGGTAGAATGTAAATGAAAATGATCCCTGGGGTGTAAATGCATCGTTGTGAAGCCCATTAGGGTCCATGCAATGGGTGAAAGATGCAGCCTCTGCCCCTGTACCGTCCTAAGCACTGTTCACGGTACCTTGTGCTAGATTTATTTAGTCTAGAAATAAGATGAGATTGAATTATTATCTGTTTGTTTCCTTAATTTTAGAGATAAGTTTCTTAATGGTGAAATCATCCCATATATTCTCTCAAAGATGAACACGAGTCTGTAGTCTCCTCTTCTCCCTGCCCTTGTTTTTTTGCACAACAACCTGTGTGGCGAAGCAAAGAATACATAAGAGTCTAGTTTTCTTCCCTTCTCCCTGCCCATTTGTGCAGCAACCTGTGTAACATTGTCAAGCCACTTGGGTCCTGGGAAGCATTGACGAGAGCAAAGGGTTGTTGCCCCTACCATGCACAGTACATCAGGATTAGGATTAGAGGTTTTTTCATTTCATATTTAAGTGATTGGACATATTTCCAGCTCGTATTCGACGTATTGTATCCATGCCATATTTGTAAACATTGCCTCACTTAATTAGACATTATATTTTGCTGTCCTCTTGCTAGATTGAAGAATTTTTGGCAAAGGCTGATGAACAAGTGCTTTTTACTAAAATTTCACCGAAGTCTGGAGATGTACTTTGCAAGCACAAGGATAAAGCTGAGCATTTTGCTCATGGACTCTGTGAAAAATGCTACAAGAAAGTAACAGGCCTTTACTACGTTCATAATACATTGGTTTTGAGACTTCATTCACTCTTGACACATGACATGATTGTTCAGTTTATGAAACTATCTGGTGGACTGGAGGGTGGCTCTGATCCCCCAGCTTTCCAACGAGCTGAAAAACAAAGGCTGGATGCTGCTAAAAATGTTAAGGAATTTGCTGCATCTAAGGAGGCAGCACTGGAATCAATTTGTGAGGCACGTGATTCTGATGTTGAGAATAACATTACGGCACCACCAAAGGTAAAATATTCTTAACATAGTTAAGCTCATGTTTCTTGCCCTATTTACCATAGATTCTTCCTTTGTTAGCCAACTAAATAATGTGCTCTTTTAGTTCATTAACAAGGGCAGCAGAAGGTGACTTTGGATCATTTAGATCATGTACAAGTACAACAGTTTTGTTATATATGACTACTATATAGAAAGGCATTTAAACCTTCAAAAAGTCTATTATTGTTGCCTGGAGTATGTTGCATTCTCATTCACCACGTATATGTTAAGAGTAAATTTAAGTGAAACTGTATATAGGCCCCGTTCAGAAGTGACAATCAGCTATAATCCGCCCCTGATTATTTGTTCCATGCACCTAAAAATACGGTTTCTCTAAAAACTTTCTAATACGGCATTGCTTAGACAACTTGTTTCTTGCTAGTACTCACTCCGTCCACAAATATAAGGGATTTTGGGCTTCTCCATTTGTTCACAAATATAAGGGATTTTCGAGTACTTTTCCAATCCATTCAACCACTGCATTTGTTGCTCACTGGTAGTTGCATCATTAGATGTATTCTTTCCCAATCAAATAAAGTCCCAAGAGCATCAAAGTAATTCCACCTTAACCTTAAACTCTGCTAGCATTCCTTATATTTTAGAATGGAAGAAGTATTTGTTAAGTTTATTTCTTAAAATATTAATTTACCATGTTAATCAATAAAATCTTCCATTTCATTTCACCCATGTTTCATCACATTTCATCACATTCAAAGGGGCCCTTATTTTGACAAAACTATCACAAAATTACAGTTTTAAGACACAATACAACAAAGCTATATATTTAGCATTGAATTTATAAAAAAAAACTACAGATTTAGCATCTTATCACAAAGCTACAGATTTATAAGTTCTATTAGGACAACAGTGTAAGGATCTAATTCCTAAAATCTAGTTTTTATGGTCCATTCAGTTCTATGATCTGTGGCTTAATCTGTAGTTTTGTTATAATTTTGTAAAGTATTTGAATTTGTGAATTTTTCTCTATTTTTTAAAACATTTGCGTAGTTATTTCTGTTGTATATCATATGATTGTTCGTGTCGGATCTCGCGCGCCTAGCGCGAACACGCCAACGCCTAGAGGTCTGCCTAGCTCTAGTGTAGGCCGGTTGGCTTCTCTCCGTGGCTCGAGGTACGCGCACCGGGGCCTGTGAGCTCACTCGGCTCCGGCGCGACGGTGCGGGTGCGGGCGTGCTAGTCAATTTGACCCTGCAATTGACAAGGATATGAGGTGAATGAGTCAATTGGACGATGGGCCGATACGAGCGCTCGCTATCGGCTGGCCACCGATAGGATCGAGGTGGTCATCGGCCGTGTCCGGATGGCTCCTGCTATTGGCTGGTTGTCGATAGGGATTGGGATGTTCTTCCATCGGTTGGGAGCTGATAAAGGCGTGGACAGATGTCGACGAAGGATATGATATCTCCAGGTGTGGTGAAAGCGAGATCCTGATCTATCGGCTGCAGAGCCGATGGAGGCACCGAAGGGTATTAAAATCAAAGCGCGTAGAATCCCTCCTAGTAGTCGACGGAAGCTGTAGCAATCGTTCATCGGCTAGAAATCCAATGAAAGCATATACGAACTGGCAAGGAATCGTATAAAAAACACCGGCTGCAAAGCCGATGCTGCTTTGGATATGGTAGCACGAGACCTGTCGCCTGTCGTGATGACGCCGCTAGCACCGATTCTCGAAGATTGGACCTAACCGAGACAGTACGAGACCGAGGCTAACGACAACGGGACGGTGGACACTGGATTGGTTGTGCTAAAGTAAGGGCAAAGCGAACCCATCGGCTAGCTGAGGCGATGAGAGGACGTCTTTCTAAAGACAGGCACGCATCAGCTTTCTAGCCGATGCGCTTGGCGTGGCGCTCAAGGAAAGTCTCTGAAGGCTGGTGCGTATTGACTAAGGAGCTGATACACTGGACGTGTTGCTCAATGTATAGATAACTCATCGGTTAACACTCCGATGAAACGCCGTACAGAGACCTATAGGCCTAAGCTTAATCTACCGTCGGCACCCTTGTAGGTCAAACCTAATCGATACAGCACAAGACTGACAACAGCAGAGAGAGCTTGATAGGCCGATAGGCCTTGCACGGACGTGATGCGATACATCCGATCGGTTTAAGAGGTCAAACCTAAACGATGCAGCCTTAGATAGAGCAAGACATCGGAATAGTGGCGGGACTTACTTCTTTGTCGGAGATCGAAGTTAACCGATGCAGCCCCTTGTTGAGAGCAAGACCTCGCTGGTAAAAACCTAGATGAACTAGGGTGGCGATACGTCGAAGTAGTATTGATTGAAAGATGTGTTGATACATATTTCCAAGAGGTCTATATTTATACTCTGGATTTACAAAGTCCGACGTGTTTACAACAACTATCGGACGTTATTTTCTAATAAAGATAAAGGAAAATATCTCTAAGGAAATTAACTAAACTAACTAAATCTTTCTATCCATATAAGATACGATTTATATAGATAGAATACCCTGCCGTGAGTTTCACGGCTTCTCTTGCTATTTTTGGACCGAATCTTCCCCTGCTTCGTTTGATCGGCTTCCTCTTTGTAGCAACCGGACTCTTTTTTACTTAAGCCGATCTTTTTTCCAATCTTTACATAAGCTTTTTAAATTTTGGCGTTAACAATGATGTGTTTCTGTAATTGGAATACTTAGTTTAACTTATTTTGGCAGAATATAATTGGAGATAAGCATTCGGCATTTACTTCTGTGGAAGCTGCAGGTGATTCTGTAGCTTCTAAAGAACCTGAAGAGGAAGGTTTGTTGCTGTATCATCAACAATGATATTCCACTAAAGAAAATTCACTTTTCCATATCGGGTCCCTTTTAATAAGTTTATTGCTGCTGCATGGCATATTTCATCCTTAGGTAAAAATGATAAAGCAGATGAAGGTCCCGAAAGTCTCTCTGATATTGACGATGTGGAGGTACTTCATTCTATCCAAGAGATCACTTCTAGATATTTCATAGAGTAACTTTATTATGTCATCTTTAGATCTTGAGAGATGATCAGATAAGCTCTTTATGATTTATTACAGTGCTAATATTAATTTCTAGGTTGATGGGTACCTTCACAATGAGGAAGAAACACAATACAAAAAAATTATCTGGGAGGAAATGAACAAAGAGTACCTTGAGGTAGTTAAACTGATTACTTATTAGCATAAGGTCTTTCTTATTTTAACCACATAGTGTGGCTCTCAGCTGGTTGCTTTTACAGGAACAAGCAGCAAAAGCAGCATTAGCAGCTGAACTGGCAGCTAGAGGAGTTGTTGTGGAAGAGGGGAAAAGAAAAGTAAGAAATGATTCTATTGCTACCAAGCTTTCTATGTCCATGTGTTCACTGTAGTTCGTGATTAACTATGGATATTTCATATGTAGAGAAGAAGACATAATGAAGACAGTAAGAATGCAACACCCGCTCAAACACCAGCAGAAGCAACACAGAACATGTTGAAGCGGAAGGTACTGATGGTCGATACATCCCCGTGCTCCGTAAGATTTTCATTTACTTTTAATGCAGAGCAGGAGAGGCTCCACTACATATTAATTTCATATAAGGGAGTTATTTACAAGCAGTAAAGAATCAGGAGATGATTAATGTATTTATAAGTATTTTAATTATACTTTCTTCGAATTATAGTTTAACAAGATAGTTTATAGGATAAGCGCATGCTATGCAACTGAGCTGTATCCATATCCATAGTATGCCTACTCATGAGACTGTCATGTGGCCTCTGCGCTCAGATGTTCCTTGGCATGATATAGAAAATTGTTGAAACTTGAAACTCAATGGTTTTAAATTACAACACATCGATACATGGTTAGTCCAAACATAAAAAAATGCAGATTTTATTTTAAATTAGAATTTTGCTTCCAGGGTGACATGCTTTTTAAATGGTCTAAAGAGAAATCTACATTAAACACCTACGGAATGTTCATCTCCACCTTCTTTATGTGCTTGGATGGTTATGTTGTGTTAGTTAGATGTAATCATATGTGTAAGAAAATCTACTTCAACATTGGTTCTCCACCAATGAAAAAGGAGGGGCAAATGTGGTAATGTTTGTGGTGTTGGTAGGTGAAACAAGTGAGTTAATTGGCCCATAAGAAAGGTATAACAAACTAGGGACATCTTTGCATCATCTTTTGTTTCAGTGAAGCCAGGAATTTGCTCCAATGAGCCCATAGCAATTAAGCAAACATCAAGTGGACTGAGTAGACACCAAATCTTGATTAAGAAAACATCCACACTATTCACCCCTAAAATTCCTGAGTTACACATTTTTCCTACCGCCCACCAAACGCCATTTCCCACATAATTCGTTGGTTTTCTAGTCCTCTGCTTTTAATATGCATTCCTTGTTCCCATGGTTTTCCTATTCATGCATTTTCCATCTTGCACAGCATATGGACTTGTAGCATGTAAATTAACTAAAATCTGACATATAATGTTGTTACATGCAGAGACTTGGATCAAAGATCAATGACGAAGCTGTTAACAAACTGTACAATGTATGTTCTCTTGTTTTTTCTTTGTATCCACTGGTTTTATAAAATATTTGCTGTTGTGAGTTGAATTGACTGTTCTGTTATGCGCTATGTGATGTTGTCACGTGGGGTTGTCACTACATCCAGAACAGGAATTAAGCAGCCATGCCACAAGTATTGTGCCAAGGGTTCTGCAGACTTAAGCTGTCTTATTTGTTAGCTCATTTAGATTTTTCGAAGAGAGCTCGTTTAGATTTTATTCTGTTTACAGTTATCAATTACATCAATTTGTTAGTGAATTGGATCAGTATCAAGCAAGCGGAAGACCCAGTCTCTTTGTCTTGCTCTTTTCTCCAGGGCAATGAGGGTACTGCATAGTAGTCGTACTGCCATCAACCACAGGCTCATGACTAGTGCTGTGCGATCCATTCCTAATTCCCTTAACCCACGAGCCCATGAGATGTGCCTTGCTCTACCTTCTGTGGAAGCACAGTCAGATACTACTACTGCCTTCATTATGGTTGACCTTGTTATTGTCTGACTTAAAATACATATTGAATTATTGATTTTTGCGAACAGACCAAAGATGAAGATGGCAAAGCAGATAAAGAGATGGACTTCAACGATGAGTATGGGAAGGACGCTGGTGATGGTGAAACATTTGAAGGTGGTTATGATTATCCTGATTACAACTATGATGGCTATGGTGATGGAGTCTATGACGATTATGATGGTGTTGATTTTTAATACCCGATATATCAATGCTGGGAAGAATTGTTGCACTTATTTTTTTTTGTGAATGGCATCAATTATCTATTTTTACGTGAACAAATAGTTGTGATTAGTTGACAATAACAAAGCTAATCAGTAGACAGTATAACACTGTAGCAGTGTAGCTTGTTGGTTTCTGGTGATAAATATATGTTGAGAAGCTGTTGAAACTATATTATTTCATTAAAACAGGCCTCA
This sequence comes from Oryza coarctata, assembly GCA_030770085.1. NCBI lineage: Eukaryota > Viridiplantae > Streptophyta > Magnoliopsida > Poales > Poaceae > Oryza > Oryza coarctata. Next base: position 9,659,975 of record CM061471.1, read on the forward strand.
AAGAAAAAGGAAAAGTTGAATGCCTCATGTGATGGCATTCTGTACTGACAAATATATGTAACTGTAGTGGTTTGCACGTCGTCATTTGCGTGCATTTTGACTTAAGCTGTTCTGATTGACGAGCACGTCTACTTATGAGTTGCAGTATACAATTTTTTTCTTCTTAATGCAGCCTTGAAATGTTTGTTTGCATCTGGATGTAGTCTGATGGTGATGAAGATGGCATTGTTTAACTTACACAAAAAAAATCTGGAAACACTACATAACTGTCATATGTTTTTGACAGTCATATGATTATAATTTTTTTAGTGAATTTCATAAAAGCAGACATCCATAATGCAAAACCCAATTATTGTAATTTTGTGGTCAGAAGTATATGACATTTAGGATAAATTTAGGTGAAATTTTCAAAACTTTAGCTACAAATAATTTCTTAATTGCTTATTTTTTAAAAATTGGTATGCGTAGATTTTTCTTGAAAAATGCTAATATAATATCATAAATTTATTACTCCTTCCCGCCACAAATAATATTGGTTTTGGACAACAATACGGTTATCAATGCACTTATTTGATTGTTACTAATATAAAACCTATAAAAAAATGAAAGTTATAGTGTTTTGAAAGTATTTTAAAGACAAATCTAATCATACTATTTTTAAAAGTTGAATTAGTGAAGGTCAAGTTTAAATGTGTCGACACCACGCATTTTAAAAACCTTACTTATTTGTGACTGACCAAATATTCAGTTCTTCCCCTTAATAAATAAATTCCTAAATAGAAAGGGGTTTCTTTCCTTGGTCTCCTCAGGTGACCCGGTCGGTCAGTCTCCCCTTGCATGTCGTTCCGTCGGCCACCTCTCCCTCTCCGTCTCCCTCGCTCCCTCTCCCCCCTCGTCGCCCTTCCTGACCGAACCAAGCAATCGAGGATCCTCCATCCCCACCGCGGCCTGCGCCGGTCGATCGGGCCGCCCTCCCTCCGCGGCGACCCCCGGTGAGCGATCCAACCGAGATCCTTTCCTCCCCGCGCGCGCTCTTTTGCCACGGGGCTTGTTTGCCGCGTTGCTCCATCCCTCCGTTCTTGTTTACCTGTATTGCTCGCGGTTCGTGGGGAAAATCTCTCTCTCTCTCTCTCTCTCTCCGGCGTGTGCGGCCCGTGTTAACGATGTTTCTTGGGAAAGACACTCATCGATCGAGGGCAAAGGAGATTAGTCATGCTGTAGTGGGGATTAATTAATTGTATCGTGTCCTCTTGTTGTCTGAAACTCTGAGTTTCTTTTAACATTATCATCCTCCTTGTTTTTTTTTGAAGAGAGGTACTAGTAGATTCTATCGATTTGAACATGGCAATTTTCTGATATCTCTACTTCGATCTTTAGTTCCGAAATGTTCGGTGGTACAAGCAATTGTCTTTCACCTTGAATCAGCCCCAATTCGTGCTAATGTTTCCAATCTTAATTTTGACTTCAGCGTATGTATGTTGCTTGATCTGAAACCTATGCAGTTGTTGATCGCTTTGTGAAATGGAGCTCCCAGTTGCTGACCCTGGACCGGTGAGGGCTGAAGGCTTGCTTCTCCAGTGCTCCTATTGTGATTCAGAGGCAATGCACAAACTTGCACAGTTCTTGCTCCCCGGCTTGGCTGCAGTATGCGTTGACAGCACGACGGGCGATCTCTTCAGGAAACCATCCGTTGTCGCCGTTGACCTGAGGAAGGAAATGGTGGACTACGTCACACAGAGAAGCGAGACATTCATATCCGATTCGCTTATTGAATCAGAAGCAAGCCAGGATCAAGAGAATGAGATGCCGGAGGACCCGTTTGAGATTGTGTCCATTTTCATGGATGATTTTAGTAGCACGAAGAGGAACATTATCAGCCATGTCTCTGGGTGGTTGATGAGTGATAGCCGTGAAGACAAGATTGATGACTTTGTCCAAGAAATGGAGATGACCCACTTCTGGCCGCTAGAAAGGAGAGAAGCTATTGCTGAGGTCCTCCTCAAGAATGTAGACCTGAAAACCAAGTATCACTGCCCTGAGAAATATGAAAATGAAGAACGTCTTGCTGATCATAAGGCCCAATGTAGCTTCAGACCTGTTACCTGCCCCAATGAGGGATGCCGAGCAAAAGTTTCTGTTCTCTGCATGCAAGATCATGATTCAGCTTGCCCATTTAAGATCCTTACATGTGAGCAGAACTGTGAGAAGCGGCTTATGAGACGTGATATGGATAGGCATTGTGTGACCGTGTGCCCCATGAGGCCCATGAAGTGCCCTTTTGGTTGTGATTCCTCCTTCCCTGAGTGTAATCTTGAGCAGCACTGTTCTGAGTTTCTTCAGCCACACCTCCTTAAGGTCCTCAAGGTTATTCATAAGAAAGGTTTTACAGATGAGCGGTTCAAGGACCATGCTCTACTGCTGGAAAAGGTTAGGCTCCTGATCTTGTTAATTTACAATGTGTAACATATGCTTTTCGATTAAAATGGCTGCCCTCTTTTCTTGATTTGGAAACATTGTTGTCAAACTATTGTGAAACATGGATTACAGTAATATGGTTTACTGAAATAATCTGGTTTTTTTCTGCAGCATGACAATGATGGTAAACTGGCTAAATCTCGGGATGTAAGATCTCTTACTAATGTTGTAAAGAATCTTGAAGCCAAAATGAAAGACGAAGGTTCGAGTTAGAGTGGCTGGCGTTTTCACAGCAAAATGCAAGGTTTTTTACTTGTTTCCACTCACAGTATACAGAGAAGAGAACAAGATTCTGCACGTTTTTTTGGTTACAACTATATTTTTCCCCTCGTGATTTTGCTCAAAATCGGTTAGTTTTTTATGATGTAAAGTATGACATTATTGTATCCTTGCTTTTTTTCCTAAGTAACTTTTTTTTTGCATATAAATTGAGATTCATTTATCAGGAATGCTATCTCTTGTTTAATTTGTGAAAGTGGCGATGCTGGATGTAAGGGATGTCTTGCCAAGTATGGTTCCTTGTATCAACTAATCCCCACTATCTAAAGTTAAATGCTATTCCTCACAAAAGAACGTTTTCTAAGACTTTCCAAAGTTAGTATTTATTTTTCGGAAACTTTTTTTTCAATGATCCAGATCAAGGTTAGGTACACTAGCTGTTTACCGGTAACTGGTTCAAAGCCAATCACTGGTACGGGAAGAAACCGGTTGGAATAGTTTAAATTCAAAATTTATTTTTCAATTTACAATTGAGTGTCGTTTACGTGCTGTCACATGTGTAATACGGTAATACCCATTGCTAGGATATCTTTACCGCCTGCAAGTTATGCCGTTTCCACTTTTCATGGATTCATGTATGATGTTTATTTATGTATAAATTACAAGAATGTTTTTTTTCAACTGGTCACCGGTCGGTAAATTCTAGTATTTGATTTGGAATTCTAATTTCTGGATTTAGAATTCTGTCCAGTAAATTCTAGATCGCTGATTACCTGGCTTGGGTGACTGGTACTTTTGCAAATACTGGTTTTCTAAAACCTTGATCGTAACAAATAAAATAAGATGAAAGTGAGGCCTACAACATGTTTTCCTTGATATCCCCCCAAATTCCTTGATATCCCCCAAAACTATATGATCTTAGCATGTCAAGCAACTCTAATGTTGTATTCGACATCAAACAAGTCAAATCATTAATATATAATTAATTAAGTATTAAATATTTTTTTAAAATAATTTATTTAATTTTTTAAATAAACTTTTACACAAAATAGAAGTTGTGTTTATGGTAAACGCGGTATGAGCCCAAATCATACACGGTAGTTAGTCTTCAACAATTTAGCGTGCACACATGTGCACGCCACACGTGTAGACAGAGTTTTTTTTAATACTAATCTAGGACAACTACAGCGTGTTTGTTAGGTCAAGTTATCATGAGTATCGAAATTTTTACACCAGGAAAGACCAAAATTTCATGTAAAGAATACTTTTACTATAAACATTGAAAACATGGGTCTTTCTTGCAATAAAGTAAAATGAGAAAAATAATTATGTGCCCACGAGTTTTTTCTCAATTTCTTCTGTACCCTTTAATTTTACATATCTGCATTGAGTTTTTATTTCTATCCCTTTATATTAATTCCGTTAAGTGACTGTTAGATTTTTCTAAAATAACTATACTGCATCTCTCTCATACTTATATGCAACATATTTTAAGAACATAAATATAATGTGAATTTTTTTATTTATAATTAAATTAAACAGGACAGAATTATTTGATACCAAATTTGAAAGAAAAATTAAACTTTCAACAAAATTCAAAATAATTTGTTCACATCCATACATGAATTTCACCAAGAAATGAAAAACCATAATTACTTTTATTTGGGTTTAAATTTTGGTGAAAATATTGTCCGAATTTCATCAAATTTGGTTTGCAATTTATTTTAAAATTTTAAATTTAACTTTTAAAATTTTTGCTCACATAATTTTATCCTCTCTGTTTATTTTACAAATGTCTTTTTTCACAAATAAACTAGCATATATTTATGAGATAGGAGTAATATAGTCATATTAAAGGAAAATTAATGTTCAACTAATATTCAACTAACGTAATGTAATTCAGAGGAATCAAAATAAAATAATAACTCAGGAGCATATAGGGATGAGAAAAAAAAATTCAAAAGAATATAAGAGATTAAGGGAAAATTCGTGGGCATATAAGAAATTCTCAAAAAAAAATTGTAGTATGTTAGTACCATCCAAGACTAGAACGTCACTGATTTTAAAACAAGAATTTCATGTACTTCCACAATATAAGTAAAATGAAATGTGAAAAAAAACACATCAATTAAAAAAATGATGCCCTTGTATATGTTGTACATGCCTCTGAAAACACTCTATATTTGTTATATTTGCTACAAAACACTCTAGTTAGATAGCAATTTGCTAAAAGACACTGACTATTATATTAATATATCCTCTTTCAATAATAGAATTTTACAAAACATCATTTTACCGTTAGGAATTAAATGTGCACCTGAATTTAACTACATTTTTCAAAATTTATAATTTGTTATAAACTGTGGAAATGAGAATTGCCAAAATATTTTTTAAAAATATTAAATTTGAACAATTATTGGCTGATTTTTTTAAAAAAATAATTTTCCCATTTTTTTGACAAGTTTATATTTAAAAAATATGTTTAAATTCATCCAGTATTTGAGTGTGGAGCTGAAATTAACTTTATTTTTCAAAATTCAAAACTTGTCCTAAACCATGGAAATGAGAATTCCAAACTATGTTTTTTAAAAATAAAATTTATCCTTTTTATTTTTTTAAAAAAACATGTTTAAACTCATCCAATATTTGTGTGTGGAGCTGAAAGTAACTTTATTTTTCAAAATTCAAAACTTGTCCTAAATCATGGAAATGAGAATTCCAAACTATGTTTTTAAAAAATAAATTTTGAATAAATATTGGCTGAGTTTTTTAAAATAATTAATTTTCACAATTTTTGGACAAGTTTTAAGTTTTTAAAAATATGTTTAAATTCAGCTAACATTTGTTCAAGTTTTAATCTTGCAAAGTGGGTAAAATTATCTTTTGTAGAGTTCTTTCGATTGGAGAAAAATATATTAAATTAATGGCTAAAGTGTTTTTTTTTTACAAAATACTATAGAACCAGAGTGTTAAGAAGACATAACTATATTGTCTTGAAGCAAATACTAAAAATCTGGAGTGTTTTAGAGCAAATTTTGTTAATCTATAAGGACCTTATACTCGATATTATATTATAAGGACCTTACTCATTTAATGCCTTCAACAATTCAAAACTCTGAAAAAAAGTTCTATATTGACAACATGTCCATTAAAGATATACAATTGGGATATACACACACAAATAGTTTTCCACGTCAAACAGTACGCACGGATGAAACAAACAAATAAATAACCAGGAAAATACACAGTAGTTTGGTGCGGCTTTCGTAGTATGATTTACAACAAAAAAAGGTTGACAACTTCTCTTTCTTAAAACCCAAAAAGGAGTTAGGGAACCTTCATGCACCAGAACTTTTGCCTTCCTTCATGCACCAGAATTTTTGCCTCATCATCACGACTTAAATAAAGAAGCGACTAATCATGAAGACTCTTGACAGATTGACATGAATCAGGATCAATTTTTGGACGTCAAAAAATTGTCTGCACTTCACCGGTAACACTGTAGCTATAGTGATTTACTGTAGTTCACTGTGGCGCAATTCACTTTGACACATGCCCCTCTGCAGTAAGGATCTGTTTCCGTTGGCATTGCTTCCTTTTTATCGAAGTAATGAGCTGCATTGCTCAACTGTTCAACATCATCACATATGGTGTCCGCTTAAGCTAGCTAATAATGTTTTCAAAACGGAAAGTCAAGTCTAGTCGCCTTAGTGCCGACTAGGACGACTAATCATGACTAATCGGGCAACTTTCCAACTTATCATGCAGGTCAACCAGCTCAATGAATCAGGAAATGGCCCATGCTAACATTGAGGTCCAAAGAAAATTTCACATGACTGCCTGGTACATCCTCTCAACGGTAGTGTATGGTAGGGTTGACTCCTGATGGCTAATGATCATACCGTTCTGCTAACACTACAGACATAAATTAAATGAAATGGATCAGGACTGAATTTTTACCGCTGTAGAGGGGCACTTGTATGTCATACCAGGGTCAGATGCCTCCCAACCGCCATCCCATGGAATAAATGTAGCACTCAACTCCTTATCTGTTTGCGCAACAAATAGATATCAAGTCAAAGGAGTAGAATTATAAACACATAACCATGGAAAATCAGGGGAAAACACAATAGCCCAATAGAGAAAAAAACGAGTTTACTGCCCTCAGTTCAAGCAACGGCACAACACATAATCAATGGAAACATATAGGCAATATAAGGAGAAGTGGAAGCCTCATACCTCTATCTCAGCGGTGGAAGTGGGGACAACGGACAAACAGCAGTGAGTGGTCAGTGGCAGTCTCAGTCATCGGAGGAAGAAACTGGAAGCCGAGGAAATCAAGTTGCCTATCATATTTTCCCTGTGAGAGCCAAATATACATAGATATCATTTATAAGCTGCTGCTGAAAACAACCATGAGCCTGTCGCTCGCACCTGCCCTTCCTACGCACTAACTGCAGCTCAACCCAGAGTTAAATGATCCAAATGTTTGTCATAATCTAAAAAATGAATAGGAACAACATTGTTCCTGGGAAAAAATGATTTCAGAATTTCAGGCTATCTGAGCAGTAAAAGGAGTTAGGATATAGTAAAAGCTCATCAATCACCAAAAAATCCAAATAAAGCAAGTCAGGATACAATAGCAGATGTTCTCATGGATAGTGGTAATCTTGGACCAAATTACTGCAAAAATTGAAGATCATTACAGCATGACTCCAAGCATTTATAGGTTTATACACGAAGAGCTGCGCACAAAAGATCCAGGATACAATGTTCGAACTCAGAGCACATATGGTTTGTCTAACTAAAGAAAGAATCAATGAATTAGATAGACACATTTGTCAGAGATATTTTTTCCCAAACACACAGGAGATCTGTGTATTATTTCATTAAGCAAGGAGGAAAAGAGTCTTACAGGAACAAAATAAAGAAGCACGAAAATAACACCTAAGACAGAAGGAGACTAACACAGAACGAAAAAACTCTAGGGACCAATGGCTAAGGCCGAAGTAAACAAATCTTGGAGCTTGGAGGCCCCTGCCAGCACCAAAGGGCTCCTTCACTAGCCACTGCTTGAAAACGACCGTCACTAGGAGAAGCCCCATTGAGCACACAGTCGTTCCTATGCTTCCAAATTTCTCAAGCTAGAGAACTTGCATGTGTCCTGATTTGAAGAGGTGAATAAGAAACCAAAGCCTTTGCAAAATCACAGACCAAACCTAGTGGCTGAAAACACAAGACAATGATATCGTTTCCTCCTCTTGATCACACAAGGGACAAACAACCGGATGCGGCAACCCTCGCATGGCGAGTCAATCAACCGTTTAACAATGGTTGTTGACCGCCAACTAAACAAAGAACTTGCACATAAGAGGTGCCCAACTCTTCCAAACCCTTTCCCATGGAGCCAACCGGATTGTACCAATGAAGAAGGCCTCATAAGAAGATTTACTAGAGTAAATCCCAGGGTTTGAAAGCCTCCAATGATGCTGATCCAGGATGTCCTCTTGTAGGACCATTCTTTCTACCAAATCCCAAATCTGAAGATACTCTCCCATTATTTGTACTGTCAATGGTCCTTTGATATCAGTGACCCTTTTTTTATTGGCCAAAGCTTGAGCCACCATGCAATGTTTGATCACCTTTTTGGCAACCAACCTGATCAAATTAGGAGCCAAATCTGAAATGGATTTACCTTGCAGCCATCTATCTGACCAAAACAAGGTGGATTGCCTATTCCCAGCTTGAGATTCAACCACCATGCTAAAGAGGTCATGAGACATGTGAGGTACCTGGACGGGCAGACCTTGCCAAGCATGAGAATTCTCTGTTTTTTGGAACCAAAGCCAACGGATCTGAAGAGCCCAGATCATGTACTCCAAATTCAGAATCCCCAACCCACCATAAGCAAGAGGACGGCACACTCTATCCCAGGAGACTAGACAATTGCCACCATTCACCTTCTCCTGTCTAGACCATAGAAATCCCCTCCGCCTATTATCAATAGCCTTAGTAACCCACTTTGGAAGATCCATCACAATCATAAGATAAATAGGAATGACAGAAAACACTGCACGCACTGAGATGAGGCAACCAGCACGATTCAGAAGTGAGGATTTCTACATAGGAAGCTCATCTGCAACCCTTGTCAGAGATTTTTGATGCAGCTATACACGTAAAAGCAAAAGGTGGTTCACTGAACCCTTTACAATCCGCAATCAAGTGTAGAACAAGACGGCTACAACTTCTTCTACATTTGAACATACCTGGCATCAAGTGACATGCAGTATAGCCCTTCATGGATCCAAATAGAAAAGCAGTAATTAGGGGAAGAGCTTAGACATAGTCAATCAAGAGAATAAGGCCATTGGATTGTGAACCTGATTCATCAGTGCAAGCAAGATTTGCTACAGTCAGTAAATGATGGAAATAATGTAGGCTAAGCAAGTTGTTAACATTGTGAAGACGTGTGATATTCAAAACCTGAAGAATCATGATGGATTTAAGACAACAGGAATATATGTTTTACACATAATCTGACAGCATATTTTCTGAACATTCTAAATAGAATATCACTGAAACTGTAGTCTTATGTCCAAAGCATTTTGTGGATTCAACAAATATCACATTTCTGAGGCTTCTAGTCAAATCTTTTTAAAAACTTTTAAATCATTTGCATACAAAACATGGGTTTTCAGATACTGATAGTTGCTTAAAGGAGCACTCTAATAAAAAATAAATTAACAATCTGTCTGAAGCATTTAAACTAACTCTGGGAAGGGGACGAAGAAAAGGGAATCCAGGTGAGGATAGTAACAGGACAGAGTTCGCCCAGGGAGAGCACTAGAGAGTAGGCAGAACTGTCAGGAGCACAGGCATTAAAAAGACTATGTTAAATGCATTAAATTGATGACTTTCTGATCAAATATTGAATGGCCATGATGCCCTGTATATCCAGCACTAAATCATATATAAGAACATTTTTAATTGATGCCTCTGAAGCACAAATTATTTGTTTTTGAAAGATTTGGAGGTAAGGATCCAACTTCAAATACGAGGTGTTCGATCAAATCAAGTAATAACTATGATTACTTGTATCAACACTCCATGTATAGCCAAACAGCTGCTGCTGCTGCTGCTGCTGTTATAATAAAGTATAGATACACATATAAATTGTGGTCAAATAATTGAAATATCCATGATGGCATGATGTCCATGCTGCTATTTACACAAATGTCAAAAGTAGTGTTGCACGGATCTCTTCACTTCTGGCATATCAGGAAGCATGTGCAGTACCTAAACAAGTGGATGAATACAAAACACAACTATTTATAATTGCAATTTCCAAGCCAAATAGCCAATAAGATCAAATTGGTGAAAATTTGCAAATGCTTTTATTTATAAGCAATGAAGTTTACTCAGAACTTATGTATATCTGTAAGGAATCAATAACACATAATTTCTAAAATGTCGCACAACAGAAAAAGGTAAATCTGAATTGAACAGTACGCAGGTGACTTTCTTCACCTCTATACTAGACAGACCATTGTTACTTAATTGTCTAAGCAATTGTAAGAATTAGATCGCAAAAAGGTCCAAGTTTGGCATATAGTATTGCAGTGAAATAATCTCCTATCCTATTAAAGATTATTGATTAGTTTCCATACTTGCAAAGGCTTCCTATGCTTGCAGTGCGCATTTGTCAGGAGGCAACAACAAGGACAGCTACTGATATCTTTGAAGAGCTAGCTACATATGCCAGATGGTACAAGAAGCAACCACAATTAGATTGACATGCAAAATTTGATTAGGACCAAAAGAGTTTAGAAATACCAAACCTGTACTACAGCGGATCTAAAAGATACAATATTACAACGGTTATACTCCAGAAAAAGCAGAACAATATGAATATCTTTGTCTCCAATTCTCCATGATATATAAAGAAGTGCTTGAAATATTTGCAGCATATATGACATATTTGTTATTCCATATGTGACATATTTGCTATTCCATATATGACATTTGTTATTCCAAATGATAGATAAGTCAGTTCTTTCCATACCTAATCAGAAACTAGTACACAAAGGTAGTTACCAAACTGAGCAACTGGTTTTGGAGAATACAACAGCCAGTGAGCAACCATATTTTTTAAGGGGATTCATGTATGTAGGTGTAGAAACCACAGGGCCCATGTGTTATATATACTATTTCCATCCTTAAAAGGATGACATCCTAAAATGCATGCAGTCGAACCTCAAAATCTTAAACCATTAATATATGGAAAAGTATTAGGATTTAAATATAAAAAATTATATTAGTATATTTGTTATGAAAAAATCTTTCATATAGTTATATTTTTAATATGGTTATAAGTACATAGTTTGAAAAAGTAATGATAGAACATGTGCATTGGAGACTGATGATGTCCAAAATGTCAAGTAAAAAAGAATGGAGGTAGTAATATGGTGGTATTAGTCTCATACTCTCTCGAAACATGATGAGTTTAATAAATAGGTTAAGGCCAGAGTATAAACTTAACAGTTCCAAAAACAATATCTCCTGTTAATGCAAGTGTAAGTAGGGGTAGGCCTCACAGAAGGCTAGAGATTAGTGATCAAAGTATTGTCTTACAAATATATTGTGATAGAAATTGTTATCAAAGTTGTATTTAGGAGACCATGTTGATGCGCAAAACGGTATGTTTTCATGGCTACAGTACAAAAGAATCAAGATTACATCAGTATTCCTTTATGTGGGAAAATATGTAGTAATACATTGTTAGCTACTTAGCTTATGCTTCTACCTCTGATGCTTTCACAAAAGAAATCCTCACCAATAGCCACCACATGAGCATAAACCATTCTTGAAATGATGAAAACGACTGGGGTCTCGCACTATGATCTCATGGTCCACAATATTTGAAATGTAGGTGAATGCACTATGGCAATCACCACATACACGCAGGTTCTTTGTGATCCTTATTGGACAACCAGGGGAAGTTGTGAGGAGACCATATGCAAGGGCAAGCTTCTCACTATGCTCAATAAGAAGATTATTTTTCTCTTCCTCATCAACATCATGCAATGCAAAGTTTGTCTCAGGAATATATCCCATAGCTTTGATGCGATCAATTAGTCTCTCCAGAAGAGCATAAATTTGTGGGGATAGTGGGTGTGATTGATCTCCGACAAAGAAAGATGCTGTTCCCTTTTGACCCTGGACCCAGCTGCATCCTGGCCTCTTCTTAATTCCTGATTTCTTCATCAAGTGTCTGATCCTTGCTACATCCTTCCACCGCCCTGCAGTAGCATATATGTTGGAGACAAGCGTATAAGATCCATCATTCTCAGCATTCATCTCAACCAACTTATTCAGAGCATGTTCAGCAAGTTCAACATTTGAATGTACTCTACAGGCACTCAGTAATGCAACCCAAACTACTGCGGTGGGCTCCATTGGCATATCCTTAACTGTTTTCCATGCTTTATCTAATCGCCCAGAGCGGGCCAGCAAGTCAATAGCACAGGCATAGTGCTCTGCACTGGGTGTCAAACCATAATCTGCACTCATGCTATCAAAGTACGTTAAACCTTGATCAACCATTCCACAATGACTACAAGCATAAAGAACAACCAGGAAGGTTATATCATCAGGAACAAAACCTGCCTTCTGCATCTTATCGAATATATCCAAGGCCTCACCACCACGACCATGCATTCCATACCCTGTCATCATTGATGTCCAAGAAATAGCACTCCTTTGAGGCATGCTATCGAATACATGCCTAGCTGTATCAACATCACCACACTTCGAGTACATATCAATGAGGCAGTTCACCACAAAGTATGCAGATGATTCATACCGGTGATGACGAAGCACATAAGCATGAATCTGCTTACCCATACGTAGGGCTGCCAAATGTGCACAGGCCATCAAAATGCAGGAAATCGTAAAAGCATTTGGGGCTACTCCATATGGTTCCGAAATCATCTCCATGAAAAGCTTGAGGGCATCATTTGAGTCCCCATATTGTGCATACCCACCGATCATGACAGTCCATGTTACCACATTGCGTTCCACTAGAGGTATATTATCAAATATGGAGCGTGCATCTTTGAAGCTTCTGCACTTTGAGTACATATCTATTAACGCGTTGTACACCATAAGATCCTCATCATCACCACCAAAATCATCATCCAAGGTTAGAAGATGGTTCTTCAGGGAGTAGGCATGAATTTCCGAACCCTGAGAAAATGCTCCCAAAGAAGCGCAAGCAGACAACACAGAGATGATTGTGACACAATTTGGCAAGGACCCAGAAAAAATCATTTGTCGGAACACATTGAGTGCTTCATGGCTGCATCCCCTTTGAGAATAGCCCGCAACTACAGCAGTCCATGTTACCACATCTAATGGGATATTTTCCTTGCGCATATTCTTGAAAAGCTCAAATGCTGCCACAAAGTTGCCACTTTGGGAGTACCCTGCCACCATTGCGTTCCAAGAAACCACATCTTTGAATTCCATCATGTTGAAAACCTTTACCGCATTTTCCATCAAACCACACTTCGCGTAAGCATCAATCAGGGCATTACCAACAAAAACATCTGGAAACGTGCCATTACGAATAGCATTACCATGGACTTCTTTAGTTTGAGGTACTGCCTTTAGAGAACCACATGCAGGGAGGATGTTGACAATGCTAATGATGTCTGACCTTTCATTCGTAGCCTTCTCATGGACAATCAGTGTCATCTTTGAAAACAGATCCAATGCAGTCCAAGGATTACTCCCTTTAACATGGGCTGAAACAATTGAGTTCCATGAGATAACATCATCAATACCCCTCTGAGTTATTTCATCAAAGATCATGCTGGCTTCCTCCAAAGAACCACAGCGGGAATACATCGCCACCAACGCATTGCATATGAAGACATTGGACTCAAAGCCATTGCAGCATATCAATCCATGGAAGGCGCTACCACAACGGTATGAAGGTAGCTCTCCACATGCTTTTAATACGTGTGGCAGAGTAAAATGGTCTGGCCTAGTTCCAGCACGCAGCATGCGGCAAGAGACATTAATTGCACAGTCAAGGCAGCCTTGTTTGATGTGTTCTCGGATAAGTAGATTCCACCACACAGCTGGTGATGGTGTAACACGTTCCAACACCAAGAGAGCATAGTCCGTAGCACCACAGGCAAGATAAGAAGCTACAACACCAGTACCCAGAGATCTTGGAGATATAAATGGTTCGGATGGCAATGCTGGCAGTGACACTGACAATAATGGTGTGGGCAAAGAAAGAAGACCAGAAGCAATTATCTGTTGGTGAATTTGATGAACTATATTTGCAGACTTGCATTCTTTCAATAGGGATGCAAAGTGCCTAGGATAAACATCTACACCAAAGCATGCTGCCCTTGCACCTGAAAGGAACCATGCTCCAATTGGTTTTACTGCCTTAGGCAAGTTGAAAAGCATAGCTGCAGTAGAATAACATTATGCATAATGAATCCTCCGAAAAACAACCATTGCATCACTGTATCACCAAATATAACTGAATTAGTAAAAGCTGTCATACATATTACATCAATCTAATATAAAATAATGTAATGTGAAGGAAGGAAAGTCAAAGATCACAAAAGGGAATAGGCATGCTATCCATCAGGGTTGCAGAAGCAAGGGTAGTTTGTAGTATCCTACCATCCTGTAAAATCCTTCTTATCTGGATCATCGGTGTTTTAACAACCTAATATCATGCAAGATCAATTGTCAACTCCCAGTGATGACCCCATTCAGATCATATCCCATCACTTTATTACAGGTCTACAGGATAGTTTCAAAATCTATGTTCAATTATTTGGTAAGATGCACTCCATCAGCTTTAAACCAACAACAACAAAGTCTTTTAATTTCAAGTAAATTAGAGTATGTTAGAATTAAAACCCAACAAGAGTTTTAAATTATGACTCAGTCACATAGCTGCTTTTTAAACACTCCTATTCAAATACAGATCTTTAAGTATATTTAAATCTTTCAAATCCCTTCTTATCAGCTTTAAACCAAAAGTTCAAATTAATTACTGCACATTTGCTATGGGTCTAATTATTCATGCCCAAAGCTTGTTCTATGTAGCACTAAAGCATCGCGATGTTTATAAATTATCCCACCTAAGTAAGTGACTTAAATGCCCATTTCATCATGTCACTTCAAATGTCAATCTCAGGACAACAATTGAAATACTAGTCCTAGTAGCAAAAAATTGACTGCATTTGTGACAGCGTCTTAGGTGTGATAACGACTATAACATGAAAATAACTTAGCTGCAACAGATGCACACAGACATGACTATAGCTTTACCAAATTGTCAGAACACACGAAAGACTAAGCAAGGAAGAAGAATAACATAGGAGCAACTCTTTCTACCTTTTGTATCCACAAACACTGCACTTCAAATCAACCATGAGAAGCAACAGTGCAATGATTTCAGTAATTACCAGGAATGCAAACTAAATTGTTTTTTATATCATACCAACGTCTCCTAAATATACGAGGAATATGTGAAAAAAAATTCGAAGTTCAGTACTACAAGTCTGCAACTAACAAGACAAATTGAAGTCCAGTGAAAGGTGTCAACTTTTCTCGCTATAGTATTTTCTAACTTTGTAACAGCAGAACCCAATAAAAAAGATAAAAGCATGAATGTTTTCTTTTAATTTTGAGAAAACGTTTAGAATGGTTCCACTTCTTACGATCTAATTCTTCAGTTGTTGGCATGAATTCGCTTGTTTCAATTTTGAACAACTCAAACCAACTTTTTAAGAAAGTGTTTGATAATTAAATGTTGTTTGTACTACTCTCTATCTGTGAGCTGTACTATTGAATAACCATTACCAATTTATTTTTAGCAACGAATATAAATCTGGCATTATAACTCATAGTAATAGTTCTTTAAAATCAATTAACAACAACATAAATAATGATTTTATTTTGTAGGACATAAGCATTACGGCCTAACTATCAACACTCTATGTAATTGTCAAGAAAGGAAATATGAATAAAGGAGAGTAACCATGAAATGAAAGCTCATCATCCTTCTATTATATCAAACACAAATGTCGATCGTGAACCCACCTCACTAAAAAGTACAGAGTTTTTCTTTAAATACAGTAACCTTATCTTGTTTATATGTGGTTCACTGAAAAAAAAATCAAATGAAACACATGTGGAGAGCCACCGCCACAGCAGCAGCAGCAGCACTGGAGGTGGAGGGGAGCTGGGAGAAGGAAGAGCCCTGTTATTACCTGCCCGCCCGCGCGCAAGGAGACGACGAGGGCGGAGCCGCAGGCACGGAGGTGGCGGACGGCGGAGGCCTGCCCGCTGAATAAGCCGGAGGCGGGAGAGCCGCGAGCCGCAAAAGGCCAAGGCGCAGGGAGCCGCCGAGAGAGGCAATGAGCTCCGAGCAGGCGAGGCAAGGGGGAGGCGCCAAGTGCCGCGGCGGTGAGCGGGGCCTCGCAGGGCAAGTCGGCGGCGGCGTGGCTGCTGGCGGCGTCGGAGGTGGGGCCAGGTCGGCTGGAGTATTGGGTTTTGGAGCGGTCATGCTCTCGTGTTGAGCGGCCCAATCTAAAGCCTACTCTGAAGCCACTTAGCCACACATACGGCCCATTTACTACTGTAAGAGCATATGATGCTAGTTTACGTGGAAATAAATGGAAATAAGAGTGAGTTGCACCTTAGTCCTTTTTTTTATTGTTAAAGTTTTACTTTAAATTGTCCTGTTAACTCATTGTATTTTGGACCACCCCTAACATTTTTGTATAGTACTGTCTAGCCTCACATCCGGCAAAAATATGACTTGCGTATATGTGAGAGAGCTTATCAATGTGCTCGATGTTATTGATATGTTAAAAAAAAGTGATTTGTGAAGGTCCAAATTACAAAAACAATAAAATTAACTAGTTAAAAAAATAAATTAAAGATGATTCAAATAAAACTTTAAGAATAAAAGGTTGCCTAAACTATAGCGAACAGGCTAGGTGGCATGTTTGTTTGTGGTTATTGACTAGCTTATCTCTATGATTATAAAAAAAAGAAGCAGAGGTATGAACCTTTCTTTCCCTTCACCGCAGGTATGCAACACGAGAGCCAAATCAAAACTTGGATTTGGTGCTGCTTTAGGCTCAATCCATACTCACAACCTATCCCTAATCATATCATATGAGCCTGTGCAATCCATCCTCTATTACATGGCTCCATGGCAATATACAGGATGTTAGTACTTTCTTCGATGCCATGATACTTATCGTGTTATAGATAATACCAAGGTCAAACTTGTAAAATCTTGAATAAATTATATATATATATATATATATATATTGTAATAGAAAATAGTGGTTAAAGCTATTTTTTAACAATGTCCTTATACAAAATGATAAATATTATTGAACAGGAGAGAATAGTAAGCTACAAAGTCTGACCACAAATAACAGATATTTTAAAAAGCTTTTTAAAGCTATAATAAACAAAGGAATATAAAATACATTAATTAATGTATAACATCCCTTGTATTTTATAAATATAAGTATTTAGACACTAGATACATTCACCGCACATCTTTTGAAAGTTCGATAAATATTTAAAAAGATGTCATGTTATCAAGGGACTTGCCACACTAAATAGACAAAATATTCAAATTATCCCAAAACTATTATAGCATTACAAATTACCTTATAAACTACAATGCACACATTTAACATCCTAACTTTTCAAAGGAAACAAATGACATTTTCATCATTGCTTTAAGTGGTTATGGGCTAAGCTGAAACATGTGGTCCCAGTGTAGAGAACCCACTTGTCATATCTATCAATCCCTTTTCTCTCACTTTGCTCGGCATCTTGGCAATGAGGGAGAGGAGAGTACTCCGAGTGGTGGCTTATCGATCCCGTCTGCTTGAGCTCAAGCTCACTTAGGGAGGTCCACAGAGGTCGCGTCTCCTTGATCCCACCTACCAGAGCTCTAGCTTGCTTACGGAGGTCCATAGAGGGGTGGCTTGTCGATCCCACTTGTCAAAGCTTGAGCTCGCTCGAAAATGTCTACAAAGGTGGTGGTGGGAGGCGAAGGAGGTGGCGCTCGAGCTTGCACAGGGTGGTCTGTGGAGGTAGATCTTGAGCTCCCCTTGTGGAGGCTGGTGGAGGCAGTAGCCAACGGTGAAGCTCAAGCTCGCTTAGGGAGTGCACCCAAGGCAAATCTTGAACTCTCCTCAGGGCGGCGGTGGAGGCTCGAGACAAACCTTATGGCAGTTGTGGATGGACGTGAAGCTCGAGGCTCTCCTGCTCTAGATCTGTGCCCAAGCCATCTCCCACCACCCGCTAGTGTCTCCTATGCTTCGTCACTGCCTCAGGAAAGATGAAGCGACAGCGATGAGGCGGTTGCAGCGGTAGTAGAGGAGGAGCTCGTGTAGAAGCAACGGTGAGCTCCTCGCTAGCGAGCGCCATGGTGCCTCCTCCTCGACCTCTCACTGCTGGCACCCTTTCTTTATCTCCACTACTAGTCCACCATCGAGGAAGGAGGAAAACTGAGGGTCCTGTCTTTGTCACGCGCCTCCTATCTCCACCACTTAATCATGATTAGAGTGGCTACTTCCTAAAGTTCTTGATGGATGTAGGACAGAGGCTGATGGGGACATCGGCAATGGCAGAGGCGAATCCATCTGGCTCTGTCACAGAATTTAAGAGATGGATGACACGTGAGGCAATACCATGTATGCGCCACACTGTTCATTTATTGTCAACTAGTAACATGCCCATATGGTGCATGTGAATTGAAGATAAAACAGTAGATGCTACATGGTTACACACATAATATGAGAAGTAGCAGCTGTGGGAGGGTAGCAGCTGTGGGAGAAGGGAATAGTATGAAGATGAATACATTTTTAAGACAGTAGAGATTATGTGCCATGTCGGGTCTAAACCACATCCATTCGAGTGAGGGATAAATCGTCCGGCTTAATGAGTTGAGGGGATATCTAGATAATTTGGATTGTTGTAATAGTTCAATAAGTAATTTGAACTTATTTCTACTAAATATAACTATACTACTTGCATTTATCAAAACATCTTTACTGGTTGAAAATAAAATCAGATGGCCAATAGTGTTAGAGGTAAGGACTAGGAATCTCTAAGAACATTACTATCCAGTGTATATGCACTAATTAGTTTTAATCAGCTACCATTTTAACAAACAAATGCTAATAAAAAAATATTCCTAACACCCAAACTTCAAATAAAATTCTCTTACTGATCTATAATTCGACTACACCATTAAATTTGTTGCAATTAAATCTTTATGTTATAAATTACTTTTGTTATATGCTTAAATTATTTTTAGATTTAATTAAATTACTTCTTATATATTCATAATGCCATGAATATGTTACTTTTATTATTGTATTATTGTTTTTAGTTAGTTCTATTATTGATTCAATTTAATTTCTAGATAGACTCATGTTTTCACCTGATTTATCTTAAATGACATGATAACTTACTTTTATTTTATTCTATGTCTAGTTACTTTTTATAATTTATGTAAATTACTTTAGGCTTTGTTGAATTTACTTTTATAAATGTCTAAGAAGTAATTTAATCCAATCTAAAAGTAATTTATAACATATATATATATTTCTTTTATTATAATTTAATAATGTGAGATCTTGTTATAAAAATTTAATTGTAATAAATAAATCAGTATAATCATAAAAATATTACTAGATTTAAAGGATGTAGGTTGCTAAAAAAATTAACTGAAAAAATATACCATGCACTAATTAAATTTTGCGATCTTTAAAACGGCAACCATAATTTCACATGCTCTTACCTTTTCTTTTCCTCAATCTAATAAACCGTTCTTTTTTCCCTCTCAAAAAAATAAATCGTTCTGATTTCTCTCTCAAAAAAATAAATCATTCCCGGTCTCTCTCTCGCTCTCCCTCACCTGCGACGCGAGGCCGGCTCTCCGGCCGCTCGAGCTTGACTCCGGCGGGAGCGCAAGCTCGAGATCCGGCGGTGGCGTCGGCTTGCGATTTGGCGGCGGGTGCAGGCTCGAGGGTCGGCGTCAGCGCGTTCTCGGTTCCGACGGTGCGAGCTCGAGATCCGCCGGTGCCGCGCGCGGCGGCAGTGCTAACGTACAGTTCCAAGCTCCTATGATCAATTTGTTGCTCTCTTTAGTATGCCTGGTCAATGTTTCATTTTGCATGAAATTTTGGGTAACTAGCCGCCGACTACAGGGCCGGTCCTAACATTTCAGCGGCCCAGGGCAAAGATAAAACTTAGGGCCCTCAAAAACTATATTAAGCTCATTTTTATTGCTGTTGTATTAGGGGTGTCTTTTACAGTTGCAGGCGAAAAAAATATACGTATATTTATATCGAAAAGTATAATCAGAATCTCATAAATTTATTGGGTTTTATAAAGCTATTGTAGCACATAAATTTGATGGTTAGAATTTTAAATATTTAGGATGGATGTGAGTATTTATTACATTATGGAAAAAGTTATAACTAACCATAGAATTTTCACAGGTCGAAAAAAATAAGATGCTACTCCCTCCGTCCTAAATTTTTGGAATTTTTTTATAGAAATGAGGAGCGGTGGAATTAAATGAATAAAGTAGATTGGGAATTAGATAAGAGACAGCTGTGATAAAGATGAAAAAGTACTTATAAGATAAAATTTTAAAAGATAGTATATCTTGTAACGGAAGTGCTGCTTAAAGTCAGTAAAATGAATTTTCTAGAAGAGCCGTACAGTAGTACTATAAATAGAAAATCATTAATAATATTGTAAGACAATTCTTAAAACATTCGTGGACGTAAAATCGATATCATTGATTCCTTCATTCAGTGATAGTAGCGCTAAAATTATTGAAAGTCACCTTGGGGATAGAGCCACGCATGCAGGCTTGACCAATCAAATTGCCGCTCTGCCTTCCTTAGCTATACACGCAAGGCCTGATTTGAGGGGCTTGTTTTTTCGACGCTGTTGCTTGCTTCACACACGCAGACGGTGCGATACACAGTGAGCGATAGAAACCAACTAATGAATTGTACACTAGCAGCCCTGCCCTAGGCACCTGGGCTATTATTATTGAAATTATAAACATTAAAATTTCAATACATATGTTGAATACATTGGTTATGGAATATTGTTTACATTCCCCAAAAAATATTGTTAAAATTTATTTCGTAAACTTTGTATGAAAGTTGTAAAGACAAATTTATTTTTATGCATAATTGTAAAAACCAAAATTAATAACTAAAAATATGCATATGATCCGCTCAAACGACTATACTACACATATACTAGACAAAGAGTTGTATACCTCATAAAGCGTTTGAGTATGGCGCCAAATTTATACCAGTCTTGTGTTTGTGTATTGGGGGAATAAAATATTTACCTGCTGCACATCATATGTTATAGAATGTTGTTGTGAGTGCTTTACCGCTATACATCCTAATATTTCATCTACTTTTTATTTTTATTTTTCATAATCTTCAAATTACTAATTAATAAGTGCATATTTGCAGTTATGTTAGAACCTCAAATTAGTATTTACTATAATATAATTCAGAAATTGGAATTAATAAGTACCATTTAATCAATTTGATTCTCAATTATATTTTTAGCAATTTATTAATTCTAAAATTCAGAATTAATAAATATTGATTTTTTACTCAAGTTTGGAGAATCAGTTATAGTTGTTTCCTGATTTACCAATTTCGTAATTCATAATTTATAAATATTGAATTATACTTAGTTTAAGTCTCAATTATAGCTTTTTCAAGATTTTTTAATTTCAAATTTTATATTTTGATATGTTTACATATAATCTCTGAATCACTACAACAAAGTAGTAGTTGTACTTCCTTAGCTAGTAAGCATAGTATACATCAATGGAACTTTTCTATCTTCACTAAGCTATAGACTGCTAGTAAGTCAAAGTCTTTTTCCCTTAGTCACTAAGCTATAACCTGCTAGAAGTAGTAGTAATCAGTTCTTTTCTTCATCCATAAGTATATACTAGCAGTTAATCTTGTCTTTACTAGTAGTTGGACAACAGTAGCAGCAAGGTCGGTTGAGGAACCGACTAAACTTGTACTATAAATATATCTAAAGACAAACAAGAAAAGCAGCTTGCATTGCACCAAAACTTTTTCTCCTATGTAGCTCAGTACAACATCTAGACTTATCTTGTTCTATCCCAAACTAACAGTTGATATCAGTGAGAGAGATGGTGAAAGTACCAACTCCTAGAGTCAATGCTTCCAGGTTAGCACAACACTGAGGATGCCGTCACTCGCTATCGCTAGCACCATGGCAAGGATAAGGTTGAGGCTCTGCTGCTCATGGGGTCATTGTGCACTATCAGGGAGGTTGGTGGCACTGCTGCTTTTCCTACCCTCACGTGAACCAACTACATTGAGTGGTCACTACTGATGAAGGTGATGCTGCAAACCCATGGTCTTTGGAACACGATGGAGTACGGCGAATGTGACGAGCAGGAGGATAGGATGTCAATGGAGGCCATCTTGTGCATTGTCCCTAGTGAGATGATATTGCTTCTTGCCACCTAGGACTCCACAAAGAATGCTTGGGATGTCATCAAGGTGATGTATGTCGGTATGGACCGCGTGAGGAAGGCAAAGGTGCAGCTACTATGCTAGGAGTATGAATCCATCTCATTTAGAGATGGAGAATCGATCGATGACTTCACTCTGCAGCTCAGAAGCCTAGTGTCTCAATTTGGGACATTAGGAGAACGAATCGAGTAACATAACATCATCAAGAAGTACTTATGCGTCGTCCTAGAGCGATTCTCCCAAATCATAGTGTCGATCGAGACATTGTTGGATCTCTCAACACTCACTATCAAGGACATCACTAGGCATCTTAAGGTGGCAGAGGAACTATAGCCAGATCCAATGTTGTTAATTGCTACAACTACAGGCCAACTCCTCACAGATGAATAGTGGCTTGCGCAGCAAGAGTAGTAGAAGAGGGAAGGATCCTCCAAGTAGTCACAAGATTTAGCTCGCTATCGACCTAGCTCCCACCGCAAGAAAGGAGGCATTGGTGGTGGTAGAGGAGGCGAGAAGGGGGATAGCAATCAAGACAAGGCATCAAATAAATGTCACAAACAATTGTGGTCGTCTTGGCCATTGGGCCAAGGACTACCACTAGCCCAAGAAAGAAGCCACTCACCTAGTCCAAGGTGATGATGATGACGACGTCCTGCTACTCTCGCGAGCCTATGAGCTTGAAGACGATGACGCCACTTTGTTGATGGTCCAAACTTGCAAGCTCAACGATGACTCGTCATCGTGCCGTCTTCTATCTCCCTCGCCAAACCGTGTGTAAAGGTGAGCCTAGGATCCAAGGATGCTAAGGACAAGTAAGAGGCATGGTACCTTGACATAGGAGTGACCAACCACAAGATGGGGCGAGGTGACGTCTTCATTGAGCTCGACCAAAGTGTCAACTAGCACCATCAAATTTGGCGATGGCTCCATCAGTTACATCAAGGGCATAGGCTACATCATCTTCACTAGCAAGAATGGCGAGCATAAGGTCCTCAGTGGTGTCTACTACATCTTGTGCCTTAAGAGCTCCATCATCAGCATTGGCCAGCATGATGAAAGTGGCATGAAGGTGTTGGTCGAAGATTGCATCATGCATAATTGGGATCGGTGCTACACCGAAACCACTTGTATGTTCTTCATCTCGAGGTTGCTTGTCTAATTTGTCTGGCTACACAACACAACGATGTTGCTTGGTGCTACCACGAGTGCTTTGGGCACATTCACTTCAGCTCACTGGAGAAGATGTAACGGTAAGAGCTCGTGCGTGGCTTGCCTCGACTGGAGCATGTCAAGTAGTTGTGCGATATGTGCGTCTGTTTGTGTCGGAACCCGATCCGATCTGATCGGCTTCTTCTCTGTAGCAATCGGACACTTCTGCACTTCAACCGATTGTCTTTCCAATCTATCGCTGGACTTTCCAAATTTTAGAGTTAATAGCGTCATCATCAAGCACTAATGCATCACTTTCCCGAAGGCGGCCATGCTTGACCTCATCCACGGTGATGTTTATGGCCTCATCACGCCGACGATGCTAGCTAGTCGGTGTCATTTCTTGCTACTAGTTGACGATGCCACACTATACATGTGGGTGAGGCTCCTAGTAGCCAAGAGCAATGTGCTTGATGCCATTAAGAAGATTCAGATGGCAGCTGAGACTCACTATGGGTGCAAGCTACACGTGTTCTCCACGGACAACAGCGGCAAGTTCACGTTGCTTGAGTGCACCATCTACTGTGCCGATGAGGGGATCCAACGTCACTTCTCTGCACCCTATGCCCCGCAGCAAAATGGCATGGTCAAGCGACAGAATTAGACGGTGGTGGCCATGGTGCGCCTCCTGCTCAAGTAGAGAGGAATGCCTACAGAGTTTTCGGAGGAGGCTATCAACATAGCTATCTTGCTCCTCAATCACATGCCAACCAAGAGCATCATCGGCAAGATGCCATATGAAGCATGGCATAGCAAGAAGCTGACGGTTAACCTCCTGTGCACCTTTGGGTGCTTGGTGTTTGTGAAGGAGCTACACAACATGCGCAAGCTCAATGACCATAGCACGCCTGAGATCTTCATTGGCAACAAAGAAGGGATGAAGGCGTACCATGTCCTTGATCCAAGGACACGGTGTGTACATCTCACCCACGATGTTATATTGGATAAGATCTATGGGTGAGACTGGACAGCAGCAAGCAACGCAGGTGCGCCATTGAGCATCAATTTTGCTATCAAGAACCATGTTGATAAGACCATTTTGCATTCTATACCTAGTTTAGGAGAAGGCACAATGACCCCATCAATGTCCCTAGCATCACTACAAGAGATTTCACTGGTGACCCCTGCCACATTGGTACCAAGTCCAGGCATTGAGTTCATGTCACCTCCCTCACACGACGAGGAGAGGATCGACACGGCACATTCTGACACCCCCGCCCACTACCGCACTATTGACAACTTGATTAGGTAGAATGCCTAGTAGTAGGGCTTGCATAGTAGGAGCTTGAGGAGGTGTCCTTGCTCCTCGCTAGGCCTAGTGAGCCATGCTCGTTCACTGAAGCAGAATGTGACGAGGTAAATCGCAATGGGAGTTGGGAGCTTGTTGATCTCTCACACAACCATCGCCCAATTGGACTCAAATGGGTCTATAAATTGAAGAACGAGATTGGGAAGATGATCAAACACAAAGCTCATCTCGTCGCTAGGGGATTCATCTAGTAACATGGGATTGACTTTGATGAGTTGTTTGCTCCCATTGCACGCATGGAATTGATTCGTCTCTTGCTCGTGCTTGCCACCCAAGAAGGGTGGTGCGTCCATCACATGGACATGAAGTCTGCCTTTCTCAATGGAGATTTGACAGAGGTGTATGTAAAGCAGCCTCCTATTTTTGTTGTCACCAAAGAAGAAGACAAGGTCCTTTACTTGCGTAAGGCTCTTTTTGCCTGTGGTAGGTGCCAAGAGCTTAGAATGCGAAGCTTGATCGAACTCTAAAAGAGATGTGCTTCAACTAGAGCAAGCATGAGCACGCTATGTACCGACGCAACAATGGCAGCTCTGCTTTGCTTTGCTCATCGATGTATATCTGGATGACCTTGTGATCATCAGACCATCGACAAGAGCAATTGAATAATTTAAGAAAAAAATGAAGGCGAAGTTTCAGATGAGTGATCTTGGATTGCTCTTTTTCTACCTTGGCATTGAGGTGAAGCAGGGAGAAGAGGGGATCTCTCTAAACCAAGGATGCTATGCTTAGCGCGTCATGGAGTCGACTGGCCTCAAGGACTACAATCCTTGTGCCACTCCAATGGAAGAAATGCTCAAACTGAATCATGATTGCATGATGACTCCTATCGATGCGATGGAATATTGATGGCTGGTTGGCGGTCTATACTATCTTGTCCACACACAGTCAGACCTGGCATTTGCTATTAGGTTCGTGAGTCACTTCATGAGCGGCCAACTGAAGAGCACATGCTAGTCGTGAAGCACATCTTACGCTATGTCACTGGCACACTTAAGCATGGTCTTCTTCATTATAGGAAGGAGACAGAGGAGTAGCGATTGATTGGTTACAGCGACAATGACCTTGCGTGTGACATCCATACAAGAAAAAGCACAAGCGACATGTTGTTTTTTCTTGATTTATGCTTGGTGAGTTAGCAATCCATCAAGCAGAGAGTGGTGGCTCTATCTTCCTATGAAGTAGAGTATGTTGTAGCCACCAATGCTACAACTCAAGCAATTTGGCTAGCTCAAATACTAGGGGAACTCAAAGGGAAGAAAATTGAAGCAGTCGAGTTGAGGATGGATAGTAAGTCTGCTTTAGCGCTAATCAAGAATGCAGCTAACACGTTGATCTGAGGTACCATGTCATCAGAAACTGCTTGGTGGAAGGAACCATTAATGCAGATTACATCAACACAAAAGATCAGCTAGCTAACCTCGTGACAAAGGCTCTAGGAAGAGTCAGATTTATATCAAAAAGTTGGAATGATCTAGCTCGATGAGAAGAAGAAAAAGAAATTCAGAGATTGGAGGGAGAATTGTTAACATATAATCTCTGAATCAATGCTTCAAAGTAGTAGCAGTACTTCTTTCTTAGCTAGTAAGCATAGGTTAGTAGAACTTTTCCTTCTTCAGTAAGCTATGGACCTGCTAGTAAGTCAACTCTCAATCAAGTCTTTTTCTTTGGTTAGTAAGCTATGGACCTACTAGAAGTAGTAATCAGTTCTTTTCTTTATCAGTAAAGTATAGACTAGTAGACAATCCTGTCTTTACTAGCAGGTAGACAACAGCAGTAGCAGCAAGGTCGGTTTAGGAAACGACTGAACTTGTACTATAAA
Organism: Oryza coarctata; assembly: GCA_030770085.1. Classification (NCBI taxonomy): domain Eukaryota; kingdom Viridiplantae; phylum Streptophyta; class Magnoliopsida; order Poales; family Poaceae; genus Oryza; species Oryza coarctata. The sequence continues at coordinate 9,686,643 of CM061471.1, forward strand.
TATATCTAAAGGCAACAAGAAAAGCAGCTTGCACTGCACCACAAATCTATCTCATCTGCAACTCAGAACAATATCTAGAGCTGCCCTGTTCTATCCAACACTAACATGATAAAGATTGAGTTACTTGGTTTGGAGGTTTCAATATAGATTTTTCATGATTCTACTGTTAGATGATAAGCATAGCTTCTTAGTCTTGATCATTGCCATTTAAGATGAGAAACATGTAAAAAACAACCGATGAATGGTTAAACAAGCAAATGATTAAATCAAATTTTGATTAGAAAATAGAAATAGATCTTGATGGAGAAAATAGCACCGGAGTTAAGAGATTGGAGATCGTGTGCATCTGACCGATGTCATCAGTGGAGCCATGCCAGTCTACCCACACTTGCGGGCTGCAACCGATATCCTCATGTGTTGGGCTAAGGTCGACATGACCACCGTCTCGAGTGCCTCCTATTGCATGTGGACTATAGAGCCTCAAAGTATTTTGTTCTTGTTTGTTCCGATACATGTTGGAGCTAATTCTTAAAGATATAATCTTATGCTATGTATGATCACAAATTTCTTATGAGGAATTAATGGTGGTGTGCTGACTAGTTGAAGATGAAACCATAGATACCACTAAAGGTTGGCATTGTAGTTTGTCAAGGTAACTAAGCGCCGGTGACGGAGAACGTTGTGACGTCCTCTAGACTGACGTCTCTGTTGCCCATGGAACCAGGACAAAATCCTTGGTGTGGGAAAAACCTTTTGATCACCCTCCAACACACTTAGGATCGGTGTTAGGGTTTTAGGGAATATAGAAGACCGTGAATTGATCATCGTCAATGGGGCTTAGTCTCTTCCTTTTATATTCATGCTAAGGGAGTTGGGGGCGTGCCCTTATGGGATAAATACACGCTTCTTATCATGTGCTTCATCATAAAAAAATGCGCATGATCCTAAAGGTCCAATGTAGTTGTTAATAAGGTGTGGGCTTGGGATGGACTAAGCCCAACACACCTTTCTTTGGCTCGGTCACCCAAAAGATCAACCAACAATACATAAATGACTTTGAAAGTGGCCTGTAACCCAGGTTGGATTGTGACCACCCTATTGTATTTTGGAAAAAAATGGAAACAATGATCTGCGGTTCATGATAACCTGATATATTTAATCGATGATCAAATCGTTCTGGTTTATGTGAGAGCTCCTAGGAAATGGTATATGTATGGACTAGTTTAGTTTCAAATATAAAAATATGATATGTTGACCGCTTATTCTAATTCAGAATGTATGTTTATCTTCCATTTTTTATTCCAGAGTTCCATACTAACTGTTGCAACAATATTGTTCCCATTGGATTAGTTTTGTCTAAACTAAATATAATTGTTTGTTTTGCAGTTCCATGAACAGGGGTTCGGCAAGATTCTTTGAAATATGAGTGAAATGGAAGCTGCTTTAGCATCTGGGCTGTTGAAGGTTGCAGGCGGAAAGTTAGCTTCACTGATAAGCAGCAAGTTTGCTGCCATAGCGTGTGTGGCCGAATACCTATCCGAGCTCCATGGTATACATGGTGAAATTACAAACTGGCTGTCCACAGTTCATGATGGATCAATAGAGTGTGACCCAAAGTTGTGTTGGGTGATTAAATTGAAGGATCTTGCTAATGATATTGATGATCTACTCTATGAAGTCCAACTAGAATCTGAGAAACACAAGATTCACAGCGATGCTGACAAGCATGCTATAATTGACAGATTACGTGAAAAACCGAAGTCATTTGTGTTCCGACGCAACATGGCACGTAAGATCAAGGATATCAAGGTGAAATATAATAAGATTGTGGGGCCAAGAAGGGATGCCAATACTTCACGCAACAGTTTACAAGTTAATCAATCAATTCAGAACACTAAAAGGATAATCGGGTAGGTGTCTGTGTTGGGTAATGTTGAAGAGTCAAAAATACTTATCAGGGACAAGGAGAAGGATAAAACTGTATCTAAGCTTGTAGACCCTAACGAGGGATGGAATTGTTGGATAGTGTTTGTTGTTGGGTTAGGCGGGTCCGGCAAAACTACTCTGGCCAAACATATTTGCCATGTCAACAAGACAAAGGAGCTATTCAAAGATAGAATTTTCTGGGTCCATGTGTCGAAAGAATTCGATGTGCAAAAGCTCATCGGCAAGCTATATGAAACTATTGTTGGGGAAAAGTCAGATTGTCAACCCCAACAGCAGATGGTCTGTGACATTTCCAAACAGTTATCTGGCAATAAGTTCCTTCTTGTTCTCGATGATGCTTGGCACACAGATGGGTATGAGCGGGGACAGTTCGCAGGGAAGCAGGATTTTGCTAACTACTCGTGATCCAAATGTTGCAGAAGCAGTAGAATCCAAACATATAAACAAGTTGGCGTTCTTATCAAAGTCTGAGAGTTGGAGCTTGTTCCTAAAGAGTTCTGGGTGACTGGAGGATGATTTGGGATCAGAGTTTACACAGGTTGGAAAAGAGATTCTGAAGAGATGTGGTGGGGTACCTCTAGCAATCAGAACTATTATAGGTGTCCTCCGTGAAAAGAGGGAGATAAGTACTTGGAGAGCCATAAGAGGGAGTATAAATGACGGAGTGGTTGCATCCTTAAAATTGAGCTACATTCACTTGGCAGATAAGCTAAAGCAGTGCTTTACATTCTGCTCCATATTTCCAAAAAGCTATTTGATCAACAAAAACCACTTGGTTGCACAATGGATAGCCCATGGATTCATCATGCCGATGAGGGAAGAGCATCCAGAAGTTATTGCAAGTGAACATTTCGATTCTCTTCTGAAAGCTGGCTTCTTTCCTCAAGATACACACGGAAGGTTTCATAACGAAAAATTGCTGTACAAGATGTATACCTGATTCATGATCTTGCTCAATATTGTGAAAAGAATGAAGTGGTGACATCTCTACCGAAGAATATGACTACAGATCATACACACAAATGCAGATATTTATCTTTGACATTAGGAACTGAGAAGGTTAAGAGGGGCTTACTTGACAAGGTTCGTGCTCTATATATTTCTGACGGTAACCTATCATTGAATAAACCAGCTAAGAAGGGTTGCTATATCCCTAGTGTAGTTTTGGACAATGAACACTTTACTGCTTTTCCACCAATCTTGTTGAAGTTTGAATATCTTGGATATCTTGAAATCCACAAAGTTAAACGCACAAAACTTCCAGAAGCAATCTCAGGCTGTTGGAACTTGCAGTCACTTCAGAAGAAAAGGGATTTGTGATGTTACCTGAGTCTATTGGCAAGCTTAAGAAGCTAAGAACTCTAGAGCTGAATGCAGTTGATGTTCTTGAGAGTTTGCCACAGTCCATTGGTGATTGTCAAGATCTTCAATCCTTGCAGATATGGACATACCGACTTCGATAGGCAAGATTGAGAACCTAAGGGTGCTTCGTATTACGCCATGTCCATATCTGCAAAAACTACCGTCAGAACCCTGTGAGGAGTTCAACAGCCTAGAGATAATCAACTCAGCTTATTGCCTCTGCTTCCAAGACCTGCCAAGCACATTTGCCTGCTGTGCATTGCGTACTCTTAATCTTTCCCGTACCAAGATTACGATGTTACCTCAATGGGTTACTTTGATTGGTACTCTAGAATGTATAGACCTTCGACATTGCACCGAGCTCGTGGAGTTGCCTAAAGGTATAGCAAACTTGAGAAGGCTTGCAGTTTTGAACGTAGAGGGCTGCAGTAAACTACGTTGCATGCCATCAGGTTTCAGACAGGTGACTCGTTTAAGAACGCTGGGTTTGTTTGTTGTTGGATGTGGTGGAGGTGATGCAAGGATCTCGGAGCTTGAAACCCTTGATATGATAAGTGGTGAGACGAAAATTACCAACCTTAAATATATGCAGGATCCAACTGATGCAGATATGGCCAGCTTGAAGAGGAAGAACAACATACAGCGTATGATGTTTAATGAGGACATTAACACTATCGATGCATCTATTTATGGTCTAATTACTCACGCTCGTGCACATAAACTCAACTATCAAGTGAGTTCATTCTTAAGTTTATGTTCCTTTTTTTTGTACCTTGGAGACGCGTGCACTCTTGTTTTACTCAGAAACGATGGAGAGGATCCAACGGAAAGAGGATTAGCGCGGGGTGGATTTGGACTGCAGGACAGAGTCAAATTCTGACAGTCACCACGACTTCATGCGAACTTCGATTTGGGCTTGCAAGTACTTAATGGAAATATTATCAAGCCTACTTTCAAATGGATCCAGCCCCATGTTAATATCTGTTCTAGAGCGGCTGCAATTGTTATTTTTCTACTGAGTGTTTTTCTGTCCACGGTGCTGCGTCATCTCTTTTGGGTCCAATATGCCATGTATCAAGTTGGGCCCATTAGGGACGCGTCATAGGGTTGAGCACGACCCTAGCACCCCTGTGGTCGTCTTCCCCTCTTCTTAAACCTTCAGTTGCCACCAAGAAGAAGGAGTTTTTGTTGATTAGAGTTACCGTCTTGCTATTTGCACACAGCGCGCGTGTCGGATAGACCGCCCATCTGTTTGTCTCTAGAACCCCGCCATATTGTGAATTCAGAGTGATTCTTTCATCTCAATATCTAGCAATTTTAGTGCTGGTTTTACTTGTTCTTGTTTGTTCTTCGACTGCTTGCAGGACGAGTTCTCTAGTGGCTAGGTTGTCGCGCACCATAAGTTTGTATTGACCATCGAAGATGGTGTATTGGTTGCTAAGACGCATCGTCTTTGGACAATTGTAGTCAAGCCGTGAACATCGCCTCTATCCCCCAATCGAGTTATCCTCCACCTCTTATCGAAAGATCGGGACAAAACCCTAGTGGGTTCTCATCAGTTGGTATCAGAGCGCGGTTGATCGGTGAGAGACTTTCTGCCTTTCGTTGTTTAATTTATTTTCCTATAGTCTAGAAAAAGCTAACAAAAAAATAGTGGATTAGTTCTCCGTAATCCTGAGAACCCTTGGAGCCTTTTTTTTCCTAGAACTGCTTAGTTAGGGCTTGTTGAGTTTTCGATTGCATGGTTGTGTTAATTTGCTGGTCTTAGTGTTTAGGCGATTAGAGTTTTGAGTTCTTGCCACCACACATCGCCATCTTCACCACCGCCGCCACCACCATTGTTTTAGCCGTCATCACCACCATCGCTGCCACCCACCAAATCACTTTCCATCCATAGTTTGATCTGTTTCTTTTTGTGTTTTGTATTACCTTTGATTCCGCCACCACTAGAAAGAAAATAGAGCCCCGATTCGAGTGACCTTCCTTAAATTAGTCATATCTTTTTCATATGGACTTGAAATTAGGCATATAATATACCCACGGACATCTACAGAAAAAATTACATCTGTTTCTCCCTATCTTTGCCGAGTTCGGCAAATTTAAAATCACCAAATTCCGCTTGCAAAATTCTGTTTTCGTGGCGAGAAGCTTCAGGACCTCTTTGGATAGAACTTTGAAAAATTCCACATGCCTCATATTTTGTCTGTTTGAGCTAAGAATTCTTATGATTGGTTCTAGTGTGCTCCTGGTTGTGAAAAAAAATAAAAAAATAAAAGTCGCATCTCTCTCCTCAACACTAGAGAGTGAAATGCAAAAAAAAGGAGCAAGAAAGAAAGGGACCGACTCGTGATAACCTTCCTTCCACCTAGTCCCTGTTGTCTCCACCGTTATTGTGTATGTTTGGGTTTGCCTTGTGACATCCTTTGTGGTTAGACTCGCGTCTCTACTCCGCCTAGCTAGGACCAGCACGATACTGACCTTAAACGAATACTCAACTTGCTTTAACTAATGTGGTTTCTAGTACTTTCTTGTGCATTACTTTCAACCCTCCTACAGCTCCACACATACGACTACAGCTTGACAGACCTTGTTGCCACGGCACCGATACACCTCGTTCCACGGTTACAGACTTGTCGGTTGTCGTCACCCCTCCTATGAGCATGGTAAGAACTGGTAAGATGAGGGGAAAATGTAGATTTGATGTAGATTTGTAGGTGACGAATGACAAGATTGGGCAACTAGAGACCACACTGATCGATGCCATAATCAGACTTGCAGGGTTGGAGGCATCAGCTACACATATTGACACTAGTCTTGCTACACTTGTGAGGCATTTTAATGACCTCAATGCTGGGGGCCATGATCGGCATAATGAAAACGACGTTGATAGTGAGTACGATGAGGATAACTTCAATGATGACTATACCGCTGACACTGAACGGGATGACCGCAACGCTCGTGATCGCCGTCGGCTATGTAACAACCGTAGAGGCATGGGAGAACACCGTCGACGAGAGGTACGCAATAATGAAGATGCTTTTTTCTAAAATCAAATTTAAAATACCCCTTTTTATGGAAAATATGACTCTCATGCATACATTACATGGGAGATTGCTATTGATCAAAAATTTGCATACCATGAATTCCCCCAAAACACTAGAGTTAGAGCTGCTACTAGTGAGTTCACTGATTTTGCCTCTGTGTGGTGGATAGAACATGGCAAGAAAAATTCTAATAACATGCCACAGACTTAGGATGCTTTGAAACGGATCATACGGGCTAGATTTCTTACTATGTACATGATTTGTTAAATAAGTTATAACAATTGAGACAGGGTGCTAAAAGTGTAGAGGAATATTATCAGGAATTACAAATGGGCCTACTTTGCTATAATTTAGAAGGGTCTGAGGATGCTGCTATGGCTAGATTTTTGGGTGGTCTAAACCATGAGATTTATGATATTGTGGACTATAAAGATTACACTAATATGACTCGATTGTTTCATCTTGCCTGCAAAGCTGAAAGGGAAGTGCAGGGATGATGTGCTAGTGCCAAGACTAATTTTTCTACAGGAAAATCGACATCATGGCTGCCGCGCACGATTACTACTCCTTCACCATCTTCCACACCCCGACGGTCAGCACCTTCTCCATCCAGCGACAAGCCACGTGTTCCGACTGCTAGTGCACCGACTAAGACAACCCAGCAGCCAACCATGAGTGCTTCTTCTGTTGCATTCACTAGTAGAACAAGAGATGTTCAATGTCACCATTGCAAGGGCTATGGGCATGTCCAGCGTGACTATCCTAGCAAGTGTGTTTTGGTAGTCAAAGATGATGGTGAGTATTTATCTGTAGTGATTTCGATGAAGATACACTTGCTTTGTTTACAGCTGACCATGCAGATAAAGATGAGGGACCAGAAGAACATATTGGTGCTGAAGATGCAGAACGCTATGAGAGCCTCATTGTGCAACGTGTACTCAACACACAAATGGAGAAGGCCGAGCAAAATTAGCGACACACTTTGTTTTAAACAAAGTGCCTCATTAAAGAGCGTTCCTGCTGCTTGATCATCGATGGAGGAAGCTGCAACAACTTGGCTAGCAGCAAGATGGTGGAGAAGCTTGCACTCAGCACCAAACCCCATCTCCACCCATATCACGTTCAATGGCTAAACAACAGTGGTAAAGCAAAGGTAACCAAACTTGTGCGCATTAATTTTGCAATTAGAACATATCGTGATTTTGTTGAGTGCGATGTTGTACCTATGTAAGCTTGTCATATTCTGTTAGGTAGGCCATGGCAATTTGATATGGATTCTATGCATCATGGTAGATCAAAGCAGCAATCTTTTCTGTACCATGATAAGAAAATTGTGTTGCATCCTATGACCTTTGAAGCTGTTTTTGAGAATGATGTTGCTAGAGCTAAAAAAGAGAAAAGTTGAGTCCATGCTATAAGTCAAAATCAGATTGTAGCCAAAGAACTTGTGCAACATAAAAAGAAAGAATCTATATCTAACAATAAAAATGTGATTCAATTGAAAGGTTCTTGCTTGCTTACTGTTAAATCTGATGTTGCCAATCTAGATACAACTGAAACTATTTGCTATGCTTTCGTCTGCAAGGATGCTTTGTTTTCTTTTGAGGATATACATGTTTCTTTTTCTCCTACAGTCACTAATCTTTTATAGGAGTATGAGGATGTTTTTCCCCAGGAAGTACCACCGGGGCTACCACCGGTGCGTGGAATTGAGCATCAAATCGATTTGATTTCGGGGGCTTCACCACCCAACCGCGCGTCATACGTAACCAACCCTGATGAAACTAAGGAGATTCAACGTCAGGTTCAGAAATTGCTTGATAAAGGGTACGTACGAGAGTCTCTTAGTCTATGTGCTGTGCCGGTGATTTTGGTGCCTAAGAAAGATAGATCTTAGCATATGTGTGTTGATTGTAGAGCTATTAATAACATTACCATTAGATATCATCATCCAATTCCTAGGTTAGACGATATGCTTGATAAATTGAGTGACTCTACTGTTTTCTCTAAAGTTGATTTGCGTAGTAGATACCACCAGATTCGTATGAAGTTGGGAGATGAGTGGAAAACAGCTTTTAAAACTAAGTTTGGATTATATGAGTGGTTAGTGATGCCTTTTGGTTTAACTAATGCACCTAACACTTTCATGAGGTTGATGAATGAGGTTTTGCGTGTTTTCATTGGAAAATTTGTGGTGGTATACTTTGATGATATTTTGATTTATAGCAAATCTTTAGAGGAACACCTTGATCATTTACATGCTATTTTTAATGCTTTGCGCGATGCACGTTTGTTTGGTAACCTTGCGAAGTGTAGTTTCTGCATCGATTGCGTCTCGTTTCTTGGCTATGTTGTTACTCCGTAGGGAATTGAGGTTGATCATGCCAAGATCAAGGCAATTCAGAGTTGGCCGTCTCCTAAAACGGTCACACAGGTTTGAAGCTTTTTAGGACTTACAGGATTTTATCACCGCTTCTTGTGGGATTTTAGCACCATTACTGCACTGCTGAATGAGCTTACAAAGAAGGGAGCGCCTTTCACTTAGGGCACCACACAAGAGAACGCCTTCAACATGTTAAAATATAAGTTAACACATGCACCTCTTCTCCAACTTCTAGATTTTAATAGGACTTTTAAACTCGAATGTGATGATAGTGGGATTAGATTGGGTGGTGTTTTGCTACAAGAGGGAAAACCTTTCAGTGAAAAATTGAGTGGGTCTGTTCTAAATTATTCTACTTATAATAAAAAATGTATGCTCTTGTGAGAACTCTGGAAACATGACAACATTATTTATGGTCCAAGAAATTTGTTATATATTTTGATCATAAATCTTTAAAACATATTCGTATTCAAGAAAAACTGAATCGTAGGCACGCTAAATAGATTAAATTTATTAAAGTTTTTCCTTATGTCATCAAACACAAGAAAGAAAAGGAGAATATCATTGTTAATGGTTTATCTAGGAGATATACTTTGTTGACACAACTTAACTACAAAATTTTTGGCCTAGAAACAATTAAAGATGATGATTTTAAAGATATGTTGTTATACTGTAAGGATAGAAGGATATGAAACAGATTTGTCTTTCATGATGAGTTTATTTTTAAAGCTAACAAGTTATGTATTCTAACTAGCTCCGTTTGTTTGTTGTTGCTACAGGAAGCGCATGATGATAGATTGATGAGGCATTTTAGTGCTAAGAAGACAAAGGGCATCCTTACTAGCTATTTCTTTTGACTGAGGATGAGAAGAGACGCGGAGAGATTTATGGCTCGCCACACGATATGTCAAATGCTTAAATCCACATGGTTTATATATGGCTCTAAGGAAGTCACTACTGTAGTTCATTTAAATCCCTAAAAGCTTATGAAAGCATTCAGCTAGTTCAAGTGGGTTTTAGTTCAATCCAGTGACTTACAAAAGAAAAACTTACACTCCTGTTCACATTGGAAATGTTTCTAAGGGCAGAATGAAGATTAAGCATCATGCGTTTGCCATTTGAGAAGATAACTGGACAAAATACATTCTGAAAACAGCATATAAGCAGGCAAGATGTTCTATGAAGAGGCCTCATATCGTCCTTGGCCAACTGAAACGGAATCGAGACCATGCCAATCGCTCCAGTCTCCAATTCTATCATGCAAACTCGGGTACAAATATTAAATCCATTAATTAATTCTTCTTGCTTGACTTGAATAGATTCCTTTCCTTCATCACATTATACAGGAGCTGGCCCTAACACAGCCAAGTAGCCAACCAACCATATCTTATCTTTAACTTCTTTTCTTTAAATTAAAACATATCTATCTCTTATCCATAGCAGCTTATCTCCTAGTTAAACACAAACAACCAGCCAACTTGCGGTCTTTGCTACAGTAACGCTGCGGATAATTAGCACAAACGTCGTCTAAATATAATTCATTAATCCCAAACTGAACAGGAGAGCAAGCATTGGTACGCATGACAATAGAAAGAATGGCGATAATAATATTGGACAAAGCAAACATTATGCTACTTACCATAAGTCCTGAACTTTCTGAAGATCTGAACTAAGGGAAAACACCATATCACCATACTCCGACAGATGCACGATAAACAAATGAACCGTTGAGTAAACTTAATTATGCAACTCGTAGTAGGACAAGAAGGCAACAAATTAAGGAAATTAAATTGGAGGGATCGAAACACCAAGGTCAAATTAAGAAGTTTTGTTTGTATAATATCATGTCCCAACATGTAAGATTGGCTGAATGCCAGTTCTAAACATGACTGAAACAGAAAAGATGCTATTTCTTTAAGACACTGTACATAAGTTTAACCCTATGTTTTTTTCTACAAGGACTAGAGGGCTACGAACTTGTTTCACTGAAACTGCTGGCTTTGTACATGGAGCACCTACTATCAGCTGAACAAATAGAACCAAGATATATGGACAGCACAATCAGACATCTGGAATCTATTGCGATAAGACATATGCAAATAACCCATCTACCTAAAGTGATCTTCATGCAGAGTTGATTTGAGTGAGCTGACTGTTGCGCATATCATGTATGTGGAGGCCTCTGCAATATAGAGTTAGCCAGGTCTTCATTCAACTTTACAGGAAGGGGTGGCATCTGCCTCATTATATCAGGAACATCACTTATCCTGCTATAATATTGAGGAAAGAAATAGTTGTTACATAATTGCAGTTTCACAGGATAAGCAATGAAACGACAGCAACTACTTAATCAATAAATAACATACAGTATTTTAAGATGGCATGGAAGAAAGTGTTCAGTTATTAAAATGTAGCAGAAAGCGTGTGGTTTATATAACAAGGGGTATAAAATGACATAGCAATTTATTGATAGAGAATTTAGGACAGTTAGATTCCAAAGTAAAGGGACTACTTGGAGGTAAAGCAATCTGTAGTAAGTGGAGTAGAAATGCATTTACTTTAGAAAACTCAGGAATGTGAAAAAAAAAAACATAAGAGCAGATAAACAAGCATGGGAAGACAAATCTGGTAGTCAAAATCCCAAGTTATTCAAGATTGTAGGAAAAACGAAGTAGAGAATATTACTCCTTCAGGACTGCAAGTATATTATCCCTAGTTTGATGTAAAAGAGGGATGTTCTCCTGCACCTACAATAAATGCAATCATTATTAGAATATTGGAAGCATAGCAAATATCAGGTGAATATGACAGGTACCAGTTATATCTTTGTGAAACAAAAAAATCATAAATTTTGGAACAAAAATATTTGGAATACATTCTTTAAATATAGCATACATTCAAATGGGTGCTCCTATTCCCAATGTATGATTATAAGTATATAACCATCATGAAATGGATTAATAAAGTAAAACACCTACAATTCTATGGAAATTGTATTATGGGTTTTCCTTAGCCATGTTCTATACTTCTATTATCAAATGCAATTCTTCTACAACCTTGCAATTATTGATAGAATGCTTGTCCATGTGTGCAACACCACATCTTCAGTGACAATGAAATGTAAACCACAGCCAATATAGATCATAATAGGCAAAGTATTACTCACATAATCTTATCATGCTGGGCTGAATGCTGGAAAATTAACAGAGTAGATAGGAAGTACCTGCATGTTTGAAATATTGGTATAGATCTGGTTCAAGATCTGTGCATTGTACTCAAGAATTTGACCAGTTTGGCCTCCAATTGCTGCAATGACATGGAAGTGCTGATCAAATATAATATCTTAATTCCAGTGGCAAAGCTTTTTCATAGACTATCAAGAGGGGGCCATTAATATGAGTTCTATATAGATTAACTGTTAAAGATGGCTAATCGATATCTATGAACACAAACATACACTCTACATTGTGTAATTTGCATCATGCTGGAGGGGCCAGAACCAAGTCTGGCCTCCATGAAGCTCCACCACTGCTTAATTCAACATTTAAAATCTCAACATAGAGATAAATGTTATATTAATGAAGATGTTTCTAAAGTTACAGTATGCAACTTCCTATTATATTTAAAGCAAATCATACTCTACTCCTGAATCACAAACAGGATAATATCATACAGTAGAAACATTTGCAAGCATCATGATCTTCCACTATTTACTGTGTTTTAAATTTTGATACATGCTCTGGAAAACTTCAGGTTTGGATAAATTACTAAGTTCAGTAATAGATCTTTTACATACAGCATCAACAAGATTGAACAGAAAAAAAAATAAAGAAGGAACAATGGTTTTAATAAGCACGTGCCTGAAACTAAAACATCAAGAAAAAATAGAACCAAACAAATGTATTACACAAGAAAAGTACAAAATATAATTCCTAGTACTAACAAAACACTTACTTTTGTATGACACATCATCATCATCCATGGGAAGAACCGAAAGGGAATATGGAGGGGCAGTAGGTCGGGCCACTAGGTGAGCTGCTCCTTTTGATGAAGAATCATTGGCTCTCTCCTACAGGTTAGTAAAAAAATTAAACGTTTTAATCATGCAAGAAAAAAATATGATTACATATTTACATCCAAATGTCTGCATGTGTACATTTGCAAAATACTGACTTTGCATGTTGCTACCTTCTAGGCAAGCTAAAACACTTGAAAATTAGTAATCTGCCTTTTAAACATCACTAGAAAGAAAGAACGCTGGTTGCCACTTTCATGGAATCAATAACAAGCCTAATTCGAAAAAAAATTAAAATAGGGAATCAGTAGAGAAGGAAAGTGAGCCAGATGGTAACCTTCTTTTCTTTGTTTTTCTTAGATAACTCTTCCTTCCTTTTCTTGTTACTCTCTTTTTTCTGCAAGAGATGAAAATGTTGATGAGATCATATAACAATATTTGTTAGGCAGAAGAACTATAGTACATGTAATAGGAAACAGCAGAATGTTTGAAAAAAAAAATCACTAGACATAACTACTTGTTGATGGCAATACTGGTCGGTTTGCATGGTTACAAGCCTACAACTTCTGGTTAATTTTTATAATAAAAAAAATATGATGCATGACTTGGAAGGATTCCTTTCTGAAAGACGACTGGTTTTGAAACAGATGCTTTGATTTTTGCAGTGATGTAGTGTGGATGCAGATTTAATGGTTTTTACTAGTGAAGAAGATAAAAGATGATCATGATCATGATATCATAATAACAACAATAATACTTGATGATGATGAAATATCAGACATTGGAGGTGGTGCTCAATAGGGAATTGGTAATGGAGGTGCTAACAACCTAGCATTCTTCGTTAGATGCACTATATTTTATAATTGTACAAGGTGTTAAACATAGAAGTGTCTAATCTATATTTAGTAAGAAATCATCTATATTTGAAACTGTATCTCCTGATTGTCGTTGGTCACACTTGTAACCTTCTATGTATGCGTAACCTTTTATATATGTGATCCTCTATATATGAATGGTTATGTCATTGAGCGCCAATTACATTAACATGGTATCAGAGTCAGCATTTTTTCTCTAAATCAATATTAACATCATCTTCTACCTCCTCCTCCACCACCTCCTCCTCCACTTCCAATCTCTCCTCTGCTACTACCTTTGCCCCTATATCAATTCATCATGTCGTCACCATCCGACTTAACAAAATAAACTATACATTATGGCGCGCCTAGCTTCTTCCGTATCTACGGAGTACAAAACTTATGGGATTCATCGATGGATCCACGATCGCGCCTCCCCAGCAGATTTCTTCATCGACTGCTGATGGTGCCGAGCTCGTGTCTAACCCAAAATATTGTCTGTGGTATGATAAAGATCAACAACTACTAAGTGGTCTTCTTTCATCGATGATTAAAGACATCCTTCAGGACGTGGTGTCTACCATCACATCCAAAGAAGCCTGGGACACTCTTCGACGCATGTTCTCCTCCGCCACGCGTGCGCGCGCTGTTTAAGTGCGTGCCGCCCTTGCTACAACCAAGAAGCGCGACCTCTCTGCTACCGATTACTTCCGCAAGATCAAAAGTCTGGCCTCCAAGCTAGCTGCGGCTGATGCTCCTCTTCGTGATGACGAGATCATTGCCTATCTCTTTCTCTATCAACCGGGTATGCCAATTTCTATCAGCACCAATGACGGCTCATTGGGCGGCAGTAAAACGCATCTTCATTCCACATCTAATATGAGGCTATGCATCACTAAATCTGGGTCTTCATTGCTAAGTGCGTTCTCTGATGCCACTTGGGCTGGGAACCCAGATGATCGGCACAGTACAGGTGGCTATGTCATTTTCTTTGGTGGCAATCTTATTTCTTGGAGCTCTCGCAAACAACCAATTGTTTCTCGCTCGAGCACAGAGGCTAAATACAAGGTCATCGCCAATGCTACTGCTGAAGTAATATGGATACAAGTGTTGCTAAGGGGACTTGAAATCTCTCAGCTTCGGCCACTGTCCCTATGGTGTGACAACATTAGTGCCACTTATCTTTCTACCAATCCCATATTTCATTGTCGCACGAAGCATGTCGAGGTTGATTACTATTTTGTTCGTGAACGTGTTGCCTCTCGCCAACTCGACGTTTGCTTCATCTCATCCAAGGACCAGGTGGCCGACATCATGACTAAGCCGCTCCCAGTTACTCGCTACTGTAATTTACGACGTAATCTAAACCTAGTCTACCTCCATCCAGATTGAGGGGAGTGTTAAACATAGAAGTGCATAATTTATATTTAGTAAGAGATCATCTATATTTGGAGCTATGTCTTCTGATTACCGTTGGTCACACTTGTAACCTTTAATGTATGCGTAACCTTCCATATATATGATCATCTATATATATATATGAGTGGTTATGACCTATAGAGGTTATTGAGCGTCAATTACATTAACACAAGGAACTGGTAAAGGCCATCCTGACACCATTGGTTAAGCAGAGCAAAAAACAAAGTGAACTTGATTGATTTAACAATCAAGCAACTTATCAATGTAATGAGCATGATAAAAAATAATGAGATAATGAATTATCTTAAATTAGTCAATTGACATGTGATGCTTGCTAAACATAAAAGAACGATGTATTATGTGCTGGATATATTACTTAATAAAACAAGCTGAAACATAAACCCATCTATCAATTAATCATAACCACAACTTTCCTATATTGAGGAGTTAAAGCAAAATAAAATGCAAACAAAGAAGCACAGCAGGTGATCAAAGTCCAACTTACAGCCATCCATCTGCAGCGCAGCGCCACATCTCGCACTGTCTTGTCAGGCAGATTCATAGCAATTTTTGCATAGCGAACTACAGCTGCATCAGCCGCATAGCTACAACAGGTGCAGTCAGAAGGTAAGATGGATTAACTTAATTGTTGCTAAGTACAAGACATTGGAGGATTTGAGTTAGCTTAAATGAGGACAAAACAAAAACACTATAATTCAAGTATTCTCTATAGCATCTTACAACAATCATGGTAATGATGGGGACATTAACCAAGTGCATAAGGCCGCTACATTTATTCCCAGAACAACAACGAGCAGATAGTTACCCCTAAAAAAACAATAAACAGATAGGGTTGCAATTGTAAGTCGTAGCTCTGGACGGAGTAGCACACAATTGGAGCCAGAATGAGGGTGGCGCACAAGATCCCACGGTTCCACCCAAAACGGATGCATTGTGAAACGCAAGTCAATCTAACCGGTGCAAGTTCCAAAAAAAAAAACAAAAAGCTAACCAGTGCAAACTGTAATTTACTCTATTAAATGCAAGCCTCCACCACTGCACTGAGTAAGAACACAACTGAAACGCTACTACCTGCCATTTCACAGTTCATCTCACAAGGACTAATCCCTAACAAACAACATAATAAATGCCTGCCAACGTTTTGCAGAAAATATGGGTGTTTCACAAGTTACGGTATTAATTTCCTTTTGAGCTTCCAAACTACCAACCAAACTCCAACACAATAACTGACGGCAGTTACCTGTTTCTATACAAGCACATGAGCATTAGCATTTCCTTGTCCTGTTCACAAGTCATGCAGCAACTAACATGACCTAAGCCCTAACAGTACCATCGACGATACAACTATGAGAAAAGAAACTTCGTCCTAGACGACAGCAGCTACAACTGCAAAATTCTACTCTATCTTAAAGGACAGAACCTTCTATAATCACTTGCCCATGATGACAAATAAAAAACCTTGCAGAAATTGAATAAAGATGCGAAAAAAATAAACTAACCAAGCATAACTATTCCCTATAAGGAAACATTGCAAACATTCCTAAACAAGAATAACTTGCTACTATTCGCTAGGAAGGAAACAAGTAAAATATTCCATCCTAGATGGGAAAGTAAAGATATTATAGCAAACAAGTAAAATAATTCCATTCTAGATGAGCGAACAGTAGATTTGAAGATAATCATCCCGACCACCATACCCACGATCCAAGAACTCTCCAAGATCGATGTCATCTACGACGCTCTTCCAACTCCCAACCAGACTAGCAATCAAGTAGAACGGACTATTCCAGAAAATTCTCTTGCTCCGAGTTAGATGAAGGGAAGAAAAATCTAGAAACTCACCTGGCCAACCCTCCTACGAGCACGGCCTGCTCCTCGGGCGTCCACCGGACGGAGAGCCCCGGGTCGTGGCGCAGCGCCGCCGCGGTGCCCGCGGCCACGCCGTGCTGGGGCGGGGCCAGCGCCGCGGGGGAGGGGTTGCGGTGGTGGGGCCCTCCCAACGGCCCCCCCGTGGGGTCGGCGTTCGCCCCCATCTCGCCGCCGCCAACTCGGCCCTCCTCAGGGGGACGACGGTCCCGCCGAAACCCGACGAAATCCCGCGGAGAGGCGGAGGAATTCGGCGGAATTAGAGCTCTGCGCGGCCGGGCGGCGAGGGTTTGGACTCTCCGGAAGCGCTGCCGGCGGCGAGTCGGGGAACGGGGAGCGAGGAAGGAAGATACAGATGAATTTGTGTTTTTATTTTGGGCTTGGAGCTCACAGTGATGCAAAACGGTTTTAAGCTGCCTTCTTTTCAGGTTCCTAACTTCTCTCCTCCACTTTTCCGTACTTAGGTTTTCTACTGCTAAACGTTTTTTATAAAAAAAAATTATAAGAAAGTTGTTTTTTAATCATATTATTAATTTTTTTAGTTTTTTAAATTAATATTTAATTAATTATATATTAGTCCGATGTTCTATTTTTATGTGACAGAAAAAAATTACTAACCCCTCCTTCGAATACATCCTTATATAAATTTTATCCTTATATTTATATTTATATAAGGATAAATATAAATAAGATAGTTTTAACCTACCAACCAACTTAAAATGGATATTGAGTCGACCACTATGTTGATCACCAAGCTATATTTATTATTTTATTCTACACACCATACTTTTCCAAATTAAATCTTTCTTAAATCTACCCTTCACAAAATTAAATCTTATTATTCTCAATCATACACTATGTTTTAAGTCCGATCTATTAGACTACTTTTAATAAGATAAATCTTGATAAGTCGATATGCTTTATTCAACGTTACAAGCCAATTAATTATCTTATATTGCGCTTTTGCTTTCATCCACGTTATCTGATATACTTTTCATATCATATTTAATATCCTATTAATTGTATATAATATTATTAGATATAATCTTATTAGTTTAGTTTAATCTATTAAGATTGTCTTTAATAAAGTTAGCTAGATAACTGATAGCTTGAGTTCGCATTAGTAAGTTGGCCGATTGGTTTCTAACTAATCTCTATCAAATAGACATCTGATAGCTTAAGTCTGTATTAGTCTATTGGCAGATTAACTCATTGAACTAATTTTTTCTCTCCCTTGTCAATTGCAAATCAAATTGACTAGCATATCTCAAACATAAGAATTTAAGGATATGGAGCAAAATAGACCTCCTAAACTTTCGTGCGTGTGACATGTCAACGTGAACATCAGACAATTTTTGCATCAACATGTCCATATATAAAATACCCATAAGACTCTTCATTGCCACTAAACACCAAAGAGTACTAAAGCAATTTGATTACCATAGGCAGTCCTCCCTTCATCACATAGGCGAAAGGTCACATGGTACAATCTAAAAATATAGCATCTAACCACCTAGACAGGTAGTACTAGAGCTAAGCAATCTACTAAGCTTATCCTTCCTATAAGGACATGTAGTTGCATGATAGGGCTCAGATTAAAAACGCATGAAGTGAAGTAACAACTTACCTACACTAGTAACCTTAAACACAAAAAAAAAGAGCACACAGGTCAGCACGCACACAGATGGCTTATCTCCTAGGTTCACATAGATCCACTATTGTCTCTGTCTAACATATTTTCCACCAGTTGATTATTACACAGTGCAACATATATAAAAAAATGGTGATGAGTAGATTATTAATCAATATTATATTTTGCTTGTAAAATAAGTTTGAGTAGGGCTAAGCATGTCTACTCTACCTTGAGTCAATACCACATATTTGACTCACAGTTTTAACTACTGTGACAAGGAATCATAGGGTAATAATTAACAAGTAGGTCATAACTATCCAAAAAGATAATTTGTCAAACCAAAGGGAGAAATAAACAAAAGTAAATTCAACAAAATAAATTCAAATAAAACAACCAATTAAATCAAGAAGTAGAGCTGAGTTTTAAAAGAATTTAGGATAAAGAATGGGTTGAATAGGAGTCCGGACAGAGAACATATGACCGATTGAATTTAGAGAAAACCTGAATAAACAGAATTATTTAGAGAATATTCTCTAAAATTTATGAAATGAAAGAATTATTTTTAGTGGACCGACGGACGTGGCCTAACTGATGGAGAGTTGTGGACTGATTACGTGGATGACTTAGATTTAATTGTGGGGATGGACCAATTGGATTGCTTCTGCGTTTTATGAGGTCAGCCTGACCAGATCGCATATGACGTGGAGCTGCGTAGCATGCGCGTCATGGGTGTGGCGATAGTTAAGCACCGGACTGAAGCATGCCCATCATGAATGGACGCAATGACTATGGTGGCTCCACAGAGGATGAGTTGACAGGAAAGGTGTCTACTTAGGACTAGATAGTACCAGGAAGAAGACGTCGGGGAGTAGAAGACAATTCGGGCTCAGGAATGGTGGCCACAGCGACGGCGCTTATGGCGACGTGGCAAGGGTGGCAGCTCCAGCCGGTTAACGGTGATGGTGAGGCAACTGCGCTGGATTGGGTAGTCAGAGTTGAGCTCAAGAAAGCAACTCGGCGATTGGATCAAAAACGCAGAGCTCCTGGATGAGGCGTGCTCACCGGTGGCTCGGTTTGAGGCGGCACTGGGAATGGAGGGGAGAAGACCAGAAGAGGAGAAGAAGACGGCAGGGTGCTCACCGGTGGTAGAAAGAGCTTCCGCAGTTGATGGTGAGATGGCCGCTCGTCTCTACGTGCAGTGATGGCGACCGCACTCGGAGGGGTGATTCACCACCGACGACGATGTTGAAGTGGTGGCTGTCATGGAAACGGGACGACGACGACGTGGCAGCGGAACTCAACCTCTTGGTTGCATGGAGCGGAGCAGAAGGGGGAAACGGCGTCTCGACCTGTGCCACAATGTGATGAACAGGGAGGATGAAACTGCAAAGAAGTGTCAGCAACATGCTTGGGCGATGTTTATTCAATGTCGTGAGACGTGGATGGGGCAGCTCTGTTTCAAGGATGTGCTTGGGCACTTGGGCATCGGCACGACGCGGTCGCAGGGCCGGCCAGCCACTGGTAGTTCGGCGGCGTCGAGAAGAATAATGACAGGATATGATCGAGGATTAGAGCAGCGGCACTGGTCCATCCTTGGAGCTTACCGACTACAGCGGCATTCTTAGGAACGTGATGGCGACGATGTGGTAGCAGCGGTGGACTCAGCAATGGCAGCCGCAGTTTATGACAACCAGAAGGAAGGAGAAGCCGGCCGCAAATGGTGTTCCGACAATGAGCATGGGGCAGGAGACGAAAGCAACGGGTCGAGCTCCCGACGATGGTGGCGACGCTGGAAACGAGATAACGACGATACGACAAGGCCATCGTAACTACTTCCCTATTGCCCTTAAGGCCTATACTCTCTCCTGGTGTTAACATCAAAATTTGGTAAGTGTCTATAGTTTAGATCAGAAAGTCGATTGGTTTATGGAAAGAGCCTGATTAATATAGAAAAAGAGTCGAATGGATGAGGATGAATTTTGTTTAGGTAAATATAGAAGATTATCCATATGTGACCGGATCTGAAAAGAAATTGTGAAGGCCATAACAGGGTAGTTGTATTTTTATAAATTTGTTAAATTTTTAGAGAGAGTTTCCTTTTCTGTTTAGGAAGTAACGTTTGTAACTACATCGAACTCATATAACCTCAGGGTATAAATATAGATCAACTAGAGGCTTGCAAATCATCTCTCAGATCAATACAATCTCAGTGTATTGTCACCATAGTTTATTTAGGTTTTTACCAATAGGTTTTAGCTCTCGACGCAGGGTTACATCGGTTAAATTTGATCTCCGACGAAGGAGTAAATCTCGCTATTATCTTAGTGTATCTACTCTGTCTAAGGCTACATTGGTTAGGTCTGACTTTTTAGTCTGATCGGATCTATCAACTTATCGAACTCCTTCTACCATCATTGGTCTTATGCTGTATCAGTTAGTCTGACTTACTAGACTGTTGATAGTAGCTTGAGTCATAAGTTAATAGGTCTTTACACGACGTTTTATCGGATTAGCTAACCGATGAGTTATCTCTGGAGCTTTACGACTAGTGTGTTGGCTTCTCAGTTGATATATACATATCTTGCCCAGCAATTATCCTTCTAGCGATTGATTTGGTACTTTTAGATCTGGTATCGAGATCTAGCGAATTTTGTTCCCCCTATCGGCTCAGCTAGCCGATAGGTTTACTAATATGCCTACATCAGTCCCACGGCCGATAATAGTCGATGGGTTAAACCAGTCCCTTTGTTGTTACGTCTGATCTAACTCCACCGTTTCGGTGCCATTAGGCTCAACCTTATACTATATCGGTTTAGTCTGATCTATTAAAACTAACTCTAACGATATCATCATCGATAGTTGCTGGGTCTCATCCCTTCGGGGGATCGAACCTTGCTCTCTAGCACTTATTGCATATTCTGTTCGGATCGTCATCGACTCTATAGCCGATGAGTCTTTTATTTTATTCCTAGCTATTTACTTATGCCGTCATCGACTTTCTAGCTGATGTATGAGCACTACAATTCTTATCGGTCACCAGCCGATAGCAATGGTGCATTGGACTCATAGCTAGTGGCTATATTAACCCTATCGATACATTCAACTGATAGTAGGAGTTTGTATAAGCTTATCGGCCGATTGGCTCGATGATCTAATTCTATTTATCTTCCTTATCAATTAGAGATCAAATTGAGTAGCACGCCCGTAACTCCAACATCCCAAAGGCTCCAAAGAAATGAAGGGCCTACATTGGAGCTAAGCAAATCTCCCAGGCCTTCGTGTGTTCGCACGATCGCATGGGACCTCTATTGGCCCATGCTAGCTCGCCCTCTCGGTGCGTCTCTCCGCTTGGTCTGATCACCCCACGCGCAAACGTATCTTTCAAAACACCCAGTGGGACCTCGAAGCTAAAGGATCTGCATTGGAGCTAAACAAATCTCCTAAGCCTTGTGTTCGCGTGATTGCATCGGACCTCCAACTACTAACTCACTCGCCCTGTCAGCGCGCCTCTTCGCCTAGTTCAATTGCCCTACGCATCAATACATTTGTTGGCACACCCAGTGGGACCTTGAAGACAAATGGCCTGCACTCGAGCTAAATAGATCTCCTAGGCCATCGCGTGTTGGTGTGATCACATCAAACCTCCATCAGCTAACTCGTTCGCCCTCATGGCACACCTCTTCGCCTGGTTCGATCACTCCGCAAGCACAAACACCTGGCTCATGAACTTTTCCCTGTGCTCCATCTACTCATGGAAAGTTCTATGCTACCAGTTCGTGGCTAAATTCTAGGGCATGTATCCACGCCCTAGCATGGAGAACGACCTCCATGCAATGCAACAGCAGGAGGACAAGACACTGAGGCAGTTTATTCAACACTTCAGCCAAGTCTACAATGCGATCCTATAAAACCCCCCATATGTCGTCATCCTTATGTTCTGACATAGCATCTACCACGCAGGTCGTCATGTGATGAGGGCAACGGGGGCAATAGAAAGAAGGTGTTCTCGGCCCCTAAGGCCGAGCCGAATACAAGCAAGTGGTGCTCGATGCACAAGATAACCTTGCATGATCTCACGGAGTGCCATGCAGTCCAAGAAATATTAGCAGGAGCGCTAGTGTGGCAAAGCCCCTATAGAACCAAACCAAGACCTTGGGTTCTAGGAACACGAGCAAGTGGTCGCCACCCTTGATTACAGTGCTTACACCCCATGAAGTGCAAGCTGATGTGGATCGTCCCAAGCATGGAGGCAACCCGACGGCTCAAGTAATCAGACTCATTGATCACCTTTGATCTATATAACCACCTAGCAAGTGTTACTAGGGGAGGCCATCTCACGTTGGCCATCTCTTTTGTGATATGCAATATGAAGATGCACTGTGTCCTCATTGATGGGGGTATCGCCCTCAAAATTATTTCCCCAAAGGTCTACGACAAGTTCAAGGGCCCTAGGATGTTGCCAGTCATGTTTGACAACAACAACTTTCATACAGAGTGAATTGTCTTAGACGTGGTAAAGTGCAACTTGCTATACAATGTCGTGCTTGGGCACCCTATGCTTATCAAATTCATGGCGGCTACACACTATAGGTATCTAACAATGAAGATGTCGGACCCAGTTGGCTCAATCACCATCATCGGAGACATCAAGACCACCCTTGCCTATGTGAGCAGTGTGCCACCAACCTCGCCTCTATGAGGCCCAACCACAATGATTACCCTATGTTCGTGGGCCCTTCCACCCCCATGCAGTGCATCGCTGCCAGTGACTCCGTGCCCATGAAGCAAGTTCTGCTCGGTGACAACATGTCCAAGACAATCAAGATTGGTGATGGCTTGGATGACAAATAGAAAATCATTCTAGTTGTCTTCCTCTGGGCTACCAATATATTTGCTAGCAACCGTCAGACATGCCTAGAGTCCCCAGGAAGGTGATTGAGCATCGCCTGGCTATGCACTTGGATATGTAGCCTATAGACAAAATGTGCGTCGGCAAGCCCTAGAGCGCCAGGCCTTCATTCGCGAGGAAGTGGACAATCTGCTAGTTGCCGGCTTCATCTGCAAGGTGATTCACCCGGAGTGGCTCACAAACCCCATTATCGTTCCTAAGTCTAATGGCAAGCTTTAGATGTACATCGACTACACCAAACTCAATAAGGCATGCCTTAAAGGATCCCTTCTCTTTGCCATACAACAATAACAACATAGTCTTTTAGTCCTAAGCAAGTTGGGTAGGCTAGAGTTAAAACCCAACATGAGCCTCAAATCATGGTTTAGGCACGTTAATAGATACTTTTTAGGTACTTCTATTTCTATTTAAGTATAAATCTTTAGGTATATCCTAATCTTTCAAGTTTCTTTTTATTGTCTCTCCCCATGTTAATTTTGGTATTCTCCTACCTCATCTCATATTATTATCTTGACTTAGTATTTCACAATGTATTGGTACCTCTAGACGTCTCCTTTAGACATAGCCAAACTATCTCAACTAATGTTAGATAAGCTTTTCTTTAATTGGTGCTACCCCTAGTCGATCATATATATCATCGTTTCGAACTCAATCTATTCTTGTATGACCATAAATCTAGCATAACATATGTATTTCTACAACACTCAGCTGTTGAACATATCATTTCTTTAGGCCAACATTCTGCCTCATACAACATAGTATGTCTAATCGATATTTTATAAAACTTGTCTTTTAGCTTCTGCAATACTCTCTTATCACAGAGAATGTTAGATGCTTGGTGCCACTTCATCTAGCACACTTTGATTCTATGGCTAACATATGTATCAATATCCCTATCCATCTATAGCATCGATCCCAGATATCGAAAGTTATCCTTCTTAGGCACTACTTGACCTCCTAAACCCACATCTCCCTCCTCGTGTGCAATAGTGCCAAAGTCGCACCTCAAGTATTCGGTCTTAGTTCTGCTTGCTCTAAAACTTTAGATTTAAGAGTCTGTCACCACAACTCTAGTTTCCTACTTACTCTCGCCCGGCTCTTGTCGACAAAGACTACATCATCTACAAAAAGTGTACACCAAGGGAAATCCCCTTGTATGTTCTTTGTAATTTTATCCATTACCAAAGCAAAGAGATATGGGATCAAGGTTTATCCCTAATATAGTCTTATTTTAATCTATAAGTAACTTGTGTTACCATCATTTGTTCGAATACTAGTCATAGTATTGCTATACATGTCCTTGATGAGGACAACATACTTTACTGGGACTTTATGTTTGTCTAAAACCCACCACATACATTTTTTGGTATCTTGTCAAAAGCCTTCTCCAAGTCAATGAAAACCATGTGTAGGTCTTTCTTCTGATATCTAAACTACTCCATAACTTATCTTATTAAGAAAATTGCTTCTATGGTTGACCTTTTGGGCATGAAACCAAATTAGTTCATAGAGATATGTATCATTCCTCTCAAACGGTGCTCGATAACTCTCTCCCCATAGCTTCATAGTGTGGCTCATCAACTTAATTCCCCGATAATTAATATAACTTTGGATAGCTCCCTTATTCTTATAGATTGGTACCAATATACTTCTCCTCCACTTCTCAGGCATCGTGCTTGATTGAAAAATATTGTTGAACATTTGCCATGCTTAGATAAAATAGTCGACACTACTATAGGTTATGACATTTTATGTTTTTTAGATGCCAAGACCCGATACCCATAGGCCTAGAAGATGTTGTATACAGTCTTGATTGCATCCAGGAAATTACGGTACTACTTCCAATCACACAAGATCTCAGAGGCTACCTCGTACCCACTACGTCAAATCTTGTGTAATCACAAGGACACTATTCATGTTGTCAAGTAGGCAATCAAGCTCGCAGAGTTTGACTTGCACTTCAAAAGCCGCCACGCCATCAAGAGCGAAGCCTTGGCTGATTTTGTGGCCTAGTTGACTCCAGTGCCCAAGCATGTGGAATAACACATGTCTATGAACCCTAGCAATGGGAATCGTGGAGAATGGACCATGCACTACACCAAGAATTTTTCCAGCTCCCTCTCACTACAAGCTGCAGGGGCTGGAGTCGTTCTAACCTCACCAACGGGCGACATGCTCTAGTACATCGTGCGACTTGATTTTTGGGCAACCAACAACATGGCTGAGTACGAGTGCCTCCAAGCTGGCCTATGAGGTATAGTAGGCCTCGGCATTTGATGCCTCCTTATCAAGGGTGATTCATAGATCGTGGTCAACCAAGTTTCCAAAGAACACTAGTGCACAAATTCACAAATGGCGGCATACGTGAATGAGGTCCAAAAGCTACAATGTCACTTAAATGGCTTGGAGCTATAGCATGTCCCCCACCATGATAACATGCTCACTAATGAGCTCTCATAGCTGGCGTCTACTCGAGCGCCACTCCTAGTCGAGGCTCTTGAAGAAAGACTAACACAGCCATCGATATTGGCTGCCACACAACATAAAAAAGAAACCACGTGTTTGAGCAAGGCAAACTAGGAAACGACCCCACTAGGGTTTCCCCTCGGGACACCACCACCCAATGAATGCGCCATGCTTGTCATTTGTGCTCAAGAGCCCTCGTGGACGGACAAAATACGAGAGTTCCTAAAAGAAAGCATCCTTCTCGATGATGATGCCGTTGCGGAGCGGATCGCATGACTATCCAAATGCTACATCTTGGTGGATGTGGACCTCTACCGGCGTGGCATAAATGATGTTCTCCTGAAGTGCATCTCACGAGAAGAAGACGATGACCCGCTCGCTGGCGTCCATGAATGTGAATGTGGTAACCACACATCTTTCTATGCTCTAGTTGAAAAGGCTTTCCCACACCGTTTCTACTGGCCGATGGCCCTCTAGGATGCCTCCAAGCTAATGCAATGTTGCGGGGGATGCCAATTCCATGCAAAATTAAACCACCAACCGGCCCAAATTCTCCAAACCATCCTCTTTATTAGTCTTTCGTCGTTTGGGGGCTAGACATCCTAGGGCCATTTCCTCGCGTAGTTTAGGGCTACGAGTACCTCTACATCACAATCAATAAATTCACCAAGTGACTAAAAGCATTCTTGGTCATCGAGATTGATAGGAACTAGTCACTCAAGTTCATATATGGCATTACCGACCACTTTAGCATCACCACCGCATCATCACCGATAACGGCACATAGTTCATGAGTGAGCTATTCGGGGACTATTGCGAGGACATCGGGATCAAGCTTTGCTTTGTCTCACCCGCCCACCTAAAGAGCAATGACCATGCAGAGTGAACCAATGCCAAAATCATGAAGGGTCTCAAGACAAGAACATATAATATCCTTAATAAGCATAGGGCTAGTTGGATTGACAAGTTGTTTGTCGTACTCTAGGCTAATCACACCATACCAAGCCAAGCTACTCGGCAAAAGCTATTCTTCCTCATGTATGATGCTGAGGCCATCATTCCATCTGAGCTCACTTTTGACTCACCTCAGGTACACTTATATGCTGACCCGGATTAAGAATAAATAAGGCATGACTATGTTGACTACATCAAAGAGCACTGATGACAAGCTACACTATGAGCTGCTAGATACCATAAGAGCCAAAAGCGATATTACCTACGCAATGTTCAAGCCATGTCACTATAGGTCAAGGATTTGGTACTTTGTCATGTACAAACACATGCTGGAAAGAACAAACTATCCTCCATATGGGAATGCCCCTTTCTTGTGACTAGTATCCACAGAGGACAAGACTCCACTTCCTAACCTGTGGAATATCGAGCACATCTGCAAATTCTACCCCTAAGTGCTATGTAAGTAAGGTAGTGCTCGGGCCAACCTGAATAGAACTCCATTCTCTACAGGTTGGTTGGGTGTTTCCATCATTTAATTGCCTTCTTTGATATCCTCTTTTCAATTTCACGCTAGAGTAATTTGTCTTCCCTTTATCTATCCACAAGTTCACATTTTGTCACGTGAATGGTTGCTTTGTTTCTCAGTTGCGAGTGGGGGCCAGCCACAGTGTGCGCTTGGGAGATTGAGACAACTTGGCCTCGCATGTTGAGGACAAGTGCTCAGGGTGTGGACCATGCCCTAAGCATCATCGAAGTCCTGAGGACTTGAGCAAGCCCTAGCTCGAGGAAACTTAGACCTTAGTGGCAAGCATCAATGCTCGGCCCAGCCAGCTCCACCCTTAGCACTGTCAAAGCCTAGGCGCCATGAGACGCTCGGTTATCGTTGAGCGTTGCCTAAAATTGGCTACCCAAGAGACCATCGATAGACAGAGATAGATTAACTAAGTAGTGCGGTCTAGTATAATCCTTGTAGGCAAATGTATACACTCAGCACTATGTAGGTTAACGTAAGGAAGGATAGCACGTGAGCTAAAACCCTTAGGGAACACTTGTGGCCCATTGATTCCATCACTAGATTGCCCATGTGGCATCTTAGATCAAGGGCCTCAGGTTCGCGTCCTTAGGGGCTTTTCCTCGAGCACGTGGAGTACCCGAGCTTGGGCGTAGGCAAGTGAGGACTCGACCTTACCAGCGCCATCAGTCCTAAAGATGTTCAAACAAAAGAAGGAAAAAATTAGGCAAGTACAAAGCGAACCAAAACTGAGTGACAAAAACAAATTACTTCACACCAGCAACAAATGTTTTCAAATGTACAAGACCAAGGGTGAGTATAAGTAAAGACAAAAATAGGCACATGTGCACTATGGTGGTCACTCTTCGTTGCTTTTGTCCCCATCATTGTCATTCTGCTGCTTGTTGTAGAATGTAGAGTTTGAAGAGATGTAGAATTCCTTTATCTCTTTCTCAGCCTCCTCTTCTACTTTTGGCTCGAGTGCTTGCGCACTTTGCTTGAAGAAGCTAGTGATCTTGGTCGTGGCCTTAGCCACCTCCTCGTGAGCCACAACCTCCTTCTCCTCAGGGATGCCCTCTAGTAGTGACTCTAAGGGGATGTTGAGGCCATGAGCACGATATGCGTCGAGGGTGTACTCTACCATGGATCGTGCAAGGGCATGCCCCTCCTTTGTTGCCACCTCGTGCACGTGCACCGATAGCTCGACAAAGTGGTCAATGACGTGCGAGAATTACAACACGCGGTGCCCCAGAGTACGGCCATCAATGTCGGTTGTTGGTACATAGCCAGACCCTGCCTTCTTCGCTACACGCCATGCCCTCTTGAGGATGTCGGCCATCATGTCATTGTTGACCTAGGTTTCTATCTCCTGAACACTCTTTCCTACCTCTGCCATCTTTAGGTGCTTCTCTAGCTTCCAAATCTAGAGGGCCATTGCCTCTACCCAGACCATGGCAAGCTCACTCTCAATCCCTAGGGTCGATTTGGTGCCCAACCCACATGTTGTGAGATTGGCCTCCTATTTGGATGTCCTTTTCTATACCTAGTCAAGGGCTTGTTCATGGGCGGTGATGGTCACCCTTCTCTCTACCACCTCCTTCTCAACCCACTCCAATGCGTGCATCCGAGCAGTGATCATCATCTCTAGCTCCACTGCCACCTTCTTGGCCAGCTCTAAGGCTAGCTCTCGAGAGGTGATGGCCACCTCCCAATCCGCTGCCATCTTCCTAGACTACTTTAGAGCATGTTCGAGGTTAGTGGCAGCATTATTTAGTTTCGTGAGCTTCTTCTCATGCATGTCGAATGACTTCTCTACTAAGTTCACCTCCATGTGATGCGTGAGTTCCACCTCTTTCTTGGACTGCTTCTCTGCAAGGCGATGTAGCCTATCACCCTCCTTGGAGATTGCCTCCTTGCGGGTGATGGTAGCAGCTTCATGAGCATCAACCACCTATCCTCACGGACTCAAAGGCGTCTTCTCGAGTAGCATCCGCCTCCATACAGTGCACCACCTTACCCTCATGGATAGTGACCCACTAGGCATGGGAGAGCGCCTCATTCATCACCTGCTGAGCCTCACGCATGTCCTTGATAGCCTGCACCCTCTCCACCATGGTCGTGTTGCACACGACCTCTAGAGAGGCCATTTGCTGCTCCAATGCTTTGGTGTCACGGTCGGCGCTTGCGTCAACTTGGCATGCTCCTAGCCAATGTCTAGCAGATTACACCCCTTGATGAGGTGTTCCTACTCCACCATCAGCTTGGTGTGCTCCAAATCAATGTCTAGCAGATTACACCCCTCGATGATGTGTTCCCGCTCAGCCATCAGCTTGGAGCACTCCTGGTCGATGTCTTCCTACTTTGCCATGACCACCACCTAAATCCACATGACTACCTCCCATGTGCTATCGAGCACATCGAGGGAGCGCTTTGCATCGGTGTGCACAGAACAGATGAGGAAAGAACCTCACCAGGGCTAAGCCCTCACCATCTTCCACTGGCACTATCAGGTCCTCCTAGGGAGGTGAGTGATCAGGAACCGTGGCATCCTGGTTAGACTCGTCAAATAGGTCAGTGTTGCATCGCCATTTGCATCACCACCAGCTCAGACACTCCTTTAACCCGTGGCGGTGTTACTTCTGCCCTCTTCTCGAGCACTAGTTTGTTGTCCCCGATGAGGGATGCTTGGGACTTCGTGCCCCCTACCAGGGGCTTGCTAGCTGGTAGCTCGACTGTTGTGTCTGCTGCTCTAGCCTTGACCACCTCGGGGACATTTGTTGCCCCTAGGCCTAGAGTGGCCATTGACACCTTGGGCTAGCTAGGCAAAGAGAAAAGAGGAAAAGTGAACACACAACAAATGGCCAAATTATACCACCCGTATGTCACTCGTTGGAAGCCCTTACCAATTAAAAACTAGGACATGGCGCTTACCTTGGTCTCGGCCCAGGGAAGCCCTAGTCTTGAGTAGAGAGAGGGTTGTTGCCACATGTTGGGGGCCATCTTCTTCTTCTTCACTAGGGGCCATGGGTGTAGGCCACCCCCAACTACTAGCAAGGAGGGCTCACCATTCTCCTAGGGCTTGGGCTTGGTTACACCTAGGGTCAAGTCTCCTCAGGCCAATGCCTTGAGCTCGATGTTGTTAGGGTGTTGTGCATCGCCCTCACGATCCCCCGGCATTGCCATCATGAGCCCTACCTAGCATGTCTTTGACTCAAGGAGGCAAAAGGGATGGTTATGGGGGGCTCAGTTTGCATCGCCACTTCCCTTTCCTCTGCAGGTCCAGGGGATCCACATTATTGTTGTTGTCCTCAGGGTCACTGCTCGGACCACCTCCACCATCACCAAAGATGTGTACCGATCAAGGGGCTGACTCCAGATTCCGTTCCTTAATTCCTTTGGCATGGCACTCAAGGAGGGTTTGCTGGATCACCACCCACCTGTTGTTCAAGCATAGTGCGAGGTCCTCCCTAGGTAGGAGCGTCACCACAACATTGGTTACCAACATGATTGCCTCCATCATGAGGCCTAGTTCCATTTATAGCCAGTTCTAGACCTCACCGATGTGTGTCCGAGTGGCGTCTCAGTTACCAGTGTACAACTAGGTGGACCAACTACACCAATATATCTAGGCCAACCGTTGGTGCAAGAAGTCCCCAACCACCATGGTAGCGTCCAAGCTGATGGCACACAAATCAACAATCCAATTAATCACCGAGATGAAGTGCACATCTTGTTAGGGGATCCTCCTAACAATCAATGTGGACCACCGGCCAATTGGGGAAAAGTAGGCGTAAGTTGACCGGGATGCCGATGTACACCCAGTCATCGCACCAGTCTTCCTATTTCTTGTACAGCACCTGCAGAATATACTAGTCACTAGTCCTTAGTCAAGGGTGAAAGTGGTAGCACCCCACGGTCTTCGGATCATTGGAGTTCTTCTTTCCCAACAACCGCATAGTGAAGAACTGCCAGAACAACGTTGTTGATGGCATGAACCTGTTAAACATCTCGCATAGATATGTGAAGATGGCTAGGGTCACTATGGCATTTGGCGCTAGGTGCTCCAGCTAGACGCAGTAGGCATCTAGCACCTCCATGAAGAATGCTGAAAATGACGGCATCAGACCAGCAAGAGTGTATGAGATGAACAAGACCACCTCATTGGACTCGGTTTGATCATGCGTAACCTATCTGATCGTTGTTGTGTAACTGATCCAACTGATACATCACTACCGGTTTGACTATTACCTCAAGGTTGGTTTGATCACAATTCCATCGTCAGTCTGACCGAGAACATAACTAGTTTGACTAAGGCTAGTTTTGGTCTAACCACGAATTGCAACCCGCAGTATGTAGCTAGGGCTTATGGGTTCAAAATGTGATCAAGCAGCCAAATTGATTATTCAAAATTTGGTTGATGCTTTAAAAATTCTAGTTAGCAATGGAAGGGTTCCACTAGTTAAATATTTGAAAGATCAAGTAACAAGGTTGATCGGAGAGTTTGGTGGTAAATATTTAACTATTAATAAAGAGGTACATTGCTGAACTATAGAAAAAGTAATTTTAAAGTATTCAGATGCCGATCAATCTAAAAGAGGATGGTAGGAGAGGATGCCGATGGCAAGGAGAGAGAAGTTGAGAGGAGAGAGAGAAGTGGCAACCATGAGAGGAGTGGCAGCCATGTCAGCTTCACGTAGGATTTCAGATGTGTCGATAATTTTAAACCAGGATAACATACTTCCATAAGTCCTAAGATCTATATTTTTAATATTTAGGGACTAAATGACATAGCATAATGCACTTTACTCTATCCTCTCCATCAGGTTGAGAATTCCTTGGTAATCCTATGGCTGATTGACCGCACTACAAAATGAATTCACGGAATTAATCCTATTCATTATTACAAAGGGATGTAGTAGCTTTTTATGTAGAATTCTACAAGTTGACCTAAATTCCTCAAAATTTTCCTATGCTCGGAATTTAGAAGACCATTAGCATTGTGTTTTGAGTAGTGGAAAGGGACTGGAAGGAAAACTGTATGATGGTTGCCTTTTCAACAGCACGCCTAATGCCAAAAAAGAGACTTTCGTTGGAAACATTGCTGCCCATGGCACACGCAAACATTATCCCGAAGTCTAGATTGTCAACTTTAATTTATTTAGGCAATAATTATGAGTAGAAAACTACAATATCACACGCGTAAACGACCTCAATTATTTGTCTACACGGTGCACCTGCAAGTGACAAACACACTTTACTGGGCAAACACATTTTAACACAGGTGACAAGTTCAACTTTTAGATTCTTCACCAAAGTTTTTTTTATTAATCTGGAATTGTATATATATATAATACTAGCGCACATGTTGCTTAGAAAAAATTAGTAATATGCTAATTAAGCTTGTCACTAGTCGGAAGGATTCATCCTAAGCTTTCTGTCTCAAAAAATATGAGTAATTCTATATTTTAAATTTATCTTAAAATACAATTACTTCTTCATATATCTCATTATCTCAACCAATCATAACATTTCTCATTTAATTTCTTTAGATAATTTCTCATCTCAACCAACCACAACATTTTTTTCAACCTTAATTTTTTTTAAAAAAAATTATAAGTAGTTGTATTTTAACACAAGGAATATGATCACGTATAGTCCTCGGCTGACTAGCCAGGGAAGTCAGCAGAGAGAAGTCAAACCAAGTAGTTTTTAATTTGGGCAGCCAAACTTAACTGAAACCTATAAAACATTTTTTTTCTTTCCTTCTTAAATTTGAAGATTCAAGACTGAAGAGACACAATCAAAGCATACTACATAGCACAACAATTAATTTGGAATTTTCAGTTTACTTGGTGCCGCTTTGACCACCGCCGAAGTAATATTAGCAATAAAAACTACTGCAAAACTTTACTTCTGATTCTCGGACGGATGGCATTTTCAAATACGTGCAATTTAGTCTGGAAATCTTAAAATCATTAATATATGTAGAACTACAAGAATTTGGTTTACGAAAATAATGTTAGTAGATTTTTCTTCTAAAACTTACATATAGTTATATAACTAATGGATTATATAAATATATAGGTAGAAAAAGCAATAACATTAGAGATTTGTAAATATAAAAAAATCAAGTTAGAAAAACAGAGTTTCTCTTTTCATCTCAAAATATAATAACTCTTATCATTCAAAATTTATCTCAATTAATTTTAAAATATAGTAACTTTTTCACTATTCTTCTATCTCAATTAATCACAATCATGTTTCATTTATATTCGTTTAGTCGGAGGAATAAAGATAGATGGAAGATGTCATCTTATTTTTATATACGTTTGATTCATACGGTAGGGCAGATAGGACGGCCATTGAAGGAAATATTTGCTCAAGATGCTGGATGAGCCATCCGATGGGCGAGGTCATCCATCCTCACTAACTTGATATTTATTTACTGATTAGTGATAAGATGTTTGTTTTCTTGTTAATTAGTAATTATCATATCAAGATTAATGTTGATCAGAGATAATTACTTTATTAATTAATTAGTGTTGATTACAATAAGATTAATAATAATAATAAATATATTTTGTTATTAATTAATAAAAGATTGTCTCATCGCATTAATCAAACCAAATAAAAATAGACTCATCCCATCCACCAACCAAACACTCAGCATCTTAACCTCAAACTAAACACATTTCTAATTTCTCCGTCTATTTCTTAATCAGTCCTAACCTTCTCTTTAAACTTCAATAGTAATTTTCAACAGAGCTTACATTTTTACCGAAGAAGTAGTATTATAGTGTACTTTAAATATGTGATGATGTGACGTGAGACTGACCTCAGGAAGTTATACGTAAAGGCGGACGTATGCTGCCTAGTTAGAGTACAGCTGGGCCGGGTGTGTCAAATTGAAAAAAACAGTGTGTTTAGGTTCGTATATGTGCTGACGAAAAAAAGAGCAAAGTACAATTTACGTCTCTAAACTTTCCCATAAGTCTAAAATTTCTCTCTAAATTTTAAAATCGGACACTATTTATCCTCGACTCAGATTCGAAATGGTTTTAGATGACATGACACTGTGATTTAAGGCTAAAAACCTTTTGAATTTCAAATTTTGTTATATAAACTAAAAATTGTAAAAAAAACATCAAGTTGTTCCTTGAGCATGTACAACCCAGATTATTTTTCAGTGAGCTATATAAAGAATAATTCAGCTGTATGAAACAGTTTTATAATGTGCAACTGACAACTTTTCTAGACTTTTTTAGGTAAATTAAGAAATTTCTGCAAAAAGCCACTGCTTACAAATTGGACAAGTTAAAACTTTCATAAATTTGGTGCAATGTGAAATAAATTTTAATTTTCTCTGAATTATGATTTGTTTTCTTATTTAAGCCTTTTCTTCTATGGGTAAATTATATTATATGTTACTTCTGGAAAATTAAATGCTTTATTGAAGATGTGATTTTTTTAGAATTTTTCAAGTTTATTACTAATTTTTATAATTAATACTACCTCATTTTTTAAATGTATGACGTTGGATGGATTTTAGGCGTGATGTTTGAGCATTCGTTCATTTATTTATTTTATGGTAACTTGTTTTTCATTAAAAATATTTTAAGCTTAACTTATGTTTTTACATATTTACACTAATATTTTTATTAAAATAAATAGTCAAACGTCATATCCAATAATTACCGGTGTCGTATATTTAAAAGCAAAAGGAGTATATATCTTTAGCATTACAACACATTTCCATGTTTGTACCATATCATTGAAACCACCTCTAATATGGTCAATGGATAGAAAGTAAAAGTATGAAGAGTTCAAGCATGAATAATGTTCGTTTTTAAAGTATACGGATGATTTTAGACTTTCGTTAAAATTCATGATGTAAAGTAAACTATTCTCACGTAGAAACTGTTGTCAGCTGGTCCGCGGCTGTTTGCAGTTCAGTATTGCCAATTTGCAGTACGTGCATTTTTCGGACTTGTTGTCCTTTGCATTTCTAACATTGTCAAATTTTCGCAATAGTAAGAATTGACCGTTGTCAAATTAATTTTTTTAGGCATCAGCAATGCTTGTGACCCAGGTGGAAATAAGGTAGGTCCCACCATACCCTATAGGCATTGCACAGTGCTTAAGGCAAGAATAGATGTTAAGATGGGTTCCACGCTATGGAAAAAAATTCTACTTTTGCCTAACCCCACAAACTACTCTAGAATATATATGTTTTACCTTATTATTTTATTTCTTAAGATCGAGTCATAAGCCTATGACTATTTCTAACCTTTGTCTAATCGGTCTTATAGCACATTATAAATGCCGATCAATTAGGGTTTTGCGTGGTTTACTACCAATATTTTATTATGAAATAAATTAATCGTTAGTATATAATATTGGAAACCATATGTTTATATTTTTATATGTTTGTAATATTGGAAACAATATGTTCGTATGAAATAAATTAATCGTTAGTATATATATGTTTATATTTTTATATTTTATAACGGATGCAGTTTAATTGAACACCAAACGTACATAAACGCTAAAAAAATGTCAGCGGCGAAGCTAGGCGGGGCTGGAGGACTCGCTTCCCCCAACGACAGTACCCCTCTGTATATACAGCTGCTTATAGATTAGTAGTATATTGTAGGATCGATTCATCTTAAATCATGGGTGAATAAATGTTGCAGAAGATAAAATTAAAATTTAATAATTCTTTTAATTATAAAACATGAAAAGCTGTATTTTTTAAAACAGAACATCATTTTATAACTTATAGATCCAAACCTCTAATTTATCTGAAAATTTTATATAATAAACTAGATAAAATTTACAAACAAAATCAACTACAATTATATTAATCAAAATTCTAAATCTCAACATATAAATTAGTGAACAGAAGGTTGATCAAAATTAATTAAACCATATTTTATTAATAACATCCTACTAGCTAAATTTTATATCAAACAAATCAAATCAAAACCAAAACAAAAGAAATAATTTAATCTAAAATTAAACGCTAGGTATAAAAAAAGAGGGAATAAATCCCGCATAAATTTTCAACAAACATTTCCTTTATTCCAAAATTGCACTTACAAAAGTAATAAATTTGTTTTTCCAATTTTCTATGTCTCAATCCCTAATCTCTTACCATCTATTTATACCAAAAAAATCCCAAAAATATTACCTAATACCCCTGAGATTTCATAACCACTATCATATTTATTTTTAGCCGACCGATCTAAAATAGACGCTTCAAATTGTGTCACATTACCCCTCGTATGGGCTACATAGTCCATCTCAAATCAGTAGAGAATCTGGCTTGGTTATTTAACTCGCTACGTCGCCTCTAGATCTCTTGTGGCCGCGTGCGTGTGGGCGCTCCCGTGGACGACATATCGCTCCTGTCGACCCACCTATCACACGCCAAGACTTCGTCGCACCTGTGCTCATGCTAAGTAACAGGCCTACCTGTATGTCAATTGTAGCGTCTCTCCACGCCTACGCCAATGTTCGTGAGCAGACCTAGCCCGCTTGTCGGCCACTTCGCTACCATCACACGTGCATTCGTGCCCACTGACATTCACCTATCAGCCTCTGCACTGCTGCCACACGTGCGTTCGCTCCCGTTGATAGCTCGGTCTCATCTATTTCTCACACCACCGTTGAGGGCTATCGCCACGCCACGGCCTAGACCGTCTCCACGTACCGTTTTATTGGGTCGTGCCCATTACCATACAATTGGGCTTTTCTAAATTCACTAAATTATTTTTTTAATTTTTATCTAAAATCCTCTAAATTTAAAATTTTCATCTATTTTTTAAATTTAATTCCTACACACAAATAAAAAAAATATTCTTAAGCACAGATTTTTCAAGCTGACATCAACACACATATACTTCCACCATATATTTTTTATAAATAAATTTAAATAAAAAATACTTAAATAATGTCAATTTTAAAAATAAACTATTTTTTTCCAATTTCAGCAAAAATTATTTTACCTTTGCTAAAAAACAATTTTTTATCATTGTTATCTAACAACCCATAAATATTGAACACTGGTATTTATCTTTAAAAAATATGACAGACATCAATAAGTGGTGGTAGTCTCTGACCTATGGAGAATGACAAGAATAAAAGATATTTGCATATAATTATTCAGCTTTGCATGTTGATAGATGGCAACAACCGAAAAATTAATACTGACTACGAAGGCGATCCCTCGGCCGAACGATTTTTTCAGAGATTGCGCACGTGTCACGAGCTGAGTGACCAATACAACTGCATCAAATGATAGCGTCTGATTGGGAGAACCTAGCTGCAGCCATGAGTCAGATACGACAACTCCTTGTACTTGCCCACCTTCCACTACAAGGTCATCTACTCTAGTATTAAATATTATGTTTACCTGTAAAAGGAAAATAAAACACATCAATCCATGGGGCCTTCCAGAACAAAAGAACAATGACGCTTAAAAACATATGTTCCACTCACCCAACTCTTTCAAGTGAAAGCCCACGCAGGGGAGTGCACAGATTAGTCAGACTCGTCAGAGTCCAAAACATTGACCAATTGGTGATGCCCGTGTCAGTCTCCGTCACTCGCGGGCGTGCGGCTGCGCCGCACTGTGCTTGACTAGTCAGCACGCACGCTTGAGCTTGACTCGCGTGTGAAGAACAGAGTGACCTCCAGTGCCTGACAAATGCACCACCACGGCGATAAAAAGATCAATTCCAGGGCCCGCATCTTTCAGATGTAACATATTCAGAGCAAATCATGGCCATTGCCAATAATAATTTGCACGATTTGCATGTAAATTAGTAGCCCGTGACATGTGAACAAGCGACGGCTGTGCCGCACAGGCTTGAATGCTTCGCATGCATCATGTTAGCTAGTAGATTATGATTGGTGGATATCAACATAAATTACAAGAATTATATACTTTTTAACCCATTCATATTTATGTTTTTACATGTACATACACAACATTTTCTAAGTTATACTAAAATGTAATATTAAGCAATTTCATAAAAGAAATGCGATAATACATATTTCTTCAATCTTTTTTTATATTTTTAGAGCACATATTTTTAATATTTCTCATATTTCTTATATTATATTAGCACTTTTAAAGATAAAAAAATTTGATAACATCAAGATTTAATTTAAGTTATCATTTCATTTACTTAGTCTTTAGTTAGTCATATAAAGATCAACATCATACATATATAACATGAAATTACTCATACCAAACATGACTGCAAGTGCTTATTATTTATTAATATTTTCTTTTAAAATAAAAAACACATAAAAAATATTACAAGTTGATGTTCCTCCTTAAAATAATACGATAAGATGAATAGCCTCAAGTTCTCCTCGAAAATAAACAAAACGAGAAGAATACAAATATTTTATAAAAATATATTAATTAATGTTCAGTATTCATACATGATGAAGTGACACATTATCCTTTTCAACAAGAAAGTGAAATCTAATATTGTCCTAGTGTGTTAGAACTAAATTCTTAGAAATACAAATAGCAATTATATTATCAAAAAAAGTGAAAAGTAATGGTATAAATACTATCCAAACCAAGCAAACAAGTAAATTACCTAGAAAAAAAACAAGCACAAGAAGTATATTTTTCTATTAAGTATACACCCTTCAAAATCAGTATCAAAAAAAAGCTGAATATGCAGATAATAAATACCAAAATCTTTAGTATGATAAATATATATGAGAATCCACTTAACTGCTTGAAGATATAAAGCACGTGGAGAAACTTAAAATCATGCACACAATCATACTGCAAATTGTATGTCTAGTCTTGAAGCAACAAAATATACAGAAGTAAACCAATCATACTCATATACACTTTTTGATCAACAGGTTCACCCATCTTCATTAGGATTAGCTATAGATATCGCTACCATGGGCGTCATAATAGATTTGCTATCCTCCATTCCAATACAACGTAGAAGTCCTCTGTATACTTCCTTTCATGTGCAAATATATCTTTTTCGTTTGTTTTATTTGTAATCCTAAAAAGTACGTCAATTTAACCATCATACTTATCTCAAATTCACCACTCCTAGTTGAAGACTGAAACAAAAGCACAAGAAGAACAACCAAAAATAATATCATTCACATAGATCTAAACAAATAATTGATCATTTCCTTGCTTAAGAAAAAATGAGTTTTATCTACTTTTCTTATAGAAAAGCCCTTTTCAAGTAAAAATTATTTTCAACCAATCATACCATACTCTTGGGACTTGTTTTAAACCATACGAAAGTTTAAAAATATGATTTGGATATTTAGAATCTTCAAAACTATATGGTTGCTTAACATATACTTACTTATTAATAAAACCATTTAGATGCAGCAAAAACTAATAAAATCCTAGTGGCTTTAAATCTAGCATTAGGAGCAAAAGTTTTATCAAAACCTTTAAGTTGTGAAAAATCTTAAGGTACCAACCTAGCTTTGTTTTTAACAACATCATTCTTACTTTATTTATTTTTAAAAATCCATTTAGTTCCAGTTATAGAATGATTAGGAAGAGATGGTATAAGTTTCTAAACCTTATTACGTTCAAAATTTTCTAATTATTCATGCATGGCATTGAATCAAGATTCACCAGTTAATGCGTGTTTTATATCTTTAGTTTCAAAAAAAAGCTATAAAAGTTGAATGAGCATGAGAGATTGGATCTTTAAACCTAGAATGTGTCACCTTTTATGTAGATTACCAATAATTTATTGAGTTGGGTGTCTTCTCTAAATTGCAAGGGAGTTGTTGTTTTAGAAACTTTACCTTGTTTAATTTGATCTATTTGTTGAGAAAAAGTTGAATCTTGAGAATGCCCAGTTATTTGTGATGTTGTGATGGGTGCTGGAATCACTTCAAGTGACTATGTTGGAGGAATCAAATCTTTTTCATTATCATCTTCATCTTCATCAATAAAAATATTCTATCTCTAAATATTTGCACCTCTATCTATAACATTTGGACTAATATCTAGACTAGTCTCATCAAAAGTAACTATAAAGGATTGAACTTATGATGATCCTACTGTATCAAGGTGTAAAAATTGTCCTAGTGTATTTGTCATCACCATAGTAAATGGTGGATATGAACATACATGCATCTTACCATATCTACAAGAATATCACACTTTTTGATATGTGATGCTCTTGTAAGGTAGGAGAACCAAATTTTGTCACCAGACATATGGCGTGAACATCTAAAATCAACTAACCAAACATTCTACTTCCTCGCACAAAGTGTCTACGTAGAAGATAACAATGTCGTGGTCTCCGTATAGTACTAAGATACTAAACACACATCTAAAGATGTAACACAAGTATTTCTATGCAAAGGTTTAGATCTATTATTCTATGCAAAGGTTTAGATCTATTATTAATCATGTTATTAGAACCAAAATGACATGCTTTTATCAAATTAGACATTGTCTTAGCTTTTTCTCTCATTTGTTGTTTAGCAAGTTTGTCTTAGCTTTTTCTCTCATTTGTTGTTTAGTAAGTCTAAAATAAAATTTTACTTTTATGTCCATCTTTTTCACAGTGAGTATAAGTGTATTTAACTTTATAATTATTTTTAGAATTAGAAACAACACTTGTACTTATTATTATATTAGATGACATAACACTACCAAATGTAAAGATTATCTTTTAGGATTATATATGCAATCTTAATTACGCCACTATCAAGAGATTTAACAATAATTAGATCATAAATCTTTGAATAATCATAACGATCATAACCCCAATATGTTTTTAAACTTTTGAGATTTAAAATTTAATTCAAACTTTTAATTTCTATCTTTCCATGCAAGTAATCAATACGATTAAAAAAATAGCATAATTTTTTAAAAAAACATGATGCAATTTATCTTTATTTCTACTATTAGAGAATGAAAGAAACTTAAAATCATCTTTTAGTTAAGTAATTTTAATATTAACATCTTCTAACTTCAACTTAAGAGAATTACAATTATCACAATAATCAGATTTTGCAACTACACAAACATGCTTATCATTTTTTTCTTTTTTAAGATTAAATTCATTCAAAGTAGAAGCATGCATATCTCTTAGAAAATTAAATTCAGCATAAATTAAGTTACACGATTTGCAAAAACCATCTATAGATGTCAAAGTTTTAAGTCTTGTAATTTTAGAATTTAAGTGTTCAAACTAAATCATCTTGTTTCTTAATCTTCTTATATATTTTTTCTAATAAATTACCTAATTTTTCAATAGCACAAGCTAAATCATTGTAAGAAGTTTCTACCTCATTATTGCTATTGTTATCGATATCACTGTTTGTGACACTTCTACTACTTACCATCATACATAAATCAATTAAGTTTTTCTTGTCTTTAAAATTAGCATCATCATCACTCTTGGTGTCTACTTTACTTAGATTTACCTATTTAAAAGTAGAAAAAATGTGGTGTACTACCTTCTTATTTAAGTATTCCTTCTTTTTGTTCCTTTTGAAAGTTTGCTTCTTGTCACTTTCTACCTTGTCTTCTTCCTCATCTTTATTTCTAGAAATTCTTGTTAAAAATTCTAGACATTTAAGACAAAAGTGATTAAGCAGAATGCATTTAAAACATCTATGAGATTCTCTACCATTTGTGTTTTTTCTAGATCAAACATTCTACAAACCTTTTGTGAAGCATGTGGAGAAGAGTGTCAAATCATCTTCAAGTAGTTGTTCTTACTATTCATCGGTTAGTGAAGACAGAGAAGACAAAGCAAAGCTAGTTGAAGAATTAATATCAATAGATTTGCTAGTTTCTAAAGCTAAATCTATTAATTTATTAGCAATATTTTTCCTAGCAAAAACATCTGGCTCATGAGTTTTCAATTTAGAATAAAGCACATCTAAAGTAAATATACTCATAGTAGATTCTCTAATTGATGTTACTTTCATCTCTCATATAAACATATCTAAAACTCCTAGTAGTTGACGAGAATTTTCAACCTTAGAATATATAACATTAACATAAGGCAAATTACTAAGAATCTT
This sequence comes from Oryza coarctata, assembly GCA_030770085.1. Classification (NCBI taxonomy): domain Eukaryota; kingdom Viridiplantae; phylum Streptophyta; class Magnoliopsida; order Poales; family Poaceae; genus Oryza; species Oryza coarctata. The sequence goes on from CM061471.1 coordinate 9,729,090, forward strand.
ATCAAAACAGCAAAGAAATCATCAAGAGATTTATCAGGTTTCATCTCAAAATATATGTATTTTTTAAACATATAGTGACGTATTTCTTTTACCGTGTTTTACCTTTGATGATAATCACAAATTGATTTTCATACCTCATATGCTGACTTGAAATACACCATACGGTCAAAGTCGCTTCTTCCTAGCCCTTATATAATTAAATTCATTACCTTACTATTGGCCATATGTGATAGATTTATTGTTATCACTTCATCGTTTTCAGGAACTTAATATAGCTTGTAGATCTACTCTCATATAGAAAAGCCTTAAGCTTAGATATATACCTTCATCTTGGCCTTCCAATATTGAAAATCAACACCATCGAAACACAATGTTTTGCAGAATATATATTCATCAACATATTTCCTAATTATCAGTGATCACGGAAGATAAAATTTAAATTTAACCGTATTCTAAAAAACACTTACAAAATTAAAAAAAAACTCTCTCAATTTTCTATGTCTCAATAAGTAATATCTTACCCTATATTTATACAGAAAATCCTAAAGAAAATTATCTAAATACCCCTAAGATTTCATAACCACTGCTCTATTTATTTATTTTCAGCCGTCCGATCTGAAATATATGTTCCAGATTATACCATGTCACCCCTCGTATGAAAGGCTATATAGTCAACTCAAATCTGCAAAGAATCTGGCTCGGTTACAATTCTAGCGCCTCCGCTCCAATCATAACTCGCCATGTCACCTTAGGATCTACTGTGTCCACATGTGCACGCGCTTTCGTGCATAACACATAGCTCCTACCGGCCCTACTTATCAATCGCCAAGAATTCATCGTGCCCATGCTCGTGCTCTCTAACAAGCCTAGCCTACTTGTCAGCCACTCTGCTGCCATCACGTGCACCCGTGCCCAGTGATATCCTGGTCCCGCCTGGCAGCCTCTGCGCTACCGTTGCACGTGCGCCCACTCCCGTTGATAGCTTGATCCCACCTGTCAGTCTTATGCCGCCATTGATGGGCCGTTGCCATGCCATGGCCTACTGGATGTCTCCACGTACTGTTTCACTAGATATGTCTGGCCACCGAAAATCAGTTCGTTGCTGTTCAAAATTTAGAAAATTATTTTCTTGATTTTTGTTTGAAATTCCTACAAATTTTTTCAGCAATTTTCCATCTATTTTCTAAATTTAATTCATCCACACAAATAAACAAAAAAATATTATTGGATACAGATTGTTTGACCTGTCCTAAGTTAACGCACACATAAGTTCACCATATATTTTACATAAATAAATTTAAATAAAAATACTTACATAATGCCAATTTTAATATAAACTATTTTTGCTGATTTAAATATAAACTATTTTACCAATTTTACTAAAAACCAATTTTTTATCATTATTACGTAAGATATGTCTTATTAATATGTAATTGTCTAATAATAATCATGGTGACTAATATTTAAGGGATATAATTAAATATGATATAACGTTTAACCTAACCTCAATTTCCATTATATAATCTATCTCTCCATTCCAATTTCAAATGTATCTATTTATCTTTACTTTTTAGCTTGGATAATATTATTATGGCTTATAATTTAGCTACTCAGTACTCATAGGGCTAAATTAAGGTGAATAAATATATAAAGTATTGCTACTACATTTCTTTTATATTATAATGTATTTTTTTCATGTTGATACGGTATATTGCCCTATGGAAAGCGTTGAAATTTGCATATATTTTTACACTGTTTTTTATTATCGTAATTACTTTTCAAGCTGGCTCCCCTCATACTTAGATTAGCTTCGCCACTGCTCTCACAGAAATCAAAATATGCAAATAATATCAAAAGTTTAAAAGATAAATGCATTAGTGGTAGGAGTAGTACACGAATGGCTTCTCGAAGAGATTCTCCACTATTTAATAGAGACTTGTTTGACCATCATGCATCAACTCGGGGCATGTTGCCATTGTGTTTATTGACCTGGTCAGCTACAAAAAAGGCAGACGCGTTTAGGAAAGGGTAAACTTGACATAATTTTCATCAATCAATTATGATTAGTGCTTCAAAAAACGAACTTAAGAATAAATTTCTAAACAATTTAAAATTTTCAAAATCGGCACAAGTGAATATCTGGCCTCTCAGTTCAGATACATTGAACTAGCCTGAAAATGCAAGGGAAAAAGGTCCATTTCAACTGTTACTAGAACCTGACATAATTATCGTCTTTCAATTTATGATTAGTGCTATTAAAAACGAGTTTAACTGTAAATTTCTAAACTATTTAAATTTGTCAAAATTAGTACAATTGAATACCTGGGCTCTCAGTTCAGATACATTGAACGAACCTGAAAATGCATGAAAAAATAAACCATTTCAGCTAGTGGCAAGAAGATTCTTCTCTTCTTTGCTCTGTCGTAAGCAAGTTCAAAAACCAATCTACAAGGATTGATATATTAGTCATTACCAACTACCAATATTTTATGGAAGAATTTGTAGAATATTTATGCAAAGAGAGTGCCAAACCTAACAAGTGTGAATGCATTTAGGGAAATAATTAATAAAAGGAGCAGGTGAAAAACATGAAACATTGGAAAATTTCAGTTTGTTGGACCGAGTACATCTAAAAGTGCAGGAAGAAAGCTCCTATATTTCAGCGTGGGCTAGTCTCTGCTTCTTGCCTTCTTCCAGCTTGGAAATTTCGTCCCTTCGCCTGCGCGAGAAGCTACTTTTTGCAGGGAGGAGGAGGAGCTCCAGGAGAGGATCCCGGAGAAGCATTGGAAGAGAAAAAGGCGGTTCTTTTGCGGTTCTGGCTGAGGAAGCAGGGAGGAAATGTGGAGGAGGCGGCTGTTCTTGCTGCTGTTCTTGTGCTGCCTCGCTGTGTCAAGAATCGCTTCTGCTGACACCAACACGCAAGATGGTAAGCTTGTTTTGTTTTTATTTCTCCTGGTTCTTGTAGTTCTTGCATGCAGATTAGTTTGATGAGGGTTTTGCTTGTCTTGGACTCAATTCCTGCGATTTTTTGGTGAAGAAAGGTCAATTCCGGTGGTGAGATGAGGTCAAGTTGTTGTTTTGGGGAGAATTTGTAGCTTGTTAAAAGCATAATTGGATTGGGTATACAGTTTTAGTAGCTTTGGGGGTTCAGTTGCGTTTGGGTTCAGAAATCTTGGGTTGTGACTTGTGACCTACTGCTTAATTTGTCTTGTCTGAATTATTTGGATTGGAGTAGTAGAAATGGCCCCAAGAAAAGATGGTGGAGCCTGGAGGGGAGAAAATGCTTTCTCCATATGCAAGGTTCTTAGTGTCATGTTCCATATCTTGTGTTCTGCTTCTTAGTGTACAAATTCTTGCCCATATGAGAGTTGCAGGGCAAAGATCATAATGGTTTGGCCATGGACTCCCTTGCGGTATGATATTGTTGCATCCCAATTTTTGCAGCTCCAGAATCAATGCTGATTGAATCTTTTACCCTATATATTTTGTGGCACTTCAATTCAGCAAGTAATAATAACTTGACATTTCACTATACATACGGCCGGCACCAATCTAATGCTAATTATAGCATGTCACAATCTCTTAGTTGAATAATTATCCATGGCTTGGCCTAAAAATTGGTTCACAAGTTGTTGTCTCTTTCTTTCACACTTGCAGCGGCTGCACTCAGATCTTTGATGAAGAAATGGACAAAAAATGTGCCTGCTAGCTGGAGGAAGTCCAATGATCCTTGTGCGAGGTGGGATGGAATTACCTGTGATGAGAACAGAAGGGTTACATCACTGTGAGTAGAGTTGATCACATGATGTTAGTAGCTGTTAAACATCCTGAATTTATTTTTTTCTCACTCTATTGAATGCCGCAGAAATTTATTCGGTATGAACTTGGAAGGAACTCTAAGTGATGATATTGGAAACCTGACTGAACTGACGGTCTTGTAAGTGCTACCTTGATTACATAGCTTTTTTTGTATCTTGTGGTAGAGCTCTTATGAGAATGTACATTTCAAACTAGGTTCAGTGTCAAAAGATGCCTACGTCCTGTGGTTTTTTATGATGACACAACACAATAATATTACGACACTGAATCACCGAATGATGAACTCCACTGCAGGGATTTATCCTCAAACGGAGGCCTTGGTGGTACTCTCACAATGGCTATTGGGAAGTTGGTTAACCTTAAAATGTTGTAAGTTGCAACAGTTTTCCATAGCAGACGAGGCGGTGCTCTTCCTATGAAATATAAAATCTTTTGTTTGACTGTTTACACCATCGATTCATAATTACCACTTACCATCTTATGTGTAAGTTGAACTATTGTACAGAGCATTGATAGGTTGCAGTTTCAGTGGTAATATTCCGAAAGAACTAGGGGACCTGTCACAACTCAATTTCCTGTAAGATCATTTGGGCTATCATTTGAGATTTGATGGTTAAGATTTTTTTTTGTTCTTTTGAAAAGGTTTCTGTTATTCAATCTCAACGTGGTTTTTTTATTTGTTGCTCGTCCACAGAGGCCTGAACTCCAACCAATTCACAGGCAACATTCCGCCCTCATTGGGCAAGCTTTCCAAGGTTACTTGGCTAGACCTTGCTGATAACCAGTTGACTGGACCAATCCCAAATTCCAGGGACCATGGATCTGGATTTGATCAGCTACTTAAGGCCGAACACTTGTGAGTGTCATAAGTAACACAAGTATATTGTTGAGCATATTTGTTATCTGATCATCATTCATCCCTTGTTCCTTTCTCCTTTTGCAGCCATCTCAACAAAAATAAGCTTCAAGGTTCGGTCCCGGATTTTCTGTTCAACTCCAGCATGGACCTCAAGCATATGTAAGTTCCAAAGTCCAGGTATTGTCATATTTCATCTATACTTTGGAATGCAATGTGTGACAGATTTTTGTCTCCAGACTTTTTGACAGGAACAACTTTAGAGGATCTATTCCGGCGTCTATTGGGGTACTTCCAAAACTTGAAGTACTGTAAGTGCATTAGCAGAACTTGTTTTAGAATTGCTGTTAGATTTGGGGGTTTGTGTATGATTTTCTCCACTTGCTCTCTGAAACAGCCGTTTAAATGACAATGCTTTCACGGGTCCAGTTCCTGCAATGAATAACCTGACCAAACTCCATGTTCTGTAAGCTGTGCTGCAAACCATTGTGAAAATCATTGAGCTGAGCACTATTGCGTCATTTATAACATTTTCTTTGGAAATATCCAGAATGCTGTCAAACAACAGGTTAAGTGGACTGATGCCTAATTTGACTGGAATGGATGGGCTCGAAAATGTGTAAGAACTTAATGCAAGCTTAATAGATCATTCCAAATAAGTTCTCTGTCATTATGATTGACAAACGATATGGCTTTATCTGTAGGGATCTAAGCAATAACAGCTTTACACCTTCTGAAGTTCCAAGTTGGTTCACTGGTTTGGAGAAATTAATGACCCTGTAAGTGATAATGCTATCCAAATGGAACAATTATGCAGTTTTGGAGCAGTACATGATAATACTCTGTCTTTTTTTCTTGTTGCAGTAAAATGCAGTCAGTAGGGCTTTCTGGTCAACTGCCGCAGAAGCTTTTCGGCATCCCCGGCTTGCAATATGTGTAAGACAATATAACAATTGTAGCACATATACCATTAGTAAATCTAAAATACTGACTTGTTGAACATACTCCAGAGTATTGAGTGACAATCAATTAAATGGCACACTTGACATGGGCAACATCAACGATGAACTTCATGTCGACGTACGGAACAACAAAATTATCTCACTTGCAGTGTACAACAACTTCACAGGAGAATCCCTTGAGTACGTATCGTGCTTCCTTTTAGTAAACAGCACTACATGTTTCTTCGACCAATATTTATGACATGGATTCAAGGAACTTTGTTTTGATCATTTAAATATTCTAACATTTTCTGAAGATTTCCTACTTCTCTGTTGCCAGGCTTGCAGGAAACCCAGTCTGTGGTGATTCACTTCTGTCAAGCATGAAGCCATGCACAGACCTGACAACTGAACATCTACACGTGCCTCTTTCCCTTGATGTCCAATGTGCAAATCCTTTTGTGGAAACCATCATTTTCAGGGCTCCTTCTTTTGGCGATGTCTTTGAGTACCTTCCTATGCTGCACGCCAACCTCTCAAACAAACTAAAAGGCTGCACCCCGAACAACCTAAGCCTGGTGTATTCAAATAGTGATGCATACCTGAACGTGGATATTAAAGCATGCCCAGTAAACCAGAAGAGATTTAACTACTCCCAGGTGCTAAACTGCTTCAATCTAACCCTTCAAACTTACAAGCCACCTGAGATCTTTGGACCTTATTATGTAAGGGCACACCCTTACCCATTCCATGATAAAGGTGAATGGTTCATTTCTTTAGTGACTTTTTTATGCTACCAACTGAGCTAGGCTCTCATGTGTGGCTGTCAATGTTGCAGCTTCTCGAGCTGTGTTAATTGGTGTTGTGACTGGATCTGTTCTCCTCGTTATTGGGCTCACACTCGTTGGAGTTTACGCTGTGCGGCAAAAGAAGCAAGCTCAGAAGCTTGTTTCAATCAACGATCCTTTTGGTAATTCATTGCACCTCATAGTTTCATTACTGATTACCATCATTTCATGTTGCTATACCTCGTTATCTGATCTTTTTATGAACATTTTCAGCATCATGGGGATCAATGGGACAAGATATTGGTGAAGCACCGAAAATCAAGAGCGCTATATGCTTCACACTGGAAGATCTCAAGTTGAGCACCAATGATTTCCGAGAGATAAACGAAATTGGAGCAGGAGGATATGGAACGGTAATTAAGCAAGCCGTCAGAAGTACATCAATATTTTTGCTTCCCATCTTTAGAATAGCTCCATAATCATATTTACATCTGATAAAACAGGTTTTCCGAGGAAAACTTCCTGATGGACAACTGATAGCCATCAAGAGGTCTAAGCAAGGGTCCATGCAGGGTGGGCTTGAGTTCAAGACAGAAATCGAGCTCCTTTCCAGAGTTCATCACAAGAACTTGGTTGGTCTTGTTGGTTTCTGCTTTGAGAAGGGAGAAAGGATGCTTGTTTACGAGTTCATACCTAATGGAACACTAAGCGAGGCCTTGTATGGTAAGTCAATTGTACAAGATACATGCCTTGTTGCTTCACCGCTGAAGCCAGCTGCCATAACTGTTCTTCCACAATTTCTGCTAATCACATAAGATTTTATCCCTCATATCGAATGAATTGATCACGAATTGGTCACTGTAGGTATTAAAGGGGTACAACTGGACTGGAGTAGGAGACTAAAAATAGCTCTGGATTCAGCCAGAGGGCTAGCATACCTCCATGACCATGCCAATCCCCCAATCATTCACAGAGATGTGAAGTCCACCAACATCCTCTTGGATGAGAGGATGACCGCAAAGGTTGCAGATTTTGGCCTCTCCTTGTTGGTATCAGACAGTGAGGAAGGCCTGTTCTGCACCAACGTGAAGGGAACACTGGTAGGGCTGAATTTTGTGTGACAGAAGTTTCTTTGAGCAACCATGGCACCTCATGCAACCATGATAACAATTGAGTTCAAAACCTTGACACACTTGTCATCCTTGCAGGGATACCTGGACCCAGAGTACTACATGACACAGCAGCTCACAGCGAAGAGCGATGTGTACAGCTTCGGTGTGGTTCTCCTAGAGCTCATAGTGGCACAGCCACCCATATACAAGCAGAAGTACATCGTCCGGGAGGTGAAAACGGCACTAGACATGGGAGACCAAATGTACTGTGGCCTGAAGGATGTGATGGACCCGGTTCTTCAGAAAACAGGGGACCTCCGTGGTTTCACGAGCTTCTTGAAGCTGGCATTGCAGTGTGTTGAAGAGGTAGGAACTGACCGGCCATCTATGAACACCATCGTGAGGGAGATCGAGGTGATAATGCAGGACAATGGGATCAGAACTGGCACATCGTCGACGTGCTCTTCGTTCAGCATCGACTCGGGAACGATGATGGCCGCGCCAAAGTACACATACTCCAACGCATCGACATCGTCTACGACGTTTGATATGGATAGCAGGGCCTTCAAGTACAGTGGGAAGTTCCCTTCTGAAGGCAGCCTGAAGAATAGGACGACGTAGAAGTGGAAGGGTATGGTCAGTCTGGTCAGAAGTGTACAGCGTGCAGGTTGGTAAGGCCTGTTCAGAATAGAATATTTTCCAAACTGTGAAAAGGGGCTAGGGTTATATATTTATAGGATATTAGGATCAAACTACACTGTACAGAGTTCATAAACTTAGCAATTCTTTTTGGTCTTGGAAGAGAATAAAAAGAGAGCATGTTTGTTTGTTTGTTTTTCCCAAAAGAGCATGTCCAATAGTTAACCATGTAAGTATGTAACTTACCTTGGTTCGATGATAAAATCATCAAAGTTATCATTGCACCAGTCATACTGCCACTTGTCAGGGTTTGTATATAAAATTTGGAAGCCTGAATCCATGCAAATAGTCTATGCACCCGGCGCCTGCAAAACTCGTGTGCGCAGGGGCTACAACAGGGAAAATGGCTGCAAAACTCGAACTTTTACTTAAAGATAATTTCATTTTACGCACGTTAACTATTGCATAATACTAAAATGTACACTCAATTTTTAAGTTGACAATCTCTTATCCTCTAATACTTGGTTGAAAGACGAGGAACGGATAAAACATGAAGCAGAAATGACGTTTTTGCTGGCTACAGAGGCAAAAGCGCACTAGCAGAACTCGTCAAAAAAGAGGCTTAGCCATGCTGACGCCTTGATGAAACTAGCTAGGCTGACACGGCTGTAAGAAAAGAAACCCTGAACAAAAGTGCATTCAACCCCATATTCCCTCTATTTGTTTCTCTAAGGGTTATAGGCACTAGAGTGTGTTTGGTTTAATGCTCAAACAAACTATACCCAAAAAATTGGTAATGGCAAAGTACTAATAATGGCTTCATTGGTTTGTAGCCAAAAATTTGGCAATGCCAGTAATTTGGCAAGCCTAAACAAATGAACTAGCTTGGCCAAAATTTTGGCATCAAACCAAACAACCCACTTTGCCAAAATTTTGGCTTAGGGTTAGGAATTTTTTGGCTTGACATTTTGTTTTTGTATGGTTAGGAATGAATGCAATCCCACAAGCCCTGAAGTCCCTGGCAAGGACAAGAAAAATCCCACGCGAGCGAGTACAGTTCAAAGGCACGCATAGACTCCAGGTTCGAGCTCTTTTTGTCAATCTATCACTGTCAATTTGTATATGGAAGCAGTCAGTTCACAACATTAGCGAGTTTCCGTAAACACGACCACACAAAGGTACATATATCTTGCAGCTCACATGGACAACAGTGAGCAGCTGTTGGGTGTGTTTGTATCGTCTGAACACTGAGGATTACAACGCCGCGGTCACGCGGCTGGTAAAAAGAATTGAGGTTACAACATTTGTGTGAGGGGGCCTGTGGTATATCTGCGCGGCTATTCCGTCGCAGGGAATGGCCCTCGTCGCTTCATATGAAGCAGGCTCCATCAGGGTTCCACAGCGGGCTCAGCAGGTGTGACAACCGGTGGCACCGCGTCTACCTTGTACCGGAGGCTCTGTCGTGGAAAAAAGCATCGTTAGAATAGAAACAAATCTATTAGTTCAGTTAGTAATGTTAGTGGCCTTGTAGATGAACCACCACGGGCTACAGAAAATGCTTATGAAAGGAATAGTTTTCCAGGAAAGTAGAGAAAATAGGGAATGGCTTTAAGATATGGAGTCATTTGGACGGTAGACCACAGAAAATGAAGAGATACAGGAATTGACTTTCAAAAGTCCCTCTAATTGGAACGTCCTTAAAAATTTGCGCGAATGTTGCATATTGTTCCATCATACCTTTTTGAAAAATGACGAATATGAGTTGTCCCATACAAGTTTGTATGATCCAGCAGAGACAGTGCAAAAGTTACCCTGTGTAGGACAAACCAAAGCTGAAGCATTCAAAACTAACACAAATGAAATACATTCACATCATAGCCGCTTAAAGCTGAACCAAATTCAGAGCTAATACTGTCACATTATTTCCAAACCCTTTTCTTCTAACTTGCTCATTACAACACAGATCTGTCGATTGGACAAAAAGAGCTATAAATGGAATCCAAACATATGATATTTTAATTTAAAGAGAGCATAATCATGAAACTGAACTCACTTGGTCAGCTTCATATCGTCGGTAGGGAAGTATTAACTGCAAAACATACAGTTCTTGTTAAAAAAAAAGTAGAAAACAATAAACACTACCCGTGTAATAAAAATTTTATTAAAGAAAACAATGTGGAGAAACGTCATACCATTAACTACAATTATCTAATTATGACATTTGTAAAACCACATGCAACCCTAACTATAAATTTCTTTCTAGGTATACAGAAAATGCAAAACAAAGAATGTTCATCTGTAAGGTGATTTTGGGTGGAATAATAAAGGGAAATCCTAAGTTTTGCAGATTGTGTACATATTGATATTGTGCACAGCTTACAAATTAAGCCCCTTATGCCTTATTGTTTGATTAGTCAATATTCCAGTGATGCACGGTCAAACTTTTCTAGTGCATGTAGCAATATATACAGGAGATTGGAGTACAGCAGCAGTTCGAGGCCTTCGCCAAGGAAAATTTTGACACCAAATAGAGAAACAAGGACAGGGCTACAGCAGATATTAGATAAGGCCTCTTGGGAAAGTCAGAAATTGATATTGTTGTCTGGCAAAATATGGACCACAGCCTGTCCCAGTGAACCAACCAATTCCAGACAATTTTTGGCTGACATGGTTGTCTACGTTTTTTTCTCAAATGCTCTGTTCCGTGTTGTGTTTCTTCAATCTTGGGTAATCCTTATCAAGTTACCATCTATATTCCATTAAATTGCTATCCGATTCCAAAAAATACTCTTTACTCGAAATCTGATTCTTGCTGCAATTGTGAACTGTGTAATGTTGTATACATGATGGTGGCATCAAAGGAACGATCTGGCTTTATAGCTGAGTCCAGATTCGCCCTCACATCTGTTCGAGTCCAGCTTTATAGCAAATTTTTAAACAACTAAATTCTAGTTGCTGGCTATCTCCTGTTTTTTGTTGGTGCGAAAAACCAGCCCAGTTAAACTGGCTTTCACCAGTTTGAAGCAGGCCGAGTGCATGAATGATCCAACAACAAACTGGATTTCTACTTTATCTGATTGGGCTGCCATGTTGGAAGGGGACATGAACACAAATGCAAGCTGCTTGATGTTTTATACTTTTATGTGATGTCTAGACTCTAGAATAGACTGGCCTCTCTGCAGTGTGAAAATTCCATTGGAATGACAAGACAAGAATTTGTGTTGAATCAGAATGTTCCAGGCATCTCAGGTCAAAACAAAACATTATCTTAGCATGATTGAAGTAAATTGAAAAAGAAACAAATGGCATTCTAGATAACAACTGGAATCCAACAGTAGCTTTTAATTGATTTGGTATGCAGTTCCACCAGTTGCAAACAAGATGTCTTCAGGTTATTTCAGTTCATTTGACGAACATGAAAGATAAGTAATATTTTCCCAGAGATAAAGAAACTTACAGTTTTCTCGCCTGATGGGCTTATGTACTCCACATGAAAACCAACATCCTGCCCATGTCAAATCCGTCACTAAAAAATTTTGGAATATTTCATGCACTACCAAAGCATTTCAAGTAAGAAATTAAGTGTCATCAAGCTTCAAACTAGTCAATTCAAAACGTATTAGATTGTGGCCATTGATTTAACAACATAGTTTAGATATAATCTTTTAGACTTTGAGCTGTACCATTTACTCATGTTAGGTTAACCACTATACACCACAGATACAGTAATACAATGAAGGACTAAGCTATTAAAAATATATAGAGGCAGATGTCAGTTCTGAACACAATAATTAAATCACCTCCTACTAGCATTTAAGGATTATGCACTACAGCAGGTAAGGAAAGGCTGCAAGAAAGAATGTGTATTCGGGGTAGGGGGGATGGGGTTGAATGTTTTTTTCTTCCATAGAGTAAACCAGGAGCTCTGCTATTCATTATAGCTTGGGAAGAGGTTTATTTTTAAGGATAGAGATTTTACCAACACCATGTTGAGGGCCCCTTGTTGCAAGGAGAAGTCCCATGCAATATATGAATTGACAGCCTCAACACTAAGAATAACCTGAAGAATATGAATGACACAACATAAGCACCCCAGGACACTCCAACTGATAAACATCCAGTACTAAATGTTCCAACAAAATACAGTTCAAGATACTTTGATTTCCAGAGACCAAAATTTCCTTTCATATTACTCTACAAAATCTAGAAAACAATTGTAACCAACTCGACTGATACCTCATGTGTCTTTCCTGCTGGAATAATGGTTTCTTTGTATTCTTCGCTGTTCCTACAAAAGAAGTGGAAGTAAAGTAGGTAATCTTCCTGTTCTCAAACTTGTCTGAGATAAAATGCTAAATTACTAAGGTACGATGCATCATAATTCTACTGCAAGATAAAGTACCTTGATTCAGCACCTGCATCCTCAGCAGATATGAAGAATGGGGCATTCACAAAAACTTCACTGCAATTGAGTGCCACTTTTAGTTAACAATTTCTAGATATATATTAAGGCCTAGTATTACATGGCAACCCTGCATTTGATAAGCATCAAAACTGCACAGGGTTACAACTAGACTTTTTATGCTTATTTGCAGGTTTTGTTATTCCCACAGATGAAATTACAACTAGCTGATTTCGAAAGTGTTTCTTTTTTTTTTTTTGGGATGGGGGGGGAGGGGTGGCAAAGATGGCTAAAGAAGGGCTGAACTGATGACTCAAAATGTCATACAGTTAGTAAGTAAATTAACAAACATGCCAACCAAAGAAGAGAAACAGCTATGGCATTATATGTATGTTAAAGCTGTGAATTAAAAAAAAACAGAAACCCAAAAGAGCTCTTGAATATAACAGGGGAAAATAGTAGTCTTGTTTATTTCTAGTTTGCAAAATGCACATTCACTTTCCACAGAATACAAACAGAAGAATGCCACAATTTAAACAGAAAATGCATAATTAAGCACAATAGATGGTGTTTGATAACAAAACTATCGTTACCCTATGAATTTAGTGAACTTCTCAAATTCCTCGGTGTAGATAACCACAGCCTGCTGCAACACAGCAATGTCATCCTTCTCTCTGTTCATTTTATTTTTTGATAAATAGATAATTTTAGACAATGTTCATGATGCCTCAAAAGAAAGTGCAATAATAGTTAGTAAAAGACAAGGAGAATTCTACCAAATAGAAGTTCTCACATTTTCCTCTGTCCATATCGTGCTAAGAACACAAGTAGATACAACCGAATTGCAAGCACCAGTTTCGTAAGAGTGTAGAGTGCTGGCCCATAACGTTCTCTTTGCTCTTCCATAGGTCTGAGTAGAAATTTTAAATTGAAAAAAAATCATCAATTATTCATGCCATTACTCCGTAAACCCCAAATCCAATATACATGGTACTATGTGTTAAATTCTGTTCCATAAAAGAAAATATGCAAGCTTACATACATACCCATTATCATCGTTAATTTGCCGAATAAAGTCCAACAGAACCTGGAATATAGTCAATAAAAGAGTCAGGATGTCAAATGATGTCATCATTGCAATATAAATATTATCAGAATTTAAGTAACAATCTACATTTCATTGCAGAACCAAAAATTGTCAGGATGGTGAATATGACCCCAAAAATTTGGCTAACCTGAGGGACACCGACCAAGTACCTAACAAGAGTCTTATATACACCTGTTGCAGAACCAAGTTGTGCCAATTGCACTCGCCTACAGCACATAATGAAAATGATATAAAGATTTACTGAAATTGAATAGGCATAGGCTGTAAACTAAAATGCAAACAACCTCTCCATTTGCTGTTTCCACAGCAATGCATATCGCTCATGAATGCTTCCACCAGCATTAACTAAAGCATCTACCTCAGCTTGCTTATTTCTCTCAGATCGTTCTCGCTGTTGCCTGATTAGTGTACCACGGAAATCTTGTGGCATGTAGGTCATAACTGCAATAATATAATTATAAATGTAGGCCATTAAACACAAATGCACTTGATTAGTACTGATACACCAAAAAGTATGGAACTAAAGAATGAACTAACCAAGGAGAAGAAAAGTAACATTGTTATATTGTAGAAAAATTAGTTGCTAATGTCTGATGGTATGGAAAACAATGAAAAGCCACATGGCAGGGACAGAATTGTCAAAAAGACAGTTTAATACTGTCAACTGCTCAATATACATAAACAAAATATAGAATTACTTGTTCATGATAAAAGATTAAACAATATTTATTCACATTTAGTTCTTAATTTATGCAATGTATCGCATGAAATAGAATCAATGGAAAGAACATCAACCTGTATTGAAAACATTATCAGCATTTTTTATTTGAAACTGTTCTAACTTCTTCAGCATGTCCTTCAATTTAGTTTCAACATCATCAAGTACAGTAAATGTCTCAGTGTCCTCTGCCGTGGACCTCTGTTGAAGCTGGTTACATGCAGATGACAAATGTTAAATAAAATGAAGGTTCAATCCATTCTTTTAAAGTGATCAAAAGCTAATCTTACTTCAGCAGGACGACGAGATTTGTTAAGCAAGAACAGAATTTCTTCCATTTGTTCTCTGTTCTTCCACAAGTTTTCATCAATTTTGTGGGCAGGTATCCCACTTGCTTCTTTTTCCAAGAGCTCCTCATCTTGCACATGAAAAATGGATAAAAGCATCATGTCAAAACAATGTTCTCTTCAGAAATATAACGTAATATTGTAAGCCTCAGAGTTTGAGGAAAAAGGTATCTCGGCTGACTTTTAGTGTCAACCAAAAAAAACTTCTGTACATATGTATGAATATCAAATTATTTTCAAGCCTAGCAGAATTAAACACTTATGTATTCGGAAATATTTAACCAGCAATCCCTACATGGGTGAATGAAAGAGGAGTCAACATGAAACTTGTCACGCCTGGAATTTCCTAACCAATTTCCAGCGCTTAATGTGTAATAAAATCCTCGTCCAGGAATTAGCCGAGGTATAGAATAGACTACTGATAAACAGAGTAGAAATCTTTAATATAAATAAACGAGTGCAATTTATTACAGTGGATAGGACCTCTCAATCAAAAATAAATGTTTTCTAGCAGCAGAAAATAAATTAATGCAGAGATGACTCCACTCCATAGGACTACAAGCATCTTGACTGGGATCTAGCCTAGTCCTCCAAACCTCCATCATTGACTTTGCTAAATCAAACACTAGAAGAGTACTTTAGTGATGATGGACATTTGGAGGACAAGGCTATATCCCGGTCAAGATGATTGTGAAGTGGAGTCATCTCTGCTAGTTAATTTATTTTCCGCTGCTAGAAAATGTTTATTTTTTATTGAGAGGTCCTATCAACATATATAATAAATTGCACTCGTTTATTTATATTAAAAACTTTACTCTATTTATCAGTATTGTCTATTGTATACCTTGGCTGTTTGTTGGATGAGGATTTTATTACACATAAGTGCTGGAATTTGGTTAGGAAATTCCAGGTCTGACAAAACTGAAACATGTGATCTGCATTGCTACTTGCTAGATTATGCTATCATGGGTATTTTGTCCCATATTAAAAATCCAATTTCATTTTTGTCATTAAGCAATGTCCGCGCCTTGTTTTTGCAACTGGTATGGTATGTTATCAGTCCAAGAGTTAGAAAAGATCGTTATGCTAGATTAGTAGCAAGAACAAATTGCTCAAAAAATAAGTAGCAGAACAAATAAAACAGATTTTAAAAAGTAAGCTATTAAATTATTGGATATGTCAATGATCCCAGTTTTGCCCTTCGCTACTTCAATTTCTATAAGACTGACATTGGTTTTTGTGGCTATTCCCATTCATTTTCTTTCTTTGGTTTTTGCTTAAACTAGAAGTACAAATGTTTTTCTATGTTGCCTCTTAAAGGAAAAGAAACTAAATTGCAATTTTACAGTGTCTTAGAGCTTATAGCATGCCTTACAATTAATTCCATCATTATATGTTTGGTTTAATAATAGCACATTTTCTCAGACATCTCAGCAGATTGTGCATTAAGTTGATACATTCTAAACTCGCATCCAATCACAAGAATCCTTCGTGATATTAACTAGTCCATTGGCAATGTATACAGACTAGCAATGAAGAATTATATGATCTTGACCTAGGTTCGATAATTGTTCAGTAAATAATAGTCCCAATGTTTAGCAGTTCAAAATCAGATAGGTTTCATCACATCCGCAGGACTGGCAAGAGATGGTACAGGCACACCAAGGCCCTCCAGTGTGGGTACATCTATTTGTGTAAATATGTAAACTTTGTTATAAGCAGTCCAACCAATGTGATAAGCAATCATCGTCTATTCAATCAAGGGAAGCTGGTAAACAAGTGTCCATGATCAAATCAACTAGAACTATTCGCTCTCACGTTGATTGTACAAACACAGCAAAGTTTGCATGGTCACACTAAAAATAGCATTGTATCAGATAACCACAGATATGCAGCATCAGGTGGCCATGGTAATGAAAAGAACCTCATGTGCATTACAACTTCAAATGGCATCGACATCAAGAACACTAAGAGTTGTGACAGACGGAAAATTTCCAGTGACAGGTTTATCAGATATAATCCTACTACATAGAGATGAAACAGGACAAGACAGAAACCTCAAATATGATAAGGACGGGCGTACGGCCCTGCCTGTCCAACCAAACATCCACAAAATCTAACCTTAGAGTACAAGTACAGATAGTCGTTGGACAGGACGCCGATTCATAGCTTCTTAAGAATCTAAGCTTTCAAGATTAACTTTTGTAGTAACTAAGCAATTCATTCAACGTAAACAACTCTTGCTAATCTCTACGAACCAATAATTTTTTTAAAAAATCGAACTTTAGACAACTATGAGCAGCGTGTCGACATCCTTCCGCTCCATTAAGACACGAATTTCCATTGCCAACCCAGCAAGCAACTCCCGATAATTCCGTCGGCATAACCATCCAAGGCTAAGATGCGCGTCCCTAAAGCTATATCGAACTTCAACGCACCCCAAGCATCTAACTACTCGCACGGAAGGCAGTAAAGCACACACTCCAAGACCCCCCACGAGATCAAAGGAAGCCGGCGCCACCTCCACCAGCGCCCCACGGGCGGCGTAGAAGCTAGCAGTGGGATCGCGGGCGAGATCCAGGGGAAGGAGAGGGAGGGGAGGTCACACCTGACGTGATGGGCGCAACGGCGGCGAGGCCCGCGGAGAGGGCGCGGAGGCGGTCGGCGAGGCCCGTGGCGGCGTCGGGGAGCGGGGGCAGCGGGTACTTGTCGTAGTAGCGCGCGAGGTAGGCCCGCGTGATGGGCACCAGCCCCTCCGTCTCCATCTCCGGCGGCCGGGGTCGAGCTGGTCAGCGTCGGCGGCGGGCGGTGGCGTGGAGAGGAGGAAACAGACGGGGGAGTCAGGTGCGGGGCACGTGCTTGCGTGCGGCGGTTGGAGGCGGCAGGGGAGGGGGGGAGGAGGGTGCGGTCACCGGGCGGTGGGGTTTAAGAGGGGAGAGAGACCGAGGCCAAGAGAGAGAGAGAAAGAGAGGTTGGTGGGCGCACGACACGGTGGCGTGGCTGCAACAGCCGGTGGTTGGGTTGCTCTTGCTCCTGCGTTGCCTCATTGGAACGGGCTCCACGGTGGGCCCCAAAAAAAGTTTTATTATGAAATTATAGTTAGTGGATTCTTTACACAATTCTGGGAGAAAAATTTTGCTGCGTTGTATAATGAAGTTGTTTCAGTAAACTAGAGAATAATAGTACTATTACAATTACATATTTATTAATTGGAGCCATATGTTTGCTTAACACTAGTCAATATTGCTATTATTAATCGGGGATATCTATTTACCAAGTGATTGGTTTTTCTTATCTAACATTTTTTTAAAGCAATTAGAAAGGTGTACTTTGTATACATTTGTACTGGCATGAAAAAATTATGACTTATATAAACATAATACATCTAGATTAATATAATATAGAAAAATATTTAAAAAGTAAAGTTGCGCTCTTTTATATTGTGAAAATTTAGGTCATGACTTATGCAAGTCCGAGCAATTGCTTGTATAAGTTTAGATGATTGATGGGCTGTCATTAATACGTCACCGTCGGTTTTGATTGGAGCTATTTTGAAGTGTATGCTGGTTTGTTTTTATCGGCCATAAAAAATTACAGAAAGAACTAACTTGAATCTAAAGTAATGGTTGATGCGACACTCACACGGCGATATAACCCAACCACTCCCTGTTAGCTTCGGTTGCCTCAATGGCCACGAACTAACCAGAGTGCCGTAGTTAGTTCGTTAAACCAACAAAACAGGAAGCAAGCTTTTCAACACATACGCTACGCGACCATAATATCTCTTTTTATAAATTATGTACATAGGTGTAATTAAGTTTAAATTTGTAATAACAATTTAACAATGTAAATAAGTGAGTATAGCTATAATATTAACAGATTTATCTTAATATATAATTAAAAATATTATCATAACAATAAATAATTTACTATATATTACCGCAACTATTAACTCCCTCTTTATTGAATTTCTAAATTTCTAAATGTGTCATTTGTAGTAATGTTGTAAATAGGCTTGTAATCTAAAATGCATATCTCATCTTTTGGCTACAAAACGGTGAGTGCAATGTCTAAGGCAAGAGTTTCCATTCATCTTCTCTTCTTCATTATTTATTATTTGTTACAATCTTTCTAGTATTTCTGGACCCTATTGTTCTCTCCTTATTTTCTCCATTGGCACACTACAGTTTGTGAATATAATTTTATAGGTTTTTAATTTAAGGATTTGTTTAATCTTATATAAATTTATGTGAAATTATACATTTTGAAATGACATGTTTGTAAGTTTTTTATTTTTTTATTAAACCTATAGCAAAGCATATCATTCTGAAATCATCCTCATTTTTGTCGATGGCCACTTTTTTTGTTGCTTACATGGTTCATCCTAGCTGTGTTTTGGATTTTACCTTTCACCTATTCAAGAAGATGAGTCGGACGGATAATTAACATAGTTGAGCTGATCAGGACAACGTATAGCTGAATTTAATCTGGCTTGATAGAGAAGTCGGATTAGTATTATTCAAGCTATTGATGAAAAATCTGACTCAGCCGCCAGCCTCTCCGAAGGAGGCGACTAGACGTATAGAAGACCGAAATTTTGAACCGCGACAGAAAAAAAACTTATTCTAAAAATAAATCACGACCCCAGCGTAAATAGGTAAACAGACTACGCCATTATTTGACCTCTTGTACTGGGAAGCGGGAAAGCCACTGTCACCACCCATTTTGTACCCCGGGAAAGCCACTGCCACCGGGAAGAAGAAGAAAAGGGGCATGGGTCGAACCTGATTCCTCCAAAGAACTTGGTGCCCATCCAAACCACCAGGAACCTGATTATTAACGTTGCCTACTGACTCGGACAACGTGCCAGCTTGGCACACATCTTAGCGCCAAAGAATGTGACGCTGATCCCTAGGACACTATCGGACTTTACGTTGAGGTTGTGGTTTTTTTTAATTAAGCTTTTTTCATAGTTTATTTTGTTTTTGAAAAGGGTGAGGAGGTGAATGAAATGAGCAGATGTATCGTATTTACGCAGGTTAGTGAGGCGAGAGATCGATCGTGGGAATGTCTCCGTCTTTTATACTACTGATTCCTACACGACAATCTAATGTCATTTTTCAATCCAAAAGAAATTTAATTTTTTTAATATTTTTAAAATTAATAACTCTTCAAATATTATTTTTATTGTGTTTTTAGTTTTCTTAATAATTTATCACTTTTATCAATACGACACATTAACTTATATTACCAGTGTATATTAAAAACATGAAATATCCATTTTACCTCTCGTGGGCCCACAAGTCAGCTCCTCCCCTCCATTCATCAGTCTTTCTCTCTATGGCTAGGCAGATCAAGAAGATACATCCCACTACGTCACCCATGTGACGATGAACATCATCGAGGACGTCTGAAGCCATCCACGTCGATCCGTCTAGAGATCACCATGAGCAGAGCCTTGCGCTCGACAATCTTGGGGTCGTACTATAGTGTCTCCACTATCACGTGCAACCCACCATAAACTCACACAACAAATGCACCGTCCTCACCTCATCCTTGGACAACTGGTCTATGTGCACCAAGATTGAGGTTGGATGGGTCAATGGCAATGATGGAGTCAATCATCGTCTACCTAAAGCATCTACAACACACAACACAACGAATACTCCCAAATATCTCATATATTTTTCTTGGTTGTTAGGTAAACACACCGCAAATGCATATAAAATTGGATCAATTTAGATTAATTAGCTTTAATTTATGTGCTCTCCTCCACATCATGCAGTCCACAAGGGTGAAAAGTGCTCGAGAGAGGGAAGCTTGAACAAAAGAAAGGTGAGGTACCCCATGCTAGCGTCGAGTAGAGCTAAGTGGTCAAGGCGCTTCCATGACAACATTGTGACAGGAAAGAAATGGAAAGGAGAGGGAATGGTACGGTCTATAAGGTGGTGGTGGCGAAGGGAATTAGCTATTTTAAGAAAACAATATCGATGCAGGATCATTGCAGACAGCTTTAGTCGCATCGTCGTGTGGGTTGTCGTGGAGGGACATTGCACTGGTATTCTCGTTCTGGAGAGATGAAGAGAGCGAAGTGGCTACTTATGGGACAGCTAAAATAGATATTTTACACGTTTAATCTACGTCACGTCACATCACGTCAATAAAAATATTAAAGTATTAAAAAATGTTCTCTTCAATAGTATTTTTATAACAACCACCGTAAAAATAATATTAATAATATTTAAAGAAATATAAATTTCCCGTTTCTTTCCCCTACGATACGAAACGTTCCGGCCTCCCTCTGCTATATACGTCAATCCGGCCGCCTACGCCACGGATGACCGCGACAGCCAACTGCAAGTTAGTGCCGTCTGCTATCTTCATCTCCATGCATTTCCCAGCTTTCCTCATGGTGTCCGTCTTGGTCTTTGACAGACAGTGAAGGGGCTTTCTTTTTATATATGCGATCCATTTGGCCAATTTTGACTATTCCTTCAAACAAATGCATTTATCTTTTTTAGACCGGTAATGGGGATATACAAGAGTAACCAACATTATTGACCTTCACTAAGTACATATTCTAAGATATAAATAAAATATAAATATTTTAAAAAGTCTATTTCCGATATAACACTAGAAAATTTTGCCCACTTATTCTCTTCCACCATGTCTCCGTTTCTCTCGCTAAGCAGCCTGAATCCGAGGGCTATGGCCACACATCTACGATGTATGTGTGTGTGGATACAAGGTTTTGGTTGTCACTTATCAATTGCACAGATCCAATAGGGTTAGGAGCGTGATCTAAATTCTGATTGTTACTTCAGCAACCATCACAGATCGAGCATGTAGACCAAGGCATAATTGTTGAACTTAGACTAGTTATGGAATCGGTGAGTCCATCAGTTCAGGCTCCTGTGAATGTAGGATTTTTGAAACAAAGAAATAGAAAAATATAAGATTTAAATGCCTCGACAGTTCAGGTCTTATGAATAGTAAAAGAAATCGTTTAAATAGAGCGTAGAAAAAACATAGAAATAAGAAGAGAGATAGACACAAGGGAATTTTTTTCAATAGGTTGAACCTCATGTTGAAAACCAAAATTTATATGATTTGAGACAATCCTCTAGAATTTCAAAAGAATTTAGAAAAACCATTCTTTTTTCTAAAGGACCATGCATATACGAATTCTTTCATTAGGAATCTAATCTTCAAAATCCATCTATTGCCCTTGTTGGTTTGTTAGCCGGTTCACCGGTTCAAGAAAATAATAAAATTTTATATTTTTTATGTAGCTTTTTTCGGTTGAACTGTCGGTCAGGTCCGGTCTTAACAACTGGGGACCTAGGCCTAGTGAGCGACGGGACGACCGTGGAGTGCGGATGCGTGGATGCTGGGTTGTCAGGTGGCTACACAAGCCTGACGTACACCTGGTTGAATCCTGAAGCTATAGCCGCCATCCACATCGTCAAGATCACTAGAGTTCTACCGTATACCTGGTACTCGATGTGTTCATGCAACAATCTCTATCTCCACTAAAAAAACTAAAATCTGCTTTCAACTTTTTTTTTTTCGTTCGTCCGTCCGTCCACGCGTCTTTGTCCGCGTACGTTTCGTTTTCGCGTCTACGCCCGTCGTATCGTATCGTACTTCTCTGCGCGGACTGCTCGGCCACGGCCTAGGCCAAGACAATCCATAGCAGGCCGGAAGTTCCGTGGGGGTGAAGAAGTCTGAAGGCGGGCCCTTCGAAATTCGAAAACAAGAAGATATAAATCTCTCTCCTCAGTCGTGACCGTAAGAATATAGTATATAGTAAGACTAAGTCTCCAACTCTATACAGGAGATCGGGTCTATATATATAGTTTAGTGGTTCAGTGATCTAACACTCTCCACAGTCGCAGCAGAAGGAAAACGGACATAGAGACTGGATCGAAAACTGGTGAACAAAGGCGTGAGGAGGCCTTTGGTTATAATATCGGTGAACTGATGCACCGATGATACATGAGGCATCCGAACCTGTCTTAGTGCGACCTTATCACGGACAAAATAAATGTCTATCTCTATATGCTTCGTGCATCGATGATGGATCGGATTAGCGGTCATATAGACGGCACTGACGTTGTCGCAGTAGACGATGGTCGCATAGGAGATAGGTGCATGGAGCTCCTGGAGAAGCTGACGAAGCCAGCAACACTCGGCAACGACGTGGGCAACGGCGCGGTACTCGGCTTCGACACTGGACCGAGATACTGTAATCTGGCGTTTTGAGGACCAGAAGACTAGAGTGTCGCTGAAGAAGACGTAGTAGCCAGACGTGGAGCGTCGAGAGTCAGGATAGCCTGCTTAGTCTGCGTCGGAGTACGCAGTGAGAGAGTCGATGGGGCTGGAGCTAAGGTGTAGCCCGCTGGAGAGTGTGCCCTTCACGTAGCGAAGGATACGCTTGAGCAGCGCGAAGTGAGGTTCGCGCGGAGTATGCATGAAAAGGCACACTTGCTGGACGACGTAGGTGAGGTCAGGGCGTGTTAGGGTGAGATATTGGAGAGCACCAACAAGACTCCGGTACTAGAAGGGATCGGCGATGAGTGAGCCATCGGTAGTGAAGAGTTTGGCACGAGTGTCGACCGGAGTGGCTATGGGGTGACATTCGGCCATGCCCGCATGCTAGAGGAGATCGATGGCGTACTGGCGCTAGGAAAGGAAGAGCCCGTGAGACGAGCGGGTGATAGAGATGCCAAGGAAGTGATGGAGAGGACCGAGATCGGTCATGGTGAACTCGGAGTGGAGTCGAGTCATGATCTGGTACAAGAGGGACGGTGAGGACGCTGTAACAACAATGTCATCGACGTAGAGGAGGAGATAGGCGGTGGTGTTGCCGATGTGAAGAATGAAGAGAGAGCTATCGGACACGGAGGCTACAAAGCTAATATACCGAAGGTAGGCAGTAAAGCACTGGTACCAGGTTCGAGGAGCTTGTTTAAGGCTGTAGATGGAGCGTTGAAGGAGGCAGACATCGTTGGGACAAGAGGGATCGACGAAGCCTAGAGGCTGCTGGCAGTAGACCATTTCCGTGAGATGACTGTGAATAAAGGTGTTCTTCACGTTGAGCTGGTGGATCGGCCAAGAGTGCGAGGCAGCCAGGGTGAGAACGACCCGGATGGTGGCGGGTTTGACGACGGGACTGAAGGTCCGTCGTAGTCGACACCGAGACGTTGGGAGAAACCCCGAACTACCCAGCGTGCCTTGTAACGGGCAAGTGAGCCATTGACGTGAAACTTGTGTTTACAGATTCACTTACCGGTCACAACATTGGCACCAGGAGGACGAGGGACGAGGCGCTAGGTCTCGTTATCCATGAGAGCCTTGTACTCGTCGGCTATGGCCACGAGCCACTAAGGATTAGCCAGGGTGGAACGAGGAGTCGTCGGGATGGACGAGATAGTACAATGGACTGCTGAGAGCTCGTAATGCTTGGTGGGGCAGAGGGACCCGGTTTGTGATCGGGTAATCATATGAGATGTGGAGGGGATAGGAGCCGATAGGAGCATGGGAGGTCGGGTGGGGACTGGTTGGGGAGGGTCGTCATTGGCTCTAGATCGGCGACTGTGTATGAGAGGAAATGGCTAAACTAGGTCGGCCTAAGCCGATAGGGGTGTATGGGCCGATTGGTTTGGTCGGTCCGATGGAGGTGGAACAACCAATAGGGAGGGGGGAGCTGATGGAGGCGAATGGGCCGATAGGTGGGTATGAACCAATGAAGGCTGAGGAGCCGATGGGGTTGAGGTGTTCGATGGAAAGGAGACAGGATCAGCCGGAGCCGATGAGAGTGGTGGGGCTGATGGGGGTCCGATGTGAGTAGCATCGGACCGAAGAGGAGTGGGATAGCTAAGCAATAAGTCCTCAGGAGCGGCCAATGAGGGGGCTAGAGGTGAGATTGATGGAGGAGACCGAGAGGTCACGGTGTTGGTAAGGAGGAGGTCGAGATCGTTAGATGAGGATCTGGGATTAAGTAGACTGAAGGGGAAGCATGTCTCGTTAAAAACGACATGGCGAGAGACAATGATCTGGCGGTGTGGAGAGATCGAGACATCGTTATCCCTTGTGGGATGAGGGATATCCAAGGAGAATACAGGCAGTGGAGCGGGGGGCAAGTTTGTGAGGAGCAGTGGCGATAAGATTGGGGTAGCAAAGGCACCCAAAAATGCATAGGTGGGAGTAGTCGGGCATCGTGTGATACAGAAGGGTGTATGGGACATTATGGCGAGCGAAGGAGTAAGGGCGCCGATTGAGGAGGTAAGTCGTAGTGGTTAGTGCTTCAGCCCAGTAAGTTATAGGTAGGTAGGCATGAAGTAGCATTGTGCGACTCATATTGTTAAGTGTGCCTTGTAGGCATTCGGCCTTGCTGTTTTGGGGAGAGGTGTAGGGGTAGGAGAGGCAGAGATGGATGCCCTGGGAGGTGAGGAAGGTTTGAACGGTACGGTTGACAAACTCCATACCATTATCAGTTTGCAGAGCTTTAATGAAGAGGTTGAACTGGTTGGAGATATAGTTTGTGAAGTTAATTAGGTGGGAGGTGACCTTGGACTTGCTGGAGAGTGGAAAAGTTCAACAATAGTGTGTGTAATCATCAAGTATTGCAAGATAATACTGATTACTAGAGACACTCTTAACCGGAGAAGTCCATACATCACAGTGTATTAGCTCAAAAGGTCGCGAGGTTGAATTTGAAAAGAGCAGTCGCACGTGTTTGCCAAGTTGACACGAGTGGCAAACGGTGGAGCTGCTGTGGGTACACTGGATGGAGGCGCTGCGACGTAGATTGGCGATAGTATCGGGGCCAGGATGACCAAGGCAAAGATGTCAGAGGTTGGTGGAGAGGGCGATGCTGGTGTGTGGAGTGGACGGCACAGTGGAGATGGTGTAGAGGTCGCCGCCACTATTGTAGCGAAGAATCTGACACCGGGTTGGGATATCCTTCACAAAGAAACCATAAGCGTCAAATTCAATTGAGCAATTGTTATCTCGTGTGAATTGGCAAACAGATACTAGATTGTGAATAAGGGAGGGAACAATGAGGACATTACGAAGTGGAAGGTTAGTTATGGGTGTAGACAGAAAGGAGTCACCACGACATTGGACAGGGAGAGAGTGACCATTATCGATGGTGACAAAGGGGAAGGAGAAGGGATGGCAAGAGCGTAGTATACCAGCTAATGCCGCCATGTGAGAGGACGCACCAGAGTCTAGCACCCAAGGGTGCTGAGGTTGGAGCGTTATTTGATTGAGGGTGGCGACGAGGCCAGCCTGGTTTCAGGAGGGAACCGACTGGTGGGTGGTGGTGGGAGGATTGGCTGAAGCGGTAGGGTGAGAGCCGATACTAGGTGGGCATGAGGATGGGTGTCAAGAACCCCTGGTTGCTAGCCGATGGGACTATGTGGTTGGGGCTAGGGTGCCCAGGGGTTGTAGCATAGCCATGAACCCATGGGACAGGCAGACGGGACAGGGACTGGAGCAGGTAGCGATTGCATCGGACCGTGCCAATTCTTGCCCTTGCCCTTGCCTTTGCCAGTGCCACCGGTATGGGCTGTGTTGCCATGGTTAGGGCCATAGCTACCAGAGCTGCGAGAAGTGGCAGCAACACATGATGATCGACAGCCATGATCGGCTACGGCGAGGAGAGTGGTGTAGGCCATGGTCTTCTCGTCGTTGGCCAGGCAGAGTTCTTTGAGAACTAGCATGTCATAGTCCCGGCCGAACGATGGAAGGAGTGTGGAGTTGGCGATATTATTGGCGGTGTTAGAGACGCTGACAATATGAGAAGACAGAAAAGTCTCCTTGTACCATAGAGTGAAAATTCGTTTAGTAAGAAGATGGCGCACGACTGTTTGTTGTCAAGGAAGAGCCGTTCGATAGCCACCTAGAGATCCCGAGCGGTGGGATCAGTGTCCTCCATGGCAAGATCGAGGACAGAGTCATCAACCGAGCTAAGCAACCAGTTGCGCACGCAGCACTTGACGATGTCCCATTGGGGATCATCGGGTTGAGGTAGAGCGGAGCTATCGATGTGAGACCAGAGTCCGAACTTTCCACAGAGGGATTTAAAGAAAAATACCCACTTGGAGTAGTTGGCGTTGAGGTCGAGAGAAATGGGAACGCGAGATTTCATGTCGACAGTGGCGTAGGGTGGTGAGAAGATCGGTGAGGTAGTGCCTAAGGTATGGTCAAAGGCGCCGAGGGTCAGAATAGATTCGGTGACTAGGAGGGTGCCGAAGCTAAGGGCTAACTCGGTGACCATGACAAGAGGGTAATGGGCACAAGAAGCCGATGAAGATAAGGTTCGATGAGGGGTAGGGGGCCGATGGGAATAAGCCGATGAGAAAAGTGGTCGGCTCATGAGGGGAGTGGTTGGCCGATAGGGAGTGGTTGGGGTAGGGGGCCGATAGGAGTAAGCCAATGAGAAAAGTGGTTGGCCGATGAAAAGTAGGTAGCAGAGTAGTTGAGGGAGAAGTGGGTGGCAGAGTAGATAGGTTAGAGAGTAGTTGGGTCACAGATATGAGAAGATTCGCGTCCGTAAAGAGAAGTTTCACGTCCTTGGACTCGTGGAGGCAAAGCAGTGAAGTGGACGCGAAAACTTAGAGAGGGGGCAGACGCGAAGAGGGAAGGTTCGCGTCCGGGAGATAGAGATTCGTGTTCGTGGACACGTGGACACATCGGAGTGGCTTGGACGCGAGTGGAGAAGGTTCGCGTCCGAGAGTAGGTGAACGTGTTGGAAAAGTAGAAACCAAGAGAGGGTTCTAGCCGATAAAGGGCGGACGGGTCCAGCCGATGGAGACGACGAATGCAGAGGTGCGTCGGCGTCAGAAGAGAAAAGGTGCACCAAGACAAGGAAAGAACGGAGACGGGTGTGAGACGAGACGAGGAGGTGGATGGAGACCGTCGCCTCATCACGTGGTGGAAACAAGGAAGGGGAGAGGGTGGTGGAGAAGGAGAAAGCCATATGTAGAGGAGACGGGAAGAGAGAGCCGAGACGAGGAAGAAAAGAGAAAATACTAGAAAAGAAGTATATAACGGGAAGGAAGCGTTGGCTCGTCGGTAGGAAGATGCTAGCACATCGAAGATGTCTAGACCTAATCTGATATCATGTGAGAATGTGTATGTGAGAATGTGGTGTACAGTTTTTTTATAGTCCTATGCGACGCTCCAACTTCTTCTTCTTCTTTTCGGTCGATCGAGGGCTCCTTTTTATATCGGTAAACATTATGTAATTTTAGTGTTGTTTTCGGTTGCAACGTACGAGCAAATCTGCTTCCAACGTCCCCTTCCTTCGTCCATCCGCCCTTGGTCCGCTTACAGGAGCTAACCCGGGTCAGAACCGAACTTGGCGCGACGCACGGGTACGTCCGAGTATCGAGCAGAAGCTCCGCACGCGGGTCGTCCAACCACAACCAATCTACTGCGCACGTGCAAAGCAACAGCAACGTATCGCACCATTCATCACGCGATAGTCCATGAACCAACAGGTGCAACGCGTGCTAACGCTAATTAATCCTCGATAAATTCTGGTCACGCAAACGGCAAACATGTCAGGAGGTTTGATCTTCTTTGCTTTGCATACATTGAAGTAGAACAGATCTAGGCTTACGCAAATTTCACTTTATAAATTTCTTCCACTATTTAGGATGAAACGATTTCCACGATTAGAATGAAGTGAGCAGCACCAAACAAAATCGCATATCCCCAATCCACCCACCCCCTCCCATAGTAGTCGTTTCCTCCTATTTTACACTGTCTTGGTCTTCTGTTAACCACACGAGCACACTCTTCCTATCGTATTTTCTTCCCTTCTCGATCATATTTGACGTGGTGAGGTCATAGTGGACGTAGATCTTATATGCAATAAATTTTACGTCACTAAATCTGTTTTGATATGATTTAAGAATTGAGAAAGCTTTTCTTTTTTTTAAAAAAAAACCTTAGCTAATATCAGAGCTAGCGAACAAGAAATAGACTAGACTGTTTTGAACCAGTTACTTGGTAACTCCCCTCAAAGAATATGCTTTGTTTAAATCACGACGAAACTTGAACCCTGCACATTTAATATTTATTGTAATTTAATTTTTTCCTATTACAAGCGTATGAGCATTTTCTCTAATATATATGTAAATGTAAGGGCGTATTACCTAAAAGGGGGCATGGGCCCTGTATAAAAATTATTTTTTTTTCTGTTTTCTTGCTACATCTTCGTGTGCGCTCTTATACAAGCCAACCCTGTATATACAAACACAGTCTCGTTAATAAAGACAATCCAGTAAATAGGTAGCGATGACAACGGTAAATACATTATTTGATCAGCTCTGAATCTTGTCGGGTTGCGAGGATACGGTAAAGAGTACATACATATACATATACATATACATATACACATACATACATACATACATATATATATATAAATATATATAATGGGATGGAGATGGATTATCCAATTTTGTGCACATAGTCCAATTTGGTCTTTACTCAGATTAATTATTCAAAAATCTGGCAAGTTTGGGCCTTGGCCCGTCTATGTAATGGAACCATCTAATACTAGATATTGTTGGGTGTGGCTATCTCGCAGCTGCGGCACGGGCGCACGCTCTTGGTAATAAGACCCACGCGCACGCCAACACAAGTCGACCATGTGGCACGTCCCTGCCGATTCCACTTCATGCTAAGGAGTAGCGAAGCGCTAGCTTTCTACACGCACCGACAACTCGGACTCAATTCAAATCTTCAACTTGTGCCACAAATTTTCATCTCAAAAAATCATAAACTTTCAATTAAAAATATGAAACTTTCATCTCAAATAAAAAACTTTTAATTCAAGTCTAAATCTTTCACCTCAAAATCATAAAAAAGTTCAATTGAAGACCTAAAACTTTCGTCTCAAAATCACAAAAATTTCTATTGAACACCTAAAACTTTCATCTCAAAATAAAAAAAATCAATTGAAGATCTAAAACTTTCATATGAAAATCATAAAAACTTTTAATTCAAAATCTAAAACTTTCATCTCAAAAATAAAAAAAAATTCCAATAAAAAAAACTTTTAACTAAATACCAAAATCCTCTTTGCCTCTAGCCCTTCCTATCTCCTGCTCTAGAGAGGCTAGCATGAGCCTAATGTGACGCAGGATGGCAGAGATAGAGATGCAAAGAAATAGAGTCTTAAAATAGAAGCAGATACCGTAGTCTCAACAACACTATAGTTAAGAAGTTAGGAGTGATGCCATAGCTAAAGAAGGATATGAAGAGAGAGGATGGATGGAGGAGATATGGATGAGGGGAAGCAACACATTGATGGTGAGGATGAACCACTCCATCAACCTTGAGGAGAAAACGAGAGAGAGGAACCAAGAGATGAGGAATTAAGACGGGGCTCATCAACTCGTCGTTTCTGCTGTTTAACTCCTCTTAGCCAAGTCTTGTGGGGGTATGTATGTTGATATGGTGTGCCGTGGGTGTAGCCGTTAAATATACTTTTTGATATTGTTGGCCACCTAGATCTATCATTTTTGTCGAAGTTTTTTGTAGAATAGTATTTGAAAATAACTTTTTTTGACTTAGTTAATTAATTTGTTTGTATCCACAAAATACTATCACAAAATCAGATTTTTGTCATCAAACTCGGCTAATCAGACAAAAAGAAATGGGCCTCGTCACTCCTGAATCCTGATTAGTACCTTGTCATCAAACCTGTCTCATCGCTCGTCCACAACCCCAAAAAAGAAAATGCAGCGTGCCCTATGTTCAGGCCAGTGTGGTCCAACAAGAAAAAACCATGTCGTCTCTCCCGTTTCCCAGTCCTTCCCTCCACTCCATCGACCAATCGTGAAGGCCTCCATCGCCGCCACCATCGCTTCGCCTCCCAATTGAAACTTTTTGCCGCGCCTGGTTGAGTTGCAAGAGAGTAACTTGGGATAGTGATTTTCTTATTCCCTGTAACCACGTTTTTCAAACTACTAAATCATATGTTTTATATAAAAATTTTCTATATAAAAGTTTCTTTAAAAAATTAAATAAATTTATTTTTAATTTTATAGTAATTAATACTTAATTAATTATATACTTAATAACTTATCTCATTTTAGTGCTGTTTCCACTTATCCTTCTTTCCTTCCTTCCAAACCAATTAGTCTACTCCTTTTCCAATGCGAATGCATCACCCTACCCCGTGACTCTTTTGGTTTCACTGGTTTTGCTTCTGCTAGTTTTACCCCTCTACGAAAATTCGATGCATGAATTGAATGAGTATCATTTTTTCTTACTTTTTTGTTGTTTTTATCCGAGCTGATGCCACTGCATCTGAACATGCTGAAACGGTGACGCTTGTGGCCAATGAGATGGATTGGCGCCGTGACGGGTTGCTCTGCCCTCTGTCTTCTGGGAAGAAATCAACGACATGAACTTTCAAAACTGATATCGGTCTGTTGTCCTCTTATGCGATGATCCCTCCTTGCTCCTGATCGAGGTAACCTCGGTGTCTCTGATAATTTCCGTATAATTCTGACTATCGTCCGTATTTTGATTAATTGTTTGATGGTACTCTTACTGTCCGTTATCCGTATTTCGTTTTTCACAGCACTGCTATGTACTACTGCTAACTGCTAGGTCTAGATAATACTTCCGAACTTTTATAAAATAGGAGTATAATATGCGTTGATGTGCGCTCAGAGCATAACACACACGTCACAACTGGCAATGGCAATTAGATGTGTACTATTCTTTGTCCAGTTAAGTAGTATATATTAAGATCATACTTTCGCTTTATTCAGCACGATCTTTTGAAAAACATGCCACACCTTAATATTACTTCTCACAATCCGATATTTTTCTACATTAACAATAACCATTTGTTGTATAATGGAAGACTAATAGTTATTTTATGTAAATCATAATTATTATTTATTCTATTGCAACGCACGACCATATTGTTGGTTTATGTCGTGATCATTGAGCCAGAGATATATTCCACCCCACACCTATGCACTCCTAATGACGAGAAGCGAGTCTGCTCGAAGCGATAATTGGACACACTATTTTCCTTAAAAGGAATTGCCCCAATCTTCTTAATGCATGTATAAGAAGAAGGGAATATTGATCATGTGTAAGAGTGATGACACTCATAGGTAGCCTCTCCCAAACCCTAAGTCTATCGATACTTACGGACGCTGAAGGGGAATCCAAGGGTGAACACACAAGGTGATTTTCATCACCGACACAACACGGTAATCCCTATCACCGACGTCCTCCAACGGCTATATTTACAACACCGACAAGACTAAAGGCAACGCCTATGGCTTTATCAAGCTCCGGTCAGTACACCACTAAATTCCTATTAAGCAAATAAGATGATCAGGCATAGTCTAAGATTATGCCTCTAAAAATTAGGTCTAACAAATATGACAAAGAAACTAGATAGCATCGTGCTAGACATATTGAGCCTTATAATATTTGGGGTTTACTTAGATAGAGATGGCCCTATATCATCAGGGAAGAAGCATGATTGGATTAGGCCCAATTAATTTAGCGAAATAAATATGTTTGACTGAGTCGATCCTTTAAGTGCCATGTGCGTAATATAGGATGTAGGTTAGATGTCAAGCCAACTAGTCATATCAATCCAAATTCAGTGAAGTTGTTAATTAAATCCAATTATATATACAAATTAAATTTTTTTCTCAAGAATAATCATAAGTATAGAAAGTTGTATAGTTTTTAAGGCATCGTTGTAGCGTTGCTATAGTGTTAAGACGTTCACTTCGCCTGATGTTGCCTCCGCCTTAGAGGCAAAATGAGTAGAGAAAGGAAAAGAAGAAGGCTTTAGAGGCAAAAGCAGTAGAGAAAGAGAGAAAAAGGAGGTAAGCTCATCCTGTTGGCTTGTAGTCACCTTTTTCCTTGTCGTAGCTGCATTCTTAGATCCTACACCACTGCCTTTAGATCTAGCTCCAAATCACCGTTGTTACAACCTTTCAATTTCTAGCGATGATGATGGTGGAGAACAGTGAGACAAGCAGAAACATCAAGCTCTAATGGTGGTAATAGTAGCTAGAGATGTTAAAGTCATATAGAGGTGGCCAGTGGCTAGAGACACCGATGACAGTTGGTGCCTCTGTTTGTCATGGTAGTTAATGACTTGTGGAGTAGCTCTGAGGGCATAGAACACATGGGTATGGAACTAATGCTGGGCTTTGGTGGGCTGGTTGCTTGGCTTAGTGGGCCTTTTACCAATTTCCCCCTTTTTCTTCCTAATTTCTCTATCATATTTTCTACTAATCACGTCTTAACTATCTCATATGGTGTCACAATGCAGTACGCTTCAGTGGTGCTAAGGTGGTGATAGGTTGCCTTAAACCGTCTTAACAACAATGGAAAGTTGTAATCAAGATCAAACTTGGTCGATTCTGCTTATCGAAGATATTGAATTTAGAAATAATGGTAAAAAAGGGTAGAGTTCAAACTAGAGTATGCATATCAAAATGCTTGCAAGATCAAGAATCCAGTTTTTATTTCAAAAAGTGTACAATAAGCTAGTAAGCTAAAAGCATGTCATCAGCTATTAGCTTATATATATACTGAGCAAGATTACCAATAATAGAGTCACCAAACTGCAATGCTGGATATGGTATGACAGTTTTGTACAACAATCATAGAAAATTTTGGAGCTATGATCCAAGTAACCGGTTAATGGCATGGCATGGCATGCTCCTGAGAGTCGAAAACAATGTGTCATGCATGTATGTCAGCATATGTATTACTGCAAAGTGGTGAATAACAATGCGACCATCAAATAAAACACACTAAAAAAGTATACTATTTATACAGAAACCTTTTTTTAAAATATGATTGGCAAACCCTCTTTGTTTCAATCATTGAAGAATCAAATGCCAATAAATTACGGTACGGTAGTCACACTGAATCAGATGCTAGCTGCTGCCAGTCTTAGTCTGGATGCCCATAAAACATATCTGGGAAATCTTCATAACTAATCTAAACTACTTAAAAAACGTAACTTTCTAATCGGCACACAAACTTTTCTCCTCTGCCCTATCTCCCTCTTCTCCCCACCAAACCGAGCTAAGCCGCCGACCACCAGTCCCCCGCAGCCTCTGGTTCTTGTCCAGCCCCCACAGACCGAGCCACCGTCGCATCCTCGCCAGAGCCCCGCCTACCCAATCCCAACCCCCCCGCCTTCCCCATCCGATCTGGAGTGACCCATGCCTAGGAGGAGGGCGATCTCTGTCTTCACGAGGTGCAGCCCGAGCGGGCCGAGGTCGTCTCTCCCGTGTGCAGGCCGAGCTCGACCTCAAGGACGTCGACGCGGAGGGGACTGGGGGCGACTCGGTATCGCTATTTGCATTCCCTCTTCCGCTCTAGACCAGAAACTGGCCATTGGGTGGTCGAGTGGTCCGCTTCTGCTTGGAAGCATGGCTACTTGATTATCTTGATGCTGTTTTTGTATTGATTTTGTGGGCAGCTCTTGTTAATTGATGTATTGAAGTGGAGAGGTTCTGCAGCAACGAATGCATATGGCTCACGGGTGTGTAGATTTCGTTTATTCTCAATTACTTAGTTCTTAAATGTGCAGTTTTCAGGCATTGTGTCTGTTTATTGGCTGGAGGAAAAGTACAGTGTCAAAAGTTACCTCAAAATTGGTTATTCAGCAGTTTGTCAAATTCCTTTTGGTGATATATTCCCCGCTT
This sequence comes from Oryza coarctata, assembly GCA_030770085.1. NCBI lineage: Eukaryota > Viridiplantae > Streptophyta > Magnoliopsida > Poales > Poaceae > Oryza > Oryza coarctata. The sequence continues at coordinate 9,763,556 of CM061471.1, forward strand.
CTTAGTAAACTGATCACATAGTGATCAATAATCTATTCTCTTGCAGGTGCAAACTGATGCTGAAGAGTTACTCATAATCAAGACTAGAGAATATCTTCTAGATGCCTTGACTAAACATGTCAGAGCCAACCATAAATACGAGAAAGATTCATTCAGTTTGTCGATGCTGTTGTGTTTTGTCAACTATACTTTGAAGTAAGCAGCACCTGTCTTGTTCAGTAATAAGTTGCTCATGCTGTGTTCCTGAAGTTATCACTAACTGGTGGTAACACCAAAACGCCAAGTACCTGGAATAGATCGAGAACAACACAAAGGAAAACCGACCTGGTTTACATACGCGTGCTACAGCCTACAGTTCAAAATGCCCAGCAGCATGAAGTATCTGATCGAATGTTTCCTCGGTCGGCCTTTGTATCTCAGCGACATTACATATTTGTCCTTCAGATGAAAATGTTTCTTCAGAGTCCAGATCTAGCACAAGTTATTTCGTCAATATATTCTTGATTCCCTTTATCTACGGGGCTTGGAAGGAATGGGGTTATGTAAGATGAGTTTTGTTCATTTTAGGTGATCAAGTACTGAATTTCCTTTTTGAACGGAAGTACTAAATTTCTTAATAATAAGATAATAGAAACAGTTGGCCTGTTTTCCTCGCCAAAGAGATTAGGGGGTGGCATAGCCGCACAGGTGCCATATTTTCCTTTCGATACTATTGATTGTTAGTGCACATATTTATTGTGTTGGTAATTGGGTACTCCTTCTCAGTTCCAATAAACAGTGCCAATAAAAAATAACGCATTTTTATTGTAAGGGAGGAAAGATATTAGGTGGTTAACTAATGACAGCAGAATAAATGAGCGCCAAGGAATAAATTAATTACGATTTGCCTAACACATATCTCACCCCATGACAGACCAAGAAATGCATCATTGAAGATTGGTCTCACGGTCGTATCATTCGTGACAGGTGCTAGCTAACCACAGTTATCTTTGACGGGCTCCTAATAATGACCTATCACAGTTAGCCATAATTATATATACCTTAAACCTTATTGAAATAGTTCTCTTAACCTATTCGGGAGGATGAATTTATGATCTTTATTAGAAGAAAAAAATAAAAAAAACTCTCTAGGTAATAATAAGTAAATCATAAATATAAATTTTGTAATATATATCACAAGAGATCTTATATTTAATATTTATTTACATTTGCAGATGGACAAAAGTTGAATGTTTGGAAGTGATCGATTTAGCGAAGTGACGTTGTAGATTTCTTAAATGTTGTGGAGGAGGAGGAGAATAGAAGAAACAATGAATATATGACTTGTTCATACGCTGATAAAAAAAATAAGAAGATGCTTGCTGAAAGAGTACAAATCATACGCCGAGAATTTATGAAGGGTTACACATGTTAGACTAGACATGGAGATCAAGAGTCATTGAATATTACAGATGAAGCGAACGATAGACAGAACGAGGAACAAGATGAAGATGAAATATTTGTCCCTTCTCCGTTGGGGGTGATATGGTTGCTGTCAACAAAGATACTCTGCTATGCTACATGATGTTGAGGAGGTAGTTTACAACGAGAGAGACTATGAGAAGTTTGCTAGACTGGTAAGTGACTTATAGACATCTCTGTATGCCAGATGCAAGGTAAAACATACGAAGTTATATTCTATTTTAGATCTTATAAAGTTTCTAGTAAATAATGGATTGACGGATAAGAGTTTCACACAACTGTTAGATTTGTTAAAAGACCTACTTTATAGAACCACCCCTCTTTGTTGTAGAACATGCCGCCCAAAATGACATATGAAGCAAAACATGTGTTGTGCTTGCTGGGGTAGGTCCAAAGAAACCATGCATGTGTAAACAATAACATATTATACTACAAGAAATACACTAACTTGGTTGTATTCCTATATGTAAGGCTGCGTGGTTTCTCCCCTCTTTGACTTTTTCCCTCTACCAAAGAGGGCTGATCCTATAAATGTTGTATGGAATCCTCCTATCGCTGATCGTTTCAAGTGAATCATTTTCAATCTAAAGGAAGCTGAGTTAGTTCGTTGGCATGCAACACATGAAAAGGCTGATAGTAACTAATGCACCCTATAGATTCGATGTAATGGAGGAATATTGATAGGATATACCCCAAGTTCGTAGCAAACCTAAGAAACATGAGGCTTTGTGTCAATGAATAATAATACGACCGCAATATCTCTGTATATATGATGTATTTGAAAGGCGTAGGGATCTGCTGATATAAGAATGCAAATTAATTTGTAGCAAGAAGTAGACATATGAATTTTTATACAGGTTTGGATTCCCGAGAAGGGTAATAGCCCTACTCCTGTTAGGCTAGAGATGGGTCATACCAGTGATAGGAGGGTGACCATTATCAACATGTTAATCCATCAATTTAAGAGATCTTTTATTTTCACTAAAAGATTTGATTTATTAGTTTTTCTACCATTTACTCATTTCTGATAGTCTTGATTTTTATGTTTCGATGCTACACATAGGTATTGCTTACCGAGAGTTGCACTTGTATTACATGGAGAGGATGAACTTGAAGAAGAAGAATATGGAGACGTCCATAGTGAGTCATCACGGCTAAGTGCCCTTTCTGTCACCATTTGATTTCATCATAGTGGGCTTCAATGATCTTTTATGACATTTTAAAGCTACGAGCGGTGGACATAGACATGCTAAAGTGCTACTCATTGTAAGTATTAAGACCTACAAAAATATGTTAATAATAATCTATAGAATGCTTATAAATGTAATTGTCCTCTTTAAAGGCTATGTTAGAAGGATGCACGTTTTTTTAACTTATAACATATTAATGTTGTAGGTTACATTGGATTCTCGTATGCATAGTGATGAAGTGGAGTAGGGTTTACTATGTTAACTCCCGTAGAAGCAAGAAATATGATTTTTTCTCTTTTAGAGCTGTATTGCATGCTACTTGGGCCCAGTACGTGGAAAAAGGGGGCAAACATAAAGCAGAAAATATCGACCCCCATCACCACATAGTCTTTAAAATCCATTAGTAGGTTGGTAAAACATATGATTTTCATGTGTGTTGTAACATGAAGACTCATGACTCAGATGACCTTGTTAGGTACTAAGGTTTATGTTTATGATGATTTATGATACAATTATATATTAGTGATATAATTGCACCTATGATACAAACTTCATGCATCTCTTATAGGCAAACATTAAAAACATTCCGTAGCACATTAGAGGCGAAATAGCTGCCTTCCTGCTTATAGAAATTGTATCTCCAAAAGGTAGCTTCCATTTAAAGTAGTAGCAAAGATATTGCAGAACAACTTTTCATACTTGTTTGAAACATTTGATTAAGTGATATTTGTTTATATACTAAGTGTAAAATAGTTTTTGATGGTTGTCTATTGTTTATATACTAAGTGTAAAATAGTTTTTGATGGTTGTCTACATATTATATATGTTGGTAACATTTGCATTATAAGTTCTATTACTTCTTTTAAATTGTAATTTAACTAAAATGTTGTGATGGTTCTCAAGAAGCATGGATGGTTCGATAAGTTCTTGAGGCTTGCAAGTTAAAGCTTTGTTTAATGTGACGATTAAAAGAATTATGTGATGTAGCCAATTTAGTAAATATGCAAATAATTGAGGCTTGGAATTTATGTGATTATGATATGTATGTGAAATGCATGGGGATTCTGAAAATACATATATCCGTTTGTATTATTTTGTAGCGAACATGGCTAGCAATTGTTTGAGGCTAGCCAATAAAATAATTTTATTTTTTTTGGATGCAATCTCATCGGTGACGGGTTAGAACATAATTCTGTTATGGACAAGCCACACCCATGATGTGTTCGAACAAAACCTCATCATCAATAGTCATCCGTGATAAGTTTTAAAGTATTCGTCGAAGGTGACTGAGTCATCTTTGACGGGTTAGAGTTAGAGCCCATCACCGATGGGTTATCCGTAGCAGGCTGTAGATGCTTCATGTGTGGTGACGGTGCCGGGTTGATGTATTAACTTGTTAAAGATACCTGACATCCGTGATAGTAGCTGACCCAACACATAAAGTTTTACATCAGTAACCACTCACCCACAACTAGGAACAGATGAGTTTTCACGCTATAATCTGTTCTGCACTTGTGGCCGGGCATGATGATACCATAACAAAAGTAAATGTAAGACTAAAAACAGTGTGTTGATGGTAATAGGCAAGGAAAAGAATGACGGCATGATCAATTTTTTCTACTGAACTTTTTACTAAAAAGTTTTGGTGAGTGACGAAATTTCTCAGGAGCAATGGGTTTGGTGAGCACCTATATTACTTAATCACCCCTACACTATTATAAGCAACTAATTATGATTAACATGTAATTAGCAGTGAAATAATAATAATACTAGTACTAGATGATGATGCTTTTTGGGTTTGCTTGTTGGGCGAAACAGAGCTCACCTCACAAACACAAAAGTTGCGTCCAGGAGTTGGAAGCATGTTCCGTGCATATCATAGAAAATATAAAAATAAATATAAATTCATAACCTTATATCTCTCGCATATGCTCAAAAAATTATATAAGAGGGGTGGAAAGAGTGTTCTGTATATGTTATAGAACTCGCAAAAAAGAACATAAGACGGCCTCATATCACTATTATAATATATGTTTATTATAAATTAATTTTACCTGTGTAAAGCACGGTACTTTATCTGTTGGTTTTCTGCCAGTATGTTTATATAGTCGTCATCAGACAATCATTATAATTTGTGGAATCAAAGCGTCTATTTATATGAGTAGGTACATTATATTATGTGGGCATTGATGATTCCATGACCATGATTTTAGTGGCATGAAGATTTTTGTGAAACTTAGACTGCGGAAATTACCAAGAGAATATTATAATTATGATATTATATGTGGTATAATTGCAAGAGAATAGTATAAACAAAACCGTTGTTTTCATGTTACCAATTATCCATTGCCTCTACAATGTGAGGTGACAACAAGTGGTGTGTAGGCCTTTCTCGCACTGACGCCCCGTTGTTATGCTTATGATCATTCGAGAGATACATCATACACATATAGACACTGATTTTCCTAAATGTTAACTTGTTAAGGTGTCAGCTTCACTGACCTATCTTTGTCTCTTCCATCCGTGGTACCATGGAGGTTTCTCTGATGTCTGCAAAGTAATCATTGAAACTCATTGAAAGGTTTGTTTTTTTAAATTTGCAGCTTAGAAGTAAGAATGTAAGATGAGAATAAATGACCGATGCAACGAAAAACAATCTTAGTATAAAACTTTTTGCACTTCTACTCATATCGGTCTAAAGGCCGAGATCAAGTGAAAACACTATGAAATGACTCCTAGATCAATTCTAGTCTAGAATTTAAGGGCACTTCGATTTATAGGATTGGCAAAGGATTTTTATAGGATTTAAATTGCTATGAAAATTTTCCTATACATCCCTTTGATTTATAGGAAAAGGAAGCAAACTTTCCAAAGTATTGTATTCACGTACTTTACTTTTATAGGAAAAATACCAAGAGATATGAACTCTTTATAAACTTTCTTTTGTTTTTCCTATGGTATTACTAAAGGCTCCTATCATTCTTTCATGTGTTTTTTTATTCCTATAAAATTAGAGAAGCATACCACTTTAATTACCGACGTGTTTTTCCTATTTCTTTTGTTTTCTCTATCCTACGAACCAAAAGACCTAAAATTAACCGTGGTTTATAAGCCGTGACACAAACAAACGGACCGTTGTTATTAGGAAACTCTACAATGGATGCATTGTCCTAGCAGTGAGGTCCACAGCCGATGTTGCAAGGCCATGTACGTCTAGTCCTGGTCGAGATAGCTCTGCAAGAAGACACCAGCACAATAAGGGGTCGTCTGATATAGAAGTGACATGTGAAAGGTCAATTAACCGAATGTGCATCTGCCTGGGTAGAGATTTATCATGAAACAAATACTTTTATGTGTGGTTATCTTTTTAAAGATTTTTCGGAATGTATATAGTTGGAAAAAATAATGATCAAACATATGCATTCGATACTGCACCAAAGTGACAGGTGAAGAGAACCATGCGAACATTAATGAAATGGTCAATTAGATTTTGTGAGCTGCGCCTAAGAACAAAAGCCAATTAACTAGCTGACAAACACAATTGATACTAACTATGGTATATAAAGGAATACTAAGCAAATTTACTGCTACAGATTATATAATGTGAATATTTATAGGGAAAATATATTGGCTAGTGTAGTATAAATCTTTTAAGCCCCCCTAGTGTTCCCCAGATATGTATTTGTAAGGAGGCTGATAATCTTTTACCTTGTCGTAAATGTTCCCACTACATTGTGTATTTTGTTTATATATGGAAGTCGGGGAGATATTAGGATAGATTAATCTATATAAGTCCTTCTACAATATTCTTTATCCCCACACCTTCTACTCAATATAAATTAAACACTAATATAATATCCGTTATCCACACAGTCATAGTATGCCTTCTCTCTCATACAAGCCTTCATGGTGTTAGAGCAGGTGTTCTAGGCTTCTTCCACCGGTGTCTCTCCCTTTGGCATGAGCAATCTCCCGGTGGCAGCCATTTTTCATTCATTGTACTATTCATTGTTCGTTGCATTGCCAAAGCAGCATTAGAACGTCATCTTCAGACTCACACCGGCTGTTGTGGGTCTTTTGTTTGTTGACACATTGCACCTCTGCTACCACCCACAAACATGCCGCTCTAGAGCCTCTCTACTCTCTCCTCCTGCCAATCAACCCATGCTCTTAGTTTCTCTGTCCCTCAGCTCTAGCTTGTGGGTCTCAATAGCATGTAATGACGATGGCTATTGATCAACACCATGGAGGAACACATTTTGCTACCATTATTGTATTTTTTTACTGATCACAAGTCAGGTATGCATCACCCAACATCATCCGTCATCCTCGTGCATGTCTTTACTTCTTCATCACCACTAATCCTCCAGTTGTCTTTTTCCATGCACTGTTAGCCTAATCATCCCCCGCCAACTATGATGACTTCTTAGCCCCGATTGAGTAAACGTGCCACACCAAGCTTTAGGTTGTAATTGTGCATCGCCTCCTTGAGATGTAGTGTCACTACTCTTGGTCCACATCCACTAGTATCGCAATGTCCGGCGGTTCCCTCCTCGACATAGCCTCACCGCTGCAGATCTCCAAACACTGCATCGACATGGAGTTGCATCCAAGTCACCTTTAGGCCTTAGTGTCGTTGCTCCCATATTGTCTTCATCGCCATGCATCGATGTCACATGGTCCACATTGTTCTTCATTAATCATTAGATTTTTCATCATTTACTTCGAGCATCGTTCATGTGTTTTACTCAGGTTGCCACCATTGCCAGTCCGAGCTTGTGGCTCATTTACCACTATTGTTAGACTTCACCTTTGTCTTCATCCACTATGCATTGTCACAAGCATCGCCTCTTCCTCAATTAACTTAGTCACCATCACTTATTCCTCTACTATAGGGCTACGGATAGACTATGAGAACATAAAATAAATTTTTTTATCACATAAACAAGTAACCATATGAGTAAAGGATCATGGATTGTTATCGTTTAATGTGTTGAGCAACAAAAGATAAGTCTGAGCATACTGGTCCAACGTAGAGCGCGTCGATGTGAGGAAGTAGTCAATTTCAACAATCCGATTGTCTCCTCCTAGTGTGAGCATCTACTCCTCGCATTTCCACACCAATCAATGCCATAACATAGTAGCACCTCTACCAATATCCATGCGTCTAGGGCAGAACACCGTGCACGGATGTGCTAGCACCTGTGCATGACTAGAGTTTGGCTCACGGCATAGGAGTGACAGCTAGGATTTCTCAAGGTGGTTCACATATGTGTGTGTCTCATTCCTGTGACCCCTCGCCCCTGATTATATAGGATTTCTAACTGGGCCTTCAAGATCCATTAGGAGTCCTACTTAGAACCCTATCCAAATGTCACTATTGGATCTTCATCCAATCAGGTCATTTCCATCCTTTATGTATACTTGGTTGCAACCCAAAAACACATTTTTGGTCCATGTGTCAATAGCATCTGCTAGTAGAATATATTAATTCGCTGAGTATACACAAATATTATATTGGCTAAACCTATAGTGTATTCATGTACAAACTCTTTTGCCTTACGATACCGATCAAGCTCAAGGTGAGATTTGTGTAATCCTTTCAATATCTCAATCATTCACTCAATCCTATATTAGATTACTCATTTCGTGACTAACACCTTAGTCATCTTGGCATGGCCATACATTTTTGTAATCTATTTTATTAAGAGGCCTAGATATATCTTTCCCATTAACTAGGATGGACAAATCATCATCCCATCTTGATTATTCATATCCTACTACATGCTTCACAATAATCTCATCTTGATTATTTACATCCCACTACTTTCTTTATAACTACACCAATTATGGAGTAGCATTTGGCAGCCCTAAAGTAGGCCACTATACATGTTAGGAACCATAATAATCTCAAGTACAAGGATTCTACACCAACACCACTTTAGACCCATAATAATTTTCAACTAACGGCACATTATAATCCTTGTAGTGTCTCAGGTTGGGTCTATCATGAAAATGCATCTAGAACCCTAGTGGGTTTTGATGATAAATGATAATGCAATTAGAGGACTAATGGCTTTGAATGAGTTAAGTACATATATTAGTCCCATGTGTTGATAATCTTGTAATATGGCGACCCTACAAATTGATGCGAAGTGGTAATTGACTCAAGATGATTTAAATTTATTTTTGGTTTGAATTTGAATAATAGGAAATGCCACACTATTAAGAATGTCTTATGTCAATAGTTACCGTTGTGTCCAAGTGCTACAGAATCACTTTAATCTTACAGAGAGAGACACACTGCACCACAACTACAATGGAAAAATGAAGAGTCCTTGAACTTTGACTGGAAGTTCTGCTAGTTTGCACTGGAACTTTAGGTCCGAGCACATTGTTTAACCATGGAGGGCTAACTAGAAGTTTAGGTCTTTTAGACTAGATGTTCCGGTCCCTATTCTAGCTTCTAGGTGAAGTGTTGGACCAGTGTTTGAATCTATAAGTAATAACTAGTTGTGGGAATGTGTGAGTATTTAACTTTACCTACCCTTATTTTGAGGGTTAGGGTGCTACATCTTTTAAACCTTTTTCCTTAGCTTATCTAGGTTTTTTAGCCTCCTCCACTTGCATTCTTGAGCCAAAAATCTTGTGAGCGAGAGGGTTTTGGATCCGGTGAGAACTAGGGTTCTTGGAATAGCTCTTGGATCGATGTCTGACCATTGTCATCATGCTTATTACTCTTGATGGTTCTTCACCTAGCTAGCTAGGCGTCGCACAAAAGTATCTATTCTTGTGGATTGCCCAAGAAAGTTTGTAACGTTTGCCACACCGTTGCAAGGAAAAAGGTAATATTGAGTGAAGCCGAGCTAATTTTTGGAGGTTTCTTGGTAGAGCAAGATTCATCAAAGCAAGGTGCGGGTTGTCCATCCTTGGACCTAGCTGGTCAAGAGAAAACCCACTAATCCTTAGCGATTGCCCTAAGACTAAAACTTTTTTCTAATTATTAGCTTGGAGAGATAAGGTATTAATTACAATCTGGTTCCTTAGACCTCAATGGAGAGTATAATTGAAAACTCCTAATTTTAGTCAAAAATTGTTATCCAAATCTTACTTCTAAGTCCTTCTCCTCATGGAGATAGCCTCAGGACCAGAAGTTCTAGTATTAAAGATCAGAAGTTCTCGTCAGTTTTTCCTATCTTGGATAACAGAAGCCGACTAGAAGTTTATTAGCTCGGAGAGATAAGGTATTAATTACGATCTGGTTCCTTAGACATCAATGGAGAGTATAATTGAAAACTCCTAATTTCAGTCAAAAATTGTTATCCAAATCTTACTTCTAAGTCCTCCTCATGGAGATAGCCTCAAGACCAGAAGTTCTAATATTAAAGATCAGAAGTTCTCGTCAGTTTTTCCTATCTTGAATAACAGAAGCCGACTAGAAGTTTTGGTGTTTAGGACTAGAGATTCCGGTAAATTTAACTATGCTACAGGTGATTTTCAAGAACACCTATTCACGTCTCTCTAGACAATATTGAGGTCTTTTCGTATCAAACAATATGTTGTTTAAATCAAACAATATGTTCTTTTCTTGATTTGCTATCATAAATAATGAGACATGATTATTGTATTGATCTTTTAAATTATATTTGTTACACATACGATATATGATTAGAGATCGTTTACAAATAATAACAAACACAGAAAATTTCATAACTAAATCACATACTAATTAAGTAAGTTATCTTAAAAACATTTTATTATATATCTATAAATATAAATATTGTACATGATATAATTATCTTTATCTCAAAGGAACTAACATCTATGTTGCTTTACGCATTACAACCATCACGGAGGTCATATATACTAGTCCCCTCATGGCACTGGGGTAAGATTCATAGTGGTTCCCTGCCTCTCTGTACGGTATTGACTACACCAGTCCATTGTGCTGTTTGTCCTTACTTATCCCTAGGCCTACGCCTCTTCCTCGATGGTTTCGACAACGTTGGCTTTTTGGCAGGATTGTTGTGATCTTTGTAGTAGTTATTTCTTCCAATTTTATGGTAGATTAAGTTCTTCTTCCTCCAAACTGCTCTGATCGTTTCATATCTTTGTCCACGGCACGTCTCTGCTTACCCTGGTTTCACAACAGTAAACTTTTGAAACACTAGAGCTTCTCTGGTCCTGATAGTGCGCATTGCTTACGGAGTATTACTCTTCTTTAGGATTTTTTCACTCATTAGCGCTTTTATCTTAGTTGGGAATAAGATATTTTCCTGCCACCCATAATGCACATATATGTGTATGACAGTCAGTGCACAACCTTCCGTGATCGGACGGTCCGACCGGATCATGCTCATATTGAAAAAAAAAAAAGAAGAAAGAACAGGCGAAAGTGAAAGCACGAGACACTTTACTTTCATCGGGAGCAAAACACATAGCATTGTTTGTTGAGATGGAAGGGCAAGTGCTATTGATTCCACTATGCGCTACCACGTACTAGTACCTTTATTAATCTCACCTTTCCCCTTAATTTCCTTCCTCTAATGTTTTAGATCATTAACTAAATCACAATAATACTGCCTGTATACTAAAAAGTGTACTTCCAGCTTTTAAAATTTGTCCAATAGTGCATTTTTAGCTTAGGGACAATTAACAAGGTGGAGCCTATCTATCTTATCTCATTGATTCGTGCCCAACTAATTTCACACAAGTTTATTGCTACTACATCTATTTTAAAATACAGTAACTACTAGTATTTAAATTTTATCTTAAATATAAGATTTTCAAACATATAAAGACAACTTTTACCATTAAACTTCTACTGTCACTTAGCTTTATTATAATTTAAGACTACAACTCACCTATTTTAAAAACATAAATAAGTATTTCTATAACTCTTTTTAATATCCATACCATCCCTTAAAAGTACTAATGGATGAAGTAGAAAGTACACTCCTTTGTGGGCCAGGGGTAATAATCTCTTATTCTCATTAAAAGTTGGCAAGCTAATTTAATGGCCCTCTTACGTCATCTGATCTGTATAGAAGAAATTAAAGAAACATAAGCGAAGAAGTGGGTGACAAAAAAAAAGTACTAATTAAATAGAGAGTGAGAGCATATATACACTACACTAACACAGACAGAGAAAGAGAGAGAGAGAGAGAGAGAGGCTTTAAAGTGTATGGTGGGATTATCTCTTAATTCTCATTCTAACGCACGGGTATTCCGTTTGTAGAAGAAAGGGAAACAGCGAAGTGAGATTGGAAAGTGTGAGAGCACAGAGAGGGAGAGGGAGAGAGAGAGAGAGAGGATTGGAAATGGAGGAGGCGGCGGAGCTGGGGCACTTGCTGGTGTTCGGGTTCCTCTTCAGCTTCGCCGCCTACATGGTGGCGCCAGCGATGACCGACGTGACCATGGACGCGCTCTGCCCCGGCCGCGACGAGTGCTCCCTCGCCATCTACCTCACCGGCCTCCAGCAAGCCGTGAGTTCGTCGATCACTTCTCAGTTTCTTCATCTATATATGATATCCATCCATGTCGTCGTTTCAGGAAGATCAGATGGATCGATATCATTCGTGTGACGATTCGGTTTAACGATCATATATATATATATATATATATAGTTTTTTTCCTGTCGAAAAATGTTTATCGTGCATATAGCTGTCGCTGGTTAGTTTCCTTTCCCCGTCGATCGAGCATTTGGTGAGATGAGAGAGATTATTTCTCCGTCTGATGCTTGTCTATGCATGGTCATGGAGATGGCGTGAAGGACGAAGTTTAAAGATAGTGTGTTCCCTCATTAAATCTTTTTTTCTTTGAGACATTAACTGTGTCCTTCGTTAGATAGATAACTGACGATCGATCGTACTCCTGTACTCTCCAAATTAATGCGGGTACGTAGACGCTTATTTTCGAGTCAGCTAATAATCTTCCAGTTTGTTATTACTATTTATTAGTTGTCTGAAATTGTTTCTAATCCATCAATTAAACTTGCATGATTATATAATTTAATCTTACCGTGTAATTTTAGTATGTTTTTTGCAGTAACTTTTAGTTCTGTTTGCTTTTTATTTTTATGATAGTTTGATTAGTTGTACCTTTTTATTCTTTTTTAATTACACGGTTTTGATTTTACCTACCAAATAAAATTATATTCTTTTTACCTTACAAAAAACAATTAGAAAAGTGATGTAATATTAAGGCGTGTTTGACATAGCTAAAATAGATGGATAATCTGATTTTCGTGATAACTATTTAAGAATATAAATGAATGAAGTAACTTTTATAAAGTTGAAATGTTGCTTTAGAAAAGTATTCTAAGAAAAAAATATATATGTAAGATTGAAAAATGTGCAAACGAAAACCTAAAATCTGAATCAGAAAAGAAATGGAGCTTAAGTATTAATTAGTCTGGGGGTTGAAAACTGAATAGATTGTCCAATACTTTTACTCAGCGGTGTCGGTACTCCAAGCATTCTGGTGAGATAGCAGATTGTCAAAAGAAGGAAAAGGCTTAGAGAATATCTCTGTAAATGTCGCACCGACCAATATTCGGATATGTCAGGACAGTCTAGCACATCCGGATATGTCAAAAGCTAGAGCTTTGTAGCGTACGCACGTCTTTGATTAGTTAAGCAAAGTACCTTAACTGTTGATATCACGGTAATGAATTAAATTAATTAAAAATTGAATTAAAAATTGTGTGAAGAAAAAGTAATTAAATTAATTAAGTCCTCTTATGTCACATCGATCTGCATGAAAGCGACGGAGACAGATGACCGTCCTTGGTGCCACTTTGCCGGAAAAACAAAATTAACCCAAGGAAATGGAACGGCCAAAGTTAAGTATCTCCTTTTCTTTTTCCATACTGTGTTACAGCGACGTGCATGCATGATCACAAGCTTCCAACTTCCAACTTGCTAGTGGAACGTACGTTGTTGGTGGATATACACGCGTCGCGTTAATCACTGCTCCATCAGTAATTAAATATGTGATTATGTTTTTTATTTAATTAAAATTTTAAAACTTTTACTATCAATAACTCTTAAAAAAATTAAAGTTATCATATGGATGTATTTTTTTATAAGTATTTTCACAATATTATAATCATGCTGGAGATTATCGTTATATTTTAATTAAAAATAGTTATCGACTAAATAAAGTTATCAATACCATATATTTAGATTCGGAGATAGATGATCCTTATTGGTGTATTGGTGGTCGTACAATTCACTATCTTTTTATATTCGTTTGTTTTGAATTCTAATAGGGTTTTTAGCAACGGAAGCGGAAAATCGTGTGGCAGACATAGGTGAATAGGATGGAACAGTACCAAGTACCCATTAGGATGTGGACAAGCTACTATTATATAATTTTTCCCACTCCTTAGAGATATAAGTTATAATACATGAATTTTTCTTTTTTAAATAAGTTATACTTCATAATTATTCACTCATGTGCCTATGCATAGGATCATAACACATACTATATCTATCAGACATGAGTTGACAAATATTAAAATGTCACGCGCATCAAGAAGTGTCATGTCTCTGAATTGGCCTTTGTAGGGTTGTGGCAACCATCTTAGGAAAATACGTTTATTGCAGTGGTTAATTGGTTATGCTAAAAGAAGTCCAGATATACCAGGGTCTTTTTTTTTCATATGAGCTGGTTTATAAGAAAAAAAGCCGAAGCTTACATAACTGTTAAGATTTTTTAAAGTTATAGATCACTCTTATGCTATCAAGCCAAAGGATATATTTTGATAACTTTTTTCTTATACAAATTAGAGTTAAAGACTCTACCTTTTTAAACTTGAGGGTCAAAAACCACCAACCTATAAACTATAAAAGTCAAAAAGCCACCTTAAAAATCTAAACTAAAAGAAAGGATCCCTATGCATATATATCAAAGGAAAATTCAAAATTTTGATCCCCCGGTATGTATCAATGAGACGGAAAACTAAACAATTTACATGCTCTTTACATAATATGTTGTATGAGCTATCGATATCGACGCACAGTATAGATGCATCTGGCTTCTGGCCTATACAATGCCGCAACAGATCGTGGTTCAGTTTTTCCATGCCCTTAAAAGTTAAAATCGGCACAGAAATATTCTCTGTGACAATTACTGCTGTCTGCAGATTACCGGGCTGGGTGCTCTCGTGGTGACTCCGATAGTGGGCAACCTGTCGGACAAATATGGTCGCAAGGCGTTGCTCCTGCTCCCTGCAACTGCGTCTACCCTTCCATTGGGTATTACTATTACTTCTTCTGCACACTATACGCCCTCGAAGAACTCATCATGATCAATAGTCACTGGATAATAATCTTGAGAACTTAATATGCTACGATAGCGAGCACAAATGTTAATTCATTGCATAATCAACTGTGTGTGTATATATATATATATGTGCTTAAAGGGCACCTTAATTACCGAGTTGTTTTAATGTATTTTTTTTGTACGGCGTGCAAGTAGTTATTCTGGCTTGCAACCGGACGAAGGCCTTCTTCTACGCCTACTACATCACCAGGATGCTGACAGCCATGGTCGCCGAGGGCAGCATGCACTGCCTCTCGCTTGCCTACGTGGCTGACAAGGTGCCGCGGGCGCGGCGGGCGGCGGCCTTTGGTGTGTTCTCCGGCGTCTGCCTCGCCGGCTTCGTCGCCGGCACTGTGGCAGCCCGCTTCCTCACTGTCCAGTCGACGTTTCAGGCATGTTAGTTCGATCTGCGTACGGGTAATTGGTCAGCCTGTGTAGATGCATTGTTTAATTCTGGCTGGTGTACGTACCTGTGCTGCTTCCAGGTGGCCGCCGTGGCGGCGGTGGCGGCGGCAGTGTACATGAGGGCCTTCGTCCGGGAGACGGACGGCGGTGCGACGCTGCTGCGCGCCACCGGCGACGAGGAGAACGCCTCTTCCCATCCGCACTGCCTTCCTTCCTGCAGCAGTAGCAGCAGCAACGAGGACGTGGCGCCCCCGTCGCTTCCGCCTCTCCGGAAAGCGCTGTCGCTGTCGGACATGGCGGATCTCCTTACCACCAGGTTACATGTTGTGCAGCCCCTTCCTATTGGTAAACATGAAAATGGGGTCCTCAGTTGCAATGCAAAAACCAACAGAACAGCTATAGCTTAATTAACACTTTCTGATCATATATATATATATATATATTTTTAACGTTTAGAACAAGATTTAATCGAACTTTTAAATTTTTGATCATAAATTTAATATTAGAATAAGAATATCGCATACAATTTTTTTCTTTAAACTAAGCATCTCAGAAACTATTGATGGTCCAAACTTGAAAAGATCGACTAAAATTTTGTCCTACACGTTTTATGATCGGAGGGATTACTATTGCATAGATCAGCTTAGCCTGAATTTCGAAAACTGTGCTTGATAGGTACCCATAATTATCAAATGCAATACAGAATATCTATGATGATAAATTTTGACAACAGGAACGTACAACGACCGAAGTCCAGCATGATGTTTCACATCACCCCTTCCCTAATGCCAAAACTACAGATAGATCAAACGCGTCAATGATCAATGTAAACTGCAACATGACATGCATGTACCTGGACCATATAATCTGCGAATTACCTGCTGAATACCTGTGAATAACTTTCAGCTCAACCTTCTCAAGAGAAGCACTTGTCACATTTTTCTACAGCCTTGGAGAGACAGGACTGCAAACTGCGATATTGGTACTCTTCTTTCTCCAGTAGGAAAAGATAAGATGCTAAAGACAAGCATAACATACATACATGTAAATTTTAGTGATGTAAACAATTTGAAAGGGTACTCTTGGAACGACTCAATAAGCAGGAATCATAAACAGTCTGATGTCACACCTTCCCGATGAAGTTGATGTCTTCCTATATACCTGAATATCTCTTCCACATCAGAAAAATGCTTCTAACAGTTCTGTGTTTGGGAAAACAAATGCAGTACTTCCTCAAGGCGCAATTCCACTATAGCAAGAACCAGTATGCGAATTTGCTGCTCGTTATTGGCATTGCTGGAAGCCTCTCACAGGTATAGGTTTATTTCATAGTAATTTCTGCAATGCCTTTAGTGCTATGATCATTACATCGCTCAGGTTTTACCTAAGGCACTTAAAGCAGATTATAACTTATGGTACAGCTAGTTATGATGCCTATCCTAGCACTGAAGCTGGGTGAGCAGAAGCTACTGATCATATCACTTTTGGGGAGCTGTGTGCATGTAAGAACTAAAATTCTTGCTTTCACACTCCTGTTAAGTGTTTTTCGTTAAATTTCTGCAAGAACAATTTGATCTCATCTTGTGCTTGCTGCTGCAGGCATTCCTATACAGCATAGCATGGTCGCCATGGGTATGCAACTGATCAATGTTGTATTGCTGTTTTTTCTGTCTTGAAGTTTTCATAGGTTTAATTTGAGCTAAACTAGTCTTACATTATTCTTGAAGGTTCCTTATCTCGGTGCAAGCTTTGTGATTATAAGCATTTTGGTCAACCCTTGTGTAAGTAGCAACATACCAGCGCCCCATCTTTTTTTTTTCTGTTTGACCTTCTGGTTTGCTTAAGTCATGTTAGTATTTGATGATTCTATTCGTAACAGATGAGGAGCATTGTATCCAAACGAGCAGGGCCTTTTGAGCAGGTTGGAATTTCTAATTCACATCTACTAGATTGTGTAAATCTACAGAAATGCATCATGAATTAAATGAAGCTGGTCATCTGTAACAACTAACAACTCTCTTTGAATGATGAAATTTTCCAAAATTAAATTAGGGAATGGTTCAAGGGTGTCTCACCGGAATAAGCTCAACTGCAAATGTGATATCGCCTATAGTTTTTACTCCTCTCACTGGTATGCCATTTAATAATATTTATGAGTACATTTTAACTGAATACAAACTAGTTTTAATTTACCTATTTTTGCATCCACATTTACTTCATCATTCAACGCAATTGCCCACAAACTTAGGCAATGATTTAAAATAAACATAATTTTCTCCAATTGGCTTCACAGCTTGGTTCCTATCAGAAACTGCACCTTTCAACTTCAGAGGTTTCAGCCTTGCTTGTGCTGGATTTGCAATGGTATGCTCAATAGTTGAACATGCTATTGCTATGGTTTGTTTTGTATGGATCTTTCATGATGTGAACTTGTATATGGACTTCATATTAACTCTTACAGTCTAACTATACATTTCGCAGTTGATAGCACTCACGATGAGCATTAATATGAGACCAGCAGAGCTTCAGCCAGATAGCAAATAGAAGAGCTTCGAGAACTCTATGTTTGTGGTAAAGAAAAAGAATATAGATGTACATATGTAGCTGATAATGTTGTCCCTCTTTGTAAGTTAATCCGCTGGCCATGCTGATCAGTTGTAGGTACTTACACACAACATGCAATATGCCATAGTAGACTAAGAGGACCAATTCACATAGTGATGCAAAATATCAGAAGTAGAACACTAATAATGCTTGTGTTGTGTTGTACTGTCCATTAGAGTTATCCCCTAGTGTTCTCACAAAAGAAAAATGGTTCATGTATTTAATATATTGCAGATAAATTAGAAGGTTTATAAGAATATTTCAGTTGATATCAATTAGTACATACTAGTAGTCCTAGATTGTAACAAAAAATCTCCCCACGAAACAACAACATATAAATGCAGATTAAGACTGACCTTCTCATATCCATCATTGTTGTTCATGTGATATTTTTTCATTTGCATGTCTAGTCCCAGAAATCTTCTGTGGTCTTTCTTTGAGCATCTGATCCTTGCAAACTTGATCAATGCTGACACCTCACTAAAAATAATATAGCTTCCACCCATTTATACATCAAGAACCATTAGGCACCCATGTTTCCAAAATAAACCTGAAGATAAACAAATCAGATTATCTGAGTTTTTTAGTCTAGGTTAGGAATAAACATTAAATAATATTCTTGAGTTAATTCCATCTATATAGCAGAAACTCATGTGCTAGGTAGGATATACTGTAGGAAAACTGAAGGAAAGGAAAGCTACCTGTAGTGAATAATCATGGTTATGCTGTCAGTAAGTGGGCATGTGACATCAACAAGAGTTGACTTCGAAATTAAACAGAAGTTAGAAATGGCTCCTCAAATTTATCAAAATTTTTAACAATAAATAGACTGTATAAATGGTCAAAAGATAAAATGGATTCTTTTTAATCTGTTTTTACTTGTGTTACTATTTTCATTTTTTTTATGATAAGAATAGAACCTCCTAATTATTGCTGCAAGTTAGGGCACGTTTGCTTACCTTACCTGTATCTGTTTTCAATGCCACATTTTGGCATTTAGTCACCTGAGCTGCTGAACCAGGCTTCACATGTGTGTGTGTACTTGTATCACAAAGGATTTCAACCTGACACAACTGGCATGACTGACCATTTCTGGCTCGCGCCAGCCAGGCCGAAGAGAAACAAATTTGGCGTCCGTTTCTTGGGGCCAAGCTCGATTGGGCCTTGTTTTGCATGCACTGCAACAGGCCCCACCTGCAGGACACTGAACAATTGGTGATATCCCATTCTTATGTGAAACCTGGTTGACATTACACGATTGCTGAACTTAAGAGGTCCAGCATGTTGGTTCATTCCAGCATGCTGCAACGTAGATGAATAAAATTAGTTAATCAACAAAAAAAATACTTTATGCTCAATAAAGCCATGGTTGATATGTGAATTTTGACAAAGAATAAAATTATTGGAGCAAGAAAAGTGAACAAAGCCAAAATGTGATGATAGATTCACTGAGACAAAGATCAGCACAGTGGAAACAATTCCCATTCTCTGTGACTATGTTGTATTTACAGTTTACACTCTTTAGCAATCACTGTTTCCCATATTCTTGCCTTCCCTATTATCTAGCATGTTCAGACCACTTCTAAGATCAATGACATCCATTCATGAAATGATACCTGTCTGTTGTCTACCTATCTGCTGAAAGTTTCTAGGGTGGTTAATACTCTGTCAGATAAGCCCATGGATCCCAAGCTCCAGCCGCTGAGGCACCTAACATGCCATAATTTGAAGAGCACTGTAGAGTGCAAATATGCTAATTCAGTTTAGCATAATGCACTGGGTTAGTCCAGATATCTGGTCAGATTGAATGACTGCAAATGTTTTGCTAGCAATGCTCCATCTCTGACGTCCATCAATTCCATTTAGACTTCCAGCAGATGCTTCTGCTGCTTTGACACGGGGGTGGGGGGGAGAACATAGTCACAGCCTCAGAGACATAAACACCAATCCAGAAGCAAATTTCAGTAAGACTGCAACAGCTGAAAGTAATTTACTTCCGGTTATGTGCTACACCACATCAAGATTTGGAACATATCCCTCCAGCCTCATATCATCAATCAGTAGGTCTACAAGCTGATACATATCATCTGCACCATGCTGTGCTTAGTCCCCAGCATAAAATTCAAGGACTTTGCCACTAACCTCAACCCAGCTGCAACCTGGAGTTTTGCTGACACCCCTTTCCCTCATTAACCCTCTCATCCTTGCCAAGTCATCCAATCTATCTCAGTTTGCATATATCTTGGATGACACCACATAGTTCCATGAGTTTGTGGGTTCCAGCTGAATGATCCTCTAATCAATTTCAACATTCTTGCATTTTCGACAAGCTGCGAGCAAAGCCCCCAACATCACTGCATCTACCTTGTCAGGGATCTTCTCGATGAAGTCCCACACTTCCTCTAAATGTCCACTCCGCATCAATAGATCAACCATGCATGAGTAGTGCTCAAACTTGAGAATAATCCGAAATTTGGATGTCAAGGAATCGAACCAATGTTGTCCATCTTTCAGTAGCCCTAAATGTACACAAGCAGAAATGACTCCTATGAATGTGATATCATCTGGCTTGAGGCCCTCCTCATTCCTCATCAGTTGAAAATGCTGAATGGCTTCATCACCTCGCCTGTTAAAGGCAAGACCACACATTAGGGCATTCCAAGAAGCTACATTCTTGCATGGCATTTTCCTAAACACTTTTATGGCTTCATCAAGATCTCCACACTTAGCATACATGTCCACTAAGGCTGTCCCAATGTAAACATTGCTGTACAGACCTCTGCGTGAGGCGTAACCATCCAGTTCAGAACCTAGCTCCAGAGCTCCAACCGCAGAGCATGTTGAGAGGACTCAGGCCAATGTTATCTTGTCTGGACATACACCTTCTTTCCTCATGCTGTGGAACAAGGCAATGGCTTCATTTGACATGCCATTTTGCACATACCTGCATCATCTTAAATACAATATATAAACAAACAAGCCAAAAGGGATAATTCTAATTAGTTGCTTTTCAGGTAACAATCAAAGGTAATTTTGTATTCTTGCCCAGTAATCATGGCATTCCAAGCGACAACATCCTTGTCAGTGATGCTGTCAAACACATAGTCACAGGAAATGGGGTCGATAACAATGTTCCTCGACCCGGGAACGTTGTCCCCGTATTAGGAACGTGGGAATATTTTCGTCCCCACCTTATAAAAACCTCTCACAAGTAGCATACTACGTTCCTCAACCCCGTTCTTCGATCCCATCGACCTAGGAACTTTGTGACTATAGTCAAACACACGCCGCGCCCCTGCAATCTCTCCACACTTCTCATACATACCCATAAGTGCTGAGCCAACAAGAGAGTCCGTTTCCATCCCTGTGGACCTTGACCACTCTTCCACCCACCTTCCAAGCACCAAATCCCCCTCATCCCTGCATGCAGCTAGCACGAAAGCCACTGTTACCACATTGGGCACCATTGCGCCCTCCTTCACCATGGCCCGGAACATCCTGCCTACCTCACCAGGCATCCCCGCCCGCCCATATGCCTTCATCACAGCGTTCCAAGAGAATTCCGGCAGGGAATTCCGTCGAACATCCTTCGTGCGGCACCAGTATCATCAAGGTAGGAGTACATTGTGATGAGAGTGGACAGTGTGGTCGTGGCTATTTAGTCCTATCTTCTCAAGGAGCGCGTGCGTGCAGCAGGTGAGAGATGGCGCGGGCATCGGGCGGCGTCGAGGAGGAAGGGAAGGGTGTAGGAGTCTGGGCGGAGCGCGGAACGGAGCATGAGGAAGAGGCGGAGTGAGGTTCGGGGACGAGAGGAAGCAAAGAAGCGAATGGCGACGTTGTAGGAGAAGGCGGTGGGGGCGGGGTGGGAAGCGAGGAGCAGGAGAACGTAGTCGGAGACGGCGGTGGAGTGGGTGGTAGTGGAGGAGGAGGACGAGGCGGAGGCGAAGAGGGAGAGGAGCATGGAGAGGAAGTGGTTGTAAGGGAAAGCGCGGTGGGCGGGGTGGAGGAGCAGGTGGGTTTGGAGCTGCTTGACGGCGGCAAGGGAGCGGCATTTCGAGAGGAGATTGGAGGCGAGGGAGGACGACGCAGAGGCAGTAGCCGAGGAGGAAGTAGGGATCATCGCCGGCGACATCGTGCAGCTATCGCCCTCCGCTGGTGCACCGGCGAAACCCACCAATTCAGCCTCGGCCGCCGCCGCCGCCGCCGCCGCCGCGGCCCTCCCCGTCACCACCGCGCGAGAACAACAGTGCAAAGAGGGACAATGCCATCACTCTGAGTAACTCTCCAATCTCTTTCCCCTTTACCACCCTTAGCACCATAGGTCCATGACCTAATGCTAAAGATGACGAAGTGAAGGCGTGAGAGCAGCTCCACCCATGCATGGAAGTTGGTGATAGACTTCTTATGCCAGTGAATAAGAAGGGTTGTGACAGGCGGTGGGCCACTACTGTTATGGGTGGGGAGCACGAGCAGCAGTAGTGGAATGGAGGAAAGGTCACCTAGGTCGAAGCCTGTGGCATCGGTGGGGTGGGCGGTGACATCGAAAACCATGAGGCGATAGGAGAGGGCGACCACGAGGGCCTTGGAAATGTCGATGGCAGAGGCATAGAGCAAGGTAGGGTAGGGGCGAGGTCCGTGCCTGGTGAGAAGGATGGTGGGTTGCGGTGGAGACAGAGGGACTTTGTAGAGGAAGAAGTGGAGGATGAAAGAAGGACGACAACGAGGTGAGAGATGGTGGAGGCGTGCTCAGGAACATGAAAGAGAGGCTAGGGGCAAAAAGATCATGCCATCTACGAAAAATGGGAGAAAACATCTCAAATGGAGAAAATAGCAACTAGTGTGAAGGCATCGTTCAAGCAAGGCATTTTAACAAAACCACCTGGCGAAGGTAGCATTCTAGCAAAATCCAACTCTAGCATAATGTCAATTTTCTTAAGGTAGAGGAATAAATTTAAGCTGAGTCATCTGTAGTGGCAAGAACGAGAGGATGGGCCAGTTATTTTAAGCCCACAGTCATAAAAACCTAATCAGACTATTAGACCTAGGCCCAAGTGATAGGTTATAAGTACTAATACATGTGGAGCAAATGCAATGAAAATGACTCAATAGGATAAAGTAGGATCCATGTTAGCTTAATCCAATATGGAGTAGTGAGAAACAATGAGAGAAAGTATAGCCGGCTATAAATTTATAGTGGAACATTAGCAAAAAAGAGAAGATGTAATACTTTGTGGTTAGTAATAGATGGTTATGGTCTGCATTAGTTGTAAGTGACATGGAGTTAAGCTATAGCTAGCCGTTTGCTTATTATTGTACTTGTTCTTAATGGCCCCATAGTGAATAAAAATCATCTAATCTAGGTCATAATAGATTAATTCACTATGATCGGTTTTCTAGGCTCTGATTATTCCTAGAGAATGAGGTACCCAAGGCCCAAATATCTTGGGCTGAAAATTGCAGGTTGTTAAACATGTTATGTTACCTAATATCTACTGGCTAAATTGTTGGTCGTTATGCTTCAATTTTCATCTACCTTGGCTAGGTGTTTGGCCTTTGTTCTACATAGTGATCCCCTTCTTGAGACTATGTCTTCGTCCACCAACAGAGAGGAATTATCAACAAAGAGGAAGTTTTGTAGGGCTTTGAGAGTAACTAGTTTATACTTTTAGGGTTATCAGGTGCTTTTGTAGGCATTTTTTCACCATGAATTGATCAATGTACTGATACGAATAGGTGCCTGATCTTTTGATAGGTTTGATTTGGCGATGTGAAGACATTCACATTTTGAGATGTTCACCTCACAACTGTTATATCGCACGTCTCATCATTATTGACCACACTCTCATGCAATTAACCTAAATATGAAGGTTATGCATGTGCAAACAATTAAAGAAATTCACAAGAACAAGAAAAACGTAATCTAAATTGCAGTTGAATGATTAAGCTTATGAAGTTGGGGTTTCATAAACCAATCTAGTGGTGAAACTGTAAAATGGCAGAATAATACAAGCAAAACCTAAACCCTAATAACGATGACAGTTGCATATTTATGAGTTACATTAGGTGGGAGGTCATCCATACCATGGGCCAACCAAGCAAGGCACAATTACAAGGCACAAGACCCAAACAGATTTGAATTGGATGAGGTACATAACTTGTTTTATAGATTTCAAGCAGCTCAGGTGAAATTTAAATGTGGAACAAGATTCATCTGAAAGTAGACTTCAAGACCTTTCCATCAATTACTTATGGGTCTCAAGAAACCTTCTAGATTAGTAGCTATGTTTATTTGAAGTTGGTGGTGTCAGGAGGCCCGAATTCTAATCCAAAACATGACACAAATAGGTGCCCAACTAGATGAGATGCAAAACTTCTACCTTTTATCTTCTATGGCCCAGCAATGATGTAGTGACAAGGGAGTAGACTTGGGGAAGGATATGGGTTGGTCCTCAATCAACTTCATTGATCATTCAAGCACTCTGTGCATTTGATCATCTTCCTTCAGCCAAGCAAGTACTTCTGCAAACGAGAACACAGAGCTTGTGGTATAGTATCTTTCATTCAAATATATAATAAGTAAACCTAATATAGAACATATAAACCTTTAGATTATTGATGTGGAGCATAGCCATGGTTATAACTAAGTCAACAATGTCCTCATCATTCTCCCCTTCTTGATAAAAAAACCATCCTCAGTTTCACCTCTTCGTTAAACTAAGTTTTATCTTTTTACCTCAAATGGTGAAGTATACATCTCAATGAAACAATTGATTTGATTCTGAAATCATTGCACATGGGAAACAATTTGTAGCATTGTGCAGCCCACAATACTCCCCTTCATGAAAATCAACATGTAGCTCATTTGAACAACTAGAGAAACTAGATAGAGAATTATTTGTACTCATAGTGTCCTCTAGACAATACATCTTATGAAAAAGAGGTATCTTCAAATTTAAACAAATATATACTCTATGCACAAGATACTCTTTTTTATTGTCATAATTGCCAATAACATGAAAAATCACATGAGAAGAATATGGCAATTCAGATCCATCAAATAATGTCTTCTCAGACGAAGATCACTAAATTCAATATAGCCACATGCATTTAGAGAAGATAAAAGGTAATAGGTCGAGGATGACGGTGGTGGCCAAGGACAATGGTGTCTGTTTCGCCAGCGGTGTCGATGATCTCTCCTCTTTCTTCCCTTCCTCGACGATAGTGAAAAGGGACACTAACGGCCCAGAACTAAGGGCGGTGGTAGTGGATGGGGGTGCTAATGAATTTGCTTGTCCTAAGGGACATCACTGCTCTTGGTCACATAGACCTTGGGCTTTGCTGCTCTAGGTCTTCTCCAATGAGATCACCGCTTGACCTCGCCACCACCACTATCCTCCTCTACATCCGTCTCTGCTTTTATTTTCTTTCACTGAATGACGATGGTGGCGTTGCTCAGAGAGTAAATTATGGCAACGTTGCTCAATGGCAATAGATGATTAGGGCAATGTTTCCACGAGAGAGAAAAGATAGCGAAGAGAAATAGAAGTATGAAATGGGGATTGATAGGTAGAGCCAGGGTATTTTGCTTATCATGACTAAAGCTCTACGTTGGATAGGCCAATCTAAAAAAAGCATGCTACATGGACTGAAAAAGGTGCAAAGGTAGCGCATGTGAGAGATTTAGTAGAGACCTGTTATAAACATAACAAAAATTTGAAATATTGGCACATAATTTTGGAGGATGGTAAATAGTAAATTCCCCCCTACCAAACACGCTTTTTTTTTTCTCAATTCGCGTTAAATCCTACTCCGCAGCTTCGTTGTCGGTTGCACCCTAGTCGAATCTCCCCAGTCTCCTCGATCGGCCTCGACTCCCGGAGGTCTCCTCGCGATTTCCCCCGCCGCCTGAGTCGATCTCCATCCCGCAAGCGAGCAGCGGCGCCGGCGTCCCTCTCCTGCTGCTTCCGTCGCACCTCGCTCTGTTGGTGAGCATCCATTCATCCATCCATCCATCCGTTACTCACATCCCTCTTTCTCATGATCTCATCTCCTCCCTTTCTCATTTTCTCGAATTTGCGCTAAATCCTAGCTTCTCTTCTAGTAGATCTGAGAAGATGCATCTCTCCTTGCCCTTAACCTTAGCAGTAACAATAGACACCGCCCGCGCCGCCCCCCCCCCCCCCCCCCCGAAAAATTTGGGGCCAGGATCTAGCTCATAGGAGATCTTCCGAGGTGGGTGTTCAGAATTCAGTTTATCCTCTACTGATTGAATAATCTCTCTTGTTCTTTTGCCCCTCTGGCAGGTGTCTGAGCCCCGTTTTAATTACTGTAATTCTAAGGACCAAAAAAGCCATTCAATATGGTATGCCTACTGATTTATTACTCTTTGTAAGAAGTAACATTCTGACATTTGTCCTTTTGCTGCTGTAAGCGAATATTTTGATTTGTTTAGGAGAGCTTATTATTGTTTTTGTGTACCGCCAGGTGGTTCTTGCTGCTTCCATCATTTCAAAGTCCGGGAAAGGTTAGCTGGCTTGAAATTTTCAGTTGTTGATATATTGTATTATTCTCAGTGTCGAAAATAATATTTAAAAAAATTATATTCTTATATTGTAACCAAAACAAATCCTTTTGTTCATAGAAAAAGAAAAAAAAACTATTTGTATTTGTATAAGTTTTTAGTAGTCACCTGTGCTAATAAGAGTGTTAGCTCCTATGCAAATTTGTGAAACCCAAATACTAAGCTAGCTGCTATCGTGTTGTCTCAGTAGATTCTTAACTCCTATGACCCTAAAATCAGTGAGCACCTCATTGTTACCAATTTGTTGATGCTTCCTTCCAGAAAGTTAATGTGATTAGGCTGAATGTTGTTTCTTTTCTCTGCTTTTCAATTGCAGCACTTGTTTCAAGACAATTTGTTGACATGTCTCGCATAAGGATTGAAGGATTACTTGCAGCTTTCCCCAAACTGGTTGGAACTGGGAAGCAGCACACTTATGTTGAGACTGATAATGTTCGCTATGTTTATCAGCCAATAGAAGGCCTGTATTTGCTACTTATCACAAACAAGCAGAGCAATATTCTTGAAGATCTGGACACCTTGAGGCTGCTCTCTAAGCTTGTATCCTTTTTTTCATATGTTCATTGTTCCAGTTTTCGGACCTAACTAACCTATACAATCCTATACTAAGGAACATATAAAACATGGTTTTTTAACCTACCCATATATTGTTCTGTAGTGACTAAATATATATCAGATAATGTTATAAACGTTTGTTTTGTGGGATAAAATGAAGATTATAATGTCTTGGTTTAGTTGAGCTTGCCACTATATACTACCAAGGGGACAAAAAGGAAAGAAAGGCACTACATTGACAATGTGAATTTAGATTGAAACCTACATGCAAGCTATACAATTATGAACCGGTCATGTTTTAGGGCTATGTATATCCATCCATCATCAGGCTTGCTCCTATGCTGCATTGATTTTCTTTCTTGGCAATAATCCAGTATTTTGATGTCCTTAACAGTTGTATAGGTGCCTGAATACTCCCCCTCTCTTGATGAGGAGGGTGTTTGTAAAACAGCATTTGAGCTTATATTTGCCTTCGATGAAGCCATATCTCTTGGAAATAAGGAAAATGTAACAGTTCAACAAGTCAAACAATATTGCGAGATGGAGAGCCATGAAGAGAAGGCACACAAGCTGATGATGCAAAGCAAAATCAATGAAACAAGGGATGTGATGAAGAAGAAAGCTAGTGAGCTTGATAAGATGAGGGTTTGTACTGCATCTTTCTTCAGATTAAAAATAGATATTATAATTTCAGAGAAAATAAATGACAGTTAATGTAGTGGACTTTGATCGTTAGTAAAACAATATTCCATTATTATTTCTAGTTTGACTCTATGGTTGTGTGCTGTTTTTCTGTCAGCTTGTCATTTCTTTGGTTCCAGTTGATATCAGTTTGTGCAAATCTTGGTGCTTAAATTACAATGGCATTGCCGTCATTTGTTAATGTCTAAGCGGTGAACTTTCGTGGTTGGTGTTTATGCAGATGGAAAGAGGAAAACTTGACAAGGGAGGATACTCATCAATATCTGGTCCCCGGGTAATCGAGAAAACATTCAATGACATGAGCATTACCGGTAGTGGATTTGGAAGTGGTTCTGGATTAGGTGGACTGACCATGGATATGGACTCATTTGCTAGCAAGCCAAAAGGAGGTAACTTAAAAACTCTCTGCATTTTTCTTGGCGGATTTTATATTCTAGCATTAATGCAAGGGCAAACTTACTGTGTTTACCTAGGACTTTCTTCTTACAGTACTTGATATTCAGATCTCTCAAGACTTAAATTCATAATACAGTTTTCCCACACCAGTAGTCCTGCTTTCTGTCTAACTGCTTGACAAAGTTCAGTCAGCTATACAATGTTACTTACGTTTGCTAGCAATATTTGCACAGGTCGTCCATCTGCAGCTGCTACTACTCCTGGTAAAGGTCTTGGTATGAAATTAGGCAAAACACAGAAGACGAATCAGTTCCTAGAGTCTTTGAAAGCTGAAGGAGAAGTCATTCTGGAGGATGTACAACCCAATTCAGCTCAGTCAAGGTCGTCACCTCTTCCACCAAGTGATCCTGTCACAGTGACAATTGAAGAAAAACTCAATGTTACAGTTAAAAGGGATGCAGGTGTTAATAACTTTGATGTGCAAGGAACCCTTGCTCTTCAGGTCCTTAATGATGCAGATGGGTTTATCCAGTTTCAGGTAACATTCTTCCTGAACTTCTAGCATTCTGCTTGAATTCTTTTTTTCTATAGAAATTTTCAACACCAAAGAATGTAACACAATTTTTGTTTCTTTCTTATGTAAACCTATACGAGATATGCACTAAGTAAATAGAATGCATCTGTTATATTGGGTCACCTTTTCTTTTGCGGCGATATTGGGTCACCTTCCAGCTAAGATAATTCCTTAACAGCCAAGACAATTTTGTTAGTACATTTGCATTTGTTAATGCTTATCATGCCATGTTTGTGTTGCTGATGAGCAACATTATTTCTTTTTATTATGTTCAGTTTCATCTTTGATTCTCGTGCCATGTTTGCATTGCTGATGAGCAACATTCAGGCCGTAGACTGACCGGTGCAAACTGTGCACCTATTCAGGGCCCCCCAAAAATTAAGGGCCCCAAATCTATTAGTACTACTAATTAGTAACTATCTAAACTAATTAACAGCAAAAAAACGGAAAATAAGTTGCACGTGTGAATGGCCTAGCAAGCCAGCCAAACATCCCTGATCCATCAAATTTGAAAGCCCAAACATAGGAATTAGAATTAGCTAATCAGGCCCAGCAAGCACACCGCACCATCTCAGCTTCTCCGTTCACTCGTTGGACAAGCCGTCGGTGCTGCACATATAAATCTTTAATTAAAGTACTATAATTAAGTGAGAGAATAGTCTTGGTTATGTTGCATTTTTAAATTTTAGGGTCCAATTATACGTTTGTGCTGGGGCCTCCAATTTCTAGGTACGGCCCTGGCAACATTGTTTGGAAAATACTACTGATTGGGTGCCCGATCCATGCCAGAAGATCGGGCACCTGTCCTCCCTGCCAGCTAGCTCTGCATAGACTCCCAATGCTGCATGCCTTATCTCCCCCACCACTCTCTTATCTCCCATATATTAACCACCTTACTTATAAGATTCAAATGATTTTTTCTCCTAAATTATTTATCCAACATACAATATTAATACACGGTTGTATTCATTACAATTAAATCTTTATAACAAGATATCGCATGATTATATTCTAATGAAAAATCTACATATGTTTTAACCATTAATTTGATGTTTCATGCGTGAGAAATGAATGTTTCAACTGGGATTCAAGTATGTGGCACATTTCAAGTTGTTGTGCTGCTATAAATTTTTCGCACATGGTGCTATTTGGATGTTTCAATAAGTATTTTTTGATGTTTCACTACTTCATTTGCAAATATCGTACATGGTTTTATTCCAATGTTTCAATAAGTAACTTGTGATGTTTCAACAATTGCAGCACAGTGGTTCATGCATGATATAAAATATTTTAATTATAAATATATATATTATCAGAAATATAATCATCTGAGATCTTGTTGTAAAGATTTAATTGCAACGATATAATTAAATTTTAGATCGATAAGTAATTTAGAAGAAAATTTGGTTTCAAGATTTGCAAAAAAGTTGTTATAGAAGAGAGAAGGGACAGCATGCAACCCAGTGCATGGGCAGATGCATAGCACAGCACCAGCAAGCAGCAGTTGCATGGGCCAGCATAGCAGCATGCAGCAGCAGTGCAAGGGTCAGCTGCATGATTTTTGCTGTTTTATCGGGCGCCCAACTTGTAGTCGCATCCACATTGTTTTGTCCATGATACTATTGGTTGGAGCTGATCATTTCATATTTATGTCTTGTAGATTGAAAACCAAGATGTTCCTGGACTTAGTTTCAAAACACACCCCAATATCAACAAGGATTTGTTTAACAGTCAACAAGTTGTGGGGGCAAAAGATCCAAACAGGCCATTCCCAAGTGGTCAAAATGAAACTCCTCTGGTTAAATGGAGAATTCAGGGGATGGATGAGTCGTCTTTACCTC
Organism: Oryza coarctata; assembly: GCA_030770085.1. Lineage (NCBI taxonomy): Eukaryota > Viridiplantae > Streptophyta > Magnoliopsida > Poales > Poaceae > Oryza > Oryza coarctata. Next base: position 9,794,192 of record CM061471.1, read on the forward strand.
TATCAGGTGCACAAGCATTTTATTTTCTTCTGTCCATTAACTCATACTTCAAGGACATTTTTTTTCTTTGCTTGGTTGCTTACTACTTTTATTAACTTGTTTTTTCTTCGCATAGTCAACTGCTGGCCGTCAGTATCTGGAAGTGAAACCTATGTCAACATTGAATATGAAGCTGCTGAGATGTTTGACCTACACAATGTTGTCATATCTATACCATTGCCTGCTCTCCGGGAGGCTCCAAGTGTTAGACAGATTGACGGAGAATGGAAGTAATGTTTCAAATTCCTCTTTAGTGAACTTGCCTGTTATATTATAGTACTAAAATAATCCTCCAACAGGTCAAATTTGTCTCCTTAGTCTTGATGCTAATAGTATTAAAAAGTAACAAGTGATAACTAGCATTCTAGCTGTTGTTCCTGGCACTGTCTTATTGGCATCTCAAACTGTTAATCTGTATGCTTAAGAGGGATGTGTTTTGGATTTATCGGGATTTAATCCAATTCCCTTGTATGAACTGGTCCTAAATGATATTTCCTTGATGGCAATATGGTAGGCAGCACACTGAAAGCTTATTGGTCTAATGCCTGTTTCACATTTCATTGTGCATACAGGTATGACTCGAGAAACTCCGTGTTGGAATGGTCCATTCTTCTTATTGATCAGTCGAACCGCAGGTCCATGAAATATGAGTTCATATAATCATGTTTTGATTTTGTATTTGTTTTTTTGCCCTGTGTTGCTAACTCTTTTCCCCCCTTATTTGCAGTGGCTCCATGGAATTCGTTGTCCCCCCAGCTGATCCATCAACATTTTTCCCCATATCCATTGGATTTTCTGCATCTAGTACATTCAGTGATTTGAAGGTTGGTTTCCCCATATTTGTTGACAGACTCACACTTGTATATTTGATCTTCCTTCTTGTCTCATTTTATGGTAATCTTGTTTTCTGCATGCCTTGCAGGTCACTGGAATCCGTCCTCTGAAGGATGGTAATCCGCCAAAGTATTCGCAGAGGGCTCGTTTGGTGGCCGCTAATTACCAGGTGGTTTAAACTAACAAGGGGTGGTTGTTGCCTCACTTCAGCGGCACATGTTTGCGGTGTATGTTATCTTTCGGCGATGAGCTATTGAGAAGTCATGATAAACAAGGATTATTTTGCATTTATAGTGAATTTATTTTCGTCTGTTTCATATGTAGTAACATGTTGCACCAAATTTCTGATGATCTGTACTGCCACCTGAGAAATAAACGCATGTATTTTGGAGAACTTTTACAGTACAATGTACCGCCAGTATATAGTAAGTAATAGGAGTACATGGAAGGGCATGTTAGGAATTTAACAGAAAATTGGACAATAGCTTTTTAGTAGTTTATGGTCCGGTTTTAATCCAATTGGGAGTACCCGGTCCTGGTTCTCGTCGTGCGCTAGGATACGAGCGTTGCGAGCGCACTTTGGCGACGGCGCGATTTGACGAGCAGCGAGGAGAGGCTGGACCTGGGCCCGGCTGGTTGGGCCGTTCGCGGTGGCCCACGGTGAGCCCTTCTCCTTCGGGCTGAGCCTCAGGGCCCATGGCAAGACTGCGACGAGCTGATTCAGTGTAGATTCAGCAATCTTGTTACTTGAGTGTAGATTCTGCGTAAAAATGTTGGGCTAGTACGGACAACGTGAGGCAAATAAAACAGATACTCTTGATCGGCAGTTGAACATGGAAGTTCATAATTGTGAAGTTTGTTCCCACACGAACGAATCCAATGGGCAACTTATAGCGCCGCAATCATTTGCATATTAACGCATTCCCCAGTCGCTTGTGTGTCCATTTCTTCTAATTTTCAAACACCATTTATAATGCATGTTTTTCTCTGGAATGGAAAGCATGAGCTCTGCTATTCATTAGGGTGAACCATGAAGTTGCCGAGATTATGCAATACGGCTTAAGACTAGCGGCTGTTTACAGCAGGGTGTACGTGTTTGGTCTTCTTAATTCCTTCACTGTAACCCGGCTGTTTACACAAAAACAAGTTTGCCCTTTTTAATTTTGTACTACAATATCTCATTAAGTGCGGAGGAAAATCAATTTACATCGTTAAATCATTTATATTGGCTAGTATATATTGGCAGTACACTGTACTTCTTATTTCGTACGTCTTGTTCTTTTCGTGAGACTGTTGATCATTTTCTTGGATGTGTACTTTCTTTTTCATGAAAGAATATGGCATGCATTCAGTCAATAGCCAATTTTCAGCAAATTGAACGCCTTGTCATCCTGCATTCCACATGAATCAAATCTTCAACTTATCTTCTGACTACCAGCTGTTCCGATGTCACCAGTTATGTGCTGAAAATTTGAACTTTCACACAAAGGACCGGCCTCTACCTGTGAACGGACATAATTGAACCCTAAGAATATGCTGGGGAATATTGGAATTTTTTTGCTGGCACCAAGAGAACCGCTGGAATACGAGGAAGGGGGAAAAAAATCCCATGTAAATGATGTCTGCGTAAAGAACAAAAAATCGTCATCTAAATCTAGTTTAAGCATAAAAAGATTGCAAACAGGAATGCCATCAAGTGAAAAGTAGTAAAAACAATGGCCGGTTACTCGGATGTGAGAAAATACCTCAACCACGGACGCATGTTGTCAAGCAGCCATGTCCATGCATCGATTCGAAGCCGCCCACCTTACTGCTCCTGCATCCCGGTGGCATCCCCCTAGAGGCAACGGCCTCGATCCTAGCACTTGTACAAGCCGTGGACCGTGGAAGAGGAGTTGGAGCAGAGGGCTGCCCAGCCAGCTGTTGCTGCTATTGAAGCCGGAGCAGTGACGAAGCTAGGATTTACATATAAAGAGAGCCAAGTGACGAAACATAGTATCATAAATCAAATTTAAATCTCCTGTAGATAGCAAAACATAGCAACATGGCTATATATTATGATCATGCATAAAAGAAGGTTTGCATTGTTACCAATTTATGCTACATTTCAAAATGGTAACAGTGTGCTAGTACACTCAGCAAGGTGAGAGAGAAGCAAGTAGTGAAGAGATTGATTTGGTAAATTGTTGCTGTAACAATTCATGGATCATGGCCAACTTGCTAGCTTTGGGCTACATGGTTCCTATAAACAAGTGAACCGTATCAAATTATAGGGGACTAATGCAGCATGTGACTAGTAAATCCCGTTATTAACCACGTACTTAGTGACTAATTGCCACAGAAAAAGGAAAATCACCGGGAGCCCAGGCTACCTTTCGCCCTGTTCCTGTCACGGAAGCCGGGGTAGACAGAGTTAGGGTTCTAAGGAAGAAGAAGATCCACTAACACTTAGCTACTAGTTTAAAGTATAAGATTGACAATAATACCTACTTGTTTAAAATGAAAAGACTTACTAATATAACGTCTAGTTGCATATTAAAATAATTTTAAATTCTATGCAAATCTAATTCTATTTAAGAACTATTTGGTACAGCTCTTACTTTAAGGGTGGAGCATGCCAATTTAGCATTACACTCTCCAACTTGTTGTTTACTAACATGGAAGTCATGGCCTAGCAAGCATTAGTCCGAGACCCATTTGCCAGTATAGTTTGCTAGAGCCCCCCAATGCTCATCTGCTCTATAGACTACACTCCATTATTCATGAGCCGCAAAGCTGATGCTTCAAGGTGGTGCTACATGGACAGCAAGATCCTAGCTAGGAGTTGAAACAAGCTAGCATGTAGACATGCTTAGGGAGTCTGAGGAGGATGAAGATCCACTAACGCGTGGGCCACTAGTCTAAAGTGCAAGGTTGGCAATAATACCTACTAGCCTAAAATGAAAAGACTTACTAATGTAATGTCTAGTGGCATATTAGAATAATATTCTATGCAAATCTAATTCTACTTAGGGCCCATTTGGTATAGCTCTTACTTCAAGGGTGCGCATGCCAATCTAACACTACACCCTCACCTTGTTGTGTACTAACATAGACATCATGGTCCAGCAAGCATTGGTCCGAGGCCCATATGCCTAGTATAGCATGTCGAGAGCCCCTTGTTGCTTGCCTACTCTCTAGACATTCTAGCATCTGCGAGCTAATGCTTCAAGACGACGTTGGATAAATGGCAACATCCTAACTAAGAATTAAAACAAGCCGACATCCATGAGCAATGCTTCAAGACGACGTTGAATGAATGGCAAGATCGAACTAAAACAAGCTGACGTCTAGGCAGGCTTAGGGGGTTTTGACGAGAAAGAAGATCTACTAATGCATTTGCAAAGTTGGTAATAATACCTACTGGTCTAAAGGCTTACTAATATAATGTTTAGTGCAGATTAGAATAATTTTAGATTGTAGACAAATCCAAGTCTACTTTGGTCAATTTGATATAGCTCTTATTATGGATGGAGTATAGTTAAATGTCGTTCCACCTCATAGTGTATTTTTTAAAAACAGAGAGGCAGCTCCACTCTATATCATTTAGGATCTGTGGGTTTTCGATAGCACGTGAAACGAGATAAGATATTATTACATTAACTATTATAAACTTAAAATATAGATTTATTTGAGTTTTTGAAAACTTGTATATATAAAACTTTTATAAAAAATATACATTTAGCAGTTTGAAAAATATGTTAATGAAAAAAATGTTATTTAGTGTTGCTGAAAAGTTAGGAGAATATTATTTTTAACCCCTAAATTAATAAAAAAAATTATTGGCATTTTACAATGAGCGCGAGGATAAGCTAACTTGGGCATTTCTCCTGTAATAAGGTTATCATTGAGAAGCACGGAAATAGAGAATCAATTACTAAATAAGAGATTAATTTTGGGGCAACCCGGAGGTAGGAGACGCCGGCTTGTTTCAGCTCCAGGTCGGGATCTTGCCGTCCAACTGGCGCCGCCATGAAGAAACAGATCAGCGGCTCGTGGATGCTGGAGTGGGGAGCCCCGTTCTTTTTCCCCCCTGGCAGGTGTCTGAGCCCCGTTTTAAGTGCTGTAATTCTAAGGACCAAGAAAGCCATTCAAAGTATACCTACCGATTTATTATTCTTTGTAATATTAAGGAATACACTGAATTGCTTCTACAAGCTGGTTGATTTATAGGGCAATTACATTATTACCCTTACTTTTAGGTCTAACTGTGATTTTATCTCAATTTTTAGGGTTTACAATTTTATCTCCGAAACGAAGCCATATTTTGCTTCTTGTTTGAACGGTCAGTTTAATGGTGTTAAGTAAGTGAAAAAAAAGACATATACACCTTGCTCGTTGCATATTTGTCCCTGTTTTGAACAGATTTTAATTATCATTCTTTTTCCAAAATTAATGGAACCGAGCAATAAACCAATAAATCAGCATGTCGTCCACATGTTCAGTTCAATTTACTACATCATTTTGAAATCCCAAAACATTCAAGATGAACACTGCAGCAATTTGTTCGATGATTTAAGTTCTTTCACGTCAGAGTTCGCTCTGCGGAAGAATGTCTTGAACCTGAAACCTGAAATGTTTCACCAAACAATGCATATGAAGCAACACAGCCATCAATTCTCCAGTAGCATCAATCATAGAAGAAGAAGGCGGCTGCATCAACGTATCGGCCGATGTAGTTATGTAATGTCATTTCCCTCCAGCTTCTTCGTGCAAGTCCTTGCCGGCGGCGCACTTCACCACCCAGTAGAACTAGCCTCCTTCCGTCAGTTTCATGGCGGCGGCGGCGTCAACCATCTAGGGCTCCAACATGCAGTCGCCAAATATGTGGGTCGTCGGCGGGTTCGGACGACGTTCGAGCAATGATGCAAGTGTAATCCTCGGACTGCTCGATCTCGCTCGCCAAGACTGAGCCCATAATCCGCCGGACGCCGCCGCCAGCGATTGACGCCAGCAGAGACCCCGGCCTATGGGATCTCGCTGCGTCGCTTGCTCGCCGTCGCTGTAGACGTTGCCTGCTCACCGCGTCACTTGCTCATCGCAGATGCAACCGCCGCTTGCTCAACTCGCCGTCGCCGCCTCGCCGCAGCGACCGCCGACGCCTGCTCACCTCGCTGCGCCGTCTTGCCGCCACCGCCGCTCGCTCGCCTCGCAGCAGCCGCCGCCGCCTGCTCGCCTTCCTAGGGTTTGGGAATGGGGAAGGATTGGACCGGTCGAGCCCGACTCGGGCAGGCCGTGCGTAGGTGATAGTCACCAGGGGTAGAACGGACATTGCATATTTCATAAACTGTATTCTTCTTTTCTTTACTATTTCTTTAACTCAATAATTTTGCACCCACTTAACTTCTGTCCAAACCGGGGGCAAACAGTGGCTTCGTTTAAAAAAGCAGGACAAAATCACCAACCCTAAAAAATTAGGACAAAATCATAATTGGATTTGAATGTAAGGACAAGAATGTAGATGCCCCTTGATGGTTCTTATTATTATTTACAAGAGCTTATTATTATTTTTGTGAACCCCCAGGTGGTTCTTGCTGCTTCCATCATTTCAAAGTCTGGAAAAGGTTAGCTACTTCGCTGGCTTGAAAGATTTCAGTTGTTAATATATTGTATTATTCTCAATATCCAAAAGAAGATTTTCTTTAATATGTCCTGTTGTTCATAGAAAAAAAACTATTGCATTTGGATATATGTTTTTAGCAATAACCTGTGCTAATCAGAGTGTTAGCATCCTATGCAAATTTGTGAAACCCAAATGCTAAACTAGCTATTATCGTGTTGTTGCCTCGGTAGATTCTTAACTCCTATGACCATAAAATTTTATGTAGTGAACAACGTTGTATCTGTCGCTTACCAATTTGTTGGTGCTTCCTTCCCGAAAGTTGAGTGATTAGACTGAATGTTGTTTCTTTACTGTCTTTTTCAATTGCAGCACTTGTTTCAAGACAGTTTGTTGACATGTCTCGCATAAGGATTGAAGGATTACTTGCAGCTTTCCCCAACCTGGTTGGAACTGGGGCACACTTATGTTGACACTGAAAATGTTCGCTATGTTTATCAGCCAATAGAAGGCCTGTATTTGCTACTTATCACAAACAAGCAGAGCAATATTCTTGAAGATCTGGACACCTTGAGGCTGCTATCAAAGCTTGCATCCTATTTTCATTTGTTTAATGTTCTGGTTTCCAGACCTATCTAACCTATACGATATAATATGAGACATATAAAAAAGGTCTTTTTAACCTACCCATATATTGTGCTGTAGTGACCAAATATCAGATAATGCTATTAATGTTTGTTTTATAGGATGAAATGAAGATTATAATGTCTTGGCTTAGTGGAGCTTATCATTATATACTACCAAGGAGATAAAAAGAAAAGGAAGGCACTACATGAACAAAATGCAATTTTCATCGAAAACAACATGCAAGCTATACAATTATGAACCTATCATGTTTTATTTAATGGAACCTGTCATGTTTTAGGGCTTTATATATCCATCCACCGTTAGACATGCTGCTACACTGCATTGGTTTTCTTTCTTGGCAATAATCAAATACTGTGATCTCCTTAACAGCTGCATAAGTGCCTAAATGCATAAGTTCCTAATAATCAAAAACTATTGCATGTGATCTCTCTTGATGAGGAGGGTGTTTGTAAAACAGAATTTGAACTTATATTTGCGTTCGATGAACCATCTCTCTTGGAAATCAGGAAAATGTAACAGTTCAACAAGTCAAACAATATTGCGAGATGGAGAGCCATGAAGAGAAGTCGCACAAGCTGATGATGCAAATCAAAATCAATGAAACAAGGGATGTGATGAAGAAGAAAGCTAGTGAGCTTGATAAGATGAGGGTCTGCATTGCACCTTAATTCAAATAAAATATATATTATGTCTTCGGAGAAAATAAATGACAGTTAATGTAGTGGACTTTATCGATCATTAGGAAAAGTCACATTTCATTTTTTTGTGGTTGGTGTTCATGCAGATGGAAAGAGGAAAAGTTGACAAAGGAGGATACTCATCAATATGTGGTCCCTTGGTAATAGAAAAAAACATTCAGTGACATGAGCATTACCGGTAGTGGATTTGGAAGTGGTTCTGGATTAGGTGGACTGAGCATGGATATGGACTCATTAGCTAGCAAGCCCAAAGGAGGTTACTTCAAATGTCTTTGCAATTTCCTTGGCAGATTGATATTTTAGCATTAAGGGCAAACTTCCTGCGTAAAGCTAGGGCTTTCTTCTTACAGCACTTGATATTCAGATCTTTCGAGACTTAAATTAGTAAACCAGTTTTCCCATGCCAGTAGTACTAATTATGTAGATGTTTGGCAATGTATTACCTGCTTTCTATTCTAACTGCTTGACAACGTTCAGTCAGCTATACTATATTACTTACATTTGCTAGCAATGTTTGCACAGGTCGTCCATCTGCAGCTGCTACTGCTCCTGGCAAAGGTCTTGGAATGAAATTGGGCAAAACGCAGAAGACGAATCAGTTCCTATAATCTTTGAAAGCTGACGGAGAAGTCATTCTGGAGGATGTACAACCCAGTTCAGTTCAGTCAAGGGCGTCGCCTCTTCCACCAAGTGATCCTGTCACAGTGACAATTGAAGAAAAACTCAATGTTACAGTTAAAAGGGATGGAGGTGTTAATAACTTTGATGTGCAAGTAACACCACTGGACTTATATATATATATATATATCCGACCTCCTTATATAGAGTTTAGGTCTTAGTCTCAGTGTACACTATATTTCTATATGGTATTAGAGCGGATTTAGATATCTCCGACGCGCCAGTAACACTCCTCTCTCGCCAGCGAGCCGACGCTTCCTCTCCGTTGCAAACCTTCTTCTTCCCGATATTACTTCTTTGGCTTTCTTCTCTCCGCCTCTCCTCATCGTCTGCTCTGCAGACAGTTTACTTCTCCGCTTTTCTCCTCATTGGCTCCACCACGTGACAAGGAGATAGCCTTCTTCTACCTCCTCGTCCCATTTAGATCCATCTTCGCCTTCTGCTCCAATCCTTTCTTCTCACTTCAGCATGCTCTGTTGGCAGCCCATGCTTCTGTCCTCCATGCACCTCAGCGCTCGCGGTCTCCATCGGCTGGCACTTCTTCGGACACTTTTCGTTCCCGTCCAGCCCGACATGCTCACCTGCTCTTTGGACACAAAATCTCTCCACTCACGTCCGCGCCACTCCGGCACGACCACGTGTCCATGGACCAAAAACTCGCTTCACGGACGCGAACTCTCTCGCGTCCATGACCTACCTACTCTAACCACTCCCATCGGCCTATCACACCCAAGACTCCCTCGTCATGACTACCGAATCAGCTCTTGGTTCCGGCTCCCTTCTAGTCACCGAATCCCTTTCGGCCATCAGTGCTCTTGACAACACCTTGGGCCCTCCTCCGTCGATGTTCTCCCTACCCTACGCCACTGTCAACGTGAAATCTCACGTTCCCATATCTCTTGATCTCAATGCCAACTACACCAAGTGGGTCTTCTTTTTTAAATCCCTCTGTAGAAAGTTTGGCCTTTGCTCCCACATCGATGGCTCCACTTCACCTCGGCCCGATGATCCACAATGGGACATCGCCGAGTGCTGCGTGCGCAGCTGGTTACTCCACTCGGTCGATGACTTCGTCCTTGACCTTGCAATGGACGATACCGATCCCACCACTCGTGATCTCTAGGTGGCCATCAAACGGTCTGTCCTCGACCTTGAAATGGACGATACCGATCCTACCACTCGTGATCTCTGGGTGGCCACCGAACGGATCTTCCAAGCTAGCAAGCAACCGCGTGCCATTTTTCTTCTAAATGAATTTCACTCCATGGTGCAAGGGGACTCCACTATCTCCTCGTACTGCCAACGCCTGAAAGTGAAGGCTGCCGCTCTTCGTGATGTTGGCTACCCTATGGCCAACTCACAACTCGTCCTTGCCCTCCTGCGAGGATTCAACCCCCGCTTCTCAAACACCGCCGATGACATCGCCAACTACACACCTATTCTCACGTTCGCCAGGGCCTACGACATGCTAGTTCTCAAAGAACTACATCTGGCCAACGACGAGAAGACTGTGGCTTACACCATTCTCCTTGCCGTAGCCGATCATGGCTGCTCCAACCCTATTGGCTGCCATCCACCATGTGCCGCTGCCACCTCTCATGGCTTTGGTAGCCACGGCTTCAGCCATGGCAACAAAGCCCGCGCCGGTGGCAATGGTAAAGGCAAGAGAAAAGGCAAGGGCAAGAACTAGAGCGGTCTGATGCAACCTCGTCCTGCTCCAGTTCCTACCCCGACTACCAGTCCCATGGGTCCGTGGCTCTGCTACAACCCCTGGGCACCCTCAATCCCAACTACGCAGCCCTATCAGCTAGCAACCAGAGGTTCTCGATGCCCATCCTCAGGCCCACTTAGCATCGGCTCCCTTCCAACTGCCTCAGCTGATCCTACCGTCCCCACCTATCCAGTCGGTACTCTCATGAAACCAGGCTGGTCTCGTCGCTGCACTCAATCAAATGACGCTCCAACCCCAGCACCCTTGGGTGTTGGACTCTGGTGCGTCATCCTATATGGCGTCATCGGACGGTATGCTACTCTCTCACCACCCTTCTTCCCATCCTTTCGTCACCATCGGCAATGGGCACTCTCTCCCTATCAAATTCTACGGTGACTCCCTCTTGTCCACACCCACCACCAGTTTTCCTCTTCGCAATGTCCTCATCGTCCCCTCTCTCATCCATAATCTACTTTCTATTCGCCAATTCACTAGAGATAACAATTACTCAATTGAATTTGACGCTTCTGGTTTCTCTGTGAAGGATATTCCGACCCGGCGCGAGATGCTTCGATGCAATAGTAGCGGTGATCTTTACACCATCTCCACCGCGCCGTCCACTCCCCAAGCTAACATCTCCATCTCCACCAACCTATGACATCTTCGCCTTGGTCACCCCAGCCCCGACGCTGTCGACAATCTTTGTCACAGCACCTCCATCATGTGTAACCACAACAGCTCTACTGTCTGCCACTCTTGTCAACTTGGCAAACACGTGCGGCTGTCTTTCTCAAATTCTATGTCTTGTACCTCACGACCTTTTGAGTTAATACACTGTAATGTGTGGACTTCTCCAGTTAAGAGTGTTTTTGGTTATCAGTACTATCTCGTAATACTTGATGATTATACACACTATTGTTGGACTTTTCCACTAAACAATAGGTCCGAGGTCGCCTCCCACCTCATCAACTTTACCAACTATATGTCCACCCAATTCAACCTCTATTTAAGCCATGCAGGTCGATAATGGTATGGAGTTTGTCAATTGTACCATCCAAACCTTTCTTACCTCCCGTGGCACCCATCTTCGCCTCTCCTGTCCCTATACCTCTCCCCAAAACGGTAAGGCCAAACGCCTTCTTCGCACACTCATTAACATGAGTCGCACTATGCTACTTCATGCCTATCTACCTGCAATTTACTGGGCTGAAGCACTAACCACCGCGACTTATCTACTCCATCGACGCCCTTACTCCTCCGTTCGCCACAATATCTCCTACACCCTTTTGTACCATAAGATGCCCGACTACTCTCACCTACGTGTTTTTGGATGTCTCTGCTATCCCAATCTCATCGCCACTGCTCGTCACAAACTTGCACCCCGCTCCACTTCCTACATTTTTCTTGGCTATCCCTCATCCCACAAGGGATACCGATTTCTCGATCTCTCCACCCGCCGGATCATCATCTGCCGCCATGTCGTCTTTGATGAGTCCTATTTCCCCTTCGGTTTACTTCATTCTGGACCCTCGTCTGGCGATCTCGACTTCCTCCTAACTAACACCGTACCCTCCCGATCTTCTCTATCAATCCCACTTTCGGCGTCCCTATCGGCCGCTCTTGAGGACTTCTTGCACTGCTATTCTACTCCTCTCCGCTTTGATGCTACTCACATCGGACCTCCATTGGCCCTACCACCCTCATCGGCTCTTCAACCTCCATCGGCTCCGGCTGATACTATCTCACTCCCATCGAACACATCAACTCCATTGGCTCCTCAGCCTCCATCGGCTCGCCCACACCTATCGACCCCTCAGCCTCCATTGGCTTGCCACTCCCTATCGGCTTCTCTATCTCCATCAGACCGCCAACCCCATCGACCCATCAACCTCTATTGGCTCATCAACCCCCATCGGCTCCTCCTTCTCTATCGGCTCAGGCCGACCTCGTTCAGCCCTTTTTCGGAACATATAGTCACCGATCCCGAGCCAATGCCACCCTTTCCCATCCCATCCCTGCCCCACCACTCACGCTCCCATCGGCTCCTGTGAACCCTACTGTCCCCTCTAACTCTCATATGATCACCCAATCATAAACCGGGTCCCTCCGCCCTACCAAGCGCTACGGGCTCTCAGCAGTCCATTGTATCATCTCACCCATCCCGGCGACTCATCGTTCAGCCCTGGCCGATCCTCAGTGGCGTGCGGATGGCCGATGAGTACAAGGCCCTTATGGATAACGAGACCTGGCGCCTCGTCCCTCGTCCTCTCGGTGCCAATGTTGTGACTAGTAAGTGGATCTTTAAACACAACTTCCACTCCAATGGATCGCTTGCTCGTCACAAGGCACGCTGGGTAGTTCGGGGTTTCTCCTAACGTGCCGGCATTGACTACGACGAGACCTTCAGTCCCATCGTCAAACTAGCTACCATTCGGGGTGTTCTCGCTCTCGCTGCCTCGCATTCTTGGCCGATTCACCAGCTCAACGTGAAGAACGCCTTCCTTCATAGCCATCTGAAGGAAACGGTCTACTGCTAGTAGCCTCCAGGCTTCGTTGATCCATCTCGTCCCGATGATATTTGTCTCCTTCAGCGCTCCCTTTACGGCCTCAAACAAGCCCCTCAAGGGGCTTGGTACCAACGTTTTGCTACCTATCTTTGGCACATCAGCTTTATAGCCTCTGTCTCCGATACCTCCCTCTTCGTCCTTCATATCGGTAAAACCACCGCCTATCTTCTCCTCTACGTTGACGATATTATTCTTATAGCATCCTCGCCATCCATCCTACACCAAATCATGGCCCAACTCTACTCCGAGTTTGCCATGACCGATCTCGGTCCTCTCCATCACTTCCTTGGCATCTTTGTCACATGCTCTCCTCACGGGCTCTTTCTCTCCCAGCATCAGTATGCCATCGATCTCCTCCAGTATGCGGGCATGGCCGAATGTTACCCCATCGCCACTCCCGTTGACACTCGCACCAAGCTCTCTGCCACCGATGGCTCTCTCATAGTCAATTCCTCCCAGTACCGGAGTCTTGCTGGTGCCCTCCAGTACCTCACACTAACATGACCCGATCTCACCTACGCCGTCCAGCAAGTGTGTCTCTTCATGTATGCTCCGCGCGAACCTTACCTCATGCTACTCAAGCGTATTGTTCGCGACGTGAAGGGCACACTCTCTACTAACTTACATCTCAGCTCCAGCCCCATCGACTCTCTCACCGCGTACTCTGACGTAGACTGGGTGGGCTGCCCCTACTTTCGACGCTCCACATCCGGCTACTGCGTCTTTCTCGGCGATACTCTAGTCTCTTGGTTCTCTAAGCGTCAGACTACAGTGTCTTGGTCCAGCGTCGAAGCCGAGTATCACGCCGTTGTCCACGCCGTCGCTAAGTGTTGCCGGCTTTGCCTGCTCCTCTAGGAGCTCTGTACACCTATCCCCTCTACGACCATCGTATACTGCGACAACGTCAGCGTCGTTTACATGACCGTCAACCCGGTTCATCATTGATGTATGAAGTATATAGAGATAGACATTCATTTCGTACGTGATAAGGTCGCGCTAAGATATGTTTGGGTGCTTCATGTACCGTCGGTGCACTAGTTCACTGATATTATGACTAAATACCTACCCGCGCCTTTGTTTACCAGTTTTCACTCCAGTCTCTGCGTCCGTTCCCCTTCCGTTACGACTACGGTGGGTATTAGACCACTAGACTTTATATATATATATAGACTTAACCCCTCTGTATAGAGTTGGGTTCTTATACACCACATTCCTATAGAACCCTTCCTCTTGAGGTCCTTAAATGATGCAGATGGGTTTATCTAGTTTCAGGTAACATTTTTTCTGAACTTCTAGCATTATGCTTGAATTAGTTTTTTCTATAGAATTTTTTCACAAGTAAACAGAAGAATTTGTTTGCTTTTTCTAACACAACAATTTTTGTTTGAACCTATATGAGACATGTACTAAGTAAATATAATGCCTGTGTTATGTTGGGTCACCTTCCACCTATGATAATTCCTATACTGTACAGTTCTTTTTCTAGTCACATGTGATATGATATCCAATTTTGCCATTATATTTGTGTTTGTGATTTTGTTTATTCTAATCATTCCATGTTTGTGTTGCAGATTGGCAACGTTATTTCTTTTTATTACGTCCAATTACATCTACGACTCTTGCGCCATGTTTGCATTGCTGATGAGAAACATTGTTTGTCCATGATACTATTCGTCAGAGCTGATCATTTCATATTTGTGTCTTATAGATTGAAAACCAAATGTTCCTGGACTTAGTTTCAAAACACACCCCAATATCAACAAGGATTTGTTTAACAGGTCATTCCCAATTGGTCAAAATGAAACTCTGGTTAAATGGAGAATTCAGGGGATGGATGAGTCGTCGTTACCTCTATCAGGTGCACAATCACTTTACTTTCTTCTATATACTAAATCACACTTCAAGATCGTGCCTTTTCTTTTCTTGGTTGCCTGCTCCCTTATTAACTTGCTTTTTCTTCACGCAGTCAACTGCTGGCGGTCAGTATCTGGAAATGAAACCTATGTCAACATTGAATATGAAGATGCTGAGATGTTTGACCGGCACAATGTTGTCATATCTGTACCATCTCCTGCTCTCCGGGAGGCTCCGAGTGTTAGACAGATTAATGGAGAGTGGAAGTAATGTTTCAAATTCCTCTTTATCTTTAGTGAACTTGCCTGTTATATTATTCTAAAACAATCCTCCAACAAAATTGTTAGATGACAATTATATACTTAGTCTCGATGCTAATATTAAACAAAACAAGCGATAACTAGCATTTGTTCCTGACACTCATATTTGTACTAGAGATTTAGTACATATGCCTTGTATGAACTAGTCCTAAATGACGGACATTGTGTGGATAGAGCTAAACTTTTTATTTCCTTAATGGCAGTAAGGTAGAAAGCACAGTGAATACTGATTGTTATACTGCATTAATGCCTATTTACTTTTTATTGTGCATACAGGTATGATTAGAGAAACTCCATGTTGGAATGGTCCATTCTTCTTATCGATCAGTCGAACCGCAGGTCAGTGAAATACGAGTTCATGTAATTAAGTTTTGTTTTTCTGTTTTTTTTCCCTGTGTTGTTAACTCTGATTACCAAGCTTGATAGGACAAATCCATCAAGTGAAAAGTCAATTTTCGTGTAGCTGGGAAGTGAGGCATTAAAAAAAAACTGTTTTCATCCGACCTGCCGGATTCGAACCAGCGACCTAAAAGATTAGCTGCAACCACTACAGTCCTCCGCTCTACCAACTGAGCTAAGGTCGGTTTCATGTATAATTTTTTTTGCGTGAGTGTTATTAACCTTGTCTTGTTGCAGCTGCTCTCCACAACTGCTTATGGCATATCGACCATATACACTTTTTAGAATATTTTGACAAGCACACAATTAGGTGAATTCCATTGAGCAGCATGCACTTTGGAGAGAGGTGACGTCTAGGCCTTTTCTTTGCTTTCCATCGTATTCTGATTTCTGACGCGTTGCAACAAAGGCATATGCACATCCAACAGAAAATTGCACAGACGTAAACGTCTGAAAAACCAAGCCATCAATGGTAAATTGGTAACGGCGCTACTTTCATCTCTTTGACAGGCTCGGACCATGACTGCCGATGCAGGAGAGAGGCCCAGAGAAAAACCAGTCAGTTGTCATCATCTTTACCACATTCTGTTAAGTCATATGAATCAACCACCATTCATGGACCTAATGACAAGGGAAAAATATGAGTTGATTGATTACATATGGGAGAGTGGTTTGCTCGTCCAGGGGACAATTTACTGTGGCAGCAAGGCAAATCAACAATGGACATATGATGAATAGAAAGAGGAAGCACCCAAAGTTTGTCAGTAGAATCTTCTATTGTTGCTCTTGCAGAATGTCTGACAAGTTCTCTTCTGTGGCTGAGAGGATTGCATCTGCAGTTTTCGACGCCCTGAAAAAAAAGAGAAAAAGACATGTTTCTCATCAGTTCCGGGTTCCAGGGTTCCAAGACATCAGCAGGTAGGTCTGTTTTTATCCTTATGTATGTCGGAAGTGTTGGCTCTTGGTAATTCTAGCCTTCCTTCATCAATAACAACCTTTTTTAAGTTGTTCTCTTGTGAGCCGCTGAGCATACTTGTTTATCAGGTTCTTTCTGAAATGCTTCTCTGTCATGGTATGTAGAAGAAAAATCACCTTTTCTGCTCGATCCAACCTTTTCTCTTGGTGTTTACCTTGATAGGTGAACCTGTATATTAATAAATTTCAGAGAAAATATAACATGACAAGATGCATATTCATGTTGCGGTTATTTAGTATGAAATGCTGCAATGAAAGCCAAAATCAACAAATGTGTATGTGTATATATGATCATCGAAAGACAAATAAGTTGTGCAAAGCTCTTATCTTCATTTTGTGTGAGAATTTTGGAGACTTTTGATAGTAAAGAGTATCAAACTTTACAAGATCAATGGGGATGTGCAACGAACATCTAACATTCGTGACATAACTGACAATTTCTCAGACATGCATACGAAGTGAGTTCAGCAGGCAGATAACACCTGGCATCCCGAATTTTCCGTTTTCCCCTCATTCCTCCGCCGCATTAACTTATGTGCACCATAAAAGAATTACTCTCAGCCTACTATGTCGACACGATAAAACAATTACTCCCTGTTCCGATCTGGCCCATCATTGGGCACCTATCTGGATGGCCCGATCACTAATTTTCTTCGAGTAAAAAGATTACTACCTATTCTCTTCAACCGGTAAATGAATAATGTTTTTATTGCATATATCTTCATGAGACTTGAATTAGTAATATACTAGATGAGTTCGCGCGGGCGTTATGCCGCGCGGCTAGAGATATAAATGAGCGATTATACTGTTTTGTTTTTTCGTGATTTTAATTCGTTGTGTATGTAACAGTAGTGGTCTTTTACGTGTGTTACCGAAAACGTATGGCTCTTTGTTGTTTTTCCATATTGTGGCTTCTCGTTAGGAAGGCAAAGCTGCTTAGTGCCTGCATGTGTGATCAGGTTGGATGAGTATAGACGGGGCTTGCGTTGTAAGATTGATCAACGTCGGCGTTAGCGTCGGCGCAGGTGCAGCCGGCGTCGGAAAAGATGTGCTCGAGGGAGTCCATGATCTCGTCGAGCTGGCGGTAGGCCTAGCACGACGCCCTGGACAGCATCTTCTTAGTCTGAGTTATATATATATAAATTCGACCCCTTTATATATTCTTGGAGTCTTAGTCACTGTATACACTTTTACATGATATCAGAGCGCGTCTAGATATCTCCGGCGCGTAAGCTTCTCTCTCCGACGAGCCGACCCTTTTCTCCTCGTCGTCGACGTCTTCTTCCCATCGCCGATCCTATTTCCGGTACTCTCCTCCTAGCACTCTCCTCGCTCTCTCGCCCCCGTTTTTTCTTCTTCTCGTCTCTCCCGCAGTCATCCTCTTTTCTCCATCCCACCTCCGCGCGACCAGGCGATGGTCTCGATCTGCCTCCTCGTCTCGCCTCGCACCCATCTCCGTTTCTCTTCATGCTTCGTGCATCTCTCCTTTTCTGATGCCGGCGCACCTCCGCGCTCGTCGTCTCCATTGGCTGAACTCGTCCACCCTCCCATCGGCTGGACTTGTCCAGCTCTCCATCGGCTGGACTTGTCCAGCTCTTCATCGGCTGGAACCCTCCTTTAGTTCTAGCCTTTTTCGACATGCTCAACTGCTCTCGGACGCGAACTTTCTTTCCTCACGCCCGATCCAGTCAAACGTGTCCACGTGTCCGCGGACATGAGTCCCTGCCTCCCGGACGCGAACATATTCTCTTCGCGTCCGCTCCACTCCTTGGCCTACACGAGTTCACGGACGTGAATCTTCGCACATCCATGACCCAACTACTCTCTGACCCACTCTACCACCACCTTTTCCTCACCTACTCCGTTGCCTACTCCCCATCGGCCAACCACTCCTCATCAGCTGGCCGGCCCACTCCTCATCGGCTTCTCACATTCTTGATCGGCCGATCCGTTCTCTCATCGGCTTATCCCTCCCATCGGCTTCTTTCTCCCATCGGCTATTTGCTCCCTTTCTCCCATCATGACCACTGAGTCCATTCTTAGCTCCGACACTCTCCTAGTCACCGAGTTTGCTCCGTCCCTCGGTGCCTCAGACCACACCTCGGGTACCACCTCGCCGATCTTCTCCTCTCCTTACGCTGCTGTAAACCTAAAATCTCACGTTCCTATCTCCCTTGACCTTAACGCAATTATTCTAAGTAGGTTTTCTTCTTCAAATCCCTCTGTGGAAAATTTGGCCTCCGGTCCCATATTGATGGCTCCTCTCCACCTCGCCTCGATGATCCTTAGTGGGACATCACCAAGTGCTGCGTGCGCAGCTGGCTGCTCAGCTCGGTCGACGACTCTGTCCTCGATCTCGCCATGGACAATAACGACCCCACCACCCAGGATCTCTGGGTGGCCATCGAGCGGATCTTCCTGGCCAACAAGCAGCCTCGCGCCATCTTCCTCCTCAACGAGTTCCACTCCATGGTACAAGGCGACTCCTCTGTCTCCTCGTACTGTTAGTGCATCAAAGTCAAGGCTGCACTCTCCGGGACGTCGGCCACCCTGTGGCCGACTCTCAACTCATCCTCGCCCTTCTGCGAGGCCTCAATCCCCGCTTCTCAAACACCACCAATGACATCGCCAACACCACACCTTTTCCATCGTTCGCCCGGGCCCATGACATGTTAATTCTTAAAGAACTCCGTCTGGCCAACGATGAGAAGACAGTGGCCCACACCGCTCTTCTTGCCGCAGCCGATAATGGTTGCCGAGCTTCCTGTGCTACCCCTTCCTCCCGTGGCTCTAGTGGCCATGGCTCTAGCTATAGCAACACAGCCCACACCGGGAAAGGAAAGGGCAAAGGCAAAGGCAGGACTTGGCAGGGTCCGATGCAATCACGACCTGCCTCGGTCCCTGCCCAACCTGCTGGTCCCACGGGTCTATGGCTCTGCTATAACCCCTGGGTGCCCTAGCCCCAACCACGCAGCCCCATCGGTTGGCAACCCGGGGTTCTCGGCACCCATCCCCAGGCTCACCTAGCATCGGCTCCTATTTTGCCGCCTCAGCCGATGCTACCAACCCCACCCACCCAGTCGGTTCCCTCCTGGAACCAGGCTGACCTCGTCGCTGCCCTCAACCAGATGACGCTTCAACCATAGCACCCTTGGGTGCTGGACTCTGGGGCATCTTCACACATGGTGTCATCGATCGGTATACTTCGCTCTTGTCACCCCTCTTCCTCTCCCTTTGTCACCATCGGCAATGGTCACTCTCTTCCTGTCCAATACCAAGGTGACTCCTCTCTGTCTACATCCACCACTAACCTCCCCCTACTCAATGTTCTTATCGTACCTTCTCTTATTCACAATCTTATATTTATTCGCTAATTCACAAGAGACAACAACTACTCCATCGAATTTGATCTGTCTGGTTTCTCTGTGAAGGATATCCCAACCCGGCGATAGATCCTTCGCTGCAATAGTGGCGGAGACCTCTACACCATTCCCGCTGCGCCGTCCACTCCACATGCCAGCGTCGCCTTCTCCACCAACCTTTGGCACCTTCGCCTCGGCCACCCCGGCCCCGACACTGTCGCCACCTTCCGTCACAGTGCCTCCATCCGATGTACCCATAGTAGCTCCACAGTTTGCCACTCATGTCAACTTGGCAAACATGTGCGTCTGCCCTTTTCTAGTTCTCTCTCCTATACCTCGCGTCCATTTGAACTTATACATTGTGATGTATGGACGTCTCTAGTTAAAAGTATCTCCTGTAATCAGTATTATCTCGCTATACTTGACGATTACACACACTATTGCTAGACCTTTCTGCTCATCAATAAATCCAAGGTCGCTTCTCACCTCACTCACTTCGTCACATACGTGTCCACTCAGTTTAACCTCTCCATCAAGGCTTTACAAGCTGATAACAGTATGGAATTCGTTAACCATACCGTTACAAACCTCCTCACCTCGCAGGGCATCCATCTCCGGCTCTCCTGCCCATACACCTCTCCTTAGAACGGCAAAGCCAAGCGTCTCCTTCGCACCCTCAACAACATCAGTCGCACCATGCTACTTCACGCCCACTTACCTGCCACTTATTGGGCTGAAGCTCTGGCTACTGCGACGTATTTTCTCAATCGGCGCCCATGCTCCTCCATTCAAAACAATATTTCCTATGCCCTTCTCTACCGCACGGCGCCCGACTACTCCCACCTTCGTGTTTTCGGGTGCCTCTGCTACCCAAATCTCACCGCCACAGCTTCCCACAAACTCGCTCTCCGTGCCACCACCTGTATTCTCCTCGGCTATCCCACTTCTCACAAGGGATACCAATGTCTCGACCTTTCCACCCGACGGGTCATCGTCTCTCGTCATGTCATTTTGATGAGACATGTTTTCCCTTTGGTCTACTTCATTCGAGATACTCCTCTAGTGATCTCGACTTCCTCCTCACCAGCACCATGCCGACCAGGTCTCCTCCACTGTCCTCTCCATTGGCCTCCTCATCGGCCGCTACTGAGGATTTACCATTCACATATCCTACCACTACTCGGTCCGATGTCCCAAACATCAGACCCCTATCGGCCCCACCTCCATCGGCCGATACTGATCCTGTTTATCCTTCAGCCGATACCGTCCCCTCTCCATCGGACACCCCACTTCCATCGGCTCCTCAACTTCCATCAACTCCCCCTACCCTATCGGCTAATCCATCTCTATTGGACCGATCGGAATACTCAGCCCACCCAACCCCATCGGCTCAGGCCGATTTAATTCCTTCTTTTCCTCTCGTCTATAGTCACTGACCCGGAGTCGATAACGCCCCCACCCGACTAGTTCTTCCCATTACTCCCGCACCCCCATCGGCTCTAGTTCTCTCCACCTCTCACATGGTCACCCGCTCCCAGACCGAGTCTCTCCGTCCCACTCAGCGCTACGGTCTCTTCGCCGTCCACAGCTCTATCTCGCCCATCCCGGCGACATCTCGCTCAGCCCTGGCCGACCCTGAGTGGCGCGCAGCCATGGCCAACGAGTACAAGGCCCTAATGGACAACGACACCTGGCACCTTGTTTCCCGACCTCCCGGCGCCAACATTGTGACCGGTAAGTGGATTTTCAAACACAAATTCCACGCTGATGGCTCCTTTGCCCGTCACAAGGCTCGCTGGGTAGTCCGGGGTTTCTCCCAACGACCCGGTGTTGATTACGATGAGACCTTCAGTCCCGTCGTCAAACCCGCCACCATCCGAGTCGTCCTCACCTTGGCTGCCTCTCGCTCCTGGCCGATCCATCAGCTAGGCATGAAGAATGCTTTTCTTCACGGCCACCTGACGGGAACAGTCTACTGCCAGCAGCCCCTAGGCTTCGTCGACCCTTCTCGCCCCGACAATGTCTGTCTCTTTCAATGCTCTCTCTACGGCCTCAAACAAGCCCCTCATGCTTGATACCAGTGCTTTGCTGCCTATCTTCGACACATCGGTTTTGTGGCCTCTGCGTCCGATAGTTTCCTGTTCACTTTCCATATCGGCTCTGCTACTGCCTATCTACTTCTATATATCGATGACATTGTCCTTACAGCGTCTTCGACATCTCTCCTTGACCAGATCATGGCCCGATTCCCTCTGAGTTCGCCATGACCGATCTTGGTCCTCTCTATCATTTCCTTGGCATCTCTATAACCCGTTCCTCCCACGAGATCTTTCTTTCCCAACGCCAGTACACAATCGACCTCCTTCAGCGTGCTGGCATGGCCGATTGTTACCCCACGGCCATCCCGGTCGACACTCGAGCCAAACTCTTCGCTGCCGATAGCGCACTCATTGCTGATCTTTCTCACTATTGGAGTCTTGCCGGGGCTCTCCAATACCTCACTCTCACCCAGCCCGACCTCACGTACGCTGTCCAGCAAGTGTGCCACTTCATACACGCTCCGCGCGAACCTCACCTTGCGTTGCTCAAGCGAATCCTACGCTACGTGAAGGGCACCCTCTCCAGCGGGCTGCATCTCAGCTCCAGCCCCATCGACTCCCTTACCGCGTACTTCGACGCGGACTGGGCAGGTTGCCCCGACTCTCGACGCTCTACGTCCGGCTATTGCGTTTACCTCGGTGACACTCTCATATCCTGGTCCTCAAAACGCCAGACTACAGTGTCCCAGTCCAGCGTCGAAGCCGAGTACCGCGCCGTCGCCCACGTCGTTGTCGAGTGCTGCTAGTTTCGCCAGCTTCTCCAGGAGCTTCGTGCACCTCTCTCCACGGCGACCATCGTCTACTACGACAATATCAGTGCCGTCTACATGACCGCCAACCCGGTCCATCACCGACGCACCAAGTACATCGAGATCGATATCCATTTTGTTCGTGACAAGATCGTATTAGGACAAGTTCAGGTGCTCCATGTATCATCGGCACATCAGTTTGCCGATATAATGACTAAAGGCTTTTAGTCCTGCCCACGCATTTGTTCATCAGTTTTTGGTCCAGTCTCTGCGTCCGTTCTCCTCTCGCTGCGACTGCGGTGGGTGTTAAATAGACCACTGGCCTGGATTGTATATATATAGACCCCGACCCACTTTCTACACTCCCGCTCACTCGTGCTCCGGCATGACATGCGCCGTCATGGGCGCCGCCGGGAGCTTCAGCCACCCCACCCTGTACCGCTGCACGCGTGCTACAGCGCCAGCAGCTGCGGCTCTATGGCCCGTGCACGCTCACCACCTCTTCCTCCGGCGCCACCCTGCGCGCGCACACGCCTAAACATGTCAAACAATCAGATCCCGATGATTTACCATAGCAGCAGTAGAGTAGAAGCACGGACGGATTGTTGTACCAAACGAGCACGAGGAATAAAGCAAACAAAAAAGATTACAGAAGGAAGAAGAACGCCAAGTAGAGGACGAATCGAGAACGACAGCGGCGGGCAGGAGACGGGAATGGCGGAGCCGACGACGAAGACATAGTGGGCCGAGCTACAGGGCAACAAATCGCACGGGGAAAATGCATGCAACATCAAAGAATAATGGCGCCCGCTTCGGCGAGACCAAAATTGCGTGCCTTAGTTCGCAACAGACGATGGCCGACTCCGAGAGATCAGAACTACGCGCTGGGCTTCAATCTGTACCACAAGTAAAAGACTAGGCGGATAAACCAATCAAGTAACCGTCAGATGCATGCAACGAAGGAGCAACGAAATCAAAGAAAAGAAAGAGAGACCAACCAGCCCGCTGATCAACCTGTTCTGAGTGATTTACATAAGCATAGCCTGTGTTGAGTGATTTTTAGGATTGCGAAGAACATCCACATGTGGAGGAAATCCGATCTGAACGGGAAAATAATTTGTAAAAACAAGGAAGCAACGGAAAGAGAGGGTCTAAAACAGAGCAGAGGCAAGAAATCAAATTAACTGAGCGGCTCACAGAACAAAAGCGACGGACAGGAGAGAAAAGATGCCACAGAAAGAAGAAGAAAGCACGGAGAAAAAGAAGAGATGTAGTATAAAGGAACAGAACGGAAGCTAAAGCTTGGAATACAAGCAGAGTAAGGCGGTAGAGAGCACACGTACGCACGCAATGCAGATACCCAGACGGCGCCGACGGCCCGGATCTGGGGACATTGGAAACGGAGATGGACCGTGGTCGGAAGAGGAATGAAGCCAGTGTAAAACTATAAAAGCGTTCTACTCTCCGTTGTGAGTCACTACTACGTATTTATATAGAAAGAAAATGTCTTGTGAATTACAAGAGATTATTATTCTCATTACAATAAAAATAAACATAATCATATCTTCTAATTACATGGTATTATATATATATAATATTATATATCTTTTTATATCCCTAACATTTCTCCTCAATTATAATTTATCAAGAGATTATAGCTGAACTTTTGTGAATCTATCGATAACTTGATCAGCTGTACGTACAAACTGAATATTTAATTATTTTCTTATAATCCTTTCTTTCTCAAAGTGATAATCAATCTCTATATATTTTGTCCTGGTATAAAAATTAGATTAGTTGATAAATATATAGCAGCTAAATTGTCACACCGTAATTGTGCTACTTATGGTGCTTGTATATGAAATTATTAAGGACTGAAACCATGTCATCATACCAGTTGCATTGGCTAATAGTTAATGTTCTGACTTAGAGCGTAAAACATTTTTCTGTTTCCTCATACTCTATGATATCAAATTGGATCTAAGAATAAAGCAAATCCACTAGTAGACCTCCTATCATCAGGACTCTATGTCCAATCAGTATTAGAAAATGTACTAATTCTAGTTGATTGGGATTTTTCTATTCTCAATCCTAGACTGATTGTTGAACGAATGTATTTTAAAATTTTCTTGAATACAGTTCAATGTTTAATTGTTGGTGAATGAAAAAACTGACATATCTTATTGATAGAGAATGCAATGTCAGATATGGTAAGTGTGAGATATTATAAAGCTCCTACTATACTTCTATATTATGTTAAGTCCTCAGATCTAAGTAAACTATCTTTATAAATTGACAACTTCACTAAAATAAATAATAAAGTGCTAACATGTTTATAATTTGTCATTATAATCTTAAGTAAATAGCAAGAAAGATACTATTCTTTAATTTATTTACGTCTATGCCAAGGTAGTAATATAATTCTCTAAGATCTTTGAGAGTAAATTCCTGATTGAGATTCTTGAGTAGAGTTATAATAGTCTCCTGCATGGAGCTTGTAATAATAATATCATTCATAAAAATGAGAATAAAGATGATAATTGTTATCTTATTGTAAAAGAATAATGATGTATCTACTTTTGAGGCCTTAAAACCAAGATTATACACATTTGTACTTAGATGAGAATACCATGCTAAGACCATAAAGTGACTTATCTAGTTTATAAACAAACACAAACTTAACTTTATCCTTATACCTAGGATTGTTTCATGTAAACCTATTCCTCCATGAAGAAACACATTCTATATATCCAGCTGTGTAAGACTCCATCCCCTAGAAACAACTAGCAATAGAATAATCCTAATGATAGCAGACTTTAGCACAGGACTAAATGCATCCTCATAGTGAATGCCATATCTCTGCTTAAACCCCTTTACAACTAGACGAGCTTCGTACCGGTCTAAACTTCTATCAGATTTTATTTTAACCTTATATACCAATTTGCAATCTATGACATTTCTTTCCTTCTTAGGTGAAACAAGATGCCAGGTGTTATTGTTCATTAGGGCCATATATTCTAAATCCATAGTTTTTTCCTAATCCTTGTGCAAAGCTTCTTTTAGATTTTGAGGTTCACGAGTAATTGTTAAATGAGACTGCTCATCATACTTTATGGCACTATCGCTGTACATTTTGTATTTACGAATTCTACTCTGAAGCCATGTGTGTGACCAAGGCAATATTGCCGATGGCGCAGTTGATTGTTCTGCTCCAGTTGATGGCGTAGTCGATTCAGACACAGTTGATCTCTACGGATGTGTGTGTGGCGCAGCTGATTCAGACACAATCGATCTCTGTAGCCATGTGTGTGGCGCAGCCGATAATTGTACGGCAACCGATGGCATAGCCGATAGCATAGTGATCGCGCTGGTGAGATATCCTTCCATGCGGACACCTTGTACATCTAGAAGGATCTATGCCTTGCACAAAAAAAATTGGCCTTTGTCAACTTCTCGGTAACGACTTGGCTGAAGAACGGATAAGCGATGGCTCCGGTGTAAGAACTCACCATGACTCCACTAGATAGGATTTAGATGTTTATGAACGAGAGGCTTTGATACAATGTATAACTAGTAAAAACGTTCTACTTCGTTAGGAGCCGCTATTGCATGTTTATATATGCTGAGAAAATTCCTTGGTGTGGATTACAATCAGGAGATTACTATTTTATGATATTTAATAAGTTTATGATATTTATAGTAGTACAATTCAAAATAAATCTGTGTGTACAATTCTTTTTTATTTTTAAACTATATTTTAAAAGTCATTTATGGTCAAAGTTTAAAATATTTTACCAAATAGTATTCAAAATGTTAAATGCTTATTATGATGGGAGGAACCATATAGATAAAATTGCTTCTGTCCCATTGAAAGAAGTTTTGTAACATTGATGATGCCCGTTAATATCATTGGAAGTGTGCTTTTGTTTTGTGGAATTATATCAAACCACTGTTAAATCTTTACCATTAAACCTTTAATATCATTACTCTTTGACATGGGTGACCAGCAACCAGGGTCAAGCTTGGTGGCGCAACAACAGAACCTAATGATGCAAGCTGATGGTAGGAGAACTAGATTGTGCCGTAGCGGAGGGTGCTAGCAGTGAGGGGCATCATCAGAGCATGAGCTCAAGTTCGAGGATGTTGACATCAAGCTATAGGGCACATTGAGCTCAAAGGTGCTAGTGGGGAGTAGAGTGAGCTCAAGCTTAAGCGTAGGAGAAGAGAGCAAGCTCCTGATCTAGAGCTATAAGGGGATTGGTAGCTCTAGTGAATAGAGATGGGTGGAGGAAGAAGAGAGAAGCATGATTTTGATATTTCATATTATGATTTTTGGTGTTTTCGATATTTTGTCGAAATCCTGTTATTGGGATGACGCTATACTTGGTTGAATGAAAGGGAAGCCCCCACTTTGGTCAAACTTGATTGGTTCCTTTATACTACGGATTGGGAAGCACTCTTTCTAGAGTGTATCTTGCAGAGCCAAGCTTCTGAAATCTCTGATCATTGCCCCTTGGTGCTCGGTCTCAGAGATGGAATTCACAGCCAACATCACTTCCACTTAGAGAGTTTCTAGACAAAGCTTTTGGGTTTTTATGACGTAGTAGAGGCTTCCTGGAATGAACCAGTCCCTTCTATATGTGCTTTGGAGTGTATATCCATCAAACTCAAGTGCATTACTCGTGCCCTCCAATCTTGGAGCCAACGGTAGGTAGGCCATATCATGATAGAGCATGCCGTTGCTCGAGAGATACTCCATCGTCTTGAGATAGCATGGGACCATCGATAATTAAATAGAGAATAGAACTGGTTGAGATATTCTCTGAAAAAAACATTGAAAAAAACACTGTCTTGTGCTGGCCTCCCTTGAGAGGACGATCGCTCGCCTTCGGTCAAGCATTCGGTTCTTGAAGGATGGAGATGCCAACACATCTCTTTTTCATGGGCAAGCAGGATTCCGCAAAAGGAAGAATTTTGTTCCAAAGCTCATGCGTGAGGATCAGGTCGCCACCAGCCAAGAGGACAATCAGAATGTCATGTTTGATTACTTCGATGTTCTGTTAGGTTCCCGTGCTTACATTCTAGACCTCAATTTCTTCCATATGGAGGGCGTCGATCTCTTAGCATTGGATGCAGCAATTTCAGAAGAGGAAGTGTGGGATACAATTAAATACTTGCCAGCGGATAGAGCACCTAGTCCAGATGGATATATAGGTTGGTTCTTTAAATCATGTTGGTAGTTAATAAAGGCACATTTCTTTGCAGTCATCATGGTATTGCAGCAAGGAGATGCATACATTATTCTTATTCCAAAGAAGGCCAAGGCTCTGCATCCCAACGACTTTTGTCCGATAAGCCTCATCCATAGTTTTGTGAAGCTAGTGACAAAAATCATGGCAAACTGTCTGGCTCCTTTGCTAAACAATTTGGTGGCTGCTAACAAAAGTGCTTTCATTCGAGGACGTTGTATTCATGATAACAACATTTTGGTGCAGCAAACAATCAAACTCTTCCATCGTCAACAAGTCCCAAGCCTCTTTTGAAGTTGGATATTTCTAAAGCTTTCGACTCAGTATCTTGATCCTTTTTACTAGAAGTACTCATTCATTTGGGTTTTGATCAAGTTGGTGTAACCCGGTAGCTAACTTACTTTCCATAGCCTCCACCTGGGTGCTTTTTAATGGTGAATCAGGTCCGGAAATTAGACACCAGCGAGGTCACTGACAAGGAGACCCCCTCTCTCCGATGTTGTTCATCCTCGTAATGAAAGTGCTCAATAGTTTATTCACCAAGGCAGGAGATTTGGAGTTGGTACAACCACTGTCTAGAGCAAATCCGAGTTAGCGCATATCTCTTTATGCCGACGATGTTGTCTTGTTCATTCGGCCACAAGATGTAGAGATGAACCTCACTGTGAGCATCCTAGATGAGTTTAGGAAGGCATCTGGTTTTCAGACAAATTTGCAAAAAAGTTGTGTTATACCTATTCTATGTGAGCTGGCACAAATGGAGCTTGTGACATCTACACTTCCATGTGTGCTAGTAGACTTCCCATGCACATATTTGGGATTGCCAGCCTCAACCAGAAAAATAGGAAAGGCAGATCTACTCAAATGGATTAAGAAGACTAATGACAAACTCCCAAATTGGAATACCGCTCTCATGAATATGGCCAAGAGAGTTACTTGGGTCTGCTTCGTTCTTTTAGCTATTCCTATTTATGTCTTGATAGCGATTAATATTAATATTAAGTTCTACTGTTAGTTAAAGAGATAAACTGACAAGGAAATTTATTTTGAAAAAATAACATGGTACATCCACCATTTATACATATACTTCATACATATCCATCATGCATACACACTTCATACATTTGTTGGATATTTGGCTTCTGCAGCACCTCATCCAACGTGTTGGGGAGGACAGAGGGGCAAGATGGATAGATCCTGTCGTCTGAGGCAGCAGTGGCAGCATTAGGTAGAGGAAAGGGAGAAGCATAGAAATTCTTGTGTTTTATGTATATGTTGATATAACCCGGATAAGTATAGTTATTTATATCGCAATAGCTATCAACAATTCACAATGCCATTGGAAAGAGAAGAGGAAGAGACAAGTGGAGACAGATGAGAGAGGAGAGAGAGAGGAGCAAAGGATGATAAGAGCAAGAGGACTTAACACAAGCAATTGATTTGTTGGCTTTACTATATCACAGTAAAAACCAGTAGTAATACTATAGCTACTATTTTTTTAATTAAGGTGAAATGAAAATGATATTGCTTTTAGTGTCAGTTTTAGATTAACAGTTATGGACAAAAGAGGTCGGATTGATGATTCAATCTATAATAGTGCTAGCCTCCCCATGGCCTCTTGAGCCCTTCCTGTTAGTGATATATTCTATAGACAACATAGAATCTATATTATATATATATATATCATATATTATGTTTATGATATATTAATTATGTGACTTATTTATAAGACTCATAATATTAAATGTTGCTATTTTTAAATAATCTTTAATTATATATCATATGAGAAATAAATATGATTGTAAGATCAACATATCTATTGATCGATAATTATGTCTTATGGATCATGGTATGAAGATAATAAATTGATAATATGGATATATATTAGTAAACATATGTTGAATAGACCTATCATGAGATACTACAGAAATTTTATATATCATCAGTTAATCTTAAGTAGTATTTATATGGAGTTTTTACAGTTAAAATCTCATGGTTCTCAACATATGTAGTAGTTTATTTTAAGAATATCAAACACTACTCCATGGTAAGACACTCATAAAAATAGTTTTTTAGTTTGTTATGAAATATGTAATGGGATGTGAGTGAAGAAGATAGAATTTCTCCCTCCTATGAGAGAGATATCTCTAGGCCCCTTGATGTATTAGATTATAGAAGTGTATAGCTATACCAAGGTGATTGAGGAGTCAATCATAAGTTTATAATTCATTACAGGATCGAGACAGTGATCGAGCTATTAAGAGGATAACAAGTCTCGCCTTGAGCTCGATCGATATCGTAAGATAAAGACATTCGTACATGAGAATATTATAGGTTCATGCGATACGATCTTTACATATGCTTTAGGGTTAATATACTTTGGTAGAGACCGTTATTAATAAGATGACTAGAAAGACGTTTCCGGGTCACCACTAAATATACATGAAGCTATAGGATCATATATTTACATTCGAATAAGGGCTTGATTCGGATAGAGATATGAGTAGGTTCCTATTGGGTCTCGGTTTTTTAGGTCTAAGTGAGAAAGTCTATATATAGGAAGACGGCGAGATCGAGGAAAGACATCTCTGTTTATCTCGAGCAAAATCCTAGGCGACATCTCTCAAGCCAAAACCTTGCTGCTTGTGAGTGATAGTATACCTGTAATCGACGTTTTAGCCTTAGACCTGTGGATACCGGTGGAGGCGCTGCTCGTTGGAGCGTTGATCGGTATTAGGATCATAGCGTTCAATTAATTTGTGTACTATCTCGACATACGTATAGTTAGATCGGTTTCTCCAATCCTTCTTCCGTTGCACTGCACGTCTTATATTAATGGCCTATAATTTCCCTTTCGTATGATGTTGTGATATACGTGATAAGAAAAATTTTATTTTATATTATCGTAAGCCACTTCTACTCCATACTCCCTCTCTCTTCCAACGCCACCACCGCTCATAGTACTTCCTCTTCGTCCAGCATGGCGCGGGCAGGAAAAAGGCACGGGAAGATGAGATCTGGTTGGCTCGAGTTCGGCTAGGCTACAAACTGGGCAGCACTGTCACCAGATTGCCATGCATGTGAATCTGCAAATCGGGTAATTTTGTGGCGTAGAAAGGAATCGTACATTCGTACGTACGGAACGTGTGAGAAAGGAAGCCAGGTTGCCGGCTGCAAGATCACTCTCGCCTTTTGTCCGCGGCAGGGTGGCGGCCGTCCACAGAAATATCTCGCGCGTGGCCGGCCGGCCTGCCGGCAGCAAGCACCTTAGCTAGCTAGCTTGCTACCTGTCGGTCGACCAGCACCGGCCATGCATACATCAACTTGATAAGCATATGAATCACACTATTGTGTACTTTGGACGCGTTCTCGAGCTAGCCCTTCCTCACCTCGCTTTCTATGGCTGGCTGACTGCAGGTCTCTTTTCAAACGCATGCATAGGTACAGTCGAGTGCTAGCTACTACAGCTTAGCTAGGGTACTAGATCTGATAGTGCTCTCCAAAAGAAGATGTAGCAAGCTAGGGAGAGGCTGGGCTGGCTGGCTTTCTGGAAGACAATCGATCGATCGAGCATCAGATGACTGCCTGCTGGCTAGCATAACTAGTCGGTCTGGGAATTATACCGATCTAATCCTTTCTCAGCTTTTAGGTGATTTGGTCGTCGATCTCTCTCGTTACATTGTTTTCCATCCTATCGTCTAGTTAGTTTCTTGACGATTACCTTTTCAGCGCCTCTCTTCCATTACTGTCGGCATATTCGTTCGTAGCATGTGTAAGGAAGAAAAAAAAGATCGAGAGACTGAGATTTGCTTAGAAAAAGACCTAGTGTGCATCACACCTAAATTCCTAGCAGCTACTAACTTCATTCCCTCTTTATATTATAGTCAAATATAAAAGAAACCTATTTTGTCACATAATCATCTTAACTCTCTTGATATGATAAACTTATAAACATGAGTCCCTTCTCTTTCTTGCCCATCGAAGACTACACTAATTTCGTTATGGATGATGACGTAGTGCATTCAATCACTAGGAAGGGAACTCTTTTCACACTTAGCAAATACGATTAGTCCCGATGATCATACTGTCAATAATCACCGAAACCCTAAACAAAGCACTAGGTGTTTACAATATCTTCCTTTTTTCATGACAATACAATGAATGATGAAATAATGCATAATTCATATTTAAGCTCATAAGAGATGCATAGGGGATAAAACATGCAACAACTCCCTCTTAAAACAAGCAACCATCTCCCACCCTTATGCAAGGCATAATATATCTCTTTTTCAACTATCTCCCCCTCAACATAACATAATTCTCCCCCTTTGGCATTAAGCACCCAAAAAGGAAAGATCTACTTTCTACAAAATGTATGAGCCATGTTTAACACACAACAAGCTTAAGTTTTGTGATAATTGACTCATTTGGCATGAAGATCAACAATTAACGCTCTAGGGTTGATTTCCAAACATAAACAATTCTTTTGAAAGATTTTTTAAAAGAATTTTCATGAAACCACTTGTAAAGAATGATTCTTATGCATGCAGTTTTTCAAAATTTTGAAAATTCCTTCAAATATTTTTGTAAACAATATGAAGATTTTCATGTACAAAAACATTTCAAAAAGTTTTCTTTAAAACATTTTTAAGAGCGAATGTTTTATATGCAATTTTGAAGACTTCTTTTATACAAGATCTCCAAAAGTTTTGTAAATCTCTTTTTGATGCTTTTCATGCATAAATCATTTTGGCTAAGAATAGGAATTGAGCTTATGTTGATATATGTCACATATAGGGATGCATAGGCATATCAAGAGTGACATACTCCCCTAAATGTGATACCACATATGCAAGGAAGAAAGAAACAAGCAAGGAAACTAAACAAGAGGGCTTAGATGCTAGCAATTGGTAAAAGATATGAGCAATATGAGTACCTCTAGCATCTAAGTTAAGATGCTCTTTTTTTCCATGGGAGGTATTGAATTATCATATGTCATATCCATTCCAAAATTTGATGATCAAGTTATAAAATTCTTTGCAATATTAAAGGTTAGGGGAGCCAAAAAATCATCATCAACATAAATGAGATAACGTAGAAACTAATTGCTAATGATCTTGATGAAGAACATGGTGTCCACTTCCTACTTGTGAGGTGAACATGGTGTCCACTTCCTTCCAAGTATCCATCAATGGCCTTCAATTTTTGTAATTCAGCTAGACACACCAAACAAATCAAGCTTTTGTTTTTGGTACCCAAAATTTCTTGGGTCCATGGGGGTTAGTGATAAGAGACTTGAGAACCCAAATGAATCTTTTCTTCTCATGAAATGCATGTATGCCAACGAATCTCACAACAGGCTTTCCATCTCTTACTTTCTTAATGATGTAGAATGACTCATATTTTATGGTCTTAGAAGAGGTACCCATTGCACATTCTTGAGGTAGATGACCCACTTCATGGCACTTGTAGCAAAATGATCCATTCCCCTTAATGAAATTAATCTTGTTGTTGACCACTCTTCCTTGCTTAGGCACATATTCAAAACCTTGCTTCCTGAGAGAGTACTTTTGCTCACCAAGAATCTTCTCAAGCGAGGCATTTCCTTTGAACCATCTCTCAATGCCTTTGCTCAATTTATCTACCTCTTCCTTGAGCCTCTCATTCTCCCTTGCAAGGTTAGTCTCAAAGCAAATAGTGGAAGAACTTGACATATCAAGCTAATCATCACAAGTCCTTCATTTTCACTTGATGAGGCTTGGGAGCTATTGTCTCTGACCACACTTGTAAAAACTCTTTCCCTTCTTGTGCTTCTTCTTTCCATACTTGCATTGATAAGAGATGTGCCCCTTCTCATCACAACTGAGGCACTTGATCTTAGTAAAAGGATTTTTATTGATTGAGGAAGAATTCTCATCATTGAAATCTATCCCTATGACTTGAAGCTTCTTGACAATCATTCTTGCACTTCTCTCAAGATGTGCTTCATCCGAGTTAGAGCTCTCATCATCTCTATCTTCATTACTTTCACTTGCCTCTTGCTTCTTGAGCTTGGTCTTGAAAGCGACATTCTTTATTTTGCTTGATGAGGACTCATCACTATTGTGGCAACCATCTTTGCTTAGAAAGAGTTCATGAGCGGTGATCTTCCCTAGGAGTTTAGTAGGAGTGATGGTGCTCAAATCTGCTTGGTTGACAAATCTCACAAGCATCTTGCATCTTTTGGAAAGAACACGAAGCATCTATCTTGCCACCTCTTGAATGGTGATGTTAGACCTAAGTCCCATGAGCTCATTGACAATTTTGTTCATGCGGGAAAACATTTCATTAGTATTTTCATAAGGCATCATGGTAAAAGCATCAAATTGCTCTTTGACCACATATAGCTTTGCCTCACGCGCATTCTCTATCCCCTCATGAATCTGTTCAAGAGTATTCCAAATTTCATTAGCGGACGGGAGGTTGCTTATGTGGTTAAATACATCTATGGTCAAAATTCTATAAAGAGCATTCTTAGCTTGAGCATTTAATTGGATGTCCCTTTGCTCCGCCGCGGTGAGTTCGTGTGGGTTAAAAGTAGCAGTGAATCTGATGTAAACAACTCTCCATACATCGAGGCTCATAGCCTTTAGATAGCATGACATGTGTGCCTTCCAATATGGATAGTTGGTGCCATCAAAAACATGTGCTCTACCAAGGTTCATCCCTTCCCCATACATCTTCTCTCTTGGCGGTGAAGCCAATATCTAATTGAGGGTCTAGGCTCTAATCCTACTTGTAGGATCAAAGATGTCCTAGAGGGGGGTGGAGAGGATTTCTAAGAAACTTGGCTAAATTTAAACTTAAATGCAGAAGATAAAACCAGCCTATGTACCTACGCTCAAAAGCTAGTATGACCCAAGTTTTATAACCTAATTGAAGTCCTAATAATTCTATAAGAAGCTAAGTATTAAAAGGCACAATAATTGCAAGTAAAGAATGGAGAGAAATATAGAAATGTAAACATAAAGATACGATGAGTTTTTCCTAAGGTATTGGAGATTCGACAATCTCCACTAGTCCTCATTGGAGCACCCTATAGAAGAGTCTCGCTCCTTGTCATGGTGACACACTTCATGAGCACTCTTTAGGGGTAACTCTTTTTCACTCCGAATAGGCAAGCTCCAAGCTCTTCACACATCTTTCGAGTCACCTACAATTTTTTTGAGAGATCACCAAAACCACCTCTAGAACCATTTAGGCATACTGAGATGACAAGAGTAACAAGATGATTTTTCACTTGACTAACATGAAGTCTATTAAGCTAGTGAATACTCAAAAGGCCTATAACTAGCACTTAAGTCGCAAAGTCTAATACTAATTCTTGCCCAAATGATCAACAAATGATCTGTGGCACTCTTAGAACTTTCACTTAGGTTCTTAAGGTATTTAGGGACTCCAAAGGCAAGGGGAAGGTCCAAGCTATGACATATATATAGCCACAACCACTCAAACTAGCCATTGCAACGTGCTGAAAAAGTTGTATAGAGGTGGATAGTTTGATACCGCATAGGATTGTTTGACCCTATATAACTTTTTCCAACGGTCACAAGAACTAGCTATTAAACATTTAAGGGGTGGATAGTTTGACCACTCTCAGACTATCTATCCAATATTTGAGCCAGAGGTCTGGTTGCACTATGAATTGTCCGATCCATGAAACCTCTAGGTCCTATCTATATTTTGACCAGATTGTCTAGCTTGACCTGACAGTTCGATCCATGTATCATCTCGCCCAAGACAAACAAGTTCCCCGGCTGTATGATCCACCCATCGGATGGTCCGACATGCAATTAGATTGGCTGATCCGTGTACACAACATAGTATGGATCAACACATGGTCCAATCGAACGACCCATCGATCAGACAGTCTGACACACAGTCAGACTGTTTGGCCTATACTCACAGTATGGTCCAAATCAACATATGGTTCTATTGGAGGAAACATATCGTATTGTTCGATATGTATACATAATACATTCAAATCAACACATGATTTGTTGGACAAGTAGTTAGGCGGACTATTTGGTATGTTAAGTCTCTAGGAAAAGTTATTGATAAAACTTTGCCTTGCGTCAACTCTACTTCTCTTCTTTGGGATATAGTAAAGATTTAGCGATAAAACAAGACTTAGTACGCATCACGCCTAACTTTCTAGCAACATAAGAATCAAGCTACTAACTTCATCCCCTCTTTATAGTATGGCCAAATATAAAAGAAATCTATTCTATCACTAGAGCAACTCAGCTCTTTTGATGTGATAAACATGTAAACATGGTCTTTTCTCTTGGTTGCTTTTCGAAGACCGCACTAATTTCTTTATAGATGATGATGTAGCGCATTCAATCATCAGAAACCGAACTCCTTTTACACTTAGCAAACACGGTTAGTCCCAATGATCATATTGTCATTAAGTACTAAAACCATAAACAAGGCCTAGGTGCTTATAGCGGCAAGGGGATTCAAACACTGGTAGGAGACTTCCTAGCACATCACCTCCACAAATGCACTAGCTAGCATGTCACTTGTAATAGACTAAGAACATACATTTATAACGTATATATTTGTTGAGCTATGGTTCAAAATTCAGACCGGAAGACTAGATGGTTAGACTGGTGGACCGGTGAACTAAAGGTTGTACCGGGTTGATCACCAGTCCAAGTTTTTTACTATGGTTTGAAGAGGAGTTGTAACATCCACCTCTTGCAACCAATATTTCAAGTAAATTTTTTATATAAAATAGTTATTTGTCCCAAATAGGGTTGTGGGAAAAAAACTCAAGAGTCATTTGGCACAGCTGCAAATTTTATTGATGATCGCATCTATAAGCTAACTCAAATACACGTACGGTTGACAACCACAGACCACCTTTAACACGAAATACTAACAAATTAAATAGCATTTTTGTTTCCAGAGAAAACAGCAGAGGACTAGCTAATTAATAGACCTTAGTGTGAAGAATCTGAGGCCACATAAGCGTTCAAAAAGGTCCACATGCACATCCTGTCAAATTGCCATCTTACATTACTAGTGTGCTGATTTGTCCATTTGTCAGTCAAGTACAAGTCTTTGCCTTGTTCTAAATCAATAGGACGTTGCCTCCCGGGTCCAATTGTTTGTTGTCCTTACCATTAATTTCCTGTTAAAGTTACACTAAACTTTCAGAAACGTCGTCGGGCATTAGCTGTACTATATATACGTGGAAATATGTTAGTTTTCAGGTTGTCTAGTTGTTTGAATTATTCAAATGTGATTTGCAATGTGTGTGTACGCCAGTTTACTTTCTGCTTGATCGTGTCCACGGGTAGGACCTATGTACAAACTTAATTAGGGACTGGTGGCCATAATGTGGTAGGCAAGCCACCTCCATTGATGTGGTAGGCCACCCTTTCCTACTCATTGAAAAAGTGCATGGTTGTTGGCAAATGAATTTGGTGTCCTTTTAGAAGTTTCATCTCTGGTGCAACATATATGCGAGATTATGCATTGTAATAGCATAAAATTTAAACTAACTACTTAATTAGCACTAAAATAAAAATACATTGTAGATGTCATAACAAAGTTGCTACTTAACTAGCACTAAAACAAAAATAAGCAAATAGTGTATTATACTCAACGATATATGATAATTTAATAAATTAATAAACTAATATTATAAAAAATGGCACAATTTCAAATCAATGATACACATAGAGATGACCACCATTATATAATATTTTGATAAAATAATATCTTTAAATTATATATAAAATCTCGTGCACTTTAACAAGTATTTTTCTAGGTGACCCTTACTATATATTGTCAAAAAATTGACACACTTTCAGGTTAACAACATATCATCGTATCATAGTTGGTTACTATAGTCACAAAACCATCTAAACCATGGTGAAATATCTTTGACTCGACATTACATGATAGTTTGATAAAATAATTAGCTAATGTTATATATAAGCCACAACATATCAAAACCTTAAACCTTAGCTAATAAACCATATATTGCCACTCTACATGCTTTCAGTCAAAACTCTGAACCCTAGGCTAGAAAACCCTAGACATGTACGTCTAACAAACGCCTATCTAAAACCTTCCAAGAAATATTTATAGGTGTAGGCAAAATAATAAGCTACCTATGAAAACCATTTTTAGGTAGTTATTTGCATGCACTGCTCAAGATAATAATTTCTAAAAATCTTAAAAATTCATAGAAAATTCATATGGATTTAAATTGAGGCAAAAAATATTATCTATGGGTCTTTACTATGGGGGTTCATTTTGGTTAGGTGTCTTCAACTTTTAAATTGTAGCATTCCAAGAGTCACTCATTATTTGTTGCCTTGCATACCAATTTGACTTTAGGTGGTTAGATATCATGACATTAGTAAGAATCTATATAAAATTGAATAGTTTTGGAGGGATGATCTAACCAAATTGTAAGAAATGTAATAAGGATCACCGTAAAACTTTTTAAATCTGACTAGCCTTCGTATGAATTTTCTATAATTTGTTAAATAATATGAAAATTATCTCCAGAGGCGGTTGCTTATATTAGCCATCGGTAAAAATTTTGGGACCACATATGAGTGATAATCTATATTTCTAAGGCACAAGACTGATTGTGAGTGCCTGCTCATCGATGGGAAAGGGGGGAGAGCATGGTGGCAAAACCCTCAATGCACTATATTTATTAGAAAATAGACGCGTCATGGGAGCTAAGGAGGCGTGGCGTGGTAGTGTATGACATGACTAGCGTCTAGTGGTTTGTCTTCTGCAGAGGAAGTGACTAGAGTCCGTACGAAAACCGATGGTAGTAGATGCAGTTGATGACTTGAATTAGTGGTGCAAGGTAGACGAAACAATAATATCATATGCTGACATTTAAGAGTGTGCAGTTTAGGAAATGTAGTTTGCGGAGGCTGTCTACAACTCACCACCCATGTAAATATACATATTTTTCTAATAGACGCCT
This sequence comes from Oryza coarctata, assembly GCA_030770085.1. NCBI lineage: Eukaryota > Viridiplantae > Streptophyta > Magnoliopsida > Poales > Poaceae > Oryza > Oryza coarctata. The sequence continues at coordinate 9,832,978 of CM061471.1, forward strand.
CAAGGTAACCACATGTGCATCATGTTATGACGGTGGCTGCTAATGGAAACCATCCGGTTAAATTAAAATGATTTTTATGGGCGGCATTCATTTCTATTTACATGGGTAACTCTTTAACCATTTTATATTTTTATCCACTTAATTATGATGAGCCTGCAAAAATTGTTTTCGTAGCAGTGCTGGATCCTCTCGGTCTATTACTTCTTTTAAAGCACGACACCAATGGCGCAAACTTTGGTCACTCCAAACAGTTATTTTTGAAATTCTTTTGTATAGCCAACTTGTGATATATTTTTTCCCAAAACTCCTAAACTCAACTAAAAGGAGTATGATGAAATAAAAGACAAATCATGTTTTCTACGTGGCAAAGGCAATCCATTTTAGGCTGGCAAGGCCATTTTACTCGAAAAGAACTGATCCATCGAAGATGTTATTATCAGTTTTTGTGTTTACATGTCGAAGACAACAAGGATCAAGCAGATCTTTTGTGTTTCAACAAAGCAATCAAATCAAGGCATTTGGGCTCAGGGATGGACGCGGGCCATCCCAGAGATACACCTTAGTCTAGTTTCGTTAAACTAAACAAACTAAATTTTAGTACTTCTCAACAAATTCTCATGGATCATCTCACACTCACCTCTAGTCAGGATGAATGGATCACTAGTACAGGACATATCATATGTGCCGGTTAAAAAAGGCCATCAGTGCCGGTTCCCAAATTGACACTATAATTTCGGCACTGACGAGGGGTAGCACCAATGCCATGCCAGGTCAGGAATCGGCACAGATGTGCCTCTCCAAGCGGGAGCCTGGCTCGAAGAATTGGCTCACCGAGCATATGCTTCAAGCGTCCCCTGTGGTCCACATCCTGATTCATTTTGTAATAAATCACCATTCTACAAACACCCAAGAACACCCCACATCTAAATCTATAACCCTAATAAATGCGCATTCAAGAAAGAACTGACTCACAAATACAATGGAAAAAAGAACAAAGATAAAAGAATTGAATAAAAAATACAACAAAATAAAAACTAAGTCACAACACATCACCACGATGCCACCACTGTTTACTGGAGGCTAAGGGTGCTGCCACCTAGCTACTCTCTGTAGAACTACTCAGCCCACGTGGGCTCTAAGGCCATTAGGCACACTGAGGAGGCAGGCTGGTGAGGTTGGAGGCGGCCAGATTTGGTAGCCCTTTTATCTCTAGGCATCTTGGCTATCGGTATGTTAATACTAAAATTTGATATGCCCCGCAGATAGAATCGGAGTGCGGATTGATTTATAGAAAGAAGCCAATTGATATAGGAAAATAACCTATCGAATGGATGATAATGGATTTGGTTCTGTAAAAAATGAAAGATTATCCAGATGAGATTGGATCTAAAGAGAAGCATGGAAGTCACGGCAGGGTGTTTGTATTTTTGTAAAATATATCTTATAAAATAGTTAAGTCTAGTTAGTTTTGTTAACTTTTTAGAGAGAGTTTTCTTTTCTATTTAGGAAATAACATCCGGAGGTTGTTTATAACCACTTGGACTCATATGACCCCAGGGTATAAATATAGAGCCTATGAAAGATTGTAAATGATCCACACAAATCAATACAATCTCGGTGCATCACCATCCTAATTTATCTAGGTTTTTACCAACAGGTTCTAGCTCCTGACGTGGGCTACATCAGCTAAGTCCGATCTCTGGTGAAGGGGTAAGTCCCGCCACTATCCTAGTGTATCCGCTCTGCCTAAGATTGCATCGGTTAGGTTTGACCTCTTAGTCCAATCGGATATATCATATAATATTCACGTGAGATCTATCGGCTTATCAAGCTCCTTCTAATATATCAGCCTACGATCGATTTGGTTTTGTTAGATCTAGTATCGAGATCTAGCGGGTTTTGTTCTCTCCATCGGCTCAACTGGCCGACGAGTTTACTTATATGCCTGCATTGGACCCGTAGCCGATAGCAGCCGATGGGTTCACCTGTTCCTTCTGTGGATACGTTTGATCTAGCTCCTACCATTTTGGTGCTATTAGTCTTAGTCTTATACTATTTTGATTTGGTCCAATCTATCAATATTGACTCTAATGGTATCGTTATTGGTGGTCACTAGGTCTCGTCTCTTCGGGAGATCGAACCTCACTCTCTACCGTTCATCGCATACTCTATTCAGAACGTTATCGACTCTACAGCTGATGAGTCTTTTATTTTATTTCTCTCTATTTGCCTAGGGCATCATCGATTTTCTATCCGATATATAAGCGCTACAGCCCCTATCAACAACCATCCAATAGCAAGAGTGCATCAGACTCACAGTTGATGGCTATCTTAACCATATCGGCATATCTAGTTGATAGCAGGAATCTATATCAGCCAATCGGCCGATTGGCTCGATGATCTAACTTTACCTTGTCTTCCTTGTCATTTAGAGGTCAAATTGACTAGTACACATACAATCCTAACAACCAGGACTCCAACAAGCCGAAGGATCTTCACTGGAGCTAAACAAATCTTTTAGGTCTTCGCGTATTCAAGCGCATCACATCGGACCTTCATCGACTCACGCTTGCTCACCTTCTCGATGCCTTTCTCCGCCTAGTTTGATCTTCTCCGCGCGTGAACATATTTTTGTCACTCTTGGTGGGACGGATTTTAATCAATATGTCTAAAAAAGAGGTTGATACTAAGGTGCGCTCATCCGATGAAGAAGTCGATGAAGATATTATTATTTCGGTCACATTGGAAGACTTGATAGATATATAGAGCAATAGGTAGAGCAATATGTGAAAGATCTTGAAAAGTTATGCTTTGTAATTTTTTAGCGTGGTGCAATAAGGATCGATCCAAAAGAATTTATTCCCAAGACTAACTCTGATTAGTGAAACAACTCAACCTGCATCTTCAAATCCATAGACATCGATCCAAGGAATAGTTGATGAAGCTATATGTTATGTACTGATCGATCAATTTGAAGGATTGACAAGTATGCTTTAGGACTTGATAAGGAAAAGAGTGGTTGGATTAATTACTTAAGAGCCACCAGTTCATACATCAGTAAATATTGGTCTACAGATGTCGATGTTTAATTGTTCTGATGGCTATATTTAGGTTGGGGGGAAACACAATGAAGATATTGAGTGGACTACAAATATATCCAATGTGATGAAGGAACGATTCGATTTGAAACTAAAGAATGAAATCTTCATATATGGGCTTCCATATCCTGAGTGGTTTGATAGAGTGTCATTACCACGACGATACAAGATACCAGATTTCTCTATGTTCTTAGGGTAAGACAATATGTCTACAGTTGAACACGTCTGCCGATTCTCAGCTCAGTACGAACAAGCATCGGCACAAGAAGTCACTATTTGGATCAGTTTTTACTTCATTTTCATCTTTGCTACCAAGTTCAATCAGAGAATGTGCTGATCTAGAAAAACAATTTCACAAGCACTTCTTTGCGGGGATACACGAGATGCGGCTTACAGATTTCATATTGGTAAAGCAGAGGGTGGAGGAATCGACTTTAAAGTATATTCAAATATTCCGCAATATATAAAGCCGATGCTACAGCTTGGACTTAAGTAATGAATAGTTAGCAGAGCTATCCTTCCAAGGACTATGAAGGTGCATAAGAAGCAAGTTTTTTTCCCAAGAGTTTGACAACTTAGCATATTTGATGCAAATAGTATCGGCTCATAAAAGTAGATTGTAAGAAGTAAGGGAGAAGATTCCGGATTCGTGGGTGCCCGAGGAAGATAATTTTGAAGCATGAGTTCTCATACTTTAAAATTAGGAGATATATGTTAACACTAATTTAGTAAGCCCTACAGATCGGATCAGAGTGCCAATCGACTTATAGAAAGTGGCCAATTGATACATGGAAAGAGTCAATCAGATGCATGAGGATGGATTTGGTTCAGTCAAAGATGGAAGATTATCTAGATGAGAACGTATATGAGAAGAAGTTGTGGAAGCCACACTAGGATGTTTGTATATTTGTAAAATATATCTTATAAGATAGGCAAATTTAGTTAGTTATGTTAGCTTCTGAGAGAGAGTTCTCTTTTTTGTCTAGCAAATAACGTCTGGAGGTTGTTTGTAACCATGTTGGACTCGTGTAACCCTAGAGTATAAATATAGACCCCCTGAAAGCTTTTAAATGATCCACATAGATCAATACAATCTCGGTGCATTGTCAGCCTAGTTCATCTAGGTTTTTACCAGCCGATTCTGACTCACTATGTAGGGCTGCATTGGTTAAGTCCAATCTCCGATGAATGAGTAAGCTCCGCCACTATCCTGTTATATCCATTCTACCTAGGACAACATTGGTTAGGTCCAACCTCTTAGTTCGATTGGGTATATCACATTACGTTCGTATGACATCTATCGGCTTATCGAGCTCTTTCTACCATCATCAGTCTCTTGCTGTATCGGTTAGGTCCGACTTACTAGACTGCTAATAATAGATTGAGCCTTAGGTTGGTAGTTATTTATGTGATGTTTCATCATAGTAGTCAGCCGATGAGTTATCTCTACACTAAGTTTCATGCCTAGTATATCGGCTTCTCAGTCGATATACATATATCCTGCTCAGCGATTAATCCACTAGCGATCAATCTGGTTTTGTTAGATCTAGCATCGAGATCTAGCAGAATTCGTTCTCCCATCAGCTCAAGTAGCTAATGAGTTTACTTATATGCCTACATCAGACCTGAATCCGATAGCAACCGATGTGTTCACCCTTTTCTTTTGTCGGTATGTCAGATCTAGCTCCTGCTATTTTAGTATCGTTAGCCTCAACCTTATACTATCTAGGTTTGGTCTGATCTATCAAGGCTAACTCTAACGATACCGTTATCGGTGGTCACTAGTTTTTGTTGCTTTAGGAGATTAGATCTCGCTCTCTACCATTCATAGCATATTCTATTCAGAGCATCATCAACTCTATAGTCGATGAGTCTTTTATTTTATTCCTCGCTATATACCTATGCCATCATCGGTTTTCTAACCAATATATAAACGCTATAGCCCCTATCAGCAACCAGCCGATAGCAAGAGTGCATCGGACTCATAGCCGATGGCTATCTTAACCGTATCGGCATATCAAATTGATAGCAAGAGTCTGTATCGGCCTAGCGGCTGATTGGTTCGATTATCTAACTCTATTTATCTTCCTTATCAATTAGAGATCAAACTGACCGACACGCTCACAATCTCAACAACTTGAAGACTCCAATAATCTACACTAGAGCTATGTACATCTTCTAGGCCTTCGCGTGTTCGAGCACATCGCATCGGATCTCCATCAACTAACTCGTTTGGCCTCTTGGCACCTCAAGTCACCTGGTCCAATCTCTCCATGCGTGAACATATTCTTTTAGCATGCTCAATGGGACCAATGAGCCGAATTATCCACACTAGAGCTAAGCAGATTTCTTAGGTATTCGCTTATTCGGGAGCATCACATCAGACCTCTATCGGTTTACTCGCTCGCCCTCTTGACACTTCTTTCCACCTTGTCCGATCTCCTAGGGAGGCCACCATCTTCGCCACTGCCTTTGTCCATTAGGTCGTCCGCCCTTGACTACTAGACAGCCAGAGCTAGTGGTTTGGCCACCGGTGAGAGGGGGATGTCACCATCATGGCCACTGTTGCCTACCAAGTTGACTGCAAGCAGCTATATCTAGAGGCTCTTGATCTCTAGGTGGTTGGATTCAACGACTTGGCCATCGATGGGAGGAGGGAGAGGTGATGGGCACTATCGCCGCCTTCATCAGCTAGGCTAGCTATCATCTGCCAAGCCGGCCATTGACACCTCTTTGACTAGAGGAGTCATTGACGAGGAGATAGGGAAGAGAGAGTGTGGAAGAGAAGGAAAAGAGGGACTGGGAGAGAGAGGAAATCAGCTCCAATTAATGAGAGCTAGTGGACTAAAGAATCGACTCCATATGGATCGGCTCGGGCTTTATTTATTGGTGCTAGTTTCTCTACAGACCAATACTGATGAGTACCCATACCGGTATGTTTTACAAGCCGGCAATAGAGCCTAGTCCTAGCAGTGACAGCTTGTAATACGAATAAATCCTATCAGCGGCTTGTAATACGAACGTGCATTGATGGGTCTTGCCGTACTTCGGTTGTGGGTGGGTGGGACCTTATCAATACATGTTTTTTTATTTAGCCAGTATTGATAGGACGATATTAATACGTTGTTATATAGTAGTGGTTGTGCGGGCCATACAGTCAATGTGAAATCATCGAAATATCATCAGTAGTAATTTGTGACGATCCAGATGTACACATTGCCCATCACCACAAATTGCCTAGAAGTAGCAAGTCCACATGTATATATATGATAACTCTCAATCCTTTTCTTTCCTTTGAGCCAAGAAAAAAAATTAACACAAACATAGTTGTTGTTGCAGTCTATCCCCAGCAAAATGCAACACTTCACGATTGCGATGAGCACTACCTCCCAGCCGTGGCTGCTCCACAAAAATAAATTTGCTTCTAGATGGGAATGAGACAAGATATTTTGGCAAGATATAGTTTTACACATTGTGGCTATTTCCTCAAGTCAGGTAGGGAATTAAGGATGCACTCACATATATATACATATATATATATATATAAAAGTAGCAGTACTAGAGTCTAAAATATAAATATACTGTCGGATAATTCGTTCCAACTGATATTAGTGTTTTTCTTTATTATCAGTAATGGTTAAATACCCTTGGTGGCCGCGTATAATCACGTATAATATTTAGTATCGGTTGATATCCTAAAAATCTATGTAGTATCGATTGGTAATATCAACCAGTATTAATTTTGCTGAACACATTAGTACTGGCTAGAGACACCAATCAATACTAATGTGTAGTTATTAGTATCAATTATTGTTTATAACCGATACCAAATATCCCCTTTTAAACCCTTCTTCCTTCTTCTTTAGTTCGACAAATTTAAGAAGTTCGAAAAATTTATAAATAGAAAGTAATTCTACGGTGATTTATACTATGCTCATAGTGGTATGCTCAGGATGGCTCCCTCATATTTTGTCTGAAAATGTGAGATGTATCACACCGTCTCATGGATGCCCTAGAGTTCTCTTTGTAGGGTATATTCAATCCTAATAGAGAGAAAGACAAGATTACAATGGCCCTATAGAATCTCGAGCTCCTAGGACAAACGCATAGAAAAGGCACGGTTCCATGAAAGTATGGGTTCTGCGAGGACATCGACTCATATGGGAGTCGCAAGAGAAGCAAGTTCGAGCAAAATGCTATGATTTGGATGTTGGAGCAGTAGATCCTAGAGACCAATCAAAGAACGATCAAACAGGTGAAAAGATAGGTCACACTAGCACTTAGCAAGTCCTAGCTACAAACCAGGACTAATTCTAACATCCTGCTTAGCCCCATAGGCCATTGAAGTAGCTGCACTTCTATAGAGCAAGTAGCCAATTAGACCAATAAAGTTGTAATACTGCCACTAGTTGATGAACCACGCTACCAATGAATGAAATAACATATCGAACACCATGTGAGCTACATATTCCCTTCAAGAACCTATCCATTAAGGTATGCTTACAGTTTGCACATCTCGTTTTGTAGTTTGTTATATGTTATGAAGGTGGTGTATGGCATGGCCATACAAGTGGAGCAAGACTAGACAATCTACTATATGTTGATTCCAGCTGGCTACTCGAAGGTAGAGATAGAGCAAGTCTACGAGAGCTTTAAGGATCTCAAGCTTGACTTCCTTGGAGGTGACGGAGAGAGGACACTAGGAAAGACCTCCCACTGCGTCCTTTTATGATGTAAGCGCTACATCGTGCTTCTCGGATGGGTGGTGGCGTCGATTCCTAATAGAGGTCCCCCGCCGTCTTGTCCCTAACATCGGTCTCCACCATCTCCTCTGCAACATGTCTCCACCACCTTCTCTACAGCCTTCGTCTCCACTGCTGTAGTCTGCTGGTATGGACAAGAAATCGACCCTGTCTCCACCACATCAAAAAAGGTTGCGCTCACCTTCTCGCGCACCATCAATGTATGAACAAAAGAAGAAACAACCATTGGACGAGCCAAAAAAATCTTTACCAAAGAAAAGATAGTACTATATGACTTATGAGGAGACTAAAATAGAAGTAGAAAGGAAGGTGAAGGAACACTTCAAGCAGTGAAGTCTAGAGAAAAAGGCTCCAATAGACCTAGCAACAAGGGCATTTTTTAAGAAGATGAGCGAACCTACAAAGAAGATCGTATCAGACTATGAACGCTTGCTCGTCAAGACCTATCACAATATGAAAAGAGGGCAATCCAATGTTGTTCCCCAGTTTAGACAACAAGCAAGACAAGCGGTTGACCTGATGCCATCTAATTGAAAAATCAATATGCAGCAGTCTATGGAAGATACAAGTCTCAACAATGATCAACTACTAGGGGTGGCCCCTATCAAGAAGATATCACAAGTTGTCATCAAGCTTCGATTTAAGCTCGGTAAACCACTTGTCAGGCTAGAGCATATGGAACAATCGAGAAAAGTTAGAGTCATGTTCGCTGCTCGAATTAAATATTTTGCTTACTTCCATGGGGAGTCTGAAATATGAGTAAACTTTAAGTACATTTATGAAGTATATCATCACGATGCCCTTGACCTCTCTGTTATCAGTTGTTGCGTTATGTAAATGTCATTTTATTCTTTACTTTAGTCCATTCGTATGTATTATCGCTCCATTTACTATGTGCGGACAACCTCACTTTTTTTATGTGATGTAGAATGGAAATTCAAAGATATTATAGAAAGGGGTACTTTAAGGTGGGTTTCATGTACCCCATGGTTATTAACAAGAAGACTGTATGAAAATTTTCACGGTAAATAGAGATGAACATTTGCAAATTTCTAATAAAACAACATTACAACACATTCATACCTTTTTTTTACTTTAAGTGAGTTTTTACCTTCTTTTATACAATTTTCCTTCTCGTAGACATATAATATTATGTCTATTAATTAATACAATGTACAGATTCTACTAGCTATTATAGATATTGCCGAAAGCAGAATCCATGTCCTAGACTCCTTGTGGAAACCAATGGATGATTTCAAAAAAATCAAAGAATTTATTAATAACTAATGTCATACATCGGAATATAATTATACATGCTTCTATCACAATTATATGCATCAAATAACATTATCATTTTTCATTGCAGAGTGTGGGCACGGTTTAGTAAAGATATGAATGGTCCCCATTCAATAAAACACTTAATGTGAGGATGAACTTTCTGGGACGTATATGGACAAAAATGAATATCTCATTTATTTTATAATACAAATATTTTATAACTTTGTTTCTTTTTTGGTATTTGAGAGAATAATTTGTACGGCTGCTATGTTTGTGAATGCATTCATCGTCTTGTACAAAACATTAACACTAATAGGGATATCTAGTTACATAAACACCATCCATATATAATTTATATTTTTCTCATTGTGTTGAATTATTGATTTAACATAATCACATTTTTTGGGAAATGACAGTATTTACGTATGAAGCAAAAACTCTTCCCAACAAATTACATAAGGGAACAACTCACAGGATTTATTATGTACGATATTGTTGAATCATCGGGAGAATTCCATGATGATGGTCTTGTTATTTAGCAATGAGAAGAGTGCTTTTAGCTTCATGTATTTATAATATATTTGTAATATATGATAGAACATAACAAATGATAATTGTACATATATATATATACATATATATATACATACATATATATAAATATAAATACATACATATATGGATATATGTATGTGTATATAAACTAAATATATATATACAATAATAAAAAAAACAACAAACAAACACTAGCAAAATAAACTAAAAAAAAGCTGTGCAGCAAAAAAACCATTTTACTTGTTTGCAGAACATGCGTAACTGATTATAGTTAAGTACCGGTTGTTACTAAAGATTTTTAATACAGTAAATTCGCCTAAAACTAAAAATATCTATCTTTAATCTCAAATTATATGTATCGGTTGTACAATTGAGACTATAAAAAATTATAAACCAGTACTAAAAACAATTTCTTCAGTGGTATAGATACATGAAAAGTATGAAATATTTACGACTTATAATAGTGAAAACGGTCCTATATAGTCATGCGTTTCTACACAATACTTGTTCATTCCGTGTCAGGAATGGAAGAATCACAAGAATCTCCAACATTCATCTTACACATTGGACTCACTTTTGTCTCTCCCAAACATGGTCCACAAGTAGCCAATTAACTTCTGTTCTTATTCGTGGGGACAGATGATATTGTTTTTCAAGTAAACGATGGCACACACCAAGATTACATTTGAGAGGTTTGGCACACCGAAAATAACACGGGAATACAACGTATGTGGTGGCTTTTGTTTCCTGGCTCGACGCATCTCGATCGGCCGCGCGGGCACGTCAATATCGATCCATTCTCTGGCTCTCGAAATCATTGATATGATGAGCCGTTTCTCCTGCACACCCATATGTATTATGCATGGATGTAGAGCACTCTCATGGCCGTCCCATGTTTGTGCCTACCACATAAAGAGGCAACAAAAAGCATCACCAAGAAGAATATACATATCTCCACAATAAAGAAAACCCCTTAAAACTATTTGGACAAAATTGTGAGTACAGTAAAACAAACATTTAGGGGAAATTGAAGCCACAAGAAATATTTTTGGTAATTGTAAATTTTATATAGCATCTGAAATACCGTGCACATGTTAGGTGAAATGTTCTTTTTTTTATATACTTGTGAAAGGTGACACGCATGGATGTGCAAGTAAAAACAAAATTGTCAACATCGAAATGAACTATTCGTTGATTAATATACTAGCCTAGTGATCATACCACCCATTAACCACCCCTTTTCAGGGTTGACCTTTGATGCTCGCGGTTAGCAAAAGAGGCAAAAGCCACTAATCTCTATCATGGCATGCCCTGTTATTACCTCCAAACATTCAGGGGTATTTCCGTCCACGCGCCTCCCCACTTATAAATTCAACGCGCTTGTCTCCTCTGCTCGGTTCGCTTCGCCAGCTCACCTCGTCTGCTCCGAGCGTAGACAGAGCGGCCATGACAAAGGTGCACCCCAACGTCGCAGCGGTGGCTGCCGCGGCAGTGGCTGCTCCTACGACGAAGTCTGGGGTGGAGGTGGAGGAAAAAGGGGAGGCAGTGTCGCTGACGGTGTGGCGGCGGTCGCTGCTGTTCAACGGGAAGGGGTTCACGGCGTTCGACGGCAAAGGGAACCTCGTGTTCCGCGTCGAGACCTACGCCGGCGCCTCGCCGAGGGAGGTCGTGCTCATGGACGCCGACGGCCGCGCCCTGCTCACTATCCGCCGCAAGGTACGTGCACTTCTTGCCTGCTTTGGTCTTGTTTTGGTGCCCAACTGGCCATGGCCATGGCGATCGCCTGCTCTGTTTCTTGGAGGAAGAGATGCTGATGCGCTTTCTCTTCGTTTGGTCTTTGGCAGAAGCTGAGCCTGGCGGACAAGTGGCTCATCTACGACGGCGACACGGCGTCGCCGTCCGCACCGGCGCTGAAGAGGTTCACGGCGCGACGCCATGCCAGCCTGCGCCCGACCAAGTCCCTCGCGCACCTGTCGCCGGCGCGCGCGACCGCGCCGAGCGGCTGCCGGTACGACGTGGAGGGCTCGTACGCTGCCCGCTGCCTCGACGTGTTCGCCTCCTCCACCGCCGGCGAGCAGCGGCGGCGCGTGGCAACGGTGTGCAGGAAGGAAGCCGTCGTGGGCCCGGACGTGTTCCGGCTTGTGGTGGAGCCGGGGTTCGAGCAAGCGCTAGCCATGACCGTCGTCATCCTCCTCGACCAGATGCACGCGTCGTGAAAGCCTCCCCCCCCCCCCCTGTCGTTGCACGAATCTCAAAGCTCCTCTGCATCACAGCTGTGTGCCTTCGTGCCACAAGGAACAAAAGCTCCTTTATTTCTTCAGAGGTCAAGACACCGTTTTTTATGCTTCAAGATTAGCAAAGTCATCAATCACTCATTAGCTGAGATGATTAATTTGTAGCTGGTTGAAGCATTTTTTTATATAGGGGTGTGATGATTTTACAGTTTCAGGCTCAGGATTTAGGGTTAGGAATCAGACGGTGGATGGCTATTCAGAGGTGTTCTATAAGTGCCAGGTTTTCGGATTTTTATGTTAGTGAAAATATAACTGTGCACTTAGGGAGGAGAGGTTGGTAGGGCAGATGATCCAAGATCTTGTATGGGGTGCATATGAACATGTAAATCCCAATCCCTTTTTGTTTCCTTCACGTGGGAAATTTCTGGTGCTTGCCTCTAATTAATAAAGCTTTTGAGCTTGGTTTCTCCTGCTGTTTATCTCAACTAATGTGATTAATTTGTTCCATGTTATCCTACTTTTTTTTTGCAGTGTAATTTGATTGCTTCAGCTGGATTATTAGCAAAGAGGAGGAAGATAGTGCTCTAGAAGATTCTACACTCTTCGTTTTCTTTTGACATGAAGCTATATCTTGAGCTTTCAGTCGGCAAGGGGGAAAAAGGCGTGTCTTGTGAAGTATGTTTGGGGAATTAATTCTTCTTCCTTTTCGGACACTGTTTGTACGTAGTTGAATCTTCAAGCCAGACTGGGTTTAGATGAAGATGTTGGCGTGTTAGGAAACTGAGATGACTTTGACTTGCCAAAGGAACAAAAGGAGCCGAAGAAACTCAACCATTTTTTCTTATGAAAAGTAGAGAACGAAAGAATCAGCTTTCTGCTGGTTCACTGCGTAAGAAGAGCGCAAAAGAAGACTTTCTGTTAACATGAAAAATTCGGTGAACTACACAAAAATGAAGAGATGATCTTTGTGTGATATTCTCTTTTGACTAGCAAATATAGTAGCAAATCTAACCTTTCTGGCTTATGTACCAGGTGTATATAGCCAATAGTTATAACCTACTCCCTTCAAATGAGTTGATTTGTAAAATTCAAAATTGTCTATAAATTAATTTCTAGGCTCTAACCTATACTTATCCACAAATTGAGAAATTATCATTTTAATATTATTTACATATCTACCCATTGATATTACTTTTCTATATTAATAAGAGACTCAGGAACGGAGCTAGCCATATTCATTGGGGGTCAGCTGTCCCGGACAAAATTTATGAATCCTATAGTAAAACATTGTTTTGATAGATGGTTTACTGTGCTATGCGATAGAGCTAACACCGACGATATTTTCAGCTGGGCTCTTGAGACACTTTAATATTTTTTTTCATTTGCTGCAATTTTTTTATGATGCTAGCAATCCATTTATTTTGAGACAAGCTGGTAAGAGCAATGAATTAAACACAGTTTCAAAACTAAACACTAACTTTAAATAACAAATACTACTAAAAACATACTCGAAAATGCTGCTACTACTACTATATGTATTTAAGTGTTATTAAAATGGTGTCAACCTACTCAAAACATATGCGAGTAGTTAACTAGCGTAGCACGATATATATTGATCCGTTCATTAATGAAACAAGAGGTCGACGCAAATGCAGGTTGCGAAATTGGCCACTCCACCGACCAAATTGAATTGAATTCATCGCGAAAACGACCTAGGAGAACGCTAGCAAGCTGGTGCTGATTTTTGTCCCCTAATTCTCAGCAGAATTTCAAACCAACAAAAGTACAGTAGTAGTACGCATGATCCGTGCGTATCTTGGGAGAGATTTTTTACAACTCTTGTTCCTCCCGCATCTGCTGCTTAGCGAGCAGGTGAAGGAATGTTGGATGTTACCATCCTGTATTTACCCACCGGCCAGAACAATGTGAACTTGAAATTCTATGTTTTAAAGCTTCTTAAGTCACGGAAAAATAAATGTAACAACTTAAAATATTTCATGGATAAAATTTTTATATCTCTATTGTTAGCAATTTAAAAGCTAATGCTAAAAATAAAGCACAATGAAAAATTTTAAAATTAACTCTAAAATTCAGTTTTAACATTTAAAATTTGTTTACGGTGGATAAGACAATAAGAAAACTATTGAAGGAAAAAAACACCATGCATATGGGTATATTTATGTGTTTTATATGCCAGATTTATGAACAGTTGCACATTAGCTAGCTATATCAAAAGTTTGAATCCAAAATTTTTAACTAAAAAACAGGCTAACGACTCGTTACTAGCACTGGTAACTAGTTACAGGTTTTCAAAATTAAGAATTTTAATTTGAACTATTATTTCTTCAAACATTTTTGCTAAAAAAAGTAGTGCCATATTTTTTTTCTTAGTCACCTTTTCACATTAATTGGCAACCCTCCCTTATGTGGAGTTTATTGTTATCTCTCTTAGCCCTTCTTCTTGACATTTCTTTTTTCTTTTTTTACTTATATGTAAATTTATACTAGTAACTTTTTTATGGAAATAAAGAAGCTAGTAAATTGTTGTTAGCATCTGTTCTCCTTAGATAGTCCTACAAAAGCACTAGCTAGCATGTTACAGCGGCGAGGGGATTCAAACACAGGTGGGAGACTTCCCAGCACATCACCTCCACAAATGTTGAGCAGCAGTTCAACATTCGAACTAGAAGATGCCACAAGTGTACCAATGAATCGAGGGTTGTACCGGGTCGATCATCGGTCCGAGGTTTTTTACTATGGTTTGAAGAGAAGTTGTAACATCTATAATTGCAACTACTATTTCAAGTAAAATTTCTATATAAAATAGTTGTCCCGAACAGGGTTGTAGGAAAAAAACTCAAATATATATAAGAGACATTTGGCACAGCTGCAAATTTTCTTTATCATCGCATCTTTAAGCTAACTCAAATACCGGTACAGTTGACAACCACAGACCATCTTGAACACGAAAGATGGTTGGTCAGTCTTTTTGAGCTGTCTCATCTTGAATATAACCAGTCCCTAACAAATTAAATAGCATTTTTTTTCTAGAGAAAACAAAAGAAGACTAGCTAACTAATAGACCTTAGTGCGAAGAATCTGAGGCCGCATAAGCGTTCAAAGAGGTCCAGATGTACGTCCAGTCAAGTCGCCATCTACATTACTAGTGTGTTGATTTGTCCATTTGTCAGTCAAGTACAAGTATTTGCATTGTTCTAAATCAATAGGACGGTGCCTCCCGGGTCCAATTGTTTGTTGTCCTTTCCATTAATTTCCTATTAAATTTATATTAAACTTTCAGAAACGTCGTCGGGCATTAGCTGTACTATATATACGTGGCAATATGTTCATTTTCAGGTTGCCATCTCGTTTGAATTATTCAAATGTTATTTGCATTGTGTGTAGGCCAGTTTACTTTCTGCTCGATCGTGTCCACGGGTAGGAACTATATACAACCTAATTAGGGACTATTGGCCACGATGTGGTAGGCACAATTAGACAAGCAACCTCCTTTGATGTGTGAGGCTACGCTTTCCTACTCATTGAAAATGTGTACGGTTGTTGGCAAATGAATTTGGTGTCCGTTTATAAGTTTCATCTGAGGTGCAACATATATGCAGGATTATGCATTGTAATAGCATAAAAATTTAAACTAACTACTTAACTAGTACTGAAACAAAAATACATATTAGAGGTGTTTTTATTATGTACGTGTTTTCCTTACTAACTACATAAATAGATCTATTTTTTATGCCATTAGCCTTTGATAATACTGTTGAGTCACTCTGAAGCTTGACTTATGGTGAATTATTTTTATAAAAAGCGGCATTTTATACGTAATTCTATATTTTTTAGCATTTCTATAGAGGCATTTTTTTATTTATTATAACAGAGTAAATATTTTATTTAATAATAACGTAAAGAGAGATAAAAAACTAAAACTAGAGACAATAAGAATTTGTGAGATATAGCTGAAGATCTATACTTAAATAAAAATGATTAAAAAGCAGTATTGATATGTTTGAACCATTTAAAGATTTCTATTGAGTTTTAACTTTATTCTATCCAAAGTGTTTAGAAGTGTTGAGTTAATTAGAGTATAAAAGAGTAACATTTTCAAGTGGCATTAAATTGCACCATTTTCATAGAAAACCATTGTGGGAAAGGGAAATAATTATGTGCTATTGTTAAATATAGAAAACCATTGTCGGTAAAGGAAAACCATTCTCAAACTCAAGACCATTGTGAAAACCAATTTTAATTATATTTAATGCACTAATAATCTCAATCTTCTCATGACTTAGTATGTCTGCCACTCATATCTAGCTACATAGCATAGTTTAACCTCCTAAAAATGCATGTAGAGAGGTTAAAATGTATGAAATCAGCTGCTACCAAAATTTATCAAAATTTATTTTTCAAGATTGGATTTTAAATCACTAAGAATATATACAATAATTTTACTAATAAATTATGATTATTTTCTAATATGACGTATGGTTATTATCAGCATATAGCCAACCGATGAGCAGATTAAGTGTTAAAAAATGTCACTACAAGATAAATTTAGAAAATCTATCTCCAATTTGTCTAAATTTGGCTTTAGTGTAAAAGTATTCTTGGTAATTTTTAAAGTGCTTATAAAAGTGCCTCTAGACGTTACTTCTGAAAATCACACTCTAGAATAGTGTCTCTACATAAGTTTTTTATTGTATCATAGTCATATATGGAAATTTCTACATGATGGGAAATTTTTAGAAGTGCATAGCTTTCAGATTGTTTCTGGGATTTTTTCAAATAATGTGTCATTGAGCTCAAATGCACAGTAACTTTTGTTTTAAGGCTAATTTTATAGGCATACCTGTTGTTTTTCCCTGGTGGTATATGTCGGTGTCATGTCATGGAAAGAATAATCAAATATTATGATAAGATATTTTCCTAGCGGTTATCCCTAGGAAACCGAAAAAAAAATTCTTCCTGGTAGTGACTAGTCAGAAATTTAGAAATTTTTTGCATCTATTCCTATGGATATTTCCTACAACGTTTTTCGGCATCACAATATATAGAGGCATATCCTAGTAATGCACTCATGCATATACACAAACCACTTTGACACACATACGAATATTTTGCCAAAGATGCAGAGCAGTGGTAGCAAATGAAAACGGTCGTGGAGGCTGACTGCTGAAGTCATCCTAGGGTTGTTGCCAAATAAACCCATATTGTTTTTGCTCTAGAGAAAACATTTATCCGAATAGCACATTTATATTGGTGCTTTTACCTGTCTCTCAAGGGACTGATTGGGACTGTAGAAATCAGATGCATCAAAAACCGACTGAAAAAATATATTTACTTAAGTAGATATCTTCTGTCTCCATATATTTTACAGGTGCTATTACTCAAGAAATCTGCTCGAATAAACACTTTTCATAGGCGGATCTAACCTATAAACCGCCTGTGTTACTTTATTATAGAAAAAAAATAAAAATCCAGCTGATATGCATCCATACATACCCATATAAAATATTAACATATTTCTTACGAGTATAAGGGACATCAACATATTACAAATTCACAACCACATTTATATTCAGTGAGCGATAAATTGAGGATATGACTACTAATTAAGTTGATCAAACATTTTTAACATAAATAATAAAACATGTCCTTAGTAACAATTAATACTTGTATCAATACTTATATCAACATATCGGATCCATCCTCCATCCATTATGGCTCCGAATATTGTGAATTGGTTTATCTCCAAACAAAAATAGATATATGACTGGCACTTGAAACCGTCAACCAAATAGGACTATGGTAGAGTGAATGTGTATGAAGCACATTCATCACCTTAAGTAATATGTATTACAAGCTAATTTTCATTAGCACTTTAGAAGCTTCACCCTACATACAGAACAGTTACAATGATTAATAATTAATAGTATCAATAGAATTGGAAAGAATATAACATGAAATTATGAGATTAATATATCACTTCAATCAGATGTATGTTGGAAAGACTAAAAGGTATAAATGGCATATCATCATCTTCAATCACTTTTAGTTTCAAATAACTAACGAAGAGTAAGTCATAACTATATCTAATAAGGATACATATCTTGATGGCCATACTCTACTTGTGGCTCACACAACAAATGAGATATTTCTATCTCGAAACTAATCAATAGTAATGTACACCTTTTACACAACGGCATAGGTAATTTCTATCCGACACTCAAGATAACTACTATATACTTTGTTACATACATATCTTATCCATTATAGAGGGTCAATACGTCACAACAGACATGATGCAAAACCATACATTATAAAACAATTTCTAATTTGGCATTGGTTTATAATTTGATTTATATTTAACCCTTACTATTGGAC
Organism: Oryza coarctata; assembly: GCA_030770085.1. Lineage (NCBI taxonomy): Eukaryota > Viridiplantae > Streptophyta > Magnoliopsida > Poales > Poaceae > Oryza > Oryza coarctata. The sequence continues at coordinate 9,851,302 of CM061471.1, forward strand.
GTCTTGTGTCTAAGAGTAGAGGCCATTGGTGCTCGTCATGAAGTAAAATTCTAGGTGGGTGGCTTCACACATGAGCGGCCATACTATGAAGTAAGCAAAATAGTTAGATAACAAGCCATTATCACAGTGTATTATACTCCACAATATGCAATAATTTCATAAATTAATGAACTAATATTGTCAAAAAAATTACACAATTTTAGGTCAATGATATCTCCTCTTGTATTAGTCGGTTAGTTTAGGCACTATACCATCGAAACTACATGGAGATGTCATTGATCTGCCCATGATGTGATAATTTGATAAAATAATACCCTGATATTCTATTCGAGCTCTCATATACTTAGCAAGCAACTTTGTTAGTGAACCATACTATACACTGTCAAAAAATTAACACAGTTAACAACATATCACTATGCCTTAGTTGGATAGTATACGCATTAAACGTTCCAATCCACATTAAATTGTCATTGACTCGGCATTATCTGATAGTTTGATAAACTAATCAACTAACATTGTCTACAAGCCACAACATGTAAAACCTTAAACCCTAGGCAAGAAACCTAGTTGATCTATTGACACCCTACATACTACCAGCCAAAACCTTGAACCCTAGGCTAGAAACCAAGCAGATCTATTAAAACCCCAATGAGCAACAAGCAAGCTTGCTTAAGCAACTGTCCTTATAAGCTAGTAAGAAACTCTAGCGATAGCAGTTAGCGAAAAGTCATACTTGGATGTTTTGTGCCGACGGTGGGAGAGATGATGATACAACGCTCGAGTCGATGTGGTTATGTCCACTCTGTTGCAACGCAGATCTAGGAGACGTGGAGGAAGAGCAGGAAGAGTGCAGGTTTCGTAGGCAACAATGATAGCGTTGGTGGAACTAGCGGGCAATGTTGACACTGGCCAATCTAGCATAGTGGAGGTGTTGGTGATTTGGAAAGAATACTACCCCAAGACTTAGATTTCTTAACCACTTGGGATATTTATTATGTTTAAATGGTTTATGGAAGCAGCATAAGAAAACAGGTCACAAAAAAAATGTTTTCGTGGGCGGGTATGTAGCCGCCTATATAAACACGTTCAGTTAGAATTATTTATACAGGTGAAAATAATAATAATCTAACTGTGAAAACCATTTTTTATGTAGTTGTTTGCATACGCCACCCACGAATAGAATTTTCAAAAGTTTTAAATATTCATAGAGAATTTATATGGAATCTGGTTGAGATAAACAACATATCTATGGGTTATTTAGTAAGGGGCTTCAGTTTGGTTAGGAGTCATCAACTTTTAAATTATTTATTTCAAGAGTTACTCGCTATTTATTATCTTTCATACCATTGACGTTTGTTATATATCATGACATTAATGAGAATCTATAAAAATTGAGTGGTTATAGAGGGATTGATCTAACCAAACTGTGAGCAAATATAGTAACGATCATTGTGAAACTTTTTAAATCTTAATTGGCATTCATATAATTTTTTATATTTTTTAAATAACTTAAAAATTATCTCTAGAGGTGGTTGCTTACATGATCCAACCGGGAAAATTTTGGGAACTTATGTAAGTGAGAAGCCACATTTCTACATATATGCATTTGTAAGTGAGAATTCATATTTCCAAGAAAAATAACGTAACATATTATAATGTACTAGAGGAAATATATAACATATGCTAATTTGAATGAAATATTTAGTTTCCATAAAACATTCTAATTTAACGTACTGTGGCCTATATGATATATTACAAAGCGGCTTATACTACCTGGTAATATATTATAAAGCAAAAGTATTTCTCTCAAAGAAATATTTTATCTAAACCTTGTCATACTCTAGAAAAAAAAACTAAATTAGTTGTGACGAGTCCTTTTCCTCTCTAGCTCTTCACTGCCGTTGTTGAGCAGGCACTCACTGATAGCCCTATGCTAAAGCGGGCACTAGTGGCTGGCCATGTCCTGGACCCAGCACCAGGGACAAGTCTCGTGCCTAGACACCGCTTTTGTCGAAACCAACTTCGCCTCATCCATCGGCACCATAGCCGTGCTAGGGACTATCCTTACACCTCGGCCGTGCTAGGCCCATCTAGCGCAATGGCCGCACAGTGATCTAGGTCTCTCCTCAGCCTCGGGTGCATACTCCTCCATGCCCACCTCTGCTGCCCTCCTCCTCCTCATCGGCATAATTGCCACTCTCATCATCATTGTTATCATTGGAGTCTGAGTTAGAGTCAGAGCCCTTCTTTAGGGGGACCTATGCCATTGCTTGAAGTCTCTATCCATGTCATCATTAGGCATTTCACCTGGCAATGGTGACAGCGACAACCAGGAAGTGTTGCCAAAGGAGCTGCTTGAGACGTTCATCTCCTTATCCTCACTGGTGGTGATGTACTCTGGTTATCATGGTGAGTTGGGCATTGCCGAAGAGAGTGGAGAAAAGTGAGATGGAAAGAGGAAGAGCGTGGCCAAAAAAACCCCATTGTCCTCTATTTATTGGAAAATAGATGCATCGTGGGAGAAAAAAAAATGCGGTGTGATAGTGGACAACATGACTAACGTTCGACGATTCGTCTTATGAGGATGAAGTGACCGGAGGAAAACTAATGGCAATGAATGTAGTTGATGACGTAAATTATTGGCATGAGGAAGACAAAACAACAACACCATACGTGGCACATTCTTAAATGTGCCGCCTTGTAGTTTACAAAAGCCATCTAGGACGTGCTTCCCGTGTAAATACATAGATTTTTCTAGCTGATAACTCAAGACAACCACTAACGTGCAACATGTTATTACGGTCATGGTCACGCCGGAACCCAGCACGAGCACGCCGATGCCTGAGAGGTTTGCTTAGCTCCAGTGCAGGCCAATCAGCTTCTCTCCGTGGCTCGAGGTGCGCACGCCAGGGCCCGTGGGGTTCACATCGGCTTCGGTGCGACGGTGCGGGTGCAGGCGTGTCAGTCAATTTGACCCTGCAATTGACAAGGAGGTGAGGCAAATGGGTCAGTCGGACGATGGGCCGATAAGAGCGCTCGCTCTCGACTGGCTACTGATAGGATCGAGTTAGTTATCAGCCGCGTCCGGATGGCTCCTGCTATCGGCTGGTCGCCCTTCCATCAGCTGGAGAGCCAATATAGGCATAGGCGAAAGTCAACGAAGGATATGATGCTGTCGGGTGTAGCAGACGCGAGGCCTTGATCCATCGGCTGTAGAGCCGATGGAGACACAGGATGGAGATAGCAGCACGAGACCCGTCGTTCGCCGTGACGACGCTGCTAACACCGAATCTCAAAGATTGGACCTAACCGAGACAATACGAGAATGAGGCCAATGACAACGGGACGGTGGATGCCGGATCGGACGTGCTGAAGTAAGGGTGAAGCGAACCCATCAGCTAGCTAAGCTGATGAGTGGACGTCTCTCTAGAGACACAGGCATGCATCAGCTAGAAGACCGACGTGCTTGGCGTGGCGCTTAAAGGAAAGTCTCTAAAGACCTTGTGCATATCGGCCGAGGAGCTGATACGATGGGCGTGACACTCAACGTATAGATAACTCATCGGCTAACACTATAATGAAACGCCGTATAGAGATCTATAGGCCTAAAGCTTATTCCACCATCGGTGGCCTCGTAGGTCAAACCTAACCGATGTAGCACGAGAACGACGATGGCAGAGAGAGCTTGATAGACCGATAGATACTGCATGGACGTGATGTGATACATCCTATCGACCTAAGAGGTCGATTCTAACTGATGCAGTCTTAGACAGAACGAGAAATATCGAGATAGTGGCGGGACTTATTCCTTCGCCAGAGATTGGACCTAACCGATGCAGTCTAGCGTCGAGAGCCAGGCCCTGCCGATAGAAACCTATATAAACTAGGGTGGTGATGCGTCAAGGTTGTATTGATCAAAGGATTGATCATTACATATTTCCGGGATCTATATTTATACCCTGGGTTTACAGAGTCCGACGTATTTACAACAACCATCGTTATTTCCTAATAAAAATAAAAGAAAATATCTCCAAAGAAATTAACTAACTAACTAAATCTCATATTCATATAAGATAGGATAGAATACCCAACCATAAACCACGGCTCCTCTTAAACTCGATATTATCTGGATAATATCCTATTTTAGGACCGAATCTTTTCTTGCCTCAATTCGATCGGATTCTTCCTTATAGTAATCGGATACTTCTGTGCTTTAGCCAATCGTCTTTCTAATCTATCGTTGAGCTTTCTAAATTTTAAATTTTAGCGTAGAACGACAGCTAATGGAACCACCCAAGTGAATCAACACAAATTTCATGGGCGGCATTCATCAGCAGTGCCTATGTTAGTTATTCTCTTTAACCTCGTAAACATGGTAAACATAAAGTAGACGTTTTTTATTTTTATTGGCCTAATAAAATTAAGGGTGAGGCTACGAAAATTGTGTTTCATTGTTTTTGAAATTCTTTTGTATAGCCAACTTGTGCTACATTATTTTCCCAAAATTCCTAAACTCAACTAATCAGAGTATGATGAAATAAAACTCAAATCATGTTTTCTACCTGGCACAGACAATTCATTTTAGGGTGGCACGGACATTTTACTCGAAAAGAACCGATCGATTGAAGATGTTATTATCAGTTTTTATGTTTACATGTGGAAGACAGGGATCGAGCAGAGCTCTTCTGTGTTTCAACGAAGTAATCAAACCATGGCATTTGGGTTCAGGAATGAGCGCGGGCCAACCCAGAGATACACCTTAGTCCAGTTTCATTCTACTAAATAAACCAAAATTTAGTACTTGTCAACAAATTCTCATGGATCATTTCACACTCACCTCTATTCAAGATAGATGAGACTACTACAGAACTTATCATATGTGCCAGTTAAAAAGGGACATCAGAGCCGGTTCCGAACCAGCACTACCATTCTGGCACTAATGAGAAAGTAGCATTAATGCCGGGTTAGAACCGACACTGATGTGCCTCTCCAAGCGAGAAAAAAAATGTGACACTGATGAAGAATTGGCTCACCGAGCCGATGCTTCAAGCATCCCCTGTGTTCCACATCCCGATGCATTCTCTAATCGGTCCCCATTGAAGAACAACCCAAGAACACCACACATCCGAATCAATAACCCTAACAAATCCCGCATTCAAGAACAAGAACTGATTAACAAATACAACAAAATAAAAGCAAGGATCCTCAATACTAAAAAAGGTAAGAATTTAAATAAAAATTATAACAAAATAAGAACTGAATCATTGTACCATCACGACATCACCACTGTTTGTAGGAGATCAAGGCTACCACCATCTCACTGCTTACTGTAGAACTGCTGCAGCCCACATGGGTTCCGAGGCTATCGGTGACATCGAGGAGGCAGAGTGAGGCAAGCTGGTAAGATCGGAGGCAGCTGGATTTAGCAACCCCTAACCTCAAGACGTCATGGCCACCGGTTGGAGGGGAGGCCTCCATCGTCACCGCCACCTGTCCACTAGGCCGGCCACCCTCGACTACTAGGAAGCTAGATCTGGTGGTTTGGCCACCGGCGAAAGGGGAGGTCATTATCATGGTTGCTATCACCCACCAGGTCAGTGGCATACAGCTAGATCCAATGGTCCCCGACATCTAAGTGGTTGGATCCCATGGCATGGCCACCAGTGGGAAAGGGACAGAGAATTGGAGGCCACTGTCGCCACCTTCGTCGACTAGGCCATCTATCGTTGCATCGCTGTTGTTCGCTAGGCTGCTCACCGTCACCTCTTTAATCAGGGAAGAGATTGACAGTGAGATAGAGAAGAGAGAAAGTGGAAGAGAAGGGAAAGAGGACCAAAGAATTGAGGAAATCTGTTTCAATTAATGAGAGCCAGTGGACTAATGGAATCGACTTCATATGGATCAACTCGAGCTCCATTTCTTAATGCCGGTTTATCTACAAACCCAGCACTGATGAGTGCCCATTAGTGTCGGTACATATTACAATCCGACACTGATAGGACTAGGTCCTATCATTGCCAACTTATAATACAAACATGTTGTCGGCTTGTAATACAAACCGGCACTGGTGTTCTTATCAGTGCTAGTTTTTGGTCGTACTTTGGTCATGGGTGGGTGAAAACCCTTATTAGTGACTATTTTTTATTTAGTCAATATTGATAGGACGATATTAATATTTTGTTCCGTCACAGTGGGTTTGTTAACGTCAAAATTTGGAAAGCCCATGGAAGGATTAGAAAAAAGGTCGGTTTAAGTAAATAAGAGTCCAGTTGCTATAGGGAGAAAGCCAATTGAATGAAACAGGGAAAGATTCAGTCTAAGATTAGAAGGTTATCCAAATAAGACCGAGTTAGAGGAGGAGCTATAGAATTCAGGGTAGGTTATTCTATCTATCTAAATCGTATCTTATATGGATAGGAAGATTTAATTAGTTTACTTAACTTCCTTAGAGATATTTTTCTTTATCTTTGTTAGGAAATAATGTCCGATGGTTGTTGTAAATACGTCGGACTTTGTAAACCTATGGTATAAATACAGACCCCTATAAACATGTAAAGGGATCCTTCGATCAATACAACTCTGGCACATCGCCATCCTTGTCTATCTAGGTTTTTACCAGCGGGGTTTGGCTCTCGACGCGGGGCTGCATCGGTTAACTTCGATCTCCAGCGAAAGGGTAAGTCCCACCACTATATCGATATATCTCGTTCTATCTAAGGCTGTATCGGTTAGGTTCGACCTCTTAGACCGATCGAATGTATCGCATCATGTTCGTGCTGGATCTATCGGTCTATCAATCTCTCTCCGCCGTTGTCAGCCTCGTGCTGCATAAGTTAGGTTCGACTTACGAGGCTATCGATGGTAGAATGAGCTTTAGGCCTATAGGTCTCTGTACGATGTTTCATCGGAGTGTTAACCAATGAGTTATCTATACGTTGAGCAACACGCACGACGTATCGGCTCCTTGGCCGATATGCACTAAGTCTTCAGAGACTTTCCTTGAGCGCCACGCTAAGCGCATCGGCCTTCCAGCCGATACGTGCCTATCTTTAGAGAGATCCTCTCATCGGCTCAGCTAGCCGATGGGTTCGCTTCGCCCTTACTTCAATACAACCGATCCGGCGTCCATCGTCCCATTGCCGTTGGCCTCGATCTCATACTGCCTCGGTCTCAAGATTCGGTGCTAGAGGGATCCTGTGCACTTTGATTCTCTGAACACTCTGGTGTCTCTATCAGCTGATGGATCATGATCTCGCTTTCGCTACACCTGGAGCCATCATATTCTTCATCGACATCCGCCTACGCCTTGATCATCTCCCCAGCCGATGGAAGAGTGTCCTGATTCCTATCGACGATCAGCCGATAGCAGGAGCTATTCGAACGTGGCCGATGAATAACTCGATCCTATTGGCAACCAACCGATAGCGAGGGCTCGTATCGGTCCATCGTCTGACTGGCACGCTCCTTGTCAATTACAGAGTCAAATTGACTGGCACGCTTGCACCCGCACCATCGCGCCGGAGCCAAGTGAAACCCATGGCCTCCGGTGCGCGTACCTCGAGCCACGGAGAAAAGCCGACTGGCCTGTACTGGAGATAAGCAAACCTCCCAGACGTCGGCATGTTCGCGTGGGCACACGGGGTTTTGGCATGAACAGGATTCATATTGATTTTGTTGGCCATACAGTCCATGTGAAATCATGGAAATATCATCACTGGTAATTTTTGACGATCAAGACGTACACATTGGCCACCACCACAAATTGCCTAGAGGTAGCAAGGCCACATGTATATATATGATAATTGTCAATCTTGTTCTTTCCATTGAGCCAAGAAAATAATTAACACATACATAGTTGTTGTTGCAATCTATCCCAAGCAAAATGCAACATTGCACGATTGCGATAAGCGCTGCCTCCCAGACGTGGTTGCTCCACAAAAATAAATTTGCTACTAGATGGGAATGAGACGAGATATTTCGGCAAGATATACACGGTTCCACGATCTAACGGTGATATGGGTTTTAAACATTGTGGCTATCTTCCACATACGTCTTACACATTGGGGTCACTTTTGTCTCTCCCGAAGCATTGTCCAGGTAAGTAGCTAATTAAATTCTGTTGTTATTCGTGGGGACAGATGATATCGTTGTTTTGACTAAACGAAGGCACACACCAAGATTACATTTGAGAGGTTTGGCAGACCGACAATGACACGGGAATACAACGTATGTGGTGGTTTTTGTTTCCTGGCTCGACGCATCTCAATCGGCCGCGCGGGCACATCAATATCGATCCATTCTCTGGCTCTCGAAATCATTGATATGATGAGCCGTTTCTCCTGCACACCCATATGTATTATGCATGGATATAGAGCACTCATGGCCGTTTCACCATTAATACGCATGCCGCCCGATTGCGACTCCGTCGCAATGACACAACTCATTTGCTAGCTTAGCTTCATCCGGAAATAAGAGATTACTTCTACAACATATGCTCTATATATTATATTAGCTAGGACGCAGCAATCCTTTTATGAAATGTTATTTTGTTTAGTGCTTATAGTTTATATTTTCTCTTGTCAATTTAGATGTTCTCGAAATTGCATGCGTGGGCCTCAACAGGAAGCCAACTCATCATGCATATTTGTATTATATGCATGTATCTAGATTATTAGTTAGGTCTAATCGTCTAGTGTTTATCTATTTGTTCATAAATGGTTTTGGGCCAAAAAGTCTAACAAGAATGGATGACGCATCTGCATGAAGGAAGATTTCTGTAAACATATATATATTGGTAATGCCAAAGAAAAAATAGTCGAAATATTCAATGATTGATGTGTAACGGCAAGTGCAATGAACCCGGGCTTGTTTAATTTGAAGCAACTATTTTTCGATTACTAATTAAAGGAGGACGTAATCAACTTATGAAAGTATTTTTTGTTGAGCTTGATCATATAATCGAGGTAATTAAGTTGGAGCCTATATATAATATATGTGTTGTTGCATGCATACGCACTACACCGGGACAGGTATTGCAGTAACAGAGTCTTATGCTACAAGAGACCAAAAACGTGTTACTGAGGTATGCAGTAACACATAATTTAAGTGATCTTGGAGCCTATGTTACTGCTGCAGTGTCTTTGTAACACAAAGCAAGTGCTCCTGTATAAACTGACATGAGATACAACCACACCATAGCAGCACCTTCACACAAAGCAAATGCTCCTGTATAAACTGACATGTGTTACAACCACACCATAGCAGCACCTTCCAAAAATAAGACGTTTTCTTTATTTCAGGAACACAAAGCTAGTAGCACATTCTATAGTTGTAGTAGCACAACAACATTAATCTGTGCACTTTTCTGAAATATAAATTTATTTTTTATTATTTTCACAAATATAGGAAATATGATCATTTGGGAAAAGGCATTACTTTTAAGCATATTGCTAAATAGCACAAGTTTGTCTGAATACTTCATTGCATTAAGAAAAAAGAAATATTCATTCAACATTCCATTATAAACATATCAACATCAAATACAACTGCTTATAACGTGAGTAACAAAATGAATTACACTTGCACAATTGAAACATGACAATTTCTATGTACACTTCATGATTTTTTTGTTTGCCCCTTGATCCATTCGTATGGTACTCTTCTTGTCTTTACAACTTTCAAAACTGAAACACATGAACAGAGATTTGCAGGGAGTATCATATTCTTCGCACCTGGATACAAAGGCATCCAAACAATTTTTTTTAAAAGAAAACAACTCTAAACCATCTTATAATCCAATCTGCCATAAACCGAAATTCTATAATGAATATATTCATGCAGTTTAAACAAATAACTTAAAACTCACTTGTGTTTAGCTTGTTCAAGGCTTCAGTTAAACTATAAGAAAAGTCTTTTTAAACTGAGTGCAGCATGATACTTAAGGAAAACTTAAGCCCTTCTTTGAGTAAAAAGTTGAACCATGGCTCACCAGTAAAAGCTCGAACATAATAATGTTGTCTTAAGCATTGTAAGGTTGGCTGTCATTTCAGTATAGAGTAATACATGAATGACCAAAGCTATGAGAAAGGATAGAAAAGCACCTCATGATTACTGTATAGTCAATAGAAAGAATGATTGCAAATAAATTCTAGGCATTAAGAACAATAATAGAAATATTGATCCCACCAGTGCACAAAATAATTAAATACCCGTATTTTTTGCATACTGAGCATAAATTCTAGATCAGATCAAATAACTGGCTATGTTACAATACATATGTGGAAATAGAATGAAGCAATATGCACTATCAAAAAAATGTTCTTTAGTCCAACAAAGCAAAACACAAATACATCGCTTGATATAAAAACTGATACTAAAAATTGCCTTTACCGGGCCTAAAGACTTGAAACCACTGTAGTATCATTAATACCGGTAACACCAACCAGTATTAATGTTTATCTTTAGTATCTATTGTAACGGTTAGACATTCTCGGTGGCCATACTACCAGTTGATAACACCAAACAGTATTAATGTATAGTTATTAGTACTAATTGGTGTTTCTAACAATATCCTCTTTTAAACCTTCTTTCTCCTTCAAGCTAAGCCATTCATTAACAGAGAGTAGCTTCATGCCAATTTGGAAGTGGTAGGAAATACAAAAAAGGTGTTACCAAAATTTTTTGTAGAAGTTATTTTTGGCGATTTCACTCTTCCAAGCCGTAAAAGTTTAGCAACTTATCCTTCGTTCTTATATGGTTAAGATATTATATTTTTAGCTATATATGTATATCTCATTCTCTTAAAAATATATAAAAATGTATGAGAAAGAATAAATTGTTTTAGAAAATAAGAGTATATCTTAATTGTCAAAATAAAGATAATCTAAGAGTATTTTCTAATACAAAATACAAGAAACATATGACAAAAACATTTAAAAAGAGGAAACAAAAGGAAGATCATAGAACCATAGGTAAAATAAATAGTGAATGTCTACATGACATCTAAAATTAATATGATTATGGCCTAATAGGAAAAAGAAAGGAAAATACAATAAGTATGGAAAAAGGGAAATAACAAAAAATAGAGAAAAATATAAAAGGGTAGAAAAAATAGAGAAAATAAGATACTGTGTTAATATTAAAAATAGAGGAAATCTAGTAAGAGTACATAGTATTTGATATTTTTACAGAGAGCTCTATCGGTTCGTGCCGCTGTTGGCATAGGGGAGTTACAACTAGATTTATGCATATATTTTTGTAGATTCCACCGATCGAAGTACTTTACACAAAGGTTAGCAATACTCTTCATCCACTCATCTTTTAAGGTTTGAACATTTAAAATTATTAATTTTCTTAAGTAATTGTTTACTTGCAATATAGATGAACCAGCAATGGATGTAGAATATAGATCGACGATTGAAGGAGTTCATCGATGGTGTGCATTATTTTCTAAGGGTGACCGATGCCCATAGGCCTAAGGGTTTCATATGTTGTCTATACAAAAACTGTAAGAACTAAAATGAGTACTCTTACTCAAGAATTCTTCATAGCCACTTATTACACTCGGTATTCATGCCTAACTATAATTGTTGTACCAGGCACGAAGAGAGAGGAGTTGCAATAAAAGATGATGAAGAAGAATACAACAACATTCCCTACAGTGCTCAATATGGTGGCTTTGCAGATACTGCAATGGGCAAGGCGGAAGGAGGGATTGTAGAAGATGATAATACAAATGATCTTGGTCAGATGTTGCATGATACAAAGAAAAACTGCGAAAGTGAAAATGAGCTAAAGAAATTAGAGCATATGTTAGTCGACCACAAAATATTGTTATACCTATATTGCAAACATAGGCACAAAAAGTTGGTTACCACATGCAACAAATGGTGTGATTGATAAGGTATCTGAGGAGTTATTGAAACTCATAAAGAATTTTTTCAATGGTAACGAATTGCTGGTAACAACATACGAAGCAAAATAGTTAGTCTGCCCTCTAGGATAGAAAGTCGAGAAGATACATGCATGTCTCAATAATTGTATCCTCTATCGCGGTGAGGAGTATAAAAACCTGGATGCATGCCTAGTTTGTAAGGCATTGTGATATAAGATCAAACGAGATAATCATAGTGATGTTAAGGGACAACCTTCAAAGAAACACCTGCAAAAGTCATGTGGTATTTTTCTATAATACCATGTTTGAAGTGATAGTTCAGGAACAAAGCATATGCTAAAATGATGTGCTAGCACGCTATTAACGCAAAATTTAGAAAGCCCAGCGATAGAATAGAAAGACGATCGGCTGAAGTGCAGAAGTGTCCAATTGCTACAGGGAAGAAGCCGATCGAATTGAGACAAGAAAAGACTCGGTCATAGAATAGAAGATTATCCAGATAAGACCGAGTTTGAGGAGGAGCCGTTGTTTACGGTAGGGTATTCTATCCTATCTTATATATAGATAGAAAGATTTAGTTAGTTAGTTAAGTTCCTTAGAGATATTTTCCTTTATCTTTGTTAGGAAATAACATTCGATGGTTGTTATAAACGCGTCGGACTCCGTAAACCCAGGGTATAAATATAGACCCTAGAAATATGTAATCATTAATCCTTCGATCAATACAACCTCGGCACACCGCCACCCTAGTTCATCTAGGTTTTTACTGGTGGGGCCTGGCTCTCGACGCGAGGCTGCATCGGTTAAGTCTGATCTCCAGCGAATAGGTACGTCCCGCCACTATCTCGATATGTCTCATTCTGTCTAAGGCTATATCGGTTAGGTTCGACCTCTTAGGCCAATAGGATGTATCGCATCACGTCCGTGCAAGGTCTGTCGGTCTATCAAGCTCTCTCTGTCGTCGTCGGTCTCGTGCTGTATCGGTTAGGTTTGACCTACGAGGCTACCGATGGTAGAATGAGCTTGAGGCCTATAAGTCTCGGTACGACGTTTCATCAGAGTGTTAGCCGATGAGTTATCTATACATTGAGCGTTACACCCAGTGTATCAACTCCTTGGCCGATACGCACCAGGTCTTCAGAGACTTTTCTTTGAGTGTCACACTAAGCGCATTGGCCTTCCAACTAATACACGTCTGTCTTCAGAGAGACGTCCACTTATCGGCTCAGCTAGCCGATGGGTTCGCTTCGCCCTTACTTCAGCACGTTCAATCCCGTTGTTGTTGGCCTCGTTCTCATACTGTCTTGGTTAGGTCCAATCTTCGAGATTCAGTGCCAGCGGCGTTATCACAGCGGGCGACGGGTCTCATGCTACCATCTCCATCCTGTGTCTCCATCGGATCTACAACCGATAGATCAGGGCCTCGCATCTGCTATACTCAGAGGCGTCGTATCCTTCACCTACATACACCTCCGGCGTGAACACACGCAGAAGAACGTGAACAAGACATGATGTTGAGACACTGCGTTGATGGGTCCCGGTGGCAAAAACTCCATAGAAAATTCCTAGACATCAAAAATAATATAGGGAACATATGGTTTGATTTAAGTACAGATAGCATGAATCCTTTTGGGGAGATGAGCTACAGTCATAGCACTTGGCCTATGACCTATATATCTACAATCTTCCACCTTGATTGTGCAAAGTGGAAGTACATCATGATGCCAGTGCTTATTCAAAGGCCAAAGCAACCTAGTAACGACATTGATATGTACTTAAGACCATTGGTTGATGATTGTGGAATAAAAAATATGTCTCTATATGGGATAAGAACAAACAGGAGCAATTTAACATATGAGCATTGCTATTCGTAACCATCAATGATTGGCCTGCAGCAGACAACCTATTAGGACTAACAAATAAGAGTTATAGGGTCTACACCCACTGTTTAGATGAAACTTACAGTATGTATTTGAAACACTATAGGAAGGTTCTGTACATAGACCATTGTCAATTTCTTGTTTCCAACCACCCTATATGAATGAAAGACAAGCATTTCAAAGGGAAAGTAGACTATCGTACTAAGCCTATGCACCGTAACGGGAAAATTGTATTTGCTATGGTAAAAGATCTAAAAGTAGTATTTGGAAAGTGACCTAGTACCAACCTATCCTAAGTGAAGATGGTCACGTGGTGATATGAAAGAAGAAGTTTGTTTTTTGGGAATTATCTTTTTGGAAGTCTTAGAGGTCCATATCGCAATTGACGTGATGCACCTCACTAAGAACCTTTGCAACAACCTGCTAGGCTTCCTAGGTATATATAGGAAGTCCAAAGATACACAGGAAGCATGGCATGATCTAAAACTTATGAAACAATGTGAAGAACACATGATGATTGTATACTCCAAAAACCAGGGGAAGTTTGCTGGATAGATTACACTTTATCACACTAATACTTTCACTACTTGGTTGTAGGAACATCTGATGGGTAACCGAACGATTGATAAACAACTAGCCTGGTTGGCGAGAGGACCATCTTGCTCAATCTTGACATTCCAAGGACATGAGATAAATAGCTATACATTTTACACAAGCACCTAAGAACAAAAGAGCACTAACCAAAACAGTGCTATCTATATATATGCCATAGACAATAATGGGACAAACAATATGTACTATGGTTTCATTAAAGAGATATGGGAACTCGAGTATGGTCCTTTGAAGGTCCCTCTATTTTAGTGCCAATGGGCGTAATGGTTGATGAGTGTAAAATGACAACAGTTGACCTTAATCAAATGAACCATTCATCCAAGCCAAATGTGACTCAAGTTTTCTATGTGAAGGATATGTTTAGCAAACCAAAGAAGGAGATATCTAAGCAAAAGAGTAAATTGCTTGATGAGCCAAAGCACCATGTGGTTCTCCTAGGAAAAAGAAGAATCATTAGAGTTGAGGACAAGATAGATGAAGAGTCGATTAGTTTGACGGGCAACCTCCAATCTTAGTGGTGGTTGACCCGAGCCTCTTCCAAACAAAGGAGGACACTCCATAAGTTGTGATCATAGCTAATAGACTTTCAAAAAGGAAAAGTTTATTGCCTCTGCCATCACGTCACGAGATTGAATGTATACCAGCTACATGTATTATATTTTTTTAATATTTATAACCTTCTATTTTTACTATAATATTTAACAAAAATGAAGTACACTATTATATATATTATATCAACTGGCTTTGCTAACAATAACAAATCCTATAATATCAACACTCATACAAGTTCTTGCATCTCAACGTGCTATATTTCAAAGTTTTTAAAATTAATTATCCTAGTTTTCTTTTTTCTTAAATTTATTTATACTATATTTACTATTTTTAAAATTAATTATCCTAATTTGCTTGTTTTTTATATTATTTGTGTAATTTTTTTGGTTCTTCAGAATATTTTTACACTATTCAGGTTTTCTAAATTGTTTGCCATATTTTAACTACTTAACAATTTTTTCTATCCATTGTACAAAACAACCGGTACTAGATATATTTTTGGCTGAGCGGGAAAACTTTTTTTACAAATTGTTAATAACAATTGGTACTAAAAAAATTTGTTATATACCAATTGTTAATAATAACCGGTAATAAAGCCACTAGATTACGTTTGTTCTTCTCATTCTTCTCATTCGTCCCTATCAACGACACCGCCGTCGTCCTCCATTCTGATGCCATTCGAACTGATGTCATCGCTCGCCTTCTCACCGACGACGACGTACTTTATACCATCGCTATCCCATCTACACCGTCGATGCTACCGCGCGCCAATGCCGCTGCTATCCCCATCCACATTGACATCGCTGCCTTTCCACTGACGCTGATCATCAACTATGCCAAGCTGGCCTCTCCCTCCAAATTGTATAAATTAACCTATTATTTATATACATATATATTCCTATTATATGTTTTTTATACATGTTACTATATATTCCTGTTATTAATATTTGTATATATGAATTGTTTTTATAGTTCTAAAAATTTGTAGCAATTTTTTTAGCAAACTAATTATTTTTATATATTTATATCTTACGTTTTTTTTACATGAACTATTTTTATGCTTAATTGTTTTGATAGTTGTCAAAATTTGTAGCAAATTTTGTGGCAAATGAATTATTTTTATATATTGATATCTTATATTTTTGTATTATTCCTATTATTTGTATTTATATATACGAATTGTTTTTATAGTTGTCAAAATTTGTAGCAAATATTATGGCAAATAAATTGTTTTTATAAATTTGTATCTTACGTTTTTAATACATAAATTATTTTTATATATTCCTATTATTTGTATTTGAATTGTTTTTATATTTCTCAATATTTATAGCATTTTGTGGCAAATGAATTGTTTTTATTTATTTGTATCTTACGTTTTTCACACATAAACTGTTTTTATATATTTCTATTATTTATATTTGTATACATGAATTTGTACCCACTACTTGATCAAACCTAGAGTGTATGTTGGAATTGAAATTTCATATGCTTATGGAGTATATGTACATTATCAAACTATTTTTTCACCATAAAGGAGAAGAAACAAAAAAATAGGTTAACAAAAATATAAATAAAAAATATATGTTTAACGTATAATTATACATATAATTGATATTAATTTATATTTCCTATATTATCCTATTAGGTAAGATGGAAAAGTCAGATGACAAAAGATTTCTTTTGGACCAAATTGCACAAGTTAGTAGCTAGTACTACTACGGCAACAAGGGTAAGGATTGTAATCAATACTTCAATAAGGAAGCCACCGGATAATGAGTCGGGATAGGAGGAGGACAATGACAAGGGGTACAGAAGAATGATGGATCAAAGAAGGAATGAGGGTAACTAGGTACCAAAAAGTTGGAGGGGAGATATATTATAACTGAAGTGAAAGAACATAGCGAACCAGTTGCTCCCGTGTTTGTTGCAAGGAAGTTTCTATCTCAGTGTAGTTACATCATGAGGGATCATGTGCTGATTACCATATAGAAATGGTGGTCCCCAAGGGCGGCTGATCAAAATGTGCTCCTGCAATCAAAGAAGGGCATGCTATGGACAACCCTGCTACAAAACTTCACTATTGATGTCACTGAGGCAAAACAACCTAAAGTGAAGGAGTGGGCTTTCAAGAAGATGTTCACACAATTTCAATCCTTCAAGAAGAATCTACACAAGAACTATATCTTAAAGGGTTGAACTCCAAAATTCAATACGTACCAGAAGCTAAGGGACCACTAGGATGCATTTGTCGAATACAAGTCATCCGAGGAAAGTGAAAAGAAGGTGGTGTAGAGCAAAGCCAATGTCACCCAGAATAAATATTTTCATAAGCTAGGGTTGTATGGCTAGAAGAAAGGGATTGAAAAATGGCAGAAGATATAAGATGCTCTAGAAGCAAGGGGTATTGTTCCCGCCATAGCCGACTAGCCCAAACGAGCAAATCACTGGTACTATGTTTATGATGGCATGCTTAGTGTAGAGGATAGCTTCCTCATATTTAACCCAAAAATATGAGATGCAACACACCATCTCATGGATGCCCTAGAGTCATCTTACCAGGATACATTCAAGCCTAACAGAGAGAAGGACGAGCTTACAATGACCCTGTAGAGTCCCAAGCACCCAAGATGAATGCATGGAAAACGCATGGTCCCTTGGATGTATGGGTTTTGCGAGGACATCGACTCGTATAGGAGTTGTAAGAGAAGCAAGTCCGAGCAGAATACTAGGGTTTGGATGTTGGAGCAACAAATCTTATAAACCAATCAAAGAATAACCAAAGTGGTGAAAAGGGAGGTTGTGGTAGCACTTAGTGAGACCCAACTATAAACAAGAACTAATTCGAACATCCTGCTTAGCCCCTCAAACCATCGAAACAGCTACGCTTCAACAGAGCAAGTAGCCCATCAGACCAACATAGCTATAGCATTGCCACTAATTTATGAACCACACTACCCCATGGATAAAATCACATAGCAAACACCTTGTGAGCTGCATATTCCCTTCAAGACCTATCCGTCAAGATATGCTTGTAGTTTGTATATCTCATTTTATAGTTTGTTATATGTCATAAATATGTACTAATTAACTTCATTTCTCATGAAGTTGATGTATAGCATGGCCATACAAGTGGAGTAAGGCAAGATAATCCACTGTATGCCGATTCTATGTGGCTACTCGAAGGTGGACGTGGAGCAAGTCTACAAGAGTTTTGAGGATCTCAAGCTCGACTTTCCCGGAGGTGAGGGGGAGAGGACACTAGGGTGGCCTCCCACTACATCATCTTGTGGTGCAAGATCTACTCTACATCATGCTTCCTAGGTAGGTGGCAATGTCGATTCCTACCAAATGTCTCCCACCGTCTCCTCCCCAACATCCGTCTCCACCATCCCATCCTCAACATCGGTCTCCACCACCTCCTCTACAACCTTCGTCTCCACTATCGTAGTCTACTGGTATGGACAAGAAACTGACTCTATCTCCACCACTTCAAAAAAGGTCACGCTCACCTCCTCTCGCGCCATCAAGGTATCAATAAAAGAAGAAACAATAATTGGATGAGCTGAAGAAATTTGTACCAAAAAAAGACCATGCGATATGACTAACAAGGAGACTAGAGCAGAAGTGTCTAGGCAAGTAAAGGAACACTTCAAGTGGTGAAGTTTAGAGAAAAAGGCTCTAATAGAACCAACAATAAGGGCATTTTTTTATAAGATGAGCGAACCAACGAAGAAGAAGATCTTATTAGACTAAGAACGCTCGATCATCAAGTCCTATTACAAGACAAAAAGAAGGCAGTCTAGTGCTGTTCTCTAGCTTGGATAGCAAGCAAGACAATTGGTTGACCTGATGCCATATGTTTGGGAAATCAATCTGCAATAGTTTATAAAAGATACAAGTCTCACCAAAGATCAACTACTAGGAGTGACCCCTATCGAGAAGATATCACAAGCTGCTATCAAGCCTAGATTTAAGCTCGGCGAACTACATGTTAGGATAGAGCTGGTCATGACTCTACCAACATAGATGTACCGATTCTATAGTTAGTATATAGAACAGTCGAGAGGATTAAAGATAGTGATTACTTCCATGAAGAGTCAGAGATATGGGTGAATTTCAAGGACATCTACGAAATATAACATCAAGATGCACTTGACTTTTCTCTTATTAGTTACTAGGTTCTATAAGTATCATTTTCTTCCTTACCTTATTCCATTCCTATGTATCATCGCTTTATTTATCATGGATGGACTACATCACTTCTTTTTTTATGTGTTGTAGAATGGACATTCAAAGATGCCATAGAGAGAGGTACTTTAACATGGGTTTGATGAACCCATGGTTATTAATGAGAAGAATGTATGGGAATTTCCACAGAAAGCAGAGATGAACATTCATAAATTCTTAGTGTAGCAACATTACAAGACATTCATATATTTACCTTACAACTTCAAGTGAGTTTTTACCGTCTTTTGTACCCTTTTTCTTCTCGTAGACTAATAATGTTATGTCTTTTAGTTAATATAATGTGCAAATTTCAGTAGCTCCTCCTTATGATAGATGTTTCGAAAAGCATGGTTTATGTCCTGTACTCCTCGTGGAAACCAATGGAAGATTTCAAGGAAATCATAGAATTGCTTAATAAGTAATGTCATACATTGTATTGTTATTATCCATGCTTCTATCGATATTATATTATGGACAAGATTTATTACAGACAAAATTGTTAATCCATTGGAGAATTTTCATGATAATGGGCGCGTTATTGGCAAATAGAAGAATCTTCTTAGTTTCATATATTTGTCATATATTTATAATATATTAATTACATATATTTAATTTTAATTATTCATAAGTAATACTTGCCATTATATATACGTAATTCTATAAACATATACATATGAATAAATATAAAAATATATATAAATACATATATAGATATATGTGTATATAATATATATATATAAAGCAGTATAGCAATAAAAAAAACAACAAACCACTATAGTAAAATAAATAGCAAAAATTAGTAAGAAAAAAACACCAACCAAGAAGTACTAAAGAAAAAAAATACTCATTAGAACTAAAATTGAATATTTGGTATCAAATTATGTATACCGGTTGCATAAAATGAGTTACAAACCGGTTCTAAGGACTATTTATTTATTTAGCAGTGATGGTGAGAAAATTTTAATACAAAAGTCAGTTTGAGTATGAAAAGAAAAACAAGACAAATCATTCCCGACTGCTAGAACGTCATACAATTTAACCATTCACACATGGCATTGAATTCATTATTTGACTAAAGATCATTCTGTGACTAATAACATGTATGCAGAAGCAAGAATGCTGACTATTGATAGCTAAACTAAACACCACAACAATAAACAAAAACAAAGGCCACCTTCTCGTGATCTCCATGTTAGTAGTTCTATTATGCTGGGATAATAACATCTAGTTAGGTCTGCAAGCATAGCCTACAAAACTACCAAATGATATTAATCAGCACATGCATATCATATATTGGACAGTGAACTTTCTTTATTACATGAATTCTCCAAAAGTTGGTCTGTGTTGAACAATTAATTAATTGTAGTGAGTTGTTAAATGCAGATAATATTATAGCTAGAATCTCTTCAAGCTCATTGCAACCAAAATAACATATGAAATAATGAAAACTTCTACATGGGATTCTCTACCCATCATTTGCTCATTTTACTCTAGATCAGTCAAGATTTTTTGTCATAGGGTCAGGAAATGAGCACCCCGATGAAGAGAACAGGATAAGAGGCTTGATGGGTTTCTTAGTGCTCACCAAACCTGTTGAAGCTTGAAATTTTAAGGTGCACTCCAAAATGACGCTGAAGCTTGAAATTTCTGCAATACATATGACTAAAATCATATAGGGCAGATTGCAATTAAAAATATTGATATATTGATATAGGATAGGAGGGTGACTACATTAGCTCCATCCCCACGTCGCCCCCGCTAGGTGGCATGGGCAGAGCTGAAGAGACATGGTGTTGCATCTTTCCTCCTCCCCTTCATCTAGCTGTAATGTCCACTATCTTACTAAAATTCTAATTTTAAAATTTTATTTAGCGGTGTCATTAAATCTCGTTTTCAACTTCAAAATCTTGTTAGTTTTTCACTTCCAAAAAAATTCAACCATATTGGTAAAAATTCCTTTCTGTCCGAGAAATTTAAATTTTATTATAAGACGTCAGCCGTCCGGTGAGTATTTTCTTCCCTATTTTAATATTCCCTTAGACCATAGTTTATTTTTTCCCCTTTACTTGTACACTTATGGGTCAAACCGTTCATCGTATCATGTTGAATTTAATTACATATGGACAAAAATGGCGAAAACTAGATTCTCTCCCAGCCTTTCCTCTTCTATCTCTTCAAATAGAAACATCACTTTTGGACCCCTCCCCTTTTTTAGGCAACCTACATTTTTCCTTTCTAATCAAATTGAACCAACCCACGCTTATGCATCTCCCCTCCATCATTTTATTTTGTCTCTAGCCAAAACAAGTATCACTATGGTCATCCATCTTTTCACCTAAGATCCTACATGTGCAAGCAAATCTTCTGTTCATGAATGAGACAAATAGTAGAGGAGCCATGTGCATGTAACCTCTCTATCTTTTTTACTGTCTCAGGCCTAAGTAGAGCCACCACTTCATGCATGCATGTGCACATGTGTGGTTAGGAGATAAAGCACCTTACTAGCCTTCCTTTTTCTCTCACACATTAAACCAAAGCAGAGCATCGGAGATGATAGTGAACGCAGGACAACATCCCGTCTTGTCGTGACGAATATAGAAAGACATCGATGAAAGCTTCGCACGATTCGTAGCGCCTCATGAAAGTTTGTTGTCACTCGATTAGTCATAAAATGTCAAAGGTGGCTATAAAGACCTTGGCCATTGCCCATACTATCACCATCCTCTCTATTTCCTCTCACCTCTTCCTGGCAATCTGAGGAAGAAAACCTAGCCACCACGTTTCCTTTCCCAAGCTCTCTTTGTTTCTCTATCATTCTCCCTCATCTATTGCTCTACATCCCATCGAAGGTCACAGTTGACAATATCACACTCCCTGGTTCCATTTCTCACTACGCCAGAATAGAGGAGCATCGCCACCAATAGCTCTCCATCTTTGGTGAGACCCTGACCCCCGTTCTTCCTTAGGAAGGTAGTCGGCACCTCCGTTAAGGCCCCGATCATCATAGCAACATAGTGAGCTACCACTTCCCACAACAACCACCTTCTCATGCCACCCCTACTTCACTGCTTCGACCACCCTCGGAGCACCACCGCTGCATTAGCTCATCGCACTGAGCAACACTCTGCACATGGGAGAAGAAGCGAAGAAGAGGAGAGAACGAGGAGAAAGAAAGAAAAAGAAAAGAAAAGAATGCGATGGGATTGACATGTCCCGTCGAGTGTGTACCCAGTCCACGTGCGGTAGGTCAGCGATGCCTAGGCCCTACCGATCAGTCCCTCTGGGGGAATATTCTTAAGAATATTTCTAATTATTTCTAATTATTTCTAATAATCCTTTTTAATTCTAGAAAATCAATTTTAAACTTAAAAAAATACATCTTTTATCTCAACTCTAATTGACCTTGTTCTAGTCATAAATTTTTTTTTCTAAAATCCTCCTCTACACATTGTCATTGTTATTTTTGCAATGGTTACTTTTAATTATATTTCATGTAATATCTATGTTTCTAAGTGTAGAGGTCACAATCGAATGTGTGTTCACACCGAATTTTGTCATACCAGGAGCCACCATGCAAGGCAAGCTATTCTTGAATATTTTAAACCTATATTTTCAATTACTTTGTTTATTAAAATACATTGCTTAGCTTACACTTTAATGATACTTGGACTCATTTTATGTAAAACCGATGGACCTACCCAATAGTCGTAATTGTATTATATAGGATATTGATGACTCTTATTCTTGTTAATAACAACAAATGTTTGCTGGTATTGCCATTTCTTGGATATCACTATCGAGGTAGTGGTTTAGCCTGCTTACCATTATGATGTCGTGTGGAAAAACTTGAGACTCCCAAACTTTAATTGAAAACCTCATGTGATATCGGCATGTTTGTAATATATAAATGTTTTAGTTTACTTGATGGCATGGAGTCAATGCCTTTAGGGCTTGGCTATGTATTACCATTAAGAACCTATTTATTTAAAAAATTCATCCAAATATATTACAATACGATCACACGGATGTTATGCCACACCCATGGCTAAGTAATTAGTTCTCGTATAAAAATCTTATATATCAATAGTTGTAGAATGTTGGAGATTACGAGATGGCTTTGTGGATTGTACTACCTAAGATAGGTGCTGCTTTAGCCTCTTTTAACTCAATTGGATAGGTGTAGGAGATGTCTCCGGTACATCCTGAGTAGATGAGGGCATGAGACTTGACTAATACTCGGTTTTGAGAGATTTGATCCAACTATGATATATAAAGTATTCATGGGTTAGTTTTAAAAAAATTTTGTAATGAGCCCTCCTTTGCCAATCAAGTTTGATCAGTACATGTTGTGTAAAGAAAGAAGTTCATGACGTATGAGTTTAGTTGAGCTGTTTTAAATAGCCGTGCTCGCAGTTATGAGTGGATGTAAGATATTTCTTATAGCATAGTTGTTTATACCAAAGGTTGGTAAAAGTAATTATTAGAATAGGAATAATTTCTAGAGTCTGTCTATATGGCACATAGTCAACCTTCTTGATCAAAAACAGATCTGTGTGACCTGTGGAGGTCTTGTGGCACCATAGTGCCATATTGCCGAGAAGACAAACTTGTACTATTAACTATGAGAAATGGTTAACAAATGATATTTGATTAATTGTTAATTATTGATAAAGTGAAAAGAAGCTAATAAAAGAGAAGATTGGGAAATGTTGAGAATTTTGCTATCACGTATAAACACTTGCAAAGTAGCTTGTGAAATGGATCGAGGTGCGAGCCTCTTTTTAAAAATTAAAATTTTAACTCACTTGTGTCTTGTAAAATAATTTCTCTAGGGAAAAGGCTTCGCAGATGAAAACTTTAGTCTTCCTTTTAAGCAAAAACATGTCAATTTTCTCTGTCAGTATGTAAATTACTCACCCTTACTTATAGAGAGTTTGAAGAAGATGATACAGTCCCGTCCACCGAGGGGTTTCTCTAGGAGTAGAATGTGTATGAAGACTTTTAGTGTTTTGGACATAGTTTTCATGCTATACTTATGAAATAAACTAGTTGCTTAGGTGTGATACCTAATGTTTAGTTGCTTGCTTTTCAATGTTAGCTTCTACTTAAGTCGTCGTTGTTGTTTTTGTTTTTTATGTTGTGTTGCCCATTTGAGAGCTATCTGTGTAGTAATTTATGTAAGAACTACTCTAAGTGATTTAAATAGCTTGTTATTTTTGAGCCTATTATTATTTTATATATATCAGCTTATATATTCTAAGATTGATGTAGTATTCATAAATAATTAAATTGACCCTAGACTATATTAACGTATACTTTATAGCTAATAGAGTTTAGCAAGTCATAGGAGTATATTGTCGAAAAGCATGGGTGACCATGAGGAAGACGACAATGGGGATTCCTATGCTGCTTGCACCAAAGGGTGCTTGGAGGCAACAACGGTGGTGGCTGGATGCGCGACTGAGCTATGCACGTTGCCGCGACGGAGCCGTACACATGGCCGCGACAGATACAACCGGATCCAGCGCACCCTTAGCCAGTAAGGCCTCTCCCTGGCTGGATTCGATAGCAACATTGGCAGCCGCTTGGTGACGATAGGCTTGGTAGGCGCAGCATCGACACCATTTCTGATTTGTTTGGTGTGCTTTATGCAAAGAGAGAGTTGTTATATCAGTAAGAGCATCACATGATATCTTGTGAAGATGTGTATTTGGGGAAGTAGAGGTGTTGGGGGGAAAGCGTACGAGCTGACCACGATGCACCAAGAGGTGAAAGGTCCGGTGAGCAGAGAGTGATGCTGGAGATCAGCGGCGAGCTTCTCCCTAGGAGGAGCTGGCAAACGACAGCGCGTGGCTCCCAAGCCTCCCGGCACGCCACAGGATGTTGTCCAGCTCTGCGATGTGGCTCGGTCGTTGGGGACAAGGTTGATTTATGGTGTTCTTGGCTTCTTGTTTTAATTAATACGCTAATCAATGTGTTATGACCTTTATTCAATTTATCTGTTGAATATTTTTGATTTTGTTGATGTTGTGCTCTCTGGCCTGCTCCGTGTGTTGAACTGATTTTACTTGTATGCTGCACAGCACACTATGATTGTTTGGTTGGGTCGGTTAGAACGAAGACAAAGACCGAACTATCGTTTAACCGAACAGCCGGTTCACATATTTGTGCTGACAAGTCCACTTTCATAATTCTAAAGACTGAAAAGATCGGACTGAATTATCAGTGTTTTATTGTTTACTTTTTGGCTTATAAGAGAATTTTAAAATTTTATTTTCTTTAAAATCGCTAAGGGCATGTATTAAAATTTTACTCATAAATTATTTTTTATCACTGATATGTCGTTATAGCTTATAATTAGCATACGCAAAACAGTAATTTGCTCATTTTATGGGCTCATATAGAGAGCCCATAAGATCTATCAAGCCTAGGAACCTCCTTAATCCTCTCTAAAGATAATTAGGAAGATTGGAATTAAATTTTATAGCAAATACTAGCCGTAGCAATATTTTTGTTTTCCTAGGCTCTAAAATCTTTCTAGATGCAGAAGAGATAAGTTTAGCTCTCCTACCGACCCAAAAGTTGGGGTTAGCAGTTTTCCCAGTTCTAAAAAAATCATTGACTTATGGTAAAATCTAAATTCAATTGAATTTTTCTGAACTTACCAAAAATCTGGAGGGAGTACTAAATCACAAAAATATTATAGCGGAGACTCTAAACCGACCACAAGTTGTTTTTTTCAAAATTAATAAATCATAATAAAAGAACATAATAAAGACTGCATGTATAGTAATAAAAGAACATAGTCATGGTAAAAAGAAAACTAATTACACTCTCTTATGCTCTAAGCTGCAGTCTTTATTGTGTGTAGTGTATAACTCAAATAACCATAGCGTCAGCAAATCAAATTCACTCAAACCTGTTTTATCTAACTTCTATCTGTGACGCTAAATCCTACCTCCGTGGTGGCAAATCTCTTTTTTTTTTACAGCAAACTACCCGCGCGGCCACGCCGAATTTTTCCTTGAGGCACCAAATCCCTTTCGCGGCGCGCCTAATTTCTCCTCAACGGAGCGCCGGTGGTCTCCCCAGCCCCTTCGCCTCCCCTGAGTCCATGCTAAGTAACAAGGGGAGGAACCGGTACAGGACTCCTGGACCAAACCGCCATGCGCTCGCTGGCCCTTCCACTGCTGCCTGTGTCCACCTCCACTCCCTACGCCCAGATTCAGATAGGGTCCCCAGCCGCCAACGAGAGCGTGGGGCCGCGGCGGCGCCGGCTGCGGCCGTGAGGCATGCAGCGGCGCTGCTCGACGGCGGCAGACAGGACGGCGGACGTGGCAGCACTGGCTGCGGCACCGCAGCATCTGGGCAGGTCGCCGGCAGCGCGGTAGCCGCTAGCCGGCGATTCGCTGAGTAGAGCACGACCTGCAGCCAGCGAGAGAAGAGGTGAGGTTTTCACAATTGAAACCTGAGAAATTAGTTTAGGAACTTAAGTGGATTCTCGAATATCTTTTTTTGCGGCCAGCTTCCATAGAATGATTCTTGATTTCTTTTGCTCTGGGATGTGTATAATACTGCTAATACTGAATGTGTCCGTAGTACTATATAAAACTGAATGGTTACATGCAAGGACATATCAACTGGCAATATTTTCTGACATGTGACGGGCATATCCGAATTATATAAAACTGAGTACCAGATGTGCACTATATGTAATTTTTTAGGTTGGAATGACCATATTTGTCTCAGATCCATGATTCACCTTGGCGATATGGATCTTATTAATACAAGTTTGGTACAAAATATATTGCCGAAAAAAGTTTGGTCCAAAGTAGGTCAACGTGGGGTAATAGTACTCCTGTATACATGTATTCAGTACTGATGATAGATTTAATTATTACTTCAGGACAACATATATAACACATATACTTACTAGTTTCCTAAGCAGTCAGTGGGTTTAATTTGTAGTTTTATATACCAATTTCTGGCATTGCGTATAGATGAATTAAAGAATCGTTCTTAATTATACTGTTATATTAGTCTACAAAACTATTAGGTGATGATTTGCCTCCCTTTTCTGCATGTTGTACTTGTAAACTTTTGGTGGTCATGCCTTGTATTAGAAGGGTGAGATTTGTCATGGAAGCATTTGTTTCATCTAATCTGCCACAGTGGTGTGTTTGTTCTATTTGAAGAATTTATTCATGGGAAACCACTATAGGTATTGTTAGTTTAATTCCAGACACTAATCTTGAAATCGCTCTTTTAAGATGTTTATTTTAATTGCAGACATTAGAGGTACTACATAGACAATGTAAATCATGTAGTCTACCAAAATTAGAAAAGTGGGAGAAGCCATGTTATGAAGTTGGCAGGAAATTGTGATATTTGTTCAAGAGATGTATGTAAGTTTTCCAGGTCCTTAACTAATAAACCAAAAAAAATTATTTTCTTTGAAATGCATGATGCAGCTGTGCTAAATATTTTTCTATTATGCAGATATTTCTTTCCTTTGCATAATTTGCGTTGATTTGGGGCAATGCAGTTTGGCAGCATGTCACTGAGAAGAATGACCATGTGGATCAGTTTAGTTTTTCATCTAGAAAAAAAAAGTGAATCTAAATTTATGTTCTTGATAAGAATAAACATGTTGATCAATGGTGTTTGTGTTTCTTTCGTACTGTTTTTAATCTATAATTATATGATTCCATATTTCCTAGCATTACAGATGTTAGCCATATTTGTCCAAAAGTTTGTTACGTTTCCCGAAAATTATTTTTATAGCGACATCTATGGAAAACAGTAACCAGATTTTAGTTCAGGACAGGAAATATATACTAGTTTAGGATTTTATTGGATATTGTTTTGTAGCTAGATATAATAGTTGCTGTAGCATTATTGAACTAATAATTGTTAGGATGGTCAGGATTTTTTGTTTGCACGTATTGGGCATACATCTGTGGCAAGGCACACCTTGAATGTGCACCATTGCTTGTTATTGTAATTGGGGTTGTTTTAGCTTTATAAAAAACATAGTGGTTTCCTTTTTAGGTGAATTGAAAAAGAACTTATACATTATTATTGAATATTTGGCATTACATTCTAAACATATTTAATGCATTGTTGGTTCACTTCAATTTTTAGTAGAAATTTTAGTATGTAGAAGATTTAATTCAACATAATGAAGGGTTGAAATACTAATAGTGAACAACGATAAATACTTGTTGATTTTGAATTCTTATTCAATACAACATACCCGTGTTTTAAGGATCGAAGGATCTATCTTTAACGTGTCATGCTCAACTTCATCTTTGGTGTGAACTTACATAGTTTGTTTTCAGGTGTCCAAAACAATTAAAGATTTAGAGGTGCCTTCGAAATTATAAATTGTCATTTATGTTGCAGATTGCCTATTTTCCGTGTTACAACGTGCCTCTGTAACACATGAGGTGGTGTTTTAACCATTTCTCTGTAACACATTCTTGTGTTGCAGGTTTGTGATACGACAGGTAGGTTCTGTAGTAGTGACGGTCTATGCCTACACCAGTTCCGCAGAACGTACAACACGACAGTCAACAAACATATTGTACAGTCTCGTACTGCACACATATAATTCTTTTTTATTAAGGAACACGGCACAAATTTGTGAGAAGATGCATGACATAAAGTTATATATAGTACTCCTATAAGTCAAATAAAACCCTCATTGTTCGTCAAAGTCTGGAAACAAAAAAATAACCTAAACTACCAAAACCATTTATTTATCATCGTTGGACCAGGTTTGGATCTGTTCAAAAAAATTATTTTGTAATGATAGTAAGTGGCTTCAAAAAAATTAATTATTGTACCGTTTTGCACTAGCTAGGAAGTATTTATTACCAATATAAACAATTTTACAATAAGGTTGTTTGGAACTAAATAAAACCATATTTAATGTGAAAATTATAGTTTATTCCACTTTGGACGAAATTTATACAGAATTTAAACTAGCCTAGCAGCCAACAACTTAGAGTTCATTCTAGTTCATTTACTATCTTTTCAAAATATCAAAAACATATATACCCAAAGGCTCAAAAATTATTTTAGATTTTTCCAATTATTAAATTAGTTCAATGAATTATAGCAAAAATTCTTATTTGACCATTAGAGTATTTAGGAACTAAATAACTTTTAACTATAGTAAATAATACTTATTTGTCTAACAAAAAATTACAAACACAATTTTTATTTACCAATATATTTTACTTTGCTTGTATAAAACTTATATATGCTATAAAATCTTCCAAGTGCGAATAAGGATTTTTTTAATGTAATTGCTTGAAGTATTTTATTAATTAAAAAATCATTTCAACAATAGACTATATTATCCCGTGAGTGTCATGTTGCCCAAACAATCGAATCAAGGTGAAAATTGAACAGTTCTAATAGTTTGGCAATGGATGTTGCATTGTTTTCAAACATTTGTAGAAGTTCATAGTTGTAAACTAGAGTTTTAGGCCCGATTTTCAGGATCTTCGCTCATCTATCACTACCAGAAAACAGACTTTTTCATGAGGACGCATAACTGTTAGGAATAGGAATTTCCCGTTAGGATTGATCTCTCCTGACGGCCATCGTTAGGATACGCCGATTAGAGTCGACTATCAGGAATAAGGTGGCTTTCGCGTTGGAAGGCCATGAGGATAACAATTCTGATGGTCGTTCCTGTCGACCCTCGTGCCATCCAAGAGAGCGGTGTCCATGTTGACGAGCTGCCAGCATTAGCCGTCAGGGTTAATCCTACACCAACAAGACAAACTAAGAGTGTCCTGACGTGGTACCCAACTCCGGTAAACAGTCCAGAGAGTGTCCTAACGGACTATATATATATATATATATTCCCAGAATCTCCAACTCCCCTAAACAGTCTAAATAATCATTCTAGATTTTAAGACGGATTAGACATAAGTAGGCATATAATACAGAAAATGAATTAGTAGCCATCAAGGTCCTCACTGGCGGATACTCACTAATTGCTTCTTATAATCTTCAACTCCCCCAAACATAGCCTTAGCCACGTTGTCTTTTCATTTATAGTATCGCCAGCTCAATTAATGCTCATTGAATGAGCATTATGATGCACTTGTCATTATAAACTAGTTGATAGTGATTTTATTATATTATAGAAATGATATGATAGAAAGATATATTTTAAAATATCGTAGAAATGATTTGAAACGATAATCTAACATGCAACGCTTTTAAATAATATGCTTAGATTAATAATTACTAGTGATGATAATAATGTTATATTTATATGTTAAGATTTAAGTAGCCAGTCGATTTCAACCCTACAAAAGTACTGATAAGGCATAGATAATTTTATTGGACAGTCCATCCTCTAGTTATAAATCTCTCGATCGATCTTGAACTCCCAGTTGTTTGTTGTCAGCTTACCCATGATACACAGTCCTGTCCGTACCACTAAAAGTAAAAATTACCCAAACCTGGACAATTAATTTCATCAACTTGACACTTTAAAAAGAAGCTCAAAATGATGTTGTAATCGTTAAATAATTCTTATATTCTTCCGCTCGTGCAAACATCAATTAGCAATCATGTTGATTGAATTGATTGTCATGCATCAATTCCAATGTCAGAATATGACATGATTATGTATATCTTGGACAATGGATATTCAGGTTGGGTATTTTAACTACGGAATTAGGGGTTAGGGTTCTGTTATTGACTTGCATATATATATATATATGTCTCTAATTGTTGATTTGTTGCTTGCTCATATTGGTACAGTTAAGTGGAAGTTGTATTCCCTTCATGGAGAGAAAAAACTAGCATCACTGTAACTGGGATCTATAACTCCTGATTGTAAAAGCCAAGGATTGCAATGCAATTACTTTTCTTTAACCAGTAGAAAATAAGGGATAATGTTTCTTGCTCAATGATACTCATCTTTGCCATTATTGAATCCAACTTTGTATTTTCCAGTTGCATATTAGGTTGAAATCAGAGTAGCAATATATACTAGACTTTATAGTTTATTTGATCTAGATGATCATCACATGCTGGAACTGATGATGATGCTGGTGCATTGCAATAGGAGAACATCCAGTCTGAGGAGAACATTGATGAGGAATGTGCTTGATTGTCTTCTCTTATTTAGCTGGCACATGTGTCAAAACCATTTGGTTTGTTTAGCTTCTAGTTACATGATGGATGAATGATGTGCTGGCCTTTGTTTTGGTTTTTGGTTTAGCTCACACGTGGCACTCGTATAGCAATTAACTTGCTGTAACTTCTATTGTAGCAATCAACTTGCTCATTTCCTTTAGATGGTAAATTTGCTTGAGCATCCTCTGATTACTAGGTACTTTCTAATAAAACTTAATTAGTTCAGTTTGGTAAAGTTGCTACTTTAATTTAACTTATATATGTATGAATCTTGCATATGTGATGTATTAGATGAATCTGTAACACATGAAAGGTTCTTATTAGATGAATCTACAACACATATGGAAGGTTAACACATATAAAAGGTTATATGGTTCCTTTTCAAATATGTAAATCT
Organism: Oryza coarctata; assembly: GCA_030770085.1. Taxonomy (NCBI): domain Eukaryota; kingdom Viridiplantae; phylum Streptophyta; class Magnoliopsida; order Poales; family Poaceae; genus Oryza; species Oryza coarctata. The sequence continues at coordinate 9,883,031 of CM061471.1, forward strand.
TCCATAATTAAAAAAGTTAACAACTTTCATATATGACGCCTCTTATATTCTTGTAAGCTACGCTAGGGACTCTTCCTGGCTATATATAACACGCAGACGACACGAGGTCAAATACACGCTTTAAGCCCTCTAATTATCTTTCATGGTATCAAAACCATCAAATAATAATAGATTAGATCTATCTTCCACCATGTCAACCTCCTACGCCGCCGCCATCAATTCCTTAGTCGGCCAAGCTATCTCCAAGAAGCTGACCAAGAACAATCATGTACTGTGGAAGATGCAAGTGTTTGCCATCGTGAGGGGCGCACGCCTGGAGGGATTTCTCACAGGTGCCATAAAGACCCCCGTGTCTATCATGAAGATGACAGCAGATGACAAAGAAGTGGAGGTGTAAAACCCGCTCTACGTTGAGTAGGGTGCTACGGATCAATAGGTCCTAGGATTCCTGCTCTCTTCTATCACTCTAAATATTTTGTCTCAGTTAACTGTTTGCAAGACTATTGCTCAAGTATAGAGTGTTGTCGAGGCCATGTGCACCTCAATGTCACGAGCGCGCACCGTCAACACCAGGATCACGCTCGCCATAATGAAGAAGGGCAATCTCTCCATGGTGGAATACGTCGCCAAGATGTGGTCTCTCGCCGATGAGATCGCGTCTGCTAGCAAGGCTATCGACGACGACGAGTTGGTCTCCTACGTTCTCACCAGCCTCGATTTTGACTACAATCCCATCGTCTCAGCCCTAGTCGCCAGGACTGAGCCGATCAGTGTGAGAGAGATGTACTCCTAGCTGCTCTCGTTTAAGCAGCGTATGGATCTTCTCCTGTATGATAGCCGCTCCTCGGTTAATTCTGCCAACCGGGGGTACAGTGCGTTGCAAGGCACATGAGGCAGAGGGCGTTCACATGGGGCTGCTCCATCTCGCGGGCATGGCCGAAGCAATGGACAGTGCCAGCAGAATCAAGGCCCACAAAATAATCAGTAGCATGGGCTTGACAATAGACCTAGGTGTCAGGTTTGCAAGATAAAAGGACATATTGCTGAGATATGTTGGTACAGATTTGACGAAGACTTCATACCAGAAAAAAAATATTCAGGTGCGACGTCCACGTCCTACGAAGTAGACACCAACTGGTACATGGATTCAGGCGCTACAGATAACATCACCAACAACTTAGGGAAACTATCGATTCATGATAGGTACAAGGGCCACGATCAGATCCACACGGTGAGTGGGGCAAGTATGGAAATCAATCACATTGGTCATTCTACTGTTACAACCCTTAGTCGTGATTTTCATCTCAATAATGTTCTATATGTTCCCAAGGCCAACAAAAATCTTGTTTCAGTTTATCGTCTCACATCTAATAATTCTATCTTTATAGAATTTCATCTTGATTTTTTCTTGATTAAGGATCAGACAACAAAGAAAACTCATCTTAGGGGACACTATGATTGTGGGCTCTATCCTCTTCCTACTAGGCGCACAATAAAGCAAGCCTGTGGAGCTGCAAAAATTTCTTTTGATAGATGTTATTCTTATTTAGGTCATCCGGCTGCTCCGATTGTGAAGAAGGTTATCAGCCAATTTAATCTTCCTGTTTTAGCATATTCAAATAAAAATTTGGTGTGTGATACTTGTCAAAAATCCAAGAGCCGTCAGTTACCTTTTCCTCATTCCAGCTCTGTTTTCCAGCATCCTTTAGAAAATATTTATTCTGATGTGTGGGGTCCTGCGCCCGAATCAGTTGGTGGACACAAATACTATATGAGTTTCATTGATAATCATAGTAATTTCACCTGGATTTACCTTCTTAAATTCAAATATGAGGTATTTAACAAATTTTGAGAATTTCAATCTCTTGTTGAGCACTTATTTAATCGTAAGATTATAACAATGCAGACTGACTGGGGGTGAATATTAAAAACTATATCCCTTTTTCGCCCAAGTTGGCATCACACACAATATTTCCTGTCCGCATACACATCAGTAGAACAGGACAGCCGAACGCAAGCATCGCCATATCGTCGAAGTTGGTCTAGCTCTTCTTGCTCACGCCAACATGCCACTAAAAATTTGGCCTGATGCTTTTCTTTCCGCCACACATTTGATAAATAGAACACATAGTCGGTTACTATCATATGACACGCCCCTCTTTCAGTTGTTCAACCAACAACCAGATTATTCCTCTCTTCGTATCTTCGGATGTGCTTGTTAGCCTAATCTACGACCCTACAATACCCATAAACTCAAATTTTGCTTCAATCAATGCACTTTCTTATGATACAGTCCGTTTCATAAAGGGTTTAAGTGCCTAGATTCTGAAAGGGTTTACATTTCTTAAGATGTAACTTTTGATGAATCTCTATTTCCCTTTCAATTTCTTGGTCTAATGCTAGTCGTAGGTTTTAAGATGAAATTAATCTAACCTACCTATTTGTTAAATCCAACTAGTGAAGTTCGTACCATAAGTCATCATGTGGCTGATTCTCTAATTAATCCTTCTAACAATGATTTTCTAGCGCATGAAGTCATACAGGAATTGTCGTCATTGCATATGGGGGTACCCGGAGCTCCTTCTGTCGGAGCTGACCCCCAAGATGATTCACCTGTGCCTCAAACGACTTTCGTAGGTGTATCTGCCTAGGAGTCCGAGCTCGACGTATCGTCCCATGACACGATCAGGGCACTGAATCCGGGAGCCCCCGGCAGTCGTATCCACTCTAGATCCCATGCTGGGATCTTCTACAGCACCTTCGGCTGGGGGCGAACTACATCAACGGCCGAAGACCTGTATACAAAGTGGTATTCACAAGGAGAAGCGCTACACCAATGGTACGATTAAATATTCTTTCTTAACATCAACTGGTAAGCCACAAAACTTATCAGAAGCATTAGAGGATAATAATTGGAAACAGACAATGGATGCTGAATATGATGCGTTAATGAAAAATAAAAATGGCATTTGGTTCCTCCTCAGAAAAGGCGTAATATTATTGACTGCAAGTGGGTATATAAAATCAAGCATAAACAAGATGACAGCTTAGATAGATACAAGGCTTGGTTGGTTGCAAAAGGTTTTAAGCAATGGTATGATATTGATTATGAAGATACTTTCAGTCATGTTGTTAAAGCTGCCACTATTCAAGTTGTTCTCTCTATTATTTTGTTCAGAGGTTGGACTATTAGACAATTGGATGTTTATAATACTTTCTTGCATGGGCTTCTTGAAGAAGATGTCTATATGAAGCAGCCTCCTGGGTACAAGGACAATTCTAGAAGAAACTATGTATGCAAGTTAGATAAGACACTATATCGATTGAAGCAGATATCTAGAGCATGGTTCTCAAGGTTAAGTAAGAAACTTTATAACCTTCGTTTTAAATGATCGAAAGTCGATACTTCTTTATTCTATTACAGTAAGGGTGATATCATTATGTTCATGTTAATTTATGTTGATGACATAATTGTGATTAGTTCTAAACAAGAGGCAGTGGCCGTCTTATTTCAGGATCTCCACAATGATTTTCCATTAAAAGATTTAGGTAACTTACACTATTTTCTCGATATCGAAGTTGCCAAGACTAAGCATAGAATTATTTTAACACAAAAAAAAATGTAAATGATTTGTTGAAAAGAGCAAATATGGCGGATTGCAAGCTGGTGATAAACTCTCAATTTATGAAGAAGATCCGTTTGATCCTATAGATACATCAAGATATAAGAGTATTGTAGAAGCCTTGTAGTATCTTACATTGACAAGACCTGACATTGTTTTCTTAGTAAATAAGGTTTGTCAATTTCTTCATACACCAACAATAATACATTGGGCTGTTAAAAGAATATTGAGATATGTCAAGTCATGACAAAGCTTGATTTAAAGATAAACAAGTCATTTTCCTTCTTGGTAAGTGCATATTCAGATGCTGATTGGACTATCTATCCTGATGACAAAATATCAATAGGCGGCTTTGCAATATTTCTAGGAATATTCTTGTATCATGGCATGCAAAGAAACAAGCTACAGATCAAGGTCAATTACTGAATCTGAGTATAAGGCATTGGCTAATACAACTGCTGAAATTATTTAGATTCAGACTTTGTTGAAAGAATTAAAAATATCCAGTCCACCTGTTACATGGTTGTGATGTGATAATATGGGAGTCAAATATCTTGTATCAAATTCTATGTTCCATGCTAGAACTAAACACATTAATATTGATTTTCACTTTGTCAAAGAATAGGTGAACAATATTCCTTCTAAAGATCAAGTGGTAGATGATTTCACCAAAGTCTTGAGTATACAAAAGTTGGAGAATTTCAAGTACCATCTCAACCTAGGAAAGTTGTGATTGAGAGAGAGTATTAGATAAATCTGTAACACATATGGAAGGTTCTTATTAGATGAATATGTAGCACATATGGAAGGTTAACCTTTTATATGGCGCCTCTTCTAATATGTAAATCTTTTGTAATTAGAAAAGTTAAAAGAATTTCATATGGCACCTCTTATATTCTTATAAGCTACGTTGAAGCTCTTTCTGACTATATATAATACGAAGGCGGTACAAGATTAAGTACACGCTTTAAGCCTCTAATTATCTTTTATAATGTACTAGAGATTTGGTTTATATTAATATTGTTTATGTGTGGATGGCAGTGTAAGAGTTGCTATGTGAAATAGGGGTGTCTGTAGTACTTCTGTACCATTGATTATGTATGTGAGGCTACAGTAATTATCTGATATTCATGATGGGAAATTAGGATTATCTAGGTTTTCCCCGAAGTACGGTTGTTGCCTCCTTTAGGGCTACACGTCAGGACTTTGTTGTTTGCCATGGTGGTGTAGTCTGTCAGGACTAATCCTTGGCGGCTCGCAGGCAGCCTCCTTTTCGCAAGGTGCAATGGCCGTCAGGTATAGCCGTTAGGGTTGGCACACAGAATTAGCCGTCTGTATTGGTGTCCTCACGGTCTGCCGATGCGACCGTCAGGGCAGAGTATTTCTTACAAGAAATTCCTAACACTTTCGGTGTTTTCTGATAGTGATCCAAGCTGACTGGAATCAGCATATGGGCTGAGCATATCAGCCTCACACAAAGCTAAGCTAAATTATTAAAAATTAATTAATTAGAAATTAACTATTGTAAATTTTAAAAATGAGATATTTTAAAAACATAGTAGCAGCTAAGCAGAGAAGCTGAACCAAACGGTGCGCCATGATCACTGGTATATATGAATACGCGAGTTATATTTGTGATTCCGTACAATGCAATGGCGTAAGCAATGATGACAATTTACGCATAGATAATCAAGTACATACAGTGCAATATGTAAGACATAAAGGGTGGCAATATATTATATGCAGCAATTTATGTTATATTCTACTCTGGAATCCGAAATTTGGCTGGCCTGCCATTCATGCATGCACATCACTAATTAATTAATCTTTCAAAGTCTCCAAGAAGAGAACGTAAAATTATCAAAGCTTGGTTATATTTATATTTTGCATGCAAGTACGGCAAGGGCTGTGCAACGAAATAGATGTGTTGTACGGTACGACATTAATGACAGGGCCGATATGTTACATTTCTGATGAATTAATGTTCCAAAAAATTAAAAATAGCCAAGTTGAACTGTCTGAAGTTTTCTGCGACACGTATTCCGAAACGACATCCACGTATATACTTTGAAAATACTCACTCCTCGATGGTAAAATATAACAACTTTTAACCTCAAATTTTATCCAAAATATCACAACTTACTCTTTAATTTTAAGTAACTTTTATTACTAAATGACATACTACTTTTACTATCTTTTAATTTTATCATAGCACTAACTAGTCTGGCCATATATTTTACCCATCAAAGAGGCAAACAGTCTTTTTACACCTCTTCTTAATTAATACTTTTATCAATAATTAAAATTTACTGTATTTTAGAATAGAGCAAGTACATACTATAAAATCTGCTATTTATATTACGATTTTAAAATTTGCGACACCTATGTTTTATGACAAATGTACAGTTCAAAACAGTTTTGAACATATACCACTAAGCAACAGTAATTCTAAGAAAAAAATATTAAGTAGAATATATATATCGTACAGCATATACGAAATTAGAGGGTAAAACAAAAAGGTGTATTAAAAAACATGGGGGCTCTAACGTAGAACTTAGGTCATGGCACGTTTGTTTTGGATGCCACGCTATACCACGCCAAATGTTACGCATGCCATAATTATTAGATAAATGCGTGGTTCCTAACTACGGCTTCATGACTTTTGACTCGTTTGCCATAGACTTATTTATTTGCTAAACCTTACTTAAGGGGTATGGCGAGCAAGTTGTTAGCTATAACCTGTGACAATATTTGAAAAAAAATATGATAATATGTGAAAATGAGTCAAACATGTCCGCAATGTCAATGATTTAAGGTATATATGAGTGTGTGACGGAGAATCGGACGCAGACCATTGAGCAGCATGACGTACTGCTGCATCTTGCCGTCTTGGCTACTTGAGCGGGGTGTGTCGTCGCGCACGCACCCGCAGGTTTGAGCTCTGGTCCACACGTGTGTCCAACGTTAAAATGTCTCCTTCATGTCAAATGAGTACGACATCGTAGCCCAATGTCAGGGAGCTGATAGGCACTTGTGCCGGAATGCATCCGAGTCCGTGTCTACGCAACCTATCTCACCTTTTTCTTCTCTCTGATGCAAAGTGTTGTTCTCTCTCAGGGTGTCATGGTGCGAATGTGGCCACCTTCGTTCGAGCTCTGCTAAACACACAATGTCCACTGTTTCCCCTTCTTACTTCAATGGATACCAAGGTTCTTCTTGGTGTACCACATTATATCAAAAAAAAGTATATTCAACCCCTCAACTTAAAAATCACCATCGTCGTGTATGGCATAAAACCCATTCGATCTAATTGTTAAAGTCAGCACAAATATTACTAACCTCCTCTTAGATGAGCTACAGTCCAGCACTAAGTCAGATCCAGCAACAAGACATGCTAGTAGATACATATGTACTGCTGCTGGAGCTAATTGAGAAGCTTCCGGCCGGCGATCGAGTTGGCCACACTAGTATAGTATCCGCAGAAAATGGAGTATACAATCTAGCTCCCTGCCGGGAACAAGTGGACAGCAGCTAGCAACTAAGCAAAGCGACAGGGAACAACGATCGATCGATGCAGGCATCGAGCGCCCACGTGGTAACCGACGGCGATATGATCAGACGGAGACGCCACACACTCGCTGCAAAACAAAAATTCTGTACAAGGCTAGCTACGTACGTATGTACACACTCTCCAAGCCTCGCTCCATCGATCGATCGCTACCTCGCGCACAGACAGATCGAGAGGGATGCCGATCTGAAGAAGAAGCAAGATTCTTGACGGCTTGGTCGCGTGGATCTCTGCAGAGGCATAACATGTGGCAGTTTCAGTTTGGCTCATTGTCAGACGTGTGTGAACAATGAACAGTCGCCGTCCAGTTTTTAATTGGCAGGCTTAAGTAATACGGAGTATTCTGAATTCTGATTTGTGAACAGTAAATTTATATTACCAGCCGTATGTTCATATCAACATGTGCGAATTAACGACATCAAAGTTCAGAAGAGGACGTACGCCTGCCGTAAAAACTGATCAAGGAGGATATTCTGTCTTCTAAAAAATAGTTTAATCTGAATGGACCTGTCTATCGGCGTTATGTCGTTAATTCAACTGTACGTGCCATCTGCTTAATTTCCCCTGTAGCATATTGTTAAATAAATAAAAGTAATAAAAAATTGGTTTATACTAAAATTTATAAAATTAAACTATTGAAATAAGCAAACTATTGTATAATTAGTTTATATTAAAATTAGTATTGTATAATTGGTTTATATTTAAATTATTTATAAAAAATATATAGTGACCGTATATGTACGTCGTGAAAATCTGTAACTGAATATCTTTTTATTTGTGTTGTATTAAATTCTGAAAATATATGAAAAATCACTAAAAAAATTTGGAAAATTATTGAATAAAATTTGGGGAATTAATTTTTGCTACAGTAATGTGTTGAAGCTGCAAGTAGACTGTACACATAGCACGAGTGCAGCTCCAATTAGAAGTTGGCTATTGACAGCGTGCCTGAGCGTGCTCGAGAAGACCAAAAATCATTAGGATAGCAAGTGAGCTAACTTGATAGCAAGCCTAAGAGTTAGCAAGGTGACAGAATAGAATAGGCTGACAGTAGGAAATCAACCCATCAGTAGGTGTGAGTGTTGTGGCTGATGTGTGGGTATGGTATGGCAACTAGTAGGGGCGCGTAGTGGCGCATTGGCTGATAGGTGGGCACAGAATGACAGTGAGCTAATAGGTGGGGCCGGACTAGGTGGAGACGTAGTATGGGTGGGCGTGCACATGCGCGGCTTAAGAGATCTTAGGGACACGTGTATTCACAGCGTGGAAGGATAGAAATAGTATTCAAACATGATTCTCAATAAAAATACATCGGACTCTGTGATTTTTCATGTGTCAGCTGATGTGGCGCAATATAGAACATTTATTTTGAATCCAATTGCTAAGCATAAGTAGATTAGTGGTTACAAAATCGCAAAATTATTTAGGATTTTTACTTTGAGATGTTCTAATTATCTATTGGCATAAATAGAGGTAAGGTGTTAGTAATTTTAACACAGAGAGTTGAGAGAGTTTTTGTGTAAATTTTTGTAAGCACAATTTTGATAATAATGTTAAACTTTATGAAAGATTAGAATAGTAATTAATCTCTTTTTCTTGTTCATCTTTGTATACATCTAGCAATAGATTTTAGATTAATTTATTTCCTCTGTGATTTGGATTGGTTTATTTGATATACAATTTAGCAAGGGTGTTTTTAGTTTTCTGAAAAGTTTGATCAGTTACTTATTTTCAAATCTTGCATTATTAATTAATTAGTGTTTAATTAATTTTGGTCTATCTTCTTATGTGTAGTAATTTTTTTCGTTAATATCTTGAGATTTAGAAGTCCGATTAAGGTAATTCTAGTTTAGTGTGTTTGTTAATTTTGTTTATCTATTTTGTTAAATTTTCAGGTAGATCGGAGTTATGTATCTACGACTATCCATATTCTAAAAACAAAGATTTTGTAATTAGAAGGAAGTGTTAAATTTTATTTTTAACTTTAGCAATCATTCACACCAGTCTGACTACTAAGATTGTGAGTCGATCCTATAGTATCAGACAAAGGTTATTTCTTTTATTATCTTCTATAATTGATCTTAATTAGTGATTAGAAAATATATGGAGAGAAGGATATTCTTCAACACCTTATATTTTCAATGATATTGATTTTTAGTATTAAAAAGATAAGATGGAAGCATATATTTAAGCTTAAGGCTTTGAAATATGAGATACCAAAAATGATGCAGTGGCAACAGTGAATCTACCACAGGTGGAGGCTAACAACAAGACAAGTAATTTAATTATTTAAGGGCTAGAAAGAAACAACTTTGTGATTATCACAAAAGGTCAAACATGGTAAAATAAGTACGTTAGGATATGTATAAAAAGGAATACATGCATTTGAAGATGAAAACTAATGAATCTTTTGATTATTTCTTTGCTCGCTTGAATAAGACTCTTAGCAACTTACGATCTGTTAAAGTTATATATTCTGGGACTAAAATTTCTCACCAATTGGTAGGATATTTATATGTCTACATGAGAGATAAAGGTAACATCAATTAGAGAATCTACTACCATGAGTACACTTACGTTAGATGTCCTTTCTCTTAAATTGAAAACTCAAGAGCAAGATGTTTTTACTAGAAAAAATATGCCTTATAAATTAATTGCTTTAGCTTCTGTTCGCACCAAATTTTGGCAAGCCCCATGAATAGATTGGAGAGCCGATCGGCCTATTGGAAAGAACCCGATTGACACAAGGAAAAAGCCAACCAGATGGATCGAGTAAGCATTTGGTTTAGTTAAAAATAGAAGATTATTCATATAAGACCGAATATGAGAAAGAGTCGTAGAAGCCATGGCAGTGTACTATATCTATATGGAAGATATCTTGTAAAGATATGTAGGTTTAGTTAGTTAGTTTTATTAACTTCCTTAGAGATATTTTCTTTTTATGTTTTTATAAAATAACGTCCCATATTTGTTGTAACTGTGTTAGACTCTTGTAATCTTAGAATATAAATATAGATCTCATGGATCTTATAATTCATCTCTCAATCAAATACATTTTTGGTACATCGCTACCTAGTTTGTGTAGGTTTTTTATTGGTGGATTCTATCTCTTGACATGGTGCTACATCTGTTAGGTTTAAACTCCGGTGAAGGGGTATGTCCCGCCATTATTCTGGTATATTCGCTCTGTCTAAGATTATATCGGTTAGGTTCGAATATATCACATCACGTTTACGTGGGATCTATCAGCGTATCAAGCTTCTTTTGCCATCATCAGGCTCGTGCTGTATTGGTTATGTTTGATCTACTAGACTGCTAATAATAGATTTAGCTATAAGCCAATAGGTCTTTACTTGGCGTTTCATCGGAGTAGCTAGCCGATGAGTTATCTACACATCGAACATCACACTCAATGTATTGGCTCCTCAGCCGATACACATACGTCTTAAGTGACTTTTCCTAAATCTCAAGCCCGGTGTATCGGCCTCTCAGTCAATACACACATATCTTTAGAGATCTTCTCTTATCAACTTAGCTAGCCGATAGATTCGTCATTTCCTTTCATTGGCACGTCCGATCTAGCGTTCGCTGCCTTATTGCCATTAGGCTCAATCTCATAATGTCTCGGTTTGGTCCAATCTATCAAAGCTGACTCTAACGGTACTATCGTGGTAGTCACTGTGTCTCGTACTTTGGGAGGATCGAGTCTTGCTCCTTCTAATTCATTGCACATTTTATTTGGAGTGCCATCAATGGATTTTTTATATTATTCCTTACCAATCTACATATGCCATTATTGACTTTTCAACCGATGAATGAGTGCTATTGCCTTTATCAGCAACCAACCGATAGGAGCATCTCATGTGCTATTCTTTGAATATCCTATTTCAGAGTACTATCAGCTTTGCAACTGACAAAATCATTATCATATTCTTTAAATATCCTTTTATGACTTTATCGGCTTTGTAACCGATAGACTAGTGTTACACATTTGTTATATCTAGAGTGACATCGGCTCTACAACTAATGTATCTTTTATTCCCTTCGTCACCATCTACTTATGTCTTCATTGGCTTTCTAGCCGATAGCAGGAGCGCGTTGGACACAGTTGATGACTATCTCGGCACGCTCTCAAACCAATCAATGAAGCCAAAGGACAATCAGGAACTCACTCCATCCAAAGAAACTGAAGGACCTGCATTAGAGCAGAGTAGATCTCCTAGGCCTCGACGTGTTCACGAGTATCAACACGAACAAATTCACAAACTAGCAATTGGTGATAATTCTTCATTTAGTTATGCTTTTGTCTTCTTTGTCTTCACAAACTGATGAACAACTAAAATAACTTCCTGAAGATGATTTAGCACTCCTCTCCACATGCTTTATGAGATATTTTCAAAATGTTTGATCTAGGAAGACAGCAAATAGGGGAGAACCTCAAAAAAGTTTTGAATGTGGCTCACTTAATCATCTTCATCTTAAATGTACAAAATTTCTAGAAAGAGTTTCTATGGATGAAGATGAGTAGGAAGACGAGATAGAGAGTGAGAAAAAACGAACACTTAAGAGCAACATGAAGGAGTATTTGAACAAGAAAATAGTGCACCGTGTTATTTCTACTCTTTAATAGGTGAATCTAAGTGATGTGGACAACAAGAGTGATGATGATGCTACTCCCAAAGTCAAGAAAAGCTTGATTGGTCTATTTATGGTAGCAAGTAGCAAAAGTGTCACTAATAGTGACATCGATTATGATGTAGAACCTTCTTATTATAATTTAACTTGTGCTATTGAAAAACTTGGTAACTTATTAGAGAAGAGAGATAAAAAGATTAAAAAACAAGATAATTTGGTTGAACAATTAAATGCTAAAATTGCACGACATAAAACTTTAATTTTTGTAGATGATTGTTGTAAATTATGTGACTTAGTTTATACTGAATTTACTTCTCTAAGAAATATGCATGCTTCTACTTTAAAAGAACTTAAGACATAAAAAGAGAAAAATGATATACATATTTATGTAGCTGATAAATCTACTTCTTGTGATAGTTGCAATTCTGTTATGTTAAATTAAAAGATGTTAATATTAAAAATACTCAACTAAAAGATGAACCTGCTACTCATAAGGTTCTTTTATGGTCCAATTGTGATAAAAATAATAAAATTTAGCATGTCTCTTATAAAAATTATGCCACTCTTTTAAATCGTATTGATTACTTGTAAGGCAAAATAAGAACTAAAAGCTTAAATCAAATTTTGAATTAAAGCACTAATTGTCAAAAGTTTAAAATAGGCTTTCTAAGACTCATGCTCTAACTGTATTAAATCACTTAATAGTGGTATAATTGAGATTACTAATGAATCTAAAAAGATAATCTTTAGATATGGTGATGTCATGTCATCTATTAGAACAAATAGTACAATTGTTATTTTTACTTCTAAAAGTAAATATAAAGTTAAGTATAACTACACTCACTATGATAAAGATGGTTATAAAGTATAATTTTTGTTTTAGACTTGCTAAGCAACGAATGAAAGAAAATGCTAAGATAATATCTAATTTGAGAAATACATGCTCTTTTTGTTCTACGAACATGAACAATAATTTATCTAAACCTTTATATAAAAATACATATATTATATCTATCGGTGTGAATCATATGTCCCAGTACTAGAATCCTAAATGTTTATATTACTAACCCTAATACAGAGATCTCAGTATTGTTATCTTCTATGTAGGCACTTTGTGCGAGGAAAAAGAACTTTTGGCTAGTGAATTAATGATTCTCACACCACATATCCAGTGACAAGAATTAGTTCTCCTAACTCACAAGAGCATCACATGCTGAAAATATAACTTTTAGAGATGCTTTTACTTCTATGGTTGTTGCTACAGGTACACAGGTGTGTACATTCAGGGGGAGAACATCCTTATTGATGAAGATGATAAGGATAATAAAGATGAAGCTTTTGTTGTTCCCACCCGCACAATCAATTGAATTTGTTCTAACACCTATCACAACTTCACAACAACTAAACATGCTCAAAAATATATAATGTTTATGTACACAGTTTCAATATTTCCCATGTGCTTCATATCTTCTAGCAATTAAGTGGATTTTCAAGTATATTCATGGCACTAATGATTTTGGTATATGACTGAGAATGTATTGCTTTGAGAGTTTTATCTGATGCTAATTTTGGACAGTGTAGACTTAATATGAAAAGTAGCTTGTTTTTTCCTAGGTAATTTACTTGTTAGTTGGTCATCTAGAAAAGAATCATTTTATGTGGCTACTGCTAATTGTTCTTAAATATTTTAATTAGTAGCTACACCTAATAATTATGGTGTTACTTTGAAAAATATTTCACTTTTATATGATAACACAAGTACCATTTTTTATGTGAGAATCCATTAATAAAACATATTGATATTAGATTTTACTTTGATATCATATTAAAAAAGTAATATAACACTTCATCATGTGAATACTGAATATTAATTGCATATATTTTCACAAAATCTTCGGATTTGTCTCGTTTTGCTCGTCTTTGAGAAGAACCGGGCTATTCATGCTATTGTGTTGTTTTGAGAGAGAGCATCATATTTTTGTAATAATTTTTTTCTTTATTTGAGAAGTAAAAAATTATATATTGAAAAATAATGAGGACAATTTATATATATGATCTGCAGCAATGTTTATGTTATAAGGTAGGTAAGAGTTATTTTATGTGTCTATGTGTATGATATTGATATTTGCATAACTACCTAAATAGAAATAAAAAGACAACATAAACTATATCTTGATATGATTGATCTTTCTTATCTATGTTGATCTTGCTTTTAGTGTGCTAATATGCTATAAAAAAGGAATATAAGAAGGTCAAAATTATGTGCTATGTAAAATATAAGAAAAGATGAAAAAAAATGCACCATTGCACTTTTTCTTTGATTACTATTGCACTTTGGTATAAATTATGACCGAAACTGCTTCTTAACATTAAAATTATTAAAAAACATAGGCTTGAATAGTTGAAAAGTACGGTAGATGGTGCATATTATTTCTTATAATTTATAATATGATTGAAATCAATCAAATTCTTTATTTTTTAAATATCTTGTTAACACTTGGAAGTTTTAAAATAGTTTAGTAAGTAATATCAATAAATTATTAATTTTAGTTGATTATTAGTTATAGTGAATTGGCATTGCATATATATAGATGTGCGAGTGCAAATTATTTATACCATGCCATGTCTGATATTGTTTACATTGATGATCCATAATTTTCACGATATTAAAAAAAATAAAATTGGTAGAAAATTAAAAAACTTTCTTTCTTTACATATTCTTGATGATCCATTGTCAAAGAGAGAGAGTTTATACAATAGGTAAAAATGCTAATGGTTAATGTTAATATGTTATTGTCAATGTTTTCATCTAGGGAGAAATTGTTAAGTCACAAGTGATAAAAAATAATTTATATTTAATTTGTTTTATATTAGTTTTTATTAAAATTCACAATTTTTATATTAAAATTGGTATTACATAACTAGTTTATATTAAAATTGGCATTACATAATTAGTTTATTTTTAAATTATTTATAAAAAAAGTGTGGTAAACATGTGTGCACACTCACATATGTTAAGTTACAAAAATCTATGTCTAGATAATGTTTTTTTATATGTGTACAGGTATTAAATTATGAAAATAGATGAAAAATCATTGATAAAATTTTAAGAAATTTTGAATGAAAATTGGAAAATTAATTTTTAAATTTTGCTACAGTAACAAACCGAAACTGTGGGTAGGCTGCATGCATAGTATGGGTGTGCCCCAGTTAGAATTGGATTGTCGACAACACATGAGTAGGCTAATGTGAGCTAGAAAAGGCTAAAAGGTAGCAGGCCAACAAGTGGACTGATTTGGTAGGCAAGCTGAGAGTTAGCAGGCCGGTGGAAAGGATCGACAGTGGGAAATCAGCCTAGCAGCAAGCGCAAGCAGTGTGTGGCTGACATACGGGCTTAGTGTGACAGCGAGAGTAGGAACATAGACGCACTGTGATGCAGTCACTGATAGATGTTGTCGCATGGCAGTGAGTGTGAGTGTGAGGGCGCACGGTGGCATAGTGGCTGATATGTGGGATAGGATGTGGCATGCGCGGGCGCGAGCGAGGCAGAGGAGATACCAGGGACACATGTCTTCACGGGATTGCCAGAGGTATGAAAATAGTGTTCGAGCAGGATTCTTTATGAAAAACATCAGACTCTGTGGTCTTCTGTGTGTCAGCTGATACGTCACAATTTAAAGCATCGATTTTAAATCTGATGGCTAATGATAAGAGTAATAGTTATGATATCTCAAGAATATTTAGATGTTTTCCATTTAGGTTTTCTGGTTATTTTTCTATAAATAGAGGACAAAGTTTTAGTGATTACACAGAGTTGAGAGAGTTTTCGTGTGAATTTTTGTTAGAGGTAAAGTTTATAGAAGATCAGTGGAGTACTTAAGCTTTCTTTTATTCATCTTTTGCATGTGATTTTAGATTAATTTATTTTTCTAGTGTTTGAAAAGTTATCCGTTAATTATTTTTATATCTTGCATTATTAATTATTGTTTAATATATTTGGTAATTTTGTTTATTTAATATCTCGAGATCTACATGTCTGATTGAGTTGATTTTAGTTAGATTTGTTTGCAAATATTTTCTAGTTTATCTTATCAAATTTTCATGTCAATCGTTATGAATCTACAAGTATAATATGTTTAGTGATGAAATAGTGTTTTTTTAATTCTAAAAGCGCAGTTTTTCAGATTTTATAATTAGAAAAAAGTGTTAAATTTTATTTTTGGCTTCGGCGATCAATCACCCTCCTTGATTGCCATTCTTATTATGAGAGGATGTGTAGTGCAATAAGAACTAGTTGTCTTGCATAGGTTTATATATTGATGCTATATAAAATTTTAATTATGTCAAAATATGTTTATTTTATAATTGCTGTTGGTTATATTAAAGAAAGAGTCCACATCTATTATAACTTGCTAATATTATTTTCAGGGATTAAAATTAAGAAAACAAACTAAATTAAGAGTTATATATACAACTTCAAATTTATTAATTTGAATATACAATTTATTAAATATGGAAAAACTAAAGGGCTTATGATATTTAGAATTGCATATTAATTTTATCTAACACAAATTCTTAATTTGATATACAGTTATGATAATGCAATCTATAATCCAATTAGTATAGCTACAGAACCATACATTAATTCCCCTGCCTTCTACCTTGGATATCGGTAATAATTTAGACAATACTATTATTTGTATAAACTTTACTTGCCATATTTAGGTAATATACATGAGTTGTTCCTACAACATGTTATTTCTTTAGTTGTTTCGTACAACATGTTATTTCTTTAGTTGTTTGCAAGTATGTATGTATATATATATATATATATAATTATTTTACTGAATATACATGGCATAGGTGATATAATGTACTCCCTTCATTTTATATTATAAAATATTTTAGATTTAAGTCAGATTTATTTTAGTTTAACTATGTTTATAGAAAAATATAATAATATCTACAATACTAAGTTTCATTAAATTTATCATTGAAAATATATGTATTTGTTTTGTATTAAAAATACTGCTATATACTTTTATAAGCTTGATCAAATTTAAATTTAACTTAAAAAATATCCAAAACATTACAACATGGAATGATGGGAGTGTACTAATTATGACGGCTTCCTTCTCTATCCTGTCGCTCGCATGCTTTTACCTTGCCAGAAATTCTACACGGCATCTCCTCGCAAACGTAGACGTCATGTTATCATTCACGCCAGGACTAAAATGCTCTAAAGTATGACATACATTAATCGGAGATTCACTACATTATTTGGTGGTTCACTCCCTGTCGGTCTCCATGTCTGCCTTTTTCTTCCATTCTTGAGGAAGACGCATGATCTTCATTGATCATTCTCGATCGCTGTCTCTCTTCCACAACTTTTCTGCTAAGCCGGAAAGGAGCTCCATGCGTGGTTTGCCACAAAGTCGTTTAATCCATGTGCCATGGATGACCATACTGCTTGTGCTACGTGTTAGTGCATGTCTCAATCCTCTACCCGTTTCTCTGTTAGAATAGGCCATTCGGCCACTCGGCCTGCGATATTTATTCTTCCGGTGCTGCCGTGCGCACACTTGCGGAAAACCTAATCCTCATTCTCATGTTCACATGCTATCAGAGCCACAGTGACAATTCATTATCCTCTCACCACTCGGTCTCTCCTCCTTTTTCCACTCACCCAAGCTTGTCGCCGCTCGATCTCGCCATCTGCGCACATCTCTACCCCTATGTTGCTGCTACTGCTAAGATCTTGCCAAGCCCCACTACTAGCCCGCAATCTCGCCACCAACCCCATGTCGCTGCTGCCACAGAGAGTGTGCTCAACTTCATGGCTCCTGACATACCTACGGAGCAACTTTGTCTATAATGCGAGGTTGCTGAGCTCGAGGCCGATGCCGCCCATGAGAAGGCCACCAAGGACTGCGAAATCACCCTCACCGCATACAAGGCCAAGCATGCCGCTGTGTAAGCCCAAGCTCTCACCGTCCTCAACATCAAGATACTTATACCTGAGACACTGGATCGTGCTGCCAACAACTATAACCAATGGCGAACCATCTTCCTTATTGTCCTAGACAAGTATGCCCTAACTGACCACATACTCTTTGATATCGACAACTCCGACCACTCAGTATGGGTACAGATTTACTATACCATCCTGACTTAGATCTATGGCACCATCGCCGCTGACCTCCAGTAGACCATAATGCTCTGTAACCTGACTACTCATACCGTCTGGTCTGTACTCAAGTCGGAGTTCCTCGGCCAGCATGAATCACGCACGCTTCTCCTCTTCACCATCTTCTGCACAGTCAAACAAGGGGAGACTTCCACCACCGACTTCTACCACCATCTCAAGATGATGGCTAGTGCTCTCTTCCAGTTTGGGGATCCAGTCGGTGACTGCACTCTTGTGCTAACCCTACTCCACGGACTCAATGGTAAGTTTTGCCACATGGTCTCCAACCTTAAAATACAACAACCATTCCACACCTTCGATGAAGTGCACACCATTCTCCTTCTTGAAGAGATCGACATCGATGATACCATTGAGGATGCTCCACCACCCACCATCATCGCCATGCACCATCAGCACCCTCCCAACAGATCCCCTAGCGGGGGCTCAGGACGTGGTGGCCATAGGGGCAACAATCCCAACTCGCGCCCCACCAACTGTCGTCATGGTCACGACGGCAAATCTGACTTCCCGAGCACTGAAACCTTCCTCAATCCTTGGGCGGGGACTGTGCAGCTGTGGTTGCACCCCTATGGCCCCAACCGCACAGCAGGGTCAACATCTCACCACCTTATCTCATCATTTGAGCCACCAGCTGCTTTCACCGCATCCACGCATCCACTCTACTACGCCGCATAGTCCAGTTCTAGCACTCCCTTAGGATTTGCCTACGGGGGCGTGCCTACCTCACCACTAGGGTCTGTGTGTAGGGCATGCTCGTCTCGCCACTGGGTTCCCCTACGGAGGGTTGCTCTCTTTGCCTTCTAGCCTTGTTGCCACCATCTCGCCTCCTTTCGCCACTGCTTCCCCTATTCCACCTGTGCCATCACCACGCTCCTAGTCCCCGATTGGTGGGCCTTTCCTAGGACCAAACATTCCTAATCAATAACTTCAACACTCTGTCCTTAACTCCGTCGGCCTCGACCGAGTGGTATGCTAACTCCGAGGCCGGCCCGATATGGCTAACACTATTGGTATACTCACTTCCTCTCGACCTCCTTCTTCACTCAATCCATCATCGATTGTTGTCGGAAACAGAGCCTTAGTCCCTGTAACCTCCGTCGGGACATCTATCATTTCCATGCCACTTCTTATTCTCTCTAATGTTTTAGTTGCACCTAATATTATCAAGAACTTAATTTTAGTTTGTCATTTTACTACTGATAACAATTACTCCATTGAGTTTAACCCATTTGGCCTCTCTGTGAAGGATCTGCAAACTCAAAGCGTGATCACCATGTGCAATAGGATGGGTACCTCTACCCGTTCTTTCTGTCTGTAGTCAACTTTCTTGCCCTCACCGTCACTGCCTGCTCCACCACTATCTGGCATCATCATCTTGATCATCTTGGTCCTGCAGCTTTATCAAAACTTATCAACTCTAAAGCTATTTCTTATAATAAATGTACTTCTGACCATATATGTCATGCTTGCTAAGGCTGCCATATGTGCCTTCCTTTTAGCAGGTCCACCACTCGTGCACCTCACCCTTTCGATCTTATACACTATGATCTCTAGTCTTCCCCAATTGTTAGCGTATCAGGTTACAAGTACTATCTGACGACTGCACTCACTATACGTGGATTTTCCCTCTTCGCGTCATATCCGATACCTTTGGTGCTCTATCCAACATTTTCTCGTATGTGCGCACCTAATTCGATGCACCCATCAAGGCAATGCAGTGTGACAATGCCCATGAATTTGACCACTCTTCAGCCCGGACATTCTTTCTCACCAACAATGCCATTCTTCGTATGTCATGTCCATACATCTTCCAATAAAATGGTCGAGCTGAGCGCGCTCTTCACACCATCAACAATATCGTGCACTCTCTCCTCTTTCTAGTCTTTTCGTAGTTTATTGGGCTAATTCTCTCCACACTGCTACATATCTTCTCAAACTTCATCCTACTACGACTCTCGACGGCTCACTCAATTTTATGTTCTTTATTGCACACACCCATCCCTACACATATCTACGCATGTTTGGATGCGCCTGTTACTCGAACCTATCCTCCATAACTCCACATAAACTCCATCCTCGCTTCTCCTTATGCATCTCCCTTGGTTACTCTGCCATTCACAAGGGGTATAGATGCCTCGATCTTCATTCGAAAGAATCATCATCTCACGACACGTCGTATTTGATGAGTCCTTCTCCTTTTTTGAGATGTCTACCTCTCCCTTGGATCCCACCAATTTAGAGTTTTTAGGTGATGATGACTGCTCCACTTTGCCCAATAGGCCTTATGATGTGTTTGCAGGTACACTTCCTAGGAGCACCACTGGCGTGCAAGCGCCCGTTATTGTCCTGTCACGGATGCATGCCCCTAGCGCGATCAGGTCATCAAGGCTCTCTTCTACTACTGGGCCTCCACTTGCCGGGTCGACCTCTTCACCCTAGCCTTATGCCGTTGAACCTATGGACACCACGTCCTAGGCTATTGCCAGCGATACGGCTTGGTCCTTCTTCACTACTCCTACGGACACATCGTCCAAGGTTACTTTCAGTGGCATGAGGCATGCCACTAGACATACTACCGCCATAGCCCCACAGACAGTCGTGCCCATCACCAACATACATGGCATGCACACTCGTGCAAAATCTGGATTCAATTGGCTAGTCGACCGCCTCAATTTTAACACGACGGCTCTCTTTCCAATCCCGACATCTTTTCGATTAGCCCTGTCTAATCCAAACTAGCGCGCTACTATGCAGTCAGGGTTTAATGCTATCTAGGCAAATAACACTTGGACATTGGTACCCCGCCATACTAACGTTAACGTGGTCGCTAGAAAGTGGATCTTTCACCACAAGTTTCTATCAGATGGCTCTCTTGCTCACTACAAAGCTTGATGGATCCTACGGGGTTTCACTGAGCGTCCCGGCCTCGACTATGACAAGAATCTCAATCCGATAGTGAAGCCCGCCAGCATCCGCGTGGTACTCAGTTTGGCTCTCTCACGTTCTTGGTTTATTCAATAACTTAATGTCAAGAATGCATTCTTACATAGCACAATGACAGAGACAGTGTACCGCGTCCAATCATCAGGGTTTGTTGACTCCTCATGATCCAATTATGTCTGCCATCTGAACCGCTCTCTCAATGGACTAAAGCAGGCCCCATGAGCTTGGTACAGTTGCTTTGCTTCTCACATCACATCCCTTAGATATGTTGAAACTAAATCTGACACCTCGTTGTTTATTCACTACCATAGACTAATATGACTTTCTTGTTCCTTTATGTCGATGACATTGTTCTCATGGCCTCGTTCGAGCAATTCCTTCAGTAGGTTATATCGACTCTTAGAAAGGAGTTTTCTATGACATATATGTGTCCACTTCATCACTTCTTAGGCATCACTGTTGATCGTTGAGATAATGATCTATTCCTCTCACAACTACAATATATGCTGGACATTCTGGATAATGCTGGTATGCGAGATTGCAAGCCCTGCAGTACTCCCGTGGACACTCACTCCAAACTGTCCATTGTTACGGCTTAGGTACCTAATCCCTCTCACTACAAGAGCGTTGCAGGTGCCCTATAGTATCTCACTTTCACTCGTACAGACATCGCATATGCCGTCCAACAAATTTTCCTACATATCTACGACCCAAGAGATTCCCATCTCACCGCTATGAAGCGGATCTTACGGTACTTATAGGACACTCTAGACCTTGGTCTTCATACTAATGTTGATTGAGCAAGGTACCCTGACACTCATAAATCCACTTCAGGCTATGTTGTCTTCCTCGGTGACAATCTCGTTTCCTTGTCCTCCAAGCGTTAGCCGATAGTGTCTCAATCTAGCACTGAAGCCGAGTACCACGTTATGGTCAATGGTATCGTAGAAGCCTGTTGGTTGTGCCAGCTCCTCAGGGAACTTCACTGCCCAGTTCATCGTGCCATCGTCGTATACAGCGACAATATCAGAGCCGTCTACCTCTTCACCAATCCCATTCGGTATCAACGAACAAGCATGTGGAGATGGATCTACACTTCGTTCGTGAACTCGTCGCCCTTGGTGAAGTTCACATTCTGCTTGTCCCTACTTCGTCCCAATACGCCGATATCTTTATCAAGGGTCTGTCGACGTCTATCTTCTCTAAGTTTAGATTCAGTCTAAATATTTAGTTTATTACAAGGGCATGTTAGAATAGGTCCACTCGGCCCACTCGGCCTATGATATTTATTCTCTCGGTGTCACCGGGCGCACACTTGCGAAAATCCTAATCCCCATTCTCGCGTTCAATCTCTTCCCAAAAAGCTGGAATCTAATATGTTGCAGTTTCGGTCGTCAGAGGCTTCTGTCTTCTAGGCCGTCAAATGGCCTCAGCTTAATGCCATGGTGACCCTATCGGTTTGCTGCTTCTAAACTCCGAGTGTGATACGCCGCTGCATTATTGCATCAATTCTGTCCTCTCTCTCGATATCCCTCTCCCTTATCTGCTGATTGCTGCTACTGATGCTGGATGTTTCTTTGTTTTGTTCAATTAGTTTCCTGCAGGCTCTACAGCAGATAAGATATCCTTCAGAAAAGAAGGGACAGATGGTCCATCAGAGGATACGTTGAGAGAACAAAAGGCAGCCCTTTGTGATATGTATGCTGACAAAAAGAGAGGCATATTGCATGTTATGATAGTCTTTCTTTAAGCTCAACTCAATTTGCGGAATATTTGCTTGGTTGAAAAATAAAATAGTTAGAATTGCGTATGAATATACAATTTAGAGTAAATAGGCTATATTACGGAATTGCCAAAGTACATACGCATTAGGGGGTGGAGTCAGGCTAGATCTATATCCTTTATGTTTCGGTCATTTTTTATGTGAGATTCCAGTTTAAAACAAAATAGAAGAAATAAATTGATATGGGATATTATATATTCCCAAGTTAGGCTTAAAATTATAGGTGTACAGGTTGCTCTGTTTCCTCGATAGTAGGATTGGAAATTTTCGAGGATAAAGCAACATATTTCCCATCATACATGAAGCTAATTTTGCGCTAATTTTGCTTCTGATTATCTTCTCTGATTGTACGGCATATATATATATATACACACGATGATAGCACTAGAATTAGCATAATCTAATAGCAGAACAAAAAGAATTAGCATCATCATGAACTCGGGTAGCAGTAGTACAAATAGATACTGTCAATCCACAAAATGAATATTGCAAACTCAATAATTAAACTTTTCCATGATCTGGTTGGTCCTAAGCAATGAAAAAATGGAACTCTGAACTAATGTGGTTTATCGATCTTTTTTTTAATCTTCTGAAATTACAAAAAGAATCTCTTCTAAATGAACAAACAAAATCCTGGATATTTCCATTAATTGAAAAAGAATACTTATATTGTTTACTAATTACCCTTTCTAATTTTTTATATTTAATGCCATTGATTTTTTACTTGATCATTTGTCTTATTTAATTTTTTTACAAATATATAAACATATAATGATAAAACAAATTATAATAAAATAAATAATAATTAGATAATTTTTTTGAATAAAATAAATGGTCAAATTTATCTCTAAAAGATAACGGCGTCAAACTAAAAAAATAAAGAGTATGAACTAAAATAAAGTGCAAATGTTAAATATATTATGTTGTATACAACTGTATATCTCTATACTCCCAACCGTTATGAAAATATATTGTTTTGGACATGTGTATATTTTTCTCAAAAACTACACTCAATCCCAATATTATAATTTTTATGGTTTTAAATTTTTTTAAAAGATATCTACTGTCAAATTTGAATATTGAAGACCAATGCAAATTGATGGCTCATACTTTTGTGACTAGAAGAGTACATGTGAGGCAATATTCCTTGAGTTTTTGTTGGTAACTTTACTAGGGTTAATTTTCAAAAAAGTACGTTTTTCAGGGTTTTCTCGTTGCTAGAAGTAAAGTTATGAGCACCACCAAGACAAGACAAAGTTTAGAAACCATTATGACATTGAAAATTTTCCAAGCTGCCAAACTTCAAAACCACGTCATGGAATTCCAACCTAGGTTTCAATCTCCACCACAAATAACAAAACTGATACTCGTTCTAAAATTAATGACATGATATATTGAATAATATTACAAGCAAAAGACACCTCATGCATGCACCATGGCTTGCTTTTGCTAGCTAGATATATAATTAATTAATGTCCTCCAAAACAACAGAAAAATATGAAATGAGAAGAAACAAAACAGTAGCAACGTTCCTTGTTGACTAATTAATAACCAATTGGGTCTTTTGCACACCCAAGTAATTAACAACTCACTAATCAACGGCATTAGCACACTAACCAACAATGAGGGCAGAGATTATCAAGGAGAAGGATCAATGCAAGGACCAGCCAAAGCGGTGACCGGAGCTTACTTAGCTGGCTTCTTCCCATCACGATGAGACGGCGACGGCAAATGATTTCATAACTAATCCTGATGATTAAATCTAATGTGATGGTGATCTAAGCCGACCCAGACGATCCAGATGAAGATATCGCGGTCATGATTAATAAATTAATCAATTAATTAGGAATCGTTTTAATCTAACAATAACAGGGTTTGGGCCCCAGCTGAGCCGCCCAAGCCACAAGGACCTTGCAGAGCGAGATGATCGAGCTACTCAGCTAATCTTAATTTAATTGATTAGTTATTTAGTCTAATGAACACCTCCCCCTCTTAGTTTACACCACTAATTGGGTGTTTATCGCGTCCGACGTGGCGCTCTCTCGGCCAGGAACTCTACGATCGACTATGTATCATTTTGTGTTTGACTATGAGTGAAAGGTTGAAGCCGCTGCTATGCGCCGCTAGATTTTTTACTCCCTTGATGGTAACGTCGTTTAGAAAATTCTTTGGAACAAGCAAAAGATATTTTTTTAAGCACGGTACAAACAACGTAAACAATCGTATATACACTATAAATACACACATATACGTTGTACCCTTTAAGCAACTCTAAGATATTTGACCAATATGTCTTAAATGATTGATGAGAAATTACCGTATAGTGTACCGTTGTTATGTTATAGAAATATATTTTTACATTAACGCAAACCACACTCATTCCGATATATACACGCATACTACCTCTGGCTGCATTGTTTTTGGGAGGTAGTACGTGTTTGGAAATGGTTTCCAACAGCATGGGTGTGGATTTGGTCATTAGGGCTTTTCGTTAATCCCTACGAGGAAGGGATTGGGGGAATTGAAGAGGATTGAATCTTCTAAAAAAGGAATTGAAGCCTTGAGGAGGTATAAATAACGTGTGATTGCAAAATTGGTGTACATTATCAAGGTGAATACCTCTAGAAATCTGATGGTATGTTGGCTGACTTCTTTTTATCGATCCCAAAACACTATCTTGGTGAATGCCTCCAGAAATTGGTGCACAATTTTTAGTAATGATTCGTTCCATTTTTATATGTTTAAAGCAATGATATGCAGTACGTCCATTATATAGGTAATTACCTTTTTATCGATCCTAAAAGTTAAAAGAATTTTTTTGCTAAAACAAAAACAAACAAACGAACTTCCATCAGCTCACTGCAAAGATTGTATTTTTTTCCAGGCCACGTTGCCAAAGTAGCAAAACAACTCTTTCAGGCCAATGTCATGTATAGCTTCCTAGGACTCTGTATATGATAAAAATTTTAAAAACAAATCATTAAATTACCAGTTAGGCCTGATTTGATCTAATTATTTATTAATGCTAAATTCATATGGATATATACCAATAATATAGAGGAATGAACTGATTTCCTTTTCTTTTTTTTTAAAAAAGAGCACCTGCGGTGACTAGGTTTATACTTAAAATAAAATTTTGTGAGATTTATAGATTTATCGTGATTTCGATCTCTTGAGGATGTCTTCAAGGGAGTATTTGTGGCTGCCTGCATCTTCTATATAATTGCCAAAATACCTTTCCTCTTTCGAGAGAGAGAGAGAGAGCGCATGCGCACGTGTCCAACATGAAATAAACTTGGAGAATTCCAAACAAGAAAAACTATCTATTTTTTCTCCCAGAGCCTGAGAGGGGAGCAAGATCGAGATAATCAAGATATTATATTATGTACCAGAAATATCAAGGATAATTGCACATGTATTGTAAATACTATCACATACGTGTAAAATCTAAATATCTTTAAATCCTCTAAATGGAAAAGACAAGAAGCTGAAACAACCATCTGTTCCCTCCACTCCTTTCCAAGTTTGTGCTTACAACATAAAGAGGCACAAAAAGCATCACCAAGAAGAATATATATATACACCTCCACAATAAAGAAAACCCCTTAAAACTATTTGGACAAAATTGTGACAACAGTAAAGAAAACATTTAGGGGAAACTGAGGCCACAAGAAGAAATTAACCTTCTGATTAGACAGTGTACAGATTGGGTATTAAATCTTTTGGTAGTTGTAAATTTTATATAGCATCTGCAATACCATGCACATATTAGGTGAAATGTTCATTTTAGTATATATCTTTATATACTTGTGAAAGGTGACATGCATGGATGTGCAAGTAAAAACAAAATTATCAACCTCGAAATGAACTATTCATTGATTAATATACTAGCCTAGTGATGACACCACCCATTAACCACCCCTTTTCAGGTTTGACCTTTGATGCTCGCAGTTAGCCAAAGAGGCAAAAGCCACTAATCTCTATCATGGCATGCCCGTAATTACCCCAAACATGCAGGAGTAAAACCGTCCATGCGCCTCTCCACTTATAAATTCAATGCACCTCTTCTCATCATTATTCGTCTTCTCTGCTCGGTTCGCTTGAAAGCCTCTCCTCCTCTGTTTGACCTCCTCTGCTCCGCCGCTTCCGAGCGCAGACAGAGCGGCCATGACCAAGGTGCACCCCAACGTCGCGACGGTCACTGCTTCTTTGGCGATGGCTGGGGTGGATTTGGAGGAGAAGGGGAAGGCGTTGTCGCTGACGGTGTGGCGGCGGTCGCTGCTGTTCAACGGGAAGGGGTTCACGGTGTTCGACGGCAAGGGGAACCTCGTTTTCCGCGTCGAGACCTACGCTGGCGGATCGCCGAGGGAGGTCGTGCTCATGGACGCCGACGGCCACGCCCTGCTCACCATCCGCCGCAAGGTACGTGCTCTTCTTCCTGCTTTGCTCTGCTTTTTGTGCCCAACTGGCCGTGGCGATGGCGATCGCCTGCTCTGTTTCTTGGGAGGAAGAGATGCTGATGCGCTTTCACTTCGTGTGGTCTTTCGCAGAAGCTGAGCTTGGTGGACGAGTGGCTCATCTACGACGGCGACGCGGCGTCGCCATCCGCACCGGCGCCGAAGAGGTTCACGGCGCGACGGCATGTCAGCCTGAGCCCGACCAAGTCCCTCGCGCACCTGTCGCCGGCGCGTGCATCGTCCGCCGGCGACGGCGCCGCGACCGCGCCGAGCGGCTGCCGGTACGACGTGGAGGGCTCGTACGCCGCCCGCTGCCTCGACGTGTTCGCCTCCTCCACCGCCGGCGAGAAGCGGCGGCGCGTGGCGGCGGTGTGCATGAAGGAAGCCGTCGTGGGCCCGGACGTGTTCCGGCTGGTGGTGGAGCCGGGGTTCGAGCCGGCGCTAGCCATGGCCGTCGTCATTATCCTCGACCAGATGCACGCGTCGTGAAAGCCTCGCCCCCCTGTCGTTGTACGAATCTCAAAGCTCCCCTGAACCGCAGCTGTGTGCCTGTGTGCCACAAGGAACAAAAGCTCCTTTATTTCTTGAGAGCTCGAGAGACCTTTTTTTATGCTTCAAGATTAGCAAAGTCATCAATCAGTCATCAGCTGAGATGATTAATTTGTAGCTGGTTGAAGCATTTTTTATCTAGGAGTGTGATGCTCTTACTGTTTCGGTGCTGGATTTAGGGTTAGGAATCAGAGGTGTTATATAAGTGCCAGGTTTTCGGATTTTTATGTTAGTGAAAACATAACTGTGCACTTAGGGAGGAGAGGTTGGTAGGGCAGATGATCCAAGATCTTGTATGGGATGTACATGAACTTGTAAATCCCAATCCCTTTTCGTTTCCTTCACGTGGGAAATTTCTGGTGCTTGCCTGACACATGCCTCTAATTAATAATGCTTTTGAGCTTGGTTTCTCCTGCTGTTTATCCCAACTAATATGATTAATTTGTTCCGTGTTATCCTACTGTTTTTTTTTCAGTGTAATTTGATTGCTTCAGCTGGATTATTAGCAAAGAGGAAGAAGATAGTGCTCTAGAAGATTCTGCACTCTTCGTTTTCTTTTGACATGAAGCTATAGATTGAGCTTTCAGTCGGCAAGGGGGAAAAAGGCGTGTCATTGTGAAGTATGTTTGGAGAATTAATTATTGTTCCTTTTCGGACACTGTTTGTACATAGTTGAATCATCAAGCTAGATTTGGTTTAGATGGAGATGTTGGTGTGTTAGGAAACTGAGATGACTTGACTTGCCCAAGGGAACAAAAGGAACCAAAGAAACGCAACCATTTTGTCCTATGAAAAATAGAGAGCGAAAGAATCAGCACTTCGCTGGTTCACAGCGTATGAAGCGCGCAAAAGAAGACTTTCTGTTAACATAAAAAAATCGGTGAACTGGACAAAAATGAAGAGATGATCTTGGTGTGATATTCTCTTTGACGTAGCAAAAACAGTAGCAAATCTTTCCTTTCTGACTTTTGTACCAGGTGTATATAGCCCAGTAGTTATAACCTACTCCCATAAAATGAGTTGAATTGTAAACTTTAAAATTTGTTGCAAAATAAGTTAATTCCTAGTCTCTAAACTATCCACTCCACAAAACGAGAATTTATCACTTTAATACCCTTATCTATCTACCTACTAATACTACATTTCTATATTAACAATACACTCAAGGACGGAGGTAGCCACGTTCATCATGGTCAGAGGACCCTCATGAAATTTCTCAATCCTATAGTAAAACATTGTTTCTATGTAAGGTTCAATGTGCTATGCTATAGAGCTGACCCTAATAATATTTTTGGCTGGCTTCGTCTCTGAAGACACTTAGTCTTTTTTTTTCATTTGCTATTTAAATTTTTCTTGCCATGCGAGAAATCTATTTATAAGATAAAGTGGTAATAGGCATGAGTTAAGACAGGTCCCAAACTAAGCACTAACTTTAAATAACAAATACTACTAAAAACATACTCGAATATGCTGCGGCTAATACTATATGCATTTAAGGGTTATTAAAATGGTGTCGACCTACTCAAAACATATGCGACTAGTTAACTAGCATAGCACGATATATATCCATCCGTTCATTGATGAAACAAGAGGTCCACAATAATGCAGGTTGCGAAGTTGGCTGCTCCACCGACCAAATTGAATTTAATTCATCACGAAAACTATTAGTGATATGATCGTATGAAGATGTTATAAATACAAAATGAGTTAGCTTGAAATATGCATTACCATTATTAAGTATGTCACTTATTGATGAGACTACTAATGAATGAATCATATTATAGAGATATCAAATCGATAATATGAAAATATGTTAATAAACATATGTTGGATAGATCTGCTACAAGAGAGATTTTGTGTTATCTATTAATCTTAAATAGTATTTATGTGGATTACTTTGACATAATGTTATTATGGTTCTCAATATAACTAGTAGCTTATTTTGAGACTAACAAACTATTCACACCGGAACTGGTAGGGACCGATCGGATCGAACGAAGTTGATGGAGGTTCGATCCGATGCGAACATGTGAACCCACCGAGACGTGGAAGATCTGCTTCACTTTCGGCTTTGAGGTTTGTTGGAGCGCACTCCTGATTATCCCACTGGACATGCTAAAAAATATGTTCACACCAAAACTCGTGAGGACCGATCGGACCAGGCGAAGCTAACGAAGGTATGATTCGACGTGAATGCACGAACATGCTAAGGCCTAGGAGATCTGCATCGCTCCAGTGCAAGTCTTTCAGTTTCGTTGGATGGTATACGCTCTCGATTATCCTTCGGCTTCGTTGGTTTGTTCAAGAGCACTGAGGTCCTTCGGCTTTGTTGTCCCTTCGTTGCGACGATGGAGATGTAGACGTGCTCATCAATTTAATCCTGCAATTGACAAGGAAATAAAGAGAATGGGTCAGTCAGACGATAAGTCGATACAAACTCTTGTTATTGACTGGCCTGATAGGGTTGATATAGTTATGGGCTGCGTCCAACGTACTCCTGCTATTGACTGGTTGTCGATAAGATTAGAACACTATTCCATCGGCTGAAAAGTTGATGAAGACGTAAATAAATGATGACAAAGAGAATGAAAGATACATTGGTTGTAGAGCCAATGCCACTTCAGATATAACGAAGGTGTAACACTAATCCATCGACTGCAAATTCGACCAAGGCATAAAAGGATATTCAAATAATACGATAACAATTTCATCTGTTGCAAAGCCGATATTACTCTGAAATAGGGTATTCAAATAATAGCATGCGGGATCTTCCAATCGGTTGGTTGCCGATGGAGACTATGGTGCTTGTTCATCGGATGGAAAGCCTAGATTGGCACAGAATAATATAAAAGATCCATCGGCTGCAAAACCGATGGCGCTTTAAATATAATGTGCGATAAATAAGAAGGAGCGAGACTCGATCCTCCAAAAGTACGATACACAGTGACCACCATGACGGTACCGTTACAGTCAGTCTCAATAGATCGGACCAAACTAAGACATTATGAGACTAAGACTAACGATAACGAGGTGGTGGACACTAGATCGGACGTGCGGCAGAAGGAAAGGGCGAACCCATCAGCTAGTTGAGTTAATGAGAGAAGATCTCTGAAGATATATGTGTATCGATTGAGAGTCTAATACACTGAGCGTGAGATTCAGGGAAATTTACTAGAGACGTATGTGTATCGACTGAGGAGCCAATACACTAAGCGTAATGCTTGATGCATGGATAGCTTATCAGCTAACTACTCCAATGAAACACCGAGTAAGGACCCATAGCTTATGGCTCAATCTACTATTAGTAGTCTTGTAGGTAAAACCTAACTAATATAGCACAAGACTAACGATGGTAAAAAAAGCTTGATAAACCAATATATCTCACACGAACATGATGTAGTATATTCGATCGGACTAAGAAGTCAAATCTAGCCGATGTAGTCTTATACAGAGCAAATATGATAGGATAATGACGGGACTTACCACTTTACTAGAGTTCGGACCTAAGCGATGCAGCCTCTTGTTGAGAGCTAGAACCCACCGGTAAAAACCTAGACAATCTAGGGTGATGATGCGCTAAAGATGTATTGATCTGAAAGATGAATTATAAACTTCCAGGGGGTTTATATTTATACCCTACGATTACAAGAGTACGATACAATTACAACAACTGTATAACATTATTTCCTACAAACATAAAAGGAAAATATCTCTAAAAAAGTTAACAAAACTAACTAAATTTGTCTATCTTTACAAGATATCTCCTATATAGATAAACGACCCTGTTGTGGCTTTTATGACTCCTTTTCAGATTCAGTCCTATTTACATAATCTTCTATTTTTAACTGAACCGAATCCTTACACGATCCGTACGATCGGCTCTTTCCTTTTATCAATCAAAGTCTTTCCAATAGGCCGATCGACTCTCCAATCTATCCATGGAGTTTACTAAATTTTGGCACAAACATAAACACTACTCTGTAATAGAATAGTTATAAAAATAGTCTTTGGGTTTATTATAAAAATAATGTATTACATCGAGTGACCCAGAGATATTTCTTACACGGAAGGGGCAAATTCTATCTTGATCACTCACATGATTATGGAAGTGCTGCCAAAATGATTGAGAAGTCAATCACGAGTTTATAATCCATCACTAGATCAAGAGAGTAATTGAGCTTTTTAAAAGGATAACACAAGTCTCGCCTTGAGCTTAATTTATATCATAAGACAAAGAAATTTGTACATAAAAATATTATAGATTCAGTTGACATAATCTTTATGTATACTTTGTGGTTAATATATCTTGCTAAATATCACTATTAATAGAGTGACTGGAAAGATGTTTCTAGGTTGCAACCAAATATACGTAAACCTATAGGGTCGCATATTTAATAGATTGGAATGCTTATTCGAATGTGATTTGAATAAGGGCTCTGTTCAAATAGATATATAAGTAGACTTCTATTAGGCCATGGTTCCCTAAGCCCAAGTGGGGAAACGAAAATATAGAGAGATAGGGAGGTTGAGAACATATATATCTATTCATCTCAAGCAAAACCCTAGTCGTCACCTCCCGAGCAAAACCCTACTAGCTTGTGAGTGGCGGTACACCCATAATCAATGTTTTAGCCCCGAATGTATGAATACCGGTAGAGGCGCTCTTTGTTGTGGTGTTGATCGGTATCAAAATCATGGTGATTGACTACTACGTCTACTACCTCGATGCGCGTATGGTTGAATCGGCTTCCCTAACTTTGATTCTACTGCACTGTGTGTCTTATAATAATGGTCCATAATCTGTTCTCCACAATGTGCTGTAAGTGCTAGAAAAAATATTATTTTATACTATCATAACCTACATCATCACTAATAAAAGCTGATTTTTGTCCCCTAATTCTCAGCAGAATTTCAAACCAACAGAAGGATAGTAGTAGCACACATGATCGCGCATCTCTTGTTCCTCCTGCTTCTGCTGCTTAGCGAGCTGGTGTAGGAATGTTGGATGTTACCATCGTGTATTTATCCACCGGCCAGAGCAATGTGAATACGAAATTCCTAGTTTTAAAAGCTTCTGATCAATTACTCTACAGCTGATAAGTCATATAGAAAAATAAACTAAACATCTTAAAAGAATTTATGGATAAATTTTTTATATTCATGTTATTAGTGATTTAAAAGCTAATGTAAAAAATAAACTACAATGAAAAAACCTTAAAATCAACTCTAAATTAAAATTTTAAAATTTGAATATGGCTGATAAGACAATAAGCAAACGATGGAAGTAAAAAGAACACCATGCATATGGGTATATTTATGTATTTTATATGCCAGATTTATGAACAGTTACACATTAGCTAGCTATATCAAAAGTTTGAATCCAAAATTTTTAACTCAAAATCTCGTTACTAGCACTGTTGACAAGTTACAGGTTTTAAAATTAAGAATTTTAATTTGAACTAGTATTTCTTCAAACAATTTTGCTAAAAGAAGTAGCGCCATTTTTTTTCTTACTTCAGTTACCTTTTTCACCTTGATTGTCAACTCTCCCTTATGTGGAGTCTATTGTTATATCTCTTAGCTCCTCTTCTTGACATTAATTTTTTATTTTTTTTACTTACGTGTAATTTTATACTAGTAACTTTTTTATGGAAATAAAGCTAGTAAATTGTTTTTAGCATCAGTTCTCCTTATATAGTCCTACTTAAAAAGATAATGCACATTATAAGATTTACAATTCACATAGTAAAATTTGGACTTTATAATGCTAATTCACATAGTATGAATTTTCATAGCATAATAAAACACATGTTGAAAAATCTAGCTGAAAATATAGCACCACAGACAGTACAGTCTGTTATATTTAATTGGGTAATTGGCCTATTTAAATTAAATCAAATAAATTTCAATGTGCATTAAATGCTTAGAGAAAATGTTTGTTTAGTCCCATATAAAAAATTAATAGAAAGATGAGTCAACTTAAATGATAAAATTGGTAAAATTGGTTTGCAACAATTATGAAGTTGGAAAGAGATAAGAGGGAAGCCACATGTGCGTACGCTAGCTCACCTAGCTGCACTGCACTGAGGCCATGGACAAGGCGTGGTACAGTGTGGTTGGCCTAGGCCTGGCTTTGCCCCTTATTCTACATGACTGGTGTGGGAGTAAACGAACCGCGTACATTACACGACTGATTTTGCCTACATTGCACAACTACTATTGATGTAAACGAAGTGACCCTTACCCTCTACCTTCAGCTACTACTCCAATTGGAGTAAACACATGGGAATAAATGGATTGTTGTTACTTTGTAAGTAATTAGTCGTTTATGTCTCTTGCTCTACCTGGAGATTAGTTGCTCATCATGTTCTCACTGTGAGAGAGACACACAAACCCATGAATGGAACCATTTTTGCTGCTACGATCTTCCCATTCTAGCGAGTGTGCGCACAACACTGAGAGAATAGGACTCTAGAACCCCCGCCTCCCTTATCTTGCATCGAGAGGAAGAGGAGAGAGAGTGTGTGACTGCTCACTGGTGCCTATGAATGACTAGGTCGACTACTTCATCTTCATCATGGATGGTGGTGAGAACGGCATTAGCGATGATTCTGCTTTTGCTACCATTGCAACTACTGTGGCAACACCATATGGTACTCTCCTCTTATGTTCATTTCTGTTGATTTGTTTTTATGCACAATTAAGTTAGAAATGCTTGTTTATATGGTTTATACCTATAGCATGTCTATTTTGCATATTTCTACTGTTGAGAGTATGGTTTATATTATCATGGTTTATGTTTACGTTGTCATATTTTGCATTGCTTATTTTAGATTGAATATTATAGTGAAGTGCTATTTCCAACAATAAAAAAAATCTGATTATAGGCAATTTTTATCTACTGGTTTTGTGTGTATTCTCAAAAGCATTGTATTTGATGGATCGAATTACAAGAGGTAGCGTACCATGGTTAACGGCTATGAATATTTTTCATGTGACAAATGTAAGCCTTGAGAAACGATGACTCCTAAAGAGGACAAAATGTTTGAGGCTAATGTCTTTTGAGGTGCCATGATTAATATTCGCTGTGAGAACCTAGTAAATGCATACATGCTCATACCTTTTGGGAAAGAAATGTGGGATACACTCAATGCCAAATTTGGGTCTCAGATGTAGGAAGTGAGTTATATGCCGTGGAGCAATTTTATGACTATAAAATGGTCAATGACCATTCTATAGTTGAGAAAGCTCATGAGATACAATCCATTGCTAAGGACCTTGAAAATTTTACATGTGTGTTATCAAACAAATTCATTATTGGTTGCATTATAGCAAAGCTTCCATCTACATGGAGAAATTTTGTCACTTCTCTAAAATACAAGAGATAGGAGTTCTCGGATGAGAATATCATTAGGTCTCTTAGTGTTGAGGAGAAGGTGAGGGCAAAAGGCAGAGATGGCAAAGTTAACGAGGGAAATTCATGTACCAATTTGTTACAAAATAATAATTTTCAATCCCAAACAAGGTCAAGCTTGACACCAATAAACCCGTACAAACTTCCAACTACAAGAAGAAGAAAAATAAGAAAACTTTCATCATT
This sequence comes from Oryza coarctata, assembly GCA_030770085.1. Taxonomy (NCBI): domain Eukaryota; kingdom Viridiplantae; phylum Streptophyta; class Magnoliopsida; order Poales; family Poaceae; genus Oryza; species Oryza coarctata. The sequence continues at coordinate 9,918,397 of CM061471.1, forward strand.
TGTGATCTTCCTAGTATTGGATCAAAGAGTACAAGTACCACAATTGTGGCAAATAGCAAGGTAAATCTACTAATATTGTTATTGGTGATATTGAGATGAGAACTTTTAGGTATGATAATCTACCTACTATTCTTTCAGTTTGTCACTACTAATTAGTAGAATTACACTGGTGCTAATATACATACATGTGCTGATATTTCATTGTTTTCCTCTTACCAAGCACAAGGATTTCATCCATGTTGATGGGAAATGGCTCATATGTTATTGTTCGTGGTGTTAGTTCAATCAATCTAAAGTTTACTTTAGGAAAGACTATGCAATTGAGAAACATGTAATATGTTTCCTCCATAAAAAAGAATCTTGTAGGTGACTCTTTGCTATGTTGAGATGGCTTTATGTTGGTTTTGAATCCAATAAAGTTGTGGTGTCTAAGTATAGACTTTTTTATTGAAAAAGGCTATGAGTGCGGAGACTTGTTCCACCTATCCTTATGAGACTTGTGTAATGAAATTATGAATATGTGTGTAGTATAATTTTTGGCATTCATAACTCTATCATATTAATCTAGGTTGCATGGCGTGCTTAGATAGTATGAGTTTAATCCCAAAGTTTACCATTGTCAAATGCTCTTGTTAAATTTGTGTGGAAGCAAAGCAACATTGTAAACCTCACAAGGCTGTGGAGGAAAGGATCTTTGCACTAATAGAACTCATACATTCAAATCTTAATAAAATGAATGGTGTGTTGACAAAAGGTGGAAAGTGGTATTTTATGATATTGATTGATGATGCTAGTAGATATTTCTATGTATATCTTCTAAAATCAAAGAATGAGACTTTGCACTATTTTAAAATCATTAAAGCTAAAGCAGAAACTAATTGGAGAAAATGAACATAAGGGTTAGGTCTAATCTTGGTGGAGAGTATTTTTCTAATAACTTTAGTTTATTCGATGAGGAACATGATTTAATCCATAAGCAGACATGATGGCAGATTTGGTTCCGATCTTTTGATGGAGATGGATAACTCGATTGATGGATGGAATGACTTTTTTGGCCTGACTACAACCATCCAAAGATGTTGTGTTGTAGCAACTGATACACCGATTCCAATGGTTGAGTGCAATCTTATAGAGGAGGCACTCATTCCACAAGCAATTGAAGAAAAAGCAAAAATAAGTAGATTAAACATTGAATTGCTAAATTAAGATGAAGGGTTCAATATAAATATACGACAAGAAAAGTAGAGTTCCTAAGATGAATAGACAGGCGATCTAATCGACACACGCACTACAAACAGAGTAGCACTATCTAATTTTTAATATAACAAAACCTGCTCTGTTTTATAGTGGCTCTAGAAATTATATATAGGTGGGAGGATGACCACAAGGATGTTGGGGTCATGCTCCAACCCTAAGACATGCCCCTAATGAACCTAACTTGATACAAGGGCCATTGGCCTCAAAATAGGGTGATGTAACACCATGGATAGACTAAGGTATCAATATTAAAATAACAATTATGACTGATTGTGAGCATATATGTATGTAAGGCTAGATCCATTTGAAAGTAGACTTGATAAGCTTTTCATGAAGTCTAAGAACGCTCGAATCGGAGACCGTATGCATCCATAGTGACCATCACAAGTTGGCATTTTCCTTAACCCGAAATTAGCCTATGCGAATCCCTCCTCTTTTTAGTATTCTCCATCATTTCTAAGCAAAATAAGAGTGCATGTGTTCCCACTATCTAGATAAGTAGAACATATACTTAAGAACGAACTCACCTAATAATTAAGTTGGCGAGCACAACCACGAGTAAGTGGTACAGTATGTTCTATTTGTATAGGTGAGAATGTATCAACGGTGTTGATGTCCTCATTAGGACGCCTCCCTATCCACCTTAGTCAAATGTGGTTGCTGAGAGGAAAACCCGCACTCTAACTAAGATGGTTAATGATATGTTAGAAGCAACGAGATTATACAAAGAATGAAATGGTAAGCGACTTCATGTTATGTCCTAAATATGATTAAGGCTATATTGACTTCATATCATGTCCTAGATATGGTTCCCACAAAGAATAAAGAAGTAATTCCATTCAAGAAATAGGAGAAGAAAGAACTAACATTCTCACATAGGATTGTTTGGCAAAGGTAAATGTGCCAATTCTCAAGAAACAGTAACTTGGACCAAAAAATGTGGATTTTGTCTTTCTAGGTTATAACTTTCACAACGGATATAGATTTTTGATAATGGAATCTGGAGTACTTGAGATGTATGTTGGTACAATAATTGAGTCCAAAGATACCACTTTATTTTGAGGATATTTTTCCAATGAGAGAGGTGCCTAGCACATCTAGTAAACCTGTTATAACTCATGAACATGTCATTCATGTGGAACATTATGAACAATTACTTGAGAAAATTCCTATGGAGAAAGACAATGCAATTGTTTGAAAGAGCAAGAGATAAAGGAATGTGAAGTCTTTTGATGATGACTTCATTGTGTACCTTGTGGATGATACTCCAAGTGACATTTTAGAAGCCTATGTGTCTCTCGATGCTGACTATTGGAAGGAAGCTATCTAAAGTAAAATGGATTTCATTACTTCTAATGGAATTTGTGAAATCACTGATTGTCCCTATAGGTGTAAACTTTGTGGGGATGTAAGTAGGTGTTCAAGAAAAATCTTAGGCTTGACGGTACAACTGAAAAGCAAAAGGCATGGCTTGTGACCAAGGATTATAAAAAAACAAGATAATGATTTCTTTGATACTTATGGACTTGTCCCTAGATTTACTGCAATTCAAGTACTACTATTATTGGCTGTCTCACATGATCTTCTCATGTTAAGATGGTTTTGCTTAATGGAGAGTTAGATATGAAAATTTATATGGGACCAAATGGATTTTTTAGTAAATGTTCAAGAAGATAAGTGTTTAAGTTGTTGAAATATTTGTATGGTTTGAAACAAGCACCTAAGAAGCAGTATGAGAAGTTCAATAAAATTTTAATATCTATAGGTTTTGTTGTGAATGATGATGATAGATGTGTGTACTATCACTATGGTGGGGGCGAAGGATTTATCCTATGTTTGTATGTAGATAACATACTGATCTTTGGGACTAATCTCAATGTGATTTAGAAAGTCAAGGAATTTTTGTCTCAAAATTTTGACATGAAAGATTTTAGGAGCAACTAATGTTATCTTGAACATCAAGCTAGATAGGACTGATGATGGTGGGATTACTCTAATATTCAGTGTGGAAAAGGTTTTGAGTGGCTTTGGCTATAGAGATTCCAAACCTTCCCCAACACCATATAATCCAAGTGTTATTGTGAAAAAAATTGAAAAATAACAAAGGATCAATTGAGATACTCCTAGATCATTAGTTCACTTATGTATTTGGAGGCGCAACTCATAACATTAGACACAACTCTTTGATAAGGTCGAATGGCTTCATGAGCTTTTGATAGACTTATGATTGTTTGAGAAACCGATACCTACTATTCTAATAAAATATGATATTCAAACGACGATTGTTAACGTGAATAGTTCTAATGATAACATGAAGTCATCAAGAAATATAAAGTGAAGATTGAAATCTATCAAAAAGATGAAAATCTCTAGTGTAATAGCTTTGGATTATATCCAAATTATCATAAACCTGACATAATTCTTCACAAAAGGTATATTATGAAATGTGATAGAAAATGCATTCAGTGAGATAGGATTGAGATCCACATGAGTTACATCATACTGGCAGCTTCTCCTATGTGATCAAACATAGCGTGAATTAGAATGGTAAAACAATCTATTGGTTAACTGAGAAGAGTACTTCTATAAACAACCTCCATTAGATATGTAACACTCTTCTAATCTATATGGCAAGCTATTTTTTTGTTTTAATGTGTTCTGAGTGGCTTGTTTAGGCAAAGATGATGTCCTCTAGAACATCCTTAGAAGAATAGAACTGTATAGGCCCCAATGCTAGTCACAGTCTATGAGGCAAGATAATCTTTAGGAAGCTCATAAAAAATTTAGGAATTTGATTTATATGCTCTAACACAAGAGAATACCTATGGTAGCAGCCTGTATTAATCAAGGCCTGAGTGAAATCTATTCCCGCAAAACAATTTGAGGTATAGTCCATTGTTCAATTATGGGTAGATGTAGCTCTCGCTCTAGGTGAATATTTAACCTTAATCGATCTCCACTGAAACACTGGTATATCAAAACTATGTTAGATTTGAGAGTATAATTATGTTTCTTGAAATTTGGTGGAGATTGTTATATTTAATTGGGCAATTAGCTCTTTTAAATTAAATCAAATAAATGCTAAGGCCCATTAAGTTCTAAGAGAAAATGTGTGTTTAGTCTTATATGGGAGATTAATAGAAAAGAGTCAACTTAAATGGTGCAAAATGGTTTACACTAATTGTGAAGCTAGAAAGAAATAAGAGGGAAGCCACATGCGTGCTCACTTGCTTGTCTTACCGCACTTGGCTAAGGTTGTGGGTGAGGCGAGGCATGGCATGGCTGGCATAGGCCTGGCTTTGCCATTTTAAACTAACAAACGGTTATTGTTACACGGCTGGTGTTGGAGTAAACAAGGAGGTTTATATTGCACAACTGCTGTTGTCATAAACAGAAGTGACTCTTGGTCCATGCCTTCAGCTGTTACTCCAATTGGAGTAAATACACGGGAGTAAATGGATGGCTGTTACTTTGTGAGTAATTTGTCGTATGTGTCTCTCTCCTTGGCTTTTTCTCTTAAGTAATCCTACAAATTAGACTTTTAAGTAATCCTACAAATTAGATTAGTGACTTATCCTATTGACCCACCGCGAGAGAGACACAAACACCTAAATTAAACTACTATTGTTGCTACGGTCTTTCCATCCTAACGAGTACATGCCACACAGTGAACAGCTTAAACGCCCGTCTCCTTGATATTGTACTGAGAGGAAGAGACGAATCAGATTTTTTTAAGGACACATCACACGAATTATCGCTGGTGCATGTGAGTGACTACGTTGACTACTTCTTCATCATGGCTGGTGGCGAGAACAGGAACGGCAATGGCTCTAATGGTGGGAAAAACAACGGCGATGGTTCTGCTTCCACTACAATTACAACAACTATTGCAATATTATTCTCCTCTTCTGTCCATTTCTATTTTTTTCAAATAAATTAGATATGTTTGTTTATATGGTTTACAACTATAGCATGTATATTTTGTATGTTTTTATTGCTGAGAGTAATCCATCCATAGTTTATGTTATGATGGTTTATATTTATGATGTTATGGTTTATACTGCTTATTAAACTGCTTATTTTGGATTAAATATTACAGTGAAATACTAATATTTTCAACACGGTTCCTCAATCATTGAACACGGTATTGGGGTAAGCTTAAAGACGAGCGATTTAGAAGGCACGTTAAACTCGGGAGATCGACAGACACATGTCCTCTGCAGTACTGCAGGTACTGACACGGACCTCAACTGTAGATCGATCGAGGTGCCCGCCGACTAAGCTCGCTGGGTCACACAGCACAACTGAGCATGCCGTGGCCAGGTCCCAGGGAGCCGTACAGTACTGTGCATGTCTGATTGTGTATGCGTGCGTTCGTCTATCACTTTCTCTGCGATATGTGACAACGAAAGATGAGCTTCCGACAATCATCAAGCCGGGGCCTGCTGTGCTAAGTTTTTTCCCTTCGGATCTGGAATTGGAAGCCGTGTCTTAGAATCTAGGAAATGAAACGCATGCCAGCCAATCTTGTGCGTGCTCCTGCCGTGGCGTGTTGGCTGCGGCAAGGTCAGCGCGCGTGAGGACGACGGATTCGTCCGTCGTTGACGGGTGGACACAAAGCTGTAGCGGCTGGTTGCGGCGCACAAATGTAGAGGAGGATATTTCACGATGGCGTCGCGTATCCATCGGAATTGCTACGACGCGTTGGAATTGCTAACGAATCTTTTTGGGTGGATCTCAGAATTTTGCACCGTGGGAGCAGTGTTTAGCTCCACGATTCAGTGCTCTAGGTGATAGTGCGGTGAAACCGTATGCCGATCTAGCAATCACTGGGTTAGGGTTAGAGGTCAAGTCAGGATCGAGGGGTGGATAAATTTCACCATTTTGATAAAGCAGATAAGCCTTCTTTCATTTTAAGTTTATTTTTAACTTTTACCACCTCTAGCTTTTAAAACATAAGGGATTTCATAAATGAATTTAGATAAATACACCCTTAAAATTAATTATATTATAAGACGTTGAAATATTTAATTATAGTAAAGATGTACAAGTACACCTTATGTGATTTTTTTTCCAAAAATGGTAATTATATTAAATAGTATTTATAAACGTACTTATAGACTTAGTTAGTTATACAAAGTGGGAACAAAGCTTTCTCACCAACCACAAGCGTCACAATCTTTGATCAACACTACAGTGACCACCCGTGTGTTCCGACCGATTGCAAATATTGTTAGCGAAGTCTTTATTGTTCTCTTGCTATCAAGAATCTCCTCGTCTAGGACAGGAAATCAATGGGTTCTGACTAACGGCCGAACGTGCACCGCTTCACTTCGTTGTGCTGCTGTTCGCTATATATGCAAAATCTATCAGGAACAAGACACTCGTCACGTCTCTCCCCTGCTCCGTTGAGATAACGTTTCAGGTTTACCTTGAAGCCATTCACAACTACATTGACGTGGAGGAGAGAAGGGGCTGGGTCCCATGTCTCTATAAGGTTTTGTGTGTCTTACAGAAGACATGGTTTTCTCACGCCAAAAAAACAGAACTACGAGCAGTCCACTGTCATCGGGCACGTGCTATCCCTCCCTAATCTTCCCCATTTTTCTCAATCTCCCACAACATTTCACCGGTCTCTAACTCGTGTGAAGCTTGTCGCCACACACCACTTGAAACTCCATTGGTAACGTCATCCTGATCTACGCCGTCCGAAACTTTGCCGGCCCTAATCTATGCCGAAGGATGCCAAGTAGCCTCAATGTGAGGCCTGTCACCTGATCTATGCCATGGAGCCCGTCATCGTTCGAAGAAGAGAAGAGGCAACTATGGTGGCAGCCAATGAGCTTGTTGCCCCACACCACTAGGAGCTCGTCAGCTGCACCTTGAGGTAGCTCGCTGTATGTCAGAGATCTTGTCATGGCCCGTGCCGCTAGGAAGGGAGAAGATGGAGCTTGTCACGGCCACTAACACTGGATTGAGGTGCCACTACGCCAGATCAATAACCACCACAGTGGATCAAGCATCTAAGCTCGTGACCAGCATCTACACAAGCAGCTACACCCGAAGAGAAGAGGGTAGTGACGACCCGATTTTCCTCGCTCGGGTTGCCCTGATTTGCTCCTGCCAACGGCGACGCAGAGAAGGGAGTGACAACAAGAGAAAACTAGAAAAGGAGATCGGTTAGCGAAGGGTTTTATTTTTTTTCTAGATTTTAGAATGTTTAGTATAAAATTTTAGACTTTTATTTAACTTGATAAAATATGAGGAATAAAATAAAAATATTAGGGGTGACTTATAAAAATGCGAAGACGCTTGCACTTAGTTTTTTTTCATCCCCCATCCTACGTGGTGAATGCTTTTAGGAAAAATAGTTCAACTGCTCAAATAGCATGTGTTTGGTTTTCTGGACAGGTTGTTGGCTCCAGATGTCCTATAGACTGTCACTACTGTACTTACGAGACGTAGATTGATTGTATGAACAGTAATACATGGGACCATAGGTAACTTTTCATTTTGCAGTCTCTCACCAATATTATGGTTGAAAAGGTTTAAAGATGTAGAAGATGTTTATCGTATAAAACAATTTTTTTCTATCACATACAATAAAACATCGTATAGGCATCATAGACCGTTAACACGTAGTAAAGCAGAAGTAGGGTTGAAAAATCTAATCTAGCCACGCACGCATCAAGATATAGCTAAAGCAGTTGATCGTCACGATCCTAATGCCAATCAACACCACAACAAGTAGCGCCTTCACCGGTATCCACACATCTAGGGTTAGAACGCTAATTATGGGTGTTGTAGTACTCGCAAGTGGCTAGAATTTGGCTCAATAGGTGGCGGCTTGGTTTTTCTCAAGGTGAATAGAGGTCTCTCTCCTCAACCTCTCTGTCTTCCTATATATAGGCTTTCTTACTTGGTCCTAGGGGACCGTGACCTAATAGAAGTCTATTCAAATCTCTATTCGAATTAAGCACTTATTCAAATCACATTTGAATAAATATTCTAACTCGTTAAATATGCAACCATGTAGGTTCACGTATATTTGGTCATGACCCAAAAACGCATTTACGGTCACTCTATTAATAGCAGTCTTTAGTAAGACATATTAATTTCAAAGTATACGTAAAGATCATATTGGTAGAAACTATAATATTTTTATGTACAAATTTCTTTACCTTATGATATCGATCGAACTTAAGGTAAGACTTGTATCATCCTCTTAATAGCTCAATCACTCTCTCGATCTTATAATCGATTATAAACTTGTGTTGACTTCTCAATCACCTTGCCATAGACATGCACTTTCATAATCCATTACAACGATGGGGCTAGAGATATCTCTTTCACAAGAGTGGCAAATTCTATTATGATCATTCACATCCTATCACATATTTCATAGTAAATCTAAAGACTACTTTTATGATTACCCTATTATCTGTTACGAAGTAGTGTTTGGTAGTATCAAAATAAGCTACTATGAATGTTGGGAACCATGATGATCTCTATAAACACTACTCGATATTAACTAATCACACATAAAATCTCTCAAGTATCTCATAGCGGTCTATTCAATATATGTTCACTAACATATATTCATATTACCGATTTGGTATATTTATATCATGATTCATGAGATATGATCATCAATCAATACATATGTTGATCTTATAATTATATTTATTTCTCATATAATATATAATTAGAGATCACTTAGAAATAACATATGATATTAGGAGTCTAATGAATAAGTAACATACTCATTGATTAATAATGATAATATCTATTTAAGAAATAAATTAATATATCATAAATATAGTATGTAATATATACAACATCTCTATATTATCGCTAGAGCATATCGCTAATAATTTCCCGCTTGCACTAGAGTCAATCATATAGATATCTAATACCCATTACCCTAACGTGGGCCTCATGCTTTTGGAAAGCGACTTTGTCAATAGATTTGCAATGTTCAAATCCATTTCTTCTTTGCATATATTTATACTGCCTCTCTCCACTATCTCATGGACGATATGAAAACGCTATAGAATGTGCTTGAACTTCTTGGTGCGATCTAGGCTCCTTGATTTGTGCAATGACCCCACTATTATCACAATAAAGATCTATTGGACTGATGGCACTAGTCACCACACTAAGCTCAAAAACAAATTTTTTGATCTAAACAACCTCTTTAGCAGCTTCAAAAGCTACAATGTCCTCAGCTTTCGTTATAGAATCAGCAATCATATCATGTCTAGAACTCTTCCAACTCACTGCATCGCCATTTAAGTAGAACAGAAATCCAAATTATGATCTGAAATCGTCTTGGTCAGTTTGGAAGCTAGCATTGGTGTGACCATATACAACGAGCTCTTCCTCACCTCCATATACTAGGAACACATCTTTAGTTCTTCTCAAGTACTTTAAGATGTTCTTTATAGCAATCGAGTGACCTTCACCTAGATCTGATTGTTATCTACTCATAGCACTTAAAGCATACGAGGCATCTAGAATACAAAGCGTGGCATACATAATCAACCCAATAGCCAAAGCATATGGAATCACATTCATCTTATCCTGCTCATTCGGTGTAGTGGAATACTCACTCTTGCTAAGATTTCTACCATATGACATAGGTAGAAAATCTTTATTAGAGTCCTACATGTTGAACCTTTTCAACACATTGTCAATGTATGTATCTTGGTATAATCCAATTAGCCTTCTTGATCTATCTCTATAGATTTTGATGTCCAGAATATATGCCGCCTCTCATAAGTATTTCATAGAGAAACTATTTTTTAACAAAGACTTAACATATTCGAGTGTAGGAATACCATTTCCGATCAATAATATGTCATCCACATATAAGACGAAAAATATAAGTGTGCTCCTACTAGCCTTCTTATAAATACATGACTCTTATTCGTTCATAATGAAACCAAACCCTTTGATTACTTCATCAAAGTGAATATTCTAACTCCGAGATGCTTGCTTTGTTCCATAAATAGATTTTTGCAGCTTGTGTATCTTTCTAGTTGATTGTGGATCGACAAACCCGTGGGTTGTGTCATATACACATTCTCACTCAGATTTCCATTAAGAAAAGTTGTTTTGACATCCATTTATCATATCTCATAGTCAAAATATGCAGCAATTACTAGAATGATCCGAATAGACTTCAGCATTGCGACGGGTGAAAAAGTTTCATCACAATCAACACCTTGAATTTTTTTGAAACCTTTGGCACTAATTATGCCTTATAGATGTGAACATTTTCATCCATGTCTATCTTTTTCTTGAAAACCCATTTGAACTCAATAGTTTTAACACCATTAGGGGAATCAATCAAGTTCTAATTACTATGCATGGATTTAATTTCGGATCTTATGGCTTCAAATCATTTCTCAAAGTCTAGTCCCACCATTGCTTCTTCATAGGTTTTAGGCTCATTATTGTCTAACAACAATATGTCTCTTTATTGAGTAGTCAAGAACATATACCTCTCAGCTATACGATGTGACCTCTCTAACCTACATGGTGCCAGTGTGTCTATAATAGGTTCTTTAATACTTTGTTCAACTTGTTGTGGCTGTGTAGGAGTTGAAACATTTTCAGGTGTTTCTCAATTTTTTTCAAGTAGCATCGTTCTCTCACTATCCTTTCTTGAGAGAAACTATTTCTTTAAGAAAACACCATGTCGAGCGGTAAACACTTTGCCTTCTCCTTAATTATAGAAGTAATATCCTTTTGTCTCCTTATGATACCCAATAAAAAATCATTTTATCAGATAGTAAACATTTTACATAAATCTCACATCACCAAATCTTAAGAAAAGACAAGCTAGAAATTTGTCTCGTCCATATCTCATATGGTGTCTTTTCTACTGACTTAGATGGAACCCTATTTAATATGAACATTGTTGTTTCAAGAAAGTACTCCAGAAGGACAATAGAAGATCACTTTGGCTCATCATGGACTACACCATATCTAATAAAGTATGATTTCTCCATTTAGAGACTCCATTCCATTGAGGTGTACCTGGTGCGGTCAACTATGGAACAATTCCACAATCCTTCATATGATTGCCAAAATCATGGCTCAAATACTCGCCTCCACGATCAGATCGTAGAAACATGATTGTTTTTCCTAAATGATTTTATACTTTATTTTGAAATTCCCTGAACTTTTCAAATGATTCAGACTTATGCTTCATTAGTTAGATATACCTATATTTACTAAAGTCATGAGTAAAAGTTATAAAGTATTAAAAACCACCTTTAGCTGTTGAGTTCATTGGTCCACATACATTAGTATGTACGAGTGCCAATAAGTCACTTGGCCTTTTATCTTGACTAGTGAAAAGTGTCCTTGTCATCTTGCCAACTAAACAAGATTAACATATCTCAAATGACTTAAAATCAAATGAGTGTTGAAGACCATCTTTATGTAACCTCTCCATACGTTTCTCATTTATGTGACTCAAGCAACAATACTATATAAACGTGGGATTCAAATCATTAGAATGTTGCCTCTTTGTATTAATGTTATAGACTGGTATCCCTTTAAGATTAGAATGTATAATACATTCACCAATGAAGTATGACAATAGAACATATCTTTAAAACAAAGAGAACAATTAATGTCCACAGATCAAAAGTTATAACTTTCTTCTTGCACACAAGAAGCAAAAATAACATTTTTAGAAAGAGATATAACACAATAACAATTATTTAATTCCAAAATTAATCCCAAAGGCAAAGACAATGGCATGGTGCTAACAGCCACCGTAGCAACTCTTGCTTCATTGCCAACGCGAACATTCACTTTACTCCTTCTCAAACTTCTACTTCTTGTTACCCCTGCAACGATCTGTATCTGTGAGCAACCAATCCGATATCAAATACATAAAAATCAGTAGATGAAGTAGCAAGATTGATCTCTATAACATTTATACCTGAAGCGGAAGTTGCACTTTCCTTCTTCCTGAGATCCTCTAAGTACTTTAGACAAATACTCTTTCAATGTTTTGATCCCTTGTAGTAAAAGCAAGCTACATCAGGAGTAGCACCCTTCTTGTCTTACTTAGTGACCTAGGAGTTGCTCATGATCTTATTGGGAGTCAACTTTCTCTTAATCATGATTTTTTAATATTGGGCTATCCTTGTCTTTCTGCATCATCATCACATGATTGGTATTTTTTTAATGCTATCCTTAATAAATTTTAGCATCACATGCAACTCAGCCAAGATCATATCTATATTATTCATGTGATAGTTCAATATGAATAGATTAAAGCTCAAAGAGAGCAACTGAATAATCATATCAGTATCCAACTCTTAGCTAAGGAGAAAACCAAGCTTTTTCAGACTCTCAATGTAGCTAATTATCTTAATCATATAAGGGCTAACGAGATTCCCTTTGCAAGCCTGTACGCAAAAAGAACTTTAAAATGTTGAATCTCTTAGCCCTTGCTCAGTTCTCAAACATACCATGTAGACCTCACAATTATATTATAGGTATTTGTGTTCTCATATTGCTTCTGAAGCTCAGAGGATATTATGGCAAGTATGAGACAGCTCACATAAAGGAAATCATTCGTGTGTTTCTCATGAACTCTCTGTGTAGCCATAGTAATATTATTAGGCAAGTTATTGAGTAAAGGAGTCTTAAGGACATAGTTGTCATGTTCTTGCTTGAGAACAATTCTCAAGTTACGATACCAATCCATAAAATTTGTTTTATTTAGCTTTTCTTTCTCAAAAAATAGATCACAAATTAAAAGAACCAGTTGTGGCATTAGCTGACATAATCTATAATATAAGAATATGCAAACTTTAGCACTATGTTTATGTACATCTTTCATTAAACTATTTAAAAAAAGACTCCCACTATGTGTTTTGTAGCAAAAGTCTCTCTAAGTGGCATAGTGGGTCAACATCCTTATCTCATTAATTCCTAGTGAGTTTTGGTACCACAGCTAGAAAACTAGTGACATGGGTAAACAACACTTTGCTAATTATATTCCTATATAATTCTTGTATGTTGAGTGGCATCAATATGCCCGACCCCAACCTATGCCCCAATGCCCAAAACTTTTTTGATAAACTTGTTAAGTAAACCAAATGTTTTCACATGTAGATGTTCGATATCTACCCTAAGTACTGATGGTAACTAACTATACCCTACTTTGGTAGGCCCTATTGTATGGTGATCATTCTCCTTAAGTGCAATATAGGGAAGGACACAACATCTAATTTTTACTATGAGGGACTCTATACTATCATAGAAACAATTCATAAATATCATTATATAAGTAAGATAGAAAATATCATAGTTAAACACATTTAGCTGTGGAATAGAATGGCCTAAAAGAATGGTGATATCTATCTCTATGTAGATGATTTCACTTCTTTCCATTGGGTCACCATTGCTTGAAAACTTATAACTTCTAGTATAGGCTATTACCTATAATAGTTTAAAATTAAAGATTACAAAGATAGATTCAAACACTATAGACGACACACAGGTCATTAAATACAATAGCTAAAATAATCATTACACATAGCTTATGAACAAATGTTAAATGCATCACATACATCTCATACATTCCTAATAAGTTATAGGCCATACTATTCACATCATATTCTACCTAACGATGTAAACCCAAGACACTATATAAAGAGGGTACGCATGACATTATTCATAGATCCAATCTATAAAAAAATTATATGGCACAACTACCTTATGCCAATCTAAAACACTCTTAAGGATACTAGTTTTTCTACTAGCCCATAGCAATCAGATCCACAATCTACTACTATTCAGTATAACAACCTTATACCGATTCGAGACCATCTTTAGGATACTAATAATTTTATTAACCTAATCCATAACCTACTAGTACTCGGTATAATAATTTTATGTTAGTTCGAGACACTCTTAAGGACGTTATTAGTTTCAATAACCCAAGATTATAGATCTATAATCTACTAGTACTCAGCATAATAATGTTATGCTCATCCAAGACATTCTCAAGGACGCTAGTAGTACTATAATATGTGCCTCATCTAATCCCTATTCATTGATTGATCTCATACCCATGCTACCATCGATTCATCACATTAACTGACTGATCTAAATTATAATAGATTCAATCTACTACTATCACATATTAACATATACGATGATCTAGATCGTAAACTACACAGGATGACTCATACCAATAAAGGGAAAAGCATTACCTACGATAGCATAAAATAATTTTTTTCTACTGTACACACTAAGACATCATACAAAGCAAGGATCATGGACCGTTACCACGAGATGCATAGTGCATCGGAAGTAAGGTTAGAGAAGTCGATCCAACCACACACGTCGAGATAGTAGCTGAAGCAGTTGATCGCTGCGATTCTAATGCCAATCAATGCCACAACGAGCCACACCTCCACCGGTATCCACACATCCAAAACTGAACATCGATTGCGAGTGTACTAGCACTTATAAGCGGCTCGTGTTTTAGCTCGGGAGGTGGCGGCTAGGGTTTTACTCGAGATGAACAGATGTCACTCTCCTTAACCTCCCTACCTACCTATATATAGACCTTCATGCCTCCATATATATGGGCTTTTTCACTTGGTCCTAGAGGACCGTGGTCTAATAGAAGTCTACTTAAATCTCTATTTGAATTAAGCACTTATTCAGATCACATTCGAATAAGTATTCTAACTCATTAAATGTGCAATCCTGTAGGTTCACGTATATTTGATCACGACCTGAAAACGCATTTTCAGTCACTCTATTAATAATAGCAGTCCCTTGCAAGACATATTAATCTCAAGTATACGTAAAGATCATATCGACTAAATTAATAATATTTTTACATACGAATTACTTTATCTTACGATATCAATCGAGCTTTAAGACGAGATTTATATCATCGTCTTATCAATCACTCTCACCAATCACCACACTTTTATAATACATTACATCAAGACATCAAGATGCCTAAAGATATCTCTTTCAAAGAAAAGATAAATTTATCATCACTCATATCGCACTATATATTTTATAGAAAACATAAAGATTACTTTTATAACTAACCTATAGAGTAGTGTAGACTACTTTTATGACTTTTGTAACAGTGTTTTATAGATTTAAAATAAGCTATTACTTATGTTAAAAACAAACTATGATGATTTTAAGTTTATACACTCCACATAAATACTACTTAAAATTAACATCTTTATAGTATTTTATATAGTATTTTATAGTAGCTCTATTCTGTTCACTAACATATTTCTATATTATTAATTTGATATCTCCATATTATAAAGATATAATAATCAATCAGTGTTAATCTTGCAATCATATCATATTTGTTAGTAATATAGTAATATAGTATACGATTAGAGATAATTTAAAAATAAAAATGTCTAACATTAAAAATCTCATAAATAAATCACATACTCATTAATTAATAATAATAATAATAATTTCAGAAAACAAATCAATATATTATAAACATAATATATATATACATCATACCACTAACGCATTCAGGCTCTAAGACATGGTCTCGGTTCCTTTGAAGATATAGCAAAACCGAAAAAAATAATCTGATCTTCAATTGACCCGGAAAGATCATATTTACACCATGTCATTGGAGTGGCAGCTATGCCTGAAAAGGGCCTTACAGCTCGTATACCTACCAGTGCCGGTGGCCTTGGCGCCTTGCTATATCTTCCCATAGAGGCACTAGCTAAACACACTGGGCTATTGATATACATTCTAAGACATTTGAGTTACATATGTGAATATAAATTGCGACCAAGAGAAGATTGGAGATAGCGTCTTGTCTCATTTGCTCTCCATTCTACGAATTATATACACATGCACATTGATCAGTAAGACCAGAATAAGAACTGACCTGTAAATGTACTGTAAGAACGTGTTGTCTAGTGAATAGCTGTAAACTCCTAACTGCTGGATATACTTTCTGTAGTATAGACTTCTAGTTTAGAGCAAGCCATGTACTAGAACGTATGATTCTCTGATGGGTGTCTGCATGTCAGATCAGGTGTAAGATGTGTACGCCTGTATGGAGCAAGAGAGCATAATTACATGGCAAATTAGAGCACCAATTTGGCACGAGCATATCATAGGATATACTCAACTACTGTAGATATGGCCTTTGGACCCCCTCGCTCGAGCAAAGACAGGGCAAGATCACACTCGTGCCATTTCCAAAGCCCAGACGCCAGCTTCTTCAGCGTCTCGAGCTTCACCTCAGGGATCCATGTTGGCGCAAAGTCGACCAGCAAGCCCACAAAACAGATAACATATGTTCTCCATGTGGCCTGGCCACAGCCAATCTCAATGTTGCCCTGCATTACATTGGCCACAAACTCCAAGTGCCTATCAACTACTCGTTGCCTCTTCGATGTGTATACTGAAGTATAAACTGGGGAGGTTTCTCCCACACCCCAGGTGCTGGCCCCAGAAACAAGGAGAACATATGCCAAAGCAAATCCTTCGAAACTGCTGCACACTGGTCCAGCAGAACCCAGCCTCGCTTCACCAGCTGAAAGCAGCATTGTTGGCAGAATCTGTTCATACACAAGACGAACCAACTTCATCCCACCAGCATGACAAAGCATAGATGCTGCAAGTGATGCTATCTGCTCTACAGAACATGTGGCAGAAGATAGTGTCATCCGACCAGACCTCAGAAGATGAGGTCTACTAGAGTCACATTCATTTGCTAATGCACGGGCTCTCTCAATGACAACCTTGAAAATCTCTTCACATACAAAATAGTTGTCAGGAAACATCCGGCAGCATCGTGTGTAAAGTAATCCTGGCGATATAGAAAACCGGGGACTTCTTTCTTGGTGAGCATGCCCCAGCAGCCTATTCACTCCTGTGTCAGCTACAAAGAAAGAACGCCCATCAACCAAAGGCCCAAGGAAAGATGAGAAGCAACTCCTGATCAGTTGAGCAACAGCATTTTTATCTCTGGTAAAGGGTGTCTCTGAACATGACAGGATGATATAATCATGCCACCGCCGAACTTTCTGTGCCCACAATGCCCCTATGATTGGCATGCTAGGCCATGAACTTGATGTAGCACAAATTTCCACTCCTTTGTCAATGATTCCTTGTAAGTGATTAAATTCCTCCATCTTAACAGTTATTGATAAGCTAATAAGCGTTGCTATTGGTAATGGAAGCATTGGGATTGGTGAACCTGTATGATTGAGCCACCAGTAACAGTTATAGTATAATAGGCTTACATTTAAAGAGCTTACAAGGAAAGTCTCTTCTTAAATTCAAGATAAATTTTCAATGGCATAACTCACATATGAAGACAATACGCAATTTACTATCACCTGTAAAGCACCTACTTGACATGAGTAAAAGTGCAACATTGAAGAGGCTAACATGATAACAGCAGCATATACCTGTGACATACAACCATGGAACCACCACGACTCCTGTGTTATAGTCACTTAAGTTATTAAGAAATGTGTTTCTGTCCTTTTAAAAGATCAGTTATTTAATTACTAAAGTAGAGGTAGGAGTAGATCTTAAAATAAAATTTATGCAATTTCTTACCCTTTAAAAGAGAGTTGGGGGTTATGTATGTTCCACACCCATCCCACTATGGATCTTTAGTGGTCTCATGGTCTTCAACCAGTGGGTTCTGTGAAGTTGATTGAAGCGTATAGCCATGACCGACAGGAGGACGAGGGCATTCTGTGCCTTGTCGCCCTGGCGCAGTGGCGGAGGAAGAAGAAAACAGAGCTGACTAAATTCTTGCTTATCTCTTCATTGTCCGGCCAAGTCCCTTTATAGGAGGCATCAATCCTAACGAATGAAGCTAAAGTCTTGGAACTCATTAACTAACAGTGAACCAATCTAATTATCCTGATAAAACTAACTGAAGATAATCCTCCCTCAATCCTGCTTTAGTCGCTAGCTTGGGTGTCGCCGGAGTTGGGCGCCTACGTGTGTACGTACGGCTCCACATGACAAGTGGTCATGAATATGTAGGCATTGATGTGCTAGTATGTGTAAACAAAAATTAGAAAAACATTGTGTTTTTGCATATGAGATATGCAACGAGAGTGATTGATCTCATATAATCATGAATATCCATTCCATATTTGAGCATAACAATTTACTTATTGCATTTATATTTTAGATTTATAATATATTTAGTTGGGATCTATTGCAACGTTGACATGATGGCAGTTTTCTAATAACCTTTTGAAACTACAAATATCAATGAAAAAATGTATTGTAGTTAAAACAGGCATTAGAATCAAAATAAAACACAAGTTTGATATCCAAATGAAATTTTATATGCCAAGTGGTGTTGGTGGTAGTGGTAAGTCTGCCATCCCACGACCACCTCCAGATTGCTAGGATCTTCAGTTGGTGGATAAAGAGATTTTTTTTTTTTCACTGGCTTACAATTTTTGGATTGATGTTTTCTTGCAAATTATATATATATATATTCCCTGAGAAAATTATGCAACTTTCCAACTTCAAGATTTATGATATGTTTTTTGAAATCTGTAGCAACTTGCAACAGATGGGTATTTCACTAGTAATTTCAAAAGAGTTGTTTTCTCATTAACTTTTAATCATAAGATCCCAACACAGAACATATAGGTAGCATTCAAAATTCAAACCTGAAGATTTAAATTAAAAAAAATTGCGTAGTGATTATAACATTGAAAACAAGGAGTTCTAATCCTAGCTGTACCTCATCAGTTGTGAATATTGAGTATTACTCCTTTCTAAATAGATGTCATTTTAGAACATGCCAATTAGATTTGAGCACTAATATAACCAACTATACAGATTAGTACATAAAAATAGTTTGTCACAAAATTACTCATATATCATTTTTCTTAATTATAGACATGATCATTTGGTTGATGGGTAAGTGCTCTAATATATATATACCAGATGGTCTTTATGATTTGTTACCTCTTGGTGTACTGGTTCGCTGAAATAACCTAGAATAAAAGAGAATATATGTCTTATAATTTGGCTTTAGTAACATGTCCTTCTATCTTATGTTACATATTACTACCTCTAGTCACAAATAAGTGACGCTTTGAAACAATTTTTCAAGACAAATATAGCCATGCCATTTTCAAAGTTGAATCAAAATATTCAAAGACATATTCATGATCAAACTTTAAACATGTTGACTGCACGCATTACAACAATATGACTTCTTGCCTAACCATTGAAATGTCTGTTCCAATAAATGATCTTTCAGTCATCTTATTCCTCAAGCGTTCTCATATCTTCAAACCACCCTATCTGATTTTAACCCAATCAGTTGATGACTGGGAGCTTCTTTGTTAGTTATAACTTACATAATTGTAAATGTTAACAGTTACTGGTACTGTTAACTTCAACTAAGCAGGCTTTCATTTTTTTGGTGGGATTTTTTACAGTGCTCCAAGTTTGTTTAGGCCATTCATTCCACTCTGATCCAATGACTGTTATTCCTCTTACCTCAAAGGAATTGAATGGTTTATTAACTTGCTATTTATAAGCATGATTGCCTAATTAACTAAATGATCCCACCTGCCATATATGAAAATTCTAATTAACATGTACAATTAAAATAGTGATATTTCCATTTTAAATTATGTGATCAAATCTCACAAAAAAAATTCGAATTTTATATTTTTTATGATGAATTTGGTATTGAAACATTAGAGTGCAAATTATTTGCCAGTTTAGAAATTTCAATATAATTCCTGTATACTAACAATTTATATTTTTCTATTTGATCTTTTTGAATTGAGATAACAAG
The DNA here is from genome assembly GCA_030770085.1 of Oryza coarctata. NCBI lineage: Eukaryota > Viridiplantae > Streptophyta > Magnoliopsida > Poales > Poaceae > Oryza > Oryza coarctata. The sequence goes on from CM061471.1 coordinate 9,938,501, forward strand.
CAACTGTCAGTTATGTTTCAAGTATGTTTTTTTATAATTCTCAGCATTACACTTTTACTGGTGAATTTTAATATGCTAGAACATTGTCGAAAGCCCTTAATTCTTGCATGCACAGTTAAGTAGAGACAGGAAAATTAAGTGCACCACTACTCTCCTTTTTTGCTCTGACTTATTACTTGCGAACAGAAAATATATTTTTTGTAAGAAAAACAATGTTAATAATTAAGGGCCAAGATTTATTATAGTTCTTGCCACCATAGAGGTAAGTTGGAGCACCTTAAAAGACCACTTTTTGGTGGCAATCATACTAATCAACTTATGCAGCACCTAATGATTGGTTGGACACTATTTTTGCATGCAGATTATCTACTAGATCAGTAATTAATGTTTAAAGCGACTATTTAATGTATACATGTGCAACATTCATGCCTACCATTGTAACAAATATATGTTATGATGTATAACTTAAGTTTCACATAAAATGGATAAAACTAAGAGTGAACACATAAAACAATGTCCAAATATCAAATACTGAGGTCAACAAGTTATAAGGCCACTGGAAATGAAAAAAAAATAGAAACAAGGGTAACTTGTAGTAGCAAACAGAAATGAATCATTTGTATAGAAAGAGATTGACTTACGTGCTCGTGGAGAGATGTTAATATGAACACCAGCAGATGCAAGAGCTTCCTCGATATCAGACTCAACTGCCAAAAGTGTTGCAGCTGGACTGGGCCAGTCAGTCCCATTCAGCATAACTGGCTTCCATAAACCACGAGTAATTTCTGCTGAAAAGTAGCTGACGATAACAGCAACTGAAGCAGGCAAGAAATCCGCAAGATTCCTCAAGCCTGTAATAGAGTGTAACAGTATGCACTAGTAAATATGCAACGACAATGGGAGGTGAAAAATACAGTTTATGTCTTTTCAGTTTTGATAAACAAAAACAATTTGCAGATAGCTGGAAGGTGAGTTTTTATATAATGGTATATAAAGGGAAAACGTCCATAATGCCATAGACTTTGTAGATCCTACATAACTCTCAGAACTACAAACCAGATGAGTTTACCCTAAACTTCGGAGTACAAGAGCAAAGTCCACTTAACCGGATCAACCCCCAAGCAGTGGTGCAGCCAGCTCCCAGGTTGATCAGGTGTCCACCTGAACTCTGCTGCTGGCATCATCACTGTTAACTACCAGAAACGCCTATAAGAAGTAGCCGGCAACCAGGAAATGCTGTGTCACCTGAGCTTGATGGCGATGCTGACTCCACTGCTCCCAAGAGGTGGTTTTACAAGCATGTTTTGTAACGTTGACTGCTCAACACCAAATTTTTCCACACTGAAATTATCTAGACTACCCAACTATAACTTAGTGGGACAAATGGAAACTCATGTCTCCCATTTGTCACCCTGTGCAATCTCTACTTTCCAATTCTGATCAAAGTTACTCTCATTCTTAATCAACTCCATGGCAACTCTCAATGAGTTCCAATGTGAAAAAAAAATCAGCTTGGGTTACCATTTTACAAAGCAAAATTACCCAATTTAAATGTTTATACGGTTATCTTAAACTATGACATTACATTTCATGCTGTACACTTAAAACCCACTAATGTGATAAAATACTTAGACCACTTACCAAAAAAATATTTTCATGCATGATCCAGTTGATCAATTGAAAACAAAACAACAGACAGGAAATGAAAGTCTAAAGCAAACTTTTATATGTATACCGCCTAAATATTTGGGTGATTGTCTCATTGAGAACTAAAATATTCAAAGGTACTCCCTCTGTCCTAAAATAAATTGATTTATAGAATTCAAAACTTGTCCTAATATAAGTTGATTTCTACTCATTCCATCCAAAATATATGCCTTTTTAGGTTGTTTAGCAAAGATTAAGATTGAGGAAAAATATTCCATTTCAATCACCTCATTGATCAAATTTTGAACATTAAATTGCTTAGATTTCCTTCCTAAACTCCTGATTGGTTGAAATGCTTTGATATCCGTGCATTGGAATTAGTGTCCTAGAAATGTTTATATTGTGGTATTAAATTTTAATTCTAGAAATGCTTATATTTTGGAATGGAGTAGCCTCTTACCTACCCTTGGTCCACAAATTGAGAAATTTTATCCCTTAATACCCCTTACCTACCCACCCACTAATACTAATTTCTCATTGATGGGCATTTTAGGTTTTTCCCCTTCCTACAGTTTTCTTGGAATGCGAGGGATCCATTTATTTTGGGACAGGAGTATATCCATAGACGGAAAGATTTTTGCAAATTAAATCACATTATATATGAGTATTGAAGATAAGTATGCAATTTTAAATTCAGGGTGAAATTTATGGAAATACTACTATTGCAACTGAGTTAAATTGATGATACTGAAAGCACAGAGGAATTTTCTTACTAAAGGCATTTGATTCAAGTTTTCACAGTGGAAAATAACTGGGATAACTTACGGGACAGAACTATAACTAAATACTACGAATTTGAGGGAATTAAGAGACTTAATAAAAAGAGACTATTAGTTTTCTGAACAATACCAGTTAAATGTAAATGTAAGATTTAGTTTGTTACTGTGAATTGAAGACCCGAATCAGATATGTAAGTAAAATTAAGAATACTGAACAAATACCTGTAATCAAATCACGAGACGAAAGCCTCCCATGTGCGCAGGCAGCTAAAACAGTCTCAAGCACAAAAGGAACAGCTTCCAGCACTTCCCATGCAGTAGCTGGCGGCCCTTGGCAGACATCATCTTGTGTGCCTAGAGATGAACCACTCATACTGGAACTTGATGTTGATTGGGAACTGACAGGAGGGATGCCACTTTTTGGCATTTTATGGCAGACAATTTTCAGTATCTTATTGGCTACTTGGAGTACACTTTTCCTTTTGTAAGAACTAGAAAGAGTAGAGGCTATGCAAGCCTGGTTCTGAAAGTACCATGCCTGTAGCTTCGGAAATGAGTCAATATACACCGGTTTTTGAAACGATGGATCTAGCTGAAATATGCTCTTTCTGCTAACATCGTATGGACTATTCAAAGCAAAATGACTATTTCGTAATAGCAGGAGAAAATCCAAACTGAGCTCTGAGCAAACAAAGACTCCATGTTTTGATAGTGCATACTCCACAGGGGGTCTATGAAATTTCCACAAGCGGAGAAGACACAGGAAAGCACATGAGAATACTGAGTACACAGAAGCCTCTTCGAAACTACAACTCCTATGATCAGATGAAGGTAATGATCCAAATATTTCACATAAAGGCATAAGAATGGCAGCTAGTTCTGGAACCTGAAAAGTTTATAAATTATAGAAAATCCAGCACATTGATATTTGCTTTCATAATTTAAAATGCAATTCTGAAATTTAGCAATTCATTGTCGCTATGAAAAACATTGATTTCCTTACCAAACCATACATAGAGAGAATATGAACAGCATCAATTGAAGAAATCCCAGATATGAGAGCATGCAGCATAGGCATGTGATGTATATAGAAGACATCTGATTCAGAATCCAGGGGGAGCAATGTAGACAGCAACTTAAGCACCATTCGGATAACATGTTCCTAAAAGAGCACATGCCACATTAAATCGTTTTCAAAGGCAGTAATAGTCAATAGTGACATATTATACAGCACTTTGCAGGCCAAAGATTGTAAAATAGGACAAGAGCATTTTGTATGTGCCACTCGTTCCATTTCTGCTCCACACAGAACCCTACCTGAATGTAGGGAAGAAAACGGTACAGAAATTTTACAACCATACTGATATCGTTTCCATAAAAACTAATAAAAATGATATCGTTTCCGACTTTTTCCAACTGTAAAATTTAGTTTTGCTAATTTCTATCTATGTTGTCTTTAAGTCATTACTAGATAGTTAAATTCATAAATATGCAAAAGTCCCAACCGTACCGATACCATTTCCATAAAAATAATAAAAAATAATATCATTTCGGACAATTTTCATCTCTACCTGAATGTTCCAGCCACGAAGAAGGGATGCTCCACACAGAATCTTAGAAGCCGCCAACTTTTCCTCATCTGACCCACTTACTGCAAAAGGTTGCAATTTCTCCAACTCTGCTAGGCTAAAATAATCAAGTAGGAAGAGTAAAATTAATCAAGCTAGTGACAAAACATAAAAAAACCCAAAAGGCTCTTAAGGAATTGAATTTTACAAGTTCATGACTCATCACCTCGAAGCAGGGGTAACCATAAGTGCATCCTTAAGGCCCATAAGGGGTGACCCTTCCATTAAGGCTGACCAAGGGGATTCCTCAACAGCAGAGGTGTCTTTAACTGGAACAACATAGCTAGGCCAGAAATAAACAGATGTATCAACTAAATTCCTTGCTATACAAGCTTCCACAATAAGATGTAGCATACTTCCCACTGCAATTTTAGAATGATTATGAGAGAAAATGAATTGTTTACTAATAAGAAATGCATAAGAAAAATAGTAAATATTGTAAAATCAGTCTGAGATAACCTGCTTTAATAGTGGAGATATCTTTGGATGAATCCTGACCTTTCTCATTCCGATCCTTCAAAATAGATAAAGCAACTAATGCTTTCCTAGCTGCACTATTTGCTGACTGCACTACTGCTGGTGGAGGAGAAAGAAGACCAAAAAACTGCCCTAGAACTTGAAGTGAAGACAATAATTCTCCTCTTCTAACAGAGACCATTCCACTTTCAATCTTGTCAGACTCTTCCTTAAGAATGGAAGCAATAGACAGAGGTACAATAGCCAATAACATGCATAATCGGGAATGAAGATGAGGAAATGGCCCTTCTGGAATGCCACGATCCTAGTAAACAGAAACAAAATTACATTAAACGAACATTCTAGCTTCCTCATCTGTTAATAAAGAAAAAAAATGATGTTTCAAAAGTTATCTTAACTCGTTGTATAACCCGCAAAGCTGAAATCCATAGAGCTTGAAAAGTTTCTTGCCAGGTTGCTCGATTAAGAACCTGAAGTGTCTTGGAGAGTTCTGTGCCAACCAAAGGTTTCAAGTTTATAAAAAGGTTAGACAGCAGTTCAATCAACAACTGAAAATGCTAGATCAACTTAAAAAAAATACACTGTATATATTAGTACCTGTCAGAGCTTCGATTGACGATATGGTATCAAGATGTCTTCCGTCCATTGCGTTCTCCATAAACATGTCAAAAGGTATCCAACAAGAGCTCTTTCCAGCGCCAAAGACACTGCGTGCAGCAGAACTGCAAGGCTTTGTACTAACAATACTTCCCAATAGATTGCCCTTGTGTAATTGATGTCCTGTAGTAATAACTTTTCGTATATTGATCATCAAGCTGTCTAGCAGATTATTTGCAGTTACAAAATTCTTTGACTTAAGGGCACCAATAAGCTGAAGCCTCTGGAGCAAACTATTGAAATTTTCAGGTCTACCCTAGCACATCAATAAAAAAAGGGTTTTCAGTCAGTGTGGATGCCAGGTAAGTGAAACTTTTAAGAGGAAAATTTGTTCCAGCTTCCATTTAAGACTGAAACAGCTAAACAAACGGCAATTAAAGAGGGGGCGAAATGACTGATGAAACTAAAAACTCAAACTTTAAAGTATAAGAGTCATCCCAACTCAAAAGACAACTTTTTTCTGTGATACTGGTGGTCTGGCGTCTGTTTTGGAGTGAACTATTTAACCGCACTTAACCTGGTCTGATTCTGGCCATTGTGGAGGTCAGACCATCAGACTGTTTACAGCCCTAAAAACCTACAGTAAAACCATTTTTTGATCTGTAACACAGATTAACTTCACCTTTGGACTGCAGAAACTAGATGAGATCACGAAACTAACACAATAAGAAATTTTCAGATAAGAAGTCTAGATCTAAAGATGATGAACCCTCAATCTACAATCCCCTAGAATTTGATCAAAACCTAAAACAGCGAAAACTTTCAAACCATGAGGAAATTATCTAAAACCTGGAATTGAATGTTTTGCAGCAGCCAGCAGCATCAACTAAATGTCTAAATCAGAACAGATTAATTACATCTGTCAATGGCTGTGAAATATGAAATCTTACTGCATCAAATCTGCCAAAATATCATACACTTTTATGTTCAAAATCTTCACAATTGCTTTTGCACATCAAGCGGTTGCAATGTGATGGTAATAAAACCAGATGTTTAATGAATCTATGTCTCAAATGAAGCTGAATCACTAAAACTGAGATCAGACGAGATGAAAATTGATAAATTTGAAAACAGTATTACATGATAAAAGATTTGAGTGAATTTTCTAACTAAGCAGTTTCTGCCACAAAATTAGCATACAATATAATGATGAAAGATTCAAATTTCTACCCAAGTTTATTCAAATAAAAAAACCTAAAAACTCCAACTAAAACAAAACTGCATTAGGATGGATCAATGAAAAAATTGATAGAGGGTATGCAAATGGATATATAAGATTTTAATCTTTTTTTCTAAGGCAATAAAGTTTAAGAAACAATTGATAGAGGGTAAGCAATTGGATATATAAGATTTTTCTTAGGCAATAAAGTTTAAGAAACAAGGATGCCGATGCATACGTGTTACGATAGACTAGACGGAGAAAAACTTGAGTATTTTTGTTAGCAGTGATCTTCTCTACTACTTCTAAAGTCATAATTGTGTTCTTCCTCCTTAGACATTCACGGTGCTCATCTCTCCTGTCAAATGAGCTTCCATTGCCATCCAAGTTCATATTTTTTTCTGCTCCAAGAGCATACGAAATGTCATGTCCATCGCTACCAATGTTTGGCAAACCACAATCTTCCAAAATACAGTCAGTCAATATTGTGATAATGCTTAACATAAACAAAATAACTGTATGTCCAAAATCCATTCTCTGAAACCCATAGCTATCAGAAAGATGCAAAGCATCATCAATAGATTTGACTAACCTGCAATGGGAAATGAAGATAGTTAGGAACATTTTACATAATCTGAAAATTCTGATAATTAATTAAATAAACTAAAAACATGTTTTTTTTCTCATTGAGTACTTGAGTAATAGTGTTACTACAAAAACAGATACTCCTATCCTGATGACATGAAAGCAGCACAGATGCAGATACTCCTAACCAGATCACTTATGAAATAATGCAAATTAGATGAAGAGCTGTACCAGTAGATATGCACTTCAGGAGACATGCATGCTTTGCATAACACATTATACGGACACATTTAAGTATGGACAAGGATCCAAATGGAGGATGCCAGTGTTGAAAGGAGTGTGACTTGTATCCCACCCGATTAGGACAACTGACTCCTATACTAACCCTAACAAGATTAGGATTTCTACTTCTGTTTGGAAGATGACTAATGAACTAGTATATAAAAGGGGGTGGCCGTAAGCAACCCAAGCCATGAACAAGCCACAGGGACTCATCCAAAGCAAGTAGAAGCAATTTAGAGCACATCAGAGGATTCTTGTGTAAAACAATTATGCGAGGGTGCAAAAGGTTCAAGAGGTTTGTCAGAAAGTGTCAATCCTTTGTACTATTTTCAGCTTGTGCTTAAGGAACATGCAATACGATTATAGGAATCACCAAATCTACTTCAATGTCATGATTGTTTCATTGCCAGTTAGTTCTCTATGGTATTCATCTACTTTAGTCTTAAGACTTAATATCATGCACACTTGTGTTATATCTCAGCATCTGAAGGATCCATGATTTTTGCACATAAGGAATATCAAAGCATGACAGTCGGACTATCATCATATGAATTTGGCTTGCCAAGTATAATATATTATACAATATATCAAACATACGCCATTGTATCATATTATCACATGAAGAAAATAATGTGTCATATGCAGGGGTTCATGGCATAGTAAAAAAACCAGGACCGGCGCCCTTAGCTGTTCAGCTTACTTGAAGGATCATTCACGCAATTGACCTGGTGAGGACCAGATGAACCAGGATGTTTTTGACAGAAACCAGCGGTTCGTGTGCAGGCTAGCCAAGACATGGGCCTTTGTTAGGCCCAATAGTCTACCTAGTAAGGCTCATATATTACTCCAAATATTTGTGCAAAAAGAGGTGGGATGGTGAGTCAAACCCACCTGGTTGGGCGTTATAGCCAGCTAGCCAACCAGCAGTGTAACCAAGGAAGAATATGCTACACATTAGTGATTCCGATCCTTCAGCTGAACCAGCTGACCCAGCAGTCAGGACCGTCACACTGACAAACCAGGAGCTCAGACAGTTCGGTGGCCGGTCTGGCTCTTTTTACTAGGGTTCATGGCATTGTTTACCTCAATGAACCCTTCCACATGGCATATTGTTTGTTAACAGTACTCACTAAACCACGTTATAATGATTGCTTAGATGACTTTTGGGATGGTTTGACTTAAAAGTGTACTCAATAGCAGCATTCATGGTAGCAAAGATGAATAAACAAGCCGTTCTCTGACATTCTGAGGTCCAGCTGTAGTGGTCTTTGTTTAGACTGGAATTAAAGATTAATTCCTCCCCTAATCCATGAAAACTAGCAAATGGCCTTTATCCCACACACTATTAACAATATAAGTGGTATTATGTGAAACAAGTACTTGAATCAAAACTCCATTCAAATTTTACAGTAAGTTCAGGTACTACATACATAGTAATTACATGTTGGTTGTGTATATTTTATTTAATTATTGAACACATATAGGTTTACCTGTGTACATGTAAGCCTGTATCACACTGATAAATTGACTGACATCAGGTGAAATACTGGTGTACTCTGGAGGAAGAAATACTCCCTCTATTTTTAAATATATGACATTATTGACGTTTAGATATGATATTTAACCATTCGTTTTTTAAAAAATTTAGTGCAAATATAAAAAATATAAGTCAAGTATAAAATACTTTTAATGATAAAAACAAGTCAACAAAATAAATGGCACTTACATAGTTACTTTTAATATGGTAAGTTGTTAATCACCACGTCCGAAAGTCAACAAAATCATATATTTTAAAACAAAGTACAAACAATACTATAGCATGACTTAATACAATAATTACGAAAATATTACAATTTGATATGTAAAAATAATATTAATATATTTGTCCTGAAATTTTATCTTCATATAGTTGCACTTACAATGTTTGTTATAAATAAATAAGTAGAAAAAAAACAGTGATATACATGTGCATTGGAGACCGTGTTAATGTCCTAGATGACAAGGAAAAAAAGAACAGAGGTAGTAGTTTAAAACTAGCATCCTGAATCTCATGTGGGTATTTCACGAAGTTTGCACATGTGCATACGTTCATAACAGCATGCAGTCCAGGCGTACACACGACAAATCACTGTACACACTGTTGGCTATCATACTCGTCACAGCCAGCTGCCTAGCCATGCACGCCAGCTAGTCACCTACATTGATTTAATTGTCCACACTTTCACAACAGGGTGAAAGAAGTACCATCCATACGAGTATCTTTTACGAACGTCCAAACAACCAGGCAGCGTGGACAGGTGCACAAAGATCAGGCAAGCATGGGCTGCAGTTGTCCAACCAGGTTTTGATTAAAAAAGTCATTGGTGGTATCCTGCCCTATGCATTCTTTTATCGCGTACTGCAGTCCAATCAGACAGTTGGACCATGGGAGCACTTTGGAAGTGTTCAAAAATACAGTGCACCAAAAAGGAGTGCCATTCTGGCCTTGTGCTATCAACTTTGAACTTTCAAGACCAAGAAGACGGCACACAACTAGGAAATCCACATCGTTTTCAACCTTACAAAATTTCTCCCTCAACAGAGGCCCCACTGGCGCGGCGCAAGCAATCCCTCTCAAACCAACCGCCCTACCCTATAACCCGGAAAATAATAGCATCAACATCCATCGGCAACACGAGCACACCGCGGATTTAGACGGAATCGCATAAGCACGTTGACCAATTCAAAGGTTTGTAGCACCAATACGTTTGTGTGGGGATAGGGGCATATGTCCATGTCATCAACAAATACAGAGCACGACAAAGTAATGTGAAGCAAGCAAGTGTACTGTAGTATGGAGGAACGGTGCTTACATGGCCTTCGTTTCCACGCTTTCCGTGCAGATCGGCGCGACCGTGTACTGCCCGAGCAGCTCGAGGTAGAGCCTGTACGCCTCCGGCTGCGCCCGCCGGTTGGGCACCACCCTGCAGATTAAAAAGAAAAATCCCATCAACACAATCAGATTGATCTCAAATCGAGGTCTCAAACCCGCACGTAATCGAACTGGTCGGCGGTGGATAGAGGCAAAACGAGGCTAGGATCGGTCGGGACCTCGGGGTGAGCAGCGCGAGGGTCAGGAGCGGGGAGACGAGGCGGGACGCCATGGCCTGGTCGAGCACCTTCCACATCGCGCCCGTGTTGTGCGCGAAGCACAGGTTCGACACCAGCGACGCGGCGAGCCTGGCCCCGGCCCCGGCCCCGCCATCGACGGAGATGGAGGAGGAGGCCTCACGGGCGCAGCGCGCGGCCTCGGCGGCCTGCAGAAGCGGGGGGTCGCCGCGCGCCGCGGACGCCTTCACCGCCGCCATAACCCGCCGCTCCATCTCGGCGCCGGCGGTGGCGACCGCCATAAACGCGATTGCGCCGCCGCGGGAGGTTGGGGGAAGAAGAGGAGAGAAGGAAGCAGAGAAGCGTGGCGGAATGGAGGAAGAGGAGAGATCGAGGAAATGACGCTCGGCTTTATTGCGCGCCTATGCAGGACTTTTTACATTATGGCCCTAAATATTCTTGTTTTGTAAACAGAAAGGTCAGAAAACTAATATCCAGGAATGGGCCTCCGCTCATGTTCCCGAAGGCATTACCGTTAAGGTATAACAAGTCAGTGTCACTAATATTGGCATAGAGCCTTGGGTCTACCATGTCATTGAAGGTTTAACCTCTATGCCACTTACAACGATGCACTAGCCTTACCTAACACAAAATGATGTTAGCACAATAGTAATGAGTTTTGACTGACCAAGATTTAAGCCCCATACCGAAATATTTTCTAAGTTTTTCTACCAGTTCTATACTAAAGTTACTGTAATTCCTACCACATGGTAGGTCAGTAGGCGATTTCTTTAAAAAAAAGTTTTAACGTTGTCGGCAATTCTTCAAAATCAGTGGTGCTTACATTTAGATCATCTCAATAGAGGATCATCCCCTGAAGATCTACTTAGACACTTGTTCGGAAAATGTTTGGCTACAGTGTAACATACTCAATTTTCAAATTTTAGAGAAAAAATTTTGCGAAAAGTTTTACATTTGGTTCTTATTGATTTTTTTTAAATTGGAGCACTTCTATGTTTTTCCTTTCAAATTTATGTCTCCAAATAAATCCCTTGAGTTCCTATTTTTAAAATAATTTAAATATATTCCTAGTGTCCTCAAAACTTATTCAAATTCATCCTTAAAATCCAAGTAGTCCAGAAACAATTTCCTCTAGTTTTTATCTCCTTTCACATATTCAAATTATCCATTCAAAAACATTCACAAGAGTTTCTATTCATTTGGACCGAAATTTCTCACATTTAACCCATCCTCCTTTCTCCCTCTACTTCTCTCTTGCACAAGCGGTAGCCTAGCTAGGCATTTGGTCTAGCCGTGCCAATAGCCTAGCTAGGCCATGAGGTGACTGCCTCTCTCCTCCTATGAGTGTCGTCATTTGGCTAGACCAAGGGCACCGCCACCATGCTGCACCATCCTCGTCTCTACAGTGGCCACATCTCTACCACGCCACTACCACTGCAACTAGGGGCGCATTGTGGTGCCCCAAGGCCACTACTACTTGCCGTCACCTACAAGCTAGCCACGCTGTCAATTCCATCTTTTCACCGACGCCACAAAGCCACATGTTTCCCATACCTTACCAACCAATTTGAAGAGGACACACGGCACCAATCTTTCTCCATCCATACTCGAGCCATCGTGGCATCGCCCTCCTCTTCTATCCATCCCAAGCAACCAACGTTATAGCCTATAAAAACTGATGAGCTCCTCCTCTCTCCATTGAGCTTTCAAGCTCTTCTTTTTCTCTCTCTTCTAATCCCCACCGTTGTCTGGCCGTTGGCTTTCCCCCGCTCAAACCACCACTGATCGCCATCCATTTCCAACTCCTCTAACTACTTCCATTGAGGTCACCATGCCCTCCTCCTTGTTCCTCTCCTCTGCCTATTCAAGCTGACCTAAGGAGGAAGAAGAAGAGGAGGAACGGTACATAGTACATGTCCCTCTCATCTGCATGTTCCAGTTGGTTTAGCCAAACCAACTCCTTCCAAATCGGCTGCATAATACCTAGCCCAAAGAAAACCAATCCAGTTCAGTTTATTTTTGTTTCATCTCTGGTTTTCCATATTTTAATTATTTTCCTTTGCGGTTTTCAATTCGATTTATCTATAAAATTAGTTTTTATACCCCTTAGCTACTATACATTCGTTGTGGGAACTTTAGGTCCTCCATGTGGTGGGGTTGTTCGTGGTTAACGACCCAAAATCGAACTAAGGATTGTAGTTCCCAACATAACCTCTCCCAAAGAAAAGTGTTGCTCATTGCATCACATGCCTCGATATGTATCGTGGTTGGAACTTCACTCTCCCCCTTAGCCTTCATAGCATGCCACATATTAGCTTTTGGCCTTTATGCGATCCTAGCTGCTATGCTGCTACTCACAACTATAGAGTAACACCGTTCCACCCCACAAACCTACACCAAAACCTACACCAATTTCCAAGTCTTTTAGTCATTATGCTGCTCGATAGTAGCACCAACTAAAAGAGTAAATATCTAGTCGTTGTGTTGCCCAATTCTAACACTGGCTAGAAAATAAATATGATTAATGAACCCATATAATTCTATTTCTTTTTCCATAATTCATTCAAATTCTGAAATCTAAAAACCAATTCCTCTTTCATTTGAAATTCAAATTTTCCATGGCCTATTTATTTTTCCTTCCTTTTTCTCCAATTTTATTTATTTTCTTATTTTATTATTTATTTGCAGTTTTTTTCTTATAGTCTTTATTTGCTATCTTTTCGTATGCATACATTAGACAATATAGAAGATTCCATTGAAACTATAGGAACTGATGTGCACCTAGTCAACTACGATAAAGCTACCAAAAGTTTTAAGGAGCAAGGTAGGACACAACTAAAATTTTGGCCACATAAATAATACAAAACTTTTTATATTTAATTTATGCATAATTTAATGATTTTTATGCCCTCTTGTACCAATTGATTTACCATCTTGTTATTTATTCTTTTAGCATCTTATGTGTAGATTTTTATACTTGAGAATAACATTGTAGTGGTTTAGATTAATAAGTATTAGTTTTAATCATCATCACATGAGAACATTGAAAGATATATGAAATATCATTTTATGTGCTTTACTTTTCAAATATCTTTATAAGTTTAAGAATCTAGTTACAAGTTTAAGATTGTGAATGTTGAAGTTTGTGAATATGTGAATTTTAAAATATTATTATGTGATGGTTTTGTTGGTTTAATCGGATTATAAATATCTCCCTTATACCATAGAAAATAACATAGTTTGCTTTCATCCACATGACCAGGTAGTTGGACTTAGCCTAATATATCGTCCCACCTTATGAAAGACTGTTAGTTGGCTCTCTAGGATTAGTTTGGGATGAACATGTGTACCATGTATGGTCGACATGTTTTCACAATAGTGGGACTCATGAAAGTACGACGATAAAGCTAATCTTGCGTAGGCCTGTCAAGAGTTCGACTACTATGATAGGTTCATATCCCACTATGTAATAACCAGTAGTAAGTAGGACTCTTGAATGGCTATGTTGTTTTAGCTTGGCTAGATGTTGGTGTCGTGTGGGTAAAGCTGGACAGTCTCTAGAGAGATGAAATTTAAATCATATGAATATACCATATTCCTGATTTTGTAGTTATGTTATGACTGATTCCTATTTTTAGGGTATAAGTAATTTTAAACATAAAATGTTATTATTATTTTCTGCTTTATTATTATTTCAATATTTTAAACATAAAATAATGATTACGATATGATATTTCTTGCATCCTTCAGGTAGTTTTATTTATACCTTCGATACACATGTTTATAATGTGTCTTGGTAAGTAAATAAGTACTCATTCTTATATAATTTGGCATATAGAAGAACCATGTGATGAAGAAGCCTCAAAAGGTAGCGAAATCTTCAACAGTGACGAGTTTTTCTAGGCTTAATGTACACTCGGGCTATGCCTATGGAGTTTAGTAGTTTTGGGTCTTGCTTGTATTTAAATAAGGTTTTGTTAGTTTTGAATCTTTGAACTTTCAAAGTTGTAATAATTAGCTTTTTATGTAAAAAGATGTTTGAAATAATTAAAAATTGTTATGTCTATCAATCTGTGCATGATCAAAATCATAAACAATCACGAGTGGATATTTGGGGCACTAAGCTCAAACTAGTTGTCCCATAGACTTGGTATCAGAGTTCATAATGACTATAGGCTGACCTAGATTGGCTATAATAAATTTATATAAGGAAAATATAGATTTAAAATTTGTTTCTCATGTAGGAATTAGCCTATTGCCCTATGATTAGACAATTGTTTGAGTTGTTTCTTAATTTTGAGTTTTGAAATTATCTTGGTTATGCATCATCTTTGGAAAAAATTGCATCTCACCTTAATGTGTTCTATTTGTTTTTGCCGTGCTTTATAAAAATGGTAGCAAGTTTGACTGTTCAGGGCAGAAATCAAGATGTCAGGTCCCATGGAAAAGGTGATAAAGAGACCAGTTTGGCACATGTTCTCTAAGTCCTTGAAAGAAATCAAAGTATGAATACTAAAATTCAGGTGTAAATTTCTTGAACAAATTAGGAGCAATACTACAAGGGCCACAACTTCAAAAGGGTCTTCACTTGGAAACAAATGGTCACACCTACATTTGCTAGAGCTACATAAACTCTTAAGGCTGATGATTGGATCCATGATATCGAGAGGAAATTAAATACGGTCTAGTGCAATGACTGTGAAAAAGTACTTTATGCATCTCACCAACTCTCGGATAGTGCATTTGCTTGGTGGACAAATTATGAAGCTATGAATGCTAACAAGGACTCCAATACTTGGATGGAATTTGTTGAAAAATTTTGCAAGGCTCATATTTCTACTGGAATCATGGCACAAAAATGAAGAGAATTTCCAAATTTGAAGCAAAGGAGTGTGAGTGTGTCAGATTATGCTCAACAATTTAACTATCTCTCAAGATATGTCTTAGATGATATCAACACGGAATCCAAAAAGATTGAAACTTTCTTTAATAGCATGCAAGAATCCTTGAAATTTCATTTGTCGGGTTTCAAAATTTTCACAATGCATGATCTTTTGGATGCCATGCTTCAAAACAAGGTAACCCATGCAAATTTGGAAGAATCTCGCAAGAGGTATAATAGGCAACAATGTGGAGCACTGCAACGCCCATCTCAAAACAAAATAATAAGAATGCCTTCCCTAAATTACAGAGCACAACATCCACCACCACCATGAGCCAATTCAAATGTCATGTTTCACTTGTGGAAGAAATCATTTGAAGAAGAATTGCCCACACAATAATATTACTTGCTCTCACTATGGTCAAACTAACCATACAAGACAAAATTACCCTTGGAGGACTCTCTTATCAGAAGTAGCAAAATTTTGAGTAGCAGGATGATCCAAGATAGTAAAAGCATTACCATTAGCTTAGCAAAACCAAGGTGGAATCCAAGTTCATGGAGGTTTTCAGAATGATGGAGAATTCCAAGCATGCGGAAGCCAGCCGGGAAACCGAACTACACCACATGGACAAGTCAACCACATTACTATTAAGGAGGCTAAAGAAGCAACAGGTGTGATTATTGGTAAGTTTTCAATAAATTCAGAATTTGCTTTGGTGTTATTTAACCGTAGATTTACCCACTCATTAATCTTAGAAAGTTTTATTTAAAAAAGTAATTGCCCTTATCCACTTTAAAAGTTCCTCGAGTAATTTATTCTCCAATAAATAAATCACTAGTCTCCTCTAGCTGCATGGGGTAAGACTTGAAATATAAGGAGAATTATTCTTGGCAGATTTACTTCTATTAAATATGTGTGGACTAGATATTATCCTTGGTATGGATTGTCTTTCAAAATACAAAGGAAAATAGACCGTGCCAAGAAAATAGTGGAAATAGTTAGTGCAAGTGGCAAGAAGGCTGAATTTAGAACCATTTCAAATTGAAGGAACTTACGGAGAAATGTGTGAATATGACAATTAAAAATGTAGTATCAATAACAATAGTCAATGAATATTCAAATGTATTCACGGATGATCTGCTAGGTATATCGCTTGACAGAGAAATTGAATTTAGAATTAAATTAAAGCCAGGGACAATGCTTGTTGCAAAAGCACCATATCGGATGTCAGCACATGAGCATGATGAGGTGAAGAAGCAAAAATATGAGTTATTGGCAAAAGGGTTTATGAATCAAGTACCTCATAATGGTCATCCTATACTATTTGTTAATTAGAAGGAAGAAAGTCACATTATGTGTGTAGATTATAGTGCTTTGAATGAAGTAACAATTAAGAATAAATATCTTTTGACTAGGATAGATGATCTTTTTGATCAACTAAGTGGTGCCAAAATATTTGCCAAGATTGATTTAAGATCAGGCTATCATCAATAGAAGGTTAGGAAGGTCTATCAAAAAAATACCATCAGATGTTGGAATGTCTATCTTGTACATTGCAAACCTTCCTTGCACAATTTGCACATGTACTTTTGCATAATCTCTAAGAACGTCTATTTCATGATACCTGCACCCTAGGATCACCATTCCTCTCACAACCTCAATGGTTTTACTTGTTTTACCTGACTAGTAAGGTTTATCCTCTATTATATCATCAATAGGATATCTTGGATCTAGTGTCCCTTCATAGGCAAGCAGGACTTGTATGTTAGGATCCATCAACATAGGGTCTTGTCTATCATATGAAAGTCATGAATTCTTCATGCATTATCTATCTTGTTTTTTTTCTCTCAAGACTTACTTTTATTTGTCATGTTCCTTATAGGTGAGGGTGTTCTTTTGGAAGCCTTCTTTCTAGTTTAACTTTAAGGAGACTCCTTAAATACAACCAAAGTGCTCAGGATTGCTCAATGCCCTACTAAGCTGGCTCTCTCCCACTAGGACTTAAAAATTCCCTTCTTCTCTCCTTGGCCTAATATCTTCATTTTGTTGTCTACTTGCTGGAGCTCAGGGTCTTCAAATACTACAACACCCTCCTTCGTAATATTTGGGGTTCTTGCATGCAACCAATTCCTTGTTCGTTCATCCTAGTCTTTCATTGGCACGTGTTTCCTTACATATTTCAGATTGTATTCCTATTTTCTCCACCATTTAATTCTAGGGGTGTACCTAATGGAGCCAAAGCAATGGTGATATTTGTTCCTCTTAGCCAATTTAGACATCTTCCTGCTCTTTGCCATTTCATCTAGCGATGTCTTCAACTTGACAAATTCATCCCACTTGGGGCTAGGTGATTCTCCTATACTTCTTAAAAGGGTCATGGTCCTTTTGCACATATTTCTTATTCGTGCTAGGTTTCGCATAGTCTACAATGCTGTGATCATTCCTACATCTTTAGAACCCTCTAGGAATTGGAACCTTTCCAATAACTCATTCCATAGGGATTCTTTCATTGCGTTAGAAGTTATGTCCCATTCTTTGATTGTGATTGAGACATTATCTCTAACAATGGTGCCATAGGTTGTTGTATTTTGCATGCGCTGTTTTGGGTGCTAACGACTCCCCTTTGGTACTGATCAAAGTCATCACGTGAGTCTCATCGGTCAATTGTGTATGTTTTGCTCTCTCCTTTTGTGTTTGGGTCGACTCTTGCCACTTAGAGTGGTAGTAGTTTGTTGTGGGGCTGACGTAGTTGGCACTTTGTTAGGTTTTGAGGCTTTCTTAGCTTTCTGTCGAGACCTTTGTGGAGGCTTTTCCTATGGAATAAACATCAGATTGCATTAATATGGACAAATACCATCTATATGGAATATACATGGCAATATTTATTTTAAAACATATTGTCTTTTCTATTACGACATACTCTTTGTTGATGTCATCTCCCTCTAATTCTTTCTTTTTACTTTTAGGGCTTGGGTAGGAATCACTTGGTGACGAGTACACCTAGTCCTCCTTGACCCCAATGCCATACAATCCTAATGATGGCAATGCATATATTACTTCCCCCTTCTCGGTCTCCATAGTGTGTGGAGCAACTTTGGTGACTGAGTTGTTCTTCATTGCTCTTATCACCACTTTGTTACTTTTTTTTCTATCCGCCATCATTATTAATTTAATAATTGCAAGGCACGTATCGTCCTATTTTTATTTCTAATTAGACTAGAACAAAGAATAGTAAAAAAATGTTGGTAAATGGAACCAAGCTACAATGAAATATTTAAAAATGTCATAAAATTAAATAGCAGCAAGATACATCAATTATATCATCATATACACAAATTTCATAAAATTACATCAATTATTTCACCCTAATTTCATCAACCCTAACACCCAAATTTTATCGACATACATCAACATTCGCCCTAATTTCATCAAAATTTCTCCAACATACATCAATATTCACCAACATTCCGCCGGTGACAAAATTTACCCAAATTTCACCTATGTTCCCAAATTTCATCCACATACATCAATATTCACCAAAATTTTACCCAAATTCACCAACATTCCCAAATTTCATCCACATACATTAATATTCACCATAATTTCATCCAATTTTCACCCACATTCTCAAATTTAATCCACATACATCAATATTCACCAAAATTTTAGGCGGCTGACGATGAGATTAGTAGGTTGCAAGCGGCAGGATTAGAAGGTTGCAAGTGGTGGGGTAAGGAGGCTACCGATAGCAAGGAAGGAGGCAACCAGTGGTGGGTGGAGGGAGGTGGATAGCAGCGTTGAGAAAGGAGGCGGCTGAGTCTAGGTGGGTGGATATGAGATGGCAGTGGTGGTGCAGCAAAAAAATTAAGCAATCTAAATGTGCCAAAAATTTTAGGTTTCACGCGTTAGGACATAGAAATTTGTGTCCCAAAACACACCCTATATAGGGCATCAATCTTCATGGGTAGGTGGCTTTACCAGCCCATCTATGAAAAATGATCTCTTAGGCACCCACTTGCAAAGATGCGCAAGGGCCTGCATGTCAATGACAAAAGGTTATTTTTTAGTTAAACTAGAGTGTAACAGCCTGATTTTCATGCCATTAAAAACTATATTTACTAAAAGTGCTCTAAATCATTCGAGTGTACCGTACTCTAGGTTTTAGAGTTATGTCATGGGTGATTTCTATACCTAGGGTATAAGTAGTTTTAAACATAAAATGTTGGCAAGAATAATGGTAATTTATTATTAGTATTTGCTTTATTATTATTTCAATATTTTTCATATAAATTTATGATTGTGATATTAGATTTCTTGCATCCTTGAGGTAATTTCCTTTATACCTTTTATACAAATGTTTATAATGCGTCTTGCTGAGTACATAAGTACTAACTCTTACATAATTTGTCACATAGAAGAACTATGTTATGAGGAAGCCCCAAAAGGTAGCAAGATAATCAACAATGACAAGATTTTTTAGGCTTAGTTTACTCTCGATTTATGCTATGGAGTTTAGTAGTTTTTGGACTTCCTTATATTTAAAAAATGTTGTGTTAGTTTGAATCTTTTAATAATTAGCTTTTATGTAAAAAGATGTTTGAAATAATCAAAAATTGTTTTGTATATCAATATGTGCGTGATCGGAATTCTAGATGATTACAAGTGGATATTTGGGACACCGAGCTCAAAACGCCACATAAAGATTAGAGTTTAGCTCTAGAAACCTTGCATATGAAAAATGAATATAAATGTATAATAATACCTTTAGTCATTTGCTAATTTGTTTAGTTTCTTTTATTTCTTTCCTATTTCGCCTTTTATCATAGTGTTGTCACCTAGTCTGTTCCTTCACCCTAACACCATCACCTCTACTCATGTGACTTATATAGTAACCTAATATTGTTGCCCTCTACTTGTGCAACAACAAGGGGTTACACAACTCACGACATGTTTACATCCTAATGTTGTTTTCTCAACTCACATGATGTTAATTGTTATGAGAGAGGGGCTCAAGTAACGTGTGAGTAACTTTTTGACTGTGGTAAGTCTAGTGGCGCTTCACCCCAATAAGTCTTTTGAACTCTATCCTGACCCTTGATTCACAGGGTTTTTCCTGATTAGTTATCATTTATTTGGGCTCCACCTCCTCGGGATGAGGGTTTTGGACTTTGGAATTATACCAAACACCCTAAAATTAAATATTAAAATGCTTTGTTCCTAAATTTTGTTCTTTTTGGTAAGAAGCAAAACCATGTACCACTGTGCTAGTATTTATTTGATGTTATGTATGATTTTTTAAGTGGGGGAAGAACCCACTTGGTGCTGACATCCAATAACATGACAAATTCCTACCATTTTAGAGAAATGATTTGCATTAATGCAAGTTGTTGCTCTAACTCAATATCTTCGAGGATGGTAGTGTCCATCTATTTCTGCTATCAGGGTCCTCGTAGGTCTATTTGTGAAATAAGAACATAAAAAGGATCAGAATACAAAAAGTACTGACAGAAATGAAAGAAACAATGGAGCTTATTTTTTCGTGGCTTGCCCTTGAGGAAATTGACCGTTTGATGCTGCAATATTGAGTGATTCCTGTTGAGTCGTATCATTATTGACTACGTACGCATCACCAGTTCACCACGGTAGAAAACGACAACCCAAACATAGCCTGAAGTCCTTTTTACGATTAAAATAACCCTAACTTGATAAACCACGCCTGGTTGGTTGCCAGAAATAATTTGCTACCATTTACCAACAAAAATTGCTAACTTATTTAAGATTTAATTGTCAAAACAATTGCTACACCTTAGCTAAGGTTTTTAAAAAAAAATCTTGTTTTAAAGTTATTAACATGCCTAACCTAATTTATTAGAATTGTTAGAAGAGAATACTCTCACAACCATATATAACTGCATAAGTTGGTCAAACCTTTTTTACCCCAATGTGATAAACTATAGTTGACAACCAAACAACGTGTAAAATAACTCTTCAATCAGACTTGATATGATATGGATTATTGTATTTATAATATTCCATTGATTTTTTATACCTGGTCAGTATCTTATACATACCCTAGTGAATGGACACGTGTATATACTATATTTTAAAAAAACTATATTAATTCGTGTATATGCTCATTTGTGTTTGCACTATATTTTTTTAAAAAAAACTATATTTATTGCTTCTTGATTTTGTGATGGTAGAAAAGTGCGTCACAAATACATTCCAGCTTGGCCAAAACGTACGTGACGTTACACCGTCGTACTAGTACTTACGATGAATTTTTACACCGTTGTACTAGTAGTTACCATGAATGTCCACATGCCGTTAGCACGTTCCGGTGCTAGTACGTTCGTAGATCCCTTACCTTGTTTTTGCCGGTTGCGACTCGCGACTCGTGACGTTGAAAAACTTGAAAGGGAGGGAGAAGGTAGTGGAGAAGAAATGGCCCGGAACTTTCCCGCTTTGATCGTCGCACGCGTCAGATCGGGAGGGGAACTTTCCACACGAGCAGAGGCAGAGAGGGACTGAGATCCTCTGAGGTTACATGAGAGGGGCGTGGTGGTTGATATATGAGCCCATCATTACCCATGGACTCGTCTGTTAGTAACTAAGTAATTAGGAGACGATATTGGATGTACACGTGTTTCTATCGGTATTTCGAAAGAGCTCGTCTAGGAAAAAAAAAGCCTTAAGACAATCACAGTATAAAAGACTATTTCTATATCCTCCACATAATAAAGAAATTAATATTGGACACTATTTTTTTAAAATTAAACACTATTATTCTATATTTGAATTTAATGTTATTTCTCTGTTAGATGTCGGGTAGAAATCATGTCTCATGTAAGACATGGTTTCTTATTATTTACTTATTTATTATATCATATTTTATCTTAAATGGTAGTTCATTTAATTCTATAGATACCATTTGCTTACTTTATTAATGCCCTTACATGCCTACACGCACTAAGTACGTGTGTCGAACCACCGACCACAATTACGTGTCACTGCCTTGCATCGTTCGGTTCAAAATTTTCGAAACTATTTCACACTAAATTTTTATTTTTTTGCGAATTTAGCAATATTTATTTAAAATCGGTCAGTTTTTTTAACTTTATTTTTTTATTTCCGAAATTTGGACATTTTCGGTCTCCGATAGATTTGCGCCGTCGCCGATAGATCATCAGCTGCTTGCGTGCTCGTGAGCATTTGTCAGCGGTTGAATTATTGACTAACCCAATGGAACATGACGCCTGCCTGTAGATATTGCTAAACAATATTAATTGGATGTTGACAGACAGATGTACATGTTGTATACTTACCCAAATCTTTTTTCTCAGATTTCGTATTAAAGATTAATTTCTCACATAAGAAATTGCTCCTATCTAAGATAATTGTTTTCTTATGACGTTGAAATAATCCATATGTGTTGAGATGATAGAAAATCCAATTTGATATTTCTTTATAAATACAAATATGCAATTAACATGGTTAGAGTTACCTTCAATGAAAGAAATCACAGAGTCAGTTGTACCACAATTAATTTGAACATATCAAATCATAGAGTGATTTGAGTTGTATATAGTATATATTGTTATTTGTATTTTGGTTCAAAATGCAATGTTATTGCGACTTGGTTGTTTGAATCTTTCAAATTACATTGATATAAAATATGGGAACATGATATTCACATATACAAAGGGGTATGTTATGCCAAGGTCTTGCGAGAAACCATATGCTACAAGCTCTCACTATCTCATCACTTTGTTTTTTAAGAAAAGCAATTATGAGAAAACTGTATTATAATGGTAAATACTTTTGGGCGAGAACAATTCTCGTTAAGTGCCACCTTTAATTTGACTTAATTTGCTTGTATTGGACACTATGGCTACGACTTTTGGCCTCAATCCAGTTGAAGATGTAAGGCAATTTTTAGTAATATATGTCGACATTTTATAGTTTTTGTATGATTGATTCATTGGAACCAATTTAGCTTGTGAAAATATCAATCCTTTTAGACTATATATTATTTCCCACTACATAGTCAAGGTGTTTCGATGACCCATGACCTCAAAGTTGTGCACAATTTTATTAGGATTTTAGATGATTTATATCCATAGGTATTAGATAATTAATATTCATACGAAGCCTATCAACTTAATATTGATTTGTATTCACTCCCTTGAATAATGTTATTCCTCTATTTCCGTGGATGCTTATAAGAAATTGTATCCCATTGTGATCATACTTCTCACCCTTGTATTTTGATACTGGGAGTTGAGCAGTTTTATGGGGCATCTCCACTCTTTCTAGTACAATATATAGGAAAGGATAAATGCTTTTGACAATATTTGCAATATATTGCAAATGTATGATGTTCTATACTGTTTGGTTCAGATTCTTTGGTACATAGAGGCGAGGATGGAATGTACATGTTTGGCATTTTCTTTTAATTCTTGATATTCCTTGTGTGGTAAGAATCTCCTAGTAATGCATGGAATTTTCCTTAATATTTAAGTAGCATATAGGCTATGTATGAATCCCTTTAAAAGAACTTGATTGACGGATAATAATACCTTTTGTGGATCTCCAATGCCCATTGATGCATGCTATGGTGGTGATATCGGTACATACAAAACATCACTGATTCACAAATGAGAAATCTTTGGTTAAGGCCAAATTTTCATGTACTAACTACAATGGAGAGAGATATATGATTGCAGTGTGATGAATTTAAATTCATGATGTGGTGTGTAAAGCCACATATATCCAACTGATGTTGGTAAAATTGTAATTAATCGTCTTGCTATTAGCTTGATTCTCTTGAAAAGATATTCTTTAAATCCTTCCAAGAGCCATATAACTATCATCAGGTTGTCCATTTTAATTGACTAAATTAGATGTTTAATGTGCTGTGTTGATAATTTCAGCAATCAATTTTGTAAATTCATCATTTCTTATGGATAAAAGGCACACGTGTGACCATTGTGTAGATGCATTAATTAGAACCATAAAATAACTAAACAGTCTACACAATGGTTGTATTAGGCCATATATATTGCCTTGAATTATTTCAAGGGATTTAAGTGGCTCAGGTCTAATTTTAAGGTAAAAGTGTTTTTAAATCAATTTTTTGATATCATAGATAGTATAGATAAAATCCAAAGATTATGGGAATTTATAAAAACATAACTAACAAAATTGCTGATAATTTTCCATATCATCCCTTTATCAAGATGGTCAAAGCAATCAATGCCAAGTTTTGAAATGTTCCAACATTCTAAAAAAAATATCTTGAACTCAATATGTTGTACAATTTTGATCTATGTATAGTGTAGTTGCTAGAGGAAAAGGATAGAATCTTTTCTAGTAGTTGCCATAGATATTCCTCTTTATTGACACATTGGTTTTCAGTGTGAAACCATTATGATAGATATCTCTATAACTTAGTGGAGTACTAGTGTTATTGGGACACAATAGTGCATCCTCAATTATTAATTGAGTACCCATTGAGAGAATGATAGTAGCATGACTGGGCTAACTATCATTGCATCGCACATGGCGATGGTTAACACATTTGCTTCTTTCTTTGCAAGAGCCAAGAAATATGTTTTTCCAAAGTATAGAGTTTGTGGAATATCCACAAGGTATAATTGACATAATATCCACATAGTAGGACATAGACAACATAGTGTTTATCTAATTGAGATATGGAGACTAATTGAGGCCTCCGAAAATGTTATGCAAAGTGAACTCTGTAAGCATGTAGTCAGTGCTCATGAGATCATCTTTCTGTGAAAGAGATGTGTTGTTAATAGGTTGCTTGAAGAATTGCTGCGAACAACTTGCTTCCCCGATGTTATCTAGTTGGAGACTAAAATGTGTTTTAGATCTCTTCTCTTGAGCAGACTTATCCTTGTCCATGGATTTTAGGTATTGGTCAATCATATGTCTCAGGGTGTGGTATTTCTTGGTGTTGTGGCTATAGCAACCACATTTACAACAAATTTTAAATTTGTTATTTTTTTTGTAAGAAATGCCTTTACCCCTTCTAAGCCCTCTAGTCTTTGGTGAAATTGTATTAGAGAGAAACAAAGAGATAACTCTACTTTTTTTTCCACCTTGATAGGTTTAAATGTTGCTTTAAGTGAAAGCCATAGAGCATGAGGTTTTAATTATGAGAAATGCTTAGTTTTGAGATCTAGATATATATGGCTTCTTATAATGGTTCAATCTCCACTAGAAATCCCTAGGACAAAAGGTTGATCTTGATGTCCTTAGACCATGTTGGATAGTTGTGACCATCTGGTGCAATAATTTCTAATTCTTTGCCCATGATGTCCTACATGATTTTATCATAAATTTAATTAATTTACAAGTAGTAAATTAATATAGTTTGATAATGTTGCAATGTGATGCAAAATATATGAAAACAAGATGTATCTTGTTATATACAGTAGAGTATACCTCAAATGTGGAACATAGTAATTTGGATAGGATTACTCGTTGCTAATGACATAATCTACAAATTTTTTTAGTAGATGTCTTAGACTCCATAATTTTGACTTATATTCATAGATACTGAATAATCACATTATAGTGTTAAACAACAAATTGGTAGATGAGGTAACTCGTTGCTAAAAGCATAATCTACAAGTATATTGGAGTAGATGACTTAGTCTCCATGCAATGTTTGTGATTTTTTAGTATAAAGAGGCTGTCACTAATAAGATTTTGCATGTAAATTCCAATAAAATTAAGCACATAGGGCTTATAAGGGGAATTTAAATTTTAAATTTCATAAAACCAAAAAAATTGTAAAGATTCAAATATGGATGATAAAAATATTGATGAACACCTCATATAAGGTCTATATAAATGTATGTAAACACCATCTGTAGTTTATATGGACGAGATTACTCATTGGTAAAAGATTTCTTAATCTCCACATTACATTGTTATACTCATAAGATATTGAATAAATTCAATATGCACGTGATGGTAATCACTACTATTTTGCATATTATCAATCTTGAATTGAATTAAGTTATTATAATTTAATTATCATAATAATATGATAATGATATTGCAAGAAAATAAATCAATTGCATTAATGAAATAAATCATCAGATATGTATATGTTATTGGGAATGCACATGGACATCCACTTTGAACATTTTATATAGTTTCCAATACTCATAAGTCTATAATGATATTTTATAGTATGTAAATTAAAGAAAACTGTGATCTAAGGATTCAAATACAACATATTGCATATGCATTTTCTAAAGACCTATGGGTAAGGCAAATAAGCACAGTGCAATTTCTATATATTCTGAGGACTATATCATAATTGATAGAAGTAATATTATTTCAATAATACTAAAAAGTACTATAGGACCATTATGTAATTTTTGCTAGAATCCAAGGCACATTCGGACTTTCAGCCTAGTTAGGCATGCATGGGGTGTCAGCGGTAATAGGCTGCCCATTAGGCTCGCAAACAGGGCGTGAGAGTGGGAGGCTACAGTTATGGTTATCCTTTCAAATCATTGTCCCGACTACTGCCGCCATTTCCGTCATGTCGTCACATCCTCAACGCGATGAGTCTCCTCAGAGGAGTCAAAGAGGAAGATGAAGCCATTGCCATAGTTCGACATGATGGAATCTACCGATGGTGCAAGGATGAATAGAAGAAATCAAAGGCAACGGTTCGCTATCTCCGTAGTCGTGGGTCGCGAACGAGCCACTGCAAAGGGCAGTGATGTTCCTCGTTGTGTCACCATCGCATTGTATGGCAAAAAGCCACGCGATGTTCCTTCAAAATGTAGATCGACGGTGGCAGAGCTATGTGCAGGATTTCCGGTGCCACGTGGTGGAGAGGATGTGGTAGGAGTTGGCGGGTGGCCATTCTCCCTCTCAAGGCAATGCTGTCAATAGAGTGGATACCCCAAGGATGGCCGTTGGCTAGCGAGCTGCTGTTGCCGGTCAAGTGACCCGGCGTGGTGGTTGTGCCAGTGCGTCGGAGCTACTATGGCCGATGGCGGGTTTGGCGCACTGGCCGCGATGAAGTGGCGGCCGAAGTGTACCCGATGGCTCTATTGAGGCATAGAATGGCCATGTAGCTATGATGGGGCATGCCATGGCCAAAACAGTGGTTTGTATATTGATGATTACAAATATTTATAGAGTAGAATGAGTTATGAATATAGTATGAATATGTTCTATTTAGACATGTCCTTTCGTACATAAGTATTTATAGAATAGGATGAGGTGGGAACATAGTATGAATAGAACGTTCCCTCAAGAGAAGTGTTTTTTATGAATAAGCACAATAATCTTATTTCTACATGGTTGGACAGCCTGGCGGGTAGATACAAACCTTTTTTTAATTTGTTATGTTTCAAATATGATAATTTTTAGTCTTTAAAATTTATTTTAAAATATAAGGACTTTAGAGTACTGCACTACTACGCTAAGCACCTCTTATTTAATTTTTATCCAATCGAAAATAGAGACGTAATCCTATCGTCGCGGTAAGCATTGCTGCCTCCTCCTCCGCATCAGCAGCCATCAACGAGACGCCTCCATTTACCACGCAAGCCGACACCAGTCGGGCAACATAGGGCTCCAGCGCTGGCAATGGAGGCCACGGCAGAGAGGAAGCGCTGGCGATGGCACGCCTGGAGATGCGGTAGCTCTGAGAGAGAGGCGGAGGTGGTGGTTCCGGCAACGGTGCTGTCGAGTTAGAGCCCGAGGACAACGTCGAAAGTTGCGACGAGAACGACAAACACCGTCATGCCGACCAGCTGCATCACGCAGAAACACACCCAGGAGTATTGAACTCGAAGTCGACGCAAGCGAATGATACCACGACTGGAGAGAGGGAGAAGCGTGGGGATGGCGACGACCTAGAGCGGGTGGGGGGAGCTGCCATCCATGGCGGTGTCATCGTGGATTTGCCGCGGCCAGTCAGTAAGATTTACGGGCAGATGCGAACGCTCGTGCTGCTCTGTGATTCCGGTGAAGCGGCGGTGGGTGGATGGGTGTGAGCATGGTAGCCATAGATATCAGCCTGGTAGCCTGATATCTTCTGCTTTATAGATGACTTTTTCTTACTCTTAATTAATATAGTCATACGTTTTATTGCCCCTCGCCCCTCACGAGAATTTTAATATTTACTTTAAAAAAGATAATTAAGATGTAATTAATAAATGTAACAATATAATTTATCATACCTTTTAATTTATTCTAATTTATTGTAAGATTCGCTAGAACACTAACTGAATTAAAACAACTAAATTGAAACAGGAGACGTAAAATTTAAACAGAAGACATATATGTGCCACATCACATCCACATATAGAAGATGAGAATTAACATATCCTACATGACGTGTCTGTCACATTAATTCCTTCACCATTGAATAGTTGTCCTCTCTGCCAACGATCTCGATATCTTCATTTCTAGACGTTCTGACTTTCTTGAATGCTTCTTGCAACTGTTTGATCATTGATCGATGTCCTTTTCACAATACTGGTTGCTAGGTTTCATCTGTAAATTAACTCAAGTTTAAGAGGGACAAGTCCAGATTTTCTAAACATGTGCACGGCATATTTCTAGGGGCATGTTTTCTTTACTTGCCACTTAAGGACAACCCTATATTTTTTATATATTTAATCGAAACAGTTTTAATTTTTTTAAAAAATGATAACATAAATTGATATGTGATATCATTAATTCCAGATAAAAAGAAACAAATAATTGTAACTAGTACATGTACTAATTCATTGATCTTAAACAGGTACAATAAAATTATATAAACGGGCTACAAGAGTTATTATATATGGAAGTTATCCTTAGGTGAAAAAGAGAAGATAGGAGGAGAGAGTGAGGAGAAAAGCAGGCTACAATGGGATCTTTCTTGTCACGAAATTTCAAATATGAACGTATCCACCGCAAGAAACAAAAAGGACGTGATTTATTTCTTTTATTCTTCTCCCATGTGCGGAATGAATTCATATCTGAAACTTGTTTTGTGTTGACCAAATTTTACGCAGATAAACATGACTGCACCTGAGAAGTCCGTAGACTTGTTTTGAAGGCGAATTTTGCAAACCCTGGTTAGTTTAAGAATAAAAAAAGTACTAAAAATTAGACATTTAGATCTTAGCAATGTTTACATATTTCAGCACAAAAGTTTGCAGGCCATCCTCACTTCATTACCGTAATGGGTCTTAGACAGAAAAGTAACTGGGCCTTTTCTGGCAGAGTTGAGCTTAATCAGCCCAGCCGGCACGAGGTGAGGCCCTAGTTGCAATCTGGAATCGTTGCCTCCTACCCATTTTGAGGAAAAGAACCACCAGAGCAGCTGAAGTGGTCTAGAGGGCTCCTATAACTTTCTTTGATTGATATCCGCTGGCTCACGGGCCCACATGCCAGTGGCTCGTATTGTAACTGCAGTACGGTGGATGACATGCGTCCAACTACTTTTTATGTTTAAATTTGATCCTGCCATTATGAAAGCGTATCGAAAAAATACCATTATTATTCGTGAAACTGTTACGTGCCACTAAAATTTTATAAAATTCTATTACTGTCGAATATTCTATTGACCTACCTGCTTTCTTACTCATTGGTCTTCTTCTTCCTCTCAAGATGGGAGCTCTACGAGAATGAGACAGTAATGGTTTCTTTCTCTCCCCGGACATGGTGGCCCCCTCCTACTGATGTTGAGGACAGCGGCAATGATGAGCCAAGGGCCGACAGATCTTACACACACTCGCTAGGTTCTAAAATTAGAATAGATAAAAATTGACATATATACTGTATCAACCTAGACTAAATCTTCATTGCATATATTTAAAGAAGGACATCAT
Source organism: Oryza coarctata (assembly GCA_030770085.1). Taxonomy (NCBI): domain Eukaryota; kingdom Viridiplantae; phylum Streptophyta; class Magnoliopsida; order Poales; family Poaceae; genus Oryza; species Oryza coarctata. The sequence continues at coordinate 9,968,591 of CM061471.1, forward strand.
TACTTAAATATGAAAGTTTTTATATCAATTGTGGATATCTATATATCAGAAGCTATAGAATAAACTACTGTTTTTAATTGATAAGGTTAAACAATCTAAAGTGAACCTAAAACTAAACTAGACTTGAACATAAATACAAACTTTGAACCACAACTTTTCCAAAAGCAAAGTCACAGAGATCAATTCTACAAAATGAAACAAGGGTGGGTATAACATGCTTAGCAAGTTATTATATGAAATAATAAATGCATGAAATAATACTATGTTTACTTACAGAAATCTGATATTGCAGAAGTATTAAATCGAAATATAGCAAGAGACAATAGCAAATCCTGATGCTCATATAACCATGAGCACGGTTATTCGAATACATTGAGATACTGTTAACGTTAAAATTTGGAAAATATAGCGATATATTGGAAAGGCGATCGGCTGAAGCACAGAAGTATCCGATTGCTATAGGAAAGAAGCCGATCAAACTAAAGCAAGGAAAGACTCGGTTCCAGAATAGAAGATTATCCAGATAAAACCGAGTTTGAGAAAGAGCCGTGGTTCACGGCAGGGTATTCTATCCTATCTTATACGGACAGGAAGATTTAGTTAGTTAGTTAACTTTCTTAGAGATATTTTCCTTTATCTTTGTTAGAAAATAATGTCCGATGATTGTTGTAAACGTATCAGATTCTATAAACCCAGGGTATAAATATAGACCACCTAAAAACATGTAATTATCAATCCTTCGATCAATACAACCTCGGCGTATCGTCACTCTAGTTCATCTAGGTTTTATCAGCGGGGTTTGGCTCTCGATGCAGGGCTGCATCGATTAGGTCCGATCTCTGGCGAAGGGGTAAGTCCCGCCACTATCTCGATATGTCTCGTTCCGTTTAAGACTGCATCGGTTAGGTTCAACCTCTTAGCCTAATACGATGTATCGCATCACGTCCGTGCAGGTCTATTGGTCTATCAAGTTCTCTCCGCTGTTGTCGGTCTCGTGCTGCATCGGTTAGGTTCAACCTACGAGGCTGCCGATGGTGGAATAAGCTTTAGGCCTATAGAACTCTGTACGATGTTTTATCGGAGTGTTCGCCGATGAGTTATCTATATGTTGAGCAACACGCCCAGCGCATCGGCTTCTCGGCCAATACGCACCAGGTCTTCAGATATTTTCCTCTGAGTGCCACGCCAAGCGCATCGGCTTTCTAGCCGATGTGCGCCTGTCTTCAGAGAGACGTCTACTCATCGGCTCAGCTAGCCGATGGGTTCGCTTCACCCTTCCTTTAGCACAACCAATCCGGTGTCCACCATCCCGTCGCCTTTGGTCTCGTACTGTCTCGGTTAGGTCCGATCTTCGAGATTCGGTGCCAACGGCGTCATCACGGTGGGCGATGGGTCTCGTGCTGCCATCTCCATCTTGTGCCTCCATCGGCTCTACGGCCGATGGATCAGGGCCTCGCATCCGCTACACCCTGAGGCGTCGTATCCTTCATCAACTTTCGCCTATGCCTACATCGACTCCCCAGCCGATGAAAGGACGCCTTAATTCCTATCGACGACTAGCTAATAGTAGGAGCCATCTGGACGTGGTCGATGACTAACTCGATCCTATTGACAGTCAGCCAATAGCGAGGGCTCATATCGGCCCGTCGTCCGACTGACCCGTTTATCTTACCTCCTTGTCAATTGTATGATTAAATTGACTAGCACGTCCGTACCAGTACTGTCGCGCTGGAGCCAACCGAACCCCATGGCCCCCGACACGTGTACCTCGAGCCACAGAGAGAAGCTGACCGGTCTGCATTGGAGCTAAGTAGACCTTCCAGACGTTGGCGTGCTCGCGTCGGGATCCGGTGCGAATAGATACTCATACTACAGTCGATGTATGCTTTATTTGCAATCCATAACATACTATCCACAATAGCCTTATCATGGTCTAGCCTTTTTGTTATCTAACATCAGTGATACATGTTACATGAATTCTAGCCCTTATGAGTTTTGAACATTATCAGTAGTGAGAGCAGTTTTAGCATTTCTAGGGAGAACGAGTTGTATGACACCATGTTATTGCAATCAAGGTTTGACAAAAATTCACATACCCACAATTGAGCTCAAATAAATAAATTACATGCACAAGGTAATAATTACCCTAATGGCAATATTTGCCTTCTCAGCAAGGCATCAATTTCAAAATGAACCACTATACAAAGATGGTATCTTTGCTAGATTACCTAATTAGTTATGTATATGCCCATTTAAGAATTACGGTCATATCTTTAGCATAAATCATATGTCGATTGAGAAAGTCCTAACAATAATTTCACACATAATGCCTAGGTTCATTATATTTTGTACATAATCTAACTTAAGCAAAGCTAGCATATATGGTTTTCTATATTCATGTTATGCATGAAATATAAGATATTCAAAATCATGTATGTCTACTGCATAGAATAATAGAGATGTAGAAATATAGGGTCAATTTTACCAAAGGGAGAGATGATAACTTGCCTTGCATTGACACAAAGAAATCATTAACATGCAACCTGATTACCCATCCTCAGAAGATTACAAGTTGCCCCAAAATAAGATGCATTCTACTAAGAAGCAAGAAAGGATTAGTTCAAACAAAAGCAAATAATAAACAAGAAAGTGAAGAACGCAAGAAGGGCTAGGGTTTAGGATGTGGCATATTTTCTTTTATGGAGGTATGACGAGAGGATATGCTTTGTTTATAGTTGGCCAGGGTTGGTTGAATGACTAAGTAATTGATGTTGCTTAGAGTATAGGTGGTTTATGTATAAGGATAAGAGGATGGCGATGGCCGACACGGTATGTGGATTTGATGGTATTTATCTTTTAATCTAATTATGGTTGGGCAGTATAACTCCTAAAGTTTAGTTCTTTTCTAACCGTGATAGAATTGGATAGCACGACGACTATATAATAGTGTATTCTCTATCCGGTGCTGATGAGCAGTGCAATTAAGAGGTTGGTGTGGGTTTTGAGAGACGTATGTGTTACTCCAATAACTGTGGATGGCAGTGGGGTGGCACGGATTGCATAAAGCCCAAAAGATTTGTGTGTAGCATGCTATGGAGGCAAGAGAATAGTGTAGCTCTGACCACTATTCACATCAAGACAACAGTTATGAGTCAGGATCATAACTCTTTTGTCATTCTTTGCTCCTTTTTCACTCAATGATTTATTCGAATTTCCCGACCAAAAATTCTATATGTCTATTCATAGGGCCTCGTTGCTAAGTGCTACAAGATCTAGTGCACTGGAACTCGTGGTTATGGACCCGAATCCTTTAGTATGGAACATTGTCTTTTCCAAGTAAAAACCCCCAGTATATGAAAGAATGAAAAGGTGCTTTCGTTCTTTTCTTGTGGAATAAGAAGCCCTCGTACCTTAATGAAAGGAAAATAGGAATTTTTCATTAGGTATTTGACCAAATAGGATCGTCCAGTTCCTATAGAACCTATCACTAAAATACCCGATAGGGCTAAGCGAAACGAAAAGGATTTTCCCTGAGATGGTAAATGAAAACGATTAGCCCCATACGAGGTTTGGGAATAAGTGATGAGCAAGGAATATACGTCTTTCTGCTAAAGAGGATCTATTAAACTCATAATTCATTAGATCCTTGTTATCAATGTCAACTAGGTATCATAAGTAAATGGATCCCGGTTGTTCAATCCTTTGATAACCAAGGTCATTCTTTGCTAAAGAGAAATGATCACTATGAGTCAGACTCAATAGAATTGGATCCATTCCAAATAGCGAGAATTAGGATTCTTGATCCCTCTCAATCTCTCTTTCAATTCGAGGATCCAGAGAGGTGTTTTCATAGTCATCTCCGAATATTTGCCATCTCCGAATATTTTTGATTTCATTTTTCTATGATATGTCTTTCTATATGAAAATTGGTTATTTACGATGTACGATGATTCCTGTTAAGCATCCATGGCTGAATGGTTAAAGCGCCCAACTCATAATTGGTAAATTTGCGGGTTCAATTCCTGCTGGATGCACGCGAACCGGAACGTTCCATAAGTCTATTGGAACTGGCTCTCTATCCATGGAATCTCATCCATCATCCATACATAACGAATTGGTATGGTATATTCATACCATAACATAAGAACAATAAGAACTCGAATTCTTATCGATACTGGAACTCAGAGCATAGGAGGGAAAGTCGATTTATGGATGGAATCAAATACGCAGTATTTACAGAAAAAAGTCTTCGTTTATTGGGAAAGAATCAATATACTTTTAATGTCGAATCGGGATTCACTAAGACAGAAATAAAGCATTGGGTCGAACTCTTCTTTGGTGTTAAGGTAGTAGCTGTGAATAGCCATCGACTACCCGAAAAGGGTAGAAGAATGGGCCCTATTCTAGGACATACAATGCATTACAGACGTATGATCATTACCCTTCAACCGGGTTATTCTATTCCACTTCTAGATAGAGAAAAAAACTAAAGGAGAATACTTAATAATACGGCGAAACATTTATACAAAACACCTATCCCGAGCACACGCAAGGGAACCATAGATAGGCAAGTGAAATCCAATCCACGAAATAATTTGATCCATGGACGGCACCGTTGTGGTAAAGGTCGTAATTCCAGAGGAATCATTACCGCAAGGCATAGAGGGGGAGGTCATAAGCGCCTATACCGTAAAATCGATTTTCGACGGAATCAAAAAGACATATCTGGTAGAATCGTAACCATAGAATACGACCCTAATCGAAATGCGTACATTTGTCTCATACACTATGGGGATGGTGAGAAGGGATATATTTTACATCCCAGAGGGGCTATAATTGGAGATACTATTGTTTCTAGTACAAAAGTTCCTATATCAATGGGAAATGCCCTACCTTTGAGTGCGGTTTGAACTATTGATTTACGTAATTGGAAGTAACCAATTAGGTTTACGACGAAACCTAGAAATCGATCACTGATCCAATTTGACTACCTCTACAGGATAGACCTCAACAGAAAACTGTTGAGTAACGGCAGCAAGTGATTGAGTTCAGTAGTTCCTCATAGAAAATTATTTGGCTTTAGATTTAGTTATGCTAGGCTTCACAACCAACGGTTAGATGTCAGGATCTTTAGACAATTTAAACGTTACCATGGAAGACGTTAAGTGCCAACCGGTACTTTTTTGGTAGCTAATGGATAATTTGGTTGAAAGGGTAATATTTAAAAGCCAAAATTAATAGAAACCTATATTATAAATTCAAATCTAAATTCAAATGTCATTTAAATAAATGATAAAAATTCAAATAAAAAATTTAAAATAGCAAAGTAGGTATCAAAACAAAGGGTTTGAATTTGGAAGAATTTAGATCCAAGTTTCACTAGAATTGCATCTAGGATGAATGAGATAGAGGCCCCTAAAGATTGGAACTGGAATTAAATCTTGAAATTGAAATCTGAAAAATGAAAAACTGTACTATTCATGGAGGCCTCTTTTTATTTCCTTTCCGCTTCTTTGTCCTGATGGCTTTTCTCTCTTCTTGCCTAGACCAGGGTTGGGGATTACGGCGAGGTGGATGGCTGGAGGTAGGGGTGGAATTGGCGAGGAGGCAGAAGGCAACTCCGGCGAGGTATGGCTGATGGTGGAGTGGTTAATTTTTCCGGCGGCAAGCTCGGTGGCTAGGAGTGGCGAAAGGGTGCTTTAGTGGAAATCATGCTGAGGTGAGGGCTGGGGAAGTTCTCCTTGATGTGCAGGTTTCATTTTTGGGCTTAGTTGATTGGAAGAGCTTGGCATGGTGGTTTTCTACGGCGGCGACCAAGGCGGCGAAAGAAGCTCAGTGGGCATTTCGGCCTTAATTGGACAAATTGATCTAGGAGGTAGGTTTTGTGGTATATAAGGGTGCTAGAGACTAGAGGACATACCTTGAGATAGTCGGACGGCGAGGATAGACTGCGCACGGTGCCGGCAATATGAAAGAAGAGCAAGCCGACTCTGGTGAGAGCACGGCTAGGTGCGGCAATGGCGCTGGTGGTGTTGGACTCTGGTAGGTCTTTGAGGAGGTAGAATGAGGCTTAGGGATTATGTGTCCATAAGAAATTGATGAAGAAATTGGCTCAGATTGGCGGCAAAGTATATGCACACAGATGCTCGATGAATGCTCCATCGTGACTTTAGCAGCAAGTAGGCAAGCAAAGCTTCGAGGTGGAGTTGTAGGAGATGAGTGGTGGATGATGGCAAGCTGTGGTGGCTCTGGTGTCTTTTATAAGGCATAAGGTGGTGGTTCATGGCAGTAGCAAAGAGGATGAGTTGGATTGGAGCTCATCCGTGGCTATGGCGGTGCAAGGATGGGGCTGTGAGTATGCGCTGGCTGGCCAATGGCATCACAGAGCTGAGGCAGTGGCAAAAGCGGCACTATGGGTGATGGCATGGAGTAGCAGGAGTTGGCGGCATGAAATAGCAGCGGCAAGCATAGTTGTGTGAGCGTGCTACACGCTGTGGGCCAGCAAGTGGCCCTACCGGCATGGACATTGCCACATCATCTCCAGATTTCCTGTGCCTGCGCACGCGCTCTTCTGCCCGTGACACGTCACACCTATAGGGCTTGGTTACTATTTCAGTGCCTTCGCTGTGATTAGAAGTTGCCATGTTGTCTTTAGATCTTCTGTGGCTGTGTGCGCTCTCTCTTGCACCCAACACATCACACCTATCAGCCCTACCTGTCAGTCATCGAGTCTTTCCCGCTCCCACGCTCGTGCTCACTAATAGGCTTGTCCCACTTGTCAATCACAGTGCCTCTCCTCGCCCACACCTATGCTCACTGATAGGCCTGGCCTGCCTGTCAACCACTTCGTTCCTGTTTTGCGTGCACCCACGCCCACTAACAACTTGGTCCTACCTATCATCCTCTATGCCGCTACCGCACGCGCACTTGCTCTCGCTAACAATCTAATCTCACTTGTCAGTCTCACGTTGTCATCGCTAGGCTATCGCCACGCCGTAGCCTATCGGGGGTTTTTCATACTATGCATCTATGCTGTCGAAAAATCAATCTATTACCATTCCAAATTTTAGTCCGAAATTCCTATAAATTATTTCGGCATTTTCTTCTCTATTTCTCAAATTTAATTCCTATACACAAATAAAAAAACATTATTCACTACAGTTTTTTCTTACTAAACTATGTCAACACATATATTCACCATATATTTTTCATAAATAATTTTAAAGAAAAACTAATTAAATAATACCAAATTTAATAAGCACTATTATTGCCAATTTTAACGTAAACTATTTTATGATTAAAACCAATTTTTTATCATTATTATCTAATGATCTTCCCTTGACAAAAACATTTGCAACACATAAATATTGAATATTAACATTTATCTTTGAAAAAAATTGGCATTTAACTTCTTAAAAGAATTTACATGAAATTCTCTTTTCCTTATTGACAATGGATTCACCAAGAAAACGTAAAAGAACGAAAGTTTTTTAATTTTAAACCTATTTTATTTTAATGAGCACCACAAATCATCTCGTACATGTTAGAAAAGTAATCTGTACTTGTACATGAATATATATGTATTGTAAATTTAGCATGACTAAAATTAAGTGCATTTAACAATTTATTACAAGGCATAATATTCCCTACTCACAATTTTAAAACTCACTGGCATTAAATTGATGAACTTTATTGGTATTTTTTTAAAAATTAAGAAGTTGATTAATTCATGATAAGGAATTATATACATCATCAACTTTACTTTTCAATCTGTTCAAGCCTATATCTTTTGACAATTAAAAGATTAGGAATCAGGTTTTAATCATGCACAAATTTTTCCAACTTCATACCAAAATACAATAGTAATTAATCTCATAAAAAAAGAAGTACATCAACACATATTTTCTTGATATTTTTTTATATTTTTATATCAATGTTTCTCATATTTCTTATATCATATTAGCACTTTTAAAATAAGATATATATGAAAGTTCAATCATATCGATATTTAATTTAAGTTGTCATTTCATTTAAATAGTCATGCAAAGATTAATATCATGTATATAAAAATATGAAAGCACTAATACCTTATGATATGAACATGACTACAATTAATACACATGAATCATATATAGCACTTATTATTTAATATTTTTTCTTTTAAAATAAAGAATACACAAAAAAAATATGACAAAAGTTGATATTCCGTCAAAACAACTCCATAGGATGAATAACCCTAATTTAAGCAATTTTAATAAGGATAAGTATCAAAATCATTTTTTAGTTAAGCAATTTTAATATCAGCATCATTTTAACTTCAACTTATGAGAATTACACTTATGACAATAATCAGATTTTGCAACTAGAGAAACAAGCTTATTATTTTTTCCTTTTTCAAGATTATGTTCCTTCGTAGTAGCATACATATCTCTTAAAAGAAGTAAATTTAATATAGATTTGCAAGGGAGTTAAAGTTCTATTTCTTACAATTTTATGATATAATTGTTTAACCAAATCATCTTGTATCTTTCTTTTCTAATAAATTATTATGTTTTTCAAAAATACAAGCTAAATCATTATAAGAAGATTCTATCATTGTTGCTCTTGATGTCAATGACACTATTTATGATGCTTTTGCTACTTGCTATCATACATAACTCTAAATTTTTCTTGCCTTTAGCAATAGCATTATCATTACTCTTGGGGTCCACATCGCTTAAATTCACCTATTTAAGAGTAGAAAGAACACGGTATACTATCTTCTTATTCAAATACTCCTTTTTCTTGGTAATCTTGAATGTTCAATTCTTGTCAATCTTTTGTTCTTCTTCCTCATCTTCATCCTTAGAAATTTTTGCTAAAAATTTTAGATATTTAAGACAAAGATGATTAAGCAAAACGCATTCAAAATATCTACGAGATTCTCCACCATTTGTTCTCCTTCTAGATCAAACATTCTGCAAATCTCTTTTGAAGTGTGTGGAAAGAAGTGACAAATCATATTCAGGTAGTTGTTCTAGTTATTTATTGGTTAGTGAAGACAAAGCAAACAAAGTAAAACTAGCTGAAGGATTAACACCAATAGAGTTTCTAGTTTGTAAAGCTAAATTTATTGATTTATTAGCAATATTTTTCCTAGCAAAAACATCTAACTCATTAGTTTTCAATTTAAAATAAAGAACATCTAAATTAAGTACTCATGTCAGTAGATTCTCTAATTGATGTTACCTTTATCTTCCATATAGATATATCTAAAGCAACAAATAATTGATGAGAATTTTTAGCCTCAGAATATATAAAATAGTTGCTGAGATCCTATTAAAACGAGCAAAGAAATTATGAAGAGATCCATCAGGATTCACACATGTATTCCTTTTTATAAATATCGTGAGTATCTTTACCATGTTTGATAGTTCATGTAATCACAAAGTGCTTTTTATACTTCATACGCTGACTTGAGAACTACCACACGGTCAAAGTCTCTTGCTACTCCTTGAATAATCAAATTCATACCACTTATAGAGCAATAAGAGGAGTGAATGATTGCAAAAGACAAATTTAAAATTTAACAAATTCTCACAAAACCTTAAAAACTATGTTTCTAGATATATGTTACTAAACAGATTATATTATAGCCGTAGATCCGTAATTCCGATACCTAGAAATTTTGTAGAATAAACTAGACAAAATTTTTAAACAACCCAACTAAAATCACCTCAATCTGACTTTTGATCTCAAGATATTAATGAAAAAAATTAGGTTGACCGAAATTAATTGAACACTAATTAATTAACAACACATGATTTGAAAATAATTAACTGATCAAACCTTTCACAAAGCTAGAAAAACAACATAGCTAAATTTTATATAAAAAAGTTAAATCAAAACCTATAGAAAATATTTTAAAGGAAAATCAAACAAAAAAAATTACCACACAAATCTTTAACAAACTTTATCTCTATTCCCAATATTGTGTTTACAAAAATTACACAAGAAACTTATGTCAATTTTCTATTCGTAACATTTTACTCTTTATTTATAAAAAAAACCCAAAGGAAATGATCGAAATACGTAACACGTAACCAAGACATCTGATTCAAATTGGACATTCTATATATTGCGCCATGTCACCCCTGATACTACCAAGTCTGATCTGTAGAGAATCGGTTTTATTTTAGCACCTCTGCTCCAGTCATAAGTCCCCACGTCATCTCCAGATCTACTGTGGCTGCACGTACATCACTGAGTCTCTGTCATGTTCGCGCTCGTCGATAGGTATGACCCGCCTGTCACCCACTGTGCTACCACGCGCGTGTGCCCACGCACACTAACAGCCCGATCCTGCCTATTAGCCTATCCTGCCTATTAGCCTGTGCATCGCCTAAGTATCAGTCTCAAGCAGCTTTCGCTGGACAATCAGTGTGACAGTTGGGCCATCACCAAGTACTGTTTTAGATGGCAAGACCGTTAAAAAATCTGCCCATTACCGTTTTAAATTCAGTAAATTATTTTTTTAATTTTGTCCAAAAGTCATCCAATTTTTTTAACAATTTTTCATCTATTTTTTAAATTTAATTACTGCACACAAATAAAAAATATTCTTCGACAACGTGACAACATATCCACATATTCATTAGATATTTTCTATAAATAATTTTTTTAAAAATCCAATTAAATAATGTCAATTTTATTATACACTATTTTTTATCAATTTTATTATACACTATTTTACTAATTTTATTTCAAAACAATTTTTCATTAATATGAAACACGGGGCGACGCTGAGGACGTTGACGGCATTGCCGCAGCTGATGAACACTGGTGACCGCGGTGAGACACTGGAGTTTTGGTTGAGCAGTGCATAAACTGACGCTCTTTTAGATTTCTCAATTTATCAGTGAACAATTACAAGATTGATATGGCGAAGGGTGTGTTCGCCTATGCCCTAATCCTATTTCATCATGCTGCGACCATTTTCCTGGCGTGACTGTTCAATTGTGTCATCACCAACTACTCTGCGACATAGGTGTGTACGTCGGGCCAAGCCTCACCATGGGCATGCGCCATGTCGAACAGAAGTGACGGCACATGACATAGCGAAGAAAAACAGAGCACGCAGAAGAGATAGAGCATGATCTGGTTATTTACAACAAGACTCCCCCCTAATCATGTCATACTTAATGAGATGTTGAGGATACTACTCCGGACATGAAGCTCCTGAAGACATTCACGTGCGAGCGGCTTGGTGAGAAAATCTGCCAATTGATCACCGATCTTGATGTAATCCGTCTTCATTGTTCTAGAGTTGATGCAGCCATGGATGAAATGAAAACGAATATCAATGTGTTTGCTCTGATCATGAAACACTGAGTTTTTCACGAGCGCAAGCATGGATTTGTTGTCGATGTAGAGTAGTTGTGCGATGATCTTCGTGTTCATCAGATCAACGAGCAGACGCGGGAACCATATCCCCTGGCAAGCGGCAGTGGCAGTGGCAATGTACTTTGCCTCACACGACGATAGAGCCACCACCCATTGTTTCTACGATTGCCAGCTTACCAGGCTTTGACCGAGGAAGAAGAAAGTACCAAAGGTGCTTTTCTGATCGTCCCCATCTTCGGCCAGATCAGAGTCGCTATAATTGATCAATTCCAATGCTCCTTCGCCATGTCGGTAAATACAGCCATGGGACCTTGTCCCTGTGATGTGCCTGAGAAAGTGCTTAACGACACTCCAGTGCTCGATTGTAGACACCTCTATGAATTAGCTCACGTAGCCCACAACAAAGGCAATGTCCAGGCTCGTGTGTACCAGATACCTCAGTCTTCCGATGATATTGCGGTACAAAGTCACGTTCACCGGGGAATTTGAGCTCATCTTGTTCAATTTGTGTCGTGGCTCCATTGGAGTGCTGCACGGATTACATCCTATGAGCTCCACCTTCTCAATGATCTCGTCTGCCTAGGCGCTCTGGCATATGATGAATTGTTCGCGCTCTGGTGGACTTCGATGCCCAGGTAGTAGTGAAGTGATCCAAGATCACTCATGTTGAAGAGCATGGACATCTTCGCCTTGAACTTGGTGACTTCCTCCTCGTTCACGCCAACCATGATGATATCATCAATGTAGACGCCGACGAGTAGCAGATTGTCCTTGGCACTCTACACATACATGGCATGCTCCATCGCGTTGCATCTGAACCTAAATGACAGAAGCGATCTGTCCAATTTGGCGTTCTAGGCTCTAGGTGCCTGCCGGAGCCCATACAACACCTTGTGAAGGCAGTATACCTTGTGCTCCTTGCCTCGAATTGCAAAACCCGATGGCTACTCGACGTAGACCTCCTCAGCAAAATCGCTGTTGAGAAATGCAGACTTGGCATCGAGATGGTGCATTGTCCACCCATGGTGCACAACGATGGCAAGGAGGAATCAGACCAACTCCAGGCGCGCCACCGGCGCAAAGACCTACTCAAAGTTGATACCAGCACGCTACACATATCCCTTTACAACTAGCTAGGCCTTATGCCTGGTGATGTTGCCATTAGCATCGCGCTTGATTTTGAACACCCATTTGAGCCCAATGGATTTCTTGGCAGGTGACACGTCGGTGAGTGTCCATGTCTTGTTATTGACGATGGACTTGAGCTCCTCCTACATCGCCTACTCCAACTCCTTGCACCCTATAGCTTCTTTGTATGTAGAGGGTTTGTCGTTGGCGGCGAAGAGTAGGTCAGTGTCCACCATGAGCTTGTCATCATATAGCAGGTTGTCGACTGCCCTGATCTGGTGCGCGATCCCTCTGTCATTGTCAGTGTCCAGTCCCTCTAGCACACTCGATGTGGGAGACACGAACTCGACGGGGACCGTGGCCTTTGGTGGCAACTCGTCTTGCTATGGAATGGGTCCCCCTTGAACATAGGGAGTTCATGGTGATGAGGCTGTCATGGATGTCGTGGGCAATGTCGAGGCATTTGCTAATGTCGGCTATGGGCGTGGTGATGGCGGCAACAATAGAGCTGAAGGGGGACCAGATCTTCCTCCAATTCCAATGTCATAGGATTGTGTCCCGCTGGTGCTACAGTGATGGAATCCTCTGCACCTGGATCAGCCTAGGAATCTACTATCTCAAATGATTCCTAGTCACCACTGTGGTTGATCCCTTCTTCATTGCCGTTGTCGAACGTGCTCCAGTCCTAGGCCACGTCTTCTTCAAAGACAGAGTCATGGGTGATGTGCACTCTATTCGCGATGGGATCCAATCATCATCATCTTCTTGCTGTGTTCATCGAGCTTCTTGATGTTCAGCTTTATGACCTTGACATGGGCCATGCGACCGAACACACGTAGGAAGTAGACGGCCGGCTTGTCATTGTGCCAGGTTTTGTAGGGTGTTCATCCCACCAGACTTCTCGTCAGGGCATGATTTAGGAGGAAGACAACCATCATCACCCCCTCCCCCCACAACCAGGCAGGTATGTTCTTCCCCTTCATCATGCTACGCACCATGGCAAGCACGGATTGGTTCTGGCGCTCCACCACGCCATTTTGCTGAGGGCTATACGGCACGGTGAGATGACGCTTGATTCTGTGGCCAGAGCAGTACTCGAGGAAGCTTGCCGATGTGAACTCCCCCCGTGATCAGTGCGAAACACCTTGATCCTCCTCTCGGCTTCATTCTCGACATACACGCATAGCTTCTTGAATGTGTCATCGGCATCGGACCTATTAGCGAGAAGAGTCGCCAACATGTACTTGGCCATGTCATTGACGATGAGCATGATGTAGCGTTTGCCGCCAGGAGTCACCGGAGTGACTACGCTGCATAGATCACTGTGAAGGAGCTCGAGCAGTTTGGTGGCCTGGTACTTGGCGATTTGGGGAAACGAAGCTCGCCGTTGCTTCCCGGCTAAGCATGCATCGCAGATGTGCTCGACATGCTCAATCAGAGGTAGGCCTCTCACCATACCATCGTGGCTCATATTCTATAGAAGCTAGAAGTCGAGGTGATCGAATTGAGCATGCTACCTCCACTCGTCGTCATCGTAGCTGGCCGCTAGGCACACGGCCTTTGTTGGCTGGAGCGGTAGGACATAGAGATGATTTGATGAGCGTTGTACCTTGGCGAGTAGCTCCTGGCTGCGATAATATCGATCTTGTAGCCATTCTCATCGAGCTACCCGATGCTCAAGATGTTGCTGCGAAGTCGTGGGATGTGGTACACATCGTAGAACACCCTATGGCTGCCGTCCTTTGACTTGAATAGGATGGTGCCGTGCTCGACGATCTTCATTAGAGATCTGTCGCCGAAATGCACCGAGCTGATGACTTTGTTGTTGAGCTCAAAGAAGATGCTCGCGTCGCCGGTCATGTGGTTTGGGGCTCTGGTGTTGAGGTACCACTTCATTTTCCCATGATCGCCGACATTGCTGTTGTCTGCCACGACCTTCTGCTCGTTGAGGAAGACGTGTTCGATGTGGTGTGCGCCATGGGTGCCTTCCTTCGCTGGTGTCATCACCACCATGAAGAGCGATGGCGACTCTTCATTCGCTAGAGCAAGGTTGGCCTGCACCTGCGCCTTGTCACATTTCTTTTTGTGGCACTCGTGGGCCCAGTGCCTGGACTTCCCATAGTAGCGGCAAGCGTTGTCGTTGACCTCTTCACCATTGTTGCTTTTGGGGTTTCTTCAGCGTGCTTCCTTGCTACGCTCCTTGCTGCAGCTACGCCCGCTGTGATGTTTGCCAGGGCCACTCAGCGCCTTGCTCTGCGCTGCCGGCCCTTCAGCGTTGATATTGAGTCTAGACGCGAGGCAAGCAAAGACTTGCTCCTCAGTGAAGTACAGCTTGCCATCGATCTCTTTACCGACGCTACTGCCTCCCATACCTTGGCCCTTTACACAATCGTATGACTCCTCCGTCGCCTTGAGCCACCCGACCAGCTTGTCCAAGGACACCGCTTTGAGGTCAAGTAGGGTCTCAATTGCCACCGCGATTTGGTGAAATCGATAAGGAAGGGCTTGCAGGAACTTGCGGACGATGGTTTCCTCTTCGTAGATATCTTAGAACAACAAGTTGGTCGGTGATTCTCGTAATTTGGTATGAGAAATCATCGACGGACTCCCCATCCTTGAAGGTGAGCACGTCGAACTCCTAGCGTAGCATGTGCACCTTGGCCTTGTGCACTCGATCAATACCGATGTGGCATATCTTCAGTGCTTCCCATGCCTACATGGCCATGGATTTGTTGGCCATGCTTCCTTAGAGTTCTGGCGGCACTAATTTGCACAACGCCTTGAGAGCATTGCGATCGTCGGTAAAGTCGATGGTGCCGTCACTGATAGAGTCCTAGAGGTGTCGTCCTTGACGCGCATCAGCACTGCCTAGTTGGTGTAGATCGTCCTCGTTAGCATGAGCCACCTAGCATTGCCGACCTCCTTAACCATGCAGTGAATCGCCAGTCCACAGTCATTCCCGCCGCTGCCTCCTGTGTAGCCACCGGATGGAGACCAAGACCGTCGGCATCGCGACGATCTTGTGTTGTTATGCGGCATGAGCGCTGTGGGTGTGGCTTGATGACGATCTTAGCAATGGAATCCAAGCTCTGATACCAATCGATGAAAAAATGAATTCCAATTGATGAAGAATCACTCGAATCAAACTCAATCGTCGCTGGGATGCTATGCTCCCTATGCTTGATCACGAGGAATACCTCAAGAATGCTGCTGACCACAGCGAGACACTGGAGTTTTGGTTGAGCAATGAATAAACTGGTGTTCTCCTAGATTTCTTAATTTATCAGTGAACGATTATAAGATTGTTATGACGAAGGGTGTGTTCGCCCATACCCTTGATCCTATTGCGTTATGCTACAACCATTTTCCCGACATGGCTACTCAGCTGTGTTATCATCAACTACTCTACGACATGGGTGTGTACGCTAGGCCACGTCTCGCCATGGGCGTGCGCTGTGTCGAATGAAAGTGACGGTGCATGACACAGTAAAGAAAAACAGAGCACATGCATGACGCGAAGAAGAGACAGACAACAATCTGCTTATTTACAACGGCTTCTTCTTCCTGCCCTTCCTTTTCGTCTTTCACCAAGCCGCGGCGAAGTGTCACGGCGCTGAACACCTGGCGGAGCTTAAGCAGGCTGCGCTCTAGCTCGGTCGCCATCCTCTCGCCGGCGACGCAGCAAGCAGTCGCCACCGCCGGCCCTCCCCACGGCGCTAGCCCGTGCCTTGCACCGGTTATCCTCCGCTTTCAATCTTGCAGGAGGACTCATCGAGATGCTCTGGCTGCGGCTCGTCGGGCTTTTACGAAGAAGATGACGAAATGCTCTGGTGAGATGGGTTTCGGGAGGAAGATGATAATAGTATGGTTTAAATTTTATGATAATCCAGGTGCTAGGTGCTGCTGCGTAGTTTTTAGAAATAGTAATGATATTTTATAAGTACGATAAATTTATAGTGATATGAACTGATTTTTTATAATCGATGATGGAATAATATACGTATCTTCTTTATTTATCTTTTTTAAGCCATGCTTGCAATGGAGTATCCAGTGACCCAAACTTCGGACCAGCTTAAGATGAGAAACCCTTTTTTTATAAGCAAATTTTCACTATATAATTCTTCAGGCCGAGCTATGTTTATAATTGAATCTAAAATAATACACATATTCCCTTTTTCTCTCTTCCATGTTAGAAAATCAAAAGTAGCAAAGTATTCTAGACATAAAGGCATGCATCATTGAATATGGCATGCTTTGGTAAGTTAATATGGTGTATCTAGGTGTTAACGTCAAAATCTGGACGATCTGATGATGTTAAAGTCGATCGGTTGAAAGGTGTCCGATGGAGAATTTGATTTAGCCTATAAACAGGATCGGCCGATGGAGATAATGGTTGGTTCGTGAGACAAAGCCGATCGGAAATGTAGAGAAGCCGATCAAATTAGTAGAAGATTGGATCGGTTTAAAGACATGAAATTATCCGATCGGGATCAGGTTCGAGAAGCCCGAGGAGAGATAGGAAAGGATCGGCTTGAGTAAAAAGAGGTCCGATTGCTACAGTGAAGAAGCCGATCGGGTTGTAGCGAAGGAAGACTCGGTTCTAAATTGAAAGATTATTCAGATAAAACCGAGTTTACGGAAGAGTTATGGACTCTACGACAAGATGTTTTATCTTTGTAAATTGTAACCTTATTAGCAAGGTTAATTTAGTTAGTTAACTTTTTTAGAGGTATTTTCCTTTGTTAAAATAATGTCCGATGGTTGTAAACGCGTCGGACTTTGTCTGTAAATCTAGGATATAAATATAGACACCCTAGAAACATGTAACATATCTCTCGATCAAATACAATCTCGACGCATCGCCACCCTAGTTTATCTAGGTTTTATCGGCGGGTTCTAGCTCTCAACGCGAGGCTACATCGGTTAAGTCCGATCTCTGGTAAAGGGTTAAGTCCATCCACCATCTCAATATGTTCTGCTCTGTCTAAGGCTGCATCGGTTAGGTTCGACCTCTTAGACCGATCAGACGTATCGCATCACGTCCGTGCAGGGCCTATCGTGCTGTATCAGTTAGGTTTGACCTACGGGGCTGCTAACGGTAGATCGAGCATCAGGCTTATAGTTTTTCTGCACGTCGTATCATCGGAGTGCTAGCCGATGAGTTATCCATGCTTTGAGTTTCACGCCCAGCGCATCTGCCCATCGGCCGATACGCACCCGTGTTTAGAGAGGCATCCCCTCATCGGCTCAGCTAGCCGATGGGTTCGTTCCTATCTTTGCTTCATCATAGCCGATTCGACGTCCTCTGTATCATCGCTGCGGGTCTCAGTCTCGTAGTGTCTCGGTTAGGTCCGATCTTTGAGGTTTGATGTTAATGGCGCTGTCACGGCGAGCGACGGGTCTCGTGCTGTCATATCCAGAGAGGTATCGGCTTTATAGCCCGTGGCTGCTTATACTATTCCTTGCCTAGTCCACATGTGACTTCATCGGTTTTTCTAACCGATGAACTACTGTTACGGCTTCCGTCGGCTATCCGGAGAGATCCTATGCGTTTTGCTATCTTCTGAGTACACCCTGTTTTCTCCATCAGTTCTACAGCCGATCCCTTGCCGTTGGCTATTTGGAGGGATCCTATGCGCTTTGCTATCTTCTGAGTACATCCTGTTTTCTCTATCAGTTCTACGGCCGATCCCTTGTCGACACTTGTCCATATCGGCTCCCTAGCCGATCGAACACTAGGCTAATTTGATAAGTTAATATTACCACTGTTTATTTTTTTATACCACGTTTTTATTTTCTTTTATATGAAGTTTATACACTGAAAATTTAAATGTCCAATTTTGATTCAGATTCCAATTTAGATTCAATTATTTTTATATGATGTTTATATATTAAAATTGTCGGCTTCCATGCATAAAGTTTATATGCATATAGGCCACGACCGAACGCATTCGCGCCTGAGCCTCACGAATTTTTGCCATTAAACCTACCCGTAAGCCGTATGGTATATTAACCAACCTTATTCTTTGATCATTCCACAGAATTGATATAGCACAAAATGTGCGGTTTGTGCCAAGGTGGGTTCATAAAGAAAAACGCTTTTCGATAAATTTTCTAGGTGAAATTTTGTCTATTTTTTCAAAGTTTTATTTACATCGGGATTCGCGCCCAGCTTTGCTGTTTATTCTCCACGCTGCCTTGTACCGACAACGTTAACTTCTTATTTTGTCCCTCTTTCTAAAATCCACTTTATTTACTTTTGAGCTCATCTCTCTAACCAGAGATCTATACATGTATTTTTTACGTACTCTTTGTGTTAAACATGAATGTAATTTTTAGTGGTACTTGCTATAATTATATCCAGATAATTTTTTGTAAAAAAATTCTCGACGTGAGTTTGTTTGAGAGACAAGGAGAAAGAAATCTTTCGTTTTACAGTTAAACGGTGTATTTGTAAAAAAAAATTATAAGAAAGGTGCTGAAAAAAATTATATTAACTTATTTTTTAAATTTAAAATAATTAATAGTTTATTTAGTTTTACCTGTCATTTTGATATCTTCTTCTCTGCTCCAAACCAACGCACCCTGTAGATAGTCCTAAAAAAATCATGGGGTTAAGGAAGAAGGAGGTTAGGGCTATGAAATTTGACAAGATTAGAATTATTGATCCCCCTCCAACAAATTAATTCTAGCGTTTCGTCCTCCGCCACTGTTCACACCCATTCCCGCTTGGACACTCCACCTTGCAAGAAACCAGTCGACAGCGTGCCATGGGCGCCTCTTCCTCCTCCGGCACGCTCTACGAACACCACGGAGGCACAGCGTTCCACCGTCGGCTCCGCGTCTGCGTCGTCGTCTGGGTCACGGCGCTCCTCCTCCTCCTCGCCGTCATCGCCTCCGCAGTGCTGGCAGTCGCCGCGGCCCGCCCTCTCCCTGCCGACGCCACGGTCACCGCGCTCCGCCTCGCCTCGCTGTCCGTCTCACCCGGAGGCTCCGTCAACGCCACCATCGACGCCGTCCTCGCCATCCGCAACCCCAGCCCCGTCGCCGCGTTCGCACACGATGCCGGCCGTGCCGAGGTCTACTACCGCGGCGCGCTTGCCGCGGACGCCGACGTCCCTCCCGGGCGCGTTGCCGCGCGCGGCTCGGAGGCGCTGGCCGTCCGGCTCACCGTGCTCGCCGACCGCCTAGCCGAGCACGCGCCGGAGCTGTACGGCGACGTGGTCGGCTCCGGGGACGTGCCACTCACCGTGCGGACGACCGTGCCGGGCACGGTCACCGTCCTCGGCGTGCTCAGGCGCCACGCGGTGGTGCTCACGACGTGCGACGTCGCGCTCAGCGTGCGCCGGCCAGGTGCGCAGAGCTCGTTCTGCCGGGTTCTCACCAAGCTCTAGCCGTATGTTGGATCTTTTACCATCTTCAGTAGACTTGCTGAATTTAAATGTCTAATGTTATCTGAAAGCATTCAAATTTTAAGGGACTTAATTGTTGCTAGTAACTTAAAAATCAGAAGAATACGTGCAAATCAGTTCATTCATTCACATCCAAGTTTATGAACACTTCATGAGTAAACAACATACAGGTGAAGTATGAATTGATCACAGAACAAGCATGCAACAGTCAGTTAGCAACAGAAAGGAGCAAAATGAATTAATCTACTAATTAGTATGGCCTTCAGTATTCAGAATACCTCAAATAATACATGCAAATAATAATCATAGTAAATTGTCTGTCATATGTATCTTGTGACCAAAAAGAAGCTGAAAATATGAACCGAAAGTTACTGAAACATTAGCAACTACTCCATGTGATCGCCGACAGTGTTCTGTACTAATGCTCCGAGAAAAGCTGGTTTTCGGATGCTCGAGAATCAAAACCATATCTATCTGATGTCATCCCAAATATTGCTATAAGATGACAAAGGAAACCGAAATAGACTACTTCAGTAATGTGCTGACTTGCAGATGAAACATGCAAAGGGCTTTTGGTCTTCAAAGCATCAGTTTAGTGCTGTTTCTTCTCAGCTAACATTGGGATCTTTGAGAGAAGCTTGTGATCAATCACTTCATATTGCTTCTTGATCTTGACCAGGGCCTTCTCGCCCACGACATCGACTTCATCTTCGTATTTCTCATACAGCATGGGCAGTGTGTATGCCATCAGGAAAACTGCAAACAGGAATCAAATAAAGTGTCTGAAACGATGACGAGCGATAGAAATATGAAATTTTATATATTGCATCTGCATATCTGACCATACTTTTCAAATTCAGGCTTTTCAGTTTTCCAGGTCATCCATAGAGAAGAGATAGAAGTGTAAGATCATAGCATTGAATATTACCTAGTAACAAGTTAAATAATTCAATGTCCTATCATCACCAAGTTGTTGCCTGATCGAAATTACTATTTGAATGACCTGCATGGAGATAATTTCCCCAAACATGTGCATGGAAAAAAAAACATCATAGCTGTAATTTTCTTTGATGTAACAAATTTAAAAGTGGGAAGGTATTGTTATAATGTCCAACTATATACAAGTGCATTCCCATTTTTTCTTTTGCTAAACAGTGCCAATGCAGATATTCATGAATAAATCCATCAATTTTGTTCAGAAACCAAAATTTCTTAGTTTGGTAAGGGTGAGTGAGACTAAGAAATTAAAATACATACTTAATCACACAATATTGCTTTATGCACATGGGAAACCGTTGAAATTTACTGTAGTTTTAAAAGTGTTCCTGTCAATAGGTAGATTAAGAATCATATTTCACAATTTTATTTCAGAACACGCCTCCATAAACTAATTTGCAGTGACATCTGAGAAAGTAAACAAGGGGCTTACTAGTGTAAGACAGAGTCAAGAAGCTGAAGCAGCTCCCAATTATAGAAATGAACCAGAGGCCTGCAATAGTCTGGAAGAAGAAGAAATGCTCCAGTATCACACTACGCATCACTTTACTTGAGAAAAGAATAATAAAAGGAAATCAGATTGGAGCAATTACAAGCAGATATGTTTTGAGGTCTTTTTCAGAGGCAACAAGGTGCAATGTTAAGAAGGCCTCATTGATTTCTTTCCTCAGAAGATGAGCAATCTTCAGGCATTGGACTTCCGATAGAATTACATCTGGGAACTTTGGAGGAGACCTGAAATTTCTAATATGTTATATCACCCTCCACAAAACACGAATTTGTTATATTCTACTCCTGTCCATTCATTACATGATAACGAATGCTGAAATCTCTTTTAAAGTTGCTTTCTTTTTATTTGGAACGGTATATATATAGCATTTGTTCCAAGAAATAAAAAGAGTTCAATATACAGTTGAGCTCTATAATTGTAGAGTGAATGTTAGAACACTGGACCACTGGACTGTATATATATATAGATCCGACCCACTTTATAGAGTTAAGGTCTTAGTTTCACTGTATATATTTCTACATGGTATCAGAACAAGTCTAGACATCCCTGACACGCTAGCTTTCTCCTACCGGCGAGCCGACCTTTTTCTCCCTGTCATCGACGTTTCTCCATGTCACCGACCTTCTTCCCGGTACTCTCTCCTCGCTCTCTCGTCATCGTTCCTTTCTTCTCACCGTCTTCTCTGCAGACGCTTTCCTTTTCTCCTTTCCAACTCTACGCGACAAGGCGATGGTCTCCATCCGCCTCCTCGTCTCGCCTCGCACCCGTTTTCGCCGTTCTTCTTGCTCCATGCATCCTTTCTCCTCCGACGCCGACGCACCTCTGCGCTCGTCGTCTCCATTGGCTGAACTCGTCTGCCCTCTCATCGGCTGGACCTGTCCACCCTCCATCAGCTGGAATTGTCCACCCTCCATCGGCCGGAACCCTCCCTCGGTTCCCACTTTTTCGACACGCTCAACGGCTCTCAGACGTGAACCTTCCCCCCTTACGTCCGAGCCAATCTGACGTGTCCACGTGTCCACGGACATGAATCCCTGCCTCCCGGACACGTACATCTTCTCTTCGCGTCCGGCCCTTCTCCGCCTTTTTTGCGTCCGCTCCACTCCTTGGCCTCCACGAGTCCACGGACGTGAATCTTCTCTTCACAGACGTGAATCTTCGCATGTCCGTGACCCAACCACTCTCTGACTACCTACTCTGCCACCACCTTTTTCCTCACCTACTTCGCTGCCTACTCCACATCGGCCAACCACTCCCCATCGGCTGGCCGACCCACTCTCTATCGGCTTCTCATTTCTCTGATCGGCCGATCTTTCCTCTCATCGGCTTTCTCCTATCGGCCTCTTACTCCTATCGGCTTCTTGTCCCTGTTCTTCTCTCATCATGGCCATCGAGTCCGCCCTCAGCTCCGGCACTCTCCCAGTCGTCGAATCTGCTCCGGCTCTTGGTGCCACAGACCACACCTCGGGCCCTACCTCGTCGATCTTCTCACCCCCTACGCTGCTGTGAACGTGAAATCTCACGTTCCTTTCTCTCTTGACCTTAACGCCAACTACTCCAAGTGGGGTTTTTTTTTAAATCCCTCTGTGGAAAGTTTGGCCTACGGTCACACATCGATGCCTCCGCTCCGCCTCGACCCGATGATCCCTAGTGGGACATCGCCGAGTGCTGTGTGCGCAGCTGGCTGCTCGGCTCAATCGATGACTCTGTTCTTGACCTTGCCATAGAAGATACCGACCCTACCGCCCGGGATCTTTGGGTGGCTATCGAGCGGATCTTCCTCGCAAACAAACAGCCCCGTGCCATCTTTCTCCTCAACGAGTTCCATTCCATGGTACAAGGAGACTCCTCTGTCTCGTACTGCCAACGCCTTAAGGTCAAGGCTGCTGCTCTTCAGGATGTCGGCCACCCTGTGGCGACTCTCAACTTGTTCTCGCCCTTCTGCGAGGCCTCAACCCCCGCTTCTCAAACACCGCCGACGACATCACCAACGCCACACCCCTTCCGTCGTTTGCCCGGGCCTATGACATGTTACTTCTTAAAGAACTTCGTCTGGAATCATGCCGCCTCAGCCGATGCTACCAACACCACCCACCCAGTCAGTTCCACCCTGGAATCATCTTGCCCCGTCGCCATTCTCAACCAGATGACGCTCCAACCACAGCACCCTTGGGTGCTAGACTCTGGGGCGTCCTCCCACATGGCGTCATCGGCTGGTATATTCCGTTCTTGTCATCCCTCTTCCTCCCCCTTTGTCACCATTGGCAATGGCCACTTTCTTCCTGTCCAATGCCGTGATGACTCCTCTCTATCTACACCCACCACTAATCTCCCCATTCACAATGTTCTTATCGTACCTTCCCTTATTCACAATCTTGTATCTATTCGCCAATTCACATAAGACAACAATTGCTCAATCAAATTTGACGCTTCTGATTTCTCTGTGAAGGATATCCCACCCCGGTGACAGATCCTTCGTTGCAATAGTGGTAGAGACCTCTACACCATTCCTGCTGTGTCGTCCACTCCACGCGCAGCGTCGCCCTCTCCACCAACCTCTGGCATCTTTGCCTCGGCCACCCCGGCCTCGACGCTGTCGCCACCCTCCGTCACAGTGCCTCCATCCGATGTACCCACAACAGCTACACAGTTTGCCACTCATGTCAACTTGGCAAACATGTGCGTCTGCCATTTTCTAGTTCTCTCTCTTATACCTCACGACCGTTTGAGCTTATACATTGTGATGTATGGACTTCTCCGGTTAAAAGTGTCTCCGGTATTCAGTATTAGCTTGCTATACTTGATGATTACACACACTATTGCTAGACATTTCCGCTCATCAGCAAATCCAAGGTCGCCTCTCACCTCACTAACTTCACCACCTATGTTTCTACCCAGTTCAACCTCTCTATCAAGGTTCTACAAGCTGATAACAATACGGAGTTCGTTAACCGTACTGTTATAACCTTCCTCACCTCGCAGGGCATCCATCTATGGCTCTCCTGCCCCTACACCTCTTCCCAGAATGGCAAGTCTGAGCGCCTCCTTTGCACCCTTAACAACATAGGTCGCACTATGCTGCTTCATGCCCACCTACCTATAACTTACTGAACAGAAGTACTGACCACTGCGACTTACCTTCTTAATCGGTGCCCGTGTTCCTCTATTTAACACAACGTTCCATACACCCTTCTTTACCATACGGCGCCCGACTACTCCCACCTTCGCGTCTTCGGATGCTTCTGCTACCCAAACCTCACTGCCACTGCTCTCTACAAACTCACTCCCCGCTCCACCGCCTACATTCTCCTCGGCTATCCCTCATCTCACAAGGGATACCGATGTCTCGACCTTTCTACCCGACGGGTCATCGTCTCTCGTCATGTCATCTTTGACGAGACATGCTTTCCTTTTGGCCAGCTTAATCCGAGATTCTCCTCTAGCGATCTCGACTTACTCCTCACCAACACTGTGCCGTCCCGGTCTCCTCCACCGTTCTCACCATCGGCCCCCTTATCAGCTGCTGCTGAGGACTTACCCTTCAGCTATTCCACTACTATTCGGTCCGATGTCCCTCCCATCGGACCCTCATCGGCCCCACCACTCTCATCGGCTTCGGCCGATCCTATCCCCTTTCCATCAGACACCTTACCTCCATCGGCTCCTCAGCCTCCATCGGCTCCCCCCTCCCTATCGGCTGCTCCATCTCCATCGAACCGACTGAACCGATCGACCCATCCAACTCCATTGGCTCAGGCCGATCTAGTTCCCCCCTTTCCTCTCACATACAGTCGCCGATCCAGAGCCGATGATGCCCCTACCCAACCAGTTCTCCCCACCTCTACCATACTCTCATCGGCTCTCGTTCCCTCCACCTCTTATATGATCACTTGCTTATAAACCAGGTCTCTTCGCCCTACCAAGCGCTACGGACTCTCCACCGTTCACAGCTTTATCTTGCCCATCCCGGTGACTTCTCGTTCTGCCCTGGCCGACCCTCAGTGGCACGCAGCCATGGCCGACGAGTACAAGGCCCTTATGGACAACGAGACCTGGCGCCTCGTCCCCTGTCCTCCTGGCGCCAACATTGTGACCGGCAAGTAGATTTTTAAACACAAGTTTCACGCCAATGACTCCCTTGCCCGTCATAAGGCACGCTAGATAGTTCGGGGTTTCTCCCAACGTCCCGGTGTCGATTATGACGAGACTTTTACTTTGGCTGTCTCGCACTCCTAGTCGATCCATCAGCTTGACGTGAAGAACGCCTTTCTTCACGGTCATCTGACGGAAACGGTTTACTGCCAGTAGTCTCCAGGCTTCATCGACCCCTCTCGTCCCGACGATGTCTGCCTTCTTCAATGCTCTCTACAGCCTCAAACAAGCCCTTCGCGTCTGGTACTAGCGTTTTGTTGCCTACCTTCGGTACATCGACTTCGTAGCCTCTACGTCCGAGAGCCCCCTATTCACTCTTTATATTGGCAACGCTACCGCCTATCTCCTTCTATACGTCGACGATATTGTACTTACAGCGTCTTCAACATCCCTCTTAGATCAGATCATGGCCCGACTCCACTCCGAGTTCATCATGACCGATCTTGGTCCCCTCCACCACTTTCTTGGCATCTCCGTCACCCGTTCTTCTCACGGGCTCTTACTTTCCCAGCGCCAGTACGCCATCCATCTTCTACAGCGTGCGGGCATGGCCGATTGTCACCCCACGGCTACCCTGGTCGACACTTGAGCCAAACTCTCCGTTGTCGATGGTGCACTCGTTGCCTATTCCTCTCAGTATCGAAGTCTTGCTGGGGCTCTTCAATACCTCACCGTCACACGGTCTGACCTTACCTACGCCGTCCAGCAAGTGTGCCTTTTCATGCATGCTCCGTGCAAATCTCACCTCACGCTGCTTAAGCGCATCCTGCGCTACGTGAAGGACACGCTCTCCAGCGGGCTGCACCTCAGCTCCAGCCCCATCGACTCCCTTACCGCGTACTCCGACGCGGACTGGGCAGGCTGTCCCAACTCTCGACTCTTTACGTCTAGCTACTGCGTCTTCCTCGGTGACACTCTAGTCTCTTGGTCCTCAAAATGCCAAACTACAGTATCACGGTCTAGCGCCAAAGCCGAGTACCACGCCGTCGCCCACGCTATCGCCGAGTGTTGCTAGCTTCGCCAGTTTCTCCAGGAGCACCGTGCACCCTTCTCCTCTGCGACCGTCGTCTACTGTGACAACGTCAGTGCTCTCTATATGACCGCCAACCCGATTCATCATTGACGCACCAAGCACATAGAGATCGATATCCATTTTATTCGTGATAAGGTCGCATTAGGACAGGTTCGGGTGCTCCATATACCATTGGTGCACCGGTTCGCCGATATAATGATCAAAGTCCTGTCCACGCCTTTGTTCACCAGTTTTCGGTTCAGTCTCTACGTCTGTTCTCCTCCCGTTACAACTGTGGGGGTGTTAGACAATTAGATCACTGGGCTGTATATATATATAGACTCGATCTCTCTTTATATAGTTGGTGTCTTAGTCTTACTGTACATATTTATACAGTAAATACATATAGAAAACTATATACTGTAATAGAAGTGAATTCTCCAGAATAAATAGCAGGGCAAAAGCAACTAGGTTGAAAAAAGAACTAGTAGAACAATATGAATAGCACCGAGATGACAGAAATGACATGAGTAAAGTGATCAAAGCCAGATATGCGTGCTTTATTTTATCAGTTACTCTTGCCTTATTTCATTGATAGAGAGGATACATTTCATCAGTTACTTGCAAGATTTTTGCCACTTCCTCTGAGTTCTGATAACTCTGAAATTCGAAACGATTCTACTAATTGATATTCATGTATCGAGGCACCAATAGATTTTTCTTGGAGGATCAGTTTTCGATTCTTCTGACAAGAACAAAAGAAACTAAATTGTCACTAGAAGAAGCGAGAATTAATTAATCATGGGGGGACCTGTTGATGAAGGATGCAGCATTGGCCCAGACGAAGCAGACGGTGAGGAAGACTATGAGCGAGTGGCAGAAGAAGGTGAGGAGGTGGTAGCCAATCCCCTCGAACAGCAACCAGATCACGGTCACACCTGCCAGAATGCTCCCTGATGTCTTCTTGTCCCTCCACAGCACAAGATCAGCAGCTGAAGGAAAACAGAACAAAACAAAAGAAAGAAAACACAAAAAACGGCGGTGAACCGCACTAAATTCAGACGTTCCGGATCAATTCTTACGCTAGAAACACTCAAGCCATCTATCCAATTGAGTAAAAATTGTTCATTAACCGATCAGTTTACGAATCATCAGAGAAAGATTCCAGGCTTATATATATATATTCATCATCTCGGGTTTAATTTGTACCTTTGCCTCCTCCAAGGACGTGATGTAGCGGGTTCGTCCGGCCGAACAACCGCTTCTTCTTGGACTTGGACTTGTGGTGGTGCTTCTTGTCGTCGTCGGAGTCCGAGGATGACGACGACGACGACGATCCCTTGTACTCATGGATCTTCTCCAGCAGCGACTGGTGCTCCTCTTTTTCGGACATAATTCCCTCCCCTGATTTGCACACAACGGCAAAGAAACATCAAATCATTCCCAAGAACACTAGGACCGGAATCTTTTCTACACACATTTATTCAGGAAAAAACAATAACAACAGTAGAACAAATGATTTTTCTTAGTCTAACGCCACGTTGCATTGTACTCACAAAAGAAAACAAGCAACGAAGAATTGATCAAGATCATGGACACTTACAGTTTTACAGTGAGACAACGGTTTATTACTCTCTCTTCACCTCGATCTCTCTCTCTCGCCTCTATGTGTTTCTTCCTTGGAAGCAGTCTGTGTTTATTCTTTGGGGGGGGTGGGGGGGCGTGTAGCACTGAAACAGTTTTCTTTCCCTACGTTTCTTCTCTATGGGGAGGAAACCGAAATGGCGGTCGGGAGGCATAGGCGGAGGTGGTACTGGCGTGTTATCGATCTGACGCCGTGATCGTTAGGATACCCATGGACGGTCAGGATTGCGCCACTTGGTGGCATGGACGGCGGGGCGATTGCGATCGATGGGCGGCCCGTTACGGCGTCTCACGGTGCGCTGTGGGTATTGGGGAGGGGGGGGGGGGGGGTGCTGCAGAGTGAGGGCGAGCGATTGCATGTATAGGGGTACAACGTATGGCTCCCCACGTAACAAGGGGAATACCCTTATGCCCTCTTAGGTGGTGCGTATGCAAATAATAGGTTATGGA
Source organism: Oryza coarctata (assembly GCA_030770085.1). Taxonomy (NCBI): domain Eukaryota; kingdom Viridiplantae; phylum Streptophyta; class Magnoliopsida; order Poales; family Poaceae; genus Oryza; species Oryza coarctata. Next base: position 9,997,278 of record CM061471.1, read on the forward strand.
ATTTCCCAATGTACCGGCTATTGTTTCTGTTTTGTACCAAATGTTTTATTTCGGTTATGTATTGTCTAAAAATGAAATACAAATGCTAGAGAGTTTTTTTGGCCGTTTTTAGTTCAGCCGTAGTTTAAAAAATACCGCAACATATTGTTTATGTTGATATTATAATATCGTTGCAAAATATTTATTACTCTACATTTTTCGTTTTAGTTATTTCAGTTGTTAATTTTTAAATTTTGAATTGATTAGATTTCATTTCTAATCATTTAATTGGCTTTAAAATGATAGAAATAATGAGAATCAGTGCATAAATGCTTATATTACAGTATACAATTAGAATCCTATAAATCCTTATATTTTCGAATGGAGGAGTAGTTACTTATTGTTGTGAATCACTAATAGCTGTATATAATGTCATTTTATAATGTAAATGTGGTTGTGATTTGCTTGCCTCTATGTTTCCGAGGCTCTATGATAATTTCATTTATGATATTTTCTGATGTTTTCTGGTAGTGCCAACATAGTTATTGTTTCAGCCTCAACCATCCCAATTTTGTTCCTAATAAAAAATAGTAACGGAAATGGTTTGTTCCTAAAATAGTTGTATAAAAAATAAAAAACATTACATGAGAAGAGTTAAAATAATATAAGACACTGCACAGACATACAAGTGCATGTACTATTTGCTGCTAGGTTTTATTTTATTTATTACGCAAGTATGGATCGAATCTAGCTCTGTATGTTGTATAGAGACTTGTGACATTATACTAAAATTTATACTATATCTACCTGAGTTACATGTAAGAAACGGATGCGCAAATATACACCTATTTTAAGTCTGCACCTAAGAATTTGAGGTCGATGCAAAATACAAATTGAGGCCCTAATTTGAAAATGCTAAAAGACAAAAGAATAAATTAGTGGTGGTGCTCTACGAAGATTTTTTTAAAAAAAGAAGGTTAGAAGAAGAATTGTGTTCTGATAATGTTTTACTTTTTATTAAACATAGAAAAGAAATCTTTAATGTTTACAACTCACGTTCATATCTTCACCATGAGCCATAGCTTGTTGAGATGACCATATTTATCATCGAACAGAGCCGAAGAAAATAAACCTGTTCTAGCCAAGTTAATAAGGGAATAAGAGTGAAACTTTGAAGAAAGAGTGAGAGATCTTTAAACACATTAGAACGTATTGGCATTCCCTAATTTTTGGGACCCCTGTTTGATCTCACACTTCTTACTCCCTCATTGATGGCCTAGTGAAGGAAACAATGCTTGTTTCACCCAGCCATGCATTGTATATGCGCTGTTACTTCTCCAGTATGAATGTTGTTGATAGAACTAGATAACAAGTACTTTTCATTTAGAGGAGTTATCACAAGTTCCTAGACTTCGAACTAATTTTTTTAAGATAATAAATAAAATCCAATCTTTATTTTAACAGAAGTTGTAACCGTTTATATGCTTTTTACATGGTTTTTACTCAAAGACCAAGTATGACGGTAGACTCTGAACTAAGAGTGCACATGTCTACTCTACGCTATATAGAACTAAGCAATTATTACAAAGAAAAGGAAAGAATACCGGAATTTTATTTAATAATGTAATGAAAAAAATTATTTGTATCCAATCTGGGACGGGGAGTGCGAGTGAGATGCTGTGGTTCGTGGGGGCCTAGGCGTACCTGCCAAGGAAGATGAGGATGTTGCCACTGGCCATGCGTTGGGTGAAGGAAGGGATTGCCCTCAACCTCAATCTCCCTGGTAGGTTTGTGGGTTGGACCCTCCTTCCTTTGCTCGGATTGGGTTAAGTGTTGACTCAGCTTGTTTGTTGGTGTTTTAGGTTTGTGGGGTGTGGGCTTTTTTTGAACCAATAGCAGGCTGTAAATTTTCTCAAAATGACCATATTACCCCCAATTCATAACCAATAGCCATAAGCCTCCTCACTAAAGTATGATTTCTGTCATGAGATAATTAGTATAATGTGCTCAAATGCACAAATCACTAAAATTATAAATTTTGCCTTGGGTTGGAGAGCAAAAATTAAATTTTTTTAACAAATTGAAGAAAAAAATGCATGTAGTGGACATAATGATTGACAAAGCTGAAGACATGGTTCTAAAAATCCACAGTTACAAGTTTGATTAAAAGTTCATTAAAAAATACATTTCAAATTCAAAGCAAAATTTTACAATATTTTGAATTTTTAGTGATTTTGGAAAATTATCACTTGCCTTTTTCATAACCCAAAAAATCTCTCTATGGGATGTTTTCACTTCTGGTTATATGCCAAAGACTACAATATAGTCATTTCAAAAAGAACAGGATATGAACTCTTCATCAACTAATGGAATGAAGAATCAAAATAAAAAACCATGGATGCATATTACGGGATCAACAAAATCGAGTACTTGATTTGGTGGGATTAAGTGAAATATCAGGGTACACAAGAAATTTTCTATATCTTTTTTACATCCTATTGCAAGGAGAATCTACAGGAAACCACAGTTTGCACAGTGTATGAGTATTTGATTTTACACGAGAAAATCAAATTGTTAATTAGGCGTCCGAATTAATTAATTAGCACCGGCCATCATGGCCTTGAATTCCTCGTAGTCGACACGGCCGTCGCTGTCCCGGTCGGCGGCGGCGATCATCTCGCGCACCCGCGCCATGCATGCGGCCTCCGGCAGCCCCATCCGCGACAGCACGGTCTGCAGCTCCGCCGCGGAGATGTACCCGTCGCCGTCCTCGTCGAACACCCCGAACGCCTCCCTCATGTCCTCCTCCTCCGCCACCGCCTCATCGACGTCATCACCCTCCGCCGTCGGCTGACGAGAACCCATGCCGGCGCCGGCCAGCTCGGCGTGGAGCGCCTCGAAGTCCGCGAAACGGAGCCCCGCCATCCCCGGCGCAATGTACGCCGCGACGACCGCGTCGAGCGCGGCCGCCGCGGGTGGCTCCTCCTCCCGCGCGCCGAGCCTGCCCAGCGCACCCGACAGCTCGGCCGGCGTGATGACGCCGTCGCCGTCGCGGTCGAACATGTCGAACACGCGCCGCAGCCGCAGCGTCTCTGCCCTCCGGTGGCCCTGCCGCTGTGGCTGCTTCTGCTGCACCGACGCCGGCGGCCGAGCTGCGGTGTCGCCGGCCGTGAGCACGGACGACGGCGGAGCACGCAGCATGTTGTACTTAGTTTACACCTATTTATGTGCACGTGTGTACGGAACCATAGTTTGCTTTGCTTTGTCGGGTCATCTATCTAATAATGGAAGAGCATGCTTGCTCGCGTGGTGTATTTATGGAGCAAGTAATTAAAATGGACGACGTGGCTGTTTATTTGTACTACGTCCATTTTTTTAAATAGATGATGCTGTTGTTTTTTATAATATTTAATCATTCATCTTATTATATATATAAGTATTATTTATTTTGCTATGAGCTGTTTTATCATTAAAAAACTTTAAGCATGACTTATATAAAATTTTTAAATAATATAAATAGCTAAATATTATATTAAAAGTTAAGAACGTTATATATTAAAAATCAGATAGAGATGTACGCGTGAAAGAGTGCAACGCCACGTATGCGTGCATGTGCACTTGAAAAATTCTTTGTTTGGGTTATGTTCTTGTGTTTTAATAACTAGCGGATACAGGTCAGTGTGACGACCATGATTAGCTAGGTAGATTACGTAGTACGGTATGCAAAAAGTGGCTGCATCCATCCAAAATATTCAGCTGCTGCTGCTGTATGGTTTTCTTTCTGGGGAGACACTGTTTAATATTTATAGCCGGGCTGACCAATAGATTGATCGGCCAAAATTTATTAAGAAAAGGGTTAGAAGAAGGAACACGCTTATAACTTATTTATTACATATATAAATTCTAACCGTTATACACATTACTTACACGTAACCACTCGGGTGAGAGAGTATTGTGGGTGTAGTGCGTGTATATATAAATTTTCGTGTAACTTAAAAAGAAAAGATATTCTAATATATTATTTCCATCCAATTCCATATTAAAACATAAAAGTGTAAAACATTACAAACAACAAACACAAAACTAGTTTTCAGCTTGATTTATTTCGGATGCATGTTGCATGCCGGGGAAGTCTTCCCTCGGTTTTTCTTCTGAATTTCCGTACGGAAATTAAAGACTTTGGACTATAAATGGCTAAAATGGATGCTTAGATTAGCGAGTTAAGTGAGCCTAAAAAATGTTTTGGGGGGTGATTGGACTATGGAAATAGTTTGAGGTAGCTTGTAAAGTGGGCTTTTTTCAGATGTTGCAGAGGTATGTATTCCATTACGTATAAATAATCTTATTATGTATGTATACAAAGACCTTATATGCAAATGCATGAAAATTAACCTAGCAATCATAATCATCACATTTCCTCGTTCTAGAGGGAAAAAAAACAAGAAAGAAAAGGAGAAGACGACGACGACTACAATCTCTCCATTTGTAATTTTCGTACGAAACGCAAGCTAGGCTCGATGTCGATCGGCTGCATGCTGAATAAACTAGCTTTGCTCAAGTCGTTATCGATCAGTCTACCATTTCCATGCTGTGATATATCTTATATATTTGGTCGACGCGGAGTACACACGGTTCGACCGCGTTAGAAGTAAGAAATTAAAATGGATAGACGATCGACTGATAGGGACGTAGGAAGCTTCGCTGGAAATGACTCAAGAGCTAGGTCATCCATTACACCACAGTACTGCGTACTTTCCATTAGCGAGCTAGGTTGGCTTTGCAGGAAATCCATATATTATCAACAAAAGTATATCTATTATAATATGCAATTGAGAAACTTTAGTTCTAGTATTAATTTACAAATATGGTTGAGCTACACTTTCAGTAGGATTCCAGTAGGTCAAGAATTTACCGCTAGATTTCGTCTCTTCAGCACGTGTAAAAAGCCTACTCATGGATGATGGGTGTGTAGCTGTGGTGTGCGTGTGTAGTGGAGGGCATGTCTGTCTATAATTAAAAAACATAATTGCACATATATATATATATTTGTATGTTGGCACACTAAAATAATTATAATACCAACCTTAATAACCTTATAGTCTAGATCTAAAAAACATAGAATTTGAGCTTAGTGTGAGTAGGAATACAATCATTTATACCAAATTAGTATAGAGATGTACAAAGATTAGATTAGAGGATATTTAAATAATATAAAAAATCCTGATAAAATATTAGAAGAAAAATTCAATAATCTAGTAAATAAATATAATAAACTAGACTATAATTTGAAACACTAGATATATGTGTATGTTGGTTAAGGTTTGCTGATTAACTCACTACTTAAAATAAAATAAAATTTGGCACACTAAAAATACTGGTGCTGGTTACGACTAATTACTGTTCATCACCATTCACGTACTGTTCACTACTCACATGAGAAAATTTTATCTTTAAAATCTTTGCTGGTTGGCAAAATCAATCGGTATTTGTTTCAGTTAGAGTTGATAATCAAGCCATAGTAACATGTTAAAAAATCTTACTTTCTAGCATATGAGTAGAGATTATAACATAAGGTCTGTGAGTAAAACTTGTTTACAAGGTTTTAAAAAGAAAACTATATGTAATATTTGTTTATTATGAGATAATTTTTTTAAGAATTTCGATTTGTCTGTTCTGAACGTCTTTTCGTAGTTCTGGATCATATCATATATCTTGTATAGGCATTGGAACTGTCTAGAAATAAGTTTACTGATCTCAGTTAGAATACATTTTCACTAGGAATATATGGTGAGTAATGAGTAGAATCTTTAGACAATTCTTTTTTAATCTAATATCACTATATTAAATTAGTGTAAATGATTATAATCCTACGTAAATTTGATAGTCGAGGACATTCCAATAATATAAGAAATCCCAATAAAATATTGAAATTTTTTTTATTATCTATCAAATAAATATAACAAACCTAAACTATATAATTAAAATATACCTAATAGATGCTTCACTAAAAGATATAGAATAATTTAAAATACATATAGAAGAATTATTAAAATGTAGTGCAGAGCATGAGTATCTATAATTAAAAAAACAATTGCAAGATATATATGTGTGTGTCTACGATGGCACAATTTTTTTTGAAAGGAATAGTTTTGGACCTCAGATCTATGGAACTGACCGACAATGCTTCATGTATTGTACAACTTCCATGGATTAATGTATACTAGTATTTTGCTTATAAAGATTATCTGGCACAACTATTTACGTTGGTAAGATCAAACATGTTGAGCAACGAAAGCAAACACGCAGCAAATAATAACCAGTGATATAAAAGCAATCCTAATATTATCAGAATACTAAATTAATCACCCTAGCACTCAAAAGACCCAGCACCTTACTTCAACACGTAGCTACAGTACTCATTACAGTGTCTAAGTAAAATCAGCAAAGCGACTCCAAACAAAACTAGTTAGAACTTCACCAATTCAAATCCCTTTGACATGAAACTTGAAACATAAGTTATATACAATGCCTAGGTTCAATTTTAGCCAGTAAACACAAAAACAACCAATAAAATTGATGTGATCAAACAAAACATTAATCTGAAGTAATTCTACAAGCGTGCGAGGAAATGTAGATTAATAAAAAAACTAACCAATAAAGCAACATCCATTTTGATAGGTAAAACTAGACTTCACTATAAATCTAACAAAAAAAACTGCACTCAAATCCTTTGATTAGATCAAAATCTGGAAACAATATAAGATCAGTGAAAAACCTAGCAAAACTCACCCAGTGTCAAATCCAAATTGAAAAAACGGAATTGTAAATAATTTACTCAACTTTATTGATCAAATCATGTTCCAAAAGTACCTAGAAAAGAACCACATCTCTCATAACCTCTGTCGACGGGTGTAAGGTACGTTTGAAACCATGCTATACGCGAGATCGGAATAAAGAGACAGTAGATGAGGAGTTTTATACTAGTTTAGGCCTCTGACAAGGATAATAGTCTTAGTCTTGTTTATATGTATAGCTTGAGAAAGTAATACACACTGAGTACAAATGGGAGCAAGTTAGTGGTTGTAGCCCACGGTGGTGATCTCAACAAAATAATCCGACGAGTTATAGTCGCCAAATAGATGCATGGTTTCCTCTTGACTTAGTCTCAATATGCCTTGTGTCTATGATATATGACTTGATCCTTTGCTCCCTAAGGACTATCCAAATAGGATACGGGCAGACAAGTTATCACCATCCTTGATCTAGACTCCAAAGTACTACCTTAATCAGGTGGACTAGTCTCTTATTTATAATCTTATCCTCACTCGGGTATATATTACTGTATAATATTAGGTATGTAGTATTTTTGACGATGACCAATACAAATATACAGGGTATGCCATATCTATAAAATTGACAGTAGCCCTAACCTCTATGTAAATGTATGCTCCAACGTTATTGAGAGTATCTTACTCGAGGAGTTATGTTGTCGATATCGTCAACTTGCTCAAGAAGTATCCAAGTAGGTTAAGGTTGATAACTCGATCCTTTCTTTCAGACAATTTTATCAGAATGTTGTCAAAACTTGAATTTGGATAGATGTTAGAATCTTAATTGCCAAATGTGAACAGCTATGGTATTGCCAAGAATTTCATACTGCTTTCCTTGAAATGCGAATTATCACTATGGGATTATAAATTTCAGTAGTGAGAATCATCTCAAATTTGTTCACATCCACTGTTATTGCTTCCTTTGTATTCAACCTCCTGGTGCCTAGAAAAAATCCTAACTTACCATTTTCCACATCATCCACCAATGGATCTTTGCGATTCCATCATGAGTAATGTAGCTCTTAGGACTTTGCAAGCAGAAGGGTCAATTCTCGGCCTAGGAACCATGGCTCGATAGGAAGGAGGTATAAAACCCAACCCTAAACTTGGCTAGATTGTCACTCGCAAGCTTTATGCAATGCTATTTTCTCCCTCCTCATTCTGAATTTTTATTGCTTCTTCTTAATCCTAATTCCATCACCTTCCTTAGTATCTTCACACATATTTGTGAGGCATACTTGAGAGTGCGCCCTTTCCTAGCCTTGGTTATATACTTCTATGAACTCAGGTTCATGGAATAGTTGAGAATCACACCAACACAACTTCTCAATTTCTTGCTATCCTGACCAAAAAGCCAAATGCCTCAAATCCTAGGACTCAACTCCTCCAAGATATGAGTCCCTAGACATCTTTATTAGGAAAATTAAGGAACTCATACATCATGGTTTGATGGCATATGAAATTATCAGTGACTTTGTACTTCATCCGATTCAACCTTTGCAACCACGTGAATATCCCATATATGAGTACAACTTCTATGTGATGTAGTAATGTTTTGGACAATATTTTCTATTAAATACTCCCACTTTGTCATGTTGTCAGAACAACTTATCAAACTAGGAAGTACTTAATATCTTTGTCTTGCATTCCGATTCTCCTTTGTCGATATTGCATCATAGTGAGAAGAATGAGAACGAAGTAGTGAACTGGCAAAGTGGTCAACCTAAGGATGTAGTAGTGATATAAGATTCCTCCCTGATAACCATGTGTCCTAACGAAGCAAGAAAGAAGATGATCCCTTCCCTTCAATCTGAGCTTAAATTCTTCCAACAGCAGTGCCAAGCTATGTATTCACATTTTATCCCCTTATGTAATTTGCTTTTCATCCAAGCAAGCATTTATAGAGATAAACACGAGTGTAGGATTTGAGAACTTTGAAGAGGATTTCAGGAGACCAATTAGGCGCTTGGAAATTAAGCTCAAGAGGGAGAGACTTGAGTATGAGATGGCCTTAATCCTAAAAGATCAAGAGATCAGGATGTTGAAGAACAGGAATATATGGTTCTTGATGTACATGGAGAGTTGATGCGACCTCTTAGAGAATGCATGTTGAGAACTTCACATTTCGAGAACAGCACTGCATAAGACACTAGAAGGATATCTTAGTTGGATCAAGACAACCTGCAACCTACTAGGAGAAGTCCCTACTCAATTTGACAAGTGCCTAAAAGATAAATGTTGTTGGGCCAGTTGTTATGCCGAGGGTCATCTTCTAGAGTGCTTGAAAGAAGCTTGTCCTTCCTTGGACTTGTGCTGAATAAATCTAGGCTTTATTAGGTCTCATCGATCACCCGAAGAGATAGATGCTTTAGCTTGTTCCCTGGTAGAAGTAGCTGAGAATGTATATAAAACCATGGGCGTCGTAGTAATGTAATCAACATTATGTTTTTGCAAAAGACATTTAACTAGAGATATCAGTATTCATATGATCACACTTAACTAGAGATATCGGTAATCATATGATCTATGAAATTCTAGTAATGTATATTAAGTAGTATTGATATTGTGTGAATGCTGAGTATACATTTTATTTTATTAGGAAATCTTATTCGATAACTAGATCATATAGTTCCCCTTGCCCCTGCTATTTTGTCAGGAACGTGATTCTCGGAAGGCAATCATAATGCATATTCAGAATAACAAATGCGAAAAATACCCCTAGCTCCCTATTGTGAAGTTGGAAAAACCAATTCCTAATTACACAGTTAGTAATATGTTATAATGAGAAGCAAAGTCTCTCAGCCCCCAGCTACTCAGAAATATAGAGCGTCCCCTACTTATTGAGTAGCTAAAGAACATATAAGGCATAGAGGTGGTATACTTTGTATTGAAGTTGATATGTGATATATGGGATTAATGGGGAAAACATGGAACAATTTATTGATATCTAAAAAGAAACATAAAAAACTTATAGAGTTGACATACTACACATAAAATTTTCATAGTTGGTCAATATTCCAAGTACTTGTTAATTCGTGGCCTTCGTTGTTGGCAATTTTATATGCTCTCAGTCAAAGTATTCGAACCATCTTGTAGGGGCCTTCCCATTTTGGGCACAACTTATTTCATCTTGATCGGCTTTGAACCCTTCTCTGGACGTAATCTCCTATAGTGAATATGTGAGATATGTGATATGTCATATATGGGATCAATGTGGAAAACATGGCACACTTTATTGATATATAAAAAGAAACAGAAAAAACTTTTAGAGTTGACATACTACACAAAATTTTTGTAGCTAGTCAATATTTCAAGAACTTGTTAATTCACAGCCTTTGTCGTCAGCAATTTTATAAGCTCCTGAACAAAGTATTCAGACCATCTTGTAGGGGCCTCCTACTTGGGGGATAGCTTGTTTCATTTTGATTGGATCTGAACCCTTCTCTAGATGTAATCTCCTATGGTGAATATGCGAGACCGGATGCGTTTCTCATGAATCAACAAAGAGCCTACTGATATCATGCGGCTCATAAAGCGACACATTTTTGGTGTTCCTCAAGCAAGTTGACGTTGTCTATATGCCATTCATCTTGTTCCTTGTTGGAGTATAGTTCTACTCTAGCGAACAGAAGGTGATGCTTTGAAGGGAACATTGCCTCGTATCTATAACTAAGAAGAAATGAGTCTCCTTAGTGGCTATTGTTGGTGTGGTGCATGCTACCCATAGCACTGACGGTACCTTGACTCAGCGTTTGTCATAGGCCATGAGCCTATCATATACACGAGTCTTAATTCCTTGAAGTATGATCATTTGACTTGGCTATTGCTCTAAGGATGTGAAATTGAGGTGAAGCAGATTTTGACTTTGAAATTGATGCAGTAATCTTGAAAATCACCGCTTTAAAACTGGGAGTTGTTGTCAATAAAAATGTGATGAGAAAGTCCATATTGGCATAAAACACCCTTAATGAACTTGATGGCCTTTTTAGATTTGATTTCCCATCCTAGCTCTGCTTCAATCCACTTAGTGAACAAACAGAAATTTATATCTACCCAAGTTTCGAGGAAAGGTCCGAGGATGTCTAGTCCTCAGCATGAGAAGGGCCATAATAATTGTATAGTTTGCAAGGCTTGTGGTGACTCCTTGTGTGCTTGTTGTGGTACTAACATGCCTCACATCTTTGTACTAGGTCACAAGCATCTTGTAGGGTAGTAAGCCAGTAAAAACCTTGTCAAAAGGTTTTATCAAATAAAGTACGCCCTCTGACTTGCAATCCGCATATGTCGTCGTGGACTTCTGTTAGCAGCTCTATGTCATCTTTATATGTGATGCACTTAAGAAGAACATTGTTTTGAGCCCTTTTGTACAAGTCATCTTCTATCATGGAATAGAGTTTGGCTTGTCAGGCTTGTTTTTTAGTTGTTGTGTCATTATCTGGAATAGAGTTTGAGACTAGATAATCTAGAATAGACGTTTGACAATCGTTATTTTTCTTAATATTGGCAATGGCACTACTGATCTTATCTGTATTGGGATTAGATGTTGTTGTAGCCCCTGTGTCCTCTATAGTGGTAGGCAAGACATCATCCTTAGGTGTGTTGCGTATAGATGGAATCATTAGTACTTCTAAGAATGTGCTAGGTTCGACCAGTTCTCTTATAGAAGCTTGATGGTCAGGGTTGTTGGCACTGAAGTTATCCTTCGAGGCCGTTGAACCTATGCCCCAGCTTTCTGACTTTGACTAAGTACTTTGTTAGCTCAGGATTTGAGCACTTGTAGTTTTTTTGCAATTGATTGAAGACTAGTTGTGAGTCCTCTTTCACGACTAGTCATGTTATTCCAAGTACAGTAGCTGCTTGTAATCCAACGAGTAGTCATCGTACTCAGACGTGTTGATGGTGGCACGGAACTCAGTTGTATGGCATACTTGAGTAGGTCACCTATTGGTGAGGTGAGAATAATTCCTCCTCCTATGCCTTGGTTGTTGAGTGCTTCATCAAATGCCATAGTCCATGTTTCGCTAGTTATGTTGTCGATATTGGTGTTTGTAGGAAGAATCCATTTTGTGACCACTTAGTGATGCATCAAACCATATCCTAGCTATGGACGACTTCTTGGAAAGAGTATGAGGAGATGACTGTGACCTTGTGGGCTTGAAAATAATGGTGTAGCTTTTGGGACATCATCGCAATTGCATAGAGAAATTTCTAAATTGGAGGATGTATTATCTTTGTGTAGTGGAGAACCTCACTAACATAGTAGATAGGCCATTGTATCTTGTCGTGCTTGACAACAAGGCTGGTGCTGATTGAGTATGGTGTCATATAAATGTATAGGAATAGCTCCTCGTGTGGTTGAGGGGTGACCTATAGGAATAGCTCTTTGGTCCACTCAAATTTCATGTTTCTGCAATAAATTGAAGAGAGGTAGCCTTTCTTCTCCCATTCGGGCTATAAATCTGTTAAGTGCTGCCCTATATCCAATCAACTTTTGCACCTTCTTTAACATTATTGGCGACCTCATGTTCTCAATCACTTTAATCTTCTCGGGGTCGGCTTTGATGCCACGTCTAAAGACAAGGAATCCAACTAATTTTCTTGATGGGACACCAAAATTGCACTTCTCTTGGTTTAGCTTCAACAAATATTTCTAAAGGTTCTCAAACATTTCTTGGATGTCCTAAATTAAGTGATCTCAGGTTTTTCACTTTACAAAAATGCTATCAACATAGGTTTCAATATCGCAGCTGAAATGAGTTTGGAAAGCACCTTGCATTTCTCATTGGTATGTGTCTCCCACGTTTATTAATCCAAAAGGCATCCTTACATAGCAGAAAACACCATAGGGTGTTACAAAGATGGTCTCTTCTTTGTCCTCCCTAGACATTTGTTAACGACAAAAATTAGCACAGACTAGCGTACCGGTATGTGTTTACACCAAAATTTGGTAATCCTCACAGACATGATTGGAAAGTCGATCGGATGGTTTAAGGATGGATTCAGTCTAGTCAAAGATGGAATATTATTCAGATGGGACTTAGTCTAAGGAGGAGCCGTGAAAACCATGACAGGATACTTTCTCTATAGAATATATCTTGTAAGATAGGCAAGTTTAATTAGTTTTGTTAACTTCTTAGACATAGTAACATTCAGACGTTGTTTGTAATCGTGTAGGACTCTTGTAACTTCATGGTATAAATATAGACCTCTTGGAAACCTTGTAAGATTATCCGTCACAAGTCACAGATCAATTCAATCTCGGCGCATCGTCACCTTAGTTCATTTAGGTTTTTACCAGCAGGTTCTGGCTCTCGACACAAGGCTGCATCGGTTAAGTCCGATCTCTAGCGAAGGGGTAAGTCCCACCACTATCTTGGTGTATCTGCTCTATCTAAGGCTGCATCAGTTAGGTCTAATCTCTTAGTCCGATCGGGTACATCACATCAAGTTTATGTGGTGCTATTAGCTAATCAAGCTTCCTCTACTGCCATCAGTCTTATGCTGCATCGGTTAGGTCCGACCTACTAGACCACTGATAGTAGATTGAGCCGTAGGTCGATAGGTCTTTATGCAAATATTTCATCGGAGTAGCTCATCGATGAGTTATCCACACATTGAGCCTCACACCTAGTGTACTTGTTTCTCAGCCGATATACATATATCTTCAGAGCTTTCCTCCCATTGGCTTAGCTAGCCGATGAGTTTGCCCATTTCTTCTATTCACACGTCCGATCGAGCCTTTCGTATCTTCAGAGGATTGGATCTTGCTCCTTACTATTAATCACATTTCCTATTTAGAGCGTCATCAGCTTTACAGCCGATGGGTCCTTTATCTTATTGCTTACTATCCACATATGCCTTCATCAGCTTTCCAGCCAATGGATGAGCACTATAGCCTCTGTCAGCAACAAGCCAATAGGAGGATTCCACATATTGTTCATCAACCATTGAATTATAGAGAGGTATCAGCTCTGCAACCGATGGGTCCTTTATCTTATTCCCCTTTATCCATTTATGCCTTCATCGTCTCAGCTGATGAAAGAGTGCTATAGTTTCTATCGGCAACTAGCCGATAGCAGGAATGCATCAGACGTAGCCGATGATTATCTCAATACTATTGGTGACCAGTAGATAGTAGGAGTTCTTATCGGCCCATCGGCCGACTGAAATTGCAGGGTCAAATTGACTGGCGTGCCCGCAACTTCAGTAACCCGAGAAAGAGACCTCGATGCTAAAGGACCTGCATTAGAGCCAGATGTTTTAGGCCATCGCGTGTTCGCGTGATGTCATCGGACCTTTATCGGCTCATGCCCGCTCGTCCTCTCGGCTCTTCGCTTGGTCTGATCTTTCCTATGTGCGCACGAACATTCTTTTGGCACGCCTAGTGGGAACATCAGGAGTGCAACCCAATGAGCCAAAGGACCTGCATCGAAGCTAAGTAGACATCCTAAGCCTCGGCGTATCCACACGCACCTTCATTGGACCTCCATCGGCTCACCCTCGCTTGCCTTCTTAGCACACCTAGTGGGACAGAAGACTTCATTCATCAGTTAGTTGGACGAATCATCGACTAAAGATTTCACTCATCGACCGGTGGGATGATACAATTGCTTGCTTATAAGTCAGAATTTCATTCATCGACCAAAGAGGCAGTTTTAATCAATATGTCTAAAGAAGTGGTTGATGTGAAGGCGTGGTTGTTCGATGAAGACAACATAACCGGTGACAATGGAAGATTTAACTGAGGAGAAGAGACATCAAATAGAGTAGAGCATGGCCAATTTTTAGAAGCTCTATTTGGAATCCTTTGGTATAACTAGACAAGGGCCAATTTAAAAATCACAGTTTCTAAAACCTGTTTTGATAAGAGAATTGAGCCAGTCACCACCTGTGAGTTCTCTAGAGCCATTGAAAGAGATGATCAATGAAGTAGTTCACCACGCACTCATCAACCAATCGATAGTGTTGATGAACACATTACACAATCTAATCAAGAAGACTATGGATAAATCATCAGCTTAAGAGCCTGATTAAGGTCCTATGTATTTGCCGAAAAAAATAGAGCTACTTCAGGTAACTTATGCAACCAGAATGGGTTTATTGGCGAATATGTTTCCACCAACACAGAATCGACTCGAGGGGCAATGGGATGATGCACTTCCAGAGTATCATCGGACTACCTATTATGGGGGGTATTGCTAGGACTATCCGGGTGGTAATCCCGATTCAAGCAATTATCACGGAAAATATCCCAAGTAGAATTGGGTACCAACTCTATCTCCGCAATATCGAAGAGAAATCCCAAGGGAGGAGGATTGGTCAGCAAGAGTTGCAGAAGTGGCAAGAGAGCAATTTGGTATAAAACCAAAGAACCATATCCTGAGTGGTTTGATAGAGTTCCTCTACCGTGCCAATACAAAAAACCAGATTTCTCCAAATTCTCAGGGTAAGACAACATATTTACGATAGAGCATACTAGCCGATTCTTAGCCTAGTGTGGAGAAACATCAGCTGAGGAAGCCCTGAGAGTTTGAATTTTTTTGTTGTACTTATCTAGATTGGTCTTCACATGGTTTTATTCATTACCACCGAATTCAATTCGAGGATGGGCCTATCTAAAGAAGCAGTTTCACAAATACTTCTTTACTAAGGTCCTCAAGATATGGCTCACGGATTTGATATTGGTGAAGCAGAAGGCAGAAGAATCAGTTTCAGAATATATTCAAAGATTCTATAATATAAGAAACCAATGCTACTACTTGGACTTGAGCAATAAACAGTTAGCAGAGCTAGCCTTCCAAGGATTATTGAGTCATATTAGAATAAAGTTTTTCTCCCAAGAGTTTGAGAGCTTAGCACATTTGATGCAGACAACATTGGCTTATGGAAGCCAATTGACAGAAAGGGAGCAAATTTTAGAGTAATGGGAGCTTGAGGAAGATAATTTCAAAACATGAGTCCTCATAGTTCAAAATTAGAGAGCATGTGTTTACATCAAAATTTGGTAAACCCTACAGACATGATTGTAAAGCTGATCGGCTTTTGGAAGGAAGCCAATTGATATAGTGAGGAAGCTGATCGGATGGTTTGAGGATGTATTTGGTCCAATCAAAGAAGGAAGGTTATTCAGATTGGACCAAGTCTAAGGAGAAGCCGTGGAAACCATACCATGGTACTTTATCTTTATAGAATATATCTTGTAAGATATGCAAGTTTAATTAGTTTTGTTAAATTATTAGAGATAGTTTTCTTTTATGTTTAGGAAATAACGTTCAGAGCTTGTTTGTAACCACGTCGGACTCTTGTAACTCTAGGGTATAAATATATACTTCTTGGAAACCTTGTAAGATTATCCATCACAGATTACAGATCAACTCAATCTCGGTGCATCGCCACCCTTGTTCATCTAGGCTTTTACCGACGGGTTTTGGCTCTCGACGCAAGGCTTTATTGGTTAAGTTAGATCTCTAGCGAAGGGGTAAGTCCCACCACTATCTTGGTCTATCCGCTCTGCCTAAGGCTATATTGATTATGTATGATTTCTTAGTCTGATTGGGTGCATCACATCACGTTCACGTGGTTCTATCGGCTTACCGAGCTCTCTCTACTGTCAGCAGTCTTGTGTTGTGTCGGCTAGGTCTGACCTGCTAGACCGTTGATAGTAGATTATACCATAGGTCGATAGGTCTTTATGCGAACATTTCATTGGAGCAACTAGCCGATGAGTTATCCACACATTGAGCCTCACGCCTAGTGTATTGGCTTCTCTACCAATATACATATATCCTCAGCGAATTGCTCCTATCGGCTTAGCTAGCCAATGGGTTTATCTGTTCCTTCCATCCGATCTAGCCTTTCGTATGTTCTGAGGATTAAGTCTTGCTCCTTACTATTTGTCACATATTTTATTTGAAGCATCATCAGATTTGTAGCCGATGGGTTATTTATCTTATTCCTTGCTATCCCCATATGATTTCATCGGCTTTCTAGCCTATGAATGAGTGCTATAGCCTCTATCGACAACTAGTTGATAGGAGGATTCCACATACTGCTCATTGATCGCTATATTTTAGAGAGCTATCGACTCTGTAGCTGATGGGTCTTTTATCTTATTCCTCGTTATCCGTTTATGCCTTCATCAGCTTTTTAGCTAATGAAAGAGTACTACAGTTCTATCGACAACCAGTCGATAGTAGGAGTGCATTAGGCGCGGCCGATGATTATCTTAGTCCTAGCGGCGACCAGCTGATTGTAGGAGTTCTTATTGGCCCATCGGCTAACTGACTCATCAGCTTATCTACTTATCGATTGTAGGGTCAAATTGACTGGCTCCCGCAACTTCAGCAACCTCGACAAAGGGACCTCAAAGCCAAAGGACTTGCACTAGAGCCAAGCAAATCTCTTAGGCATTGGCATGTTCGCGCGATCTCATCGGACCTCTATCGGCTCATGCCTATTCGCCCTCTCAGTGTGCCTCTCCGTCCGGTCTGATCTTTCCTACACGTGCATGAACATTCTTTTGGCACGCCCAGTGGGACAATCGAGAGTACACCCCAATGGCCCGATGGACCTTTGCTGGAGCTAAGCAGACCTACTAGGCCTTGGCATGCTTACACATGCGTCCATCGGCTCACACTCGCTTGCACTCTTAGCGCACACCTCCATCCGATCTGATCATCCCCACGTACATGTGAACAGTATGGCTGATTTGGTGTGTCTGACAAAGGCCGATGGTTATGAATCGGTTGAAACCAATGGCTGATGAATTGACTGAAGTTAATGGTTGATTGATCAGTTGGCATGTTTTAGTTTGGGTCTGGGTGGATCAATTGGCCCATGAATGATTGAGCCCAGGCTTGTCTGTGGAAGACAAAGAAAGATATATTTAGGGATATCTATTGTAATTAGGTAAGATTATATCATAATTACAATTGATTGTTAGTTTTTGTTCATTTCATGGTTGCCATGGATATTCTAACTACCTAGGACTTATGTAATCCTAGGGTATAAATATAAATCCTACTTTCCTGTAAAATAACGTACGACTCAATATAACAATACTCTCGGTGCATTGCCAACCCTAGTTCTCTAGGTTTTTTCTGGCGGGTTCTGGCTTTCGATACGAGGCTGCATCATTTCTATCTTTGATGAAGGGGTAAGTCCAACCACCTAACAGTTGTATCGATAGGACTGGTCTCATCTAAAGCTGTATCATTTTGATCTCTTAGATTATTCTAGTTCAGTCAATATGGTTGCCTATTTACCTTGATATATCGGTTCTATCTAAGGCTGTATCATTTCGATTTGTTAGATTGGTGTATCTATCACGCTTGTGTAGGTTCTATTGGCTAAGTAGGCTTTTCTTATTATCTGCAATCTAATATTATCTCAGTTAGGTCTGGTCTATTAGATTGCTGCTAATAGGTTAAATCCTACTAAGTTAGTAGGATTTATTCAATGTTTTATTGGAGTTCTAGCTGATGAGGTATCTTCATAATTAAGCTTCAAGTTTAATATGTATCGGCCCTATAGCTGATATAGTTCTAGCTGATATTCATGTCTTTATCATAAGCTATTTTTACACATATCGGACCACTAGCTGATATTCATATTTTGTTTCACTGATTTATCTACTATTAATTAATCTAGTTTTACAAGATTTAATCTTATACTATCTCGATTTAGTTTGATCTATCAAGATTGTCTTTAATAAGGCAAACATTGTGATTTAGTAGGTTTTTGTTGCTTTCATCAGCTAAGCTAGCTAATGAGCTTACTTGCCTATATCATTTTATACATATCTCTATACCCGCATCAGTCTTGCCACTAGTGTGCAAGTGCTACCATTTCTATCGGCCATCAATTGATTGAAGGAGCTCATTTTGGCCATTCGGCTGATTGGCTCAAGGTTCTAAGTATTGTTCATGTTTCTTGTCAATTGCAGGATTAAATTGACTAGCAAGCCCTCAACGAGTCAAGTTAAGACCAATACTGGAGTGAAGTAGATCTACCAGGCCACTGGGTGTGATGCAATGGTCTTGGTGATTTTTGTGCCTACACGCTTTTGGCACACCTAGTGGGACAACAAGCTAAAGATGTCTAACGAAGTCAACAATGAGAATATCATCCCTATTACCATGGAGAATTTGACTAATGAATAGAGCAGTAGGTGCAGGAGTTGATGGATGGATTTTAGAACATGTGTTTGGAGTCTTAAAGAATGACACAGTAGGGCCCAACATAGAAGACTCTATCCCAAAAATGATACTATTTGGGGAGTTGAGTCATGCACCATCAAATCCCCTGAACAATATTCAGAACATAGTCAATGGGGTAGTAAATCATGCGTTAATCAATCAATCTGGATTGTTGGTGAATATATTACAAAACCTCATTAAGAAGATAGTGGATCCATCCATCTATAAAGAACCTTCTCTAGGACAAGTGTAGCTCCCAGAAAGGGTAGAGCATGGTTGGAGCATGAGAAGAGACTTTTTTATCTTTGGCACATAATCAAGCTGGGAGGCAAAACAGTGAAGTACTTGCCGTGCATCGCTACAAGATAAATTACGGGGCAGAACAACGACGTGGTGGAGAGATGGCAAAGTGGGGAAGCACGTGGAAAAACATAATCAATACCAGCAACCCCACAATTAGTATCAAGCATCGTAGAATCAATATCAACAACTCCATGATCAGTATCAAGAGCCTCAAAACCAATATCAGGCACAACAATCGTAGTATCAGGAGTTACAACAAGACCAATATCAAATGAGGTAGCCTTAATATCAAGCACCCATCTTTTAGGTTCCGCAAAATTATCCTAAGGAATCAATAGATGGAGATTGGACGGCTAGGATCACGGAGGTGATGAGAGAATAGTTTGGCTTAAGGCCTAAGGAGCAAACATATATGCACATGCACCCTTATCTAGAATGGTTTGATAGGGTTCCTCTACCTTACCGATATAGGATATCAGACTTTTCCAAGTATTTAGGAGAGGACAACACTTTCACTATGGAGCATGTAAGCTGATTCTTGGCCCAACGTGAGAAGGCATCGACTGAAGACTCTTTGAGAGTTAGATTCTTTTCCTTGTCATTACTCGGATTGGCTTTCACGTGGGTTTCATCGCTTCCCCTGAATTCTATTTGAAATTGGTCCAATATGGAGAAATAGTTCCATAAGTATTTCTTTGCTAGGATTCATAAAATGCACCTCATAGACCTAATAGCAGTAAAGCAGAGGATGGATGAGATAGTTCTAGACTACATTTGGCGATTCCATGATGTTTGGAGCCGATGCTACAATTTGAATTTG
Source organism: Oryza coarctata (assembly GCA_030770085.1). Lineage (NCBI taxonomy): Eukaryota > Viridiplantae > Streptophyta > Magnoliopsida > Poales > Poaceae > Oryza > Oryza coarctata. The sequence goes on from CM061471.1 coordinate 10,017,407, forward strand.
AATGACGGGTAGTTAGCCAAACTAGCTTTCCAAGGGTTACTGGGCCCTATAAAGACAAGTTATCATCGCAAGAGTTTGAAAGCCTAGCGTAGCTCCTACATAAGATATTGATTCATGAAAGCCGATTCCAAGAGGCTTGGAAAGATAGGCTCCAAAGGAAGATCAATCGGGTTTAGGCCTATCCATCAGACGAGGAAACAGATGAGGGTTCTGACATCAAGATTGATATGCCTGAGTGGGTCAAAAACAAGAAGCCAATGCTTTGTGCATGGGTGAAGATTATTGGCAAGGATGAGAGGTATGATTTTGATATCAATAAAGCTGGTAAGATATTATACTTGCTTCTTCTAGAGAAATATATCCTTTTACCCCTATGACACATCATTCCACCTATTGACGAGCTAAAAAAGAAGAGGTACTACAAATGGCACAACTCGATCTCGCACCACACTAATGAGAGCAAAGTGCTTCGGCAATAGATTCAATCGGCCGTGGAGCAAGGAAGAATTGATGATAAGAGGCCGTTGAACATTGATGGTCATCCGTTCCCCTATAATAGCCGATGGTAAAGATTGTTGAAAGTACAAAAGGCTGAGTATGACATCATCGCAATTAATTGAAAAATATCAAAAGTGGTGGGAAAAGGACTACAGATCATTGTCATCATTGATAGAGGAGGATGAGGTCTGCAGTAGTCCCCACTGGAGTTGCCTCTTTTTTTTTGGTTTTGTTGGGATTGAAGGATGAAGCTTTCGTAAGTTGATGACTGCCCAAAGTGTAATGTTCGATTGCACGAAACCGATCAGCATTTAACACATGTTGATTGGACAAGCCAAGAAACGCACGAGTCTCGAGATCGGCTCCATTGTCTACCAAGGATTGATCATGAGTTGGATGAGGGATTGAACATCCATGCCAGCGAGTCTTAGTGCATGACCAATTGTCCTGTGGGTCAATATGTCTAGGAGAAAATGTCAAAGATGAATTCAACAAGGAGTTCAATAGAGAACACCAAGGTTAGAATTTTCAATGGTGCCTTAGCAACATGTTTATAAAAAAGCCAAAAAAGACGGCTACAATGATTGAGGGCCTGTGAACAAGAGGAAGAACGACAACAGCTGCATGAGGAAGCTATTCGCCGCCAAAAAATCCCGTGACCGGGGAGGGACGGCGGCTCGGTCAAGAGAAGGCCTGGGAGGTCTGCTTATCTCTAGTTCAGGTCCTTAAGCATCGAGGTTCATGGGCGTGCCAGTCAATTTGACCCTGCAATTGACAAGGAAGTGAGACGAGCGAATCCGATACAGGCGCTCGCTATCGGCTAGCTGCCGATAGGATCGGGATGCTGTTCGATCGACTGGGGAGCCGATGTGTATAGGTGTCGACGAGCGGTCGACCGCAGAGCCGATCGGACTTAACCGATGCAGCCCCGCATCGAGAGCCAGAACCCGCCGGTAAAACCTAGATGAACTAGGGTGGCGATGCGTTGAATTTGTAGATGATCGAGAGATATCTTACATGTTTCCCGGGGGTCTATATTTAACCTTGGATTTACAGACAGAGTCCGATGCGTCTACGACCATCAGACATTATTTCCTAGTAAGAACAAAGGAAAATATTCCTAAAGAAGTTAACTAACCAGCTAAATCTCTCTAATCGAGCAAGGTTATAATTTACAAAAATAAGCACCCTGCCATGGAGTCCACGGCTCTTCCCCAAACCCGGTTTCATCTGAATAATCTTCTAATTTGCAACTGAGTCTTCCTTTGCTGCAACCTGATCGGCTTCTCCACTGTAGCTATCGGACCTTCTTTTAGTCAAGCCGATTCTTTTTCTTCCTTCCCTCGGGCTTCTCAAACCTGATCCCAATTAGACAATCCCCTGTCTTTAAGCCGATCCAATCTTCTACTAATCTGATTGGCTTTTCTACAGTTCTCCATCAGCTTTGTCTCAGTATCTCCATCGGCCGATGACTGCATTAAACCCTTCATCAGACCTCTCAGCCGATCGGCTTTAGCCCCCATCGGATCTCCCAGCCGATCGGCTTTAGCGCCATCGGATCGTCCAGATTTTGGCGTTAACAGAAGCGTAGCACATTGCCGACAATGCAACGGTGTCCGTCAAGAGTGGCACATTAAGTAGAGGAATGATGATGTTGACCCAACGGCCTCGGTGAGCATGCTGTTTTATTTGCCAATGGAATGCAGAGCGGCTAGAATTGAAGGTGATGAGGCTGAAGAATCCATGGCATAGTTGGCTTTAGAACCCTAGCAGGTGGTGTTTGATAAGCATAGGGAGTTAGAGCATTGGCATTTGCACCCACTGTACATCAAGGGGCATGTGGATGGTAAGCAAAAGGCAAAAATGCTTATTGATGGTAGGGCGGCTATCAATTTGATGCCTTACTCAATGTATCAAAAGCTTAGGAAGACTGTCGAGGATTTAGTCAAAACAAATATGGTGCTTAGGGACTTTAGTGGTAATGCTTTAGAAACTAATGAAGCAATTAATGTGGAGCTCATTGTAGGAAGTAAGACCCTGGCAACTTTGGTGTGTTTGATGAAAGCCGATGGTCCTTGACAAAGGCCAATGATGATGAATTGGCTGAAACCAATGGTTGATAAATCAGCTGAAGCCAATGGTTGATTTATCAAGGTTGTCTTTAATAAGGCCAACATCGTGATATAGTAGGTTTCATTCCATCCATTGGCTAAACTAGTTGATGAGCTTACTCACCTATATCATTTTATATGTATCTCTATACTCACATCGGTCCTATCGCTAGTGCGCAAATGTTACCATTCCCATTGGCCATCAACTGATGGAAGGAGCGCGTATTGGTCATTATGTTGATTGGCTCAAGGTTCTAACTTTTATCCATGTTTCTTATCAATTGTAGTATCAAATTGACTAGCACACTCTCAACGAACCAAGCTAGGACCTACACTAGAGTTAAGCAATCTCCTAGGCCGCCATGTGCAACGCGAGGGTCTTGACGATTTTTTGTGCCAACACCTTTCTAATTTGATGGTAGGCTAAGTAAGCATCAAGAAAACTCGATACTTTGTATCCGACTATAGAATCAATTAGTTCGTCTATCCTAGGGAGGGGAAAGTGATGTTTTGGACATGCCTTGTTGAGGTTGGTGAAGTTCATGCGCATCATCCATTTCCCTTAGCTTTTTGTACCATTACGAGGTTGGCTAGCCACTTAGGGTAAAGAACTTCTCGGATGGATCCTACATTTAGGAGCTTTTTGATCTCTTCTTGAATAGCTTCCTTGAGATCGTGCGTGAATCATTGCAATTTTTGTTTTATTGGTTGTGAGTCGAGTTGCACCATCAGCTTATACTTAATCACTTCCGTAGGAACCCCGAACATATTGGATGGTTGCCAAGCAAACATGTCTGCATCCTCCTGGAGGAAAGTGACGAGCTCGAGTCCGCATTTTTCATCAAGCCCAATCCCAATCATGATGGTTTTGTTGGGGGTTGAACTTGAGAGCAATACAACTTGTTAGCACCATCATGTTTTGTTGATATCTTGGCCTTTCTTTGTTTCCAAGAAGGGTCATCTGCTATGGGTGCAATGGTGGTTTGCTCAACCATGTTGAGGCTTCGCTTAACTCACTACATGGCAAATTGGGCCTTCCTTGATATAGTGATAAGGCCCTTCAGTCCTGGTATCTTGACAAGCTAGTATGCCTAATGCGGTACTGCCATGAACTTGGCTAGTGTGGTTCGTATGAGGATGGCATCGTCCGGTTTGTCAAATTCTACAATATCAAACATAATCTTCTCAGTTTGGAAGTTATCAACTGTGGCAAAAGTAACTAGCAGAGTTATCTTCCCTAATAGTTTTGAGGATGATTCTAGGGTGATCCTATGGAAAGATTGCTCAGATGATTTGAGTTTGCTTCTCAGGATTCCCATCGTGTCAGGGGCGCTAGCAAAGAGAAGGTTAATGGAATTGCCACCATCAATCACGATGTGCCTGACTTTGACATTCCTAATGATGGGTTAATCCACTATAGGATATCTTTTAGGGGTAGTCATGATTATTATGTGGTCGTTATCAATGAACTCAATCTTTCGGTTTGACATCGCAACTTCATATTCTGTCCGAAGAAAGTTGAGAAAACTTCTCAGTAGATCTTCTTATATTCTCTTTTGGAAGAGTAAGAAGTCAAATCATCAAAGATGTGAGTCACATGATGGTTTGTATCTAGGTAGTCGGCACCGTCATCAGAACGAGGACCACTATCCTCTTTTTTGACTATGCTTACTCTCACTGGTTCAGTTAGAGAGCAATCTAATGACTCATATCCTTCTAGAAAACTTAGTAGCCAGCCAAATAGTGTGAGCTAGTCCTATGTATTGGTCACCACTTTCTAGAGGGAGCTTCACCTTGGGACTCAAAGCAGCAAAGTTGTTGTGGTCCTCATTTTACGGTGAGAATCTCTCCCTCAGCCTTATACTTCTTGTTCCTCTTCCTAGGCTACGCTAATTTGTTGTTGGTCCTGGGCTCCTCTCTCTTGGCTTGTTGCCTATCATCTATCGCTTTCCACTTGCCATCATTATGTCAAACAACTTTCTCAGCATGGGCTCATTTGTTGACGATCTCGAAAAGCCTCTTTGCTAAGGTTATCTTTTTTGTCTCCAGCTCTTGGATTATGTAGCGTTCTCAGACTCTTGACTTGAACACCCTTATAATATATACATCGGTAATCTTAGGGATAGTGTTAAGGCCCTCACTAAAGCAGCGTATGAAGTCCTTGGGAGCATCACTGTCCTTCTGTCACATGGTGTGTACATCATTCTCAACCACGTGTCTCTTGTACATGCCATGGAAGTTAGCCAGAAATTGCTTGAAGAGATCTGTCTAGGAACTTGAAAGGTCAAGTAAGGCCTAGAGAGGAGGGTGAATAGGCGATAAAAACTTTATGGAAGTGGAAGCTAAAGCTGCATGTTGGGTATCCTGATATGTTGTCAGAATATTCGATCAGATTGGAACATTTGATATAACTATTAGAACATCCAATCATTGCAGCTGAAAAAAAGCAAAGGCCAAGCTCTAAATCTACCACAAGATCTAGCAATCAAGAACTAGCTACAAGAGTTGTAACTAACAAGGTATAAAAACAAGTAATGCAAGAGATAAAAAGTTGTCACCAAGATTTACGAGTTGATGTATTCCTTGAGTTCAAATCCTTGAGGAGATTCTACTCTTCGTTGAGGAGCTTACAAAGAACTGGGTCTTCAGTAACCCTTACCTCTTAAGGTTGCACAAACAAACTCTTTGTCCACTAGTGGTATCTCTTTTCTTACAAGGGTGAAATCTAGTGTTCACAAACTTCTCTCGGCACACCACACGTCAATCAATGGCTTGAGAGTGACGCCTGGCCATCTATTAGTCCTCAACCTCTAAGAGTAATAAATACAACAAAAACTCGAGGTTGAAAGTTAGTGCTCAAAAATCAAGCTAGAAGTCAAAATCATAGGTAAGATGCAACACAACTCCACTCACACAAAGCTTGTTCACAAAGATCAAGAAGGAGAGGTTCGAAAGCAAGGCTCAAAGTGAAGCTCAAATATCTCAAGCCAAGGGCACAAAATATGCAATCAGCCCTAGCTTGTGGGTAGGGAGGGGTTTAAATACCCCTCACCAAAAATCCAATAGTTAGAGTCAAAAGATTCCTCACATTGGATATTTCAATGTTGTCATCAGAATTTTTGATCTATTAAAAACACAATCTCTATCCTCCGAAACTCAGCTATCGACATAGAAAAATACACACATTGGATATTCCAATCTATGATAAGATATTCTAATAATATTTGACTAGCTAGGCCGAAGGTTAAAAGTTTTCCCAAAACATAGTTTTCAATCCTATCGGATATTCCAATTTAACATCAGAATTTTTAATAATATTTTGGTGGCCAAACCAATGCTCCAAACTTTATAGTTTTTGGATTTTCCAACTGATCGGTATTTCTAATTTGATGATTGGAATATCGTACAATATTTTGACTAGTAGATCAAAACTTAAAAGTTAGATGAAAATGGAAAATCCAATTTGATCGGACATTTTGACATGAATATCCGATATTCTAATCAGTTAAAAATCCCAGAAATCACAGAGAAAAAGAATCCCTTTGCAATAATTGGTTTAGCACCATTTTCAACCTTAGGTTTCAAAGCAGCATCTCTCTTTATATACTATGGTTTTCCTATGATTCAAGGAACGTGAAAACTAGGAAAAACTAATTTACCATAATTTACTTCTTTTGTTGTATATGATCTTTATACCTGTTTCAACCACTTCAAGCATTTTGATACCAAAGTGAGGACTAATCACCTTTGGATTATCTCAACAAACAATATTAGTCCGGTTGTCATTAATCCCCAAAATATTTAGGGGCCTATATGCTCTTTTAATCTCTATTTTTTTTTATTCATGACAACACAATTATATAATAAGAGAATTTGTATATAAAAGGAAATTTTGGTGCTGAGAATAGAGAAGTGTTCCCCTTGATGTATGCATGATGGGCATATGGAGAACTCCCCCTAAATCTTTTCATGCACAATTTGGCACAAACATATAGATTGAAGATGAATAAACATGACATGCCAACATCCACACAAGTACTAGAGACTAAAAGGATAAAATAACATCACATCACATAATCTCATACAAGCATTGTGCACAAACATAGACATGGTTCAAGCATAAAAATAATAAAAAAACACACACATAGTCTCATACAACCAAATTTCATATTGTTCATCCAATGCCATGAAAAGATAGAAAGATGAATTCTCCCCCTTTGGCAACAAAACACCAAAAAGAGAGAAAGATAGATGGATAGATCACTCATCATCATCACCCTCATTATCTCCATCACCCTCCACTTGCTCGTCTCCTTCTTCATCACCACTAGCCTCAAAGTTGACAAAGGGATCATCAAAGACTTCTTGCTCACTCTCATTCACCTTGGACCCATTGGGGGAGCAAGAAATACTATGATGGTTCCTTGTTCACTTTGACCACTGTGGATTTGCATAAATTGAAGATTGCTTTGAGGAAACCAAAAGTAGTAGAAGAAGGACATGACACACTAGAAGAAGTGCTAGCATGAGAAGTGCCATGAATCCTCCTAGGTGCCAGCTTGTCCAAGAGAACTTGAAGTCTAGAGTGAATCTTTTCCTTGTAAAAAGTAAGGTTGGACACCCTCTCAATGATGAACATGATGATAGGGGCATAGCCAGGTCCTCTCTTGGGGGTAAAGGATATGGTGTGAATCTCTTCCCAAATGAAATCAAACACATTGAAGTCTCTACTATGCTCTGTCATCCTTTGCAAACGATTTCTAGTATAAAATAGCATATTGCTTGCATCACCATCCTTTGGAGTCAAGGACTTCCAAAACACTTGGTTAAGGTAAGCATAAAAGGGAGGAAACTTTTGGTGGTACCAAGCTCATAGGGCACACTATGATAATACATGAAACACAACTCATTTGTGTCCAAAGGCTTCTCATCATGAATCCTCTCCATGTCATCCCTATCGCAATAAATCCCAAATCTCAACCAAAGGTAGCATACAAAATTTTATACTATTAGTGATATGCCCTAGAGACAATATAGAAATGTTGTATATATCACATACTATGTTTATGATATATTGATTTGTTTCTTAAAATAGATATTATTATTATTAGTCAATAAGTATGTGATTATTAATGAGACTCCTAATGTTAGATGTTGTTATTTCTAAATGATTCCTAATCATATATCATATGAGAAACAAATATAATTGTAAGATCAGCATATGTATTGATGGATGATTATAATATGACCACGCCGACCACAGCAACAAGCAAGCCAACCACGCTAATAAACAATAGGTCACAACCAATTCAAACTACACCAGCTCAAGTCTTTGATGGACCGATTACATATAGTCGAGCTAAGAAGGTACAATAAGAGGTGAACGCGCTACTTTTTGAAAATCATTTTAATATTAATGAGAATTATATACTATTTAAGTCACACACATTGCTATTACTTAGGTTCACCAAGGAGGATGATACGAACACACCAAGAGTGGACTATAGGGAAGGACCACGCTCGAACCGGTCCAGTGTGGTAAAACTGTCAGAAAGAATCAGTCATAACTTTTGATTTCCAAAAGCTATGAAGACCTACAAGGACTTGTTGGGAAACTTGTTAAGTCTAGTTTTCAATGCCACTAAAGCTAACCAGTTTGGAGTTTCCATTGTGACAGCTGACCAGTTTTAGTGCATACTGGTCGGAGGGTCAACGGTTAGCCTGATGTTCAAGTTCCCATGCAAAACTGTATTATTCTACAATACTTTATGGTACATGCTACACATGGTGTAAGATCTTATCAAGTTAACTTTCCAATGCAACCAACGACACGTCATTTGGACTTTCCAAGGCAGAGTTATTGACCAAACACTGAAGCCTGCGTAGAAGACCAACAACCATACGGGAACAACTCAGAACACATTTCATGGAGGCTCTTTCATATAGTCTAATTTATCTTTTCATTTCATGTTTTAACCTATCTAGGAGGGATGCTCCTAGTATAAATACCTCATTGCCTCGTAGCAATCGGAGACCATCAAAGACTTTTGATGATTGAAATACAGAATCCCTTGTTCAGCTGTGTGCTAACAAATATTGAGAGGGTGATCTCTACCTCTTTGCTCCTATGATTTCCTTCGCGGGATTACAGAAGCGGCGGTTTCATCTGCTCCCAATTGGTGCTCTTACTCCCTACAAGGTTCTCCTTAATTGATTGTAGGTTGTGTTGGTTGGTTCTTTGAGAGTGTAGTTGGACGAATCCTCGATTCAGGATACCGGTTAAAGATGGTGGTTGGCTTCGTGTTTTATTTTCCAAGTTGCACTAGTTATCGCTACTTGCAGCAAGTTATCCGGTTGTTCTACAGCTAGTTATCTAGTGATTGATCCTACGTCATGAAGATCGAGACTCCATGACGTATCGGATGATGTCTCATGGATCATGGTTTCGAGATGCGAAATTGATAATATGGACATATATTAGTGATCATATGTTGGATAGACCCGCTATAAGATTGCTCACCGCCAAAAAATCCCGCGACCGGGGAGGGACGGTGGCTCGGCCACGCAAAGGCCTAGGAGGTCTGCTTACCTCCAATGCAGGTACTTAAGCCTCAAGGTTCACGAGCAGGCCAGTTAATTTGATCCTGCAATTGACAAGGAAGTGAGACGAGCGAATCTGATACAGGCGCTCGCTATCGGTCGGCTGCCGATTGGATCGGGATGCTCTTCGATCGGCTGGAGAACCGATGTAGATAGGTGTCGACCGTAGCGCCGATGGAGGAACCAGGGTGTGCTCAGAGGATGTCGAGACGCACGGGATCCCTCCAGACAGCCGAACAGTAATTCATCGGCTGGAAAAACCGATGAGTGTGCATGCGACCTAGGCAAGGATTAGCACAAGAAGGCACGGGCTGCAAGGCCGATGCCACTCCGGATATGACAGCATGAGACCTGTCGCCCATCGTGTCAGTACCATCAACACCAAACCTTGAAGATCGAACCTAACCGAGACAGTAAGAGGCTGGGGCCAACGGCGATGATACAGAGGATGCCAAATCGGCTATGCCATAGCAAGGATAGGAGCGAACCCATCGGCTAGCTGAGCCGATGAGAGGACGCCTCTAAAGGTTGATGCGTATCGACCAAGGGGCCGATGTCCTGTGAAGCTCAGAGTATGGATAACTCATTGGCTACTCACTCCGATGAGACGCCATGCAGAAGACTATAGGCCTGAAGCTTGATCTACCATCGGCAGCCCCGTAGGTCGGACCTAACCGATGCAGCACGAGATTGACGATGGCAAAGGGAGCTTAACAGGCTAATAGGCCCTGCACGGACGTGATGCGGTATACCTGATCTGACTAAGAGTTCAAACCTAAACGATGCAGCCTTAGACAGTACAAAGCATACCAAGATAGTGGCGGGACTTACCCCTTCGCTGGAGATCGGACTTAACCGATGCAGCCCTACGTTGAGAGCCAGAACCCGCCGGTAAACACCTAGATGAACTAGGGTGGCGATGCGCCAAATTTGTATATGATCGAGAGATATCTTACATGTTTCTAGGGGTCTATATTTATACCCTGGATTTACAGATAGAGTCCGATGCGTCTACGACCATCGGACATTATTTTGTAGTAAGAACAAAGGAAAATATTCCTAAAGAAGTTAACTAACCAGCTAAACCTCCCTAATTGAGTAAGGTTACAATTTACAAAAACAAGCATCCTACCATGGAAGTCCACGGCTCTTCCACAAACCTGGTTTCATCTGAATAATCTTCCTATTTGTAACCAAGTCTTTCTTTGCTGCAACCTGATCGGCTTCTTCACTGTAGCTATCGGACCTTCTTTTAGTCAAGCCGATCCTTTTCCTTCCTTCCCTCGGGCTTCTCGGACCTGATCCCGATTGGACAATCCCCTGTCTTCAAGCCGATCCAATCTTCTACTAATCTGATTGGCTTTTCTACAGTTCTCTATCAGCTTTATCTTAGTATCTCCATCGGTTGATGACTACATTAAACCCTCTATTGGATCTCTCAGCCGATCGGCTTTAGCACCATCGGATCTCTCAGCCGATCGGTTTCAGCACCATCAGATCGTCCAGATTTTAGCGTTAACACATGCCCCCAATTTCGGAGTTTGCCAACAGACTACGAAATTTTGAGCCGTTAGAAACCTCCGCAAACCAGGATGACCCGATAAACCCGCATTAATCGGCTCAGATCTTTGCCTAGGTCGCTCCGCCTCTATAAAATATATCTCCTCCTCAGCCTTCTTCCACACACTTCTTCTCATCAAGAACCCCCAAACCTCGACGAGCTCCATAGGCATCCGCAAATTTCCACGAATCTTGACGGGCTCAGAAGACTGAAGGCGAGCTCTCGCAGATTTCTCCATCGGCTGCTACTCCTTCATTTGCGCAATGGCTTCTACACATGTAATCCCTGAGGTAACCATTATCTGCTCTTTCATCCTATGTTTTGTACGATTCTTCCCTATCCCGATTTCTCATCCGTAGTTGGGTTCTGGTTTCTATAAGATCTTAAGAGCCAGATCGCTATTCTAATCTCCGACCGCCCCGGTCACTTCTTTCTTGGCCCTATGGATAGTGAGGATCCAACTGATTTCATCAACTCAGAAGCAGAAAGGATCCCGTTCAAGCACTCATCCATGGCCATCACCGATTGGGCTCATAGCTTCAGATCCTGGCCTAGCAAACTCCCGGAATGGAGGAACTGGTACCTTAGAGTTTCTGCCTCCAAAAAGTCTTTATGGGAGGATTTGGAAATAGACCATTACATCAACCTTTCCTTAGCCGATATGGAAAGGAACGAACCTTTGCTTGCATCGGCTTCTTACTTCTGGTCGGACATCTTGAATGCCTTCATGTTTGGTCATGGGCTGATGACCCCCACCTTGATGGATGCTACTATGTTGACCTGCCTCAACACCACCCACTACATAAATCTGTTCAGCCTCAGATTCAAACCTAAGCATCGACTAAACATCAAGAATGTCAGAGGTTGGACTAAGTACATTTCCTTGCATAAAAAATCATCCGGCCCAGTCGATGGACGTGAACATGTAGCGTTCTTGAATCTCTGGCTAGAACGATTCTTCTTTGGTGGTTCGACGCTCGGTCCAACAACAAACATGCAATGTCTGGCAGAGCTCCTAGCCGATCACCGCTAAATTCTCCTGGGGCATTATCTTCGAAGAGCAATTTATCATCTGCTCCATCAAGTTGCGACCAAGCTGTCAACAGGCCAACCAGTCAGACATATCGGCGGACCCTAGTGGTTTATACAACTTTGGCTGAACGTCTACACCTCCAAAGTCATTGTCAGGCCACCCTTCTCTTCCACGACATTCTCAACTGACTATCCAAAAGAAGATGAGGCTAGCCGACGCTGATGTATTTCTTTGGGTGAGGCTTCATCGGCTCTTTCTGGAAGCAAAATGACCCCCTCGGACTCAGCCGATGGTTCAAGTGTTTCTACTATGGCTTTACCAAAGAGATCACCATCTGGTTTGCGTACGAGGATGACTCATCCTTTGAAATGCCTTTCAGGTTTCATCCGATGAATGCCTTAGCCGATGAAGAATCGAAGACCATCTTTCTATCCTCCATAACTCCTTATCTTCTGCCGATCAGATTTTCAATGGGCCGATCCCAACATCCATTATATGAGTTCTAACATCCTTTGGTTAGCGCTCGTCAGTTGGGCTTCGACCAACTCCCCATCGGCTTGTTCTTCATCGGCAAGCTCCGAGCCCGTGGAGAAGTGAAAAGCGGCTTATAGTACGACCGACTTAGTTCGATGACATCGAACTTGTCCTTAGGGACTATCTCCACCTTCGAGCCCTGCATATCCAATACCAAAATCTTCGCTCGATGGTGGTCAGAATGGGGAAGGCACTTATATAGTCTATCGGCTAAACATTATTGCCTTCGCCTCAATCCCGACTACGTGGAATCCGATGAAGAGGTAATCCTTCTCCTTTCACTATCATTTCTTCATCGTATTGAATTTTATCTGTGTCTTGATTCCCGCAATTCCATAGGCTGGCGACAAAGATGCACCTTCAACCAGCACAAGTGGTCGGCCGATTATCTATCAACCTCCATTGGCTAGATCGCTCCTTGGGCAAAGCGGTCCACCTCCATCGGCTCTCCTCCGAGTGTCGCAAGTGTCAAGGCCAAAGCGCAAGAAACCGGCTGCTCGGTCAGTTTCTAAGAAACGGAAACCCGACGCCGATGTTGTCATCATTGCATCGGCTTCGTGAAGCCCTTCCCCTGTGGCAATTCTAACTCCTTTCGCATCTCCGCTGGTATGTGTTAGCATCAGCTCTTTGTTGCCTTTGTTTTATCCTTACACCTTCACTTTGCAGCCTGAAACATCGGCTCCTGAGGTCCAAACGTCGGACCCTGTTACTGGGGCTGAGCTAATAGTATCCTCTGAAGTTTTGGCATCTACTCACACTGCCCCACATCAAGCTGATACCCGCATAAGAATTGCTCCCACTGTCTCTCAAGTACGTTCATTATATATGTCGTTTCTTTTGCCTCATGATCTCCATGTTTATTAATGTTGTTATGCAGTCATTAGCCGATCTATTTTCCTTCGACATCGGCAAATACCTGGAAGCAGAGGAAGACTCAGCCACCAGCACAGCGATCGAACCATTTTTGCCAGCCGATGCACGTGAACAGTTGTCAGATATTATGCATCGACTGGAGGTTCCGATTGACTCACTGGTGGAAGATTGCGAGTCGATCCGGGGAAGACTTGCAGAAATTCAATACCTCCTGCCTGCGGAACTGTCGGACGCACTCACACCTGCTGCTTACTTGGAATTCCAAAGGACCCAGATAACTGCATCAAGATGACGCATAGCCGATCGCGCTGAGCAAAGCCACCTGGCTCACAACGATCGGCTGACTGCCCTTGATGAAAAGAAGAAACTTAATAAAATATCAGCTGACTTCCAACACGCCAACACCAAGCTTGGCCTCTTGAAGAAACGAGAAGCCGATTTGATGGCGGAACTCGACAAGGTTCATGAAGACATCAATTCCACCGAGTCCCATCTCATCGGCCTACCAAAATCGATCCAAAATCAAGAGGCCAACGTAGCAGACAAAGTACGACTAGCAGTTCGTCATCATAAGAACTTGAAAACTATCCCCAGATCAGACGAGGATGACATCCACACCATCAACGATATAGATCACATCCGTCTGCGTGCAATTAAGGCCATTAAGAAATTCTTGTAAAACTTTAGCCTCGGAGAAATCCAGATGTCATCTTGAACATTAACTTTTGCGATAAACTTCCATCAGCTTGTCAACGAAAGTTGTGTATATAAATTTTCTAAAGGCAATATCTCCACGATATCGGCTGTATGTAACCGATACAAACTATATCGGCTTCCGTACATTGTCCATCGGCTATGCCCCAACCGATCATACGAATGGTACCGTCAGCTAGTACTATCCCTGAAACCTTATCTGTCTTGAATCGGCTATGCTCAGCCGATTTAGGCGCCTACCCACACGCTAGGATAATACTTTTTCAAATATTTTCCATTAAACGCTTTGGTAAACTTATCTCCTTCAAGACTTTCCAATATGTAAGCATTGCTAGGCACACACCGATTGATTCGATAAGGTTCTTCCCAATTCGGTGACCATTTTCCAAACTTATTATCCCTAGATCCAATTGGCAAAATTAACTTCCAAACGAGATCTCCTTCAGAAAAGGATTTGGTCATTACTTTTTTGTTATAATGCCTAGCGACCTTAGCCTTGTTTTTCTTGATCTTCTCAAATGCTTCTAACCGACTCTAAGTCAAATCATCAAGCTCATCGGTCATCAACGTGTAATAATCATCATCTGTCAACTGATCTTGTAAAGACACCCTCCTAGAGCCGATGTTAACTTCCCACGGAAGAACTGCTTCATGACCGTATACCAACTGATATGGTGGCACCTGGGTTGATCCATGACACATCATCCGATAGGCCCACAACGCATCGTTCAAAGTGGCATGCCACCTCCGTGGTTGTTCATCGGTCTTACGCTTGATCAATTTTATTAAACTCTTGTTAGAAGCTTCCGCCTGTCCATTAGCTTGAGCATAATATGGTGACGAATTTAGCAACTTAATCCCCATACTGGCAGCAAACCTTTGAAACTCCTCTGACATAAAGATAGAACCTTGATCGGTGGTAATTGTTTGTGAAATTCCAAATCGATGTATGATATGTTCCTTGATGAACTCAATCGCGTCCTTAGAAGTAACTTTCTTCAAGGGAATAGCTTCTACCCACTTTGTAAAGTAGTCTGTTGCTACCAATATGAACTTATGCCCTTTACTGGATGAAGGATAAATCTGGCCGATCATGTCGATTCCCGAACCTCTAAACAGCCATGGCTTAACTATCGGATTCATAACCGACGCTGGAGCTCACTGCACATTCCCAAACATCTGACAATCTTGGCAGCCCTTGTAGTATTTAAAACAATCCTTCAACATACTTGGCCAAAAGTATCCAGCACTCCTCATCATCCATCTCATGTTATGAATCGATTGATGGGCTCCACAGATGCCTCCATGCACCTCGCTCATCACCAACGTAACTTCTTTAGCACCCAAACATCTTAAGAGTACCCCATCGACTAATCGATAATACAATTCTTCATCAAGTAGAATGTACATAATAGCCTTGTATCGAAGCTTCTTGGAAACCAATCTTGATGGATTCTGCAAATACTGAACAATTTCCCATCTCCAATCATCGGCTTCTATACGGCTCTCGATATCAGCTATCTCAATTTCCACTCTACTATTCAACCGATACCCTGAAGCAGTCTGAGCAAGATCATTGGCCTCCACGTTTTGCTCTCTAGGAATATGATCCAATGTCACTATCTTGAAATCCTTTAACAACTACTGACATTTTTCATAGTACGACTTTAGAATTTCATCCTTGCATTCATATTCCCTAGATAATTGCTTGATTACCAACAAAGAATCCCCAATGACCTCTATCGTATTGGCTCCAATTTCTCTCAGCAGCTGAAGTCCCTTGAGTACTGCCGCATATTCTGCTTGATTATTTGTACTATACGGTTTGATTGTGAGGGCAAACTCAAAACTTGCCCCCCGAGACGAAATAATCAACAAACCGATACCAGATCCATGCTTAAAAACCGATCCATCAAAGAATAATGTCACTGGGATAATATTGGACACCCATTCAGCATATCAGCATGGTCTGATGAAATTTGCATCGTATAACTTTGTGATCTTCGCCTTGATTTCATCATGCCACTCTGCTTTGAATCTCCTCTGTGGCTGCCTAAATAGCCGATATCCCAGTCTGATAGGAAGTCGATGTTCCACAATCGATCGGCTTAATCCCGGTATCTCATGGTAATCCCAAGCAAAGCATTTCCAGAATTCCTTTAATAATTTTATTAGCTTTTCTCAGAACTCAACACATAGATTTTTACTAATGTATGTCGGCCTCGGCTTGTCTCCTGATCCTATATCTATTTGTTCCAACTCATCGGCCGACGTAAAACCTTGCCCTAACTTTCCTTCGAAGTCTTCTATAGTTCCCATGGAAACGATGGATCCGAGCCGACTTGCTGAATCGGCTTTATTCCTTTATCAGTCACCTCTAGGAAATTTCCCACCCATGTTTGTCCGGACAGGCAGTTGAATCCATCAGCTTCCTAAAATGGCACATCAGTTGTTGCCACGCTAGTCGACTGATCGGCCGTGATCACTTCAACTCTGTCTCCTTGCCACTGTATGAGGCTTTGATGCATTGTTGAAGGAATACAACAATTGGCATGAATCCAATCCCTGCCAAGGAGTAGGCTATACGACTCCTTACTATCGATGACAAAAAATGTGGTAGGCAATGTTTTACTTCCAACCGTTAGCTCCACATTCAGTACACCTTTGGTTTTTGATGGATTGCCTCCGAAGTCTTTCAACACCATATTTGTCTTAACTAAGTCTCCAGCCGTCTTACCCAATTTGCGGTATGTAGAATACTGCATCAAATTAATGGTTGTGCCTCCGTCAACTAGCATCTTTGCCATCAGCTTACCATCGACATATCCGTTGATATACAATGGCTTTAGGTGTCGATGCTTGGATTCTTCTGATTTGTCAAATATGGCTTGACTCGGTTCCAATATTAATTGGGCAAAATCTTCTTCTTGACTTTCTTCATCAGTTACATATGCTTTATATTCCATTGGTAAGAAGAGTACCATGTTAGCCTGAGCCGATGTACCAGTCTCTTCCTCTTTTTGCTTTACTTTCCATAGTTTTTTAATTTTCTAGTGCCGATCGGCTTCTTCATGGTCCTGCCATTGTCTCTTATGATGCTCTCTATGTCGCAACCTTTGTGCCCTCCTTTTCTGATTCTTTGTAAAAATCCTGGATGGACACCACTGATCCTTCATGGAGTATGATCCTTTGCTTAACTCCTGGTCCTTAACTGTCCTTTGACCATGCCCTTCGTTGATCGGCCCTAATCGGCTATGTGCCGATGCCCTTGTGATGGAAGGCCGATCATACAACGTTTGGCTCTGGTCACAGTACCGAAATCCTGGTTTGTTGCATTCAAGACAGTCCTCGATTGACGGCAACCTCGTGTTTTGATCCCAACAGTACTAAAAAAAGGGACAACCCTAGTGTGGATTATACTTTTCTTGTTGTGTGGTGGCTTGTCTTTCTTCGTCCTGTAGTCTAGAATATTTTTTGATTAAGTCTGATGAAGTAACCTTTGACCTCTTCCAACGTCTTTTTTCATCGGACAAATCTCCTGAGGTTCCTGCAATCAGCATATTCACCGGGAAAGGATGCCCGCCAACCTTCATCGGTCTTTTGTCCTCGAACTTGATTCTCCCCTGTTCGATAGCCGATTGTAACTATTGCCGGAAGACCTTGCACTCATTGGTATGATGAGATATTGAATTGTGCCACTTGCAATACTTCTTTTTTCTAAGTTCTTCGGCAGACGGGATTACATGGTTCAGTGGCAACTGAATCTGCTTCTCTTGGAGAAGAAGATCAAATATCTTGTCAACTTTGTTAACATCAAAATCATATATTTCTTCTTTATTTGCTTTCTTGATCCATGGACATGATACGGGTTTTTTATTCCTGGTCCATTCTGCTAGTCCCACCTCCGCATCGGATCCCTCATTATCCGAGTCCGATGCATATAGCTGTAGCTGATAGGCCTTCTGATGGAACCTTTCTTTTTTGGCACCTGCAAATCGGCTTTCGTGAGCCAATACTCTCTGGAGTAGATGAGACAAATTTTCGAATTCTTGTGAAGAGAAATACTCCCGAATCGGAGCCAACAATCCTTGGAAAGCCAAATCGGCTAGTTGTCCGTCACTTAAAATGAGACTGTAGCATCGGCTTCTAACGTCTCGAAAACGCTGGATGAATTCTGGGATTGATTCATCGTGCTTTTGTCTAACCGATGTTTAGTCTGATAACCTCAACTCTTGAATTCCGGTAAAGAAATACTTATGAAATTGTTTCTCCAAATCAGCCCATCTCCTGATTGAATTTGGAGGTAACGAAAAAAACCAAGAGAAGGCTGGTCCAGATAAAGACAATGGAAACAATCAGACCCTCAGAGCTTCATCAGCCGATGCCACCCCGCATTGAGCCAAGAATCGGCTAATATGTTCCATCGTAGATACATTATCTTGCCCTGAGAACCTGGAGAAATCTAGAATTTTGAATCGGTGCGACAGCGGAATTCTGTCGATCCACTCTGGGTAAGAGTGTCGATACATGAAAGTTTGTTCTTTAGGCTTGATGCTAAATTGCTCCCTTACAACTTGCGCAATTCTGGCAGTCCAATCTTCTTCCTTTAGATTCTCCTTTTGGTACTGTCGGATCGAAGTTGGTATCTGACATGATCCATAATGATCTCCTTGATAGTTATTACCAGGATATTCTTGTTTATATCCCTCGTAATAGGCCGTCCGATGATACCCTGGCATCATGTCTTCATGCTGCCCCCCAATCCGCTCTTGCACTGGTGGAAACATATTTACCAATATATCCCTTTTGGATCCATAAGTAACTTGTGGTTGTCCTGTTCTCATCGACAAATACACCGGCCCTTGATCAGTTTCTTTAACAATAGATCCATCCACAGTTTTCTTGATTAAGTTGTGCAAAGTATTCACCAGTACACCCAATTGGTTAATGAGCGCATGGTGAATAGCTTCGTCAACTATCTCTTGTAGCGGCTTCTGAGGACTGATGGGCGGCGATCGGCTTGATTCTCCTTCCAAAACTGGCTTTGGCATTTTGGACTTTTGAATCGATCCTTGTTGGGTCATACTGAAGTACTCCAGACAGAGCTTCTGAAAATTAGTTATGTTCTGCTCCACCTAGTATCTCTGCTCCTCAGTTAAATCCTTTATCGTTACTGAGATTATGTTGTCTGCATTGATTTTTTTACCCTCCATTTGATCACCGTTGATTGAAGGACTTTCAACTGATGAAAAAGGTCTTCTGCTCTTATCGGGCATACCAAGAAGCGTGCTCACCGCCAAAATATCCCACGACCGGGGAGGGACGGCGGCTTGGCTACGCGAAGGCCTGGGAGGTCTGCTTATCTCCAGTATAGGTCCTTAAGCCTCGAGATTTGCGAGCGTGCTAGTCAATTTGACCCTGCAATTGACAAGGAAGTGAGAGGAGCGAATCCGATACAGGCGCTCACTATCGGTCGGCTGCCAATAGGATCGGGATGCTCTTCGATCGGCTGGAGAGCCGATGAGGATAGGTGTCGATGAGGGGTCGACCGTAGAGCCGATGGAGGAATCAGGGTGTGCTCAGAGGATGGAGAGACGCACGGGATCCCTCCGGACAGTCGAATAGTGATTCATCGGCTGGAAAAACCGATGAGTGCGCATGCGGCCTAAGCAAGGATTAGCACAAGAAGGCATGGGCTGCAAAGCCGATGCCACTCCGGATATGACAGCACGAGACCCGTCGCCTGCTGTGGCAGCGCCATCAACAACAAACCTCGAAGATCGGACCTAACCGAGACAGTACGAGGCCGGGGCCAGCGACGATGATACAGAGGACGCTGGATTGGCTATGCCATAGGAAGGATAGGAGCGAACCCATCGGCTAGCTGAGCCGATGAGAGGACGCCTATAAAGGCTAATGCGTATCGGCCAAGGGGCTGATGCCCTGTGAAGCTTAAAGTATGGATAACTCATCGGCTACTCACTCTGATGAGACGCCGTGCAGAAGACTATAGGCCTGAAGCTCGATCTACCATCGGTAGCCCTGTAGGTCGGACCTAACCGATGCAGCATGAGATTGATGATGGCAGAGGGAGCTTAACAGGTCGATAGGCCCAACACGGACGTAATGCTGTACACCTAATCTGACTAAGAGTTCAAACCTAAACGATGTAGCCTTAGACAGTACAAAGCATTCTAGGATAGTGGCGGGACTTACCCCTTCACCGGAGATCGGACTTAACCGATGCAGCCCCGTGTCGAGAGCCAGAACCCGCCGGTAAACACCTAGATGAACTAGGTGGCGATGCGCCGAATTTGTATATGATCGAGAGATATCTTACAAGTTTCTAGGGTGTCTATATTTATACCCTAGATTTACAGACAGAGTCCGATGCATCTACGACCATCGGACATTATTTTCTAGTAAGAACAAAGGAAAATATTCCTAAAGAAGTTAACTAACCAGCTAAACCTCACTAATTGAGTAAGGTTACAATTTACAAAAACAAGCACTCTGCCGTGAAGTCCACGGCTCTTCCGCAAACCCGGTTTCATCTGAATAATCTTCCTATTTGTAACCGAGTCTTCCTTTGCTACAACTTGATCGGCTTCTCTACTGTAGCTATCGGACCTTCTTTTAGTCAAGCCGATCATTTTCCTTCCTTCCCTCGGGCTTCTCGGACCTGATCCCGATTGGACAATCCCCTGTCTTCAAGCCAATCCAATCTTCTACTAATCTGATCGGCTTTTCTTCAGTTCTCTATTGGCTTTATCTCAGTATCTCCATCGGCCGATGACTGCATTAAACCCTCCATCGGACCTCTCAGCCGAACGGCTTTAGCACCATCGGATCTCTCAGCCGGTCGGCTTCAGTACCATCGGATCGTCCAGATTTTAGCGTTAACAAAGATACTACAGAGATTTTATGTATTATAAGTTAATCACAAGTAGTGTTTATGTGAAGTCCTTAGACTTAAGATCATCATAGTTTCTAATATACGTAATAGCTTATTTTAAGACTACCAAACACTACTCCATAACAGGGTAGTCATAAAAATAGTATTTTGGTTTACTATAAAATATGCAATGGCATATGAGTAATCAAGATAGAATTTATCCCTCCTATGGGAGAGATATCTCTAGGCCTCTCAGGGAGGGCATGGCCATGCAAGGATGATTGAGGAGTCGATCACAAGTTTATAATCCATCACAGGATCGAGAGAGTGATTAAGCTATTAAGAGGATGACACAAGTCTTGCCTTGAGCTCAATCGATATCATAAGCAAAAGGATTCATACATGAGAACATTATAGGTCCAGCCGATATAAACTTTATGTATACTTTGAGGTTAATATGCCTTACTAGAGACTGCTATTAATAGGGTAACTAAAAAGGCGTTTCTACGTCATGACCAAACATACGTGAACCTACAAGGTCACAAGTTTAACAAGTTGGAATGCTTATACGAACGTGATTCGAATAAGGGATTAATTCAGATAGAGATTCGAGTAGACTTCTATTGAGCCATGATCCCCTAGGCCTAAGTAAGGAAGCCTATACATAGGAAGGCGGGGAGGTCGAAGAGGGATACATCTGTTCATCTCAAGCAAAAACACTAGCCGCTACCTCCAAGCCAAAACCTAGCCTCTTACAAGTGCTAGTACACTCGCAATTGGTGTTCTAGCCTCGAACGTGTGGATATCGGTGGAGGCGCTGTTCATTGTGGCATTGATCGCTATTAGGATCACAGTGATCAACTGCTTCATCTACCACCTAGACGCACACGTGGTTGGATCGGCTTGTCCAACCCTACTTTTGTTGCACCGCGCGTCTCATGGTAAAAGTCCATGATCCCTCCTAGTATGGGCGGTAGAAAATTTTTTTGTTTTATGCTATCATAGCCTACACCTTCCCCTTTATGTACCACGTCCCTTAGGTCATCCAATGCATATGCCTTTAGGCATGTTTCTCAAACCACATAGTAGCATAAAGCTGAGCTATTATCTCCTCACACAATTCATACCTCATTGCAATGATGTTTTTCACACATTTGCTTTGATAGGCTTTTATCACTTCATCCATGATTGGATCCTTAAGAGAAGTAGCATGTGTTCAATTCACCCATTGCATAAGGATAGTTGTCTTTCACTTATGCATGATGACAGTCTCATAGAAATCTTGTTGAAAGAAAGTTCAAAAGCAATAATCAATGGAAAACCTATTGTAGATATGAGGGTTTTCATCCCTTGCCTCAATCACTCTCTTAGGCTTCACATTCCAATTTGTTGCTCTTTTAGCATGTGTGCCACTAATACAGGGCTTTGTGATAACCAAGGGACAATTATGTTACCTTGAGCTTGCGATCCTCCCTATGAATTTGAGGCCCACCGGCTTGTTGGCCACCACTATGGGCACTACCACTACCACTGTCACGACCCCCTACATGGCTAGAACCGGCACCTCCATCACCTCTTCCACATGCGCTCCACCTCCAAGGGAAAGTACCGCCCACTGCCACATTGGCCACTTGTGTGGCATCTCTTTTTGATGGAGAGTGGTCATGCTCAAAATCCTTAGACATTGGTTGTTGTCTGGCCTTCTTCCTATCCTTTGGCACAGCTCTATTTCGAGGCACATATCTCTTTCTTGTGAGCACTATCCCCTTGAACGCTCCCTTGATCATAAGAAAATGCTAAATGAGAGGGATGATATGAATATGATGAAAGATATCTAGGGATTGAAATCAACTCATATGGGACTAGGTCAAAATTCCACATAACATCCAATATTTGGGTTTGAATTTCTGATCAGATAGGAGATTCTGACAGCAAATATTAGAATATATGACGTGTGCAGATCTAACTCAATAATGTCAATTTTGAGAGTTTCAACCATGGAAATCAAGGCATACTCTAGACATGGATTCTAGGTACTAAGAGGAGCAATTTGACCGAAGGAAATGACTACTAATGCTCTAGATAGAGAGATCAGGAATTAGGGCAAAATACCACAAAAAGAAGAGAAACCCCATGGTGAAAACTTGAGAAAATTATCACCGGAGATTCCAATGAGGTTGAGGTAGCCTTGGAGGAGGATCAGAGACTCCAATGAGTTCCAAGCATGAAGATCACTGGATGAGGGTTTAGAGAGGTAAAAAGAGAGGAAAGGTAAAAGTGAAAATTAAAGTGAGAGAATAACTTTTCGGGGGTTGTTAAATACTGCCAGGATACTCACATCGGAATTTTCGATTAGGTGATCAAAATATCCAATGTCTGAAAAGTTCTAGAATGATGAGTAAGGAAACACCTAGTATTTTTGTCATCTCGGATATTCTGATATCCGTGTCAAAATATCCGATATGTGTAAAATGCCAATATTTCACAAACTTCAAGACAGATAGGGAACCTAGAATTTCAACTAGTTGGAAGTTCTGATCTTGCGATTAAAATATCCAATGTGTAGAAAATGGTAGAAATTTGAGTATAATAAAATATGGTATTTTGAATGTGTTGGGCGGTTTTATGTTTTGGTCAAAATTTCTAATATATTGAAAATATCAGATCTTACACAGAAAAACCTTGAAGAAATTTTGAGGCACTAGAGACTTGACAAAGGAGATGGTTGGCCAAACACTTGGGAGACCATTACACTTTTGATTATCCATCCATCCATCAATAAATCAATGAAAACAGTAACTATAAGTTTAATGACATGATGCAAATATCAAAAGAGGAACAAATTAACATGAGACAAGTTGATTTGCCCCTTACAAGGATAATGTATGAATCCATAATTTTGTGCAAGGAACAAGATTCATTTAGAATTAGATTCCCATGCACATAGATTCCAAATTTCTTTTAAATTAGTGACTTGTGCTTGTCCATTGATTGAACAACCATATTATCAAAACATGAGGCATTCTAAACTAGCAAACAATGCATGCAATAAGTCAAGCTACATTCCGAGAATCCAAGATGTTTAGCTCATTCCTTAAGGTACAAAACCTATGTTCATCTAGTGGCTTGGTAAAGATATCCACCAATTGCTTATCGGTCCCCACATGTTGGATAGCTATGTCACTCTTGGTGGAGTGGTCTCTCAAGAAGTGACGGTGGATGTCAATGTGTTTGGTTTGGGAATGTTGGACATGATTGTTGGCAAGTTTAATGTCACTATCATTGTCACACATAATAAGCACATTACTCACATCTAGGCCATAGTCTTGCAATGTTTACTTCATCCAAAGCAATTGAGCACAACAATTCCCTACCGAAACATATTTCACCTTGACGGTTGATAGGGCAATGGAGTTTTGCTTCTTGGATGACAAATAAATAAGGAATCTGCTGTTTGCACCAAAATTTGGTTAGCCTCGCAGTCAGGATTGGAGAGCCGATAGGCTTATTGAAATAGTCCGATTGATACAGGGAAAGAGCTGATCGAATGGGTTGAGGATGTATTTGGTTCAGCCAAAAGACAAAAAGTTATCCAGATAGGACCAAGTCAGAGGAGGAGCTGTGAAAACCATGGCAGGATACTTTATCTCTATAGAATATATCCTATAAGATTAGGCAAGTTTAATTAGTTTTCTTAACTTTTTAGAGATAGTTTCATTTTATGTTTATGAAATAATGTCCATAGATTGTTTGTAACCTCATCGGACTCTTCTAACTCTAGGGTATAAATATAGACCCCTTGGGACTTGTAAATCATCTCTGAGATCAATACATCGGCAACGCATTGTCACCTTAGTTCATCTAGGTTTTTACTGGTAGGTTTTGGCTCTCGACGTGGGGCTGCATCGGTTAGGTCTGAACTGTGACAAAATGGTAAGTCCCACCATTATCCTAGTGTATTCCCTCTATCTAAGGCTGCATCAGTTAGGTCTAACCTCTTAGTCCAATCGGATATATCAAATCATATTCGAGTGAGATTTATCGGCTTATCAAGCTCCTTTTACTGTCATAAGTCTCTTACTGCATCGGTTAGGTCTAACCTACTAGCCTGCTGATAGTACATTATGTTATAAGATGACACATATGTCTTAATAACACATACGTCTTAAGTGATACATATATCTTGAGAGAATTCCTCTCATCAGCTCAGCTATCCATTGGATTCGTCCGATCCTTTTGTCCGTGCGTTCGATCTAGTCGCCACCATCTTTGTGCCATTAGTATCAATCTTATACTGTCTCGGTTTCATCCGATCTATCATGGTTGGCTCTAATGGTATTATCATGATGGTCATTGGGTCTCGTACTTTTGCGAGATCGGATCTCATTCCTAGCTATTCATCGCATACTCTATTTTGAGCGGCAACGGCATTGCAGTTGATGGAACCTTTATCTTACTTAGAGTTCCATCGCACATTCTATTCGGATTGTCATCGGCTTTGCAACCAACGGGTCCTTATTCCTCGATTATCTATTTATGCCTCCATCGGTTTTCTAGCCGATGAACAAGTGTTATAACCTTTATCAATAACCAACCGATAGGAAGATTTCGCATACATGCTTATTGACCATCCTATTCAAAGCACCATCAGCTCTGCAAGTGATGTGTCTTTCATTCGCTTCATCACCATCGACCTATACCTTCATCGACTTCTCAGATGATGGAAGAGTACTTCAGTCCCTATCGGCAACTAGCCGATAGCAGGAGCGCATCGGACAAAGTGGATGACTATCTCAACCCTATCGGTATCCAGCCGATAGTAAGAGTTTGTATCGGTCCATCATCCAACTGACTCATCTGTTTATATTCTTGTCAATTGTAGCGTCAAATTGACTGGCACACTCGCAACCCTAACAACCCCGACAAAGTGACCTCGAAGCCAAAGGACCTACAATGGAGCGAAGCAGACCTCCCAGGCCTCGACGTGTTCGCACCATCGCATTGGACTTCCATCGATGAACATGGAGGACCGATTTGGCGCGAACACCTTCCTAAGGATTGGCAAGTACCTGATGTATGCTTCCTATCCACTTTGCACTCGGCATAATCCACATTAGAATAACCAATGAGTTTAAACTTTGCACCCTTACGATAACAAAGACCAAGATTAGGGGTATGAACAAAATATGTAAGGATTCTCTTCATAGCTACAAGGTGACACTCTTTAGAAGATGCTTGAAATCTTGCACACATGCACACACTAAGTTTGATATCTAGCCTAGATGCACAAAGGTATATTAAAGAGCCAATTATGGAATGGTATATCTTTTGGTCGATGTATTTACCTTGCTCATTTAGGTCAAGGTGTCCATTTGAAGGCATGGGTGTGCACACTAGTTTTGCATCTTTCATGTCAAACTTCTTGAGCATATCTTTGAGATACTTTGTTTGACAAATGAATGTTACTTCCTTAAATTGCTTGATTTGAAACCCAAGAAAGAACTTCAATTCACCCACCATGGGCATCTCAAAGCGCTTAGTCATCATCCAACTAAACTCTTCTACAAATGCTTTATTAGTTGAGCCAAATATTATGTCATTGACATATATTTGACATACAAAGATATCATCATTATGCATTTTAGTGAAAAGAGTTGAGTCAGCTTTTCCAATTTCCAAGACATTCTTAATGAGAAAATCACAAAGTCATTCATACCATGCTCTAGGGGCATGCTTTAGCCTATAAAGCACCTTGTGAAACTTATAAATGCGGTGAGGAAGGCACTCGTCACATCTATTTGGTAGGGCTTAAAATGATTGTTAGTTGCATAAGCTAATAAGATACAAATTGACTCAAGCCTTGCAACTAGTGCAAAGGTTTCTCCAAAATCAAGGCCCTCAATTTGGGTAAACTCTTCAGCCACTAACCATGCTTTATTTCTTATTACAACACCATTCTTATATTGCGTGTTGGGAAAGACCCATTTTGTTCGTATCCTTGCATGGCCATCACCAATTCGGATCATCGAGTGCCTCTTCTACCCTTAGTGGTTCAATAGAAGACACGAAAAAGTAATATTTATAAAAATTTGCAACTCTAGATCTAGTAGATACTCCTTTCATGATGTCACCAAGAATGTTGTCGGTGGGGTGATCTCATTGCATGCTTTGGTGTATACTTAGATGTGCAAGATTGATTGGTGGAGATGGCCCACTCTCATTTTCTTCATCTTGGTTCAAGAATGTAGGGGCAGAATCATGATCCTGGGTTGAGGTTGGTGTCTCCACTTGTGTTGATTAAGATGATCTACCTTGATGTTCTCTGGGTTGTATCTCTCCTATTGCCAACCTCTTGATAGCTTCACTTGGATCTTTCTCTTCTCCTAGCACATGTGAGTCAACTTGCTCCACTTGTGAGCCTTAGATTCGTCAAATGTCACATCATGCACGATCTCAACAATGTCAAAGGCCTTATTGAAAACACGATATGCACATTCATTTGACCCATACCCAAGCAAGAACCCTCATCCACTCTAGGAATGAACTTGGAGGATCTGGCCTTCTTGTTAAGAATGAAATATTTACTACCTATTCACACCGACTTGAACCACCGTGTTTACTAATGGAGGTCCGATGCGATGCATCTAAACACGCGAAGGCCTAAGAGATCTATTTAGCTCCACTGCAGTTCCTAAACTCAAGGTTCGCGGGTGGGTCAGTCAATTTGACCCTTCAATTGACAAGATAAAAAAAATTAGGTTGACGAGCTAATCGACCGATAAGCTGATACGGACTCCTATTGGCTGGTTACCAATAGAGTTGAGATAGTCATCGGCTGTGAGTCCGATGCACTTCTGCTATCGGCTGGTTGCCGATAGAGGTTGTAGCACTTATACATCGGCTAGAAAGTCGATGATGGCATAAGTAAATAGCAAGGAATAAAATCACTGACACAATGGGTATAGAGCCAATGAAGCTCTGAATAAAGTAGATGATAAGTAGTAAAGAGCAAATTCTGGTCTTTCGAAGAGACGAGACCTACTGACCACCAATGACCATACCGTTAGAGCCAGTTTTGATAGATCAGTCCAAACCGAGATAGTATAAGGCTGAAGCTAATGGTACTAAAGCGACAAAAGCTAGATCGGTCGTGCCGATGGAAGAAATGGATAAACCCATCGACTAGCTACAATACACATAGATAAACTCATCAGCTAGCTTAGCTGATGAAAGGAACAAAACCTGCTAGATCATGATGCTAGCTCTATTAAACACTACCTTGATAGATCGGACCTAACTAAGACAGTATAAGGCTAGATCTAATAGAACTACATTGATCGCTAGTAGATTAATCTTGAGCAATATATGTATATCGGCTGAAAGGTCGATACGTTACGTGTGAAGCTCAATATAAAGGTAACTCATCAACTGGTCACTCCGATAAAACGTCACGTAAAGACCTACCGACTTAAGACTTAATTTACTAGCAATAGTCTAGAAGGTTAGACCTAATTGATGACTGTAAAAGGAGCTCGATAAGCCTAAAGATACCATGCAAACATGATGCGATATATCTAATCAGACTTAGAGATCAAACCCAACCGATGCAGCCTTAGACAGAGCGGATACACTATGATAACAATAGGATTTCCCCATTCACTAAAGATTGGACCTAACCTATGCAGCCACGCATTGAGACCTAGAACCTACTGTGAAAAACCTAGATGAACTAGGGTGGAGATGCATTGGAATTGTATTGATATGTAGAGATGATTTAGAAGGCCCCGGAGAGTTTGTATTTATACCCCAGAATTACATGACTCCGAGATGTTTACAAACAACCTCCAGATATTATTTCCTAAACAGAAAAGGAAACTATTTATAAACAGAAAAGGAACTATATCTGAGAAAATAACAAAATTAACTACTCTTTCCTAATTACAAGTGATATCTTATAGATACAAAACCACTCTGCATGGTTTTCACGTTTCCTTCTGAGATTCGGTCTTACTTGAATAATCTTCGATCTTCAACTCTTTCCCTATATCAATCGTCCTCTTTCAGTAAGCTTATTGCTCTCCGATTCTTAATCAAATCTATTTGCGGGCTAACCAAATTTTGGTGTTAACACAACTAAAAACTCAAAAGTAGGAAATCTCTAGCTTGTTACTAGTAAGAAGTTCATAGGGAGTCTTCTTAAGAAGGAGATGAAGATAGAGGTGGTTGATGGCATGATATGTGGTGTTCATGTCTTCAACCCAAAAACGATTCAAAGTCTTGTACTCGTCCAACATTGACCTAGCTATGTCAATGAGAGTTCTATTCTTTCTCTTGCCCACTCATTTTGTTGAGGTGAGTATGGGGCCAAAAATTAGTGCTTGATCCATTCTTCATCAATAAATTATTTCACACTTTTGTTCTTGAACTCTCCACCATTATTGCTCCGAATGTTTTTGATCTTGACATTGAATTCATTTTGGGCTCTTCTTGCAAACTTCATAAAGGTTGCTTGTGTCGCACTCTTGTCATGGAAGAAGAATAGACCATATTTGTTACCTCCGATGCTTATATAAGCAGTTGGTCCAAAGATGTCCTTATGTAGAAGTTCCAATGGCCTTGTAGTGGTGATGACATTCTTAGCCGGATGCTGTGCTCCAACTTGCTTCTCGAGTTGACACGCACTAGATACCCTATCTTTCTCAAAAAACACATTTGTCAGCCCAACAATGTGATCCCCCTTAGAAGCTTGTCAAGATTCCTTATACCAATATGGGCTAGCCTTCGATGCCAAAGCCATCCCATGTTGGATTTTGCTACCACACATGTCTCAAGCTTGGCTTCATCCATTGAAAAATCAACTAGATAATTTTTCCCTTTGAGAACACCTTCAAAAGCAATTGAGGAATCATCCTTTCTATAGACTATTACATCAACGTTGGTAAAAATACAATTAAAGCCCATTGCACATAATTGAGAAACAAATAGTAAATTGTAGTTGAGAGATTTTACTAGAAGAACATTTGTAATGGAAAGGTCATTTGAGATAGCAATTTTACCAAGTCTTATTACATTTTCATTTCCATTATCTTCGAAGATAAGTTTTCTTTAGGTGCACCATTTCTATCTACTGATGAAAACATCAAATTATCCCTGGTCATGTGATTTGTACATCTACTATCAATGACCCAAATTATTCCATCGGAGATGTATTCCTATAAGACATCAATTTCTAGTCTTAGGTACCCATACTTGCTTAGGTCCTCTTATGTTAGTAACAAAGGTCTTTGAAACCCACACAACTCTCTTAATAGAGACATTTTTGCCCCCTGGACCAACATACTTAGCAACTATTTTACCATTAGCATTCTTCCTAAGAACATACGAAGCATCAAAGGAAATATGTGAAACATGTTCAATAGAAAGGATACTTGAGGCTTTAACAAAGTCACTAAGCCCTTGGGACTTCCTGAATAAGATGCTCTTGTCTACCTTGCTTTTAGGTGGACAAACATATCCAAGGCCCTCATGATTGTAGTTGTCTCGTTGATCCTATGAGCTTCTTATTTTATGTGGTCCATGCTTTTAAAGATCTAGAGTTAGCACAAGCATTAATATAAATATCTTTGCATCTTACATATGAGCTAAAACTTGAGAACGCCTCAGAGGCTTCTTTAGAGAGAGGGATGCCCTTTTTTAAGGTTTCAAAATATTCTTCAATAGAGTGGTATGTTTTATCCAAGCTATCCACCCTCTCTTGAAGATCATTATTCATCACCTCAAGATTAGCATATGAATCCATGGCTTGCTTATAATGTCGTGCCAAGGTCTTATTCTTTTCCCTTTCTTTACCAAGCTCACTCTTGAGTTCAAGATTCTTTTCCTTCTCTCTAATGAGTAGGACTTCTTGTGTCTCAAGAGTGGCATCTCGCTCTTCGATGGTGGCTAGTAGTTGGCTCATACTTGATAAGGATACTTTGTTCAAATCATTGAGCAACACCTCATCACAAATCTCATCATACTCACACACAAGAACACTAGCAAGATCAACATCAAAGTTCTTTAGAGGGGATGATACCTTACGCTCCTAAGCCATAAGGCACATATGAGCATCATAACTTGAGTTGTAGTTGAGGAGAGTTGATGTAGGTGGAGGTGTTGAAAACATGGTAGCCATGGTCGCAACTCCTTCATCTTCACGTGAGCTTGAGCTATAGTAGTTCGACTCTTACTCCTCTTCAATGTGAGCTTGCCCCCTATCTTCATGCTTTCCATGCTTGTGCTTGCTCTTCTTGTCCTTCTTCTTGTGATCCTTGGTCTTGGGGTAATTTGTAATGAGGTGACCAGCATCACCACATTCATATCATTTTATTGAGGAGTGCTAACTTCTTGAGTGCCAGAGTGTCTCTTAGAGGAGCTTCTCTTAAAGAAGCTACTCTTCTTGAAGTACCTTCCAAGCCTCTTGATGAAGAGGGCCATCTCATCATCGTCTTGATTCTTGGTCTTTCAGTCTACCTCCTCTTCCTTGAGGCTTGTCTCCTTCTCTTGGCTTGTCTTCAATGCCAAGTTTTACTTCTTCACACTTGAGCCTTGGTTGATGAAGTTGGTGACCTCCTTGGATTCTTGTTGAAGCATACATGCACATCATGGGGTGTGAGTGCATTGAAGTCAGAGTGCTCATGTATGAGAGCCACCAAAGCAAGGTTCCTTGGTGTGATGGCTTATAGCATCTTCTTGACCACAACAGTTTTGGTCATGTCTTTGGATGCAATTCCCTTGATTTCATTTATGATCTTGCTCAAGCAATCATACATGTCACTAGGATCATCTCCATCCACATGACAAAAGGCTCAAATTGTCCCTTTAAGATCTACACTCTTGACTCACGTATGCTATCAGTGCCTTCATGAACGTTGTGGAGCGTGTCCCATATCTCTTTGGCACTTTTCATCCCATCAACGCAATTGAACTTGCTTCTGTTCAAGGTGCTAAGTATTACCTTAGCGGCTTGAACATTCTTGTGCTTATTCTCATGTTATCCTTGCTAGGATTGTCGGGCTTTTGTAAAACATGGCCTTTTTTTACTCTTATCCAAATAGATGAGTTAATAGACTTTAAATGTATCTTCATCTTATGCTTCTAAGCAACATACTCCGTACTATCAAAGTACGGACCCTTACCACTATATGTGCTCACATAAGATGTAGATGTAACATTGTTATAATCATAGGGAATGGTGGCACCCTTGCTAGCACTTTCGCCCACGACCCCTTTCTCTCCAAACATGATCATTCCAAGCAGTTATGCCTAATATGGAGATTAGACTCTGATACCAATTGAAAAGTCGAGTAAGGCCTGTGGGGTGAATAGGTGATAAAAACTTTAAGTGAAGCGAAAGCTAAAGTTTCTTGTCAAATATTCTGATATGACATTGGAATATCTAATCAGATCAGGTCTTCTGATATTACTATCAGAACTTTCGATCACTATAGCTAAAACAAAGCAAAGGCCAAGCACTAGATCTACCACAATCTCTAGCAAGTAAGAACTAGCAACAAGAGCTATAACTAATAAGGTATAATGATAAGTAATGTAAGAAATGAAGATATGTCATTGAGATTTACACATCGATGTATTCTCGGAGTTTAAATCCTTGAGAGGATTCTACTCTATGTTTGAAGCTCACAAAGAGCCGAGTCTTTGCTAACCCTTTCCTCTTGAGGTTGCATAGATGCACTCCTCATTCACTAGTGGTATCTCTTTTCTTGAGGGGGAGAGATTTGGCCTTCACAAACTTCTTCTCATGCACCAAACATGAATTGGTGGCATGAGAGTGACGCCTTGCCGTCTAGGAGTGCTCAACCTTTAAGAGTAATAAATGCAACAATAACTCCTTGGGGTTGAAAGCTAGTGCTCATGAATTAAGCAAGAAGTCACAAGCACGAGCAAGATCCAACACAACTCTACTCACACAAAGTTTGTTCACAAAGATCGAGAGAGAGGTTGGAAAGCAAGGCTCAATGTGAAGCTCAAATATCTCAAGCCAAGGGAACAAAGTTGTATTTAGGTTAGCAATTGACGATTTAATTAGATCTTGCCATGTCATTATCTCTGGATTATTGACAGATCAATAGGCAGCTGATCCAGAAATCATTGCACGCTGCTCAGGTGCTAGGCTAGCATAATAAGGAGAATTTGGAGAGGAGGTGCTTGGCGGGAGGAGGACGAAGCACTTCACATCGTAAGTTCTCCTTCCTCGAGAAAGGCTACCCTTCTGCCTATAGTAGTGGCCGCTTCACCTTGTTTTATAGAGCCAACGTCATGATTTGAATTCAAGCCCAAGGACTTGAGAGTATCGAGGCCATGATGAGCAGATGGTACATGGGGGTCTAGTCTAAGGTATATTCATAGGGAAAATCTTGGTCCTTGACTGGTTCATCATCCGATCTATTATCGACGAATGCAACTCATCAGTAGTGGATCGAACAACTCTAGCAAGGGGTCTTGCTCTTGATAGGTTGTGTCTTTCCAATAGACTCCTTGAGAAACATCTTGCAATCTACTAAAGCATGGGAGCTATTTTTATGTATTGGACATTTCCTATAGAGGGACAATTTCCAATGAGATCTTAGCTCAGTAGCCTCGAGTTTAGCTTTTTTCTTCTAGAAGATCTTGCATTCAGCAAAAGATTGAGAATTTGTCAATGAATAAGGCATCATTGTTTTTGCGCATGAGCCACTTTCTTGATCTGATCTAATGTATTCTCATGAGCTGCAACTGGTGGAGGAAGGCAGATTGGGAGTACTATGACTGTTGCGAAGACTTGGAAGGTGACGTATCCAACTTGAAGGAGGGCGTATGCGAATTGGGTTGTATCTCCTAGGTGAGGGCAATCGTAAAACCCTATGTTAGAAAAACTACCTCTTTATGTCATCTCAATGAAACCTAGTAGCACCAAGACCCCTACCTAGCACGTCACTAGCGATGGGTTATACCCGACAACGGGGTGTAGGGTACAGTTGGAACCAAGGTATACGTGAGATCTAAATAAAGAGATAAAAGACGAGGATTTGTATACTGGTTCACACCACTGAGAAGGGTAATAGCCCTGGTCCAGTTTATATGTACAGCTTGAGAAAGTATACTGGTCCAGTTTATATGTACAGCTCGAGAAAGTATCACACCAAGTACAGAAGGGAGAAAGCTAGGGGTTATCACACCAAAGGACAACAATTAAATCCTAGTTGACATTAATATAAAAGGTAGCCTAGTGTATGTAGGTTGACTAGTATGACGATCTTGCGGAAGCAAGTTTTGCAACCTATGGTCAATCCTAGCTTGAAATGTCAATATTAGGATGTAAATTGCAATAGGTAAAAAATTAGAAATAGAGTAGAGAGGAAAGTAGACAATGCACGATGAGTTTTTTTCCAAGGTTTTAGATATTTGACAATTTTCACTATTTCATGTTGGAGCACTCTACACAACAGTCTTACTCCCTCTTATGGTCACATAGTCCATGTGTGCTCCTTAGGGGTAGCTCTTCACCACTTCAAATTGACTTGCTCCAAACCCTTCATATGTTGCTTAGGTCTCCTACAATCTTCTATAAGAAAGGTCATTGAAATTGATAGCCAACAAGATTATATAGGCACATCAAAATGCTAAGAGTAATGAGATGAATCTTCACTTTAGTAACATCAAGTCCAATAAATTTGAGGATGCACACAATATGCTTATAACTAGAATGTAGCCAAAAATCTAACCTCCCCTCAAATTCTCTTAGCATTGTTTGGTTGAAGGGATGGGATGAGTCAGGATAGGGCGAGACTATTTTTTAGGGTGTTTGTTTTGGGGGCAGGTGCAATGAGATGATCCCTAAAGGGGAATATTCCCCCCAAGATTTGAGCTAGCTTTATACCTCAAAAATTGGTGGACCAATCCAACTTATTTCCTCTCTTTCACCCGTATACGAGCCACACCCTCCCATCTCTCAAAAAACAAGACCATTCCATCCCCCATGACAAAAAGATAGTTGGGACCATCCCATCTGAAAATATAGGGATGGATATAACCCACCTATCCCACCTCATCCTCAAACCAAACACACACTCAAGGTGCTTAGTGACTCCAGAGGTAAAAGGGAAGTCCAAAAAATGGAGTATTTATAGCTCCAACAACTCAAACTAGTTCTTGCTAGTGCACACAAAAAAAACATTGACAGGGCAGTCAAATCAAGAAGAGGACCATCTAGTCAATGTAAACTTTTCCTATAGTCATTGGCAATTAGCAGTTGGAGCATAAATGGGAGGATAGTCTAATTCCAAGAGGATTATCTGCTTCATGCAACCTTATGGTCTGCTTGATTGGATGTCTGGACCATTTGGCCCTTGACTGGATTGTCATGTCAATGCATTAACTTGGCCGAGACAATTATTTACATTGTTTGGTCGAACAATCTACATAGCGAATGGTCTAGCACACAGTTGGATCGTTTGGCCCATACATATAGTAAGGTTTGGACGAACATAGTCTGATTGGACAAAAAAACACCAGATGGTTCGATCACAATTGGATGTCTAGTTTGTACACATCGTACACCAGGACCAACATTATGGTCTAGTTGGACAATCCATGAAGCGTACAGTCTGGTCATCAAATTGTCAATCCTATTGACTCTTGGGACAAATTGTTGATTTCTAATCCAAACTTGGACCCAAATCAATTCCATTTATTTCCTTGGGATATAGCATACTTTAGGAGCTCAACAAGTACTAGTGTGTTTCACACCTAGCTTTGCAGTGACATATGACTCAAAGCTACTTGCTTCATCTCTCTTTATAGTACAATTGACACATAACTCCAACCCCTTCGATGTTGTAATCTAGAAATCTTGGGTGCTTAGTCATCGCTTTGCTCAAGGAGGATTGTACTAATACCTTTATGGATGAATCATTGTCAATCATTGAAAATTGATTTAGTTTCACACTTAGCAAATGATTAGTTCTAATGATCATGTTATCATTAATTATGAAACTCTAAACATGGTAAAAAAATTAAGAAACCATAAACAAGGTCCTAGTGATAACAATGTTTCAAAGTTTAACATATGAAGTTCTGTATTGATGCTTTTGGGTTTAGAGCAATTTATATAAATTTTCAAATGAGGATTTGGATTACCCTAGAAGAGCCCTAAAAGACAGGATTACCCTTGGAACTATCCCTATCAAGGGACAAATAAGTAAAACTACTTGTACATGAAACCTAAGGCTACAAATAGACCCCTAGGGCTATGTAAATAAATAAGCTTTTTGAAAATTAAGAAATAGAGTCTAAATATAGTGGATAACTTTGAGAGTCTCAAGAGCTTTGTTATCTTTGACAAAAAAATGCATTTTGTATTACTTTATGACTAAATGCTACTCTTATCACATGGCTTACTGTGCTTGATAGTGTTGTAGTTTAGCTTTGTTGTTGAATAAGTTTGAGTGAGATTTGTGATCTGGTTGTTAGTTTTATTTTTATTTGGACCAGGATAGGACATTTGTTTGTCTTCTTATAGCTAGTTGTTGATCATCCTAGTCTAGGGTGAAGATAGTTATCAATCTGTTAGATGGGCATTTTTGAATGTTTGCATTTGTTGAATAAACCAGTTGGATATAGTTATGCTTTTGGAAAACTCCCTTTGTAAAAGTGATGAGTGATCAATATATTTTGTATTAAGAGAATATAGTCCATTGTTCCTAACCATACATGTAATTAAAATGTCAATTTAGAACCATAATATGAAGTTGTAGATAACTGGATAAGTGCTATAACATATAAAATTTTTAATTCATAAAATATAATTACATTGCAGTACCTTGCAACTAAAAATATGTCAAATGGAAACTAATGTTTATAGCTATATGCAGAATAATGATAATGTAAGTTGATGTTCCACAAAATATTGTGTAAGTGTACTTGTAGAATAAAGAGCTTAACTAGGCTGCATCCTCTTCAGATCATGTAAATCTTGTAAGGAGAATAAACCATGCATCACTATCCAACCTTTATGTTTAAAATGGCAACATAAAAAATACTATTAGTTTCATATTATAAACTACTCACTGATGTCATGCCAATAAAAATTGATAGATTACCGCATATACAAAAACTACTCACTAAAGCTATGACAATATCAAAATCTGCTCTTGAACTTACCTAATTCATGTAATTTAGTCAAATGTATGAATGTTTGTTACTAATTTCCATTGTGATTGGCGGGTGCTTGGTGTTTACAATTTGGAGAAGTGCCACTAAATGGAAGTATGCTTTGTGCATTGCTTAGCAGTGTGTGTTATCTAGTAGTTGTGAGAGAAATTAGAGGACCTTTGCATTAGTGCAAACAAAGATTAAAAATCGATTTGGAATATAACAACTTACACAAGCCTTTTCATTAGTGCATACAAAGATTAGGAATAGGAGTGGATAGTGAGTCGATCGATGTGATATGATGTTCCATGTTGCAATATTTGATGAGTGAAATCCAACAAGTAATTGGCAGGATAAGTTCACGAGTGAAGTAGGTCTTTCTTTAGAAAAGAGATTTTTTTTTTGCTGGTGGAAGTAATGGTAAGAAAGGAAAGAGCACAAGAGTGGATGAGGATATTGAGTTTAAGGAAAGTGAAGATGGAGATAAGGAGACCGAATTTACTAAATTTGATAGGGGTGATGATAACGTTAATGGTGTTAGTATTGATGAACTTGGCTGTGAGGACTCAAGACTACACATAATTGCACGTGCGGTTATGAAACTGGCCATTGAAGTATTAAAATTATGATTCTGCTTGTGTGCTAATCAGTGTATGATACTCTGGTTATTTTATCTAATTTTTCTGATGTTTTTTAAAAATTTAACTCAATTTCCATCAAATTTTGTCCATTTCAGTGCCACCCGAAATTTCATGCAATTGAATCCCAAAATTGTGGTCCTCTACTTCCTTGCTGTGGACAACAATGATCAAGCACCTTTTTGATGATGAAGGACGAGTTATTGTCGATAACGGTGCTCGAGTTTAGATTTTTATATGGTTTTTGGAGCCTCACATAAGATGATAATAGGAGTTGTTATGGATCTTAGAAGCTAGGTTACATACTATATATAGGAGTATTGACTATTTATCGATACTCTATAGAGTTACTGTGCCCATCATCGTAGCTTCCAGCTATGTTATAATGACTTTTTTTAAATAATAATAATGCCACAATTACAAGTGATGCAACTTATTATTAATGTTGAATTCTTGCAATCCTTCGTGAATTTTGACTAATCGACAACACATCCATGACTTGTGCCCTAACCTAGATAGGCAACATTAAGGCAACATTCTGCTATCACCAGGCTTCGAAACAAACCATAATTGCCATCCGCTTGTGCATTAGCTACCAGCACATGAACAAACTAGGATTAAGTTCGAAATGAATGTTTACACACTCTGTTGTGTTCACACATGGTGCTCACGCGATCGTAGCTACAGACGCTGCCAAGCTACAAAATTGTAGTCTGGTCACTTGTCAAGGTGCAACCACTAGTTTGGATGTTACCTTCATGGGCCAGGAACCATTGTTTCTTGTACAAAGATTACAAATAAAGAATTTTAAAGCAAACACACTTTTTCCAACTTCCAAGTACTCTACTTTTAGTCTGAACAAAACATTTTTGAACTACTTGATTCTCTAATTCATCTATCTATATATTAATTGTGCATCTTTCAAAATAAAAAAATTCATTGGTGGTCGTTCATTGGTGCTAAGAACATTCACTACTACGAAAACATGCAAAGGAAACGGTTATTAGCGGTCATTAATGATGACGATCTTTCTCATGGACTAATCTTCTAGTGAGGGGATAAATCTCGCTTTGATCGAATACCACATTGACAAAGTAGCTACCAACTAGACCAAGTTCAGGACACTATGCAATCACTACATCATAAATGATGTTATAGCAACCGTGACGTGGGGTTGATGGTTCCTATAGTGCAAACAAGATAACACTATAAGAACGAGGTAAGATGCAATCTAAATATTGTGAATAGGTAATTAAGCACAAATGAATAGTTATGACTAAAGTGATAGATCCAATCTACAAGCAAATCAATACACCAACTATTGGGGGTTCTTAATCTATAGTCACCCACTAAACAACCGCGGACTAGAGACAAGACGAATGACACTTGCAAAAGTTAACTAAACAAAAACCAATTGTTTTGAGGGTGTACAAAGAAATTTATAGAGGAAAATAAAGCTAGGGATATGATCAGGTTTGTGGAGGTGGAGAGAAGTTCACCCGAAATGAGCCTAAGCTATTACAAAGGCTAAGGCTAAAGTTCAGTTTTAGTAACAGCACTTTCTTGTTTCGATGATTCCCATTAACTTAGGATAAATTTTGATGTGAGACTATATGAGTTTAAAAGGTGATGGCACAATCTTTCCAACAAGTCCAAGATCATGTAAAATAGAGTTGGAATGAATCTGGAGGCCAAACTGAACTTATGACATGGTAGGCTTGATCTCTATCTTAACTTAGGGTAAAAATGCCTCCTTGTTGATTTAACCCAAGGTTGCTAAGTATAATGAAATTACAAGCATTAAGTAGCAGTATATTCTCAAGAGGGAAAATATTTGCACCGAGAAATGATCTCACCTAATAATTAAGTTATCGTGTACGTACTCTTATCATTAGACCTTGTGGCGTTATTTATGTAGCCAATGAAGTGATATCCTCATCGTTTAAGCCCTAATTTGATTGCCAATATTTTATAAAATAAATGAAGAAAACATGTCAACTTACCATTCTTTCTTTAAACTAATAGAATTCCATGAGTTTTGTTGGTTTAACATGTTTTTTAAGGTTAGGTCATAAATGCGGGCATTTTCGGACTTTCTGGGTGTTTTTGATTGAGTTATAAATGAGCACTAGAAGCACCATGAAGATGATGCCCAATCACATATTTGAGCCAACCACATCGAAGCCCTCGTCGAGACGATTGAAACGGACATATGGTTCATCCGATTTGGAATCTGGATTAAAGATATACGATAATCGGAGAGCTGAGGGTAGCTGGCCGACCCAAAACAAGGGACTAAGCATCACCACCTATAACAACATTAAATTATAAAACTTAAATTTTGACTACATCATGCTGAATAGAATTTGGTTAGTTCTTTCTTTTTAAATTTTGTTTCAAGTAGTGATCCTCCTAAAATCCCTATCAAATATCCTATACCCTTATTACCATGAAAACCCCCAAATTATCCACTCTATCCTAAATTTAGAATTTCCTTTATTTAAACTCAATTTATTCCAAATTGAGTTCCAATTCAAATCTTTTCCAAAAATTCAAAATTCTTCCAAATCTCAATTAGGGAAGATTTGCCAAAAAATCCTAGAATACATGGAATTTATTTCCCCTACTCGTTTCATTTAAACCCTAGTCCTTTCCACTAGTCCATTTCATCAAATTTCCTGAAAATAGAAGAAAGCATTGTTCATGGTCATAAGCTGCTCGACAAAATGCTAGCCCAGCTATAGTTGCCCAATTTTGGCCCAAATCAAACCATGGGTTGTTTCTAGCCCAACACCACCCTAAACCTTGCTAATTGCCTTGGCCCAATTCATTCAACCGCCTTTAGGTGCCTGGAAGCTGCGTCGTGCCAGCACAACACCGCCATTTATCGCATCAAGGCCAATCGT
Organism: Oryza coarctata; assembly: GCA_030770085.1. Taxonomy (NCBI): domain Eukaryota; kingdom Viridiplantae; phylum Streptophyta; class Magnoliopsida; order Poales; family Poaceae; genus Oryza; species Oryza coarctata. The sequence continues at coordinate 10,057,961 of CM061471.1, forward strand.
AATCACCAAGTTGCTTTGGCATGCCATCTACTTGTCAGTCACATCCTTGATACCAATCTCATCATGACGTAGGCAGAGGGTAAATCACATTGTGCCGCTACTCACGCATTTTACTCGATGCCACCACCACTTGCTCGCTGACACCACAGAAAAAATATCAACAAGACTACCACCTTTTTACCCTTCCATCCCCATCCTCTCCTCCTCTCACAAGATGAAACCAAACATGGCCTTACCAGCCATTTTCACCATGCAACCACTGCACGTCGCACCAAGAAAGTGCCACCATGCCGCAGCCATCCTCACCCCCAGGAAAACATCAAAACAAGCTCATCCTGCCTTCAAAACCCTACAAGCTTGCCTTCCCTTCCCTCTCACAAACCCTATCACCTTTGCAAAAGCCTAAGCCATCAAGCAAATCCATTACCATGAAATAGGTTGAGCTACCATCCACTCGAGCATCCTATAAATAGCACCCTAGCCTCCATCCTTTTACCATCATCTACCATACACTTACACAACTACATTATGAAGTATTGCTTCTCCACATCCTACCCAAGCTACTACAGAGCACTACTCAAGCACCATGTGTGCAAGTGCTATTTGAACTCTACATCCACAAATCATGATCAAGTTCTACCTAAACGTGATATCTGTATCTCATTCTACTCTACCCCACTTGAAGCTTTTGTTAACAGCAAAATTTAGTGAGCCCTGCAAACAGAATTAGAGAATTAATTGGCCTATGGGAGGAGGCCGATTGATATAGGGAAAGTGTCGATCGGACAGATGAAAATGGATTCAGTTTAGTCGAAGATGGAAGATTATCCAGATGAGATCAGATCTGAGAAAGAGTCGTGAAAGCCATGATAAGGTGATTGTAAAATATATCTTATAAGATAGACAAGTTTAGTTACATTTTGTTTCATCTCTAAGATAGATTCTGTTTTATCATTACAAAAGTTTATCTCGTATTCATGTGGGATTTGTGTAACCCTAGGGTATAAATATAAACCCTCTAAACCCTTGTAAATTATCCATAGAGATCAATACAATCTCGACACATCGCCACCGTAGTTTATGTAAGTTCTTACCGATGGGTTCTAGCTCTCGACACAAGGCTTCATTGGTTAAATACAAACTCCGGTGAAGGAGTAAGTCTCGCCATTATACTATTGTATCTGCTCTGTCCAAGGTTACATCGGTTAGGTCCAACCTCTTAGTCTGATCAAATATAGTGTGGGATATATTGGCTTATCGAGCTCCTTTTACAGTCATCAGTCTCGTACTATATCGATTAAGTCCAACCTACTAGACTATTGATAGTAGATTGAGCCTTAAATCGGTGGTTCTTTACTCAGTATTTCATCATAATAGCGAGCCAATGAGTTATCTTTACACTGAGCTTTATGCCTAACATATCGGCTTTTCAGCCAATATACATATATCATGTTTAGTAATTAATCCGCTAGCGATCGATATGGTTCTGTTAAATTCAGCCTTATACTGTCTTAGTTAAATCCAATCTATCAAGGCTATGTTTAATAAAACTAGCATCAAGATCTAGCGAGTTTTATTCCTCCTATCGGCTCAGCTAGCCGATGAGTTTATTTATATGCCTGCATTAGACCAGCAATCGATAGCAGCCAATGGGTTCACCCATTACTTCCGTCAGTATGTTCGATCTAGCTCCCACCGTTTTGATGCAGTTAGCCTCAGCCTTATACTGTCTTAGTTCGATCCAATCTATCAAGGTTGGATCTAACGGTACTATCATAGGTGGTCTCTATGTCTCATCCCTTTAGGAGATTGAACCTCATTCTCTACCGCTTATCGTATATTCTATTCAGAGAGTCATCGGCTCTACAGCCGATGAGTCTTTTATTTTATTCCTTATTATTTGCCTATGACATCATTAGCTTTCTAACCAATGTATAAGCACTACAGCCCCTATCGACAACCAGTCGATAGTAGGAATATATCGGACTCACAGCTAATTGCTCTCTTAACTCTATCGGCACATCCAGCCAATAGCGGAAGTCTGTATCGGTCTATCGGCCGATTGGCTCGATGATCTAACTTTTGCCAATTAGAGGTCAAATTGACTAGCACACCCATAGCTCCAACAACCCGAAGACTCCAATGAACTGAAGAACCTGCACTATGGCTTAATAGATCTCTCAGACCTTTATGTATTTGGGCACATCGCATCGGACCTCCATCGACCAACCCGATGGACCGATCTCCTTGCACAAATAGCTTCACAAAGCCTCTTACTCACCATTGTGCTGCCATACCTCGTTGAGCTCACACTATCACCGCCCAGCTTTATTCTTCACTATCGAGGACCGTGCATAGCCCATCTCATCTCTCGTCCAAATTAGACTACTTACATACCACCTAGTTTCCATTTCCAACTTAACGTTGCATGATTACACAACCCTTGCAACTGCTAGCTAGAACTTGTCGCTGTCGACGTGGACGCTCGTGGTCCAAAGGCCCCAACCTCTAACCAATAGTTGAAAAGCCGAGCAACCCATCCTACAAGTCAAAACTCTACTCCCCGCATCCACACCTGGATGCATATAGTTGGCCGAAGCCCTGTTCTTGCCCTCGACTCCCATTGCACGCTACCACACCTGGCTGAAGCGCCACCTGTGTGCAAAATTAAATGCTCCACCGCTGCCCACGGTCACTTGAGTACACTAATGACTATCCCTCAAAACCCACACCTAGCCATGACCAACCTCACTATAGGATTTCCTAACCATAGCGTCGGTGGGAGAGAGAGCTAAAGAATTGGGAATTTTAGAGGAAGAAGAGAGAAAATAAAGCCCTAACATATGGGTCCATGAACGGTACCATTTTTTCAATTTCTAGACTAAATTCAAATTTCAAATTTTAGAAGCCTATATCTCCTCTAAGATAAATCCTTTTTTAATGAAACTTGGACTAAAATTCTTCTTAATTCAAGCTCAATCTTTTGGTACCAATTTTACTATGTTAATATTTTCTTTAATTTTATTTATTTATTTTGAACTTGATTTTGAATTTAGAATTCAAATTAATTTCTAGGTTTCAAGGATAATTCTGACTCTACAAAAAGTGTATTAGATCCTTAGGACTTCAAGAAAGGTAAGTTATTATGAATTCTTTGATCGTAATATGCCTATATTTTGAAAGTTTACTAAAAGTATTTGTTATGTGTATTTACTCTTATTCAAATGCTTTACTTTATACGCATAAATTTGAACTTAGAAATCTAGATGATAATTTAGCTTGGCTTAGACTTGCTTAGAAATCTGGTTAAAATATAGTGAACTTAGGCTAAAACAGTACAATAGAATTTGGTAGATTGTAGGATGGCTAGTATTTTAATCAACATAAGAACTTTGCTAAGTGCATGTGAAGAATGAAACCAGTACAATGGCAATTCTCGAGTGGGTATACACCAAGTCAATTAGGCAATCTAGCAAAAGTATTTCATTTTAAAATTGATGCCTTTCTGAGAAAGTGAATAATGCAAAGGAGTGCAATTATTACTTTGAGCTTAATTGTGATTATGTGAATTTTTGTGAATCCTGATTGTAATGATGTGGTGTCATACAATCATTACTTGTTAGACCCTAGGAACGCCAAAACTCCTCTTGCTACTACTAACATTTAGAGTACCTAAGGGCTAGAGTTTATGGAACAGGTACCATTAATGTTAGAGAACCAAAAGTCCAAACCATGATAAGACTAATTTATTTAACACGTCATGTATTATGGGTAAAGCGAACTTGTACTATAGTATAAGTATTTTCAATCTATTTAAATAGTTGTGCTCATGGTTATATAAGCACCGGACTCACAATAGTATCTTGGCTAGAAATTTAATGCTTATATGAATTTCTTTAAATTTTTTACATTTCAATCCTACCAGATTTATCTTTTTTTATAAAATTGGCTTTATGCAAATAATCCTCTTGCCATAATATTCATATCATGATTTCTACTGAGTATTGAGTAAACTTACCCTTAGTCCCTACAAATTTTTCAAAGTTGGATCAAGAGGAAGACCCTTATGAATATTTTTTATGACCTTGAAGCCTAAGAAAACCATTAGATTTCTATTTCCCCAGTCAAATCAAATAAAACTTCCACTATGTAAAATAATTGTTTTAGCTAGCTTGTAGTTTATCCTATGTAATAAAGAAACCCTTCTAATTGTATTGTAAATGTTGACATATGCAATGAACAACCAGTTGTATACATCTATATCAATAGTATTGATCCAAGCCTCATCCTATAGCCCGGTTGGTCGTCCTATTAGACCAAGCCGAACCCAAGACGAAGAAGTGGATGGCCCGACCTATGGATTGGCCGATCGGTGCATTTCCATAGCCTAGCTAGCCTAGTCCAAAACTCCAGCGACCTTCCAACCTACTTTGTGAAGGGCCTAAAACCACCATTCGGAGAAGATCCAAGTCATCTAAGGGTGCGATCGATGCCACAGAAGACATTGGTTGGTGCCACATACCCTGACCAAGGGAGTAGGCCGTGTGGCCCAACTTGGCCTAGTCGGCACCTCCATGTGCTCTGACCCGGCACCAACATACTTCTAGGGTATAAATACCCCCTTTCTCATTCATTTTCAACCCAACCAAACCGAGAAGGAAAGAAGAACCATGATGCCAAAATAGTACTGCAAGGTAGCTAGCGAGTGAGGAGGAGTTCTGACAAGGAGCTATGGATGTCAGCTCATCTTCCAATTTCTTCCTCGGAGCTGAGTCTCCAATGAGAGTGATCATCTTCATCTTCTCAGTCGAATAACATATAGACTTCCATTATTGATGAGGACATCAACACTATCGATACATCCACTCATGATTTAATTACCCGCGCTCGTGCATGTCAACTCAACTATCAGGTAAGTTTATTCTTGAGTTTATGTTCCTCTTCTTTATACCCTGGAGAAGCATGCACTCTTGTTTTACTCAAGAACGATGGAGAGGATCCAATAGAAAGAGGATTAGCACGAGGTGGATTTGGACTACAGGACAGTTTCAAATTCTGACGGCCACCATGACTTTATGCGAACTCCGATTTGGATTTGCAAGTACATAGTGGAAAGGTTATCAAGTCTACTTTCAAATAGATCTGGCCACATGTCAATATCTATTCTGGAGCAGCCATAATTGTCAATTTTCTACTGAGTATTTTTCTATCCACTGTGCTGCATCACCTCTTTTGAGCCCAATGGGCTGTGTATCAAGTTGAGCCCATTAGGGGCGCGTCCTAGGGTTGAGCACAACCCCAACACCCCTGTGGTCATCTTCTCCTCGTCTTAAACCTTTAGCCGCCACTAAGAAGAGGGTGAATTTTGTTGATTAGAGTTAGCGTCTTGCTACTTGCACATAGTACTCATGTCGGCTAAATCACCCATCTGTTTGTCTCCAGAACCCCACTATATTGTGAATTCAGAGTGAATCTTTCATCTCAATATCTAGCAATTTTAGTGCTTGTTATACTTGTTCTTGCTTGTTCTTCGATTGCTTGTAGGATGAGTGCCCTAGTGGCTAGGTTGTCGCGTATCACAAGTTCACGTCGACCATCGGAGACAGTATATCGGTTGCTAAGGCGCATCGTCCTTGGACGGTTGTAGTCGGGCCGTGAACATCGCCTCCATCCCCCAATCAAGTTATCCTCCACCTCTCATCGAAAGATCAGGACTAAACCCTAGCGGGTTCTCATCAATTATTTTCTAGGTTATTTATTAATTCATAATGCTTATGCCATGCTTGTAGATTCCTAGTCATGAACTTAAGTTTTACACTTTGTGTGAATGCCTCGCTTGTTGGCCTCAACTGAGGTATATAATTCTATGTATGGATGATGTTCGGATGTAGTGTTATCTAGGAAGCTTAGCTAAGGGAACAGACAACCATAGGTGAGCGAGTGGTGACAGCCCCGCTCGTACTTTGTAGTTGGCCATGTTAAACTTAGTGTGTTAGTGTGTAATGGTGAGAAAGTAACTTACCGTTACTGGTAGAGTGACCCATAGTTATTAGGATCGGGCCATATCGGCGATTCAACCGAAAAACACTGGACCAAGGTCTTGGCCAGTCCGGTTCACTTAAAAGGTTGGATGTGCACTCAAACCGGAGAAAACCGATTGACTTAGGTGGTTTTTATATAAACCGGGCTGGTCGGACTAGGAAAAATCAATTGATGGGATAAACCAACATGTGGCCACTTTTGATGGGCTGAGCTGATAGCCCAATTCAGTTCTCATAGATGCAAACCAGCAAAAATCCTAAAGGCTTGTTCAGCTAATCCTAGAGAGAGGAATTAGAGGGGATTAAGAAGGATTAATTCCACACCTCAATAGGTATGGAATTATTTCCATCCAAATCCCCTTCAATTCCCTTGGGAAAGGGATTAACCGAACAAGGATTAAGAAAAGGGTGTGGGATAGGGATTTGACCCTAAGTCACGGGGCCGAGGGCATCATGCCATCCCATTGTTCTGTTGCTTGTGTTAATAGCATAATATTCATTCTACATTATTGATCATACCGCAGTTGGACCAATTAGGCCAACAACAATCGGATCACTAGACCGATGAAGTGAGAGCTCGACCAGTTTATTTATTGGTCCGGTCCTAATAACTATTGAGTAACTGTTCTCATGCCTAAAGGACTAAATGTTATGACCTAATAGGTAGCTGGGATCAAAGGAGTCACATGAAGCCTAGACCAGAAGATACTCTCAACCTAATTATACTTTGAAATACTTCTGGTTAAAAGCTATAGCGAGTCTGTATGCTTGAGAATTAATTTATGTTGGATATAAGACCACCAACAATGGATAATTGCTAGCAATCTTATTGAAAATGATAAACCATCATAGATTCAAGCATATAAGTAACTATTCACAATGTGGAACCACTAAGCAATCATTAACTATTCGTAATCTTGAACAATTAGAGATTATAAGCTAAGTAACAAACGGTTCTTTCTCACGAAACCTTAATGAATAGTCACTAACTATTTCTCAATTCTAAACTATTAGAAATTATTTAGGTTAGCTCATTTATACTAGTATGTCCAAATATTGAGCAATCGATAGCTGCAAAGTATCACTGCTAATCGTTGAACAGGCAACGATAGAGCCTCTAGGGCATAAAAAAAAACAAAGGTTCAGACTGTCGGTAGGACATCCCGAACCATTTCAATCCCTTACGCTCTATACTAGTGGACTAGCCCGGTAAATAAAACCAGTTCGTCTAGTGTCCAGATAATCTAGCATTAGTCTAGCCCCTTAATTTAAGATATGTTTGTCGATTACATACACTTTTATGTTATCACCACAATTTATATAGGCATGGTATACTATACATGATACACTTAGACATTCAAACTACTACTTGGATACACATAACCTGGTCTTAGAAGAAGATCCATCCTCTCTACAACCCTAAGTTTTCCTTTGGTTACGTGCCTTTCTTTATCTTAAAAATATGTCTCAGAATTTTTTTATCCCAAGCAGAAATTTATCAATAATGAACTCCACGTTGCTGCGGAATGGTTGTGTATACATTAATGACTTTGAAAAGATGTACGCACTAAAAAAATAATAAACAGGGAAAAACAACATTTGTTTAGTAGTTTGCAATAGAATAACATTTTTTGGAGATGACTTGAGTTAAAGATACACACTGAATACATCAAATTGCACACGAATTGCTTATGGTTGGTCATTTTTCCTTTTTCTTTGTTTTTTCTTGAAACAAATGGTTAGGATAAAATCCAAATATGATAAGTCATGTAGATATTTAAACTTCGTTAAATATTGTTGGCATCATCCTAATAGTCACAAAAGTGTATTTCAGCAATACAAATTCCAGATACAACAACAATACGAATACCAATAAAAATGATTAAGCTGTGTGGATCATAATTGTTTAGATGAAATAACACACGCTGAGAATCTAAGCTATTATTAAGGTCATGAGTGAAAAGAATTGAATGACTTCAGTTCTTCGGCTACACAACGAGATCAATAGTAATCTCTTTCTTAAGCAATTGAACAGATGTTTTGAGCGACATGTGTATTTTAAGAATGATCCTATGATCAAGATTTTAATAACGATGTGGTTCAACACAAGTTGAGCTTTTATTTCCAATTATTTGTAAGGATAAACCTGCAGATCCATATTTACAAGGATGAGATCTTCTCTAACTACAACAATTTAAAAAATAAACTCCAATTGTGATAGCGTGCGGTTGTTTTCTTGCCTCTGGCATCAGTGCTTGCTGAGCTCTATCTAGGATATTGTGTTTAGCACTTATCTAGAATATTACTTATTGAATAGCTGCAACTACAAATAGGACCTCTGTTTAATTCGGACCCAAGAAATAGGAAAATATAGTACTGGCAATAATGACGTTAACATGTGCCAAATCCCCAAACATGGGAACAGGGGTTGAAAACTTGAAATCCCTTGTCCCTTGGACCAATCCCAATCGCAATCTCAATCCCAATCCCCCCGTGACCATCCAAGCGCCGGCGCCGCCGGTCAGAAATGGACGCGCTCGTGGTGCGGCGGCTCGGGGACCCCACGCTGGCCCCCGGCGACGAGGCCTCCCCGTTCGCGCCGGTCACCGGGGACCACCCCGTGCCGGGGCTCGCGTCGCCGACGTCCGTGCGGGTGCGCGTGGGTGCCACCAGCCTCAACTTCGCCACCTACCTGCAGGTGCAGGGGAAGTACCAGGAGCGGCCCGCGCTGCCGTTCGTTCCGGGATCCGACTACGCCGGGGTCGTCGACGCCGTCGGCCCCGCCGTGCGGAGGTTCCGCCCCGGGGATCGCGTCTGCGCCCTCGCCCCCGTCGGGTCCTTCGCGGATCTCATCGTTGCCGAGGAGAAGCGGCTGTGAGTTCGTTTTCGCTCTCGGTTACTCGCATGGTGATGTCTTTTGGAAGCTTAGCTACTCCAAGTGGCTGTCTCTTTGGATTGCTGATGGGGGAAGTTCCTCCTTTTTTTGGGTTAATTTATCAGCATACGCCTGAATTAGTGCGATACAGTATCACAAGTTATATTTAGTTTTCTCTTTCAATTGTACAACGCATTTTCTTGTATGTAGTTGATAAGTTGCTGTCATGAAGCGCATTTCTACATCAGCTTAAATTTGTTAGCTCTTCACATGTCCCATCGTACAGTCAATCTTTCTGCTAGTTCAATAGATGCTGTTCAAATTTTATATCTTATGGGAAGGGTTGTTTGCTTCTGGCAGTCAATGCTTCTTTTTCTTATGCAAGGAAAAACGATTTATTCTATGATATGCCTAAATGTGGGGCTGTGGGAGAGACTATGCTGGTTTTTGATAAAAGAGAGAGAGAAAGAGAGAGAGAGAGAGAGAGAGACTGCTGCTGTCTGTTTCTATTGATAGTTGAGTCTTGATCCTCTGATAAAGAGGTGGAATTTTTTAATTGCCTGGATTCTTAAAAAAAGTGATGTTAATGTTGTAATGAGGACTGGATTGTATTTTGTTGTTTAGCTTGATTTCACTAGCAAACGATGCACACAGTATGTCTCCTGTTTGTTTATCTTAGCAATATGCAATGTATAAATCAACTACTAATATAATTGCTGTAGTTGTGGTTGCAGATTAAAACAGTTAGCACTGTTGTGAAATTACTACATAAAGGAAGCAAATGTTGGTTAGATACTTATATACATGTGAATTTCTGATTTTATATATAAGGGGCTATCTATAGTTAACTGATTTTGTTTGTAAGTATAACACACATTTTAAATCATTGGATCAGAATCATAATCAGACAGGTGCACATCTTAAATCTAAAGCTTTGTGCAGATCCGCAGGAAAAAAATGAATTGTACTTGGCCAATAACCAGGGAACTTACAAAATAGATAAACATCTTATTTATTCTGTTATGTTCTATTGAATCAGAATTTTGGTGCCTGATGGATGTGACCTTGTTGCTGCTGGAGCATTGCCTGTTGCATTTGGTACATCGCATTTGGCCCTTGTACACAGAGCTCAACTAAAGGCTGGCCAGGTTGGCCCCCCATGTTCATCTCTTTGTGTATAAAATGCCTATAAGATATCCATTTGGTACATGTACATTGTTCATGTTATTGTTATGGATGTTCATTCATGGATAGGGTACAAATCTCAAATAAAATATGTTCCTTCTATGGAATGGCCATATACATTCTCGGAGTACTTCATGGAGTAAATGCGCATCTTTCTGCTGCTGCTCCACATCTCTATATCCGTAATTACTGTTACTGTGTTAAGTTATATCCGTAATTACTGTTACTGTGTTAAGTTATGTGGCACTGGCATCAGTGTCTTACCTTTGGTTGTGATATATTGTGTATAATTGTACACATAATGTTATGAGCTAGACAGTATTACCTCAAATGGCTCATTTTGATGGCCATTATTGGTCAAACATAGGCCTTATATTTCATCTTTATGAAGTTTATTATGTCAATTTTCTATACAACTCAAATTCTACATCCACGCCGTGTTGATAGGATTTAAATGTTATGGATACTTATTTGTGGATAGGGATAAAAGTCTACAGATAGGATACCAGTTAACTATTCCCTATCCTAGAAAACTAAAATAATTTAGGGGAATAGATAGTATATTTCTAAAGCCACAGTGTGGATGCACTATTCATCTGCAGTACCACTACCATAGCACCATTTTGTTGGTGTCTCCAATTAAAACGTTCTCATTTAGGAACCACCATATGATCTGATACAGGGGTTCGATTATTTTGTTCTCACATTAATGAAATCTCAGTACTGCTCTGTTTTATTGTACTGTAGCACAACAGTGTCGCTACTGTATCAATATGACGAGGGAAGCATTTACCTTCCAAAATAAGAATATCCATACTGATTAATTAATTAGTTTCCTGGCATAGAGAGTAGTTACCTGGTATCCTATCTATTTGTTAGGAAGGTATCGATTTAATTAGGAAATTAGAGATATGGTTTGTTAGGAAGGTTAGGATTTTATTCTCAAGGATCAAGTTACTATTCATTCAAACCTGTCCAGTAATATACCAAATTATCCCTATGAAAGGGATGCATGTGCCTCTATTATGATTAAGTGATAACAAGAAATAAGTTAGGTCTAGCTTGATCAGAATCCCTTGGCGATCGGGATAAGCTTGGCGCCAATGAGTGATCCCATCTTTATGCCGGTGTTCAGACCCTCCATCCATAAATCAATGGCCATAATAGTTTCTCTTCTTTGATTAAGGGTTGGCTACCAAAGTCCCTAGCAATGATATACATATTAAGATTTCTAGTGAGTGATGCTTGCCTTAGTATTGTAATGCAAAGCATAGTTAAGATACATGCATATAGTTTTAGCAAGTGTAAAGGTTATAATTCTCTAATGTGCTCCCAGTACATTATACATTGTTGGATATTGTTAATAAAGGTTGTGATTGCAGGTGCTACTTGTTCTGGGCGCTGCTGGTGGTGTTGGAGCATCTGCTGTACAAATAGGAAAAGTTTGTGGTGCTGTTATTATTGCGGTTGCTAGGTGATTGGTGTGATGAGATAATTCTTGTATGGTTGCTATTGCATTTCACCAATTTGTATTCTCTTCCTAAATATCCTTCTTTTCTTGACTTAAGGGGAACTGAGAAATTGCAGTATCTCAAGTCTATAGGAGCTGACCATGTAATTGACTCAAGCAAGGAAAATATTATGGAAAGTGCCAAATATTTTTTAAAGGGTAGAGGCCTCAAAGGTGTTGATGTCTTATATGATCCTGTTGGAGGCAAATTAACACAAGATAGCCTGAAACTTCTCAATTGGGGTGCACATATTCTAGTCATTGGATTTGCCAGTGGAGATGTACCAGTTATTCGAGCAAACATCGCTCTTGTTAAGGTAAATCATTTTTTTTGTGGAATTTCTGGAATTTTGACTTTTGACACACTGCTCTGTGCCTGGTTTGTTTGAGCTCCATTGTAGAATCAGAACGATTTAATCATTGCCAACTTTTATTTTCTTAAGAGGTAGGACTGAAGTCCTTTCTCTCTTAAGAACATCATAGGGAACTGGATTCCTTGCTCTCTACATTGTTTATGTGCTTCGTAGAACTATTTTATCATTGGGACAAGCTTTCATTTGCTTGAGAGGTGGGACTGAGGTCCTTTCTCAATAAGCGAGTCTGATGACTGATAGGGATTCTACTGAATAATTAATTAGATTGAATTCATTCACATTAAAACTAATTTGAGGTTTAAGAATCCTATGAAGTAAGAAATACCAAAAGCAGCCAACAATAGTGTAAGATTGCATCTGTGGAATCAGAAAAAATAATATGATCAACCAATCTAAAGTTTTTTAGAAGACTTTAAATTTGCTCGATAGCTTTCCAGCTAGAATGTAAGATGAATTGCTGCAGAATTCAGAATATTTGAAGCACTGGATTCTGTGATAAGGATGTTGCTTGCAGATAAAATGTCTTTGTACATAACATTTTTTAAGAAAACTAGTATCTAATTGCTGTTGTGCTGTTTCAGAATTGGACAATTCATGGTTTGTACTGGGGAAGCTACTTAACTCATCGGCCACCTGTACTCATTGACTCCCTCAATGAACTCTTCTCCTGGCTTTCAAAGGGGTTGATAAAAATCCAAATTTCCCACACTTACAGGCTCCCTGAGGTAAGCCACAACATTTGAGCAAACCTCATACTGGTTACAATCCCTGTAACACTAACACCAACCATGTGGGTTTTTACCATTTATAACCGTTCATATCTCCAAGCTCATAAATGGATTGCGATGTATATTAAAATTTCTCGTCTTTGTGTTTTTTTCCTTATTCATTTAAGTGAACCATGTGATGTGAACTTTTCTATAGGCCCATCTCGCATTTGCAGCCCTGAGAGACAGGAAGGCCGTTGGTAAAGTGATGATTGTGATGGACCCACCAGCAAAATCAAGGCTCTGATACTCTGCTGAGTTCATCAGGGTTCTGTTCAAAACCATACATCTAAGGCAGCGACAGGCCCTTTTCAATAATGTGGTTTACAAGTATTGCTAGCTTGCAAGCCACCTGAGACATGAATTAGTTTGTCTGTAGACCAGTGGGGAAAAACGTTGAAAACAAAATAGAGCTATCTGTTGGTTGGGCCATTCACTGTCGGGCTTCTGCAACGTAGCCGAAACACCGTGTACCAATGCTGCAGGATGCACGAGAAGAGAAAAAGTGAGAAAGATGTGAAGTTATTGATGGAAATATAAATTTCAGAAAACACCATGTTTGGAGCCACCCAAGAAGATCTTATGTATATAAGCAAAAATCACCCTGCGCTAATAGTCATTTCACCTTGCTATTTGACTCTAAATATCCATTTAGCCAGTTTTCTTAGTTAAATTTGTCTTTTCCTCTAACACCCTCTACATTACACTCGTCCCTCTTATTCCTTCCTCCCTCTTCTCCGGCAACAGTGGCACCGGATGGAGCTCGTACGCCCGTGACGACGATGCCCCCCACTTCCACCTTTCTCAGCTTTGGCTTGTCACCCTCTCACCTAGCTGTCCAGCCGCCCTCTTGTGACGGGGCGATGTGAAAGATGATGACGCGGCAGATCGAGGTGACAACTAGCCACCTGCTACTTGTGGCGGATGAAAACAAAGCTAGCGTAGGGGAGGACGATGATGGCGGCGCTAAGTAGGCACTAGATGCAACCGGTCTAGATGCGTCGGTGGCAACGTAGCCTTTTTTTTCCCAGATCGAGGTGTGGTGGCTGTGGCCCTAGCCATCAAGCCGGTAGTGAGAATAGGATGGGGCGCAGGGAACCTACACTGATGCTCGAGGGAGTGGCAGCGCGGCAGGCTCGGTAGAGCGAGATCATGGGCAATATAGCGAAAGTTGTAAATGAGAGAGAAGAACAAGAGGGTAGGAGATCGACGCCGAGCAAGATGCAAGGGCGGGACCAATGGATGGCAAGTGATTTTCTTTTGCCGCCAAGTTTATCTAGCGCATGGGGCTGCTTGGCCAACCGAATGATTTGGCTGTCTGATTGATAAGTCTGTTACATTACGATACTTTTATATTTACCAAATTACCAAACATAAAAATAGGCTTAGAAATAGGATATTAAAGTTGCTGTTAGGGGCCGAGCTTAGTGTATTTTGCTTACAGCGGGGCATTCGATGGTTGGAAAAAGTTTAATTTGACTTCTTAAATATATGTTGAATCTAATTTATTTGAGAGTGATTTTCACTAATGCGATAGACAGTAATCATAAAAAAAGTTTATAAAAAAATCCCACATAACATCTCATCTCTTTCTCTTTTTCTATCGTGTCTCAACCCCTGTACTTCTCGGCTACAGCAGGACGGCAACCTACAGAAGTTAGGGACCCGCGGAGCTCAAGCTCGACGAGGGCTGCTTCCTTTCCCCACCATTGCGCCGGTGCCATGAAGGAGCACGGCGGAATCGGCCATATTGCTTAGGCCGCCTGTTAGCCACAGCGTCTCTCCATGTCTACGTCCGTGCTCATTAATAAGCCTAGACTACCTATCAACCATAGCCTCGCTACGTGCATATAGTCGTGCTGTTGGACTGTTTTTCTCTCAGCGCATTATACCATCCCATCTCCTACTAGATTGAATGTTTAATGTTTATTTGGCCAACCAGAAAATCCAATTCAGAAAATTATTTTTGTCTGAAATTATTCGAAAATTTTTCAGCATTTTTTATCTATTTTCTGAATTTAATTTGTGCACACAAATAAAAAAACATTCTCCAACACTAATTTTTTTAACCTAGCTTATATCAACGCACATATGCACTCACCAATATTTTTTATAAATAATTTCAAATATAAAACCAATTAAATAATACCAATTTTAGTATAAACTAATTTTTCAATTTTAATATAAATTATTTTATTAATTTTTCTTAAATTAATTTTTCATTATTATTATTTAACAAGGGTCCAATGTGGTGTAGCACATAACTGGAAGTAAATTACTTTCAGTGTTTATGTCGCTAAGGTGTGACTATGTGACACAAGTAACTAAGTTGCCAGCGTCTCAACCCTGTATTGGGTTGAACGGCGAGGGGATCATTATTCCAGGTTTGCTTTCCCCCATCCATCTCTCCTTCTCGACTCCTTTCCGTGCCCCTTCTTGGGATGTATTATTGCTAGCACCCTTTCTATTTTGGCAGTAATTTATGGTTTCATTTTCCATTGTAGAAATTGTGGAAATTGGATAGCCACAGACTTTTAGATTTTATGGGTTGGGACAGATTACTTGTGGTTGTGCAGACGAGATTGTAGGTACATGAGTCTATGGTGGTATAATGATGCTACAAGGAGGAAGCAACATAATCAAATTAGATAACTATTTTATTTTTTCCATTTTTTTTGTTGATATTTTTCCTTGTTGGAATGACATACGTTTTAGTCAGGTGTGATTGTTAACAATGTCTCTCTACCTATATAACAAAGTAGCCTGATGCAAGATCCCCTCTAGATTCAGCTTACTGGATGTTCCCTGGTGAACCATATATGTTTATTAAGTGTTAGAGCATATTACACAAATTTAGTAGCATCCTCTATTTAGCACAGTTGTTTCTCTTCTTTATTCTGTGTATCAAAATGCTAGTATCACAATTCTTAGAATCTTAGAATGCTTAGCACATGCCAATGTTTTTCGTGATCTTTAATTTTGGAATCTTAGAATACTTAACATAATTTCCCTTCCCTTTCCTAAAAGTGAATCTCACAAAACCACAACTTTGTTGATACTTTTTCTTTGCTGTAATTGGGCCGGTTAATTTAGAGCCTCATCTCAAGCTTGTTGATGATGAACTAACTATACGTACATCTACATCCGTTATGGTCGTATGACTGAGATAAGGATGAAACGATTGTTCCATACATTTAAGATCATATCATGATATGCATGTTTACTGCATACCATATGAAAGAAACCTCAAGCCATGTTTACCGTCGAATACTTGGATAAGGAATTATGCTAATATATGGTTATTATCTTCTTTTACAGGATTTTAGTTCGATCTATAGGACTACTTTGGACTTGTCCTCTCCATGACACCACCTTCCTAACTGAAATGTTAAACTTGACTACAGAATGCAGACACAATGATCGAGGAAAACGACTCAAGGTTGCCATCTGGATATATCATCAGACTTGATGAGGTATACATTGTTCCATATTCACTGATTCATCAATCTGCAATGTACCATTATCGACTTACTAACAGAAATCTTCCAGCAAAACTAATTTGTTGCCTGCAATTCTAGATTGCTAGCCTTGCAAAAGTAAACTCTGTGCCACTAGTCACCCTAAGTTTATTTGAGATGAGCAGTCCTATTGCCAGTCCACCAGGGTGCTCTTCAAGCATCGGCTTCCTAAAACCAGAGGAGGGCTCTCACATTGGCGTTAATCTGAAATTGGGGCACCTGTCACCCTGAACTACACAAGCAGCTATTTTTGCTATGCTACGGATTACTTTGCATGTGGAAGCAGGCAAGCAGCAATATTTATTTGTATTGTTCAGGCGTTTGTTTTGATTCGCCTGCTCTGTGCAAGCAGTAGCATCCTTTGTTTAGCGCTATTGTTTATCGTCTTTGTTCAGTATATGTTATAGAGAGTAGCAGTGTAACACTACTCTTGGAAATCCGAATGGTTAACATATGCCAACGTGTTTTTTTGACGCAAAATGTAGAGACACTACCTTATAAGTTATAACCATTGTATTAATGGTGAGCCAAAGAGTTACAATGCCTAGTGGCAAAAAGGCAAAGACAGAAATACTCAAAATAACATGAGCAGGAAGTAAGCGCTGCTGCTGCTCACTGCTTGTTCGTTCAGATTCAATTTGTTCCAGAATTCTTCTAGTTTACACCTGAGAATGAAGTGATCAGATGTTTCCATCGCCGGGAAGATCTCTGAGTGGGGGTCATTTGACCATTGTTTGTATATTTTGTTGGCATCTGTATGCCAACGTTGCTCATGATCTTCGATTTTGTATCAGTTATCTGGTACTCCTTTCTCTTCCCTTTTCTGATGGTAAATCTCATGATCTTCAATTTTGTATCAGTTATCTTGTACTCCTCTCTTACATTTTCTGACGGTAAATCTCACAAAACTACAACATTGTTGGTATGTCACTTTGCTGCAACTTTGGAGCCTCATGCCATTACCGTGCACAAACGGAAGCCAAGGCATACAATTGAAACAAGGCTGAAATGACTGTTTAGGACAAAATTCCAGTCATATCATCAGATAAAATACAGTACATATATAACAGCTATTGTCGGCACAAGTTGCATCGGCTGCAAATTAATCAATGGATTTATATACATCACACTGAAGATTGAACAGATTGCTCAAGGCTCAAAAGCATGAGAGCAACCGAACAAAAGTGAAAAGCAAACGATACCTACAACAACCTACAGAGATTTACACCATTGATGAATCCTACCATGCTCTACACCTAGCTCATCTCATCAACACTCTGCTTTCAGGAAGAAGCCGAGCTTCTGTAGCAGGCCGCCGCCGCGGCGACGCACGCTGTCCCGGGATTTCATCGGGCTGACAATGTACTCCACCTCTTGGGAGATCCCCAGCTGCTTCATGTCTCTGGGATCGATGCTGCCGTAGACCGGCCACGCCGTCCTTTTCAACTCCTGCAGCTGCTCACGCGCCCTCTTCCTCTCGAGCTCACGCGCCGTCTTCCTCTCCAGCTCACGCCGGAGTTTCTGCCTCTCCTGGGCTCTGGCAATCAGCTCCCGCATTTGAGTGTTAGGAGATGCTTCTCTCTCGGTGATCAGCTTCTTGTCATGTACAATGATCTCCTGCTGCTCCAATGGCTTCGCCTCAGCTCTGGTACCTTGTTCAGTGACTTGCTGCATCTCAGTTACCGGAGATGCTGCCCTCTCTGTCAGCTTCAGCTTCGTGTCGTGTTCTGTGACTTTGTACTGCTCCAATGGCTTCGCTGCAACTTCAGTGGGAAGGTCAGAGGAATCAGGGTTGCTGCTCGCACCGTCGTCGTCAGAGTCAGAGTCAGAGTCGCTGCCTGAAGAGGAGGATGATGAGCCGCTGCAGGATGATCCAGATGAGCCACTTCTCGCAGATGAAGATGATCCAGAAGAGGCGCCACTGCTCGATGAGGAGGAAGAGTTGCTACTCGAGCTAGGAGTTTCACTCTGAGGTAACTTGTCAACAGCAACAGGGGAGGCGTGGCCGATGAATTCGTCCTCTTGTTGCTTGGCAGGCGGCGATAGGAGAGAGACGCCGCCGCTGCTGTCGATCAACTCATCATCCTCTTGTTGCTTGGGAAGCGGCGAGAACTGAACCTCGTCCAAGAATAGGAGAGAGACGCCACCGCAGATGTCCATGTCCATGTCCGCGCGGCCATCCTCGTTGATCTCACCTTCCTCGAGTTCGCAGATGGACGAGCGGCAGATGACGTCGGATGCGTCCAGTACGTCGATCTTGGGCGGTTCTTGCTCCTCCGCAAGCCGCTTAATCTTGCTCTGTTGTTGAGCGAATTCCTCGAGCAGGCTCAGCAACAGAGACAAGGCGGCGTCTTTCGTGGAGCCAAGATTGACTTCCATATCGTCGCCGTTAGGGTCCACGATGCAGCAGCATTGGCTTCTCATCAAGCCGACGATGTGCGGCGGCAATGGCATCTCCGCTGACAGCGACGAGAGGAGGCCGTAGAGGCGGTCCCTCTTCGCCTTAGGCATCGTCGGCTCGATCAGCTCCACCTCCACGATCGGGCTCGTCTTCCTCCTCTTCTTGGGGGAGGTAGCCCCGTCTGTCGCCGCGGTGGCCTCCGGTAGGGTCTCTGGGAGCAAGTAACGCCCGCTCTTCTTGCCGCGGCGAGGGAGAGCGCAGGCCTCGGAGTGCGGGGCCCCCTCCGCCGCGGCGCCGCCATTGACGTCCTTGGCGCGGGCCACCAAGGCCTCCGCCTTCTTGAGGAGGCCGCCGACCACCTGGAGCTCCGACTGGATCCGGTCCCTGAGGCGCCAGCGGCAGGGCGGCGCGGCGGCCGTGGGGGGCGCCGTCCCGACGGCCATGTCGCACCGCGTAACTGCGTAAGCGCGAGTGCGCGGGGGAGGAGAGGGGAGCCGCGCGAGTCCGCAGCAGGAGAGGAGAGGCGCAGATGGATCGAAGCGATCGAGGAGACGAGGAGGCGAGACCGCGATGGAAGAGGATGTGAGATGTGAAGGAAGGGGAAGGAGACAAGGGGCGAAGCGTCTACTTATGGTCGACTATACGGAACAGAGTCGGAGTCGGAGTGCCCGCGCCGCTTTCAAAAAAAATAAAAGAAGTCGGAGTCGGAGAAGAAGGCTGCTTCGCGCTTGCTGCTTCGTTTGTAGTATATTTTTTTTAATTCAGAATATTTCTATGTAAAAGGTTTCTATACCGCATATTTATATATTTATACAAATGGAATTTATATGTGTAAAGATTTTATGTATAAAATATCTATATAAAAAGTCTCTAGGTTTAAATGGGTTGGGTTAAATGTATGCATATAAACGAGCTGCACGTACGCTCGCAGGCTAAAAGTGGAAATGCCGGTCAGCAGGGTTGGAGGGGAAAGACGACGTAAGTGGACTTTTAACCCGTTGTCTATTAATAAATATTGAGTTGTATTTGGTTAACAGTCTTAATTAGTTTTTTTATAATTTAATAATTTAATATTACAAAATTAATTAATGCCAAGTTGTCTTACATTGGAATCTCAATTATAATGTTTTCTTGCTTTAACCATTCTAAAATCAAAAATAGTAAATCCTAAGCTATATCGATTATTTAAAATATGTAGCATGCGTGGATGCCTGGGTTATATCTAGTCATGCTAAAAAGCAGTTTTTGAATTTTTTTAAGTTCTACTTTTTAAGAATAAATTATTGCTAATTATGAAAAGAGAGAGACTAAGGCCTTGTTTCTAGAAAAACTGATTTTACAATGGTTAATTTTCTGAATTTTGTAGCGATTAGTTTTTAGGCCTCGGAGTTACACTAGTTGCTTATCAGACTCTTCAGCTTTCACCTTAAAATTTGGTGAGAATCTATATTGTTTAAGACAGATGGAAATTTTAGGAAAAAAAACTGTAGCTATCAAAAGATTCCGTATAAAAAACATCTACTGTAATCCAAAAATCAAATTATAAAAAATCAAAATGATTCTGGTGGATTTCTTTGCTTCTCTCCGATCCCCGGTTCAACAAAACAAAACAAAGGCCTAGAGGCCTAAAGCCATTCAGGAAGTGGAAAGACATTCTGCCATCAAAGATCTCTGACGAAGCTTGTGCTCTGCATTTCTTCAGGAGGGCAGATTAATTGAAACAAAGACAATTACGATAATTTTGGATCCTGTGATTACTTTGCCATGCAAGCACAAACCAGCTCAGCAAAGCTATGGCTCAGAGAAGGTACGCTGATTGTCTGTTGGTCTGAGGGGGGCGGATCCGTTTCTGACACGAAAAACAGAGATATAAATTATATGATTAATTAAACATTATCTATAAAAAATTTAAAAATAGATTAATATAATTTTTAAAGTAATTTTTTTTATATAGAAACGGATCTGCTAGATTGGAAAAGGTACATTCTAAGTCAGCCTGGTTGCTTAGCCTTGCGAGCAGCAACTGCACTCAGACGTGCTCTTCTCTTGTGCAGTGGCATGTTTGCCGACGGAAGCGAGCCGATTTGGCTCTCCTCGTTGAGTGAGCTTTTCCAGACGGTTAGCAGCAAACTTGCCAGGGAAAGCAAGGTTTTTTCGTTGTTACCAAATAGTTAACCTTGCTAAACTAGGCTAGGATCTCCCTTGCCTAGAATCCAAACGAACCCTTAGATTACTGATACCAACATTACCTTCCCAACTTTGGATGCCTTGATGAGCATCCGTGAATATTTGCTTTGTTCTAGATGGTGATGAGAGACATATCTCTATACGCATTTTCCAAGCATTCCCACTGTTGGGAATACTGTATGCATACGCGTCCCCTTTATCTGGGGAAAGAATTGAACCAGGGACATTAATTTTGGTGGTCACAAACAAGTCTCTTGCCTTCCCAAACATATCACAACGTCCAGACACTTTTATCATGATATTTATTGTACCGATATTTGGAGCACAGTACCCTTCAATTGATTAAAAATATTGAGATACATTCAGAGATATATACAACATCAAATAGGCTAAGATCATGCCACTAAATGTGAACTCTAGCGGTTTAGTGAGCGGAAGCTGTTTTAGGGCCTGTTTGGGGGATACTGTCCCAACAGGAATTCCACTTCCTACATTCATCCAGGACATACTTCTGAACCCTTGGAGGTGGTGCTTCACCGAAGCTAGCAAGGGCACAGCGTTTTATAAGCTTCATGCTTGCCATACAAGTTTGCAAGTAGTTGAACTGCCTTCTTGGATCCCAGAAGGGCCGTCACATATTAGGAGGAAAGGCTTCAGAAATTGTTTTTAGTGGAAGGGGGAGAACGGGTGACCTGTTCTCAATTGGCAGGTTATGAATGTAATCCCTCTTCCTAGAAGCAGCACAGAAGTATTTTTCAACCTACAAATTCAGGCTGAATGTCAAACGAGAACCTTTAGATTCGTCCATACACCTTTAGGAGCTAGGGTCACGTTTTCATAGTAAAAGAATGGTGGTCCAAACGCTTGGTCAGGTAAGTTTTCTGTGGACTGACCTTAACCTGTCACTGGGCAAGCAGAATCCCACCAATCCACCATAGGATTTGGAAGAGGCATTGCCTCTTCATGGCTGCACTCATATGGCCACTTCCAAACCGCTCTCTCTTTTCTTGCTTCCATTCATGAATCTTGTTTTCTTGATTCAGATGTGTTATAGTCACAAGGCACCTCACAGTCAGATAAGTTTGCAGAGTAACCATTTCCTGCAGTCAGATAAGATTGAATCAGCCAACATATCTACAGATGCATCGAGGCCTGAGAAATTTTAACCCAACATAGGTAGTATAAGGTTCCTTCCTGTCAAAGCAACAAATTTAATAGAGGCATACCGCATCAAGTAATAACCATCTTTGCTTCATCTTCTGGAAAAACCATGCTGACTGACTTGATTTTCTCATCCTTCTCTGACACCTCTTGTAAGAAATACTGCATAAAACCACATGAAAAGCAGATTGAAAACATTTGCTACATCTCACTCATGACTTGCAGTCCGGAATAACAAAAACTAATACTCATGCAAATATACCTGCTTTTTCTATGCTCGTAAATGTTCTCCTTGTACACCCACTCAGTAACTGATAAAGCCTGCCTCCAATTTCCTCTTGCCTCAAGCCCTTCCAGTATTTGAAGTAGATTATCTTCATTATATATTAGGTCAGATTTTTTTTCATCAATCTAGTAAGCCTCCAAGCACACAAACTTAGATCATATTCGTTCAGCCTGACAGACAAACTTGCTTATGCAATATGGAAAAAAAATGCAACACTTCATGCAAGTTCAAATGTGTCGTAGCATAGATTAAGAGGACAATCCTCGGTCCCCAGATTAATGTATTTAATCAATAAGAAAAATTTCATTCGATAATAGCACTGGGATTTAGGATAACTGAAGTGTGCACTGGAATTAAGTGCATAACTGAATATAGTTCATACTACACTGCTGTCTCAATGGTGAAAGGAACATGTGTATACCAGTCAGAAACAATCCATGATAAGTCTATGCAAATTCTACCATATCTCGTATTCATGCAAATGTGATTATATAAGTCATAAAGCAACCAGCACTACTCTGTACTCCTACTCGAAAGCAGGACAAAGGCCAAGAATGCCTGAAACAGCAACAACATGAACATACCTGGCACCACAAAGTTGACACTAGTGTACGCTGCATGAAAGTAGTTGCACGAAGCAGGACATGTAGACAGAAGCAATGAACAATCTACAGAATCTGGCACCACAGAGTTGACACCAGTATATGCTGACTAGAAACAAAGAATTGACTTATGCCAGCAACTGTTATCATTTGCCTCCATCTTTGTTGGCCAAAGTTTGAGAACTTGAAACTAAACCATTCTCTACAAATTTCAGGATATCTGAGGAAGTTCTTCCATCTTTAGACAGCTCCACAACTGCTTTATTTATTAAGCCTACCATTTTCAAATTATTGCTGTAGGTATCATTTTGGAGAACCTCTTTTAAAAGCTCACATCCCTTAGTGGAATGTCCATTTGATATCAAAAAATTTATAAAATATAAGAGAGAAAAAGTATCTAACTCAAAACCTTTTGTCACCATCTCTTCAAAGTAGGTTAGTGCAGTCTCTATTCGGCCACATTTGCATAACCCGTTTACAAAAGAAGAATATGCTATATCGTTTGGAGAACAACCTTTCTCCCTCATTTCGCACCACAACTTAATGGCTTCATCAGGTCTTCCAGCACTGCAGAATCCATCTATCAAACTTGTATATGTAATTACTGTTGGTTGCTTTTCTTCATCAACCATTTTATCTAAGTAAGCAATTGCTTTCTCAATTCTGCCAGTCTTGCAACAAACATCAATCATAAGGTTGTAGGTAACAACGGAAGGAAATAGACCCTTATCTAACATCTCTTCCATAATTTTGTGTGCTTCATCCAATTTACTTGCTTTTCGAAAGCCATTTATCAAGATATTATGTGCTACTACATCAGGAAGATAATACTTGCAAGAAATGTCACGGAAGAGGCCTAACGCATCATTCACCTCTCCAGTTTTACACATTCCATTCATGGCTGCAGAGTATGTGACAATGTCAGGAAGAAAACCAATTTGAAGCATTCCATCTAGAAATTGCAACACTTCTGTTATCCTGCCACTGAAGCAAAGATGTTGCACCATCTCTGTGCAGTTCTTTATCCATGGGGTATGCCCATTTGTCCGCATCTCCCTTATTAAATCCAGAGCAGCCTTTGGATCTTTTCTCCTACAAATGCCATAGAACAATGAATTATATGTGAACTCGGAGGGTATCAAACCAAGATCTTTCGTTTGGTTAAATATCCCATATCCTTCTTCTAACCGATCCATATTGCACAACTCATGGATCAAATCATTAAACATCAAAATCTTTCCCTTACAACCAAGGCTAATCATGTCTTTTGTGAGAGCTAAGGCCATATCCAGCTTCTTGACCTTACATAGGCCACAGACAACAATGTTAAAGGAATCAGAATTTGGTTTAGCATCTTCACTGATATGTAACATATGTACACCAACAGCCACATCATTGTTAACCCCATGACCACCACATACCATGGCACGGAGCAACTGATTGGCTGCCTCTACCTCACCACGATAGACAAGCCCTTCTAAAACTACATTGTATAGTGGGACAACACTGCCAGATTTCAGATACTCTGCATTCTCATTAATGAACGGACCAATAATGGCAAAATCCCCTTCTGTACAAAATGCCTCGATCACCTTCTTGAGTAAGCGGATGTCAGGAGCAACTCCACTGCTCTTCATTTCCTCAAACAACTTCACTGCTTTTGCAATGTCTTTGTGCTGACAGAGGCCCTCAATTAAAACGCTGTACATTGCCAAATCAACAGCAAACCCATAACTGACCATCTTGGCAAACATGTCCATGGCCTTGTCAACCCTGCCTTGCTTGGTGAACCCATGGACAAGCACGCTCAATGTCTTCTCACTCAGCCTCATCCCCAGTGCTTCCATCCTCCCAAGAAGCTCAACCGCACCGTCCACCTTCCCCCACTTGCTGAACGCCACTGCCAGCGTCGTAAGCACGTGCTCGTCCACCCACCCCCGCTCGCTCATCCTTTGGAACACGTCGTTGGCGTCATCAGGACGACCCGCATTGCAGTAGCACCGCAGGAGTGAGGTGAACGTGTACTTATCAACGCTCTCGTCGCCGCACCTCGCCACCATCTCCCGGAGCCTTGCCTGGGCGACGTCCGCACGGCCGGCCTTGGCGAGCGCGTCCAGAAGGCAGTTGTAGGTGTACGAGTTGGGGGTGCAGCTGAAGGAGGTCCTCGCGGCGTCAAAGACGCGGACGGCGGTGTCGGGGAGCCCCGCGGCGCCGAGGCAGCGGAGGAGGAACCCCAGCGCGCCGGGCGTCATGACGCAGCGCGCGGAGATCGAATCGGCGGCGAGGCGGTCGAGGTGCGCGTGCTGGTGGCGGGGGAGGAGCGAGGCCATGGCATTGAGCGAGTAGCAGGAGTGGCGGAACCCCGGCTGCTCGGCGGCCCAGCGGAAGAAGTCCAGGGCGTGGCGCCAGGAGGGGAGCCGTAGGAGGACAGACTCCGCGGCGGGGGCGGTGAGCTCGGCGGCGAGGCGGCGGAGTCGCGCTGCGTCGCGGGTGGCGCGTGGGCGGGAGAATTCGTCGAGCAGGTGGTGGGCGAGGTAGGAAGGGGACGCCGGCACGGGAGCGCGCGGAGGCGGAGGTGGAGACGCGGTGGAAGAGAAGGACCGCGGGGGACAGAGAGAGCGCGACGCGGGTGAACGGGCGAGGCGGCGGAGCGACATGGAGGAGGGCGCGGAGGCGGCGGGCGGCGGTGGAGTGGAGGGGAGGGGAGGCGGGAGGTGGCCGGAATTGGGAAGGGTAGAGAATTCCAAGCGAGCCCGACCAACTGGGCTGGGCCGCCCAGCCTGACTAAAAAGAAGGCGTTGGGGCTGGGCGTTAGGGGGCTGCGATGTGCCCCACGAGCGCAACTCATTCAGTACCCCTCCAATTCGATGTAATTAAAGCTAAGGGTAGTGCTTAATGTTCTTATTAACTTTTTATAATAAAATAATAAATAATACTTAATTTGAAAGTTTTAAGATATAATTTGAAATTTTCATAAAATTGAATTAAAAAGTTCAATATTTGGGTAGAGTTTTTTTAAAAAATTTGAGTTGAAAGTTTCAAATTTTGGATAGTTTTTAAAAATTGTGAGTTGAAAGTTTCAAATTTTGAGTTGAAGGTTTTGAAATTTGGTTGATTTTTTAAATTTTGAGTTCAAATTTTTAAATTTTCAGTACAAAGTTTACTCTCTTTTTTCAAATTTGAGTTGACACTTTTCCGTTGAAAAATGCATGTATGGTCAACTAATGAAATAGATATAATAAAATTCAGCGGCCTAGAAGGATTGAGCGAAAACTTGGGAGCACGTAAAGAAGTCTACAAGTTGCTTCTACCATAGCTAAGTTCTTTAGTCTGAATGGCCTGGCCTTCTCTGAACATTCTGGGCCATGTGAGTATTAGCACTCCGGCGCTTACAGACTTCTACGTTGTGAAATTTGTTGCAAGTTATCCACCATGCTTGAATATTCTCCATGATTCCATGTATCCTTAGGCAAATAAATGTGATTATAGTATAGTACCCTATTCGAAGTCTAACTAGTCCGTATAGATTGAACAACTTAGCCATACTTAATTAGAATAAAACATATAATTTCTTCAATGGGAAGCCTGTAACTGAATTAAAATGTGGGCCAGTAGTTGTGCCCTTTGGCAGGGTTTGCTGTTGGGAAGGGGAAAATGGTAGGACTGGAGATTGCTGGAGGTACTAGAAGTGAGGTTGCTGTTGCCTGAGATACGAGAAAGAATCAGCATTGCAAGTTCAAGAGATTTAGTTCATGAAAAGATTTGCCTCAAGCCTTAGAATTATTGCCACAAAAGTCCTTATATTTTTCTAATATGTATAAAGATATATTACTAAGAGTGAAGTTGAGCAAGGTTAATATATCACCAACTGAAATCATTTTTCCTTGCGAACAACCTTTTCTCAAATTTATTTTCAGTTGGTTTCTATTCTTAAATCCTTTCTAATCAGTTGGTATGCCCAAATACCTCACAGGTAGAATCTGACTATAAATGTCATATTTCTCAATAATATGTTACCATTAGTGTGTATTAAGAGTTTTGCAACTTCATATTCATTCTACTATTATTTGCAAGGATGAAATCTTAATGCCAAAAAACTAACCACTAAATTATTGTAGGTATTTAACTTTTTACAATTAAAAGTCTTCAAATACGCTAGAAGTTACTATGGTTCTTAATACTAGATAAGGTTTAATACTCCTAGCCTGGTTTGAACCACGTATCTTTTTAAGATAAAGCCTAGGGGACGTCTTTTCATGGTCCTTTTTTACACTAGAAGTTATGAGATGGATATTATGGTAGCTACTACACAATCTGCAAGTTGTAATTAAATATTGGGTACTCCAACTATATTTCATAGCTATATTTTCTTTTCAGTTATCTATTGTGGACTCTTATTGTATTGTGGTTTTCTCTATGTTGTTTGACTACTATAAATAGCAAATCAAGCTACTCATTGGAAGTGTAATGTATGAAAATTATTATCTGTCTTTTGCATAATAGGTTTTATGCCTCTAGTAGAGTCCATTAAATCTATCGAGGGTGTCGCTGTGGAGAACAACTTGTTTTTTGTCTCTGTCCTCTATAGAAACATTGACAAAAAGTGAGTTAGAGCTCAAATGTCATTGTTTCTATTACTTTTCCAATATTACAGGAATTGCAATCAAAGTTCCTATAGCAGTTTAACTCTTTGTTTGTAGCTCTGGGTTAGTTGAGATAACTCTCTTTAAAGTCATGTAAGATTTCTGACATATCAGATTAACTAATGGACATATGGTTTGTTTTCAAGACACATAACTCTTAAGATACTTCATTGCTTCTATACTAGTCTACCATGTAATTTTGAAAGGTTTTTAAGATTGACTTGGACAAGGGAAAGACGGTTGAGTATGCGCTCCATTCCATTAGACTCGACTCTAGAGACATACTCCCAATTTATATCAGGAAAGATAGACCAGCTGCCTTCAAGGAATTTATATTCTCAGACAAAAAAAAACCTATGTTGCAATCACATTTTAACATAAGTTATATTCCCCCTTTTGAAAATAAATTCTCTTTTACAGTGCTATCATCAGGTCTCCATCAACTTCAAATAGGGTTTAGGATTCTTGTCTCCCAAGTCTGTAATGAGAGTGAGAGTCTACTCACTAAAAGACACATCTAAAGTAATTCATTTTATTATCATTATTATCTTTTGCATGTTATAAGGTTACATGTATTTTAAATTTTATCTTGTTACTTGGGTGATGAGGTTCCTCACTTCTCTTACGAGTTGAAAGAACAATCACACAAATGAACAATTTAAATTCAATAGCTCACATGTAGAACAACTTAAATATTTTCATCGGATCTCTTCTTATACGTCAAATATTTTTTAACGAAGAATGTCATAATTTTGTAGCAAGGACACATGCCCCTAGGGGCATCCCTATTTACTCATATAAACATTTACACAACCTTGACTATTGTCACCCCATGATTTTTTTTCATGGAATTAAAAATTAAATATCTAACAAATTATTTTTAGAATTTATATTAATGTGTCAAGTAGTTAATGTGGTCCAGAACCTCTCGGCCACCGCCTAACCTTAGCATGGCCTGGAGGTGCTTCAGAGGCATCATAAAGTAGTAATCCTTCTAGAATTTATATTAAGAATAAATTACACTTTGCAGTAGGTAGAATGACACTGATTTCACTTTGTATCGGATTTAACATATACTTTCACTTTGCACCGTGAGATGGCAAACTATTATAGGTTTTGACTCGAACCAGGCACACAGGATGTAATCCACGCTATCTCCTCTCTTCCACACTGGCGAAGTCGTTGCAACGCCCTAAGCGAATCGCACAGGAGATGCCCGCCATCATGATACATTCATTATCTAGTCGAACGCTTGCTTTGTCTATGCAAACACCATCTTTGATTTCCTTGGTTTGGCACGCCTAGGGCAAGGAGACATCAGGTGAACTTCCACAAACATGTGACTCTAAGCACAAGGGCAAGATGTTCATGGGAGAGGAATTTATTAGAGGGCTCATATAGTACATAGGCAATTGTTCTACTCCTATCGTAGTGTTAAGTTTCTTTTATTGAAATTACAGTGCAGAGGGAGGGTGCACATGCTGCCAATGGATTATGATAGGAGAACCATGTTATTCTGCATGTATATGCAGAACAACATCAACATACACCATCGGAATGTTTCCGCCGGTGGATTACATGTGTATGCCCCAAAACACCATCAACATGTTATAAGACCATCCATAACTAAGATGCAAAAATTTACACAAATATTTTTATACAAACTACAGAGTTGTTTTCTGAGAATTCTAACACCATGTATAAGAGTTACTTGTATATTGAGGAAACAAACTATTATAGTATTGTGACAAGTTCAGAGAAAAAACATACAATACAAAGGACCATTGAAAAAACAGTACTACATCTGCTGAAAATAGTCATTCACGTAATGGGCTACATAGTCAAAATGCAGCTCTTTCCCTCCCCCTTCCTCTGTTGTTCCCTCTTCCTCTGCTTCTTCCCCTTGCGTCCGCTCTTTCGTTGCCACTTGCATTGCCTCTGACATTTCATGTTGATGATTCTAGGACGTCTTGTGATCCTTGATTGTGATGAGAAGGTCCATCTGTAACACTTCTAGCTCTCTTTCTCTGCATAGAGCTGAATCAACAACCGAGTAATAATAGAGATTCACAATTAAAAAGATAGATATTTCACCTTTAGATTTTTCAATCGAATTTGTAGATCAGGCCTTAGTATCTTTCCACATGTTCTGTATGTGTGATTATGAAGTTTATAGTTTGAGCAAGTATTCATTCTTGCCCTTGCTGATGCCCTTGTTGGCTCCTCTCCAATACTTATAGATTTATTAGGCCTTCCTGCTTACTTGCGAAATCTTAGAGGGTCAATATCAGGACAATCTGTCCTTGTCCATCTTTGCTCTTTTGGATAGAGAGTATGTTCTTAAGAATGCTTCCTTCTTAAAATACTCATGCACATATTATTCAGGTAGCTGTTTTTCTTAGTATATGGTATTGATTGCATGCTTGCAAGGAATACCAGTCAACTGCCAACTGTAACATTCACATGTCCTTGCATTCATATTGAATTCATACCATCTATTAGTGCTATGCACCTCCCACAAATAAAAACTTGAACTATAGACCCTACGGTACCTTGCGTACATTTTCTCCATCTATAGTCTTTGTGCTACAATAGGGGTAATATCCCAATGAGCATTGGCAGAGCCATATCTCTTTTCAACAATTATTTGTCATAACCTTCTTCCTAATATATTCACACATAGTAACGATAGGCTTATGCCTTGCATCTATTATGTACTTGTTGAAAACCTTATAACTAATGCATGCCTACTGAAGTGCTTCTTTCCAGTATCTCTAAGATAGTCACATGCCTTCTCGTTAAATTTCTTTAGGCCTCCATTGCCTTGTTGTAGTCCCATTGAGTAGTGGCATAGACAACATCATCCACATAGTCCTTATATTTCTATTCCTTATAACCCTAACTGCCATGTTCTGTAGCAAATGCCTCCTACAATATTTGTGTTCACAACTTGGAAATATAATTTTGACAGCATTCATGAGGCCCTACATTTTACTATTAGAAAATAGGATAGATGATCAATATAATAGATTACTTCCAAAAATTACGGTTGAAAAAGAACTAAGCCAACCTTCTGCCTATCTGTCCACCAGCCATGTCCTTTTAACATATGTAGGAATCAAGTCCAGCTATGAATATCTTTTTCTCCAACCACAACAAAGGCAAGAGGAAACATATTGTTGTTCCCATCCCTCCCTGAAGCAGCCAACACTTGAGCACCATTAGTCAACTTCACAAAACAGCTGTCTATACTTGCATATACACATACAACCATTTTATAAAAGTCAACATAAACATCAACATTTAAAACTTTCAGTCCTAAATAAATTAGATTAGGCTAAAAATAAAATTCAGCATAAGCCATATATTAAGGTATAAGCATAAAAATAGTTGATTTCTATACACTCCTATTCAACAAGAAAACTTTAGAAATATTTTAATACTTTAAGTCTCTTTTTATTATCCTCTTCTCATACTAATTTCGGCATTTCTCTATCTCTCCTCATATTATTATTGCACCTGATTTTATTATGTATAGTATCTCTAAATGTCAATGTTGAATATATCCAAACCATTTCAATCGGTATTGGATAAGCTATTCTTTAATTGGTATTACTCTTAGCCCATCACGTATATTATCATTCTAGATCCGATTTATTCTTATATACCTATAAATCTAATGGAATATACATATCTCTGCAATAACCATATAACCATATTACAAAAGTACAATAAAAAGTAAACAAGCAAAATGAAGGGTTCAAATACTTACTAATGAATGGTCTACAACCATCTAAGAAATCTTGACTTTGAGTATTTAGGCAAATAAAGAGGCCATTGAATAATGGGGGCAGGCCTTGATCAAACCTATTCTCTGTTGTCACAACAGCAGTGGAACCAGGGTTCTTATCAATTATTATTTGCATGTAGTCTCTAATCCTCATGTATTGTGTCTTGTGATTACCTAGCACATTCTCACCTGCCTTTCTCTTTGCTCTGTATGCCATTGTCTTTGAAATGGCAATCCCAGTGTCCCTCATGGATTGGTCCATGAAAGGTGCTATCTTCCAGTCTGGGTCACTCCTGAACTGCTCAATATGATTTTTGCTTAGCCATGTGCTATTAACTCTGATAGTGTCATTAGTTGAGGGACAAGTGTGCTCAACAATTTGTCTCAACTGGAATGCTTTCTCGGAACCAATCTGTGATGCTAACATGTGAAAATTGCAAGGTATATCTTCCTGCTTGCATTATTTTTCAAGTACCTGTAATCCCTTGTTTCACTATGTGCCATGTCTGCACAGCCCTTCTGAATTGTGCTGCATTACTAAAACACATACCCTCTTACAATTGGCTCTAACCCATGTTAATTTTCTCATCGAAATATACTTCCCTCACTCTTGTTTAGACCGAATCGGTTCACCGTGTTTACTAATAGAGGTCCGATGCGATATGCTTAAACAAGCGAAGGGCTAGGAGATCCACTTAGTTCTAGTGCATGTTCTAAAACTTCTTGACGTCTTCGGGTTGTTAAGGTTCAGAGTATGAGTCAATTTGACTTCTAATTAACAAGAAAGATAGATATAGTTAGATCATTGAGCAAACCAGCCGATAGGTCGATACAGATTACTGCTATCGGCTAGATATGCCAATAGAGTTAAGATAATCATTGGCTGTAAGTCCAATTCACTCTTGCTATTGACTAGTTATCGATAGGGGCTGTAGCACTTAGCCGATAATGCTAAAGGTAAATAGTGAGAAATAAAATAAAGAACACATCGACTATAGAGCCGATAATGTTTTGAATAAAATATATGATAAGCAATAGAAAGTAAAGATAGATCTTCCAAAGAGACGAGACCTAGTGACCACCGATGACTGTACCATTAGAGACAATCTTAATAGATCGGACCGAATCAAAACCGTATAAGACTGAGGCTAACTTTACTGAAACAGTAGAACCTAGAATTGGTCATGCTAACGGAAAGAATGGGTAAATCCATTGGTTGCTATCGGCTATGAATCCAATGCAGACATATAAATAAACTTATCGGCTAGCTAAACCGATAGGAGAAATAAAACTTGCTAGATCTCGATGCTAGCTCTATTAGACACAACATTGATAGATCGGACCTAATCAAAATAGTATAAGGCCAGGTTTAATAAAACCAGATCGATCGCTAGTAGATTAATCGTTAAAGATATATGTATATCAAGATTTATGCATATATGCACCGAGATTATATTGATCTCTCAAGATGATTTACATGATTCTAGGGGTTTATATTTATACCCTGCTGTTATATAAATTTCACACGAATACAGAGATAAACTTTATTAATGCTAAAATAGAATCTATTTTAGAGATAAAAGAAAAACTAATTAACTTGTCTATGTATATGATATATTTTATAAAGATAAAACCACCCTGTCGTGACTTTCACAGTTTCTCTTCAAATCCAATCTCATCTGGATAAGTTTCCATTTTTAACTATCCAATCGGCTCTTTTCATATTAATTAATATCTTTTTATAAGCCGATCGACTCTCTAATTCTTAACTGAATCTTTTTGTGAGGTTTATCAAATTTTGATGTTAACAAGATGCCAAGTTCTCCTCATCAATAGGTTCATCTAGTGAACTCATCCCTCCATCCTCACTAGGAGGATCAGATAAATGTGCTTCCAACCTCTTTCCCCACAAGTCATTTGGAATTGACTTGTTCACTCTTTTATCACCTGAATTGGGCTCATCTACATCTGATAAAATAATCATACCCATGCTTTCCTGCTTAGGGACAAAGAGATCTTCTATATCTGTATCCCCCTCATCATGAAATCGAGGCTCAGCCCTATGCATTATCATTTTCTTCAATTCATTATTGTAATATATTTTTTCTTGCTCATAATCGGCATTGCTGCAGCTACAATAACTGCTTTGTCCACCTTGCATATCATTTCCTTCTTCAGCTTCCTCATCTTCACCTCATTCATCATTGCTTTCTTCACTATACTGTGCCTCATCATCTCCCTGTTCACCATAACTGCAAACCTGAAGCTCGTAGAATGAGCTTTCAGCCTTATCACATAGGTGCAAATCGGCCTTCCTAGTGTTCATGTTCTCCTCTACCATATCAGTGACATGCGTCTCTCCTTCGATCTTTCTCAATGATCCAACAGAGTATGAAGCAGCACTAGAGAAGAATATATCGTCACATGTTCTATAGCTCTCTTCCTCCATGATTTCCTGCAAAGTAGCATAGCTAATATTCTGCCTATGCAATCTCCTGACAACATTATTTGCTTCGTTCCCTCTGTCATGCTTAAAAATCCTTATCGTCCAAATTTCTTCAGCAATCCTATCTAGAATAAAGAGACCAGCATCAGAAATATCATGCACAGGTCGATCATTTAAACGTCCAAACAAAATAGTTGTACAGAGAGGTAGCAAAACAGTACCACACTATGATCTTTTAAAAAAAATCAGCGGGGGGGGGGGGGGGGGGGGGCGGGGTGGGTAAAGAGCATCCCCACCCTAATTGCATTAATGCTCTGTTTTCTCAACTTTGACCAAAAATAGTAAGCAGATTATAAAAGGAATGAGTGCATAGCATGAAAGCTTAAGAATATTTAGATTATAAAAGGAATGCGTGCATGGCAAAGAATGATAGATTCAATTCCCTAGAAGATTTCTGTTGCTTTCTAATCCTTCGAGGTAAACTTAACATTTGTTTTTACAAATACAAAACGATCAAACGACACATGTATTCCTCATATGAATTTATACCTAAATGCTTAATTGCTTACCTTTCAACTAGACACATACAGGCTGCAGCACCTCGAGGGTTTCCCTTCCTGGCACGTGAACACCTCAGCCCTTCTCCTGATGCACCTAACAATGAGATCCCTGAAGTTCTCTTGCGCTGCGCCTGGGAACGTCCTTGCCCTCCCGTGCGCCTGCACCGACGAGATTGCTCTGCGTGAGCACCTTGCGCCCACAGCCCCCGCGGCATAGACGAAGCAGGCGTTCGACTAGATAATGAATGTGTCGCGATGGTGGGTATCCCTGCGAGGAGATCGTGGGCATCTCCTGCGCGATTCGCGCGGGGAGTTGCAACGACTTCGCCAACATGGTGGACCGCGTGAGCCAGCGTGGAAAAGAGGAGACAGCGTTGATTACGTTCGGCGTGCCTGGTTCGAGCAAAAAAAAAAAGAACTAGAAACTGGTGTTACGTGAAAATTAATTTACCATCCCCAGGAGCCTAGAGCAAAGTGAAAGTACCCGTCAAACCCGGTGCAAAGTGAAAACAATATCAATCTGTCCGGTGCAAAGTATAATTTGCTCTTATATTAATAATTTATAATAATAGCGATAGCATGTTTGATCCTATTTTAAAAGCTAGCTACCAATTTGAACTCGTTTTCTGCTTATTTAACTCTTCTTTTCAAATATAAACATCAGCTATAACCCTTTTCTATAAAGCCAACATAATAGTGTTAACTAAAGATCAAAATATCATTTATGCCCTTGATCATTTGAACGTATTCTCTTAGAGTTTTTGTCTATTTGGCCTAGTTTTGTGTACTCAGTGTATGTGATCGAACTTTTGATAAATTTGACTTGGAATGATAGATTTGGGGTGAACTCGAGTTATATTTGATAGAATTGAGCAAATTTGACTAAAATTTAATAAAACTTTGGCTACATATTATCCATCCAAAATTGCATATATTGAACAAAAACACACACATGTTATTTCACATCCAATAATTGTCCCAAGCAAATCAAAAATCACAAATTTCTGCCCATCCCAAAGAAAAAAAATTGTCCATTAATACATGTCCAACCGTAGCAAACATATATGTCCAACATTAGCATGTTCATGGCTGTATACTATTTATGGCTTGCATACTCCCAGGCAACTAGCTGACTACCACCACCGTGGACCCGTGCCTACCTCCACATCAATAGCCGGCTTTCAATTAGTGCCTACCCCTTTTAATAAGCACATCATGAGAGAATATTCAATCATTAAAACAATAGAAAAGCAGGAGAGAATTTAAGGTATTGAGAAAAAATGTGGGTAGAGCGAGAGGGATGCTCAACAGTGAGAGAGCGAGCAAGGATACAAGTAAGCAACTTGGGGACTCTAGACACTTCTCTTGCACCGCAAACCACACAAGTGCCTTGCGCTAAACCACTCCCTCCATGCACCTCTGGCCGAGCCTGGTAAGCACCACACCAGGCCCCTTCTTGCCACGTGCCACCTTCTACGCGCATTGGCCGCACCTTACACTCAGTCCACATGGTGAGCGCTGCCCCGCAAGCCTCTCTGTTCGTACCCTAATAGCCCATCGCGTCCACCATCACGTACCTTCCTCCACCCTAGGAAAAACCCTATCCTTATGCTGTGGCTACTCGACACAAGAGAGATAAGGTTTGCTGCTCGAGACTAGAGAGATAAGGCTAGCTGGCAGCTTAAGACAGGAGAGATAAGGCTAGCTGGTTAGATGAGTTTATTTTCATCTAGGGGCATTTTGGTCTTTTATTCTCCTCTAAATGCATGTTCAGCTACACTGCTAATGTTCTGGTTACAATAGAATCAAATGGCAAATGGTAGCTTCAGTTTTGAAAAACAATGTCAAACGAGCAAACAAAATTTAAAAAATGGGGTTAAATTGATAGTTGGCCTTTAGAATGAGGTCAAACACACAATTATCCCTTTATATATTAACTAGTAATATACCCGTGCCGACCCTAAGGCAACATTTGTTAATGCAAATAAAAAACTATATATTTTGACAAGGAAAGCATATAACGAGATATATCAAAGATTAACGCAAAAAAGATAAAAAGACAGTTATTTTATTATCAAAAATTATTTAACACTAAAATATCATCACATTCTTTGTAAACCATCTAATTCTAATCATGTAAATGCAATGCACGTTTTCCTGTAGTACATTGTACGAAATATGTGAACAGTCAAAACATTTGGATACCCTAAATTGTCAAAGCTTGGAAGGCTCAAACTAAGAGAGCTATGACTTACAGTCGCTGTCACAAGAACTCCAGTATCTAACTTTTTTTTAAAAAAAAAAAACCAGTATACATAATTAAAGGAAAGAACAACAGTATCTACACAATAGCTTCATGCCATCATAGTAACTTCGAAATGCGACCCTCTCAATCCGACAACAGTGTCTACACAAATAGCTTTATGCTATCCACAGTAACTTCAAAATGTGACCCACTCAATCTGCAATCCACAATGACTTAGAGATCTTTTGAGCAGCATTTTAAAACCAAAATTAACCCAGGGACCTTAACACCTGAAGAAAAAACTGCAAAAGCCAGGAGCACCAAATAGCATTCTTAGCTACTTTTCAGTTTTCAAACGTGTATCCCTAGCTTTCCTCAGGAGCTTTGTTTATTTTATCCGACAACAATAAATTGATATAGCAAGATCGTCCACGCTATCAATCGCCATTAGAAAAAAGATCTACTGAAAATTTAAATTACTGTACTGTGTTCCTCCAAATCAGGAGAATCTTTGATTCGCTTTAAAAGAAATAGCAAGTTTTATGTACAGGGGTTTAAGTCAGATATAATCATCATACAAAATATACTTTTCCATGCAGCCAGGTTCACAAACACTGCTAGGCATTTATGGCATTCAACTAAATCGCACAATTTTAGGAAACAACGGTGTAAACCAAGTGCAGAATTTCAGTACAATAATCTTTCAAGACAAGATGATAGTATTCTCCAAAGATAGTTAATAACAATAACTATTGGTCCAGATGTGACTCATGGATATTTACTATTTGACATCAAGTCCTTAATACACGAACAATTGAACCAAAATCAATAGGGCTTGGCTCTGATCAGTGTAGTTCACAAAATATCCAACCAAACAAACGTCAAAAAACCATATCAGATCTTATAGGTGATTTATTTCACCATCTTCATAAAACACATAATACATAGAAAGCCATACGTGAACTAAACTTCAAATAAAAATATGACAACTGCAAATACAATTAACTAAAATATATGGAAGTCTCCTCTTAGAACCCGTGAAAAGCATAATGCTTTGGTAAGAATATACCTAAGCATATATGAGCATGAAATTAAAAAAAGTTGAAACTAAGCTTATCAAGGTAGTTGCCCATCCTGCCAGCCATATCAGGGAAATATAGGTTTCCAAGATTGCTTTAGAAAAAAAAAATCTGAATAGCAGTACTTACCTCTAAATCAACACATCAACCTTAGGATCCATCCATGCAGTAATGTTGTTAGTTTTATAAAAGAACTTCACCTGGAGGACATAACCCATCTATTACTCAAGAATTCTACTCCTGCTGTGATAAGTTCCAGTAAAAAGAAAAAAGGTGTCACAGCCACCGCTGGCATTTGCCAAGCATCTTTTGTTCCTAACAACATAATTTTGAGCTCAATTGAAATTGTGAACTCCATTAAAATGTAAAAGTAATATCAGCAATAAATGGCAACTTGTTATATTTGTGCTAGGGAGAATTGACCGTCTAATCTTCATAAGAGTAGCTAATTTTTTATATTAACTCATTAAATTTAACACAACCCTCCTTTAGAACTTGGGTACGTTGAAGACACTCGGAGTTGAGAATTGGCGGTCTATGACCTGGAATAAATCTAATAACTCATAATGCACACAGAGATAAGTCAATCCAAATGGAGATATCAAATAACTTTACCTCGTCCATCCACCACAGAGACCTCGCCGTCGGCCGCTGTCATGAGTCATCGCCTTGTAGAAACCATGAGATTTCATTCACATCACAAAATGCTAAAAATACAAATAGATGGGTTATAGCCCTCCAGCATTTTGAGTCCATAAAAAGGTTGAAAAGCTACTAATATAAAGAAGTAAACCAGAACTTGAGATATTGTTGAGAGGGAACGTGGGACGATATGGATTGTTGGATTGGATGATATAGGTCGTTGGATTGGATGATATAGCTATGTAGGTGTAAAATGCTGTTAATAAACTATAGGGTAGATGTATAAATTAAGTTAACAAGTAGACCATACCTCTCCACCGCTAGATTGGCCATCATCTAACCTCGGCTAGGCATGGAGGTGCTTCGGAGGCATCCTAGAATAATAATACAAAGAAATCTGGGTCAGATAGAGGGGTTTGGCAATATTGTGTGAGCCGAAACTATACGGGAAACTGTGGATATAAAGAAACCTAAATTTTCATCTGCTACCTCTCCTCCGTGTAACAAAAGAGTGTGCACTTCCATTGCCAAAAGTATGGCTCAATCAAGCCATCCTCAACGCCTAGTGCTAAAACGGGTGCCTAAAAAACAAAAAAAAAGTTAAGCACCTTAATTAAGAGCTTAATCCAATGCAAGGAAATCAAGATGGGCACTTGATTGCACGCATGACGTTTGGAGTACCATGTTTGCCATTGCATGCATGCAACAGTAGCCAAAAAAATTTGAATTAGGTGAATTAGAGCATCTGTAGTGTATAATTCATGTGGGGTATTAGAGGTGGAGCTCATACCAGCCATAGCAACCAGTGAAAACTGCTACAGCCTAAAAAAACAGCCATAGTGACCATCATGGGTCTCACCTATATTAAAATAAATCATAATTGCTCTGCAACTTGCAGGCAGTAGGCACAATGGATCTGACAAATGAACCAAAACACGCTCTTTCTCTTCACTCAAACCGGGCACTATAAGACTACTCGTTCTCAATAGACCAGTTGAGAAAAACTCCGCAATTTATATGACTGGTACTATGGTCTTACTGTATCAGATCCGCTCATCTAGGATGGATTTGACCCTCATAACAGATGAATAACAGATGAGTGGTAAGTGATGATTCCATATCATATATAACAGTTTAGGACTCATATTATCTATTACGTGTTATAAAGAAAAAACAAGATATGATTTTACTTACAACCTGTGCTTTATTGATCCATCACAGATGAGATATCTCAGACATGTGATTATTTTTATGACCTGTCAATGTAGCATAATTTGTTAAAGATGACTCAGTTATCTATGATAAGTAGAGATTAGCATTCGTTATAGGTAGTTATTTATGATCGATCTTGAAACCTATTATAGATATTGCTCACTTATAACGGGTTTTACTTAAAATTCGATACTGGCGTGGTTATTAAAAAAAATTAAATTCATTTTTTGGCTAAAAAACAGATAGCATATATATTCTTAGATCCTCTCAATTTCTAGCAGTAACATTGTAATAATTAAGCATCTAAAATTTTACTAAAGTGATATATTGACATTAACATATTAACAAACTCACACACACATACATATATATATATATATAGATTCCTTGGATAATTACTATTAGATATTTATTAATATACATATAAGACTCACGTATAGCTATAATTTTCATTTGAATCCATAAAATTACACAAAGTCATGTATGTGTCATCCGTACATTTTCAAAGAAGAACACGACTACTTGTGAAATTAAAAAATAGAAATAATTGAATAATATATTATAGATCTTTTTAAGTGAGGTGAAATCATTTTTTAATATAACTTATGGATTTTTTTTATAAATGGCATATTTTGTGATCATTTAACAACCAAGTACATATATACACATGTGCATACATAGACAAATATGTAGATACCAATAAGTGTATGATATAATTGTCAAATAGGTAGCATTGTTCATTGTACAAGACACATTCATTTTCATTCTACTTGGCTAAAATATCCCTTTTGGGTGAATGATTTCTTGGATGATAAAGACGGTTATTTGTCAGTATAGTGATTAGTTATGAGTTCTAGATTTTCATCCTAAGGTCGTTTTGCTGGTTCCAGTTGAGGTTTCAGTTTCATCGATGATCTCAAACATTTTTGCTTCTCATATTTTAACTCAAGCCCTAAAATCATTGACTACATTAGTTCAGTAGGAAGCTTAGGGATACCGTGGTGGTGCTCAGGATCAGCAACGATAGCAGCATAGTGGTAGGCTCCATAGGCTCTTGGATGATGGGAGTGCTTGGGGTTGGTAGCGACAATGGCACAGTGGTGGGCTTGGGGAGCTCGAGGATGATGATAGGGTACGGCGATGGCCATGATAGTGACATGGGTAGGGATCAAGCTCTTAGACAAGGACGTCAATAGTTTAAATCTACATACGAGTGACTTTGCTTGAATTAAGATACTTCCAAAAAAGGCTTTTGGATTACCTGTGATTGACTGTGCAATAAAATCAATCATAGATAACTTACCTATGATAGGTCGTGCACTAAAATATGTCATATCTAACTTACCTGTGATGGGCCGTACAATAGAACCCATCTCAGGTAAGTTATTTGTGATGGGCCCTTTACTAAAACCATCATAGGTAACTTTAACCAAAAGACCACCAAATTCATTTCTTATTTGTAGATATGAATGTTGCTACTTTGACCAATCGTTGACCATAGTGTATTTGTAATTCCGGTAATCTCGTTAGAATTTAAATTCATTTTAAATAAAAAAAATCCATATATTCCATATAACATTAAAATGACTATTTGGACCTAACTTTTACATTACATATACACATTATTACATAAGAATTTCTTCATTATGGTCCACACGTGCGTACATGGTCCCATCATCTCATTGAACTTCTTTAAGAGGAGCTTCTTGGTCAACAGTGTAACTTATTGTAATTGTCCTTATTGACAACGTTATCAACTTCGACAATTCTTCGTTTTCCTTCACGAACCACATATTCCTTGCTCAACTACTCTATTTTAAAACTCTTGGCTTAAGCGGTTAGTATTGTGTACCCAACTATGATCCATCTACTCATATATAATAAATTAGTTTGGATGAATAAACTATAATACTACTAAGCCCAAATTTACCTCATTTTTTATTTAACCCCTCAATATCAAGACAAAGATTTGCCCCCTTAACCTCCCACCTAAAATGTAAACAGCGTACAAGGTGGGTTGGCCAATTAATACAGCTGTGGAGGTATATATAGAAGGTAGCCAACAGACTAACCATCAGAGGTGTAGTTTAGATACCTATGATGAGATGTAGAGGTGGACGCACATCATAGGATAAGCCACACCTCTAATGAGTTGTATGAAGAAACTACAGATAGTAAACCCTCACCTATGATAGGTTTATACTAGAATAACGACTGTTTATCTACTAAACCTATCAGAGATGAGCTGACCTCATCTTTGTCGGCTTTATACAGTGGCCTATCATAGATATGGTTTCACCTATGATAAGTTCAACCGCTCTGTCTCACCTCCAACAAGTCTCAATACGACCCATCAGAGGTGAGCTTATTTGTGACGAGGCATAAAGACCCATCAGAGATAGGTCGTTCGGGATGAGAGGTTGTGTGCTAGTGTCTACTCTCATTTAATACCCCTTCAAATGAAATATTGCAGATGCTCTTAATAGCCGCTTAAGCGCCAACGCTGAATGAAGCAATCACCTCTTTGTATAAGAGTCTCATGGATTCGACGTGGAAAAAAAATCCAGCTTTCTTTCTTATGCATCCTTTCAAACGCCAGCGTTAAGGATGACCTCCTAGAGATGCATTAGTGAATATTGTGTAAGAGTTATAAATGAATGAGTTGCTTTGTCCATTTATCACTATTGAGCCAAAGTGACTAAATTAAATAAAATAGTAAAAGTATGCATTGATATGCACTACAACATAACCTAGATGATAGGACATTTATAAATGCCCAAGGAAGCATGTAAACATCCCAAAAGATAGAATCTAACATGTTTAACAATTGACCATGAAAGTGCTATCGGCAAAAGTAATTGCCCATGCTTATGGGTACTATGACATTTATAAATGCCCTCATAGACAGCTTCCTCAGTGTTTGCAAATGCCATGGTATCTATCTATGCCGGCATTTCTAAATACCCTAATTGATGAATCTATCCTAGTGCTTACAAACACATCATCATTTAGCTATAATACTGGAGCATCTGTAATTATTCTTGTATGTAATAAATACTCTCTACATAGACAATTTGTATGTACATAAAAGCATGCCATTAATACTATCATCACACACTAACAAGTGAAGAACAAATGATTTCAGATCACAATTGTACAATTTTTATTACAACCATGTTTACTAGCTAGCTAGTTCTATATTACTTAGATGACATCATTTAACAAGTCAGTGCACATATAAAATGCCTACATAGCATAAATGGTCAAGATGTAGCTCCATCTACTATCTTGCTTACACCAAGAGGTCTCCAGCATAGCTCCATCTGCAATCAAGTGAAAACATATTTTAAGTTATATGCAAGCAATTAATATTAAGAATAACTAGCTCAGTTCAAGCACTTTTCAAAACAAAAGCCATAATCAGGCTGATTCACATTTTCTAACCTGCATTTGATTTAGCAATAAATTTTGTATTATTCATCATCTAAATTCTTTGGTCTACACACCCAAACTGTTTTGTTTGTTTGTTTGTTGACATTAACTTAAATCATATGATGTAGTAAAAGGATAACTTAAATTCATATAGAAATTTGGTAAGCTCAAATCACATATAATTTTGTTAAAGACTAATACAGATAACTAAGTATTGTCAAATGCCATAATAAATAAGCACTAAACAGCATGAAGTATGAAATATCCACGAGATTTAAAGTAGGATATACATATGTATATTCTTTCAAACATAATGTTCATGCGAATACATTGTACTAA
The DNA here is from genome assembly GCA_030770085.1 of Oryza coarctata. Classification (NCBI taxonomy): domain Eukaryota; kingdom Viridiplantae; phylum Streptophyta; class Magnoliopsida; order Poales; family Poaceae; genus Oryza; species Oryza coarctata. Next base: position 10,101,256 of record CM061471.1, read on the forward strand.
AATAAAAAATATGATTGACATTTTGACACAGCAGTTGGGTCTGCAAATATGCAAATGATTAGCTAGCATAAATTAATAATTAATATTTCTATAGAGCCTGCATGTCAATAGGTAGAGATGGCATAAATATACATAAGTGGAGTACTCAATTTCTTGCATGTTTTCCGGTTCCATAATATAAACCCCCTGAATTGCTTCCACTAACAAGGTGGTTCCCATCAGGTGACCTTTCAACGCCAAGAACCTCATTTTTTGACTGGAAGATGCAATGTTATTAGATTACTTTAAAGTACTGATGGCATCAGAAAAAATTGAATGTGCAGACATAAAAATGTAACTATCTACAAGAACAAAAAAAATACTTGAAAGCATGGTTGTTTCATCACAATTTTACAATAGTAGAAACTTCATTCAACAATAAAACTTATAGGACTTATAAAGCAATATCAATTAAATTTCATATTGTTCAGCCATGGTTCCCAGAGCTTATAGGGCAGAATAGTACCAGAAAGATAAACAAATGTTGGAGCTTCCAAATAGGCATTATATACAGGGATTTATGCGCTGCTAATTAAAATCATTCAATTGATTACTGGTACCACTACAAGAAAATATACTGTTTGATGCTATAGTACTCTTCACTTCTTCACATGTATTTGTAAATTGAAATGGTGGAATTGTGGTGGCACAGAAAATATCTTGGGCGACCACGCCGACACCTGAAAGGTCTACTTAGCTCCAGTACAGGCCGATCGGTTTCTCTCTATGGCTCGAGGTACATGCGTCGGGGCTTGTGAGGTTCGCACGGCTCCGACGCAATGGTGCGGGTGCGGACGTACCAATCAATTTGACCCTATAATTGACAAGGAGGTGAGACGAATGGGTCAGTCAGACGATAGGCCGATATGATCTCTCCCTATCGACTAGCCACCGATAAGATCGAGGTGGTCATCGGCCATATCCGGATAGCTCCTGCTATCGGCTGGTTGCTGATAGGTATTGGAACGCTCTTCCATCGGCTAGAGAACCGATGAAGGCGTGGATAGATGTCGACGAAGACCGTGATGACTCTATGTTTAGCGAATGCGAGATCCTGATCCATCGGCCGTAGAGCCGATGGAGGCACCAAAGGGTATTCAGAGAACAGCAAAGCACGCGGGATTTCTCCTAGTTGCCAACGGAAGTTGTACCGCTCGTTCATTGGCTGGAAAGCCAATGAAGGCATATGCGAACTGATAAGGAATTGTATAAAAGACATCGGGTAGAAAGCCGATGCCGCTTCGGATATGGCAACACGAGACCCGTCACCCACGGTGACGCCGCCGCTAGCACCGAATCTTGAAGATCAGACCTAACCGAGGTAGTACGAGACCGAGGCCAACAACAATGGGGCGGTGGACACCGGATCGGTCGTGCTGAAGTAAGGGCGAAGCGAACCCATCAGCTAGCTGAGCCGATGAGAGGACGTCTTTCCGAAGACAGGCGCGCATCGGCTGAAAGGTCGATGCGCTTGGTGTGACGCTCGAGGGAAGTCTCTAAAGACTGGTACGTATCGGCCGAGGAACCAATACGCTGGGCGTGGTGCTTGAGGTATAGATAACTCATCAGCTAACACTCTGATGAAACGCCGTACAGAGATCTATAGGCCTATAGCTCAATCTACTATCGATAACCTCATAGGTCGAACCTAACCGATGTAGCACAAGACCGATGACGACAGAAATAGCTTGATAGACCGATAAATCTTGCATGGACGTGATGCAGTACATCCAATCAAGCTATCAAGCTAGTAGGAAACTAATTTAGGAAAAGAAAATTAAGAAACTAATTTAGGAAAAGAAAATTCATACAATCCTATAGAGGAAACTATACCATCCTTGGGGTCACTGGCAATGGATGCAGTGTTGGGAATTCGCCGGTAGTGAAGAATGACCTCAACACAGGGGCTAGGCAAAGGCAGCAGTGATGGTGGCCAACAAGGAGAATAGCGGGCTGATCTAGGGAGGAGCAGGATGGGAGGTGGTTGGTTGTTATTGGTAGACATAGGCAACCAAGGAGGAGGAGAGGAGGCAATGGAGGTTGAGGAGGTGGAGGGGACGAGGAAGGTGGTAGCGGTGACAGCCAAGGATGATGAGGAGGAAGCGACAGCAGTGATGAGCATGGGGGGAGGCAGAGGGCGATGAATAGGTGGAGTCAGTAATGGCAACAAAGCAGGGAGGAGGTGGTAGCGGTGACGAGCAGGGATGAGGTGGCAACGACGATGAGTAGGAGAGGCATTGGCGGCAGCCGAGGAGCCGAATCAGTAGTGGCACCTACTAGCTTGGGAGGAGGAGGAGGCATCACCAGCCAGGTTGAAGGCGGTGTCACTGAGCCAAAAGTGGTGGCGCGGTGGTCAAGAGATGGGAAGGGAGGAATGGGTAGGTGTAAAAGGATAGGGTTTCCAATTTTCATTAGTTTTTTGGGATTCCATTTTTCCCTAGTTTCCTACCCGTGCAAGGGTAATCGTTAGGCTACCCCTAGAATAGGCATTGACAAATGCCAGGGTTGATTAGAACAACAAGGGCGCTTAGAAAACATAGGGAAATATTCTATGCCATCAATTATAAACACCGTTGAAAATGATACTTAACCTAGCATTTGCATTTGCCGTGGTAGATGCTACAACAACATTTGTATATGTTGTACTTTTTAAATGCCCCTAAATCATTATAAACACCAAGATAAATCTAAACACCAAAATAGGTAAATGACTCTAAAACTTGGTCGTGTTTTAGTGATGCTCCCTAATATCACAATATAGTAGTAATATTTAAGGTTAAAATATGCAAATAATTACATTGCTCCCATCACTCTGCTCTAGCATTATGGTTAAAGAATGCAAATAACTACATTGATTTTCTCCTACGTGTAAATACACTACATTAGATTGTAAATCATATGAGAACTTTATAATAGTAACTAATTCAATTCCCGTAGGTGATGCAAGGAAAAAATAGTCACAAGCCTTGAAAGAAATGCAAGAAAGATCACAAGAAGCAAGTCAACTTCATCAGAGATGAGCCAAGGCAAGATAGAAAACATTTCTATTAGTAGGGAAGAGGTCAACCACAATGGTGGAATCAAGGAAGAGAGAGGTAGAGGACAATACCAAGTCGAGTACAACAAGTACTGCTAGTTCCATAAGCAATCTAATCATACCACAATATGATGTAGAACCATACCATACATATTGAAGAAGCAAGAAAGAAAATATGGGAACAAGCAAGAAAGAAGGGACAAAACATGATTGAAGGGCCATAAGCAGTAAAGATAGAAGCAATAGATAAGGCAAAGAGAGTAATAAATACTATCACTCGGGGCTCATCACTAGGAGTAGAGACCAAAAGACAGAGAAAATCACATGTGAGGCAAATGAACCATGTAGTAACAAGTTAGATCATAGTGCCTCTAACATATTGAAACACAACTATCTCTTTTAGACTAGAAGATGTTGGAGAAATTCTTTTTCCTCACCAAGACCTGGTAATTTCACTAGAGATAGTGAAATGTGAAGTCCATAGTGTGCTAGTCGATGGAGGAAGTTCAGTAGATGTGTTATTCTATGAGGCATTCAAGAGAATGCAGATACCAACAGACAGGCTCACCAATGTAGATGTGCCATTTCAAGGTTTTGAAAGGTAACAAGTACATGCCATTGGGAAAATATCTTTGGAAGGGTCTTAGGGAAAGGAGGAAACAAAAGGATAGAACAAATTGTATTCGAAGTGGTTGATGTACCTGACCAACATAATGCAATACTGGAGAGATCGATAATCAATGTGTTTAAAGCAGTAATTCATCATAATTACATATACATGAATCTACATGGGCCACAAGGGGTGATAACAGTTCATGGGAGTCAGCTCATAGCAAGGAAATTCGAGTTATAGGGAACACCCAATACGAAGGGAGTACACACAGTTGAGCAAAAACCACCAGTTGATTTTGCTCGAATCTAAAAGTCAATGCCAGAAGGAAAGACCAAGAAAATAGTTTTGGACCCAAGCATGCCAGAAAAATACATATTGCTAGGGGATAATTAGGATAAGCAAATAGAAGAGGAAATTATAAGAGTAGTAAAAGCAAACATAGATGTCTTTGCATGGTCATCAGAGGAACTCAAGGGGGTTGATAGAAACTTGATCGAGCACAATCTAGCAGTTAAACCAAAAATATAAACCTAGGAAGCAAAAGCTCAAAAGAATGTTGACATATTAGTAACAGGCTACCAAAGTAGAGCTTGAAAAGTTGTTAAAAGCAAAAGTCATAAGAGAGGTAATGCACCTATAGTGGCTTGCAAACCCATTACTAGTTAAAAAGGCCAACAAAAAATGGAAAATATGCATTGATTTCATATACCTCAACAAAGCTTGCCCAATGGATGATTTCCCTTTGCTCGAATATACCAACTAGTCGACTCAATAATTAGTTGTGAGCTTATGAGTTTTCTATATGCTTACTCCAAATATCACTAAGTGTTCATGGTGAAGGAGGATGAGGAGAAAATATCATTCATTACACCTTTTGGGACATATTGCTTTATCCAGATGACATTTGGTTTGAAGAACACCGGTGCAACATTCACAAGGTTAATATGCAAAGTATTAGCTCAATAGTTTGGTTGAAATGGTGAAGTTTATGTTGATGATATTGTCATAAAGAGTAAACAATTATTCACACATAGCGCAGACTTCCAAGAAACATTTGATAACCTTAGGAAAGTATTAGTCAAGTTGAACCCAGAGAAATGTGTTTTTGGTGTTTGAGTAGGAAAGCTTTTGGGATTCTTGGTATCAAAAAGAGAAATCGAGGCAAATCCAGACAAAATAGTAGCAATACAATAAATGAAACCACCCAAAAGTACAAAGAGAAGTGCAAAGGCTGACAGGCCAAATGGCATCACTCAACAGGTTCTTGTTGAGATCGACAAAAAAGGGCTACCATTCTTTAAAACCCTATGAGGGGCTGCAAGTTTTGAGTAGATAAGTGAATGCCATGAAGCATTCGAGAACCTCAAGAAGTACTTGCAGAACATGCCAACTTTGATAAGCCCAAAAATGAATCAGTCTCTATTATTGTATTTGATAGCTACACTAATAACAGTAAGTGTAGTATTGGTACAAGACCATGATGACAAATAAATACCGGTATACTTTATGTCGGAAGCACTTTAGGGGCCTAAGGCAAAATATCCTGAAGTTGAAAAGCTGATATATTTCATTATGATGGCATCAAGAAAACTAAGGCATTACTTCTTGTCCCTTGAAATAATAATCCCATCAACATTGCCAATTGGAGAAGTGCTAAATAACAAGGAGGTAGCAAGTTGAATTGCAAAGTGGGCAATGGAGCTAGTACCTTTCGACCTCAAATACATTTCGAGAGCGACTATAAAATCAAAAATCTTAGCAAATTTTGTGGCAGAGTGGACTTCAACAAATACAGAGAGGACAATATAAGATAGAAATTCATGGATAATGTATTCAGATGGTTCCTACAATGTTATAGGAGCAGGAGATTTAGCAATTATCAACATACCAATGAAGCAGATGCTAAAGTACTTAATTCAACTGACATTTCTATCAATAAACAACACAGCAGAATACGAGGGAGTTCTATTAGCAATGAGAAAGGCAAGAGCACTAGGGGCTTGACACCTAATAATCAGAACGGACTACAAGCTAGTGGTGAAACAAATGATGATACAATGATGAAATATAAACTTAGAACCAATGTATCAATGTAATATAAACTTAAAGCACTTTGTATATTGACGGAGTATAAACTAAAAGCACTCTACATATCGAAAACTAAAAGCACTCTGCGCATCGACGGAGTATAATCTAAGAGCACTCTATGCATCGATGGGGTATAAACTAAATGCACTTTGTGCATCGAGAGAGTATGAACTAAAAGCAATTTGCATAATAGAAAAATGAAAATCAAAACCATGCATGGGTGTATAGAAAAACAACTCAAACATAACAGTGCAACATGTCAAGACTCAAATAGTTTTCGAGCCTCGTTGCTCCTTTTCGAGGTAAGAAGAATGGTGGCTCCGGCCTAACTGCGTACGTGAAAAGTTGTTGACACGTTGAGACTCAAATAGTTTTCGAGCCTCGTCACTCATTTTCAAGGTAAGGAGGATGGTGGCTTTGGCCTAAGTGCCTACGCAATTCATTTTCAATGCTATGAGTTGTGAATAGTTTTTTAGCCTCATCACTCCTTTTTGAGGTAAGAAGGATAACGGCTCTTACCTAAGTGCATATGCAGTCCATTCTCAATGAGATGAGTTGCAAATGTTTTTCGAGCCTTATCACTCCTTTTTGAGGTAAGGAAGACGGCAGCTTTGGCCTAAGTGCCACACAAAAGGTTTTTGATGCATCAAGACTCAAATGATTTTTGAGTCTTGTCACTCCTTTTGGAGGTAAGGAGGTCAGTGGCTCTGGCCTAAATGTCTATGCAGAAGGTTTTTGACGCGTCAAGACTAAAATGGTTTGCAAGCCTCATCACTCCTTTTTGAGGTAAGGAGGATGGCAGCCCCAACCTAAGTGCCTACACAAAAGGTTTTTGACACGTAAAGACTCAAATGGTTTTTGAGCCTCCTCATTTCTTTTCGAGGTAAAGAGGATGACAACTCTGGCCTTAGTGCCTATGCAAAAAGCTGTTGATGCATTGAGACTCAAATATTTTTTGAGCCATGTCACTCCTTTTCGAGATAAGAACCCAAAAAAGCAAACAACATATGGCAAACACTTTATTAGATAACAGTTTACAAATTACAAAGCAAAAGACAAAAGGGTGAAAAATCAAACACTACTTGCTAGTGTAATTAGGCGAGTGAGCGAAGATAACATTTAAGGAGGAAGGTATTTCTTCAAAAGGAACTAAGGAATATCACCTCTTTGAAATCCTAAGCTAGCGATCTATGGGACAAAAGGACTGCTAAAAATCGTAACTATTTATAAAACGATCAGCACGATGCCCTCTAAACTTGAGAACAAAATTGTGCAAACTACCGGCAGGGTGATGTTTGTGCAAGTGTAAAAATTTTTAAGTAAAAATACAAGTGCTATAATAGCACATATTTGTATCTTCATCATCAGACAAGCTCACTAAGGAAGCAGAAAGCTTCTCGAAGGGGCGATAAGCCATGTGCTTCAGCGAAAAGTTAAGTTTGTCACTAGAGTGACCGGCAATCATTTTTTTGACCAAACACAACCTGTATTCTTGAGCAACAATATGCAAGCATAAACAAATGAGCAAAACAAGTCAAAAAAAAATAAAAAGGCGACCTCACCAGGTAATAATTATACACATGTGTTCTTGTACATTCCACTGAAAAAAGATAATAGTTTTCACTGCTTTGACCAGTAGTAAATTTTTCACACCTGAGGGCTAGTAGGAGGAACATTTTCTTTAACTTATCGACTATCAATTGTTTCTACTAGCACTTGAGATGCAGTTTCGGCAATGGAGGTTTTCTGGGAAGAAAGTGTGTCCTTGTAGCCTCATTTCCCCTAGTACGACACCTAAAAAGCCTTGGGGTAGGACAAGTAATCTCGCAATGGCTGTTAAAAAACTTTTCGTTCGACAATAATGAAGGCACTATGGTGGGTAAAGAGTTAAGGTATTGACAGCCACTCAAATAGAGTGAAACAACTAGCGCTTCAAAACATATGCGTGAGCACCTAGAGGTGAAGCAAACGACCCCATGGGACAGGCCGTCTATGGCATCAATGATCCAATCAAATAACTCGAAGATGGTACCATCTTCCATAGGTGTGTTCAGATCAGTACCAAGATTGTTCAAAGTCTTAGCAACCATACAGCAGCTAGTGTATAGGCCCTTCCGGTTGCTCTCGAGCTCCTCTCAGCTACAAGCTATCTTTTCATATTCTTCACATAAAGCTTTTAGCTTCCTATTCTTGGCTTCCAGAGCTTCAATCCTTTCTTTCAGATTCACTTGATCAAACATTCACTGTTTCAAGTCTTTTAGGCACTTGGACAGTATTCGCATAACATCATTCTTCTCAATAACTATTTTTTCTTATCCTCAAGAAGGGTTCTCTTCTCGCAATCGAGGAGCTTCACACAGTTAGCAACAGCTACTCATTCAGCTTCCTTTTAATCAATAACATGGGAGAGATTATATTGATCCTGCTAAAGCTTGGCGATGCAATCTAGTGGTTTCTTTTGACGAGCACAAATTTCCTTGAGCACTTTCTGAGCAACGCCTCATTACAAATGAGCTAGACCGAGCGTCTGCGAATTAAAAATAGAAAGGTAAATAAATTGAAAACACAACTTAAAAAATTCAAGTAAATGGAATACCAAGTCATAATGCCTTGGTGGCAGAGACCTCAAGGGCGCCCCAAGTAGAATGCAGATCATTGTTCTCAACAAATTCTTTTTCGAGCTTAGCAAAAACAATTGATGGGATAATGGTACTTGGAAGTTTTTCAATAGGATATCAATACTCTAAATCACCAACGGATAACTCCATATCATGGTGGCTGCTTTTGTTGAGCTCATCAACGTTTGGAAGCCCCATAAGAAAGTGGCCATCTTCAACAACCCATTTGCTAAATCCCACTAGAACTTCTACCACCATCATCGTGGATGGAGTTAGGATGAAAGGTTTAGAAGCAAACAAGCCTTGAGAATTATCAGCATATTGAGAAGCACCAGTAGGGAGGAACGTTGTTCAGGGCAGTCATCAACTTCAGTGTCTCAATATCAACATCATCAGTAGATTCTGTATCCATGCTCTAAAGGTGGCAACAATAAAAGTAGGAATAGAAAGAACTAAAGCAGGGTCTAAAGAGGTTGTGATAAAGTCAAGAGGAGAAAGAATATTAGGATGCTTGCAATCAAGTTCATCATCGCTAGTAGGAGCAACTCGAATGTGCTTCCGGCATTAAGATTGGGAGGACGAAGAAGTTGCAACATCTTTTCCTCAAGAAACTTGAACATCCTCGAGGAGGGCATGGGAGAACGAGATGAAGCCAATTGCTTGGCCGCCTCATGAGTAGCCTTAATAGATTCACTCCCTGGAACCACTGCCATAAGCATAATCATCATAGGACGAAGGAGCCTTGGTCCGGCATTGTATTTTCTTTCTTTTATGTTTTCCTTCAAGAACCTCAAGGAAAACGTGTGTTGGGATTTCAAGGTTTAAAGCAGCCAAGACATGATTTTGTTGGCTCCAACGCAGAACCTTAATATAATCATAATTCTCGACCGAGATGTACGGCCCAACAAGTTTTTGAGCGGCTCGCACTACTTCTTTCATTGGATGAAGTATTCAAATTGAAAACAATAACCCAGCAAGTTAGCATAGAAAAATGGCATAGTAAGCAAAGATAACTGGTAAGAAAGAATACCTTGGTCACCATTGAGAACAAATAGAGAAAGAAGGGAATTCGACCCTAATGGAAAATTTCCAAGGGCCAAGCGCTAGTCAGTGGCGAGTGGGAAAATCCCAAGAAAGAGACTCCTCAATAAGATCCTAAACACTAAAATTCGAGATAACCTCATCCACACAAGCACAATGTCATAGTCGATAGGTAGGTATACTTTAGATTCTGATTTAACATTTGGAGTCTTATGGTAAAAATTAAGAGACGGAGAGGACGTCAGAATCTTATGGTAAAACCATCTCGACTATCAGGTGGTCCCTCATTTAGCCCATATGGCAGGAATCAGCCAAAAACCACCATGACTAGAGCATGGCATAAAGTTAATATACTCGAAGTTAGGATTCCGCAGAGTGTAATGCCGAGTGTTGTGCAAAAAGGCGAAGTCCTGGTCATGAGGAGTACCACCACAACTCTAGATAATCCACTCAAACACTCCAAGATGGATGATGGCATTTGGAGTAAGCTGGGAAAGCTCGAGATTGTAAAGTTCCAATACCTCCGAAATCAAGGAGCTACAAGGGAAGCGAAGTCTTGGTTCAAAGAATGCCTCAAAAACAATAGTATACCCCTCACAAGGGGAAGGAAGAGTTTCCCCAATAGACATCACAACATCATCCCGGCTCGAGATGCAACCATCGGACACAAGACGATGAATCAAAGCTTTGTTAGTAGTTGACATGCCAAGCTCAGCATCGATTCCCAAGCCACCAACCCTCGGTTTTCAACTCAACTTCTTAACTCCCTTAACCATGATAGAAAACCAAAAGACAATCGAGAACAAAATGGCAAGGTTGCCTAAGCTTTATAGAAAGGAGAAGGACAAGCGGGGGACGCGGTTTATATAGTGTGTAGAGAGGAAGGGAGAACACTCACGCTAAGAGGCACAGAACCCGAAGGGGTGCATCCATGCAGGACCAACGAGGAGACGCGCACGTGTCATAATATAAAGAGTGTTAATGCTGTAGTAAATAATAAATAAAATTAACACAGTAAAATAAATAAATAAATCTAATAAATACTTTGTGGGTTGATTTCAATCTTGCTTTTTGGCCTAATAGGAGGACAGTGGACCCCTACAAAGAGAATGAACACGGTTTCGGACGAAAAGCATGTTTCACCCTTACCCATGAGGGGCTTGCTATAGCAAGAATCAAGCGCTACAACTCCTATTTGACCATAGTATGAGCTGGAGGCCTTAATGAGCATATTCTAACTGAAGGTCTATACTTCTCAAGTGTCTGCTTGACCTGAAGAAGTTGAAGCAACTCTAAATAGAGACTTGTCAACCAGGCAAGAAGTATTCGAGCTTGCTATCACGAAGTATTCGAGTTTGCTATTCAACCGAGCAAGAATATTCCCCTAGAGGATGTCAGGGAACCACTCCAACCACTCTTACAAGCTAGCATAAATGGTTCTTGGGGCTACTCGATTGTAATATTGTACCCTTTGGGTTTCTAATTCCTTAGAGACACCAATGTAATTTTGCATCTACCTAAAGTGGATATAAAAGCCAACCTGATTCTATAGCAAGGAATATGACATTTTTATTGGAATGAAGGTGGCAAGTGTCATTTGATTTATTTTAAGTTTACCTCATATCAAGGATAGGCAGGAGAGTACTTTCCTATCTATCCCCATCTTATTCATGACCTTGAGTCATAATGGTTGGTTTTTTATTTAAAGTTATTATATGAGAAGTGTATCATAGAAGTGTTATGTGAATTATAGGACAATAGAGGAGCAAACTACTAAAAGGATATATGATATGTTCAAGTTGTCTTTGTTTTTTTTTCTTTACTGTTCTTTTCTTTATTAGTTATGTGCATATCTACTTAGGTGCAGAGGCTAGATGCAATTTCCTTGCTTCATAAAATAAGCATCATCTAAATATATATATATATATATGTACATGGCATAGAAACACCTAGGTTTCTCCTACTCATGCTCACATCAACCAAAGTCAGATGTAGATAAAAGTATTACAAGTGAGGTAGACATGGATCAAGAGGCTGCCCTGCACAGGAAGCTAATGAGGTAAAAAGGTCAATGCATATGTCACTACCCAAATATAACCCTAGCTACCTCTATTTTCAGCTAACCTTAGCTAGGTGCAGGATAAGAGAAATAACATTATAAGTGTTTGTCTTTAGCAGAGATAGATATATTTAGAAAGGGATAATTGTATTCTTGCCCTTATTTTGGAATTTAATTATGATTTTGTTCTTGCTTTTTTCAAAACTAAGTTTCCGTTTGCCTCATTTTGGATGACAATTTGGTAGACCCAAGTTAAATGAGTAAAAAAAGAAGTAATTTCTAAGAAAATATGGAAAGGATCATTATATCCTAAACCAAATATGGTCCACTATTTTAAGTCCATCCCAATCTGCTACTCACCGATCCGATCCCCAACCAGCCCCGAGTAGCATGGCGGCGGCGCGCGGACGAACTAGCGGCGGCAGCGTGGCGAAGCGCTAGGAGCAGCTGGGCGGTGCGGCCGAGCAGCCAGGCGACACGAGGAGGGGACAAGCAAGCGGCGGCGTAGGTGTCGCAGAGCTGACTGGTCCGCGCGCGGTGAGGTGGGGAAAGAGGAAGTTCGCAGTGGAGGTCATTAGCGTCGGGCCGGAGGAGGAGAAACTCCTCCCAACAAGCCCAACAGCTTTGCATGAGCCGCCGCCGCCGCAGCCCCGGCTGCAACTCCTGATGTCTCTGCCACTCGAGGGGAATGGATTAGGGATGCAGCTTGAATTCTCCAGCGCGGGTGCTCCCATCAGTGCTCCCTACACATCTACATCTCTTGTTATTCAGATATCAGAGGGGAATTGATTCTGATCCCTTGGGCGTATATTTTTCTTCCAAATTTAACGGGAATAATTATAAAAATTTAACAATGTATAATATAAGTAACATCTAACTACTCTATAAAAAGTGAAAAGTCAAGTTTAAATTCCATCTAAGAAAAAATATATAAATTTATGTATAAATAGTACCACTAATATTTATCTACTGAATTTATTTGTTTTTTAAGTTTTCACATAAATATATATATATTGTATGAATATTGTTAATTTTTTAAATTTTTATAACTATTTATATAGTTTTTAGACAAGAAGATATATAAGATTTAAAATAGTTTCCGATATGAGAGGCAACGAGGTCTTAGGTTTGAAACTGCGAGATTGTTTTCTCCTCCAGTGATACAATTGCTCTGTTGTCTTTGATTAAATCCTAATATGGTCAACTACTGCAGCTTCTTGATTACCTCGTAAAGTAGACAGATATAAAAGGGAAAACATATCTTTTTATCACCAAATTAACACAATAGGAAAAAACTTAAGCTTCAGTTTTAAAAAGCGAGAGTAAAATCAGAGAGGTAAAATCATAATTCTAACTGAAAACAGCGTAAGAATACAATTATCACATTTAGAAAATGTCAGTTTAAAAGTAATTAACTGAAATGACAGTGATATTGCTTTAAATATTATCGCAACATTTTTAGTTTCCTACAGATGTACAATAAAATCTTAAGCATTAGATAAAAAAATCCAATAAACCGTTTGAGGAGATTGTGGAACTGGGATCTTCTCCAATTAATAGCATGAGGCTACTTGAGGGAGCTACATTAATTTGTATTCGGCCTATCTTTTTTGTCTGGAAGTGAAAATGGATACCGGATATCGTATGCTACAGTAAATAGCGCATTGCGATATAGTACTTCAAGATCACCGTAACTATGGTAAATCGCTATTGTTTATGGCATTGATTTACTATACTGTTTACAGTTATCATTTTGGAACGGAGGGCGTGCTATTAGTGACCACAGCTTTCGGATCCTAGATTGTGTCCACTGGGAGCAGCTAGGTGGGTAGTAGTAACCCATTCAAAAATCCACTAATCCAGTCTCAAGCGGCCAAGTCTGTGTAGGCAGCTTCAAATTCTGACAAGCAATAGGTAAAAATCAAGCTTAAAAATTCAGAGAAGCTAGGAAGACTAGCTTCGGACTTTTTCTGATTCTTAGTTTATTTCCTAGATTGTACATCAGCTAAATAAAAGGTTAGGCTGTTTGAGGAATTTTGTTTCTGGAATAAGACATTTTGAGGAGTTTTGTTTCTGGAATGAGACGCTTCAGCTCCCTGAACACTGTCACCGTGGTTTTGAGTTGACTCGTGGCGTGCCGCGTCGAGTCCAACTGTCCAAGCCGAAGTCCATTCCTTCCAGGCATCAGCATCACCGGTATAAAGGCGCGCACCCCGTCGCCGCCCCGCGTCGGATGCCGCCGCCGCGACCGCCATGGCGTACCGCCGGAAACCGCAGGCTCAGCCTCCGCCGCAGCGGTCCTTCGAGCACCACCACCCGCCGTCCGTGGGCCCCGCGTCCCCGCCGCAGGACTCCCTCGCCGCGCAGGCCATGCGCGCCTCCGCCGCGCACCGCGACGCCTCCTCCCTCTCCTCGGCCTACTTCTCCTCGGCTACCACCACTGCTCGCCGGGGCCACCACGAGCCCTCCGTCTCCACGCCTTCCCCCGTGAGCTTCTATTCTCTCAGGTCTCGCCCCCCTAGATGCGTCCGATGCGTGGTCGGATCTGGTCCGCTCGGGCTGTTTCCCCGTCCTCGCCTGTTCTTGAAATTCATGATGGTGATTCGATTCGGAACCAATTTAGGGCTGCATCTCTTCGTGTTGATTCCAGTTAGATTGGCGACTAACTTCTGAGTTGTGATGCTTGACTACTTCTGTTTAGTGACTATGTCTCTGCTGGTCTTGTGTTTGGGCTCGCTGAAATCGGATTAAACTGTTCTATTTCTTGATTTAGAGAGAGAAGATTATATGCTTATACTTATCGTTTTGTGCTGATTGTAGGGTTCTTCGGGTTATGAATACACATCCATGAAGAACTTGAATGAGGCTAAGTACGGATTTTGGGGGGCTCTTGCTCGGAAAGCCAAGTCTTTTCTGGACGAGGATGGTTCACCAGGGCAGTATGATTCCCCAGCGAGGCAGCAGCCGTCAAGAGATGCGCCGCCGGTAGGTGTCCAGGTGGGAACTGCTGTCCTGACATTCTCTTGCAGTTAATTGAACTCATGGATTCTAATTTATATCATTTAATGTGCGTACCGATCATTTCTTGAACTTTTGACTTTTGCCAGTGAACTTAACGCTTGTTCTATCATCATGGTCAGCACTTGTTCATTCATGTACTATAATCTGCACCTCGTATGTGATTAACTGCCATTATTGTGTTTAGACAGTTTACTTCCAGATGTTCTTGTGTCAATGCTAACATTTTTGTTGATGTTGCAGTATACACGCTCACAACAGCCACCATCAGAAACATGGAAAACTGAGACATCTCCATCTCAGAAGAGGTCTGAGGCCATAGCTTCCTCCCTTAACTATATTGGTGGAACAATAAAAAGTGCACTTGAAGTAAGTTGCTATACATCAGCTACTTACCTAATCCTATTTAAACGATCATGTGAAAGTATATCTGTCAATGTTAATGCATTCCTTCATTTTCCATCAATGTTATTTAAGAAATGTTCTGATAATTTTTATTTTAAAAATATTCTTGTAGCATTGGCAAACCATATGTTAGAAGTATAGCACCAGGGAAATACATTTCTTTTTCTTCTTTTGCCTTTGTCTCACAACTTGGAAAATATGAAGCATTTTACGTTGTCGGTCTATTTCATATCACAGCAGCACTAGAATAATGGTGATACAATCGGTTAATTTATTTTATGATCGAGGAATCCTTCTGTTATGTTTTTTTATGTTATGTACCCATGCTATATATGACTTTTAAAATATTTTTTCCAGGAAGGCCGGACCATTGTAGAAAATAAAACAGCCGACATTATTCATGAAACACGCAAATTGAACATAAGAAGAAAAGGAGCTTGCTCAACCACACAAGGAGAAGCTCCACAAAGATTTACTGAAAGGAATCTTCCACAAAATCCACTTGACTATGAGACTCAATTGAAGGCATCTCGCGACGTAAGGTGGCCAATTTGTGTCACTACATATGTTGCTTAGTGCTGCATTTTGCATCTTGGAATCCTCATGGATTCCAAATTTGATCTGGTGGCACTTTTGTTAGACATCTTCTTTATCAGATAGGTGTTCAAGTATTTTTTTTGAGCATGACATCTGTCTGATTATATTCTTTGCAAAATAGTTTTCATTAAACTTAGTCTTGCATTGTTTATTTCATCATGTCCTTTATTTTCCTGTGGTTGACAAACAGTGGCATCAGTTTAGTAGTCCTTTGTCTTTAATTGCCCTTTCAGTTGGAGTTGATTAATGACCAATAGATTGCACATACAGGTTGCAAATGCCATGGCAGCAAAAGCAAAGTTGTTATTACGTGAGCTGAAGACTGTGAAGGCCGATTTAGCTTTTGCAAAGGAACGTTGTGCTCAGCTTGAAGATGAAAATAAGATTTTGCGGGAAAGTCACGATAAGGGTGATAACCCTGAAGATGATGATCTGGTTAGTATTTTTCTTTAAAACGGATAAGCAAATATGAAAATCAGCAGACTCTTGATTGCTGTAGGTATGTATTAAACTGTATTTGGCTTCTTCCGGGCATGTAAAGTTTTACTAAATAACTACTCTTTTCACTCGAACACCTGTAGTCCAACTTTCTGAACTAATAAATAGCTGTTGAGGTTACAAATTATAGTCACATGCTCAATTCAAACTTATCTTGGAACTATTCCTGGGGCACTGCTGATCCTGGCTTAACAGCCAAAAAAATGTATTATGGATTTTCACATTCTTAAATAATGTATGTTCATCAGCATGAATTGTGGCCGAGTCTATCTTACCAATAGTTTATTAAGAATTTTCTCCCTGAGGGGTCTAATTACATTTTGGATTCTGTTCTGAGGTTTTTTTTGTCGTATTAGTTTATGTCAATATCTTTTGAAAGGAACCTGTAATTTTCTTGGCCTTACCAATTTGACAGGAGTCCAAGGTGGTACCTGCTACCTTCCACTGTGATTAATCATACTTTTTTTTAAATTTGCAGATTCGCCTCCAACTAGAGACACTATTAGCTGAGAAGGCACGGCTCGCGCATGAGAATTCGGTGTATGCTCGAGAGAACAGATTCCTACGAGAAATAGTTGAGTACCACCAACTTACTATGCAGGATGTTATATATGTGGATGAAGGCATTGAAGAGGTCACTGAGGTCTACCCTACACAAGTACTACCACCAGCACCTTCTCGCACTGGTTCAGGCCTTGGTCGCTCGGTAACACCAGCTACTCCCAAGACTTCCAGCTCATCTTCGGGAACATCCATTGTTGTACCAGAATCTTGTCCGGTCGGTCCAGCCTCCCCAAAGTGGCTTTCTCGGACTTCATCTAAGCAATAGATCAAGCCCGTCACCACCAACCATTGCTGAATATTAAAAGGTGGTTAGTGGTGTGATACAATCCAGACGCCGTTGCAAATGTAATCCAAAGCTGCGCTGTTGCTGTGCCTGTATGCTGTCCCTGATGAGTTGTGCCATGGCAAATGGTCGTACAAATGTATTCATGCATGAGATGTTTGTATGATCCGGTGTAACTTACACAGTATTTATATTTAACAGCATCATCAATTTGGTACTGGAAAGGTGCGCATGCAATTTTTGCTTTGTTTGCCCATGTCAGTTTGCACCCTGAATGAGCCCAGAAGCACATTGCTGAAACTAACACACATCGATGCAACCCTTTGTGATTGTCCTGGCAGTTTCTTTGGTTTGTGGCGCTTGTTCTGGTTTTACGACTGTCAGGTAGATGGCATCTGTAGCCTCTGCCACTATGCCGCCTGTTGGCGCAGCCTGATAATTTGACTCGGCCGTCGAGGAGGCATCTCCTCTTGCAGGCGTTCTCTAATGCGATTCGCCCTGTCGCATTTCTGGGACTTGGATGTAATCACCGTACTCTTTCACGGTGAGGTCCCAATGAACTTCGCCAGCCCCTTCGCGCCTATTAAGTGAGTCATTACAGGCCGGTGAAGAACATCTAATTCCCATTTGTTAAAGTAAAACGGCGAGAGAATACGGGGGAAAAAGGCGAAGGGGGTGTGGACCCACTTTCGGAAAGATCCTCTGGCAAATTTATGGCTGGAAGACTCAAGGTCGAGTGTCGAGAGTGATGCCCCATGATTGTTCCAACGACTAGAAACATTGTTATGTTATATCCAACGGTCAGATCTTATCAACCTGAATCGCTGGAGTATGCTGCTCCTCGCCTGTCGCCTCCCGTGCACTTGAAGAACTCTTGACACAACCGCAACAATGACGAGGAGGAAGCTAGCGGTGAGGGAAAGGCCTTCCTTTGTTTCATAGTTAACACCCTCCTCCATGGCAACAATGTCAACTGTAGCCCCTCCTCATTCTAGCTTTATCCTACCGTGCCGCTGCCTCTCTCTACCTCTCCCTCTAGCTCTAAAACTCAAGCACAAGCCCAACACCAAATCTTAACCAATGACCACACTCCGTCGTGCCTCCTCCATCCCCTTAATTGCTCATGGGCCAGCCATTGGATGGTGGCGCTATGACCCCCACGCAGGCGCAATAATTCCTCTTCTTGTTCAGGTTAGATGGTCACAAGCGCGCAGATTTTAGATCCATTGGCCTTGAGTTCATGGTCATCGGATCTGATCGATGCAATAGTGGCAACAAGCGGTAGGACAAGTGCTTAGTGACGAGGAGCCTCCACCTTTCCTCCCAAGGTCCCACGGTGTGGCTATTGGTAGGGAACTCATTCCTCCTCTTCGGTGGCAGTGAGGGCATCATCATCGATAAAGCCAACCTTGTGACCACACCTCTTTCTCCATCAAGTAACACTGCCCCACTCCTCTTGCCACCTCCATGTCTCATAGGTACGAAACCTGAGGACTGTAGTTTGTGTTGCTAAACATTGTATTACTATTGGAGCCATACTTGCTTAAGAGTTTGCAGGCTTGCTTGCTTTGCTAAACGTTGATTTCTTGGAGTTATTACTTGGTAATGCAATTATTACATGGGATTTTTATTGTTCAAACTCTTAAGGTGTTGAGTTTGTGATTTAGGCACTACTAAAAAATAAATTTTTTAGACGGTTGAAACAGATCTTTGCAAGTGGTTGGTAAAGCCACCTGTGATAATCAGCCTTTTTACATGTGGTTCCCAACTCGCCTATAAAAACAGATTTTTCATATGCGGTGTACATTACGTGCCGCTTGCAAATAAGTGCTTTCATAAACGGATCAACCCTCCTTAGCTACTTGAGAAGATATTTCACACTATTTTTAGATGGTTTTAAATTATAATATAAATAATAATTATGTATTGATTATATACTACGTGATCATTAACTAGACATGCATAGATCAAGGAACATCAAAAGGAATTATTTTAGTTAAGTTATTGTACATAAATATATATATATATACACACAATGTAGACATTAATTTGTCACTTAGTTCTTCATCAACACATTATACAAAATTAGAGAATGACGGAACATACTACTCGATAAGGGCTATGTAGATCTCCTTTTTACTTAAGGTGTCTTTTCTTGTCGAAGAATTCTCCACGAACATGGAAAATCTCATGGTGAATAAAATGGAGGTCTCGTATCATATTCTTAATAATTTCTTTGTCATTAATCATTGATTTTAGACATTTATATACATGTCATGTCAAAAAAGTTAAATATTATTTAATATTTGGAGATATATAGAATCGATCCATAAATTTGTATATTAGCTTACATCTTTGGAGTTATTGTAGTACTGCCCATTGGACTTAGGTAGTAGTACACATAATATCCACATAATACGTTATATCAAGGTTGCTTGTGACACTTTCACATGAAAATAATATATGACAATTTCTTATATGTACACTGACTTATATTTATAAAAAATATGCATCATTCGTTACTAGCTATTTGTTTATCAACTAGAACTTCCTCTCTATCTTGACTATTCCGCTATTTACTTGGCAGTACTAGAAAGCACTAATAGAGAAAAAAATCTATGTTAATTAGTAATCAATGCTAAGCTATCAATCAATGTCCAAGGAATTAATGACTTACTAATCTATAATATCAATAAAATCATGATATCTAGCCAGTGAAATATCCATTGGTTCTAGCACAATAATTTTACGGTCCCTCAAAAAAATCATGAAATAAATATAATGGTATTTGCATCAAATTTTATGTTAGTAATTATTATTTACGTATAATGATTATGCTAAATATTGAACTTTCCAGCTATTATATGGCATCATTATGTATGTTCAATTCACCATAACTACCATCGCACATCCTATATAGACATCCACTTCCATGTTTTTTTCAGTTTCTAGATTCCGAATGTATTTCAATCTCTCCTTAAGAGACTTGTCCTTCAACATAGTAGAATTTTCTTTTATGTCAACGATGTGTGCTAACTTTGAGATTCAAAATGAGTTTAGATATGCGACAGGTTTGTTCAACTTCATTACCATGCCGTGTTGCTTCATAAAAAAAAGCAGTTCCAAATCATTATACTATCATTTATTAGGGAATGATTTAATAATAGCAAGATCCATGTTAACATATATTCACCATGTGGCAATAAGATTGACGTCAAGTCTTTTTCCAGTGATACATTGCATGCATCTCTTTAAAATCAATCAAAACCATGCTTCCGCCATCCATGAAGAGATCGCTTAGGGCCCAAGCTGAAATATAAGTAACGCCAAGTCTAATGGTTCTAATTTACCATTCATGTCATCTCCTCATTTGAAATGGACCGTAAGGAATGGTTCATCGTTCTTGAATTCCTTCAAAATATCTTCATTAGTAGCAAAGAATCCTAGATCTGTACTTAAGGTGTTCAACAAGCCTTGGGTTTTCTACTCCATATATGCCATCCATCTCCATGCCTAAATTCCTTCTGTTGGGAAATGCTTTGACCATCCACCCCTCCTTATTATTGTCTTTTGCCTTATTGTCCTAGGGTTGGATTTTCCATGGCACCGATGGGACCAATGATGTATCCATCGACGCAAGTGTTGGTGTGTTTGGAGAGGCTTCTCATGGAGCAAGCACTTCCTGGCCTTGAGAGACAATTGTTTCAATGGAAGTTGGCATGGGATTTGTCGAGGAAGGTGGAGCTGTTGGTGTCCTTGGAGAAGGTTTTCATGGTGGCGTATAAGTGATCTAGCCTTGAGAGAAAGTTGTTTCAATGGGAGTTGGCATGGAGGCAGATCTCGTAGCTTCTTGGAGGGTTCCACTGACGTTGTCAGGACTATATCTCTTCTATGCCAAAGTATAAGCTGGTCGACTTCATTTTTGAGATATTTAATGCTCTCACTCGTTGAAATGTCAATCTCGTACATTGTTGGATCTTCGCTGACACTCACCATTAAAACATTAACATAATCTTCTAGGACTGATTGGCAGTGAAAAATGTGGCCCAGCATTTCCCTACCCCTCGCAATCTCCATTTTTTGACTTGCCCTTCCAACAGAGACATGAAGCATGCATAAAGTGTCTTCCCGTAAGTTGTCGATAGGAAGCTTCTAGCAAGGATTAGATTTGGTGCTCGTCAGTAATAAGATATGATTTGTATACATCAACCGCATTACAATTCGATTTGCCTCCATCTGGGGCTACAGTTAGGAAAAAAGATTTAGATCGACATTTACTGCAAAACTTCTCCCTTAATGAGGCCACCTATGCCTGTATAGTTTCTTCCAACATCTCCTTGAAATGATCATGCTTCTTATAGATGGACGTATCTTTTACGAACCCTTATTTCCAGTTTAACTTGGACGATATGCCACGGACACAACTACCATGCTCTAAGTTGCCCAACATAGTAGACAGCTAGTCCCTCTCCCTAACTGACCTGAAAAGGCATGTTTTTTTCCTATATGTGATATCCTTAACCTTGTCCACTACTTTTTAGAGGTCATGGTCTTAGAATACAATGTCGCCAAAGTCAATGATCTCTAGGATCTGTGAATGCACCGAGTTACTGCTTCGTTCATCATAGTACTCCATTAGCACGGGTTTCCCTTGTGCTTTCAATTCATCATTGACCTTTTTTCACTTCTCCACCTTTTCAGCATATCTGCCTGAGCCTAACCATTGGTGCCACTTGCTTTTCTTGGTAAGTCCCGCCACCTTCTTACTTAGGGTCATCATCTTCATTACAAACTAGTCCCACTAGGTGGGTGTGATGATCTTCTCAAACTTTAGGACCAGTCCCCTCTACACATACTTCTAATTCCACAAGATTTGCATATGTTCTAAAGGGTGGTTACCTTTGCCTCTTTCTCAGTTCCTTTGGGAAATATGATTCTTTTTTTTAGCTCATCCCATAGGTAATTCTTGGTCCCCTCTATAATTAGGTTCCAATCGTCAATTAATATTCGAACATGGTCCTTAACAATGACCCGCATTGATTTTGCCACTTAATAATCACATCATGGGGGGTTATTGGACATCCATTTGCATTGATATGTGAGTCGATGTGGGTCTCTTTAGGATCAATCACCTTGGTTATGCCCCATTCTCTTCTTTTGCATTTTGGCATACTATGAGGAACAGTTGGTTATGGCTGCTCCAAGACAGAGGAAGTCATAATTACTTCCTAAACTTGTTGTCGATATGATGGAACTCTATGATGCATGACCCTTCGTATAGCAATCTTCATCTACACATGAATAGAATAGTCAGTATATAAAAATATCATCTATAACATAAACTGCAAGGTCGAATATACAAAGAACTTATTGCCTTTAGAGCCAGGACATAGTTTGTATTGTCCACAACATTCTTTCCCCGCTTTGAGATAGGATGTGGATCTCTCAAGGAATGATACGATCCTTCACTTGGATCATTATCACCGGATGATGTGGGCTAGGCAGGTATTATCTCCTCCTATCATCACACTTACATGGTCTATTAGGGTCTATTGCTAATGTCCATGATTTTGGTCGCTTTCTCTATCGCTTTGGTGTCCACAAAAGGACCCTTCGTGGCGGTCGCTTTTTGTACCGCTTCTATGAGCTCGTCCATCGTGTCTAAGTTAATTATCAAAAAACGTAATATATAAGTTCGTCAAAAATATCACACAAAAAATTAAATTATTCAACACATACATAATATACAAGTCTCTCAATTTCAACATTAATATTAGCTAAGAAATTGCGCAACTAATTATGCATTCAATTATTTAAAATCCATCCATCCATTTATAAGTCCCTCATTTTTGCCCCTTTTTCTATCCATCTAAAATTCACAAATCCATTTATCCATCCATTTTCTCAAATTTTCCCTTTTGTCATCCATCTAAAATTCACAAATCCATTTATCCATCCATTTTCCGCATTTCCCCCTTTTGCCATCCATCTAAAATTCATGAATCCATCTAAAATTTTCAACCAAAAAAGTTCAATCTCGCGGGCGATGGCATAAGGAGGTTGGTGGCACTCTCTAGCAATGAGGTGGAGGTGGCTGGTGATGATGTGGTGCGATGAGATGGACAATGGTGCAGTAGGAGGACAGAAATAGCCGGACGAGGTGACGGTAACATACGGAGCCCTCGGCGGGGTGGCATGTGGGAGGCTCAATGGTGGTGGTGGCACCTAGAGAGCAGAGGCAGAGAAGGAGGCCGAAGGGTGAGGGAGAAGGTAGAGGTGGTGTCAGCTGCAAAAAATGGTAGTCTGATTGCGCTTTGCTAGGGTTTTCGCACGTGGTAAACTTAAGAAATTTTTTGCCTCCCGCGTTCTTGCTATATAGGGGGAAGCATTTTCCTAGACAAAGGATGTCATTCCCCACATGCAAAATGCGTCTTCGCCGGTGGGTTCTAACATCCACCACATTGCAAAAAGGATCTTCACGATGGCCTTTAATATGCATTGCCTACCAAATGTATTATAACTATAAAACTTATAGGGAATTACTTAATTATTCTAACTATAAAACTTATATAGAATTAATTATTCTAATTATAAAACTTATATAGGACCAAGAATTATGACACAACAATGGCTAATACATAAGGTGTAGATTGGTCATTTTCGATTCGATGAATTCATAACCAATGTTACATTAACATAAATATTTCACATTAGCACAAATTATCAATTTTCATATAACCAATGTTACATTAACATAAATATTTCACATTAGCACAAATTATCAATTTTCATATTTCACCATGTGTGCAAATTATCATATTACAGATTTTCACCGCATATAGAATTGGAGAGAGTTTTTATCGATGGCTGCCTACACAAGCTTTATCTTGTTACAAAAATCTATGAATAGCGGCATTTGGTCATACTGATTGTAGTCCTCAACATCTTTCATATTTTTAACTCCTACAAAACTTTGTTTTCTGGAGAGAACTACGTCCTTCTTCTCATCCACGGGGTCGTTTATATAGAAAACCTGTGCGACACGATTAGCAAGTACCAATGGGTCATCTATGTGACCAAAATTGTTGAGGTCAACAATTGTTAGACTGAAGAGTTCCACAAACATGTCATGTGGGTGTTTTACTCATTGGCACTAAAACAAGAGGATCTACGAACTCATACTATAGTCCAACTCCCATATTTCTTCTATGAACGCATAATAAGAGTTCTTCTGGCCATGTGCATTGATCGCCTCTACCCAAACGCCATTGTTTTGGGCTACACACTTTTTATCCATTGCTTTGTTGTAAAATATGTAACAGTTAATGTCATAAGCTTGCCAGGAGTTTACCATACTTGATGTCCCACACGATAATCTTTTCACAGTGATTTCCACTGTGGTTTATCCATCGAATAGATTTTGGTCCCTTAACCACTCAACGAAGTAATGCTTGTGCGTCTTCATTATCCAATCATCTGAGCATTCGACATATTGAGATCAAATATGGTTTAGGTTTATATATCTTCTTGGTCTTTCCAAATACAACATTCACTTTCTTTGTCAATTCAAACACTTTTTTTCATCTTAGTTTTTATTTCTACAACCTCATTCTCCAACGTATTGTCAAAATGTCCCACCATAGAGCAGTATCTATGATCTTTGGTTAAGAACCGTCGGTGACATATGTACACTAGCTTTTTATATGATGTGAGGTACCTGGACATAGTTCCATTGATATAGAACAAACATCCGATCTTCTCCTTCATCTATATCGACAAAG
This sequence comes from Oryza coarctata, assembly GCA_030770085.1. Lineage (NCBI taxonomy): Eukaryota > Viridiplantae > Streptophyta > Magnoliopsida > Poales > Poaceae > Oryza > Oryza coarctata. The sequence continues at coordinate 10,125,897 of CM061471.1, forward strand.
AAAACATCGCTTGGTCTTAGCATTAAGTACTTATGCATGTATTCATCCGACATTCATAAACCATTGTTCCATAGATCTACCATGTCTTCTATCAAAGATACAAATAAGACACCAATGTCATATTGGACCTTGTACAAGTATAGACAACAAAATGTACTTCCATTTCTGACAGAGGTATGTAGAAAGGTTGTATGTGATCATAACTACTAACCAAGTGCTACGTGTGCTGCTCAAATCAGTAAAGGGGTTCATCCCATCAGTACTCAATGCAAGCCTTATATTTCTCAAGTCCTTAACAAATTATATGTACTTCTCATCAAAAATTTTCCACTGATATGCATTAGCAGGGTGCCCAAGCTTTCCTTCTCTCTTGTGTTTTTCTTTGTGTCATCAAATTAGTTCAGCATTCCTAGGGTTTGAGAACAAATGTTTTAGCCGATCTTTCCCTGGTAAATAAATTGATAAGCTGACACTAGAAGCAATATTTTGCGGCTTAGTGGCTTCATAAACGGAGTGATGTAACATGCAAAGCCCTAAGAAAACTCTGATACCACAATTTTGGAGCTAATTTCTAATCTTAATCTTAGGCTATACATGATCACCTAATTTTATTATACGAAATTGATGGTAGTATTGACCGGTAGAGCTTGATGAAGCCATAGGCCCATCTTAGGTAATGTCGGTGTTGAAATTGGCATGGAAGAAGGAACGCCGGTGAAGAGAATCATCGGTGATGGAGTTTGTCCTACGAGTTTCCTTCCAGTGTGGCTTAGGATAAATGAAATTAGGGTTTTTGGGGTAGAGATCATGAGTTGTTGTCACCAAATTCATGGGGTGAGTTTCCCTTTCTATATTATCGTACTGAGGGAGTCAGAGGCGAGTCCATTTTTGGCATTAGCTGTGTGATTCGTTCATTGCACATAGTTGAGGAACAAGCGAGAGAGTCTTGGAGACTCACTTCTTTTTGTTTCTCGTGTGTGAGTGTTAGTTGGCCTAGCCCATCACATGGTCTTTAGCTCGATAGCCAGAGATCAACCAACAAATACATCAACCTTAGAGAGTCAAATCTATCAAATGATTCGAGATCAAAACCTCCCCCTATTTTCCTTTTTTTCTAAGGGAGTGAAGGCCTTAAATGAGAGGAACTCAGGGAGAAAGATGATATAGTAGGCTTGACACATTGTAGACTGCTCATCCCGTGGATCATCTGAAAAAAGTTATCCTTGCAGTAAGCTCATAGCACCCCCCTCCCCACCCACCCGCCTCTGCATGGCTCATGGCTCTTTGTAGGTGGCGTAGAATTCGGCCACCTGTGTTATGCCAATATATCCGCATGTAAAAATATTTTTATTTTAGAGTAGTGATGATTGATTAGTTGATCATGATATATGGATGAAGTGGATTCAGTTAGCTTAGACACGACTAACTTGAAGATGATGAAAGCTGCAAGTTGCAACCACGTTCAACTCAGATCTCACCATGTGATTGTTTGAAATGTGATGTTTCAATATTATATTGCCTACCACAGTTCCTTTTAGATTTTGTTCTGCTTCTTGCGCTACCATCGTATAGGAGAATTGCATGGCTACTGCCAATGTAAACTAGAGATCATGTTGTTAAACTGACCTGCGGGCTCAGAAAATCATAAGATTGATGCAGTTGGCTGTCCTTGTACTTGCTGGCTGTTTCTATCTGTTCCATTGCATTCTTTAGGTTTTTTTAGAGATATGTATGGGCTTAATCTTTTCTAAAGTCTGTATGTATTAGTTTTAGTGATCAAAAGAACTATGGTTCATTCTTAATAATTGTATAATTTAGTTTTAGTTTTAGATGCCTCCGTTTTTCTTAATTTGTCTTAATTTGTCAGTTTCGTGAATCACGTGCAACAATTGCACATAGCATAGGCCTGATACAAGCTATTTTTTTTAAAGCAGCTGACATCGATAACATTCTGGGATCTGCCTATGGTGGACAGAGGTTCATATGTTGTACGCTTGACCTTGCTAAACTGGAGGGATGCAAACAAGAGAAGTAATCAGGAGGCTATATTCTGATGACCATGACTAGTCTTTTGTGCTAGATACCACTTGAATGAAATTATGTCAATCACCTTTCGGTGAAGTTAGATGATTAGGAAGTGCGCATTACTAAGAAAGGCACGTACAACTTGTTCTTCATTTCATGTGATACAAAACCGAGAGTCCTTAATATGTAAATGAGTTTTAGTATTAGTTTATTTACTGTTCATATTGTCATTTGACTGATCGGTACTGTTCTATGGGTACTTGGAAATGTGTAATACATATTTGGGAACACTTTATATATAGGAGATTGAATTGATTTGCAAAGCATGTGGGCGTGAGGGTTCACAAGTTCACTTTAATTGGGCCTGCCCTTGATGGAAATTTGGTTAGAGCAGATTATGATCAAGTCTTAACATGCATATGCCTTCTTGCGCTCTACGTCTCATTCATGTCTCATCACAAGTTTATTTTCTTTTTGTACTATACATCTCATTCATGTCATCTATTTATATACCTAGCCCAATAGTTACATAATCATTTATACCCGTTGCAATGTACATGCATTTTTCTAGTAGAAACAAAAATAACAAATTAAACTCTAAGTGGTACAATTTTTGTTGTTTGAATTTAAACTTGCATGTTTATAAAGTTATATATCACACATTAATCTATATTGTCAAAATTCTCCTTAAATTTTCACAACTATTTAGATAGCATATAAGAAAGAAGTGGACATCCCCTTACGAGGTAAAAAAACTTTTCTCATCTAAAGCCCGACCATGAAAAATGCTTCAAAAATGACAGCTTCATCATCATGCGATGCGGGGATGACATTGTCTTTCAACGATCGTATCTGGTCCTTGGTGGCAAAGATGTCAACATCTAGCTAGCAGAGTTCATTATTCTTCTAGATCTTCGACTTTCCATGAAAAAGGAATATTCAATTTGCCAGAGCGCCCGGGTTTAGCCATTTGGGCCAGTGACCTTCGCCTTTGTAGAATTTTGAGGAGCCATGTGCTTCCAAAATAAAAGGAGCGAATAGGAGAATGCAAGACAGTAAAAGCATGGAGAGGCTGTGAAAAGCCAAGAGTAGTGAGAGAGAACGGAGTTTTCAGATGGAAAATGAGTAGGAGAGGAGGAAAGTAACCTCAGGGTGGCTATATATAGCAAAGCCCACCCCTCTATGGCCCAATCACGAGGTGCCACGTGGTGGCCTAAAAATCCAAGGGACGGTTCATACATAGAGAATGAAGCGATGTCCTATCTATGAAACAATACAAAGATAAGTATCTTACCAAGTCACACACATAATGTCATGTTAATGGATTTTTCTCTCTCTTTGTCAGTGTGGTCTAGTCAGAGTATATGGCTAGAGACCTACCATTAGGATAATTTTCCAAAGTCTTGGTTGAGCTCACTCACCCTTTCATGTGAAGGACTTGTTGGAGGCATGTCATACTCCCTCTTGACTGATGCCAAAAGCGAACCCACTCGAGGTGGCGAAGGGCACCGAAAGATGACTTGGACCATAGAAGCCCCTTTCAACTTGGTCCATTCTAATGGGCTTATTTGCTAGGGTTAGCCTTGGAGGATAGCTCAGCTACAAACCATTAGATCTAGAAAAACTAGAAAATACCAAGTTACTCCTATAACCGTCCCTATCTAGGAGTGGTGTGTAAACCACTTATGAAGTAAATTCTAAAGAGCCAAGGCTATCTAATAAGCAAGCTTCAAAGAATATAATGCAAAGAAGTTATTTCCCTTATATAAGCTTAGAGGCACCCTTGTATACGAGAAAATCCAAGAAATACCATTATCAAATTTTAAGAAATATCATTGTCGAGTACAAGTGATTATTTCAGAAATGCTATTACCGTTAGGTTTTTATTAGCAACTCTTTGTTAAGTGCTGTGAAAAGATAATTTTCTAGGATAAAGTCATTATGGCATTTTATAAAACTTATACTCGTCGATGGTATTTCATGTATTTAGACACTTGTCAAGTTTTTTCATGTTATATTATGTTTTACTGTACCTGATCTTAGCTAACGTTTGAATCGGCTTGCTAGTACTAGTAGCTACGGTACACGGCTATTATTGGGCCTAGAGACCGGTCAGTGACGATGAGGCATGCATGTTGGGCCCAAAAACTCCTGCGGGATATGAGTACCCGAGTTTGCCGAAATGCTAGTGGGAAGCGCGCTGGCAGCTACGGAGTACTACTTTCTGACCAGACAGATCTGTGGACATGTTGCGTTGAAGAGCAGATGGGCAAGAAATCCGGCCTGAACATGGGCTGGCAACGTGAATTAGGCATGCATGCTGATCTATCGTGGATAGTTGTTTTTTCGGCATTTTCGATTTTCAAAGTTGTGATTTTTTATATATTATCGATAGCTTTGATTTTTGTAATAATATTTGTATTTTTTTATAAATACTTCTGAAATTCGAATTTTTTTGTGACTATTTGAACATAAAGTTTCAACTCAAAATTTCAAAACTATCTACTGAAATTCTAAAAACTCTACACAAAATTTGAAATTTTTACCTCAAAATTTCGAACTTCCTGCTCAAATTTCAAAATTGTTAGCTCAAATTGTTAAAAAAAACTATCCAAAATTTAAAACTTTCAACCTAAATTTTAAAACTTTTGACCTTAAAGTTTAAAACTTTCAACTTAAATTTTAAAAAAACTACCCAAAATTTGAAACTTTCACCTCAAATTCCAAACACCTCACCCAAATTTTAAAACTTTATAGCACAAATTTTAAAACTTTCAACTCAACTATTTTGTACTTCTTCCGCTCTAAGATATAAAGATTTTGGTATGTTTTTTAAAATATATCTAGATATGTAGAAATATTTTAGCATGGGTGGAGTATTTTTGTTACATAAAGCTATTAACGCGACTAATCGTGGCACTAATAACAGCTAACGGAAAAAATGGCGCCAGGAAAGCAAAAAAATATCATGCATGCGTGTGGATTTCCAATGCAAGTTCGAGTCAGGCGTGGGATTTGCAAACGCACGCGAGACTTGCTTCTTGCGCATATTAGTAAGGGATGAAGGAAAATCTCTTGACTCGTTAGCTTGCTTAGCTTGAGACTAGCTTGGCTCAGCTTATTTGAGTTTTTAACGAGCCAAGCTTAGCTCATTTAGTTAATGAGCCAGCTTGCGAGCCCAACAAGCTATGCACAAGTCCAATAGCCCAAAAAAATCATCCCAACCGAGCCTTGGATGCATAAGATCAGTGAAAAATAGGCCATCACAGTGCAGTCCATCCATACGACCATGCTAGGCCGGCGGTGGATCCAAATAATCATGTCGATCTATTCGGGACAACAAGAGACGTTGCCAGCGGTTTAATTAATTCCAAATTAATATAAACGGGCCATAAGATCAAAGATTAACTATTCGGACGATCAGTCCTTATCCATCTACGCCACCTCGTTGGAGACTTGAAATGGATAAGGGATCGATCGGACACCGAAAGTTCCTTTTTTTTTTCTTTTTTGAATAACTACGTATGCATGCATGCTTCGGCTAAGTACTTGAGAAGTCACCAAATGAGAATAGGTGATCATCTAGCCAATTCAGTTGCGATATATCCTTAATTTGACAGATAAATTCTTTGATGCGTGCTGCAAGTGTACGATGTGAGACCACTTAGTGTTATATTTTTCTACACACCCGGTTAAACTTACAAATTTAATTTACAACAAAAACCAAAATTGTTACCTTCTAAAACGGAGGAAGTACGTGTCAACTTATTGATGCACTCCCTATTCGACTGGCACGTTTCGTTTCGGTTTGTTTCCCTACGTCTTTTCTCTCCTCCCTTCATTTCCTCTTGCTGGTGACCTCCTCATGAGTTGCCGCCAAAGAGAACGACCTATACCTAGCTAGCCAATAGCCGTGCAGCATGCAGACCAGGATCCCGTCGTCGTGGCGCTCGTATTCCCACCACCAAGCCCCAGGAAAGACGTGAACCGACTATGTATTTATATAAGGACGGTCTATATAACTTTCAACAGAAAATTTATATAAAACTTTTTAATATGATTATTGTCACGTAACTATTAACAATTAACTGATGTGTAACTAATAAAAATCTCATGCTAGTGCACTGGCTGTGTGAAGTGGTGATTTTTTTCCATCTTGCACAAATCTCTGAACAAATTAAAACAACACAAATTTTGATAAATTTTCTCAAGAATTTATGTCGACAGAAATATAGCAAATTCATTTTTTTCATGTGAGTACGTACATTGGTTTGTGTGATACTCCAAATATCCTAAACTGTTACAACACTGAACTATAGATCCGACCCATCTATATAGAGTTGAGGTCTTAGTTTTACTGTACACTACATTCCTACGTAGTATCAGAGCAAGTCTAGACATTTTCGGCTCGCTAGCATTCTCTCACCGGTGAGTCAACGCTTTCTTCCCATCGCAGAGCTTCTTCCCCGGTATTCCTCCTCTGTCTTCTTGTCTCCACTCTCTCCTCCTCGTCTTCTTCGCAGACGGCTTTATCCTCCTCCACCGCCCTCTCCCCTCTCTTTTCCACCACGTGACAAGGCAACGGCCTCCATCCGCCTTCTCGTCTTGTTTCAAACCCACCTTAGTTCTTCCCTTGTTTCGGCGCACCTTCCCTCCTCCGACGCCGGCGCAACTCTGCGCTCGTCGTCTCCATCAGCTGGACCCATCCGCCCTCCATCGGCTAGACTCATCCGCCCTCCATCGGCTAGAACTCTCTCGGTTCCTGCTTTTCCAACACGCTCACCTGCTCCCAGACACGAAACTTCTACACTCGCGTCCTAGCCGCTTCGACATGTCCACGTGTCCACGGACACAAATTTCTACCTCCCGAACGCAAACCTCCTTTCTTCGTGTCCGTACCTTCTCCGAGTTTTCGCGTTTGCTCCACTCCATTGCGTCCACGAGTCCACGGACGTGAAACTTCTCTTCACGGACGCGAACCTTCTCACGCCCGTGACCCATCTACTCTCTCCCATCCATGGCCTACCTACTCTGCCACCCACTCCTCCCTCAACTACTCCATTGCCTACTCCTATCGGCCAACCACTCTCCTCATCAGCCACCTACTCCCATCGGCCAACCACTCTTCTCATCGGCCTACTCTCATCGGCCACCCATTTCTCATCGGCCCTTATCCTCATCGACTTATTGCGTCCGTTGCCCTCTCGTCATGACCACCGAGTCGGCTCTTAGTTCCAGCACTCTTCCAGTCGCTGAATCTCTTTCGGCCATCGGTGCTCCTGACCATACCTCGGGCACCACTTCGTCGATCTTCTCACCACCTTACGCTACCGTCAATGTAAAATCTCACGTTCCAATCTCCCTTGACCTCAATGCCAACTATTTTAAGTGGGTATTTTTCTTTAAATCTCTATGTGGAAAGTTCGGCCTCCGTTCCCACATCGATGGCTTTACTCCACCTTGACCCGATGATCCCCAGTGGGACATCGTCGAGTGTTGTGTATGTAGCTAGCTGCTTGGCTCGGTCGATGACTCCGTCCTCGACCTTGCAATGGACGACACCGATCCCACCGCCCGGGATCTCTGAGTGGCCACCGAGCAGATCTTCCTCGGTAACAAACAGTCGCGCACCATCTTCCTCCTAAATGAATTCCACTCCATGCTACAAGAAGACTCATCTGTCTCCTCATACTACCAATGCCTCAAGGTAAAGGCTGTCATCCTCAGTGATGTCAGTCACCCTGTGGCCGACTCACAACTCATCCTCACCCTCCTGCGAGGACTTAACCCCCTCTTCTCCAACACCGCTGATGACATCGCCAACTCCACACCTCTTCCCTCATTTGCCCGAGCCCACAACATGCTAGTTCTCAAAGAACTACGTCTGGCCAACGACGAGAAGACTGTGGCCCATACCACTCTCCTCGTCGTAGCCAATCATGGCTGCTCCAACCCCATCAGCTGCCGACCACCGTGCATTGTTGCCACCTCTCGTGGTACTGGTGGCTATGGCTTTAACCATGGCAACAAATCTCGCACCGATGGCAACGGCAAAGGCAAGGGCAAGAACTAGAGCGGTCCGATACAACCACGCCCTGCTCTAGTCCCTACCCCGTCTGCCAGTCCTATGGGTCCGTGGCTTTGCTACAACCCCTGGGCATCCTAGCCCCAACTACGTAGTCCCATTGGCTGAAAACCAGGGGTTCTCGGTGTCCATCCTCAGGCCCACCTGACATCGGCTCCCAACCTACCACCTCAGGCGATCCTACCGCCACCACCCACCCACAACTAATTTTTCACTTCGAAATATTCTCATCATCCCCTCCCTCATCCACAATCTAGTATCTGTTCACCAATTCACACGAGATAACAATTGTTCAATTGAATTTGACGCTTCTGGTTTCTCTGTGAAGGATATCCTGACCCAGCGCCAGATACTTCGATGCAATAGTGGCGGCAACCATTACACCATCTCCACCGTGCTGTCCACTCCGCACGCCAGCATCACCCTCTCTACCAACCTATGGCATCTTCACCTTGGTCATCCCAACCTCGACGCTGTCGCCAATCTACATCGCAGTGCCTCCATCACGTGTAACCACAATAGCTCCACTGTTTGCCACTCTTATCAACTTGGTAAATACGTGCGGCTGTCTTTCTCAAATTCTATATATTGTACCTCGCGACCTTTTGAGTTAATACACTGTGATGTGTGGACTTCTCCAGTTAAGAGTGTTTCTGATAATCAGTACCATCTCACAATACTCAATGACTATACACACTATTGTTGGATTTTTCCACTAACCAGTAGGTCCGAGGTCACCTCCCACCTCATTACTTTACCAACTATGTCTCCAACCAGTTCAACTACTCCATTCAAGCCATGCAGGCCGATAATGGTACGGAGTTTGTCAACTGTACCGTCCAAATCTTCCTTACCTCCCGTGGCACCCATCTCCGCCTCTCCTATCCCTACACCTCTCCCCAAAACGGTAAGGCCGAACGCCTTTTTCGCACACTAAACAACATGAGTCGCACTATGCTACTTCATGCCCACCTACTCGCAACCTATTGGGCTGAAGCACTAACCACCGCGACTTACCTCCTTAATCAACGCCCTTGCTCCTCCATTCGCCACAATGTCCCCTACACCCTTTTGTACCACAAGACGCCCGACTACTCTCACCTACGTGTCTTTGGGTGTCTCCGCTACCCCAATATCATCGTCACTGCTCCTCACAAACTTGCACCCCGCTCCACCGCCTACATTTTTCTCGGATATCCCTCATCCCACAAGGGATACCGATGTCTCGATCTCTCCAACTGCCGGGTCATCGTCTCCCGCCATATCGTCTTTGACAAGTCCTACTTTCCCTTCGGTTTACTTCATCTCGGACCCTCGTCTAGCGATCTCAACTTCCTCCTCACCAACATTGTACCCTCCCGGTCCCCTCCATCAATCTCACCTCTGGTCTCCTCATCGGCCGCTCCTAAGGACTTCTTGCACAGCTATCCCACTCCTCTTCGGTCCGATGCTACTCACATCAGACCTCCCTCGACCCCACCATCCTCATTGGCTCCGGCTAATACTGTCTCCCTCCCATCGGACACATTAACTCCATTGGCTCCTCAGCCTTCATCGGCTTGCCCTCACCTATCGGCCCCTCTGCCTCCATCTGCTCGCCCCTCCCTATCAGCTGTTATGCCTCCATCGGCTCAGGCCGACCTCGTTCAGCCCCGAACATACAGTCACCGATCACGAGCCGATATTGCCCTTCCCCAACCAGTCTCTACCCCACCTCTCACGCTCCCATCGGCTCTTGCAAATCCTCCTGTCCCCTCTACCTTTTATATGATCACCCGATCACAAACCGGGTTCCTCCGTCCTATCAAGCGCTACAGGCTCTCAGCAATCCATTGTACTATCTCACCCATCCCGGCGACTCCTCGTTCAGCCCTGGCCGATCCTCAGTGGCGCACGGCCATGGCCGACGAGTACAAGGCTCTTATGAATAATGAGACCTAACGCCTCGTCCCTCGTCCCTCGTCCTCCCAGTGCTAATTTGTGACCAATAAGTGGATCTTTAAACACAAGTTCCACGCCGATGGATCGCTTGCTCGTCACAAGGCACGCTGGGTAGTTCGGGGTTTCTCCCAACGTCCCAACGTTGACTACGACGAGACCTTCAGTCCTGTCGTCTAACTCGCTACCATCCGGGTTGTTCTCACTCTCGCTACCGAAGTCTTACTGGTGCCCTCCAATACCTCACACTAACATGGTCCGACCTCACCTACGCCGTCCAGCAAGTGTGCCCCTTCATGCATGCTCCGCGCAAATCTCACCTCGTGCTGCTTAAGCGTATTCTTCGCTACGTGAAGGGCACACTCTCCACCGACTTACATCTCAGCTCCAGTCTCATCGACTCTCTCACTGTGTACTCCGACGCGGACTGGGCGGGCTGCCCTGACTCTCGACGCTCCACATCCGGCTACTGCGTCTTCCTCAGTGACACTCTAGTCTCCTGGTCCTCAAAGCGCTAGACTACAGTATCTCGATCCAGCGCCGAAGCCGAGTATCGCACCGTTGCCTACGCCATCGCCGAGTGTTGCTAGCTTTGCCAGCTTCTCCAGGAGCTCTGTGCACCTATCCCCTCTGCGACCATCGTCTATTGTGACAACGTCAGCGCCATCTACATGACCGCCAACCCGATCCATCATCGACGCACGAAGTATATAGAGATAGACATTCACTTCGTACGTGACAAGGTCGCACTAGGACAGGTTTGGGTGCTTCATGTACCGTCGGCGCACTAGTTCGCCGATATTATGACCAAAGGCCTACCCGCGCCTTTGTTCACCAGTTTTCGCTCTAGTCTCTGTGTCCGTTCCCCTCCCGCTACGACTGCGGGGGTGTTAGATCATTGGAGACCCGACCCCCCTTATAGAGTTGGAGTTTTAGTCTCACTGTATAGCACATTCCTACACATACCTAATCTTTTAGGCGCTTGGCCACATCCAGTGGCAATACATCCTTAGAAAACTAATATACCTCTTAAAAATTAACATATTATTGGATAGTTGGATGGGCATGGTGTAGTCGTGAGGTACATATTTGTTGCTCTATTTTGGAGAGCTGGGTCCATTCCTCTTCCTCTTTGCTACCACCAAAAGAAGTTTTTTTAACTAATTAAGAAATAATTAATATGTTAATTAATGACGGGAAGAAAATAAGAAAAAATAAAGGAATTTCTAGCCTCCAAGCGATAGAAATTTGGAAGGGATTTCTATAAAATTTTAGACTATCTGATTCACACCAAGATTTGTGACTACCTCCTCCTCTAGCTCGAATCATGGCAGCTGCAGTGTGGTAGCGGCAGCCCTAACTAGTTAGGGTTCTAGAATGGGGTTAGGGTGGGGCAGGTACGAAGAGGGGAAAGAGGGCAATTTCCTAGAGACTTAAAGGGATGGCCAAGCGAAGGACTAGCGGTGAACTGTGGACTATGGTGAGTGACCAGGTGGTGACAATGCCATCAGAGCCGTGGGAATGGAGATGGGCATTGGGTCGACTTCAGCGGTGGAAGCAAAACGAAGCGATTGTTTAAGAAACAATGGCCTATGGTAGGGGATTAAACCATTTAAGATTTTAATGGGGAAAGGTAGCGATGGTGGTTGTGTTAAGGCATTGAGCACTCAAGCGTGGCAGTGCTATAAGTGAGAAGGCATGAGTGTGTACACGAATTTTAAAGAAATCTCACAGTCTAAAAATTGCATGATTTTAGGGTTGTTTTCTATTAACCAGTAGGTAGACAGTCCAAAAATTAATGTCTGCAAGTAAAATAAGAAAAAGATGAGAATACTAACGCAGCTAATTAAGGAAATAAATTAATGACCGCTGATCTCTAAGCGTCCAAGCTTATTGACGAACAGAACAATTAAGGAAATAATTAATGACGTCAAATAATGACTGGAAGGAGAAGAAGAAAAATAAAAGAAAAAGAAAACAAATAATGATCGGAAGGAAAAGAGAAAAAAAAGGAGAATAAAGAAAGAAAAGCACACAGAAGGAAGATATACATATTGTTTTTTAAGGAGGTTTTCTCCTCGTACTTGACATATACTCCAGTTATCTGTGAAATAAGGTACCTTATAGGTTGGAGTAGGATTGCATTGGAAACTCATTTTTAAATATGTTTTTAACGTTTTCTTCTGCTTTTAAGAGATACATGTATTTGTGTGATTTAGGCTCCTGACTAATATTATGAGGTCTCTATAGCTCTCAACTTCCAGAAAAGTATCACCATTGATAATTATAAACTTGTTGGGCCATCCAGCGCTTGAGCGTGGCAGTGCTGGGAGTGATGAGGGAGCAGAGGAGGGGTGGAGTTAGGGTTAGGGATGTGTGCACGAATCTTAAAGCAATTCGACAGTCTAGATTTCGCATGATTTTAGGAAGTGTTTTCTATCAATCGGTAGGCAGACCGTCCCAAAAATTAATGACGGGAAGGAAAAGAAGAAAAAGAAAGAGAATACTAACCCAGCTAATTAAGGAAATATTTAATGGCCGCTGATCTCCAAGCGTAGTGATGACGAATATAAGTTTTTTTGGGAAATAATTAATGATGCGAGGGAAAAGAAGAAAAACAAAGGAAAAAGGAAAAAAGAAAGAAAAATTAATGATAGGAAGGAAAAGAAGAAAAAGAAAGAAAGAAAAACACCCGGCAGGAAGATATGCATATTTTTTAAGGAGGTTTTCTTCCTTCCTAGATATACGTCCTTGTACTTGAGATATGGTTATTTGTGAAATAAGTACCAAAACTAATCTTATAGGTTGGAGTAGGATTGCATTGGAAATTCATTTTTAAATATGTTTTTAACGTTTTTTTCTGTTTTTGATAAATACATGTATTTGTGTTATTTAGGCTCCTGACTAATATTATGAAGTCGTTCTCAATGTCCACAAAAGTATCGCCATTGACAATTATAAACTTGTCTTACAATAGTTGAACCGGTTTAATTTTGTTACATCTCAAACAGTAGGTGAGGTATATACCTCTTCAAGGATATAAGAAAACCTTTTTTTAATAATGAATATTGCATTATTAGACAAGAAGTCACTTATCTGGAAAGCATTGGTTCGATCGAGCTAACTACACGTTAAATGTGGCCTTAATTTATCGGTTAGATATAGCCAACTTTCCTTGTGTATGTACATTATTTTTAGTTCCACCATCGTTCTCTCGGTTAATGGTCTGGTTTTTAGTTTTGACTTTTGACCATCATTTAGCCAACTTATTTTTTTCTTGTGTCCACGTCGAATATATATAGATCAAAATCTATCCACCCTCTAGGCTCGCACGCCGCGCCACGCCTATATATTTAGAGAGCAAAATTAATGTTACGCAGTACATACCAACGCTATTCTTGGTAGAATGAAGTAGTCCCACGCACCTGATCAGCGGCTAAGTAGTTACGGTGCAAATGACCGGAGCAGCAACGAGCTTAGGCTTTTCCGTCAGGCGCCGCGAGCGCGAACTGGTGGCGCCGGCGAGACCGACGCCGTACGAGTTCAAGATGCTGTCGGACATCGACGTCCAGGACTTCCTCCGCTTCAATCGCTCCAGCATCAGCTTCTACCGCCACAACCCCTCCAAGGAGGACGACCTCGACGAAGACCCTGTCAAGGTGATCAAGGCGGCGGTCTCGGAGGCTCTCGTGCACTTCTACCCCCTCGCCGGCCGGCTCCGCGAGCTGCGGCCGACGAGGAAGCACGTGGTGGAGTGCACCGGCGAAGGCGTCGTGTTCGTCGAGGCCGACGCCAGCTTCCGCATGGATGACCGCGGCACGTCGTCGTCGCTGGCGCCTCCGGTGCCGTGCTATGACATGCTGCTGTGCGAGCCGGAAAGCCCGACGGCAGATGTCGTCGACCGCCCTTTTGCTGTTTATTCAGGTGACGCGGCTGGCGTGCGGCGGCTTAGTCTTCGGGATGCACATATGCCACTGCATGGCGGACGGCTCTGGGATAGTGCAGTTTCTGACGTCAGTGACCGAGTTCGCCCGTGGCGTGCCGGGCGCCCCGACGGTGCGGCCGGTGTGGAAGCGCGAGGCCCTCACCGCCCGATCATGGCCGCCGACCGTCACGCGCGACCACGTGGAGTACGCGCCCCTGCCCGACCCCGGCAAGGACGACGTGCTCTCCCACTCCCCCCACCGACGCGTACGCGCACCACGCCTTCTTCTTCGGGGCGAGCGAGATCGCGGCGCTCCGGTCGCAGGCGCCGCACGACCTGCCCGCCGCCGCCGCCGCCGCCTGCTCGCGGTTCGGCCTCGTGGGCGCCTTCATGTGGCGCTGCCGCACCGCCGCGTTGCGGTACGACCCGGGCGACGTCGTCCGCCTGCACATGTTCGTGAACGCCCGCGTCATGAACCGGAGCTAGCTGCGGCCCGTGCCGGGGGGCTACTACGGCAACGCGATCGTGTTCTCCGCCGCGTCGGCGCCGGCGGGGGAGCTGTGCGGGAGGCCGTTCGGGCACGCGCTTCGGCTGCTCGTAGAGGCCAAGGTGCGCGCGTCGGAGGAGGTGTACGTGCAGTAGGTGGCCAGCTTCAACGCTGCTCACCGGAGGCCGCCGTTCCCCAAGGCCAGGACGTACCTCATCTCGGACATGACGCAGGCCGGGATGATGGCCGTCGACTTCGGCTGGGGAAAGCCAGTGTACGGAGGGCCGGCGACAACGATGCTGGCCACGTTTCACCTCCAGGGGAAGAACGAGGCTAGCGAGAAAGGCATCGTGGTGCCCATAAGGTTGCCAAATCTGGTGATGCAGAGGCTAATCCAGGAGGTGAACAAGGGGCTCACTGCCGGAGCTGCTGCCGTGCTAGACGACGCAAAACCAAGAGTGGTGCCTCATGACTACGTTCTAGCAAAACTGTAGGTCGTCTCGACAAAGTACGGAGCACGGACTGCATGCTTCCTCTTACATCTTACAGTGTGACCACTCCAGCTCTGTCATAATAATAATAATAATAATAACAATAATAATAATAATAATAATAATAATAATAATAATAATAATAATAATAATAATAATAATAATAATAATAATAATAATAATAATAACAACAACAACAACACCAACGGTTATTTATCAGGACTCAGACATCTGATATTTGTTAAATATCAAACGGTGTTGCATCTCATATTTATAAATGTTTTTAGATGTTTCATCACCTAATAAAAATATTTTAGATATTTCATTACTCGGTAAAAAATGTTTTATCGCTTGTACAAAATGTTTCGAATATATGTAGATTTAATCGATTTATTGTAAAATTTTAATTGTAACAAATATAATAATATAATCGACTCAAAAACAGATAGCTAATTTTAAAAAAAAACATTTGAAGCCGTTCAATGTTTA
Source organism: Oryza coarctata (assembly GCA_030770085.1). Lineage (NCBI taxonomy): Eukaryota > Viridiplantae > Streptophyta > Magnoliopsida > Poales > Poaceae > Oryza > Oryza coarctata. The sequence continues at coordinate 10,141,337 of CM061471.1, forward strand.
AAACAACACACTGTTGGCTGCTCGTACATGCATGCCTCCACACGCGAAACACCGATGGCTGCTGCTCGCATGGTACCCACACACGCCTGCTTGCGCTTATTTGGGTAGGCACCCTCTGATTTTGTTTTTCCTTTCCTCGGACGCGTGAGGGGAACCGTTTCCCTTTCTTTTTCCAAGTTTCAGTCAAATTCTGGTCCTTTGGATGTGCTTTAGGATTAGTGTTGTGTGGTGACTGGATCAAATGTGGCCCACTGAGTTGTGATGTTTGGGCTAGAGAACCCATTTACCACGTCTTTTGGGCTTAGGAGCCCATCTATCAAGTCATGTTGCCTTTTGTTAGGCCAGGCTGAATGTTTTTGTTGGTCTAGGATTCATGATTTGTGTCCGCCCGATTTACTTGCGATTCGGACAGACGTGGGAGTCAGTCAACGTGGGGCCTAGCAACACGGTTTGATTTTGATATCCATGCCTATAGAGATTGAGAGAAGCGACTTTGCTATTCTGCTTTTCTCCTCCTCTCTCAGATTCAATCAGCGAGGATGCGATTCATTGTTGGCGAGGATGGGATGCAGTGAGTCTCATGCTCCATGCCAAGTTGGTGTTCTTGTATGTGCGCCGTTTCTCTCTCGTTTTGATCGGCGAGATCTGTGATTTTGCTTGTGTAGGTCTTCTAGATTTATCTCGAGGTATTGTTTCTTGAGTTGATTTGCTTTGATGGCGAACTTGTTTTATTAGAGTTCGTGAATATTCAATTCAGACTAGGTGAGATAAACATACAGCTTTTTTGTTATTTTTATATTGTTATACTATGAAATACTAGTCCATTGTTTATTTGGTTGTATGGAACTTGTGCTACGATTGTGTTTATATATTTTGTGGATGATTTAGTTATGTTTTTTTCAATAGGTATAAATTTTTGTTGCACTATTTAAATTTACTGTTTGTGTAAAATTTTGGTGCTCTGAATTTGCTATTGATTCTACTCTATTAGGGTGGTATGTTAGTGATTGTTCTATATGTACATCATTTATTGTTTACATATGTATATATTTGGTAGCTATTTTTTAAACTTGTTGATATTTGATATATTATGATTGTTGTAAGTCTGCATATGAGCTCTTTGTGACGCTTCTCTTATATTATTGATGTGATAATTTTTATGATTGAAATTGTTGCAGGCTTGTGTTTGCTAGTAATTGTTTGCATGGGTGCATATGCTGAGCCGTAAGTTTTTTTCAATTTATGGTTTTAGGGTATAGCACACAGAAATATAGATCTGAGATCTGGAATGTAGTGAGCAAATAGCAACAGTGTGATGCAATTTTAACATTAACTGTGCTTTTCACTTGTGTATGTTTTTGCATACTGTGAAACATGGTATGTTTTGTTTAAATTGTTAATTATATAGTGCTAACGTAGTCAACTTGTTATATTATATTAGTGAACTGCATTTTTTGAAGATTATGTAGCTATTTACTGAGACTTATTGTATACACTATTTGTTTTTATTTTGAGGTGAAGAAAAATTTTAATGATAAATTGTATAGTGCTTTACTTGTTAAGTTTATCATTTTTTAAAGTGAATATGGTAGCTCAATTGTTTATGCGCTATCTTTATTAGACTTTATTAAATTCAATAATACATATATAGTATATATATGTGAAATTATTATGTTTTCATCTACTGCACCTTGACATGTTAATAAAGTTTATATCTTCATTTGTTCCTAACCTAATTTTTTTAATTTTAGATGCTTGTCTTCATAAAGCAAATATGGCTAATAAGGCTATTAATATCTCATCTAATGAAATTTGGTGATGTTATTTCTGATTCTGAAGCATCTCATGAATTTTATGACCACAACCCCCTTGGTGATGTGAGCTATGTGAAAATTTGGTTTCCTAATTACATTTGAATTGCTCATGTCATTGTTTTTTATATAGTAATGTCATTTATTTGTTAATTTGTCCATGTGATATAGATGTGATGTAGCTAAGTTTGTTAAGGTGTTGTTTTAATTTCTTTTGTATTGACATTTCTACTCCAAACATTTTTTTAACTATTAATGTGATTTTTCGGTCACATTCCTACATAGCTTAATAATTTTTGTGATGAAACTGAATTGGATAAGCTGTTGTTTCAATTACATAAAAAAGGCATTTTACTTGTTATTGTATAAATTTTTATTATATTATGCTAATTGGTTTTTTTTAATTTATGATTTTCATGAGCTATTGTTAACGCTAAATTTAGTAAGTCCAGGAATAGATTGTAAAAATGATCGGTTTAGTAAAGAAGAGTCCAATTGCTACAGGAAAGAAGCCGATGAAGGAAGCGAGGAAGGATTCGATCCAATTATAAAAGACTATCCAAATGAGGCCAAGTCTGAGAAGTAGCCGTAGGACTCACGGCAGGATAATTTATCCATGTAAATTGTATCTTATAATAGAAAGTTTTAGTTACTTCAGTTAACTATGTTAGAGATATTTTCTTTCTATATTTTTTAGGAAATAACATCCGATACATGTTATAACCACGTCGGACTTTGTAATACCAGGGTATAAATATAGACCATTTGAAAGCCTGTAAGATATCAATCGATTGATCAATACAATTTTGGTGCATTACCACTCTAGCTTGTCTAGTTTTTTACTGACAGGGTCTAGCTCTCGACGAAGGGTTGCATTTGTTAAGTTCGATCTCCGACAAAGGGGTAAGTCCCACCACTATTCTGATATATTTTGCTCTGTCTAAGGCTGCATCAGTTAGGTTTGACCTCCTAGTCAGGTTGAGTGTACCGCATCACGTCTGTACGAGATCTATCGGTTTACCAAGCTTTCTCTGCCATCATCGGTCCCGTGTTGCATCGGTTAGGTTCAACCTACGAGGCTGCCGATAGTAGATTTGAGCCGTAGGCCTGTAGGTCTCTGCCCGGCGTTTCATCAGAGTGGTTAACCGATGAGTTATCTATACCTTGAGCAATATGCCCAGCGTATCGGCTTCTCAGCCAATACGCATCCGTCTTCAGAGACTTCCATCGAACGTCACGCCTGGTGCATCGGTCTTCTGAACGATGTACGCATATCTTCAGAGAGGTTCTCTCATCGGCTCAGCTAGCGGATGGGTTTCCTCCACCCTTCCTTCAGCACGACCGATCTGGTGTCCGTCTTCCTATTGCCGTTGGCCTCAATCTCATACTATCTCAGTAAGATCTAATCTTTGATATTGGTGCTAGCGGCGTCACCATGGTGGGCGATGGGTCTCATGCTATGAGAGCATTGGGCACTGCTCCTTGTTCATCGCCCACAATATCCGGAGCAGCATCGGCTTTGCAGCCAGTGTGTCTTTTATACGATTTCTTGTAGCCTGATTAGGCGTACCGTATCATGTCCGCACGAGGCTCACCGGCGTGTCGAGCTCTCTCCTTTGTCAACAGTCTTATGCTACATCGGTTAGGTTCGACCTACGAGATCAACGACAGTGCTTCGAGTCGGCACCTCGGCGGATCTTCGTGCGGCGTCTCATCGGAGTGAGTAGCCAATCCTCATCGCAGGCCTCACATCCGTCTTACGTATCATCCAATGATCGATCCGCTAGATATCGATCCAGACACGTCGACGCCTCCTGGTACTGTCTCTGTTCGGTCCGATCTTCCAGGGCATGCATCTAACGTGGCCGGCGTCGAGATCTCGCGGGTCTCATTCCCCATCGACTTGAGCGGCCGATGGGTTTAGGTGTAGGCCTGCGTCGGATGTTCGGCCGTTAGGTAGCCGATGTCCTCCCATTTTCCTCCCTCGTCGTCACGTTCGGTCTAGGCCTCCGTTGTCTCCGTGTCGTTAGTCCCCGGCCTTATACTATCTCGGTTCGATCCGATCTATCGAGGTTGATTCTAACGGCACCGTTACCTCGGTCGCTAGCCCACGAGGCTTCATGGGGGATCAAGCCCCACTCCACGCTTCGGATGCCGCGGAGTGTCATCGGCTCTTTGACCGATAGTTCCTCTAGCATATTACACGCGTCTATCTCTCATGGCTCCATCGGTTATTCAGCAGATGCTCGAGTGCTGTCTTCCTATCAGCTTCTAGCCGATAGGGAGAGCCGATAAGCCCAACAACCAATCAGCTCATGGGTCTTATCCTCTCCTTGTTAATTATAAGGTCAAATTGACTAGCACGCTCTCGAAATCTCAAAGTTTAAGGACCTGCACTAGAGCTAAGCAAATCTCCCAAGCCTTCACGTGACCGAGCCGCCGTCTCTCTCTGGTCGGACTCTCCTCTACGAGGTTTGGCGGCGAGCAGCTGTATTTTTTAATAGGTTATAAAAGATATGAAAATGAATTTAATAAGTAGCTCTTCTAATGCTTTTCGCAAACATAAGGTATGTTGTGAATTGTAGTTGAATTGTCATTTGTAATTTTGGTTTTGTTGAGTGTAGTGGATATTTATACTTGTAATTTTGCTTTTAAAAAAGACTAACAAAGCAAAAGCTATTGGAACGTCAATTAACCTTAAAAAATGCTTTTAAGAAGTATTGTATTTTCTTTCTCCACCTTATTTATCTGTTTTTGAGAATCATGGTTTGTACTTGCTTCTATTGTTTGACAGTCATTTTGTCAAAAAAAAATTGCTTCCTAGATATCTTAAAATTTTAATTTAAAAACTACTAAAACTATCTTGAGAGAGAATGTTATTTCTATGACTAAGGAGTTGAATCAAATTACTCTTGGACTGATTGTTGCTGGTTTAGCATTTAGGACTAACTATGAGGTAGAAAGGATTTGTATTCTTTTTAAATTTAGAATCAACACTTTGTTTTATGTGAAACTTTTTAGAACTGATGCATAACAAAGATTTGGATGATAAATTCATGGCCACATTTTTTATGGTTGTTTTGGCTTGTTTTTTTTGTCCCAACTCATCTTTTCATTCAAGTAACAAGTATTTGATAGTTTTGAGGATATTGGTCTTTTGGATTTTTATGATTAGTTTTGTTTATGAGTGTATGCTTTCTATTAAAAAATGTTTAGAAGTCAAATAGGTTTGGTGGCTGTTTGTATTATTGGGTTGTAAGTTCTCTTTTCATTGCAATGATACTTTATAATTATTTAAATTAGGTAGTATGTATGTAAAAATAAATTTTTATTTGTTTATTTTGGTTTAATTTATTTTAAATAGGTTTTCTATGTTGATTTTGGAGAAAAAAAAAGCTCCACATGGAGTTCCTCGCATTACAATTTGAAAACAACAGATGATAACAAACTACTCTTACTTTGATAAAATTGATGAGAACAATTTTGACCTTGGGCAGTTAAAAGATAATTTCGCTACCTCTTATATTGAGGTATTTTATATGTTCTTACCTTTTTTTCATTTATTATTGTTAAAATTTTTGTGTTGTTCTTAACTTTTCTTTTGTTTCTTTTTTTAGCCTATACCTGAAAAGGATAAATTGATTTCATTCCGTGAGAAATTTGACTTAGCTCTCGGTGATTTGTTACCTCACTATGGATATTTCTAACACATTTTTCTGCAAGCCATGCGCTAATGATGTTAATGTTTATCTTGGTATTGTAAATGCTATTCAAGCTGATGATCATGAAATTCCTTTCGGTGTTAGCAATACTTAGTTATTTTTTTATATCTCCTTCTATATTATTAGTTTTAAATTGAGTTATAATATTTGTTTATGTGTTGTTTCTTTTCTTATTAATGTTGTTGGCTCTGTTCCTACCAAAGTGTCATACATGAAGATCATGGCTTTCTTCCTACCAAAGCATAAAAGAGTTGAGCACAAAATGATTCTACATATGATCATGTTCTTTTTGCTATAAGCACCGTTGCAATGTTGTTATAATAGCCCTGTAATCTATCTTTTTAAAAACCTTTGTCGTAACTTTGTTATTGCAATTTTATTTGTAGGTTAATGTAGTGAATCATTTTGTTTGTAAATCTCTTTATAATGGTGTTTCTCCTTATTCCAATTCTAGTAAGCATTTTATTTCTTTATCCTAACTTATTTTTGTTGCTATTTGAAAGTATTTTTACTTATTAGATGGTGATGAATTTGTTCCTTTGGATAATAATTTACCATATGATGTTTCTGTTGATGTAAGTATCTGAACTTTTGTGTGACTTATCATTTACAACATGTAAGTTTCTAACATCCCAATCACCACATCAACACGAAGCAAGCGATTAAGAGTCAAGCTATCTCCATCATCGGATGCTAGCTTGTAACGCTATTGTTCTTAAAAATCTTAATTTCAAAAATTTCATTTAGCGGTGCCATTAAATCTATTTTCACATTTAAAACTATAAATCTCCAAAAATTTTCAAGGTCAATTTTTTTATTCTAAAAAATTTCAACTGTACCAATAAATAATTTCCTTGCTATTCAAAAATTTTAAATTTTGTTTTCCGACCCCAACCATCTAGTGGATATTTTATTCCTATTTAGCATCCTCTCAAATCATACTTTAATTCTCCCCCTCACTTATACACGTGTGATTCAGACTGCATATCGTTTTTTCCGTCGAAATTAATCACATACGGACAAAACCAGCAAAAGCCAGGACTTCCACATCTTCCACATCTTCAAACAAAAATAGCATGCAACATCCCTTCCCTTTTTCAAGATGACCTATAGGTATGCATGCTTTTGCCTCTCCTAAACAAAGCAACCTATCTCATGTATATGCAGCTCTCCTCTATCTTTTCTTTTTGTCTCAGTTCAAGGCAGACACTATAGGCCTCATCCATCTTTTAAAAAATAAGTTCACACATGAAGCTCCTCTCCACTACTTGCGAACAAGGCAAGCAGTAGGCAACCCCTTACATGCATACTTCATCCACCTTTTCAAAACGCATGCATGAAACTCTTCTGCTCAAGACCACGAAGCGATAAAGGAACAAGCCGAGCAAAGACGACAATGAACTCAGGTCAACGCTTCATCCCATCGTGATGAACTCAGAAAGGGTATCAAGTACTTCACATGATTTACGGCGCCGCACAGAGGCTTGTCATCATACTGGTTGTCACAAGACAGTGGAAGTAGCTACAAAACCAAGCATGCCACCATCATTGGTTTTCCTCCTTCTTTAGACCATTGTGTTTCTCTTGTACTCCTTGACATCACCAAGCTCGGCCATCGGAACCACCACCACTATTGGAATCGAGCAGAGCTATCATCTACCATTGTCGCCCCTGCACCTCACCGCTGTAAAGGTAGCGGCCGTTGTTCTCTCTCTTCCTCCTAAACCGTCACACCCATCTGCGGCCACCGTGCCTCCTGGCCCTATCATGCGAACCCCGAGCCTCCGATCGTACCAGCACTACAACCACCACCACCCTTGGCTCTAGCCATTAGCCTAGTGGCGCCTCGCTCCCTAAGCCGCTACCATGCCTAGTCAAGCTAGGCTCCACGCATGTCTGCCTCTAGCGCTCATTATCACCATTCACCCCTGAAGCACCACTAAGTCGCATGCTCGATGTGAGGAAGAAACCGAGGAGAGAGTGAATGAGGATAAGAAAAAAATAGAGAAAAAGAAAAGAGAAAGAGAAGTGGACCATACAGGCCCCACCTTTTCTAGCCGACCCCATGGACCCAGTCCACCGTAGACTATGCTCTCTCTCACTGACATTCGGATTCCACATGTCAAGCCAAAGAATATTCTTAAGAATTTTTTTTATCCATTCTTTAAACTTCAAAAATTCATAAATGTTTATTCGTAACTCCGTTTGACCTCGTTTCATTCCAAATTTTTTTCTAAAATCATCCTCTATGTAATGTTACTATTATTTTCTATGTTTTGTTAGCTTTAATGATACTCCATATAATATTCGTATTTATCACGTATAGAGGTTACGACCAAAATGAGTATTGCGCCTCGTCGCACCAGGACCTACAACTCACTAGGGCAAACCATTATTTAAACATTCTCGACCTATCTTTGTAAATTATTTTTTTTGTAAAATTGCATCGCTTAGTTTACATTTTATCATGTTTGGCCTCGATTTATGTAAAACCAACGAACCTACCTATTAATCACACTTAGATTATGTATACTATTAACAACCCTCATCTTTGCTCTACTAAATATTCCGCTAGTATTGTCATCCCTTGGATACGATTACCTAGGTGGTTACTTAACATGCTTATGTTTGTGATATCATGTGGGAAAATTTAGCACTTCAAATTTTATTTAAAAATCTGATGTGATGTTAGCATGTTTGTAAAATAAAAAAATAGTTTGTATTATCTGAATGGTACGGAGTCAATGCCTTTGTGGCTTGGCTATGTATTATCATTAAGAATCAATTTCTTTGAGTATAAGATATCCATGACTAAGTAATTAGCTATTATATGAAAATCTTGTATATCAATAGTTGTAGAACGCTAGGATGAGGAGATGAAATTATGAATTGTTACTACTCGAGATTAATGTTATTCTATTATATTTTTATGAGAGAGATTGGTTAGGTGTATGAGACATACTTGGTATGTCTTGAGTAGATAAGGACATCAGACTTGTCTGATGCTTAATTTTAAAATATTCAACCCAACTGTGACATGTGGTATTTATAGGGTAGTTTTAAAAAAGCCTTACAGTGAGCCATCCTTTACAAACCGTGTTTGATTGGTATGTGTTATGTAAAAAGAGAAGTTCATGACATGTGGGTAAAACGTGCGATCTCGGTAGAGTTTAGCTGAATTATTTAGACAGATGTGCCCACGATTATATGTGAATGTAAGGTGTTTCTCATTATGTAGTTTTATTTTAGCCAAAAGTTTGTAAACAAGATTGTTATGATAGGAATAATTTACAGAGTCCGTATGTATGACAGACGGTCAATTTTTATGTGACCTAAGGGTCTGTTGTTACTATAATGGTATAGTGCCGAGAAAGCGAAATTTGTGCTGTAAGAGCTTGTTAAATATAAGTAAGAGATGATATTTAATTATGTATTAATTACTAAAAAAATAAAAATGAGCTAATAAAGAAAAAGATAAAGAAATATTGAATATTACTGTAATCACGTTACCAAGTTATAAATTAACTTGTGAAATGGATAAATGTGTAAGTCTCTTTTTAATAATTAAAATTTTGACTTAAAACTCTTTTAAAGAAAATATTAATTTCATAGCCTCCCTTATTACATTTTTTGATCGTGTCTATAAAATAAATTTAGTTGACTAATGATGTGCCAAGCACTCAGTTGCCGCTATTAGCATTCGTTTGATCGCCATAATATTTTTCCTCCTGTGCTATGATGTCTATTCCATAATGGCAACTAAATATTTTTAATAATATAATAAAATATAGGTACTTTTGAGTATTATTATTCTGTAGGTATATCGTAGAACTGATACAATATTAATTAAATTGATCGTGACATATATTAATTCGTGTCTCTTTAGCACACGGATCTAGCAATCAATGAACATCAAGAATCATAGCGGCTAATGCCGCATTCTTAACCATTGATGTGACCCCAGCCCTCACTCAAATCGAGACCAGCACAATCGCCTATGCGAGCGATCTCGCACCCTCGGCAGAAAGCGTAACTCAAATTGAAGGCGTACAGTCTAGCTCTTCCTCCGAAATACAAGAACACCGATCCGACAGAGCTCATTCTACTGTCTACCGACTAGGCATGTAGTGCAGAGCCTTTTTGACCGCCCTGGGCGACGTCCGCTGGCCAAACAAACTACGACCAGAATAACCGACCAGGAAGAGTTCCTACAGATACATCAGATTGTGATTGAGTCACAGCAGGAGGGAATGCCCAAGGTAATGGCAAATTATTTGCCAACCACTCTCACAGGCTCCGCCCGATTATGGCTCATCCATCTACCCGAAGGATATCCATCCAATCGTGGTTGAACCTCTGCAAGCGCTTCATCTTCAACTTTCAGCACACGTACAAGAGACATGGAGTGGAAGATGACCTGCACATGATTCGATAAGAACATGGAGAATCTGTTTGGGCGTTTATCCGGTAATTTAACGAATGCCGCAACACAACGCCAGATATCTCCGACGCTTCTGTTATGAGAGCATTCAAAACCGGCATCAAAGACCCTTGTACTATCTAGAAGTTGTCTATGAAGGACGTATCGAGAGAGACAGTAGGCACATGTATTTTGAGAGATCCTACGAGGCCTTGCGGTTTCTGACCAGTGGGCATACGTATTTCGAGAAATCCGACTATCTTCATTTTGAGGTTTTAGGCTTTCTGTATGCAGCTCGTATGCATTCCCTGTTTTTTTTTTAACAAGGATAAGAAATCAACCGAGCTCAAAACTGCATTGGAATGTAGAGTGTACCCCGGATCTCTTTTAGCCATACAAAACAGGATTGTCTTCTGGCCGCAGCACAGGGCTGCAACTTTCTCAGGTTAATATTTTTTTAGGAGTGCGATTAAAAATAATGCTATCATTGCAAGGGAGAAAATAAAGCATTCACTGTACTTGTAACTACTAATAAAAACGGCAATAAGAATCAGTGTCATACAAAATGCTGACGCATAACATTGAAACGGCAAAACTGACTAAATAGTATCAGCAAGCAGCAAATGGTTGAGTCGGTGCAACATTCAATCACTTCATAACACGATGACCCAGTTCCTCAGTTTTTTGGGAAGAAACAGTGACAGACCAGCTTTAAATAAAACATATAGCCTTAGTTATTTCTCAAATGAAGTGTTATAAAACTGTACAATAACATACAAGGCATGTTAACATTATGATCTAGTAGTATTTACTGTTTTGTAAAAAAAGTACATTTATATATGGTCTCAACATTTTCACGTATCAAAGCTTTACAGGTTACACTTTTACCACTTCCCTCGTCTTGCTAAGAAGCAAAACTTGCTCGCTCCAGTTGAGAGCCAGGGTACAAACACTTTGCAAAAATTCCCAATTCTTACATTATGCAAACCGATAACATGGCGGGTCACGCACACCAGGGCTTTGCATTAGTATTGATCATTCATCCAGAAATAGATCAGGCCCATAAAGATTGGCTGCAAATCTATGCTAACGTTGCAACTGACCATGGACCAGTTCTCTAAACTATTTCTCGAACGTATACATTAATCAGGCCGATTGCACTGTCACATAATCTCTGGGAATCTTCTCCACTTCAACATCAGTGCAGGGGAAGATGGTGTGACATGATAAAGAAAAAAAAAGGATTCACTCAGATTTTCATAAGCAATTGCTTGTCCATTATTATATGTTAGCGGCTTCCCATTTGGTGCCTAAAACAACTGGAAGAAAAGGCTTGTAGAACCATCACCAAATGACCGAATATCAACAGGCTTTACAAAAGCCCTACACAAGGGGCAAGTCCGTTCTCGCTCAAACCTAAAACAGCAGGAAAAAGCTGTCATTTCTTGATACTTGCTTGGTTTGACAATTAGAGGTCAAATTAAGGGGAAAAAAAAGCTAAGCATTGAGGCACTTTATCTGAAAAGAAGGAAATTTATGTTCATGCACTGAATTCTCATTTTAGGAATAGATCTTCTATAGCATCACCAAAAGCAGTAATCGTATAGAAGGCAATACTGTGACAAGATGCCACAGAAATTGCACTCCACAGATCCTCTTCTCATACTATAAAATCTAATTGCCCTTCTGAGATTGCTTCACACAAACGTAAAGAATAAACAGGAATATGTTGCCAACAAGATACCTTACTCAATTCAAAACAAAGACCCAAAGAACCAAATAAAGCATGTAAAAAGTATCAAATAAGAAAAGAATTTACCACTCAGAGACACAGTCCTCACAGAAAATATGTTTACAGCGGAGGAGTACAGGAACATGCATCTTCTCCTGGCAGATGGCACACATATCACCACCAGCATTTACCTGCACCAGGTTCCAGCAAAAAACAAATTCTTTAAACAAGATAGAGTGATAGTTAAAGATTCTAGCCTCTAGGCAATGGTATCATGCTACCAACTAGTGAGTAGGTGTAAAATGGACTGTTGGCTCCACAAATAATTTTAATGGATGAAAGCTGTATGGTTTATCCATAAAATGAGGGTATCTTATTGTAATATTACAAAATCCTACAAATGCTTTATGATTTGTCAATATTTATAGTGTATTGCATTTTTAAATTTAGCAAGCCAGTAGAGGAACTTTTACCTGTTCTGCTGTCGCATAAGACCCATAATGCACATCTTTACGTGACAATGCTTTCACTGCAGCCAAGAATGACTGAACCTGGAACATACAGCCAAGAATGAGAAAATATGCATGCATGGCATGGAAAAATATTTTATAGGTTCACAGCACTAATTTTGTATGCGAGCTGCAGTAACTAGTAAAGTAGTACCTTTTCAACAACTGAAGTCAACTTGAAGGTCAGGTACAGTCCAGTGGTTAAAGATGAGAAAAGACTCCCATATTCCTTGTTCAGAAAGAAACGGTACCAAACAGGAGTTGGCAACAAGGCACGATATAGGAGCAAAAGGTATTCCACAAGGGTTAGCATTTGGCCCTAACAAAAGAGAAAGAGTTTGAGAATCCTCAGAACCAACTACTAAGCTTGCAATAATAAGATATATATAATAAGAAATAAGCTAGCATTCAAGATAATGACCCACACATCTTTACAACCAAAATAAAATAACCAAGGTAAGGAAAGTAACAATGGAAATACTAGTCATTTCATGCCAAAGTAAGACCCTCATAAGTATTTTTCCAAAATAAGTCCTATCCAATTGTTACTCGCGAACACATGGCACATGAAGCCGACAGAACTATGGGAACACATCATGTATATTTGACACATCCACTAAACTATTTTTCAGACTGCTTTTGAATTGTGTATGGAGAAAAAACCACTCTTAGCTAAGTATTTGGGAATGTTATATAGAACCAACCCTATCTAGCAGACACATTTGAGGATGTCTTCAAGCATTCAGCTGCTACACAGACTAATTAAGTAGATCAATACCTAAGGGGATAAAAATAATGGTATAGTCATAGACATACAGTTCTTAAATAAAGATAGCCCAGCATAGAAATACAAGATCATTCAGCATTCAGTTATTATGATTAGTTTCTAGTAAATCTATAATCAGTGTTGGATATACGGGAACAAAAATAATTCAGTGTGGGAGCAAAGGGTACTGTCACAAAAGCACCCACATGCACTAAGTGTTGGTACTTTTGATGGCTGCGGTCACTTCACTGGTTTGGCTAGATCTCTAGATTCTCTAGTCAGCATACTAACCATTGGATTGATTATCCTTAGAGATTAGGTAGAACTGACAAACTAAACACAAGATACTATAAAAATGATGAGAAATATCACAAAATAAATTTATGACAATTAGAAGAAATGGCCACCTGTTTACGGTAGTTACGACCTCTGCTATTCTTATAGTACATAAGTAGCATGCACTTAACGGCCATTGCTGCCTGGCGAACCATTGTATCTGCAAGTGGCATTTGGTTAGAAATGCCAATTGCAACATGAAATAAATTATGCTAACAAACAGATAAAATGTTTTTCCTGTAATTCTAGAAAACATACTTCTTTAAGTAAATGAAAATTGTGCCACACAGCTAATATGAACCTTTTTGGCTAAAATAAATCTATGTTGCCCGTGTAAGTTTAGCAGTTTGAAACTATGAATTATACACAATAAATTTTGTGACATTCAGGCATTCACAAATTTCTAGCACATCTAATGATCTAAGTGTACAAATAAATTTATTAACTGATTAGTGTTCTTCATACATTTAACTGAAGAACATCTTCCTTAAATTTGCTGAGAACTCAAAAGGCTAATATAAACCGAGAAACTAATGAGTTCAACAAAAAGGCTTGAATTAATAAGAACCAGAAAGTGAAGTAAAAAGTTCATTTTGCATGATATAAAAAATGAGACAAAATTGCTCAGTGTACAAAAATTTAAAAAGGCCAATAATGTTAATCTAATAGGTCAAGAAAGGTACTTCTATATAGATGGTCAGAGTTCACTATCGCATAATGGAGAATGCATGAAAGCAAATTCAGGTAACCATTTAAGAAAGTATCAATACCATTGACCATGATGATAAAAATTGCATGCCAAAATGGCGGTATTTCTTTTGGCGGAAGCATGAACAGAGGTCTGAGAAGATCATCATTCCTGTACCACCAATAGACGCCAAACACATGAATCATGAAGATTACCATAATCCCGATAACCACAGCAATTTTTCTCTCGCCCTGCAAAAAAAGTGTTGGAAATATGAAAATGTTGCTATTGACAAATATTTTTGCAATTTAACAAGTAGCTTCACCTAGTTTCACAACAAGTATGGCAGATAGGTTGACCAAACTGCTACTAGAGATAGGATGACCAACCTGCTACTAGATTACATAGTGGTAAATGTGATTCAGCAAAAGCTAAATAGCAGATAAAAAGGTTATCCTCTTTGCTACTTTCCAAACTGGGTAAGAAAGTTCTGTGTAACTCAGGAAATTCATCATTTCATAATGATGTTATGTTCACTGCATTATTATAATTCATGATTGTAATGTTATGTAGTCATTGACATTCAAATTTATAAGGACACTACATTTGTTATACTAAAAGAATTTCGTTGCCAAATTGGAAAGTAATGCATCAAGAAATAAGACCTTCAAAGCAGTTTGCTTCCGCAATACATCATTTGACTTGAACATTACAGCAGCAATCCAAATTGTGACAAAGAAACCTGCACAACAACCCTTCCATTAGTGTGTATAGAAATGCTTACATGGAAATCATTGCACAAACAGTAATAGATATCAATTGAAAGAGGGATTTATATGTGAACTCAATGCATTGACCTTTCTTGACAGAAAAGACAATTTGGTTGTGGTGGCAGAAATGATAGAGAGCAAAAGCTTTGAAAAGTGAATGATAATATGAATGGATAAGGAAAATGAGTATAACATCCAAGATTACTGCAAGTAAATGAAAATTCTAAATATATGATAATTAAGCTGATAAAAGCTATAGTTAGATCCTAACTAAATTGATGCAGCGCATAATTGGATGCCACCAGTTGTTAACATATTAAATGTATCATCATTAAGCCTTGCCAAAAAATGGTTGGCACATAAATTATAAGTTGGTCGGTGCAGCCTCCAATGGAATAAATGTTAAAAGCTAAGAACCTAATATGGTATATGCATCTTAATCATCATTTCAAAACCACAAGGAGATAAGCATGTAGTAGAAAATTCCTGTTATGGTAAACGACTAAACGCAGGTATGTCCTCTGCTCCATAATTTAAGACTGGCACCCAACCACAATATCCTCCAGACTACAAGCACAAAGAAAAGTTCCCACCCAATATAAGAAGCCTGATTGAGGAAGTCCAGTTTAAAGTTAGGGCAGCTAACTAGAAATACAACACAACAACAAAGCCTTTCAGCTAACTAGCAATACCAAACTATAAATATCTACCCATTAGGTTCATCTAATGAAGCAGGCTAAAACCCACTATATGAGATAAGTCAACTATAATCAAGTGATCATATTATCCTCTAAACCATAATAAAAACAGACCAAATAGTATCCCAGAACCTCAAATGGTTAACATAAATGCTAAGTTAAAACATAATAATAACACAGACCAGCCTAATCATAGACATTAACTCGCCTAAGTTAAGGTGTTTTACTCAAAAAATCACTTTCCTTTTTGGTTTAACATTTGTAATAAACCATATATGGACATCAACATGGAGAAAATTCCATTTTGTTTTGACAAGTCACACCACTTATAATCAACCATACACGCACAGCACGAGAGAATGAGTATTAGACCTTGGAGATGCTGCCGTATGAAGACGACGAGAAGCAGCAGCGAGAATGGCAGTATCTGCTCGATCCACCTCGCGACATGGTGTACGTCATACCGCTGGTAGGCGCGGTCCCCGCCCCCGTTCCCCGACGCGCCGTCCGCGCCCCCACCACTCGCCTCCGCGTCGGCGCTGCCACCCCTTGCCCCCGCCGCCGAGGCCAGGTCAACGTCCGCCGCGGCGGTCGCCTCGATCGAGTCCTCCCCCGAGGACGCGGCCCCCGCGACGCCCGCCGCGTCGGCCTCGCCAGGGCCACCCTGGATCCGGATCGAGACCTCCCCGTCCCCAGCCGCGGCCGCGGAGAGCAGCCCATCGGCCTCCAACGACGACGACAGCGGCGAAGGCGCCCCCGCCTGCGTCACGGCGGGGCCAGATGGGACGATGCCGGAGTACTCGAGCAGCGCGGCGAGCGGGGCCTGGAGGAGGCTGGAGGCGGAGAATCTGAAGCCGTAGCGGCGGAGGCCCGACGGTGCGGCGGCTCCTCCGGCGCCCGCGCCGGCCCCGGCACCACGGCGATCGGAGGAGCCTCCCGCCGGTGGCTCCATCGCCGACGCCGTCGGCGGCGGGGAAACCCTACAAGGCGGAGGAGACGAGGACCCTGGAATGGGAGATTCTAGAGATCCCCTTGCTTGGGTTGGTTTACCTTGCCGACCTTCCTTTTGTTTCCTTTGGCATTTTTTTTTTCTTGCTTCGCCCCGGTGCCGGTGGTAGCTTCGGCCGGTCTCTATACCTCCCCTCTAGTTTTTTTTTTCTGGTTTTATTTTGATTTGGTGCTGGTTTGATGGGTTTTCTAAGTGCTTATTGGGAATTAGTTTGGGTTATACTCGTGCTCTGTACGCACACCATATGCGTACCCCCCCCCCTAAGTACAATCTTTTAACACACGTTTAAAGCGTTAGGTACTGGTTGTAAAATCCCTGATGTACTTAACAACCAAAATAGTAAAATAGGTTATATAATAGCAGAGATATTGTTAGGCAATTGTGTGTTGTATACATGTTGTATGTTATGGAAAAAATTCAAATATTTACATCAAAAGATGTCTATAATTCATGATTGGAGAAATTTTGAATAATTGTACATTGGGATTTGAAATGTGTATTTGGTCTTTTTTATAAACATATAATGGTTGCAAAACATATAAATTTCAATGTGAAAATAAGTGGTTCACTCCTAATCGTGGTCTGATTGTTAAAAGGCTTTTATTTTCTCGTTACACGTTTAGGAACAACATGACCCTGCTATGTTAGAAAGGTAAATCCCAATAACCAACTCCTCATACCTCCCACTCTTCAATCCTAATTGGTGCTGGGTGCTGCCCCATGCCCCCATCCATTAAAGTTACTTCACGGTATATGTTGTTGACAGTATTTCCTACGTGCTACTTAATAAAGTGTATAATAACTTTCTAAAACACATATATCACATTCTATATTCATGCAAAGTTTAAGTAAATCTAAACATTTATGAGGAAATTTGGGTATAAAAGATTAATTCCTTTTGTCTAGCAATAATTGTTTAATTCTAAAGTAGTTAAGTAGTAGATGAAGGAAATATCCACTCCATTCAGGGAATGTGAGGAAAGAGTGGCATCTGCTTGACCATGTCATATCTCTTGGTTTTGGTACGGTCAACCGGGAGAAAATTTGTTCAAAGGGGACTCTCTTGGATGTTACAGAGATCAAGATAAGACAAAATGCATTCATATTTGGCCCATTTTTGCCTGGCATCCTACTTAATTTGATAGGGATCACTGTCTATCTCTGCTAATTAAAAAAAACATAAGTTATATGAGGTTGGAAACCTCTCCTGAACGAAAATGAGATGGCCAATTATTATATAATTAATTAAATATGAGCTAAAACAACTTAAAAAATATATTGGTATAATTTTTAAAACAATTTTTCTATGAAAATTTAAAAAAAACCATATTAGAAAAACGTATGTATAAAAAACGAGAAAAATATTAGCAATACTTACAAAGTGACGCACCGAAGACTTTGGCTTAGCTTGCCTGGCCTGATAGTCTCGTAAAGAGAGCTTGGTGAGAAACAAACATGATCACAATAAGATCTCGACCATGAATGTGAAATAGCATCATAGTTGGTTATACATCTATCTACAAAATGAATAAAATAATATCTTTTGTTCTTTTATCTTTTAAGGCCAATTTATCCATGTTTTTAAGAAAATAAATCCATGGCCTCTCATTCGTACAAATTCCGTAGGCATATTATGCCTTTGCATGGAACATGAGAAATCACAAGAACTTTACAGTAATTTTGTATGAAACAATACAAGGCAAGTAAGAAATGAAAAATATGAGTGCTTCAAGTAGGTTTTTCTTTCCTTCCATGCTTGACATATCTACCACGATTAAAGTTTTCTCTTGTATGAATTCCTTGTCATCAATAGGTGAGAACAAAGGCTGCATTTGTAATACCCACCAATTGATTCACAGCGGCTGCAGCTATCGCTGCCGAACAACCAAAAAATGCAAGTCTTTTTCATATATATATATATATATATATTAGTTGATCTTCTCCCCCATAGTACATTTGTTTATAAAATGCCCTGGGCTTAATGAAATATTTCCCTAATGCCTTGAGAAATGAAAATCATTGCCTACCATTATTCTCCACCATTCTTTTTTTAAGACCTTATCGAGCAAGCAGGACAGGACACATCCTCGTTTTAAGACCTTATCGAGCAAGCAGGACAGGGCACATCCTCGTAGCTAGCATGCATGCTAGAGCATGACTCCACCAAGGTGAGGGCAGAGACAAAGTGGATGAAGCCAGATGGAGGAGGACAGGGCACGACGGTGACCAGGATCTTGAAATATAGTATAATGTCCGAGATTGTAGGCCAGGTAGTCTTCTTGATGACATCTTGCTATCGACCAAGACATCCAGTTCTCGGTAAGAGCCGTTCTGCTTGTCAGCCACTAGCCAGGCTAGAATAGCGCTCATGGAGGCAACACAGGGCTAGACGTAGCAGCCAAGTTTCAGCAGCACGCCGCTGCACACCATTAGAATTTTTTTAAAAAAAAACATACAATAGTTCAAGAAGCATACATATGAAAAACGAAAAAAATATAAATTGGAAAAAGACAGAATCGATATTTATAGGGTAAAAATATAGGATGTGTGAAAGTCCCAATATTTTCATCAAAGTATAGGTCATTGTATGGAAGCCAATGCATATGGCCAAACAATTATTGGGAACGTCCCAATTTTCACCCAGAGGTTAATTATCTAGGATATCATCCTAAATTTGCTTGATCTTTGTACTTTCTCCTTATTAAAATCTCTGTGAAATTTCCTCCTTTTATCCACCATGCTAAACATCACATTATTTTGTGCTTATCAAATTGTTTGTCTGGATTCGGGTCCTCTATAATAGTAGAGAATCAGTACAACACTGAAATAAGTCCTACAGAAATTCAATGCCGCTGTAACAATTTACGGTAACACATTCATATGGACGGTCTATTTTATATCGCACATTCCTTTTCAGCTCTTCTGTCACTAGCAGTGACGTCAGGGGATCCAATCATGCCTGAATAGTTGCATTCAGAGGATCCAATCATGTTTGGATAGTTGCATCGTTTTCTTCTCTCTGTCTTCACATCACCATAAAAATTCCAAACTTTGATTGCCCTAGTTCGGTGTCCAAGGTTCTCCCTTAAATAAGAATGAAGTATCAAGTACTATGAGTTGGATAAACTTTTGGAATTATGTTGCTTCAGTACATGGTCCTTATGCACCTTGGAGGCACGAAGAAGCTGTTATTTATTATAAACAGTTAAACACGGGATATGTCATAAACACGGTTACTAGTTTTGAGCTTAAACTACAAGAAAAAAGTTGGTCAGTACCTACGGTAAATGAGTTTAGACTGCATTAGAGGGGAGGGGAAAGTAGAAGGAGAAGATATATTAATTATTTAAACTTAAAAAAATAGATTAATACAATTTTTTAAAAACAAATTTTCTATAGAATTTTTTTAAAAAAACACACGGTTAAACAATTTGAAAAACGTGCACATAAAAAGAAAAAGAAGTTTTCTTTCCTGTGTGCTTCTCTCAAACGTAGCATCCCCTGCAAACTAAGGCTGCATTCGCTTATGAGGTAAGACTGAGATTTTTAGCGGCATGGAACATGAAAAAATTAAACACGCTCACAGTAAACGATACTCACAGTAGAGAAAGTAGCCTAGCTAATAAGCCGTTTTTAACTCACCCTAAATGGTTTATATCCATCAATCAGTAAAGCAGATCTTACAATAACTGTCAGTATAGTACCACCTGGCACTACAAAAAGTGGACTAAACCAAACTTGCACACTACCTTTTTCTGTCAAGGTTAGCAACAATCCAACAACCAATTTTGTATAATTTACAGGACTGCTCCACAGATTCAGGACGAACAGACGAAAAGGAGAAATTAAACCGGTATATATTCCATGCCTATTTCCCTTTGATTTGTTCATACAAAGGGATTCCTGAACCTCAACAGTACTGATTTTTCCACTCTTGTATCATTGTTACACTGATAGTACATGTTCTACAACTGTACCAGCGAAAAAAAAAGGTTATGTGACTGCTTCTGGAGCTGAGTTGCAGTAGGGAGTGTGCAAGCAAATGAATCTAGTCGACATCAGGCATACAGAGGCAAAAGCGAAACCTATCAAAAGCCCACAGATGCTCTTCCTCATGTCCAACCTTAGCGAGCGTTTGAAGACTCGGCCAAAGCTCGGAATCAAAGCACCACATGCAATGACCATCCAGTAGTCTAGTCCATTGTAGTCAATCTTCGCAAGAATTGCACTGATGGCAGCGCTTGGCCCTGCAAAGCCGGTAAAAGCAGCAGCTGCCAAGGCTGCCCGCCAACTATCCGTGGCACCATATATGCAGCTCGCAACAGCAGCACCTCGCGGTAGACCATGAAGGGAAACTGGAAGAACCATGTAGCGTCCTAGACCATAAGCCTTGCGTGCCGCCACACCAAGTTGAAGACCTTCAGCATATGCATGAAGGAAGACAGAACCGCAAGCAAGGAGTGATTGCAACGTGAGGACACTGAGAGAGAGGCCAGAGGATGATGTGATGACATTAACAGAAGATTTCTTGCGGTTAACTACCCTAAGGATATTTGATGTGGCAACATGGTAGATGAGAGAACCTCCTATAAGGAGGAATAAGGTGGTAAATAGACCCATCTTCAATGACATTAGAAGTTGTAAAGGTCTCCATAATGCGAGACGGAAGGCTATGCCAGATGCTACACCAGTCAAAAGAGGGTGTGGCATGCTGAAAGTAAGAGAGAATGCAACAAGTACAATTCCTCCAAAAAGAGGACCAAGTCCAAAGACAAGTGATACCAAAAAGCCTGCTGTATCTTCCGAGCTGCAGATCAGAAGAAATTAATAGCATCAATTAGAAATTCACAGTACCCACGTAATACTCCAGAATTGTATAGAGAAAATTTACTTGTGGCCATCAGTAAATCCCTGAAGCACTGTACCCAATGTTTCCATGAAAGCAACAGCAAGCGTTCCAGCAGAGGCAACTTGAGATGGAGCAGCTTCCTGCATGCTATGTCAAAAATGAGCAGAAATTCATCTACAAATCAATCAAACAGCAGATTCAGCCATTAACAGGTCTTCTAACTAAATGATTAGAGTTCACCTTAAAAGCATCAGGAAGAACCTCAGCAATTACTATCCATATCATGCATCCCGCAGCAAAACCAGTACAAAAGGGAAGCACCTTTTGAAATGCATCGGCACAAAGGAATGCAGGGACAGCAACAATTGGCTGTATTAGCCAAGAAAAATGAAAGCATGGTCAGAGCAGTGAAGGCAAAGAATGTCAGCACCAAAATGTAGCTTGAGACCAAGTTGCTATGATGTTGCATACAAGTAGACAAATATTTTGCTCACAATGTAATACTGACAGGATGCTGCACTATTACATGTTCAAGCAAGTAAAAGGAAAAATAATAGTGGCAATCCCCATTAAGTGATTATCTATGATTTGTTATTTTCCACAATATGGTGGTGATAGTTCAATTAACAGTTGAGATCCTTTGTGCTACTGAGCTAATTTTCCCTAAATCTATAGAAGGATGCATAACGAGCTAGTGATAAGTTTGATGTTTTCTTACAAGTTTACAACCTCCCATTTTCAATTAGATGACATTTTAGAATGTGTGCAATCAAATCTCAAACTATTAATTCAATGATAAATGCAAAAATATTAAGATTTGATATGTGAAAATGACGTTAATAGATTTTTCACAGAAAATACTTTCATGTAATATTTTTAAAATATTTTTCACGAAAAATACTTTCATGTGAAAAAGCAATTATCATACATGTGTATTGGAGAAGTGTTGACCTAAACTGCAAGTGAAAAAGAATGGAATGAGCAATACGGAGGTATTCAGCACAAATTTCTAAGACTTAATGCTGATTTTACTCGAACAAATCTTAGGACCTTGGAGGTGGCCACGTTTTCTTGTTTATCAGGTTAGGGCGTTTAAGTCCTAACATGTTCAGCTTCACAGATGGCCACCAAACATAAATGAATGCATAAAACACTTGATTCTGGGAACTACCAGATATGCAAGCAAGGTAGGACAATGTGAAGAGTAGTCCTAATATGTTCAGCTTCACAGATGGCCACCAAACATAAATGAATATACATAAAACACTTGATTCAGGGAATTACCAGATATGCAAGCAAGAAAGGAAACTGTGAAGAGTATGCCACCACAAAGAAAGCACCCTTGCTACCATTATTAAAATTGCACTACTAAAAAATAATCCTAGCAATGGAAGAATTTGAATTAAATAAATCAGTGGACAATGATCATCCATATATTTTTCATAAATGTAACTACATTTCACAAATGTACGTGCATACACCACTGTGCTATGCTGCATGAATGAACATACTAGAACATGTACACAGACAAAAAAAAAGGAGTAGAGTGATTAAATTTATAGAAAAAAGGATATTCACATTCTAGCCCCTTTGAAAATGGAAAAAAGGAACTAATTTTCACTTTTCTGGTTACAAAACATGAACCACTATAACTAAAAAAAATTATAAAACTCTTCATGTTGACTCAAGAATGAGGACAGTATGTTTATCAGATAACTCATATTTCAGTTAAAGGATAGAGTAAGTGCACCTGTGGTAAAGATGTTATGATACTCCATATCATTGCCTTTTGAGGGGATACACCCCTAGATGATAGCAACATGCTTACAGCTAAGCCTTCAGGTATGTTGTGTACAGCAATAGCTATAGTAACTAAAAGACCTTGAGAGAATCCTTTTGAGCCAGCGAAGGAAACACCCACACCAGAGCCCTCCCCAAAAGAATGGAGCGTCATTATTCCAACAACAAGAATAACTTTACTTGCATCTGCACCTTTTATATCCAGCATGCTTACTTCTCCATATTGTTCAAGAAACTGTGTACAATGAAATAATTCAAAACATCTACAGTAAGAGATAAATAACAAAAATACATGTAAAAAAATACATCGACAATAACCCAAAACACAACCATCAAACCAAACTGGTACAATGGTGAATGCACTTGATATGCAAGTGCAAGGTGGACTTCAAACTTTGAACTAGCCCACCCAGGCGCAAATATACATATCATTCATGCATTGATATCTATTGATCAAGACCCCAAGGCACAATATTCATATAACTCATGTATCACGCTCAAATTGTTAGATAACTTATGCAATACTCTTATTAGGGTAAGCACTGATGTAGACTCACATTATGGGTACTGTGTTCACAAAAGTCTAGATTTTGTTCTATCTTTCAACATGAAATCTTGAGAATTGCACGGCCTCAATTTATTAGAATCTGATTCTTGGATTCAGGACTATATAAGTAGGTTAAATGACAGTGAAAACGTGTACGGCAACATACATTAGGACAGAGGAAATCCTTTTGAATGCCAGAAGTGTTTGAACATAGAAGTTACCAAGAACCACAACAATCTGTGTATTGCAATCTAAAATTTTGTTAATGCATTGATATGTACATTGTAGATGTCATTTAAATGAACATATGAATTGAATGGGTCTTTGTGACATTCACGACTGGTTCCATCAAGTTTAAAGACATCTGTACATGGTTTGATATTTGTAAATTGGTGAAAATGCTAATGTACCAAATAGTAAGTGATATCACAGAAAACTGAAGAGAAGGATACAGGAAGTACCTTCTTGCAAAGCCAGATGAAAAACCCTCCGCTCAAAATCCCAAACACAACCCAGCTCCCACTGCCATACACCTGCCCTTCCTGCACAAGGTCAAAGCTCGCCGCTAACATCACCCCTGCCGCGAGCCCATTGCAAAGTCCCGCCCACTGGGCCTCTAACTCCAGGAAAAAGAATGGCAACGCACCCAACCCGGTCGCAGTGGCCATGGCAAGCGTCGACCACGCAACCGTAGACACCGACACTCTCCCACTCTTGAATCCATCCTGCCTGCCTGCACCCTCTAGCTTCCTATCAGGCGCTTCCTGCACGACGCGCACATCGCCAATCTCAGTCTCGGCAACTGCCGAGACTTCCCGGACAAGGACAAAGAGCAGGCAGAATAGAACCACTCCAACTCTTCTGTCCATGCTCACTCTAATAGCTGACACTCAATCAGATTCAGATTCCCATGCCCAATCAATGCAATACGGTCCGCATCGGCAATAACAGTGATTCATGAAGCAATCGTCTCAGAGCGCCCGCATTGGGGCAGCAATAGTTCACGATTCCTGCATGCTACACTGCAGGAGAGTTCCAGCCCTGCGACAGAAAGGAGTACACACATTTAGCACGATTCTCCGCAGCAATTAGGAAGGAACAATAGAACACGCAAGCTAACACAGAAAGACAAAGTTCTTCTTTTTCCCCTCCCCGTACGCAACGAGCTAACGACAGCAAGAAGGAAAGATCCAACCCGACATCCCCGCCCAATCCCTCTGATGACATCCCACCCAAGTAAGATCCTCCGCAGAGGAAACCCAATTACTGGAGCACGAGAAGAATGACCTCGATATTCCCTCGCCGGCTGGCCGGCCGGAGCGCTGCCCCGACGGGGGAGGTGCCCGAGCTGGAGGCGGGTCGAGGGACCCGATCGGGACCGGGTGTGCGGGGAGACCTCGGATTGGTGGGATCTAACGCGTGCGGAGGACGAGGAGGAAAGCAGGGTCGTCGGAGGGGGAGGTGATATAGGCGGCGAGGGGCCGGGGAGCGGCCGTGCGGGACGGGACGGGGCGGCGCACACGGATTTGGGGTTTCGTTTGTCGCCGAAACCGGTCACGGGCGGAGGTGGAGTCGCGAGATCCGGTGCGGCGTGGTGTGGTGTGTGGTTTGCGGCTTTGGTTCCCACGAGAAAGGGTGACCCTTCCTCCGGAGGTCTGCCGTGGCGTGTCGTGTGCTATGGCTGAGCCTGGAAACCTGGAACTGCTACGAGCCTACGACTAGCAAGTGCAAGTCGGCGGCAGCAACGCTGTCAAAAAAAAAGTCCCTTCAAATTTAAACTAGAAGTCAATTTGATGTAGTATTTTACTTTATCCAACACAATACTATAAATTTACCCTTTAGATTGTATAGGCACTAAAATATTTTACTTTGTCCAACACAATTAGCTCTTTTCATTATATTACCTAAGTAGTTTTAGCTGTCAAACAACGCTACAATCAGCTGTCGAACAACACCAAACAAAAGAAAAAAATAATTATTTTAGTTTATTTTTATAATAATTCATAAAATAGGTCTCATTTATATCTCTAGATAAAACTTAAGTGGCTCTTCATTCTTTTATTTTCCATACAAGTTATAAGAGTATAATAAACCATTCATGTAATTTGATACTAAAGACAAACATTTGTTTTGTTGGCACTCGCACATACCACATTAGGAAGGCCCGAGGACCATTTTAAACATAAGGATATCATACTTGAAAGACACATTTTGATAAAGTTAAATGTGAAGTACCAAAGTGGCTTGGAGCTCAAACTTAAAAGGATCAATTTTAGTGGGAGAGAGAATGAAAGAGACTTGACTCAAGCCTACCATTAGGTTAGCGAGCTTCCTCGAGAGCTCTATAGCTTGTGAAACTCATTTTAAGGGATGTTTAGTACAGCTCTAGAGTGATTCTACAAGAATTAAAGGACTCTATCAAATAAGCATTTCTTGCATAGCACCAAGTTCCACGGCAGTCAAGTTAATGAAATATGAAAGTGCCTTGAAATATGAAAGTGCCCACCAAGTTCATAGAAAATTACCCGTCAAACATTAATCATATACCATGCAATTTAAACTTTATTCTATTTGAGTGCTATTTAAACCTTTATTATGTCTCGTATAATCAAAATATTATCTATTGTATTACTTAAATATAACATAGCATATTATGTGCAACAAACTGTAAAGTTTGTTAGAAGTAGCACTCATGATGTATATGCTCTTGCAAAAGTATAGCATACGTGCTTGTCTAGTTCTTCTAATTCAAGTGATGATCCATTTGATGAAAAAGTTGTCCTTGTTGTAAAAAAAAGTCAATTGAAAGATAGAAAGAAGAATTTGATTGCATTTATTACTTTCGACTTTGTCGATTATAATAGTGACTTTGTTGTCTAAGAAGAGTTTACATTGAATAACAACTACATGCTTAAGAAAAATGTTGCATCATGTTCAAAATGAGAGGTTCAATTTTTGAAGTTACATGCAATCTTTGGTGGACAATTACATCCTCAAGTCATGTGTATCTATGTTCTTTAGACATGTTGACGAGGATATGCCATGCTCGATGCACCTTTTTTGCTAGAGAGGTGGAGAGGGTGGTTAGCCCATGTGGAGGATAAAATATATTTCAGTTAGCATGCATGATAGTTATGTTCATCAAATTCTTAAAGATATGTGCACAAATTCAAATGGATTAAAGGTGGAAAAGGTACTTGGAAAACTTATGAAATCTAGTTTGCAACAAAAGAAATGAAATATGATTTGGGAAGCTCATGAAGTTTAAAAGATGGAGTTTTGTGATAAATTGAGTGTGAAATATGTAGCTCTCATATACAAAATCTCAAATATGTAGTTTTACAATAATTTAGGCAAAGTAATTATAATTTTATGAAATTTACTCATATATTAAATGCTAGCCCAGTCCATAATAGCCTATCTGCAAGAGGCATCTATCATCATTATAAGAGTCAAAGGTACCATCACTAAAGCGTCCTAACAAGGTTACCAATTGATTGGATTGAAGGAGTATTCAACCATACATGCACACATCATACAAAGTGTTATTGAACATACATTTGAAGTTTTGAAGATGAAATGGTGTAATCTATTGTACTTGCCTATCTATCCAAAAGGGAACTAAACAAAAATCATTATGGTTCATATGGATTTCCATAGTTTCATTCTAGACATTGCTTTACATGATGCACATATTGAAAATGTCAAAACTAATTAAACATATGTTGGAAATATGTCAAGTGAAAAATACTGAAAAGATGGTGATGGCGATCATACCATAAAGGGATGGTTTGTCATCATTGTGTGATACTATAGCATGACATATTGTATTACATGATTAATGTTTCTCAAATACAGCCACACTACTACTTACACAGATATTTTATTAACTACTCACTCTATCCTAATTTAGAGGGCATATAACAATTTTTGCAAACACCATGGAGTTGGTGTTATATCCCTAATTAAACGCATGTATGTTAATTCACATCACATTGTTGAATGTCTAATAAAATAGATGACCTAATTTGTCTACATGCCCAACAAATTCCATGCACCTCGCCATGTGCCCTCGCTCATGCATATTGAAGTGAGATATGCATGCATGAAGTGATTTGAGTGGCTAATGTCAAGAGAAATCAATCACACGCCTTATATTATGGGATGACTATAAATTGGGACAAAGGGAGTACAACTTAAATATTGGTAAAAAAAAGTACACATACACATCTTTACAAATATATTAGAACTGATCCAATTACTCATATACATTGTTGAAAATAATTAAATTATCCAAAAGGAAGGCAATGTTATCTACATAAAATAAGCAACAAAACAAGCTCCCCTTTTACC
Organism: Oryza coarctata; assembly: GCA_030770085.1. NCBI lineage: Eukaryota > Viridiplantae > Streptophyta > Magnoliopsida > Poales > Poaceae > Oryza > Oryza coarctata. The sequence continues at coordinate 10,169,347 of CM061471.1, forward strand.
TTGGGATTCTCACTTATATAATCAACCCCAAAAAAATCAGAATTACTGAATAATAGCCTTTTAGACAACCGGTCATTTAGTTTTTTCAAAATCGTCTATGCTTCATACGGTGCACACCTTGCATTTATTGATTTACTTCACCGCTATTCCATAGATTTGTTGTTTTATTTTGATACTTAATCCTTGCAAAAAAAACTAGAAATTTTAGAGAAAGATGCCATGGGTCTTGATTTTTCCGGATCTTACCAATATGTTAAAGATGAGCTATATAGAGTTTTTTTTCCTATATCAAACTAAGTTGATGTTCGCGGGTTGCCTAAGGAGACCCATGAAGAAAAGAAAGCAAATCAAGCACCATCAATTTGTGGAAGAAATTCAGGAGTAACTAGGTAAGAAAGCTTCTCCTCAAGAATATGGTCAAAATAGAATTCCGATGTAGAGTTACATCAACACCAATTACACAGAACATGATCAAATGCTTTTCAGTGATGAAGTTTATCTCCTTGGGTGGCAAAAAGAAATGGAGTGCACTCTTGCTGTCTTTACTCACTTCGCACATGATATTAGTGAGACTAGAAGAATTATTGTAGATTATAGATCATGGCTTACATCAGAGACCATCAAGAAAATCTTTTGCCTTCAAGACTGCATGTAGGCATATGAACAAACACAACATTAGCTAAATGATTCAACAAGTATTTTTTAAATTTTACATAAATATTTAAAATTTACAATTGATACACAGTAGGTCGAGTGCATAGTTTATTTCCTGAATTATAATTTGATGAGGCAATCAAATCTCACACAGCCTAGGCAAAAAAAAGACTTAAACCATGTGATAGTCCAATTCATTTTCCCTCTTATTTCATCTTTCCCACCCAAAATTTCAGATTTTCCATGTTATTTTATCTCCCCTTCCCTGTACTATTTTGCTATAACTATACTGTTCTCTTTACCTTCTATTTAATTTTGGTTTACCCATTCACCAAGTTGAGGGCGTAAAACTATGAAAGCATGGAAGCGTAGGATGAGTCAACCACTCCCGACACCGATGTCATGGCTTCATTGTGACCTTACTAGCTAGTTGTGGACTGGCAATGGAAATCTTTGTTGACAACTCATGGTGGCAAAGCGATTTCTTCAACTCCTGATGGCAAGTGGTGTCTAGCAACCAACAAGTGATAGACCGTGCTAGGCTACTCTCAATGGTATAGGCCATACTTGTGCCGGCTTAGCACAAGCAAACCCGTCGTGTAATTGGCCGTGGGCCCATGCTTAGGTTTTGTTATGGAAAACGACTATAGCATGCTATCCCATCGAGATAACAACATAATTATATGAATGAGATGCGCATGTGTCTTCCACTTCTCGTGAAATGAGCCGCTCCTACCACACACCTGTGCACGCGCTCCATAGGCACTAGCACGGGATCCGCATATTGACACATCCCTAGGTGGGTGCATGGCAGCTAACCCAATAGCTAGCTAGGATAGTACTCCTGCCTATGCTCCCATGCACTAGATGGATTAGGGTATTACCCAGACGGTATATGAATGTATCATATTGGGTTCTAATTAATGACCGGATGTATCATGTTGGGCTCTTGATAATACTTAGTAATAATACCTAGTAATAATTTGGTACCTAATACCTAGGTACCAGATATAATACCTATGGGTATCATGATCCTAGGTAAGTACTATGATACCTTAGAGTGTCATATGATTGGTTTCATGCTATCCATGGGTATTAGGCCTAATACCCATATGATTTCTAAGTACCAGGCATGGCACATCTGGGTATTAGATCTAATGTCTACCAATTCTGACATCTATAGGTATCTAATCTGATACCTACTAGTACCAGATATCATACATGATATATGTAAACATGTACCTAACTAATACCTACCTGTATCAGGTATCAGACATGATATATGTAGGTTTCATGATGTAAGTGCTTAGATCAGTGTATCAAATTCACGAGAAATAATAGGGGGCTGGTTACGCCTAGCCCAAGCCAGCAAATACCATCAAGTCAGTGGCTCATGTGTGAGCCACAAGGGCAGATGCATGTACTCCTATTTCTTTTGAGTGGAAGACTATCTAGTATGTATATGCATCATCAAATAGCAACAAAATGTGCAGAGCCTCTTCAAGTCTACAAGTCATAAGTGCATGGCTTTTGAGGTCGCCCATGCATATGTAGTGTATACAAAGTCCACGTTGGGAGTCGAGACAATTGCTTGTTGCCTGTGGAGAGGTTAACCTGTGCGAGGGACTGCCCTTGGTATAGGATGTTGTTTTATAGCTTTTCTCTTTGTTATGAAGCATGATGGGCCGTGCTGGCATGGCACCAAGTTGAGCACTTTAGCTTTATTAAAAAATTAATCCTAGCTAAAAAGGATAATCAGCCAACACTCGCACACTGCCCTCGTGTGAGAAGCTGTCAGCCTTTCCCCTTATGGTAGTTGTCCAACTTAGGCTGCTATTTTTTGGTTGGTGAGCCTTTTCCTTTTGCGACAATTGTTTGAATTGGGCTGCCATTTTTGGCCCGTAGGCCATGGGATCATGCATGTGCCACAAAGAGCTCGAAAACCATGTGGCTGATAGGTACAAATTATGACTAAAAGTAGTGAAAAAATTATCATTCAACGGTTTTGTAATATTTATGTAAACTTTTTAATCAAAAGTTACATATATAAACTTTATATATATACAAAATTTACATATAAAAAGTTTATACATGAAAAATTTACATATATATTTTTAAAAATAGTGGGTTTTCATCCATAATAATAAAAAATATTATGAAAGACTTGTCATCTCTAAAACGGAATTTATACAGTTGAATTTATAGTAACTAGTCTTTTGAATAAAAAATTTAAAATCACACTTTTACAAAGCAAATGCATAGATATCTAGTGCGTAAAATCAGCCGTGAAATTGTAGCATCACGGTAGTCACGTTGGCACTTTTTTTTGAAATGCTTCGCTCGCCAAACACACGGATCGAAGTGGGCTTGGAATCCGCGCAGGCACACGTGGATAGCATAGGTTTCCGACACGTTCACGCGCTTTGGGGGGCCGCGCCCGCCCGACTACTAGACTTACCCGATCCTAGCCCATTTGGCGCTTCTGTCAACGGTCCACGACTCCATGTTGACAGTTAGGTGTTAATTATAGTGCTTTATGTTACATTAGTTCCTAATGCTGGTGTTAAGTGAAAAAAGTCACTAAATATGGTGCATACTGTTACGCCTCTGGTTTCCCAAATTTACATCACAGACCCTTAGAAAGCCGGCGCTGAGCTTTTTTTCATATTATTTATTAAATTGTTAAAACTGATTATTAACTCTACGTTTTGAAAAATACATTTTCTTATAAATTTGTATTACTTAGAACATGTGCTTTAATTTATTTGTTAAATTTACTAGTAATTGTGCACGTGTACACACATTTCCCGCATTATGTCACATTAAACATATAAATACACTTAAAGTTTGTCATGATTTTTTTCCACAATATGTATCACACAAAAAATGTAAACACACTCAAAGTTTAAGAATTATATATACTTTAGTGTAATCTGGCATATCTTAATAACTCCTTTTAGACGCTTGCCAAAAAAATTGGAAAGAAGCAAGTGAGGGTAAAATCATCAAGAAACTAAGCCATTGAAAACCCTTCGGTAATTATTTATAGATCAGAAAAAGGGGAGCAGTTATCCCTTGTCAGATTTATGCCTTTACCTCTGCATACTTAAGTCGAGTTCACCTAATAGGGTTATACCAAAATATATGGCCATACACCTGCATACTCTACGTAAAGAAATAATAGCTGCATATATGGGCACTACCTTTTTGCTATGTACATGGAGTATATGAAATAAGAAAAACTCAAATGAAGGGAATATTCATTATGCCACCCTCTACGTCTGTGACCTTGGGTCCTCCGCCACTTGGTTGAACTATAATAACATCAACAGGTAACTAACCAGTGGTAAATAAAAGAATAAAATTTCTTCGACCACCTCATAGGGCTTGTTCAAAGCCAAAGGCGATCTGATGGACAACATATTGTTCTTCAATATGTTCACTCCATCTCCGGTATATTCATTTACAGCTGTAAGCTTGTAGCATAGTCAATTCTGGCAGTTTTTTTTAACATGTCTACACATCAACCTGCAAACATAAGACGAAAAAGAACTTTTAGCAGCACAAAATTAGATTCACTCTTGATTCATAAAGTTTGCAATTTTTTGTGCTTTTTACCTAGCAGACTTTTATATAGGTCAAGCTTTGGGATAGTGGCTGGGGAGCAAGAAATGTGCAAACCTAGAACATGCAAACGGGATACCCCAATATGTGCTCGGTAAATTTGGAAATAATGTAGTCTAAGCAAAACATACCAAAAAATGCTCCCAAGAAAGGCAAGGGAGCAGCACTACGTTGAGCTTCCAAGAAATTGTAGTGCTTCTATTCCATTAGACTGGCACATCTTGATTAAATCAAGTAAATAACATTTGTTCCAGGCCAACCAAAACTCCAGGAAGCATAGCTGTCCAGGGATTACATAATCCCTGGATAAAAGGGAGGTATGCATTGTAAACTAATGATTTTAAACTTTCATCCTTCATCTAAAAATGTTGTTTTATTCCTCAGCATTTAAGAATTCAAAAGGGCATGACACACAGTGGGGAATAAATCAGTCATGAACAAATATTCTTTTTTGCATCAAACAACATAGTCACTAACAAATGAAAAACATACCAAGTCAAATCATATCAACACTCCAAGCAAGTAAATGGCAATATATAAGCCTAGCATGGTCATCAGTTAAATCTCTATTTGCCATGAGACTTGGAAAAATGATTCTAACGTCTAATGCATAGGATTTGATCGTCACAAATGCATCCAAAAATAAGAAATCATCTCATGTCTATACACACAATGGGCTTCTTGCAGGTAGCATCATAACTCTGAAATTATATGGTGTATTTTGTATTGTAGATACTATCATGGAGAGCTTTCGTTCAATATATAATTAGCGTAAAGCAGAGGAACGGAAACAATATACATTACAAGCAAAAAGTATCATGTTCATTATTCCGACGGTAAACTACCTTGTTCATTAACCAAACAGAGACCAATTGAACTATCCTATGTGTATGCTTGAAAGCTAATCCGTGTTTCATTTCAATTGAAAGCTAATGGGGAAACAAATATGAGTGTGTACTAACCTATGGGCGCAGATACAGATATGCAAAAGACGGGTGAAACCGGTGGACATTGCGTACAATTGGCGTCAGTGTGAACAGAAGTTAACGATCATCACGAGCACAACGAAAATTGGAGACATAATTTCAGTTAGAGGGTGTACCTGATGATGCTCCTTGCCGCCCGCCGCAGCGCCTCGCTCCGTTCGTGCTCGCTGCAATGTTGCGGTGTGCCTCAGTGCCCCCAAGAACCTGCCTTTAGCATCGATCAGAGAGGTTTGGAAAGCGCGATGACTTCATTTGATTTGGAAACCACGATTCGGGGCAAAAACGCAGGAACATACCCATTTTTCCTCTGGGAAGTGGCCGTGGATGCAACTGGATCTCCTAGCTAGCCAGTATGACCAACCGCCAGGCCCGCCACAGCATGTGATGCAGCTCATCTTGCCCTGGGCGTTCGGTCTGACTAAGTAGACAGAAGAGTAGAGAACTTCAAAAAAAAAATGTCAACACAGATCGAATGAAAATTTTCTTCAGAAGAGCACTGCAGCTCGAGCACATGAACGGCAGCTTGAAAAGAAATATGGAATCAATAAATAATATAATATTCGAAAATTTTTCTCGGAGCAACGACGGCGGCTGTGGTGTGGCCAGCCGTTGCTCGAGCCGCCAATCCGCCATGGGTCGTCGCCTAGTTCCCGCACAGCCGCGCGAGATCCTACATGTCGAGGAGCTGAGCCGGTGTCGCCACTGAGCTCCCGAGGGAAGCTGCTCTGCCACGGGACCTCCATCGGCTGGCCTTCCTTTCTGCTCTGCCAGCTAGCCACACGCCTCCCTCGCCGGGTCGTCAATCCACCCCTAGTCCCGACCTCCTGAGCCGCTCTCCTTATGAGCACATCGCGTGAGGCCGTGAGCCCCTTGCTAATCTGGGGATTTGGATCTGAGCGATTTTCCCTTTTTTGAACACGGGATCTGATTTGGATGAAGAAGAAAAGAGGAAGAAGCCCTCCAATACCTTGCATCATCACCAGAAGTGGAAGCAGATCTTGTAACTTTCTACTCTCTTGAGTAGACATATGGGCCAATGACTACTGAGTCCACGTGTCAGCGACTCATGTCTCAGGACAGTACATTAAGAGATTCTACTCGTCAGAATTAGAGGTCATAGTGACGTAACAGTGGGGGCGACTAGGAAACCCTTTGCTGCTTACCCTTTGTTGCGGCAAAGAGAGGTTGGCAGTGTCTTTCGGCGTAGCATGGGTGGTAGCAGGCCCAATGGTGGAGGGAGGGTCTAAAGATGTATTTAAGTTTTTAGCAAGTTCTAGCTAATTAATAATAAATGATTAAGTGACTAATATAATTATTGAATAAGGTAGTAGGCATTTGTGAGTAAAAACAACCCTTAAAACAGAAGAGTGAACCTAAAGAAATTCGAGCAATGCTTGGAAGATAGAAAATCAAGTTGTAAGAAGTTAGACAGTCTTGTGTAGTATCGGACAATCTGGGTCATGTAATGTATGGCCAGGAGCCGCCAAATTGTCCAAGTGAAGACACACGAAAAAGCTTAGTAGACAAGTATTTCTAGACCGCAAGATAAGTGGATACTGAACAAGATGGCCTAATACCGAATTGTCTAACGTGTTATAGAGTGGCCAAACATTACTTAGCAAATATTTGGAGAAGTAATAGACCAAACGGTCCAAGTGTTACTGAACCATCTAGAAGGTAGCATTGTTGGATAGTCTCGGAGCCACCAAATTGTCTTCAATGCCTAGTGGGTTCACTGATAGTTGGAAAAAGCATAAAGGGCCGGATAGTCTAGCTTGGTACCAGACTGTCAGACCTTATATAAAATCTAGCAGACTACATGAAACGGTTAATGGAGAAGTTAAGGTTATAAATGGGAGGTGCTATAAACTCATTTCAATTGGATAGCCTTTCACCCTGAGCAAGTCAAGCAAGTATTTAAGAACATTAAGAACAAATTAAAGATCAATTGTGCTAGTTTAGAAGGCTAAACTCATTTCTAACTCTCCATTTCTATGTTCTAAAGTTTGTAAGCTATCAGTGAGTTAATTTTAGAGTGTGTGGAAATAAAAAATTATAATTTCGGAGCAACCAAGATGTGTAGTGTGCCAGAAAACCCATGTGAAAATTCTAATTTGCCTCTAAAAGAAAAGGGATAAATTGAATGGAAACCAAGTTTTGTCTTAGTGAGTGCTTGGTAAAGCAAGTCTCATCAGATGTTGTAGCTCATTGTCTAAGCTCAAAACCTTGGCTGCCACTTGAAGACGAAGCTAGGCCTTGGTGTTAGTGAAATGTTTTAGAGACAATATGAAGATGTTGTAAATATCATATACTATGTTTATAATATATTGATTTGTTTCTTGGAATATATATTATCATTATTGATTAATAAGTTTGTGGCTTATTCATGAGACTTGTAATATCAGATATTGATATTTCTAAATAATCCCTAATCATATATTATATAAGAAACAAATATAATTGTAAAAGCATCATATATATTAATTGATGATTATGTCTCATGGATCATGATAGGAAGATATCAAATCGATAATATGGATATATGTTAGCGAACATATGTTGGATAAACTCCTATGAGATAATGCGAAGATTTTATATATCATCAATTAATTTTAAGTAGTATTTACATGGAGTCCTTAGTCTTAAAATCATCATGGATTCCAATATGCATAGTAGCTTATTTTAATACTATCAAACACTACTACGTAACAAGATAGTCATAAAAGTAGTTTTCGAGTTTACTATAAAATATATAGTGTGATGTGAGTGATCAAGATAGAATTTTCCTCACCTATGGGAGAGATATCTCTGGGCCCTTGATGTAATAGATTATGGAGTTGTATGGCCATACCAAGGTGATTAAGAAGCTAGTCACAAGTTTATAATTCATCATAGGATCGAGAGAGTGACTGAGCTATTGAGAGGATGATATAAGTTTCGCCTTGATCTCGATCGATACCATAAGACAAAGAGATTTATATATGAGAATATTACAAATTCAGCTGATATGATCTTTACATATACTTTAGGATTAATATGTCTTGCTAACGACCTCTATTAACAGGGTGACCAAAAATGTGTTTTCGAGTCATGACCAAATCTACGTGAACCTACAGGGTCACACGCTTAATGGATTTAAATGCTTATTCGAATGTGATTCAGATAAAGGCTCAGTTCAGATAGAGATCCGAGTAGATTCTTATTGGGCCATGGTTCTCTAAGACCAAGTGGGAAAGCCTATATATCGAGAGGTAGCGAGGTCGAGGACAAATAGCGCTATTCATCTTGAGCAAAAACCTTAGCCGCCACCTGCTAAGCCAAACCCTAGCAACTTGCGAGTGCTAGTACACATAGAATCGGCGCTCTAGCCTGGACGTGTGGATATTGGTGGATGTGCTACTAATTGTGGGATTGATTGGCATCAGGATCACATCGATCAACTGCTTAATTTACCACATCGATGCACACGTGATTGAATCTGCTTCTCCAACCCTACTTTTACTGCATTACGCGTTTTGTAGTAACGGTCCATGATGTCTTCTTCGCATAATGTCCTGATATGTACGGTAGAAATTTTTTATTTTATGCTATCGTAGCTTATGGTTACTGCTATAGTTGCTTGAAGAGAAAAATGGTTAATTGAGATTCAGCTCTTCAAAGCCCCTAAACAAAGACGTATGATTGCTTGAATTTCAACTTTGGTAAATAAATCGATACCTCCTTTCCTCTATTGTACCTTATTGTATTCTACCTTGCGCTAGTAGTGATATTTACTTATTTAGCTCTATCTATCACTAGCTTGTCCATAAAGATTGTCCTTCTAGTTTATATCTTATTATATTACTCAATTTAAATTTTATGTGTTGACTGGATTGTTCTACACCAGTCGGATAATCTAAGCTATATATTGTTTTCTTTGTATTTGTACTGACTGGACTATCATACATTAATCAAATTGTCTGACTCCTCCATACTTGGACTCTGTCTAATTTGACACTGTACTATTTGGTTAGGACTAATTTTACTGTAAGTTTTTAAAATTTTTAAAAATATCTATTCACCTTTTTTAGATGATCTATATGATTCTCAAGACTTTCTAGTAACTGTGGCGGTGACCAATAAACCCCTCAGGCCTCCCCTTAGTATGGTAGGCCATTGCATCACTGGACATCATAGCGGTGGTGATCGGCTAGGAAGCCCATTGTGGCCTCGCCAAGCATAGGGGAGGGTGGGTGTAGCCAACAATTTTTAGGTGTGAGCGTGGCGAGGCTGCTTGATAGGATGGTGGGAGAAGGGATTACTCTGTTAGTGGGTTGACGTGTGAGTTCACCTATTGCATTGCAACTCACAAAGTGGGGTTTCAATCGAAACCATCTAATGAGCCAATCAAATGGCTAGGATGTTCTGTTTTTTTTTCTGTGTATGTTTTCTTTGAGTACCCTAGCAAAGAGATGAACTGCTCCTTTTTATATTTATATTAGTAAGTATAGATTTATTAAAATATTTAATTTATATTTATAATTAAATAGAATATCGGCAACAACTAACTAAACCATGCAGTGAATTTACAGGGGTTCCTATTGCTCGAGTGGGCGCGCGGCGCGAGCACGTTTTACCTCTATGGCTCTACGTAGTATCTCCTTGCATGTGGCGACAAAAAATTCTGGGGTTCCTTCCTTTCCTTGCATGTCGGACAAATCTATGGCCACTCGCATGAGATTAGGCCATAAAATTCATGATTAGCTCGTAATTTTTCACGTTTCTACACATAAATACAAACTTACTATGCATAAAGTTTCTAAATAAGAGAGTTTATTGATATAAAGTTTCCATAAATAAAGCCCAAATTTGAATTGGACTTGTTCGCATGTGCAGATTTTAAATCTCATCTAAAGAGAGTTTATGTGAAAAAAGTTTATGTGCACAAAGTTTGTATGAAAAAAGTTTATGTGCATAAAGTTTGTGTGAAAAAAGTTTATGTGAATAAAGTTTTTAAAACTTTGTTAAACGAATTCATACGTATTCTTATATGAATTTTTTAAAAAAAGAGAGAAAAAAAGGAAAAGACAAAACAATGATTTGGGCCGTGAGACCACTCCCGTTTTGGGCCTGCATGACGCACGTGCAAAGGCCGAAAGAAAAAATGGGCCAAAAATAATAGGATGAAGGACCATTCATGGGCCACGTGCGCACCAACGATCGGGCTGAATTCGACAACGCAAAAGCTCATGCCAGAAATAGAAAGGCGCGTAGGCCAAAAGTGGAAAAAGGCCGATCGCGAATTAGGAGTTTCGATTTACAGGGCATCCAGCTGGCAAAGGAATTTTTTATTTAAATATTTAGAAAAAAAAAATTTTTTCAAAAAATTTACAGATCTGCATTTCCAATGGCTATGAGGGTTCTCTTTAAAAAAATACTCTTCTAGAAGGCATCAAATCCAATATGACAAACGCTTGTTGTCTCACATTTATATATATCTCCTTTGTCACTTAGCCAAAAGCGTTTTTAAGTACCATCTATAAAATGTTGCGGTAGGGTGAGCGATTTTGTAGGCGCCTTTGTTGCCACCGTCTATTTCCTTACTGTATAAAGATTTTAAATAATCTATTTTTATTTAGAGATTTAATTACAAAGAAAATGTGTGAGAAAGTAGAATAAGATGCCTACATTATCGTGTAAAGATTTATTTAGAAAGGGATTATGTGAGAAATCATCATTAATAGTAGACAGGTTTACATAGAGATATTAGCGAGATATTTATACGTTATGGATAAAATATAGACGCAATACAAATAATACAATTGGTAACATGATGAACATATATTTAGAACTTCTATAGATCATTATCTATCCTCCACTTATAGCTACCCGTTACTAAAGGAGCCGACACTTCGCTTATACTCTATTTTAGTTTGTATGCATTGTTCAATTGCTTCAGACTGTATTATCCCCACAGTATTGTATGATGATTTTTTCATATCTATCCATTTTTTGAATTTGTATCTTTTTTGATGGTTATGTGAAAAAGTGACTATATAGCTATTATAGTTAGGGTGGTAACAAAATTGAAGAAAATTAGATAGATATATAGAGAACTTATAATGAAATCATTGTCAATAATGCTTGAGCAAACAAAGCAACATTTACCAAAAATATAGGCATGAGAGAAAGTGTTAGCTAGTCACTTTTTAAGATATGAACACTGAATTAATATATTATGTACCTAACGATGACACCATATTGTTGTAGGATCAAGGAGATTGACTATAGGGGGTGAATAGGCATTTAAAAAACTTTTGGCTAAAACCAAGTTTTATATGTGAAAGAGAATCAAAATAATTTTTTGCACAATTTAAGGCCTAAAACAACTAGTCTCAACTATATGCATAAAGACACTTAGTCTATGTTGAGGTTTGCAAGCTTAGGGTGATATTAACATAAATAATCTTTAGTATATGAACTTACTTAAAGTAAATACAATAAAGTAAATGAGACAAGTGATAAATGATTTTTCACTGGAGGTTTAGAAACTTGCCGGTTTTCTAATCCCTGTTGAGACGAGCCTAACTTCACCGGTCAAACCACCAAGCCTCCGAATCTACTCATCAAGAGATGGGCAAGATGGGAGCCGGTCCCAAAATGATCTACACAAGCCTCTATTACTAGGGGTTGTTCTTTCCCCATTCCGGAGATGGTGAACACCGAGCCACTCACAATCAACCATCGGGCCTCCTTCACAAATTCCTTTGGAGAAATCACCGGGTAAACTCCTCCAACCCATCTAGGAGGTGACAATCTTCAAGAGTAACAAGTCTAGGATGCTTGTTGAGAATAATCAAGTGCCACACTACCTTTAACAATGAAGCAATGTATTTGGTTTGGCACAACTCACTCTCAAACACCTCACTAGATGATCTAAGTACTTAAAGGTGTGAGAGTTCTTATATAGGCTCAAAATAATGCAATGAAGTGCCAAAACCTTGTCCTTGTTGCTGGGGAGGGTGTATATATATATACCCACAAAGCCAAATTAGCCGTTGGAGACGAGATCCTCCAACTTTTGGACATTGCTGGTCCGACTGCCTAGCTTATACAATGGTTAAAAAAAGAGTAGTTGCAGCGTATTTAATGCGCATCCTGGTTTGACCAACATTGAGGTCCTGGTCCAACTAACACCCCCCTTGGTGAGGTCAAAATGCCTCTGGAAGACCCCGGTTAGACTGGGAGGGTGTTTCAACCGTAGTTCACTAGGCGGTCCGACTGCATGACATTTTTTCAGCACAACCAACTGACACAAAACAACAATATCTCATGATTTGAGTGTCAGAATTCGAAGTTCTTAAACTCGATGGAAAGCTTATTAAAAGGGCTATAGAACCCATTAACAATTCTTACAAGAATCATAACTTTTATCAAGGAGAAAAAACTCGAACTTTAAAAGACACTCGAGTGGACATAGCCATAAGAGACCACTCATTACTATTAGATATGCTCACCCCTCTCTTTACATGGCACTTGAGAAAAGACTCACCACACTTGGCTAGACTCTCACTACATGCATATGAACTAATATAGCACAAGATCATCCACATGCTTACTTCATAGACCCCTTGATAGTATGACGCCTATCAAGCAATCCGGTCTTTTCACTAAACACTAAAACCGGTAAAAGACTAACAAACACATTCTTTATTTTATTATAACTTTGTCTTGCACCATCCACATCAGGGTCGATGCTTAAGATAAGATCAACACTTGTGACAATCTGGTTGAATCATCTTTATGCTGAGTCTTGATCAACTTTTGTTTAGAGTTATTTTTTATCACAAGCTTGACTTCATTCTTATCAATATGATGAGTTCTTAGCTTGATAATCATCAAACCATAGTGTTATCCATTAGCGTCATCATGGTAGGACCTAGTCCTTTATACAACTTAAAGAAAAATATTAGTCCTAACAAATTGGTTATCATTCTCCACTTGATGACTAATCGGCTGTATATGAAGGATATGAATTAATTTGTTGAGTATCCATTAACACCAAATATTATGTACTCACATATATGCTCAATTTTAAAGATCCAATATTAAAAAGAAGGTGAATAGCATGGATCTAGAATATGCATAACAAATATAGCATTTGCTCCCCCTAAACACATGCATATAAAATATATATATGAGAAGCAAGTGCATACATAACTAAAGGTAAATCAATAGGATTTTATACTATAAAGCATGTGACATTGATATAAATAAACATATACACATATATTTGTGATCTCTATATTCTCAAAGTAATTGAGATTAAAAGGATGCGGCTAAAAAAATATCAGTCTCATAAGAATAAATCAATAACATGTAAATCACATATATGTCAATATGTAGATGGAGAGAAAGAATGATACATATAGCTTGATCTACCTGTGTTTCATCATTGTGATTAAGATTAATTATCAAAGAATATATTACCATCTCCACTCATATTATGTTTTGGGGAAACCTATCCATCAACTCATGGAGAGAGATTATTCCCGTAAAACCGGTTTGTCACAAACTAGCAAAACAATAATTAATTATATTTGTTTGATCATAAATCTCTCAACATTTTTCCCTTTTGTGATACACGACAAGCTGATATAAATTATGAAAATATGAATAAATGATATATCAATACTAATAAACCATAAAATATAGAATGAGCTCCTCTAAAGATATGCATGCATATGAATATGGTGGAAATCATATGCACATATTTAATGAAGGACAATAGAGAAGTTCACTCTATACTTTGAATCTATAAGAGAGATCAAATGAGAACATAAAGAGTTTAGTATATACCTCATTTTTATTTTTATATTCCAAAGAGACTATATTAGTATCACACAATTAGATTTGTTATTAATCAACAAAACCAAACTAATGGCATTTAAACTTACAATTGTCCCTGTCATCCGGAAGTCCTCAGGCGGTCTCTGTGTATACATGTCGTTGTTGTAGGTGTTGTGATCCACCACTAGTTAGACAATTGCAAACTGCTCGGCCTTCCAAAGCTGTAGAAGTAGTAGACAATCGATGATCAACGAACCTAAGTTGGTTTCCATGCATGCGCCACAAAGAGCTTGACATATCGCCGTGATGATAGTGGATCCCTAGATCCACTGAAGCATGCTCCTGTCCTCAACATCAGCGATCACCCGAGCATAGTGGATAAACCCCTTGCCCACAATGTGGCCCACTGTGTTGGTGAACATCACCCAACCAAAGAGCTATAGCAGGTACACCTCAAAGCTCCATCGCACCGAGTAGTCATCGGCCTTAGGATGGAGCTGATTAGCCTTCACTAGGAGAAGGTTATTTTCATAAGTAATTAATTAGGTTTAAGTACACACATAACATTAGAGTAATATTTAATCCTTGTCCAGAAATCAACCGAGGTACACACACTGACAATTTGAATATATAGTACTAACAAAACTAAAGTGGTAAATACTTGCAAAATAGGCACTTAGTCCTCAACACAAAGAAAATTGCAGCGAAAAAGAAAAAACTAGGGAGACTTCTGCTCCACACCCACAAGTAGGTCAACTATAGTATAAGCCAAGGGTCTTCTCCCTCGAAAACCTTCTTCAACTGAGATTGATGATTATTACAAGGTGAGCATATGAAATAATTAGTACGCCACACAATAAACATATAGATATACGAGATATGAAAAAGGATGACAAAGGATGGCATAATATGGGACATTTGCAAAGCGATATTTAACAAACATTAGAGAGTAGTAAAATAGTATAGTAATTAGTCAATATTAAATCAATACTGAACAACACACTAGTGCTACATAGGCCCAAGCCAACTTTGAACAACCACTTCGGTTGGATAGATCTAATATATCCATACAATTAGATAATTAGTCATCATTAATTATCAAATTATTTTTATTAAGTAGTGTGGGACTAATAACAAAAAACATTGTTATGCTCACCTATAACCATGGGCACGATTATTCGAACAATTTTGCTCTAGTTAGAGATGTACAAATTTACCCACAAGATATAATTTCACACATGTTGCTATGCCCAAAATACTACCATGGTATTTTAAAGAAACATCATGACAGGATCCTTCGCATAACATGCTAATAGAATGATTACCCGACAAGTCTCCAATAGAGGTGGCCCAACCTCTAGGCTAGAGAAACTCTTAGCTTTCTAATATGAACTTAATACTGCAATATAGGACTTATGCCTGTCACTATAGATTTATTGATACTACCATTAACAAATGCACCATGGTTCCTCTTGTGGGGACATGATACACTATAAGTCCAGTTGTTGCCTATGCTGACTTGAGGTTAGTACGGTAAATTCTCTATAATAGTAGTTCATGAATCAATTTTTAATTGTTATGAGCATGACCATGATAACCATGTGCTCACAATCCTCTATTAGTCAAGTTTTAGTTGATAAATTATTAATTAACCAAGCAAGACCAACTATTGTGACCTACCATTAATTAATCATAATTAAGTATAAATAAGACATTAGTTATCCAATAAGTGATTCTATAGTTTCTATGCATGACTAAGCAATTTAACTAAGTATCTAGCTGAACCATTATATAAAGTCAAATTATATCCAAGGTGATAAGGTATAGGGTAATCTAGGCAAATCACTCCACCTAATGGCATTCGAAAATAAATTCATATTTAAAGTAAAGAAATAATTAAATATAGGATCAATATGCTCAAAGAGATTTGGGATCCGCATGACTTGCGAAATGACAAAAACTTTGTGCTAACACGTAAAGCGAGGAAAAAAAACTAATAAATACTAAATAAACAACAAAAATAAAGTTTATAAATAGGTAGATATTAAATTTAGATGGATTATGAGACTTGAACGACCTCATCCAAGTTTGAATGAATTGGTTATAAATTAATAAAGTTTTAAATTCAAGTAAACCCTATAATAAACCTAAACAATTTATTGCATCATTTTTAATTATTTTAGAACTAAAAAATAAGATTAATGACATTAGGCAGGAGAGAGGAGCGGCTGAAGTCTCTGATACATGGGACCTGCATATCATTGAGAGGATGGGGATCGATCTACCTTGGACCCGGTTCATCGAGAGATTCCACTGCGGTTCATTGGGATAGATGGCTGAGATTGCTTTGACCGGGTTAACTAAGATCGGATGGCTAAATTAATCCCAGCCGAAAAGTGCCACGTGAGCACACATGTGTACACCCATGTAAGACGAAGGGGTGAGGTGGCACTGACAAGGTGACCATTTGGACAACCATGTCGAATTGTCGGCCAACTGGCTCGAAAATAGTGGCGCATGGTGAACGACGCGCGGCGGTGGAAAAGAAGGTCATAGGGATAACGAGCACGAGCAGGTGAATCTCACCAACACAAACATAACGAGGAATAGCTATGGGAAGAGACCGACAATGAGCTTCATGTAGCGACGCCCTTAGGTTGACGGTGATGAGCAGCTTCTATCAAGCTTCGGCTTTGAGGAGAGGGCGACTGTGCTTCCTTGTGTTGTTGCGGTGCCGAAGGAGACGACAAGGTCTGACAATGTCATGAACGTTGTAGCGACGCAATTAGAGACCAGCAGCAACACTGGAGAGAGAAAGGCGAGCGGAGAGGCTACTACTAGAGCAAGATGAGCTTAGGATATGGGTGAAAACAAGAAAGGAGAGGGCGGACAACCTATTTATACGCTCAAAAGGGAGAATCCTAGCCAAGAATGATGGGATTAGGCAGTGGAAGAACAAGGGTTTATCCTCATGGGGAATGGATATGGCTCGATTCTGTGTCTAATCCATGTGGTTTGGCTCCAAATCTTGAAGGAAATGGAGGAGCAGGTCCCCTCAACCAATTTTGGAAGGAGGCAACAAAGGCTTTTAGATTCCACACGGGAGGACGGTGGCGTACGAGCTTAGGAGACTAACTAGAGGTTAAAGATGCGCTTAACATGTGGTCCCCATATATTGGTAGGAGAAGAGAGGAGGCGGGCTTTGGTAGGTCGACTACGTGTTGGGCTACACAAGGAGATGGGCCAGCATGGAAGTAGGCCAAAAGAAGGGGAAACATGCCCACGGAAGAGAGAGGCCAAGTGAGGACAGAGACAGGCCAGATTTGGCTAGTTGGGCCAGCGGGAAAAGTAGGGAGAGGGAGGATTGGGCCCTTAGTGGTTTTAATATTGAAATGTTGTTTCATTTATTAAAAATACTTGCCATGCTCAAATAATTCCATGAAAAATCTAGAAAATACTAGAGTACTCAAAGTATTTAATAAAATGATTTATTCAAGCATTTTCTTTAATTAATAAATAATTTCTAGAAATTTCTTTTTCTTAGCAATTTATAATTAAGCTATTTTTAGGGTGTGACAACATAAGAGCAGCATCATAGCAATTTATTATTTCTTTTTCTAGTAATTTGTAATTAAACAATTTTTAGGGTGTGACAACATTATAGTCATGTCTGGGTAGGGCCACATGTGGTGTAGTGGGGAGTGCACCCGGAGTAGTAAGACTAGGCATGCACTAAACGTGAGTGAACCACTCATAGATGTTGTCATGCCATCCCTGAATTCTGTCAATAGGGAGGAGAAGGCCCAGAAGGCACGAGATGTCTTGAAGTGTAGGGGCCATCTCCTCGTACGGCAAGTGGAATGCGCGCGTCTTCGGCCTCCAGTAGTCTAAAAGTGCTACAAGAAGAGACCAGTCTGTGAACCATCACTTTGCCGGATCCTTCTCGTGTCTTGTGACCTCATTTAGCCTGCATAATGGAAAGAGGGTAGCCTCATCTAACCTGCAAAAAATGGCAATGTATATATTATCGATCAGGAATCATATTTAAAGGTTTGCAAACAATGTAGATATCTCTTACGTGGAACATGGGTTTATAAGCAGTGGGTGTCGCGAAGGGCATAGATGAAGAGTGGTCAGCATGACATTCTCAACCGCTAAGAGGTAGGTTCGGTGTGACCGATTGATACCATGTTCTAGCAGCTTCGATGTCTGGTACACCACACCTATATTGAAAAACAAAGTTAGTATAATTATCAAAAATAAAAAAATAATATACAGTTAATACAATTGATAACAAATTTTTATAAGAGAAAACGAACACCAGTTACTATTACTACAAGGCTCAAAGTAAACAACATTGTATTACATATAATTCATAGAACTTAGAAGAAAATGTTCACGACTTTCTAAACACGACAACTTAAGTTACACATTAACTTTTACAATAATACATATGTTTGTATTACACAACCGAATCATCAGGTGTATGAGAACGTATAGGCCAAGTTGGCCTTGAAGTAGTGCCTTCCCTTGTAGGGAATCTTCGATTGGCCTCTACTCCTGATGGAGGAGCTTCCATTTCACTTGGAACCTATGCATTTTTGGACACTTCTTGTAAGTATGCCCCTCTTGGTCGTACTTGATACAATATTTGAACCTTCCACTTGCTTCGGACTCATCCATATTGTTACGAATTCGTCTAGTCTTGTGGTGACCTATTTGTTCCTGATTTTTGTTAGGTCCAGAATGTAAAAAACTTGAGGTTGTTGAGATGTAAATGATCCCGCAATACTGAAGTCAAATGCTTCACCACTTTAGGTATGCAAGATAACTTCCTTCCTAAAATAAGGCAACGCAAAATGATGATCCAATGTTCTACACTCCCAGCTCATAGCAATAATATGATAACATCTCTTGTAGTGCAGCCTTGTCTTTTGGCACAAGCACAAGCATGTCCCATTGTCCTTTAGGACACACTCTTGAATAAATCTCTTATAGTAGATTGAACGCTTCGCCTTGTCAGTTGTTCGTGTTGGATCTCGTGCACGTGGCGCGGCCACACCAAAACCTGGGAGGTCTACTTAGCTTCAGTATAGGTCTGTCGGCTTCTCTCTATGGCTCGAGGTACGTGCACTGAGGCTGGGTAGGTCCGCTTAGCTTCGGCGCAGGTACCTCAGCTCGCTCTCTATCGTGACGGTGTAGGTGCGGGTTTGCCAGTCAATTTGAACTTGCAATTAACAAGGAGATGAGGCGAATGGGTCAGTCAGACGATGGGCCGATACGAGCTCTCGCTATCAGCTGGCCACTGATAGGATCGAGGTGGTAATCGGTCGCGTCCGGATAGCTCCTGCTATCGACTGGTCGCCGATAGAGATTGAGATTATCTTCTATTAGCTAGGGAGCCAATGAAGACGTGGACATATGTCGACGAATGACGTGATGACTCCCGGTGTAGCGAAAGCGAGATACTGATCCATCGGCCACAGAGCTGATGGAGGCACCAAAGGGTATTCAGGAGGTCTATATTTATACCCTAGTATTACAGAGTCCGATGTGGTTACAACAACCATCGAACGTTACTTCCTAAAAAATATAATAGAAAAATATAACTAAACCTTCCTATCAATATAAGATATGATTTACATAGATAAATTATCCTGCCGTGAGTTCCACGACTTCTCCTCAGACTTGGCCTCATTTGGATAGTCTTCTATAATTGGACCGAATCCTTCCTCGTTTTCTTCAATCGGCTTTTTTCCTGTAGCAATCAGACTCTTTTTTACTAATCGATCGTCTTTCCAATATTTCTCTGGGCTTACCAAATTTTGGCGTTAATACAAGATTTCGAATCTGTGCTACTATATACCTTGAGGTATAGTTCGATGCTCTTGGGCATTTATATATTTTTTCTAAATACTTTGTCATCACTGTGTCAAAAAATACCATTGTTTGCTATAGTAGGCCCAACTACTTTGTACCGATGTCTAAAATACTTATGTGTAACATGTATGATAAACTTAATACTGACAATAAGTGGTAACTCTTTTAAACCACGCATCACCCATTTGTAAATCTCTGTCAAATTGGTGGTCATTATACTAAAACTATCACCACTATCGTCATACAACAAGGCACATCTCTCCTTTGGCTCATTCTCAATCTAGTATGAAAGTTTTCTAACATGTGATGTCAAGCTCCTTCTCATAGTATGATTATTTGTAATAAATGGTCCTAGAGCTTGAGAAACCTCGTCACCTATAGGTGTTAGACTTCTGGAATGTTCATCTGATTGTTTCGTTGTCAACTCTTCCAACCTTATGCATACCCCTTCTTCACATTGACATCCTCAAATACTCAATAGCTCGCAGAAAGCCATCATGATGGTCATATATAAAGCATACACCTGGTCTCATATGCACAACTATATTCTTTACCTACTTTAGAAACTAGTATCAACTTTCATTGTTCTTGTTCTTAATGAAAATGAAAGTCACAAATAATATCTAGTTGTTCCCATTAACTCCAATTGTTGTCAATATTTGCCATATGCACTTTTCAGTCAGAAATATCCTATTTATGCAGAGTTTGGGATGACAATACACAAACACATGAATACATGCACTTAATGCGAAGAAAACCCATTGAAGCACACTTTGCTAAGGATGATCAAGTGATAGAAGTGATTTGAGGTCATAGTAACTTCCTGGATTCCTCTAAAAATGCAAGCTATAAGATAAGACAAATTATTATATGAAACTTTGAATGTGCCAAACCTCATCTCTATAATTTTCTGTTTCATCTTCTATGTGTTGAAAGGACCTTGAGTTACATAGAGGGGGTTGAATGTGCAAACTTTTAACTCTGAAATATACTGACAATGGAAATTAGTCTTTCCTCCAAAGCCTCTGATCCTAAAGTCTAGAGTATCTAGACTAGTTTTTCTATCATACAGAGAGGCTAGTCCGGAGTCTCCAACAGTATGGTTCGGAGATTCTATACCTTCTTTAAAATGTCCAAGGGACACTTAAAGGAAATGAACCCAATAGGTTGGGGAGGAGGCAAGGTTACAAAATTACAATAAATATAAAAAGCAAAGGTAAGTTTGGAGACAAGACAATTTTTTTACTGAAGTTCATATCAATCGATCCGACGTCTCCATTGAGGTGCTCTAAAGAGCTAAATCTCTTGTGATCCCTTGCCTTACCAATTTCAACCCTAGAAATTAGTTTGGCCTTTAAACTCTTACCAAAGCATAGCACTTAGTCTAAGGTGACCACCGAGGTCTCCACTAGGATACGTGCTCCCATTTAGTATAAGGGTTGCTCTACCAAATCAATCTCTAAGAAAGAACACGGGGAATCACTAAAATATCTCATTCCTTACAAATGTGAGGGAAACCTTCACACACTTTCCGAGCGATTCACATGTTGAATCCTCACAGGCAAAGCCTAGTCGTCTAGGAGATAATTTTTCAAGAGTAATAAGCGTGAGTCTTTACCAGTGTTGATCCACAAGTACTCGCGCAAATCATAAGGTTTGACATTTCCCAAATCAACCAAAAAACATTCTCAAAGTGTGCATTGAGCTTAAGATTTAAGAGAGTGGAGTGGAGAATCTCTAGGAAGCTTTTGGGAGAGGGATATCAATGAATGTGTAGCCAACCCCTTAAAATGTGGGTTGGTGGTATTAAATACCCACCTCTCTCGAAGCTAGACGTTACTTAGAAAATTAAAACTCTGGAGTATCCAGACGGATTGTCTGGAGACTTTAGATTATCCTTTTGGCCTGAACAGAGACTTTAGTTCGAAGACTCCGACCAAACAATTCGGAGATTTTGGACAGACTGTTTGGCCTGAATAGAGACCTTACTTTAGATACTTTGACCAGTGGTTCAAAGTATCTGGACCGCACTTAGCCTTAAGAAGAGAAAGGGTTCGGAGTGTTCGGTCTTAACTTCTGGATACTTTGGACATGTCTCTGTACCAAGCAACGGACTCGGTCTAGAGATTCTGTCCAAACGGTTCGGAAACTCCGAACAGATTTCTCTGTTTGACAGAGAAACTTGTTTATAAGTTTTTACAAAGCCTAGACATAAACATCCAAAACATGGAAGTGAAAGAAACCAAAAACCCTAAGGTGTATATGGTGCGAGTGTTCGCTCATCTAGACTTAAACATTTTATAGAGCACTTATTTCTCAACAGGGTTAAACTTTCTTGTCATATATCATTTAAAATCCACTAGGGGGTTTAGATTCACTTTGAATGTCTTTGCATAGGTAATTGTGTAGTTGAATTTGTCCTCAATGTGTTTGATAATTGACCTTGGTTCGTACTTCAGATTGTGCATAATATTGAAGTGTATCTCTATTGAAAAATGTAAATATTATGTTTCTATGGTATTTTTTGACCCATTGTAAATGATAATTATGCTAGGTGACGATTGACACCTTCCAGTAATATTTTTATTTACTATTGAATGCATGTATTCTTTATGAACACCCATAATTTAAGTTTACGCACTTCACTTTGTACACCGACTTGCTTGATTTCGTGATCCAGAACTCCCTTTAAAATAATACTATCTAGTGCTTAACTGCCTTTGTCAATTTTTCTTTGTATACATACTTAGCACCTTGAATGACCATGTTCTCCTTATACTCCTATGGCACGTGATGCCTCTTGGAGATAATAAGTCTAGAAAAGTCCTTGCTGGACCATTATGAGGGATTTACATTACCGTCCTTTTCATCTGACAATTTATCATCCTCTGTATGCTCGTTGTCGAAATCTTCTCTATTCATTATCTCAATGATGGTGATGTTTTTCTATCCCTCGTCTGTTAATCCTCTAGGTTCCCTGTTTCTTTCTCCTCCTTTGGTTCTCTAACTCATTTTCCTCCATTGTTTTAACATCATCTCCCGTCATATTTAGATCCTCTTGTCTTGTACGGTCATTGGACCGGTGTTGTATTTCTCACACACTGACAGAAGAATGCTAGGTGTCTAATCTCATTACAATGCATTCTCACATATCATCTTCAAGTGTCAGTGAAATCCATCTACATCAATTTTAAAAAAAAACCTTTGGTTGCCCAATTCACTATGACATATATGGTTATTGCGTTGACCTAGAGATTGACTCGAAAGATTCGCATTAACCAGTTGTATATTGTTAGTAAACTTTTCTCAACTGATCTTTCAATGCTCGGCTCCGATAGATCTACACCATATAGATCGTATCTATCATTCTCTCGATTGTAATATAACCAAAATATCAACTTATTTGACATATCTGTTTCACAGAAAAATAAAGTTGAAATTAATCATCACATATAATACATTTGATATCAATACCGATATATCTTCAAATATTATAAATGGAACATCTATAAACAAAGCTATTCATGAATCTAAAATATACTATTTTGTTTCATTACTACGAATAAATATTATAAAGAGTATAAATCTTTTAACTCTGTACGAATGCAAGTCAGCAGGATTTCACTGCTTTCTTTCATGTTCCCTTAACCATCTCTTTTTGATTAAACCAAATTTTTGGACGACTAGGATCTTATAGTATCAGCGATAGGGAGCCGCTTATAAAATTATCGGACATGACACCCCACTAAGAAAAAAAACTTTAACGAAGGGTGTCAAGAGAGCATACTATATGGTATGCTCTTCTCTTCTCTCACACGCCATGACTTCCTGCTACTAGAAATAACGTCCTAATGGACTATATGTAAATTTATTAGTCCCTACTGACCTATCCTTATCGAATATGCCGGTGTTTTGTATAAATCTGTAAATTATTTTTTAAAAAAATATATTTTTAAATATTTTAATAAAAAATATAAATAAAAAATTCGCTGGCCAAGTTATCGTCGTCATCACATCACATTGTTGGACAGCGACGCGATATGATTTCGACGGGAGGACGACGGACGCCTGACTTCCTTTGAGACTCCTCCGCGGGGATGGAATGCAGGCCGTTATAATCCCAAAAGAACTAACTCCAATTCGGGCCGCGTCGACGATGACCATGGAGGCTGAGCGCGAGGGCGAGGAGCAGCGCTGCCCCCTCCTCTCCTCCTCCTCGCCGCAGCCGTCGTCAGGTAGGATTACCGCCACTTTGCCAATACCTCGCCGTCGGGCTCCCCCGATCCCCATTTCGGATTATCCCGCCGCGTGCGGTCCAAATCCGTCCCGCTCTGTCTCGTGATCTCATCCCGTCTCGTAATTCCGTTCCTGCAGCGGCGGAGCACCAGCAGCTGTACCAGTACCTGGGCCGGAGCAGCTCGTCGGCGCTGCGCGGAGGCGCGGCGGCGAAGCGGGCTGGGGCATGGGGCCGGAGGTCAGCACCGCGGAGGTCAGGTCCGCCGCGTCGATCTCTTCGGCCAGCTACTACCCTCCGCCGCCGGCTCTCCACCAAGACGTCTACCCGCCGGTCATCCAGAGTGCCGTCCACTCCCCGTCCCCATCGCTTGCCCCTATTGCTCCGCACCCCCACGGTGATTCAAAATCGCCTATTCTTCTCGTCTCTCTGCATTTCGCATCAGCTGTGTTTGTGAACCTAACAGTTTGGTTCTACCTGCAGGAGGATTGGCAATTGTTCCTCAAGGGCCTTATCCGTATGGCGGCGAATACCAGCCTTCTCATGATGGCAGAATGTGAGCACTTCCAATCGAAATTGTGTATTGCTGATTTGCTGTTATGGCCTTAAGCCAACGAGAACCTGCTGCCCCAAGATCGTAACGAGAATGGGCAGTATGAAGTGTGAACGTAGTAAAAAATTGGGAATCGAAGACGAACATAGGAGAGAGGCGCTGTTTCCATTATAACACGTGACATATCCACCCTACTTGAACCCCAGTTGCTTCTGTATATCCCCTTCTGAACTGGTTTGTGCCTCCTTTTCCCGTGTCAGGTGCTTGAAAAAGTTCTTAGAGTAGCCAGCTAGTTGCCAAGCTGTAGCCAGTTTTATTTATCATATTTAGCAAGTGGAATGTGCAACATTTTGATTTGATGTAGCAGTGGCCAGTTGGATAATATTGTGAAACTTTATGTCTGCACAAATGGCACAGTCAGGCTAGAAAGAATTTGACAATTTGATAGCTATCGTAGTTGCTAATTACACACACTCAGATTGTAAGTACAGTCAATTTAGTCATGTTTGTGGTTGTGGCCTGATGCATGCCATCTTCTTTTGCCGGTTATTGTTGAATAGATGGTATTCACATTATGGTCAAATAGTGCAGTGATCTTTCTAGCCTCCAGAATACAAAATGAACATCTGTCAGGTTGGCTCATATTGATTTAACTGATCTTGCTTTCAACTCCATCTACAAACCAATAATTTCACATGAATAATAATGGAGATAATTCCCATGCACACTAATATGAAATTATTGAATTTTCCTTAGAATAAATTCTCAGACAAAAAGGGAACACTTGGAAATGAGTGAATGAGCAAGAAGCACTGGGATGCAAAATACTGTATTTGATAAGATTGACCAGAAATATATTATTTCACTAAAAACCATAAATTTACCTTTTCAGTTGGGATGGATGGTTCCTAGCTCTGAAATGCTGGCTGGTCACATCTATCCTTGATGTGCAGCATAGAGGATTTAACAGAGAAAATGCTGGCTGCATCCAAAAGTCAACCTGGAAATAGTTTTCTTGGTGCTTATAACCTCAGATTCTTAGTACATCAGTGACGCAGATGAAATATTCAAATCATAATCAATCCATATTTCCAAACATTAGTTATACCATTTTGCATTCTGCTCAAGCAGTTAGCTTTCAACAGAACATACATGCCTAATTTGCGCCAGTACTAAAAAAGTGCATGGCAACAACTAAATTATTTTCTTTGTAACCAACTTATGTAAGCTTATTGATACTTGGTTTGTCCTATGGTCCCAAATCTCATAAAATGAAAATGCAGTTTACTCTTGGTCTGTTGTCCTGTGCAAATTTAAGGATGTGGCAGGAAGTGATTTGTGATGGGAATGACTTGGTACATGTAGTTGAGCGATAATGCATCTTAAAGGAAGAAAGCTCTAGAGACCTAGAATATTTGTGGTCTGTGTGGGATTCTTGGGTTGTATTGGGGTTGTTTCCTTGATTCCTTCTTTGTACATATAGTTGCTTTCTTCTTAATGAAATGAAAAGCAGCTCTCCTGTGTTTTCAAGAAAAAAAACCCTAGAATTGTAGAAGTACCAGATTGTCAGACAGATAAAAAGAGATTGATGACGTGGAGCAGTGGAATTACTAGTTTTGCACTAATATCTATAATGATTCCTCATTTTTCTCTGATGGCAAAAGGAAAGGAACTATAGCTAACATGCCCATTATTTCCCTTTTGTTCTGTCTTTTTTCTTTTGCTGCAATGCTTTATTTCCCAAGACTATACCAATTATTCACATGGAATGATTGGAATATGCTGATAGGGATGTACTGGATGAGGTAGAGATCCGGCAGCTCCTTATTGATCATGTTGGGCATCGATGCTGCTGGGGAAGTAGGCCTGCTCGCATATGGAAAATTACCTCTATTGAGGATTGCAATGTATATGTTGGAACTTTGGAAACTTTCATCGAGGAAAGGGACACTGTAACTAACAAGGAACCCTATGATGGTGTGAAAATAGATGGAAGAGACACGGGTCCAGTGCTTGGAGTGTGGGAACTTGATCTGAGGTCTGAGTTTCCTCTACTGTTTGTACCAGAAAAAGAAGTAATGGTCAAGATTCCTCACTCAGAAGTAATTGAAAAATGCTTGGGTATGATTTTCATTTTGAAGTACTTATTTAGTCATATAAGCTCTTTCGCTGATTGTGTAATTTCTATACTTCCTAGCTACAACTGAGGTGTTTCTTTATGCTGTCCTAGTTCCTATCTACTCTGAAAATATCCTTCTAGGCATCAACTAAACTTCTGAAATGTATTTCTCAGTCCCATTGTATATCATCACCTTAATTCTTTTCTTTTATGTTGTTATGATGTTATATAGGAATCAATATGTGCACTTATGTGTTTTTAACACACGTCATTTTTTTTCTGTAAGAACACAGGATGTCTTGAGTTGGCTTCAAAACAATAAGTGATAACTAGTTCTAGGCTCTTCAATCAACCACACCATTATAACTTCTCAACCTTTAGAAAGTTCAAACGAATATGTAATTTTGGGTATAGTTAACGTAGAAATCAGATTAATCCAAGTTCATACTGGAGCATTCATTTCACACCTGCAGTATTCATCATATCAGAAAAAAAAAGTATGCAGCGTGGAACAATGTTGCTGTCTACTTCGTTTCCTTATCGAATGTTCCACCATTTTGCCACCTATTAAATTTGTAAATTCCTTTTCTTTTGCAAGAAAAAGCAGAACATGATCCATTCATACTTATTGACTGATTGCTGAAAAAAATATTTGTTGACTGCCAATATGATAATAAACCTAAATCCTGAAGAAAATTGCTGAAACATTTTTTCCAACTATAATCTTTGTCCTGTAATCTTTGTTGATCTCAATATTTATGGACGCAAGATGTTGTGTTAACTCACAGGAGAAAAGAAAATAGAAGATTTT
This sequence comes from Oryza coarctata, assembly GCA_030770085.1. NCBI lineage: Eukaryota > Viridiplantae > Streptophyta > Magnoliopsida > Poales > Poaceae > Oryza > Oryza coarctata. Next base: position 10,197,037 of record CM061471.1, read on the forward strand.
TTTTCTAAAGATTCAGGAGATCTGCGTATCATTTCATTAAGCAAGAAAGAAACACAGGGAGGGAGCAGAAAACTCCGCCCTTACAAACAAACAAGCCTTACAATTACAAAGACTCAGAAAGAACTTTGGCTTTCTTAAAATTATTTGGAGCTGGACTCCTTAAATATATTTTTCTTATCAAACACTTCTGGCTTCTTCCTTTATACCATAATTGTCCTATCAGTATGATGGTATGTATGTTTTGCATGGTACATATCATAGTTTATTCATCATTGTCTTTTCTATTTTGAAGATTATAATTTTCTGATCTAAATTTTCTCCTAGATCGCGAGAGTCGTGGAGAGATACCATGTCCTACTTGCAATGCTGGTCAGGAGCACCGCTTTTACAAGGCAAATCAGATGACCCATTGCAGTGCATGTCATGGGAGGGGTTTACTTGCTCACCAAGATGGATCTGATACAGTGTTAATCCTGCACTTCTGCTACTAACTTTATTTTTTAGTTCTACATCTTGCAGTTCGCATTAGCGCCATTATCTAAAAAAACAGCTCACATTAGTGCATAATATAGAGCCCACTAAAGAAGCCCATCACCACATTAATTGCCTAATTCTGGTTGCCTGTTTTATTTGAGTTGGTAAAATTGTGTGCATGTTATCGCAGTATTTTTGCATTTGTTCTTTAGTCCACTAGACATTTATTTGTATTACATGTCAATGGTTGCTAGTTTATCTCCAATTTTTAATTCATGCTGAATTGCATAGAAAACAATAACCTAAAATTTGAATAACCTTTCCTATTATTGAGATGTTTTACATTTGCTAATAAAAGTATCTGACCACTTCTGTTGCAAATGCTCAACTTGTGTTTATCTTTCTTTGTAACAGATGCGGAATGTGCAGTGGTAAAGGAATGTTGCCTTGTATATCATGTGGATCGCATGGCCTAGTAACATGCAAGACATGTACTGGCTATGGTTCTCTTCTCGGAAAAAGCACTGCTCATGTTCGATGGTAATTTGATTCTTTTTCTGCTGATGCTCTTTCATTAGTGTTTACATTGAGGTGGTGTATTTCAATCCAAAGTAAATTGAGGTCGGTTAGAGTTAACTCAATAAGAACATCAAATCACAATTTAGACACATTAATAATTATTTTTTAAGTATTTATATTTAAGTATAGATTTTTAGATATATTCTACTTTTTAAGTTATTTCTTGTTGTCTCTTTATATTAATTTTAGTTTTATTTATCTCTCTTATATTATTATCATAACTTATAATTCTATGTCTTTTGAGGATTTACTTTAGATATGGCCAAACTATTTTAACTGATGTTAGATAAGATTTTTTTTAATTGGTGATACCTCTAGCCGATTACGTATATTCTCATTCTAGAGCTACAAATTTAACGTAACATATGTATTTCTACAAAACTTAGCTATTGAACATATTATTTTTTTTAGTCCAACATTCTGCTCCATACAGCATAGCAGGTCTAATCACTATTCTATAAAATTTGTTTTTTAGTTTCCGCGGTATCCTCTTGTTAAAGAAGATGGCAGATGGTTGATATCATTTCATCTAGCCCGTTTTGATTCTATGACAAATGTCCATATCAATATCCTCATACATCTGTAGTATTAATATCAAATATCGAAAGGTGTCCTTCTTAATCACTACGTGGCCTTCTAAACTTACATCTCTCTTTGTATACAATGGTACCAAAGTTATATTTTAAGTATTTAATCTTACTTCTACTTACTGTAAAATCATTGGATTTAAAAATCTATTGCCACAACTCTAGTTTCCTATTTACTCCTGTCTGACTCTTATCAATTAATACTATATTATCTGTAAAGAACATATACTAAGAGATATCCTCTCGTATATTTTTTATAATCTTATCTATTATTAAGATAAAGAGGTACATGTTTATGACTAATACCTGATATAGTCTTATTTTAATCAAAAAGTAACATGTGTTAACATTATTTGTTTGAGTATTGGTGTACATATCTTTGATGAGGTAACAAGGGAAACAAAACAAAACATCTAATGGCTAAAAGGAACTTATAATTGCCATAATGCTTTATATCATGATAATATGGTTTGACAATTCAACAATCCAGAAATAATGCACTTAAAAAAGCGTAGAGGAGCATTTGTTGTTGTAGATTTTATCAGTGGATGCTTTAATTGTGTCTTGCCTATCATATTGGTTTCCTTTCTTTTTAGAGAGGCATATCATTTTAGTTTATTCATACAAAATATCTCATTGGCAATTGTTGATGTTCAGGGAACTTATTTGCTAGTATTTCATTTGCTGGATGCTTTACAGTCGTATCTCCTGAAGCTATCAGTGGATCTGTAACTTATGCATGGCATAGTATATAAGCTATCTGTCGTTTCTGCATTATTTACCTTCAACCAGGCAAAGCAATTTGTACACTTAGTAACCCTTTACAATTGTTTTTGTCAGTGAGCTATAGCTTATAACGTGATGATATGTCCATTATGGTTTGAAGGCACACCACTATGGTTTCTACAGGGAATGTTTTTTTTACGCTTTTGGACAAAATACTTGAAGTTCTTCAGTAATTACGTGATGCCTTGATCTAACTCAATTATTTTGTTTCCAGGAAGACACTGTCAACAAGAAAAGTGAGTGCAACTAGAGTGTAGAAAGTGTACAATGACTATAAATCCCCCGAGCGTATACGAGGGGGTCGGCTCTATATATATAGCTCAGGCCAGTAGTCTGTCTAACACCCCCCGCAGTCGCAGCGGGAGGGGAACGGACGCAGAGACTGGACCGAAAACTGGTAAACAAAGGCGTGGGCGTCATTATATCGGCAAACTGATGTGCCGATGGTACATGGAGTACCCGAACCTGTCCTAATGCAACCTTATCATGGACAAAATGGATATCGATCTTGATGTGCTTGGTGCGTCGGTGATGGACCGGGTTGGTGGTCATGTAGACGGCATTGACATTGTCGCAGTAGACGACGGTCGTGATGGAGAGGGGTGCACGGAGCTCCTGGAGAAGCTGGCGAAGCCAGCAGTACTCGGCGACGGCGTGGGCGACGGTGCGGTACTCGGCTTCAGCGTTGGAGCGGGACACTGTAGTCTGGCGTTTTGAGAACCAGGATACGAGAGTGTCACCGAGGTAGACGCAGTAGCCGGACGTAGAGCGTCAAGAGTCGGGGCAGCCTACCCAGTCCGCGTCGGAGTACACGGTGAGGGAGTCGATGGGGCTGGAGCTGAGATGCAGTCCGCTAGAGAGGGTGTCCTTCACGTAGCGTAGGATGCGCTTGAGCAGCGAAGCGTGCATGAAGAGACACACTTGCTAGACAGCGTACGTGAGGTCGGGTCGGGTGAGTGTGAGGTATTGGAGAGCCCCGGCAAGACTTCGATAGTGAGAGGGATCGGCAACGAGGGCGCCATCGGCGGCGGAGAGTTTGGCTCGAGTGTCGACTGAGGTGGCCGTGGGGTGATAGTCGGCCATGACTGCACGCTGGAGGAGGTCGATGGCGTACTGGCGTTGGGAAAGGAAGAGCCCGTGGATGGAACGGGTTACGGAGATGCCAAGGAAATGGTGAAAAGTACCAAGATCGGTCATGGCGAACTCAGAGTGGAGTCGGGCCATGATCTGGTCGAGGAGAGATGTCGAAGACGCTGTGAGGACAATGTCATTGACATAGAGAAGTAGATAGGTAGTGGTGGAGCCGATATGGAAAGTGAACAGGGAAATATCGGACGTAGAGGCCACGAAGCCGATGTGCCGAAGATAGGCAGCAAAGCGCTGGTACCTGGCACGAGGGGCTTGTTTGAGGCCGTAGAGAGAGCGTTGAATGAGACAGACGTCGTCGGGCCGAGAAGGTTCGACGAAGCCTAGGGGCTGCTGGCAGTAGACTGTTTTCGTCAGGTGGCCGTGAAGAAAGGCGTTTTTCATGTCTAGTTGATGGATCAGCCAGGAGCGAGAGGCAGCCAAGGTGAGGACGACTTGGATGGTGATGGGTTTGATAACGGGACTGAAGGTCTCGTCGTAGTCGACACCGGGTCGTTGGGAGAAACCCCAGACTACCCAGCGAGCCTTGTGACGGGCAAGGGAGCCATCGGCATAGAATTTGTGTTTGAAAATCCACTTACCGGTCACAATGTTGGCGCCGAGAGGTCGGGGAACGAGGCGCCAGGTCTCGTTGTCCATTAGGGCCTTGTACTCGTCGGTCATGGCCGCGCGCTACTGAGGGTCGGCCAAGGCTGAGCGAGAAGTCGCCGGGATGGGCGAGATAGAGGTGTGGACGGCGGAGAGACCGTAGCGCGGAGTGGGTCGGAGAGACTCGGTCTGAGAGCGGGTGACCATGTGAGAGGTGGAGGGAACTGGAGCCAATGGGGGTGCAGGAGTAATGGGAAGAACTGGTCGGGTGGGGACGTCATCGGCTTTGAGTCGACGACTGTAGACAAGAGGAAAAGGAGGAATTAGATCAGACTGAGCCGATGAGGTTGGGTGGGCTGAGTATTCTGATCGGTCCGATAGAGATGGATCAGCCGATAGGGTGGGGGGAGTCGATGGAAAGTGAGGAGCCGATAGAAGTGGGGTGTCCGATGGAGAGGGAACGGTATCGGCTGAAGGATAAATAGGATCGGTATCGACCGATAAAGGTAGGTCCAATGGGGGTCCGATGGTGGGGACATGGTGGGCGTGAAATAGCATGGTGCGACTGATGTTGTTGAGGGTGCGAAGGAGGCGCTCGGCTTTGCCGTTCTGAGAAGAGGTGTAGGGGTAGGAGAGCCGGAGATGGATGCCCTGCGAGGTGAGGAGGTTTGTAACGGTATGGTTGACGAATTCCGTACCGTTATCGGCTTGTAAAGCCTTGATGGGGAGGTTGAACTGAGTGGATACGTACGTGACGAAGTGAGTGAGGTGAGAGGCGACCTCGGATTTGTGGATGAGCGGGAAGGTCCAGCAATAGTATGTGTAATCGTCAAGTATAGCGAGATAATACTGATTACCGGAGACACTTTTAACTGGGGACGTCCATACATTCAAATGGACGCGAGGTACAGGAGAGAGAACTAGAAAAGGGCAGACGCACATGTTTGCTAAGTTGACATAAGTGGCAAACTGTGGAGCTGCTATAAGTACATCGGATGGAGGTGCTGTGACGGAGGGTGGCGATAGCATCGAAGCCGGGGTGGCCGAGGCGAATGTGCCAAAGGTTGGTGGAGAGGGTGACGCTGGCGTGTGGGGTGGACGGCGTAGCGGAAATGGTGTAGAGGTCGCCGCCACTATTGCAGCGAAGGATCTGTCATCGGGTTGGAATATCATTCACAGAGAAACCAGACGCGTCAAATTCAATGGAGCAGTGGTTGTCTCGTGTGAATTGGCGAACAGATATAAGATTATGAATGAGAGAAGGAACGATAAGAACATTGCATAGGGGGAGGTTAGTGGTGGATGTAGATAGAGAGGAGTCACCGCAGCATTAGACAGGAAGAGAGTGACCATTGCCGATGGTGACAAAAGGGGAGGAAGAGGGGTGACAGGAGTGAAGTATACCGGCCGATGATGCCATGTGTGAAGACGCCCCAGAGTCTAGCACCAAAGGGTGCTATGGTTGGAGCGTCATCTGGTTGAGGGCAGCGACGAGGCCAGCCTGGTTACAGGAGGGAACCGACTGGGTGGTTGGGGTCGGTAGCATCGGCTGAGGCGGCAAAACGGGAGCCGATGCCAGGTGAGCTTGGGGATGGGCGCCGAGAACTCCGGGTTGACAGCCGATGGGGCTGCGTGGCTAGGGCTGGGGTGCCCAGGGGTTGTAGCAGAGCCACGGACCCGTGGGACCGGCAGGGTGGGTAGGGACCGAGGTAGGTTGTGGTGGCGTCGGACCCTGCCAGGTCCTGCCTTTGCCTTTGCTCTTGCCTTTCCCAGTGTGGGCTATGTTGCTATGGCCGGAGCCATGGTCACCAGGACCGCGGGAGGAAGGGGTAGCGCAAGAAGCTCGGCAGCCATTATCGGCTGCGGCAAGAAGAGCGGTGTGGGCCACTGTCTTCTCATCATTGGCCAAATGGAGTTCTTTAAGAACTAGCATGTCATGAGCCTGAGCGAACGATGGAAGAGGTGTGGCGTTGGCGATGTCATCGGCAGTGTTGGAAAAGCAGGGATTGAGGCCTCATAGAAGGGCGAGGACGAGTTGAGTGTCGGCCATAGGGTGGCCGACGTCCCGGAGAGCAGCAACCTTGACTTTGAGGCGCTGACAGTACGAGGAGACAGAAGAGTCGTCTTGTACCATGGAGTGGAACTCATTGAGAAGGAAGATGGCGCGAGGCTGCTTGTTGGCCAGGAAGATCTGCTCGATGGCCACCCAGAGATCCCGGGCGGTGGGGTTGGTATCGTCCATGGCGAGGTCGAGGACAGAGTCGTCGACCGAGCCGAGCAGCCAGCTGCGCACGTAGCACTCGGCGATGTCCCACTGAGGATCATCGGGGCGAGGTGGAGCGGAGCCATCAATATGGGACCGGAGGCCGAATTTTCCACAGAGTGATTTAAAAAAGAAAACTCACTTGAAATAATTGGCGTTAAGGTCAAGTGAGATAGGAACGTGAGATTTCACGTTCACAGCAGCGTAGGGAGGGGAGAAGATTGGCAAGGTGGTGCCCGAGGTGTGGTCTGAGGCACCGAGGGCCGGAGCAGATTTGGCGACTGGGAGAGTGCCGGAGCTGAGGGCGGTCTCGATGGCCATGACGGGAGAATGGGAGCAAAGAGCCGATGGGAGAAAGAAGCCGATGGAAGGGAAGCCGATGAGAGGACGGATCGGCCGATCAAGGATGTGAGAAGCCGATGGGAAGTGGGCAGCGAAGTAGGTGAGGAGTGGTCAGCCGATGAGGAGTGGTTGGCCGATGGGGAGTAGGCAGCGGAGTAGGTGAGGAGTGACCAGTCGATGAGGAGTAGGTAGCGGAGTAGGTGAGGAGTGGCCAGCCGATGAGGAGTGGTTGGCCGATGGGGAGTAGGCAGCGGAGTAGGTGAGGACAGAGTGGGTGGGTGAGAGAGTGGTTGGGTCACGGACGTGCGAGGATTCACGTCCGTGAATAGAAGATTCACATCCGTGGACTCGTGGAGGCCAAGGAGTGGGGCGGACGCGAAAAAGACAGGGAGTGGTCGGACGCGAAGAGAATATGTTTGCGTCCGGGAGGCAGGGATTCGTATCCGTGGACACGTGGACACGTGGACACGTTGGATTGGCTCAGACGTGAGGGGAGAAGGTTCGCGTCCGAGAGCCGTTGAGCGTGTCGGAAAGGGCGAGAACCGAGGGAGGTTTCCAGCCGATGGAGGGCTGGACAAGTCCAGCCGATGGAGACAACGAGCGCGGAGGTGTGTCTGCGTCAGAGAAGAAGAGATGCATGAAACAAGTGGAAGAGCGGAGATGGGTGCGAGGAGGGACGAGGAGGCGGATCGAGACCGTCGCCTGGTCGCGCGGAGGTGGGGCGGAGAAAAGGTGACTGCGAGAGAGACGGGGAGAAGAAGAAATAGAGACGAGAGAGTGAGGAGAGTACCAAGAAGAGAGTCGGCGATGGGAAGAAGACGTTGATGACGAGGAGGAAAGGGTCGGCTCGCCGGAGAGAGAAACTAGCACGCTGGGATGTCTAGACTCGTTTTGATACCATGTAGAAAGTGTACAGTGAGTATAAATCCTTTCGAACGTATACGAGAGGGTCGGGTCTATATATATATATATATAGCACAGGGCCAGTGGTCTGTGAGCAGCTGCGTCTGTGCCTGACGAAGTATTTCACAGAGCCCATGGGGTTCAGCTATGCAATATACAGGCGTACCAATGCACTCCTGCTTTCTTTGCCGATTCATACCAGCTCAACCTGTTCTCATCAGAAGTCGTAGCTAGCCGGCTTCCAGTTCCACCGTCCGCGAGGGTCATTTCCGAGAGACACATCATCTCTGTCGTGCCCGTTATACGTGTTACAATGGCTCATCGCAAGCAATCTTTCATCTTCTACGTCGTGGGCTACAGTAGGGATGTTTTCATAAGGGACTACCCTTCGAAATTCTGCTGGGGCCTCTGCTGTTGCTTTGAATGGCTGTGTAACTAGTTATTTCTTGCCATGTGACAAATTTTGAGTGTGCAGTATTTTATATTACAGAAGCTTGTGTATAAAGAGGATTGAATAAGCATGACCCTTTGTGTTATGCAATTTTTACATTACAGAAGCTGTATCTGCCCATTGAATTTCTGGGGCTTCGGCCGTGTAGATCATATCTGTAACTACTGCTCGGTATGAATCAAATCAATTATTAAGGTCTTTTCTCTTAGATAATATGTCAGTGTTTTAATTTTGGCATTGAAATTTTTTATATGAAATTTAAAAATAATTTTCTGAAAGCATAAAAAGAAACCTACGTGCAAATTAATTTTAAATATACATATTTTTTAATTTTTTTATCACACCATGACGGCGTGACCAAACGTCCAAAGTCCAAACCCATGGCACGGACGGCACAATTATTTCAAGATGCGTAACGTTTAGAAACAAGTTATGGTATTATTTATTTTTAAATCTTTTTAAAAAATGGTTGAAAGATTAAAAATCCCAATACAGCTGAGACGATCAGAATTTCATATTTGATTTTGGACAGTTCAAATCCCTGATGCCAATTGAGGACAGTTTCAACGGCTTTATATTAACGTCCCATCCTCCTTGTACGCTTTTTCTCCTCTCATTTGCAATAAGCCAATAAGCCAATAACCCAAAAGCGATCAAAAATACATTGCGATTTTGTGACATCGTGAACCACGAATGATCAAGCTTCACTGGGATCCGCACCCGGCGACAACGAAGAAGCAGCCGCCGTCGTCGTCCTCGGCGTCGGCGTCGGCGTCGTCATCCACCACCTCTGCCGTGGCGAAGCTTCTCCTTCGCTGGCGCGGTCGGAGCGCGGTGGCCAAGGACGAAAGCATCGAGTTCTTCTCCGAGCTACGGAGCAGCCAGCCCGATCGCGGCGCCTCCGACCATGCCGGTGAGATTGCCCCGCCCTCAATCTCTCCTCGTTCTTGCTGTCGTCCGATTATCTGTTCTTGCGTGGCTTAATTTGATGCTGAAAATGACAAAATATCTGCAATGCAGGGCGAGGAGGAGCTCCGAACGGGAGGGGAAAGGCGAAGAGCTCCGCCGTCGCCGGTGGAGACGGCGGCGGCGGGGGCGGCGGCAAGCTCTTGTCGACGGGAACCGGGAAGCATGAGTACGATTGGTACGATCGTATGAGAATGTGTTATCGTTGATGACCCCGAAATGTAAGCGAAAAAAATGGGACTTTGTCTTACATTTATCCCTTTTCCCGATGTTTTGCAGGCTTTTGACACCTCCAGCGTCGCCACTCTGGTCGCCGGCGACGAGCGCCGCCGCAGGCCGCGGGGTCTCCGCGGCGTCGCCGAGCCGGCTGGAAAGAGCTAGCTCGGCGTCATACGCCAAAGGCAATTCACGGGTATGTGCATGCGCTCGTGCCATTCCAGATCAAATTTCCCCTCGTTTTTGATCTCTCGATCTCGAAATACGAATTGTTCTTTGATCCCCATTTCTCTCCATTGCAAATGCGACGCAGCAACCATTGACATGGCGGAAGAACGGGACCCCGGCGTCGAGGTTGGCGAGGAGCAGCTCCACGACGTCGCAACTCTCTTCCGTCGCCCACGCGCCGGGGACCGTGTTGTCCAGTCGGTCGTCGTACGGCAGGACAATGTCGTCGGCGTCGGTGTCTTCGATCAACACGGTGAGCAACGCATCCGTGAGCTCCACGCCGCGGGGGTCGGTGGCGGCGAGGAGCCCACGCACGCCGGCCACAGCACGGAGCGCCCCGGCGGTCGCCGCCGCCGCTCAGTCCCGTCACAGGGACAGAACACAAGCGCTACACGTGTTTGGCTCCGTCGCCGCCGGCCAAGCCAATGCGTCGGCGGCGGCGTCCAGATCCAGACCCTCGCCGACGGCGCCGAAGACGAGCGCAGCGCGCCCACGCGCGACGCCCGGTGCCACCACTGGCACGTCGAGCCCGAGGTCAACCACCGCGACGTCTCAGCAACCGGTAGGGACCAGACGTGCCGCCAACTCCGTGGCACGTTCGGGGTCAACGGCTCAGGGCGCGTCTCCCTCGCCGCGACCTCGTGATGTCAACCTTGCGGCGGGAGCGTCCCGTGGCTCCCCGCCGTCCAGCAGCAAGCCGAGGCAGGTGCCGATGTCGGGGAAACAGCGCAACGGCAACGACAACAGCATGGCCGCCGCGAGCACGACAGCGCAGAGGTGGCGACCGGCCGCGCTCACGACGGCTGTCGCCGTCGCCGGGAGAAACGCACGGAGAGAGGAGCCGGCCGCCCATGGATCATCAAGAACCATAGATAGCCAGCGGAAGTTCGACGTAGCGAACACCAGCACCGCCGCTCGCCGCACTGTCGAGCTCTCTAGCTCTTGCGGTGCGAACGGTGGTTCTCCGACGAGCACCGGCGGTCGGAACAAGTCGGGGGACACAGACGCGAAGCGCAGCCTATGGCAGGGAGCAGCGGCACGGTACCTCATCGCGGCGGCGCGCCGGGACACTACTCCCACCCGCCGGAACGGCCGCTCGTCGGTGGCGTCACGAAGCCGCCTGGGGATCATGCCCGTCCCCTCCTCCGGTGCCGGCTCGACCACACCCACAGGGCGACGGTCCACGCCGGCAAAAGGCAGGCCCGCCGCCGCGGCCGTAGCTGCAGCCTCCCCGCGGGTGGCCGCACCGGACGCGTTCCCGAGCACGCGGTACGACGCCATGCTGCTCCGGGAGGACCCCAGGAACCTGACGTGGCTGCACGGATGCGACGACGACGACGACGACGGGATCGGCTGCGGAGGTCTGGTCGAGGCCTCGCTGGAGTCGTTCGACGTGCCGACCGGGTCGAGCAGCACGGGGCTGAACGGCGGCACGACTTTGAATTTTGGCGCCAATTCGTAAGGCAGCCACGTGATTTCGGACACTCCGTAATTCCGTATGTATGTACTGCACAATTTGTACATGGGTTTTTTTTCCTTTGAGGAACACGAATTATTTCTGCGTTGTGGGGATGCACCAAGGATTCTTTATGCTGATTGAGAATGTGTGACCATTGTGGAGCTTATCTCAACCTAGATATATTATATCCATCTTATATCTAATAAATACTATGGTTAAGATAAAAGATTATCTTTTAATCGGCTCAGATGTTGAATTTTAAATTTTGAATTGAGATTTTCCTCCTAAATATATATGAATTTTCGTACATTTATTTAATTTAATATTATTGGTATTATGATATATATTTTAAATCTTATAAATGATTATATTTATGATGAAGAGAGAAGTATTATCAAGTAGATTTATCGAAGACAATGAGTTGACCAGAGACGTGGTAATGTCTCCTCTGCCTTGAGGAATTGGTTTGGATAGTTTTCTACCCATTCAGATAATCATTAAAAGGTGATCTTGTCAGTTCGGATGATACCCCAATTCGGAAGGATGGGATAGAGGCGGAGGACATAGATGGGATCCATGAGAAGGATGGTGATACTTTGCAAAAACAGCTGTGATTTAAATCACTACTATTAATAAAATTAGAGTGTCTGTATGTACGATGATCTATGTACGGCTACCCTAATATACTTCACAGGGCGTGACCCAAAGTGGTAGTGATCTATAGTATATATGTAGACATGGTTGCTAAAATTAGAAGAATTTAATATTTTTTGGATAAAAGAACAAGTAATATCTAATGATTCTAAAGCACATTTTAAGTGGTTTTCATGTCCTGATAATTAAATGTTCATGACTTATACGTATCGTTCTGGTTTATATTAGCTCGTGTATTTGTATTCGATAATAACTAGCTTTCATGTCCAGAGTATTCCTTTTCGTTTCCGACAATGGAGAAAATTATGAAAATAAATGTGAGCATGTTTTTGTCCTTATTCGAGTTGTTTGACTCTATGGTAGTACTATATTGTGTTTTGCTCGGATATAGATACGTTTTAGTTGTGTTTAATACCTGGTGACTATCGGCCGGCTAGGGTATTTCCATTTGATGTATTTGGCTTTAAAACCTTGATGGGTGTTAACGTCAAAATTTGCGGTAGATTAGAAAGACGATTGGCTCAAACGAAGAAGTGTCCGATTGCTACAGGGAAGAAACCGATCGAATTGAATTCCATATAAGACCGAGTTTGAGGAGCAGTTGTGGTTCACGGTAGTTATTCTATCATATCTTATATGATAGAAAAATTTATTTAGTTTGATTAACTTACTTAGAGATATTTTATCTTTGTTAGAAAATAACGTCCGATGGTTGTTATAAACGCGTCGGACTTTATAAACTCAGGATATAAATATAGACTCTTGGAAACATGTAAATAATCCTTTGATAAATATAATTTTAGCACATCGCCACCCTAGTTTATCTAGGTTTTTATCGGTGAGGTCTGACTTTCGACGCGAGGCTGTATCGGTTAAGTTCGATCTTCAGCGAAGGGATAAGTCCCGCCGCTATCTTGATATGTCTCGCTCTATCTAAGGCTGCATCGGTTAGGTTCGACTTCTTAGGACGATCGGATGTATCGCATCACGTCCGTGCAGGATCTATCGGTCTATCAAACTCTCTCCACCGTCGTCGGTCTCGTACTGTATCAGTTAGGTTTGACCTATGAGACTGTCGACGGTAGAATGAGCTTTAGGCCTATAGGTCTCTGTACGACGTTTCATCGGAGTGTTAGCTGATAAGTTATCTATACGTTGAGCAACACGCCCAGCGCATCGGCCCCTCGGCCGATATGCACTAAGTCTTCAAAGACTTACTTTGAACGCCACAACAAGCGCATCGGCTCCTCAGCCTGTCTTTAGAGAGACGTCCTTTTATCGGCTCAGCTAGTCAATAGGTTTATTTCGCCCTTATTTCAGCACAACCGATCCGGCGTCACTGTCTTGTTGCCGTTGGCCTCGGTCTCGTACTATCTCGGTTAGGTCAATTTTCGAGATTCGGTATTGGCGGTGTCGTCTCGAGAGGTGATAGGTCTCGTGCTGCTATATCCAGAGCGGCATCGGCTTTGCAGCCGGTCCATTTTATATGATTTCTTACTGGCTCTAATATGCTTTCATTGGCTTTCCAGCCGATGAACGACCGCGACAGGTTCCATCGACTACCAGGAGGGATTCTCCACGTCTTGCTACTCTCTGAGTACAATCCTGTGTCTCCATCGGCTTTGCGGCTGATGGGTCAGGGTCTTGTGTTCGCTACACCCAGAGCCATCATATCCTTCGTTAACATCCATCTATGCTTTCATCGGCTCCCCAGCCAATAGAAGAGCGTTCTGATTCGTATTAGCTATCAGCCGATAGTAGAAGCCATCCGGACGTGGTCGATGACTAACTCGATCCTATTGGTAGCCAGCCAATAGCGAGGACTCGTATCGGCCCGTTGTCCGACTGACCCGTTTGCCTCACCTTCTTATTAATTACAGGACCTCATGTCGGAGCCGATGTAAAACCCACGGCCCTCGGCGTACGTACCTCGAGTAACAAAGAGAAACCAATCGATCCGCACTAAAGCTAAATAGACCTCTCAGATGTTGGTGTGCTCACGCCGGGTTTCGGCATGGGCTAGTACATGTTGGGGGTCTGTCTGCATATTAGTGCGCTAAATTTCCAAAACGTGTATATACGAAAGGGGTACAACCACTCAAAATAATTAAAAAAAAGAAAAGGGCGTCCCACTACCGTTTGGGTTAAACGCCCTAAGGTAGCCATTTTAAGATGAGTTTGCTAAAAATGAGTTAATATTTTAAGAATCTTAAGTACATTTAGGAAATATGTTTTCTTAATCAAAACCGATATTGTTTTGCTAAAGAATAACTGAAGCCTTATTATGAATAGACACGATAGCACAGTGATTATAGTTAGAGGCCGCATTGTGGGGAGATCTAATGGATCCACGAGTCTTTTCCTGAATGTGTCCAAAAAAGGCCACTTGCGCTCGAGTTTTTTCCTGAGCACACGAGTCTGAATGTTTCCCAAAAAGAGCCCACGTGTGTTTCAAAAAAACATGTGCACACGGGTTCACGAGCCCGTTTTATCTTCTTGGCCCATTACAAGCATTTTCCTTTATTTTTTTCATTTCACGTGTTATATACCCAAACTTCAATGTACAAACTTTCTTTGTAGATAATTTTTCTATGTAGATTTTTTCCCCATGTATATACTTTCGACATAGAAACTTTCTATGTATATACATTTGTATGTATAAACTTTCTATTTGTATAATAATATGTAGAAACTTTCTATATACAAACTTTCTATATAGAAAGTTTCTATAAAAATTAAAACTTTTTAATGTTGATGATATACAAACATTCACGAGAAACATACCACTTTCTATCGATAAAAATTCAGAAAGAAAAAAAAACAACTTGTAGTATCGGGCATTCGGGCCAAAAAAATGGCCCAAATAGCGGGGTGGCCCAAAGTGGTCGCGCATGCAGTTGCGGGCCTCTCAAGTATGCCCATGTCGCATACTTAGCCCATGTCGCATACTTATTTTCTAACAAAAACTTACCACAAATGCGGTGAGGATAATCATGAGAAGATTATGATCCATATAACGCCAATTAGATATACATATATGATAGATTTGGACATGTTGAAAAGAAAAGCAGTAATATGACATGTTCTATGGAAGATGGGATAAATGAAAACCCTTGACAACACATTTGACCTGAATTCAATCCAACGTTGACATCATAATTCCTATCTCATCATTTTGCTTCGATTTTTTCTTCTCAAAAGCTCCTGCTTTACACTGCTGTATTTACATACAGTGATCATTTTGGAGACGGTAACTAAGCCACCCTAGAAACTTCATCACCACCATTCACCAATTGGCAACGATTTGACCACAAGCAGCTTAGACGTATCTACTGCTCGAGGCAGGTAGCCCCTTTAATTTTTGGTGGCTTCTTACTATGAAATTAAGCCACAAAATCTACGGCTTGACACACTTTTGATTAGCAAAATTAAATTTGATAACATGCGGTAGCCAACCAAACATGTTAGTTTTTTCACCCCTTACAACAATGTCGGTGAAGACGTGGACTCAGCTGAACAAATTATGGTGAACGTGGCAGTTTTGTGACTATGTTTCTTTACAAAGTAAGTGAATTTTTAGGCCAGATCATGGCAGGGGAGAGGTTGGAAGAGTTGGTTTGTTTTTCTGCAAAAGATAGACACCTGAACAGATGCAAAGTCGTCGGTAATCAGACAAACCAAACCAAACTAGTGGTACTCCTATTTATGTAGTTTTTTTTCCAAATGATTTGGACAAACTAGTCAATAAATTATTGTCAACTGTCAATAACGGATTGCTATTTCTTCATCTTCAAAAGATGGATTAACATGTCTCCTTGTCCGCATGCGGGTAGCCACGTCAAGAATTTAACACATGTTTTTTTTTCAAATCATAGATTACTACGCTACAAACTACTACAAAAGAAGCAAATAGACTAATTCGACTGATTAAGACATGCATACAAACCGCTAGTTCACAAATAGATGTCGTACTAAAACCTCAAAATCTTAAATCGCTAACAAATGCAAAAAAAATTGATATGTGAATAAATTTGTAGATTTGTCACTAAAAATACTATCAGATAGTTAAACTTTGAATAAATACAGATGATAAGAAAAGTAATGATGATCAAACACGTTCATTGAATCTTTTGAATTTTTAGACTTTGATTTTACCTATGACTAGTTTTTAGGGCATTCCTCCTTGCTTTTGGTGCCCACTCGCTTATGATTGCGGATAAGGATCCCTTTCCTAATAAGACATGTAAAATGATCTTTTTTTAGACATGTAAAATGATCTACCTATAATTATAAAAAAATCCAACTAAATTCAAAATAGTATTAATCATAATCTGAAAGAGTGCCAAGCAGAGCAATCGTCTTGTTACAAAAGCCATGTGGTCGATTACCTCAACGCTATTAGCAATTGTCCATTCGGAGGCGGTGCCTTCTCCCGAATGGCTCGAATCATATATGAACCCACAATGCAATGGAAACCATTGGTTCGGTTTCTGAGTCAAATATAATCTGTGTCTCAATTCTCCCTACTCAAAACAAGTCTCTGACTGCTCCTACTTGAAAGCGGTACTGAGTACTGACCACTATAAATCTGTATTTGCTTCGGTTAACACATATTATAAATATTTATTTTATTTAAAAATTTAGTATAAATATGTGAAAATGTAAGTCACGATATTTAATAAGATGAATGGTTAAATTTAACTGTCAAAATTAACCGCGTCAAACATATTTTAGTCTGTAGCTTTTAAAAATATTAATAAAATACTCATATGTTTATTTACATTTATGTTTAGGAACCAGTTAATACACCAAAAAAATTAGGTAAAATATTTAGTGATTTTCCTGCCCTTGCTTAAATGCCAAGCGAGATGGATTATTGTCACAATGATGAAGACGCTGTGATTCTGAGGCCTTCACAAAAGATCTTGTTGGCGGCTAAATCGACCGTGCACGTGACAGCTAAATCTCTCCAACCCTTTCGTATCTTTAACAGAAGCAAAACGAATCACCACTAGCCATTTAATATACTTTGGGTGTTTTTGTTTTGATTTTAATGATGCTTTCATGGAGGAATGTTCACTCATTGACATGGACCGATCTTGGTTTTTATTTTTAATTAATTGAAAGGAAAGGTTTTGAAAAAGGACAGTCCAGTAGTACAATAATTATACACGTGAAGACTTAGTTCGAGCTCTGTAACTAGTTGAAATTGTATACCGCCACAGCACTGTTAGATGCACCATATAACACTTTACTTTTTCAGAGCAATACATTAGCAACAGAGGGGTAAGCACCCTAATGTTTTGTGGAGTAGATAGTATATGACACCGGGGTCAAAATACTGATGCTTGACTACAATTACATAAGTGTGGATACGTTTTTAATAGATACATTTTTGCTAGAGTACATCGTGACCTTACGGTTTTCACTGTACCACATTGTATGAAATAACTTTTGAAAAGACACTTTGTAAATATGAAAATTAGCTCATAAACCCCGTATTATAAAATGCCCTAAAACACGTCAGATCTCCCATACAACATGTCTGAAATGCTTGCTTTTCTTTTTTACTTATCATTTGTGAATGAGCTCAGTATTTGTTTTCAGGGGTGTTTTGGTTACTACATTGAGAGGTGCTGCAGCTGACTTGGTATGCATGTTTAAGCTGACAGTATCAATTTGTCAAAATTGACTGAACAATTGGGCTTAGGGATGGCAATTAGGCATGATGGGTACGGACAGTGCATACTTATATTTACGCCTATTTATCCATAAATCAAATGAACGTGATAGAAATAAAGAAAAATTATATAGTTGATAAGTTCACTCTTGCATCAACAAACTAAAATTATTTTATAAGCAATTTAGACATAAGTTTAATACTTAATGACCACAACATGGTGCAATATGTAAATTAGAGTTTAAATTAAGTATATATTAGAATATTATTGACTACTAAAACATATGGTTTGGCGGGTAAATGGTAGTCACTACCCATGCCATTTACCCATGTAGTCACTACCCATACCCTCGCTAATTTTACCCATCATGCATAAATTTTAACCCAATATCATATTCACTACTGGTATAAAATGGAGAACAAACCAAACCTTAATAGGTTTTAACTAATATGTAAATGGGCAATTGGACGTGATTGTCATTCCTAATTGGGCTTATCATATGTGGCATTTCAACTGTACATAGGGGAAAGGGGGGCTGACCTCATGGGTGGATCCATTGAAATTGAAATTATTTGTAATTAGAAAAATTGAAACAAATTTTTTATATCAAATATATATTCAGTACTAGATATAGTTAAGTTTGCTCAAACTCTAATTCTTTTTCTGGATCCATCACTTCTCCAGTGGTAAGAGGCGACAACCACAGAAGCTAGTTGATGTCGGCTAGGTATAAATAGTTGTTGCTGATATTATCGCTACTGCCTCTTTCATCACAGGGGATCATGGTACCAATGAAATATAGAACCTCACTTAATTGGCAAGAGTAGAACAGTGGATATATTATTCACACATAAAATCCAATTGTCTAGTATGCATTAGTATGAATTAATCTTTAATTATGAGATATACAAATATAGCTTTAACCTCTATATAATTATTTTGGTCCATGCCCGAAGATGCACTCGACAAATCTGACTCACTTTCTTTATTTAGGTCCTATTTAGCATGGCTTCACTGCTGAATTCTGCCAGAAAATTGAGTTTATTGATTGAACTAAGGTGGTTTAATATTCTTCTAACATATCTCGCCCTAACATTAATCTACCTGCAACTATAATTTCTAGAGTTAGAAAAACTCAGCTTTAAAAAACTTGGAGTGGGAACTATGCAAAACAAAGCCCTTTATACGACAGACAGAACTCGATTTTGTGGCAATTCGTGGACTGGCGACTGGGTTGAGTATATTCTTTCCTTAAAGAAAAGGGACTCTTGCCTTTAGTGTGATCGCATATAAAAGCCGGAAGAACCTGAAAGGTGGTAAAGGACTTAGGAGCAGATGCAACGGGGTAGCTCTGATCTGCACAATTTTCCATCACTCTGGGGTACATAGCCAACCAATCTCAGCAATACTATCTTGCATGATTTGCGCCTTATCATCGTCAAATTGTCGAATAGATATTATGGCAGCTGGTCCATGATTTGGAAAAGACTAGAGAAGCATGGATGTGTATGCAAATAGTCGAATTAGAAAGCAAACTTCCCAACAGAACTGATATTATTCTTGTTCATATCTGTAGTACACTCTTTGTGTGCTATTTCTCGTCAACTCATTACATCTTGCTCCGACATATCGTTTTGTCTTGTTATCAGTTTCACTTTTGAAATGTGATAATTGCATCCAGCTATTCTAGCGCCAAACAAAGCGATGGAAATCTAAAAAAATTATCACCATCGCTTTTTATTAGGATTTACCTTACCAGGGAAACAGTGGTTACCGTACCCGGCAGTAAGCCACCAATGTGAATGGTAGGTCAGGTCTATTCACAAATTTATTTTCAGATAGTAGAAAATAATAAGCACACCACTCTTTTAAGGTGTGTTCGTAGAAAAATTCACTTGTTTTTCAAACACACGTTTCCCACATAGCTAAATCATGTGATTTTTAAAAAAAATCTATAGGACAATTACTTAAAAATCATATTAATCTTTAAAATAATTAATATTTAATTAATGGCTCACCTCATTTTTCGTATTTCCTTTTTTTTCCTCCAAATGAAGGCACCCTAAAAAATGACTTTTTCGACAAAAATAGTTGATCCTTGATCGAAATGATTAAATTCAACTGCAGTCATGGAAAATAAGTTGTTTTGACCTAAAGTGAAATGAACCATCGACTATGCAAAGGATTATTTGATTAAAAAACTAGGAAAAATGACCATCGAGTTGATTTTCTAATATTTTCCCCTAAATTAACCCAAAAAAACTTAATGACCCTGCTATGGGTTAAGAAGAGCCAGGCTGTATCAAACCCGTTCACCTCCAAACGAAGTAATTTGATAATTTGTTTTTAAAGAAAACAACACACAATCAATCTAAAAAAGCCACACTGTTGTTGAATAGCACAAAATTACCATAGCAACAGAGTCTATACATGTACAATAGCATACATGATACATGATAGAGTGTATCTGTGTTCACGCCAAAAATATCTCTGACGCCCGGCACGAACGCGCTTGTAAGGTTTAGTTAGATACAGTGCATGTCGGTTTTCTGTGGCTCGAGGTACGCGCATCGGGAGCCACGAGCTTCGTTCGGCTCTCACACGACAGTGTGGATATAGACGTGCCAGTCAATTTGACTCTGTAATTGACAAGGAGGAGATGAGACAAATGGGTCAATTGGACGACGGGTCGATAGAAGCCCTCGCTATCTGCTGGCTACCGATAGGATTGAGTTATTCATCAGCCGCGTCCGGATGACTTCTGCTATGGACTAATTGCCGATAGAAATCAGGACGCTCTTCCATCGGCTAAAGAGCCGATGAAGACGTAGGCGGATGTCAACGAAGTATATGATGGCTCCGGGTGTAACGAACACGAGACCCTCGACGAAAATTATAGCGGTCGTTCATCGGCTGTAAAGCCGATGAAAGCATATGCGAACTGGCAAAGAATCATATAAAAGAGACCGGCTGCAAAACTGATGCTACCCCGGATATGGTAGCATGAGACCCGTCGCCTGTCGTGATGACGTCGCTAACACTGAATCTCGAAGATCGGACCTAACCAAGACAGTACGAGACTGAGACCAACGGCAACCGGACGATGGACGCCGGATAGGTTGTGCTGAAGTAAGGGTAAAGCGAACCTATCGGCTAGCTGAGCCAATGAGAGGACGTCTCTCTGAAGATAGGTATACATCGGCTGGAAAGCCGATGCGTTTGACGTGGCACTCAAAGAAAGTCTATGAATACTTGGTGCATATCGGCCGAGGAGCCGATGCGCTGGGCGTGTTGCTCAACATATAGATAACTCATCGGCTAACACTCTGATGAAACGCTGCCTCATAGGTTGAACCTAACCGATGCAGCACGAGACTGACGACGACAGAGAAAACTTGATAGACCGATAGACCCTGTACGGACGTGATGCGATACATCCGATCATTATAATAGGTCGAACCTAACCGATGCAACCTTAGACAGAGCGAGACATATCGAGATAGCAGCGGGACTTACTCCTTCGCCGAAGATCGAACTTAACGGATATAGCCCCGTGTTGAGAGCCAGACCCCACCGATAAAAACCTAGATAGACTAGGATGACAATGTGTCAAAATTGTATTGATCAAAGTATTATTTATAAGTTTTCAAGGTCTATATTTATATTCTAGGTTTATAAAGTCCGACGCGTTTACAACAACCATCGAACGTTAGATAAAAAAAATCTTTAAGAAACTTAACCAAACTAACTAAATTTTTCTATCCATACGATAGAATATTCTATTGTGAATTACACGGCTCTCCTCAAATTCAGTTTCATTTAAATAATCTTTTAATCTTGAACCGAATCTTTCTCTGTTTCATTCGATCGGCTTCCTCTCTATAGCAATCGGACTCTTATTTATTTAATCCGATCTTTTTTCCAATCTTTTTCGTAGGATTTTCAAATTTTTACGTTAAAGATATGCAAACAAGTGTGTTTGGACGTCTGGGCTAACAGTTGATCCTGTTGGGGAAGGGCTGAAGACTTTGAGAATCAAGGCGACAATTCAGCAGCCGAGTGGACAAGTTGGAATTACCCAGCTTATAGTACCAGTTCATTTCTGTGTTTAAAATTAACAAATCTTAGGATCTGGAGCAAGAATTTGACTGTTGGGGTAACTAGAGAATCTTAGTATAGCTGTAACTATTAGAAGCTCCTACAAACAAGATTTTAATAAAAGATTTTGAGAAGTAACTGATAAGCATCCAACTGATGATGAGAATATGGAGAAGCTTCTAGCCACATTTCCTTATCTGGATTTTGTAGCTGAATCTCAGGATCTAAGCAAGCTAGAAATTCTGAGAGTAACTAGGGCTATCCAAAACTCCCTAACCAGGACTTATAGTTGGGAACGAGAAGAGATGTGTAAACAAAGAATGGGCTAAAAGAACTCAGTTGGCTTTGGGTGGATATTGCAATTTTAATTAATTTATGCCGAGGAGAAAAATAAGAGGAATTTACGACATGGGGAGCCAACAATTTTACTTTTCTTTTTTTATTGGATTAACAAAAGAGAAGACTAGAAATGCTGTTAAGGATGTAAATTGTTCGGTTGAGAGGTAAATAACCCCATCTTCATAAAAACTAGGGCTTAAGTTTAGTTTATTGTAAAAGGGACTTTATCAAATATTGGTATTTTGGTAGTGTGGGAGTAAGCTTGGTTATCTTTATTTTGGTACTAATTTTACAAATAGTGGCGTACGGTAGTATCAAATTTTTGATATGATAATCGATTTTGCTATACATTTATAGATAAATTTTCTCCCAAAAATTTATCAAACATAAAAATAATATAATTGTAGTATAATTACACTATAACTTATGTAACTATTATATAATTTTAAACCATTAAATTTGCTTTGAGATTCATATAAGTAAGGAAGAAAAAATATCTAAGCGCGCATATGTGATGGGATTCGGTCCTGTAACCTCTGCTACATGAAAATAACTTATTGTGGGATTTTTAAAAGTTGCATACAAATTATATTAATAATTACACTATAATTATACTATATTTACATTTAATAAATTTGTTATTTATCAGCAAATGCATAGGTAGTCTCAATGATAATATTGTGTAGAGCTCTTAAGGTAGATTAATTACGTATTAATTATCATAAATTTAAAAAGTAAATTTATTTGATTTTTTTTAAAAAATATTGTTTGAAAAAGTTGCCGTCTTAAATTACTTACCTAAAGAATGGCAACCAACGAACATGCCCTAGCATAGACACCAAGATCGGGCGCACAACAAATCAGTTTTCGTATAATCCGAAAGTCAAAGTCCGAACATTGTAACCCTTTTTCTTTCGTCGCCAATGGGAGAAGGATTGGCCGTAGCCCGTTAGGAGGAAAGAAAACAAGAGAAGGGTCTTGGCCGGTGCAAACCTGGTAAGAGAGGCCATGTGGTCCCACGGGCCCGCGGGCCCCGCCGCGGCGGCTGCGTTCGCGCACCCGAAATGACCCATCTACCCTCACTCACCCCTGCAAAGCCAGAACGGGTGACGTCGGCACGGCGATTCGGTTAGGTCAGCGAGACGCGGACCCCACGGCGGCGACTGGTCCAATCGTCTTCGGACATCAAGGACCTGGCTAGCTAGGAGTAGGGGGGGATTCGCTCGGAGCGTTTGGTCGTCGCGTCCCGCGTGCCGTGCATGCACCGCACTGGTACCGCGCCGCAGAGCGTCACATACGGCACCCCAGGACGGACGCTGCGCCTGGCAGGCTCGTGCTATCTCTCCTTCTTTCCGCCTTTGCTCATGCACGCATGCTACGGTCCAAAACGTCCTTTGGAATCACGGAGCATGATTGCGTCGCAGGCTCGTGGGTGGTTTTGCTTTGGGAGATCGAGTGCAGTGGGGCTTGGCGAGCGGAATCACGGTTTTCTTTTGGAGTAGGAGTAGTTTTTGTTCCCCTGTCAAGGCTACCATAGCATCTGTTAATTTGTGTAGTTTTTTCCTTCTTAATTATTCCCCTGTCAAGGCTACCATAGCATCTGTTAATTTGTGTAGTTTTTTCCTTCTTAAAAGCTGTTATTAGTACTACTCTATTTTGTGTTGTGCTAGTACTAGTAACTTTGTCGAGCAGCAATTTTGGTGGAAACAGTGGGCTTCTACCGATGTTAACGGACCGTGTCTAATCCCCAAAAGTAATCCCAATCCCTGAAAACATGCACTGCGAGAGTAGCAGTGCCGTTGGCCTGTCTTTAACACAAAACATTGCCAACCTTTTGGCTGTCCTAGTGCTTTGTGCCTAAACTTCCAACACATTCTCTTAGGTTAAGCCTCAATCTTTCTCTTTTCTGTTTTTATATTAATAACGAAAGTATTGCTTTCCGTGTTGGTACCAACTATAGTACTTACTCTACGTCTCAAAATATGTAAATTTTTATATAAATATGGTCTATATCTAAATTGTTATATAGAAATTGATTTATTTTGATACTGAAGAGTACACACTTACTCTACCACCTTTTTTTAAATTGTGTTTCTCCCTAATATTTTTCTAGTGATGTGATCTAGCAGCAAATTAATAATTTTTAGTAGCATGAAAGAACACATATATGTGAAATTAGTTTCAAAAAATTGTGGAACGATATTCCCTCTGTTTTAAATTGTTTTAAATTACTTATCATTGTGTCATTAAATTTTTTATTAACATACTTATTCTTTTTTAAAAATATAGCCATCTTTCGGTTCACATTTTCTCACATATAGCTACCTAGGGCATATAAACGATAACTTTTACGCCATTACCATCCATGCTATCTGTAGTAAGCCTTATTATCCCGTTAGTGCTTAAGGCGTACACACCACTCGTATTATTTCTAATTCTCATCACTCCATCATGCATTAATGAGAGCATTTTAGTTCTTTTACTCTAATCCTTAATCTCTCCAAAACAACTATAATTTTGGAGATAGAGGAAATATCATTCTCATGCTTCAAAGCATTTTTTTTGGCAAATCCTCTTTCCACTCCTCATCCATGCATCCACATCTCTCATTGTAATAGCATGTACTAATAATATAAGTAGGAAGTTACCACCTTAGATCCATGTTGAGTTGAAAGAGGAGAGAGAAGAAAAATAGGTGTCGGTGATATGAAAACAAGGGTTCCCCGCATCGTAGACACGGTCCGCTTGGCACCACTTCATCTGTTCCTCGAGCGCCAAGAAGGGTGGTCTTGATTGTCTTTAAGGTCTTGCCCCCTCCGTAGGGCTTGGGAAGAAGCATGGTTTAAAATAAGGTGCTTGGAGCCTCTAGCAGGTTCTCCACAGCCTACTCGAGCACCCATCAGGGCCATAACCCAAATCATGGAAACAAGCGACCTCGAGCTAGCTAGACCCTAGCACCCATAGCCCATCTAGTGGCACGGGAGAGTACTCAAGGCCCAAACTATTCCCTACACATTTAATATGTAGGGCGAGGCATACCATATAGCTTTGTCCGTCACATGTTGCTTCCTTTAAGGGTGATGTGACGATTATCTACCTCCTAAGGCGTGCGACACAAAGGATAGGAAAGTCCATACAGTCTGTCCATCAAGCGCAAGTGTGGGCTATCAAATAGTGTGGGAAGCCCGATGGAGTGGTTGACTCCATGGAAACCGCCTGATCCCACCACCTTTTGAAAGATCAAGTGGTATCGCTTCGATACCAATTAAAAGTTCGTCTATTAGCTTTGATCCCAACTAAAAGCTCAATTGGATGCTCTAATGCCAGTTGAACATGCCTTGAGTTTTGCAGATGTCGCCTAGGGGAGTGAATACATGTTTCATGTAGTTACAACAACTTGTAGTGGAAATTAGAATTAATTGTACAGTGCGGTACCGGTGCGGATAGTTTGACTAGACCTAGACAATTCGATGAAACACAGAGAAAAACAAGAGCTCGCCTACTAGAGTATAGACCCAAACAATCTAGTATCATGTGGATAGTTTGACAACACTCAGTATTGGATAGTCCGACCATTACAGGACAATCTAGCTCTATATTGAGAATATAAAACCTATAGCAAGATAAAGTACTTTAGGCACTAGTTTTGGACTAGAGCTAGAAGGTGATCTACAAAATATAAGCATGCAACAATAGATCATCAATAGCTCAACATGAAAGCATAAGTGTAAAGTAAAGAGAGAGAGTGGAGGCATCAAATTGTTTACCGATGCTCGGATCCAACTGATCTTACATGTACATTGAGGAGCTCCAAAGAGTTGTGTCTTGATTAACCCTATCTCTCTCTAAACTTTAACCTTTGTTGTTGCCTTGATCTCTTCAAGCAACCACCAAGAGTACGCTCATACTCCAAATGACCCTCTCGGTCCTAATCTTGGAGGCCACATAAATTTCCTCTGATAAAGCTTGCTCTACCAAGCACCCACCGATATAAAGCTTGGCTTCCACTATTACCTCTTCTCTTTTGGAGGTGAGTATCAACCTTCACAAATTTCTCCTGGGCACACCACACACGTTGGTTGCTTGCGGGGTTTTCATTCTCATTCTCTTTCTTCTCTTACAATGGCTCAAGTTCTTCAACTTAAAGCACACTAACTCCACACCACTCTCAAAGCCATTCTCTAGCACTGGTTATATATAGCCGAAACCCCTCCAACTAGTCATTTCTTCTTGTTGCTTGAAACTACCAAAGTTGCATGGAGTTGAGCAATCTGCCACCAGGTCGGATGATCAGGCTCCTCTCTACTTTTTCAATGGTCATCGACACTAGCTGTTGGGCTATAAAGCATCAGGCAGTCCAACTGCTGTCAAACCGTCTAGTAGCTCAACACTTCTCGAACAACCTGGTACGCATTGGATTGTCCGGTATTGCCAAAATCCATTGTTCACCACCTCCAGACAAAGTTTCTCCTAGACAGTCCGATTGCTCTCAGAATATCTGGTCTTCTCTTCTTCTTCGTCTAGCTAGCTCCAGACCGAAAGTCCTAGAGATAGCCTAGAGGGGGGTGAATAGACATTCCTAAAAATTATTTCAATGCAATGGCCAAATTTAAGCTTGATCGGAACTTCTGAACTAGTGGGTCAGAACTTTCGATCAATTCTCTCAGGCAAACTGAGACGGCTGGTCAAAACCTCTGGTCTTTTAAGGCAGGAACTTCCGATTAAGTAAGAGATGAATTCTTTTGAGTTCATTTCCACAATCTCGGGAATACAAGTAATAGCAATGAAAATAGTAAATAGGCGCACAAGTACTGTAATGCATGAAATAGTAAACAATATAGAAAAGGAGTAAGCTATGACATAAAATTCATAAAGTGAAAGAGAGGGAGACACAATGATTTTTTTCTAAAGTTTAGATCACAAAGATCTTACGTCTCCGTTGAGGAGCTCCTGAGATCTGGCTCTCTCTTGACTCCTTGCCTCACCAAGTAGTTACAAAGACCGACTTGGTTGTCACTTCATCAATTACCTCCTTTTTTGAGACAATGTCTACTCTCACAAACTTGTTCGAAATAATTCACAGCTTGATAAAGCTTACAGATGATGCCTAACCATTTAGGAGATCACCCTTCAAGAGTAACAGCAAGCTCCAAACAATGACCCACGCCAATCCTCAAGTACTCAAGATCCTTCTAGCTCTTATCATAAGAAAAAGTACTTTAACCACTCAAAAACTTCAGTCAAATCCCTATGAAAACTCAAGAACTTAGTGGAAGAGGTGTGTATAGCCCTAAGAGAAGCTAGGAGACAGGAAAATGAAAGTGGAAAGGCTAAAATAGCTCTACGAGGGAGAGTGGGTGTTTATACCCATTTTCTTACATCACCTAGTCGTTACTCATAGATTTAAACACCTAAAAATTTCGACTCCTATTCTAGAACTTCCGACTCAACACTTAGCCACTGATAGATAGTAGTGGACCGAAACCTTTGATCTCCAAGACTAAAACCTCCAGCCCATATGCAGAAGCAAAGTCATAGTAGTGTAAGTGTTATGTAAGGTGTCTCTCAACTAAGAAATGGATTTTTGTGCACATGGGTGGACTTGGAGCACTATTTACAACCTCTCTTAATAGTATAACTTTTCTAGACTAAAAAAATCAAAAAAAATTAAAATAAACATCAAGTCTTTTCACCATAACTCAATCACGAATTTATAGGGATTATCATGCTCATACTTAGTTTTACAATGACTAATCTCTGCATGTACCTCAATAAGTATTTTAGTCTCTTAGTTGATTTGTTATTCATCATCCAAAACCGACTTGGGAGGATAGATGCACTTTCATAGGCATAGGCTTGCTTGGATAATTGAACTCCTCTAAGACTGTCTAGACTGTCTGGCCTTTGTAGCTCTCTTAGACAATTTGACTGCTCCAAAATTGTCCAGCCCAGTACTTCTCCAAGGTAATCTTGTTATTCTCCCTTCCAACCCTTGCCTAATTAGCTTCTTCTTTAACAAAGATTGATCCTTAGCAACTTATGACTTCTCATGGTTTCGATTGGTCCGGTGGTGTTGCACCATGCACTTACTTCTTTACCACTGCATCGAGTCCTTCAGCATGACTGTTCAGTAGCTCAACAGTTCTTGGACAACCCATTACTACATTGGATTGTTTCGCACTATCAAACTCCATCATCTGCCACCTCCAGATAAAGTTTCTCCTAGATAGTCCACGGCTACTCTCAGACAATTAAGCCTTCTCTTTTGCTTTGTAAGGCTAGCTCTAGACATAGGTGTTAACATCAAAAATTGGTAAGCCCCGTAAACAAATTTGGTTAAGGATTATAGAGCTAATCGGCTTATCGAAAGAGGCCAATTAATTGATAGAAAGAGCCAATCGGACAGTTGAAAATGGATTCGGTTCAGTCAAAGATGGAAGATTATCTAGATGAGACATTTGAAGATGGATTCGGTTCAGTCGACAAGGTGGCTAAGAAGACCACAAAACGAGTTGTGGTTTAAAAGAAAAGCTAAATAAACTTACCTATCTTATTAGGATAAACCTTCCTAATGGTTTAAAATAAGGATCTATTGGCTTATCGAGCTCATTTTACTATCACCAGTCTCGTGCTGCATCGGTTATGTCCAATCTATTAGATTTTTGATAGTAGATTGAGCTTTAAGTCGGTGGATCTTTACTCGATATTTTATCGAAGCAGCCAACCAATGAGTTATCTTTACACTAAGCTTCATGCCTAACGTATCGGCTAGTGATTGATCTAGTTTTGTTAGATCCTGTCTTATACCATCTTAGTTAGGTCCAATCTATCAAGGCTAGATCTAATAGGACTGGCATTGAGATCTACCAAGTTTCGTCCTCCCATTGGCTCAGCTAGCTGATGAGTTTATTTATATGCTTGCATCGGACCCATAGCCGATAGTAGCCGATGGGTTCACCTGTTCCCTCTGTCGGTACGTCTGATCTAGCTTTTATCGTCCCCATGCCATTAGTCTCAGCCTTATACTGTCTTGGTTAAGTCTAATCTATTAAGGCTGACTCTAATGGAACGATCATCGGTGGTCACTAAGTCTCGTCTCTTCGAAAGATTGGACATCGCTCTTTACTACTCATCACATATTTTATTTAAAGTATCATCGACTCTATATCTAATGTGTCTTTTATTTTATTACTCGCTATTTACCTATGCCGTCATCAGCTTTCTAGCTGATGTATGAGTGCTACAGCCACTATCGGCAACTAGCTGATAGTAGGCTAGTGCATCGGACTCATAATTGATGGCTATCTCAACTTTATCTTTCCATCCAGCTGATAGCAGAAGTCTGTATCGGTCTAATGGCCGATTGGCTCGATGATCTAATTTTATTTATCTTTCTTGTTAATTAGAGGTCAAATTGACTAGCCCATCCTTAAATCCAACAACCCAAGACTCCAAAAAGCCAAAGGATATGCACTGGAATTAAGTAGATCTCTCAAGCTTTCATGTGTTTGAGCGCCATTGTATGAGACCTCCATTAGCGAACACGGTGGACTGATCTGCATGCACAAACTTTAGGCTTGCTCGGACAATCTGACTTTTCCTAGACTGTCCAGCCTTTGTAGCTCGCTTAGACAATCTGACTGCTCTAGGATTGTCTAGCCCAATGCTTCTTTGTGGCAATCTTGCTCTTCTTCCTTCTAAGACTTGCCCCTTTAGCTTGTTCTTTAACAAAGATTAATCCTATGCAACTTGTGACTTCTTATGGCATTGACCAATCCGTTGGCATTGTGCTAATCACTTGCTCCTTCACCACAACATTGTGTCCTTTGGCACCAAGCCTCCACTTATCCTTCTCCTATGCATGGTCCATCTCGCAACCAGGACTTGCCAACCCTTCACCTCATCTTGCTATCTTCTGTCACTTTGTAGCCTTGCATCTTAATGAAACGTTATTGTATTCCATCTTCTTCATCATCTTATCATCATCTTCTTCATTAGACTAATCCCCTGCTTATGTACTAAACAAGCACATTAGCTCCTTAATCGCTTATCATTAATTAGCCAAAACACAATAGGATCTTAGATGTTCTTTCAATCTGCTCCTTTTTGGTGATTGATGACAACATAATTAAAAATTACAAAAGATTGATAATAATAGCTTTTGAATCTGGATGGTTAGTTTTACCTCCCCCTAAATATGTGCATACAAACATGTGAAGCAAACTCATATGCACATATTTTTGAGAATGTGAGAGCTCCCCTAACTCTTTGCATATGCGAGGTGTGTTGTGTGTGACAAGATACCAAATGAAGCAAATACACACAACTCAAATTCTTGATTCCAATTGTGAGAACTCAATTCCGATAACAATTGAGAAATCATGAGAAATCCAAGTTCGAAATCAAGTTCAAATACCTAATTGAAAATATCAATTGTATGTGGCATAGTGACCAAATAGTAAGCATTGATGCCATCATGTCATGCACATTCCAATTAATAAACATTTTCAAATCTTTCAAATATTCTCTCCCCTTTGGCATCCCTTTTAATATATTTCCCCTATTTCAAATGCCATTGATAAACATTTTCAAATCTTTCAAATATTCTCTCCCCCTTTAGCATCCTTTTTAATATATTTCTCCCCCTTTCAAATGACTTTTGATAATTTTTCATAATTATGTCACCCTTTGATCAATATTTTCTTCATCCCAAAAAGGTTTTCTTGCATATCGGAATTGAGTTCTTGCAATTTGAGTTGTGTATCTTAGGAATTGCACTTCAATTCTGATAGGCCAAGTTGTGCCCTACACAACTCAATATTTTCACAAAGCATTTCGCAAATGATTTTAACACATATGAATCACAATTTTTTTGTGCTAAGACTAAAATTCACATGGATTGAGGTCTCCAAGCACTTGATTCACTTAGAACACAAACTTAGTGACTAGAGATTGCTGATTGACTAAACAAGCATTTTGTCATAACATTTTGAATGCTAGGCTAAATGGCAAAAAAAATGAAACTTGGCCTAGATGCACAAAAACAAGTCAAGTGACCCAAAGATACTAATTGAAGCTTCAATTTAAAAACTTGTGATCATTAGGTTACCTTCCTTGTGGAGTTTCGAGATGCCCATTCATTGAATTTGATATCTTGATACCAATTTGAGTTTGGCACCTAGATTGGCTTGATGGAGTCCATTCCTTGATTTGCTTGATTTGAATCCCAAGGAAAAACTTAGACTTGCCCATCACGAACATCTTGAAATCCTTGGTCATGATCCATGCCTTCGAGGTACTTGAGCTCAAGAAGAGCCTTATGAGCTTGTAGACATGGTTGGGGTACTTAGAGCCTTCAAAGATGGGTGGTTTCTTCATGTACACCATCTCCAAGCTTTCTTGCTTGAAGACTTGAACCACAAAATGGTCTTAACATCTTTTCATGACCCCTTGTTTGTATTCTCAATTGCTAAGCTTGGTTTTTCATCATCTAGCACAATTGAGAAAACTTGCTCCACTTGGAAGCCATTAGTACCATCAAACACTGCACCTATCATGATTTCAACAATATGAGTGATATTAGTTGAAGACATCGTAGGCATAGGTGTTTGTCTAATAATCAAGCATAAGGACCTTCATCTAAAAGATGTGAAATGAAATACCAATTGATGAAGGTACATATTTAAATCACTTGGTCATTAGAGGTATCTTAAGTATCTAAGTTAAGATGCACATTTGCTTTCTTTTGAGATTATGCTTCAGTGGAGCCGATTGATTCTTGAATTCCCCGCTTTACACACTTCACACCTTCTTGATCTTGAGCTCAAACTCATTTTGAGAGAATTTTGTACATCACTTGAAGGTGTCTTAGGTTTCATGTCAAGCACAAGAGAAAATACCCAAGTGAAGAAGGAATAATTCATTCATAATTATAAGACCATATTTGTTACCTCCCACGCTTTGATATATGTACTATAGCTTCAAGGTCTTGTCTCAAGTGAAGCTTTGTTGATTTGAATCATAATTGTCTTTATTTGATGTCTTGTGGTGATTATGGTCTCTTTTAAATCACCAAGACCCATCTTAAGCTTTAAATCTCTTCTTATCTAAGGCAACTCACAAAGAGAACAAATGGTGAAATTTATAAAATTTGTGAATTGAGAATTAGAGGTTACTAGAATTGACTGGATTGTTGGGCTCATGTCAAACTATCCGACTCCATTGGGCAGCCAAACTATCGAACTATCTGACCACTACGAGACTGTTCGGTCAACAAATGACCCAGACTATCCGGAATGAGCCTAGATTATAAGATCCGCTGGCTTCCAATGGTCTAGACATTCCAACATTTTGATAGCTGGTGACTTGCCCAGGAGTAGTTGTCGTGGTGATTGCTTGAGCTTCTTATGATCTTAGTCATTGATTATTCTAAAAGGACCTTATGTCGCATAGAGGTGGGGGTAAATATGCACACCTAAAAACCAATAAGAATCTCATAGCAGAAATTAAAACCCCCTTTGGAGTATCTGGCCCTAACAAGCAGAGACTCCTGTTGAGTATCATTGTTGGGTAGCGACGCCCAACCGGACTCTCCGGTCCTAGGGTTAGGATATTCCGGTCCCCTTTCACTGCTTCCAAAAATAATGCATTGAGGGATCAATCTCAAGAGAGAAATGGGTAAGTAGGTGATCCAAAAACAATAAATAAATGCAAGAAACACTTCACTAGGACACAATGCTACAACCTCCGATGAAGCTTGCTCTACTAAGATAAATCCTTAAGAACAAGCTCGATATTCACTATAGTTACCACTTTCCTTATGGAGGTGAGGAAGACCTTCAAAAATTTTCTTGAGTAATTCACAACTTTGAATCCTCGCGGGTGACACCTAGCCGTCTAGGAGAAGAACCTCAAATCGTAACAAGTACAAATCCTCACTAGGCATTGATCCACAAGTGCTCAATCAAATCCCTAACCCTCTCACTCATTAACTTCAAAATATTACTCACAAAGAGGTGGGTTTGATGTAAAAGCCAAGAGAGAGAGGTCCGAAACCTTAAGAAGGCTATGAGAAGTAGGAATGAAATGAATTAACAATCTTTTTTCTCAAAGTAAGGGTTGGTAGAGTTAAAAACAAACTTCCTATGAAATTAGCCGTTATTCACAAATTCAAACTCCAAAGTATCTACCCCTGGGGGCCAGAAACTCTAAACACACTTGATCCAAAACAACATAGTCAGACTAGAGAATCCGGTCTAAATCTCTAGATCCTCCAGACAGCCTTCACTGTCCAATAGAGAAAATTCTTCGGAGAGTCCGCCACTTAAGGTCAAATACTCTGATCCATTTTTATTGTTAGGCAATGAACCATGCCCAAAAAAATGTTCGGTGATTTAGACAAAATATTCAGAGAACTTTCTAGAGAAAAATCAAAACCTAAAGGTTCATGTCATTCAAGTTTTCACTCAAGAAAAATGAAGGGACCTAATTGAGCACTTGCATCATAACTTAGGACAATATTTGTAGCCTTTTTGATAGTATGAAAATTCTTAGACTCAAGAAAAATAAAATACATTTAAAATACAACGTCAAGTCATCTTTGATGCTTTTTTCCCTCAATTTAATTTTTCCTAGGGACTAACTTCTACACTTTTCTTTACTTAGCATATTAGTCCCCAATTTTTCTTGTCATTTATCATCAAAAACCCACTAGAATACCAAGATACAATTTCAATCTTCCCTTTTTTGGTGATTGATGATAATACTCATTGGTCTCACAAAAGATAGTATTAAGATTAATGTTTTGGTTGAAAGAAGATAGAAGTGGATCCCCCTAAATGTGTGTATAGTAATAAGTGATGTTTACGCATATGCACATCTTAAGGAGAAACATGAGAACTTCCCCTATTTCCTCACAATTGTGAGGTGCATTATATACAAAAGTATATAAAGATGCATATGACATGGTGTATCACTTAAAAAAGAAAATAAAGCAAGCACCAATCAAACATGCACCTCATCACATTGCAAGAATATAAATATGATAATAGAATAAACTTACAGTCATTACATATATAATAGTTATTACATGTCTATGAATTGAATGTCTGTTGCAGGAAATCAAAGGACTAAAGGATTGAAAATTTAAAGTTTGAGAGCCCATACTACTCCCTATTTGTCACCAAGACATAAAAAGGCAAAATATCACAGGAGGAAGAATGAAATAGATCAGTTGGAGCTAGTGACATCATCGTCATGATCATCACCATTATCTCCATCGATCCTATCTTTATTATCCAACCCTTTGAGGCTTAAGCTAGAGTGAACATCCAGTTATGTTGGAAGTCTCTGTGAAGGGTTAAGCTTGATCACCTTGGGCTGCCTCTAGTTCTTCCTCAATAAAAGGATCAACAATAATTGGTGCCTTATGATCAGGAGACACCTCAAAGTTTTAAGAGCAAAGTTAATCCTTTTGGCGTTTCTCCATGCGATGAACATTCACTACGCAATAGGAGCAAAAGGAGAGCATATATTTCATGGCTCTCTTAAGGATGGAGTCAGACTTTGGAGGAGCATGGACACAAGAAGAGGATGCACTGGCAGTGGAAGGAGCAGCTGGTGGAGCATGAGGGCAATAAGGATAATGCTTCACTTCCTTGATGAAGCGAAGACCTGAGATGGCTTCCACTAGCTTCATGATGTATGGTGCATATGAACTTCATCACACTAAACTTGATTTTGTTAGGGCGAGAATAGTTCAAGAGATCAATGGCAATGGCTTAAATCGCTCAAGCATCTCCACCTTTAAAATTGTTGGTGAGGCGAAAGAGCTTGTTGAGGATATCATAGTGAGAGAGAAAGCCATGGGTAGTTTTCATCTTCCCATTAGGGCCATACATGAAGGAGGACTCATGAGGTTGAGTATGACGCAAAGAGTGGAGGCTAGGAATATCAGCATCAGAGGGATCAAGCTCTAAAATTTGAGCAAAACGACGGATGATAGCCTTGAAGGGTTGGCTATTTGACATTCACTTTATTTATGTCTCTCATGTCTCTAAAGTCTAGAAGAAAAGAGTAGCTCAAAACTAACTAGCTATCTTCTCACACCAATCATACTCAAGTGCCATGAGATTGTAGAGGCCCTTAACCTTGTAGACGCGGATGACATCATTGAACACATGTTTGTTCTTCTCTTCCATTGCCACCCAGAGAATCCACTGCATATCCACAAATGGCTTTGGACTCCCCATGATCACACTATTGTAGTAGTCCTAATGAAACCATGTGGTGAAGCGGTGATCCTTGACATCTGGGCATATTATGTTTTCATGGTCCTCTAGCTTGTTTTTCTTGCACTAAGCAATATTTATTTTGTAATCAAAGACAGTTCTTGCACCACCATATGTCGGATCTTGGTTTAAAAGGATGGGAGACTTCTGGCGAAAAAGGTAAATGTCGGTGACAATGTTTGAGCCAGGTTAGGGATGAGGTGTCGGATGGGACCCAAACAATCCAATGAAGATACCCAGTTGTGGAATCTCGCTTCCCTCAAACAATGTCTCAAATCCTTGATCTTGAGTGGTGGATGTCTTCTTTTTTGCAACATTCTTAGTATGAGGAGCCTTGGTCTTGCCCTTCTCGGCTTGGGAGGCTCGAGAGGGATTGCGGCGAGACGTGGTACCTTATAAAGTACCACCTTGAGGAGCTCCCCCTTGATACATCGCTTGAGGAATCACTCAGAACACGAGTGCGCTTGACGTGCATCATATTGAGAAAGCCTAAGAACGAACATAGGGACCAAGGTATTTAGGTAGAGTCATAGAGTAAATGACTAGAGTAGACTAGGGGCCAAAGTATCAAGGCTCAGTGTCTAGAGTCTTCAGTTAGCACTCCCTATAGAGCAGGAAGGTTGGTCCGAAGAGTCTAATCTCTTTGGCTGGAGACTCTTGTCCTGCGAAGAGGATCGAATAGGCAATGTAAAATGTAGTCATAGAAATACAATGTAGAGCTTATATCGGGTTCCTAGGAGAGTATTAGTATTGTCCTAGCATAAGGTTTCTAACTCTTGGTTCATGGATTGAGATATCTACCAAAGGAGGTCAAAAACCCTAGAATTTAGAGAATACCTTGAGCCCAAAGTGATGATCGAAGGATGGATTCAGAGTCTCCGCTCAACAAGGGATGAATGGAGATGAAGAACACCAAAAACCACTAGTAGAAGATGAAGATCGCTAGAGGGGTAACCGTGTGACACTATGGAGGATGGAGTAGAGGGGAAAAAGAAAGAATAGGGTAGGCAGTGGTGGTTACTAGGCCTATATACTCTGGAGGTTTGGAGATTCTGGAGGTAGAGAGCGGAGACTCCAGCCTTCAGAAGTAGAGACTCTGGATCAAGATTACTGGGCGACAGTGATGTTGGAGCAGAGACTCTAGGAATAAGGTCTGGAGACTCTGGTGCATAGAGTCAAAAGAAGATTGGACATGCAATATATGATAATCTCAATGTGATTAGCTAACATCCAACATTATATAACAATGATCACATCAGATTCCCCAGGTTAAGGTTCAAATTTTAAAAAAATAAAATACACACATAAAGTTTTTGAAAACCATTTTGGATTTTAAAAGTTTGGAATGTTTGAGCTCAAAATTTGTGTCAAGACAAACACTTAGTAAAGTGAGATCTCTTAACACTAGAACTCATAATATATATATATATATATTTGATATTAGTACTTGGTTATTGATTAAATAAGCACTTTATCCTAAAATATGATCCTCCTCAAGAGATGTTCCAAGAATCGAGAATATTTAGCTTATTTCTCAACTTCACAAACTGTCGCTCATCTAAATGCTTAGTAAAGATATCGGCAAGTTGTTTATCAGTTGAGACATGTCTTAGGCAAATATTTCTTTTGGCTTCATGGTTTCTCAAGAAATGGTGGCAACTATCAATATGTTTAGTTCTTAAGTGTTGCACAGGATTATTGGCGATTTTAAAGACACTCTCATTATCACATAGGAGTAGGATGTGTGTTATGTTATACCCAAAGCCTCGAAGGATTTGTTTCATCCAAAGGAGTTGGGCACAACAACTTCTAGTGTCTATGTATTTGGCTTTGGTTGTGGATAAGGCTATGGAGTTCTGTTTCTAGGAATTGACAAGTTCTGGAAATACTTTTCCTATCCACTTTGCAATCATCATAGTTTGAATTGAAATAATCAATCTAGTCAAAGTTTAAACTTTTTGGATACCATAACCCTAGGTTTGAAGTGTGAACCAAATATCTTAAGGCTCTTTTGACGGCCACCAAATGGCATTCGCTTGGGAAGGCTTGAAAACGAGCACACATATAAACACTAAGCATATTATCGGGTCTAGATGCATAAAGATAAAGCAACTATCATAGAGCGATAAAGCTTTTAATCTATAGGTTTACCTTTCTCACCAAGAGATACTTTGTTTACGATATGAACATTATTTCCAATTGCTTGATTTGAAACCTAAGAAAAAACTTGAGCTCACCAATCATCAACATCTCAAATCGCTTAGTCATCATCTTACTAAACTCATCACTAAACTCTTTGTTAGTAAAACCAAATATTATGTCATTGACATATATTTGGCACACAAATAAATTATCTTTGAATTTCTTAGTGAAGATAGTAGTATCCGTTTTTCTTATCTCAAAGTCATTTTTTAGTAGAAAGTCACGAAGTCATTCATACCAAGCTAATAGAATGAGTGTATTATGGAGCTTGTAGACGTATTGTGCTTGCTTGGGATCCTTGAAGCCCAGGGGTTGTTCCGCATATACAATCTCATTGATCGGTCCATTGAGCAAAACACTC
Organism: Oryza coarctata; assembly: GCA_030770085.1. Classification (NCBI taxonomy): domain Eukaryota; kingdom Viridiplantae; phylum Streptophyta; class Magnoliopsida; order Poales; family Poaceae; genus Oryza; species Oryza coarctata. The sequence continues at coordinate 10,234,649 of CM061471.1, forward strand.
TTTATGTCCATTTGATATAACTTAAAATCATGAGTATTCTTGATCACTCCAAGTGGTTAAGCCCATCCGAAGGTTAGGCTCTGATACCAATTGAAAGTTTGTCTATTAGCTTTGATCAAAATTAAAAGCTCAATTGGATGCTCATCAAACAATTGAATGTGCCCCAAGGATTGTAGGTGTCTCCTAGAGGATGGTGAATAGGCGTTTTCTATAGTTACAAGAACTTGTAGCGAAAATTAGAACTAACTGGACAATTCGTTGCCTATGTAGATAGTCTGACAACACTCAGTATCAAATAGTCCAACTGGACCCAGACAATTTGACCAAACATAGAGAAAAACATGAACTCACCTATTAGAGTATAGACTTGGACAATCCGGTATCATGCGGACAGTCTGACAACACTTAGTATCGGACAATCTAACCACTAAAGGACAATCCGGCCCTATACAGAGAATATAAAACCTATGGCGAGATAGAGCACTTTGCAAATTTATTTTGGGCTAGAGCTAGAAGATGATCAAAAAGATATAAGCATGCAACAATAGATTATTAAATAGCTCAACATAAAAGCATAAGTGTAAAGTAAAGAGAGAGAGTGAAGACACTGATTTGTTTACCGAAGTTTGGATCCAGTCGATCCTACATCCCTGTTAAGAAGCTCCAAAGAGCTATGTCTCAATTAACCATTTTCCTCTCCAATCTTCCACCTCCGATGTTTCCTTGGTCTCTTCAAGTAACTATCAAGAATAAGTTCTTGCTCCAAGCGACCCCATCGGTTCTATGGTCAGACGCTACGCAACTTTCCACCAATGAAGCTTTTTCTACCAAGCACCCATTGAGAGAAAGCTTGACTTTTACTATTATCTCTCCTCTTCCAGAGGCACGGTATCAACCATCACAAACTTCTCTCGGGCATACCAAACACCATGGTTGGGTAGGCTTTTCGTTCTCCTTCTCCTTCTCCTCCTCTTAGAATGGCTCAAGTTCTCTAACTTGAAGCACACCAACTCCAAACCACTCCCAAAGCCACTCTCTAGCAGCACATAAGCTCTAGCATGCTCTTAAGATGGTTGTAGATCAACTAGCCTTCTTACAATGTGCAAGAATTTACTCTCAAGGGTAAACTATCCCTCTTTACATCTTCAATTAGCTCTTGGATATGCACTTGGCTTGCTCAGGTAGAAGAGGGTCTAAAATTCTTCAAACAACTCCATGGCACAGGGTATATATAACTGCAAACCCTCCAACTAGCCGTTTCTTCAACTGCTTGAAACTGCCAAAACTGCATGGAGTCGGATGGTCCGTCACTTGGTTGGATAGTCTGACTTTCCTTTATTTTTTCAATAGTCACTGACACTAGCCATTAGGCTATAAAGCATCGGATAGTTCGATGATTGTTGGATTGTCGGGTAGCTCTACACTTCCCAAACTCCATCATCCATTGCCTTTGAACAATGTTTCTCCCAAAAATTCTGACTACTCTTAGACTATCTAGCCTTCTCTTCTCCTTCGTTCGGCTAGCTCGAAACACAGGCTTGCTTGGACAATCTAACTCCTCCTGGACTGTTCAACCTTTGTAGCTCTTTCGAACAATCCGACTACTTTAGGATTGTTCGAATCTTGTTCTTCTTCCTTAACCTTGCTCCTTTAGCTTCTTATTCAACAAAGATTGATTCTCAGCAACTTGTGACTTCTCATGGCCTCGACCAGTTTATCGACATTGCGTTAAGCACTTGCTCCTTCACCACTGCATCAAGTCCTTCCGTACCAAGCCCCCTCTTGCCCTTCTCACATGCATGGTCCATCACATAGGCAAGTCTTGATAACCCTTCATCGCATCTTGCTATTTTTCGTCACTTGTAGCCTTGCATCACAATGAAACATCATTTTATTCCATCTTCATCATCTCATCATCATTTTCTTCATCGAACTAATTTCCTGCTTATATACTCTATAAATGCATTAATCCCTTAATCATTTATCATCAATTAGTCAAAACCCACTAGGAGCCTAGATGCTCTTTCACCCTTTTCACCTGCTTTGCCCAAACGCTAATAGGTAGGGCCATAAGGCATCGATTGTGGATGATGGCGCCCCTATTAAAACATCTCCTATGCTAGCAGGTACCGTAGGGGGTATGTGGCAGGAGCCCATGCCTCCGGCTTCACTACTGAGGAGGGACCACCATAGTGGGAGTAAATGACAAGTTGGTTAGACACACTATTCAATAGAGGATTTTCACCGACTATTCTAGTTTTTGCTACGGTTTGTAATTCAGCCCATACCTTCAGTATAGTCACTGTGGTATCATCCAAAGTATATAAATAAATGACTGGGGTTAAGAGAAGGATGAGAAGAATTCTCACTTGCACTCTTGTAAAGAAGCATTCCAAGTCACCAGTGGTAGCACACTCATCCCCGAACCGAATCCAAAGGGGGTTCCGCTTGATCCCTCCTACTGGTGTTCATTCATTGATAGCAGGCTACAGATCTGTGAGAGAGTAAGGTGATGCCAAGTATTAATGGACTAATGGTGTAGTATGAATATATAGTTAACTATTATAATTATGCTATTAGGTTAGCTTCTATTCCACACATTCAGCTCAAAGGAGTAATAGTATTGTTATAATTGACATGTAGCTCGGAATTTACCACAACTCCATATTTTATTTTAAATTTGATGCTTCATAAGTAATTTGAAATGGAATACCTCCATATTTTATTTTAAAATTGCTACAATGATGCTTCATAAGTAATTTGAAATGGAAGAACTAACGATGAACCCATGGTCAATGGACCAAGGCCTTTGGTCCTCCCATACATTGTCTGAATTATAGCTCTATGGCTTAACCTAACAAATGTTTACTATGCGTAAATGAACTTTTCACTGTTTCTCAAATATTTAAGATGAATTTTGCAAAAGTTCCACACTTATTCTTCTCTAATACTGGTGGTCGCAAGGCAACAACAAATCAATAATATTGCCATCTATAGGTCAGGAGAGGGCGGGAGAATCAGGGTCCATACCGTAGAGTGAAATTGATGAAAGGTGATGACAACACCGCTTCATAAGTGGAGACGAGGTGATACAAAAGAGGCACTTGAGGAAGAACGAGACAATACAGTTATAACAATAGTTAAGAAGTACATAGGGCTCCTTAGAAACATGTCAGGAATATATATGTTGATTTGTTTCTCGAAGCAATCCAGTGTGATTGCGCTGGAGCACAACAAAGGGCGCATCATAGTCTCCGCATTCCTTTCTCAAATTCAGATTATCAGATGCCGTCCCAGATGGTGGATCAAATTACTTCCAAATTGCTCTCCGAAATAAGCGGTATACATGTAATTTCCTTTCATTTAGGCTAAGGTTAGCTCAGATTGTAATATATAAATTTAATCCAAATGTAGAGACGGATTTTGAGCCGAATGAATCCCCGCTCTTGCTGCTCTGTTTATGCGTTCACTGCTCTGATACCAAATGTTGGGATTTGGCACTTAGCTTACTCACTTTTTACTTGATTTAATCAGTGAACGACAATGTTTCTCGTGCGTTCACTGCTCTGTTTTAGTTGTTGCAAGTTTTTGCCGAATTCGCTACAGTATTGTTCAATCGAGAGTGAAATCACACGAGAAACATTCGTCGTTCGCTGGTTAAATTGAGTAAAAAGTGAGCGAGCGAAGTGCCAAATCCCAATAATATATGGAAAAAGGGCGGCCATGACGCCATGTTAGGGTTGGGGTGTTAAGATAGAGTTCAATGTCACTATGAAGAAGCTAGAAGGATAAACCATGAGTCAGATGGAGGTGGACATGGAGGAGGGAGTGGATAAACAGGCCTAACAGATTAAGATGTGCACACCTGTTTTTATCGTAGCATTGTTAGGCTTGAAAGCATATACCAGTACATCTGTACACATGATATATATTAATATATGTGCATTGAGGACATGTGCCCAAAATGCAGTTAAGATTATTTGAATTAAGCTGTTTTAGGCAAAATCTAACAGTACATTTCGTTTTTACTACTGCACAATTAATATGCACTTACTGATTCACACGTGATGGGAGGATTAATGAAACCTAGGTCATTTGTGGCCTATACAGTTACAGTTACTGCTCATATATCCTGTGCAGGTACAAGCAGTACGTACACCGATCGATGATGGATCGAGGGCATCCCAAGCAAGACGGTACAGATGTAGTGAAGGGTACGCGCGTACGTGCCTTGTGATCTTTGATCGATCCATATTTATTGGAGTACTCCGTATTAATTAGTACCGCACGAGAAGTAATTGAGCGTGTTGATGCACTGCTCAAGCTTCCGTATGTTCCGTGCTTCGCCTTTATGGCGGCGTAGTGCGCTTCCACGTTTACATGCACGTACGTCCCTCTAGTGGATAACGAAATCTCGATGATCCAAAGCTATTCTCGTCATTCCGTAATCACCACACAATCAGTTTTCAATCACGACCCCACCAAATCACAGGCGGGCCGAGTGAGAGCCTGCTTACGCCATGATCAGTCTTGGAAGGGATACAACCTCCTGCGAAAATACATTATTATAGGTGGGCTATTAATAGATATTAAAAAAACTAAACTGTTGATCACAGTTACCCTTACAGGCTTCTCTTTATATTTTATATTTTAAGATCTAGAGCACCTCTTTATTTATACCTACGTGACTGTATAAAGACTATAGAAAATTCTATCTAATTCATTCATATAAAATACAAACTCTAATCTTAACTTATACTCCACTTTTCATACGTCCACAATCTTCTTATGTGTCATATCAAAATTTTATCTCCATGTGTATTGTTGTTTAGCCTTAGTATCCTACGTGATTCTCTTGACTATCTAAATCTCAACTTTTTCTAAGCCCTAGTTCCGATCTATCACCGGTAATACTTCTAATGTCTTAAGCAATGTTTGTACATAAACAACCAAAAAAACTATTTTGCCTCACATTAGTACACTACAGAATATATCAAGTATGAAAATTATCTAGAAGTTATAAACATAAAGCAAACATCGTAAACTAACGAATCAACCCAAAACTAACTCTTTTTGGGATTCCGCAGGTCTGATGACTTTTCAGTCTGACCACTCTCATGCCTATGGTCGAACCGGTATTATTCACTCATTTGACCAACAATATTTACAATTGACCGATACTATTCACAAATTTTATAGATTCAATTCAAACACAATCTTTTCACTTTAATCTCAATTAAACATATCATACTAATTATTCATCACATAATCTAAATCATCACCATGATTTCATAATCTCCCACTTGATAAATACATTGGTAACATTTATAAAATGTATATTTGTATGTCAGCAAAACAAAACTAAAATCGAAAAGAAAAACTCTCCTCTTAGCAAAAGAAAAGAATTTCTCTCCCTTTTTTATTCTTTTGATAATAAAACACAAAATCAACTATTTTGAAAATTTGATCAAAATTGTCAAAACTTTTGTCAATTAAGCACAGAAACAAAAAAAAATCAACATTTGCCCTCTTAAAATTACCAAATTTCTGCCCATATGACAAAGATTTTATCAAGGATACAAAAGAGAGAATAAAGAACCAATTAATATCCAAATGTCATGATTTCACAATTATCACTTATAGTAAATAGCTTTTTATTTTTAATGAGCTTTGAAGTGTACCAAAAGCAATCCAAGAACATGTTTTACAAGATAAGAGAAATACATTGGTCAACTAGCAAACAAGCATGGGGTAAAGTCCAAACATAAATCAATGATATTATAATTCAAATCAAATCTATAATGCAACTCTTCTGCTAGTACATAGGTTGAAAAAATGCCACCATATATAAGCAACTTAAATTAAATACTCTTTCTCAAATTTACTTACTCTTTCACAAAAATTAAAAACTTTCAATAAATGATAACCTTAGTATCACATATGATCTTCTTTACTGTCTGGACCTCAACTTCTTTTAAGCCTAGTCCTGATCCACCACCGGCAATACTCTCGAGGCCTCAAGCAATATTTGCATATAAACAATCAAAGAAACTATATCTGAACATAAGTTCTTACCTAACTTAACTCAGATTAGCATACAGCAGAATATCTCATGTATAGAAATCATCTGGAAGTCATAAACATAAAGTAAATATTGTAAACTAAGAAATCAACTCAAAACCAACTCTTTTCGAGATTCTGCCAGTTCAACCATCGGGCTTCCCGATCTAACCGCTCTCATGCATGCGATCGGATCGGGATTGTTCACCGGTCAGATCAACACTATTCACAATTGATCGGCACTGTTCACCAATTTTGCAAATTCAATTCAAACATAATATTTTTCACTTTAATCTCAATAAAACATATTATATCAATTATTCAACACAATCTAAATAATCACCATAATTTCACATTGTTTACAGACCGAGCTCAGCTCATTCTAGCCTGAAATTTCTCTCCCTAAAAGATAGAAACATATAGGGGGAGGTTTTGAACTCAAAATCTTTGGTAAAAGTTGGTATATAATTTTCGATACATGTATACCACCTTTATTTTTGTCATTTTTATTGCATTTGATGCGTCCAATGTGTAGAATTTAGCTGTATTAAAAGTTAACGTGTATGAGCTAGTTTTATAATATTTAGCTATGGAAAGTAGTTATATGAACAAACTTTAGTTGGTATTTTTTGTGCAATGGTTGTTCTTATCTTTTGTAGGTATTAAATTGATGATATATATAGATCTAGTTGATATATGTTACTGCATTTGTTGGTGAGGGCTTCCAACTTCTCCTTGTATTCTACGCGTACACTTCCCAAGCTGATAAATGATATATTTCAAAAAAAATTCTAAAGAAAAATTGCTTTAAAAATCATATTAGTATTTTTTAAAATATTTTAGCTAATACTTGATTAATCATACACTAATCAGCCGCCTCATTTTCTATGCGAAGGGGAGAGGTTCCCAACCTCTACCAACAAAAGCAGCCCTTGTTAACATATATTGGGTGGACAGACAAGTTTGGGGTAAATTATTTTTGTATGTACTTAATTACATCTCATGTTATTTCTTATAGTACTTAAAATTATAGATATATTTTCATAAAATTTGAAATGGAATTATTTATTGTACGTATTTGAGTCAAATTGTATAAACAATAGTTAATATTAATTAATTCTTGTATTAAATGTGACGAGCAATATACATTTGCATGTTTTTGTTTGAAATAGCTCTTATTTAATTTTATTCACATTGTTTTATAGATAAGTGGGAGTGGATGTACGATATGCCATGAAACCATCCGTAGTACATTTCAAAAGTGAGCAAATTTATTGCAAAGGCTAAGACACAAGCTTTGAGAGAGAATAGGAAGAAAATATGTTGCCCCTGCTTTAATTACATGAATCACAAAGTATGGATAAATCCTAATGTAATCAGATTACACTTAATAAAGCATGGGTTGGTGGAAGATTACAAGATTTGGTTGTATATAACAAAATCGCTGCTTCTCAAGGAGCTTGTAATCATGGTATCATAGATGAATACACTTGTTTTTTACTGGATATGGCTAAAAATATTACGATCGATGACACCAGCATGATATGATGGACAAAGATGGTGCTGTTTGGATGGATGATATTGATGGTTTTAACACTGATTTTGATCTAGATGATATGTTGTGCCACGCTGAATCAGAAGTGTTAATAGGTACATCAAGAGGATTAGACAATTTTGAGATATTAGAGAAGGCACAAAGTATCTTCTGTATGATGAGGCAAAGGGATGTGACAAGGATTTTACGGTATTGTGTTCGATGCTTGAACTTCTTAGATTGAAGGCTAACAACAGATGGTCCGATATTAGCTTCAATGATTTGTTGAGTCTATTAAGAAACTTGCTTCTGAAGCCTAACTTATTGCTATCTAATACCTATCAAGCGAAGAAATATGTCCATTTTCACTAGGTGTTCAAAAGGTACATGCATATGTGAATCACTATATACTATACTGCAAGGGGTACACAGACTTGGACAGTTGCCCAACTTGTGGGGCTAGTCAGTACAAAATGAGCAATGAGTCCCTAGATGGTAAGGTTGTAGACCATAATTCATCAAGGCATAAAAAAGAAGAAAATTCATGCCATGGTAATGTGGTACTTGCTAGTGAAAGACTGCATAAATCTTCTATTCTCAAACCCTAAGGATGTTGAACTGCTGAGGTGGTATCATGAGAAGCGCAAGATGGATGGAATGCTTTGACACCCCACTGATGCTTGCCAATGGAAAAAGCTTTGATGCACTACATCCAGAATTTATTAAGAACCTAAGAAATGTAAGGTTTGCATTGAGCACAAACGTAATAAACCCTTTCGATGATTTAAGCAGCTCACATAGCACTTGACTAGTGGTGCTAACCATATACAACCTTTCTACATGGGTTTGGCAAAAGCGAAAGTGCATTTTATTGACTATCCTTATGCAAGGCCCACAACAACCTAGCACTGACATAGATGTTTTTCTTGAACCTATGGGAGGATAGAGTGAAGATGTTGGATGAGCACCTTTGAGAGTACTTTACTCTCCATGTGGTCATATTCATTACCATCAAGAAAAGACTGGTTGCCTTATTTGTTTGAATAACACTTTATCTCTGTATCTTACATCATCAAGCAAGTTAGTGTACATACAGTATCGACTATTCTTGGGCTTAAGACATAAATACCATTTAATGGTAAAATATTTTGACAAGACAAAAGTGCACTATATTGCCACCAAAACCCGAAGTGGTAAACTAGTGTTTGAAATGACAAAGAATATTAGAGTCATTTTTGGGAAGGGAAAGAAGGGAGCAAAGTAAAAGAAAAGACAGTGCCATTTAAAAAGAACTCAATCTTCTTCAAGTATTTATCGTGCTAGAAGGACTTGGAGATTTGTCATGCCAATGATGTTTTGCACCTCGAGAAAACTATGTTTGATAGGACCATTAGCACTGAAGTCATGTAATGATCTAGTAAATTTGGACATAAGTAAAAAGCTTCATTCTAAGGAACTACTAAATGGAAAGATTGAGATTTCTTCTGCTAACTACACATTGACATCAAATTGTACAAGATTGTGCAAATGTTTACATGAGGTGAGAGTGTCTACTAGTTTCTTATCAAACATAAGTTAGTCTTGATAAAAGATTTGACCCTATATGGCAATAATTTTCATGACTGTCATATGATGCTAACGGTGTTCCTCTATATTGCTATAAGGGCAATCAAACCACCTTAGATTAAGGCGGTCATAACAAAGATATGTTATTTTTTAACCTAATTTCACATAAGGTATTTGATCCTAAGGAATTTGAACCCCTACAGAAATTTATGGATGAGACCATATGCCAGCTTGAGTTGTCTTTCCTTCCATCAATTTTTTGATGTGATTGTGCATTTAATGGTTCATATCGTCCCTCTGATTATGGAACTTGGTCTTTTGCACTTATATCAAATGTGGGCATACGAGTGGTACATGTCTATTCTGAAGGGCTATATACAGAATCAAGCACACCTAGAAGGATCGATGATCGAGGGATACACTACTAAAGAAGTCATTGGGTGCTATATAGATTACTTAAAGGATGCCAAGGCCATTGGTTTATCTGTCCCTAGACATCAAGGAAGATTGTCTGGAAATGAGATCGTAGGAAATAAAAGATTCCATCACGAGGATTACAAAGAGCGCTAGATGCTCAACTGATTGGAACAACTCACGATAGTGGATCCCTTTATTGATCAATACATAAATGAGATTAGAGTCAACAACGTCAAACGCTTAGCTAAGTGGATCACAAAAGAGCAAAAGGTATTGCTTCCATCAATGGTTGAAGGAGCAAAACATGCCCAATGGTGACTCTGTAGAAGAAAAAACTTTAAAAAGGTTGGCATCTAGCCCATCAAGTCTACTCACCTCATGGCAAACTTATGGCATTAACAAATAAAATTTTTACATGAAATCAAAGGACAAGAAAAACATGGCACAAAATAGTGAAGTTTGAGTCGAGGTGATAGACACATCTGGCGGAAAGACCATGTAATATGGGATAGTAAATAAAATATGGGAACTTGACTATGGACTAAAGATTTGGATCCAATTGTTTTGATGCGAAGAGGTCAAACACCCATGAGGCATATGACTAGACAACTTTGTCCTAATGATTGTTGACCACATGAATGTAGGCCACAAGGATGATCTATGGGTATTCGCTGAGTGTTTCGCACAAGTTTCTATATAACCAACCCTAGAATGAATAGAAGGACATAGCTCTATCTGGGAAGAACCACATCGTAGGCTTTGACAATGTAGATGATGTTGAACAATACAACTAGTACAACAACATGACATTATTCACCAATCTTCTTAACATGGTTAAGCACGTAGAGCAAACCATTGCTAAAGATACTGTACACTACAAACACATCGATGGTGTAGCAAAATCTGTTAAACACTAATTTCATATGTAATGTTGGCCTACTATTGTGTACATTTTGTAATTTAATTACTTTGAAACATGTCATGTTATAAATATAATAACTACTATTTCATTTCAATTAATTATGAATTTATAAAATTTTTGGTACAAGTTGCACAAAATTTGGATTTTATTTCAATTAGTCATGAGTTTAAAAAATTTTGGGTACAAGTTGCCAAAAAAATTGGATTTTATTTCAATTAGAAACGGATTTATAAAATTTTAGAGACAACTTGCATAAATTTTAGAATTTATTTCAATTAGTTATGAATTTATAAAATTTTGGGTATAAGTTGCATAAATTTTGGATTTTATATTAGTTAGTTATGAATTTAAAAAAATGGGTACAAGTTGCACAAAATTTGGAATTTATTTCAACTAGTTATGAATTTACAAATATTTTTTTCAATTAATTAGAAATTCTATGCTACTATAGGTGGGTCTTGTATTCTTATCTCTGCTTAAGTAGCCTGCTTGCGAAAATAAGGCTTAAGAGCCCACTTGCAAAAATGATTATTGCTGCAGGAGCTTAAGTAGCCGCTTGCAAAAGGATTATCGCAAGCGAGCAGCTAGGATGACCAAAGGCCTCATCATAAGCAACCTCGGTCGCTGACGTGGCCTCCTCGTCAAGCCTAACCCACTCTTGATCCCACCGCCAGCTGATGTAGTCCCACCGCGTCACCCCACGTCGACCTGGCCATCACCTCCTCATCAACTCGGCCTCTTCCGCTACCAACCGTCGCCACGCAACCAAACCTCCTCCTCGCTAGTAACTTTATGATGAAACAAATTTTGAATGTATTGTGAGAAATTGTAAATTTTGGGTTAGGGTAATGAAATTTGGGTAAATTTAGGAATTAGGGTGAATTATGGTAAATATGGGAGTTATGGTGAATATTTTAGGAGTATGGGTGAATTTGTGATGGAAATTTTAGACAAATTGTGATTATTGGTGATTATTCATTTAGTTATTGCATTATTCTTAGTTTTATTGCATTATTATCCCTTGCAAGCAAATGGTGTATTGGTGATTATTCAATGGTTTCTGATGGTTGTATAAGTAATTATGATTATTATAGAATGTGGGATGATTTTCTTTTAGGTTTTTGTGAAATTTTAGGAAGTTATGAATGTGTGAAAAAATTTTAAAATAAGGAAAATATGAAAAAAATATATAGAAAATTAAGGAAAAATATAGAAAATGTGGAATAAGTGAGAGAATTTATTTAAAAGCTTCTAAAATTACCGAACAGACTAGATCGAGCTGTTCAGGTGGGCCACACTGCTAGCCAAGGCTATCCAATTGTAGCGGCTGTCCCATTTGTTCATCTGTAAAGGCCGCCCAACCGCGCTTGCAAAACCGATTTTGTCCATCTACAGTGGTAAATTTCTCCGATTTTTCACGAAGTCTTCGTTGAAAACAAGTTATACCGCTTACCACATCACCTTAAAATTAGATTTTGCCAAGAGATATACTACCTTGGTTTGTAAAGAAAACTTAATTTATGACTGTACAACTGGATAAGTACTCGTATCGTGCATACTTAGAAGCGAAGTGGTTTTAGAGCGGGGCTAGTAAAAATAGTGTGTTTTATGAATAGCAATGCATGCTTTTTTTTTCTTTGCAATGGATAATATGTGGTGTTGTGCACCGCTTAGAGCCTTAATTTATCTTTGTTTCTTTGTGTATACATAGATTTTAATTTTGAGTTGATTTTTTTAATGATGGTACATGCCATTATGTTGCATATCAATTTTTTGTTGTACATTTGAATGCACATATTGATGTGTGTAGTACGGTAGCACTACTGTGTGGGAGTAGCACCTAAGTGTTCTTCTATAGCTGTAAATTTGTAGGTATGTATGTATAAATAGGACATTACTTTTTAACTAATCATTTATTATATTTTACATTTTAGTCTTCAAATTTTACATTCGAGGATATCCAATTGGTTACTACTATAACATTTGGATCCTGTGCCTAGGTCTCACTAATGGTCATTCTACAAGTAAACTTATTGATTTACTGTAATTTACCTATTCGTTAATTATATTTAAGCGGTTCCGCCTAGATATTGCTATTTATAGAAAAACAACTATTGTTTAATTATTTTATAGTAAACTCACCAATTATGCCAATCCAGGTGTGAACAAGCCATCTAAAAATGAGGTAAAGCACACGGAAAAATTATGTACATCTGAAACTCCCCGGTGAACATGTCAGTATTTGATTGAAGTGGATTTTGTTATTGCACCATGGAGGATCATGACTATGAACATCAACACATCATCAAGTCGAATTTAAGCTACTTCAAAAACAAAATAACACACGTTTCTTTTGGGACAATGAACCAGGCAGGGAGGGGCAAAGAAGTAAACTCTCACTGTATACCTAGTGTCCCTACACTCGATTTCACTGTCAGCGGCTCAGCGTGGTCCAGCTGGACCGAGCAGGTGGGCAAACCAGTAATTTTCTTAAGCGTGATAAGATAAAGAACCCTGGTACTACAGTAGTAGTGGCATCCACTTGTGCCGCTCGTCTCCCTTTTCTCCTCCCAACCCCACAAATTCCTCCCCCTTTCCCGCCCTTAACCTCAGCTAAAACCCCACGTAAGACCCCCGGATTATCCCGAGATCGTGAGAGGTGCTGTGTTTTCTTTGCCTTGATTGAGGAGTTCTTGGATCTAATTTTGCGAGGTGTTCCCTGGTTTTGAGGTTTTCTGGGGTTTGGGTTTTGGAACTCCGGGTGCCTTTGCTTGTTTGACCCGGTTCTTGGAGAGTGAGCAGTAAGCAAGTGGTGGTAGTGATAGCTCACTGGGAGTGGTAGATCTGTGGCTGGAGCTTAATCACAGAAGAAAAAGAGACATCTTTGAGAATTTCTTGTGTTTTTGAAGTTGATTTGGGAAGTCTCGAGGAGAAGTTGGGATTTTGCTTGTTTACCTCCAATTCGAGTGAGTTTGTTGGGTTGGTTTCTTGGTGCGTTTTCTTGGATGAGATTTGGGGTTGCGTATTCGTAGCGGCGGTGGATATGCGGCCTCAGGCGATGTCTCCGGCGGAATCCCTCGCCGCGGGCAGGAGCCGCCGCGTTGGGGCTTCCATGCCTCGCCCCAAGCGCGTTCGCGTCTGCTTCGTGGACGCCGACGCCACGGACACCGACTCTTCCGGGGACGAGCGCTCCAGCCGGCGCGTCCGGGAGGTCATCGACATCGACGTCGGAGCCGCCTCGCCGTCGCCGGCGCGGGCGCAGTCGAAGGCCCACCCGAGGCGGCTGGTGCCGTCGACGGCGCTGGCGCGGCGGTGCGCGGGGATGGCTGTGAGCCGGCGGTTCCGCGGCGTGCGGCGGCGGCCGTGGGGCAGGTTCTCGGCGGAGATCCGCGACCCGAGCCTGCAGAAGCGGCTGTGGCTCGGCACCTTCGACACCGCCGAGGAGGCCGCCGCCGTGTACGACAACGCCGCGCTCCGCATCAAGGGTTCCCACGCCGTCACCAACTTCCCCTCCGATTCAGAGACCCCCATCCCCACCGCCAAGGCCAAGCTCCGTCCCCAGCCGACGCAGATGAAGCTCCGCCCTCGCCGGCTCACCACCCCGGACCCAACGACCACAAGCGCCCCCGCCACCTCGGCCTCGCCTCCTCTCCCAGCCCCAACCACCGCTCTGACGCCAGCGCCACCGGAGCCGCAGCCGGATGACGGCCGCACCCACGACAAGTTCAACCCGTTCGCGTCGCCGACCTCCGTGCTCCGGTACGCGGCGGACGAGGTGTCCGCCCCCTCCTTCGAGCACCTCGTCGTCGAGCTGGGCGATCTCTCCGCGCCGCCGCCTTCCACCAAGGCGGCGGAGTTCGACTGGTTGCCGTGGTGGGAAGGGGAGGACTTCGTGACGGCGGGTCTGACGGCGAGCAACGCCGTCAGCGTGAAATGACGCCGCTGCTCTCACCAGTTTCGCGCGCTCGTGGCGGGAAAAGTTGGCGGGAGTCGCCGCAGCAGCAGCTGCAATGTTATTATATTATTATTTCGTGGCAGTAAAAACCAGTGGAGTTTGTACTCCTAGTGAAGTGAGCCCAGCAGTGGTAAATGGTGATGGCGTGGGCCTTACTTAAGGCGGGCGCTCGCTCTGTGCGTGAGCTGCCTTGAATGTCACGTCTCCCACGTGGGGACAAAACAGTGTAATTGCGTGGCAGTGTTTTTTTCTTTTTTTTTCCTTCGTTGGGAGTGGGGGAGGTCGGGAGGAGTAATTAAATGATGTGGCGTTGTCTCTCGTCTCACGTGGTGCTTTAGTGGTCAGACCGTGTCAGCGCTCAGCAGCGGTGAACGAAAGAATCGGTGCGATTAGTGCCGGCGCTTAGCTGTTAATTATACCTTGTCGGCCGATGACAGGTGACAGCAACGGTTGTGATCTGTGGTCGGGGGGTTGTTAATGTGGTTGGTGATTTTAAGCCGAGGAAAAGTTGATGTCCGGATTTATTACTACTACTTTTGTCTCGTCTCGCTCTCCTGGATGAATCTTCTATCGGGTGCAAGTCTTATACGCCTCCGTTGCTTTCTTTGGAACAAGTGGATTTTGTTTTCTTTCTTTTGGTAAAAAAATATTTTTAGGAGTTGTAACGGCTCGAATTACTATTGTTTCAGAGAGTGCGAAGAAATGTCAAAGAAAACAGGAAGAACAGAAAGGGTTATTCCACAAGCCGAGTACTATAGCCAGATCAAGTGAACGTGGCCACAGCGCTGTGTGTCGGTGTCACACCTCGCATCGCATCGTCTGCGACGACCAATAGAACACAACAGGAGAAGTGACGACAGCTGACAAAGCGGCAACCTCGCCACGTGTCCGCACCGCACCTCCGCGTCGTCCATGTCCAGCGCATTCTCCGGTTAGGGGGAGAAGGGCCCCACCCGAGCGCGTCGGCGAGCCACGTGGCGTGATCCAAGCCGTCGGATTAAGGGCAAAGGTGGGGCCCACTTCCGCGCGGTATGGATTGGGCAGGAATCTCAACGTGTCCGCCTCCGGGGCGAGACCGCTTCGCGCCAATTCCCGCCGCGCCGGCCGAGGCGAAATGACGGGAAAGCCCCTGGGAGAGTGCGAGCCGGTCCACGATGCGGCGAGGAAAGGCGCCACCGGTTCCGGGAGTCACGGTCGGCCAGATGGAGACAAGGAATTTTCCCTTTTATTTTCTTTTTGTTGGATTAGGAGATCTGATTTCTGGGGTGGGCTCCACTAGCCAGGATTCATCGGGTACAGTAGTTTTACCTTCCCAAGATTTTTTTACTGATCGGTTCATCGCACGCTCCGGCAAATCGGTAACGTGTTTTAGGATGTTCTATTTAATATTTAATATTTGATTTTTATATTTTAAAATAGATATAATACTTATTTATGCCACCGTCTTATTCATTCTACAAATAAATTTTGAGACATCCAACTTTTTTTAGAACAGTTTAAGAAAATAAAAAAAAATGTATTGAAGCTTTTTATTAAAGTGCTACTAGAGTTATTTTTTAAGACGAGTAGATTATGCTAACTCAACTATATTAATGTAGTGAGGTTAGGAATGAAAATAGATACGATAATATTCAATCGGATTCACTCTAGATCAATACATAATATTTTTATCAGATTATTTATATACAGCATGAGTTGGCCCTTCGAATGACATAATTCATCAAATTAACCGTCTTATCTCATACGTGTATAACTACATCATATATATATTTATGTAATTTATCACTTAAATATAAAGTTATTATGATGGATATTTGTATTGTTGTATATACATATATTCGTTTATGAACCAACTCCACACCACATCGGCGTCGGTATGCTTTCTGCAACCGCTTTGAATCCGCTTAAAGAAGTGATTTAGAATATGTATAACCACATTCCGTCTAAATACACTTTTGTTTTCATCCCTGTGGTTTACATGTAAAATCCGGTACTTGTGCAACGTAATAAAGCATGTGACCTACAAAAACGAGTAAAAAACATCGTTGTTGCGGTAAAAAGAGACAACTTGCACCATACGCGCTTAAATATAGGCTGGAGTACGATTTTGGTGGTGCATGTACAGTCGTACTTTATACTCTTAACACAATTATGCAATGCATCCAACATGTTACTGCTTTCTTCATTATAAAATATAGCATAGCATGTTTTAGTTTTAAACATAGCTCTTAATAAGAGGAGTAAAAATAATTGGTTGTATTTTTAGAATGTGTGAGGTGTAACCCCAAATTACTTAGAATATATAGATAGTATGGATAGTTTAGTGCTAAATCTCATATTTTATAAGTACTAGTTTATATATTTAGAATAAAATTTAAAGTCTAAAAGTATTTTTAGAACGATAAGAGTACTAGGGCCTCATTGGTTAACATGAGTTGATTATAAGCTAAAACAACTTATTAAAAATTAATTTATAGATAAAAATTATATATATATATATATATATTAAAACAACTTATGTGTTAAAGCCTAACGCTGAAAAAACAACTACATTAAAAATATTCTAAAATTATTTTAAGTTTTAAAAATCAAAATTTAACAACGGCAGCTGCTAGTTTTTCTAACATATTTTGAGATGCACAAAAGTTGGAATGATCCGTATCATTGTATTACTCCCTTCCTTCGTAATGTATATGTGCATCCCATGTTCCCATCGTGGTTAATGTTGCTGAATTGTTTTCTTTGCCGGGGACAAGATCGCCCAACGACACTGTCGCTTTCCCCAGTATGACGTGACAGGCGCTGCCCTGTGCCGGAGTGATCCGTGGGACCCCCCGCTTACGTCGTCACCGAACTAAATGCCCCTAACGGGCCTGGTCTCGCCGAGCCGGAATATGAGACCCAAACCCAAGCGTAAAGTGGCCCACGCCGAACAGCAGCAGGAGGCAGGCAGCCGCGACCGAGGCGGATGGCTTGATGCGTGGTGGCCTCCTAGCCGTAAACGTGGCAACGGTTTAGGGTGCACGGAGCCCGAGAATGGTGTGGCGCCGTGACACGTACGTGCGCACGGCAACTCTGGTTCATCGTCGCACACCGCGTGCCGAATCCGCGAATGGCGGTAACAGTGCGTGGACGTGCTGCAATTGAATGGTTCGTGCACCGTGCAGCTATAGAGCTCTAGCTTGTTAGATCTCGGTCTAAGGCCGAGTTCGACTCGGGGAGCTCGGCCGAATTTTGTTATGACATAACGAGGTATTAATATATAATTAATTAAGTATTAATTATTATACATAGGTTTATTTTAATTTTTAATAAACGTATATTTTTTTATAAAAATATACTGTATGTTGAGGAAAAACGACAAACCTACTGCCCTATATATAGTCATCTCGATTAGCGAGCAATTTTAATTAAATATTAATTATTACAAAGTGATTTTAAAGAAACTTGTACCTATAAAGTTTTTCAAAAAAAATACCATTTAACAGTTTGACTAAAAAACAAAAAAAATTAACCAACCAACGATCGGAGTGGATTGTACCATACACTCTCCGTTTCAAAATATTTATCTTTCAAATATTTAAAGTTTATCTCAAAATAGTTATCACTTTACAATATTAATTATCCTATCAATTACCTCCCATTTAAATTTCTCTCTATTCTACTCGCAACCACTCTCACACTCTTTAAAAGAATTTAAGTCGCAGAGAGGGTGGATGTGTAAACTTTTAAATCTAAAATAAACTAACAGCGGAAATTAGACTTCCATCTAAAGTCTCTATTCCTATAGTACGGAGTATCCGGACTAGTTTTTCTATTTAAAAAACTAGTCTCAAGTTATATAGTCTATGTCCAAGTGACACCTTCAGAAAGAAAGAAGAAAACAAAATCAAAAAGAATGTAAAAGATAACGGAATGCTAGGAGACTGTTCACGTGGAAATCAATCCAAGCAAAAAGCGCGCTGAGAGTCGTGTTCAGCGATGGAGGTCCAATGCGATGCGGCTACATATGCGAAGACCTGAGAGATCTGCTTATCTAGTGTAGGTCCTAAACTCAAGTTTCACGGGTGTGACAGTCAATTTGATCTTGTAATTGACAAGAAAATAAAAAGAATTAGGTCAACAAGCCAATCGGTGATACAGACTCCTGTTTTCGATTGGTTACTGATATGGGTTGTAGCACTTATATATCGGCTAGAAAGCTAATGATGGCATAGGCAAATAACAAGGAATAAAATAAAAAGATACATTGGTTATATAACCGATGATACTCTAAATAAAATAGATGATAAGTAAGAAAGAGGAAAGTCTAGTATTTCAAAGAGATGAGACCTAACAACCGTTAGAACCAGTCTTGATAAATCAAACCAAATCAAGAAGTATAAGACTAAATCTAATGGCACTAACACAGCAGAAGCTAGATCGGTCGTGCTAATAGATGAAACAGATAAACTCATCTACTATCTACATATAAACAGGTAAACTTATCGGTTAGCTAAGCCAATAGAAGAAACAAAACTTACTAGATCATGATGCTAGCTCTATTAAACACAACCTTGATAGATCGGACCTAATCGAAATAATATAATACTGGATCTAATAAAACCAGATCGATTGTTAGCAGATTAACCATGGACAATCTATATATCAATTGAAAAGCCGATACATTAAGCGTGAAACTTAGTGTAAAGATAACTCATCAGCTGGCTACTCCGATGAAATGTCGTATAAAAACCTACCGACTTAAAGACTCAATGTATTATTATCAGTCTAGAAGTTCAAACCTAACTGATGCAATACCAGACTGATGATGGTAAAAGAGCTCGATAAGCTGATAGATCTCACGTAAATATGATATGATATATCTAATCTGACTAAGAGATCGGATCCAACCTAACCGAGATAATGATGGGACTTACCTCTTTACCAGAGATCGAACCTAACCGATGCAGCCCCATGTTGAAACCTAAAACCTGCTGGAAAAATTTAGATAAACTATGTTGGCGATACGCTGAAATTATATTTGATCTGTGGATATATCTTATAAGACCCCAAGGTGTTTGTTTTTTACCCAAGGATTACATGAGTCCGAGATGTTACAAACAAGCTTCGGATATTATTTTCTAAACACAAAAGAAAATTATCTCTAAAAAGATAACAAAATTAACTATTCTTACATAATTACAATAGATATCTTATAGATATAAAACCACTCTACTGTGGTTTCCACGATTCCTTTCTATGTTCGGTCTCATCTAGATAATTTTCCATCTATTGACTAAACCGAATACATCTTCATTTGTCCAATTGACTCTTTTCTTATATCAATTGGTATCTTTTCATAAGCTGATCAACCTCTCTATTTATCAATCAAACTCTTTTCATAACCTAATCGGCTTCTCCATCTATCAATCGACATTTTTTTCATAAGCCGATCAGCTCTTCAATCCTTAACCAGTTATGTTTACGGGCTTACCAAATTTTGACATTAATAGAGACAAAGCAACTTTTCACCGAAGTTCGGATCAAATGATCATACATCTTCGTTGAGGAGCTCTAGAGAGCTAGACCTCTTTCGATCCCTTGCCTTACCAAATTCAACCCTATAAACCAGTTTGGTCTTTAAGTTCTCACCAAAGCGTAGCACTCAGTTCAAATCAACCACCAAGGTCTCCACTAAAACATCATACTTCTATTTTCTATAGAGCTTGTTTTACCAAACCAATTTTTAAGAAAGAACTCAGGGATTCACTAATATATATATATATATTCTTGCGAAAGTAAGGATAACCTTTACAAACGTCTCGAACAATTCACACATTGAATGGTAGACAACACCTAGTCGTCTAAGATGTGGTCCTTAAGAATAAGGAGTTTGAGTCTTCATCGATATTAATTCATAGGTGCTCACTTAAATCCTAACATCCAATCTCTCACAAATCATCTAAAAATTACTCTCAAAAGGTAAATTAAACTTATGATTTAAGAGAGTAGAGTGAGGAATATATAGTAAGTTCTTGGGAGTGGAGTAGTAATGAATGAGGAACCAATCCCTTTTAAGGGGTTGGTGAGATTAAATACCTATCTCTCTCGAAACTAACCGTTACCTATAGAATTCAAACTTCAGAGTATTTGGACATGTCTTTCGCCCTAGATAAAAACTTCAGTGCAAAGACTTTGGCCAAATGGTCCGAATACTTCGGATAGTACTTAGGTTAAGAATGAGAGAATGTTCGGAGTGTCCAGTATAAACTTCCGGATACTCTAGACATGCCTCTCAGCAGTAAATCAAAGAAATCTTAAATTTTTTTATTTCTATAAGATTTTTCTCATTTGAATAAAAGAAATAGATACAATAAAATCATAAGAAATTATTATAAAATGCCTTATTCGGTTTGGAGGAAATTTAATATGAGGTAGAATTTCATAAAAATATTTTTTAGCTCGTGAAGTTTCTGCGTCTTTTCTACAGTTATTTTTATGTTTTATACTTATATTTATATTAAATTATATGTTTATTATTTCTTTATTTATTTTCAATAATTAAGTGTTTAAAGTACCCTTAGAGCTTTCTGTGAGGGTGAGCAGGTCCCTCGCTCATGGGTGGAGCTCGAGTGCGGCAGTGGTCGAGGTTGAGTTGGAGCCGAGCCAGTGCTCACATGAGTTAGAACTTCATGATGGTAGAACAAGAGTTGACGTGGAAGGATTGCGACGGTGGCAACGCATCAGAGCCGTGACGACGAGGCGAAGAAGTTACCTAAAGCGAAACATGATGAAAACTTTCATTGTATTGCCCTTTCCCTCGAAAAAAGTTATTGTTTTGCCTTTAATTAAAGTTGCAACGTGGGTAAAAAAGAATTGCCTAACCTATAATTTACTACTCGCTCCGTCCCGTGAGTATCGCTATCATACCGTCGAGGTGGCGTGCGCGTGCCGCAACGCTTCTCCTGTTCTCCGGAAGCATTTCCCACTCCACTCCGCTGACGGCGTGCGATCGCGCCACGTGTCACCGGACCAGCCCACGCGTTCATCTCGACGCTCGAGCCGGCCAGCCGCGGGGCCCACTCCCACCGCCGTTTTCTGTTTTCCTTTATTCCCTTCACCTTCTCCACTCCACGGCGGAACCACCAACAACGGCACGCGCAGGCTAGGTTGCCAAGGCAAGAAAAGATCGCAAGCCTGCAACTGCAAGAAACCGACCCTCGCGTGCCGCGAGCAAGCGCAGATCCGGCCACGGCGGGAGCCGATCGCCGGCGACCTCCTCTCGATCCGTCGCAGGTAACCCTCCTCTTCCACCCCTCCCCTCCGCCTGTCAGGCCGGCTCGCCAAGTCCAATCGTGGGATCAGGAAGATTAGCTGTGGTTATTAGCTCGTTGTTTGAGGCCCGCGAGTGTTGAATCAGGAGGATGAGCAGGCGGGCGCGGGTTTGCGGTTTCAGTAGATGGTTTTGGATGTCGCTTTGATCCTGGTTCCGAAAGGTAGTGTGGTCCGGCTTGGTTGATTCGTTCACCCATGGGCCATTCCATGCAGGAGCTGATGCGATCAACAAACAATGAAAAATGTCCTTAATTTAGAAATTCAACCAAGCGAATCTTTATGTCGTTCTCTCTTACTTTTGTTTTTTTTCTTCCAAAAACACAGCCATGCGAACCATTTCTGCCTCAAGGCAGAAGCCGTGAAGTCCTTTTCCGCACAGACAAGGAATTGTGTAAGAATTTCCTTTAAGCCCACACAGTATGCTGCTGTGCAGAGCGAGGAATAATCAGGACTTCAACCCTTTCAAGGGCCCATCAAATGCATCTCTCTTAAGCCTCCATTATTCCTTCCTCTCCTACTGCTAATACGCAGAAAGTGATTCTTTACTTTCTCGTTGTTTCTTGGGCGAGATCATGTTATGCCTTGTTTTCAAATGTAAATCCTTGTCTCTTTCCAATTGCTTGCAACTTCGAAGGACCTTTGGCCCTTTGTGCAAACCAGAGACAGATGTTATATTTATTGAATTATCTTCTCTACAACTTGTCATAAGATTCCTGCCAATCTACTTACTCCACTTACAAAATATTTCGGTCAGCTTCGTTGCTTTGTGCTGAATCTTACACCATCTTGACTGTTAACCTGTTGTGATAGTGCTGTTGCTTCCAAAAGTCAGCTTGTAATGTTGAGTCGTTCACACTGTAGAAGTAGGCAAGGGTCTACAAGCAATTTCATTATACTTTGTAGCAACTTAAGTTGACTGTTGGGAATTTCGTTGTCATCATAAAATAATTTGTGTGGTTCTCTGAGCAATACCATTTAGCAGCCGTTGGAGATGTGGATATATTATTTACTCAAAGAGTTTAAAACTATCAAATACTTACTGTTTTACTGCATTTTAGATTTTTTTGCTCTGCATAGTAAGGCTTTCTAATATATGCTCTACTCATGCTGCTGAACCTGTTTATACCATACAATCATTTTTGATTTTGTTAGTTGGTAGAACAATATCGAGGCTTCTAAATATTGCTCATTGTTAGTATTTTTCATTTTGCCATGATGCCTAGTGTTATCTAGAATGCTACTGTAGTCTGGAAGTATTCCCCATGCTGCACTAATGACTAATCTAGTTATACTCATTTCTTCTATTCAAGGCAATTATTTATAAAAGTGAAAAGATATTAGCTATTACTTATTTGCAACATACTAGCATGATGGTTATTAATACTTTAAACTTTCTTGTAGTGAAATTTGTGAAATCTTTCAGTTGATGAAATCTTAATATCGTGGGAAAAATTACTGGTGATAATTCAAACATGTCAATTCTTCATAGAATTGCCACAAGTGACGTGCCACTGGTGAAAGAGTATGGTCTGGCTGGAATTATTGGTGCTATTCTACTTGCTATAGTTATTCCTGTCATGCTTTCTTCAATATTTAACAAAAAGGGAAAGAAAAGAGCAGTACAAGCTGATGTGGGTGGCGAGGCAGGACTTGCCATGCGAAACAATAGATTTTCCACTTTAGTTGAAGTTCCATGGGAGGGTGCCAACACAATGGCAGCTTTATTTGAGATGGCTAGCAAAAAGTACCCTCGACAGAGGTGTCTTGGCACAAGGAAACTAATAAATAGAGAATTTGTGGAGTCACCTGATGGCAGGAAGTTTGAGAAATTGCATTTAGGTGAATATGAATGGGATTCCTATGCAGAAGCATTTAATCGTGCATGTAATTTTGCTTCTGGTCTCATCAAGTTGGGTCACCAACGAGATAGTCGTGCTGCAATATTTGCTGATACAAGAACTGAGTGGATCATTGCTGCGCAGGTGATTATAATAAATAGTGTGACTTTCTGTATACATTTGTGAGAACTTATGGTCCTATATGACAATAATTGATTTTATTTTGGCAGGGATGCTTTCGACAAAATTTAACAGTTGTAACTATCTATGCATCTCTTGGCGAGGATGCACTGGTGCATTCACTGAATGAGGTACAACCCATTTGGCTTTTTTGTGCAGTACTTATGTATACTTAACTCAAACCAACATAGGCTTTTAGTCCCAAACAAGTTAAGGTAAACTAGTAGTATTTATGTATTATTCTTAAAATTTATCTACTTGGGAAACTATTATATTCCTACTGTCTCTTTTCTTTTGTTTATAAATGGGTATTTTTACACATCTGTTATTGAAGTATCGGTCATCCTTATATGTTATCCATCCTTGCTCAGCAACTTCAAAAATTTTGGGCAAACTATTTGATGGATGAAACGTAATGTCGACTCTCATATGTTGGTTTAGGTTGTTGATATGATACTGTTTTTCATCTGTTTGGTTTACATGTTTTATCGGTTTATTAGATGTCTTGCCTAAATTATCTTCATTAGTTGTCAGTTGATCTTGAGAGAAATTTTTAGTAGTATGAACATTCAAGCAATAACCATGCAAATTGTTTCCCAAGTCTGACGAAAATATTCTATAAGAAGAGTTAAATGTGAAATTCATTTTCGTTGTGTAAATTTCAGACACAGGTTTCAACTCTGATATGTGATTCAAAGCAACTTAAGAAGCTACCTGCAATCAGTTCCAAGTTGCAAAGTGTTAGGCATGTTATCTATATTGAGGATGAACCAGTTGAGGCTGATATACTCAATCAAATGAAGCATTGGACAACATTATCTTTTGTTGAAGTTGAGGAATTGGGTAAAGCATCACATATGGATGCAAGATTACCTTCAAGCACTGATACTGCAGTTATTATGTATACTAGTGGAAGTACTGGTCTTCCCAAGGTACACTTGTGCTCAAAGATATTCTGATTTTTTGCGTCGTTTTCTATTTGTTTTTCATGAAAATAAACAAGAACAACATGAAAATAAACAAGAACAAAACAGCAAGTGACCTGTGTGATAGAGAGAATTTCAATCCCAATAGTAAGGATGAGATGTTCCGTTGAAAAAATGCAATACTCTGTTACCATATTTTACTAGTCAACAAATTTTGCCATTAACTTGACAGAATATTATGATAATCTCTTGGGCCTATCTCTTAACATACTCACAGATCTTCCTTTGAACTGATGCTCTCCACAATTAAGGGCAACATTGAGAGTTATGATAATATGCAGTTATGTCCATTTACTTGATATTTACAGAGGAGAATGAAGCAGGACAATAAACCCTCTCTACAAATTGAATTCACTTTCCTGATATATACTCTCTCTTCCCCAGGGAAAGTTGTCTTTTCCTTTTAGTATTTTTGCAAGTGCAATTACCCACTTGCTTATTGTGGAAGAATAGAAAGGATGGAAACAGGATGAAGCAAACTGATCCATCACTTCTTCATCCACCATGCACCCTCATCTGGAAGACCCTCTATAACCATTGGATCTCTAGGTTGATCCTAGTATTCAGAAAAAAAATCCAAATTCAGAAACCATTTGCATTTTGCTACGTGAAAATGGGTCAATTTTGAAATTCATAACGAGAACATCATTCTACACAAACAAGTCAAAATTTTTTGGATTAGGAAAAACAGATATAGATAAAATATATGAATTAGCTGTTCATTCTTGTGGAAACATTCATTTTCTTTTTGACAAAATGATCAGCACAATCCATATCTGTTCATGCAAACTTGGATTACGGGTCCATGGTCAACCACTTTTGAGTTTGCACTTTGCATTTCTTGTATCTTCTTTTAATCCAGTTTGATGGTTTCCTTTAATATAGGGTGTAATGATTACACATGGAAACATGGTGGCCACAACTGCAGCTGTCAAGACAATCATACCAAAACTTGGCATGGGGGATGTTTATCTGGCATACCTTCCATTGGCTCATGTCTTTGAACTAGCAGCAGAGGTGATATCTTTTGCAATTCAGAGATATGCCATTGATAAGAACTGTGGATATTTCTATGACATATTGTTGTTTTGTTTGGCCAGACTGTCATGTTAGCTTCTGGTGCTGCCATTGGATATGGCTCAGCTCTGACTATGACAGATACATCAAATAAAATAAAGAAGGGGACAAAAGGAGATGTTTCTGCACTGAAGCCTACTCTTATGATCTCAGTCCCTGCAATATTAGACCGCATCAGGGATGCAGTGTTTAAGAAGGTTCAAGATTCTCTTCTCGAGTGTAAACTAATGTGTTCCTTGTACCATCTGTCCCAGTAGTTTGCACCATTATCTTTCCATCTTGAATAGTTCTGCAATCTTTTGTATGCCATTTGCATTCAGCTGCAGTGTGTATTTAATTAAATTTCTTCAGCTAACATGTCTTTACAGAACTTTGGTGCATTAATCATTTGTTTAAATATCTAATAGCCTGTGAAAAAGTTAAAGAAAAAATTGTGAATAATACAGGTCCTAATATTGTTTTAAATTAAACATTATCTGTATGGCCATATGCTTAATTTCCTTTTTGTTACAGCAATGTTTGACATTATTCACACACGCCACATAGATATTGTCCTATCTTTGAGGTTGTCTGCACAGTTAGCATCCTAGCAAGTCCTAGATTTTTCAGTACCTTGATGTTCTGCCTAGCCCAATGGGCAGCCCCAGCCAGTTTGAACGTAGTATAGCGTGAATGTTTTTGGCATCATAGAACCTTCAGTTTTTGGTGCACCGCTTCGGCCACATCTCTTATTTTCCAACCCTAGTGTTTATAATGCCTGCCTTACTGCAGCACGTTTATGTCTTGTCTAGCGTAGAGTCAAACTTATTTAGCTTTGGTATCCATACCTAGAGATTGAATTTGAAACATGAGTTTCCATAGACTTCATATTATAGAGGCATTGCATCAAATAGTATGTGCCATGCAGGCAGAATTAAGCCGTCAAATGAAATGAGTATCCACCAAAATATGGTTTTAACGTACTTTCATCACAAAAATTAACATTTAAATTATGTTTCCAGGTTGGTGAGAAGGGTGGTCTGACAAAAAAGCTGTTTGACATTGCCTATAAGCGAAATCTTGGAGCTATTGAAGGGAGTTGGTTTGGATCCTGGGCACCAGAGAGGATGATATGGGATAGCCTTATTTTTAAACCAATATGTGCCATGCTTGGTGGACGCATTAGATTTGTTCTTTGTGGTGGTGCACCTCTATCAAGTGACACACAAAGATTTATGAATATATGTCTGGGGTAATTTCTTTTGTCCTATCAGGATTATCTTAAATTTAACTATTTTCACTCAGTTAAATGTCAATTGAAAGTCTTAAAAAATTCCAGTTGAGGTGATTTGTTGAAGAAACTTATTTGGCAGTCGTTGAGCATGAGTCACTTCTCAGATACTTGAATTACCCTTTTTTTCTTCAAAAAACGAGGCTTGAATTACAAGAGTTCCAAAAGCATACAAGGAGGGAACTTTTTATGTCTTATTGATACCACTACATCTTAAGTTTGTGTAAGAGGTTACTAAAATTAGTGATTTGAACGAACTTACCTCATGGCAAATGCAAGTTCAATCCCATACTCTAGTCTTAGGCATTGTTGGAACATACATTTGCAGGCAATATGCTCATCAAACCTTTGGATTTATTTATTTATTACAGAAGAAAAACACATTTGTAGGATAAGCTCATAAAATTTTGTTATCCTGCCAATTATTTTTTTACTTCAAACAGTTTGTCAAAATTCACTTTACAGTGAATTTTTATTCTAGATTACTATTTAGTGAATCAAAAGCTGAAAAAAGTTGAAATATTAAACGGAGGACCTTTCTATATTACATTGGTCTATGCACCATGCTATAATGTCATGAGCTTCCTGCTATTGTATGTTGCTACATTTGTTTTTGGTTCTTATGCAGTTTTGCATTACTTGTGCTGCAGTGTTCCAGTAGGTCAAGGCTATGGATTGACAGAGACTTGTGCTGGAGCGGCCTTTTCTGAATGGGATGACACAAGTGTGGGTCGTGTTGGCCCACCCCTTCCTTGTTGCTATGTCAAGGTCTGTGTCTTACTAGGGACAGTCAGCTTGTCTGATGATATTTGCATATACTTAACAGATAGAAGTATAATATTTATGCATACAAAGTGATAATTAAATGAACCTAGCAGCAACATGATATATAGAACAGCAATAATCTGTTTATGCTATGTCTAGGGATAAATTGCTCTCTCGGCCCTACCCCTTGCCCATGTCTGCAGGACTTTAGCACCCTGGGGATTCCCATGGTGATATGACAACAGATAACAACTTTAGCTGTTCCCAGTGAAATAACACAGCACAGACTTTTAATTCTAAGCAAGTTGGGTTAGATTTTTAGATATGTTTCTTTCTAAGCATTTCTATTCAAATACATATAATAATGGAGAAATGGTTCCATACACCTATGGTTTCTCTCTTCGGAGACACCATGTACACATATATATTATAGTTCTTTATCAGTTTCAACATACTACATATACTATACACCTATGGGCTATCTGCATGTGCTGGTCTGCCATGATAAGGACCTTTCTGTATTTTTTATCTTTTCAAGTGTGGTTTACTTTCCTTATTATTTGATCCTGTTGTTCAGAAGCCACACTATTTAAGATGATTAGACTCTTTTTTGTAAAACAATGCATAAGTCTTTCCCCTTCCCCTTCTCTCACTTTTATTGGAGTTATAATAGTTATTTTGTTTCAACCCAAATAATGACTGTGTGAGTTGTTGTATCTTGATCTAGAGGTTAGAAAAAAAATGGCTTGTAGACAGGAATAAATTTGTTACCTTAAGAATGAGCAACATCCCCATTTTAAAATTTCCAGTGGCATGCAGGAAGTATGTATAATTATTTTACCATACCACAATAGTTTTGGTTCACTAACAGTTTTATTTCCAAGTATTTCATTCGGTTGTGAGATATTTCTGTTTGTTCTCTTATCATGTTGTATCTCTCTCTAAGTCTCTTTTTTCTGATCAAACGAATGTAGCTTGTTTCGTGGGAAGAAGGTGGCTACACTATTTCTGATTCTCCAATGCCCCGAGGAGAGGTTGTAGTTGGTGGATACAGCATAACAAAGGGTTATTTCAACAATGAAGAAAAAACAAATGATGTCTACAAGGTAAAGGATCTTTACCAAACATCCTTAGTGATCAAGTACAATATTTTTCAATTCATTTTTGCTTCTGTTTCTACAGGTGGATGAGAGGGGAATGTGCTGGTTTTACACTGGAGATATTGGCCAGTTCCATGCTGACGGGTGCCTTGAGATCATTGACAGAAAAAAGGATATAGTAAAACTTCAGTATGGAGAATATGTGTCTCTTGGCAAGGTTTGGTTACAACTGTGCCTCAAACATTATGTGTATTCTTTTTGTGTTATTAATTAGCCCCTCCTCTCGTTCTCTCTGGCCTCTGCAGGTTGAATCAGCTCTAACAACTAGCAATTATGTGGATAACATAATGGTTTATGCTGATCCATTTCATAATTATTGTGTGGCGTTGGTAGTGCCGGCACACCAATCCTTAGAGAAGTGGGCTCAAAATTTGGGGATTAACTACAAAAACTTCGATGAGCTCTGCCACAATGATCAAGCCATTAAGGAGGTCCAGCAATCTCTATCAAAGGTTAGACTTGCATTGACCACTTCTGCATACCATTATATCAGCATCTTGCATTTCTCCTGGAGAGTTGCCAGCTTGATCTATCAGATCTATGCTGTTAAAATTTTGACGTTCTACTGTTCTCTCTAACCGAGCATCAATTGAGTATACTGATTGTCATCTTTATTTTAGAAGCAAATTGAGTGCAAAATTCAAATTGTCAGTAACTCTTCCACTTGAACTCTAATCTATTGTTCATTTTGATCTATCTTAGAAATTCAATAAATCCCCATTGTTTTCATCTTTATTTTTTGAAGTAATTTAAAATTTCAAGCTTCCTTTAAAACACAGGAATTTCATAGTAGTAGTTCATTCCCCAGAAGAATTAGTAAAATTTCCTGAGTTCCAAAGGAGCCCTTAAAATTTCCAGCAGTAATTTTACCCCAAAAAAACACCTATCAGCAAAGTGCCTAGATTTTATGAAAAAGAAATTTGGATCCTATGCCATACTACGACTTACCTATGGCGAGCATGCCATCTTTGTCATCCTTAATTTGAAATAGGTGCATTTCGTGGATCAGGCAATGCCATTTTCTGTATGGCTGGTGTTGCATAGCTGTATACATTTGAATATGAAAGAACATAAGTGCAAAAGCTGATGGATT
Source organism: Oryza coarctata (assembly GCA_030770085.1). Lineage (NCBI taxonomy): Eukaryota > Viridiplantae > Streptophyta > Magnoliopsida > Poales > Poaceae > Oryza > Oryza coarctata. Next base: position 10,264,789 of record CM061471.1, read on the forward strand.
TTACGAGCTCATCAGTGAATACAACAGATAAGATGGATGGCACTCCAGTAGACTTGTTTATAGAACTGCGAGGATATACAATTATGCTGAAGAACATAATTGTATGCTTCGAAGTCTATTTGGTGCCGCTAGTATCTTCATAACTGAAAACAACTGGTAGCCCATTGATTGATCTTTATCCTGTGTTATCCTGATTGTAGCCAAGCTAATCACAGATTTATGACATAAAATGAGTATGTCTTTATTAGCCTGGCAGTTAGATGATATCGTGTGACTAACATAAGAAGATCGACCTCTCGTGGATTTCGGAGTATATTTCTAGCACATGATTTGTAACAACAACAATAAAATCTTTTAATCTTAAGTAAGTTAAGATAGGTTAGTTAAAACCTAATATGAGTATTAAATTATGATTTAGACATGTTAATAACTGCTTTTTAAATATTTTTATTTAAGTATAGATATTTATGTATATTTCAATCCTTTCAAATATTTCTATTTAAGTATAGATATTTATATTTATGTATATTTCAATCCTTTAATTTATTTTTATTACTTCTTTCTATATCAATTTTGATTTTCTTATATCTCGTATCACATTATTATATTGGTTTATAATTCTACAATGTATTGATGTCTGCGAGTCTTCTTTAAACATTGCTAAACCAGCTTAACCGATGTTGAACAACCTTTCTTTTAATTGGTGTTACTCTTAGTCGATCATATATATTATTGTTTTGGACTTGATTTATTCTTATATGACCACGAATCCAGCGTAACATACGTATTTTTACAATACTTAGCTGTTGAACATGTCGTATTTTTATAGATAAATATTCTGCGCTATATAATCTAGCTGGTCTAATCGTCGTTATATTAAACTTACCTTTACCTTGTGCGGTAACCTCTTATCACAGAGAATGCCAGATACTTGATGCCATTTTATTCATCTCGCTTTGATTTTATGGCTAATGTCTACATCTCAAATATTCCGTCTTGATTCTTCTTACTCTAAAGCCTTTGGACTTAAAAATCTGTTGTCATAACTCTAATTTTCTATTCTCTCGTTTGGCTCTCATCAACTAACATTACATCATTTGCAAAGAGCATATACTAAGAGATATAGTTTTATGTTCCTTATAACCTCATTCATTAATAAGGCAAAGAGATACGGCTTAAGCTTAATACCTGATATAGTTCTATTTTAATCAGAAAGTAACCTATATTACATTATTTGTTTAAACACTAGTTATAGCATTATTGTATGTCTTTGATGAGAGCAAAATAATTTGTTGAGATTTTATGTTTGTCCAAAATTTACCATATAATATTTCTTAGTATCTTGGTATAAGTTTTCTCTAAGTCAATGAAAACCATGTGAAGATCCTTCTTCTGTTTTCTAAACCGTTCTATAACTTGTCTTATTAAAAAAATTACTTCTATGGTTGATCTTTCAGACATGAAACCAAATTGGTTTATATAAATTTGTGTTGTTCTCTCAAACGGTATTCAATAACTTTCTCCTATAGCTTTATAGTGTGGCTCATCAATTTAAATCTCCATTAATTAGTACAACTTTAAATATCTCTCTTATTCTTAAAAATTAGTACCTATATACTTCTCCACTCATTAGTCATCATGTTCAATTGAAAAATAGTATTCAACAACTTGGTTAGTCATACTATAGCTATATCCTTGAGATATTTCTACATCTTGCTTAGAATACCATCAGGTCCCATTGTCTTACACCCTTTCATCCGCTTCTCTGATCTCAGATTTTAGGATTTTCCGCACAAAACGCCTATTGATGTCATCCGATGAATCGTTCAACTGGACGATGGTGTCTTCATTCCCACTATTAAACAAATTGTTAAAATATTATTGTCATCTATATTTAATCTCATTCTTCTTCACCAAGAGCTGCTCGCTCTCATTTTTAATGCACTTAACTTGGTTAAAGTCCCTTATCTTTCTATCATAAGTCCTACCTCTAGCCATTCTATATATATTCTCTCTTTCTTTCGTACTTAGACGTTATAAAGATCCTCGAAAGCCCGTCCCTTTGTCTTACTCAACTTATTTTATGGTCTTCTTAGTCACCTTATATGTTTCCATATTTACACTTATGTTATGGTGCAAACATTTATAGCATTCTTTCTTCTTTTTAATAACTCTTTGCACATTTTCGTTCCACTACCAAGTGTTTTTAGTTTCACATCTACTCTATTTGGTTACTCCAAATACTCTTAAGCAATCTTCCGAATACATGTTGTCATCTTCTTCAACATATTATTTGCATCGTCTTCTTCCTTTAAGAACCCTCTTTGATAACTCTTTTCTTGAAGATATTTAATGTCTCCCCTTTCAACTTTCACCACTTGGTTATTATAATTTTGACTTTTATCTCTATGAGCATGTACTAGAAAGCGAAAGTCATCACTAGCCTATGTTGAGAAACCACACATTCTCTACGTACATCTTATAATTTATATATACTCGTTAATCTCCTCTTTTTACAAAGACAGTCAATCTGGGTAGAGTGTTGGTCGTTACTAAAAGTCACTAAATGGGAATCTCTTACTAAAGAAAGTATTGGCTATCATCTGAAATCTCTATGTACCACGTTAAAATCTGTACCTGTTGCACCTATATAATCATTAAGCTTCTCTCATATAAAAATCTTATTACTACTAGATATAGCTCTAACAAAGTCATCTAAGTCTTCTCATAAATGTTTTCTTAGCACTCATACTAGCCTACATGAGTTGTATACGCACTAATTACGTTTAAGTGCTAATGACAAGTTTAATTAAAATGATCATATCCTCTTGTCTTCTTAGCTCCACTACACCATCCTTGAGGTTCTTATAAATTAAAATTTTACTTCATTTCTATTTAAAGTTGTCCCTATGTACCAGAGCTTAAAGCTGGTACTGTTCATCTCCTTCGCTTTTTGACCTTTTCATTTAGCCTCTTGAACGTACAAGATATTTGTGCACCTCCTAACCACTGTCTCAACTAGCTCTTTTAACTTACTTGTAAAGGGATCCTACATTCCAGCTATTTAAACGGATTCTATTTAGCTCGACTAGCTTCCTTATCCTTCACACACACCGAGTCAAGTGTAAAGACCATTGCTTATTTTTCACCTCACCCGAGCGTCGATGTGGCGCGTCAGTAAGTATGCGACGGCTCGATCCTTGTTCATTTGACACCATGCTTAGATCACAACAGCGCGTTACGGGAGTGACGACCTGGTCCTTGTCCATTTAACATCATAATTAGGTTCTAATATATTGTCAATAAGAGGGTTATGTTGTAACGAGATTCTCTTGGGTTTTATCTTATCTAAGCTTTTACATTGGTTCGTTTAGGACTAAACACCATATAAATCCCAACACTGACGAAGTTAATATAGTTTATGTTTGCATGACAAAGAATTTAAAAAGCATCGCAATAGGTAATCTATCATCTTTGACGTGATTCATTTTAATGACTTGTAATCTAAGGCGATCGCAACCTGCATCTGATAATACCAGTATGTTTTTCATACTACTCATGCTAATTGCATATCATCATTCTCCGTGGTATCTAACGCAATGTGTTCTAATTGTGCAGGCCGCAAAAGCAGCGAGACTTGAGAAATTTGAAATACCAGCAAAGATTTTGTTGCTGCCTGATCCATGGACTCCAGAGTCTGGGCTGGTGACAGCTGCACTTAAACTAAAGAGAGAGCAGATAAAGACCAAATTTAAAGATGATCTTAGCAGGCTCTATCACTGAATCAGCTATGGTGTCTGCTCGGGCACCATTATCGTGTGAAATAATCTATCTTCTTTGCTATTTGTCATCTGCAAGGCCCTCTTGACGGGATGACCTGCTCAGTAAATTCAGTTTGTAGTGATACTCCGAATGGTAGGGCCGAAAAACGACTGGGACGTGGAGCAGTGTAATTATGGGATTTCTCCATGCCTTGTTCGTACTTGAGCTAGGATAATAAATTTCTCAAGACCGGTTAATCTGCTTCTGTTCTTCTGGTTAATAATAGTTGCATGTTCACTTTCTTTGCTTCTGATGGTTGTTAAACACTGATTAACAAGTTTTTGATGAGATTTTATTTCGAATTGGTTCAGCAAGAAATAAATCTCGGTTTGAATCTGGATGTATTTGATTCTTGTTGATTCAATCTTTTATAGTCCGATCTAAAATATCTATGGTATAGCTTTTGTTATTATCAGTTATATTAGGTCTACATTGCTTTTGCTTTTGATAAGGTAAACAACATGTTATTTAACGTTATATCGCCTAATAAATTATCTTTATATTGTATGCTTATACTTTATCGGACTGTCTAGTCGATAGAGAGACTATTGGAGATGAACAGCGTGCATATGACACATCGGGGCAACTATTGGATGTTTTTCACGTCAACTAATGTGCATATATTTGTGCTTTCTCGGTGTGAATTTTGTGAGGTCCCTACTTTCTCTAGACATAATGCACATAGAAGTAATAAAAGTGAAGAACGCACCAGGCCACAGCAATGGCAAAAACTACATGCTTCAGTTTCGGCCCACCTCTCCTGCTTCGCAAGAAACCGGGTGACGAGTTCCACCCAGGCCAACAATGATCAACTCTCCACTTCTCTCGTTTACTCCATCCAGGTCAGTTGCCAGATTTTTGCACTACTATTCCGCCCAAGCTGACTGGAATTCTCTTGCTGATGTGCAATCTTCTAACTCGAACCTACTTTGCTCCTTCAGAATAGATCTCCACTTCTGCTTACATGCTTGCAGAAACACCAGAGTCGTAATACAGGTAAGACCCGTACCAGAGTCGTAATACAGGTAAGACCCTTATTCTTATATACATAATTGGCTCTAAACGGGATACCGTACTTTGGAGTTCCAACATCCAAAGGATAGGCAACTCTCAAAAATCCAAAGCAATGTCCACACGGATTTATAGGAAATTTCAATTCACGTTAAAAAACCATTGCAGTGTCGTTGATCGACTTCCATCTGAGTTCGTCGATATACTTCCATTCAAGATAAAAAAAAATTCATCCAAGTTATATATATGACAGTTGTAGCACAGAGTTAGAGTCACATACAAGTACAAATGGACTGCTGCGTGCCTGCGTCAGAGTTCCATTGAAGTCACAATAGGTTCCAAAGAAGTTTCTGCCGAGTCTCAGGCCCAAGTATCTCCATTCTCCAACAGGTAGCCAACATGGATTCAGATTTCACAAGGGTACTTTCGACTCTCCAATAAATGTTTCAGTTAATCTTTGAGTCCACCCACATGCAGTTCTTACACCTCAACAATGGCAGACATGCTATGCTACCGTAAGAAAAGAATTTCAAATAAGATTATACGAACAGAATGCAATCACAACCAAGGTGCCAAAATGATGTCATAGCACATTAACTCCAGCCTAGCAGCATTCTCCCATGAGCAGCAAATCCTTCTTTCCTTACAGACCGCAAGTTAAGAGAAGGGAGCACAAGGACACTTTTACATTTACATAATCAGGCAGCAAGGATAGACAGATGACCTAGACTTCATTCCGTCAGTTTTGTTACCTGAAAAGGAATTCTGAGATCTTGCACTGCTTTTATGCACGCTTTGTTTCTCTTTCTTGCTGATTCGCCATCATTATCAAATGCAGCAGACCTGATTTTTGTTGGATCTTTTAGACAGCTTTCTGAAACCACCTTCTCAGCTGCGTTACTCTCACCCATGGTGATCCCTTTCCCATTCTTATCCCAAATGTTGGGCTGAGGAAGGTGTGGATCTTGTCGAGTTAAGTTAATAGCGGCAAGCTTTTCAGCCAGTTCTTCAATTGAACGGAGCGCAAGATTGTATCCTTCCTGTGTTCTACATGCCTCACTTGCTATAAACACCGATTTCTTGCAAATTGTTGAATACCTCATTTTCCTAGTGGACACTTCGGCCATGTTCAAAGGTACATGACTTAGTGTAGCAGCACTGTCTGACCCCTTCAGAGTCCACCTACGAAACAAGTATTTATCTGGTATCAGGTTGACATTCCTATGTGTCATCACCTTTAGAATATGCTCACAGAGTAACCCTTCCCTCTCGTAGTGCTTGCAAACACAGGTAAAGGTCTCATCCTCCAATTTGGAATGAACAAGGTAACTTCTGTTCTGGCTTTGGTCACCAAACACATTTTGGACTAAATAGGAATCAGGGGTTGCCTCGCATATCACATTGTACATAGTTGTGTTCTTGAGGTGCTCCTGAAACCTCTCAAATATTGCACGAGTGTAGAATTTTGATGCCTGCTCCTCCATTGGAAATTTGGACCACAAATTTGCATCTGTTTTGACAGTAACATAGAACTGTTTATCATCCCTGTCCAGGCAAGATTGAACGAGCTTCTCGTATTGCATGATGAAGTTCTGAATGGAGTCTCCAGGGTGGACAAAATCCTTGAACAATGCTTCCATCACCTCACTCTGTTGGGTAATGCTCATGAATGGGAAGAAGCAGTCCATGAAATAGCATGGAACCCATTTTTCTCTGATTTTGTAGAGGTGCTGCATATATTTGTTGCTTGCCAGATTGTACTGGTCAAGCACGGTGGCCCATCTACTTTCGAACTCTTCAACAGTAAACGACTCGTCAATGCAATTTCTTAGGTCATCTTCAAACCCTTCCAACCGAGACGGCAGCACACCAAGCCTGAACTTAGTGTTTCTATGAATGTACCATGAGCAACACTTATGAGAGGTGTTTGGCAAAACATTTGCGATTGCATTCTCCATAGCTTCATCTTGATCGGTCATGATACTCTTTGGCGCTTTCCCATACATGGCCTTCAAAAAAGTCTGAAACACCCATTCAAAGGTTTCCACAGTTTCAGCATTTAGCAACACACACCCGAAAAGCACAGTCTGCCCATGGTTGCTCACACCAATAATGGGCGCAAATGGAAGACGGTACTTGGTTGTGAGGTACTTTGTATTAAAAACCACACAATCACCAAATTTTCTGTATGCTTCCCTTGATACTCCATCCACCCAAAAGAGGCTGGTAACTTTGTTTTCACTATCCAACTCCATACTATAAAAGAATGATGAGTCATCTGCTTGCAATTCTTGGAAGTATTTGATTGTAGCTGCCATATCAGTGTAGTTTTCCTTGGCCTCTGGCCTCTTGGTCGCCCTCAGGTTGCCCACATCGTTCCTTGCGAGAGGGATGTTTTGCATGCTTCCATACAAATCACAGAGAACAGACATGATCCTCTGTGTGGGTATGTTGTTTGTGTGCAGAAACTCTAAGAGATCATGATCTTCATCTGTTATGAGGCGATGGGGCTTTAAGGACATAAGTGCAGAAGGGTTCAAAGGTGGATGGTTATGATCCAGATCTACTATGGTGACCACCCACATTTCAGCCCTCTTCACAACCACCATTCTTGCCTTACAGCCTGTCTTCAGAACTCTACTGGACCTCCTCGACCTGCTGCTAGCACTAGCACCACAATCCCTTGAGCTCCGCTCAGAGTGGCAAGCGAACTCATACCTATTGTATTGCTTTGTGATCTGGCTTCTTCTACAGCTTGAAATCTTTGTTATGAAACCCCATTTTCTTGCATAGTCATCATAATAGTTCTTTGCCTCGTCCTTGTCACGAAACTCCATGCCAACATATGGTTTGTCAGGCTTCGAATCGGTACCTCCAATCTCATCATCCCGCACACCCTCTGCGCTTTCACCAATCTCTTCATCCTGCACACCCTCTACACCTTCACCTTCTTGGTGTTCAGAAGTAGCAGCAAACACTTCGATTAAGGCGTCCTTGAGATGATTCTCTTGGTCAGCGGTAATCTCATCTGATGTCTTGTCATCCTTGTCTTCCATGACTGGAGAAGATCTGCACAACAGCAACCGGACCAGGCCCTGTCAGGCATTTGATCAAACACGTAGCATACAACGCCATGGACGCCACCAATCGAACGAAAGGAAACTTGCCTGAGGTTCAGCGATACTTCAGACCGCCCACTCGCACAGATCGAATCAAGCGTGCGGCCCCGACGAAGAGCCGCGCTACGTCTGGGTCGCCCGGCGGCAAGGAGGTCAAGAGCTCCGGCGGGCGGCGCGCGCGCGGAGTCTTCCTGGAGATGTCCGCGGAGAGCGCTTGACGGAGGCGGCGGGCGGAGGCGAGGAAAGGAGCGTGGCGGCGTACGGCTCCGTGGAAGCGCGGGGGAAGACGGCGGCGCCTGCCGCCGAGGCAGCCGCGGCAGCGGACGACGAGCGCTAGTGTTCCGTTGCTGGGGGGATTTGTGGGTTGATGGAGGATGACGTTAGCTGGATCTGGGCCGTTAGGATGGGTACGATTCAGCGTTTCGTTTTGGATCTTATCCCGTCAGAAGGGCAGGCTACGGTGTCCCGCGGCATACAAATGTCCACCCACAGATACTACTACCTCCCTCTCCAACTATAATTGATTATATAGACAAAATCACTTACTCATTCCTATTTTTAAATTATTTTAAAAGATTAAGAAATAAGACGAGAAGAACGGGGAGTAAGGTGGTTGATGGGTGCGGGGTGATTGGTACAGATATGGTGAGGTACCAAGATAATTAAAAATATTTTAAAACCAAATGAGTAAATGCTCACCGCCAAACCTCACGGGGAAAGGTCCGACTGGTCCAAGCGGAGGTTCTATCGGGGAGCGACGACGACTTGATCACATGAAGGTTTGGACGATCTGCATAGTTTTAGTGTAGGTTCTTAAGATTCGATATCTGAGGATGTGCTAGTCAATTTAACCCTGCAATTGACGAGGAGGTGAGGTGAATGGGTCAGTTGGACGATAGGCCGATACGAGCTCTCGCTATCGGCTGGTCGTCAATAGGATCGAGTTGGTCATCAGACGCGTTTGGATGATTCCTACTATCGGCTGGTCATCGATAAGGATTGAGACGCTCTTTCATCGGCTGGAGAGCCGATGAAGGCATATACAGATATCGATGAAAGATGCGATGACTCCGGGTGTAACGAAAGCGAGATCCTAATCCATCAGCCGTAGAGCCGATGGGGACACCAAAGGGTATTTAAAGAATAGTAAAATACGCGGGATCTCTCTTGGTTGCCGACGGAAGCTATAGCACTCGAGTATTTGTTGAACAACCGATGGAGGCATGAGAGATAGACGTGTGGAACGGATTAGAGGACCTATCGACCAAAGAGCCGATGACACTTCGTTGCATCCGAGGCGCGGAGCGGGGCCCGATCCCCTACAAAGCCACGAGGACCAGAGACCACGGTAATGGCACCGTTAGAACCAGCCTCGATAGATCGGATTGAACCGAGACAGTATGAGGCCAGGTCTTATACGCACGGAGACAACAGAGGCTTAGACTGAACGTAACGACTAGGGAGGAAAAAGGCGAGGTCATCGACTACTTACCGGCCGAACGTCCGACATAGGCCTACACCTAAACCCATCGGCCATTTGAGCTGATGGGGAACAAAACCCTCTAGGTCTCAACGCCGGCCACGTCAGACGAGAGCCCTGATAGATCGGACCAAATCGAAACAGTACCAGGCTACGTCCAATATGTCTAGATCGATCTCTAGCGGATTGATCGTTAGATGATACGCGAGACGGATGTGGGGCCTACATTGTCGACTACTCACTCTGACGAGACGCCGCGCGAAGACCCACCGAAGCGCTGGCTTGAACCGCCACCGCCGATCTCGTAGGTCAAACCTAACCGATGCAGTATGAGATCGTGGACGGAGGAGGGAGACCGACACGCTAGCGTGCCTCGTGCATACGTGATGAGGTACGCTCGATCCGACTAAGAGGTCGAACCTAATCGATGCAGCCTTAGACAGAGTAGAGCGTACGATAAGAAGACATCCCTGAAGGTATGCGTGCATCGATCGAAAAGCCGATGCACTAGGCGTGACGGTCGATGGAAGTCTTCTAAAGACGGGTGTGTATCGGCTAAGAAGCCGATAAGCTGGACGTGTTACTCAAGGTATAAATAAAATCATCGGCTAACCACTCCGATAAAACGCTGGGTAGAGACCTACAGGCCTACGGCTCAATCTACTGTCGGCAGTCTTATAGGTCAAACCTAATTGATGCAGAACAGGACGAACGATGACAGAGAGAGCTTGGTAAACCGATAGATCTCGTATAAATGTGAAGCGATACACTCAATCTAACTAAGATGTTAAATCTAACCGATGTAGTTTTAGACAGAGCAAGATATATCAAAATAGTGACAGGACTTAGCCATTTGTCGGAGATCGAACTTAACTGATGCAACCTCGCGTCGAGAGCTAGAGTCCGTCGATAAAAAACTAGATAAATTAGAGTGATGATGAACTAAAGTTGTATTGATTATAAGATATTTTATAGACTTTTAGAAGTTCTATATTTATATCCTGATATTACAGAGTTTGACATAGTTATAACAATCATCGGATGTTATTTTTTAAAAAATATAATAGAAAAATATCTTTTAACTAAACTAACTAAATCTTTCAAGATTTACATAAATAAATTATTCCGTCATGAGTTTCACGACTCCTTCTTAAACTCGACTTTATTTAGAAAGCCTTCATCGAATCCTTTCTCGTTCATTTGATTAGTTTATTCTCTATATCAATCGTACTCTTTCTTAATCGCCTTTTTAATTTATTAATAGGCTTATCAAATTCTTGCGTTAACTAATTACTATTGTGGTGGTGGTATTTTGACTATAGATTTGTTTAAAGAATATCTCGCAACTAGATATTTTTTAAAATAAGGTGATTATACATTAATCTCTTCAAGATCGCTAGAATTTTGTTCTGTTTAGCCCTCGTGTTTTCCTAATATTTGTGCATCGTGTCTTCCCTTGCCTTGCTCGCTCCATCCGCCACACGCAAGCGCTCTGCGTCGATGGACACCCCGCTTTCCTCGTACGGCCTCCATTGGCATTGGATTGGCTGACATCGTACGCGGCAGCGGAGGTTGATGCACAAACCCTCCTCGGCTGCTCCACTCACCTCCCCTCTCCCTATTCTCTTCTCTAGGTTTCTCTAGTGAGGTCGCCAGCCCTGTGGATGCGCAGTCTCCTCACCTCCCATGCCGCCGTCGTCTCTACTTGCTGCTCAACGCCAAGGCTAAGCACGAGCTGCTCAATTCCAAGGCAAGGGCGAACTCATCCCCAAGTCCAAGAACGAGGCCTCGAAGGGCGGCCTCGTCCGCTGAGATGTGCGCCTATGACAACTCCGGCGACGCCACAACCGCCGCCTCGCACGCGCCGCCGTCGAGGCCACCGCCTGCTTCCATTTGTGTCCATGGCCGCCGCCTCGTCCACCGTGCGCCGGCAGCAACAAAGACGACAGCGAGGACGTTCACCACCACCACAAGCATCGCCACACATCTCGTCGGCGGCTTAGCTGCTGGCTAGCTAGCTGCTTAGCTGCTTCTGTACTGCTATTGCGCGTACTGCTACTGCTACTGCTACTGCTACTGCTCCTGTGCTACTGCTACTGCTACTGTTGCTGGTAGTCGCCGATGAAGAAGCTTCCGGTCGTTTGGCGGCCCAACGCTGTGTCCCTCCCGGCGCTCGCCGTCGTCGCCGTCATCATCCTCCTCACGGCGCCGCGCCCTTCTTTCGTGTAGTCCGGCGCTTCTTAGCATCGCTGCTGTCTGGTTCTTCTTGGAAGAGCGCGCGGCCCACCGTCGTCGCCCGTGTACCGAGGGACTGCGACATCTTCCGCGGCGAGTGGGTGCCGGACGACGGCGATAACGACGGAGCGGCGCCGTACTACACGAACACGAGCTGCCCGTTAATCAGGAGCACCAGAACTGCATGAAGTACGGCCGCCCAGACCTCGGGTTCCTGCGGTGGCGGTGGTGGCTGGAGCGGTGCGAGCTGCCGATGTGCTTGTACCTCGGTGGACAGACGACGACAGCGTGGAGGGCGACTCGGCTGACAGAGATGAGGTCGGATGGACGGAGTGATAAGGAAGGAAGAAATTCGTGGTAAATTCTAAAACACGTGTGAACTGGACAGAACATTTTAAAAGGCACATAAATTGAATGGCAAATTTCAAAAGTCATACGTATTTGGTGGGAAATAATGAAATTTCTTGAGCGACACACTCGTCTTGAGGGTCAGCGAGCCGACCAAGCTGCAATACGGCATCGAGGGGTTTTTCCATGTGCCCCTGCTCTTTCCCTGGCACGGATTTGGGCCTCATGGAGGCTACAGCCTATTAAGTGTGATCGAGGTTTTTTTTTGCTTGATTTTTATCATATTTCTTATCTCCCATCAAGTGTGAGGTCAATTGTTTTGATGTATGGTTTAGAGGTGATTCACGCACGCACGCCCTTCATCATTTCTCTTTTATTTTGCTCATGAATTCCTCCTCTGTTGATTGCTGCTACCAATGGTGAAATTTATGATGGCTGTGTTGGTTTCAGGTTATATCTCATTAGAATAACTAAATAACTATAATTTGCTCTAATGATAAAACTGTTATTTGTTAATTTATTCAGTGTTCAACTTTCCAAAAGAATTAGATTAGCTACAAATTGTTGCAATGATGATAACTGATTGTTGTTCGATGTCCTTTGCTTCTCTGCAGCTGGTCAAACAAGCAGGAATTGGGTGCATGGCTCTTGGATGTACGATGCCAAAATAAGTGCTAGTGCTATAGATACTAGGAATTGCATGCATGGCTCTTGGATGTATGATACCAAAATAAGTGCTAGTGCTATAGATACTACTGCTTCTGCTACAGTATGTGTTGTATTGCACATGTTCTTTTACCCATAGGATGGCACTTCCATCCTATGCATCACATCAAGCCTATATATCCAATCTAACGGGATGTGTTTGAGTGAAGGAAAAAAAAGAGAAGAAAAGAATATACGTAAAATGAGGTGTATAATTAATTAAATATTATTTATTTTAAACTTAAAAAATAGATTAATATGATTTTAAAATTAACTTTACTATAGAATTTTTTTTATAAAAAATACATTGTTTAGCAGTTAAAAAACGCGTGTGTAAAAAAAAAGAGATTTCTTCTCTCTTTCTTATCTATACAAAAGCATCCTTAGACCATTCTTATACTATTATGATATGCTTACAGTTCACATGCATCAAGCTTCTTGACTCAAGCTACACTGGATATTGATTCTGTTGAACAGCTGGTGTTTGCTATTAAAAGGGAGAGTTACTGGATTTAATGCATTAGCAATTCACATTCCAGTAATTTCATATAATTGTTTTTCCTTATCATCTTGGATTTGTTCATTTGGAAGATGCTAAGATGTTATACCAGGAAGTATTGCCATGACCTTAAAAAGATATGGAACCATGTTCACCTATTGCTTATGACACAAAGGTAAAGCTATAACAGAAACTTTTCTATAGTAAGTCCTTCGTGCTTACACATAGATCATTTATAAGTTTATTTGACGACCAATGAGAACAGATGCATGTTTTATTTTTTTAACCATATTAGCAAATCGTAAATTTTCTGCAGCTGATCTGCACACCCCGTTTGCTCTGCTCTACTCTGTTCCATTAAGCCCAAGGCACCAGGCATTGATGCTATGATGCCCTTCCCCCTTACTAAACTACGGTTTGCTTCGTACAAGGGACGCTAATACAGTGGTTAAGAACATGCTAACTCTCACGTAAATACTGGTGCAAACTATGAGGGAATTCTGCTGGTATCTATTATCCAATGTATATGATGTTGATAACATGAAAAGGGTGTTGATTATGGATCCTGGGCTTGAGAGGAACAATACAATACACTTCTTCGATAATAATGGGATCGTTTCTTCGATAGTATTGGGATCGTCCAAGCCATATATCTCATTTATATGTAAATAAATTTTATTATTCAATCGCTTACCGAGCATCTTTGCACATTTTAATTTGATGTCAGACAATATTATCAGTCTTCAGAATAACCTTGATTTACTCATGCTTCACGACATGCCTCTAGATTCTTTTTTTTATTTGGTCGCTCCACATGACAAGAAGAAGCAGAAGAAAATGGATTATTGGATCCATCATGGAAATGCGATTTCCTGTTTATCTCTGAAACAAAGGTAAATTTCATTTTTTTTGTTTGTGCATCAACTGATTCAGTGGCAATCTTTTCCTAAACATACCCTAACACCGTGTATGCCCCTTGCCGAGAAATGCTAGAGTCCCCCTGATGGATCTGTGTGCTGTGCTGGCTGGAACGTCCTTGATGAATACTACGACAATTTGACGCCATCAAACCAGAGGGCAGCCACTAACTGCGTGAGGATGTGACCTAGAGGATGAAAACTGTTTCAAAATAGAAATAACGTTTTATCTCACGCTGATAAAATGGTTCTTGGAGATGGGTACCAATGTTATATGATTGTATAATGGTCGCAGGGCCTGAAAAATTGAGCTTGATTCTAACATCAGAGTGTGGTTTCTACCCGTTTTCATCTGCGTTGTCACTGGAGCCCATAATATGCTTGGTATTATGCTTTTATTAGGTATAGCTTTTAATCCTGCAATATTTGTATATATACAACACGGTGGTTTGTCTTTTAGTTTGGTCTATGGCGTGAAGATGAATGATTTACAGCTATATTAACCTTCATGAACTGCCTTGTGCACAAGTACCCACCTTTTATGTTGCTATAAAATATTAGGAAATAAACTTGAGGGTCAACTATTGGGTCACCGTTGGAAGGGAATAATACCTTTCCTTCTCTATTTTCTTTTTTCATGGTTTTTAGACATTGCATGGTTTTCCATCTTTTTTCTGGTGTCTATGATTTATAAGTGACTTCATTATGATTATAGACCCCAACAAGTACTCCGCGCACGTCTATTTCTAGCTAAATATAAGAAACTATAGAATGCCATAAGAGATGTGAACAGATGAGCGTAACTGTAACGCTGAACCAACTCTGATATGCGTAAAAGCATATGAACGAACATCAGCCACTATCTTCGATCCTTTGACAGATAAGCTAGCTGGCATCACCAAACAAATCGGCGACCCACACTCTAAAGCCAGCATTGCTGATTGGATCCTCGGCAGCCCAATAGACAAGTCTTCCTAAATTTTCGTCGAAGATCCCATGAATGCAGTAGCCATCAAAAATCAAAAGACAATCCTAACTCCATAAACACTATAGAGAACAAACCCTATTGTCCCTAGTAGATCTAAACTCCAACAGACTTAGTTTAGAAGAAACCAGCAAAAATACCCACAATGCAACCTAGTTTTAAATACTAGTTTTCATGATTTTAAAATGGTATAAGGTTTTTTAAACTTACATTTAACTACTTTTAACATTTCTTGCTAACTAGGTGCTATATAAGTAAAAACTATTTAGAAGTCAAAATCATAAAAATCATCATTAAAACTGGGTCATATTGTTCTTAAGGGGTATTTTGGCTAGTTTTGATAGTTAAGGGGTGTTAAATGTGTGGATTCATAGCTTATGGGTGTTTTTTAGACAAACATGATACTTGAAGGCATAATATATATGGACTTATTCATATACCCCTATACCAACTATTTCTTTCTTATTTTTGGTTGTGTGCTATCATTAGATTTGTTCAATCGTTGCTAGGACACATTGAATGACAATATCATTTGACCGATAAAACAAGGCATATTTTTCAATTATATCTTTGATTTTTTACATACTTGTTTCCTTTTACATTGTTCAATGTTGTCATGTCTTAGTTCCTGTAAATTTATTTTAATATGTTTGGTTTGATTATAATTAATTCCAGGTCTTGTGGAGCATTTTTTAACACAAATTTAAAACTTTTTTTTTGTGTATTTTAGGGGTGTGGGATTATTTGATAGGATCTTCGTCAAAAGATGTTGAACCTAATCAAACATTATAGATTTAAAGGGGCTGAAATTTTTAAAAATTCCAGTCACTTTTCTCATCCCCTTGATATCAATCCAATGATCCGCATTTCTTCTCCCTTTTTTATTATATAAAAGGTTGAACAACATATTTACACATACAAAAATTTCAAAATTACATGAAATTTTTTTAAAATTCATAATATTTTCAAAATTACATGAAAAATATTCAAACTTAGATAAAAACAAAGTAAAGCCATATACAACAACAAAATTACATTTAAAAAGAAGTAAAATCACACACTTAAATGTGCAATTTTAAGGGCTAAAAATTTATAAATTTTCAAGATTTTCTTGACAAACAAGAAAGCCACCAAATTCACCGTATTTTCTTGACAATCTATACTATAATAATTAAGAAAAAAAACTCTAACATTAACTTAGAAAGATCTGATTTTTGATTAGTTAGACTGTATTTTCATAACCATAGATCATATCAAGAATTTATTTATATAATTGCGAATAGCATAGAATATTTAGTTTTAGTTTTTTCAAAATTTAAATAGTTCTAATATTCGGAGTTAATAAATATGAAGTTATATCATCTTAGACTCAATTTAGTATTTTATTATTTAGTTCCGAAATAAAATAATAATAATTAGTAGGTTGTAACTGCATATGATATCTGAGAAGACAATTACAATTACAATTATTAATTTAAAATTGTATATGATATCATCCTGTAGTTCCGAAATCAAACTAATTTTTAATTAGTTCCAAAATAAAAAATTAATAATTAGCCACTATAATTTGAAAAATAACTAATATATTCAGCATATGTACAATTTTTACTATTTATAATATCAGTAATAATAACCCGTGCACTAGGTTGGCGATAAGTACAATGCGGTTCTATCTAAAAAAATTGAATTCCTCATATTTGGTTCACTGGAAATAGAAAGCGTTCACATTTTTAGCTCCCTTTTTATTCACGACAGATAATATTTCCATCGAGATGGAACTGTTCATTCTTCTTTTTGAGGACATATGTTCCCACATATAAACATTCAATTCAGTATAGATGATTCTGTCATATAATTACTTTTTCTTAAAACAAATGTGTCTTATAATTAAGAGCTTAGATGAATTTCACTTTTGAATGTTACATTGGCCGTACAATTTTCATACATTTATTCCAGTACATTGTGCAATGCAACAACTAGATAAGATGCTAAGAATCAGAAGTGCTTGCCCTGGATCTCCAATGCGCCTGGGATTCCCATTAGATTGAATACTTGCTTTCTCAATTCCCGATCGACTTGGAGGAGGCTACGGACACAACTGGTAATACTGCTTTCAGTAAAAGGTATGATTCTTCAGCAATTACTTAAAGTAAATTATCACTCAAAGAGCCAACCTGTCAGATATCTCTAAAACCAAATATACCACGAGAAAAGTGTGATGTATTGATTTATTGAATATAGAACAACTGAGACTTCTATACCCTTATGAAAGATCTGTTATAATTGAGAAGCGAAGTAAATGTGGAATGAACTCTGTATTATTGAGTTAGGTCCAAAGAGAAAATATAGACTACAAAATTAGCCTAGAAATAGAAAATAACTACAATACCCTTCACTAATACACATATATTCTTAATATCCTCACTCAAATGTAATGTGTATGCAAAGCATTGAATTTGGAAAGTATAATTAGATAAATCCAAAGTCTATCCTCGCAGCATTCATAAACTGTTTTTCGGTCTTCAGTACCAGAAGCCTTCGCAAAATATTTTTTGACTCTTCACTGATTCGGAGATGTTGATGATAATGATAAAGCACCTTCACAGACCGTTCATCAGCCCTTCACTGATGATGATAGCCAGCTCCGACGTGGAGCTGGTGAAGTGATGATGATTCAGTTCCGATGTGAAGTTGGTGATGATAGAGAAAGAACAGGCTAGTATGACATCGACGAATTTAACGATATACAATAACTTTGATGGACCCGATGGATAACAAAAGCAATTGAGCAGTAGCTGATGAACATGGATAGCTCCTTCAGGAGCTGGTGATGAAAGACCAGGAATACTTTCAGTAAAGCACAAGTTTGGACAGCACGAGCATGACCAGGAGCTGTGAGCAACTCTTTGAGGCATTTTGTCGAGCACCTTGTGTGCAGCATGGACTCGGCACTTTTCAGGCAGCTCCCTTGGCTGAAGGATATACTGCCGGCTTGTGGCAGCTGCTGAATAATAAAGGGGACAAATGACAGGGTGTGCCGATGGTGACGAAGAGAAGCCAACTTCATAGATCTAGTGAGAGACAAGGAGAAGATGAGAAGAGACTTTGCTACTTGACGATGAAGACCAACACGGCTTTGCTGTTGCTGGTAGCTGATGACAAGAGACTGGAAAATGAACCAGAGAGACGCCGGCTTGCTGCTCCTGCTGTTGTTTGACGACAAAAGACCAAAAGATTGCTGCTGCTGTAGCGGCTTGCCAAACGGATGACGAGGCCTGATTGGCGGAGAGGACGGGCGTCGCGACGGGCGGCGACGCGCAGGGGGGCGCGACAGGCAGTGACAAGTAGGGCCGCGACGGACGGCGTCGCGATTGATGACGAGCCACAGCAGGGGACGACGGGGCTGACGGCTTGGCCGGCGGCGCGCGCGGATGAGTGAGGACGAGGCAGAGGACAACGCTTCTAGCTGGACAACGAACGACGATGTGCAACTTGACGAGGACGACAGATGACGGAAGGACGAGACGATGGCTCGCCGGCGACAACGTCGGATTGACGGCTAGGATTTGGATCTTTGCTTTGATGCCATGTTATAATTGGGAAGAGATGTAAATGGGGGAATGGACGGGGGATCCGAACGCACGAGTGTTCGCGCGCGAGCGCAGGACGCGTCGCTCGCCCGCTGCGTCGTCTCGTCGTGAGAACACGTGATTCGCACCGCATTGTCTTTCTGCATGCGTGATTATGGTTAGTCTAAGAATGTGGTTAGTATTCATGTGACTATAGCTTGAAGTTTCTACTCCCTCGAACACGCTCGGCATTCGGCATCCACTCGATACGCTAGCTATATTTGATTTAACTAGATTTTTCTAATTAAAACTTATTTAAACCTACTTATCAAATAAATGCCAACTTAAATTTAAAACTTTCTGCTCGGAAATCTACGCATACACTTTCAGATATTGGCTTGAAATTTCATGATTTCGAATGAAAAGTCTATCAGTTTTTTTTTTGAATTTATTTGGATTTTCATATGCACAAACTTTATGTGCATAAAGTTACTGTGCACAAAGTTTCTACAGCGAAAAAGTCCTTGTGCATAGAGTTTCTGCGCTAGAAAAGATTACTACGAGTTGGGCTCGGCAATTCAAAATTGGATTCAACAAAGAAAAAACTATGCCAAATAAAATAAAAAGAAATACATGACTTTAAAAAATGCCAATGTATATATATCAATATATGGCTGGTTCCACATATATATGCATTTTCTATTGGTTCAAGGAAAAGGAGCACGTACATACAAACGGTCCACGCGTCCAAAATCCCACCCTGATTTGGTTAAAAAAAGAGAGGAGGGCCTGCAACACTCATTGTTGAGCATTGCGTTGATGGTTTGCCCAATTGCACCCTGCTGTTGCTGTTGTCCTGTGCACTCTCCTGTTGCTGGAGGGCAACAACCTCAAGGTTCTGAAGTACATCACCCATCGATGGCCGATCCTTGCTACAATCAGCAACACATTGCTCTGCAGTCTCTGCAAATTTTTTGAAGCACTCAGGGGTGATATTCCCTTGGAGATGGGCATCCATAATGTCGCTAAGTACGCCTTTCTTCTGGCAAGATAACGCTCAGTCACGCAAGCCAACTTGCTCCTGTGGAAGCTTGCTGCCTATAGCAGGGCGTGCACACAGGGTTTCAAACAACACGATGCCGAAGGAGTAGACATCCGATTTCTTGGTGAGACGCTGCTGCCGAAAGTACTCCGGATCAAGATTTCGAGAGGTGCTCTTGACAACAGTGGTCATGTGAGTGTTGTCACTGTCAGTATCAGGGCTGACATTAGATAGCCCAAAGTCAGAAACCTTTGCAACCATCTTGTCATCCAACAGAATGTTGGTGGTCTTCACGTCACGGTGGATGACCGCACGATCCGTGAATGTGTGCAGGTAATGCAGCCCTTGTGCTGCACCTATGCAGATCTGGAGGCGCTGCTGCCATGTTAATGGCGGATTACTGGTGTTGTATAAGTGGTCTCGAAGTGCTCCATTAGCCATGTAATCATACACCAGAATCATCTCATTCTCGTCGTCACAGCTGCTAGTCAAGGACACAAGATGGCGATGGCGGAACTTGGACAGCATGTCAAATTTCGGTATGGAACTCACGGAAGCCTTGCTGGGATTTCTGATTCGCACGCTTGATAGCCACCTCTGTCCCTATGCCAATCTCTCCAAGGTAGACAATCCCAAAACCGCCTGTTCCAAGGAGAAATGATTCATCGAAGTTATTGGTGGTAGCTTGTATCTCTCCAAATGAGAAGTGACGGCAGCAACGGCAAGGCAAATTTCTGCGTTCAGTTTGACAAGTTAAATGCCTTTGTTCCACCTTGCCAGAATTGTTTGCTACGTTTTTTCGTCTGCAGATTACACACATGCTGATAAATGAAATCAAGAGAACAGCAAAAAGACCTACAGATCCTCCACCGATGGCGAGTATTGTGGTACCTTTCAATTTTCTTGCACCATGGAATACCCTATCTGGATCCATATCAGGGATTGGTGGAAGTGGAGGGTTGAGCCCAGAAAGATCACCACCATCCTTCACGTTATGCTGGAACTTGAAGATTTCAAGGCTATTCAGTATTGAATCAACGAACTCTGGTTTGGTTGAGAGGTCAGGGTGAAGTGCAACTCACAAGTCTGTCTGGCCAGAACTGTTTGTGCTGACGATGTATACACAGGTGTGCCGATTCCTCTGCTCAAACGGATAACATCCATTTTTTGTTGTGCTGTTTGGTTATTGATGTATATGAAGAACACCCTCTGGTTCACCTTGGTTATGGGATACTGAATCTCACAGAAATGGAACCTGAGAAGGTAGTACAACCCTGCGTCAACAGTCAGAATCCAAGTAAGATAGTAATTCAGGTTTACTTCTGAAGTAGATGTTGCATACACGTGCACTGGTGCAATGTAATCTGGTAAGCTTGGTGGATACTTGATTGTAAGATTTCTGTCTTTAGAGTAGCGAACACCAAAGCCAGCACAATAAATATAACGGGAATCATCATACCATGAGCGGTAAAACCTAGAGTCATAACCTGGAGAGATGAATGGGGAGGAAGCTCGTATGAGGAGGAATTGGTGACGGGTATGGCTTCCCGCCAGTGACAAAGGTTGGTACTCCTGTTGTCAAGATGTCAGGCGCGGGTACCAACTCGATGCCATTCACAAAAAGCAAAGGAGCTATTCTGGTGCATTGATGGTGCAAAGGTGAGGTTTAGGCTATCCAAGGTAATATTCAGAGAATTCATATATAAGATATATGTAATTCATTGCCTGAACTGTTTGCGAAGCACTGAAGTTTCTTAGAAGGACGAGATTCCCTGCAGTAACGCCAAACAACGCGTCGGCGGTATCATAGTTTTTATAAATAACTGGATAAAAGTATAGGCGAATAAACATGCGGCCAGGGCTAACTGGAAACCGATAGGTGTAACTGGATGTGAAGATACGAGCGGTCATCTAAGGGACAAGAGAGGGGAGTGAAGGGTCTATGTGTATAGCTGTTCCCACGATGCCGCTCAGCGATGGTGCAAAAATTGGAATTTGTGTCACCGTCCCTAGTTCGGCCATTAGAATCACTCCAAGAGCCAGAGGCTCTACAACTTAAGCGGATCTGGTCAGAACTTGTGGAGTTGTTGCTGGTTGTCACTGAAAGTTACATTGAAGTAACCAGTAGGGCTAGGTATAACAATATAGGAAATGCTGTGCTAAGATAAAATACTGGAAGGTTTCTGTCAAGCAGAGTGCTAGAAGAATGATCAAATACGTTGTGTCTACTGAAGATTGGGTTTCTCTTGGGTTTTGTTTGTTTTTACCATATAGGTCCGATCTTTATACACAGTAAACAAAATCTTACTCTTACTGTCTAAACATTTCACTTATACATGATATCAGAACAAGGTTCAGACATCCTCGCACGCTAGTAGCCTTCTCGTTGGCAAGCTAACGCCTCCTCTCCGTTTTAAGCGTCTCCTTCTTCTCTGGTTGGCGAGCTAACGCCTCCGAGACCCTCCTCCTCCATATGCTTCCCTTCCACCTCTTACTCTGGTGGTTTCTCTTTTGCTTCTTTTTTACCTTGGTTTTTTATTCCCATCGTCTCCTCCATAAAAGTTTTACTCATCACCACCTCTATCGCGTGACGAGGAAACAATTTTCATCTGCCTCCTGGTCTCGTCCACCTTAACCTACCCCTACATTCTCACCTGATCCTCTCTCCGAAGTTACGTCGACGCTCCTCCGCGCTCTCTCTCTCCATCGGCTGGAACACTCTTCCAGCTTCTCCCATTCCAACATGCTCAACTGTCTGCAGACATAAAACCTGCTTCTCGGACACGAACTTTCTCCTTTCGTGTCCATAGCCTATTTCATTTCCAGGTCCGCACCACTTCACCGTATCTGCGTGTCCACGGACATGAACCTTTGTCTCCCGGACGCGAACCTTTCCTTTTCGCATCTGCAGCTTTTCTCGTTTTCGAGTCCACGCGAACCCTACGCGCCCATGTGTCCGCGGACGTGAAACTCTGTTTCCCGGACGCGAACTTTTTCTTCTCGCATCCGTGCCTTCTATTGTTGCTTTCATCGGCTTCACACACGCGTCCATCGGCTTTGCCCTCCCATTATCGGACTCACGCCCGCCTACCCTCATCGGCCTCGCGCTCGCCTCCATCGGTTTGCCACTTCATTCGACGTGTATGCGTGTCGACCAAAGCAACATCTTATCTCCTGGGTGCGTATCGGCTTCTCATCCAATTCCTTCTCATCGGCTTCTCACCCTCCTTTTTCCATCGGCTTCTCCCTCTCTCCCATTCCCATTGGCTTTTACCTATTCCATCGGCTATTCTTCCATCGACCTCTCACGCACTCTAGCTTACCCGTATGTGATTCCCTCACGCCACGTCCACCTTCACCATGACCATCGAGTCGGCTCTTGGTTCAGCCACTCTCTCTGTCGTCGGGTCTAATTCTCTTCCGACCATCGGCGCCCTCGACTACGCCGATGTTCTCGCCACCCTACGTCGTAGTCAATGTGAAATCACACGTTCCAATTTCACTTGACCTGAACACCAACTACTCCAAGTGGATTTTCTTCCTTAAATTTTTGTGCGGCAAGTTTGGCCTTCGCTCTCATATTGATGGCTCTGTTCCCCCTCGCCTTGATGAACCCTAGTGGGACATCGTCGAGTGCTGCATCCGCAGCTGGTTGCTCAGCTTGGTTGACAACTCCGTTCTCAACCTTATCATGGAAGACACCGATCTTACCGCCCGTGACTTATAGGTGGCTATTGAGCAGCTCTTTCAAGGCAACAAGCAGCCTCGCGTCATCTTTCTTCTAAACGAGTTTTACTTCATGGTATAAGAGAACTCCTCTGTCTCCACGTACTGCCAACGCCTCAAGGTCAAGGCCACTGTTCTTCGTGATGTCGGCCATCCTGTGGTCGACTCCCAACTCACCCTCGCTCTCTTGCGTGGACTTAACCCCTGCTTCTCAAACACCGCCGATGACATCGCCAACTCCACTCTCTTCCCACGTTCGCTCAGGCTCACGACATACTGGTTTTTAAGGAACTTCGCCTGGTGAATGATGAGAAGACTATCGTCCATACCGCTCTCATCGCCGCAGCCGGTTCTGGCTGCACCAACCCTAGCGGCTGCCGCCCAACATATGCTGCTGCCTCCTCTTGTGCCGTCGGCACTTCCTCCGACGACCATGGGTTCGGCCACGACAACAGGGCCTAAGCCGGCGACAGTAACAAAGGCAAAGGAAAGGGCAAGGACAAAAGCTGGAGCGGCCCTATGCAGTAGCGTCCCGCTGACCTCACCAGCTGGCCCCATGGGTCCGTGGCTCTAATACAACCCTTGGGCGTCTTAGTCCAGCCGCGTAGCTACCTCGGCTAGCAGCCCGGGGTTCTTGGCGCTCATCCCTAGGCTCACCTGACGTCTGCACCCATACAGTCGTTCTTGTCGCCTACACCCTCGCAAGTGTTCCAGTCGGCTCCTCTATGGATCCAGGCTAGTCTTGTCGCCGCTTTCAACCAGATGACGCTTCAGCCTCAGCACCCATAGGTGTTAGACTCTGGTGCGCCATTACATATGACTTCATCGGATGGTTAGACCGTTAGACTTGTATATATAGGCGTTCTCATTTTTATTATCTATATACTTCACTTTTACCGTTTTAAGTAACAAATCAGCTTCAGGAGTGATTATTTTATACAGTACTCTTATATAGTGAATGCTTAACCTGAAGTTAGAAAACAAAAAAGAAACAATTTTAGTAGAAAAAATATTGAATTGAGATGAAACAGAAACAAATTGATCCACGATTAGAACGATTAGAGTGTAAGGGTCAGTGCAAGAAAAAGATAAATTAAGAATTCATCATTGAAACCACAGAATTTATAAATTTTGCTAAAATAAAGATGGAATTTACACAAAAGAATCATTTAAATTGTACTCGACATCAAATTAACTTTTAACTTTGTTGTTTCTCAAAGTGGAAGAATTTTTTTTTTCAAAAGAGGAAATTATAACTTCTGAGACGTACTGCCACTTCCAATCATACGTAAGATCTCATAGTTTACTTAAAACCAGCAAGCAAAAGAGACAGAAATAAAGCATGCTAACAGCAATAGGAAATATTAATTTAGTACCAACAAAGGCTTAAACACTTACCTTTTTGAAGTACTTCAAGATGAAAGAAAGATCTTCTGTACCAAATTTGCCATGGGAAATCTGATATAGAGATTCTTCGGAAAATAAATTACATTTCAAAGAATGTCCCTGGCATATTCAAAATTGCACCAAATATTTCAGATTTGCAGGAGAGTCATCGCCTTTTGTCTGACAGATGGAATTTCTGGGAAGGTTAAACGTACCTTATAAGGAAGTTGGTGCTATGTAAACTTCCTGGCGAGTCTCCAATGTGAAACGGAAGCGATGAAGATGTTTCTTTCACATTAGGCTGAAAACTAATGAGACAATGCAAAGCAGATATGTATGCAGAATTTTATAGACTAGCACCGATATGCCCAATAATTTGTTGCAACCATAACACGAATTTGATTCTCAGCTAGGACAGGGAATAGCATCTTAAAATCTAAAGTTTAAGGAAGGAAAAAAAGGAATTTTCTTCTGAACATTTAATATGTCAAACTTCTTCCTTTAACACTCACTACTTTAAATTATCAATCAGTAAACTTATCGGTACCACAGAATTTGCTTTATCATTTTTTGCAAACCAGAAAGTACTAAACACTGCACAGTTCAAAGTTAGATCTTTTTAGTAAGATTTTATTATTTTCTCTATCATCAAGTACCCGTGCTTTCTTCTCAATTGAATGTTGTCCACGTCCCTACTTGTTCATGACGGATCTCACGTGCCCAGTGCAAATACGCTGACGCCTATGAGGTCTGCTTAGCTCCAGTGCAGGTCGGTCGGTTTCTCTCCATAGCTCGAGATACGCGCGCTGGGGCTCGTAGGGTTCACTCGGCTTCGACGCGACGGTGTGATACAGGCGTGCCAGTTAATTTGACTCTGTAATTGACAAGGAGGTGAGACAAACGGGTCAATCAGACGATGGGCCAATACGAGCTCTCGCTATCGGTTGGCTACCGATAGGATCGAGTTGGTCATCGGTCACGTCTGGATGGCTTCTACTATCGGTTGGTTACCGATAGGTATTGGGACGCTCTTCCATCGGCTAGGGAGCCGATGCAGGCGTGGATAGATGTCAACGAAGGACACGATGACTCCGGGTGTAACGAAAGTGAGATCCTGATCCATCGGCCGTAGAGCCGATGGAGACACCAAATGGTATTCAGAGAACAGTAAAGCATGCGGGATCTTTCCTGATTACTGACGGAAGCTATACCGCTCGTTCATCGGCTTTAAATCCAATGAAGGCATATGCGAACTGGCAAAAAATTGTATAAAATACACCGGCTGCAAAGCTGATGCCACTCCGGATATGGCAGCACGAGACTTGTCGCCCGCCGTGATGACGCCGCTAGCACCGAATTTCAAAGATCAGACCTAACCGAGACAGTATGAGACCAAGGCCAATGGTAACGAGACGGTGGATATCGGATCAGTTGTGCTAAAGTAAGGGTGAAGCGAACCTATCGGCTAGCTGAGCCGATGAGAGGACGTCTTGTTGAAGACAGGCGCGCATCGACTGAAAGGTCGATGCGCTTGGCGTGGCGCTCAAGGGAAGTCTCTAAAGACTGATGTGTATCGGCTGAGGAGCCGGTACGCTGGACGTGTTGCTCAATGTATAGATAACTGATTGGCTAACACTCCGATGAAACGCCATATAGAGATCTATAGGCCTAAAGCTCAATCTACCATCGGCAACCTCGTAGGTCGAATCTAATCGATGTAGCACGAGACTGATGACGGCGGAGAGAGTTTGATAGGCCGGTAGACCCTGAACGGATGTGATGCGATACATCCGATCGCCCTAAGAGGTCGAACCTAACCGATGCAAACTTAGACAGAACAAGACATATGGAGATAGTGATGGAACTTACTCCTTCGTCAGAGATCAAAATTAACCGATACAGCTCCACGTCGAGAACCAGACCCTACCGGTTAAAACCTAGATAAAATAGGATGACAATGTATCGAAATTGTATTGGTTGAAGGATCTATTGATACATATTTTCAGGGGTCTATATTTATACCCTGGATTTATAAAGTATAACGCGTTTACAACAACTATCGGACATTATTTTCTAACAAAGATAAAGAAAAATATCTCTAAGAAAGTTAACTAAACTAACTAAACATTTCTATCCATATAAGATACGATTTACATAAACCATGTTATCGTGAGTTTCACGGCTCATACTTAAATTCAGTCTCATCTGAATAATCTTGTATTCTTGGACTGAATCTTTCCCTACTTCGTTTGATCGGTTTTCTCACTGTATCAACCGAACTCTTCTTACTTAAGCCGATTTTTTTTTCAATCTTTCTGTAGGCTTTTCAAATTTTAACGTTAACACAACTTTACTAGCCTAAAATCTGAGAACTTTGCAACCCATTTATCATCCAATAGAATGCTGGTGGTCTTCACATCACGTTGGATGATAGTCTGCTTCACGTCAGTGAAGATAATGCATCCACCTTTGCCAAGGAGAAAGGATTCATCGAAGCCCTTGGTGGCCCCCAGTATTTGTGCAAACAAGAAGTGGTCACGAAGGTTGGATTTCTGTGAATGCGAGGTAGTTGATGCTGATGCTGTGTTGCTGCTTTCAGTACGAGGAGTCCAGCATCTTTTGTTAGTCCTGCCATGATCAGTTCCTGTCTTCTCTTTTCTTTGGCAGATCAAGTACATGATGAAACAGGCAATTAACAGCAGCAGAATACCACATGTAGCTCCACCAATGGTTCCTGTGGTAGTAACATTTGGTATTCCTTGGCCACCGGATCTCATATCTGGTGGGCTCCCACTATGATTTCGTGGAAGTGGAGAGCTGATGCCTGCGAGACTATTATTTCTATCATCCTGGAGCTTGAAAATGTATATAAAGAAACTCCTCTGATTCACCTTTTTTATTGGATACTGGATTTCACAGAAATGGAACCTCAAAAGGTAGTAAAACCCCGCATCAACAGGTAAAATCCATGTAAGATTATACTTCAAGTTGATATTTGCATCCTGTCCCATAGATCTTGCTGTTGCATAGACATCCACTGGCGCGATGTAATTTGGAAGGGCAGGAGAGTACCTGATGGTAACATTCTTATCTTAGGAAAAGTTCACCCCCGAGTCTCCATATATATAAGGGGAATCCTCATCCCATGAGCGGTAAAAGCCGGAATCATCTGTCGGGGAGAGTTTGGTCACCAACATTAAGACGGTACATTGTTTGGAAGCTTGTGTTAGCAGAGATTGGGAGTGCATCTGGATTTCCACCATTAAAAAATGTTGGAACTGATGCTGTGAAAATGTCAGGCGTGGACACAATCTCAATGCCATTCACAAATGCATATGAGCCAGTATAGTGTGAAGATGGGAACAATACAAGGTTAAGGTGACCTACAGTAGAAATCAGTGAAAATTCATGGATGAGGTAGGTTCGACCCATCACATGAGCTATCTGGGAAGAATTGAAGTAATTCAGAAGAACAAGAGTTCCAGCAGAGACACTAAACAACGCATCTGCAGCAGAATGGTCGCCATAAGCACTTGGATAGAAGTAGAGGCGGAGGAACAAACGACCAGGGGCAATCCCAAATAAATATGAGGAATTGGAAGTGATGCGTGCTGCCATGTAAGGCACTGGGGAGGGAAGCGAGAGATCTAGGTACGATGCATTGGCTGCCAAACCATCCATTGCTAAGGTGGAGTTAGCATCCCCTTTCCAGGTTCGACCATTAGAATCACTAGCTGTGCTGGTGGCACCACATCTGAGACGGAACTGGGTGGAGCCTGCAAAATTGTCAGCCACCATGGCAGGCAACATGAGAGCTAACAGTGGGATGAACAAGAGTGCAAATGGTCGTGTTATGTGAACCATTTTAGTTGCTTTTGTGTATTTGTCAAGATCAAAGGTCTAAGGGTATCAGTTCTTAGATATATTATTCTAAGAATAGTTCTATCATTGTATCATACAAGAAGATTGGGCTAAGCCCTTTGTCATAGAGTTCTAGGAAAGCAGTACAAAGAAAGTTGATTTCTGGACTGTTCTTGTTTAGTGTAAGTGCTCAACAAGAGAGCTAGCACCTGACCTGGAATTGCAACAAAACAAGTTACAGAGTGGGTGCAAACAACACAAAATTGCACTAATAAAGTTAGTAGTTTAACGATCCACATATCATAGTGTTTCAGGGGAGCTGGATAGAAGTTAGAAAAGAGAAATTTATTGATGATGAAAAGTGGAAAATTACATTTTCGATAGGAAGTTAGAAACTCAAAGATATGTCATAATCTCTAATTATACGTAACATAGAACTACTCAAATGACTTGTTATGGGCATGGGCTAGGCCATGTAGCAATTTAGACATTACAAATTAGGACTAAGTTAAATAAAGATAAAAGATTACATAGTAGAAAAGAAATAATGTTTATTAGAGACTTAGAGATAGAGATGGGATTGATTTATATATTACTAGTTATTAGAGATTAGTTTCTTGATGTCAAGTCTATCCTCCTAATATATAAAGAGATTACATGTACTATATTATCAATCAATCAATGAATATTTAAAGTTAGTTCTATATCTCAGATCTCTTTTAGCTCAGCAAGAGAAGCCCTGCCGCCGCTATTAAAGAGCAAGTGTCCTATCCTTGATCTTCGAACCATTACCCTAGCCAATATATAATATTTGGTATCATATCCAACTGCTGCCTCATCATTGATAGCGCACAGCGAAGGTTTCGATTGGATGTGGAGATTTCACCACCTTGAACCTCTCCTAGCGTTCGATGGCAAGGATGACCTGCAAATTTGGTTGGAGAGTATTGATCTATCCTTTATTGAGCATCAAATTATACAGGAAGAGAAGTGGTGAATTGCATCAAGCCACCAAACTGGGTTTGCCGTGATGTGATATGAATTAATTGAGCAAGCTTACGGAATTTAGACTTGACCAGAACTCAAGAAATATATCAAGCTCCGTTTCAGTAATCTTCCACAGCTGTTGCCATCAGCACACCTACCACCACTGCCTCTGCCATCAGCCAAAGAGATTTTTAGCAAATTTTTTTGTTGGTTTTGTTGACTTAGAGGTCATGCTAGTAGCGAAGCAAAAGGAGGCATCATGTGCTATTGTAGTAGATGTGAAGCTACCACCTACACCTACAACATCAACTTTTTTCCCTCAACAACATGGTTTTACTAAGCTAAAGATCATGCTAACAGAAGAAGAGAAGCAGAACGAGGCGTTGAACATTGTTGCAGCAAGCAAGAAGCAGCCATCTTCCACAACCTCCGTCTCAATCAAAACAACTAATCCATCTCCATAGCTGTATTCCACGTGTAGATTGAGTCTACGACGGTTGTTATCAGCGATTCCTCCATAAGCACTTCAGAGCGAATTGAGGCCTCTATGCGATTCCGCTAGCTCTTTCTACTTGCTTCACTCTTTGCATCCCAATAGCCCACTTGTTAGACAGACCACTGGCCTGGGCTGTATATATATAGACCTGACCCCCTTGTATACGCTCGGGGGTATTCATAGTCATTATACACATTCTACATGGTATGAGAGCAAGTCTAGACATCCCGGCGCGCTAGCTCCTCCCTCCAGCGAGCCGACCCTTTCCTCCTCGTCATCGACGTATTCTTCCCATCGCCGACTCTCTTCCCGGTACTCTCCTCGCTCTCTCGTCTCCTTTTCTTCTTCTCCCCGTCTCTCCCGCAGTCACCTTCTTTTCTCCGTCCCACCTCCGCGCGACCAGGCGACGGTCTCGATCTGCCTCCTCGTCCCGCCTCGCACCCGTCTCCGCTCTTCCTCTTGTTTCGTGCATCTCTCCTTCTCTGACGCCGGCGCACCTCTGCGCTCGTCGTCTCCATCGGCTGGACTTGTCCAGCCCTCCATCGGCTGGAAACCTCTCTCGGTTCTTGCCCTTTTCGACACGCTCAACGGCTCTCGGACGCGAACCTTCTCCCCTCACGTCCGAGCCAGTCCAACGTGTCCACGTGTCCACGGACACAAATCCCTGCCTCCCGGACATGAACATATTCTCTTCGCGTCTGGCCACTCCCTGCCTTTTTCGCGTCCGCCTCACTCCTTGGCCTCCACGAGTCCACGGACGTGAATCTTCTCTTCACGGACGTGAATCCTCACACGTCCGTGACCCAACCACTCTCTGACCCACCCACTCTGTCCTCACCTACTCCGCTGCCTGCTCCCTATCGGCCAACCACTCCTCATCGGCTGACCACTCCTCACCTACTCCGCTGCCTACTCCTCATCGGCCAACCACTCCTCATCGGCTGGCCGGCCCACTTCCTATCGGCTTCTCACATCCTTGATCAGCTGATCCGTCCTCTCATCGGCTCCCCCTCCCATTGGCTTCTTTCTTCCATCGACTCTTTGCTCCCATTCTCCCGTCATGGCCACCGAGTCCGCTCTTAGCTCCGGTACTCTCCTAGTCGCCGAATCTGCTCCAGCTCTCGGTGCCTCATACCACACCTCGGGCACCACCTCGCCGATCTTCTCCCCTCCCTACGCTGCTGTGAACGTGAAATCTCACGTTTCTCCCTTGACCTTAGCACCAATTATTTCAAGTGAGTTTTCTTCTCCACCTCGCCCCGATGATCCTCAGTGGGACATCGCTGAGTGCTGCGTGCGCAGCTGGCTGCTCGGCTCGGTCGACGACTCTGTCCTCGACCTCGCCATGGATGATACCGACCCCACCGCTCGGGACCTCTAGGTGGCCATCGAGTGGATCTTCCTGGCCAACCAGCAGCCTCGCGCCATCTTCCTCCTCAACGAGTTCTACTCCATGGTACAAGGCGACTCCTCTGTCTCCTCATACTATCAGCGCCTCAAAGTCAAGGCTGCTGCTCTCCGGGACGTCGGCCACCCTGTGGCCGACTCTCAACTCGTCCTCGCCCTTCTGCGAGGCCTCAATCCTCGCTTCTCCAACACCGCCGATGATATCGCCAACACCACACCTCTTCCATTGTTCGTCCGGACTCATGACATGCTAGTTCTTAAAGAACTCCGTCTGGCCAATGATGAGAAGATAGTGGCCCACATCGCTCTTCTTGCCGCAACCGATAATGGCTACTGAGCTTCTTGCGCTGCCCCTTCCTCCCGCGGTCCTGGTGGCCATGGCTCTGGCCACAGCAACACAGTCCGCACTGGGAAAGGCAAGGGCAAAGGCAAAGGCAGGACCTGGCAGGGTCCGACGCCACCACGACCTACCTCGGTCCCTACCCACCCTGTCGGTCCCACGTGTCCGTGGCTCTGCTACAACCCCTGGGCGCCCCAGCCCCAGCCACGCAGCCCCATCGGCTGGCAACCCGGAGTTCTCGGCACCCATCCCTAGGCTCACCTGGCATCGGCTCCTGTTCTGCCGCCTCAGCCGATGCTACCGACCCCAACCACCCAGTCGGTTCTCTCCAAGAACCAGGCTGGCCTCGTCGCTGCCTTCAACCAGATGACGCTCCAACCACAGCACCCTTGGGTGCTAGACTCTGGGGCATCTTCACACATGACATCATCGGCCGGTATACTTCGCTCCTGTCGCCCCTTTTCCTCCCCTTTTGTCACCATCGGCAATGGTCACTCTCTTCCTGTCCAATGCCGCGGTGACTCCTCTCTGTCTATATCCATCACTAACCTCCCCCTACGCAATGTTCTCATCGTCCCTTCTCTTATTCACAATCTTATATTTGTTTATCAATTCACACGAGACAACCACTGCTCTATTAAATTTGATGCGTCTGGTTTCTCTGTGAAGGATATCCCAACCCGGCGATAGGTCCTTCGCTGCAATAGTGGAGGAGACCTCTACACCATTCCCGCTGCGCCATCCACCCCACACGCCAGCGTTGCCCTCTCCACCAACCTTTGGCACCTTCGCCTCGGCCACCCCGGCCCCGACGCTGTCGCCACCCTCAACAACATCAGTCGCACCATGCTACTTCACGCCCACTTACCCGCCACTTATTGGGCCGAAGCTCTGGCTACTGCGACGTATCTTCTCAATCGGCACTCATGCTCCTCCGTTCATAACAATGTTTCCTATGCCCTTCTCTACCGCACGACGCTCGACTATTCCCACCTTCGCGTTTTCGGTTGCCTCTGCTACCCAAATCTCACCGCCACAGCTTCCCACAAACTCGCTCCCCGCTCCACTGCCTATATTCTCCTCAGCTATTTCACTTCTCACAAGGGATACCGATGCCTCGACCTTTCCACCCGACGGGTCCTCGTCTCTCGTCATGTCATTTTTGACGAGACATGTTTTCCCTTTAGTCTCCTTCATCCGAGATCCTCCTCTAGTGATCTTGACTTCCTCCTCACCAACACCGTGCCGACCAGGTCTCCTCCACTGCCCTCTCCATTGGCCCCCTTATCGGCCACTGCTGAGGATTTACCCATGACATATCCCACTACTACTCGGTCCGATGTCCCCACCATCGGACCCCCATCAGACCCACCTCCATCGGCCGATACTGATCCTATTTATCCTTTAGCCGATACCGTTCCCTCTCCATCGGATACCCCACTTCTATCGGCTCCTCACTTTCCATCGGCTCCCTCCACCCTATCGGCTAATCCATCTCTATCGGACCGATCGGAATACTCGGCCCACCCGACCTCATCGGCTCAGGCCGATCTAATTCCTCCTTTTTCTCTTGTCTACAGTCATCGACTCGGAGCCGATGATGGCCCCACCCAACCAGTTCTTCCCATTACTCCCGCACCCCCATCGGCTCCAGTTCCCTCCACCTCTCACGTGGTCATCCGCTCTCAGACCGGGTCTTTTCGCCCACTCTGCGCTACGGTCTCTCCACCGTCCACAGCTCTATCTTGCCCATCCCGGTGACTTCTCGCTCAGCCCTGGCCGACCCTCAGTGGCGCGCGGCCATGGCTGACGAGTACAAGGCCCTAATGGACAACGAGACCTGGCGCCTCGTTACCCGACTTTGGCTGACTCTCGCTCCTGGCCAATCCATCAACTAGACGTGAAGAACGCCTTTCTTCACGGCCACTTGACGAAAACAGTCTACTGCCAGCAGCCCCCATGCTTCATCGACCCTTCTCGTCCCGACGACGTCTGTCTCCTTCAATGCTCTCTCTACGGCCTCAAACAAGCCCCTCGTGCCTGGTACCAGCGATTTGCTGCTTATCTTCGGCACATCGGCTTCGTGGCCTCTGCGTCCGATAGTTCCCTATTCATTTTCCATATCGGCTCCGCCACTGCCTATCTACTTCTCTATATCGATGACATTGTCCTCACAGCGTCTTCGACATCTCTCCTCGACCAGATCATAACCCGACTCTACTCTGAGTTCGCCATGACCGATCTTGGTCCTCTCCACCATTTCCTTGGCATCTCCGTAATCCATTCCATCCACGGGCTCTTCCTTTCCCAACGCCAGTACGCCATCGACCTCCTCCAGCGTGGGGGCATGGCCGACTGTCACCCCACGGCCACCCCAGTTGACACTCGAGCCAAACTCTCCACCGCCGATGGTGCCCTCATTGCCGATCCCTTTCACTATCGGAGTCTTGCCGAGGCTCTCCAATACCTCACACTCACCCGACCCGACCTCACGTACACTGTCCAGCAAGTGTGCCTCTTCATGCACGCTCCGCGTGAACCTCACCTCGCGCTGCTCAAACGCATCCTATGCTACGTGAAGGGCACCCTCTCCAGCGGGCTGCATCTCAGCTCCAGCCCCATCGACTCCCTCACCGCGTACTCCGACGCGGACTGGGCAGGCTGCCCCGACTCTCAACGCTCTACGTCCAGCTACTGCGTTTACCTCGGTGACACTCTCGTATCCTGGTCCTCAAAACACTAGACTACAGTGTCCCGCTCCAGCGCTGAAGCCGAGTACCGCGCCATCGCCCACGCCGTCGCCGAGTGCTGCTGGCTTCGCCAGCTTCTCCAGGAGCTCCGTGCACCCCTCTCCACTGCGACCATCGTCTACCGCGACAATGTCAGTGCCGTCTACATGACCGCCAACCTGGTCCATCACCGACGCACCAAGCACGTCGAGATCGATATCCATTTTATCCGTGACAAGGTTGCATTAGGACAGGTTCGGGTGCTTCATGTACCATCGGCACATCAGTTTACCGATATAATGACTAAAGGCCTGCCCATGCCTTTGTTCACCAGTTTTTGGTCCAGTCTCTACGTCCGTTCCCCTCCCGCTGCGATTGCGGGGGTGTTAGACAGACCACTGGCTTGGGCTGTATATATATAGACCCGACACCCTTGTATACACTCAGGGGGATTTATAGTCACTGTACACATTCTACACCACTTTTGCACCTTCCCCATGTGCACCACCCAACCAACCCCACCTCCTCCTCCCTTGTTTCACCCTTGCTTTGCTTCAATAGGCGCCGTCTACCCTCCACAAAGCCATTGCTCATCTTCCACCACCAACTATTACAATCCATGCTGCCGTTGGTTTTTCTATTCCTCTACTTCCAATAGATGCTCCTCTGCCTCCACCAATTCCACCACTAGACCCAAATTGATTGTGCCACCATCTTTCTACTATGCTCTTTTCTTCTGCTAGCACCGCTACTTTGTCCTACATTTGCCCTCTTCTACAGCCACCACTATCTATTTTGGCAGCCTCATTGGTGCTGCAACCTATTAAGGACAACAACTACTATGACGACTGACATTCCACCATCAATTAGAATTGCATTTACTTTATCTTATTGATGTATTGTGATATTCTTCATTTGATCTCTATGTTGTTGGGCAAGCTCTTCTCCAGGACTGATCTACTCAGATTTTGTCTCCTATTGATGGACACCACTCTAGCATTATCAAGATTTTAGTAACTAATGATGGACACAACTCTAGTATTATCAAGATATCAGAGGGGAATATCTAATACCTTGAGTACAGGCTAACTATTCACAAAGGGTGTAGTGTTATAGGCATAGGCTAGACCCATGTAGCAGTTTAGGCCTAAGTAACAAGGAATACGGGATGATGCTACGCTCCTCATCCCAGAAACTTTGTTCCAAAACAAGGAATGGGGACGATGGGATGATGCCCTAAATGTTGGTGAGTAGTCATCCAATACAAGGTGGAACGATGAAGGCAAAAGGAGAATGGTTAGGGATGGGGAACACACTAAGAGAGTTTTGTCGTCGTCGCGTCAAGGAACGAACAGAAGAACATCATCACCGTTGAGACAATGGAGCATAGTGAATCACTGCTGACATTGTGTGAGAGGGGTAGGGGTAGCATCATCGCCGTCATGCTGAGGGGAGGACGGGGGAGTGCCGCTACCATGGCGCTGAGGGAGGACATAGAAGCACGCTTCTATCATCACTAAGAGAGGGGAACGCCGCCGCTATCGTGATGGATTCCATAGATGGGGAATGGATGAGAAGATAAGCGATGGAGAACGAATGAGAAGATAAATATTAGGGCATTCGCCAATTTTCATTTTACTCCCTTGCCTTTGTAAAAATTATGAAAAATCCTTCATCTAATTGATTTCTTACATATTAGCCCTAAAGTTTATATTTATTTTCGCTCAAGCTTATTGTTTATATTGCAATGGCTTTCTAATTTCTATTATCGTTCTGAACTATCCTCCCAAAAAATCTTTGGGACATGTTCTACGAACTAACGTTCCGAAGATGTATACCCATATTGTCCGATGTTTTTCAAAGATGGCGTTCCACGTTCCTCGTTTCAATTCCTCGACCCATCGATCCGAAAACTTTTATGACTTATGTTTGACATGATAAATTATGAATAAGTCAAAGATAGGAAATTATCTAGTTAGGGAAGGGATGAGGTTTATTAGAAAGTTAGAGATAGAGATTGGATTGGTTTCTAATATTAATACTAGAGATTAGTTTGTTGGATATTAAGTTTGTCCGAAGGAACCTCATATACTCTTTTATCAATCAATTAATGAATTTCTAAAGCTAATTCTAAGCGTCAGAGCCTTTTTTAGCTCAGGGAGAAGCCCTGCCACTAGTATAGAGAATGACTACCCTATCTTCTATATCCTTATCCTAGCCAATCCATAACACGACTAGTCAAAACTAGAAATTTATGAAACATGCAAATGACAATAAATAGATCAACATGGTAGTCTGAGTAGGTTGGAATCTTTGACTCTGAAAAATATATGGGATGCATGAAGAATTAAAGAATATGGATTAGAGAATTTCTACGCCCAAATTTCAATGTTGAAAGAAACACTTTTCTAAGAAAACTGTTTGAAAAATTCTCAACATGGAATAATATATTACTTTTGATTTGAGAAGAAAATCTATATATTGTATTATCAAAAGTACACTAAATCTTGCAGACAGTAGGTAATGTTAGCCTGACTGATTTATTTGATGAGATTATAGCACAGTTTTGTTGTTCATATCAAATGTTAACTATGTTCTCAATCATGAATATATTTGGTATAAGCAAATTTTGATGTACACGCCATCTAGGAACTTACGAAGGCAAGAACATCAGAGGCAGTAACTAAATGAAGCAGGAAAATGTTGCAGCAAACATGGGTTTGTAGAACCTGATATCGAAGGTGACGCTGTGTATTCTTTCTGGGAACCCATAGAGAAGACAAAGCTGCTGCTACTGTTTATTTGAATAGGACAACGATGAGCCGGTGGTCCTTTGTAGTGTACGTGAATGTCGAAGTTCACAAAAGACCCCTGTACTATTAGAATTTTGTGCAGGAATGCATCACGAGGTGATTATTGGTCAGGGAGAAAAAAGAGTAGCATCTAAGATGTGTAGTTGAAAAGCCAAAAATTGCACATGTTCTAATTTTTTTTGCGTGCATTTCTATCATTTAGCTGTCATGCTTCATTTCAATATGTTGCCCTCAATAGGGGGCATTTCTGTTTTTCAATTCTTCAGAATTGAAATTATAAAATTTAAGTTGGGCACATTGTGCTGATCTTAAAATTTTACAAGATTCCTTGTCCTTTGGTGATTGAATTAAAAGAAGCTGTATATTCAGTACATTACAGAACCCAGCAAATCAAAAATTAATCAATCGTATAGTTGTAAATTTGTAATGCAAACCCTAGATTGATGCATGCTAATTTGTGAATAGAAAGAGAATAGTCAGTTTGATTTTTTTGTTCATACATGTAGCATATATGAGACTGACAACTGGAAGCGTCGCTTTGCATTTTCGGAAGACTTCTGACAACTACCTTGTGGAAAATTGGATGACCATTTTAGTCCCTTGGAACCCATCCAGAACAGGTCTTTCATTTCAAACAGAATAAAAGTGGTTTGGTTCCATCCAAAAAGTATCTGGACTTCTTATTGTCAATCCATCAGATTTGAACAATGCATCAATCATTTTCAGATCTGAAACTTCAGTGGTGGAAACTTTATGCTTACCACAGCTTGCCAAAATGTTCATTTTTATAATAAGTTAATAGAAGGCTTATATTTCAAAAATAAGTTATTATATAGTTTAAAAAAATTAAATAAAAGAGGTTCAAAAATAATAAAAATTACATCTTCCACCAAGCATTGCCATATATGTGAACTTTTTTTTGTTGTCCCAACTAAATTTGGGCAATAATTGTACATTTGCGTCAAGTTGGCTCTTACTAATAGTTTTGAGATGACTTGATGACTTCTGCTTCTCGATGAAGCAGCTTTTGCCTGTGTACCAGAAATAATTGAAATATACTTCACGTGTTAAAAGAATTGAACTATACCACATATATTCAGAGGACTTGTAAAATTTCTCAGTCTACGCGATTGGGTGACTTGCTGGATTGCTGGATCCCAACGTCTGTGTCACGTTTCAGCTGTATATACAAATTACTAAGAAAGCTAATTG
Source organism: Oryza coarctata (assembly GCA_030770085.1). Classification (NCBI taxonomy): domain Eukaryota; kingdom Viridiplantae; phylum Streptophyta; class Magnoliopsida; order Poales; family Poaceae; genus Oryza; species Oryza coarctata. The sequence goes on from CM061471.1 coordinate 10,303,478, forward strand.
TTGATTGAGTAGCAATTTTTATTGATTGCTTTTTATGGCGAATGTCCTTATGCTGATTAAGGTAGATACAACGTGTTGATTTGTATATGATGTGATATTGGATATCATGTAATTTTTCTTTAGATTCAAAGACCATTAGACAAGGTTGCCCGACGACAGATTCAAGCAGATAACCTTCCACGGGTAAAAAGCCTAAAACTCACCCGTGAACATCTGGCGTATGCACTGCGGCATGCAATGGTATCAAGCACGGTAATAGTGATTTTGGTGTTACCGCACAAGTTATTCTCCCCTTGGTGGAGTTGGACATCCGAGCCACAGCCATCTCATTCCCAGTGGCTGGCTGCGGTGCCTTTGCCCGCCCGGCGCCTGCTTTGTCCACGCCGCGTTCGCGTGCCGGCTGTTGGCCGGAGAGTCGTCGCCTCGACGCCGTCCAGCAACCGCTCGCAGGTGGGCGTCGCCATGGTTGATCGAGATCGAACATGTCACGGCCGAAATTGATTCAGACCTGACAATACACTCTTTCACTCAGATTTGTTGCCGCTGCAAGGCAAGAACAGACCTAGGGCTCTAAAGCTACGAGAAGAACTAGATTATTTCATCCATCTTGATTTCATTTCCTCATACTGCGCCGGGTTGTAGAACCCAAAACGCCAAATTACAGCCGTAGTTGCTCTATTTTACACTATTTTATTGCAGGTCCATTACTGATCCTGTACATCACGCTATTTTATTTTTATTGCAGGTCCCATTTATCGGTCCTAGGTCTCTTTTCTACCTTGAAAAAATTATTACCCATTTTAAAATATAGTATTGGATCTAATACAACCTAGTATCACGAATCGGAATAAGCAGTTTATCCAAATTAGACTCCTTGTTTAGATTCGTATTTAGATAGGCTTCTTGTCCAAATGATATTAAGTTGTGTCATATCTGGTACTAGGTTGCTATATTTTGAGATAAATATAGTAGTATTTCTTCACCCCAACTATTGCACTTTAGAAAAAAAACCACTTCACCAAAAAATTGTATTTGCACCTAAAAATTGACCCACCAAAAAGATAGAAAAGTTAAAGTCTGAAAAACTAAATTCGTCTATTTTCCTCTATATCCCATTAACACACAAACAATATGGGAAAGTGAGAAGAGGTAAGGAGTTGCATGATTGTCTTTTTATTTTATGCCATCTACTTGGGTGTCACATTCTCAAATGTCACATAGTGGATTTTAATTATTTGCTATAAGACCCATAGATTCTTCATTCAATGCTATTTTAGACACAATATGATGCTACATCACCTAGACGACATGACATTAGATGTGAAATCCTAATTTTGCTCCTCTTCATCACTTCTTTCTCCCCCTTCACTCTCTTTCATCCATTTCCTAGCCAGTATGCCACCTGGGCTTTGATGACCTCCTTGCCCTACGGGCTCAGGACATCTCAACTTGCACCCCTGCCTGCCTCCTTTACTCACCATCTCCCTAACCCCTAAGTGGTGGAGATAGCATGATTCATGGTGGCATGTTGGCACTCGGGATGGAATTCTTGAATACCTAAAGCATACATCCCATGATCAATAGCTAGTACACGTATCCACAACATTGTTATCACATCCATACACATAAATGATATATAAATAGATAAAATTGGTTATCATAACTCAACAATGTAAGAATCGTCCAAATAAAAGAGTTTTAAACGCAGTAGAAATAAGATACAAGATACATAAATTCTTCGGTATGCCCATCTACCAAACCACACAGACAACCGATTAGGAATCACCCTAGAAAGAACCATTCTCGAAACCTCCGATACCCAATGCAAAGTAATTGTCACTAGACACCTCACATCCTACATCCTAGTCTAAAAACAACATAAGAGGTGGGTCAATATACTAGTTATTGGTGAGTCCTATCTAAGCCTTAGTAAACCTAAGACTATTGCAGATTGAGATCAAAGATGTCTATATTTGTGGCTCATTTTCAGTATAAAGAAAATTATTGTTTTACAATAGTAAATAATAATAGATTGAAACATAACGTATAAATCGTAGAGTAAACAATAGTACTAGCATCATAAATATCATCATAATACCATCCTTGTGCCTTCCATGGTAGTAAGTAAATATTTTATTCTCAGCCACACCAAGTAAAATCAACACCAATATTTCACCAAACCTATTTCATAAATCATTTAATAAATCACTAACACTATATTTGTATCATTTCACCAAGTCGTTTATGATAGTGAGTACGGCTAATCGATTAGTTTAGACTCCGCAGAGTTTGTGCAGTTTTATTCATAAGATATGAACACTCTAGTTTGTTTCGTGCTCACAAGGCACTACCACACTTTGCATATTGAATTTGGTCTAGAGGTCATAACGAAGCCATTATATTGCTTAGATCCAAGCCTTGCATCAACAATAGTGTGCGAAAATCCATACTAGGAATATGATCTAGAGTTGTTAGGTGGTGGGCCCACACCTTAAACCTAATGCCATGGCAGCAACCCAAATGGTTCCTTACGAGGCACAACACCGTTGTATTGGACAAACTTAGATGTCTAGGTCGTATCCGACATATGGACATCTCCTCTAAGTTAAACTTAAAACAATAGAATCATTATCAACATATACGATAATGCATACTACTTCAGTCTACCAAAATGCAAGTCTACATAATAAGCAACTTAGTAAGCTAAGGCTACCCTATAAGTAACACATGTGGTTTCACTGTGATCTTAGCTGGTGATACATAGTTAAGTCCTTAATTAACGTGTACGAACACTTTCCTTATTGGTGTGTAACTACCACCATATGCACATCACTTGCTACATTTCAATTTTCACAAATAATAGAGGCATCTCCTCTTTATAGCATTTTCAAATATCCCATTTGTAAAGAGTAAATATCATGTCATTTGCAACCATCGTAATTTTTTTAAGCATAACTATGTAAATAGCTATACTAGTTTGAATATACCTAATTTGGTATTTGAAAGTAACTATCCATAATCTAGGGTTATCAATGGTGAGAGAATCAATTTAACAAGGTAGTTAATGCAACAAGTAGGACATTTCTAACGTTACCTACATTTATAAACCATCGCATGCAATTTATTTATAATAAACATTTGCAAAAATATATGAGGAGAAATTAAATAGGACTTACCTTGCTCAGGTGGTTCCTCAAATATTTCTTAGTCCCATACACTCTCGTCAATGGCAATAATCAATTCGTCCCTTATTTAAATTCAAATGTACATTTAAATCAACGTTTAATAAAACTTCAAAATAAAATATGCTCCAAGATGCATGAACATACACAGTATGAAAGAGAAAACTATTATGAATCTAACAAAATTCGGTTCACCTCAATCGGAGTTAAAATAAATTTTCTAAATTTTCAGCATTTTTTAGTACAAAAATAATTCAAATAATTTATTTTACCGAATTTATCAATTCCTTTTCTAAAGAACTAAAGAGAACTGTCAGAGTACGCTTTCCTACTGTGAAGGCGTCGTGTCAGCATTTTATAATTCGGACGCTAGTGTTTCTTCTAATTACATCTACGTCCACGGTTCCACATGTAAGTGTTTCGGTTTCTCGAACCCTAAAATTTATGGTATTTACATTTGGATTCCTGTCTTCCTCCTCCCGTTCACCAAACGAGTGGAGGAGAACGCGGGCGGCTCGGGATGAGCTCGCTGGCGACGAGCGGCGTGGAGGCCGGCTCGGCCGAAGGCCGGGGACGGTAGAGGGGGTACTGGCGACCATTCACGGCGCACGCAGCGCTCGGAGCGGGCGGCGGCGGCCGAGGCGCTACGGTCGGCAGCGGCTCGATTCAAGGCGAGGGGAGCATCTGGGGACTACGTGGGGCTTACCCCGGGCTTGATTCGGGCGGAGGTGGCTCGGAGCGGCGTGGCAATGGCGACCGTGGCGGCGACGACGGCGGTGGCGTTCCAGCGGCGAGCTCCTGAAATTGGTGGTGGGAGAAGGCTTAGGGAAGTCCTAGGAACGTGCCGGCGGGAGGATAAGGGAGGAGGATCACCGAGGAGGGAGCCCGATGTAGGGCGGCGTCGGCGGTTCTGTTCGGGCCGGCGCCGGGTTGCGGCGTGGCGCGGCCGTTCTCGTCAATGCCAAGGGGCTCGGGCTTCGGTTTTGGCTGGTGGACAACGAGTGGGTGTTGGGCAGTTAGCAAACGCAGTGGCCGATTTTATAGGCGAGCGGGGAGGGAGATCGGCAGCGAGGCGCGTCGTGGCGGTGTTGTCTCGAGGCGCGTCTGGCGCGGTCGGCGGCAACGGGGCAGGCAGGGTTGGACGGGGCAGCGCCGCGTCGGCTTTGCAGGTGCGGCGTCAGCCTTGCAGGCGCTTTGCAGAGGCGGCAGGGCGCGGGCAGAGGCGGCAGGGCGCGGCAGGCGCTGGCGTGGGCAGAGGTGGCAGTGGGTGCGGCAGAGGAGGCGGACGCGGTCGGCGGCAGGCGGCATCAGGCGAGTCAGGGCGCTGCGGCGGCAGGCACGGTCGGCCAGGGTGGCGTCGTTGGCGCGCACGCGGTGCAGGGAGGAGAGGGGAGTGGTTAGGCACGGTGGGCAGGGCTGGTGCGGCCGGTTGCGGCGTCAACGGCTCGGTGGTTTTGTTCGCTCGGCATGCACACGAGATGCTCGAAGGAATGCTCGAAGGAATGCCCGAGAGGGTGAGAAAGGAAAAGAGAGAAAAGGAAGAGAGGGTTTGGATGAATTTTATTTGGATTTTCTATAGCTTGTAAATTATTGCAAAAAATACAGGAAATTAGTGTGCTAGTGCAGATGATTTGGTGAATTTTTGAGTTTTTTCTAATGTGTAGATTATTTTTGAAAATTCAAACAAGTTCACTGTTTTTATGAAGCTTTAAGTAAATTTTAAATTAATTTACCCTATTAAATTTTGTCTCAAAATTAGGTTTTAGATCAAACACATTTATGTAGGCCATAATTCAAAGTTTATAACATTTAAAATTTTATTATTATACATTTTCTTTTATTTTTATTTCTTTTGTATTATTATATTAGTTTCAAATTAAATTATTTCATGAAAATGTAATATGAGATGAATGCAAAATCCAAAACAACGAAAATAAGAAATTTCACACATATCGTATTTTATCAATAATTTTTATTATATACAATTTCAACATGTTACAATTTTTGGTTTGTTATAGGTACATCCATACCCTCAATTTTTTCAATACTAAGTATGTATCTTTATTAGTAAATAAGTCCATGTCAAAATTAGTAAAATATCTATTAATATTGTCAAATTTGAACTTCCATTTTAACAAGTGTGTTAAATTTGTTGCTTGATATTATTATTTTTCTAATCATGCCTCTTAAGTTCAAAGCTTGAACCCCGTTAGAAAGATCTTGTCTGTGCCATTGCGACCCCTCCTCCACTCCGTGCAGCCATCACCAATGCTGCCAACGTCGTCATGTGCTACACATCCCAATAAGAAGGCAGACACGAGACATGAGCACCTTGACATCCTCGTCTCCACACCCCTCTCCTAGACCTAGCTGAGGAAAACCTCAACATCTGCCATTCCTTTAGCTAGGCAGTGATTTCTGCCACTGTTCCTACCGTAGCCATGGAGCTAGAGATCTTGGCTATGGGCTACAGTGGAGATCTCAATGACCACATCTACAAGAGAGCTCTAGGATGGCAATGCGGCGGAGGATGGCGGTGATGATGGTGATCATCGTGAGGAGGGAGATGACCTGGTTGTTGGAGACGGTTGAGAAGCTGATGTGCCACTGAGATGGAGGAAGAGAAGATGGTGATAGCTATGGAGAAGGCCAAGCCCTTGCCAACCTTCTCATGGCAGATTTGGTGGCCTAGGGCATCCTAGTCACTTGATTGGGTGGCCCAAAGGGTAGTCGCGGTGGTGTCGGACCTCGTCAGCCCTCAAGCTCGTTCCTAGCATCGATAGAGTGAACTCGATGGCCTCACCATCCATCGAACTTGTCCTTAAGATGATGGAGGAGTGTAATGGGGAGGGGAGGCAAAGGAGCTCCATGGCAACCATGGATGGATCTCTCTTAGGCCTCGCATGTTTAGGATTTTGGGTGGAGGAGAAGGGGTGAACTCATCCTCTCGTGCCTAGTGCTATGCTAGAATGGTTACATGGCACCTCGTTGTCTAAAAAATGGCACACTAATAAGAATCTCCTATCTAGTAGCAAAATATCTAAGTTGTCTGGCAAAATGTCATTTGTGCCATTTGAGTGGATGGCATAAAAAAACTTCTACATATGAGGGGCGGAGAGGAAAAATGAGAGGTTAGGAATATGGAGGAGTTGGAGTGCTATTTTGTACTCTTCATCCTCAAAAGTAGGATTGGGAACCAATAGGAGGCCAGTTAAAGATGTTTAAAGAACAACTTAAGACGTTTATAGGCAAACCGAAGTAACAGACGGTAAACAGAAATCATCATGCGCGTCTTGCCCATTGGATCAGCGTCATTTCTCCCGGGCCTTCTGGATCGTTTTATATTTTTTATAAAAGGAACTCGCCAAAATGTTTTTCTTTAGCACAGACTCCACTATTATATTTCTTCTTAGTTTTGCCTGTCTGAACTTCTTCAGACAGATTGGTTCAACCTTGTGATGGACACAGATCCTCAACAAAACTACCCCTGCAATAGTAATCACTAATGTGGATCTTTGTTGGTTTAGCAAGTAGCAACCAAGGATGGTTCAGCGACGCGGATTTCCCTGATCCCTTCGATCATATACATCTGCTGCTCCCCCTCAAGCCCTGTGCATAGGGAAATTAAGGAGGCCATAGCTAAAAAAATAATTAAGGAGGCAACATGAGAAGAAAATGATAATTTTGGCGACAATGTTATGCATGTGTTGACATACCTTTGGAAGTTGGAGTTGAATTTTAATCTGATAAGAAAATCTTGCCCCATGCTATCCTTCCCAGTTCCCCATGTACGATTATATCTAGCGTGGATTGTTAATTTTATTTTTTCAGATAGGAAAATATTATAAATTTAGCGTCGTACTTGGCTTGGCTTGGAATGTCAATTTGAGTTTTATATTTAAGATTTAATAATATAAAAATTTAGAATTAATAAATATGTGTCGTTTTGGACTCTCAATTAATAATTTTTTTGAAGCCAACACTATAGGCAAGCCCAATAGGTTTTGAAAATAATAATTAGCAAGTTCACATACTCTTATTTTAACCTAGCCATTAAGAGTCTTAGTAAGGAAGGATTGATTAAGGCTTAGAAAAGGCGAATTGGCAAATTTAAAACTTCAAAGCAGGCCAGATTATATTGGAACTTCTAGTAGGATAGTGTGGGACACCGAGCTAGATATCGTGTAATCTATTATTGGATGGGTCTTAAATAAAACCTAAATAGTATCTATCCAACCTCATCGCTGACCTGGCATGCAAAATAACAAGCACGATATAAAACCCAAAGTGCCGGACTTAGAATAAGTGAGATACTTGATAGGATAAATTACAAGTCATCCTCAAGATATGCCTATCAAACCACACGAAGTCGGTGACCAAACATGATACATATATTAGAGGACTCGATTTATAGTGCTAAGTCCATACTTATGCTCAACTAGTCCCTAGGATATATAACAATAGGGCATAGAAATAAGTTAAACTTCAGATTACAACTAAAGAGAGTTACATAGGTCAAAGGAATAAATATGTAGAGTTCAGCGGAAACTTATTTATTCATAACCCACAAACAAACCGACTAGAGGTATGTGCCTAATAGAACTGTCCTAAAGAAATAGCGAATCCCGCAGCACTCAACCTAAAGAATCTATCACTTGCAAAAGAACCTCTGAAGCAACAATATATAACAAGAACAAAAGTGCCAATATATTAAACAATGTAATGTACTGGCAAGCGCGATCTAACCTAACATACTATATACAATCTCTAAATCAAAGGAAGGCTATTTTTAATCTTATTTTAGCCTAAAGAAAATTTTATTTTACAATCATTTGCAATAAAAAATTTTAAAGCTTTTTTAAACCATGTATATAAGTAAATCATGCTATCCATCATGATTATCTCATAATATCACCCTTGTTACCCTCCAAGGCAACAAGTCACTATAATCATCATCATAAACATCATAGTATCATAAATCACCATTTCTATATTCCATTTTCATAAATACATTATAAAACATAATTCTATACTCATGACACTTTGTGCTCATGGCCACGAGCATAGCCAATCAATTAGTTTTAACTCTACAGAGTTTATATAACTTTACCCACACAACGTGAAATAGTAGTCATGCAATGTATGTCACACAATACTAAATTACCCAATTTACTACCCGCAACATAGCCGTTACATTATTCAAAACTTAGCCTTGCACCGGCATGGCATACATGAATCTACCTTAGGAATGACCTAGAGCTGTTAGGTGGCAGGACCATGTCTTAAACCTATCACCATAATGTCAAAAAACATCTGTTTTCCCACGATACACTATACTATTATATTGTATAAACTTAAATACCTAAACTATCCCTCAGTGGGCAAAAAGGTTACTCATCTGAAATAATACAACAACATAAACCATACTACTTGGTCTACCAAAATACAAGGCTAAATAATAAGTAACTTAATAAGCTATGCTATCCAATTGGGTTCAGTTGCATGGTTTACATTAGATGATGATATAGAGTTAAGTTCCTAAATGACAAAGACGAATACTCCCCCTATCTGTGTGAAATTATCACCATATACACACCATTTGCCGCTCGAGTCTAAAACAAGTTTATCTCTATTTTATTTTACAAATAATCACAGACTTTCTCCTCTTATCAAACACCAAATTTTCATTTATAAAGTGACCATATTGTTATTTAGCATATCACTAAGTGTGTCTAAGCATGGAAGCATAATAAGCATATATAGTCCTAAATAAGAATAAGTAAAGTACTCTAACCAAATAAAGAGTATAAGCTTTTAAAGTGGAACATGCAGCAAGTTAGGCATAACTATCATTAACCATATTTCAAAATACCAATAATTATAAATATGCATACAATTTTATAAGGAATACTTTTCATTCCTCCAAATCATAAGTTTTAATATGTTCAAATGAGGAGGGGAGCACTTGCCCTACACCTCTTCACCTTGGTCAGCAACTAAATTCAATTCTCATCGTGAACGGAAATCACTATCTATACAAGATTTAACAAACAAATGATAAATAGCAAATAGTACGAAAAAATACTAAATGCTCTAAGATGCATGATTTCTTTACAGTGTGTTGGTACTGGCCTAAGATGAATTTAGGTGAAAGAATTTTCATTTTATCACTTTTATTTTGGGAGATATGAAATTTTACAAATTCTAAGCTTGAATATGTCATTTATTCCTTAGCTAATTGTTTGGAATATTTTTAGGGGTAGTTTTGCCAAATTATTCCATACAGTATTAAAGAGCATAATTGTCTAAGATTAACCTAACTAGTTTTATAAATTTTGAAGCTTATATGAATTTCTTATGCTTTTTATAATTTATGGTGCACATTTAGTCAATTATATATTACGCAAAATTTGGAGGTGTTCTCTGTACATAATGTACCACATTTTAAATTTTCAGTAACAAGGAAAATAATTTTGTGACTCTAAAAAGTTTAGTTCACCTCATTTGGAGCTGGATGTATTTTCTATTAATTTTATAAGTTGTAGTTTGTATTATAGTAATTATTTTACTACACAAAATTTAGAGGTATTATCTATTCAGTTCCAGGATTTAGTCTACAATATTAAAGATCACATTTATGTGAATATACTGGAATTTAGTTCATCTCAAATGGAGTTAATATGGATTTTACAAGTTAACCTATTTTTCAGTTGAACAAATAAAGCTTTAACTGTTTTCCTTATATTTCCCAGATTTTAAATACAGAGGGTCCACATGTAGGTCTCTGGCGTTTTTGCTGAAAAGTTCTGGAGTTTCTAGGAAACATCCTCCAGCCCCCGCACATGTTCTTTACCAAGTTTTATCATATTTACATTTAGGTCCTAGTCCCACTTGTAAGTCTAACAGATTTTACAACTTGTACCTTGCAAGATTTAAACATTTTCTAAACCGAATCCTTGCACGCTATTGAAGATGGGCCCACAAGTCAGTAAGACATCGATTGGAAGGTAGATCTCGACGTTGTTGGTGAGCTTCACAGTGACGCTAGCAATGAACCACTGCTTGATTGAGGGAGTGGCAAAAGGTGAAATGTAGATCTCATCCTTACGAATCTATCAATGGTGATCATGGGCAGTGTGGTGGCTAGAGCAATGCTGATGGTGAGCTCAAGCGACGGTGGCTCACAGGGTGGTGGTGCATGTGGAGCTAGTGATCGATTCAGCATAAAAGGGTGCATGCATGTGCCTCTACTAGGTTGCAAGATGCTCACCGAGCTGCACACGAGATCTTACAAGGCTTGGATGGCAGTGGAGATGGTGAAGACAGCTTGGCAACGCTCCAATCCTTTAAGTAGATGGCGACAGCTCGATCTAGCCAACAAGCTACCATACATACCTGCGGACGATGTTAGTTGGGTCTAGGGAAACTGAATGTGTGAGGAATCCACTAGGAACATATCAAGCACAATGGATTTGGCAATGAGATCGGTGGTCAATCGTGAGGAAGATGGGCTCGATCTCACTGCTAGGAGCTTCCTAACTTCAAGTGCTTGGGCTCCTAGATCATGGTAAGGTAGCAATGATGGTGGAATGGTGGCTTGGCTAGAGTTCCACTAAGGTGTCGGAACATGGTCATGTAGCGGTGGGGGCTCGTTGGGGCCGAGAGCGTAAACTATGGTGGCACGGTGGGCTCGACCTACATGGAATAGGGAGGAAATGTTATGGATGGGCTAGGAATGGAGTGGGTATTACGCTCCCGTAGCTGGTTTGCGGCGATGCTCACTAGAGACATGTGGTGATGGCTAGGATCTCATCGGCACCAAAGACGACGTCCCAATGTCTGGCTTTTTGTTGTACACGATTTCGAGATGTTTTTTCCTTGCTCTCTCCATAGAATAGGTAGAACGCGAGGTAGAGAGGTGGCTGGGTAATGGAGGTTGGCATGGTGGTGTGGAGTTGGAGCTCAGGCTAGCATTCTTGACGTGTGCGAATCGTGTGGCGCGCGGGTTATGCATGGTGGGGCTGCTTGCTGGTGTCCATGAGACTGATCAGTGGCTTCCACAACCTCCTGGGGTCCACTTGCAGAGAGAGGAGTGAGAGATGGAGAAAACTGCTCTTCCAAGTCTGTGGGCTGTGCCACTATTCAGTCTTTGACTCCAGTTTTCTCCTCCTTGCTGTAGTATTAGTAATAGTGGTCGACCTGGTGGTGGTAGAGGGAGTATTAGTTCACATGCTGGACAAGGTTTCACGCCAAAAAGCCTTATGGTTGAATTTTGGGACGGTTGCAAAATAGGCTTCATAAAATCTGTAGTTTCCAGTTTTTTTACTGTTTGAGTGCTTCATTTGTGATACCAAAAGGTGTGATAAAAACAAAACAAAATTTCAGTGAGTTGCATGTATTAAGTAGTATTTTTGTGAATTTTTCATGATTTTATCTTGCACCATATATTTTTAGAATTTTTCTTGGTTTAACTCTATGCATATAGCCCTATTATGAAAATATAACTAAGTGCCTAACATAGTGAAATTAAGCCATGCGTGACTTGAGATGACATTTTCCTCAACTTCCACATTTTTACTTCATAGCTTCTCTAGGCACATTATATTGCGGTATGCCATGAGTTATGGTTTTGGTTATATGGGAAATGTGAATTATGTGTATAGATTAATGTAGTTTACATTTTTATGTCAATGGTATACTTTTATTGAGATACCAAACAAGTAATGAAAGTTAACCTATGTTTTTATAATAAATGAGTTGTAGTACTTTTGAGAATGATTTTCAAGATTTTAGGCATTGGGCTCTTTATTATTAGAAATTTCCCTAGTCATTATGATGCATATGAAACCTATTATGAGATGCATGTAAAATCCAGAAACATACCAAAAGGAAAGGCACAAACATGGGCAATCATGGAATGCAATCCATATGTGCTTGTGGCTCATAATATTTATTTTTGTTTTGTCATAATGAGAGTAGATTTTTAGAAAGGTATTTGTATTTAAGTTGGAATTGAGGGATTCACTGGAGGTTTATCGACACATGGTTGTGTGAGACTTTTAGATAAAGTTCACAACGGAAAATTTATTTATAGTCATATCAAACTCATGTCAATTTATCCTACCATAGGTTTAGGGTATAGATGCCCAGACGTTTTTATTTTAGAAAGACAAAGGTTTAAAATTTCCCTACCCAATATGCACTAGCTAGCTGGTCCTTATTTTGATTTTTTGCAGAAGAGCTGTAGGACATTAGCATTGAAAAGCATTTTTATTATTTTGTTAAATTCAAATTTTGAAATTCAAAATTTGGTTATGTTACAAACGTATCCTCTTAAAAAAATCTCCTCCCCGAGATTTGGATTTGGTTTGGTGGAAAGGAGTGATGGCTGTGATCCATATCTTGGCTTACTACAAATTGTGGTCCTAGTGGTGTGGGGATCCCCAAGATTTTATTTGCTACTACAAGTCTTTGTTGCATACGGAACAAAAAACTAACTGCAGCTGGTTGATGGGAAACAACTTAATGTTCCATGTTTGTGATACCTTCTAAATAGTTTACAAGGATTTTAGTCGATTATAAATCATTTCAAACATACTAGATTTAATATCTGTGCCCGTTAATTTTTCTTCGTAAGAATTTTCCCTTTCTCTGTCTTTAGGAAGGATTTTCAGTTTTTAAACCGGGTAGGACTACTAGAAGTAGTTCTTGATTTTACTCTTGAAGTGTTCATGGTGACACATGAAAATCTATAAGTTATATCATTGACTTGCCATAGAGGCAACAAGCTTGCCTTATGTGATGCTATTACTATTGGTGCCATGATGTTCTATGTAGCTTTGATTGAGGGGTTGACTATTTTCGCTACTAAAGCGAATTATAGGCTGTATGGTCATGGTTGATTAAAAAGGTAGTCCTAAATGTGTCCGATTGGTCATGGACGAGGTAGGTTTCTAGGATTAAAAGCTGTGGTCAAGTTTTAACTTTATTAAGTTTATGTTTCCCATAAATAAATTTGTGGACAGCAAGATAGAAAATTTGAGATATTGAGTCTAAAGTTTAGCATTATATCCATCCAACGGGTTCTTACATAAAAGGGGAATACATGGCAGCCATCATACAAATATTACAAGACAAGTTTTATCACAAAATAGGGCTACCAAATTACATCAACGCATTCCACACTATCCAACCTACAAGTGGACAATTCTTCTAACTCATCCAGAGTTAATCTACCATAGGTCTAGGTGGTTTGGTACTGCCAGTACTTACTGCTCCCTCCTCAACTCAAAGGCACGTCCGTCCCAACGAACGAACCTAGGTGGTCTACAAGGTCCTGTGGTTCCTAGAGGTGGGAAGGCAGACATGGCGGAGCGATGTGGGGGTGGGTTATCTCGGTGTAGTTCCCAGTGGGTGGTGGCAGGTGTTCTGCTGGTGCGTACATGGCATCCTTGCCAGACATGAACTCAGGAGTGTAGTGCGCCTAACAAAACCTGAGAATTATACTCCTCTCCAGTGTGGCTACTCTCTCTCGGGAGGGCTGCAGCTTGGTGTAGGTGAGGCGGTAGAGCATGTCTAAGGAGCGTACAAACCCTGCAAGTTGAAGGTAAGAGGTGTTCAATCCCCTTCCTATCTCGCCCAGACCTAGGTAGGTGGTGTGCTCTACCCCCAGGGCCAAAGATAGAAAATAGCAGTAGAACTCCTCCCACTCGGGTAACTTGGAGCAGAGCTGCGTGATGGCGACATAAGCGCTGTGATGCATGGTAGAGTTGCTATCCCACCCAAAGCCTGTGTGGTGACGGTCTCTTTTCCCTAGAGTTCTACCCCGAATACATACTCAGGCCATCACTGTAGATTGGGACGTGCCAATGGTCTGAGAAGGATGTGGTACTTGAAAAAATATGGAGTAACTATGGTTGCCTCACCTTGGCTCACCATAGGTTGCATGTTTATATATAGAACAAGAATTACAGATATAGATAGTTTTAAACTAGGACTCCTAACTTAAGTTCTATTCTATCTATAGCAAATTACAGGAGTCTATCTATCCTTGAGACATGCTCGGTTACAATCCTAGTGTAACACGTTTACAATCTCTAACACCCCTGCTCAATCTAAACTTTCCTAACCACCTTGAAGTTTGAGATTGCGAATAAATGTATTCATCTTTGCAACCGGTAAGGCTTTTGTAAATCCATCTGCCAACTGATCTCCAGAAGCGATGAACCGAACGTGTAGCTGTTTTCTCATAACTCTTTCACGCACAAAGTGAAAATCAATTTCAATATGCTTTGCTCTAGCATGAAACACGGGATTAGCTGATAAGTATGTTGCACCAAGATTATCACACCAAAGAACTGAGGTGCGATGCACTTTAACCCCAAGTTCGGTCAACAGTTGCTCAAGCCATATTATTTCTGCAGTAGCATTAGCCATCGCTTTATATTCTGCTTCTGTACTAGATCTTGAAACAGTTAGCTATTTTCTAGCACTCCATGATATAAGATTACTTCCATAAAATATTGTGAAGCCTCCAGTAAAACGCCTATCATCTGTATCACCTGCCCAATCTGCATCAGAGAAGGCACTGATGAATGACGACAATACCTTTTGAATATGCATCCTGAGTCCAATGATGTGTTGTACATATCTAAGTATTCTTTTAACTGCAGTCCAATGAACTGAGGTCGGTGCATGAAGAAATTGGCAAACTCTGTTGACAGCAAAGGATAAATCTGGTCGTGTATTTGTTAAATACTGAAGAGCACCAACTATGCTTCTGTAGCGAGTAGCATCTTCTGGACTGAGAGGAACACCATCATAGCTCGACAGCTTCTCAGATGCAGATAAAGGAGTCGTGCAGGGTTTGCAGCCGAGCATTCCAACACGCTTCAACAAGTCTTGTGCATACTTAGCTTGAGATAGAGTTATGCCATCTAACTCTTCTTTAACTTCTATACCCTAGAAGTAATGTAACTTGCCAAGATCTTTTAGTGCAAAATCTTCTTTTAAATCAGCAAGAAGAGTTGTCACCGATTCAGGTGATGAGCTTGTAACGATAATATCATCAACATAGATAAGCATATAAATAGTTGTACCACCCCTATGATATATAAAAAGAGACATGTCTGATTTTGACGGCACAAAACCTAGAGTGATTAATTTGGAACTTAACCTGGAGTACCACGCCCTGGGCGCCTGCTTCAGCCCATAGATAGCCTTGTCCAACTTACATATATATCCCGGTGTTTTAGTGTCCTCAAAACCCGGAGGCTGCTTCATATAAACTTCCTCTTCCAGAACACCATGCAAGAACGCATTCTGCACATCAAGTTGTCTGAGGCACCATCCCCTTGACACTGCAATAGAGAGTACCAATCTAATTGTAGCTATCTTGATAACTGGGTTGAAAGTGTCTTCATAGTCGATGCCATAGCGTTGCTTGAATCCCTTGGCAACTAATCGAGCTTTGTATCTATCAATACTCCCATCGGCTTTTCGTTTGATTTTGAAAACCCATTTGCAATCAATAATATTCTGTCCAGTTTTTCTTGGAACGAGATGCCAAGTTTTATTCTTAGCTAGAGCTTGAAATTCCACTTCCATTGCATCACGCCACTTTGGATCTGAAATAGCTTCATCAACGGAATTAGGTTCACCAGTAGCACTAAACATGCCATATCGAATCATACCATCATATAGCTTCTTTGGTTTGATAATACCGCTTTGCAACCGTGTTTGGTGACGCGGGGGATCAGGTGTGGCTGCTGGAGAACCAGATGTTGTAGAAGATCCAGATGTTGTAGAAGATCCGGGTGGCACAAATTCATGTGCACCTGATGCTGTAGCATGCAGCGGTGGTGGAGACTCCTTAGACGCATGCAACATCCCAGGTGGAGACTCAGGCACCACCGCATTACCCCCACCTGTCGCCGCACTGTTGTCCTCTGGCACAGCAACAGCGGTCGGCAGCGGTACTGATGTTCCCCTAGGCGGTGTAGCAGGCAAAACAGCACCGTTCGACGAGCTGGAAGGAGATAGCGTTTCCACCTGGGAGCTGCAGCCTGGGCTATGTGCGCAACGTTGTGCCGGTAGCGCTGGGAGCATAGGCATGAGACCTGCAATTTTCTCAGATGATTCACTAGAAACAACAGGTACGTCAGTAGTATTAGTAATATTAGATGCAGTACAGTCATCATCCCCTGGATTTCGAAGGGAAGAAGGCAGTAGGACAATTTCTTTTCTAAGAGAGGCACTGGCGTTTGGATGGAGCTTTGAAAAGGGAAACATGGCTTCATCAAAAACGACATCACGGGAGATGTAAATGCGTCGGGTGGAGATGTCAAGGCACTTGAAACCTTTGTGCATGGAACTATAGCCAAGGAAAGCACATTGGGTGGATCGAAAAGATAACTTCCTAGAATTATATGGCCTCAGATTGGGCCAACAAGCACAACCAAAAACACGAAGATTGCTATAATCGGGTGCATCATGAAAAAGGCGAGTACTAGGAATTTCAAAATCAATAACCTTGCTGGGAAGAATATTAATGAGATAGGTAGCTGTAAGGAAAGCTTGATCCTAAAATTTTAAATGCATTGGAAGCATGAGCAAGAAGAGCTAAACCAACTTCAACAATATGTCTATGTTTGCGTTCAGCAGCACCATTTTGTTGATGAGCATGAGGACAGGACACACGGTGTGTGATCCCAATTTGCTTGAAGAAAGAATTTAATTTTTCATACTCGCCTCCCCAATCCGATTGAACACAAAGGATCTTCTTAGAGAACTGTCTTTCTACTAAGTTTTGAAAATCTTGGAAAACTCGAAAGACATCAGATTTATGCTTCAACAAATATATCTAGGTGTATTTACTATAGTCGTCAATGAAGCTAACGTAATAGCTATAACTCCCAACAGAGATGGGTGCAGGCCCCCACACATCAAAATAAATCAGATCAAGAGGAGCACTAGAGATTTTATTAGAAACAGAATAAGGCAGTTGATGGCTCTTGGCCCTTTGACACGAATCACAAATTGACTCAACATTCTTAGAACTAGCACACGGCAACTTATTTGAGCTAAGGATCTTCTGAACTATGGGAGTAGCAGGATGACCTAGACGACTATGCCATAACGATGTAGAAGAGACATGGACTCCAAAAACTTCATGCTTTGACTCTATTTTCTCTTCCGATGGAATGAGAGGATACAGGCCACCTTTGCATCTACCGTGATGTAAAATCCTCTTTGTTTCCTGATCCTTAACGAGAAAGGAATCAGGGTGAAATTCAAGGAAAGCATTGTTATCTTTGGCAAGTTTATGAACTGAAACAAGGCTTTTGGCAGAAGAGGGCACATGAAGAATATTGTTCAAATGAAGTTTACTGAAACAGGTATGAAAAACTGTATGCCCAATATTACTAATACTCATACCTTTGCCGCTGGCGTTATGAACTTGTTCATTGCCACTATATTTATCACAGACGGTCATCTTGTCAAGTTCGCTGGTGATATGGTTAGTGGCCCCGCTGTCCGCATACCAATTTGTATCAACACTATAAGCTCCTGCTGGTCGCCCACGGTACTGATTGTCTTTCTCATAGCGAAAATAGCATTGATTGGCTTCATGATTTGTCTTCTTGCAGATTTGACAGGGTGCCTTTTTTGTGACTTGCGAGCTATTGCCTTGATTATTGTTGGTGTAACTCTGATTGTTGTTGTTGTTCTGTCCATTGCGCGATGAATTGAACTGGCCTCCACCACGTCGACCACCAGAACGACCACGGTTTCCACGACCGCGAGATGCCATGTTAGCTGAAGACTGGAACTGATCGGTCCCTTGACACATCTCGAGCCGAAGATCGTACTCCATGAGTAGAGAATATAATTTAGAGAGTGAAAGATCTCCTGATCGGCCCATCATAGAAGAAACAAAGGGGTGATAATCAAAGTCTAAACCATTAAGTAGATGAGCAACCACCTCATCATCCCCGACGGTGACGTCGGCTGACGCGAGCTCATCCTTGATGTTCTGCATCTTGTTGAAATAGGCTGTCGTAGTGAGGCTGGCCTTCTTGGTGGTAGCCAATTGCATGCGCAGATTTGTAACCCGCGCTCTTGATTGTGCTGCAAACATAGCCCCTAGCGCCTTCCATGCCTGCGCAGAGGTTGTTGCAGTCGTGATCCCGGCGAGGACCTCCTTGGAGACCGAATTCACCAGGTAGCTGAGTAGCTGCTGATCTTTTTTTACCCATGAGTCATGCTCTGGGTTGGGAATCTCCTTCTTCTTGCCGTCGACTTCAGCTTCAAGGACTTGTCGCGGCTCGGGGATGGTTCCATCCAGAAAACCAAGCGCCTTGGCGCCACGGACAGCGGGCAGGAACTGCGTCTTCCATAGAACGAAGTTATCCCGTGTCAGCTTGTCAGACACCGGATGTCCAAAAGGAGAGGACGGGTATCCTTCGCCATGAGCGGAGGACAAAGACATCTTGTCGCGGGAGGAGCGTCACGAGCAGGGGTCGCGGCCCTCTTGTCGCGGGATGTTCAGATCGCGGGGAGGAGCGTCACGAGCAGGTCGCAGCCCCCTTATCGCGAGAATTTGACGAGATTTTTGTAGATCTATTCTAGGAAGAGACGGCTCTGATAACATAAAAAAATATGGAGTAACTATAGTTGCCTCACCTTGGTTCACCATAGGTTACATGTTTATATATAGAACAAGAATTACAGATATAGATAGTTTTAAACTAGGACTGCTAACTTAAGTTCTATTCTAATACAGGAGTCCATCTATCCTTGAGACATGCTCGGTTACAATCCTAGTGTAACACGTTTACAATCTCTAACAGTACTCAGGTGGATAGGTGAACCAGGCGTACTGCAGCATGATCCAAAGCGTATGCTGCATCGTATCCACTGCATATCCTCCCAACTCCCAAGTAGTAGAAGGGCTAATAGATATTTGCCATCTACAGAAATATAGCATGGTTAGGGTAAGCGTAAATAAAAGGAACTAAAAAGAAAATATAAGTGGTGTACTAGAGTAAATGCATGGTCTGTCAAGGCTTCCTCTAAGCGCAGTCGGTTCTGTTTGAGGTTCTTATGGGCAAACTTTTATGCGATACATGCTTATTTAGTGTACTACCCCCCTTAAGAATATTGGATGTTTTGGCCGAGGGAATTGGTGAAAACAAGATAATCAAGTTTAGTGACCTGTTCTGCCCTACGTGTCTCGTCTGAAAAAGGATTTAAAGGCCAAGCTAGAGAGGTGATAAAATTGAGAAAGTTCTATATACAGGTTCCTTATGAAGTTTTCTCTGTTCTGGGAAGGAATTTCAATTTTAGCAGATGTAGATTATTTTATAGAAAATAAATAATACACATGATGCAGTTCTGGAACAGAGTATTTTATGCCATTGTTGAATTTTTTTATATCAGGATCTAGAGATGCAAAAATTTTGGAAAAATTCATAATGTGTATTATTAAGTTACCAAGCTTCCATGAAAAACCTAAGATTTTAACATCTACAGATTAGGCTACACAAAATCATTAATCAGGCTACCTACTGATTTCAAAATATGTCCATGCAGTGCTATATGAATTTTTACGCCATGATGCATTGACTAAAAAATTCAAGAAAATTTCATGGAGCTTTCTTGATACGTGGTTATGTTACTGACCAAAAATAATGATTTTACCATTTGTGGTTTGGGCTACACAAAATTATCAAACAGGATACCTACAGAATTCAGAACTTGTCTATGCACTCTAATTGAATTTTTATGTCATGTTATATTCAACTAAAAAAATTAGAAAAATATATTAAATTTATCACTTATGCTTTGGGCTACACAAATTAATGAAAGTTGCTGGCTACAGATTTCAGCACACGTGCAACCAGTAGAAAATGAATTTTTAGAGCATGTTTTATGTTTTATAAATTAACCATTTTGTTATGACACGAAGCTAACTATGTCCAGAGGCTACATGATTTTTTGGAGGGCCAATCTCACAAGCAATCAATCTAGGGGTTTAATCACAGCAATTGCCAATCTGCCCCGATTCTACCTGTTCTAGGCCACATCGGTAAAGTTTGAAAAGTCATGATAGAAGAGTTCAAAACCCATAAAATTCATTTATGGTACAGTGGCACAAAGATGAA
The DNA here is from genome assembly GCA_030770085.1 of Oryza coarctata. Classification (NCBI taxonomy): domain Eukaryota; kingdom Viridiplantae; phylum Streptophyta; class Magnoliopsida; order Poales; family Poaceae; genus Oryza; species Oryza coarctata. The sequence goes on from CM061471.1 coordinate 10,323,825, forward strand.
GTGTTTAGCCTAACATGTCTATCAAATTTTAATTTTTGTTATCCCATTTCAAAACCTACACCCTGTAGGTTTTTTCAAACCGAATTTGCAAATTCTCACACTAGCTTATAGGAGGGGTTTACAAATGGATTTCAAAAACCTTTAATAACACTTTGGTATTGGTTTGTAATGATTAATAGGAGGTTTCAAACACATTTTTACAGAAATACCATTTTCTAAAGGTTTCGGTTCTATATAGCAAAAATAGGGTTTAAAATTAAAATAGAGACATAGAAGAGAGTAGTTCTTAAGGGATAGATGAGATGTAAGAATGGTATAAGCTTCCACAAATAATTTATAGTTGAGAGCAAAGCCCTCAAAGTAATTTTAAGAAACTCTAATACTTGTGGGACACTGGGTTAGCATGATAACATGAACTCTCTTTAGTTGGATGAGGTCTTAAATAAAATCTAAATAATACAATAATCATCTAACCTCATCATTGGCATGTGAAATAGTAAACACGACATAAAACCTAAAGCATCGGACTCGGAACATGAGAGATATTCTATAGGCACGTCAAACCACATGAAGACAACAACCAAACATGATACATACATCAGAGTACTCGATTCACAACGTTAAATCTCACGATTATCTTAATTGTTTCTAAGCCCATACTCATGCTCAACTAGTCCCTAATATTTGTGATTAGACATGCACTTTTATCTCAAGTAATGATATATAGAAAAATAGGACATATAAATAAGTTAAATTTTAGATTACAACTAAAGAGACTTGCATAGGTTGAAAGGCCAAATATTTAAAGTTTAGCAAAAGCTTATCTATCCATAACCCATAAGCAAGCTGACTAGGGGTAGGCCCCCTAATAGAACCTTCCTAAAGGTAATGAATCCTACAGCACTCAATCAAAACAATCCATCATTAAGCAACACACAAGGGTCAATACATTAAACAAGTTAATGTATTAGCAAGCACAATCAAATCTAGCATACTACATGCAAGCGGAAGGCTATTTATAGTCTCATTTTAACATAAAGTAAGTTTTATTTCACAATCATTTGAAATGGAAATTTTTAAAGCATTTTTAAACCATGTACATAAGTAAATCATAGTATTCATCAAGATCATTTCATAATATCACATAATATCATACTTGCTATACCCTCAGTGGCAACAAGTTACCATAATCATCGTCATGAACATCATAGTATCATAAATCACATTTTCATATCCTATTTTCATAAACACAATATAAAACACAAGTCTATACTCATAATACTTTACTATGCAACTCACAGTCGTGAGTATAATCAATTAATTTTAACTTTACAGAGTTTGTATAACTTTACTCACATGATGTGAAATAGTAATCATGCAATGCATGCCATGAGATACCAAAGTACCCAATTTACTACCCGCAACACAGTTGTTACATTGCTTAAATTTTAGCCTTATATCAGCATGGCAAGCATGAATCCACGCTAGGAATGACAAAGAGCCGTTAGGTGGCAGGCCCATGCCTTAAACCTAAGCAAACACAAGGTACCATACCATTGTATTGGACAAACTTAAACACTTAAACTATCTCTCAGCAGGCAAATAGGTAGCTCCTCTAGAATAATGCAATAATATAAACCATACTACTCAGCCTACCAAAATGCAAGGCTAAATAATAAACAACTTAGTAAGCTATGGTTATCCGCACATATAGTTGTATAGTTTACATTACATGGTGATATAGAGTTCGGTCCTTAATTAACTTAGGCAAATACTCCTCCTATCGATATGCAACTAACAATATATGCACAACACTTGCCACCTAAGTCTAAAAGAAGTTTATCTCTATTGTAGTTTATAAATAATCAGAGACTTCTACCTCTGTCTAGAAACAAAATAATGTCCAAAATTTTATTTATAAAGTGAGTATAATGTTATTTAGCATATCACTAAGCGTGGTTAAACATATAAAAATATAATAAGCACATATAGTCCCAAATGAGTATAAGTAAAGTACTCTAACCATTCCTAAAGGTACAATCAGTAAGGAGGACAAGTTTTCAAGGTGAAAGATGCAGCAAGTTACGCATAACTACCATTAATCACATTACCGATAGTTATAAATATACATGCAATTTTATAAACAACACTTTTCATTTTCTCAAATCATAGGTTTCAATATGTTCAAAGGAGGAGGGAGTACTTTCCTTACACCTCTTCACCTTGATCAGCAACTAAAACCAATTCTCATCATGAACAGAAATCACTATCTATACAAGATGAACGTTGGAATGATAAATAGAAAATAATGTGAAAAATACAAAATTCTATAAAATGTATGATTTCTTCACGGTGGGTTGTTACTGGCTAGGTGAAAGAATTTCTATTTTATCACTTTTATTTTGGGAGAGATGAATTTTACAAGTTCTAGCCTTGAATATGTCATTTATTCCTTTGTAATTGTTTGGAATATTTTTAGGAGGTAGTTTTGTCAAATTATTCTTTACAGTATTAAAGAGCATAATTTTATATGCTCAACCCAACTTGTTTCATAAAATTTGAAGCCTATATGAATTTCTTATGCATTTTATAAGTTTTGGTGCACATTTAGTCAATTATGTACTACACAAAAATTTTAGAGGTGTTCTCTGTACAGAATATGCCACATTTTTAATTTTCAGTAACAAAGAGCATAATTTTATGGCTCTAACAAAATTTAGTTTACCTCATTTGGACTAGGATGTATTTTCTATGAATTTTATATGTTGTAGTTTGCATTATAGTAATTATTTTACTACACAAAATTGAGGTATTATCTATACTGTAAGTGCCAGGTTTTAGTCTACAATATTAAAGAGCACAATTTTGTGAATCTATTGGAATTTTGTTCATCTCAAATATGAATTTTCTATGAAGACAGCTCGGCGGCACTCCAATTCTTCGGGTAGATGGCGATGGCTTGATCTAGCCAACGAGCTACCATGCATGCATGTGGACGACGTTAGTTGGGTCCTGAGAAACTGCATGTGTTAGGATTCAATAGGAACCTACCGAAGACGGCGGTTTTGGCCGCAAGGTCGATGGCCGGTCCTGAGAAAGATGGGCTCGATCTTGCATCTGGGAGCTTCCTAGTTTCGAGTGCTTGGACTCCAGATCAATGTGAGGTGGCCATGATGGTGGCGCGGCGGCTCGGTTTGAGCTTCACTAAGGTGTCAGAGTGTGGCCGTGCAGCAGTGGGGGCTCACCGGGGCCGAGAGCGCGAACTACGACAGCACGGTGGGCTTGACCTCCATGGAATGGGGAGGAAATGGTGGCATGGAGAGTGTATTACGTTCCCGTAGCTGGCTTGCAGCAAAGCTCACCATCTCATCCCAACGCATTGACTACACTCAATTGTGATTTGGCTCCTAAGCTTTGCCCATGGCACTGAGTGGACTGCGGGAGCTTGGGGCCACCTGTCCCACGCGGTTTGGGATGTGGCTTCGTGGGCGCTTAGAGGGATCATGAGCTCAGGGGCCACCCGTCCCTTGCAATCCAGGATGAGGCATCGGTGGGTGCTGGGGCAACACAAGCTCGAGGCCACCCGACCCAAGCATTTTGGGACATAGTCCTGATGGGAGCTCGGCGGGTAGCCTGCTCAGGGCCCCAAGCACCTAGCCTTGATCCAGTTCTTTCCCCTAAGCTCGAAGGGGGCGCCACGTGGCCTTTGGGGCATGCGTACGCTGCCGTCCTGAGCTCTAGGAAGGCGGGTGACGTGGCGCCAAGCTGCTCCATGCCTGTGTTGCAAGGGACCCTTGTTCTCACATCACCGACAGTGTTGGCCCTGGATGACTGTCGAAAAGAATACTCAATACTGTATTCAACAAAATACAAAACACAAAAAATAAAAATTGGACCGATTTGGAACCCAAAAAAAGTTTTCTGATGTTGATCTGTGGGAACTCAGGTACAATTTCTTATGTCCTGGAAAATTCCTATAAAACTCCAATCTTCCAAATAGGAGATATTTTCTAATGTTCATGATAACAACATTTGTCAATACTCTATTTCCAGGAGGACAAAATGGTGAGCTCGATGTTTTTGTCTATTACTGTATTTCAATCTACGTAAGGGTCCACTAGAAGTCTCAGTTTTCTTAGCACCACAGGGAAATGATTGTTAAAGATCATATACTTTGTTTAAATTAAAGTCTCACTTTATTGATTAGACTTTGACTACTGGCTGAAGCCAGCTACCTTTTGGAAAATGGACTGGCTAGTAAATATGGGTGGTGGCCATAGAAGGAGAAGGAGAAGATTTGGGTTGGTGGAGTGCTCATATGGCTCAGATATGGTCTCATGGTGTGGAGAGAAGCATAGGAAAGGAGATAGTAGATCAGCAATGTCTTGTTTCTATTCAGTGATCATAATCAGTCCAATCCAGTTTATGCGGTTTTCTCCCCTTCTTCATGGAGTTTTCATGCATCTGGAGTGATCATATCAGGTAACTTTATTCCACGTTGTCTCATCATTTTGATCTTCTGGTTTCCTGTAGTCTTATTTGATATAAGGTAGTGCTAACCTTCTCTCCGGGTCATGGCTTCATTTTTAGAAATAAGCTCTGCACTTTGTTTTGATATCTTCTTTTCCTGCTTTGTAGAGTTGTTTATACGATCTTACAGTTTTACAGGCTTCAAAACCAGCTCTTTTGGCTTCAAATGTTGCCAATTAAAGTTATTTAATTAATTTATGATCTACCTTGTATTGCTTTCATAAGTTTTCCCCTTAAAGTTAAATTAGGAGGGTGTTTGGCACTTAGATTTGCTTTAAACCAATTTAACTTTAATTCAGAATTCCAATTAGAGTAAATTTAATAAAACCTCACATTTTATGATCAAAGTTTTAAAAAAATATTATAACTCACAGCACATTAGCATAGGTACTTCGATGCTAAAGTTTCACAAAATCTCAACCCTATTTAGATTCCAGACAATATAACATGTATTTAATTAATTTTTCTTATTATAAAAAGTCTATGCAATTTGAATTACGAATTTCTTGGTTAACATGATTCATTGAACTCTTCATTATTTTGAACAATATTGTTTTAAGTATTTAAAATTTTCTAAGAATTGAATAAGGGTGAAACTTTATAAAATATTTAACCATAAAACCTAAGGCTATATGGTACCGGTTATAATCCTAGAGTTTATAGCAACTTTGACAATAAAAAAGTTTACTGTGAAATTTGTTGCCATATTTATTTTAATATTTTTGAAATTTGAATGGAAAATAAAACTATTATTATTTTTTATTTAATATCAATTTGTTTTCTCTTGGTTGTTTCACATGGGCTCTTTACTTTTAAATTTTTAATCCCAATTTGAACACAGGCTTTTTTTTGGGGGGGAGGGGGTGTTGCTATACATGGGCCGATGGGACATTTGTTTTTGTGCTTGGGCTGAAAAGATGTAATGGAATTGTTTCAAGGAAATCTACCTTTCAAAACTCATCCAAAGGCTGAAAACAGAAATTGATGTGGCAGCACGAGACTGTAGGAAATCAGCATTGACTTTACTAAGTAAGAATGAACTATAAATGTTATATAGGACTTGTAGCCCTTTAAACATCTAGGACTATATTCTAGAAGGGCTCTAATTAATATTCTTTGTACAGGAGTGCAAAAAAATTAGTCTTTTGATGACCTTGCCTCTCTGTACCGGACATATTGTTAATCTGTGCCAACCACATAGACAATGTTGCATTTTTTTTCTTTAATCAGGTGCACTGTAGATGCTACTGCAGAGGATCCCGTGAAACCTTTGATCTTGATACACCAACCACCACTGCAATGATCCACCCAAACCTACTACTAGTACTAGATACCATCCAATGACTTGCTCTGTCAGCTTTTCCCCCTGAATACGAAACTACAGTTCTGGAGTCTTTGTTTTGTTCTTTTCTTTTATTCCTCCTATTTTGGTCATTTTCTTCTCTTTACATATTTGTAACCTTTACCTGATGATTTTTTTGCCAAAAAAACTCGTCACATTAAGTGTGATAGAACAGGAGGGCCTAGTAGCTCTTGCAAATCTTCTATTCTCCCATATCTCTCTTCTTGAAAATGTAACAAATATTAGATGGTGAGAAATTTGTATTAAACTAGAAGATGGATTAAGCCAAAATGTTTTGCCATAATATTCAACTCTGTTCTCTTCTGCAGAATTTACTAGCGGTTTTTCATAGTACTTGCTACAATGTGTAATATTTTTGTGTGTTTTCTTCCATGATGTATTCTTGATGTTGCTTCAATCTTCAGTTCGATTATAATTTCTTAACCTGAAACTTATAATACAATTAGCTGAATTTCCAAATTCTTTGTTTCTTGTGATTGCAGGGAAGTCTACAGCTATCTGGACGTGATTTCTCCATAAAAACAGTACAATTCCTCAAACACGCCAATTTGCTTGCCCTCAGTCCCACCCAGAGAAAACATTACACAATTGTTCCCACCTAGCAATTTGTTATGCGGGAATCAAACAGCAAATTGATGTGAATGAACTCTCAAACTTCCATTTTTTCATACAACAACCATCATTACCTATGATGCACCCAAACCTATTAGGTACCATCCAATGGGTCACACTGTCCACCCTCTTATCGATTGCCGTAGCGGCTGGTAACTACTCATCATCCTCTAGCCCAATCTTTCTAAATTGTGGAGCCTCCGCCATGCAACTTGATAGCAATAATCGGAGTTGGGATGGGGACACTAGCTCCATGTTTGCACCATCAATGAAAGGGATTGCAGCTAGTGCTACATACCAAGACCCTTTGCTCCCATCTCTCGTGCCTTACATGACATCCCGTATCTTCGTTTCAAATTACACCTATTCCATCCCAGTTAGCCCAGGGCGCATATTCGTGCGCCTTCACTTCTATCCAGTGGCCTATGGCAACTATGCTTCTGCAGATGCTTACTTTGGTGTCAAAACAAACAATTTGATCCTTTTAGACAAATTCAATGCTTCGCAAACTGCTTTGGCAGCAAACTATGCCTACATCCTTCGAGAATTCTCGCTGAACGTCACTTTAGGTAGTCTAGACCTCACCTTTTTCCCATCCACGTGGAATGGTTCTTATGCATTTGTGAATGGGATTGAGATTGTGCCCACGCCTGACATCTTCACAACACTTACACCTACAACTACAATTGAAGGGAACCCTGATCCATCCGATATAGATTCTATGACCAGTTTCCAAACGATGTACCGTCTCAATGTTGGGGGCCAGGCGATCAGTCCACAAGGTGATTCTAGGTTCTATCGTTCATGGGAGGATGACTCTCCATACATATATGGTGCTGCCTTTGGGGTGACCTACGGCAAAGATAGTAATGTCACCATCACATATCCAAGTACTACGCCAAACTACATTGCACCTGCTGATGTATATGCAACAGCACGGTCAATGGGGCCAAATCAGCAGATCAACCTGAACTACAATCTTACATGGATCTTACCAGTTGATGCGGGGTTCTATTACCTCTTAAGGTTCCATTTCTGTGAGATCCAGTATCCAATAACCAAGGTGAATCAGAGGTCATTCTTCATTTACATCAACAACCAGACGGTACAGAATGAAATGGATGTTATTGATTGGAGTGGAGGAATTGGCACAACAACATATACTGACTATGTTATCATCACTGTTGGTTCCGGGCAGATGGACTTGTGGGTTGCACTTCACCCTGATCCTTCAAGTAGACCAGAGTATTATGACGCAATACTAAATGGCCTTGAGGTCTTCAAGCTATGGGACATTGAAAAAAAAAACCTTGCTGGGCTTAATCCTCCACTTCCAACACAAACAAAGACCGATGTGAACCCTAAAGGGGTGTCTGGTGGAGGGAAATTAAAGGGTGCTGTCCTAGTAGCCATATGTGCCGTGGGTAGCACCACCGTTGTGTTGATTGCTTGTTTTTGTCTGTGCATCATCTGCAGACGAAAGAAGGTAGCAAAGCATTCTGGCAAGACTGATAAAAAGTGCTTGACTTATCAAACCGAATTCTACAATTCACCATCAAATCTTTGCCGGAGCTTCACCTTCCATGAAATGCAAGTAGCAACTAGTAACTTTGATGAAACCCTTCGTCTGGGTAGAGGTGGATTTGGTGATGTTTACCGTGGAGAGATAGATAATGGCACAAAGGTGGCGATCAAACGGAGCAACCCATTGTACCTGCAGGGTGTTCATGAGTTCCAGACCGAGATTGAGACGCTATCCAAGCTTAGACATTGCCATCTTGTGTCTCTAATTGGATACTGCCAGGAAAAAAATGAGATGATTTTGGTGTATGAATACATGGCCCATGGAACACTTCGGGAGCACCTGTACAGCACCGAGAGGCCACCACTAGCATGGAAGGAGCGCCTCAAGATCTGCATTGGTGCAGCCCAAGGACTGTATTACCTGCACACGGGCCCAAAGGAAAAAATCATCCATCGTGACGTGAAGACTACCAACATTCTACTAGATGACAAGTGGGTGGCAAAGGTTTCAGACTTTGGGTTGTCTAAGGCTAATCCGGACATTAATGCCACCCATGTTAGCACTGTTGTGAAGGGTACATTCGGATATTTCGATCCTGAGTATTTTCGGTGGAAGCAACTTACCCAAAAATCAGATGTGTACTCTTTCGGGGTTGTGTTGTTTGAGATCCTATGTGCGCGCCGTCCAGTAGACATTGAGCTTCCAGAAGAGCAAGTGAGCTTGTGTGAATGGGCATTATCTTGCAAGAAGAAAGGCACTCTTGGTGAAATTATAGATCCCCATCTTCAGGGAGAAATTGCTCCTGATTGCCTCAGGAAGTTTGCTGACTGTGCAGAGCAATGTGTTGCTGATCGAAGCATCAAAAGGCCACAGATGGGTGATGTTCTTCGGAACCTAGAGGTTGCTCTGAAGCTGCAGGAGTGTGCAGAGCACAATAGCAAATTCAGTGAAGAAACAACATCGCCGAAGACAACACCAGACATGATAACCTTCGTGGGTACTGACAAACCACCAACCTACTCGACAATGAGCATCACTGGACAAAGGATCATCTTCTCTGATATGATGGATCCACAGGCCCGATGAAAGACAACTGTTCAGGGTTTCAATTAATTTCAGATGCATAGTTCATGTCCTGATGATCTTTTGATCGCAATCACTCTAGTATGTTGCATGATTACTTGTTTCAAACTAGTTTCCAATCGAAGCATATTTAGACCGAACAAGTAAATAATTTTGCATACCATTTTTTTAAAAAATAATGCTACATGTTCAGTAGTTATTTTGTTACTGGATAGTAGTTTACCTCGTGTAGCTACATACGAAGGCACTGCTAATGCAGTGTCGATCTTACAAAAAATGATAAGAAGCAAAGTTTACCCTTTATAATCATGTTAATCAGTTGTTAATGCTATAGTTCAGCTGTCAGTTGTGATAATTCCTGATGGATCTACATTACATTAGGAGCAAATTTCCCCAGCATGGAGACCTTGGAAGAAACGGAAAAGTTTGATTTTTTTTTTGTTCGTAGATGTATTGATTATCTAGGAGACTGGCTGCGCTCGAGAACCTCCTAGTTCTTTCGGTAGCTTTTATGCGTACATTTCTATATTTTTTATAAAAAGTTTATATAGAAGTTCCTAATATTATATTTTCTAAAGTATATTTTTAATTTTGTAGTAGTTAATTCTATTTTTATACTATTAAATAGTTATTAAAAATTATATAATATTTTATTTTCTAGCGCTTTTAAACACAACTAATGACCGTTAGGAGAGTAGCTTTGCATTTCCAGAAGAGTTTGACTCAACTACCTAGTAGAAAATTGGATAATCATTTTGGTCTGCTAAATGGTATATTATTTGTAAAAAGTTTTTATAAAGATGTTTCTTGTATCGTTTTTCTAAAGTATGTTTTTAATTTTATTGTAGTTAATTTTATTATTTATAATCATAAAAATCAGAAAATATTTTATCTTTAACACTTTCAAACAATCTATGACCACTGGAAGCGTCGCTTTGCATTTCCAGAAGAGTTTGACTCCCAGTCATGCAACTACCATGTAGAAAATTGGATGATCATTTTGGTCCTTAGAACCCATCCAGAAGAGGTCTTTGGTTCCCACCCAGAGTAAGTGGTGGGTTCCGTCCAACATGTCTTTTGAAGTCATCCCATCCGATTTGGACAAAACCACTACCCCATATAAAATGGTTCAATCATTTTCAGACCTGAAACTTCAGTGGTGGAATTTTTTTCTCGCCAACTGCTAAAAATTTTTATTTTAAAAAATAAGTTATTATAATGTTTATTTTTAAAAGTAAGTTATTCGAAAGTTTGTTTTCAAAATTAAATAAAAAGGTTGAAAAAATTACAAAAATTTAGATCTTCCACCAAGCATTACCATATATATGAATTTTTTGACGTCCAACTAAATTTGGGCAGTAATTGTGTACATGTGAGTCACTTTGGCTCTTACTAATATTTTTGGGACGACTTTGACTTTTGCCTGTTTAACTGGAAACCAGAAAGAATAGAAATATACTTGATATGATGAAAGAACTGAACTCTACCACGTATGTTCATAGAATTTTTAAAATTTCTCAGTTTATGTGAGTAGGTGACTTGGGGGATATATAGCTGGATCAAAACCTTCCCCTCACAACTTAACCCTCATGACCATTCTACTTGCTCCCTTAACGACGCAGGTTTTCAGCTGTGTATAAAAATTATTACGTTGTATTAAGAAAGCTAGCTAATTGTTTTTTTTCTAGAGTAAGAAAGCTAATTGTTGATTCAGTAGCAATATGCATTGATGTGCTTTTTATGGCCAATGCCATTATGCTGATGAAGGCAAATATAACGGGTTGATTTATATATGATACCTGTCCAGCAGGCTTACTTGCTTACTTAGTATGTAATTTTTTCTTGTAGATTGAAAGACCACTTGACCAAGGTCGCCCAAAGACAGATTCAAGTAGATAATTGACCTTGCATGGGTTTAATTAAAGCCTCAAACTCACCTGTGAACACGGTCCGGATTCCACAGCCATTTGTTGCAACGCCCTTGTTGTGCCGTCTCTTTCCTAGGCATTCCATCAAATATCTGGCGCGCGCACTGTGGCATGCCATGGTACACAAAGGGCACGACCTCAATCTCACACCATTAAAAATGAGTACATGCCACCCAAAGATGGTGATAGTCGGATAGAGATTCTTGTGTTACTCAAACACCTGGGCGGCTTGGTCCTCGACTTCGCCAGCTGAGCCACCTCCGTCTCAATTCCCAGCGGACTGCGGTGCCGTTATGCCCGGCGCCCGCTTTGCCGACCCCGCTTTCGCGTACCGGCTGCTGGCCGGAGCGTCGCCGTCCAGCCACCGCTAGTAACTGTGGGGCGTCGCCATGATCGATCGGTTCAACCTTCCATTTTAGTTAAGAAAGTATCCGGTATGATTACGAGCCATCCGTAGCCGTCGATCAAATGGGTCCGATTATATTGTACTACACGGGGTATTAGACGAAGCACTATCTCCAGCGGTCAAACTTCGCACTAAAATAAATTTATAACATTATGACAATATTTTTTGTGACAGATCTGCTTGTACCATTTATTTTATTTTAAGTTTTTTTTTAAAAATAAGTATTTAAGAAATTATTGAGACAGATCTAAGTGCTCCAGTATCTTAAAATAAGTATTTAAAAAATTAATTGAATTTTATCTGAAACATAAAATATTTATGACTAGAGGGGAATAATTTTTAAAGAGTAAATTTGGGGATTAAAATATATAATGATACAATAAATTTTCATATCATATATCATATTAAAATATATGAATGAGTAAATCCACCTTAGCAACGTTTTGAAAAAAAATAAGTTAAATACCCATGAAAATCTTTGGTTAGATTTAAGAGGCCTTCTCCCATTCTTGGGAGAGGTATATACTTTCTCACCTCCACTTAAGTCAAAACTAAATAAAAAGATACAAAGGTGAATTTCCAATCTTCCTCTCACTTATGTGATTAGTTTTGATACCTCTCTTCTCTGGAAATATCGCTCATGTGATGCCAAGGTATATACCTAACTTTTAGATTTGAAACTCTGCTCCCTCCATTTCAAAATAACTGATTCGTAAATCGATTAGTTTTATTTTTATAATATCCTTCGTGTACTTATTAACTACACACTTACCGATACTATTTTTTATTATTGAGAAATATGCTAGTTTGTTTAGAATACGGTGAAGTTATTTTCTTAGGGAGTAGTACTTTACTATAGGATTAAAACAAAAAAATCAGGGTGAAATGGCAGGATAACAAAAACCAAATCTTTTTTCGATAAAAAATATCTAACCTAGATAAAGTTAGTTATAACGCACTCCTAAATGTCACTAGTCTAGTGGCTAGTCTGACCGTCTTGTTGTCGCTGGTCTGATCATTCACAAATAAAAAATATAACATATACAACTATTAAAAATAGATAAATTTTATTAGATCAAAATATATTTACATCAAGATGTATGTACAAAGTACATACAAAATACTTATCTATCTCAAAATTAAACCCTAAATTTTCTCTCTTCTTAAAGTTATTCTCTTAGGTCTCAACCTATCATCTATTTATACGTAAAAATTTCACCTCACAGAACTCCTAATCCCACTGAGTTCTATCCCTCAATTTCCAAAAACCATTATAAATTTTAAAATTAGACACCAATACTCATTGCTACAATAGTCTGAGTACTGTGACAATTTATCTAGTACTGCAACTCATTGTCTAGCAGCTCGATTATTGTAGTGATTACTCTGGTAGCAATTATTTTGCTTTCTTCGACTTCTTCGTCGTAATTTCTTCATGATTTTTCTAGTATTTTTACGCATAACTTGTAAAGTCAGTTACAAAACCGTTCCACATGGTGTCATCATATGTCCCCACTCGGTTTTTTTGACTGTTCTAAACATCGGTTCTTTTGACGCTATTTTTGATTCCACGATCGATGTTGACTTCAAGATCTTCTAACTCCAACTTATCATATGATCACACTACACCCCATAAAATTGACCTCAAGCCACTTACATACAAATAGACAAAATAATCATATGATAACTTGATGTATATTAGTCAGATATAAACTTACACCAACACCATAAATATTATCAAACCAATTTTTATTAATCAAATCATTTATAACACTAATTATTCATCATAAAATATTAATTATGACAATGATTCAACAATCTCTCTTGATGAATATATTAGCAATATATCCAAAATATAAATTAGTGTTTATAAAAAAAATAAAATCAAAGAGGTGTTAAAAACACAAATGGCTTAAAAATCATAAAAGTAAAAAAAAATTCTTCCCTTTTAAAAAGAATTTCTCCCCTGTATTTTCAATTAAAGCATAAAATCATTTTTAAGAATCGATATTTCTCTCCTTTCGAAAATGATTTCATCATGAATTTTTGAATCTATGTGAAAGCTTTATTTAATTAGAGCAATCATAATACATGTGTTATAAGACATGTTACAAGACAGAGAAAATAAATTGCTTAACAAGACAACAACCGTGTACTAGAGCATAAACATGAAATAGATATTCCAATTAACATCAAATCATTTTAACGATTTATATTGCAATAGGTTCACCAGTACATAAATTGAATAAAATACCCCCACAATTGAATAAAACATTATTTTTAAAATATTTTAGCTCAAGTAAATAAACATTTTATAGTATTTATTAGAAACTTTCATAATTTCATAGCTTTGTGCTTAATTATATCTCTTAATTTTATATGGGTACATCCTTCATGAATAATGTTTTCAAATATTCGACGCACTTTATTTTTCTCTCTTCAAATATGTCCTTATTATGAATACTCTTGCTAAGGATTTGGTATCTATATTTTCACTCATAAAGTGACATTTATTGAGTATTTGAGAAATAAAAATTTAACAAAGATAAATATAAGCATAAATCATCTAAACTTAGCACTAGTTTTAATATTTTATATTTATTTAATTTAAGTAGAAGAATTTAAATGGCATCATCATATCTCTCAAAAGTAATATCAAAGGCTCATATAAATATAAAAGCCATACAAGCAGACCAATAAACTTCACTTATATCGCTAGCAAGAAAAAATATACTCATAGTAAAAACAAAGCTCCACTTTTTTATATTTTAATTTTTTTAGAAACCTTCAAGCTTTACTCCCCTTCAAAACATGCCAAACAGATTAACAATCCCCAACTCCCCTCAAAATAAGCAAGAATCTAAAGGTTTTGTGAAGATATACTCATTGTAAATTTGTATAAACAAATTGAAGCACAATATCTCTTTTTTCAATATGATCCCATAGAAAATGAAAACAAATGTTAATGTATTAAGTGTGTGAATGTTGTTCTGGATTATTTGGAATATTTATAGCATTTATGTTGTTACAAAAGATTAAAACTTTATCAAAACTCAAACCATAATATTTTAAAGTTAAAATTAATCAAAGAGTTTGTGAACAATAACTAGCAGTAGTAACTTATTCAGATTCACCAGTTGATTGAGTAACATTAGATTGTTTTCTAAAAGATCATGCAATAAAACAAGTACTAAGAAAATGACACATACCGATTGTACTTTTTCTATCTATTCTATAACCTCCAAAATTCATATCAGAAAAGCATACAAACTTATAGATGATGAAGTAGAAAATTATTTGCCAAATTTAAGAGTGTGTTGTAAATAACTTAGAATGCGCTTTATGGCTTGATGATATAAAATACGAGGAGAAGCTTAAAATCGAGCACACAAACACACAGCAAATTGTATGTTTGGTCTTGATGTAGTGAGATATAGCAATGATCCAATCATACTTCAATATTCATTTTCATCAATAGCCTCAACTTCTTCATTTGGATTCAGAACAACACTAGATCCTATTGGTGTTGAAATTGGCTTATAATTTTCCATCTCGAAACGTCGTCAAAGATCTTTTGTATACTTCATTTATTGTATAAATATTCCTTATGATGTTTGCTTGATTTGTAATCATAAAAAGTAACTCAACTCTCTCATTATACTCATTTAAAATTCCTTGCTCATTATCTTAGAAAATTCTATAACCAAAGCGTGAAAAAGAACAACCAAAGATAATATAATCTACATATATTTGAACGAAAGGTTAATCACCACAATGCTTTAGAACAAAGAGTTTTATCACTTTTTTCATTTAAAAACATTTTTAAGCATAAAATATTTCAACTTATCATACTATGCTCTTGAAAAGCGACCAATGTGTGGTGATTTTACCTAATATGTTCATGTCTGTATCTTTGTCGTCCTCAATTTATATTGCATTCTGATTCTTTCTTATTTTATTGTGATCAACTACATTTTGTTCAAATATCCTTCCATTTTTGCAGTTATGCAAGACAAAACACATTGAAGACAAAAAGAACACCATTTGCTATTTCATGCCTCCAGCAATGTAGTAAGTACTGCAAGTAACCTAGAGACCTATTGACCTTTTGTTGGGAGAGTGAAATTTCAAATGTTAAATGTATTTGGTGCCTAGAAAATTATAAGTGGAAGCATTTTACATTTGAGAAAAAGTATAATCCTCTAAAGCAAACCTTTCGATGCCCGGCCACATTGGGACGTAGGGCATGCCCCGGTCGTGATCTTGTCAATGGTTCCCTATAGCTCCCGGCACATGTTTGCCATGGTGGCAGCTCTGTTGGGCCCGGTGCTACCTCCCTCAGTGCGGGAGGGAGCTATGTGGACTGGCCCCATGTGGGGAAGCATATGTGGCCTTTGACGATAATGACGAGAGGGTGGGGTCTGCTGATGGTCGCTTACCCCCTCATCCTCCTCTGTGCTACTAGAGTCAGAGTGCTAGTAGCAATGTCCACACACCATCTCTCAATAGAGGGTGGGAAAGAGAACAAATTCAAACACGAAGCACTTCTCCTACCTAGCGCGTCAGCTGTCGATGATCGAATGTTGATAACAGGGATCTAGAGGGACCCTTTTGTTGTGTTCGGCCAAGGAAATGAGATGCACAAGTGTTATATATGTTCCGGCTACCTAGAGGTTTAATACCATACTCCTGTTGGATTCTTCCTAGGCTTCTCAGCAGAAAAAAAGTTTACGAAGTATTTAGACTTAGAGTAGTTCCTCTCCCTTTCTTTCTTTCTTCTCCTCTTCTTGATTTCCTCTAGCTTGTAGGGTTCAATCCCTCTCCCCTTGCCTTATCTCTCCTCTTATACTTATTTAGGAAAACCACCTGACCATCCTACGCTAGAGGCAAGTCTAATATACAAAGGTTAGGTATGAAAGATGTTGTCAAGAGCTCTCCATCTTGCTTGATTTGTCGAGCTTGCGTGAGCCCCACGTCAAGCCTAACAAGCTCACGGTAGGTCGAGCACTCGCCACTCACCCCCGCTTAATCCATGTGGGCATGATGAAACAGTCCTCATTGTGTCATGCCCGTGGTTGGACCTATCTGTTAGCACCTAGGTACGACTGACTCAAGGGTGGACCTGGCTGAAGGCACGGTAGTCAACCGTGCCCACCTATTTTCACATGCCCCTATTAGGGTGAATAGAGGTCAAAGTAACATTCACTAGGGAGGATTTTGCCATCCTATTCCTCACATAGCATGGTGTGGGGTAGATATCTGTCTCATCATGTGATACGGGTAATATAGCATCACTATCATTTTCTTCCCCTATAGTTAATCAAGATACTCAAAATTAATTCTAAAGACCAATAACACGTGCCCATGCTAAACAAATCAACTAACAAGTGAATTCGCTCCTAAGTAAGAATAGTATTACCTGTGAGAATCAATTGCTATATAGTGCCCATAATTTCCTTGGGTATTAAAACATTGAATAGTATCCAAGAGCAGCACCAAATAGTCTAACAGCCATCAATCAATCAATAAATGCTATGAGGGCTATTTCGGTTTCTAGTGACTAGCTAGGAGTAAAATGCTCATAGAAACTGTATCTTAAATCCAATAAATGTGTTCGATCATAAGCTTTCCAATGGATTTGGCCTTATCCCTAAATTCAATCCAAGCATTGAGTTATCAACGAATAAATGTGACGACCAGAAACTACAAAAAACATTATTTGCTATAATTAGGGTGTTATGCAACATAATTGATCTTGAGCCATGTAAAACATTCAACTCCCATATATTAGGAGTATTCTCATCTGTTAGGGAGATTTTTTTTAGAACCAAATACAATATGTTATATGCATTTTCATGATTATTCTAGGTATAGACTGAATTATCTCTAAGATTGTGTATTCTAAGATTGCAGCAAGAAGTGTAATCCACTTGACTTGTTTGAGTAGACAATGTGAGGTTGGGTGAACTCCGTGCTGCAAGTTGTTGCACATGCAATAAGACTCATTAGGTTTTACGAATATCTTCGATTCTACGCTGTAAAGGTTGGGCGCACCCACGTATCATCATGCTTCCTCCCACGCACGCCTAAGCTGGTAGATATCCATCTTGTCACCTTTAAATGAAAAGACGATTGAGTCCCAAGGCCTAATAACTTTCGCTGCTTATCCCTTGCTGATGGAATGCTACTACTCTCATACCTGGCCACCTCGAGGACAACCAGCTTTGAGAGATCCCCCAAGCTAGGTCATGGTGGCTAGTAGCTCTCCTGCTTGCCACAAAGGCAGTCTCCACGCTCCTTAGAAAGGAGCCACGTGGCGTTGCACTAATGACCCACTCTATCTTTAACCGTTTCAGGGAGTAGATGAAGTGCATAGAGCTTTAAAAAGTGGGACAATAACAAAAGAAGCACACACTAGGAAACAGTAAGAAGGAAGAGAAGAGAAAAATCATCTAGGAAACAGTAAGAAGGAAGAGAAGAGAAGAGAAGAAAGATTTTTTTATGCAGGGTGTTAGTATGGTGAAAGGTAGCTTAAATGTCCTTGTTATCAGTTAAATCAAATTATACTAATATAATCATATGTTTTCGCTGTCAGTTTATTTTTTATGCTTACAATCCGATCGTCGGCGGGATTCCGAAATCGATTCAATCGCAGGCAGGATTCCACAATCCTTTGGAAGGGTCGACAGAACATGATCTGTGCATGAGAATCTTTTGGCCCTTCATCCCATGTTTTGCTCCAACATCAAACTGTGCCCTACGTGATGCGGCAATAAGGCTGTGTTTTAAAGAACTGTTGTGCTGGGCTATTTTCTTATTTAATTTAAGCATACTTACCGAGCTGCTAAATAATACATTTCGTATAAAAAATTTATATAGAAGCTTCTTTAAAAAATCAAATAAATCTATTTTTAATTTGTAATAGTTAATATGTAACTAATCATATATTAATATCCTTTCACGACAAATAAGCTCCAGCTATAAGCTGATTCGAACGAAGCCTACGCGCCTGATGAACATGGTTATAGCTAATAAGGTCCAGGGAAAGTCTAGCATCGTTATCTAGCCACGGTTATTGTAAGGAGCATTAATTACGCCAGTTTGGCCTTTGGTCATTATGCACAAAGCTAACTTCATTGGCCCCATCTATCTTTCTAAACCTGGTTGATCACCCACCAGTTGATTGGGCCACTTGGCACCTCTAAGTTGGTATATAAATCTCATGCCATTTGAGAAAAAAAAATTTGACACATTGAAAGCTTCCAAGTCCCAAATAATCTTGCACTGCTTCCATTGCACTACATCAATAACAACAGATTCTCATCAAGTTCTCAATCGAAGCAGGCAAAAGATCAATGAGAAAAAAAGGAGTAGAAAAGTACCGGCAGCCCAGAGGGCACCAGAACTCCGCATGAAAGGGAAAAAGGGAAAAAAAAAACAGCCCATGCAATGGATCTCCGATCAGAGGACAAGCAAGTAAGAAAAAATAATGAAAAATTAAATCTAAAGAACTCTGTCAATACAACATCTAGAGTCTTCCGGTTGACCCAAAGAATTTAAACAAAACAATATTATAACAAAATCAATGGAAAGAAAAGCTTTAGGACACATCATTAGAAGAAGTGGCATTCACCTGATAAAGATCAGAGAATGGGATGAAAGTGGAAAGAAATTGAACCAAGATAGATAAGATTTAATACATTGGTGGTGGCTTGATGGCTCCACCGTGGACTCCACAGTGCTTTCGAGCCCTTGTTGGCGAGTAGATCTGAGACAAAACAATACCAAGGATGAGACTCTCAGCTTGGCTCGTGTCATGGTAGCAACCCTCCTCACGGGGCTCAAGCCACCACCGTCCTCCCGCTGACTAGCCTTGCCCTAGGATGATCATGCTCTCTTGAGGATGACAACAAAGATGCATAAAATTAGAAAGAGTAAATATAGACATTTGTAAAAATCACTCACAACAGAATCAAATTCATCACATCGAAACTTATGATCGGCTTATGCTTTTTGAGTCAGAAAAAGCTTAGACAAGAAATACTCATCTTTGATGAAGCTTACTCTATTAAGAAACCTCTTAAAATCTAGTTCAATTTTCCATAATCTTACATGAGGTGAACTATTCACAATTTTTCTAAGCAATCCACACATTTTGATCATCGCAATCGATGTCTAGCCAACTAGATAGAGATCCACCAAGAGTAATAAGCATGATAACAATAGCCAGATGTCGATCCAAATGCTTTTCTAAAAACCCTTGCTCTCAAACTCATTGGATCCAAATCCCACTCACTCACAAGATTTTTGGCTCAACAATTTAAGTAGAGAAGACTAGAAACACTAGAGATGGTATGAGAGTAGGTCTAAAAGATATGATAGCTGCCCCTGGTGGCATTAAATACTCTCACATCACTGCAACTAGCCATTATTTACATATTCAAACATCAGAACTTTCGGTTCAATACTTTGGCTAGCAGCTAGAATGGAACCAGATTTTTCAGTTCAAAAGATCTAAACTTTAGGTTCGAAGTCATTGCCTCATCCTAGAAAAATGACCTAAACTTTCAATCATAAAAATTTGAACATCCGATCAGTCTTCCAAGGCCAAACAAAAATTCTAACTTAAAATTATGATGTAAACTAGCGAAACTTTCGGTCTGAGTTCATAAATTGCACCTCTTCTTTTTATGAGTATGGTGCATTGTGTCTATTTCTATAAGATCAAGGTGACTTTGGAGCACTTCGACATAACGTTAATCATTAACATGAGTCCCTCTTAATATTGTAGCTTCCTATGACTTAAATTTAATAAAAATAAATTTAAATCGTTTTAAGTTCATCCATCGCATCGCACTAATTTGTAGGGATCTCTTTAGACCTAGATTATTAACACATGGGACTAATATCTACATTTATATTATTTGATATGTTTAGTTCCTTAATTATATTATTATTTATCATAAAAGATATTATGGATCTAGATGTAATTTAAGACAAAGTACGACTGGATGGTTTGTTGCGCCGAGCGAAGAGGCCAAGAGAGATAAAGCAGCTCAGCTGCTCGGATAATAAAGCAGCTCAGCAACTTTTCACTTACGCGCTTCTATGATTTCTTATTCTCTAAATACAAATATCTACAAAAGTATCCCTACGCAGCCCGTTTAAAACTCTCGTATTTACTCTGAGAACCCTAGAAATTTTGTATTTAAATGGTGATCTAACTGTAAGAATGAACTAATGCTTTTGATTTTATTATTAAGGAGGGGAGCCAGTGCGAAATACGGGTAAATAAATTTATTAGTTCTGGTAATTGCTGCGTGATACCCACCATTAGATTAGTTGGTGGAGTGGGTGGTAATTTTTTTTGTGTAGTAGCTCAGTGGATTTGTTACTTGTAAAACTCCGGGTGGTGGGCCGGGGCCCGGGAGGCGAGGCGGAACGGAAGAATCGGGAAAACATGCTGCGCGGGCAACACGCATCGCCTGCCCACCCGACAGCGCCCTCCTCTGGGGGGTAGAGAGAGCCACCACGGCGCCACTGCCGGCTGCCGCTCCCGTGCCCTGCCTCCGCGAGGTGCAACTCTGTCTGTGGGCAGTCGGCTCTATTTGCCTGGTGAGTTACGGAGTTTGAGAATGGATCTAGCTAGGACTTTGTAACTACCCTCTTTTTGTGACTTTGTAAGGCCTTTCTTTCCATTACATCTCATCCCATCCTCACCACTGTTGCGACTTGCTCTATTTCCAGCCGCCGTTGTCACTAAAGCCTCATGGCTTTCCATTTGGAGATTTAGATTTCTCAGTATTAATTTCTATACGTGACATTTGTTTTATAAGAATAAAGTATAGAAAACAATTCCTTTACTATCAGTTGTAGAAAGAAAACATAGAAAATTTTGTATCTACTCAAACCTTTTGAAAAATTCCTATCACTTAATATATGCATGCATTTCTATTTTTTTTATAATATCTATGGGTTAAAATTCCTGTCGATCTGCTCACTGTTTGGTCTGCACCACCGTCAGGGCATACGATGCAGGTGTACCATCGCAGTAATCTCCACTTATCTCTGTTGGAAACTACGGTAAATGATTATAAAAGGCATGATAAATGATCACAAAACCTAAAAAACTAAAAAAAAATTCAAATCTGGACAAAACATTTTTTCCTCAATAAATAGATTATAGCATATATCCATAAAAAACTGATCACAACTGGAATTTAACACCTTTTCCTTATCACAAAACCTAAAAAACCATAATTTCTAAATCTGGGTATAACATCATTTTGTTATACATTATAGCGTATATCTGTAACTCTGATCAACCTGAAAATTTTATATCATAAACTACACAAATTTTACAAACAAATCTAAGTGGAATCACCTCAATCTCGAACTTCTAGATCTTAAGTTATTAAGTAAATTATTGAACAAAATTAATTAAATACTAATTAATTAATACCATGAGATTTTTTTCATAATACTATGAAAACACCATAGCTAAATTCTAGATCAAATAAATCAATCCACAATACAGAGAAAATAAATTAATCTGAAATCAAACGCTAGACATACACAACAAGAGATATTAATTACCGCACTAATCTTCTATAAAATTTATCTTTATTATCAAAATTATACTTATAAAATTTATGCAAAAAACATTCTCAATTTTCTAGATACAAATCCCTAACATCTTACCATCATTATTTATAGAAAAAATCCAAAATAACATTTAAGATTTTGTAACCACTACTCTATTAATTATTAACCGTCAGATCTGAATTAAACGCTCCAGATTGCACCACATCACCTACATCATCCATTACACCAAGAACCATAAAGTCTGACACATTTCTTAAAAAAATCCGGCTAGGTCACTATTCCCATGCTTATGTGTCAAGCCGATTACACCATGTTGCCTCTAGATCACCTTCAGTCGTACACGCTCACACCACGTCTCCCATTCTAGTACCACCTATTAGCCACAGCTCCTCCCCATGCTCATGCCAGTGCTCACTGGTAGGCCTAACCCACCTATCAGCGGTAGCGCCTCCTCGCACCCACTCCCACGCCAACTGACAAATCTAGCTTATCTGTTAGCCTCTCTCTCATCACGCACGAGCGCCTACACTGCTAGGTCAATTTTCACCGTCAACCCACTCTACCAGCCTGTTGACTTCTCGACCTGCCTACCCAGTAAACCTACTCCGCCAGCCCAGTCGTATTCGGTTTTCTTCAGCCCACGCTAATCCATTCATGTGTTGCCTTCAGCATATTTTCTACTGAATCGAATCTACATTGTTTATTCGACCTGGCACCAAATCCAGCCGATACTATAGCCAATTCAGAAAATTAATTTCTTAATTTTCATCAAAATTTCCTCCAAATTTTTTCAATAATTTTTTATCTATTTTCTGAATTTAATTACAGCATACAAATAAACCAAAAAACATTCTATGGCACATATTTTTATAACCTAACACATATTAATATACACATGCTCATCACATTTTTCATAAATAATTTTAATATAAACCAATTAAATAATGCTAATGTTAATATAAACTAATTTTAGAAAAGCCAATTTTAATATAAATCATTTTACTAATTTTGCTTAAACCAATTTTTGATCAATATTATTTGACAATCTTTATCTTGATAAAACATTAGCAAATGCTGAACATTGGCATTTATGTTAAAAAAATTGATATTTAACTTCCTAAAATTTTTTATAAACTCTCCCTTTTTGGCTATGAACTTATTAGAAAAGAAAGTTTTTCAACTTTATACCAATTTTATTATTTTTATTTTGATGAGCACCACAAATCATCAATATAAGTAAGGTCATATATGCCATAGTAAAACTAATTTGTACTCGTACATTAATATATATATATAATGTAAATATAGTATAATTAAAAAAATTAAGTGTAATTAATAATTTATTGTAAGACTTAATATTTCATACTCAACTATTATAAATCTTGTACGCATTAACATTAACTTGTGGGTTTTTTTAATAAATTGAGAACTTGATTGATCTCAATCACAATATAAATTATAAGAAATTGTATAAACCATTTTTATTACTTTTTAACCCGTTCAAGCCTTTATCTTTTCATAATTAAAAGCTTAATAGTCAGGTTTTGTTCATACCAACTTTTTCGAAATTCATACTAAAGCAGTAATAAGCGATATCGTAAAAAGGAAGTGCAACAATGCATATTTTCTTAATTTTTTCTCATACTTTTCATAGCACATATTTTTTTCTTGCACATATTTTTCTTATTATATTAGCACTTTTAAAACAAGATTAAAATAGATAAAAAAAATTTAATCATATCAGGATTTAGTTGAAGTTATCATTCCATTTAGATAGTATTACAAACATCAACCACACACATATAAAAATAAGAAAGCACTTATATATTATAACATGAATATAGCCGCAAGTAATATACGTTAATCATATATAGTTAAAAAAATTCTTTTCAAATAAATAAAACAAAAAAAATGTTACAAAGTTTAATGCTCCCCTCAAAACAACCCTATACGACGAATAAACTCAAGTTCTCCACAAAGACGAGCAAAACGAGAAGAATTGAGAGATTTTGTAAAAATATATGTCAATTGATGTTCAATATCCACATTATGAAGTGCCATATTATATTTTTTGACATGATCTCTAGGAAAGTAAAATCTAATATCAATATGTTTTGTCCTAGAGTATTGAACTATGTTCTTAGCAATATAATATTACTTGTGTTATCACAGAAAAGTAAAATATTTTCAAAGTAACACCACCATATTTAAGTGTAGCTACTATCCAAATAATTTAAGAACAACAACTAACAACGACTACATATTTAGATTCAGCACTTGATTGTAATTGTTTCTACATGAATACTAGAAATAAACACCAGAAAAACTAGTAAGTAAATTATCTAGGAAGAAATAAACACCAGAAAAACTTTTCCTATCAAAGTTTACATCTTCCAAGATCTTAAAAGTAAGGTCTTAAAAGTAATACATGAATATGTAAATAGCCATATAATAAAATCTTTAGTGACATTAACATATCTGAGAATCCGTTTAATTGCTTAAAGAAGTAAAGTATATGAGAAAGCTTGAAATCGTGCTCATAAACATACGAAAATTGGATACCAATGTTTTATTGAAACGAATATCTTCTCTTGAATGTGAAGGGAGTTGTAGTTTTAGAAAAATCATCTTATTGAAATTGATCTTCTTCATCATCCTCATTGTTCTCTCTCTAAATATATGCACCTGTAACTACAGTCACAACTATAGAAATAAAAACATCTATAAAAATTATATTTTTAACATGTGATGCTCTTATAATATAAGAGGACTAATTGTTGTCTTCAGACATGTGTAAACATCTAAAATTCACTAGCCAGAAGTTCTCCTTTCTTGTAAAAAGTGACTACATAGAAAAAGACATAGTTAAGGTCTCTATACTTATGAGTAATATAACATTTAGAAATCTAATACTAAGACACACTAGAAGATATAACACAATTATTTTTATACAAATGTTTAAATTTATTATTACTCATATTAGTAAAACCAAAAGTGCATGCTTTTCTCAAACTAGACATTGCCTTAGCATTTTCTCTTATTTGTTATTTAGCAAGTCAAACAAAATTCTACCTTACGTCAATCTCTACCACAGTGAGTATAAGTGTAGTGCACTTTATATTTACTATTACAATTAGAAACAATACTTGTACTTACTATGTCAGTAGATGACATTACACCACTAGATCTAAAGATTATCTTTTTAGATTTATTAACAATCTCAATTATGCCACCGCCAAGAGATTTAATAATAATTAAAGCATAAGTCTTAGAATAATCATAAGGATAATAACCCAAACATGTTTTAAAGTTTTAAGAACTATTCAAAATTTGATTTAAGTTTAGTTCCACATTTACTTGTAAGTAATCAATATGATTAAAAAAGTGAAATATGCTAAAATTTAATCTTTTTACCATAATTAGAGTATGAAAGAACCTTACGAGTAGTAGCAAGATCATCTTTTAGTTAAGTAATTTTAACATCAGCATTCTTTAACTTTAACTTACGAGAATTGCAATTATCACAATAAGCAGATTTATCAACTATATGGATATACTTATTATTTTTCTCTTTTTCAAGATTAAGTTGTTTTAAAGTATAAGCATGTATATCTCTTAGAAAAGTAAATTCTACATAAACTAAATCACATAATTTTTAAGGGATTATCTATAAAAGTTAAGGTTTTAAGCATTTAGTTGTTCAACTAAAACATCTTATTTCTTAATCTTTTTATCTTTCTTTTCTAATAAAATATCAACTTTTTCAACAGCATTAGCTAAATCATCGTAAGAAAATTCTTATCTCATTGTCATTGTCACTGTCGATATCACTATTGATAATGGTTCTACTACTTGCCATCATATAATGCACCATTAAGTTTTTTTGCCTTTGAGAGTAGTATCATCATCAATCTTGAGGTTCACATTGCTTAGATTCACCTGTTCAAAAGCAAAAAGAACATGGTGTACTCTCTTTTGGTTCAAATACCCTTTATTCATACTCTTGAATGTTTACTTCATGTCACTCTCTTCCTCATCTTCCTCCTTATCTTTATCCCTAGAAAGTCTTGCTAAAAATTTTGGACATTTAAGATGAAGACAATTAAGCGAGCTACATTCAAAACATCTTCAAGGCTCTCCACCATTTGTTCTCTTTCTAGATCAAATATTCTGCAAAACTCTTGTGAAGCATGTGAAAAGAGGTGTCAAATCATCTTTAGATAGTTGTTCTAGCTATTCATCGGTTACTGAAGATAAAAAAGACAAAACATAGCTAGCTAAAGAATTAACACCAATAGAATTGTTAGTTTGTGAAGCTAAAACTATTGATTTATTAGCCATAATTTTTCTAGCAAAAACATCTAACTCATGAGTTTTCAATTTAGAATAAAGCACATCTAAAATAAATGTACTCATTATAGTAGATTCTCGAATTGATATTACATTCATCTCCTATATATATATATTTAAAGCTTCTATCAATTGACGAGAATTTTTAACCTCAGAATATATAATATTAACAGAATGTAAGTTAATAAGAATCTTATTAAAGCGAGTAAAGAGTTCATCAAGAGATTCACTAGGACTCATCTCAAAACGCATATATTCATTTTTATATATATCCTCATGTACTTCTTTTACCGTATTTAATCATTCATGATAATCACCAAGTGCTCTCCATACCTCATGTGATAATTTGAGATGCACCACACGCTTCTTTCAAGCCCTTAAATAATTAAATTCCTCACTTTACTATTAGGCTCCATATATGATAGATTCATTGTTGTTACTGCATCATTCTTGAAAACTTAATATAGCTTGTAGATCTTCTCTCACATAGCAAAGCTTTGAGCTTGAATATATGCCTCTATCTTAGCCTTCTAATACTGAAAATCAACACATCAAAACCATAAGATTTTATGGAATACCTATCCATCAACATATTTTCTAATCGCCAGTTAAGATTAATTAGAAAAGAAAATAACATCACTCTAATACTACTTCTACGATCGACTCACACTAAGATGAGTAATCAGAGGAAGAGTGAAAGATTGCAAAAGTCAAAAATAAAATTTAACACTTTCCCTATCATAAAAACAAAAAAACTGTGTTTTTCGAATCTGAGCAGAACACCATTTCATTAGTAGACAGATCATAAGCATAAATCCATACTCTGATCGACCTAAAATTTTTATAAAATAAACTAAACAAAATTTGAAAACAATCCCAATTAGAATCACCTCAATCGGACTTCCACATCTCGAGATAATAATAAAACAAAATTACTATTGACCAAAATTAATTAAACACTAACTAAGTAATACCACAAGATTTGAAAGTAAATCAGCCAATCAAAATTTTAAGAATACTTAGAAAAACACCCTAACTTTAGTTACATCAAACAAATCAATCAAAAACATATAGAGGAAACAAATTAATCTAAAATTGCATGCAAAAAATTAATTATTGTAATAATATTTTGTAAACTTTACCTTTATTATCAAAATTATGCTTACAAAAATTACATAAAAACCTCTCTTAATTTTCTATGTACAAATATCTAACATCTTACCCTCTATTTATAAAAAAATCTCAAAGAAAAAAACCTAAATAGCCTTAAGATTGTGTAACCACTATTATATTTATTCTTAGCCGTCAGATCTAAAACAAACTCTCTAGATTGCATCACGTCACCCATTACATTATAAACCACAGAGTCCAACACATTTCCACATAGAATCTGGCTCATTCACTATTTTTGCATCTCCACACCAATGCGTGTGCGCCACATCTCTCGTTCCAGCTCCACCCGTCAACCGCAGCGCCTCCCCACGTCCATACCTGCATTTACTAATAGGCCTAACCTACCTGTCGACCGCAACGCCTCCTCACATCCACGCCTACACCTGCTGATACGTCTGGCTCACCTGTCAGCCTCTCTCTCGCTACACACGTGTCCGTACTGCTGGGTCAATTTTTATCGTCAAACACTCCATTGGCCTGCAGACTTCTCAACCTGCCAACCAAGTCAGCTCACTCCATCAGTCTAATCGCATTCAACCCCCATGCTAACCTATTCATGTACCACCTTTAACCTATTTCTTATTGGACCGAATATGCACGGTTCATTCAGCCTAACAATAAATCCAGCCTGTTACTGTAGCCCTTTTAGAAAATTAATTTCTCAATTTTCATCCAAAATTTCTTCAAATTTTTTCAACAATTTTTCATCTATTTTCTTAATTTAATTCCTACACACAAATAAAAAGCATTCTCCGTTATAGATTTTTATATGCTGATCATATTTTTCATAAATAATTTACGTATGCTCATCATATTTTTCATAAATAATTTTAATATAAATTAAGTAAATAATATTAATTTTAATATAAAATAATTTTCCAAAAACCAATTTCAATATAAATCATTTTACCAATTTTGTTTAAACCAATTTTTCATCACTATTATTTAACACTATATATAAATATTTAATATTTACAATTTACATAGATATCTTTACAGGTTGTCTAGCCATTGTTGTATCCTCTTAACTCTATTCCAAAGCAAGAGATTATCCACGGAAATATATTTACACCAGAGCGGATGGATGGGGCAGTAGAGACGTTGGCCTCTAAAAAATGCCAGGAATAATTAACTTTTTACTACTTTAGAAGAATGAGTGGTAAAAGATTTATCATTTTGTGAGAGATGTGGTTGTAAGAGGGATTAAATTGATTTGGTAAAGAGTGGCAAATAGTGAAATCTCAGCCAGCATGTCTCCCTCGTCAACACTTTCTACTATCTGCCATCTGCGTGTCCTCTGTTTTTTCCTCCTCTGCTCTGTGGTTTTCCTCCGTTTCTCTTTCCTTTTTTTTTTCTTTTTGCCGTTTCTCCTTCCTCAGGCTCGAATCATTAACAATGGCGGATGCAGACACTTGATAGGATCTGCTTGGAGAACCTGACAGACAAAAGCAGCCGGATGCACGGCTCGGCCCCTTCGTGACTTCGTCCACCTCATCAATGACAACCCCGTCAAGACGCTCTCCACCCTCGATAGTAGCGTCCGTATGACCAATTCCGGTGATTACTCATAGCCACTAAACGACCATGCTAGCGGATACCAGCGCGTTGCAGCGAAGATTTAGAATCCTTTGAAGAACACTTAAAAAGCCCCCAATCGAGTTAATGTTAAGATGAAATAATGAAATGCCCAACACATGTTAAAATTTACACAGTTTTGCTAAAAATACGATGCTACTTGATTTAAGTCATTTTTCACCTATGAGATTGCTACCCCATATGTAAGTATGTTTCTCCTTTTATCTCCCTCAATCTTAAAATTTATCTCCCTCGGTCTTAGAATATAGCGACCATTGAGGTTTTACGCAGACTTTAAGAAAGTATATATAATTAAATAAAAATAGTTATAATTTAAGTCATTTTTCCTCTATGGGATTGCTACCCTGTTTCTCTCCTTTTATCTCCCTCAGTATATAAGGACCTTTGAGGTTATACATGGATATTAAGAAAATATATAGAATTGAATAGAAAATGGTTATAATTTGTTAAGATAAAAAGAGTAGGTGAAAAAATTAAACTTACAGTGTAATTACAATGTAAATGTATGTAATTTATAATGTAACAAAAAAATTGAACTTTCTTTTTAAAAAAATGTAGATATAAATGTGGCACCATAAATATATATAGAAAGTTCCAAAATTTATATCAATTGATGGAGTAAAGTAAAGACACATACCGTATTACTCGCACTCTAAAAGAACAAAAATGAATTCTCAATTAGCACACATACACTGGTAGTTCTCAAAGCTATCGCTTTAAAAACATGTTATGACTTACTACTAGTATGTGTAATCTGTCAAATCAATCCCACTTTATCATAAAAAAAACATAATAGACATTTTAAGAGTTGTTTATATGGGTGGATCTAATGGGCCAATGTTCGGGCACAGCCCAAGCGCATGAACACTTTAGGCCTGGCCATCAGCATCTGGCCCAATGGGAGAACCTATTAAAAATATTTATACATATAAATTCTATATTTAGAAAGTTTTAATATAAAAACATTTAAATCCAAATCCAAAATCTGAATTCAAATCCGAATTGGACATAGAAATCATGCGGTGCCAAAAAAGAATACCCGGAATGGATTTATATAGTAGGCACCAATAAGTGATAGGGCCATGGGCTCTGCTACCATGATATGATCTAATCCGGCACACGGTTTACCGAACCGTGTGAAATGTGAATAGAGCGAAACTGCTCGACATTTTGTCAGGTGTCTTCCCAAAGACAAATATCAAGCGCCAGGCCAAACTTGGTAAAGGTGATGAGCACACAAAGCCAGATCATTTCCAATCGACGGCAGCTAGCTATAGTTATAGGTTCGTCGTTCCGGGATCACTTGGTAGCGTCTCCCATCACATCTGCCTTCCCCTAGGAACCGTATATTGTAAAGTGCCTTTCCAATAAGAGCCAGTGTATAACATCTACTTTTATCAATGCCACTCACAAACGCATAAGAGCCAGTGTGGTGAGGAGATAGGGAAAATGTGATGTCAAAATCACCTGAAGGAACATTCACTGAGAATTCAAGAATGAGGAAGGTTCGACCCATCGCATGAGCAGCCTGGGAAGGATTAAAATCATTCAGAAGGACAAGGATCCCAGCAGTGACACTAAACAAGGCATCTGCAGCAGCACGGTCAGCATACTCAGTAGGATAAAAGTAGAGGCGAAGGAACACACGACCAGGGCTAAGGCCAAACCAGTATGTGAAATTGGAACTGAATATGCATGCTGTCATGTAAGGCACTGGAGAGGGAAGCAAGGGGTCTAGATATGACGCGTTGGCTGCGAAACCTTCCAATGCTAACTTGGAGTTAGCATCCCCTTCCCAAGTTCGACCATAAGAATCAATGACAGTGCTGGTGGCACCACATCTAAGGCGGATTTGGTGAGGACCTGTGAAGCTATCAGCAACAACATTAATTAACAAGAGAGAGAGAACAGTGGAATGCACAGGAGGGTACCCAATTCTGTTCTGTTAGCCATTCCAGCTGCTGGATATATGAAGTTCAGTCATGTGAGGATTTCTGTACAACAGAATAATATAAGCCTATAAGGTGTATTACATCTAAGAGCAGTAGTTCTATCATGCTAGAATATTGGAAAGCCTTTTATGGACGTGGGAAAGATTTAGAATAACAATTAACTTGTGTACAGTATTCTTGTTTCATGAAGTAGGCACAACCAGAGAGTGCTAGATACTTGACCTGAAATTACCAACAGAAGGGAAGGAAACTACACTTATGTGATTAAAAGCGGAATCGAGAAAAGTATTAACTATAAGGTTCTCCTTGATTGATTTAATTGTTCTTCTATTTGCCTTTAGTATGATTCTTCAACAATAAGGTTAGTAAAAATCTTTGGATATGTGGATCTATTTCCAAATTGACATACACTGACTACAATTTCTTCCAAGATAAGGGTGATTTCTCATATCAAATCTAATATTAATCCTTTTTGTTGCTCCAAAGGAGATTCTTTGTATTTTATGATAATATGAATATGAAAAATGTCTTCATAATCTGATGATTGATGTTGCTTTATTCACTAACTTATCTCACCAGTCATGCAGTTATGCTTTATGTAAGCACCTATAGCACATGACAGATGTTCAATCGAATCTCTTGGTCATCATGTAAGGGTTTATAGATTTGAGTAAAGAAAGATAAATGCACACCAGTTAGGAAACCTCCAGAACAAGAAACCAAATCTCATTTTAAAATAACAAAAAATAAACCAACACAAAGATGGAAATGATGAAACAAGGAGGTCAAAAGCACCTCATAAGATAGTCCAAGCTATCATTTGCCAAAGAAAAAGAGGTTTATCCTATAGGACAGATGATAAAATGGGAGCTGTGGCTTATTTGGTGGGTGTAGAGATCAGGTGACTAGATGATGAGATTGTGGAGGATATATGGTAGTGGATTTTGACAGAACAGTACCGATAATTTCAACAAAATTGAAAGAATTGCTTCTTGGTTTCTTAATTTGAATTATTATGTCACTAAGTTTTCTAATGTGAATGCATCAAACTTCCATGAATCGTTGGGTTGTCATACATTAGTTATACAAAATAGGTTTAGTTCTTTCCCTGCTTCAGAAACCAATATATATATAATACTAGTTTAAGTAAAACTTGGTCCATCAAATTTCAAATGAGACATAAATATATTGCACAATATGCTGATAGCAATGTGAAAATGGTTTACCTTGTTTTCCAGATAATTTCATAAGTTCGCTTACCAATAGACGATGGTTCTGAAAACCAACAGACAAATCGATTACTGACATATACCTATTTTTAAGCATACAAAAAAATAAACTGCAGTAATGGTTAATATTATTTTGGCTAAATGCAAATATTGCTTGGTGCATGATAGACAGGCACCTAGTTAAGAGTTTGAATGCTTTGATTATAATCCAAACAGTAAAACTAGAAAAAAAAACATAACAATTTTCTAAGCTTGGATAAAGTTTTTTTTTCTGGAAATGGCAGGTTCAACCTAGCACAACATAATCAATGCTACAACCAATTCCACATGCTTATTAACTCACAGCCGCTACCCACATGATGCTGATCTAATCATCCAAAAAGAACAAGTCAAAGAATGTACATGATAAAGAGAGAAAATAAAACAAAGAAAAATGAGGAACAAGATTATGGAGAGAGAACACAATAAAGAGTGAACGATAGGTTCTGCGACTCAATAGTTTAAGAGCCTACTTTAGACCTAGACCCAACCATCAGAATACAATAAAAAAAGGCAGGTATCTAAACTTGAAATGGTGCCATAAAATACACAGTATGAGATCAGAAAACTGGAAAACTTATGAGGGTTCTGAAGAAAAAATACTATTATTATATATGGTGACCCATTCCGCTAAATGGCAAGGCAGTAGCTTTCACAAGTGATCAGTAAATTGTCCTGTGTGGCATCTCAGAATTGACCAGAGAAAGTTCAGTATTTGTGCATTTGCGATTTCATTTCTTCCTATTGAGGATTTATAGTGCCATTTGTAGAAGGAAATGGAATAAATATATGGCGACTGTGACTCCAATTTCTTAATCAAAACTACATATGTACAAGTAGAATATCTGCTCATAGATATATATTCATTAAAAGTTTATTCTTTTTTATTTTTCCTTGTGATAGGAACTATGGAATTTGTGGAGTACTAAAATCAATGTTAAGAACTATATACTGTTAGAGATATATATAATATGCTCTGTATTTCCCCAATCAACAGGTCATCCACAGCAGGCTTACTTGCTTAGGTTTTTTTCTTTTTTGCTTATACAATCGAAGACCAATGTCATACAATCAACGACAGAGAAGACAAAAAAACCTAACATAGGCCCCAAGTCACTTGAAATGGTGGTTTTCAAAAATTTCACATGCATATATACATATCTTAGCATTAATAACATATTTCAATAGAGGGGAAATATCTTTAGCATATTTCCAATTTTGTCCACAGCAGAGAAGAGACAAGAATAATCTTTTTAGCTTCTCGCTTGAGATTTTAACATTGAAAGACTTGGTCCAGGAATGCGCCAGTTCGATTAAGCAAGCCAGGCATGCAAAGTGTGCAACATGACAAGCTAGTCGAGCTAAAGTTATGGGGCTTCTGAGTTCCGTTTTCTCGAATCAATTTTCATATCTAATTCGTTTATTTATTTTAATGAGCACATCGTAAGAATAGAATGCATAGGATATTTTCACATTGCCATGGCATTCAAGCATGCAGATGACCTTGCATGCACTAAAACTCACTGGTGAACACGCGATTCCACAGCCATTTGTTGCCACGCCGCCGTCTCTCTCCTAGACATTCCATCGAACGCCTCGCGTGCATGCCGTAGAATGCCATGGCACACACGCACAAACTCATTCTCACACCATTACAAAACAAGAAGATAAGTGCACATCTGACTACATGTCACCCAAGGATGCTTGTAGATATTGGTGATATTGTTAATCTCACCCTGGTGGTTTGGCGGTCCTCGACTTCGCCATCCGAGCACCACCCCCAACTCCCAGCGGCTGCCGTGCCGTTACCCGCTCGTTTTGCGAACGACTCTTGCTATCGCTTGTCGGCTCTTGACCGGAGTCCGGAGCATCGTCGAAGGAATTTCCGTCCAGCCCACCGCTCGCAAGTGGGCATCAGCATGATTGATCGGTTCAACATTGTGATATTTTGGCTAGGATCCGCCGTTCTAAAAAGGCAGTGTCTGATTGGTCAGTGTATCGGCCGTACAAAGATTGTGGTTTTGGTGCCGTCAAGGCATGGCTTTGTCAAAGGATATCTTACTAATTTACTGCAGAAATCATAACGATTATTTTGTTATTTTTATTTAGAATGAATTATTTAAAAAAACCAAGATGATCTATCGGTACGTGTGGATTGGATTAGTTGTGTCTTATCCTCCATTTTCTCTCTTAATCTATATGTTCCCTAGATCTCTATATTCTCTCAATTATTAAACCCTAGTAGTCGATAACGATAATGAAAACAACATGCAGTGCTAAACGACGCTAGAAATGAGAAGATATTTCCAACAAGTAACCTTCGTCTCTTGTTTCTCTATCCATGGAAGCGACAAGCAATAGATGAGGGTCAGCTTTGAGCAACGGCATGTGGGTGATAATGGGCAACAAATCCGACCATCACCTATCTCACCATTGAAGTATATAGTTATTCCGTTACGCCCTATCGTCACTTCTAGATTTAGTCACCTGTCATTATATCGTCTAGAGCCACCTATCCACACATGTGGGGTGGGCAAGCTCAAGCACCAGCAAAGTGAGCTTTGTGTTCAGGGTGAACGAGCTCCTGTCGCATAGTTGAAGGAACCACATATGCGCGATTGAGGGAGATAAGGGGAAGGAAGATGAAGTTGAAAATAGAAGGACAAAAATGATATTTCACATTGCTACTCTCTTCTCATCTGGGTATGACATATAGTATTTTAGCATCAAATGTTGAAGACATTAGAATATTTAAGAGTAAAGTCTTATTTTATAGTTGTGTTCCATTAAAAACCATGTTTTTAGTGCCATGTTTCCAATAGGAGCAGGAAAGGGCATACAATAATAGATTAGTGCGTGGTTGATGGTCTGGTGATTTTTTAAATGAAAGAGTAATTTTTAACTTTTTTACTAGAATAGACCTATCAGTCCCATTGCTAAGTAGGGCGCCGCATATTACATTGCTATTAATTTGAAATTAGATTTTGGAGGTCTTACTAAAATTTAATCTAGAATTATGAGAAAAGGTACTAGTATTGATTCTACATGTAATTTTAGTAGCCAACTTCATTTTTGTACTTTGGAGCTAATTACAAACTTAAATTGATTTATTCTAAAATTTAGAATTATTAATGTGGTATTTATAAATTTTAGAATTCATTGAATATAAGTACGTATGATAAAATAAAATTTCTATATATTATTTTGTAATTAATTACTAATTTAATATTTTAAAAGTATTACCAAAATGGCTTTTTTGTTAGTATTAAATACTCAGTTTAATTACTTAGTTTTTTCATCAATCATTGTACCATCCGTCAAAGGGATTTTTTCAAAAAAGAAATAACCAAGGTATTCTACGTATAACTAAAATCTAAATATTTATAATATCAATATCAATAATCCGTGCAATGCACGGGTTAGGGTGATCTCACCCGGCACCCTGTTCGAACCAGACCCTGTGGTTGTGAATATATAGGGAGGAGCAGATAGACCTTTTGTCAGATATCTTCCAGTCACACCAAAGCCAAATATAATGCACACAAACCGCGCTCCTGCCAAAGTTGGTCAAGGTGATAGGCACCGAAAGCCACCTCACTTCCAATGGACGGCAGCATCCCAGCTTCAGCTTACCTAGGTTCTTCGTTCCGGGATCAGTTGGCAGTGCCCCCCATCACATCACATCTGCCTTCCCCTCTGCATCGTCTGTCAATACGACCCGCGGTTCGGCTGGTTTCCACTTTCTCCAGGCAAAGTGGCGTTTTCCAACGAAGCTGCATGAATGGTCACTTGCTAGTGGGTGGTATGATTGGAACCTGTATTACCGGCCAGTGAATGCCGTTCACATGTTCCAACAGGCAAGAGCAGCAAATTAACCAGGTTTGCTCATACAGCAACGAAAAGTAGGCAGCAATTGCACATGGATTTTGTGACGCGGAATCTAAGCGGCAGATCATTCATTGAACTGGAAGAAGAGTTAGCTGTTCCTTGACTCATGTCATCACATGGATTTTGTTATTACCAACCTCTAGAAATTAAGATACTTGAACAAGGATGAAAAATTCTGAAATACTTCAAGAGTAGCACCGGTATTATAAATGTACCAAGATGAACAAAATTAAATCTAGGGGACGGTCAGGGCACCAAGTTTCAGTATTCTGCAATATGATCTATGATGCTAATCTACTGGAGTAGTACTTTAGTACAGGATGCGACCAAACAGCTGAAAGTACTGACCTCTCGTAGTTCTTTCTGTAAAAAGGGTGTATGCAGTCAAAACTCAGAAAAGGGATGAGTGGGTGATATCTTCCATGCTCTTTTCTTAAAAGATTACAACTGCATTAGAGGTAAGAATCTCAACCCTCTGCAATTTAGATGTACCTATACAATTACTGCGATTTTGACAGAAATATAACTCCGCTATAGAACTAAAACATAAATATATTTAGTCCTAAATGATAAATAACAAGGCTACTACAGTAAGACAAGTATACATACTGATTAGTTACTACTACCTATATGAATTTTGTTGAGGCACACCATAAATCTGGAGAGCAGTTACTAATTGCAAATGGATTTCATCTTCCATCTGGTGTCATGAGCTGGGAGAAGATGTTGCTTGGGGTGAACCCATCCGACTCCACACTCGCAATGCTCCGATCTGCGATGCTCAACGTAGTTGCTGTGGTAGTGGTAGTAGTCGCATCTGTCGAGGGCTCATCTGAATGCAGCCTGGCCACAACCAGTGGCGACGTGCTTGCTGACGTCCCCTCAATCAGGCTACTAGTGTCCTCCGTGCTCTCCTGCAGCTGGAGCGCAAACTCGAGGTTCCAGAGCACATCACCCATGGACGGCCTGTCGATGCTGCGATCAGCCACACATTTCTCCGCGGTCTCAGCAAACTTCAAGAAGCACTGGGGAGCGATCTTCCCTTTTAGTAGTGGGTCGATGATTTCACCAAGAACACCTTTCTTCTGGCAATGCAGTGCCCAGTCTGCGAGGCTCATTTGCTCCTTTGGAAGTGATGGGTTCAGGGCGTTGCGGGCGCACAGGACCTCAAACAGCACAACTCCAAAGGAGTAGACGTCAGATTTCTCGGTAAGCTGCTGCCGTCGAAAGTACTCAGGATCAAGGTATCCGAAGCTGCCCTTCACGACTGTGCTCACATGGGTGTTGTCCATGTTTGGACCGGCCTTGGACAGCCCAAAGTCCGAAACCTTAGCTACCCACTTGTCATCCAACAAAATGTTAGTGGTCTTGACATCACGGTGGATGATGGTTTGCTTTGCACCCGTGTGCAGGTAATACAGCCCACGGGCGGCACCGATGCAGATCTCCAGTCGCTGCTTCCACGACAATGGTGGGTTCTTGGTGTTGTACAAGTGTTCTCGAAGTGTCCCATTAGCCATGTAGTCATAGACCAGAATCATCTCATTCCTATCCTCACAGTACCCAATTAGAGACACAAGGTGCCGGTGTCGGAGCTTGGACAGCATCTCAATCTCATTCTGGAACTCATGAACACCCTGCTCAGACATTGGATTCCCACGCTTGATTGCCACTTTAGGGCCACTATCTATCTCACCGAGGTACACATTGCCAAACCCACCTTTGCCAAGGAGGAAGGCTTTATCAAAATTGCTGGTGGCAGCCTGGATTTCTGCAAATGAAAAGTGCCGGCAAAGATTGGATGGCAGCGTCGAGTGGCTCCCTGTGGTGGTCGTCTTTCCTGAGGTTGCTGACGGTGACTTGCTGAAATTAGGGAGAGGAGTCCAGCGTCCTTCATCAGATTTGTCAGAATCCTTTGCTACCTTCTTCTTTCGTCTACAGACGATGCACAATCCAAGACAAGCAATCAACAACACGGCAAAGCCACCCACGGCTCCACCAATGGCTGCCGGGGCAGCACCCTTTGATTTACGTCCACTAGATCCCCCATTGGGATTCACATTAGGCTTTGGTGGAAGTGGAGGGTTGAGTCCAGCAAGATTTTTATTTCCATCCTCTAGCTTGAAGACCTCAAGGCCATTCAGTATTGCATCAAAATACTCTGGTTTACTTGAAAGATCAGGATGAAGTGCGACCCACAGGTACATCTGACCAGAACCAGCTGTGGGGACAAAATAGTTGGTATATGTTGTTCTACCAATTCCTCCACTCCAAACAATGACGTCCATTTGAACCTGTGCCGTCTGGTTGTTGATGTAAATGAAGAACGACCTCTGATTCACCTTGGTTATTGGATACTGTATCTCACAGAAATGGAACCTTAAGAGGTAGGAGAACCCCGCATCAACTGGTAAGATCCATGTAAGATTGTAGTTCAGGTTGATCTGTGCAGTTGGCCCCATTGACCTTGCTGTTGCATAGACATCAACTGGTGCAGTGTAATTTGGCTCAGTATTTGGATATTTGATGGTGACATTACCATCTTTGGAGAAGGTCACCCCATAGGCAGCACCAGATATGTAAGGAGAATCGTTATCCCAAGAACGAAAGAATCCAGAATCACCTTGCGGAGTGATGGCCTGACCCCCAACATTGAGCCGGTACATCGTTTGGAAACCCGTCGCTTGATCTATGATGTACGGATCAGGATTTCCGCCATTGGCAACTGTAGGCGTTGGTATTGTGAAGATGTCAGGCGTGGGCACAATCTCAATCCCGTTCACAAATGCATAAGAGCCGTTTCGTGTGGATGGGGCAAAGGTGAGTGTTAGGCTGCCTGAAGTGACATTCACCGAGAATTCTCGAACGAAGTAGACTGAGTTTGTTGCCATGGCAGTTTGCGATGCATTGAAGTTGTCTAAAAGGATCAGATTGTTGGTTGTGACACCAAAGTAAGCATTTGTAGAAGCGAGGTTCCCATTATAATTAGTTGGATAGAAGTGTAGGCGCACAAACATGCGGCCTGGGCTAACAGGGAAGGAATAGGTGTAATTTGCAGTGAAGAAGCGGGCAGTCATGTAAGGCACAGGTGATGGGAGCGAAGGGGCTTGGTATGAAGCATCGGCTTGAACGCCCTTCACTGATGGCGCAAACTTGGAGCTAACATCCCCGTCCCAGCTCCGATTGTTGCTGTCAGATTGCACACTAGAGGCTCCACAATTTAGAAATATTGCTGCAGAGGCCGTGGCCGTATAATTGTTATCAGCCGTCATGGCAATCCATAGGAGGGCTGACAGTGCAAGCCATTGGACGGTAGCTAGTAGGCTTATGTGCATCATTGTAGTGGTGGTTGGTGTATCTGGATCAAAAGTTCGAGGATTCGTTCACATCAATTTGCTATAAGTGGTGGGAACACTTGCATAATGCTTTCTCTGGGTGGGATATGAGGCAAGGAAATTATAGAGTTTGGAGGATTATACTCTTGTTTACTGAAGAAAGCACGTCCTGTAGTACTGTAGATTTGCCTGCAATCAGAAGAAACGAAGGATTCGGAAATTCAGCAAATTGTATGTTGGAAAGATGAATAACAAGAAATGGATCCCTAATAGCGTAAGTTTATCTGTTTACGATGATCAAATATTAGAAGCAAACTGAAGATTCTAACAACATCATGTCAAAAAGACACACCAATTAATGACTGTAAACCATAACAAGAAGTACTATGAAATACGGTAGTAAATTCTGCTGGAGAGAACAGAATTGAAAGTTGCGGCAAAACCTTTTGGTTTGATCCATTTTCTAGGTTATTACAAATGTCCCACCATCTACTGTTTTAATTATTTGCTCGAACATTCGTACAATCTTCAAAAGAGATGTGTCGGATACCAGAACATTATTTTGCCGATACCGAACACGACAATTTTTTTGTCTACAGGTAAAAGGTTTGAAATTTGTAGGAAAACAAAAAAAAAATCTAAAACTGGAGGAAACGAACACGATCAAAACTCCAGAACGATCATTTCGCATTTGGGGAAACTGGTAAAAAAAAGGCTCGTATTTCGCTAGTTTCCCCTCTGCAAAACCGGTGCTCCTGCAGTTCCGCGGAGAAAGATCATACTATGATGCATGCAACAAAACGAAATACAAAGAAAACTCGATCGATTAGCTCAACGAATAACCAAAACCCCCGATTCTGCGATCCCAGATTTGGGGGCTTTTCTCTCGGCCAAAATTTGGCGCCAAGAATAGCTCCCCCTAACCAGAAAGCCCAAGAATGGCAGGCCCGTCCAAGCAGGAATTAACAGGAGGGGAAAGATGGAGAGGAGGAAGAGGCAAGAGCTAATACCTGAAACCTCGTCGAGCTCGCGTCGCGGCGTCGGAGATTTGGAGGCCAAAGCCACCGTGGGGAGAGAGATGGACTCCGCGCGCGCGCGGCAGTTTCTGCGCATGTTTTGGTGGGCAAAGCGATGGCCGGGAAATCGAGCTCGGTGGTAGTGGAGTTGGGGGATTGGATGATATCAATATATGTAGTGGTGGATTCGAGCAGCCGTGTTATTGTTGCCGTAGTGGAGTTTCACGGAGAGGTGCCTTGGTTCTCCATAAATTCGTTGTTGCTTCTCTTTCTTCTCACACTTTCCTTTTTTTCTTCTTCTTCTGTTATTCTCATTCTTCTCCATGCCGTGTAACGATGGTTTCTTGGCTATCTTTTCGTTTGGTAGAGATGAATTATTGGTCGGCAGTGGTGATAGCTTGTCGACGATGCCCTGTTTAGTGGCGTAGTGGTGGAAAATGCAGTTGTCGGCCGAACTAACATTCTGTATGTTACAAAATGCATGTGGTTGTTTTGTGTGCTTCCTCGGTGAAACACTGAAGCGCGCTAATTTGGTAAGATGTAATCAGACGCGAGGAGAACTATCTTTCCATTGATTCGGTCTCATGTTTCTATTTTCTCTGTAATTCATCTACTATCAAGTCCATGACATTTAAAGGGCGTTCTATTGATTATTATATGCGTGAATTAAATGTTATATATATCAGAGAAAATTCCCATGTCATAAAAAAATCCGTCTCAGACAAACACTACTGTTAGTAGCCCTAACTATTAGCGTAGGCATTCAAATGCCAAAATGAGTTATAATTAACTAAGTGCACACGTCAAGTATTATAATTAAATTAAGAGATATAGGCCGGAATGTGCAATCACTCTTCCATTGAAAAATAACTTCATGGTATTTGCAGGCACACTCAAGTTGTTTCATGTAATAATTTTGTCTAAAATGAACGTTTCTGATAGAGATTGCCAGAAAAAGCAAACACTTTAAACAAGATATTTCTACAGAATGCCTGATGAAAAATGGTACTCATAAATGCTTGAGAATAGCACAGTGATCAGTTGCATCCTAGAATTGGATAAGTGTAGCCGCCCAGAGATAACCCGCGAAGTCCAAACGTAGCAATTATGCAAATGTCAAATGAATCCTTCTCTGAAAATGAACTTACAAGGCCACTGTCGTAAGAGTGGTGCATAGTTTTGCACTATAGTCTACAACATAATCAAGAGTGTATTCATTGTATTATTTTGTACTACCTCATTATTTCTTTTACTAAAAGAATTTTTTTTTCAAAAATTACTAAAAGTATAATTGTATGAAATATATTTTCATAACAAATCTATTTAATACCAATTTTGTACATTAAATCCTAATATTTTCTGTATTTATTAAAATATTTTGTAATTTATGCATTAATGCAAAAGGTCCCAAATATATTTGAATATATGCATTAATGCAAAAGGTCTCAAATATATTTGAGAGTAGACGTAGTAGTATGTTGTTGCCTTAGTTATTAATGCATAAAGTTGCATGAATAGAACCAGTCAGCCTCTTAATATCATGTGCTCAACCATATCATATTTATTTATTTTTCTCTTTAGTTTAGAACAAGGCAATAGCCTAATGACAGAATCCTTAGGATCGAAATAGGATAGACAAGCGTGTGTGCGCCTGATGTGAGTACGACATATGCGAGATGTGTACTAGGCTATTTAAACATACATAATTTAGACGAAGGCGAGGGTTGTTGCTGCTTATATGAGCCGTCCAAATGGAACACAAATGGTGTCCAATCAATCGAAGGGCCCGGTCGTTTTTACGTGAGAAAATCATTAATTGCATTTTAATTATTATAAATTTGAAAAATATTTTTTTATACTTTAAGACAATTTCTATATAAAAAATTTTCATGCGAAATGCACGTTCAACGTTTAAAAAATATGATAATATAAATACAGAGGCCTAAAACGACGTACGGCCACGATAAGCAGGTCGTTAACTAACTCAAAGCAGACTAAGCCTGCCCCGTGTACTTCACCATTTCCCACATAATTCTCATTAAGAGTGCTTAAGCCGCCGTGGACGATATATGCAAGTCACTGTCGAGTTCCCACGCGGGCACGTTTCTACGGGAGACTTTGACGGCCATAGAATAATCAACGTGGGACGAGAGCGCGTCATCATATTTCAGCCTCGGTCAATACTCACTAGGCGCCAGGTTCGTTCGGCTGTTGGCTCACAAGTGTGTCAGTGCTTGCTGCTGTGGCCTCACGGGCATGCATGTCTGGAATCGGATATGGACTTCTCTGGCGTGCCCAACTGTTTGGTTCATTCGGTGTAACTAAACTGTTCACATTTTCTCGATCGGCTGCTCCTTTTCTTTTCCAGTTACATGGAACGCAAAGCCTATGCGGATGGAAGTCGGCTTGTTTTTTTTTTCTGAATAGGTGAACGGCTGGATGATTTTGTGATAATTGTTCCATGTTATAAATGAATGAATTAACTTTTATAAATTGAAAAAATAAATTTAAAATAGTTCTTTTTTAAAATCATATAATATAGTTGTTTAAAAAAATCCACACGGTTTAAGAGCTTAAAAAGCGCATCGTATTAATTTATTATTCTATTTCTTAAATAAGAATTGTGAACCTCACAAAATACATATATGGAGTATCCTGTCCTTGCATGTGTAAAAATACTAGTAGTTCATGAATGCCGATAGGTGAAGTCTTGTAACCACGGTTCAATTCCTTACCACGAGGTCCCCACGCAATTTTAGTTGTTGTACCCTTGTTTGAATTTAGTGAAGTTCTCGTGCAAAACTTGGCACTTTTATAAATT
The DNA here is from genome assembly GCA_030770085.1 of Oryza coarctata. Taxonomy (NCBI): domain Eukaryota; kingdom Viridiplantae; phylum Streptophyta; class Magnoliopsida; order Poales; family Poaceae; genus Oryza; species Oryza coarctata. The sequence continues at coordinate 10,367,276 of CM061471.1, forward strand.
GAGATGGCAACAGTGGATTGGACGTACCAACCAGAATATTGCTCAGTACAGAGTGAAGCAGATTTGCAAAAGACGAAATGTTTAGATAGACTTGGTTTTGTGAAAATATTGAAACTATACTGGTACAATGTACCAGTTATCATATACTTATAGGACAATAATCAGAACAATATTTTTATTAAGTACCATGCAAGCCTGTAATGATGTTATTTTTTGGACAACTTTTAGTCTTACACCCCGTTGTGTATTTTCAAGGAACCAAGTTTGATATTCCATCACGGTTAGTACCCTATTGTCTGTGCCAGAATGTCCGTACAATTTTTGTACAACATTTTACGTGGGATATATGTCAATGTTGCCGTGCTTTTTTGTCGTACGACTGATTATGTTCTCGGTCTGATGCCTGGATGTATTAATAATTATTTGGTCAGTTATTTTATTGGTCACTTCATACATCAGAGCTTTTTGTGGACATGTCCAACCGATTTTCCAAATATCTACACGTTACGAATTAAATCCTACATGTAGCTTCATGCACACGCTCAACAGGCACAGAGGCGAAACGTCCATTACTCCATATAAATACCCCCTGTACACGCCACATGCTCCACGCTCACCCGACCCCTTCCTTCCGCTCAAGCAAGCAAACTCACTTCCCAGACCACCGCAATGGCGCCCTATTCCCCTGACTGGCCCCAGTCCCGGGGGATCCGCCGCTGACCTCCGACGACGAGGACGAGGAGAGGGTTCCCAGGTATGAGGACGCCGATCATTACCAGTCGTCCTCCGACGACTGGTCGGACGAGGAGGAAGAAGGCGACGACGAAGACGGTGACGGAGACGACGACTCCGATGTTGATGAGGACAGCGACGAAGACGAAGACGACGATGGAGAGGACCATGAAGACGGAGACGAGGAAGACGCCGACGGTGTCAAGGCAGCCAATGCATCTGTCGAGAACGACGGCGTCGGAGGCGTTGCTGCCGGCAACGGCACCGTTGCCGTTGAGGAATCACCGGCACCGGAGCAAGCACTAGTTCCTCCACCGGACGCGGCGTCTGCCATCGCGGGGAGAGGCGATGCAGCACCCGCAGAGTCATCTTGCTCCGTGTCTTCTCCACCACCGACCAAGCGCCTCAGGAAGAACTAGGCACCCCTCAAACCGTACAAGAATGCGCCTCACGAGGTGCACTTTTCTTTTATTATTCCCCTTTTTTGTTTCAATTATGTACCCCCAACCATCATGCAATCATTGATAAAAAATATTATTAGCTAATTTCGCTGTTTATTTATGTGTTCACGGTTGGTTCACTAACCATCTAGTGTTACCGTTTGCATTCAACCATTTTTCCTTTTGTTGGTCACAACATGTTGTTTTGTTGAATCCAATGCTTGTAATCTACAATCAAAAAATTAGAATTCAGCTTGTACGACATAACGACGAACAGATACTTACGCCTTTGCTGACTACGTTATGTTGGGATTTTCCAAAGAACTCCATCTCGTTCGTCAAAATACCTGTGTTAACCCAAATGGACACATAACAAATCGGAATTTCAAATTAATATATGACATCTCGAGGTTGGTTTATATTTAGTCGGGTTCCGATTGTGACTGAGCAGACGGCAGTGTCAATCTAAATCATTTAACAACTAAAAAAACAATCAGAGAAATTAACCTCCTTTGCCGAACAATTTCGTAGCATTTTGGGCTTCCCATAATCTTCTTTTTCCATGCATTTTTTTGGTCCACATCCATATCTGTTTCAATCTTAAATCCAATCACCGAAAAAGAAGCCACTGCATCCCACGCGCAAACTGTAACATAAACATTTTACCTCGTAATGCAGTCCAACAGCCCCCGCACGCGGTCACCTTCAATCTTACTCGACGTTTCGTTTGCGTTGTAAATGTAACAAATTTACTTTTACCCTTTATCTAGGCCGTACTGCGGTGATATGCCACATTGGGCTGGCAAATTCGTTTTTCACATCGTACACCACTCATCATCAACAGACGAATACCTTGCGTTATACCATGCATTGTAACATCCAATTAAAAATTCCAACCGCACGCAACATGGTGTCTACTGAGGAGACATAAGTTATCTGTGAGTGAGTAAATTTTTAGATCATTACAGTACTTTGGCACTCCAAAACATCCGCTGCATTCAAACGTCAAAGTAATAAATTTACATCCACATCAAAAGATGTCAAATTTTTTTTATTCAATTCCGAAATGGCACATGCCGATCTGGAATTGTACACGTCATACAAATCAACGATGGGATATGCGGATAAATGTAAGGTAATCTTTTTAATCGTCATACGCAATTTTAATACCAACTTAGTACAATTTTATCCGCACATGCACCGCAATCTAATGATCAAGTAAAGGTTTTTACTTCCACATATGTACTACAAGTACGGATTTGAAAATACCTTTTTAACTAACAATGGCACACGCCGACCCAATTTTTGCACGTCAAACATGTCAATGATGGAACATGCTGATCATTCTCCACTTCCCCAGGAGATAAACCAGCGATCAGCTGGTTTATTTGTTTTACAAGTTTACCACTGTGCACCGGACAGAAACCATGCGTCCACCTACAGGCATTCACTACTTACATATCCGGCCATTGATGGCCCAACTATAACAGGCCTATGCAGCCTATCACCGAGTTTACATGTGATGAGGAACTTCCTCCGTCATGAATGACATGGCCTCTTATGAGATTAGCTTATTTATAATGGACCGATTATCAACAGCTGTCACCGATAGTCGGAGTTGGTTTAAAGTGCTAGACCCGTCATATAGGAGGACATATCCGTGTCGGGCCGCTAGTTCCCCTAGTTGCAGGTATGGTTTTCTACCTCTGACAGATTGTGTCTTCTGATCCGTTAAAGGTATGCCTATCATATATATACTGAGTTCACTCAGTAATTGAAATATCACATCCAGTGTACTATTTACTATTGAGGTAGGAGGGCTAGGGGTGAACTTTTGCTTAAAATAAAGGTAACAAAACATTTCCACATCTAATTTCTAAAATTAGTGTTTCATATTTTTTTTAAGGATGTAGGTTGCATATTTTTTGTTGGATATGTGTGCTATTCTAATTAGTGTTTATATAATATTGCAGATGGATAGAAACTAGATATACACTAGTAATCGCTTGAGCCGGGAGTATAGAGTTAGAATTATTCAATTTTTAAATGCTGCAGAGGATGACAAGTCTAAAAGAGACAAAGAATTTATGGTATGTCTATGCGTGGACTTCAAGAATGAGAAGATGTTTATAAAAAGAGTTTAACTACAATCTCATTTAATATGTAGATGATTCATGAATGGTTATACTTGCTGATCCAAACATTGTGAGGAAGAACCTGTGATGGCTATATCGATGGAAGTACTAGACGAGTAGCATAATGATGATGATGCCCTTTATCAGATGTTGTGGGATGTTGAGGCACTAGCGTATAATAGAGATGTGTCCATAGAGGCTTATTAGGGGTCGACTTGGATGGAGGTCATTCTATGGGCGCATAGAGGAGATATAAGAGATGAACTATGTAAAGTTTAAAGTACCGTTGTTTCGATGCAAACGGGTTAGCCTTCATGAAGTTAAAGTTGATAAAGAGAATTTCATGTTAGTTAACTTCAGCAAGATCGGTTACCAGGATGAACCATTCATCATTGCAAAATAAGTTGTATAAGTATTCTACATAACTGATCTAGCAAAAAAGAAATTTCATGTTTGAATTGTGGCATTTATATTGGAAGAATGCAATATGTGTCCTTATATTTGCATAAAGTTTTCTTTAAAACACAATTATATTTTGGTATTTAAATTGAAAAAAAGAAAACCATCTCATTGTCAAACATTGAACAAATTAACTAAGGTCAACAAGTTACCTAGGACGGGTCGGAAGTTATTGCCCGTCACGGATAGCAATAAACCCTAAAAGTTGACCACGGTCGTCTTCTCTGATCTCATATTCTACACTTGTATATGCTCTCGTATTTTCCACCCTAGCAGTAAACCCTAGCTGGCATTGTCATCCCCGAGCCTGGCACCACTTCCCTATGCCCGACGACGTCCTCCTTGATGTCGATGCTACCTTCTTGACTTGACATTGCCTTTCCCAAGCCCGACGCGACCCTCCCTATCGTCCCAAACCACGATGCCACCTACTCAACCCTCGGCAATGTTGTCCTCGATGGCCATAACCCTGGCACCACCTCCCTAAGTATCTTGGCGACCAGATGTGCCACCTCTCCCCTCCCTATCTAGTTTAGAAATACTCTATAGTTTGAATGTGTAGAAATGCTTTATAGATTAGGAATAATTTTAGAAATAACTTGTGGAAATATTCTATAATTTAGAAATAATTTATAAAAATTCTCTATTATTTAGGAATACTTTTAGAAATACCTTATAAAAAGGCTCTATTATTTTGGAATAATTTTTGAAATAATTTGTGAAAATACCCTATTATAAATATAAATGCTATGTGAATTATGTGGACGCATATATGGATGTAATATATATATGCATGCTGTGTGAATTTTATTATTTTTTAAGGGTATTACTAGCAATTAATTGAGGCTAACCAATAAAATATATATATATATATTTATTTTTATTGAAATGGGTAAACCTTGATGGGTGGTAACTAAAAACCAGACACAAGTAATATATCCATAACAAGTGATATTTTTCAGCCCATCATAGATAGAGTATCCGTGATAGGTGGCAAAACATAGCCCATCGTATGTAAGATGGCTAGCTATGATGGGCTACGGGGACCCTATCTCTGACAGGGGCGTAGTGACAGGATGTTTATCTATTTTAGGTAAGATTTCTTGCCAATGATCTTTGATTAGTGACCAACGCATTTCCCATTACAATAGGGGTTTGTATTCATCACCGATAAGAGAATACGTTGTAGTGATTTTAACATGCAATTAAAACCTTTACTTACATGCAATATGATAACAATCGAGATGACATAATTTATCTTTTTGATGGATAATAAAATCTTTACCCCATATAGTGCTAACAAAAACCAAATGAATCATTGCATTCTATTGACGATGTAAAAAAATTACTTGCACATGTGAACTTGAACTAACATGGTCACGATGGAATAAGCTGATCAATTTGTGATCCACCGGAGGTAAACCAGTGATTGGTTCAGCCTGATATCATGGTGAACAATCCTTTCCGGTATAGATCTTTTTGTTAAGATAAACACTGAATTTACGGACCCTATTTTCCGAGATATAATCCCACCGAATTATGATATTTCCATTACGGTCCTAACCAGCGCTATATATACACATCCAAACTTATGCCTCCATGCCCCCCAATCTACATCCCATCCACCCCATGGATCCACCACCTCCGCCTGTTAGTACCGACCAAAAACAAATACATGCAACAGCTCCGCTTGATCAAGCTGAGCCACCGCCCGAGCAGCCGGCCGATCCATGCACCCTACCGGCTCACTTTCGGGTGTCTGGGCTGCCTCCCTTTCCAGCATCACCTTCGTCAGATCAAAGTTACCCCGACGGCGAGGATGAATACGGCTACATGTCAACTCCATGCCCTTCCCCACCGTGAGACATCGACGACCAGCTCCAGCCTCAAGATGCGTCTCATAACAATCATGCACACCAGGCAGACAATGGAGACGACGAGGATGAATTCCACAATGAAGACATCTACAACTGCGCCATGCACGCGAGACACCGCCAAAAGATGCGCAATCACCGACCACAAGGATCAAACGTCAGAAAAATCCTAGTTATTTTTCCTCCTTTAATCCAATCTAGTAGTATCCTTTTTTTGTGCATTGATGTTAAACCGCGAATAAATTAAGTCAGTACCACCATTTCATGTAAAAAATAGATAAACTGTCGTTCAACCATCTACGTACATATCTGTCTTTGCTTATGTCTGCCACTGGATTTAGGAGCTATAAACCTATTGTGTTTACTGTATATATAAACTGGTATATTGATAGACACGAACAAAGGCTAAATTTTCATTGGATACATTTGAAAGAGATTATGTCTTAGAATCAAAGATTTAATTATTACATAAAATATAAAAGATTTTTATAGCTAACTAAGCAGTGAATAAGCTAACTTTACTGTTTTTACTATAGAATTAAACTTTTAATTATTCTGAAGATAATCTAGACCTAAACTTGATATGAATTTGAATGTGAACCTGTACTCAAATCTGAACCCCCAGCTTTTTCCACTTCAAGAACTTAAAGAAGCAACTTGGAAAAAAAGATCAAGGGTGATTATAATATACCCAACAAGTCATTATATCAATATATGATGCATGGGCTGATCATAACCAAGGTAAAGATAGAGTTACTTGCAGAAAATTGGTTTGAAAAAATATTAAACCTGGTATATTTAAAATGCAATAGAATTGAATAAAATTGGTATGAACAATGTTGTTTCGAGCAAAGAGACAATAGTGAGTAGATGCATATCTATTCGAATCAATCAAAATATTCAAACTTTAGTAGATATACGTTTTACCCGTAATTCATGACGTACCAAACACATTAGCCATATCATTACCCAACTTTTCAGTTTTCTAGTACAAGTGATACCTGCTATGTGAACTATAATCCTCATACACCCTAAACACCCATCATTAGCAGTGTAGAGGAGTTCTGGCATTTTCAAGATAACAGGGGAGTGCTTGATTGTATGACACCACATCATCGCAATCAAGTTTTTCAATAAATCTCTTTTGAGTACCCAAAGTATGGAATTATCATTAATCAAATTCCTCTTAGGACAAATCATCAATCATTAATCAAATTCCTCTTAGGACAAATCATCAATCACAACAGAATTTACCCATATAGAGTAAATATGAACACACTTATTCATACAGAGTAAATGGTAATTGCCGTAGTGGGCAATCTGCACTTTTTACGAAATCTATACCACTATGTATAGTTATCACTTTTACAAGATTGCCTAGTTAGCTAGGTCTATATCTATTTGAGAATTACGATCATACTTAGTTCGTTCTTCACATATCTTGACATAAACCTTATATCGATTAAAAACAGTACAAGCTATTTGGAAATCATCCATATCAAACGTATTATTTTAATCTAAGTTTATTATATTTTATACATAACCTAAACTAAGCAGTACTAAGCAAAACTAGCATATATCTAGTTTTCTATGTTCAAGTTATGCATAAGTAATTTCAAAAGCATGAATGACTAGTACACAGGATAATAAAGATTTAGAATACATGATCAATATGATCAAAATGGAGAAATAATAACTTGTCTTGCTCATAAGAAACAACCTGATTATCCATCTCCTTGAAGATCACAAAGTCCCTTAAAAAAGTAGATTCCACTAATTAAAGGAAAAACCAATTTCAATAAAAGTATGGAGCAAACATAAAATGACAAAGGGCAAGAGGGATTAGGTATTAGTGATTAGGGTTTAGGATATAGTCTATTTATTTTTATGGAGGCAATAGGATGGCTAGGGTTATATTTAGTAAATGGTAGTGAGTATGGTGGTTTGTAGGCAGCATAATGGCTAGGGTCTAGTGTGGGTGTAAAGTTGGGTAGCATAGTGGCTAGGGTTTGGATTATTTTCAGTCGATGTTTAGGTTGGGCAGTATAACAACTAGATATTGGTATTTTCTCTAGCCAATGTTGTTGGGCATCATAATAGCTAGAGGACTAGGAGGTTCGTGTCGGTTTTGTGGGGTGGATGTATTACTCCAACTATGGGTGGTAGTAGAGCGGCTAGGATTGTATAGAGCTTAAAAGCTAAGTGTGCGGCGTGCTATGGAGACCGATGGAATAGTGAAGCTTCGACCACTATATGCATCAAGGTTTGGGGTGCGAGTAGTAGCACTTTGGCCTTAGGATTAGGTTATGCTGAGCTTTACAACCAACGTTTCGACGTCGAGGCCTTGAGATCACGCGAATACCTCTATGGAAGGCGTAAAATTCCAACCTATGACTTTTTAGTGGCTAAGGGATAATTTGAAATAAAAGGAGTAATGTTTGAAGAACCAAATTCAAATATAAATCTAAATTTGAATTTCAAATATAAATTCAAATGATATTTAAATAAATTAAGGAAATTCAAATTAAATATGAAAAATAGCAAAATGGGTATCAAAATGAAGAGATTGAATTTAGAAGAATTTAGGTCCAAGTTAGAATTGATTTAGATCTAGGATTAGGGAGATATATGCTTTTAAAGTTTGAATTTGAATTAAATCAAGAAAATAAAAAATTACACTATATATGGGACCCACCTGTCTGCTCCCTATTTCGTTCTTTTCTTCTCTTCTTTCTCCTAACACCTCTCTCTCCTCTTTCACGTTGCCATGGCTAGGTGTCATGCCCTGCCCTGGCATCACCAATAATGACACCATAAGAGGAGGGCGAACTACCTTTCATGAATTGCGAGATTGGTACAAGTCTAAGGACATGATGTTGGTACCCACAGTAACAGAAAAATATTACAGTAAAGATAATGATAATAATAATTAATAAGTATATATCCTAACTAGATTGCATCTTTGAAAAGAATATGAGAAGGCAACCAGCACATCAGAAACTGCAGCGGAAAAACTCAGCGTAGCTAGTATCCAAGCCACAAGCAACGGTTTGATTCTAGGACGAAACCCTATCCTTTATTTTCGCTTCCTTAAAACCTCCAAATAAAAAGTGAGAAAATACGTATTCAGTAAGCCACTGAAATGTGAATATGCATAGGCTTCAAAGAATGGCCGGGTCTTTTTCACAACTCCTATTTTTATTTTATATGTTTGAAACTCCTATGTGTGCATTTATCCGAATTGAGATCCTAGCCCCATCCCATATAAGAGTAATTTAGTAGCAACTCCATTTAGTGCATTATTTTATTTGAAAAGAGCCTCACACTTTAATAGAAACCATGAGTCGCTTTGCAATGACATCAGCATTATCAGGCTCCTAGAGCGAGTATCCTCTTAGCGGTTTTCATCTTATTAAAAATTTAATAGTTTCTTTTCACTTTCTAAAACTATGAGCCCCACCCTAGACCATTATCCAATAATATGCATAGGGCCATCACCCACTTCTTAGCCAAGGCTCCTAGAGCCTTCTACCGTCAAGCAACTCATCATCCATAATGTTCAAATTCAACTCACGTTACATTCATTACCCTTATTAGTTTTTCTCTCGTACATAGAGTTTTCATCTCACCCTCTCGCTATGAAGCCATTTGATTTCCCAGACCATGTAGATATGTTCCTAACCATATAGGTTAGCTGTTAGCCATACATGCTAACTCTGGAAATGATTTCCAACCCATAACTTTAGTTCACAACCATTTGCAAATAAATCTACACTAGAGGAACCATTTTACATCCGTCAATCAACATGGATATGGCTACTTAAACAGTTTGGCCAAAAACATCTATAGAAGGTGCATGCTTTACTCACAAGACATTTATATGTGTCTGATCACTTAGCATGAATTAATCAGATACAACTAGTGAAAGAGGACTAAGCATATGGCTTTTCCAAAGCAAAACTAGAATAACTAGTTAACAGTTAAAAGGGTCCCAGACCAAGTCCTAGGCATGTCCTAGACTTCGTGTACTTATAATCCTTTGAGTGCCACTTTTTATGGCTACTACGGTGATTCCATAACTCCTGGTAAACAAGCGATCCTAACCTCATTAGTTACATAGCTAGGGGTGTACAATACCACCTATGTGATCGCACTATATTATGCATAGTGTAGTTCCCCAAGGAATCAATCATTATATGTGAATAGAAAGTCTTCACACCATGGTTTTCTTTAAAATAACCACTTTTTATTTCATAAACCACTGACATAAAATGTCGAGTTTGCAAATTAGTTCACAACCCTCCCAACATATTTTTATCCCAACCAAACATCTCATTATTTTAGAATAACATATTTTTAATTATCAAAAGTAATTATCAGAAGTCTCATTACCAGTGGTACGAGGCTTAGTAATAAAACATAGCTTATAAAGGTTAGGGCAATCAATTTTTAAAGGAAATGATATACTGTAGCAAATAGGTCGGCCAAACAGATCGCCTGCAATTGACGACCTTTACGTGTGCCTAATTATGTACTTGGTAAATATTTAATTTTATAAACTAGGATCAACATCATCGAAGGAGTGACTTACCTTACTCTTGCTCTTGGTCAACACAAAACTCTTCAGATTTCACGTCTAAGAAATAATAACTATTATCACTAATAGTGCCATTATATATATCTCAATTATGGAAGTTGAATGGTCAAACGAACTTACAGGTTATATCAATTTTAGAACCTAAAACGAATTTTTGTACTAAGGGAAAAGAGTTTGTCTTATAGACAAGAATATTCTTAGGGAACATTCCTTCATAGCCCCCTTGTTTCATAGACATGTAGGAGGCTCGTTCATGATAGATCGGGTCTACCGAGCAGGTGGTATAGTGGAATAGTGAACTCGGCGCATGGTCCATGGGCCTAACATGCAGGCCCCGATGGCCAGTGAATCGACACATGTGGACTGGGTGCACAGTCAATCGGTTTTGTGCGTCCCATTGGTGGGCCCCATTTTCTTTTTCTTATTCTTTTCTTTTTACTCTCTTTCCTTTTTATTTTCTTTTCCCTTTCTTTTCTTTTCTTTCTTTCCTCACTCTCTCCTCTCTTCACTCCCTCCTATTTCCCTTCCTTTTCTTCCATACTAAGGCCGAGATGGAGGCTGGTGCAGGGCACGAGACAACGACGGCCCGTGAGGAGCAGTGGTCAAGACACCAAGCAACTTGACGACAATGTTTCCCCAGTTTAGGGACAGTCGAAGACTAGGGATGTGGTGCCCTGTTTGGTCTGGACTGGCCAAGCACAGTCGTGCCAACTCGATCTAGGGACGACAGTGGATTCTGATGGCTCCTAGGCTAGGAGGAGGAGGAGGAAAGGGGCTTTGGGTGGTGTCCTGGGTCCAAGGAACCCAGTGTTATACTGTCATGGAGGAGGCATTCACATGTGGTCGATTTGGCTAAGCGCGAGATGGCATCCAACTCGGGTTGATGGAGACGACGTGGCTTTGGCGACGTCCCAAGGGATAGGCAGTGGGGAGGTCATCCTTGCGGCCCACTATGGAGGAGGGCTCGGGCTTCCTAACCTAGGCACAGTCCAGCGGATGCAGATCCCATGAGACCAAATAGAAGGGAGCAAGAGGGTGTGGCGGTGGGGCTAGAATGATGGAATTGATGGCATGTTGAGGGAGGTGATGATCAGAGATGCTGGTGGTGAGGTGGTTTTTTAGAAGGGGTGGCATATAGCCAAACTGTGATGCCCCGAACTTTGCTAGCCATAAAGCACGAGTTAACATAGGCTAGCGGTCAACTTAATTACCTATGAACACTATACTAGTCTTGGGATATATAAGCTAGTACACACAAAATAATAGTGGAATAAAAAATAAATAGCTTTTATTACATCACTAGGAATAGTCCTTACATAAGTTGCCATCATGGACAGATCCTAGATGGGCAACACAATACAGAAAGCAAAAGCAGCAAAAGCAACAACGGTGAGTAAGTGGAAGCTAACGACAGAAAGCAATTTAAGCAGCTAAGTACTAGGCACAACACCTAGGCAACTAGTTTATTCTATAGGCACAGTTTGGGAACTAAGCCTGAAACCCTAAAAGTCTTCATACTCTGCTTGCTCCTAGAGGAACTCCTTAGTGGACAGGTTGACTTCGTCTTCTCTAAACTATATATATATAAGGAAGAATGAGTACTTTATGTACTCAGCAAACCAGAGAAAAAGATGATATATTTTGACTTAACAAGGAAGGCCAATGCTTTCATTTGTGAAGACAACTTTTTTTTAAAAGAGTTATTTTGCAAAACATTAGCCAAAACTTTAATTGTTGAAAAGAGTCTCATACCTTGAACCATTCCACAAGTTCTGTTGCAACAACTTGTTACAGTGTTTATAAGCGATAGTAAAATTCTCAATATTTCCTCATCTTCTTCCTGATTAGCTTCTTTTCATCTTCTCAACACTTAAACAATCAATTAAACATCATGTCTTAACTATAGTTAATAAGCTTTTACAGTTCGCCCATAACTATTTCTAATAGTTAAAAGGTTTTCATAGCACACGCTCGCCTTCTTGGCACTACGACACTATGGTGCGACACCTCAATTCACACAGACCTGTTCCCAACTATGAAGGTTGTCCATTTGCCAAATAGGCAAACTTTGAAAATGTTTCCTATCCTAACAATCATGTTCAAAAACCTTTGGAAAAATAAAACTACACTATGATAAACACCTCACCTTTGACCATAACTACGGGCATAGCTGTTTAAACAGTTCAAGCTAAACTCTATAGAGGTTGCATGCTTTACCCACATATCATAAACTTCTCTCTTTATATAACACATGCCAATCAAACACGGTTATCAAAGAAGGGCTCACTACAAAACTTTTTCAAAACTAGCACATGAAAATCCTGTCATATAGTTGGGTTGAATATCTCAAAACCTAGCATCAAGCAAGTCTTATGCTCTCATCTACTCAGGACACATCAGGATATCTCCTACCTCTAACCAATTGCCTAATAAAATAGGCTAGAATAATACCCATTTCAGGTAGTAATGATCCACAATCTTATCTTCTCATCCCAGCTTTTCATAACTATTAACATACTAGATTTTTAAGTGATAGCTAATTCTTAGCCAGGGGCATTCTACAATACTCGCGTGATCACACTGTAATATGCTTGGATGAATTTCCTAAAGGAATTGGTCCTTATTGATATTATGTAGCCAAGCCATGAAGACATTGACTCTACACCATCCAAGTAATACAAAACTTTTTTATTTTTACAAACAAGTTGACATCACATTGAATTTTCAAGCAAATATTTAGTAGTCCCAAGTTCCCACACGATATCACAATCATAAGTAGACTAAGCGTCTATCTCAATAATCACATTCAAGGAATGATGATACTAGTGTATATTTGGTGGAGTTAAAAAGGATGGGGGCCATCAATATCTTACATAAAATAAATACGACTGCTCGATAGGTCCATCAGTTTTACACCAAACGAGGCCAAACAAAATTATAGTGTAACCTAAGCAATGCAATTTCACAAACAAATTAATTCACAAGATACAAGATCAAAGTGCTCAAAGGATGGCTTGTCTTGGTGCTCGATAGTTCTTGGTGGGACGAAATTTGGCCCGAACACTCCTTCGGTTGCGACCTCTACACATGAGAAACACAAATATTACATGTGGGTACTAATAAAAGTAATAAAACATAGAAAATAATAGTACCATTGCATAGAGGATGATTTTATAAATATTTTGGGTCTAGAATGAGGTTAAATAGAGTTATAGATAAAAAGATATAAATTTTTAAAGTTTAATGAATTTTTTAGAAAATAAAAGAAATTCTAAAAAAAATATTCCAGAGAATATTCCTTGGCTGACATGGGCCCAAACGTTGGTGGGAAGGACAGGATGGTCTATGCTAGACTAGGTCTATGGAGTTGAATGGAAAGGATAGGCTCATGTGGGTCTCATCTCCATTTTTTCTTCTTTCTTATCTTTTCTCTTTTCTTTCTCTCTCTCTGCCTCTTATTTCTTATTTTCCCTGCCTTCTTTGCTGCGTAGGAGAGGCTAGGAGGAGTGTAGTGACCTAGCACGGGGGTAGCAGTGGGTGGCGACAATGACGATACTGGAAATAGGAGAGGTGGCACCCGGTGGTAGGGTAGAGGCAGAGAGCAGCATCGGGAGGCTCAAGCACCCACGTTGGTGGTTTGGAGGTCGGCACGGACGAGGCTAGAAGGGTCAGGTGGTGGTGGATTTTGGTGATGCCACGAGCCCACGGATGTGGTGGCGTGGAGGGGGACTTGAGGGGGAGGAAGGAAGAGGAGAGAGAGTGAGAGAGGTGAGGCGCAGGTTGGTAAGAGGGGTTCACTGGTACCTTTTATAGGCGGCCAGGCACAATGCATAGAGAACATGGGGGTGGGGTATGGGACTGGCGAATGGGACGAGACAGCGTTGAGCTAGGCAGTGGCAGAGGTGTGGCATGGCACGAAGTGCTTAGCAATGAGATTCTCAGTGGTTGGGCCGGTCTTAGTGCAGCACAACGCGTTGTAGGGCGGAGCACTCAGTGACGACATTTGCGGCCTTGTCGTGGCATGATGCAATAGGATGCTTGGCACTGTGGGGTCGTAGTGCACAGGTGCGGCATATGCATGTTGGCCGGCTTAGCAATTCACCGAGCATGTGTTGTACATGTCCAAGGGGCGAGGGGAGGGTGACAATCGTGTGGGCGTGGCGGAGTGGGCATGCAAATGGTGAGCAAGTATGGGGGCGCTATTGTGTGGACGACCACGTGCGGGAGAGGTGGGCTGACGAGTATGACCCAAGGGAAAAAGGAGAAGAGGGGTAGCCTTGGTCTGGTCTTGAGTGCGGCCTAGGAGGTAGGGAGAAGAAAAAGAGGTAGGAGAGGGAGCTAGGCCGGTGGGACGATTGAGCTAGCCGAGGGGTAGGAAGGAGAAGGGAAAAGAGAGGAGGGAGTTGGGCTGAAGGAAGGTGACCCAAATGAACAGGAGGTATTCCACTTTTTTCAGGGATTTCTAGAATTAAATTTTTGGGAAAATTTTGAAATAATTTTGAATATGAACTCGAGATTTTCTTAGGGAATTTGTGGGCAAGACTCATGGAGATTTATTTGAGACAATTTTGAAATGGATTCGATATCCAAAATCAAATTCAAATTCGATTATTGGACTTAGTGAAATTTAGAATAAATTTTTTGATGAGGGGTTGATTTGAAAGTCCAACCTCATGACTCAAAGTTTGGATAGAGATCTTTGTCACATAATACAAAGAAAGAAACAAAATTTTTGATACTATAATTTTTATTAAAATAGTTTTTAACAGCTATGCTAAAATCAGGGTGTTACATGAACAGTGAGTCGGTGACATTCTCCTGAGTGCACAGAAAGTGCTCAGCCGAAAGCCAACGCTAGTTCTTAGGAATTGGAGGTGGGTGAGGTCTAGTTCCCTGAGAGCTTAATAACCAACCTTGGCATGTTACGACAAGAAGAAATGGCCACGCCCAACATTGTCGTGCATTCTATGCTTGCTTATGAGATCTAGTCTCCTCTCACTATCTTCTATGTTGCCTACTTGTTGGATGGGTTGGAGTGGAGGAAAGAAGTTTTCAAGAGAAGAGTTGACTATGTCAAGGAGGAGGCAAGGAGATAAGGTGAGGACAAAGGAAACGCATGTGTTCATTGGCGTATCACTCTAGTTTGGTTGCTTGTAGGAGAAAGAAAAGAAATTAGAGGACACTGGTTGCTTTATTGTTCTCTATTGACCATGTTGGGAGAAGACAGTGAGGTGGAAGATAGAAAAAGAAGAAAGGACTGTAGGAGCGCCTGTAATACAGTCAACTGGTAGAAAAAGGGAAAGAAATAGGAGAATATATGAGCTATTGTTTACCTGGCTGGTTGACTTCACACGAAGAAAAAATTAATTTGCGGCCAAAAAAGATAGTGAAGAGATAAGGATAACCATGACCCTAGATTCAAAAATGAAATTTAAATTTTGAATATGGAAAGCAAATATTTACCTCGTATGATTGGAATTTCAAAATCAAAATTTAAATTTTGAAAGTTTTAAAGGATTGAAAAGTATCAGGGTTTAAACGAGGTTAAATTAAAATTTGATGTGTAGGCTTAGAAAATTTAAAATTCTTTTTTTATAAACGAAATTGTACTTGAGGAAATAATTCGATGGAAGAAAGTTCACTTTTCTCGGAATTGTTTGAAAGGAAACAAAGGAAGGAAAAAAAATTGATTTGAATTCCGATGATCTCTAAATCAACATGATCCCAGGATAGGAAGGTTAGATGGAATAAGATCCTTTTATTTTAGTATGAATCAAAATTTTAAAATTAGAATTTATTCAAAATAATTTTTAATCACATGTAGAAATTCAGGTATTATACTAGGGTTAGGAATTGCGGTGCGGCTTGCAATTAGAGGTAAGGGCAGTGAGATATGGGAGGTAGATGAAGATTTTGGCAACCGTTGGGCAATGGTGCACTGGTGGATGGCGTGCGCATGGTGCACATGAGCTTTTTGCGTTAGTAGGGAGTGGAGACCAAAAAGAGGATTTAATAGTTTGGTGGTGTGTGAAGTAAATTGATTGTTTGGGAAGTTTGAGGTGGACGAGAGGGATATATTTTTGGGCTTGGTTGCTTAAGAGGAAACCGGCAAGGCGAGTTGGTCATAGCAGCAGCCATGGTGGATAGAAGAACACACTAGTGATGAGATACAGGGTTTGGGATGACCAAATTGATGGGGAGGATGGAATCTAGGGTACATGGCGATGTTTGAAATGAAAGATCTCATCGGATTACGGCTGGATGATGAAACGAGGTTGCACGTGGCGCCGAATGACAAGAAAAAGAGTAGAGCGGCATGGGCACTGAGCTTGATGAAGTTCGGTGGTATGACGGCCAACAAGGAGCTTGGTAAAGTTTCAAGTGGGGCAGAACAAAGCCTAAGGATCATGTTCTACTAGAACTTGGCAAGAGATTAAGGGCGAGGAGCTCGAGCGGTGGTTGTACACAATGTATTCAATCATAATCTTGTGGTGGCTTGAGCAAGATAGAGTGAAGCAGAGCTTCAAGCTGAGTATGGTGGAGTGAAGAGTGGATAGTGGATAGCCAGTAATGGTGATGGCTATCGTAGAGGACAAAGAGACAACTAAGTCTAAGTTCTATCTTGGCAATGAGGGCGCAGGAGCAAAGCAGTGGGTGTGTGCTAGCTTGTCCAATGCCATTATGATGTTGAGATCAAAGAGAGAGCAGCGCTATGGGTGACGGTGGTTAGCAGTGGCGACTGGCGGGCGCAAAGCAGCGGCGGCTGTGCGATCGCACGACGCGTGGTGCAACTATGCCGTATGTGCAGGTGTGGCATGACAATAATATTGTGATTTCAATGAGATGACGTACACACTGTGACGTGTGAAGCCTAGGTGTAGTGTCATGTTTGAATTGGCATTACACAGAAACAACAATCACGGTCGTGCGAGCACGCGACACGTGGGGTGGCGGTAGCAAGAAATGGTGCACACGGCTCCGTGGGCAGACGCTGCTCGATCAATCACAGAGTGCGAGACTGAGACAATGGTGAGCTAGCAGAGCCGTGGACACGTGCGTGAGGCTGTGCGCATCGACACGTGGAAGGCGGTGATGGCGCCTTGCCAGAATCTGCCACGGCTTAGCAGAGGTGGCCCACCTCGGTGTTTTGGGCAATGGTGGGTTAAATTTGGATCAAGTTTGGGCTGAGATGGATGAAGGCTAGCTTGGGCAAGGTATTGAGCCAACTGAACTGGGCTAGACATTTCATCGAGAACTTATCGGACGTGAACAATGATCCTTTACATTTTCAGAAATTTTGGCAGATTTAATTGAATAGAGTGTAAGGGCTTTTATGCAAAATCTCTATGTAGGAGTAGCCCAAGATGTTATAGAAATTTTGTGGAATTTTTGTGAGACGATAAAAAGATTTGAAATTCAAATGTGATTTGAATTTAGAAAGGAGGTTTGAATTTGAGGATAGAATTTGGAATTTAGTTTGAATTTGGGAGAATTGCAATGAAACCTTGGGCATTGAAATATAAAGGATGATTTTTTTGAAATATTTAAATTGAGGATGTTACAGCTGATGTGATGTGTACAATTCATAAGTAGGGAATCTTACAATTTTTTTCAGTACTGACTGTTACTCAATCCAAAATATTACATTATATTATCCAGAATCGTATTTGGTGCCAATGCGTGCCTTAATATGCCATTTTTTAGTATAGCGTACAATGAAAGCGTCAAAACTGGACGCACCACGCATTTGGATTGTGCAACGACACCATATGGATTATTTAGGATCGTAAAGATTAAAGTAGGTATGCATCGCACAAGCTAGCATTATTCAGTGCCGTCCAATCGCCGGTATCATCTCCTACTTCGTTTGTATCCTCCACTTCATCGTTACCGGCCGACTCCCGCTCATCGATCAGCCATTTTCGCGGGGTTGTCCTCTCACGACTACCTGCTGGCTAATGCCGTCTCTCACCTCCCCACCTCTGGCACCGTCTTCATCCTTGTGTTCAACTTCCTCCCAAATGTCGTGCGGTATATCCTCAACTTGCTTCCTCAATCCTTTCAGCACGTTCATAGCTCTTTCGTAACCCACCTTTGAATTGCACGCCGTCATAACCAACTCTCATAACTTCCATCATCATCATGTTCGATTGATAATTCTCTTCCACACCATCTTGACCAATTGTCACACGGTCACGCCGGTCGAACGGCATATCACTCTTTGCTTTCATGGTGTACCTCTTTAGAACATAACAAGCTGGAATCTTCTGAACTTGGACGTGTACAAACACCCTTAGGAGGTGCGTGCAGAACATGCCTACATTTTATAAGTACACGCATGAGGGAGCAAACAAAAAAAAAATCCACTGAATGACATATGAAAGTTTTTGGATTACCTGTATGCTCCCATTGCATGCATTCACATTGGTATCTTCCAGCTTCCACATCTGCCGTCAGTTTGAATTGCTTCTGGCACCAATTGTGCTTCTCAGTTCTTTCGGTGTGCGATACGACCCACCCGTGCTGTACCAAACCGTCAGGATCAATCCTGAAGTCTGTGCTGTCCTCCAAAGCCTCCTCAAACAACCTGAAAGCAGCCCTCGTGTAAACCCTAGGCATCTGTATCACAAATGGCCACCGGACTGACAACATTGGCCTTCCCTGCGCATGTCAACAGTCAGTTACTGAACTCAAATCAGCGAAACTTTACAACATAAGAACGACAAAAAAAAAAGAATACTTACGGAACATGCTCTAGTTTCAGCAGCCTCCTTCTCTTTCCTGTCAACTATTACATCCAGCATTCTTCGAGCAAAGCGGTGAAGCGCGGTATGATGGTCTACAAACTTGGGCTTCACCAACTTGTTCATTCTCTCGCTCACATGTCATCCTTCAACAGTGGTCTTTTTTTAAAAGATAAAATTTGTGGATAATTAAAGTATGTATAATTGGGGGGAGAATATCGTAAGAATGTGATATGGCTTAAGGATATCCTAAAATCATATAATTGGCTGAGAAACACTGAAAACATTATTTTATCTAAATAGAGAGAGAAAATTAAAAATAAAATAAAATAACCCTAGGAGCCAGCCACATTTAATCTGACTAGGTCTAATTTGTACCAGACCGAGCCGCACTGTCCCCCTATATCTCGTTCCAAAACCCTAGGCGGCTAGCTCCAAGGACAATCTGATACTTTCTAATTTTACCTCACATTATTTGATTTGAAAATCATAAAATAATATCTTTGATGCCGCCTAACAAATTATATAATTTTTTAAAGTATGCTTCAGACCATATTCTTACGGTATCTGGCCAATTACACAAACTTTAAATATTATATAGCAAATTTTATCTTATTTAAAACAAATACACTCACTGTTTCCTGATATCATACATAGTCTGTAAGATTGCACAATCCTCGAGGCCATACCTTGAAATGAATTGAGCACAAGTGGCTTCCTCGTAAGGCGTGTATGTTTGTTTAACACGCAGCATCATGTCAAGCTCAAGTTGCTTGTCCTTATAGAAAATTATATTCAGAGGATCTAAGTGACGATTTAGAATGTGCCGGCACAATCTGTATATTATCCCTAGGAACGACCTCTTTATTGCAACCGCCATCGCAGGGTCTTGATCTGTGGAAATCCGGCACAAACACCAAACTTATTTTCTATGTGGTTTTATACAATTAATTTAAAAAGACCAACGTGTAAAATACATTAACTCAAACCTTCTTGCCTATTAGGATGCATTGCAGAGCATGATAGTTCGTCATGCATTTCTTGAAAGTGTTGAATAGCCACTCGAACGACTCTATTTTCTAATCCCTAAACAATGCACACCTAAATAGTGTGTTCTGCATATGGTGGTTCACGCCAACAAACATTGCAAGCGGCATTTCATATATATTTGTCTTGTACGTAGTAGCGAACGTTACAGCATCCCAAAGTCCGCGTACTCGGCCTGACTACTTGCATGGCTCCAAAGTAAGTTCTTCAACACACCTTCGTCGTCGAGTTGCGCATCCCAATAGAATTTCGGGTTCTGCAGCTTGCACTCGTTGAAGAATTGCAGAAGCTTGTTTAAGTCATCTGCATTTTCTTTCCGAACGTTGGCGGGCTTTCCTGTAATAACCACTAAGAAATACTACAATTCACACTGGAACTGGCGACGCACATATGCAATGCAAGGACCGATACACATCAATGTTTAAAATACATGTTTTTTACATGCTAGTTCTCAATATCCCGCGACGTGAACGGAAGCTTATCCTGCTGGCCATGCAAATCAGAAAGGACACCGAGAATGCTGTTTTGCGGCACACGGCTCTCCTGCGTAGTGTCCACAAACTGCATAATCGTCTCATCACGATTTTTATGCGACCTCATCTGCTTGACCGCAGAAGGTGATGGGGTTAGCCGATGGTTTTGGTTGAACTGAGGTCACCACGCCGTCCGCCAAGACATGCCTCAGTTTCACATATATATGCCTTGCAGCTTGTTTTCTTCGACGATCGTTTCCAATCCCTATCACCATCTGCGATCTTACTCACGTGTTTGCCTTCCCTGGTACAACCAACCTCTCGTATAGTCTTCTTCGTGCGGCTCTTCTTCACGTCAAAGCACACATGCCACGCGTACCTCACATAGAATTTGTATGCATCGTCATAGCTACTAAATACCATCCCTTCTCTTGGGACCATATCATCAGCAACACCAGTGCCCTGACGGAAACCGGCAAGGCATCCACATTTACGTAACCAGATAATGAAACTCGCAACTCAACAAATGAGGCGAAGTCCACTCAAAAAGATGAAATGATTTAACTCATGCACAACAAAACACACCAGCGCTAACTTACATGCGTACAAACACTTGTAGGTGTTGGAGTTGCCAAATCCGGCGACTGCAAACATGGCGGCGGATCGCGTATCCTGACAGCTTCCACGCTACGGGGTGGAGTCGATTCCAATGAAGTTGAATTTGGATAAAGGGAGCATTCACCTTCGACGATTTGGTTGTTTCCCGAACAACCGCTACCGAAGGCGTTTTGCGGCGACGACCGCGGTGTCACCGTCGGCGCGGAAGGACACACCTCGTCAAAGTCCGGCGAAGCCATGATGAATCCAGCCCAGTAGTTTCTGCCCATCACACGTAACAGCCAAATGTGTCCACGAAAACAACCTTTCTGTACGATTCACCACACAAAAGCTGGTTCAAAAAATATTCAGTGGCTAAGATAGCGGCTATTTCGGATCCTCATTGTGGGGCCATTCCGTTAAACACTCCACCATCATTTACACGAGTTAACTACCCTCTTTTCAGGAGACTGTTAACGGCAAGTCATACTACCACCATTTTAATTACACAATAATTAAAAAGTAACTGGTGAAGGTAAAACAAAGATATACAAAATTCATTCCAAGGGAAATAAAACTGGTGAAATTTTTTAACGGATTTGGGATAGTTTAGATTCGATCCCAACTTTCGGTAATTTTTTTACTAAATGCTGTTGTTTGCCCCTTAGGAGGGGGAGGGGGAGTATCGGTGTTCCTTACCCAAGTAAACATCTCACTGGTCTTTCTTATGGATGATTGTACAAAGTCTTCATTCCACACGCCAAAGATATACGTAAATTTCTAACTACCTGTTCCACCCGACGAGTTGCGACAATCGGTAACTTTTTAACTGACCAAAGCCTAGGGGGGTTTTCTGTGCGGGTGCGAAGGTATAGGGTTTTTCTTTTACCAAATACATGCCTCTACTTAATTTTCTTATCAAAGATTAACCACCGGATGCAGGATGGTGGTTTCATATACCTAGTAAAAATTTCACTGCCGCCTCATTCCAGATTGCTTTGCGGGGTGTGATGGAGAGGAGGGGTTAGGTTGTGGGTGGTTGAAAGGGAGGGGGGGGATATGTATGTTTGTGTGTGAACGAATGTATGCCAAGAGTTAATCCTTGCCAGGGTTAAACGACAGAGATAGTTCACAGCTAAAAATTTGATTACAAACCTCTCAGCCAGCTTGGTTCACAATATGCTACATCCTTTGTTATTGCAGTTACTTTCGAAGTCCAAATCTTCCTCGTAAAAATTCAACCTACTTGTCACCTAAGCAACATCTTTTAGCTTAATTGTCGATAGATAGTACATGATTGCAGGGTTCTGTAGTTGTGGAGACAAACTTTAGGAACTTACCAACTTCCAGATTGCATTATGAAATTATGCAGCATTATTTGTCAAGGTACTCCATGAGGTGCCAGATACTGTCATTTATAAAAGTATGTTTAAAGTTAAACTTTTGTGGGATGGCAGGTACAATCATGTCTTATGTCTCAAGTTTCAGAGTTTTTAATCACTATTGGTTTCGGTTGGAAGCAATAATATCGAGATCTAAAACTGCATAGAAACTGTATAAAATAATCCGTAAGTATCACCTATGGTTCGACCTAATTGGATTTTATATATGTTTTATGTAAGGAGAAAAAGGAGATAATACTATCATAAAATATAAATTAAGCGAACTATTTTGAGTAGCTAGGATGGGTAAAATTCGCCATGCTACAGTTTACGGGGGTGTCTAATTTGCGCAGTTACGCAGAGAAAGGATCTAACGCACACCCCGAACGGGAGGCCCACCACCTCTCGGAGGTCTTAGCGCTAGATAGCACTAATGGTAGCGATTAGCTTAAAGCATATTTTTTATAATAAAATAATAAAATAAATAGTCGAGTTAAAAAATTTAAAATATATGAGTTGAAATTCGAGTTTGAAAGTTTTCACAATTTAGGTTGAAAGTTTCAAATTTGAGTTGAAAGTTTTTATAATTCGAGTTGAATGTTTCAAATATTTGGGTAGAGTATTTTAAAATTTTGAGTTGAAATCTTGAAATTTTGTGTTGAAAGTTTTAAATTCGACTTGAAAGTTTTCATAATTCAAGTTGAAGGTTTCAGATTTGCGTTCAAATTTTTCATAATTTGAGTTGCAAGTTAAAAAAAATTGGGTAGAGTATTTTAAAATTTTGAGTTGAATGTTTTAGATTTTGAGTTGAAACTTGTAAAAATTGAATTGCAAGTTTTAAATTTAAGTTAAAAGTTTAAAAATTAGCAAATTTTACATCGTGACTTCGTGATTTTAGGAAAGGCACCTCTAAACGTGGAAATTAGAGAAACCGACCGTACGCCCATACCTCCTTGAGCCCATAAGGCCTATCGAGCCACAGCAATAAGAGCAGGGTGCGCGTGCTGTCGGCGCAGCTGCTCCAGACCGGCAATGGTTTACATGGTTAAGTGCAAGTAAAACTCCGAACTAAGGTAGTAATTATTAGCCATCACCATCTATATACATCGGTGAGATCTCTCTCTTGCTTCCAAGCCAAGACGACCCTGTCTCACTCACTCACTGTTCGTACATGGATTTCAAGCTCAGCTCCCATGCATCCCTCAGTTATAAATTGCAAGCATCTCGAGCTGCAACGGCGGCGGCCATGGCGACGTCGTACAGAGAGGAAGAAGCGAGAAGGAAGGCTTCCCTGCTCTATTGCTTCTTCTTCTTCCTGCTTGGAGCTCTCGCCATGGCAGCAGCGATCGCCGTTCTACGTGAGTCATCATATTGGGAGTGGCGGTGTACTCGCCTCACCGACGTCGACGACGATGATCCGAGCAGCTGCGAGGTGCTCGACGGCGGCGGGGAGTCGGGGATGGTGAGGACGAGGGGCGCGCAGTTCGTTGTCGGCGACAGCGACGGCCGGCCCTTCTACGTGAACGGGTTCAACATCAAAATCGAGATGCAACAGGTGGATTGCTAAGTGGGTAATTGATTTGATGGCATTTAATATTATGTTGAAAGGGCGCACTATAATTAAATCATTAACTTTGTGGTCGAGTGGAAAAATTCAGAGAACTAAGTCGATTTGAGTATTGTACAGTGTATTTTGACGGTTATCTATACATTTTAGAAGCTGAGCAGGAATGGTGTGGATATCTTCAACTTAGGAGAAAATTAATATAATCCTCAATTACACTTTTTAGCATCTGACCAATGGACTTTTCATCGCTATATCTTTAATTATTTAGCGATTAGTGGTTCATGAAGATTTTTAATTGGTTATCAAAGATTGATCATAGTTGAAACAAAATATGATGTATATTTATAAGACGTTTAGAAGCTAAAATATAAGTTTGATAGGCTAGAGCTCACACATGTTTTGCAATAGTATAATGAAGCAGTAAACGAATTGATAAATATGGGATCAAAACTTAAATCGATTCCAACTTATAAATTTGATCTTAACAAGAAGAAGACAGTGCATAAGTAAATAGAAGGAAAAAAATCGTGGAGGATCAGCCCAACAGAGCCAAGGTTCTAACACTTCATCAAGACTATAGAACACCTTTTTTACAATATTTAATAACTGATGAACTTCTAACAGATCGTAGTGAAGCAGAACAAATCAAGTAACACAGTCGGAGCTACGTGATTTCCGATGGAGAACTTTACAATAAAAGTGCATCTAAAATATTGATGAAGTGCATCACGGTTGAAGAATGGCAACAACTGTTACACCTGATCTACTCAGGTATTTGTGGTAATCATACAATCATTGATGCTAAGAAGGTTGTTTGAGCTTGTGAAGGCTGATAAATTCATATCCTAACTTAGGAGTCGTAGACTATATCTCTTTCTTAGCCTTTTGCTAGATGGGGGCTTAACATGGTTGGATTATTGAAGAGAGCGGCAAGGGGTTTACTCATTTATCTGTGGCTATTGACAAGTTTACCAACTTGAGGCCAAGACAGTCGTGACAAAAAACTACCAACAGGGCAACATATTTTACCCTTAGTATCATATATATTGGTAAGTAGGATTATTTTACCCTTAGTATCATATATAGATTTATGGTAAGTAGGATTATAACTGACAATGACACTTAGTTTAGTTTAAAAGTGGAGTTTTTAAGGAATTGTATGAGGAGTTCGGCACCAAAGTCTAATTTGGTTTAGTGGCACACCTATGGAGTAACGGACAAGTCGAACGAGTAAATAGTATAATGCATGCTATTTAATCAGCTATGCACAAACGCTGGATAGTGGGTTCAAAAATTGCCGTCTATATGTTGGTCTTTGTGTACTACACACCCTGTTAGGCCACTGGCCTAGATCAGAAGCTATCATATCAACGGAGATGGAGTTCAAATTACTATGGATATAAAATTATGATAAAGATAAATTTAACCAAGACCGACCGGAAGAACTAAACAACTAGAAAAAGCGCAAGACATTGCAATAATCCAATTGACAAGATACCTCTAGGGCTTACGTCGCTATCACAATTAAAATGTTCATGGTTGTGCTTTTTTGCTTGGTGATCTTGTTTCGAGAAAAATCTAAACTACAAAAAATAGATATAAATTGTCACCTATCTAGGAAGTGTTATATATTATCGCTGAAATAACATGCCTAAGGGCTTATCGACTAAGCGAGAAAATGGCACTACCATGGACAACTCATAGAACATATATTAGCTATATGTTTTCTATAGTTAAGTGCTGTATCTTTTATAAATTTTTAATATTATAATTTTCTTTTACTCAAACTGGCTATGTTATGTAATTTTTCACTTGAGTCATCAATTGGGGGCTATATGCAATACTAAGAACTTTTTCAAACTTTGATTGTTTGCAACTAATTTTTGAGTAAGATTAGTACCATAGTGAAGCTCTATTTTTCCATGCTTTCTGTTTAGTGCATATAAGATGGTTGCTTTGTGTCGAGTCCTAGCACTCAAAAGAGTATATCATGTAAGGTGCTAAGTTTTTTCACAAAGACATAAGACGTAAAATAAAAATGTTGACAAATTACTCACATTCATTACATTATATTGACAAAAGTAATAGATGCTCTTTTGTCTAAATATTTATAACTCAATATTATCGGCTATTGAAGCTGCTACATCTTATACTTCATCAATGAGTGCTATGGATTGTTCTTCAGCACAAGTTGAAGCGAACCCTTCGTCAACTATTTATATGTCTACCAAGGGATACAAGGACTTGATGATGGTGAGAGCTCAGCACAATTTAAGTGTTGCCTTCTCCTTCGCCAGCTTCTTTAATTCATTTGGAGCAGCACAGAGCTGGAGTACCTGATCTACATCGCTAGAACTTGAGCCGGAGCCATCTAAGCACAAGATGTCACAGTTGCGATCGACAAAGAAAGAGAGAGGAAGGAGGTCATGTTTGACATTGCGTCACCATAGTAGTTGCCATCACCGACCTAACAGTAGCTTAGGCTTGTCCTTACCAGATCCGATGGTGGAGCCACTGGATCTAGGAAGCCCTGTCATTGGCACTGCCATTGAGCTCCACAACTACCGCTGACCCCACCGTCACCATCAATGCCCACCACCGCTGCAGCCACTGAGCAGCCAAGCCCCGCCTCCATCATTAGCCCTTGTGCGTGGTAGGAAAAGGGAGTGAGAGAGTAGTGGAAGAGTATGGGAGAATGAGGGATGGACTTGATGGTTGAGAGAGGGATACTTACCCACTTGATGGTTGGATACATTTTTAATATAAATTTTTTTTACGGGTGGTGCTCTTTAGCGGCCGTATATAAAAATCTATTTTCACAAAAAGTCATATAAGATGTTCACATATAAAAATAAACATGCAGACATCTTAAGCTATCGCCTACAAATTAGTAGGCAAACAAAGACCATAGAGCTTTTAGTTATTATTACAAACAGATTTTTAATACCACATTTGAAAAAACCTAAAACCTTGATAACTGAAAAAAAAGTAGTGTCGGTCAAAACTCACCAACACAGTCACAAACTATATAATCCCCAACCACATGTCTAAGTAAGGGGAAGATATTTTTTAACGCGTACAAATACGGATGCTCATGTATATCACATTTAATTATAAATATGAGTACACAAGTACGTATAATAAGTTTCGAATAAGATAAGTAGAAGTTCTATTATACTACGCTTAGTTCGCGAAAGGGGATGTTGTTCCCCTTCTGTGAAAACTACTTAAGTCAGAGTGGCAAAATTGATTCAACTAAACTGGGCCTCACAAACAGGGACTACAGTACGAAGAAAATGGGTAAATTGATATTCTAGTAGATTCAATTGTTTTAAAAAAAAGAGGCATCTGCTGACTGGGAAAAAAAACAGTTGAACATACACATAGCCTCCTAGGTAGCACCAAATAATTCAGACTATAGAGAACTTATTCCACCAAATTAAGTTTTTATTCCTCTCCCTCTGTGCTCTCAACCTCTTACAATTTCCCTGGCCTCAAAATGCCCATCAGACCTTGTATCTTGCGCCAAGAGTTGATGTTTCTCTCCTCACTCTTCACTCCACATCAACAAAAAATTACCTAATTGGCAGCTTTATAGGCGGCAACCAATTACTGTTGTACATGCTATTGGTAGCTATCAAGTGACAAACAATTCATCTCACATCTGTTGAGCTGCAAATAGTTAAATTTCACGAGTGTTGCTTTGCTGCCCCCATCCATGAAGCGCTTTATCCTTTCCAGTGCAACATCCAGAGTGGCCAAGCTCATGTCAGCGAAGCATACCCTGAACCAGCCGGGCTCCGAGCAATGGCACAACGAGCCCGGCGAGACGTTGAGCTTACCCTCGCTTAGCATCTTGTCCCACAGCCCCAGCTCGCCGTCGCCGAGCAGAAGCCGCCGCATGTCCATCCAAACGAACAGCCCGGCGTTGCCGCGCAGGCCGGTTGGCGCGGACGTAGGCGTCCACGAACGCCTCGTCGGACAGAACGGCGGCTAGCGTCCTTTGCGTCTGCGACGACACGAGGGTGAAGCTCGACATGCGCCGCGCCGCGGCGACCACGGCGTCGTTGCGCGAGTACACCACGCCGACGCGGAACCCCGGGAGGCCCAGGTCCTTCGATAGGCTGTACACGACGTGCACGCGGTCCGCGGCGTCGTCGTCGTCGTCCTCGCCGCCGTGGGGCTGGCGGCGGGCGCGCGACGACTCGATGAGCGCCACCATGCTGACGATGTCCGGCGCGGCGAAGACCGGGCCGGAGTAGATCTCTTCGGAGACGAGGTGGATGTTGTTGCGCGCCACGAAGCCGAGGATGTCCTCGAGCACCACCCGCCTCGCCGTCGTGCCGAGCGGGTTGGACGGGTTCGTGATGAGGAGGACGCGAACGCGCCTGCCCGCCGCCGTGGCCTCGTCGTACGCCGCCTGGAGCGCGACGGCCGTGACCTGGAACCCGTTCGTGCTGTCGCAGTGCACCGGCACGACGTTGACGCCCGTCCTCCACCTCAGGTCCCTGTCGAACCTGCACACACAGCCGCCATCGCATGCGTGTCAGCTGCTCTGCTAGATCTTTAGCTGGATCAACGTGTAGAAGAGCACTGCGCTGCTGTTGCAGACAATTAATGGAACAGTGGCACAACAGTACAAGTAGCTTGGACGCCTACCTTGGGTAGTAAGGAGTAGGGACCAGTAGCGCGTCTCCGGGTTCGGCAAGGTTGAACGTGAGGAGCTCGTTGGCTGCCGTCGCTCCGGCGGTGAGCACGATGCGGTCGGGGTCGAACGTCGCCTTGCCGACCATCATCTTCTCCATGAATCTCGCCATGGCCTGCATGTACGGAGAGTCAATTTACAATTTAAATACACGTGTACTCATATTAGTACGTCACTTCACAAACATGCATTACTAAATTTCGTTTACACATCTCACAAAAAATGCATTACTAAACTTACACATCTCACCAAAAAAAATTCTCTATGAGCAGTGTTGGTACTTGGTACTATTCATAACCAAATTTGGTTATTCTATTTCTCCTTGTAAGTCAAATTTGTACTTCAAATTTTACAAGATGGTATAGATGCCTACGATACGAATTTTGTGAAATTTTTCAAAAATTATTTACAGCTATCCGATTTATAGTAGTTGAGGAGTGACAAACAATTGCAATCGTCGAGATGTAAAAGTCCAACTCGGGAGGCATGCATGCATGAAGGGCGTTAGAGGAAGTTAATTGGAGTAAACAAGCGAGCTGTCAAAAAACAGAGCAGCACTTTGTCAGTTATCACGTATACCTTCCTGAAGTTGCCGAGGCCATGGTAGTCCTGGAACAGGGCCTTGTCCCTGAGGCTGTCGCCGGCGTCGCCCCAACCGGCCGCCTCCGGGTGCTCCCGGAGGTAGCCCTCGAGGAGGTCGATGGAGACCTGGTTCTCCGCAAGCCCCATCTGTATGACGCCGTCCGGGTTCGCGGTGGCGTCGTAGGGGTCCTCGTCGT
The DNA here is from genome assembly GCA_030770085.1 of Oryza coarctata. Taxonomy (NCBI): domain Eukaryota; kingdom Viridiplantae; phylum Streptophyta; class Magnoliopsida; order Poales; family Poaceae; genus Oryza; species Oryza coarctata. Next base: position 10,396,807 of record CM061471.1, read on the forward strand.
AGGCCTTCCACCCGGCGAAGTAGGGGGAGTCCTCGCCGTGCGCCGCTGAGGTGGCCCCCTGCGACAGCGGAGGCGACGACCCGGCGAAACCAGCAGCCAACAGCTTGACACCCATTCTGCTCTTGGGCTCTTGGTTCTTGCACTGCTCGTCCAGAAGCAATGTGTGTTCGCGTGTCCTTGGTACCATGTGTTGAGGGGTATATATATATAGGCAAGTGCCAGCATATTGACATGTGTGAATTAAACCGGGAATTATAGTGGGAATGCGTCCTCGGTTGGCGTATGCGGTATGTATAATTAAAACACTCCTTTTCGAAAATAGAAAACATGAATTATCATGTCACATATATATTTGGAAACACGCAGATTACCATATGTGCTGGAATTGTATTTACAATTGAGTTTATTGTTTTTATTTTTCCATACGTTGATCAGTCTTGGCATTTCATATATAGTTTTCGTTAATTTTTTCGTAAATATTTGGGTCACATACAACAAACGAGGGCATAGCTCTTGATGGATTAAATCCAATTCCCCTTAGCTACTCATTAGATGTGAAAGCTGCGGAGGAGAGTTATGCGGTAATCGGGCTTAGACCCTGTTTGGAAGAGTATTTAGTAGCTTTAACAATTTCTAGGATTTCCAGTCCCACGGTGGGTATTCTAGTTCTCACCAGGTACAAAATCCGAAAACTAGTTAGAAGCTAGCTAATCCATCCTCTCGAGATTCTCACCGAATGTTTTTCAAATTCTCTAGCTCCCCAAATAACGCCTTAGTATTATATGGTTAAGATTAAAATGTTATATATGGACAAATCTTAAAGAAATTCAAAACACATGAAAGATATTGTCATTGGATAATTCATAGGAATATATGGTTCCCTCGGGACGCACAAATATAAAAATGGAGGAATACGAAAAGCTTAGAAATATGATATGAATGAATATGTTTTTTAGATAATGGATATTTTATATAGGAATGCATACGTGAAACATAGATTTTGAAGATACCAGAATTTTATATAGAAATACGTGTTTGGATGGGTCCTAAAAAGCATAGGAATGGTGGTTGGAGGAATGCAAGGATGACTAAAGAACCAACTTGACGATATACTGCCCTAAAAAATACCCCTTGACGATATACGATCAGCAGACAAATGGGCCTAGTATACACAACTGGGGTCATGTAGTCAGTCTCATACTTGAACTCGTTTTTGGTGCACAGGAATTTTTACCATAAGCTAGACTAGATCCTTTTTCCCATAGTTTTCCTGTGGAATATAATCAGTGCTGAAAAAATTGTTTATTTTTCATGTGACCATTTCGAGTAATCCAAACGGTAGAAGGAAGACATGCTCCTTAAATTCTTACATACATCGATACAGAAATGGTCATTGTATCACTTCACAACCTTTGTAGTCTATCTTATACAATCAGTATGCGGAAATCCGAGCGAGTATTTTTAATCCCGATTCACCAATACTAAAAGTTTACACCAACAGATACACTACCTTTGTAGTCACATCACTTTTTTTTCTATACTATACATCAACCGATACTAAAAATACACAGATTTTTTTATAGTGTTTATTTATTGTATTCTTTATTATTGTATTATTATTATATATATGCATATATACGTATGTATTTATATATATGTATTTGTTTATATATATATATAGCATTATAGATATATAATTATGGGTATTACTTATTGTTAATGATTAGTCTATATCGGCCGTTAAAAACAAGACTGATCAAGAAACCGATTGACAAAGTGAGAGAGCCGATCGAACGGGTTGAGAATGAATTCGATCTGATTGAAAATAGAAGATTATCTAGATTTGACCGGATTTTAGAAAAAGTCGTAAGAATCACGGTAGGCTGCTTTATTTATATAGAATATATTATGTAACCTAGGCATATTTAGTTATTTTTATAAATTCTTTTATATTACTTTCCTTATATGTTTAGAAAATATTATTCAGGGGTTGTTTGTAACTGTGTTCGACTCTTATAAATCTAGAATATAAATATGAAACCCTAGAACAATACAATTTCAGCGCATTACCACCCTAGTCCATCTAGGTTTACTTTAGCGTGTTCTAGGTCTCAAAGGGCTACATCGGTTAAATTCGATCTTCGGCGAAAGGTAAGTCCTACTATTATCATGATTCGTTTTACTCTATCTAAGGTTATATCGGTTGAGTCCAAACACTTAGTCTAATCAAACGTACCTCATCACGTTCGTGTGAAGCTCATCAATACATCGGTCTCCCTTATTCATCCCCGGTATCATGCTGTATCGATTAGATTCGACCAACGAGATTGGTAGTGGTGGATCGAGCCATTGGCCTGATGGGTTTTCATGCGGCTTTTAGTCAAAGTAAGTAGCTAATGAGTTATCATTACCATATGCCTTATATCTGTTTTAGATCTCGTATAACAATTAATACACTAGTGATTGATCCAGTCACATTGGATTCGACCTGATACTGTCTCGATTAGGTCTGATCTATCAGGTTCATGTCTAACGGAGCTGGCGTCGTGATCTATAGGATTTTGTTTGCCATTGGCTCAGCTAACCGATGAGATTAGATATAGGCCTATGTTGGATATTCAGCCAATAAGTAGCCGATGATCTCACCATTTTCTTTTTCACTGTTACATCCGACCTAGCCTCCATCGTCTCCGTGCTGTTATTTTTAGCCTCATACTGTCTTGATTTAATCCGATCTATTGAGACTAGTTCTAACAGTGCCATTACAGTGGTCGTTGGTTCTTTTGACTTCTTAGGGGATTAGGTCCCGCTTCACTCTTTTGTCACCTACCATATCCAGAGCATCATCGACTCTTTGGCCAATAAGTCATTTATTTTATTCTACGTGTCTATCTCCTATGCTTTCATCGGCTTTTCAGTTGATGCTCAAGCACTATCTTGTTATCGGCACCTAGCAAATAGGGTGATCCGTATCAACCCATCGGCCGATTGGCTCGTGGATCTCATCATCTATCTCCTTGTTAATTATAGGATCAAATTGATTGGTATGCTCTCAAACCTCGAAAACTAAGGACATGCACTGGAGTTAAGCAAATTTTTTAGGCCTTCACGTGACCAAGGTGCCGTCTTCCTTGATCGAACCTTCACTGGCTCTTTCATGACTTTGCTTGGTTTGATCAGTCTCCACGAGATTTGGTGAACAACACGCTCTTTAGCAGGGCCGATGGGACTAGACAACTTCAACATAATGGCGGGAAAAAAGATCAACTCAAAAAATATAATTACAGTGACAATGGAGGATTTCAGTGAGGAGGCAACAGTTAGGGCAGAACATGGTTAATTTTTAGAAGCTTTGTTTGGAGTCTTTTAGTATGACTAGAGAAGGAATGATTCAGAAGTCCTAGAATCGAGCCAATCACCACCCGTGAGTCTTCTGTTAACGCCAAAATCTAGATGATCCGATGGTGCTAAAGCCGATCGGCTGAGATGTGTCTGATGGAGAATTTGATTCAGTCATCAGCCGATGGAGATACTGGTTAGCTCGTGAGACAAAGCCGATCGGAACTGTAGAGAAGCCGATCAAATTAGGAGAAGATTGGATCGGTTTGAAGATAGGGAATTATCCGATCGGCGTTAGGTCCGAGAAGCCCGAGGAAAGGATGGAAAAGATCGGCTTGAGTAAAAGAAGGTCCGATTGCTACAGTGGAGAAGCCGATCAGGTTGTAGCGAAGGAAGACTCAGTTCCAAATTGGAAGATTATTCAGATGAAACTGGGTTTGCGGAAGAGCCGTGGACTCCACGGCAGGATGTTTGTCTTTGTAAATTGTAACCTTATTTAATTAGAAAGGTTTAGCTGGTTAGTTATCTTGTTTAGGAATATTTTCCTTTGTTTTTGTTAGGAAATAATGTCTAATGGTCGTAAACGTGTCAGACTTTGTCTGTAAATCCAGGGTATAAATGTAGACCCTCTGGGAACATGTAAGATATCTCTCGATCATATACAATATCGGCGCATCGCCACCCTAGTTCATCTAGGTTTTACTGGTGGGTTCTGGCTCTCGACGCGGGGCTGCATCAGTTAAGTCTGATCTCCAGCGAAAGGGTAAGTCCCACCACCATCTCGATATGTTCTCCTCTGTCTAAGGCTGCATTCGTTAGGTTGAACCTCTTAGGCCGATCAGGCGTATCGCATCATGTACGTGTAGGGCCTATCGGCCTGTTAAGCTCTCTCTGCCATCATCAATTTCGTGCTGCATCGGCTAGGTTCGACCTACGGGGCTGCCGATGGTAGATCGAGCTTCAGGCTTATAGTTTTTTGCACGGCATATCATCGGAGTGCTAGCCGATGAGTTATCCATGCTCTGAGCTTCACGCCCAGCGTATCAGCCCATCGGCCGATACACATCAGCCTTTAGAGGTGTCCCTTGATGCGTAATGTCGAGCGTATCGGTCTCCTAGCCAATACGCACCCGCCTTCAGAGAGGCGTCCCCTCATTGGCTCAGCTAGCCGATGGGTTCGTTCCTATCTTTGCTTCAGCATAGCCGATCCGACGTCCTCTGTATCATCGCCGCTGGCCTCAGCCTCGTACTATCTCGGTTAGGTCCGATATTCGAGGTTTGATGTTAATGGCGCTGTCACGGTGGGCGACGGGTCTCGTGCTGTTATATCTGGAGCAGCATCGGCTTTGCAGCCCGTGCCTTTTTAATACTATTCCTTGCCAGCCCACTTGTGCCTTCATCGGTTTTTCCAGCCGATGAACTACTGTTTGGCTATCCGAAGAGATCCTGTGCGCCTGGCTATCTTCTGAGTACACCATATTTCCTCTATCGGCTCTGTGGCCAATTCCCTATCGACACCTATCCACATCGGCTCCCCAGCCGATCGAAGAGCTTTCCGATCCTATCGGCAGCTAGCTGATAGCGAGCGCCTATATCAGCCACCGTCCGACGGACCTGCTCGTCTCACTTCCTTGTCAATTGCAGGGTCAAATTGACTGGCACACCCGCACCCGTACCGATGCGCCAGAGCCGATCGAACCCCACGACCTTTGGCGCGTGTACCTCAAGCCACGCAGAAAAGCCGATCGGCCTGTACTGGAGTTAAGCAGACCTCCCAGGTGATCCGGCGTGTTCGCGCCAGGGCGTGCGAGGGACCTCAGCGTGAACATCTTCACAAGCCATTATAGGAGATGACCAATGAAACCGTTCACCATGCACTCATCAATTAGTCGGGAGTGTTGATGAACATCTTGCACAATCTAATCAAGAAGATGGTGGACAAATCAATTGTTTGAGAACCTGATCAAGGTCGAGTGTATTTACCAATAAAGACGGAGCAACCACAGATTACTTATGGAACCAGGAGAGACATATCGGCAAATCTGTTTCCACTAGCACAAGATCGGATTGGGGTGCAAAGTGATGATATTCTTCTAGAGTATCATCGGACGGCTTATTACAGATGATACCAGCAAGATTACCCAAGTGGCAATCCTGATACAAATAATCATTTAGGAGATTATCATAGACAGTATTAAGCACCAACTCCGCCACCACAATACCAACTAGAGAACCCAAGAGAGGAGGATTGGTCTGGAAGGGTTAGAGAGGTAGTTAGGGAGTTGTTCGGTATAAAGCCAAAGGAGCAAACCTCTATGTATCGGCACTCTTATCTGGCGTGGTTTGATAGAGTTACGCTTCCGCAACGATACAAGATACAAGACTTCTCCAAATTCTCAAGGTAGGATAACATATCTATGGTGGAACACATCAGTCGATTCTTACCTCAATGTGGGGAGGCATCAGTTGAGGAAGCCCTGAGAGTCCATTTATTTCCACTGTCCCTCTCTAAATCAACCTTCACATGGTTCTCTTCATTACCTTCCAACTCAATTCGGGAATGGGCCGATTTGGAAAAATAATTCCATAAATATTTCTGCACTAGAATTCATAAGATGAGGTTGACAGATCTTATATCAGTTAGACAGAGGCTGGATGAGTCAGTCCTCAAATAGATCCAATGATTTTGGGTCATCAGAAGCTGATATTACAGTGTTATCTTGAGCGATAGATAGCTAACTGAGTTGGACTTCAAGGGTTACTAGCTATAATCAGAGAACATTTTTCATCTCAAGAGTTCAAGAGCATGGCACATCTTTTCACAAAGTATCAATTCATGAAAGCTAATTCATTGAAGCAAAAAAGAAAGATTCCACCAGAAGGCTGCTTAGTTACAAGTTTATACATCAAACTCAGATAATGAGAAATCCGATGTATAAGTTGTTTGGTAGAGTAGAGTAGAAATAAGAAATTCATATCATGTCCCTAGGTGAAGAGTATCGGCAAGGAGGAAAGATATGACTTTAATGTTAATAAAGCCAATATGATCTTCGTTCTACTAATTCAAGAGAAGAAGATTCAGCATTCACAAAACCATGTATTACCATCAGCCAAGGAACTTAAAAAGAAGAAATACTGCAAGTGGTATAATTTAATGAGTACAGAGTTTTTCGATAACAATTACAATCAGCTGTTAAACAAGGGAGAATCAAATTCGAAGATAAAAAACGGATAAAGATCGATAGGCATCCCCTTTCCAGTGAACATGGTGTTTGCAAGGACTTCAAGAGATTGGGTCAATGATGGGAGACGTCGGGAAAAATCAAAACACACCTCATCGGAGCTAGTCGAGAAATATTTGAGACATCATGATGAAGAACAGTGGACCATGGCGCATAAGGAGAGGTATAATCTGCATCGGGGCTGTCCATTTTTTCAATTCTGCTAGGATCAAGATATGAGATTGCTATCGATTGAAGACTGTCGAGAGTGCAATAAAAAAGGTCACAGCATGTTGACCCAGAAAGGTCTTCACATAATTGGCCACCTGTTAAGCAAGCATCGGTACATAGCCGATTAGGACCAATTAATGAAGATGGCAAATAAAGAGTAACTGACAATAGGGAATTGCATGAGGAACAGAACAATTCTAATCCTGAGTGGTGTCCATCTAGAATCTTCACCATGAATCACAAGACGAGGGAACAAAGGTTATGGCATAAAGAGCAGCACAAAAAACAATGGTAGGAGAATGAGGAAGCTGATTGGAACCAAAAGATTAAACACATTTGGCGTGTCAAACATAAGGACGATGATGTTGACACATCGGCTCCACGCAACATGCTGTTCTTCTTGCCTTTGGAGTACAAAGGTTTTTCATCCAATGAGAAAAATCAAGAAGTATTTGCCTAGTTGACACTGTAGACTGATCAAACCATATTTGAAAAGCCTAAAAATTCTAAGCATCGGCACCTAAAGCCATTGCACATCAAAGTGTATATAGATGGGAAGCCGATGACGAATATGCTAGTTGATGGAGATGCAGCCTTCAATCTTATGCCATACACCACATATCGCAAGCTACAAAAGACTACTTAGATCTAATTAAAAGAAATATGGTGCTGAAATACTTCGATGGGAATCCATCGAAAACTAAGGACATGCTAAACATGCAATAAATAATTGGAAGCAAAACATTGCCCACCACACTCTGTCATCGATGGCAAGGAATCATATAGTCTACTTCTTAGGAGGGACTGGATTTACACTAACCGTCGTCTTCCATCCATAATGCATCAAAACCTTATACATTGGAAATGAGATCAAGTTAAGGTGATTCTAGCCATTCAATTGACCAACATTGTGATGACTGATCTACCAATTTAGGAAGCTGATGGGGTCTATTGCCTATATGGGGAAATATTAGATGGAGATTTCCTTGATGTAACCAGTGAGGGAATAAAGCTGATTGAGCAAGTTGGCTCGGGGCTGTTGCTCTAATGGGCACTATTGAATATTTTGAAGGAAAGTCAGGGGCCGATGATTTAGAAAAAGTTAATATAGGTCTAGGAGATAGGCCAAGGCCAACATATATTAGTAAAAAAATTTGTACCAAGTTCCGAGAAGAGTTAATAAAATTGCTTAAAGAATTTTAGAAATATTTTGCGTGGGATTATCATGAGATGCTAGGTTTAAGCCAATCAATTGTTGAACATCGACTTCCTATCAAACCAGGATATTGGCCATTCAAGTAGCCTCCGAGAAGATTCCAGGCAAAATTATATGATGCAAACAAGGTGGAGATCACAAGATTGTATGATGTAAATTTTATTAAACCATGCTAATATGCTGAGTGGATATGCAACATCGTCATAGTAGAGAAGAAGAACAGAAAGCTAAGGATATGTATTGACTTCCAGTATTTGAACAAGCCTACCCCTAAAGATGAGTATCCGATGTCGATGGTAGATTTGTTGATGTGGCATCAGGTCACAAGATCATTAGCTTCATAGATTGTAATGCAGGTTACAATCAAATTTTCATGGCATAAAAACATATTCGTAAGACTACGTTAAAATATCCTAGAGCTATCAGTTTATACGAGTGGGTAGTCATGACCTTCGGATTAAAAAGGACCAATGCGACTTATCAAAGAGTCATGAATTATATATTTCATAATCTCATCGGCCTACTGGTGGAAATATACATTGATGACATGGTAATTAAATCAAAGAGTATTGAAGATCATATAGCCAATCTACGAAGAGTACTAGAGATGGCGTAGAAATATGGACTTAGGATGAATACTCGTAAATGTGATTTTCGCGTATCGGCTGGACAATTCTTGGGTTTTATGGTGCACAAGACAGAAATCAAAGTTAGTCAACAAAGCATCAACGCTATCCAGAGCACCGAGCCACCAGTCAACAAGACACAATCACAGTCCTTGATCAACATGCTTAACTTTGTGAGCTGATTTATTTCAAATCTATCAGGAGTGATTGAGTCCACTCCATTACTAAAGTTACGAGCCGATCAAGAATTTGTGTGGGGTGTCGAGTAGGAGAAAGTATTTGATCAAATCAAGGATTATCTAAATTCTCCACTAGTATTGATCCCGTCACTGAAGGGGGTACCATTCAAGTTATATTTGTTAGCCAATGAGAAATCCATCGTGTCGGTGCTGATATAAGAATTTAAAGGAAAAGAAGGAGTGGAATTCTATCTGAGCCAATGACTTCTGGATGCTAATACAAGATATCCTACGGTTGAAAAGTTATGACTAGGCTTATATTTTTCATGTACCAAGTTAAGCCATTATTTTCTGTCGGCTAAGTACATAGTAGTTTGTAAAGACGATATGGTTAAGCATATGTTATCAACTCTATCTTAAAAGACCGAATTGGTCAGTAGATATTTGCTTTGATTGAGTTCAATCTGAGGTATGAATCAGCTAAGGCAGTCAAAGGGCAAGATGTAGCTGATATCGTATAACATAGAGGGATCCATGAAGACTTTATTCTTTAATGGATCAGTTTGTAAGCATAGATCTGGTATCGACTTGGTAATTATATCGCCTTGGGGGTAAGATTTGAGTTTGCTTTTACAATCAAATCTTATCGAACTAATAATTAAGCAAAGTATGAAGTGGTACTCAAAGGTCTTCAACTACTGAGGTAAGTCAGAGCTGATGCAATAGAGATTATTATAGATTCTTTATTGGTGATCAAGTAGCTATCTGGGGAGTATGAGTGCAAGTATGATGTCTTGAGATTATATTATGAAGAATATCAATATTTATTGAAGGATTTTAAGATAGTATTGTTGGATCATATTCCTAGAGAGCAGAATTTAGAAACAAATGATCTTGCTCAAATTTCTTTGGGATATCGGCTAAATAGGAAGATGGAGGTTGAAATAGCTAATATTGATAATCATATTGAGGCCAATGATTGGAGACGAGAGATTTTCCAATATTTGCAAAATCTGTCAGAATCGGCTTATAAGAAACTTCTATATAAATCTACTAAATACATATTGCTTGATGAAGACCTGTATTATTGGACCAATGGTGGAGTTATGTTAAGATGCCAAGGTATAGAAGACACGACAATAGTCATGAGCGAAGTACATGAAGGCGTCTACGGAGCCCATCAATCAGCTAACAAGATGAGGTTGCTGATGAGAAGAGCTAGGTATTTTCGGCCGACAATGCTAGAGGATTACTTCAAGTACTACCTAAGACCGTTAGAAGTTTGGAAATGTGCAGTAAGACCCAGCATCGGTTATGAACCCAATCATCAAGCTGTGGTCATTCAGAGGTTGGGGAATCGACATGATTGGCTAGATTTATTCTTCATCAAGCAAAGGACATAAGTTCATATTGGTGGCAACGAATTATTTTACAAAGTGGGTAGAAACTATCTCTTTAAAGAAAGTTATATCTAAGAACACGATTGAGTTCATCAAGGGACATATCATTTATCAGTTTTGTATTCCACGGATGATCACCACCGATCAGGGTTCTATTTTTGTATCTGATGAGTTTCAATAGTTTGTTACCAGTATAGGGATTAAGTTGTTGAATTTGTCACCATATTATGCTCAAGCTAATGGTCGAGCTGAAGTTTTCAATGAGAGTTTAATCGAATTGATTAAGTGCAAGATTGATGAGCAACCGTGAAGGTGGCACATTACGTTAGCCGATTTATTATGGGCCTATCGGATGGCATGCCATGGATCTACTAGAGTACCACCGTATCAGCTAGTATATGAGCATGAAGCAGTTCTACCATGGGAAGTTAACATCGGCTCAAGGAGGGTATCTTTACAGGATCAACTGATAGCTAATGACTATTACAATCTAATGGCAGATGAACTTGATTTGGCTCACAATTGGCCAAGGGCTCTTGAGATGCTTAAGGAAAACAAAACCAAGATAGGCATTACAACAAAAAGGTGATGACTAAATCTTTTTCTGAAGGAGATCTCGTTTGGAAATTGATTTTACCGATTGCGTCTAGAGACAATAAGTTTAGGAAATGGTCATTTAATTGGGATGGGCCTTATCAGATAAATCACTATGTGCCTAGTAATTGTTATGTACTGGAGAGTCTTAAAGGAGAGAGGTTTGCCAAAATGCTTAATGGAAATTATGTGAAAAAGTATTATCCTAGCGTTCGGATTAACACCTAAGTCGGTTAAGTGCGGCTAATTTCTGATTCTCTTCAAGACAAAAGCTGATAGTGTTCTGTAGGCTAATGGTAGCCAATGCCGGTTGGTATTGCTTACCTAAATCAGCTAAGTGCGGCCGATTTCTAATATTTCTTTAAGACAAATAGCCGATATCATTGGATATCACCTTTAGGAATACAGGTATAAAATCAATAGAGTCGATTAAATTGTATTATAGACGATTAGTGTTTTGAAGTGACATCATGGATTTTCAGCATTAAAGTTTTACAATAATTTCTTGAATGCCTCAATCACATGCAAGCGGATTCTATTTATTTCATTGATGGCGCAGATGTCTTTTTCATCGAATCTAGGGATGGTTTTCAAACTCTTGTACCGATGAGCTACTTGACATACTTTTTCTACTACTTTGGACTCCTGATCTTGGATTGATTGCGGTAAGCAAATAAAGTGGGATTCTGTGACCTCAATATCGTGGCGCACCTTATCGAGCTCCACCATCAAATCGGCTTATCGTTTCTTCAATTGGCCTAGCTTCGTTGAGGTATCCTGCGAGTCAACTGTAAATTCATCAAGTTTCTTCCTCTCAATCTGGGCAGATAGTCGATCGTTTTGAGCTAAATCTCTCTATTCGGCGCGATCGTCTATATGTCGCTTGGTCATGATCAGCCGAGTCTTATGGAATTTCAAATAAGTGGCAAGCGTTAGTAGGTTGGTGAGTTCTTTGGGCAAAAGGTGTTCAATTTCAGCAAGTCTTCCCCAAATCAGTCCACAGTCTTCCACCAGTGAGCCGATCGGAATTTCTAGTTGATGCATGATATCCAATAATTGCTCATGTACATTGGTTGGTAGGAATGGTTCGATAGCTACACTAGTAGTTGTTTCTTCATTCGTCTCTAGGTATTTGTTGATGTCGAAGTAGAACAAATTAGCTAGAGATTGTACATTAACATCGGTAAATAGGAGAATCATGAGCTAAGGAAGAAGTGCAAATATGGGGTGAATGTACCTGAGACACAGCGGGAGTAACATGAATAGTAACATCAGTGTTGGCTTAATGAGGTGTAGTTTCGAGAGTACGACCGATGACCGATGTGGAAGTGACATGGACTACTTGGGTGTTTTTTGTTTGGGGATCGGCTGCTATTGAATATGTTATAACTTCTAGAGCAACCATCGACTCAATATTCATAGTGGTCTCTAGCAACTGGACTTTAGGAGCCGATGGTTCAAGCTACAAAGTGAAAATATCAGTAGAAGTATGAAGACGACGTAGAAGAGAATAAATCGGCACATACCAATAGAGGTGAAGGAGACAATGTCGAAGTGGAAGGAGGTCCTTAAGAGATCAGCATGACTATAACATTGGCGATAGATTTTTGTTTCTTAGAAGTCGTCCGAGTATCTAGCTTCTTGCATTTGGTTCCCAATGGTCATGGTACCTGGAGTCGAGCTGATGTTGAGGGATAAGCATGTCCAAGGTGGGACTCGGCCGATTTAATTGGACTCAACATAGTCAGGATTAAGATGCAAGCAATAGTGTTCACCCGATGAACTAAACAAATGTCTTCTCCATTCTAACCACCATTGAGCGAAGAGTCTGGTGTTGGATATACACGGCTTGAAGGTGGTGATTGTAGCCAAGAACAAAGATTCGGCTATCATCCTTAGCCGATTATACTTCAAGCCACTATTTACATCTTCTCGGACTTGGAGCTTGTCGATGAAGAATAAGTCGATTGGGAGCTGGCCAAAACCCAACTGACGAGCACTGACAGATCAATGATAGAACTCATATGATGAGTGTTGGGATTGACCCATTGAGAATCCAGTCGCAGAAGATTGGGAGTTACGTCCGACATAAATATGTTATTCGATTCTTCATCAGCTAGGGCGTTGAGAGAGTAAAATCTGGAAGCCATCTCGAATGATGAAGTGTCCTTGTACATAAACCAGAGGGTGATTTCCTTGGTAAAACCATAGTAAAAGCATTTGAACCATTGGTTGAGTCTGAAGGGGTCATTTTGCTTCTAGAAAGAGCTAATGTGACTTTACCCAATGAAATACATCGGTGTCGGCTGGCTTCACTTTCCTCTGGATGATCGACTAGGAAAGTCAGAGAAGAGAAGGGGGTCCTAGAGATGACTTTGAAGGTATAAATGTTCAACCATAATTGTATGAACCACCAAGAACCACTAATGTGACTGACTGGTAGGCCAGCCAATAGCTTGTTTACCACTTGATGAAGTAGTTGATAGGTGGCTTCAAGAAGATACTGCTCTAAAGGGATCTAGTGTCGATCGGCCAAGCACTCTGCTAAGCATTGCATGTTGGTTGTCGGGCCAAGGGTTGAACCACCAAAGATGAATAGCTCCAACCATAGATTCAGGAATATGACATGCTCCCAGTCATCAACTAGTCTAGAAGTCTTGCTGTGCAGAGATATATATTTAGTCCACCCTCTGATGTTTTTGTTGTTCAGCCGATGAGTGGGTTTGAAATTGGTGGATGGACGGATTTAAGTAATGTGTGGTATTAAGAAGTCAACATGACGACATCCATCAAGGTGTGAGTCATCAGCCCATATCCAAACATGAAAGCGTTGAGGGCATCTTACCAAAAGTAAGAGGTCAATAGAAGCAAAGGCTCATTCTTTTCTATATCGGCTAAGGAGAGGTTGATACATTGATCGATTTTCAAATTCTGCCAAATTAATTTTTTGGAAGCTGATACTCTGAGGTACCAATTTTTATATCCCAAGAATCTATTGGGCGAAAATCTAAAGCTGTTAGTCTAATCACCAATTGTCATGGGCAAGTTTTTATTGGGGATCCGTATTGTTTTGGAATTAATAAAGTCTATTGGATCCTCACTACCCATAGGGCCTAAATAGAAGAAACCAGGGTGGTCGGCAACTAGGATCGTGATCTGACTTTTGAGGCTCTATAGTAAATAAGAACCCGACGAAGAACAGATGAAGAGGCAGGTGCTTTATAGAGGCATCATGACCTAATAGAAATCTAGGCCGATTAGATACTGTTTGTAGGTTGTAGTGGGCCGTCCTGATTAGTGGGGAATTCCAAGGGCTCAAAATTTTGAAGTATGTTAATTCCAAAAATGGGAGAATATGTTAATGCTAGAATTTGGTGGCCTGTAAATGGGATCAGTCAATGAAGGAAAGACTAATTAACTCATAGAGGGAAATCAATTGATACAATAGGAGAGCTGATCAAACGGGTTGAGGACAGATTTGGTCTAGTTGAAGACAAAAAATTATCCAGATGAGACCGAATTTGAGGAGGAGTCGTGAGAATCACGGCAGGGTGTTTCGTTTATATAGAATATATTATGTAAGCTAGGCAAGTATAGTTAGCTTTATAGCTTCTTATAGATTAGTTTCCTTATATGTTTAGGAAATATTGTCTAGGGGTTGTCTATAACCGCGTTGGACTCTTGTAAATTCGGGGTATAAATATAGACCCCCTGGAACCTATTGAGATATTAACAAAATCATAAACAATACAACTTTGGCGCATCATCACCCTAACTTGTCTAGGTTTTACTCTGGCGGGTTTTAGCACTCGACGTGGGGTTGTATCAGTTAAGTTCGATCTCCGGTGAAGTGATAAGTCCTATCATTATCATGGTTCATTTTGCTTTGTTTAAGACTGCATCAGTTAGGTCCGGCCTCTTAGTCTAATTAGGTGTAATACATCACGTTCGTGTGAGCCTCACTGGTACATCGATCTACTTTTGTCGCCCCTGGTATCGTGCTGTATCGGTTAGGTTCAACCTATGAGATCAATGGCGATGGATCAAGCCATTGACCTTATGGGTTCTCGTATGGTGTTTCGTCGGAGTGAGTAGCCAATAAGTTATTATTACCATGCGCCTCATATTAGTTTTACATCTTGTTTAATGATTAATCTGCTAGTAATCGATCCGAACACGTCAGATTTAACCTAATACTATCTTGATTAGGTCTAATCTATCAAGTTCGTGTCTAACAGGGTTGGCGTCGAGATCTAGATGGTTTCGTTACACATCAGCTCAGATAGTTGATGAGTTTAGATATAAGCCTATATCAGACATTCGGCCGATAAGTAACCGATGACCTCGCCCTTTCCTTTTTTATCGTTACGTCCGATCTAGCTGACATTATCTCTATGTCATTAGTCTTGGCCTCATACTGTCTCGGTTCAGTTCAATTTATTGAGGTTGATTTTAACGGTGTCGTTACGGTGGTCGTTTGTTCTCATGACTTTTTAGGGAATCGGGTCCCGCTCCGCGCTTTCGTCGCATACTATATTCGGAGCGTCTTCGGCTTTTTGACTGAATAGTCCTTTATTTTATTTTATGGCTTTTTAGCCGATGCTCGAGCATTACCTTCTTATCAGCATCTAGCCGATAGGGTGAGCTATATTTGCCCATTGGTCGATTGACTTATAGATCTCATTCTCTATCTCATTGTCAATTGTATGATTAAATTGACTAGTACGCCCTTAAATCTCAAAGACTAAAGACCTACACTAAAACTAAACAAATCCCTTAGATCTTCGTGTGACCAAGGCGCCGTCCTCCTCGATTAGACTTTTATTGGCTCATCCATAACTTCGTCAGGTTCGATTAGTTTCCGCTGGATTTGAAGACCAACGCCTTCCTAGGCCTACGAACACAGAAAGGCGGCCAACGTGAAATGTATCGGTAGGTATTCCCTATAAATGCAGGCCGTTCCATCGTTGGAGTAGTTGGCACTTGCCAGAAGTGAGCTTCACGTGGAATTGGTGGAAACAACAGGTCTCCAAACTGGAGCATGCCAGTATCAGTAATATCTAAAGCTGGCATGCTGAGATATGCTAGTCAGAATCTAAAAGTTATTGAAACAACAAAAGCTTGATCTTTGATATGTGCCCCTCAATGCCAATACTGCCCTCCTCTTCTCCTTCCTCACGTTCTCTTCTTTCTAGTTTTACCGACAAGCACATCAAATACCCGGTGGAGTAGGCTACCCTACCATAGCTGGGGTGGTGAACCACGCTGGCATGTTTACCAGCATTGGGAATGCTGGTCGTATCATCAATACAGATGAGGCAAAGACCAAATAAATTCTATTATCTAAGACAAGCTGTGGATTATGGACATGTGTGGTGGTGACGATGCTACCAAGGGTGAAGAAGGATGGTGGATGGGATCAATGATAGCGAGAAAGCAATATGGTTAGTAGGAGGCAGAGTGGTAGTGTGAGTTGCTAGAAATAGAGATGAGCAATCGGGCAGAAGAAACTTATTGGAATTGATTAGATGTGCATATAATAGCTAGGTTAAGCACAAATGCACAAGATGCCTGATTCCATTGAGAGGTTATCATCACAGATGAAAATATTGGCGGGTATGAACGTTTAATAACGAAAAATAAATGCTATACTATCAATTTTTCAACTCCAGGAGTCTAAAAGCTACTAAACCCATTTGGTGGCACCCAAAACAAAGTATATACTGGCGTATTTGTAAACTTATTCTATTAGTGGACCCTTGTAGAAGCTATGTGCAAGGATTGACCCAATCAGAGATTAGCGATGCCAATCTTAACGCTAAGGTTAAATGTCTCAACTTCAACAAGACTACATGGACTTCCATGACATTGGCACCTTGAGGTGTTAGCAAACCAAGATGACATGGGTGCTGGTGCTAGTAGTATTGGTGCTAACCTCATGCCACGTTGGTATAACCACCATCCGTGCATTGCCAACATGCCTCAATGTCAGTGCTAAGTCTATTAATGATAAGCGTCATGTCACATCCTTCTTTTCTACTTTCTGTCCGACAAAAACCTAGCTCCTATAACATTATGAGAAGTACTTAAGGAGACAGAAAAATCAAAACATCCACAAAGTAATATTGTAGGGTGTATTGTAGGGTGTGTAGGTAAAAGGTATTAAAAAATTATTGATTTACGGATCGAAGGTAGATAAGGAGAAATTGATTTATTTTGAGATAAAGTTTGAATTTTGAAACGAAGAGAGTATTACTCTATATAAGGCTTTTTTTCTAAAATAAGTCCTATGAAAGGGCCAAAATACAATAATTACATATAAATCTTACTCCTAAGAAATTTTTTCTACATTTTCTTGTGTGTGCACTCATGTCCTCTACCCACCCACATGGGCCATATGGTCATATCCAATAAATGACCATCCCATGCATCCATGTATGATTACCCGTAATAATCTCCGAATTGAGATTTTAGAGCTGGCCCAGCCTAGCCCATAGGCCTAGTATTGGGCCCTGTCACCTCGCAGAGTTGCAAGTTTCATGCCTTGTGTGATGAGATCGATCCACATCTAAGTTTGTTTTTGTGCCTTGTGGATATGTCATGTGTGCTCTCAATTTGAAAGGATACTAGCAATGGTGGCACCCATATCTAAAAAGGCTAGTGCATAAACGTCCACGCGTGCTGGCGTTGGCGTTGCGCCATGCACCAACTTTCTATTTTTAACCTAATTTTAGATAACGTGTGGTTTTCTTTTTTTTTCATCAATTTTTGTGGATTGATTAAACATGTTAACTGTTGGCGCTAAGATGCGCCCCGCGCAAAACTCTTCCCTCAATGTGTTCCCCTATTTTCTACTTTCTCTTTGGGCTAGTTTAGGCCCAATAGAACTTTCATAATTTTTTTCTCCTTTTTTTGAATTCTTTTTGAAATTAATCCATACAAAGTTTCTACAATGAAACGAAATTTGTAGATATAAAGTTTCTAGATCTAAAGTCGATATGTATAAAGTTTACATGTAGAATGTTTGGCCTACATTAGAAGTACACGTGTTGAGCTGAAGTGTAAGCCTATATCGAAAAATTTCTATATAGAAAGCTTCCTTGTGTAAAGTTTCCACGTGCAAAGTTTTTAGGTATAAAGTAGGGCTTCAATTAAAAGGGCATGTGTTGGGCTAAGATCAAAACCCACGCAAACACGTGCGTCTGCTGGAGAAAGAAAGAATGTTTTTTGTGGGCTGAACACAGGTTAACAATTGAAAAAACGCATGGGCCTGGAAATGGGTCAAAACGCAACGCGATAGAACGAAAAATTCGGAGTCCAGACGCAACGTACCCTGGCGTCGGACGGTCGGAGTCAATTCGCCCGAGTCGCGTGCGTATTAGACCTCCCCCTCGTATCCGTTCCATCAATTCCCGCATGAGTCTCTGACTGCGTGAGCTTGCGAGCCACATCCCGGGCAGATCGGGCAGCCGCGTAGACTCCGCACTACGTCTCAATTGCTGGCTGCTATCAATACGTAGAAAAAATGGCCGACCAAAAAAAAAAAAGCTGCTAGTCGCTTGGGCTCGACGGAACCGTTGATTCCGCCACTCCATGGCGTTCCTGAGATCGTGACGAAGTGGATCCACTTTATCAGATGTCTCGGAACAGACTTCTCATTTGCAACATAGGAATGCGTTGCACGGCTACTTGTATTAGTGTTGTGACTACACAAAAAACAATTTGTGAAATATAGCGGTTTAGATTAAAGGCGTGTTTTTCTTATATCTTCTTAATTATCAGTTTTGAATCATATTTCAATTTCATATTAAAAAGAGTTTATGTCAGTTACAACTTATAAATACTAATCTTGAATTTCAAATCGCTTGAAGCATCCAATTAGTATAAGTAGGTATAGAGGTATGAATTAATGGCTACTTATATATACATGCATTGGAATACTGGTTCGATCAGAATGATGAGAATTGGTAAAATCTAGTAACCCAACAAAAAAAATCAAAAGATAATTTAGATTTTTATTGGGTAACTAGATGGTTACCGACCGGAATAATTTTGATTTACAAAAAAAGCTGAATAGTTGAAGAGTTCAAAACTAGCTTACGGTTCAAATGGAAAAGTATGATTGTAATTAAAGTTGTGTCCATTTGACCTTTATTTAACTTGGTTGAAATCTTACAATCCACAGTTCCGCGCACACGTATCATTTTCATTACGAATATAGTGAGGTTCATATATTATTGTTGGCCTTCATCTCTTAAGCTCGTGTTAAAAATTTCCACACTAACCTGTATATACATATAGTACACGTGCATAGTGATATTAGCGCATGTGTGCATATTTCGTGCAACTAGAAGAAAATTTACAATTTAATTTAGAGAGGCTAGTTCCAACTTGCACATATCCACCAATAAGCATCTCATGAGAATCCCTGCCCAGGCCAGCGCCTAGCCGTTGTAACGCTGTTTTTTAAAAATCTTTTCAGGCTGAAAGTAGGCAACATATTTGACCGATAAAATAACGGGAAACATCTCAAAACACGCAGCGTCATCTTTTATTCTTTTCCAGCATGCAGTGCCTCAACCCAACTCTTGGCTAGCTCGCTATCCCGGTACCGAACGTTCGTTCGAGCCAGAAACCGCGGCCAAATTGGCACGTACACATGCAGCAGATTCCAGCTAACTAGTCAAACAAGATTTGCACAAAAAAGAAGTTCTTCGCGGGAAAAAGAAGTTGCTGCAAGCAAGAAAAATATTAACCAACTAAGCCCAGGTTTAATATAGCCACGCCACTTTGCAAACAACCCTAGTTCCTCCGCTGGCCGCCCGATCGAGATCCAACGTCAAGGACCGACACTGATGGTGATCAATCATGCCGACCATTTTTCTAGGTACGATGAACGGAAGAAAGTAGCAGTACCAGTACGTAGTAGTACTACTAATGATCCCATTAATTCGTCCTAGATGAGCAAAGTACCGTGGATTCTTGTTGTGATAGGATATGATAGGGTAGGACAGAGGATCTGATCATAAGAGAAGAAAGGCAAATAGTACCGACGGTCCCCTGCTGGCCTGCTTCTGCAAGATGCAACAAGGAACCAAAGGACGACATCACTGCTTGTTGCCTTGTCGGTGGCCGTGAGTGACAGACAGCTGGGACCCACACATAGCTGATGCTGTACAAAGGAGAAGCGACGGGTCTGGAGTTAATGCACTGATGCAGGGGGATGGGGGATTCCTCTCAGGGGTACTGTAGCAAGTTACTAGGTCGGCTTCTTTTGGTGTTTAGCTTTAGCTTTATAATACTGCCACTCACTTCAACACAGCTACTATAGTATCTCCCTGACGCCGTTGAGTATTTAAAAAAATTATGTAAATATAAAAGAAATATAAATTATGCATAAAATATATTTAATGATAAAACAAATTATAATCAAATAAATAATTATTATATAATTTTTTAAATAATACCAATGGCCAATTATATATCAAAAATTAACGGCGTTGTACATTAAAATTAAAGAAAGAACGTTCTTTCCAAAAATGATTTGCTGTATTCTCTCTTTGTTTTAGTTTTTAGTGACTACTGTATCTGAGTACAACGGTGGTTTATCATATGAGAAAAAAAAAGGTGGACGTAAACAACTTTCAAAAAAAAAAGAAAGTAAAACAAGAGGGTGTATGTTCTTTCTAAAACAGGAAAAGTCTAAATTACCCTCAAACTATCATGATAATACGAATTACCTCCTGAACTACATTTTAAAACCCAAACTCTTTAAACTGAACGAATTACCTCCTAACTCAATTCAAATCAGTTTTAGTCCTACATAACACACGTGGTAGTCCAATCAGCAAAACCAAATAGAAAAATTAAAGGACCACATGTAATATTGCCATGTCCTCATTCCTTAATCCTAACCCCCTATCTCTTCTCCCTGAGTCGATGGTGGTGGCGAAGATAGGCCCACCGGGGGGTTGATGATGGGGATAGAGATAGGGGCGCACCGAGGGTCGATTGTGGTGGCGATCTACCGAGATAGGGGCCATGTAGAGGAGGGACCAATCCTCTACTAGCAATGGAGAAGATGGATAGAGCTTGGTGGAGTTGACGGGTAGATGCAAGGGTGTCGACTACGATGGCCAAAAAGGCCATGGCATCTCGAAGGAGGCCTGTTGGTGTAGTGGTGGTGGCAGCAACGACTCAAATCGACGGATGGCCTAGGTTGCCGATGGTGGAGGGGACGAAGACCTCAAATCGATAGCTTCTCAAGAGGTCAAGCATGACCATCGTCGCCACCTTCGACTCGTCCCCGACCCTATGGATTTGGGCCAGCAGTACCACCACACAGTAGCCCTCTATGCCTAGCTAGCAAGGCGAGCCTCAGTTGTCACTACCCCTTTTCTACTCAAATCTTGGAGATGAGGTGGATGGGCTCAAGGATCCTAGAGAGATGGAAGTCGAACTCAAGCTCGGTTGCACCACGCTGGTGCGGTGGTAGTGTATCCTAACCTTGTAGAAGATAGAGTTCGAGGTTAGGTGCGGTCGCCGTCATCTCCTTTGGCTCACCACTGATCGCTGTCGTGGTAGCTCACACCAGTCTCTTCTGAGCCAGATCAATGCTATACTTTGTCCTATGTGTTCCACTATCGTGGCTTGAGGAGTTAAGCGTGACCATCATCACCACCTTTGGCTCCTTCTCGACACACACGCGTCGGCACATCATGTAGTTGCATCGCCAAGGTACTTCCGGTATACACCATCGCCACTCTTGATGTGGGAGGCGGTGACGCTGAGGCGGCATGAGTACTTTTATGGCAAGTACCGCTATAGCTACCTAACACCACTGCATGAGGGTATCTATAGCATGGCCACCAATGCTAGCAAGCTCACCACCAACTTCAGTAAGGGCAGAGAGAAGAGGGAGGGGGTGAGGATTGAGGAACGAGAAGGCAATATTGAAAGGGCCGTGATGTCGCCTAGAGGGGGTGAATAGGCATTCCTAAAAATTACAAATTTCATAGCGGATTAAAATGATTGGAATTTCTAAAACACCTATTGAAACTTCTTATCTTTCAGAATTTCTAAAATGGCAATCAAAATATCTGATAACGATAGGAGTAAAAATATTAATTATGAACTTGAGCTCAAACAAAAAAAATTTGTATGAATCAAAAGGTGACAAACAAGATGTTTAAATAAGATATAAGGTCACCAACTAAATCAATTATGCATGCAAGTAGATCAAATAAAAGCAAGCTTAATTATAATATGGATGAAGGCAAGAATGGACAAACCAAGAAAGAAGACACATGATTTGTTTCTCAAAGTTCAAATCCAATTATCCTACATCTCCATTAAGGGGCCAAAAATGTTGGGTCTCTTTTAACACTTTTCCTCACGGCATTACACTAATTCACTTGGTTTCATTCTTGATTTTTCCCTTGCAAAGGTGAAATCAAAACCCTCACAAATTTTTCATGGCACACCATAACCTTGAGTGCTCACTGGCAATGTCTAGCCTTCTTAGAGACCTTGACACATAATCGATGATTTGCTTACTATAAACTCAAGTGCTTAAAATATGGAGTGAAGCTCACAAACTCTCAACTTCTCAATCTCTCATCTTCTCAAATCTCTTTTACAAAGAGATACTACTAAGCTAGGAGAACGAGGGAGAGCTATTTGGCTTTGGATTAGGTTTTCTCTTCAAAATCACAGCCACAAGGGATGGAAGGTTGGAGGAGTTCAAATACCCGAGCCCTTCAAAAGTAGATGTTATGCACATATCAAAAATTCTAAGATCACATTAGAATTTCTAATATTTCTCTCAACAGAAGCACTTGTAACATATCAGAAATTCTGATGTTCACATCATAAATTCTGATCTATTCAAAATGATGGTCCAATGGTAACAACTAAAAGCTCTCAATCTGCAATTTTACACATCTCGGATATTCCAATATAATCCATTGGATATTTCATTATTTTTCCAATAGAACCATGTCATAACATATCGGATATTCTGATGCAACATCGGAATTTCTGACCTCATCAAAAGTCCATTTTCGATAATCTTAGACTCTATCAAAAGCTCACTCAAAAGGATACCCAACCAAACCAAAACCAAGCTCTAAAACTACTCAAAGGATAGATCAAAACTTGAGTTCTCTCAAGATAGCACTAGGATAGGTCACTTTAAATACGAAGACATACACAAATACATCGACGCTACCTCACTCTTAATAGTATGGCATTCTTATACTTAAATGTAAATAAGAAGAGAAGTATACTAATAGGAATGCATTCATGCCATTTTCTTTTCTTTGTCTTGAGAGATGTCAATGCCGAAACCGTTTCACCATAAATTCTTCAAATGATTGATGTGGGTTACTTTTAGCTTCAAATGGCATCGTACGATCCATCATGACAAAGCCTTCACTTGCTTGCTTACCCTTCACCACCTCAAGGTCTATCATGGCCAAGTATCATTTGTCCTTCACTTTCTTGCCATAGTAGCTACTTTGTGCCCTACATTTTCAATATCTTCACTTTGTCATCCTTGATATCTTTAGGTGTCATGATCTTACTTGAGTATCAACATATTTTCCAATTTTTGGGACATATTTTTCTTATTCAATGAAATGAAATTGTTAGTCCCAGTGACCCAATTGTCAATCTGCACTAACTGTTCAAGCTGAATCGATCCATCGGATTGATCGATAGAAGTTTAGTCCGATGTGCTTAAATACGAAAAGGCATGGGAGATCTACTTAGCTCGTTGGTGTCTTTGGGTTGTTGGGGTTCAGGGTGTGCCAGTTAATTTGATCTCTAATTGACAAGAAAAACAAATAGAATTAGATCATCGAGCCAATCAGCCGATAGGCCGATATGGACTCCTACTATCGACTGGATGTACCGATATAGTTGAAATAGTCATCAGCTGTGAGTCTAATATAGTTATATAAACATGATACAAAGATAACTTATTATACATCTACTAATAGTCCGATGCGATCGATATAAACAAGTAAACTTATTGGCTAGCTAAGCCGATGGAATGAATGAAACCTATTAAATCATGATGCTAGCCCTATTAAAAATAATCTTAATAGATTAGACCAAACCAAGACAATATATGATTGATCACTATATTACTAATCATAGACAATATATATATATATATATATATCGGCTGATAAGCCGATACATTAAAACTTAAAGCTCAATATAAAGATAACTCATCGGCTGGCTATTTCAATAAAACATCGCATAAAAACCCATCACTTAGACTTAATCTATTATCAGTAGTCTAGAAGGTCAGACCAATCCAATATAGCACGAGACTAATGATGTTGAAAAGGAACTCGATAAGTCGATAGATTCTACACAAACGTGGTGTGATATATCTAATCGGACTAAAGGGTCAGACTCAACCGATGTAGCCTTATACAAAACCGATATACCAAGATAATAGCGGGATTTACCCCTTCACCGGATATCAGATTTAACCGATGCAACCCCACGTCGAGAACTAGAACTTGCCAAGAAGACATGATATAATAGATCGGACTCAACCAATACAGTATTAGACAAAACCGATATACCAAGATAATAACGGGACTTACCCCTTCACCGGAGATCGGACTTAACCGATGTAGCCCTGCATCGAGAGCCCGAACCCACTGCTAAAAGCCTAGAAGAACTAGTGGCAATGTGCTAAATTTGTATTGATTTGTGGAGATATCTTACAAAACCCCATGGTGTTTGTATTTGTATCCCAGGATTACATGAGTTCGAGATGGCTACAAACAACCTCTAGATATTATTTTTTAAATAGAAAAGTAAACTGTCTCTGAGAAGATAACAAAATTAACTACTCTTGTCTAATTTATAGATACAAGACCACTCTACCGTGGTTTTCACGATTCCTTACTAGATTTGGTCTCATCTGGATAATCTTTTATCTATCGACTAAACTGAATTCATCTTTATCTGTCCGATCAATTCTTTCCTTATATTAATCATCCTCTTTCCATAAACTGATTAGCCTCACCATCTATCAATCGGCCTCTTTGCATAAGCCAATCGGCTCTTCGATTCTTAACCGAATCTATTTGCGAGATTACCAAATTTTAGCGTTAACACCAACCGATTGCATATATAAAAAGATATGAATAAATCAATGAGGATTAATCAACACAACAAGTGTCACATTCTCTCTTGTATACTTAAAAATAATGATCCCAATTAAATGTAAGTGATTGAATTGGATCAAATATATGCATGTATAGGATTTGCCCCGTAAATATATATACACAAAATATTCGCTAGAAATAAGTGCTTGCATATTTAGAGATAAATCAATATGGGTTTATCTTATATAACAATAAAAAGTATTTATCAAATATATAGATACAAGGATAAATGCATACATTCATTATATTCATGTTTTCAATTCAAAGAGACTAAATAAGATATAGTTAAAACAAAACATTAGTCTCATATACATATGTCAACCATATGAAAATAATATATATAAACACATTAATATATAGATAGAGAGAAAGAGTAATATGTATAGTGTGACATCTATGTATTTCATCGTTGTTGTGATTAAAGTCTATCATTAATGAATATATTTTATCTCAGCTCATATAAAGTTTGAGAACTAACTTATTTGCCAACTTATGATAAATGATAGTCATAAATCACCAAAACAACAATTACAAATTGTTTGATTATAAATCCTTTAATCTTTTCTTTTTTTTTGATAAAGTTGAGTGAAAAATATAAAATGAGCTCTACTGAATATATGCATACATATATGCATATATATGATAAAGGATAATGAAGAGAGTTCATGCACTATTTTAGACTCTTATGAGAGATAAATTTAGAACGAAAAGAGTTTATTACATATCTCTTATAATTTTTATTTTCATATCCATATGAAAGAATTACTTATAAAAATTTTAGTCTCTTTTCTACTGTATCTGAGTACAACGGTAGTTTAAACAACTTTCAGAAAAAAGGGAAAGTAAAATCTTTCTGTATATTCCAAAAAAAATCTTCATCTATGGTATAAATTTTAGAGTACTGCATGTGTGTCTACAATTAGATTCAGCCATTTATTAATGGGCAGGCAAACCTTAAAATCTTGAGTTACTAATTTATACAAATTTATTAATATTTAATATGTAAAATGACATTAGTAGATTATCACCAAAAATAATTTCCCATAATATATGTTTTACATTTTTATGAATATATGTAATCAATCTGTGGCGATGTTTATTTGATTAGATAGAAGATATGCACACATATACACTACGCCTCATAGGTGTGACACCTTACCACACGACTTAAACCAATGGAAACTTGAGACAAATTCTTAAACCCACTAAATCTTAATTAAAAACGGCAATTAAAAAAACGGAGGAAGTAGATTGCACTCTAGTTTTGTTTCTTGCAGCAACCTTACAGGTCAAAAGGGAGCTCTGGCAATTGAACTGTAACAAACCAAGCAGAAGAACACAACAAAACAAGGGGAGTCTTTTCTCCTCTTGTCCTCGACGCAGATGCAACATTCACAATTACATCCTCACACTCGCACACAGGGTGTATCTTTGCGCTTTCGAATTAAAAACTGCTCCTCGCCAGTTTGCTAAAACCGACCGAAAACCCAGTAAAAACAATGACTTTTGATCAACGCCGTAAAAAACTAGCTAAAATCGAGTGGTTTCCACCAACCGCCCACCAATGGTTTCACGAAAGTCGGTTTTGACGAGATCGGATCGGTTTTGTAAACCGTGCTCAGGCACACGGACACCGCTACCTTCTGGTAACTGCACATGACTGGTCCTACTGTGAAACTGGTCCCACACGACCAGTTGCTCTGCCGTCCGTGCACAGAGCACACCGAATAAACCGCGACTGCACACAAGAACCTCATTGCCATAGTGGCGGCAGGTTCTCCATAGGGCAGTGAACCTCTTTTTCTTTTATTTTTTTCTCCCTTCGGATGCTCTCACTTTCATGCCGTCTTCCTTCCATCGCCACAAAGGCACAAAATTTCGAGTTCCTGGTCTCCTAGAGAGGGCAGAGAGGGAGAGAGTATGAAGATATCGCCAACTTCATTGACGCTTCTGTGTTTCTCCGCCTTGTTCTTGGTGCTATCCTCGTGCTCGTTTGCCAACGGGAGGGATGCGCCTTCTTCTTCTCCGGCGACGTCGCCTATGGCCGCGGGCATTCCCGCCGCCGCCAATGGGACTGCCGCCTTGTCTTCAGCAGTTCCGGCGCCTCCGCTTGTCGGTACGTAAGTTGCCCGTGCTGACTGCTGTGGCATCAGCTTTGCGTTTTCTGGTCTCGTCTGAAGTTCTGAATTGGCGTGTGTTCTTGCTATTTTTGTTTGGAATCGCTTCTCTTACATAAAGGGGAAAAAAATCGTCTGGAAAAAACAGAGTTTGTTCCCTCTACACATTTGGTTAAGCACTGTTCTTCTGGATGGCAAAAGAAATTTTCTTTTTGGGATCTACATTGTGTTCCCTGACGATTCTAATCAGCAATCTACTTTCATGTTCTAGCTCAACAACAACAAAAAAAAATCTTCTTTGTTTGAGTTCTGAAAAGATGAAGGCATTTCGGGATGTTACGTTCAAATTTGAGGGAAAAAACGTGGCATCAACGTTAACGCAGAAACCTAGCCGCGTGTTTAATGGAATCGTACCTGTTGTTTCCGTTAGAGTTTACTGTCATCAAATCATTCCAGGTTTCATGGCCGTTTCAAAGATTCGCTGTAAACCAAAACGATGCCGCATTTGTTCATCTTGTCGAATTAATTCTCAAGCTGCCTGCTGGTTTGCAGTGATCATAGTGCACCACCATTTCCACCGCGAGCTGGCCATCGCCGCCGTCGTCGCCTGCGTCGCCACCGTCACGATCTTCCTCTCCACGCTCTACGCGTGGACACTGTGGCGGCGATCTCGCCGGAACACCGGCGGCAAGGGCGCCAGGATCTCATCAGGTCTTGCCCCCACTCCTTCAATCCTCACCCAATTTTTGGTTCTTGATCTAGCTGCCAATACAATTCTGGCTTAATCCATGGATCAGACGCCGCGAAGGGGATCAAGCTGGTGCCGATCTTGAGCAGGTTCAACTCGGCGAAGATGAGCATGAAGAGGCTGGTGGGGATGTTCGAGTACCCGTCGCTGGAGGCAACAACGGGGAGGTTCAGCGAGAGCAACGTGCTCTGTGTCGGCGGGTTCAGCCGCATCTACAAGGCGGCGTTCGACGCCGGAGTTACTGCAGCGGTGAAGCGGCTCGAAGGCGGCGGGCCGGACTGCGAGAAGGAATTCGAGGTGATTGTGTTAGTGTCAATCAATTGTATGCGAGAACTTTTACGGTACAATATTATATACTGCTAGAATAAATAAGGGCGGCACTTATGCTGGTAGTATATAATACCAGTAAACTGTACCGTAAAAGCTCCCATTGATGAGCAGTGTAGTGTAGTGTTAGTGTTCTTGAGCTGAATGCTTTGCGGTTGTGGTGGTTGTTGGCAGAATGAGCTGGATTTGCTTGGCAGGATTAGGCACCCAAACATTGTGTCCCTCTTGGGCTTCTGCATCCATGAGAGGAATCACTACATTGTTTATGAGCTGATGGAGAAGGGATCACTGGAAACACAGCTTCATGGTAGTATTTATTGTCTTGTATGATTGGGCTTTGCCCTTGTTAGTTGTCACTCACAGCTGCAGCTGGCTCTTCCATGAGGTGAGATCTTCCTTCCAGATTGGGAGCCTTTGATATGTGTGTCTATTGGTTGTCTTCAGGGCCTTCACATGGATCAACCCTGAGCTGGCACATCCGGATGAAGATCGCCCTTGACACGGCCAGGTTCTTATAATCTTATTCCTGCACTTTCTTTCACACTGAGCGGTGCCCTTTTTTTAAGAGAAAAATGATTTGGTGAATGATTAGTTGGTTGTAATATGCACTGGTAAATTAAAATTGGACAGGGGATTAGAGTACCTTCATGAGCACTGCAGCCCACCAGTGATCCATAAGGATCTGAAATCGTCTAACATACTTTTGGATTCAGACTTCAATGCTAAGGTACACTCTTTTCTTTTTCTGAAAGGCCAACTTTTTTTCATATTGACAAAAGGTCTTAGTGCTACAATTAAGAAAGGTTCAAATTTGTAAAGCTTCATTCCTCATACTTTGCTGAAATGTGCAGATTGCAGATTTTGGTCTTGCTGTGTCTAGTGGGAGTGTCAACAAAGGGAATGTGAAACTCTCCAGGACCTTGGGTTATGTAGCTCCTGAGTACTTATTGGATGGTACTACGTCTTCCTTGGCCCAATTCCTACTCCTATTTGTTGACAAAATTATATTGTCGACACTGAAACTCTACTTTCATTATGTGACATTTAGCAGCCATGTCAATTTCAGGGAAGCTGACTGAAAAGAGCGATGTATACGCGTTCGGAGTAGTGCTTCTAGAGCTTCTGATGGGGAGGAAGCCTGTTGAGAAGATGTCACCGTCTCAGTGCCAATCCATTGTGACATGGGTACAGTGCAATGTTTAAATTCACCTGTCCGAAAATTTTAAATTCAGATTGCACTGTTTCACAGGTCAATTGACATGATTTTGATTTTTTTTCTTTTTTATTGCAATGCACATAACATGGTTTGAATTGATCACAGAAAAAAAGACATTGACTTTAATTGGAGAGAATAGTCAAGCAGCAAATTCCATCTCTTTTCAGAAACAATTAACTTGTTTTAATCAAACAGGCGATGCTGCAGTTGACTGACAGGTCAAAGCTCCCCAGAATTGTTGACCCAGTTATCAAGGACACTATGGATCCAAAACACCTGTACCAAGTACTCATCATGAACACCTGCTAACAATTATCTCAGACACATTTATCTTCTGGTTGAAAAAATATATACTGTCTCATGCCTGTGCAGGTTGCAGCAGTGGCCGTTCTATGCATGCAGCCTGAACCAAGCTACAGGCCACTGATCACAGATGTGCTCCACTCTCTTGTTCCTCTAGTGCCGACGGAGCTCGGAGGAACCCTAAAGGCTGCAGAACCACCTTCCCCAAACCTGAGCAATTCTCCATGTTGATATCTGAATATCTGATACAACAAGTTTGTCAAAGCAAGGCAAAATATTTATACAGTTCAATGTAGATTCTTATATAACTTATATTGCATGTACTTGCTGCTTGTCAGAGGATGAGAGTTAGTCACCTATTGGTTGTTGGTTGGATTGAGAGAGAGGTCTTACCGTCATATATGTTTTCTTGTACAAAGTAGTGAGAGAACGCTTTTTCTTCATTTGGATCTGATACCAGCTGTACATATGAATACCTTTTCCAAAATATTGTGGCTCAATAGCATTTGAGAAAGCCATGTTTTGGGCTCTGCATTTTGGTTTACCGACTTACCACATAATTTCTTATGTATCGTCTCGTGGATGTCTGATGGAGCTTTAGATATACTTTCCAGTTATTGAGTTCAGAGTATTTATAACTAGAACAAGGATTCTATGTATGATCTGTTTAACATTTTGACTGAACTCCAGTGTTTTGTTTATATTTTGCTCTGAAACAACTAAATTTGTTGGTGCAAAAGTTTCTCTTCTAGTGTTTGTGGTGAATGCGGGCAGCAACTAATAAAGTCAGTCCACAGTGGAACAAGAATATTGAAGGTGAGAAGATCCTGATCATTGTACGTTTGCTCCCAGATAACAACTGCAACTTGGCAGCAACTGCCAACTGCAGGTGTGCATATTAGGTAGGAAAGAATCACACAGCATTATGTAAACCGTGATCAGAGATGTTTACATGCACAAAATGCTGAAGTTACTGTATTGAATTCTGCAGGGAATCACGATGAAGTTAGGGCTTAAACTTATTTATATTCCTTGTCCTTTTCACCTTCTGTGACTCTGCTGATAACTTCTTCTCAACTAGAAACACAATTGTTGCCGTGTGTAGTTGTGCTAAAAGGTAGCATATCATGGGCGTGGTGGTTAGTACTTAGTAACATCAAAATATCTCTCTTGGAGATGGTATCTCTCTACCTCACGCTGATTCAAACGAGAGGCAGCCATCAAAGCTTCATACAATTCAAATTGACCGGTTTTTGTAGCAATCAAGCTTCGTACTTTACACAAATTGCTTGACATGTCATCTTAAACATCATGTAGTTTCTCTGGCTCTGATGACATGCTGCTTACCATGCTGGATCTGATCAATTATTCAGAAACATAGATGAGGAAAGAAGTGCCCGTGTCTGAGATGTCAGCTAGACCCACTGAAAAAATCAGCAACTCAAGACCCTTCTGGATGCATCTCATTTAAGCCTTGGCTGGAAAGAAGACGAACTGGATACTGCAGGATGGCTTTGTTTGACAGGGAGATGGCACCTGCTTCATTCATGTCGAATAATAACTGCACGTGCCTGCATTTGCCAGCTTGAGCACAGTTACTGCATTTAACAGCTCCACGTTCATCTTCAGATTAATGCACGCAGATTAGTACATGAGGATGATTAGTTTTCTGTTGCTGTACTTGCACTTGAAAGTGGGAAGCCTTAGTTAGCCATTTGCAGTACATGCTTTTTGCCTGCCCGAACTTGGTCCCTCCTTAATTGAGCTTTATTTTTGCAAATGTGGGCGATTTGACCCATTCATCTTTTTCAATCCTTCAGGAGCCGTCTGTGCCCTCTAATTCAAGTATCTATGATCTGTCTAGTAGATGCTGAGATGTTTGCTTGATGAATTAGTTCAGGCAACTTAAAAAGTAACCGTCTTTTTTAGCATCCCATTTTTTTTAAGTATTATTAGCCACGGATTGTTTGTTAATTATTCATGCCACATTTTCAACAGTTTGATTTCTAAAAAACAATTTCTACATAGATCACTTATTCTAAACTACTATTTATTAGATTATAATATATAATTTATCTCTATAAACAAATACATTATCTGTCAGATATTTTATCTATTACTTCTTAAAATATAGCAGTATTAGATGTGATATATCCCATTACTCCTAATCTAAATAGGAATTATCTAGATTAGATTGAAAGTAGTAGGATGCGTTGATCAAATTTTAGATAGCTATAATTTGAAACGGAGGTTGTACTCCAGAATGTGATAGTTGGACGGACAACTGAAGTACTCGACGTAAAGGATACTCCCCTATCATACTTATGTCCTCTACGCAACACAAGCTTGGAATTGCTGGTGGCACCCAAGACCTCTTGAGCAAAAGTAACCATATGAAACACTCACGTTATTGATTTTAGATATATATTTAACCATTTACTTTATTTAATTTTTTTGCAAATATATAAAAATAAGTTATGCTTAAAAAATATTTAATAATAAATTAAGTTATAATAAAATAAATAATAATTATATAATTTTTAATTAAGACAGATAATCAAATATAACTTAAAAATTAACGACGTCAGATATTAAAACCGGGTAGTATTGAGCTGCCAAGCATCATTGTTGGCACGAGTAACAGTTAGCCATTGCAATGACCACATGAGACAAAGTTATGAACACAGAATATAGATTTGACAGTGGTGATGGTAAGCAGGTACCAGGTAGCTATGGTGTCCAAAAGAAAAAGAAAAAGTTGTGTTTGGTTAGAAGCCATACTTCGTGACATTTATTTTTAAGTATAACTGTGTCACACTTTTTAAAAAATTAGACTCGTTATAGTTTCATTATTTTCTTGTCACAACTTGCTACCACACAATATGTAGCTTGCTATATTTTACCAAAACTTTTATAGCAAAATAATAGTGCCATCCAAACAACCCTAAGTCTACCGGCCATTTACTAGAAATGAAATATGAGGAGGCAAGCCAATCATGTTATTTTTTTCCTTTCTGGATGAAGATCCAGGCATAATGAATTAACACTGCAACAGAGAGACGTGCCAATAGTGGGACTGGAGCCAATGGTGCAACAACCCGCTTGAATGGACGTCTTTTTTATTCTATACTAAAAAAACTTATTTGCTACTTGGTTTACTATTATTTTAGATATTCTTATTCTACTTCTTGTTGAGCTTTGATTTCTTTTTTTGGGGAAAGGGTTCTTGTTGAGTTTATTTTGATAATGTAGTTTTTTTTTAAAAAAAATGTAACGACAATTGGAACAAATCACGCCAGCTTTTTCAGTGTGTTAAAAAATTGAGGAAGATGACGTTTCCTACCAAGTTTATTTTCTTTCTTCAGTCGTGAAGTGTTTTGCTGAAGCAGGAGGATCAGGAATTCAGGATAGAATGGATGCACTAGTTATGATGATCAGGAGCTGGTTATCTTCACCTTATCCTAGCAAGTGGCAACTAGTGTTATATTTGGTTCTTAGTCTTTCAGTTTGAGAAAATTATAAACTCTCGATGACATCATCTCGTTTTTTCATATCATTTAAATGATTATAAATATTTTTTTAAAAAACATATATTAATAATTAAAAAAACATAGATTAATAAGTGTTGTATCATTTCACAAACATATAAGTTTAAATTTAACTTTTAAAAATTATAATAAAAAATACATTTAACTGTAAGTATATGTTAACTGGTTTGATTTTAAATTGTTCTTTTTGTTAATTTATAGAGAACGAATTTACACTTAGATGCTTATGAAGTGATATATTACATGCAATAAACGAGAGTTTAAAATCTAATACTTTCAGTTTGGATCAGGTAGGATTCTTTTTGGCACATGATCTATCTGAACAGTATATGCTTTCAATAGAAGCGGAGAGAAAAATCTACGGAGATCATGACATCGGGCAATAGCCAGAACAATTTGATTTCTTACCTGTTGATATGAACTAATCAGTGATATTTTTCCTTGGACACATTTCTTGTTTTGTCCCTCAAAAGGAAAACGGTCGCATATTAGCTTCTTTTTGGGGTTTAAGTGCCATTTACCTTATTCTTTTGGGGGCAAGTGGAATGTTTTAGGCCCAGAACTATTCCTACTACATGTTTAATGGGTCATACTAATGATTGTTCGTGATGCTAAAGGGCCCCTAAAATGTTCTTATGGGCCGATTACTCTTTCTGTTCATCACTAATTTTGATGGTCCTAAGTATGCCCAGCCCACAGCTGCTTACTTGATGTGAGCTGTACACCTCGGTCCTCGTCCCATGACCGGTATCATATCCTCTCTTTCTATATAGTTAGAATACACTAAGTATAATTATGGCTATAAACAGCTCTTAGAATGAGCCACATCATCAAATTTACCTGAGCTGTCTGATTTCATCTTAGCGTCTCTTATCACTGTGTCTTATGCTCCACTAACGACTGCTACTCTTGCCATTAAGGCCCAGCCCTACTCAACTTGCTTGTAGGCCCAACCAATTTGGTCCTCGCAGCAAACATACAAAAAGCTGCTATCAAATAATTTATAGAAATTGATTGCTACGGTTACAATCTCTTGCTCTTCACTAAGCATCTCTTAATCTCCGTTTCTCCAACTCTTCCATTCCCACTCATCCTTCTTTGGTCGATATCTTTCCAGAAATCAGTGCAATTAGATGCGGTGGAAAAGTGATTTAAGTCCCCCCTTTTACTGTTTCTGCTAGGTTTCAAAGAGCTGGGTTAAACAAAAATTGGAAATTTTCTTTTGTTTTTCCTGGGTGAACGTTTGGATGACCACAATTAGCAGGCTGCAGCTTCTCTTTGGATTTCAACAATTTCATGTGAATACATCAGATACTTTTGTTTTGGAATCAGATATTTGTCATGTAAGTATTAGTTACTCTTTATCTAATTGTTCTTGTTAGATTCACTTTAATTTTGTTCTCTCTTAACTATCTTTTTTTTTTGGCCGAAATTTCCTTTGCTCAGCCGCATTCCCTTTTGCAGCAGTCCCAGGCTTCCAGCTGACATTTACGGCTCCGTGTTTGATTGTTTTGTGAACTGAACTAATTATGCATTGTGTTTTTTCAGGCTGCAGGATGAGATTATTTATTTCACTGCATTAGAAATCTGTAAGATTGATACTAATCCTATCTATTATGATTTGTTTCAGGCTACAATGTTTTTCGCAAAATACTTTTTAATATGGCAAGATTTATTCTGTTACATGATTCTTCCGTAGTTCTTCCAGTTAATCATTTTATTTCTTATTGATGTCCATATGGGATACATATATAGACTATGTATTTTTCTCGGTAGAATCACCCTATATTAAGTTTGATTAAAAAATAAACTAATAAAATTTAGAGTAGATAAGAAAGAAATTCAAAATAGAGAAGGAATGCAGAGTCCTATCTTAGCCTAACCAGTACTCAAATCATTTTTATATTTGTTTCCTGACAAGAAATTATCTAAATGTATAAATACATGTTTTTAGGAGGAGAGAAGAAGATATAAACCCATCTCTAATCACGTCGATTCTATACTTGAGAAAGCCAACAATAATTAGGTCTGACCATCATGTCTGAGCTCCATACCAATATACTAATGAACTAGTTTAGTTTTTTATCCTTGTACTTTGTACTAGAGAAAATAATATATAATAATAAAACAAGTCTAAAAAAGTAGGGCTATTAACCATCGCTAGGGAGACCGAATATGTATAAAAATCCTTATGCTCGTTTGTATTTTCATATCAGCCAATCTTTATATCCTTAAAACACAATGCATATATATAGATACTATGATCAGGGTATAACCTATCGATAGTGAAGTGCGGGGTATTCAAAGAATTTACAAAGAGATGATTTCAAGATGTGAATTTTTTGATGAGGGATTTTACGATGACTTTGGATTAGGAGATTCAACCTAACTAGAATATGTTCACCTCTAGATCAAAACCATCACCATTCTAATCTTCAACAGATTGATCTACTATAATCGACATGACTCAAGACATTGCTATCGTGAAAACTAAGGCCTCAGCCCGAACAAACCACTCCCGAACTAACAACCATCGTCAAAATATCAGATCGGTTAAGAACCGATCAACCATGAGGATGCGTACTAACTAAAACTATTGTTCTATAACAATGATATTAGCGGACATTACCATCGCCAATGCAACTTACTACTATAGGAGCTGATTTGTAGATTGAATATCTGGCCGCTTAGTTAAACTCCTTGAGTACATGGTGCTCCTAACAACGTGTACGCAATGATCAAACAAGTCAATAAACATACACATGTAGTACTAGAACGATATATTCAATATCTCCTCCTGGTGTTCTTAGACTATATCATCTTTATTAGCAATAGTTTAATATTATGGACACAATACCTCACCTTGGATTAACCACATCTACTGCTAAAAAGTTGATTGGATCAATCCAATAACTATGAGGCTATACCCGATTAAACTATTGTTTTATAATAATAATATGGGTTAGCTACAACCAAGTCATCAAACCCATTATGATATCAGCGGACTTCGCAGGGTAGAATATTCTAGTTTAGTGGTATGTGTCAGAAATCTTAAACAGCCTATTGTCGTCAATCTACGCTGACATGCTGAGACATCAAATTTCTTATGAAGATAGCAGTTTGCTTAAGATCCTGTAGAGGTTTGGATCAAACCATTTCTAAACTAATATCCTTCGCTCAAATTTCGAGAGACCATCATCAACGACTACACTTCGGATGGTCTTCGGCATGGTTTTCCTGATAATCGCCAAACCAAGCATGTGGCTGGCCGACTACGGGGACACCACGCGCACATCAAGTCCGACTATCTCCCTGTATACGCGGGTCCGATAATTGCCAGACGACAAAGTACATGCCGCACAGGACTCGACCGAGCACATGTGTCGCTGACGGAAGCAATGTGTGGCTGTGTCCTGCCAGGAGTTGGTCAACCAGCATGCCTGCCTAGACATGTCACGTACACATGCATGCATGGCATAGGTACGTGTAAGCACATACGGATCTGCATGCTCTACAAAACCAACAAGATATCTACCTGTAAATCAACTTCGGCCGTACACAACAAAGACTATACGCATGCGCTGATTTTCCACGAGCTGTATCGTGCTAAGGAATTTTGTAGTATGGTTTTTTAAAATCCAACATGTATCTACAAGTACGTAATATTTTATATATATAATTTATTATATTTATCCAGCAGAATATAAGCTCATATTACATTACATCAGACTCACCGAGGCTTGCTATTTTTATTCTGTATAAATTATATATGTTTATGATAAATAAAGTATCTAATATTTGATCTAATTTACTTGTTATATTATGATAAAACTAGAAAATTTATACAGCTTATCAAGTACTAACTCGATATTATTTATAAATATTTGAGCATGTGCGCATAACACGACTAGTAGACTGAGGTAAAAAAAGCCCATTGAGATGATTCTTAACTTAAAAAAGGCGTTGTAGAAACAAACCTATAAATGAAAAATAGCAATAAATTTCACAAAAACAACCAGTGAAAAAGTTACCATATTATTGAACAATTCCTAAGAAAAATAACTAGTACCACCTAACATATTTATCGAGATTCTGCTTACGTCATTCATCCTAAGTATTAGGGATGTGGAAGAAAGAGACGCACCGCTCATAAATAGAGGGCCAAAGGGCTCTGTTTATACCATCTATTATGATTAGAGACCTCAAGTGATATTATTATATTATTAGAGGATACCTTATAAAAGTTATCGGCTTGATCACTCAACATGTTTGCTAAGACACTATCCACGCCATCCGTCTCAGTTTGCCAAAACCCACCAGTCGAAACATAGATAAAGGAGGCCCTTTGCTTATAAATAGAGGACCCGAGACGCTGCCCATAACATTTAAGATGATGGTATAGGCTTTGAACTCAAACGACAACAATACATATTGTGCCATCGCAGGCATATGTGGAAAACAAGCAATACAATCGGAAGACATTTTCGATGACAAGCTTGAAATAAAATACAACTCTTCGATATGCGAACAATGTTGGTCACATGAGAAACACATATAATAACTAACTTGAGCACAATTATAAGTGGTAGAGACTCGACTATATCACTGGTCTTTGCGGGACTAGGGGTGTTGTAGCAATCCTACACATAGACAGTGGTTAAGGCCCGACTATGTTGCTAGTCTTTGTGGGACCAGTTGGTCATAGTGGTCTTATTGTCCATATATGTGGTTGAGATCCGAGTATGTTCCTGGTCTTTACAAGATTAGGGGGTTGTAGCGATCTTATTGTCGATACATGTGGTCGAGACCTAAGTACTCTGCTAGTTTTCATAGGACCTAGAGATCGTAGCGATCCTACCACACAACATGAAATAATCTAGCTCAAGAGCCTAACTATTCAATATCGATTACTTCTTCGTCACATGATTTTTTTCTCGACCCAAGCAGCTACTAATTTCACCAAGGGGTCAAAAAACATCGATAATTCTTATATCCCTTTCCTACTCATACTGTTTACTCCTAAACTATGTTAATGAAAAGACAATTGAGGACTAGACTAAAAAAATCATACTTTTAGGTTTACTCCTAAGTGTTCGCTTAGGGGCTTTTTATCTAACGTTTGGTATGAATAGTTGTTTTTAGAAAAATCAAATGACGCAACAACTAATCTGATAACCAAATCATGTAAGATGGAGATGATTCGGAGCCTTACTATTGGTTGGCATCTTATTATGATCAAATAAAGCTCAAACTGATAACTCCACTACTTGACTATAAGATATATATTGGTCTCAAGGTGCCTAGTG
This sequence comes from Oryza coarctata, assembly GCA_030770085.1. NCBI lineage: Eukaryota > Viridiplantae > Streptophyta > Magnoliopsida > Poales > Poaceae > Oryza > Oryza coarctata. The sequence goes on from CM061471.1 coordinate 10,435,370, forward strand.
GTTGAGAATTTATTCTGACTAGACAAAGGTTAGATTGATATCTCTAAAACTTCATTATATATAAGAAAAAGGTAAAGTGATGTCAAGAATTATCCACTAGTTGGAGTTCTATACCAACTAGGTGAGACTTCAACTCCAAAACACGATCATATATTTTGTATAGATTTGACAACTCAATAAGGTGATCACGTGTGGTGTTCCACATGACATGATACCACGTGGGCTCTTCGTCACTACCATAAATGGCAAAAAAACATATACAAGATAGTTGACAAAAAAGGTGACATACATGTAAACTCTTACATATATTATATCATGTTGCTATTCCCGATATTAGCAAATATCTTTTCCCCATTTTTGTGCCACTCAACTGCTCGCATATTAGATATTGTTCTAAATCACTGGATTAGTTGGGGCTGATAAAGGGTATTATATTGTGAAATTATGGTATATACATATCATCCGTCTATCAAATATACTTGAATTTCTTGTCTTTAACTTTCTTTGATGCAACAATTATGAGTTATGTCCGGTACTACTCAAAATGCTTAATAAGTTATGGTTAGAGTAAATCCATATTCGCAAAATAACCTGATCTAGTCAAGACAAGAGGAAAAAAATATAAGTTTATGATATCAGATAAATACACACACTTTTATATACATTTACTTACTCATATTTAATGCCTATATATTGAGCTACCCGATATACTCGGGTGCTTTATGCTTTCTCATCAGTTTATTAAAGTATTTTAGGAGAAAGAAAGAGTAAACAAAATGATGTTTTCTCTGTTGAGATTCTACACACACCATTGGACAAAGTTATAAACTTCATCCAAATTCAAAACCGACCATACATGTTTCTCACCCAGATAATAGGATCAATATAATCAGGCTCAACTACTACGGTTTGCATAAATTTTCTATCCTCACAACTTGACTCCTTGGCTCACAACGTGATCTTCCTGCCTGGAGAAAAGGATTGAGCTATCAGCCTTGATCGGCTACCATACCAACTAATAATTCAATTTATCAAGTGATATAATTTAAATAGAGTTTAGGAGCTATTGTCAGTCTTAGATATGGGATAATATGTATTTAGCCTGATGGGACTAGAAACAAACATTATACATATGAATAAAGTCCGGAGTAGATAAGAAATGAGTGGTAGAAAATACATAGTCCTAGGCTTTGATCATGTCTGTTCGAATCGTACTCATGAAGCTAATTAACGAGCAGCATCAACCGTCACATGTAGCTGCCATGCTAGACGGTGTAGTGGTTCTGAATGGTGTCAATGTCGAGGCCCTTGAGCTTGACCACCGACTCGACGTGGCCCTTGAGCGTGTGCAGCTCCCGTATCCTGGCGATCTCGGCGCGGCGCTTCGCCTGCTCGGCGATCTCCGACAGCTCCAGGTAGTCCTTGTTGTCGTCGAAGAGCGCCGTCGACGTCTCCGCCTGCTGCAGCCCGTGCAGCGACCGCTGCGCCATCGCCCACTGCGCCTCCCGCTTGCTCTTCCCGTAGTCCAGCTCGTTCGCGAATGCCGTCTGAACGCAAGCAATTAATTAATGGCGATCCAGTGAGTTTAGCGATTAAGTCCATGCCATTAATTGTTTGTTCATGATGATCGAGTGAGTCGAGTTGAGCTCTCGTCTTACCTTGTTGTCGAAGGCGTTGTTCCAGGCTTTCCCGCTGAGGAAGTAGCGGATGGCGAACTTGAAGATGTCGAGAGGGAAGAAGGTGACGATGGTGAAGAGCCAGATGACCAAGCCCCACGACCACCCGATGCCCTTCATCTTCGCGAACGGCCAGTTCGCGTACACCGCGATCAGCGTCGCCACCTGCGTGCGTGCCGTCGTAGCCATTAGTCGCCGAAGTTGTGCGCGTGGCAGCGGAGGGAGGCGCGCGCGGGTTCTCACCAGCTGGGCGACGAGGAACGCGCCGACGAGCAGGAACCCCGGGCACTCGACGAAGAACCAGCTCCGTGAACGGGTGACGAAGATGAGCGCCTGGCTGATGATGCTCACTTGGAGGTACACCGCCGCCATCAGCTCCTCCGTGCTGCCGCCGATCGGGTGCACCCCGAACGTCCTCTGCGACAAACAGCCAGTTAATTCGTACGCGTCAGCTTGATAGACATGCCAGGTTGATGATCGGTGATCACCGTGAAGAAGTCGGTGTCACGGACGGCCCAGAAGAAGAGGACGGTAGCGAGGGCGAGGTAGGTGCCGAGGACGATGCCGGTGGCGAAGATCTCCTGGAGGCGCCATGCGTCGGGCATCGGGGACGGCTTGACGCGGTCCTTGGAGATGGTCATGATGGTGCCGTCGTTGAGGATGGCGATGATGAGCACCATGAATGGCGCGAAGTCGAACTTCCAGATGAGTGCCAGGAGGAGGAAGCCGAGCACGACGCGGATGGTGATCGACACGGCGTAGATGGTGTAGTTCTTCATCCGCTGGAAGATGGCTCGGCTCGTCAGCACCGCGCTGATGATCACGCTCAGCCCGGGCTCCGTCAGCACGATGTCAGACGCCCCCCTCGCCGCGTCCGTCGCATCCGCCACCGCGATCCCGATGTCCGCCTTCTTCAGCGCAGGCGCGTCGTTCACGCCGTCGCCCGTCATCCCGCAGATGTGCTTCCTCTCCTGCAGCCGCCGCACGATCTCGTACTTGTGCTCTGCATCATCACACACGTGCGCCGCCATGGCTTAGCTTTTAGTACTCTTCCGGGCGTTCTGTGAAGTCTACTGTCAGAGTCATCGGGTGCGTACCGGGGAAGACACCGGCGAACCCGTCGGCCTTCTCGATGAGCTCGTCGACGGGGAGGCCACCGGTGTCACCGTCCTTGAGGAGGGAGCTGGAGGGATACATGTTGGTGCCCATGCCGAGGCGGCGCCCTGTCTCCTTGCCGATGGCCAGCTGGTCGCCAGTGATCATCTTGACGTTGACGCCGAGGTTGAGCGCGCGCCGGATGGTCTCGGCGCTGTCGTGGCGCGGCGGGTCGAACAGCGGGAGAACAGCCAAGAACTCCCACGGCGAGCCCGGCGCGTCCTTGTTCCCCTCCGGCACCCTCTGCCTCGCCACCGCCAGCGACCGCAGCCCGCGGTCGGCGAACTTGTCGATGATGGCGTGCACCCGCCGGCTCACGTCCTCCCGTAGACGGCACAGCTCGATGATCTAAGCCGCACAGCAACAAATTAAATACACCGATGCAATGCTACAGAAATCATGGCCGAGACGGTGGCCGGCCTGCTGACCTGCTCCGGAGCGCCTTTGCTGATGCGGTGCCACGAACTGTCCTTGGTGTCGATGAAGGTGATGGCCGTGCGCTTGTCGACGGGGTTGAATGGCATGAAGTGCACCTCTTGAATGCCGGCACGGGCCTGGCACGTACCAGAGACGTCGTCGGGAGATTTATTTTCGGAAAATAAAAGATCGGAGCTTGTGTAATGTGGGGCGTGTGACCGTGCGAGCTTCACCTACCTCGCTTGGGTCGGCGAGCATGCCGACAATGGACGCGTCAATTGCGTCCTGGTTCTCCGTTCGCGACGCCCTGGCCGCGTACAGGACGATCGCGTCCTTGTCGAAATCCTTCACGAACGGCTGAAATCCAAAGACGCGATTTAATTTGATGACATCTAGATCGATAGGGAAAAATTAATAGCACAACTGAAAAGGTAATGGTTTTCATGGTGTGTGCCTCGATCATGTTCTTGTCGACGGTGAGCTTGTTGAGGGTGAGCGTGCCGGTCTTGTCGCTGCAGAGCACGTCCATGCCGGCCATCTCCTCGATGGCCGTCATCCGCTTGGTGATGGCGCCCTGCTGCGACAGCCTGTGCGAACCGATCGCCATGGTCACCGACAGCACGGTGGGCATGGCGATGGGTATCCCGCCGATGAGCAGCACGAGGAGGTTGTCGATGCCGTCGCGGTACTGCCGGTGTTGGATCGGGTACATCACGATAATCTCGATCAGCATCCCGGCCGCGATGGAGCAGATGCAGAAGTTGCCGATCGCCGTCAGCACCTGACCACCAAGGCGCCATTGATGAGCAAGCAAGCAAGCAGTTGGCCACATCCCATGTGGCCTCCGACGAGAAGTGTCGATGTACCTTCTGGAAATGGCCGACGTTGTTGGTGCTGTCGACGAGGTGGGCGGCCTTGCCGAAGAAGGTGTGGACGCCGGTGGCGATGACGACGGCCCCGATCTCGCCCTGCTTGCAGGTGGACCCCGAGTAGATGCTGTCACCGGGCATCTTGTTCACGGGGAGGGACTCGCCGGTGAGCGCCGACTGGTCGATCTTGAGCGGGTCGCCCTCCATCAGCCGCGCGTCCGCCGGGATGATGTCGCCGAGCTTGATGCTGATGATGTCCCCCGGCACCAGGATCGCCGCGTCCTGCTCCGACCACTTCCCGTCCCTCAGCAACTGCACCGACCATCGATCAATCAATCAATCAATCCGTCGAGCACAGATCAGTGTTCGTCCATGGTGTTGCACACTGGGCACACGCGGCGCGACGTGCCTTGGTCTGCGGGGCGAGGCTGGCCATGAGAGCGGCGGCGGCGTTGCCGGCGTTGTTCTCCTCGATGAAGCTGATGGTGGAGTTGATGAAGAGCAGGGTCACGATGCCGACGAAGTCCTGCCAGTCCGGCGGCCGCCCCTGCACGCACGCATGCACTTGTCAGATCGCACGCTCGCCGAAACACGTGAACCGATGCGACGGGACGGCGACGCGTACCCCTCCATTGGCGAGGGCGATGGCCATGATCGCGGCGGCCTCCATGACCCAGGAGAGCGGGTTCCACATGAATCCCAAGAACTTGAGCAGCTTACTCTCCTTCGAATTTCACATATTTTCACCCGTGAGTACGCGAAACCCAAAACCCACAGCGCGTTCTTCATCGAACACAATCTGAATTCTGACCTTCTTCTCCTCGAGCTTGTTGGGCCCGAAGATCTCGAGCCGGCCGGAGCCATCGGCGGAGGTGAGCCCCTGCGGCGAGCACTTGAGCACGGTGAACACCTCCTGGATCGGGATACTCTCCTGCAACGAACCCATATTGAACCAACAACACAACATGACACACGGATCACACATAAACTACCACATGCACACGCAGCAAGCAATGGAGCTGAAGAACACTGACGAGGTCGACGTTCTCGTTCTTGAGCTCCTCCAGTGATACCGCCATTGTCGCCCTGTCAGGTAGCTAGGCCGATCGATCTGGAGCGGGGTGTAATTTTCGCAACGGTAGCTAGCCAGTCATCAGTCAGGCTGATTGGTCTCAAGACTTTTTCTTTGGCGTTTGTTCGATCGCTGCTTGGTTTTCTCGATCCAGTGGAGCTAAAGAGTGGTTTTGGGATGAGGAGATGGCAAGAAATAAGGAGGTTGCAGCATAGTGGCAGCTGCAGCGCTGAACCCGTTCCAATACATCCAGTCATTTACGGAGAGGGGTGTGGGGATTTGTATTTGTGGAGGCGACTACGCCGCGCACAGTCGCCCAGTGAGCTTAACCAGCGACCCTTCCTTTTTACCATAAATAGTAAACACAGGCCTCCTCTTTGCTAAAAATAACAGCGTGTCATCTCCGTATGTGTTTCCCAGTTGAGCATGGCCTCGCACATCCAACTCCAATACGAATCTACATTCTAGAGTTTCTTGCCATTGGCAAAATTAAATAACCGTCAAAACGCATAGGAAAAGAAATCAACCCTGGGTAAAATAACAATCAAAACAAAGAGGAGAAAATCAGCGACCAGACACACAGAATAATTTATGAATGAGGTGACATCTTTAACAAAACTAAAACTACATGATGCCCCAGACTTTTCCAGCAGAACATATGAATAAATATTTGTTAAATATATGTCAAATTTTCATCTTATCATTATCTTCATGTATTGGTAACTTGCTGGTTGCTTTTTTAATCTACCTAAATATGCAAAAAAACTGGAGCTTGAAAATTGGATGAATCTAATTCTATTTTAAAGAACATCCAAACATACAAGCTAGAATTAAGTTAACTTGAATAAAAATATTTAGCGAATGATTTAGAAGCCGATTGGATATCAATCCTATTCAGTTCTTCGTTGCCAGAAGATATAGAATAACTATTAGTCTCTTTCAAACAAGGGATTTGCCGAAGAATCTGTACGTTTCAAAGGATTGGAGTTTTTCGGATCCTAAAATTCCAATTCCTAAAGAATGGTTCAATCATGTAGATTATGGAGGAAAGCAGGTCAGAGTTTCAACGCTTTGGAAAATTTCCTTTGAGTTTGTCTCTCTAATTTGATTCTATTCTAATGTTTTTTATGCGGTCTAAATTAAATTAAATCATCATTCTTTATTTTCTGTATTTCGTGCTTATATTGCTGCCAACTCCATCATTTGATCTTTAATTTATTAGACATGGCTAAAATTTAAGTTTTAGAGTTAATTTTGATTTTCATTGTAGTTTAGTTTAAGCCGCTTTGAATATATATATATATATATATATATATATATAATTCTATTCACAAATTATTTTTTTATCGTAAATAAGAGTTACATCTTATAATTCAAATGTAGGTGAAACGGTGGGGCTTTTACATGTGTACACCACATGGTAATGCGAATGAAAGAATTTAAATGTTATCGAGGGATCACTTCTGATGTGAATTATCCTTCCAACGAAGCTGTGACAAGGAACGATGGTTAGGCTTGTTAATAAGTGATATCTCATCTATATCAACTTTTGTTGTATATTTGGTCGCGCTGGATCTCACACATGTGGCATGACCACGCCGATGCCTGAGAGTTCTGCTTAGCTTCAGTGCAGGTCTATTGGTTTCTCTCTGTTGTTTGAGATACGTGTGCCGAGGCCTACGATATCTGCTTAGCTTTGGTGTAGGTCTCTTGACTCGCTCTCTAGTCTCTCCATCGCGACGGTATAGGTGCAGATGTGCCAGTCAATTTAACCCTACAATTGACAAGGAGATGAGACAAACGGGTCAGTCGGATGATGGCTAATACGAGCTCTCACTGTCGGCTAGCTGCTAATAGAATCGAGTTGGTCATCGGTCGCGTCCGGATAGCTCCTGCTATCGGCTAGTCGCTGATAGGGATTAAAACGCTCTTCCATCGGCTGGGGAGCCGATAAAGATGTAGACAGATGTTGATGAAGGATGTGTTGGCTCTGGGTGTAGCGAAAGCGAGATCCTGATCTATCGGCCACAGAGCCGATGGAGGTACCAAAGGGTATTCAAAAAATAGCAAAGCACGCGAGATCTCTTCTGGTTACTGACGAAAGCTGTAGCGCTTGTTTATCGGTTGGAAAGCCGATGAAGACATATGTGAACTAGCAAGGAATCGTATAAAAGACACATCGGCTGCAAAGCCGATACCACTCCAGATATGATAGGCGATGAACAAGGAGTGGGGCCCAATCCTCCGACAGCACGAGACCCATCGTCCACCATGATAACGCCGCTAGCACCGATCTCGATAGATCGGACTTAACCGAGATAGTAGGAGACCGAGGCCAACGACAATAGGACGATGGACGTCCAATCAATCATGCTGAAGAAGGGCAAAGCGAACCCATCGGCTAGTTGAACTGATAAGAGGACATCTATGAAGATATGTGTGGATCGACCGAAAGACCGATGCTCTAGGCGTGATATTTGATGAAAGTCTCTGAAGGCGGGTGTGTATTGGCTGAGGAGCCGATACGCTGGGTGTGCTGCTCAAGGTATAGATAATATATCAGCTAACTACTTCGATGAAACGTCTTGCAGAAACCTACAGGCCTACGGCTCAATCTACTATCAGTAGTCTCATAGGTCGAACTTAATCGATGCAGCACGAGACCGACGACGGCAGAGAAAGATTAGTAAATCGATATATCTCGCACAGACATGATGCGGTACTCTTGATTTAACTAAGAGGTCGAATCTAACCGATGCAATCTTAGAGTAAGATATATTGGGATAGTGACGGGACTTACCCCTTCATCGGAGATTGAACTTAACTGATACAGCCCCGCATCGAGTGTCAGAACCCGCTAGTAAAAACCTAGATAAACTAAGTTGACGATACACCAAAACTGTATCGATCGAAGGATATTTTATAGGCCTCTAGGGGTCTATATTCATACCCTGTTATTATAGAGTCCGACGCGGTTACAACAATCATTAGATGTTATTTCCTAAAAAATATATAAAAAAATATCTCTAAGAACTAAATATTCCTATTAATATAAGATACGATTTGCATAGATAAACTATCTTAACGTGAGTTCCACGGCTCCTCCTTCGACTTAACCTTATTATTTCTCACTTCGTTCGATAGGATTCTTTTCTGTAACAATCGAACTCTTTTTTACTAAATCGATCATCTTTTCAATCATCTTTCTAATCTATTGGGCTTGCCAGATTTTGACGTTAACAATATTAACATAATACTAAACACTAACTAATAAAAAAACTCCCTAAATACAAATAATTTGCATGTAACTATGAGAGCAAGCAAAAGCACCAAGTATATAAAAATATAGTAATATGTTGTACTATTAGCTAAACAAGAAGCTCGCGAGCCGACTCATAAACTCACAAGCCAACAGAAGCCTTAACTCAACTCAATTCATTATGACTATGAGTTTGAGCCGAGCTTGATATGATCACGAGCTTTGAGCTTTTTTTTTCCACATAGCGGTCACATAAGATGTATAAGACGAGGAATAACTCGTTTACTTTATTCATATCCATCAAATCTTAGCAAATACAATACCTTACATTTCTCTTGCGATACACACTGCCAAATTATGTAAATCTAGGGCTGAACTCTGTTTTGTTGCAGAATCCTTAGTCCCCTATGCCTGGAACATTTAACTCATTGCCATTCTTACGATGAGTGGCTACATATTTCCCACTTTCCTCTCACATTGTTATGATGGCTACATATTTACCACTCTCCTCTCACAGAAGCTTGTCGAGGGCGTCGCAGATGACCTCGGCGGACGGGTTGCTCACGCTGCCCACTGCCGCGCCGGAGCGCGTCAATCAGCTCGATGTACTTCTCGGGCGTCGCGTTGGGGTCGTTGGCGCACTCGACGTTGTAGTCGTTGACGAAGAGCTGCGGGGCCTCGCGGAACATGAGCGCGGCGGCGTCGTCGCCGAAATGGTCACGGTAGAAGCGGCCGTGCAACATCTCGTTTTTGACGTCGTAGTGTGGGAACCGGCCGGCGTAGCGGGACAGGAGGCCGTTGAGGCGGCCGTGCACCGTCGACGCAAGGTTGTCGCGGCCGGGGTCCTTGATCCACTGCTGCACGGAGCCGTCGACTGCCCAGAAGATGCAGCGGCCGCACGCCGGCTTGCCGTGGCTGTCGCAGAAGTCGAGCAGCGCGTCGGCGTCGCGGTAGTTGAGCTGGCCGCGCTGCGCCTCCGTCCAGTACCACTTGAGCTCGTTCTCGAAGACGGCCCAGTCGAAGTTGTTGGTGAAGAAGTCAACGAAGTTGGGATCCTGGATGACTGAGCCGTTGATGGTTGGTGAGGAGCGGGAAGACGTTTTCCATCTGCACCACGCGGACGGACGCGCCCGCGATGCTCACCGCCAGTCCGGCTCCGCCGCCGAACATGAGGACGACGTCCCGCTTGCGAACCTGAAATGGTCAAATGGGCTGTCAATGTCATGGTCGCGATATACATGGTACTATGTTGTCAATATGCTACGGTGGAAGCTCTAGTTCTGGGCATCTTGGCGTCGATGGTTGGTGAGGAGGCACCGCGGACAAGGTGTGAGGCCATGGCGAGCGAGGGCACGAGGATAACACACGTTGTCTTCCTCCTCCATGGACGCGTGGGTGTGGGGTGTGACTGCGCAAGACCAACGGCGATGGGTGGGCATGGGGTGGCTTGGAAGTGACACGGCGAGCTCGTGCGACCACTGATATCGCACGCCAACGAGAACTTGTGCTCATGCCGCCGCCGATGCAAGGACCTGCACCCGCTTACAACCTCCCTGTTTACGAGGGCGACGAGGAATCGCTGCCGCCGAACTCAAATTGATGAGGACATGCGTGACCGCTGCGTTCCCGCCTGCCTTTGACGCTCCCACCGCTCTACTAGCCCTTGTAGCATCGCCGCCCTCTGCGCGAGAACACAGGTGCTACACATTTGCCCCTCTCTCTTTCTCTCTCTCTCTCTCTCTTCTATCCAATTCCAATCTGACGAGAGAATTCGGAATCTGATGTGCATTTTTTTAGATAGATATGGTGTGCAGATGGATAACTACAAGTACCAATGGGCCTTAGGCTGCTGTAGGATGTAGGCTGTTTCCTTCGATTTCTTCGGGACCAACAAGTTGGGCTGCTGCTTATTAGCATGCTCATTGTTGTCCTATGTGTGTAGATTGTTAAGCTCGAGAATTAGCTTGAGCTGACTCATTATGGCTAATGAGCTGAAATAAGAGCTTGACTCATTAGGAAAACGCAATGAGCCAAACTGAGTTGGCCAAGATTACCATTTAAGAAAGCTAATTTGATATTCATATGGTGTATTTCCCAATCTTCAAAAGCCGTCAAAACAATCAACAAACACAGTTCTAATCTTGCAACTGGAGCAAATATTTCATCATAATCCACTCTATGCTGCCATGCATATCTTTGGCAACAAGTCTTACCTTATGCTTAACTACATTGCCATTAGCATCTTTCTTGACTTTATAAACCCACTTCAAACTGATTAGACGGTGATCATCAGGGAGATCAACAAGATGCCATATAGCGTTACCATCAATAGAGTTCATCTCCTCAAACATTACCTTCTGCCAACATCCTTGCTTCTCAACCTTCATAAAACTTGTGGGTTCCTTCTTTGCAAGCAAGCACTCTTTTTCATAATCAAAATCCAGAATTAGAACTGTAGTGGCAAGTGTGTTGGCCACTGTCCAATAGCGGCGTGACACCTAATTAGTGCCTAAACTAGCATCACTTGGGGGAGTGCAGAACTCAAATCCCATTTGTAGGCTTGATTCAAGTGGTAGATTCACTCACCTTCACTAGAGATCTAGCACCTACTGCACTTGTCATGCTTGGCATGGCATCTCCCTCGTTTGTTGTCGATGAGTTTGGAGCAGCATTCCCTTGATCTAGCACAACGAAATTATCTACTAAGAACTCCATGTATTCAATGTTCTCGCCTTTGCCTTGATCAGCTCTAGGACTCCTCCAGTCCTACAACTTTGCTTTATCGAACACGATATCGACACACACGTGCCGAGCCACTGGATCATACATCCGATAAGCCTTTGATCTTTGTGCCACGATCATCCAATTTCCTCAAGTTTAGCCTTGCCATCATAATATGACCCAAACATCCAATAATGCACAGGTGTTTGACCAAGGGACGATGGCTTTGCCATGCCTCATAGGGTGTTACTGACTAGAAAGTTCAAAGGTAGATATTGATAACAATTAAAGTTGATGGGAACAATCAGGTGTTACCTATAGTTTTTGCTTTCGTTGAGAGTAAGAACACCGAAAATTGGTATTAGTTTTTAAAGCGAGTAAAGAATGTAGTTGTGCATATGAGACCAGGTGTATAACTTATATATGATCATCATGCTAGCTTTTTGTGGGCTATTGAGTATTTGAGAGATAAGTAATATGGAGAAAGGGTATGTATAAGAGTGACTAGATGTTCGTAGCAGATGATGTATGTGTCACATAGGTGCTAATTTCTATAAATAATTTAAGAACAAATACCTTATAAATATTTTCAAAAGACTTTGTGCATAGAATTAATAGAAAAAATTTAATGAGTTTTAGAGGAAGTTCAACAAGCTGATAATAAAACAAACAGATAAGTAATCAAGAGGATTAATACTTATAAGTGATGAGTCTCCCAAAATTCTAGGATAGCTCTCTAGTGATGATCATATTATGAGAAGAATGTAAGCATCCTGGTTAGAAAATTTTCGTATTAGATTGAAAATGAGCCAAAGAACAAATGTGTCTTATTGTATGATGATGGTAGCATTAGGTTTGACATAATGACCACTAATTTGGCTGAAGTTCATAACTAGGTGATGTGTGGTGTAAGAGGGTTACCGCTTGTTACCATTGTTGAGTTTATCATGCATGTCACATAAAAATATTTTAAAAATCAGTACAAAGCAGCTAGACCGTCTGTGTCAGATAATGATTTTTTCTTTGACATAGTGATGACGTTCTTGGTAAAAAACATAAAAAAGCCCAATAACATCAAGTTACACCTCAAGGTATACAACAGCATAAATTCAAAATCTTGTATGCTAACAAGCCCAATCATGAAATCTATAGTAAGATAGTTATGCAGAAGTGTGTCTTGAAGGATGATGAGACTTGCTTGTGCTCATACCAAAAAGCAAAGGCTATACCACAAGGCACATTCTCATGTTATTGCTATCATCTTGTAGTATAGAATACTTAACCATTATTTTGTATTGTCTTATTTTAGAAAGCAAGCTATCTTGCATACTTAGAGTGGCAAGATATATAGCTTTGGTATTGCGGGGTCATTTACAATTCAATAACCTGAGGTTCTTTATATTTTGGACGCAACAAAAATAGGGGACAAGGTTAGTTGTCGTAAGACTAGATGGATTCGAAACAACATGGTTGCGTCCAAAATAGGTTTTAGCAAGTGTGAAAAAAGGGGCATACTTATAAGAAGTTTCCAAAAGTGTGGAGGTTCTGAATGAAGCGGAAGCTCCTCCATTTGGAGCAGGGTCCAATGGAAGACGTCCTACGGAAGAAGGTACCACTTCAAGGCTGAATCAGCCTAAGCGTTTTCGTGTACCTAGTGGTTCAGTCGTGTACTACAAGTCTATGTATTATTTTAAGAATGAATGTATAATTTAAGTTGTTGTAATTTAGAGAGTCGTAAATCTTTTCTTTTATGTTATATAAAATACTTTCAACCTTATAGTAATAATAACTGTTGTTCATTTTGTCTAATAAAAATTTGTTGTTAGTTATATGAACTGTAAATTATGTTTTTATTTTTGATAATCGTGCTATTTTTTTCAATGTAGGTATGGTGTAGCAGACAACAAAGTTGCTAGACCATGGCCTTGATCGATCACACTGCTCGTACCTTTCAACTGTCGAGAATGCCATGCTGACTACCGATAGCATATGATAACCAACTTTCGGTATCTTCACGTCTTACTATGAGCATGACTATCGAGTCATAATTGACGTTCAGTGATTTCAGCCAACTTTTGGCGTGTGATCGTCATGTTGCTCTCAACATAACAACATTTGGTGTGCCACCGTCACGTCGCTTTCATCATAACCCAACAGCCAACTTTCGGCGTGTTAATGTCACATTGCGTTCAAAGGATTTTTACATATACAACACTTTAAGCAAGTGAATGTCTCATCACTTTCAATGCTTTCATTCATGTTTTCCACACCTAATATAATCCATGTTATATAAGACCTTCGTATGCATGGTGGAGCTCAAGTTTTCTGCCTACTAGTACACTACCCGTTTGCTCTATCTCCTATAGCATCAAATAATAATGGCTACTAAATGTGCTTTCATTAATGATCCCGACTAGAGAAGAGATACTTTAGTTTGGCTAATTCCATCTTGGTATGACTATTTATTTTACATATGTGGTAATCGATGTTAACTTATGATAACTTGGGACCACAACATTCGTGAGAGGAGATACTTTCAATGCCTAAACTGTTCTCATGAGATATAAATTGTATATGCTTGTTTTTTCAATTGTTTCTTACCATAATATTTTTTTGAACTAATACTTTTTTTGCTAGATCCATAGAAGGATTTATAACTTCATTCAGTGGGCTGATAAAAAATCCAGTATTTGATTCTAACCATTGGTTCTCCGAGGATCGTTCATAAGCAAATGAACAGTACATGAGAAGGATGGAGAAATATGAACGATGTCGATGAGCCAAATGGTCAGACTAGAGGCTACAACCTCTTGTAGTATCTCCATGGCAGATGTGTCCTAAATGCGCTTATGATGATCATTTCTAGCTGATGAGGTCAAATAAGTGTCGAAACTTCTGGTAGAAACCACTTTGTTTGTTTAAACATTCTTGACAATGATTTCGTTGCAACTTTGCAATACATCTCTCTAATTTACTTTAATTTGTTATCATCGTGACTATAATAGCTTTATATACATTTTTTTTCTCATAGAAACTGCCAAAAAGATTCTTGTCAACGATTTCGTTGTAACTTTGCAATACATCTCTCTAATTTACTTTAATTTATTATCACCGTGACTGTAATAATAATATATACACTTTTCTCATAGGAACTGCCAAGAAGATGTAAATTTAAACAATAGATGGACATGAAGAAATCACCGTATAACTCTACATAAATCATATAGATTAAAATAATTAAATAATATATGTAAGCTAAAGTACATTACGTGTGAAGAGTCAGCTTCACTAGCAACAGGTGATTACAAGTGACCCATTGTATTATTTATATTACATTGTAATATGTAAACATTTTAATAATTGTGTAATATTTTTGTCACTATTATGTAAATAATGTGTGTGTAAATCAATTAATCGTTCGGCCCCTATATTTAATGGTATAATGATTTTCTAGCATTAACGGTTAATTTCTTAGACATCTCAATTATCTTTTTACGTACTCCTAAAATTTCTTTATAACTATATTTCTAAATAAAAATAGATTTATTTAAAATCTCTATTTTTTTCTTCAACGTTTGTAATGTAAATACAAAAACGATGTGAGAAAAAACGTCAAGAGGACTGTATGTAAAATTACAATACCCTCCGTTCCCACCGATAGGCTTAGCAATTTTGCATGCCTTCTATATAGAAGAGATGAGTTGTAAAGGTCATGTGTAAAAACAACATGCCCTTCCTACCTCACACGCTTTACACAATATTTTGTAGGCACCCTCTGCTACGGTAAAATAAGCCCTTAGCTAGGACGGGCAACTATAAATTCTCTAGCCTCTTACCGTCTTATCGTTAACGTCTGTCAATGGGTGTTTGTCAACATGAGCCTTTTTTTTTTTGGTTGGAGCTGACTGGCCTGAAATGTGGCGAATCTTTCTTAATGGGTCTGTTTTTTTTATTCTGTTGTGCTACCAGCCTGTTAGTGTCGACCGTTGATCTGTCTTTATTTATGTGCCCAAAGATCTGCCTGTGTTTTGGCTAAAATGTGGCGACTGTATATAGGTGTATAGGTAATCCTTGGCCTGGCATACGAGTTCCTTCATGGGTTGGGCCAAGAAACTGGTCAGTTGGGCTGAAGGGGATGGGACCCAGCCCGACTAAGGGGAAAATAAAGATGGACTAAACCCACCGCAGCAGATGGTCCACGAAACATGTGGATCCCAATAGGAGGTACCGTTTCAGATGACTTACCACAGTAGGTGGGCCCACAAAACATATGGATGCGATAAATTTGGTTTTCTTTGTGAAGTAAATAGAAAACAAAAAAAAAATCAGAATCCACTTACCTCACGTACGAATACCGAATAGTATCAAATTTTGCAGACCGCTTTGCTCTGCTCTAACCCCCGCTCCCCGCGCCCCCCCCCCCCCCCCCCAAAAAAAAACAGAGAGAAAATTTACAAATACAAATCTCAAACAAGACATTTGATTTCGTTCACGAGCCATCAGCAAAAGGAGTTGACAGGACTGGAAGAACAAAATCAAAGGCTACTTTCAGTCGTTGTTTCCCTGGACTCCCGATCACAGCAACTCCCTAACATCATCCTGCAATATCGATGCCGTGTCCTACAACAACATGTGAACAAAATTAGAATGCATTCGGAGCACTTGATTCACTCGGAAAGTTATCAAATCCTGAATTCTTCTCAAACTAATTTTGTTCAAACAACAAAGTACCACTAATAACAGAAAAAATGAAAGGCTGTGTCTCAGTGAATCTAATGGGAAAGAAGCATTTACCCGCGAACCAGAATGCACAATCGCTTCCTTTCTCTTCCTCTCTTCCTTCGATCTCAGTGATTCCACCGGGGTGCAAACCTGGCAATGAAATTGAGTAGTGGCCATCAACATCGAACGACAGCACAGAAACCAGGATGAATCGAACTAAATCGAATCCATATGGGTGTTCTCGCGAGGCAAGAGCAGGAAGGCACGCAGACTGACGAGACTGACCTCCGACATGCCGATCAGCCGCATGAGCTCCGCGACGAGGCGCCGCTGCTCGTCGGCCCGCCGCTCCCACTCCCTCGCCACCCGCCGCAGCGCCGCTGCGCGCTCCTCCAGGGCCCTGTCCGTCACCTCACTCGCCGCGCGCAGCCGGCCCCGCCGCTCCCGCGCCTTCTCCAGCTCCTCAGCCAGCGACACCACCCTGCATCCCCCGGCCTTCGCGTACGACCTCATCGATGGCGGAGACGGCGGAGCCCTCACCTTCCCCTTCGCCTTCGTTTCCGCCTTGGGCGCCTTCCCGGCGAGCGCCGCGGCAGCAGCAGCAGCCGGGGCTGGAGAGGCCACCACGTTGGTGTCCCGCGGCTGCAGCGGCCGCCGTACGGCGACGACGGAGAGGCCCCCGCATCTCGCTTCCATCGGACGCTGCCCACGTAGGCGGTGGTTGCTACTGATTTGCTCGTGGGAGAGGAGCGAAGGCGATTGATTACGAGGAGTTTTTAGGGGGATTTGGCGGGCTTGGTGATTCGAGTTTGAACCTGGGATGGAGGGGTAAAGTAACGGCTAGTAAAACCGATTTCCCTGCGAATGGACAGTTCTGCCCCTGGGGAGCATGGGGTAGCAGGATGTTGAGGGGTATTTCCGGTATGTGGGGAGGTATGATGCTGTTTTGCCTGGGTTTGGGGGGCCTTTTGACGACCTGGCTTTGTGCTGGGTGTCATCTATCGGGTTCGGTGGCTTTTGGGCCATTGGATATTTAAAATTGAGGACCCAAAGCAGGAAAGCGATGTATCTGATATTAGCCAATCTGTTTGAATAAGCCAATTTTGATTGAATATAGGAGCGTTTTGGCATAATGGATAAACAATCTTTACTGTTTTAGGCTCCTTGTTTGGTTAGGTGCATGGTAGATGCTTACTGTTTGATATTTCAAAAGAGGATGGTGCGTATTTTAGGAAGCTAGATTATTGAGTTCTAGAGAGATGGTTGCGTAAAATAGAGTGATAGATTAGCATATAATTAATTAAATATTAGTTATAAATTTAAAAAATATATTAATATAATTAAAGTAACATTAATTTTTACAGTTACCTGTGAAAAACGAGAAAAAAATATTGGCAACGCATCCCAAGTATTTTAGGTATTTGATGACATTCGTCTTATATAAATTTTAAATTTCAACCTACTTTTCTTCTCTCAGCAGCCACAAGATTCTCTCCCCCACATTCCAATCTCCTTATTAGCTACTCAGCGGTTGGCGTGAGCCCTCCACTCCTCGAGCTGGTGAGCATTTTAAGTGGACTGCAGTGTGGCCACGCGCAAAATCAGCAGGTTGGCTTCAATAGGCTCTAGCCCTTTCAATTTTCAAAAAAAAAAGTATACTCTCTCTCATTGATCTATCTCACAAGAGTCCTACATAACTGCGCTGCTGCGCAGGGTAAGATGAACGAGCAATCATGGGGAGAAGAAGGCTGAAGCCATACATAGATGGCCCAATTAAGCATACAATATCTGAGTGGCCATTCGCCCATCTCTTGGTCAACTTGGCTTCGGAGTTTGGGGTGGTTGCCGCTAGGTGTGGGCATCCGGCCGGACTAAGAAATTTGGTTCTTCTTTGGTCTTTTTGAAATTTCCATCATTTTAAACTGATGACCAGTTTTTTTTTTGAACAAAATTAAAGATCGAGCATTCTGGTCTTCGGTTAATTCGGTTTAGTTTTGGTCATGACCGAACTAAATGCAACAGAGATTTTCACAGCCAAAAAATCACAGAAAACAAATATTCACTCGATCAATGAATCAAATTCAGGAGATGCAAACATAAATCACAAAAAACATAAATTCAAGATGTTGGAGAAGACAGTGACAGCAGGGATGGAAGTGGCGGTGCCTGCATCTGGTGGTGGCGCAGATGTGATGCCACGTCGGCTTCGCTGTGCATGCTCCACGAGTCGGTCTCGGCGAGATGGGGCAGTGAGAGCTGGAGGAGGCATGGTATGGGTGGTGGACACAGAAACGACGCAGGAGACACCACCACAACGTGCACAAGGACGGCGCTTGCACCCTTCTCGCGTCCCGTCTGGAGGCTGGCAGCTGGGGTTGGGAATTATCTAGCTAGGGTTTATTCTCGATTGGGCCAGTTGGCCTAGATGGATTGCTTCCTACTGGGCTGGGACGACTATGTAATGTACGTACCTAAGTCTATGTTCTAAGTTGTTGCTCTTATTTACTTTGTGATATCGGTTACTTGACATGATAAGTAAAGGCTAGCCACTTTTCCTAGGAGCTAGCTAAGGGTGAATCTGGGTTCATAAACAATCAAGATAGGATGAGAAGGGTCTCATAAGTTATGTGCTTTGGGCCATCTCTATCAAGTGGATGATCAGGCCCTGTGAGGGACTGACATACTCTCCTGTTAAATATTGCCGTTGACTGACATACTTCTGTTAAATATTGCCGTTGACTGACATACTCCTGTTAAATTTTGCCGTTGTTCCTTGCTCAACATTCTGATTATTATATCGAAAATTGTTCTATTGTGATCATGTACATGATGAGAATGATGAGAATGGGTGGATATTATCCGTGTTTGATTCCACCTATCCAACAGTCGTGCTAACATATGTTAGAGATCTCAACCATATAATACTTGCGGTGCTCGATAAATTATGTCGCTTGGTTTTGTTTTGTTTTTGGATGTGACTTTAGCTATGATTTTTTCACTAGAATAAGTTTAAAAGGTTATGAAGATATTTTTCAAAACAATTATCCAAATAGTATTTTTATGTTCTCAAACAGATTGTTTTAAACTCAAGTTTAAAAAAATGACAAAAAAATTGGTGGGAAAAAATTGACGAAAAAATTGGCAGGAATTTTAAATATCAAGGTATCATAGACTTGTAGTGGGATTTATAAATGATCCATTCGTGTAACACCCTGTAAATCCGAATAATAAAAATAGGTAAAATTTTGAACATTTTAAAACTTTTTACATCATGATGGATATTTGAGTGCCTTGTTTGCATATCAGATTTTATCCAATTGAACATATTAAAGTGGCCATATGAGCCAAAGCAACAAAGGATTAATTTGACAACCTTGAATAAATGGAATAAAATGGAAGTGCAAGTGGAATTAATCAATTAAATTATTAATCCTTAAGTTACAAGTATTAAGTTACAACAATGCATAATTATAACAACAACCATCCTGGGCAATGGTGTTCAATTCACAAAAAACCAAGAACAGTATGAGTAATGAGAAACAAAATACTCATTTAATTTCCAAATCTAACCACATGTAAAAGTGGAGATTAAATACCAATTTACTTTCCAATGCATAACGTGAAATGAAACAGACCAACAATGCCTTTAATTAAATAAAGGCGTGGACTGGGGAATAAAGTATTTAATTCCTAAATCAAGGAATACTTTACAAGGCCCTAATAATTAAATTCTCCAAAAGGAAGTGACATCACTCAAATACATGAATTAAAATCAGCTCACAATGGAAATTCTTTATCTTTCAATAACAAAATAAATCTACAACTGGTGGAGCCCAACTTCTAAATAATTATATTTGTCGACAACTATAAAATCATTATCCTAGAAGAAAACAATTTTCAATTTTGTAAAACTATTCTAAACCTTCTCTTTAGGGAAGGATAATTACAAGCTTATAAAACTAATTCCTAAAACCTTTCTCTGAAGGAAAATAATTCCAAAACTAATGTTTAAAATCTCATCTTACTTAACAAAGATTATTTTCAAATACATAAAATTATTTTCAAAATCTTTGGGCCAAAACCTTAATGCTATTGGACAAACCAACCTAGTTAACTGACCTAGCCCATAGCCAACTTGGCTAGCCAGCCCACCTAACTGGCCATCCTTCCTATCTCAAGCCAAACCAATTACCATGCCTCGGGCCAAGCCAACCAAGCTAGTCTAGCTGGCCGAGCTGCCAGCAAGCTAAGGCTTGCCAAGCCACTGAAACCACCATTAGGCCACGCCTGACTGAACTGAGTGAGCCGACCAAGCCCGCCATTGCACCTATAGCCTCCTCATCACCTTGGTCGCCACAGGCTGAGTCTCACCTTGTCGCTGCATTCCTAGATCGCTTGCTACTGCTATGCTCGATCGCATCGTATTGGACAGCATCGAGCCATTTGTGCCAACTTCTATCTCATGCGTGGCATGCCGTCCCCTTCCGCCTATCTTCTGTTCTGCCCCACTACTCTCCTCACTCGCTCGTAGCCACTATTGACTCCACATTTCTCACACCATGTAGAGCCATCATGCTATTTCCTTGTGCACCAAATCATCGTCAATCTTATATTTCCCATTCTAGCATCGTTCTGCCACACCTCACATGTGCTAGGAGTTTGACTACCATCGTCCCAACCCATTGCCCCACCCCACTATGACCCCACCTAGGCCACATGAGGTAGCCAACCGCATGTCGCCAGCTCACTATCTCATGCTGCTACTTGCTGTAAAACACCAACCAGTAGTGCAGGGCCACTTCCTTCCCTCCATCGCTGCTTTCAGTCCCAAGTGAGCATGTGCATAGTTCACGCTCATTTTTTGCATGCCCACTCGCTGACAGCCTAATCCTGCACATGCGCTACTCTGTCGTCCTAGAGCCCGCATGTGTGCTCACTCGCTGACTGCCGACCCTATGCCGCGCTGTCGAGTCGCATTGCAGCAACTTCGAGGCCTCGTCCCTGCCAACCCCGCCAAGCTCCACGCATCCCTATGGCTTCCCTTGTAAGCATCCGAGTGGCTATAAAGGTTAGCAGGAGCTTGAGCCTACCTCTCCCTTTTTGTTCCCTTCACAGTACAGCCTTGCTCACTAATACCATGCCCAATATTTGTTTCTTCTTTGTGAATCCTAAGCTCAATCCCTCGCTCTTGATCCCCTTTCTCTCCACAAAAATGCCACACCATGTTTAGGCAATCTATGAGCACTTAGTGTGCGTGCGTGCCCCGTCTCAGCTGCTTTCTTGCTCTACAATTGCCGAGGCCACACCAATCCAGGTAGTGGCTCCAACTCCTTTGTTGAGGTCACGAAGACAAGGATGAGCCACAAGTCACCATCGCCACATGAGGAATCAGCCTTGAGCACCCTACACGTCCCTATCCTCGCCACCCATCACCTACCGCCTGTCACCATCGTCCCTATACAGCTCCACTCGGCGCATGCGTGACACTTGAGTGAGAGAGACAGAGAGAAACTGAGGGGAAGAAGAAGGAAAAACAAAGGAGAAGAGAGGTTGACCTTTGGGCCTAACTATTAGTTTTTCTGTTAGTGGCTAATGACCTAAATTAGTTTAATTAAGTAGATGTTGATATGAAAATCGTTCTATATCTGTACCGATGCATTACACGTATGAAGGCCTAAAATGTTTGCTTAGCTACAGTATAGGTCATTAAATTCTTAAGGTTCGGAGCATGATAGTCAATTTGAATTGAAATTGATAAGGAAGATAGAAAAAATTAGACCAATGAGCTAGTTGACCAATAGGTTGATACAGACTCAAGCTATCAGCTGTTTAGTTGATAGATATTAGTTGGAGAGTCTACGGTTATCTAGCCGATAGAGATTATCTCATAAGTGACATAAAAACTGCTAGGCCACATTACTAACTTTATTGAAGACAATCTTTATAGATCGGATTAAACTGAGACAGTATAAGACTACAGCTAAGAAGATTAGATATGATTGATAATAGATTAAATGTGATATAAAAAATTATATCATATAATGGTTCAAAACGGATGAGAGTGAACGCGAAGTATAAAGATATTCATTGGTTAGAACTCCGATTAAATGTTGAATAAAATCTATCGACTTATCAAGATTTATGTTATCAAAAGCAATCCAATAGATTGGACCTAATCGAGACAGTATAAGATTGAGAAAAATAAGATAAACTTAATAAGCTGATAAATTCTATGCTAGTGTGATAGATATACTAGATTAGACTAAGAGATTGAATCAATGCAGTCTTAGACAGAATTGAATATATAAAAATAACTAAGTAAATGTATAATCTTATCTAAGATATCGAACCAAATCAAGAAAGTCTTAATTAAGCCGACACATTCATCATATAAAGAGACTTACCTCTTGCTAGAAATCGAACTTAAACGATGTAGCCTAACCTAAAATACGATCTCATCGAGAATTACATTACTTTTACTCTTAGAGGTGGTGATACGTCGAAATTGATTGTATTGATCTGATTTTTTACAAGACCCTAGGTGTATATATTTATACCTTTGGTTTATATAAGTCTAAGATGGACATAAAATAACATTTCCTAAAGAAAAATAAAAGAAAACTAATATATTAGTAACGCAATGGCTTTAAAAATATGTTCCTTTTTCTCTACTTATTGAAACTTATTTGAATAGTCTTTAGATAATCCCTATTGGATTTCCTCTTCTCGGTGTTAGCAGTAGTTAACCCTGTGTATGACTTGTGTGCCCTAGATATTAATAAGCTTTTTAAGCTATGTTTTATTATGTGTCATTGACATGTGGGCTTGAGGACACTAATTGGTCATGTTGACCAAGTCAAGCATTGACCATGGTCCCACCTAACCTTTTAAAAATACTTGTTTCATAAATATAAAATAGTTGGGCCCATCTGTTAGTGGTACAAGTATTTTTTTAAAAAATAATTCAGAAAAGGAAATAAAATCTATACAGTACTGTTTAAAATTTTGCAATGAATTAAAATCCGAACCACCCTTAGAAAACTCATAACTAATTGAAAATTGAGACCAAATTGAGTGAAACTGGTCTCTAAAATTTTGTAAATTCAAGAACTACATTAACCACAAATGGAAAATTTCGCACATATGCTTTTTGTTCAGAATATTAAGTAAGTCTAAATAAATAATTAATGCATATGCTAAAAATGATCTTTATTCATGGGTATGCTAAGGCAGTAAATATACATGGCTTTAAATAGATGATTACACCAATGATAGACATGAAATATGTTGTATAAACTAAAGCTCCACATTATTTTACCAAAATATAAATGATCTATAAGTAACTTTTGAGTTAACATCTAAAAAATTCATCCCCACGAAAGAGCTAAATTAATTCACTTGGTTGCTTGAATATAATTTTGGCTCACTGTGACACCATCAGTAAACATTAATTTTGATCCAGGATTGAACTAGTGGAGAATACCTATAATTAAACTAGCTTCAAGAGTAAATTAAGACAACCTAAAGTGAAATAACTAATCTGTGGCCATACCAACAGAAATTATATATGTGAATAAGACTTAAACCTAAATTATTTCAACCCATGCAATTAAAACAGCATACATCTTTGCATAAATCATTGATTCACCCATAATTGTTAACTTAGAATAAACTAAAGTACAAACTCTCTTTTGGGCACCTCTAATTAACACCCATAAATGGGTTAAGTCTACAAAAGCCAAATTTTCTAAAATAAGAACTTACCTTCAGATGACAAGAATGTCCCTTAGAATTAAAACTATGTCATGCATTTATATAGAAGCTATAAGAGTATACTGCATGTGAAACCAATATGCCCAAATAATATCACCTCTAGAAAATATATTAAAATTAAGCTTGTCCTAACTAAAATAGAGAGATAAAAACTTGATGTTATCTATACAAACTTGTGCTTATAAAATCAAGCTAGGAAATATAATGGTATATAATGAGCATAATCCCTATAAATGCATACTAAAATAACCACAAGGGAAAAATAATGGAAGATCAATAAATTATGGACAACATATACATACCTATGACTAGTGATTAAAATGCTTACTAATGCTTGTAAACCAAGTTACACAAATATGATGCACAACCTTATCTTAGCCACATAGGCTTCCCAATGATTGGAGCCTTGCCACAATAATAGGTTCACTACTGCCTCCTCCGACTAGGAACTAACCTAGCCCCGAATCAGAGATAGTGGTATAGACTATCCTCGCATGCAACTAAGCCCATGGTCGATGTATTTTTAGATGCTCAGTCACTAAGCCATGGTAGCCCTTAGATAACCCAATCACTAGAAATCCCAAGCTCTAGCTTTTAGTAGTGAGGAAAGAGGGAAAGCAACCTGAATACACTTCTTTGTGTGCTTTTCTTGATTGCTGTTGTTTTCGTATCTCCCGTTCATATAGATTGTATCATCTTGAAGTGAGGAACATGGAGATGCTCTCGAGGAGTGAAGTGCTGATCAAGATTAAGAGCAAGAATTAGCGGTATTACGCCCTAAGCAAGGCAAGTCATCGTACCCTTCCCCTTGATCATGTTAATCCCAGTAGTGAAATGTTTTATTTATAAATAAAATTGCATGTTATGTCCAAAATATATACCTACATTGTCTTTTAAGTCTTCCTTGATATTATTATCTTATATCTTGATTGATGTAATTATATTTAAGTCCATAGTCAACTATTGATAATGCTTAGCCATGCTTAATAAAAGATCTCATATTTGATGATGAGGATGTAAGGGAGACAATCACTTAGGTACCGCTAGTCGTCGAGAGAAAAGCAGGTGGAGACATGAAATATCACTCCATGTATCACCATGTGATGAGACTCACCTCTTGCTAGAGACTGAACTTAGCCGATGCAACCTAACAGATCTCGTCGAGAACTATATTACTTCCACTCCTATAAGTGGTGATGCATCGAAGTTGATTGCATTATTCTGATTCATTTTTTTACAAGACTCCCGAATGTACATATTTATACCCTTAAGTTTATACAAGTCCAAGATTAACACGAGATAATATTTCCAAAATAAAAAGAAAAGAAAACTACTCCTACCTATTTAAAAGAGATATTTATAAACAAGGAACCTTCATAATGGTTTCAAAGGATAGGTTCTTTTTTCTCTACTTATAGAAACTTCTTTCAATCTGTTCTTAACTGGGCAATCCCCATCGGCTTTATTGGTTTTTCTCTTCTGACTGAATCCATTAATGGCTCTTCAAACTTTTGGTGTTAACACATTCCCTCTAATTTTGGAATGTGAGGACTCACACTTCAGAATTATGCTCTCTGGGCTTTAGCGACTCTAAAATTTTCTCATGGATATACAACTCATTACAGCCCATTTGACCTAGCTCAAGTGACAATGTCTCCAGCTGTCTATGGTCTTATCTAGAGCTTCTTTCTATAAAAACTATTCATCTCTCTCAAAACATCACATCTATATACTAATTGCAAGAAACTCTCCATCTCCTCAAATCTCCTAATGAACCTCCGACAACTCGGAGCCTCTGTCCTCTTCTTCTCTAGCACAACTCCTCTAACCTTCGTAATGGCGTATTTGACCTCCATCCTAGAGGAAAACTCTTCTCTGATTCCTTTTTTGCTCATTGTGATTTAGGTTAGCCAGGTGCTTCCCATTCCATTCATCTTGTTCTTTATTTTCCCTATAGAACCTTATAAACCAGATCCTAATCCCTATTGCGAACCGCCCCAATCACTTCTATCTTGGTCCCATGGGTAGCAAAGATTCAATAGACTTTGTTAATGCTAAAAACCAATGGATTTTGTTCCAAAATGCTTCCATGTTCATCAATGATTGGATCAACAACTTCAAATCCTAGCCTACCAAACTCCTAGGGTGGAGGGATTGGTATCGCCGTGTATCAGTTGCCAAAAGAACAATGTGGGATGAACTGGATATTGTCCATTGCATCGGACTATCACTCATAGAAATGGAGAAGAACAAGCCTCTGCTTTCATCAGCCTCCTACTTCTGGTCCAATGGGTTGAACACCTTATTATTCAATCATGGGCCGATGACTCCAAACTTTATGGATGCAACTATGTTGATTTGTCTTAACACCTATGCATCTGTCAATCCATCTACTCTCTAATTTAAGCCACGACATTGGCTGCAGACTAAGGACATTGGCAAATGGTCAAGATACATAGTAGCCCACAACAAAACATCTAGGCCAGTTGATGACAGGGAATAGATGGCCTTTTTGAATTTATGGCAAGAATGATTTGTCTTCTATGGTTCGACCTTGGGTCCAATGACAAACATGTAGTGCCTAGCAGAAAGATTGACTGATCATTAGAAGATTTCCTTAGGTAAATATCTTCTGGGGCCATCAAGTAGTCACAAAGCTATCAGCTGGTTAGCCTCTTGGACACATTGAGAGTCCTTGGTGGTTTCTATAGCTATGGTCGAACCTATTCACCTTCAAGGTAGTTAACATGCCTTCTCTCAAAAGCCTCTAGTTTTCCTCATCAGAATATGCAGAAGATGAAGGAGCCATCCAAAGCCGATGCACATCTTATAGACAAGAAGCATTGGCTCTCCTAGGCTACAAAATGTCTCATATTGGAATCTAACAGTGGTTCAAATAACTTTTATTATGGCTTCACCAAGAAGGTAATCACTTGGTGACTTTTGAGACACCCTTTAAATTTGATCTTTCCAACATGTCAACTGATGAAGAATCTAAAGCTATTTTCACATCGGCAATCTCTCTATGCCTCCTACCCACCGGCTTTGCCTTGGACCAATCGCAACAACTATCCTACTAGTTCTACCATCCATCAGTTTGCTCTTGTTAAATAGGATTTGGCCAGCTGCCGATTGGCCTACACTTTGTAGACAAGATCCAAGCCAGGCTATATTAAAAAGTGCACTAGAATATGACGAATGAGGGCTTTGACTAAATGATTATCATTGGGGAAGTTCACCGAATGGAAAATCTATATAGCCAATTCAAAGCTCTTTGCCCGATAGTGGAATAAATGGAGAAAATATATTTTCAACTTATCAGCTACTCACAATTGCTCCTCACTAAACCTAGACTATGTCGAATCCGATGAGGAGGTATAATCTTTTATGCTTTTATTTATTCATTTTCATTCTTATACTCTTAGATATTTTTGATTTTATTCTTTAGACTGCCGATAGAACTACTCCTAAAGTGACCCAAAGTGGCCAACCAATTGATTATAGGCCTCTATTGGCTTCTCTAAACTTTGGATCCAACGCACCTCCACCATCATCTCTCCTTCAATGGCCAAATCCATGGTCTAGAAGTGCAAGAAAAATTAAATTCATGCAGGCCATAAGAAAATGAAAACTTCAACCGACACAACTGCCCCTACTAGGACCGCCTAAATTCTAGATCCCAAGTAGTATCGGCTCCTCCTTCCCCCACTAGTATGCACCATCTCTCCTGTTCTTTCCAATCCTTTATTACGTCATACTTAGTTAATTTCAACCAATGATGTAGCCTAAATCATTGGCTCCAAAGCTCCAAACGTCAACCGATGCTGTAATTAGGCCTGAGCTGATGACTACCCAAGCTATTTTAGAATAGCAAGCATCGAAACTTCAAGCTTCCAAATAAAGCGGTGACACCAAGATCATCCCACCACCACTTATTCTCTATCAAACATTGGTCATCACCAAGAAGATCCCATTCCTATGGCTGACACCAATGTTCCAGAACACACCATCTTGTCTTAGGTAAATTCACTTATTCCAATCCCGCGTCCTCTTTCATTGTCCTAACATTAATGTTTTACCGATACACAAAAGTAGTCACTAGTACACTAATAAAGCCATCCTTCTTCACCGATCTCTATAATCAACTATCAAACATTTTGCATCAGCTGGAGAGCCCCATTGACACACTGGCGGAGGACTCTAGAGAGCCAACTCTCCGGTGTTGCCTTGTGCCCCTGCACTCCTATAAAAAGGCATGACCCCTCCTGTTTTTTCCTATCCCTCATCTCTCTTTTCCACTAGCTCGCCTTGCTCGACGCGCCATGGATCGAGCTTAAGCTTGAGTGGTGCAATACACTATTGCAAATTTCTTTTTCTAGGTGAGCCGCTCCCTTCTAATTCCTCTTACGCACCTAATTAGAATCCCTAGCTAGCTCCACTGGTGTCGCACGACCTTGTAACCTATGGCCACTCTTGGGTTTGTACCACCCGTCATCACCGTGCCACCTTCCCTCCATTAGAGCCACTCAAATAGTTCCCACTTGTCACGCTCGAAAATTCAATAATAATTTCTAAACTAATTTGTAAATTCAATTATCATCTAAGAATCAGCCAAGGTACACAAATTAATAATTGAATATATAGATCCAACATAATAATAACGATATATATACTTACAAAAGAGGTACTTTGTCCTCACAAAGAAGAAACAACAACAGGAAGACAATATAGTGAGGCTTCATAGCTCCACTCCCACAAGTAGCTCAACTAGGATATAAGCCAAGTCTTCTAACTCTATCTTCTTCATCAGAAAACTTATCTTTGCTAATGAGGTTTTATTGATAGTAAGGTGAGTACATAGAATACGTAGCAAGTCATACAATATGCAGATGTAGAGGGAACAAAGGCATGATAGGGCTCATTTGCAAGTGGTAAAATAGTAGAGTAAATAAATATCAATATTAATCCACACTTAACAGCACACTGATGCTACATATGTCCAACCCATCTTTGAATAACTAATCCCAGTTGCACAAATCTGTCCTCCATACTAGGAGGTAATAAATTATTATCACTATATTATTATCATTAATGACTAGTATGGAACTACTCACGAAAAATATTGTTAGACATGTCCATAACCATGGGCACAACTATTTAAATAGTTTTACTCTGACTAGAGATGTATAAATTTACCCATAAGACACAACTTCAATATTATGTCACACATGTGTCGTGATACCCAAAATTAATCAAATAGAGATTATGAGAGGACCATCCAAATAACATGCCTAACAAAATAGTCACTAGCCAAGTCCTTAGTATAAGTGGCCCAACTTCTAGCTAGAGAAACTCTTGGCTCACAAATATGTATTTAATACCGCCATGTAGGACTTAGGCCTGCCATTATGGATTTATTGACATTGCCATCAATAAAACGCACCATAGTGCCTCCTATTGGAACGTCCTACACTACAAATATAGTTGTTGCCATGCAGACTTGTGGTTAGTACTGTAAATTCTTCACAATAGTAGTTCACTAATCAGTCTTTATTTGTCATGAGCACAACCAACACAACCATGTGCTCACAACCCACCATTAGTCAAATTTTAGTTGAATAATTATTAATTAATCAAACATTACCAACCGTCATGAGCTACCATTAATTAACTATAATTAATCATAAGTTGATCATTAATTATCCCACATAAAATAATACTAGTATTTCTAAGAATGGCTAAGCAATTGTACTAATATCTAGCCTAACCAATATATAATGTCCAAGCTAGTCAAGCGAGAATTTAAATATAGGTTCAACATGCTCAAAGTGATATTGGATCTACATGACTTGCCTGCTATCAACAATCTTCAATTAGTCTTTCGATGCTCTTTCGATGAACCCGTGATCCTCCAAAATGATGCAAACTAAACGCTAACACACAAAATGAGAAAAAGTCTAATAAAAACCAAATAAACAATATAAATAAAGTGCATAAATATGTAGATCTTGAATTTAGATGAATTATTAGCCTTGAACGACCTCATTTCGAGTTCGTATGAATTATTATGAGTTAATAAAGTTATAATTCAATTAAAACCTATTAAAATGACCTAAAAAAGTTATTGCATCATATTTAATTATTTTAGAAGTGGAACAGGATATTTATGACATCAGCTAGGAGAGAGAAAAGGGTAGAAGTCAATGATAGGTAGGACCCACATGTCATAGAGAGAGAACTTTGTCTACCATGGACTTGGTGCATCGAGAAAGTCCAAAGTGGTCCATAGAGATGGCTGACTAGGATTTGTTGACTGGTGTTGACATAGATCAAATGTCTCGGATTGAAGCCAGCCAGATGGGTACCATGCAGGACGCCATGAGGCAGATAGGTAGGCGAGGAGGATGAGGTGGTGCTGATGAGGCATTCACACGAATGGCCACATGAACTCGATGACCAACAAGCATGGGTCCTATGGCGTACAGCGAATGGCGGCATGACGACAGAAGGTAACATAGGCATAAAGAGGAGGTCACAAGGATGCTCACCAACACAAACTTGATGAGAAGCGACAGCGGGAAGAAGCCAACGATGAGCTCCAAGTGGTGGCACCCTTTGGGTTCATAGTGACGATAGTGTTTTGGTGACTTGCGGTGATGAAGAGGTGGCAACCAGGCATTGTCTTGTTCTTGTAGTGCCGACGGTGGAGACGACATGGCCGGGCGATGATAGGAGTGATGGAAAGCAGCGGCCAAAGCTAGTGGTGACAACGGAGAGAGAAGGGGTTTGATGGAAGGTGGCTAGGGCAAACGGCAAGCTAGGGAAAAAGGTGTTAATGGGAGAGGATGCCACAAGGGTGCTATGTAAAGGCAAAAGAAGAGGAGATTGATGCAAATATGATGAATAGAAGTGGCAGAAAAACTAGGGTTTATCCTAAGTACATTGCGATAGAATGGCGTTGAATTCATGGTATATCCTTCGGGATTCAAGGGGATTTCTAGGAAAAAGAAGAGGAGATCAAGGGGAAGAAATCCCCTTAACTAATATTGGATGAGGAGCAATGACATGGCTGAATTTCATGTGAGGGGCAACAGCATCCATCCAGTGGAAGAATGTGTTAACACTAAAATTTGGAAAGCCCAGTGATAGATTGGAAAGACGATCGGCTTGAGCGCAGAAGTGTCCGATTGCTACAGAGAAGAAGCCGATCGGATTGAAGCAAGAAAAGACTCGGTTCCAGAATAGAAGATTATCCGGATAAGACCGAATTTAAGAAGGAGCCATGATTCACGGGAGGGTAGTCTATCCTATCTTATATGGATAGGAAGATTTAGTTAGTTAGTTAACTTTCTTAGATATATTTTCCTTTATTTTTGTTAGAAAATATCATCTGATGATTGTTGTAAACACGTCCGACTTTGTAAACCCATGATATAAATATAGACCGCCTGGAAATATGTAAATCATCAATCATTTGATCAATACAACCTCGACGCAACGCCACCCTAGTTCATCTAGGTTTCTACTAGCGAGGTCTGGCTCTCGACGCGAGGCTGCACCTGTTAGCTCTGATCTCCGACGAAGGGGTAAGTCCCTCCACTATCTCGATATGTCTCGTTCTGTCTAAGGCTATATTGGTTAGGTTCGAACTCTTAGGCCGATAGGATGTATCACATCACGTCCGTGTAGTCTCTATCGGTCTATCAAGCTCTCTCCACCGTCGTCGGTCTCATGCTGCATCGGTTAGGTTCGACCTATGAGGCCGCCGACGGTGGAATGAGCTTTAGGCCTATAGGTCTCTGTACGGTGTTTCATTGGAGTGTTAGTCGATGAGTTATCTATACGTTGAGCGTCACGCCCAGCGTATCGGCTCCTTGGCCGATATGCACCAGGTCTTCAAAGACTTTTCTTTGAGCGTCACGCCAAGCGCATCGGCTGGAAGCCGATGCGCACCTGTCTCTAAAGAGACATCCATTCATCGGCTCAGCTAGCCAATGGGTTCGCTGCCCTTGCTTCAGCACGTCCGATCCGGCGTCCACCGTCTCATCGTCGCTGGCCTCGTTCTTGTACTGTCTCGGTTAGGTTCGATCTTCGAGATTCGGTGCCAGTGGCGTCGTCACAGCGGACGACGGGTTTTGTGCTATCATATCTGGAGCGGCATCAGCTTTGCAGCCTGTCCCTTTTATACGATTCCTCACTACTTTGCATATGCCTTCATCAGCTTTCTAGCCGATGAACAACCGCTAGGAGAGATCCTGCATGCCTTGCTACTCTTTGAGTACACTCCTATGACTCCATCGGCTCTGCGGCCGATGGATTAGGGCCTTGTGTCCGATACACCTAGAGGCATTGTTTCATTCATCGACATCCGCCTACGCCCTCATCAGCTCTCCAGCCGATGGAAGGGCGCCTTGATTCCTATCGGCGACCAGCCGATAGCAGGAGCCATCCGGACACGGCCGATAACCAACCCGATCCTATCGGTAGCCAGCCGATAACGAGCGCTTGTATCGACCCGTCGTTCGACTGACCCGTTTGCCTCACCTTCTTTTCAATTGCAGGGTTAAATTGACTGGCATGCCCACACCCGCACCGTCGCGCCGGAGCCAAGCGAACCCCATAGCCCCCAACGCGTGTACCTCGAGCCATGGAGAGAAGTCGACCGGCCTACACTAGAGCTAAGTAAACCTCCTAGGTGTCAGCGTGCTCGCACCGGGATCCGGCGCGAACAAAAGGAGACTAGATGGAGCTTAAAAGACAAGCCTAACATGTAGGATCCAATCCCACATGTCAATGGGAGGAAGAGGTGGGGTGGGCTATGGCTTGAGCTAGTGCGTTGGGCCAGTGGCCTTGCGACTTGGTGCTAGCTAGGCCGATGACCTCGTGGGCGTGCACTCACGACTTGGCCAAAGAGAAGGCAAGCAAGGCTGGATGAGGTAGGAAAAATGAGAGAGATAGACTAGCCGGATGAGATAGGCCTAAGAGGGAGAGAGACCAAGAGAAAAGAAGATGGGCCAATGGGAGAGAGAGGAAGAGGATTGGGCCGAAAATGGCCCAAAGACGAGGAAGGGATTTTAATTGGATTTCTAATTTAAATAATTACTAAAATGTATCATTTATTAAAAATATTTTTAATGCTCAAATAATTTTAGGAAAAAATTAGAAAATACTTGGGCACTCAAAATATTTAATAAAATTTTATCTTGATGTTCAAATTTTCATAGATTTTTCTTTAAGCACTTTCTTTAATTATTATATAATTTCTAGAAATTCCTTTTTGACATCGATTTATAATCAAGCAATTTGTATGGTGTGACACCACTCTCTCATTCATTCCACCGTTGGTTGCTGTCCATGATGAGATGCTGCCGTTCGCCATATCTCCAAGGAGCACTGTTCGATCGTCCGATGTAGACAGCGTTTCTCTCAACTCGCCCTTCCGACGTAGCAGCCACGTCGGCGCCATGTTGACAGTATGTCGACAGTGTTTCACGTCGGCGCCATGTTGACAGTATTTCTTTCTATGCCCATTGCTTAATTTGCGCACCATTTGTTTTAGGAAGGGGAACAAAGATGGTTAGACCTAGAGATACAAGATGGGTTCTCCTTTTACAACATTACTCTGCATTGGCTTGATGTGGAATTCTCTCGTCAAGGTATCAGCCATGATTCATTAGGATGAGCATAATCCTAATCGAACCAATAGTTTAGTGCACAAAATGGAGAGCTTTTCCTTTGTGTTAAATATGAAGTTGATGTTAAAAGTATTCCACATTAAAAATGAGTTATCTCTTTTACTAAAAAAAGGATCAAAATATTGTTCGAGCCAGGTCATTGCTTATTGACATCAAACCACGATTAAGCACCTTGAGAAACTAAGGTTAGGATCCATTAATTGAAGAAGTCATATCATTTTGTGCAAAAAAATTCCATTTCCACTTTTGGATGAATCGCTGTTAAGATGGGGTTGATCAAACCTTGATGGCAACTTAATCACGCTTGAGCATCAGTACCATGACATTGTCTTGGCTTCTCTTGATTATATTATTTTGGAGATGAATCTGAAAGTGTGGAAATTGAATGTATATATAGATAGTCGGGACGGTATAGCTATACACGTGGGTTAACCTACTATAAATACAGTAGACTAACATTCCACCGCAGTCTAATCAGGAGCATCGCTAATATTCAGCCTGGATCGAAACTCCTGAAATAGTGAGGTAGAAAGTCCCTTGGTAAAGACATCGGCGTACTGCGATGTTGTAAGAACATGTAGGACCCGAACGTGACCAAGGACGAACTTCTCTCGAACGAAATAAAGATCAATCTCAACATGCTTCGTCTGCTGATACTACACCGGGTTGCTAGAGAGATACAGCATTGATATTGTCACAATAGACCAAGGTGACATGTCGAGGGGGTGGCGAAGCTCAAGGAGCAGCTATCGCAGCCAGGTAGCTTCGGTAACACCATTTGCCACAGCACGATATTCAGCTTTAGCACTCAATCTAGAGATCATATGCTGACGCTTGGAAGACCAGGACACCAAGTTATCCCCGAGAAATACTACATAGCCAAAGGTCGACCGGTGCGTGTTAGGATAGCCAGCCCAGTCAATATTTGTGTAAACAACAAGATCTACAGGCGAAAATCGGCGTATGGTTAGCCCAAGTGATAGGGTGCCCTGTAGGTAGCGTAGGATCCGCTTATCGCCCACGCTATCGATCCGTTGCCGACCAGATCGCTCGCTGATCCGATCCGATCGGATCCGTCGATCGAATCCTGCCTATTGCCTATCCGATTGTCCTTTGATCCGATCGGCTCTCCGTTGCCGACCAGATCGCCCGCCGATCTGATCTGATCGGATCCGTCGATCGGTCCGATCGGATCCTGCCTATTGCCGATTCGATAACCCTCCGATCCGATCGCCTCTACTGCTGATCTGATCCCTCCAATCTGATCGGCTACTCATCGGCCATCTGATCTGATCGGCTGCTCATCGTCCATCCGATCTAATTGGCTGCCGATCCGATTCCGATCGATCGACTGCCGAACCGTTTCCCATCGGCTGTCGAACCATTTCCGATCGATCGCGTGCCGACCCGATTCGAATCGGTGATGGGTGCTGGTGCGGAAGCGAAGGCATGATCGGATTGGCTGCCACACCCGGTGACGAGGGTAGCTACAGGGTGGGCAATCAGATCGGCAGCGCGGGCGATGAGACCAGCGGCACTCCCGATGACATGCAGTCGGCACCGGTGGTGGTGGTCAGATCGACGACGGGCGCTGGTTCAGAAATGGCAGTGTTGAGGGTATTGGACCTCGGCAGTCTCTCGCAACATAGTAGTGACGGAGGAGGAGATTGGCGACGGTAGCAACAGTGGTGACGTTTTTGGTTGCAGAAAGATAGCGGATTGGAACCACTCTGATACCATGAAAGTGTGGAAATTGTTGATTCTATTTTCTGTCAATATATCAGTATATATAGACAACCAGAGTGGCTTACAAGACAACCACATAGCTACATGTAGGTTAACCTATTATAGTTATAATTACAGTAGACTAACAGAATCATCACTTCAATGAGATATCATCTAAGTTGCATGTTTGTTTCTATCCAACAGACTCCTTCTCTAAGTTTAAAATAGACAATATTGCATGATTGTTGCAGATCCATGACCAAGACTTCTCAACTTTTGATCATTCTAATATAAGGGATCAACTTGAGACATTCGTTCTACACATGCGACATACTAATGATTTCAGTGCTTGAGACATTCAAATCTTGGTATTTTGCCTTGAAGATGGTTGAAACACAAAAGCATTTTATTTTTTCACTGGTCTAGTGCTTTATTGAGTTAGCATTGCTACATCACCAGTTGAAAGAGCCTTCTCGGCTATGAATATAATCAAGAATGATGTGCACAGTAGGATGTCCGATAAATAGCTCAATGACTGATATTATGCTACATCGAGTAGGAGACTTTTAGAGGACTTGATTTTGAAAAAAGTTAAGAAGAGATTTCAAGATGTGAGTGATCTGAGAATAGATTTGCCTGAGCCTCCCAGAGTCCCTAGAATTGCTTAGTGATTTATTAGTGGTATGTCTTCTCACCATGCTAAACAATTTTTAAAGATATTTATTTAGTTATCTATCACTCATGTTTTATAAATTGACTTATTTTTACAAATAGCTACGTTTACTATTATCTTTTTGTGTATGATAAATTATATGGTGTAAAAATTATTGTTTTATTTTTGAAATGAAAGGTACCATTTTGGATGTTATTTTGTGCCTTAACTTATTAATTGTACTATAATTTTTTTATGTGATTACATAGGGTACGTGTTACATTCGATTATCTTTATCGATGAAGTATCTATGTCCAATATGTATTTTAATGCTACATCCGCCACAGCCTAGAACAGATTCACCACAATATGGCTGACTGGCAATTTGACTTATTTCACTATAAATGAAATAAATTAGTATCCACAAAGGATTTATGTTAGTAATGTATTATCTAATCTATTTAATGCCAAAGATTATGTTAGTAATTTATTATCTAATCTATTTAATGCAAAAGATTGAAATCTTCAATGGCCAACTCAGGCCAGAAAAATCCATCAACTAAACTGCATGCTGCTTTTGACCTATGCTTCTATAAAACTACATGTTCCCCAAATCCATCCTGCAACAAGATCGAGTGAACATGAATATCTATACTGCCTCCACAATGGCAAAAACCCCACTATATTCAACCCTCCTCCTCCTGCCTATTCTACTACTTCTAATTTCAACCATATGTATACCAGCTGCAGATAAGGCATGTACCAGCTGCAGAAGAGGCATGTACGGCTCCACCTTGTCAAGGAAGTAACACACCCATCCCTGTTATCCTATTTCAATTGACCTTTTGTTTGAGATAGAAAACAACAATTAATATTATATGGATTTCTTGGCCATCATTTGTGGCCAGAGCTCCTTGGGATGGGCCAGGACACAACCTACATTACCATAAAGCGTGAGAATCCGCAGATGACAAATGTGGTGTTCTTGATTTCAATTAGTATCAGGCGAGAGGAAGATGGTGAATTCTATTGAAATCATAACATGTTGGTGATTGGAGTCCTTCCCACCGGTGGCGAAGGGGTCAGCAAGGTGCCACAAGTTAGCTAGAATTGTTATTGCTTTTGATATTGGCAATATGATTAATTGATCATCCAATTCCATAATATGTTGGATTTTGTATGGTACACTAAGTTTTTGTGTTCTGTTGTGTTGATTTTGCTCCTTCTGATCTGTTTGATTTGTTACGTTGTTATGTTCTTAATGGCAAGTTCAAATTTGAGGCATAGAGGCAGCAAGAGCAATTTGAAATGTTAAAAAGTTCCGATCTACCCTTTGGTGGGGTTAACTACATCCATATTCCATCATATATAATCCTTGTTTTCTATCTTACAGATTCATTTCTACATATATATGCAATATTTTCCTTTGCAGTATTTTACAATGGTAGATCCATACCATTTGACAGAACTTAGTTTTCCACTTAATTACCTCGGCTAGTCTAATTTGGCATATACCAACAAGAATATTACAAGCAGAAGCATTATGACCAATCCAACCCATCCAATATGAACCCCCAGGCCCAGAAAATTTGATGCCCAACAAGAATGATCCAATTAACAGCAAAAAAGAGAACATCATGTGTTGTTCTTATGTAGCATTATTCTGATTTTTCCTTTCATGAGTCCTCTATTGGATCATTTTCACTACGATGAATCTTCTTAACAAACTTACAAAGACAATGATGGCGACACCTACATCAAATTGATGCTAAGTCAAGTTGTGTGCAAACAATTCCGGGAATGCTCAGACTCGAGCGTCCCATGGGCCGGATGCCGAGCGCCCGGTGGACCCGTCGCTTCGCTCCACCGTGTGACGCCGATTTCCCAGGAACCTGTGGGCCGGTTTGCTCCTTTCCCGCAAAACGCTGATTTTTCTCGCCGACCCACGCTGCGCCGCCGCCATTTTTCGAGCAGCGGCCGGCCTCGCGTTGGGGCACGCCGGAACGGGGGTGTCGTCCTTTGCTTCTCCGGCGGCGCCTCTACCGTTCACAAGGAGGCCGCACGCCAGATGGGCCGTGTGCCGGAGCTTGGTGGCTACCACTTCCTCTTTTGTATG
Source organism: Oryza coarctata (assembly GCA_030770085.1). Taxonomy (NCBI): domain Eukaryota; kingdom Viridiplantae; phylum Streptophyta; class Magnoliopsida; order Poales; family Poaceae; genus Oryza; species Oryza coarctata. The sequence continues at coordinate 10,473,222 of CM061471.1, forward strand.
GACCCGACTAGATGATGCGCGGTCATGCGTTGGGCAAAACTAGCGACGCACCAACATCTCCGAAGTCCGAATGAAAATATTACTAGGCCTTCCACACACCTTGACGGTTGGGCCGTAGTGTGCCACATGAATTTAAATTCAGTCCACTATTTTTTACCTGCTAACCCTTTGACTTCTTAGATAGAGTTGCAGTCAGATCTATGTTCCACCAGAAATTAAATTATATGTATGTTTATCTATGTCACATATACGATGTTATATAATTACTTGTAAGAATATAGACATGGAAATAGCTGATTTATTAAATGAGCATAATTGCACCCTGATTAAGCTTCTGTGATTGTAAATATGTTTTTAAAATTTGGTGCGTGAAAAATGTTTACAACTATATGCTTTTCGCTAATAGTTACATCTATAGCTTGCTATAGTAATATTTATTCTTGCTGTAATTACATCCATGGTTTAATATAGTTACATCTATCAATAACAATAATTACTTTCATGATTATACATATGCCCTTACATCTTTATTGGTATACGCCAATAGTTACTTTTTTTTTGTCGTATAAGTGCGTCTACATCCTTATCGCTATAGTTACTTCTACATCCTCCAATAGTTACTTCCCAATATTATGAGGTATTTACAGGTAGGGGCTTAGAGTACCAAGGCTCCATTAATTTGCTTATTTTATAAACTATAAATCTCACTGTATTAGATATTTGCTAGGATGCGGCTACACCGCGCGTACGCACCGGTTAGTCCTATTCAGTGACCCGCCTTTTCGAAAAATAGTAAGTGCATGCACCCATTGGTTCTGTGTCAGAAATAGCAGCGTAGCAGCGTAAGTAATGCATAAAACGATGCAAGCAACACAAGTCAATCTCCCTTGCTTGCTTAGCTGCATATATATGTAGTATACTAGGGATAAAGCCATAGAAAAAAAGTAAAAACACCTCAAGGAAACCATTGATCGACAATGAAGAGAAAAATTAGAGGTACGTGAACACTAGAACAAGCTCAATCAAGGAGATATAGATAACATACACGCTAGTTACTTCTACAATTTGTCTAATATAGTAAACAATTACTTTATTTTTTGTGTAAAGTTACTCTCATAATTTGTCTAAATCACTTCTAATAAGTTACTTGTATAATTTGTCTAAAATAATTCTAATACAACTAAGAGTTATTTCTATTCCTGTGTTAAGTTACCTCTATAATTTATGTAAACTACTTCTAATACAGAAAAGAGCTACTTTTATTTCTTTGTTAAGTTACCTCTATAATTTGTCTAAACAACTTCTAATAAAAAGGGTTACTTCTTTGTTAAGTTACTTCTACAATTTACTAAATTAATTCGAGTTACTCTAATTTCTGTATTAAGTTACATCGATAATTTGCTACACTACTTCTAACACAGAAAATACTTACTTTTATTTCTGAGTTAAGTTACTTCTATAATTTGTCTAAATTACTTTAGGAATTTGAAATATTACTAGTGTTTAAATATATTTAATATTAGACTTATTTTGTTGTATATTTTGAGTGGAATATAATGGTTTAAATAGATCATAAAAATAACATACGTTCAACAAATATGTGATGTCAAAAGATTGTATATAAAGAAACATTGACTAGTTATATTGGTTGATGGCTGCTATTAGCACATGCGGCAAATTTAAAAAAATGGCTTGCGTGGATGCGACGCGTTATACCTAGTTAATACAGTTAAAACCAACCAAAACAGATCCGATAGCTCGTACGGCGCCGCGCGCGCGATTACGCTTCCCACATCTCTTTGACCAGGGCGAGTATGAAGGGGCTAGATTCGGCTACCGGAGTTGACAAAAGGTAGAACTGGCCGCCCGGAGTAGAGTAAAAAGACGGAAGAAAAAAGACGGTAGGCTTATTCTAGTTCTAATGTTACAAGCTATTTTTTTAATGTTGCATATAGTTGAAATATTTTTCACCGAGGGATGAAATATTTTTCATTGAGTAATAAAATATTTAAAATAAATTTTTTAAAATATTTTCTACTGAGCGATAAAAAAAACATTGACATTTTTATATACGATAAAATAGGTTTTGACTGGGTTTAGACGTTTGATCCTTATACTCCCCAAATAATTTGTTCCATCTAATTTGCTTGTTAGGAGATGTTGTATTGGTTTGTTCCAAACATTCATCTATTATGCTACCTAGGAATTAGAAATTTCATACTTGCACCAATTAGGAGGCAAAAGCTGTATGTTCTCAAGGTTATGCGTTTTACAAGCTGTACATAATAGGCTATTGGAATTTGATCTTGATGAAATATAAATAGCCAGAAATAATATCTTTGCAATGTTTGGGCAGTATAGATTACCAATAATTAAGTTTGCACCAACAAGTACCCAAAAAAAAAAGTAAATCTACAACAACAGGTGCCTCACAGAACACACACATACTCCCCCAACAAAAATACAACCTTTTGTGCAACAAGATGAAAGATACGCAGCACATGACTCGACCTATCGATCGATTTGGATTTGAGTGGTCGATCTAAGCCTCGATGGGCTTGCAGACGACGGTGGCGTGCTTGAGGATCTGGTTGCTGAACTGCCCGGGCTTCTCGGTGGTGTCCACCTTGTCCATCCCCGGCGGCGGCAGCAGCTGGAAGCTCTGCACGAGGCGGCCGAGCGTGATCCCGATGATGGGCAGTGCGAGGATGATCCCCGGGCAGCTCCGGCGGCCGACACCGAACGGCACGAACCGGAAGTCGTTGCCATGTGCCTCCACGGTCTTCTCCTCCTCCAGGAACCTCTCCGGCCGGAACTCGTCGGGCCGCAACCACCGCTTGGGGTCGTTGGCGAGGAACCACGCGTTCACCAGGATCTTGGACTCGGCGGGGATGTCGTAGCCGGCGAGCTTGCCGTCGTTGAGGTTCATGTGCGGCACCAGCAGCGGGATGGCCATGCGGAGACGGAGCGTCTCCTTCACCACAGCCTGCAGGTACGGGAGCCGCTCCAGGTCGGGCTCCGTCACCGGCGCGCCACCCAGCACCGTCGTGATCTCCTCGCGCACCTTGGATTGGATGGACGGGTGGTTCACCAGCTCCGCGATGCCCCACTCGATCGACCACAGCGTCGTCTCGATAGCTACAAATTTACACAAAAACACTTCTTGTTAACATTTTACTCTTCTAAATTATAATCCAACCTAAATTAGCGTTTTTACTAGTTTAGACTCGAAATGTTTCGTATCTAGTTCATATGTGATCCCAACAAGACGGATGTATATATATAGTTTGAATCATAAAAAGGTGGTATGATAGCCGCCTACCATAAGAACAACACGACTTTGCGCATTGCGCCTGTGCCGATTAAAAAAAAAACTGTATCAGTTAGGTGATGGTTCCGCTGATTAAGACGTGGCTTGTCGTGCGTGCTACTACTACTGTTTCATAACCAAAGAACTGGTCCTCAAGACCAAGAACATGGCAACCTGATTATTTAAAAGGTCGTATTTAATTAAGACATACTTTAACTATAACCTATCACGAGTAATGCATACTTAGGTTCTTTTTAGACATAATAACGATGTAATGTGTTGGTAGAAAATGCTATTGCAATTTGGCCTCTTTTCTCAACAAACTCAGAGCATACTCTGTTTCTTTCAAGTACTAGTAAAACTCCTGCTTTGTCAAAACTAGATATGAATATGCATGATGTACTATGAAGTACTGTAGATCTGATACACAATTAGGTAGAGAAAATAAATCTAAGGATAAACTAATAGTCAAATCTTACACGGGACAAAATATTACGCACCAGCAACGTTGATGTTCTCGACGATGTAGAGGACGTTGTCATGGTTGATCTCGCCCTTCCTCTCGGCCTCGAGTATGTGGTCCATGGCACACCGGATCTCACCAGTCTGGTCCATCATTTTTCTGCAAAAACATAAACCCATCCACGCCGATTTGTCAGACGAATGGTGATGAAATTAGGGCTTATGGTCCAACTCAAAACCTTATTTTCAACTATTTGGTTTATAATTGTCTCGTTTTACTGATACTCTAACACCAGATAAATTTTTGGATGAGCTTTTTCTTGTGGCTTACATCTATAGACATGATCCACTTCACTAAGGGTAGGCCAACAGGGCCCGCTTTCCCTTGATGAGGAATGCACGTATGCGGCTACTAATATGCTATTTGTGGGAAGCGTCCTAGGTGTTTTATCTAACGATATTTATCATGCTCACATGTATATTGTTAATGACAAGGAGCTGTAGAATGTCCTTGAAGTTAAGTATGGAGCTTTTGAGAAAGATAGTGCTTATATATCATAGAGTAATATACCATCTATAGGATAGTGGATAACTATTCCATGGTACAATAGGCTCATGAGATACAAAGCATTGTGAGGAAACTCGTACATATTAATTGCTCACTCCCTAACAAGTTTGTAGCTGGCACCATTGTTGCTAAGCTGCCAATATCGTGGAGGACCTTTGCCAAATCTTTAAAACACAAGACGAAGAATATTGCAATCAAGGACCTAATTGTTTCTTTTGATGTTGAAGAGATAGCTAGAGCAAATGATGGATGCAATGGTGGAGGCGAGAACCACTTAGCTGCCAATACTATGAGGAAGGACCATCCCAGCCATAGCAAGAACAAGGAAAAGATGGTGAAGACCAACCAATCAACCAACTTTAAAAGTAAGAAGAATACGAGAACAAACCCTACTTCATGTGCGATGAAACTAGGCATTGGGCAAAGAGGTGCCTACACCACAAAGGAAAGCAGGAACCGGGGCAATCTTCCAAGGCTATGAACACCGTCACTTTTGACAATATTGTTGATGGTTCAGCTAGGTATGGTAAATTACTTACTATTCTTTCACCTATCAATTGGTGGATTGACATGGTTGCTAATATTTATGTGTGTGCTAACTACCACAACTAGGTCAACCATCTTGATAGGGACGGTTGTCTACTTCTATTCACAGTGTTGGTATAGTAGATCTAAAGTTATTTCAAAAAAGATCGTGCAACTAAAGAACATGTAACATGTAATGTTTTGAATAGTGTTTCGATGAAAAATAAGGATAAAACTTCATATGAGGAATGTAACAGGAGAAGGCTATCATTGTCTTACTTAGGAACTTAGGGTTGCTTGAAAAAGATTAATGTGCTAATCAACAAGAAGTGCAAGCTTGGACAAAAACCGGTGAATTGTGTCTTTTTGGATTATGCTAATTGCAACATTGCTTTTAAATTTTTGTGGTTAAATTAGATATATATAACATGTATATCGATACGATCTTTGAGTCTCGTGATGCTATATTATTTAAGAATATGTTTCCTATGAAAAATTTGAATAACATATATAATGAAATAGTTTTAAAACCTATTGAAACATTTGAACAACCACATAAACAAAGTCATGAGGAGAGTGACAGTAAAGCTCTAAGAAGAAGCAAGAGGCCAAAGATTTCTAAATGCTTTGGTGATGATTTCACTGTGTACCCTATTGACGATATTCCCAAGTCGATTTTTGAGACGTATGCATCTCTGGGTGAAGACTATTGGAAAGAGACAGTCTATAGCAAGATAAATTCTATCGTAGCTAATGGGACCTTTGGGAGGTTATAGAGAGACCCTGTGGGTGTAAACCTGTAGGATGCAAGTGCATGTTCAAAAGTAAACTTAAGCTTGATGATACTATTGAAAAGTATAAGGCTCGGCTTGTGGCAAAGTGATACACATAAAAAGAAGGTAATGCTTTCTTTGATACTTATGCTCTGTTGTTAGATTGATCACTATTTATATACTACTTTTCTTGGTTGCTTTATACGGTCTTCTCGTCCATCAGATGGATGTTAAGACGACTTTCCTTAATAGAGAGTTAGATAAGAAGATCTATATGGATCAGCTTAATGGATTTATAGTAAAAGGTCAAGAAGGAAAGGTGTGTAAACTATTGAATTCCTTTTATGGTCTCAAGTAGGCTTCAAAGCAATGGTATAAAAAATTTGATAATACTTTGACTATTGTAGGCTTTATAGTAAACAAAGCTGATAAATACGTGTATTATCGTCATGGTGGGGGTAAAGGAGATATCATGTGCTTATATGTTGATGACATACTGATTTTTTGGACAAACCTTAACGTGATAAATAAAGTTAAGGCTTTTTTGTCTAAAAACTTTGATATGAAGGATTTAGGGGTACCTAATATTATTTTAAACATTAAATTGATCAAGGATGAGGATGTGATTACATTATCGCAATCCCATTATATAGAGAAAGTGCTAAACCGCTTTGGATATATGTATGGCAAGCATTTTGCAACACCTTATGATTCGAGTCTAATGTTTCGAAAGAACAAGGATGTTATCAAATATTAATTGATATATTTCTAAATTATTGGCTCTCTTATATATCTAGTATGTGCAATGAGGCCTGGCATCTCATTTGTGGTTAGCAAATTGAGTTGGTTCACTTCAAACACGGGTGATGATCATTGGTACGCACTTTAGTGTGTGATGTGCTAATTGTTAAGTACGATGAACTTTAGAATTCACTATACTAGGTATCTATCGGTCCTAAAGGGTTATAGTGACTTAAATTGGATCTCAGATGTAGATGAGATAAAGACCACAAGTGATTACATCTTTACATTAGGTAGTGGTGTTGTTTTATAGAAGTCTTTCAAACAAACCATTTTAACAAGGTCAACCATAAAAGCATAGCTTATTACATTAGATATAGCTACTATTGAAGTAGAGTGGTTGCATAAGCTTTTGATGGACTTACCGGTGGTTGAAAAACTAATACCAACGATTATGATAAACTATGATAATCAAACGATGATCACTAAAGTGAACAGTTTTAAAGATAATACTAAGTCTTCAAAACATGTGAAAAGACACTTGAAGTCTATTAGAAAATTGAGAAACTCCAGAGTGATAGCCTTAGGATATGTACAGACGGCTAAGAATATAACAAACCCCTTTACGAAGGGTTTATTATATAATGTGATAGAAAATACATCGAAAGAGATGGGTACGAGACCCACGTAAGTTATTTAATGGTGGTAACCTAGCCTATATGATCAAAGATCCCATAAACTAGGTTTGATAAAAACAAGTTATGAGTAACTAAAAAAGAGTACAAACTCTTAAGACCCTCTCTATATGAAGATACAATATGCTCATCATTGTATGGCATGTTGGCTTTTGGCTTAATGTATTCTATTGGTTTGTAACATCAAGAGGTGCTGTCCTACAGTATATCCTTGAAAGAATACACCTATGTGAGCCCAATTGTTAGTCATAGTCTGCGAGATTTAAGTGATCTCTATGAATCTCATGAAGAGACCAAAGGCCTATGACGTATACGCTCTACTCAAGAGGTAGCCCAATTGGTAGACATGTATCGATTTGACTTTGAGTAAAACTTACTAACACAAGACTTGGAATTTAAGATGTAATTCATGATCCAAATCGTGGGTAAGTGTAGCTTAGAGTTCTAGGTAGGTTTTCAACTTAGCAGTCCATATAGAAACATTGCTATATCAAACAGTGCTAAAAAGGTTCAAAGCTCATTAAAACATTGAGATCTGGTGGGAGTTGATGTAATTTAGAGCCTATGGCCCAACTAATTAAATGAAAATTTTCTAAAAATCTCAAAGTGCCATATAGTGATGGTGGGAGTGGGATCCTCTAGTCCCACCTTACTAATTGGTGAAGAGATAGCTCAACTTATAAGGTTGGCTCTCTTTCCCCTCTTGAGCAAGTGAGAGGGAGAAAGGAAGAACCTACAAATCGTTCGCTCGTCTCACCTCACTGGTCTGGTCCAAGGTGCAGCGAGCCATGTCTACGTCACATTTTGCGGTTTTATTTTACTGTTTTGATATTGTAACCAAGTTAATTTCTATATGTGGATCATTTCGGGTTTAGGCTCTGCCCTAACTACACACCTCCAGACTATATATATCGATCTTATCGCCCTCTCTTGTGATAAGATCAATCTCCTCTTGGGCCTAGGTTTTCTAGCGCTGTGCCACCACTAGTCTCCCTCATCTCATTCATCGGTGTGCACCGATGGCCGAGAGAGTAGGTCTGTAGAACAATCGTCCTTTCGGATCCTGCACCGAGAGAGTGCAAATAAGGTTTTTAGGAAGCGCCTAGCGTGACTGCTCGTTGCTTCCACCATATCATTTTCTTTGTTCGAATGCGTCTTCCTCCACGACCGAAGAGGATGGTCTCCTAGCACAAAGCTGTGAGGTTCTATCAACAGCAGTTTCTCCGACATCAGCAAGAACAAGCTACACGACAAGTTGCTACTGTTAAGATGGATAATAACATGATGAACAGCGATGGTAACAACATAATGGGCTTAAACTGTAATCAAGCGACTATCTCAGGATAACTACTATACGTATTTTGGTTGTTATTGGATATCATATTTGTTTTTTATAATTATATTAGTATAGTAATCTATTTATAATTATGAGATTATGATATGTTATTTATTAGATTAGATTAAATTTTAAGGTGCTAATTATTTCAACAAACAGCTCATCTAAAGCTTCCCCGAACAACTACCACACAAAGTCAGCAGTTTTATCATCGCAATTCGATCCAGAAACCGAAAATGCAAGCTGGAAATTATATCTTTTAATAAAAGGGATCCAATAAGGAGGATTAAATTAGTCAATTATGCAGCACTACTACTGATCGACAAGAAAACAGGGGAAAAACTGATGAACTGAACTTTATATGAGTTTCGTTTTCATCACTAATTAAGCACATGGAAGATCCAGTAGATCTGCTTAATTCGTTCAGAATGAAATGAATTTCCGATTGATTAGGTTACTGGTAGAGTTTCTGTCGCCGTCGGTGTGATGAGGTAGGACTTTGCTCAAAACGTAAGCTTTCAGCTAGCTGGCGTGGAAAGCAACCTGCTGGTCACATGATGTGCGGCTCACCTAGTCGTCAGACTTTGCATGTTCATGAAGGCAAGTTTTGAACATTAGGCAAGTCCAGCTCTTACAGATTAATCTTCTCTTGTCACCAATAAGTTATTTTAGACAGCGACATGGTATCCTATTATTACTCAAACGAATGATTTGTGCTCGTAATACTAAAACATGCTTTCGAGACAAATTTATACATATAACCCCATGTAAATATTGGAAAGATAAGAATACTTCAAGTTTTGAAAGTGACTTGAAGCTTACCTAATTTAGAAGATTTGTGACAGAGTGGACTTTTAACCGCTAATTTTGAACCTGGTTGGAGGTATCCTATATGCCAAAGTTAAACGCTTTAATTAGGCTCCAGAGGTAAACAACCGTGACGTGGACATTGGCTGCCTAGTTTGGCTCGGCATGGGTTAGTAGCTGGGCTCCGCGGCACAGGCCGAGTCAATCCGTTGCACAACCAGAAATTTGACTTTGCAGCTACCTCATGCAGTCAGCTTCACAGCCAGCAACAACAAGTGATTGATTCCTCCTACCCAAACAGATCTGAGGCTGCCACCTCTCCACGAGAATTAATCCCTTCCTCGCGTGGCATGTGCACATACTTGTATACTACTACCAAACTTTCTCTAGCTCAAGGCTCATCCAGTTCATGTCACCGATGCAAAGCATCAAGCATGCAACCAAACGAGTCATCCTCACCTACCACCAGTCGACCACACACCGATGCAATTATGCAATTTCGATACGCAAGATGATGAATAGCAATAAAAAAAGGAAGAGATCAAATGTAGTAGTACCATTTGGGATTAATTAGGTAGGATTTGTTCTTGCGGATTCTTGGAGATGCAGATAATTAATTGAGCAGATCAAACGAATCGAATTGAATGGTTAGAAGAAGGATTGGAGGAGGACTGACTTACTTGCGCTCCTGGACGAAGTGGTCCTCGAAGAGCTTCATGCGCTGGGACTTGAGTTCGTGGCAGCGGGTGAGGTAGCGGCGGAGGAAGGGGCGGAGGACGGGGATGAAGTCGCCGTAGTTGTACTCGAAGCTCTGCGAGAGGCGGCTGCGCTCGGCGTTGAAGGCCTTGAGTTTGTTGAAGAGCGGATCGTCCACGCAGTCGAAGCGGCGGTCGAACATGATGCGGAACATGTCGTTGTACATCATCAGCTGCAGCCGGCGGCGGATCACCACGCCGGAGGTGGCGGCGGCGGGGGTCGCGGCGGACGTCCTCCACCACGAGGCGCGCCTCCTCCTCCCACCCGACGCGGTTCTGCGCCACCACCTTGTTGGTGAAGAAGGGCACCGTCATGATCCGGCGCATCTTGCGCCAGTGGTCGCCGTACACGGTGAACACCATGTCCTGGCCCTTGCCGGTGAAGATGTCGAACACCACGTTGCGGGTGCGGGACCCGAACTCCACCCCCTGCGTGTGGAGCACCTCCTTGGCGAGGTCCGGGCTGGAGACCACGACCAGGTTGCGGACCCCCATGCGGAGGAGGAGGATGTCTCCGAACCGCCGCGCCATGGCCATCAGGTTGCGATGGTTGAGGTCGTCGCCGACCTGGAGCCAGTTGCCGACGATGGGCGCGCCGGCGGGGCCGGGGGGAAGGAGGAGCTTCTTCCCAGTGAACTTGGCCACCACGACGGCCAGCACTGCCGCCACGAAGAGGCCCAGGAGGACCTTCTCCACGAGGAGGGGGTCCATTACTGCCGCCGCCGCCGCTCTGCTCCGCTGCCGCTGCTCTGCTTTGGAGAAGACCAGTTTGGTTTGGATGCGGATGCAGATGCTCTGCTCTGCTGCGGCGGACGATCCAACGGCGGGGATTATATAGTGGCGGATTTGGGTGCAGAGGGTTGGTGACTTGGTGTGAGGCGGTGTGGGCCCCACCTGGTCGCAATAGATGGGTCCTATCCTTTGGACATACTGGAAATAATTCGGGTTTTTTTTTTCTGAAGCTTTTGCACGCATTGCCAATAAGAAAAGGAGGGTGCTTCCTGAACTGGTACATAGGGGTTGGGTTGGTGAGAGTTCGTAGTGGTAGGGTGGGTATGCGTATTTGCGATCAAAATATATGACATCAAAACATTGGTAAAGAAAACCTGTGAGGGTGGGCTATTATTTGATTTAGCATAATACTAGGTTTTTGGGGCGGAAAAACTCATGCTGAAAATTCATTTGAGACCAGTTTGGTTTTGGCTTAACGAAGGGTCAATGACGCGGCAGCCAGTTGGACCATGAAATGCACTCCCATTGAATTAATGATCGAATCTTCTGCACCATGTATCCCAACAAATCAGTTTCTATGTAAGCGTTAAAATATTGCAAACGCGTGGGTCTTCTACAACCAAGAGATTTGTCCACAACGACAATTTGAATCATTCAAAATTTGCAATCCAAATTAATGTCGCAAAAGTTTAGCTTGTCATAGCAGGGTCAAACCATTCCTAACCTAATCTTGTAAAAATTCCTTTATCAATTTTTAATAAAAATATTAATTAACTTGATAAAAGATACGCATATACTCTGTTACCAATGTTTTTATGCCCGCTGACCCAAATTCGATGACGAGATATAAGTACATCTTCACGGTAAAATGAGAAGAAAGAAAATAGAGCATGTATATGTCCATTTCACCAAACCTTTACCCAAAATAAAAACGTTGTGTGATATGGCACGGAGGGAAGAAAAAGATGGACGATCGAAGAGGCCATGCTACTATCCAAGACAAATGTAGCTAAAGTGAGGTTGACATTGCACAGTTTATTTCGAAACATATATACGACAATCTGTTATCAGTCCGATATTCGTTGAACTGAGAGGACACATTTACCAACCAAATGTTCAGCTCTTCGGTTGGACCATTTCAATCAAAAGCTTCTACAGTCTTTTTGAGTTAAGTGGAGCGGTGACGATGGTCACTTGTCAGCTACTAAATTTATAATCCATCCGTCCTAAAATAAATCTATTTCTATCACTTATCTTTTATACCAAAACAAACGTTTTCTCTATCTACCTTATTATCCTAACCAATTATAATTATTCTATATTTAATTTATTCACTTGTTTTTTTCTTTTTAACCAATCATAACATTCTTTTAATTATTTTTATCTAACATATTTGGTAGTGAGTTAGGGATGACAACTTTTGTTAGCATGTTTTTTTAAACAGTTAAATGTTATATTTTTTAAAAAAAAACTTTTTATATATAATTTTCTAAAAAAATTTAAAAAATTATTTTTTAAATTTATAATAATTAATACTTAACTAATCATACGCTAATATCTTTTCTTATTTTGTGTGCCGCCAAAATTTCTACCACCAACTAACGGAACCTTAATAACCGTGCTCAACTCTAAAAATAATATTTTAGGATAGAGCTAACTATATGCTTCTAATACAGTGTGTTTCCTTACACAGTTCCTCGCCTGACCAGTTCAGTTCAGTCTGCATCAGAAAAAAGAAAAAAAAGAAGAGAATAAAACCTCAGACTTTTAATTTGCGTAAGTTCGAGTTTGAATCATCCCCACCAAAGCACGGACAATTGGATACACCAAGACAAAATTGAGTTTGCAATTTCGATGCGAATTGTCTCTAGCTGGGAATTAATGTACTCTATCACAACCATTTTTCATAGTCATATTCTATTTTTCTAATACTTATAACACTGTAGAGGCATTGTTAAAATGCTTGCCTTGTGATGAATTATCTCTAAAAATGAAGAGACATTTTATAATATGCCTTAATGTCTTGTAGCATTTCTTTAGATGCATTTGTGAAAATAGAGGAAAGAAATGCAATTCCTAGTATGTAGAGGCACATCTTGGGAAAATCATTTCTATAGTAACCATCTAAACCTCGTCTCATTATTTGTTTGTATATACCTTGTGTTACTCCATATCTACCACAGATTAATCTCCTAAAAAGTACCTCTAGAGATATTAAAATAACTCAAGACAATGAATTTACATATAATGCAAATTATGAAGTGCCTAAAAATTCCTCTAAAATGTGCTAAAATTGTCTATAAGTGTCTCAAGTATATAGAATTCCTGATTTTAGAGGTGATTTTCAAATCTCCTCTAGCTAGAAAAGTGCCTCTATATAAGTTTTTATTGCAGTGTGATGACTACATTATAGGATTTTAAGATTATGTTATTGATGGCATGAACTTTATATTTTTTATAGTTGTAATGTTTTCACTTTTTTTAATGGAAACACAAGTTATAAATTTTCACTTGTGTTCATATGTTACATTATAAACCATCAAATGAGTTGCCTAAAATCTGAAATATCCAAACAATAGTAAAGGTTATTCCAAAATTTTGCCTCCTTTTTTCATCATTTTTCTAAATTTTCTCACTTGCAGCTTTTCATTTTCTACTGAATATATTGGTCTTCGGTCAATTCAGTTGATAAATATTTTTTTAAAAAAAAAACTGGTTTTGGGCATAAACCAGTTTGTTTTCGTTCTCGGTGTGCAAGTAGCTTTTGGACTTCAAATTTCGATTTGCAAAACTTCAATGTATAATGTTGACAAAAGCAACCGGTTCTCATGGTTTTCATTGATTGGTTGGGCGTCATACTCCCAACAGAGATCGCATTTGTACACCATGTGCACGGGTCGTGTTCAAGCTCAACAAAGTTGGAAACGGGAGTTTTGGTCGGTCGGGTAGGTAGATACGGTACGGCTGCTACCCCAAAAGGCCAGGAGCCACGGCAGCCGTGGCCAAACAGCAAGCATACGTACTGTGTTTAGCCTAAAGTCACCGACTCCATCATTTCAATAACTCTTATTTTTTAAACACAATGCAAAGCGACATCCTCGTATACACACGTATATATCCTACCCTACTGAACCAATATATATTAATATTGATATGTCGGGTATCGACAAATACATTATTCGCTACTAAAAGAGTTAACATATTTTACCATGCGGGACTGGTTTCTAACCAGTGCTACGCTCAATTCGCCATCATTTGCTTAATTCGTCGGTAGCAAACAATTAGTAAGCATGCATGTGTGAACCGCGATGAAAAAAATTCTTAGGTACAAGCACTAGCTTAACCGTATCATTGGTTGGTGGCGATGCCACAACGCAGTCAAAAGTGGCGGTGGTTGGAGATAGAATGTAGTGTTAGCCGACGCACACAATTTTATTTACAAATTTAAAAGCTGACAAGGTGTGACGAATTGTTTGTTCCGTGCACCACTTGCGCAAGTAACATATGGCCACCTACCACGACGCCCAGGTGGCCGGCATAGAATATTATGATTATGAGTTCGTTCCTACTGCCTCCAAAATGTAAGCGATTGCTTTTGTCCCTAATGATCTGCCACTTATTGGACCCTGGTCGAACTTTGAATCTTGCACTTGCACCAGCACAGCTCGCAAGTTGGGTGCAACAACAACCGCGCGCCTGTGAGCCGTGGTGCATCGTACGTGTGCAACTATTTGCCCTACCGCATTATATTTCTTCTCACCGCCAAAAATCCCGCGAACAGGAAGGGACGACGGCTCGGTCACACGAAGGTCTGGGAGGTTTGCTTAGCTCCAGTGTAGGTCCATAAGCATCAAGGTTCGTGGGCGTGTTAGTCAATTTGACCCTGCAATTGACAAGGAAGTGAGACGAGCGGGTCCGATACAGGCGCTCGCTATCAGCTGGCTGCCGATAGGTTCGGAATACTCTTCGATCGGCTGGGGAGCCAATATGGACAGGTGTCGACGAGGGGTTGACCGCAGAGCCGATGGAGGAACCAGGGTGTGCTCAGAGGATAGCGAGGCGCACAGGATCCCTTCGGACAGCCAAACAGTGATTCATCGGCTGGAAAAACCGATGAAGACGCATGCGGCATAGGCAAGGAGTAGTATAAGAACACATGGGCTGCAAAGACGATGCCGCTCCGGATATGACAGCACGAGACCCATCGTCCGTCGTGGCAGCACCATCAACACTGAACCTCGAAAATCGGACCTAACCAAGACAGTACGAGGCCGAGGCCAGCGGCGATGATATGGAGGATGCCGGATCATCTATGCCGTAGCAAGGATAGGAACGAACCCATCGGCTAGCGGAGCCGATGAGGGGACGCCTCTCTGAAGGCGGGTGCGTATCGGCTGGGGGACTGATACGTTTGGCGTTACGCGTCGTGGGACGCCTCTAAAGGCTAATGCGTATCGGCCGAGGGGCCGATGCGCTGGGCGTGAAGCTCAAAGTATGGATAGCTCATCGGCTAGCACTCCGATGATACGCCATGTAGAAGACTATAGGCCTGAAGCTCGATCTACCGTTGGTAGCCCTGTAGGTCGGACCTAACTGATGCAGCTCAACACTGATGACGGCAGATGGAGCTTAACGAGCCGATAGGTCCAGCACGGACGTGATGCGATACGTCTGATCGGCCTAAGAGGTCGGACCTAATCAATGCAGCCTCAGACAGAGCACGGCATATCGGGATAGTGGCGGGATTTACCCCTTCGCCGAAGATCGGACTTAACCGATGCAGCCCCACGTCAAGAGCTAGAACCCACCGGTAAAGCCTAGATGAACTAGGGTGGCGATACACCAAGATTGTATAGGATCAAGAGATATCTTACATGTTTTCAGGGGGGTCTATATTTATACCCTGGATTTACCGACAGAGTCCGACTCATCTACGACCATAGGACAATATTTTCTAGTAAGAACAAAGGAAAATATTTCAAAAGAAGTTAACTAACCAGCTAAACCTTCCTAATTAAGTAAGGTTACAATTTATAAAAACAAACATCCCATCTCAATTTCCCATCTCCAATCATCGGCTTCCATACGGCTCTCAATATCGGCTATCTCAATTTCCACTCTACTGTTCAGCCGATACCCTGAAGCAGTCTGAGCAAGATCATTGGTCTCTGCGTTTTGCTCTCTAGAAATATAATCCAATGTCACTATCTTGAAATCCTTTAACAACTGTTGATATTTTTCATAGTATGACTTCAGAATTTCATCCTTGCATTCATATTCACTAGATAATTGTTTGATTACCAACACAGAATCCCCAATGATCTCTATCGTATCAGCTCCAATTTCTCTCAGCAGTTGAAGTCCCTTGAGTACCGCTTCATATTCTGCTTGATTATTTGTACTATATGGTTTGATTGTGAAGGCAAACTCAAACTTGCTCCCCGAGGCGAAATGATCACCAAGCCGATACCAGATCCATACTTACAAACTGATTCACCAAAGAATAACGTCTATGGGATTGGCTCCACATAATTCTCTTAGACTCCTCTATGCTATACAATAAAATCGGTTACCACTTGTCCCTTGATTGCCTTAGCCAATTCATACCTCAGATCGAACTCCATCAGAGCGAATATCCATTTACCAACCCACCCCCTCAAGACTGGAGCCGATAGCATGTATTTGATCACATCGGCTTTGCAAAGCACTGTACACTCAGCCGATAGAAGATAATGCCTTAACTTTGTATATGAGAAATACAAACATAGGCATAACTTTTACACAGCAGTATACCTAGTCTCAGCATCCAGAAGTCATCGGCTCAAGTAAAATACTACTCGTTCTTTTGACTCAAACTCTTGTACAAGCATTGATCTAATTGACTTCTCATCGGCTGACAAATATAATTTGAACGGTATTCCCTTTTGCGGCGGAATCAGCACTGGTGGAGAATTCAAGTATTCCTTAATATGATCAAAGGCTTTTTGCTGGTCATCACCCTACACAAACTCTTGATCGGCTTATAACCTTAATAAAGGAGTGATCGACTCAATTCTTCCTGATAAGTTTGAGATAAATCTCCTTTTAAAATTGAGTTTGCCGATCAAGAATTGCAGCTGTAGTTTGTTACTGGGTGGCTCGGTGGTCTGGATGGCCCTGATGCTTCGTTAACTGACTTCAATTCCTCTCTCATGCACCATGAAACCCAAAAATTGTCCAGCCGATATGCCAAAAGCACACTTGTGAGGATTCATTTTGAGTCCGTATTTCTTTGTCCTCTCAAGCACTTTTCGTAGATCGGCTATATGTTCTTCAATACCTTTGGATTTCATCACTACGTCATTAATATATATCTCCACCAACTGTCCGATAAAATCATGAAACATGTAGATCATGGCTCTTTGATAGGTAGCACTAGCATTCTTCAATCTGAAAGTCATAACTACCCACTCATATAAATCAGTAGCCCTAGGACACCAAAATGCAATCTTGTGGATATCTTCTTCGGCCATAAAAAATTAATTGTAGCCTGCATTTTCATCCATGAAGCTAATAATCTTGTGACCCAATTAATAAATCTGCCATCGGCATCGGGTACTCGTCTTTAGGGGTTGCCCTGTTCAAATCCCGGAAGTCGATGCATATTCTTAACTTTCCGTTTTTCTTGTTCACTGGGACAATATTGGACACCCATTCAGCATATCAGCGTGGTCTGATAAAATTTGCATCGTATAACTTTGTGATCTCTGCCTTAATTTCATCATGCCACTCCGCTTTGAATCTCCTCTGTGGCTGCCTAAATGGACGATATCTCGGTCTGATAGGAAGCCGATGTTCCACAATCGATCGGCTTGATGCCGGCATCTTATGGTAATCCTAAGCAAAGCATTCCCAAAATTCCTTTAATAATTTTATCAGCTTTTCTCGGAATTCAACACATAGATTTTTACTAATGTACGTCGGCCTCAGCTTGTCTCTTGATCCTATATCTATTTGTTCCAACTCATCGGCCGACGTAAAACCTTGCCCTAACTTTCCTTCGGAGTCTTCTATAGTTCCCATGAAAACAATGGATCCGAGCCGACTTGCTGAATCGGCTTTATTCCTTTATCAGTCACCTCTAGAAAATTTCCCACCCATGTTTGTCCAGACAGGCAGTTGAATTCATCAGCTTCCAAGAATGGCATATCAGTTGTTGTCACGCTAGTCGACTGATTGGCCGTGATCACTTCAACTCTGTCTCCTTGCCACTGTATGAGGTTTTGATGCATTGTTGAAGGAATACAATAGTTGGCATGAATCCAATCCCTGCCAAGGAGTAGACTATACGACCCCTTACTATCGATGACAAAATATGTGGTAGGCAATGTCTTGCTTCCAACTGTTAGCTCCACATTCAGTACTCCTTTAGTTTATGACGGATTGCCTCCGAAGTCTTTCAAAACCATATTTGTTTTAACTAAGTCTCCAGCCATCTTACCCAATTTGCAGTATGTAGAATGCGACATCAAATTGATGGTTGCGCCTCCGTCAACTAGCATCTTTATCATCGGCTTCCCATCGACATATCCGTTAATATACAATGGCTTTAGGTGCCAATGCTTGGATTCTTCTGGTTTGTCAAATATGGCTTGACTCGGTTCCAATATTAATTGGGCAAAATCTTCTTCTTGACTTTCTTCATTGGATACACATGCTTTATATTTCACTGGTAAGAAGAATACCATGTTAGCCTGAGCCGATGTACTAGCCTCTTCCTCTTTTCGCTTTACTTTCCATACTTTTTTAATTTTCTAGTTCCGATCGGTTTCTTCATGGTCCTGCCGTTGTCTTTTATGCTGCTCTCTATGTCGCAGCCTTGTTAGCTTTGTTAATATCAAAATCATATCTTTCTTCTTTATTTGCTTTCTTGATCTATGGACATGATACGGGTTTTTTATTCCTGGTCCATTCTGCCAGTCCCACCTCCTCATCGGATCCCTCATTATCCGAGTCCGATGCGTATACCTATAGCTGATCGGCTTTTCGATGGAACCTTTCTTTCTTGGCACCTGCAAATCGGCTTTCATGAGCCGATACTCTTTGGAGTAGATGAGACAAACTTTCGAATTCTTGTAAAGAGATACGCTCCCGAATCGGAGCCAACAATCCTTGGAAAGCCAAATCGGCTAGTTGTCTGTCACTTAAAATGAGACTGTAGAATCGGCTTCTGACGTCTCGGAAACGCTCGATGAATTCCGGGACTGATTCATCGTGTCTTTTGTCTAACTAATGTTAAGTCTGACAACCTCAACTCTTGAATTCCGACAAAGAAATATTTATGGAACTGTTTCTCCAAATCAGTCCATCCCCTGATTGAATTTGGAGGTAACAAAGAAAACCAAGAGAAGGCTAGTCCAGATAAAGACAATAGAAATAATCAGACCCTCAGTGCTTCATCAGCCGATGCCTCCCCACATTGAGCCAGGAATCGGCTAATATGTTCCATCGTAGATACGTTATCTTGCCCTGAGAACCTAGAGAAATCTGAAATTTTGAATCGGTGCGACAGCGGAATTCTGTCGAACCACTCTGGGTAAGGGTGCTGATACATGAAAATTTATTCTTTAGGCTTAATGCCGAATTGCTCCCTTACAATTTCCGCAATTCTGGCAGTCCAATCTTCTTCCTTTGGATTCTCCTTTTGGTACTATGGGATTGAAGTTGGTATCTAACATGATCCATAATGATCTCCTTGATAGTTATTACCATGATATTCTTGCTTATATCCCTCATAATAGGCCGTCTGATGATACCCTGGCATCACGTCTTCATGTTGCCCCCAATCCGCTCTTGCACTGGCGGAAACATATTTGCCGACATATCCCTTCTGGATCCGTAAGTAACCTATGGTTGCCCTATTCTCATCGGCAAATACACTGGCTTTTGATTAGGTTCTTTAACAATAGATCCATCCATAGTTTTCTTGATTAAATTGTGCAAAATATTCACCAGTACACCCGATTGGTTAACGAGCGCATGGTGAATAGCTTCATCAACTATCTCTTGTAGCATCTTCTGAGGACTGATGGGCGGCGATCGGCTCAATTCTCCTTCCAAAATTGGCTTTGGCATTTTAGACTTTTGAATCGGCCCTAGTCGGGTCATACTGAATAACTCCAAACAGAGCTTCTAAAAATTAGTTGTGTTCTGCTCCACCTGGTATCTCTGCTCCTCAGTTAAATCCTTCATCGTTACTGGGATTATGTTGTTTGCGTTGATTTCTTTACCCTCCATTTGATCACCGTTGATTGAAGGACTTTCAACTGATGAAAAAGGTCTTCTAGTCTCACCGGGCATGCCAAAAGGCGTGCTCACCGCCAAAAATCCCGTGACCAAGGAGGGACGGCGGCTAGGTCATGCAAAGGCCTGGGAGGTTTGCTTAGCTTCAGCGCAGGTCCTTAAGCATTGAGGTTCGCGGGCGTGCCAGTCAATTTGACCCTGCAATTGACAAGGAAGTGAGACGAGCGGGTCCGATACAGACGCTCGCTATCGGCTGGCTGCCAATAGGTTCGAGATGCTCTTCGATCGGCTGGGAAGCCGATGTGGACAGGTGTCAACGAGGGGTCGACCGCAAAGCCGATAGAGGAACCAGGGTGTGCTCAGAGGATAGCGAGGCGCACGGGATCCCTCCGGACAGCCAAACAATGATTCATCGGTTAGAAAAATCGATGAAGGCGCATGCGGCCTAGGCAAGGAGTAGTATAAGAAGGCACGGGCAGCAAAGCCGATGTCACTCCGGATATGACAGCATAAGACCCGTCGCCCACTGTGGCAGCGCCATCAACACCAAACCTTGAAGATCGGACCTAACTGAGACAGTACGAGGCCGGGGCCAGCGGCGATGATACGGAGGACCCCGGATCATCTATGTCGTAGCACGGATAGGAACGAACCCATCAGCGAGCTGAGCCGATGAGGGGACGCCTCTCTGAAGGCGGGTGCGTATTGGCTGGGGGACCGATACGTTTGGCGTTACGCGTCGTGGGACACCTCCAAAGGCTGATATGTATTGGCCTAGGGGCCGATGCGCTAGGCGTGAAGCTTAGAGCATGAATAACTCATCGGCTAGCACTCCGATGATATGCCATACAGAAGACTATAGGCTTGAAGCTCGATCTAATGTCGGCAGCCCCGTAGGTCGGACCTAACCGATGCAGCACAACACTGACGATGGCAAAGGGAGCTTAACGGGCCAATAGGTCCAGCACGGACGTGATGCGATACGTCTGATCGGCCTAAGAGGTCAGACCTAACCGATGCAGCCTCAGATAGAGCAGGACATATCGGGATGGTGGTGGGACTTTCCCCTTCGTCGGAGATCGGATATAACCGATGTAGCCCCGCGTCGAGAGCCAGAACCCGCCAGTAAAACCTAGATGAACTAGGGTAGCGATGTGTCAAGATCATATATGATCGAGAGATATCTTACATGTTTCTAGGGGTATATATTTTTACCCTTGATTTACACACAGAGTCCGACACGTCTGCGACCATCAGACAATATTTCCTAGTAAGAACAAAGGAAAATATTTCTAAAGAAGTTAACTAACCAGCTAAACCTTCCTAATTAAGTAAGGTTATAATTTACAAAAACAAACATCCTGCCGTGGAGTCCACGGCTCTTCCGCAAACCTGGTTTCATCTGAATAATCTTTCAATTTATAACCGAGTCTTTCTTTGCTATAACCTGATCAGCTTCTCCACTGTAGCTATCGGACCTTCTTTTAGTCAAGCCGATCTTTTTCCTTTCTTTCCTCGGGTTTCTCGGACCTGATCCTGATTGGACAATCCCCTGTCTTTAAGCCGATCCAATCTTCTACTAATCTGATCAGCTTTTCTACAGTTCTCCATCGGCTTTATCTCAATATCTCTATCGGCCGATGACTGCATTAAATCTTCCATCGGACCTCTCAGCCAATCGATTTTAGTACCATCCGATCGTCTAGATTTTGGCGTTAACAATTTTCCACTGTTCAGGGGAAGAAAAAAGTTGTCTGTAGTGCAGTATTTTTTTTCTTTTGAAGCTTGTATGATTTTTTAAAATAAAAATAGGGTTGAGTTATCAACGGTCGTTTGTGTAAATCTTGAATTAATGAAAAGCACATACAAGAGACAAAAATAGTATTTGTCCTATGTTTTTTTTCTTTCATGTGGAAAGAAAGACAACGAGATATTGAAGGTCCTCATTTGCAAACCTGAATATCTGGTCATGGTTTTCTTTAAAGGAAAAGGTCCATTTACATCTTAAACTTTCGGGGAAATCTAAATTCATCTCTATATTTCAACAGATATTATTCATTCCTGAAATTTTCCTCCTTTAACAAAATTCAAAGTGGTTTTGAGTCATCTGGCATTGTGATTTAAGGTTCAAGAATACATTTAATTTTAAAAAAATGTATATAAACCAAAATATTCTTAAGAATTCATAACTTGTTCTACATGTTATGTACAACCTAGATTAGTTTTTGTGAGCTATATAATTAATAGTTTATAATAAGTAAAAGAATACAATTTTGTGCTAGGAATAACCTTCATTTTTAAGAGATCTAATTAAAATTTAGGTTTCATGTACACAAATGTGCAACTAAAAAGTTTGCTAGATAATTTTTAAAAAGTAAATTATACAATTTAAAAATTAGTAACTCAATTAAAAAAAATACTTGCAAAATCTTTATTTACAGCTGGACATATTAGAAGATACATAAATTTGGTCCAATGAGATTCTCTTAAAAATGATTTTATTCAGATTTAAGCACCATTTGCTGTGGGCAAATTATATTACATGTTGCTTGTAGAAATAATTGTTTTGGTTTTAAATGGGCCATGGAAGATGTAACATTTTTTTGAATTTATTCTAAGCCATTTAATAATTTTTATAATTATATTTTTAGCATTTCATTACATTGCCATGTCAATGTTATGTCATCCGTGAAAGCTCTCTTAGATATTGCCTAGAGAGGATAAATTCCTTAATCACAGCGGTCAAATTGAATAGAGTGGGACTTTTGGTCTAGTGCTCGGAACCTCCAACCATGTCTCTCCCCCATAAAAAGAGGGCTAGTCAGAACCTCCAATCCCTAATCCTGAACTTCTGATCAACTATTAATTTGTTCCCAAAAAGCAACTCACAGCCTCACAACAATTTAAAGATGAACAACTATACACAACTACTACAGAGAGCAAAGGAGTACTACAGAGAGTAGTCGAAGGGCACATGAGAAAGATCAACACAAGATAGCCAAGAGTGAGACAAGATCACCAGGGATTTTTACCCAAAGTTTAAACATTATACATCTCAATTGAGAAACTTCTAAGAGTTAAGTCTCGTTTATCCGCTTGTCTTACCAAGCGATCATGAAAATCAACATAGTTTTCACTCAAAGTTATCTCTTTTTTTTCAAAACTGAGGTCTATCCTCACAAACTTCCTCAGAATAATCTACAGCTTAAGGCAGCTCATAGGTGATGCTTAACCATTTAGAAGATCATCCTCTAATAATAATAAGTACCAAACAATAGCCCATATCGATCCGCAACTGCTCAAGATCTTCCTAGCTTATTCGCATGCACAAATTGTCACAACCACCCTAATCCACACTCAAATCACTATGGAAAATCATACAACTCTAGGAGAAGCTAGGACATAGAAAACCGAAAGTAGAATGGCTAAACTTGCACTAGAAGGGATGGAGAGGTTAAATAACCATATCCTGACATCATGTATCAGTTACTCATAGATTTAATGGTCGAAGGTTTCCATCCCTAGGACCTAAATGCTCCGGTCAACATTTAGCACATGTGTTGAAAACTGTGGGTAAGAACTTTTGATCTAGGTGACTGGAATCTGCGACCAACACTTAGCACATGGTCTAAAAACTATGGGTAAGAACTTCCAACCCAAATGGTAGAAACCTCCAGCCTACTCAAACAGACTACACCCAAACCCATGAAAGTGTTGTACAATGGTATCTAAAAGGATTTAGATTTTGAACACTTGGTTAGACATAAATAACTATTTGGTACCGTTATGGTATGATTTTTCTAGATTTAAATTCAAAATACAAAGAAATTTTAAATAAATCTCCATGTCTTCTCGTCACATCACATCATGCTTGTGAGGGTCTTCATGCATCACCCTAATTATCTCGGTCTAATTACTGCAATATCATAATAAAACTATTAGTCCCTTAAGTGTTTTGTCACAAATCATCCAAAAATTACTTAGGAGGCTAGATGTGCTTTTAATCGGAAAACACTTTGAATCTGGTCAAAGAATAAACTTAAACTGTATGTATGAATAGTGTGGTTTTAAACTTTAGGAAATTAATTTTAGATTTTTACGTGAAAGTTCATAGATATACGTAAAAGGCTACCATTTTTGCTTCAGTCTGTGATCTTGTGTCCTTTCGGACCATTAGTAAAACACTATAGCTTCAAACGGAAATTGAAGGAACTTCAGGAAATCACAGAAATGTAATCGGTTGGAGCTCAAACATGATCATTCATGACTGCCAATTAAACAAAAACCCCCTTTTCAAGAAACTAATTAAACCTCATTTTTTTCTAAACAAAGTTTATCATGTTTCCCAAGTAATATTGCAGTGTACGACTTATTTAGAACTTTTCAGAATTGTTTTAGTTACTCTAGTAATTTTTTTTAAAAAAATGAAAGACAAGCTGCAAAGATGAAACTGTATTTGATTTAAAAACACATTGAATAGGTTCAAACAATTATATTTTTTGAAGACATAATTGTTGAAAATTTATCATTCACACATTGGATCGGTATTTAGATCCTTTATATAAATTTGGCTATAGTGGATAAAAATTTATTTTTTCACACAAAACTGATTTTTATTTAGGAATAAACTCTATTTTTTGTCAAACAACTATACTTTGTTTTGCACTTACAAAAATTATGGGTTATACATTCTCCATACTTACAATTAAAAACTTAGGCTGAAATCATATATTATTATTAAAATGTAATTGCTTATGCCCTAGGCTACATTACAAGTTTACAACATCAATGTCACAACACTCTACTAAAATATTTTTTATTACAAGGAATATACATGCACATAAAATACTGCACACGCACACCACACTTACACTGGTGAATGTGACACCTACACGCTTAAAGATATGGAGACCCTGCAGTAAATATTTAACCATGTTAAATTACTATTGAAAGCATACTAGTGTTCGCAATGTCCGTTGACACCAGGATTTAAAACTTAGTGGTTAAAGTTATGTAACCACAATTTCATTGCCACATCATCAGTGTATTCCCTTGAATTACTAGAATATATACCAATGTTTTAGAGCACATGGTACTTTATAAGTTCAAAATTGTTCTTTAGAGTTCGGTGAAAGTTGAGGATTGTAAAAATATCTTTTGATACTACTCCAGTACTCCCTCTATTTGATATGTAAGTTGTTTTGGTTTTATAGTAAGTCAAATTTCTTTTTAAGTTTTATCAAGTAAATTATAAAAAATATAGTAATATTTTTAACATCAAACAAACATATTATAAAAATTTATTTAATGGAGGATTTAATGAAATTACTTTGGCGTTATAAATTTTACTGTGTTGTCTATAAAAATTGGTCAAACTTAAATAAATTTAACTTAATTAGAAAAAAAACTAAAACATTTTACATTGATTATATATTATTACCAAATTAGAAATAATCCCGACGATGAAAATGAGATAGTTTTATAGTAGGCTTGAACATTCTAATATAGGACTTCCTTAGAGCTGTCAGCAACGAAACGTTGACCTGCACTTTCGTGATTTTTTTCAGAGGCAAGACATTATTCTTGCATGAATAAACAATGCGCGATATAATTTTAGATAATCGATGCGCCATATGCTTGCGTCGAGTTGAAAAATGGACTGATCAAAAGATACCCAGAATATTTTCTTTAATATGTTATATCTCTCCCCTATATTGTTAAGTTGTCTAGACTTTCTCCCGCCATCCAGCCATAAGGCCATGACCATGATCTAGTTGAACACGTCGCCATTAGTGATCAAGTGAGATCAAGTACGGATCCATTGACTTGGAGTCTTGGTCTGCGTGTGTGCGTGCATGCAGCTCGATATCCAGTAGCCTAAAAGCCTCCAGCTTATTAGTTTTGTTTAATCGCGAGTTCGTAGTTGAAGATATCTTAATTAAGCAGACTGACGACATGTTACGTTTTGAATATACCAGATCATATGGAGTGCGTTGATGCGGTACGCTGGCACCATAATATTGACACTGATAGTGGATTAGTCGCCATTGATAAATTGATTGCGTTATTTGGCCGGCTAGCTAGCTACACGACAGGGCAACACGGCTGGCAAACGCCTGCCGAAAGTCAGCTCGTTATACTGATCCAGTCTGTGTGCTTGACCAGGTTTCTACAATTACAAAACCATCAAACTGAGCTTGCAAATTGAAATTAACCACAACTATAGGGATATGGCGAGATGGGTTAGCTTTCCCCCCACGTTCAATAAATCAAATGACACACTGTAAGTCATTTTGATTTTTTTATAAGTTAACGATTAGTTATAAAAAACATAGAAATATCTATAACACAAAATTAGCTTAATTAAAACTAACATTAAATATATTTTAATATTATATTTGTTTTGTGTTAAAAATGTTATTATGTTTTTATATAAACTTGGTAAAGGTTAAAGGATAAAGAAGTTTACATATAAAAAGTCGAAACATTTTATAATTAAAACGGATGAAATGGATTGTAAAAATATTTTTTAGTGTTTATGAGAGGTAAAAAAAATCTAAAACTATATGTATTGGCACTGTTTTTTTTTACCAAGATACTGGCATTGCTTAATCTACACTCCTTTTAAAAAGAGATGGTAGTAATGAATCTATCACCCTACCTACTCCCATCATAAATTTTGTAAATTACATCATGAACTTATAAATATTATGAAACAATTAAATTAAAATAGATAGTCACATATAAAATTAAATTAAGATAAATATTCGCTATATAAAAAGAGTTAATTGGATCATGATATTACAAATTCCGCAATTTGAAAATCAACCATTATTATTAGCATATTTGAAACCATGACATTACAACTCTTTCTCTATATGGTATATACCATTTTCTACACCCTAGATGCCATTGGACTCATGTGCAGGAAACTGTATTTTTTATAGTCCAAAATGTGCCCACTACTTCTCTTCCCTCCATTTCGCTGACACGTAGGCTCCACATGTCATCACCTTCCTAGTCTCCTTCCTCATTCCCCCTCTGGTTCATGCATTCTGTCACCAGAGGAGAGTAACGGTCCACACGCACAACATTTAGGCATGTTGGGGAGGGTGCTAAACCAGTGGGTGGACGATGGCGAGATCTGGTGAGCTAGCATCCCTCACGTTGGCGTTCACTGGCTAGCTGTCTCCTCTTTCCTAGATCCAGCTACCTTCTCCACCCAAGACTCCACTGCCTGCCACCATTGCTAGATTTTAAGGTCGCCCGGGGATTGAGGCGGCCATCTCTGTTAGGCCCTCATGCAACGCCGCCATCCTGCCTTCCACTAGTGGTGATGGGGAAGGGGATGGTATCATCGAGGGAATGAGGGGAACCTTCACCTCCAATTGGCACTGACGGTGTGGAGTACGGTGTGAGGCCCAGCAAACAACTTATGCCTAATCTGGCACTACTATCCTTTGCCTAGTGGTAAGAGCTTGATGTAGAGATCCAGCAAGGCTGCCTAACAGAGAAGAAGTCGAAGGAGGGATCGGCTAGGTGGGCATGCTGGCGGCGATGTTGGGAGGCAGTGGAAGGTAGGATGCCACCAGGGCCATCACTATCGTCATCCTTGTGTTGAAGGTCGTCATTGAGGTTGGAAGAGGAGCTGACGAAGGGGTAGCGAAGAAGGCCTCTAGAGAGGGTGGCACCCTTGCCCCCGATGCTGGCGGTGGCTAAGGTCCTCTAGCCTGACGTAACCAATCAACTCAGAAGAGCTACTCCACCATTGCTACAACAAGGTCTGCCTTTGTTGCACCTCAACCTGACGGAGAGCACGATGCTAGTTAGGGCTTCATCGGGCACTGCTACCATCGCCACTGCCACCTCCACCACCAGGCGATGCCCCTACAGACCATCGGAAGAGCCCCTAAAGAGAGTGGGAGAGCTCGTGGAGAGAGAGGGAGACGTAGTGGTGCAGCTAGGTTTTTAGGCTAGGGTGGTCCAACTTAACATAATTTTATTTAACACTATAAATGTAATATGCCAACATACAAGTATAGAACTTACCAACGCAACATGATCAAATAAAATAGGTCTTATGAACATCTTAGATAAACAAGTCTAAAATTTGTTTAATGCAGCTTACACATCCACAATAATTAAAGAAGTAAACAATACTACTTCCTCATGTCAGGCTTGCGCCTTCCAATGGCTATGAAAGTGTTGAATATGTCGTCTTCATTCACTTGTAAGAAAATATCTCACTCAATGAAAGTGACTAGACAATCATCAAAAGAATATCACCCATCCTATTTCTGAACTTACTCTTAATAAAGGTCATTGCAGAAGATACTCTAGCAACACTTGCTATCGCCAACAGTAATAGCAATACCAATTTAAGAAGGTGTAAGTTCAAGTGTCTTAATTTGGTTTTAGTAATTAATAATAAATTTAATTATATTAGACTATTGTTTTCATGAGCTTTTCTTTAAAATTGATATGGAAATAAAATTAATGAGAGGTATGCATTAAACTTCACATATTTTAAGTTGGTCTCTCTTATAGATCTAAAATATAAGGTAAACTCTCTCATTGATTTTAATTGATTATATGTATATCTGTGCCTTTATATTCATATGTATAAACGTCTTAAGAGAGAGCCTATTCTATATTTTGTTTCATATATGGTTAATGAATTTTTTCCTTCATACATGTATGAGGTATCTATTCTGAAATGATATAATTTTTCAGATCATCTAAAAAAAATTTATATAATTATTGCTTTGGTGACAAATGATAAACCGACTCTATGAGATTAACCTTTCTTTTACATAAGTTGTCAACTAGATTATTCCCAAATAATAAGTAGAGATAGCTAGCCATTCATTGATGATGGATCCTAATCATGATGAGGATAAAGAGCATGGAGACTAAGCAATACGTATCACTCTTTCTCTCCGTCCATATTTTCATAGGTTTATATATATGATTTCTATGTTATTGATATATACGTGTGAGACTAGTATTTGTTTGAGCCTTATATTATTTACTCTTATTTATTTTGAGAACATGGAGATCATGAAGGTAAGCATTTATGTTTATCTACATCATTGCTACATGACTTCTATATATGAATAGGATAAACCCCGTTGGTTCACTATAATTATACATACGCTTGCCTCTCATTTGTAATTCTTTTGAATGTATATATTTAGGAGCGAGCAAATCTTATACATTTGTTTTGCATATCCTAGATGCATGTTGTTCATGTACACTTTATCTTGGATCTTTTCATTTGAGCTCATATTTGAGTATATGACACTTGTGGTATTAATAAATACTCAACAAATTTATTCATATCTTTAATATGCAACTAGTTGGTCATGAGGGGATGATAACACCCTATTTGTTAGGAATAATGTTTTCCTTTGATTTATGAAAAGGAATAGGTTCTACCATGATGAGGCTAATGGATGGCACTATGGGTTGATGGTCACCAAGCCAAGGATATCATCATGCTAACAAGAACGAAGTCAAGCTTGTGATGAGAATAAAGTCTTGACAAACGTTAATCAAGACCTTGGTGTAAAGATGGTTTGACCAAAAGTTCACAAGTGTTGATCAAAGCTCAAGTTTTTACCCCAAGATGGATGGCATAAGACAAATGTATAATAAAGCTAAGAATGTTTGTTTTAGTCTTTTGCCGGTCTTGATGTTTGGAGTAAATACCGAATTTTCTAGATAGGCACAATACTATTAACATGGGTAAATGACTATTGGCTTGATTTCAACTATGTGCATAAGTTACAACTAGAGTGCATTGGTTGCAAATTTAGAGTAGTAGATGTAAGATTGCTTAGGGCTTGTGCATGAGATTGAGCTTTGATGCTTGGTGAGAGTCAAGAGAGTCTTAGCTTATTATTCTTGGTGTTTGCCAGGTGGCACTTGTGACCCAATGACCTCTCTAAAGAAGTTTTTGAAAGAGGCTCAGTGGTTGATTATGAAGGTTTGGAGTTCACCTATTGGTTGATTGGAGAAGAGCTACCACTAGTGGTCCAGGCTTGAGAGACCACTTTTTAATCAGCTCTAGCCCTTCCCTTACCGAATGGGTTTGGAGACTCGATGGTTTGAGCGGTAAAGTTGGGCTCAACTTAATGGTGATGTAGGAAGCCGCCAAGCTTCTGAACATCGGGTGGAAAAATCTATTGTCTCTAGTCTCCTTTATTTTATGTAATTTATATTTGTGCAAATTTACTTTAAGCAAGTTTACATACTTGAGATTATTTGTGCTATTATCACTCTAGGTTTGTAAACCTCAACATAGGCCTACCTTCTTGGTACACATAGTTGAGACTAGTTGATTTAGTCCCTAAATTGTGCAAAACCATTTTTGTTCACACTTTCATATATAAAATTTGATTTAACAGTAAGTTTTAAATAGGCTATTCACCTCTCTCTAGTTGTCCTCCTTCATACTATAAAAGGAAGTATTGTTGGCACATTTTTCGGCCAACACATACTCACCTAAAGATTTGTAGTGTTATGGAGTCGCCAACCACCTTGATCTAGAAAGCTCTCAACCAAGATGGGTTTAGAAAATATCAAAATCGGCTAGCGGAGCTGATTTAGAGATCAAATCAACCTCTAGGCCAACTTAGATTGATTTAGAGGAAAACACCCATCTTGTGGATGAAATAAAAGGTTTACGGGACAAATCTACGAATGATAGCATACTATTGCAGTGAAGACGGATAATTTACGATGCAAATCGACATAGATGGATGAACTAGGGTATGAGGTAGAAGGTAACATAGAAAACATCACTGGAAAAAAAAAAGGTAAAAGAATGATTTGATTTTTATCAAATGTTGAGGTTCAGGGGACTAGAATCAAATCAGCCATAAAGGGGATGGTCTTGCCTCCAGTCTTCTCTATGTCCTATTAGGCTTATTAGGCTTAGAGATCAATTATGATGAAACCTTAGGCCCAAACAAATAAACACAAGAACTATCTTAATTGTGGGCTTAGACTCGGGCTATCGGTTTGACCTCTAGAACAACTATCGTTCGACCATAACTCACCCATCGATCTAGCCGACCACACAATGGTGGTCTGACCGACCTCCATAGAAAAGCCCTGGTCTCTTCTAAATCTAGCCCAAACTTGCTATAAATTTGTCTTAGTGTCAAATTTAATTGTCAACACGTGCCCCCTTCCTTTTTGGCAAACTTATAAGCTAAAAAGCATAGAACACATGTTATTAGGGCGATAGCCTCTATTAGCCATACAGACCTCCAAGTGCCTGGAAGACTGTTCTTTTTGTAGTATCTTAACAAAGTAGTAATTCTTAAGAACAATTCGAACAATTTGGTATAGATTATCCTAGGTGACTACTTATCGAGCTCTGTGCACTTAGATTAGTAAAATCGTCTTTCCATGCCAAGTCCCTAATCTTGAAACAATTTTACTACAATTCCATTATTATAGGCTTTGGCTACCCTCTTCTTTTCATCTCTTTAGCCTCATCCAAAGAGTTCAATCATTTATCGATCACCTTATCATCATTAATGTATTATAATCATTGACTAATAAAACACCTTGCTCAACTTACAAGAATCAACTAGCAAAATAAATTATTCCCAAGCCGATTGATAAATTCCACAGATGCCTTTACACACTTCATCCATAACAAGTTCAGATTGACTAACATCTAAATATATATCTTGAAAGAACAATTTCTATGATTTGACAATGTAATTCATTTATTAAACAAAGTGTATTTAGATGCTTACCATCAAACTCTTTAATAGATCTTCTCCTATTAACCTTTGTGCTTGGATCTTTTAAATATTCAACTAGTGTAATCCTCTAATTGGTAACTTGAATTATTAAAGCATCAACCCAATTTTGAACAACCAATTCACCTGTTTAATCACCTTTTATGCATATACCCCAGCTATGTATTGCGGGCAGCAATTGTTAGTCAAACCAGTATTAGAGATGTGGTCAAACTATCATGTGTCCGGTCAAACCAATAATGAAGTTATGGTCAAACCAACATTGAAGCATCAGTTAGACTAGTCGTGAAGCATTGGTTTAGACTGGCCATACAGTTATAGTTAGAATAGCCTAGTCTAGAGTTACCTCACATACTTTGTAATCAAGCATCAGCTTTGTAGTACACAAAATTTGCCTCTCATATCTTTCTAAATAGATGCTTAGTGTATCAAATCATTAGATAACATATTATTTTTCCTCTAGATATATGAAATATTATAAAAACATCCAAAGAAGCCAATATATCTAGTATGTTCCTATTTAAGTGGTTATTCAAAATAGTTATCAAAGAACAGAAAACTGCAAGCCACCTATTGAACAACTAGTAATGAATCACCAAAATCATGTCTTACATGCATGGATTCTAAAAACTATATGCATAAGTATTTGGCTTATCCATAGATGCAAAATATTCTAATATGGCCAATGTTACAAAAATAACAAACCCATTACAATGGCCATTCAAACAAGTCGAATTACTAAAAAACAAAGTATCCATAGTGCAATATCAATCAAATTGATCTCATTGCAATTCTCGATATGATTAACCATAAAAATATATATTATTTGGCTTTTCATAAATATCAAAGACTTACAAACCAAATCATACTCAAACAAAGTATATGCTCACTCACCAATTCTACCACTAAAAATTGGCCTTTGCAACATGTATTCATCAATTTAACAAGCAAAAATACATGTGCTAGATGACAAGTAATATTTTAGCTTGGCATAGGCATAATATAATATAAACATTGAAAACACATACCTCGCCTTAGCATTCAACAAATGGCAACTCAAAGATGTGATCTCATACTCATCTCTATTTACCTCTCTTGTTGTCCTCAAACGCACAGTTTTGCCCACCCCCCCCTCCCCAAAGTAAAATTGGCTTTCCTGATTGCTTGATTTCAAAGGCAATGAAGATATTGTAATAGTATCTGTATCACCGTTTGGAGGAGAACCATATCTAATGACCGATGATCTTTCATTGAATAAATTGGATCCATCGTCATTTGATGATCTTTCATTGAATAGTCTTTCTTCTTTTGCAACCTTGGGTCTCCATATTTTTCTAGGTAATGCTTGAGGCTTCCATTTATCAAGCAATTTTCCCCCTAAGTCTTCAGCCTCTTTTTCCATTCCCTTTTTGGCCCAAAGACACTATAACCCCCTCTTTTGAGAGCGAGATAAGCTGGAAGGCACCTACTTCAGCTATGGTTGTGTTCCAAGGTTAAGTAATGACTTTTGATATTTTTGTATAATTTGAAAGCTCCTATGTTGCTTTCACATTGCTTGGTCAGTTCTAGTGCCTCCTCATCGGACTAGCCTTGGAGCCCAGTCGAATTGGCCCTATGCCAAACTGACTCATGCCATTTGGGGTGTCCCCGGTTGGACCAGCCTTAGGGTTTAGTCAAACCGGTGTGATGTTGCACTAGTTCGTGTCATTTTGGATGCCCCGGTTAGACTGGATAGAAGTTGCTAGTCAGACCAACAATATGCCAAGTGGTCTTGTTTGCTTCTCGATGATGCTGGTCAAACTAGCCTTGGAGCATAGTCGGACCACCACCATCAGTAACCATGGCTCTATCTTTGGTATTCTCTTCTTGTGTGATTTCCTTCGTATCTCTAGGTAGGTATTGGGACCTCACATAGCTCCACATCAACAGTAATGACCTCCAAAACTTTTGTTTCTTTCTTCAGCCATACCTTCTTCATATTTTCATCTTTGATTGACTGGACCAATTCATCTGTGCGAAATGATCTTGACTAGAATTAAATGGACAATTTGGTACTGACCTCGGTGATTCCACACATCCTTGATGAAATTGCATAGGTGATGCATATGAAAATGACATCGATGATTGAAGCATCCATGGCAGGTGATATAAAAGGATAATTGGGTGACAACATTGGATAAGAATACCATGGTGTTACAATCGGAAGTTTGTATGGAGCTGCTATTGTTGGTGGCTATGATTACTTTGGTGTTTGACCAAATCTCTTCCTAGGAGGTGATCATGATGTTTTCGAATTGCTGAACCAAATATCAAAATGTTGACCAACCAATCCCTTCTTGTACATACCCATAATCATGTCGAATGTGAGCTTTGGCTTTTTAGTCGTTTTGGAGCTAAATGATTCATCTTCGCGGATCTTTGATAACTTGACCTTGGAATTATTAGAACTAGATCCTCAGCCTTGTTATTCTTGAGCCTAATCATCTTAGGTTAAGGATCATTAATAATAACATTCTTCCCTCTCATGGATTCAGCTTGACTTGGCCAAATCAATGCCTTCTTGTTATCAAAGTCTATAAGAGTAATAGAGAGAGGATCACGAACAATTTTGGTCTTATCCATTGGTGTAATCGTCATAGTGTTACAAGTGACCGATGAATCATCAATCGGTCATTGCTCTTTACGACTCACATCTCCAAAACTATAAAACTCATGCTCTATTTGTGACCAAGTAGAAACTAAATTTGGAGCAAGTAAACTAAACTATTTAGATACAAATCTTGACAAAGAGAGAGGGAATAATTTCAATTTCAATATATCATCACAACCAGTTTCTCCACATTGATCAATAAATTGGCAAATATGCAAAATTATTATTCTATTATTTTCACTTGTGAATTTTTTGAAGTTAGGCACCTCAAATCCCTGTGGATATGGAACCAAATCTATATGCTCATGATACAGCATTTCATATCTATGCATAACTACTTTGGACTCTATTTTGTCAATATTCTGTAAGACACTATCAATCTTTTCATCAATACTCATATGATCGATCTGTGATTTGGTCTTATATAATAATGATATTTCACTCTCACTTGTAATACAATCCAAACTGTCATTTTGTTCAGCTATATTTTCTTTTATATCATTGTCCAAAATAGTAACAAAATGCGAACCGTCACTTGGTTTGGATATACTTGTTATTGTATCATTATCTAAACTAGCTCTTGAACTATTGTCATCCACTCAGCTTTCTTTAGTCAAAGCTTCTAGAAAAACATGATTAACATGAAGGAATTTCAAGCCATTAAATTTTTCTTTAATAGGTGCAAGTAATCCATCAAAAACAATATTGGCTAAGAATTTATTAGTAAGTATAAAACCAAAACATCAATTTTAAGGTTCATAAACCTCTTAAAGTAATCAGGCATAAATTCATCAACTTATTGTTCAACCGATGTCAAATTAGATAGCCAATGTTCACTCTCTAGTATAGAAATAATCATGGAACTTCTACTTTAATTGTGCCCAAGTAAAGACAGATTTAGCTTCTAAAGAAGTAACTAAGTAAAAGTAGTTCTGAATAAAAATAAAGGAAACAAAAGCAATTTAAGGATATCGGAACTACTTGCTTTACCATATTAAGCTAAAAATTGACCTATATGTTCCCATGTAATTCTATTATTCTCACCGCTGAATTTTATGAACTTCAGCACCTTAAAATCACGAGGATATGGGATTGTATCAAAGTAATCAGAATAGGACTTTTGACTATCCTCATTCTTTGGCTCGATTTTAAAGGCTTCTCTAACTATGAAACATATCTGTTCATGTAAATCTTCGAAAGCTTCAGTCATTAATTGATTATCTTCTTGTTCTTGTGGCCTAAAGGGTACAGGCACAATAAGGTTTTGAGAGTGACCCATGTGTTAGTCATAATGTGTATTTTGTGTCTATCCATGAATTCCATGATTTGGGATTGACTCATTAACTATTGGTGTCTACTGAATGTACAGGGAAATAATAGGGCTATCAGTAGGATACATATAACTATTAAGAATATCACCATTAGTCGTGGTATACAAATCTTAAAAAGACATCAAGACGCTGGTCAGACCAGCTATAGACAGTCTAGTCTAACCAACCAAGGGCTCGGTCTAACCAACGATAAGTGAGGCAATCAGACCAGCTATAAGAGGCATGATCTTGCTAAGATAGGACATGGTCTAATCGGCCATAATGGTCACATTTTGATCGTAATCAGTCATGCAAATACACGTTAATGCATCCATTGTGTCATATGTACGTTGCGTAGATACAAAACTATGGATTGCATTAGATAATTGAAAATTGGTTGTCATGGAACTAATTTGCTTAATGACATCATTTAATCTACAATCAACAGCATGATTTAAAGCATCTAATTTAGTTTCTTTACTTAGCAACTGATGGATTAGACAGATCAGGGGTTACCTTATCCGGCAAAACAATAGTTGACGGCGTCACGTCCTGTTGATGACGCCATGATCTGTCTTAATAAAGAGCATCGTCTTGTTCATCACGGCTATGTACTTCTCAACCTCATGCCGCTACTCCTCGGTAAAGTCCTCTATAGTGAGTATGTTGTCGATCTGGTTTCCATCTGTCATGGTTGGTGAAGAAATTTTGGTCGTATTAATCGTGGCCAACAACTTTGACCGTACAGATCAATAAACAGTCTTGAATTCTCCTCTGGTAGGTTTAACGTGTGCACCAAGCGATGATAAGCGACAACACTGGTAACAAACTGTGTGCGCTTAGCAAAATCTTGGAAAATTATGCTTCACGGAACAGCTGCATTGTTAGCTTCGGTTATTGATTTTTTTTTTACACGGTGCACAGCACTGTTAGCTGCTGATTCTTGTCCCTTGTTATGTGTGAGCTATTCACTTCGACGAACAGGCACTGCTGCCTGGTTCCTCTCTGCCTGGCCGAACAGGTCAATTCGGCCTGATTGCGAACGCAACGGCAGCGTGACAAACTGCTCCTGATCGCTGTGACTTGCGAGTGTATGTAACAAGCCGGCCTCGGTACAACGTCACTCGGTAGATGGAGTGCGACGGTGGCGCACAAAAGCTGTAGTAAAAGCAACGAAAGCAATCGGTCGTAGGGCCTGATGCGGCGCCGACGCAATCGGCGTTATGGGTGAAAGAAATAATAGATCAATCTGAAAATTAGCAAGGACAATTAGGCCGTAATGTAAAGCGAATCAATCTTTCCTAGCAGAGTCGTCAATTTCAACACGGACTCACTTAAAAGGTTTACAGTATTATGTACTCACCAAACGTCTCGATATAGAAATGCTCTCAATCAAGATTAGTTTAGAAAATATCATAACCAGCTAGCGGAGCCAATTTAGATATCAAACCAGTCTCTCAGTTGATTTAGATTGATTTGCAAATTAAAAGATTTGTAGGATAAACCTATAAAGAATGTCACACTCATGTAGTAAAGACAAACGATTTACGAACAAATTGATAAAAATGGACGAA
The DNA here is from genome assembly GCA_030770085.1 of Oryza coarctata. Classification (NCBI taxonomy): domain Eukaryota; kingdom Viridiplantae; phylum Streptophyta; class Magnoliopsida; order Poales; family Poaceae; genus Oryza; species Oryza coarctata. Next base: position 10,510,522 of record CM061471.1, read on the forward strand.
TTAGGTACTAGGTAAAAGGTAGAATAGAAAACAAAACATAAAACTAAAAGAACAATTCGATTTATTCTTCAGTGTTGAGATTGGAAGGAGAATCCAATCAATCATATCCCTTATAAAAAGTTAGTCTTGCATCTATGGACCTTCTCCACATCCTATTAGGATTAAAAATTAATAAAACTCAAGAAACCTCAAGCCTAAATAAGGAAACATGAGAACTGCCTTAATTAGACTTTGACAGGGGGCTGTCGATCCGACAAGCCTAACATTTGCTATCCAACAGCAGTTCACCCACCAGTCTGACTAGCTACATAATGGCGGTATGATCGGCCTCCATAGGAAAGCCTCAATCTCTTCCAAATCTAGTCGAAATTTACTATAAATTTATACTAGTGCCAAATTTAATTGTTAACAAGTACACCTGTTTAACTAAGAGCTCGACAAGATTATTTAGGCCTTTGAATATTTCATCTTTTCTCAATATAGGTATCAAACTTCAAATCATGTGTTAGCAAGTTAGAGCTTAAAATATTATTGGGGTAAAACTCAACAAGTCTAATACCTTGCATGCATCAAAAGAAGCAAATGAATGAGCTGGACTCAAGGCAGGCATACGAGAAAGCAACTTCATATTTACCTCATTAAACCAATTATCAAGCTCTTGACTAATTTGATCAATGACACCCATAAATACTTCTCCTCTAAAGTGAACATCATTTGTTTGGTTTCCAAAAAACCATGCTGATGGAGGTACATAATTATTTAGCATTGTTGTAGCTTAGACATCATGCTTATTGCAAAACTAAGTTACCCTTTCATGAAATGAACCAGCCATGAGACCTCAATTGTTAATAAGTGACATTGAATTGAGAATATCTTGGTCTTTTCTTTGCAAACACTTGGACAAATTATTTGTGTATCCAAGAATCACAAGCATCAAATAAGCATTGGAAATAAAGTAAAACAACTCAAACAATCCAACCGTAGTATATATATTCGGCCATTCACCCTATTGTGATGTATCTTGTCCAAAAGCTGAGTACATCATGGATTGTTGAATACATAACAATCATGTTGACCACAATTTTATAATGCGAACCCCAAAAAGTCTCACCGGGCCTAGGCAGCCCCATCTCTTGATTTAACCCACTTCCAATTTCTAATACACCAGAATTGAAGTGCTTTCATGACATTGTCATATTGGTGATGTCAAAGCATGCCATGTCACTAACAAGAAATTCCAACAATTTTCAGCGAGAGACAATTGATCAAAAATACACACACAATCATCATTTCCCTTTACAACAGCAACAAGAACTAGTTGGAGTTGATGTGCAAAATAGTGGATATAATAAGCAGAACGTGACTCTTTCATTATCAAATTTTCAGCACTTTAATCTCTCCTTTCATGTTGCTAGCCCCAAAATTTGAGTAATAGTCAAATCATAACTAACTAGTAAAGATTGAATTGCTTCCTTAAGTGTTAAAGAAGTAGTATCATCTACATGAACAACTCCAAGAAATGCTCATATGGCCTTCCCAATCTATCTACATAACACAAGCAAAGGGCTAGTTATTCTCTATGAGAGACATCACTAGAGTCATTAGCTAGAATTGTATAGTATTTTTTGCCAATTTGAATTATTTGCTTTCTAGTTTCTATGGTACAACATTGAATAATTTTCTTTTATGTGTCTAGGCTAGTCAATGTGCAATTACCTAGAGCATTCTGCAAAATAAACTTACCTACCTCTTCATTATTTGTTCCAAGTCATTTCAAAAGTTCAATAAAGTTTCCTCTATTGGTACACTCTTCACTTTTATCATGTCCCCTGGATCATGTGGAAGCCAACTAGTATCATAAACTTGTGAAGGCATTGGAGTCACGATTTCTTTATATGCAACTGGAGGTGGACAACATGACACTAGAGTCACATTTTCTTCAATCACTCTCTCTTCATCAAGTGCACCTTGTTTTTCAAATGGCTCTTATCCCACAACTGCATCCATGAAGGAGATGGAGAAGAAGTAGAAGCCTTCTTCTTTGCAGCATATTTCGGAAAAAGAGATGCAGCATCTCCAATCCTCTTCATGTTTTAACAAATATACAATAGGATTATATAGTGTTTCAATTACTGATCCAGTTCTAATCAAAATTAATAAAATTGAACTAAAATTGATCCTAAATTAATTTTTTTATCATACCTTGCAGTTTAGTTTGTATAATATCAGTAGTTCATTCAGCTTTCACTGATTCTCGCTACGCCCTGCGAGCGTCGTGCTAGCCATCGGCAAGGGCACAAAGCCTATTGGCCTAGCTGCCTACCAGTCAAATTAGTAATTTAGTATCTAGGGTTAGGGCTTAGGGGAGACAGGAGAGATCAAAGAAGAGAGGGCCAAAGGACGGGAGTAGATGAGACATAGCTGCCTTCTAAACACTGCTCGTCTGCTCCTGATCACCCATTTTCACTGTCGGTGATAGGTCCCCAAGGGTTGAGACATCGAGTTGTAGCAACGACGCTCGCATAATTGTTGGCATAGTCGGCAATTGGGTCAAGAACTAGAAAGGACAAAAGGCAGAACGACAAGGTAGATCAACAAAACAAAGTATTGCTCTTTTTCTGATGGGATCGAAATAGGGGTAATGGGCATTGGGCTAGATTTTTATTGTGGTCTATGGCCCACATGGACCACCTTGTTGCTCCACTCTAGTGAGAAGTGGAGAGAGATGGGGAAGAGAGAAGAGAGGGGATAGTGGAGGAAGATGTAACTAACATGCGGGGATTAGGGATAGGGAAATTTTGGTCCATACAAAAATAGGATAGTAAAAAATGATTTAAAACATGTCCATGGCGTATAATATGGCATGGATCTGATTTTAGACCTACCGTAATAATATGGTTAGAAATAGGTGAATAATAACAGTAGATTTTTAAACCATAGAATTTGCAATGGTGTTGATCCAATTAGCTGGATAATATATTTTTTAATGGAAGATATATTTGTATTTACTTCAGATAATATTATAATATATTTTCTTTTATCCATAAGAAAGTAAGAAGTACATCTATAAAGGATATCTATCTCTGAGATAAATGGCACATCTCACACTCTTAGCTCCAATGCTCACGGCGAGTTCTCCTTCTATCATTTTCAGAAATACAAAAATAATTTTATTTTTCCACATAGAAATAATTTTAATAAGTATTTGAGCATCTAAACTAATATCTTCTTCTTAAATATCCCCTCTCGATATTCAACTCTACATATCATAACAGCTAAGGCCCCATTCTTCTAGCAACTCCAAATAACAATTTTTTTATTTTTTGTTGGCACGCTTTTATATAAAAATCAAATGGTGCATTTATATAAAAATTGGTTATTTAAAAATTAAATAAATTTATTTTTAAGTTTATAATCATTAATATTTAATTAATCAGCCACCTCATTTTGAGTGGGCAAGATAAGCCAACCCAGCCGCGAGTCTAACTAAGCATAATTCTATGTGTCATAGAGATGAGGATGGAGAGCACTCATGTCAATTCAAATGGATCTGTTGGAAGCATTTTTTATTGAATTTGCTTTTTTTTTACATAGAGAATGGAGTAGCAACTCTTCCATATAATTTTGGACACAGCAAAAGGACAATCGGTTGATTAGGCCTTGGGGCCAAGCCTGGTGATTCTAGCCCTAAGGATCAAGTGCAAGAAAATTCCCAAGATTTCAACGACAGCTCTTACTGCAACGTGCCACATCACATATTCACATGTTAGCCTATGTGGAGAAGTAGAAAGTTACGTCGCCTATGTTCTCCAACAGCATATATTGTTGGCAAAGAGTAAGCACCAATATGGCTGTCACATATGAAGCTCCATCGCCTATATAGCATTCCCAATAGGGAATCTATAACATGTGGCTTTTAGCAAAACACGTGTCCTACACTTTGTATATCTTTATCAACAATAATCGTCTATTGAAGTTATTTTATTATATGACGTAGACTTCTTTAATTAATTTGTTACTAATGGCATTGCAACTTATAACCAAGCAGCTGCTCCTATCTTCCATATCATGATGTCCCATGCTACCATATCAATCTTGAACATGATCGACCCAGTTGAACAGGTGGAGTTTTGTGGGCATCCATTTATCTTCATTGCCCCAAGCATCTATGACCTCCAGTAGTACGTTCCCCGAAATATAATATTGTACTATAACTAACAAATACATTAATTTGTTAGTATGACACATACTTAAATCTACAGAAGACAAGTTTTTTTATTTGTTATTTTGATACTAAGGAATAATGATGATATCTCGTTTTTTGCTGTGCGCGTCACATCCCACTTTAATTTTGCTAGAAAACAAATGAATGCCAAATGTGATATGATTCTTGGCTTAGTGGCAAAAATGGTATGAAAACAATGTTAGTGGGAGAAAACCAAAGATATATCATTCAAAGATTGCGTGGTAGCGGTTATATGACAAGTCTGCTGAAATGAGGTAATTTCACTAAAAACCAATTGCTTTGGACTGTTGAAATATAACAAAGGAACTATTCCCTAATCTTGTATGACGCCTCTAGAACCACAGGATATACAATTAACGTGAATAACCATTTGGCGTTATAGATGGTGAAAGTATTATCCCCTTTGTTATTGTGGTGAAAGTATGATCTGAGCATGAGCTAATAATTTATATCTAACTGTTTGGTTAATTTGCCTGTGCAAGCCTTAACGTGCATTATTAAAGTTATGTTAACACCGTGATGGTAAGTCTTGCCGTGGACGAGGCACAATTTCCAGATTGTCATGAGCTTTTGGATGATTTTGCCGAATCTCTCTTGCACATTAAGGATGCCGCTTTGAGGCATCACAGGAAGGCTTAATGCACTATTTTAAATCAGTGCACACACGCTTGCGCTTGTTAGCAGGTTAATTACTACATTTACGTGTGTGTTTAAGTTAGTTAGCATTTATGTTTCGAGCTTAATTGCATGCAGTCAATAAATGTAACATCCTAAAAATCATGAAAAGAAAATATTTAAAATTTTAAACTTTTTAAAACTTTTTTGCTACTATGTTTGTTTGAGTTGTCTATTAATCCGCAAGTTAACTCATAAATCTAAGTTATAAATGTTAGATAAAACCAATTCAATGCAAATGGAAGGGAATTAAATTCCAATTTAATTCCTAAATGATGAACACACAAACTTTTGACTAAAAGTATACTTTAATAATAAAGATCGAGTTGGGAAATTAAGTTTTCCCAATTATCCAAATACAAATGGAATACAAACACTCCAAAATACATATTAATCATAATAAGGACTCAAATCTCATTTTAAATAGGAGAATTAAACTAATCTTCAATACAGGAAACCTTATTGAAGTGCAACGAATATTATTATTTTACCAGAATTAAACTTCACTTTAATCCAATTAGAAGGCCTAAGCCTAAGGGAGGAAATCAACGAATCATCCAATCAAAAGGATTTCTTTCTCAAAAGAAGACTAAAAATCCAAATACTAAACTCAAAATAAAATAAAATAAAGAACCATGATTATGAATTAATATCCCATCTAAGAAAAACATTTCCCTAAATTAATAAACCTATTTCAAAGTCTAACTAATAGTGGGCCGGCACAGCTTAACTTGGATAGTTGTAGGTGGTTCTAACCCCATCCCCTCTCTGGCTAACCAGGCCGACCAGGCCAGCGGCTTGGCAGCCGATCTAGCAGTTAGGCCAGCCCAACGAGCCTCCAAGCCATCCAGCCCGGACTCCTGCCGCAGTCCACCACCCTCCTGCCTAGTAGGCTTTCGATCAGCAGGGCAGGCCAACCTGGTCCGGCAAGCCAGCAGAGAGGCTAGCCCAACCAGCCTTCCCTCCAACCGGCCTGCTGAGCAACCCAGTGCGACCCAGCCTGCCTTCCCTCCAACCGGCCTTCTGAGCCTCCTGCTAAGCTAGGTCAACCGGCCACGCCATCACCGTAGCTCTTCATCCATGCGTCCACGCCATCACCGTAGGTCTTTTATAGCTCAATAACCTTTGGTTTTTTATATTCCGGAGCTAACAAAAATAGGGGATAAGACAAGTCACCGTAAAACTAGACAGATTCGCAATGATATAGATGAGTCCAAAGCATGTGTAAGGTTTAAACGTTGTAGCAAGTACGACAAAGAGGGATATATTTACAAGAAGTGTCTAAAAGATGCGGAGGTTCTGAGTGAAGCAGAAACTGATGAAAGGCATCTCACATGGGAATGTATCACTTTAAGACTAACCCGGTCTAGGTGTTCTCGTACACCTAGTAATTCAGTCATGTAGTATAAATCTATATATTATTTTTAAAATATATGTGTAACTTAAGTTATCGTAATTTACAGAGTCATGAATTTTTTTCTATTTATATGAACTATATGTATCATAATATTATTTACTTTAGACTTGTAGTAATAGTAATTATTGTTTATTTCGTCTGATAAAAAATTATACTATTTTTTTTAAATATAGATATGGCGTACTAGACACCAGAGCTGCTTGATCGTGGCCTCGATTAGTCACACCACTTTTACCTCTCAACAGTTAAGAACGACATACTGGCTACCCTCCATTCATGTCTTTCGCGACACCTACTACATGTGAACCCTAGTTTGCTATTTGTCATAATAGATATGATTGTTGTTTACCGTAACTTTAAATATGATTACTAGATGATAATATATACGTTGTCTTTTTTTCAGGTTATGTGAGGCTAGCCCCCTTTCATTGTGCAGGCTAGTCGAGACTGCAACACATGAGAAGAATCAGGCGAAGTAGTGGCTCACGGACCGGTCTCTTCTCATAGCACTTCTTGACCACTGGAGGCTAGAGACACACACTTTTCACCTGTTGTACGTGGAGATGGTCCCTACACTTCAAGACGTCTATAACTTTTAGGTCTTCCCCTCGCGGGAGATGTGATAGGTTTGGTTGACGGACTTTAGGAATGACGCGACAACATCTAGGATCATTTCACTCACGTTCAGCACTTGCTTGGTCTTGCAGCTCCAGGCACACTCTCTCAATATACCATAAGTGGCTCTACCCAAGAGTGGATACTAAAGTTCACTGTAAGTAAAGCAATTCCTATACTGTTATATGCATACTTAGGTTTAATTAATTACTTATAAAAATAACATTCTCCCTATATAGCCTGATCAGCTCCATTATGAGGTCGATGACTATTTGCTACGACGGAGCTTCGAGGTATACCTACTGTGGCTCTTTAGCTAGGTGATGTTTACCAACACAGCCAACTACGCTATGGACAAGGGGCTTATCCATTACACTCATATGATCACCGATACTAAGAATAGGAGAGAACCTTAGTGGAGCTAGGGATCCGCTGTCCTCAGAGCAATGTAACCAAGGACTTCCCTACATTGGAGACAGTATGGTGTCGTCCTCAGGTACATAATGTGTTTGTACATTATTTGTACCTTTAAAAAATGACCAGCTGACACTTTCCATCATACTCTGCAGTGATGATGGACTCACATGCAAATCATGAGGTCCTACTTGAACTTCGTGTTGCAAATCGAATGGCTGTAGCCGAATGATGTCATGTACAAGCCACACAACCCTATAGCCTTGTAGGCTAGTGTACTACTTACACTTTTGACTCTGTATACACATAACTAGGCCTACTGGTTGATGACCCAATCGATGGTGTTTAGCATATTTGTCGAGCCGCACTATCTACAGCGTGTGTTGCGACAGTTTAGTTTGCGTCAAGTGTACCCTCTACCAGTGGTGTCAATTATACTGACCGACATTCACCAGTAAGTATTGATACAAAATCGTGTGTTCACCAGCCTCGTACCTACACTCGTATGACATTCACTCCTGACGGTTTGCGGCCATACATAGCCGATGTGCGAGACTTGTACCTTAGACATTGTGACCGGAACTTCTTCCATATTGTGAGTCAATCGATATTTTATATCTCAGTTAAATATTCTATGCCTTTTATGACTAAACCATCAAGTACATAAGAACACCTAGCTCGAGTAGGTCTTTAAGTGGTGGCTTTTCCTATGAGGCATCTTCCATTAAACCCTGCTTCTGATGGAGGAGCTTCCACTTCACTTGGAACGTCCGCATTTGTTAGATACTTCTCGTAAGTATGCCTCTCCTTGTCGTACTTGCTACAACGTTTGAACCTTTCACCTGCTTTGAACTCATCCATGTCATTTTGAATCTATTTTATCTTGCAGTGATCTATCTTGTTCCACATTTTTGTTGGGTCTAGAATATAAAAAAACCTAAAGTTATTGAGTTGTGGAAGACCCCGCAATACCAAAGCCAAATGCTTTACTACTCTAGGTATGCAAAATAATAGTCTTTATAAAATAAGACGACCAAAAATAACGGTCCAGTATTTCACACTCTGAACTCATCCAAAAAAACATTCTAAAAGAGGGTGTTAAGAGGGTCACTTACAAAATTATCAGGTCTCCTCCCCTCCTACGGACGGACCTAACAATTTTGCAGGTAGTTCCCTAGAAGAAAAAAAAGGCTCAACTAGAGAGCTATAAGAGGGCTACCCATAAAAACGGTTGACCACATCCTCCCTCATACACCCTGTATGATATTTTGTAGGTGATCGCTTGCAAAAAAAAAAAAATCCTTAGTTAGAACGGTAAGAGGTTACCTTAGCCTCTACGATTCTATCATTAACGTATTTTATGCTATACGTTGAATTTTATGCTTGGTTAGAACGTATGTTCACAAACATTTATCACATTGAATTTTATGCTATATGGTGAAATGTTCATTTTAAAAAAAACCCATGAGAGAGTGTTGGGAGTATAGATGTATAAATGTTTTTTTAAAATTTTTTTATAAATATTTTAATAAAAAATATATAAATAAAAAAATCCGCACGTGAGGCCCTGCGCTGTGACCCCGCCAGGCCGCGTTTTGCTACGCCGCGACCGACTTTCGCCAGTAATGGCGTCGACGATTTCGCGCCGTGTCGTCGCCTTCCTATGCAAGCTGACGAGAAGGGCTCGGCCGCGCCTACAAATTCGCTCTGCCCGAGCCGCTTTTTCCGCTCGCCTCGGTTGGTAGCCCACCGCGCTCACTGCCCTCGCCACTGCAACCAAGCGAGCGAAACCCGCGCTCGCCGTCAACACGCACCACCTCGCCTTGACTCAAAGCAGCATCAGAGCGGAAGACCTGATCTGGTTTTCCCGCTCGGTTGCCGGAGCACCCGCACACTATCGTGCCCAAACCATGCCCCGGCCGAGTTAGGGCAACAAGGAGGAGGCCGCCCGTTTGCACGAGGACAACGCGAGCCAGGAAGAACCGTAAGCCCAGGATTACCGCACGCACACGACGATGTCTCGTTGCCGATCCCCGTGGACGAACCGCACGCTCACGGCCTCGGCCTCGCTGTGAACTGCTAGGACGAACCGCGACAGCAATCTGAACCTTGCCGCCTGTCGATTTGCTCGTGTCCGCCGCTCGGTGTGCCGCTACCTGGCTGCCGCAAGGTGAGCATCCACGTCAGCCCGTCCCTCTCCGCCCTCTAGTTGTGGCACCGTAGCCGTTAGGCCGAAGGATCGCTGGCGCCAACGTGCTTGACGTGCCGCCGTGCCATGTATGGACCGCCACGTACCGGTCTTGACGCCGCCGTGGCGCTTTCCTTCATCCGCCGTCGTCCGGGCAAGCCAAGTCGACCCACGCCGGTCGGTGACCATAGGACTCTAGAAGCCGTCCTGGAGCTCAGTTTATCCTTTTGGCGCCACCGCACCTGGTGCTCGCTTCTGCCTAGCCGCACACACGGTGAGAACCCGCTCTGCTCACGCGCCACCGCGACCGCGACCGGCCGTCCTTCACGACCTGGCCCTCCGGCGGCGAGATAACGTGCCTGAGTCATCCCAGTCCCTTCCAGTTCTTAGCGCCTCAGCCAATTTGTCCGGGACGCCCGCCGCTGGCTGCCGCTGCTCGCACCGGTCTTCCTTTGCGCCAGCCATGATGGCTAGCTCATTCCAGGCCGCCGCACGGCCGTCCAAGGCCCCAATCAAGACCTCCTCAACCAGGAGCTGCTCCCCTTCCCCTCTCTTGGAGCTGAGAAGCCCCACATCTCCGGCGCCCTTTCTGCCCGAAACAGCTGTAGACGCCATGGCCGCATAGCCGCTGCGCTCAGGCACTTCGGCCTCCGCGATGGTCGCTCCGCCTTGCCTCGGCTATCAGGAACCCCATAACCTCCTTCTTGCCCCATCGCCCACCGTCGCCCGCTGCCATCCCTCCACCACGTTGCCTCGCCGGTGTCCCCTTTTCGCCGAAGCTTCCGCGCCGCCTACCACAGCCGCGCAGCCCTCCTCGTGCCGCCTCCGCAGCTCCTCCGCCGCCATAGGAGGCTGGGGTCCCGGCATACCTCCCCTCGCCGGCTTCCCCAGGCTCCAGTCCTAGCGCCGGTGCTAGCTCGCGGGAGTGAGAGAGAGGCAACGAGGGAGGAGGAAGAAGACAGAAAAGGGGAAAAGAGAGGAGAGACTAACATATGGGACCCACGGGGAAGGTTTTGATTAAAAACTAATAAAGGTTGTTAAGATAACAATATTTTTATATGTTATTATAACAAGTGGGCCTAACCTGCTAAGAAAATATAATTAAAACATGTTTGAAAGTATGAGTTACTGATGTGGGTTCAAGACCACTAATTGGATCAACATGACTTGTCAATGGCTCAAAACCTTTCGCTTTGAAAATAATGTTTTTGATAAATAAAAGTGTATAGCACCCACTTGCCAGTGAAAGAAAACCCTTTTTCCTAAGAAAAATAATTGAATCAATAAACAAAAAATCTGGCAAGATAAACCTTATTGTTTCAATGAAGTACATCTGAATTTATTTTAGAAAATTCATAACTAATTCAAATCAACTCCAATTGAAGTGAAATTTATTTCTAAAATTTTATAAATTCAAGCTTTATCGGTTGCAATAGAAGTGAAAATTGTCACAAATATCTTTTGTGAACTTTATGCAAAGTAAACTAAGATAGTTAATTGTTTACCATACTAAATATTGCATATAGCTAAGTTTAACCTTGAAATTCACATCGTGATGACAAAAAAAAATATTTAAAAAAACATCTTTAATCAAATAAAAGGCTACATCATGTACACATATAATTTTGAAGAGTGTTAATGAATGCCCTACACGACATTTAATCCTGAGGAAGCTAAATAAAATGAATATGCCCAATGAAATATCAATGATTAATACAATCAGATACATTATATTGTTGTGTAAGTAAGCCAAACAAACAAAACAATATCCTAATTTGGTTCAAAATCAAATGAATCACATTACTCGAAATATACAACCATCAATCATCAATGGGATGGTCTACCTACAACAGAGTAGATAAAATCCAGAACTCATTTATGCATACACACCCACACATACTAAAACCAAGGTTTTTAACAAAATGGAAGTTCACTTTGAACCCATTAAATATTCATTTACAATTTGAGTATTTTGTATATTGCTCTATACTCAAGTAAGACACATTACTAAAATGTAATCGGTAACACTCCTTTATCCTAAAATGATTTAAAATACCCATTCATCAATTACAACCCCAGATAGCAAAGTGTTTGCTGTAAACTTAAGAAATATAATAGCGGGATAATAAACTTAGAAGACCATATAAATTACAACTAATAAGGATTTTTTTAATAAAAGTAGTACATGAGACATCTAAATGACCATAGAAGATAAATCAAAAGAATAAATTGTTGTGATGTGTTAATAACCTTATATTATCAATCTTAGGCCTTAGCTATGCCTTAGTTTAGTTGTGCCCTAGCTCTCTACAAGCCTTCTAGGCATAGAAAGGAGAAGAAAGCTAGCAACCACCTAGTCTAGCCCTAGCTTTTGGTTTTGTGTGGTTGATTATTGTATTTGCTTCTTCTCGCATATTTAGATTGTGTCTCTCATGAGAAGCATAAAGGCACCATATGAGGAGGAGAAGACTTGAGCAAGGTTAAGTGAACAGTGGATCAACAAATTGCTATGAACAAGGCAAGTCATCACACCCACTTTTTATCAAATTGATCCTAGTTTATAAATTATCTTTGTTTGTAAATTGCATGCTTTATTTTAATGTATGATTATAAAGAATTGGTTTGTAGACAATCTCCAAACACATTATAAATGACCCATGCCAATTGTTTGATTACCCAATCCTATAAACTTTATAGGATTAATTTATATGCTATATCCATGCTTAGATAAGTCAAGGTGAATTAATCATTGAAATCATACTTAAAATTTGATAGGACAGTCATTAGGGGACTAGTTAAACAAATGGGGATATTTTAAAACAAAATAAGCTTTCTAAATAGGACTTGGGTGTGCGGGATGATAGTGACCATGGCAAGAGGTCTTTAGTTGCATGCCCAAGTCAATTAAGGACTGGTTCCTTTTGCGATCTCTACCTATTTACATGTGTGACCACATATCTATAATGGGACAGATATGGCAGATTAATTTACTGAATTTCAAGCATATACCTAGATAGGCAGACTAGGCCTAGCAGACCAAGCCTAACAAGGCTAGTCTAGATGAGTTCACGCTCCTAAGGTGATGGGTCTGCGGGATTGCAATACCATCGTATTTCATAGAAGGGTCTAGTAATACGCTTAGGTCGGACAAAAGGCATAAGAAGTTTGGAGATATGTCATCACCTACCCTAGCACAAGGAGGTCACTACCAGGATATTGCTAGTAGGAAAATATTGTGAAGGCCTTTATCATCGTACTCAAGCTAAATGCCTTGAATAGCCTGACGTTAGAGTGTGATGACATGTGGGTGTAGCATACAACCTCAACAGAGTGAAAACTATTCAAATAGCCATACCCGTAGTCATGAGAGGACTCCCTAGAACTATTTGGATTAGTTTTTTTAAACAAAAACCTAGGATTGGGAAGGAAATGGCAATTAAGAGTGTGTGCACTGCTTCAATGACTTATAAAACACACACGGGTTTCCTGCATGCCGCAGTTGACATGGAGAGGCCAAAATGATCTTCAGTGAGTATGCTGAGGTACCCTAAAGCCAAAGGATCTCACTAGTTATGGGTTATGGATTATGTTGGGTTATCCTCTCGTGTATGTGGCTATAACCCATGATAATTTATTTTTGATATATGTTTTGTACTAATTTACTTTCAATATATGTTTTATACTAGCTATGTATGTACCAACTACTGATTTAAGGGTTGGTATAAGAAAACACATGAAGTTTCTGTATTCAAAACCGAGGCCGACAGTTTAATTAGTCATTGTTGCTGTTATAGGTGCATGCTGCTAGAAATGTGCTTGTCCATATTGAGGCTGTATAGTTAAGCTGACATGAGTTGTGGATAATGGCGTTGATTGGCCTATTTAGTCCGCATGTTTGCATGTAATTAGCTCAATCACGAGCTTAAATAAGAGAGACATAAAAAAAGCCAAAGTAAGTTGATAGCCACAAAAGTTACCAGTGTGTTCTTCTTACTCGTGCATCGAGAGACGCTGTTCAACAATCTAGTATTAAACCTAATAGATAGATACTTGAAGAAGATGGGTGGTTGGAAACCCAAGTTGATATCACCAACATCGTGTTTACTCTGATCAACTCAGTTATCATGACACTCCCATCTACCTTGCTTACCGTGTTGGGACTAACTAAATGGGCAATCAAGTTATGCAAATGTAGGGCTCTTGTGGAAGGGAGAGGAAGAGGTCATGGGAGAAAATCTGCATGCCTAAGGAGAAATCAGCAAAGTCAATGTTCTGGTCTAACCCATGGCTCCCATATGGTAGCACAATCTGTTGCAGGGCCCCTCATTTTCTCTAATGTCAAAAATTCCAAGCTCTCAGTGGCACAGGAATTGAACAACAGGTGAGCCAGGGATATTACTTGTGGACTCTCTCCTTAAGCACTTGCTGAATACTTTTCCCCTTAGGAAGCTTTGGGTCAAGTTCAACTACAGCCGCATCTTGATGATACCATTCAATGGAAGTTCACCAGGAACATGGAATACTCTGCGTATTCATCTTACAAGATGTTCTTCTTAGGATCAACATTGGCTTTCTAAGAGAAATTCTTGTGGAAAGCGAAAGCACCCGACAAGTGCAAGTTCATCATGTTTCTAGCGCATAGCAGCAGTCTCATGGCAGATAACTTGGCAAAAAGGGGGTGGTTGCATCAGCAACGTTGCCCTCTTTGCAACACATAGCAAGAGATCTATCATCACCTCTTTCTTGGATGCAGTTTCACAAGCCAAGTATGGGAGCGAGTGTGGGCTCACTTACACTTCACACTGACCCTAATGCATCCTCTGACCTAGCATCTTGGTGGCAATCTTCTCACAGGAGTGTAGACAAGTCTCTGTGCAAGGTCTTCAATGTTGTCATCATACTGATATATTGGATGATTTGGAAAGAGCACGATGCACAGATATTCAACGGAGTAAGCAAAGAATGCGATGGAGGAATGGTGGGCTTGAGGAGCAGCTGGGTTGGGAGGTGTTGTAATTGAAGAGATTTCAGACATGCCTCGACAAAACTTGAAGCAATCTGAGGTTATCCCTAGGCAACATTCTTACGTCTCTACCAGTTGCAGCTGCTCACTCAACATGCATCATCGATGTTGTTCCTTGGCCTGGGTGTAATATGTAGCTTTTGTAGCTTTGTTGTGCCCCGTTCCTCCCACGGAACTGGTGGTATGTCAACAATCATGTTTTTGGTAAAATGTTTTACCTTCTCTTAATCTTAATAAATTTGGTCCGGGCTTTTGTTTGCCGTCGACCTGATGAAAAACCAATCCAGTATTAAATGGGTTGACCATAATTTGGTGGACAGATCATTTAACATTTAGGCCCATTTGTAGATTCAGTCCAACATGAAGCATGTCAACCCAATGTGTATTTCATTTAAGATTTGTTCGTGAGTAGACCCATTTGATTTGCATGTCTAAATTGGCCACTTTACTTGTAGGCCTAGGAGGAGGCAACTTTGGACCATTGAAAATTTCAAGCTCAGATATAATATTGAAAAATTCTACATACCTTTCTCAGCTATGGCTCAAAGTCCTAGTGTTCTTCCTAAAACGAAAAATTGGATCAACAACCTTTAATATCGGTTTATATTACCCCTGGAGTGGTTTTGTCAAGAATGGTTTCATCCAATGTGACATCACATGCCCGGTTTGACACGTGGCTGTTGGTCCCATAGGTTTATCTTCTTCCACCTCTTTTTTTCTCTCTTTCTTTCATTCATTTCGATAAACACCTTGTGCTTAAGAAGCAATGGTTGCCGCCAAGGTGCAGGGAAGCGATGATGTCAAGCTACTCAGGTCTTTCAGTCCTTGGGTTGGTGAGCGGTGGGGGCACCTAAAAAAATCTGTTGTGTCGTTGCTTCTTAGGCATAAGATGTTTGTAGAAATGACTAAGAGAAAGAGAAACAAAAAGTTGAGAAAGAAGGTAAACCCATGGGGCCCACTGTCACACGTCAAACCATGTGGCGTTGGACGAAACCACCATTAACATTGCTTGGCGAGGGAAAACCAGTATTTATAATTGAGGAAAGTTGTTTATTTGGTTTTGTAGTTTAGAGATAATCGGACTTAGATATAGTTGAGTAGACTTTTTCAATGAATAATCGTGTTTTAAGGCCTGCTTTGGAAGCACATAATATCGGCCCATACATTGTGATGGGCCTATAATTTCGGCCTTCCATACGAAGCCTTATGAGTAATTTGAGATTTTGCACTTTCGGGCTTAGCGTACTAGACCCACACGATATTTTAGCCAGGTTAGGCCCATTTCATTCAAGGCTAATTTTTTGACCTTGTTACTATTTATTGCTGTCCTCTTAAATTTAGTCATCAATTTGCGCTCAGTTTGGTGAAATACGTCCCGATTTTTCACCCTTCTGTTTTCGAAATTGCATATTGCTATTCACATGTTTTGTTTAAATGACAGGATGTATCTTTAGACTTTAGAGGGGCTCTGAATGAATATTGAAAAGATTAGCTTATATATGAGCACGCTCAAATATTTACAAGCACTATGTTTCAACTAATAGTTGAGTAACATGTGATCAAGGATATCAAGTTTAAAAATTCATATTTTAATTCAGAAAACCAGCTGGTTTGCTTGAAAAAAAAAATCAAGATGTATGAAGGTTGGCTTTTTTAACGGGCAACAATGAACACAGACACGAGCTATAAGGGTAATTAATCATCCGTGAAATTGGCCTGTGTACACGTCCTGGTATACGGCAACACTAATTACTACATGATCTCTTAACCAAACCAACTTAGGGCATTTTAAATGTAAAGCTCGGTATGTTTTTATAACAATTTTTTTACTCAATATGCCCTTGAGACAAAAAATATAACTATAAAAATTAGTTTTTTATTATAATTATTTTCTTTTCCCACTCATGCAATCCAGTTTCTATTTTATATTATAGAGGGTAAGAGTTATTGTTAAGCTGTTGTTGTGCTTTCGAACTAACGGTTAGGTTGAGCTTAAATGCTGCACGTAAAACAACATATCTATTGTGAGTGGTTAATTAAGTATTAACTTTTATAAACTTAAAAAATAGATTTATTTATTTATTTAAAAAAACTTTTATATTTAAAATTCTTGCACAAAACATACCATCGGTTTAAAAAACGTATCTATAAAACCCCAAATCCCAGTAGAGTAGCTGGTTTAAACCCAGTCTTATAACATATATAAGAACACATATGAATAACCACTACACATACCCTTAGGTCATGCAAATATATAGAGCCCAGTATAAACTCTACTCTACAATATACATTTATTTAAACGCTGCGCCAGTTGAGATGATAAAGACTCTGGCTAGTAATATATAAAAAAATTTCACTATGTTTTTTTTTCAATCCTTATACAGCAAAGTTTTATTTTATAGGGGCTAACAGCCATTCTTAAGCTGTTCTTAACCGTAGCAATAATATTTGTCCATTATCTTTTCTTAGACTCTAATTAGCAAGGATAAGAACCCCTATGAATGACCATTGTATATGTCTTTAGTCTCAGTTTGATAGTAGATTAAGATAAAAAAAATCGTTTGCAAAATATCAAAATATTCAAAATCTATTACACCAAACCGGATTATCAAAATTCACCAAAGGATCGGGCCGATATTTGTCAAATATTGGATGCCCGCCCCCGCCTGCTAGTTATGCGCAGCATGCCGTATGCAAACTGCATGCAGGCACCTGCCCTATGCTTTCTCTCTCCTTTCTCCCATTAAATGCCTATCTATTGTTTTTAGAAAAGTTTAAACTATTTTTCCTCCTGAAATACCGAACCGATCTATTGATTCGATTACACCCTTGCATCCGTTATAATTAAATTTTTATAATAAGATCTGATATGATTATATTTTAATAAAATAATATAAATGCGTTTCTCAAAAAATCAACCGTTGTAGCATATTTATAGAAAATTGTTTCATTATTTATGCAATGTTTCAACCCACTTTATGAATTTTTTAGAGAGATACAAAATATAAAAAATATTAACTTTAACAATAATAACCATTACATAAAACATTAAGTCCTGAAACATAAAAAAAATCTTATGAAACATATAATGTATTTTCAAATACTTGGTTTTATTGAAATATTTTTATATCACGTATAAAACATTGAGTTATAATTATAAAAAAAATATTTGCTAAAACATGTAAAAAAACCACCATATACAACATTTACAAATAATCCAGTGAAATATAAAAAATACTATTAAAACATACAAATAACACTACATGCAACACTAAAAAAATCCATAAAAAAAGTAATTAGAATATATAGGTATTTTTATAAAGATTTAATTATAAAGTAAATCGTATGTCCGATAAATAATCGAAGAGAAAAAAAACATTTGAATTTTGAATCTTCAAATAGGCTTGACCCGCATGCACCTGACGTGTACTCTCTGCATGCACCTGAGGCTTCTGCTCCCTTGGGTCGAGTAGCGTCCGATTTTTCCCTCGGGCTTGGACGCCCCAGGGGAAGCATCACGCAATTCACCGTAATAGCAAACAGGCTCTAAACTATCTGCTCACGCCATCACACGAACTACGGATGACTAATCAAACTACACACATTCCTACCATATAAGTCTATAACTCGATACGCAATTAAAACATGATGAATATTTAAATAGCAAGATCAAATTCAAACAATGGAAACCAATGGTAAACGAATCAGGACATACCATTGATCAGCATATATTCCTCCCTTAACTGGGAACAAAATCGCCAGTTAATCAGAAATTAGTGTAGCATAATGAGCAATCCACACCACATAATGATATGTTTCCTTGTACTGGTCCATAATTAGCCGGCCAAAATGCAATAAGGCCAATCCAAATCACACCACATCTAATCGAATTCAGCAACTAATTAGTAGTTCTCCTGGAGAAGACGACGCTTGTCAGAGAAAATCAAGAAATGGAGTCCAAGCTGTATGTCATCTCTGCCTTCCTGCTGCTCTTCTGCCTCTGCAGCAGAGGTAATTAATCAACAAACATTTCTCCATCAATTACACCCATGATATAATCAAACTGATCACATGATCAACGCAAAAACAGAGAAAAAATCTACGGAAATTGTTTCTGAATTCTGAATATGTATACAACCTGTGTCCATATATGCAGGTGAGGCGTTGTGCTCGCTGTCGGACCTGGTGGTGACGCAGACCACCGTGCCGGGGCAGATCGCCGACGAGCCGGAGTACCACGTCACAGTCGAGAACCGCTGCATCTGCTCGCAGACCGACGTCAAGCTGGCCTGCGTCGGCTTCGACTCCCCCATGTACATTGACCCCAATATCATCCGCCGCGACGGCGGCGGTGGCGGCGGCGACCTCTGCACCCTCAGCGGCGGCGGCCCGGTGACCAACGACCGAAACGTGTCGTTCTATTACGCCGGCAAGACGAGGGTCAGCTTCACCCCAGTCTCCTCCACCGTCTCCTGCTCGTGATCGATCATGAGATTACATGCATGCATTGGCCGTGAATAATTTAATTCAGTCTGTTTCTTGGTCTCTTATGGCGTCCATGAAACGTAGCCTGATGAATTATTCCCTTGTTTGCAGTCTATTTAATTACTACGGGTAATGGTTGTCTCAAGAATGCCCAAATCAAACGAAAAAGTCACAGTGAACATGCCTCTCAAATAAAGGTTTTGATGAAACTCAAATTATTCGCCCAAATATAATTACAGAAATTTGTCCATATAGTTACTTAATTAGCATTTGATGGTCGAGGAGACAGGAGAGCTTGAACATGCGTAGCTGAAGGTGACGTCATGGCCCTGCAGCTACGCGTGGAGTTCAACACTTGACGGATCGACGGCCAGGGTGGTGTTGAACCCGTCGCACGCCACCTGGACGCCGGACTGCTAGATCCGCACGTGTTGCTCACCGCAACGGCGTACTTCTGCTGCCCGTGGGCCCGCCTTCCTGTCGCTGACTGTCTCACCGCGATGATCTCCAGCAAGCAGCCAGCCTCTCCACCTGCAAACGACTTGAAAACAATAACATATCCATGTTAACGCTACGATAATATTTAGTAATACAAATTAAACATGTTTTTGACAATAAGTGCAATGCACGTTCTACACATTATAACTTACCTCATACCACGAAACCATTCGGTGGTCTATGTGGAGAGAACAATTAATCAAGCTTCATTTTCATTTGCACTCAAGCTGAGAATGAGAAAGACAACACTTCAGTGCATAAAGAAACATCATAGTACTGACGATAGAGACAATCCATTTAGCTAAGAAAAAAGCTAATGAAATATGAGTTCAGGCTTCATTTACATTTCCATGCAAACTGAAAATGAAAAAAAAAGATCATTACTCCAGTTCGTGCAACCAGAGCACAACAGCGGTGCACATATAGCTTAGATAAAGAAAAAAAAGCGCTCTTGCGGTCGAGCCCAATTTAAAGTGGAAGTGCACATTCCGTGTATCTCCAAACTGAAGCTGAATCTTCCACCAAATACGCCTAGAATTGATTACTTGCCTTCTAGTAATATACTTATAGAAGAAAGATATGCATATAAAGTTAGTCTCAAATGCATAGGGACACTTCCTGTTTTTCCTCTTGTTTCGAACAGTTATGACAAGAAAAGCAGAATATTCCTTGAGTGATGGTAGTGAAAAATTATAGGAGATTTTTACTGAATAATATATCAGACATTTAATATCAAACATGTTCTGCAGCAACACACAGATATTTTGCTAATATGTTAGAAAATAAATTAACCGGGGATTCAAAAGATCACAGGAAGCATCATTTTCTAAACTGTGAATTTTTCAGTAACTCTACTCACTAAAAAAAGGTTTCTGTACTACCTGAAATTAAAACAAACAAAATGGATTCTCTGCTAACAAAAATGGTTGGACTACGGTTCCATTTATCAATCACAAAGAAAAAGTTGCACAAAATAGGAGCTTGATAAGTTAATTTGCCAAACGGCAATACCATGAAAGCACTTTCACAAACCAACTTATATCAGGCAGTCAAGCCAAGTCCATATCCAAATTCGCGAACCCAGATTTCTCTACTCAGACGCATATATAAGCACTGTTGAACATGCATAGACAGATTTCTCTACTCAGGCACATATATGATCAACATGCGTAGGCATAGGATGAAATGAATTATTATGACAAAATGGAGACATGCACACCTTAATTCTGGATGCATGAATATATGCTGCCAGGTTTCTTCCTTCTTGTGTATCCCAGAATATTATGAACAGAAGCAATAATTTCAGTTTCGCACATGATGCAAGGCCAAGTTCACACACTTATTTGGGAAATATTTCATGGCCATGTACACACATAAATATTGTGTTTTCCGAGTACAGGCAAATTTTTATCTCACAAAGCATCGCAGACACCTCCATCTTTTTTATTGGACCAAAAATGGTTGAGCAAATCTTCAGGTAACATGAAAAATAAACTGTTTGATTCGGGAACCTCACAATAAGCTTTTAGGACTACTGTTACATACCTATTCAGAAAATAAGTTAACAAAAAACAAAATTGGGTACTTCACATATTTTTTTAAGTATGTCTACAGTCTGCTGATGATGGGAAATGTATGTAGATTTAGGGTTACCTAAAGTAAGCTTATGAGAGGTGTGCACTGGTACGTCTGAAATACCATTAGAATCTATTTTTCAGACTTCAGTCAACTACCTGAGAAAAGGAAGGAAAGTTCAGAAGTTTGTCAACCAACTGAAATAGTAAAATATAAAAATCCAACGGAAGCTGTTAATATAGATTAATTCACACGAGTAGTCAATACTTTCCTTGTAGTCTAAAACAAGCATGTAACAAAATAATGCATTAATAATTATATATTCTGGCTTCTTCAGACTTTAGATATTCGTACTGACAAGGATGGACACAAGCTTGAAAGTGAGTATTAAACTAAGTTCATAAGTGATCTTAAAATAAGTGCAAACAAGCCAGTTTGAATGCGTGTTACCATGAATTTATCTGTAGAACTAACTTAGTCAAAAGCCTTAGCAGATCTGGAAACAACTTCCTACAAACCAGGTATTGCCGTATTGGGCAACACGGGTCATCAGCCTGTGCATGGTAAAAGACTGGTAATTACTTTTTAATTGTTATAGTTGTACCTTTGCAATTAGAATAAATGATATGAACCCTATACCTAGCCAGAAAAAATGAAATCTATGAGCCACATATCTAAGGCAAGGGAATCAATGCTGAAAATCACAAATAACTATATAAGAATTGTTATCATAATTTCAGAACAGAATAAAGCAAAAATCAACCAATTTTTCATGAACACAAGTGAACACAGATAGCAATTATGTTCATCCTACCAGCTGAAAATTGAGTTATCCATGCAGATCAGATTTTTACCTTTTTGTTAATGTATTTTTTCAATGTTAAGAACTTCAGGTCTTCATATATGGCCTCCAAAAGTAAGAGAATCAATGCCGAAAATATCCAGTAAAGTGGTACAAAGACCTTTGTATAGCCACTTGATAGTCTTGATGAATTGTATTGATATCCAGGTCCTACAATAGAAGTATTATACATCAAAATTCCTGTACAAGTGTGGTGGACTGTCAGGACAGCAAAGAATCAAGCAATATGCGGCATTTTAGAAGCACCAAAATATTAGGAGATAGCATGAACCTGAGCAGTTTTAAAATGAAAATTGCACTGGCACAAATTGATTATTTTGGGGAGATATCATGAACATTGCACAAAACAACGGTTGAAACACATTATGATCATACAGTCCATTTTGTTAGACATTTTACATACATAGACGTATTTGTCTATAAGATATTCCAATCGTGGAAGTTGCTGATGGGCATAATAGTAAACATGACATAGAAAAGTAGGAACAACACAAGAAAAATTATGGCCAATAAAATAATCATCACCATGTCCATCTAGATCTTTGTATGATATGAATACACTCTACATACACTATCATGACACGCTGAAGGAAAACCTAAAAATTCGTTGTACCTTGCGGAGGGAGGACACCGAGGACCAGCTTTTCGTCTTGATCTGGAGAGGATAGTTGCTGGATCTAGGGGCGTGGGGTCGACAGTAAGTTAGCGGTCTTAAAATTGAATATTTTAATATTTTGAGTTGTTGTGTTGCAATGAAAATTTTTAATGTTGATGTTTTAATAAATATTTTTTTAATGTTTCACTAGTTTATTTAGAAATGTTGCACATTGTGTTTTTTTTATGTTTCAGCAAGTATTTTGTGATATTTCAACAGTTATAACTCAATGTTTCAGGTATTATATAAAAATGCTTCAATTAGAAAAATAATCATATTTTTTGTTACAAATATAATTATATGAAATCTTGTTTTAAAGATTTAATTGTAACAAATATAATAGTATAATTGCATCATACATTAAATAAATAATTTAGAAAAAAATAGTTTGAAACTTGCTAAAATGTTGTTCATGCATGGATGCAAAAGATCTGCATCGAAGAAGAGATAGAGAGTATAGGTAAGGCAGGTTGCACACGTACTATATGCAAATGCAGGGATCAGTCCAGAGCGGGGAAGCGCCGATTTTTCAAGAAAAATCGGGCATTCGATCGGTAGCTACTTTCCTAAAATGCCTCGATTTTATAATAAATATTACATATTCGTAAATTAATAATGATTGACTTGGTTTTTTATTTTAGAATGAGAAAAAAATAATTATTAAAACAACTTTGAGAGAACACAAATCTACACGAAAAGCCACGAAAATACGAAACCAAGCGAATGTCCAGCTCAACCACTATCTTAAAAAAAGTTAATCAATCTACGTCGCTCCAACATGGATGTACATAGAAAAAATATGTAAAAAACACAAAATCAAAAGCTGCATACCTCTGTAGATATGAGAAGATAGCAATCAGGCCAAGAAGATCATCAGTAGCCTGACCTCCATTTGGGCCTAAACGAGCTGGATCCCCGTGCGTTGCCGCGGTGAGCAGTTGAAAAATCCCATCTCTTTAGGGCCGTATAATGGTCCATATGAATATAGGTTGTATAGCCACCATATACAGTACAATGCAAGTTCAAGCACGAACATTGTCCAATGCATAAGTTGCAATAAGCTCTTTCTAAAAAGCTTGTCAGCCACCTGACATACCATGTTACATGGGATCATTATAACTATTGTAGCTGCAATTGGAACTTAAAATTCTATATCTGTTTATGTATAGAACACTTAATACCGGAACCATGTATTGTATACATACCAGATATTTGGTTGCCAGATTCTTTCCTCCTGTTTTTGCTGAAAATTGCTACCTAGCTATACTGAACTGTAATTAGTGTTTGTGACCAGAGTTTTGCTGCAGTAAAAAAAGGTTGTTAAGATCATTTATCCTAATTTCAATCAAGCAAAGAAAATATAGCATGAAGGGACTTTTACCTTGAAAGCTATGGATGTTAAACAACGCAAGCAGTCCATGATGTCGGATTCGCTTAACTCCTTTAGCTTGGACCACTATTCAAATCAAAGAGGCAATAGGGCTGCGAAAATAAGCCTTGCTAATAAAAAATATGATTCAACAGGTTTGGTTTGTTGGAGGAATTCAACTTGGGAATTATGGAGGTAGAATAACACAAACAGACATGATAGATTCATGGTTCACTGGAGTGTATGTCCTGGTCATCACAATTATCAAACAGCAATGGTATAGGAGGATGGACAGTGAATTTGAAGCCACCGTCCTAGAAATAATAATATCGATGTGAGAAAATAAAAGCACAATGATCATATTTAAAATAGGGCATCTCAGAGAACGTAGTGAGTAAGGACCAATAGAAATCAATATGTTTTGTTAGATAAGTGAACCTTAACAGGCGTACTTGATCTTGAATATAAGGTTTTATATGATGCGTGCAGTATATGCTGATTGTGCAACCCCGGGTTGTTAACTTATATACCCATGTACACGCCAGGATAGCTCTGTGGCTAAGCTACAGATTTGAAAGGCATTTACGGCTCGGATTTGCTATTTATCCCAAATGTCTAAATCTTTTCTAGTTTAGTAACGCTGGTGGATACGATATCGTAGGCACTGACCAGCGCGGCCTTGGTGGTCTGCGAGGAGACGGAGCTCCGAGAGCGCTGTACATGCCGTGGGTCCTCGAGATATCGTCGAGATGGTCGCCGGACGAGGTGAGCTCCCGGAGTAACGGCGGCGCTCAACCGCGTGGCGAGCACGGCCAAGATCTCCCCCAGCGCGCGGGAGATGTTGTTGGCACCATCCCCGGCCTCCCCTGTGAGCTGCCTGAACACACCACGCTCCTCACAAGCAACCCCGGTTTGCCGGGAGAGAGAGTGAGAAGAGAAAGACAGGGTACGGACGAGAGGAAGAAGATGGTACTCTTTTCTTTTTTTTATTGAAAACTAGTGTCATATCCGTTAACCGAACGTAGAGAAATAAGTACGAATAGTTTTAGGGTTCAATTTTTTTATTTTTTTTAATAATTTTCACCTAGAAACACTTTTTAGGTGGGATGTTTTTTTACGGGTTTTTTTCATGTGGTTTTTTACAGGGTTTTGTCACGCTACGCGTGGTAGGATGGAAAGGATACAACAAGGACGACTGTAGTATTTTTAAGTAGTAGAAATAAGCTAATTAAATCTCGGTATCGGTGCCTCGTGGACTCTGTTCATTTCATTCTTCAGCAGTGACGACTTCTTTATTTTCTATTAGTAAACTTATGTTTTTCTTAAAAAAAACTTTTTATATAGAATTTTTTTTAAAATCAAATAAATATATTTTTTAAACTTATAATAATTAGTACTCGATTATATACTAATAGCTTTGCGTGTCACAAAGTTGTCCTTGCCAAATGCCATCTTCATTGGACCAATTTAAAAAGTTGAAGTTTGGTATTAGAGTTTAGATGGATAAATTAAGCTTTTGTAATAGTGAAGAGGTTGAATCGGAGTTAACCCATACTAATTTTTATTTGAAAATTAATTTTGGGTAACTGATTGGTCTTCTACATGGTTTCTTAGGAAACTTTTTTTTCACAATAGATAAAATCTGACCTTTACTTTAAATTAAGCTATAATCACTTATTATAAAGTAATTGAATTATAATTCAAATAAAAGTATCTAACTAGGATGAAAGGGAGACATAAGAACCACTCTATCAATAAAACAAGAGATACATAATCAGAAATCCTACTATAAAATCTCCATCCAAAGTTGACATTTAGCTTGCTATGATCTATCTTGGTGTGGTTGCGGATGTTAAACTGTACAGCTAGATATGTGATTTCATATCTATGTCTACACCATCTAGACTCTTTTGGCAATGGCGATTCTCCTTTCAACAACAAAGATCTTTTTCACCATCCTCTACTTTAGATATAAAAGCTGATATTCTTTCCACCCTCCCCCATTGCTCCTCTCCCGATCGTCCTCCCTAATCTCACGTTCCCCACCCTCGTAATCTCATAAAATTTTACTATTTATTATCTAATTCACAACACTTTTAAAATTTACCACTCCATAATACTTTCCTATCTTGCCGCCGGAACTGCGAATTTCTTCTTCCGGGCCACTTTGTCAGTCCCCGTTCGTCAGCCCCATCGCCGAGTCCGTCCGTCTGCCCCACCGCCTCGCGCTCGCCGCCGGAGCCAGCGAGGGCAGTCTCCAAGTCTTCCCGGCCAACCTCCTCGACGGTGCCTGCCCTCCTTGCCATCGTCGGGGCTGCTCTGGAAGCAGGATGGACGAGTGGAGCCCTGCCTGCCATGGATGCGTCGCCCGCCACCACCTCGTGCTCAGAGTGACGCCATGGGAAGAGACGGGGGAAGTGGTGGTGCTGGAGGCTGCTCCTAGTCGTGATGGCCATCGATGCTCCTAGAGTTGCTCCGAAGCGCCGTCCGCCGCCCAGTTTGTCGCCCGTCAGTCCTCGCCCAAACCGGCCATGGCAGGCGAAGAGAGGCGTGCCCACCGCGACCGGAAACCGGATCCCGCCTCCAGCCGCCTCCTCCACCACATGTGGGCGACGCCTCCTCTCCGAGCACCTGCGCCTGACGTCGTCGGCCGCTCTCTACCTGGGATGTGGCGTCCTCCGTCGATAAGCCGCCGTCGCCGTCCTTGGACCGTGCCGCCGCCAGGGAGATGAAGAGGGAGGCGCGCCATGGACCTCAGCTGCCGGCCACGATCTCCTGGCGTACTGGCGTCCGTCCGTCCTTCATGGACGCCGCCACACGGGGAGAGGGTCCCCAACCGCATCACCTCCGACGCGAAACCACGCCAGAGAAACAACTCTCACGTTGTCGGTAAGATCACGACCAACATGCACAAGAACTTACACGGATAAAGAGGCACACGGTATTATTGATTTGCCGTTGAATTGGTGACCTCTTCGGGGTCTATTCCTTAGCTTATATACATGATTACAAAACAGATAATAGCCTTCCTAACCGGTCGATCACGCAATCAAAAGTTACCTAAGAGACTAAAGAAAGTTAATCACTAAAATTAGGCAGGCAAGGATTATTCTCTACAATCTCCTCCTAAGCCTTGCCATGCTCATCATTGATCACACCGATCTTTGATCTCAGCTCATGGAACTTGGTCTTACCGGCTTCGTAAGAATGTCGTCTAGTTGTTCTTCGCTCCTGATGAACTTAACATTAATCAGACCATTTTCAGCAGACTCCTGGACAAGATGGTATTTGTCTTCTATGTGTTTGCTCTGTCCGTGGAGTACTGGGTTTTTGATCAAAGCAATTGCAGACTTATTATCCACCCTCAGCATTGGCACACTCGGTGTTGTTCCCTGCACTTCAGCTAACACCCGACTGAGCCACAATGTTTGACAAGCTGCATTCGCAGCTGTGATATACTCTGCCTTGTAGCTAGATTGGGCCACTACTCTTTGTTTCATTGACTGCCAACTAACAGGGCTATTGGCCAGGAAAAAGATTATCCCGGTTGTGCTTTTTCTAGCATCAACATCTCCTGCATAATCATCATCGCTGAAACCTATTAGTAGCGTCTGATCTTCCTTCTTCTTGCTGTACCAGAGCCCCCAGTTGCTTGTCCCTACTATGTATCGAAGAATTCGCTTGACCGTAGCAAAATGGTCCTTCCTTGGCTCCTCCAGAAAATGACTCACGTATCCAACAGCAAAAGCAAGGTCGGGGCAAGTGTTTACGAGATACCTTAAGCTTCCAACGATGCTCCGGTATGTAGTAGCGTCCACCAGCAGCTCCAAACTTAGCTTGCTCAGCTTTAGACGTGTCTCCATAGGCACTTGGCTTGAATTGCATCCAGCCATGCCACTCTTCTCCAAGATCTTCAGTGCATACGCCCCTTGGTTAAGAGAAATCCCACTCGGTTTCTGCTTCACTTCAATGCCGAGGTAGTAGCGAAGTAGACTGAGATCACTCATCTTGAACGCGCTGCTCATCTCCTTCTTGAAAAACTTGATGTCGCTGCAGTTGGCCCCGGTGATCACTAGATCATCAACGTACACACCGACCACCAGCTGCGCATTGTCACTTCTCTTGACATAGATTGCTGCCTCAGACGGACACCTCTCAAAACCAAGCAACAGCATCGTATCGTGCAACTTCGCGTTCCAGGCCCTCGGCGCTTGATGCAGCCCATACAGAGCCTTCTTCAGTTTGAACACCTTATTCTCCTTTCCGGCAATGACAAAACCAGTTGGTTGTTCGATGTAAACCTCCTCCTGCAGGTCGCCGTTCAAGAACGCCGACTTCACGTCCATATGGTGCACCTCCCATCCCTCGTGCGCCGTAAGAGCGATGAGCAGGCGCACTGAGTCGAGCCTAGCCACCGGTGCGAACACCTCGTCATAGTCGATGCTGTGTCGCTGTGCATAGCCCTTCACCACCAGGCGTGCCTTGTGCTTGGACACCGCCCCGCGCTTGTCTCTCTTTACCTTGAACACCCACTTCATGCCGATTGCCTTGTGGCTGGGTGGGAGGTCAGCGAGGCACATGTGCCATTCTCCTCAATGGACTCCATTTCTTCCACCATCACCTTTCTTCAACTAGGGCTCCGCTGCACCTCAGCGAATGAGGCCAGCTCATCAGCGCTCACCACGTGCAGCTCCTCTGTAATGAGTGCGCGTGGTGCGAAGCCAGCCTGCCGGACGATGTCGTTGATGCTGTGGTACCGGAGAGGTGCATCTTCATCTCGGTCGGCATCGAGGTTGTCGTCGTCGACGCTGCTTGACAAATCGGGCTCCTCCTCGCCATCAGCCATGCCAAGATGCGGTGGCTGCTCTCCTGGTGTTCCTCCTACAGGCGCCTCGACGGCGTCATTACCGTTTGGCACTGTGTGTCCAACAGTGGTGTACTCCACTGTGAACACATCGTTGCCACCGCTCGGCTCGCTGTCGTCGCCGCCTGTGTCCCAGTCCTACTGGGCTTGCTCATCACACACCACGTCGCGCGTCACATGGACGCGCTTCGTGACTGGATCATATGCGCGGTACGTCTTGGAGCCCCGCTTATGGCCGACGAAGATCATCTTGCGGCCGTGGTCATCAAGCTTCTTCAGATGTGGTGTTGTGTTCTGGACATAGACGATACAGCCGAACATCCTCAGGTGATGCACTGCCGGCTTCTTCCCGTGCCATGCTTCGAATGGCGTCGTGCCATCCACGCTCTTCGTTGGGCACCAATTCAGAATGTACACAGCGGCCACAACCGTCTCACCCCAAAACCAACCGAGAAGTCCCTTCGCTTTGAGCATGCTTCTTGCCATTGACACCACGGTGCTGTTCCGCAGCTCAACGACTCCATTTTGCTGCGGACTATAAGGCACCGTGTACTACCGTCGCACACCTTTGGCAATGCAGTACTCTGTGAACTCTGCTACAGAGAACTCTCCTCCACGATCCGTCCGAAAAACCTTGAGCTTGACACCCGACTCGCCTTTCGCCTAGGCCTGTATCTCCTTGATGGCAGCAGCAGCACGATCCTTTGAAGAAATCGCGGCTACCCACATGTATCTGCTGAGATCGTCAACCAACAATAGGAAGTACTTGTTACCTCTGGGCGTCGCCAGAGTGATCGGTCTGCATAGGTCACCGTGCACCAGCTCTAGGCACTGCTCCGCCCGGTACTCCGCCTACGCCGGGAACGAGGTTCTCCTCTGCTTGCTAGTCTGGCATGCCTCGCATAGCTGGTCGACCTGCCCGATCTCCGGCAGTCCACGCACCAGCTCCTCCCGCGCCAACTTCCTTAGCGCCGCCATGTTGATATGGCCAAAGCGCTCATGCCAACGCCACACCACCTCGTCGCCGCGGCCACGCACCGCCAAACAGGTTTGTTGTGTAAGCTTGATGTGGAGCAGATACAGCCGGTTCACCTCGTGCTTTACCTTCACTAGAAGCCTACCACTGGGCTCCCTGATCGTCATCACGCCGTAGTGGATGTCGATCTTGTAGACTACCTCGTCGAGTTGCCCAAGGCTCACGATGTTGGTCGTCAGCCGGGGGATGTAGTAGACCCCGGAGAGTGATCGGAGCTCGCCGTTCCTGCAGACGAACACGATGGTCCCTCGGCCCTCGATCTGTGCCACCGAGTCATCGCCGAAGCGTACGGTGCCAAGCACTGCCGTGTCGAGCTTTGTGAACGCCACCCGGGACCCAGACATGTGGTTCGTCGCTCCGGAGTCTAGGACCCAGGTCCCGGCATCGTGCTCCTTCTCATCCTCAAGGTGGGCGAACACCTTCTCCCGGATCTCGATCTGGACAGCATATTTTGTGGATGCCGCCATGAATCCACTGCCGTCCTGCTGCTGCTCCACTCCCTACAGCACCACATTGGCCCGCGAGAGTGAAATCTCCTCTGATAGGGAAGGTGTCAGCGACCAAGCCAGCGATGCGCTTGGGGATTTCGCCGGCGACGTTGTGGATAGAGTTGGGGACAACTTCACAAACAGGAGCGAGGCCTCGTCTTCATCCTGCGTCACGTGGGTCTGCTCCCTTTTGGGCTTCGAGCGGTACTCACGAGCCCAGTGGCCTAGCTTCCCGTACCACCGGCATTTGTCGCCGGTGGTCTTGTTTGAATTTGATGGCCCACCAAACGAGCTACCATGCCCACGTCCGCGCCTGCCTCCTGCTTTGCCGAGCTGCCACCTCTTGCGTCGCCACCGGAGTTGTTCTCTGCCTCACACTTCTTTCGCCGCACATCCCATTCCTCCTCCGTGAGGTACAACTTCCCTTCATGCTGCAGCGATGTCGGCGATTCCTCGAACGCCTCCTCCGTCTCCTTTAGCCGCCTTGTGAGATTGGCGACCAACATGGTCGAGATGTCGAGCAACGTCTTGATCGCGATTGCGGTCTGCTTGAAGCGAGGCGGCAGGCTGCGCAGGATCTTCGCCACGATCTCAGCTTCCTTCAGCTCCGCGTCAAGCGTGGCGAGGTGCGCTACCATGCCTTCTAGGTGCAGCGCGTAGTTCTCGACGGTCTCACCGTCATCGAACATGGCGAGATCGAACTTCCGGCGCAGCTGCCGCGCCGTTGATTTCTTCACGCGATCGTCCCTGACTCTCATGATCGCAATCGCGTCCCACGCCTCCTTGGCCGTCTCCTTCTTGGCGATCGACGGCACCATCTCCAATGGTACCGCTCCACACAAGGTGTCGAGCGCCATCATCTCCTCTTGCACATCGGCTCCGCCATCCTCGATGACGCTCCAGAGGGCTCTAGCCTTCAACTTCACCTTCATCAGAGACGCTCAATCAGAGTAATTGATCTTGGTGAGAACGGGGTAGCTACTCCCGCTGCCTACCTCACGAATCACCCGTTGGATCACGACGCTCTCTGTTGAGGTGCTGTCATTAGCCTTCTTTCTCGACATCTTCAGACCTTGGACGAACCTAGCTCCGATGCCAATTGTTAGAACCTCGCTAGAGAAACAACTCTCACGTTGTCGGCAAGATCACGACCAGCACGCACAAAAAACTCACGCGAACACAGAGGTACACGGTATTGTTAGTTTGCTATTGAATTGATAACCTCTTCGGGTCTATTCTTTTATATACATGATGATTACAAGGCAACAGATAATAGTCTTCCTAACCGGTCGATCACACAGTTATCTAAGCTAGAGAGACTAAAAAAATAAATTACTAAAAAAGTTAGACAAGGATTATTCTCTACAGCGCCCTCCCCGGTGCCGGTGGCGAGCACGAGGACTCGAGGAGGTGGGGCAGACGGAGATGTTGGGGGCGGACGGATGGATTGACGAAAGGACTGACGGAGTGACATGGTACGAAAAAAATTCGTAGTTTCAGTGGTAAGACATGAGAGTGTCGCGAATTAAGTGACAAATTTAGGTAGTGTTATGAATTGGAATGCAAATAGTGAAATTTGTCCATAATCTCACGCACGAGCAGAGCGCCGCCGGCCTCTACCTCTCTCGCGCCCCGCCGCTCTCCACCGCGTTTCCATAGTCTATTCCGTCCTCATCTTGCCGACGTCGCCATCTCCACCGCGCCCTCACCGCCCTTCGCCGGCCTCTCCCTTCCCTGTGCCTCTCCGCTCTCCACCGCGCCTCAGCAATCCCTCCTGCTTCGCTCCTCCCCGAAGCGACCAGGTGGCGCGAAGCCAGCTGTCGAAGGAGCTCGGCCCCAGCGAGACAATCTCCCTCCATGCCCTCTCGGCGCTCCCATCTCCTCGCGAGTTCGCCCACTGCGCTGAGCAGCCTATTGACTGTAGGTGGCTAACACTATGTTACATAGAGGACGGAAAAGCCAGGTATGTTTATCATGCACCAGTATAAGTCGTTTTACTACGAAATTTGCAGCCTCAATTGATTGAGGCAGTTGGAGTCACTATTGGATGAGTGTGCCCAGGTATATTTGCACATATTTTTCTGTTTCACTCAAGAAATTGGGTAGTTTTCTTCACTGTCTTTTCCAGTGAAGTTTGCAGAGGGGAACTGTATGGCCATCCTAGCATGCATGCAACATAAAAGAGTAAATTGATAGGATTTGCTACATTTTAGTTGCCTGAAAACTTGAATAAGTTTCAGTCGATATTATTGACCAGCAGCCACAGTTATTTCTCAGTTCGAAAATACAGTAATCTACAGTATATGCCTAGATTCGTAGTATTAGGATATGTCTAATCCAATTTGTAGTATTAATATATATCTGATCATATATTATGTTGTTATATTTTAGAATAGAAAAAATAATTCACAATTATTGTACAGCTCCATATCCACTAATTTGTGATCTCTGCTTATGTTTCTGTATGACAAGCGTTAGTTGGGAGTTTTGGAAGTTTGTATGCGATCTGATTTTGTTGTGGTAATAGGTTTGTCGTGTTAGACCATTAGACTTTATATATAGACTTGATATCTCTTATAGTAAACGGGGTCTCATACTTCTATCTGTATACTACTACATGGTATTAGAGTGAGGTTCAGACATTCCTTGCACGCTAGTAACTTTCTCCCCGACAGGCGAGCTAACGCCTCCGAGACCCCATTATCTCCTCTACACGTTTTCCCTTTCACTTCTTCTTGGGTGTTTTCTCTTTTTGCTTCCTTTTCGTTTTGCCTTTCGTCTCCTCTACAGATGGTTTACTCCTCACCATCTCTATCGCGTGACGAGGAGATGATCTTCATTCGTCTCCTGGTCACATCCATCTTCACCTACCCCTACATTCTCACCTCATCCTCCCTTCGAAGATGCGTCGGCGCTCCTCTGCACTCGTGCTTTCCATCTGCTAGAACACTCTTCTAGCTTCCCCCATTTCGACACGCTCAACTATCTGCGGACGTGAAACCTACTTCCCGGACATGAACCTTCTCCTTTCGCGTCCGCAGCCTATCGCGTCTCCGGGTCCACTCCACTCCGTTGCGTCCACGTGTCCACAGACGCGAGCCCTTGTCTCCCGGATGCAAACCCTTGTCTCCCAGACGCGAACTTTTCCTTTTTGCGTCCACAACTTTTCTCGCTTTTGAGTCCACGCGAACCCGACGCGTCCACGTGTCCGCGGATGCGAAACTCTATCTCCCAAACGTGAACTTTTTCTTCTCGCGCCCGTGCCCCCCATTGTTGCTTTATCGACTCCACACATGCATCCATCAGCTTTGCCCTCCCCTCATCGGCCTTGCATCCCCTCATCGGCTTGCCACTTCATCCGACGCGTACGTGTGTCCACCGCAACAACATCTTATTTCCCAGTCGAGCATCGACTTCTCATCCACTTTCTTCTCATCGGCTTCTCCCTCTCTCCCATCCTCATCAGCTTTTACCCGTTTCATCGGATGTTCTCCCATTGGCCCACCCGCACGTGATTCCCTCACGCCGCGTCTATCCTCACCATGATCACCGAATCGGCTCTTGGTTCAGGCACTCTCCCTGTCACTAGGTCCAATTTTCTTCCGACCATCAGTGGCCTCGACACTGCCTCGACCGCGCCAATGTTCTCGCCACCCTACGCCGCAGTCAAATTGAAAGCTCATGTCCTGATTTCACTTGACCTGAATGCCAACTACTCAAAGTGTGTCTTCTTTTTCAAATCTTTATGCGGCAAGTTTGGCTTTCGTTTCTACATCAATGGCTCCGCTCCCCCTCGCCCTGATGACCCCTAGTGGGACATTGCCAAGTGCTACGTCCGCAGCTGGCTACTCAGTTCGGTCGATTACTCCGTTCTCGACCTTGCCATGGAAGACACCGATCCTACCGCCTGCGACCTATGGGTGGCTATTGAGCGGCTCTTCTAAGCAAACAAGCAGCCTTGCGCCATTTTTCTTCTAAACGAGTTTTACTCCATGGTACAAGGGAATAGCTCTGTCTCCTCGTACTGCCAACACCTCAAGGTCAAGGCCGCCACGCCACCTTCCATGATGTCAGCCATCCTGTGGCCGACTCTCAACTTGTCCTCACTCTCTTGCATAGACTTTACCCCCGATTCTCCAACACCGCTGATGACATCGCCAACTCCACCCCTCTTCCCACGTTCACCCGGGCTCACGACATGCTGGTTCTTAAGGAACTTCGTCTGGCGAATGATGAGAAGACTATCGCCCACACTACTCTTATCACCGTAGCCGGTTCTGGCTGCATCAACCCTAGTGGGTGCCACCCCCCGTGTGCTACTGCCTGCTCCTGCACCCCTGGCACTTTCTCTGGCGGATATGGGTTTGGCCACAGCAACAGGGCCCGAGCTGGCGGTAGCGACAAAGGCAAAGGAAAGGACAAGAGCAAAAGCTAGAACGACCATATACAGCAGTGCCCCGCTGCCGCCACTACCCCACCAGCTGGCCCCATGGGTCCGTGGCTCTGCTACAACCCCTGGGTGCCTCAGCCCTAGCCGCGCAGCCACCTCGACTGGCAGCCTGGGGTCTTCGACACTCATCCCTAGACCCACCTGGTGTCTACCTCGATGCAGCCGCTCCTTCCGCCTGCATCCTCACAGGCTTCCTAGCCGGCTCCTCTGTGGAACTAGGCTAGACTCATCGCCGCTCTTAACCAGATGATGCTCCAGCCTCAACACCCCTGAGTGCTGGACTCTGGTGCGTCATCACACATGGCTTCATCGGACGATATACTCCTTTCCCACCACCCTTCCTCCTTTCCTTTCATCACTGTCGGCAATGAGCAATCTCTTCCAATCACATACCGCGGTGACTCCATCCTGCCCACACCCACATCAAACTTCCCACTACACAACGTCTTAATTGTTCCCTCCCTCATACAATCTCCTCTCTATTCGTCAATTCACCAGAGATAACAATTGCTCCATTGAATTTGACACATCCGGTTTCTCTGTGAAGGATATCTAGAACCGGCGTGAGATGCTTCGATGCAATAGTGGTGGCGATCTATACACCATTCCTGCTGCGCCATCCACTCCTCATGCCAATATCGCCACCTCCACCAACATCTGGCACCTTTGCCTCGGCCACCCCAATCCTGATGCAGTCTCTACTCTTCATCGTCACGCCTGCATCCCCTGTACCAGCACCAGCCCCACTGTATGTCATTCCTGTCAACTTGGCAAATATGTGCAGCTGCCATTTTCCCTCTCTAACTCTTGTACCTCTAGACCTTTTGAAATTATTCATTGTGATGTGTGGACATCTCTAGTTAAAAGAATTTCGGGTTACCAATATTACCTTGCTTTACTTGACGATTACACGTATTACTGCTGGACCTTCCCTCTCTCTCACAGGTCCTAGGTCACTACTCATTTAATCAACTTCTCCAACTACATTTCTACTCAGTTTACCTCTCTATCCAAGCCATTGTTAACGCCAAAATCTGGACAGACCCGATGGCACTAAAGCCGATCGGCTAAGAGGTGTTTGATGACTACAGTGAGGAATCCGATCGGGTTATAGCGAACCCCATGGCCCCCGGCGTGCATACCTCGAGCCATGGAGAGATGCCGACAGGCCTGCACTGGAGCTAAGTAGACCTTTCAGGCGTCGGCGTGTTCGCGCTGGGGCTCACGAGGGATCTCAGCGCAAACACAAGTACAGCCCCCCTCCGAACCTACAGCCGTTGACCTCATCCCACTCTCCCCTCCACCCCTATCCACTCCACCACATGGCCGATGTTGCCATCGGACCGCGTGGCCACTCCTGTCTCAACCAATTCTCACATGGTCGCCTATTCTCAGACCGGGTCCCTTCGCCCCACTCACCGCTATGGGTTCTCCATAGTCCACTGTGTCGTCTTGCCCATTTTGGTGAATCCCCATTCTACTCTGGCCGATCCTCAGTGGCACGCGGCCATGGCTGATGAGTATAAGGCACTCATAAATAACGAGATCTGGCAGCTCGTCCCTCGTCCTTCCGGTGCCAACATTATCACCGGCAAGTGGATCTTCAAATACAAATTCCACTTTGATGGATCTTTTGCTTGTCACAAGGCGTGTTGGGTCATTCGAGGCTTCTCCCAATGCCCCGGCATAGACTACGATGAGACTTTCAGTCCTATCGTCAAGCCTGCCACTATCTGGGTCGTCCTTACCCTCGCTGCATTACGCTCCTGGTCGATCCACCAGCTTAACGTGAAGAGTGCATTTCTTCATGGGCATCTAGCTGAGACCGTCTATTGCTAGCAGCCTCTAGGCTTCGTCGGCCCAGCTCGCCTCGATGATGTCTGTCTCCTCCAGCGCTCTCTCTATGGCCTCAAACAGGCCCCTCGGGTCTAGTACCAGCATTTTGCCGCTTATCTTCGGTAATTCGGCTTTGTGGCCTCCACTTCTGATACATCTCTTTTTGTTCTTCACACCAGGGATGCCACCGCCTACCTCTTTCTATATGTCGACGACATCATTCTTACAGCCTCCTCGCCCGTCATCCTATAGCACATCATGGCACGACTCCATTCGGAGTTTGTCATGACCGATCTCGGTCCCCTGCACCATTTCCTTGGCATCTCTATCACACGCTCTCCCCACGGGTTATTCCTATCCTAGCACTAGTATGCCATCGATCTCCTCTAGCATGCGGGCATGGTCGAGTGTCACCCCACCGCAACTCATGTCGACACTCGTGCGAAGCTCTCCGCCACCGACGGCTCTCTCGTCGCTGACCCCTCCCAGTACTGGAGCCTTGCTGGCGCTCTACAATACTTGACTCTCACACGACCTAACCTCACTTATGCGGTTCAGCAAGTGTGTCTCTTCATGCATGCTCCCTGCGAATCTCATCTTGTACTACTCAAGCGTATGCTTCGCTATATGAAGGGCACACTGACCACTAGCCTTCACCTTAGCTCTAGCCCTATCAACTCTCTCACCACGTACTCTGATGTAAACTGGACAGGTTGTCCCAACTCCCGACGCT
The DNA here is from genome assembly GCA_030770085.1 of Oryza coarctata. NCBI lineage: Eukaryota > Viridiplantae > Streptophyta > Magnoliopsida > Poales > Poaceae > Oryza > Oryza coarctata. The sequence continues at coordinate 10,547,951 of CM061471.1, forward strand.
CCACATTTGGTTACTATGTTTTCCTTGATGACACCTTGGTATCTTGGTCCTTCAAGCACCAAACTACGGTGTCCCGATCGAGCGTAGAAGCCGAGTACCACGCTGTTGCTCATGCCGTCGCCGAGTGCTGTTGGATCCACCAGCTTCTACAGGAACTCTATACACCCATCGTCTCCGCGACAGTTATCTACTACGACAATGTGAGTGCCGTCTACATGACCGCCAACCCGGTTCATTATCGTCGCACGAAGCATATCGAGATTGACATCCATTTCGTTAATGACAAGATCGCTATCGGACTCGTTTGGGTGCTCCACATACCATCGACGTATCAGTTCGTTGACATCATGACCAAAGGCCTGCTCGCGCCTTTGTTCCACAGTTTTCGTTTCAGTCTATGCGTTTGTGACCCTTCCGCTACGACTGCGAGGGTGTTAGATCGTTAGACTTGTATATATAGGCCCGATACTTCTGTACAATAAATAGGTCTCATACTTCTGTCTGTACACTTCACTAGAGTACATTTTGGAGTGCAGTGCGAGTTCTGATTCGGTTGGGGTATTCAGCTCTGCACTAGCTCATATCAGATTAGCGGTGTTTAATTACGAAGTAGCTGAAACAAACAGTTTCAACAGAAGCCGAATCAGACAGCTTCTAGATGGCAAGTGAGCCTGAACATCCTTTCTGAAAACTCTGGATAGTTTATACATTTGTATTTGCATATTGTTTGGGGAAGTTTTTCATTTTCAAGAATTACACTAAGCGCAAAAAACCACCATTATATACGGCTCAGTTGTTAACACCAGGCCACAGAACACTTTAGGTCCATGTATCATTTTTTTCATCCCCTTTTTGCTGCGCTCCTTTCTTGCCAAACGCCCGACATGGATTTACCTAGGTCTACCCGACATGGAGCACATCTATGATAGGTACTGGATCAGCAAAGGTTGTTTGGAGAGGGCGTTTAGAGGAGGATTGTTTCAGCATCCTACGCCTACAATAGTAGATACTGGCTCATCAATTGGTCAGTATCCTTGGTTTTACCTACACTAGCTACGCTACTTTTCGTTGTTTACAATAATGAAATTTTCAATAAGTTAGCTTACATTTCATTGTACAGGGCTGCTATGAGAGGGAATGCTTCTCAGATGCAGCAAATGAGGATTACCAAATCCTATATTTTCAAATACTCACCGTGTGCTACTGTACTGTCTTGACGACTTACGAGAGTAACCAGAGTATCGGATTGACTTTTACTCCTTCAGTCCTTCTCACGTTTGTGCATATCAGATTGATAGTTGAATTGTCATTTATAGCTTCTGGTGTAAGCTGACCCTGAAAATAGGATCCATCTGGCACTCATGACCAAAAGACAATCCGAAGAAACATGCATGTTTTCGACATTTTCTTTTAAAATGTGCAGTGGAGTGAATTTGTCCCACACAAATGTTTTTTTTGTGAAACTCATTTCTAGATTTTCACTCTATATTTGAGTTTATTGAGTTGGGATTAGCTTTCCAATTACATGAATTCATTTTCAACTTTCCCATATTGGAATGTCCAAATTGTTTTTTCTGAAACTACTAGACAATAAAAATCTTTAGATTAATTTATATTCCATAATGCTATTGAAGACTTATTTTTTATTTGTTTAGATTAAACTGGATTTATTTTTTAAACAAAACAAGCTGGATTTATATTGCATTGCTTATTGTTTCTTATTTTCTTGTGTGCAATTTTTGACCAATCAATGTACTGTACACAGATTTCGGCATGCCATTTTTCATCAACCAGTACGCTGGACACAGATAAAATTGTTTATGGGTCATGCTTGAAGGCTATTTGTAATTTGGGGTGGGGGTGGGTTACTTTTAATCCTATGCTTCATATTGACAAGAAAAACGTTAATGCATGAAGAAGTTATCATTAACTTATTCGAGTGAAGGTTTTGGCTACTGTTGAACCTATCATGTGTGTGTCGCAATTCCTTGTTGCACCCATATTCTCTCCCATGAGTGTGCTGTTTAAAATAAACAGCAACTATACAAAGGTGTGATGTTCAGTACTCCTTGAGTACAATGTTCAGCAGTAAATAGAAACTATAAAACCATATTACTCTGTATAGAGCCTGAGACAGGTGACAGGTGCAGCCGTTTATATAGGTTATTAGGGACTACTCAGTATTGAAACAACATTTTACAAGGAAACAAAATGGGGTTCTAAGTTAGTGTAAGCGTATTAAAAAGCATCCAAGCAAACCCTAAGTGGCAATATAAATCCCTACAAACCCTACTTCCATCGGAACATAGAAATTTTATAGGATTTTCACCTTTCAAATTTTTTACGAAATTCTTCCAAACCGAATAGGCCCGAAATGTATTTATGGCATTTGTTCCAAAATTTTGGCTGATGTTTCTCCATGATATGCTTTACAGATGCTGATAATATATTGCTCTTGGCATACAGTAAATGGCTATAAAGTGATTTTCTAAGTACACTCCTTGCATCACTGAAAGTCTCTCATTTTATTCATATCAACTAGATGCCATATTAAAAATGTTTTTCTCAACCTGGTCCTTATTAATTATCACCCTTAGAATTATTGGTCCACTCCACACTAATCATATTCCATTGCACCGTATGGGCACTCAACTAGTTTCAACTAATTTTACTACCTTTTTGGGTGTTCCTACCATCAGAACCCTTGGGTTCTCCTATGGCACAGCTAGAATTCCCATGTCCCATATGCTTTTTCTTAGTAGGAAACAAGCTGAAAACATTAAACAAAAGATGGAGATTATGACAACCAACAGAGAGTAGCACCACGTTTTAGAGACTACTATTTATGTCACTCACAAGGTGCATCTTGGACAGCAGTGTACTTCGAAAAGGATGATAGCTAGGGAACCATTGCAATAACGATGACGACGACAAGTGAACCTTGGAGGTGATAATGGTCAGTGACTGCAATGGCGATCACCATGGGGGATGAGATAGTGCAGAGTAAATAATATGCTAGATCTGTCAGTGCCATTATAGAGGAAGAACGTGGTGTTGGCAGCATTTACTAGCTCATCAGGCTTTGCCGTTGTGGAAAACAAACGTGATGGTGATGAGTCATTAGCTCCATCAACCAAAGCTTGTGTTGCTCCACGGCCATATATCACTGCACTCTACAGTATTCCTCTAGTTAAAGATAGAAATAGTTGTTCAACAAAGTAATTTAATCGTATAGTGCGATAGTTATAACCTAAACGCTTATCTAAAGCTTCTAGGATTGGGGATGGCCCCAGTCAAAAAAGGAAGGGTTGAGGGATAGGGTGGGGGGTTATATGTGGTGGAAGCCTTGTGGTGTGGATAGATGGGGAGGGGTGAGGGTGAGGGTGGTAGTGGATCTGTGTTGGCAACATGACAATAACAATGGTTTAGATAGTCTAACAAATATCATGATTCTTAAAAAAAAATTAGAGAGTGGCATTTGTTAGTAATCTTATAGTCACAATGCACTACAAATATTATTTACATAACTTTTGATATCTTCAAATGCATATATTATGTTAGATAGTTTAAACCCAAAGGTAACAGTATGTATTGTTATTTTCACTTTATATATAATAAATAAATAGATATGTACAAAGATAGAGTTTAACAATGTTGTAACTGATTTTTTATATAATAAAAATAATAAGAAAAATGTGATTAATGTATATGTTTATTTAAAAAAATAAAAAACTTAGTGGTTTGGGCTTGAGTATTCCATAGGCATAAGAGATTAGGTCATAAGCTGAATTTTCTTTGTGATATGGTCTTTAGTAAAGGGACAATTTTTATTATTTTATTTGTAATTGTTTACTGGTTGGTCTGACATTTAGTTAGGATAAGATTGCATCACTATGGGTTTAAATGTTAGTAGTGTAAGCATGAAAGTTACTAAATGTTATTTATGTGTTGGGCGCACAGACTTCCTAGAAGCCGTTTTATCTCTGTGGACAATAGACATAGCTCAAGTCAGTGTTTAAGTTGATGACTTAATTTTCACTAGATAACTACAGTAGAAATATATCTCTTCAATAAACAAATGAAGAGAGTTTAAGATGAAGTGATCAAAACAGTGACAAAATAGGGCTCAACATTCTTTTAAGAGATACCGTAAAACAGTGTTGTCTTAACACTGAAAGAAGCTGGATATGCAAATAAAATTATTCAGCAACTAGATTGTAATCAGAGATAGAAATGTAGCTGGAGATCCCAAGGTATTTATGTAATCTGTTGTTATTTTTGTTCTCCAGACTTTGTGCAATTATCCTATATCTCATTTACTTATAGTAGGTGGATCAGTAAATCGTTTGCGGAGGCCTAAGATCCATAGTAACGCTAACATGGACCCTGCAATGGTGGCGATGAGGATCAGTAGGAGCGACTTTCCATTGCTTTGTATATCTGAGTTTGGACAAGAGAAATATAACAGGGCGACAGCCATGAAATAATATCATCACTCAGGTCTTTTCGATATTCGCAAAGAATGGTCTTTTCGATCCCTCGGCACATTCCCAAAGAATGAACTATGTGGAATAGAAGACAACCCAAACTTGACAGAATAAAACTACCAAAATCACTATTTGATACAAGCTGAACGCCACCAACGGGAGACCCAGAACCAAATGGACTGACTGTTTATTGAAAGGCATGAGTTTGTCCTTAATGATTATTTCAGATGTTCTAATATCTATATGTCTAGCAATCGACTTAACCAGCTTAGTTGCGACCTTGCAAAAACCAAACTTCAAAGACCCAAACCCTCCTGACCTTTTGTTTCGGTGACTTGATTTTCTAAACAATAAAACTATACTAAGCATACAAAAACACATGCAAAAAAAAGGTTGGTCTTGACAACAAATAGAAAATATCTAACATATCTAGGTCTGTGACAATGAAACTTGTCATTGGAGTCATCATCATTTGTGCGTAGAAATCATCTTTAAAGTTAACTCTATAACAAAGCGTCTCTAATCATGATTCAATTACGTTAATAATTACGTTAATAGTTGCTTTCAAATATTTATTTTTAGATATATCATACTCTTTCAAACTATTTCTTATTAACTATCTTTATATTAATTTTAATCTTTTTTATCTCTCTTTATATTATTGATGTCGCTGAGAATCTACTTTTTACATAGCCAAACCAATTTAACTGATGTTAGATAAGCTTTTCTTCAATTGGTGTTACCTCTAGTTGATCATGTATATTCTTGTTTCGGACTCAATTCATTCCTGTATGATGACAAATCCAGCGTAACACACGTATTTCTGTAACACTCAGATATTAAGCATGACGTCTTTTTATAACCCAATATTCTATCCCATATAGCATAATAGATATAATCGCCGTTCTATAAAACTTATCTTACAACTTTTACAGTACTTTATTATCACATAAGATGCCATATGACTGGCATCACTTCACTAGCCCGCTTTGAATGTATGACTAACATCTGTATTAATATCTTTATCTATCTATAGCATCGATCTCAGATATCAAAAGATGTCTTTTTTAAATGCTACTTGACCTTCTAAACTCACATCTCTCTTCTCATATGTGATGGTAATAAAGTCATATCTCAAGTATTCATTTTTAGTTCACTTACTCTAAAACCTTTGAAGTCAAAAGTTTACCGCTACAACTTTAATTTTCTATTTACTTATGCCTAGTTTTCATCAATTAATACTGTATCATCTATAAAAATTATACATCAAGTAGTGATATCTCCTTATATGTTTCTTGTAACCACATTTATTATCAAGCCAAAGAGGTATGGAAGGCTGATATTTGATATAGTACTATTTTAATCAAAAAGTAACATTCGTTTTTATCATTTTTTTAACACTAGTTATATTTTTTTTTACGTATACTAGAGATATATTTTGTTGAGATTTTATGTTTGTCTAAAATCCAACATATTACATTTTTTGATATGTTGTCATGACAGTTCTCCAAGTTGTAGACTCTGTTGGTAAATTTTCAGAGTTCATCTCTTCCTCTAAACATCTAAACATATAAAGAAACTAAATAATCAAAGGAAATTACAACAAAAAATTTAGATCTCTCGGGCTGGTTATCAGTACACATCAAAGAGAAAACATAAAAATTCAATGTGACATTATAGGACAAAATTCAATGTAGCCCAGAAATACAAACAGAAATTCAATGTGGTATTATTCATGCCTTTATTGGCAAAAAATCTTGTTACACATACAAAAAAATCCCAATTTAGCATATCATGCCTTGCATTTACTTTGTCGTGTTTGACAACTCAAAAGATCTAGAATGCGTGAACAGTGCTGACATAAAAAATGAAACACAGAAAACCCAAGGTTTATCCTTGAATATAAGAAGAATGTATCACTATCATGGCAGCGGCAACACAAATCTACCTTTATCTTCTCTGCTTTCCACTCAATTTCCCCCTTCATGAGTGAAATCAACAGAAAGTGACCAAAAAATTAAAAAGAAACTTCTATGCTGTTTTATTCAGATAACACCAGATTATCTACTGCAGATTAAAGAAATTCTTCAGAGATTAATTAGCAACAAAAAAGAGTAGTGGTTCAGGCATACACATAGAATGAGAAAGAAAAGTAAGTTGAACCATGCATGTAATCCCAGTACAAAGACTCCATTTTGCCAGTTGAACCGAGAGCAATTCTAAAAAGCACAAAAGTCATATTTCAAGTCATAGTCAGATCCTAGATCGAACCATACCCAAAACCCCTACAATAAGACCACACAAGGAGCCTACATGCCGAGGGGGCTCACCGACGATGAGATATGTGAATTATACACCCAAAATCGCCACGGTGAGCACATCTCTCTAAACTGAAAAATCTCAAATCACACGAGCCAAACCTGAGCGATATGTTGCAAGGCGTTGCAGTGCACCTCTAGAGGAGGAGAGCGCGGTGGCTGCAGGGGGGTCTCCCCGCACGCCCCTAGAGGAGGAAGAACATGCTTTCTCCCTTTCTCTCATGTCATAGAAAAAAAAAGCAAAGATTCGAATTAAAACTATCATTGATGAATTAAAACTATCATTGATGGGCCCTCTCTGTGCACGAGTCTTAGAGCCAAATCAGACAGTCCAGAAAGCAAATGTTGCAGCAAAAAGAAAACATTCGTCAGATTTTTAGCACATCTGAAGAAAAAAATAAAGGTCACTGGGTAAGTAGATCATTGTTATCGGGGCTCCTCCTTCAAGCATGCATGTCGAGAGAGTTCATATACTTTACAGTGCCCGAATATCATACGACACATTTGCTCTGCGTACAAACATACGCATCCTGGCCGATATATACGTGTTCCTGATCAATCTCACGGCACGAGAACGTGCAGTTAGTTTGGTACAATTAACATGCGTTATATTGTCCTAGGCTAGCTACTACGTCGTATTTAAATATTGGCTTTGGTTCATACGAGGAGACGTGAACGGTTGATGAATGAAAAATAATTTACATGCGTTCAGAGAAGAAATAAAACAACGATCAAGAGTTTTCGTTCGTTTCCAACATAGGAAGCGTGAAGATTACGCGGTACTAGTAGAAATTTCACCAAAAACAGTTCAACTTTCCTTTTGCCTTTACGTGCTATAAGCGAGCTTCACACCTTCGTTCCTACTGCATACTTTTTTTCTGAAAACTTTTATATCAAAAACTTTAATAAAAATTTTTTTATTAAAAAACTTTTATATAAAAACATTCATATGAGAAAGTGTGATCTTGTTTTACGTTTCACCGCAAAACCCCAGGCCCAGTCCAACCCAACAGGTCCGTGCGGCGCGCGGGATTCATCAAGTGCGTGATCTAGCAGTGTCCATCCTGTCCATCCCACACAGGGCGTATCTGCGCGCGCCCACGAGATGACATAGATCTTTAGAATTATTTATATTTATATTTTTTTATTAAAATATTTATAAAAATATATATTCTTTTAAAAAATTACAGTCTATATTTCCAACACTTTCTATCTTTTTAAAAAAAAGACCTACTAAAAAGTGTCAAATCCAATGTGACAAAAAGATGTTGGCACATGTTAACGGTGAAAAGAGGGGTAGGAAATTTGTATGCGACCTTGTTGCCACCATAGCTGAGGACTAATTTTCCCGTGGCAAGGAGGTCAGGACACGCGAGAAAGGAGGCAGCCAGTTGTTTTTACGAGTAGCCCTTACAGCTCTTTGGTTGGACGTTTTTCTTCTTTCAGTAGGCCATATACAAAATTACTAGACCCATCCATAGAAGGTGATTGCTTGTTAATTTTACAGGCGGCCCTCTTGACACCCTTTATTAAAGTGTTTTTTTGAGCTCGAAGTGTGAAATACTCAACTGATATTTTATATCGTCTTGTTTTATTAAGAAAGCTATTTTACATATCTGAAGTGATGAGTTATTTGGTTTTGGTATCGTGAGGTCTTCATAGCTCAACAATATTTTTTATATTTTTGACCTAACAAAAATGAGAAGATAGGTTGTCATAAGAATAAATGGATTCGCAACGACATAAATGAGTCTGAAGCATGTAAAAAGTTTAAACAATGTAGCAAGTATGATAAGGAGGAGTATACTTACAAGTGTTCAAAAGATATGAATGTTCTGAGTAAAGCGGAAGCTTCTCTATCAGGAGCAAAATTCGATGGAAGACGCCCCATGTACCCACGCTCTATCAGAGACATCATTAGCAATTTTACAGGTAGCCCTCTAAGAGGGAAAAAAAGTCTAACCAAAAGGCTGTAAGGGGTTGCTCGTTAAAAAGACAGGCCGCCTCCTCCCTCACGCACCATGGATGATATTTTGTACACACCCCCTACGAAAAAATGCCATTGACTAGGGCGGTATGGGGCCGTCTCTAAATTTTCTAGCCCCCCATTGCCCCGCTATTAACGTGTATCAACGGATATTTGTTACGTTAGATTTCATAACTTCTAGTAGGATATTTTTAAAAAAACTCTTAGAGGACGTTGCAGTGTAGATCTGTAAATTTTTCAAATAAAAAAATATTTTTAAAATATTTTAATAAAAATATATAAATAGAAAAATTCTAGATCTTTAGCCGGCAGACACGCCACCCACTTCTCATGTCTTAGTTTAGGGGTACCCACTTCTCATGTCTTAGTTTAGGGGTTTGGTTTGTGCTATTCTGGACATACAGGGAGAGAAGCGTGTGTCAGCCATTAGGCCTGTCGTCAGGCCTACAAGTCTTGCACGCCAATATCGTTCTTGTTTCAAATCAATACATTCTGTGGCGAGCTCCGCCTTTCCTGCGGCTGACACATATAAGGGAATGTACAGTACAGAGAAGTGGAGAGTGTCCTAGGATCGCCACATTGGATCCACAGCTCTAGCTTATTTTGGCGGCACAGGGCAACATTGATTTGTTCAGATGGGGAGAGAATAAGGGAAGGGTGGAAAGCGAGAAGGGAGTTTTGCCAGTGACAGGTGGGCCCAAATCTATTGAGGGTATATGTGTGATTTTATTTTGTTTGAGAAGGTTCCTAATATAAAAGTTGTCTATAACTTTGATATTAAAACTTAATTATAAGGGTTGAAACAAAAAATTATAGGAGCTGAAATACAAAGCTCATTTAAAATAGTTTGTATTACAGGTGTGTTTTATATGATGGCTTTATTTACATGACATGTTGAAACCACTCCTATGAGCGGCTTCTGTTGCTCATACATAAGCATACCAGACATGCTGCCTCTATGTTGTGGCAGCTCAAATCCGGATTTTATGCTAGTGTACAAGTGGCTTGCCAAATTTAGCTTAGGTTTGGCCTATTCAAAGCCATTCTAGGATAGAAAAAGTGTATTTTACCTCTGGTCAAGTTTGATTAGCGTGCCTCAACCACAAAATTGAATATAAAGGCTCCCTTAACTATTAAAATCAGATCAATTGACCTCCCTTTAACTATTGTAAGAGCAGTTTCGGCTAACATAGTGCCTATGTGGTATATTAACTTAGTCTTTATTCTACATGATGGCTACATGGTACTTACATGGCATTAAGGTCAGTGAAAAAAATAAAAAGTAGGACTCATGTGTCTACTCTCTCTCCAACTCTCTTCTATCCCTCATTCCTCCTCCCTCTACTCCTTTCTCTTCCTAGTGATATGCTCCATCCCACTAGTGCACCTACACCATGTGGCCACATAGCTTCACCGGCACATGCACCGTGGTGAGCACGATGACATCTACTACCACACGTAGGAAGTAGTAGCACTGCCTTGCTGAACGACCTCTATGCCACTATCATTGGTTTCAAACATGGGAATTCGACCACCGATACACTTGCCAACAAAAAAGAAGGACAAGGTCATTGGCAAGACCTCTTTGAAAGGGTTGCCACCACATCCCCCACTGTCGGGCCTCTAGTGGGTGCCGACAGGAGCCCCAATGCTAGATTTAGTGGCCTCGTGCCTCCATGCCACAGAATCAGACCCCATCGACACTCTAGGTGCACGACGATGGTAGTAGGGATGATGCTAACGCCTGCACTGGAGTCATCGTAGATGACTTGCAAAGGCAGGGCTCGATATGAGCCATCCTATCAATGTCACCCTCCTCGTCACCGCCATCGCTGCCATGGAGCTCAAAGCTTGGGGAAGCCAATGACGGGGAAATGATGGCGCACGTCTTCTATGAGCACGGAAAAGGCTGCCACGTCGTCATCATGCCTACCAAGCTGCTTGCACGATAACGAGGATAGGGGTGTGTGGCAGCCTGGAACTAGGGCTACCATTGGAGAGGGTATGGATAATCCATGCCCATACCCATTCTAAAATTTGCTTACCATACCTATTGAGTATATTTAAAGTGGGTATTACCTAATTGGTATCGGTAACTCTATATGAGGCCTATATGTATAAATAGCTCAAAATTTGTATAAATTTGCTTCTCTATGAAATAAATCATCCCTATCAAATTCAATTGAATTTGACAAAATTTTACAGTGTGAACTAAGTTTAAAAGTTTTAGGTCCAATTTTTACACACATATAACAAATATGGGTAAAGTGGTTAAATGGGTATTACCCTCACTATACCCCAAAACTCAAATGAGTAATTACTTCTTATCCATATCCTCCAAAAATAGTGTGGGTATAGGTATGAATCAAGGTAATAAATATCTTTGATAGCCGCAACTATAGGGATAGTGGCCTCCTACTGCTACCGCTATGACGCAGTGGACTTGACATAACATGTTAGAACTTAGCGGCCGTTTTTTTTACTTAGCAGGTCGCTATAGTAGCTGTAATTAGTTAGTGTTAGCTTATTTTATATAACCACTAACCCATAACAAATCATGAGTTAATTAGTTGTTTTATCTTCCATAACCTTGTATTATTATGAGTCATAGCATGAAATGAGTGGAACATCATAATTGCTTCTTAATTTAATTTAAGTTGGAACAAGACATCAACTCATCAAGTGCTACTAAATCTCTATTTATACTCATAGGTTATTTTTTTATTGATCTATCACTATTTTATTTCTTAATTGCTTTATTAAAAGTTTTAGAAAGTCATTATTTATGATATATATACATAAATTTATGTGTGATTATTAAATGTCACTATGGGAACTTATAGTCCGCTATAGCACCCGTTATTCGCGATGCGCTACATAGGCAGCAATCCACTACCAGCCCACTATTCGTTATTTATTACCTTAGTATGGATATAGGTATTGAATATTGACTCGTAGCCCTACCTAGCACCCCCACCATTGAGCTTAGCCATGCCACCGCATGGTTCTACTCCTCTTCCTTATCGCGCACATCTTTCCCCGTCGAGCGACTTTCTAGCAGATGCCTTGATCTAAGCTAGCTTGTCATGGCATTGCATAGTGAGGAGAACACGCATGGGAGATGTGCCACTAGGCATGTCTTTTTTGGTCATATCTAGACGGTGCCGCTTCTCTGGCCATCGTACGGTATTTGTCCCACATCTTTAGTAGCTTCACCGATAGCTCCCGTGGAAAAGAGAATGCTAAAGAAGAAGATAAAAGTATGGTCATGGGTTCTATGTTATTATTTATTTAGATGTAGATCCTACCTATTTTTAATATTTTAATTTTTTTCATACTAGAATACCATGTAATCGTCATATAGGACACACGTAAAAAGACTAGGTCAAATGTCACGACAAAATGCCTGTCAAAACTGTTCACATGTCTTTGAAAAAGGAAAAATAGACTTTTTACATGTAGATTCCATCCGTCCGTTCGCTTCTTCCGAACGACAGCCTATGGACATATCGCCGAGAAGAGAAGAAAGGAAGAGGGTAAAATTAGAAAAGATTATAGACGACCTGATCATATGACTTTCACTACTAAAGGTTAGATGGAATCACATAGTATATCATTAGAGAGTCCTTACATTATGATTTTTTTTATCGAAACCAATGTGTGCTATCTTACCTGTCAGTAGAATCAAAACAACAGATGCTTGTTGTTCATGAGGACACCGCTGCAGCGCGGCAACCTGCAGGACAGAAGATTAGATGCAGGCCTGCTCTGCAAATCTGCGATGAAGCTTTGCGCAATGCCTGCAAAGACGAACCTTAGACAGATGGTGGCTGCGATGGAAAAGGAGAACATAACGGAATGAACGGATGAGATATGAAGGGTTCGATCTAAGCAAGGGTATTCTAAAGTAGTGGACCGATAATTAAGCCGTGCGTGGCTTGTGGAAGTTAAAACAATCACACTACAAAATATGGAGGGAAACATAGCAGATTTTTGGCGCTAAGGACCCAGCGCTTCTTTCGTTTTCTAATTTTGGAAATCAACGAAAATATTTAGAACTAATAAATTATCAACCAATAATTCTCCTGTTAGCGCAAAGCAATTCGTCACCTTCGTCGTCGATGCGCCCAACTGCATTGAGCTGTAGAATTAACCTAATCTCACCATGTGTTGTAAGATGCATCCATACTCTGTTGGACGGTGTTGGGGCCGCCAAGGTGTTGATCGACGATACACCATGCAAATCAGGGAGTAGGTGATTTGGTCTCTTTCTCCAAGTTCATCTAAGCTGATCCAACGGAGGGATCTGAGTTTTGGTGTTTTTCACGGTGAAAAGAGGAAAGTTACAGAGGCAACAAAGTTACCTTATCTACAGCCATCTTAGGAGAGCCACTCGATCAATGTTTTTTTTAATCTTATCCAAACCAGAATCTGACGGTCCATCAAGAACAGCATGGTCATTAATGGGTGTAGATGATCACATGCGAACTAATTTTAAATGGGGGATTTTATGATTTACTACCATTCTATATATTAGACATTTGATGATTTGCTATCCTAGCCCACCGTTATTGACTTAAAGGGTCGCATGTGTAAATTATAAGAGTGGAGAGTCATTAAATTAAATCTGCGCATTGAAATTTAGTACAATAGATAAACTTACACATGGTTTTCGTGCCGTGTAAACTATGACTTTAAGGTTGATCTTAGTCTTAAACATTACATTATAAAATATTAGCACATAGTGTGGTATGAGTATCTTGTTAGCATAAAAATTAAGTCAAATCTTTACCATACATATTTATGTATCATGTTTTATTGTAAAAAAGATTGAAATAATTGATTATGTTTCATATCATGTACAGGTGTATATATAGTCATCGGAGTAGTATGTCAACCAAGTAGATTCCACGTACTTAAGAGAATCTAGAAAAACCTACTATAATTACATATACTAGTATAAAAACTAACCATACAGTTATAATAGTAAATTCCACATAATTAAAAAATCTACTATATATAGAAAATCTATTATAATTACATTATGCTAATACTCTCTTGCAATCTAATCGACAGCTCGGCGAATATTCAGGCTGGATTAAAACTTCTAGAATACAGAAATAGAAAGGGTCTTGGTAAAGACGTCGGTGTACTAGAATGTCATGGAAACATAAAGTACCCGAATATAACCGATGGCGTACTGAAGATCAAGCTCAACATGCTTCTTGCACTGATACTGGACTAGGTTACGGGAGAGATGAACATCACTAATGTTGTCACAGTAGACCAAGATGGCACGGTAAGGTGAGTGGCGAAACTCCATGAGTAGTTGGCGTAGCCAAGTAGTTTTAGCGACACCATTAATCATAGCTTGATATTTAGCCTCTCCACTTGATCGGAAGACTGTATACTAATGCTTGGAGGACTAGGACAATAATTTATACCCGAGGAATACTGCATAATCAGATATCAATCGGCGAGTGTCAGGATAGCTGACCCAGTCAGTATTGGTATAAACAACAAGCTCAGCAGGTGGAGAGCGGCGCAGAGTCAAGCCGAAATAAAGTGTAATATCCGCTTGAGAGCAGCAAGGTGTGGCTCGCGAGGATCATACATATAGAGGCAAATTTACTGGACGGCATAGGCAATGTCTAGATGAGTGAATGTCAGGTACTATAATGCACTAGCCCAGCTGCGGTATTATGTGGAGTCGGCAACTAGAGGACCGTTCCTAGACAATTTGGAGTGTATGTCGACAGGGGTGTTGCAAGGCTTGCAAGCACTCATCCCAGTACACTCCAAAATGTCTAGAGTATACTGCCATTGAGTGAAAAATAAGCTATCATCGTAATGTATGACGGAGATGCCCAAAAAATTATGAAACTGGCCCATGTCTGTTACAGCAAACTCACGTTGGAGAGTGGCAATAATATATTGAAGAAGCCCAACTGACGAGGTGGTGAGAACAATGTCACCAAATACAGCAGCAGATAGACAGTGTCGGATCCCCAATGATATATAAATAATAAAGTATCTGACTTGGCTTCAATAAAACCGAGAAACAGGAGGTGAGTGGCGAATCTATTGTGCTAAGCACAGGGAGGCTGCTTCAATCTATAGAGAGACGTATTGAGTCGACAGATAAAATCTGGTAGTGACGAGTCAATAAAACTAGAGGGTTGTACACAGTAGACCATCTTTGTCAGAGTACCATATAATAATGCATTCTTAACATCCACCTGATAATAGGCTAGTTGTGAGATAGAGCTAAAGATAGAACCACCCGAACAGTCATTGGCTTGACCACTGGACTGAAAGTCTCATCATAATCAATATCCGGTCGCTATGTAAAACCTCGCAGAACCCAACGAGTCTTACAACGATCAAGCGAACCATCTACAAGCAGCTTATGATGATAAATCCACTTGCCGATCATCAGATTGATTTCAAGAGGCTAAGGAATAAGGCTCCAGATGTTATTGACGAGAAATGCATTATACAAGCTGTAGTATCAATTGGGATGTGACAGAGCATCACAAACAGAGCGTGACAGAGGCAACATGAGCGTAACGTGGAGGATGATTCATAGGCTGCGTGATGTCAGCTTTATCATGCTTGCTAAAAAATTGTTCATGCATATATGCAAAATATCTGTGCGGAGGAGTCGAGAGAAGAACCGTTGAGCTGGCAAGGGCGCTCGCGATCCGTAGTTCCATCCCCCCCCAAAAAAAATCTGTTGCCCATTCTTTCTTTCTAGTAACTCTATCGTGCTCCGTACAAGCCCTGCATAACAAGGTACGAATTAAGACACGAATGAATTATGGCATGAAATTAATGTCCATAGATACGCAAAACACAAGGACCAGTCAACTAGACCACCTGTATGTACCTCTAATTTTCCACGAGTTCCCGGGCATTAGCAGCGCCGAATACCATACTCGAGGACGGGACTACCGGCCCGCCATGATCGAGAAACGTTCTACATGCCATTGAAAAGTCCGGCAGTCATCAACGTCGCCTGCATGCGCAGCGCACTCACGACGAGGAATGGCGTACAGGCCCGCCGTGGAGACGGGTTTCTGCCTGTGGCATTGACGCAATCATGCCGCGCCCACAACTCCACGTATCCTTCGTTAATTAATTTCTTCCAAGTCGCCGGCAGATCGACCGACTGCCGCCGCGCAAAACGCCGGCCGATGCGGGCAGCGCGCGCATGGACGTACGCGTACAAGCGAACAGGATATGTCGCTGTGTGTGCGCGGAATTAATCGGCAGTGTGATGGATGGGTGCGGGTGCGTGGTCGTCTGGTCGACGGCGAGGACGACGTGCTGGCGGTGGTGGGTTTGCCATTGACCCACGCCCAACTGACCGAGCTAGCTAGCCATCCACACAGACGGAGTCGCAAAGTCCTCTGCTTTGAAGCGGTCGGTCTCAGTTTTTTTTTTTGTTGGGTTCTCTCCATCTCTCTAGCTTGTCCGGCCGCCAGACAGGCCCCGATCAACGCCCCCCGTTTGCCGGCAACTCGTTCGATCTCTCCACGAACCATCCATCCATCATATATGCATCGCCTTTCACTATCAATGAGGTCTCTCTTCCTCCAAACGCCACATCAGAAATTTCTTTTCAAAAATTGATACTCATCCCTTTTAAATTATTTAGCTAAGATTAAAATAAAAATAAAAAGAATTTAGTGTCTATAAAACGAATAAAGATGAAAGGATAGATAAGGGTAGGATTAAATATTTTTTTTAAAAAATAATTGATGAGATCAATAGTAACTAAAACTAATGAATTATTATATCGTGAAACAAGATTTAAATTATAAAAATTATTATATTTTAAAATAGAGGAAATAAGTGTTTTTATAGTTGGATGAAATTATGTAAGATTTAGTATGCTTTCCTTTCTCGTGGTTCGATTTTTTTGCAATATATAAAACGAAATAAACCATTAACGTATGATTAATTAAATATTAATTATTATAAACTTTAAAATATATTTATTTAATCTTAAAAACTTAATTTTTTATTAAAAAAACGTACGGTTTAATCACTATGTTATTAAAAATCGAGAAAGATGTCGCGCTAGTGGCCGGAACAAACGCACCCTTAGCCGCAAGGCAGTACAACCTGTACTGTTCCATGCAAACCTGTTAATTAATTAATTTGCTTGCTCTGTATGCGTGCGTTCTGCGTTGTCAGGTCAATGGCTTGGCTAGTATTTGCATGCAGGTTGACGTCGGCAACGACGACAAACTGGAAAAAAAAACTACTATATCTAGTAATTTTTTGTTTGGATTTTTAGGTTCATCCCTTGACGCTTCAGCTTCTTTTGATTCCAGTTCATCCCTTCGCTTCAGCTTATTTTGATTCCTTCTGGAATTGCCAGCACTACAGAAGAAGCTGTTCCTTTCCATCATCTATTATTCAGTTTCGATCAGCAACACGCCAGGAATCCGTGGACAGATAACTTTATCAGTACGTCCCTGCACGCGAGCATTTACAGTGCAAAGTAGCTTTAAGGTAGGACTACAGGAGAGAAAGTGCGCAGGTCGGAGAATTCCGTATCCCCCTGTGAAACTCTGGACGACATAAACCAAAGTGTCAAAATTTCTGAACTTAGTTTCTCTACTCTTTGTTTCTTTTTACGCTTTTAATGGCCTAAATCATATTTTCTAACCCGATCTGAGGAAGACATGGATTGCAAGTTGGAACAATGAAACATTAGACAAACTGATCCGTTTATACCAAAGATGAAAAGAACGCCCCCGTCTTTCAGCCGCTGCACCTGCAGCTTGTCCTCTCCCAGAAATTCCCAAGCGGCGACGGCGATATCCGAGCAAGCCGCGCCTGCGAGGCTGGGATCATTAGCGCTCAGCGCTGCTGCTGCATCCATCCCGTCATAGTCAGGAGATCACGACGAGCGAGGCCGAGAAAACTGACAGGTTGGGAGACTCAGAGAGAGATTGGGCCAACTGTTGGCTAAAAAACTCTATTGGACCGTAGAAATCATTGCAGACCTAGGGAACTTAGTATTACTTAGGGGCCCTGGGATTTTGATGGCCCTGAGCTGTCGCACAATCCGTATTGGCCTAGGGACGCCCTGAGGCTCTGCCAATTCGACCACTGAGGACACTTCCTTCCCAATGCACAGTTGCTTTAAATGGCCCATGAAAAGATTTGTATTTCAACTCTTACTTTTTTACAGTCCATAGAATGATTTGATATTCAATCTTATTACACAAATTTGCATTTCAAACCCTCATTTCATAAAGTAATCTATATTTGTACCCTTAGCCCACATGTCAACGAACAAATAACTACTTAGTCCCCCTTCCTCCATCCCCTTCCCTCGTCCTCTCCGCTCTTTTTACCGAAGCACTGTCACCGTTGTAGCCTCTCTTGGGTTTCAGCCACCACTGCCGCTGCCACATCTCTATACTTTAGATCAGCCACCGCCCCTCTATGCTCTGAGCTCTATCCTTCACCGTTTCTACCTATCCAACTCTATTTATCGCTGTCTTTCTCGACTCCAACTAGCCACCATGGCGTCTTTCCGTTTCAGATCTAATCACAACTACCATTCATCCTCCAAATCTAGCTTGATTTGTCTTTTGAGTTGCTAGAGTTAGCAATGCTAGCTGTCATAGTAGAAAGGGGCACAACAGTGATAGCAAGAGCCAAGAGGTGCATCATCTTTCTCTACCTCAGACCCTCGGTGCCTCCACCGAAGTCAACACTTGATATTGGGTAGGGTGTGTTCATTATTATCTTGTAGCTTGGGCCGGCAAGCTAGACATGGCTTGAAACGACCTCCACATCAAAGGCCTTGTTGCAGCACTTTGAGAGCAAAGTGAAGTTGCATACCGAACACCTGGATGAGGATGTTCGAGTCACTAATGAGCGGATTGGTCAGATGGAAACAGCCCAAATCGACACCAACACTAGGTTAGCTACACTAGAGAGATCTATTAGGGATGTGAACACTTCTCTTGTAACTATTTTGGATAGATTGGATAAGATGGACAAGGCTGATCCCCAGAAGAAGGACAACACTGTGGGTAGCACTATGGGTCGAGATAAGGAAGAATATTCGGTGGACACTGATATTGATGATGAGTTCAATGGCTATCACCACAACCATTGACATCGCAACCGTAATGGTAAAGGTACGTGCCCACCACGGCGAGAGGTACGTGCTGATGACTCATTGGGCAAAATTAAATTCACCATGCCTTCTTTTGATGGAAAATATAACCCTGATGCGTATCTTACATGGGAACTAGCTGTTGATCAAAAAATTAGTTGCCATGATTTTCCTGAGGACAAACATGTTAGGGCTACCACTAGTGAGTTTACTGATTTTGCTTCTGTTTGGTGGTTTGAATACCAAGGTAAGAACCCAAACAACACATCAAATTGGGATGCCATAAAAAGATCATGCAGGCCAGATTTGTTCCTTCTTATTATGCCCGTGATCTTTTACATAAGTTACAACAATTGAGGCAAGGATCCAAATCTATAGAAGAGTACTATCAAGAGCTACAAATGGGTACGCTTCGTTGTGGGTTAGAGGGAAATGAGGATGGTGCTATAGCTAGATTCTTTGGTGGGCTGAACTGAGAGATTTAGGACATTCTAGCTTACAAGGAATATAATTCTGTCAAACGTTTATTTCACCTTGCTTGTAAAGCTAAACAGGAAGTGCAGGGATGATGAGCTAGCATGAGAGCTAACATTCCTGTAGGTCGTGCTAGCCCATGGACATGCTCCAACGCTGCTGCACCATCCGTACGTACAACCCCACAATCTTCCTCGACCATCAAGGCACGCTCCTCTCCAACAAATTATGTACCATGCCCAAGCGAACCAACTAAAGGAGTAGCGGCTACACCTACCAAGTGCTCATCCTTAGTGGCATCTACGGGGAGAACAAGGGATATTCAGTGCCTACGCTGCAAAGGATATGGCCATGTACGCAAAGATTGCCTAAGCACTCATGTGATGGCTGTGTGAGCTGATGGTGGGTACTCCTCTGCTAGTGATTTCAATGAAGAAACATATGCTTTACTTGCTGCTAACAATGTAGGGATGGGAGATGATTTTCAATAAGACGAAGAGCACATTGGGGCAAAAGCTGCTGAGCACTATGAGAGCCTCGTGGTGCAATGGGTGCTAATTGCACAAATGGAGAGGGCAGAACAAAATCAACGCCACATCTTGTTTCAAACCAAGTGTATGATCAAGGCTCTTGCTGCGTGATCATAGATGGAGGGAGCTGCAACAACTTGGCAAGTGCTGAAATGGTGGAAAAGCTTTCATTGAGTACAAAACCACACCCGCAACCATACTACATTTAGCGGCTCAACAGCAGCGGCAAGGTGAAGGTAACATGGCTGGTAAGAGTAGAGTTTGCCATTGGTTCTTATCATGATTACATTGATTGTGATGTTGTGCCTATGCAAGCATGCTCAATGTTATTAGGTAGACCATGGCAGTTTGATAAAATTCCTTGCACTTTGGAAAAACAAATCAATACTCTTTTGTGCATAATGACAAGAAGATTGTGTTGCACCCTATGTCTCTTGACGCTATTCTAAGAGATGAACTTGCTAAAGCTAGCAAACTTAAGAATCAGGAGCATGTTGCTAGTGAAAATTAGATTATCGGTAATGAACTTGAGAAACACAAGAAGAAGTCTAGCAAATCTGTTCATCACAATAAAAATGAGATCAAGCTGAAAGGCTCTTGTTACCTAGCCACCAAATCTGATTTGGATGATATTGATGCTAGTACTGCTGTTTGCTATGCTTCGGTGTGCAAAGAAACTTTACTTTCACTTGAAGACACATCTATTTCTTTGCCTCGTGCTGTCACTAATATTTTGTAGGAATATGTTGATGTGTTTCCAAAGGAGGTATCACCAGGGTTGCCACCAATTCGGGGGATAGAGCACCAAATTGACCTTATTCCTAGGGCCTCCTTGCCTAACCATGCGCCATACAGGACCAATCCAAAAGAAACAAAAGAGATTTAGAACCAAGTTCAAGAACTGCTCGACAAAGGTTATGTGCGTGAGTCTTTTAGCCTATGTGTTGTACCTATGCTTTTAGTTCCTAAGAAAGACGGATCGTGGCGCATGTGTGTAGATTGTAGAGCGATCAATAACATCACAATCAGATATCGCCATCCTATTCCTAGGTTCGATGATATGCTTGATGAGTTAAGTGGTTCAATTGTTTTCTCGAAAATTGATTTGCATAGTGGTTACCATCAGATTCACATGAAATTAGAAGATGAATGGAAAATAGCTTTTAAAACTAAATTTGGCATGTATGAGTGGTTAGTCATGCCATTTGGTCTCACTAATGCTCCTAGCACATTCATGCGATTAATGAATGAAGTTTTGCGTGTTTTCATTGGCAGATTTGTGGTGGCATACTTTGATGACATTCTCATATATAGCAGATCAATAGAGGAACATTTAGATCATTTGCATGCTATTTTTTATGCTCTACTTGATGCACGCTTATTTGGTAACCTTAAGAAGTACACCTTTTGCACTGATCCAATCTCTTTTCTTGGCTATGTTGTCACATCGCAAGGGATTGAAATTCATCATGCCAAGGTTGAGGTCATACAGAACTGGACAGTTCCCACTACGGTCACTTAAGTGAGAAGTTTTCTAGGCCTTGCTAGATTCTATCGCCATTTTGTGAAGGATTTTAGCACCATTGCATCCCCGCTGCATGAACTCACCAGGAAGGGAGCATCATTCACTTGGGTTGCTGCATAAAGAAATGCCTTCGACATGCTTAAAGATAAGTTAACAAATGCACCTTTTCTCCAACTTCCTGATTTCAATAAAACATTTGAACTTGAATGTGATGTGGAATTGGTTTGGATGGTGTGTTGCTACAAGATGGCAAACCTGTAGCCTATTTCAGCGAGAAATTGAGTGGGCCTAGTCTGAACTATTCTATTTATGATAAGAAATTACTTGCTTTAGGTAGGACCTTGGAAACTTGGCAGCATTATTTATGGCCCAAAGAATTTATTATACATTTTGATCATGAGTTCTTAAAGCACATTCGAAGCCAAGCAAAATTGAACCGTAGGCATGCTAAATGGGTTGAGTTCATTGAATCTTTTCCTTATGTAATCAAACACAATAAGGGTAAAGAAAATGTCATTACTGATGCTTTGTCTAGGCGTTACACCATGCTGTCCCAACTTGATTTCAAAATATTTGGATTTAAAACAATTAAAGCACAATATACCCATGATGCGGATTTCAAGGATGTGTTGATAAATTGCACTTAGGGGAAGACTTGGAACAAATTCGCCCTCACTGATGGGTTTGTGTTTAAGGCTAACAAGCTATGTATTTCAGCTAGCTCTATGCGTCTATTGTTGTTGCAGGAAGTGCATGGAGATGAGCTGATGGGACACTTTGGATTGAAGAAAATGGAGGACATCCTTGCTGATCATTTCTTTTGGCCCAAATGAGGGGTTCGTTGCTCGCTGCACCATATGCCAGAAAGCTAAGTTGCGTCTCAATCCTCATGGTTTGTATATGCCTCTACCTGTTGCAAATACACCTTGGGAGGATATTTCTATTGATTTTGTTTTAGGACTGCCTAGAACAAAGAAGGGGAGGGATAGTGTCTTTGTTATGGTTGATAGATTTTTTAAAATGGCACATTTTATACTATGTTATAAGAGCGATGATGTTATATATGTTGCTGATTTGTTCTTTTGGAAGATTGTTCAATTGCATGGTGTGCCAAACACCATTGTTTCTGATCGGGATGCAAAATTTCTGTCATTTTTGGAGAACTTTATGGGCTAAGGTGGGGACTAAGCTTTTATTTTCCACTACTTGCCATCCTCAAACAGATGGTCAAACTGAGGTTGTAAACAGAACTTTATCTACCATGCTTAGGGCTGTTTTGAAAAAAAAGCATAAAAATGTGGGAAGAGTATTTGCCTCATGTTGAGTTTGCTTATAATCGTTTACAACATTCTACCACTAAGAAATGCCCTTTCGAGATTGTTTATGGGTTTGTGCCACGTGCTCCTATTGATTTGTTACCTCTTCCTACATTAGAGCAAGTGAATTTTAATGCTACACAACGTGTTGAACTGATCTTAAAGTTGTATGAAACTAGTAAAGAGAACATAGAGCGCATAAATGAAAATTACAAACTTGCTGGTAGTAAAGGAAAAAACATATAACTTTTGAACCTGGTGATCTTGTTTGGCTTCATTTGCGAAAGGATAGGTTCCCTGATCTGAGAAAGTCTCAATTGTTACCTAGAGTCGATGGTCCTTTCAAAGTGTTAGAAAATATAAATGATAATACATACAGACTAGTGCTCCCTGCAGATTTTAGTGTTAACCCCACCTCTAACATTACAGATTTGATACCATACATGGGAGGAGAGGATGGACTTCAGTCGGGGACGACTCAAATGCAAGAAGGGGAGGATGACAAGGATATCACTTCCATGGATACAATTGCTGCACAGCAGGGCCTAATGACTCGAGCTAGAGCACACCAACTTAACTACCAGGTGAAATCCTTACTTACTGTCAAAACAAGTTTCCTAATGAATAGGTACTACTAAATTCTTGTGATGATATTCTTTTACTTAGGAACTTAGGGGATAAATCAGATTGGTCTAGGAGTAGTCATGACAAGTATCAATTAGAAGCTACCATGATCAAAAGGATGACCAGACCAAGGGATTTGACTGTAAATTCGGACATCAAGTTTGGACCTCCAGGCAGTAGCAAATTCAATCGACCATAACTCTTCACTCCAGAGGTTGTTTAAGACCCATGAGTACTTGTTGGAAAGGCTTTGATGTCTACTTTCAGATGAATCTAGAAACACCACTAGATTCCATCAGAGCTGACCAGAAGCTTCAGAAAGATGTTCAGACCTTGAGTCTTAGGCTGAGGTCCTTGTATCTCGTTCAATCCACTAGGGGCCATTTCTAAGTTAGGGTTTACACCCCTCTATGCCTTATGGCTCTCTCCTAAGTATAAATACTTGTAGCAGCCACCAAGATAAAGGAGGGGTTTTGTTCTGTTGTAAGTTTATCTACTGCTACTTCCTTATGAGCGCGTATATCGATTGGACCACCCGTTTGCTTGATTCAAGACCCCGACTCATGATTTAGATTCGTCTTTGAATCTTCTATCCATGAGTTAATTACTTATTCATCTTATTCTTCTTTGTTCTCGGTTGATAGCAAGTTTAGAGATGTTCTTGGCACAACAAAAACATTCCAATCGAAGACGGTGTACCTGTTGCTTAGACGTATCCCTTGTGGTGTTGTAATTAGATAGTCAACGTCGAATCCACTCTAAATCGAAGTTATTCTCAATTCTCATCGAAGGTTACGAATAAATCCTAGCGGGTTCCATGATATCCTCTATTTTTACAATTTGGTAGTCTATGATCGATTGATCATTAAATAGTGGAGTGAGAATTAGTACTGTGAGATCAAGTCAACCAGCAATACTTTTGGTCCTATTTCCTTGACAATGACTCACTGACTCAATGATGCAGCCATGAGCATGGCTTTCAAGGAAGCTATCAATTTAAGACAGAACTTCTACTCTCAAGCGAAAGTACTTGTGTTCAGTACTTTATCTCTGTACTGACTTAGAATTTGTCAAAAAAGCTAATCTCTCATATATAGGACGAATTCAACTTGTCAGAGATCGATCGAGTCCATAATTCTTAAGTCAATACATAGACCTGCCATTATATGAGAGAGATCTTAGCTAGATTAAATCTTGTCAGTGGCGAAGCTCGCGCGATTACCAGAAAAGGGTGATGTTAGAGATTGTAAACGTGTTACACTAGGATTATAACTGAGCATGTCTCAAGGATAGATGGACTCCTGTAATTTGCTATAGATAGAATAGAACTTAAGTTAGTAGTCCTAGTTTAAAACTATCTATATCTGTAATTTTTGTTCTATATATAAACATGCAACCTATGGTGAGTCTAAGTAGGCAACCATAGTTACTCCATATTTTTTCATGGTATCAGAGCCGCCTCTTCCTAGAATAGATCTATAAAAATCTCGTCAAATTCTCAAGACAAGGGGGTTGCGACCTGCTCGTGACGCTCCTCCCCGCGATCTGAACATCCCGCGACAAGAAGGCCGCGACCCCTGCTCGTGACGCTCCTCCCGCGACAAGATGTCTTCATCCTCCGCTCATGGCGAAGGATACCCGTCCTCTCCTTTTGGACATCCGGTGTCTGACAAGCTGACACGGGATAACTTCGTCCTATGGAAGACGCAGTTCCTGTCCGCTGTCCGTGGCGCCAAGGCGCTTGGTTTTCTGGATGGAACCATCCCCGAGCCGCGACAAGTCCTTGAAGCTGAAGTCGACGGCAAGAAGAAGGAGATTCCCAACCCAGAGCATGACTCATGGGTAAAAAAAGATCAGCAGCTACTCAGCTACCTGGTGAATTCGGTCTCCAAGGAGGTCCTCGCCGGGATCACGACTGCAACAACCTCTGCGCAGGCATGGAAGGCGCTAGGGGCTATGTTTGCAGCACAATCAAGAGCGCGGGTTACAAATCTGCGCATGCAATTGGCCACCACCAAGAAGGGCAACCTCACTACGACAGCCTATTTCAACAAGATGCAGAACATCAAGAATGAGCTCGCGTCAGCCGGCGTCACCGTCGGGAATGATGAGGTGGTTGCTCATCTACTTAATGGTTTAGACTTTGATTATCACCCCTTTGTTTCTTCTATGATGGGTCGATCAGGAGATCTTTCACTCTCTGAATTATATTCTCTACTCATGGAGTACGATCTTCGGCTCGAGATGTATCAAGGGACCGATCAGTTCCAGTCTTCAGCTAACATGGCATCTCGCGGTCATGGAAACCGTGGTCGTTCTGGTGGTCGACGTGGTGGAGGCCGGTTCAATTCATCGCGCAATGGACAGAACAGCAACAACAATCAGAGTTACACCAACAATAATCAAGGCAATAGCTCGCAAGTCACAAAAAAGGCGCCCTGTCAAATTTGCAAGAAGACAAATCATGAAGCCAATCAATGCTATTTTCGCTATGAGGAAGACAATCAGTACCGTGGGCGACCAGCAGGAGCTTATGGTGTTGATACAAATTGGTATGCGGACAGCGGAGCCACTAACCATATCACCAGCGAACTTGACAAGATGACCGTCCGTGATAAATATAGTGGCAATGAACAAGTTCATAACGCCAGCGGCAAAGGTATGAGTATTAGTAATATTGGGCATACAGTTTTTCATACCCCTTTCAGTAAACTTCATTTGAACAATATTTTTCATGTGCCCGATTCTGCCAAAAGCCTTGTTTCAGTTCATAAACTTGCCAAAGATAACAATGCTTTCCTTGAATTTCACCCTGATTTCTTTCTCGTTAAGGATCAGGAAACGAAGAGGATTTTACATCACGGTAGATGCAAAGGTGGCCTATATTCTAATAAAATCTCTAGTGCTTCTCTTGATCTGATTTATTCTGATGTGTGAGGGCCTGCACCCATCTCTGTTGGGAGTTATAGCTATTATGTTAGCTTCATTGACGACTATAGCAAATACACCTGGATATATTTGTTGAAGCATAAATCTGATGTCTTTCGAGTTTTCCAAGATTTTCAAAACTTAGTAGAAAGACAGTTCTCTAAGAAGATCCTTTGTGTTCAATCGGATTGGGGAGGCGAGTATGAAAAATTAAATTCATTCTTCAAGCAAATTGGGATCACACACTGTGTATCCTGTCCTCATGCTCATCAACAAAATGGTGCTGCTGAACGCAAACATAGACATATTGTTGAAGTTGGTTTAGCTCTTCTTGCTCATGCTTCCATGCCTTTAAAATTTTGGGATCAAGCTTTCCTTACAGCTACCTATCTCATTAATATTCTTCCCAGCAAGGTTATTGATTTTGAAATTCCTAGTACTCGCATTTTTCATGATGCACCCGATTATAGCAATCTTCGTGTTTTTGGTTGTGCTTGTTGGCCCAATCTGCGGCCATATAATTCCAGGAAGTTATCTTTTCGATCCACCCAATGTGCTTTCCTTGGCTATAGTTCTATGCACAAAGGTTTCAAGTGCCTTGACATCTCCACCAGACGCATTTACATCTCCCGTGATGTCGTTTTTGATGAAGCCGTGTTTCCCTTTTCAAACCTCCATCCTAACGCCGGTGCCTCTCTTAGAAAAGAAATTGTCCTACTGCCTTCTTCCCTTCGAAATCTAGGGGATGATGACTGTACTACATCTGATATTACTAATACTACTGACGTACCTACTGTTTCTAGTGAATCATCTGAGAAAATTGCAGGTCTCATGCCTATGCTCCCAGCGCTACCGGCACAACGTTGCGCACATAGCCCAGGCTGCAGCTCCCAGGTGGAAACGCTGTCTCCTTCCAGCTCGTCGAACGGTGCTGTTTTGCCAGCTACACCGCCTGGGGGAACATCAGTACCGCTGCCGACCGCTATTGCTGTGCCAGAGGACAACAGTGCGGCGACAGGTGGGGGTAATGCGGTGGTGCCTGAGTCTCCACCTGGGATGTTGCATGCGTCTGAGGAGTCTCCACCACCGCTGCATGCTACAGCATCAGGTACACATGAATTTGTACCACCCGGATCTTCTACAACATCTGGTTCTCCAGCAGCCACACCTGATCCCCCGCGTCACCAAACACGGTTGCAAAGCGGTATTATCAAACCAAAGAAGCTATATGATGGTATGATTCGATATGGCATGTTTAGTGCTACTGGTAAACCTAATTCCGTTGATGAAGCTATTTCAGATCCAAAGTGGCGTGATGCAATGGAAGTGGAATTTCAAGCTCTAGCTAAGAATAAAACTTGACATCTCGTTCCAAGAAAAACTGGATAGAATATTATTGATTGCAAATGGGTTTTCAAAATCAAACGAAAAGCCGATGGGAGTATTGATAGATACAAAGCTCGATTAGTTGCCAAGGGATTCAAGCAACGCTATGGCATCGACTATGAAGACACTTTCAGCCCAGTTGTCAAGATAGCTACAATTAGATTGGTACTCTCTATTGCAGTGTCAAGAGGATGGTGCCTCAGA
The DNA here is from genome assembly GCA_030770085.1 of Oryza coarctata. Classification (NCBI taxonomy): domain Eukaryota; kingdom Viridiplantae; phylum Streptophyta; class Magnoliopsida; order Poales; family Poaceae; genus Oryza; species Oryza coarctata. The sequence goes on from CM061471.1 coordinate 10,575,877, forward strand.
CAACTTGATGTGTAGAATGCGTTCTTGCATGGTGTTCTGGAAGAGGAAGTTTATATGAAGCAGCCTCCGGGTTTTGAGGACACTAAAACACCGGGATATATATGTAAGTTGGACAAGGCTATCTATGGGTTGAAGCAGGCGCCCAGGGCGTGGTACTCTAGGTTAAGCTCCAAATTAATCACTCTAGGTTTTGTGCCGTCAAAATCAGACATGTCTCTTTTTATATATCATAGGGGTGGTACAACTATTTATATGCTTATCTATGTTGATGATATTATTGTTACAAGCTCATCACCTGAAGCGGTGACAACTCTTCTTGCTGATTTAAAAGAAGACTTTGCACTAAAGGATCTTGACAAGTTACATTACTTCTTGGGTATAGAAGTTAAAGAAGAGTTAGATGGCATAACTCTATCTCAAGCTAAGTATGCACAAGACTTGTTGAAGCGTGTTGGAATGCTCGGCTGCAAACCCTACACGACTCCTTTATCTGCATCTGAGAAGCTGTCGAGCTATGATGGTGTTCCTCTCAGTTCAGAAGATGCTACTCGCTACAGAAGCATAGTTGGTGCTCTTCAGTATTTAACAAATACACGACCAGATTTATCCTTTGCTGTCAACAGAGTTTGCCAATTTCTTCATGCACCGACCTCAGTTCATTGGACTGCAGTTAAAAGAATACTTAGATATGTACAACACACCATTGGACTCAGGATGCATATTCAAAAGGTATTGTCGTCATTCATCAGTGCCTTCTCTGATGCAGATTGGGCAGGTGATACAGATGATAAGCGTTCTACTGGAGGCTTCGCAATATTTTATGGAAGTAATCTTATATCATGGAGTGCTAGAAAACAGCCAACTATTTCAAGATCTAGTACAGAAGCAGAATATAAAGCGATGGCTAATGCTACTGCAGAAATAATATGGCTTGAGCAACTGTTGACCGAACTTGGGGTTAAAGTGCATCGTACCTCAGTTCTTTGGTGTGATAATCTTGGTGCAACATACTTATCAGCTAATCCCGTGTTTCATGCTAGAGCAAAGCATATTGAAATTGATTTTCACTTTGTGTGTGAAAGAGTTATGAGAAAACAGCTACACGTTCGATTCATTGCTTCTGGAGATCAGTTGGCGGATGGATTTACAAAAGCCTTACCGGTTGCAAAGATGAATACATTTATTCGCAATCTCAAACTTCAAGGTGGTTGGGAAAGTTTAGATTGAGCGGGGGTGTTAGAGATTGTAAACGTGTTACACTAGGATTGTAACCGAGCATGTCTCAAGGATAGATGGACTCCTGTAATTTGCTATAGATAGAATAGAACTTAAGTTAGGAGTCCTAGTTTAAAACTATCTATATCTGTAATTCTTGTTCTATATATAAACATGTAATCTATGGTGAGCCTAGATAGGCAACCATAGTTAGATATTTTTTCAGGTGAAACTTCATAGGAGCCACATCCGTAAAAATAGTAAAAATTAAGGGAAAAAACATTATACTGAGAGAATAGGTACAGCATCCTTCCAGGTGGTCGTGGATAATTTATAGATAATTAGGAAAATATATACCATAGTGAAAAATATGTGAATTGTAAAGTGCCATCATACATAAGAATAATGATCCACATGTCAGTGAACATACACGATGGTATTTAATTTGCAGCTCTATTTTTTTTAGATGGTACCAAGCAAATTAAACCTTTTATATAGGCTATCATTCAGTTCGGTATCACTTACATATATATGGTTTCTGCAAATGATTTCAACACGTGGTGTACGATTTATTCAGCACAATGGAATGTACGTACTGTACAGTACTTTAGTATAATATGCTTGCATAGTGTAGTTTGCAACCATACAATAATCAATTTTGTCATTAGTTGGCGTAGCAACCCTCCTCTGATCACAAATACTCATTTTGAACAAGTGTACGAAAAAACTTTTAAAACTTTGAGCATAAATATATTTCTAAATATTTGAAGTGGATATGCAAAAATCGTACATATGCAAGCAGTTTTTCTTGAAAAGCACTTCCATTAATTATAAAAGAACCATTGAAAAGTACTTGCGCGTAATGTTACAACTTTGATATGTTGTAAAATATTATTTCATAATGGAACAATGATCAAACGGATTAAACTTGTATTTTTAAGATCCTGTCTCCAAAGTCCGTAACAACATATACATCTGATCTGTGCCTCCAGAATACGTAGTACGTATTGTTTCGCATTAATCTCAATTATTCAGGGAGATAAAAAAAACAATGAGAAATACCACAAAATTAAACCGTTCTCGTCAGACTAAATCGGCCATGCATGGTGTGTGTGCATCCATACGACCAAGAAGGTTCTTTTGAGAGGAAAATTTGGTTTAATTTAATTGTCATGTTGCGCAGGACCAGATCGATCGATTGGTGACCGGACCGGACCTTCAATTCGTGCAGCAGCAACCGTGATGCTTCCTTTGATTGGTTTTTTCAAGTCTTGCATGTGTACTATATTCATGCCCCCGCTTCACGGTAGGCAAGAATATAATCAAATTATCTTTTTAGCATAGAATTAATTTTCCGACATACCAATATTAATTATGTTATATATATTAATTATTCTGTATACATATAGAGCTCTTTACGTAGCGTAGAGTTTATACTGGATATAAGCGGAAAATTGTACAGCATATGAAGTGTGTTGACCGGAAAGCCAAACACCAAGTCCTGTATGTGTGTCAAGATCCCTGTTAATTATTACTACTTCATTCATGCTCTGAACATGGCATATCTACAATCTGATCATGGAAATATATAAACGCTAGGTTTCCTCCTTTTTGTTTCATGCATGGACACAAGATTTTTTTCATCTGAGTTGAAGAAAACTTATTCTTGAACACCCTGACTAAACAAGAAAGAGAAAACTATATTAACTATACAAATCAACACATATTTTGGCTCACGTAAATGATTAGATGATGCAACACAACCCACATGCCTATAGCCATGTGCGGCGAGCAGATTCCCAATAATTTTACTGTAGTGAACTACACAGACACTTATATCTAGAAACAATTGTAAATTAATTTGATATATCTAGTCAACATGTATGTATGCTTACTGTACTCTCATGAAGATATTTTTTTAAAGGAGGAGAATTTTCCACAACGAACGTTACATGAGTAATATGTGATGACTAAAGTACTATAATTATTTATTGTAATTATGTGTTAAGTAGCATCATAAATAATTAAGATTATCCCCTGTTTAATTGAGTATCTTTACCAAAAATAAAGGGTAAATTTGATCCACTCCGTTACAAAATTGCTGTATTGAAAAAATACCATTATTAAAACCAAAATCGAGTGTATGCCACTGATACTTTATAAAATTCAATTAACACTCATCCAAGTCTATTCTTTCATCGTTGCCTTCCCGTTGATAGAGAAAAGGAGGCTACGCCATCCTTCCTATCGCCACCAGCTCATGATGGTCACTAACGGTGTCTTGACTACCACCACGTCAATCTCCCTCTGTTAGCCATGCTCCCTTTGAGCTAGAGTTTTTCACCGTAGGCTCTGGCATCCATTACTTCCTCGGTGTTCAACTAACGAACAAGGTGGAGTAAAATCACACGTTCTAAATAGGGTATAGGGTTAGGATCAACAACCTTCCCGATGTACGGAGATTATCACTGACAAGATGTACATCAAGGAGGATGGGTCAACCGTTAAGAGTTGAGTCAACCGTGGATAGGGAGGGCTCCTCCTCTACCGCCACCACCATGGTGGTGAGAGACCAGAGGAACCCCTTCCATGTCCTATGGTAGAACATCAACTACCCTACCTCCTTCCTGGTGATAGGCTTAGGCTCGATACGGCCACTGGACTTACATCTCCCTCACATTCCAAGCCTTCACGCTCAACGGCAACCTTCGTGCTAACACGAGCAGGAGAAACGAGTTCATGCTCACCACCGACAAGCACGATAGTTGCTGCGTCTTTCCACACTAGATGGTGACCTCACAAGTTTTCAGAAATACTAATGGCACACACCCGGTTTCGAATTTAGTAGCAATATTTTTTAATACAGCAATTTCATAATGGTACGAACAAATTTACCAAAAAATTAACTGATGGCCCTAGCTAGCTTCAATTAATGTGTCACCAAGAAGGTGTCTGTCAGTTGTGTGATGAGGTGTCACACATTGTGACGTCACAGTTTTCAATTAATAGAGTTTGCGGGAGATTCTTCTGGTGGAAAATTAAAGCTGCACCGAATCTTCGGCCAAAGACCCAGTGGCTTAAGATGGATCCTTCCAAGTTAAATGCCCTTTTCAGCTTTCATGGTATTCCCAAAGACCCAACCAGAGAGTAGTCAGAAAGTGACTAGATCAGCACCAAGCAAGAGCCAAGCACACCCAAGAATTTAATTAACTATATTCCTCGTCATTAATTAGTTAACAATTAGTCAATTAATCCCCAACGACCAAATGCATGACCTGTTCTAATTAAATTTCTTCCTTTCTTACCGCATGTACGTGCCAGGCTGCTTCCTATATACACACTGCCTCGCCTCTACAGATGCATAGTAACCTTCATTGCTTATTACATACTAGCTAGCTACCTTATTAACCTCGGACATAAGAAGATTACGAGATCGTCGAGCACTTGCAACCATTGTTCATGCACGTCTTTGCACCACACCAGCTGACTCCGTTGTCGGTGTTGCTTGCTCCTGCTGGTTTTGATCGCCGTGATCAGAGCAAGGAGAGGGTTGTCGGCGGCGGCGGAGGAGGAGAGGGTAGGGAGATGGACGAGGTGCTGACGCAGATCAGCGAGGGGTTCCGGCTCGCTGGCGAGCTCATGTCCGAGCTCCCGGAGACCCAGAACCACCCGGCCTACCTGGCCGCGCGCTGCCACGCCATTGCCGATGCGTACGGAGCCGCGGTGCGCGTGCTGCAGGCGCGGCACGGCGGCGGCGGCGTGGACGCGGCGGCGCCGTTCTGCAGCGGGGGATACCTGGAGCAGCACCAGCACCACCAACGCCCGCCGATGGACCTCCTCCTTATGTGTGGCTCGCCGGACGATGACGCCGCCGCCAGCCCCTTCCTCGGCGCTCCACCGCCGCCGTCAACGTTCCGCGCGCCGTCCGACGCGTACGGCGGCGCTGGCAGCACGTCGGGCGGCCCGGTGAGGCGGATTTCGTCGTCGTCGCGCTCGCCGCCGTCGCCGGTCCAGCCGCGCCAGGGCGCCGGCAGGAGGAGGTAAATCACTACGTCATACTTGCGTTTGTGCGTGCTTCACCGGTCGTCGTCGTCGTCGTAGGCCTCGCGCGCACGCGTCGTGGCGTACTCTACGGTTCGACCTGGTCGGAGCACGCCACGACATGCCTGCGCGCCTGCACTGTAGTTGGTGAAGTCTTTTGGCAGTCAAGAGTTCAGACACGAAGACCTTACCACGTCGTCGTGCATGGCTCGGTCAGAAAGAAAGGCCACCGATCGAATTTTCGTCGCACTCATCTCTCCTACACCAAGCCAATTAACTAGAATTTAGCTTAACTAGTAATGATTAGTTAATTTCTTCTTCACGGTGACAGTGATGGCTAAGCGGCATATATGCAGTCTGAATTGCTCGCCAAGTCATGGCGCTTTACACACAATTTACACGAGAGTTTACACACTACTACGACTGTGTTGGGTGCGGCGCATCAGCTGTTAATTAGTTGATTAGTGAAAGTGACATATATGCGGCAGGATGGCTCATCAGTTAAATTGATCTAATTAGTGATTTTTCGTCATAGAGAATTAACGTAATGATGTATATTTAGCAGGAGGGAGAGCGGGGAGAAGTTGACGGTGATGGTGGCGGCGCAGCGGACAGGCAACACGGAGCTGCCGCCGGACGACGGCTACACGTGGCGCAAGTACGGCCAGAAGGACATCCTCGGCTCCAGATATCCCAGGTATATTACTATGGAATTAATTTAATTTAATTTAAAGGAGCTCCTTAATTTTGTTTAGGACTGTTTTGTTTTAAGATTTTCAAATGTTTTTAATAAGCTGTACCGAAATGAGGGCTAGCTAATTTGCTGAGTAAAATTATAGCTGATATAAATATGATTTGGCTGGACATATTTTGGTCTGGGCAGTGTGTATGGTTGGCTAGTTTTCGCATTTTCATATCGATTTTTCTTTACCTTTTTTTTTCTGCCTTCCCTACTGCACAAACAGCATGTATACTTGAGAGGCTTGGCACCAATAGTATTACAGCATACACATTTTGCATCATAATATATTCAGATCTCTCTGTTTTTGGAAAAATCATATAGTAAAAACGTAGCCCGATGACTAATATATGTGATTCGATCTGTTTTTTTTTCTCTCATCCTTCTTCACAAAGCTCGGGCGTGCGTGTCTTGCCGAGAAAACTAATTGCGCAAACAAAACGAATAAACCGTATGCCATCAGCAAGTGTGTACGAAAGGCTGGCAAAAGATATACACGTGCACATATATGATAGAGCTTGCAGTGTCAAATTCACTTCTAGCTACGAAAAGATCGAGCATGCATGCATAGAAGAACCTGGTATCAGTTTTCTTGCTTAATATGGGGTTTTCATATTAGTTTGCTTTCAGCTTGGTGTGGGTCGAATTCAAGTGAATCAATAATGCAATACATAGTTAATTATATTGTTATTTTGTGATGGATAGATAGATCTACTGTTTACTCTTTAGCTTATTAGCCGCCAGCTAAATTTTAAATTTTAAAACTTAATTTATAATTTTTTTATAACGTGGTTCACTTTTTAGTATTGGCTTTTAAGTCACTAAAAATATAAAGTTTTACTAATAAATTATTTTTATTGCTAATAAACATAATCAGTTATAAAAACAAACACGATTAGATAGATGAATCTTTATGGGAGATAACTTGTATATTAATTTGCGCCATGCTTGAAACTAGTTGCTAGCTTATCATTGAGTAATTAATATTTAAGTTCAATAAAAGTTGCGTAGAGAGAACTTATATTTGAATTTTTACAATTATTTGGTTGATGTGCTTTACCTTTCTCGAGATTGTTATGTTTCAAAGAGGAAGAGACCGAGCGATGCAATCGAAAATCCATTGGTAATATTGTGCCTTGGAGAGTTGGCGTTTTATTTGAGAAATTTTGGAATTTTTTATTTTGAAAGTGTGAAATAAAAGCTATAGAATGATTTTAAGTTTTGAATTACTAAATGGTTTCAAAATAATTGAAAAACTCTCAGTTGCAAAATGAACCTAATTAAGTCCCTTCTGAAGTTTAATGGGCAAAGATTTTTTTAAAAAAACAAACAGATTTTTCCTTTTGTCTTGCTATTGTATGTTTCCCTTACCTGGCTTATAGATATTCCTTATTGAACGTGCCAATTGTTGTTTTCTAGAAACTTTTGAGCCATTTACTAATTTGTTAAATTTTCGCAATGTGTCGTGTCAGTGAAACATCATAGAAAAGACTCTAAACGCAGGCCAAGGTTCAAAAGTTACGTTGTTTTTGAAAAGTTGACGGTAAAAAAATTTCAAGTCTTACCCAGTGAAAAAAATTCTAGTCTTTAAGCTAATGGTTAATTTGCAAATGTCACGAAAAGTTTAGGTTATAAAATAGACTAGTTCCAACGTTGTTTCCTGGTTCGATATATATATATATATATATAGTAGCAGTCTACTGCTTCGGGATAACCAACGTATTTATGTGTTCATTTTGCGAAATAATTAAGTGGAGCATCTTCATGAATAATTGATGCATGGCACAAAAAATTTAAAATATTAAGGTACTTTCAAACGAAACCTGAAATGGTGATGAGATAATAAACATCGATCAATCTGAAAATTACAGGAGCTATTACCGATGCACTCACAAGAACTACTACGGGTGCGAGGCCAAGAAGAAGGTGCAGCGGCAGGACGACGACCCCTTCACCTACGAGGTCACCTACTGTGGCAACCACATCTGCCTCACCTCCACCACGCCACTGCTCACACTTCCCACCGCCTCCGTCGCCGCCGCTACTTCCGTGACAAACTCTCCGACCGCCGCCGTCCTCGGCCAGGACCTCGTCATGGCGCCCGCCGCCGAGCAGCCGCCCCAGCAGGCGGCGCCACCGCTGTCCACGTCCATCCACCTCGGCATCAACTGGCCGATGATGCCGGCCGGCAGCCTCGCTGGCGTAGGCGAGGGGAGCACTAGCACCGCGCCGCAGGTGAACATGGCCACGGCCGCCGCCAGCGGTGGAGCAGCGGATCATTACCCAGTGGCGGACCTCGCCGACGTCATGTTCAACTCCGGTAGCAGCGGCGGCAGCAGCATTATGGACGGCATATTTTCTTCTCACGACCGACGTGATAACTAGATGATCAACATGGATCAATCAATCTCCCCTCTCTAATGGATCATTGGTTCGAATTCTGATGTCATTAGATTTCGTTTTTCTTATTAACTTATTTGGTGTATTTAGGTGAGGCATGCACATTGTGCATGTAGATGTTAAAAATTTTGTTGTCGATTGATTAGATCACTTAATTAGGTTTATGCATGGGTGTGCCATGCTAATAAAGGAGTTCACACATTAGTAATGGTGACTCAGCTCGATGAATAGATATACTAGTATAGTATCAGGAAACAGCAAGTTCGTTACTGTAAATTTCCATGTTATATAATAACCACAGTGATCGACTGAAAAGATATTAATTATTTCAGGCTAATTTTGCTTCAGCACTTCAGTTGGAATCATAAAGTCGAGACTATATTCTTCTTTTTCTTCATTTTTTTCTTTTTTCATCCTAATGTTTAAGTTATTTGTGGAGAGATAGCAGCACTACAATGTATGTTTTGTACTTGTTATTTTAGCTTTTTCCATTTCTAATTTTGACCATTAATTTATAAAAATTCATATAATTTAACATCATTTAGATTCACAATGAGAAATACATTAATAATATATAATTCACATATGTTAAACCATATTTCTAGAAATTAATAGTTAAATTAGAAATATTTCACTAATAACAAAGCTGGTATTAATCGAGGAAGTAATTGTTTTATAATTTTGCGTAGGGACTGTCTAGTTACCTAAAATTTTAAGAAACAGGACTGCATCAAGATTCATACAAACCATTTCTCTCTAGCCCTTATCTCTTCTCTTCTCCTCCGCTCAGCACCAACGACGTTGTGTCGCAACTCCCTTCCCACCCAACCACACCACATGGCCTTTTCAGTGCCATTCGACCAGCTAGCGAGGCTTGCCTGACCAACCTCCTCCTCCTCTTCCCCCCTCTCCTCATATATCTTCCTCCCTTAGCCAGCGGCGACGCTATTTCCCGCACCGCTATTACTCACGCCATTGGATTCACTGTTGCCCACTGCCACCGCCAAACCCCACAATCTTCCTTGCCTCCTACCGTCAACCCCACCCACCGCTAGCCTTCATCCCCCACATCTTTGACGACGCCACCACCGCCTCACCACCCACCCATCGTCAGTCCAGCCACCACCTAAGACCATATCCCTCCAAGCCTAGGCAACGCCATCCTTCCCTCCTCTCTCTCTTCACCCTAACCCCTACCCCAAAACTCTAAAATCTAACCTCACCACCACCATCCACCAGATAAGAGGAGCTCGCCGATGTTGCCACCACCGCTAAGAAGTCACCGTCACTACCACCAGTGAGTCTTCTCTCTCTTCCCATTGGCTAGAGCTTAAAGATGACTCCCTGACCGCTGGATTTCAAGCCAATGGCCAAGCAGTAGGTGACTGAGCACTACTAGAAAAATGGTCTTTAGTTCAACAGCCCAAAACACAAATATACCAGCTAGTAGAAGACCAGGTACTAAAGATGGTTTTTAGTACCGGATCTAAAAACTCAAGGCCACTATAGTATTATTAGTACCGGTTTATATTTTAATGTTCTTCTTTAATATTAGTTGTAATAGTTAGACATTTTCGGTAACTATGAATGATCTTTAATAACCGTTGATGATATCAACCAGTACTAAAGATCCATGCATTAATACTACTAATGTTATCAAACACATTAACACCAGCTAGAGACACCAACCAATACTACTCTGTAGTTATTAGTATGAGAGTGTGTTTTTAACCAGAACTAAAGATCCTTGGGAGCAGGAAGTACAAGGAAGATGCTATTAAAAAACCAGAACTAAAGATCCTGGGAGCAAGAAGTACTAGGAAGATGCTATTAAAATTTTATGTGAAATTTTATTTGGTGATTTCACACATCCAATGGCTCTAAAAGGTTAGATATATATATATACCTTATCATCTTAAAAATATATAAAAATAGATGATAAAGAATAATTTTTTTAAGAAAATAAGATTATATCTTAATTATAAAAATATAGATAATCTAGTAATAATAAGAGTATTTCATAATAGCAAAAATATAAGAAACATAGAACACAAAGGTTAGAAAAGAGGAAACAAAAGAAAATTATAAAAAAAATAGAGGAAAAAGAATAGAAAATTAGAACCATAAGTTTTTTACCCTCAAAGTTTTTAAAATTAATTTTCCTAGTTTTTTTCTTAAATTTATTTATCCTACAATTTTTCTAGTTTTTAAATCATTTTTCACACTTTTTCTGTTTTCTAAATTTTGTACCATATAGAAGGAGTACTAAAGATATTTTGGCCAAGTGAAAAATCTCTTTATTACTGATCATTAAGAATAATCGGTACTAAAGAATACATTTTTAGTCCTGGTTATTTATACCAACCGGAACTAAGCTAAGTAGAAAAACTCTTTACTACCGGTTGTTTTATATAACGGGTTCTAAAGAGGGATGGTATATATATAACATCCACTCGTCTTCTCTGATCTAAGTTCCTAGATTGCATTCTTGTCTCTTCACACCGTCGTTCTCTATGCCGATACCATCCCCATCGACGCCGCCGTGTGCCTGCCTTCCTACTGAAGACACCATCCTCCATGCTGCCGTCATCCCCATCACCACCATCATGCCCAACCACCGACAACACCACCGCCATCCTTAAAGCAAGAACTTCTCCGGATGGATTACATAAGAGATATTCAAGAACAACTTATTGTATTTATTATGGACGAGGTCATTAATCATATAAATATATACAGCAATAAAAACAACAAATAAGTATTATAACAAAATAAACAGTAAAAAGTAGTACAACAAAAAAAATGCTTTAGTACTAGTTGTTAACACTAACCAATACTAAAGAGGTCACCCTCACGTCATGTGGATGACTTTTTTAGTATCGGTTGTTGTAACTAATTGTTACTAAAGATAGGTTTTTAGTACCGGTCAATTAAACCAAAACTAAAAATACCTATCTTTAGTCCAAGATTGCTTGTATTATTTGTACTATCGTAACTAAAAGGGGTTGCGAACCGGTAATAAAGATCATTTCTCTAGTAGTAGAGATTTAGCAAAACCCAATTGCGTAGCTATTGAGACCATATGTAGAAAATATTTAAGGGTGCATGCCCTTGATTAAATTACTAGAAAAAATCATTAAGGAGCATATTGTTTTGTTAATTTCTTTCACACTTTTGTGGTAACAGACTTTTAAGATTAAAGGTTTTAGAGTAAATAGAACTAAAACCGAATACTTTATGGTTACTTTGGTATCATTGCATACGAGGAGGGAGATGTAAATTTAGGAGTCAAGTAGTATATTAGAATGATAACTTTCAATATCTAAGATCGATGCTACAGACGGATGTGGATATTGATACAGATGTTAGCTATAGAATCAAAGCGGGCTGGATGAAGTGAAACTAAGCTCTGCTATTCTGTGTGATAAAAGGATACCGTACAAACTAAAAATCAAGTTTTATAGAACGATGATTAAACCTGCTATTAGAATGTTGGTCTAAAAAAGACAAAATATTTATCAACTGAATATTATAAAAATATATATGTTATGCTAGATTTGTGGCTATATAAGAATGAATCGAGTCCTGAACGATAATATATTTAATTGGCTAGGGTAACACCAATTGAAGAAAAGCTTATATAATATTAGTTGATGTGGTTTAACCATGTCCAATAGAGACCCCCAAAGGCAACAACATATTGTGAAATATTAAGTCAAGATAATAATCTGAGAAGAAATAAAGAAATACCAAAATTAATATGGGAATAGGCAATAAATAGTAACTTGAAAAAGTGATTGAATAGGAGTGATTGGAAATCAACTATTGACGTGACTAAATTGTGATTTGAGACTATTGTTGGATTTCAATGATAATGTATCTCAACTTGTTTGTTGTCGTTGTTGAAATTAATAATTTCTTTCATCTTGTTTTTGCCTTACATAGGTTATCTAATTTCATAGTAGCTAAATTATGTGTCGTTGTTTCACGCAGAATATTTTTTTTAATTGAATACTACCAGGCCCTACCCAGTAATTTAAATAAATATTTACAAAGTTCTAACCAAACATAAATTACAAAGATTGTAACCAATAAAAAACAAACTGTAAAAAGATAATTCATCCTATACATATGTAGGAGAACCTCTTGCCTAAAACCACTGAACCAGTCTGAGAAACTTGGAGCTTTACTCTGAAAAATTCGACCATTGCGATGCTTGTATATATGGCAACATGCTATGAAAAAGATCTCCAAGAAACCCTTGTTCCTGAAACAAAGTCGAGCCAAGGCAACCATTTTTGAAAATTTTCAAATCGGTATTCTATCTTACTCCAAGTTTTTGCCAACATCTTTTACTGAAAGGGCGTAGGAAAAAAAGTGCAAAAGCGTCTCTTTGCATTCGAGGAACAAACCACACATGTAAGATCAGCATTCTGTGGTATAAATTTATTTCTATTAAGCATGTCCCATTAAAGCGATCACAGAACAAAAGCCATATGAACACCCTTATCTTCATCACTCATTTAGTTTTCCATAGCCAAATATAGGGTCTTGGTGGCTGAATCCCAACACAATTCAGCTTATAAAACTTATGTGATGAATTAGTGGATGTATTCCAAATGTACCTCCAGTTATCTCCTTTTGTTTCCATCAATTACAAGCTATTAATCTCAATTTCCAGCAACTGAAATTCAGAGTAACTAAGCCTGATCAGATAAAGACAGTACAAAAGAATCCTCCAAAGGTCTTGAAACATTACCTTTACTGATTCAGAACCTATTTCGGGCAATACGATGTGTTGAAAAAGCAGTCTATTGTTTCTCTTCTTTGAAGTTGAACAACTAATTACTAATTAAAAAACTAGCCATAAATTAAGCAATGAGTTGCACGATCTATTATTACTAATATCATAAATATTAAAATAAATATATTGGTTATTTTTAATGAGATAATAGCTAATATAGTCCTTAAAATTTTGCTTCGGGATCAATTTAGCCCTAACCCTTTATATTGTCTAAACGAGTCCTCATAGTTTGTCATGTAGGCTAATATATTCATTGGGCGCACTTAAATCATCACGAGAGCATGCCATATCATTCTCTCATACAAAATCTATGATGAAATATCCAATTTATCCTTACATATACCATAAAAAATAAAAATAATTAGAAATATAAAGAAAACAAACAATTTTGCATATTAAATATTTGTTATAATTTTAACATTCAAATGTGACTGTGGACATATGACACTTTTTTTCACTGCATTACACCAATATGAAGTTGAATTAGCTAAGAACACCAAATATATAATTAGCATGCCAAATGCCATGTACTTAGTTGCATTTGAATGTTAAATTTTAACAAATATTTATTATGCAAAATCACTTATGTTCTTTATATTTCTTTTTTCCTTTTATTTCATCACATATTTTTATGGGAGGCATACCACATGACAATTTTCGATGGCCAAAGGACTATATAGCCACATGATAAATTAAAGGGCTTGTTTGGACAATTTGAAAGGTCAGGCACTAAATTGACCTGGGAGTGAAACTTCAAAGACCATAATGGCTATTCTGTCATTTTTATTTATTGCAGTTTAAATTAAACAAAGAAGCACGTGTTAGGTACAACTTTATAATTATTAGTTTCTAGTTTTATAATTAAATAAATAAAATGATAAATTGAATTCAAAATGGGTAAAACCTCATGTTTATCAATTTTGAATTGAATTTAATAAATTTTATATAAACTAAAAGTAGTACTTCAAATATTTTATTTAACTTAATTGGCAATTAGTATCTATGATCATGTTAATATTATATATCTATCTAATCAATAGTCAATTAGTGTAGTATAGATAGGCAGACCTGGCACGGAACTTAAATCTTTTACATAATTAATAGAGTTGATTTGTTCATTGCGAAATATACCCAACTGTCAATTGATACTTTACCCTTATACATACCAGCACGCCCCACTTCAAAGTAATACCAAAGAAAAAAGTAAGACCAAATGGTATAATGTCTAGGCTATAAAGTACTAGTGCTATTTTGTAGTCGTTCAAAATTGACACATCGTACTAACTAATGATGTGCTTTGAACATCTTAAAAATGATGTGCTTTGAGTACATTAGGAAATTAGGACGGACGAACCTGGGTAATAAAAGCTTCGACTTGTCCAAGCAAAAAAGAAGTTAGGCTTGACTTCATGACTCCACTAAGAGTCTTGCACGTGTGGATCTGTGTATATCGATTTGTCCAAACAAAAAGGAAAGGGGCTATCTACATCTAAGCCCAAAAGAGTCGGGATTTATATCACATGATTGAAAAAAGATGAGTAAGCACCATTGAATCAAAAGCAACATAAATCATTATTATGCTACAGTAAACTTTTAAAAAAATAAAGTAACTTGGTTAAAATACACAACATAAATTAAATTTCATCTAAAAAACTATCAACAAATATTTACAGTCAAATATATTAAAAAATACAGTATAATCTATCTATCTATTATATAATAAAGTATATTAAACATACTGCAAGAACATTACGTGACACTCCTGCAAACACTTCTAAAAAAATATAGAAAATTTTAAGAAAATAGTGCAAAACATTTACCCCTCAATTCTCACTTTCCGGTGTATCCAGTATTTTAAAATCAATCTTCCAAATATATACTAGCTCAAATTGGTAGCCGATTAGTCGGTTAAGTCATCTAAACCATCTTATGTCACTTCTACTAAGACATCACGTACCACTCTAATAAATTAAAAAAATTATAGAAAATTCTGATAAAAAAGCATAATATTTAACCTTAATTTTCACTTTAAACTGATGATCTTAGATTAATCTTTCAAATATATACTCACTTAAATCTGTGGGTCTATCCGTCGGTTACGCGTACGTAGGGCGGGGGTGATCGTGGCATGCGTAGCCCATATCGTGAGAGAGGCCGCGCATATGATTACTTGCATATAATATCTCCAAATATAGGTTATATCTTTCCATAATAAAATCTATCTCGGCATGCGGCACCTCCTCAACGAGCAAATATATCTCATCATTAGTCTCATGATTAGTTGCGTATATTTCAAATATCTTTTGAGTCCTGTTACAACTATGTCAGCTTCGCGTATATGTAATTAACAGATGCACAAAGTAACATCAAATCATCTCTGGCGTGCGGCACCTTAATCGGTGGCACTAGACGATTCCGGCCATTAGTACGTATACATAAATTAATTTGAAATTTTAGAATTATGAAATTAAGAAAGAAACTATAAGTTCAAACCGAATACAACTTCATATTTATTAATTTTAAATTTAATAAATCCATTTATTTTATGGTGGAAGTTCTCGGACATATATTTGGTAGATGTATGAATACAATTTTATATTTCTTAGAATAACACAATAATTTAACTTTTCTGATTAATATGTGAAATCTAGCTTTTGTTCACCTTTTAAGAATTAATTAATGTAGAGATAAACCTCTAATTAGTAGATATAAACATAGTAGCCATTTTATCCACCCTTTAGACGCCCTGCATGTGTCCAGGAGTAACTCATTAGTTGTAAATAGTTATCCTTCAAACAATAATATTTTTTGTTCCACATATTCAATTTGTTAAACCATTTAAAATTGTATTTGTTGCAACCGATTAACATTTTTAAGACATATATTAACCATATTTTCACATAATAATATGCCATTTGGGGTTCATGTCTATAAAACATCCTCTATAGCGGTCATATGGACCACCACATGCCAAACCTAATAATCAGGGAAAATCCTAAAAATTATAAGAGAAAAAAGCAAAACATCAGTTGCTCCGCTTAATCAGTAGACGGACTATTAGATCTATGCGTGGTGCGCCCCTCTCCCTATTTTTTTCTATGGTAATTAAGATTTAAAACATTGGTTTTGCTAGATAATGCTGAAAGATTGCATTAATTTACTACTTAGACACCGTAGTGATTAAAATATAACGTTCACTCACCTACGAAAAATAGAGGGAACGCTAAAAGTCTGTTTTGCTCTCTTCTTCGGCCTTCTCCCTTTCTCCCGTCCAATGAGGCCATTATCATCACCTCCATCCCCACCGTCATCCACATTACCCCCGTTTCATGCTACATCATGTACTGGCATCTCCAGCATCACAAGAGCTCTGCTTCATTCCTCTATGGCCACGTCAAAGCCAAGCCCGTCGCACATCAGCATCGAAGATGTAGGCAGCAGCGAGAAACATGGCGAATAGGATGGGGGATGTATAGGTTAGTTATACCATGGGATGGGATACTTAGGAATTCCATTAGAAACAAATCAAAAACGAGGTTGATTGATATAGAAAGAGAGCCGATTAGATAGATAGAGATGAATTCAGTTCAAACAAAGATAAAAAATTATCTAGATAATATCAGATCTAAGAAATTGTGAAAGTCACGGTAAGGTGGTTTTATATCTTTAAGTTATTTACAGGAGTAGCTAGTTTTGTTAACTTTTTAAAGAGAGTTTCTTTTTTTTAAGAAGTAACGTCCGATGATTATTTATAACCCTATCGAACTCGTGTAATCACAGCGTATAAATATAGACCATATGGAGGTTTGTAAATCACCTCTCATATCAATATAATCTCGACATATCATCACCCTACTTTATCTAGGTTTTTACGGGCGGGTTCTGGCTCTTGATGCAGAGCTGCATCAGTTAAGTCTAAACTCTAGTAAATGAGTAAGTTCCGTCATTATCTTGGTGTATCCGTTCTGTCTAAGTCTGCATTGGTTAGGTTTAATCTCTTTATCCGATCAGATATATCACATTACGTTCGCGTGTGATCTATCGGCTTATCAAGTTTTTTTTACCATCATCAGTTTCATGCTGCATCGGTTAGGTCAGACTTACTAAACTATTGATAGTAGATTGAGTCATAAGCCAATGGGTCTTTACTCAGCATTTCATCGAAGTAGCCGGCTAATGAGTTATCTCTACATAAAGCTTCATGCCTATCGCATCGGCTTTTCAGCCGATATACATTTATCGTCAGTGTTTAATCTGCTAGCGATCGATCTGGTTTTGTTATATCCAGCCTTATACTGTCTCGATTAGGTATGATCTATGAAGACTATGTCTAATAGGGCTGGTATCGAGATATAGTGGGTTTCATTTCTCCCATTGGCTCAATTCTTCGATAAGCTTATTTATGTGCCTGCATTGGACCCGTAGCAGACAACAGCCGATGGTTCACCCGTTCCTTTCGTCGGTACGTCTAATATAGCTCCCGTTGTTTTGATGCTATTAGCTTTAGCCTTTTACTATCTCGGTTCGATCTAATCTATGAAGGCTAGCTCTAACGGTACCATCATTGAGGGTCGATAGGTCTCGTCCCTTTGAGATATCAGACCTCGCTATCTATCGTTTATCGCATATTCTATTCAGAGTGTCATTGGCTCTACAACTGATGAGTCTTTTCTTTTATTCCTCGCTATTTGCCTATGCCATCATCAAATTTCTAGCCGATGTATGAGCCCTACAACCCCTATCGGCAGCCAACCAATAGCAAGAGTGCATCGGATTTACAGCCGATGGATATCTTAACTCAATCAACAAATCTAGCCAATAGCAAGAGTTCGTATCAACCTATCGACCTATCGACCGATTGGCTCTATAATCTAACTATATTTGTCTTACTTGAGATCAAATTGACTGACATGCCCGTAAAACCAACAACCCAAAGACTCCAACGAGCTAAAGGACCTGCACTAAAATTAAGCAGATCTTCCAAGCCTTCGTGTTTTCGGGTGCAATCACATCGGACCTCCATCGGCTAATACTCGTTCGCCCTCTTGGTGCACCTCTCTGCCTAGTCCGATCTTCCCACACACGAACATATTCTTTTGGCACGCCTAGTGGGATAAATTTTAATCAATATGTCTGAAGAAGAGGTTGATACCAATGTGCGCTCATCTAATGAGGAAGTTGATGAAGATATCATTATTCCAGTTGCATTGGAAGACTTGACGGATACACAGAGGCAGCAGGTGAAGTAATCTGTGAAGGATTTTGAGAAGTTGTGCTTGCAATCCTTTTGTATGACGCAAGACCGACCAATCCAGAAAAATTCGTTCCCAAGACCAAATCTGATTGATAAAACAACTAAATCTGCATCTTGAAATTCATAGAAATCCATTTAAGAAGTAGTTGATGAAGTTGTATGTCACATACTGATCGATCATTCTGAAGGTTTGACAAGTGTTCTTTATGACTTGATAAGAAAAAGAGGGGATGAATTAATTACTCAAGAGGCACCAATTGATACATCGGCAAATATTGGTCCACAGATCTCGATGTTCAGTTGGTCCGATGGCTATATTCAACTCAAGGGGCAACACGATAAAAACAATGACCAGACTACAAAGATAATCAAAGTCATGAAGGAATAGTTTGGCTTAAAACCGAAGGAGGAAAATTTCGTGTATCGGCCACCATACCCTAAGTGGTTTGATAGAGTACCATTACCACGCCGATACAAGATACTAGACTTCTTCAAGTTCCCAGGGATAAGTCCTACCATTATCTTGATGTATCCGTTCTGTCCGACCTCTTGGTCTGATTGCATATATCATATCACATTCGTGTGGGATCTATCGACTTATCAAGCTACTTTTATCGTCATCAGTTTTATGCTACATCTATTAGATCCGATCTACTAGACTGTTGATAGTAGATTGAGCCTTAAGTTGATGGGTCTTTACTCGATATTTCATCGGAGTGGTTAGCCGATGAGTTATCTCTACACGGAGTTTTACATCTAGCATATCAGCTTTTCAGCCAATATACATATATCACCAGTGATTAATCTACTAGCGATCAATCTAATTCTATTAGATATGCCCTTATATTATCTCCATTAGGTCCGATCTATCAGAACTATATCTAATAGAGCTGGTATCGAGATCTAGCGGGTTTCGTTCCTCCCATTGGCTCAGCTATTCGATAAGCATATTTATGTGTCTACATTGGACCCGCAACTGATGGTAGCCTATGGGTTCATCCATTCCTTTTGTCAGTATGTTTGATCTAGCTCCTATCGTTTTAATGCCGTTAGCGTCAGTCATATATTATCTCGGTTGTGTCCAATCTATCAAGACTAGCTCTAATAGTACCGTTATCGATAGTCGCTAGGTCTCGTCTCTTCGAAAGATTTAGACCTTACTATTTACTGTTTATCGCATATTCTATTCAAATCATCATTGGCTCTATAGTTGATGACTCTTTTATTTTACTTATCGATATTTGCCTATGCCATCATCAACTTTCTAGCCAATGTATGAGTGCTGCAGTCCCTATCAGCAACCAGCCAATAGCAGAAGTGCATCGGATTCACAATCGATAGCTATCTTAACTCTATCAGCACATCTAGCCGATATCAAGAGTCTGTATCTGCCTATCAGTCAATTAGCTCTTTGAGCTAACTCTATTTATCTTCCTTATCAATTAGAGGTCAAATTGACTGGCACACTCTCAACTCTAATAACCCAAAGACTCCAACGAGCTGAAGGACCTACACTAGAGCTAAGCAGATCTCCTAGGCCTTCGTGTGTTCGGGCGTGATCGTATCAGACCTCCATCGGTTAACGCTTGCTTGCCCTCTCGACCTAGCTCTCTACTTGGTCCGATCTCCCCATGTGTGAACACTTAGGAATGAAAAGCTTATGTTACAAATGACATTGTCCCTTGAGTCACTAAGGAATATGCTATAAAACCCAAAAAAAGAAAAAATCAAGCACTTAATATTTCATTCTCATAAAATAGCAAAATATCCAATATAACATCGTGAAAATTCACAAATAGAATTCAAAAACTAAAAATCTCAACCTTTAATTTTTTTTATAAAAACTTGTATCATACTTGATCTTTTCGAATTCTATTTGTTATGGTGCCAGTGCCAAACAAAATTCAATTAACAGCAATTAAATAACCATGATTATGAATTAATATCCTTTAGGAAATTATTTGCAAATTAAAAATCTAAACCTATTTTCAAATTCCAACTCTTGGAGGGCCTAGGCCAACCTACCTAAGTCAAACCTAACCCTTTTCTAGCCAACCCAGCAGGCCTAGCACAGAAATTGGGTCAAGATGGCCCAACCGCCGATGCTAGCTAGCCTAGCCTGTCCTCTCCAGCCTTAGGCAACTGGCCAAACGACCAGGGTGGCTCCACTGGCAGCCAAGCTAGCGAACCCAACCATTATCGAGCCGAGCCGGTTGTCGGCTATGGCACAATCCCCTTTGCCTATATTGAGCTAGCCAACATCATCCTTCCGCTGCTACCATACTGCCGAAGTCTAGGCTACCCCGTCACTATGCAGGTTGTCAGTGAGCTTTACCGTACCTACTGAGCCTCAACTCTACCTAGAAACCGTTGCGCCGACATCGAACCCTAGTCATGGAAGCCACATTGCCCGAGCCGTCGTCGTCCTCGAGCTTCCTGTCTGTCACTTCTTCGCCCTGCTCTTCTTGTGTGCCACACAGCTTGCCCTACATTACATTGCTTACACCTCGCTATATCGCGTTGGTGTTCGCGCTGGATCTCATGCGCTCGACATGAACACGCTAACGCCTAGGAGGTCTGCTTAGCTCCAGTGTAGACCGGTGGGCTTCTCTCTATGGCTCGAGGTACATGCGCTGAGGGCCATGGGTTTCGCTCGGCTCTGGTGTGATGGTGCGGGTGCGGGCGTGCCAGTCAATTTGGCCCTACAATTGACAAGAAAGTGAGACGAAAAGGTCAGTCGAACGACAGGCCAATATGAGCCATCACTATTGGCTAACTACCGATAGGATCGAGTTGGTCATCGGCCGCGTCCGGAATGCTCCTGCTATCGGCTGATCACCAATAGGAATTAGGACACTCTTCCATCGGCTGGGGAGCCGATGAAGGTGTAGGTGGATGTTGACGAAGGATATAATGGCTTCGAGTGTAGTGAAAGCGTGATCCTGATCCATCGGCCATAGAGCCGATGGAGGCACCATAGTGTATTCAGAGAATAGAAAAACGCGTGGGATCTCTCTTATTTGTCGATGGAAGCTACACCGCTTGTTCATCGGCGGAAAAGCCGATGAAGGCATATAAGAACTGGCAAGGAATCATATAAAAGGCACTGGCTGTAGAGCCAATGCTGCTCTAGAGATGGCAGCATGAGAGCCGTCGCCCACCGTGACAATGCCGCTAGCGCCAAATCTCGAAGATCGGACCTAACCGAGACTGTACGAGACCAAGGCTAACGCAACGAGACAGTGGACGCCGGATCGGTTGTGCTGAAATAAAGGCGAAGCGAACCCATCAGCTATCTGAGCTGATGAGAGGACGTCTCTCTGAAGATAGGTGCGCATCGACTAGAAGGCTGATGCGTTTGATGTGGTGCTCAAGAGAAGTCTCTGAAGACTGGTGCTTATCAGCCGAGGAGCCAATATGCTGGGTGTGTTGCTCAACATATAGATAACTCATCAGCTAACACTCCAATGAAACACCATACAGAGACCTATAGGCCTAAAGCTCAATCTACCGTCGGCAGTCTCGTAGGTTAAACCTAACCGATGCAACACGAGACCGATGATGGCGGAGTGAGCTTGATAGACCGATAGATCTTGCACAGACATGATGCGATACATCCGATCGGTCTAAGAGGTCGAACCTAACCAATACAGCCTTAGACAGAGCGAGACATATCAAGATAGTAGCCGGACTTACCCCTTCGCCGGAGATCGAAGTTAACCGATGTAGCCCTGCGTCGAGAGCCAGACCCCGCTGGTAAAAACCTAGATAGACTAGGGTGGCGATGTGCCAAAGTTGTATTGATCGAAGGATGTCCTCTTACATGTTTCCAGGGAGTCTATATTTATACCCTGGGTTTACAAAGTTTAACGTATTTACAACAACCATCGAACGTTATTTCCTAACAAAGATAAAGGAAAATATCACTAAGGAAGCTAGCTAAACTATCTAAATCTTGCTATCCATATAAGATATGATTTACATAGATAGAATACCCTGCCGTGAATTCCACGGCTCCTCCTCAAACTCAATCTCATTTGGATAACCTTCTATTCTTGGACCGAATATTCCCCTGCTTCGTTTGATCGGCTTCCTCCCTATAGCAACTAGACTCTTCTTTACTTAAGCCGATCTTTTTCTAATCTTTTCGTAGGCTTTCCAAATTTTAGCGTTAACAGTCGGTAAAGACGAAGCCACATGCGCATGGCTAAAAGTAGCGAATGCTGGTCCATCCTGATTGGTGTAGCAATCGTCAGCCAGTGCCCCTACATAGCACCAAAGACCTCCTTTCCACCAATCTGCTGTTGCCACGCACGTCACCCAACAAGTAGGCTTGTTGCCTCTGTCTTTTGACCATACTGTGACCACCGCTTCCTAGGTCTCTCATGCACCATACTCATCCACCACTGTGAATCTCGTCAAGAAAGCAGACCTAGGCTATGACTTTTGTGCCCTAACCCTACTCCCACTTCACCTGCCGTGAATCCCACACATAGCCATGCCCTATAGCCAAGGCAACTTGATGCCATGCACAGGAGGGGTTGACAACTTCTATACCTTCCTGCCTCTTGCCTTCGTCGCCAATCCAACGAGAAGAATGGCCATGCCTATAAAGTGTGCTTCCAAACCGCTCCTTTTTGACCTCGCCATCGCTCCCACAAGCCACCCTAAGCCACTCACTGCTTTGTTGCCTCACCCCACCACACATGGACATGACTCGAAACCAAGAGGAGGCCACCCATGTTCACCCGAAGATGCCACCGCCGCCATGAACTTTCAAGACGAATCACGAGCTTGAAGATAAACCATGCATGAACTATATTGCCTCGCTACTACCGTGGATGCGAGGACAAACTACAAACTCGACCGTCCCTGACTACCACCAACTCAGCATGCCGCTTCTCAGCTACTACATGGTGAGAAACCAATCATCCTTCCTTCTCCCCTCCCTATTGTCGCTTTACTGTGATACCACAGCCCCGCTATGCCATCGGCACCGCCAAAATTGCCGTTCTGCCATGCTCACAGGTGCATTAGAGCATGAAGCCATAGTCTACCTTGCTTCCCCGTGGCCACATGAGGCACTGCGTCACCTATTGGAATAATTATCACTTTAAATTTTAATCTAATCTAAAAATAACATATCACAATCTCATAATTGCTAACAGATTGATCTACTAACAGGATCATGAAAAAAAAATGAGATCTAACAATAACCAGAATACGTACTATGATTGTCTACAGCCAGTCACATGATTAGAGCCGGAGCCCGTTGTGTTGTTGTCGTCGCCGTTCATCATGTTGTTATTTATCATAGCAGTAGCAGCTCATTGTGCAGCTTGTTCTTACTGACACTAGAGAATTTGTTGTTGATAGAATTGCACATCGTTGTGCTAGGAGACCACCCTCTTTAGTCATGGAGGAAGACGCATTCAAAGGAAGAAAACGATGTAGTGGAAGCAGCGATCAGTCACGTTGGGCGCTTTCCAAAAATTTTAGTAGTTGTCCTCTCCTTGTGCAGGATCTCAAAGGACGACAGTTCCAGTGACCTGCTCTCTCGGTTGCTGGTACACATCAACAAATGGGATGAGGAAGACTAGAGATGGTATAGCACTTGAAAACCTAGGCCTGAGAGTAGATTGATCATATCATGAGAGAGGATAGCAAGGTTGGTATATATAGCTCGGAGGTGTGCAGTTAGGGCAAAGCTCGAAACTACATGATCCGCATATAGAAACCAACTAGGTTATGATCTCAAAATGGCAAAATCAAACTACAAAAAGTGGTGAGCGTAGTCTCGGCTTGCACGGCACCATGCCTCGACCCGGCGAGATGATGCAAGCGAGCACGCATGTGGATTCTCTCTTTCTCCCTCTTACTTGCTCAAGGAGAGGAAGAGGAGCCAACATTTTAAGTTGAGCTACCTCTCCACTAATTAGCAAGGTGGGACTACAGGATCACACTCCCACCTCCACTATATGAGCCTTTGAGATTTTCAGAAATTTTTCATTTAATTAGTTGGGCCATGGTCCCTGAATTCCATCAATCCTCTATTAGATCTCAAAGGTCCAACAAGCATTTAATGTTTCCAACGCTAGCACTGTTTGATATAACAGTGTTTCAGCATGGACTATTAAGTTGAACACCCACATAGGACTCGAAGCTACACTTACCCATAACTTGGACAATAGACTACGCCTTGAATTACACGTCTTGTGTGAGTAAGTTTTACTCAGAGTCAAATTGATACATTGCTGCTAGTTAGGCTACCTCTCGAGTAGAGCATATAAGTCATACTCCCTTGGTCTTTTAATGAGCTTCATAGAGATTACCCAAATCTCATAGACTAGGACTAACAATCGGCGTCACATAGGTGTATTCTTTCAGGGATACCCTGTAGGATGGCAACCCTCACTCTCACAAGCCAATATAATACATTAAGATAAAAGCCAAACTACCATATAGTGATGTGAGTACTGCATTTTCACATAAGAAGGGTCTTAAAAGTTTGTACTATTCTCTAGTTACCTATGACTTGTTTTTACCAAACCTAATTCATGAGATATCCGATCACATAGGCCAGGTTACCACCATGAAATAACTCACGTGGGTCTCATACGCATCTCTCTCATTGCATTTTCTATCATGTTACATGATAAAGCCTTCATGAATGGGTATGCCAGGTTCTTACCTATCTAGACATATCCCAAGGCTATCACTTCGGAGTTTCTCAATTTCCTGATAGTCTTGTAGCGCCTTTTTAGATGTCTTGAGGACATCATATTATCTTTAGAATTGATGACTTTAGTGATCACTATTTGATTATCCCAGTTCATCATAATCACTAGTATCGGTTTTTCAACCATAAGTCCATCAAAAGCTCATGTAGCCACTCCCCTTCAATAATAGCTATATCTAATGTAATGAGTTCTGCTTGCATGGTTGACCTCGTTAAAATGGTATGTTTGCAAGATCTCCATGAAATAGCAGTGTCAACTATGGTGAAGACGTAACCACTCGTGGCCTTTATCTCATTTGCATCTAAAGATCTAATTTAAGTCACTATAACCCTCTAATAACAACAGGTACCCGGTATAGTGAATTCCAAAGTTCATCGTACCCAGCAAATAGCGAATCACATGCGCAAGTGCATGCCAATGATTATCACCCGTGTTCGAAGTGAACCAGCTCAATTTGCTAACCGCAAATGAGATGTCAAGTCTCATTGTACTTTCTAGATAGATAAAAGAGCCAATAATTTGGAAATATATCAATTGATCTTTGGCAACACCCTTGTTCTTTTAAAGCATTAAAATTAGATCATAAGGTGTTAGAGAAAGCTTCCCGCACATGTATTCAAAGTGGTTTAGCACTTTCTCCACATAATAGGATTGCGATAACGTAATTCCATCCTTATCTTTGATCAATTTAATGTTTAAAATAACATTAGCTACTCCCAAATCCTTCATATGAAAGTTTTGCGACAAAAAAGCCTTGACCTCATTTATCACATCAAGTTTTGTCCCAAAAATAAGTATGTCACCAACATAAAAGCACAAGATAACTCCTTCACCCCCACTATATCGATAACACACACATTCATCATCCTCTTTTACTATAAAGCTTGCAGCAGTCAAATAATATCAAACTTTTTATGCCACTACTTTAAAGCTTGTTTGAGACCATATAAGAACTTTAATAGTTTACACACCTTTCCTTCCTAACCTTTTACTACAAATTCATCAGGCTGATCCATGTAGATCTCCTCATCTAACTCTTCGTTAAGGAAAGTTGTCTTAACATCTATCTGATGGACAAGAAGTCGTATAAGCTAGCCAAGGAAAGTATTACACAAATAATGGTCAGTCTAGCGAGAGTAGCATAAGTGTCACAAAAATCCATGCCTTCTTTTTGTGTGTATTCTTTCGACACAAGTCGAGCCTCATACTTTTCAATAGTACCATCAAGCCTAAGCTTCCTTTTGAACACCCACTTGCAACTCACAGGTTTACACCCATAGGGTCTCTCCACAACCTCCTAAGTCATGTTAGATAGGATAGAATCCATCTTCACTATAGACTGCATCTTTCCAATATTCTACATCTAGAGATGCATACGCCTCGGAAATCAACTTGGGAGTATCATCAATAAGGTATATAGTGAAATCATTATCAAAGGATTTAGGAATACTTGACCTTTTGCTCTTTCTCAAAGCTTCACTATCACCCTCCTCATGACTTTGTTCATATGGTTGTTCAAATATTTTAAAGGTTTCAACAAGTTTAGAAACTATTTCACTAGATATGTTGTACAAATATTTCATAGGAAATATATTCTCAAAGAATATAGCATAACAAGACTCAAAGATCGTATTGACATCTGTGTTAGATATCTCTGATTTAACCACCAAAAATCTATAAGCAATGTTGCAATGAGCATAACCTAGAAAGACACAATCCACCATTCTCGACCCAAGCTTATGCTTCTTGTTGATTGGTGCATTAATCTTTGCCAAGAAACCCTAAGTGCACAAGTAAGACAATGATGAACTTCTCCTGTTTCATTTCTCATATAGAGTTTTCTTCTAATTTTTCTTCAAAACTCTATTCAGGTTATGACATGAAGTCAACACAACCTCCACCTACTATGACTTAGATAATCCTGTAGTGTCTAACATGGCATTCATCAAATTAGTCAATGTGTGATTCTTCCTTTCGGCAACTCCGTTTGATTTGGGTGAATAGAGAGGCATCCTCTCATGAATAATACCATGTTCCTTACAAAATAAGTCAAAATCAAGAGAGAAATATTTACCATCATGATGTTACCTTAGTCGTTTAATCTTTCTATATTGTTGGTTTTCTAATTCTACTTTACAGATTTTAAAGTAGTCTAAAATCTCATCTTTAATTTTCAACATATAAATATAACAAAATCTAGTCGCATCAACAATTGAGGACATAAAATATTTCTTTCCACCTTTCATCAACACAACATTCATCTCACAAAGATTAGAATGAATGAGCTCTAGAGATGCGAAATGTCTCTTCTCGATAGCCTTATAAGACTTATAAGATTGCTTTGTTTGCACACAACTTTGACAGTTAGAACCTTTGACGATAGAAATTTTTAGGATTAGGTTCAAAATCGTAAGCCAATAAATAGAACCAAAATTTACATGACATAAATGTGAGTGCCAAACATTGGCCTCACCTCCATTATCAACATCACAAATATGGTTCACCGCCTTATTGTAAAAATCCATAAGAGAAAAGCAGAACAAGCACCTGCATTCAAAGCCTTTACTAATAAATAGTCCATGTCTAGACACTACTACTTTATTGGACTCAAAAAACAACTTCAAACCATCCCTTAGTATAAGGAAACCACTAAGTTCTTGTCTATGGAGGTCACATGCTGCACATTCTTTAACTTCACAATCTTTCCCGAAGTAAATTTAGATATACCATGCCAACACCACGAATAGAAGTAGGTGACCAATTCGCCATCAAGACGGTTAACCAAGTTATGGCCTAATAAGAAGATAATAGAGAATAGTCAGCACACACATAAATATTAGCACCCGTGTCAATCCACCCATTGACACTCACTAAAAGAACAGTAGGTAAATTATCATACCAAGCTAAACCATCCATAGTGTTGCCAATAGTGACAATGTTCATAGCTTGATCTCATAATTACTAATAGATTGATCTACTAACAGGATCATGAAAAAAAATATGAGTTCCAATAACATCAAGAATACATATTGTGGTTGTCCAAAGCCAATTGCTTGATTAAAGCCCGAGTCGTTGTGTTGTTGTTGTCGATGTTCATCACGTTGTTATCCATCACGGCAGTAGCAACTCATTGTACGGCTTGTTCTTGCTGACATTGAAGGAACTGTTGTTGATGGAATCGCACATCTTCGTGCCAGGAGACCGTCCTCTTCGATCATGGAGGAAAATGCATTTGAAGGAAGAAGACGATCTAGTGGAAGCAGGGATCAGTCATGCCAAGTGCTTCCTAAAAACTTTATTCATCCTCTCCTGGTGCAAGATCACAAAGGGTGATAGTTCCGAAGACCTACTCTCCTGGGCACCGGTGCACACCAACTTAAAGGTTGAGGAAGACTAGAGATGGCACGACATTGAAAAACCTTGGCCCAAGAAAAGATTGATCTTATCACACGAAAGAGTGACAAGGTCAATATAAATAGCCCAAAGGTGCGCGATTAGAGCAGAGCTCGAAACCGACACGATACGCATATAAAAACTGATTTGGCTAAAAAAAGTTGTGCGGTCATAGCTCACGGCTCATGCCGCATTGCACCACACCCCGGCTCGGCCTTACGAGGCAAGACGAGGTGAGCAAGTGAGCATGTGGGTTATCTCTTTCTCCCTTTCACTTGCTCAAGGAGGGAAAGAGTAGTCAACCTTATAAGTTGAACTACCTCTCCACCAATTAGCAAGGTGGAACTAAAGAATTCTAGGCCTTTGAGATTTTCAATAATTTTTCATCTAATTAGTTGGGCCATGGGCCCTAAAATTCCATCACCGATTCTGCCAAAGCTTGAGCGCCACTGCCTCTCCGATAGACTCCCCTAGACCTCTCGTCATTAAGCTCATGCCGTGCATGATTGATTATGCCTTGTCGCTGGTGCTGTGTGCATGCCATTGCACCAGAGACTAGCCCGCTGACGGTTGCGCCGGAGACTAGCCCACCGACAACCGCGCCGCTAAACTCCATCTCTGGTTGCACCAATGTAAGGAAAACCCCTCCCCTCGTTGATAAGGAGCTGTAGTGAGCGATGAGCCGGCCAATTACCCCTTGGCTATGACGAATTTTAGTGGAATCAGCGCTCCACCCCATCGCCATTCATGGCGATCTCAAGCCCCTACCTCTGCCACCGCTTTTGTTCACCGCCTTCGGTCACCACCAACCTTCAAGTAGCCCTCGGTAGTACCCCTAGGGCCCCTAGACCCAACCGCTGGCCTCTACTTCACCGCTTTGTCGGCGTGCCATGGAGCCAACCCCCACCACCACCGCACCCAACCCTAGCCACCTCCTTGAGCCGCCCTAGCCATCCCGCCACTGCCCAATAGTGACAAAGGTCTTGGCTGAGCATCGGGCTCACACGTGGGGAAAGAGAGACAGTGAAGGAGAGAACAAGAGAGAAGGAGAAAGAAAAAAGGAGAGAGACTAACACGAGGCCCACGAAAAATAGTTAAGGTTTAATGAAAATAGTTTAAGTTAACTAATAAGGTAATTGTATCTATAACAAGTGGTTCATGAAAATGTGTTAAAATCTATGTTTAAAGAATGTGTCTCTAAGGAGTGGGCCACCGCAGCTTAAAAACCACTTTCAAAAGCTTATTAAAACCCTTGTGAGACTGACATGTGCACTCTTGTCCATGAGATTGTCATTTTGACCAAGTCAATATTAACTAGGGCCCCACTTGTCATTGGCTCTATGATTTCTCTTTGGAAAATAATGATTTTCTTAAATAAAAGGATGTTGGACCCACTTGTTAGTGAAACTAACCTTTTCATTAAGAAAAATAATTTGGCCAGAAAAGGGAAAATGGTTGAGCAGTGGGATTTGTAATTTATTTGATTTAATTTAAATTTGAACCTTTGAAAGGGCTATAACTTTCTCATTTTAAATCGAATTTAAATGAAACTTTCTAGCAAGATCGTTGGACCTATTATCACAAAGCATTAGAGATCTAATGACTTTTGAGCAAAGTAATTTCACTTGCAATTATCTTGCTGTTTTACAAATAAACAATCTTAAGGCAAAAGTATATAACTTCTAAAATAAACATATGATCTGTGAAGTCGCTAACAGTATTATTTATTTTTCTGAACTTGTTCCGTTCTCTTTTTCTTTGCCAAGGTACAGACTGATAAAAAGTTATAGTTCAAATATCAAGCTAGATTGTAGTGAGCGCAACTAGCCAAATTATTTTTCTTAAAAAATAGCCTAATGATAAATTTTAGAAACTCTAGAAATAAAATATGCTAGAAATTCCAAAAAGAAAAAGAAATATTTGGCCCTAGTCTAATTTAGTAAACTATGCCATACAAATTGCACACCTAAAAAATAAACATATGTAGTATTAACAATAATAATAATATATGAACCAACTCCATTGTTGCATCATATTTTCTTATAAATTCAAGATTTCCATAATGTTAGTTTAGAATTATAAGATTTATTGTGTCACTTACCAGAAAACCATACCAAATGCTCAAAGCTGTCCCAAGAAAAAAAAATCAAAAGTTTAAATCAAACCAAGGATTTCAAGAAAAAGTTCGTCGTATATAAAGGTTCATACATTTGAAGTGAAAGAAGCAGGCGCATGCGGCGGGCTTAATATAATTTCAGTAGTAAGAGAAAAACGGACTCGCCAACTTAGGGGCCAAGTTGTTTCATTGGCTTATCGAGATGCACTTTGCACGAATCGTCGAGAAGATCAAATGGCAAATAAGCTGACTGCGTTCAGCCAAGAAATATGTCAGAATTTTAGCAAACCGAAAAAGAAATTAGGCCAGTTCACGACTCCAGTAAGAGCCTTGCATGTGTGGATCTGGGGATATCGCAAAGGTAGGGCTTCCAATGGGCCGAAGCCTAGTCTATGCGTCACCGTGCCTGTTAGAATATAATCCGAAATATTTGTTCCATGGATCCAATTTCGTCCAGGATCAAAAGAGAGAATCTTGTTAGGCCCATCCAGGCCATATAGCAAAGCCAAATGGAAAAAGTCTTACAACCCTCAATTATATGTTGAATTTCATTCATTCCTCTCAACGATAAAACAGAATACAAAGTTAGTTGCCTCAACTACTAAAACAAATGTAAAATTCTTGATGGTTTAGATGTTGGTTTTATTCTAAATGGCGTGTTGACTCGACATTTGTCATATGTAACACTTACGTGGGCACTAGAAGTAAAAATAAATAAAAAAACTTAATGAGACCATAGTCAAATAATAACATTTAAATATTAGTATTTTCTCTCTCCCATTACCTCTCTCTCTACCCTTGTCTCCCTTTACCCCCTCTTTCTCCCTAGTCGTCGGTGAGGAAGGCTTAGTGACATGTGGTAAAAGCTGGCGAGGGAGCATGTGGTGGTGATCGACAGTGGGCGACGGTACGAAGCTTGATTGAGGTGATGGAGATCGAGCAGTGTTGCATCGATGGCATCTTGGGGAAGAGCAATGTGGAGGGAGCTTGGCCTAGATAAGAAGGCCTACCTCTCACCTTGTTTGGTGGGAAGAGTGGAAATGTCGAGTTGTGACAAAGCATCTCTGTCGAGCTTTCTAGCGTCGTTGCTGCTGTAAATTTTGACTCCTTGAGCCTTTTCATCAAGATCCATCTATGCCCCCTCTTGAACTCGTCATTGTCTCCTCTGTGACTGTTGGCGGTATCAGTGGTCTTTTAATCAGATCTTGGAAGAGGGCTCTTTCGTGTGAAAGTTCGATGTCTCCTTAAGGACGATTTGATTGGTCGACGTTAAAAGAAAGGAGTTCAGCTTGTCCACACATAGTGGCAGGGTGCCTGGACTGCTAAAGAGCCCTTCTCACTAGATCTGCGCTCATCAGGTAGGCGATGTTGGTGGGAAGCCCATGCAAAGAGAGGGAGTTGGCGAGCAGGATGGAGAGATAGGAGACGGGGAGGCCGATAGTGGTGACGCGCCACTACTGCAAGACGAGAAGATGAAGAAGCCACAGTCAATGGCTTGTCGTCTCCACGAGCATTGCGTCTCAATAGAAAGAGGGAGGGGATTAAGAGAAAGAGAGGGAGAGAAGAGGGGTGATGACATGTGGGTCCCACCATAAAAAGTTTTAATAGACACCCGCTGACATGTAGGCCCTATATATATTTTTTAGTTTTTAGTTTTAATTTTTTTTTCTTCTAATGTAACATAAGTGCAATGTCAATGATACCTGAAACGAAGACCACGTCAAATAAGCCACTTAGGTGTTACCTTAGTCAAAACCGCTCTCAATATTATTGTAGGACTTGATTTGTATTAGTTTTAAAAGTTGATAAATGCTTTATAACTAGTTTTACAGTTGAGAGATATAAATAAACTCAAGTGAGTGGACTTTTTTCAAGCCGAATCTAATTCAATGAATAATCTTCCCTTCAAATTTGGACACAAATTTACCAGCCAAGAAAAAGGTAGTACTCCTTAATTATCTACTGATAATTGTGTATCTTGTTGACAGGAACTACATCAGACCAAGAAGAGAAAACGAGATACTTTATCTTGGGCTGTTCTTATTTTTTGTGGGTGGGCGGAGCTCTAGGCCAT
Organism: Oryza coarctata; assembly: GCA_030770085.1. Lineage (NCBI taxonomy): Eukaryota > Viridiplantae > Streptophyta > Magnoliopsida > Poales > Poaceae > Oryza > Oryza coarctata. The sequence continues at coordinate 10,608,653 of CM061471.1, forward strand.
GGCCTTTAAGCCCACGAAGCTTAATTAGCAGCCTAGTATACATATACAAGGACTCTTGTCCCGATTTGCTATGCTTTCCACCTTTATATCCAATTTTTTTTTATCTTAGAGTCCGCTTGGCGCAGCTTATGTTATTAAGAAGTTGTATCTCATTTTGAAATTTAGAGTTTAATTTTGAAATTGTTTTTGGGTTTTTTTCTTCAACACTTCGTTATCGAGCTGCACAAACGACTAATTAAAGAACCTACATAAATTATTCTTAAAAAATAACATTTCAAAAGTTTCACTTTTTATAGAAAAAGCAGCGCCAAAGCGGAGCCTACCCGGCAAACAAAATAGTTTGCATGATCGAGGGAGATTCTCATACAAGATCATAAATGTACTCATGCTGCATATGTAAGGACCATAAAAGGCATAAACCATCATGGTTTACCTTTTCAGGTAGCATACACGGTGTGTATAGGAACAGTACAATCAGTAGCCTACCGGGTACCGGGTGGCCGGATATCGCACCCAAGTGTGTAGAGTTAACAAAGTTCATAAAGATGAAAATTTACAGCGTTAACTGTCATACTATAAGATTCTTTTCTTTTTAGCTTATTCACGAAATTATTTTGTCTCCTCTTACACACAGTCGTCATAGAGAAATAATAACCATCATGATATCACACAAACCCGTTGGTCTGTCAATCTGACGAATAAACAATGTATACGCGCGCCTTAAGTCATTTGACGTACGGATTGAGAAAGTGACGCCTCACTTCACCGCCGGAAAACCACTATTATTTGCATTGGAAAAGAAATTGTCAAAACCAGATTCAACTTAATTATACTTCTTATGAACACACACAAAAAAGAAAAGCATCAAGACTTGTTACAAGTTATAACAAATCTGAACTGACGCCTATGTGAAGGATGGACCACCACGTGCGTCAACACGTCGAGATTATCCATGGGAGTATAGTTCATATTTAGTTTTCAGTTGTCACAATATTGCTTGCAAGTTGGAAGCCAGCAACCCACTGGATTGTTGTGCTTTCATCATTGGTCCAAAGTACTATATCTGCAAATTGTATCCTACCTATCTGATTTAGTTTGTTTAATTAAAGATAAAGGAGATATTTTAAGCACGGGATGTGTTGTATCTCCGGTCTTTGCCTTAGGGGCATGCGACCAAAACATTTACATATAAGCGAAAACGAAGTGACGGAGAAAGCTCACCTCTCTGACTCTGAAAATACATTAGAAAAAACATAGCCTTAACCTGGTTAAAGAGTTCCTTGTTTACTATAACTCTAGTTATAACTTCTGACACTGAATGATTGTCTAAGCACGCAACCAATCAATTAGTTACCATAAAAAATTGATATAATTAATGAGTGGAGCTAGCCTTATTAAATGTGCTGTTTCTGGTGACTAGAAAAAATAACGCACAAGTGAATTACCAGCCTCAATAACAAGATTAAAGTCCGGTCTAGCTAGCTAGAGGGCAAATTTGCATATAATACTCGCGAGACATTAAATCGGTACCGTACTATATATATATATATATATATATATATATATATATATATATTATGGGTTAGATCGATATTGATATTTGCATGCACATGTGAAAAGGAGAAGATGTACGTGGCCCATATGTACATGTCTCCAGATGACACAGCTGTGAGTTGTGACTTGTGAGCCCCTACAGGATTAAATCATCGTCGTGGGAGGGATTCCAGGTTGGTTCCTCCGTCCGTGGATCCCACCTGATCGTTTGGCTCTAACCGCTGCCTGCCTTCAGCTCTTTCGTGGGGCCCGAAAGAGATCCTCAATCTGTCTCGCTCGCTTTCCTGTCTACCTCTCCCAAAGCTCAAATTCGCCTCATTCACAGACATATCCATCCAAATTGTTGCACACGCAAAGAATAAAACGAAGCCGGAATTCTCTGATCCCATACAACGAACCACTTTTAGACAGTCAGAGGAATTCACCGCTCTGATGATCTGTTGGTAAACACTCGTCGTTTTGAATAAGCATTGTGGTCAACCATTCAAAAATTTCAGTGTCATATTTCAAACATTTAGGGTGGATGCATGATAGCAGTGCTACTCATTCAAAACCTAAAAAACACAAAAATGATTTGAAGTTGTCACTGTTGGGTGATCCTAAGCAAACTCCTCCTAGCCTTGCTTTTTCTCCTCACTTTTCCCTGATGCATAGAGGAGGTGGCATAGAATTAGTGTTCTACCAGTGATACTTACAAACAGACAACAATAGTTACAATGGTTTTTTTCGGACCTCTTGTCACTGTTAGTTCTAAATGAAAGAGGGTTGGGTGGGTGCTTTTGTGTTAGTGGCTATAGGATCATAAACATGGTTGAGTGTCTCTGACATCGCCATTTATTGGAATACATAAAATATATGCTTGTATATGTCTAGTTTATATATCTATATGTATATAAATGGATTATACTTTTCAAGTTAGTTGCACTTCAAGACATATAATTTTGCTAACATTTAACTTTGAACTATATTTTTTAATAATATTTATATCTTAGAATATATTTTTAGTTTAGGCGGGTGGAACCTAGGTAGAGCCATGCCAAACTTTTGTCAAAGGGGTGATGCACACAATAAAGGCATGGTCAGTGATCTTCCCAAAATATTTCTCATCTCTAAAATGCTATTGTCCAATTGAAGAGGGGATAGAGAACTATTCATAGGACTTATAGAGAAAATATATGTTTGTAGAACAAACAAAGAAAAAAAAGATAGTTGGCACACAAAGGTCGAGCTTTTTAAGGTTACTAGACTTATAGAGGAGAAATTAATGGTTGACAAGGATGTTGAGGGGGCGTGGACGATCTCAATACGAAGTGAAAACATATTCTAAAGATGACCTAGGTTTAAATTTGATAGTTTTCTACTCCAATAATTTCAACAATTTGGTTGGCACACGAGCACGTTCCAACGAGTCCAACAGGGAATCCGATCAAACGATTCCCTCCCCCTCCGTCCAGCCCATCCGGCTGCATAAAAAATTCCACAAATGACGCGGACGCACACCACCTCCTCATCGCCACTCAAACCCATCATCACCGTGATGACGTCTCCCTCCTGACGTCAGCCGGTTGTCGTCCCCCATCTCTTTCGGCGATCCTTCCCCCCTAGCCCGTTACTCCACATGCCCACCCGACGAAGGAACTCGCAACTGGCCCCCACTGCCGAAGGCCCTGAATTCCTCGTACACGCGGTCCACTGAGCGCCGGGCCAAACCTCCCGCCGTGGCCCACATGTCCGTGTAGTCTGTCCCGTGGTTTCTGCTGTGAGCTACGTCCACTGTCGCGTGGGCCGGTGTGAAGCCCGCTACCTCGTGCGCTCACACGGCGTGGGGTTCCGTGAACGCGGCGTACCAGGTTCAACTGCGCCCTTCTCCGAGAGTCACCGCATGGGCCCGTCTGTCAGAAGAACATTGCAGTGGGCTCCACGATGAGCCGGGTCTACGCCTCTCGCGTGGTGCCGAGGCACACTTCTCCAATCGCCCACGCAGCGAGCGCCCAACTCGCGCGGGCCCAGTCCACGGAACCCCTCGTGAGCCCTTCACTGCGCGTAGCCGGTCGGCCCCACCATCCATTGACATGGTACGCGTCATCGACGCTAGACCGCGCCTACACATCTCGGGCTCGCCTTTGGCTGCAGAAATGAAGACGCATCGATCCGCTCCAGCTCCAGGTGAGCAGCCATAAATACCGACTTACCTCCACCCCAAGTCTCCTGCTGCTTTGAGCTCGATCGCCTCGCCCGCCAGCTGAGCTGCGAAGAGGTGTGTGTGAGTGCGCAGTGTCACTGTGCGTGCGCTTGCTTGCTTGGGTTGCGAGCTGCGACGAGCAAGGATGACGTCGTCGAAGGCGCCGACGCCGCCGCCGTACGCGCAGGTGATGGAGGACATGGTGACGGGGCGGGAGCTAGCCGCGCAGCTGCAGGGGCTCCTCCGTGACTCGCCCGAGGCCGGCCTCATCGTCGACCAGATCCTCCACACCTTCTCCCGGGCGATGCGAGCGCTCGACAAGGCTGTCTCCGCCGCTGGAGAAGGGTCGGAGGTACAGAGCGAGGTCACCTGCGGTGGCGGGGGCAGCGGCGGCGGGAAGAGGAAAGCCTTCGGCGGTGGCGCAGCGGCGGACCGGAGGGCCAACTGCCGCAGGAGGTGAGAAGGAACCCAAATTTAGCTTGTCACGAAGCATCTGTGTGTAATTAATGTACTAGTACTAAGATTTGTATGTACCGGCCGGCGTTGCAGGACACAGCAATCATCCGGGAAGACGGTGGTCGTCAAGAACTTGGACGACGGCCAGGCATGGCGCAAGTACGGCCAGAAGGAGATTCAGAACTCCATGCACCCAAAGTAAGTAGTAGATTTGTCCGAAAAATCCAAACGTGCAGTAGTCGAGACTGTAGAGTTGGATGGGTTGCTGACGAGGAGTTCTTGTGCAGGGCCTACTTCCGATGCACGCACAAGTACGACCAGCTGTGCGCGGCGCAGCGGCAGGTGCAGCGCTGTGACGACGACCCGGCGAGCTACAGGGTCACCTACATCGGCGAGCACACCTGCCGGGACCCGGCCACCGCCGCCATCCCGGCGCATGCCATCCACCAGGTCGCCGCCGGCGACGACGACGGCGGCCTCCACGAGAGGTCCCGCCTCATCAGCTTCGTCGCCTCGCCGGCGCCCGACGCGGCGGCGGCCCCGACGACCAGCACAACCACCACGGCCACCGCACCTGGCCCACTGCTGCAGCCTCTCAAGGTGGAGGGCGGCGTCGGCTCCGATCAGGAGGAGGTGCTGAGCAGCCTCACCCCCGGCAGCTCCGCAGCGCGCTGCGGCGGCGGAGGCGCAGCTGCCTTCGGGCCGGACCAGGGCGACGTCACGTCCTCCCTGCACTGGAGCTACGGCGCCGGCGCCGGCATGGAGTTCTTCGAGGACGACGAGGGTGTATTCGATCTTATTGACGACTTGCTGCTTGGTTATGATCACTGAACAACCATGGAGAGGGAAGCGAAAGTTGAAAGAAGATTGATGTATAGAAATAATTATCGGCAGTGCGGATCTTAATTTGGAACTTGCAATCGATCAGTACCTAGTTTAGTTTGTAAATTCCTTCTTGATGTGTAGTCTCAGCTGTAAGCTGCATGCTTTGGTAGCAAGTAGCTACACGCTTAGTACGTAATGTGGTTCTTAATTATGGGCAGAGGGGCCTTACCTTTTTTGGGTGTTGGATCTTGTAGGTGACAAGCATTAATCCTGTTCTGCCACTTTCGAAACATATAGCTTCACCATGCCTTCCTCTGCTAAGTGTACACTACTACTACTATCTCGCAGAAACATTCTGAGCCCATTTGGCTTCGACTTTACTACACGCTGTTCGTTCAGTCAGGCCAATCATATGGTCTGCACAAAACACACTCTTAGGCTCGCACGCGTTTGCTGCCATGGCCCCAAATGACATCACCACAATGGATCGATTTCTGGATGTAGTAGGCCATGCTACTCCCAGTGAGCTCAACTGCCTGCAAGTGCTAATCGTTGTATCCCAAACTCTGTCTTCTCTTAACACAACGATGCCCAAGTCTGTTTCCATTCTCGACCTGGGAAATCCGGTTTTGCTGGCAGAGTGCTAAAATGTCTGAACTCGTGATATCAGTATAAACAACTCCATCTGTTTTTTAAATGTTTAACATCGTTGTTTTTATATAAGTTTGACCATTTATATTATTTAAAAATTTATATAATTTTTAATTATTTTATTATGGTTTGTTTATCATTATAAGAACTTTAAGCATGATTTATATTTTTATATATTTACATAAAATTTTTAAATAAAATAAATAGTTAAACGTATGTTTAAAAAGTAAACGACATCAACCAGAAAAATAGTGAGTACTGTGACTCACCTGCTGACCCAAAATGCAAATTCTTCTGTACTTCTGTTCCTTTACGCAAAAAAGGTTCTTACTGTTGATAATCTGGCAATACGGGGCTGGTGTTAGTCAAACAACCAGATTTGTCATCTTTATTTTGGTGCACAAGATCAGGAGCGTAGCAGTTGCTATTGCAAATGTAGGTTGGCAATATTTTGTTCTCTTGGCCGCAAGAGTGTGATAGTAGCTAGGAAGGTTCCTTCTTACCGTTGAATTTGAAAGTGCATCTATAAAGAACAAGGACGTACAACCTCGCAATAGGACCTCCTATGCATTTCTCATCGAAAATAGTACAAATGTCTGCCCCTAAAAATGTAACATTCACCAAGCAAGTCAAGATCCAGTTCCATTTTTTTTCACTGATATTGAAATAAGAGTATATTTAATTGTAATTTTGCAATAGGTAGTAAAACTATGGTAGATATTGTAAACCTCTCTAGGATATTTTGGGTAATATGAAAAAAAAAGTCAAAGAGCTAACGTAGGTTAACTAACAGCGATGGTAAAAAGAAAGAAAAACACTTGTATAATAGCATAGTGCTTGTCAATGGTAAATCATAGGATCAACACTTGTCAATGAATAATTGTAAAATTTCTCAAAAGAAAAAAATTAGGCAACTGACATAGAGAAAAATATTATTTTTTTCACTTCGTATAACAAAACTATTATTATTTTCACTTCTTAGAACAGGAAATTAACTATTTGCCACTCTGTATAAATGACTTTAGCATTTTGCTGCTTAACATATGTCAATTTATTATTTATCTTGTAATAGTTGAGTGTTTTTAATAAACATCACTTTAGCCAATTTTCTATTACTTTACCCCTAATCGTCGGACCACCTTCATTTATACTACTATTTTGCCCAACATCCTCCTAATTCATGTCTATGTTAATCTCCTAGGATTAAGAGGGTGAGGGTTAAGAATTGGCAAACCCAATGCTGAGCAGCTGCCCCGGCTATGGAGCCTAGGACCAATTACCAGCAAAAATCGACGGGAATAGTTTAAATTCAAACTTTTAAGGGTAAATTGCATATTAGGCCATGTATTTTTACCATAGTTACATATTGGACCACCCTTAATCCAAAATTTTTACTTTAGGTTAGGTTTTATTCCTAACACATTGCGCTTTTTACACTAGTGGCCCACCTATGTTAGCCATGCAATGGGATAAAAAGAGAAAAAACACCTTGGTAGGGACTAGCGAGGGCACCGGTGACCTCATCTTCCACCATACCAATAAGCACCTCTCCTCTCCTCTCGATCCCAATAAGGTGGTATGGGTAGCAGTTGAGCAGAATACTCAGGGCAATGCAAGGGAGCTTGAGCTCAAGCCTAGGGCGACGTGAGTGGAGGTTGAGCTTGAACCTAGAGCGTCATGGATAGGGGTTGAGATCGAGCTTGAGTAGTGACACAAGTAGAGATCGAGCTCAAGCCTTGAAACGGCGTGGGCCAAGGACATATCATTGGTGAAGCACGTGGAAAACTCCTTAGGGCCTCATACTCATCAGATCTGATTGGTGATGGTGCCTTAAGTTGAGAAGGCCAAGTGGCTAGGGTTTGGCTTTAGCGAGCTCATGGAAGCTCATAGAGCCGATTCGTGCTGGCGATGGATATAAAGGGGTAGTCAGATGTGGATCGAGGTTATCAAGATGAGTAAGTGCAGCAGCATTGCTGGGTGCCATCGATAGAGGTGGCGTTGAGGGTTTTTCATACTAGAGATGGATCGCCCGATGCTGATGGTGGAGGGAGTAAAGCAAAGAGGCATGGCTCACTTGACCTCAACAGCAATTGCTAAGAAGTCTGACAAGCTAGAGCGATGGTGACGGTCCTGCACCACACTATTGCTAGAGCGAGGAGATAAGAGGTAGGCTCTGATAGGTGAGCCACTAGTACAAAGTGCAATGTTTCAAGGATAAAAGCTAGCCTAAGGTGAAAACTTTGGATCAAGAGTGGTCCAATGTGGAGCTATGATAAAAATGTGGTCCAATATGCAAGTTGCTCAAATTAAAATTTTAAAAATTTTGAAAAATTAAATTGGGCGATTTTTTAGATGAATTGGGCGATTAATTATCAAATGGCATGCTATTTAGATGGCTATTCGGAATTCAAAATCTCATATTTATATATTATATTTTTAAGAAAAAGTAATTAATTTTATTATCCCTATGCTTATCCGGTAAAATCCAGTTAACCTGCCGTTCGAACCAATGTACGAGATCGTTTTGTGATGTAACTTCTTAAAACCTTGCCTACCACCCGTCCACTCGCATCTCTTCCGTCTCAATGGTGATGTTACAATCAACGAAAGAGCTGTACTACTGACTATTACCGATAAAGTCGGTACTACTTCTATTCTAAAATATAATATATTTTAGCTATAAATAAAATATAATAACTTCTAAATACAAAATATAAATTTAAATTAGTAGCAAATTACTACATGCTCAACGACTCGAGTCGATATAACAGGTAAGCGTCGTGGTACAGGATTCAGGATCCGAACATGCTGCATGTACGCGGGTACATTCGATCTTTCCAGGAAGCGGGACGCCAATCCGAGAATGACATGGTGGCTCGCCCGCGCGACTTTGGCGAGATTCGATTCCCACGGCAGGTATGCCATTTTTTTTTACAATTACAATTTTACTACTGATTTAAATTATTATTATAAGACTGTTATTGACAATATAAAATTATTACTAAAACTGTTTCAATGACATTATTATAAAATAAGAAATCAGAAACAAATTTATAAATATTTTTTCCCACAGCCCGGCCCCGCCCAGGCGGCTAGGCCGGTGAGAAAATGGGCGGCGGCAGCGACGGCATACGCGAGCAGTGACGCGGTACACGATCCGACGAGTGGACGAGGCCGTGCTCTTAGTGAAGTGACGTGTGCTTCTATTGAGACTGGTTGGAATTAATGTATGGGCTACGAACCTATAAAGATTATTTTTTTTGAAATATTATAAAGACTCATCTCACGAAAGAGATGTATATAAATCTTTAGCGTTAGCTTTTCTACTGTAAATTTTAGAAAAGAGCGTTTTTCCAAATAATAGAGAGCTAGAGTAACATATGCGTGCTCGCTTGGCTGATCGGGTCCGGGCACGGTTGGACAACACAAGTATGTGATATGCGCGAGAATGGTTTGCCAAAAATAGCTCCCATATAGATTTTGTTTTCCTGCATGTTTAGAAATTTATCGTATTCTTTGGGGGTGTGGAGTGTCACAAAATCCAGATAGGTTATATACAACTTATCTAATTTAATTATGTATTATAAAAATTGTGTAAACGTCCTAATATCTCTACAAATAAGTAGGCGCTATCTTTATACAACGCACATGAAAAACAATGTAAAAATTGCCTCCTCCTCCTCTATACTATATTGTCACTCATACCCTATTCTATTCTATCCATCAACGTGCACTAGTGATTAGGAGAATAGATCTCTAGAATCTTTATATTTGATGTTCTGCATTAGGAGAAGGCGCTCGTAGGAGAAGACGCTTGTAAGTAACTGCTAGTTGTTCGTTCACCACGAATTATCTTTTTCTATGTTTGGCCGTTGTGTGCTGTCATCAATATTTGGAATTACGAGTTGTACATGTAGTATGTCGTGCTACTCTATTTTCGTAACACAAGCAGAACCGTTGGAATGTCCTAATCATATGGACCGTATGAGCTAGTTTACATGATTTATTTATTTATTTTACGAAACACGATAGAGACGCGGATGTTAATATAAACATGAGCACGCTTAAAAATAAATTAAAGAAATAAATTAAGTCCTTATATTTCGAACAGAACTGTCCATATGAGCTAGCCTTTCCCACGAGCTTGTTTCGCCGGGGCTCGTGCGGCTTACGCACTCGACCGATCGATTCATTACACAGATGCGTGCCTGCAAGACACAGCTACAAAAGGTCTCGCTATGACATCTCCAGACCAGCAGTATATCCATCCACCATCGTCCTCCTCTTAGACCTGCCGAAAGCCCATTATTTCCAAAGCTCAACATCACGTGGGATTCCAACCCTTCCTACGCCGGCCTTAAAGCCCACAGTTCGTAAAGCCCAACATCACAGATAACGCAAGAGCATCGCGCAAACGCTGTCTCTACTACTTGATTTGTCCCCACATCCCCAAGCCCAAATGCTGCCTCCCCACCACTCGCCGCGCTCTCCAAAGCCGCCGCCGCCGCCGCGCGCCGCGGCGGTCTCCTCCTCCTCCCCCTGGCTGTTACCTCGCTGGTCACCGAGCCCTCTCCTGCGCTCTGCCGTCGTGTCCGCCTCATGCCGCAGCAGGAGGGCCCGCACGCTCCCCTGCCGCCGCACGGCGGGGGCTTCGCCGCGGCCGCCGGTGGAGATGGGGCTGCACTGGATGCTGGTGATTATGAGCTGGTGGTGGTATCCTTCTACAGGTTCGCCGACTTCCCCGACCACGCCGAGCTGCGACGGCCGCTCAAGGAGCTCTGCGAGGAGTTGGTGAGCACTTCATCCAGTAGCCACGGATAAGGCTTAGCAATCACTTCATCCAGTCCAGTAGATACATTTGTTGGATAAGCTTATGGAGGATGTGATACGATTGCTTAGCAAATGATTGCTTATGGTGGATATGAAATGATTGCTTATTCTCTAATTCATGGATTGCTTAGCAGAATTCGATTCATTCAGGTGCAAAGTTGCAATGCTATGTGTGGATGAATGGTTTTATTCGATGTTATTATTGACTTGCCACAAATTTGCAACTTCCAAATATGCTGTACTTAATGAGAATACTGAATAGTGCTGTTCACATCGTGATGAGGTTGACTAATGCAGTTTATTTATTGTCTGCTTTGTGAAACTGAATTCTCACATGTTTGGCCGGCTCATGCTGTTCAGCGTGTTTCAGGCGGTATTATCCTTGCTCCAGAAGGAATCAATGATAGTGTATGCGGAACACCAGAAGCTGTGGAGAAAGTCTTGAACTTTATTCAAGAAAACAATAGCTTGAAAGGGCTGCGAATGATCTGGTCTCCTGTTACCCCAGAAGATGAGGCTATCCATCATGGACATAGCAGCCATTCTCCTGTTGGTGCTGGGGAAGATGCACCTTTCAGGTGGGATCATGTTCGTGTGAAATTGAAAAAGGAGGTATGTTGGTTATCTTGCATGACAGTTACTGAATTTTTCAATAGAATGACTTGGTGTTTGATATCAGATAGTCACACTTGGAGATCCCAGTGTCATGCCAACTAAAATGGTTGGAAAATATGTTAAGCCAAAAGACTGGAATGCATTGATAAGTGACCCAGATACTGTGAGTGTTTCACTCATTGCAGAAACTTATTTGTCCCACTCGTCTGTGTTTAATTCAATTTCAGTAATGAATTTTGTTCCATGTCTGCATGGTGCATTTACATTACCCATGTGGCAGGTTGTTATTGATGTGCGCAACATGTATGAGATACGCATAGGAAAATTTAAGAGATCTGTTGATCCATGTACGAACTCATTCAGAGTGTTCTCATCTTGGGTTGATGATCAACTTCAATTGGCTGAATCTGACACTCAACTGTCCTCAGGAAATAATGACAATACAATTGGCGGACAATCAGAAGATCTGAATTCAAGCGAACCCAACGAGGTACCATGAGTTGCTACAAAATCTGGGCGATCCGATGGCGCTAAAACTGATCGGCTAGGAGATCCAATGGGGTTAAAGCCGATCGGCTGAGAGGTCCGATAAAGGGTTTAATGCAGTTATCGGCCGATGGACATATTGAGACAAAGCCGATGGAGAACTGTAGAAAATCCGATCAGATTAGTAGAAGATTGGATCGGCTTGAAAACAGGGGATTGTCCAATTGGGATTAGGTCCGAGAAGCCTGAGGAAAGGAAGGAGAAGGATCGGCTTGACTAAAAGAAGGTCCGATAGCTACAGTGGAGAAGCCGATCAGGTTGTAGCAAAGTAATACTCGGTTACAAATTAAAAGATTATTTAGATGAAACCGGGTTTGCGGAAGAGCCGTGGACTCTATGGCAGGGTGCTTATTTTTGTAAATTGTAACCTTACTCAATTAGGGAGATTTAGCTGGTTTAGAAATATTTTTCTTTGTTCTTACTAGAAAATAATGTCCGATGGTCGTAGACGCGTCGGACTCTGTCTATAAATCCAGGATATAAATATAGACCCCCTGGAAACATGTAAGATATCTCTCGATCATATATAGATTCGGCGTATCGTCACCCTAGTTCATCTAGGTGTTTACCAGCGGGTTCTGCCTCTCGACGCGAAGCTGCATCGGTTAAGTCCGATCTTCGGCGAAGGGGTAAGTCCCGCCACCATCCCGATATGTCCTGCTCTGTCTGAGGCTGCATCGGTTAGGTCCGACCTCTTAGGCCGATCGGATGTATCGTATTACGTCCGTGCTGGACCTATCGGCTCGTTAAGCTCTCTCTGCCATCGTCAATTTCGTGCTGCATTGGTTAGGTCCGATCTACGGGGCTACCGATGGTAGATCGAGCTTCAGGCCTATAGTCTTCTGCACGGCGTATCATCGGAGTGCTAGCCGATGAGTTATCCATGCTCTGAGCTTCATGCCTAGCGCATCGGCCCCTCGGCCGATACGCATCAGCCTTTACAGGCATCCCACGACGTGTAACGCCAAACGTATCGGTCCCCCAGTCGATACGCACCCGCCTTCAGAGAGGCGTCCCCTCATCAGCTCAGTTAGCCTATGGGTTTGTTCCTATCTTTGCTACGGCATAGCCGATACAGCGTCCTCCGTATCATCGCCGCTGGCCCCGGTCTCGTACTGTCTCGGTTAGGTCCGATATTCGAGGTTCGGTGTTGATGGCGCTACCATGGTGGGTGACGGGTCTCGTGCTGTTATATCCGGAGTGGCATTGGCTTTACAGCCCGTGCATTTTTGTGCTATTCCTTGCCTAGGCCACATGCGCATTCATTGGTTTTCCCAGCCGATAAAACACTGTTCGGTTGTCCGGAGGAATCCCGTGCGTCTCGCCATCCTCTAAGCACACCCTGGTTCCTCCATCGGCTCTGCAGTCGACCCCTCATCGACATCTGTCCACATCGGCTCCCCAGCCGATCGAAGAGCATCTCGATCCTATCGGCAGCCAGCCGATAGCGAGCGTCTATATCGAACCCGCTCGTCTCACTTCCTTGTCAATTGCAGGGTCAAATTGACTGGCACACCCACAAATCTCGATGCTTAAGGACCTACACTGGAGATAAGCAGACCTCCTAGGCCTTTGCGTGATCGAGCTGCCGTCCCTCTCCGGTCGCGGGATTTTTTGGCGGCGAGCAATTGCACTGGTGGCATAAGATGTGAAAAGGCATCAAGTTTCCTTCTTAGCAAGGGCTTTAAAGAGGTAAATCATGAAGGCTTTTCTCTGTGCTATATTGTTCAGATCAATTTCATTATCAAGATTTTTAGGAGTATCTCATTCTTTAAATTCAACAAACAGATAGATGTGTTATCATTTGCTATATTCTTGAAAATCATTTTCCCCTCAGTTCAGAGTCTTGCATTGCGTGCAGTTTATCTTGTGATCAATGTTCTCACCACAATAGCTTCACGTTATGGGGGTAGATATATAGTACAAAATTTTAGGTTTGGATATCAAATCAACAATGAAAAACATGTAAGTTCTGAAATTGAGACACTTTGCACTTGTACGCCAATTGGGCTTCAGCACTAGATATCTCCCCTAGCATAGGTCATATAGTGCAAATATAGGTAATGTTATGCAAAAAAAGACTACCTTAATACGTGATAGATGTTTAATGCATCAAAATTTTGCTATCGATAGTTCTCTCTCTCTCTCTCACACACACTATGGTTTCTCAAATTGTCCTTGACATGGTTAATTGGTAATAAGCTGCCCATGTCAGGTTTATCACTTGGAGGGTGGGATATTGAGGTACCTAGAGGAAATCCTGAAGGCAGAAAGCTCGTGGGAGGGTGAATGCTTTGTGTTTGACAAACGTGTCTCAGTGGAGCACGGATTAGCCCAAGGAACCCACAAACTTTGTTATGGATGTAAGAAACCAGTTAGTGATGAAGACATGGAATCTCCTGAATGGGAGTATGGTGTATCATGCCCATATTGCTTTGCAACAAAATCTGAGGAGGAGAAGGAAAGGGCAAGGGCACGGCAGAGACAGTTTGAGACATGGGGAATTATTGGCGGCCCTGATAAAGGAAGAAGTCCAAAAAAGCTGGAAGCTAATCACACAGTTGAAGAGCCCAAACAGGTGTCGAGCTCAGTCTAACTCAAACTGGGTAACTGAAACTTGTTCCGTTACCACCAATTCTGATTGATTGACGTTTTGCTGACAAAGTGAGGGATCCTTTTGTATTAGCAGTGTCTTCTTTCCTCTCAAAAAAGAAAAAAAGGCAGTGTCTTCTTTTGCACCTTTCTTGTAGTCTTCCAGATTATTTCTTGGTCCCTTTTGTAGCCTCATGATAAAGCTTGAAGATGTTTTTTCAGTAGCACCGGTGATTGTTCCGTCTGGTTCTAAATTGTCAAAACAGCAATTACTCTTAAGAGTTGCAGCACTGTCCCGAATAATATGTGCTGAGCTAAAGAGGCACCGAGATATCAGGTTGGATGGAACATATTTTGTATGTCTGTCTGAGTTTGCATTGATTAGTTTTCAGAGTGACTTTCTGATTGTTTTTCTGAACTGCAACATGCATGAAACTGCAGAAGCTTTTCTGTTCAATGAAAATACCAATCCCCATAGTATGTTCTTTACTGGGAAGGTTAATGAAGCAGAGATAGTACACTAAAAGGTAAGGCAGAGCAATTTATTGTGGACTCGTGGCGTGCAGATGTCATGACACGTCAACCTTTTGGTGCAGCATGTGTCGAGCTTATTCTAGAGAGATTTCGTAGTAGTAACATTCTAGAAAAGAAACGAAGAATACATGATGAAAGAAGACGCTGGAGAGAATGAGAAACTTTCTTGTTTCATATCTTAAGCACATAACAGCTGAGCTCTCAAAAGTGTTTGCAAGCATTTCTTGTGCTATATCGTCCAGTCTGAGATCCGAGCAGAGAAGAGATGCCGGCCGCTCCCAAGTTCCTGCCGCCGCATCGCCGTCCGCAGGGCACCGACATCGCCGCCGTCGCCGCCGTGGCCACCGCCATCTGGCTCGTCCAGGTGGGTCCTTGCCAGCTGGAATACTCAACTGTCACTTGAGCTATCCTCTTGGTAGCGTTATGCCTTGTGTATGGTTAACTCGCGTGCTCTTTGATGCCCGCAGCCGTTTGATTGGATCGAGAAGGCGTTCTTGGAGAAGCAGGAACCCGAGGAGGGGAGGAGCGAAGCCTGAATTCATGTGCACGGCGTGTGATCCTCGCAGAAGCTGACTGCAAGATGCAGAGATCAATGGAGTTACAGCTGATTCCAGCCTAGTAGTGCTGCTACTATAGCTGTCTGTGCCCTCCGGCTATGCTTCCATTTCACTCTGCTGTCTCCTGTGAACCGTGATCATGTAATTGCTAGTATGCTACCATATGGCCTGGCTGAGAAAAAAACACTAGAAAATAGACGCACCAGTTGGCGCACCTCCAAATTATAGCCCGTGTTTACTGCTTAGTAGAATTAGGGAATTTATAGGTATTTATAAAAATTAGATTAATTTCTATAAAATTCAAGCAGAAATCATATGTTTAAAATTCAGTCCGGATAATTCTTAGCTGTTGGTCAGGATTGTAGTTCAGCCTAGTTCGTCTAACAAGAGGGTCAACAAAAAGTCATTTTTTCTCACCTCGTGTGTGGAGTTTCAATTTTGATTTTGTGATGACATAACAACGCTTTATCCTACATATGGTTAATAGATACGTTGTCGGCAGGTATGTTTTTTTTAAAAGAATTCAAAATTCAGTCCGAATAATTCTTAGCTGTCGGCCAGGATTGTAGTGCAGCCTAGTTCGTCTAAGAAGAGGGTCAATAAAATGTCATTTTTTTCTCACCTTGTGTATGGAGTTTCAATTTTGATTTGGTGCTGACGAAACAACGCTTTATCCTACATATGCCTAATAGATACGTTTTCGGCAGGTATGTTTTTTAAAATAATTTAATATTCCTTTTCTGTCCTTTGAAATTTATTGTTTAGATTTTTTATCTATTTTTTATTATTCTATTCTATTAATATTATTTTCTAAGTTTTTAGTCGATTTAGTTTTCCTGGCTATTCATTACACCATTTTGTTTTTACTTTTCTCTTCTTTTTTTTTCTTTGTCCGGTAAAGGATGTGGCTTGGTCAAGTTGGGGCACTCCTTTGTTTTTTTTTTCCTATTTCCTATGCCCGGTAAATCCTGGATTAGCCCACGTTAGTTGTTGATGATGATATGACATGATTATTAAGATACACGCACCATTTGATGCTTGTATATGCTATATAAGAGCGTTGGTCCAATTAGTCAGCAAAAATTATAATCAAATTGTGTATAACCATGCTATATCAACGTGACAGTAAAATCTGAATCCTTGTTCATCTGGGTCACATCCAGGGTTTACAATATCGATGATAACCGCTCGATTATTGCGATACCAAATGAGCCGCACCGCATTTAAGAGCCGCTCCATAATTCGACGGAGTTCAACAAAATTCAAACTAAAATTTGTTCAAAACTCACCGATTTTCATTGATAACCGCTCGGTTGTTGCAGTGATTGACTAAATCACTGGGGAGTGGTTTTTATGCCTAAACAATATTGGAAACCCTGGTCACATCGAGCGCGAGAGCTTTTTGTATTCAGGCTAGGTCACCATTGCATATATATATTGCCATTTGCATGTCCTAGGCCGAGTAGCAGCCATTATTTCTTCTGTAAACTTGCCGCAAGGTATGCAGTTTACAGCGAAGAAAAAAAAATCTTGCCTATGAACATTTAAGCTACCGATATTGTTCAAGCCTCCAAGGGAAAAAAGATAATCTCAACTATTATGAGCATATCTAATCCTGGTTCTACTTTCAGTTTTCCGATTGAACCCCGTTGATTTACAGAAATTACATTTTTTTTATAGAATATGATCATTACGATTCAACTAACTAAATATCCATGCATTGCAATGGATTTTAAGAGTATATTATAAAATTTCAAATTAAAAGTTTTATGTAATTTCTAGAATAAATCATATATACTTCTCAACCAAAAATGCATGATTAACACTTTTATGTCAAATGCACAAAAGAATTTACATGTCGTCCCCAAAAGAGCCACCAACTTAACAGGTTGTCAGGGTAGCAAATTCACCACAGCCACCCCCACCATTAGCTTATTTCATTTAGTAGACATTGTCAGTAAGACAGATCTTAACATCAACATCTCACAATTGACACTTTGGAAATATTGTCGATTAGACATATTTTAACTGTAACGTCGCACAAGGGCACAACTGACAATATTGTGAACAACTAATGAGACAAATGCTGCTGATGTGAACTGGTCACAACTTGACAAGCATCCAAAGTCAAGAGCACACTACCATGCGAAAATTATGAGGAGCAGGAACTCCCCCAGAAAACGATCTATCAAAACAAAACGAAAAAGGAACTCCCCCAGAAAATGACTACTTCCCATGAGTAGTGACTATTATGGTTGGTCAAAAGTTAAAAACATAAGAAGGTTTCTCTCCTATATTTCAATCCTCTCCTTGTGACAAATTATTTACTACTACCTACATTCCAAAAAGAATGCGTCTTGCACATGGACAAATACTTGTCTAGTTGCATTGCAAAATTGCTTTTTTTTTGTAACAGAAGTAGTATATTTCAAATCAGCGTAGGGGGTTCAACTTTCAAGATAGTAAATCTGCGAGCCATCTATAACCACAGGATTGCTTTATTTTGTCTGGGTTAGAAAAAGATTCTTCCACACATAGAACGGTGGATCAACACATAATTAATTAATTATTGGCTAAAAAATTAAAAAAATAGATTTCAAATGGATTAATATGATTTTTTCAAAGTAATTTTTATATAAATTTTTTTATAAAAAACACACTAGTTTGAAAATCGAATATGTGGAAAACGAGGGAGAGTTGAGGTTGGTAAAGAGAGGAGCCGAATGCAGTGGATGTCAACAACAAAATTCCAGCTCAATGACAGCATAAGAAGGGTTCTCTGAAAGTTAGGACTCTGAAATCTCTTCTGCTGCGTGACACCTTCGCCTACTGAACTCTGAACATGCCAATTGCCTACCGAGTAGACAGTAGACGCACACATGTTTCTTCTGTCGACCAGGGTTCAGTAGCTAAAATAAAGCATACCTAAATACCAAATCCTATAATTTCAGGATGGGAACGGTTAGGTTTAGATCGATACTAACATGCCAAAATCATATTTTTCAAGCTTACAATTGTGACATTATAATTTAGTAATATAGCTATAGTATCATACATCGTATCTGTTAGCACGCACACTCGCAATAATTATCAGAAAAAAACAGCTACGATCCACCAACCATAGAACCACTTTCTCAATAACTTGTAAGAGACGAAATAACTATTTAGAACACGTAATTCTTCTCATTTACTCTTCTAACACCTATTGGTTTAGGGCAACACGGCTTTCTTTCTACTGGAAAAAATACAGCAAAAGATGTAAAACCAGCAAAAGGACTCCCGATGTATGAAATGAACAGTTCTCCTCAATTAAGAACCTCATATGATTACTGAACCCCAGTGTGTAAGAAAGAAGAGAAGAAAGAATTGATGATGATTCAGATGCCATACTTATGGATGGATTATTGCTGTATTTATCTGTCATCTGAAGTGGCTGAGATGGGTGGTGTGGTGGTGCCTGCACTCATCAAGGCCACAGGATTGTATGGCAGGGTAGCAGGCCACAAAGAGGCACCTCCCAATCCCTCTGATGACAGAGCTGAGCACATAGCAGGGGCAGCAAGCATAAGCCAGCATGTGGCACTCCGCATTAACCCTCTCAACTCCTCTTTCTTTGTGCTGATTGCTCTTACTCCTAGCCATTTCTGTTGTTCTATTAGCTGTTCTTCCCTTTACTCTGAATCTGATTCCCTACAAAACCTGAAAGGAAAAGAGAGAAGAAAACAAGAAGCACACAAGATGAATTAGCATCACTCAACTGCTCAAATCATGTTATTATGATGCTAGTTAGCATGATAAAGAATTGAAAAGAATGGGTTTTTATTCATAAACCAATTAAGATGTATCAAAGAACATGAGCTAGGTAGAGAGAGAGGCATGAGTAAGCAAGAGAGAGATAAGCTAGAACCTTTGATATGCATACCTTTAGTTGGATGGAGCACTACTTTGAGCCCTCAAATTGGCTGCAAGCCTCACAAACATGTATTCTTGAAAAGCCAGGTTTGTATATATGTTAACTGCAGATGGAGAGACTAAAATTCAGGCTAGAGGTTATGGAAGCTTTTCCAAGGCTTCAATGAGGAGACAAGGAGATGCCCTTAATAAGATGCTTGTATTCCTGTTCCTCTTTATGGCTCCAACTTAAGTCTTTTTGCTCTTCTTTTTCTTCAGGAAAATTAAGCATTATGTGTGGGTGTCATTAGGCATCACCAAGTGATTAAATAAGAGAAGATGATGAACCATCTGGTGACAAGTTTTTTGTTGGATCGTCTTTTCCCCAGATATGACTAGGTAGGTGGCACAACAAGCTAGCATGCGTGACCTGGCATTGGAGTTCAATTTTGTTCCGTGTTAGGTTCTAGCAGAGTCCAAGATTAATTAGTGTACTATAACAGTGTTCATCTTATAAATGTAACGGGTACTTTTGTGCATCTTCGGTGCAGAGGTTGATATTCTTTCTACACAGTCCACAAGCATATTATTATCGATGGACACGTTGATTACCATTGGAAAAGAATAATAAGCTAATAAAGCTATGTTCTAGGTTTATCAGAAGAGCTACTTCATCGTTCGTTTATTGTTAGTATACTTTCTAAACTATTAAACAATATCTTTTTTAAAAACATACTATATAAAAATTCCTTAAAAAAATTAAATAAATCTATTTTTAAAGTTTATAGTAGCTTAATTCTTATTTAATCACTTCTCGTTTTGTGTATGGCTTATAAGTTCACTCTAACCTAACGAAGCCTAATTGATAGAGAACTGGGCATCAGTATAGGCACATGGTTAAAGAGACTTAATTTACTAAAGTTATTTTCCCTTCCAATAATAAACGAGACTTGTGAATACGGAATAGCTAGAACAGAATTGGAAGGATCATTCGTCGGTCTTTCCGAAATTTCTAATTGATACGGAAAAGCAAAATGGCCTATATAGTTTTTTATTAAGGCACTACTAGCTAGTTTCTTCAGCTGTTACCGTGTGCAAATAGATTTCTACAAGAAATAATCACCTAGTAATCAAAGTCTTCTCAGGAGTTTAATGTCCATCGACAAATTGTAGGCTGGGAAGTTACTAAAATCTTCCGTGCATGCTGGACAACGTTGAAATTTTCATCCTATTTTAGTAGCTCATTAAGGATTATTACGCATGCCAATCAAACTCATAAAACTAATTAATGAACGGCATTAGCAGCGTGTGGGACTCAACTGTCACCTAGTAAGTTCCAAAATGTTAGGCAGGCAAACCATACCAGGCCACTTGTGTGCACTAGGAGTCAGTCACACCTGCTAGTTTATAGACTCTTACTTACGTTGTTAGCTAAGCAGCCGGAGACCCCATCGAATTGCAGCTTTTCTAACCCTGCAAAAGAGGATCGATGCCAGAATAACGCCGATCAAAAGCCTATGCAAAATCGCAACAAGTTAAGCTGGTGATGCAACTAACAAACAATCGCAAGCAAGAAATGGATCGAGCTGATGCGTATGGTCCTGCGTTGCTCCGTTTCGGCTTAGCTCTCGATGACTAATGCGGACGGGGAGGTCTGACGCGCAGACAAAAAAATCCATCTCGTCCACACCAGCTCAAATACACCCCTCTTTGCTAGAATTTCAGCCCACGAAAAGCAGGTTGGCCCAGCCCAAATATAAGTATATACATCAACTTCGTGTATGGAACTTTATACGTATAAAAACTTTGTGCGTATACACTTTGTACATGTAAATTTTTTTGTGTATAGATTTAATACAAATTCAGCAGCGTATTAGCCCGGCCTACAAAAGGTTTATGCAGGGCATTTTATACCTAGAAAACTTTATGCATATAAATTTTATATATAAAAACATTGTACATATAAATTTTATGCATAGAAACTTTGTGCATATAAATTGTGTACCTATAAACTCCATACATATATGTTTGAAACGAATTAAAAAAAGCAAATTAAAGAAAACGAAACAAACGTGCATGTGGTCTGTGAGCCTGTGAGGCCCACCAGCGCTTGGTCCCCTCCGGCCCACCATACAGATTTGGCTTGTTACGTGCTAAAGCCCAAAGTAAAAAAACTAGCATGGTCCAGAAAAAGAAAAGGCCTGACTCGTTGACTGGACCAAAAAGGAAATTCCAAGGAATCGTTTCGCTGTCCGACCGAATCGCGAGAAAGCCCAGCGCCGCATTGTTGCTCAAACATATAGGCCTGCTTTTGCTTGGAAAGCCTACAATTGGTCCAATACCAGTGTAAACTATCAGCCAAAAAAAATTTGCTGAAACATAATAGGCGGTAGCATCATTTTGTTTAAGATTTGTTGCTTCCAATTTGTTCTACGAGGACTGCTGGTCATTTTGCTTCAGGTTTATCGCATAACGCATATCACGTGCATTGTGTTTTAGGGTTGTATTTTCTTTTTCAAGCTTGAATACTCCAGTTTCAGCATCACTTGTTTCATGCATAATGATTTCATTATAAGATGTTCAGAATTACTTGTGTTCACAGTATTCATTTTTATGATCTACCCAAACAACGACATTTATAAACATAATTTTTGTCTGTTTTACACGGGTTATTTTGGCGCAGAGAAAATACAGGTGCAAAGTTTAACACCATGTATGCATAATTGTGGCATCAGAATTTTAACACTAGTAAATGAAATGAAGTTATACGCCCGTAGCTTCACCATCGTGCTACGTGTGCTTCCTCCTCCTCTACCAGTCTGTCGTAGTCGCCGCCTGCAAGGGCATATATGCTACATCAGGAAGCACCCACGCACCCGTACTTAATCTCCAACCAGTATCCATCCCCTGTTCTCGTGGATCTCGTGGATGTGTTCAATGAAAATATAAGAATAAAAACTCTCTTTTTTTTCTAAATATAGTTATCTTTAATTTAAAATATAGCTTACTAGCATGTGTAAAAGATGAATTTAGGCACTAATCTTCCCATCCTATTTATTTTATCCCACAGCATGTCAATCAAAGCAGGTATTTTACTAACTTTAATAAGGGCATTTTAGACCATCTACATGACTCCTTAGTCTCTTTGAAAAGTTTAAAGGTAGCTATAGTTTTTTAAGATGGGGGCGTAGCAAAATTGTGAGGACAATGTAGGGCTGCTACGCAAATGGACAGACAAGTGCATAGTGAATTTAGCGAGCTGCTAGCTCCGGAAACAGAGGCGTGTGATAACTGTATATGGCATGGGACTTTTCGTTTTGGAAACTGCACACCGGACTCTTTTTCCTTTAAAAAATCAAAATTATATAAACCACCTAATTATCACTCTAATTTTGAAAGTCCACCCTATCACCTATTTTATTGCAAAAGTACATCCACCCAACGCACATGAATAGTCGATTTGGACCGTTTCTTCTGATATGGATTCATAGTGTACCATATTAACCAGTTTGATCTCATCCAGCATAATTATGAGGTTAGTTCAACTCGAGCTCGTTCTCAAGCTAGTTCGAGGTGGGAAGACATCTGTGAACGGCGACAGGACTAAGCCTGGAGGTGATTAAACGGTGGTGATCGACAACGAATCTACGTTAGTACAAATATGCTGAATTAATTGCTCATGTGCAAAAAAAAGGGACAATTTTGGCCTCGCAATATTGGGTGGATGGGCTTTTACAACAAAATAGGCTGTGAAGTGAAATATTAAATATAGAGTAATAATTGGGATGGTTTATGTAATTTTCCCTTAAAAATAGTACATATCGTAAAACCCAAGAATCATTGGCCTAGGTAACATGTTTTGAGGTATGCGATATCACAGAACATCAATTCCATCAAACTTCCGTTTCTTTTATGTCTGCTAAAAAAATGTGGGCCTACTATTAACCACCCACTTCATCTACTTCCTCTTTCCTTAGCCGAATGAGCATAACACAGATGTACGGTGGGTGGCATCACGAGCATGAGGTGCTAGAAGTTTTGGGTGGCATCTCAAGCTCAATGACAAGACTCTATGTGGCACTTGAGGATGCCCTCACTCGTCCTACTAGCTCACTATGTGGACGTCGATTTCACTCTACTGCTACACGAATCCTTGCTACTCAAGCTTAGGGCATCGGATGAGAAGAGGAGAGAAGAGAATATAAGATTGATAGCTAGGGCCATTCATCATACGAAGGAGAAGTGATAGAATTGGGATGTGTGATACAACTCTGTCTTAGAACATAGAATTTGAGAAAACAACCCAAAAATCTAGGGTTTTGTGATAGCTACATCTTGACCATACATTGTAATAGGAATAATCTTTGATAGCATCCGCCATGCCCAAAGAGGTGAGACGAGGAAGAGACGGCGCGTCGTCAAAGCATCCATGATGACCTATTGACCTAGTACTAAGAAGCCATGGTGCATATAAGTAGAAAGCCAAATTGTAGAGGGCAAGCATATCAGATATTCGGAACACTTGATGGATATTTGCGGCAAAGTCATTGGCAAAGAAGAAGCCGTGGCGGTGGAGTATGGCAAGGGTGCGATGGGAATGTAGACTGAGAGGTTGATATTATTGTTCTACTGCTGGTTTTTCCTCACGTTTTTTTACCTGGGATCATGGTTTGACAGGCTACACAGAGTGATTTATGGAGATTGAGAAAAAAAAAGTACTGCAGAGTAAAACAGACAGGTGAGAAAAAAAAAAGATGCAGAACTCACCATCAACGTCTTTTTTATTTATTAAGCACTAAAGATAAAAAAAACTGCCACACAGGACTCTTGAAAGGTCCAATTAAATTAACAATTTGACGCTGCAAAATAAGAAGAGAAAAATTGGGATGACCTAAGGGCAGCTTGATCGGGTAAAATGTCACTACGAAAAGTTCAATTTAGAATGAACTTTAACTGAATTTGAAACAATTTGAATGAATTTCAACCGAATTTTAAGAATTCAAATAGCTAGTTGGAAGGGAAGTCAGGATGGTCTGAGATAGTAGGAATTAAAATTTTAAGATAGTCTTCAAAACATATTTTCATCCTTATTTTCTTATTGTTTATGCACCTATATTAAAATTGTAATATTATGAACTCATTTTCCTGAGACATATTCAATTATTATTTTTGCTATAATAAAACAGCATATTTTACAGACATCAATAATACTACGGGGTGGAGCCTAGCTTTGGTCAGTTGATGCAGCGAATCATCGCTAGAACAGTGCAAAATCATGAACTTGGCCAATTAGAATTCGCTTCAGTAGCATGTGAGAGCTGCAGTAATTTGTTTTAGGCTTTTTTTATCACCCGATCTGAAATGCATATCAAGCGATACAGTAATCACTGCAGCGAGCTATACAGTACACCGATATATATAATATAGGGAGTTACTGTTTGTTTCACAGCTAGATCAGTGATCACCTACGGTATTGTAGACAAACCATAAATATTATCGCTTGTCAATCTTTTTTTAAATAGTATTTTTAAACATATTTCATATATTTGACAAGTGAGTGAACATTCAGCGTCCTTTTCCGATGGAGCAGCTGCACATCGCAACAGGAGGATTGATGGGCAGAGAGGACGGGAAGCAAGGTCTTTCCCACGGAAAAGATCCCACGAAGAGGAGCTCAGCCATTAGCCGACAAACCAATGTTGCGGTCATCACGTTTCCAAGAGTTGCTGTCGTGCGCACCCCTTCGACCAGGCTAAAGACCTGAAGCTGCGTATATCTAACTATCATTCCATACCTAGTACGGCGGGGGTAAAATTTTTACTGGCCGTGTATTTCTATACGGGGTATATCCGCGAGTATTTCTATAGCTACTGTGCGCGAAGCGTGATTTAGCACTAGCATGTTTGCATTATATATAAAATACAAAAGACCAAAAGTGAAACACGATAATTTTCTCCGATTTCTAGTGAGATAAAATCATTTCCTTTGAATATAAAGCACTATGCATGCAAAATTCTCATCTTCCAAAGACCCAAAAGACGTCTCACTTCCAAGGAATGATCAAGAATTAATTATACCTGTTTCTTTGAAAATCAAAATCCTGCAGTATTCATGTGAAATTTTCCCGTTCCAAAGGAGATTCCCATTTTTTAGGTCTTAACTTTACCATATCAATTGCTAGAGACAATATCAGAAACCGTAGGTTGTAAGTGATGCTGAGTAATTAAAATATTAAGAATACGACTACAGTTTTAAACCTTCTAAATGAACTGCACTTGTAATTATTGGAATTATAGTTGATCAACAAGGTCGAGACTTGAGAAATGATGCTAAATCTCAGAAATAGTAATTAATCTAATTTCTAATATCTAATCCCGCGTCCCAATCTCGGATCAGCTATGCAGCACCCCTACATCCAAATGTCCCACAGTTTAGCCACGATCAGTCATTACTCATTTTGGACAAACAACACAGCCAAAAACCTTGCAAATGGAAATAAAAAAGGAATCCTTAATTGTGAATTATCTCATGGAAAATAAAGTTAAAAAAACTTGAGTTTGTATGTGGAGTCAATCTTGTAAGGGGCAATGTAGAACCTAGGAATTTTGTAGGAACGAGCTTAATTTCTAACACAATTGTTATATGTTAGATATTAAAGTTGTTCAAAAGTGCAATTGTATTTTCTATATTGCTCTTGTGTCTGTTTTTTGAAAAAAAGGCACGTGCTTTTTTTCTTATAGAAATGTATTACCCCTCAGAATATTTAATCAATTTACACCACTATAAGTTTTTCTCTAATTAATGTGTTCTAGTTTTGGTCCAAGATTTTGCTAAATTTTTTTGGGTAAAATACAATTTTGAAGTCTATTTTATTTCCCTCGACTCTTCACTTTGTCTAAACCACACCTCTAAACTTCAAAACGAGTTATTTTGCACCCTCGAATTTTCAACACCATGCAGTTTACCTTCTGAGCGGTTTATAGCGTAGTTTATGATAACATGGCACACCGTGGTAGTCTACTTAGCATAGAAAATATTGTAAAAATATGAGTCCCGCATGTCACTCTCTCCTCCCTTCTTTTACTATCTCCTTCTCTTTTCTCTCTCAAATACACCAAACCTACCAGCCCACGGAGGCGAGGCCGCCGCTCACCAAGTGGAGCTAGCAGAGAAGGATCACGTAGATGGTGCATCTAGAGGCCACATCGCTGGTTGGCCCTTCCCTCGCCGCTCTAGAGAGAAGGGAATGGAGGTGGAGCCGTGCGTCCTCGTTGATGATCTCTGGCCGCCAAGGTCCTCCCACTCTTACGGCCTATTGCCAAGCTCCTCAACATGGCTAGTTGCAGCGGAGGCTACGTGGCGAAGGGATGGTGCTTTCATGAATTAGGGCAGGTGGCGACAGAGGAGTAGCGGCTATCTTTGGCGGCACAGGTCGACACAAGCTGCGCTAGAAGGGGAAGTGGATGTGTATCGCGTAGGAGAGGTGGAGCTCGCCAGATGTCAGCCCCTAGTTTTGGATATCGAAAACCATATGTGTTTTTGAACCATTCCTTGGATCAGTGTATGGTACACACATATCTATAGCTGAATATTATTATATACATCGATCTGGTCAAATACAATACCAAAATATCAAAGCAATAGATAAGATAGTGGAAGCGAAGTTGCGGCGGTCCATAATTATTCCACAGGTATCAACTGGGAAACTAAGTCTCCTCACGGTGCCACCACTGTGTCCTCAACCTCAGGAAGGTTCTTGTAGGGATCACCTCCCACCTCTATGTATAAAAAGAGGGAAATAACAACGATGACTACATAAAGTACTTGCAAGCCACCACTTCAATATGATTAATGCACACAGGGTTCAAGGAAGACTAGGTTCTTTTGTATAAAGCCAATTTTCACAAACCTATGACCTAGTCATTTTGATCGAAAATACGCCAAGTTTTTTTGTTTAACCATTCATTGAGGGATGTGTGCACCTTCCCAAGCCACCTTTAAGTTGGTTTACCCTAGGCTCATGTATTCACATTTTACCATTGGAACTTATTCCCACCCTGGGTAGTCCTGTTATGTGTTGTCCATTTTCAAACACATCCTTAGTTAAATTTAAAAGTTTGAGTACAGTTAAGAATAGTACAAGTCCTGATGCTCCTTTGATGGTGAGCACGGCTAGTCGAATAGATTGGTTTATTCACACTATAGTGGATGTACATTTTATCT
This sequence comes from Oryza coarctata, assembly GCA_030770085.1. Classification (NCBI taxonomy): domain Eukaryota; kingdom Viridiplantae; phylum Streptophyta; class Magnoliopsida; order Poales; family Poaceae; genus Oryza; species Oryza coarctata. The sequence goes on from CM061471.1 coordinate 10,636,109, forward strand.
GCACTCCGTGACTTGTCCAACACATGAGCCTAGTCCCAACACATGAGATTTGTCACAGCTTAGTTTCTCAGGTCCCTGCTAGCGACGATACCCGCCCTATGAACTATGTATCCCCATCAACTACTTGGCTTCGCAAATTAGTAGTGAGAGAAATTTTGGTGTTTTCAAGGTATCAAGGGGATAATTTTACAACAAAAATTATCCAAATTTTAGTTATATAAGCCATGTCGTACGTAGATCAATTTGTCATATCGCACTTGATCTTCATCACTATATTTCAGAACCACACACAACCAAGGTACCACCCCTTTCTAGTGGCCCTAATTTACTAGGTCTATACCCATTCGAGAAGATGCAGTCATACTCAGTTCAATTCCTATCTATTTTCTTGACTTGGTTCTTAATTAACAAGGGTCGGCACTAGCCTTTGCTAGAATCCACCCAAATCAACTACTTGCCCCACTCTAAAACAATTTTGTTATAATTAAGTTTTGGGTTTTCATGAACAATTTTTCATGTGTCTAGCAAGATGGCAATACATGTCTCCACTGCTCCAAGATAATCACTACTACCATAGTGACCATTTCCTAGAATAAATATTCCACGTAACCATCATCTAATAAGTGTTTCTAAGCATGTGTCAATAGTTTGACTATGGGCTTGAGTACAAGTATGGCTATGGTAATCAATTATCAATTATCAAGGCAAGCATAATATGTACGTAATTTAAACATAACATGCAATTTATTTTAAAACAAAATATTTTGTAATATAGGTACAATATGATCAAGAAGGGGTTGTGACCACTTGACTTGCCCAGTTAGAGTGTCCTTGACGTCATAATTGGGCTGATCTCCCTCACAAATATAACCTTTCATAAAATGTTGTCTAAATATGAGTTGTAACGTGAGAATAAAATAATCCATAAATCAAACAAAATTTCACAAGCATTTAGGTAGATCTTGAATTTAGATTGATTTTGGTGAAAGCTTTATTGGATTTCTACTTTAGATGACTGAGTTATAGATTTTCTAAGATTCAAATTTGAATTAAATCAAATAAATCTCAAAATCTACTATTCTTAAATACATTTGAATTTGTTTAAAGTATTTCCTTCAGTTTTAAATATTAGGGCTAACAGGTGGGTCTAGGTATTTTCCAAGTATTTCTATTTATTTTTTTAAAGAAAAGGGCTTTAATAGGGTTAGGGTCAATAGTTCACCTGGTCAACTTGACCAAACAGTGGCTAGGCCCACATGTCAGTCGGTGGGCCCTAGAGGTGGCGAATCAGTGGCAGTCACTACAGGGGCACACACGAGGCCGAAGGAGCTCGGCGCTTGTTTGTAGTAGTGGCTAGGGAAAAAGAGAAAGGGATGTCGGGAGCTCACCGAAGTGATGGCCTACGGCAACGTAACTAGGTAGAGGGGTACGGTCGAGGTCAGTCGATAGTTGTTGTTACGAGTGTTGTCGGGCTCCTGGCTCACCTGTCTCCTCCTTGTTCCTATCTAGCTGTGAGGCAGTGAAGGTAGCCTTATAGCAGGTGAGGCAATGAAGTAGAGATCATGGGCGGTGGTGGGGATGGCAAGATGGTGAGGTGGAGAGGTGCCGATGGTAGCAAGGAGCTCAAGATGGTAGCCCTTTTATAGGCGTGGTCATTCTTGGTAGTTCGTGGCAGAGGTAGGGCTAGTGATTCGACGGCGGTGGTCCTGGCGACGCTGTGCATGGCAAGGCGTGGAGCAATGGCGTGACGCAGTGGGGGACCAGTCGATGCAGTTAGTGGTAGGGGATGGGTTGTTGATGGTAGAGGACGACAAGAGATGGCGTGGCTCAGGCATGTCCATGTGGCCATCATGTTGCCACCCTTGATTCTAGCTAGTGGTGTGTGGTTGGCCCGGTGTGGTGCAACGACATCAGGCTGTGCATTGCGATGCAAAGCGGTGGTGTGAGGTAGTACGTGACAGTGGTAGCTGCATGGGATGCGTACTGTCCGACGAATGTGGGTGGCAGCAGAGAATGCAGAGGTCAGCAGGTATCCAAAGTCGTGGTTGGTTTCTTTCCTCCCTTCTCTTTACAGGCATCGATCACAATAGCAAAAGCATCAGTGGGGATGTAAAGGGGCAATGTGGGTGATGCGGTGTGCAGCGATAGTAGGGGTGGCATGTATGTGCGGAGGTGTCTAGGTGGTTGCCACATGACATTTGCTCTAGCTGGAGCAGAGTCTAGGCAGTCGGCGCAAGTGTGTGTGCTAGCTTGGCTCCTATCGAAAAGTCAGGAGGTGGTCTGCCCTATTGGGCTGGCTGAATAGGGAGGAAAAACGAGAATGGGTTGAAAAGGAAGTAGAGGCTCAGCTGCAAAATAGTTCATTTGGAATTTTCTTAAAGGTATATAGGGTTAGAAATAGGTTTCAACAAGAAAGGATGATTTTTTTGTAAAATAATTTATATTTAAGAGAATGTAATTTGGAAATTTGTATTTTAGATTGTTATTAAATTGAGGCACTAATACAAAGTAAAATAAAAGAGAACATAAGAACTGGTGTGATGCAATATTTTGGAAAAAGGTTTTTGAGGGTTCAAAATTTTAGGTTTCAAATTTTAGAGTTTTAGTTCTCAGGATGTTACATCGAAGCCATGCGTGCAACTCGAGTTCTTCCCCTTGACCAAGGATATCTCTGCCTACCTAAGCTTCACGGAAGCCATAGGCCCATGCTCCACAACCGTTGCCGCTGCCCACACATTGAGGAGACGCTCGGTGAGTCAATGGGGAGGTGGAGCTCTAGTTCGCTTATCGCCCTTCCGCATAGAGGAGGAGGCGCTTGGAGAGGTGGTGAGGAGGTGAGGCTCGAGCTCAACTTGGCCAGTGCATGGATGAGGATGCCCTTAGGGAGGCGGCGGGGAGTCAGAGCTCAAGCTTGATGGCACATGGAGGAGGAGGTAGTGGGAAGCCAATGCATGGTGGAGGCACTCGTCGGTGCATGAAGGAGGAGGTACTCGTCAATGCATAGAGGAGACACTCAAGGAGGCGGCTGGAAGGTGAAAGATCAAGTCTCCTAAGCTTGTATTATACGAAGATTTGGTGATTAATGATAATATATGTTGGGACTAACTATTTCAATGAGTTCGAGTGACTAGGTTGAGTCCTGGCATTAAGATAAGGATATTGATGGATATATTGGTAAAAAGAAGATATTGAAGATGTGAAGAGCTAAGTGGCTTTATATGACAAGACGGTGAAGGACAAGCAATGCTCGGCCATGATGGACTATGCGGTGGTAAGGGCAAGCGAAGGATTTGGCACTGACAGACCAATACGGTGGTGAATGGTTAGTGAAAGCTTTGTGTTGACGGACCATGCAACGCTATATGAAGTTATGGAAGATCCGTATCAATCATTTAAAGAGTGCAAGATGGAGTACCGAAGATCAAAACGGTGCAAAGCATTGATCAAAGCAAATGTATAATTGATTTGGGACTAATGTGTTTAATAAAATGTAGATGAATAGTCTTGACGGTAAAATGGAGTTGGCATTGGCAACCCTCAAGATAAAGCAAGAATATAGTATGAAGTATAGCTTTTCTATTTGTTTTTGAGTATAGGAATGCCATACTATTAAGAGTGATGCAACGCTAATGTGTTTGTTTGTCTTGATACTTAAAGTGAACCTTCTAAGTGTTTCCTTGAGAGATATCCAAGCCTTAACATATTCTCTAAGAGGTTATAGAGTTTGTTCTTTATTGGATTGGGTGGCTCTCTTAATAAGCTTTTCATAGAGTCCAAGATCATCGAAAATGGACTCTAAAGTAATTAGTTATGATTGTTTTTATGGGGTGCTATTAGGGAGTAGCGAATACTCTGAACTTTTTGACCAGATACTCCGGACTGACCTTGCTGGTCAGAAGCTTATCCAAAATCTTTGGACATTCTGTCCGAATACTCTGGACTTTGAATCTGTGAGTAATGACTAGTTTTGGGGGCTCAGATATTTAAACCCTTCCACCCCTCCATCTTTTGTTGCTATTTTAAGGCTAAGTTTTAGCAAGAGTAGACCTATCCAAAACCAAATAGCCTATCTCAAATGCTTACCTTGGTAGTAGCTCTTTATGAGAGTGATTTGAGGAGAGAAATAGTTAAGTTGAGAGATTGAGAGGTTGAGAATAAGTGAGCTTACTTTATTCTTTGAGCACTTGAGTTTATAGTAAGTAAATCTTCGATTATATTTATTATTCTTGAATATTGAAGTCTTCTAGATGGCTAGGAGTCGCCAGTGTCGCCAGTGAGCTCCCAAAATTGTGGTGAGTCGCTAGAAGTTTGTAAAATTTTATCCTAACCTCTGCAAGGAAAGAGGTAATTGAGTAAGAACCAAGTTTGTGTTTAGAGGTTGCTTGATAGAGCAAGCTTTATCGGAGGTAGTAGTTTGTTGCCCAAGTGTGTGGACCTTAGTGATCACTTGGGAATGGAGTCTTGTCTCAGTAGTTGCTTGAAGGCAAAATCTTCATCTTTGGTGCTTGTTTATTGAGGCTTAGGAGTGAGAGTTCCGATTCCTTAGAGTCTCTTAACGGAGATGTAGGATTGTTGGGATCCAAACTTCCTGAAATAATTTTTTTGTTTCCATCTCTCACTTATGTACTTTACATTCTTGCATCATTTACCGTTGATTTAGATCTCCTTTTTCCTCCGTTACCTTTAAGGGTGTCTCTTTCAAGTATTCTTTTTGACGCAGTGAAAAATAACCAAAATATCTAGACTAACTATCCAGAGACTTCAATCAATGCTCTCTACCTGACAGAGAAGCTCATTCGGATACTTCGGCCATTTTGATCGGATACTCTGGAGAAATTTTGTCTAAATATTCTAGCCATTTTGATTGGACACTCCAGAGGACTTCGTCTAGATTCTTTAGAGGAGAATTTTATTCCTTTATAAGTATTTTTCAGGAACGCTTATTCACCCCCCTCTAGACAACATCAAAATCCTTTTAGAAGGCGGAGTTCGAGCTCTTTGGCGTCGATCTCATGGCCAGGAGGTTTTCGTCGGCAGAGGTAGGTGGAGCGAGCTCATTGGCCACTAGCGACTACTTGCTCAAGATATGAAGAATAGGGAAAAAGAGGGTTAGAGAAGAGGAAGAATGTCTCAATGATATGTGGGCCATTATTATTTTTAATTATTTTGTTGACACTGATTTACATGTAAGCGAAAAACCACATTGGTTTGGTTAGGGATAAATTGAACGGTTTTGATAGTTCGAGTGTGAAAAATACTCGATCTTTAAGTTCAAAGGTGTTTTAGACAAAGTGGAGAGTTAGGGGGTTAAATGGACTTATCCCTACATAGAAACCAAGCATCTTAATGTAAATTTGTAAGATAATGCCGTAGTTCGATCCTTGGGTCTCAAAACATAGGAAAAAAGATTTAGCTAGAAGTGTAAAGGAAAATGAAGTATTGAAAAAAAACATGGGCACGTACTTGGATGGATCCATCACTAGATAAAACACATGAATTTAAGGAGAGCCAAAAGTTCAACACCTTGAGGTTCAATCTCATTCTACATGAATTTCATAGGATTCAACAATGTCTATCTCTTCATCTAATGAATCATGTAGAACCATTTTTACTAAATTAAATATGAATACTCGTCAACTATGTTTTTGACCACTAGGTCCACTTTTAGACCCTCTCCATGGAGGGTTGGGCCACTGTGGCTCTGAGCCAGCACTCATGGGTTCAAGATTGGTGGCCCAACACGCGACGATGCCTTGCTCTAGCTCTTCTATGTGCCTTCAATTCGCTTATGTTGCTATCTCCTTGCAGCTGTGGAAGGAGCACAAGGCTTGCATTTTCAACAACGTCCTTTGTGCAGATTAGGTAAAAGAGGAGGTTTTGGGCAACGGCTGGCACCACATAGTTAGGAGTCTATTTGAGAGGATAGGGTTGCTCTCATCTTTTCCTTGTGTTTTCTGTTTTGTTTTGCTTCGTAGGGTTTGATTTTTTTTCCTACATGATTGATTAGTTTATTTTCATGTGCTTCTAGCGCTTTGCGTTGTCTAATAAATTGCTTTCTTCTAATATAATCTTCCGCCATTCTCAATTGACACTTTTAACCATATATACAAAACTAGATAATTATTATATTTAATTGACACTTTTAACCGTATATACAAAACTAGATAATTATTATATTTCTTTTTTAGATATTACTATATTGCTTTCATAATATTATATGGTGTTGTGTATAGTAGTCGGATTTGGAAAGAAGCCACTAGATTGTGTGGTGCATATATGAGTATTAGTAGGGCAAAATAGGAAAGTAAACTTTGGTTTTCGTGCATTGCCAAGTATTTTAAAATAACCTTTTTTAATTATCAATTAAAGAAAAACGGACGGAAAATTTTGTTCTAGAAGAGGTCGAGAAGCAGAAGCTAATGTCAGGTAACAGTAACCGTCATTCAGTCAGTCAATTTACGAGTTCCCAAAGTCCTTGTGCCGCCGGCAGCACAGCAGCAGCGAGTGCCGTGGACGCCGCCCTCTCCTCGTCTTCTCTGTGGCGCGCATCAAATCCTCCTCAATAAACCAACCATCCACCAAACAATGTAATAACCACCCTCGCCGCCGGCCGTCGATCCTCCCCCCCCTCCCCGCGCCGCGCGTGCTGCCCGCACTCGACCATGGCGGTTACCACCACAGCCGCCGCCTCCCCAGCGGTCTCCTTCTCCCTCCCCTCCCCTCCTCCGCGCCGCGCGGCCTGCCGCCGCGGGCACCGGCCCCGCCGCGGCCCTCCCCTCCTCCGCGCCGCCTCCACCGCCGCGGCCCCGTCCCTGTCTCCGTCTCCGGGGAGCCTCTCCATCCAGCTCTCCCCGCGCGCCTCCCCGCCCGCTTCGACCGCGGCGCCTACTACCCACCTGGCGTTGCTCGCCCGGGACCGCGCCGAGGACCTGCAGGCCGAGTCCCGCGCCATGGTCCGCGCCGCGGCCGCCACCGTCTTCAGCCCCGAGCTCCTCGCCTCCCGCTACGGCTCCCGACCCGTCAAGGCAATCCCCGATGCTTCTTCGCGCTTCCTAAGTGCTCGGCACCTGTTCGGCGCTCAAATTTTGAGAATTCTGACCGTGGATTGCTGCTGCTGCTGCTGCTGCTTCTTCTTCACCAGGTGGCGCTGCGAGCGTCGGAGGTGCTGTCCAAGCTGGGTGCGTTTGCGCTGAAGGTGTTCCTGGAGGAGCAGAGGGGGCAGTCGTCGGCGGCGGTGAGGCGCGCGAGGGCGGTGGAGCTGCGGACCATACTCACTAGGCTCGGCCCGACGTTCGTCAAGATTGGGCAAGGGCTGTCCACGCGGCCCGACCTCTGCCCGCCCGAATACCTGGAGGAGCTCTCCGAGCTGCAGGTGACCGTTCTTGCTTACACTTCTCTTGTTCAAAGTATACTCATTTGATTCAAGCTTAGTATTGCATCCTATACCAACATTAGGCCAATGTAGCATGCCCTTGTTCAAAGATGGAGTGTCCCTGGAATTTCTTGCCTGTTTAGTGGATAGTAATTCGTTCAAGAACTATTCACCTATAGTTTCTTGCCACTAGTGTAGTGCTTCTTGTTTTGAAGGAGGTGGATGATGGCTTGCAAAGTTGTCCTGTCAATAAGAAGTAAATGACATCAGCTTGAGCTTACCATTTAAGATGTGTCCTGATAGCTTGGGGATAGCTTCCATTTTTGGTTTAAGTTATATCTCCAATCGGTTTACATGTCACTGTCTTGCAGGATTCGCTTCCCACGTTTCCAGATGAAGAGGCATTTGCATGTATCGAGAGGGAGCTTGGCTTTCCTCTTGATTCAATCTATTCATCAATATCACCATCCCCAATCGCTGCTGCAAGTTTAGGTCAAGTTTATAAGGCACGATTAAAATACTCTGGGAAGCTGGTAGCTGTCAAGGTGCAAAGGCCTGGTATTGAGGATATTATAGGGCTTGATTTTTATCTACTGAGGGGTCTTGGCATTCTAATAAATAAATATGTCGACTTTATATCCAGTGATGTTGTTGCTCTTATGGATGAATTTGCTCGAAGAGTTTACCAAGAGCTTAATTATGTCCAGGTAGAAATTTCTTGTTCTTTTGAACCTTTTTGCACATAATCTGGTCCATATCTGCCATGTGCATGTATATCACTACTTTTCCTACTGATGGATGTTTGTTTGCTTTGTTTAATTTGCACTGTACCTGTGAATAACAGGGTTTGTACTTTCTGTATGAGTTCTATGGGGTGTTGAAATTCCGAAATTTCGGATGAAACCATTCAAAAATTTTAAATTCAAACAAGAAAGATATCAGACTAATATTGCAAACCCTTCCTTTGAATTCTTCACAGAATTAGCTTACACACTCAGTTGCTTTATCAGTACAATTTTTTTGAACGACATAGCAGGAGAGCTGCTGATTTTAATTAAGAAGAAAGGAAATTACATAAATTAGTACCAGAGAGCTGAGCCCTGTAGAATTATTTCCTGTTGGTTCATGTACTTGTTGTTGATGGTTTAAGGGTAGTAAAAACTTTGAATGCAGGAAGGTCAAAATGCAAGAAGGTTTAAGAAGCTATATGCTGACAAGCAAGATGTGCTGGTCCCTGATATATTTTGGGACTACACAAGTGCAAAGGTTCTGACAATGGAGTGGATCGAGGGTGTAAAGTTAAACCAGCAAGCAGCTATTGAAAAACAAGGTTTGAAGGTTCTTGATTTGGTGAACATTGGTATTCAGTGCAGCTTAAGGCAACTATTGGAGTATGGTTACTTTCATGCTGATCCTCATCCTGGTAATATATTGGCAACACCTGAAGGGAAGCTTGCCTTTCTTGATTTCGGTATGATGAGTGAGACCCCAGAGGATGCAAGAGTAGCCATCATAGGCCATGTTGTTCACATGGTCAATAGGGACTATGAAGCGATGGCTCGTGATTATTATGCACTTGATTTTTTGGAACCTGATGTAGATGTTTCCCCAATTGTTCCAGCTCTTAAGAATTTCTTTGATGATGCTCTGAACTCAACAGTAAGTGAGCTAAACTTCAAGACCATAGTTGATGGCTTAGGCGCTGTTCTCTACCAGTACCCGTTCAATGGTATGTTTTTCTGTTGTTCAGATACTAGTTCTCTTGTATGCTAATTCTGCTCATGTAATGATACAACTTGTCTCTTTATTCTTAACTAGTACCGGCATACTATGCATTGATACTGCGATCACTCACTGTACTGGAAGGTTTAGCACTCTATGCTGATCCCAATTTTAAGGTGCTCGCTGCCTCCTACCCATACTTTGCTAAAAGGCTACTCACTGATCCTAATCCATATCTCAGAGATGCTTTAATTGAGCTGCTATTCAAGGATGGAAAATTCAGGCAAGTTTATGCCCTCATGAAGTAGTTAATGAAGAGTTTTGACTACTCTTTCCAGTAATTGCATCTTGCATATAATGATTACTCTACTGCTAGTTGACCCTAATCTTGCTTCTATACAGATGGAATAGGCTTGAAAATCTTCTTGTTCAAGGGAGCCAAGATAGAGAGTTTGCAGCGAAAGATGCTTTGCAACCAGTTCTGAAGCTTCTGCTTGGTCCAGATGGGGAAGAATTGCGCGTTCTAGTTGTGAAAGAAGCAGTTCGTGTCACAGAAGCCATCACTTTTGGCACACTGATTGATTCGTATAATGCAGCTCCAGAATTTCTTAAGCCATTAATATCCAGTGGCAATCCAGCCGGACCCTTCAAGATAAGCGAGGCTGAGAGGGAACAAATGATTGAGCTGAGAGACAGGGTTTTCAGAATATGGGGCCTTTTGAGATCCTCGGAGGGCTTTGATCCAACCATTTTGCAACCAATTGTGCAGGTATATTTTAGCTTCATTTCTCAGTACACGTTTCAACAGATATCAAGAACAATTTTGATACTCAGGTGCTGCAAGAGCCAGAGGCCCGCGTTCTTGGCTCCCGAGTTGCAGGAGGTGTTACGCAGCGCCTCGCGGCCCGCCTGTTGCAACAGCTGCTGAGAACTCCACCTGCTCCTGGATCTTCTTAGTAGATCAGGTAGCTTCTTCCATCAAGACATGTAAATTCACAGGGTACTTTCCACAGGAAAGAAAAAGGAAATGTAATTCGGAAATCAAATATAAAGTTGATTTCTTCATTCATGCCGGATAAAATATCCCCTAGATGTTTGTAAATTGTTCTCAGAGCCTGAAAAATTTTGGGTCTACAAAATCATGAACTCTTTTCCACTTGAAGATGGTATAAATACAAAACCGGATGGCTAGAAGGTCTAGAGGTTACAAGTGTTTCTCACTCCTGCATAGCTTCACTTGAAAAGAGCTGCAGCTTGTGTACAAGAGCTCCAGAAGCATTACCCTCTGTGGTGTGTTGGTGTAGTATCGTGTTATCGTGTACGAAGCGTATGCATTTACAGTTACCTGCTTCAGATTAGCTAACACCCTTCTTTTGAAAATGAAAGTATTTTTTGCCCTCTGAATGGACAGAACAACAATGATCGATCTCTGAATCATATCCAAAGATGCACTTATGTATAAACAACAATTTCTGAGTTCTGACGCAGTCTGTTAGCGGAGGTACCTGGTATCCGAAGGGCAAAACAACACTGCCGAAAGCAAACATTGTTGGGTTGGTCGCCCATCATTTCTGAACATCTCGCGATTCAACGGCACGAGGAACATGTTTTTCCTCTGGACTTGTTTCCGTCTTTCCGACGGCGCCTCCATACTCCGTAAGTCCATGGGCTGCTTGTGATCTGAATTCCGATACACTGCACCCGCACTTCCCGCCTGCGGTGTCTTGTTACGGCGCAGCGGCATTATCTGAATCTGAGTCAGGCAGCTCAGCTTACCTTATTCGAAATGTAGGAATTTTATAGAAAATAGATTAATTCCTTCAAAAATTTTAATTTTTTTAAAAACTGAATAGGTGAGGCAGCCAAAGTAGGATAAGACTTCTGATTAGTACTCATCACTTGCTCGGTTACTCTGCACGAATATCGATTAGGATCGGATAATTATGCAATAGAGAAGAATCTTTTTTTAAAAAAAGTCTTGACATAATTTTTACTGCTACCTCTGTTTGGAAAATATGACGTTTAGGATAGAATAATTAAAGTCATATATTAAAAAATGGGGATTCAATATTAAGTCGGAGATACCACCCACGAGCATAAACAAGTCGGAGATGCGACCCACGCGTCCATCCAATCAAACCGTCCACCCTGCACGAATCGCGACGCGCCCCTCGCGAGAGCGCCTAGAAGCATTCCGTTCCAAGCGCCGGTATATATCGCCGCGGCGTCATCTCGCCAATCCACCTGCCACTCGCCCACTCCTCCCCCATCCTCCTCTGCTGCGGTGTACGCACGCAGCCATGGCGCTCCGCACGCTGGCCTCGAGGAAAACCCTAGCCGCCGCGGCGGCTGCTTCGAGGGGGGTGACGACCGTCGCGCTCCCGGACCTCCCCTACGACTACGGCGCGCTGGAGCCGGCCATCTCCGGGGAGATCATGCGCCTGCACCACCAGAAGCACCACGCCACCTACGTCGCCAACTACAACAAGGCGCTCGAGCAGCTCGACGCCGCAGTCGCCAAGGGCGACGCTCCCTCCGTCGTCCACCTCCAGAGCGCCATCAAGTTCAACGGCGGAGGTGAGGCCAGGCCCCCCTACCCCTTCCTTGCGTACGGTTTTTTTGTCCTGTTCATCCCAGCCATGCGGGCGGCGGGGATCTGAGGAATTGGGTGGGGGGATTTGTGTGCTATTGTTGCTGATCTCGAATAGTTTCGATGTGAGAGGCGGTGCTCTCCCCCATATGGAGAATCGGATTGGGGTTGGGGGTTTTAGTATCCTCCCATTTCTAGGGTTTTAGGTGGTTCGGGTTTTATTGTCGGCTTAATACTGTTGTTGTGGTCTGGTAAACTGGTACTCTGGTAGTCGAGACATTTTCTTAACTGCGTTGAATAGAGTTCAATATGCGGTATGGTGTTTTGTGTCTAAAATTTGGACAATTTTGGTGCATGTTATCCGCAGTTAGCTGTCTTGATTGTCATTTGGTTCAGGTGGTGATTAGTTGGTTGTGCCTTTAAGGATTTATTATTGCCCAATGAGGTGATTAGGTGCATTGCATAAGATGGGCTTCGAGTAGATTCAGCATTTGTTCTTGGTATGGTGCTGTAATTATTCATCCAGCTGCAGTTTTCAACTTTTGAAGGCCTGTTTTGGTTAATGTTCTAGACATGTACTGGTTTGATGGGATGTATTGTCATTGCAGCAGTTCGAAACTGCACTGAATTGTGTGCTTTAAAGGATATGTTATGTTAGATCCCATCTGGCCATCTCAATACTAGAAATTTTCCTGATTCCTGCAAAATTTGAGCTGTTTTATGTTAATTTCCTGTGTTTTGAAAGGGGCTCAGTTTAATTGGTCAGGTGGTAATCCATTATTGTAATTTTGATATTCAGTGCTTCTCTAATTTGATCAGGCACTTGGATGAATGGGTGATTTGTTAAGCTTCATTTCTATGTGACTGGATGTATTACTACTAAATTAGACAGAACTAGGATGCATCCATGAGCTGCTGATTTATTGAACTTGGGTCCACCTGCCTTTGAGTTGGTTTCTCATATGCTAATTTCTCTAACCAACGAATATACGGATAAATAAATGGTTCCCTTCTACTCTTCAGAAATCTTAACATGGAATACTGGCCTGATAATTTCACTTATTCATATGTAGAGCGATAATGAACATGAGAAATTGTCATAAAGACACTACACAAGGTTAACATTACACCAAACTATCAAAGGGGACAACTGGCGCAATGGTAGTGAAAAGGTAACCTCTGGATAGGGCTACTGTTGTTTCAGTTGGGATCAAAGCTGCCGCCCACTCACAAAGCTCCTGTAGGATAGAGCTGCCATGATTATGGTACTGCCTGAACGTGGATTTGAAGTCTCTAGTGTTCCTTTCCTTCTAGAGCCTCCAAACAGTCAGGATGGGTATGGAGTTGAAATCCTTTCGCCTGCCCTTAGCTACATTATTTTGCTTGGATAGCCACCACTGCCCAGTTGATTCTGTGATGTGGCTCTGGTGCTGCCCTGGGACCAGCTGCAAGGAGTACAGAGCCAAACCTTAGAAGCATAGGCACAAGAAATAAGAAGGTGGTTGGTACAATCCTCCTAACCATGAAACAGAAGACTGAATGGGTGTCTATTCACTGCCATTGCATCAGTTCTGTTATCCTGATTCATTGATTTGCGACCAAAAATTAAAAAGAAAACTCTGGGATAAATCTATTGCAAATTAATTGCTTTCTGATTGCTACTGTATTCATTATGACAAGGATATTATCAGTAATACATTTGAGTTAACTATGCGGCAGGTCATGTCAATCATTCGATCTTCTGGAATAACCTCAAGCCTATCAGTGTTAGTATCTAGTCCATACAGCTTTGTTCTGTTTCCTTCTTTCCTTTTTTTTTTCCAATTAGGTCTCCAATCATGTGCTTTACAGGAGGGTGGTGGTGAGCCACCGCATGGGAAACTTGGCTGGGCCATTGATGAGGATTTTGGTTCATTTGAGGCACTTGTAAAGAAGATGAACGCAGAGGGTGCTGCTTTACAAGGATCTGGATGGGTGGTATGTACACCATGCATTGCTTTATCCAGTGGATGTGTCATCCTTGTTCAGTCTGACCATAGTCACAGGAAATGGGGTGGATGGCAACGTTTCCATCCCAGGAATGCGGGGACATTTTTGTTTCCACCTTGTAAAACCTCTCGCAAGTAGCATACCATGTTTCTCGACCCTGTTCATCAATCTATTCAATCTGGGAACTTTGTGACTATGAGTCTGACGAAATGTATTGTTCATTAATTATATTTATTTTCTGATGCAGTGGCTAGCTTTGGATAAAGAGGCAAAAAAGCTTTCAGTGGAAACAACTGCTAACCAGGTGAAAATTCTAAACTCTTTTTAGATCATATTGTTTGTGTGGAATAACAGGACATCCTATGCACTCTAATCTTAAACATTAACAGGTCAATAGGTTCTTATCATTTTTGTCATGTTCTCAATGTCTGTTGATAGAGTGATTAAAAACACCTTTTTGTAAGAGCAAGGGATGGGGATATTGTCAATATGGTGCAGAAAGATACCTTAAGAAACATTTATAGTAATTTTGGTACACACACTAAGGAAACTGCTTTTGGATGTGTGTTTGTTGCTCTGATAAAAAATGGTATGGACCAATATGCTAATGGCTTTCTAAAATCTGTTAATGCAATATAGTTAACATGCACTGCAGAAACAATACCTTATTCAGCAATCTCTTGCAATTGGTTTTTAGGAGTTAAAAACGAGGATATTAAATTTTTGTTTCACAAGTTGTTATGACATACTTGAGAGTAGTGTGCTTTATCAGTATAAGATGTGTTGTCTTCTGAAATATTGTTTCTAACGTCCTGTAAGCTTTTATGAAGTACCTATGAATTTTCTTTGTCAAATGAATTCTGAATATGACTCTGTTCTAAGAACATGGCAAGAGTTTGCTGTTCTCATAGTTCAGTTTTAGCTCGGCTAATGTGTTGAGCTATATGAAATTGTGAACCCTATTTTCTCTAGGAAAGAATACATTTTTTTAGCGTCCTACTTGGGGATTTGATAATAGGGCACAGCTGACTTCTTGCACTTTGCAGGACCCTCTGGTAACAAAAGGGGCCAACTTGGTTCCTTTGTTGGGGATTGATGTCTGGGAGCATGCGTACTACCTGCAGGTAATCTCATGTTGTTGGGATCGGAGGCACATTTTCTTGTTTATTTGCTCTTATGCTGATGTTGATCGTTATCCTAATGACATGCTGTAATTTGCTTATATAATTAATGTTGCTATCCCCACATATGATGTGCTCGTTGATCACACATTCATATTTGAATGAGTTATGACAACTTATTCCCCTTATAATATTTGCATTATGAAACTACCGATTGAACGTTGAAACTATAGTTCCAATTGGTTTCCACAAGACCTGACAGGAACAGAATAGAATGATATTACTCTGTTTCATGGTCGTCTCCAAAGATTTGAGAAAATTTAGTATAATGCGAGTAGGCATCAAATACAGTCTGTTCTGGCTGTGTTCTGTTAGCTGAACTTACCATATCATACCCACCCGACTTGTTTGTGCCGTGAATTGAAATTTGAAGACCTTTTCTAGTGCTAAACAGTCTTCCTTGGTTTCCGTGGTCGCAGTACAAGAATGTTAGGCCAGACTACCTGAGCAACATCTGGAAGGTGATGAACTGGAAATACGCTGGGGAGGTGTACGAAAATGTGGCTGCTTGATGATGTCTGAATCGGCGACGCTTGTGGTTTTTTCACCTAGTACTGCCATGGATCTTTATATGCAATAAAATTGGGCCTATTGCACTGCTGGACCTTGTGTACATTGCATAGAGGTGGACTAATGCATAACATAATGCCTGTTGATTTTGTTGTACACTGCTTGCATATTTATTTGCTCCTGGTGCTTCATTGCCCTTGCAATTTGGTACTGCCGCGGTGCTTCATTGCCCTTGCAGTTGGTTTTAGAACACTTATCATTTATCGTTTATCATGTTAGAGGACAAGGCTGAAGTCACTTTTAAACATTGACTATAAATAAATTTTAAAATATTTACTTTAATATCTATATGTATATGTATAGATTATAGATTAATCTTAAAATATACTTTAATAAAGCTCTCTCTCTATATATATTATAATAGAAAACAGTGGTCAATTGTTTTTAGGCTGTGTTATTATCCAAAACAAGGTACCTCCTAAGCGAACGAATAATAATGCCTTGTTGAGCTATAGTGATGGTAGTGATGGAACCAGTAAGAAACTCGTCCATATGGGACACGTGCAGTTCTTTGTAAATTCACACGCATACAGCCTTACAGAATCCAAGTGATGGATAAACCCAAATAGATTCAAATTGCCTTCAAACGAGGAAGCCAACACTGCGAAGCTGTCACCGAGGAGAGGGGTTTGATTACACACGCTTCGTCAGCCGTGGATATCGAGGCAGAGTCGGAGTCCGATGCGGTGTAGGTGTATCAGTCCGACTCCGAATCCCATTGGGTTAACGCCTGCATAAATCCACGCCTCCGCTTCCGTTGATTCGATCCATTCCCTCCCCTTCCCTTCCCTTCCTGCCCTTGAGCTCGCCTCCCCTCTCCTGCAATCGATTCGATATTTCAATCGATCCATCTGCGCCCTAGTTACCCTCAGCAGTCCGGGGTGCCTCATGGTCGTCGGGACGGCGCCGCCTCCTACGGCCGCCGCGCTGCCCTGCAAATAATTAGAGAAAAAAAAGGAAGAATAAAGAGAAAAAAAAAGAGCAAGCTAGCTGCAGCCTAGTAGTAGCAGGCCGGCTGCCTAGCAGTGAGCAACATCGCGCTACAGTGTATTATGGCGACATGGTACTATAACATGAATAATAACACCTCGCTAGCCAGGCTTGAGATGCACTGGTTGATGGACTGTCTAAGTTTTGTTTGAAAAACGTATGAAAGTTAATATGTAGGTGTGTTTAACTAGATTAGTTGAGACTAAAGTTATTTTCTCTTGGGTGTAACAAATAGTATCACAGTCGAGAGTCGAACCTAATGTATATATGTAATATCAGGGCATTATATTAGTGCCAACCCTTATGTTATATATACATACGTATTACAAATGGTGTTAGAGCATTGTATCACATTCTTGCGGTTATATGTATATACGTGTTATAAATAAGTATAGAGCGGATCTTTACAGTTATACGTATGTATGTGTTGTGTACGGGAGTATATATTGTCGGATAAACTCGATGGAGTGGTTATAGTATCGTATATACATGATGTCAATAGGGGACGAATTTCGCCAATAGGGAACGTCCATGGTTAGTTCGAAGGTCCAGGCATAGACGTGGAATATTTGAGTGAGTGTATGTGACGGACGACAAATAATTAGAGAAGAAGAGAAGGAGATGGAAAAAGAGAGAAAAAAAAAGAGCAAGCTAGCTATCAGCAGCAGGCCTTGGTCTTGGCCGGTCCAAGCAAAACAGCGGCAGTTGCGAGCGAGCAGCGGCGTGCTACAGTACTACATGGCACTGTCGCACGAATAATACCGTCTCGCTAGCCAATCTTAATATGCACTGGTTTGTAAAGAATGGACTGTCCGAGGACGTATAACTCTGGTTTAAATTTTTTTCGAAGCCAAGATGAAAGTGTAATAGAGTTAAAATGTAGGTGTGATTGAATGGATGAGTTGGGTTGACACGTTTTCGGGCCCTGGGACTTACAACACCGATCCAGTCGGAGCGCCAGGTCGGTGGCCCGATCGTGGAGGTGGATGTGTGTGATCGAGCTGCTGCGTCGTGGTCCCTAACGGCGACGAGACGGATATCGATCTTGGCAAGACGAAAGACGCCGCCTTGTTGAACCCTGCTCGAGGAATTCGCTCAGAGCAAAGATTCAGCGGCTTGTGGAGGAGCAAGAACCGCCCAAGATCGACGTACTGGACGCATCCGACGCCATCAGCCGCTCGTCGATCTGCAACCTCGAGGACGGTGAGATCGCCGATGAGCGTGCGGACATGGGCATCGACATATGCGGCGGCGTTTCTCCGCGGTCGTGGACAAGGTTCAGTTCTCGCCGCTTCCAAAGGAAGAAGACGATGATGGGTTGATCGACATCTGTGGCGGCGTCTCCCCTGTATCAGTCAACAAGTTCCCTGGAACTCCTCGTTCGAGCAGCAGCGACTCCTTCTCATCCTGCAGCGGTTCATCCCCCTCCTCTTCGGGCAGAGACTCCGACGACGATGGCGACAACAGTGCGAGCAGCAGGCCAGACACAGCAGATCGTCCCCAATATTTGAAGCTGAGGCGAAGCCATTGAACCAGCAGGAGGTCACAGAACAAGACAAGAAGCTGATCACCGAGAGAGCCGCATCTTCTCCCGAGACTCAGATGCGGGAGCTGATGGCCAGAGCCCAGAAGAAGCAGAAACTCCGGCGTGAGCTAAGAGAGGAAGACGGCGCGTGAGCAGCTGCAGGAGATGAAGAGGACGGCGCGGCCGGTCGACGACAGCATCGATCTCCCAGAGACATGAAGCAGCTGGGGATCTCTGACGAGGCGCAGTACATCGTCAGCCCGGTGAAATCTCGGGACAGCCTGCGTCGCCGCGGCGGCGGCCTGCTACAGAAGCTCGGCATCTTCCTCAAAGAATAGAATGGCGTTTGCAAAGCTCTGCAGGTTCCTGTCACATTTGGATCGTGCTCTGACCATGATCTCATCAATTGCTTGCTCTCAAGCCTTTGAGCCATGAGCAATCTGTTCAATTTGATATACTTAAAACCATTGATTAGTTTGCATCTAAATTACGCTGTAGATGTGTATTATATTATATCTGATTATATGAAATTATTAATCGCCTGAAACAACTGTACTGTTTCAGCATTATTTCAATTGTATGCTTAGGCTTCTGTTTATGAACGATAACAGTTGCACATATAGTTAGTTCATTATAAACAAGCAGAGTGATAACATCAACTAAGTTGATTTTTTTGGGTAAGATTTACCTTTTTAAGAGGTAAGAGAAAGGTTTTATAAGATATCTGATACAAAATTGAAGATCAGGAACAATGTTTGTACATGGTAAGCACTCTTGTGTTTCCAAGAGTGATGCTACTAGTTTGTTAACACACAGAATAACAAAAGTGAAACTATAGTGCTAAAATACCTCAACAAGAGAGCTGACACTGCTGACTCCCACTTGCAAAGCAACATAGCAAAAATTACTGACTGTGTACTACAGGATGATGGTTGTCCTATTTCAGATTACTGCTTTGTGAGAGCTCTCCACTGGTTTTGGGAAGTAAATGCTTGCAGGGAACCTTGATGGACTGCTCATCCCAAATACGCTGTTCAACATCAACAATCTTGTCTGCTTCACCAACCACATAGGCTGTAGGTTGCCGTTACCGCAAATTCCGGATCTCCTGTGCAACCTCTAAGCAAGATTCAATGGGACAGTTGGTCTTAATTGCATTGGGGCCTATATGTGATCTACAAGCAGCATAACCTTCCTGCTCACACATTCAGAGGGTGCTCAGATATACAAAGGTATACCAATATATGTTTATTAAAAAGTGAGAAGGTTAATTAAAGATTCTTCATCAGGCAAATGCTTACTAAGAAGAATTGACTGATACATATCACATATAAGAAGCAAAATAAGAAACTTGTGCACATGGGTGCTAAGTTAGCTAGGAATTTTCACATTAACTGAAAATTGATATAACAGACAAAAGCGAAATACCTTCCGCAGTGAGTTTATGAGGGTGCCAAGTGGTGGAGAATTTACTTTTGCACGGCTAGCAATCTAGAACCACATGCAACAAATTAGTTTTGCCGGAAGATTTCTGTTAGTCTTGAATGGTACATCACATATTGTGTAATAAGTTAATAAGGAACTGCAAAATATACCTCATCAAGTCTGATATATCCAGGTGGCAACCTTGAGTCGCTTTCCTCAATCATTGTGTCAAGAAGTTTTTCTAATGAGACGCCGTTCTCAATTGTGTTTGCCCATCCCCATTCTGTAGCCAAGCTTAACATTTCATTTAGGAAGGTGGTATCATGGAGAGGGCCTATCCAAAGTGGTCCTACAACAGTGATCAAACTGGGATCCTGTAAAAGAAAATGTAACCATACAACAGCATAGTTCCTAACCCAAATATTCAACAGAAAGAATGGCTTGGTGAGATTTATTGCATAGGCATGGAGTTCTCAACTTAGAAGATGAACTTGTGTGATGGAGACATATTCATTAGTAACATGTGGCATATGGTTCACAAGTTATTAAATGGGCATGTGTGGATGCTAGCAAAGTGATACTATTTGGTTTATTACCTTTGGTGTGTTCCATTGGAAATGAAGTATTAACATAACCTTTGTATTGTGCTAGCATACTTAGCCTTAAGAAGTATTGATCTACTTTTCAGGTATGCTAAAACTGTTTAATGTGCTCTAACACTTGATAATTATATCATTAGCCAAGTCTGGCTCAGCAGCTATGGCTGATCTGGGAGTATCCCCTATCCAGTAAGCCTGCTAGAGGTAATCATGCATCCAGGAGACAGGCTGCTTTACACTCCAGGCGATCACTCATGTTCACAATCACACCTGACTAAAATTTAATTATATCCTTTCAACAAAGAAATAGTATCAATACAGTAAAAAATGGTACAAACTATAATTTGATTATGATGCCTTTTGCATTATTATACCACCACAAACTCATGTACCTACAGTTTTGTCTGCACAACCACAAGTAATCTGCCCCAACTCATCAAATCCAAAAGTCCGTGACTGGCCACAACTTTTGCAATGGCAAATGAAACCATAATTACTGCCAAAATAGAAATAATTAGCAGCTTCCCATTGTACGGGCTAACTGTTCATATCGTCATAGAATGACCAGCAACAAAAGAACGATGACCAACCTAATGCCATCTTGTTTTCCATTACGTAACTGTACCATGACTCGAAAAATAGGGCCATGATATGCATAGTATGAGAACAACGGAATAATGTGAAATCCCAGAATAGCAGCTTCCCGTGCAGCACCACCTATAAGCATTCGCAAACCGACCTCATTCGGATATGGCACTGGACGTATATATGCTCCATATGATGACAAAGAGCTAAGGAAAACAAAATGTTACAAGCTTCACATGAAAGAAGCATGAATGTTATAATGGCATATACAAAACAAACCTGGTCAAGTTCAACACAGAAAAACTAAATGTGAAATGTACCCTAGTGTGCAGTTGAAAAGGAATTGACAATTACAACAGTAGCACTGGCATACTATACCGAAGAAACGGTTATATGTATGTGCGAAGTGCATACAGTCGTACTCAACAATCTAATTTACATTCACCATGTCTAACTATACTATAGACAGAATTACCGATTTGATGTTCACACCTCACTCTTAAATCTGCGTTGTAACTTTATTCGTACTGTTTGTCCATCTGACATGGATTTTCCTTGTAAACATATGTTTCATGCTCTCTAATAATTGACACTATTTGCCATATGTTTTCTAGCATTTTCTAATGCACCTACTGAACAATAAAAAAGCCAACATTTGTACATGTAAAACTACGTACATTTTCAGAATACAAGATTACAGCCGTCAGTTGAGCTATAAGAAGCAATTCAACTCAGAAGTGTAGCAGACACTCCATGTTTCAATTGAGCAAATATCAACCAACATAATCAGAACACAAATAACAGAACAAGTACATACTAACTTACTGACAAAAGATAGAACTGCTTGATGAAGTAACATAAGCTTTAAGAAGCTAAGGCAGAGGCATTACAAATAGATGATACTATCAGAGATGCATCATGCAGAAATGGACGAGGAACTCACCTTCTTGAGCCATACCCTCTCGCTGACCGCCAATCGGTGGATGTCAGGTACAGCAGGCCCCCAATTCTGAGTGCCAGCAACGCTGCCCTGATGTACGCAGAGTCGCCGCCGAAGGAGTCCACGTCGATGACGTCGAAGTACTCGCGGCGGAGGTACCGCTCCGCGAGCAGCCGGCTGGCGTCGAGGTGCGACACCGCCCACCTCCTGTTGGGCCCCCGCTCGAAGCGGGAGAGGTTATCGACGATGACGGGGCGGAGCGCGTCGGAGGCGTCGTTGGCCCAGACGAAGTCGGCGCCCACCTGCGCGAGGTAGCGGAGCGCGCGGACGCCGCAGCCGCACATCGCGTCGAGGCAGAGGAACGGGGCGGAGGGGTCGGCGCGGCGGCCGCGGCGGCGGCGGTGGAGGGTGGCCGCGAGCACGGCGAGGTCGCGGCCCGCGGCGCTGTCGCGGCGGTAGAATGCGGAGCCGGGGTCGAAGGTGACCCCCCGCTCGGAGTGCGCGCAGGTGGGTGGCTCGGCGCTGCGGCGGCGCCGGCTGGGTTGGAGTGGAGGAGGGAGAGTTCTGGGGAACGAGAGCGCCGCTGCCGCGGCGGCGGAGGTGGCCATGGTGACGGCAAGAGGGCAGAATGCCTAGTACCGCTGTGCTTTGGATTGGGTTCAGCCGTCTGCCGACTGTTTTTCCTGAGTTACAGGTGTATTTCGTGTTGAGCTTACCATCATCACCTATGTTAGTAGTCGTGCCTTATCCAATACCTTGATTGCATGCCCGACCCAACCAATTTTGAGAATAAATTTCGTCATGAAAATTCTCGATGACTTGCAAACTAGAACCAATTATTGTGAGCTTCTGCAAATTTAGATCAAATTTCAAAAATTCCAGGTTTATTTGTGTATCCTAGTGGTTTGTGACCTCTAGCCAAAGTTAATACGGTCAAAATCGATCAAAATATCCTTTCCCATCTCCAATTCTTTTCTCTCTTCACTCTTCTTTGAAATGGGCTTTGAGGATTGTATAAGATGTTTTCTAAAATTTTAAAAACTTACAGCAGAATCAGACCATAGTCCGCTGCCAGGTCGAACAGTCGAACTATGAAGGTGTCAGACAGTCCAACTACTATAAAACAATTCGTTCAGTGTAAATATAGAGAAAAATGATATGTAGCCTAGATAGTCCCGACTGCTATAAGACAATCCAGTCAACATAGTAAACTTAATTGGAGCAACATAACAAACTGCAATCTAGAGGTGCTACTCAAGCGTACTTTCCATGAGAGCATACTAGTAAAAGATAGAGTTAAACATACAAGCAAAAATTGCTACTAACATAAGATAAAATGGGCAAATGCAAGGTAAAAAAGAAGAAAGAGTATACCAATTTGTTTACTGAAATTAAGATTAAAGAAATCTTATGTCTCTACTAAGAAGCTCCGAAGTGCTGGATTTAGATTAACTCTTTTCCTCTCTAAGTAACTTTTGTTGTGGCTTTGGTGTGTAAGCAACCACCAATGCCTAGATCCATCTCCAAGCAACCACTAAGGTTTCAAGCTTGAACAACAAACTACAATCATCGGTGAAACTTGCTCTACTAAGTACCTATCAAGATCAAGTTTAGCTTTCACTCAAATCACCTCTTCCCTTTCGAAGGTGAGGTAGAACATTCATAAGGGTTTTTGAGCATACCACATACCTTGGTTGCTCTGATATTACAATTTTTCTCTTTTAGTCAACCCACTAATAGCTTATAACCTTTAGAATATGGAGAGAGAGTTAGAAGGGAGTTTTGCCTTTTAAACAAAAACGCAAGAGCACTCAAAGCTACAGTCTAGCATGATTGATCTTCGATTTGCTCTCAATACTTTTGGACACTTGCTTGGCTTGTTCAAGGTGAAGGGGTCCAAAAGTCATATAATGAGTCCATAGCTCCACCTATTTATAGCCCAAATTCCTCCAACTAACTGTTTGTTACCGTTGATGGAGTCTGCCAAATTTTGTATATGATTAAACAGTCTGATACCAAACCAGACTATCTAACCTTTTATACTTTTCTAATGGTACTGAACCACTAACCGTTATGTCATAAAGGGACGAGCAATCCAATGGTTCATAGATTATTTGATAGTGCCTACTAGACGATCCAAAAGGGGTAGGACTGTCCTATCAGACTAACTGCTTGTTTCTCTCTTGATGTGTTAGACAATTAGGTATCGCACGGTCCAAAGCCACTTATACTAAGCTTCTTCATAGATCTTTACCTGTTCGGTCCCACACCGGACTGTCTAGCGTCTTATAGCTTTTGGACAACTTGATCATCTACTTTTTAAACTTTGACCGGATTTTTTCTACTTATGCTTTTTTCTCTAAGGGTTATCTTTGCTCATTTTAGGACCTAATGGCTTCTCATTACTTAATAATTACATTAGTTTCTTAATCGTTTATCATGAATTAACCAAAACCTACTAAGGGACTAAATGCATTTTTAATCTCTTTTTTAATTGATGACAACCTAATTAAAGCTCACGAAAGATAGAATAAAATTTGATTTTGAATACAAAGTGTTAGTTTGAGCTCTTCTAAATGTGTACATACAAATATGTGAAGTGAGACTCATATGCATAATATGAGAGTTCCCCTTATCTCTTTGCATTATTGGGTTGCAAAGTGTGTTAAGACACAAATTAAAGCAAATGCAATTACCAAATGAGAAACTCAAAATTGAAGACACAAGTTGAAAGTTTTGCAGCAATCAAAATTTCTCTTTCTCCTCTCTCCATATGCTCATATGCTTGTCCCTTTAATCTTTCTTTTTCTTTAATCTTTCTCTTCCCCTTTGGAATCAAAGCAAAGAGGATCATTAAAGATATAAAAAAACAATAAAGTTTCAAGAAAAGAAAGTTTCTCTCTTCTTTAAGCTTTCTCTTTGCTTTGGGTTCCTTGAGATTTTGACAATGGCAAGATTGTATTATACTGAGATGGAGTGTTCGAATTCTAAAAATTGTACCAAGATCAACATTCATTTAGAATGAGATATTAAGATACTAGAATTTAAATTTATTAACACGGAATAATTTATTAGGACTACGGTTACGGTCTCAATTTCACAGTTCTATATGACCGACGGTGGTCAACTTGTTTGTCATTGCGCTCCTTCCGCTCGCATTCGGCGGCCATCCCGTCCTGAGAGACGAGCGGCCGGTGGTCGGTTCGAACAGCCAAGCACGAGCACTAGTATGGCCGGCCGGCGGCTTGAGCGGCCACGCCGCCACGGGCGTTGGTGAGCGACAGCGGCATCAACGATTCCTCTCATCTGCTGGTTTATGTTCTGTAAGCTCCCTCTACCCATCTTTCTCGACGAGACTTGCTATGCCTGTCCACAGCTCGGCGTCCTCTGCTGCTACTGCTAGCTAGCTCTTTGGTCATATATGCCGCCGATGTAGCTTATATCCAAATCCCACCACTAATCTTTAAGATAAGTGCTCGGGTTTATTTCAACTAATTGTGCTGGGTTATTTATAACAACTAGAACAATGCCCTTTTTTAGTTGCAGCAGATCTCAAATAAACATTATGTATACTAAACTCTAAAAATAGTTATTAGTATTTGAATCCCCAAATTCGAAATATTGCATGCAAAACGGAAAAGATTAAACAACTATATGAATTAGGATTAATGAACATAAGTATATTGCTCTGTATTGTCTCTTCATTCCAATGAAGGCATCAACCCCGGAGTTGTTTCTCAAAATTGATACCTCCTTGGATGAATAGAATGTCATGTTTGCCTGACCAATGTGAGTAACTCATAGGATGAAAATGTCTCCAAAAATAATGTAGAGGCATATATATATATATATATATATATATATTTGCAATTAGGGATAAATAACTGTTACTACCTTTGATTCCAATTGTAGATCATCTTAGAGAAGTACTCACAAGAATTAAAAAAGTGTAGAAATTGATAATGTTGCTGTCCAACAATAACTACACAATAAAAAATGTCTCATTTATTTGATGGTGGTAACATTCTCTCTTCTTTTTTTTGAATTTTTATCAAACTGGAAATTTCGTGGTGTTAAAAAAAAGGACATGAGAAATATCAAATTGAGCAGCACCAGTATGAGTAGCTGCAAACTATTGGTTTTCCATATACTGATATACAAATGCTTTCAATTGGACAAATTAACTTCAAGTTATGTTTTATTGTATGTACTTTATCTACTCTTTCTGCATCTTTTGAAGTACTTTCAGAATGTCAAGACTTCTGATATATTATTTTAACATGAACAAAAGTAGTTGCTTATTTCTAATGAAGAAAAAAAAGTGGCTTTGAACACAAATGCTTGTTACAGGCTAGCAGTATTGGATTAAACAAATGATCTTGTTGCATAAAATCTCTTGGATCGGTTATCTTGAGTAAACACTGGCTTCATACAGGACTGAAGAAACTGAGTTGAGCATTGTTGAAACTTGAAACACATGTAAAGATGGCAGCGTTGATCCAACTATGGAATGATTGGGAGTTACAGGTGCTGGTGCTTTTAAGCTTCCTGTTGCAAGTCTTCGTCTTCTTTTCTGGTGGTCTTCGACAGCGCAGCACCAACTCAGCATTGAGGATTCTGGTTTGGTTAGCGTATTTGGTGTCTGATTTCATTGCAATTTATGCCCTTGGGCAGCTATCACGGCAAAAAACAGATGCAAGTGAAGCTGGGCAACCTCACAAGTTTGCATTCTTCTGGACGCCTTTCCTTCTCATACATCTTCGGTGGGCAGGACACAATCACTGCCTTTTCTATCGATGACAACAAATTGTGGCTCAGACATCTGCAGAAGTGTAGTATACAGTAAGACTGAGACCCCGTTTTCTATAATAAAGATCGGGTCTATATATATAGACGTCCAGTGGTCTAACACCCCCATAGTCGTAGAGGGAGGAGAACGGATACAGAGACTAGAGCGAAAACTGGTGAATAAAGGCGTGAAAAGGTCTTTGATCATAATATCGGCGAACTGGTGCGTCGATAGTACATGGAGCACCCAAACGTGTCCTAAAGCGACCTTGTCACGTATGAAGTAAATGTCAATCTCAATATGATTCGTGCGTCGATGATGAACCGGGTTAGCAGTCATGTAGACGGCACTGACGTTGTCGCAGTAGACAACGGTTGTGGAGGCGATAGGTGTACGGAGCTCCTGGAGAAGCTAGCGAATCCAGCAGCACTCAGCGACGACGTGGGCGACGGCGCGATACTCGGCTTCAGTGTTGGACCAAGACACTGTAGTCTGGCGCTTGGAAGACCAAAAGACTAGAGTGTCACCGAGGAAGACGCAGTAGTCGGAAGTGGAGCGTCGGGAGTCGGGGCAACCACCCAGTCCACGTCAGAATACACGGTGAGAGATTCGATGGGGCCAAAGCTAAGATGTAGGCCGATGGATAGTATGCGCTTTATATAGCGAAGGATACGCTTGAGCAGCGCGAGGTGAGGTTCGCGCGGGACATGCATAAAGAGGCACACTTGCTTTATGGCATAGGTGAGATCGGGCTGTGTAAGTGTGAGGTATTAGAGAGCACCAGCAAGGCTTCAATACTGGGCGGCGTCGGTGAGGAGAGAGCCGTCGGTGGCATAGAGCTTGACACAAGTGTCGACCGAAGTGGCGGTGGGGTGACATTCGGCCATGCCCGCACGCTGAAGAAGACCCATGGTATACTGGTGCTGGCAGAGGAATAGCCCATGGAAAGAGCGTGTAACAGAGATGCCAAGGAAGTGATGGAGAGGACTTAGATCGGTTATGGTAAACTCTGAGTGGAGTCGGATCATGATGTGCTGTAGGGTGGTTATCAAGGACGCTATAAGAATGATGTCATCGACATAGAGAAGGAGGTAGGCAATGGTGTCGCCGGTGTGAAGTACGAAGAGGGATGTATCGGAGAAGGAAACTACAAAGCCAAGCTATCGGAGATAGGTAGCAAAGCGCTGGTACCAGACCCGAGGGGCATGTTTGAGGCCATAGAGAGAACGCTGAAGGAGACAGACGTCGTCGGGACGAGATGGGTCGATGAAGCCTGGGGGCTGCTAGCAGTAGACCGTTTCTGTCAGATGACCGTGAAGGAAGGCATTCTTCACGTCAAGCTGATGGATCGGCCATGAGCGTGAGGCAACGAGAGTGAGCACAACCCGAATGGTAGTAGGCTTGACGACGGGGCTAAAAGTCTTGTCGTAGTCAATGCCAGGACGTTGAGAGAAGCCGCAGACTACCCAGCGTGTCTTGTGACGAGCAAGCAAGCCATCGGAGTGGAACTTGTGTTTAAAGATCCACTTGTTGGTCACAATGTTGACACCGGGAGGACGAGGGACAAGGCACCAGGTCTTATTGTCCATGAGGGTCTTATACTCATCGGCCATGGTCACGCGCCACTGAGGATTGCCCAAGGTAGAACGATGAGTAGTCCGAATGGGTAAGACAGCACAATGGACTGCGAAGAACCCGTAGCGCTGGGTAGGGCGGAGGGACCTGGTTTGGGATCGGGTGACCATATGAGAGGAGGTGGAGGCAACAGGGGCCGCGCGGTTTGATGGTAGCATTGGTGGTGGGGCAGGGTCGGAAGGGGAGAGGGTGGCATCGGCTCGGGATCGGTGACTATAGATTCGAAGAATAGGCTGGACGAGGCAAGCCTGAGCCGATGGAGGGTAGGGGGCCGATAGGAGTTGGTGAGCCGATGAAGGTTGATGAGATGATGGAGTGTAGGGGGCCGATATGGGTTGTGGAGCCGATGGAGGTCCGATGGGGGTGACAGCGGAGTGAAGAAGGGTGGGATAGTCGTTCAGGGGATCCTCAGGAACGATCGATGGAGAGTACGGAGGTGGGGTGGGTGAAGAATATCAGGATGGTATCGTGTCGGTTAAAAGGAAGTCGAGGTCGCTAGACGAGGGTCCATGGTGAAGTAAACCAAAAAGGAAGCAAGACTCATCAAAGTCGACATGGCGGGAGATGATGATCCATCGGGTGGAGAGATCAGGATAGCGGTATCCCTTATGGGAGGAGGGATAGCCAAGGAAGATACAGGCAGTGGAACGTAGTACGAGTTTATGAGGGGCGGTGGCTGCTAGGTTGGGATAGCAGAGACACCTAAAGACGCGTAAGTGAGAGTAGTCGGGCGTCTTATGGTATAGAAGGGTGTAGGGAATGTTGTTACCAATGGAAGAGCAAGGACGCCGATTTAGTAAGTTGGTCATAGTGGTTAGCGCTTTGGCCCAGTAAGATGCAGATAGATGGGCGTGAAGAAGCATGGTGCGACTGATGTTGTTTAGAGTTCGAAGAAGGCGTTCGGCCTTGCCATTTTGGGAAGAGGTGTAGGGGCAGGAGAGGCGAAGGTGAGTACCACGGGAGGTGAGAAAGACTTGGATGGTACGGTTTACAAATTCCGTACCATTATCGGCCTGGATGGCTTGGATGGAGAGATTGAATTGGGTGGAAACGTAGTTTGTGAAGTTGATGAGGTGGAAGGCAACCTCAGACCTATTTGTGAGGGAAAATGTCCAGCAATAGGGTGTATAATCATCAAGTAATGCAAGATAGTACTGATAACTCGAGACAGTCTTAACTGGAGAAGTCCACACATCACAGTGAATTAATTCAAAGGGTCTAGAGGTACAAGACGTAGAGGGTAAGAAAGACAACCACACATGTTTGTCAAGTTGACAAGAGTGGCAAACAATGGAGTTGTTGTGGTTGCACTGTATGAAGGCACTGTGACGGAGAGTGACGACAATGTCGAGGCTGAGGTGACCAAGGTGGAGATGCCACAAGCTGGTGGAGGTGGCTAGGCTGGTGTGAGGAGTGGACGGCATAGCGGGGATGGTGTAGAGGTCACCGCTACTATTGCATCAGAGCATGTCACGCTGGGTCGAAATATCCTTCACAGAGAAACCATAAGCGTCAAATTTAATTGAGCAATTGTTATTGCTGGTGAATTGGTGGACAGAAAGTAGATTGTGGATGAGTGAAGGAACTATGAGGACATTATGGAGTGGGAATTTGGTTGTGGGTGTAGGTAGGATGGAGTCACTGCGGCATGTGATAAGGAGAGATTGTCCATTGTCGACGGTGATGAAAAGGGAGGAGAAAGGGTGACGAGAGAGTAATATACCGTCCGATGAAGCCATATGGGATGACACACCAAAGTCCAGCACTCAGGGGTGCTAGGGTTGAAGCATCATCTGGTTGAGGGCAGCGATGAGGCCAACCTGATTCCACAAGGGAGCCGACTGGGTGGTCGGTGTGATCGGCTAAGGCGGTTGGACTGGAGCGGACGCTAGGTGGGCCTAAGGGTGTGCGCCGAGGACCCCGAGTTGCCAGCCGATGAGTCTGCGTAGTTAGGGTTGGGGTGCCTAGGGGTTGTAGCAAAGCCACGGACCCATGGGGCTGGCGGACGGGGTAGGGACAAGATCAGGACGCAGTTGCATCGGACCGCTCTAGCTCTTGGCCTTGCCCTTCCCTTTGCCTTTGCCATTACCACTGGTGCGGGCTTTGTTGCCATGACCGAAGCCATGTCTACTAGAGTCGCGAGAGGTGGTAGCAGCGCACAGTGAGTGGCAGCCGATGGGGTTGGAGCAGCCATGATCAGCTGTGGTGAGGAGAGCGGTGTAGGCCAAAGTCTTCTCATCGTTGGCTAGACGAAGTTCCTTGAGAACCAACATGTCATGGGCCTGGGTGAACATGGGAAGAGGTGTAGAGTTGGCGATATCATCGGCGGTGTCATCGACGATATTGGAAAAACGAGGGTTGAGACCTTGCAGGAGGGCAAGGACAAGTTGTGAGTCGGCTACAGGGTAGCCAACATCACGAAGGGCGGCGGCCTTGATCTTTAGGCGTTGGCAGTACGAGGAGACAGAGGAGTCTCCTTGTACCATGGAGTGGAATTCATTAAGAAGAAAGATGGCGCGTGACTGTTTGTTTGCGTGGAAGATCTACTTGATGACCTCCTAGAGATCCCGGGCGTTAGGGTTGGTGTCGTCCATTGCAAGGTCGAGGAAGGAGTCCTCGACCGAGCCAAGCAGCCAGTTGCACATGTAGCACTCGGCGATGTTCCACTGAAGATCATCGGGTCAAGGTGGAGCGGAGCCATCAATGTGGGAGCGAAGGCTGAACTTTTCACATAAGAATTTGAAGAAGAATACCTATTTGGAATAGTTGACATTGAGGTCAAGAGAGATAGGAATGTGAGATTTCACATTGATGGCGGCGTAAGATGGTGAGAACATCGGCGAAGTGGTGCTCGAGTTATGGTCAAGAGCGTCGATGGCCAGAAGGGATCTGACGACTGAAAGAGTGCTGGAACTAAGAGCCGATTCGGTGGTCATAACGAGAGAGTAGCGGGGCGTGATAAGCCGATGAGTATAGTGAGCCGATGGGGAGAGTCGGGTGTCCGATGAAAGTGGTGGCCGATGGAAGTAGGTAGCCGATAAGAGTAGTTGGTCGATGAGAGTAGGTGGCAGAGTAGTTGAGCGAGGAGTGGGTGGCAGAGTAGGTGGAGTGGGTAGAGTAGATAGATCATGAGTGTGAGAGAGTAAGTGGATCACGGGCGCGAGAGGGTTCACGTCTGTGAAGTGAGGTTTCACGTCCGTGGATACGTGGATGCAACAAAGTGGGGCGGACCTGAAAAACCGAAGAAGTCACGGGCGCGAAGAAAGGAGGTTCGTGTCTGGGAAACAGAAATTCGCGTCCGTGGACACGTGGACGCGTCGGAGTAGCTCGGACACGAATGAAGAAGTTTTGTGTCCGGGAGCAGGTGAGTGTGTCAGAAAAGCGAGAACCGAGAGAGTGTTCCAGCCGATGGAGGGTGGATGGGTCTAGCCGATGGAGACGGTGAGCACAGAAGTGGGTCAGCGTCAGAAGAGGAGAAGGTACGCCGAATCAAGGGAAAAGCTAAGACAGGTCTGAACGAGACGAGGAGGCTGATGGAGGTCGTCTTCTTGTCACGTGATGGAGAGAGGTAAGTAGGTGGTAGAGAAGGAGAAAGACCGTCTGCGGAGGAGACAGAGAGGATGAGAGCTGAGATGAGAAGGCAGAGGAGGAATATCAGGGCAGAAGTTTTGCAACGGGGAGGAAGCGTCGGCTCGCCGACGAGAGGATTGCTAGCGCGTCAGGGATGTTCCTAACCTACTCTGATACTATACAGAAGTGTAAGTATACAGTGAGACTGATACCCTGTTTTCTATAGAGTAGGGTCTATATATAAAGTCCAGTGTTCTAACACCTGGCCTTATATGTGTTTTGGAAGTCAGGAGCAGGCAATCAGTTTCTAGTCTCAGATTTATTTCTGGAATCATCAAGTATGGAGAGAGGACATGGGCACTAAAGAGTGCGACCCAGAAATCCCTTAGGAGTTCCACCGATGGAGTAGCGGGTCAATTCCCTGAACTAGAAGGCGAGCAAGAGTTGGGATACAAAACTCTGTTTCACCTCGAGCCCAAGGTAGTAGGACAAGAGCCCAAGGTCGCTCATCTTGAAGATGTTGCACATCTCCCTCTTGAATTTGCCAATGTTGGCTTGATCTATGCCGGTGATGATCAAATCATCCACGTACACACCGACGATCAGCTTTGCATCGCCCTGGCCACGCGTGTACATGGCATGCTCGTTGACGCTCTTCTGGAAACCAAGCGACATGAGGTTGTCGTCGAGCTTGGCATTCCAGGCGCGGGGCGCTTGCCGGAGTCTGTACAACGCCTTGTGCAGCCGGTAGACCTTGTGTTCTTGTCCTTCGACGGCGAAACCCGGTGGCTGTTGCACGTATACCTCCTCAGCGAGCTCTCCGTTCAGGAAGGTGCTCTTGACGTCCATGTGATGGGCGCCCCAGCCGGCGTGTGCTACGACAGCGAGCAAGAGCCGCACGGACTCCATGCGTGCCACCGGCGCGAACACCTCCTCGAAGTCGATGTCGGCCTACTGGACGTAACCCTTCGTGACAAGGCACGCCTTGTACTTGACGATGGCGCCGCGCTCATCCCTCTTCACCTTGTACACCCATTTTAATCCGATCGGGTGGTGCGACAATGGTGGGTCAACGAGAACCCATGTCTCGTTGTCAGTGATGGAGTCCATCTCCTTCATCATGGCGCGCCACCAGCTCTGGTACTGCTCCGCCTCCTTGAATGAAGCGGGCTCCTCAGCCGACACAAAGAACAGCTCACCGGCGTCCATTTTGTGGTGTGCGAGGCCCGGCATTGCTGTGTCTCCGAGGATGTTCTCGACGATGCGGTACCGAAGAGGGACGTCGTCGTCGTGATCGGCATCCAGGGTGTTAGTGGGGTTGCTCGGGGGTGACATGAGCTCGGGTGATGCCGCGCCCGTTTCGGCATTCGGAGGTGATGCCATGCCCGTTTCGGCTTCCAGCGTCGCCGGCGTCGGTGACATCGGTATGCCCTCCAAGCTTGCCGACGGTGAACCTGAGCTCGGTGTCGATGCACCGGCCTGCTTCTAGTCCACAGCGTTGATGTCGATCGGCACCACGGTGTATTCGATGGTGAAATCGGTGGCGCCGTCCGTGTCATCGCCGCCGCCACGGGCAGCCCAGTCCTAGCTAGCCGCCTCGTCGAACATGGCGTCACGCGTGACCTGCACACGGTTAGACATCGAGTCGAACACCCGGTACGCCTTGGACCTAGCTTCGTAGCCCAAGAAAATCATTGGTGAGCTGCGGTCGTTGAGCTTCCTTAGATTGGGCTTCGTGTTCTTCACTTGCGCCACACAGCCGAACGTGTGCAGGAAGTGGACGGTTGGCTTGGCGCCGTGCCATGCCTCATTCGGCGTCTTGCCGGACAGAGCTCGCGTGGCAGCGTGGTTGAGAAGGAACACTGCCGTCGAGACCGCCTCCCCCTAGAAGCAAGCAGGGAGCCCCTTGGCCTTCATCATGGAGCGCGCCATGGCGACCGCGGTTTGATTTCGCCGCTCGACTACTCCATTCTTTGCGTGGAGTAGGGTGCGGTGAGTTGTCGCTGGACGCCGCGGTCCGCGCAGTAGGTACCAAACTCAATGGAGGTGAACTCGCCGCCGCGATCGGTTCTCAGCACCTTGAGCTTGTAGCCGGACTCTAGCTCAGCCGCTGCTTGGAAGCGATTGATCGCCGTCGGTGCTTCATCCTTGCTGGCTAGGAGAGTAAGCCACATGTAGTGGCTCACATCGTCGACTAGCAGCTAGAAATAGTTGCTCCTGCCCGGCGTCACTGGCGTGATCGGCCTACAGAGGTCACCATGCACCAGGTCCAGCGGGTGCTCGGCGAAATGCTTGGCATGCACCGGGAACGGGGCTCGATGTTGCTTTCTCGCCAAGCAGCTGTCGCACACTTGGTCGACGTGGTCGATCAGCGGCAGACCCCGCACCATGTCACCCTGCACCAACTTCCTCAACGATTGAAAGCTAAGGTGACCATACCTTGCGTGCCAGCGCCAAGCCTTGTCGGAGCTACGGGCGGTGTGGCAGATCGGACGCGCTGCGCTGATGCGGATGGGGTAGAGTCGGTTTCTTGAACGCGGGATCCTCGCCAGTAGCCACCGATCCTAGTCACGAATACGCATGAAGTCGTCGCGCACAAGGGACTCGCAGCCGTTCTCGTCGAGCTGGCCGATGCTGATGAGGTTGGCGGTGAGGCTCGGGATGTAGTAGACCCCGGTCAGCCCGCGATGTTCACCGTTCTTGCAGGCGAAGAGGATCGTGTTGCAACCGGCGATCATGACGATGGAGCCGTCACCGAACTTGATGGAGCCGGTCACCGCCGTGTCGAGCTCGGAGAAGACGGAGCGGACTCCGGTCATATGGTTCGTGGTGCCGATGTTGAGGTACCACAAATCTGGGGGATCGGGGTCGCCATCAAGATGCGCCAGCACCTTCGCCTCCTCCAGAACCACCGGTGAGGACGCCGGTGTGATTGCCGGCATGGGTTCGACCGGCGATCACTGCCACTCAACCAAACTGCGCGCGCCATGAGCAACGTCGGCTCGTCGTGTCCTCGGCCGCGATGTGGGCCTCGGCCTTCTTGGGCTTAGAGCGGCAATCCTTGGCCAGTGGCCCATTTTGCGTGTCGCTAGGGTGCTCCTGGCCGTGCCCATACCAGCGCCGATTCCCGCGTTTCTTGCCGCCGTTATTCGCGGCCGCGCCGGGCGCGGTGCCGCTGCTCTCACCGCTCTGCTCGCGGTTCTTGAGCCGCGCCAGCCACTGCTCCTCCGTGAGCATGAGACGGCCGCCGCTATTGATGACCTCCTTTGGCTTGACGTTTCTCGGCGACGCGGAGTCAGCCGGTGACCTCCTCAATGGACAGGTCACGGACGTCGAGGAGCGTCTCGATCGAGATGGCTATTTGCGAGAGATGCTCAGGGACAATGTTTAGCAGCTTATTAACAACATCTACCTCATGGAGAGATCGCCTCCAAGAGTGCGAATGCTGTTTGCGATGCCGGTGAGGCGCATGGAGAAGTCGTCGACGTTCTTGCCATCCTTGAACCGTGCACCGGTGAACTCCTGGCGAAGTAGTTGCTCGTTCGCCTCACGCACGTGTCGAGTGCTGACGCGGACTGTCTTGATCGCCTCCCACGCAGACTGCGCCGTGCGCTTGGTGGAGAGGGAGCGGAGCATCTCTGGCGGCACCGCATGCAGGATCGTGGCCAGCGCCAGCCGATCGTCGCGGTACTCAATCTCCTCATCCTCATATGGCTCCACGGTATGCCAGAGCTCCTGAGCCTGCAAATTCACGGTCATGAGGAGCGCCCATTCCTCGTAGTTGGTCCTTGTCAGAACCGGGTAGTGGATGGCGGCGCTCGACTCCCTTACGATGCGCGACTGAATAGGCAAGGGCTGTCGCTCACCACGCGTGCGCCCACGGTGCAGCGGGGACTCAGCAGGGCGGCGGCGTGGCGGGGTACGTGATGGGCGAGAAAGAGGAGAACGCGAGCGTGGTGGCGTGGGAACATGCGGCGGCGTGCGCTCTGCCATGGCACCAGCAGGCCAACGAGGCTCTGATACCAACTGTTGGCGGACTCCCGAAGGTGTTCGACGAAATGCCGATCGAGAATAGAGAAAGCAAGAGTGAGTTTTTGTGCTGCGATGAACTTCGCCGCGATTTTTCTGATGTATTAGGGAACTTAAATAACAAGCTCACGTGCGTCTCCCCATCCCACGATCGAAGTGTGCGCCATGTGCTCCTACCAACCCGGCGCCCCGGCCATGTCTTCTGAGGTGATCACGCCATCCCACGATCGAAGAACATGCAGGGCACACGCACTCCCTAAAAGGGAAAAAAGGAAACAACCTTCCACATAAACACAGCATGCGTCAGAGCTTTACATGCGCCATGATCCAAACAAAACGGAATCACAGCGCTTTGTGGATAACTAGAGCAGAGTAGCCGATGGCGCCATGGAATTACTTCAACAATTCGTACATGGACCGGCGCCATACTCCTGTTGATCACCTACATCTCCCTGCTGGTTGCATTTGTGATCGTCCTGACAGGGAACAAGAAATGGCATCATAGCAGAGTTGATATTGCCATAACCTATACATTGTTTAGCGGAGCACTCTGTTTGGAGGTCTGTGCGATCTTATTTATGGTAATGATGTCGCCATGGACATGGGCATCCTTGCAGTATTGGAAGTACCATAGGATCGCAGATGCAGCTTGGTATATTTTCAAGAGCCTACAGACGGAGTCTAGGCCATGGTGGTCGAATTCCTTGGGGCAATACAATTTCCTCAGTTCTTGCTTCTCTGACAATGTGTTTGGGAAGGTGATGAGCCTTGTTGGAGCAAAGGAACTTTGGAGGGACTTACGGCACGCTAGGCGTGTGGGCGTCAAAACAGAGATGAAGAAGCTTGTCTTTGAAGCTAAGTGTCTTGCCGAGATCTTCGGTGCAAGCCAGACATCAAGTGTTGATGCGGATCCAAATTCAGGCGTTGGTTCAGCACTGGACATAATCCTGCGTGAATCGTTTGAGGTGGCCATCCTCTCGCTACATGTCTACACCGACATATTCTTGCACCGATGCATGAATCCCACATGTGCTGATAGCTGCGACACGACCAGGGAGAAACGGCATCTGATGGATGCATGCAGGACAATATCTGAGTACATGTGCTACCTGTTGGTCGTCCATCCTGATATGCTGCCTGTCAGTGGCAGTGTACGTGATGTTCGAAATAAGGCTTCAGACACCGTTGCCAAGGTCGGCTCTGCCGCCGCCGCCGCTGCTGCTGCAAGCAAGGGCAGTGTCAGAGTCGTCCTGGAGAGGCTGGCTACGGATCGTGACCTGAATGACTTGTCTGATCCTATCGCCCTCGCTGGGTTTGTCTTCCGGGGGCACGAGGAAGAGGCCGTGCATTCTCATGAATCGCTGCAAGTTCTTGCGCGCGCATGGGTCGGGGTTCTCCTCTATGCTGCCGGCAAGTCCCGTGGCGAGAACCATGCAAGGCAGCTCAGCATGGGTGGGGAGTTGCTCAGCTTTGTCTGGCTGCACATGGCGCATTTTTCGCTAGGAGACATGGGCACATTTGAGGTTTAGCTAGTTCGACCGAGTGCGGTGAATGAGGGCGGGCGTAAGATGTTTGTATGGGGCTATCAGCGTCCTCGATGAATACAATACCCTCATCTCCCTAACTATTTTGTGCTCATGACACTTCGCACCTGCTGGTCAATTATGGATATTTCTACTATATATTTCATGAAAGTTGTATGAACTATATTCTACTTAGGACAGCACGATTTATCAAGGTTTTTCTTAACCAAAAATCTACGTTATGTGAAAGTTCAGAGGAGCGGAGGAGAACACCGATGCCCTATCTGGATCGTGCGATGGTTACGTGTTGATTGGATGTAGAATAGCCCCGCATGTGACAGTTACATATAGACGTTACAACTTGAGGGCTAAGCCAAGAGATCTTTTCTAAATATAAACCTACTATATATAGATGATCTATTCCTATACATAAACAATCTAGATCTCTTAGCTTTTGACACAATATGGTAAGATAAATACATATGCATCTAATCTTTCTATCTAATAATCTCTCTTAATATGGTAAGGTAAGCACAATATGATAAGGTAAATACACATGTATCTAATATTTCTATCTAACAGCTTCCCTCAATCTTAACCGCTCTAGGTTCAAATTGACTTTGAAATTTTCTAACAGCCAAGCCATCTGCAATTTGATCTCCTGATGAAACAAATTCAATCTCTAGTAATTTTCGAGCAACTATTTCTCTAACAAAATGATAGTAAACTTCAATATGTTTTGTTCTGGCATGGAAAACAGGATTAGCAGACAAGTACTTTGCACCAATATTATCACACCAAAGTCTTGCTGCCTTTGGACTAGGAATAGCCAATTTACGCAGTAAAGTTTGTATCCACATAACTTCTGCAGTAGCATTAGCAATTGCTTTATATTCTGATTCTGTACTAGATCTTGAGACAGTAGCTTGTTTTATTGTACTCCATGATACAAGATTAGAACCCAAGAACACAGCAAACCGTCTTGTAGACCTTCTGTCATCAACACTGCCAACCCAGTTTACATCTGAAAATGCACTCACCAAAGTCGAAGGAGACTCTGTATTTTCAAGCCCAATTCTATGCATTGCTTCAAGTACCATAATATTCTTTTAACTATTGCCCAATGTACTGTGGTAGGTGCATGAAGAAATTGATAGACTTTATTAACAAAAAAGGCTATATCAGGTCTAGTGAGGGTTAGATATTAAAGAGCACCAACAATGCTTCTATACCATGATGTATCATCTGATCCCAATAATGATCCTTCATGTAATGATAATTTTTCACTAATGGATAATGGAGTATTAATAAGCTTGCAATCTAACATACCAACTCTTTTTAGAAGATCAGAAGCATATTTGCTTTGAGTGAGAACAATGCCATCTCGCACCTTGGCAACTTCTATACCGAGAAAATAATGCAGATCTCCCAAATCCTTTAGAGCAAATTGCCCCAACAAATCTTAAAGTAACACTGTGGTAACATGTGGTCTAGAGTTAG
The DNA here is from genome assembly GCA_030770085.1 of Oryza coarctata. Classification (NCBI taxonomy): domain Eukaryota; kingdom Viridiplantae; phylum Streptophyta; class Magnoliopsida; order Poales; family Poaceae; genus Oryza; species Oryza coarctata. The sequence goes on from CM061471.1 coordinate 10,674,643, forward strand.
CTATAATAATATCATCAACATAAATAAGGAGATACATGCTAACATCATTCTTGCGATAAAAGAACAAAGAGGTATCAGCCTTTGAAGATTAAAAACCAAGTGATATCAATTTAGCACTTAGTCTAGAGTACCATGCTTTGGGCACCTGTTTCAAACCATATAAGGCTTTATCTAGGCGACAAACAAAGTTTGGTCTTGAAGGATCTTCAAAACCAGGTGGCTGTTGCATATATACCTCTTCTTCAAGATTGCCATGGAGAAAAGCATTTTGTACATCAAGTTGTCTGAGAGTCCATCCTCGAGAAACAGCAAGAGATAGAATAATACGAATAGTAGCAGCAACAGGACTAAAAGTTTCCTCATAATCTATTCCATATCTCTGCTTAAAACCCTTTGCTACCAATCGAGCTTTATATCTATCCAAGCTACCATCATATTTTCTCTTTATTCTGTATACCCATTTGCAAACAATAATATTTCTACCCTTTTGAGGTGGAACAAGGTGCCAAGTTTTATTCTTCATTAAGGCATTGTACTCAAGATCCATTGCATTTTTCCAATTACTATCAGCTAGAGCCTCATCAGTATTACTAGGTTCCCCTGTAGTTGTCAAAAATCCATACCTGACAGTACCATCTGTGTATATTTTCTCCTTGTGTATGCCACTTTGAAGTTTGGTTACAAGTTGGGTTGCAGCTGGAGGTACCGTAGACGATCTCGCATGCGTAGCAGCAGTCTGGCCTGCCTGGCCTAGTGAATCTCCCGTGCGCAAGAAAGAAGACGTGGCCGCGCCTGGCTGGTGCGGCGCGTTATCTGGATCAGACGCCGTCGCGAGAGGGGAAACCGGAGATAGCGTGACGTCTAGCGGTTGGCCAATGGACGCGCCCGAATCAGACTCCTATCCTGAGCCCGCATGCGAATCGCCTTCGAAGTTTGCGCCTATCTGGTTTGCTCCGTGTACACCGGTTCCTTCCGAATTTTCACCGGCTTCTCCCTGATTCTCATCATGCAACTCAGAGGAAACATTAGAAGAATTAGATGAATCATTAGCACATTGATCTACTGCATATTCGCCCCCTACATATGGATAAACAAGATCAGAAGGAAGACATAAGATCTCGGAGCGAAGACGGGCACCGGCATTGGGATGTAGCTCGGTGAAGGGAAAAATATTTTCATCAAAGATCACATCCCTGGAGATGTAAACACGGCCAGTGGAGACATTAAGGCACTTGTAGCCTTTGTGCAAGGTGCTATAACCAAGAAAGACACATCTTTTGGATCAAAATTCTAGTTTGTGCTTATTATAGGGGCGAAGATGAGGCCAACAAGCACATCCAAAAACTCTCATCGAGGAGTAATCTGGTTTTTGATTAAAGAGACGCTCTAGAGGCATAGCATGACCAATCGTTTTGCTAGGTACACGATTAATGAGATAAACTGCTGTTTGGAAGGCTTCATCCCAAAATTTTAGAGGCATAGCTGCATGAGATAAGAGAGAGAGAGACTGACTTCAACTATGTGACGGTGTTTTCTCTCAGCTGACCCATTTTGCTGATGAGCGTGTGGGCAAGAAACAAGATGAACGATGCCAGCTTTATTAAAAAAGGAATTAAGTGTCTGATATTCGCCTCCCCAGTCAGTTTGCATGACAAGAATCTTACGATCAAACAAGCGTTCAACAAGAGCTTGAAACTCTTGAAATTTTTGAAATACTTCAGACTTATGCTTAAGAAAGTAAATCCAGGTGAGCTTGCTAAAATCATCAATGAAACTAACATAATATCGTTTTCGACCAATTGATTCTGGTGCATGACCCTAGACATCAGAGAACACAAGTTCTAAAGAAGACTTGAAAATACTAGAAGACTTGGGATAGGGCAACTGATGGCTCTTCCCTTGCTGACAAGCATCACAAACTGACTGACTCAACGGCTCATCGATATATGGGAGACTATTATTACTTAACAATTAACGAAGATGGATGACCCAGCCTACTATGCCATCAAGACAGGGGCAATCTGTTGGAGTTATAGGCTTGCTTTATTATTGGCGTAGGTAAAGGATAGAGACCCCTATGACACCTTCTTCTAAGGAGCGTATTCTTCGTTTCCTGATCCTTAATCAAAAAAAAATTAGGGTGAAATTCTATAAAGACAGAGTTGTCAGCGGTAAGACGATGAACTAAAACAAGATTTTTCTTGGCTTGTGGAACGTAAAGAACATCATTTAATTGTATGTTACGAGTGGGGGTACGAACTGTAGTACGACCAATGTGACTAATGTTCATACCTGTTCCACTAGCTGTGTGGATCTGATCACCGCCGTGATACTTTTTCTTGAGAGACAACTGCTTAAGATTGCTTGTCACATGATCCATAGCACCGGTATCAGTGTACCAGTTGGTGTCCACACCATACGAGTTTGTAGCTGCTGCAACAAGACGCTGATCTGGCACAAAGTTCTCATCGAACCTATGCCAGTATTCAGCGGCTGAGTGATTCTTCTTGAAGCACACCTGGCACCTGTTGTCATCTGAATCGGGCACACCACCAGATGTCCCACGACTATTGTTGTTGTAGAAGCCGCGGGAGTTGTTGTTATTGTTGTTATGGGAGCCACGACCTCCTGCAGGAGGCCCGCGACTGGACCCGCCGCGGCCAGACTGCGCGCCCCCATGCGAGGGGCCTCTCCCACGCGCCTGGTTCTTCCCGCGCCACGAGCCACGACCACGAGTTGCCGAGTTTGCTGATCCAGACCCAGGGCTGCCTCCATAGATCAAGTCCATTCTAGTTTCAAAATTGAGAAGTTGTGAATAAAGCTCACCAACGGAGATGGGTTCCACTCTAGCGCATAGAGCAGAGACGATGGGCGAGAAATCTTCGCCCAAGCCAGTGATGATGTACTCTACCAGTTCTTCATCTTCTAGGGGTCGTCCTGCAGCCGCCATGTCGTCGCCAAGAGCCTTCATCTTGGCAAAGTACTCGACAACGGACGAATTCTCCTTCTTGGTCGTTGCCAGAGCAATCCGCATGTTGATGGATCGCACTCATGTTTGTGACGTGAACATGTCTTCAATGATCTTCCAGGCGTCCGCCGCGGTGGCGCTGGTGGCCACCTGTGTGAGGACATCCTTGGTGACCGATGCGAGGAGGTAGCTAAGGACCTGTTGGTCCGTGGCCTCCTAGTCTTCGCTCGCCGGATTGCGAACCCTCACTTCCTTCCCATCAGCGCCCTTCTGCATAAGCTCCGCCGCAGGTATAGGGGTGGCACCCGTGAGGTACCCCTGAAGACGAGCACCACGGATCGCAGCATGCACCTGTGCCTTCCACAGGGTGTGATTGTTCTTGCTAAGCTTTTTCGTGATGGGCTGGGCGAGGAGAGGATTGGAGGAAGCAGATGATGATGCCATTGTAGTTGCGGAGAGGAGATGCAATCTACTCAAAAGCGATGGCTCTGATACCATGTGAAAGTTCAGAGGAGCGGAGGAGAACACCGACGCCCTATCTGGGTCGTGCGATGGTTGCGTGTTGATTGGATGCAGAATAGCCCCGCATGTGACAGTTACATATAGGCGTTACAACTTGAGGGCTAAGTCAAGAGATCTTTTCTAAATATAAACCTTCTATATATATAGATGATCTATTCCTATATATAAACAATCTAGATCTCTTGGCTTTTGGCATAATATGGTAAGATAAATACACATACATCTAATATTTCTATCTAACAGCCTCCCTCAATATGGTAAGATAAATACACATGTATTTAATATTTCTATCTAACACGTTAAACACCCCTTTGGGCATCGCCATCTCTACACAGGACAAGCAAGAAAGAGCTTTACCGTTACTTCATCCAAAGAATTAGGCCAAGTTGTTAACAGAACACACTGCCTGAATTGCAGGAAATTGAGTTCCCATCCTTTGATCTATCTGACCAAGAGGAGGACATCTCAAAAGAGGAGATTAAAAGCATAATCTTTTCTATGGCGGGAGAAAAAGACCCAGGTTCCGATGACTTTACTTGGACTTTTCTTAAAGTAGCTTGGGAGGTGATAAAGGAGGACCTAATCGGGCGATCACCTGGTTCATGAACCTCAATTCAAATAATCTGGGCGAACATTTGTCTGTTGCCCAAAAAAGAGATGCAACACAAACCGAGGGTTATCGCCCAATAAGTCTCATGCATAGTTTCACCAAGATAATTGCAAAAATCCTCACAAATAGACTTGCACGAAGGTTGCAAGAAATAGTATCTCACAACCAAAGTAATTTTATTTGTAAAAGGGCGACGACAATTTTCTCTACGTCTAAAACATGGTAAAACACCTTAAAAAGAAAAAAAACCACATTCTTTATAAAAGTGGATATCTCGAAGGTGTTTGATTCACTTAAGTGGCCATACTTTTTAGATGCAGTTTGGAACAAAATGGAGAAACTGGATATCTAACTTGCTCGCGTCCTTGTCATCCAATGTACTCCTAAATGGCACTCCTTGTAAAGAAATTTTCACCGATGCGTTTTATCCTAGTGATGGAACCTTTGCAAAAAGATAATACAAGGGCCTGCCTGTTTACACCTATTGGGCATCGTGCAGCACACTTCAGGTGCTCAAATGTACTTCGATGATGTTGCCTTCTGTTCACTTGTCGGATGAGCTCGAGACCTTAGGAAAATCCTAACAACAAAGAGTTTTATCCACTTTTTTTATTAAAAAACCTTTCGCAAATAAAAAGGTTTTAAGTCCATCATATTATACTCTAAGGATTGTCTCAAACTATATAAAGCTTTTGATAATTTAAAAATATGGTTGAAAAAAATCAGGATTTTTAAACTTTTCTACAAACTTCCTCACTTTTCACATCCATTTAATATAATTTAAATTTAAAAACTTTTGAACCAATAAAAGCCAACAAAAGTCTAATTGCCCCAATCCTAGCAACAAGAGCATATGTTTTATTAAAATCCAAACTTTCCACTTAAGTAAATCCTTGTGCAACAAGTCTAGTTTTATTTGTAACAATCAAACTATCTTTTTTTTTATTTTTGAAGTTCCAATAATATTATGATAAAAAGAGGTTTAACTAAAATCCAAACTTTATTTCTTATAAATTTTTAAGTTTTACATGTATGGCGTTAATCCATGATTCACTTGAGTAACATTTTTAGATTCAAAACAAGCAACAAAAGTAGAATTTGCATGAATATCACGTGTTGTTAACTTAGACCTTGTAGTACATTTATCAAGATTATCGATTATTTGTTTGGAGGTTGTCATTGTTGAAATACATAGAAGTAGAAGTAGAGATAGAAGTAGAGACTTCAGAGGTTGTTTCGTACTATGAACCCTTGAGTAGTACATGTTATAACCAACAAAACCGAAGCCAATCTCCTCTGGCCGGTCTGACTGGTAGGTGTTCTGCTGGTCTGACCGGCACTATGCCATCAGTCGAACCGGCCACCTTGTTATCATCATTGTCATTTTTCTCTATAGAAATATAGTCATCCTCCCCCTGAACCTATGATAATGTGCATGCAATTTTTGTTCTAACTACCTTGACTAGCCTCATTAAAACTGGCTTCGCAAGTCTCAACAATTTTATTAGTTTGTAAAATAAGTACAGATATCCTCAAGAAAAAATCGCTCTAGAAATATTCCATCGGTAGAATGTGTTTCAAACTTATCTAAATTTCTAGAATTAAGAACAAAGCACTTACACCTAAATACACGCAAATGAGAAACGTTAGGATGAAGTCCAAAACAAAACTCATAAGAAGTTTTTCCATATTTAAATCTCAAAAAGACTCAATTAGAAATATAACAACAAGTGTTAACAGCTTCTATCCAAAAGTTTTTTAGGTGTATAATATTCATCAAGTACAGTCCTAACCATCTCAATCAAAGAGTGTTTTTTTTCTTTTAACTACACCATTTTATTGAGGAAACCAAGGAGTCAAAAAATTAATGTTCAACACCTTTTTCATTGTAAATTGTTCAAAAGAAGCATTTTTAAATTCACCACCATTATCACTCTGAATAGTTCTCAAAGATCCACGGAAGTTTAACACCCAAATGAATTTACAAGCTATGAAAATGTTTAAAAGTCTCATCTTTACATGCCAAAAAGTTACCTAAGAATATCTCAAAAAGTTATCCACAATGACTAACATATATCACTTTCCGCCATCAGATCGCAATATAGTTGGACCAACGGTGCCCATATGTAAAAGCTATACTGATGCATTTCTTGTCACAAAAACATTTAGAGTATGTAAAGAAATAACCAACTTAACATGATGACATAGTGAAAAAACCAAATCAAGATCATTCTTAAGCTTAGGCAAACTACGAACAAGATCTGAACCACTAATCCTAGTTAGATCATCAAAATCAATATGTCTAAGTCTACGATGTCAAACCATTAAATCTTTTAAAAATTTAGCAACTAAACATGTGATCTAATATGAAACTCCACTTTTAAAATCAGTCTCAAAAATTGTTCCGTAATGAGAAATCCTCAAAACATAATCACTAAAAGAATCAAGAATTTTACTTCTAGTTTTCTTAAATCTAACCTCCAAATTTTCATCAATAATTTGATAAACTGAAAGCAATTTGTACTTCAAATCTTTCACCAAAGCTACATCTTTCAAACTAAACTTGTCACTTACCTTGATATAGATCTAGTAGCAAGAATAACACTTGTAGAAATATCTCTAAAGATAATTAATTCTTTTTTAGATGCTAATTTGAGAGAAGAGAACCAACTTTTATTACTAGTCTTGTGCCGTTAACAACCGGATTCCATTACCTACACTTTCTTCTTCCTTGTTGTCGAAGCCTACATAAAGCACATGTCAATGTCTAAGTACTGGGGTTAGATAAAAAAATTAGAAATCCAATACTAAGACACATAACCAGAGGTACCAATAGGCATTCAACCATGAGTAAACATAGTTTTATCCTATTTAGAAAAGTTTAGCTGAGGCAGGCCTAACCGCTGTTGTCCCTATGATATAACCAGGCGTAGATCTAACCACTAGTTGTACTATGGTCTAACCGCGGGTCAGTTTGATCGACTAGATAGTGTAGATTTGACCAATGTCCTCGACCCAAAACCTATTTTTTGCCATTTCAATTTTGCAAAAACAAATTCTCTTTTATTTTTCTGTTAATGACCAAGTCTATAACGAAAGCCAACTAAATATCTATTTTTTTCCAAAAAAAATATGTATACTTCTGAAAAGATGAATTTGCAACAACTTGACTTAAAGATGAAAGAGAGGACATAATACTAGCTAATTTGAAAATTGTTTGCTTAGGTTTAGGTTTTGTCAAAATATCACCTTTTTCTGTATGTGCATGAAAACCTAACCCTTTTTATTATTGTATCTGTTTACTTTTGATTGATGCAAAATTCTTTTTAGTTTTTTTTCCCATCTAAAAATCATTACAAAGAACTCTTCAAATAAAAAAACTTCTTTTATTAAATTGGCACAGTTTTCGCAATCAACCAAAACTCTTTATTGTTTAAGACAGTTTAGACAATATCTTCCGTATACTCAACATGACCTAATACACTCTCACTCTCATAGTTATCACTTTCATCAACTAGATCAATAATAGGGCATACTTGATTCAACATCTTTTTAAACTCTCGTTGTTCCTCTTACCTTTTAATACATGCTTCGTCTTGATGTCCTTGTCCTTGATCTTTTCCTTCTCATCTTCCTTTATAGATCTCTTGAGCTTGGGACACTTGGATCAAATATGATTTAATTCTCCACACTCAAAGAGCCTAATTGGACATCCTCTTTTTCTGTTCATGATATTGTTCAAGGCTCAAGAAAACTTATTAATAAGCAAAGTCAAGTCCCCCTCCAAGATTCGCTTGAGTTGATCATCGAATATGGCGTTTAAATCAGTAAAATAAGATGACAAAGAAGCATTCATAAAAGAATTTGATGAGGACTCCAAAGTAGATGTTTTATCAATCTTACAAGAAAGAATATCCAGTTTTAAGTCTCGTGTAGAGAGAATCCAAAATTAAAATCGTCATGTTAGCATATTCTTGTATAGAAGTAGCATTTATCCCACCCAAAAGATATTGAGAAATTTTAGATTGAGTATATGTTGTATCATAAAAAAATGTCAACCAATCGAAGATTACAAAGAATTTGTTAGAACAAGCAAAATATTCATTCAAAACTTCACTAGACATCATCTCAAACTTCATATACTCTTTCTTGAAAATGTCTTTGTGTATTACCATGATGTTGGAATATCCTTAATGAAAATCGCATAATGCTTTTCACATCTCATACGTCGTTTCAAGATGTGAGATACAATCAAAATGCTAATGAGAAACACCACTAAGAATCATATTTCGAGCTTTGCAATTGTTCTCAAATTCATTTTATTAGCATTAGTGATAACCTCATGAATCTCATATGGATTAGAACTTTTGGCCAAATCTCATGTCTTTTTATAAAAAAAACCTCAAAATCAACTCTATCAAACACATACAGCTTGGTTGAAAACTTGTCAACCAAGGCTACTCAAGATCGATTAAAATCTAAAGAGAACTAAAACGTGGCTCTAATACCATAGGTTGGATCATTTACTAGAACTAAGGCTACCAGAGGGGGATAAATGGTATGATTACCAAAAACCAAATCTTTTCACGGAATAAAAGTTACCTCTGGCTTGATGGAGATGTTGTATGACCGCTATCAATGCGCTAGTCTGACAGCCATCAGTGTACTAGTCTAACCGCTGTTATGTCACTGGTTGCACCTCCTGCCTGCCATTGGTTGGACCGTCTTCTAGCCATCAGTTGGACCACCTGCTGGTTTGACCACTAGAATCTAGAAAACACACCTTAACAAAATCATTTATAATGTGCACCTACAACACTCTTCTCTCAACTTTCAAATATAAGCCATGATTTAAGGCTAAACTCTAATTTTGCTTCTCCAAATACTTGTCTTCCTAGAGACTCGACCCCTCTTCTATTTGTACCCACGGGTAGATACTCAAAAGACGTGAATTCAACTAGATTTTGGACTCATATTCGCTTAGGAGACCTTTCCTATATATATGTTATCCCTTTACAAATTCAAACTCAAACTTTTCAACCTTGGACTCCTACCCAAAATAGACTCCTCCTTCTATACACATATATCCACATGTATGCCATATAAAAACTTCACCTTCACATGTATTAATCTCTAGCTTTAATATTCCACATGATCTCCTTGATCGTTTGGACATCAATTCCTCATAAGTTGACTCCCGATCTATCATCGGCAATACTTTTGAGCCTTTAAGACTCACCTACACATCAGCAAACAAAAAAACCATATTCAAGTATAAGTTCTTTCCCAACTTAACTCATCTTAGCACACAATAATATATTATACGTATAAAAATCATCTAGAAGTCTTAATCATAAAGCAATCATCATAAATCAAGAAATCAACCCATAATCAATTCTAAGTCTAAGTCTGCTAGTTAAACCGTCGGACTGGGCAGTCCAACCACACCCACACCTATGATCTAACTACCCTTGCTAGCCCAATCTGACCATAAGAGCATAGAACACTCCTTCACAAAATCATTAATCATCTTTGTCAATTTGTTAATCACAAATGTTAAATAAATCAACACAATGATTTCACATGGAAGACATCCAATATTCTTATTATCATGTATATTCTACTATCTTTGCTGCTAACAAACAAGAATGTAAATAGAGATGAGACATCAACAAAAAAAATTGTGATTTACTATACCTTTGGTTCAATTACGCATGAGTTGCAATCAAGTTCAAATGGGTACTTTTTAGAGTACAGCACTATTAATTCACAGAGATTAGATTTTTTGTGAATAATCTTTTCGGCATAAGAATTTTGCAATTACACGTGATCAGATTAGCGAGAGAAGTGAATAAAACATCAACAAGCATAAATAACGATAGTTTCAGAGCTGGTATGAACTGTTGGTACTATTGAGGCCGTGGAACTGTAATTTTCAAGTCTAGGGCTTAGCTATCCTCTATTTTTTAAAGGTTTAAAGTGCAATTTCATTAGATATTTAGGCTTAGAGGTAGGAATGCAGCCCTAGCTGCTCTACTTATGTCTCCGCCCTTGAATTGGTGGCATGGTGAATTAAGTGATAATAACGTGCTGCTACTCCTTAAACCAAGGTGGTTCAAGTGGTGGCAGTGGCTATACTGCCTCTCAATTTTCCTTAGCTCAAGTGGCGATAGACTCATAAGCTAACTTTCTTAGTGCAGAAGTGTAGTATATAGTAAGACTGAGACCCTATTTTCTATAAGAGAGTTAGATCTATATATATAAGTCCAGTAGTCTAACACCCTCCGTAGTCATAACGGGAGGGGAATGGATATAGAGACTGGAACGAAAACTGGTGAACAAATATGCGAAAAGGCCTTTGGTCATGATGTCGGTGAACTGGTGCGTCCACAGTACATAGAGCACTCGAACGTGTCCTAAAGCGACCTTATCACGTACGAAGTGAATATCAATCTCAATATACTTCGTGCGTCGATGATAAACCGGGTTGGAGGTCATGTAGACGGCACTAACGTTGTCTCAGTAGACAACGGTCGCGGAGGCAATGCGTGTACGGAGCTCCTGGAGAAGCTGGCGAATCTAGCAGCACTCGGCGACGACGTGGACGACGGCGCGATACTCGGCTTCGACGCTGGACCGAGACATTGTAGACTAGCGCTTGCAGGACCAAGAGACTAGAGTGTTGCCGAGGAAGACGCAGTAGCCAGAGGTGGAGCATCGGTTGTCGGAGCAACCCGCCCAGTCCACGTTAGAATATGCGGTGAGAGAGTCGATGGGGCCAGAGCTGAGATGTAGGCCGATGGATAGTGTGCCCTTTACGTAGCGAAGGATACGCTTGAGAAGCACGAGGTAAGATTCGCGCGGGGCATACATAAAGAGGCACACTTGTTATACGACATAGGTGAGATCAGGCTATGTAATACTGGAGAGCACCAGCAAGACTCCGGTACTGGGCAGGGTCGACGAGGAGAGAGCCATCGGTGGCGGAGAGCTTCGCACGGGTGTCGACTAGAGTGGCGGTGGGGTGACATTAGCCCATAGCAAGGTTGAGGATAGAAGCATCGACCGAGCCAAGCAGCCAGCTAGGCACGCAGCACTCGGCGATGTCTCACTTGGGATCATCAGGTCGAGGTGGAGCAGAGCCATCGATGTGGGAGCGAAGGCTGAACTTTCCACATAAGGATTTAAAAAAGAATACCCACTTAAAATAGTTGGCATTGAGGTCAAGGGAGATAGGAACGTGAGATTTCACGTTGACGGCAGTGTAAGGTAGTGAGAACATCGGCGAAGTGGTGCCCGAGTTATGGTCAAGAGCGCCAATGACCAGAAGGGATCCGGCAACTGAAGGAGTGCCGGAACTAAGAGCCGATTCGGTGGTTATGATAAGATAGTAGCGGGCCATGATAAGCCGATGAGGGTAGTGAGCCGATGGGGAGAGACGGGTGCCCGATGAAAGTGGGTGGCCGATGAGAGTAGGTAGCCGAGTAGGTGAGAGTAGGTGGCCGATGAGAGTGGGTGGCCGATAAAAGTAGGTGGCCGAGGAGTGGGTGGCAGAGTAGGTGAAGTGGGTAGAGTAGATAGATCACAAGTGTGAGAGAGTAGGTGGGTCACGAGCGCGAGAGGGTTTGCGTCCGTGAAGTGAGGTTTCATGTCCGTGGAGACGTGGATGCAACGGAGTGGGGCGGACCAGAAAAACCGGAGAAGTCACCGGCGCGTAGAAAGGAGGTTCGCGTCTGGAAAATAGAAATTCGTGTTCGTGGACATGTGGATGCGTCGGAGTGGCTCGAACGCGAGTGGAGAAGTTTCGCGTCCGAGAGCACGTGAGTGTGTCAGAAAAGCAAGAACCGAGAGAGTGTTCCAGCCGTTAGAGGGCGGACGGGTCCAACCGATGGAGACGGTGAGCGTAGAGGTGCACCGGCGTCGGAAGAGGGGAATGTGCACCGAAGCAAGGGAAAGCTAAGGCAGGTCTGAACGAGATGAGGAGGCAGATGGAGGCTGTCTCCTTGTCATGTGGTGGAAAGAGACGAGTAGGCGGTGGAGGAGGAGAAATACCGTCTACGGAGGAGACGGAGAAGATGAGAGCTGAGACGAAAAAGGCAGAGGATGAATACCGGGAAAGAAGGTCTGCGACGGGGAGAAAGCGTCAGCTCGCCGGCAAGAGGGTTGCTAGCGCGTCGAGGATGTCTTTCTCTGATATCAAACAGAAGTGTAGTATACAGTAAGACTGATATCCCGTTTTTTATAAAGAAGTCGGATCTATATATATAATTCCAATGGTCTAATATCATTTTTTTTCTATGCATGGCAAGAAGTCAAGATGCAATTATTGCAACAGTGCTTCTTCCTTTCTCCTAGCAGCTCTCTTTATGTTAATGTTAAATGGTGGTGGTGTTCCCTCATTTTTTTAATTAATCACAAAATTGTTTTTTTTTGATATTTTTGAATGTTTTTTCTTTTGTAAATTCTAAGACCCACAGAAGTTTTTACTATTCCAAACGATTAAACGCTAATTGGTATGTTGTAGATACTACTATCCCGTAGCGGACTAGGATTTTTCCCTGGGTGTGCCCACGGTGGCTCTGAAGAGGAAAATCAAACACTACATACACATAAATATTGTCTTAATTATTTTATGAAATAATTCAACTAGTGCTATATCCTAGGTGGAATGGAGGAAGAAAATAACACCAATTGCAACTCATTCTGCTTTATTCAATTATTCTTCCTCGTTTTTAAGTTTGCCACCACAATCAGAAATGTGAAGCATTGGGCATGGCCTGCTGAAGACAGGAAGAACGCCCATGTTCCTCTTCATATTTTAATTTGATTGATTCAACTTGATCTCAGTGTACAAATCACAAAAAAATATGCATTCAATTTTTGAAGTTTGAACTCAAATTGATGACATTTTCACTCGTTTGAGTTTTCAATTTTTCAATCTCTCTGTCTCTCTCTGTTAAGAGAAAATCATAGAGACAAAGAAGCTAAAAATAGTGAAAGAGTATACTTGGGTATGGACGGATGACGCCTGGAGCTAGACCCAGGTGGGCCAAAACATTTTGTGGGTGCCTCACTAAACCAATGCCCAAGAGGCACAGGCATCAGTGGGCTTATGGTCGGTATGCCGGTGACCCGGCCTCCCTGGGTCAACTTGCAGCTAAAAATTATGCAGCTATTTGAAGAAATTGTTGGTTGGAGAATTCGGTCGTTTAATTTGGCATACCTAATTGTCAAAACTAAGCGTGTAAAGTCTAGAATTCCCCTTCACACCCCTTGAATACCGTAATGACATGTTTGGTTGCTAATTATCTGTAGATATATCAATATTTTCATCACCTCTTTTTATGAAAATTTCAAATGAAAACTCTATAATTCAGCACAAACATGTACCAATGAACTCAGTTTTTTCTTCGCAAGAAGATGTTGAGTAACATGCTTGATTTAATTACTGGACAAAACGTTGTTTGTATGCCAACTTGATTCATTAACACCCAAATTAACGGCACGGTGTATTCATTTACAGCTCGAGCTCGATCGATCGATCCAACCATGCAACAAAAAAGCCTCACACCTCAACGCAACAATCAGCATCAGTGACGATGTCAAACCAGATGCCCCTGAACACCTCCATGATCACGCCGTGGTGCTCCCGCGCGTTGAGCGACAGGTAGCACTCGAGGAGCTCCAGCAAATCCTCCGGTGACCGCATGCCGTTCTCGACGACCATCTCGACCATGCTCTCCCGGAAGTCCCTCGCAGGCTCCGCCGACGCCTTCACCACCGCGAACCCAGCGCCGCTGCTCCTCCGGCGGCTACTACTAGCCTTACACTCGCAGCCGCCGAGAACATGCAGCCTCCTGCTCCTCAGCCTCGGCGAGCTCGGGCACGTGCCGCTCCCGCTCGTGTTCGTCCTCGGCTCGGTGGACGCCACCGCCGACGACGCAGGTGGCCTCGTGCGTATCGGACGCAGCTGCAGGTCCTGAAACTCGTTGTCACCGTCGTCCCCAGCAGCGGAGGTGGCGGAGCTTCTTTGGTAGAGAGGGGACCGGGAGATGAGGTGAAATTGTTTCTCCACCAGTGGCCATTGCTTGGGTTGCTGCAGGTAGGTAGTAGGACAGTTGCGGTGGTGATAGTGGGAGAGGCTTGGGAGTGGTGGTTCCATGTCCATGGAGATGGAGGTAGTAGTGGCTGCTGCTTGACGGCGACGATCTCCTGGAGCTTCTTGCATCTGCAGCGGTGTTCCTTCGGCTTGCTGTTGGCCTGGGTCTCTTCATGTCCCTCAGCTTGTAGAACCATTAGTTCGGCATCAGATGGGACAGCTTGAACCTCTCATGACTGCTCATCTCTCTCACTCACACTCTCACACACACTCCTCTCTCTAAGCTTTGTGGTGTGCAGCTAGCTACCATGGAGCATTGCAATGGAGGAGTGCCCCTCTTGTAAGGTTGGCAATGGCAAGTGGATGAGCAGCCGAAGGATCCGAGCTGATTAATGATGATGAGATGGCAAGTTGCTCTGAAGCTCTGCAGAATGTGACACCAAGAAAGGACCCAATTAGCCTGTACCGGCCTCATCATCATAGCGTTTGTACCAATGTAGTTGCGGTTGCAATGATCAGGGCAAATTTCTTTAGCATTTAAGAAACACAAATGGTAGACACATGGAAAACAGCAAAGGGTCTTTTACTTGTCTGAAAGGTGCTCAGAGAAATCAAGTTGGGCCCATTTTGTATTTGTATTGCCTTGATTGTTTTGTACAAAGGGAATGGAAGTGATATGCTTGTTTTGACTTCAGAAGCTTATGCATGGTTGTGTTCTGTCTCACGAACTTGTACGGTGCTAAAGAATAGTGCCAGGTTTGCACTTGCTATGTTAAACCTATCTCTACTACTCTGTCCTACTCATTACCCTGCTTTTTTATATCACTCTTACGATCTCATGGGCCTTTTCCTTTTGAAACCCAAGTACAACTCTACAGCAAAGTCAAAGTTGGGAATATTCCGTTCCTTTCTAACTACCACGCATAGCGAAATTTTTCTTTTTTGATAAGGAACATTGCTGATATCACTCCATGAAACTATATGGGAATTAATATATTCATGTCACAGGCAGAGTGTGCATGTTCTCCTGAAAAACAAATTGTGCTTGATTTGCTATGTCGATCACCCGAATTTGGATGCTAGTATATGCTTCAGAAAATTATACACAAGTTTGATGTCTGTCAGTTAATTTTGTCTCATTCTAGTCACTAGTAATTCCGGGACAGGACTCGGTTATCCATAGAAATGGAGGCTGATGGTTTGTTAAGATGTTCTCTCAGCACTGTCTGGCTGTCCCATCATCTACCTCGTGTAACAAGTTATAAGGGAATCCATCCAAAAATTATGTCGCCCCTAAGCCCTAACCCCCGAGCTTTATAACGTTAAGTACAGAAAGGAGCATGAACTGACTAGTGAAAGCTCTACTGCACTCCAGGACTCCAGGGAAGATTATACCTGCCTGTCTAGCAATGGCTAGCTATCTCCACTCTACTTTGCATCAGACTTTAGTAGTATTACCGCTTTTGATGTTCAAAACAATAATTATCAAGACAAGTGCATTTACGCATTTTAGAGGTTTTTTTTGGTAGGACCAGTGCTTTTATGTTCTTCCAACAAAAGTTTAGCACAATATATAGCAAATCTGAATTCGAAGGTGTTAATTTGCTCCATCAACTACCCCTAGGAGACAGCGATGTCATAGCAGGCAGGAGTGGAAATATTTTGATATGAATAACAATGTTGTAGTAAATGAAGATTGAAAGAAGCCACAACTTCAGTCCTTCACCCTGAAGAATGGTTAGAATATTCCTAGAAAATACAGTTGAAAAATATAAGACGTGCATGTATTTAGAGAAGTCAATATTTGTAAATTTTAACTAACAATTAAGCTAACAACATCTATGTCTTGTGATATACATGTGGTATAGATAGATTTGTATTTGAAAGTATTTTAATATGATGTTAATTTAATGGTCAAAGTTTAATATTGAAAGACCATGTCAAATTAATATGTCTTATATTTCTCAACGCAGGAAGTAGCATGATACATCGTAAATATAGAAAATTGCAACATGTAGATGTAGTTGTGCAGTGGCATAAAGCTGGTAGTGTTGTGAATTCGTGATGTCCAAGAAAAGCTCGTAGACAACCGCGCTGGCTATGCAAGACCGATGTGTTGGCACTAGGTGGTCTGGAGATTAGAGGCAATAGAGCACTTGGGCCATTGGGCTTTTTTTGGAGGGGGGATGACTCCTGCCTTGGCCCAATTACCACATCTATTTTTTAATGAGTGAAACCAACCAGTCTTGCCTTGTGACACAAGCCTAAAAATTTCTTTAGACTTTCGCTAGATAAGTTAGCCCATGTGGACATGGATAGCCCGAAAACAGCTAGCAAGTTAACTATTGGAAGCCTAAAACTCAGTGTCTCAGTCATTGGATTAGAGTCTAGACGTCGTCTTGAGTTTCAAAAGGTGAAGTGAAGCACAGGCCTGGCAGTAGCTGTCATGAGGTCTTTATTCCCTTACCCGCCGGAACCCCCCAATTCGACGTCCAATTTGTATCATAATTTTAGTCTCACCTATCTGTTTGAGCGGGACACCTGATCAATTTCTCTATGCAATTATTGCTTCGGTTTGGGACTATTTGTACAGATTTTGTGTCCTCGAAGGATGCTCTTCGTTGGTGCATTGCAGGCTGGGTGCTGCTAAATCATCTATGGGGCTTCTAATGGTAGGATGGAAATATAAGGTAAAATGATAGAAAAATTAATAAATTAATTTTTTTAATGAAAACAAAAGATATCCTAAATTAATAGATTAACATGTTAACGACGGTCACATGTTAACAACGAGAAAAATTAAATTATATAATTTGATATAACTCTAAAAGATGTGTATAACTATTTTATCAGTCATCTATTTATATACATACAGAACGAAATAGGAGAACTCCTATTCGGACTTAAATCCATATATTTTAAATCTAATTCAATTTAAATTACTCTCTCTCTCTCTCTTAAAAAAACCGAACACGGCCTACAATCCGATTCCGACAGTGTGCACCTAGCTCGAACCCGTAACTGCCTAGCTCTGCTACCTGCGCCCGTGGGACGCCCTGCCTTCTGCCAGCCGAGCCAAGCCACATCCACATGCATGTATCTGGACTTGCTGCTAACTGCTTCTCCCGCACAGGACACATCTATGTAACGATGTACGTAGGCCAAGCAACCAATCATACAAAGTATGCATGTACGTCATGCTACAGCAATCGTATTACTGTAGCACTCATCGTCCTCCTTTCTATCCTTATTTTGCACCGATTTTTTTTATTTTTTCATGGCTTGCGCATACAACTTATAAATCTCATTACAAAGATTTTTCAATACTGTATCTTATATCTAATTTTATCATCTAATTATATTTAACAGTTCTAAATATCAATTCTTCCTAGCCTAAGTCCCAGTCACAATCAATATTGATCAAAATCTATTGATTCTAATAGCACCTTATCACATACCATTCTGATGTTATTTTAACTATATGCTAGAACTTCACTTCTCTTAAGTTTAATTTTAATTCTCGTCGTTGACTAAGATTATCTCAAATCACCTTCTAATTCTCATCATTAAGTAAGTTTGATCTCAGAGCACCTGTAAATAAATAGATAAAATAATTGTTTATGCTCATAGATATGATAATCTGACCCACATTTATCATATACACTCATACCAACATGATTTTGAAACCATTTTTTATTAAATAAATCATTTGTAAAATCAATTGTTCATCACAAAATAATTAATCATGATAATAATTTCATAATACACATTGGCAACCTTATCAAAATATAAATTGGTGTTTGATGAAAACAATATGAAAATAAAAAGAAAACTCTCCCAAAGGATTCTTCTATTTTAAAAAAATCAATAAGATCAATAAATCGATTATTTTTAAGATTCGATGCATTAACCTTTCTCCCCCTTTGACAATAAGTTCATCGAGAATTTATGTGGAAGTTTTGTTCACTTAATCCTAAGACATGCGTTGTAATACAAGAAAACTAATTTGCTCAACTAGGTAATAAGCATGTACTAGAGTATAAACAACAAATACTACAATTAATATCAAATCAGCACAAGATATTCATAATTTCAGCGAATTATAATACAATAGATTCACTCATACATATAGTGAACAAACTAGCTAGACAAGTTGAATAAATCATTCTTTCTCAAATATTTTTGCACACAAGAAAATAAACAATTTAGAACTTTCATAATTTCAAAGCTGCTTGATCATTTTTATCTCTCAATTTATTCTGGCTACATTCTTATTGTGAATAATATTTATAAGGTTTTTGCACCCATTATTTTTCACTTATCGGATATGTTATTGTGGTGAATATTCTTGTCAAAAATATATTTATATAGTATTTGAGGAATAAAAATTTAACAAAGATAGATATAAGAAAATATCATCTAAACTTAGCGCTAGTTTCAACATTACATATTTATTTAATTTAAATAAAAAATTTTAAATGTCATGCTTCGTATCCCTTTAAATAACAGCAAACACTCATACAACTACTAAAATCTATATAAGCTATACTAGAAACTAATAAATATTACCAGCAAGCAAAAATGTACTCAGTAAATATCCAGTCTCCACTTTCTACTTTTTATTCTTTAGAAACATTCAAACTTAACTCTCCTCAAAACATGCCAAACGAATGAACAACTCCCAACTCCTCTCGAAGATAAACAATCCAAAGGTTTTATAAAAATATCCGCCAATTGAAATTTTGTATCAAGAAATTGAAACATAATATCCTTTACGTAGTTATTTGATGTTAGAAGATTTTTGATAAAAATCATACCGAGCCTTCCACATTTCATGTGTAGTTTTAATATAAAAAATTCGATCAAAATCAAAATGAGATACTCATTAAAAATAAAATTGTGAGTTTTATAATTATTTTAAAATTTAGTTTAATTGGCAGCGATAATCTCATTAGGTACATCATAATATAAGATTGCAATATTTTACACCAATAAAAAATCCAACTCTATAAATTTATCCGACATGAAAACTCAAAATTGATTAAAATCAAAAGAAAAGCTAAAAAATCTGATAATTATAGACTAACCTATTGTGATAGTCACCCTTTATCATTGGTATAACCATTTTAAAATTGTATATGTATTAAAATGTATTTACTAAGTAGATATAAAACACTACACTCTCTTAAAATTAAACTCTAATTATTCTTTTTTTCTTTCAAAGTTATATTTTTTAGTTTCAACCTATCATCGAATTTCTATTCACACTAAAATTCGAATCCATATATTTTAAATCTAATTCAATTTAACAAATTAAATTACTCTATTTTCTCCGAATAGAACCGAACTCGGCCTACAGTCCGACTCCGACAGTGTGCGCCTAGGAGCTCCATACCGCGCACGTGCACGAACCCGTAACTGCCTCGCTGCTGCTACCTGCGCCTGTGGGACACCCTGCCTTCTGCCAACCCAGCCAAGCTACATCCACATGCATCGATCCTTGACCTGCTGCTGACTGCTGCTCCCGTACGGTACGCATCTATGTATCGATGTATGTAGGCCAAGCAACCAACCATACACTGTAGCACACCATATTTTCCCACTTTCTATCTTGGTTTGGCTACAAATTTTGTTCTGATTTTATCGACGCTCACACACACCACTTATAAAACCAGTTACAAAACTACCATACGTCAACTTATATTTAATCTTTAGCTATCTCTAAATCCGATCACCATTAACCGATATTTATCTAAAGACTTTAGGACTATAATCTTATTTTATCACATATGGTTATCTTACTTATATACAAATAAATAAAATAACTATTTCTAAATATAAATATCATAACCGGATACATATTAATCACACACACTAACGTCAAACACATATATATTTTTAAACCAATTTTTATTAAATAAATTATTTTTAAAACTAATTATTAATCATAAAATATTAACCATAAAAATGATTTCATACTAATCTCCTTCCACAATGTCAAGTTCAGCTAAAAAATAAGTGATGTTGCTATTTACTTATACATGTGTATCTAGTACTAACTTTAATATGGTGCTTTACAATTTAATTTACCAATTAGACGGGTATTGATACGATGGAATGATTTTCAAAAATTTTATTTCACTTTTATTTTTTTACTATCCATATGTTTTAATATTTTGCTCAAAAACATGATCGTCCATGAGAGTTGATAGTGACACCATCCACCTAAAATGCGAGACCAAATGGCCTATAATAGGAATTGGTGTGATGGTGTAAGAAAATATCATCAAAGTTGCATAGGGAGGTGTGGTGATGCCAGTAGCCAGAGGCACAGGGAGAAACGACAGCCAGGATCAACATCAGAGCAAACGAGTGAGACAGAGGAAGATGGAGATTGAGTAGAGAAAGTTAAGGATAATTTTGTCATTTACCTCTAAAATGTAGTTGACAAAAATGATTAGTAATGGTAAATACTAACGAGAAGTAACAGATGTTGTATAGAAGTGTAATTTGTGTGCTCCTTATGGTCACCTAGGAAGCGAGTAATATGGGCAGCCAGTACCACTATTAACAATCCACAATAAGATAAGAGCAAGTTAATCACTCCTATTGCAAATTGACCGAACATACAAACTACTTGATTGGCGGTTGCAAATGAAGTCAATTTTCAAAAAATATTTCAAATTTTGCTATTTATTCTCTTCCATTTTCAGAACAGAGGAGGGAGCTTTTCATTAACAAGAAAACAGAGGAGGGAGCGGGAGAGGTTGGTGCGCTGCTAGCATCCGGAGCGAGAGCACCCCCTGGAGCTGACGGCAGAGCCTCCCAACGTCACATATACTCGCATCCTTTGTCTGCCGGGCTTCCTGCAGTGCTCGAGCGAAAAAGATTGATTCATGTAGTTTATATATTGATGACTCTGACCAGCCTATCCCACTTACTCCCTTTATTTTAAATTACTTATTATTTTAATTAATTTTAGACAAAATATAGAGCTATGACAAATTATCGAGCTATCTCTATTAATTATGGGAATACTAGTGCTCCTTTGAGCTAAAAGTATGGATTATTGTAAGACGTAGGGATATATTGACAAGGGGTAGAGAGGGAAGATTTTAGTCAAAAGTGCTTTAGAATGTGACAAAGACGAGTATTTTGAAAAGAAATTGAATTCTATAATGGTTAAATAATTTTAAACAGAGAGAGGTATTAGCTGTAGATCCCTTTAAAAGAAGCTGCAGCTCCCACACACACACAAGGAGTCAATGAGCCATCAGCACAAGGCGAACAATTCAACGAACAGATGAGATCAAAGGCAAGTGGCCGCCTCCTTCCCTATCAATCTGTTCTCTCCTAATTCGACTCTTTTTTTTTGTCTGAAATTAAATCTTCCCAATTCTTCTTATGATCACTAGCTAAAATCCTCCATCCCCTCTCTCAATGTCTGCAAACTCATTGAGTCATGGCTCAGCCCACACGATCGAGTTGGGCGCTTGATGCTGCTTGCCGGTTCAAGACAAATAATGTACACAATTGAATCACTGGAACAGACAGATACTAACCCTGTAGTATATATATAACGGTGTCATAACAAAATACTACTATGACAGTTGACAAACAAAAGAATGTGTATAACAGTATATATATATATCGTGTATATACACCCTGCACTATGTGTATGTATTCTACCAATCTTTATATATATTTTTTGTACATCACGAAAAAAGAAAGAAAGAAAGAAAGAAAGAAAGATCAGCTATGAATTGAATCAGCAGATATGAGTAGCAGCCATGAATTGAACCAGCAGATCTCTCTCTGCACCTCGATCTCCATGCGGGAGCTTCCATGGCTTCCATTCCTCAGTTGCCGTCGCCATTCGTGCCGCCGCTGGGGCCGGACGGCGTCACCGGGCCCCTCGGCAGCATCGCCAGCAGAAGCGGCGCGTACTTGTCGACGACACCGGCAGCGGCGTCGGCGTGCCCCTCCACGTCGCTAGTACGCGCATTCCAGCCGGCCGGCCGGAGCGGCCGAGCTGCCGACGCCGGCTGCAGGCCGGCGGCCACGACCAGCATGAGCGCCACAAGGCACATGGCGACGGCACAGCTCCGGAATGCCATCGTTTCGCTGGCGACGACGAGGACGGAGACGAGGCGAGAGGAAGCTTGTGTGAGGAGGAGTTCAAGCAGAAGGAAGGAATTAGATGGCTTGGTTGGGTGGAGGTGGCGTGGCGCCGTCGCTTTATATAGCGGTAGGGGTGGTGGCGACGGGGTGGAGTGTGCAGTAGTAGTGGAGAGGGTCAAAGGAGGAGGCTGAGGTGGAAGGGGCTCGGAATGTTCTCACGTATTGACTTGTTAACGATATCATGTGATCGATGGCTATCTCTGTAGACTTATGGACTATGGAGTAGTAGACTTTGGTTGGTTGCTTGCTTGCTTGAGGATATAGGGTACTAGTATTCCAGGATGAGGTCGTTGAGTCTGGGCCAAATGGGACATGCGGGGATTTTTTATAGCAGCCTCCTTCCGTTTCGGGATTATTTGTTCCGAAAGGGAATGCGTGACTTGTTGAAAAAAATCAAAGATAACCGTTCTGTTTCCCAAGAAAAGAAGATAATTGGAGGTTTTAACAGCAAAACACACTGGCGTTAGACTCCCGGGGTCCGAAGTGTAGGAGTCGGTGGGCATGCAAAAAGGTCAAGGGAAGCAGGCGGACGACTGGACGTGCGAGACGAGAGAACAGCAGCGCACACCGGAAGTCACCGGCGTACAAACGTACGCGTTCCACGCGTTGGCCCAAATTAGCCGGCCCACGCGCGCGCAGCCGCGCCCGTTGGAGCACCGCGGTCGGCGGCGGCAGGACGCGAATGTGCTCACGGTTGGGGAATCGTCGGCTCGATCGACTTGGAAAGGAAGGGAATGGGGGCCGGGGCGTGTGTGTACGCGTGACCATGTAGCTGCGCCCTCTTAATATGTGTGTTTTTGTGTGCGCGCGCTCTGCTGCAAAGGCAGAATTGCCGGCAACCTCTGAATGGCCAGACAACGCTGTCTAGCTAGCTCGAAGGACTTTTTCACTGTTTTTTGACGATCGGGGTAAAGCCGAAAGGGTGGCTCCGAGTTAACGCGGGGCATCGGTCGATCACCTGCGGTGCCCGGGTAGGATAACAAAAACTGTCGGGTGGTGTGAAATGGTAGGGCTGCTCATGGGCAGCCTGGACCCACCGGGCGGGTTTGCCATTGACCTTTTGGCCCAAAAGCACAGCCAGATGGCTCAAAAGGCCCAATAAGTGAGATTTAATCATTAACATTTACATATTTTTAAATTAAAATAACAACATAATTTAATTCATTAACCGGTGCATCTAGTACGTTTAAGGAAGCAGATGCGAGGCGAGAGAACAGCAGCTCCAGCGCACACTGAACGGCCCAAGCGTACGCGTTCTACGGCCCAAAGCCGGTGGAAAAAAGGCAAAAGGCAGCAAATCTTCGCGGGGTCTCGGTTCGGTGGAATTTCTAATTCACGAACGTGCATGCCATTTCAGGGGTGGGATGATTGGAGGGGTGAGGGAGAGGTGATGGGGAGTGAAGAGTAAACTTAGAGATGGTTGATTGATGATGGATAATACTATTGTCAAAGCTACTGAGTCAACAGTAAGCGGTGGATCAGTATTAGTGATAAAGATAAAATGAGGCAAAGAGAAAAGGAGAAGGCTAGCCAAGCGGAGCCATAACGGCACATTGATGTCTTTTGGCATTGACGAGGCTAGGCGGTGACACGATAGGGATATAGTGGCAGAGAGGGATAACTTGGTTGTTAGATCACCCTCATTGGAGGGAGGTCTTTATCATGGTCATTGTCATCGGAGGAAGCCTACTCAACTATCTTTTCTCTATTCCGTCTAAGGAAGCTCATCAGAGAAATGCCATTGCCGCCATCATCGTCCAGGAGGCGACTTGTCCATGACTTCTCTCCTTGCTGTTTTTACTGTCGCGGATGGGTGGCTGCTTGCCATGTGGGTTCCAGAGAAGATAAAGTGAAGAGAGAGGGGGAGAGATGGCCTGCGTGGGCTATCGTTTGCGTTCACGGGCCACAAACACCCGCCCATTAGAGGCCCCCTCAATTCAGCATCTAAGCTCCATTAGGTCGCGTGCGCAACGCTCGCGCAATATGTTCCATTTCCAATTTTGGCCCATGCTCCGTTCCCGTATTTCCCAGTTTGGGCTATGGTGGTTTCCTTATCGGCCTTGGCCTATTTTGGTTTCTTTATTGGGTTTGGCCTTCCTTTTTCTGGAGTGGGCTAAACATGAGTGGATGTATTATCTAGGCACATGGATACGTTTGTTTTTTATATTATTTTCTAATTTGGTTTAAGATTTATACATGCAAAGTTTATATTTACAAAGTTTATATGCACAAAAATTATATGTACAAATTTTATATGTGCACATGTACAAAACATCTATGTATCACGCCTATAATTTTTTTCTATGTATAAAGTTTTATACATGATTTTTTTCCTAGGCCAGCTAACACGCGGAATCCATTTCAAATTTATATGAAAAAAGTTTATATGTACAAATTTTACATGTAAAAAGTTTTTATGTACAAAGTTTTTGTGTATAAAGTATCTATGTATAAAGTCAATGTTTATTTTTTAGTTGGAAAATATCCAATTTGACTCTTTCAAATATGTCGGATCTGATTTGTATCTCTCAATCATATAACAACTCCTTCAACTATTAAAACCAATACAAAATGACTCCTTAAGTGGGATTAATGATGGTTTTTGCTAACGTGGCATGTTGATCCTAGTCAAAACCGATGAGTCAGCACAAGTTGTCTCATGTGGCTAGTAGACCGTGGGCTATCCTTATCGATAAAAAAAATCAACACGTTGACAACACTGATCCTAGGTGGTGTGCACGGCGAGGAGTGGATGTCAAATGGGAAAGCAGCAAGGAGCGCCCACGCTCACCCATGTCTTTCTCTCGGCGTTGCACGGAGACGAGCTCATCACATTGGAGAAGACGATTAGACTATGGGCGCTTGCTCCACTCTCCACTACCGTGGTGACTTAGGGGTAACAAGGAGGTGACAAATGCTTGGTGCTAGGCAAGCTCAAGCCGGTGTTCCTCAATGGATATCCTCCAAGCACCAGATCAACAATGTCCTTTGCTGCCCGGCGTCCTCCTTGCCAACTAGGTCCTAGAGGTTGCTACTTACCATGTCCCCACTCGCCATCTCATTGCCATCGGTGGTTCCACATCCCTACTGCTACTTCAACTCATGGAGACCACTATTGCCATTGGTTTGTCTCATGACTTCTTAGCTGCGCTAGGGAGGAAGGAGAAAATAAGTAGGACGGCTGATCGATCCGTTGTCATTGCTCTCTCAACTACTCTTCTTCCCACTAACTCTTCCTCTTCACTAGCAAGGCATGAGGATGGCGACAGCAAATCAACGCTAGCCTACTATGAGGAGTTTGTTGGTCTAGCTAGAGTGCCTGTAGGAGAGAGGGAGTAGGGGAGAAAGAAGATGAAATAGTCACTTACATTTGGGGCCCACATCTATTTATTAATTTTTTTGATAACTGGGTTGCCACATAGACATCACGTCAACGACAAAACAGTTAAGGAAGTCGTTTTACATGTTGCCTGCTTTTTGGGTCAAATTGGACGTTTTTCTTTTTAGTTAGGCCAATATACTGCTGGTGGGCTCAAGGCCCAGGAAGGAAAGAAAACGCACTTGGATTTGCTCCTGTCGTTTAGCAACCGCGCGTCAGACCTCCACAAGTGCACCGCCCGCGTGCTCGCTACTCGCTGCGTACGTGCGTGCGTCTCCGCTAGCGTCGAAGGGCGGTCGTGGACGCCTGGCTGACTGCCAAATGGTCGCCGCGCGGGCGCGCACTGACGATCGAGCTCGAGCACCGCCGCACCGCGGGGCGACAGGAACGGGACGTGGGTGCGCACCCTCACGGAAGAAAAATGGTCGGCCCGAGTTGGAAATAAAATGGGCCGGCCTCCGCCGTAGCCCATTCCTCTTACTGATGATGCCAACGCTATGGCGATGAGATGCCGCGGTTTCTGCTTGAGCTCGACTTTGCCCAACCCGTTCCTCTCTCAACCAGAGGAATTTGAACAAATCTTCACAAGTCAAGTGGTGAAGGCGTGCAGCGTCGGCGCTGGACAACCAGAACTACTGCTCATCGGGTCGGGTGTCATGGACGGCGAGGCTCCGGCGTTGTCTGATCTGATTTTGAGTTTCCAGAGGCGCTTAGCTACATCGACTTCAGTCCTTCACTACAGCCGACGCGAGCTGTTTGATCTGCCGACAGGCCAGTGTCCTGAAGATAGCAAGAGATCAGCACTGAACATTGTGCTTTTGTACGAAGAGAGATTCTAGTGTGTACTCTGTAGTGCAGCTGCGAGATGTTGTTTTGTCCTAGAATGTCTGGTTGATTATAGTTGAATTGAGTGTAATTAAGCATATGAAAAACATGTGATTTATTAGCTGAGATTGCTGCAGATTAGTTGGAGGTTGGATGCAATTTACTTACCACTATTGTAGGCTTATACTACCTTTTTGAATGAAATATATTATCTCTACGGAAGGCTAATAAATACTGTTACACTGGAATCTTACATTTATGTTCATTGAATATATTCCCTATTCAATTCATTGCTTTGTCAAACTTCTCGAGTTGTATTCATCACTACAAGTGCTAACTATTTATGATCAGAAAGTCACAACATCCCAAAACTAATCACGCGTTGTTGGCGGAGCGAAAAAGGCGGGAGACTGTGTAGAGCGGCGAAAAGACGCGCGGCCATGGTGGCAGCGAAAACAGACCAGGGAGGAGGGCCGGTGGCCAGGGATCGATATGGTGAGATCAGGTGGTCAATTGGCTGGGTATCTGAGAGCTTTTAAGGCTCTGCACATGGGAACACGACTATACCTTCAATTTGAGGAGATGGCGAGTAGTAGCGACGAATTTTGCGGTTTTCTGGCAGCAATGAAACTAGGGTTCTTATATACTTTCATGTTTACTCACCATATATATAATCCTTCAAGAATTGAGAATAAGCTCCAAATAGAGCATTTTCAGTGTTACCATGAGCAATGCTTATAAGCATGTACCCATGTTACTGAATTATTGACATACAACAGAAGGATCATCATCTCACATTACAAAAGCATTTTGATTTTTTGACCTCCATGGATGACACATGATATATAAGCTCTGAGAATATAGAACAAACAGTCAAATTACATCCCCTTGCACTGCAAATGTCACCTATAACACGAGTGCCACTGGCACCCTGGCACTTTTCTTGCATCAAATTACAAAACCAACATGCTAGCAGCTGCAAAACAGAGCTACAACTCCCCAATGTTAGCAGCTGTAAGATACTCCTACCAGGATATATACTGACAAGTACTTCTTACATTATACTTACATTTACTGAAGTCTAGAAAACATCTACTAGCAACTTCAAGAATTTACAACAACCTTGCTGGCTACATTGCAACAAGAGGCAACGATTCCTGCCAAAACTGATTAACGGAATGGCTCCTTGAAAACTGATTAACTGCAAACTGAGGTCCTATGGAAGTGCTAGTTCTTGAAACAGATATGAGCAGAAGTCCTGTGGATCCGAGCCAAGTGACTATGCTCCCACCATCTAACACCAACAATGGCTATACATTGTTCTGAGGTACTCTCCAGTCTGGTACTCTGGCCTCATGTCTCTTTGCTTGCAGCACTTGTGCTAGAGTGACTTCCACCAAGTTTGACCTCATTATCTACAGAAAATCTATTCTATGCCAAACTCATTTCAACGATTTATCATAGACTTTGTCTCTCTATAATGTTACTGACTTTATCAATTGTCTCTATAATATGCTATTTGGCTATATCCTTTAAAAAGTGCCTAAAACACCTTTCAAGATGTATAAGGGTTGACAATTAATTAACTCACTGGAAGTTTAAAAAAATATGAATTTTTTTTAACCTTCTTAAATAATATAAAAGTTTGTGGGTATGTTTCAAGATATTTTCCTATGTTTTTTTAAAATTAATGTTATGTAGCATATGAAAGTGGACTCACTTACATTTACATAAAAGATATCCACAGAATGAAAAAAAGCATATGAAAGATGATTTTCGTAAAAGAATAACAATCACAAAAGTATTCTCTTAGCATATAAAATACAAATCATACATACTAACTTCTATGTTGTGTAAGTAGGTCACACAAATTTTTATATTTTTCGAAAATCAATCAATTGTCAACCATTATATGTCTTGAAGTGTATTTTAGTCATTTTCAGAAAATTATCTAACCCAATGATATATTGTAGAAATAATTGATAAAATCAGTAGCATATTATAGAGAAAGCGATAAAAACGATAGCAAATCGTTTAAGTGGTATATAATAGATTCCATCATCTATTAAAAACAGTAGTACTGTCTACAACTAAGCAAATTGAGAGTAATCAAATCGACAAATAGTATCTGAACGCCTCGAGCACAAGTCATATCCCCACTAATTCAATTCACTAATAAAACTGAGGCCATCGGATAGCTCATATAGAAAATATTTAAGCATTATATCACTTCCACATTCATGTCCACATTTCAAAATTTTAGGGAGCCACTTTATCACGTGATGCTGTCCGAATGGTATCATCAAATTTTAGTACTATCAGCTAATACCTTTCGACGATATTATATGGTATCCATCGGTACTTAGCTGATAATTATCGGTATCAGCTAATACTCATCGATTCTAGGACGATATCCATCGGTATCAGATGACATTCGTCTGGTACTAGACCGATGCCCTTTTCCTCTGTCCCTTATCCACTCTGAGCGAAACGCTAGTGATGTGCTCCTAGCAGTGCGTATACATAATCCTTCTTTGGCAAGACCCCTTTCTTCCCTCCTCTCCAGATGTCACACTAAGGCTGCTCGCTGCCAAACCTCGCGGGGGTGTCCGACCGGGCCGAGTCTGATCGGGGAAAGACAGCGGCTTAGTCATACGAAGGTTTAGAAGATTTACTTAGTTTCAGTACAGGTCCTTAACCTTCAAGATCTGAGGACGTGCCAGTCAATTTAACCCTACAATTAACAATGAGGTGGGACAAACAGGTCAGTCGAACGATAGGCTGATACGAGCTCTCGCTATCGGTTGGTCGTCGATAGAATCAAGTTGGTCATCAGTCGTATCTGAATGGCTCCTGCTATTGGCTAATCGCTGATAGAAATTGAGACGCTCTTCTATTGACTGAAGAGTCGATAAAGACGTAGATAGATATCGACGAAGGATGTAACGACTCTGGGTATAACGAAAGTGAGATTTTGATTTATCGGCTGCAGAGTCGATGGGGATACCAAAGGGTATTCAAAGAAAAACAAATTACACGAGATCTTTTTTGGTTGTCGACGGAAGCTGTATTCACGGCTGAATAGTAAAACCCTAAACCCTAAACCCTAAATCTAAACCCTAACCCTAAACCCTAAACCCTAAACCCAGCGACTCGGCCGGTGCGGTTAGTCGTCGTCGTGCTCCGGTGCTGCCCGACGAGGCCCGGCGACCTGCTCTGCTGACAGTGCTGCTGCCCGTCCCGTCCGGCGCGGTGCAGCGGAGCCGCAGCCAGTGCGGCGGCTGGAGCTTGTTGCGACTGCTCAGATTACCCCAATCGGCTTGCTCCGGCGACTCCATGTCGGCGGTGGCGTTGTTCATCGGGAGTGGCAAAAACAGACGGACACAAGGATTTTATTTTTATAATTCAATCTACAAAATGCAAAGCGGACGAAGAAGTTCTCTACCTTGTTCTATCTCGGTCGCCGGTAGACGGTCACGCTGATAACTTACATAACCCCCTATACTACGTAAAATAGTTCAAAAGAATGGTGTAATCTAGGAAGAAAATAAAGACAGTAGGGATAGAATATTTTTATTCACGTTAATTTTCACTGTATACAGAGTCGGTTCTCTTTTTATATAACCAATTCTCAATTCTCGTATATAGAAGATGAAAGACCAATTAATATATCGCGCTAGTCTTCCTGAGCCCAAGTTTTAACAATTATACGCTGATGCAAGTCCCCATGTCACCATGAGTTATAGCCACCAGCTAGTAGGCACTACTATTTTATTTGAATTGCATGCTGGTTAGTGATGATCTTTTAATCAAATAAAGGGGAAAAGGCTTCGAAATAAAGGGTAAGGTGAACAGCATGGACACACAACCATACAAAGAGCACAAGGTAGGGCCATCTGTGGTAGATTGTTCTTCAATGTCACAAATTTGTTTTGCGCGAGAGCATAATCATTAAAACAGCGTCAACAAAGATCCAATCATCACAAGATTTTCAGTACGAACTTAATCATTGGAGACAAAGGAGGGGCCATACCCACCAACTCCTGTTCGGGAAAGGAAAAGAGCCGTAAGAGAGTAGAATGATCGACAGCCAAGGACGTGACGGTACAAGCTACTAGAAAGCGAAAGCCGTACCAGCAACACGTGCGTCGATGAGCATTATTGAGGACCCCTCCCCCGGGCGGCAAGGCGGAGTGTGGATCCAGCATTCCAGATTCAGATTCAGATTCAGAGCCGTACGTGGATCCACCGAATCACTGCACGGCGAGAACCAACCGGCCTGCCCGGGCATTCTCCCCGGCGCTTTCGCCGTAAAATCCACCACGCGTGTGACGGTTTTGGGGCACGTACACGACGCCAGCGGAGGAGGTTTTCCGGATATCCCCGTGTGGGCTGGCCACGCTACAAGCTCGGTCGGCCGTCCGTTCCACGGCTCTTTGGAGGAATCTCTTTTCCGGGCTGCATTTTTGGTTGCCCTGAATCCGATCTCCGACCTAGCTTGGTTCGGTGTATCGCTGCTTCTTCTGCCCGGGCTTGCACATGCGCTTGTTATATATGCGTCGGTTTGTAATATTGGTTCAGCCTTGATGTGCTGGGATCTTGTTTGCTTGTTACATGGGAGGTTTATTTCTGCACTTTTGTTCGCTGCCGGCTAACATTTCATCGCAAATGGTTCGGAAGCATCTAGTATGCAGTTTGGTGAACTGTCCATGTATTAGAGGATTTTGAACTGTGGGGAAGCATACGTAGTGTGGTGAATCAAATACACACATTGGTGCGTTTTTAATACGATTTTAGTGTGCGCTTGGGAGAGCTTATGGGCTGGAACTTGGTAATGAATGAGAAAAGTGGAACTAGATTCTCTTCTGCTTCGGGTCATCTCCAATGCGACGAACAGCCACAATGTAAGAAGAAATAGCATCAACGGAAATCGTCACACTAAACACCCAACTAAAGAAAGGCCTCCCCTGGGAATTGAGTCTCTGGTTAGCCTTATTTTGCTATAAGAAAAGGATGAAGTACTATAACATCAACATT
The DNA here is from genome assembly GCA_030770085.1 of Oryza coarctata. Classification (NCBI taxonomy): domain Eukaryota; kingdom Viridiplantae; phylum Streptophyta; class Magnoliopsida; order Poales; family Poaceae; genus Oryza; species Oryza coarctata. The sequence continues at coordinate 10,706,264 of CM061471.1, forward strand.
TAAAGTACTATAATACTGAACTGTATTGAGATTATAAATAACGTATAAATCATTTAACCTCCACTGTGTCATAGAAAGATTGGCAAGGTCAAAATTTGTTAACTTGCTAGGCTACGGAGAAACCTGAGCTTTTGAAAATAGCCGAACAAAACGGAATGATGTCTCTCTCTCAAAAAAAATGTTGTATGAAAAAAAAGGTATTATCATGTCTAATAGAGCTTCAGTTGGCAAAATGCAGGCGGTGAACACCATCCTAGTTCAATTTATAAGCTGCTGGAGTCCCTTCCATAGATGAACCGCCTGCCCCAATCAGATACTACCAGCATCCTCGTGCGCCAGCTGAACTGCTTGCTGCATTTCATAAGAGCCAAAGACCATAAAAAAACTCTACATGGCAAGTCCGTATATGTGAGCGGAGGTGAAGTGCAGAAAGGAAGGCAAGCATATTCAGGAGGGTGGCATTATTAATACCTGGCATAAACAGAATACCATAGCCATTGGGTGCTGTGACCAACATGTATCCAATCACCCGGCAATTGCGCGGCTGTTTGCTCTCCACCCAGTGGAGCAAACTGGCCCAGGTGCCTGTACCTGTAAATCATAAAGGATGAGACCATTAGTGTGACTGCTGTATTCTGGATGCCATGCACAAGAAGTCTCATTTATCAGCAATATCTATGAAAAGATTGGCTAGGCGTTTGTTTGGTTTGCAACGAAAAAGGACACAATTTTAGCAAAGGTGCCAGATTCAAACAAACTGAATATTTGGTGATGACAATTTTTTTAGCTACAAACCAGTCAGACGACTAATTTATTGGTATTGTCAATTACTTGTGTAGAATATGTACAGTGACTATGAACACTCGAGCGTATAAAAGGGGGTCAGGTCTATATATATATAGCCCAGACCAGTGGTCTGTCTAACACCCTCGCAGTCGCAGCGGGAGGAGATTGGATGTAGAGACTAGACCGAAAACTGGTGAACAAAGGCGTGGGTAGGCCTTTGGTCATTATATCGGCAAACTAATGTATCGATGGTATATGAAGCACCCGAACCTGTCCTAATGCAACCTTGTCACGGACAAAATGGATATCGATTTCGATGTGTTTGTTGCGTCGGTGATGGACCGGGTTGGCGGTCATGTAGACGGCACTGACATTATCGCAGTAGACGATGGTCACGGTGGAGAGGGGTGCACGGAGCTCCTGGAGAAGCTTATGAAGCCAGCAGCACTCGGCGACGACGTGGACGACAGCGCGGTACTCGGCTTCAGCGCTGGATCGGGACACTGTAGTCTAGCGTTTTGAGAACCAGGATACGAGAGTGTCACCGAGGTAAACGCAGTAGCCGGACGTAGAGCGTCGAGAGTCGGGGCAGCCTGCCCAGTCCTCGTCGGAGTACGCGGTGAGGGAGTCGATGGGGCTGGAGCTGAGATGCAGCCCGTTGGAGAGGGTACCCTTCACGTAGCGTAGGATGCGCTTGAGCAGCGCGAGGTGAGTTTCGTGCGGAGCGTGCATGAAGAGGCACACTTGCTGGACAGCGTACGTGAGGTCGGGTCGGGTTAGTGTGAGGTATTGGAGAGACCCGGCAAGACTCTGATAATGAGAGTGATCGACAACGAAGGCACCATCGGCGGCGGAGAGTTTGGCTTGAGTGTCAACTGGGGTGGCCGTGGGGTGACAGTCGGCCATGCCCGCATGCTGGAGGAGGTCGATGGCGTACTGGCGTTGGGAAAGGAAGAAACCGTGGATGGAACGGGTTACGGAGATGCCAAGAAAATGGTGGAGAGAACCAAGATCGGTCATGGCGAACTTAGAGTGGAGTCGGACCATGATCTGGTCGAGGAGAGATGTCGAAGACGCTGTGAGGACAATGCCATCGATATAGAGAAGTAGATAGGCAGTGGCGGAGCCGATATGGAAAGTGAACAGGGAACTATCGAACGCAGAGGCCACGAAGCCGATGTGCCGAAGATAGGCAGCAAAGCGCTAGTACCAGGCACGAGGGGCTTGTTTGAGGCCGTAGAAGGAGACAGATGTCGTCGGGACGAGAAGGGTCGACAAAGCCTGGGGGCTGCTGGCAGTAGACTGTTTCCGTCAGGTGGCCATGAAGAAAGGCGTTCTTCACGTCTAGTTGATGGATCGACTAGGAGCGAGAGGCAGCCAAGATGAGGACGACTCGGATGGTGGCGGGTTTGACAACGGGACTGAAGGTCTCGTCGTAGTCGACACCGGGTCGTTGGAAGAAACCCCGGACTACCCAGCAAGCCTTGTGACGGGCAAGGGATCCATCGGCGTAGAATTTGTGTTTGAAAATCCACTTACCGGTCACAATGTTGACGCCGGGAGGGCGGGAACGAGGCGCCAGGTCTCGTTGTCCATTAGGACCTTGTACTCGTTGGCCATGGCCGCGTGCCACTGAGGGTCGGCTAGGGCTGAGCGAGAAGTCGCTGGGATGGGCGAGATAGAGCTGTGGACGGCGGAGAGACCGTAGCACTGAGTGGGGCGGAGAGACCCGGTCTGGGAGCGGGTGACCATGTGAGAGGTGGAGGGAACTGGAGCCGATGGGGGTGCGGGAGTAATGGGAAGAACTGGTTGGGTGGAGGCGTCATCGGCTCCGAGTCGATGACTGTAGACAAGAGGAAAAGGAGGAATTAGATCGGTCTAAGCTGATGAGGTCGGGTGGGCCGAGTATTCCGATTGGTCCGATAGAGATGGATGAGCCGATAGGTAGGGGAAGCCGATGGAAAGTGAGGAGCCGATGGAAGTGGGGTGTTCGATGGAGAAGGAACGGTATCGGCTGAAGGAGAAATAGGATCGGTATCAGCCGATGAAGGTGGGTCCGATGGTGGGGACATCGGACCGAGTAGTGGTGGGATATGTGATGGGTAAATCCTCAGTAGCGGCCGATGAGAAGGCCGATGGAGAGGGCAGTGGAGGAGACCTGGTCGGCATGGTGTTAGTGAGGAGGAAGTCAAGATCACTAGAGGAGGATCTCGGATGAAGAAGACCGAAGGGAAAACATGTCTCGTCAAAAATGACGTGACGAGAGATGAGGACCCGTCGGGTGGAAAGGTCGAGGCATCGGTATCCCTTGTGAGAGGTGGGATAGCCGAGGAGAATACAGGCGGTGGAGCGGGGAGCGAGTTTGTGGAAAGCTGTGGCAGTGAGATTTGAGTAGCAGAGGCACCCGAAAACGCGAAGGTGGGAGTAGTCAACGTCTTCTTCCCGTCGCCGACTCTCTTCCCGGTACTCTTCTCGCTCTCTCGCCTCTATTTCTTCTTCTCCCCGTCTCTCCCGCAGTCACCTTCTTTTCTCCGTCCCACCTCCGCGCGACCAGGCGACGGTCTCGATTTGCCTCCTCGTCTCGCGGAGGTGGGATGGAGAAAAGAAGGTGACTGCGGGAGAGACGGGGAGAAGAAGAAATGGAGGCGAGAGAGCGAGGAGAGTACCGGGAAGAGAGTCGGCGACGGGAAGAAGACGTCGACGATAAGGAGGAAAGGGTCGGCTCGCCGGAGGAAGAAGCTAGCGCGCCGGAATGTCTAGACTTGCTCTGATACCATGTAGAATGTGTACAGTGACTATGAACATCCGAGCGTATAAAGGGAGGTCGGGTATATATATATATATAGCCCAGGCCAGTGATCTGTCTAACATCTTGGCATAGTTGATTGGAGTCAAACCAAACAAGCTCATTTGTAAATCTATATCAACATGCTAACAGCCGCGTTTACTTGGCCGCCTAATTTATGGATGCATTCCTTAAATGTCTGGATGCTATGACAGCAAGGGAAAACACACCTGAAAGGTTTGAACCGATGACGCCCTGTGCCTCTGATCCTCAACGGACCTTCAGGGTTCTCTTCACAGTATTTCATCCTGTTGAAGCAATTTGCCAGATAGGCTCCCTCTTGTGAAGCAACCTGAAGCGCCAAACAAGACTTAGTACAAGAATACATGCAACGGTTTGTAGATATTTAAGGACGCATTAATTTGATAGAGTACATTGCAACAGATATGATCCTTTCCCTCTGTGCAAAGTGCATTCTCTGTTGAATTGATGAGCTCTAATGGTAGACGTGAATTATTATTACCTGAGCTGTTGCTGGGAGCATCTTAACTTGCGAGTCCACTCGAGCCAGGGCTTTCTTGAATTCCTCTATGTTCAGCTCTTTTGACTCCTTAATAGCGTTCCCGTCTGAATCTTTGAGTAGGTCATGGAAGTCCTTCATTTGGTTGGTTTTAAGGTACAGCTCAACCTGTGGGTACCTTTCATAGATGTCGCCAAGAACATTTTTTATTTTCTTGACAGTCAAAGTGCCAGAATTGTCCTTGTCTGCTACCCGGAAAATTGAAGCAACATCTTCCTGAATATACATGTCAACACAATCCATTAAGAATGTCAAAAAATCATAAACAAATGCTAGTTGACAATACATGAAATTTGTTTGTTAAAAATTTACTATCATGTATATCAAGGTGGCATTAGCACTACAACAGGTAGATGCTAGATCATGTCAATCTTGACTTTCTCACAAAAAGAATTTGAAGTAGGAACTGAAAACATCCTCCAAGAATTTTGAAGTTGGTTCAGAAAGGAACACCAAGGTGTTAAACTTTATAACTATAGTAGTGATATGTCTGACATGGCTAAACAGCTTCACACAAAGTTTGCAGTCTGCAACTCATAAGTTCAGCATTTGTAATTTTTTAATGTTCTCTCATATGGACTAATTACCAAAACAAAGACTTAGATATAATTAACTGACAACTGAACACTGAGAAGGGCTGTAAATAGGCCACATTTAGATCTTTATCACAGTATATACCATAACATATCGAGATGTTGTGTTTACCAACGGCCAAATATGGTGTATTCTTTTTTTGAACAAAAAATATGGTATCTTTGCATTGAGCAGTACACACATACCATAACTTTTCTTTGGGTTATTGTCGCACAATCACCGAGAGCATATACATCATCACATCCATGAACCCTGAGCCACTCATCAGTAGCTAGCACACGACGGTTTGCCTACAAATTAAAGAAGTGTATTAGAAACATAATTTAGTGTAATATGTTGAAATGTATTCTCTTTTGAGTTCTGTGCGAGATATACCTGACCAACTTGCTTCATGAAATCAATGATGATGGGACGGGTTCCAATACCAGTGGACCAAACAGCCATGCCATAAGGCACAGCAATCTCGCCTGTTGCAGAATTAGTCATAGTGATAGCCTTATCAGACACCTTCACAACCTTAAAATTCGTCTTCAAATCTATGCCTGTCCTCTTGAACTTATCTTCAGCAAATTGGGTGATTCTCTTGTCAAACCTGGATAGAACATAAAAAAAATGTTCAAAAGAATTTCATAAAACTGCATCAAGAAACAGAAAATTCTGAAATTTGAAAGCCTCCTACATATGTAATAATCAACTATGAAATGCACATGATTTGCTACTTATATTACTCTTATACGCATGTGCTTACCAAAATGCTTCTGATCGGTAGAACTAAAAAGGTGAATATTTGGTGATGGTTCAAAAGTACTAGCATAAAACTAAAAATGCGAATATTTTGCAATGGTTCAACAACTACCACAGATCTCAAGGTCTTACATTGTAAGGATATGATCTCCAGCTTCAATTACTGAAATATTCACATACTTCTTCACATCAGGATACAACTTTGCCAAGTCCTCATTGACAAAGTCATGAAGCTCTGCAGCAAATTCTACACCTGTTGGGCCACCACCAATAATAACAAAATGAAGATTCTTCTTCCTCTCTTCCACAGTTAGGTTTGGAAGGGACGCTCTTTCGAAACATTTCAGGACACTTTTCCTAATTTTTTGAGCATCTTCTACTTCCTGACAGGATGCATATGAAAATTCAATTCACAATGCAAAATATGTTGCAAAATTGAACATGCAATGGCTAACACACGAAAGAAAAAATATTATGATGAAAATGTGGGAGTGTAAGTGGGAGTGTGCAGACAGAGAGTGAGTCTACGACCCTAGACTACTGTACAGAGGGTCGGGAGTATATATATGTGTCTAACACCCCTGCAGTTACAAATAGAGGGTCACAGACGCAAAAGACTGGACCGAAAACTAATAAACAAAGGTTCAAATAGTCCTTTGGTCATAATGTCAGCAAACTAATGTGTCGAAGGCACATGGAGCACCTGAACGAGTCCTAGAGCAACCTTATCATGGACGAAATGGATGTTGATCTTGATATGATTTGTGCTGTGATGGTGAACCGGGTTAGCGGTCATATAGACGGTACTAATATTGTCATAGTAGATGATGGTTGTAGAGACGAGAGATGTATGAAGTTACTGGAGGAGTTGACGAATCCAATAGCACTCAATGACGGTATGGGCAACCGTGTGGTACTCGGCTTTCGAACTAGACCAGGACACCGTGGTTTGATGCTTGGAGGACCAAGAGACCAGATTGTCATCGAGAAAGATGCAATAGCCTGATGTAGAGCGTCGAGAGTCAGGACAACCCTCCTAGTTCGTGTTGAAATACATAGTAAGAGAGTCGACCGGGCTGGAGCTAAGGTGGAGGCTAGTGGTCAGAGTACCCTTCACGTAGCGAAAAATACGCTTGATCAACGCGATGTGAGATTCGTTGGGAGCATACATGAAGAGGCACACTTGTTGGACCGTATAGGTGAGGTCAGGTCATGTGAGCGTCAAGTACTGCAGGGCACCAGCAAGGCTCCGGTACTAGGAGAGGTTAGTGATGAGGGGGTCATCGGTGGCTGAGAGATTGGCACAAGTGTCGACCGGAGTTGCTATAGAGTGTCACTCGGCCATTCCCATTCACTGGAGAAGGTTCATGGCATACTAGCACTGAGAGAGGAGTAGTCCGTCGGGGAAGCGCGTGACAGAGATACCGAGAAAGTGGTGTAGGGGACCAAGGTCCATCATGACGAACTCCGAGTAGAGTTGTACCATGATGTGCTGCAGGATAACAGTCAAGGATGCCATGAGGATGATGTCGTCGACATACAAGAGAAGATAAGCGGTGGCATCCCTAGCATAAAATACAAAAAGGGACGTGTCGGAGACTGAGACAAAACTTGCCACACATGGATTTGAAGAAGAAAACCTATTTGGAGTAGTTGGCATTAAGGTCGAGTGAAATTGGAACATGAGATTTCACGTTGACAGTGGCGTAGGGAGGAGAGAACATCGGGTTAGCCCGGGCAGTGCCGAGAGCTCTGATGAAGAGATCGCCAATGGCAAGCAGAGAATCAGATCCGGCAACGGAAAGGGTGCCGAAGCCGAGAACTGGCTCTATAGCCATTGTGAAAGAAAATCGCCACGCAGAGGTGGACACGACATGAGGAGATCACGCGTGAATGCGCTGGTGACAGGACGCGAGCGCACGTGCGCTAGACGGGAGAGGAGCACAGAGAGTGGACGTGAGAGAGAATGGCGACGGGCGTGGAAGAAAGAAAGAGTTCACGTCCACGGACACGTGTGTGAGATCGACTGGTGATGTGAGGAGATCACGCGTGGATGCGCTAGTAATGGGACGAGAAGAAGGTAGACAAGGACACGAGCGCACGTGCGTTGGACGGGAGAGGAGCACAGAGAGCGGACATGAGGGAGAATGGCGACGAGCGTGGAAGAGAGAGAGTTCGCGTCCACCGACGCATGTGTGAGACCAACTGGTGAGGACGTGACGCAAGGAGTCACGGGCGCGAGAGGAGAGTGCACGCCCGCAAGAATGGAGGGACACGTGGGCGTGTCGGGTTGGCACAGACGCGAAACGAGAGAGGCCATGGGCGCGTGTGCGTTGAATTGGCGCGAATGCGAGGTGAGAGGGTTCACGAGCGTGAGAGGAGTTCGCGTTCGAGGTGAGGGGGGATTTCGCATTCGCGGACATGTGTGCACGTCGTATTGGTGTGAACACGAAGTGGGAGGGGTCACAGGCGCGAGACAAGGGGACGCGTCTACGGACACGTGTGCGAGGCAGATTGGCCGGACGTGAGGTGAGGGGTCACGGACGCGAAAGGAGTGGGTGTGCGTCCGCGAAAGAAAGAGGGTTGCATCAGCGGTGCGTGCTCCGAGCGCGAGCAGAGATGAAGAGCTCGAGCACGGAGGAGCACCGACGCAGCTGCGGAGAGAGGAACGGTGCGAGGGCACAAGCGAGGAGGCGGATGAGGAAGGGGAGTCGGTGCTCACCGGCTTGCGGCTCCATCTCGTCATGCAATGAAAGTTCGAGGAACCCGCGACGGAGGAAACCGTGAACAAGGATAAGCCCACGACGGAGGAGACCGTGGGGAAGGTAAGCCCACGGCGGAGGATAAGTCCGCGGCGGAGAAAACCGCGGAGGAGAAGCTTGCGACGGAGAAAACCGCGGGGGAGAGGCCCGCGGTGAAGGAAACCGCAGAGATGAAACCCGCGGCGGAGGAGGTCAGAAGGTGGCGGAGAAGAAATACGTGGTGGAGGGGGCCGTGGAGGAGACGCGTTGGCCCGCCGGTAAGAAGGATGCTGGCATGCGGGGGCTGTCTATCTGCTTAGATACTATGTGGGAGTGTACGTAGTGTGCGACCCCAGACTACTAGGGTCAAGAGTATATATATATATGTCTAACAGAAAGATGCAACTAGGAAATACTTTGTTTGACAAAGAACAGGTATATATAAAGATGTATAAGTTGCAAAATTGAACGATTCAATGGATAACTGCTGAAGATAATTCAGACATTGACCAAGAGATAAGATGAAAAGAGACATAACTGATAAAATGATAAAATAAAACTGAGTTAATTTCTTTCATTAACTTGCTGCCTCATTAGTACTGACCTTTAGAAAATGGCAATTTTCAACAACACCAGGGGTATTGAATGTATTAGGTCTAGCTCCAACAGTGACGACCAGGTAATCATAATCGACAACAAATTCGCCATTTCCATCAGCGTTGGTCCCATTGTCTGATCTGCAGTGGATCTTTTTGTTAGTTGGATCAATCTTGTAGCACTCTGCTTCCCAAAATCTAAATGCGCCACCTCTCTGCAAAATGATGTACATGTATTATTTGTGAGAATTCTTGCATTACAAAATGATACAACATATCAAAAAGATAGTTACTTGATTCTTAGTTCAGTAATAAATATATCTTACCTTTCTCACAATATTACGAATAGGCTCTACAATACTACGTGCTTCAACTGTGCCACATGTCACACTAGGCAACAAAGGTGTGAAGGTAAAATAGTTACGAGGTGATACGACATGAACATCGTACAAAGAAGTGTCAATATTTCTCAAGAAACTCGCCCCTGCCCAACCAGTTCCAACGATAACCACCCTCTTCTTGCCAGTTCCATCATTTATTTCAAGTACTTGATTATCCTGGCAGGCATAAGTCAAAGAACCAACACTGCAAAGATGTTTGAATAAAAGGTGTATCAGAAGGCAGACTCAGAGTCCTGAAATATATACAATATAAAATATTCTGAAAAATAGAAAGAGTGCATTAGCCATCGCAGTGAGTTTTAAGTTGCCTTTACTAGTTTTTGATTTGCCAATCAATACCAACTTATAGAGCCATAATAGAACATGTAAATAAAATTTCGTTCAGCTATAATGAATAGCACAGCTCCCCTGCTAGTCTGCTTCACTTTCAAAAAAAGAAAGATCCATAATAAAAGTATTCACTGAAATTGCTTGAGACACTTACAAGATTTTGCTACATGCCCCAAAAACAGAAATCTGGCCATAAAAATCTTATTTTACTTTTGTGATCAAACTTGAAGACTATCTGCTATTTACAATTCCAATATGATCCTGGATTACAATAAGAAATATGAAAGATTTGTACCATCTCCATCAATCTATCTGGGACAAACATGTCTAGCATCACGATAACAGCTATAGCACGTTCTCTTAAGCAAAAGGCTGAGAATACAGTCTGCATAAATGCCCATAACCTGTAAAATGCCTAGAAAAGCATACTATTTATAATGTAGCATATTATTTATAACGTTAAATACAAGTAGAACACGTTTGGTGACACAATACATACTTGTCCCCCTAAAATTGTGAGGCGCACCAATTTTGAATACAATAAACAACAACAATTCAATCCGCCTTCTTAGAACACTGGACCAGCTGATATATATCGACCTGACTTCCTTATACATTTGGTCTTAGTCTCACTGTACATATTTCTACATATTATCAAAACAAGTCTAGACTTTTTCGGCGCGCTAGCTTTTTTCTACCAGCAAGCCGACCTTCTTCCTCCTCGTCGTCGACATTTCTCCCCGTCACCGACCTTCCTCCTGGTACTCTCTCCTCGCTCTCACGTCTCCGTTCCTTTCTTCTCTCCGTCTTTCCCGTAGACTCTTCCTTCTCTCCGTTTCACCTCCGCGCGACAAGTCAACGGTCTCCATCTGCCTCCTTGTCTCACCTCACACCCATCTCCGCCCTTCTTCTTGCTTCGTGCATCCTTTCTCCTCTGACGCCAGCGCACCTCTACGCTCGTCGTCTCCATCGGCTGAACTCGTCCGCCCTCCCATCTGCTGGACTTGTCCACCCTCCATCGGCTGGAACCCTCCCTCGGTTCCCGCTTTTCTGACACACTTAACGGCTCTCAGATGCGAACCTTCTTCACTCACGTCCGAGCCAATCTGACGTGTCCACGTGTCCACGGACACGAATCCCTGCCTCCTAGACGCGAACATCTTCTCTTCCTGTCCGGCCCCTCTTCGTCTTTTTTGCGTCCTCTTCACTCCTTGGCCTCCATGAGTCCACGTACGTGACTCTTCCCTTTACGGACGTAAATCCTCGCACGTCCGTGACCCAACCACTCTTTAACCTACCTACTTTGCCACAATCTTTTTCCTCACCTACTCTGCTGCGTACTCCACATCGGCCAACCACTCCCTATCGGCTGGCCGGCCCACTCTCTATCGGCTTCTCACTTCTCTGATTGGCCGATCTTTCCTCTCATCGGCTTCCTCCCATTGGCTATTTGCCCCTGTTCTTCTCTCATCACAGCTACCGAGTCTGCCCTTAGCTCCGGCACTTTCCCAGTCGTCGAATTTGCTCTGGCTCTCGGTGCCCTGGACCACACCTCGGGCACCACCTTGCCGATCTTCTCACCCACTACGCTGCTGTGAACGTGAAATCTCACGTTCCTATCTCCCTTGACCTTAATGCCAACTATTCCAAGTGGGTTTTCTTCTTCAAATCCCTTTGTGGAAAGTTCGGCCTACGGTCACATATCGATGGCTCCACTCCACCTCGCCCCGATGACCCCCAGTGAAACATCGCCGAGTGCTACGTGCGTAGCTGGTTGCTCGGCTCGATCGACGACTCTGTTCTCGACCTCGCCATGGAAGATACCGACCCCACCGCCCGGGATCTCTGGGTGGCTATCGAGCGGATCTTTCTTGCAAACAAGCAGCCTCACGCCATCTTCCTCCTCAACGAGTTCTATTCTATTGTACAAGGAGACTCCTTTGTCTCCTCATAATACCAGCGCCTTAAGATCAAGGCTGCTGCTCTCCGGGACGTCGGCCACCCTGTGGCCGACTCTCAACTCGTTCTCGCCCTTCTGCGAGGCCTCAACCCTCGCTTCTCAAACACCGCTGACAACATCGCCAACGCCACACCCCTTCCGTTGTTTGCCCGGGCCCATGACATGTTAGTTCTTAAAGAACTCCGTCTGGCCAACGACGAGAAGACCGTGGCCCACATCGCTCTCCTCGCCGCAATCGATAATGGCTGCCGAACATCTTGCGCTGCCGCTCCCTCCCACGGCTCTAGCGGCCATGGCTCCAACCATGGCAACACAGCCCGCACCGGGAAAGGCAAGGGCAAGAACTGGCAGGGTTCGATGCAATCGTGACCTGCTTCAGTCCCTGCTTAACCTGTCGATCCCACGGGTGGCTCTGCTACAACCCCTGGGCACCCTAGCCCCAGCCATGCAGCCCCATCGGATGGCAACTAGGGGTTCTCGGCGCCCATTCTCAGGCTCACCTGGCATTGGCTCCCATTCTATCGCCTCAGCCGATGCTACCGACACCACCTACCCAATCGATTCCCTCCTGGAACCAGGCTGGCCTTGTCATCGCCCACAACCAGATGACGCTCCAACCACAGCACCCTTGAGTGCTAGACTCTGGGGCGTCCTCCCACATGGCGTCATCGGCTGGTATACTCTGTTCTTGTCACCCCTCTTCCTTCCCTTTGTCACCATCGGCAATGGGCCACTCTCTTCCTCTCCAATGCCGCGGTAACTCCTCTCTGTCTCACCCACCACTAACCTCCCCCTTCATAATGTTCTTATCATAACTTCTCTTATTCACAATCTCGTATCTGTTCACCAATTCACACGAGACAACAATTGCTCAATCAAATTTAACGCTTCTGGTTTCTCTGTGAAGGATATCCCAACCCGGTGACAGATCCTTCGCTGCAACAGTGGCGAAAACCTCTACACCATTCCCGCTGCGCCGTCCACTCCACATGCTAGTGTTGCCCTCTCCACCAACCTCTGGCATCTTCGCCTCGGCCACCCCGGCCCCAACGCTGTCGCCACCCTCCATCGCAGCGCCTCCATCCGATGTACTCACAGCAGCTCCATGGTTTGCCACTCGTGTCAACTTGGCAAACATATGCGTTAGCCCTTTTTTAGTTCTCTCTTGTACCTCGCACCCGTTTGAACTTATACATTGTGATGTATGGACATCTCCAGTTAAAAGTGTCTCCGGTAATCAGTATTACCTTGCCATACTTGACGATTACATACACTATTGCTGGACGTTTTTGCTTATCAGCAAATCCGAGGTTGTATCTCAGCTCACTAACTTCGCCACCTACGTTTCTACTCAGTTCAACCTGCCCATCAAGGCTCTACAAACCGATAACGGTACGGAGTTCATTAACCGTATTATTACAACCTTTCTCACCTCGCAGGACATCCATCTACGGCTCTCCTGCCCCTACACCTCTCCCCAAAATGGCAAAGCCGAGCATCTCCTTCGCACCCTCAAGAACATAAGTCACACTATGCTACTTCATGCCTACTTACCTGCCACTTACTAGGCAGAAGCTCTGGCCACTGCGACTTACCTCCTCAATCGGCGCTCGTGCTCCTCCATTCAACACAACGTTCCATACGCCCTTCTTTACCGCATGGCACCCGACTACTCCCACCTTCGCCTCTTTGGGTGCCTCTGCTACCCAAACCTCACCGCCACTGCTTCCCACAAACTCGCTCCCCGCTCCACTGCCTGCATTCTCCTCGGCTATCCCTCCTCTCACAAGGGATACCAATGTCTCGACCTTTCCACCCGACGGGTCATCGTCTCTCGTCATGTCATCTTTGACGAGACATGCTTTCCCTTCGGTCTACTTAATCTAAGATCTTTTTTTAGCGATCTCGACTTCCTCCTCACCAAGACCGTGTCTTCCTGGTCTCCTCCACTGTTCTCCCCATCGGCCCCCTCATCGGCCACAGCTGAGGACTTACCTTTCACCTATCCCACTACTGTTCGGTCCGATGTCCCACCCATCAGACCCCCATTGACCCCACCACTCTCATCGGCTTCGACCGATCCTGTTCTTTTTCCATCGGACACCCCACTTCCATCGGCTCCTCAGCCTCCAACGGCTCCCCCTCCCTATCGGTTGCTCCGTCTTCATTGGACCGATCGGACCGATCGGCTCATCTGACTCTATCAGCTCTGGCCGATCTAGTTCTCCCGTTTCCTCTCACCTACAGCCGCCGATCCAGAGCCGATGACGCCCCCACCCAACCAGTTCTTCCCACCTCTACCACACTCCCATCGGCTCCCATTCCCTCCACCTCTCATATGGTCACTTGCTCACAGACTGGGTCTCTCCGCTCCACCAAGCGCTACGGGCTCTCCGCTGTCCACAGCTCTATCTTGCTCATCCCTGTGACCTCTCGCTCTGCCCTGGCCGACCCTCAGTGGCACGCGGCCATGGCCGACGAGTACAAGGCTCTAATGGACAACAAGACCTGGCGCCTCGTCCCCCGTCCTCCCGGTGCCAATATTGTGACCAGCAAGTGGATTTTTAAACACAAGGTCTACGTCGATGGCCCTTGCCTGTCACAAGGCACGCTGGGTAGTCCGGGGTTTCTCCTAATGCCCCGGTGTCGATTACGACAAGACTTTCAGTCCCGTCGTCAAACCCGCCACCATTCGGGTCGTCCTCACTTTGGCTGCCCCGCACTCCTGGCCGATCCATCAGCTTGATGTGAAGAACTCCTTTCTTCACGGTCATCTAACAAAAATGGTCTACTGCCAGCAGCCCCTAGGCTTCGTCGACCCCTCTCGTCCCGATGATGTCTGCCTTCTTCAACGTTCCCTCTACGACCTCAAACAAGCCCCTCGTGCCTGGTACCAGCGCTTTGCTGCCTATCTTCGGCACATCGGTTTCGTGGCCTCTGCATCCGATAGCTCCCTGTTCACTTTTCGTATAGGCAACGCTACCGTCTATCTCCTTCTATATATTGACAATATTGTCCTTACAGCGTCTTCGACATCTCTCCTTGACTAGATCATGGCCCGAGTCTACTCCGAGTTCGCTATGACCAATTTTGGTCCTCTCCACCACTTCCTTGGCATCTTCGTCACCCGTTCCTCTCACGGGCTCTTTCTTTTCCAGCGCCAGTACGTCATCGATCTTCTTCAGTGTGCAGGCATGGTCGATTGTCACCCCATGGCCACCTCGGTCAACACTCGAGTCAAACTCTCCGCTGTCGATAGCGCACTCGTTGCCAATCCCTCTCAGTATCGGAGTCTTACCGAGGCTCTCTAATACCTCACCCTTAAACGGCCCGACCTCACGTACGCCGTCCAGTAAGTGTGCCTCTTCATGCACGCTCTGCGCAAATCTCACCTCACGCTGCTCAAACGCATCCTACGTTACGTGAAGGGTACGCTCTCCAGCGGGCTGCTTCTCAGCTCCAGCCCCATCGACTCCCTCACTGCGTACTTCGACGCGGACTAGGCAGACTGCTCCGACTCTCGACGCTCTATGTCCGGCTACTGCGTTTTTCTCGGTGACACTATAGTTTCCTGGTCCTCAAAACACCAGACTATAGTGTCCCGATCCAGCGCCGAAGCCGAGTACCGCGCCGTCGTTCACGCCATCGCCGAGTGTTGCTAGCTTCGCCAGCTTCTCCAGAAGCTCCGTGCACCCCTCTCTTTTACGACCGTCATCTACTGCGACAATATCAGTGCTATCTACATGACCGCTAACCCGGTTCATCATCGACACACCAAGCACATCGAGATCGATATCCATTTTATCCGTAACAAGGTTGCCTTAGGACATGTTTAGATGCTCGATGTATCATCGGCGCACCAGTTCACCGATATAATAACCAAAGGCCTGCCTGCTCACCAGTTTTCGATCCATTCTCTACGTCCGTTCTCCTCTTGCTATGACTACGGACGATGTTAGACCACTCGACCACTAGTCTAGATCCGACCCTGTATATATTTAGAGTATTATTTTTTAAAAGTGGCAAGATGACATAGAGAATCATTTGGATTTCACAATCACGATTTCGAGAATTCAATGATATCCAATTTTGAAAACAAACGTGAACCAGATTTGTTAGATCTGTGAGTAATTTTACCAATAAATGATCAAACTTTTTAACAACTTTTTCACACAAATCTTAAGAAACAACGTAGTGCGGTGTTTAAGTGTTGGGCTTAATTTTTTTTTAAAAAAAACGTAAGCGTCGGGCTACGGACATCCAGGGGGCAAAGAGAAGTTGCAGGTTGACAAGATTACCACCGACTTAACTCTTAAACCGAAAAAAAATCCGTCCATTGAAAAAAATCCCCGTTTAAACTAATTTGATGTTTATATAGCCTTCATAGAACTAGAGCAAAATCGCGACGAAAACACTACACGGTGTATCACAAGGTGGCAAGTTCGCCAAGCAAACCAAAGTGGACGCACGGCCAACACCAAAGCCAGCGCACAACGACAGTTGCGCACACGTATAGATCGATCAACGGGCGAGTGCATATACAGGATAAAAGGGGCGCGGGGCATGAGGGGAGACAGAGGGAGGCGGAGGCCGGAAACGTACCCGACGGTGAGGACGAGAAGCCTCTTCTGCCAGCGCGGCGTGCGCTGCACGGCCTCGACGGCGCGGCGCACCAAATTCAATCCCCCCGACGCCAACATTGCGATCCGGCCAGGCCCCTCCTGCGTGCGCACGTACGTAGCGCGGGCCGGGGTGGTGGTGGGGGGGGGGGGGAGGGGACGGAGGAGGAAGGAGGATACCGAAGGCGAGGGTGAGGCGGAGGAGCGGTTTGCTCGCTTGCGAACACGCGGCGGCGGACGAGGGCGACGTGCCTCCTGGCCTCCCGGAGAAGCCTAATTATAAACAAACCAGGAGAAGAGGGGAGTAGAACTTTTATAGATTAACCCTCCTAAAAATACAAATTTTCTTTCACGCACCGGAGATCTACTCGTGAAGACTACTCCGAACGTCGGGTAGGGACATTATTTACAATAGAAACTCTTGTAGGGGGAATTCAGCAAGACGGCCATTGACAGCTTTGTGCTGCGTCACTGCGTTTGGTTTCCTTCCTGTTCAGCCGTGGCGAACACGTTGACACCCTAGACACGATCGAACGGCGTACGTTGTCCACGTGGACGGCTCGATGCTCGCGAGACGATCTTTGGCTTGTGAGACAAGAAAGGGAGGGGGCCAGCTAGCTGCGGCGGCGGCCCAGCTGTACTGTAGCAAAGGCGCTAGGGTTTTCTATGTTGTTTTGGAAACATATGATGCTTTTCCTTTCACGACTACCCAGTTTTTTTTAGGCCACGCTTGATTGGAGACTAATGGGCTACCTTAAATAAATATATTGAAACGCGTGACACTTTCGGTATGTAAAAGTGCAGCTTGAAAACTGGTTTACATGTGAATAAATCCACCCTACAAGTTTTGCAATTTTAGCTAAATTTTGCTTGGTTTTTTTTCCCTAACGGGAGACGTATACGTGTACACATTACTATGCTTTTTTGAAATGTCCTACAAGAGCCATGCTATCTGACACTCTGATTCTGATTGGACAAAACACATGGGCTCAATGTCTATTTTTTAAGATAAGAAAACGAATTATATTTGCTTAAAAAAGCTACAGCCACTTATTGCATCAGTTCGCTTAACAAGAGGATGTAAAGACTAATAACTCCAACACTTAAAGGAGAAATACATTTATTTAAGTTTATTTATAAATTTTTATCTAAAATTGGCAAATATCTACATGATTGTCAGCATGCAATATATATTAGCTACTTATTCTCATCATAACTCTATAGTTGTGCTCAGAACTGAAGCCAGTACATTACCCTTGAAAGCATTTGTATATAAGATTTAGTTAGAGATTTATAAAAAAACATATCATTTCTACTAATTCATATCCCAATATAAAGCAGATGCTCCTATTAAAATAATATTTTTAGTCAACATCCATAAGCTAATTCCCGATATATGAAAAAAAACTATTTGGAGGTTTTAGGCCAAAAGAGATATGCACTATTCTCCAAAGAAATTTAACAAAATAACAATCTAAGAATAAATGATGAATAGCCTTATTCTTCATAATCATTCAAAAGCAATATATTTTTCTACCATTCTAATTTTCCCTCGCTAAATTATCTTTGACTAGAATTACTCCTTTGAATAATTACCACATAAAAATCTTTATTTTAAGAGACATTTTTAACTTCTATAAAAACTTGTTACTCTCAATGTGTCCGTTGTTAATTAAGGCTAAATATATAGAACGGACTAAGAATTATCTATTTTTATGAAGATTCCATCTAAATACGTCATTTTCGTCGTTCAAATGAATATGTAAAAATGAGGCCAATTAACTAAGTTATGACCTACCAATGCTTTTCGAAAAAAATATTAAGTGGAATAGAATTCATAACGGTGCAATTAAAGCATTTCTACTGAGATGGATATCTGTTCTTAAAGGAAGATTTTCCTAACCATCTGTCCTCCAAAATCTTACATGTTTTCCATCATCAACTACCCAGGAACCCAAATGTAAGAATTTATTTTTGACTTTCATAATTCCTGACAAAAATGAGAATTTCTTTGTTTCCTCTCTACTTGGATAATTGTCTGGTTTTTTTAGTTATTTTGTCCTCAACAAGTCTTGCCACACTCCTTCCTCATTAATCAACTTAAACAACCATTTGCTTAGTAAGCATTGGTTTTGAATTTCTATGTTATGTACCTTAAGTCCACCCTGTTTTTTGGTTGACAAATGATGTCTCATCTTGTCAATCTATATTTCTTTTCGTGGTCATCACTTTGCCAAAAAAAATCATAATCTATAACAGTCAATTTTTCAAGAACTCCTTTTATGATCTCAAAAAACAAAATCATAAACATGACTAAACTTGATTGAGCTCAATTTATATTGAAAACCTCAATCAACTCTCTGGCTTCTGACACAAACTTTGAATGAATTGTGCCAAATCAGAAGTAGGACATATATTCTAATATAGGAATATAATTAGATATTCACTAAACTTCCAACCTTGATTGGAACTTACGATATGAAAACTACTAAATGTAAACCAAAAACAAATTAGGCTACTCAATCTAGCTAATCAGTATGAGCAAGATAACAGATCATAGAGCAATCTCAAAGTAAACAAGCTAAAGCAAGATAGCAAGCTAAGCACAAGTGAAACTCAAAAGGATAGAAATAATGGGATACAAAGACACAATGCGTTTGTTCCCAAAGTTTTGTTCCTTGAGGGGATCCTACATATCTGTTAAGGATCTTCCTCTTTGCTCTTTGGCTCTAAGACCTGTCTATCGTCTCCGTGGCCACTAAACTCTCAGGACCCATCCTTGCCCCACCAAGCTACCGTTGCCTGGAGCTAGATCTAGGCTCCTGCCGCCATTAGAGCTTGGCGTCCTCCAATCTAGGACCTAGCTGCTGTCATCGCCAAAAGCCAAGAAGCCCACCACCTATTGACTCATGTCTCCTGTCTCCCTACCAGAGCACATCGTGGTCGGTGCCTCTATCTCCACTGACCTATCTACTTCTCCATAGCCGTTGCCCTATGGACTTCACCATCTACCACGGGTCATGGAGCCCCCTTCCCTCTGCTCCACCCCTACACTCTCTTCTCTACTCAGTGGCCTCACAGCTAGAGTGTAGAGAAATGGGTGAAAAAAATTAAAAGGAAAAGGGATGGATGATTGGGTGGAGATAAGGTTGGTGCTAGATGGGCTTTGTTGGGCTACTAGCCTAGTAGTGGCAGCTTGCTATGTTGTATTGCAAGGCCTAGGCACACAAGCTAGCCCCTGATGGCCGATGGTCCCTTAACTCATTTGGCTCGTGATCCAGATCGAGCTGGCTCGTTATTTCTAAGGAGCTAAAACATGAGCACAACTTATTATAAAAACTCAACAAGCCGATCAGAGCTAGCAATGAGCTGAGAGAACTAACGAGCTATGAGTTTTTTTGTTTAGCCATACTCATGAGCAACACTGAATCATCTAGAAGTCCTCAACTACACACAATAAAAATTAGCTCTAGCACTCAACATCTCAATCCAACTCTCTCTCATAAGATGATATTCACAAAGATTGAGTGAGAGAGGGAGAGGACAGGCTCTAGAAAGATGTGCTTGTCCACTACCTAGGCTTTACAAAATTCCTAGCTCCACCACAATGCCCTACTTTTCTACCACTAGTGCTATGACTATGCGTTGCAACGACATCCAGATGAATACGAACGAATGGTTTTATAGGGTTTAGTTTTTTCTATCTATTTTTTTTGGGTGAGGTGTTTTTAGGTAGGGTGGATTTTTTTACGTGGGGAGAAGGAGGACAACTCTACTTTTAAAGTTTCTACCATATTTCAGTAGGTCTTCAAGAGTCTTGCCAAAGCGGATCTTGTATTCCTTATTGCCTTAAAATTATACCCGTTTGAAGGAGCACTTTTTGTAGAAGGGTAGTTATTCTATATGTGTATTCATGTTATCTATTGTTTTCAGGGTATGTCATATTTTATACACATACAAATTCCTAGATTTCTGCTAGTTGGGAAGTAAATATTCTCACATATGGATTGTTGGTCAGTGCAAATCCCTAGCAACAAATACTTTTCACAAACCCTAAACCTTGAATTTTCAACACATGGAACCTCTGTTCAACACTATAACTTCCAATCCAAGAAATGACACTTCGTTAATACTACAACTTCCGGTCAACGATCTTAAACTTCCAATATATTTAGCACTTGGATCTTATAAGGTTAAATCCTTGATTCAAAACTCATAGCAAAAGGTATCAAACAACAAACACAAATAAATTTCATGTTTGCTACTTATCACTCAACTGAGATTTTATCCTCTTCAATCTCTATCTAAATTAGGAAACCACATAGTGAGTCTAGAGGATAGAGAGGAGAACTTACTTGCATAGGTGGTGCCTAGGTGTGGGTGGCAAGGGCTACTCATCAAAGTGTTTAAGAGGCTACGACGATGCTCACGCCATGAGCACGCCGACACCTAGAAGGTCTACACTTAGCTCGAGTGCAGGCCGATCAGTTTCTCTCTGTGGCTCGAGGTACGCACGCCGAGGGCCATGGGGTTCGGTCGGCTTCAGCGCGACGGTGCGGGTGCGGGCGTGCTAGTCAATTTGACCCTGCAATTGACAAGGAGTGGCAAACGGGTCAGTCAGATGATGGTCAATACGGGCCCTCACTATCGGCCGCGTCCGAATAGCTCCTACTATCGGCTGGTCGCTGATAGGAATCAGGGTACCTTTCCATCGGCTGGGGAGCCAATGTAGACGTAGGCAAATGTCGACGAAGGATACGATGTCTCTAAGTGTATCGAACGCGAGGCTTTGATCCATCGGCCGTAGAGCCGATAGATATACAGGATGGAGATGGCACCATGAGACCCGTCGCCCACCGTGATGACGCTGCTGGCACTAAATCTCAAAGATTGGACCTAACCAAGACAGTATGAGAATGAGGCCAATGATAACGGGATGGTAGACACCGGATCAGACGTGCTGAAGTAAGGGCGAAGCGAACCCATCGGCTAGCTGAGCCGATAAGTGGACGTCTCTCTAGAGACAGGCGTGCCTCGGTTGGAAGGCCAACGCGCTTGGTATGGTGCTCAAAGAAAAATCTCTGAAGACCTGGTGCGTATCGGCTGAGGAGCCGATACACTGGGTGTGACACTCAACGTATAGATAACTTATCGGCTAACACTCTGATGAAACGCCGTACTGATACCTATAGGCCTAAAGCTCATTCTACCGTCGACAGCATCGTAGGTCAAATCTAACCGATACAGCACGAAACCGATGACGGTAGAGAAAGCTTGATATACCGATAGATACTACACAAACGTGATGCGATACATCCTATCACCCTAAGAGATCGAACCTAATCGATACAGTCTTAGACAGAACGAGACATATCGAGATAGTGACGGGACTTACCCCTTCGCCGGAGATCGGACCTAACCGATACAGCCCTACGTCGAGAGTCAAACCCCGCCGGTAAAAACCGAGATGAATTAGGGTGACGATGCGCCGAGATTGTATTGATCGATAGATTGATGATTACATGTTTTCAGGGGCTCTATATTTATACCCTGGGTTTACAGAGTCTGACGTGTTTATAACAACCATCGGACGTTATTTTCTAACAAAGATAAAGGAAAATATCTCTGAGAAAGTTAACTAACTAACTAAATATTCCTATTCGTATAAGATAAGATAGAATACCCTATCGTAAACCACGGCTGCTGCTCAAACTCAATCTTATCTGGATAATCTTCTATTATAGAACCGAGTCTTTGTCTCAATCCAATCGGTTTCTTTCTTATAGCAATTGGATAATTCTACGCTTAAACGATCATTTCTTTTAATCTATCGTTAGGCTTTTGACGTTAACAAACGAATATAGAGAGATAAGAAAGAATGGACGAGGTAAGAAAAACTCGTAAGACCTAAGAAAAAGGATAAATGAAGGTGGTGAGGCTATAGTGGTAGTAGTGACAGGATAGGCAAAGCTATTGGACCCACTAATGCTGGCGAGGGTAGAGATGGTTGTACGATGGAGAATTAGGCAGAGAGAGAGTGGTGAAGCTCGTTAGTCGCGTGCAAGATATTGAACGATTAGACAAGTGGCTTAATATGTAGACCTGTACAACCTGATCATCTAAAAGTGACTTAGAGAAAAAAATAGCTTAAAAATGAATACAACATTGAATTTTGTTCCCCAATTACAGTGTTACCGTCGTTAACTCACTCTTACATCTACTTGTCTCTGACCCTTTGGGAGGCGATTCGCAGAAGCCCCTAGAAATCAACGAACCAAGAAGGCAATAATGCTCCTGCAATGGACCAAAAGTCGTAATTGAGGCCACCCGTTGCCGTGAAGGTTGGTGGCCAGCGAAGGACCTTACCGTACGGACCACACCAACACATGGCCTCACATCCCTCGCGTCTCACCATAAATCCGCGACCTTTCTCCCTGCCCCCAACCCCCGAGAACAGCAGTGGAGAAGGAAGGAAGCAATCGGAGCAGCCCTGTCCGACTCTGCATTGCTGCCCTGGGGGATTCTCAATTCGCCAGATTCGGTTTCTTGGCGTCTGCAATTATTCGTGCCTTCAAGGTATCCATCCTCCCCTTTTTACTAAGCGAATTGTGTGCGCGCGCGCTTCTTTGCTTTCTTTCTTTCTAGCCAGTTCATTTTAGGTTGTGTCTTGGGTTCAACACGAGTCTGCCATTTAGCCGTCGGGGAGTTTGGGTTCGATTGAAGTTTGGGTGCCGGATGGCGCCCCTGAATTTGTAGTCGTTTATATGTTCTCAGACCTGACAGAGCTGATAGGAAAAAAAATAGCATTTTGATGTGAATCTGACTGACACGGGGAGAAGTCCGACAAGAAATTTGTCTTCGTGGCCAACAGCTAGTGATGAGTTCCATCTAGTCTTGAATTGTGGCTAGAATGCTGGATCGATAGGTTTCCCATTAGATTGTCGGTGTTGCCGATGATATACGAGTGTTTGTTTTGTGCTAAATATACAATTCAGCTCTCTTTCGTAAAGAATTTTACCTTTTTAAGGAGCATAAACATCAGGACGGGAATTCATGACTGGTCATAGGCTGTAGCAGGGTTAAGAGAGTTAGAGAGACTATCAACTGTGAAGCTATTTGTAGTATTGAGGTTTTTAGTTAACTCGGCTGGTATTACCTGGGTCTTCTGGTGAAACTGAATGGGTTTTTCAGTTAACTCAGCTGGTATTACCTGTGCCTTTCGGTGAAACTGAACGAATCGATATGTTAAATAGCAATTTGCATTTCAGATCTTAGATTTTCTTTCTCTGACCAACTAATTTAGCCACTTTGCCCACTACAAATTCATGGGCGTAAACTATGCCTATGGTCAAATTGTGGTAAGTAAACAAAATGCACTTTTCATTTGCTGGAAGTGCATTTCTCAATTATATGTTCATCACATAGGGACAAACAAGATTTCCACTTTGAATAAAAAATATTGTGTGGTCCAATATCTACATTATATCACCTGAAACCCTAGGCAGCCTCCATCTAATACATGTTCGAAAACCAGCATGCATGCTCATTTCCATATGGGCTTCAATTCATTTCCATTGAGTGTCCATACTTCATACTTATGTTGATGTGATACATGTCAAGCCATCAAGGATGCCTGGCCTTCTTATTTAATTAATTGCATATATTCTTGCTGCTAATTAATGTATCCAGCCAAATAGTTCAACTACTTTCCATATATAAAACATTTCTCTAGATTTTTTTGTTGAACTAGTTAGGGACTTGCTTCAGTAAATTGGAAAGCTGTTAATTAAATCTACAGAATAAGTCAATGCTGTTTTAGTGAACTCTCAGACTATCCACGTGACCACGTCACTTGTCTTGCCATAGGATGAAAATTTCGTATGATCCACTGGGTGGATTTATCACTGCTTTTTACCTTGTGATTTCTCAGTATTTTTTGTTTTTTGTTGTAAAAAAATATTCATTTCAAGGTGTTAGAATTAATTGCTATTTACTGCAATCCTCTAGTTACTTGTGCCAAGTTAATACCCAGCTGGCCTCTTGATTGCTATTTACTGCAATCCTCTAGTTACTTGTGCCGGGTTAATACCCAGCTGGTCTCTTGGGACTCGGCTGGCTCCTTGGGACTCGGCTAGCCCCTTGGGCCACCCTTCTCCAATCTATTTATATGTAACACCTCTGTAATCTCATCATCAAGCAATCTAAGCCTGTTAGGCTATTGTCTATCATGGTATCAGAGCTAGGAGAGGATGACACAGTCCATGCGCGACCATGCCGGATCGTAGGGGCGGGAGTCGTTGTTGAGGACATGATCCTTTAAGGCAAAGCGGCCGAGGATGAGGAGGACGTAGCCACGCCACAGTCAAGCTGCATCCCACCCCTCCTGCTACTGCGTGCGCCCATGGCCGCCTCCGGCTCCTCCACTGTGGCTACCGCGGCCAAGCTCCGTGACGAAGCCCTCTCTACTGCTAAGCGCCTAGAGGACGAGGCCTCCTCTCTGCACACCACCAACACAGAGCGCAGCTAGCAGCTCGAGGAGGAAGCTGCTCTTCTCAAGTCCGCCGCCGCCGCCCAGGAGCGTGTCCGCGCCGCCGCTGACGCTCTTGACAAAGAGCGCGCATAGGCCGATGCCCTAGAGCAGCAGGCCGCGGCCCTCCGGGATCACCTCCGCACCGAGTTTTAGGACGACGACGACGTCCGCTCTACTTCCTCTAAAGCCATCACCTGCGCCTGCGCCTCCACGCCCTCATCAGGCTGTTGCTCATAAGGCTGCTGTTGGACAGCCTTTCAGTGGCAACCGTGGCAGACGCCGCCGCGGTGGGCACGGCTCTGGCGACTCCCATGGTAGTCCGCAGAACAATATCCCCGGTGCTGCACCAGCCACACAGCAGTGGTCGTCACTTCTCAACCCGTGGACCGGCTCTATCCACATGTGGCCAGGGTCCACCGCCGGCGGAGCTCGTGGTCCTCCACCACGCGCAGTCCGGCCTGCATCTCCGCAGCAGGCTCTGGTGGCCGGCGTGCCACCTGCGTACTTTGCTCCACGCCGGCTTCCGGGACCTACTACCTGCAGCCACCTCAGGCACCTCCTGCTTGGGCACCATGGACGCCCGAGGGCCTCGCTAGCGCCTTCAGCACCGTCTCTCTCACCCCACCACCGAGTTCCTCGGATTGGGTGATCGACTCGGGTGCCTCTTCCCACATCACCGCCAACCCTGGTATGGTCACTGCATCACCATCCTCTTCATTTCCTTCCTCCATTATCGTAGGCAACGGTGCCACCCTTCCTGTCATTGGCACCGGTTACTCTGTCCTTCCTGGACTCTTTCGCCTCGATAATGTCCTTGTCGCCCCTGACATCATCAGAAATCTCCTTTCTGTTAGAAAATTTACTACTGACAATTTCGTTTTTTTTGAGTTTGACCCTCTTGGTGTTTCTGTGAAGGATCTCCGTACCTGGAACACCCTTCTCAGATGTAACAGCACGGGGCCACTCTACACCCTACAGCTGCCTTCATCCACCACTGGCTCCTACGCCCTTGTCGCCACTCCCTCCCCGACTACTTAGCACAGGTGCCTTGGTCACCCCGGCAAGGCCACTCTTCAGAACCTCGCTCAGTCCTCCTCCATTGTCTGTAGTAAGGCTGAAGATGACTCCCTCTGCCACGCCTGTCAGCTTGGGCGTCATATTCGTCTTCCTTTTACTACTTCCCTGTCTAGAGCATCCAAGAATTTTGATTTAATCCATTGTGACCTGTGGACATCTCCTGTTGACAGTGTCTCTGGTTTCAAATATTATTTAGTTATTCTTGATGATTGCTCCCATTTTCTCTGGACTTTTCCCCTTTGCGTTAAGTCCGATGCATTCCCCACGATTTCTAATTTCTTCGCTCATGTGTCTACTCAATTCGGCTGCACCATCAAATCAGTCCAATGTGACAACGGTGGAGAGTTTGACAACTCCACCTCTCGTGCTTTCTTTCTTGCTCACGGCACCACCCTCCGCATGTCGAGCCCCTATACCTCCTAGCAAAATGAAAAAGCCGAGCGCATGATCCGCACCGTCAACAACATCACACGAACCCTTCTCTTCTAGGCTTCCATACCCTCCTCTTACTGGGCTAATGCTCTAGCCACTGCCACCTATCTCATCAATCGCCTCCCTACCAAAACACTAAACATGAGCACTCCTTTCTTCGCCCTCCATGGCACCCTCCCTTCCTATCATGATCTTTGAGCTTTTGGGTGCACCTGCTATCCCAACCTCTCTGTCATCACTCACAAGCTTGGCCCCTGCTCCACTCTCTATGCATTTCTTGGTTATTCACCGGATCACAAGGGCTACCGGTGCCTTGACCTACACACTAACCGCGTCATCATTTCCCGCCACGTTGTCTTCGACAAGACAACGTTCCCTTTCTCCCACAGCCGGCCATCCCCACCCCCGTAGGAACTTGATTTTCTAACTGACGACGACACTATTCCAGTGTCCCCTCTTCCTGCAGGTACACCCGGAGCTGTTGGCCCCTTGCCACCCACTCCCCCGACGCGTGCTCCCTCCCAGCAGGTGCCTCTGGTACCATCGCTGGCCTATGTGGGCACGCCGGCGTCGAGGGCTCCTCCCGGCTTTCCCACCCCTCTGGCGTCACTTACAGCACCTCCGGTGCTGCTGGCGCCCTCCACTCCAGCGCCGCCGGCCATGTCCAGGGGGTCCCCGACGTCCTCTGAACAGGCGCCCCCTATACCAGTCTTCCCGGCACCACCCATTATTCACGTCTACAGCAGGCGTGCCCCTGCCCCTGCTCCTGCCCCGCCACCCGAGCGCCCGACAGGGGCCCCTCCTCGACGCTCTAGCATGGTCCCCTCTCCACCTCGCTATGTCAAGAGCGATCCTTCGGTTTCTACTGGTGTTGTTTCCATTCCGCCGGTCGCCAACTCCAATGGCATGGCGACCCGTGGAAAGACAGGGTACTGGCAGCCTTGCCTCGCCTTGCGTACTGAGGCATTGTCTCCACTACCGCGGTCTTGCCGTGATGCTCTTGCTGATCCTCATTGGCGCTAGGCCATGGAAGACGAATATGCAGCCCTTAAGGACAACCACACTTGGGACCTCGTCTCTCGCCCTGCCAAGGCCAACGTGGTTACTGGCAAATGGATTTTCAAACACAAGTTCCATGCCGATGACTCATTGGAGAGATACAAGGATCGTTGGGTACTTCGGGGGTTTACTTAACGTCCCGGTGTTGATTATGATAAAACCTTCAGCCCGGATGTCAAGCCAGCCACTATTCGCACAGTCATCACGGTGGCACACTCTAGGGATTGGCCGATACATCAGCTGGATGTGAAGAACGCTTTCCTACACGGAACACTTTCAGAGACAGTATACTACTCTCAGCCTACTGGGTTCGCTGATCCTGCTCTCCCTGATCATGTCTGCAGACTCAACAAATCTCTCTACGGCCTGAAACAAGCCCCGCGAGCCTGGTACAGCCGGTTTACCTCCTTTCTGATCTCACTGGGATTCACTAAAGCCAAGTCAGACACATCTCTCTTTATATACAGCCGCGGCACCGAGACAGTCTACTTGCTCTTATACGTGGATGACATTGTCCTTACGGCTTCGTCTCAGCAGCTCTTTCGCTATGTCATTGCTGCATTGAAAAAGGAGTTCGCCATGAAGGATCTTGGACCCTTGCATCACTTTCTCGACATTGCAGTTCAGCGCCATAGGGATTCTATTCTCCTTTCACAGCGTCAGTACACACTGGATATACTTGCTCGCCATGGCATGAGTGACTGCAAGCCTTGCTCCACTCCAGTTGACACTTGTGCAATAGTACCAGCTGATGCCGGCCCGTCTGTTGCTGATCCCACTGCTTATCGTAGCCTTGTGGGTGCCCTCCGGTACCTTACCTTCACTAGGTCTGACATTGCCTATGCTGTCCAATAAGTGTGCCTTCATATGCATGATCCACGAGAAACTCATCTTGTCGCTGCCAAGAGGATCCTTTGCTACCTTTAGGGTATCCTCAGTCATGGTCTGGTCATTTCCCGAACAGCCCCAACACAGCTCCGTGTGTACACCAACGCTGATTGGGCAGGCTGTCCGGACACCCGCCGCTCCACCTCCGCCTACGCCGTCGTCCTCGGGGGCAGCCTGATCTCCTGGTCATCCAAGCCGCAGCCCACTGTCTCCCGGTCTAGTGCCGAGGCAGAATAACAGGCTGTTGCCAATGGCGTCACTGAAGCCTCTTGGCTGCGGCAATTGCTCCAGGAACTTCACCATCCCCTGGACTCTGCTTGTCTTATCTACTGCGACAATGTCAGCGACGTCTACCTCTCCACCAACCCCGTTCAGCATCAGCGCACTAAGCACGTGGAAATCGACCTTCACTTCGTCCGTGAACGAGTCGCCATGGGTGCAGTCTGGGTTCTTCATGTGCCCACCACGTCGTAGTTCGCCGATGTCTTCACCAAGGGGCTCCCTTCCTGTGTCTTCATGGATTTTCGCTCCAGTCTGAACGTTCGCTCCACCGACGATCTGACTGCGCGGGGTGTTAGAATTAATTGCTATTTACTGCAATTCTCTAGTTACTTGTGCCGGGTTAATACCCAGCTGGCCTCTTGATTGCTATTTACTGCAATCCCCTAGTTACTTGTGCCGGGTTAATACCCAGCTGGCCTCTTGATTGCTATTTACTGCAATCCCCTAGTTACTTGTGCCGGATTAATACCCAGCTGGTCTCTTGGGACTCGGCTGGCTCCTTGGGACTCGGCTAGCCCCTTGGGCCACCCTCCTCCAATCTATTTATATGTAACACCTCTGTATTCTTATCATCAAGCAATCTAAGCCTGTTAGGCTATTGTCTATCACAAGGTTTAGGTTATCAGCTTTGTTCTCCATATCTTTCTTACCAAGCCTTAATAATCTGCTGAGAAGCACAACAGTAATGGAAATTGTGCAGTGGACCTTACTAATGAAATTATACCTGGTTCTAGTCAATTGAAGTATATAGATATATCTAAAGTGCTGATTGCTAGCTTTTTATTTCTATTAAGATATTTACATCATCATTTTTTAGCCATGCATTGTCTACATATTAAGGTTTTAAGCCAACAAATGATATATATTCTGAGCTTCTCTTTGGCAGAGTTTATTTGGAAAATTTTGCCTAATGTTTATATGCTTGCATTTCCTTTGTCTTAATGTGCACATGTTCACGTGCGCTGATTGCTGGCTTTAGTCCAAAATAGGATTTGTACTTACTAGAGTTTGAAATATCAATTATGTTAACTGGCCACATATCTATCCATGTGCATGAGTGGATACTGCTCCTAGCTAGGTGGGTTGTTCACACTTCACACCACTGGCCAGGCTATGTGTTGGCCCAAGTTGAGATTAGGCTTGCCACACCCCTAAGCCCAAGCTTCATTGAGCCTGTAATTTGTTTCAATGCTTGAAAGGTGGCCTCATCCTGCAAGACCAAGCTTATAGGGAACATACAGACACATCCACACATAAACTGACCCAGTTAATCCTCTATCTCTCTCCTTTTTTTTTTGAGGGAAAGCACTACCGGGCCTTGCCTAGTAGTTACATATTATAAAACATAAAGTATATGTACAGGAAAGAAAAAAAGGAACTGGCAATCCATTAATTGGCTCCACATCTACCTTCATGGCTACAGCTTGTGTCTTTCCTTTTATCTGCATGTGCACTTTGTTTTGAATTAGTTTACAAAGATATAGTTTTTCTTCTGCCCATTACTTGTGTATCTGCAATATTTGCTATCACTTTTTGAAACATTGTAATTGTTGTACTTTGTTTCTGCCAAATAGTTAATCATGCTTTTTGTCTGTATTGCAGTATTGTGAATTGCAGTGAAAGGCCATTCTAGGGAATGCAGAAAGATGTGCTTGCACGCCAGAGATATCTCCTGTGAAGAGGATGGCATTTCTCCCATTGATTTGAGATCATTAATTCTTGATGAGCGAGGATTTCAGTTGCTCACCTGGTGCATTCTGCAATCACAAAGTAATAACGATGCTATCAATGTCAGAAATACTGCTATGCTAGATCATGCAATTTCTGATGACGGTTGAAGTTTTTTGCTTTTACAACTTCTCTCTAAAATTCTAATAAAGAATTGTCTGCTAGCATTTTTTTGAATGATGGAACTTGAGAAGAATGGAAATATTCTACTGCGAAGGTATGAGATTGGAAAATTATTGGGGCAAGGAACTTTTGCCAAGGTTTATCATGGTAGGAATATTGTGACTTCCCAAAGTGTGGCTATCAAGGTGATCGAAAAGGACAAAATTTTTAAGGTAGGCCTAATGGATCAGATTAAACGAGAGATATCAGTGATGAAATTAGTGAGGCACCCCAATATTGTACAGCTGTATGAGGTCATGGCTACCAAATCCAAGATATACTTTGTGCTAGAATATGTCAAGGGTGGTGAATTGTTTAACAAAGTAGCTAAAGGTAGGTTAGAAGAAGATGTTGCAAGAAAATACTTCCAGCAATTGGTAAGTGCTGTTGATTTCTGCCACAGTAGAGGTGTTTATCATCGTGATCTGAAGCCAGAAAATCTACTTGTTGATGAAAATGGAAACCTGAAAATCACCGATTTTGGATTGAGTGCTCTTGCTGAATCAAGACGACAAGATGGCCTTCTACACACAACTTGTGGAACTCCAGCATACGTGGCACCCGAGGTGATCAGCCAAAAAGGGTATGACGGTGTCAAGGTTGACACATGGTCTTGTGGTGTGATCCTGTTTGTTCTGTTGGCTGGTTATCTTCCTTTCCAAGATTCAAATTTGATGGAGATGTACAGAAAGATTGGGAAAGCAGAGTTCAAATGCCCATCTTGGTTTCGGTCTGATGTACGAAAACTAGTTTCAAGAATTCTTGATCCAAACCCAAGAAGTAGAATACCAATTACAAAAATAATGGAAACCTACTGGTTTAAAAAAGGATTTGACAACAAGCTAATCCGTAATAATGTGGAGACAAAGGAATCACTTACAGCTCTTGCTGATGTTAATGTAGTTTTCTCCTCCATCGGTAGCAGTTGCAGCAAAAAGACTGAGGAGAAACAGAATGCAGGAAAGCTAACTAACCTTAACGCTTTTGATATTATTTCTCTTTCAGAAGGCTTTGATCTTTCTGGCTTGTTTGAGGAGGCAGATAAAAGGAAAGAAGCAAGGTTTACATCAAGTCGATCAGCTTCAGCTATTATCTCAAAACTAGAGGATGTCGCCTCATGTTCAAAGTTGACAGTGAAAAAGAAAGAAGATGGTGTGCTGAAAATGGAAGGTGCAAGTGAAGGCAGGAAAGGTGTATTGGCAATTGATGCAGAGATCTTTGAGGTGACTCCTTCATTTCATTTGGTAGAAATCAAGAAGAACAATGGGGATACACTAGAATACCAACATTTGTGGAAGCAGGACATGAAACCAGCTCTTCAGGACATTGTTTGGGCTTGGCAAGGTGAATGTCAGGATCGGCAACCTGAAGATCATGGCCAGCCATAGAATTGTTTCAATGTTGAAGTGTTTCGTTGCCACAGTAAAGGCACTGCTTATTGTGTTGGCATACCAAAGTTGTATCTCCTTTTGCTTGTATTTGTTCTATCTCCTGTCTTCCCAAATCCATAGCTCAATGAAATTGCACAACAATGTAATTGGATTCTGAAGAATCTGAACTTAAAATGCACTGTAATACTAGTTATTTTTATTGTTGACAGTTCAGTCTTCGTAATTGAAATATATCAAGGAATAAGCTACCTGATTTAATATTTGATGCTTTGATGCCTCAAGTCTGAACATCTTCGTCTAGACTCTAGATGAACATAGCACCTAGTTAATCTATGAGTACTAACATGTTTTTGTGCTGTGATTGCTTATTAAAGGATATTAGGCCTACAGTGCTACTTACAGAGTTCTTTTCTCTTAGGAGGGCAGGATAAACCATGGAAAAATACCGGGAAGAGAAGCATGTGGATCTTTGACAGCTGCTAATGGCTTATGTTTACAAAAGTCAAGGCTTCAGAAATTTGAAGCACTCAGTTAATTTTCATCGTTTTGCCCGTTGGCCAAATGACTAGTCAATTTAGTTGGCAAACTCTACTTCTTTTTGCCCGTTATCTCATCCTTTTCATCCTTGACAGATCAGTAGCACTAGTTCTAAAAGTATTAATGAAAAATTTCTTGCCAGACACTCCAAAAGCAATGGAAAAATCGGTTGCTTGTTGGTAGTACAACAAACCCTTTCAATTTAAGAAAATTAGGATAGATTAAAAATCTAACTTAAACTTAAGCCACAGGTACGAAAATATTTATTTTCTATGTAATCCTATTTGAAAATAAAACTTTAAAAATATTTCAAATTTTTAATTATTTTTTTCTATGTTAATTCTTCTTATATTATTATCACATATTATTATCACGTAAAGTCGCTTCCTTGTCCACCATGCCGGCGAACCCTCCTCGTCGTCTGACACTAATGCTCACTAGCTTAGAGGCTAATGACCAGAGTTGGTCTTTGCTGATCCCGGTACCTCTTGCAATCCCTGCTAAGTTGAAAGCTTGCACAAGAAATAGATGTACTGATTGTATCGAGTATTAGTGAGCGGCACGTATATGAGCACGTAACTTAGACTGCGTAACTAAAAACAATTGTATTGAGTCCTAGGGAATAAGGGTATAAGAGTATATGATTTGGATCATAAATAATCCTAAAGATATAGATATAAACTAGCCATATCTATCATACTAATCACACTCACACACTCTAGAATCCTCTATCATATAGTCTTACAAGCTTTAACCAATAACCTCGTAGAGCGCCACAACACCACGGCCGCCACTTGGAGAAGCCGTCGCCTCTGCCCCCATCCCCTGACCAGAGCCTCAGAACTTGTTAGATCACTGGATCACTGAACTATATACCTAATTCTAATTCCTTATATAGTGTTTGGAGTTAGTCTTATTGTATTCATTCTTACATGGTATCAGAGCAGGTCTAGACATCTCTAACGCGCTAACATCCTCTTGTCGGTGAGTCGACGCTTTCTTTTCATTGCCGACTTCCTTCCCGGTATTCCCTCTTTGCTCTCTCGTCTCGACTCCTTTTTCCTCCCGTCTCCTCCACAGACGGTTTTCTCCTTCACCACCATCTCTCATCCCTTGCTCCTCCACATGACGAGGCGACGGTTTCCATCCGCCTCCTCGTCTCGGCTCACACCCGCCTTCGCCCTTTTCTTGCCTCCTGCATCTTTTCTCCTCCGACACCGGCGCACCTCTGCGCTCATCGTCTCCATTGGTGGACTCATCCGCCCTCCATCGGCTGGAACTCTCTCTCGGTTCCCGCTTTTTTGACACGCTCACCTGCTCCCGGACACGAACCTTCTCTACTTACGTCTGAGCCACTCCAACGTGTCCACGGACACAAATCTCTGCCTCTAGAACACGAACATCCTCTCTTCATGTTCGGCCCCTGTCCGAGTTTTCGCGTTCGCTCCACTCCTTTGCCTCCACGAGTCTAAGGATGTGAAACTTCTCTTCACGGACGTGAATCTTCGCACGTCCGTGACCCACCCACTCTCTGACTTACCTACTCTACTATCCACCTTTCCCTTAACTACTCCGCTGCTGGTTGGCCCATCTTTTCTTCTCATCGGCTCACTCCCCATCGACCAATCACTCCCCTGATCGGCCGCTCTCCTTTCTCATTGGCTTCTTTCCATCGACCTCTTACCCTCATCGGCTTTTTGTCCCTATTGCCCTCTTTTCATGGCCACCAAGTCAGCCCTTAGATCTGGCACTCTCCCAGTCACCGAATCTACTCCAACCATCGGTGCCCTAGACCACACCGAATCTACCTCGCCAATCTTCTCACCACCCTACGCCGCTGTCAACGTGAAATCTCACGTTCCCATCTCTCTCGACCTCAACGCCAACTACTCCAAGTAGGTATTTTTTTTTAAATTCCTATGTGAAAAGTTCGGCCTCCGGTCACACATCGATGGCTCCGCTCCACCTCGCCCCGATGACCCCCAGTGGGACATCGCCGAGTGCTGCGTGCGTAGCTGGTTGCTTGGCTCGATCGATGACTCTATCCTCGACCTCGCCATGGAGGACACCAACCCCACCGTCCGGGATCTCTGGGTGGCTATCGAGCGGCTCTTCCTTGCCAACAAGTAGCCACGCGCCATCTTCTTACTCAACGAGTTTCACTACATAGTACAAGGAGACTTTTTTGTCTCCTTGTACTACCAATGCCTTAAGGTAAAGGCTGTCACTCTCCACGATGTCGGTCACCCTGTGGCCGACTCACAACTCGTCCTTGCCCTCCTGCGAGGACACAATCCACGCTTCTCCAACACTACCGACGACATCGCCAACACCACACCCCTTCCGTCGTTTGCCTGGGCCCATGACATGCTAGTTCTCAAAGAACTCTGTCTGGCCAACGACGAGAAGATCATGGCCCACACAACTCTCCTTGCCGCAGCCGATCATGGTTGTCAATCCTCCTGTGCTGCCGCCACCTCTCACAGCTCTGACGGCCATGGCCCTAACCATGGCAACACAGCTCGCACCGGTGGCACCGACAAAGGCAAGGGCAAGGGCAAGGGTAAGAACTGGCATGGTCCGATGCAATCGCGAGCTGCTCCAGTCCCTGCCCAGCCTGTTGGTCCCACGGGTCCGTGGCTCTGCTACAACCCCTGGGCACCCTAGCCCCAGCTGCGCAGTCCCATCGGCTGGCAACCAGAGGTTCTCGGCACCCATCCTCAGACCCACCTGGCATCGGCTCCCACCCTGCCACCTCAGCCAATGCTACTGCCACCACCCACCTAGTTGGTTCCATCCTGGAACCAGGCTAGCCTCATTGCCGCCCTCAACTAGATGACGCTCCAACCTCAGCACTCTTGGGTGCTATAATAAGGTGTGTCCTCTCACATGACGTCCTCGGCTGGTATACTCCGCTCTTGTCATCCCTCCTCCTCCCCCTTTGTCACCATCGGCAATGGCCACTCTCTTCCTGTCCAGTGCCGTGGTGATTCCTTTCTGTCTACACCCACCACTAACATTCCACTTCATCATGTCCTCATTGTTTTCTCCCTTATTCACAATCTAGTATTTGTTCACCAATTCACACGAGATAACAATTGCTCAATCGAATTTGACGCTTCTGGTTTCTCTGTAAAGGATATCCCAACCCGGTGACAGATCCTTCATTGCAATAGTGGCGGTGACCTCTACACCATCCCCACCGCGCCGTCCACTCCACACGCCAGCGTCGCCCTCTCCACCAACCTCTGGCATCTTCGCCTTAGCCATCTCGGCCCTGACGCTGTCACCAACCTCCGTCGCATCGCCTCTATCCAGTGTACCCACAGCAGCTCCACCGTTTGCCACTCGTGTCAACTTGGCAAATATGTACGACTGCCCTTTTCGAATTCTATATCTTGTACCTCACGACCGTTTGAACTAATACACTATGATGTATAGACTTCTCTGGTTAAGAGTGTCTCCAGTAATCAGTATTATCTTGCAATACTTGATGATTACACACACTATTATTGTACCTTTCCACTCACCTAACTAACTTCAGAAACTACACTTCTAACCAGTTCAACCTCTCCATCAAAGCTCTACAAGCCGATAATGGTACAGAATTTATCAACCGTACTATTCAAACCTTCCTCACCTCCCAGGGCATCCATCTACGCCTCTTCTGCCCCTACACCTCTCCCCAGAACGACAAGGCCGAACGCCTACTTCACACTCTTAACAACATAAGTCGCACAATGCTGCTTCATGCCTACCTACCTGCAACTTACTGGGCTGAAGCACTAACCACTACGACTTACCTCCTTAATCGGTGACCATGCTCCTCCGTTTGTCACAACGTTTCATACACTCTTCTATACCGCACAGTGCCCGACTACTCCTGCCTACACTTTTTCGGCTGCCTCTGCTACCCAAATCTCATCACCACTGCTCCTTACAAACTTGCTCCCCGCTCCACCACCTGCATTCACCTCGGATATCCCTCATCTCACAAGGGATACCGATGTCTCGATCTCCCCACCCATCGGGTCATCGTCTCTCGCCATGTCGTTTTTGACGAGACCTGCTTCCTCTTCGGTCTGCTTAATCCGAGATCCTCATCTAGCGATCTTGACTTCCTCCTTACCAACACCGTGCCCTCTCGATCTCCTCTACCGATCTCACCTCCGGCCCCCTCATCGGCCGCTCTTGAGGACTTACTGCTCAGCTATCCTACTACTCTTCGGTCCGATGTCACTCACATCAGAACCCTATCGGCCCCTCCTCACCTAGTCCTCACCCTACCTACCCTGCTCCCATCGGTTCCTGTCCCCTCCACATCTCACATGGTTACCTGATCATAAACCGGGTCTCTCTGCCCCATCAAGCGCTACGGACTCTCCGCCGTCTATTGTCTTATCTCACCCATCCCGGTGACTTCTCGTTTTGTCCTGGTCGATCCTCAGTGGCGCACGGCCATGGCCGACGAATACAAGGCTCTCTTGGACAATGAGACCTGGCGCCTCGTCCCTCGTCCTCCCGGTGCCAATGTTGTGACCGGTAAGTGGATCTTTAAGCACAAGTTCCACGCCGATGGCTCACTTGCCCGTCACAAGGCACGTTGGGTAGTTTGGAGTTTCCCTCAATGCCCCGGTGTCAATTACGACGAGACCTTCAGTCCCATCATCAAACCCGCCACCATCTGGGTCGTTCTTACCTTGGCTACCTCACACTCTTGGCCAATCCACCAGCTCGATGTGAAGAACGCCTTTCTTCACCGTCATCTGACAGAAAATGGTCTACTACCAGCAACCTCCAGGCTTCGTCAATCCCTCTCGTCTAGAAGACGTTTGCCTTCTTCAGCGCTCTCTCTACGGCCTCAAACAAGCTCCTCGGGTCTGGTACTAGCGCTTTGCTGCCTACCTTCGGCACATCGGCTTTATGGCCTTTGTGTCCGATAGCTCTCTCTTTACTCTTCACATCGGCAACGCCACCGCCTATCTCCTCCTATAAGTCGATGACATTGTTCTTACAGCGTCCTTGACATCCCTCCTGTACCAGATCATGGTTCGACCCCACTCCAAGTTCGCTATGACCGATCTCGATCCTCTCCATCACTTCCTTGGCATCTCTGTCACCCGCTCTTCTCATGGGCTCTTCTTTTTTCTAGCGCCAGTACGCCATCGATCTTCTCCAGCGTGCGAGCATGGCCGAATATCGCCCCACGGCCACTCCGGTCGACACTCGCGCCAAACTCTCCGCTGCTGATGGCTTACTCGTCGCCAATCCCTCTCAGTACCGAAGTCTTGCTGGTGCTCTCCAATACCTCATCCTCACAAGGCCTAACCTCACCTACGCCGTTCAGCAAGTGTGCATTTTTATGCATGCTCCGCGCAAACCTCACCTCGTGTTGCTCAAGCGTATCCTTCGCTACGTGAAGGGCACATTCTCCAGTGGGCTGCACCTCAGCTCCAGCCCCATCAACTCCCTCATTGCGTACTCCGACGCGGACTAGACAGACTGTCCCGACTCTTGACGCTCCATGTCCAGCTACTGCGTCTTCCTCGACGACACTCTAGTCTCCTGGTCCTCAAAACGCCAGACTACAGTGTCTTGGTCCAGCGCCGAAGCCAAGTACCGCGCCGACGCCCACGCTGTCGTCGAGTGTTGCTAGCTTCGCTAGCTTCTCCAGGAGTTCCGTGCACCTCTCTCCGCTACGACTGTCGTCTAGTATGACAACGTCAGTGCTATCTACATGACCGTCAACCCGGTTCATCATCGACGCACGAAACACATAGAGATAAACAATCATTTTGTCCGTGATAAGATCGCACTAGGACAGGTCGACATACCAGTTCACCGATATTATAACAAAGGCCTTCCCATGCCTTTATTCATCAGTTTTCGATCCAGTTTCTATGTCCGTTTCTCTTTCGCTGTAATTATGAAGGATGTTAGACCACTAGACCACTGAATTGTATATATATAGAACCCGATCCCTCTGTATTGTCTTAGTCTTACTCTTAACCCACGCTTCCGTGGTTAAAAAGAGATCATGGCTAGCCTCCCTGACCACCGTGGCGCCGACGAGTTGTGGGACGCGCCAGCGGAGGGCTTTGGCACTGCGGTCCTCGCTGGCTATGGCTGGTCTCATGGTAAAGGCACTGGCAGGGACAGCGCGGCAGAGATACCCAGATCGTTGAGTACAGCAGCGGCACCGGCACACATGCTCTAGACTGTAACCCCTCTGCAGCTGGAGACTCATTCCACTGAATGAATTGCCTATGGATATGAGGGGGTAAATGTTTTTTTTTTGTTTTGAAAAAGAGGCCTGGGCGGCCCTGCATTTTATATAAAGCAATATGGTAGCTTACATAGGTTTTTGCTAGGGTTTCCAGCTAACAATCCATTGCCCTATTACATCAGGACTCCCAAAACAATGAACTCCAGGCAGACAACTGAAGAAGTTGGCAGATATGAGAGAGCATAAAGCACAAAAGAAACCCCTAAGGCACTACACTGAACTACAAGACCTAACCAACCCCTACTCGCGAAGCACAAAGCGAAGGACGAAGCTTGTTGACAGTGTCTCGCACAGCATCAGTCATCATTTCCAGCAGCGGTAGCTCTTCAAGTCTCAGCAAGGGTTTCCACTGCAATAACAAACAAATGATCCGAAGTAGAATGGTTAGAGGAGTCGATATGAGCTTGTTTCGGAAGGCCATGTCATTTCTGACTGATTAGAGATGCCAACACACAGCAGTAGGCAGCTTATATCTAATTCTAGATTTTTTAGAACCAGCCTTCCCAATGACCAGAATGAAAAAGTCCTCAAAATCATGAGGAATTATTGACCACCTAAAAGCATCTCTGCATATGCACCAGGTAAAAACAGCAACAAGGCACTTGAAGCAAATGTGGACAGCATTTTCAATGTGATTACACAGTTGACAGAACTCAGAGCCCCACCCAATTTCTTTTTTTCAGCTGAGCAGCTGATTGAATCTTGTCGTTTATATCAAGCCACATGAAATGTTTTTGATTTGGGGGGATGGGACAGCTCCACAATTCTTACAATCTTACATCTATCACACCTCTGAAGGTTAGCATGTTCTACATTGATTTAGGAGGTGTACACTCTCAAGGGGGTAAATATTGAGGCTTGATCACAGTTACGAAGTACTTCAGATTATGTTCTCTCAATTGTCACAACATGGTTTCATATAGTCTGGACAGTGGCAGATCCAGAATTTCCTCGATAGGGGTGCAAACTTTAGTGAAGCTATCCAATGTAATATAACAATCCAATAAAATGTTGTAATAGTCTACTTATATAGTTATTGCTAAATTTCAAATAAAGCAAATTAGATGTTTGTGTACAAATTTACCATGGGCGTTGCAAAAATATGACTAGTGGCAATGTACAAGGAGATTAGAAGCAAACTTAATTATCCAGCTAACTTATGTGTCAATGTAGAAAGAAGATTTTTAGTTACTGAACTTTACATGCTAATGCATAGACAAGATTACATGGAGAGATGGTATGTACCTTCAACTACACATAACATAGATTAATTAGCGGCAAGATTACTGCATAATATACTTAACATGTTTTTTCCAAAATTTTTTGGGGATGCAAGCACACCCCATGCATCTATGCTGCATCCGCCACTGAGTCTGGTAGTACATCATTTTTTTTTTCAAATTTAGCAATGTCACTCATTAAGATCATCACACCGCTTGCTAAGGATACACTACTGCTTTCTCAAACATTAATTAGTGTAAATCAATTCAAGTAAATTACATTACATGTGAAAATCTATTCAATTAACCCTGATCGGTTGAGCTACGGCTGCTAAGTCAGAAAAATATATAAACAAAGCAACTAAAAATAATTTTTAGATAACACTTTTATATTTCTATTCCAAGTAGCTTAAAAACCAAGGTTGGAAAATATACTATGATGAAAAAAAAACCCTAAAAGCAACTCTTAAATTAAGTTCTTAAATTTAAATTTTTGTTTCGGCTGTTAATCCAATAAGTAGACTAGACAATGAGAGAACATAGGAGCTAGCGTGTAATAGAGCTATTGGTTGACACTAATTGCATGGAACCACTCTTTTTCAAGTTTTGGAACTGTTTTGCAAGGTTTTATTTCTAGATGCTTTGCCTACTTTGCTTCTTCACTCTTCCTGAATGTTTTTCTTTCAGATCTGATTCTTTTTCTGTTATATTCCATTCAGTATTATGTGATCATTGTTCTTTTCGAGTATATTTTCTGTCATTGTTGAGCCCTGTGCATGCATATTCCTTGATTAAAACGTAGAGCTTACCCAGAGATTAACGCATAATGCCTATGTTTAAGTTCTTTGATTTCCTGGAGCTGCCATGTCCTCAACGTAGAACAGCAAGAGTTTTCATTTTTTTACATGATGTGCACTGTTGCTTTAATCTCTTTCTGGCACATTGATGCAAGATAAGGTGTTGCCATTGTGTGAGCATTGGATTTAGAAACTACTAAATGCCAATAGTGTTGCAACAACAGGTTTCTTCTGGCCATATCTTTTTTGGAATAATGACGTTTTGGACCATATTTTAAAGGCTAACTTACTAATTTAATCCTGTTTTTTTTTAAAAGCGTAGCTGTCGTTTGGCCCTAGTCTAACCACAACATTAGGAGCATGGTTACAAAATGCATTTAGAGAACGAAGGAAACCAAAATGACCCTGGGTAGTTGAAAAAAAGAAGTGCCTGTCTATCCCCTCCTATCCTGGCCTCAAAAAGCATAGAGGTGGAGCTAGGGTTTGCAGTGGGAGCGAAGCAGCAGAGCACAGGAGGGAGGAGGCAAGCACGCGCCATGGGCATGGAGCTCGCACGGCCATGCGCGAGGGAGACTGGGGCATAAATTTGGTGGAGGGAGGCTACATGTGTGTTTTTTGGCTTCAATAAATGGAATTTGGGATGGATAATATGTTGTCAAAATTTTGTTAAAGTTTAGTCATAATTTTGTCAAATCTAACTCGAATTTGTCACAAGTTTGTCAAATTGAATTTAAATCTAAGTCAAATTTGTCACAAATCTCTATCAAAACTTCCATCACGCATTATATATACACTGAGTGCACAAAAGAGGGTCAAATAAAAAAACATTTGAGAAAGTAATTTCAAATGAGCGTATTTTGGTATAGAGTGTTATGTTATGTTAGCTTCATGGAATAGGTTAGACCTGATCTTCGATTTTGAAAAAGAGGTTAAATGAGCAAAATTGAGAAAGCAAAGATTAAAATGGTAGCTAGCATTTAAAATAGAGTCAAAAGTGTTAGAAAGACCACTGGCCTGGGTTGTATATATATAGACCCGACCCACTTTATATACTTAGGATTTTAGTCACTGTACATATTTCTATATAGTATCAGAGCAAGTCTAGATATTTTCGGCACGCTAGCTTTTTTCTTCGACGAGCCGACTTTTTCCTCCTCGTCGTCGACGTCTTCTTTCCATCGCCGACCCTTTTCCCGGTACTCTCCTCCCGGCACTCTCCTCGCTCTCTCGCCTCCGTTCATTCTTCTCCCCGTCTCCCGCAGTCACCTTCTTTTCTCCGTTCTACCTCCGCGCGACAAGGCGACGGTCTCCATCTGCCTTCTCGTCTCGCCTCGCACCCGTCTCCATTCTTCTTCTTGCTTCGTGCATCTTTCCTTCTCTGACGCCGGTGCACCTCCGCGCTCGTCGTCTCCATCGGCTGAACTCGTCCGCCCTCCCATAAGCTAGACTTGTCCATCCCTCCATCGGCTGGAAACCTCCCTCGGTTCTCGCCTTTTCCGACATGCTCAACGGCTCTCGGACGCGAACTTTCTCCCCTCACATCCGAGCCAATCAAACGTGTCCACGTGTCCACGGACACGAATCCCTGCCTCCCGGACACAAACATATTTTCTTCGCGTCTGGCCACTCTCCGCCTTTTTCGCGTCCGCCCCACTCCTTGGCCTCTACGAGTCCACGAACGTGAATCTTCACACATCCGTGACCCAACTACTCTCTGATCCACCCACTCTGCCACCACCTTTTATTCACCTACTCCGCTGC
This sequence comes from Oryza coarctata, assembly GCA_030770085.1. Lineage (NCBI taxonomy): Eukaryota > Viridiplantae > Streptophyta > Magnoliopsida > Poales > Poaceae > Oryza > Oryza coarctata. The sequence goes on from CM061471.1 coordinate 10,748,550, forward strand.
CTACTCCCCATCGGCCAACCACTCCTCATCGCCTGGCCGGCCTACTCTCCATCGGCTTCTTCCTTCCATCGGCTATTTGTCCCCGTTCTCCTCTCGTCATGGCCACCGAGTCCACCCTTAGCTCCGGCACTCTCCCAGTCGTCGAGTTTGCTCTAGCCCTCGGTACCTTAGACCACACTTCGGGCACCACCTCGCCGATCTTCTCCCCTCTCTACGCTGCTGTGAATGTGAAATCTCACGTTCCTATCTCTCTCGACCTTAACACCAACTATTCCAAGTGGGTTTTCTTCTTCAAATCCCTCTGTGGAAAATTCAGCTTTCGGTCCCATATCGATGGCTCTGCTCCACCTCGTCCCGATGATCCTCAGTGGGACATCGTCGAGTGCTGCGTGCGCAGCTGGCTGCTCGGCTTGGTCGACGACTCTGTCCTCGACCTCACCATGGACGATACCGACCCCACCGCCCGGGATTTCTAGGTGGCCATCGAGCGGATCTTCGTCGCCAACAAATAGCCTCGCGCCATCTTCCTCCTCAAACAAGCCTCTTGTGCCTGGTACCAGCGCTTTGCTGTCTATCTTCGGCACATCGGCTTCGTGGCCTCTGCGTCCAATAGTTCCCTGTTCACCTTTCATATCGGCTCTGCTATTGCCTATTTACTTCTATATGTCGACGACATTTTCCTTACAGCATCTTCGACATCTCTCCTCGACCAGATCATGGCCTGACTCCACTCTGAGTTCGTCATGACCGATCTTGGTCCTCTCCAACATTTCCTTGGCATCTCCATCACCCGTTCCTCTCACGGGCTCTTTCTTTCCCATCGCCAGTATGCCATCGGCCTCCTCCAGCATGCAGGCATGGCCGATTGTCACCCCACGACCACCCCGGTCGACACTCAAGCCAAACTCTCCGCTGCCGATGGCGCACTTGTTGCAAATCCCTCTCACTATCGGAGTCTTGCCGAGGCTCTCCAATGCCTCACTCTCACCCGGCCCGACCTCACGTACGCTTTCCAACAAGTGTGCCTCTTCATGCATGCTCCGCGCGAACCTCACCTCGCGCTGCTCAAGCGAATCCTACGCTATGTGAAGGGCACCCTCTCTAGTGGGCTGCATCTCAGCTCCAGCCCCATCGACTCCCTCACCGCGTACTTCGATGCGGACTGGGCAGGCTGCCCCGACTCTCGACGCTCTACGTCTGGCTACTGCGTCTTCCTCGGTGACACTCTCGTATCCTGATCCTCAAAACGCCAGACTACAGTATCCCGGTCTAGCGCCAAAGCCGAGTACCGCGTCGTCGCCCACACCGTCACCGAGTGCTGCTGGTTTCGCCAGCTTCTCCAGGAGCTCCGTGCACCCCTCTCCACCGCGACCGTCGTCTACTGTGACAATGTCAGTGCCGTCTATATGACCGCCAACCCGATTTATCATCGACGCACCAAACACATCGAGATCGATATCCATTTTGTCCGTGACAAGGTCGCATTAGGACAGGTTCGGGTGCTCCATGTGCCATCGGCGTACCAGTTTGCCGATATAATGACCAAAGGCCTGCCCACGTATTTGTTCACCAGTTTTCGGTTCAGTATCTGCGTCCGTTCCTCTCCCGCTGCGACTGCGGTGGGTGTTTAACAGATCACTGGCTTGGGTTATATATATATATATATAGACCCGACCCTTCTTTATATACTCGGGGTATTAGTCACTGTACACATTTCTACAAAAAGCACAATTGCCCATTTATTTAGCTAGATATAGTAGCCATAGTTCATACGGATACAGGTTTGCTCTTATGTCATAATGTGAATATGGAATTTGGAAAATACAACCTTTGAGCGCAATTGTTTTTATTTTTTTTCTCATGTCTCCAACATGGTTGGTGTTTAACTCCTAATATTCTATGATATATAGATCTTACTAGTTTCATACTCAAATTTGAAGTGAGAACAAGATTGTCTTTTTTTTGTCTATTGTGACTTTACAATTTAAGATATGCATATCACTTCTGTTGTTGTCATACATGCCATCTTCCTGGTTTGATGAGTTCTAAGTATAGCTATGCTACAAAACAATCGGTTACAAAATTAAATAATCATGACATATGAATATCTAGTTCATATTGGTCTAGCTTCATGGCAAGATTCTACAAAAAAAGCAGTTACAAAAGAAAACAATAAACTTTATAGATATAAACTTTATGTTAATAACTTTCTACTTACGGTAAAAAAGACTTTATACCTAAATTATAATTTTTAAACAGATAAAATTGGGTTAAAGTTGTACTGTTAAATAGAGACTAAAAAAATTAAAAAGCGATAAAAAAAATAAAACACATATGCCTATGGACCATAATACAAAAGTATGTGCTATACGGATGTAAAGCGCGAGAAAACTAGTTTTAGTTGGTACAGATCTAAACCAACGGAAAGAAAAATATGTACAATTCTATTTCTTCACCTTTCTTCGCCTCCAATAAAACCCATAAAAAAACAAATAGCCCAAACCATGAGAAAGGCTCCAGCACACTAGCCCGCCACGTGACAAAAGTGGAAATCTTGGACACATTCGCGCGATCGATAGTTGGGGAACGTCCTCCCACTAGCCGTTTCGTAGGAGAATGGCATGCAGCCACGCAGAGAAGGAAAGAAAGGATTGGCTGGCACGATGCAATCTCTGACATGCATGCGTAGAGACAGACTTTGGCGGCCCCACGCAAGTAGACTTGCGTCGAGAAATCAGATTAGCAGGCTGCCTCACCGATCTGATTACCTGCCTATTATTCCATCTTCCAACTATAATCTTCAAGCCATATATCTTGTAAATCACTCCACAAATTCACATTCCATCTAAATCACCGTGTTCCATTTATGTACAAGAACTAAATGAGTCCAATGTTAAGCATGCTTCAGCACTGCAAAATATTTAATCATATTTAGGCCCACATGTCATTGAGTTTTTTTTAATGAATTTGTACACCATAATAGCATAGACTATTTCATGGTTTTTTTAGTACAAAAATTCATCAAACGATCCATTTTCATTCACAGATAATTGTCTTTTTTTTTCTTATTAATTGTTGTGCAGCTTTGGAATGCATTATCTTACCATTTTTAAATACATTACAATTTCCTCATACCAATCTTCCTCAATAACCTTCTTACTGGTGATGACAAAGAAAAACACCCTAAAGTACCACCAGCAGCTCGATAGCATGACCCACCTTTCGTTGACGAATAGTTTATCCTTTTTGTTTTGATTGTGTGAATGGTGGTGATCATCATCTCTATTGGTTTGTTGGATGAATTTTATGACCTGTTGTCGGATATGATACATCATCCTCTTCTGTTCCCTTTGTGGTTTGTTTAACATAGGCTAAAAACTGCTTACTAATGCCTGAGCCCGAAGATATGTGTAAGTGCTTTTGTTCACATTTCAGCTGTTTTTCCTTTCTAGTGGATGATAAAAAAATGGATCGCTACACGGTCCTCATTGTCGATGATAAGTCATCAGAAATCTAAGACTACTATTAATTCCCCTCAGATGCAGACAATTTACATAGAGCAACATGCAAGAGTTTTCCTCATGAACATCTTAGGCTGTGAGGACCCGCAAGTTCAGAAGTTCAAAATTCGTTAGTTAAGATGGAGTGGTTGGAAGTGTGCAGCCGTTGTAACTTTTCGTCAACTTTGAAGCAATAACAAGCAACGTGTGTAGCTAGAGGACTTGTATTTCCCATCTTTAATGGTGTGTTAATTTTTTTATTAGTTAGTTATCAATGTTGTAACCATTGTTTACAGTTAAGCGTGCAGTAAACTTGTTTAAGACTGGGAGTATGTAACCGGAGCTGTGCAGTGAAAAAGGGTACAAGTATCACATAAAGATAACTGTCTCTTAGTTGTAGGTCGATTCCTCTAGAACCCTAGTTATCTGATCCAAATTTATCCCAGGGTTCAGCATCACTAATCCTGTCACGGGTCCTAGAGCCAATTGCACCTTGGATTCAGTCAATGGAGAACATGACAATGGCAATGCTTTCATGGCATTTTCAAAATTCCATGTGCAGAAGACGCGCACTATAGCTACCATTTTTTGGTGGAGAAAATCCCCTTAACTGAATTAGGCAGTGAGAGTATTCGAAATTATTGTTACTCCTATAAAACAATCGGTGAACTTAGCTGCTGCTCACTTCACTGGTAGAGTGAACAATTAGTTTTCTGGGTTAGGCATGCCATGGCAGATGCTTAAATGGCAGCAGCTAGCAAGAATGATGATGGTTTTCAGAACTGAGGATCCACTAAGTTATTGCTAAATTTCAGAAACTACAACAATTAGCCTATGTGGCTTCTTAAATTGACAAGTTTGAAGAATGCACGGCTTTTCTCAAAAGGTACCACCCATACACCTAAGAAACTTTTTTGAGTTGTTTTATTCGAGTCTGAAAACACAAGTTAAGTACTGAGTGACTTGACATCAGGCATCAGCCAAGGAGTCTACCTGAAGCATATTGGTTTGCCAAACACTTGGAACAGGCCACAAATTTCAAGCTAACTTTTTTCTTCAGGTCAGGAGTTCACGACCGGTGAACAACAAGAAGGTCCTAGTACCCAAGGAGAACAATATCGTATTGAACAAAGAAAGGTTAAAAACAAGGGTTGATTCTGTCAAGAAGCATGGTCACCTCAACATAAATGCAGGGTGAGAAAAAGATTAATGGCATTAACTCTAGAAGATGGGAGGAAGAAATGACTACTGCCATTATCGTACTTGATGGTGTTGATGACAATGGTAAACAAGTGGACATGGAAAATTCACCAGATTCAGGATATGCTACTGCACTAGGCAGTCCTTTCTTGCTAAGCCTGAGTTAAAGAAGCAGCAGAACATCAAATGCAAATCTCCTCACATCTGTAAATGGTGTCTGCTGGACCCCTCTCCTCTCTGCTGTTGAACACTGGAGATTTCAGCAGTAGCACTGGTAAACTAGAGGTAGTTAAAGTTCATTTATGGATTATTAATTTTCTATTAAAGGACAATTTAAAGTGATCTATACTACAGCAAACAAGGTGGCTATAGCTGGTGGTAGATTGGTGGGGAACTTGTGGCTAACGCAAGCGTGGAAGGACTGCCATGCAATACAATGTACAAGGTGAGGAATTCCAGAACATATTAACGTCATTGAAGCTGAAAAGCTATAGGCTGCCATAGGTACCAATCATTTTAACTCCAAAGTCACGTGATTTTATCACTAACATATGGGGTTGGATAAATTCTGAACCTATATCACTAACATATGGGTTGGATAAATTCTGAACCTATATGTAATAATAAAGGCACAATGACTCCAAAGGTAAAGGATCTCAATCATTCAGTCTAATATTGATTATAAGCCATATGACTTATTAGAAAAAAATTATTAAAACTTTTACAAATATGTTCTTAGCGACTTAAAAATCAATCTTAGAAAATAAACTTTGAAAAAAAACTTTAAAATTAACTTTTGAAATTTATATTTTAGTAACGGCTTATAATGCAATACTCCTATATCCTAGGGACTGAGTGGATATATCAACACAGCCCCATTGGTTTGGCTTAGAGGAGGAATACTCGAAGAGTTCAGAGTACTCCTAGCAGCAGCAAGAGAAAACTGGAGAACACATACAGGCGAGACAGCAAGGACATGCCTGCTGTCTCCGCCATATGTTGCATGCATGAGACTTCATTCCTGACAGGCCTTTTACTGACACATGCATGGAACAATCAGCTTCAGGTTAATAGTCAGCTTATAGTGCATTTAGCTGTCTGCAACAGAGATGTTGCAACTGCAATGATATTGGCAATAGAGAAAGCTAGCATACAGTAGAAAACCATACGGAACAAATCCCCAACGCATACGAGCACATGAAAACCTGCAGCCAAAAGTTGATGTTACAGTTTACAATAACAATCAGAATGGTCTTGTGCTTCTGCGACAAACAAATGTTTAAAAACTCGTCCTTTTCCTACCATTAAATAATTCTCCCTAGGCCTTTCAAAATTGTGAAAGTACTACGAAAAATAAACTAATAAGCTCACCTAAAAGCATATGACAAGCTAACTGTAAAACACCATCCATTTGGTGTTTTTGCATGGAACTAGATTTCTATGGCTCAAAAATGAAGTTACAGACATGAGATTTCACAATTCCCGCCGATGGTATGGCACAGCATGAGCATACAGCTTGTGAAGTCATTTATCAGTACATGCTCACTTAGTCACTGCAATTTTGCGATAAAATTGCATATTGCAAAAGCATGCTGTTCAATGAAGCTTCATGAAACTATCGCCTGCTGTTTGCTGTTTGAGCCTTGTTGAGGTTCGCAAGTTCTTCAATCAGCTTCCTCTCATCGATGTTCAGACGCTTTGGAATCTCAACCTGCACACGCACTAGCTGGTCTCCACGAGCATTTGACTTCCCGAGGAGCGGGACACCTTTCTTGGACATCACCAAAGTTGTGCCTGGCTGGGTACCTGAAGGGATCTTCAGGTCAACCATCCCATCAACAGTGGGAACCTTGACAGTTGTCCCAAGAATTGCGTCAATATATGAAACCTTGCAGGTGTATAAAATGTTTGTCCCCTCTCGCCTAAGAACAGGATCAGAGAGAACATCAATAAACACATAAAGATCTCCAGGAGAGCCTCCTCTCTGCCCAGCATTCCCCTCAGACCGGACCCTCAGTCTGCTTCCAGAATCAACACCAGCAGGAACCTTTAGACTGATCCTTTTTGTCTTCCGCACTCGGCCATCACCCCCACAAGTGTTGCATGGAGTAGAGAATTCACCAGTGCCTCTGCAAGTATTACAGGTGGAGACCTGCTGGAATATTCCAAGTGGAGTTCTTGTTGAGGAGACCACTTGTCCCTGTCCTCCACATGTTTTGCACTTGGTTGGCTTCGTTCCAGGCTTGACACTAGTTCCATCACATGTATTACAGCTTTCCAGTCTGGTGATCTCTATTTCTTTCTCTACACCAAACACTGCTTCCTTGAAATTGAGAACAAGATTGTAGGACTCATCATCACCCTGCATTGGTCTGTTCCGAGCAGCATGGCCTCCCATTCCCCCCATTCCACCAAAGCCTTCGAATAATGATTCAAAGAGATCGAATGGGTTTGAGTAATCCTGCAGATTCACAAATTTCATATGATCAATATCATATAAAGGTCACATTGATCATACTTAAGAATCAGACAACATTCTAGGAATACTCACTCCTGTTCCCATTCCAGTACCCTTCAAACCAGCTTCTCCATATTTATCATATATTGATCGTTTCTCATCATCAGACAAAACCTGCAATCCTATTTATGTTAGCTGGCAAGCACCTGTAACATAAGCATTGCTAACTGGACAATGGGATTTGGGTATGGTTAACTGGACTAACCTCATAAGCATTGCTAATATCCTTGAACTTTTGTTCAGCACCAGGATCTCTAAAGCAAAACACACAAACATAGCAATTGCATTATTAGATTAGGTAGATATGAAAAAAGGTAATGCAACAACTAGCACTCAGGTTTATAATGGGTTGTAAGGAGCAAAAGAAGCAATATATCAAGTGTAGCTGAAACACAATTCCCATATAATGTTAGTCAACTTACTTGTTCACATCAGGATGGTAGCTCCTAGCAAGCTTCCGATAGGCTGAAAAAGAAGGATTGTTTTAGAACTAAAATAGAAAGTAACAATAAACTACTACACACATTTTGATCAAAGTTGACTGAAGGATTTCTACCATAAGATCCCCTTAGGCTTTGTTTGGATAGGACAAAATCCTAGATTATATCCACAGGTGTGGGATGGGATTTTTGTTCAAAATTTCATCCCACACATGTGGACAAGCAGGGATTGAGGGCCATACATACAATGCCTTAATGAGAAGTTGCCAACATCAGATTTTCAGAAAAATAAACAGTATCAAGTCTAGATCACCAGATAATCAGTTGCAGACTGAAGACTTCGTGGCTTTGTATCTTAGATAGTTAAAGGGGTTTTGCTGAGATAGCCCTCAAATTAGATGAAGTAACGAGCATGTGACTTACTAGTAGGAATAGTGCTTTTGAGAACAAACAAGAGGACTGTAAAGCTCACTATGGCCAAGTTTGAAACAAGAGTTAAGTATTTCATACCTTCTCTGGGAAGGTTAACAGTTGCTGCTGTACTGTATATTTTGTTTCAGACGTGAAATGTATGATTTAAAACTAGTAATCTACCACTAACAGCTACATGAAAGTAGTCTGGTTTGTTTGGTAAATTATAGGGTAACTACAAGCCTACAACCAGGTTCAAACTAGACCAGAAGAAAAACTGGGTAATATGAATGTACTGAACATCAATCACTGCACATCCTGAGCTGCCAAATAAAACCACACCTACCACTCTTGATTTCAGATTTACTAGCATTTCTTGAAACACCAAGTGTGGAATAGAAATCCTGTAAATTGAAATATCAAATCCATGTCAGGTAACTGGCTTTTCCAAGAATACCATCAAAGAAGAAAAGCAAAAGAAATAACTCACAGCTTCAGCTCTGACAATGAACCGTGAACCCCTTTGATGGCGAAATCTCAGTGATGGTGCATGGTTTAATAGTCGAGAAGATGTCCGCGAATGTAAACTAGCCGTAGGTGATACAAGGTGTTTAAGCCTGCCTCCAGTACAGCACAAACAGAGATAGCAGTATCTTCAGTTTACTGAGAAAATCATGCTTTTCGTAATATCAATACATGCTTTATTTTAGTGTTCCTAGTACATCTCACTGTTCAAAACACATTCACGTACCCACTTTTCGACACCAGAAATCTTGGATCAGCAGAAATAACTCTTGTTAGTGCAGGTGACCTGGGCAACAGCTGAGGTTTTTCCCCAAGTTTGGGAGCCAAGGTACCTCCAAACTGTAGCATAGCCATTCAATTACTTGCTGGATACCCACAAAGCTTCAACCTTCAATATACTAGCTGCCATTTCACAGAGATAGAGTCAGGTGAAGCATAACAAAAGCAATACGCAAAATAACCATATTCGAGTAAGCTCACTATTCTATTCCAAAAACATTCTAATCAACCAACACATATCAACTGTCATTACTCCTTTAAAAGGATGAATAGGGGAGATGGTGTGTACAACTGTACATACATATGTACTGCTTGCAGGAACTTTTTTAAAGATCATGGGCCTGCTCAGCAGCCATTGCTGCGGCTGTGGCTGCACACCCACAGCCACAGCTAGTAGCTACAGGGGCGGAGGCAAGCCTAGGGCAGCTTGGGCTTGAGCCCTAGGCTTGCCTCTATAATCATGTATAAATCCTCTTAAATCATCATTTAAATTTTGAAGAAATCCAATAATCCTCGGTTGAGCCCTAGGCTTTGATAATTTCTGGCTAGGCCCCTGACACAGCGACAGCAATGACTGCCGAGCAGGGCGTGTATTATTTGCATGTATTTATATGTAGGATTGATGATCTCTTGCATGTACACACTTTTTAGGTTTGACGATAATTATTTTTGCATTTTAAAGCTTACATATTATGGTATATTTGTTATGCATCAGAATTCGCTCATAACGTGCGTAGCTGGCAAACATTATGCTATGTTATCTTTAAAGTGGAGTTGGAGGTTGTAATCGCGTGCTATAACATCCTTACCAATCGAAACATACTATATGTGCTGATACATGGACCTTGTGATGCTCGGATTATAACATTCTGTATAAAAATGATTATTTTTCTGCTGCCGAATTTACCAAACAAAAATATAAAATGCCTTCCGGGCTGCCGCAAATTCAGGACAAAACCCCTTGAAGAACAGTGGCAATCGGAGAAGGCAAGAAGCGGAAGCGGCAGCCGCGGCAGCTGCCGGGGAGAAGTTGGCACGGCGCGGCGCTTTCGAGCCGGGTCGTGCAGCGTGATCGCGCCAGGGAGGGGCAGGCGCCGCCTGCTGGGTGGGGAATAACGGGGAATAGTAGGGCTAGGGATTTGGTTGGGGAGCTGGACGAACTTACACTGGAAGAGGGGAGGAAAGAGAAGGGGTACCTCCTCGGCGGCGCGCGTGCTTCAGCTGCGGAGGTCGTCGGCTGCCGCGCCGGCGGCGCTGGGGAATGGTGGGGGGGTTGATTTGGATGGCTCTAGGAGTCGGGGGAAGTTGAGCCACCCGGGAGATATAAGATTTGCGCAGGGGCACCGCGGCCTCCATCTGAGCCGTCGGGTTCACATCCAACGGCTGACTGGTCTCAGTGCACGGTTTTTGTGTTTTGAGGGAAATGCGTTCCATGTTTCCAACGAGGACTAATTGTCGCTAGAGTATTCCAGAATAACCTGTTACATCTAGAATCATATTCATTGGTTTTTTTAAGCAGGTAACGGACATATTTAATTGATAAATAATGGAGTATATAGAAATATTTATATGATTTACTTATGGGCACTAGGTTGTTTCCACTCCTCATGCCTTAGGTTATTTCCACCTCTTCTATTTTTGTTATCATTATAGACAGCGTTACCATAACAAGTTAAAAAATTCTTGCATTTTGCTCTTCGAGAGCTCCTAAGCTATGAGGATTGTCATAGTTCAAATATAATTTTTGGATGTCTAGTTCTCGTTGCTATGTTTCATCATATCGTAGCTATCCTAGTCTTGTTAGTGTAGGTTGCATTCCATTCATGTGGCTATATTAGAACACTGTTAACACCGATATTTGGTAAACCGACATATAAAAAAGGTGGATTGATACAGGAAGAGCCAATCGAATGGATAAAAATGAATTCGGTTTAGTTAAAGATAAAAGATTCAAATGAGATCGGATTTGAATAGAAATCGTGCAAGCCACGGCAGGTAGTTGTATCTTTGTAAAATATATTTTATAAGATAAGCAAATTTAGTTAGTTTTGTTAACTTCTTATAAAGAGTTCTTTTTCTGTTTAGAAAATAATATCCGGAGGTTGTTTGTAACCATATCAGGCTCGTGTAATCTTAGGGTATAAATATAGACCCCCTATAAGCTTATAAATTATCTACACAGATCAATATAATCTCGGTGCATCATCACCCTAGTTCATTTAAGTTTTGAACGATGGGTTCTGGCTCTCGACGTACGGCTGTATTGATTAAGACCGATCTTCGATGAATGGGTAAGTCTCGCCACTATCCTGGTGCATCCGCTCTGCCTAAGAATGCATCGGTTAGGTCTGATCTCTTAATCTGATCGGATATATCACATTACGTTCATATGTATTCTATTAGCTTAACGAGCTTCTTCTACCGTCATCGGTCTTGTGCTGCATCGGTTAAGTTTGACCTACTAGATTACTAGTAGTAGATTGAGCCGTAAGTCAATAGGTCTTTAGGCGACCTTTCATTAGAGTAGCTAGCTAATGATTTATCTACATATTGAGCTTCACGCCTAGTGTATCGGCTTCTCAGCCGATACACATATATCTTATCCAGCGATTAATCCACTAGCGATCAATCTAGTTCTTTTAAATCTGGCATCGAGATCTAGCGGGTTTCGTTTCCCTCATCGGTTCAACTAGCCGATGAGTTTACTTATATGGCTACATTGGACCCACAGACGATAACAACCGATGGGTTCACCCGGTCCCTTCATTGTTACGTCTGATCTAACTCCTGTCATTTTAGTGCCGTTAGGCTCAGTCTTATACTATCTTGGTTCGGTTCAATCTATCAAGGCTATCTCTAACAGTACCGTCATCAGTGGTCGCTGGATCTCATCCCTTCAAGAGATCGGACCTCGCTTTCTAGTGTTTATCGTATATTTTGTTCAGAGCATCATCGGCTCTACAGCCAATAAGTCTTTTATCTTATTCCTTGCTATTCACCTATGCCGTCATCGGCTTTTTAGCCATTGTATGAGTGGTACAGTTCCTATCTGCCACTAGCCGATAATAGGGGTGCATCAGACTCACAGTTGATGCCTATCTTAATCTTATCAGCACATCCAGCCAATAGCAGGAATCCGTATCGGCCTATTGGCTGATCGGCTCGATGATCTAATTCTATCTGTCTTCCTTATCTAGTAAATATCAAATTGACTGACATACCCACAATTCCAACAACCAGAAGACCCTAGCGAACTGCAGGATCTACACTAGAGCTAAGCAGATCTCACAGGTATTCACGTGTTCGCGCGATCACATCGGACCTCCATTGACTCATGCTTGCTTGCCCTCTCGGAAGGCCTCTCCGCCTAGTCTGATTGCCTTGTGTGTCAACACTCTTTTTGGCATGCCTAATGGGACAACCGTGAGTACACTACAATGAATCTCGAAGCCAAAGGACCTGCACTAGAGTTAAGCAGATCTCCCAGACTTTTGCATATTCGTGTGATCGTATCAGACCTCCATCAGCTCACGCTCGCTCACCCTAGTGGCGCGCTTCTCCATCCAGTTCGATCGCCTCATGCGTCAACACTCACACTCTTCTAGACAAATAGCATTTGGCAAAAAGGTACAGGGCATTTTTGCGTTGATCGAAATAATGGAAAAATCATCTAGTTTGGCCTCCTATGCTCCTATAGCTTGTCGGTTGTCCATAACCTATCTTGGATCATGAGCCATGCAAAGACCCTATATTTTGGTGGTCTCTGTGGCCACCAAATGATCTCTCAGGGGTTTGTGTAGGACAATCATGTCAAGAACTCTTTGGTATGTGAGGTTTTCCATGTGATGGTATCATCGATGTTGTCAAGGATGGTCTTTTTATGGGATGTCCCATAGGTCAGTGAACTAGGCGAAATGATTTGCCATTGTGAATTTGTCTATGTTGAGGTCTCATATCAGTTGATTGTTAGTGGTTGTATGATGCACTATTGATTTTCATCCATTTGTTTCCATGTAGACCATTGGTGTTATGTCTCTTTGTTCTACACCTTTCAACCATGCCGAGTATTAGAAGCTTGATGTTTTCCCATTGCCCAAGGTGATTGTGGTGGTGGACATGAAGAGCTTCCTATCCATGATGTCAGATGGGATTTCCATGCCAATTCATGGCTTTGTACTTACCATAGCCAATGAATTCTTAGGGCTCTAGCAAAGCGTTCTAGATGAAGGACACACAAACTTCTGGTTCTTTCAACAGACAACACCTTTTCCAATTAACTCTATGTTTGACCCCTGATATCTAATCATTTTTTGTGCCAAAGGAATTTGTGTCTCACTTTGTCGATCAAGGCGATGATGCATTTTGGTGCCTTTATCACCATGAGGCCATGCCTTGGGAAGTGAGGACGGATTTGATCCATTCAGTTTTACTAGCCTTTACGAGGATTCTTCCTTGCCAATGCATAAATTTATTGCCTCTTTTCCAAGCATTAGTTGGGAAGTCAATCTTGAGCAGTTGTGAGACTAGTCAGGTAGGTCTAGGATTGAAGCACTGTTGTCAAGTTGACACTGCCACAACGAATCAGTGTGAGTTGTCTCTTTTTTGGGTTTGTGTGTGGATGTATCGCTTCTCTAAAGTTTCTGATAATTGCACTGAACATCTCAACATCACATTGTGTTGGGTTAACGAAGACATATGTGTCATCTACATAGAGCGAACTTCTCATGCACACCATTCTTCCTTTTAGCTTTTATGATCAGCCCTTGTTCCATGGTTGTTTGTAGGAGGGCTTACAGTGGGTAATGGGGATAGTAGATTACCTTGTCTTAGTCTGCACCATGTTTGATTGGGCCTCAGGGTACTCCATTGAGGAATATTTTGGATGATGATAATGCTAAGATATTTGCAATCTCACTACTGCATGGGAACCCTTTTTCGCCTCATGAGATCAAGGATGTCTAGTTCCATCATACTGAGTTAAAGGCTTTGGCTATATCAAGCTTGAAGATAAGTGTGGGATTGTTGTTCTATGAAACTTGCATGCTAGGCCACTGACATATATAAAGTTATCTTGGATATTTTATCTTCTGATAAAGGCACTCTAAATGATTTCATTCATATGGGGTTGCAGCCACAGCGCTACTTTGGAGATGACTTCCAAACTCCATGTAGTAAATTATTTGCCTATAATCGGAAATTTTCTCGGCCCCTTCCTTTTTGGTATTAATGTTTATCGCTGCCTTTTTTATGAGGCCTAGGTGGGTGCATCTTAGTTCAGAGAAAGCCATGATCACAGCCATCATCTCTCCTGTGATGGTGTGCTAGCTATATAGAAATTCATCGTGAACCTATCGGCTCCCAGGGCAAGTGCCCTGTCTATTGGCGTTTGTAGTAATGCCTTACTTCAACCTCGAGGATTGGTTCATCAAGATGACTCAAATCATAGGGCTGTAGGTAGATTGCATCCTAATTTATGTCCCTGTTTTGTGATCCTGGCTTGCCCATTGTTGATGTGAAGAAATCTCACACTATGTTCGCTTTTTCATCATGCACCACTAGCTCAATGTCGAGACATGTCACTGCCGTACTTTCTCCATTTCGGTGTCTGTACTTTCTCCATTTCGGTGTCTCTTTTATAACCATCTCTCGTGAGAGTATTACCGGAGAGATGTTTTAAAAAAAAACAATCAGGTCGGATGCTACTTCCCAACCTTCTCTTATAAGGCACATATTTCAAATAGTCTTTTCAAACTGTTGTTGATAAATGGAATATCTACCATAAATCTTTTCTATTTCTCTCTAATATAAAATATTTGTTTTCATTCCAAACCTCCCCTATAATATTTCAATACATTCTCTATAATATTTCAATACTTCCACCCAACTCGTCTAGTGAAAAGTTTCTAACTCGGGGCTTCTCCACTCACTTCTTTCTCTCCTCTCCACCCTGTTCCTCTCACCTTGCCCTCTTGCGTGGCAGAATATAACTGTAACATGGGCATCCTGAGGCCAGGGATGGCAAATCCTTGTTGTCTTGTGGGCGGTTGCGGCAGATGCATACCGGTGACCTGCAAGTACTTCTCCTCCTTGTTATATTTTTAGACGTCCAACTTATGTTTAATCAACCAAAAAATCTTAGTAAAATAGATTGCTCTCAATCCTTCTTTATTTCTAAATGAAGGTTCTGTTAGCCCCTGCGGATGTTAATTTTAGAAGGTAAAAACCTAGAACTTCTGACATAATCTTATGAAATAAAAAAAACTAAAAGATTCCACGAAAGAAAGAACATTTTGTACCATCTAATTCTTTAATTATGACCACGCAATAATGGGTACAGTTGAGTATCATTTCGGGCTAACAAACACACAACTACACAATCTCTTGTACTTGTTATAATCGTATATATCTATATTGATCTCACTAACTGTAATTTTTCTCTCCTCTCAGTGTGCCATATCATCTCAATAAATTTCATCTATTAGATTAAAGTTTATCACTTTAAATTGCTCCAAAATATGTTTGCTATTGGTCGTTGAATTCAATTTGATCGGCTCGATTATTTCAGTGCTATACATTATACAGCTTGCATTTACTCCTTCTATCAGCCATCTTTGTTTAATCTAGAAACAATCTGTAAAAAAAGAATAAAAAGACTGTATCACTCATCCATGATATCAACATTTTATAATCATTAGTTCCTATATGTCATGTTTTTCTTAATAAATTTTAGTTCATTTTGATTTGATTTAAGTTCCTATATCTAATATCTTCTAAGTTCATTTTATTGATTTGTTTATGTTAATTTTATAGATATTCTTGTAACAATGTGTGAGGTATCATCTAGTTGAATAGAATTATCAGGAAATAGTCTCATGCCGCTGGATACATGAAGACCAAACTAAATTGGACTTGATAGAGCAGGGACTAAAACAAAACAAGCCATTATACGTGGCTTAACAAACACATGAATGAACAAGCACAAACGCCGTTAGGTGTCTAAACTGGAACTCGTCCAGATACACGGACAAGTATACTGAATCGGGCGTGTCGCGAGTCTAACAAGAAAAGTGCCATCGGACTCAAGGACAATTAAATAATATAACAATTACTAATAATGTGTCATCATAATATACACATCGAGAGTAGTCTAGTTTATTCTGTTTAGCGTATTTCGGTCGGATAGGTAAATGCAAATTTCTATACAATATTATCCGTCAATGACCATCCTGATTTTTCTATGACCCAACCCACCCAAAAAGCCAAAAGACGATGACGGTGACCTAAGGCCCAACCTCATCACCTTATTAGAGACAGCAGTTGTACAGCTTGTAGGAGGTTATAACCATAGCCAGCAATGTGGTTTGGAAGCATATGACATGCACAAATAGATTCGACCTACCACCTCTATCGTTGCTGTACTTGGTTGAGCTGCCATAGTCAACCTAATGTTCCCCTCCCCTCTGCCATCTGTGAGGTTGATGCTAGCTAGGTCGGATCTGGCTTCGTCGACCCTTGGTTTGTCAAAGGAGACTCATTGAATATGATCATGTCTATCTCATAGGAGACGGCGAGCTTGTTGGCATAGAAGGCATGAGTAGCATGGAAGAAACAAGGTGGCCCATGGAGAAAGAAGGTAGAAAAAGCACCGCACCAAAGTGGATTTGACAATATACAGTGAGAGGAGCGCTAGATGATAGCCACCAAAGCTATTGGACAACAGTGACACTACATGACTAGATTGGCATCGACGACGGAAACACTGTGCAGCTGTACATCCTATAGATCTATCTAATGTGTATCTATCTAGCGATAATACTCATATAGATTCATCTGACAATAGTTCTCTCATGATCTAGACGATGGTGCTCCCATGATTCAATCGGCACCACACTTCACGGATCCAAGTGGTGGTGGCCTTGCTGAGAGAGGACGAGGTGGGGTGGTTTGGTGGTGGTAGTTATGGATAGGAAAGTGAAGCTGCCTATGAGAGAAGCTGCGTGGGTGCCGCGTCGTCGATGCGGTGAACACAGATAAAAAGGTTTGAGAGAAATAGGTGAGCTAAAAAATAAAAATATATAATTATTCGGATTGATGGCTCCTTGCGTTGGCATGAGAGAGATAGCTGAATAAAAAAGTTTTGAGTGGCTAAGAATAAAGATGGAGAACTGGGTATTCACCTTTTTTTATTGGAGTAGTTTGCCGACAGTAATTGCTTCTGCACAATGGATCCTATATGGTTATTTGGATGTAGCATGAAAAATACTACTTTTTGAATGTATCACACTACTGCCACAATAGTTTTGAATGCACTTTTTTCTATGAAATATATATATATATATAGGTATTTGCTACTTTATATATATATATATATATACTCGTATTAGAGATGCATCTTTGTTTCTAAAAAATTCATATTGCCATGCATGTGTCATCATATCAATATCATATATCGCTACTACTTAGATCGTGGCAACTCAATTGGGTGCAACTGATTGAAGCATGGTCGACGGTAGAGTGTAAATACGACCATACTGATGAGATTCATTGTAAACTTTCAGCTACTAAAGTTGTTTGAGAAAATCTAAAAAATACTATTGACAAGTGCTTAATTTTAAGAACAACTGACATCTAATTTCAAGAAATATTATTGATGAGTGCAAGTTTTGTAAAATGCCATTTAACCAGCGAATTTGTCCTAAAAATGCCAGTGTCATTAGGTTTCTTTCAATCTCACTCCGTTAGCCAATCAAAATATCCAAAATGCCTAAAGCCTCATTTGTAGCAGTAGATTTGTAGGCCTCAATCAATGTCTAGCCGAGTGGGTCAATGGTTCCCAGCAGTGGTCGACAAAAGAAGAGATAAAATTATCTTTTCGTAGTACTTAGAAGGCTGCTAATGAAAATCTAACGAAGACGTTATTTCTAAGGCAAAGTTATTTGTACATTTTTTTAATATTTTACGTTTGTCAATATCATTTCTTACATTTTCTCAAGTTGTTTTCATACCGAAGAGAAGAAAAACTAGAGATAGGGGATAAACCATGTATAGTGTAATTGACCTGTATATCAACTTATTGTTAATTGTGTCATCGATCAGGTCAATGATCAGGCAGATGATGTTCCTGCAAATTGATGTTTAAGGAAGACAACAAGCTTTACTTTTATTTTTTATCTTTGGTTTTTAGATAAAGAACCTCAATTCAGCCAAGTACACGCAAGATATTTTTTCCAATGGAGAGAACTCATAGTTTTTTTATATTGAATAATCCGTTGCAACGCACGGACACTTTGATAGTAACACAGAAAATTGTAAGACTGAATGAAAAAAAGATAAATTTATAAAAAAGGAGATTGACTATAGTAATGTTGTGTTGGATTCCATTACTTGTAAAAACGATAAGAAGCATTTGCAGTGTTAAGCATGAAACATATCCAAAGATAAAGCAAAAGTTACTGTGATTATTGTTAATTAATGATTAAATCAATATGTTTGTTGCTAATAGGATTACACCTTTTTCAAAAATAATTTTTACAGTTACAAAGAAGATGTGCACAAGGATTTAAATAGGGATGATTTCTTATCTGCCCTGGTTAAATTTATTCTTTTTCAGTTTTACAAGTAGTGTCATCCTTCATAGCCCCATATATTTACATTTTATTTTATTTGTTCTGTCCTTCATGTAGTATTTAATTTTTTATTTATAGCTATGTGAAATTTGTAGCATCTGAGGTTCCTGTGGATGCACGGATTAACAGTTTATTTAACCAAATTCCTGCACTCTGTTGTAGCCTTTTTTTTACCCTAATCGTGTTACTCGTTACCACCCCGCGCTACCTTTTACCTTGTCAAATACGTATACCAGATTCTTAAATCTCAATGAATTGCCCAAACGTCATATATGGTAAAGAATAATTAACTTGGTATACTTGTTTAACCGCCCGGCTTACTTCAATCATAAATAGTGTTTTTATATGAATGATTTGTGCATATTATATATGAAACATTCTTTTGGCTTCTAATTCATTTTAGTTTTTGGCTTCTAGTTTAATTTCTTTATTCTATAACTACAGCTTTCAATCTGGATGAAATACTGAACTGTTTGGGAAGCTTCCAATTCTGGAAGATGCTGTAGCTGCCAGGCTCCTCCAAACATGACGATTCTATTTACTATCTATGGCAGCTACTTGAGGTAACAAGGCAAGGCAAGGAATGCTACTTATGGTCCATTCTTAATAAAATAAAAAAGAGATCGGTTGTGGTTTCCGTATTTATGTTCTCTATCCGTTTTAATATCCTTTTTAAAGTATAAGAATTCTTATTTAGTAAATATTTAGTAAATTTTAAGGTTAGATTAGAAAATTCTTTTTTTACTTATGCAGTCAATTTTTAAATTTTAAATTGATTATATCCTCTTTCCTGCATGTAATTGGCTTTAAAATTATTGAAATAATAGAGATCAGTGTAATAATACTCATATTATGCTACAAAATTTGAATTCTATAAATCATTATATTTTGAAACAAACAGAGTACAAGATAAACAAATGTGAAAATGTTCACTCTCTATTAATTCTCTATATGGTAATTATCGAATGGAATCAGTTTGCAATGCCCCTTTTTTGTCGAGGTGGTTGCAATATCATGCTGGAACATAGGGGGAGAAAGAATGATCTCATTTTCCACCATGTTCAAATTTCTTTCTTAGTATGGAAGATGCCTTTTAGGAAGGATTTGCTCTATTATCAAAAGAAAAAAAAGGAAGGATGTGCTCTTCATTTTCATAGGGCAGGTCGAATAAATTATCTCGGTAATCAGGGCTAGACAACCTTGCACAATATTTTTATTTTTTTCCTCCCTTATAAATATCTCTATAAAAATTAATTTCATATTAGTATTGCGTGTCTCTTGTTGTTTAACACTAAAAAAAAGTCTCAACTATTTTTTCTTTTCTATATATTTACAATCTCTTTCATCAAAGCATGTTTATTATGTATTTATTTTCTTAAGAGAAAATTTAGGAATCTCGCTTCGACTAGCCCTTTCTGCCTCAATCATCAGCATCTCCTCACTTTGACTAACCCTAATAAACACTCATATACGCAGTGAATTTTCCACTTATTGCCTTTAGATGAACTCGTCCACACCATTCTTTCTCTTTCCTCCTCACTACAAGCCCCTCCTCTCGCCCTAGCTTCTCAGCTCTCTCCAGAACTGACCTAAGCATCTGCACCTGGTGCGCCGAATCGAACTCCATCTGGCAATGGACCGATCAACCCACTTAGATCACATCCCCAGGCAAATCCAATTATATCAAAAGCATTTCGTTGCATTGCTTGCTCCAATTCTGCCTCCCATTTCACCACGTCTGGTTTAGAATGAGAGGATGCAGTTTGGATGATACCGAGTGATGAATTCCCATCCTGTTGAAACCAAGGGTGATCAAAGATTTCACCAATCGTGATGCGGGTGTCGGGTTCCGGGTCAAGCATCCACCCGATAAGGGACCGGAGCTCCGGTGAGATCGGAACTTGGCCGAGCAGATCTTCTGGTACATGGCCATGAGGCTGCCGTCGTTGAACGGCAGGTAGCCGGCGGTGAGAACGAAGAGCACGACGCGGCAGGACCACGCGTCCGTCTTGCCGGCGTCGTACCGCCTCTTGAGGAGGATCTCCGGCGCAACGTAGGCGGGTGAGCCACAGTGCGTAGCGGCCAGGCCGTCGGCGCCGAGGTGCTGGTCGGCGAAGGCGCTGAGCCCGAAGTCCGTTAGCCTGAGGTTCTCCGGCTTGACGTCGCGGTGGAACACGCCGAGGGAGTGCGCGTTTAAGACCGCGGAGGCGAGCTGTGCGAAGAGGCGGCGCGCGGCGGGCTCGTCGTAGCGGCCGCCGCCGTCGAGCGCGGACAGGACGCTGCCGCAGCGGGCGAGGTCGAGGACTAGGTAGACGGTGGAACGGGTGGCGAGGATGTCGAGGAGGCGCACCACGTGCTGGTGGCCCCGCACGCGGCGGAGCGCGGCGACCTCCCGCTCCACGCACCGCCTCGAGCGAGCAGTAGCACGCGTGGTGCGGCTTGCGGATGGCCTTGACGGTACACCTTGGAGGAGGCGCCCCGGCCGAGCACGCGGCCGACCTCGTACCGGCCCTGCACGACCTTCGAGCAGGTGTCGGCGGCCGGCGAGTCGTCGTCCCGTGGCATCTCCGGCCTCGTGAAGTTGGAGGAGAAAGTAGTGGTGGTTGGTTTGATCCGGTGGAGTAGTTTGTGTCGGTCGTGCAGGGTGGACTAAAAGCCTCTATATATGGGTTAGCTAGGCTGTGTGTACTAGATACAAGTATTGCTATGCGTACCATCTTCAAAGAAAGACTTAAAAAGTGCTATTATGCAGGCACTTACAAACACAGCATATGTAGCTACGACATCAATCGATCGCATGACTTATTTAAGTGGAAATAATAAGCACATGTTTATTGAGTTGTACACACCTAGTTAAAAAAAAACCTAGTACAGGTTAAGATGGACAATTTACTTATACTTTAATATTCCCCTCACATAAAGTCTCCCTAAACACTACTTCTGATTACGTAACACCAACCAGTTTAACTAAAAGCTTAAAGCCAGTTGTATACCAAATTTACTTATATTTCAATAAATGTTAATTAAGCATCGATGTCCTATGATCAACAAGGGTAATGATGATATAGGATGGCACATAAATTATTTTTTTCTTTCAAGTACCCTTTCAAGCACTACCTAACGAATTGAGCCTGTTTGTCTGTAGCTTAATTATAATTAGCAGCCAATTTTGATTTCAGAATTACTTTAAAGTTTTTTTGTCGCTTTAGTCACTCAGTTGTGGTTTTAGAACTGCTAAATGCAAAAGGTTTTCGTAAAATTATTTCCCGTTGCGATCATGTCTTCACGGCTTATTAAACAAAAATACCTCACAGAAAGCCATAATATTATATCATCCAGAAGGGAGATTGATAGGTTTTGTGGATAAAAACATCAGTTATTTTTGCTGTGGCAACGATGACACATTAATTAGGACAGTATATGTATACACCCATATTGCCTCATAATGTTCGAGGAATTGAAACTGGATTTGTGTGTTTCATTTTTCCTTTTGGACAAATAATTGAATAGAGAAACGAGGTGCTAGGCCCTGGTTTTTCTTGTGAAAGCAATGTGATGTCCCGTTGGATTGGTTGATTTGATATGCACACCAGCTGTTCCATTGAGATTTGAAGGCATGGAAGCCACAATTTTCAACTACTGCTATCCTGCCCTAATGCTTCAGTTTGCCTTTTCAATCATAAAATTAGGAATTTGGTTTTGTTGCCATATCTATAGATTGATTGAATTTCTTTGTAAAAAGTTATAGAGAAATATATTGTAATAATTAACTGTGAATTTCTTTCTAAAAAGTTATAGAGAAATATATTGTAATAAGTAACTGCCGTTTTGTAATCTCAGATGCAGGATGCAGCAGCTAGTTTATTTATTATTGTAAAAGACATTTTCACAATTTCATGATAATAGAGTTTTTGACAAGTAAACCATAACCAAATTATTCAGTCCTCCATCCTTACAATTAAAAATCTTTTTTTTACATTGTATAGGATGTATTTTATTAAGAAAACAAAAAACATCTGACCTCACTGTCAACTACTAATATGCATCATGTATCACTACTCAGAACCCTAATAGGTGACACCTCATATATGCCCGTTTCTAAAAAAATTAGCACATATTAGTCATTTCTTGTTCGCTAGAAGTTTTGAATGGAGCTTAAATTTAAAACCGACACCTATAACATCTAATCTATTGCACGGTTGTTTTAAAAAAAACCGAGACAAATAATTTGAGTACTGGTTTGTTAAAAAAACACAAATAAAAAAACCATATGTGCCAGTTTTTTATGATCCGACACATTTAATAGAGCGCTACATGTGGGGAGGAAAAAATTGTTCCAAGCCTAAGTCCATCTCTCTCTCCATCTTTTCCTTGCATCAAAAACTGTCTCCTAAGTCCTAACTTCTCTCTCTTGAACAAATATCCCTCTCTAGCTTTCTCTGGCTCTCCCTGCTTGATCTCTACCCACATCTTTAAGCCTATCTGGTAGGTGGTAGTGGCAGCTCCATAGGATCGGGGAGCAGGATGACAAAACGAGCGGGAGGCGGTGGTATCGGGCTCGCCAGATCTAACCCTCTGCCACCTCCTCCATCGTACTGGAGACGAGAGGAACAGGAGAGCGGGAGCAAGCGACGTTAGGCTCGTTAGATCTAGCCCTTCTCCTCTATCGCACTAGATAGGAGTAGGAGTGGGGAGTAGGAAGAGGTGGCGTCTGGTGGGAAGAGGCGGTGGGAACAAACTCAATGAGTTCGATGACAACGCTTGTGAGTCGACGTCGAGTTCAACAACAACGTTCCCTATGTCTCTTCCTCTTCATCTGCTGTTCCACCGATTGGTTGGTAGTGTCATGGTGCAGCGATGGTGGCGCTGTGGCCTTAGATCTAGCGGCAAGGAGTCGATTACAACACAGGTGTATGTATTTCATATAATCTATAAAATTTACTGGTTGTGTGAATGCTCTTGGTCTGTATGGATGTTGATTCTATGGAGATTCTTAATCTATGGATTTTCCTAAATGTGTGGATGTTCTTCATATGTATGTGTGTTGATTCTAAAGTGTTAAGTTGTGTATTTTCTTGACAATGTTGGTGGGTTGAGGGTAGGGGTGTGGGGGCTCGAAAGCAATCAGCTCGAATCAAGCTGATTCATTGAGCGGCTTCGTGTGCAAAGCTATAAGTAATTGTTCTCGATCCATCATCAGTCCCAACAAGGTTCATCTAATTTGGTACCGGTACAAAATCCGGCAGTGATGGCACTTTACAAACAGGCACCTATGAGTATTTCTGAACTAGTGCATGTAGTTTTCCTGTCATGCACTTTGCCAAAGCTTTTAGTCATTAGTGGTGGCTTTATGGTTTTAGCCAGGCCATGCCCGCTACTTTACCTTGTCAAACACAGATGTTTTATTCATAAATTCTTTACATTATATATTTGAAACGTTCTCTCACCCAAAAGTCACACGTACTTTTCATCTCATTTTTGTGCCGATTTTATTTGGTTTGGTGGTGACGGAAAGCATAAATAAGAGAGAATTATTGGCGTTAGGTCTTCTACAGGAGATTCTCTTGAAGACGCATGACAGATAACATCACAGCAACTATCCTTACATAAATAAATAAAATAAATAAAAGTCATGGAAACTATCCTCACGAAACATGTTATTACTAGTTGAATAGTCACTTAGTGGACACGTGTGTAAGCCAACTTATGACATCGGCTCGATGATATTCCTTTCATCTAAAAATGTAACTATCTCTAAGCTATTTATCTACCTATTCTCTTCTCTTGTATCAACTAATTACAACTAATATAACAACCTAAAATTTGAGATCTTTAAAAATCAAAACTGAGCCCTCAAAAATCCTTTCAAAAATATTACATATCATGCTAGATCTTTTGGTTATTATGATTTTATATCTCTTGTTCAGTGACATAAATTAAATTTGATTGTGCAAGTTGAGTCTCAATCAGATAATTTGATATTTAAGATAATCCCTAGAATATATATTTTCACTTCAAAACATAAAACATTTCAAAGTTTTGTTATATTCAAAATGAAAGAAATAAGGTGTTCTATCAAAAGTACTCAAATCATGTTCAAAATAAATTTACTTTCAAACTTATCCCTTGGAGAAATTCATTCAAACATCGCAAAGGTTCAAAATCTATTTTCTAAGAAAATTTGAAAAGGAATTTCCATTGGTTTAGACTTTCTCCTTCCCTTTTCCTCCCTCTTCCCCCAGCATGGCCAACAGAGCAGGCCAACCCAACAGGCCTAGCAGGTGGCTAGGCCTAGGCTAGTTGGTCCCAGCCCAACCAAGTGGTCTGCCTAACCAGCTTGTCAGCCGTCGAACAGTTGGCCAAGCCTAACCTTGGCTGGATAGGTATGCTGACAGAGCCATCTCACTGCACCTGTGGCCGCTACCTTTGCCATGGTCATTGGATGAGCCTTGCCATTCCGCTACACTCCCTGTGTAGTTGCCAACTCATTCTGATAGATCGTGGCCATCATCTCCATCTTGCTCGCCCACGCCACACTAATCAACCCGAGTTGCCACTTCTTCCCATCCTAGGTGCCACTCACCATCACTCTCTACTCGCCGCCTATCTCACCTATCCCATCATTCCCTCTGTTCCACCACACCCATCGTTCGTTTAGCCCAAGGCCCCTGTACCTAGCTATTATGCCCTTGCCTTCCATATGCCAAGCAGCTGTCTCTCCCCTGTTAGCTTCACCTACCCTATTGCTGCGACGTCTCACCTTGAGGCCCTGCAGCAACCACACATAGGCCACAGGCGTTAGCCAATCCCAAGCCACCAGCTCGTACTCTAGCACCGCTACTAGCTACCAAACACCACATAGCGTGCCACTGCCACTCCCTCTCCATAGCAGCCCTACGCTCCCTGGCGTGGACATGCTCAACCCATGCCATTGACCCTATGCTTGCTCCTCCCTCCTTACTTACTTATAAAAGTCGTTTGCTCCCTTTACTTTCTCTCACCCCGCCCTTCCTCTTGTTCCCCTCGCACGGCCTAAGCCATATCTATGCGCTGCACCATCCCCCGCTGCCGGCCACCTCTATAGTGCCACATGGTAAGCCAATGTAAATCACCGTGCCAGCACCACCCTCACCCTCTCAATTTCATTTTCCATCACCCCAATATGCCTCCAAATCAGTCGGACTACCACCGTTGGCTGCGCCTCTACCCTACTGACCCTAGCCACGGTGACAAGTCCACCTGAGCTGCTCCATAGCCATCTAGATGCAAAAACAGGACCCCCCGACAAGACGGAGCTCACGCACACCATGCCTCGCTCTAGGAAGCCCCTGGACGCTGGCGCTCTTTTTCACTCAAACCGGTCACCGCCACACCCAAGCCCACACACCACACCACTCTACTATAGGGCCTTCACTGTGTACACTGGTGTTCCAAGGCCCCTTCACCCTCTCCTTGTTAGTTGCACTCACCACCACCCCAGCTTCGTGCTAGGAAGGCTAGCCCTAGTGCTGGCACTGCTCATCTATGAGAAAGAGAGAGAAACATAGGAGGAAGAAGGAGAGAAAGAAGAGACTTACATCTAGGGCCCACACACAAATATTTGTCTAATACCTTTCAAAAAACTTTTCCAATATTATGACAACAAAAATCCTTCTAGCTCTACATTTTGTACCCTCCTACTGTTTATTATATTTGAAGATTAATATCTCTCTTTACTTAATAATAATAATAATAATAATAATAATAATAATAATAATAATAATACCATTGTATAAGAGAAAGTTTACAAACCTCTTACCTCATTATATATATATATGTGTTTGTCCACAAGATGTATTAATTTCTTTGCTTGCCACAAACAATCTTCACAAATCAATCTTTATGAGTACTATGTTTGTGAGTTTCTAGATGGGAGGTATGAGACAAACTCCGACAAGATGGCTACAGAATGCTTCCAGTGTCAATGGCTACTGAAATTATTATTCAGCATAACAGCTTAATGTTCAGTGTCATCTCATTGTACCAGCCCATGGAACGAGCTTGTGCTGCCCTAAGTGCCTTAGATATTGCTGCCATGCAAGCTGACATGTGCTGGTCTAGCCAAACTGAGCTCTACAACTAGAGAGGTAATTATTTTAATTATGACATCAATGTTGCCATGCATCAAGAACTTTTGGAGGTAGGGACATCTACCAATGTGAACAGTCCAACTCTAGATTTTCTCTTTATGATACATATATTATTATGATGAACAATTTGCTCTTTATGATGAACAATTTGCTGTAATTTGAATTGTTATGTACATGATCAAAAGGTTAGCAAATATTGTAAATACAAGATCACATTCTCTTCTTCTGTTTCATGTGTAATGGGATAATGTATTTAAATCTGCGATGAATCAATCTTTTGTGTACTGATGGTACTCTGTATAGAAATTTAATATTTATAAATTTGATCAATTATATGGGCAGGTACTTAGTATACCCGCCTACATTAATAATACTATTCAGGACAGCCCTTGTAAAATATAAAAATTAAAAGGTAGATCAAGTGATCCACCCATATAAAATATTTATCTGGATAGTTGTACTTGAAACATTTCCTATGAAAAACGATTTTCATGGGCGGGTGTTTTTTTATGCCGCACAGAAAAAACGTTCTTCTCAAGCGGGTGATATTGTGCATGTGAAAATAGCGGATTTCTGCATAGCCTTGGACAAACGTTTTCTGTAGTAGTGCGTGCCTTGATCGGTCATGGAGTGCAAATGGAACCATGGACGACGCATTTCAGAAGTTTGAATTTACAACCATACATATGCGCATCGCTCTATTTGATTATTACTAGTGTCGTAGCCATGATGTGAAACTCACAAATTATTCAACGATATATAGCCTAACAAATGGGTCTGAAACAGACGGGGTTTCTGTCCTAATCAATGTGAATGCTGCCACAGACAAAATATCCCAAACTTTAATTCTCTAAGAGTTTCCATGGAACAGTTTGAGAGTCTCTGGCGGTTCTACAACAAATCCATTTGAAAGCGGCAAGCAATCTATTGTTAATAATATGAGATAATCTCTACTGGTTCTTAATTTCAAGCCGTTACAAATTTATCTTTGATGATGTATATATAAAAATCGTGAGTGATTAAGGATATATTTCTAGTAATCTTAAACCGCATTAGAGACCATGAATCCACCCAATCTTGAGAGAAAGACCAATCACGTAGCATCCTCTCCCTACTCCCTTGCCCTCTCATAGTTTCCTCTCTATTCCCCTGCGCATGGCCACTGTGATGGAGGCAGCAGTCCTCTCGATCTTCTCACAGTCATGGTTTAACTCCACCTTTATTTCGAATCTCCTCTCGGTGCATCTCCCTTAACCCCAATTACCACCAGCCTCTTTCTAACTTCTCATTTTCCACCCAACACACCCGTGCAACAAAGCCCTTGTCTTCACCCAACTGCAGCTAGCTCTACCACCTCTTGTCTCCCACAACTTCCCTCCCCTCCATTATTAGCAAGGTTAGAGGCAATTAGATCTGGTGGACATTGAGCTAATACGATCATCTTAAGCTTGGAGGGTCATAAGATCCGGCCGCCGCTGATCTTGCTGGCCAGAGAGGCATGGCCGTTTCGAGCTAGAAGGAACCAGTGAAAAGCACTCTAATTTTTAAAAGAAATATATAAAAAACGTCCTAATTCCTATGAAACTCCTGTAGAATAAAAGGTAAAGGAGAAATACCTCTAATTTTCCTATGCCCTTTCCTTCCAATCCAATGGGGTGAATAGTGCTAATACTATAGGAATCGAATTCTCCGATTCTCTTATGAAATTCCGTAAGGCCTAACTTATTGGGCAAAAAAGACACCATTATAGATTTCGGTGATAACATAAAAAAAACATATCAGTAATATAGAATTTCTTCTTATCGTAAGGACACATGCGTGCTAGTTATATCTATAGTGATTTGTATTGATCCGCTCGAATCGAACTGGCTTGCTTTTTTTACTTGTAAAACAACATTGGTGCTGTCTTGTAAGTCCTTCCAGTCATTGAAGGGGCTTCCATGGCACCTCCACTAGGGTCATTAGTGCTAGTTGGCACTGATTGGATCTCCTCATCAGTGCTGAAATTCTAGTGCCTGTTGCTAAGGCCTATCTTGTAGCAGTGGTGTGAGGGGAGGGGAGGGGAGGACAGATGATAGTAGAGATAAATACAATAATAAGATATTCGGAATGATAATGATATAAGTTTCTGATGTCATAACTCATCACCTAGGATCTCCTGCTTCTGAACCTGAATTTGATCCAACATGCTATAATTGCCGCATGCATGCCTGAACTTTCCATACCACCACCGGCCTCCATAGTTGCCGGGGCTGCCGAGCATCAAGTTCTCCATCAATTCATCAAATATCATGGTGATTCTCTCGAAATAATCAACTTACAAATTTCCACAACAATGTGCTGTATATCTTCCAGAAAATTACCTTTTGCCGCTGTCTCATTGGGAAGTTTATCGATATAGTTTTCTTTTAACTTCAGATATAGTTTAGTACTATGCGCCAAGTAATATGATGTCACATACATATGCTGAATTATAGTTAACATATACATGGCACTGCTTGTTTTATTTTTCTACACATGCAAACAAATGCTATATATATAATCTACATTGCTTGGGCAAACATTTTTACATGTACACCTTTGTTGTAAAACTGTAAACCGCTCAGGATAGTTCAGGCAGCAGAAAGGGCCCCAACGAGTCCTGCTCCAGCAGGAACAATCTTGCCTCCACATACGTGGATAGAATTGCAGAAATCTCTCTTCTTCAGAAACTTCTTGATATGTTCTAGTATGACTGGTGCATTTTGGATGATCAACTCCTTGCACTGAATTGGAATATTGAGAAAAATCATACGGAATTAATCAAAGTGATACATTTAGGAGAATTTGTCAAAGAGACTACATGTGATCCTCGTATGCCTAGTTTTTTCAGTCAAGCCAGAAGGTAGAATTTTCAAAAGAAAAAGATAGTGAAACTAGAAAGGAAAAGGAGTTTGGGGCACCAGATGGTCACCTTTTGTACAAAATTTTCTGCGTTGTTGCATCCTTTCAGAAGTACCTCAATTATCTTAAGCTGCCAAAAGTAAACCAAAGCAACATTTCAATTTTCTTTTCTTAGAAACTACTAATATCAATTAAAGATGGAAAGTACACACGGTAGGGGTCCCCTACAGAAAAAAATAAAACAATATTGCAATGTGCATTTTGTTGCATAAAAGACAATGTTTTTACACTATGAAAAACAATGCTACCAGTAATAGTTCCTGGACAGTAGAGACTAAACTACTGTAACCATCAAATATGCCAGAATTCATTGGCGAGAACTGGTATGTTAGGATGTGCAGACCTTTTCATGCAATTTTTTTTTCTAAACAAATACCAAATGGCATTATGGCCATGATTTTTAAAAGTACTTCCTCTGGTCGACAATTCGTTTAGAAATTTGTGGGTAAAACTTTTAAATAAACTACAATGAAAAAAAAATCAAAATCAACTTTAAAATTAGGTTTAAAAAATCAATTTTGGCTGGGGCGGATAAACTAAAGAGCAAACGATGGAGCTGATTATCAACCAGAAGGAATATATTTTGAGGCTTATGGAGTTATGGATCACCAGAAACCAGGTAAAATGCAACAAATATTACACTCGAAGATCCTAATAATTCAATAATATAAGTGTTAAAATTTTTGTCAAGTCGATCACCAATTTAGTGTTCTATAATCACAAATTCACTGGTGTCAACTTTCAAGTTACAAAAGGCTGCTGATGGTCAGGTCCCACTACAAGTGCACAGCAGCACAAGATCTAATATTTGAAGCTAAATCATCTTTGGGTCGCTAGTCTTCCTGATCTAAGGCATACATACTCTTGAGGACCAGGAATGTTGTGGTGAAAAGACAGGAAAAAAAAACTGAGGTGAACAACACCGAAATACATATGAGGATTATGAAGCCCATGAATGTGAGGATTATGAAGCAAACAACATCTGGATATCTTGCTCTTCAGTTAGCCCTCTTTTTTAACCATGTCTCAAATGGACATTCATTGTGTTCCCAACAACAAAAAGAACGAGAAGAAGTTTTAGGGGTGCAAACATTCAATAACAGTCTAATTTTAATATAATTTCCCAGTCAAGAGATGAAGAGGATTCCACAGTAATACTGGGTTGTATTGTAATAGGCCAAAGGGGTAATATGCACCACAAGGACTCAAGTGACAGACTAAACTCTATAACATAGGAAATGACAAAACCCTTAACACCCAAACAACAGACTGTTAGACTTCCATGTGTCAGGTTCACCAAACTCCTTAATAGGTGGTTCTCACACACAGTGGAAACATGGACAGAACTGATCACTCACACCTCATGAGAAGACATCCTCAATTTCTGATGTCAATTTTCATCATTTCATCTTGAGGACAAGCTGATTACCGAGGGAGGGGTATCATATTGAGTGGTAGTATAGGTGGCATCAACACATGGCTGTTAACAGATGCCAGATAACTGTGTTAACGCCAAAATTTGGAAAGGCCAGAGAAAGGTTGAAAAAAAGATTGCATGAAGTACAAGAAGAGTCCGATTGCTATAGTGAGGAAGCCGATTGGATGAAGCAAGAAAAGATTCAGTCCAAGAATAGAAAATTATCTAAATAAGACTGAGTTTAAGGAGGAACCGTGATACCCACGGCAGAATATTTTATCTATGTAAATCGTATCTTATATAAAAATGTTTAGTTAGTTTAGTTAACTTCTCTAGAGATATTTTTCCTTTTATATTTTTAGGACATAACGTCCGATAATTGTTATAACCACGTCGGATCCTGTAATGCCAGGTCTATAAATATAGACCCCTGGATACTTGTAATCATCAAACAGATCTTTCGATCAATACAATTTCGGCGCATCACCACCCTAGTTCATCTAGATTTCTACCGGCGGGGTTTGGCTCTTGACGCGAGGCTGCATCGGTTAACTTTGATCTCCGGCGAAGGGGTAAGTCGTCACTATCCCGATATGTCTTGCTCTGTCTAAGTCTGCATTGTTTAGGTTCGACCTCTTAGGCCGATCAAATATATCGCATCACATTCGTGCAGGGTCTATCGGCAAGCTCTCCCCGCCATCGTTGGTCTCGTGCTGCATCGGTTAGATTCGACCTACGAGGTTGTCGACGGTAGATTGAGCTTTAGGTATATAGGTCTCTGTACGGCGTTTCATCGGAGTGTTAGCCGATGAGTTATCTATACTCCAAGTACCACACCCAGTGTATCGGCTCCTCCTCATCGGCTCAGCTAGCCGATAGGTTCGCTTTGCCCTTGCCATATTTGGAGCAGCATCGGTTTTGTAGCCGGTGTGTCTTTTATACGATTCCTTGCCACTTCACATATGCCTTCATCGGCTTTTCAGCCGATAAACGACCGCTACAGCTTCCGTCGACTATCAGGAGGGATCCGGCGTGCTTTGCTTTTAATACCATTCGGTGCCTCCATCGGCTCTGCGGCTGATGGATCAGGATCTCGCTTTCACCACACCTAGAACCATCATATCTTTCGTCAACATCTGTCTACGCCTTCATTGGCACCCTAGCCGATGGAAGAGACTTTCGATCCCTATCGACTACCAGCCGATAGCAGGAGCCATTCGAACGCGGCTGATGACCACCTCGATCCTATCAGCAACCAACCGATAGCGAGAGCTCGTATCAGCCTATCGTCCGACTGACCCGTTCGCCTCACCTCCTTGTCAATTACAAGGTCAAATTGACTGGCACGCCCACACTTGCACCGTCGCGTCGGAGCCAAGCGAACCTCACAGATCCCAGTGCGCGTACCTCGAGTCACGGAGAGAAGCCGACCGGCCTGTACTGGAACTAAGTAGACCTCCCAAGCGTTGACGTGTTCGCACCGCGCATGTAAGATCCAGCGCGAACAAACTGATCTTAGATGGTAATATAATTTTCTTAAGCTTCAGGTTGTTTAGTTCAGATAAATAGATAATACTACTATACGTTTGGTTAAACATATTCCATTCATAGGAGACCTATTTCTCATTATTTCTAGTCTCCTTTGGTTTAACAGATCCTATTCTTAGGAGACCTATCTCTCCTTATCCCAAATCTCTTTTGGTCATGTGCCCTTCTCAGGACATGCCTTCTCCCTATCACCAACTAGCACCATGGAGCAGGGCTGACATGACCGGGGGACTAAAGCCCTAAGCCTCCAACAACACACATATTGTGTATTGGCTCTTCAGGACCTAGCACCACATGTGCATCATTTGCTTTCAATTGCCTTGGTTTATATTTTCAGCCCCAGTCAATATATTCTGGGTCAGACAATAAGTACCTACATACCACATTTTTCCTACCATGGTCGCCTTCATGCTTTTACAGATAAATACTAGACGGAGTGGCTAGTAGTTCAGTACTTTGGTACATATAAACCTCCAACGCGAGTACAGTATCTACATGGTACATAAACACATCATGAAAAGAGGAATGGCAGATGTTATCAGATAGCAAGCAATTAACACACTGAAATTGTCTCCTTGGTAATTTCAAAACACATCGATTTAATCAGTGGTCACAGGCTATAGGAAAATAATAGACTGAATAAAAAGAATAAATTGATTAAAAGAAGAAATACCTTCATATCAGGATCTTCAAGACCAGTAAGGATCTCATCAACCACCTTGTGGCAAAGGGTGCAAGAATCTTCATGTCTTGGGAGACGAATGAATGCCACTTTGTCACAAAGACTTACTGATACACAAAATTCTTCTGGGCTTAAAGAAGTAACTTTTGTGAAGAAAAGAGAAGCATAATAATCCACCAATTTTGTACACTGCCATGCAAAAATGGTTTTTAGTGCACTGCCACAGCTAGAAGTTAAACATTATCTTAAAAGAAGATTGAAGACTTGAAGTTGAAGATTAGTGCAAAACAGCAATACCTTCAACTTAAAGGAAGGAAATTTTGAACAAGCTTGGTGAAGAGTGGAAATGATTTCAAATTGGGTCTCATTCTCATTAAGATAGAAGAGAGCTTCTGTGGCAAACTCCTCACAAATTTGGCATAGTTGTGGATCTACCGGCCTTGTCAGGGATGTCTCCATATTTGAAATCTTTTCATCAACTAAAATAAAGAAAGAAGTAGGACATCAGAAGCTAACTAAAAGTACAAACAAATATCTAGATATACAAAACTTTATGACATAGGCAATCAATCATTCCGGCAAGAATACCAATAAGAACAATCTCCCAGTTTAGAGGAAAATTTTTATTTTGGCGCTGTGTGCTGGATAATAATTCCCTCTGAATGTAGGATAGTCAATTAATCATGCATTTTCAGCTACTTCCACTGGAATAGAATCTTAACTACTACTTCTGTCCCATATTATAGCTATTTCTGGGGGTTTTTTGGAGGGTTAAAGGTTGAGCTGATAAATGGTTGTGATTGGTTGAGATAAGGAAATAGGTGAAGAAATTAAATGAGAGATGATTGTGATTAGTTAAGATGTGGGAGTACATAGAGAAGTAGCTATAATATGGGAGAGGAGTAGTCAATACCCTGATAATTTGGCTCGTCAACTTCAGTTCCTACTTACTGTCCTTAAACATCCAAAGGGATTGTAATCTTTTGATCCAAACAAGGAACAGCAGCAATTGCTGTGTGCCATTATTTTCATGATGATTGATTCTGAATTTATAGTTTCATATCTCCATTACCTTTAGTTAAGTAACCTCATATCCAGAATATTACCAAAATTACATTGAAAGTTGAAGAAACTACAGTTAGCAGCATAATGCTTAGAACGGACAAGTAGTCAAACAGTAAAAGACCACTACATACCAGCATTATCAAAGGCCAAGCTTGTATCGCCCAAAAGCATAACAGCGATGATGAACATTAGTACAACTCTTGGGCCCATTTTGCCTGTTAGATACATGAATTAAACAAAATATGGACTAGCAATTCAACAGAACAGCATCTCTTAAAAAGTCAACAGAGCAGTATATAAGAAATTATCATCAATTATTTTCTGAAGTAGCAAAAAATGTTTAGAAGCGTTGACACAGATAAATCATTCGTCTCGTACAAAAATCTCAAACAGGTTTCAGTTCCTTCTTTGTTGTGAGTATCAGAGGCATCCATTCTGTCATGATATCACGTGTAAATTTTGAATTTTGCAACCATTTTAAATAGTAAACAAAATAAAAGAAGGCATGATAAATCCCAGACATGGTTATGTGCTCAAACATCCACATAAGCTTTATTAATCTGGCCATGCATTGGGTATGACCGACGCCAACCCCCTCTTTTTTCTTCAGAGAGTGCCAACTAAATCATAAAATGGTGCGGGCTAACACTAGTGAGAACAATCATACTTCAGTAATAGAGTTTTGCATGCTCCCCACAAATGAAAGGTGCACATCATATTTTCAAGAAGTAATGGCTTGCATATATCAGTTCCTCCAACCCTTATTCGCTTTGCAGAACCAGACAGGCAGACAGGATTATTTTCCCCACAAGCTTAACCTTATCTATTACTAGATGGAAAAAGAAAATTTCAACAAATGCTTACTCTCCCACAATCCATTTGCACAGAATGACACAAAAGGCAGCCAAAAAATTGACAAATTCCACCCGGAATCACTGGAAAACGCAAGAAAAGCAAGCTAGGTAGAACTATTTAAGCAGGAGCCCAACCAGATGCCACCAAGAGCCCCTAATCCAATTCCATCCCTAGTAGTACTACAGGACAAGCAACTCAGCCAAACAAAGAGCCTCCTTTATTCATACGAGGATCTTTGGGAGGGACGGAGGCCGCCCGGCCGACGGGAGCGGGAGATCAAGGGCGGCACTTCGGGCAGCGCCGGCCGCGGTGGAGGGAGGCAAGCGGCAGGCGCACCGCGGCCGGCGCAGGCTGTGGACTGTGGCAGCGAGAAGAGCAGAGCAGAGGGACCCTGAGCCAGGGAGAGGAGGAGATGGATTTGCGACGGTGAGACCGAGAGAGATAGAGAGAGAGAGAGACAGACGAGGAAGGCGTTGACTCTTCCTGAATGGGCCTTGACTGGGACGTGTGCTAGTTTGGGGAAAAGAGCGGCCCTTTCGTTGACTGGGACGAATATGGATATTTGCATTGTGGGCTTTTTCGCTTGTTTGGTCTTTTGGTCGAAAGACCCATTCATCGGTGAGCCTGGACGACGGGTGGTGTAACCGGTCGTGAGCCCGTCCAATTAGGAAGGGCTTTCAGTTTCCCTGATAAATGTCGCTTGTCTTGAGAATGATTGATGTTAAACATTTGTAATTAACTCGTGCAGCCACCTATCTATCTGTTTATGCCTATACTAATTGAGGAGATCTTATTGTGGGAATATGTACAGTGACTAAGACCCCGAGAGTATACAAGAGAGGTTGGGTCTATATATATATATATATAACCTAGACCAGTGGTTTGTCTAACAGCCCCCGCAGTCGCAGCGGAAGAGGAACGGACGCAGAGACTAGACTGAAAACTAGTGAATAAAGACGTGGGCAGGCCTTTGGTCATTATATCGGCAAACTGATGTGCCGATAGTATATGAAGCACCCGAACCTGTCCTAATATGACCTTGTCACGGATAAAATGGATATCGATCTCGATATGCTTGGTGCATCAATGATAAACCGGGTTGACGGTCATGTAGACGGCACTAACATTGTCGCAGTAGACGACGGTCATAGTGGAGAGGGGTGCACGGAGCTCCTGGAGAAGCTAGCAAAGCCAGCAGCACTCGGCGACGGCATGGGCGACGGCGTGGTACTCGGCTTCAGCGCTGGACCGGGACACTGTAGTCTAGCGTTTTGAGAACCAGGATATGAGAGTGTCACCGAGATAAATGCAGTAGCCGGACGTAGAGCGTCGAGAGTTAGGGCAGCCCACCCAGTCCGCGTCAGGGTACACAGTGAGGGAGTCGATGGGGCTGGAGCTGAGATGCAGCCTGCTGGAGAGGGTGCCCTTTACGTAGTATAGAATTCGCTTGAGCAGCACAAGGTGAGGTTCACGCGGAGCGTGCATGAAGAGGCACACTTGCTGGACAGCGTATGTGAGGTTGGGCCAGGTGAGGGTGAGGTATTGGAGAGGCTTGGCAAGACTCCGATAGTGAGAGGGATCGGCAATGAGTGTGCCATCGGCAGCGGAGAGTTTGGCTCGACTGTCGACCGGGGTGGCCGTGGGGTGACAATCGGCCATGCCCGCACACTGGAGGAGGTCGATGGCGTATTGGCGTTGGGAAAGAAAGAGCCCGTGGGAGGAATGGGTTACGGAGATGCCAAGGAAATGGTGGAGGGGACCAAGATCGGTCATGGCGAACTCAGAGTAGAGTCGGGCCATGATCTGGTCAAGAAGAGATGTCGAAGACGTTGTAAGGACAATGTCATTGACATATAGAAGTAGATAGGCAGTGGTGGAGCCGATATGGAAAGTGAATAGGGAATTATTGGATGCAGAGGCCACGAAGCCGATGTACCGAAGATAGGCAGCAAAGCGCTGGTACCAGGCACGAGGGGCTTGTTTGAGGCCGTAGAGAGAGCGTTGAAGAAGACAGACGTCGTTAGGACGAGAAGGGTTGACGAAGCCTGGGGGCTGCTCGCAGTAGACCGTTTCCGTCAGGTGGCCGTGAAGGAAAGCGTTCTTCACGTCTAGCTGATGGATCGGCCAGGAACGAGAGACAGCCAAAGTGAGGATGATCCGGATGGTGGCGGGTTTGACGATGGGACTGAATGTCTCGTCTAGTCGACACCGGGTCGTTGGGAGAAAACCCGAACTACCCAGTGAGCCTTGTGATGGGCAAGGGAGCCATCGGCGTGGAATTTATGTTTGAAAATCCACTTACCGGTCATAATGTTGGCGCCGGGAGGTCGGGGAACGAGGTGCTAGGTCTTGTTGTCCATTAGGGCCTTGTACTCGTCGGCCATGGCCGCGCACCATTGAGGGTCAGCCAGGGCTGAGCGAGATGTTGTCAGGATGGGCGAGATAGAGCTGTGGATGGCAAAGAGCCCGTAGCGCTGAGTGGGGCGGAGAGACCCTGTCTGAAAGCGGGTGACCATATGAGAGGTGGAGGGAACTGGAGCCGATAAGGGTGTGGGAGTAATAGGAAGAACTGGTTGGCTGGGGGTGTCATTGGCTCCAGGTCAGTGGCTGTAGACGAGAGGAAAAGAAGGAAGTAGATCGGCCTGAAACGATGGGGTCAGGTGAGCTGAGTGGTCCGATAGAGATAGATCAGCCGATAGGGTGGGGGGAGCCGATGGAAGTTGAGGAGCCGATGGAAAGGGGACGGTATCGGCTGAAGGATAAACGGGATCGGTATCAGCCGATGGAGATGGGGCCGATGAGGGTCCGATGGTTGAGACATCGGACCGAATAGTGGTGGGATATGTGAAGGGTAAGTCCTCAGCAGCAGCCGATGAGGGGGCCGATAGAGGGGACAGTGGAGGAGACCTGGTCGGTATGGTGTTGGTGAGAAGGAAGTCGAGATCACTAGAGGAGGATCTCGGATGAAGTAGACCAAAGGGAAAACATGTCTCGTCAAAAATGACGTGACGAGAGACGATGACCCGTCGGGTGGAAGGTCGAGACATCGGTATCCCTTGTGAGAGGTGGGATAGCTGAGAAGAATACAGGCGATGGAGTGGGGAGCGAGTTTGTGGGAAGCTGTGGCGGTGAGGTTTGGGTAGCAGAGGCATCCAAAAACGCGAAGGTGGGAGTAGTCGGGCGCCGGGCGGTAGAGAAGGGCATAGGGAACGTTGTTTTGAACGGAGAGCATGGGTGCCATTTGAGAAGATACGTCACAGTAGCCAGAGCTTCGGTCCAATAAGTGGCAGGTAAGTGGGCGTGAAGTAGCATGGTGTGACTGATGTTGTTGAGGGTGCGAAGGAGGCGCTTGGCTTTGCCGTTTTGAGGAGAGCTGGAGATGGATGTCCTGCGAGGTGTGGAGGGTTGTAACGGTACGGTTAACGAATTTTGTACCGTTATCGGCTTGTAAAGCCTTGATGGGGAGGTTGAACTGAGTGGACACGTACGTGACGAAGTGAGTGAGGTGAGAGAAGACCTCGGATTTGTTGATGAGCAGAAAGTTTCAGCAATAGTGTGTGTAATCGTCAAGTATAGCGAGGTAATACTAATTACCGGAGACACTTTTAACTGGAGATGTCCATACATCACAATGTATAAGTTTAAATGGACGCGAGGTATAGGAGAGAGAACTAGAAAAGGGCAAACGCACATGTTTGCCAAGTTGACATGAGTGACAAACTATGGACCTGCTGTGGGTACATTGGAAGAATGCGCTGCGACGGAGGGTGGCGACAACGTCGGGACCGGGGTGGCCGAGATGAAGGTGCCAAAGGTTGGTGGAGAGGGCGACGATGGCGTGTGGAGTGGACGGCGCAGCGGGAATGGTGTAGAGGTCTCCGCCACTATTGCAGCGAAGGATCTGTCGTCGGGTTGGGACATACTTCACAGAGAAACCAAACGCGTCAAATTCGATGGAGCAGTTGTTGTCTCTTGTGAATTGGCGAACAGATATAAGATTGTGAATAAGAGAAGGTACGATAAGAACATTGCGTAGGAGGAGGTTAGTGGTGGATGTAGATAGAGAGGAGTCACCTCGGCATTGGACAGGAAGAGAGTGACCATTGCCGATGGTGACAAAGGGTAAGGAAGAGGGGTGACAGGAGCGAAGTATACCGGCCGATGACGCCATGTGTGAAGACTCCCTAGAGTCCAGCACCCAAGGGTGCTGTGGTTGGAGCATCATTTGGTTGAGGGCAGCGACGAGGCCAGCCTGGTTCTAGTAGGGAACTGACTGGGTAGGTGGGGTCGGTAGCATCGGCTGATGCGGCAGAACGGGAGCCGATGCTAGGTGAGCCTGGGAATGGGCGTCGAGAACCCTGGGTTGCCAGAGGAGTAGGTGAGGAAAAAGGTGGTGGCAGAGTGAGTGGGTCAGAGAGTAGTTAGGTCACGGACATGCGAAGATTCACGTCCGTGAAGAGAAGATTCACGTCCGTGGACTCATGGAGGCCAAGGAGTGGGGCGAACGCGAAAAAGGCCGGGAGTGGCCGGACGCAAAAAGAATATGTTCGCGTCCAGGAGGCAGGGACTCATGTCCACGGACACGTGGACATGTTTGATTGGCTCGGGCGTGAGGGAAGAAAGTTCGCGTCCGAGAGCCGTTGAGCGTGTCAGAAAAGGTGAGAACCGAGGACGGGTTCTAGCCGATGGAGAGCTAGACAAGTCCAACCGATAGGAGGGCAGATGAGTTTAGCCGATGGAGACGATGAGCGCGGAGGTGCGCCGGCGTCAGAGAAGGAGAGATGCACGAAGACGGGTGCAAGGCGAGACGAGGAGGCGGATCAAGACCGTCGCCTGGTTGCGCAGAGGTAGGACGGAGAAAAGAGGATGACTACGGGAGAGACGGGAAGAAGAAGAAACGGGGGCGAGAGGGCGAGGAGAGTGTCGGGAAGAGAGTACTGGAAAGAGGGTCAGTGATGAGAAGAAGACGTCGACGACGAGAAGGAAAGGGTCGGCTCGCCGAAGGAAGAAGCTTACACGTTGGAGATGTCTAGACTTGCTCTGATACTATATAGAAATATGTACAGTGACTAAGACCCGAGCGTATAAGGGGGTCAGTTCTATATATATTAGGCAGTGGTCTGTCTAGTTAATATAAAGATGTTACTCTTGATTGAATAGATTCTATTATTATAACCGTAGATTGTATAATTTAATCTGTGTTCAGTATTGTGGCCTCTTTTAAAGTCCATCTGATCTGCGTTTAACGTATAGGCCTCTTTTAGAGCTCATCAAATCAATGGAAAGTCAATCCTTCACAGTTTATCCAGAATCGGAAATTAATCTCCTTCTAACCGAACTGGTCGATCTGCACGTATACATATAGAAGCAGCATGTCAAGGCCACGAGGCGGCAAACCCATAAGCCAATGGAAGCAAAGCAATATTAACCATGCTCTAAGTATTCTTAACTAATCTCAGCACATGACAGTATTGGCATATGAATCGATCTAGGTTACGGCAAGGCACGGCAAGTTGCAGCCTTGCAGGAAATATATATTGAGTCAATCCGGATAGTTGATATCTGTGGATTAGCTAATTAACTTTAGACCGCTAAATTGGCTTCTTGAGTATGCGTGCTTTTGTTCTAATTAAGTCGCCTGCCTGTTTGCTAGCTTGCTCTAATTAATTCGCTATGGTTGTTAAGTTCTGAGCCATATATGATGTTGTTACAATAGTGTGACTATAATTTTCCTACTTTTTTTACACAAGTTTTACCGTTTGGGACATACACAGAAGAACAACAAACTCTTTTGAATTACTCTTTAATGTACTAAATCTTTATCTATACACTATACTAATTGCTATAAGAAGCTCAAATGTCCATCGAAAATATATTTGAATGTTTCATGGCCATAGGTCATATTGAGAATTCGTGTTAAATAAAATATATTATTATGACAAAAAAATGCCATTGGAAGTGCCATGGATTTTACCTCAATTTCCCTCCAACTAAAAAAGCATGCCCATTAGAAATAGTATGCATTATTTGCTTTAGTTGTTTCCAAAGTTTAAAATAAATAAATATGAAGTTCTACTGTTTATTTATTTCTTTCGGAATTATCAGTAAGCTGTAACTAATATAGAATTTTCTTTTAAATTTAAGGTACTATAATTTGAGGATTAATCAATGAGTTCACCATATGATTAAAATATTAAAATTTATAGAATTAATAACAATAGCCTGTGCAACGTACAAGTTGGCAATTACTATATTTAAAGTATAAGTTTAGTAATTGCTAATTTAGATTTTAAAAAAATAAACCATGAAAATATTACCATTGATATTCCCGCAATATATTAATTTTGAATTCAGAATTTTTAAATCATAAAAATGACTAATTAAGAGACCTGGTCAAGTTCTACTCAATATTTATTAATTGATTGTTTTTTTATTAATTCTGGATTTTGGATATATTAAATATACAAAATACTGTAATGAAGACTCCGATCTGTTTTCATGATAGTATTTATTAATTCCAAATTTAGTAATTATTAAACCAATCATGAAAACTATAATTGGGACTCTCAACCAAGTAGTGTTTCTAGTTTCTAGTTTCCAAATTTCAAAAATATTGAATCATCAAAAAACAATAATTGGGAATCTGGTATGTTTTTAGGGTACGTGCATGGTAACCAAACAACTCTATAAATTATTAAATGCTTTTTTATCCTTCTAAGCTAGCTAATATTGCAGTCTAAATATGTGGATCCAAGTCATCCAATCTGAAACAGGATCTAGAAAAAAAAAGAAATGCATGTCGTCGTTTTCGAAAAAAAATCAAAAAATAATTTCTTGTACATCACTGAAGTTTAGCCCATTTCCTCATTTTTCATATTCATTATCTAAATGGTATATGGGAAAATTTCAATGGCAAATATGAATTGACGGGATCAATCAGCGCCACTGGTTCCTTAATCGATGCATTATTTTCGTTTTTCATCATTTGCACTCAGTTCTATAAGTTTGGGCAGCTTTGATTTGTTTGTCTTGTAAATCGTGAGATCGATAGTTCTAAAGTCAAAATTGGCGGACATGATGTCAAAGATTCTTGTCATGTGGAGGCTGTGCAGAGCACAGATGACTCTGTAATTAATTGGCATAGAAATGTTCAGTACAAAGCACGACAGAAAAAAGTGCAGTAGCCTATGGCATCTAGTTTGATACCCCTATATCATATTGCTAATTCCATAGAGAAACCGATAGATTCCTTAAAAAATAGTAAAATCCAGGCATGAAACGGTTAAATTCCTGCAATAATAAAAATAATTGCATATAATCCAAACAATTCATTGGTTTGGACTTTGGAGAGTGAGAAAAACCGCTAAGCCTAGGCTGTTGATAATCCAGACTGGGAGTGGTGGT
Source organism: Oryza coarctata (assembly GCA_030770085.1). Taxonomy (NCBI): domain Eukaryota; kingdom Viridiplantae; phylum Streptophyta; class Magnoliopsida; order Poales; family Poaceae; genus Oryza; species Oryza coarctata. The sequence goes on from CM061471.1 coordinate 10,791,092, forward strand.
GCAGAGCAACTTGTTGGGCTTGTCACGACTCACGAAACAGAGAAATGGTAATTTTTAATTGGGATCTACTATACGTGAGTTGACTGAAATTTAAACGACTATTAGTTTACCGCCAAAAGCTATTGAATTGGCATCTAACGATTCACAATAGGTACGGTTTGTCTTACGTGTTTCTCAATCTCTCTTCTCCGTTCTCGCTACAAACGAGCTTCTCTAACTCTCCTCATGTCATCAAGCCTATTACGTCTTTGATGAGTCATATCATTTTCTAACCAATCTATTCTGCTCACCCTACTGATAGTAAGTTAACCCATTTATAATTGTAGCGGCATCACCGCTACCTCATCGTTATGTCCACTATTAAGCCACCACTATTCAACCGTTCTTCTTGCCCCTCCTCTAACCCCTTATAACAAGATTGTAAGATTATAAGTATGTAGCTAAGTTTTTTTTATTGTGGACTAGATGTTTTAAACTACAAACTTGTTAGTGCTACAACTCTTTGGTCCATTTGGAAACTACAAAATAATTTACACCTTTGTAACGTGTTTGGACTCATTTGCAAATAATATGAGAAGGTTGTTGATGATGCTATGTTCCTGATGACAATGTTCTGCCCAGAAGCAAACCAGAATATTGTATTGCTCCGAATATAAAGACGAAAGATAATATTAGTATTGTGTTGAGTTGAAAATTATGAATAAAGGAGGATTTTCTTGAGAGACATATTTGGAGAATCGGTTGTCTAGGTCAGATAAGCGTATATGTGGTTTCTTGTCTTCAATAAAAATGAGGATCTAGGGCTCATGCACTTTAGTTAAAAAGTCTACATCTAAGTATGTAACCCATATTTTAATGACTTACTCATTGATATATAAAATGATGTATATGAATATATATATGTGTCATGAAACATACACTACGCCATAGTGGTCCATCTCTGATGGACCAAAGTGCATTGTCACAGATGACCTTATCTGTGATGGACTCAAGTAGAGCCCGTTGTAGATAAGGTTGTTAGACACGACCCGTTATAAATAAGATATCATCTATGACGTGCAAATTATAAACACATGACACAACTCATCTCTAATGGGAACATCCATAGGCCCATCAGAGGTGACACCTCCCCTCTAATGGGTATAGATTGTGAACCTGTCAAAGATGACCATGACTCATATTTGATGAGTTTCATGTATTAGAGATAAGTTATTATGTATATATACCCTCATTCGTTAACTATTTACCATCCTACTTGTCTACTATTACATTTTGGGTTAGGATTTGCTCTAAAATTGGAGGTAAAAATATAATTTATCGAGTTGAAATAATTGTTTTATCTGAACTTTTGATTACAGATGGACTGAAGTTGGATGTATCGTGTTAGTCATTTGAGCCAAGAGTTAGGAATGGAATTGTTGAATTCCTGAATGTTGCATAGAATAATAAGAGAACTAGGATGGATGAATATATGATATTTCCATGAGTAGATTGCAGAAATGAGAAGACATTGGCAAAAAGAGTATAGGTCTAGTCTCATTTGATTTGTAAAGGATTTATGAAGGAGTACACTTGTTGAACCAAGCATGGAGAGCAGGAGCCCCTAATTCTTCCAGTTGATGAATTACCAGATGTACTAAACGAGCAAAAAAATCTAGATGACATGTTCGTCCCATCTCTATTGGGCGGTGATATCATCGATTTTGACTCAGATATCCTATCGGAGATGTTACATGATGTTGAAGAGCTAGCCCATGATGAGAGGTATTTTGAGAAGTTAAGCATGTTGGTGGCGGATTTTGGGATGCTTTAGTATCTTGGATACAAATCAAAGCACACCAAGTTTTCCATTATCTTGAATCTCATGAAGCTTAAGGCAAGCAATGGTTGGTTAGACAAGAGTTTCACATAACTGCTTCACTTGCTGTTAGAGAGGAACAAAATGCTAAAAACGATGTATAAAGCAAAGCAAGTGTTATGCCCATTGGGTTTGAAGGTTAGAAGAATTCACGCTTATGGAAATGACTACATATTATAATACAAAGAATACGCCGACATGGATGCTTGTCCTATATGCATGACTTCTCGATACAAACAAGACAATAATAGTGTTGAAGGTAAGAAGTTGGCCCTGCAAAGGTTGTGTGTACCTCCTAATTGCCGACTGCATCAAGAAAATATTTGCAAATCCCAAAGAGGCTAAGTTAGTTTACTGGCATGTTGGAAAATAGAAGGTCGATGGTAAGCTAAGACGCCTGGTAGATTTAGTGCAGTGGAGGAATGTTGATAGGATTTAACTAGAATTTGTGGAGAACCTGAGAAACATAAGGTTCGACATAAGTACTAATGGCATGAATCCCTTTAGTAATATGAGTAGTCATCATAGTACATGGGGAATACTTCTAGTGAACTACAACCAACACCTTGGTTGTGCTTTAAGAGAAAATACATTATACTTTGCATGCTCATTCAAGAACCTAAGCAACCTAGCATCGATATTGTTGTGTTCTTAGAACCAATAGTCGATTACCTGGAAAGTCTTTGGTGAGAGGGATAAAAAATATGGGATGCATACAGACGGGAGTACTTTAGCCTTCATGTCTTGTTGTTCTATACCATCAATAACTACTCAGTGCTTGGTAACCCTTCTGGCCAAACCGTAAAAGGGAAAAAGGCATGCTAAGACTATATGGATGAAACACACAACAATTGGATGAAGAACTCATGCATGATGGTCTACATGTGTCATAGGAGATTTCTTCCAAAGTATCAGGAAGAACTTCAATGGTAAGAGGGACTAGTAAGTGCCCTGCTTGAATTATTAGGACAATAGGTTCATGACTTGTGAGAAAAATATGTAATGGTTTCAAAAAGAAGAAGAAAGATGCTAAACCAAAGGAGGAGATCATATCAAAGAAGTCAATATTCTATAGACTACTGTATTGGGAGACTCATGAGGTCTGCTATTATATAAATTTGATGCATGTCGAGAATAATGTTTATGAGAGTTTTGTTGAGTTACTACTTAACATCCCATAAAAGACAAAGGACGAGCTCAACACACATCGAGATCTAGAAGATATGAATATTTATGCAGATCTACATTAGAAAACCATAGAGTTAGGACAAGTGTACCTCCCTTTAGCTTGCTACACTCTATCGAAGGAGGAGAAAAAACATGTTGACATGATTAAATGGTATTACAGTTCTATCTGGGTACTTATCGAGGATTAGTAAGTTTGTATCAATGGTTGATCTTTAATTAGTTGGAATGAAGTCGCACGATTGCCATGTCCTAGTTACACATCTTTTACTACTTGCGACTAGGAATATTTTGCCACCAAAATTATGGCACATGATAATGCAATTGTACTCATTTTAAACAATTGGCTAGAAGATCATTGATCTGGAAGGACTAGATGACATACAGGCATATTTTGTGAAGATCCTATACCATTTGAAGATGTACTTTCCACCTATGTTCTTTTATATAATGGTACATCTCACTATGCATTTGGTGAAGCAGACAAGAGTGTGTGGTGATGCATTTCTAAGGCATATGTATCCTTTTAAAAGATACATGGGAATATTAAAAGGCTAAGGAACCAGTCCCACACTAAGAAAAGTATCATTGAAGGGTACACGCCTAAGGAGGTAATTGAATTCTGTATTGACTATACTTCAGAGACAGCTTCAATTGGAGTTCATTGGTCTCACCATGAAGGGAGGATGGAAGGGATGGGCACTGTCAGAAGGAAAAGTATCAAGCTAGATCACGGGGTGTATGATAAAGCTCATTTCATGGTCCTTTAGCATATGACTAAAGTAGCATCGTACTTAGAAGAACATGAAACGTCGATACGATAGGAGAATGTCAACCAATTAGAGAGCTGTGTCTGAAAGAAGCACATTACTCATTTTAATGAATGGTTCAAGAATCGTATTGCTAACTTGTACAAAATAGCAAGTAGAACCCTCAAATAGTTATCGCATGGTCTTAAATGGGATGTTAACACCTGGCAAGGATATGACATCAATGGATACATCTTTTACACTGTCAAGCAAGACGACAAATGCACCATGCAGAATAGTAAACCAAAGGAGGCAACAAATGACTAACTCATGAGTCGCGATCAGTACTATGACCACATAGAACAAATTCTAGAGCTGAATTATGTGAAGTTCATCATGCCATTGTTTCATTCTCAATGGGTTGACCTTTGGGTGATAAAAGTTGATAAGGAGGGCTTCACAATTGTTAATCTACCGAAGAACACATAGAAGGATGAGCCATTGGTTCTTACAAAACAAATTTTCCAAGTGTTGTAAATAATCGATCTAGAAAATAAGAAGTTTCATGTCATTTGTGAAGGGAAAAGTAAAATCGTCGGTGTGGATAACGTTGTAGACGATAAAGATTACAACCACTATGTGCATGCCATCGGCCAAGAAGGAACTCTAGAAGAAGAGGAAGCGGAAGATAAGGTCAAGCATGCACACGTCAATCACGATGAAGAAATATCAATACAATTGAACTCAATTTACATGTATTATGATTATATGTGAAATTATGTAATATTAATGTGATATGGTGGACTTTGAAGTGAATTTCTGGTTAAGTGTAGTTAATTCATAATTTACATTCCCCTTACCTATTTTTATAAAGTTATAGTTACATTTAAGTAGGTGTATAAATATTTTGGTTTAAAAAATAGTACAGAAAAAAGTTTTGAAAGAAAATGATTTTAGTAAAAAAATACATTTTAGTAAAAACCACATGTTGACTTGACCATAGTCAAACTCACCTATGACGGGTGCAAAAGAGTGTCCGTCACAGGTAAACCACCTTTGACGGGCTGCAACCGCACGCACATCACAGGTGAGTCACCTGTGACAAGCTCCAATAGTGAGCCCGTCATAGCTGAGTCACCTATGATAGGTGTGCGGTTGTAGCCCATCAGAGGCACCTCACCTTTCACAAGAGCTTTTTTGGTGCCCGTCACAAGTGAGTTTTGATCGCGATTTAGGGTTGGACCTGGCTTGACTAGGCCAACCTTAGATCCATTTGGTCTTATCCACAAGCACCAACAGTAGCCGTCGATCAACTCCACTAGCCTATGCCCGTGTCTCATCCATTGTCCCCAACCGTCGCCTCCCTATGCGCTGTAGTCAACCTCTTTAAGGGTCGCCTCTCTGAGTGACACCTCTTTCATGGCACCTCCATCATCCCTTAGCACCATCAACCACCTCCACAACCTCCACACTGCCACCACACCACTGTCCATCTCCTTCACTGTATTGTTCCTATGTCTCATCCATCATCCCCGAGTGCCGCTTCCCCGAGTGCCGCAATTGGCCTCTTCAAGGGCTGCCTTTCCGAGCGCCATGCTCTCCATGCTGCTGGTTTGAGCTTCCTCCCTATTTTGAATGTTCAATGATTTTAGGAATATAAATGCAAATGCAATGATTTTAGGAATGCAAATGCAAATGGAATATATATGGCAAATGATTTTAGGAATTATATAAGTGTATGGCAAATGAAATGATTTTAGAAATTTAGGAAATGGAATGTGTATGGCAAATGATTAAAGTGTATTGAATGTGTATGGCAAATGCAAATGATTTTAGGAATTTAACAATGATTTTAAGAATTATAGAAGTGTATGGAAAATGAAATGATTTTAGGAATTTAGAAAATGAAATGTGTATGGCAAATTATTAATGTCTATGGAATGTGTATGGCAAATGCAAATGATTTTAGGAATTTAGCAATGATTTTAGGAATTACAAAAGAGTATAGCAAATTAAATGATTTTAGGAATTTAGGAAATGGAATGTGTATGGCAAATAAAATGATTTTAGGAATTTAAGAAATGGAATGTGTATGGCAAATGATTAATGTATATGGAATGTGTATGTCAAATGCAAATGTCTTTAGGAATTTAGCAATGGTTTTAGGAATTATAGAAGTATACATACAAATGGTAGGACTTTACTGCAAGTAGAATTATCAGCAAATCAGGATGCGATGGAGTCTACTAGAACAAGCAAAGCAACATCTGGTAGGAACCCTAGGACATAGAATCGCTTGCTAGCTTATAGACTGACGATCACCGAGGTGGATGATGTTGGAAGGCCTACTGCACCAAGAACTATTATCTCTAGATGTTCAAACAATTGTGGCTGCGTCGCATGAGACCACTTGGGATACTTCATAAAGACATTGACAAAGTCCTAGTGGCGGAGAAAGAATGAGATTGGTCAACACTGATTGAGAAGTTCGATTTTTCGGCCAAAGCTGAAGACATGTTAAAACATAAGGCTTTCCAAAAGATAGGCCTGCCTAGAGAAATTCAAGACCAAGCTCGCAAGAGAGTATGCCATCCCTTCTAGTAATCGTACCCAATTTAGAGATTACCCATAGATAACCCAGAGGTGTGTGAAGAGTCCTGCTCTTTGAAGACCACTTCGGAGTTCAAAGAAACTAGCGAAGTACATTGGCTATTGTAAGCTAGGAACGAGTACCCACACCAACATGGCATGGGTGAATACATCTAGAAGAAACAAATATGGGCTATGGAGGATGAAGCTGTAGCTGCGGCAAATATCCTTACCCCATTCATTGATATCATTGAAGTTCAAGCTCAAAACTAGGCTAGAGCTAGGGTGTAAAGTCAACCAGGATAGCACTCTAGTGTTTCCCATTGATGGCGATGCCATGGTCTATTAGCAACTCATGAGTTTTCTTTGCTACTTAATTTGCACATGTTATACATTGCATCTTTTAGTATGTGTGACTAACAATTTTTCATTAATGATGTAGTTGGAGTTGATTGAAAAGAAAATTATCAAAACAAGAGAAGGAGGCCCGCCTTAAGGAGCAGTTGAAGGAGGAAGTCATTAAGGAGAAATTGAAGGAGGAAGTCATTAAGGAGAAATTGAAGGAGGAGGTCAAGGAAGAGCTGAAGGAGGAAATGGATGCTAGGTTTGAAGAAAAGATGGCTCGACTGAAGGCTAAGATGCAAATTGGTAGACATCATGCTCCTCATACACACATACCACAGCAGGCCCTAAACCACATGTGGACACAAGCCCCATGCAAAGATGGAGTAGTTGTGCGTCCACAGGGTTGCTTGATGAACCAGTCTAAGTCCCATGCACAATCAACTACATAGAGGTAACTAATATAATATGACATGTCTCCTTAAAATGTCTTGCTTTTTTTCCTTACAAAGTCATTACTAATATGTCCTATTGAACTACAGGATGTAGCCAATTGTATCATAATGGTTAGGGTTAGACCCACATTTGCCTCTAATGCTATAGAGGGCCAAGCTTATAAATCCTCTCTAGATCACAAGGTGTATGACTCAAACCTTTTGGTTGATATGCAAAGGTATTAGCTGATACGGTTAAGGACAACTGGGCTAACTGACCATTCTCGGTCCCACCGACTAATGAAATTCTAACTTTGGGGATTGCGCATAAGACATACATACAATGGCCTAATTTAGATATAGTCATAAAGATGACTCCTCGACCAACTAGACTCTTCAATACGTCTCTTGCACCTTCTCAACTGAAACTGTCAGCCAGTTATGACAGAACTGCCCAAATATGCAGCGAATTTTATGGACTTGCGTGACATAACCGCCATCAAGACTCTAGTTAAGACCACCCACTAGGTCAATAGCTCGCCACCAATTGGCAAGACCAATAAAGGTGAAAGAGTTAGGGTAAGAGCAAGGGGAAAGCGAAGGCGCAAGAGATAATTTAGCTATCGGTGGCCTATAAACATCAAACGCTAACTCAATTCTTGATAGGCATGCTTTTGGTGGAGGACCATGTGTTAGCTCTTATGGGTATTGTATGTCAAGAGCTGCACAAGAGATACATAGAACTAAGCAATGCCAAGAGGAAGAATAAGGAGTCTTCCATAATTGGCTATCACAGACACAAGCCATTCCTATCTAGCCCAGCGCATATTATTATAGGCTTCGATGATCTCTTTAATCTCTTTAGGCTGCGCATAGCGAACACAGGGCTTCTTAAATGATACTCATTATAAGTGCACATGGCTCTTATATGTTGTGCTAAATATTTGTGTTCAAATTGCCCTAATATCTCTTCGATTTCTTTAGGTTGTGTTCGAAGGAATCGAGTAGAATGGCTAGCTAGGTGGGTTTTCTAGTCCCATCGATAATCAATGAGCTCAACCTCAACACCCAACTAGATGATATCATCAAATACATCACCTAATGCATATGTCTATTCTTTTTGGTACATTATAATTTCTTTGAATATTTCATTTCTATTTGTTTTGGATTTTGTTTGTCATAATAATAAAATGGAACAAGGTTTACTACCATAATTCCAACAAGGATGGTACATACAATTTCAGCCATCTCATTGCCGCATTAGACAAGGCTTGGACAACATATACCCAAAAAGGAGGCATTCACCAAGAGGGCAAGGACTCTCTTCATCATGACTTTAGCTTTAAATGCTTGCAACAGATTAGGGACAAGTGTGGTTTTCACATGTGGCATAACATGTCTACATTAATGAGACATTAATCGACTAGGACCCTAAGGTTTGTGCTCAAAAGCACATCTTATTTATAAATACCAATATTATTACTCAACACAAATTAACTAATATCTTCTTCAACAGAAAATAAGCTAGAAGACTGAGTCCATCAACCCGCCTGCTATTAGAGGGGAAATGCCATTTCATTCTCATGGAAATTGTACACATGAAAGGATGTTTTTGTGTGAAGTAGATGATCGAAATACTAGTTGTAGTCTTTAGATAAAACAATTTTCATTAATCTATGGGATGTAACATACAAGTATTCTTCAATATGTTAGACAATATTATTTATTTCATATATACAATCTTTTATGTTCAACTAATATTAAATACTTCTTTTTAATTTATTATGACAGGTTGTGGCTACTCTCATTTGACATTACGTGAGCAGTAAGTTTGGGTCGCAAATATGTGAGATTATGGCGGCAAATGTTATATGTGGATACATGTCATTAATATATGTGGCTGTTACTATATGTGTATACGTGAATTGGATGAATTGTGATTGCACACATGTGAATATGTATGTATGGATATGCCTATATGCTTTTGGGTCTAGGGAATTTTTGGATTTTTTAAAGGGTGTAGCTAGCAATTTCTTAAGGGTAGTCAAAATTTAAAATTTATTTTTTTGCAAAAAATATCATCACTGATGGGTCTAAATAAAACATCATCACGGTGAGATCACCTCTAATAGGCTAGAACTTGTTAGAACTTGTATCCCGTCATAGGTGAGTCACCTAATACGGGTGGAAACACCACCTGGTCAAGTTGGTCAACCTCATTTATGACAAGCCACTTATATGAGGCCCATTAGAGACGGGCCTCCACCCGTCAGAGATGAGGCGAAGTCTATGTCATAGGGAATGTGGAAAGTGGATGAGTTCCTCGTGCCAGGAACTTTATCCTAAAACGAGGAATAGGAACGATGCGGAACTTCGACCTGAATATGGATGGTTTATTGTCCCAAAATGAGAGAATAGTAGGGCATGGGGCTGACCTCATCATGACACGTTGTTGCTCCCTCACTCCTCACTACCGTCATGCCAACGTGCATGGAGGATGATGAGGAGGATGGGAAGTGCAACCACCACCGTGCTAAGGGGGGTTTGGGAAGGGCTGCCATTGTTGTACTGAGGAAGGACAGGGAGCACCGCTATCGTCACGCTGAGAGGATTGGAGAAGCAACATCGCCTTTACTACTGGATTTCATAGTGATGTGGCTGAGGCTGTGGGGATGGATTCCATCGATGGTGGGTGGGAGAGAATAAGGGATATATCTTCTTTCAATTTAGCCCTTTGAGTTTGTAAATATTATGAAAATTTTATTTTTCTTTTATATAAACCCTAAAGTTTTTATATATATTCTATTAGGCAGACTACTAGATGTTCCATCCTTTAACTCAGAGGTATATTCCCTTCGTATCATATTTTTTTAACCGATGTTCTGTGTCTTATGTTTCCGTTCCTTGATTCATCGAACCGAAAATTTTTGTGACTTAGAGTGGAGTCATCACTCATAAGCTGAACCCATAAGAGGTGACAGTATGAGCCATGGTGATGGCCGGCGTAGTGATACATTTAGCTTTTCATTGCAGCATCGATATGCGAGGACACCAGTCATAACGATGTACCAATAACATTCACGTGTGTTTTCATTCTGATTTATTGATTTATGTCTGGCGACTGGCATGCATGGATGCATGGCAGGCAAACTAAATGGCACTGCAAGATGAGAAGACTTCTTTTGAGGTATGGTTGTGAAGTCCAGATCGTTCAGTCAGAATGCAGTGCAGGGCACTGCTGCTTTCATTTGTGGTTCTCGGTAGAATTCAGAAGCTCACATACCTGCATGCCTTGGTTGGGGGTTGGAGCATTGTGCTGGGCACCACACTGCACTGCACATGATGCCCCTCTCCAGGTCTCTCTGCATTTGCCTAGCTCTGGACTGTAAATCTGTAAGTCATCTTCATTTAGGTTGATGCATCTATATCCATCCTGCAGTGTCGTTAGTAGATAACACATGCATGATTATCAGTGTAAGTACAGACCAAATACCTAATACTTGGGCCATATATAAGACATGATTAACATAACAATTAAGTTGACCTCTTGACTTACCGACATGGCCAAAGATATATAGATAAATGTCGCATCTTTCTCCCCGGCCAACCTTCGTACGAAAAGCAGCTACTTCCTTTATTTGGAACTGTTAATGAACTATATACATGTACATGTCATGTGACTAGGGTTTCCTCAGCATGGAAGCTAACAGTATCAAACGGTGCAAAATAGGAGCGCAAAAGTATAGACCTAACAACCACATAATCATCTACTCTCCAAGAATCTTTTCTTCAAGTCTCATCTTCTTTGTGTCCTTTGGAGGATTCATCTAATCATCTTTGTGCATCTTTATCTTTAACCTTGTAGTATGCTACATTGGGATAATGATTGACATGTCTGAAAAATCTTATGGGCCTGTTTTTTTTCTAAATAGCTAAACGACTGCTTGATTACTATTAAGAGTGCAAATAAATAAATTAACTATAAAAAAGTTTAAAACTAGATTTAAAATAGTTTTTTAAGAAATTCATATATAGAATTTTTTTAAAAAATTATACTGTTTAGAGGCTTGAGAAACATGTTACATTAATACATTTTTCCATTCCTCAAAAAGAGCATGCCTATATACATTTTTCTAACTACCTCTCTTCGTTGTCCCTGAGATGTCACACCGAGCAAAAAAGCAAGAACATGATGTTACAACTTACAACACTTAATTAAGTAGTTAACAAAAGTCTTCAGGATGTGTGCTTGTTATTAATTAAGTTATAATTTAATTAGTTCACATTGCTGTTCTATCGATATTTTCAATCCCTATTATATTCTCAAAATAAAGACACGACCAACCACAGAGAAACAGGCACTGTGAAGTGCACCTAATCTAAGTCAGCGTCACACAGTTTCAATTGAGTAGTGCTCACATAAACAGAGCACACTATCATATACTCATATATACGAGTATAGTGCAACACACTAGATGGAACTGACTCTACAATTTTTCAAAGAAGTTTTTGTCAAATTAATATGTCACTCTCAATGCAGTACATCTATTTTTATTTACACATGCATTAATTACACGGCAAGAAAGAACATATTTACCAAAGACAACATGAAGATTATACACAATGGTTGTCGCTCTGTCGACCATATCAAAACATTGAGATCCTTATTCTTAACTAGACTAAACTGCACATTGCTAAGAAAAAAAAGTGTAACACAATAAGTAAATATAATGTGAAAAGTGGATTTACTTCGCTAAACAGTTTGAGTTCATGCTCTTTACACAATCTACGCCCTCCATAAATAATCAAATTCTAGAAATATTAAAATAATGTAGCTTTATAAGAGGTTGAAAGGTAGAAATAATTGCTATGGTGTGGTAAAAAAAGTTAGGACTAAATACATGATGTGCATTTTTAGAGACAATTTACACATAATTTGGGCACATTAATGATCCACGTATCTTCATTAAAGAAGAGAGAATTAACACTAATACAACACTTAGTGGTGATCAACATTATAAGTAAAGGAAAACATACCATAGTATAATCCTCTCCTACAAGCTAGCTATATTTTTCTAGAGTTATAATTAAGTTAAGCTCTTTTCAAATAAACTATCATTCAGGAAAAGCACCAAGGGTGTGTCACGATAAATCATGGAAGCATGACTCTGATTCTACCCATCAGGATTTAAATCCTAATAACGAATATTAAGCATACGTGAATGAGACTTCAACATAAATTTAGTGAGATTAAAGATTAATCACTAAGTCTCCCTCTTGTTGAGATTAATGCACACGAAACGCATGCTACCTTGTCGGTGCATCCTGCAAATTACGATGCTACATTGCCAATGTCACACCCACCGAGAATTACGTACTACTAGTTGTTTATGGGTGCATATATACGCGCATGCATGTATGGATTTTCTTTAAATAAAAGATATATAGCATGGATGCATGGATATTTTTATATGCACTCTCTCTCTTGTAGATGTGTTTATTGTACATATCTCATGAACATTTCCATGATCACTCTATATATACGCCCTCCGTTGGCAGTGATCTGTCGATATTTTTGCATACGTCGGCCGTTCCACTAATTAATACCTAGCTGTGTAAACTTCAAATATTGTGCCTTAACTAACGGACCACTCCGTTTATTCACTTAAACTTCAAGCGAGTAATGAGTAGAAACTAAGGAATCACGAGTTCATTGTCCATGAAGGGAGAACTTGGTTAATAAAAAACGACCGTATATGAACACTTACGAAATACACTACAACTTGCAAGTATTTTAGGAAAAAATCCATTACGAAATTTTGGACACAGTGAAAATTTAAAATCAACCATGAATATTAAAACCAGTCACTATTCAACCTTGAATTTTTTAAAATCGTACACTTTTTTTTATTTTTTCTAGGATTTAGAGTGATTTTAGATGACGTAGTAGTGAAATTTCATAGGGTTAAAATCAAATTTGAAAATAGAATTGACTTCCAAACGATTCTAAAGAAGGTTACTTTGTCTATTCACATCTATAACCTACATAAATTTGATACGGGCAAAAAACTAAAATGTATAACTGAGACGCAACAAATAATTTGTGATGCAATGCAAAACTTTTTTTTTTCTAAACTGTGCAACCAAGATTTTTTTAGTACCTTTTAAAGTGATTTAGTAATTTAGAAATATTCAAATAACATGCAGCGATCTTGTATATGTTTTTTATTTTAAAAGCTAGTAGTACATGTACTGAAAATTTCTTATAAGATGTTGTGCCTTAGTGTATATATAGAACCAAGATAATTTAGTCCAGGATACAATATATATTTAATTTTAAACATTATATGTCATGGACCAATTATATTCTATTTTGTTTGTACCAAATTAATCTAGGTAAAAGTATTCTTTAGGGCAAATGATATTTTTTATTATTTTTCATGTCATTTCTGTAATTTTCAAATTCAAAAATTATTTTAGCATTGGGATACATCTCCATATTACCCAAAATATTCTATATTCTGTCCAAAGGTTGTTAAGTGAATGATTTTGATACTTTATAAGTATATAGTGTCACGTTTTAAATTAAATTCAGGGTTGCGTTGCTGACTTGTTTCATGAAAGTTGAATATTCAAGTTATGTAATGAACTTTTACCTAGTTCTAATAACACTAAAATTTGGAGTACTAAATATTATTGCAAACTTACAGTATCACAAAACTATATATAGACATGGTATGCAATGAATTATTTTAAAACAATAGATATACATGTTAGGTCCCTAGTACTGTGGTCATGTGTAACTTTGATATAGAAAAACATAGGAATAGAAAAACACAGGAATTAGAGTAGCATATTTCTTCAATCTACAGGAATTAGAAACACATTAAACATGAAGAGATGTCCTTTGATTACACTATAGAAAAGAATGAAGCGCAGAAAAGTTTCCAAGAGGTCTTGCTTATTTTCCTATGAAATTAGCCATAGGAATACAATTCTATGAAAAAATTTCTATCCCTTTTCTATAAATCAAAGAGGTTTATAGGAAAAAAATCCTAAAGGAAATGAATCGTCCAAAAATCCTTTACCAATCCAATCCTAAATTTTAAAGAGACCCAATATATAGTTTTACTATAATTTTGTCAAAACATCCCTAGTTTTCTGAAATTTATGCTTGAAAGTAACATCACAAATCATTCTACTTATACATTAATTGTTAATGAAATTAAGATGGTATAATAGTATATAGTAGTACAATATAGTATATCTAGGTTAGCGCATGGTCAGTATCAAGAATTTCTTCTGCTCCTGATTGCTTTACGCATCTACACGTCTTAATTTTGGAAGAATCTCATTTCTATATGTATTGTATATTCAACTGTTTTTTTCTGATTTTTATAGTAGCAAGTCAAATTCCACCTTAACTAACCCACTTCGCCAGCAGGTTACACATATCATGTAGATCTAGGTATCCATTTTCGAATCCAACTAAAATTCTAACATGGAGCTTACTGTCATGTTACTTGAGAATTCCCCAACAGCTAACAAAAGGAGCATGTTAACATGACCAAGCATTGACGTCTGATTATATTGTTGATGCAAGCATGTGGATAGCTCATTATTTATCTTTGGATGATTGAAAACCTCAAAAACAAAGAGACTCTAATTAATGATTAATTTTCATTTTGATCTCTTAACGCGTTAAGAATAAATGCAAGGGAAAATATGCTCGAGTAATTAGTTACATTCCCCGTCCCGCTATGGACCTGATCGAGTTTGTTGATAAAACTAATCAACAACTTCAGGGGTATAGTAGCTAGCTAGGATCGATCGATCTATCATCCCAAGTGCAACCGGGTTTTGATAAATTAAATCCCAAAGTCAGAGACAACCCTAATGGATTCATGTGCTCTTTGTTCTGGACCACACTGCATGCCTCCCTCAACTTCTTTAATTATCTCATCAGTGACCTCTTCCATTTTTTTCTTAAGCCCTCTCTCTCTCTCTCTCTCTCACACACACACACATATTCGAAGTGTCAAACCCCACAGTGCTAAAAATCACAAATCACAGACCAGGCCATCTCCTGAATCTGGGACATCTCTCAAAGTCATAGGCTCATAGCTAACTAGCATCTTTCATTCTCTTTCTTCAAACTCGAAACCCTGATCTCGATCAAGAAGAGATCAGCTAAACGGAGCTCGCCGAGGAAGAAGATATATCGATATGCTTCCGAAGAGCTCGGGCCAGAAGACGCTCCGAGCCGCCATGATGGAGGAGAGGGCGTCGGCGACCAGCACCACGATGTCTAGCCGCCTCCTCTACCCGGACGTCCCCGTCTCCAACCCTTCCTTCCGCGTCTACTACGGCGTCGCCTCTGCCGGCTCGGTGCCGTTCCTCTGGGAGTCGGCGCCGGGCACGCCCAAGAACGACGCCATCTCCGCCGCCGCCCTGCCGCCGCTCACGCCTCCGCCGTCCTACTACAGAAGCAAGAAGGACGGCTCCGCCGGCAAGGGCATGCTTGCCAAGTCCACGTCGTCCAAGAGGCTTCTCTCCTCCTCCAGGCAAGCCGCCAGCTTCGTCCACAGCATCATCCCCAAGCTTCGCCGGAGCCACACCATGCCGTCCCCTTGGTCGGCGTCGTCCAAGGAGGCTACTGACGCCGGCGAGCAGGTGCAGTGCAGCGCCCGGAGGAAGAGGCTTGTGGCGAGCGCGCGGTCGTCGTTCTCGTCCACGTCGAGGGGCGAGGACAACGACGGCGATGTCGACTCGCCGACGTCCACGCTGTGCTTCCGGACGCGGCACTCAGGCAGAGGCGGCGGCGCAAGGAGACTGAATGGCCTCTTGGCGTCCGTGGTTGAAGGTAACTAGGGTTTACATTTTTCTGTTCATGGCGACATCTCATTGCAAGTTGGGTAATGTCCATATATTAGAGTATATGGATAGCACTCTAGAGTATCCGTATACACCTTCGTCTTAGATGAAAAGAGTACATTTTTAGTTGAAACAGAGTGGATCAACGGTACTTACGGATTGACCCACTCCCTTCCCTAAGTATAAGAGAGGAAATTAATGGTTGGACGGTTATATAATATGGATATGAACAAAGGAAATTAATGGCTGTGTTGAGTTGTGTACACTTATACAATAAAGAAATAAACAATGTAAGTGTGTCCATGATCTAGCCTTGTAGTAGGGTTTAGTCAAAGGAAGTTGTGATTGTTCATGAAACAAATCAACAATAACGTGTGTTTGATATATTCTGATCAGTTTGGTGTTAATATTATCGTATATTTGCCGAAATCACAATGCTTGGAGTGAAAGTGTATATATTTGATATTTCTTCTGTTTGATATTCGGAGTAATTGCTAGCTTGCTCCTCTCAATGTAGAACAAGAGCGATACATGGGCCGGAACAGAACTTTTTTATTCATGTTTTTATGTGTATGTCAGAATATTTTTTTGGGGGAATTTCGATCATATTTCAAGAAATTAACATAAGCGCTTGAGTGCCATGCACCTTTATCGTAATCCGTCCGAGATGCATATGCTTGATTGACGTGAACTTGTTAGTTGGTACAGTGAACCATGAAACAAATCGATTATCAACTGCTTGGGTAGAATATGTTAATAGTTCACACATATAAAGTACAGTCTTAATCAGGTTGCTATCTATAATGACCCATAAGCGCCTTATTTCCTACGTAAAAGAGAAAGCACCCTTGTCCATACGTATCACACATGTTTTCAGTAGTACTTCTCCCTGTCTCTGCTATTTATTTCACAAGTAAACCAGGTTATGCTGACTTCTGTGCATGCTTAAATGTTTGGTTGCAGAAACTTCAAACTGAAGCACAAGAACTTTCTGTGACTTACATGGCTATCCTCAAT
The DNA here is from genome assembly GCA_030770085.1 of Oryza coarctata. Lineage (NCBI taxonomy): Eukaryota > Viridiplantae > Streptophyta > Magnoliopsida > Poales > Poaceae > Oryza > Oryza coarctata. The sequence goes on from CM061471.1 coordinate 10,808,140, forward strand.
AAATTGGTATATTAGTTTCCAAAATTACATTAGAAAAAAACTTCTCAGATTGGAAGATCATGCATGATCATATATACACCATGCATGCCTGAACCTTGGAAAAACAAAATTCATCTTCCGACAAGAAAAGAAGCAGGGTACTAAACACTACGCTGGATCGGCTCATCTGTGATAGGTCCAAACTCTTATCTATGATGAATTTAGCTCTCATCATAGATAAGTAGTTAGTGATGACTACATGTCACATACGACGGATGAAAGCCCATTAGAGGTAATGTAACCTATAACGAACCGTAAAAGAAACCTATTATATATGAGGTAGCCCCGAATGTATAATTATGACCTATCAGAGATAACTTAGCTCTAACCGTCACAAGTGAGCTAGACCTAGATACATAACTGCCCTTACAACACATCAGAGGTAACATGCATCTGATGGATATACATAACAAACCGTCACAAGCTTTAGTTAACACTCATCACAGTTAGGTACCTATTACTAGTCTTGTCCTAAACCTATCATCGGTATTGCTCACATGTGACGGATTTTAATTAAAACCTGATAGTGATATTGTGATTTCAAAAAAAAATTGTTATTTTACTAGCTGCAGGAATTACTAGACCCTCTGAAAAATAGATAACACGTATAATCTTAGACCCTGCCTTAGTTCCAGAAGCCACACGGCCATCCCAAAACTCCACCAAAGAGACATATTCACACATACATATACAATTCTTATATATATCACAGTCATATAGTTACCAACAGATAAATCCTCATAATTATATATAGCTATAATTTTCTTTTAAAGCAAACTTATCCAAAGATACATACGTGCCACCTATGTATTTTCAAAAAAGAACCACAATGACCTATGTTGTTAAAAACTAGAAGGATGAATAGAATATATTGAAAAAAAATATTGCATGTATGACACAATTATGAATTGCTAAGTCCGATGGCATATTTTCCCTAAATTATCAAAAAATGACAAAATATGGAGTGTTGGGTGATCAAATGTGTCTTAATTAATTAATATATGCACTAATCTGATCAAACCAACTTTGATCATAGAGCACTCCCTATTCAATGAACATTTGACAACCAAGGGAAATTTGTGATAATTTAGTAACGTACACTAAATTATCAAAAAAAATAATAGAATATGAATTACTCAGTGATCCATTGTGTCTTAGTCGGCTAGTATATACACTAATCGGACCAAACCACATAGGATCTCAGAGCACTTCTTATTCTGTCATCATTTGACAACCAAGAACACATATAGACAAGCACATACATAGACAAATGCATAATTATTGATTTCTAACACAAGATTCAATTAAGTGTACATTACAACTATTAAATAAGGTTTGTAACATTGTTCATTCTATAAGATGCATTCACTCACATTCTACTTCGGCTGGAACATTCCTGAATGGTAGATAATTTCTTGAAGGATGAACGTTACTATTTGTCTTCTGATCTACGCTCGGTCAATCTTCTAGATGTTCTAGCTTTTCATCTGTATAGTAATACTATAATTAGTTCATACCGATGAATAAGGTAGTAAACTACAAACGATATGTATGTATAAGCATGAACCTCACGATCACAATCTATCACCTATTTCATCAAAGTAACCATGTTGTGCCACATAGGGAAACCACATTAATCGTCGACGTGTTGCGCGCAATGGAAGTCTTTGTGGTGATGAGGTTTTCCTTCTTCTCCATGTGCCTTCCTCCTTTCTTGATGTAAGGTGCCACGCGGCATCTATTGCGACAGTTAGAGGCGAGAAATCGTATGGCCTGCTAAGTTTGGAGTTAAGGTAGTAAACCTTATTCTATTTTAACACTATTACCAAGTGGACCTAGTGTCGCCTACATGATAGCCATTTATATGTAAGGAACTTCAGGTCTACAAAAATAATACTATGAAATTATGAAAAAGTGAAAAGCATAAGATTGCAATGCCTTTACTATTTATTATGCACTAACATTATGTAGTCCTTATCTTGGTGAACCCAGAAGCAATCTTTTAGGTATTCGATAACATTAGCATTCTTGGTATTTAGGTTGATCTCATGGATCACTAATGGATCAAGGAAACCAACCAGAACCTTGAACTACAAGCTTCCTTCCAACATAACCTATAATCGTGCTCGTATTAGTTAGAAAAATTTGAACATGAGTATTTGTAAAATAAAGAAGGTATGTGTGCACTTACAAGGAGAAGAACTTTTGGAGACCCATGTCCACCTTTCATAGCCTAAGGATCGAACAGATCATTGAAGCCCACAGCAATATAAGCTCGACTAGAAAGGAATGGCTCATGACTGTGATATCCAAGGATTGAAGTCTCCCATTTGATTTCTCTTGGCATTGGTCAACTCCATGTAGAGTTTGTGTAGTTCTCAACAGCTAGCATTCATTTCTCTTAACACATGGTCCTCTACCAAGGGCATGCCTAGAACGAACTAACTAAGTTAAAGTTGTCGAGGAGCCAATGACTGCTTTTGCTTGCCCTTTCTCTTTCCCCTTCCATGTTGGCTTCTCCTGTGTGCTAGGAAAATATTGAACTTGGGAGAAATCTTAATCGGAGATAGGACAACTGGTATATCATCCTACTCCATTATGTCAACCCCAAGATCTGCTGGCTCCATCAATGCAAGACCACGAAGAAGTTCTATCGATGGATGACCCTATTGAGGTGGAGATTGATCGACAGGCTAAGCTCGATGTGGAGCTAAGTTCACCACAATATCTATCTTGGACCATTAGATGAATGAAGAAGGAGCATAAATGTATTATAGTGTGTTGAATTTTCAGTGGCAGAATATTCCTAATGATAACTAGAAGAAGTTGTGTAATTAGAACATGACTCTCATCGGACTTCATCCCAACCATTTTTAGGTCGTCCATTAAAACTCACTTACGTGGCTATGATGAGTATCTAGATGGAACTTTAATACTCTTCAGATATGCTAGTGTATCTTTTTCTTCCCCTTCGATTGAGTGTAGCAAGCTGGAGGGAGATACAATCTTCCTAACTCAATAATGTTGGTTGCAGTTCAATACGCATGTTCATATCTTCCAAATCTCACTGTGCATTTAACCCATCCTTCATCTTGCCTAGGATATTAAGCAGTAACCTGACAAGACATTCAAAAACATTCTTGAATACATGCATCAAATCTATGCAATGGCAGACCTCTAGATGTTTCCAGCATGATAGCCGCCAGAATATTAAGTTCTATAAACTCTTGTCCTTTGGGTTGGTAGTTTTCTTCTTCTGTCTGAAATCATTACGGATGTTCTGCGCTAAGTCATGGACCTATCTTCTATATAGGTGACATAGGGCAAGGAATCTCCTATGGCCCATATAGACTATCTTATGTGAATTCTTCATCCCCTTACTATGTGTTTCATAAAGTCAGAACATGCTTTCTTTCCTTTTACAGTCTAGCCTGAAAGGTTACCAAGTGCAGTATAGTCGTTAATGGTGTAGAAAAACAACACATGAAGATTAAAGTTCTCTCATCCATAATCATCACATGTCTTAGATCCTAGTCGCCATAGCATTCAAGGCATCGACTATAGGTTCTAAGAACACATCGATAGCATTGCCAGGTTGTCTTAGCCCTTGCACTAGTATGCAAAGCATAATTTACATCCTCTTAATGCACAACTAAGGCAATAGGTTGATGTTCATGAGAAGTACTGGCCAAGTGCTCTAACGATTGCTTATGTCATCGAAACAATTCATGTCATCTATACTCAAATCAAATCTTATGTTTCTTAGATCTTTTGCAAATTCGAGATATGTTGTATCGATATTGTTCCATTGCACTGAATTGGTCTGATGTCTTAACATACCATCCTCCTTTTGTATGTTGCATGCCAACGAACTTACTTAGCTTTCTTAGGATTGACTAATGTTCGTTTGATGTGGTCTGCAATAGGGGGATACCACATAACCTTTGCAAGATCACCGCACTTTGACTTCTTATCCTCTAGATAGCTATTCTTTCGCTTGTATCAAGAAGCTTCGCATATAGGGCCATCTAAGTTGGTGTATTCTTTATAATATAAAATGTAGTCATTTGGACATACGTGAATTCTTCTAACCTCCAACCCTAAGAGACATTACACTTGCTTTGTTTCATATATCATCTTTGGTATTTTATTCTTGTCGGGTGGTAAGTCCTTTAGAAAATTAAGCAAATCTATAAAGCTCTTGTCTAACCAACTATTACTTGCCTTAAACTTCATTAGATCAAGAACAAGAGAGAGCTTCATGTGCTCTGGCTTGCATTCATGATATATGGCATCTCTAAATCCATCACCAAAGCTTAGAACTTCTTATAGTCCCTCTCATTATATTTTTATTTTTGCTCATCAACATCATGAAGCATTTAAGAAAGATCAAGGTCGATATCAATAATATCACCGTCTAATGGAGAATAGATGTACATGTTATCTCGATCTCCTTGTTCCTCCTAGTTTTTATCGTTCACTTTTCAATTGAAATATTAGGCGCTTCTTACTCCCCATGCTTGCTTCAACAACTATTATTCTTTATAAAATCTCTGTATATAAGATGAGCTTATAATTAAGCCCTATCTATAAACATCTTCTTATTTCTGCAGTTTACATATGAACTTGCCACAAATTTATTATTCCTTCTTCTCTTTTCATCCTCCACAATATTTAGAAATTCACCTACTCTATTTCTAAACTCCTAACTCAGGCGGTTATACATCTAACTATGATCTATCTACACATATATAACAAAATTAGCTTATATGAAGAAATTGTAATACTACTAAGACAACATTTAGCTCAATTTTTTATTTAACCTCTCAAAATCAGAATAAAGATTCACCCCCCTTACCCTCCCAATTGAAATATAAATAGTACATAGAGTAGTATGGCCAAAACATGCATTCCTAAAGGCACATAAAGAAGGTATCCAATCTTTGTCGGTTGGCAACATATAAATCATTAGATCTGTGGTTAAGTCACTTGTGACTGTCCGTTTAGGTGTAGGCACGTCACTGAAGAGGCCTTATCTCTGATGGGTTTTGAGAATAAACAGTTACAGAGATCAAAGCTAACTTATGACAGTTTTTTAATGAAAAACCGTTATAGATGAAGCTTATCTATGACGGTGTGTCCATTGGACCCCTTAGAGATATCCTTATCTCTATTAGAGTTGCACGGTGGCCGATCATAGATATAGTCGCACCTATAACAGGTCCAGCTGCTAAAGCCTCACCTCCAACGAGTCCTAATACGGTCTGTCAAGATGAGGTTATCTATGACGAGACACTGAGGACCATCACATATGAGAGGTTATATGCCAGTGGAACTACTGATTTATTAGTCAGTTAAAAGATCATCGTCAAGCTAGCAAATGGACAGGTTGATTAGTTCATTAGTAGTTTTTACTTACTAATCAGACAGTTATTATAGCTGTTTGGTGGAATCTCCCTGTTGATGCGCCCTCAAGGTAGGTCGCATGTGAGATGTGATGATATGAGAGAGAGAGGGAACGGCAGTGTAAGTTAATGAACTAATGGAGATGATCACACACAAGGACCACGACTTCATCGATCGTTTAATAATGGGGGTGTGACCATCTCTGCTTGCCTGTTAAGCTGTGTTAATGTACTGCTTATCATTCAGAGGCCAGCCGGGTCTGAATCCGATCGGTGAAAATTTGTCCCCCAGAAACCATTGACCAAGAACGTTGAAAATAAAAGATTCGGTCATTAGCTCTTAAGTGCATATGTACGTACGTTATCTATGTCCTCAACTCAAGTTGAAATTTTCAATCGGTTTGGAAGTTTCCGTAATCGGGTGGAAGTTTTCATATTCTCGATAAGTTTGGATGCTTCTTTCTTGTGTTGCGTAAAAATTCGATGTTAAAGAATTGGAATTATTGTTCACTGCAAACTTATGTTGTGATCTCAAATGGAGGGATTAGTGCACTTCCTCGATCGTTTTGTTTCTATTTTCTTTTGTGGAGTCTTTTTTTTTCCTTTACTGTAAAATAGTAAAATGTGCTAATTATTTTTTGAGCTACCTTCGTTATTTCTTTTCTTTTTCTTTTTGTTTTTGCTCGTCATGTACCAGAGGAAGTTAGGAGGCAATGGCATTTTTTATGACAAGAAAAAAAATGCCTCGAGTAATACTATGGGGAGACACATTTCTAGCTAGAAATTAACGGTGCCGCCTGCCGGTCAGTCAATTGGAACCCTCTGATTCCGTTCTGAACTCCAAATGAACAACACACGCCGGGACAGGGCTTTCATGGCCATCTATAAAATGGAGGCTTCAGCAGTGATCAGCATGGAGTGATATCAACGCCAGGATCTATAGCTTCATTGTTTACAGTTTGCCATGAAATACATGAGCTAATTAGTCTAGATGTTTGCGATTGTTCTCTTTGTACCCTACTACCGTGACCCTGGGTGAGGCTGACTGAATGACTCGGCTGCACATTTATATTCTCTGAGCAAGGAGAGGCTTTACGGTTTTTAAGAGCTACCAAGAGAGGCTTTACGGTGTTAAGATACCAGGAAGTATTAACATTTTAAATTGTAAAATCATGGTGGTGATTTAATCTTTATAATGAACAATTCGTAAAGGTAATCAAAGGTTTAATGAATAATTAGTTTAGTTGATATTTGTGAAGTGATGATGAATTTAGTGTAGTGTCAGAGCATGGGCAGTCTAACCGGTGTGGTAAGGTCGGTTAGCAGCCTTAAGGTCGGACTGGTATGCTAGCTATAGGCTGACTAGAGATGATTGAGAGGTCAGATTAGACAGCTAAATGGTTAGACCAGCAAATTCAAGGAGTGAATCAGTTCTAGAGAGAATTTGAGTTTTATGTTTGATATGACTTTTAGATATTTTATATATATTATATGAATTATGTTTAGTAAAGTTGAGTAAGAATTTGTACTCAGATATGATTTTATTTTATTTATCTATGTGTAGTTGTTGCTTGAGGCAATAAGTGTATTACCAGTTATAGATCGGAAGTCGACTTAGAAAAAGTTAAAAAGTTGATGTCAAAATGGTTAAATAGATCATATGGGATGTTTAGCCTAAAGAAGAATGTGAAGTTTTTATATGGTATATATAGGATGTGTTTATGAAAATGAGTTAAATTTAAAAAGTTTCTAAATTTGAGTAATATTGGAGTTTGAATTTGTAAAAGGATAAGTTGTATTCCTGGTTTAAGGTTTCTATGTGATTAGGATTCCTATTTATAAGTAGATTAGTGGCTATAGACATATATATCTATGGGTATAAATAAAGAGCAAGGCTATATCTTGAGGGTAAATTATAATTGAGATATTGGAGAGTTTTGAGAGAAACTTATGAGGGGTATTGTGGCTATATCTTGTGAATATTACTTGAGCAATAAAGATTATATTCAATCATCAAGATGTTGATGATATCTTCTGATTTTATAAGTTTTACGTGATACGCCTCGATGTCCCGATATTCACGACATAGGATCAATCACCAGATAACTAGCTTTGGAGAAGCCAAGATAACTTGCTACAAGCAGCGATAACTAGTGCAACCTGATGAATAAAACTCGAAGCTAACCACCGTCTCAATACGGCAACCTGAATCGAGGATTCGCCCAACCATACTCTCAAAGAAATTAACCAACACAGCCTACAATCAATCGAGAAGACCTCGAAGGGAGTAGGAGCACCAATTGGGAGCGGATGAAGCCACCGCTTCTGTAATTCCTGCGAAGGAAGTCACAAGAGCATAGGGGTAGAGATCAACTCTCAGGGGTTTGCTAGCGCACAGCTGAACAAAGTGGTCTATATTCTCAATATCATAATCTGTGATTACAATGAGTCTAGAGGTATTTATACTAGCAACAGCCCTGCTAGGTAGGTGAAAACTCGAAAAGAAAATAACTAATTCAACTATGTGAAAAGACCTCTTCAGAATGAGCTCCTACAGAGTTTTCGCGTAGCTGTTAGTCTTCTGCGCAATTTTCATTGTTTTGGCAATAACTCCACCTAGGAAAGTCCAAATGATACATGGTTTGTTGTGTTGGATTCTTGACTTGACACCCTTTCCAACCATATATGCCATGCACCACGTAATATTATAAAATGGTACAGTTTAATACATGAACTTTAGCATCAGGCTGGTTGTTGGCCTTCCGAGCAGTATACACTAAACAGTGGTTTGTGCCCAAATGGTAGCTCCAAACTGGTCGGAGCTAGACTCATTGGAAACTAGACTTGAAGAGCTTTCCAAAACGTGCTCATAGACCACCATAGCTTTTGGCAATCAAAATATATGACTGTTTCTTCTAGATAGTTTTGCAGAGCTGAACTGGTTCGAGTGTAGTTCGTGGTCGGCAACTGGTTTAAAGTGGTCTGCAGCTGATCGAAAGTCATCTCCTTGTGTGTTCATATATTCCTCCTTAGTGAACCTAACCATTAATAATGTACACGACTTAGCTAGTATATAATTCTCATTAATATTAAAATGAATCTCACAAAGTAGCGCGTGCATCTCTTGTAGTAGCTTTTTTGCTCGACTACGTATAATCGGTCTATCAATTACTTAGACTGGTGTTGATGTAGGTGAGACCTGAGTTGGTGTAGCTTGAGTTGAGGGTTGTGATATCTTGCTTGATGGCATGGTCATATCATTACGTTTTTGTTCGGTTTTAGTATTAACTTGTGATTCTTCATTTTGCTATGATTTTGTTCGAGTTAATCCATCCAAAGTATTTCTAATACTTTATAGATCAGATCTAAAAGTTTTCATTGATTGGTTCATGCTAGATTTGAATTTGCCCCAGTTTAAGATTTCGCTGAAAATTTTGAGATAACTAGTTTTTCAAAAATGTTCTCTGTTAAACCATTGATTAGTTTATAAATCAGTTAGATGGAGTTATTCCTTAATTTATTTTTTTTACTCTGATAAGATTTGAGCTTGATCTAACAATCGAATATTGAGAAAACATGCTTTTAGAGAAATTTTGTTTTCAGTCTGATAGACAAAATGATAATTGTGACTAGCTCTAAGCCTAGTCTTACCGCCCATATAGGTATGGCTAGAACACTAAAAGTGAGTTTTTTTTTCTTTTGAGGTTAAGTTGTGTTTTGATACTTTAAAGTTCGATAATTTTGACTTATGTAGATGTTACCTATTATTCCACCCTTCTTTGTAGGCTTGGTTCCAATGAAGACCAATTTAGTGTCGGTTCCAAAACCCCCATCAGTACTAGATTTAAAACCAACACCTCTATACCGTGATCAGTGAAAGAGGCTCATCGGCGCTGAAACTGAAATAAAAAAAGCAGTGAGCTTGGCTCTATTCATCGAACCAATGCTTTGAGCCAGGATCAATATCACAAAATCAGAAATTGAATCTCAAAATCATCACAAATCCAACAAAAATGAATTAGAGTCATCACAAGAACATTACAGACTTTTAACATTTATCAAAAAATTGAATCACAAATCAAATACATCAAAGCCATCACTGTTGCAGTCCACTGAAGACCAAGGCCATCACCACCCATCGAAGGTTGAGGTAGTGTCCACCACTGCCATCACTACTACTTAGATTGAGTAAACCACATTCAAATATGGGGTAGTGGGTGAGAGATGGGAGGAGGATTTGGGTTGGTGGGAGGGGAGAGGGAGGAGGGGTTTGTTTGCTCATGTGGACCTCCACCGTCATTGCTCGACCAAAGTTGTCGCCACTAGATCAGGTTGGAGAGTTGTCGTTGTTGAGTTCATCGCATCAGTTGCATTTGGCTGCCCCTAAGCTCATGGCTTGAGATTGAGCAAGAAGGGATAGGTGAGGATAAATAATGTTTGGGCCTGTCCACTCTTAGTCGGCTTCAATGAGATAAAATTGATACTAGTTTATTTTAAAAACAGCACTTATATCCCACGTATAAGTGCAGGTTTATTTACCATGTGTCGGTTTTTTAATAAACCAATACTTATAAAATGTTATAGGTCCCGCACTTTAATTTTAGACCTGTGTGAGAGTTCAGGTGGACGGTAAAAGATGAAAACCCGTATATATGTTCGCGCCGGATCCAGGCACGAGCACGCTGACACCTAGAAGGTCTGCTTAGCTTCAGTGCAGGTCGGTCGGCTTCTCTTCATGGCTCGAGGTGCGCGCGCCGGGGGTCGTGGGGTTCGGTCGGGTCCGACGCGATGGTACGGGTGCGGACGTGCCAATCAATTTGACCCTGCAATTGACAAGGAGGTGAGGCAAATGGGTCAGTCGGACGACGGGCTGATAAGAGCGCTCACTATTGGCCGGCTGTCGATAGGATCAAGTTTGTCATCGGCCACGTCTTGATGCTCCTGCTATCGGCTGATAGCCAATAGGAATCAGGACGCTCTTCCATTGGCTAGGGAGCCAATGAGGACATAGGCGGATATCGATGAAGGATACGATGACTCCGAGTGTAGCGGACGTGAGGCCCTGATCCATTGGCCGCAGAGCCGATGGAGGCACAGGATTGTACATAGAGATTAGCAAGGCGCACGGGATCCCTCCTGGTAGTCAACGGAACCTATCGCAGTCGTTCATCGGCTGGAAAGCCGATGAAGGCATATGCGAACTGGCAAGGAATCATATAAAAGGCACAGGCTGCAAAACCGATGCCGCTATGGATATGGCAGCACGAGACTCATCGCCCGCCATAATGATGCTGCTAACGCCGAATCTCGAATATCAGACCTAACCGAGGCAGTGCAAGACTAAGGTCAGCGGCAACGGGACGATGGATGCCTGATCGAACGTGCTGAAACAAGGACGAAGCGAACCTATCGGCTAGCTGAGCCGATGAATGGACGTCTCTTTGAAGACAGGCACCTATAGGCCTAAAGCTTATTCTTCCGTCGATAGCCTCGTAGGTCGAATCTAACCGACGCAGCACGAGACCAATAGCGGCGAAGAGAGCTTGATAGACCGATAGATACTGCACGAACATGATGCGATACATCATATCGGCCTAAGAGGTTGAACCTAACTGGTGCAGCCTTAGACAGAACGAGACATATCGAGATAGTGGCGAGACTTACCCCTTCGCCAGAGATCGGACCTAACCGATGTAGCCCCGCGTCGAGAGCCGATCCCACCAGTAAAAACCTAGATAAACTAGGGTGGCGATGCGCTGAGGTTGTATTGATCGAAGGATTCTCTTTTACATGTCTTCAGGGGTCTATATTTATACCCCGAGTTTACAAAGTCCGACGCGTTTTCAACAACTATCGGACGTTATCTCTTTACATAGATAAAGAAAATATCTCTAAGGTAGTTACCTAAACTAACTATACCTTCCTAATTAGATAAGATACGATTTACAAAAGATAAAATATCCTGCCGTGGGTTCCATGGCTCCTCCGCAAACTCGGTCTTATCTAGATAGTCTTTTATTCCGGGACCGAGTCTTCCCTTTCTTTAATCCGATCAGCTTCTTCCCTGTAGTGATCGGACACCTCTTCAGCCAATTGGCTTTTTCCAATCCACTATCGGGCTGTCCAAATTTTGGCGTTAACACATATCCCCCGATTTCGAGATATGATGACTCATGCTTTGAAATTCTCTTCCTCGGGCCTCTAATGCTTCGACAACTCCTCTTTCCTGATAATTAGCTCTCGTAAGCCGATACCGCATGCATTAGATGTGCTAAATTGTCAAACTATTAGGAAGAAAATTTCTACCTGATGCGACTTGATAATCCTTGGAAGGCCAAAATCAGAACAAGACTATAACATTGGCTTCTGATGTCCTAGAAACGTTGGATGTACTCTAGAACTGACTCATTAGGCCTCTGTCTAACCGATGTCAAATCTAATAGTCTCATTTTTGACTCCCAGCAAAGAAATATTTATGAAATTGCTGCTCTAGATCGACCCATCCTTTAATTGAGTTTGATGATAACGAAGAAAACCATGCAAAGGTTGATCCAGAGAGGGACAATGGAAAAAAACGGACTTTGAGAGCTTCCTCAGCCGATGCTTCTCCACACTGTGATAAGAATCGGCTGATGTGCTCCATTGTAGATATACTGTCTTGCCCTAAGAATTTGGAGAAATCTGGTATCATGTATCGGCGAGGCAATAGAACTCTATCAAACTATTCTGAATAAAGGTGTCGATATATAACTGTTTGATCTTTAGGTTTGATACCAAATTGCTCTTTCACTGTGTCCACAATTCTAGTTAACCAATCCTTCTCCCCTAGAATATATCCCTGATCCTGTAGTGTATCCATCCATACTCCCGATGGATTACTGAATGCTTGATAAAATGCTTCGTTGAACATCTCTTGTAATGGCTTGGGAGAATTCACTGGTGATGAATGGCCAAATTCCTTCATCAACACACATTTTGGTAACTGCGCTTTTTGAATCGGCCCTTGTTTAGTCATACTGAAGAATTCCAAACAGAGCTTCTGAAAGTAGTCCATATTCTGCTCTATATGCTGCCTTTGGTCTTCATTTCGATCTTTCATGGTAACTAGAATTATAATATCCTCATCAGCTTCTTTTTCGGATAAATATGCCTTGGAATCAACCTTTTCTTTACACATATTGACAACAAGATGCCCCCGAGTTGATGAGTAAAAATTTGACTTCTAATCAGGCACTTGTAGAGTCCCGCTGATTGATAAATGAAATTATATCACACCAGCCGATAAAGGATCTTCTGCCGATGAACGGTCATTAGGTTTCTTCAGCCGATGAATAAAATCCCGTCCAATTGGCTGATGAATGAAAATTTCTACCCTACCAGCCGATGAATGAAGTATGGTTCTTATCGGCCGATGAATGAAACCTTCGGTCCTATCGGGCGTGCCAAAAATTAAGGTCTGGAACCACGGCTCCTACACTAAACCACGGCTCCTACTCAAACTCGGTATTATCTGGATAATCTTCTATTCCGGGACCGAGTCTTCCCTTACTTTAATCCGATCGGCTTCTTCCCTGTAGCGATCAGACACCTCTTCAGCCGATCGGTTTTTTCTAATCTATCATCTGGCTGTCCAAATTTTAGCGTTAACATATGCCCCCCAATTTTGAGGTATGACGACTCATGCTTCAAAATTCTCTTCCTCAGGCCTCCAATGCTTTGACATCTCCTCTTTTCCTAATAATCGGCTCTCGTATGCCGATACCACATGTATTAGATGTGATAAACTGTTGAACTCTTGGAAAGAAAATTTCCACCTGATGCGACTCGACAACCCTTGGAAGGCCAAATCAGCTAACTATTTCTCGCTGAGAACAAGACTATAACATCGGCCTCTGATGTCCTAGAAACGTTAGATGTACTCTAGAATTGACTCATTGGGCCTCTGTCTACCGATGTCAATTCTGACAGTCTTATTTCTTGAATCCCAGCAAAGAAATATCTATGGATACAATGCCTCCGAGTGTAGCGGACACGAGGCCCTGATCCATCGGCCGTAGAGCCGATGGGATATAGGATTGTACATAGAGATTAACAAGACGCACAGAATCCCTCCTGGTAGTCAACGGAACCTGTCGCGGTCGTTCATCCGCTAGAAAGCCGATGAAGGCATATGCGAACTAGCAAGGAATCATATAAAAGGCACGGGCTGCAAAATTGATGCCGCTTCGGATATGGCAGCACGAGACCCGTCGCCTACCGTGATGACGCCGCTAACGCCGAATCTCGAAGATTAAACCTAACCGATGCAGCACGAGACCGATAATGGTAGAGAGAGTTTGATAGACTGATACATACTGCACGGATGTGATGCGATACATCCTATCGGTTTAAGAGGTCAAACCTAACCGATACAACCTTAGATAGTGGTGGGACTTACCCCTTCACTGGAGATCAGACCTAACTGATGTAGCCCCGCGTTGAGAGGCAGACCCCACCGGTAAAAATCTAGATAAGCTAGGGTGGCGATGCGTCGAGATTGTATTGATCGAAGGATTTTTTTTTACATATCTCCATGAGTCTATATTTATATCCCGGGTTTACAGAGTCCGACGTATTTTCAACAACTATCGGTCGTTATCTCTTTACATAGATAAAGAAAATATCTCTAAGATAGTTACCTAAACTAACTAAATCTTCCTAATTAGATAAGATACGATTTATAAAAGATAAAATACCCTGTCGTGGATTCTACGGCTCCTCCATAAACTCACTATTATCTGGATAGTTTTCTACTGAGTTTTCTCTTGCTTTAATCCGATCGGCTTCTTCCCTGTAGCGATCGGACACCTCTTCAGCCGATTGGTTTTTTTCTTTTTAAATTTTAGCGTTAATATACTAGAGTGTCCCATATTAGGGATTTTATAGCAGTGAATTATGATAGAAGATACTAAATTGCTCGTATTTACGTGACATTTCCCATCAAATTAATTATTTTTCTACCAATTTGGGCAATATGTGACTGGTTGTGCAGCTCCAATCGTATTCCTGGTTACGTACTAGCAAAGTGAACGCTAACGTTCAGCTAACTCATATTAGTTGCATATATATGCATATCCCCTTTGTTTGCTTAGGCCCGTTTAACTTACTGAACTTGTTAGTTTTTTTTAAACTGCTAACCGATATTTTTTAAAAAATATATATATAATCAAATAAATTTATTTTTTAAATTTATAATAACTAATACTTGACTAATTATATATTAATGGCTTATTTTATTTTTGTTCCGTTAAAAATTTTGCCCAAACAGCCCGCTCAAACGGGCCTTAATCCGATCTTAGGCATTCATAGGCACATAGCTTATGGCATAGCTAGCCTAGCAGAGAGAACCATTTAGTCATGATTAAACTTTAACTTTAAGACGTTGTCTGAAGCATATACGCCATCTAGCAGCTAATCTAGCAGAGAGCCATCCATGAAGTCTTTTGCTTTAAGACGGAGTTTAATTTAGACATGATGTTTTCATTCTTTGGACAGCCTAGCTATAGCGTTTCATTGATGTGGTTGGTTTCAACTTTCATGCGCTCACAACTTGTAGGGCATAGGCCTGATGCTAAATTTGGCCTATATATCTGTATATCAGTTCAGAGACAAGGAGATCGAATCAGGCGAAGAGGAACGTCGAGAAGACAAGCGAATTAGCTGACGGAGGTTCGATGCGATAGCGTCCGAACACGTGAAGGCCTGAGAGATCTACTTAACTCCAGCGTAGGTCGTTTAACTTTTTATTTCACCGGGCATAACAAAAGAGTATGTTCGCGTGTGGAAAGATCGAACCAGGCAGAGAGGCATGCCAAGAGGATGAGCAAATTAGCCGATAGAGGTCCGATGCTATGTGTCCGAACACGTGAAGGTCTGAGAGATCTACTTAGCTTTAGTGTAGGTTATTCGGCTCGTTAGAGTTTTCTAGTTGCTGGAGTTGCGGGCGTGCCAGTCAATTTGACCTTTAATTGATAAGGAAGATAGATAGAGTTAGATCATAGAGACAATCAGCCGATAGACCCATACGAACTCTTACTATCAGCTGGATATGTCGATAGGGTTAAGATAGCCATCGGCTGTGAGTCCGATTCACTCCTATCATCGGTTGGTTACCGATAGGGGCTGTAGCACTCAAATATCGGCTAGAAAGCCAATGACGGCATAGGCAAGTAGCAAAGAAAAAAATAAAAGCCTCATCAGCTATAGAGCCGATGACGTTCCGAATAGAATATGCAATAAGCAGTAAAGAGCAAGGTCCAATCTCCTAAAGAGACGAGACTCAACGACCACCGTGACCGTACCATTAGAACCAATCTTGATAGATCGGACCGAAATGAGACAATATAAAGCTGAGGCTAATGGCACGAAAACGACGAAAACTAAATCGGACATACCGACGAAAGGAAAAGGTGAATCCATCGGCTACTATCGGCTACGGGTCTAATACAGGTATATAAGTAAACTCATCGGCTAGTTGAGCTGTTGAGGAAACGAAACTTACTAAATTTCGATGCCAAAGTTAACAGAACCAGATCAATCGCTTGCGGATTAATCGTTGGATAAGATATATGTATATCGGCTGAGAAACCGATACACTAGGCATGAAGCTCAGTGTGGAGATAACTCATCGGATGACTACTCCGATGAAACGTCGCGTAAAAACCTATCGGCCTACGGCTAACTGATGCAACATGAGATCGATGATGATAGAAAGAGTTTGATAATCCGATAGAGCCCACGTAAACATGATATGATATACCCGATCAAACTAAGAGATCAAACACAACCGATACAGTCTTAGTCAGAGTGGATACACCAAGATAGTAGTGGGACTTACCCCTTCCCTAGAGATTGGAATTAACTGATGCAATCTCACGTTGACAGCTAAAACGTACCAGTGAAAACCTAGATAAACTAGGCTAGTGATGCGCTGAGATTGTATTGATCGGTGTAGATGATTTATAAGCCTAGAGAGAATCTGTATTTATACCCTGAAGTTACACGAGTCTAATTTGGTTACAAACAATCTTCAAACATTACTTCCTAAATAGAAAAGACTTCCACAACTCCTCCTCTGATCTGGTCTCATCAGAATAATCTTATATCTTTGACTGAACCGAATCCATCCTGATTTATCTGATCAGTTTTTTTCTATATCAATCAGGCTCTTTTTATAAGCCGATCGACTCTTCGATCCTACCTACGGTGTTTACCAAATTTTGTTATTAATAATATCTAATAATAACATGACCTTAATTAAAAATGGAACTGCTAAAAAAACTTTCATAAGTTGTTGGTTGAAACTTTTCAATTATAACTATATATTATTATGCCCATCATTTCACTTATAATTATTCTTATCCATATGGTTTATTAAAAAATAATTTATAGTATAATTATAGTGTAACAATATAACTATATAGTGTAGTATAACTATATTATAATTACACTATTACACATTGTAACTTCTATACAGTTATATAAAAGTTATGTAGGTTTTAAATACTTATATACACAAGTTATATAAAACTTACAAATGTACTTCCTTCATTTTTAAATAAGTGCATTATAACATCTATGTTTTATCCCAAAATAAGTACACTTTTAGATTACTACATATCTCACGAATTACTTTTCATTCAAATTTATTCCAATCCTACCTCCAACTACAATCCCACTTCTAACCATCCTTAACTTAATTAAAAGCAATTTATATTTTTTATGTTAGAAATGTTTTTATTTAGGGACGAAGGTAGTAGGTTATAGTGTAGTTTGTGTAATTATACTACTTTATACCATATTTATATTTGAAAGATTTTTTCAAATTCTAGATAGGCCTATTTAAAAAATAATCCATGCTCATAACTAGGAAGGGCTTGTTACGGCCATGTTTGGATTCTGGAAATGCCAAGGCAATCCACGTAGGCCGTGATTGGGACATCAGCCCATGAATACTCAATGCCAATTCGTTGTAACATGGGCTTTATCGCCATTTCATCCTCTCTGGCTTGCTGCTTCGCCTAATTAATCCTTAACTTGTACTAGCCCATCCTAATCTTCACCGATATATATGTTTACCTACTTATTAAAACATGAGTACTGTTTGTGTCGTCCGGCATCTCCGATAAAACGCGATGGCTTCGTCCGACTCCGGCTGGGCTCCCGAAGCGCCCGCGTCCGCGCGCGGCTAGCTCCGGAGAAGTGGAAAACGTGCGTCCGCCGTTTTCGTCGTTAGCACCGGCCGCACGACTCAGTCCACTACCAGATGGTTTGTCGTCCTTTCCGGATCAAAAATGTTCAGCTCTAGATCGCAACGTCGTTTCGTCGTCGTCGGAATTGCCGTTCCAAACCGGATCGTTTCCAATCGCTGTGTTCCCAGATCGTTTCCTATTATCCTATTTCCATGGCAAGAGACAGTGGTGAGACGGGCGTTCCTAAATCACCGCCATCTCAGCCGCCGGGTCGATCTGCAAGCGCGGGCCATCCCCTTCCCATCCGCCGCCGTACCACCGAGGTGAGGATTTCCTGTCTCTTTTCCTCCCTTCCCGCTACCGTGGTGGACCACCATGGGAGCTCAGATGCGCCCCGCCGTCGCCGGCCATCCATGAACCTTCTCGCCTTTGACTGCAAGGAAAACAATCTGCCCACTTGAGTTGCCTGGGATCTCGGCCGGAGATTGTGGTCGCCTTTCCACCTGCCGCCGAAGCCCGACCCTCATGCGCTCGTCGTCTCCCGCGCAGGCCAACACCACCCATGTCGTGCAGCCGCCGGAGCCGCCTGCAGGCCACCATGGCCCTCGCCCTCATCTTTCCTTTTGCGTCCTAGCCTGACGAAGAAGCGGGCAGCCGGGCACTATGCACACTTGGTTCGACCGAACCGAATGGCAGATAAACCGGTTGAAGTCCAGATCAAGCCCAACCCCATACGAGAACACTACTCGAACCTGTATTAAACCCATGCCAAGCAAAGACCACCCAGTCCAATCTGTCTTGCCCGGTTTTGATCCGGTTCAATCACTTTTTTGTTGGTTCATATCCCCAGTTTCGTATAGTGGACCAGTTTTTGCTCCCCAGTCTCGCTCTCCCTTGGACGTGCTCCGATCATCCGATCTCAAACCCCAGACAAGCGACCAAACGAACACCTTCCCGAAGGGCGGCCACTATCACACGTTGTCCCTGCAGCTGCATTGCTCCAACTAAGGATGACAATTTGCATGTGGTTTTCCACTGGTCATCCACTACTATGATCGCAATTTATATAGGTCAAAAAGCCAAATTCGGCATTGCCGTTCTTCCGTTGGTGATTTCTTCTCATCGGTGAGTCTCTGTTCAATTCCTTGCTCTCACAAAACCTTCATAATTTGTAATCATCAACCAAAGCTCTAATTTGAGAAATGGTTTGCCGGATAACTTGATGGATCTGTGCTCAAGAAAGTGCGACAGTGCCAAACAGTCCAAAGCGAATGTCTGTGTCGTTCCATACACCAATAGAGGCCATACGATAGCTTCGGGTAGACCTGCGTGAAGATACGGAAGCAAGTAGGGAGCATGGAGACACGTGCTTCGGGGATGTGGAGGAAGGGAATGGTCAGTGCGGCAAGGCATCAGCAACGCGTGGCGAAGAAAACGGTTAGACAAAGGAGAGGTCGTAGAGTGGAGCCTACAATTCAATTGTGCGACAGGGGAGGCCTCCATGTGTTCGATGGATTTCCCAAACCATGTCAGGAGGAGGCATCAGGGCTTTTTGCTCCCATTAGGCGTCTAGGTTTTTCACTCCCAATTATTCTTGCAGAGAGGGAAGGGTAGAAGGGGATAGCATTTTTTTTACCACATTTTTTTTCTGTTAACTGTATATATTGACATTTTCATTAGATGTCACCAGCTGGCGCTTACCGCACACATACAAGACTCTTGCAAGATATAGTTTTAACCACTTGATTAAAGAGAGGATGTCCCCTACTTCTGTAGAGAGAGGGAGGGAGAGAGACAGAGAGAGCAAAGTAAGCTTAATTAGAGACTTAGATGGTCTTTGTTTGGCTCTTCTTGCTCCAGTTCGATCAAGCATGCACATACATACATATACATGAGTGTTCTCTATTTTCCTGGAGAGCTCTTGATGGCCTGCATCACCGCTAGTTCCACTGCATTTGCATCGATCACTCCATCAGCTTCCTCGTGCTGTAACATTAGCAACATACAATCCGACATGTGCAAATTCAAACCCAAGCATCTTCAAATATGTAGATTCGAATGCAGAGAGAATTTACATATATATATATATATATATCACATTATGTACAAGAATATATCTTACCTCTCCTCCTACTGCTTCGAGTTGAAATGAGTTGGAACATGAAGCCCTTGCCTCAAGCACGGTGAGTCCTAACTCATCGAAGGCTTCCAGAATGGAGGCTAGTAGCCCAGGGCTGCTTTTTTCCATGAACACATTGACGAGGAAACCCTTCTCTAGGACTTGAACTCTCACCTGATCGATCATTATATATATACATCAATTTATATACCAATTTGTACATATATATAAGGTCATTAAATCGATCGACGAAAATGGATTGACCTATCAGCACAATTTTCTTACCACAGGTGAGGGTTCTTCGCAAATATTCATGTTCTGCGTACACGCTAATTCTTTGTTCAGTGCGGCAATCTTTTGCTTCAGATCTTTGATGTATGTTGATGCATCAGAGATTATAGACATTTTATTTACCTGCGTGGAAACGTATATAAATGCAATTTAATTCAGTTTCCCACTTTAAACTATTCAATTTATTTTGTAAAATACATATCTATATATGCATGATATATTATGATGTTTGGTTATTAAACTCCATTCTTTTTGTTTGTTCTTTCATTTAGAACTTTATATTGGATGACCATTCTGTAATAAGTGGAGGCTGCATATATAGAGGCTGGATTGATTTCTATTATCGATAAAAATATCTCTATAACGTAGACTACATATCTCCAAGACTCCAACTGTACTATTTCCCGTCGATCATTAGGTAGGTAACTAGTTTGTTTATCGCCCTTAATTCTTATTTTCACACCTGGGGTTATTACTGGAACTTGTTGCATGCATACTCTAGAGTTAAAGATTGAAAGAGACTGAGTCGTTCAAATTGTTTTCTACAATTTTTCAGAGAAAAAAAGCTTTCTATAAATTGATATGCGTCACATATATACAGATTCATATTGTTTCACAAAGGATAAGAAACCAACAACTAAAAAATTGTTTTCAAGGTAAATTAAGGCCAGGCTGCTTACAGCAACTTGACAGAAATCACCAGATGTGTTCATTAAAAATGGACAAAAAAAACTAGAAATTAGGTCAATCAAACGGGGCAATTAAAATGGAAAAAAGAAACTTCTTGCAGTATCTCTGGATTATTGTTCATCTAGATAGGGTAAATTAAGTTTATGGATGGAAAAAAAGATGAAAAAGCATGTGAGATAACGACGACATACCGCATGAGAATGAGTTAGAGTTCGGAGAATCTCCAGCTTCTCATGCAAACTCGCCCTCTTCTGCTCCCGGGAGACCATCTCTCTCTCTCTCTCTCTCGTGTTGAACAAGCTAAGCTAGCTCTCTCCTATGATGGTGAGGCCACGAGCGACTGAGAGCTATTTAAAGACTTGCGCAACACAGGAGCCTCCTGACATGAGACGCGGTTACTGCATGTTAGCTATTCATTGGAGCCTTTGATACTCTCTGGTCAAGATAATGACCGGAGCTCAAAGTATGCGTGCTCACTAGGATCTACTAATTAAACCAAAACGCGTAGCAATCAAAGGTTAAAAATGTTAACTAACAATGATCAGATGTACAACGTTGGAATATTGAAGTGGGATTATTAAATTAATCTGTCATATCTCATATCTCAATCAATATATCCACGTAGGTATCTTTCCTGCATCTTCCATTATCTTAAAAACAAATCTCGGCCAATAATATTCTAGTGGTAAAAAATGATAGATAAGGTTTAGCTAGCAACTATTACCAACACATCTGTTTACAATCTAATTAATTTGATTATTGAATATCACAGAGAAATTAAGAGAGAGGATTGCAATGAGTGAAGAGGGCTAGCTAGCTAGGTGAAGCACTGAAGCTAGTGGCGTCGCCGTTGTACGTCCACGTCATGCCAACTCTGAGTCGGTAAGGCTCTTGTTCCATGACCAAATTTGGTTCACGCACGGACCAGCAAAGGTACAAAGGAATGTACTTTTTTCCTCACATGACTCCTGGCCGGTCCGGGGTAGCAACCAAAACATCAAATTCCTTCCTTATACTCTACCCTTAAACAAATAGCTCACACATTCCCCGGCCATGCACTAGCTACCAACACCTCGCGAGCGACGCGCATCATTCGATATGCCCACGGCCAAAACGTATGACAAGAGATGGTAGGGAGCCACCACATCAACACCTCAACTTTATTCAATTCTTAGTCATCAATCACTTTTACCTGTACTATATATTCACTGATTGCCACATCAACAATCAGCTAGCAGCCTAGAAGTGATCATTCATGTCTGTCCTGGTCTGTTCATCAGTTATTGCTTGTTTACTCATAAGCATGCATGTATGTACAGTAGCAAGCTAGCTAGGTCTAACTTTGAACAAGTAACAACAGCTAAGCTAGCTAGCATATATATTGGAGGTGAGTTGAAGACATATATGCATGTGATACCGTGGTGCTTGCAAACACAGGCAGAGTCACAGATAAGACCTATATATGCATACATGTGTTTCCAGCCAGTTGGACTTGGCAGGCAGGGCACAGTCCTGCAGCATGCATGCAAGCAAGCGTACAACTGAGCTGCAGATGATCAGAGAGAGAGAGAGAGAGTCCACGATGTGTACAAGCTGGGAGAGTTCACAAGCTAGCTAGCTAGCTAGCAAACATATCTACGTATATATACTATATATACGTGAAGCATACGTACGTACGTGCCCTGGGGCTCTCGTGACGCGCGGGTTTGGCGCGTTGCACGCATGCATGCCATGCCTCGATGCTAGAGGCCGCCCTCTCGTGATCTCTCCCTTGCCAGTGTACGTACTCGTCGGCGTCGTCGCAGCTTAGCAACGCCTCTGGCTAATTGACTTGCTTCAGGCGTCGTCGTCGTCGTCGTCTCGCTCTCACCGATCCCCTATAGCTAGGTACGTAGCTACTGCATGCATGCATGCTCGTGCTGCTTGCCTGAAGCATCAGCTAGCTGCGTGCGCCCGTGTGTCGTCGTCCCTGGCAGCAGCTACAGCTAGCTAGATGGCTAGCCAGCCAGCCAGCCAGCCAAACCAAACGGGCCGGGATTCATCGTCACTTTGGCTGTCTCGATCTCTTTGCTTGCTTGCTGCTAGCTAGCTGCTGCTGCGCGCACCTGTAGTTCACGTGTGTACGCATATGGAGGAGCGTCTTCTGTGGCAATCCATGCAGCCATATCGTCGCTCACGGCTCAGGGCTCACGGCCGGGCCGCCGGACACACCCAGCGGCAGCAACGATGCAGAGTGCGCTGCTAGCAAGTAGCGACGCGTGCCGCACATACTGCCGCTGCTGGTAGGGGCGCGCGCGCGGTTGCATTTCATTTCATCTCTCTCTGCGCGCTGCTCTGGCTTCATATCGATCCATCTCTTTAGCCATGGGCGCGCCTGCATGATGCTAGCTATCGGCGAAGGTATATATCGACGTACAAGCTAGCGAGCTCTATATTTGTACGTACCCGGCATGCGTATACGCGCGCGTGCTCTTCATTGCCTTCTTTCCATGAGACGCCGCTGCCGCTGAGCTGAAGCATGCTGCAAACATGCTTGCTAGACATAATTGGCAATTAGCATTGCTGTCTTGTGCATGTCTCAACCTTATCACTCAGAAAATAAATATTATTTTAGCGGCGGGTTAGATATACAGTATTGTTTCAAGGGACTCCATATCCCAAGTTGCCAACCCCTAAATTTAGGGACTTACTATATGCTGACCCTCCATCCGCATCAACCCTATCGCACTCGTTATCTGTTCTTTTACCACATATATTTTTTTCACCCAGAGATAAATCAACTGATTCAGGCGTGAAGCCCCCCTCGATTTCTAGTGATGTGGCATGATCTTTCAGTGAGTGGAGGTTACTACAATTTAGTGGAGAAAGTGTTAACAATCTGATTAAAAGTAGGAGATATATGTTGTGTTGCGCCCTAAGGATTGATACACGTATTTCAAGGGTTCTTGATCCTAGTATAGTTCAATCTTATTCTTACAAGTAATCTAAGAACAAGCAATAATTTAATATACAAAGCAATATGAATTGCAAATAGGGATCAAGCACACTATAAAGTTGAGTTTCAAAAATGAGGAATAGGCAATCTAACCGAACACATGTTTACACAGTAAAGTAGCAATAACCAATTTTAATATATCAAAACCCTTTAAACTCCAGAAGGGTACTAGCTATTTAAAAAGGTGGGATGACGGCCAAAGGGAACCCTTGGTCATCTGGCGCCTGTTGGGGTGCACAACACTTAGGCACCACTTGAGCTAGGGGTTACAGATAAGTTACAAAGCTTAAGGCCCATTATAGGTGGCAGAGCATATATTTCTTCAATTGTGGATAACTCATAATAAATTTTGGTATGAGACTTGATCCATCGTAAAAAGAGGATGAGATAGGCTTTTCATCAAGCTCATGGGACTAAAACTGAGCTTGTATGTAAAAAGTGAACCATTCTTCTGTACCCATGTTGAATGTGCTGAGCTTTCTTTTATAGCCCCACACATGTAGATCACACCTATATAAACAAATATACATATTTCTGGTATTAGGAAGGGTTATATTCTTAATATAATTATATTAGAGCTTGTTATGGAACAGTATCACCTGTTAATTTATTATGTGAGCAATGCTACCCTAAAAATAGAATTCCCTTATATACCCTACCTTAAAAGTTATTAAAGCTATCTCATTAAAACATACTCCCTCTTTCAAAATATAATAAGTATTTGTATGATTCAAAATTTGTACTTATAATATAAGCATTTTTAGGTACTGATTTCAATGCATGTAAATCTATATATTTTATACCAATCCAGTGTTTGAGAAGGAAATAATAATTTAATGTTTAAAATTTAATTACTGAGGTGATTAAAAGAGAATCTTTTTTCACTTTAGTATTTGAAAAACAATATAGAAATGCTTATATTTTGTCGGATGGAGTATTTCTCATGCTACTGCACAGGTTAATGACCCTACTGCAGCCCTTATTACCCTACTATTGCCCTTTATTGCTTCATTTTATGGGTTTTTATGGTACCCTGGAATGAAAGCTTGTCCATGAGTTGGATCCAATGATCTTATTCTATTATACTACACGAGGTAGCATGGGTACTAAAAATTTTATAGGAGTAAAATTGGAAATATGTAAACATATGATAAGTTCTCATGTCATATGACAATTTTGTATATTTAAATTTTCAAATAAAAATTAAATTTTAATTGTACAGTCCTGCTACGTAGTGTTAATAGTAGAAAGGACCATAAAAATACCCCATTTTAACTACTACCCTGTCTTGGTAATTAAGGCCACTTTGAGTATCAGCATCAAGTTGTTCTAATGAAAGGGATTTCAGGTTAAGTTCTAAAACCAAAGAGACTTCAGGTTACCGTCTGCACGCACTGGCTGGTTTATAATGCATCTGGATCCAAATTAAGGACGAGCTGATAACCTAGACAAATCAATGCAAAGAGCTAATATATGTTACTGTCATGGAATTGTGCGATTGACAAGTGACAAATTGTCGTATAGCTTAGAGCACGTCCTAGGGCAGGGAATTATTTTACTGTTCTCCAATTAAATAGGAGATTTCGGTCCAATTGAAGTGATTCTTTCAGGTGCATCCGAGGCCCTAAAAGCCGAGAAGTGGATGAGAGGCAGAAAAGGCTCACGGATAAGCCAAAATGATGGCTCACGAGGAGAACATACCACATACGTACGATATCACCATCCAAAAATTCCATCACGTGCCCATATAATGCCAATTTTCTTTTGCTACCTGCAACTTTCTTTATGTCCATATTATAACGTTTCCTTTCATGTTGTCATCTGTCCTGAGGTTACAATTTGCTTGTTCGACCTCTGCTCAGAAATCGGCTAATTAAAATATTAGTTGGTTTAAGTGCATGGCGTTTTATTATTTTCTTATATATATATATGTATATAAACTAAAACACATTTAGAATTTACAATAACTAAAACAAGTAAAACTACGTATTATATCATTCTTAAATACATCTTCCTGCACCTTTTAATTATGCAGTACTCACATTAAAAAATTACCCAAACACCTATTACCACAACTTTTTATTATGCTATAGTCATCATACAATTTTTACTATGTTAGGTGCATTTTAACTATATCACACCCCAGATGTGATGTATGTCTATATATATACATTATATGTATATAAGAGTTGTTTTATTGGTGATAGCAAAATTTCTAACCATCATTCAGTCTAGTGTACAAATGCATGATGGTAAAAAAATATATAGTTTACACCTGCTGCAATTGGAATTTAGAAAATATATAGGTTGAAACTTAGGCTCAGACTAAACAGTTCACCCTCCACTCCCACTATTAAAATAGTAGCACAAATACATAATCACCAAGGAATGTTGATCGGTCACTATAAGCATGGGTAGTGCCTATCCATGCTCATGCCTGTGAATCTCCATAGGCATGCCGCGTTATGTGTGGTGGGCAAGCTTTCCCATGTATGTTACCCATAGATATCATAAGCCAATAGGTATGGTCATCTGTCCGTAAATATATAAAGGTTTTAGAGCCAAAGAAAATAAATCGTGATAACATGTCAGGCTAATATTAGAACGTTATTATTTTCCAATTACTAGCAAGCAAATTCAAAATAACAATCTAGATCGGGCAAAACGAATGGAAAATAGACAATATAAATTTCAGATGTAGAAATTACAAATAGGGAATTGAGAATGTGGGAGGATGTAACTTTTAAATCTCGACACACAAAATGGGCTAGTGAACGTTACAAATAAAAAAGACAAATGGGAATTGAGAATACGAGAGATAGCAAGAGAAAGGGGATGGTGGCTTGCGACCATGGTCATGACTCATATGGCCACTGTCACCACACAAATTCAGTTATATGAAGAAATGAATTTTTTTTTAGAAGTTCAGTTAGTTCAGATTCAGAGATCGCTACAATGAGGAGGTGGCAGCCTAGCATTACACTTCGATTATCAAGATCTAACGGTCGAGATGCTCAGCTGGAGATCAACGGTGTTGCTTGGACACCCGCACCCTATTTACGTCATGATCTTGTCGTTTTGTTTGAAAATCACTGAATCTTTTTATGACAGTGTTAAGTGGCTCCACATGCTGCTCTTTTTTGTGATCAACTAACTAATGTAATCACTGGATTAAACTGGGTATATATACCCTGGCCGTGGGAGAAAGAGGCAAGAAGAAAAGTATATTCGTAGAATCTTGTAGCTATATCTTGGAA
The DNA here is from genome assembly GCA_030770085.1 of Oryza coarctata. NCBI lineage: Eukaryota > Viridiplantae > Streptophyta > Magnoliopsida > Poales > Poaceae > Oryza > Oryza coarctata. Next base: position 10,835,166 of record CM061471.1, read on the forward strand.
CACTAGTTTATTTTACCAATTTCCTAATTCTATCTAGTTCTGCATCTGAAGCTCTATCCAACTTAACCTCGGGTTGTGACAAAGGTATCAGAGTAGCCGGTCAATTCTTGGCTCTTAAATCCATCGGGTGAAGGTTGGTGTAAATCTTTGGACTTTCCACTGTAAAATACCTGGAACTCGAGTGGATTTGATCCAGAGGCACGAGGGGATTCCAATGTCTAGAGCAAGGGTTGGAGTGCCATTGATTTCGGTGTGCTCCCGTAAAATCTCCAGAGCTTGGGATTGGGATCTGGCGGCGGTACACACAAATCGCAAGAAAATACGGGAGAGGTTGGCTCGACTATAAAATCCCTCAAGCCGGTCTTGCAGATCACTGAGTATTCCTGCTCGTACATGCGGCAACCCGAAAGAGGTCGACGGGCTGGGGGTGATGAGGCAGGAAATGGCGCAAGTACAAGCAAACCTTCAAGAATTGAAGGAGTTGCGAGGAGAAATGGCTGAAATTAAGCAACTATCGAGGGGAATTTGCCCTCAGCTGACACCACAAGCAAGCCGAGTGAGGGACTAGCCAGCGAGTGATCCATCGTCTGCTGCTGCTGGTAATGCCTTCCATCATACTAGCCCTAGGAGACCTAAGGTATATCTTGTCAGAACTGTGCATCCCTTTTCAAGCGCCTGGTTTTGGACACGAGCAGTACCATCCTAAGGTAACCCTCCACCTCCTATGCAGAGTGGAAAACTAACATGAACCAAGGGCATCCTCATCAAGGCCTAACAGGATTTTGTTTGTGCCGGATCTCACGCACGCGGCGCGACCATGTCGAAGCCTGGGAGGTATGCTTACCTTCAGTATAGGTCTGTCGGCTTCTCTCTATGACTACGTCCACCGAGCCCTGGAAGGTCCGCTTAGCTCTGGCGCAGGTACCTCGGCTCGCTCTTTGTCGTGACGGTGTAGGTGTGGACGTACCAGTCAATTTGACCCTGCAATTGACAAGGAGGTGAGACGAGCGGGTCATCGGATGATGGGCCGATACGAGCTCCTGCTATCGGCTGACCGTCGATAGGATCGAGGTGTTCATCGGCCGTGTCCAAATGGCTCTTGCTATCGTCTGGAGAGCTGATAAAGGCGTGAATAGATGTCGACGAAGGACGTGATGACTCTAGGTGTAGCGAAAGTAAGATTTTGATCTATTGGCCGCAGAACCGATAGAGACAGAACAACAAATCATACAGGATCTCTCCTGGTTGTCTACGGAAGCTGTACCGCTTGTTCATCAACTGGAAATCCAATAAAGGCATATGCGAACTGGCAAGAAATCGTATAAAAGACACAAGCTGTAAAGTCGATGCCGCTCCGGATATGGTGGGCGATGAACAAGGAGCGGGGCCCACTCCTCCCACAGCACAAGATCCGTCGCGCATCGTGACGACGCCGCTAACACAGATATCGAAGATCGGACCTAACCGAGACAGTAAGAGACCGAGGCCAACGACAACGGGATGACGGATGCCAAATCGGTCGTGCTGAAGAAAGGACAGAGCGAACGCATTGGCTAGCTGAGCCGATGAGATAACATCTTTGAAGATATGCGTGCATCAACCGGAAAGGCCGATGCACTAGGCGTGATGTTGGATGGAAGTCTCTAAAGATGGGTGCATATCGGCTCCTCAGCCGATACGCTGGACATGTTGCTCAAGGTATAGATAACTTATCGGCCAATCATTTCGATGAAACGCCGAGTAGAGACCTACAAGCCTATGGCTCAATCTACTGTCTACAGCCTCGTAGGTCGAACCTAACTGATACATTACTAGACCGATTACGGTAAAGAGAGGTTGGTAAACCGATAGATCTTACATAGACGTGATGTGGTACACTTGATCTGACTACGAGGTTGAATTTAACCGATACAGCTTTAAATAAAGCAAGATATATTAGGATAGTGGTAAGACTTACCCCTTTGCCGGAGATCGAAGTTAACCAATGCAGCCCCGTGTCAAAAATTATAACCTGCCAGTAAAAACCTAGATAAGCTAGGGTGACAATGCGCTAGAGTTGTATTGATCGATAGATGATTTACATGCTTCTAGAGGGTCTATATTTATATCCTGATATTATAGAGTCCAATGTGGTTACAACAACCATCAGTCATTATTTTCTAAAAAATATAATAGAAAAATATCTTTAAGAAAGCTAACTAAACTAACCAAACCTTTTTATTATAAGATAGAATTTATATAGATAAGTCACCTTGTCATGAGTTTTACGACTTCTCCTCGGACTCGATCTCATTTAGATAGTCTTTTATAATTGGTTCGAATTCTTTCTCGATTTCTTCAATCGGTTTCTTTCCTATAGTAATTGGACTCTTCTTTACTAAACCGATCGTCTTTTTAATCTTTCTCTAGGCTTATCAAATTTTGGCGTTAATAGATTTGCATCGGCCATGGGTGGAGGTCGGGCACCACATAATCTCGGCCATTACCCTATAGTACAAATGTTTGATACGGCAGAGAAATGTATACATGGGAACACAAGGACATCCTCCTTATGCAAAAGCTATGATACGGGGGGCCAAGGTAGGAAATTCCTCTATTCTCTGGAGATGATCCCATTGATTGGATTCAGCAGTGTGAAATTTTTTTCGGGATATCTAGTACACCACCCGAATAGTAGATAAATCTTGCATCCTCTCACTTCTATGGCAAGGCTTGTAGGTGGTTCAAGGGTATTAGTATTCTTTTGCAAGCAATATCTTGGCCACAACTATGCTAATGGCTGCTAGATAGGTTTGCTTCTTTAGATACACATGAGGCAGTTGAGAACTTATAGCATGTCAAGCAAGAGCCCACAGTGAATACATTGATGAATTTGAGCTTTTTATTGAATTGGTGAAGAGCAATCACCGGTATCTCTAGGAATCATATCTGATGAGCTGTTTCGTTGGAGGCCTTAGAAATGACATCAAGCATGATGTAAAGGGACAAAAACCTAAAGGATTGATCTCAACTTATTGGTATGCTGAGGTTTATGAACAAGCTACATCAGCTAAGAGAACTCAAGCCCACACAGTCTATAGAAAGGGTAAATTCGTACCAAAGGGACAGGGAGGTAATCATACAAAGGGGCAACAACATATAACCGAGAGAAAAGAGAATGTACAAGTTGGTGGAAGGGAAAAGAATCCGAGCTGATTATGTAAAGAACCATGGTCAGCAAAGCATGAATGCAAGGTCAAAAGGGCCATTCATGCTCTCTGTGAGGAGCAAGAAAGGATGGACGAATCAGAGGGAGAAATTACTCCTGATGCTGAATGCACAATTGCACCAGAGACACCTTAGGAAATGGAAGAAAAGGAGAATTCTAAGCAGATAATGCAGATTTCTCAACATGCCATTGGTGGAATTGCTGGACCTTCCACTCTGTCCTTGATAACTGTGATTGGTGGGAAGAGAACAATGGCACTAATCAACAGTGGCAGTACAAATTCATTTATGGATTATGAATTTACAGTAAAAGCTTGTTGCAAACTGGATAATGTGCCCCTTAAGAAAGTAGCAATAGTAGGCGGAGGAGTGCTGCAAACTGATATAATGGAATTACCTTACAAGATCAAGGGCTAGTAAATGAATTACCTTACAAGATCTAGGGCAAGATGTTCTATAATACTTTCAAATTACTTAAGTTGAAAATTTTTGATATCATTCTTGGGGCTGATTGGATATATGAACACAACCCTATTGTGCTGGATTTGAAGCGAAGAACTCTGACCATTAACAAGGGGGTCGGCCAAATTACATTGAAGAATTATACCCATTTCAGGAAGGAAATTATGATCAATGTGTTAGAAATAGTTTCATTGGTTGTAGGTTTGTTACTAAAGATAGAATTTGTAAAATAGAAACTGCTGTATAGGATTCTAGAAACATAGTATGTGAGCTGCACAGGAGATTATTATCTTGTATGAGAGCTCACCTTGTATGGCGTTATAAATTAACACGTACGACGCCCCTGGCTATCATCTTGTCAAGCGCTTCCGTCATCTGCCCTCTGTATTTTTACATGGTATCAGAGCTAGGAGTCCTTGTCCCGGTCGCCGATCTAGCCTCGCTACCTCTCCCGTCCATCGGCTCCGCTCACCGGAGAAATACCAGAGATCTGAGGCTCGACATCCGCCGTGCGCTTCGCGAGTTGCTGGAGTTTTCACCGAAGGAGGCACCCTCCTCGCCTCCCAATAAACACTCAATAAGATCCAATTGTCGCCCACCATGTCTTCTTCGACCTTTCATCTCAACCCTCTCTCGGCCGGCGCTGTGACAGAGAAACTTACCAGGAGCAATCACTCCATCTGGGAAGCCCAGGTGCTATCAGCCATGCGCGGTGCTCGCCTATACGGCCATCTCACTAGTGCTTCTAAGCCGTCGGTGACGGAGATTGAGGACAAGAATGGCAAGAAGGTCTCCAACCTGGCGTTCGAAGAATGGGAGGCACGGGATCAGCAGATCCTCAGCTTCCTTCTCACTTCCATCTCTCCGGACATTCTCAGCCACATCGCCAAAACGAAGACGACGGCTGATGCATGGGCTAAGCTTGAGGCCATGTTTGCCTCATAAACCCGTGTGCGCACGCTAAATCTACGCATCTCCCTCACCAATACCAAGAAAGGTAACTCATATGCTACTGATTATTTCACCAAGATGAAAGGTTTCAGCGATGAGATGGCAACCGAGGGATGATCAATCACTGATGACGAGCTGGTTGAGTACATACTCACCGGCTTGCCCATGGAATACGAGTCATTCGTTACCTCTCTCGTCACAAGGGTAGAATCGGTGACCATCGACGAGCTGTATTCATAGCTCCTCAACTTCAAGACCAAGATGGATCTGGTCCAAGGTGGTGACCAGAACTCGGCCAACATGGCCGGCCATGGAGGAGGCCGCGGTAATAATCGTGGTTGTGGTGGTCCCTATCGTGGACGTGGGCGCGGCCCTCCAAATGGTGGGGGTCGTGGTCGCGGTCAAAGGAGCAACTAGCAAGGTGGTAGCTCCAACAACAACAAGAAGTAGAACAAACCGATCTGTCAGATGTGCTTCAAGGAGGGGCACACTGCAGCTCGTTGTTGGCACCACTTCGATGAGGACTTCGTCCTTGAAGAAAGGCACGCAACAGCGGCAACCGATTCATACAACATCGACACCAACTGGTACACCAACAGCGGCTCCACTGACCACATCACCAGCGAGTTAGAGAAACTCTCCATGTGTGAAAAGTACAACGGTGGTGATCAGATCCATACCGCAAGCAGTGCAGGTATGGCAATTAAACATGTTGGTCAATCTACTATTGTTACCCCTAGCCGCAATCTCCAATTAAAACATGTTAACTTGCCTGTTAATTTGCCTAATGAATTTAACAATCCTGGCGGAGACTCTAGTTCGCCTCAGGTGCCAAATATAGACGATATCACCATTGGAAGCAGCGGCACGAATCACGGAGACGATCCCCGACCAATTTCTATGCCCACGTCGTCAGGCGGGTCTAGCAACCAGCCGACTACGCCCGTTTCCACCGAGGTGATGTCGCGTGGGGGCCAATCAGTTGCGCACTCGCCCTCACCTATCGTCGAAGTCTCTCCGATATGGCCTGCGCCTGCTTCATGCTACGACACGGAGCACGGGGGAGATTTCCACTGATGGATTCTCTGTCGGTACACCAGAAGAGGTCGCAGCTCCTTTGCGGCTGGTAACAAGGCTCTAGCGCGGCATTCAAATGAAGAAAATTTATACTGATGGCACGGTCAGGTATGGGATGTTAGCAAGCACTGGTAAACTGACTAATCTTTCTAATGCATTGCGGAATAAAAATTGGAGACAGGCCATGAACTCTGAATATGAAGCACTGATGAGGAATAAGACATGGCACCTAGTCCCGCTATAGAAGGCAACCAATGTTATAGGGTGCAAATGGGTGTATAAAATCAAGAGAAAGTCTGATGGGAGTCTAGATCGTTACAAGGCTCGCCTTGTTGCTAAGGGCTTCAAGCAAAGGTATGGAATTGATTACGAAGATAATTCAGTCCAGTAATTAGGACTGTAACTAATCGAGTTATATTGTCTCTAGCTTGTGGATGGTCTCTTCGCCAACTCGATATGCAGAATGTATTCTTACATAGACTCTTAGAAGAAGATGTATACATGCATCAACCTCCTGGTTTTGAGGATCCAAACCGGCCTAACTATGTGTGCAAACTTGATAAAGCTTTATATGGGTTGAAGCAAGCTCCTCGAGCATGGTACTCCAGATTAAGTAAATGATTGATTCAATTGGGGTTTAAAGCATCCAAGGCTGACACATCCTTGTTCTTCTTCAGTAAGGGAACCATCACAATGTTTGTTCTTATGTATGTCGATGACATAATTGTGGCGAGTTCCACCAAGCAAGCATCAAGTGCATTACTTCGAGATTTTAAAAAACAGTTTGCATTGAAGGACTTGGGAGAGCTTCACTATTTTCTTGGCATTGAGGTACATAAAACAAACGGTGGAATTCTGCTTACACAAGAAAAATATGCGTCTGATCTACTGAAGAGGGTCGGCATGGCAGATTGTAAGCTAGTCAATACACCATTATCTACTAGTGAGAAGCTATCTCTGTATGAAGGAACTCCTCTAGGAGCTCAAGACACCACAAGATACAGGAGCATTATAGGAGCATTGCAATACCTAACATTAATACGGCTTGATATCTCATTTGCTGTGAATAAGATTTGTCAGTTTCTTCATGCTCCAACTATAGTACATTGGGAGGTTGTGAAAAGAATATTAAGATATATAAAGCAGTGCACTAGACTCGGGCTAAAAATTCACAGGTCGGTTTCTACACTAGTAAGTGCCTTCTTAGATGCTGACTAGACAAGCTGTGTGGATGACAGGAAATCCACCGGAGGATTTGCAGTTTTTCTAGAAACTAATTTAGTGTCTTGGAGTGCTCGCAAGCAATCCACTATCTCTAGATCCAGTACTGAAGCAGAGTATAAAGTAATAGCTAATGTTATGGCAGAGGTTATGTGGATACAGACTTTGTTACATGAGGTAGGCGTAAAGAGTCCTAATGCTGCCAAATTATGGTGTGACAATCTAGGCGCCACATACCTTTTAAGCAATCCTGTGTTTCATGCTAGAACAAAACACATTGAGGTGGACTATCATTTTGTGAGAGATCGAGTCAAGCAGAAACGTTTGGAAATTGACTTTATCTCCTCCAAGGATCAAGTAGCTGATGGATTTACCAAGGCTTTGCCTGTAAGGCTAGTTGAGAATTTCAAGATCAATCTCAACTTAACTAAGTTATGATTGAGGGAGGTTGTTAGAAATAGTTTCCATGGTTATAGATTTGTTACTAAAGATAGAATCTGTAAAATAGAAACTGTTGTATAGTATCCTATAAACATGATATATGAGTTGCGCAGAAGATTGTTATTTTGTATGAGAGCTTACCTTATATGGCGTTATAAATTAACACGTACGGCGCCCCTAGCTATCATCTTGCCAAGCGATTCCGTCATCTGCCCTCTGTATTTTTACACAATGCACTATAGTTAGAAGGAATAGTGAGGAAAGGAGCTATGGGCTATGTGGTGTAGGTGAAGCTACTTCAGGAGTAGGATGAGAAGCCTGTAATTGTTCCAACCCCCATTAAGTCACTGATGGAGGAATTTGGGGATATCTTTGCTGAGCCTCAAGGATTATGTCCCAAAAGATCCTAGGATCATACCATTCCTCTTAAACAGAATGCTGAGCCCCCAAATTTAAGGCATAGAGAACACCCCATTACCAGAGGGATGCAATGGAGGAAATCATTAAACAACTACTGCAGAATGAAGAGATCAGGGATAGTCTTAGCCCTTATTCTTCTCATGTGATAATGGCACAGAAAAAAGATGGTTCCTAGCAAATGTGTGTTGATTACAGGAAATTGAACTCAATGACTGTTAAGAACAAGTTTCCTATGCTAGTGATTGAAGATTTATTGGATGAACTCAATGGAGCTATTGTATTTTCTAAGTTGGACTTGAGATCTAGGTATCACCAGATCAGAATGAAGGAGGAAGACATTGCAAAAACTGCTTTCAAAACTCATTTGGGCCACTATGAGTATACAATCATGCCATTTGGATTGACAAATGCCCTAGCAACATTCCAAGCCCTGATGAATTCTATATTTGCTGAGTTCATAAGGAAGTTTATCTTGATGTTCTTTGATGACATATTAATTTACAGCATAAATGAGGAGGAGCATCAGTCACATTTGATGACAGTGTCGTCTTAAGGCAACACAAACTATATCTGAGAGGTAATAAGTGTGTAATGGCAGTGCCTCAAGTGGAGTATTTGGGACATATTATCTCTGAGGCCGTTGTAAAAATTGATGCTGGGAAAATTTTAGATGTTGTACAGTGGGCCAAGCCTACCAATTTGACACAACCTAGGGGATTTCTAGGACTAATCAGTTATTACATGAGGTTTGTGAAGGGGTATGGCCAAATTTGTAGACCCCAGTTTGACTTGTTGAACAAAGATGCTTGGAATTGGGAGGAATCCTAGCCTGAAGTTTTTAAAAACCTTAAGAGAATTATGACTACTTGCCTAGTGTTGGCTGTACGTTATTTTGAGCAACCATTTATAATTGAGACCGATGCTTGTGGAATAGGAATTGGGGGAGTACTCATGCAAGGAGGTTGACCCATTGCTTACTTCAGAAAGGTGCTGGGCACCAAAGCATCAGCTCAATCAGTGTATGAGAAGTAAGCATTAGCAATTTTGGAAAACTAATAAGAAATGGAGGCATAATTTCTTAGGTGAAAAGCTGATTATCAGGACGGACCAACAAAGTTTAAAGTTTATCACCACATAAAGTCTGGCAGAAGGCATTCAGCACAAATTACTTATTAAGCTCATGGTGTTTGATTATGAAATTGAGTCAAGAAAGGAAGGGAAAATAAAGCTGTCGATGCTTTGTCCAGGAGAAGGGAGAGACGAGTTGAGGCTGAACCAACTTGTCGCGAAATCACAATGATTATACCTAAATGGATACAAGATGTGAAGGCTAGTTATGAAGGTGATGAGGCTAGCCAACTGTTGATTATGAGGCTGCAAGAGGGACCAGTTCCTAGGAATCCTTACTCTTGGGGTGGTGGAATACTGAGATATAAAGGCAGGCTGATGGTAGGCACCAAGACTGGCTTAAGAAAGAAAATTTTTTAGAGCTTCCATTCTTCAAGTTTCAGTGGGTACTCTGGAATTCAAGTCACTTGTCAAAGAATCAAGAGATTTTTACTAGAGTGGGCTCAAAAGGAATGTTAAAATATGGGTGGCTGAATGCCCTATATGTCAAGTAAGCAAATCTGAACGCATACACATGCTTGGGTTGCTTGATCCATTAGCTATACCTGACATGGCCTGGGCTCATCTGACTATGGATTTTGTTGAGGGCCTACATAAGTAACAGGGCAATGATGTGATCTTAGTGGTAGTGGATAGATTCACCAAGTATGCCCATTTCATGGCCATGTCACACCCCTATGAAGTGCAGGATGTGGTGGAGGTGTTTATGGATAATATACTAGATTGCAAGGGATGCCCATATCTATCATAACTGACAGATAAAATTTTTACTAGCGAGTTGCTCACTGATATCTTCACTAAGCTAAATGTTTCCCTGAAATTGAGTACGGCTCACCATCCACAGACTGATGGCCAAACCGAGAGGGTTAATTAATGTTTGGAGGCATACCTAAGGAGCATGGTATTCAGAGAACCTGGAAAATGGATGGATTGGGTTGCTCTTGCTGGGTGCTGGTATAACAGTTCATACCACACTTCATTACAGATGACACCTTTCCAAGCTTTGTATGGTTATCCTCCTCCACAGGTGGAAGAGTTTTCTGTCCCTTCCAATGTTTCTAAGGAAGTAAGAGTTACTATTCAGCAGAAGGAAGAAATTATTGGGAAACTAGAGGAGAGCTTGCATGTTGCCCAAAACATGATAAAAAAAACTTCGTTGACAGATTGAGAACTGAGAGGTCTTTTGAATGTGGAAACATGGTATACGGGAAAATGCAACCCTACCGGCCCGAGAGGATCATTGAAGCTCAATTCAAAATTCTTTGGGCCATTTTGCATTTTGTAAAAGATTGGTAAGGTTGCTTATAGATTACAACTACCTGAAAGGGCTGCTATTCACCCTGCCTTTCATGTGAGCCAGCTAAAGAAGTATGTGGGAAGTAGGGCTGTGCCGATGGATGGGTTACTGTTAGACAGACCGCTGGCTTGGGCTGTATATATATAGACCCGACTCCCTTATATATGCTCGGGGGGTTTATAGTCACTGTACATATTCTACATGGTATCAGAGCAAGTCTAGACATTCCGGCGCGCTAGCTTCTCCTCCGGCGAGCCGACCCTATCCTCCTTCTCGTCGACGTCTTCTTTTCGTCGCTGACTCTCTTCCCGGTACTCTCCTCGCTCTCTCGTCACCATTTCTTCTTCTCCCCGTCTCTCCCTCAGTTACCTTCTTTTCTCCGTCCCACCTCCGCGCGACCAGGCGACGGTCTCGATCCGCCTCCTCGTCCTGCCTCATACTCGTCTCCACTCTTCCTCTTGTTTTGTGCATCTCTCCTTCTCTGACGCCGGCGCACCTCCGCGCTCGTCGTCTCCATCGGCTGGACTTGTCCAGCCCTCCATCGGCTGGAACCTTCCTTGGTTCTTGCCCTTTCCGACACGCTCAACGGCTCTCGGACGCGAACCTTCTCCCCTCACGTCCGAGCCAGTCCAACGTGTCCACGTGTCCATGGACACGAATCCCTGCCTCCCGAACGCAAACATATTCTCTTCGCGTCGGCCACTCCCTGCCTTTTTCGTGTCAGCCCCACTCCTTGGCCTCCACGTGTCCACGGACGTGAATCTTCTCTTCACGGACGTGAATCCTCGCACGTCCGTGACCCAACCACTCTCTGACCCACCCACTCTGTCCTTACCTACTCCGCTGCCTACTCCTCATCGGCCAACCATTCCTCATCGGCTGGCCGGCCCACTTCCCATCGGCTTCTCACATCCTTGATCGGCCGATCCGTCCTCTCATCGGCTTCTCCCCTCCCATCGGCTTCTTTCTGCCATCGGCTCTTTGCTCCCGTTCTCCCGTCATGGCCATCGAGTCCGCTCTCAGCTCCGGCACTCTCCCAGTCGTCGAATCTGCTCCGGCCCTCGGTGCCTCAGACCACACCTCAGGCACCACCTCGCCGATCTTCTCCCCTCCCTATGCTACTGTGAACGTACAATCTCATGTTTCTATCTCTCTTAACCTTAACGCCAATTATTCTAAGTAGGTTTCTTCTTCAAATCCCTCTATGGAAAATTTGGCCTCCGATCCCATACTGATGGCTCCGCTCCACCTTGGTGCCTCAGTGGGACATCGCCGAGTGCTACGTGCGCAGCTGGTTGCTCGGCTTGGTTGATGACTCTGTCCTCGACCTCGCCATGGACGATACCGACCCCACCGCCCAGGACCTCTGGGTGGCCATCTAGCGGATCTTCCTGGCCAACAAGCAGCCTCGCGCCATCTTCCTTCTCAACGAGTTCACCTCCATGGTACAATGCGACTCCTCTGTCTCCTCGTACTGTCAGCGCCTCAAAGTCAAGGCTGCTGCTCTCCGGGACGTCGGCCACCCTGTGGCCGACTCTCAACTCGTCCTCGCCCTTCTGCGAGGCCTCAATCCCCGCTTCTCCAACACCGCCGATGACATCGCCAACGCCACACCTCTTCCATCGTTCGCCCGGGCTCATGACATACTAGTTCTTAAAGAACTCCGTCTGGCCAATGATGAGAAGATAGTCGCCCACACCGCTCTTCTTGCCACAGCCGATAATGGCTGCCGAGCTTCTTGCGCTGCCCCTTCCTCTCACGGTCCTAGTGGCCATGGCTCCGGCCACAGCAACACAACCCGCACCGGGAAAGGCAAGGGCAAAGGCAAAGACAGGACCTGGCAGGGTCCGAAGCCACCACGACCTACCTCAGTCCCTACCCACCCTACCGGTCCCACGGGTCCGTGGCTCTGCTACAACCCCTGGGCGCCCCAGCCCCAGCCACGCAGCCCCATCGGCTGGCAACCCGGAGTTCTCGGCGCCCATCCTCAGGCTCACCTGGCATCGGCTCCCGTTCTGTCGCCTCAGCCGATGCTACTGACCCCAACCACCCAGTCGGTTCCCTCCTGGAACCAGGCTGGCCTTGTCGCTGCCCTCAACCAGATGACGCTCCAACCATAGCAACCTTGGGTGCTAGACTCTGGGGCGTCTTCACACATGGCGTCATCAGCCGGTATACTTTGCTCCTGTCACCCCTCTTCCTCCCCTTTTGTTACCATCGGCAATGGTCACTCTCTTCCTGTCCAATGTCGCGGTGACTCCTCTCTGTCTACATCCACCACTAACCTCCCCCTACGCAATGTTCTTATCGTTCCTTCTCTTATTCACAATCTTATATCTGTTCGCCAATTCACACGAGACAACCACTGCTCCATTGAATTTGATGCGTCTGGTTTCTCTGTGAAGGATATCCCAACCCGGCAACAGATTCTTCGTTGCAATAGTGGCGGAGATCTCTACACCATTCCCACTGCGCCGTCCACCCACACGCCAGCGTCGCCCTCTCCACCAACCTTTGGCACCTTCGCCTCGACCACCCCGACCTCGACGCTGTCACCACCCTTCGTCGCAGCGCCTCCATCCGATGTACTCATAGCAGCTCCACAGTTTGCCACTCATGTCAACTTGGCAAACATGTGCGTCTGCGCTTTTTTAATTCTCTCTCCTGTACCTCACGTCCATTTGAACTTATACATTGTGATGTATGGACGTCCCCAGTCAAAAGTGTCTCCGGTAATCAGTATTATCTCGCTATACTTGACGATTACACACACTATTGCTGGACCTTCCCGCTCATCCACAAATCCGAGGTCGCCTCTCACCTCACTCACTTCGTCACGTATGTATCCACTCAGTTCAACCTCCCCATCAAGACTTTACAAGCCAATAACGGTACGGAATTCGTCAACCATACCGTTACAAACCTCCTCACCTCGCAGGGCATCCATCTCCGGCTCTCCTGCCCCTACACCTCTCCTCAGAACGGCAAAGCCGAGCGCCTTCTTCGCACCCTCAACAACATCAGTCACACCATGCTACTTCACGCCCACTTACCCGCTACTTATTGGGCCGAAGCTCTGGCTACTGGAACGTACATTCTCAATCGGCGCCCATGCTTCTCCGTTCATAACAACATTCCCTATGCCCTTCTCTACCGCACGGTGCTCGACTACTCCCACCTTCGCGTTTTCGGGTGCCTCTACTACCCAAATCTCACTGCCCCCCACCCTATCGGCTGATCCATCTCTATCGTACCGATCGGAATACTTGGCCCACCCGACCTCATCGGCTCAGGCCGATTTAATTCCTCCTTTTCCTCTTGTCTACAGTCGCCAACTCGGAGCCGATGACGCCCCCACCCAACTAGTTCTTCCCATTACTCCCGTACCCCGATCGGCTCCAGTTCCCTCCACCTCTCACATGGTCATCCGCTCATAGACCGGGTCTCTCCGTCCCACTCAGCGCTACGATCTCTCCACCGTCCACAGCTCTATCTCGCCCATCCCGATGACTTCTCGCTCAGCCCTGGCCGACCCTCAGTGGCGCGCGGCCATAGCCGACGAGTACAAGGCCCTAATGGACAACGAGACCTGGCGCCTTGTTCCCCGACCTCCCGGCGCCAACATTGTGACCGGTAAGTGGATTTTCAAACACAAATTCCACGCCAATGGCTCCCTTACCCGTCACAAGGCTCGCTAGGTAGTCCGGGGTTTCTCCCAACGACCCGGTGTCGACTACGACAAGACATTCAGTCCCGTTATCAAACCCGCCACCATCCGAATCATCCTTACCTTGGCTGCCTCTCGCTCCTGGCCGATCCATTAACTAGACATGAAGAACGCCTTTCTTCACGGCCACCTGACGGAAATAGTCTACTACCAGTAGCCCCCAGGCTTTGTCAACCCTTCTCGTCCCGACGACGTCTGTCTCCTTCAACGCTCTCTCTACAGCCTCAAACAAGCCCCTCGTGCCTGCTACCAGCACTTTGCTGCCTATCTTCGGCACATCGGCTTCATGGCCTCTGCGTCTGATAGTTCCCTGTTCACTTTCCACATCGGCTCCGCCACTGCCTATCTACTTCTCTATGTCGATGACATTGTCCTCACAGCGTCTTTAACATCTCTCCTCGACCAGATCATGGCCCGACTTCACTCTGATTTCACCATGACCAATCTTGGTCCTCTCCACCATTTTCTTGGTATCTCCGTAACCCGTTCCATCCACGGGCTCTTCCTTTCCCAACGCCAGTACACCATCGACCTCCTCCAGTGTGCGGGCATGTCCGACTGTCACCCCACGGCCACCCTAGTCGACACTCGAGCCAAACTCTCCGCTGCCGATGGCGTCCTCATTGCCGATTCCTCTCACTATCGGAGTCTTGCCGAGGCTCTCCAATATCTCACACTCACCCGACCCGACCTCACGTACGCTGTCCAGCAAGTGTGCCTCTTCATGCACACTCCGCGCGAACCTCACCTCGCGTTGTTCAAGCGCATCCTACGCTACGTGAAGGGCACCCTCTCCAGCGGGCTGCATCTCAGCTTCAGTTCCATCGACTCCCTCACCGCGTACTCCGATGCAGACTGGGCAGGCTGCCCCGACTCTCGACGTTCTACGTCCGGCTACTGCATTTACCTCGGTGACACTCTCGTATCCTGGTCCTAAAAACGTCAGACTACAGTGTCCCGATCCAGCACTGAAGCCGAGTACCGCGCCGTCGCCCACGCCATCGCCGAGTGCTGCTGGCTTCGCCAGCTTCTCCAGGAGCTCCGTGCACCCCTCTCCACCGCGACCATCGTCTACTGCGACAATGTTAGTGCCGTCTACATGACTGCCAACCCGGTTCATCACCGACGCACCAAGCACATCGAGATCGATATCCATTTTGTCCGTGACAAGATTGCATTAGGACAGGTTTGGGTGCTTCATGTACCATTGGCACATTAGTTTGCCGATATAATGACCAAAGGTTTGCCCACGCCTTTGTTCACCAGTTTTCGGTCCAGTCTCTGCGTCCGTTTTCCTCCCGCTACGACTGCGGGGGAGTGTTAGACAGGCCACTGGCTTGGACTGTATATATATAGACCCGACTCCCTTGTATACGCTTGGGGGGTTCATAGTCACTGTACACATTCTACAGTTACCACTGGTAGATAGTGAAGTAGATAGTGAAGGAAGAATCAAAACTGAGCATGTTGCTATTCTGGACAGACGAATTGTGCCAAGAGGTGGTCCGCCGGTTGCTCAATGGTTGATTCAGTGGCAAAATTTGGTGCCTCAGAATGCAAGCTGGGAAGATATGTAGTTCATCTATCGTACATTTCCTTCATTTCAACCTTGAGGACAAGGTTTGCCTCGAGGAAGGGGTAATGTCACAATGCAAGTTCAGTTATCTGAAGAAATGAAAATTTGTTCAGAAGTTCAGTTAGTTTAGGTTCAGAGCTCGCTACAGCGAGAAGGAAGCAGCCTAGGATAACTCTTCAATTATAAAGATCTAACGGTTGATACGCTCAGCTAAAAATCAACGGTGTTGCTTGGACACCTGCACCCTAGTTACGTCATGATCTTGTCGTTTTGTCTAAATATCACTGAATCTATGTATGCCAGTGTTAAGTGGCTCCAAATGCTGCTCTTTTTTGTAATCAAAGAACTAATGTAATCACTAGAATAAGCTGAGTATATATACCCTGGTCCTAGGAGAAAGAGGCAAGAAGAAAAGTATATTCGTAGCATCTTGTCGCTAGCTCTTAGAACCCTAGTTTACTTTACCAATTTCCTAATTTCTTCTGGTTCTGAATTTGAAGCTCTGTACAACTGAATCTTGGGTTGTGACAGCCCCCTCCTTCGTTCTGTCCACGCAACCAATGTTGCACCATCTGCGAATGTGGCGAGGCAACACTGGTGGCTCGGATGTTGCTGGTGCTTGGCGTCTATGTGAAAAGTTGAAGTGGCGGCTGGTGAATTAGGGAAGAAAAGACCTGGTTTTAGGAAAAATATTGGTCCTTAGTTTTACTCGAGTTAGGTTGTAAAAGAGCACTTGGATGGCCCCTTTTTTCTATGAATTGCTATGCTACCATCGACGGAAAATCAGAGGAACTTTTAATTTTTCAGCCATCAAATGTGCTTTGAAATTCATGTCGGTAGGAAAATTTTTGCATGATGGGGGAGGGTTTAGAGTGCAAGTGCACCAAGGTAGCCAATGCGCCCATGCACAAGTTACATGATTATATTAACATTGTAGTTACATTTGATGGTGTTTGAAGGGATTTTCTATCGAAAATTTTTGAAAATTGTATAGCTAGTCCCTTTCAAAAAGAAATTCGGCTATAAGCCCATTACAACCAGG
This sequence comes from Oryza coarctata, assembly GCA_030770085.1. Classification (NCBI taxonomy): domain Eukaryota; kingdom Viridiplantae; phylum Streptophyta; class Magnoliopsida; order Poales; family Poaceae; genus Oryza; species Oryza coarctata. The sequence continues at coordinate 10,851,715 of CM061471.1, forward strand.
AAAGAAATATCTCCTTCCAAGGTCACAAAAAAAGAGGAAATTTAGGCTCTTCACACGCATGGTGTTCTGCCTGTCCACTAGGTTGCACTGTCCTCATTTTCCCATCTACTGTCACCGCTACTACTCCTCATCGGTAGATAGCAAGCTCGCCTCAAGATCATACCATGCTCGTCTGTCCACACCACACTCACCACCGTATCCCTCTCCTCTATTGCCTTGACCTACGCCTTTGCTATCACGACGACATTGATCCACACCTTCTTCCCTGTGTCAGCATCGATCCACACCTCCTTCCCCGCTCTAGCATCGACTGGTGCCTTTGTAGCAGTAATTGGTTGGCCTAGACTATTCGTTTGCTCACGAGACAAACATCCTCCACAACTATGGTTCTTTCTCGATTTGGAGGACAACGGAAGTTGCTCCCTACTAATCGGGAGGCAATCAATTCTGAAATAGTGTTGTTTACTATATATCCAAGCACTCTTTTAGAGGGGTAATAAAATATGATTGTATTTTTGGTGATTATCAAATTAGGGTGAAATACATTACTAATCTACCAAACAGGCTTGATAGGGATAAGTTTACATATAAAGTCTTAATAGCCCACCTATTGGTGAGATTTGGTGGGTAAATGGACGAAGCGTGCAACGTGCCCATTTATACGTTGGGCATAGTTTTCGATCCAACAACATCCCTAGAGACATAGTGTGGAACATGCCCAGCCCTAATTGGATCTTTACCCACAGGTTAATGGGCAATCAAATACAATTACCATTTCATACCACATTGCCCTCCTTCCCCGTCCCGTCCTTGTCCTCCTCTCGGGATGACAGGCGGTCTATGTGTAAATGCTTCGCTAACATGAGAATCCTTGCGGATAAGAAAAACACAACTCCAAACTAATCTTATACATTATGTTTTTTACCATATAAGCCAACATCAATGACATGATTTCCAAAATGGCAACAACCACCTAAGAAGCCAATTCAGGGTGAAAGGTAAAATAGTTTATATGTGCAGTTTGCATATCTGGGTTTACCAAAACTAAATTTTGTTTAAGTTATTTTATATCCAAAGAACATATCTAAGGACTCTCTGAAAATCTTCATATAGGAAGTTCTAAAAAGATTTCCTCCCAGTATTTCTTTGATTTTCAACCTACTCCATATATTTAACTTTTCATATTTTGTTAATTTTTAATAAAATATTACTATGTTTTTAATAGATTATATTGTAAGGCCACGTAGTTAGGGTGGCGAGAGACATCATGGAGAGAGAGGCTATAGGAAAGTGACAGGTGAATAGACTTTTAGAAAGTATATAAAGGGAATTTCGGTGAAGATTTTAGATTGGAGGTTGGGATAGAATCCCTTGAACACTGATTTTATAGGATTGATAAATTTTAACTTTTAGGAGTGAGGAAGTCCCTTGGAGATGCTTTAACAAGGTAAAACTTTGTTTGAAACACAACAAAAATTGTGACTGAATTTTTTTTGGATAACGGTCTTGTTCATGTGATTCAAACAAAAAAAATGTAAATCTCTAAAATTTGTTTGGCAAAATCTAATTTTGACAAAATCAGAGATCCAACCAACCACTTAGAGTTGCAAAATATCTGGCCAGTGTAACGTCCTGAAGTGCAAAACCTAAAAGTAGGCCAGTGACAGGTATGGAACCATGGAAGAGTGGCATGAAATTGACGCTAATCTGATTTGGGATTACCTTAATTCCTAAAATGGGTGGTGGTCACCTGTTGAGTGCAAAAGCAGATATTATGATGGTAACAGCTTGAGCTTGCAAACAGCAAGCTTTGTGGTTTCTTTGGTTAAAAGATCTCATACTAACTAGTGTAATGAACAGGCTAGCTGAGCCATCTCAACAAATCAGTATGTACCTTGAAAACAAAATTCAGCAACACATTTTTTTTAATCAGAATACACAAGAAAAAACACCATTTCCTCCTTTGTTGGTCATAAGCTAGAACTTAAACGAACTTCCTCAGAGATTACAAGGAGAGGGAGTGAAGTACAGCAACTAAACAAAATGTTGAAGAGTGCCAATAATAAGAGCAAATTATATGCATTGCGCAAATTGAAGTAGCTCTGGTCAGCAGCTGATGGCATCATAGAGTCACTCACTCCGTGGCTTGGTCATCATCCTCTCCTCCGACAGTGGCCACATCCTCAATAAAATCGTCAAAGCTGAGGCTAAGTGATTGCAGCTTGAAGCCAGCTCCTTGGATGGCTTCTACCAGGTTTGAGGCCACCACGGTAGCTTGCACCGTCATCTCCTTGGTTAACTGTAGCAGCAGCAGCAGCAGCAGAAGCGTAGATTGACAACATCAGTTCATCACGTTATTGGAGTGAAGGTAATAAATAGAAAAGGTCAGTTGAAAGAAATGAGTTCATGTTGATTTACATGATGAGGCTTGGGATGGATGAAGAAATAATGGCTGAGCTAACAGAGCAGAGCACACATATCAGTACAGAGTTAGAGATCATTAAATTTGTTTGGAATGAATTTATGTGTTGTTAGGAAAATGAATTTATGGTGACCTGAAGTCAGGGGTTATATGCCCTTTTGCTGTGTATGCTTCTAGGAAATCAAAGAAACATGGTAGTCTGTGAAGAGATGAGAAAACAGAACTTGGCAGGAAAAGAATAGGTTAGGTGATACAACCGACTGGTTCAAGGCTCCATGATCAGATGAATCTCAATCGTTGATGATTATTAAATCATATAGTCGTCTGCCTTGGAGATTTTGTGCAGTGATTATTACATTCCATTGTGATAAATCCCTTTCTCTGGTCTTCAGGAAAATAACGCTTTTATTTGGGTAAAAGATTTGGTATCTTTGCATCAAGATTAGGTAATAGTGATTCATCAACAACCATCAATATCAAAATCTTTCAATCCTAAGTAAATTAGGATAAGTTAGAAATAAAATCTAATAAAAACCACATATAAAAGTTTAGACATGAAAATAATTGTTTTCTATACACTTCTATTTAAGGACAAAACTTCGTGAATATTCTAACATTTCAAGTCTCTTTTTATTATCTACTCCTATATTAATTTTAGTCTTGTCCTGCCTCTTCATCTATTATTGTCACGTCTTAAGATTTCACTATGTATGGGTACCTCTAGAGGTTTTCGTTAGATATATATACAAACTATCTTAATTGGTGTTGGCTAAACTTTTTTTCAATTATTGTAGCAGTGATTAAAGATGCTAAATATATTTGTAACAAAAGATCCCAATCCAGATAAAACAATTTTCACAAAAAAAATATCACTGCATATCTGTATATCACAGCTCTGAATTCAGAAATCATAATATGACAAGAGATTTTGTCAGATTAATAGAACACTTTCTTGACCACGAGCTCAACAAAAAATCCGATGTCTTTTCTGTGAAACTATTGGTTTGGTTGTATCTGTCTACATTTTGGTTGTCATGTTCTATGATTCAAACAAATCTCTGAAGCTTTTGCAGGCTGAGATAGTTTACCTGATCTTTATTTAAAAGTAAATATTGCCCTAGTTAAACATGTTGTTCACTCTTGTTCAGTGTTGTTCTGCGGTAAGAAAAAGATATAGTTCAGTTACTGCAAATGCTACAAGCAAAATATCTGATCTTCTTGTAACTGAACAATGGTTCACCAGTGAGCAATACAGGTTGGATATAAATTTGTTCTTGTAGAATGCCTGGTAATAAGTTTCATATCGCTTGCATATCTTTTTCTTGTAGTACAGCGTATGGAATTTTAAAGATGTACTTAAGAACAAAATAATTCAAAGTTGACAACTACAAGACAACCATAGGAGACATTGCTGTCCTACTTTGCTTCCAAGTTGAGTTGTTCTTGTTCACTAGCTACTAGTAAGATCTGTTCTACCTGTTACAATAGACAAAAACTATATGCATCTGTATGTCAAACTATTGCATATTGATTTTGAGTTTATGACTAAAGACAGATATGCCACTCAAAATCAATGATCCTCTTCCTGATGACATACAATCTGATGAGTGCCGACTTATCGTAACACATCCTTAAATTTTCTTAAATATGTAGTTTAGAACAAAATAATTAAGGGGTGACAACCACAAGACAAATATAGGACATTGTCACCCTTTTTTGCTTCCAAGTTTAGTTGTTCTTGTTCACTAGTTAGTTAGGTTGTCAGAAAAATGTGAGAAATGTGCTTGACCAGTTACAGATCATAGCAGATAAACCATTGCACATTGATTTTGACCTTATTGCTGGATAACTTTGTGCAGTGCAGAACCAATTTATCTATCTCCGATGCCAAAATACAAGCAGATGAGCTTACCACAACACTTCCGATGCCTTCCTCGATGAGCACCTCCAGGTCGCTGACCCCGTCCACCCCCTGAAACACAGACACGCACGTTTCATTTGCCTCTCCATCAATTGCATGTTCCTGCCGATCATTCTCAAATTCTCTCCCATCCAAATTCGAAAAATGTAACAAAACGCGGGGTGTATGTACAATAGCATTAGCGAACCTCGAGGGCTTGGATGATCTTGGGGATGGCCCTCTCCTCCATGGTGCCCTCCGCCTTGAAGTAGAGGATGAGCGAGTCGGAGGTGTAGGACGGAGCGGCGGCAGCGGCCTCGGCGTCGGGCGCAGCCACCTCCGCGCTGGCCGCGCGCACCACCCCGAGCCGGCCGCTGCTTCTCCTGCTCCTCCGAGCCGCAGCTCCGCAAGGGAGGCGTAGGGAGCGGGGCACGAGGGAAGCCGAGGGGAGGAGGAGGCGGGCGGAGGCCGCCGGCGACGACACCGTCATCATCATCTTGCTCGCTCGCTCGCTCCTCCCCCAACGGCTCTTCTTCCTCCCCCTCTTATCCTTCGCTTCGCACTTCGCTTATTTGATGGATGGATGGATAGGGTGTGGGAGTTGGTTATTGGTCCAGGAAAGCTAAGGAAGCGAGGCCCAACTGGGCTTGTTAGTGGACCAGCCCATGGGCTATATCTGGGATGCAAATTAGAGAAGAAAAGAGGGAACCTATTTGAGCAGGTTTGGGTTAAGATGACACCGTATTTGAGCCCACCTTAATTTTTGTAAAGAAAACAATGGATATGTTTTATTGATGTACATGGGTGGTAATGGCCTAACTTTTTAGCCTATAAAATTTTAAGGGAAAGGTAAAAAAGGTGGGTTAAATTTTGTATATATTTTTGAGCTAAAAATATATGAGGGACAAATTAGGTTGTGAAAAATCCATAGGTCCCATTACCACCACGTACAAGATTTGCTAAATTCCTAGCCTCTTTAGTCCACATTATTTAACGTAAACTAGCAAGAGTCATGCACTACGTTACATGTGAACACTCAAAATCAATATACATAATAAAAGTAAGATAAGCCATATTCTATATATAGTTATCAGCATTATATGAAAACATACTGGCAGACATCAGGATTGCCATAAAGTTTCAAATATAAATTTCTCTAATTGATTTTTTATGAGCTATTTGTACAGTCATTTGCGCTTCAGCAATAGTAGCAACTATACAAAGACAAAATGTTGTACCCATAGTATAGTGGATCAAAAAACTGAAACGGTGTTGTGACCACAATTATAAAAGGGTGGTTGTTTTTCCCAACATTCTCGCATACTTCTCTTCATCAACTGCTGCAATCTTTTCACAGATAAAGCACCTGCTTTGCAAAAACAGTGTTTTAGCTTTGATAAAAACAACAGTAAAGCATAACATGTGTTCGCAACAATTTAGTAGTTGAGTGGTATTTCCATTGCAAGTGGGCAAGTGGCATTGAATAATGAGCTATCCACTAACAATATTTAAGTGCCATGTTACATGGCATATACCGTATGGGGGAAGATATACTTCTCTTCCAAAAAGGGGAATAAAACATTGCATGGACAAAAGATGACAGCTTCATGAAATTATAATGTCAAGTGAACTTATAATGAATACTTAATAATTAAAACTTTATAAGCATGCCTGTGAACACAAAACTTCAATCCAAAAGGATGGATCAGTAGCAAATTCCAAAACCATGAAATTGTTAGAGCAAACAAAAAAATCACACCAGCCATGCTGCCTGTAAGGAAAAAAAACATGAAACTGAGGTAGATATTTCAAAAAATTGCCTGCCACATTCGAAAAATAATACTTAAGTAGAAACACATCGAATAAACTGAATCAAAATGTCAGCATATAATCAAGGCATTGATCTTCTGTGTGTATTCTTTGCATGATCAGAACTTCAACAATACTTTCAAGGGTAGCAGCAATACTTGTGGTGTTAATCTATGCATTGATCCTTTTGTGGTTAGCTCTCTACTAGAAAAATTATATGTAGTATCGGTTTGTAACCTCCTATAGTCCCGATTGAGCAATCGATAATCTGCGAATAAATATGGATATTTTTAGTTCCGGTTCAGCTAACTTACTAAAAACATATCTTTACCGGTTTTTTTCTTACAGCTTTTTGCTATTTATCTTACTGTTTGTTATTTTCTTTATTATTGTACTACTTTATATATATACACACAAATACAGAAATAACAATTGTATATATATATATGTTTATAGTATTACGTATATATAATTACAAGTATATAATTGGAATTAAATATATACAATTAATATATTACAAATATATATATAATTGTTATTTCTCATATTCTATCGTATATTATAAATATATAAAGGTAAGATGACTTGTTACTGAATAACACGTCTATCATCTTGAAATTCTCTAGACAGATTAACTATCTCATCCATAATACTTTATATGTAAAGTCTGTCAATATGTTAAATCAATAATTCAAAAAAATATAAATTATATATGAATGTTGTTTATGTACTTAGATATCCTTATTAGTGTAATGTCTTATTCAAGACAGTGAATAAATTCATAAATATAGTAGCCGCACAAGTTGTTTCACTTTTTCTGTCTCAAATATTAAATGGAAACAAGTTATAAAATATTTATATTATAGAATAAATAAAGGGAAACAAGTTATAAAATATTTATATTATAGAATAAATAAAATGTACATTTTTAGTTCACGTACATACTAAAATTTTCATCCTCACGTCGATTGTCCTTAAATGAATTCTTTACGAAAGTATACCCATGCCCTACAATTAAAAGTGATAATGTTGTTTGATACACATAATTGTGATACAAGCATGTATAATTACAGTATAATATATAATATTATTTATTAAGCAATTATAAGATTTTCTTAAAATTTTCCATTGATTTCCACAAGGAGTCTAGGACATAGATCTTGCTTTTAGCAACATCTATCACAAGAAGGAGCTAGTGGAATATATATATTGTATTAATTAATAGACATAAGTCTACGAGAAGAAAAAGGGACAAAAGATGGCAAAAATTCATTTAATGTTATAAGGCAACATTATGAATATCTTATAATATTGTTGCATTAGGAATTTGTGAATATTCATATCTGTTTTGTGTGGAAATTCCTGTATAGTCTTCTCGTTAATAACCATAGGGTCCATAAAACCCACCTTAAAATATCCCTCCCTATAGCATCTTTGAATCTCCATTCTACAACACAAAAAAAAGAAGTGGGATAGTTCATATATGGTAAATGGAGCAAGATAAAAAATAAAACGACACTTACAGAACCTAGCAACTGATAAGAGAGACATCAATGGCATCTTGATGATATACTTTGTAGATGTCCTCGAAGTTCACTCATATCTCAGACTCCCCACGAAAATAATAACTATCTTGAATATGAGCAAACGTGACCATACTTTTTCTCGATTGTTCCATGTACCAACTGTGGAATCGGAACATCTGTGTTGGTAGGGTCCTAACGAGCTTTGGTCTAACAAGTGGTTCACTGAGTTTAAATCGATGTTTGATAGTATCTTGTAATACCTTCTCGATAGGGGCCACCTCCAGTAGTTGATCTTTGGTGAGACTTGTATCTTTCATAAACTGCTGCAGATTGATTTTCCAATCAGATGGTATCGGGTCAACCGTTTGTCTTGCTTGATATCTAAGCTGGGGAACAACACTAGACTGCCCTCTTTTCTTCTTGTGATAGGACTTGACAAGCCAACATTCGTAGTTTGATAAAATCATCTTCTTTGTTGGCTCGCTCATCTTCTAAAAAAATGCCCTTGTTGTTGGGTCTATTGGAGTCTTTTTCTCTAGACTTCGTCGCTTGAAATGCTCAGTCACCTACCTTTCTACCTTTGCTCCAGTTTCCTCTTCAGTCACATTGTATAGTTTTTTCTTTGGTATAAATTTCTTCGGCTCATCCAATGATGTTTTTTCTTTTATTGATACCTTGACAGTGCAGGAGGAGGTGACGTGACCTTTTTTAACATAGTGGAGACGGGGTCGGTTTCTTGCCCATACTAGCATATTGCAGCAGTGGAGATGGAGGTTGTAGAGGAGGTGGTTAAGACCGATGTTGGGAAGGAGACAATGGAGATCGATGTTGGGGAGGAGACGGTGGAGGACCTCCGGTAGGAATCAACAATGCCACCCACCTAGGAAGCACGATGTAGCACTTGCACTATAAGATGATGCAGTGAGAGGCCTCCTCTGTCATCTTCCTGTCACCTTCGAGAAGTCAAGCTCAAGATCCTCAAAGCCCTCGTAGACTTGCTCCACCTTCACCTTCGAGTAACCAGTTGGAATTGGCATGCAGTAGATTGTCTGGCCTTGCTCCACTTGTATGGCCATGCCATACGTCACCTTCATAAGAAACGAAGTTAATTAGTACATATTCATGACATATAACAAACTATAAAATGAGATCTGCAAACTACAAGTATACCTTGATAGATAGGTTTTTGAAGGGAATATGCAGCTCACATGGTGTTCGCTGCATGATTTCATCCACTAGGTAGTGTGGTTCGTCAACCACTAGTGGTGTTGTAGCTTTATTGGTCTGATCAGCTACTTACTCTATTGATGCGCAACTACTTCGATGGCCTAAGGGGCTAAGCAGGATGTTAGAATTAGTACCGGTTTGTAGCTGGCTCTCACTAAGTGCTAGCGTGACCTATCTTTTCACCTCTTCAGTCATTCTTTGATTAGTCTCTAGGATCTGCTGCTCTAACATCTGAACCATAGCATTATGCTCGGACTTGCTTCTCTTGTGACTACTATACGAGTCGATGTCGTCATGGAACCCAAACTTCCATAGGACCATGCCTTTTTCACGTGTTCATCCTGGGTGCTCGAGTTCTATAGGGCCATTGTAAGCTCGTCCTTTTCTCTATTAGGCTTGAATATACCCTGCAAAGAGGACTCTAGGACATCCACAAGATGGTGTGCTGCATCTCGTATTTTTGGGCTAAAGATGAGATAGCCATCCTCTTCACTGAGTATGCTACCATGAACATAGTACCAGTGCTTTGATCATTCGGACCAGTTGGCTGTGGCCGGAACAATACCCCTTGCCTCCAAAGCATCTTTGATCTTCTGCTATTTATCAATCCATTTCTTATAACCGCCTGACCCTAACTTATGAAAATATTTTTTCTAGGCGGCATTGGCTTTGTTCTATGCCACCTTCTTTCCACTTTCCTCTTACGACTTATATTTGACAAATGCGTTCCAGTGGTCCCTTAGCTTCAGGTACACATTAATGTTTAGAGTTTGGGCCTTTAGTATATAGTTCTTGTGCAGATTTTTCTTGAAGGTTTGAAATTATGTGGCCATCTTCTTGAGAGCCTACTCCTTCACTTTAGGTTTTTCTGCTTTAGGAACATCAAGAGTGAAGTTTTGTAGAAGGGTTGTCCATAGTATATCCTTGTGTGACTATGGGAGCACATTTTGATCACCCGCCTTGTAGACTACCATTTCTACATGCTGATCATCACGTGATCCCTCACAATATAACTGCGATGAGACACTAACCTCCTTGCCGTGGAGACTGGAGCAACTGGTTTGCCATGTTCTTTCACTTCGGTTATAATATACCTCTGTTCCAACTTTTTCATGGCACCTCGTTGCCCTTGTTACTTCTTCATCCCAGCCTTCTTCTATCCCCCTTCGTCATTGTCCTCCTCATACCTTGACTCGTTGGGTCCCTCCTCACCTCTGGTGGCTTCTTCATTGAACTATTGACTACAATCCTCACCCTCGTCGCGCTGGTAATAATGTGTAATCTGGTCCAAGTGTGCATATACTCCACAGGTGTGTAATATTCCAATTGTAACATACACTCTAGGCGGGAGAATACTATTCATATATGCAAATTCATGTATACAAATACAAATAATAGGATTATATAAAAACAGTTTGTGTATAAAAACAATTCATGTGCCATAAAATTTGCTAAAGAACTATAGAACAATTTAGGTATACAAATATAAATAATATGAATATATAATAATAGATAATGTATAAAAAAGAATATATAAAAACAATTCGTGTGCCATAAAATTTGCTAGACATTTTGATAACTATAAAAATAATTAATGTATACAAATATAGTGTGATATGTATATATAAAAATAGCTCATGTATATCACTGCAAATAATACGTTAATCTATACAATTCGGTGGGGAGATGCTGGCGTGGCATGAACGACGGTCGACGTCGGCATCGGTGTGGATCACAGCGCCGGCATCAATGGGAAAGGCGATGGCGTCGGTATGGATGGGAATGGTCAGCGGTGTAGTCGGTGTGTGATGGTGTTGCAGTGGGCAGGTGCGTAGCAGTGTTGATGGTGTAGATGGGGACGGCGGCGGTGTGGAGGGCTACGTGATTGGTGAGAAGATGGGCGCGACAATGTTAGTGCAGATGGCGTCGGTGTGGAGGACAGCGGCGGTGTCGTTGGTTGGGACGTTACAAGAAGAATGAGAATAAATCCGCAATATGCGGACTTAGATCAGAGAAGATGAGGAGATGGTCTACATATAGCATCTCATCTTTAATTCTAGTTGTTAGTACTAAAAGTTTTCCCGCTCAACCAGAATATTTTTTAGTCTTGGTTGGTATTAACAACTGGACTAAAGACTTCTCTCTCTTGGCCACAATTTCTTTTTCTACTTTTGTTTTGTACAAAATATTTTGAAGCATTTAAAATATGGTAAAAAATTAGAAAACAGGAAAAGTATGAATAATAATTTGAAAAACCAGAAAAATTATAGAAAATAATATTATAAAAAGGAAAACTAGGATAATTAATTTTAAAAACATTAAATGTAGGATAAATATAGTGTGTTGAGATAGAGTGACTCGTATCAGTGCTGATATTATGAGATTTTTTATTGTTAGTAAAGTCGGCTAATATAATTTATATTTGCGTAATAGTGTACTCCATCCCTTATATTTTATAGTAAAAATAGGAGGTTGTAAATATTAAAAAATGCAACACCATAGCCGGTATATATTCATTCTCATGACATGATTGCAAGATGGTCCCCTCGCCAACCAGACTAGTTGTTCATCAATCGACCCGTTACCCATGGGATTTTTCATAACCAAGCAATGAAAGTATCAATGTGATGATAAGTAATCTAGGCTGTGGACTTCGCTTGGTTTTTGGAGAATTCATTCGTCATATGCTCTTCGATGTACGGATCCACCAACGAAGATTGTTGCAAAACCGTAAAATGTGTATTACAAAATAAATCATTGTCTACAATTATTATTGGTTTTCTTCCAAGTGTGTCATTTCCCCTTAGTCTCCCCTCGTGGCTTGATTCGAGGACCCCTATTGGACTAAAGTCATCAAAAAGTCTATACAAAACTCAATGATCTCCTCTATTCCATAACCCTGTGCGATGCATTCTTCCAGACAAGAACGATTACGAGCGTACTTCTTTAGGATGCCCATGTACCTCTCAAAAGGGAACATACTGTGTAAGTACACATGACCAAGAATACCGATCTCTTTGACAAGGTAAGCGAGAAGATGTGTCCAGAAGATGAGTCATGATATTAAAGAATGATGGTGGAAAGATCATCTCAAAGTTGATAAGACATTGGACCATAGCAGTCTGTAGCTTGTTAAATTTTCTAGATTGATGACCTTCTACAAAATTGAGTTAAAGAATGCACATAGTTTTATTATTGCTGTCCGGACATTAAAATGAAGAATACCCCTAAGTACAATAGGAAGCAATTGTGTTATCAACATATGGCAGTAATGAGACTTTAGGTTTGTGAAATTTTTCTCTTTTATGTTTATTATTCCCTTTATATTTGACGAGTATCTGGACGGGATCTTGATGATGTCTAGGCATTCAAACATGTTTTCCTTCTTTTCCTTGTTGAGAATGTAGCTAGCAGGATATAAGCGATGTCTTTTTTTTTGCCTATTTTCTGGATGAAGGTCTTCACATTGTTTTATATGTTTCATATCCTACCATGCTTCAAGTGTATCTTTGGACTTCTCATACATACCTAGAAAGTCTAGTGGATTCATACAAAGGTTCTTAGTGAGATGCATCATGTTAATTGTGTTGCGGACCTCTAAAACATTCCAATAAGGTAATTCTCAAAAAATAGACTTCCTCCATATTGTCGCGCGACCGTCCTCACTTAGAATAAGTTGGCTTCCAAGTCCCTTTCCAAATACTACTTTTAAATCTTTTATTATACTAAATACAGTTTTTCCATTATGATGCATAGGCTTAGTACGGTGGTCTGCCTTCCCTTCGAAAGACTTGCCTTTCTTTCATACAAGGTGGTTGGCAACAAGAAATTGATGATGCCCCATGTATACAACCTTTCTACAATGTTTTAAATATGTACTATCAGTTTTATCTAAACAATGGATGTAGGCCCTATACCCCTTATTTGTTAGTCTTAGTTGGTAGTGCAGGCCAATCGTTGATGGTTATAAACAGCAATGCTCGTAGGTTAAATTGCTCATGTTTATCCTCATCCCACATAGAGACACCTTTTTTGTTCCACAATAGTAACAGTTCTTCAACCAATGGTCTTAGATACACATCAATGTCGTTATCAGGTTGTCTTGTGTCTTGAATAAGCATCGGCATCACGATGTACTTTTGCTTTATGCACAACCAAGGAGGAAAGTTGTAGATACATAGGGTCACATGCCAAGTACTATGACCACTGCTTATCTCCTCAAAAAGATTCATGTCATCTGTACTTAAACTAAACCTTATGCTCATCATTTTTAAAGTCTAGGAATGTTCTGTTGAGTTTTCACCACTGGGACCCATCGATAAGGTGTCTCAACGTAGTGTCTTGTTTACATTCTTCTACATGCTAGTGCATCATTTTAGCATGCGCTTTGTTCCTGAACAATCACTTCAGATGTGGTATTATAGAGAAATACTACATGACTTTAGCGGGGCGTTTCTTCGAAGGCTGTCCCTCAACATTACTGAGATCATCTCGTTTGATCTTATATCACAATGCCTTACAAACTAGGCATGCATCTAGGTTCTCGTACTCCTCATCATGATAGAGGATCCAATCATTAGGACATGCATGTATCTTCTCGACTTCTAGTCCTAGAGAGCAGATTTACTGTTTTGCTTCGTATGTTGTTACAGGAAATTCATTACCATCCAGAAGAATGTTCTTAATGAATTTCAATAACTCCTCAAATGCCTTCTCAACCACACCATTTGTTGTCTTCTATGGTAAGAATTTTAATATGGTACCCAACTTTTTATGTCCCTATTTGCAATCTGGGTATAACAACATTTTGTGGTCTGCTAATATACGCTCTAATTTCTTTAGCTCCATTTTACTTTCGCAGTCTTTCTTTGCATCATACAACATTTAACCAAGATCATTTGCACTGTCATCTTCTATAACCCCTCTTTCCGCCTCATCCATTGTAGCCTCATCCATTGTTGTCTTCTTCTTCATCATCTTCCATTGTAACCCCTCTCTCTCTATGCTTGATCCAACAATTATAGTTAGATATGAATCACAAGTGTAACAAGTGGCTATGAAGAATTCTTGAGGAAGAGTATTCCTTCTGGTTCATACAGTATTTACATGGATAACAAATTAAACCTTAGGCTTATGGTTATTGGCCACCCTGAGAAAATAATGCACGCCATCGATGAACTTCTTCGACCATCAGTCCGCGTTCTATATACATTACCAGTTCATCTATATTACACATAAATAATTACTTAATAAAATTAGTAATTTTAAACATCCTAACCTCAAAAGGTGAGTAGACAAAGAGTATTGCTAACCTTTATGTAAAGCACTCCGATTGGTGGAATCTACAAAAATATGTAGATAAATCTAGCTACACCTCTCCTATGCTAGCAACACCATGAAACAATAGAGCTTTCTGTAAAAATATTAAATACGGCATACTATTATTATTTAGATTTTGTATATTTTTAATATTAACACAATCTCTTATTATTCCTATCTTTCAAACACTTTATACTTTTTCCTATATTTTTTTATTTGTCCCTTTTTTCTCCTGCTTATTGTATTTTTTCTTATTTTTTCTGTTAGGCCATACTATGTCCTATATTTTTCATATTAGAAAATGCACTAATTTTTCTATTTTACCTAATTTTCTATTCTTTTTCCTCAATTTTTCTATAATCTTCCTTTGTTTGCTCTTTTTTAAATACTCTTATTATTACTAGATTACCTTTATTTTTACATAATCTTATTTTCTCAAAAAAATTATTTTTTTCTTATCCATTTTTTATATTTTGGAGAGAATGAGGTATACTTATATAGCTACAAATGCAATGAATAGAAGATGAAGTTACTAATCTTTATGAGTAAAATCAAAAAAAAATCCACGAAAAATTTTAGCATCACCTCCATCCAAAATCGCCATGAGGTTGTTCTATGTTTACAAATTTGTCAGATTAAAGGAAGAAGAAGGGTTTAAAAAGTGAGATCTTTTGTTGGTGTTTTCAATCAGTACTAATAACTACGTAGCAATATTAGTACCGGTTGGTATTATCAACCGGTATTAAAGATCATACACTGTAACTGAGAGCACCTAACTACTATAACTTATAATAAAGACTAACATTAGTATTGTTAACTATCAGTACTAATAATACTACTATAGCGGCAACAAGCCTTTAAACCCGATACTACATTCCATCCTAGTGTTTAGCTCCGTTATACCAAAAACCATTTTTCTAGTAGTGAGTGGATGTGAAACACCTACAGAGGAATGTAAACTGTATAATCAATCCCACTATAGGAGTGGATATAGAATATATTGATAACAAAACAAAAAATGTTATATTGCTGCATATAATTTGAGCTGATTTAGTGAAAGATGACATTAAAAAATGTAGTTATGTTGGCTTAGTAAATTTTTGACCAATTTCCAGATCTTTGATCGAACCAAACAGTCGTAGATGGAAAATGTGCCAAAAGAAATATTTGGTTCATTTGCATTCCCTGGCAACAATAATGTGAATTATAAAATTTATAGGTTTGGTCTGCCAAAGGTATTAACCATTTACCTATTAAAATACAGATCGTGTGGACTATTTTGAGCTAATGATCTTGTTTGAGTTTTTTTCGAACATACAGCCGTATTTAAGATTTTTTGAAACTTGGGAGGAAAAAGGTACAGACCTCTCATGCTCAAAGAAGAAACTCCCCATTGTAGATCACCTAGCCTGCATGGAATATAAGCAAATGTCTCATTTATAGACATAGTCCTAAGTACAAATTGATCTATTTGCAATGCAAACAAAAACTGAAGAAAAAGGTGTATTACCACATTGGGATTCAGAACACTACCTCCTTATGTAAGAAGTTATTACACCATATTTCCATCAGAAGTGCAGCAATTGATTTTGCTCCCATGTATTGCACTAAGCTGTACATTTCAACTATTATTAATGCATAGTTAATCATTTGTAGAGATAAAATTAGAAAAATAAAACACGGGAGAAAATTTTAATATTAGTATGTGTATTATCAATGTCAACAACATCTAAAATGCTTGAATCCGATGTATATGGTAAGGGAGACCGTATTAATATTGTAGCCTTTATCATAAAGAAATAGCTATACATAACAGGTTAATATCTTAAAAAATCAATTGTAAGCCAAGGTTAGAGAGAATTCCTTTTTCACCTAGAATAACTAAGCTTGCTATCTCATAATGTGTATAAAAATCAAGAATTTAAGTAAAACAAAATGGATATAAACTAACATTACCTATAGGGTGGCTAAATTCAAAGGTATGATGTTATAATATATTGAGGTTGCCACGTCATAGAGATTCTTCTATGCCATATGTATCAACATCATCAATGCATATGCTTTCTGTCATTCTGCCAACAAAAATAGTGGCGAGGGATTAAGAAAATTGAAGGCAACGTGGGATATTCAATAGATCCAGTACTAAACAAAAGCTAAATAATTTAATGAACATTAGATGCTAGGAATGGGAATAAACTTAAATAATCTGATGAGCAATCACACACAGCCACATACATCAGTTGGGGGAAACAACAAAAGCTTATCCATACCTCCAGATAGATATTTAGGCACTGGTGTCGCTACA
The DNA here is from genome assembly GCA_030770085.1 of Oryza coarctata. Classification (NCBI taxonomy): domain Eukaryota; kingdom Viridiplantae; phylum Streptophyta; class Magnoliopsida; order Poales; family Poaceae; genus Oryza; species Oryza coarctata. The sequence goes on from CM061471.1 coordinate 10,868,223, forward strand.
TACTGAAAAATCAATCAATATAAGCCGAAGCTAGGAAGAACCGCTAATCTATATTATATGGACGTGGAATAAGCTTGATATTACATAGTGATCAAGAAATTAAGTCAATAGAAAGGAATAAGCTAGCTATTGCACAGAGAAATTAAGTCAATAGAAAGGAATAAGCTAGCTATTGCACAGAGAAATTAAGTCAATAAAAATAGAGATATAAAAGAATGATACCTTTATAGTAGCCAAATTGAAAAGTCGAATGTGATAATATGCAAAGACTGTTAGGTTTACAGTGAATCTTTCATGATCACCATTGCCATTATAAGATTGTCCACATAAAATATCATCAATGCATATGCATTATCATTCTGCATACAAAATAACGAGCAACGAATTAACACATAAAAATCTAGTCATAGCATAAACAGCTAAACTTAAATTATCTAGGGACCACATATATCATTCATGTTGAACACATAATGAGCAGCAAACCAAGAACAGACATGAGGGGTAGATCAAATACGTATACATGCATATAATAGGTGGAAATCTTTGAGTTGCATATAATAGGTGGAAATCTTAGCACAACACAGAGAGGATGGATAACTTAAGGAGAGCTACAGACCAAATTGGGTTTAACCGAGTCATTGCTGTCGAGCTGCCGCTCTCAACCTCCCTTCTCCTCCTCGGTGTCCTAGCCATCGCTCAGTGCCCTACACCTGCAGCATTCCTATGCCCTCTCCTTACCAAAACCTGGCAACCCCAGAACCAAATATGGCACCGAACAAAGCGAAGAGTGATACAAAGAGAGCGAGGGCAATGGAGGCAATGGTGGGCAGAGATGAAAGAGGTGAATAGGGTGACAGTGGCTTACATCCCTATCCTCCATATAGTTAGATCCGCTGGTGAGAAGGCCGAGGCCGTCGCTAGTTGATGCGCCAGCCTTGCTAGGAGAGAGCAATGGCAGCGGTGTGGCAACAATGGTTGGAGGAGGGCGAGGCTATGGCGGCAACGGTGCACGTGAGGGGAGGAGGGCGAAGAGGCATGCGAGAGAAGATGGGAGGCGGCGGTGACGACATGTGTGAGTGGAGGAAGAGGGTGAGGCAAAGCATGAGAGAAGAGGGGTGGTGGTGCTGGCAGTGGTAGTGCACATGAAGGGGAGGAGGGCAAAGTAACATGGGAAGGCTGCAGGCAAGCCACATGAAGCTGAGGGCAAGGTGGCCGAAGCTGCTAGATTTTGGTGCGGTATGAAGAAATCTACACCGTTCATTCTTGATTCGACAATTGCATGACAGTGTAAAGGTAGGCAAAGTGGGACACGTGACCATTGGATTGACCCTAGGATGAGATCGAACCGATGACGGAAGCAGGAACTGGTGCGTAATTAATCAAAAGTGCAAGGCTTTTTGATAAAACCAACTAATGTAGCATGCCCGATTTTACAACAATCCTACACAGTTTAGAGATTTTACTATTTTACTCATTTTTGTACTTGTCACTTGACATCATAATAATACATGGGTTACAAAGCACACACGTTGGTCAGTAAGGATATTTATTTTTACTAAACTTTCACTTTAGATTACCCTTTCTTACATATTTTCACATGAAGTCAGATATTTTGCTAATCCTTTGCACTTTGGACCACCCATCACTTTCTTCTTTGCCTCTAGTTATCCATGGTTGTTGCCATTAGCACATACTCAAGCCCTTCCTTGGTTATCATTATCAACTATTGCCGTCATCATTGTCAACCCTACCCATTTTCGAAGTTCGAGCAATTGAGCTCTGCCTTTGCTTCAACTCAAGCTAAAGCTCTTTCATGTAGGAGGACAACAGCGCAAGCACAAGTGACACCTTGCTGCTCCTATTGTGCTCCACCAGATCAAATGAACGGATTTGGAAACAACACTATCCTCTTCTCTATCCTCCTCTCTAGATTTGGTTGACTTGATTTTGGTATGACCATTGCCTCCTTGCTCTCCACCTCTACCATGTCCTTTGGCCACTCCTTCTTTACCCCTAAACCACACCTTGGCACCATCGTGCTCTCCGACATACAGTTAATGAGGAGGCCTAACGGTGAGAACATCGACAAGAAGGGGAGTGGCGACTGCAATGGTGCAAACATAGCTAGCTGCACTTGTCGTGGCTAAGCTAATGGACATGGAGGAGCTCATAAGGAGAAACAAAGAGGGTCGTACGTGAGATCCTCGAGGCCATTGAGCACCCTTTCCTCCTTCTCCCATGGCTATACGGCATTGAGGTTTACCGGTTGTTCTTTCTCCTCACCGATTTCTGCTCCTGTTGTGACCCAGTGCATCATTGATTCTTGGAGGTTGTTATCTTCCACCAGGTTGGTATGCGAGGAAAGGTCATGTCAGCGTGTGAGAAGAGAAGCTCATCGACACCTCTTTGCTGGCAAGCACTTTCTATTTTTTTAATCTCCTAGCCGTCTGATAGGTGGGCTACGCTACTAGACCAAAATACCAACGATGGGTAAAACATCTCTTATTTTATGTGAAAATATTCAATAGGAATAATCCAAAGTGAAATTTTAATAAAAATATATGACTCAATCTGCAATTATTTACTGTAATAATAAATCGGCTTGGGGGGCGTCGAGTCATGGTTTTGCACCTTCAGCTTTTTAATTAAGCTAGCTTCTTCCCGCCGTTGGCCCAACGTACGCGTTGCACCCAACTAAGTGAACGAGACGACACGCACCAACTCGGATCAAATTCGTGCCGTAAATTCCGTCACCTCGAATCAACCAAATGAAAACAAACAAAAACGAAGTCGTCATCATCCCTGCAGGGGCGGCTGATTGATGTAGCCGTACGTCTTTATTACCTCAACCTACCTGCATATATATAGTGCCGGGATAACTAATTTCACTGCTGACCAGTGGCTGTCAGTTGTTCTCACAACGATTTTCCTTTAGGACTACATGTCCGATGAACGCAAACACTGCACTCGTACCAACATACACCACTTGGTGCGTGAATTTTTGCACTGGGCATGATTATATATATTTTTGTCTTATCACAGTAATACTTGAAGCAATTTAAGTTCTTCGTTTGTATGAGTGTGTGAATCCATCATTAGCATGTACAGCGAGATGAGTGTTCTGCACCTAGCAATCTGGTGTTTATTTTTGCGTCTTTTTTCTAAGCATAGCGAGCATGGTTAGTTTTGTTTGAACATTTCAATCTGTTGAGTAATCTAGGCGTATTCAAAGCTTCTATTATCTTGTACAGCTAGGAGTAGCGATAGCAGATCCGTTCGTTTTTTTTCAGAGCCCAGTGTCTATTTTGGGTGTGTCCTTGTATGTTCAACGCATGCTCGAGTTCGCGCGGGAACTGGTCATAGAGTCCGAGCTCTGCGGCATGCTCTGGAACGAGGGGATGGCGCCGTTCATGGAGGAGCATGGCACACTCTGAGTGTCGTGGCCGAGTGGCCATTATCTTTTTGCTAGCGCGCTGTGCGCGTCATGGCCGAGTGGCCATTATTTATTTGTTTTGCTATAAATAAAATACGAGAAAATGCTGCGAAGTTAGCCCGCACCAATTCCATTGTGGTCGTGTGTGTGTACCATGCGATCGCGTTGTCTTCCTTAACACCGGCGACATCCAACTCCGGCGAGAGTTAGAACAATTAGTATCAGAGCCTTGTTGCTCCCTGGTGCTCATGTCACAGTGGGTGGGCTTGCGACCTCCGACAGCACGGCCGTCCCGCACCCCAACGCCACAACCACCACCCGTCCGTCGTGTACGCCACCACGTCACCGTCCTGAGTCTCCACCACCACCACCGCGCCATGGGCGCGATCATGGTGAGCGACTGCTAGACGCTGTCCCATAGCACATCATCAGGGAGTCGAGTGCATCCGTCCACTACCCGGTCTTAACAAGGACCAACTACGAGGAGTGGGCGCTCCTCATGACGGTGAACCCGTAGGCACAAGGGCTCTAGCATGTGATGGAGCCATACGATGAGGAGGAGGTAGAATACCATGATGACCGGTTGGCGTTAGCCGTAATCGTCCATGTCGTGCCGCTGGAAATGCTGTGGTCCCTGTCCACCAAACGAACCGCGAAATCGGCATGGAAGGCGATCAAGACCATGTGGGTAGGGGTAAAACGTGTACGTGAGGCGAATGAAAAGCAGCTACGCTGAGAATTCACCAACATCGAGTTCAAGGAGGGTGAGATGGTGGACAACTTTACCATTCGAATCACTGGCCTCGCCAACAGCATTCACATCCTTAGCGATGAATTGCCCGAAGCCAAGGTGATGAACAAGTTGCTAAACGTAGCTCCAGAACATCTGTCACATATGGCAATCGCAATTGAAATGCTCCTCGATGTTGACAAGCTCTTCATCGAGGAAGTGGCTGGCCAGCTCTACACCGTCAAGAAGCGAAAAAGCAAGGCCAAAATGGTCGTCAACAAGAGCGGATGCCTCATGCTCACGGATGAGCAATGGTTCTCCCGCCTCAATATCCATGAGCAAGGCAGTGTGAGCATGAGCAACGCTGCGTCGAGTGGGAACTCGTTTGGTGGTGGCAAGAAATGTGGTAAGGGCCGTAGACTCGAACCAAGCGAGGACGCCAAGCCCACCTTGTCCTAGGAACACCTTGGTGATCAATGCAAGTACTTCGGTAAGAAAGGCCACTAGGCTCGTGAATTTTGCAACAAGAAGAAGGATGAGGCGGCCAATCTGGCCCAAGCAAAGGAGGATGAAGCGCCCATGTTGATGCTGCCCACTGCACAAATCAGCGCCACCACTTTTACTCCACCACCGCGTGCCACTCGAGCACTGTCGCTAGTCCCAGCCCTGATCCACCTCAACAAGAATGAGCACTTCATCCAGCTCAGCGACAGGCGTGAGGAGGAGTCCGCTAGATGGATCCTCAACACAGACGCCACCAACCACATGACAGGCACGAAATCGGCCTTCTCCAAGCTGGACATCGGCATCCGAGGTACTGTCAAGTTTGGGGATGGCTCCATCGTCAACATCGAGAGGCACGGCACCGTCCTCTTCACATGCAAGAGCAGGGAGTATTAGGAGCTCAGCAGGGTGTACCACATCCCACGCCTCACCGCCAACATCGTCAGCTTCGGACAGTTAGACGAGAAGAGGTACAAGACCTTGATCGAGGATGGCATCCTTAGGATCTGGGACCAACGATGATGCCTGCCGGATAAGGTGACTCGCTCGGTGAACTGGCTCTATGTCCTCAAGCTCGACGTCGGGAGGCCGGTCTGCTTGGCGGCGTAGGGTGATGATGCGGAGTGGTGGTAGCACGTGAGCTTCGGCCACCTAAACTTCCACGTGCTCCAGAAGCTAGCACGTGAAGGCATGGTGCGCGAGCTGCCTCAAATTGACCATGTTGACCAAGTCTGCGATAGCTGCCTGGTGGGGAAGCAGTGGCGCCTGGCGTTCCCGTCCGAGGCGAAGTACCGTGCGCAGCACAAGCTCGAGCTAGTACACGGTGACCTCTGCAGATCGATGACGCCAAGCGGCAACAAGTTGTTCCTCCTCCTCATCGATGACCTGAGCAGCTACTTGTGGCATATGCTTATGAGCTCCAAGGACCAGTCAGCAGTGGCCATCATGCAGTGTCAGGTGGGTGCTGAAGCGGTAGCCAAAAGGAAGCTACACATGCTGTGTATCAACCGCGGCGGTGAGTTTACGACATGCACTTTTATGGACTACTGTGCCAAGTAGGGGACCAGAGGCACCTCACCGTACCATACACACCATAGCAGAACAATGTGATTGAAAGGAGGAATCAGACAGTGATGGGGATGGCCAAAAGTCTGATGAAGGCAACGTCGCTACCAGGCTATTCCAAGTGGAATTCGTCACAATGTCGATGGGACACCATGGTGCACCGTAAGGAACCACAACTCTACCGGTGCGTTCAACCATGCCTGAGCCCATGACGCCAAGTAGTGCAGCGATGCCCACGTGCGGGTCTAAGCCCCACACACCTACACCTCTAGCGATGCACTTTCAACGATCGAGTTTGCATCTCCACCGACTGGTGAGCTTGATCTAGACGGTGACCACAACGACGACGCCCCTCTCTGTTTCCGCACCATGGACAACGTCCTCGGGGCATCCTCTCCACCAGGCCTTGCCGAGCGAGACGTGGGGGCAGAGCTCATGGTGGCGATCAAGGAGGAGCCAACCACGGCTGAGGAGGCAAAACGCAGCAAGGAATGGCACACGGCGATGCTGGAGGAGACAACATCCATCGAGCACAATAAGACCTGGTTGCTGGTGGACCTATCAAGGGGGTAGCGAGCCATTAGCCTAAAGTGGGTCTTCAAGCTGAAGCACGACAACCATGGAAACGTCACCAAGCATAAGGCCCAGTTCGTCATGAAGGACAATGTGTAGCACCTAGGGATCGATTATGAGGAGGTTTTTGTGCTAGTCGCTAGGATGTTGTCCGTACGTATTCTCTTGGCTATGGGTGCTCACAAGTCATGGGCAGTGCACCACATGGACATCAAATCAGCATTCCTCAATGGCGAGCTAGAGGAGGAGGTGTATGTCCAGCAGCCGCTCAACTTCGTCGCTGCCAGGCATGAAGGAAAGGTGTTGAAGCTGCACAAGGTGCTCTATAGCCTGCACTAGGTGCCACGTGCCTAGAACGCCAAGCTCGATGCTAGATAACACACGCTCAGATTTGCCAAGAATGAGTGTGAGCACAAGCTGTACACACGGGGCTTCCGAGCAGAAGTGGCTGGTGGTGGGGATCTACGTCGACAATCTCATCATTACAGGGGAGTCGGACGATAAGATTAGAGCATTCAAGGTGCAGATGAAGTCCCTATTCCGCATGAGCAACTTGGGGACACTCTCCTACTACCTCGGCATCGAAGTACAGCAAGGATGGCACGACATCGAGCTCTTTCAGGCCGTCTACGCCAAGAAGGTGCTCCAGAAGGTGGGGATGGGCACCTGCAACCCGTGTGTGACTCCGATGAAGGCCCAACTTGAGCTGTCGAAGTAGAGCACATCACCAGCAATTGACATGACTGAGTACCGTAGCTTGATCAGTAGCTTACGGTACTTGATGAACACCCGACCGGATCTCACGTTCGCCGTGGGATACTTGAGCCGGTTCATGGAGGACCCGAGGCAGGAACACATGGTTGCGATAAAGCACCTGCTCAGATATGTCGCAGGCACAATGGAGTACGGCTTGGTGTACGCTAGGAGTAGCGCCGGGCTGGAGCTTATCGGCTACAGCAACAGAGACCTAGCGGGAGACATTGATGACAAAAAGAGCACGATGGAAGATCGTCTATTTCCTTGGCGACAACACGGTGGCCTAGCAATCGCAAAAATAGCGCATGGTGGCCCTCTCATCTTGTGAGACGGAGTAGATCGCCAGTGCAGCCGCCACATGTCAAGCGGTGTGGCTCATGCGTTTACTGGAGGACATGCTCGGTGTTAAGGTCTCCCCGCTACAATTGAAGATGGACAACATGCTCGTGATCCCTCTTAGCAAAAATTCCATGCTTTATAATAGAAATAAGCATATCGACATAAAATTCCATTACATTCGTGAATATGCGGATAATGAGGCAGTGTGGTTAGCGTTCGTGAGCACTTCGGAGTAGCTCGCGGACATTTTGACAAAGGTGCTCGGGAGGTCCAAGTTTCAGGAACTCCGTGAGCTGATCGGGCGTCACCAAGCTGGAGTGAACGACGCTAGAATTAGAGGAAGATTGTTCAGTAATCTAGGAGCGTTCAAAGCTTCTGTTATCTTGTACAACTAGGAATAGCCGAGCAGGTATGTTCGTTTTTTTACAACCCGGTGTCTATTTTGGGCGCGTCCTTGTATGTTCGACGCGCACTCAAGTTCGCACGGGAACTGGTTGTAGAGTCCGAGCTCCGCAGCATGCTCTGGAACGGGGGATGGCGCCGTTCGCGGAGGAGCATGGAGCGCTCTGCGCATCGTGGCCGAGTGGCCATTATCTGTTTGTTTTGCTATAAATAGTAGACGAGAAAATACGGTGAAGTTAGCCTGCACCAATTCCGTTGTGTTCGTGTGTGTTATGTGAGATCGCATTGTCTTCCTCAACTCCGGCGACATCCAACTCCGGCGAGAGTTGGAACACAATCAAAATAGACGGGTTTTTGTTGATTGGTTTTGTTGAATGATTGTTCACAGTCCTCTCCAACATATTGAAGATTCTGATGACCCGGGGGTTTTGCAACAAGCTGATACATTTCTTGAGTGCTGAAACTTTTCTTTTATATGATCTGTCAAACTTTCTAATGCAAGGCACATCTAGCTGAGTTAATTTTCTACTCCATTTTCTTATGAACATTAATATAATAAAAATCAAAATGAATGACATTTTGGTAGATGGATAAGCAGACTGTAATAACACATTGTTTTGTCAGCCATGGATCTTTCTGGATAAAATTGTTTTGTAAGAAATATTTCGGTCTGGTTTTGCTGTAAAATTTAATCATGTATATATGCAATGTTAGATCATGAAAAGTTTAATAATTTATGTTTTGTGTGATTTGTGTCCATTCACTATTTTGTGTTTTGCCTGCAAAATCTAATCATGTGTCTATGCAAGGTTAGAATCATGTGTTTAGTCTCAATTCATTATACTAACTCTACATGCTTTTTCTAACATCCTAAGTAAACTTTTGCCTTTTTCATCTATTGTGCAAGTGATTTTTGACTGATCCATATTTTGATAAACATATTTGTTGATGCGTCAAGGAAGATATATAGGCTAGGATATGATAGGGCAACTTTATGTTAGCTTAGATGTGTATCAGTTCACATATCATGGAACTCTCTTTTCCACCAATATTCTCTTTGCTTTGGTAATGGATGTTACAGAAAATATACAAGAGTATATCTCTTGGTATATACTTTTCGTAGATGATATAGTGTTAGTTGATGAGAGCCGAACGAGTAGAAAACTAGAGTTGTTACAGCAAATTCTTATGTCTAAAGTTTTTAAAATAAGCAAAACTAAGATTAAATACTTAAGGTATAACTTTAGTATTATTACACCTAAGCTGAGAGATGATCTTTCGATATCTAGAACCGATACTATAGTAGATGAAGATATTGATACAAACATTAGCCATAAAATCAAAGTGGGATAGATGAAATAATATTAAGCATCTAGTATTTTCTATAATAAAAAGATATCGCAAAAGCTAAAAGATAAGTTTTATAGAATGACAATTAGACCTGCTATATATTGTATATAGCAAAATATTGGTATATAAAAAAATAATATGTTTAACAGGTATATATTATAAATACATATGTTATGTTGGATTTATAGTTATATGAGAATGGATCAAAATGATAATATATTATCGGCTGGGTAGTACCAATTGAAAAAAACTTCTGTAACATCGGTTGATGGTTATGTCTAAAAGAGACTCAGAGACACCAATACATTATAAAATTATAAGTCAACATAATAATACGAAAAGTTAAAAAGACCGAAATTAATATAGAAATAGATAATAAAAAAGTATTAGATATATAGATCTATACTTAATATACTTAATATTAAAAAATAGCTATTAATATGTCTAAACTTAAATTTTAACTCTAAGTATATTTTAACTTAAAATGATTTATTATTACTGTTACAGTGTTCTGATCTGCTCAGATGATTCATTTGTTGATTCTGTTCTGCTCTAGATGCACCTGATGCGATGTTGGCCAAAAGATGATGGTTGCTAGTAGCGGGAGGCAACATCCAGAGGATGGGGACAGAACAGTTAATTTTTTATGAAGATTAGGATCATGTGTTTTGTTCTATAGTCATCCCATTAATTTTTGTAGTACGTCTAATCCAGCTTAATTAGCATGCATCTAATCTAGTTATTTCATTAAGTTTTATGAGTTCTGTTAGCAACGAAGAGTACTCAGTTTTATTAGCAATGCCAGTTTTTTTAGCAATGAAGGGTTAGTTTTGTCAGCTAGTAACAGTACCTAGTTCTAAACAGGGTGATAGTTCTATGTAGAACAGGTAACTAGCAGTACCTAGTTTAGTCACCTAGAATAAGTACTACTTAGATTACTGAATTTAGACACTGAAAGTATGTCCAGTTTCATTCTTTGCTTTGTTTCGCATTCTGTATATAAATTAGTTGTGTTATCAACTAATGTTCTATTAGCTGATAATAATGCTTAGGTTCTTAGGTAATTAGGTACTTGTTATAGGGCTCTAAGATTTGTGTATAGATTTGTCAGTTTATCATAGATTTCTCCAAAGCGTGAGTATAAGCATCTGCAGATTTTTCCTGAGCAATGTCAGTTTTATTCGCAATGAAGGGTCAGTTTTGTCAGCTAGTAACAGCACTTAGTTCTAATCAGGGTGGTAGTTCTAGGTAGAACAGGGTAATGGGACTTAGTTTTGTTTAGGTTTGTCATCTAATAGTAAGTAGTTCATTAGGTTCTCTAATAGCTCCTAGTTCACTAATATTGTGTGTGAGAGAGACTATTATCTATTTCAGTGAGTAAATGTTCCCCTGCTAACTTTGGAGATGAAATTTTGAAAAGTTAAATAAATTATGTTTTGTGTGATTTGTTTCCACTCCAGTAAAGTTCTGTTATCTGTTATGTTAGTTTTGTAAGCTTCTAAAAGTGGTTTAAAATTGCAATTACCCACAAGATCTAAGGTCTCACCACTTCGTTATTGGCCCTTTTTATTTCACGGTCCTCGACGAAGTTTTACCTTCTCTATTTGTTTTAAACGAAAAGGCTTCAATGATGATGTCCTTGACGAAATTTTCGAGGTAATCAAGTATAATGGCTCCTAATTTGATCAGACAGTGCTTTTTGGTCTCAAAATTTCACCCCTGTTTTTAAGCTAGGTTTGTGACAGCTCAATGTTTGATTACATCTAATCATTTTTTTCAACGTCCGAACCAAGTTCTGGAAGGCATGAAATACGCTATCTACTGCACAGAACCATTGCTTGACATCTCAATTAGTTTTTCAACCACACTATTAGCAAACATTCTCCTAAATGTTCACTAATATTTTCAACTTAATTAGTTTTGTAACCTCGTAAAATAGTTTTGTTAAATTTGTAGCCTACCAAAATATGAATTAGTTGGTCTGGTTGATCTTCCATTGGTTAGGTGTTGTTGATGATTTTATGTGTGCGTGTGCACGCGTGTGCACGCTCAATTGATGCGCTCAACAGATATGCTTGTTGTCATGTTTCTCAACAGATAAGCATTTAGAGGTCTGAAATGTACTTTTCTTCAGGAATTCTGCATATTCCTTTAGCTGTATGCTCCTTCTGGATAAGTACATTGTAGCTATTTAGAGCTGTAAATCTGAGATTAATTTAATTGTATGATCTGTCATTACTCAGGGCAAGAACTAGTGCACAAAACATCTTTAATTCCTTTTAATCAATTCAAATTTTCATATAAGTTAGATATATTTTGCAATGCAAATGACAGCGCAATTTTCTATTGCAAGGTAGTGCAAGTTCTTGTTGTAGAAGGCTTTTATATGGAGACCTCTTGCTGACTCTGTGCATTCAATAAGCCACAAAAGTAAATGGTGGATAGTAATTTATATATCAGTTGTTTTGTATGCTTTAGATACATACCATAAGTCCTTGTGGATCACCATCTTATGAAATGTAGCTTGCATACATATTGATATCATCCATAAAACTCCCATTCCTAGTTGTTTTACAGAAATCATCAGTTTGTAATTCGTAGTTTCTTTCTCCTCTCATGCTTATGTCTGTACTGCAGTAAAGTTCAGTTTTGATAACTTCTGTTTCTTTTGGTCCTCTCCCTCTGAAAATCCGTAGTTTTATTCTCTTCTCATGCTTATCTCTGTGAAATGATAATTACAGGGTGGTTTGGGTGATGCGTTTCAATGTGGTACCTCTCCATACAATTCTCTGCTTAGGTCTTCAACTTCTCTGAACATTATGAAAACTGAGTGATGTCAACAATTCTACGAATTTACTGTGTTTGTCTTAACTAGGTATGTGTCTGTATACATACACATTATGAGACAACAGAACTACAGGCAAGTAGACATCCTTGTGACTATCATAGGAATTGGTGGCACAATTAATGGAGCAGGCAAGTATCTCGAGAAGAACCCTGACATCAAGGTGACTTGCACTGACTGATATTTACTAATGTGGATGCATATGCTAGTGCAGTTTGAACCTAGTGCAATGTGAGGGAAGGATGAGGCCTTTGATTGTTAGCTAATTTTCACATCACAACAGACCAGTAATTCTGTCTGCTTTTTGTGGTAATTTAAGTATAGAACTGTTTTTATTTTTCAATTAGGTTTTCAGCTGGGCTTTTATGGAGTGACAAATCCGAAGCCCGTTTTTGTGTTTGCTGGGGCTTCTTTTTGTATATGAAAAACCGATAGCTTGTTTGTGTTGGGTGGGCTTCTTTTGTTGGTAACAAACTGATAGCCCATTTGCATTTTTTCCTGGGCTTTTCTAGCGTCAACAAAACGGCAACGCTGGGAACGTGCGCAGCGCTCGCGATGCTTTTTGAGGGAGGTGCGCGCAGTAGGAAGACGCATCAGGATGGCGATACGTCTTTTGCATCGTGCGGTGACAAATTCGGCTGAAACAACAAATATTTTCAGCCGTGTGTCACATCGACACTCCCATATTAATTTATGAAAAATAATATTTTAATAGATCTGTTATGAAAAACACATTTTCATATGGTTATATTTTCAATAATTTTTATAAATATAACTAAAAAAGTAATAATGAGATATGTATTGGAGACCGTCGATGTCTACAATGACAAATAAGAAGAACTAAGGTTACGTGCTGAACCGTACCAACCTGCACTACTGCAAAAGCAATTTTTACATGCTGCCAAATTGGTTTTGTGCGAGTGATGAGCCAACTGCCTGCAGAGATGATTTTTGGTGAAAAAATAAAAATACAACTAAAAATACCCACATGCAACTGCCCTTTTCATATCTGTTTCAATATTTCACACAAATGGGAAGAAAAAATAGAGAGAGAGAAAAATAAGAAATTATGGATGTAGAGTTTATACATAGCTAAATGGGATGTGTTGATATCGACTGGTACATGCATGGCCTACGATCGAACTCAGCCTATTTGGTAGTAACCCATACTGAGACCATTGCACGATGGACCACCATAACATGCTGGCTACTATAATAGGTTGGCCCAAGCGCAAATATGGTCTTGACTCCCTAATAGACTGTGTCTAGGCTATAGTATTAGCATATGGACCGGAACGTCATGCTCCACTATAGTAGCCATGTGAAGCCAGCACGTTTAGCCTCGTATACTGGAGCTCGTGGGTGGCAATGCAGTGTGGTCATGGTAAAAAAAGAAGAGAGGAGCTCTCGAGCCTGTCACCAATGGATCCGCTTCTCCTGATCATGCCAATAGTGGATCTGTCTCTCCCAAGTACGCTGTAGGAGAATTCACCTCCTCTATCACTGCACCTTTGTCGCCTATGAGCCTGATGAGGGGGAAAGAGAGGGAGGAGAGGTCCACTCCTCTCCTTTGCCACTGCCAACCCTCGGTGAAAATGGTTTTTTTATAAGTGCAGCTTGGTGAAAATTACACCCAAACCAAGTTGTTACATACAAAAACACGTTATATTGCCAAGTTTTGACATCTTGAGGTCATGCAATTAATTTACTCCCCTCCAATCCAATGGCTTTTCATCCTAATCTTTCGTTCTTTTCTTACCCTTGGCTGATTAATTAGCTTCGGTTCATGTCACTTCCCAGTTAACTGACACCTTTCATTATAGCGAGAACTTGGGATCCCACAAAAGGTGAGAGACTGATCTCACCTTTGGCCCTTCACGCATCAGCTTATCCAATACAAATCACATTAAAACCAGCTGATCAATATAAATATATATATATATATATATATATTGGTGCCATAAACTCCAAAAGATAATAAAAAGATCTTCCACTAGTTGGCCTGTGCCCGCAGCACCAACGGACCTACTCAGTGATGTACACCTTAATTATTTTATCAATTGGAGAAGAGCTTTAGTATTCTATACTCTCCCCCTTATTTCAAATATAAGTTATTTTACTTTGTGTGCACAAGAATTAATTAACAATGTAACTGGCATTGTTTGGCAAGGTTATAGAAGAAAGATTGAAAAAATGCATAAAAGCTCCAAAATGACTTAGATTTGGGAAAGAGTTAAAAAGGCTAAAACGACTTACATATAAAAATAAGTGAGTATCAAACAAATACATAAACAGAAATTGACATTAAGTTATGCAAAAAGAACTTAGAGTAATTAAAAATATACGCCCATATGTACATTCCACCAAGCAAGATATATATGTTTTTAATTTTATTGTCTCCGTTTTAAAATATAAATAATTTTAGTATTTGAAATAAGTATTAAAATATAAACATTATGTCGCATCAGATTGAATGTCTCAGTCGCCGATTACAAAGGGGCTAGTCGCTCACGATCCGTACCTTCCACGAATCAAGAAACGATGTTTTCTATTCATTGATCCCGTACTTACGTGGTCAGCTCAGACACGACGTGAATGCGTATATAATCACACGCGTGCACGCGTACATGCACCTATAAGTTATTTCAGTGCACGCGCACCTTTCAACTTGTGCTAAGTGCAAATCTCCCAATTGTTATATACTAGTGTCAACTCTGTTGATGACCGGATCCCACTCTAGCAACCTATTAACTTCGTCCTTAAAATAAATAATAAGATAGTACCGAATTTAATATTATGAATTTTTAAAAAAATCTATTTAGATTTTTAGTATTAATTATATCTAATTTAAATCTAAATTGCTATAGTTTAGTATGCACCTTGTAAGCCGATTGAGAAACGTCGTCCCATCCTCCCCAGAGCATGCGTGACAAGGACACAGCAAAATCCGGCTGTATGCATGCAGCTTAATTCTGTGCTCCTATATATGCACTTTGTACTTTGCATATCGCAGCATGTATAGGCTTCTAATAATAGGATATATATATAGGAAATCGATTTTAAACTTTTGAGAGATGTCCCTTGGTCCAAATATTTATAAAAAGATTTAAATAGATTAATATATAATATGTACTCTATAAACATGTAGCAAGTTAAACTACGACTACTATAAATTATAAAAAAAACAAATTAAATTGTAACATATCACATATTTGTTATTTTGATTATAACTTATAGAAGTCGTATTTGTTAGTAATATATCCGACATAAAGATATTGTATATATCGTATAATGTTATATTGATTTGTTTCCTAAAATAAATATTATTATTATTGATCAATAAGTACGTAACTTAAGAGACTCCAAATGTCAAATGTTATTATTTCTAAATAATCTCTAATCATATATCATATGAGGAATAAATATGATTTTAAAATTAGCATATATATTAATTAATGATTATGTCTCATAATATGAAGATACCAAATCGATAATATAGATATATATGTTAGTGAATATATATTGGATAAACCCATTATAAGATACTGTAGAAATCTTAAATAGTATTTATATGGAGTTCTTAGACTTAAAATCATCATATTTTCTAACATACGTGTGGCTTATTTTAAGACTATTAAATACTACTCGTAACAGGTTAGTTATAAAAGTAATCTTCAGATTTGTTATTTTATATATAGTGGGATATGAGTGATTAAGATATAATTTGCCACTCCTATTGTAGAGATATCTCTAGACTTCTCGATGTAATAGATTATAGAAGTGCATGGGCATACCAATGTAATCGAGAAGTCAATCATAAGTTTATAATTTATCATAAAATCGAGAGAGTAATTGAGTTATTAAAAGGATGGCACAAGTCTAGCCTTAAGCTCAATCAATATCGTAAGACAAAGAGATTCGTGCATAATAAAATTATAGATTTAGTCGATATAATCTTTACATATACTTTGGGATTAATATGTCTTGCTAGAGACCACTGTTAATAGGTTGACCGAAAAAACATTTTTGAGTCATGACCAAATATATATGAACATATAGGAGTGGATGCTTAACGGGTTGGAATACTTATTTAAATGTGATTTGGATAAGTACTCAATTTAGATAGAAATCAAAGTAGACTTCTATTGGACCACAGTCCCCTAGACCAAAGTGAGGAATCCTATATATAGGGAGGCAGGGAGGTCAAAAAGAGATACCTCTGTTTGTCTCAAACAAAACTCTAGCCATTTGCAAGTACTAATACATCCACAATCGACGTTCCAGCCTCGGATATGTGGATACCGATGTAGACATTGCTCATTGCGGCATTGATCAGCATCTAGATTACGGTGTTCAACTACTTTATCTACTATCTCGACTCACGCCTGGTTGGATTGGCTTCTTCAACCCTACTTCCACTACACTATTCAGCTCGTGGTAATGGTCCATGATATTTACTTCGTATGATAGTCCGGTGTGCGAGGTAAAAAAAATTATTTTATATTATCGTAGCCTATGCCTTCCGTTTTAGTATTTGAACTTAAATAATAATAAAATAATATATCACATATTAATCTATCTTATTAAATCTTTTTAAAAAAATTAGCTGTTTAAATGACATGCAAGAGACGTGTGACATCCCTCAAGAGTTTAGAATCCTATATGTGTGGGGGGGTAGTACTTCGTTTGTTTAGCTGGTACTTGTGATACTGCATCAACAATTCAGTGATGAATGGTTCTCCACCACTGGCTGCAATTAGTTAGGATGATATAAGGAATGCCATGGTTTGGCAGCTTTGTTTCTTTCTCTAAATCAAATCAAGACGGAATTAGCTAGTGTCAACTTCCCATTTCAGTGAAGCTAGCAAGAAATAATACATATGCAGCTAACTAGATAGGGACGGCCAATTAAACCAAACACTTCACATCTTGTTTACAAGACAGATCCTATGACATAGTGTGTACGTACTTGGAAAAACGGGTATATTTGTTTTCATTTTCGATTTCATGTGTCTTTTACATTGATTGATTTTCCATTTACGATATTTTTTTACAAATTGTTGTTGAAATGAGCAGATTTGGTAGGACATCCATCTAAATTTGTATTTCAAATTATATTCATAATTTTATTTACTCTGACTTTAAGATTTCATTTATTCCCGGACTACGATAAATTGCTTTCTTGCTACTATGATCCTATATACAGTAGTACACCTATACTATACAGTGGTTTGGTGGAACAGTGCCAAAGTGACAATGATTGGAGCAGTCCTGAATAAACTATCAACTCATATATTATATCTAGCTTCTCCAATAACGTTTTTGCGAAATGAGGATTAGCAATGTTACTGTGTGATTTTGTGGAAGAAATAATGGCGCAAAATAACAGGAAATGAACCTCATAGAGGAGCGCAAAAAACAGCAAGACGACTATATCATCTCTTAAAATTTGTAAATGGGCTAAGGCCGATATTTAGAATAATTTCTAAAATTTCTAGTCACTTGAGTCTGATGGAGAGAGAACTAAAGGAAAACACTTGCTTGCTTAGCCAGGCGACGTGCATATACGACATGCACGTCCACCAAAATTGGTTTTAATGTATCTAATAGTTTATCTGTTTTTTTTATTAGAGTGCTATAATATTCAGATAGATTACACGTGACTTATCCGATTCAGTTACGTGTTATGTAGATCATGCAGATGTCTTGATATCTCTATAAGTAGTAAGCTACCGTCTCAACTCAATAAAATAGTAAAGGGTAAAAACAATATAGAATTTGTCATCTTTTCTATTGCGCTGTCGACATCGCCTACTTTATCTCGCTCGTCGGTATGTATTGATGAATCAGGAGAGTAGATCTCTATAACTTCATCCTTGTGAAGTCCTATACTGTAAGAGGCAAATAAAATTTTTGGAAAGCGCTTCATGTGATTACTCGCTAGTCATCCAGTACTACTCATTTTCTTCTTCAGTCGACTCTAGCGTGTTGTCATCATCATCTTATACCGTACGTTATTTATACAGTACTAACTGTTTTTGTAACGCTTAAAACAGGAAACATGTACATCATGTCTTTCATATTTAATCTATTTATGTTGATTGTTATTATATGGATATGTTACTTTATCTCATTAATATCATGATTTATTTATAAAATAAATTAAATATTATATTTTTAACACCATCAACGCTGGTTCGTATGCTCAATCTGCAACTAATCGATGACGCCCCTTCCTAAATGCTCCTAAGGGACATCAGCGTCAGTTTTAAAATTAGTACTAATGATCTTTTCATGAGTGCCGGCTAAAAACCGACATCAATAGTCTTTCCTAATTGGTACTAATGAGGTTTATTGTGCTAGTGCGACTTCCATTCTAAATTTGGATTTCAAATTATATTCATAATTTATTTATTCTACGTCTAACTCCATGATTTCATTTAATTATGCTCCGAACTATGACAAATTGTTTCTTGAGATTAGGATCCTATGTACAGTGGTACACCTATACTTAGTGGTCAGGTGGAATAGTGCCAAAGGAGGGCCAGAGCCAAAATTATCCGAAGCAGAGGGCTGAATCAGTATAATTTCAATAGGGTTTTTTTCTAAAAATTTCTAATTTTTAAGTATTATCTTAATGGGTATTCAGCCTCAGGAGTAGAGCTCTAGCCCTAACTCTTTACACACCTGTCCTAAAGTGACGATGATTGGAACAGTCCTGTATAAACTATCAACTCATATATTATAATATTACATCTAGGTTATCCAATAATCTTTTCGAGAAATGACGATCAGTAATGTCACCGTGTAACATTGTGTGGAGGAAGTAATGGCACTAAAATAATACGAAATGAACCTCCCAGAGAAGAGCACAACTGGCCTGATTAGTATATCACCAATGCCGGTTCATATGCCAACCGGCAACTAATGATGCCATCCATGGCCCTTGGTAGATGTTACAGATGTTCGTTTGAAAATTGGCACAGGTGACCCTTCTCATCGGTGATAGTTGTATTAATGGTTGGCTGATATTATATAACCAAATATATAAAAACAAGTATAAAGGGATACATGATAAGTCACGTCAATAAAAAAATCAAATAATTAAACTTTAAAAGATTAAAACTCATCTCTGTCTAAAAACCAATAGCGGTCTAGCCGGTTAGATTGCACTTGGCGATACAACCATATTGCTTGAAAATAGCCTTATGGCACTTACGTAAAAACATGTTTTGTCCGAAACTACCTGTTGGATCGAGCTCAAACTTGTCAAAATAAACTTGATAAACAAAGCAAGTCCACTGGATGGATTTACAAAGAAAAAACATCCTTAAAAGCTAGCTATGTTATAAATTTTAGCAAATTTGATCAAAACTTAAAACATAAACAAATTCGAATCTAGAAAGAACCAACCAATAAAACCTTCAAAGATCTAATCTATAAAATATTATAAAGGTTTTGGATAGATTAATTTAAACAAAATCGCCATGAAATAAAAAATCACAAGTTAATTCCAAAATCAAACATAAATATAAAAATTACTTCATGAATGCTTTAATGATTAAATATGATATTTATTATTAAAATATTATTTACAAGGTACGGCCACAATAACCCTCACAAAATCTCACACAAACCTAATATAAAGAGTAATAAACTCTAAAATAGTATTGGCTCATCCTCAAGACATAGCCTCTCTCTCAATTTATACCTATAGATATAGCTATCTATAGCTACGAATCTAACTAAAACTAAAAATACTAATCATATAGAAAACCCCTTACACACATCCATTTACAAATTAGGACTCCAACCCTATTCAAACTTGAACACCTTCTAAATTTGACTCATTTTTATACACATACATATCCTCATGCTTGCCATATAGAAACTCCACATCCACATACATTATTATCTAGCACATCCCACATGATCTTCTTGACTATCAGACTTTAACTTCTCTCAAGTTTAATCCTAATTCTATCATCGACAATACTCTTATAGCCTCAAGCAACACTTAATAATCAAGAAACTATATTTAAGTATAATTTATTATCCAACTTAACTTACATAGTTTATAATACACATCTGAAATAACAATAAGTCATAAACATTAAGCAACAAACATTAAACTCAAACCAACCCTCTCCTAAGTCTGATTGTTTGATCATCAAATAACTTGGTCCGAATGTACACACACCATGGATCAAACTGTTGCACCTAGTCGGTCAAAGCGGCCATTTCTAGAACCAAAGCCACCAGTTCTGTACAAGTTTGTCCAACTGACGACACTTCGTAATTTCAACTCCATTTTACAAATAACAACTTTACCAAAATTTGATCCGTTCATCATAAAGACTAAATCATTCCTATATTTTCACAGATAGTCCTTATACTAATGAGGTGTATTGTGCAAGTGCGTCCATTTTAAATTTGGATTTCAAATTATATAAATAATTTTATTTATTCTACTCTGATTTTAGGATTTCATTTATACCCCGGACTACGATAAATTGCTTTCGTGCTACTATGATCCTGTATACAGAGGTACAGCTATACTTAGAGGTCTGGTGGAACAGTGCCAAAAGTGACAATGATTAGAGCAGTCCTGTATAAACAATCAACTCATAAACTATTTATATCTAGCTTCTCCAATAACCTTTTTGAGAAATGAGGACAAGTAATGTCACTGTGTGACATTAATTGTGGAAGAACTAGGAAATGTACCTCCCAGAGAAAAAATAATAACAATGGATCATGAAGAGTAGTACCTAGCAGTGACCAGTGAGTGACAGCTGAACGGCAATATTACGGGGTATATATATAAGTGGCCAACTCGTTCCTTAATTTGTAAACACCAATATTGGTGTCCAATATTGCAAGGGGTAATTTGTTAGCTATTTGCACAGTAATCCTGCCACTCTCACTCTCAGTGACCACGTGCGCGTGCCAATATATCATTATATTAATCCATTTCACTAATCAACATTTGGACATATTATTGATTGCAGCTTATATATTAATTATTATATCATTGTCACTGTAACAAGCTCGATCAATCATTGTAGCTAGCTAGCTAGCATAGAGGAGAGCCAGCTGCCGAGCACTCGGCTCGCCGTCGACGGCGAGTCGCTGCGGCGGCCGGCGGCGGGGAAGAAGAAGGGCGGGTGGATCGCCTTCCCTTTCATCACGGTGGCGCTGCTGGGGTTCGGGCTGGCGGCGGCCGGCGCGACGGGCAACCTGGTGGTGTACCTGGTGAAGGAGTACCACGTGCCCAGCGTCGACGCCGCGCAGATCTCCAACATCGTCTCCGGCTGCCTCAGCGGCGCCATCGTCGCCGACGCCTTCTTCGGCTGCTACCCCGTCATCACCGTCGCCATGGTCTTCTCCGTCCTGCTTGACACACAGGCTGGCGCAAGCATGCACACACACGTGTAGATAATCCAGCTCGGTTCGTTTTACCATGTTGTTTTAGCTAGAATAAAAAGGAGCTCGTTGTCTTAGCTTTGAGCGCGTGAAATGTAACGGCCACGAGCGCATGAGTTCATACACTGGCCTCATGTTTTTTCATTGAGTCTAGCTGTTAGTGGTGGTGGTGATTGGTTCTCCGGACGTGGGATGGCACGGCCAAGAATGGAGGCGTGAGAATCGCAGCATCAGTGGTGCAGTTAGCCACTTCTTTGTATAAATTCAGTTGCACTACACAGAAAACGCCGGTTGTTGTGACGGCACCAAAGCTCTCATGTTCATCGCGTTCTAGCCTTGTTCGTGTGAGCTCTCGTGTGCGTGTGTGCGTTCTAGGTGATTCAGGGTGCTGTTCATCTTCTCCGGTGATGGGCGTCAGGATTTGAAGGCAACAAGTGGTATCAGAGCAACGGTTATGACCCGGGACACGATGTCATCACTGACCAATCTTGGCGGGAGGTTGAGGACGCCGGTAGGGAGTTGGCGGGAGTCGCCATCACCGCCGCGACGTAGGCCGCGCCCGCGGTATCGCGATGGCACGCTCGTCATCGAGCGCACGGTAGAGTGCCGCGTCAAGGACGTCGGGAGCGCCAAGTGGCCGACGCTCACCAAGACGAACTACGGCGCATGGTCGGTCATGATGTGCGTCATGCTCAAGGCGCGCGGTCTCTGGGACGCCGTGAACCTCGGTGACCCGAAAGAGGATGAAGACCAGATGGCATTGGAGGCCATCTGCAAGGTGGTGCCCGAGGAGATGATGGAGGTGATGGCGAACAAGTCCAGCGCGCGGGCGGCATGGGAAGACCTTAAGACGGCGAACCTCGGCGTCGAGAGGGTGCGTATGCCGAAGGCGCACACGCTCCGCAAGGAGTTCGACTCTCTGTCCTTTAAGGATGGGGAGTCGATCGACGACTTCTTCGTGCGCATCAATAAGGTGGTGTAGCAGCTGCACACCCTCAGCAACGACATCGAGGAGCCGGTGGTGGTGCGCAAGTTCCTATAGGCGCTGCCCAAGCAGTTCCACTAGATTGCCATGGCGATCGAGACTCTCCTAGAGCTGGGGGAGGTGCCGATCGAGGAGCTGGTGGGGCGCCTCAAGGCTGCGGAGGAGTGGTACGGGCTCACGGGCAGAGCCGCCGACATCGCGTAGCTGAACCTCACGGAGGACGAGCTCGTGGCGCGGGTGTCCAAGCGGCTGCATCTCAACGCCAACAAGGGGTTGGGGAGTTCGAGCAGCTCGTCAGGAGGCCAGCAACGTGGGCGCGGTGGTGGCCGTGACAAGACTGGCCGTGGTGGCCAGCAGAAGGGAGGCAATGGCGGCTCGAGGGAGAAGAAGGGTGACAGCGGTGCGCGCGGTAGCTACCGAGACGTCGCATGCGACGAGGGCCGATACTGCGGCACCCATGGTCACTGGGCCAAGGAGTGCCCAAAGCGTCAGCGTGATGGGCAGGCCCACGCGGCCCAGGTCGAGGAGGACCAGGAGGCCCATACACTCCTGGTAGCGGCGGCCATGGAGGGGGTCAACGCCATTTCCTCCCCAATTCGTCCGACGGCAACGCCGGCGATCCACCTCGACGAGAGCAACCTCTTCGTCCAGCTCGGGGAGAGGAGCGATGGTGCCACTACGCGATGGATCCTCGACTTGGGTGCCACCAATCTATGACTAGTGCCCGGTCGGCCTTCGCGGAGCTCGACGACGGTGTCCACGGCTCCGTGCGGTTCGGCGATAGCTCCACGGTGGGGATTGAGGGGCGTAGCACCATGCTCTTCAAGTGCAAGACCGGCGAGCACCAGAAGCTGATGGGGCTGTACCACATCCCTAGGCTGACGGCGAACATCATTAGCCTAGGCCAATTGGAGGAGGAGCAGTACAAGATCTTACTTGAGGATGGAGCACTCAAGATTTGGGATCCACGGCGGAGGCTCATGGCGGTTGTGTGGCGTGCGGCGAACTGGCTCTACATCCTCAACGCCGACATCGCCAAGCCCATGTGCCTGGCTGCGCACGCGGAGGAGGCATCGTGGCAGTGGCACGCAAGGTACGGCCACCTCGGCTTCCAACGGCTCTAGAAGCTGTCGAAGGGGGAGATGGTCCTTGGGCTACCGCGGATCGAGCGTGTGGATCAAGTCTACGATGGGTGCCTCGTCGGCAAGCAGCGTCGCGCACCGTTCCCGATGGCGAGCAAGTTTAGGACGGCGTGGCAACTGAAGTTGGTCCACGCTGACCTGTGTGGGCCGATCACGCCACTGACGCCAGGTGGCAAGAAGCTATTACTGCTCGTTATCGATGACATGTGCAGGTCCATGTGCCTGATGCTCCTGGCCACGAAGGATGAAGCAGCCATGGCGATCATTCGTCTCCAGGAGCGGGCAGAGGCGGAGGTCGGGCACAAGCTAGGGATGCTGCGCACCGACCACAGCGGCGAGTTCACGGCGCGGGCGTTCGGGGAGTATTGCACTGGCCAGGGAATCCAGCACCACCTCACCATGCCGTACACGCCACAGCAGAACGGCATGGTAGAACGGTGGAACCAGACCATGCTGGGGATGGCACGGAGCATGCTCAAGTCCATGGACCTGCCAGGGCATTTCTGGGGAGAAGTTGTGACCATGGCGGTCTTCATCCTCAACCGAGCACCAACGAGAGCCCTAGAGAACAAGACGTCGTATGAAGCTTGGTATGGACACAAGCCTGCTGTTCATTACTTCCATACTTTTGACTGCGTCGCGCATGTCAAGGCCACGGGTGGCCACCTACGGAAACTCGACGACAGGAGCACGCCCATGGTGCTCATCGGGTATGAGCCGGGCACGAAGGCCTACCGGCTCTACAACTCGGCGACGAACCACGTGCACGTCTCAAGGGACATGGTGTTTGAGGAGGGATGCGCTTGGAAGTGGGACGAGAATGGCGCGGGAAGCAGCGTGGGTGGCGATGATGATCTGTTCATCGTCGAGTACGAGTACCTCTACACGCCAGCGACACCTAAGGTAGAGGCTGCGCCATGCGCGGCATCAAGGACGCCGAGCGCGACGTCGAGCAGGCCGGGCATGGTCCGGAGCGTGACGCCAAGCGCGTCCACAAGGCCGGGAGCACCGACGGAGCAGAAGGAGGGTGGAACACCCATTCCAGCCATGCCAGCCGCTCTAGCCACGCCGGCTGGGTTGGAGTTCGTGTCTCCGCCAAGCCACGGCGTCGACCTCGACAACGACCACGATGATGGCGCACCACTGTGGTTTAGGAAGCTAGACGACATCCTCGCTAGCTCTGACCCGGTGGGGCAGCAGGAGCTGATGGTGGCTGTGGGCGACGGGGAGCCGGCCACATTCGAGGAGGCACGGCATGAGCAGAGCTGGATCAAGGCTATGAGGGAGGAGATGGCCTCCATCGAGTAGAACAACACCTAGAGTCTGGTGAGTCCTCCTCGCGATCATAAACCAATTGGTTTGAAATTGGTTTTCAAGGTGAAGCGTGATGAGGGAGGTGCCATTGTCAAGCACAAAGCTCGTCTTGTTGCAAAGGGGTATGTTCAATAGCAGGGAGTGGATTTTGATGAAGTGTTTGCCCCAATTGCAAGAATGGAGTCAATCAGGGTGTTGCATGCTGCTACAGCTCAAGAGGGTTGGTATGTACATCACATGGATGTGAAATCAGCCTTTCTCAATGGGGAGCTCAAGGAGGAAGTGTATATTCAGCAACCACTAGGTTTTGTTGCTGCTGGCCATGAAGCTAAAGTGTTGAAGCTGAACAAGGCACTGTATGGGCTACGGCAGGTGCCACGGGCATGGAATATGAAGCTTGATAACAGCCTGAAGAACATGGGGTTTGCTCGGTGTGTCAGTGAGCATGGCATGTACACCAGGGGCATTGGAGAAGCACGAGTGGTGGTGGGAGTGTATGTTGATGATCTCATCATCACTGGTGCTAATCCAATGAATGTAGATGCATTCAAAGAGGAGATGAAGCAAACTTTTCGTATGAGTGATCTTGGTCTTCTCTCCTTCTATTTGGGAATTGAGGTGAAGCAAGGAAACAACTCCATCACTCTCGGGCAGGCTGCATATGCAAGAAAGCTACTTGAGAAGGCGGGGATGGAGAACTGCAACCCCTGCAGCACTCCAATGGAGGTTCGACTTCAGTTGTCCACTAGGAGCACAACAGAGGAAGTTGATACAACAATGTACCGCAGTTTGGTGGGTAGCCTGAGGTATCTGGTTCATACACGGACAGATATTTCCTTTGCAGTGGGTTATGTGAGCAGGTTCATGGAGAAGCCTCGGCTAGAACACCTTGCTATAGTCAAGCACTTGCTGCGCTATGTTGTAGGCACGGTGGATTATGGTCTGGTCTAGTCCAAGTTCACAAAGGAAAACAATAGGCTCACAGGGTACTCTGATAGTGATTTTGGGAGAGATATGGATGAGAGAAAGAGCACTACAGGGATGATCTTCTTCCTAGGACAGATGGTGCTTTCATGGCTGTCTCAAAAACAGAAGGCAGTGGCTCTTTCAACTTGTGAGGCTGAGTACATGGGAGGAGCAGCAGGGGCATGCCAAGCCATGTGGCTCAATAGGCTGCTGGGCCACATTGCAGGAGATAATGTCCAGCAGTCCGTTCTGAAGATGGACAATCAGTCTGCAATAGCTCTAAGCAAGAATCCCGTGCTTCAGGAGTAAGCACATCGATGCAAAGTTCCATTTCATTCGTGAATGTGTGGAGGATGGGAGGATATGCCTGGACTATGTGAACACTCAAGAGCAGCTTGCTGATATCCTAACGAAGTCGCTGGGGCGAGCAAAATTTTGTGAACTCCGTGACAAGATTGCTGTCGTCAAGTTGAGGTAAACTGAGCATAAATTAGGGGGAGATTGTTAGATAATCCAGCTCGGTTCATTTTGCCATATTTTAGCTAGAATAAAGGAGCTCATTGTCTTAGCTTTGAGCACGTCAAATGCAACGGCCACGAGCGCATGAGTTCATACACTGGCCCTCATGTTTTTTCATTGAGTCTAGCTATTAGTGGTGGTGGTGATCGGGTCTCCGGACGTGGGATGGCACGGCCAAGAATGGAGGCGTGAGAATCGCAGCATCAGTGGTGTAGTTAGCCACTTCTTTGTATAAATTCACTTGCAATACACAGAAAACGTCGGTTGTTGTTACGGCACCAAAGCTCTCGTGTTCATCGCGTTCTAGCCTTGTTCGTGTGAGCTCTTGTGTGCGTGTGTGCGTTCCAGGTGATCCAGGGTGCTGTTCATCTTCTCCGGCGACGGGCGCCGGGATTTGAAGGCAACAACACGTTTGTGTAATGACCATGAATGCATCCGCGGCATAGGCGTTGGTGGTGTTCACGCTAACGGCGAGAGTGCCCGTGCTCCGGCCACCGGCGTGCAAGAAGGCGATGGCGAGGTAGATGACGTTGTACGCCTGCTCACCGCTAAAAAATCCCACGACCGGGGAGGGACGGCGGCTCAGTCACGCGAAGGCCTGGGAGGTCTACTTATCTCCAGTGTAGGTCCTTAAGCCTCGAGGTTCGTGAGCGTGCCAGTCAATTTGACCCTACAATTGACAAGAAAGTAAGATGAGCGGGTCAGATACAGACGCTCGCTATTGGCTGGCTGCCGATAGGTTCGGGATGCTCTTTGATCGGCTGGAGAGCCGATGTGGATGGGTGTCGATGAGGGGTCGACCGCAGAGCCGATGGAGGAACCAGGATGTGCTCAGAGGATATCAAGACGCACAGGATCCCTCCGGACAGCCGAACAGTGATTCATCGGCTGGAAAAACCGATGAGTGCGCATACGGCCTAGGCAATGATTAGCACAAGAAGGCACAGGCTGTAAAGCCGATGCCGCTCCGGATATGATAGCACGAGACCCGTCACCTGCCATGGCAGCGCTATCAACACCGAACCTCGAAGATCGGACCTAATCGAGACAGTACGAGGCCAGGGCCAGTGGCGATGATACGGAGGACGCCGGATCGGCTGTGCCGTAGCAATGATAGGAGCGAACCCATCGGCTAGCTGAGCCGATGAGGGGACGTCTCTAAAGGCTGATGCGTATCGGCCGAGGGGTCGATGCCCTGTGAAGCTCAGAGTATGGATAACTCATCGGCTACTCACTCCGATGAGACGCCGTGTAGAAGACTATAGGCCTGAAGCTCGATCTACCGTCTACAGACCCGTAGGTCGGACCTAACTGATGCAGCACGAGATTGATGACGGCAGAGGGAGCTTAACAGGCCGATAGGCCCGGCACGGATGTGATGTGGTACACCTGATCTGACTAAGAGTTCGAACCTAAACGATGCAGCCTTAGACAGTACAAAGCATACTGGGATAGTGACGGGACTTACCCCTTCGCCGGAGATCGGACTTAACCAATGCAGCCCCACGTCGAGAGCCAGAACCCGTCAGTAAACACCTAGATGAACTAGGGTGGCAATGCGCTGAATTTGTATAAGATCGAGAGATCTCTTACATGTTTTTAGGGGGTCTATATTTATACCCTGGATTTACAGACAGAGTCCGACGCGTCTACGACCATCGGACATTATTTCCTAGTAAGAAGAAAGGAAAATATTCCTAAAGAAGTTAACTAACCAGCTAAACCTCCCTAATTGAGTAAGGTTATAATTTACAAAAATAAGCACCCTGTCGTGGAGTCCACTGCTCTTCCGCAAACCCAGTTTCATCTGAATAATCTTCCAATTTGTAACCAAGTCTTACTTTACTACAACCTAATCGACCTCCCACTGTAGCTATCGGACCTTCTTTTAGTCAAGTCGATCCTTCTCCTTCCTTCCATCGGGTTTCTCAGACCTGATCCCAATTGGACAATCCACTGTGTTCTAGCCGATCCAATCTTCTACTAATCTGATCGGCTTTTCTACAGTTCTTCATCGGCTTTGTCTCAGTATCTCCATCGGCCGATGACTGCAATAAACCGTCAATCGGACCTCTCAGCCGATCAGATTTAGCCCCATCGGGTCTCCCAGCCGATCGGCTTTTGCGCCATCGGATCGTCCAGATTTTGGCGTTAACACATGCCCCCCAATTTCGGAGTTTGCCAACAAACTACGAAATTTCAAGCCGTTAGAAACCTCCGCAAACCAGGATGACCCGTTAAAACCCGCATTAATCGGCTCATATCTCTGCCTAGGTCGTTCCGCCTCTATAAAATATGTCCCCTCCTCAGCCTTCTTCCACACTTCTTCTCATCAAAAACCCCCAAACCTCGATGAGCTCGACAGGCATCCGCAAATTTTCGCGAATCTCAATGGGCTCAGACGACTGAAGGCAAGCTCTTGCAAATTTCTTCATCGGCTGCTACTCCTTCATTTGCGCAATGGCTTCCACACATGTAATCCCTAAGGTAACCATTATCTGCTCTTTCATCCTATGTTTTGCACGATTCTTTCCCATCCCGATTTCTCATCTGTAGTCGGGTTCTGGTTTCTGTATGATCTTAAGAACCAGATCGCTATTCCAATCTCTGACCGTCCCGGTCATTTCTTTCTTGGCCCTATGGGTAGCGAGGATCCAACTGATTTTATCAACTCCGAAACAGAAAGGATCCCGTTTAAGCACTCATCTATGGCCATCACCGATTGGGCTCACAGTTTCAGATCCTAGCCTAGCAAACTCCCTGAATGGAGGAACTGGTACCTTAGGGTTTCTACCTCCAAAAAGTCTTTATGGGAGGATTTGGAAATAGTCCATTGCATTAACCTTTCCTTAGCCGATATGGAAAGGAACGAACCTTTGCTTGCATCAGCTTCTTACTTCTAGTCGGACATCTTAAATGCCTTTATGTTCGGGCATGGACCGATGACCCCTATCTTAATGGATGTTACTATGTTGACCTGCCTTAACACCACCCACTACATCAACCTTTTTAGCCTCAGATTCAAACCTAAGCATCGACTAAACACCAAGAATGTCGGAGGTTGGATTAAGTACATTTCCTTGCATAACAAATCCCCCGGCCCAATCGATGGACGTGAACATGTAGCATTCTTTAATCTTTGGCTAAAACGATTCTTCTTTGGTGGTTTGACTCTCGGTCCAACAACGAGCATGCAATGTCTGGCAGAGCTCCTGGCCGATCACCGCCAAATTCCCCGGGAGCATTATCTTCTCGGAGCAACTTATCATCTACTCCATCAAGTTGCGACCAAGCTGTCAACAGGCCATCCAATTAGACATATCGGCGGACCCTGGTGGTTTATACAACTTTGGCTGAACATCTATACCTCCAAAGTCATTGTCAGGCCCCCCTTCTCTTCCATGACATTCCCGACTGACTACCTAGAAGAAAACGAGGCCAGCCAACGCCGATTCATTTCGTTGGGTGAAGCTTCATCGGCTCTTCCTGGAAGCAAAATGACCCCCCTCGGACTCAGCCGATGGTTCAAGTGTTTCTACTATGGCTTTACCAAAGAGGTCACCATCTGGTTCGCGTACGAGGATGACTCGTCCTTTGAAATGCCTTCCAGGTTTCATCCGATGAATGACTTAGCCGATGAAGAATCGAAGACCATCTTTTTATCCGCCATAACTCCTTGTCTTCTACCGATCGGATTTTCAATGGGCCGATCTCAACATCTATCATATGAGTTCTACCATCCTTCGGTTAGTGCTCGTCAGTTGGGCTTCGGCCAACTCCCCATCGGCTTGTTCTTCATCGGCAAACTCCAAGTCCGTGGAGAAGTGAAAAGCGGCTTGGAGTACGACCGACTTAGTTCGATGACATCGAACTTGTCCTTAGGGACTATCTCTACCTTCGAGCCCTGCATATCCAATACCAAAATCTTCGCTCAATCATGGTCAGAATAGGGAAGGCACTTATATAGCCTATTGGCTGAACATTATTGCCTTCACCTCAACCCCGACTACGCGGAATCCGATGAAGAGGTAATCCTTCTCCTTTCACTATCATTTCTTCATCCTATTGAATTTCAACTGTCTTGATTCCCATGATTTCACAGGTTGGTGACAAAGATGCACCTTCGACCAACGCAAGTGGTCAGCTGATTATCTATCAACCTCCATCGGCCAGATCCCTTCTTGGGCAAAGCGGTCCACCTCTATCGGCTCTCCTACGAGTGTCGCAAGTGTTAGGGCCAAAGCGCAAGAAATCGGCTACTCAGACGGTTTCTAAGAAACGGAACACCGACGCCGATGTTGTCATCGTTGCATCGGCTTCGCGAAGCCCTTCTCCTGCGGCAATTCTAACTCCTTCCGTATCTCCGCTAGTAGGTGTCAGCGTCAATTCTCTGTTGCCTTTGTTTTATCCTGACACCTTCGCTTTGCAGCCTGAACCATCGGCTCCTAAGGTCCAAACGTCGGACCCTGTTACTGGGGCTGAGCCGATAGTATCCTCTGAAGTTTTGGCATCTACTCACACTGCCCCACATCAAGCTGATACCCGCATAAGAACTGCTCCCATTGTCTCTTAGGTACGTTCATTATACATGTCGTTTCTTTTGCCTCATGATCTCCATGTTTGCTAATGTTGTTATGTAGTCATTAGCCAATCTATTCTCCTTCGACATCGACAAATACCTGGAAGCAGAGGAAGACTCAGACACCAGCACAGTGATCGAACCATTTTTGCCAGCCGATGCATGTGAACAGTTGTTAGATATTATGCATCGGCTGGAGGTTCCGATTGACTCCCTGGTGGAAGATTGCGGGTCGATCCGAGGAAGACTTGTAGAAATTCAACACCTCCTGCTTGCGGAACTGTCAGACGCACTCACGCCTGCTGCTTACATGGAATTCCAAAGGACCCAGCTGACTACATCAAGACGACGCATAGCCGATCGCGCTGAGCAAAGCCACCTAGCTCACAACGATCGGCTAACTGCCCTTGATGAAAAGAAGAAACTTGATGAAATGTCAGCTGACCTCCAACACGCCAACACTAAGCTTGGCCTCTTGAAGAAATGAGAAGCCGATTTAATGGCGAAACTTGATAAGGTTCATGAAGACATCAACTCCACCGAGTCCCATCTCATCGGCCTACCAAAATCGATCCAAAACCAAGAGGCCAAGGTAGCAGACAAAGTGCAGCTAGCAGTTCGCCGGCACAAGAACTTGAAAACTATCCTCGGATCAGACGAGGATGACATCCACGCCATCAACGATATAGATCAGATCCGTCTATGTGCGATTGAGGCCATTAAGAAATTCTTGTAAAACTTTAGCCTCGGAGAAATTCAGATGTCATCTTGAACATTAACTTTTGCGATAAACTTCCATCAGCTTGATCAACGAAAGTTGTGTATCTAAATTTTCTAAAGGTGATATCTCCACGATATCAGCTGTACGTAACCGATACAAACTATATCGGCTTCCGTACATTATCCATCGGCTATGCCCCAACCGATCACACAGATGGTACCGTCAGCTAGTACTACCCCTGAAACCTTATCTGTATTGAATCGGCTATGCTCAGTCGATTTAGACGCCTACCCACACGCTAGGATAATACTTTTTTAAATATTTTCCATTAAACGCTTTGGTAAACTTCCCTCCTTCAAGACTTTCCAATATGTAAGCATTGCTAGGCACACACCGATTGATCCGATAAGGTCCTTCCTAATTCGGTGACCATTTTCCAAACTTATTATCCCTAGATCCAATCAGCAAAATTAACTTCCAAACGAGATCTCCTTCAGAAAAGGATTTGGTCATTACCTTTTTGTTATAATGCCTAGCGACCTTAGCCTTGTTTTTCTTGATCTTCTCAAATGCTTCTAACCAACTCTGAGTCAAATCATCAAGCTCATCAGTCATCAACGTGTAATAATCATTGGCTATCAACTGATCCTGTAAAGACATCCTCCTGGAGCCGATGTTAACTTCCCACGGAAGAACTGCTTCATGACCGTATACCAACTGATATAGTGGCACCTGGGTAGATCTATGGCACGTCATCCGATAGAGCCACAACGCATCGTTCAAAGTGACATGCCACCTCCGTGGTTATTCATCGATCTTACGCATGATCAATTTTATTAACCTCTTGTTAGAAGCTTCCGCCTGTCCATTAGCTTGAGCATAATATGGTCACGAATTTAGCAACTTAATCCCCATACTGGCAGCAAATCTTTGAAACTCCTCTGACATAAAGATAGAACCTTGATCGGAGGTAATTGTTTGGGGAATTCCAAATTGATGTATGATATGTTCCTTGATGAACTCAATCGCATCCTTAGAAGCAACTTCTTCAAGGGAATAGCTTCTACCCACTTTGTAAAGTAGTCTGTTGCCGACAATATGAACTTATGCCCTTTACTGGATGAAGGATAAATCTGGCCATGGCCGATCATGTCAATTCCCCAACCTCTAAACGGCCATGGCTTGATTATCGGATTCATAACCGACGCTGGAGCTTACTGCATATTTCCAAACTTCTGACAATCTTGGCAGCCCTTGTAGTATTTAAAACAATCCTCCAGCATACCCGGTCAAAAGTATCCAGCCCTCCTCATCATCCATCTTATGTTATGAGCCGATTGATGGGCTTTACAGATGCCTCCATGCACCTCGCTCATTACCAACGTAGCTTATTCAACACCCAAACATCTTAAGAGCACTCCATCGACTGATCGATAATACAATTCTTCATCAAGTAGAATGTACTTAATAGTCTTGTACCGAAGCTTCTTGGAAACCGATCTTGATGGATTCTGCAAATACTGAACAATTTCTCATCTCCAATCATCGGCTTCCATACGGCTCTCGATATCGACTATCTCAATTTCCACTCTACTGTTTAGCCGATACCCTGAAGCAGTCTGAGCAAGATCATTGGCCTCCGTGTTTTGCTCTCTAGGAATATGATCCAATGTCACTATCTTGAAATCCTTTAACAACTGTTGACATTTTTCATAGTATGACTTCAGAATTTCATCCTTGCATTCATATTCCCCAGATAATTGTTTGATTACCAACAAAGAATCCCCAATAACCTCTATCGTATCGGCTACAATTTGTCTCAGCAGCTGAAGTCCCTTGAGTATTGCCTCATATTCTGCTTGATTATTTGTACTATACGGTTTGATTGTGAAAGAAAACTCAAAACTTGCCCCCTGAGACAAAATAATCACCAAACCGATACCAGATCCATGCTTACAAACCGATCCATCAAAGAATAATGTCCACGAGATCGGCTCCACATAATTCTCTTTGACTCCTCTATGCTGTACAATAAAATCGGCTACCGCTTGTCCTTTGACTGCCTTAGCTGATTCATACCTCAGATCAAACTCCATCAGAGTGAATATCCATTTACCAACCCACCCCATCAAGACTGGAGCCGATAGCATGTATTTGATCACATCGGCTTTGTAAAACACTGTACACTCAGCCGATAGAAGATAATGTCTTAACTTTGTACATGAGAAATACAAACATATGCATAACTTTTCCACAGCAGGATACCTAGTCTCAACATCCAGAAGTCGTCGGCTCAAGTAAAATACTACTCGTTCTTTTGACTCAAACTCTTGTACAAGCACCGATCCGATTGACTTCTCATCGGCTGACAAATATAATTTGAACGGTATTCCTTTTTGCGACGGAATCAGCACTGGTGGAGAATTCAAGTATTTCTTGATATGATCAAAAGCTTTTTGCTGGTCACCACCCCACACAAACTCCTGATCGGCTCATAACCTTAATAAAGGAGTGAATGACTCAATTCTTCCTGATAAATTCGAGATAAATCTCCTTATAAAATTGAGTTTGCCGATCAAGGACTGCAGCTGTAGTTTGTTGCTGGGTGGCTCGGTGGTCTGGATGGCCCTGATGCTTCGTTGACTGACTTCAATTCCTCTCTCATGCACCATGAAACCCAAAAATTGTCCAGCCGATACGCCAAAAGCACACTTGTGAGGATTCATTTTGAGTCCGTATTTCTTCGTCCTCTCAAGCACTTTTCATAGATTGGCTATATGTTCTTCAATACCTTTGGATTTCACCACCACGTCATCAATATATATCTCCACCAGCTATCCGATAAGATCATGGAACATGTAGTTCATGGCTCTTTGATAGGTAGCATCGGCATTCTTCAATCCGAAAGTCATGACTACCCACTCGTATAAACCAATAGCCTAGGACACCTAAATGTAGTCTTGTGGATATCTTCTTCGGCCAAAAAAATTTTATTGTAGCCTGCATTTCCATCCATGAAGCTAATAATCTTGTGACCCGATGCAACGTCAATTAATAAATCTGCCATCGGTATTAGGTACTCGTCTTTAGGGATTGCCCTGTTTAAATCCTAGAAGTCGATGCATATTCTTAACTTTCCGTTTTTCTTCTTCACTGGGACAATATTGGACACCCATTCAGCATATCGGCATGGTTTGATAAAATTTGCATCGTATAACTTTATGATCTCTGCCTTGATTTCATCATTCCACTCTGCTTTGAATCTCCTCTGTGGCTGCCTAAATGGCCGATATCCCGGTCTGATAGGAAGCCGATGTTCTACAATCAATTGACTTAATCCCGGCATCTCATGGTAATCCCAAGCAAAGCATTCCCATAATTCCCAAGCAAAGAATTCAACACATAGATTTTTACTAATATACGTCGCCTCGGCTTGTCTCCTGGTCCTATATCTATTTGTTTCAACTCATCGGCCGACGTAAAACCTTGCCTTAACTTTCCTTCAGAGTCTTCTAAAGTTCCCATGAAAACAATGAATCCGAGCTGACTTGTTGAATCGGCTTTATTCCTTTATCAGTCACCTCTAGGAAATTTCCCACCCATGTTTGTTCAGACAGGTAGTTGAACCCATCAGCTTCCTAGAATAGCACATCAGTTGTTGCCACGCTAGTCGACTGATCGACCGTGATCACTTCAACTCTATCTCCTTGCCACTGTATGAGGTTTTGATGCATTGTTGAAGGAATACAACAGTTGGCGTGAATCCAATCCCTGCCAAGAAGTAGGCTATATGACCCCTTACTATCGATGACAAAAAATGTAGTAGGCAATGTCTTACTTCCAACTGTTAGCTCCACATTCAGTACTCCTTTGGTTTCTGATAGATTGCCTCTGAAGTCTTTCAACACCATATTTGTCTTAACTAAGTCTCCAACCATCTTACCTAATTTGCGGTATGTAGAATACGGCATCAAATTGACGGCTGTGCCTCCATCAACTAGTATCTTTGCCATCGGCTTACCATCAACATATCCGTTATATACAATGGCTTTAGGTGCCGATGCTTGGATTTATCTGGTTTGTCCAATATGGCTTGACTCGGTTCCAATATTAATTGGACAAAATCTTCTTCTTGACTTTCTTCATCAGATACATATGCTTTATATTCCATTGACAAGAAGAATACCATGTTAGCCTGAGCCGATGTACCAGCCTCTTTCTCTTTTTGCTTTACTTTCCATACTTTCTTAATTTTCTAGTTTCGATCGGCTTCTTCATGCTCCTGCCATTGTCTTTTATGCTGCTCTCTATATCGTAGCCTTTGTACCCTCCTTTTCTGATTCTTCGTAAAAATCCCGGACGGACACCACTGATCCTTTATGGAGTATGATCTTTTGTTTAACCCCTGGTCCTTAACTGTCCTTTGACCATGCCCTTCGTTGATCGGCCCTAATCGGCTATGTGTCGATGCCCTAGTGATGGAAGGCCGATCATACAATGTTCGGCTCTGGTCACAGTACCGAAATCCTGGTTTGTTGCATTCAGGACAGTCCTCGAATAACGGTAACTTCATGTTTTGATCCCAACAGTACTGAAAAAAGGGACAACCCCAGTGTGGATTATACCTTTCTTTTTGTGTTGTGGCTTGTTTTTCTTCGTCCTGTAGTCTAGAATATTTTTTCGATTAAGTCCGATGAAGTAACCTTCAACTCTTCCAACGTCTTTTTTCATCGGACCGATCTCCTGAGGTTCCTGCAATCACCATATTCATCGGAAAAGGATGCCCGTCAAACTTGATTCTCCCCTGTTCGACAACCGATTGTAACTGTTGCCGAAAGACCTTGCACTCATTGGTATGATGAGATATTGAATTGTGCCACTTGCAATACTTCTTTTTTCTGAGTGCTTCGGTAGACGGGATTACATGGTTCGGTGGCAACTGGATCTGCTTCTCTTGAAGGAGAAGATCAAATATCTTATCAGCTTTATTAATATTAAAATCATATCTTTCTTTTTTATTTGCTTTCTTAATCCATGGACATGATACGGGTTTTTTATTCCTAGTCCATTTTGTCAGTCCTACCTCCGCCTTGAATCCCTCATTATCCGAGTCTGATGCGTATACCTGTAGCTGATTGGCTTTTTGATGAAACCTTTCTTTCTTGGCACCTGCAAATCGGCTTTCATGAGCCGATACTCTCTGGAGTAGATGAGACAAACTTTCGAATTCTTGTGAAGAGAAAGACTCCCGAATCGGAGCCAACAATCCTTGAAAAGCCAAATCAGCTAGTTGTCTGTCACTTTAAATGAGACAATAGCATCGGCTTCTGACGTCTCAAAAACGCTGGATGAATTCCGGGACTGATTCATCGTGCCTTTGTCTAACCGATGTTAAGTCTGATAACCTCAACTCTTGAATTTTGGCAAAGAAATACTTATGGAACTGTTTCTCCAAATCAGCCCATCCCCTGATTGAATTTGGAGTAACAAAGAAAACCAAGAGAAGGTTGGTCCAAATAAAGACAATGGAAATAATCGGACCCTCAGAGCTTCATCAGTCGATGCCTCCCCGCATTGAGCCAGAAATCAGCTAATATGTTCCATCGTAGATACGTTATTTTGCCTTGAGAACCTGGAGAAATCTGGAATTTTGAATCGGTACAGCAATGAAATTTTGTCGAACCACTCTAGGTAAGTGTGTCAATACATGAAAGTCTATTCTTTAGGCTTGATGCCGAATTGCTCCCTTACAACTTCCGCAATTCTGGCAGTCCAATCTTTTCCTTTAGGTTCTCCTTTTGGTACTGTGGGATCGAAGTTGGTATCTGATATGATCCATAATGATCTCCTTGATAGTTATTACCAGGATATTCTTGTTTATATCCCTCGTAATAGGCCGTCCGATGATACCCTGGCATCACATCTTCATGCTGCCCCCCAATCCGCTCTTGCACTGGCGGAAACATATTTACCGATATATCCCTTTTGGATCTGTAAGTAACTTGTGGTTGTCCTGTTCTCATCGGCAAATACACCGGCTCTTGATCAGGTTCTTTAACAATAGATCCATCCACAGTTTTCTTGATTAAGTTGTGCAAAGTATTCACCAGTACACCCGATTGGTTAATGAGCGCATGGTGAATAGCTTCGTCAACTATCTCTTGTAGCGGCTTCTGAGGGCTGATAGGCGGCGATCGGCTCGATTCTCCTTCCAAAACTGGCTTTGGTATTTTGGACTTTTGAATCGATCCTTGTCGGGTCATACTGAAGGACTCCAGACAGAGCTTTTGAAAATTAGCTGTGTTCTGCTTCACCTGGTATCTCTGCTCCTCAGTTAAATCCTTCATCGTTACTGGGATTATATTGTTTGCGTTGATTTCTTTACCCTCCATTTGAGCACCACTGATTGAAGGACTTTCAACTGATGAAAAATGTCTTCTAGTCCCACCGGGCGTGCCAAGAAGCGTGCTCACCGCCAAAAAATCCCGTGACCAGGGAGAGACGGCGGCTCGGTCACGCGAAGGCCTGAGAGGTCTGCTTATCTCCAGTGCAGGTCCTTAAGCCTAGAGGTTCGTGAGCGTGCCAGTCAATTTGACCCTGCAATTGACAAGGAAGTGAGACGAGCGGGTCCAATACAGACGCTCGCTATCGGCTAGCTGCCGATAGGTTCGGGATGCTCTTCGATCGGCTGGAGAGCCAATGTGGACAGGTGTCGATGAGGGGTTGACCGCAGAGCCAATGGAGGAACCAGGGTGTGCTCAGAGGATATCGGGGCGCACGGGATCCATCCGGACAGCCGAACAGTGATTCATCGGCTAGAAAAACCGATGAGTGCGCATACAGCCTAGGCAATGATTAGCACAAGAAGGCACGGGTTGCAAAGCCGATGCCGCTCCGAATATGACAGCACGAGACCCGTCGCCCGCCGTGGCAGCGCCATCAACACCGAACCTCGAAAATCAGACCTAACCGAGACAGTAAGAGGCCGGGGCCAGTGGCAATGATACGGAGGACGCCAGATCGGCTATGCCGTAGCAATGATAGAAGCGAACCGATCGGCTAGCTGAGCCGATGAGGGGACACCTCTAAAGGCTGATGCGTATCGGCCGAGAGGTCGATGCCCTGTGAAGCTCAGAGTATGGATAACTCATCGGCTACTCACTCCGATGAGATGCCGTGTAGAAGACTATAGGCCTAAAGCTCGATCTACCGTCGACAGACCCGTAGGTCGGACCTAACCGATACAGCACGATATTGACGACAGCAGAGGGAGCTTAACAGGCCAATAGGTTCTGCACGGACGTGATGCGGTACACCTAATCTGACTAAAAGTTCGAACCTAAACGATATAGCCTTAGATAGTACAAAGCATACCAGGATAGTGACGGGACTTACCTTTCGCTGGAGATCAGACTAAACTGATGTAGCCTCGCGTCGAGAACCAGAACCCATCGATAAACACCTAGATGAACTAGGGTAGCGATGTGCCGAATTAGGATATGATCAAGAGATCTCTTACATGTTTCCAGGGGGTCTATATTTATATCCTGGATTTACAGACAGAGTCCGATGCGTCTACGACCATCGGATATTATTTGCTAGTAAGAACAAAGGAAAATATTTTTAAAGAAGTTAACTAACCAGCTAAACCTCTCTAATTGAGTATGGTTATAATTTACAAAAATAAGCACACTGCCGTAGAGTCTACTGCTGTTCCGTAAACCCGGTTTTATCTGAATAATCTTCTAATTTGTAATTGAGTCTTCCTTTGCTGCAACCTGATCGGCCTCTCCACTGTAGCTATCGGACGTTCTTTTAGTCAAACCGATCCTTCTTCTTCTTTCACTCGGACTTCTTGGACCTGATCTCGATTTAACAATCCTCTGTCTTTAAGCCGATCTAATCTTTTACTAATCTGATCGGCTTTTCTATAGTTCTCAATCGGCTTTGTCTCAGTATCTCAATCGATCGATGATTGTATTAAACCCTCCATCGAACCTCTCAGCTGATCGGATTTAGCCCCATCGAATCTCCCAGCCGATCGGCTTTAGCACCATCAGATCATCTAGATTTTAGCGTTGACAACATCGGGGTGTTCCTGCTGGGCGTCAGCGCGGCGGGGGAGCGGTTCAACCTGGCGACCATAGGCGCAGACCAGTTCGACTCCCTCGCCGACCGCGAGGTCTTCTTCAACTGATACTTCATCTTCTTCTACGGCTCCGCCGTGATCGAATCCACCGTCCTCATCTACGTCCAGGACACCGTGTCGTGGGAGCTCGGCTTCGGCCTCGCCGGCGTCGCCAGCGTCGTCGGCCTCGCCGCTTTGCTCCTCGGCGCGCGCTACTACCGCCGCCCCGCCGCGCAGGGCAGCCAGCCCGTTCACTGGGATCGCCAGGGTGGTCGTCGCCGCCGCCAGGAAGAGGAAGGTCGACGTGGCGGCGTCGGAGGAGTTGAAGTTTTACAGTGGCCGACGTAGCGGTGACAACGACGGCGGCAAGGCAAGCGACGACAATAATTTCGCCCCACGCGACAGCTTTAGGTAAGAAATTAGATACTAACTTTATCTTAGTTAGGCAAGACATTTTTAGTAATTAGTAGTAGCTAGGATAATAGCTTCACAGTTACTAATAGGAATAGCTATGCATACATATTTTAGACACTAAAAACACACACGATGTGTCAGATCAGTGAATACTAATAATCAATCGTGACAGATATAGTCCACCATTTTCACCACCACAGCGTCTTTCAGTCTAATCAAGTTAGTTTGCGCTAGAATTCAGTCTCAAATCATGATTCATGATATGTAACTAATTGCTTTCTATTTATAGATAGTTTTATTGTCTCTTCTGGTGTTAATTTCGATCTTCCTCTAGGTCTACTTTGGATATACCAAACATCTCAACTAATATTAAACATATTTTTATCTCTAATTGATCATATATAATATTGTTTTCGACTTATATCCATCTTATATAACCACAAATCTAACATAACATATGTATTTCTGCAACACTCATCTATTAAACATATTGTATTTTTCAGGCCAACATTATACCCCATACAGCATAGCAAATCTAATCGTTGATATATAAAACTTATCTTTTATCTTCTGTGATACCCTCTTATCACAGAGGATATCAGACACTTCATCCAGCTTACTTTGATTCTATGGCTAACGTCTACATCAATATCATTATCTATCTATAGCATCGATTCTAAATATCGAAAGGTGTCTTTCTTAGTCACTACTTAACCTCCTAAACTCATATCTCTCTTCTCATGTACTATGGTGCCAAAGTTACACCTCAAGTATTTAATCTTAGTTCTGCTTACTCTAAAACCTTTCGACTCAAGAGTCTATCGCCACAACTACTTTTGCTCAGCTCTCATCAACTAACACTACATATCTGTAAAGAGCATATACTAAAGTATATCCCCTTATATGTTCTTTGTAATATCATCTTATTACCAAGACAAAGAGGTACAGACTCAATGTTAATCCCCGATATAATTCTATTTTAATCAAGAAGTAAAATGTGTCACCATTTGAATACTATTCATAGCATTGTTGCACATATTGTTGATGAGAGGCATACTTTGTTGAGACATTATGTTTGTCTAAAGCCCGCCACGTAATATTTCTTATTATCTTATAATAAGCTTTCTCCAAGTCAATGAAAACCATATATAAGTAATTCTTCTATTCTCTAAACCGCTCTATAACTTATCTTATTAAGAAAATTGTTTCTATTGTTGACCTTCTAGGTATAAAACCAAATTGGTTTATAGAGATTCGTGTCATTTCTCTTAAACGGTGCTCAATAACTCTCTCCCATAGCTTCATAGTGTGGCTCATCAACTTAATTCCTCGGTAATTAGTATAACTTTGAATATCTCCCATATTCTTGTATATTGGTATTAATATGCTCCTCCTCTACTTCTCAGGCATTGTGTTCGAATGAAAAATATTTTTAAACAACTTGGTTAGCCATACTATAGCTATATCCTCGAGACATCTTCACACCTTAATTGCAATACCATTAGGGTCCATCGTCTTACCCATTTCATCCTTTTCAAAGCTTCTTTGATCTCAGATTATTGGATCTTTTGCACAAAGTATCTATTGGTGTCATCTAATAAGTTATCTAATTGGATGGTGGTGTCCTTGTTACCATCATTGAATAAATTGTCAAAATACTTTTACCATCTATATCTAATCTCATCATCCTTCACCAAGAGTTATTCCTTCTCATCCTTAATACACTTAAATTAGTTAAAGTCTCTCGTCTTTCAATCACGAGTCCTAACTATTCTATAGATGTCCTTATCTCCTTCTTTCATACTTAGACGTTGATAAAGATCCTCAAAAGCACATCCATTTGCCTCACTCACAGCTCATTTTACGATCTTCTTTGCCACATTGTACTTCTTTATATTGTCCTCACTCCTATGCAAACATTTATAGTATTCTTTCTTCTCCTTAATAGCTCTTTGCACATTTTTGTTACACCACCAAGTGTCTTTAGTTTCACATTCACTCCCTTTGATTACACCAAATACCTCTGAAGCAATCTTCCGAATACATGTTGTCATCTTCTCCCACATGTTATTTTATCGTCTTCTTCCTTCCAAGC
The DNA here is from genome assembly GCA_030770085.1 of Oryza coarctata. Taxonomy (NCBI): domain Eukaryota; kingdom Viridiplantae; phylum Streptophyta; class Magnoliopsida; order Poales; family Poaceae; genus Oryza; species Oryza coarctata. Next base: position 10,910,509 of record CM061471.1, read on the forward strand.
GCCCTCTTCGATAACTCTTTCCTTAAAAACATTTGATATCTCTCCTTCTAACTTTCACCACTTTGTTCTTATAATTTTGGCTTATTTATCCCTATGAGCATTACCAGAAAGTAGAAGTCAGCCATCACCAGCCTATATTGAGAAACCACACATTTTCTAGGTATCACCATATAATCCAAACATGTTCATTTATCCCCTCTTTTTAAAAGGAAAAAGTCAATTTGGTTAGAGTATTGGCCACTACTAAAAGTCACTAAATAAGATTGTCTCTTTCTAAAGAAAGTGTTGGCTATCATCAGATCAAAAACTATAACAAAGTCTAAGATTTTCTCTCCCTCATGATTCCTACAACCATATTCAAAATCTCTATGTGTTTTCTCGAAATCTATACCTGTTGCACTGACATGGCCATTAAAATCGTCTTCTATAAAAAGCTTCTTGCTACTAGGTACAGCTCTAACCAAGCCATATAAGCATTTTTAGAAATATCTCTTAGTACTCTCATCCTATCCTAATTAAGGGGCATACGCACTAATTACGTTTAAGACTATATCACTAAAAACAATTTTAACTAAGATGATCTCATTTCCTTGCCTTCTGATCTTCACCACATCATTCATAAGCCTCTTATTAATTAGAATTCCTACTCTATTTTTATTTGAAGTTGTCTCTGTGTATCAAAGCTTGAAGCCAGTATTATCTACCTCATTCGCTTTCTGACCCTTCCATTTAGTCTCTTGAACGCACAAGATATTTACACACCTCCTAACTATTGTCTTAACTAGCTCTCTTAATTTACCCATAAGGGAGCTTATATTCTAACTAGCTAGACAAATTCTAGTTGTATCAACTTGCTTCCTTACTTATTTTTCATCATATCCGAATGCCGAGGTGGCACGCTACTAAAAATGCGACAATCTAATCCTTACTCACTTGACACTATGCTCATATCACGATATAGTGTGTTATTAAGAGGGTTATACTCCGATGAAATTTTCTTAGGTTTCATCTTGTTTCATCAAACCTAACACAATTCTTCTCTTATACTTATTATACTTAGAGACTAACTTACTAGGTTGAGACACTAAGTCAGACTAACTTGCTAGGTTCAGACACTAAGTCACCTCAACACTAATAGGGTTAGTCTATCATTTTTACAAATATATAAAAATCATTTTTAGAAGTAGGCTGCACATGCGGTTGGCATTATGAAACAGCCTGCACAGTACATCGGTGAAATTTTTTTTATAGTGTGTTCTTATTATCAAAAAAATGTGTCATTTTTTCTGTTAAAATGAAATTTTCCTCTGATTGCCCTTTGGAAGGCATGAGTTTTATAGGATTTCCACGGGATAATTCAAATCTCTCAAAAGTCCCTTAAATTTTCAACATTCCAAAGGAGGCCTAAACACGTTGTCTGAAATTTTGCTGAACTTGAAACTTTAAGTTGGAAAATTGACCAATAAATTCACTGTTCTTAGTTGGTTTTTTTTTCTGAAGTGGTCGTAGGAGAGCTCCCACATTATATTAAGATAGATTACATAGTTTGCACAATTGCAGAAACAAGTTACATAAGCTGTGCTTTAATTTAAACAAAGGCATATACATAATTACTCTAACATGTACAAAAGGTGAAACAACAGCATGCTATCATAATACTATACAGAGAACTTGTCAATATTGTACTAGTTGTTACTGATTAGTATTACATAGAGAATCTTTTATGGCCAGTGGCTAATAAAGGGCAGGAATACTTCGACAAGATGGGAGGTAGAACAAGAAAAAGGCGGAATAGCTACTATGGCAGCAAGTTGATCACTTCACCAAATCTGATTTATTCCAAAACGCTGAAATTATCGTGATCTTGGGTCTGCCCACGCGTGCTTTATTCCAAAACGCCGAAATTCTTCTATATATTTATGTGTACGTGTACTACCTGCCATCGATTTCAAAACTCTTGCTTGATCCACTTTAAATGTTCGAAAATCAGAACCGTGAATGCTACTCCTTCCGTCCCAAAAGTGTGTATTTTTAGTTTTGTCCAAAGTCCGATCCAACCCTTTAAAACTCAGGGCAAAAGATATATATATTTATATTCTCGCTGGTTACTACAACTAGGATTTTAAGTTACAATGTCGCACTCAATCATATCACCTAGGTAATTAGTTAATATACTCTCAATAAACATAATTAATACACAGTGATAGTTAGCAATTTTGGTCCTCACGGGCAGGATTAATTCTAACTTATGTATATAATTAATTGCTGTCTTGTCTCCAAGGCGTGTTTTGAATATATAGTTGTGACTAGTGTCTTCATCAGTACATCTCGTTTAATTAATTAAGGGAGGGACCCGGCGAAATTAATTAACGGAGGTGAATATGTAAGTGATACAAAGGTTAAAATATGTAAGAAATTAATACTATCACTGAACAGAGAGCACCGATGTCAATTTCAAATTAAGGTAATAACGCCTCATAAATTGGATATTTATAAAAGTGTAGAAAATATCAGTATATAGAGACCAGATCGAGATGACTTATATAAGACAAACAACCACTATAATTATACTTTTTATAATTACAGTAGACTTTTAGTTCTACTTTTGAATCAAATACTATAATTTCCAACAGCCTAAATGAAAAACGAAAATTTAAATTTTAAAAATTAGAGTTCATTTTTTAATCCTTAATAAACCGTTTCACTTGTAATAAGTATAAGTGGAATAGGCTGGTTATGGCCAAATTAGTGGAACTACGGCTATGTTCGAATGTTTCTTTTCTAATCTTTTTCTAATATTCTACCTTTGATTTTTTTTATTTTATATGAGCACGTTTTTTAAACTACTGTATTTTTAAGAAAAAATATAAAAAAAGTTACTTAAAAATTATATTAATCTATTTTAAAGTTTTTTATAGATAAAAATAATCAATTATACGTTAATATATAGATCCGTTTTATATAACTGAAAAACGGATCTGTTCCCGCGAAGGGACGCAGCCTAAGCTACTTGTGTAAGAGACTTGTTACATAGCCAACGACCTGGGACCACGTGACGAAAATTTCAGGTGATAGAACCGATTAGTCTCGCCTCACAAACTTGGTTTTTCTTATGGGAGAAGTCTCGCCTACAACAAGGACAAGTTAAGTACTAATATCTAACTAAAACACCGAAAAATTAGGTTAGAACGTTTCGTACATATGTGCTGCAGGTCTCCTTTCCTACGACTTCCATTCGAAAATTAAATAACATGTACGCCGCCAAGATGCAACCATTTCGTACGATGTGACGAATTTGATAACGACATATCAACCATATCAAAATTAAATCAAATGTAACGCACTGCAATTATTATGCCTGCTTCATACAGAATCGAAGTTAATTTCGAATTTTAAAATTTGTTTTTAGGAATCATTCTGTATAGAGTTTTGCGTGTTTAATAAGCAACCAGGAAAATAAACCTTGGCCATTAAAGTGACACAAAAAACCTAAAATTAATTAACCCTAAAATTGAATTTTAAAATTTAAAATCATCTTCAAATTCCCACTAATAATTCTTTTTAATGATGCTCCACTAAATGACCAGCAGATTAATTATTCGGAGCTGATCACCTTCCACTTCGTCACACTCCGATTTGCTACTTAATTACTGTACGGCAACGGCACGAACACTGACGTGACAATGACGTCCACTTTGAACAACTGACGCGACCTGCAACGGTGGCGTGCATGCAAATGCAGCTTCCTCAACCGCGCCGCGGTGATCACCGACGGCGACGTCGACGACGCGGCGGTCTGGCCGTGGCGCGTCTGCACAGTGCAGCAGGTGGAGGACCTCAAGGAGGTGCTGCGCATCCTGCCGCTCTGGACCTCTCCATCTTCCTCAGCGTCTCCATCGGCGTGCAGCTCAACATCACCGTCCTGCAGGCGCTTGCCCTGGGCCGCTTCGACGTGCCGGCGGGCTCCATGATCGTCTCGTCCTTCATCGCCGTCGTGGTCTTCCTCGGCCTCATCGACCGCGCGCTCCTCCCGCTCTGGCGGTGGCTCACCGGCGGCCACGTCCCGACGCCGCTTCAGCGGATCGGCGTGGGCCACGTGCTGACCGTGCTCAGCATGGCCGCGTCGGCCGCGTCGCCACCGTGCGCGCCCAGGGCGAGGAGGGGAACCTAGTGTGAGTGTCGCCGCTGTCGGCGATGTGGCTGGTCCTGCCGTTCGCGCTGTCCGGCGCCGGCGAGGAGTTCCACTTCCCGGGGCAGGTGACGCTCTACTACCAGGAGTTCCCGCCGTCGCTGAAGAACACGACCACGGGCATGGTGGCCATGATCGTGGCGCTCGGGTTCTACATGAGCACGGCGCTCGTCGACATCGTGCGGCGCGCCACGGCGTGGCTGCCGGACAACATGAACGCCTCCAGGTTGGAGAACCTCTACTGGCTGCTCGCCGTGCTCGTCACCATCAACTTCGGGTACTACCTCAAGTGTGCCAAGCTCTACAAGTACAAGAACATAGCCAAGTAGATGATGCATGGCTGCCATGGCAACACAACTGAACAACTGTTAATTTCCTTCATCTTGAGCTGTTCATTACAATAAACTGCTGACATGAGACGATCATATCACAGAGGATGTGTGATTGTGAATTATCAGTAGGGTATTTTCCATCTCCTCCATCGAGGAGAACCGTGCAAGTTTGCCCGTGATCTTGTGATATTCATCTGCATTCATGGCTGAATTATGCTAGTTTCCTGCCCAAATTCTTGTGTCGAGAAACCCAATCTTCAACTGCATGGCTGGATGAATTATGCTAGTTTCTTGCCCAAATTCTTCTCTCGAATTACTCAATTCGATCTCAGCAACGTACCGATGCCCTCTCCATCCAGCTCCAACGGTTTTACAACTCTCTAAATTTTGCTGAAGATGTTGGAGAGGGCAGAGTTGTTGTGGCTATGGCCTCACTCTGTTCAGAATTATCTAAACCTTCTGCTGGCCAGCGATGTTCTGCAACATGGGTAGAATCGCAAACAAAGAAAACGCTTTAGCATGATATCTTCTATGACGTATAAAATCAGCTTTCACCATTCAAGAAATCTCCATGACAGAGACTGATGCATTATATATCTTGTTTTTGCATAAATTATTTTATAAACTGGCCAGCATGCCTTTCAGAAGCATCAACCAAATCAATCTGACATGGAAAGAGAAATCTTCACAGATTATCTGATCACAAATCAAAGCTCAAGATAAGCAAAGCAATGTTTGCAGATAAACTACACCAACAGCTTAGTATTCCTCTGTCAGAAATCTCAGCACTATGCCTTGTATGGCGAGGATGCGCCCCCGCCAATGCTACCGCCCAACTTCATCAGGCTGCCATCAGCATTTTTCTCAAACAGGTCATCAAAGTACTTGTTAGAAGAAACATAAGATGGCCTGAGAGCTCCTGCAGACATCGGTTGCTTTGTGCTCCTGTTTGTTGGTGATTGTAACCCGGCACTTCGAAGTGGTGCCCCGAAAGAATTTGATTGCTGTAGAGGCCTCAAATTCAATGATACATTAACCGACGTGCTGGAAGTAGATTGGTTCTTCAGTGAAGCTACAATGAAAGGGTTGGACTCGGTGGTGTCATCAAATGCCCACGGCGGTGGCGGGTAAGGAGATGAGTTGTAGGGTAATTGTGACTGGGATGGTTGTTGATGCTGCTGAAGCTGAACGCCTGGAGTTTGAGATTGAAGCTGAGCCCAAGGAGCAACATAGCTGTTGTATGGTGCAGCAGCAAGTCCTTGATTTGAGTAACTAGGCTGTGGATGATCATTGGCTGGGGAGCCACCTTGGTTCATGGCTGCAGCCTGAGATGTTGGAGTATGAGGTGGTGAAGGGTTTGATGATACAGTGAGTGCAAGAAGGTCACTCATAACTTGCTCTTCGGCAGTTCTAACAGGAGCTGGAGGATCAGGCAGTGACAATGCATTGCTTTGAACAGGAGGTGAAACTGTAGAGGTACAAGAAGATGATGAACTTGTTGTCCCGTCACCATGGGTGATCAACAAAGATGTGCCTATGCCAAAAGGGGTGCTCTCAGCATTTGTACACCTGAATTTCGAATTCCTGATCACAAGATTGATTGTCAGGTCTGGATGAATTTCAAGGATAAATGAGCTAGGTAGGAAACAAGAAGATAGTTGGCAATCAGAACTACCTGCGAGCGAGCTGGGAGAACTCGTCGTCTTCATCTTCATCCTCTTCAGCAAAAACATTGGTTGGTACTATAGCAGCAACTGCAGCTCGAGGAGCCCCTGTTGCCACTGGAGTTGAAGTGGTTTCTGCTAGTGCTTCATTCATGATATCTGTTTCTTCATCTGGTAGAGGAGAACCTGATGCAATCGCATCATGTTTGCCAAGCAGAATCTGCATCCTATCATTCAAGTCAAGAGCTTGGCCCAAGAGCTCCTCATCTCTGTAATAATGCAGCAGATGAACTTGAGACAGTGCTAATCAACACTATAATTAAAAAAAATTATATAGAAGCTAGGAAGTTTAATCTTGCTGTAAACAAAACTCAGTTCTGCTTCCTTAATGGAAATTGGAAGGCCTCCCTCTTTGTCAAAAATTAAAAAAAAAATGTATATAAGTAAACTAGTTCAAAGGAAATTAGTTGCCCATCCTCTATTTCCTCTTCCACCTCCCTAAAAATTCTCTTAACAAAAGATATGTAAAATCATCTCAAAACTTTAAGTCTCTAACAAAAATGTTGGAAAAAATAACTCCCAGCAGGAAAACTAAACACAATTTTATTGTTATCTGAACAACCCACTCCCTCTTGAAAATCAGGAGGGCCATGGTAATGGATGCTTAATGAGCTCGGGAGTTTGACGAAGCATGGCAACAAGCCAAGGTTGTGGAGTAGACTAGTGAAATGATGGTGCCTCGTTGTTGTACGATAATTAAGTTATTTTATCAATTGGAAAAAACATCATTCAATTAGTATGCATATAGTTGTCTGAAAAATCATCTCTACATCTGATGAACAAACTCAATAGATAACACCGTACTCTTATGAATGAGTCATCAGGTCACAAGCTATCAGTTCATGCAACAGAATTTTCAGGCAATACATGACTTTTAATTTTTTATTTGTCGTATCCATTATGCACAGCCTTATCTAACCAAGTCATATAGCTACTGGATCCATATAATATCGTATACAGTCCATCATATACATGCATGAGAATAATTTTATTATCTATTCCCCTTCAAGTTTTTTCTGAACAAAACGGCTAACAGATGTTCTGTACACCCATGATTTTAAGATGTTGCTCTGTTCTTATCCTCACTTTGTACGCATTGCAAACCAATCAAATTTTGCCTAACTTAAATTCATGTGTGTTAGTTCTTCTTTGGAATTAAATAGCAACTTCCAACATCCCAACAGCAAAAGATGACATGATCAAATTAATGGAACTGTGCAAGCTGAACAGAGTAAATATGCAGGGCACAATGTTCATACAAGTATATACCTTAATGAGGTTACCAAACTTATGATCTTTTTCTGGTCCGACCGGCATTGTTTCACAAGCTCTGTGATAATTTCATCATTGACAGCCTACATTGCCAAAAAGGTTTTTAGTTTTAGAAACATAGCATTCAAAAAATCACTTCTAGTCTTCAACACCAAGAAGTAAAATGGAAGTTACATGGCAGTCAAGGATTACCGTAAAAAACTGAAACAACAATCTAATAATAACTATGACCCTTTTTAACATCAAAACATAAAGCTCTATGCACAATAAATAATCAAATAGACATCACATGTCATACCCCACGATCATGTGGATTCACTGCTTTCAGCATCTCACTTAATAGTTCAACAGCACTTAACATGCACTCCAAGTCCGATAAACTAAAAGAAAAAAATTTAATGTCATAAAACATGGGGGGCAATAAGGAACAGTATTTCCATTAATAATACATATTGAAATGATGTCACCTTAGGGAAGGTCCGTTAGATGACATTGCCTCATCAAGTCTAGAGGAAGAATTAACTGGCATTCCGTAACTTGGTTGATGATATGATTCCAAAGATGTTGGGCGTGTGGTTGGAGGAGTAAGTATTGGTGCAGCATCAGGTGATCGCCGAGGAAATTCCAAGCCCAATTTCTGCAGATAAAGATACTAATTGATTTGTCTCTCAACTCATACTACATCTATTAGTAAATGTATGGAATTTTAGACTCCCCCAATCAAACTTCTTTAACTTTGACTACTATTACAGAAAAATCTGCTATTATTTGCCAGGAAAAGTATTTTCATACAACAATAGCCTTTTAGTTTGATAAACAAACCGTGGTGAAATAGTGATACAACCTTCATACAATAGTCATGGTCATATATATGGATGTATTTCAAAGCTTTTGCAAAGTTGTCCATGTGGTAGTCAATCATGCATTAAACTTATAAGCTATACCACACAACATTGTTATTCTAACAGGAGCCAAACAATGAAGGTGCAGAAGAAAAATGCAAGTTAACTAACCTCAAACATTATTTGTAATAGGGCCAAAGACTTATTGATCATTTACACTTGCGGTTAAAATTTGACTGTACAAGAATTAGGAAATCAAGCTGCAGGTTGTAATGTAGTCACTGAAATCCCTTTAAAAGCCTTAAAGATAAAAAAACCATTCCCATGTAACACAGCAGTTGATGATATATTGAACAAACCTTCATTTCAGTATATGCCCAATAGAACTGGGGATGCTTCCCACCGTTCCCACCAAATGCTTCTTGCCATGATTCAAGGAGTGCTAGAATTTTGTCTCTCAATTGCGTATCAGTCTGAAAACAGCCATGACTCAAAAAATTAGATCAGCATGGCGTAATAAAGAAAGTTAAAAGTGAAAGAACTTCCAAATTAAGGACCTCAAGCCTCAGAAAGATCTAGGTTGAGTGTGATAATTCAGTTATTCTAATATTATTACCCATTGTTTCAACAGTAAATGTAGTATTTGTAAAGTTTCCTGTGAGATCAAAGACTAGGTGAATAGATAAAAACGCCAAAAAGAATAAACAGATAAAGAGATGTTATTCAAAAGAATATTTGCTCCCTATGAAAACTGGAAATTGAAGGAGTATGATTCTCCCACGACTATTCAGCTCCTGCTTGTTCAACGACTCACGCATAAATCATTCACTGTTACTGAGTCTTGCATTTATATGATAAGTGATTTTTAATAGTATTCATTTAGACTTTGAACAAGAATAAAAAATTATAATCTTATTATATGCATCTTGCAAAGCGTAAATTATGTATCTCATAGATAGGTTTGGTGTTGAATTTAAGCCATATCAGCTATAACATCAAACCATATCTGTACCCCACAAAAAAAAAGGAATTTTACATGGATGCCACCCCAGAATGTCTTGATTCAGAAAATTCCCAACGAGCTAGTATAAGGCCATAGGACCACAGAGTAGAATACCACCCTAGAGTCATACATCAAGTGGCATTTTACTGCAGAGTGGAATGTAGATGAATGACCCCAAAGAATTGCCATAGGGAAAAAATCAAAATGTAACCTTCTTCTTCACAATTTTGATCATCTCCTGCAGTATATCACGCTCTACAACTTGTGAATGCACATGATCCCCACAATTCTTCATTAGAGTTTCCAATAACTGCAAAGCAATTGCATGGCGTTCTCACAGAGACAAATAACACAGGATTTTTAAGGACCTAAAGGTTATTTAAGCAGAGATGCATACCGTCAAAGCTAAAAACTGAACCTTTGAATTTTTGTGCTGGAGACGCTTCTTCAAAGCTTTAATCACCTCTTTTGCTTGCCTGAATGAATGCATTATTTTAATCTCAGCTATTTACTCTCATAGTATATCATTGATATATGATATTTTCTATAGCTTGTACTTTCAATTGTGAGGCTGTTAGAGAAGGATTCAAACATGAACGGCTATAGCTGATTAGTTATTCCTATTGGAGTTTCCTAGTGAGCTCATCAGTTGTATTTCTCAACATTGGTTCAGCTACTACAATGGTGAAGTTTTAAATCCTGACGATTTGGAACTTGGTTCAGCTACTACAATGGTGAACTTCTCAACATTGCTGACGATTTAGCAGAGCATGATAGGTCAAGTCAGTCGCATAAGTTATTCAACACATGTATCATATTTGTATATCAAAATGATTCCCCTACATTCTCAACAGCTTAAGCTTCGCTGGCTAGCCATAACATGGAACCAGAGATATTATGGTTCAGTGCTCCTGTCTGTCTCTCTATAGCACATTTTTTAAGGAAATGAATCATGTAAAAAGGATTAAGTGTAATTAGATTAAGATGGTCCCCCTGTGCCTATGTTGGGGTGTAGAATGGCACCTGGTTCAGTCCAAACGACAAGTGCTGCATTTAAGCATGAGCATCATTCTTGATATGGGGAAAAGCAATGCGTGTTTTCAACTGGCTTACCTGTTGCATATGCCTTTTTTTAAACTTGAGAACTGGTAACGGGAAACCATCCACAAAAAAGAACTAAATTAAAAAGTTATAAAAAGAAGGATTCAAATTTTATATATACTACGGTTCAATTAAAGAAAGGCTAGTTGAGACGATATTCTAAATTGAAGCTTTCCGTTGACAAATGATCGTTCATGGCCCCTGTACTATGTATTTGCCATGATCAAGCAAGGGGCAACTTTTCCAGAACAGCAAAAGTTAAAAAAAAAACTAAAAAAACTTTTCCAGAACAGCAAAAGTTAAAAAAAAACGAAGAAAAAGTGCATACTGATTATGTGGTACTGAATACTGATCATAAGATTAGGAGCAACTAATCAGATCTTAAATTTCTGGCGATTTGACGACGATTGGAGCAAGGCACCCTTTGATCATTTCCTTTGGTCTGTATCTCACGAGGCATTTTCCGATGATGATAACGTTGTTTTTTCACATACCCGAGAACCTATTCTTTTCCCCGTTAACCCACGCCCTTGGAAATAACATTACTCATAGCGATCGTAATTAGAGAGAAAGAGAAACCGACTTTTTTTATTGAATTATCCATCGTGATCAAAATCCAAATAAGCAGAGCATACTCTACCATAATTTTTCGGTTGCACGAGAACCAAGAATTCAAAACTAAATCATCGGGAGAGAGAGAGACAGAGACTGAGACAGAAATAAAGAGAAAGAGAGGGGGGGAGGGTGACCCGTGATCGGAGTTGACGGCGTCGCAGATATCGATGTTGAGGGTCCAGTCGGGGCCGAGCAGCAGCTCGCTCGTGGCCTTGTCGACCCGCACCACCGCCATCAGTGACCGATCGGCCGGCTCCGGCCTCTTTCTCTCGCCTCCCGATCGATCGCCTCTCTCTCTCTCTCTCTCTCTCGCGGTGGCGGAAAGGGGATTCCCCCGTGGGTGCGCTCGGACGGGGACGGAGACGCTGAGTGGCGGCGGTAAACAACAAACAGGGAAGGGAAGGGAAGGGAAGGGGGCGGCCATTATTAAAGATGCTGCCCTCTGTTTTTGTTTGGGTGTGCACGCGTTGCCGTTGCCTACGCACGCACGCGGCGTGCGCCTCGGAGCGGAGGCGAAGCGAAACCGAAATGTGAGAGGTGACACACACAACGGACGGCTCTGCCTGCTGCCGCTGCGGTCCTGCAGTGCCTAGGTAAGCCTCATCGTTTTGCCCGGTATGCAATCGTTCCTCAAAATTTAAATTTTAAAATTAATTTTAATATATTTTAACGTATTTTTTATATTAATTTTTAAGTTGCTAAGAATACATATATAAAAATTTTATATATAAGATACTTTTAGTTATTAATAGGCCATTTTAATTTATAATCAGCTTATTGCCAACTAATGAAATACTCTCTACCTCGTTCGTCTTAAGATATATCAATTTCTAAATATCTCTCAAATATAGTAGCCCACAATTGATGAAATACAACTTTTACTATTAAATTTTATCTCAAAGTTTTATTGTAGACCCAGATATCTCACCAATCCTAGAGAACTAAGTTTTTTTTACCTTTTCTTAATATCCATGTTAAAACCTATTTTATTTAGGATGGATAGAGTATTATTTTTTGATTAAAACATATCATACGCACTTGTATGCTTGAGGTCAAATAGGCGATTGTAACAGAAGATAGTACGTACTACTACTTGTCTGCTTGAAGTCAAATGGGCAATATGTACAAAGCCAGGTCCTGACGGAAAAAAAGCCCGATTTTACTTCCTTGACTGTTACTTTGTTCGATTTTATTCTATCAACTAGTTAATAAATGGTTAAATTGGACGAATTAGCTATTTGGCTAAATTTATAGTAGTTTTAGTCAACCTGGTATTTATTGTAGAAGTGATGAGCTCACTTGGCAGCCCTTCAGCCCATGTCATCTTCCTCCTTTTTTTCTCCTCTCATGACAGCCTCCTTCCCCTTCTTATTCATCTATACCCTTGTTTTCTTCACAATCTTTCTATTCCTTGATGCATCTGCCCTTAATTTATATGCTACTATCATTGTGCCATACTGTAGATCTAGCTATGGCGACCGTCACCAAGATCATAGATTTGGATAATAGTGAGCCTGAATCGCAATCAGAGATTCGATCTTTTTTTCTTCTCGCCTGTGTTTTTTCAATCACAAGTGAAAGAGAGAATTTACAATGCTATAATGTGAAGTGGCTTTATGAAGAATGTAGCAAATAAAGTTAAAACTATAAGACTCCTGTCACTACTTTTACATTTTAACCCTTAATTATTTTTATTAGTTCTTATAGCATTTTATTATTATCAACTCAACAAAAACTTTTATACACATATACCATTATTCTCCAAACGAACCCATCTACTTAGTCATACATGACCATTCTATTCCCATCGTGCTTAGATCCACGCTGTCCTTCCACACATCCTGGAGCATAACCGTCGTCATCTCTTTTCCGACGGCAAACTCCACACCACCGGCGAGCACTCCTCCTCGTCGCCGGGCACTGCACGCGTGCCGCCGTGTCCTCCCCCATCCTTAGGCACCACCGCCAGATTTAGTACGGGTGGCTAGATAGGGCTGTAGGTGTCAGACTGGGTCCAGTAGGAGGTGGATTGTGACCGCACTCAAATCTCCAAGTGCCACCTCCAATCTCTCTCTCATGAGACATCGATGCCTTCCTGAGGACAACCTGACAGCACACGAGACCACTCCCAAACCTCTAGCATCTAGGCATCGCTCAGTAACTGCTCTAGTGGGTGGCAACCTGTGTCAGCTTAGCACCTGGGAGGCTGTGACCATTCTGGTGGGGTCCACCTGGTGGGGATGATACTGTGAGAGCAAGCACTGTAAATGTAAACACCACAAGTGCCCTATCTCTATATTAACTTTAAATAAAAATAAAAAGAATAGTGGATTAGGTATAAATAAATTAATTATATTAGAGATAGTGTGTTGAATATGCTGTCTTTTAATTTATAAGTAATTAATATAAACTAAATTAGAGGTAGCAATCACGTGTGCTTTAAAACTTACTCCGATCATTGCACCACAGCAGATACTGGGGTAATGGGGTCATGGTGCCTGATATGCCACCAGTTGACCACCGCCCACTGTTGTCCACGTCAACATATCAACATACATGAAGATCGTGCTAGCGCACGAGTGGACAAAAGAAGCTTTCATAATTGAAGCGTTTGACTCGAAGCCCACTATTGTATTTTTCTTGTGCGATGACGATGGGGCATGATGTGGCCGATATGGACATTAATTCGGTTTCTGCTCTTGACAGAGAAATGATGGGTGGAGCTTTAAAGAATGGAGACAAATTTAGCTTTGCTACAAGAGGGCAACAGAGAAAATCTACGGACCCCAACTGTGCAAAACTTTATTTAGTGTTTAGTAATGATGTTTAATGCATTGCTTTTTTATCTATCCCAACATGAAAAGCACGAACAATCCCTTCATTGATTTTATATGCCGTATGTTAATTTTAAAAAAGCCAAACTTGGTAAATTTTGACTAACAGTTAGTGAAAATATCTATTTAGTGTATAAAAATTATATCGATATATTTATATTTTCAAAATGTTTTCATACAATAATATTGTTTTTAATAGAAAAATCAATTATCAATGCTTAAATGAGAGTTTTAAACTAAATTACTCCCTACAAAAATTTAGTCTTATCTCAAACTCATTTAAATTATAGTGTGCATATGCAATATTGAGAATATCAGGGCAAGTTTGATTCGCTATTACACCAACAAAGTTGATGTAGTATCAAGTCTTCGGCAAGTTTTGGCGTTTAATATTTGTGTAGGGTCGAGGTCACATAGCTTTGGTAAATGTTAGCCTCGAATCCGAACGTTTTAATATATTATTGTAGTTACCAAATAAATTTGGCATCAAATCAAACGCGTCCTTATCTCTCTCATTACTGAATATAAAGGCAACGGCCCTAGCCCATATAGGCCAGACCATACAATGGGCTAATGCAAGGGTATATTTGGCAAACGGACCTGGTCTGCCATAATTAAAATAGGCCCGGTTCACTAAGCTCCACAGTTGAACATTACAAGACAGGATTAGTTGGGAAAATACGAGCATTAGGCTGCGTTCAAGCCGACGATGAAGACAAGGTTTCTCTAGTTTTATATGTGTATATTATAAAAAAATTATAAAAAAGTTACTTTAAAAAATTATATTAATCTATTTTTAAATTTAAAATAAATAATACTTAATTAATTAATTGTGTGCTAATAACTTATCTAGTTTTACATATTTTTTCCTTTTTCTTTATTCTCTTTCACTCAACCACACCTTAAACGGTAAAAGGCGAGAATTATAGGAGGAGAGTTCCCATCAGCTGGGTTGATTAATTGTTGAGCTTTTTAGGTATTTTCAAAACCAAGCGTGTCCAATAGCATTGAGTAGAAACAATTGAAAACTTACCTTCATCGAAATATTGAACGAATCTCTTTAAAATGTTAAACAAGGGAGTAATCAGATATGACATGTGTACATGGCAAAAGATTTTTTTTTTGTTAGACATCAATTGTTCGTAGAAACATATTATCGTGCATAGAGATAAATTTGATAGGAAATGGTTGAATGAGAGCCGGTGGCAAAAAAAAAAAAAGATCTGCAAGAAATTTGAAAACTAAAATTTTTATTTAACATATATATTAAAATAATGGATCTCAGACAAATCAAGATAACTTAAAGATTGATGATTGAAATTGATCTTTCATTTTTTAAACCTTGAATTATAGATTAACATTTTAGTTCAATAAGTTCTCACTCACATAACTTAAATCTAAAATTAATGTTGGTAGGTTAAATTTATTTTTAAGTACAAGTTGCACACACATCACTACTTTAAAAAACTAAAAAAATACCTGGATGTGAAAATAATTAGGGGATTATGTTGAAGGCCAGGCTATAAAAATTAATTTTACACTTTTACATGTGGATTTATTAAGAGCTCACTTGTTAAAATCATGATCTTTATAAGAGAAGTCTGTGTAAAAACATGTCTACCGCATATAAAAACATGGTTATTTTTATAGGTGTTGCTCTCACTCTTATAACTGCTGCTTGTAAATATAGCAACAAAATATAAAATCCACAGGCCACGCGCATGACGAATGGGTAACTCTCACTTCTCCCCTCTCTCCCATCACCTCGCCCTCCTCACCTCCAATAGTCTCTCCTCCATCAACAACTGGGTGGCAGGCTTTAGGCACACCGTATTTAACTTCTTCCTCTCCATGGACAACGGTGGCACAATTTGAGTGGTGGCAGCGGCGGGCTCTAGGCACATTGGATCTAGTGGTAGTGGTGCTCGAGAGGAGTGGAATTGATGGATTCACCGTCGGCGGTTGCCACAAGAGGGACGACTCCACTGCCGGTAGCCATTGGAAGGGGAAGGGCCGCTTCACATGCCTTGATCTCTCTAGATCCATGAGTAGGGAGGGTCAACATTTAATGACTTTATTGACCACCGCCTATAGCGACAAAGGTGGACTTCAGTGATGATGACTTCACCAGCAAAATTTTGTGAATTATGTGGAATTTTTTTACTGGGAGATAGGTTTCTAGAAAACTTTTAATTTTTTTTCAAAACTCTTAAAAATTGATTTTCATATATGTCCACCTATGAAAATTTCAATTTTCACATAGTTAGGTTCTAGGCAGGAACTTCACTTGCCCGAGAAAAAAACATTTTAGCCATATGTAAAAATATATTTTTTAAGTACACCTACAACTCGACCCAAGAAATTATGAGCACCCAACCCGAACTGATTCTTAGATGAAATCAGTTCGGAGATTAGGTTAAAATTTCTTTGTTTGTTGATACACATAGGATAAAAAGAAAAAGTCTATTTCACTCCTAAAATACTAAGGTTGATCTGTTTAACAGCCTATGAAGTATAAAAACCAGTTTAAATAACTAATAGTATGATTTTATAGGCAGTTTTGCTGTGTATATTATAGTGTGACGGTGGTTTTGACACATGGACTGGAGGTACAATTATATGGTGATAGAGTTGGTTACGAGTACATTATTGTTGATAGTAATATATAATATCTAGCTCATGAGAACAAACTATTCTACAACTTTGGTTTAATAGACTAATGTTTGTGCCATGTAGGCATTATCTATGCAACACTATCAATGGTAAAACCATCTGTAGGATATTATTTGAGCCGGTTTTTATACTTTAAATAACCAGTTTTATATTTCAGGATTAAGTGAACTATACTTCAGACTGAAGTAGACTTTTTCTGAGGATAAAAAGATAAAATTTCTACCATAGTCTACTAAAATATTGGTACAGTAAATAGCTAACAGCTGGCAGTGATTGCAAATTGCAAAACAAGTCAATAAAGTCGAAGTTAGCAACTGATGAATACTATTGACTAAAAAAATTTGGTGGAAAGTAAGTTACGCCGAAGTGGTGATATGTATTTTTTAAAAAAAATAAGATTGCAAAACACACAAAAAAACCATTTAGATAGATGATGCAGAAAGTAACCGTAAAAATAGGAATCCGGAGAGTGATAATGATTCTTCTTGTAGATTAAATCTCATGTTAAAATTTTCTAGGTTCATCAATGCATTCCACCTACAAAATTCCTGGGGCAGTAGGAATTTCATAGGACTAACTCGCACGGCAAAAAATTCCATAGAATTTAATATCCTATGATGTCCTTTACAAATCTTTTATTTCGATGTAGGCCTAAGACCTTTTTGCATTGGAGGGGTTTTTGAGGAATTCTATGGAAATTGAATCACCTCATGTAAAAATGTTACAAACGTTTAGAGATCCGATTAGTGAAAACCGAAGTAAACTAATTTTTCTTTGTTGTAAACGGGGCTAATTTAACTAGCCTATTTGCTCAGCGATTGGTAGGAGCTCGTAGCTTTGGGCAGCTAACTTTCGATCCTTGTGCCTGCTAAGACTAACATCCCTCTTCTTGGGGACTGGTGCCGTGGTGCGCTTCACCATCGCGCGCATCTACGCTTTTCAGCAGAATCTGTTCATCCGTTCAGCGGGAGGTAATTAATGTTCGTTGTTCCACTCCAATAATGGTGCATTGTGTTCCCAGTCGCTGTCACACCGTCTGCTTGTGAGCTTTCTTTTTTCCGAACTTTTTAAATTTCTATTTTTTAAAAAAACTAACTTTAAACTTATTTCTGAATCTTTTGGTCGTACCAAATTAACGTTAATTGAGGTGACGTGGGCAAAAGATTTAAATTTTAAAAAATATTTAAAAATATTTTTTAAATAAAAATTAAAAAGTTAAAAATAATAAAAATTGCCAAGCATATGGCACCAAAGCCGCTATATTAATTAATCAAGGATTAATTGTATCCATAGCATTATAAATTTTACAGTTTTAAAAAATACATTACAATACTACGAAAATTGGATACATATCATGCTATATACCGTTTTGAATTGTTTTTTTTGTTAATTATATTTTTTATAGACCGAAACCTGACTTACCTTCTTTTAACCATAGCCCCAAATAGATCGCCTAGTCTTGCCTAATGCAAGAGCCAAGAAGCAACAACAATGAAGACCTACTATTAACGTAAAGACCTAATACAGTTAAGGAAAAGAGCTGCTTATAAAAGTATATTTGATGAGAACGAATTTAAGGAAAATTATGTATTTTTCTTTTTTTATTAGAAAGTAATATAAAGTGTATTGCTTATACTTGGGGCATAAATAGAAACACCTGAGCTCTTGTAAAGATATATCTCGATCAATAAATACAATTTTGACGCATCGCCACTATATTTCTTTATATTTTTTTCTGACGGGTTCTAACTCTCAATGTAAGACTGCATCGGTTAAGTTTGATCTCCAGTAAAAGGATAAGTCCCACCACCTGGCAATTATACTGGCTAGATTAGTCCCATCTAAGCCTACATCGTTTCGATCTATTAGATTATTCTAGTTCGGTCGATTGCGGTTGCCGATTTATCCTGATCCTTGTTCTAAGCTTGAATCGTTTCGATCTCTTATATTGATCTAGTGTATCATGTTTAGGTAGGATGTATTGGCTAGATAGGTTCCTTTTCTTATTATCTATAATCTGTTACTATCTTGGTTAGCTCTGATTTATTAGTTGATGCTAATAGGTTAAATCATGTTTATTCGATATGTTTTATGCAATGTTTCGTTGGAGTGTCAGCTAATGAGTTATCTTTTATTAATCAATGAATATTTATATTGCGATTAATCTACTATCAACTAATTTAGGTTTATTAGTTTTAATCTTATACTGTCTCAGATTATCAAAATTATTGTTAATAAGGTTAGCATCACGAGCTAATAGATTGTATTCTCTTTTCATCACATCGGCTTACATCAGACTTTTAACCGATGCATTTATCTTTGTTATGAGTTTTAATGTTTACATCATTTACTTTATACCTACGTCGAACCCTTGACCGATATTCATTTTAACCCCTATCGGCAATCTAACTGATAGCAGGAGTCTGTATCGCCCTATTGGCTCGTTGATCTAATACTTCTATCTTTCATATCAATTAGAAGATTAAATTAAGTAGCAAGTCCTGAACCTTAATAACCCGAGAACACTAAAGAGTCTAAAGACCTACACTGGAGTTAAACATATCTCCTAGGGCGTCGTGTGTGACACAAGAGTCATTGTCAGATTTTTACACCAACAGCTATAGTGACGATAAAGAAATTGGTGGTTGGTGGAAGCTATCGGGGAGGTGGTCTATGGCGGACATGAGGTTAGGTCCAGCGGCAGCTACGCGTGGCCTAGTAGCAATGATGAGCTTAGCGCGAGCACATCCATCATAGTGGCGATAGGGTTAGGTTAGGGATGGTGTGTTTGATAGCTACGACGCGCATCCAGCGGTAATGACAAGCTCAACGCAAGTCCTGTATGTTGCCCATATCAGTAAAAGTTGGTGGTGCCATCGTAGATGAACTTGGTGTGGTCAAAGACAACGGATCTAAGTGTGAAGGGAGCAGATGCTAAAGGCAACGCCGATGAGTTTAGAGCTGAAAATGTCGAGGGCAACAAAAAAACCAACTTCTGGTGGTTGGCCGACTCAGGCGGTGGTCATATACAACAACCTACCACCTTTAACGCCTATTTTTCTTTATATTTCTCTTTTTTTCTCTATGTAATTTTTTATACTAGATTCATTTGTAATGGAGTGTCCGATGGTAACAATTAGATGCAGTAGTGATTTCAAACTTCAGATTTAAAATTTTGATTGGATCTTAAGCATATGGAGTTGATAAGAGGAAGTGTGGTGTTACTCTTCTGTGCTTGAGTTGTAAAAGGCAGAACTATTTTAAAAATATGGTAGCAAAAAAATTTAAAATGTGTTTAAGACATAAAAAGTGGCCATAGATATGATTTTGAACGTTTTATAGTAACATGGTTTCATTTATATGGATAGTAACGATATTTATTAATATGTTGGCATAGAACAATTAACCCATTAATCAACCACTCCATCGTCGTCTTCTTCGCTTCTTCCTCGTCGCCCACCGAATCGTCGAACTTCCCTTCCTAACCCGACCGAACCATCTCTCTCTCTCGCTCGCTCGCTCCTGTGCCTTTCTTCCCCAAGAAAGCGCCCCAACTCGGAATATCGATTCTTGCCCTCGCTCGCTGTCCTGTTGCTTCTTGGGAGGGATGGACTGTCGACCGGACGGCGCGGTTCCGGTTCCCGTGCCGGTGGCGGCGACGCCCGTCGTCCCGGTAGATTTCACGGTGGTCAAGAGTCGGCTCGGGGGCGGCGGCGACATGGAGGTGCGGGACGCGTCGGGTGGCCTCGCGTTCCGGTTTGTGGCGGCGGCGGGCGTGGGGAGGGCGCTGCTCGACGCCGCCGGGGGTGTTCTCGTCACCGTGAGGAGCGGCGAGGTGATGGTGGGTTTTGCTTTATCCCCAAAATGCATTGAATGCCTTATTTTGTTGCAGGATTGCATCACGGACAGGTTAATTTGGTTTTTTGGACCAAATTTTCATTTGTTCTCCATACCACTATAGAAATGTGTCATTCAGGCGCTCAGTCAGAGTTAGAATTTCAATTAGCAGTAGGATGATTCTAGAGCTTGAACCAATTAACACTAAACTACTAATGAAATGGTTTACGGTCTCCTTGACTTAAACAAGAAATTTCAATATCCATATTCCATAGGAATGAGAGGTGAAAATTGAATCATAAAGTCCGCTAATTGAAATGCACAGGAAGAGAAGTCTGAGCTGAACATGGTCCTGATGAAAAGGGCAGAACATGCCATCAAACTTGTAATGTGAAAGGAAGAAAGAATATTGGCAAATCATGGAGCACCTCTAGCTAGAACTAGTCTCATAGATACTGTAAAAAGTCATGCTAGTTTTTGTTCATTAGGAACTTATGCATACCATTACTAGTACACCACACTACTATTGTTTGGATGACATATAGTTATTGATGTAGTGTGATGTGGTGATTCATGTCAGACATTCTTTTTAAGTAAATGCGCATGTTTTTTCTTCATAGTGATACTTTGGTTGAACTTTCTGAGCATGATTTCTGCCTTAATAACTCAGCTGCACATGATGTATATCTCAGAGTATGTTATTAAATGCTAAATTGTCTTTCTAGGGAGAGTGGCAAGCATTCAGAGGAAACAGTTTGGATTATAAAGACATCATTTACACGGCAAAATTAATATCAGTTTGTTCAAATCGAAAGGAGGTACATGTATTCATGCCACCAAGAAGCAATTTTCCAGATATGAAACTAAGCTACAGGCTCATAGGAAATACATCCCGGAGAGCTTGCACAATAATAAGTGGGGACTCCATTGTTTCTCAGGTAATGCGTACAAGTTTCACCCATGGTTTGAACTTTGAGCATATTTCAGTCTATCGGATTAGCACTACAGTTGTGCTTTCTTTTTTCTTTGTGCAGACAAATCTCCTATATAAACTCAAGAAGGTTGTCTATTCAACACGCAAGTTTAGAGTGACCATTTACCCAGGAAATGATACACTTCTTGTCATGGCAATGGTTATGAACTTCTTTCTAGCAAAATGATGGACAAGATGAATGCTTTTTTTTTAAAAAAAAGGAAATGATGACTGACTGCCTGCCTAAATCCTGTATATATTTTTCTTTATTATTGACCTGAGTGTTTATGTCCTTAATATGGATGCTTCATTCTTCTGTCATTCAACAAATTCTCTTAGTGAACTCACTGATGTGAATATCAAAGGTCTTGTGGCTTTTTTGTGTTTTGTTTGGCTAGGTAAGTACATATTCCCATGCTGCTGGGTTTGGGGAGACTGATTCTAGTTCATTGCCTAATGAAATTAGATACAACCCTATCTTATATAAATAGATGACCCAGTCTAATCGTATCCAATAATATCCATAATAACTCTAATTGCTGCTACAGTACCCGCGTTAGGAACTGGGCTGCCCGTGTGCCTTAGCCTCTCGGCCTAATGCCCATGACAATAATTTTTTAAATATATTTTTTATTAAAACATTTATAAAAATATATTTTTGTTTAAAAAAACTATAGAGTTATATTTGGTTTTTCTTATAAAAAATGCCTATTCAAATGACTTAAAATCCGATGTCATTAGCCCATGTTAATGGCAAGCTAATTAAGAGCAGACGCCTCTCTTTCTGCCTAAGCCGAACGTATTTTTTTCTCGGTACAGCACCGTCCGTAAAATTTCACATGGCACGCAAGGGAGGGAGAGGCTTGCCATTTTTACGAGTGGTACTCTTGCCGTTCTCTATTAAAGTGTTTTTTCTCTTAAGTAGAAGGGGAGAGGGCTAACGTCGGACGATTAATATGTCATATGTGAATATTATTTAGATAATAGTGAAAAAAATATTATATAATTATTGAGAGATTTACACGTTACGAGACGTAATATAAATAATACAATATGATACATACACTTATTTAGAACTTATGGATATTATCACCTATCGTCCACTCGTAGTTACTTGTTACTTAGAGTATTCGATTCTTCATTCGTACTCTACTTTAGCATGTATATATTGTTAAATTATTTCAGGCTGTATGATTCCTGCAAAGTTATAGTGATTTGTTCATATCTATCTATTGTTTGAGTTTGCACCTTCTTGGTGGTTCTATAGAAAAAAAAGTGTATATATAGCTATTGTAGTCACGGTGATAATAAAATTGAAACAAATTAGAGAGATGTATAGTAAGCTTACAACGAAATCGTTGACATGAATGTTTGGATAAAGAATTACTTTCTATCAAAAATATTGACACTTATTGATTTCACTACCCAGCAACGATCACCGCAAAAACACTTAGAACATTTTCGCCATAGATTTAGTACAAGAGGTTGTAGTCTCCAATCTAACCATTCGGCTCACTGACGTCGTTTGTACTTCTCCTTCCTCTTCATGTAGTATTCATTTGATTCTGAGGGGAAAAATCAACGGCTCTTAGAGAATAGTTAGGGTCTAATGTTATATTTTTTGTATCAACCCACTAAATAAAACTACATATCCTTCCGTGGATCTAGCAAATAAAGTATTAATTCAAAGAAAATGTTGTGATAAGAAACAATTAAAAAAACATGGGCGCATAATTCATATCTCATGAGAATAGTTTGAGCATGGTAAGAATCTTCTCTCATAAGTGTTAGGATCCCGAGATGTCATAAAGCTAGCATCGATCACTATATATGTAGAACTAACGATTACATCAAAGTGAAATTAGTCAAGCCAAAAGATCTCTTCTCTAGTTTGGATCCTCAGTGAAAGCGTGTTTAGCAGCTATTGTTCTTTGATAATATAGGAGATAGAGGAAACAGGAGGTGTGGGATTTCCAATGGTATCAATAGACGGAAAACTTAAGGTTCATCATGGATATGAATGTCTTATATAGTATAGGCTGTGTTAGGTGTGGAAGATATGACTAAAAGTATTAAAAATGACATAACATTAATGTGTGGAAAGTGCCCTGCTGCAAAAATACTTTGAATACGATGTGACATTAATACGCCAAAAGTTGACTATTGGATTGTATTGAAAGCGACGTGACGGTCATGCTCTAAAAGTTGGTTATCAGGTTGTGTTGAATGTGACGTGACGGTCATACGCCAAATGTTGGCTGACATCACTGAGCATTGCTTGTGACTTTGCAGTAATGCATGTAATAATGAGTGAAGGCACTAAAAGTTGGTTGTTGTATGCTATCGGTAGTCATGTGCGCATAATAAAGTAAAAGCGATGTGGTATTAACGCATAACAAATGATGTAGGTATGTAGAGGTGAACAATAGTATAAACAGTAAGTTCAAATGGTACAAAGTACTATTGACTTTGGGCTTGTCCTCTACCCCTCTTCGTTGTCCTCCTCCGCACTCGCACATGATCCTAGGAGTAAGTGAGGTGGTCGGCTAGGACACCACATCTAGCGTGGACCTTCTACATAGGAGTCAAAGCATGTGGCTCCTATGTGTGTGGTGGTGGACCTCTTGCAAGCTATGAGGAGTCGAGCATGTCCTGATCTACTATAAGGTCATCGTGGTCAAAAGAGTCGTGCACCCATCCAGAGATGGCTTGCCTAGATCCACCTGCGACTATAGAGATCTACGGCGGTGTAGCCTAGAACCCTGAGAGAAAAATAATTGAGCAATGGAAACTAAAATATCATGGACCGAATGAAAATATGTATCGTGTGACAAACTTAAAAACCCTTGTGTCGACATTCCCGCTCCTTGTGTCAACGTCTCTGCTCTCTATGTTGATGTCTCCGCTACGGAGGAAGCAATGTATGGTGTAGTGAAAGCTATAAAGAGTATACTTTAATAATAGTAGCATCAGATGACGAGAAGAAAGCAATATATTAAGTGGTGGATAGCCAAAGTTACCTATGGGCTATGTTCCTACAGGGTAGACTCCTGTTGCTACTGTCACTATAGAAGGAACCAATCGGCATCACAATAAGTGAAAGCATGGAGGATAGTGCGCATCGTGTTACGCATCCTGCCAAAGGTAATCCTCTGCTTGTCCTCTGTCAACACAACCCTAACCTCCAACTGTCGACACGCAACCTCAAGCTTGTCATCAATGTTGACCCATTTGATATGGTATGTCCTACGTAAGAGGAGTATCATATTTGACTGAGATATGAAAGATTGATTGACTCACAACGCGAAAGAAGTCATGATCATAATGTCTAGGATACGTTTCTCGCACACTAGGTACGTGTGGCTATGGAGAGTCAGGAGTGAATGCCACACACATGTGTGGTATGAGACTGGTACCAACTGAGATACGCTAGGTACGATTCCTCTGTATGCGGGCACTGCTCCTTGATGACTTTCTCGATCGCCTGCAATCAGTCGTTAATGTACTTTTAGAGATGTAGAACCCACAAAGTGCTAACGGTCTGTCCTCGCCAATTATACCTAGTTACAAACACGGTGTTAGAATATGTACGAATGATACAATCATACGCTCGATTTTTTATAAATACTTACCAGTGAACGTCGGCTGACACAGTTGACGCGACTGATAGAGGGTACAGTTGACATAGATCAAACTGTCACAACACACATTGTGGATAGTGCAGCTCGACAAAGATGTCGAACACCATCAGCTAGGTTGTAAACTAGTAGGCCTAGTCACGTGTGCGCAGAGTCAAAAGTTTAAGTGGTGTATGAGCCTAAAGGGTTACAAGGCTGTACGGCTCTCAGACAATGTTATTCGACTGTAGCCAATCGATCTCTAGCATGAGGTATAAGTAGGACCTCGTGACTTGTAAGTGGACCTATCGTTACTGTATAGCATGATAAAAAGTGTCAACTAGTCATTTTTTAGTATGAACACTAAATTAACACATTACGTACTTTGACGATGACACCACACTGTCCCCATCGTGGGTAAGTCCTCGAGCAACCTTCGTGTGTACATGTCGGTGTCATAGGCATTGTAGTCTACCACTAGTCGACTAATCACGAATTACTAGGCTGCCTAGAGCTGTAGAAGTAGTGGACAACTGGTAATTAACGAAGTTGGGTCAATCTTCATGCAAGTGTCACAAAGACCCCGGTATGTCACTGTGAGGACAATGGATCCCAACTCCATTGAGGTACGCTCTCATCCTCAGCATTGGTAATCACCTGAGCATAGTGGATAAGCCACTTCTTCACAGCGTGGTCTACCGTGCTGGTGAACATCACCCAACCAAAGAGTCATAACAAGTACGCCTTGAAGCTCCTTTGCACCAAGTAGTCGTTAGCCTTAGGATGCAGCTAACCAGCCTTCAGAGGGAAAAGGTTATTTCCATTAGTAATTAATTAGGATTTAGTTTACACATAACATCATATCAACTATTTTACTTATAATGAACTTAAGTAACCACGTCTAGGTGGGACTGCTAGTGGTGAAGTGAGTGAGTGTACTTGGAGTAGCAAGACTAGACGAGCACTAAATGTGAGTGAAATGCTTCTGGATGTTGTCGTGCCATCTTTAAAGTCCATCAACAAGAGCAATGTAGGGGCCATCTCCCCATACGGTAGGTGGAACATGTGCATTTTTGGCCTTCAACAGTCTAGAAGTGTTGTGAGAAGAGACTGGTCTACGAACCACTACTTCACTAGATCCTTCTCATGTGTTGTGGCCACGACTAGCCTACACAACGGAAGGAGGCCAGCCGCATATAACCTGTAAAAAATGACAATGTTTGTATTATCGGCTAGAAATCAAATTTAAATGTACGACAAACAACAAGAATATTTCTTATCTAGCATGAAAGTAAGGGTCCATAGGCAGTAGGTGTCATGAAGGGTGTGGTCGGAGGGTAGTCAGCATGACGTTCTCGATTACTGAGAATTAGGAGTGATGTGACCAATCAAGACCACGGTCTAGAAGCTTCGATGTTTGGTACCCCATACCTATATTGAAAAAGAAAGTGAGCATGATTATTGCAAAAACAACATAATATATAGCTCATAGAACTGATAACAAATTTGGTCAAAACTAAATAATATTATGATACATGCAGTTCATAAAATATAAAAGAAAAGATTCATAACTCTTTAAACTATATCAACTTAAGTTACATATGTATTCTTAAAATGATATATAGACTTGTACTACATGACTAAACCATTAAGTGTACGACAACGTCTAAGATGGGTTAGCCTTGAAGTGGTGCCTTCTCCTATAGGGCGTCTTTCATTGGCTCCTGCTCCTACAAGAGGAGCTTTTGTTTCACTCAAAACCTCCGTGTATTTTAGGCACTTCTTGTAAGTATACTCCTTCTTGTCGCACTTACTACATCGTTTGAACATTCCATTTGCTTCGGACTCATCCATGTCATTGCAAATCTGTCTAGTCTTGCAACGACCTGCCTTATCTCTCATTTTCGTTGGGTTCAGAATGTAAAAATATTAAGGTTGTTGAGCTGTAAAAGACTATATAATACCAAAGACAAATACCTCGCCATTCCATGTATGCAAGATAGTTTTTTTACTAAAATAAGGTAACACAAAATGACGGTCGAGTATTCCACATTCTAAGCTCGTGGCAATAACATTAGAACCTAGCTTGTGATACAACCTTGTCTTTTGGCACGAGCACGAGCAGGTCATGTCATCCTTCAAGACACACTTTTGCACAACTTTTTTATAATAGATTTCATGCTTGGTCTTGTTAGCATATAAGATTTTGAATCTGTGCTGCTGTGTAACTTAAGGTATAACCCGATGCTCTTAGGCTTTTTAACATTTTTTATCTAAGTACTTAGTCATTAATGTGCCAAACAAACCACCATTACTGACCTCTAAAATACTTGCATATAATATACATATAAACTTAATAATGACAACAAGTGATAGCTTTTTTAGACCATGGATCACCCATTTGTAAATTTTAGGCAAATTAATAGTCATTATACCAAACATAATGCCACCATCGTCTTACAATAAGGTGCATTTCTCTAGTGGCTCATTCTCAATCTAGTACGAAATTTTCTAACCTGGGATGTCGATCTCTTTCTCACAGTATGATCATCACTTGCGAGTGGTCCTAGAGCCTTTGGAGCCTCGTCGCTTATAGGTGTTGGTATTCTTAACTACTCATCTATTTGTTTCGTTGTCAGCTTGTCCAACCTTCTCCAAAGCTCATTATTTTTTTGTTAATTCTGGGTACAAAGTCTCTTAAAAATATCCATAAGCTATTTGTTCTTAAACTATTTGTAGAAATTAGCATCAATGTGACGCATACACCATCTGCTGCAAACATCTGGCTACTCTTATGCATATGGCTTCTCCATGTTGGAGAGTATGTGATGACAATGCACAAATGTGTGAATGCATGCACTTAATGCAAAGAAAGTCTGTTGAAGCACACTTTGCTGAGGATGTTCAAGTGATGAGAGTGATTTGAGGTCGTAATAGCTCTCTGGATTTCTTTGAAGAATATAAGCTAGAAGACGAAGTAAATTATCATATGAAGCTTTGAATGTGTTAAACCTCATCTTCACAATCTTCTGTTTCGTCCTTTATGCCTTTGCATAGGTAATTGTATACTTAAATTTATTCTCAATGTGTCTAATAATTGACATTATTTCGTACCCTAGGTTATGCGTAATATCAGAATATATCTCTGTTACAACAAATGTAGATGTTATATTTTTATAGTATTTCTCGACTCCTTGTAAGTAACAATTATGCTCGGTGACAATTGACATCTTCGATTAATCCTTCCATTTATACTTGAATGCACGCATATATAATGAACACTTATATTCACGTACTTCACTTCATACACTGATTTGCTTCACTTCACGATATAGAACTCCTTCTGAAGTGATATTGCTAATTACTTAACTGCCTCCATCAATTCCTCTTTGTATGCATACTTAGCCCTTTGAATGACCTCGTTCTCCTATGGCACATGATGTCTCTTAGAGATAACAAGTCTTGTTGGACTATTATGAAGGATTTACATTGTTGTCTTCCTCGTTCGACGATTCATCATCTAGAATCTTTTCTATCCATTATATTAAAGATAGTGTCATTTCTCTCTCGTCTATCAATTCTCATGGCTCCCTATCTCCTACTCCTCCTCTTTCTTCTTCTTTATTCTCTAACTTATTTTTCCCTACTATTTCAGTATTACTTCCTGTCATACTTGAACCCTCTTCGTCTTGTATGGCTATTCAAACAATGTTATCTTTCTCTTATACTAACACAAAAATGCTAGGTGGCCAACCCCGTTGCAATGCATTATCTATGTATTATTTTCAAGTGACAATGGAATCCATTGGTATCAATTTTCAGAAAAAAAAACTTTCGATTGTCTGGCTCACTATGACATGCACGGTTATTATATTGATATGATGATTGATTCAAAAGCCTTGCATTAACCAGTTATACACTGTTAGAAAACTCCTCTCAGCTGGCCTTTCAATGGCCTTAAGGTTTAGTTAAGCTCTAACAGATTTATACCATACCTAACATTCTCTCGATCGTAATATAACCAAAATGCCATTTTATTTGACATATTTGTTCATAGAAAAATATAGTTGAACTAATTAAGAAATTAATCATCACATCTAGTACCGTGCATTTGATATTTTAATAGCGGTATATATTTAAACATTAGGAATGAAATTATGTATGGATTTAGGAACAAAAGTAACAAACATACGGATCTAGTAACAAAACTATTCACAGAGAGAACAATATACATATATTACTTCATTTCACTACTAAGAATAAAGATTATAAAGAGTACAAATCTTTTACCTCCATACTAATACACAACCTAGTAGGATTTTGTCGCTTTTCTTCACCTCTCCTAAACCCTTTCTTCTCTTTTTTCTATTTTTTTATTAAACTAAATTTTTAGATGATTGGGAGGGATTATATACGCGACCACCCAAAAAACACTCTAATAGAGGGTGGTAAGGGGGCCGCTTATAAAATTGACATATCCCTTCCGGTCCTACGAGTGGGTCTAACAATTTTACATGTGGCTCCTTGGAGGGAAAAAATGCTCAATCAAAGAGCGGCAAGGTGCCACATGTAAAAATGACATGCCCTCTCTTCCTTCAGCGCCCTGCGTAGCATTTTACAGATGACCCTCTATCGTAGAAAAAAAACCTAGGCTGGTGAGGGATTTGCCTACAGATTTTCTATCCTTCGGCTAGCTTGTCTTTAACAGGGTCTAATGGATGTTTGTCACGTTGAATTTTATGTCATCTAAGAGAATATTTTTTATAGAGGGTGTTAAGGATATAGATCTTTAATTTTTTTAAAAAAATTATTTTTTTATAAATATTTTAATAAACATATATATAATTATAAAATTCCCTGTAACAACCTATGTTATAAAATTGCTACAAGTTATCTACTTTTTTCTCACAAGTGTTATGCCTGCACTAGTTAACAGTTTAACTACATCCATTTTTTCTTTGTATAAAGATTAATAGGCTTGCTTTAGTTTTCATGTTGATTCATGGAACAAACAATTGTTGGCATCTGTTCTAGTCCTTGCACCCCCCATTTTCTGCTCGACATAATTTCATGAAAAAGAATAAAAAATTCTCTGATGTCTTCTGACAACTTGTGTATGTTCAATGGAGTTCTTCAGCAGGATAGTTAAACAAATTTAGTACATGCATCCAAACCATACATTATTTTTGTTGCGTCCGATTATGTCTTTGATCAACTGTATTGTACTGAGATATGTGATTTTTGAAAATTTGAATCGATCAACATCACTTCATATACGTCCCCCCCCCCCTCTACATCTAGGCCTTGTTTTAATGGGCCTCGATCCTGGACCATCCACGTGTATGGGCTACGATTTCGGCAAAATCCAAGTGGTGACTTAATTAGTGAAGCTTCAGACTTAGCACATAAATAGATAGAGATGTACTTCTTAGTAGCTCTGCCTTTTGTATGGAATAAAATGAAACGAGAAAATTAAATTCGCTGTATACTGAAAGTTCACCATAGGACCATATGTACCATAACCTTCAGCTAGCCTTCTCGGCTACATTAGGGAACTAAATAACTCTTGGTACATACAATACACTTCATCTGTTCACTTCATACTACGTGTCATAATCTTTATATTTACTAGTATATTTTCTGGATAATGGTGCACTTTCCAACAGTGTATGGTGCAATCATTTGAAAGCACACCTCACCAGAAGTTTCAGAACTTTGGTTATTCAGGCGTTGTCACTGTCACGTTGTTTGGTCTCAGACAAAGAGATATGCATCCAAATTCAGATAATGACAATGTCATATTGTGCTGAA
The DNA here is from genome assembly GCA_030770085.1 of Oryza coarctata. NCBI lineage: Eukaryota > Viridiplantae > Streptophyta > Magnoliopsida > Poales > Poaceae > Oryza > Oryza coarctata. The sequence goes on from CM061471.1 coordinate 10,941,332, forward strand.
ATCGTTGGCAGAGGAGACAATGGCAACAGTACATTGATTATTCTCTTGGCATCTTACATGGTTTCAGATGACCTGAAGTACTAGAGAAACAGCAAAAAATTTTACACCTTGACGACATGAACAGGGTGGTGCATTTGGATACTTGTGTTGCTATAACGATGTGAACTATGCATGCATGGAACAGACGAACCGAATATGTGTTTAGAAGTTGGTAGTTGCCATCTTCCTTAGCTGGAAAGATAAAAGAAAACATGTCTTACTGTAATAAAAACAAACTAATCATTATGTTAAAATATTTAATTTATATTCTATAACACGTCATGTCATGATCTGGTCATGACGTCAAGTGAGAAAAAATCGGGCCATCGCATCCTTAGTGACGTGCCACATCGGCGTTCAGGTATGGTGAAAAATGAGTAAATGTCTTCACACCTGCCTCGGTGGATGTGACGGGTAAAGAAGCAAGTTGAGTCAACTAGAATTTGTTTAGATATTTAGAATGTAGGGTTTCTTACGGGTAAGTTAAGAGAGCTTGTTGAGATAATTGTTAGAAAATGTATAAATATCTTGTGCGTTTAAGAGATTAAATGAAATTGTTAAAAGGTGAAAGAGGTGAACAGTATCAGCTTCAAGCTTTGATACATAGAGCCAACTTCAAATAGAAGTAGACTAGGATTTCTGATTGATAAGAGTCTTAAAGATAATATGGTGGAGGTGAGAAGACAAGAGCATAGGATCATCTTAGTTAAACTTTTGTTAGTAATATAGTTTTAAATGTAATTAGTGTATATAACCCTCAAGTATGTCATAATGAAAGTGCTAAGAGACAATTCTAAAAAGATTTAGATAGTTTAGTTAGAGCTGTACCTAGTAGTGATAATTTTTTTATAGGAGGGAATCTTAATGGTTATGTAGGTGCAATAAGTATAGATTTTGAGATGACATATAAAGGTTTTGGGTATGTTGATAGGAATTAGGAGGGAGAGGAAATCTTGGACTTTGCTATAATTTTTAATATGATGATAGCTAACATTTTCTCTATGAAGAGACAATCTCATGAAGTGACTTTTAGTAACGGTTAACGTTTTAAGTAGATTGACTTTGTCCTTATAAGAAGAGGCGATAAATGGGCTTGTGTGGTGATGAGGACATCAACACTATCGATACATCTACTCATGGTCCAATTACCTACACTCGTGCACGTCAACTCAACTATCAGGTGAGTTCATTCTTGAGTTTATGTTCCTCTTCTTTGTACCCTAGAGACGCGTGCACTCTTGTTTTACTCAAGAACGATGGAGGGGATCCAATGGAAAGAGTATTAGCACGGGGTGGATTCGGATTGCAGGACAGTGCCAAATTCTGACGGCCGCCACGACTTCATGCGAACTCTGATTTGGGCTTGCAAGTACTTAATGTAAAGGTTATCAAGTCTACTTTCAAATGGATCCGGCCCTATGTCAATATCTGTTCTACAGCGGCTGCAATTGTCATTTTTCTATCGAGTATTTTTCTGTCCATGGTGCTGCGTCACCTCTTTTGGGCCCAATGGGCCGTATATCAAGTTGGGCCCATTAGGGACGCGTCCTAGGGTTGAGCACGACCCTAGCACCCCTGTGGTTGTCTTTCCCTCTTCTTAAACCTTCGGCCACCATCAAGAAGAGGCGGGTTTTGTTGATTAGAGTTAGCGTCTTTCTACTTACACACAGCGCGCGTGTCAGCTAGACCGCCCGTCTGTTTGTCTAAGAAACCCCGCCATATTGTGAATTGAGAGTGAATCTTTCATCTCAGTATCTAGCAATTTCAGTGCTTGTTTTACTTGTTATTCGATTGCTTGCAGGACGAGTGCCCTAGTGGCTAGGTTGTAGCATACCGTAAGTTCGCGTCGACCATCGGAGATGGTGTACCGGTTGCTAAGACGCATCATCCTTGGACGGTTGTAGTCAGGCCGTGAACATTGCCTCCATCCCCCAATCGAGTTTTCCTCCACCTCTCATCGAAAGATCGGGGCTAAACCCTGGCGGGTTCTCATCATGTGGATAGTAAGGTGATATCTGAAGAATGTGTGGTTTTTCAACATAAGCTAATGGTGGTCGACTTTCGCTTTCTGGTGCATGCTCATAGGGATAAACAAGCCAAAATTGTAATAACTAAGTGATGAAAGTTGGAAGCAGAGACATTAAATATCTTCAAGAAAAGAGTTGTTAAAGAGGGCTCTTGGAAGGAAGAAAACGATACAAATAACATGTGGGAGAAGATACCAACATGTATTTGGAAGATTGTTTCACAGTTGTTTGGAGTGACCAAAGAGAGTGGATGCGAAAATAAAGACAATTGGTGGTGGAGCAAAGACGTACAAAGAGCTATTAAGAAGAAGAAATAATGCTATAAACACTTGTACTATGAAAGGAGTGAGGACAACATGGAGAAATACAAGTTGGCAAAGAAGACCGTAAAACTAGCTGTGAGTGTGTTAACGCCAAAATTTGGAAAGCCCAGGGAAAGGTTGAAAACAAGATCGGCTAAAGTAAAAGAAGAGTCCGGTTGCTATAAGGAGGAAAGCCGATCGGATGAAGCAAGGAGAGATTCGGTCTAAAAATAGAAGAATATCCAGATAAAACTGAGTTTGAGAAGTAACCGTGACACTCATGACAGGGTATTTTATCTATGTAAATCGTATCTTATATAGGAAGATTTAGTTAGTTTAGTTAACTTCCCTAGAGATATTTTCCTTTTATATTTTTAGGAGATAATGTCCAATGGTTGTTGTAACCGCGTCGGACTCTGTAATACCAGGCTATAAATATAGACCCCCTGAAAACCTGTAAAGGAATCAACATATCCTTTGATCAATACAACTTCGGTGTATCGCCAACCTAGTTTATCTAGATTTTTACTAGCGGGGTCTGGCTATCGACGCGGAGCTGCATCGGTTAATTTCGATCTCCGACGAAGGGGTAAGTCTTGTCACTATCTTGGTATGTCTTGCTTTGTCTAAGGCTGCATCGGTTAGGTTCGACCTCTTAGACCAATTAGATGTATCGCATCACATCTATGCAGGGTCTATCGGCCTATCAAGCTCTCTCCGCCGTCATCGGTTTCATGATGCATCGGTTAGGTTTGACCTACGAGGTTACCGATGATAGATTAAACTTTAGGACTATAGGTCTTTGTATGGCGTTTCATTGGAGTGTTAGCACGTAAGTTATCTATACATTGAGCAACACGCCCAGTGTATCAGCTCCTCGGCCGATACGCACCAGTCTTTAGAGACTCCCCTCGAGTGCCACTCCAAGCGCATCGGCCTTCCAGCTGATGCGCGCCAATCTTCAGAGAGACGTCCTCTGATCAGCTCAGCTAGTCGATGGGTTTGCTTCGCCCTTGCCATATCCGGAGTGGTATCAGCTTTGCAGCCGGTGTGTCTTATATGATTCCTTGCCAGTTCACATATGCTATCATTGGCTTTCTAGCCGATAAATGACCGCTACAGCTTCCGTCGAGTACCAGGAGGGATCCCGCGTGATTTGCTTTTAATACCCTTCGGTGCCTCCATCGGTTTTGCGACCAATGGATCAGGATCTTGCTTTCACCATATCTGGAGCCATCATATCCTTCGTCGATATCTGTCTACGCCTTCATCGGCTCCCTAGCTAATGTAATAGCATCCTGATCTTCATCGGCGACCAGCCGATAGCAGGAGCCATCCGGACATGGTCGATGACCACCTCGATCCTATCGGTGGCCTGCTGATAGCGAGAGCTCATATCGGCCCATCGTTCGACTAACCTGTTTGTCTCACCTCCTTATCAATTGCAGGGTCAAATTGACTGGCACGCCCGCACCCGCACTGTCACGTCGGAGCCGAGCGAATCTCACGGGCCTCGACGCACGTACCTCGAGCCACGGAGAGAAGCTAACCGGCCTGCACTGGAGCTAAGCAGACCTCCCAGGCATCGACGTGGTCGCCCGAGACATTTTTTGGCGCGACCATACTATTTGGCATGCCCAGTGGGACCAAATATTTCATTCATCGGCTGATAGGACTCGTACTTCATTCATCTGTCGGTGGGATAGAAATCTTCATTCATCAGCCGATAGGACGGGATTTTATTCATCGGTTGGAGAAACTTGAAGATCATTCATCAACCAGCAGAACTGTACAATTGTTTGATTAGAAGTCATAATTTTTACTCATCAACCCAAGGGGCATCTCGTTGCCAATATGTCTAAAGAAGAGGTTGATGCCAAGGCACATTCGTTCGAAGAAGAAGCCGATAGAGATATTATAGTTCCAGTAACCATGAGAGATCTGAGTAAGGACCAAAGGCAGCAGATAGAGTAGAACGTGGACAACTTTCAGAAGTTCTATTTGAAATCGTTCAATATAACTAGACAAGAGTTGATTCAAAAAGCACCGTTGCCAAAATGTGTTTTGATGAAAGAATCAGACCATTCATTACCTATGAATCCTCCCAAGCCATTGCAAGAGATGTTCGACGAAGCATTTTATCAAGCATTTAGTAATTCGTCAGGAGTATGGATGGATACACTACAAGATCTGATCAAGAAGTTGATACAAGAATTATTAGCTCAAGAGCTTGATCAAGATCGTATACCTTTGCCGATAGAGACGGAGTTATCTCAGAAAACTTATAAAAACAAGAGGACCTATCGGCAAATGTATATCCACCAACACAAGATTGATTCGGGGGGCAACGATAGGAGGCACCTCCAGAATACTTTCAGGGTAATTATTGTGAAAGATATTAACGCATCTATCCAGATGGCGATCCCGATTTATACACTTATCATGGAGAGTATCTTAGGCAGAATCGGGTATCATGTCCACTCCACAATATCAAAGAGACATTCTAAGGAAGAGGGATTGGTTAGCCAGAATTGTGGACACAGTGAAAGAGCAATTTGGTATCAAGCCTAAAGATCAAACAATTATGTATTGGCACCCGTATCCAGAATGGTTTGACAAAGTTCCATTACCTCGCCGATATATGATACCAGATTTCTCCAAATTCTCAGGGCAAGACAACATATCTACAATTGAGTATATCAGCCGATTCTTAGCACAGTGTGGAGAAGCATCGGCTGAGAAAGCCCTCAGAGTCCGTTTCTTTTCATAGTCCCTCTCTGGATCGGCTTTCACCTGGTTTTCTTTGTTATCACCAAACTCAATTAGGGGATGGGCCGATCTGAAAAAGCAATTTCATAAATATTTCTTTGCTCGGATTCAAAAAATAAGACTATCAGATTTGACATCGGTTAGGCAAAGGCCTGATGAAGTTTGACTTTGGCACTATCGTATACGAGAAGGAAGATGTGAGTTTAGGAGTCTAAATAGTATCTAAGAATGACATCTTTCAATATTTAGGATCGATGTTACAGATGGATGGAGATATTGATGCGGACGTTAGCTATAGAATTAAAACGAGTTGGTTGATGTGATGCCAAATATCTGCCATCCTTTGTGATAAGAGGATACCGTAGAAACTAAAATGCAAGTTTTATAGAATAACGATTAGACCTGTTATGCTGTATGAGGTATAATGTTAGCTTAAAAAATGATATGTTCAATAGTTGAGTGTTGTAGAAATACGTATGTTACGTTAGTTTTGTAGTAAAATAAGAATAGATTATGTTCGAAATGAAAATATACGTAATCGACTAGAGGTAGCATCAATTAAAGAAAAACTTATTTAATATCGGTTGAGATGGTTTGACTATATCCAAAGGAAATCCTAAAGGTACCGGTAATCCTAAATCAAGATAATAATATAAAGAGAGATAAGTAAGAACGAAATTAATATGAAGAGTGATAATAAGAAGTGACTTGAAATATTGAGATATATCTAAATCTGTATTTTAATTAGATTGTTTAGAAAGTAGCTATTGACATCACTAAACCGTGATTTGAGGTTTTTATTGGTTTCAACTCTAGCTTAGCCTTATTTGTTTGGACTGAAAGCCTGTGTTGCTGTTGCTGCTGCTGCTGTTGTTATATTTTTTCTGTTGGAATCTTGACAAAATTTTCATACTTTCTTTCAATGGAATATGGAAAAATAAGCATAAAACAATGAAAGGAAATGGATCTTTCACTCCAGTCGCACGGAGTATGGAAGCAGCAGGGAAACTTGCTAGGAAACTTAGAGAAACATTGCAGAAGAATGAAATCAAATGTTGCTCTCAGGCCATTAATGGAAAGTAATCAGTTGCTACAAGTAAGCAGAATAGCACCAAGCTTCCAACCCAGCTGCTTTCATAGTCATAGAAATCTTCGTGAGAAGAACAGCACGTGAATTTCGCGCATGATTGAGCGTGCTCGCATGTAGTTTTCGCCGCCAAACTTTGATAATTGGCATTGATCCTATCCTGAGTGGAACTGAACTGAACAAAAAGCACAGGACAAAAAACAAAGTTTCCTGGCAACCAAGGAAACTTGATCCCTGAACCGTGGCACAAATTCTGCTCCTAGGTTCAGGAAATGTTGAGAGGCAGGTAGATGTTCCTTTCGGTGTCGCGTAAGCAAAAGGCGTACGCACATCACATTGGGTGTGGGTGCTCTCAGAATCTGAGGAGCTCTTGGTGGAAGATTGATTTTTATACTGGACAAAATATTGTTCACCAGAACTGAAGGTCAAGTTCAGTTCCTCCATGTGGACTTCCACAACACCAAGAATCTCTCAGACTGAAGGAGGTTGCTGAGCTATACTCCACACAACGGAAAGAAAATCTCCAGATCAGTGTTTCTCCATTCCTTTCACCTCACATGGATTAAAATATCCAAAGGTTGCAGATCATACTGGCCCTAAAGGAAGATCACACACACACAAAAAAGATACGGTGATGCTTGCTTGGCCACATTGGCACAAGCAGATGTGCTGAAAGCACTGTACTCTTGCATCATTTTGCCTTTTTTCTAGATCTGGAAGCTACCATCTTGCTGGAAATGGGCTCTCACAGAACCAGGTATATGCTGCAGCAGTGTAGACATGATTTGCAATAGTTAAGATTTGCAGGAGGATTAAGGCCGCACAGTAAAATGACAGACAGGCAGGAAGAACCACCTTTGCTAAAAAGGCTATAGCAATCTATGTCCTCTGCATTATGTGGAGAGGACCGCTGAGGTATTAGGTGTTAGATCCAGAGTAATTAGCATGTCATCATACGTAGGGCACTAGAGCCATCGATTGTTCTCTGGTGGCCTACCATTTTGATCAAGGCTATCAGCAAATGGAATTCAAAAGGCAAGATAGCAAGAGATCCTAGCTTTATGGTAAAAAGATTGAGTTCATTTGAGTCATCATTATAACGCTTTGGGTATTGCTAGATTTTAAGCGCCTGGAAATTTGTACATTTTCAGTCAACTAAAATTGCACATTTCTAAGTTTAAAATTGAAGTATGCAATGTGCAATTTTACTTCTTTTATCTGTAATTTTGTTGTTATACATGGCTTTACTATATTTTTAATCAAAGTTTGAATATTTTTTCATGTAATTTTGCTAATTTTATGAATTGTAAATTTATTTCATGTAATTTTTGTATGCTTAATTATAAACATTTTATACAAGAAAAAAATGGAGAAGTAATAAGAATCATTGGATTGCCGGCAGCAAAGGATAAAAAAAGTGACTGAAATTTTTGAATTTTCAGTCACCTGAAATCTAGACGCTCCCTAATGCTTTTATGCTCTATATAACAAAGATTAAAGAACTTTTGGTTGACATTAACTGTTCTTTAATAACTCCTCAAATACAAACATAACAAGGTACATAGCTATCTATATATACACATTAATTGGCACCCCCAAAATAAAATCTGACCATTTAACAGTTATGCAGCAAAATAGTAACGATTTAGATTAAAACAAGAGTCCCTTGTGAAATGCATATAATGTAAAATATTTGAAACTTTGAATAACATAAATTCTATTAGCAATTGGACCAGTAAATTATAAATTAGCACTTTGGTTTGTTTAAAACTCTGTTACCATAACAAAAACATTGAAACTTGGAATAAATATAGCACAAATTAAAATAGAAATTTATGTAAAAAGGATGTTATTCTAGTTACAACTTGGTAATATGTAAATAATATATCCAAATTATGGGATTGTTAATTTTAGAACAATAAATTAAAATTTTGGCTTATATATAATACAAAATTAGTGGATACCCCACAACTTGCTGCGGGATTTTAGAAATTCTTCTAAAACCCTTAAAAACAATATTAAATTAAAGGTGAGACATTAAAATACTCTATGCATGTTAAGCTATAATTAATACAGAATGGTTAGCATACACAATATATATATGGCTATGATTAGCATAGAAATGATCCAACGGTTGTGATTAAGAATGGTAGTGATCCAAGGACTCTTATTTTCTAGATGATGTGGCTCACCATATGTTGAGCAATTGGGTTCAACTCTATAGGAATAGTATATTGGGTTTGAAATATGTATTTTAATAAATGTAAATTCAGAATCATAGTGTCTTCTGTAGCTCCACTTTCATTCGTGCTAATTAGATTGTCAAGCCACCAAAAATTTGGTTATTCAGATGATTAGAATATCTATATAAAATTACTCAAATGACTATATATGGTATCAATAGCTCGGTTGAATACGAGGGCTAATGACCAGTAGATACATAATTAATCAGATCAGGTGAATGAAGGCCAGGCATTCAAATCTGCATTTTACTCCAGGTTTTGTGTACAGGTTTTTCCTTACAGAAGAACATAAAAACACATCTAAATATAAGTTCTCCACAGATCAGCTAGGTTGAACTGTGCTCACATGATGGAAATACAGATAGATAGCTTTGTATCCATTGCATGCTTTGCGTCTCTGCTTCGCCTTGCCCTGCACATGATCTCGAGACCAAAATTGTAGCAGCAGATCAACAACGTTGTGACCTCATTCATTCAGTTAAGACGAAACCAACAATGTAGGCACGATCCCAATGTTAGATCAGCTCCCAATCTCTAGTATTATTCTCAGTATTGAAGTGCATTCCATTCTTCCTTAATTATCAGCTTAGTCCTTTGGATAAAACTGATCATGCATTAAACTCAAATTGATACAAGAACCAATAGATCCTAATTAAGCTGGAGGCACAAGTACATAAGCACTGACAACATATTAAAAGTACAAACAATTTTACCATCCTTAAAAAAATACATCTAGATACTAAAATTAATACTCAAAATTTTGATACTTCGATGTATATAGTGTCCGAAGCTATGAAATTTTACACTAGAAATTAATAATTGCCCTAAAAGTAACAATTGCAATTACCACTTCTGAGCTAATAGGTTTGGTGCATAAACTCAAATTAGTTAAGAGGAAATAAAAAGAAAGTAATAGCTCTAGAATTGTTCTTTTCATAACTATTATATGTAATGCGCATTGCTGTCAGCTGGTTGATGGCGACATGGACGATGAAGAACTCCCGAACTGAGGCTGTTGATGAAATGATGAGCAGAGAAAGCACACGGTGGCACGCATGGCCATCACAATCGATCTCAAGGAAAAATAAAATATAGTTTGCGCAATTGCGTGCGAGAGAGAACAGAACCAGGATGGCAGCAGCAACCGACAGTATTGCATCAATCACAGTATCATACAGTAGAACAGTGTGTTTGCTTGCTTTCTTGCTGCTGCTCGTCAGTTCTCAGCTAATCACCAGTACATTCCGGTGGTCGCCTGTACATTTTTCGCAGCGAATACGGTGGTAGAACACTCTCAAGAACAGTCTGAATTAATTCCCTTGAGAAAATTTGCTTACTTCATTCCTCGAGGTAGAATAATGCTACTAGGATTAAGAGAGGAAGAAAAGCAGAGAGACAGAAGAGGCAGTGAAATAGAAATTAATCAACATGCAAACCTGGAAGGTTTTGGCCATGGAGATCTCTCGGTTCACCTCTGCAACAAGCTGAGCACACAGCTGCATAATATATATTCAGTAATTCAGACGCTGATCGAGACGGTTGGTGCTCGGTGGAGAAGACGGGCACATGAAGAACCATCCATGGCAATGGCGGCCGGCAGGCGAGTGGATGGTAATGCACGTGCCCTGCTTCTCCACCATGCACGGCCACCGTCTACCTCTCTCTAGCTAGTCTCTCTATCTCGACCTCTCTCTCGGTCGCCATTGCCAGGGAGGAGCCAAGAAAGTGAATTGGACATATATATGCACTACAATATATTCTTCTCCTGATCGCTTGTATTTATAGTGCAGGCCATTGCTCCCGTGGGTGCTACCATGGGGAGGCTCCTTGGCTGGCTGGCTGCCTGGCTGGCTTGTCCCAGTATTGCTCAGGTGTATGAATACACATGGCCAGTTGGGCAAGGACTAATTGTGACACTGTGACTCACCTCCATCGTTTGTTTGTCGGCTAAAATTTAAATTTTAAATAGTTAATTTTAATATTTTTTTTGTTTTTTATCATTGGCTTTTAAATCGTTAAGACATAATTTTTAGTTGCCTCGTTTAATTTTAGCCATATAGCAAACGATGAGAATCAAATATACAGACATCCTTAAGAGCATGTAGTAAAAATAAAGATACGTAGTTTATCTTATCGTACGGCGAGATAAACTACCTATCTTTTTTTTCCTGGCATGTGAAAAGTATGAGTCACCGTATTGGTCTCCGAACGTACTAAATGGCAGGGTGTATGACTGTATGCCCATGTTTCTGAGACAGCTAACAAGTACTGACTCCATCCAAACTTTTATAAGGTTCGTATTTCAACATCCAACTTGGCAAGTAACCTACAACTAGGCCAAAATGGAAAATATACATAATGTTAATCATACTAGATTTATATTCAGTCTACTTTCTCACGGATATAATTTTATAAAACACTTATCCGGTTGGGTAGAAAACACAACGAGCTTGTGGAGTTGGAGGAAGGCAGGGCATGGATCTTTAAGCATCGAAAATTATGTTTTCTACTTAGGTTTGCGATATTAAAATAAAATGTGCTAAATTGTTTTGAATAATGAACACAGTATGTAGTACGCTAGTAGTACATGTCCGGTACACTTAAGAGAGTAAATTGTGGAGCTATTCAATAGTCCAGTGCTGAGCCTAGAATGCTAGGGAGTAGATTAGGATGGGGCCATTTTAATGGCAGATCGCTTGGCCCTCACAATTGAACATTAATTACAGATGAAGTGGTCCATGCATATTGCAAACACTTCGATTTGGTAAAGTTATTTTATTTTGCGAAAATAAAGAACAAAAACACCACGTATGGTTGTGAAGTCGTGTATATGGTTATGTATTGCACTTATATAGCAAAGGCTATAGCATATATGTCTTTATATAAACGAATATAATATTTTCATCATAGAAGTTGACATTTTTCACCCCAGTACATTCTCACATGTCCTTAGACCTTAAATTTGCATCTTGTTCTTCCGCTGTGAAATTAGAGAGAGAGAGAGAACAATGCAACGACAAGATAGGGAGGCAAAGGCAATTGCAAGGGGATCAATGAGTGTCTGGTGACAGGGGAAAAGCTTGCATCCCATCAATCCCATGAGGATGTCATCATTAATAATTGGGTTCCACCGGCGTGGCGTGAGTGACGGTGGGTGGGGTTTAGTCCTGCCGCTGGCTCATGGGGCAGCAGCCTAAGCAAAGGAGAACCGGTTGGTCCAGTACAGCAAATCCTCCACCTCTCTGGCTAGCTGCTCGGTTCATCTATCGTGCAGTGCACTGCAAGCAAATTTCATGTGCGAGAGGGGGCCTAGCTAGCTAGCTCCGTCCTGCACTACATCGCAAGCAAATAATTTCAGAAGATAATAGCTGATCATTGAATCAAATTAATCTTAACGAATAACTAATAACGATTCCCTTTCTTTTATCCATCCTCTTTCCCATTAATAACAAAACCAATCCTCCCCCATCCTCTCCCCCCAAACCAAAAACAAAATCCCAGCAGAAACTAATGACTGCCTACATGCCCTTATCTAGACCAAAAGTCATCGTATTAAGGGCAATTTTAACCATACTCAGTAGGTGGTTTCTTCAAAATAAATTCTTGTCCAATCACCTCTCTTCCCTCTCCTTTATCTCCCTATGCTCTCTTCTTGCTTCTTGGTTCTGTGTAGAGCTGGTTTTTTGAATTACAAAAGGTTTCTTCATCTTTTTTCCATCTCTCCTCATTAACTCTTTTTCCAAATCAGTTTTGTGGTTACGTGACATCATATTTAATATTATGGAAACTAGCTGAGTTGGAGGATTGGGACCGCCTAAGTCACTTGCATCACACTATAAAAAATAACTTTCATACACATCCTTTTTTATTTTTATAAGTGGACTAAAATAAAACTCGCCTATGAAAACACATAGGGGATCCTATGTCAAAGATTGCTTGTGAAAATCAATTTTTCTAGCTCTTAGAAAGACTGCCTACGACAATAGATCTATTTTACTGGTGGGTCTCTTAGGAACTACTTGTAAAAAATGTTTTTTATAGGTGGTTCTCTAATAGGCCTACCTGAGGATTGTCCGCTTGAGAAAAACATTATCACTATAAATTTTTGCGAGGCACAGCTGAGAGTGACGACATGCACAAGTCCTCGGCCCTCTCTCCCTCTTCTCCCACAACGAATGCACTCCCCTCTCTTCCTCTCCCCACTAGCTCTGAATCTGTCGTAGGAGACCCGTCTAGTGAATCAGCCAGCGATAGGAGCAGCTGCCTCTCCCCTGTCTTCCTCCCTCTCTCTCACCTACAAATCAGCCAGCGATAGGAGTGGCCACCTCTCTCCTCTCCTCTCTTCTTATCCCCCTCTCTCTCACCTATGAACTGGCTGATGACAGGAGGAGGAGGTGTCGCCGATGGGAGGAGAGGCAAACCTGGTTGGAGGAGGTGTCACCAATGGAAAGAGGTGCAGATCTAGCAGTGGCTATCTCATGGCCTGCGAATCTGGGGGCGGGAGAAGCATATCGGGTGTTGGTGACTTCGGAGAGGTATGGATCTAGCACCAGCGACATCGAGGAGGTGTGGATCCAGTGGTAGGAGGAGCATATCAGGTGATGATGACTTCAGGGAGGTATGGATCCAACACCGGCTACCTCTCTCTCCAAGCCACGCCACCCTTCTCCCTAAGTAGTGCCGCGGATCAATGGAGGTGGCCCTAGAAGCGGTGTGGAGGCCCAATTCGGAAGGTGGCGACCTCTTTCTCAACCATGCTACCATGAGCCTTGATCTTCTCCCTAAGACGCTCTGTTGCGTGCCTCTCCTCCCTAAGCCATATTGCAAATCGACGGAGCCGGGCCTCGTCTACTACGGCAATGATAATGGTTTCACCAACCACCTGTTTCACCGACGTCGACGTTCTAGATGAATCCGGTGAATGTGAATTTTGGAGGAATTTTTTTTGTTAGTGAGCTAGGGTTTTTGGAATTCTTTTTTATTATTTTTTTCATCAAAAGTCATTATCGTGGTCCAACGTCTTAGCGTATCCGTTTGTAAAATTTAATTTTTATATATGGTCGTCATAGGAGACTCGCTTGCTAAAATCGATTTTTATATACGGTTATGTTAAGATGACAGAATGTAAAAATCAATTTTTATATATGATCATGCTGTCCGCCTGTGAAGAGCGCTATTTTCATAAACGAATGCTCCTAGTCGGGCCGGCCGGCCGCCTGGGATAAGGCGTTATGGTCACATGTAGAAACTCAATCCGTAGTAATGTCAATCGGCCTAGGCCGGCCAGGCGCCTGTAGAAACTCAATCTGTAGTAGTGTCAGTCAGCCTGAACCGGCCGGTCGTCTGGGATAACGCGTTATGGCCGCCTGTAGAAACTCAATCTGTAGTAGTGTCGGTCTGCTTGGCCAGCCGGCCGCCTGGCATGACGCGTTATGGCCGCCCGTCGAAACTCAATCTGTAGTAGTAGTGCCAGTCAGTTCATCTAAATGTTTAAAAGTTTAGACCAATCAGAAAATTAGACGGATAATTTTCTTTAGCCGATACGGACAACTCCGTTGTATTTCAACACGATGAAACCTGCAAGTGTGAAGCGTTGGACTAGCTGCCTTTTCAATTCGGGCATCTAAAAGAGCTTTCGGCAAATTCAGTTTGGCCCATGCATACCTCTGACAGACAATTCTTGGTACGATCGATACTGCCATCCACACGTGGGAGATAAAAGCAAAATTAAACCGTATATATGATTGAGCAAACGCTGTAATATAATGCAAACGCATACATGCATGCGCCGCCATCGATCGATTTGGCTTCGTTAATTTGATGGCACCCGCAGCTCGTTCAAAGCTAGAGTTGACAAATGCAGCGTGATATATGCACCTCGCAATGCATGGCAACGACTCATAATCTTGTATAGTACTAGTAGCTCTATGGCTAATCTAACCTAAGTGGCACGCAAGTTGCACCGCGCGTGCAGCGGGATTGTCGGGTTAAAAATTTGCCAAGAGGTTTGGTATATTGCAGAAAGTGCACTCCTCGACACATATAAAGAGGCCATTTTAGTATCGAGTGGCTGGTTTTTTCTTACTAGTCAATTTACACGTTTAGAAAAAAAAAAACAGAATGATAACAAACAGAGGATGACAAGGCATAAGGCATACCCTGAAAAAAAGGAGCAGCGGGGGTGGGGCGGCATTGAGGCGGATGTCAAGTGGTATCGGTAGCCAATAAGCGACCGGTCCATATTGAGGTGGGCTGAGTGGAATGACTTAACTAATGTGAAAGAAAATTAATGCAGAAAATAATATTAATTTAGAAGGGATTTAGGGGCTGTGCCGTACGATTAAATAACAGCAATGGCTAGGATTATGTGTATCGGCCCTGTAGTTATTACACAACTGTAAAATAGTTTTCTTATATAAGTATAGATGTATCTATCTAATTTGTTTTAACCATACAAACAACATCCAACAACTCATATGATTCCTTTTTTATTCTAGTAATGTAATGAACTATGTTCTAACATAAAAATAAATGATCGTATCTCTTTAAGTCAATATAAAGCAAAAAATATATACACACACATACGTATAAAAATCATACTAAAATTATTATTTATATTTGTATTCATATAGCTAGCTGGTAGTTTATAAGGAAAATCTAGGCAATAAGAAATAGAAAAAGGTATTCTCCTAACTTTCGGAATGATAAATCGAGAAACTGGAACTATCAAGGACGTCATCTTCCAAAATGATAGGTGGAACCTGATCTTTTTTTTTAACGATAATCTAGAATGGTATCTAGCCCATCGTCTTGTCCTTGTTGGTCATTCCCATTCCCTAGCCACCGCCTTCATATATATAGTTGATATCACTATGGCTAGATTCGATGGTAGGATCTACACAATGGCCACGGCGCTGTGTTGCCACAGACAACAATGGAGGGAGAAAATCGGCTGTGAGGCACGTCACCCCTTGGCGGCAAGCAGCGAAGTAGCAATGGCAGCGAGCTCATCCCTTGAAGCAGTGCCCCATGGTCCATGAGCACCACCCTGCTAGTTCCTCCATCATGTCACTATTGGAATGATAATTCATCCCTGTTCGAGGCAAAGTTCTGCCTCGTTCTCATTCCTTGATCTAGCACAAAGTTTATGGTATGAGGACTGACCTATGTTCTGTATTTCGACTTAGGTCTTCTCCAATTTCACCCATATATAATTCACATATTCTAAATGAGGATATTCTCTCATATATTTTCAAAGGTAACTAGGAGACTTGCCAGAATTTTTTTTTTCTCGTTTTGTTCTCTTGCTTAAATTTCTCAATGTTGGGGCCTGCTAATAAGTCCTCTATACACAGTCAAAATACATCGTGTTTGTTTCAACTGCTGGACCGCCTGGTACGACCGGTATGACTTACCCCTGTAGTTACCCATTCCTGTATGTTGACCGAAACGACAGAGCTGGACTGGACGAGGCCCACTAATCAGATCGACGCCTGCATTTAAGTGTCAGTGGTCACTCATTTGGGGATCTAATCCTCCCTGAATAAATGCCGTTTATTTAATTGTGCCCATTTTTTTTTAATGACACACTATGCGGCTCCGTTTGATGAATGTAAATCCAGTTCACGACGACTAATTATAGCGGTTTGACGAACGGTTTTTGGTTTGTTCACGATGACCCTAGGATTTTTAAAGACTACTCCCTCCGTCCAGAATTCTTCTGGGTATAACCTTTCCGTGCTCTTCCAGGAATGTGGACAGTGATCTACTTATGACAGCCCCCGAGGGCGAACGTTGCTTCGGTTTGCTGCCCTATTCATTGCCTGCGATAGTCGTTTGCATGCACACCCAAAAAAAAAAAAGGTGGGTCAAAACTTTGCTATCCGCGAATCTGTAATGGGTAATTTCATGCATGGTTAATTCATGCTGTGCTGCTAGGGGGCATCACCTTGATGCACTTGGCACTTGAGCATGCCGAGTGGACAGGGGTGAGGATTCAGGCTGGCAAGTAGTTGGGCCAGACGCCTCACCCTGCCGTACGGGGCCCTTCGCCTCTGGTCTCAGCGCCAGCTTCTTGTACGCTGAAGAATTCTGGACGGAGGGATTATATATTGGCGTTAAGATCGAACAGAATACAAAGTTAAAACTCCCTTTTGACACTGCCTCGGAATATTGTCTAAGTGATATTGGTAGTTCGTGGCTGTGGTCAGTTTAGCATTGGGAGTCTAGTACGCGCACGGGCACGCCAGCCCAGGTCGTACGAACGCGTCCACGATGTGCTTTCAATGTATCAAATTTCGTCTATAAGATTAATATGTATAAATACTTTTAGTGTATAAAAATTTCGGTGCATATGTATAAACTTACAAAAAAAAAAGACACGACAGCAGTGTTAGATAGAAAGATTAGATGCATGTGTATTTATCTTAACATATTGTGCTTATAGGCTATTAGATAGA
The DNA here is from genome assembly GCA_030770085.1 of Oryza coarctata. Lineage (NCBI taxonomy): Eukaryota > Viridiplantae > Streptophyta > Magnoliopsida > Poales > Poaceae > Oryza > Oryza coarctata. The sequence continues at coordinate 10,958,258 of CM061471.1, forward strand.
AAAGTTAGATACATGTGTATTTACCTTACCATATTGTGCCAAAAATCAAGAGATCTAAATTATCTATGTATAGGAATAGATCATCTATGTATAGAAGGTTTATATTTAAAAAAGATCTCTTGGCTTAGCCCTCAAGTTGTAACGCCTATATGTAACTGTCACATGCGGGACTATTCTACATCCGATCAACACGCAACCATCGCACGACCCAGATAGGGCGTCGGTGTTCTCCTCTGCTCCTCTAAACTTTCACTTTGTATCAGAGCCATCGCTTTTGAGTAGATTGCATCTCCTCTCCGCAACTACAATGGCGTCATCATCTGCTTCCTCCAATCCTCTCCTCGCCTAGCCCGTCACGGAAAAGTTTAGCAAGAACAATCACGCCCTGTGAAAGGCACAGGTGCGTGCTACGATCCGTGGTGCTCGTCTTTAGGGGTACCTCATGGGTGCCACCCCTATACCTACGGTGGAGCTTGTGCAGAAGGATGCTGATGGGAAGGAAGTGAGGGTTCCCAATCCGGTGCGCGAAGACTGGGAGGTCACGAACCAACAGGTCCTTAGCTACCTCCTCGCGTCGGTCACCAAGGATGTCCTCACGCAGGTGGCCACCAGCGCCACCGCGGCAGACGCTTGGAAGATCATTGAAGACATGCTCGCGTCACAGACGCGAGCGCGATCCATCAACATGCGGATTGCTCTGGCAACGACCAAGAAGGAGAATTCGTCCGTTGCCGAGTACTTTGCCAAGATGAAGGCTCTTGGCGACGACATGGCGGCTGCAGGATGGCCCCTAGAAGATGAAGAACTGGTGGAGTACATCATCACCGGCTTGGGCGAAGATTCTCACCCATCGTCTCTGCTCTATGCGCTAGAGTGGAACCCATCTCCGTTGGTGAGTTTTATTCACAACTTCTCAATTTTGAAACTAGAATGGACTTGATCTATGGAGGCAGCCCTGGGTTTGGATCGGCAAACTCGTCATCTCGTTGTCGTGGCTCGTGATGCGGGAAGAACCAATCGCGTGGGAGAGGCCCCTCGCGTGGGGGCGCGCAGTCTAGCCGCAGCGGGTCCAGTCGTGGGCCTCTTGCAGGAGGTCGTGGCTCCCACAACAACAACAACAACTCCCGCGACTTCTACAACAACAATAGTCGCGGGACATCTGGTGGTGCGCCCGATTCAAATGACAACAGGTGCTAGGTGTGCTTCAAGAAGAATCACTCAGCCGCTGAATGCTGGCATAGGTTCGATGAGAACTTTGTGCCAGATCAGCGTCTTGTTGCAGCAGCTACAAACTCGTATGGCGTGGACACCAACTGGTACACTGATACCGGTGCTACGGATCATGTGACAAGCAATCTCGAGCAGTTGTCTCTTAAGAAAAAGTATCATGGTGGTGATCAGATCCACATAGCTAGTGGAACAGGTATGAACATTAGTCACATTGGTCGTACTACAGTTCGTACCCCCACTCGTAATATACAATTAAATAATGTTCTTTATGTTCCACAAGCCAAGAAAAATCTTGTTTCAGTTCATCGTCTTACCGCTGATAACTCTGTCTTTACAGAATTTCACCCTGATTTCTTTCTAATTAAGGATCAGGAAACGAAGAATACGCTCCTTAGAGGAAGGTGTCATAGGGGTCTCTATCCTTTACCTGCGCCAACAATAAAGCAAGCCTACAACTCCAACAGATTGCCCCTGTCTCGATGGCATAGTAGGCTGGGTCATCCATCTTCGTTAATTGTTAAGCAAGTTATCAGTAATAATAGTCTCCCATATATCGATGAGTCGCTGAGTCAGTCAGTTTGTAATGCTTTTCAGTAAGGGAAGAGCCATCAGTTGCCCTATCCCAAGTCTCCTTTAGAACTTGTATTCTCTGATGTCTGGGGTCATGCACCAGAATCAGTTGGTCGAAAACGATATTACGTTAGTTTCATTGATGATTTTAGCGAGTTCACCTGGATTTACTTTCTTAAGCACAAGTCTGAAGTATTTCAAAAATTTCAAGAGTTTCAAGCTCTTGTTGAACGCTTGTTTGATCGTAAGATTCTTGCCATGCAAACTGACTGGGGAGGCGAATATCAGACATTTAATTCTTTTTTTAATAAAGCTGGCATTGTTCATCTTGTTTCTTGCCCACACGCTCATCAGCAAAATGGGTCAGCTGAGAGAAAACACCGTCACATAGTTGAAGTCGGTCTCTCTCTCTTATCTTATGCGGCTATGCCCCTAAAATTTTGGGATGAAGCTTTCCAAACAACAGTTTATCTCATCAATCATGTACCCAGCAAAACAATTGGTCATGCTACGCCTCTAGAGTGTCTCTTTAATAAAAAAACCAGATTACTCCTCGATGAGAGTTTTTGGATGTGCTTGTTGGCCTCATCTTCGCCCCTATAATAAGCACAAACTAGAATTTCGATCCAAAAGATGTGTCTTTCTTAGTTATAGCACCTTGCACAAAGGCTACAAGTGCCTTGATGTCTCCACTGGCTGTGTTTACATCTCCAGGGATATGATCTTTGATGAAAATATTTTTCCCTTCACCAAGCTGCATCCCAATGCCGGTGCCCGTCTTCGCTCCGAGATCTTATGTCTTCCTTCTGATATTGTTTATCCGTATGTAGGGGGCGAACATGCAGTAGATCAATATGCTAATGGTTCATCTAATTCTTCTAATGTTTCCTCTGAGTTGCATGATGAGAATCAGGGAGAAGCCGGTGAAAATTCGGAAGGAACCGGTGTACACGGAGCAAACCAGACAGGCGCAAACTCCAGAAGCGATTCGCATGTGGGCTTGGGATCGGAGTCTGATTCGGGCACGTCCATTGGCCAACCACCGGACGCCATGCTATCTCTGGTTTCCCCTCTCGTGACGGCGCCTGATCCGGACAACGCGCCGCACCAGCCAGGCGCGGCCACGTCTTCTTTCCCGCGCGCGGGAGATTCGCTAGGCCAGGCAGGCCAGACTGCTGCTGCGCCAACAGATCCGCATGCGAGATCGTCTGTGGCACCTCCAGCTGCAACCCGACCTGTAACCAGACTTCAAAGTGGCATACGCAAGGAGAAAATATACACAGATGGTACTGTCAGGTATGGATTTTTGACAACTACAGGAGAACCTAGTAATATTGATGAGGCTCTAGCTGATAGTAATTGGAAAAATGCAATGGATCTTGAGTACAATGCCTTAATGAAGAATAAAACTTAGCACCTTGTTCTACCTCAAAAGGGTAGAAATATTATTGGTTGCAAATGGGTATACAGAATAAAGAGAAAATCTGATGGTAGCTTGGATAGATATAAAGCTCGATTGGTAGTAAAGGGTTTTAAGTAGAGATATAGAATAGATTATGAAGAAACTTTCAGTCTTATTGTTAAAGCTGCTACTATTCGTATTATTCTGTCTCTTGCTGTTTCTCGAGGATGGACTCTCAGACAACTTGATGTACAAAATGCTTTTCTCCATGGCAATCTTGAAGAAGAGATATATATGCAACAGCCACCTAGTTTTGAAGATCCTTCAAGACCAAACTTTGTTTGTCGCCTAGATAAAGCATTATATGGTCTGAAACAGGCGCCCAGAGCATGGTACTCTAGACTAAGTGCTAAATTGATATCACTTGGTTTTCAATCTTCAAAGGCTGATACCTCTTTGTTCTTTTATCGCAAGAATGATGTTAGCATGTATCTCCTTGTTTATGTTGATGATATTATTATAGCCAGCTCTACACCACATGCTACCACAGTGTTACTTCAAGGTTTGCAGGGGGAATTTGCTCTAAAGAATTTGGGAGATCTGCATTATTTTCTCGGTATAGAAGTTGCCAAGGTGCGAGATGGCATTGTTCTCACTCAAAGCAAATATGCTTCTGATCTTCTAAACAGAGTTGGTATGTCAGATTGCAAGCCTGTTAATACTCCATTATTCACTAGTAAAAAATTATCATTACATGAAGGATCATTGTTGGGACCAGATGATACATCACGGTATAGAAGCATTGTTGGTGCTCTTCAATATCTAACCCTCACTAGACCTGATATAGCCTTTTCTGTTAATAAAATCTATCAATTTCTTCATACACTTACCACAGTATATTGGGCAGCAGTTAAAAGAATATTACGGTACTTGAAGCAATGCACAGAATTGGGCTTGAAAATACAGAAGTCTCCTTCGACTTTGGTGAGTGCATTTTCAGATGCAGACTGGGCTGGCAGTGTTGATTACAGAAGGTCTACAGGAGGGTTTGCTGTGTTCTTGGGTTCTAATCTTGTATCATGGAGTGCAAGAAAACAGGCTACTGTCTCAAGATCTAGTACAGAATCAGAATATAAAGCAATTACTAATGCTACTGCAGAAGTTATGTGGATACAAACTTTACTGCGTGAATTGGGTATTTCTAGTCCAAAGGCAGCAAGACTTTGGTGTGATAATATTGGTGTAAAGTACTTGTCTGCTAATCCTGTTTTCTATGCCAGAACAAAACATATTGAAGTTGACTATCATTTTGTCAGAGAAAGAGTTGCTCGAAAATTACTAGAGATTGAATTTGTTTCATCAGGAGATCAAATTGCAGATGGCTTTACAAAGACCTTGTCTGTTCGGCTGTTAGAAAATTTCAAAGTCAATCTGAACCTAAAGCGGTTAAGATTGAGAGAGGCTGTTAGATAGAAAGATTAGATGCATGTGTATTTACCTTACCATATTGTGCTTACCATACCATATTGAGAGAGACTGTTAGATAGAAAGGTTAGATAGATGTGTATTTATCTTACTATATTGTGCCAAAAGCCAAGAGATTAGATTGTCTATGTATAGGAATAAATCATCTATGTATAGAAGGTTTATATTTAGAAAAGATCTCTTAGCTTAGCCCTCAAGTTGTAACACCTATATGTAACTGTACATGCAAAACTATTCCGCATCCAATCAACACGTAACCATCGCACGACCCAGATATGACGTCGGTGTTCTCCTCCGCTCCTCTGAACTTTCACTAGCAGCACATGCTTGCAGCTACCTAAACGGGTTGTAGGAACGTATTCATGTGGGCGCGGTGCATGCCTGTTTTGGTTCCGCATGCATGTTTCGAGCTATCCTATCCTGTTTTTTTGTTGAGAATACGTACACACTGTTATCGTCTGTTGCAAATTGTGGTGCTCCTTAATTTGCAAAAGTCCTACACACCGATCAAGAGACATGAACTGATGGTGTGATGTGTTCATATCACAATGTGATCTCTTGGAAGAATGGGATTAGATCTCCACCGTTACATCGGATCTGGTGATTAGGCAGCTTTCGAGTACTTAATGGAGGAAATTAGCCTTCTCTGTCGGGGAAAAAGGGAGGGGGTCCATCTACATGTGTTTGAAAGGAACCCAAGACTAGGCGTGCTAAAAGCACATATTCCATGTTCATTATGCATGACAAAATCTAATGCCAAAAGGGACCATCTAAATGCCATGCTTTATTTTACAGTACTAAAGTCTAATGAGATTGCTCTTGTGTATCAATTTTATTTGGAAGCACTAAGTATCCAAGACTCTCCCCGACTCACGGCCCTCCCAGATGGTTAACGAGTTGACAGGAAGTAGCAAATGCATCCCATAATTGTAAGTACTTCGAAGAAATAATTGTGTCCCATGACTGTAAATGGCCGGACACTGGTAGCGCCCTGCTAGATACTAGTCAAATGTGTCCAAAAGTCAGCAGAGCTGAACTTAGTGGCGACAAGGTGACGAGTAGTAACAAGATACACATCGATTAGAATGATTTGATCAGATCGTACAGCAGATTAAATAAGGCCGATACCTCCTCCAATTTTTCGAACATGGATACATTAACACCAAGGGAGGACAATCCAACATAAACCCTAACAACAAGGAGAGGAGATTAGTACGATTTTTTTTATGAGATGGCGGTAGCAGCAAGTATGCTTTTGGAGGAGAAAGAGGGCACTGGCCAGAGTGGCAGACCAGCAGGATGTGAGAAAGAGAGGAGGAGCAGGCCTCGGATGAGCCGGACCATGGGATGAGGAGGATCCTTATAGTGGGAGCTTTTCTTTTATGCTGTTCTTATATAACTAGGGTTTAAAATTATGTTCTTTAAAAATTCAATAAAAAATGATTAAGTATTTTTAGAGCATAGATAATTTTACTAGAAATACTCAAAGCCACATTTAAACTTTTCTTGAACGTGTTATGTTGTTTGAGATTTTACTTTAATTTTTTATTAATTTTGGAAAATATTAGGGCGTGACATATGCCCTTCACGGGCCCATAAACACATGGGCTTAGCCCATGTATGCATAGCACCGTATTTACGGTCCTGTCCTCATTTTATATAAAGAATTAACTTAGAGGTATTATACCTAGAGTGCAATAGCTTATAAGCTAATGCTCACCTGGCTAAACTTGCAAGGTTAGCACCAACGAAAATCACACCTGGACCACATGGATCTTAACTACAACACTACTATAAGTTGTTAAGAGGATCCAATATTACAAATATACTATTGATTAGTTCCATTAAGATCAGAGTCATTTTCTACCCATAACACGTATAAATTTGAATGTAGGCGTATTTTCCTTTCGTTATTCATGTCCTCTTTGTAATTTTTAATTGATAGTATCTTATGCAATTAACAACGTGCACTTCAGATATTTTGAAAACTCATTCAAACATTAAAAAAATGAAATTAATGTCATATTAATGCTATCCAATATATCAAATCTTATGCATTCAATACTGCATTTATGTATGCTCTGCTTATATTATTTTTTATTCCCTCAAAGAAGATCACCAAATCTGTTGCCATGAATATACTAGTATTAACAACTAGTGATTTAGAAACCAGTGGAGTCCTATAAATAGTATCTCTTCTTCATGTATCAATACCAATTTTTTAAGATTTTCACAATGAAAGAAAGTCAAGTGATTACCGTAACTCTTCTTCTATTGTATCTTGTTCTAATTATCAGGGGAGAAGAAATTAAATATATAAGCCAAAGGAAAAATACTAGTCAAGGTTTCACAAATCAAGAGAATAATAAAACCATCGAGGTATGTTAAAATTCGGATCCTTTTTATGCATGCTTAGCATCTTGTTCTTTAATCTAACAAGCAAAAAGAACGTCGAATTAGGCTGAAGATGGTGATGTCTATGATTGCATTGATATGAATAGGCAACCAGCCTTTAACCATACATTGTTGAAAGACCATAAAATTCAGGTAAGCCACATTTTTCATCCTAAGATTTGACATGATGTCTAAATATGTTGCGACTCAAGATCTATACAGAGATAATAATTAAGATGTTATAGTCACAAATTAAAGCACGAGTTAATTTTTTGACTATAATATTATTTTTTGGGGGAGGGGGAATATAATGTTCACTAATTTGTTTTCTTTTGGATAACATAGTTAAATTATTTGTTTATCACACTTGGACCTGGTACTATTTTTTTGTGTGTATATTTGCTTCATCATGAAAGAATGTAATGTGCTTGGAGGATATTTCTTTACGGTGAGACATAAATTCATTGTTTATAAAATGACCATGTTTTGCTTTTCAATTAGTTGAAACCAAGCTCTTTCCCGGTGGGGATGGATGTCGAAAATCCATTTATATCTTCCATCTCAGAAGCACAACTGCCTACTGCTGAATGCCCTACAGGAACCATCCCAATACTACGCAACAACAGACAAGGCAATATTTCAACTAAGAATACCAATGCAATTAGCACTAGTCAACAACAAGAGGTAAGGATTTTTAAAATATTTTTAAAGATGTTTCAGTTATGATAATTTGATTGTGTCAAAGTACGATTTTTATATGGTGTTGTTCGTATGCCTAGCTGTCATAATAGGCTCACAAAACCACTATATTATCATTGGTCTATGTAACAACTATGCGAAAGTGTTAGGTGAATCTCTATCTTTAAGTGCTAATAAATGAACTCAATCACGCCGTTAGATGAAATATGTGTTGCTCATTAAATGACTGAAATATTTACACAACAGCTAAATACTCCCTCCTACTTTGCACTGTTTTTACTACTACTCTTTTATAAATGAATTTTTAGGTATTGAAAGGTACACTATGTTTCTGAAGTATGTTACATGGCAAATAAAAACATATAATTTCTGCTTATCACAATCAAACAAATTCAAATATATCAAGTCCAGTCAAAATTATCAAATAGTAGGAAATGGATGGAGTGCTATATAAAGGCCCCTTAATTTGAAATATTTGTTAGTAAGATTATATTGTTACACTTTCACACACACCCCCCCCCGTTTCAAAAAAAAAACAAGCCCTTTGTGGATATTTTTCAACCAAATTACTGACTTTAAATTATTATACTCCCTAAGTACCGTAAAGCTATCTTACAGAAGGCTGATGAATATATATTAGTTTTATCTGACTAACAACATTAAATGTTGCACATCCTGTCCTCTATGTAATTAATATGATGTAAAACTTTGCATATGTATTTAAGTTATTCTGATTCACCAAAGTTTTTTCATTTTTTTCTTGTAGGTAGCAGGGATAAAATATTGGGATGACATATTTGGAATACAGGCCACAATAAATATTTATGAGCCAATGGTGAAGCATCAATGGGATCTTAGTGGATCATGGATACAAATTGAAAATGGCCCAGGGCGTGGAGATGTGATCGGTGCTGGATCTTGGGTCTCACCCAGCTTCAGTGGTGACAACTTTGCTAGGTTTCATATTTCTTGGGTAATCAATATACATTTTTCTAGAAATACATTGGATTCTACACTATGTTTTTTTTCTAGTCTCTATATTGCTTTGAGATAGTATATAGCTATAATTCCACTGCTTAAGTATTGACTTCGGAAAAATATTTGGTAACAGCATGATGAAGTACAAAACAAGTCTTGCAACGATCTTAAGTGTCCTGGTTTCGTGCAAGTTAGCAGCGCTATTGTTCTTGGAGGAAGAATACACCCTGTTTCTGTCTATAACGGACCGCAATACGTAATTAAGGTTCTTATATTTAAGGTACTCTGTTCTACAAGCAATTCAATATGCCTAGACTATTTACTTTATGAGAATAAACAAATTAAGTGGTTCACTATGATATTAATTGATTTACCTAAGATATATAAAAGAAAACATCAATTTATTTCGCTTATTATGTTACATACTATGTTCGGAAGTAAATCTGATGTGTGAGTGCATTGCTTAGATTTAACTTACCTGTTAGCACACACCATTACAACAATAGAAGTTAATAGGAATCTTTTATCATAATTGGCATTCCATGGTCTTCCAACAACAGCATTTCACTTCGAATGTCTCATTATACGAAATGGAGAACAGTACCATGACTTGTGCATTCAATAGCATATTGCCCTTGCAGTCTTTTGAACAAGAATTTACCTGACAATTAATCTTGATTAATTTTAGGACCCACACACTAAAAATTGGTGGTTGGTGTATGGTGAGAAGAATACAGCAGTAGGATATTGGCCAAGTTCTCAATTCAGTTATATGAAGGAAATGGCTAGTAAAGCAATGTGGGGTGGATATGTCCAGGGTCCAACTGCCTCAGAAGACTCCACAAATGGGCAGTGGACATTTTGCTTCTGAAGGGTTTGGCAGAGCAGCTTTTGTTAGGGATATTCAAGTCGTGAATGAGAACATGCTTGTTATTCCAAACCCCGTTAAAGCCGATCCAGGGTCTACTAATCCAAGGAAATATACCTATGGAGATTATGGACATGATGGTAATGGTATGCATGTATACTATGGTGGACCAGGCAGCTACAGCTAATGGTGTACTCGGCAAACTATAATAACATATGTATTTGTATGGGAAATAATGGGATTCAGAGCTATATATGTGGCATCAGAAGTCACACCACCATACATCCACCTTCTAGTTATAATTTCTTCAATTATTTGCAACCACTTCCCCACTAGATTTTTTTGTAAGTAGTAAAGATATCCTTTTGTAATGAACAAGTGAGCTATGCACATAGACAACAGGTAGTGAATCCGATTCAAGGAAAATTTGCACAACGGCTAATTAGAGAAAAAAAATGTGATCAATCAATGGTCCACGTGAAAAAGAATTACAGCAGAAAAAGCTGTGACAAAGTGAAACTCCGTTCCTCTCACCGTCTTAATTACCTTCCCTGTGTGACTTACAACAACCTAGTCTCAGCTATCAATCAAGTTCCTTCCCTGGAGCGTCTCATGCTCTCATCAATCAACTTGAATGTCTTCTTTACAAGTTTCTGGTCCAGGGCCGTAGTTCTGTAGATTTTGAACACACGATCTACACGGTCAGGCTTGCTGCTCTGGAAGTAGAGCTCTTCAAACTTCTTCTTGACAAACCTGTAAAAAGTCTCTCCAGACCATAAGCCGCAGTAATGATGAACATTGATACTATATAACAGTAAAATGAAAGAACTTATGAGGACATATAAGTGCACCACGCAGCATGACAAATGCCAATGTTCATCTGAGAGGGAGAGTAGTGCACTCACTCGTATGCATGTTCAACCTCCAGTTTCCCAGGTGCAATAGGCTGGTAGTCTTTAAACCATTTGCACACACTTAAAGGGACCTACATAACGAGAATAAATGTTGAGTAAGAGCATAAATGTTGGTAACAGTTGAGTCTAAACTCTGCATGGGTACAAAGGGCAGCCCTTACCTTTTGTATCTTCTTCTCAAATATATCAAATTTGTTAAGAAACAGCATGAATGATGTTTTCTGATAGTCAATATAGCACCATAATTAGGTTCAAAATAAGTAAAAAAGCATGAGCACAAAGGTTGCAGAGATGGATGCATGCAGACCTCAAAACATCTTTGCTTTAAAACCCAGTCAAAGAGTTCCTTGGTCTCCATCATTCTGTTTTTTGTCTCATCTTCAAATAGCATCTGATCATACCTGAAATGAACAAAAAGCTTATGAGAATAACTTAGCAAATTAGGATAAGTTCAACAAACAAAAAAAATGTACTTACTCGCTAATGGCAGCACAAAAGATTACCGCATTAACACCTTCAAAAAGATGAATCCACTTTCTCCTCTCATTTCTCTGGCCTCCTACATCATACAGCCTATATACCTCTCCGCCTCTTTTGTTTTCTCCAACAGGGCTGCAGAAAGACAACCCAGTTAACTAGATGATTCAACTCATCTTATAACAGCTACATTCAGAACCTCTCAGGTCATATCTCAGACATGAACAACAAAAAAAGAACTTCAGCTTGTCGCTCTGTACATAGTAGAGCAATCAAGCAACAGAAATGTGCAAAAATAAGGTCAGCAGATTACCTAAATTGAATTTGTACAACACCATTTGTTTGTACTCTTGCATAAAGCACATCCTCCTGCAAGTATGGAAGATCAACTACCAGCCCTTCAAGCCCACTCTTAAACGAAGTACAGTAACAAATTATCCATCAGACTGCTAAATGCAGAAATATGGAGTCATATCTTCACTTAGCACACACAAAAGTAAATTGGATTTTTGATGCAGTGTGGTGTAGATCATTTGACAAGACTTAAACACGTGACTTAAACAATTCTCTATGCTTAAGAAGTGATGGGAAATGGTTGCAAAAGTGGAAGGTACAAAGATCACATTTGTGGTTTGCAATTATTGAAGGAACTGAAGCATCAACAAAATATATGCTAGGGCCGTAAGATTAATATGTGGGAACTCAAAAGTTCAAGGTGCTTACATAAGTTTGAGTCTTATTCATAGCAAATTTGCATCCTATCTTTCACAAGGACACTTTTGACCTTTGTTATGTAGACTGCGTAATAATGGTAGAATAATAGTTTCTCCTTCCTAATATTGAATTTTAAAGGATAGCCTCCTATATTCTTTAAAAGAAAAGGATAAACATACGCCCATCTTTTAAAACTATTTGGCAACCTCTGACTCAGTACACATAGTAAACCATTTGGCAGCCTGACTCAGTAGAGTGAAACCAACATGAAGTGGTGTCAGCACAAATATCCGAGAATATGTAAATAATTGTCTATGAACATGAACAGCACACCTTTGTTGGCACATAATCTGCTTCAGCCAATCGATCCAAATTTTCCATGAAGTATTGTGCACAATCAGGAAGTTGCAGAATACTTCCACGTGAGTAAGTTTCCTACAATTTAGAGCATTGCTTCAGTACACATGGCCAGGCAAACTATATAACTTCAAAATATTTGAATGGCTATTTGTTTTCACCTGAATGGCTGGGTCTTGCCATAATTTTTTTACATCATGTACAAGTTCTTTGTTCAGCAGTGGATAATCCAACCTGCCATCAATTTCTGATAGTTTTTCTCCAATTTCCTGATGATAGGACAAAGTAAATGTCATCTAAGAAACAAAATTGGTTTGTAAGGTGTACAGTATGAAACTGCTGATATTTGTCTTTCAATGCCTAAGAAAAGAAAGCTTTTCCTTAAAAGTTCCAGAGCAATGAAACAACGTAAAATGCGAAAGGTATAATTTTTTTAAACTAGTTGAGAAAAAAATTGAATCTTGTAACACCAACATTTGAAACAAAGTTATTTTTATCCTATAAACAATTGTCTGAAGCAATCAAATAAACAAGGTAGAGTAAATGCTACACAATCCCATCGTTCTTTTTCTACTTTGTTCGGTGCATTGTACAGTTCAATAGATATCCTTCTCAAGTTTTCATTATAGAATGACCGTGTAAAACATAAGACTGCAATAGAGCCTCACACAGTCAACAAGGTCTTAACAGGTTAAAACATAAGACTGCAGCTTGACTACAACAGAATTGTTGCAAAACAAAAATGTTTGTATGCCCCCAGATTTAACAAAAAATGTTCCTATGCCCAGATTTAGCTTTAACTGTTGAGTAAAGAGTAGGCACAAACCTGATTATCTGGGGATATAACATACTTTGAGGAATTTGATTCCACCTGGGAGAGTTCTTTTGCTCCTTCATATAGTATCTGTTCACATTTAACTCATTACTCGACAAAAAAGGAAAAATGTGAAAGCATTTCCATATGAACAGAATACAAATCCCTACTCAAATCTCCTACATAATCCCCATTTTGCAAAAAGAAAAAAGACACACCCTTTCCAGTATTGCATACTTTAATTGTCTGATAAACGTTTGCATGGATAACTGATGTATAGCTCCTAAGTTCTGCCTCATCAAAGCCAGTTTGGAAAAGGAGCTTAATCTGCAGATGAACAGTAAGAATACATCAGACTAACTAGCGGCATACGGGTTATGATTATCCATGGAATATAACATGAGCATGACCTGTTTAAATATCGTAGACTTCCCTGATTCTCCAGCACCTTAAAACAGAAGCAATTGAGAGAGAGAAAGAAGGGTGGATCCAAATTGAGAACAAGTTCAAACTAAAAAATTCTAGGACACATCAATTTATCATTTTTTATTGGAAATAACATGAGAAAGGTTTTTTTTACAGAGGTAAAGAGGAACCACAGAAAAAAATCATTTTCTGAACCAATAGATACTAAAGGTAGAATAGATAATTGTGACAAGAAAAATGACCACTTAAATTTGGGTAAGTTGGCAATACCAAGAAGTAAGAGCTTGTGGATGTGTTGCTCTGCTTTTGTCTCTTGCAAAATTCGCCTGTCAATGTCTGCAGACTGTTAACAGCTGAATTAGAAGAAATCAAATGTGGAAACTCTCAAACCAAGATTTGAGTTAGCATTTACTTGCTCAGTTAGTATGAGTGCTAACTTACTTTTGCATTTTCAGCTGTTTCAGCCTCACATAACGAATGAGATCTGCTACAGGATGAGCCCATGTTATCAAGCACACAGGTAAGCACGGACATTATTTTAGAGGTATGCTCTCATGCCTGAGCCTCTTCCAGGAAAAACATTGACACCTAGATCTCAGGGTTCATGAGCTGTATACACAAACAGTCAGTACAAAAGAAACGTGGCCAAGATTGGAAAAGAAAGGATTGTAGAGTGTAATCGTTGCATAGTTCAATATTGTTGACTCAAATCGCTAAACATGGATACATCTGCTGAAATATTATATGAAGGAAAAATTAACACTAGTAACCAATTCTGACCAGTTAACAAATGATTGCAGGCATCAGAGATGAACAGGGGTTAAAAATTAACCAGTGGGAGACCGGTTCAAAGTTTATAGAACCCTGCCTGCTGTGTGCAGGGGCGGATCCAACTTGGGACATGTGAGTTCAGTTGAACCCCCAAACTTTTTGGGGGAAAAACGAACTGTTACTTGTGTTAAGGTTAAGGCAAATTAAGAGAAAAGCTTTAGGATCTAGAAGAGAAGCTAGGGTTAACGCAAGCAAGCACATTCGAGACAAAAGTGGGTGGGATGGGAGAGAGAGATGAATGAGGAAGAGGATGTTTGTAACGGGTAGGATGCTCACCAGGACGTGGCGGAAGCAGCAGGACGACGGCGCCCCTCCCCTGCACTGCTCGCGAAATGGAGATCGGCGCAGGCGGTGGGAGAACTCGCAAGGAGCGGAGACGGGGATATATAAGATCCTGGACGCCTGACGCACAATGATTTTGGACGCTGAGGTTTCTCCAAAAAAACATACAAAACCACATGTTTTGGTTTTGAGGTCTCCGTACCACAAAATACTAACTTTTGCATTTTGTTTATGGAATACTAGGTTTGGAGTAAAATGTTTCATAAAAATCTGTATTTTTACAAAATACTTATATTTCACTATTATGCATAAGTATAATAGGCAAACAAATAATAAAGGTATGAATATAGGGTTTACCAAACATTTTTCCTAACATTTAAGGTTGCTTGAAAGTAGGATTTTGTGTTACGAATGACTGAAATTTGCTTAAAAAAATTTAGACGCTAAGATTTTTTTTCTCTTAGGCACAATTAAAAATGGGTTGTATATTATTACTCTATGCTAAGTCTGCTTATAGTTTCATCAGGTTAGATGGTATGGTTGGACCAGCTTTCTTTTTCTTGGCCACAATTAAAGATGGGATGTCCATTGCCAAGCCCAATACAGTTTCATCGCATAAGGATGGTATGTTTGGGCCAGTCTATTTAGCTACTGCTAATAATCTTATGAGATATTGACGCAGAGTGATATAGGCTTTTGGTAACACGGTCTAATTAAGTATGGTTAGACTCATCTGAAAAAACATAATAAAAATAATAACATCAATTTTGCTTAATAATAAATCATCATATTTTTAAGTTTGGTTGTGGTCACTTTTTTGCTTACTGATTTTTTGTCTTTTTACTTATATGTTAATCTGGACTAATATTTTTCTCATAATTAAATTGTTGTTCCATAGTTCTCCTATACATGGTACATTGTATCATTTGAAAATTATATTATAATTGTATGCAATTTAACGTGTAAACCATGGAACTAGTATAAGATTTCATTTTTCTAGTCAAATCGTTTCAAAGCATTCAAAGCAAGACATTTCTTAGCTAAACATGCCAAGAGAACTTTGAGAGAATGTAAGAAAAAGAGGAGATGAATCACCAGCCACAAAAGGGAAAAGTTGCTCATATTCATATTATATGATATATACTCTCATTAATCAATAATTTACTAATATTATCAAATTTCACAATTTTTAACGTGAATTTATTCTTCGCCATAATGTGATGTCAAACTAAAACTTTAACCACATATTCTTTGGGCAGTTTCATCTTCCTAATGTTCTCTTGTAGTTCTCTATTTTCGTTAATAATATTGCAAGAGCCAGCCACTAGCACTTGCACCTAAAGTGCTCTGTAATTTTTATATGAGTTAGTACTTACTAATGATATTAAATGCAAACAAGTTATTTGACTAGTATTTTTAGAACTGGAGAGATATATTTCTAAGCATATCCCAGAATGCTCTAAGGAATAATACATGATATTGATAGTCATATATATATGGATAAATTAAAGATTAACACTTGTTATGAATCCAATGATTATAGTATACAATAAATATTGTTTAAGTGAGTTGTGACTCTAACAATTTACTAGTTACATGCCCATAGGTTGTAACAATATCTATAAATAAATAGAGAAGTATGGTTTAGTTTGTTTTATTTACCGGTTTTTCATGTTGGGTTGAGTTTTTAGAGCTTATTAGAACAGTTTTTAAGGGGAAGGGAGCGTTTTTTTTTAAGTAAGGAGAATGGATGTGTGGTTAGGTTTTTTTTTGGCATTTTTCAAGAGTTTTTGAAGGGGTTGGGAGTAGTTTTTTTGGAAGGAGGATGGCTGTGCTTTAAAACATAAATATCTTATTTTTCATTATATAGCTTAAAACTAGCGATGAGGTGTAAGTAATTATATTTTTTTAATTTATATATAATAAATAATTAATTATATATAAATTTTAGTACATAAATACTGCATCTAATTTCTTTATATATATAATATAAATAACAATAAAACAGATATGTAGTTAAGTTTTATGTATATTTAAAAGTAATAAAATAACACAAAAATATTAAATAAACATAGTAAAAGATTTTATAATATTGTACAATAATGAGATAATCTATTGTTTTATAGATAAATTAGTTTATCAAACCCAATTATAAAATCGTTAGTCGTCCACTGGGCTGTGTGGCGACCGAACATCACCAGTTTAATAAAATACCTCACTGTAAAATTGAAAATCACTTTAATACTTCATTAGGTTTTTTGACTTGTTAAGAAGATGTGTAACAAAGCAAGCCCGAGAAGAATTGTCTTTACAGAATGACTACTTACACCACGCATAATGACTGTTACACCACGCATTAATGAAATCCACAAGAAACTGGATGGTTATTTGGATGGAGAGAGATTAATCCAAGTCCGGATGGATTTCTAATCTACCCCCACACCGGCTTGTCAGGCGCGCCACCCGGGAAGGGCGGGGAGACTGCAATTGAAATGAGGGACACCTTAAGCTTGATTAGTGTAAGAAGGTTGGCCGCGTAGGCGTCGCCATCGCCCTTCCAAACCTACTCGATAGTCGCAATTGCACGCAGGGAGGGCAGGTAGCACAGGGGGACCAAGGCTCCGGCGATGGGGGTTCGGGGAAGGGGAGGAGGCCGTCTGTGCTGTGCCTATGGGCGTTCTCGCTGGCCGCTTGCTTGTGTGCACTGAGGCGATGAGGCCTAGCTGCATGCAGATCGAAAACAGAGGAGAGTAATGGGACTATGGGAGGCGAGATGCTAGAATGAGCTACAAGTGAGAACAGGATGAAGATGGTGTGAAATGCAAGATGGAGAATGAGCAACAAGTGAGAACACGAAAAAGATGTGTGAAATTAAAAGTGATGAAAAATTATTCTTAGTAAGTTATATTAAAATTATTATGGTAAAATATAACGAGTATGTGTGTATGATCAGCTTATGAGAATTTGTGTTTTAAAATATTTTTTATGCATGCAAGTGCAGGATCACAAAGATAGACCAGTGCATGATGATGGGCCAACATGTGTGGCAGGAGAGGCCCATCAATAAAGACCGCGACCTGTTGAGAGGGAGAGAGGTCCTTTGCGAGTTGTGTGGGAGCGCTCGCTCGCTCGTGTTGGACTGAGGTCCTTGCGGTGTGTAGGCTGCGATCGTTCAAAAGCGAGAGGCCTAGCAGACCGGTGATGACATGTGCGGTGCGAACACGGCTGAAGTGGGTGGTGGGCTGGTGGTGAAGTCCTAATCGTTTGGCTAGGGCTATGGGCTGTTACTGTTTATTATAAAAGGAGAAATGTTTTTTTTATTTCAAGGGATTTGAGGATAGAAAGAATTAGCTAATATATGGTTTTGGAAATTTTATGAAGAAATATTTTGGATAATATAGAGACACATCTAAAGTTTATGAATGATTAATGCGGTAATTAATTCTTCTCTTCCTCATTTAGCAATCGATTTCATATTGATTTGTTTTTGAGAGAGATTTTGATTGGTTTTTTTTATATATCTTTTTTAGTTGCTTAATTATTTTTAGGTCTCGTTTAATCATCGTTTAATCCATTAATTAAAGCTTAATTAATTTCCATCAACCTTCTATTCAGTTTTTTTTATTAATATCTCGAGATCTAGAAATCTAATTAATGTGATTTTATTTGGATTTGTTTGAAAATTTGCCTAGTTTATTCTCACAAAGATCCATCAGAGAGTTAGGTAAAATATGTATTGACGAAACAATATTTTGTCCATATTCTATAAATGTGATTTTTCATGTTTTGTGATTAGAGAGAATGTTAAATTTTATTTTTAACTTTCACAATCATTCGCCTCTCTCTCTGATTGTCTATCTTAGTATGAGTCAATCTTACAAGTGATATCATAGCAAGATTATTTATCTTATTATCTTTTCTAATTGATCTTAATCAATGATTAGAAAATATATTAATGAATAGGTATTGTACAAAACCTTGTGTTTTCAATGGTGTTGATTTTTTCGATGGTATTGCACAAAATCTTTTCTAATATAGAGGCATGCATTCAATCTGAACGCTTTATGATATGGAAAAAGATCTACAAGTCATATCAACTCTCAAAAACGATATAGGGAAAGTGGTGAACATGCCACGGATGGAAGCTAACATTAAGGTAAGGAATTTGATTATTCAAGGGCAAGAAGCAATTATGACCATATGGTGTATCTCAAGTTAGCACATAAGATATGGAGAGTATTTTGTGATTATCATGAGAGTCAAAAATGGTAAAAGAGATACGTCAAGACATGTATAAAAAAGAATACATGCATTTTGAGATAAAACATGATGAATCTCTTAATGATTTTTTTTGCTCGCTTTAACAAGATTCTTAGTAACTCATGGTCTGTTAATGTTATATATACTGAGACCAAAAATTCTCACTAATTGCTAGAAGATTTAGATTTAGATTTAGATATGTTTATATGGAAGATAAATGTAACATCAATTAGAGAATCTACAAGCATAAGTATACTTATATTAGATATGCTTTTTTTCAAATTGAAGACTCATGAGTTAAATGTTTTTCTAGAAAAAATATGCCTAATAAATCAATAGTTTTAGCTTCACAAACTAGAAACTCTATTAGTGATAAATCTTCATCTAGCTGTACTTAATCATATTTGTCTTTGCTAACTGATGAACATAACAACTTTCTAAAAATGATTTGGTATTCCTCTTCACACGCTTCACAAGATTTTTGCAAAATATTCGATGCAGAAAGAGAGCAAATGGTGAAGAACCTTGATGTTTTGAGTGTGGCTCTCTTAATCACTTTTGTCTTAAATGTCCAAAATTTCTAACAAAAATTTCTAGGAATGAAGATAAAGGGGAAGCCAAGGTAGAAAGTGACAAGAAGTGTACACTCAAGAGCATTAAGAAAAAGGTGCATTTGAACAAGAAGATAGTACACCATGTTTTTTCTACTCTTGGAGAGATAAATTTAAGCGATGTGGACACAAGGAGTGATGATGATGCTACTCCTAAAGGCAAGAAAAACTTACTAGTCTATATGTGTTGGCAAGTAGCAAAAATATCACCAATAGTGACATCAACAACGATAGTAACAATGAGGTAAAAACTTATTATGATGATTTAGCTTGTAATGTTAAAAAACTTGGTACTAGAAAAACAAAAATATTAAGAAGCAATATACTTTGATTGAACAGTTTAATGCTAAAATTACAAGACCTAAACTTCGATGACTATGGACAATTCTTATGTATCATGTGACTTAGTTTATACTGAATTTACTTCTCTTAAGATATACATGATTCTATCTTCAAGAAACTTAAGCTTAAAAAAGAGAAAATTGATAAGCATGTATGTGCAGTTGATAAATCTACTTTTTTGTGATAATTAAAATTCTCTTAAGTTGAAGTTGAAATATGCTGATGCTAGAATTGCTTAACTAAAAATGATGTTACTAATAAGATTTTTTTATACTCTAATTATATTAAAAATGACAAATTTTAGTATGTCTCTCGTAAAAATTATGCCACTCTTTTAAGGCATATTGATAACTTACAAGTAAAGATGGAAACTAAAAGCTTAAATCAAATTTTGAATCAAAAGAGTAGTTATCAAAAGTTTTAAACGGATTTGGATTATGATACTTATGATTATTCTAAGACTCATACTTTAACTATTATTAAATCTCTTGCTAATAGTATAATTGATATAGCTGATGAATCTGAAAAGATAATTTTCAGATCTGGTGGTATCATATCATTTTCTGGTATAACTAGTATAAATGTAGCTTCTACTTCTAAAAGTAAATATAAAGTTAAGTATTCTTGCACTCACTATAGTAGAGATGGACATAAAGTAGAATTTCATTTTAGATTTGGTAAGCAACAAATAAAAGAAAAAGGCTAAGGCATGATATAATTTAAGAAATAAATGTCCTTTTAGTTCTACTAACATGAGTAATGATAGATCTAAACTTTTGTATAAAAATACTTGTGTTATGTCTATTAGTATATGTCGTGTGTCTCAGTACTAGATTCCTAAATACTATATTACTAACTCCGGAACTAAGATTTCAACACTGTTTTTTTTCTATATAGACATTTCACACGAGAAAAGAGAGCATTTGGCTTGTGGATTTTAGATGCTCACACCACATGTCCGTTGACAAGAATTGGTTCTATGATCTCACATGAGTATCGCATGTTAAAAAGGTAAATTTTGGAGATGCTTTTACTTCTATGGTTGTGGCTAAAGTTATAATAATGATAAGTGATAATTTATGTTTAAAAATGTGTCTCTTGTTGAGAATTTGAAATATTTTTTGCTTTCTGTTTTACAAATGATTAATAAAGAACTTGAAGTGTACTTTAAGAAAGATATTTGCAGAGTGTTAGATGATTTAAGAGATCTTATTTTTAATATTACACGTTTTGGAAATGTGTTTAAAGCTAATTTTGATATGTCATCTTCAATTAAGCATACGTGTCTAGTTGCCAATGATTTTAAAAACTTATTGTTTTGGCACCATAGACTTGACTATGTTTGTTTTGATAATCTAACATGTATTAGTGGTTTCGATCGTATTCGTGGTCTACCTAAACTTAGGAGTGATAACGATATAATATGCTCTTTTTATAGATATGATAAGATGCATATAGATTGATATCCACCACTTATTATGGTGATGATAAATGCATCAGGACCACTTCTACACTTTGATACCGTTGGACTATCACGGGTTCAATTTTTTGGAGATAAGTGGTATGTGTTGGTGATAGTTCTCTTGGGTTTATTTTATAGCGTCTAAAGTTAAGACTTTTAGTCATTTTAAAAGTCTTGCTCTTATATTATCTGTTGATCTCCTAGGAATTGTTAGAGCAATTAGAATTGATAATGAACCAAACTTTGAACCTAAATTTAAAAATTCTTCTTTTGATCACTTTTGTGCTGAAAGATGTCTCAATTATCAATTTTCTTCACCTAGAGTATCAGAACAAAATGGTCTATTTGATAGAAAAATAGATCTTTGGTTGAGATAGCTCAGACATATGAATTCTCTACTTCTAAAAAATTTTGGGCTCATGCTATAGCTATTGCATGTATGTTTTAAATCGTGTGTTTTTATATCTAAACTTGGTAAAATTTCTTATGAGCTACGATTTGATCATAGGCCTAGTGTTTCTCACTTTTGTGTTTTTGGATGCAAATATTTTGTGCTAAATATGGTAATTTAGATAAATTTGATGATAGATTAGTTCATGGAATGTTTCTTCGTTATTCTACTTATTCATTCACGTGCTTATCATGTTCTAGTTTTAAAAAAATAACAAATAATAGAAACCTATGAAATTACTTTTAATTAGATTAGTCCAGATACTAGTCCTAAGTGTTGTAGCTATAGATACATACATTTAGGGGGAGAACATCTTTATTGATAAAGATTATGAGAATGATGAAGATGAAGATTTAGCTTCCCCCACAAAATCAATTGAAATGGTTCCAGTACCTACCACAACTTCACCAACACACTAAGATTCTCAAGGTTCAACATCTTTTGTATAAAAAGAATATCAAATTAAAAAAGATGAAGTTTCTAAAACAATAGCTCCCTTGTACATTTATAGAAGACATCCACCTCAATAAATCATCAATAATCTTCATGCATGAAGAGTTAGAAAATTTTGAAAGTAATAAGGTTTAAAAACATATACCACCATCTCCTGATTATTCTATAATTGGAACTAAATAGATTTTTA
Organism: Oryza coarctata; assembly: GCA_030770085.1. Lineage (NCBI taxonomy): Eukaryota > Viridiplantae > Streptophyta > Magnoliopsida > Poales > Poaceae > Oryza > Oryza coarctata. The sequence goes on from CM061471.1 coordinate 10,980,468, forward strand.
AAAATAACCAAAGTGACGATAGTATAGTTGTTAGAGACAAAGCAAGATTGGTAGCTCAAGCTTTTACACAAATAGAAGACCTATATATTAATGAAAACTTTGCTCCTTTCGCTAGATTTGAAGTCATTAAAATATTGTTAGCCTTCGCTAAATCTAAAGGTTTTAGACTTTATCAAATAGATATAAAAAGTATTTTTTGAATTGTTTTATCAATAAGAAAGTTTATGTTAAGCAATCACCAGATTTTGAAAATGCTAAATATCTAAATCATGTTTTTAAATAGTCTTAAATCTTGTATGGTTTAAAATAAGCCCCGAGAGCATGGTATGATAGCTTAAAAAAACTTAAAAGTGGCTTTATTGTGGAAAAAGTAGACAAAACCGTTCTTAAGCAAGATAATGATCAATTATTCATTTAAATTTATGTGGATGATATCATCTTTGGTTGTCCTTCTCATGCTTTGATGTCTCAGCTTAAAGAAACTATGAGAAAGGAATATAAGATGAGTATGATAAGCAAATTGACGTACTTTTAGGGATTGCAAATCAAACCAACAAAAAAAAGGCATATTTATGCATCAAAGTAAGTATACGAATTACATTCAATGTCGTTTTGGAATGGAGAATTGCAAACCCATTATGTCACCTATAGGAAACATCTATACTTGATCCTGATGAAGATGGTGAACTGGTTTACCAAGAGGAGTATAGGAGTGTGATTAGTTCACTTATTGCTTCAAGATTGGATATATAATTTGTGGTATATTTATGTGCACAATTTTAAGTTTTCATACATGCTTTACATCTTCAATCAATTAAGTGGTTTCTCAGATATATTCATGGTACTAAAGATTTTAACATATGGCTATCTACATCATATACTAGTTTAATAAACTTTTCTGATACTGATTTTGGATGATATAGACTTGATATAAAAATTACTTTGAGTATTTGTTTCTTCTTGGATAATTCACTTGTTGCTTGGTCATTTAGAAAATAATCATCTATAGCATATAGCATAATCAACTGCTAAATCTAAGTATATGGTTGCTGCTAGATATTGTCCTTACATACTTTATATAGTAGCTATATTTAAGGTCTATAGTGTTACTTTAAAAAATATTTCGCTCTTCTATGATAACACAAAAGTATTATTTCTATTGCTAATAACCCACTATAACACTTTAGAACAAAGAATATTGATATTAAATTTATAAATTAAAAAAGGAAATATGTTACTTCATCATGTATATACTGCACATCAATTGGTAGATATTTTCATAAAACTTTTGGATTCTTCTCGTTTTACTTATTTATGGAGATAACTTGGATTATTCATTATATAGGTTGTTTTGAGGGAAGCATCAATCTTTTGTAACTTTTTTTTGTTTTTAATTCTTTATTTGAAAAGTAAAAATTATATTTGTAAAAATAATAAGCACTATGATTCATATGTATGATTTGTAGCCATGTTCATGTCATAAGTCACTAGTATTTTTATATTTTTATAGATGTGGTATTGATCATTCCATGACTAGCTAAATAAAATGCCAACTTGGATTAAACTTTCTTATCAATTGCAATCTACTAATATGCTATAAAAAGATAGAAAAATCAAAATTATGTGCTATGAAAAATATTAGAAACATCAATGAAATATGCAATGACGTACTTCTTTTTAATGAGATTTGCTTACTATTGCACTTTGATATAAGACCAAAACCCCGGTTTAATTGTTCAAAGACAAAGGGTTGATCGGGTTGAAAAGTAAGTCTGATGGTGTATATAATTCCTTACAATTTATATTGTATAGAAACCAATCAAATTCTCAATCTTTTAAAGCACTAATAAACTGCATAAATGCTTGAAAGTTTTGAAATAGTTGAGAAAATAAATATCATATCTTGCAAATAAATTATTAATTACAAGTTATGCTAATTTACATTGCATGTATGTGGATATAAGAGTGCAAATTATTTTAAGCATGATGTGTGCGTGCTTGTTTACATTAATGATTTGTAGTGCTCATAAAAAATTGGTACAAAATAGGTGTATTCTCAATGAATCCATTGTAAAAAGGGGAGAGAGTTTACACACATAATTTGTTTAAGGTAAATACTAATATTCAATATTTATTTATGTTGTTACCAATATTTTCATCAATGGAGAAGCGGACGAGTTGCATGCAAGGTGCTCGCTTAGACCCAAGGTCCATCCAGTGTGCAGGCCACGGTCGTTCAAAAGCTAGGGATGCCCAGTGGATCGACGATGGCACGCGCGGTGTGGGCATGGTCCAAATCGGTGGTTGGCTAACAGTGTATAAAATTGAAGTCCTAGTCGACTAAAGTGACTACGGTTTGTTATTATTAGGAAAAATGTTTTTTTTCAGAAGATTTGAGGATAGAACAAATTAGATAATAGATTAGTGTTCTAATATAAACTTTAGAGATTTTATGGAGAAATATTTTAGATAATTTAGAGATGTATTTTGTAAGTATAATTTTAATAATAAAGGTAAGGTTTATAAAATATTAGTACGGTAACTGTCTCGTTTATGTTTAGTAATTGATTTTATATTGATTTATTTTTTCTGAGATTTATATTGGTTTCTTTATTTAAAATCTAGCTAGGTTGTTTCTCTAGTGTTCTAATTATTTTCATATCTCATTTTATCGATTAATTAGGGTTAATTAATTTTTGTTGAATCTAGTAGATTTATTTCGTTAATATCTTGAGATCCATAATTTTGATTCACGTGATTTTAGTTGGGTTTGTTTAAAAATTTTGTTTAGTTTATTCTGACAGAGTTTCAAGTCGATTGGAGTTATGTATCTATAGATACAATCTATGATAAAATAGTGTTCTATCTTACTCAGATTTTATAATTAGGGTGAAGTGTTATTTTTTTTTAATTTTCACAATCATTCAAAATGTGAATCGATCTTGTAGACTTATATAGTCAAAACGGGTATTTGGTCATTCAACGCTTTCTTAGCTTATTTTATTTAAACTAAAATTCATGACATCCAATAAAACCACATTATCAGTCTCATGCACAATACTGTCATATGTTGTGTGCCTCCAGGTTGCCAGCTGGGAGATCCCATCCAGATCAGCATTTGCCATGCCCTTGTAACGACGTCCATGCCATACAGAGGGCACAAGGGCATGAGTGCCCTGGCTGCGTACGGTCGAGGCCACTCGACACAGGGCATGCCTCCCAAGCCTTGTGGTGCTGTATGTGGTTGAGTTGTGTGGCTCCATGCACGTTAAGCCCACCATCTCTTTCCACCACTTCACGAGGCAACTTTGTGCTGCGAATGACCCAAGGCACAAGCTGGAACTTCAGGAATGTTAGTCCAGAGAGGATTTTTCGTTTGAGGTAACTCTTCAAATTCTATCATCCTTGTTTAGTCCTAGGATCCAAGAAAACGACAAAGACGACACTAAGATGAAGATTAAGAACATTTGCAAAATGAGATTATCATTAGCACATAATTAATTAAGTTTTAATTATTATAACTTTAAAAAAATAAACTCATTTAATATTTTAAAACAACTATATATATATATATATATAAAGTTTACGGACGAAATACACCGCGAGAAAAAATCTAAATCAGAAAAGAACGATGCCACACAGAAGGGAGGCTGAGCAGAGGATTCGGAAGTTAAGAATTGGGATGGAAGTATTGGAGGTTCAGATGGAATAACCCCGATACATAAACACTCAGCAGTCAACACTACCAGATTTCGACGCACGTGATCAAAATAACCCCTCAAAACAACAGCTACTAAAATAAGCAACCTGTGAGTTACAGATATACAAGGGCCATGAACTTCTTCAGCATATCGAATCGTGATCATCGAACAATTATGCTCAACAACAACTTCATGAACTGAGTTTAGTATTTACACGGCTAAAAATGACCAACCAATATACCCTTCCATCGCACCTGAGCTCCAAAAGTGCATGAGCAAAGTTAATGCAAGGATTTGATCCTTCACATATCAATTGCAGGTTTCTATGACATTATGCCCACGAGATCTGCATTGGAATCTAGCTATGAACAGCACTTTGGTGGAGGTTCTTTCTCAGGTTTATCGTCAACGATTAAAATGCCTTTCTTTGCATGAGCAGGTGACAAGCCATCGGAGCTATTTTTTCTTTTCTCTAATAATCCTGCATAGAAACAGTAGTGAGGAGTAGTAATTAAGCAAACCACCAATCAGTTACGGTAATACGATTTTAAATAGCTTAAAGGAAATAAACAGTTCCATGTTTGCAATGGTTCAATTCCCTGGTGGGAAATCCAGAAAATCAGCAGGATTAAGAGTGCATACATATCGATTTATTGTAAGTTATGTCACTACAAAAATAACCCCAGATATACTACATACTACAGAGCCACTTTGTATATGCCATTCTATTTCAATGACATGCAGATCCAAACTCCAAACCTACCTTGTTATTAAGATAAAAAGAGATTTCACAAATATTAACTGGTATATAACGAATTACTCTGAGGAATAACAATTGAGTTTGACAAGCGAAATTTGTTCACTAGAGTTTGAGGAATAACATGATTAACTAAACCATATGCTATCATTGTTGACACGGCATTCTAACTAAATAGCTGAATGCTTACAAACAATGCGGGAGAGCTGCGTGTCATTCCATTAAGAAGGCATAAAAAAAGAAGTAAAAGATCAGGATGGGAGGAATGCTTACAAGTTTTGGCAAAGCAGTATTTGTTAAAGTGCCAAAAATGTGGACATGAATTGAAAGCAATATCTAACACAATAAAACAATACCCGTTCTTTTCCTCTTATAGATGAAAGATTATCACAAGCATGCCTCCCAAGCTTCTAAACAGTGTGATTTTTATAAAAGTTTTCTATATATGAGTTTCTTAAAATAGTATTTTGAAACAACTTTTCAACTTTGTGATAGTTAATTCATTCATTTGTAACATCGAATATTATCACAAAAGATCAAATAATCTATCATCTATTCATCCATAAGACAAAAACAACTGGGCCTTACTCCTGGCTATGTCACTGAAGATATCATCAATCCCAGTACCAGCTTTGGCAGAAGTAACAAAGAGAGTTGCCCCAATACTTTCTGCATAGCTGGAGATGTACAAACAATATTACTTAGAAGGAATAGAAATAGAAGAGGAAATATGGAACTAAAGAAGGCACTTTCAAGAAATTGTACAATCATAAAAGGATTGTAGATCGTATGTCAAAACTATGCTGATATGTCTAAATAGTTTAGCACACAGATAAAGTATATATCACAGTATATTTCTTTTGTTTTACTCAAAGACTAACGATGCTAACTCAAGTACCAGAACAACATTACACATTTTGGCTGTGTAGTATTCATAACTTATAAGTTATAACAAGAGTTAAGTGCATTCATGGTACAAGAACTTGTTATGTGAGTGTGTTCTAGTGCAAGAACTTAAAAAGTGAGCATATCGGTGCAGAAACTTGGCTATATGGTGATATAGGTCAAAGCGAATGACACTTAGGATTTCTTGCCACATCAGTGAGGTATTTTGTTGCCAATTGCATCAGTCGTGATGGCAGGCCAGTGGTGATGCTGGGCTTTGCGAAGCTAGCATCAACCATTGGCTTTGCGAAGCTAGCATCAACCATCGTGGGGTCGTGCTGCTGTTCTTGTTATGACAATTTGAGCAAAGGCCACCAGCTGACTTCTTTGTCCAATTGACAGTATAAGTATGAGTTCATACATGCATCAATCAAGAGATAACATTGCCTTCTATTGACACTAACTCTGGAGCCTCTGTTAGTCTCATGTGATCTTGTTAACCATTGAACCAGGATATTTGCTAAAATGGTCCTTCAGTCTGCCCTTTGAAGGAAGGAGCAGAAACATTACGTGCAATTAAATAGATAAAAGTAGTGGGTTTTGTGGGAAATAATAACAGGAATAATGTGTCTAGCTAACATGGTGAAAATCCCACGTGCCATTCACTTTAACCAAAAGCGCATCATCTAGCCTAGTTGATGCACCAGTATGCTCAGTTTTCAAGTTCTTATACTAAAACGCACCCACTTATCAAGTTCTTGTGCCATAAGCGTAATTAACTCGAATAACAAAGAAGAATACCTTGTTGCATTGTGAGTGTCTATGTTTTTCGATCTAACCAGGTCACTTTTATTTGCTGCAATGGCTATAACAATATCTTTATTTGCCATTTGCTTAAGCTCTTTCACCCACTTTGTGACACGAAGAAAAGTATCATTATCTGTGATGTCATATACTAAAAGAGCAGCTGCAGTCATCAAAAGATATAAAAAAGAGTTTAGTGATCCACATTGTTATATTTACTAATCAAAACAAGAAGAGGAATATACCATCTGCATCACGATAGTATATAGGGCCTAGTGCATGGAACTTCTCTTGTCCAGCTGTATCCTGCAAACCAAGAAAAAGTAATTACTAAAAAATCTTGCAGGCAGAACTTAAAGTAAAGAGCAAGATAGAATAAAAGAGACAACCAGGCGACCAGCATGTGGAAATAAGTTATTACTCTATTAAATAAGGCAGTCACTGGCAGCAAATATATTTTTGTTGATGGAACAAACAAAGCCTACAAACTAGCCAAAAGAGGACCAAAGTCTAGGTTCAGTATTCTGGTAAACATTTAAGATATCCATGCAGGATACCTTCGTGTAAGTAAAAATCTTAAACAAAACCACACTGATGGAATTGTATTTAGATGAAAAGGTAATCATAAAAATGAGGATCAAATCAATCAACAGCCATGAAACTTGTAGACAAGTTGTATGCCAGCTGAACATGTCCCAAGCAATCTAATGTTTGGCTTCTTGAGTTCATGTACGCAGATTCTTGGACTTCAGCTATAATGGAAGCAAACCATGTAACAGTTTTATTTAAATCTGTAGTTTTGGGATGACTTTTACCTTAAATGTGTAATTTTGCAACACAGCGACTTAAATTTGTAGTTTTGTCAAAATATCTGTAATTCTGTGAAATTTACTCCTTTTTTATGACAAACTAGTCCATGAATCTGTAAATGTCCCTGATCTCATATTTTAATTCAATAATCTAACAAATTGGGTTGGTTTCGCCTTTCCTGACTCCTACTAGGATTTCTGATGTCAGGGCACATATGTGGGATTTGCAACCATAATTCAATATCATAACAACAAAATAGAGAAAAATTACTTTTAAAAAATGTGTGCAACTGAAATAAGAGGAAATCAAAGAGATAAAAAATGTGCAATTGAAATTATCGCAAACCAAAGAGATAACGCACCCAGATAGAGAGCGTAATAGGCACACCTTCAACAACAAGGCGCTTTGTCAAATAAGAAGCTTGAACAGTTGCTTCCTGTTTGTCTGAGAAGACATCATTCACATACCGCAGCACAAGAGATGTTTTCCCTACTCTCCCTGTGCCAAGAGAAAAGTAAAAAGTTATTGTTTTGTTTTAATAAATATGAAATGTATTCAATTATATGTCTTTCGATGAAATTGAAAAAAATGCGACATAGAATTATGATCAGTTTATCTTAAGTTAAACTAAAGCTTATCAGTTATCACATTGATAGGCTTAACCAAGGGCCACATAGAAGAGTTGTAATCAGACAGCCTAACCACCTCTTCCATTAAAAAGCTGAAACCAATGACAGTAAATTATAAGGCTTAGGAGTAAAGGGAAATGAGCAAATCCTGATGACCCAACCTATAATATAAACCCTTTAGGAAAACATGCTGACAAGACTATCACACTGCTTGTATGTACGGAAACACATATACATCTTCATTCAGAAAATGTAAAGCCAATTACTAAAGCATGGCTAAAGAGTTTCAGCAATTGATTACACTGGCGCTATCACCTATCAAGTACTATGGTCGAAAAGTCTGTTGTGTTCATTGGCTCAGTTCAAAACTGCTGACTTTTTTTCTTTTCTAAAATTGAAATGAGCTTACTTCAAATGAAACTTGATTCTGCTCTAGCACCACACAAATTCATTTCTCAGATTACTTCTAAGCTATAAGTAAGGTGATACTAAATCAAAATGAGTCAATTTTGAACAATGGTAGGAAAAGCAAGGTGTTAACATGTTAGCTCACTGCCCACTTGCACCAGGTACTTTCAGAAAGAATTCTCTTGACATGCCCATGTATAACTCACACCCACTTCCTAAATCAAAACCCCCTCCCAAAGCACACATCATTTTTACAAAATACTCACATCGCTTTTTCTAGAGGAACATGGGCAAGACCCATGGCATCATATATAGATGGCCGAAAAGCTCAATCATACTGAATTTTTTTTCTAACACCCTGCCTTCAAGGGTGGATTAAGTTAATGACAGGAAAAGCAAAACTTCTAATGACTACAGAACTAAATCAGCCGGACATACAAACCAAACTTAATAGCGGCCAGAAAACAAATTCCTACATGCCATGTGCCAACACCTGCCACCAGCTCCATGGCCACCCTCCGCAAACGCTCAGCTGCCACTTTCTGCCCATATGACTTCACAACAGTCCCCACAGCAGCTAGCGCTACACAAATCTTATCTACATATATCACAGCACTACATAAGAACAATATGCATACACTGTTACACTGTTTCTGTGAGAAACACTCTCGGTTTATCATCCCCTGAACTTACTCCGCTAAGCCTCGAGGGCAATCAAGTAAAGATAAGCTAGTAGCTCAAAACCGCGCAACTCCCTCATCTAAACTAGTAGCTACCTACCAGATCAAATAATTCTGCAGTTTTCCCCTAACCCTAGCTAGAGCTCAGCACGCTCCATAAGAGAAGCAAAAATCGGCCGATTAAGCAATATTCACCCAGATTCCGTGGCTATTTTATTGCGCACGCCAACCGCAAACTGAAGGATCGGGAATTCGGCAACAAGGGTTGGGAGGAGGTCGTGGGATCGGAAGGGAGCAAGCCGTACCGTCGCCGAGGAGGACGAGCTTGAAGGAGACGATGGACTGCGGCTTCGAGCCCATCGGAGGCGAGGCGAGAGGGGTGCTGCGAAGGCTCCAACAAGCCTCTAGAAGATTCCAGAACCTTCCGGATCGCCCTTCCGGTGTTGCGTGTGCTGCGGAGATCAGAGAAGAGAGAAGTGTGAGGACGGGGAAAAAGGGAATCGTGCGGCACGTTACCCTGCCTGCGCGGCAGGGCTGGCCGAAAACATAATACTACTGCCAAGCAACGAGCTACTTCCTCGTTTTCACCAAGTATATTTTTCTAACTGATCCTTTTTAGAAAGTATATTTTTATTTTTCAAATTGATAAACGGTATATATGTTTTATTAAAAAATTATATATATTTTTTAAAATACATAAATAATACTTAATTAGTCAGTCATGTATTAATAACTCATGTAAGGGAAAAGCTCAAGCCAAACTCTACTTCAAACGCAGCATAAGCAGCGCAGCAAGCCTAACACATGCAGCCAAGCATGCCCAGTTGCCCACTGTTATCTGAACAGGTTGACTGCATAAATACATGAGTAACTTCGGATAATTATTTGAGGGCATGATTAACTATTATTATTATAAAGTAGAAAAATGGATTTAGAATGGTATACTAAGAATTTTTTTTATATAGAAACAATATCATTTAAAAGATTTAGAAGTTTAAGAAGTATGCCTGTTATTTCAACCCAATCTTAATGAAGAATTTAAGAGTTTAAAGATAAGGTTAAGTTCCACATATAAAGCTCGATTTACACTCCTAGATTATAATACCAAACACTTAACAACTTAAAATCTTGAAAGCTTACAAATTACCCCCCTCAAAAAAAAGTGGTTTTTATACCATGTGACTCATATGATATGAATATGCAAGATTATCAATTCTAAAAAGATGACCAGCCCCAGCTGTCTGAAACTGCTCCTGTATCTCTCTTCTCTCTCTGAAGAGATGGCACTACCGTCTACTGCTCACCAGGTCACCGAGATCATTATTATAAGAAACTCTAAACTCACATCATATACATTAAAATATTATTTTTCTAATTAAATAGGAGAGAACATCAAAAGTTTAAAAAATACCCTTATACCCACACGTTATATTCTTCCACTCCCTCCATGTTTTCTCTTTCTACCAAATTAACTCTAATATCACATATATAAAATGAGACTAGCCTATTTTTTAGGGCAAATTGGTGTGAATAGAAAATAAAAAAAAAGAAAGAAGAGCATAGCCTCGTCATCATCAATGGGCCATACCGCATCTCATTAGAGTCGAAACTGACCGATCCAATAGCCATAAGCTAAAAGCCACCGTACCAAACGGCACCAAGCTCATGGCCACATGATCCTATGGTCTGGTGGCTAATAGAGAGGATAATTGCCACGATGAACGTGACCGGCAAAAGTGACAACAACAGTGAGAAAGGAGCAATAATAGTATGAGGTGGGAGAGGCAAGAAGCTCCTCTCACCATATCTTACAAATGGTAGGCTCCAAGTCGTCATATCCAGTGGCAGCGAGACCACTAGATTTGGCTAAACAAGCAGCAGAGGGTAATAGTGATGATGGTGTCCAAGTGCAAGAGCAGTGGTGAGGCGAGCTCATCGAAGAAGGTACGTGCAGAGGTATGCGCCCAAGGTGTTCGCAGATAGAAGTCGGAAGTGGTCGATGGCACAGAGGCACACGACAAGACCAACTCTAAGCATGGAGAGGACTATCATGCGATAGGAAGTCTAATGTGACATCAACAGTATTGTAGCCATGCATAAAGTACGAAAACACCTATACATATCTTAGGTTGAGTAAGTTGAAGAAGTAATGAGGCGGTTGCCTTCACGGTGAAAAGGATACAAAGCCTAAGAGCTTCTCACTTAGAGGAGGAAAATAGGGAGGAGGGGGAATATGAGGACTATGAACATTTTTTTTTTGGTATTTCATGTTTTCTCTCTTTTATTCAACTGAAAAAGATATTTTAATATATACGTGTCCAGCAGTAAATAATAAGTGTGTTTTTTCTTAAAAAATCAACGCATTCGGAAGCTAAATCGACGCAGTCATATTGTCTTACATTAAAATTTGCCCTTCATTAACTACCATACAGAGAAATGCAAAATCATCGGCATCAAATATTTTCTTGCTTGCAGTCCGAATTGAAGCCAAAATCTGAGGTGCCTTTACAGTTTACACATGTCCGAATTGAAGTCCAATTCCGTGTGGCCGCATGCCTGCGATTGAGCGTGAGGTCGGAAACTCTAATGATAATTTTTCGTTCTCATGCGTTGAGCAGAGATTGAGTCCCTTTTCTTTTATGCTGCCGGCCGGTAAGAGCTTTTCTTCGTTCCATGTTGTTATATATAAACGTGAACCATAGGTTTGATCAAATCGGTGAAATCTACCAAAATTTGTGGATTGGTTTGATTTGTTTCCTCGATATATATATAAACCAACCAGCACCTGATCGACCTGACCTTGCCGTGCACAAGCAGCGACATGGCGCCGCCGGAGTTGAATAGATTGATGGACGACGTCGTCGAAGAGATCCTCCTCCGCCTCCCGCCGGACAATCCCTCGTGCGCCGTCCGCGCCTCCCTCGTCTGCAGACGCTGGCGCCGCCTCCTCGCCGAGGATCCGGGCTTCCTCCGCCGCTACCGCGCGTTCCACCGCCGAGCGCCTCCGCTGCTGGGCTTCACCCACAACGTCTCCGGCGTCCGTAGCGCCGCACGGTTCGTCCCGACCACCGCGTTCCGCCCCACCGAGCCAGAGCACAAGGGCTGGTGGCCCCTCGACTGCCGCCACGGCCGCGCCCTCTTCCAGTCCGGCGCCGTCGAGCTCACCGTCTGGGACCCCATGATGGGCGGCGTGCACCGGCAGCGGGAGCCACGTATCCCCTACATGTACTCCACCGCCTCCGTGCTGTGCGCCGTGCCGGACTGCGACCACGGCGGCTGCCACGGAAGCCCCTTCGTCCTGGTCTTCGCGGGCACCGACGACCAGCACGAGACCGAATCGGCGTCCTCGTACTCATTGGAGACCGGAGAGTGGAGCGCGCCTTCCACCATCCACCTAGACAACGAGTAACTCTACGGCAAGCCCAGAGTCCTCGCCTGAGACGCGGTCCACTTCCTTACCGACTGCGGCAAGACCATCCTGCGCTACGACCTGACCAAGTTGGAGATGTCGACGATCGAGCCACCGGAGATGTACGTCGACGTCCTCGTCATGACGACGGAGGACCAAGTTTATTTCTTTCGATCGAAATTTCGCGAAATCAGCCAAATTTTGGTAATTTCGGTACCCAGAGAAAGAAATGTCTTTTGCTTGCTAGGTTGTTGAACATATATGATGAATGTTGATGCAACTAGGCAATATAATCTTGATTATGGACGACCTATGTTGATTGCTTTCGTTGTCAATAGTTTGTTGGATCTTTTTATTATTTTCAGACAAAATTCAGTTAACACATTCAAATTTGGCTTGAAAATTTAGAGCAAAATCAGCGAAATTTCGCTGATTTGGACAGTTTTGGTTGCCCTGCGAAATTTTTCAATGATCGAAAAAAAGAACCCTGCGGAGGACGGCGGGCTGGGGCTGGCCCTCCTGGACGAAGAGCGCTCCCTCCATCTCTGGGCGTGGGTGGTCGCCGCCGGTTCAGACGGCGTTTCGCGGCAGTGGGTCGTCGACATCTACACCGAGCTCCCCTTCCTCCAACAGGTACGCCCGCTGAACCTGATCGGCTTCGCCGAGGGCACCGACATGATCTTCTTCCACACGAGGGAAGGCGACTACATGATAGAGCTCAAGTCGTCACTCCGGATCAAGAAGCTTTGAGGGGCAAATTTGTTGATGTCTTCCCCTACAGAAGCTTCTACGTGCCTTACTAGTACATTAGGAAATTAAACGTTACAGTTCAGTACTATTCAGACCTTCAGTATTGAGCGTCCCTCTTGCTCAATTCATCAGTTGATTCACTTTCAGAGAAAGAAGAGTTCAATGTTTAAGATTTTGGGACTGAACCACTCAGTCTCCATTGCAACTATTCACTAATTGCACTCACAATATTTGTTTTTGATAATATTGCTCGGCAGTAAGAATGGAGAGAAATTTGATAATATGCCATTTAATTCGCACGTCTTTGATGATATACCATCAGGTCTTTGAATTTTTTGTCGTGCCTCTTTTCTCTTTTTTTCTCTCAAATGGCTACACCCATCACGCCGTACGCCACCAGGCCAGCTGTTGTGGCCACTGACCATCACCGTTGAAGATGTTGTGTGATGGCAGCGCAGATGAATGTGACGTCATCGACGCTGGACTATGGTGGCAGAGATGGTGCCAGAGGGCGTCACTACGCGGTGGCCATGTGGTAGGGCTGATGACGGCAATGGGCTCCAAATGTCATATTATTAAAGACATATAAATTGAGTGTCATATTATCAAAAGCGTAAGAATTGAATGGCATATTATCAAATTTCTCCTATATAAACCTAGACTCATTGTAAATATATATTAAGTGGCAAAATGATCATGACTTTTCTGCATTCATTTTAGGTTGTGATAGGGACAAATTGCCATCGCCAGCAATTACAGCAGTAAACTATTAAACAATGTGTCCAAATTTTGCAAATCTGTGAGGTTGAGCCTCTCTTGTTGTTAGTATCCTCTCAAGGTCTTGGTTAATTATTTGAAGCTGATGATATGTAAAACTTTGGACTGAAGCTGATGCATACCTCTTTGCTTCTTGGTTAAGTAGTTTTTAGAAAATTTTTGATAGGTTGAGATGATATACTTGTCATTGGTCTGGTAGATTATGTTAAGGGTATTATTGTCTTTTCCTCTTTGTACGCTTAGTTTTATAACCTACATATATGTCAATTGAGTGTAAACTCAATAGTACACAAATGATTCCCTGTTCCTCTCATCTTCTTAAATTAAACTTGGTACAATACGGATATTTAATGCACTGCCAAACTTCTTATTCCATTATACTAAATGAATATAATTTATTATTATATAATACAATATTTTGTTTTCTTTTAGGCAAAAACTTCGAGAGATTCTATTTGATTCTACGCAACCTAGAATGCAGCTAGCAGCCTCTTTTGGCTTGGGAAAGTACCTATTGAGATAGGCATAGAAGGAAGCAGCCCCTTGTTGACTCCCAACTTATAATCCTGCTCATATCATAAAGGAAACCCAAAGCATTTGCGTTCATCATAAATATTCTATTTCTTTTGTTGTGCCTTACTAGGAACCCAAGAATGATTACAAAATAAACTAGTGAAACATTACAAAAATATTTATTGAAACATCCTAAAACATCATGCACAACATTAAAAAAACCTATTAAAACATACCTCCTCATCAAAGTGTTGCCGCCGTAGCCATAGCACGTCGGCAACAATGAATTTGGACCCAAGATCTTGTAGCCACCTCTAAGGGGCACCTACCAACATCCCTCTCCACCTAGAGCTCCACCATCCCTTTACCCGAAACAGCCATTGAAGAGAGCACTAACAGTGACAATGGCAACTTACAGTGCCAGATCTGGTCATTCCAGAATGCCAAGGGCCAACTTGCGCATGGCATGCTGCACAGCCTTGCCAACAGACGCCCCAATATTGATGCTAGCCTGCCCCGAGCCTCCCTCCGATGTCGATGATGGAGGCAATGGTTGTGACAATAAGAGGAACTTCGACATCGCAGCACCGTATGAGATGCCGAAGAGGATGATGAAGAGAATCTTGAATGGAATCCACCTGTGCAACATTGCCGACCATGAGAAGTACGGTGGCTGTGCCTAGAGCAGGCCCATGAATCCTTGTGTGAGATGGTTTGTGATGTGCTAGCCATTTCGCTGCACTCCGGTGACTTGGACAAGATCTCTATGGAGAGGGAGGGACATGAAAAGGGGAACAAGTGCGAGTGGTGCAGGCATCTAATTTTTTTCTAGAGATTGGATGCTCGACACATAGCATTCCCGGTAAGACTATTTTGTGTGTGTTTAGCTTGTTCCCACATATGCTCTACCAAATTTGCACCTGCCTGCTTGTGAGCTTGGCTTGCTCTAGTAAGGCTACTAAACATACAATGCTAGGAATAAAATAACACATGAAATGCGTAGTTCAATACTCCCATTACTAATCATGAGCACCGGGTGCATTTTAAGGTGTCCATGGAACCACAACGTAGGGACCGCACTAGGTAGCATATATATGACAGCATGAGTTCATAGCAATACTCCCTACTTCCTAATACCAGCCCCTGCTATGTACTGCAGCCAAAACACATCATCTATCACTGGAAGAGTTCATCGCCATGTATCACTTAACCAAAAGGTCTCCGGCTAACACATGTACATCTGGTCAGACAGTGCCAAAGCCACGAACACCACCCAAGAATTTCAGGACCCAGGCGTGGAAACTCTGATCACTTGCAACGTGAAGATAACCACGAAAATCTGATTGTTTGACATTTTCTCCAAGATAGCTTCAATTAGAACACCAACAGGGTTCCCTTTGTTTCCTCAAAAAAAAAAAGGTTCCCTTTGATAGCGGACGGCAGGCTTTCCCATGATCCCATCACACAGTAAACTTCAGTTCGGTGGTCCAACGAGGGAGCTACGGCCTCGAGAGCGGAGAAGAAGACATGAATGGTTCTCTTCTCTATTGTATTTTTTTGTTTTTATTTCAATGCATGTAAGCTACAGTATTGTTTATCATTTGAATGTTATTTGGATTCCTCCCCCTTCCTTTTTTTTAAAAAAATAACTGTTCAAATATTTGATTTTACCGATTCAACAAAGTCACACAGGTTTCTGAGTAGTGATATTTTCCAAGTCAACTTATGTTGGCCATTTGCACCCGGTGCAGTCAACTTATATGGGCACTGTTATATTGTGTCATCTCCTTCGGTTTTGCTATCCAGAAAGACTTGTTAATCAAAGGCTGGCTATTAATTAGCATGAGATTCTTCAGAGCTTAATGCTCATTCGATCAGGCAGAAGGAGCTGCAGAAAGTGGCCTAAACAAATGTCATTTAATTTCTTTTAGAAATGCTATACTTACTCCTAATTTGACAACCGTTTCGTAGAACAAGCCCACATTGGCCCATGATTTATCTGTTTAGTAGGTCCCAATGGTTGTGGAAAAAAAAACTGTGTTCATTTCTTGACCAAGTTACTCTCGTTGCTTCCATTGATCTCTCCCATTTCGTGGCTATATGTGATCTCTAGTGTCTTCCATTTCTCTGACATGGGTTTCTTTTCTAATTAGATAGTTTGAATGTTTTTGAATGTCTCAAATTGCATATCTCAAATTGCAGCTGGTTCAAATCTTTCCCGCCTTTAGTTTGTTGGTTGATTCCCTTTCTTGTCCATGGTGAGAGCGGATTCACGTGGCGATCGCCGGGCGGAAGCCATTTATGGCGAGCTGGTGGAGCTGGAGCTCAGACAGAGCGGCAACAATGCGGCGGCGCCCCGCGTCCCTGCCATCGTCGAGGAAGAAGGCGCCGAGCCAAGAACCGGTGGACGACAGCCGCCCGGGCGCCGCCGCGGCCGCCTCCGGCTGCTCAGCCCAGCGTCCGTGGCGCGCGCGTGAAGGCTGTGGCTGAGGCACCCGGCGCACCTCTCCCTGATCGCGTGGGCGCTCTGCGTCGCGGCATCGGGCGCCATGCTTGGTCTCCTCCTCCTCGGCGCCCTCGACGGCGCCTTCCCGCGCAAGTCAGCCCGCAACCGGTGGATCGAGGTGAACAACCAGGTCCTGAACGCGCTCTTCACTCTCATGAGCATCTACCAGCACCTGACGCTCTTCCACCACGCCGTCATGCTCCTCCGGTGGCGGCCGGAGGACGGCAAGGCGCTCAGGAAGGTGTACTGCCGGAAGGGCGCCGTCGCTGTCGCCGGTGATGGCGCTTGCAGGGAGCGGCTTCACATATCCGTGGTGGTCGTGATCCTCCGTGTCACCTGCTTCGCGCAGTACGCCATGTGCGGGCTATACTGGGGCTACTCCCTCAAGGCCCGCCCGGACGCCGCCGAGACCTCGCTCGCCGTGATCGGCGCCGCGACGCCCGCGGTCGCGCGATTGTACATGTACTTAGGCCCGCTTGGGAGGAAACCCGGGACGACGACGAGCGTGCGCCAAGAACCCGACGATAACCTTGAGCTCTCCGGCGCTGGCGCGGCCGCCGACGTCGTCTTCGTGGAGGTCGGCGGCGGGACCGCGGAGTGGGCCCGCGGGCTGCTCGACGTCGGCGACGACTCGGCGGTGTGCTGGCTGTCCTGCCTCTGCACGTTCTGCGTGTTCGGGTGGAACATGGAGCGGCTGGGCCTCGGGAACATGCACGTGCACGCCGTCATGTTCACGCTCCTCTGCTTCGCGCTGCTGTGGGTGCTCAACGTCGCGGCGATGAACATCCGGGAAAAGGCCGTCGGCGACGCAGTCGGCGCTGTGGGGGTGGCGCTCTGCGCGCTCGGCCTTCTCTACGGCGGCGGTTCGGGCTCCCCGGGCACAGCGGCGATGCGTGCTGCGGCTCACCGTCGCTCGCCGACTACCTGAAGTGGATGTTCTGCTGGAGCTGCGCGCTGGCGCAAGAGGTGCGAACGGCGGACGTCCTACTCCTCGACGCCGAGGTGGCCGCCGGCGCCGGAAAGGGAGGCTCCGGCGGCGGGCGAGTTGACGCCACTCTGCTACAGCCTTTGCCGCGAGAGAACGGGGTGAAGCGGGTATCCCGTCATGCAGCTGCAGTGCCAGTGGCGACTGACACGGTCTGCGTCCAGCCGGTGAACGGCTCGCCGGGCCGCGGCGGAGGCGGAGGCGGCGATGAGTCACCGTTGCTGCAGAGGCAGCAGGGGCGCGAGTCTCCGGCTGAGGAAATGTTGCCACCTGTGCCGCCGTTGATGACGGAAGCAGAATGCCGACGGGATCAATGCTCCTAGGAGCAATGCAGCAGAGTTCAGAAATGATGCGAATATACTAGTCGAACTTTTTTCCCTCCCAGCTTGTTCTTCTTCAGATTGCATTTTAAAGATTCAATTCTAAAACTGTCAAAATTTCTTCAAATTGCATTTCAAAGTTCTCGAAACTGAAATGCTAATATTTCTTCACTTCAGATTTCAACCGATGAACAGAGAGGATCAAGAACAAATTGTGTTCAGTTCCATGTCTCTGTTCTTTCCTCTTTCAAACACTCTCGTCAGTTAATAAATTTTAGAGAGACAGGGCAACACGCACGTTAGACTCTTTCGGTCGGTAATTATACAACCTTGTCAAATCACTTAATCACATGGCCAAGTTTTTAACCACACAGTTAATTATCACTTAATCACGTTTCATGAGTGATCTGATGATGACGAGGACACGCATCAGATGGCAAGGACGAGGGCAGGGAGGTTCTTACGAGCCCGGTCGGGCAGCCTGCTCTGCCACACCTGCTGCGACTGCGAGCACGGCGCCGCCGCCGAGCCTGGTGACGACGAGCGCGGTGTTGCAGTACTCGCGCACGCTGGTGACGCGGCCGCCGGGACCGACCGTCCACGCGTGCACCCAGTACAGCTTCCCCGTGGCGTCGGTGCCCTCCGCCAGCACGGTCTCCCCGAAGGCGTCTACGGAGCGGACCTTGAATGGGAGCTCCGTCGAGGCGCCGCCACCGGTGAGGAGGCACATGAGCGCCAGGCGCTGGTGCGCGCGCGGGCCGTGGAACCACCAGTCCACGTCCGGGTTAAAAAGCCGCCGCAAGGCGTCCCCGTCGCCGCTCTCCAGCGCGCGGCACTGCTCCTCCACCACCGCCTTTCTGCTGACCACCTCATGCCCCTCCTCCACGCCGGCGGCGGCGGCATCGGCGTCGCCGTTCACGTGTCCCTTGTCGCGAGCCAGCTCTGCTGCGAAGCGAGCGAATCGGGAAGAGAGGAGAGGGGGGGGGGGGGGGGGGAGGTGGCAATGGCGAGTGTGGCTTGGAGGGAGAAGAGGTTGGCTAGCCCTTTATATAGGGGAGTTTGGATTTGTGTGTGCTAGTGGTACTAACCCATGTGAGTAGGATTCCAAAAGCATGCAATTTCCTTTGTCTCGCTTAAGCAAAGCGGCAACGCGATTCAGTTTTAAGGCGTTTTGTTGCATGCTGCTACTATAAAAGTTATTCATCTATCAACCGTTGACGAAAATGTTTACTCTACATTTGTGGTTTTTGACATGTCCAACGACAAGTTGAAATATACGTGGACACTATTCTGATTACTTAAATAAATACATTGGTTACACAAAAACAACGAGTGCTACCTCCATTTCATATATTATTAGTTATTTTAGATTTATCTTAGAGTAATCTTTTAAGTTTAATTAAATTTATAAAAAAACATAACAATATTTCCAACACAAAATAAATATACTCTAAAATTTTAATTAAACTGTTGTTATGTTTTTTTAGAAAATTGGAAACGAAAACGACTTATAGAACGGAGAGAGAGTAGTGTTCACGCCACCAGCTAAGCTCTGATCCATGACTGAAAACGAGTTCCCAAGAAGCAGTAAATGTATTTTGCGATTGTAAATACATCCCTGAAGTAGTAAATTAGATCAAATGTGAAAAATAATATAAATATATTACTCATGAAAGTTTGTTTTATGATAAAGTCAAGAGCTTTGTTTCTACGATCCCATTTTGGTGTATATCTACAGATATTAGCTGTAAAAGTTATAAGATATTGGCCACATTGGTGTCGTTCGTCCGGCCTATATTATTGAGAGCTGGTGGAGTTACTCGATTTTTATTTATGAAGTACTGTTATTGTAACTTATGTGATATCCATGTATATGTATTTAGTTTGATAGGAATATCACATATCAAGTTTTATGCGAAAATTATAAGGAAGAAGTTCTCAATAAGAAAATAAATATAGAGTCAGCTCCTCAAATATTTTTCTCCCCAAATAATTAATAAGTCCTAGTAAGAAAAAAATGTGATGTCCCATTTAGTAGACTAGATTAGAGTTTTTCTTCTCAAATGTTATACTCATGAGATTAATATAATGGTAACACTAGCCTTCAAAAATTAGGGCTATTATTTTTCTCAAAGGCTTGAACTTGTATAAAAATCTTTGGTATATCCCTTCTCTTTATAAATTCGTTTGTATCCATATATTAAGCTAATATCTATATTCTTCAAATACACCGTATATACTATGATTTGCGTTAGGTAGGGGAAGCTCGTATTAAGAGGATTCATAAAGACATGGTGTCCAAAGACGTATTTTTCGATGAGGGTTGCCACGATGGATTTGGATCGAGGGATATGATCCGACCAAAGTATACTCGTCTATAGATTGAATCATAATTGTTAGGATTTATACTAACTTCATCAATGACTTCATGTTTATCATTTTAATATCTTATTTTTAGATTGATTTTAACTTTACTACTAATACGAATCATATATTAGGTCATGGTTTTTTTCTATTTTATATGCACATTGTTTGCTTGAGTTCGGATGTTATTTGGTCATACTTATGGCCAGCTAACTATTGGTCTAACTCCTACTTGGATATGCCAAGTCAAAAACAATAGTATTAGTTAATGGTCCCTAATCGCCACTCATTGTCGATAAAATTGCATGTAATAGATCAAAGGAGCTCCCCGCACACACCTATACATAAGTATGTGGATAAATTGGTCTTGCACCCAAGGGAGTATGTCTGAGAAGGATTCCTATGTAGACATGTATGGCTACTAAAAAGATGAATACATTCACTGATATGATAACTTAATGTCATGTACATAAGAACATAACATCTAGAGATGGAATTTCCAACAAAGGATGCTATGACTATTTTGGATCGGGAGATATGACCTGACCAAACTATGTTCGTCTATAGATCAGAACTATCACCATCTCAATCTTCGATAATTCAATCTATTAGGATTGATATGGCTTCAAGATATTACCGTTGTAGAAAATAGTAGTTCAAAGTTATCAATCTCAAAGTCTCAAATTGGGAACCAGGGCTGATAACTCCCAAACTAATATCCACCAATCAGTTGAGAACGAGGCTGTGCACTGACGAAAACTTTGACTTCAACAAAATACTAGTAGTTCTAATCTAGAACATTGAAGCACCATAGCCTCCTACAACTTCGATCCATCCATAAGAATAAGATGCTAATTAAGCTGATTGGCATCCGGCTGAGGCACCTCACGGCTTTAAGACCTACATGAATAGCATTGACTACATGCCTTGCATGCATCTATATGGGGTCGATAGACAAACCAAATTAGATACGTGCACGTGCGTTATGATATACACACAAAACATACTCGAAGATATGATGGTTATCATCCATGTCTAGTACATCATAAGGTATCATGCCTTTAGATTGATTTTTAAAAATTAATCTATTAAGTTATTTTTAAAAATTAATCTATTAAGTTCATAGATATATCCAGCATATATCTACCGGTTATGTAATATTTTTTATAACTTATCATGCCTTTTTAGATAAAAAATTTGCTATGTTTACCTAAATAGTTTTTATACATAATGTTTATTTTGTGAGCGCATGTCATATCAAACTGATTACGGTCTCATGATTAGGGGCTTGCACTTTTTAATTTATATATAAATCTTGCTTGATATGATAAATATAGTAACAAATATATATGATCGTTATATCCTAATATAACTAGAAGATTTATATAGATTTTTGAGCATATCCTCCTGAGCGTTCACTCGAGGTTTGTTATTTAACAATTTGTTCCTAATATTTGATTTTAGGATAATCAAATGACAAAACAACCAGTTTGATATTAAGTAAGGTAGAGACTAGTTAGAGACTCCATATTGGTTGGTATTGTATATCGACTAAAGTAAAGCTAAAATTGACAACTCCACAACTTAACTTCAAGATTATGACGGTCCAAAGGTGTCCACTAGTCAAAAATCTACCTCAGCTGGACATGTATGGTGACTATGTGTGGTGTTTTTCATCACACAACATCACCAAAATTCTTCATCTCCATCACAAAAGTCAAATTTGGTCTCATGTACTTGCCAAAGGTGATAATATTCTTGAAAGGGTGTAGACACAAATTGTAAAATACAAATTTCTAATCCGAGTAGGACGCTCTTGATAAGGTGATTCGAGTACTCAACTGAAGAAATACAAGATAGCTAACAAAGAAGGGTGACATGCTTGTATGTTTTTACTTATATGCATTTAGATAGTATATCTTGCTATTCCCTGCAAATGTCTTATCCCTATATTTGTGCCTTTTGACTACTCGTATAGTAGATATCGCTCTAAATTATCAAATAGTTAGAGCAGACAAGAGGGTTTTCATATTGTTAAATAATGAGATATGTACATATGTCCAAATAATATACAAACTAGAAATTTCTTATTCTTAGACCGATAAAGGATGTGGTCTTAAATATCTTGTTTTGACTAAATGTAACCGTAAGAAAAAAAACTTGGTACTGTTCGAAGTGCTCAAAGTGTCTATAGTTGGAATAAAACATGTAGAGAAAACAACCTAATGCTAGTTGGGACAAGAAAAAGTAAGAGTTTATAAGTATCGATAAATTACATTTGGTACATAAAATTTATTAAGAGTTTTATAATTGCAATTAACTTGCTTATATTTAAATATCTATGTTAAGATACTCGGCACTGCTCGAGGGCTTTAATATTTACTGATAAGTTTATTTGAATATTTTAGATGAATAAAAGAATAGAGATATTAAGTGGGTACTCTACCGAAAATTTATACACACTTGGATAGATAAAGTTCTAAACTCTCATTAAATATAATGACCAGTTACAATGATAATATGATTAGATGAAAGGATCAACGATGTTGATAGAAACTAGTTGGACAATTGTCAACTATGTTAGTCTACTCCAATAAGTTGACTGCTTTAGAGCATAGTGTTCCAAAGCTACTGTCATGTGAGTATAACATGTATGAGATACCTCGTGGACGTCTTCCTATTTTAAAAGGAGTACTACATATATGTGGAAAGAAATCACACACACATATAAAGGTCTAAGTGGATAAAAAAGAAGTGGTAGATAATAAAATAAATACAGAGCTCTACTGCTACTAAAACAATTCAAATTCTTTTGTTACTCCTCTCATATGCATGGCTAAAAATCAAGAAAATAAACTGACCTTTACCCTTGACAATAAAATTGATCATTTTTAAGATAAAAATCGATCGTATCTAATCCAAAATTAATAATTTGTTCTGTAGATGTGCTCATAATATTCTGACCATGCATCAGACGATAAGCACCCAATATATGCTTATAAGATCAGGGAATCCTCATAAGAATAAGCAAGAGAGGAATGCTGGCAAATGGCCACACAGAATTATATGGAGCATCAATAATAGTTCTCCTCGTCCCCAAATTGGTGGCAAATATCGCCCATGGGACAAACAGTCTCCTAGTAGAATCCTAGGCGAGCATCTACAAGGAAAAAAAAGGGGGAAATTAAAATGAAAGAGTCCTAGGTGAGTGAAAACGTGAAATGGACAGCTTGAGGAAGTAATTAAATATGATGTCACCATGCTACATACTATGTGCAGTCAGCAGAGAGCAAGCATTCATGGAAATTTGTCAGCCAAGCAATGGTTGTTCAGAGACATTCTTCGTATCTGCCTCTTTCAGTATATCTTAGATACGTGGCATTAATTACTAGTGTTGATCTGTACCATGTACAAAATCTGCAAAAATCCTACTTGAAATCACGCGTTGAGAAATCTGCTCGCACAAAATTAAATAACCGACGAGTTAATTAGCAGTATCTGCAGATGATACCACCATAGACAATTCTAGAAGTACTGTTGTTTTTTGGTAGGATGTATATCACAGGAGAACCGTTAATTACTCTCTCTACACATTTTGGATGCATAAATCATCATCAGTTGTAGCTTGACCGACCTAACCTAACCAAAACATCATATCATCAAATCAGTGTATATCAAGCAAGGGCCAACTTCTTCAACTTCTTTGCAGGCATGTATGCATGCATTGCACAGCAATTCACACTTCAGCGTCACATCAGCTAGCATTAATAGGATACCAATTAAAATCATGTACGTGTGCATGATTGTTATCGTTAGAATCCTCAGATGAGCAGATCAGTACCATGTTCAGTTAAGCCAGTGTTTCTGCTTGCTGGCTACTTGGCGGCCACAATTTTAATAGAATGCTGAGATGGAACCAGGTGGCATATATATCTTTGGTACATTTATAGTTTCTCTGCGTATCTGCTGATTACTTATTTATATAAGTGTTCACAACATTATTGTTTTTCTTCTCTTTTGAGGAAAATCATGCTGATTCACAAAAGAGAAAAGTCATGCTGTTTCACAAAAGCGAAAAGAGTTTACACAAAAGAGTGATGATCAGGAGTATAGCATACAGCAAATGTTGTTGAGAGGAAATATATAACCACAAATTATGTAAATCCTCATGAAAAAGTAAAAAAAAATATATGTAAAAGGTTAATCTCGGCCTTTTTTAGAAAACAAGATCATTTTTTTTAGGAATCCATTAGCTAGCTCAATTAAATTTGTACACCCATGACCCAATTTTGAGAACGTTCTTGAATTTAGTTATCACGTGCCTTTAGCTGATATAAATGTTTGACAATTCGTCTTATTAAAAAAATTAGTATAAATATGTAATAACATAAGCCATATTTAAAATATCTTTAATGATAACACAAACCATAACAAAATAATTACACTTATAAACTTTTTAATAAGAGAAATGATTAAATGTTATGTAAAAAAGTCAACAGTAGATCAAAATTTTTAACCCATAAAATAGTGATCCAATTAGCACTGCATCTATTGTGTACTCTCTTTGTTTTAAAATAATTGTCATTTAAAATTTATTTAAAATATTTATTACTCTAGAGTGTTACTTGCCACATCAATTATCTTGCATTTAAATTTTTTTATTCTACCCTAATCATGATATTATTTCTAAACATACATCATTTAATAAGAGATATTATAGTATTTTCTTCTCAAATCTTAATCAAGAATGGAGGGAGTACATCTCTAGCTATGACTCAAAATGTGTATGCCCTTTCGTCACATGTGCAGTCATGCACCGCGCCTGGTGATGCTTGCAAATTGTAACCATCTTTGTGTTGCATAGCTCGCCGTTAGTGACTCATGTCTTGTGCAACTTAATTTGTCATCCTGCAGGTTTCCACCGTCAGATATATCCCTTGTTCTCTCCACACCTCTTGGACACAACCCGAGGATCACGAAGACTAACATGGGCCATGTGCCCCCCTCTCAAACAAAAAAAAAAGCTTTTGTAAGATTTCCATGTGATCATTACATTATAAAATTGCCCCCTCATCCATGTCACATGTGAGCACTGCATACCAAAAAATCAAAATAAATGTGGGATCTAGCATACATATGAGTCACTAAACCTGTGATAGGTTTAATTTACTGGAGTTGATCTTCTATGTACCTGGCCACATCACTATGCATGTATCATTTTGCAGCCTAACATGTATAGGAAATGCCGCTTCTACTACCGACATATCAACCACGGTCAAATTTGGGTTTTTTTATTGGTGGCCACACGGTTTTTTGGTTGGTTGCCACAATTTGCTACAAATTTGGCAAGCAGGTTTGACCAACTTAGGCTAGTTTCTGCCCTTTTGCTGTGTTACAAATTCTAATTTAGCCTCTCCACTTACCATAGATACATATCTTTGCCAAGGTTTGCCTAACTTGTCACAAATGATTTATTAGCCATACAAATTGTGGCATGCTACACCTTCTAAAAGTTTGATAAATTAAAGCATGAAGCAACCCCTCCCACGAGTCCGGTTTTGTGTTCCAGCATTGCAGTGTCGTGACAATGGAAGGCGAGAACTTCACTGGGGTAGAGACATGCCTAGTAATTCCATGGAAGAACCATTCCCATGAGGTCTTCATGGATAGCTACTTGACGACATCACGGCCACCATTGGATGTGTGCATTGGAACAAGCCTAATGCTATGGTGGCGATGGCATGGACAGTAGAGTATGTTGTAGGACTATAAAGAATACAAGCAAGTGTGTTAACTGGATTACATATACTACTCTTAAAAGAAAACCTTTCCAAATTCCATTGAAAACAAACTAATTTCTAGTAAAAATTTCTACCTGATAAATTTCTATTTAGAATCTAAAATTTGTAGCAAATTACAACCATCTGTGCAATATACAGTCATCGTCAGTGATTCATTTGTGTCCTCACAGGTTTTTTCCACACCTCTTGGACACGGGTTGTACACAAGGAGCAGAGTAGAGGACTACGGAAATTGATATGGGGCCATGCGCCACCCCCTCCCTCCACCCCCACCACAAAAAAAAAGTTTTTTTCAACATTTCAAGCAAATATAGCATATGTTTACATTTAACAAGTGAATAATTGAACTTTAAAATTGCCCCCTCTTTCTAATGTCTGTCAATGCCCTTTAAATATTAAAATCTAGCTTAAGCTTCACCACTAGCATCACCATCTCTAGTGGTTGGGACCTATACAACACATCTATATGCTCTCATTTCCCATCTCTAAACTCAGGTAAGTTCGTAGTTCAGTTCCTCTGACACCAGTTGCCACACCACCGCGCTATCTCCGTTCCGTATCATCTCTGATGCTGCCATGCAAACAGAGATTGGTGAAGAATACAGCAACATGCGCGCTCATAATGCTATCGTTTGGGGAAAATGCTCAAAATCTGACAACAATCCTTGGGTATTGTGTATAGGACTAGCATTTTTTTCTTGCTTGGTGCAATTTGCTGTTATTTGTCCATGTTCGATTAAATTTTATGCTAGTAGTTGATCTTTGCAGATGCTGGTTTATTCTTTAGGTTGTGCTTTTCGCTAAAAAAAACTAATCCTGTTCTGAGTTAAAATGTACTGTGACGTTCACTTGATTAATTGGTTTTGGAGGAGTCTTGTCCCGTTAGCATCAATACAAGCTCTGTTCAATGCAAAGAAGTAGCCGCCTCGCCGGCATGAGGGCAAGTGGGACAACTGAGCCAGCCATGGATGACAACGGAGCTCACCTTCGCTTTAGAGTAACCCGGTGATGGAGGCCAAACATGGAAGAAGCAAATCTCACCGTTGTTTTGAAACGAACGCACAAGATTGCCGTAACCAGGGATTCAGCGAAATGCAGAGGATACGCAGCCTTAGATTCAACTGGGTGAAAAGCTAGGCTGAATAAGGATGGAATTAATGCACGACGCACACGTACATAAGATGTCACCGGGGGGATGATGATCCATTAGCTAATTTTACAGACGTTACACAGTAAGTACAGCATTGGTACTCCGATCTCTAATCTTTGCATAGTTAAGCCGCGATATATATTTCAACATTTCAACATCAAAGCAGCACATTTAAATGTCTGTCTTTTTTTTAATATAGTGTATTAGTACTGCCGCGGAAGCCCACACGTTTGCATCAATGCAGGGGTCCACCTGCCAGCGAGGCGCCAGGTGGGGCCGCAGAGCGCGTGGGAGACGAAGGATCGATGCATGGCCCATGTGTCAGATGGCGAGCACGAGGCCGGGCAACGACCTGTCGTCGTCATCGTCCCCGCCGCCGCCGCCGCACCCACTCTGGCTCTGCCAGCACACGGCGGCGCGCCGGCGACCTCCTCCTCCGTCGAGCTGCGGCTGGCAGTGGCCGCCGACGTACCGGACGGTAACGGAGGTGTTGAAGTACTCGCGGAAGCGGGTGATCCGGCCGCCCTCGAATGCCCTCGCGTGGACCCAGTACGCGCGTGGCCCCTCCCACCCCTCCGCCATCACTCTCCCGCCGCCCCGCCCCACGGCCTTCACCCGCCGCGGCGCGAACACGAAGGACGCCGCCCCACCCGCCTCCCCGGTCAGCCGCCGCCTCATGTGCTCGCACCGCCTCGGTCCGTGGAACCACCAGTCCAGGTCGTCCGCCAGCACCGCGGACGCCGCCTCCCCGTCCCCCGCCGCCACCGCCGCGTACAGCGATTCCACCAGCCTCTCGTTCTCCCTCCTCATCCTCATCCCCTAATCTGCTTCCAACTCCATGGCCATTGATTTACTTCTATACGTACAGAGCTCGATCTATGAATTGTTGAACTGTTCGAGAGACGATCGATGTTCGAGCAGCTGATGTATGGAAGGAGGTAGCCAGGAGTGATGACGTTTTTATAGGGGTTTTCTCGGGGAATGGATTCTAATGTCTTAAGAGATGTCTCTTATGTATTTTTTTATTTAATGTAAATAGTTATATTTTTTTAAAAAAATTAATTATAGTGACATTTAGCACTTTATCAAAAATTAAGTTTAAATTCGGCCTATATATTAAGAAAAAAAATTGAGTTGACATAAAATAAGTAATATATATGTTTTATAAATGTAGTTAATTTATTTTAGATTTTTTTTATAACTATAGATAAATGAGAGCTTAAGAGTTTAAAACAGTTTCTCATTAAGAGGTCAGGCGGAGAGGCCCATATAGGGGAAGCTTGCGAATAATGGGGTAAGGTTTGGGATTTGGAGGGAGGTTTGAACCTAACTAGCTGAGTACGTAAGTGATCAAGATTGGCTGGGTTGGCATTTCCTAATGATTGTGTACGCAAATGGTGATGGATGTGTATTGAGAGAGATCAACCAAGCTACTAGCTACTAACTAGCGACGTTTCGTCTGGGAGCGTAGAGATCTAAAATGACTATGGTGCCCTTCTTCTTCCTTCAGTAAAAGAATCGTTGGTTGGGTGTTGTATCTTCTCTGTGCTGTTATGTTTTTTTATGCATGTCAGTTTGACTATGATAATATTACCGATGCTATTGAATACAAGTCATTATAACCTCATTTTTAACATGTTAGAATAATGTGAAGTCCAATTTTGATAATGGATTTGCTAGAATTATGTCGATATATTTCTGGTCAGGTTGCCGTCGTTTTTTAGGCCACTTGATCGGTTGATGGCCTCTTCGAGATTCATGCAGGGTCAGATTGGGATACGGACCAATTAGCCAACACGGGCAGTTAATCCTTAACCCGATCTATTGGCCTACGCTCTGACATTCTATTCCTAGCCCAAGGAGGTAATGAATGTCACTTGTTTCAACTACCTTATGCAGTGAATCTCGTTGATTCTTTTCTTAACAGGAAGTGAGCAGGGAAACATAGAAAATATAGGGTATATATAGTGTAATTATATCTTAGTTACACTCGAATTGCATACTAATTATGTTGCAATTTTTATGTGATAGCACTGTAACTTTTAGTCACTACTAGTGTAAAAGAATCGTAATAAAGTAAGAGAGTTGGCAAGTGGGTAAGCATGTAGTAAATAGGTAAACAATAACTTTTAAATGTTGTGCAAATAAATGGTTCAAGGTGGTTGATTAAGCTTGACCATTCATCTCTATTCTAGTGAAAAAACGGACCGATTTTTACTCAAAAATGTGTCAACATATTTATTGATACTCTTTGGCAAAGACGAACCTATGATTTTCAAGTCACAGACAAAATCGCCCTCAAACGATGATGGCAACTAGAGGCGAAGCCAAGATATATATGGATGTGGTCAGACAAAATCGCCCTCAAACGATGTCCGTCGATTTCACAATAAGAAACAAAAAACAAATCCAGTCCAAGCTCTGGTTTTCGCGTATGAACAAAGGAAGCGCATGAGCAATGACAATTATGTTGAGGGTACAGTTACTATTTTGTATAATTCATGCATTCCAAACACCTGTCTATCCACAATTCCTATATTTGTAAAATTGTAATGTATGATCAAAAGTCATAAATCTTAGTTGCAAAATTATAATATATAATCAAATGTTGTAAATCTTACTAAGAAATGACTAATTCAATAGAAAATAAAACACTCGTGAAACACTATGCGATAATTTAAACCATTAAAGCACCATATAAGAGTGCTGAAAAAAAGTGATGATGTGACACGCTTCTTTTAGTGGCTTTATAGCGACAACTACACTACGTGTGAATTTTTTATGTTCTGTATTCCTTTGCTTTTTAAAGTATATTTTATTTTCATGGGTTCTAAATGGGCCCTGAAATGGCAGTTATGCAGGTCTCTGATTAATTTGAAAGACTGTTGATTTATAAATCAAAGCTTTGAGGAGGGTTTAATCCAAGACCTGGTCTCATGGAATTAATTATTTTCATCTCAATTTCGATCGGACGCAATGCATGAGAAAATAAACAAGTCTTAATAGTTCCATTGGCGTATTTATGGTGGTCCAATCAATAAAATATTATTCCCTCAGGTGAATGGCACAATTTGCTGTTAAGCGTGCATCGTTAGCAAAAGGCAGGTCAATTAATCTCCACTAAACATCACTAGATTAGATATCTCATCCCCATCTCGCCCAAAAGATTATCTTAATTACCTCATCCAGTATTTCGTACTCTGTTGTTGCAGACGCACATAGATGCATGATGGGGATATTCACGAATCACACGAGTCAAAGGTTAGACTTGTTGAGGGTAGGTAGCTTCAGTTTTCAACCATGATAATAATTAATTGCTTATTAGATGCTTTCGGCTGCAATCATCGAATGGATGTCTGTACGTGAAGTCGTGAACTCCAGTGAAGAAACTAATGGTGGACTGATGAAGGTTAATTAACGTATATACAGACAATTCAGCCATCGTGCGCAACTTCTTTCACGGAAAAGAATCGTCATGCATTATGACATGAACATATACTATTTATATTTATTTTAGGAGTATGATTGAAACGGCAGAGTGATATTTCTGGGTGTACACATCAGTCGTACGTAGCAGCAGCCTAATTGATTGAGCTAGCTGAAACTATACTGTATTATAGCACTTAGAGCCAACATGTCCGTCAAAGTATGTGGAGTCCCAAGAAAAATAATACGCGTAATATTTTTTAGGGAAATAATAAGCGTAATGTTGATGCATACATTTTTATCTTTTCAAAATTTTGGCTCATGTCAGCTAATTATCTGCATTCGTCCGAGTCACTGGTATATTTTTCTCAAGCACAAATTACACAGATCATCAACCAAACAAGCCCTCTGTTTGGATAGCCATCACTACGACTTGTTTCAAGACACAGCCTTGAATTAAGACAATTTTCATGTTTAATATCGTCACTGCAATTTCGCTATCCCAGGTCTTTTCAGTTCAATTGGTGGCAATGATCAAAACCTGAAACGATTGGTTACGTTTCCGACTTTCCGTGTTGAACTTGGGCAATTGATGAATGATGAAGAGCCTGTGTTAGCTGGAGTATTATCGACAGAGCAGAGCGCGGCCTGGTTCCATCAAACTGTCCTTTGAACAGTACAGGATATGCATCGATCGATCTCCAATATTCTCCATGCCGGACACGATGCCATGATTGGTTCCATAAAGCCTCTTAAATTGTCACAACCTGCTAAGCATACGTTCAGTGCAGATCTAATGGATCTGAAGCCGAGGCCACCAGGTATATCGAGGACTGTGATAGTGTGACCTCGTGACTTAGCTCTATCTTCCTGCCACGCCTCCCCCCTCCCCTGACTTAACTCTACAGAGAAAACCCCAACCTTCTCATGGCCATCATCAACCGAAACAAGAAAGAGAAGAGGGCTGGAAGTGGATAGCCGAGCCTGTCGTTGTGGAGCTAGGTCTCCTTGCTTTTCTCAGTTCCCCCTTAACCTCTATCAGCTCCATCAACCTAGAGATGGTGGTGAAAGTAGCTTAATCAGACTCCCTCGATTTCCTTGATCTGTAAGACCCAGTCAGCCTTCTCATCTCATAGGCTATATTTAATCAGAGGTGGTGAGATCTGGCTACTCTATCTCCGCTCTACTTCTCTTCATCTCCCCCATACACTTCATCTTCCAGCTCTCACCCTTGGCTTAGAGATCTAGTGAGAGAAAGAAAGAGAAAGGGGCGGAGAGAGATAGAGAGGAAGAGGTGAAGGGATTTCAGACATAGCCATATGGGGATACCGATTTTCTAGGTTAATTCGATTAAGTCGACCGGTGTTATCACAAACTAGTAGTAAAAAAATATGACTAAGCATATATAGAGGACCTACATTGCTATTTTATAGTAATGTACCACATTCTTACAAATATCATACTCTCTTTTGGGCTAAATAGAATGATAGATAGATGAATGATTCGAGGGCACAAATAAATGAATTAGCTATTATAAAGTTGAAAATTAGATTTAAAATAATACTTTAAGAAATTTATATGTAGAAAGATTTTTTAAAAAAACTTGCATCATTTAGGATTTTAGGAAGCATCTGTGTTCTTATATTTCACTCCATTATGGGGAAAAGAACATGCCCATTCATATACAAAACCATTTTGAACTCTAAGTGGATAGATTTTCCTACGGTAGCGAGCTAGCTTTGAATGAGGATGATCATTCATGTCTACTTCCACCATTAACACTACTACAGAACAGTCTATCAATGCCAGTTGGATTAAACCCGACACTGATAAAGGTTTCTCGCCCCAACGCCCCAAAACTCGCATGCGTCCTGAAAAAACAGCACTGATGTGAGCGGTGCTTATTTATCTAAAAACCTAACACTGATGGACTGACTAATCAATGTCGATTCAAAAGAAAAACTAACAGTAATGTGATCAATGTTGGTTTATTTAAAAACCTAAAACTGATGGGCTGAACATCGAATGAAGAAATAAATGGCACCAAAGATAGATCAGTCAACGAGAAAAAAAAATCTTAAAGTCTGTCTCACACTTTCTCTCCCAATGTACCCCTCTCTTGCTCTCTCTCCCCCTCACTCTCCCGTCTCCTTTTGCTCTATCCTCGGCGGCGTTGCTGCTCCTCTCTACCTCCAACATCTATCCTTGGTGGCATCTACTCCTCGTAGCCACTCCTCACCCTCACTCTCTCCGTAGCAGTGGCTACTCCTCCTTGCCGCCTTCAAGCTCTTTCCCTAGCGGTGCCTCATCCTCCTTGTTGCCTCGCTGCCGCCTAGAGGTCAAGGGTCAAAGCAGTGGCCTTCCTTTCTTTTTTTACTTAAGGGAACACATCATTGTCAATTTGAAAACCAGCACTGATGAGGGGCTCATTAGTACCTAAAGTTTGGTGCCAGTTGGGGAACTAGCACTACGTCGACCTAGGTCACACTAACGGGCCTATACCTTCACCTCTGATAGGTTCAGCTCTTGTTAGAGATGAGTGGTCAGTGATGACTCCACCTCATCTCTGATGGGTGGAGGCTCATCAGTGGCGATCAACACACCTCTAACGGGTCGCTTTGACGTCGAAGCCATGATGAAGGGAGGCCTTGCCCTCCTTGTGCCTACCTTCTTTTTGGCATATGGTGTCTAAACCTTGTCTAATGTGGCGATGAGAAGACTGAAATTATATTTATCGACCTTATTTAAATTAATGTAGTAAACTTTGTTCTATTTTAGTATTATGACCAACAAAATCGAGTGCTTTTTGTACAATGGTCATGTAGTGTTAGAAATTATAATTTACTAAAAGGAATAGAAATGAAATATTCAAAGGAAAATTCTAGCGTTTTCAAGTCCCTTACTCTTCATTCTAGGCCCACATTATATATTCCTTATCATAGTGGGCCCATAGGCATCGGGTGACATAGTCGATGACATCATCTAGTTGGGTGTTGAGGTTGAGCTCATTGATTAGCGATGGATCTAGCAAAACCACCCAGTTAGCCATCCTCCTCGATTTCTTCCAACACAACCTAAAGAGATTGAATAGATATTAGGATAATTTAAACATGAATATTTAGCACAAAATATAAGATCTGTGTGCACTTACAATGAGTAACATTTAAGAAGTCTCGTGAACGATGAGATTGTCGAAGCCCACAATAATATGCGTCAAATGGGATAGGAACGGCTCGTGTTCGTAGTGGCCAATTATGGAAGACTCCTTATTCTTCCTCTTAGTATTGCTTAGCTCCATGTATTTCTTGTGCAGCTCTCAGCATGCAATACCCATTAGAGCTAATATATAGTCCTCTACCAAGGGCATGCCTAGCGTGAATTGAACCGGCATTTGATGCTTACGGGCCTAGCAGGTGGTATGCAATATACCCATTAGATTTAATACATAGTCCTCCACAAAGGGCATGCTTAGTGTAAACTAAACTTGCGTTCAATGCTTATGGGCCTAGCGGGTGGTCTTAACCTTTGCCTTCCCCTTGCCCTTCCTCCTTCTCCTTCCACCTTTATTTGTCTTGCCAATTGGTAGGGAGCTATTGGCCTGACTGGTGGTCTTAACCGAAGTCATGTTGGCGGTTATGTCACACAAATCCATGAAATTGGCCACTTGTTTGGGCGGTTCAATCATAGATGGCCCAAGAGGAGTCTTAATTGACTATTCTGGTTGAGGAGATGGATGAGACGTATTGAAGAATTGACTTGGTCTAGGAGTCATCTTTATGACTACATCTGACTTGGGCCATTGTATGTAGGTCTTGTATGCATCTCCCAAAGTTAGAATCTCCTCAGTCAATAGGACTAGAAGTGGCCAGCTAGTCCAATTGTCCTTGACCGCATCGACCGATACCTTCACATATCCAACCAAAATGCCTGCACCGTGCACTTTTTGATCTAGAGAAGGTCTATAAGCTTGGCCTATTGCGGTATCAGAGGCAAATGTGGGTGTGACCCTAGCCATTAGGATACAATTGGCTACATCCTACAAGTCAATAAGACATGTCAGTAATGACTTTGAAAGAAAAAAAGCAAGGCATTTTAAAGAGACACATCATATTATATGAGTTACCTCTATGTGGTCGACCACAAATATGACTTGGATTGGTTCATTAGGCAACCCTGTGAACGTACAACTACTCTGTCATTGCATGGGGCTCGCATCCACATGAGCTTGAGGGCCTGGCTAGGGTACGTGTGTATGAGGAGTGTGCTATCTATCCATTTGGATCTTAGCCTTTCGATGAGCCATCTTTTCTTCGAACGTAGCTTCCATTTCCTGCTTAGCTCTTTCTTGACCTTGACCTCCTTCTTTAGCTGCACCTTAAGGCAGAACTCCCTATCTTGTTTTGATAATTTCCTTTTCTTATATTGTGCGCTATACTGGGACAAGTCATCCTCACATCTCCGCGGCACTAACTCAACTTCACTTTGTGAAGATTGTTCAACAATCAACTCCAACTACATCATTTGCCAAAAATTGTTAGTCACATGTACTAGAAGATGCAATGTATAGCATTTGCACATTAAGTAGCAAAGAAAACTCATGAGTTACCGATGGCAGCGGCATAGCCATTTTATGGAAATGTAATGGTGTCATCCTAGTAGACCTTACCCTTGGCTGTAGCCTACTTCTGATCTTGAACTTGAGGGATATCAGTGAATGGCTTAGGCACATTTGATGCGGTTGCAGCTTTATCCTCCATAGCCCATATTTGTTCCTTCTCGATGTAGCCCGCCATACTGAGTCAGTGCGGGTGCTCATTCCTAGCTTGCAATAGTCGATGTGGCTTGCTAGTTTCTTTAAATTTTCACAGTGATCTTCAAAGACTCAAACTCTTCCCACACCTCTAGGGTTATCTGTTTGACCATGTGGAGATGACATTTCTTGTGACAATAGTCCTTCCAACATTGTCCACCTCAGTGATTATCAGCCTATGGGTTGGCAGGTGATTCTAGATCCTAGGGTTCCTACCGGATGTCGCTCCGCTTGTTCCAACCAACTCCGTCGCATCCTAGTTTGCTGACATTTCTAATTCCTAAATTCCTAAAATTATTTTCTAATATTATTTAAACTTGCTTCCTATCATTGGTATATACACTTGTACAATTCCTAAAATAAATTGTCCATTTCCTAAATTTCTAAAATCATTTTCTAAATTCCTAAAATCATTTGCCATACACATTCATAAAATCATTTCCTAAATACTTAAAATAGTTTGCCATACACATTCATAAAATCATTGCATTTGCCATACACTTATATAATTCCTAAAATCGTTCCCTAAATTCGAAAAAGCATTTCACATACACATTCTTAAAATCATTTACCCAATTCCTAAATTCCTAAAATCATATACGAAAATAGGGAGAGAGCTCAAACCAATAATGTGGAGATTGGGGTGGCGGCCAACGATGCTTAGGGACAATGGAGGCAGCATGAAAATGGTGGCGTTTAGAGAGACGGGATGGTGGAGGAGATTAACGCTGGTGTGGAGGTGCCGTGGAGGTCATGGAGGTGACCAATAGCACTTAGGGATGACGGAAGCGACAGTGCTTAGGGAGGAGGTGGTGGCACTCGGGTAGGTAGTGGAGGCAATAGTGCTAAGGGACAACGGAGGCGGCATGGAGGTGGCGGTGCTTAGGGACAACGGTGGCGATGGCGCTTGGGGACGCTGGAGGCGACAAAGGCGGCAACACTCAGGGACAACGGATGAGATGTGGCCTGGTGAAGGAGATCGGCGGCAGTGTGGCGACCAAGGGTGCTAGTGGACTGTTCAGGTGTGCAGTTACAGCCTATCAAAGGCGAGTCACCTATGATGGGAGTTGTATTGGCGCATGTCATAGGTGAGTTTGACCATGGTCATTTGACATGTGATTTTCCCCACATGTTTTTTTTACTAAAATCATTTTCTTTCATAAAGTTTTAATGTAAAATCTATTTTATAACCCAAAACATATATACACCTATTAAAATTTAATTATAACTTCCAAAAATAGGTAATTGGCAAAATAGGGGAATATATTTTATGAATTAATCTTACTTAACCATAAATAAGCTTCAAAGTCCACCATGTTACAGTAATATTACATATAATTGCACAAATAATATTACATAATTACGTAATCATAATATATGTAAATTGGAATTAATTACATTAATATTCCTTCATGGTCGACGCATGCATACTAGACCTTATCTTTCGCTTCTTCAGTTACATCTTGGCTGATGGCATGGACATAGTGGTTATAATTTTCCTCGTCTACAACGTTGTCCATACCAACAATTTTCCTTTTCCATTCTCGAATGACATGAAGCTTCTTATTTGCCAGATTGATTATCTAGAATACCCGGGCAACTTATTTTGCAAGAACAAAAGGCTCATCCTTGTTTGTGTTCTTCAATAAATTAACAACTGTGAAACCCTCCTTATCAACTTTGACTATCCAAAGATCAACTCATCGATAACAAAACAATGACACTTTGAACTTCACATAATTCAACTCCAAAATTTGCTATATGCGGCCGTAGAATTGATCGCGATGCCTAAATTGGTCACTTGTTGCCTCTATATGTACCCCACTATTTTACATGGTGTATTTGTTGTCTTGTTTGATAGTGTGAAATGTGTATCTATTGATGTTATATTCTTGCTAGGTGTTAACACCCCTTTCAGGATCCTGCGATAACCATTTAAGGGTTTCACTTGCCAAGTTGTAAGAGTTGGCAATATTGTTCTTGAACCATCCGTTGAAATGATTAATGTGCTTTTTTGGACCCAGCTTTCTTATCAATCGACATTCTCATGTCGAATTTACGTCTCATGTTCTTCCAAGTATGGCACTACTTTAATCATATGTTGGAGGACCGTGAAATTAGATTTATCATACACCCTGTGATTTAACTTGATACTTTTCCTCCCGATAGTGCCCATCCCTTATAGCCTCCCTTCATGTTGAGACCGAGGAACTCCAATTGAAGCGGTTTCTGACATGTAGTCAACATAGAATTCAATTACCTTATCGGTTATGTACCCTTCAATGATGCTTTTCTCATGGTGTGACTGATTCTGTATGTAGCCCTTTAATATTCCCATATATCTTTCAAAAGGATACATTTGTCTTAGAGGACCACATACTTTTGTTTGTTTCATCAAATGCATAGTGAGACGTACCATTATATCAAATAACACATTTGGAAAGTATGTCTCTAGATGGCATAATGTTTTCGCAATATCTACTTGTAGATCATATAGTCCTTCTAGATCAATGATCTTCTAGCCAATTGTATTGAAAAAGGAACATAATCGCATTACCGTGTGCCAGACTTTCGATGGCAAAATATTCCTAATTGCCACGGGTAGAAGTTGTGTAATTAGAACATGTCCATCATATGACTTCATTCCATCAATACGAACTTACTAATCCTCAATTAGTATCTAGATGAAACCTTAATACCATTCAAGCATGTCAACATGCCTCTTTTTTCTCCTTCGATAAAGTGTAGCAAGCTGTAGTATAGCATGTCAAGCAGTTCTGTGAAACTCTTATATGACTAATCGTTACTTGCCTTAAGTTTCATGAGATCTATAACACCGGATAAGTTGGTGTGCTTTGGCTTGTATCTAGGATATATAGAGGTGTCTCAGAATCCACCACCAACATACTAAACTTCTCAAAATACCTCTCATTATGGGCTAGTTCTTCAGCATCATGCAACATCTCCAAGAGGATATATAGGCTGAAATTGATAATATCACCACCCAATAGAGTGGGACGAATATGCCATCTAGATTTTCTTGCACCTTCAATAAATCCGGTACTTAATCAACTGGAATAATTAGGGGCTCTTGGCACTACATGTACTCCTTCATAAAATCCAATAAGACCTACACTTTTTTTATAAATATCTTCTCATTTCTACAGTCTATGCAAGGGCATACCATATATTCGTCCATTTTAGTTTTCTTATCAATCCTATACTCTTGGCTCAAACAATTAACACCATGCATCCAACCTCGGTCCATCTACGAACAAAACAATTATTATAGATAATACATCAAATTTTCCCTAGTAAATTATATTTTTCTTCCCCCAATTTTAGAGCAAACAATCACCTTAGCCCTCCCACTCAAAATATGAATAGTTAGAAAGTGAGGGTTTATATAGAGGATAACTTATCTCTATCGTGTGAGTATGTAAAACTCATCAAAGATGAGTTATACCCATCTTTGACGGGTGCATACTCTGTACCCATTAGAGATGAGGATCACTTCTGATAGGCCACATATGTGCTCGTCAAAGATGATTTGTATCTGGTGCTTATAGGTGGCCATATAGATAACCTATCACCTGTGATGGATTGGGTAGCATAGCCTTATTTGCAATGGGCTCTTAGGTCTGTTATAGATGAGATCATCCATGACAAAGACACTTCTGCTCATTAGGGATGGACCACTCTGGCGTAGTGTGGTATTGGTGTGGCTTCCACAATTTCTTCAGTGGTGTAACTTCACCATGCGTGGCCTTTTCAGCTCGGTGTGTATGCATGGCAGACATCATCAGAGCCTAGGAAAGACAAGGTACGTCTCCAAGTTGATCAACTTTGGCAAACGATTAAGTGTTCTTGTTGGCTTATAAACCTATTTAACTCCAATAACTTCTCGATCTTTAGGAAGATCAGCAACTCCCAGATGCATCACATTTTCCATGGACTATACCTAATTTTTATGTTTTTCTGCTTCGTGAAAACTTTGTGGCTCAATAACCAAAAAATTGCAAAACTCATGTTCGTCCGACCCCCATTTTTTA
Source organism: Oryza coarctata (assembly GCA_030770085.1). Lineage (NCBI taxonomy): Eukaryota > Viridiplantae > Streptophyta > Magnoliopsida > Poales > Poaceae > Oryza > Oryza coarctata. The sequence goes on from CM061471.1 coordinate 11,020,005, forward strand.
GAAGCAGAATCTAATAATTCAACCATAATTTTTACCTGTCTTAGAGCTGATTTCGGTGTAGATGTCTGCTTGTCACTACTTAGACTTGAGTATGAACTTTAGCTTGAGCTTGACCAGGGACTCGGACTATTGACTTGGACTAGTGTGATGTCCTCTTTCTGGTTACCAGGAATAGATGACCGGCCTAGTGTGATGTGATGGTAGTCGATGGCATTAATTGACTGTTAGGGACTTCAACTGCCTTCCAATCCTAGGTAGCAGTCTCATAAAAAATCTCATCTCTACAGATAAAAGTCTTCTTTTGCTTTAGACTATAAAGTCGATATCCTTTTATACCATTAGCATAGTCAACAAATATTATGTAGCTATCTCTTCCATTATCAAAATTTTACTCTTTTTTATGCTGGTACTTGAGCATAACAAATGCAACCAAAGAATTTCATATGGCTAATGACAGACCTTTTATCAAATGTTTTAAAAAGGTGTATGGTTTGATACTGCTTTAGTAGGACTTTTATCTAAAATATAAATGGATGTATTCATGGCCTCAGCCCAGAAGGATTTAGTAGCACATTTTTCTTCAAGTATAAAATTTGCCATATCTTTAATCGTCCAATTTTTTTCTTTTAAAAACACCGTTCTGTTAAGCACAATAGACTGCCATTAATTGTTTTAGTATGTTGGCATTTTCACAATATTTCTTAAATTATTTTAAGATATATTCTTCTTTTTGATAGATGTGTAATACTTTAATTTTTTTTATTACACCAATTTTCCACCATAGGCTTGAATTTTTGAACGTCTAGAGGGTTGCTGAATTTTTTTTAGAAAATACACCCAGATTTTGTATAATAGTCCATACATGTGATAAAGTACCAATTAATTCTTTCTAACATTAGTGATACTTTACTAACTATGTCAGTGCGCACTAAAAATGGCAACAAGAAATTCCCGCCGGGAAATACACCCCCATACCCGCCTCGGCGGAGGGGAAATTTCCCCATCCTTGCCCATGTTAACTGCAACAGGAAATTTTGCTACCGTACCTGCCTCTGTGCTGGGAATTAGTCGCCACGGGTCCCGTCCCCGCTTAAAAAATCATTTACACCTCTACAATTAATAAATAACTTTCATACTTTATATCAATATATTAAGCATACATAAATCCATTTCTCCAAATAAAATTGGATCAGCAGCCGTACAACCACTATTAATGACCCAAACATCATCTTTTTTCCTCTTGAGCAGTATGACAAGAGAAACCATTTATTCAGATTTTTTTTCTTTTACTTCTGAAAAATTAGCCTAATTAATTTCTCGAGTTCTGCAATATTTTAAAATATGTCACTTTCCTTTGCACTTGTTGTAGTTCATTTTCTTTCAGCATATATATGTAGTATGACTAGATTTTTGGTAAATTTCAGACCACAAATTTGAACTGCACCCATCTGCCATCTACATGTTCTACCTTGAAAATCTATTTTGTTGAAAAAAAATAACCATGGTTACACATTGGAAATTCATTTTATGTAAATTCCCTAAACCTTGAGTTTTAATTTAAAATCCGAAGCTCAACATCAACTAAAATGCATTTTCCACATAGCTCCCTTTACGTTGAAGTTTTATTTCTTCATGAGACTCCAACGAGCTCACTAGTTGCAGAATTATGATAGACGACAAGTTTTTTGACTCCTCAATAACGACAACAATGTACTCATATTTCTTTTTTAGGCAGACTGATTAAAAAAATTTAAACAATCTTTTCATCCTTTATATCTTCACCGTAGAGGCCCATTTGATTGACGATCTCAATAATTTTTGAAAAAAAATCTTTTACCTTGATAGAATCCTTCATTTACAAATTCCAAAATTGCCTTATTAATGTTTGAAGATTTACTGCAAGTACCATTTTGAGATAATTGAAAAAAGACTCCCCAAACCTTACCAGTCTAAACCCATAAACCTTATGATATATCTAGGAGCCCTAAGATACCGTAGCTAATTACATACAGAACAATAAGTAGGTCAAAGCAGAAACTTTATTAAAATTTAGAAAGATTCTTACAAACATTAACATCATGGATAGATCCCAAACCAGTGAAAAGACTAAACAAAGCAACTAACTTATTTATTCCTCAACCATGGCTTGGATACTTAGACTAAAAACCCTAAAACCCTAAAATCTTTATATTCAGCTTTTTATTGTTGAAACTCCTTAGGAATTAGATCATCTTCTTATACCTCAAACTCTAAAGTAGAAAAGAAGTAAGGGTGAATATTTTACATACTCGGCAAGCCACATGAAAAGGTAATAAACATGCAAAGTTAATAAATGCAAAGCTTAGCAAAGGAGCCTAAGGTTTTATTTAAAAATAACTATTTTATTTTCTTTCTATAGAGACATTTTTAGAAAAACTAGGTTTAAGTTATCGAAAGAGGCTCACACCTCAATCTATTTCACAAATTGTTGTGCATGGACTTACCAAATTATTAAGTGAGGCAAATTATTATAACATCTTCTTTTATTTTCTCCTCTTTTTCCTCTATTAGTTTATTTTTACTTTCTTAATCACATCCACAAATCATCTCATTCTTAACATCAAAATTTCATCATACATACCATATTCAATATTCTCTACCACTATGGTGTCATTCAACGCCCTAGGTCACACAAACCTATTTTAGACCACTCATATCATCCATCTTCCACACAAGTTGATTTTGGTAACAGTTTCCATTCCACAACCATATTTCAGAAAGCATGGACAATCAAACCTATGCTAAGAGAATCACCACGCATTCGTCCATGACTGTGATCACTGTTGTTTGAATAGTTTAGCTAAATTCTGTAGAGGATGCATACTTTACTCACATGACACAAACTACTCCAAAGACCCATCGGTATCGAAGGCATGTGACAAGTCCTCTCCAAAGCTAAGACAAGGTTACATCATACCACATAAAAGGGTCACATCCCTCATAAACTAGCATTAATCATTTGATACACGTATCTTAGAAACACACAACCATTCTCTAGACCTAAGTATTATAGGCAAGCTCTGCTCCCTACCTTCTCAGTAACTCAGCAATGTCTCACCAACCACATCCCAATGTTCCACATCTATTGGCATTCGAGATTTTCTTGAAATAGCTAATTACCTAGATAGGAGCATCCTATGACATCCGTGTGGTCACACTATAAGATGTTTGGATGTAATTACCAAAGGATTTGGTCCTTGTTGAAAATACATAGCCAATGCCACATAGGCAATGCTCCCACATTATCAAGGTTTTTACAAATAAGTTTTATTTGGCAAACACTCCAATGTGTAGCATCAGGTTTCAAATATTTAACTCAAAAACCTAGTATTCCCACATGACAATACAAGCATTAAAAGCACTAAGCAGAACTACCTCAATAGTCATACCCATAGGTAACACTACCGGCGTTGCATATTTGTGGATTTATCTAGGATAGGGTTATCAACTTCCTATGGAAAATAAGTGTGGTTACTTAGATAGGTTCATTGGTCATGCTCGTAGACTAAGGCCAACATGTATGTAAAGTGTAACAAGGCATGCAACTTTGCAAACAAAAACATTTAAAAACCTATGGGTTCAATATATTGAAAGAAGTAGCTTGCCTTGCTCTTGTAGTTGTTCTTCCTCCTTTATGTATGCATCTTGATCAACCTTGGTGTCGGGTTCTACACTTGAAAAAGGTATAAATCGTTATAAAACCCTATAAAAACAAAATAAACTAATAGATCTTATTTTTAGAAAATATCTGAGAGTTAAATGGGGTTAAATGGAATTATAGGTAGGGAGATATAAATTTTAGAAGAATATTTGTGTTTCTAAAAAATAAAATGGTTTATTTAAATTATAAAAAGGAATATTCTTTTGAATATTCCATACTGACTCACAAGGTCCACACTTCAATGAAGAAGGGAGACTCTTAGTATTAGGTTCACAATGGACCAAGTCCACCAAGGAGGGAGTAAGAGAGGCCGCCGATGTACTTGGTCTAGTGGACCGGTATGCTAGGCGGCAGCCCATGGACCGAAGGAACCAAGAGGAGGGAAGGGGCCAACCGTGGTAGGTTGCGTGTATGGCCCATGAGATAGCAAGTGCCACCCACTGGATTTATAGGTGAGGCCTACCTGTAAGTGACTCAAAATTTGAAATGAAGTTTAATTAGTTTCTAAATGTGTCAGCACACATGTCATTGTAACAAAGGAGGGAATTAGGGAGGGTGATCACAAGCACTAATCACCGGACCCACATGTTAGCATCTTCCCTTCTTTTTTCCTTTTCATCCTCCTTTGGCTTGTTCTCTCTCCAAGATGAGGAAGGGCATAGTCGCATCAGCTTGGTCAAGGGGGATGGCCATAGGGGACAGTAGAGACAGGCAGGTCATTGGGAGGAACTTGATGAACAACAGTGGCAATGGCACATACGTGGAAGCAAGACAGCTATGGGAAGCGAGATGGACCATGGTATTAGGTGGAAGGAGGTAGGTGGTCCGGTGGGGTTTTGGACTGGAAGACAACATAGGGAACTTGTATTCTCCACGAAGAAGCTTCTTCTGAGGGTTTCCAGTGAGGAAGAGGCCTAGGATGGCTTGGCACCAGTGGTCAGAGGGGAGGGAGGAGAGGTGGTGTGGCGGTGATTCAGGATGGCGCAATTGGCTAGAAAAAAAGTGTAAAATGGAAGTTAGGAAGGGGATGATTTATGGTGAGGTGGCAGTACTGGTGTTGGAGCGATGGCGAAGCACAGTCGATTGCTATGGCAATAGAAGCGGAATAGGGACGTGGGGAGACTAGATGCCCACTAGGTGTTCAGTGAGCGTCTTGAGGCTTGGAGTAGTTGCGATGAAGACGAGTTGAGGAGAAGAAACTAGTGTGGGGGTGCTAGTGGTCTACTGGGCCTTAAAGATGATGGTGGATGGGAAGATGGCGGCTAGCGACAACAATCTAGCGACGACTAGAGCTTCCTTGATCTCAAGTTGGGTGTAAGGCTAAGGCGAGACGAGCAGGGTATTTATAGGCAATGAGAGGCTTGTGCAAGAAGGGTCAGGTGGCTTGGTGATGTGACCATGGGGCCAGTCTATCAGCGGCAGCGAGCGCTACCTAGCATGATCACGGATACGATGGCGAGCAAAGGTTGGATAGGCAATAGCTACTTGGTGTTTAGCTGAATTTGGCTACATGACATAGCAAGATGGAGGCGAGAGAGTGGGCAGGGCGGCTGTGCAGTATTGTGGAGGAGATTCGTGCATGACACGACAATCTATTGCACAGAGAGGGGAGTGGCTTGGCTAGATGGAAACATGGGAGCGGTAGTGATCAGTGTTTGACACATGGTCAACGGTCCATAGTAGGTGGGATCGGTATGGGACGAGTTGTGTGAGCCAAAGGAGGAATAGAGAAGCAAGAAGGTAAGGCTGGCAAGCAGCCTACTTTGCACGGTGCACGAGAGACAGGGCGATATGTGTGGGTTGGCGTAGCACGGTAACTCAGTCGGGCTCTAGTTCTGTTCGAGCAGCAAGAGGAGCAGTGCGACTCAAGCAAGTGAAGTGGTGCGGCTGAATTAGCACGAGGTAGTTTGCCATAGCAAAGTGGTGTGGATGGCAAGCGGCGCAGCATTGCACCGAGCACACTGCCTGCATGTGTGCGTGTTAGCGGGGCTAGGCCGAACATGAAAGGAGAGGGGGGAGCAAATTGGGCTGGCCTGTTGTTGGGCTAAGGGAAATAAAAAGAAGAGGAGAGAGAAGGCTAGGCCAATCGGAGGGAAAACAGTATAGGCTGGTCTAAGGAATAGTGTTGTTTTAATAATTTTAGGAATTTCAGGGATTGGAATTGGAGTAAAGTTTGAATTTTTGTTTAAGATTTGAATCTGAGTTTAAAACTTGATGAATTTTGGATGGAACATTAGATGGAGGGATGGATCAAACTTGAGATCATTAAAGTCACAAAAATTTTGAAGACAAAATTTTGAAATTTACATTTAAATCAAAAAGTTTTTGAAAGGAGGGAAACTCAAGGTGCTAAATCTTTTAACTTGTCCCATGGTTACTTTGGATTTCTTGGCACTAATAATATGCGGAAACCATCTCTCCACAACTCCTTGTATAATCAAGAACAAGGCCTTGTCATCCATCATCTATTCTAACCTTGTAGGAGTAGGCATAGGCTACGATAACATAAAATAAACATTTTCTACCACGCACATCAGAACATCATGCCAAGAAGGAATCATTGACCATTATCACGAGACGCACACTGCAGCGGAAGTAGGGTTGAAGAAGCCAATCTAATCACGCGTGCATCAAGGTGATAAATGAAGTAGTTGATTGCCGCGATCCTAAAGTTGATTAACGCTGCAACGAGCAGTGCCTCCACTGGTATCTACACGTTCAGGGCTGAAATGTCGATTGTGGGCATACTAGCAATCACAAGTGGCTAGGGTTTGGCTTGGAAGGTGGCGGGTAGTGTTTTTGCTGGAGGTGAATAAAGATACATATCCTCGATCTCTCCGCCTCTCTATATATAGGCTTCCCCACTTGGACCTAGGGAACCATGGTCCATTAGGAGTTTACTCGGATCTCTATCCGAACTGAGACATTATTTCAATCACATTCGAATAAACATTCCAATCCGTTAAGCGTGCAACCCAATAGGTTCATGTATATTTGGTTGTAACCTAGAAACACATTTCCGATCACCCTGTTAATAGCGGTCTCTAATAAGACATATTAACCATAAACTATACGTAAATATCATATCGGCTGAACCTATAATGTTCTCATATATAAATCTCTTTGGCTTACAATATCGATTGAGCTCAAACGAGACTTCTATCATTCTCTTAATAGCTCAATCATTCTCTCGATCCTATGATGGATTACAAACTTGTGATTGACTCCTCAATCACCTTGGTATGGCCATGTATCTTCATAATCCATTATATCGGGCGGCCCAAAGATATCTCTGCCACAGGAGAGGCAAATTCTATTATAATCACTTACATCTCTCTACATATTTCATATCAAATTTGAAGACTATTTTTATGACTAACCTATTATAGAGTAACATTTGATAGTCTTAAAATAAACTACTACGTATAATAGAAATCATGATGATTTTAAATCTATAGACTCCACATAAACACTACTTAAGATTAACTGATGACATATAAAATCTCTGCAGTATTTTATAGCGGATCTATCTAACATATGTTCACTAACATATATCTATAGTATTGATTTAGTATCTCCATGTCATGATCTATGAAACATAATTATCAATCATTACATATGTTGATTTTATAATTATATTTGTTCCTCATATAATATAATATCAAGCATCATTTAGAAATAGCAACATCTAACATTAGGAGTCTCACGAATAAGTCACATACTCATTGATTAATAATAATAATATAGAAATAAATTAATATATTATAAATATAATATGTGATATTTACAACATTTCCATGTTGCCTCTAGGGCATATCACTGGAGATTTTTTTTTCTATTTTGCTAAAAGAGTATCTTGAGTGGAATACTCCTTGTAGTCATCTCAACAGTATCCCATAATCCTTGGGATGGCAGCAGCGTTCGCATATTTATGATACATATATCATAATTTTCTCATGCAACTATAGACTATGCCACCATGGCGCTTGAACTTGAAGCCATACCTATAGCTTCAATTGATAATGCTGACGCATTGCGCTACTATGTCATGTCCGAGCTGAACCTAGGTGCTCTTATGGTAGTTTTTGGTGCTAATTATATGTTAAGCAAGTGAACATGGAAAGTATTCAAATCGGAGTGGCTTGTGCAAACTGTGAAATTACTGTCATGGTTAATACTTTTTATAAATAATTGGTTTTTAAATGATTTCATTAATAAAAATTAGTTTAAAAATATATATGGATGCTGGTAGAGTGTATGTGATTATTATGGGTCAAGTTACAATATCTGTATCTAAAAATAGTTATACTGTTTATTTGTGTATTATTGAATTGAGAATAATTTTGATTTATGGTGAGAACCATTAGAGAGGAACCAAAGATCTAGTGCAATTAGGATAGCATATGACAAGCAGACTAAAGTGAGAAGGTTTTAGAGTTAATATTGGTCAATAACGGAATCGAGACTATGCTCACACGAGCTGAGGCTAAGAATGTCAAATGATAAAGTTAGATATAATATGGCATATAATAGAATTCATTGTAACGATGTGCTAGCGCCGGAAGAATTGCGGAGGAATTCAGCGTGAAATCAGTAAATAAATAATAGCAAAATTAGGAGAGCACGTGGATGCGCAAAGTGTATTGTAGCTATAGTAATTCGATTGACTGTAGCTAGAAAGACTATTTGTGCTAGCTACGTTGATCTAGTCAACATGCAGATGGATGATGGTTGGTGGCCTATATGGCAGCTGTGTTAGCTGTGTTGGCTCGGTTTGGTGTGGTGACTGGTTGCAGCCCACGCAGGAGGAAGCAGCTGCGTGTAGGTGGAGTCCATCTCGTACACAGACGATTGAAGCAACACGTGTCGGAAGCGGAGAGGAGTGCGTTGGTGGGGTTTGTCTCGTGCAGACAGGTGACGTGTCGTTAGCAGATTGGCAAGTAGAGAGGAGCTTTGATGTGGATACCCTAGATTTTCTACGGGTGAGAGAGTGGATTTAGTTTAGACGATTGTAATAGGTAGGGTTAAATTCTAGTGGGACGTTCTACTTCTAATTTGTATTTGTGTTTAGAAGTTTTAGTTATAAATAGATAAGGAGTTGAGACTCTAAAAATATAACTTTTGAAAAAGAGAAAAGTTATGATTTTATTTTGAGAGAGAGGGGTGTTTTATATATACTTTATAGACATATTTTAATGCAATAAAGTTAATCTATTATGTTGTGTTTTTTATCATGAGCAGCTAGATTGGCGGCATCAAGGCGATCGGAGAACCGATAGCATAGTGATGGGACTAGCGGCAGATAGGCAATTAAAATGATAGTATACCGTAGTGCATTATAAATTTATTTAGATCAGATATTTCTTTTTATTCTATAAAAAAATTAATTTTTATGAACTACAATTTAACCCCTTTTGATAGATTTAGTTCCTATGTTTGGATCCTATACACACAAACAGAGCAGCTCATGTACTACTACTAATTTGCTTGTATCACTTGAGCGTCAAGTGGTACATCAATGGTATACATATGCACCTGTCTATTTACAGCCTTACACTTGAAGCTTCATGAGCTTAGTAGCATGTAGTAGTACTACACTACTGCTAGGGGTAGGCTTCATCAGGCTCTAGCCTACCCTTCATTTTTAACAAAATATTTTCAACTATATATTATATCGATCCAGACGTATGGAGGAGGAAGAACAAGCATTGGGACCATCAGAAGCTTAGGGAGGATGAAGAACTACACCTAGGAGCTAGGGCGATCGTGATTAATGAGATGGACCAGTATGCATTAAGAGCCATTTAGCAAATTCATCACTTGAGTCCATAGCCCGATTGGCCCGTTAACAAATTGACTTAATTGGGATTTGGGAATTGGTTGTTTAGGGATGGATGAGTTGGACATGTTGATCTCAGTCAGGCAGCAACACAATGTGCGACGTGCATTTATAGCAGCAACGGCGCTGCATCGACAAGCAGTGAGGTTGCGACATGGGAGCACGAGGGGCACTGGGATGGCACCGCGTCAGTAGGCAGCAACATCGAGAGCAGCAAGCGGGAGTGCAAGGGGTGCCGGGATAACACGGTGTCAATAGGCAGCGAGCTGCGAGGAACTTGGGGCAGGCTGCCACGCCAGGCAAGCTAGGAGGCAAGCAAGATGGCTCTTCTCCCCGCTCATCTACTTCCTATTTCCAAGTTCCAATAGTGAGTGATTATGGCATTCTTTCTGATTCTAGAACTCTAATCTATTTGTCTATTGAAGGGATTTATAATTTATGTAATTTATTGGTAGATTTACAATGGAGAGAAAAAAAACACCATTGCTTCAGTACTTTACTAGTAATTCAAGTGACAACCCTCCCAGTGATGAGAGCACAAATCGATCAAAGAGGATTCAATTAGAATTTGATCCTAATGAAATATGTGCCAATCCAGCACAATGAATATTAATAGAGAATTATGCTCATGAAATTAGAGAAGAAGTAAGGAGGACATATTTGTTGAATGGTCCAAATAGAGCACTGGGCATAATTTTCCTAAGACATTAGATGGTAAGATTTCAAGATCCTTTCAATTGAATTGATTCGATAAATTTGATTGGTTGGAATATAGTGTGCAAAAGGATGCAGCATTTTGTTTCTATTGATTTCTTTTCAAGAATTCAGCACAAGCCAACACATTTCAAAATGTTGTATTTTGCAAAGAAGTATTTATTAATTGGAAAACAGCTTTGGACAGTTTTAATAAACATGTTGGTGGTCCAAATAGTTTTCACAACATTGCAATGGGGGAATGTGATGATTTTAAGAATCAACGATCAAGTGTTTCTAATAAATTTCACACTTACTCTAAGGAGTATGAAGTTTTATACAAAATATACTTGACTGTGTCTTTATATTGTGCAAGATATATTATATCACAAGGGGAAGCTTTTCATAGACATGATGAATCAACTACTTCCATAAATATGGGCAATTTTAGGAAAATGTTGGATTGATACAAAGATAGAAAGGATGATGTGAAGGAGTCATTTGACAAAGGGGCTGGGAATGCACAAATGATTTTTCTGGAATTCATAAGGACCTTGCAAAATGTTGTGAACAAGAAGTCACAGCTCCATTTAAGGCTAATATTGGGGATAAGAATTTCTCGGTTCTTGTTGATGACGCTATAGATTGTTCATTTAAAGAGCAGATAACAGTGCTTGTGAGGTTAGTTGTAAGTCTAGTGTTTTTTATTATACCGTTGTAAACCCATTGTTCCATTATTCTAACTTTCTTATGTTTTGCAAGCAGATTTGTAAATGATCATGGAAAGGTTTCTTGCTATGAAGCATATATCAAATTGTACATATCCTAGACTAATGAAATCTTTGGTTCTTGTTCATTCCTTCTGAGGTTTACCACTTTCTAAGCTACATGGGTAGGGATATGATGGTGCTTCAAATATGAGAGGTGAATTTAATGGCTTATAGAAACAAATTTGGGATGATAATTCATATGCCCTTTATGTTCATTGCTTTTCCCATCAATTGCAATTGGTTGTTGTCACTGTTGCCCAAAGCAATACCTATATTACTGACTTTTTTTTTCAAATATATTCCCTTGATGGTGACTAAGTGAGTGCATCCTGCTATAGAAAAGATGTATTACTCACTAAGCATCAAGATGTCTTGTTGGAGAAGTTAGAGAATGAAATGATTTCAGCTGGAACAGGATTGCATCAAGAGTCTTCCATAGTTAGACATAGAAATACTAGATGGATCACTTCTAACAACTTTGTTTCATGTATACCAAATGTGGGAGGCAATGGTTGATGTTCTATTAGTTGTAAGTGGAGATGCTCAGGAGCAATCAAGTCATGGTGGAGCTGCAGCTTCGGTGAAGAAGATGGAATGCTTTGAATTTGTATTCATAATTCATTTTCTAATATATTTGTTGAGCATAACAAATGAGTTATCAAAAGCTTTTCAAATGATGGATCAAGACATTGTTGAAGTGATAGGTTTGATCTTGGACGTGAAAAAGCAATTGCAAGATGAGGGATAATGGATGGGAATCATTATTTCAAAAGCTTTTGTGAGGGATACAAGATTAATGTGCTAAACATGGATGGTCTCATTGGAGTTATGGTTCAACCTATTTGAAGGAAGCAAAAGGTGGCCCAATATCATTATTACAAACTTAACATTTTCAATGTTGCTCTTGATGCAACTTTGCATGAAATGAATAATCCCTTCAACGAAGTCTTTATCGAGCTAGTGATATGCATGTATTGTCTTGATCCAAAAAACTCCTCCAAGTTTGAGGTTAATAAACTTGTTCAACTTGCTAAAATTTATGCTGATGATTTTACAATATCTGACTAGTTATTGCTAAGAAGTTAGCTTCAATCTTTCATTCTAATATTAGGATAAGTGAGGAAATTAATGAATATCGTGATATTTTAAGCCTCGCTCAACTAATGGTTCAAACCAATAAACATAGAACCTTCCCATTAGTATATTGTCTCATTAAGCTAGCATTGATTTTCTCCTGTTGTGACATCATCTATTGAGCACATATTTTCAGCAATAAACATTTTCAAGACAGATTTGCACAATAAGATATCGAACAATTGGCTTATTGATTTGATGGTATGTTACACTAAGCAAGAGATATTCAAAAGTATCGATGATGATGCAATCATGGAGCTATTCCATGTCATGAAAACCCACAAAGTATCCTTGTCTCGTGATCGAATTGCAACAGCTTAGTAGTGTGTTGTTTCTTTTGGTTAATATTTGTTTACCATTCATTTCTTACTAATTTTGCTAATCTATTATCTATACATTCATGTGGCTGCTCACTCTTTGCTAAGGCCTAAGAGAATGTAATTTGTACTAACAAGCTACTCTACTCTTTTTTTGTGTGTTTTTCTATTTGATCAGCTATGTTGTTACTCCCAGAAATTAACTAGTAATTTTTGAATAAATTTGTCCATTTAATTATCATCTAGGAATCAACTAAGGTACATAAATCGATAATTTGAATATACAGTTCCAAATAACTAAAGCGGTAAATACTTATAAAAAATGTACTTAGTCATCACCATGAAGAAAATTGCAATGGAAAGAAGAAAAACTAGCAAGACTTCTACTCTACACTCACAAGCAACTCAACTAGGTATAACCTAAGAGTCTTCTCATTCGAAATCCTTCTTCAAATGAGGTTGATGATTATTATAAGGTGAGTATATTAAGTACTTAGCAAGCCACGCAACAAATATGCAAGTGCACAACATATTAGAAAGGAAGGCATAATAGAGCTCATTTACGAAAGAAGCAATTAATAAACATTTGAGAGTAGTAAAATAGTAAAGTAGTTATTCGATATTAAACCAATACCATACAACCTTTTCTGGTTACATAGGCCCAAACCATTTCTAAACAGCCAAACCCAGTTGAACAGATCTAACATCTCTACACAAGGAGCTAATCAGTTATCGTTAATTATTAAATTATTATCATTAATGAGTAATGTGGTACTAATCACAGAAAGCATTATTAGACTCATCCATAACCGTAGGCATGGTTATTGGAACAATTTTACTCTTGCTAGAAGTGTACATCGTTATCCACAAGACACAATTTCACACATATTACCATGCCTCAAAATATCACCATGGTACTACAAAGGGGAAAATCATGACATGACCCTTCACAGAAAACATCCAATAGAATGGTCACCAATCAAGTCCCTAGTAAAGGTGACTCAACCTTTAGGTTAGAAAAATTCTTGGCTACCAAACAGACTTAATACTGTTATATAGGACTTATACCTATCATTGTGAATTTATTGACATTACCAAAAAAACATACCATGGCATCTCCTGCTGGGACATGTTACACTACAAATTCAGTCATTGCCTATACTGGTTTATGGTTAGTACAGTAAATGTTTCACAATAGTAACTTATGAATCGGTTCTTAATTGTCATAAGCACGACCATCACAAACATGTGCTCACAACCCACCATTAGTCAAATTTTAGTTAAAATATTGTTAACTAATCAAACATGACCAACCATAGTAAGCTACCATTAATTAACCATCATTAATCATGAGTGAAGCATTAGTTATCACATAAGTAATTTTAGAGTTAGTAAGCATGGCTAAGCAATTACACTAAATATATAAGCTGAACAATTATATAAAATTCAATCTAATCAAATTATATCCTAAGATATCAAGGCATAAGGTAATCAATATAAATTGGCCATAACAAAAGATATAGGTTCACTCCACCCAACAACATTAAAAAATAAAAGCACATTTGAAGTACAGCGAGAATTTACATAGACGTTCAACATGATCAAAGAGATTTTAGATCTGCATGACTTGCATTGCAATCAAAAGATCTGCAATTAGTCTTCTCTAACTATTCCGTCAAACTTGCAAAACTTCAAAACAATGGAAACTACACACTAACAAGCAAAATAAGTAAAAATATTATAAAAACCAAATAAACAACACAAATAAAGTTCATGAATATATAGATCTTGAATTTAGATGAATTATGAGACTTAAACAACCTCATTTTGAGTTCGTATGAATTAGTTATAAATTAATAAAATTTTAATCCTATTGAAAAGATAGACAATTTACTGCGTCATATTGGATTTATTTTCATATCGAAAGAGATATATTATGATATTAGCTAGGAGAGAGAAGGCTAAGATCACTGACACGTGGGACTCGCATGTCATTGAGAGGATGGGGATCGGTCTACCATGGACTTGGTTCATCGAGAGAGCCCACAGTGGAGCACAAAGGATGGATGGCTAGGATCGGTTGATTCTATTGATCTAGATTGAACTACCAAGATTCGATCTAGCCAGATTGACCCCATGGGTTTGACATACAAGTGCCACACAAGCAACCACGTGGGCGAGGAAAAGGAGGTGGCGACTGGTAAGGCGACAATGTGGTTGCCATGTTTGATTGCCAGCCGATAGCAATGGGAACAGATGCTTGCTGGCGAATAGTGACACGACGACAGCAAACAAAGGTACCAGGAGAATGAGGAAGACATGAGGATTCTCACCAACATGAATGCTATTGTAGACAATGACGGGAGAAAGGCCAATGATGAGATCAAGCGGTGGTGTCCTTAGGTTAATGGTGACAAGCAGCTTCTGGTAAGCTTTAGCTTTAGGGAGAGGGCGGCTGGGCTTCCTTGTGTCCTTGCAATGCTAAGGAAGGAGATGGCATAACCTAAAGAGGCTCGAAACAGCAACATGGCTCAGCTGGAGCAACGACCGGCGGTGGAGAGAGAAGCAAGCTCACGAGAAAATGGATAGGGCTAGCGATGACTCAAACAAAGGGATGGAAACAAGAGAGGAAACCAAGGGAATGCTACATATAGGCAATGGAGGAAAAGATCGAGCCGGGAAAGACCGGAATTAGCGAGGGAAAATAAGGGCTTATCCCTAATTTTGTAGGATAGTAACATGACAAAATCTATGGGATTTCCTTCGGGGTTTTTGGGTGTTTCTTGGGGAAAAAGAACAGGAGATTGTGGGAATAAAAACCCTTAAAATAATTTAGAAGGAGTCGGAGCGAGGTGGCTAGATTCGTTAGGGATGGTGGCGTCAGGTGCTGAGAGGAGTTCGACTAGAGAAGGAAGAAGCCCTTGAAACATGGGCCCGGCATGTGAGTAGTGGGAGGCACTTGGCTGCCGGGCATGTGGCTTGGGCCGAAGCAAAGCAAGCAGGTGTGGAGAGCAAACGAGCTAGTGGGATGGCACGCTTGCAGCCCGAGGTAGGGAGGCCAACGCATGGCTAGGCCAAATTGGCCTAGAAGGAGGTGACAGGCTAGCTCAATAGAGAAAGAAGAAGAGAAAATAATTGAGGCCTAGAGAGAGGGGAAGTAATGTGCTAAAAATGACCCAAGACTTGGAAAATATTTTAATATAATTTTTAATTTAAATAATTGCTAAAATAATGTTTTATTTATTAAAAACACTTACCATGCTCAATAATTCTAGAAAAAAC
Source organism: Oryza coarctata (assembly GCA_030770085.1). Lineage (NCBI taxonomy): Eukaryota > Viridiplantae > Streptophyta > Magnoliopsida > Poales > Poaceae > Oryza > Oryza coarctata. Next base: position 11,035,740 of record CM061471.1, read on the forward strand.
CGTAAAAATACTACAACAGAGTTTTTAATAAAATTTTATGTAGGCCGATGCTGAAACTTTTATAGATTTTTATTCAAGCACTTTCTTTAATTATTAAATAAGTTTTAGAAAAAAAATTCATAGCAATTTATAATTAAGTGATTTTTAGGAATATTACATTTGACTTTTTAAAATTGTATTACATTTTAGTTTACCGGAATGGATTCGGCACTGGCTGAGAAGCATTTGGTTACTGAGTTGGCTATAAAGTACAGGAATTGAATCAGCTACAACATACACATGGTGTCCGTTTCCACTGGGTGGCGATTGAGAAAGCAAGATGTTGTTTGCTACTACATGCGCTCTCTGATCAAAACAGCGGAGCCTGGCTGCCATTCTTGTTTCAAGCTCTTCATAGTACTCGTAAGATTACAGTAGTGGAACGGTAGAACCAATCAAAGTTCGATCCACATGCAAGCCTGGGCTGGAGCTAGCGTCGGGCTGGAAAGAGCCCAGGCGTGGTTTGGCGAAGAGCCCAGGTATGGTTTGGAAAAGTTAGGACGTGTTTGGAGTTCTGTTAGCCGTAGCTTCTCTCAAAATTAAAATTTTTTAAACAGTTGATATTTTTATCCAAATTTTAAAAACTATAGTTACATAACCTAGAAATGAACTAGAAACCAAAAACCTGTTTTCCCAGTTTTCCTAATTTTTCCATATTGTTACCAGCTGCTTCTCAAAATCTAAATTCCAACCAAACAACTCTTAATAGCTGTAAATTAATAAACAGGGAGATCCAAGAGTGCATTGTTTTCATATGGTATTTAACCTATTATTATTAACAAAATAACTTCATTTTTTTGCTAGTTCATTTATTCTTAAAAAACTTTAACTTTAGAGCAATTATTGTATTTGAGTTTGAAAAAGAAGGATATAAGTATATTGGATTAAAAAAAGTAGAAGACTAGATATTTTAGTCTTTTAGATTTATATTGGTATATGTAAATATGAAGTTATTTTAGGATGGAAGTAGTATTATTTTTGCTTCAATACTTTCATCCTAGTTTATAAGTTGCAGTCAAAATTTAATTTTTAAATTTTTAAGTTGATTTTTGGGTTTTTTTTAGTTTATTTTCCAACATCAGTTTTTAAGTACCAACAATATAAATATAAATTTTTTATTTGTTTATGGCTTGCTAGTTTTATGCCAAAGGATGAGGCAATATATGGATCAGCGAAGACACTCCTTGTGCGGAGTGATTAATCAAAGTTCTTTTAATATAAACAATTAAATAATCAACCTATAGTACAGAAAAAAGATTTATTTATTTACTTGCTTATTTATTTATTTACTGCGAGGAAGCAGTACAGAAAAGTTGAACCCAAGCTCCCTGCCCACGCTCTTGAGGCTGAATGTTGTGTTGGGCCGCTGCTCTCAGTTGCAGTATTCATCTTTAGTAATTCGTTGGTGGGAGCGGCGGGCGTAGATTTTTTATGTAGAATTTTTATGGTGGGTATTTCTATGGTGGGCTGCTGCTCTCAACTGAATAATTAATTAGAGTTTTATGCTAAGACGGATAGCTATTTTATAAAAATATGGGTATTCAGCTGAATATCTCTGAGCCCGCCTCTTGTTGATGATGATGAAATATATGTTGGTATTCATAAGAAAAATATATCCTATGAAAGATATACACATAGATACACCTATATTTTCTCGTCTACAACAGACAAGCTAGTGGTGGGGTAGCCTCATCGATCATACGTCGTCATCGATGCTGAAAGAATTCCAATCCCTATCCGCTCGTGCAAATCTCTTCCTCTCCAACGTGGCAGCCACTTATTTTCATTGACCGAAAGTGACATGCCACCATTGTAAGAGCTGAGCATTCGAGGTGTGGTGTACACTATTAGTCTTGAACCCACATGCATGTCAAGGGCCAAGACCAATTAACGTTCCAAATTGATTGATGCAGGAAATCAAAAACGATAAACCTAAGAACCAGAAATATTAGTTTTTAAGCTCCGAACATTCCATCTCTGTAATATTTTTCTGAATGGCCAGTACGGAATTTTATATAGATAGAGCAGATAAAAATTATTAAATTATATCGATATAAGTTATAATTAAAAAAAATAAAAAATCATTGCTAGTCCTACATAGGGCCACAAACGCCCTCTCCCCCTTCACCAGCCTCACACCAACTTCAAAAATTAGATCGTTGAGCGGTCCCACTCACCCTCACAAGGAAGGATTGAGGAGGGTGAGGATGAGAGAGAAGAAATATTCGCTTATCCTGATGTCAACCTGATGACGAAAACTAAGAGAATGTCAAAGACCAAACCGAGAGAATTCAATGAAGGCAAGGAAACAAGACCTCTAGATGGTGCCTTTAGGAAGGTCATGGGCTGAAGGCACCATCGTCACACGTCCATTCTTAAACTAGATTTTCACCCAGAGAGCCCTACTAGAGAGAGAGGTGGCAGCTCAACAATACTCCAAAGGGCTCAAAAACTTCGAGCTAGGATTTTGTCCACACCACCATCTTCTAACCTACCATTGCTATCCAACCGTGCATCCTCTCTACACCAGTGCCTCTTCGCTGGTGAGCCATGATTCTAGCTAGCACGCTTTATCGGCTTATCGACCATCGCTGTTGTCCTCCACACGCCACCATGCCATGGAGATCAAGTTGCTCATGGTCATTGCCGCCTCTCCATATGGCAAGGAGCCATTGCCACATTCCCACGTGTTGTCGTTAGCCCATAAGCTGCAATAGCCCACCCAAGCGCTGCCACTCTAGATCTCTCCATGTTCACCAAATCCACTTCTGTCTTATCTCTAGATCTAGCTGTGTTCGTAGTGTGTCTCTCCATGCCTATGTGCCACTGTGCTCCCCCTTATGACCACACCTTGCTACCACGCTGCTTTGGTCATTGGCATCACCCATGAGCCAACCGTCTATGTCATGTCAAATCCAACCACTCCTTGGGCTTTTTGTCTCGCTAATGTTGTCCTAGCTTATCGCGCGGCCTTTCGGTAGCTTACTCAAGAGGTGGTGAGGTAGTGGAGGGGGAAGGACGAGTGGCTAGTAGTTAGGTTTCATTGCCAACTTGGTCGTCTATGTGGGGAGCGACATGTGGGATTGTCATTCTCTTTATAGACACCACTAATATCTCTGTAATATTTAATCCTAGGTGTTATGTTCATACAATCATCTTTTATGTGCTTATTTCAAACGTTTAAAATCCTTTGCCACCATATTTTTTTTGTCATAGAACATGTATTGTTGTTGCCTTTGCACCAGAAAATCAAACCTACCTATAAACCTAAGAACCAAAACTATTAATTTTTAAGCTATAAACATTCCATCTCTAAAATATTTAATCGTAGGTGTTCTCCTACGTAAATAAATAGTATATGATTACTTTTTATGCCTCTCCATTTCTATTGCGCTGTCGAGGATAAGAAACATAGCGAAAATACTTTGCCATCATGTCTTTATTGTACAACGTGTACTGCTAATGCCTCTGCTTAGCTCCCGCCACTGCAACCGCTGTCCCTCCTAGCTGACAGTGATGAGGATGTCTCGAGAAGGGCCTGGTCAAGATGCACACAAAATACTCTACCAACGCTTAACATCGACACCTTATCGCTGACTTGACTATCCTCGGGGCCAAGAGGAAGGCCATCGGCATGAGGCTCTTCTTCTAGTTCTACTATGTCGAGGGCAGTTCCCCATGGTCTCTATGACAGCGTGTTGCTTGGAGGTGGAAAAAATAGAGCATAGGCCGTGGGTATGAGTGTAGGAAAATATTTATAGAGTATCTATACAACATTTGTTAAATATAAATTTAGTATAATTAAAGGATTGTAACTTATATGTAACTCATATAAAATTAACTGTAAACGCATCCGTCCGATTAACTAGCACCATGCGAATCCGTTTGTGAGATTGTGGGTTTGACCCTCACCTCCCGCACACTGTGAAAAATTGTGTTGCCTCTTTGCATGAATCTCATTCACAAATCAAAATTTGGGAGGAAGCACGAATCTCAATACAATCGAGTCTATAAATTGAAGGTTTGGGAGAAAAAAAATTCATTCTGAATATTCATTTAAGTTGCACCAGATTATATTACTTGTGCAAGCCAAGTTTGATGCTAGATAGAGCTACGTGCACAATATGAAGTCCACGAGCACACCTATTTCAATTTATTTCAAATTTTTTTACTTTCAGACGCCATTTATATTCATGTATATTCATATTAAAACTAAACAGTTGTAATGCATAGTATCGTTAACTTACGTGTTTTAGCTAAAATCAAAAAAAAATTTCAACTTTTACTATAGTTTTTTTTACTATAGTAGGTGACTTCTAATGATGTCATTGATAAGAAAATGAAGTGAGACAGAAAAATGGGTTGAGATCAGGACACTATTAACGACTCTGATTATTTCTCGTGAACACCTACCGTGCTGCACTTGATTTCAAGTATCAATTGCGTTGGATTTCCAAACCGAAACCCGAGAGAAGTCATTACATACAGAGCCATAAACGATTTCTATCCGAATTTGAATACTACACAAATGAACGACTGCCTTTGAAGTGGGGCGAAGAGATTTCGCCGCGTACGGTTCGTCTCGCATGGCAGAGAAACCAAAACCCCCTTCGAAAAAACCGCGTGCGCCGTCTCGCCGTCGATCGAGGCAAAAGCCGCAACCTGCAGAAAAAAGAGCAGCAAATCCGCCCACAATTTTACACAAAAGCCCCTCCTCTCGCCGTCTGTTTTGTAATTTCCCCTCGCCTCGCGCCGCCTCCCTCCCTCCTTCCTCCCTCTTTCCCTCCTCACGCGGCGGCGGCGGCGGCGGCGCCCCTTCCTCTCCCGAAGAGACCAGACCCGCTCCCAGCGGCGGTGGTGGCGGCCGCTTCATGGAGGGGGTGAAGGTGGTGGAGGACGAGAGGAAGCCGCTGTCTGAGGTGGTGGGCGATTGCGTGCAGCGCTGGTTCCAGGATGCGCTCAAGGAGGCCCGCCGCGGCGACTCCGCCATGCAGGTGCTCGTCGCGCAGATGTACCACTCCGGGTACGGCATCCCCAAGAACGAGCACAAGGTGCGCATCGGCATGGTTCCCCTTGCCTCCCTCCCTTCCTCTCCCCGTTCTCGTTAGCATCTGCTCGCCTTTTCTTCCTTGGTGGTGTGGCTAGTGACTTGTTCCGCTAGTTATGCCTGCGTGGGAAGAACGTAGGATCGAGTAACTCCTCCCCGTCTGGAACTCTGAACTATCTTTAGAATTCTAGACCATGGAACTTGTTGGGCGGCAAGTTATTTGCTCGACTGAATCGAGATCCAGGGAGGGCGTTGTTATAACTGGATGTGATTCCTTTCGTGGGCAGCCTTATCACTGCATTACTAATGTTCTCTAGTGCATTGCTACTTAGATTTGAACTTATGGATGCGAGTCCAATTACTTGTTTTTGGAGTAAGAGGTCATGGGGACAGGGGACGACCCCTTTTAGCAAAACCATGTTTAAGTTGATCAGTTCTCGGGAGTTGCAAGCATAGTGTTCTGTGTCGATGATATTGTCTAATTACTTTTATCGGGTCGTGAACTGCTTCTGCGCTGTTTTCTTGTGCTGATGATGCACAAGCTTTTGTGGTTGTAATCTGGTTCTTCTAGGTATTGTATGCAATATAGTGATAATAATTCCTTCTTTTGGGTAGAGTTTTGACGTATCGATTATTATAATTGTTATTAGCATAGTTTTAACTAAAAGTCATGGCTTATCTTTGTCTGGCGTAGAAGATTTCTTTTTAGCTGGTGTTTGAGTGTCAGGGTGGGAAGTGGCTACATGACAATGGCGATTGGCATGGTATGGTTGTGGCCTGGTTCAAATTGTAGGATTCGACCTAGTGTTTTTTTTCTTTCTTTAGGAATTGTGTTGAGAGAGAGGGAGGGAGGGAGGGTATGGGCAGGGGTGCTCACTTGTTTGTGGTTCCTTGCATACACTTTCAGGAAGTTTTGCCTTTATGGGAGTATCTGTTCTGTTCTCAGTTTCTTCCTCACAACAGAGACAATACTGCTTTGTTTTTGTTTTGGTTGATATTTGGAGTGTATTCTTTGGTTAGAAATAGAAGGTGCAACATTCTTGTGCTACAAAAAGGTTTTAAATTCATTATTTCCCATATCTAAATAATGCATTTTTTGTGCTTCAGTTGAACTATTGGGCATTTTGGGATAAAGGATGGATTGTATTTTGGGTTTCCATTGCTGCAGTTTATTCTTTTCAGTCATTGAGTTAGTGCAACTAAATGTTGATCTGTTGAGACGGATTCAATGGATATTTTGAATTTTGCTAACTTAATGAGGAAACTTGATACAGTACATGGTTCGTATGCAAACTAGCCCTTTTTATGTTATGTTGAGTTCTCTGCGCTATCCTTGTAAGTTTTTTCTTGAATGGTTGATTTCTGTGCCTTGGGTATTTTAAGTTTCAATGGATTTACGTCGTGCAAATGGTTCTCCACATTTGATTGTTATTTCTTGTTTGTTAAGTTTTTATACTAGTGTTGCTGCTTTTATGGCAGTTGATTAATGTTCAATCTGGGAATAGGTATCACTGATGATTTTAATTTGTTAACTCCTTTTATGTTACTCCCTGTGTTGATTTTGATAAGGTCTATTTAGTTTGCCATCTTGTTGAAAAATATAAGGCCTGAAGGCCTTTTTTTTTTGTGTCTTATGCCTCTATTGATTTCACTCTCTTTCCTAAGAATTTATGCTTGACTAACCACGACTTTTTTCATCATCCTTCCTAGGCACTTAATGCAAGTGTACTCTAGTGTTTAGTTGTTTTTGTTAGTGTTACTCTCAACCGTAGAACTTTCTTAAACTACACGATCAAAATATGCCCTATATAACTCAGCCAAGGGACATCTCTTTCGAGAAAGTTGTGAGGAACTGGACCCTAGAGGACACATTTATTACCAGGTTAGGAAAGAAGAAAGATCAAAGAAGTTACACCTGATCTATTGTGCTGTTTGAAGTCATTACAAGATGATCCAGACTTATGCAATGGCTGTTGTTCCATATTTGCTAGTGTTTATGAACATGCTTGCACAGATAATAAAGTCATTTGGTTGAATTATTGAAGGGAAAACATTTCAGATCTGAGTTAGATTACAGTTTTATATGGATACTCTGAAATGAGTTTGTGATGTAGTACAGTTTATTCATCATACCATTTCCATTTTTTTCCTATTCTCTTTTTGTGTATGGTGTGCTTTTCTGGATACAGATATGTCTGGTAACTGCACTATAATAGTTGAATACAATGTTTTGATTATACTTTGTGCACTTATTTTGTTTCTTTTTCATTTTATAAGGGAAGTGCATGGGCTGAGAAGGCATCTAGATACAGGCCTTCAGTCTGGAAAGTGGGCACAAAACGTCCAGGTATTCGAATTTGTATATGATATAAAAACTGCTTCTTCTAGGCTGTGAACATTTTCGTTAATGTTTCATTTTTCCCCTTTCTTTTCAGGATATAATGCTAGTGACTCAGATTCTGATGAAATGATGATGAGAAGCAATAACAATGAAAGAATCAATTTGGAGTTTAGATAGAAGAATGGCAGGGTAAGAAAGTTTGATTGGTGTTGTTTCTCTTTTCATTCATCTAAGTTTTGAGATTATCCCATATTTATGTTTATCCCTTGTAGTTGGACCTAGGAATTTCATTATAAGAGGGCACGCAATTTTAAAACAATTCTTGTTGAAATTGCAGTTGCATTGGCTTATTTTGATTTTATACAACATGGTTTTGCATAGTGAGAACTATTTGAGTCAAATAATATCATGAAAGATTTAGTTTGTTGTACATCTCGTTTAGCATCAATTGTATTCAGTTTTGCCCTTACTATGATACGGTGTTGGCATACTGTGTATATAAGGCCTTACAAACTATTATAATATGATGATGCAGCAGAATATCACACGTGTTTAATGATTGAATGTTTCAGGTAATTATAAATCTTGTTTTCAAACCCACATCAACCCTACCTTTGTGTGAGCTTGGGGCTTCTTTCGGTTGGAGTCTGCCATGTGAGCTATCAAGTAAATTTTGTAAAACCGTTTGGATACTTGAAACACACAATGTATTCAACATTTGCCCCAAAAACACAGAAAAAAAGGGTAAATTTAGTGGTGCTTGGCGCTTACAGTGTTGCATTGGTTTATGGGCTAAATCGTTGTGTTTGCCGAGTTACGTCTGTCTTTTCCTCGCTGGATGTTGGATTATTTACATTCATGATTTTTGCGAAATTGAGCTCGAGTCTCTGCAAATCATTTCTAGTTTGCAAAATACAGCTCGAGTATCTGCAAATCATTGCTAGTAGCTCCACAAGGACAATAATATATGTTCAGTTTGCTAGGTATGGCAATGATAAAATTCTTTGTGTTCCTTGAGCCCTTGAGTTTTCACTTAATTATTTTTGGCACCAGTGAATTTAGCTCTCTTACCAAACATGAGTTCTTTTTTATTTTCATTGGACTCCCTACGTATTGCTATGAATTTGGATGTGTTTATCTAGATTTGTAGTAGAAAATAGTTTACACGTATGCTTGTTTAGCTAGTTTTTTTTATAAAAATAACCGAATTGAGTTTGGCTTAAGCTAAGCGAGGACTCGAGGCAGACACGTATACATGGAAACCCTTTTGTTTGGTGATTTTTTAAAATTTTCTAAACCTTTTTAATTTTAAAAATAAACTCTTTTAAAACTTATATTTAAATCTAAATTTTTTGAAAACAATAATGCCATATCAACTCCTTGTGTCATGGTAGTGTTGTTTTATCATAGGTTTTACGTTAGTTAGATTGGCATGACATTACAACACTGAGACTAGCACGACCACTGTGGGTGTCTTATGGCACTAGGTGGGGTGGTTTAAATTTAAAAATAAATTTTAAAGAGGGTTTGTTTTAAAATAAAAAACAAAAGGTTCAAAAAAAAATAGAATTCTTGATTGGTTAGCGTCGTTTGGATTATCCGAGATTCTGGGCCATTGGTGCGTACGGATCATACAAACATGATCTTTGGAACGGAGAGAAATGAAGAAAGGAATTTTTACAGGTTCAAAATGTCTACGAAAATCCTCCAAATTCTCCCCGATTCGAAGGAGAGCTGAATGTCTGATCGTTGTTGATTCCACTAGGCCCGACCAATCCCCACCCGGCCCGTCGCTGCAAGACCCAATAAAGGTAGGGTAAACAGTTTCCAGGCCTCTGAGCCCACCACGCCGCTGCGGCCCCGTCTCTTCGCTCGCCGGCGCCGCTCCACACCCGGGGAGGGAGACTGGGAGAGAGAGACCCTAGCTAGCTGATCTCGCCGCTCTTTGTGTTGGCTGCTGCCGCGGAGGCAGGCGGAGTTGGAGCAGTTCGGCTTCGTCGGCGTCGACTTCTTTCTGACTCCACCACGCGGTCAGCCTCTCCCCTCTGGGACACTACTACATACGCTCTCTGACTCCACCATGACTAACACATACGCTTTCCTTGATTTCGGCACTAACAAGGACCAAATTATGCTAGTCGGACTCCACAAACCTAGACTCAACTGGGTGTTATGGATTTGAACTTTAGCAGCGGTTCTTTAAAAAAACATGTAGTTACTATTTGCGAAAGTACTAATGATGATCATTCCCTTTATGAAGCTTAGGAATGGTCTGATCAACTAATTTTGATAATGAAGTTGAGAATTGCAAAAAATGTCAAATTATCAAGGCTCAGGAGCGATATGCACAAGAGTTCATCACAAAGCTTGAAGAGTTCTCTCATTCCGTTATTAGTAACAAGTTATTTGCTGGGACTATGAATGGAAGATGATCTATCTGAGAAGATGCGATAGGGCTTTGGGCGATAGCTTGGCATGACATGGGCTTTCGACAACGGTGCGGGCTTGGCTTTGGCTCGAGGACTTGCACGGTGCCTCATTGTCTGCTAACAACAGGAGGCGGTGGGAGGCAGATGGAGGTGGCAGCTAAGAAGTGGGAGTGCGTCCACACGTGGGAGCAGCGATAGAAGTAGGAGGCAATGGCTAGAAGTGTGAGCATGTGAGGATAGGGGAGTAGGGTTTGTTTTGGGTCTCTGGTGAGTATTCCTTGTTGGGGTCTGTTGGGCCTATTTGGTCCTATGACATGACTGATTGACTAAACAAAATTGAAATTGCTAACCGAATTTCTCGGTCTCAGTCTAATCGGTCCAGTCTTTTTTGTTTGGTCTTTTTTATGCCCATCCCTATCGGTAAGGGCAAAACCTTGTTTAAAGGCTCATATATTAACACTTCAGTGTACAAAATAGATTCAGGTTTAAAGAACGTGATGTGTGTATCTAAAATAACTTTTGGATGAAATTTGGATACACTACTGTCAAAATATTGATTCTGACAGAAATACTTTAGTAGATCATCAAACCATACTCAAATCAATGTGCACGCTATCTTTGTACAAATTAACGCATTGGCCAAGTATATTGATTAATCTCTTTTACGTCACCAACTATAACCAATGATCTAGCTTTGAATAACCTCCTAGCGTTACAGCCGATGAACTTAATCGTTCATTTCTTCTGCTTTTTTTAATTATTAGCATGAAATAAAATGTCTAACAGCCTTTCTAAGATAGGTAATTTTCTGCCTAACATGCCTTTTGCTATGTAATTAAATATTCAGTTGGCATGCCACTTACTGTTATGTACACAAGAATAATCTACAACCTTGTGAACAATAATCCATCCATAATCTTTACAAGATGAAATTATTTAATGTTAGATCAAGAAAATAATATCTAACTTTTAGCATATGAGCGAAAGGATACACGCACGTCTATTACCATATATATCCAAACAAGAACATGCAATATTTACCTTGATGATCTGATCAAATAAATCTAACAAGAACATGAGTAAATTAGTTGACATGCCACCTTATACAACATTTCAACATATGTAGCGCACACTGTTATTGGCAAGTACATGGAGCCATTAATTAACAATAACAACTGTTACGGTAAAACGAAACATTGCTAAAACCATGCCCATATAGTATGCAAAACATGACAATGGAAGCCTTAGGGTCATGGACTCATGGTAGCACAACTTCAATTCAAATGATAAAACAAATATGAAATAAACCTCCTTACTTCCTTCACTTCATCTCCTTTCCTTTCTTTTAGCATGCTCTTTTCTGGTAGGATTACCTCTTCCCAGTGTTTTCTTGTACGCATCCTGTGTGTGCTCATATACAAGATGTCGACGTGCTCAATGAACTCCACATGTTTCTCAAGAATTAAGCCGGTCGTTAACAGCAATTAAACAACTTTTATGTTGACCTTATCCACGAGAAACTGATGCATGTTTTAGTACAAAAGTGCACCTTGACCAATGCATAAATTCACGTATTAACTGCTCTTTGATAGCCACCATCATAAAACAAAATAGTGTATGCATAAAGTGTCACGTTCATTTCCGTGATAACCACATCGATGCAAAACTAATGCACTTGAAAGGACTAGTTGAGTCAGATGTGTGGGCTGCTGGCCCAAGTGCCGAGCATGACGGACCACGGCAAAGCCCATCCAACAACACACAAGCCAGCTGAAAAAGGCCGAGGGCAGCCTGTACTCGCGGTACTCCATTCGTTTTATATTATAAAACGTTTTAATTTTTTTAAGTAAAACTCTATTAAATTTTAATCACGTTTATAGGAAAATATAGTGACATATATAACACTAAATTAATTTCATTAAAGTCAATATTAAATATATATACATATTTTAAATTAAAAATGCTACTATATTTTCTATAAACAGATAGAAACAGAGAGACTACTTAGCAGCTGACCTTTTTTGCTGCCATGTAATCATCCTCCATCCTGACTGTCTTGCTTTGATAGAGATCTTGGCTTCTTGGTTAACTCTTGGGTTTCATCGAGAAGCAAACGCCCGGCCAGAAGCAGCCTAGAACCGAGCAAACTTCTTGGTTAACGTGCAGTTCCAAGCAAAGAGTTCTTCAGCCTTGAGGTGGATCATTTCATTGACCATTAAATTACTTATTATGATTGCTCACGGCAAATCTCACCCTGTAGATAGCTTAAATAATCCTCACTCTTAACTAATTTCCAGAACAGGATCACTGTCAATTCCATGACCCTAATTGATTGCTTGATTGATCAAACGCATTGACTAATTAATTTATGCTACAGTCACCAAGATAGATAATATTCAAATGTCCAGATTGTAAACGTGCATCAGCAGAACTCATCTGTCCCCATGCCGATGTGCTCACAGACTACAACTACTACTATTTTGTCTTGACCAATTTTTATGTTTTATATAAGTTTTTGGTTTGACCAGCTGAGCAAAGGAATCTAGAAACATGCTTGGGAAGAAAGCTATGGCAGTTTTTTTAAAAGATATATTCTTCAGCTGTCAGCTGTGATGACTTGCAGAGCTATGACAAAGTTATTTTTCAGAAAAAAAAAATAGCAGGACTTGAAGTTGAAGACGACATCCCAATTTGTTCTGTGGTGACTTTATCCTTCGGTTAGCAGCTGCATGCACATACTGATCACCTTTCACTTTCTTATTTGTACTGTTAGTATTTGTTACTGAAAGTGCCATAATCAAGTGGCATATGCATGATAGTTATTAATTAGGTCATGTTGAAACAGGAGACGTGGTTGAGTAGTTGACTCATGTATAGCTAGCAATCTATCATGCGTGTGTGCTACCTTTCAAAAAAAATATATAATATACCATGCATGTATATATGCATTTGAGACATAGAGAAAAGAGAGTGATTAACAAACTGTAGGTATTAAAGCAACCCAGGCCAGTCTCATAAAGTGGTAAATTCTATTTAGACAGACATATCCATTTCTCTTTCACACGATCTTTCAAAAAAAAATCCCTTTCACACGCATGGAAAAAAAAAGCAAGAAAAAAGAAAAAAATATCTCTTTTGACAAGGGAACCATAACTGTTGGTCCTTTGTTAGCTTGACCTCTGATGCATTGAAGTTTGCAATGACATCCATGGAACCATCTAGCTAGCTAACCAGTTATTGGACCTACGGACCATCCATGTGCTCATTATTTTACAGGTAGAATCGATATAATGATCTCAAACAATTAGGTCAACTTGATAACTTCGATTCAGCATGCATGAAGTCAACTCTTGCAAAGTATACTTAACCGAGAATCACAGATAATATTTATGCAGACCGGTATTTTATTTAACTATTTATGTATGCAAACTTTGTTTATAAGCACTAGGTACAATATCCTATGGTGTAATTTGTTTATCTATGTATCAGTGTGTTCCTTTCTAAGAGTGACTATAATATATTCATATATGTCGTGGTGTACGTGTGTCCTTGTAATAGTAAAAATGAACACTTACATACCATATTCTCCTGTAATCCATTAATTAGTCTGGAGAATAATATAAAAATAAATAAGCATGCGTCTACCCGACAAAACGATTTTTCTTCTATTACAAGTTTGCGAGTTTTACATCATAATATAGGATCAATTATCATTGACATGGTACTCTTCTCGATAATAAACCAAAATTCTAGAGCAGAGCCATGTCTAAATTTTCCTATATCGGTATGGTTAATGTATGACGACCATGTCATTAATTATAAAATTGTAAAATGGAATCGCATTAGCTTTATCATGGATAAATAAATTCAATAGCCTTAACACTTTTTTGCTTTCACCGAATGTTATTTAAGTCCCTTTCACGTGATTCTCTGTTTTTTAGTTGATCTCCAGATTTCTAGTCAGATGAGTTGCCACTTCAACTACCATTGGATGGGATGGAAAAAACTAAAACAATTGCGAGCGGTAATCGTTCATGTGCCGTGTAGAACTTTGAATTCAACCATCCACCCCAAACAAACTACTGTCTAGCTCACTTAAAAGTCTTAAGTACTATTTGATTTCTAGATAGATTTCATTTTCATGTCGAATCTAAGACTGTCAAGAATCTCGGTGACATGAGCTCGATGATATATACGAGGATATATACTTAGTCAAGATGTGGTCATGGAAGGATATGTTCGAGATTGATTCAATTTAATTGGTGCATTTCCATGCCTATGCATATGCATGGACTTCAACTATGTTTGAAAATTCTAGCAGAGCTAGAAGTCGTATATATAGATGATTGTTTTGGTCTTTTGTGGTTAACATATATAGGTCAAGATATATTCAATTGATTCGTTCAGTCCGCTTTGCTGCAAGTAGCAAATGAATATATTAGCGCGCCTAGCTAGTTACCACTAGAGCTAGCGGTTCAACATTGCTAATTAGTGTTGTGTTAATTAATTTATTCTATTATTATACCAGTACTACAACTAGTACAGTAGTAATTATCTCATTAGTTATTGGGAAAGCTAGCAGCGCGTCAAGAATAGTCTTGGGAAGCATGCACAGCACAGCAGTGCGTTTGAATCTGAATCAAGCTGGAAAAGATAGATACTGCACAGTAAACCATTTAGCACTACCAAAGACAGGAGGTAAATCTAGTGCTAGATGATATCTAATTTAGCACTAAATTAGTACATTTTAAGATAGAAGAAGTAGCCAACAGTATACAGCAGAATGAATGCGTACGGAGTTGAGGGCACAGGTCCGTTGTTTGACAATTAATAGTCTCAAAAATATCCTGTTGGGACTATCAAGGTCAAAAATTTTGGCCCCGATTTTTTATTGATACTGCTTGCGCATACTATAGGTATTACTGTAGTATAAGTACTACTGTTAGAATATTATTAGCCTACATGATCACCTTCTAACTTATGCGAAATTTGGTCTAAATATTAACCATTTTGAGATGTCATCATAGTCTTTACGCGACTTTGGGATCACCAGCTTCTAGATTGGCACTACAAACCTCTATCCGGCTCTATTAGAGTTTTATAATTGGCAATAGGAGGATTAGGAGTCTTCTTCTATCGTTTCTTCTCTTATATAGGCTGTATTAGTGAGGCTTGGGGCAAATCCCATTTAAGATTTTGTTATGTTGTAACTGATCACAACAAACTCATTATCTCTAATTCTTTCTTACATTTGAGGAAAAATGGTGGATAGTTTATCTCCCCTAATTGTATTGCCACCACACCAATATGATCAACCAATATTCTTCTCTTGATCATGAGACTGACTGATTTAGTCCACTGAGTAAAACAGATCCCTAAAATAAATGTAATATTGAGTTTCATCGAGATAATAGTACTACTTAAATAAACTACTAACTTGCTTTAGCGGATGTTGATTGATACTAATCCCTCCTATATCTAGAATCTTAGTCAAAGGCATTCACTTATCCCTAC
Organism: Oryza coarctata; assembly: GCA_030770085.1. Lineage (NCBI taxonomy): Eukaryota > Viridiplantae > Streptophyta > Magnoliopsida > Poales > Poaceae > Oryza > Oryza coarctata. The sequence goes on from CM061471.1 coordinate 11,051,110, forward strand.
GACGGCTACACGTTTCTTAATTAAATTGGGAGGTAAACTTTTGGTGAGTGGATCCATGAGTATAGGCTTGTTACTAATGTATTCAATTTTGATAGTCTAATCCTGTAAGCTTCAGTTGACTTATTATTGCTCGTATAGAATACCGCAACTTCATTATCGTAGTATATTATAAGTGGTTATCAATGGTATCTACTACTTTTAATCCCAAAAAAAAAATTCTAAGTCATACAGCCTTCCCCTTAGCATAATAACATGCTAAAACTTATGCATGTATTATCAACGATGTAGTTAATATCTATTTGAAGCTTTTCCATAAAATTGCTCCTCTTACTAGGATAAAAATATAACCTGAAGTAATTTCTTAGTATCTAAGTACCTGCAACCTAGTTATTAGGACCAGCCTAGGCTGGTGGTTCAACCAGAAAAAACCAAAACTAGGGTCTCAGCTGGTCTAGTCCGTTTAAAAGATCAGACGTGTAAGTAACTGAAAAACTAGTTGAACCGCTGGTTTTTCGATAGAAATTGGTTAAAAACCAGACAATAGATGGCTGATTGGACCAAGCACATAGGAGGGAAGAGGGCAGGCGGGCGCATGGGAGGAGAAAATAGAAAAGGCTACGGAACGTGTCATTTTAAACCCCCAACCTTCTGATCAAAGACGCACACCTCTACCATTAGGCTATGCTACTATTGGTGATTTTGGTATAAGTCTTGTTGTATTTGAACTAGGTTGAGCCAATGGTTTGATCGGTCCAACCAACAAATCAGGAACTAGGTCTTGACCAGTTCAATGTCTGGTTCGGTCCTAATGATTATGCCATGCAAAATTTGCATCTAAATAGCCTAAAATCTCAAACTTTTTAGACTTTCTATATATAAGCATGTAATGCTTAGTTCTTTATAAATAATGTAGAACTTTCTTAATAGCCTTCTAATAGTCTAAACCTAGATTAGATAGGTATCTTCCAAGCATCCTAGTAATAAATGCCAAGTCTACTTATGTACATACTTTAGTGTATATTAAACTTCCGACAGCTGAAGCATAAGGTATTGTCGATGATATGGGAAATGGGGTCTCCACAGGCAGTGTTTTGGACATAGGGGGATGCCATGTCATCCACTCCTTGGACTGGTCGAAGATATTTCTGAATTTGGATGACAAAAATTCCTTAGTTTCTTGCAATCGGTTCTTATTGTTTCTAACTAATAAAATGTCATCCACATATAGTACTAGTATTATGAATTTTCCACACTTACTCTTAATATAAATACATTTGTCCACCTCATTTTCCTTAAATCCAAATTTCCGAATAATTTTATCAAATTTAAGGTAGCATTGTTTGGACGCTTGTTTAAGCCTGCAAATGGATTTCTTGAGTTTGTACGCTAAATGCTCCTATCATTTCACAACAAAACCCTCTAGTTATGCCATATAAACATTCTCATTTAAATCATCATTTAGAAAAGCAATTTTCACATCTATTTGATGGAGCTCTAAATTGCATGTGCAATGAATGCCATAACAATTTGAATGAGTATTTCTTATAGATAGGAGAAAAGGTATCATTATAATCAACCCCTTCTCTCTGCGAAAAACCCTTTGCTACAAGCCTTACTTTACATTGAACGTTCACTTTGGAGTCTAGTATGGTTTTGTAGACCCACTTAAAGCCTACTATTTTGACTCCATTAGAAACTTCTGCTAAATCCCAAACATCATTATTACTCATAGACCTTAGCTCATCTTCCATGGCATGAAGCTATTTGAATAAGTGCTTACTTGTTATAGCTTCCTTAAATTAGGTGTGATCATCTACCTTCCCTATGTCTTCACTCATTTAGACCGCATAATAATCAGGGATAGCAAATCTTCTTTCCCACTGTGATCTTCAAAGTTGTTGAGTCTCATTATTGATCTTTTGCAGTTGAGGAGTTTCTTATGGAGATTCTTCTTCATTCTGTTTTTCTAAAGTATGTTAAGTTTCATTGCTATCATTATTATGTTTATCAATTTCATCAACGGATGGTGTAGTGCCAGATGGTCTAGAATTACCAGCTGACGGTGCTACATTGTAAGGCACAATCTAAATAATAGGAACATTATTCTCTTGGATTTCTGATATTGTAACATTAGCTCAAATTTTCTCAAGATTAATCTCCCTTTCCTATGAGCTCCCTTAATCATTATTCTCTATGAAGACAACTTGTCTAGTCTCCACAAACTTAGTGGCATTGTCTAGATAATAAAATCGTTATCCCTTAGATCTTTCTAAATATTCAATGAAATGATAACTTATAGTCTTAGAATCTAATTTCTTCAATTGTGGATTAAATATTTTGGCTTTTGCACGATAGCCCCACACATGTAGATAATTTAAAGTTGGTTTTCTTTTGGTCCACAACTCATAAGATGTCTTTAGTACTAACTTACTAGGCACTATTTATTATGTGCGTGATTGTTTTTAGTGCCTCAATGCGCAACTTATTTGACAGAGTAGATAGCTAAGCATGCTCCATGCCATATCCATGAGTATACGGGTGCATCTTTCTGCCACTTCATTTTGCTAAGATTCCTAGGCAGAATATTGGACAACTATCCTATGTTGCTAAAGATATTGGGCAACTGGGTTAGAAAATTGCCTATGTTTTTCATAATATTTACCACCACGGTCCTACCAAATAGAGTATGTTTCCCATAATATTCACCACCACGGTCCTATCTTACTCTTGATCTTAATATTATGCTGATTGTCCAATTCAGCCTTAAATATATTAAATTTCTCAAAGTAATTTGGAACGATCGCTTAGGGGTAAACATAACCATAACAGAAAAAATCATCTATGAATGTAATGAATGAGTCAAAACCATCCACTGATGTTACTAGGAATGATCCACAAATATCAATGTCAATAATTTTTAAAAGACGTGAGCTCCTAGTAGCTCCTTTCTTAATTGTTATAGTGAATTTTCCCTTAATACAATCTAAGCATTAATCTGTGTAAAAAAAATCTAAGGAAAGGAGTATCTCTTCCTTAATGAAACATTCCATTCTTTCCCTGCCTAAGTGACAATGCCATAATTTAAACAATGTCTCATTTTTATTACAATAGGCATTCACAACATTCATCATAGAATCATCCATAGAAAGTAGGCAGATGAAGGCGAGACCAATGATTTTATTATTAAATTAAATATAACATGTTCTCTTACTAAAATGATAGCCATAACGAGTGACTGTCAATATATTAACTGAAATAAGGTTACTCTTAACAGAGCAAGCAAAAATAACATCTAATAATAAAAGATTGAAGCCACATGGAAAGTTAAGTGTGATCTCTCCAACAACTAAAACATCATTCTCCACTCCATCAATGACTCTTAGGATGTGCACCCCCTTCTTATCATTCTTATGGTACGGAAACCCTATAATGAGTTACAAACGTGCACATTGACACCTGAGTCAATTTGTAAAATTCAACATTAGAAATTATATTAATTTCATTCATATCATTCTTGGGTAACCACGCCATGAAGCAGGAGCAATTCTTCTACCAACGTCCTTGCTGGTGCAGAACTTGCAAATTTTATTTGCTGTCTCATAGGACCTAGTTGAAGGCTAAGCATATGAAGATATGACCTTTCCACCTCCCTGATTAGGAGTGTTTGGTTTGTTCTTCTTTGAGTTAGAGCACTATCCTTGATAGAGTTTTCTCTTACCCTCACCATTAGCATGGAGGAGGTTAAGCTAATCCTTATGTTTCTATTTATTAGCTTTCTAATGTTCCTCCTCCTCTATTGAGTGGGAGATAAGCTCTGCTATGGTTCACTTATTTTTTTGAGTGTTATAGTGGATCTTAAATGGATTGAAATTAGAGTTTAGTGAATTCATGATGAAATGTATAAGAAAATTATCTAATATCAGCATGCCCATGGCCATTATGATGGCAAGAAGGATGTCATAAAGTTTTGGATGAAGGACATAAAGAAATGGCAAGAAGTCTGGGGTAACCACGCATGAAGCAAGAGTATTTCTACTGCCAACATCCATCATGCTCCTGCTTCCTATGGCATGGTTACCCAAGAAGGATGGCAACCATACGCATTATAAGCATATCAGCATAAGTCTTAGATGAATTCTAAAAGTTTTCTTCAATGTTTGCCAGTTACAGTTTAGAATCCTCAAAGTCAATGATTCCTTCTATAATTGATGGAGCAATTGAACCCTTGATATACATGAGCAGCATCCTATTTGACTTCTCCGAAGTAACTGATTTGTGATCATAAGTTCATTTCAGATTATGATAATTTTCGTAGATTTCCATTTCTTCCTCAGTCAGTTTACAGGGCTCCTCATGAGCATCCTCTCTAATGGCCAAGTCATAGTATAATATTCCTAAGTTTAGTTTCACAATGTTTTTCCACTCAGTGCAGTTGGTTCCATCAAATGGCTCAGCTGTTTTAAGCTACCCAATTGCTAAAAATTAACCAATTAGATACTTATACATACAATTAATTTACATTGGCTTAATCAATCACATACAAATAACTGAAATAAATTCTCTAGATCAAGTCACCGTTGATCATAAATGAATTAGAAAGTAATTAATACTAAATTTTCCTTAATTATATCACCATTAGGAAGAAAATAATCAAGGAATAAATTTGACATGAATTTATAAATAATGTTGGTCAAAATATAAATTCACATAGCCAAACTTCCCATTGGTTCCATTTAACTTAGAAATAATTTATTTTATAGTCATAAAACTCATTATACATTTTGAGAAATTTTAAATAGCCAAGAAGGTAGTAAACTTAATTTCTGAAAATTGAAAATTAAATTAATATTGCTTAAACTGATAAATTCATGATAACATAAGCAAGCCTCGCCCATAAGCGTGCGTATGTGTGTGCTGCAGCCTAGCCGACAGTGCCGATCTGTTAGTAGTGGTGGCGCTTGCAGCCACCTGTCTGAGATGCTGGCGTAGAGGGTAGCAGTCCAACACGGGACAAAAGAGTGTCGTTTGATCTGTTCAATGGCCATGATCTCTCCTACATCGGTCAAGGGCACCGGATAGAAAACCCTAGCCCTCACATTTATCTTTCTTCCTCCTCCTTCCCATTCTCTCTAGCGAGTGTGAGAGCAAGCCAGGGGTGGTGGTCCTATGGCACGCACGTAGCGATGCTTCTGCCGTAGGGGCTCTAGTGATCCGACAGCGGTCGTGGCGATCCAGCAGAGCGACACTTGCACGATAGTGCTTCTATCGCACCGGTCATGGTGGTTGTTGGTGGCCGTGGCGATGCTGTAGCAATGCATTTTGGTGCTTCCAGTGCAACCACGAGGATGAGTCCGAGGGCAAGGATCTCATCAATGCCTAGCTTTGCATCGATGGATGAGCGCCGCGCACGCACGCACGCACCGATAGATTTAGTAAACATAATCCTCCTTGTATATTGTTTGATCATGATCCTATTCATATGGTATGGTTGGATCATGATCCTCCTTGTATGGTATGACTTGATACACTTGTATGGTATATGGGCCTGCCAATCTGGCTCCTTTTTGTTCTTGGCCAGCCTTCCTCCTATCTATTGGGTTAACTCCCTTCACACTGCCACCTACCTTCTTAATCATCATCCTATTAAGACTCTAGGTAGCCAGATGCCCTTCCTTGTTCTCTATGGTAGCCCTTCCTACACACAACTTTATGTGTTTGGTTGTGCGTATTACCCAAATATTTCTTCTACCACACCACATAAACTCTCTCCTCACTCATCCCTGTGTGTCTTCTTAGGGTACTCCACTGATCATAAGGGTTATCAGTGTCTCAATCTCTACTCCAATAGGATCATCATCTCTCGACATGTTATCTTTGATGAGTCCTTTTTCCCTTCTCCTAGATAACCTCTTCCCCTTTGGATCACACACTTTGGATTTTTTGAGCGACTATAATTCCTCTACTCTGCCCGTTGGGCATAGTACTATGGTGTAGGTACTCTGCCTCCCACGACTGCTGGTGACGTACATGCTCTTGTTCACATCGAGTAGGTCAGCTCTTCTGTGAGTCCAGACACGCAGTCTCTTGCACCTACTACTGTCAACACCCAGCCGGTACCCGTTTATGCTTCGTAGGTGTCGGCACCCATGAGCACTCCTCCGACTGCTGGCGCGCCGCCAGGTGTCTCCGCTATACCCGGTTCTGCTACCCCTATTGACATCTCATATCAGATCACTGCCAGTAGAACTGAGTGCACTTCTACCATTGTCCTACAAGCAATTGTGCCGATCAACAATGCACACAACATGCGGACACATGGCAAGGTTGGTTTTGTCCAGCCTATTGATCACCTCAATCTGAACACGGTGGTCCTCTATCCACTTTTGAAGACCTTCCGCATGGCCCTATCAGATCCCAACTGGCGGGCTGCTATGCAGGCTAAGTTTGATGTGCTTCTGGCTAATGACACCTGGACTCTTGTGCCTCGCCCAGCTGGTGTTAACATTATCACTGGCAAGTGGATCTATCATCACAAGTACTTGTCCAATGGCACTCTTGATTGCTACAAAGCTCGCTAGGTTCTTCGTGGCTTCAGTCAACGACCTAGAATTGATTATAAGGAGACATTTAATCCAGTGGTCAAGCCTACCAATGTCCAGGTGGTTCTTACCTTGGCACTGTCATGTTCTTGGTCTATTCATTAGTAGGATGTCAAAAATGCCTTCCTTCATAGTACTTTGATTGAGACAGTGTATTGTGTGCAGCCCTCTAGCTTTGTCGATCACTCTAGACCCAATCATGTTTGCCGATTAAACAAATCACTTTATGGATTGAAGCAGACACCTAACGCTTGGTACAGTCATTTCGCTTCTCACATCATCTCCCTTGGTTTTGTTGAAGCAAAGGCATACACATCTTTCTTTATTTATCGCTGTGGTGTTGACATGGCTTTTTTGCTTCTCTATATTGATGATATTGTTCTCACGGCCTCGTCACAGCATTTTCTCCCCACCATTATTGCATCTCTTCAATGGGAATTTTCTATGACTGATATGGGTCCTCTTCAATAGTGTCGAGATGGCAATTTGTTTCTCTTACAACTGTAGTATACACTGGATATTCTGGAATGTGCCGGTATGCGCGATTGTAAGCTATGCAGTATGCTTGTCAACACTTACTCCAAATTGTCTGCTGATGGTGTTCTGGTTTTTGACCCCACGCATTATCGTAGTATTGCTGGTGCCTTGCAATACTTCACATTTACTTGTCCGGACATTGCCTACACAATTCAGCAAGTCTGCCTATTCATATATGACCTGAGAGGACCTCATCTTGTTGCTGTGAAGCACATTTTGCGCTATCTTCAGGGTACTTCGACACTCGGTCTTCATCTGTATCGTACTGCACCAGTTGATCTTGTTATCTACTCTGACGTTGATTGGGCCAATTGTCCAGATGCTCGTCGGTCTATTTTGGGCTACGGTGTGTTTTTTGGTAACAATCTTGTTTCCTGGTCTTTCAAATATCAGCAGACAGTTTCTCGCTCTAGTGTTAGAGCTGAGTACCAAGCTGTTACTAATGGTGTCGTTGAGCCTTACTGGTTATAGCAATTACTAGAGGAGCTCCATTGGCCCGTACGATAATATCAGTGTCGTTTACCTATCCACTAACCCTATACAACACCAGCGAATCAAACACGTTGAGATTGACCTCTACTTCGTTCGAGATCATGTGGTCTTTGATGAAATTCGCGTCCTTCAAGTTGCTACTACTTTTCAGTACGCTGATATTTTGACAAAAGGTCTAACGATGTTAGTCTTCGTGGAGTTTAGATCTAGCTTTAATGTTCGTTGTACTCATGACTGACTGTGAGGAGTGATAGATTTAGTATATGTAATCCTACTTATATACTTATATGGTATAGTCTGATCGTGATAGTTGGATCGTGATCCTTCGGTATAATATGACTTATACGCGCGGACCTATCAACCTAGCTCTCTCCATGTACTCTTTATGTACCCAGCGTTACTGAGGAATATACACAACAATCACAGCTTTCACGCACGCGTGGCAGACTGCAGATTGATCGATGCAGCTTCCGCCCTCGCAAGTTGCGGCGGCCGGGCCGGTGATGGTCCCGTACGTGCGTGTGCATGTTCGCACGTGACAGACCGCGAGCGGACGCTTCCATCCGCGCGCATGTGGTGGTCATCGAGTGGAATGCCACCGCTTTCTCGCGCGCGCCCGCGGCCCCAATGAAGTTGGCGACATCTACACGTACGCGCGTTGATGGAGGCGGTCCTGCTGCCACCGGCTGGCCCGGGGGTGCCCATACGGCGGGCCCTGCGCCCGTGCGTTAAGTACTCCATAAAACTCTATTCGGCCTTGTAGAAGACACTAATTACGGGTAATTATTCCACCCCACCGTTTACCACCTCCGTTTCTTTTACTTAACAACATCTATATTTTTTTGTAATTAAATGTTTATAAAAGATATTAAAAATATAACCATATGGATGCACGTGTTTTTCCTTGACAAATCTATATATTAATATTATTTTTATGCATTAAATCCTAATATTTTTTAAAAATTATTAATGATCACATTAGACTCTTCATATCTTCCCATAGAGAACCTCTTCATAAATTTTGAGAATGCTCTCACTCATACGCCCAATGGCTAACAAAATATCAGGTGCTGCTCTCAACCATCAATTCTGCATCCTTATATACTCCCATGATCACCTCATTCTCCTTCCTCTCTCTCTTCTCCACCGAGAATGCGGACAGGACTCCTGCTCGCGTTCCATGACACGGTTAGGTTGCAGCTACTGTTGGCAGCAGGGGGCGTCCTCCCCGTGCGGCTCTCTGGCAAGGTCACGCGGACATCAGCACAGCACAAGGTTGCGAGCTGGAGGATGACAACGGAGGTGGTGCAGCTTCTGTTTGTCCGAGCAGCGATGATAGCGTAGCGAGGCCTGGACTGACAATGACAGAGTGACGAGGGCCAGGAGAGTGACGGCTACCCACCTCAGTGGAGAATAAGGGCCTCGCAGGCAGCCTCCCAACGTGGATCTATAGTGGAGACCACAGAGCATGCGCCCACCAAATAGGAGCAAGAAGTTAGAACTATTACATTATGTGATTTTTTATATTTTAGCCAATATATTTTGATGTTTTCTAGTGTTGAATTGAAATGTTACACGGGTATTTTGATAATGTCTCATATTTTTCTCTTTAATTGTTGATGTTTCAATGGTTGAAGTTTGACATTTCAGGTATTAAATAGGAATGTTTCAATCACGAATGAACTAAGTTTCACTATTTTAGAAAATTGAAATATTTTTTATCCAGTGGTAAAACATTCACTACTAAAAAAATATTTTCATGGTCAACCACATTTATTTTTATAAACTTACTAAAAAAGACAAACCTGTGTAAAAATATATAGAACTCCTCTAGTTAAGATTCACCTATAATAATAAATTTTCATAGGTGATAGTACAAGAGACCTGTGAAAATATGATAATTTTTGTAGGCATGCCTCTTAGAGAGAGGCACCTATAAAACTGATATTTACGCAGGTGCCTTTATAAGAGACCCACTAGCAAAAATAGCAAGGCAGAGGTTATACGTGCAAAGCAAAATAAAAGAATGCTATTTCAATGTACTCCTCGCCTCTCCCACTTCGTCACCCTCCTTCTCTCTCCTACTCCTTCCTCTCCTCTTCTCTCTCCTACTCTTGGCCAACCTCCTTGCCTTTCCCGACGAACACGGCGGGCTTCAGGCGATGGCGTGGTGGATTTACGGAGTGGCGATGGCCATGGTAGTAGCGAAAAGACTGATGAACGGTGGGCTTTGGGAGCGGCAGCGGCGGCCTTGAGCTATGCAAATCCACTATTTATGCCCATAGTAGCGGTGGATCAGCCCTAGAGCGGCGATGGGAGCAGTGGATCCATTACTGGAGAGACTAAGGACGATGGGAGCATGGCAGATCTAGCTCTCCCTCTCTCTTGTCGCCTCTCCTCTCTAAAAGTACCTTGAGTCGCATAGAGAGAGGTGAATGTGCATACCTACAAACCTATAAGGCACTAGCAGCGATAATTAAAACCCTCTCCAGAGTATCTAGTTCTAACTACCGGAGACTTTGGTCATAGGCATCCTGATATTCCGGTCTCCCATCACTGCTTCCAAAAAAGAATGTGTTGAGGGAGCAATTTTAAAAGAGAAAGAGGCATGGTAAGTGATCAAAAATAGTAAGTAAATACAACAATCACTTAAGTTCAAATCAAAAGATTTTACATCTCTCTTGACTACATCTAGCTTGTTGGTCAAATTCTCAACCTTCTCCTTCTCCATAGCCAAAGACTTCTTTAGGGCATGATTATTCTCCTACTCAAGGATGAGTAAGTCCTCTTGTCTCTCAAAGGTCTTCTCTTTACTCTCTAATACCTTCATAAGCTTTGCCACTTAATTAAGTGTGCTTTTGTTGATGGCTTTGAGATCAACATTGTCTTCATGATTATAATCATCACTTTCATCATCACTAATGACATGTTTACAATGTGGAAGTACATTGCGCCCCTTCACCATGAGGCAAGTGGGAGCAATAGTAGTCATCATCAGTTTAGTAGTTAAAGAGTGTTTCCTTTGACGATGATGACTTGATGGCAATTGTTGTGACATCTTCCTCTCCTTTGGAGCTATATTCACTTTGAGAGATACACTCTTCTCCATTGTGAGCATATCCTAAACTCCTCTTCTTATAAAATTTAGGCTTGCCATCTTACTTCTTCTTCTTCTTATAGCAATTGGCGATGAAGTGTCCATACTCGCCACATTTGCAGCATGCACTCTTAGAGTTGTCATAGTTCTTCTTGTCATAGTTGTCTTCTCTTAGAAATTTCATTAACTTCTTGATGACATGAGCGAAACCCTCATCAACACTTTCCTCATCGCTTGAGTTTTCCTCCTTGGATCTCCCGTTAACCTTCAAGGCCATCACCTAGTTCTTGGTGATTGTGATGTTCATGGGAGGGTCTTAACGTGCTTGGCGTCATCCTCCAAGAGCTTGCGGGAGTTAATTCTTGAAAAGACATCACTCGGGGTGAGTCTCTAAAAGTTCTTGTTTTCTTAGATGAGTCTAACCAAGGTGGAGTTTCTTGGAGTGAAGGCATGGAGGAGCTTGTTGACGACGACGTGATCGGTTATGTCTTCACTTCCATGTCCTTAAATTTTATTGACGATGACCAGCTTACGATCATACATCGCTTGCAGTGTCTCTCTGAAGTTATCCTTCTAATAACTTGATCCTTGATTACTTCATGCCTGGAGATTTCTCATTTGCCAATTGAAGGATATTTCAAATCTCCTTGACTTCCTTGTGTTGATCTACCTTGTAGAACACTTCTAGGCTCAACGATCCAAGAATCACACTTGCAGCTAGAGTGTTGCGGTGTACAAGAGCATCTTGGGCAGGCATTAATTTAGTGTCCTCCTTTAGAATATCAAGACATGTAAGTATAAGTTTTCACACACTAGATTGTAATGACAGTAGATGCAACTTCATCTTGTGCTTTCAAGTAGCATAATGTGTTTCATCGAAGTGAGGAGCACGCCTAGAAGGAACAAAGATGAAGTGCATAGAGGAATCATGTGAATTCAGCTTGTTGTAATCAAAAGGGATGGTTATTCCCTTCTTGCATCCACTTTTGGAAGTAGAGTCATCCTCGTTCTCTTCATTCTCCTTATTCTCCTTGTTTAGATCAACGGGTTTCTCTCCTAATTGTGTTATCTCTTCAAGCGGTTAAGCCTATCTGAAGAAGATGTTCTGATACCAATTGAAAGGACCTTGAGTCACGCAGAGAAGGGGTGAATGTGCACACCTAAAAACTTATAAGAAACTTGCAATGAAAATTAAAAATCCCTCCGTAGTATCTAGTCCTAACTACCAGAGACTCCATTCAAGGTTCACCGCTGGGCAGTGAAGCTCGGCCGTACAATCTGGTCCTAGGGTCTGAATATTCCGATCTCTATTCACTGCTTCCAAAAAATGATGCATGGAAAGAGCAATCTCAATAGAGAGGAGGGTATGGCAGGTGATTCAAAGATAATAAATAAATGCATGAAACCATTACACATAGATTCAAACTCTGAAGTATCCACCCCTAGGAGCCAAAGATTCTGGACACACTTAAATCTAAAGTGGCATAGCCAATCCAGAATATCCAGTCTAAACCTACAGAGACTAAAGACAATCTTCACTACCTAATAGAGAAAATTCTCTAGTGCATTTTTATTGTTAGGGTGGAAAATTTGGCCAAAAATGACAAGTGACTTAGACAAAATATTTGGTGGCCTCTCTAGAAATAAAACAAATCCTAGAGCTGCATATGATACAAGTGTTCACTCAAGAAAAACAAAGGGGCCAAATTGAGCACTTACTTCACAACTTGGACTAGTATTTATACCCCTCTTGATAGTAAGCCAATCTTAGGACTTAAGAAAAATAAAATACATTTAAAACACAACATCGAGCCATCTTCGATGCCTTTCTTTTAGGGAGTAACTTATGTACTTTTCTTCACTTAACACATTAGTCCCCTAATTTTCTTGTCATCTATCATCCAAAGCCCACTAGGGGTCCTACATGTACTTTAAATCTCTCCCTTTTGCTGATTGATGACAATACTCATAGGATTCACAAAAGATAGTATTAAGATTGAGGTTTTGGTTGAAAGAAGATTAAAGAGGCTCCCCTAAATGTGTGCAAGTAATAAGTAAAGTTTGCATATATGCACATCTTAAGGAGAAACATGGGAACTCCCCCTATTTCAACACAACTGTGGAGTATAATGTGTACAAGTGTATATAAAGATGCATATGATATAACATATCACTAAGAAAAGAGAAAATAAAGCAAGCACCAATCAAACATGCATCTCATCACATTGTAGGAATATAAATGTGATAAAAGAATAAACTAACAGTCATTATATCGCATGCAAATATAATAGTTATTATATATGCATAGGAATTAAAAGTCAAATGTGGGAAAATCATAAGGATTGAAGGTTTGAATTTTTAAGTTTGAGACCGTACTACTCCCCATTTGTCATCAAGATAAAAATGACAAAATAGCATAGGAGGAAGAATGAAGTAGATCAGTTCAAGCCGGTGGCATCATTGTGAACATCACCATTATCTCCGTCGCCGCTATCTTCATCGTTGGCTTCTTTATTATCTGACCCTTCGAAACTTGAGCTAGAATGAACATACATGCTTATGTTGGAGGTCTCTATGAAGGGTTGAGCTTGAGCATCTTAGGCCACCTTCGGTTCTTCCTCAGCAAAAAGATTAACAATAATTGGTGCCTCATGATCAAGAGATACCATAAAGTTCTAAGAGCGAAGGTAATCCTTTTGGTGTTGCTCCATGTGATGAACACTCATTGTGATATAGGAGCAAAGGGTGAACATGGACTTCATAACCCTCTTGAGGGCGAAGTCCGGCTTTGAAGAAGCACGGACACAAGAAGAGGATACACCCATAGTGGAAGAAGCAACTGGTGGAGCATGAGGACAATATGGATGATTATTTAGTTCTTTGATAAAGCAAAGACCTGAGATAACTTCCACTAGCTTCATGATATACGTTTCATATGTTGGCGAGTGATAGGGATTAGTGGCAATGGCATACATCTCTTCCCAAATGTACTTCATTACACTAAACTTGATTTTATTAGGGACTCAAGAGATAAATGGCAATGGTTTGAATCGCTGAAGCATCGCCACATTTAAGATTGATGGTGAGGCAGAAGATCTTGTTGAGGATGTCATATTAAGGGAGCAACCCATAGGTAGTCTTCACCTTCCTATTGAAGCCATACATAAAAGTGGACTCATGAGGTTTAGGATGGCATTGAGAGTGGAGGCTAGTAAGCTCAATATTAGAAGAATCAAACTCTAAAACTTGAGCAAAGCGACAGATGGTAGACTTGAAGGGTTGTCCATTTTACATCCATTTTATCTCTGTCTCTCCTGTCTCTGATATCTAGAAGAAAAAGAGTAGGCCAAAACTAGCCAACTACCTCCTTACACCAATCATACTCAAGTGCCATGAGATTCTAAAGGTGCTTGGCCTTACAGACACAGATAACATCATTGAACATCGGTTTGTCCTTCTCTTCCATCACCACCCAGTGAATAAATTGCATATCCACAAATGGTTTTCGACACCCCATGATCACACTATTATAGTAGTCTTGATTAAACCATATGGTAAAGCAGGGATCCTTGATATATGGGCAGACAATGCTCTTAGGGTCTTCTAGCTTGTTTTTCTTGCACTGAGCAATGTTCTTCTTCTAATCAAAGATAGTCCTTACACCACCATACGTCAGATCTTGGTTTGAAAGGATGGGAAACTTCTGGTGAAAAAGCTAGATGTCGGTGATGGTGTTTGAGCCAGGTTTGGGATGAGGTGTAGGATGGGAGCCAGGCAAGTGAATGGAGATACCTAGTTGAGAAATCTTGCTTGCCTCAAATGATACCTCAAAGCCTTGATCTTTAGTAGGGGTTGTCTTCTTCTTTGTAACTTTGTTCGTATGATGAGTCTTGGCATTGCCCTTGTCAGCATGAGAGGCTTGGGGAGAATTGTGGTGAGATGTGGCACCTTGGGAAGTACCACCTTGAGGAGCTCACCCTTGATTCTCATTCATGATCCTGATCGGTTTCTTGAGCCGATGACTCTTGTATCGCCTTCCCGATCAGATCCTGTAGTGTATCCATCCATACTCCTGATGGATTACTGAATGCTTGATAAAATGAGTTGAACATCTCTTGCAACGGCTTTGAAGAATTCACAGGTGCTGAATGGCTTGATTCTTTCATCAAAACACATTTTGGTAATTGTGTTTTTTGAATTGGCCCTTATTTAGTCATACTGAAAGATTCCAAACAGAGCTTCTGAAAGTTGTCCATATTTTGCTTTATATGCCGCCTCTGGTCTTCATTCAAATCCTCCATGATAACTGGAATTGTTATCTCCTCATCGGCTTCATCTTCGGATAAATATGTCTTAGAATCCACCTTTTCTTTAGACGTATTGATAACAAGATGTCCCCCGGGTTAATGAGAAAAATCTAACTTCCAATCAGGCACTTATAGAGTCCCTCTGGTTGATGAATGGAATTATATCACTAGCCGATGAAGGATCTTCAGCCAATAAATGGTCTTCAGGTTTCTCCAGCCGATGAATCCAGCCTAATTGGCTAATGAATGAAGATTTCTACCCGATCGGCCGATGAATAAAGTGCAGTTCTTACTGACCGATGAATGAAACCTTCGGTCCCACCGGGCGTGCCAAGAGGCGTGCTCGCCACCAAAAAATCCCGTGACCGGGGAGGGACGGCGGCTCGGTCACGCGAAGGCCTGGGAGGTCTGCTTGTCTCCAGTGCAGGTCCTTAGGTCTCGAGGTTCGCGGGCGTGCCAGTCAATTTGACCCTGCAATTGACAAGGAGGTGAGACGAGCGGGTCTAATACAGACGCTCGCTATCGGCTGGAGAGCCGATGTGGACAGGTGTCGATGAGCGGTCGACCGTAGAGCCGATAGAGGAACCAGGGTGTGCTTAGAGGATATCGAGGCGCACGGGATCCCTCCGGACAGTCGAACAGTGATCCATCGGCTGGAAAAACCGATGAAAGCGGATACGGCCTAGGCGATGATTAGCGCAAGAAGGCATGGGCTGCAAAGCCGATGCCGCTCCGGATATGACAGCAAGAGACCCGTCGCTCGCCGTGGCAGCACCATCAACACCGAACCTCGAAGATCGGACCTAACCGAGACGGTACGAGGCCAGGGCCAGCGATGATGATACGGAGGACACCGGATCAGCTATGCCGTAGCAAGGATAGGAACGAACCCATCGGCTAGCTGAGCCGATGAGGGGACGCCTCTCTGAAGGCGGGTGCGTATCGGCTGGAGGTCCGATACGTTTGGCGTTACGCGTCATGGGACGCCTCTAAAGGCTGATGCGTATCGGCCGAGGGGCTGATGTGCTGGGCGTGAAGCACAGAGCATGGATAACTCATCGGCTAGCACTCCGATGATACGCCGTGCAGGAGACTATAGGCCTGAAGCTCGATCTATCGTCGGCAGCCCCATAGGTCGGACCTAATCGATGCAGCACGAGACCGACGACGGCAGAGGGAGCTTAACAGGCCGATAGGTCTAGCACGGACGTGATGCGATACATCCGATCGGCCTAAGAGGTCGGACCTAACCGATGCAGCCTTAGACAGAGTAGGACATATCGGGATGGTGGCGGGACTTACCCCTTCGTCGGAGATCGGACTTAATCGATGCAGCCCCGTGTCGAGAGCCAGAACCCGCCGGTAGAACCTAGATGAACTAGGGTGGCGATGCGCCGAGTTTGAATATGATCGAGAGATATTTTACATGTTTACAGGGGGTCTATATTTATACTCTGGATTTACAGACAGAGTCCGACGCGTCTACGACCACCGAACATTATTTCCTAGTAAGAACAAAAGAAAATATTTCTAAAGGAGTTAACTAACCAGCTAGACCTCTCTAATTGAGTAAGGTTATAATTTACAAAAATAAGCACCCTGCCGTGGTGTCCACGGCCCTTCACAAACCCGGTTTCATTTGAATAATCTTCCAATTTATAACCGAGTCTTTTTTTGCTGCAACCTGATCGGCTTCTCTACTGTAGCTATCGGACCTTCTTTAAGTCAAGCCGATCCTTCTGCTTCCTTCCCTCGGGCTTCTTGGACCTGATCCCGATTGGACAATCCCCTATCTTCAAGCCGATCCAATCTTCTACTAATCTGATCGGCTTTTCTACAGTTCTCCATCGGCTTTGTCTCGGTATCTCCATCGGCCGATGGCTGCATCAAACCCTCCAACGGACCTCTCAGCCGATCGGCTTTAGCCCCATCGGATCTCCCAGCCGATCGGCTTTAGCACCATTGGATCCGCCAGATTTTGGCGTTAACACCACCAAATGGCATTCTCTTGGGGAGGCTTGAAAACGAGCATACATACAAACACTAAGCATAATATTGGAACTAGATACACAAAGATAGAACAATGATTCTATCAACGACAAAGTTTTTGATCCACAGGTTTACCTTCTTCACTTATGTCAAGATGCTCATTTGTTAGCATTGGGGTCTTGATAGGTTTTGCCTCATTCATCTCAAACTTCTTGAGCATATCATTGAGATACTTTACCATAATGGTTTCTCTTAAGAACATAATAAACATAGAATAGAGATTGAGACATATGTTTCTTGTTTACTTGGACTTGGAGATATTCATCACTCTTTACAAACTTGATGGGCTTGTTGTACTCCATCACTTTGTCCTTGGGGGCTTCTTCTCAAGTGGGTGAAAACCAAGACCAAAGCCATGCTTGTTGTTGTACGTGATAAGAGTCTTATAGAGCGTGTCATAAACTTCTCTTCTTGTGAAATTTAGGCTTACCATATTGCTCTCTGTTCTTATTGTGACAATTAGTAATGAAGTGTCCATACTTGCCGCACACCTCATGGATTGACGAGTTTTGGACTTGTCATCATTCTTTTTCTTGTATAGCTGTCTTCTCTTAGGAATTTCTTTAACGTCTTGACCTCATATTCACTTTTCTCATCACATGAGATTTTTTCCTTGGATCTCGCCTTAACCTTTAAGGTGATCTTCTTGTTCTTGGCAATTGTGGTGTTCTTAGAAGCCTTGATATGCTTGGCATCTTCTTCCAAGAGCTCGTGGGAGATAATTCTTGAAAGGACATCACTCGGGGTGAGTCTCTTAAAGTTCTTGTTCTCCTGGATGAATCTAATCAAGGTGGAGTTCCTTGGAGCAAAGACGTGGAGGAGCTTCTTGACGACGATATGATCGATCATGTCTTCACTTTCAAGTCTTCAAATATTGTTGATGATGATCATCATGTAATCATACATCTCTTGCAGCGTCTCATCGTTTTTCGTCATAAATCTCCCAAGTTGTCCTTTTAACAACTCGATTCTAGATTCCTTCAGGTCTAGAGATCTTTCATGTGCCAATTAGAAGGTATTCTAAATCTCCATGGCTTTCTTAAGTTGATCTATCTTGTTGAACTCTTCTAGGCTCAACGACCCAAGGATCACGCTTATAGCTAGAGCATTGTGGTGTACAAGAGCATCTTGGGCAGGCGTTAATTCAGTGTCCCCCTGTAGAATGTCAAGACATGTAAGCATAATTTTCCACACACTAGATTGTAATGATATTAGATGCAACTTTATCTTGTGCTTCCAAGCGGCATAATGTGTTCCATCAAAGTGAGGAGCACGTCAGGAAGGCATGAAGACGAAGTGCATAGAGAAATCATGTGAATTCAGCTTGTTGTAATCAAGAGAGATGGTTACTCTCATCTTGCAACCACTTTTGAAAGTAGAGTCATCCTCGTTCTCTTCATTTTCCTCATTCTTCTTGCTTGGATCAATGGGTTCCTCTCCTAATTGCATCATCTCTTCAAGTGGTTAAGCCTATCTGAAGATAAGGACCTTGAGTCACGTAGAAGAGGGGTGAATGTGCACACCAAAAAACCTATAAGAAACTCGCAATGGAAATTAAAACTCCCCCCATAGTATCCGGTCCTAACTACCGAAGACTTTGCTCAAAGTTCACTGCTAGGCAACGAAGCTCGGCTGGACACTCTAGTCCTAGTGTCTAGATATTTCGGTCCTCCTTCACTGCTTCCAAAAAAGTATATGTGAAGAAAAGCAATCTTAAGAGAGGAAGGGGTATGGCAGGTGATCTAAAGACAGCAAATAAATGCAAGAATCACTTTACAAGGAGACATAAGTTTTTTCACTGAAGTTCATATCAAATGATCCTATGTCTCTATTGAGAGACTCTAAGAAGCCGGATCACACTCAATCTCTAACCTCACCAAGCTCAATCCTAGGAGGAAGTCCAGTCTCTATGTTCTCATCAAGGCTACCACAAAGTACAAGACAACCGCTAAGGTATCTACTAGGATACGATGGTACAATCTTTGGTGAAGCTTACTCTACTAGAACCAATCTCTAAGAATGAGCTCGATATCTACTATAGCTACCTCTTTTCTTGTGGAGGTGAGAAGGACCTTCACAAACTTTTACGAGTGATTCACAATCTTAAATCCTCGTGGACAACGCTTAGCCATCTCGGAGAAGAACCTCCAAGACTAACAAGTGCAAATCCTCACCGGGCATTGATCCACAAGTTCTCAATCAAAACCCTAACTCTCTCACTCACTAGGTCCAAAAGATCACTCATAAATAGATGGATTTGATGTACAAGCTAAGAGAGAGATGTGAATCCCTAGGAAGGCTATGGGGAGTAGGGATGAAATGAATAAACAACCTTCTCCTCAAAGTGGGGATTGATGGAGTTAAAATCAAAATACATGTGAAACTAGTCATTACTCATAGAGTTGAACTCTAGAGTATCCGATGCTGGGGGCCAAAGACTCCGGACATACTTGAATCTAAAGCAATACAGCTAGTCCAGAGTATCCAGTCTAAACCTCCGGAAACTCTAGACAATCTTCACTATTTGATAGAGAAAATTCTTCGGAGACTCCGCCACTTAAGGTTAGACACTCTAACCAATTTTCACTGTTAGGCAGGAACATTTGCCTAAAAATATCTAAAGGCTTCTCTAGAGAAAAACTAAAACAGAGAGGTGCAAGTGGTGTAACTAATTGAACAATTACTTCTTAACTCGAGCTAATAATTTTACATGTCTTAATAGTAGTCAATCATAGGATTTAAGAAAAATAAAATAGCACATCATTGAGTCCTCTTCAATGCCTATTTTTCGTGGTAATGGTTTCTTTTCATCAATTCAATTTTTCCTCAGAACTAACTCATCCACTTTTCTTTACTTAATACATTAGTCCGCTATTTTTTTCATCTATTATCCAAAACATACTAGGAGACCTAGATACACTTTCACTCCCTAGCCTTTCCCCCTCCCTCATGGATCTAGCGGTGGTAGCTCTGCGATGGGCAAATCCACCGACGGTGGAGACAAAGGAGATGAGGCGTGCAGCAATGACAACCTCAACCTCAACCTTGACGGTGACATGTGGATACACCACCGCTAGAGGCCTCGGGAGCTACAACAATAGCGGAGACGACCTCAAGAGTGATGACAACAGTGGTGGTGGCATCAAATTTTTATATGGGAATGGAAACTATGGTTTGTGGATTATTGGTTTTTTGGAATTTTTATTTTTTTCACCAATTTTTTCAGACGGGTGGCAAAATGTGCCCACGTGCAAAAATCCAGTTGTCGCATGTAGTTGTGGTGCCCGCCTAGAAAAATTCTGATTTTTGCAGACACCTAGGCGCGAGCGGTTGCTCTGCCCACCTGCAAAAATATATTTTGGCCGAACTAGTTTCTCTAGTAGTGATTTTTCTACCAGCGGTAAAACAGCGCCTAATTTTTAGAAAAAATCAGGCATCTGATTTGTATAATCATGTCTCATAAACTTTCCATCTCTATCTTCATGCACACTCCAATAAACTCTTTTCAACTCTTCATGTCACAACAACTTGTTCTTCTAGAGGCTGCAGCTGGGTCCAGTGTGGAAAATGTGGATAGAGTGGAATTTATGTTTACTCTTCAACTTATTAGTTGCAACCAAAATTTGAGTTTTAAAACATAACTTTAGATTTTTTATTATAGTTTATTTTTTATATTGACTTTTAAGTCACTAAGAAAATTTTATGCATGAATTATTTTTTGGTCGCTCATAATAAACTTTACTATTTATAATCAGCTGTAGATAGGTAGAGGACTACCCGCATTACCAAATTTGGCAATTGGGTTCTTAAATTTGGCAACTTAAGGCATAGCAATCCTCATGGAGAGAACGTTGAATCTTTTTTATTAAGTTATTTGCTACTTTTTGAGATGAAGAATAGAGTAGCAACTCTCTGCCATCCAACCTAAATGCTTTTCGGACAAGTTAGATTTAATTTATACGATAAATTCTCTGCTATTGCCACTGTCTACTATTATTATTGTTTTACAAGGCGATATATATTCCTTCAGTTCTCAAAGAAAACATCAAACTTTTGTTATTCTTTTGTTAAGTTGGTGGTGATCACTGATCACTCACTCATGCAAGATAAATGTACGTATAAATATAAACCATAATAGAAACCTGATTGAGTAATTAAGCATCATGTAAAAAATCTTATCGAGAGATCCTGGGAGATAACCAGTCATCCATTTATCATGCATCTTATCTGGCCTGCACGACACGTACAAGCAACAAGCATGCATGACCGGCCGGACAGACTTTTTTGCTACTTGTTGCTTGCTGGTATCCTATATTGCTAAAGGCACATGTTAATTATGAAATTGAAATGAATTTGGATTCGGTGGGCAGCTAGCCGGCCCTCTAATCCGACAAGATAAGTCAGACAGTTGGCTCAAACTGTCATCACTGCCAATTGCCATGCATGCATCTCCATCAAAATATCCTTCTGGCTTTTATGTTCCCATCTGTCCCGGAATTAACCTATCCAAATGGTCCCAATAGCTATGTTATATGTTTCCAGGGTAATTAAATTAACAATTTGATAGTCGATATAGACCAATAAAAAATATTACGGTATCAACTTGATCTCTCAATTCTCAAATACTCTTCAAATTTGACAACCAATTACTCCTTCTATTAACAAATACTTCATGGGAAAATAATGCTTAGTTATAGTTTTTAATATTTTTCTTCACAAATATATGAGTGTAAAACACAATCATAAAATATATGTATCGAAGACTCTATTGACGTGCTAAATGACAACTTAAACAAGAATGGAGAAAGTAATATCTTTTTAAGAAAATTATGTTTTCCCTTGTTAGTTGATGGTATCCCTTATTTACCCTTAAAAAACAAAACTCCCTCTTTGGCCTTTTTTCTTCTCTCCCCTATTTACCAATGAAGCATCAAAAGACCATTTTACTCTTTGTGAATAGATGGGCTGCCACATGAAAAAAATATATAGTCACATGCGAAAATATGGTGTTTAGTTGACAAGTGACGATGACTGATTTGATTATGATGTAACGAGTGATTTATTGTATTCTTTAAGTCATTCCATTCATATTTTTCTACTGTTCATGAATGTTTTTCAAACATATATTTTTACGTAATATATTGTACTCTGTCAAAAATATAGCTAGAGTTTAAATTTATTTTAAAATGTAACTGTTTCTTTATCTAACCTTCATCTCAATCAACTATAATTATTTTGTATTTAATTTATTCACTTACTTTCTCTTCCTAACCCAATCATAACCTTCAACCATTCAATTTTACCTCATTTCTTAAATTCCTAAAAATCTCTATAAATTCTTATATTTTGAGATGAATGAGTACTCTTTTTACTCCTGTTCTGTTGGAGGCCATGGCATGCCCCCACATAATTTCAAACATGGCCTTTGTTTTTTATTGCTCAATAATGAATAATAACATAATTATTCAATAAGAGGCAACAAATTTTCTATATTTTTGTTAATAAATTTGTATGTTTTTACACTTATGTTAACTACAAAAATATTAGTATCATGATAATTACTTTTTACCTAAATATGGTACCATAAATATAACAAAAATATATTATTTTAAACAGTGCTATATTTTTTTCTCATGGCTATTAGTAAGGGACTTATAGCTGTTAGCTTCCTATTAACCTTGTGTTGGGTGGTTGTGTGTGTGGGTATTTTTATTGGAAAAACTGAGTGAAAAGGTAGGGACAAGGATAAATAAGGAATAAAAGTTAAAGAAGAGGGGTAGTAGAGGGAGAGACAATTTAACAAGGCCAAATGAAAAATTATCTTTGTGAAATATTTGTGAAGCACATTAAAAAATATTAACATTATGAATGCTCTTTTTTATATAATTAAATATAAATATACATTTTTTTATGTCCAATCTAACATGACAAATATATATTAATAAACAAGGTTTTTAAAGTTTGCCGTGATGCTTATCGAAAACGACAACTGTGGCCTATAGCCTGATGGTAGTATTGTATATTTTTAGGTGTTCGTGGATGACAGTCACACGGGCTGCTACATTTCAGAGAGAAGGCCAAAAGATATTATTTTCACGTGTCCTTTGTTAATTTGGAAGTTTTATTTCCATGCCATGTGCCATGCATGCACTTTGCTTAGTAACTTTAGGGTGTATTTGAATGGTTTTCTAACTTCTACTCTCTTAAACTGAAATTTAAACTGGTAAATGATATGTTTTTAGAAAAACATATAAAAGTTGGTTTAAACAATTATATTAATTTATTTTTTCAGTTTTTTTACTTATATTTAATTAATCATACATTAATCTACTGTCCTTTTTTTACTGAAGTAGTTCCAGCTTCTACTGAACACACCCTTGTTAGCTAAAAAAAGAATCAATAACATTTAATAAAGATTAGGTATAGTATATTCCTCCCTTTAGAATGGGAATATTTTACCCATACATAAACTAATTTATATTCTACTAGTTTTTATGAACGGACAAATTAAGGTTGTTGCATGCCAATTTTCAGTAGATTGGAGATACACGTACTCATGATGCATTCATATGAAGCGAAAAGAAATGCTTATACATGAGCATGTCTACCTTTTCCAAGTAAGACTAAGAAATATTAATTGTGTTTACATGAACATGTGTACCTTCTTCCACTAAGATTATGAGCTATTAATCGCTTAACTTTTAAATAGGCACGAGTTGATCACTTTTTAGGTTAGGAGAAAATGTATTATAACAAAAGGCACCACCGCACCATGTTCTTCTAGAAAACTTAGAGCCGTTCTTTTAGCATAGCACATGCATGTTTTTCTTGTTAGACGAATGACGACACATTACATTACTCAGGGCATGCCTATTTCCTAGTGAAAGATATTATTTGTCATATACTTAATCCAGACCATCTGACATCATTCCTCCCTCCATCCTATTTGATTATATCATTTATTTTTTAAAAAAAGTAAGTAGTAAAATGACAAGTTATGATATAAAATATGGTAGGTGGGGTAATAAAAATTATAAAAGTGTAGAATAAACTAATAGGATGAGTAATAAAATATTGAATAGGGATTATAAAATTCCTTATATTTTAAAACAAGTCAGTTAGTTGACATATTGTACCCCGCCTCTTGTAAATTGTACTTGCTTCTTGCGATTGAATTATATTTTACATTAAATATTTTCGCCTAATTACAAGCTTCCATCTCAAAATAAAGCTTCTATTATCTTAAAAACAATTTTTTTGCCATAGTCGATCTCTAGATTCTTATTAAGGTGTGCTTTGATTTAAAAGGCAAACTAAGTTGTAAAGTTTGATCAATAATTAGTCAAATTAAAAATATATTTAATGTATAAAATTTATACTTCTAAGTTAATATTTTGAAGTACTTTAATAAAAATATTGGTTTTTATAGATATTAGAAAATTATTTTATGAGAATCAATGTCAGATCGTTGTCTTGAAAACATTTTTTTCCAAATAAACAATATAAAATTCTTTCTTTAGAAATAAATAATGTGGAGGTGGACAACTGATGAGCGTTGGGATGTCCATCACTGTCAGACATTCAGACATCAAATTGTTTTTGTCTATGATATAGTAATACTACTCTAGTTTATAGTTAGCCGCCTGTTAAGTCTTTAATCAGTCACGTCGTATCCACCAAAAGGATGGAATTAAAAACGATACTCATCCATGTAAGAATAGAGTGCAGCTGACACAAACGCTTAACAAGATGATAGCCAGAGACGTCGTACGTGTTAATTTATAACGGCATATAAGGTAAGCTCTTATATAAATTAACAATTTCCTGCGCAGCTCACATTCTATGTTTCTAGAATCCTATAGAGCAGTTTTTATTTTACAGATTCTATCTTTAGTAACAAAACTATAACCATGAAAACTATTTCTAACAATCTCTCTCAATCACAACTTAGTTAAGTTGAGATTGATCTTAAAATTCTCAACTAGCCTCACAGGCAAAGTCTTGGTGAATCTATCAGCTATTTGATCCTTAGAGGAGACAAAGTCAATTTCTAAATGTTGCTGCTTGACTCGATCTCTCACAAAATGATAGTCCATCTCAATGTGTTTTGTTCTAGCATGAAACACATGATTGCTTGAAAGCTATGTGGCATCTAGATTGTCACACCATAATTTGGCAGCATTAGGACTCTTCACGCCTACCTCATATAACAAAGTCTGTATCCACATAATCTCTGCCGTAACATTAGCTATTACTTTATACTTTGCTTCAGTATTGGATCTAGAGATAGTGGATTGCTTGCGAGCACTCCAAGACACTAAATTAGTTCCTAGAAAAACTACAAATCCTCCGGTGAATTTCCTGTCATCCACATAACCTGCCCAGTCAACATCTAAGAAGGCAATTACTAGTGTGGAAACCGACCTGTGAATCTTTAGCCCAAGTCTAATGCACTGCTTTATATACATTAATATTCTTTTCACAGCCTCCCAATATACTGAAATTGGAGCATGAAGAAACTGACAAACCTTATTCACAGCAAATGAGATATCAGGCCGTGTTAATGTTAGATATTGCAATGCTCCTACAATGCTCCTGTATCTTGTAGTGTCTTGAGCTCCTAGAGGAGTTCCTTCATACAGAGATAGTTTCTCATTAGTGGATAATGATGTATTGACTGGCTTACAATCTGCCATGCTAGTAGATCAGACGCATATTTTTCTTGTGTAAGCAGAATTCCATTGTTTCCAAGAAAATAGTGAAGCTCTCCCAAGTCCTTCAATGCAAACTGTTCTTTAAGATCTCGAAGTAATGCACTTGATGCTTACTTGGTGGAACTCACCATAATTATGTCATCGACATACATAAGAACAAACATTATGATACCTCCCTTACTAAAGAAGAACAAGGATGTATCAGCCTTGGATGCTTTAAACCCCAATTGAATCAATCATTCACTTAATCTAGAGTACCATGCTCGAGGAGTTTGCTTCAATCCATATAAAGCTTTATCAAGTTTGCACACATAGTTAGGCCGGTTTGGATCCTCAAAACCAGGAGGTTGATGCATGTATACATCTTCTAAGAGTCCATATAAGAATGCATTCTGCACATCGAGTTGGCGAAGAGACCATCCACAAGATACAGTTAGAGACAATATAACTCGAATAGTTATAGCCTTAATTACTGGACTGAATGTATCTTCATAATCAATTCCATACCTTTGCTTGAAGCCCTTGGCAACAAGGCGAGCCTTGTAACGATCTAGACTCCCATCGGACTTTCTCTTGATTTTATACACCCATTTGCACCCTATAACATTGGTTACCTTCTGTGGCAGGACTAGGTGCCATATCTTGTTCCTCATCAGTGCTTCATATTCAGAGTTCATGGCCTATCTCTAATTTTTATTCTGCAGTGCATCAGCAAGATCAGTCGGTTCACCAGTACTTGCTAACATCCCATACCTGACCATGCCATCGGTATAAATTTTCTTCATTTGAATGCCGCGCTGGAGCCTTGTTATCGGCCGCAAAGGAGCTACGACCTCTTCTGGTGTACCGACAAAGGATCCATTAGTGGAAATCTCCCCCATGCTCCATGTCATAGCATGAGGTGGCGTCGTTCCCACGCCTGAAGCAGGCGCAGGCTGTGTCGGAGAGGCTTCGGCGATAGGTGAGGGCAAGTGCACAACTGATTGGCCCCCACCCAACTGATGGTGGAAACGAGTGCAGTCAGCTGGCTGCCAAACCTGCCTGACGATGTGGGCGCAGAAATCGGTTGGGGATCATCTCCGTGATCCGTGTCGCTGCTTCCAATGGTGATATCGTCTGTATTTGGCACCTGAGGCAAACTAGAGTCTCCGCCAGTATTGTTAAATTCATTAGGCAAATTAACAGGCAAGTTAACATATTGATCATCCAAACTACTATCCCCTTTGGTAGCCACGGAATCAGGAGAAAATAGGAGGATCTCTAAGCGCAGACGAGCACTCGTATTGGGATGTATCTCGGCAAAAGGAAAATTTGTTTCATCGAATGTGACGTCTCTAGAGATATAGACATGCCTAGATCCAATGTCCAAACATTTATACCTCTTGTGAAGATTATTATAACCTAGAAAGACACATCTTTTAGAGCGGAACTGAAGTTTATGAGCATTATACGGGCGAAGATTGGGCCAACAGGCACAACCAAACGTCCATAGGGAGGAGTAATCTGGTTTTTGACCAAAGAGGCGCTCCAGGGGCGTAGTAAAATTGATGACTGCACTAGGAAGGCAATTGATGAGATATGTGGCTGTGAGGAACTTTTCGTCCCAAAATTTCAAGGGTATACTGGTGCATGATAGAAGAGCTAGACCAACTTCAACGATGTGCCGATGTTTGCGCTCGGCGGCACCATTTTGTTGGTGCGCATGAGGACATGAAACATGA
Source organism: Oryza coarctata (assembly GCA_030770085.1). Lineage (NCBI taxonomy): Eukaryota > Viridiplantae > Streptophyta > Magnoliopsida > Poales > Poaceae > Oryza > Oryza coarctata. The sequence goes on from CM061471.1 coordinate 11,078,626, forward strand.
TGCGAGATGCCGATTTAAGTAAAAAATGAGCTAAGCCTTTGATATTCACCACCCCAATCAATTTGGATGGCTATTATTTTTCGATCAAGCAACCTTTCAACTAGGTTCTGAAAATCATGAAATTTCTGAAAGACTTTAGACTTATGTTTAATGAGGTAGATCCATATATACTTGATATAATCATCGATAAAACTAACATAATACTGTTTTCTGCCAACAGACTCGATAGCTTGACCCCACACATCAGAGAACACAAGTTCTAAAGGAGCACTAGATTGACTTGCTGACTTAGGATAGGGTAACTAGTGTGCTTTCGCTTGTTGACAAGCATCACACATATGCTCATTATTGGACTCTAAAGCAAATGAAAGGCTATTATTACTAATGATGCGATGAACGATCGGGGAGGCTGGATGTCCTAGTCGTTCATGCCACCGAGACAGGGACAGACGAAACATCATGAGGACTTGTTTTGGTGGTGAAGGAAGAGGATATAGCCCCCGATGACAACGACCTTTAAGCAGAGTTTTCTTGATTGCCTGATCCTTAACCAAAAAATAGGTGGGGTGAAATTCCATGTAGGCAGAGTTATCAGAAGTAAATCGATGAACTGAAACAAGATTCTTGGAAACCTTAGATACATGCAGAACATTTTTTAACTGGGATTGCGGCTAGGGGTAACAATAGTAGATTGACCAACATGTTTAATTGCCATGCCTACACCACTTGCGGTTTGGATCCAATCACCACCATTGTACTTCTCACGCATGGAGAGTTTCTCTAACTCGCTAGTGATGTGGTCAGTGGAGCCGCTATCGGTGTACCAGTTGGTGTCGATGTTGTATGAACCGGTTGCCGCTGCTACATGCCTTTCTTCAGGGACGAAGTCCTCATCAAAGCGATGCCAACAACGAGCTGCAGTGTGCCCCTCCTTGAAGCACACCTAACAGATCGGTTTGTTCTACTTCTTATTGTTGTTGGACCGCCACCTTGCTGGTTGCTCCTTTGACCGCGACCACGACCCCCACCATTTGGAGGGCCTCGCCCACGTCCACAATAGGGACCACCACGACCACGATTATTACCGCGGCCTCCTCCACGACCGGCCATGTTGGCCGAGTTCTGGTCACCACCTTGGATCAGATCCATCCTGATCTCAAAGTTGAGGAGCTATGAATATAGCTCGTCGATGGTCACCGATTCCACCCTCGTGACGAGAGAGGTAACCAATGACTCGTATTCTGCGGGCAAGCCGGTGAGTATGTACTCAACCAGCTCATCATCAGTGATTGATCGTCCCACGGCCGCCATCTCATCGCTGAAACCTTTCATCTTGGTGAAATAATCGGTAGCAGATGTGTTACCTTTCTTTGTATTGGCGAGGGAGATACGCAGATTTAGCGCGCGCATGGGTTTGTGAGGCAAACATGGCCTCAAGCTTAGCCCATGCATCAGCCGCCGTCTTCGTTTTGGAGATGTGGCTGAGAATGTCCGGAGAGACGGAAGTGAGAAGGAAGCTGAGGATCTGCTGATCCCGTGCCTTCCATTCTTCAAATGCCGGGTTGGAGAACTTCTTGCCATTCTTGTCCTCAATCTCCGTCACTGGCGGCTTAGAAGCACCAGTGAGATGGTCGTACAGGCGAGCACCGCGTACGGCCGAGAGCACCTGGGCTTCCCAGATGGAGTGATTGATTCTGGTAAGTTTCTCTGTCACAGCGCCGGCCGAGAGAGGGTTGAGATGGAAGGTCGAAGAAGACATGGTGGGCGATAATTGGATCTATTGAGTGTTTATTGGGAGGCGAGGAGGGTGCCTCCTCCGGTGAAAACTCCAGCTACCCACGAAGCGCACGGCGGCTGTCGAGCTTCGGATCTCTGGTATTCCTCTGGCGAGCGAAGCCAATGGACAAGAGCGGCAGCGAGGCTAGATTGGCAACCGGGACGAGAACTCGCAGCTCTAATACCATGTAATAATACAGAGGGTAGATGATAGAAGCGCTTGGCAAGATGATAGCCAGGGGCGCCGTACGTGTTAATTTATAATGCCATATAAGGTAAGCTCTCTTATATAAGATAACAATCTCCTGCACAACTTACGTATCATGTTTCTAGAATCCTATACAACAGTTTCTATTTTACAGATTATATCTTTAGTAACAAACCATAACTATGGAAACTATTTCTAACAATCCAGATCACTTAACAAATTCTTCGGTCACCCGCAAAGCAACAAAAACTAAGCTCTAGACTGGGAGAACGAAGAAACATTGTACTACGCTTAGGAAAAAAAACAGAGACGAAAACATCAAATGTTCATAAAAATATTGTGAGTAGCGTGATGTGCATACAGAGCAGTGTGTAAGATTGTATATCTTCCATGTAATCGGAGATTGATCACGTAAGTGTAGTTTTTTTGTTTTTGTGGCCTATCCCCAAATCCGTCCGTCCATTCGAAGCGACACCTCACTCCGGCCTCAACCCCAAACCCCAAGCTAGCTGAAAGCCGAAAGCCGTGGGAACACGCCACGCTCTCAGGTGGGCCCCACCCCGGAGTCTCCTTCCCCGAAACCACACGTCGTCGCTTCCTCCCCCGCCCTCCCATCCCCGGCGCGAACCGTCTGATGGGTCAAACCGCACGAGCTTTGACCCCAACGCCGCCTCCCCTTCGCCGAAGCATCCGCAAACCATCACGTTCACATTAGCGTCCTCCTCCCACTGACATCCAGACCCCACCATGCTCTAGCCCACGTGACAGTGCCATGTCGTTTTAATACTCGGCAGGGCGCATCCGCCTTTACGCTTTTGGCCCCCTCGTTAGCGCCACCGGAGCAGCCGCTACTTAAGCCGCCGCGGCACAACCCAACCACCACTCCCGGCTCGTCTCCCTATTCACACGCATCGATCACTTTCCTCGTCTTCGCCCTGGTCTTCCTCTCTTGCACGCTTGCTCGCTGGCTGAGCTGTGCTTCCCCATGGCGTCCTCGACGGGGGGATTGGACCACGGGTTCACGTTCACGCCGCCGCCGTTCATCACGTCGTTCACGGAGCTGCTGTCGGGGGGCGGCGGCGCGGGAGACATGCTCGCCGGAGCCGGCGGTGAGGAGCGCTTGCCGAGGGGATTCTCCAGAAGCGGAGCGAGGGTGGGCGGCGGGGTGCCCAAGTTCAAGTCCGCGCAGCCGCCGAGCCTGCCGCTCTCGCCGCCGCCGGTGTCGCCGTCGTCGTACTTCGCCATCCCGCCGGGGCTCAGCCCCACCGAACTTCTCGACTCCCCTGTCCTCCTCAGCTCCTCTCATGTGCGTTCACGTGATACCTTGATCTTCTTCTACCTCTAGTATTGCAATTGATATGTAGTGTGTGGTGCTGATGATCTATGGCGTTTGTTTGTGTGCTTCAGATCTTGGCGTCCCCGACCACCGGTGCAATCCCGGCTCAGAGGTACGACTGGAAGGCGAGTGCCGATCTCATCGCTTCTCAGCAAGATGACAGCCGGAGAGACTTCTCCTTCCACACCAACTCCGACGCCATGGCCGCGCAAACAACCTCTTTCCCTTCCTTCAAGGTACGAACACAACCTCACCTAGATCAAGCCGAGCTGTTAGTACACTGTTACAGAGTAGCTCACCATGGTTCATGTACGCTTGTGCAGGAGCAGGAGCAGCAAGTAGTCGAGGTGAACAAGAACGTCGCCGCCTCGAGCAACAAGAGCGGCGGCGGCAATGGCGGGAACAACAAGCTGGAGGACGGGTACAACTGGAGGAAGTACGGGCAAAAGCAGGTGAAGGGTAGCGAGAACCCGAGGAGCTACTACAAGTGCACGTACCACAGCTGCTCCATGAAGAAGAAGGTGGAGCGCTCGCTCGCCGACGGCCGCATCACGCAGATCGTCTACAAGGGCGTGCACAACCACCCAAAGCAGCTCTCCACCCGCCGCAACGCCTCCTCCGGCTGCGCCGCCGCATGCGCGGAGGACCTTCCGGCACTCGGCGCCGGCCCGGACCAGTACTCCGCCCCGACGCCCGAGAATTCCTCCGTCACGTTCGGCGACGACGAGGCCGACAACGGGTCGCGCCGGAGCGAAGGCGACGAGCCCGAAGCCAAGCGCTGGTAAGCCATCAGCCATCGATGCATAGCTGAGCCGCAGCGTAAATCTTTGTGTGTTCTTGGTCTCATGGATATATGTCATGGCTGCGCGGTTTCAGGAAGGAGGATGCTGAGAACGAGGGCAGCTCCGTCGGCGTGGGCGGCAAGCCGGTGCGCGAGCCGAGGTTGGTGGTGCAGACGCTGAGCGACATCGACATCCTCGACGACGGCTTCCGGTGGAGAAAGTACGGCCAGAAGGTCGTCAAGGGCAACCCCAACCCAAGGTAATTAACTAATCTCATTAACCAACAATCACCACTATTAACCAGCTAAAACGATTAATCAATCAATCATCTGTTCTTGCGTCTCTAATAATCATCTGTTCTTGAGTCGCAGGAGCTACTACAAGTGCACGACGGTGGGTTGCCCGGTGCGGAAGCACGTGGAGCGGGCGTCGAACGACACGCGTGCCGTGATCACCACCTACGAGGGCAAGCACAACCACGACGTCCCGGTCGGCCGCGGCGGCGGCGGCCGAGCCCCGGCGGCGCCTCCGTCCTCCATCTCCGCGGCGATCCGGCCGTCGGCCGTCGCCGCCCAGCAGCAGCAGGGGCCCTACATGCTCGAGATGCTCCCCAACCCCGCCGGCGTGTACGGCGGCTACGGCGCCGCCGCCGGCGCGGCGTTGCAGCGCACCAAGGACGAGCCGCGGGACGACCTGTTCGTCGAGTCGCTCCTCTGCTAGCCGAGCCGCGAGCTGGGCCCCACATCCCCCGCTCCCCATGTGACGTCTTTTCGCTCACCGTATACGTACGTCCCTATAGCATACGTACACGCTTGCATGCCCTGCCCAACACGGCAATACGAAGGGTATACCTTGTTGCATACATACATACATACTCGTACACTCGTAGTATATATATACACAGCAGTAGGTGATAGCTAGCTAGGGAGTGAGACCATTTGTTGATTCGTTGCAGGCCACTGCCTCGTAGGCCCCACCGGAACAGTACCCGCGTACCACATGGGGTACGCGTACATTTTCACGTAGCTTGTGCCCTTTTGTTGCTGCTGAGAGAAGTCAAATAAGACGGATGAATTTTTCATTTATTAATTCCACTCGTGTGAATTACTAATAGTATATCTACATGATCTTTTTGCAAGCTGTACCGATCTGAAAAAAATAGAGATTTTTTTACTGTGTCAGCATGTGGCTCTCATTTATGTGACGTGACGCTGCGCTTTTTGTTTTTATGGGGTAGTTAAGGTGAGCAGCTTCTACTACTTCTGAACCTTATCGCGTCGCCCAAGTTGACGTGTTGCGAGCATCTTCGTCTTGCCTTCGCCCAAGATTACTTAATTGATTATTCAGGCGTAGGCAGGAGATGACGAAAGTGATTCGTGCTAATCCGACGAGTAATCTGAGAGGGTTCGTACATTAGTTGGCTAATTGCGGCCTAACTAAATCCCCTGATTTCTCGGTGGATCACCAAGTGGCAAGGCGGCTGGGGTGAAATGGGAACACGCACGCGATAAACATTACGCATGAGTTGAGTTGTGAGTACGAAATCGCGTCGTACCCATGATGATGGTATGCCGGCCATTCCCTAACTTGCCGACCTAGCTGTAGGCTACGTGAAAAAGAAAATATTTTTGTGAGTGGAAAGTAAGATATTAATGTTTTTGTAAGTATAGGTCAAGCTTCACTCTCCGACTGAAATTGGTTGAAAACCATGAAAATTTTGAAGTTTCAATGTAGGATGAAATCAGTTTTCGAGACAAATTTTGAATGATTTCTAAGAAATTCAAATTTAAAATAATAAACTAGAACAAAATTTGACCTTGAAATTTGGGACATTTTTTAGCTTCTATGGAAGTTGAACCAGTTCATGTGTTAGTTTTTTAGCTTCTATGAATGTTGAACCTATTCATGTGTACCCATCTTCGTGTCCTCGTTCTCTTTCGAACCCTCTCCCATCCTATCTACATTAGGTCCTCTCTATCTTTGGCCCCTCTTTCCTCTTTTCTTCAGCAGTTTACCACCGACAGAGGGTGGAGAGAGGGTCAGGCCTCATCGCTCTTTAGCAGTAGTAGTAGGGAGAGTCAGGGTTCTCATGTTTTCTCGGTGTATTTCATTGTCATTTGTTCTTTTGGTCCTTGAGGTATTCGTTGGTACTGGTTGCTCTCATCCTACCGTCGTCATGTTTGTTGTTGGATTTCCTCCTATCGGTGAGCTATGGTGCTGCCAAGTTCCCTCGTCTAGGCGTTGGCTAAGGTGCTACTGGTTTTGCATAAAGATAGATTGTGCTGCCCTACATAGTTCTCTTTGCATGAGCTTTGGGAAACAACCTTCTTCTAGTTGTCTGACAAAGATTCTTCAAAAGGTGGTTGATGTTATCAAGATTAGCCAAGAAGACCTTAACCTTGCTTGTGAGGAGGCCCTGCTTAGCTATGGATCTTGGTTTCCTTTGCAGTTCACCATGTTTTTTTTGTCTTCTTCATGGTTTAGATCTAGCCGCCTTTTATGCAATCGCTGTTGTTGTGTTAATGTTTTGTAAAAAATCTTGCAGAAATCTTCGATGGTGTGGTTAAAGTTACTCATTGTGTGTCAGTGTCGAAATCTCCACATATAGGAGGCCCATTTAGGGTTTGCGCGTGACCTTTTTTCGGCTCATGGCCTCTGCCACCGGTGTTATAGGCAAAGGAGAAGGACATGTTTGTTTTTTCATATTCTTTTTATGTTTTTTTTTTCTGCAAAATGTTGATCAAAATTGTAATTTGCCCATTCTAGAGGGTCTTCTTTGCAAAACTGGATAAATCGTAATGAATTATGCATGATGCATTGCTAGCGCTCGTGTATCTTTCATGGAATTAATTTTTTAAATATATATTATCAATTTAGTATGTATACATGCATTATATGAGTATGAATATAGCAAGGAGCAGCCTGGTAGGATGGTCCCATATGACTTTCGTGGCATCGCCCCGATACCATGTCACCATGATGTCACTGAGCACGCGGGCCATGCTGGACTAAGTACAATCCGCTCTTGTTGGCACCGTACCACCATCTTTTTCATCGGTCTCGCACATTTAAACTGCACCGACACATATTTTCACAAATATTTCAAAAGATGTATATATATGCAACATTGCAAAAAATATATATTTTTTTAAAATTTAATTATTGTTTCATGCTCTATCAATAAATTGTATACATGAGTTTTTTTAAAAAAGATTCATGTGTAAGTCTTATAGTGTAGTCTGACGTTGATTTATCAATTAAGTACTGTACTGATCCTTGCAGTTTTTAAGGGCAGCTTGAGTTTCTGCCTGTTATAAACAGAGTTCTATCTAGTGGCCTGCCAGCGCAGCTTGCAGATTAATTCGAGCGATTGTTTTTGCGATTAGTTCCAAAACTATACTATTAGTATTACGGGGGTTATTAGACCACTGTTTCCGAGTAAGAAACATTTGATTTGATTAAACATTGGTAGTTCGTTCAGACGTCGCTAGCTACGTAATACCTCGATGACGTCAGGGATGAATGGCCGTGCAGAGAACGCTATAATTGGGGGATAGTTTGGGTCAGGGTGTTCCATTTGTCAATGTTACGATTACTATAAATTATTAAAATATAATTAATTATATATATATATTAAAAATTTATAGAAAAGCTGTTTTAGGTATAAAATAAACCTATTTTTATATTAAAATAATTAATACATAATTAATTATATACAAGTTCATTCGTTCAGCTCAACTACTCTAAAATTCGTAGTACTAAAGTAAATGGCTGAGTAGAAGCTTCTTTTTTTTTCTTCCCTTGTGCTGTCAGGTCAAAAAGAGACCCTAACGACGCGTAATTCGTTAACCCCCTTCTAGAAGAAGAAAGAAAGAGATCGAGCCAAATACTCCAGTAGCAAATAAGCATTCGAGGCCAATTTTTATACTATATGTCTATATTTCTGGTTTTTAGAAAAAGGGAGCAAAACTTTTCACGGGGATGGGAGTTGGGACAGGATAGAGCAGTTCCCGTTTCCTTCCGAGCTCCGGCCATTGGCGTTGTGCGTCAATTCTGACTTCTAGAAGCAAAATGTACTTTGGTGAGTGAGTTGGTCAAGTCGCTCTTTTCCCGTATTGTCACCACTCACTTGTTTCAGGCCTTGTTGGGCTGCCCAATCAGATAACGGGACAGAACTATATCCGGACCACCGCGTGGTCAGAATCCAATCAAGAGCTGGACCGGACGTTCGCTCCACTTAGGCTACGCTGGAGAGGAGGCGAAAAAAAAAAGAGGAGAGACACGAGACAGCGTATGATTGATTGAATATTAATTATTTTAAACTTAAAAAATAAATTAATATATATTTTTTAAAAAATACACCGTTTAATAATTCTGAGTAAACTTGTTTACTCTATTGTTCAAAGGAAGCCTTAGGAATGAAAACGACTTGAAAATGGATAGAAATCAACTCTAACATTTTTGTTTTCATTTTTTTTAGAATTAGAATCGAAATTAGGAACTAAGCGTGAAAACGGAATCAAATATTATCGATACAGATACATAGCAAATTCGAATCGGAGCGAATATGGTAATGAATATTTATTGGAATATGGAAGCAACTCTAATTGAGCTTCTCAAATTAACGAAGAGATATAGATAATTCTTTTTTCTAAAACAATAACTTAACATTTCTATTTTTATTAATTAATAATAATACAACTAGTTGTATATTATACTTTTCATGAGAATTATAATAAGTAGGAACTATACATGACATAATAAAAAAATAGTTATTAGGAAAAAGAAAAATAGATTTAAAGCACGAGACTAAAAAAAATATTAACCATTCAAAGCTAATCAGCTGTATATCAAAATTAATTTATTTCTAATTCTGAGAAAAAAAAGTCTAAATGCGTTTTCAGAATGTTTCTGACGGATAGGGTAATACATATTCGTTCAAGAAAAAAAAATCGCTTCCGTTTTCAAAACTTTCCGAAAAAATTTCCACCAACACTTTTCGAAAACACGTCCGGCAACCGTTTTCGAACTGTTTTCATGCTAGCTTCACAGCACCGCAACGAGAAGCATTTGTAGCTTGCGCCAGAAGTCGAGAAAGGTGTTAGGCCTGAACGGTATCGCGGCTTACTAGTGGGCCCACTTTATTTGGACCAGAACGCATGGCGGCGCACGAGCGGGCTTATTTAGCTGGGCCTCTCGGTATTCTGTCTAACGTGCGGGGTCTGTTTCAACTGAGCCCGATCGTGACTGTGACTTACGAGCGCGCCCGTTCTAGTTGGGCTGGACTGGGCCCATACGACGATTCGAGGAAACGCGGTTTTGCGTCGACTCCGACTTGGATTCGAAGTCGGCGTCCGGTGTCAGCGAGTTCAACGCGCAGTCGAAGTCCGCTTCCGACCTGAACTGCCGGCGATAAATAGCCCCGTCGCGTCGCCGAGAAATCATTCCTCCGCTCCTCCTCCCTATTCGCTACGATGGATTTCTTGTACGCTGCCCCTCCATCCCCCCTGCTCCCGTCGTCGTCGATCTTTCTCTCGCCGCCGGCTCCCCGCTCCTGCTCGACCGCCCTGTCCCCTTCCTCGCCGCCGTTACAGCCGACCCGGCCGATCGTCAGGTGGGGTGGTGAAAGCTCAATTTCGACGGCAGCGTGTTCGACGACGGCTCCCGGCGAGCGAGCATCGGCGGCGTCATCTGCAGCTGCGACGGCCACGTCGTGCTCGCCTTCGCTGAGACTACGGACCACTTGACCGTCGGGGTGGTGGAGGCCCGTGCACCGATCGTCGAGCTGATAGCGGTCGACGCCGACGACCTGGTGCTGGTCCAGCTCCTGCGCGGCGAGGAGACGCAGACGAGGATCCCGGCGGTGATGCACGAGGAGATCCTCGCCCTCCTCCGCTGCTTCGCCGAGTATGAGGTGCGACACATATATCGGGAGGGCAGCTCAGTGGCCCACTCCCCCTGCTGGCTGGCTTACGTGCATCCGGGCATGTGGACGGAGAGAGTCGCGAGACCGGCCGCCGTCTGGGAGAAGGACGACGACGATCGGCGCGGGGTGGTGCACGAGCGCCTCTGCAAGAACAAGAAGTGAAGGCATGAAGGCATGAAGGCGATGCCAAGCAACGGCGCCAAAGCGAGTCGAAGATTTTGATCTAAGTCGATCGGCTTCCCTTTCGTAATTATTGTAGTTGAACATGTAAAGCTAATTAGTTGGTCCTGTTAGTTTAGACATAGATGTATTGATCGTTAACATTGATGTATTCATTCAATCATATTATCTAATAAATAGATTAGCATTGTCTTGTTGTTCAACTGGCAATACTTGCTTCCGATAAAGAAACCGTTTTTAACTTGTGGAAACGCTATTTACCGGGATCCCGTCCCCCCGTTTCCGACGGGATCCCCTCGATCCCACGCGCGTCGCTCGGCGCGGTCTTCTCCACCCTCCCACACGCCGCGTCGCTGCCATAACCGCTGCTCACCGCGTCGCCTCGCTGCTGCGCCGGCAGCTCCTGGATTTCATGCAGCCATTAATGAACGTAAGCTAAACACGCCGCCACCATTGGTGCACGCATGCAATGCAACGATGTAGCTAGGTATGTTAATTGCCTGGAGTATCTTGCTGCCATTGCTAGCGCCGAAGACCTTGTGGACAATGGCGAACTTGTGGGGGTCGTCGGCAGGGAAGAAGGGCGCGAAGATGCAGTCCTTGGTGCTGCGTTGCTGCTGCAGCTTGCATGACGCGCACGGTGACCCACCGCGCTCACGCGCAAGGACAATGTTGTTTGTCACCATTCAACATTACCCTACGGCTGGCAACACATCCGAACAAACAATAAAATGTGATTGTGCATGTCTACAGTGCAAGCGGAAGACAGCAGGTGGTTGAGATACGCATCAAAGATTTCTTCTAGTCGGCCACCCGTACCGTATAAATACCAGAGATTTTAATAACACGGTGGATGAGTGTATTGTTCTAAAATATTATACCGGCAAAGATATTTTTAATAAGATGTAGGATATTAAATATACATTCAGTAAGGTGTCTTCAGTACAAACGCGACGTGAAAGGGTGATGGGACACTTCTTAGAGAAAAGATATCTATCTTTTAAGACATACCATATTAAAAGATTTAGATGTCTGTCACATAATTGACGTGATACGCGTAGACATATCCAATGTCAATGCTTTAAATATGTCATACCTCATATATCTGGGCTAAGATATCTCTAAAATTACCACATACCAAAATACATATGGACAGATGTTTTTACAGATAGAAACACATATGGCTAAGAAAGTATACCTAAAGTAGATGTTGATGTGACAAAGGAGCTCGATAGAGTCAAACACGAAGATGTCACGCTCGTCATGGAACTCACGAAAGTTGAACTACCATACACAACGACGACACCCAATGCCAATAGTAGGGAGCTCGTCGCACGGTTTATAGAGCCAAGTTGGAGAAGGTGGAGCAAGCAACCATCGGCCTTGAAGGTCGCATAGTATTAGTTAGCGAGGGAGTGGAAGGCACCAATGGGGCGGCACACGATGCCCAGAAACTCCATGTTCCGTGGTGACGAAAGGAACCCTTTGACTACGTCGTGGATTCACATGAAATTCTCCTTTAGGTTGTCCACCCACACCTCCCGTATCTCCACCAACTCCTTGTCATCGTCTCTATTGCCACCACCACTGGGCTTAGGGATGATCGCAGCTGTGGGATTTGACATTAGCATCCTGAATTTTCTCCCAAAATCAATCTCTTCTAGGCTTTGGCCACCGTGGCCACCTCCGTAGATTGGATTTGAATATTTGGGTGAAATGAAGGGGAACGGAGCTCATGTGCTACTCACTCGAGGAGATGAGATAGCCGTTCGGATGCATAAGAGATGGGTTCCACTAGCATATGGGCCGCACATATTTATTTTAATTTTTTCTTATAGTATATTCACTGGCATGTGGTATTTTATTTTTTTTCCTCTAGCACCTTCTCAACCTGTAAAAAAAAAATCAAGGAAGTCAATTTACACGGGTTGTAGAAGTTGGAAAATGCCCTAAACTTGATTTTGTTATTGAGGTATACGAATGAAACTCGGCCAGGGCTAGAGTGGATAATTTTAGTGGCAGAAAATCAGACAAGAAAAACGTATAGCCTTGCTAAAAATAATCTTCTCTTCGGCTCAGAAGGCGATACATAACTAACTGTTGGACGAAATTTCTTTGGCTATAAGCCCATAAAGCACAGTGCACAGCTTTGCATCGTTTGGATCTGTCTTCGAAAAAGGGGCACTGCTAGTTCACGCGCGAGCGCCGCGACCCCAAGTCACGTATGCGGCGCGTCCCTGCCGATTACGAAAGCGCTAGCTTTTTGCTCGCACCGAGAAATCGGACTCCATTCAAATCTTCATCTTGTGCCACATACTTTCATCTAAAAATATCAAAAATTTTCATTTCAAAAATATGAAACTTTCATATCAAATTAAAAACATTCAATTCAAGTCTAAAATTTTTATCTCAAAATCACAAAAGCATTCAATTGAAGTCAAAAAATTTCATCTGAAAATCACATAAACTTCAATTGAAGATCTAAAACTTTCATCTACAATTTCAATTAAAGATCTAAAACTTCCATAAAAAATCACAAAAAACATTCAACTCAAAATCAATAACTTTTATATAAAAATGCACGAAACTTCCAGTAAAATAATCTACAACATTCAACTAAATACTAAACTCCCTCTTCTCCTCCAACTACAATATCACCCTTCCAGCCGCCACCCTAACTATGGCCACATCATGGGGGTGCCTTATCAGGGCCTCCAGCTCCTGAGAGGCTAGCATGAGCCTAATTCAGTGCACAATGACAGCAGCTATAGTTCATAGAGAGACAGAGTCCCCACGGCAGGAGAAACAGTTGATGGCTGATACCGTAGCCCCGATGACGCTAGGGGTGATAAGCTAGGGGTGGCACCATAGCCAGAGAAGGAGATGAGGAGGGATGGAGGATGGGTGGAGAAGGAGACCAAGATAGGGGAAGCAACAAAACGGGCGTTGGTATAGTAAATTGGTGGCAACGGTGAGCCACTCCATCGATTTTATTGAATGGAGAGGAAACAATAGGAAGAAGGGGAATCGAAAAGGGGCTTGTCAGCTCATGTTCTCCGCTCTTGCACTCCTTCCAACTAGCAGTCCTTTTGGGCTGAAATCGTGCATAATGGGCGCAACTGCGCCACATAGGTTTTCCAAAAAAAGGTCTATTTTACTCTCGCCAACTATTCGTTATTAAACACTCAAGCCACTTTAACTCGTCAAATTATTTTTTGCCCATTTTACTACAACCCCGATCTATTTAAAAATAACTCATTTTACTATGTAATGATATTTATGTTATTTTCTCTCCTCATACAGATATAGTTCAGTCAAACTTTTGTACTGTTACACCCAACCTTGGCACTACCTACAATGACACCAGAGAGGGTACACTATAGGATATCGATGTGAACCGAATCCCATGAAATCGCGATGCTGGTATTAGTCCTAGGACATAATACTAGTATCCATGGTTAACCATAAGATGCATTATTGCAACTAAATATAATTTAGATATATTATATCTCTAGGATGTCACATTTTTAGAACAACTCTGAGAGTGTAATCGACAAGCAGAGAAGTAGCAGAGAAACTTAGTGGAGCTAGACCCAAATCACAAGCAACGGCCTAGGATTAGAAAAGAAAACCTAACCTTCACCTTCACTTCAATCTTCTTATGAGAGAGGAAAAACAACAATGAGTACATACGTACTTAGCAAGCCATTTAATATAAGTATGCAGGCTGCAAATGAGGATTGGGATTGTTTTACAATCTTTTAAAAATATTTTTTAGAAACACTAAGTGTAGAGTTGTTTAATATAAGGTTGGAAAGAGGCTCTTGTCTTGATCCAGTCTGTGGATTGTTTTGCAGTAACTCAAGCAAAAATAAATAAATTTTAGTTGATTAAAAACTATTCACCTAGTTGTCCTACCATGACACTAGCATACAACCTTTTGACCTAGATAGCTTCTAACTAGTTTTTTTCATCTATTAGTTTCTTTTCATTTTCATAACCATTGGGCATTAGCCCATCTCACATCTCATCTCTTTGGCTTCCAAAACTGTCTATAATCTCCATCAAACTTTGCTTATCCTCTAAAATCGTAATTTATGATGCCATTTGACATTCCGATCCACACATGATTGTTTCATACCACGTAATGGTCATCCATATGTCGTCATGACCGATTCTAGTAGTGATTCCTAACCATAAACAATTTTCATAACACTTTAGAAACAAATCTATGCTAAAGGAATTATCTTATATTCACCCATAACCATAGGTATGTCTTCTCGAATAGTTTGATAACCTCTGCAGAGGCTGCAAGATTTAACCATACGACACGATCTTACTCCCTCACTAGCCAAGTAGCGAAGGTTCATGATAAGGCCTTTTAAAAGCCAACTAAGGGTACATCATGCCATATAGAAGGGTTCTCTCTAAACCGAGTATCAATCAAACCTTAGCCCTGTTCTACCTAGAAATCTAGGATGCCTCCATTCAATTGTACACATTACGTTAAAATTTTAATTTACCCCCAACACATCATATTGACTTACATCTTCTCATTCCAGCACTCTCCAACTATTGGCATACAAGTCATTTTTAACCAATTAATTGCTTAGCCAGAAATATCTCATATCACTTATGTGGTCACACTATGAGATACTCGAATGAAATTTTTAAGGAATCGGTTTTTATATGCAAATACAAAGCATCACCACCAAGGCAACCAATTTGCATCGTGGTTTGTCGCAAATAGCTTTTTATTTCGCAAACTCACTGACACCACGTATTGGATTTTTCAAAGGTTTAGAAATCCATTTTTCCATATTTTCAAGCATGTGTGATTGAATGGAACCATTGGTATCTATGCCCAAGGGCATGGGTGTCAACGCACCATGAGGGTAGAGAGACAAGGAATAAGGGTATCAACATCCTACAGGTATAATACAATTACTAGGTAGATTCGTCGATCATCTTATAAACCAAGGCCGATGAAGTTTATCATACACACTAGTAATGTAATTTTGTAAACAAATATTTTATAAACTGTGAGCAATAGGATCAAAAGATGACTCGCCTTTGTCTTCGTCTTCAAAGTCTTTAAATCTTGATGTTCAAAATAATTTTCATCGATGTCGACTACACGTAAAACAAATAAAACCACACAAAACCCTAAAAAAATACTATTATTAGTAATTAATAGTGAGATTGGATAGATCTCAATTTAAAAAAAAATTGGAGACTTGAATAGGGTTGATCAGAGTTATAGATAGGGAGATATGATTTTTGGATTATTTAAAAGAATTCTAGAAATGAAAAGGGATTTATTGAAATTGGAAGAAGGATATTCCCAATAATATTACTAGACAAAGGCTAACACGTGGGGCCAACTTTTCAAGGAAGGGGAGGGGAGAAGAAGTAGACTTCCTTTATTGGATGGTAGTGCTATTGGGAGAGGCCTGTTGTTGGGCAGAGGGAAAGGAGGTCGAAGCCTTTGGGCTTTGGAGTTGATGGGCTAATGAAAGGAGGAAAAGGCCAATGGCCGATTGGGCTGGTGGATTGCACATGGCGGCCTAGGGGACGGCTTGGCCCATGCGTGAGGCTGTGCATGTTCACAGGACGGCGCACGGTTTATGGGTCACGACCTGCCACGTCGATGCCGCCACATAGGCTTAGACTAGGGTAGTTGACCTCGGGCGGCATTGACGACCGACGGTGGCCAATGGCGCCCTGGCAAATGGCAGTAGCTCTCGATGGGAGATTTGGAGTGGAGGAAGGAGAGGTCAGTGGACAGTTTGGATTAGGGCTAGGGTCATCAGAGAGGGCAAATGGTGAGTGAAGGAGATGGCCTGGCACCGTGCGACATTAGGTCGCCGGTAGAGACAAAATAGGCAGCGGATTGGCTCGAGATGTCTCTAGTTTTGTGCGGTGAAACAAGAGGAAGGGAAAGAGGAAGGAAGGAGGGTGCTATCTTGTGACGGTCATGGAGGATTATGGTTATGGAATTGGTGAAAACCAGATAAGAAAGATAGGAATGGTGACAGCAAGGCTAGGGAAAAGAGGAGGTTGAGTGGTTGAGGGCTTGGAGGTGCGGGTTGAGAGGAGCTCCCCTAGCCTATTTATAGGCAAAGGCCAAGCGCTAGTCGACACCGGAGAGAGGTGATGGCACAATGAGTGAGGAAGGTGGTAGCGTTGGCTAAGGTGGTGGCGGTAGCGTGGTATGGAGGAAGTGTTGTCGTTGTGTTTGCCTGAGAGAGGGAAAGAGAAGACAACGATCATGGCACGATGATGGGACAGGATGGAGGAGTGGCACAAGCTGGCCGAGTCAGAGCGACAATGATGTTGTGGCAGGTAGCACCGTGATTTTAGACAAGAGTTGTGCGTGCGAGGGTGGCAAAGGTGACATTGTAGCAGAGGTTACTGGCACAGGGAAGAAGACGTGCACGCACATGGCAGTGAGGGTGGCATAGTCAATGGCCATAAGAACAAACAAGTGGTGGGCGTGAAAGGGAGAAGTGAGTAGGAAGAAGGCCTATGGCTGTGGGCACCACTACTGGCCTAACAGGTGGATCTTGCTGTTGTGTGCAGCACGTGGATGGGCCATGGGCTGTTATGGCCTGGACATGCGTGGGCGGACTGGGCCACGTGAGAGAGGCTGGGTGGCCGCAAAGCTTGGCCAGCGTAGCTACGGAAGATGGGCCGGCGATGTTGAACCGAGATGGCTAGAGGAGGGGATGGTGGACCGCAGAAAAAGGAAGAGTGAGGCCACGTGGGCTAGGGAAGAGAAATTGAGAAGGGGCGCACGAAGGAAACAGTGGTATTTGGTATTTGCACGGATTGAAATTTGAAAGAATTTTGGGTATTTGGGTTTGGTTTTGAATTTAAATTTGATAATTGAATTCAATGATAAGAGGGGAATTTTTTGATGGAGTACTTGGGTTATTTTGAAGGAACATTGAATTTTGGATAGGAGGTTTGAGGAAAGAAGAGAGAGATTTAAAGTGAGATCTTAGGTTTAAAATTTGAATTTTGATCTAAGGATTTTGTGGAGAAGATTTCAAAGGAGAGGTTTGGAGGATTTTGATAGAATTTTGAAAGAGAGGAATTGATGGTCTTTTGGAAACAAGGAGATATTTAACGAATGGTTTCAGAGGGAAATTTTGAATTGCAAAATTATTTGAATTCATATAGGAGTTTTTGAATTGGGGCTTAAAGTGGGAATTAATTGGTATCTTTCGGCACTTAAGTACTTAATCACACACAAATATCAAATATTTTTGGAAAATATGTTTTTTTATAAAAATAATTTTTAATTGCTCTCATGATTATTTGCGTATATCGGAAGAACCTACTCCTGATTCAAATTGATCCAAACTGTACTTCAAGGAACTTCATCAGATGGGGCCCAAGCCACGTCCATCCAAATGAAGCATACCTGATAGTCTAGTCTTTTCCGTGGAGGTTTGGAGGGAGACAAGGCTCATGCATGCAACACTTTTATCTGACCTGGCACACTCTCTACTGTGTTCAAAAAAAGGATACATTCTCTCTTGTGCAGCTAGTGCAACACTGTCCAATCTACGACTGTTTGCACCTAAGATGCTTGGAATGGTCTGCACTCTGAAACTCTGCAATGACCAAGTTGCAAGTGCTGTAGGGATTAAACTGTTTTGCTAGCTGTTACGTCTCTCATGGCGCCGATCCATCAGCTTCAGAGAAAAACTACCCGTTTCGTTCCGAATTCCTTTTCTTTTGGTCAACTTGCGAGAAACAAACTGATGCCCGTGAGCCAGCAAAAGTGTTTCTTTCCGACACACGATCAGAAGAATTACTCAAGTGGAAAAGCTAGCTAGGGCCCTTGTAGTGAGTTAGTAACTGTCCCTTTTTTCAATGGAAATGAGTCCCTGAAAATGAAATGAGCCGGTTAGTTTTCACAAAGATTTTGGCTGCTCGATCCGATGAAAGCACATTCTAGCTGAAATGATTTAGTAACTTAGAAGAAAACGTAATGCCAAGTCAAATAATTATAAAGTATGAAAAAATTGATAAATAAATATGATAGGCATATATATCATCTCATAGAATTTCAATATACTCTTCTTGGGTAACCAAAAGTTACAGGTTTTTTCATATAACGTAGAAAAAATTATGTATTCCTAACTCCCGAACGGCAGGCCCTTAATTAGTAATTACAGTTAATTGCATTTGTATTTGTCAAGTTGAACGAAAGAAAAGAGACTAGGGGTACAGAGCTCTGCGCACAGCCTGACCTCAGGTGACAGACACACCCCGTGAACAGTATAAGCAGCAGCCATCACTCGTTAAATCCATCATTCCTCTGTCACTAGCTAGCTACTACTCAAGATAGTAGGGGTGGCGCCATGGCCGGAGAAGGAGATGAGAAGGGATGGAGGGCGGGTGGAGAATAAAATAAGGATAGGGGGAAGCAGCAGATCAGACGTCGGTGCAGCAGATTGGTGGCGACGGCAAGCCACTCCATCGGCCTCATTGAATGCGGACGAAACGAGAGAGGAACAGATAAGTAGAATCGAGAAGGGGCTCCTCAGCTCGTCTTCTGTGTTCTTTGACTCCTAGGCAGCAGTCTTGTGGGTATTGTGAGCTAAAATCGTATGCCAAAGGCTCAGCTGCGCCAAATATTCTTTCCGTCGAAAAAGTCCATTTTATTCTGTCCAACTTATCAAACAATCAAGCCACTTTAATTCCCCAAACTATTTTTAGCTTATTTTACTATAAC
Organism: Oryza coarctata; assembly: GCA_030770085.1. NCBI lineage: Eukaryota > Viridiplantae > Streptophyta > Magnoliopsida > Poales > Poaceae > Oryza > Oryza coarctata. Next base: position 11,097,583 of record CM061471.1, read on the forward strand.
CCTAAGCTATTTAAAAACAACTTATTACAGTATGTAATGATATTTATATCTTTTTCCTCTCCTCGTAAAAATATATTTTAAGTTGAACTTTTGTAGCACTATATGTGAAAATACAAATTTTGATAAAAAAATCAATCTAAATATCAAAATGATCAAAACTGTATGGAAACTATCCTACCCACTACTTCAATGGCCCAAGCCACGTCCATCCACATGAAGCATACCTGATAGTCTAGTCATTTCCAATATTTTGTTATTCCATGTAAAATACAACATACTATACATTTATGCTTTACAAAAAGAGTACTATCCATTGGAGGGAGACAAGGCTCCAGAGTACATTGAGATTCAGCTTCAGATGGAGCTATGTGTTTCACTTTCAGGCCCCAGCTGCTAGCTTGCTGCCAGTGCCATCGATCAAAAGTCAGATTATTCTCAACCATCTGTATTCCTGTACTGTTAATTTTGCCTGGCTCTCATGTGCATGCATGCAATGTGATGATCAGTTTCCCAGTTGGACGCACAGATCAAGGACAGAGCTTGGTGCTGTGGCAGCTGGTGATCGATCGATGACGATGATGTTGTGTAGCTTACAAGGCCACCAATCTGAATGGATTCTGCAGCTTGGGCTAACTCTTCCATTGATTACTAGTACTAGTGAAGTAGTGATATCAGCTTGCTGCATGATCAACTAGAGCAATGATATGATGCTGTGATTAATTGGCACCCAGTTAACAAGGTTTGATTTTCAAGCCAAGTGGAACAAAAATTCCGTTGTGCAAGTTGTTTGGTATCCTGCAATGATAATCAGGCTGCTTTCCTTGCTATCAAGTCACGTCGTTGGTATGTTCGTTCCTAACTATTTTTTTCCAAATGTAGAAAGCAATGGGTTCGCACAGTGTAGGAAATGACTCGTGGATTTTAGCATTCACTCAACAGTAAATAGTCGGCAGCAAGCTGAATATCGATAGATGGCCTGGAGACTAAACGGCCTTCTCACTTCCCAACCTGAAAGGGACTCTAAACGCACGCGCGTATACCAAGTGTTATATGTACAAATATTTCTTGATTTTAACTTAATTAATTAAGGACGTGAGTAAGAAAAGAAGTTTGATTGTCTGATGTTTATTTAGCTTATAAAGCAAAAGAACGGTAGAGATAAGGACGAATTTTCAACGAGCCTTCATGTCTAGCTTTTTTTAAAGGAGGAGCTGTCAATCTAAAATAACATAAATCAAAGAAATAAGAACACTTTTAGCCAGTGTTTATAACCACTTAGCTTTAGTAGTAGTAGCTTTTTTCAACAAGTCATGATCTAATATAAATTGTGTAACATGAATAAACATTTATTTATATCTTCTTTCGGGTTCTAAAAAGAGAAAAACTATATATGTAACCTTATTTGTTTAATATGAAGAAATTTTTTCTTTATCAATTTGTTATAGACGATTGTCTATACTAACGACCCTATAGGATAGCCTGCATCTTGTATAAGTATTAGAAGAGAAGTGTTCCGAATGTAACTGACTAGAGAGACAATAACAAAATAAATTTTGACTAGGATAATTAAAATTTTCTTCTGCAGACACTTAAGTGAGAAATATGGTTAGTACAGAGTAATACATTTAATCTTCTAAAGCAAACATCGACAATATATTTTTCATTTTTATCTAAAAAAGGATATATCTATTTTTTAATCCTAATGAGTCATTAGGGGCAGATAAATACAGTCATTCTTTTACTTGCTAAAATCCGGCAGAAATATTTGTATTTTATTGATACACTAGGAATATTTTATTTCGATTGCATTATTATTTAACATTTTTATAATTAATGATCATAATTTACCTCTAACTTTACCTAATTCTTATTATAAAAGCCACTGACCTATATAGACTCATATCCTAATTTTAATAATTCTTCTATATGCATTATAAATTATTTTATATTCTTTAGTGTGACCTCCTCTATTGGATAAGTTTTAATAATATATTCTGGATTTATTATATTGCTTTTAATATATATAGTCAATGATTTTTGCACTACACTTTTGATGTCGTATACATAGATAATAATAAAAATATATCCTACTGTTTTTGTGTATGAAAATTTTCACATGTAATTTATAATTCTTTATTAGTTATAAGTTTATATATATAACTTGTATTTGTTTTGCAAGTCAGAATAGTTTATTGTTCAACCATTGGAAATAGATAAGCAATAAGTAATAAGTAATAGGAAAGTGATAAGAACGTAAGATTATTACCCAAGCTATGAGAAAAGCGACCAGATATTTTGAAAAATTTAGGCGCCTGAAATGTAGATACTCCCAATGAATTAACAATTTTACTGCATAAACAATCTATTATACAGCGAAATAGTTGGTATATATAGCTATCCATGATTAGCCCATAGATTAAAAAGCCGATCATTCTAATGGGAAAAGTCTGAGCTAATCGGACGGATATTCGGTTCAGTTAAAAATAGGAGATTATCCAAATGGTACTAAATCGGAGGAGTAGCAATGAAAGCTATAGCAAAATACTTTATCTATATATGAGATATCTTTTAAAGGTAGTTATGTTTAGTTAGTTTTATTAACTTCCTTATAGTATTTTTTCTTTCATGTTTTTAGAAAATAACGTCCGATGGTTGTTGTAAGGATTCTTGTAATTGCAAGATATAAATATAGACTCCTTCGAAGCTTGTAAATTATCTCTCAATCAAATACATTTTGGCGCATCACCACTCTATTTTATCTAAATTTTTTACCGATAGGTTCTGGCATTCAACGTAAGACCGCATCGGTTAGTTTCGAACTCCTACGAAAGGATAAGTCCCACCACTATTCTAGTATATTCGTTCTATCTAAGATTGCATTGGTTTTATTTGACCTTTTAGTCCAATCAAATATACTACATCACATCCACGTGGGATATATCGACTTATCAAGCTTCTTTTACTATCATCAGTCTCGTACTGAATCGGTTAGGTTCCATCTACTAGACTGCTAATAGTAGATTGATATATAAACTAATAGGTTTCTACTCGACGTTTCATCAGTGTAGCTAGCCGATGAGTTATCCACACATCGACCTAGTGTATCAACTCCTCAACTGATACACGTACGTCTCTAGTGATTTCCTTTAAGCCTCACGTCCAGTGTATCGGCCTCTCAACCGATATACACATATCTTCAAAGATGTTCTCTTATCGGCTCAACTAGCAAATGGGTTTGCCCGTTACTTCCATCCACGCGTCTAATCTAACATCCGCTGTCTTGTTACTATTAGCCTTAGTTTCATACTGTCTCGATTCAGTTCGATCTATCGAGACTGACTCTAACGGTAACATCATGGTGGTCACTAGGTCTCATATTTTTGACGATTGGGTCCTATTCCTTCTTATTCATCGCACATTATATTGAAAACAGCATCAGCTTTACAACCGATGAACGAGCGCTATAGCCTTTACTAGCAACTAACTGATAGGATGACCCCGCTGATGTATCTTTCATTCTCTTCGTCACCATTTGACTACTTCTTTATTGGCTTTCTAGCCGATGGAAGAGTGTTCCAGTCCCTATCGGCAACCAGTCGATGGTAGGGATGCGTTGAATACGGCCGATGACTATCTCAACCATATCGGCAATCAGCCGATAGCATGAGTTCGTACCGGCTTATCATCCGACTGACTTATCCATTTATCTCTTTGTCAATTGCAGAGTCAAATTGGTTGGCACGCTTGCATTTCCATCATACCGACGAGGGGACAACACAACAGAAGGACCTCAGCAAGCTCTCAAACTGATCGACAGAACCAAATGACAATCGAGAACGCACGCCATCCAACAAAACCGAAAGGCCTGCACTGGAGTGAAGCAGATCTTCTAGGCCTCAATGTGTTCACGAGTTTCGACACGAATATATTTTTGACATGCCCAGTGGGACAATCAGGAGTACGCTCCAATGAACCGATGAGTGGAACAGATCTCCTAGGTATAGGCGTGTTCACGCGTTCGCATCGGATCGGACCTCTGTCCAGTTCGATCAATCCCCGTGGGTTTAGGCGTGAATAATGGCATCTTTTTCACCTCCCTTGAGCATATCTAATGCTCCACGTAGGCAAAGCACTGATGTGTCACTTAATGAGGAGAGGGTGATGACATAGGTCACATGCAAAAGTTAGCACCTATGCCAACTCTAAAATAATTAGACCAAGCCAAAAATGCACCAGGACACGGATGGGTTTTTTAATCACGTCTTAATGCAAATATAAGAATCCCAATAGAAATATTTTTATGTATCTCATTCTCTATGGAAACCATATGTAGAAACCATGCATTGTTGAGATTGTTCTAAACAAGCATTTAATATCTTCTCTTCTCAAAATACTAATTTTAGACTCTACCAATAGGATTGTTCTTATGGTCCCTACTTGTTTGCTACATGTCATCTAAATCCTACCTGACAAATCTTCTAGATGACTAGCATGATAATATTGCACGTGCCCTAAGGTTGATTACCCATTGGGTTGTTCCTATTTTGTAATTCATTTTATAGTACTTCTGCTTTACTAACAAGTTAATAATTTACATTGGATATAAATTTGATCGTTGATTTCATATGTACTAACTGGAATAGTTTTGACAAAACACGCTATGACTTTACTATACCGCCACATTATAATTCTAATTTTATCTCGTAAGCTTTGTACGACCCATACTACCATGTGTTGCACCGTATAATTTGATCCATTGAATCTCAATGGGGAATTTGGTCCATTAATCCCCACATCTCATCAGCTCAATAAAAAAGGGTAAAAAGGAAAAGAAGAATCACATATATACAAAAGAACATTTTGCTCTCTAGGGTCACAATGACTTTAATTTCAACAATACAGGTAACAGGATATTAAAACATTATTAATATTTCAGCTACTAATCAGCCGGCATGATAACGATTAGCACGATCGAAAACACGGCGATCTCTTGTGTGCCGGCCGGGACAAAAAGCGCAAAAGCTTAGCTAGATCGATCGATCGATAGATACTCCATATATTCCATTCGATGGATTGTGCCATTACATTCTAGCTAGAATGCTAGGTAGATAGCTAAGCTAGCAGCTAATCTAATCACCTCATTACACCCAACCAACTAACTTTTAAAAAGTGGGTTCCAGTAGTAGTCACAGCAGCCAATTAAAGCCAGATCCAATTAAACACACTAATTCCAAACGTAATCTCCCTGTGCTGTTGCGTGCAAGCATCATCCTCCTCTCCTCTCCCCTGTGCAAGATATGGTCCCCGTATCTCATCAGCTCAGGAAAAAGAGGGCAAAAAAAAGAAGGAAAAAAGGTGAGAGAAGAAGACACCGGTTAGTGATCTTAATTGTCTCACTTGCTAGCGGTTTCCGTTTCCACTCCCCTGGCGGTATGAACACGGCAAACCGCGAGTGCATCAACTAGATTGTGGCACGGTTATCCTCATTTTAGTGACAATACATGGTGCGTAATTTAGAAAGTTGTTAAAAGATTTTTGGAACGAGAAGTTTTTTACTCTGAACCTTATGTAAATTTTCGTACAATAGTATAATTGGTAGGAGTTTGATACGACGTAAAAGATGAGAGTAAGACCCAACTTCCTATCTCCATTACAGATTACTTGGTCATTCTAACATTTATTTATTTTTATCAAGATGCTTATCATTCTCACATTTTGTACAATGTTTTTAAGGTGGCTCCTTATCCTTTAATATAGCCATGCATAATTGTTAATCAGAGCTAATGACTGCTTTTAGAAAACAACTGTGTTATACCTAATGAACAATAGATTGGATTTCACGTATGCAACAATTATTAAGCTACAATGTGTGCACATTCTTAGATGACCGACAAATTATAAAAATGGAAGGATGCATTGGCTTCCGACTGATGCCCGGTGGAACAGGACTAGCTAGATAGCTAGCTCTCCAACAGTCCGACCTGTTGCATGCGTCATAGTGGCGTCAGCGTGTAGAATGATTGGGCGTTACATCCAGATGGTACGCAAGTGCACACTATTTTTAGGAGGCATAATTGGTTTAATTTTGGCTCCCACTAATTGCGTCTGGTTCTGTGCAATCTCGAGGGCGACGGCCGGATTTGCTGCCTTGCTAGCCACTGTTCATATAGTACTTGGAACGCAGCCACTGTTCCTCTTAATTTCGTGCCCCTGAAAATGCACATTTTTAGAGAAAAATGCTATTGAAATTAATATTATTTGCTAATGCGCTTTTCTTTTGTTTTGATAAGGAGCTGATTAAAATCATGTCTGGTTGATTTTGCAATGGTCCCTCGATGATAAAATAAGGTTAACGATTAATGTTTAATTAAGATTGGCCAGCAATGACCTACCTCGTTTCTACATGCTGAATTTCTCTCATCCTTTCGAAGTGGTCGTTGCTGGTATACAGAATTCTGGCATCACTTGTTGCTTCAATCACCAGTGAGACTAAATTGTCGCTAGGAAATGCGGTTAATTATTAGTACTAGTATTGAACTACTGGATACTTATACTTTGATCGATTAAGTCAGCTCTCACCTGTGCTTCGTGGATAATGCAACTGGTGCTGCTAATCTAACTAAATGTACGCGTCTCTGTTCATTTGGCGTCACTAAATGTCCTTGCAGCTATCAGCTATTGGGGGTTGTTTGATTCCTTGTACTAAGATTGTCTACAGTGCATGCGCCATAATTTTGCATCAAATATGCCTATTTAGGTGATAAATCTTGTGCACTTTTAAGAATCATCGATGTGTGGAACCCTGTAAGCAGAAAAAGAACTTCGACACATATGGTTATGAAACAAATATACATACTCAATTTTCCATCAAAATCTTCTAATTTGTGGTGTGATAATTTGTGGAAATAAATAACAAACACCTAGTCCAATGCAAGTTTGTTCGACAGGTTTTATTTAATTTAATTGGTACCTTCAATTTTCTTGTGGCTTAGGATTGAACAATTAACTGATCCGTAGCTGAGATACCTTATGTTATTTTGTTGATGTAAATAATTGCTAACTCTTTGGGAACTCCTCTCTGAACCTGCCTATCACTTGTCAGACACTCAAGTATAGCTAGAGAAATAAAAGAAAGGATATATACATACGTATATATGTATGTGGAAGATGTGCTACCTCTAGTTGGCTTGAGAAATTATCTGTTTGCAAGAAGTTTCTATTGTATTTTTCCGTAGCTAGGTATTTTCAGTATTATACGTAGGTTGGCCTGTCAGTTACTAGGATGCATCTTTTTATCAGATAACATGTTTTTTTAAAATAATAAATAGTTAAATGCGAATAGAGGACCTAATGAAAATTTATATGTTATAGCTAGGGATCTTAGATAATATATAGTTATTAATAATACACTACTAGTACATGATCATATATATGAAAAATAAGCAAGTGTAAGCTACGGATGAATTTAATAATTAAAATAACTACAGTGTTCCAAATTGCAACGCAACGTAATCTTTTAGTTGTGCAGTACATTTTTTTAATTATCTACGAGAAAATAGCCTCGCTATTTTAATAGTAGGGTCAGTGAATGATCACTGGATACGTATTATTATAACGCGTAATCAATATTAATTTCCTATAGGATGGTACACAGGCAAAGAGCACTGGCATGCATATATAGTAGATAAAGTTTCCTCCAATCTAGCTGGTACATTTTCACTCTTAAAAATATAACAAAATTGTTCTGAAAGCGATACATTATCCGACTGGACTGAAAGCACCCAAGACATGCAGTCTCTTGCTTGGCAATCAAAGCTGTTTGCTAGATGTACTTTTCATATTTTTAGTACGTAGGTTGGGGAAATCCTAGCAATATATCTTCCCTAAAAGTACGTAGTACATTCATTGTGACATTGTTGTCTCATTTCATTAACTGTGATCGCAGACCAGTACACATGATGAATGGACTCCGCGCGTCAATTTAATGAATTGAACAAACAGCAAATGGGAATGATATATTCTTGCTACAATCTATTAAGTATGGAGTACTTAATTGGTCAATTATAATGTCTCAGGCTTAAATCCTGGTGGCACGAAAATTAACTCTTGTGCGTACATGATTTTTTTCATCAGGTTTAAATACCGGTGACACGAATAGTATGGACATGTAGATGTTTTTTAATAAGAATTTTGTGAGGTCAAAAGTTTATCGTTAGTACCTATTTCTTTAAACGTGTGTCAGGGAAAGCACACTCGCAGGTGTGTGGTGTGTTTTAGTAGTGTGAAAAAGAATTATGATGTCTACAGGTGCTCTTTCATTGACAAATTTGATTTTGAAGTATGAAATATATATTAGTTGTTAATTAGTCTAAATATAAATCTTGCATGATTACTCCATCCCTACGTTTTTAAATAACTTACTGCGAGCACTATGCACTTTCACATTTTGAACATTTTGACCACTTGTCTTTATTTTTTAAAAGTATTTACAAATACTAAAAAGATTTTAGATGTGATGTTATTAAAATTTTTATGTCATAAATATAAGCATAAGATTGTTGCTGACTTTAACTAATTAAGCGTAATTACAGATCAAAATTCAAATAGTAAAATGAAAATTGTCACCTGTTATTTAAAAACGAAGGGAGTATTTCTCATATTACTTAAACTGAAAATATACAGTTCACTCTGAAAAATCAATTAACAGCTAGCTCCACATGAATTTAACAATTATTACATTAATTATTAGCTAAATTTATTGTTTTATGTTTCTTGTGTTCTGCTTGGTGTTGAAAATTTGCAATAATAAGTGATGATGATTATGTGCATCTCTCCGGGTATAGAGGCCCAAATATTTTTTATATATACATTGTCTAAGAAAAATCAGTTACTTTCCCTCTCATATTTTTCTCACTATTCAATGAAGAAAACTCGTATAAGACTATTCTTCAGACAAAGGAAGGAGGATGGTCAGGATTAATTTAGATGTCAAGTATGAAACTACGCGGTCTGAGGAGTTTAATTAATTAGGTAAACAAATCACCAAGCTAGATTCGCTACGTCAGCCTCATGGGGGCGATTATGCATTACTTTACAGTAAAATAGCCTACGTCGTCCTTTTGTCACTGTACATAAACAACTTGGATTATTATAATCTCCTCCTTTAATTAGTACCAAGCTGGGAATATAAAACTTTGCAAGGGTGAACCCTAGTAATGACCTAACTTCATGGGGAATTCCCTTGCTTTCTCCTACCATGTATAGCTTTTGCTGCCCCTGATAAATGATTGAAAGGAATCAAAATTGTTGGTGCATGGTAGGGACAGTCACACTGAGGATCTTCAAAGATCAAGCAAGAAATTAACACTACCAAAAGTCTCGGTAAAAGGAGTCAAAAAAATATTTTTTTCCGAGTGAAGCGTCACTATTACACTTTGCAGGCTGCTATATATAAAGGGATATATAATCAGAATCTTAATTAATTAACTGGGTGCATTTGGATTGTGACGTGTCACTGAACATCTAAATCTCAAGTACTAATTAGGTTTTAGAAAAAAGGAAACAAAATTAAGAATCTCCTGAGTGAATATATATGCTAAAAACATGGATATTAATTTAATTTATTATTGTCCTTTTAATTGGAACTTTTTCTAGGGTTCATATTTGACCCCATCAAATATGCTTTCCCTAAATTAAATAACTTGAGAAGTGGCATCTCAGCTGCTCTGAAAATTTAGAGGGGAAAAAGAATAAATAGGCATGTCATGTCAAAAAAAGATCAAACTTCATTGAAAAAAAGAAGGTGGCAGTTGGAATCATGCACTCTTGATTTGTCCATCACAAATTAAGAAATGTCGAAGGTAATTAGAAATATGAGATAATGTTAATTGTTTTCAGAAAAAAAGAATGGCAATCTTGATTTGTCCATGAAATTTATAGTGGATTTGTTTTTGTTGAATTAACTAGCCAGCTCGATGTAAAATAACAGACATATATTTTAATTTCCTAGCTAGACGGAGTATATAAGATATTTAAAGTAATCGGACATGCATAATCATATATGTATATATAAGTACTATATAAATATATTAATTCATTAATATTGTATATATTATTGATTTATGGATTCTATATACACAATACGCAATTCTAGAATAAATTTAAAATTGGCAGTAACGAAATGTCGGGAAATCCAAATTCAAATTTTCTAGGAAATCTTCATAGGTGGCCAGCAATGCAAAATCAGCCTCATGTGAAAATATTTCTTAGGCAGACCACATTGCTAGGCTACCTGTGAAGAGTATTTTCGCTAGCAGCTGTCGTTACCCAGCCGCCAGCGCAGACAATTTTCGCTGGTGGCTCTCTTACGTTAACTGCTAGCAAAATTGGTTTTGCGCTGACGGTTGGTGGCTGCCAGCAAAAATAGTGCATTTTCACTAACCTCATGTTTCTGGTGATTGCCCATTTCCTAGTAGTGTATACATTGATTTTGCATGTTACTTTTATGAAGTAGAAAAAGGTAAAAGTAACATATTGCGTATTACAAAATCATAGCACGATTAAAAATAAAGATAAAAATAACATATTGCTAAACCTCATCTATAGTTAGCGAGAATGTGGTTTGCAAGTTGTACGTAGTCATCATCTTCCTTAAATCAAGGAATAGGTTACTCTCTGAACATTCCTCTCCGAAGGATTATATTACTCTCCAATTTTTCATGCATTCTGAGGTAAGAAGACATGTGACGTTAGATAAAGTGCATTAAATAATAGGGAAATGTGGAAGCTAACTAAGCACATACTGTGTAATCCTATCTCTCTCTCTCTATAAACTCACCAAGCATTTAGCAACATTATCTAGAAAATAATAGCTTTTGGATTCCTCTTGTGCTTCGATTACAACCATCCATGTTACCTTTACAACCCACTTAATATGTTTACTATTATAAATCTCGACATGCATTAAGCCACATCATGGAAAAAATAATAGTTGTTGAATCCCCTTATGCTTGATCTTACCTATCTATAATTCCACAACAACTGCTGTATATAGAGCTCAAAATATTGTCCAATTAAACATTTTGATTACACAATATTTCTTAATTATAAACCTCCACGGTAACACACAGGATATCCACTAGTATAAATATATAATTCATCCTTACTAAGTCCCACTTTCGCATCACCTCAATTGTCTCTAGACCTTGGATGATTAATCCATTGTCCAAGTTGTTTTCTTTTTTTTCTCTCTCATGAAACCATATCACCTATGTTTTAGATTTGTATGGTCAAATCTATATGATCTAAATTGTCATAAACCACATCATCTCAATTGTTTATAGCTTTTTCATGATTGATTATATATGCAAAATGTACAAAATATATAAAATTATGTCATTTAGCTACAAAACAAATCCATCTTACACCTAGTTTCTACAATTATCATTTCTCTCATTAACCCACATCACTTCAATGGTTTCTAACCATTAGATGATTAATCTATGGTCTAAATTATCTCCCTTCCTTTTCTACTCACCACATCACTTTAATTTTGCCTTTGGATGATCAATCTTTATGTGATCTAAATTGTATCAGAAATCACCTCATCTGTCTATACATTTTTTCAATAATTGATGAAAGATGCAAATTGTACAAATTGTACAAAGTATATAAAGTTACACCGTCTAGCTACAAAACAAATCAATCATACACCTTATGTCTACAACTATAATTTCTCTCATTACGTCACATCGCCTCAATTATTTCTAGCCCTTGGATCATTAATCTATGGTCTAAGTTATCTCGCATCTATTTTTCATGTTATAAAGCTACATCACCTTAGATTTTGCTTTTGGATGATCAATCTTTCAATTGTCATAAACCAACACATCTCAACTATTTATAGCTTTTTATCAATTCCCATAGCAATGCACAAGGTATCATCTAGTAAGTATTATTTTTGGGCTTAATTTGAGCACTATAAAAATGATTTTTGCAAACCCTGTCCTTTCTTTACACAAGCGGCTCAAATTTTGGGCTGCCTATGCAGATGGCTAAGGTTGTCTTATCGTCGTGGATGGCTTATGGAAACCTATTTCCACAAGCAGTTCTCCACCTATACTAGTGTAGCCATTAGTACATGGTTGAAGTATTTTTAGATGTGATTTTCTTTTAAAAAATTACATGTGCTAATTTACGCTATAAATAACCTTCTTCTTTCTTACAAACAATTCAAACCAAGCTTAATAGCTCATAAATAGGACCCAAAATTTATAAAATCAGGAGAAAGTTTTAATTTTGAAATTCTTAGAGGAGTTGCCTCCCTAAGGTATGAGCATCCCATTCTTAACTTTTTTTAAGTTTGATATAACTTTAAAGCTTTTTTAATTATAGTATAGATCGAAATGACATGTTCTAGCCATTATTAAAGAGAGAGAAGGGGAGAAATACAATTTCACCCTTTCCCTCTCCCCTTCTTTCTAGATATTATTTCCTTCTCACTCAAGATCTAGTCTCTCATATATATATATTTTTAAATATTTCATACTATGATTATCTTATTAATTAATTTATGATGTTCTTTTTAAAAAATTTCTTATTAATTAACGGGTGTTACGAAATGAATCCTAATGAGATAACTCATCATTTCTAGTTGAACATATTTTTGGGTATTGATCTCGATTTGATTATATTGTTTTAGCTTGTTTAGTTCTTATTTCATTGCAATTGCATATTGACAAACTAGTGAACTACTCACTGACAAAGACTTTCATGCAATACAATATAACATGTTCTAGTTCATCCGTAGTGATGCCTACCACTAGAATGGTAAGTAATTTGAGCCCGAGTCCAAACATGCCTCACATCCTTCACCTTGTCAGTGATTTAGTATGAGGAGCATAAACTCTTATAGTGATGTTTTGGGGTGGGATAGTGATGTAAATATATGATGAAAATTAAACTCTTATGTGTTGTTTATTCTCTTGTTATATGTTAGGTTGTTTGGGATGAAATGTTGTGATTTTGGCTGTGATCTATGATGAAATTTTGTTTGTATGTTGAAATACGAAGAGTGAAATTATATATTAAGTAAATTGCACTTTAGACCAGATTTATTGCCTATGTTTCTTTTGCCAAAAATTACACTTTGGACTAGTGTTCCCACATGTCGGTGCTAAGAATATTCTTCTTTCTTAGCCTGCATCGCCTTACTTGCAAATCCCCCACGTTGACCTACTCATTGCCGAGCTCCTTATGCATCTAGATCTATAGAGGTGACCCATGTGGGAAGAGTGTTAGTGATATGCCCTAGAGTCAACATAAAGATATTGTATATATCACATACTATATTTATGATATATTAATTTATTACTTGAAATAGACATTATCATTATTGATTAATAAGTATATGAGTTATTCATGAGACTCCTAATGTCAGATGTTACTATTTCTAAATGATCTCTAATCATATGTTATATGAGGAACAAATATGATTGTAAAATCTGCATATGAATTGATTGATGATCATGTCTCATGACTCATGATATGGATATACTAAATCGATAATATGGGCATATGTTTGTGAGCATATGTTGGATAGACTCGTCATGAAATACTATAGAGATTTTATGTATCATCAGTTAATCTCAAGTAGTGTTTATATAGAGTCCTTAGACTTGATATCATCATGATTTTTAACATATGTAGTAGCTTCTTTTGAGACTACCAAACACTACTCCGTAACAGGGTAGTTATAAAAGTAGTATGTGACTTTACTATGAAATATATAGTGAGATGTGAGTGATCAAGATAGAATTTATTCCTCTTATGAAAAAGATATCTTTAGGCCCCTTAATGTAATGGATTATGGAAATGTATGATCATGCCAAAATGATTAAAGAGTCAATCATAAGATTATAATTCATCATAGGATCAAGAGAGTAATTGAGTTATTAAGAGAATGACAAAGTCTTGCCTTGAGTTCGATTGATATCATAAGATAAAGATATTCATATATAAGAATATTATAGGTTCAACCGATATGATCTTTACGTATACTTTGAGGTTAATATAACTTGATAGAGATCGCTATTAATAGGGTAACCAGAAAGACATTTTTAGGTCATGACCAAATATCTGTGAACCTATAGAGTCGTATGCTTAACGAGTTAGAATACATATGCGAATGTGATTTAGATAAGGGCTCGATTTGGATAGAGATCCGAGTAGACTCCTATTAGATCACAGCCTCCTAGGCCCAAGTAAGAAGGCTTATATATAGGAAGGTAAGGAGGTCGAGAAGAAACATCTCTGTTCACCTCGAGAAAAACCCTAGCTGCCACATCCGAGCCAAACCTTAGCCGTTTGCGAATGCTAGTATACCCACAATCGGCGTTCCATCCCCGGACGTGTGGATACCAGTGGAGGCGCTGCTCATTGCGACATTGATCGACATTAGGATCGTGACGATTGATTGCTTTATCTACTATCTCGACGCGCAATTGGTTGGATCGGCTTCTCTAACCCTACTTCTGCTACACAGGCATCTCATAGTAACGGTCCATGATCCCTGCTTTGCATGATGTCCTGGTGTGTACGGTAGAAAGTTTTTATTTTATGCTATCATAGCCTACGCTTTATCCTTCAAAGAGGTGGAACAGGACCTCACGCATGGGATCAACAATGCCCAAGTGTGGGCCCTTGCAAACCCTCTATGACCTATGTAGGAGGGAGCAAAGGAAACTATGCTATAAAGGAGGCAACGTCATTAGGATCTGACAAGGAGAGATCTGAGCAGAGGGGGGAGAGAAGGCTCGACCTCCGTGGCTCCACATACGCCCCATGCATTGGGAAGCCAGTGCCACTGTTCTAGGGGACTTTGTGGTATAGTGCACTAGTGAGGGTGCTTGGTATGTGGACACCATCGCAAGCTGCACTCTCAACGAATAGGAATAGGCTTGAGTCATTTATCACCATGACAAGGATCACCTCCTCCCCTTCCCTCCACATGACAAGAAGCTTGAGGGCCTTATCTATTCCTCATGGCTCTAGTTCTCACCATCTCTTACAAATTCTCAAATCCACTATTGATGATTGAATTTGGATCATTTACTTCTGTGGAACCATAACTATGTTGATGAGCTCACCTTGTCTACCCTAGATGCTAGAGAAGAAAGAGAAGGGAGATATGAAGAACAGATGGCTCAAATTGAATCCATGTGCAACCTTAAGTAATTGCTTATGGATAACCATTTTCATTGGCAAATATCATAAGGAACCCTCGTGCATAAACCTTCAAGACAATCCCCTATGAAAATTGTTTTATGCCTATAGAAATCGCCAATTTCCATAAGTCCTAAACTATAGGTGGTTGTCTAAATGCCTATTATAATAGGTTACTAGTTATGTGTAAAAATGTTTTGTACAACTAACTGTTTATTGTAACACTCAACTCTCAAATAATTTTATTTTAATAAATTTTTTGTCTGTACATTACACATACTATGGATAATTTTTTTCTCTAGGGGAAATTAAGGCTTCACTTGTAACCATATGGTAAAATTTCATGATTATTATAAACTAAACCATTATTTTTCTCTGAACTGCATATGGATTTGCTGAGTTCCAACGGAACCCTAATACCATATGCAACACATTAGAGTGGCTTGGCATTGTAGTTCTACATATGAAACAAGCCACCAGCTAAGCTAGGGCATACCCCCACAAGCAAAAGCATGCCTTACAGAGGATCTAGTTAATCGAGTTGGAAGAGGTGTATAGCTCATAGAGCCATGGCTCTAGAGACACATAGAGTGGGTAGGGGCCTTAGAACTAAGAGTAGCTAAAGGTGATAATGCCCTATAGAACATACCGTCTCTCCTCCTCGGTGCACAAGTCTTGGATTTGGCCTTGGGTCCAAGTTAGATGCCATCCCCATTCACCATTGAGCCTCCAGGGGACAACCCAAAGGTGCCTTTTTCTAAGGTGTCGATGAACCAAAGTGGAAGGCTAGAGTAAATGACAAGGTCATTGTGCAAGGACTAATGGAGAGGGACACCGATGTGACTACATGGAGGGCTAGGAGGAGAGGGTAATGCCACTCAGATCTAGACCAAGAAGCTTGGGAAGGTAACATTAGCAACAATCGAAGCATGAGAAAAATAAGGCCTGTGGCTAAAGGGGAAGATGAGGTTAGGGGCTGCAATGTAGGACAACACTACTGTAATTTGATGGGATCATGGATGGGAGGAGGGGACTCTCTTGGTTAGGTGGAGGTGGGAGACACAATGGAATAGGGAGGTACTGAGGCGGCTTTGTACATATTATGGGTGGAGGGCGGCTCAGGATAGTTTGGGGAGACACATGAGAATGGATCAAACCATATGCACGGTGGTGGAAAGGGGAGTTGGGATGCACTGGGAGAGACAGAGATAGAAAACTGGATTACGATTCAACACTTTTGCTTATATATACATGCATCATGATGTCACATGTCACGTCCTAAATGGCCTCCCTAACAATGAATAGGGACTGGGGAGGCTTCACTCTCTTAGGGCCTACAAAGCCTGATGGGCACTACTTCATGCTTGTTAAGCATCACTTTGGTGACAAGAACATCTTACCTAGGTCCTCATTAGTGAATTATGCACCATTGGTGACTAGTTATTGGGCTCCATTGCCATCCCTACTTTCGGCATGTTTTCTACATCCCCTGCTTGAGCGTACACCCTCTATCCCCTTCCTTTCCTCTCACATGAGATCTTCCAATCCCTTTTCTTTCCTTGTGTTGTCTTGCATAGAACACTGTAGATGGCATTGGTTCTCCCCCATTCACGCACATCCCACATGTACACCTCTTAATCTCCATGCTAAGAAATAACTCCAAGTACTTAATTGGTGTCCCGATATTGCGAGGTGCCATAACTTAGTTACATGTTCAATACTTCGATATACAGGCTGTCAGTGTCCTAGATATAGGATACTTATAGATGTGCACTTACCTCAATGGGGCCACGATATACCAAATTATACACGGAAACAAACCTAATATATATGGATGAAGCCCGAAGTAGATAAAGAATTAGTCCTTGACAAGAAAAATATATAGATTCCTACTTGGGTCAAACCAGGACGGCTAGGATCATATCCATATTTGTCTTTCTAGTTTTAATTAGATAAGGGGACACCCGAGGATACAAACATAAGGCTCTCACGAGGAGAGGCATAAGAGCTCTGTACGAAGACAACACAACATAAGATACCCTCCTATTGCGTCGAGTCAACATTAGGAAAGCCCAGCTATAGTTAACCATTGTCCATCATGCTATCTAAGCTATATAATGATATATTAGTAGACTAGATTATATTTTTTTCATACTTTTTACCCGTGAGATTAATATAATAGTAACACTAGCCTCTGGTTAATAGGAGTAGAGCTATTATCATCTTGAGAGTCGGAATCTATCTAAAAATCTGTCACAAACGATCTTTATGTCTCTAAATCCTATGGTTAGATATAACCTATCGACAAGAGCCCTAACGAGTCAGCAAGCAAGCTATGCTTTGTGAGAAACAAATTAAAACTAAAAGAAACATATTAAAATAAAGTATTGTTTAATATATGAGAAGTAGAACAAATCATATATGTAATTGTTTCTCGACCGATGGCCTAGACACTCGATAGCTAAAGGTATTACAGTACAGATTATTAGGGATGAACAATATGGCCCACACATGTCAGTCTCTCCCTCGATGGTACCTCGATGGTACGCTTCTTTGCTACCTGTGCGCAACTATTCAATTATTTTTAAAAAGGAACACGATGATGCATGGATCCGTACGACGTAGCCATCATTAGACCATCTTTACAATATTAATCATTTAATTAGCCCGGATTAATCATTCGGGGGGCTCTAAATTAAAGATTATGTTAGTAAACATGCATTATGATCCGGGACGCATACGCATGGTGTTTGTCGTGATGCCAATAAGATGCCGCTGAATTCTTGAGTACCTCTGAATTGTCCAGCACACTACGCTTTTCATTAATCTTTTGCGTTAGTACTAATGAATTTAGCCTTGTGTGCAATCACGATTAGTGTTAATTTGTCCCATATGTGGCTGAGTTGTGTGCACAGTCCATGCACCCGACTAACTAACAAACTCCCTGTGACGCTCAACCACTTATGATTTTTTAAAGAAAGAAATAAGGATATGTTTTGTACGGTGAAAGTATGGCTAATATCTTTCATTTGCATCTCTTTCCAACCTCAATTTTCTTTTATGTGTATGTTTCTTAGAACGGTATGTTTTTTTAAAAAAATATATATGAAAGCTGCTTTACAAAATCCTATTAGTATATTTTTAAAATTTTTAGCTAATACTTAATTAATTATACGTTAATCAACTGTATCATATTTGCGTGCGTGCGTTCAGTTCTAAACAAGCAACGCCAAAAACAGCCTTGTTATTGCAGATATGCATATGTGGGGGTAGTCTACGCTATGGTCTATGGCCTAGTTGTATGGAAATATAGAACTAAATTATCTCTTTGTTTTTAATAATACCACTTCTTCTGATACATGATTTTCCGAGAATTGTAATAGCATACACACACCATTATCCACGATAATTTGGTCCTATAAAAAATACAAACTTTCTTTAATTGATAGAATAAAATTAGTTTAATTTACATATCACATTTTAATTTTATTATGTTCATGTGTAGGTACAACCAATAATTAACCTTGTACACTCAATCTATGTATGTATATGTATGTATAGTATTCTAAGTCTCTTTAGCTATATATGTAGTGCATTAGCATTGGTGTTAGAAAGAATGGGCCATGTAGAACACACCAAACAAAGAGAAAGGTGAATCACACAAAGTCACACAATAAAGCAGATGTTCTTTCTGTCTCTTCCTCTTATCAGCACAAAATATCATTATCAGCCTTTTCAATAAACCATCAGTAAAATATACCATATGTGCTCTTCACGTTCTATTTAACCATTTTATATGTTGTATAATTTCTGATGATTAAAAATAATTATTGAAGATTACATATTTGAGTTTTTATCATCTTGATCTAAAGGTTTTTACGATAATTTAGAACCATCAGATATTGCCTATCAAAGGTTAGCAATTTTTGGAGAACCCAAAATTTTTGGAGGTACCAATAAATCCAAATTACAGAAATTTTGGTCCAAAATAATTTCAATTTTCAACAAATTTGACTAAACTTGATTAAATTTTGCTAAATTTAAAAAAATGAAAAGAAAAACTTGAAAATTTTGGACGAAATAGTTTTGTGCTAGGGGATCAAAGTTTTGGAAATTTTAAAATGAAATTTCAAACCCTGATTATCTCTAAGGATTGTTATCGATCCTTCTTCATGGGAACTAATGTAACCACAAATGGTTATGGCTATCATACAACCAACAAAGATTATGGATCACAGATGACAATCTACTTTGCTCTACTGATCTGATCTGTCTCTACCTTTCAGGAAAATCTCCAGACCACACTAGACAAGTGCTTGTACTACAATTTTAAAATACGATGGTAACCACTCGAACGGTTTACTCGAACATCGGCCTTACCAAGTTAATCCGCATTTATAAACCACTCGATAAGCCAGTCAACAAGCTAAAAAAACTAAACTAAAAGTATAACATTTGAAAAAATTTGTGCAGATTGTTTTGGTTTTTGTCAGTTATCTAGCGGTAACAGCTGTTACAAACGGGAATTGTTGAATCGGCTGGTGGTACCACGGAAATTTAGAACAGAGATTGGGACAGGAGTTTTCTCGATCTCATAATGGTCAGGTGCTAATGCATTGATGAGCCACGGCCCTGCCGTGCTGTCAAGATGTGGGAGATGACAGTGAAGATAGGAGTAAAGAGGATAAGGACAAACGCTGGAGGGTCCAGCCGGTCCATATTATCGTATCTACGGTGTACGCTCCCATGCCATCTTCATGCGAATCCCTTTTACTTTAAAATTCCTCTCTCTCCCTCTCTTTTTTCTCGACCTTTTGCATTTTTGGCAGAAACAAAAGTGGAGACTGGACACCTCAATTAACCAAACATATATGTAGAAATTATATATGTTGAGGCAAATATGTCTCGCTGAGGAGGTGCGCAGCTTGTTTTAAATTCTATATGTAAAAAAAAATCTAAGTACCTAATATATGTCATGCGTAACAGAAATGAAGAAACAAAACAGAATGAATGATAAATGAAAATGGGAAACAAATAAATACTATAGTCAGTATCTAGATCAAACTAACTATACTAGTATATATTTTTCCAAACACATATATAATATATATGAATTTGGACTTAATTTGTGCCAATGCATTTTAGAAGATTAAAAATAAATGTTCCCTTATAAATTAGAACCAATGACTTATAAATGCAAACTAATATTATGCTTGCCCTTCAATATGTAGGGAGGGAATAGTTGATTGCTCTATTTTAAATAATTCAAATGAGGAACAGATTACCTTAAATAACAATTCATTTTGCGTACTCAAAGTTAAATTAACTTGATACAAGAGCTACATATGCATACCTGGTATATAAGTAAAACTTATGAATTTTATTGTGATTGTATAACATATGAAAATTAAAGGTGTTATCTGTCTTTATATACTATCTCCTCCCAGTCTCTGAATAGTATGATAAACATTTCTTCTAACGTTTTTCAACAACTTAAAAATGATTATTTGCCTCAACATATTAGGATAATTCAGTAAAGTGTACATATGCAATGGTCCATAATTAATCTTTTGAATGTGTTTAAACAAGGCCAACATTATTTACTTGGTTCATTCCGGGAAAAGATAACACATATAGAAATAATTGCAGTGAAATTTGTAAACACAATAAATTTCTGTTTGAGCAACTTTATGTTTGAAGATGTCCATATGTGAAATCTTTCATAATAATGGATAAATTATTTAAATATTTTTAACACACAGACACTACTAGAGAAATGATTTTTACTACTGGTTCACAACATCTTTTAGTTCTAGTTATGCAACCGATAGGTGCAATCCAGGACTAAAAGTGGTTATTTAGTCTTGATTCAATTAATCTATACTAAAAACCTATCTCTAGTACTATTTGGTATAACCAATCGATACTAAAGTGTGTTTTTACTGTATTAAACTAAAGTGTTTTTTTACTGTATTGCTTTTTACTGTTTATTTTGCTATAGTGCTTATTTGTTATTTTCTTTATTGTTGCACTGCTTTATACATATATCTAATAAGTTGTTCTTGAATAACCCATATGTAATCCGTCAAAAAGAGTTCTTTACTTTAGGGATGCGGTGGCATCATTGGTGGGTGGGCGTACGGCGGCGTTGATAGTGGAGATAGAGACAGTGGGGCATCGAGGGTGGCATCGTCGGTAGGAAGTCGGACATGAGGTGTGAAGGATGGCGGCGTCGATAGAATGGTGGGCACACAATGGCGGCGATGCAGATGTCATCGGCGTGGAGAATTGCAGCATGAAGAAGTAACAAAAATGTAATCTAGAGACTTAGATAAGAGAAGACGAGGAAATGGTATATATATATAGGATCCCCTCTTTTAGTATTAATTGTATAGAACAAACAATACTAAAGAGTTTTCTAGGTCAAAATATTTTGAGTCTCGGTTAGTATTAATAACCGGAACTAAAGATGTATTTTTATATCGGTTATTCTTAACAACCGATGCTAAAGAGTTTTATTGCTTGGCCAAAATATTTTTAGTATTAATTATTTTGTACAACAGGTACAAAAGATTTTTAAAAGTTAAAATATAGTAAAAAATTTAGAAAATAGGAAAAGTGTGAAAAATAATTTAAAATACCAAAAAATTATAGGATAAATAAATTTAAGAAAAAAAGAAAATAGGATAATTAATTTTAAAAACTTTGAAGGTAAAAACCTTCTAGTTCTATTTTTTTCCTCCATTTTTTATAATTTTCCTATTTTTCTTCTTTTTTAATCTTTTTGTCCTATGTTTTTTTATTTTTGCTATTATGAAATATTCTTATTATTAATATATTACCTCTATTTTTATAATTAAGACATATTTTTATTTTCTCATAAATTTTATTCTTTCTTATCTATTTTTATATATTTTTATGAGAATGAGGTATAGATACATAGATAGAAATATAATATTATAATCATACGAAAATGGAGGATAAAGTTGCTAAACTTTTAGAGCACTTGGATGATTGAAATCACCAAAAATAAAACTTTTACAAAAAAATTTAATAACACCTCTTTTATACTTTCTCCTCCATCAGTTAAAAATATTAATTGATACTAACAATTAGTAACGGTTGGTGTTTTTAACTGGTGCTAATGTCTTTGACAATATTAGTACGAGTTAGTAACATCAAGCAGTACTAATGCATGGATCTTTAGTATTGATTGGCAACACTAACCAGTACTAAAGATCATGCAGGACTATCGAAGACGACTGACCATTATAATCAGTAATAAAGAAAAATATTAGTACTAGTAATTCTACAATCGCATCAAGCCTTTAGACCCATTTTTACTGCCAAGTCTTATACTAGCCAATATATTTGTGTTTTGATATGATAGTCCAAAGACTACTTTTCTCATAGTTATAATGCAATATATCAAGTTTAAACCAGTTTTAAGCTGACATGTTTCTGTAACACCTCCCATATATCCAACTCAGCCACTTCATTCTACCATAACCCAAGCAATACATCCAAAAAAATTTCAAACATAAAGAAAAAACTAAAAACTAAATTCTATAAAAAAAGACGTAGATAGCACAGTCGCACATCTTAAATGGGACAACTTCAACTACAATGACACTAGATATCAAATTTCAATGTTGAAGCTTTTTGATGCTATATACACAAACTCCAACATCATCCAACCGTGCCACATCACTATATCATAACCCAAGTAAAAAGTCCAAAAAATCAAATCGGAAGAAAAATGAAAACACCAACTGAAGAAATATATATGTTGTAGTATATATAACAAAGTCACACATTTTAAATGGAGAGACACAGATGTATCAAATTTAATCCATTTTTTAAGGCAAAGTGATGCCATGTGGCCTTCCACCTCACCCAACTCTACCAGGTCACCCTATCTCAATCCATCGTAATAAAAAAAATCAAAAAAAGGCAAAAGGAAAAGGAAAAACAAAAGAAATATATGTAGTCAAGGTCGTTCGTGTTAAATTAAAAAAATCCAAATACTACGATATATTAAATTTCAACTGTTTGTCAAAACTGACGTGATGTGGTACGACTTCCACCTCATCCAACCTTGCCACGTCAATGTATCACAGCCCATGCAATACATCCAAATAATTCAAACAAAAGTTAAAAAAAACAAAAGAAGAAGAAAAACTAAGCATTAGCACAAAAAGAAAAGGCGAAACTAAAGAAACATTTAGCCAGGAACAACAAGGACGGGTACTTATGCTGCTCCCAAACAACAATTAAATTAAGTAAAGAAATGATTATAGATCGCCTCGACAGTGTATAGTGGAGACGATATTAACCCAAACAGAGACAAAAGCCGCAAAGGATGCCACACTCCCAATAAGACTTGTTCTTCTTCCTCACGCTCCCCCCCTTCCTAGCTCTCCCCTTCTATCTCTCTAGCTACTAGCTATACTCTCTCTCTCTAGCTAGCTATACCTGCACAAGAAGGCAGCAGGAGAGAGGTCATAGAGGGAGAGAGGGAGAGGAGCAACCATGGAGCCTGCCCCCGACCCGCCACGCGGCGGGGGAGCCACCGTGCCGGAAGAGCCTGGGCCGTCGTCGTCGGCGCTGGCTGCGTCGTCGAGCCAGACTGAGAAGGCAGAATCGCAGGAGGAGGAAGGAGGGCATCAGGAGCCTGCTGCTGCTGCGAGGGGAGCGCAGCAGCAAGTGCAAGAGCCGCAGCCGCTGGCGCAGCAGCCACCGGCGCCGGCGCCGGCCGGGCTGAGCCGGTACGAGTCCCAGAAGCGGCGGGACTGGAACACGTTCCTGCAGTACCTGAGCAACCACAAGCCGCCGCTGACGCTGCCGTGGTGCAGCGGCGCGAACGTCATCGAGTTCCTCAAGTACCTTGACCAGTTCGGCAAGACCAAGGTGCACGTCGACGGCTGCGCCTACTTCGGCCAGCCCAACCCGCCGGCGCCGTGCGCCTGCCCGCTCCGCCAGGCATGGGGCAGCCTCGACGCCCTCATCGGCCGCCTCCGCGCCGCCTACGACGAGTCCGGCGGCCGCCCGGAGTCCAACCCCTTCGCCGCGCGCGCCGTCCGCATCTACCTCCGCGAGGTGCGCGAGGCGCAGGCCAAGGCCCGCGGGATCCCCTACGAGAAGAAGCGCAAGCGTGGCAGCGGCGCGGCCACCGCGGCGCCGCCGCCCGTCGTCACCGCGCATGCCGCAGGGACGTTGGGGGGCGCCGAGGAGGACGACGACGAGGCGACGCAGTCCGGCGAGCAACAGGACACCACGCCGGCGGCCTCTCCTACTACTCCTCCGGCAAGAAGTGTCAGTGCAAGCGCTAGTACTACTACTGCCGCGACGACGGCGACGGCGACGGCGGCGGCGGCGAAGGGAACAGCAAAACGATCGGCGCCGAGTTCGTGATAAGTGTAGAGAAACCATTTGCCTTTTCAATCCCCTCACTTCCAAATTCTAATCCAGCATCATCATCATCATCCTCGTTATCTTAATTTTTAGTTGTTGTTTAATTTTATCATTACTGTTATTATTTGTTGGTATGAGAGTGAGAGAGGCCTAATTAAGGGGTTTGTAGGCTAATATTAGGATCGAGTACATAAAAGGCTCCTAATTAACATGCAGAAAATTTCAATTTGAAGAAATAACAGGAAGACAACTTTCTCTTCTCCGTCGATCTCCAATTCATTTCTGTTCATATATATTTGAGGTGTGATAAACTTTAATTCTGTTGTTGTTTGTTTGTTGATTTGAGTGAAATATATACGGGTGCATTGATAATTCGAGTTGATTTGTTTGCTAATCCTAGTTCTATAGATGGGGCCTGGCTAGCAAATGATCACGGTTTTCTTAGTGCCTGATCCTGCCATTATTGTATTCTCTTAGTTCTCCCTCCATAATTTGCTTGCAGGTCCCATATGATCATCACCGCGACAATTTCAAATTACACTATGTATCTCTTAAAGAAGGGACATAAGTATTTCTGAACAGTGGTTGTTGAGGCTTCAGTTTTATATATGGGAGAGAATAACAAATTTTTAAAACATTTGTTGTGATGTCCCTGAAAAAGGGGAAAAAAACAAAAGTTCTTTGCTTTGACTTCGTTGATAATGAGCAGTACTGTTTACGCTTGTTTAACTCATTTAACACTTTCGGTATGATGTACTGTTGTGGTGTACATATATGAAAAGAAAGAGATGCAAACATACACGAAAGTTGCACATCACGTGTCATTATCAATACAATACATATGAACTAAATGTGTATAACAAAAGATTTTTGAATTGATATAATTGCTTCCGTTGTCGTCTTACTCCTTTTCCAGGTGCAATGCCATCCCTCTCGTCTTTTTCTTTTGGTTTCATCTATCTATATTTTTGTTTTTTGGTGATCTCATTGTCTTCTTTTTTATTATGCTTGCTAGTATGACCGATCTTGTTGCTTGATCAATTTTAATTTGTACATATAGTTGATGTATTTATTATAATGATTCTCCAAACTCCGTAAAATTTAATGTTTTATCTATATATATATATATATATATATATATATATATATATATATATATATATATTTCTGCTTACGTGTGAAGATATGGAAAACTAGAAACTGGCTTGTGACGGTTTGACGTGTTTGAAGATCAAGAAAACAAGTATTAATATAAAGTTTCAATAAGATATAATTAAATTTTAATCTGTATGTACATAAGATATATATGCCTTTTCCTGAACGACGAATGTTTAACTACTTTCTTAAGAAATAGTATATGTGTTTGAGACATTTATGAACCGTGGAATTGTTGTGCTTCTTTCCAAAATCCATATTAAGATGGAATTTACATAAGTGACTTAAAAGTCGTTTTCCTGAACTTCTTTATTTTCTGTAAATTCATATTTGACTGATGAATATAATAAATTCTCTAGATTTTATAGCTATGATTGTGTTTCACACTCCACCACTAGTTGATTACTTCAGATTTTTATATTGTTCTCTAGAATTTGCGGGGTACACGCAATGAGTAGAAACGTCGATTGATCTTAGATGTCAGTAATAATAATGCGTCTGTCAGTCATGCATACACATATCGTATCAGAGACGTGCATCTAGCCCTGATTTGCTCTTGATTTTGTCCCGAATAATGGTTTATCTAAACAAAACACTATTGGTTATCTAGCTCTGCTACATGTATATATACTTGCATGTTCTGCTAGTCCCACATATGTACTACATATATTAGTTGATGCATGCATGCAATCACCGACCAGCACGTATACAGACCGACTATGAGCAGCAGTAGCAGTCAATATCTCTACTGTGCGTCTGTGCCTGTACAAAATTCAGCACATTTGTACTGTAACTACATTAATTATCATCACAAACAGTAAGCCTTCGCTTAAGAATGTATCGATCGAGAGAGAGATCTATTGGCCGACAGGCAGTCAGAAACAAATCTAGTACGGCAGCACATGGAATGGTTTGAAAATGGACAATTCCCCCTTGTACAAGGTCAGATGAACAGTATGATTCTTTCCTTTTCTCTCTCTATCTCTCAAAAGACACCAACAACACAAGAACAATTATTTTCTTTGGGAGCGCAGTTGTCCGTACAAGTGCTTAATATTAATCCTGTCTCTTATCATCCTGTTCAAGTCTTCAGTACAGAGAGAACGAATGATATATAGTAGCAGTAGCCAGCACGAGTCGTATTTGGTCTTAAAATATAAAAGTTTTAGCTTTAATATAGGTATTAAGAGGTGGGATAAAACGATTTTATGTAAGATATAGGTATGAGATAGTTAGTGTTATAATAAAAACAAGAAGTATATGAATAGTTTAGTAGTAAAAACTTTATTTTATAACATAATAATAGAATAAAATTTGAATTGAGTATGAGAGAGTAGCTAGAGAGAGAGTGTGTATTCTTTGATGGTTTCTCTCTCTTGGTGTTGATCTAGCTCCTAGCTAGTACGTTGTCGTGTCTTTGGGGGTTGGGTGTTTGTGCGGCTGGTTGCCTGCCTGCCTTTGTCGGCCCCGCTTGCTGTTGTGCATCGTCTTTTATTTGATCTGGACAGCATGCATTTGCATCGATCGGCCAACAGGTTACTGCCCTCTCTCTCTTGCTCCTATGTGAACTCACACGTCACGCCGGCGACGACGATGGACTGGCACGGCGGGACGGACCCGCGCCGTTCGGCCGCCCGGCGGAATTGCTGTTGCATCCTCTGCTTTCGTGCCGCTGCGGCGGCAGGCATGCAGCTGCAGTTTGCGGCCGGTTACTATATGTACGGATTAACTTCAGATTCAGCTGCTTTGCGAAGTACAGCTTGACATTGATTCGTGGAAAAATGAAAGAATGGAGTGTTAAACGATGGCGAAACAGAGGATCGAAAAACAAAAGATGTTTGGACACACGAGATATACACGAGCTCATTTTCATTTTACTTCCAAACAGAGATAAACTGTCCGTACATCACTCGACACATTTTAAAAAATGTAAAACAGATTATGCTTCATAGTTACCCCTATGTTTTTTTTAGAGATTCATGCCTTCCTTCATCTCCCTCCTCCCATCACATAAATACTCCACCGCCCTCTGCAACTACTCTCGCCTATGTAATCTCCGACGTCGATAAGCTCTACCGTATTATGTTAATCCTCTCCTGCCACTCCCTCCTTATGACCTAATTTCATCACTTCTCATCTATCTTATATTGCTTAAGTGCCACGGCGCCATAGTCCTACTCCATCTCTAGCAGCTCTCACTTTCCACCTCTTTACTCCTAACCACTTCAACAATAAGAATCTGCTGCCACCAACACCAGCCTACCAACCTCCTCCTCTCCTACGACAAAGTTGGCACCATTGCTGCTAGATCTAACACCATCTCGTAAGCACTCCACAACGAGCTTCTACTACAAACAACACCAGCCCACCAACCTTTCCCACGATAGAGGTGGTGGCACTGTCCACATCACCTCCTAACCATTCCAACAGAGAGCTTCTACTGTCAACAATATTGATCCACTGTCCTCCTCTCTCACGACAAAGGCAGCGTCATGGTTGCCTCACCACACCTACTTGCCCATCGTCAAGCCATTGCTGTCCTAGCCATTCCTTTAACAAAGCACAAATCAGAGAGCAAATCGCAAGGATAGAAATTCACATGATTTTGCCTTCAAAAAATGTGTTGAGTGTTCTATAGCATTTCTCAAATAGGAATAGATTTGGAAGATCAGTCCTCCAAACACACAATTATCATAATTTTGTTTCGGGTGAAAATCTTTGAGATTCCTCTTCAATTCTTCCAATCCAAACAATAAACTTATCTTCGTCGTCAACATTTTTCGGCCATTATCTACAAGCCAAAATTAAACCCAAAAAAAGCTAGTATACTAGATTTTGTTACCAATAATTACATTGTGGACTCTTGCTTCACATGTTAGGCCTTAGCTCGGCATGGCTCCATCTCCAATATTTTTAAAGCTAAGTTTTTCTAAATGTAGAAATTTTTGGAGTTGAAGTTGTGAGTAGGTTAACGCTTTCAGCATGTGACATTTTGTTCATATTTTAAAATAAAATAAGGATTAAATCGCCTTAATCTAATCTACAAACTCTATTTTAATTACGCAAGAATCTAGGAATTTGAGCCATACCAATTTCCAAACAGACCATAATTAGTGAGATTAGGAAGAAAATGAAGGGTGCTAGCTAGAGAACTGTCCTCCAATGTCATTTCCCAAACCACCCCCAATTAATGATGATAATTGGGATTGAGATAACAAAAAATCTAAATTAGACACAGCTGGTTCAGGGGAGATTGAGGATTGAGAGCATGGAGGAGAAGTGATTGAGCTTGAGGACAGCAAATTGGGCCATGATGAGGACGAAAGGGTTGACATCAAGGTGATAAATAACATTTATAGTGGCCACTGTAGTAATAGCGGCACCCTACCGCTATCACCGTGACGTAGTGGACTCAACGTAGCATGTTGGTACTTAACGGCAAAAGCATCTAGACCTCATTATTAATTTTGGTAATTGATAACAAAGACAAATCGTGGACTAACTATTTTATTTGAGTGAAAATAATTTGAATTAGGATTACATGACAAGTATACCAAGGACAATTATTGTGGATAAAAATTGATAGTGCAAAGCAACAAGACAAAGCTAATAAATCTTGCAGTTTGTATTTTATTGATCAAGGTCTTGGTGCAATCGAAATTTGCTAGGTTTTCTTCTAACTTTGTCATACTATCAAGAAGGTGGTAATCTTAGCACATAAGTGATCAAAATGCCACATTAGGTTATGTGCATGAAGGATGCTTGTGCTTGGTTTGATCGTTTTCTTCTTACCATTTATGGTCTAACCGAGAGAGCTATTCCGATCTAACCATAGTATATCCTCCAATTTGACCGAGACCTCTTGGGCAGTCAGACTAGGAAGAAGCATTTGCTCAATGTGCCAGCTAGAGCTATCCTAGAGACCGATCTAACCGCCATCCCCTTGGTGTTTTGATAGCAGTAGTGTGACCAAGCTAGGCTAGGTCATACAGAGAGCTCATGAAGCTACTGAGGTGGTCTTGGCATGGTGATCTAGAGTCATCAGAGCCCACCTAGGTCTCACTAGCCACAGCTCGGTCCTACCGGAGCCATTGTCGGTCTAACTAGGCACCCTATGGCAGTAAGAATGTGAGTGCATTTAATACAGTGTAACGACTATTTTCTAGTCGTTGCATTGATAGCTAGTCTAATTGGCCACCCTATGGTGGTCTCACTGGCAAGTACCTATGAGTTGGATTTTCATCCCCAACGGATAGTTTTGGTGGGTGAGGATATAAATAACCTTCATTAATAGCAAGGAGACGCTCTTGGCATTATTTTCATTTTATTAAAGCCCTTGCATGCACTCTCACACCACTTGAGCATTTTTTTCATTCGTTGGGTGTATTTGAGGGTAGAATAAGCCAAGTCAAGTACATTACATTATTTATTGAGCTAGTATGGCACTTAATTAGCTCCGAGCACTGTTGCTACATGTTAATCTTGGAGGTTGTTGCTTTCTAGATAGCTTAGAGGTGTTGCCTAGTGCCATCTTCTAGAAGGTTGTGGATAGGGACCGATGTTGATTGTAAATGATTTGGAGTTCACCATCTTTGAAGTGAAGGAAGAACTAGCCCGAGTAATTAAAGCTTGTGTAGACCACTTCAAAATTAGCACCCACCTTACCCATCCCTTGATGATGGGGTTCAAAGGCTCAGTGGTTTGAACGATGAAATTGGGCTCACCTAAACAATGAAGTAGAAAGCCAGCAAGCTTTCAAACATTAAGTAAAAATTTTGGTTGTCTCTTTTTTTATTTAAGTATTAGATTTACATTTTCACAAAAAACTATTTCAGCCCTTGTTACCGTAATATTGCAAAACTTAATATAGTTGTCTTAGTTTTATCCCTTACCAAACCTAACAATTTGGGTTAGTTTTGATTGGAGGTAGTTTATTTTATATCACCACCCTCTCTAGTCAACATTTTGGTCCTATAGCTGCCATCAGTTTTGTTTGAGAGGGCCGCTATAGTAGCCACAATTCAACTTAGCATATCACTATAGTGTAAGCCCATTTTATATAACTACTAGCTGATAACAAATGACGAATTCATTATTTATTTTATCTCCCATAACCTTATATTCCTATATGTCATAACATCTAATAAGTGGGGACATCATATTTGTTTGTTAATTTAACTTAAATTGGAACATGAAATTAACCCTTCGAGTGCTACTAAATCTCTATTGTTATATGTATATTAATCTATCATTAATTTATTTCTTGGTTGTTTTGTTAATGTTTTAAAAAGTCATTATTTATGATATATATACACAAATTTATATATGATTAATTGAAACCTAGTGTCCGCTATAGCACCCGCTATCCACTACGTAGACACCAATCTGGCTATGGATCCGTGGAAGTGGAGAGGAGCACGGTGGCACTATAGAGGCAGTTGCATCAAAGACGAAGAGATAGATTCGTCCAAACTGCAATAGATGTGAATATTGTCTGTCCAGATTTATTAAAATGTTGATAAAACAAAATACTTGGCTGATATGACGCATGGATTTAGAAATTTACAATAACTTGATCCTCAAACGGAGTTTTTAAGGGCATATGCACGAAAGCTGAGTTAATCTATTATACTTCACTTCATCGAAAAGACAACTACAAAATATCCATCTTTTGTAGCTCATACATATAGGACAAAAAAAGTAAGTTGCACTCATATTGCCTAAAGAACTGTGTATGAGCCAAGTGAGAAGATAAATCATTTTCTCTCGTTTACTTTAGCGGAAAGCTAGTCGGCCAGTACTAGTAGCTAGTAGTGATTAAAGATGGCAATGCTCTATTAGTACGCTACAGGCTTATTAGTACTGAACAAAATGGACCAAGTACTGTTGGTGACAAGTAATATAGAAGAGTCAATTGATCAATAACAGTTTGATTTAATGGCGTTGGGATTACGAAGCCCGTAAATAAAGTACAGGAAATTATTTGGGAGTTTGTAGAGTGCAAATTTAGGTGTCCTGATGTCCAGGTAATCTGGTTGAAAATGATCTATCCACTACTTTGCTTAACCCAAGTTAGAGAGCAGTTTCCTTTTAGGATAGTCCTCCGCACTCTAATGCAACATCCATATAAATAAATCCATCCAAATATTGGATCGTCACCTGTAAACATCTTCTTTATTGGAATTTGTTTCTTCATGATTATTCTTTCGTCTTTGCATCAGTGTACATAATCATCTGATTTTTTTTCAGTAATTTGTCCTTCCTTTTGGCTGCCATATATATATGCCTGAGCCATGACAGGGTTGTCTGGGTAAATTCCATAAATTAATTAAGTTTGGTTCTGTAGTGTATTTTTCTTGTCACCTTTACCCCTAAATTAAGAATCATGCACCTTATAATGGCTTAACTATATGCGAGTAAGGTGTAAATAACTCAACTTTAATTATTCGACAGGCCAGGGCATCAAATCTGATCATGAAAGCAGGGGTTTGTGTTTGGTACTCTAACCGGAGGCCTTTTAATTTCACCATGAATCATAATTAACTTTTCAATTGAGGTCCTGATGTGGAACTTGGGTCGGGCTGGGCCTAGAGTAGGCTGCTCAGTCCATATTCTGAGGCGGCCCATACCAACAACGCGTGGTCATGCTATGCTGTGCAGCATATCTAGCCCGATGTCAAACCAAGGCGAATTATTGATGTCCAAATAATGGTGTTATTTAGGTATGCAATATTTATATTTGAGTATAACTATTTTTAATTTGTACGTGAAGATTAATTACAATAGGAATTCATGATTATACATTGGCACTTGTGCAAATATTTCACATTCTTAGGTATAGAAAATGTGGTTTATAATCTTTAGATTTGAGCATACATATTTTGGACTATTTTTGTGTATTATAATATATTAATATAATTATGTTAAAACTCAACTGTACGCAAAAGAATTTTATCAATAGAGTTAATGGAAGTTTGTTTTTTAGGCCTAGCATTGTTAGGTTAGGCTATCTAGGGCAAGGCATTCCTTTGGAGACAAATTGAAGTCCGGCTCTATCAGGTGTCTTGAAGGCATTCCTTTCCTAGCAATAAATAAATAGCTGCAAAGTAAAATTGTGGGGAAAAAAATTGGTGCAACCCGGGTGCAAACTGCCTCCCTTGCAACCCCTTCTCGGATGGCCGACACATGGAGAAAGTATGGATCCAATGGCTCGCTCGGATCGGCTCCCGGCGGATGCGACGAGGACCTCGCTCGGCTTGGCTCCCAGGTCCGTCGTTGCTTCCACGATCCCCTCCGCCTCATCTGCTACCGCCGCCGCCGGCCGCCACCTCTCTCGTGTCTCCTCGACGGCCTCTTGCCCAAAGATTACCCCTCCTCCATTGCTCAAGGGCTCGCATTGCATTTCTCATTCGTGTCGCCACCGGGTTCATCCACTTTCCTGGGTCAGAGGAGGCTGCGAGGAAGCTAGGGATTTTGCGGTCGAGAACGGGGGATTTTCTCGTGATATGATCTTATTTCGGGTTGAGTTTTAGATTCCTCCACGGTGTTTTTGCTACTTGCCGTGCTACAGATTGCAAAAGCTGAGCGCACACTGTTATAGTAAGCCCAGATAGCTTTTCTATTCTTAGCAAGTAGATTAGTGCGTGATCATCTTCGGCTGGCCACGCACGACGCGCATGCTGATGCGCTCTTCACGGCACGGCCCAGGGCGCTGGGATGGCAGTGGCCGATCACGAGCGTACCGTGGTATTTACTTTATATAGAAATAGCAATCAAGAGAAAAAGCTGTCGCTTTGCAGCACCAAATCACTGTGTCCAGTTTGTGTTCGCGTGTGTCATCCTCCTCATCGGAGTTCTGTCATTTGGTACAGAGCCGGTTCTCGTCGTAGCCATGTCATCGAGGTCCCCAACCAAGAAGGAGACCGGTGACGGCTCCGGCGAGAAGAAGGCCCTACCGTCGCGGTCATCACCACGTCGTTGTGGTCGCTCCACAGCCGCCGCCGCTCTGGCTCACGAGTCGTGGAGCGCATCATCGAGCGGCCATCGGCGAACATCGTGTGGCCGATACTGACCCGAACAAATTATCCAGAGCGGGCCTTGGTGATGGAGGTGAATTTCCAGACCCTTCGTGTCTGGGACGCCGTTGACCTCGGCATCAATGACGACCCCGACGAAGATGAGTACCACGATGATCGTCAAGCAATGGCAGGCCTCCTGTGCTCGGTTCCCTCCGAGATGTGGAGCACCCTCGCCCGGAAGCGGACTGTGAAGGAGGCGTGGGACGCGGTCAAGGTGTTGCGGATCGAGGACAATCGCGCGTGCGACGTTAGCGCGCAGCAGCTTCGTTGCGAATTCGGCATCCTCGCCTTCAAGGAGGGCAAGAGCATCACCGAGTTCAGGGTCCGCATCACGACACTCGCCACCAACCTCCGCACCCTTGGTGACAATATCACGGACACCGAGGTAGTGAAAAAAATATTGCAGGTAGTGCCAGAGCGTCTGTCCCAGGTCGCAGGCTCCCTCAAGATGTGCCTCGACTTAAACAAGGTGTCGATCGAGGAAGTCATCGGACGGCTATGTGTGTTCGAGGAGCGCTCCAAGCCCAAGGAGGTCACGGACGCCATGGGGCGCCTGATGCTCTATGAGGAAGACTGGGAGGCATATCACAAGGCACGCCGTGAGCAGGAGAGCTCCGGCAACAGCGGTGGCTCCAACAACCATGGCAGGCGCGGTGGAAGCGGGCGCGAGCGCAGCGCGGCGAACTCCACGTCGCGCGACGGGTAGCCTGGAGGATCCGGGAACGCCGGGGGCGGGCGCCCGCCTCCTGGCGATCGCTGCAAGACCTACAACAAGAAAGGTCATTGGACCAAAGACTGTCGTGAGAAGAAGAAGCAGGGTGCGGCACATGTCGCGCAGGCCGAGGAGGATGAAGAACGGGCGCTGATGTACATTGTCACAGACACCGAGGTAACCGCGCCTTGTGCGTCGTATTGTCACCACAGGACGCCGCCGCCTGTCATCGAACCATAGGCTCGAGTCTACCTCGTCGAACCGAAGGTGCTCCTCCATCTCAGTCAGGAAGAGAGGGACACCGTGGTGCCTCGCCGCTGGGTGCTCAACACCGGGGTGACGAACCAAATGACGGGAATACGCAACATCTTTGTCGAGTTGGACACCGGCGTGACCGGCACCGTCAAGTTCGGGGACGGGTCGCTGGTGGAGATCCACGGCAAGGGCACGGTGCTGTTCGCCTACATGTCTGGCAAGCATCATCGACTAGACAGCGTCTACTACATCCCACGGCTCACCACCAACATCATCAGCCTCGGCCAAATGGACAAGGATGGCTTCAAGGTCGACATCGAATCGGGCATACTGCGCCTCTACGATCTACAACGAAAGTTGCTAGCAAAGGTGCACCGATCACCGAGCCGGCTCTACCTCCTCGACATGAACGTCATTGCTTCGGTGTGCCTGACCGTGCGTGTCGGCGACGTGGCATGGCATTGGCACGAGCACTATGGCCACCTCAACTTCCAAGCGCTGCGCAAGCTCAGGCGTACGGACATGGTGCATGGATTACCGCCCATCGACCATGTGGAGCAAGTCTACGAGGACTGCATCTTGGCGAAACATAAACGTACGCCATTCTCGCAGGCCGCCAAGTACCAGGCTCAGGAGGAGCTCGAACTAGTCCATGGTGATCTTTGTGGCTCGATCTCGCCACCGACGCCGGTTGGGAACGTCTGCTTCCTTCTACTCGTCGACGACATGAGTCGCTTCATGTGGCTCACACTATTGCGCTCGAAGGCAGACGCACCGGCAGTGATCATGACGTTCCAAGCGAGGGTGGAACGTGAGACCGGCAAGAAATTGAAGGTCCTCTGCACTGATAACGGTGGTGAATTCACCTCTGCCCAATTTGGTGAATATTGTACATGCGAAGGCATTCAATGGCACTACTCAGCACCGTACATGCCACAGCAAAACAGCGTTGTAGGGCACCGGAACCAGATGGTCGTGAACACGGCGAGGAGCATCCTGCGTGCACGGGGCATGCCGGGCTACTTCTGGGGAGAGGGAGTGCACACTGCTGTGTTCCTCTTCAATCGATCGCCTACAAACGCACTTGACGGCATGACTCCGTTCGAGGCCTAGTATGGCAAGAAGCCTCCCGTGCATTTCCTCAGGGTGTTCGGGTGCATTGCATACATCAAGCACCTCCATCCACACCAAAGCAAGCTAGAAGATCATAGATAGAAGGTTGTGTTCATCGGCTATCAGGATGGGTCCAAAGCATATCGCTTCTACGATCCCGTCGCTGAGCTTGTCCATATCTCCCGTGACGCCATCTTCGACGAAGGCGCGCGCTAGGAGTGGATCGAGGCGTCGACAAGCAGCGACCAGGAACCGTTCACCGACGAATACGAGTACGAGCTCCGGCGGCAACCCTCAGCGGCATTGACCGTGAGGACGGCTTCACCCGCTCCAGGATCTCCGCCCACGCCAGAGGTACAGCCTGCACCAACGCCGGAGGCGCAGCCTGCGTCACCACTACTAGCAACTCCCAGTGCCCCCACGGGGGTGCAGGTCGAGTTCGTGACACCGCTCACCATCGATCACAACCTCGACGCAGATGACGATGAGGACCTGGAGCACCGGTACAGGACGCTTGAGAACGTCCTCGGTACGAACACCGTGCCTAGGCTAGCTCACCGCGACATCGAGGACGCCGAACTGCACAACGTCAGTGCGGAGGAGCCCAAGTCCTTCAAGGACGTCGACGGTGATCCAAACTGGAACGCCGCAATGGAGGAGGAGCTGAAGTCAATCCGCGACAATGATACCTAGGCACTGGCCGAGCTCCCGCGCAGTCACCATGCCATCGGCCTCAAGTGGATGTATAAGGTGAAGCGGGATGAGAACGGCGTTGTCAAGTACAAAGCCCGTCTCGTCGCAAAGAGGTACGTGCAACGGCCCAGCATCGACTATGAAGAAGCATTCGCCCCCGTCGCGTGGCTAGAGTCAGTGCGCCTACTCCTCGCCATTGCAGCGCACTACGGCTGGGGCGTCCACCACATGGATGTCAAATCGGCGTTTTTGAATAGAGAGCTCTAGGAGGAGGTTTACGTCCAACAGCCTCCTGGCTTCATCGACGACAAGAACAAGCACAGGGTACTTCGCCTTCACAAGGCGCTGTACGGGCTCTGTCAGGCCCCACGGGCCTAGAATCAGAAGCTTGATGCCTCGCTGATCGGGCTCGGCTTCACTCGCTGCATCGACGAGCACGGGATGTACACCCATGGAAAGGGTGCAGGGCGCCTAATCATGGGCGTCTACGTTGATGATCTAATCATCACTAGTGGCGACACAGGGGTTGTGAACATGTTCAAGGCCCAAATGATGAGCACCTTCCGCATGAGCGATTTCGGGCTTCTCTCCTACTACCTCGGCCTAGAGGTGACACAGGGAGCAGCCGGGATCACACTTCGCCAGTCTGCGTACGCCGCCAAGATTCTTGAAAAGGCAGGACTAGCAGGATGCAATGCCAGTGCTACACCCATGAAGCCAAAGCTAAAGCTGCTCAAGGATGGGACGACACCAAGCGTGGATACCACAGAGTACCGCAGCCTCATCGGCAGTCTCAGGTATCTATGCAACTCTAGGCCGGACTTGGCGTATCCAGTTGGATATCTTAGCCGGTTCATGGAGGCGTTGTGTCAAAGAGCACCTTGCTGCAGTCAAGCGTGTTCTTCGATATGTGGCAGGCACGCTGCATTGGGGCTTGCACTACCACCCGGGCAAGAAGAATGGAAGCGCCCCAAAGCTGCTAGGCTACTCCAACAGCGACTTGGCTGGAGATGTCAATGACCGGAAGAGCACCAGCGACCTCATCTTCTTCCTGGTGGGAGGGTCGGTTGCTTGGCAATCGGCGAAACAGAAAGTGGTTGCTCTGTCTTCTTACGAGACAGAGTACATCGCGGCCGCTGCAGCCGCGTGCGAGGCAGTCTGGCTAGCGCGGTTGCTGGCTGAGCTCGTCGGAGGAGCTGTCCTCACACCCAAGCTCAAGGTGGACAACAAGTCCGCCATCGCCTTGATGAAGAATCCTATGCACCACGACTAGAACAAGCACATAAACGTGAAGTTTTATTTCATCCAGAAATGCTACAACGGAAAGCTGATTAATATCGAGTTCGTCGAAACTGAGCTGCAGCTGAGCGAAGGTGCAGCTTTACGAGCTGCAGCTTTGTGGTGTATTTTAATACCACATAAAATTTACCCCGTTACCTTTTTATACCACAATCCACCACTTGCGTTAGATTTTCATTTTTCTATTGAATATTTGGCTGGAAGGCACAAGGGATATGACCATAGTACCCTTCCTTTGCACGTGTAATCCCTGGGCGTACCGCTTGCTCGACCTGACAATGTCTCGAGAAGGCGGCGTGTGGGCGGAGGCACGGAGCACGGTTACCGGCGGAGCATAGCCAGCGACGGCTCTTGCGCGAGGAGCAGGGCGAGCCATGTCATCAATTGGAATTCATAATCTTTAGCAGACTAACTACATCCTGCTAGCTAGCAGTACAACAACCACAACAATCACTGCACCACGCCATGTCATTCTTCATGTGAATGCTCCCAACTCCACCATGCCATGGCTGTTAGCAGGAGAAGCCCAAGCTCAACCACCCCACAACGCGTCCAGCGACGGGCTTGGTGGCAAGCGTTGGGCGGCTGTGACACTGCGACCGGGCTAGCTGCGACTTGGGGCGGCGGATGCCGGCGGCAACCTGGGGCGGTGGAGGCCGGCTGCAACCTGGCGCCAGAGGGCGGTTGTGACAGCAGGACGCTGTCGCCCGCTCCAACGACGGCGGCGGAAGGTTCCGACATGGGAAGCGGCAGAAGGCTGCTGCAGGGCCGGAGGCGATGCATGAAGGAAAATATCAGAAATGGTAAAACAACTAAATAGGACAAATATGTCAGGTTTAACGGCAAAACAACTAAATAGGACGGAAATGGTAAAATAAGTAATAGCTTTTAGTGGTATTAAACTGCACCGTAAATTTTTTGATAGCATAAAGCAAAACTCAGAAAAATATCATCTCTCACACACACAGTCCTGCATAAATTAAATTGTTTTGTTTAAAGCTCCTACAATGTTGCTATAAAAATTTATGTGTTCAAACAAAGCCATTAAATAGCCAGAGTTTGACACTGACATGTTTGAACTTTGAAAGCCGATTGCAGCAGCTAGGTAGCACATCTGGAGAGGGGGGGGGAAGGAATTATTTCCATATGACTTTCAGGCTGTCTTGTAATGCAATGTTGTCGATGATCATGATATTTGTATACGGCACTAGACACACAAATCTGAAATCGTACCGCCAGAATTGTAGCACAGATGCAGATCGATAGAGATCATAATTAAGCATATATACGCTGGGTGTAGGAGCTAGCTTAATTAGCTTTTGGCATGTGCTATTATTGGTGGTGTGGCACGTAGATGACTGATACTATATATCGATCGATATGATATATCCTGATTCAGGAGACAAATTAAAGGCAAAGAAGAAAGAGTTGGTATAGTTCGATGCCACCTGCCTGTTTCGTGCGCTACAAATTAAACGAAATTGCATGTATCATTGTGTGCCTTGTCTAGCTCTTCTAGCCTTTAGGCGGTTATATATGCACTATATAGTAGACAGTAGTACAACATCGTTAGTCATATTTATATCATGGAATCTATAAGCTTATTTATCAAGTTGATAGGTGCAAGACTCTATCTTTATGGTTATAGATCCCTCGAGCCCTATGGTGGTTTGTGGTTATAGATTTTCAAACCTTATGGTGGGTGTTTTTCTCTAACCTTATAAGCCTCCTGTTATTCGATAGTAGAAGTAAATATTTATATATATTATTTTTACCTATTGCAGCGTTTCTTCCATACACAAAATACCATATCTAATATTTTATTTATTACAAGTACTTTTTTAAAAAATATATAAACTCTCACGAACATATATATAAATTCAACATATCTATTTTCTACCTATTTTATTTTAAGATATAGCAATCTAGTACTTAAAATTCAGTGAAAATATATTTTACATATATATATTTCTAGTAATTTTTCCACAAATTTAGAGAGTTTTAACGGTTTTTCAATGGTTTCGTCCGTTACACTGCATCCCTATCTGCCCATTTGTACTCTCAGGCTTGGAGAAAAAAGTTGAACGGATCAACGACCGGTTTAACCTAATAAAACCGGGGCGGTTTTCCGAGAAAGGTGGCGGTTGGGCCGATGGTCGTCGGCACCGGCCACCGGCGGGGCTTCAATTCACGGAGAGGACTCCCCCCTCGACTCCCTCCACAACCGGCGACTCGAGGCGCGAACCCGACCCTCGCCGGTATTCACCGGCCGCTCTGCGACTCCGCAAGCAGGGCGAGTCGCTCTCACCTGGGGGAATTGGGGATGGAGGAGCAGTTCATCCTCCTGGTTCCCCCCTCCGTGGCGGAGCGGATCGAGCGCCTCATGAACGAATCCGCCGCCGCCTCCTCCTCTTCCAACCCCGAAGACGCGTCCCTGGACCTCTCCTTCTCAGGTGCTCGCCGCCTCCCGCACCTCCACTCTCCCCTCCAATTTTACCTTGCTGTCTCT
This sequence comes from Oryza coarctata, assembly GCA_030770085.1. Classification (NCBI taxonomy): domain Eukaryota; kingdom Viridiplantae; phylum Streptophyta; class Magnoliopsida; order Poales; family Poaceae; genus Oryza; species Oryza coarctata. The sequence goes on from CM061471.1 coordinate 11,138,033, forward strand.
ATGGTGTTCGGCGAAATGCGCATGTCGTTTCTATTGTACGAGGTGTAAGTGGAGATCCGCCGCTCTGTTCCTGTTGACACTGTATTAGCGAAGCGGCAAGAATTTGCTTTTCAGCTCATGTAAATCCGTAGATAAGCCCATAGAACAATGCTTCGCAAGCTTCGTTTTTTTATGTGGGCTACCAGTTGCGGTAATCTAGCCTTTATCTGTAATGATCTGAGATTGATCACACAAGGAGTAATCCATTTAGCGTTCGACCGACGGATGTGAGCAGCAGATGTCATATTTAAACAACACATGATTTAGGGAATGCAGATGATAGCCACACTTTAGGATTTTTGGAGATCTTGTTTCCTCATATCATTCTGTTCAAATTTCCCTTTTCCAAAAATGGAATATTGCTAGGGTTTCATTCTCTGATATGTTTGACTTTCCATTTAGTAATTATACTTTGAAGAAGAGCTGAGGCCTTCTCATGGTGACATGCAATGTTCTTGCTCGGCAACTTATACTCTATAGATGCTGAAAATATGGTCTGTGCTAAATATTTTCTGCAGTATTCTTTTTGTGCATATCTTCACACATCTACTTTATTCACTCACTTCTAGTGCTGGTTGAAGAAACAATTCTCTTTATGTTTGACTGATACAACTTAAATCATAATACACTATTCTAGTATAGTTATCAGAGTGTGGACTTTTTATCTAATGCTTGTTTAACTTGTGGATTTCTGGTATTTTTCATGTACAGAGGATGGAAGAAATGACACCTTTTTTTATTGGAAATGAAAGCTTTCCAGCATCTCTCTTGGATCTCCCAACTGTTGTGGAGTTGTACAAGACATATGATGATGCAGTCCTAATTAAAACAGCTGATATTGGTCAGGTAAAAGCATATGTTTTGTGTATAAGATCTATTTTATTAACTGTAGGCTTTTAAGAATATTCTGTTGAGATTGTAATTGTCATGGGCATTCGGCCACAATATCGAGGCCCATAGAGCCAACTCCGATGGATGAACAGTACCGTGGGACTGTAGCACTACATTAGTAGATAAGATAATATTAGATCATGTTAGTTAATCATCTATATAAAAATAGGATTGTAGCGCTATTAAGTCAAACAATAAATTAAGATTAATCTAATTCCCTTTATCTAATGTTATTTTGTCTAACCTAATTCTATATCCCATCCTTAACAGCTAACTCCGCCCAGCTATCCTCCCTGCAGTGTTTATCCCATTATGGCATCTGGTCATAATAATTTGATATTAGAGTCATTCACCATGGCTTCCAATGTTGAGTGATTTTTTCGTGTCACGATTAGCCATCTTTGTTACTCGGTGACAGAGGATGTACTCCTTAAGATATTCTATTGGTATAAGGTAGAGAAGATCAACATGTACTAGATTGGACCACGTGTCGTCGCCTTGGTTCAATTCCAATCTAGCAATGACGTAGCAATTTGGCAATCCTCAATGGCCATGCCATCTATGATGGCTGCTGCTAGATAGATCTTCAGTTTGAGTTGCCAACCACGACTAGTACCATGTCAACGTCGATGTCACCTTTCCCTAAGATTGCGAAGGATTTGAAGGAAGGGAACATGGTGAAGTGGGAGAAAGAAGATGGGCATACCGAGCTAGAGGCGACGGCGAGTCTAGGGGTGACACTGTCTGTTTCTGTGCTATCAACTCAGCTGTCTCCATTAGCAACCTTCGTGGTGCCACAGGAGATGGTGGTGCAACAAAAGATGGTGCTAAGCACTATGAAGACACCGCCGGTTGTGGCACCATTGCTCAGCTTTCTCTACTAGAGGCTGGCTTCTAGAAGGAGCAGGAGGCAACACAACCGACGAAGGCCATCATCAAGCTGTGTCAACCAATGTCCTTGCATCCGCGTCCGCGTCGGCGCATCTTCAGGCTGTGCAAGCGAAGCACAACCTTGGGGAACAAGGTGATCCACTAGCGGCGGTCGAGGGCAGCACCGCCTCATGGCTACCAGCTAGCTAAGCGTTGGGTGTAGCAGGGGCTACTACTAGGTAGGACTCCCCCGCGCGCATGGCCTTGGCAATGCCACCACCATTGCTGGCTTCTGTGTTGGCAGTTGCGAGGGCTGTAGCATCCATGGTGGAGCAGCATGAGGTTGATTTGGGGGGTGCGTTGTTGGTAGATGGTGGTGCGTCATCTAGGGGCGCCGGGTGTGGAACGCTGCAACGAAGGCGGTGAGATTTTTGGGAGATGTGATTTGAATTCCTCGAGTGGCAGCGCAATTTTTGGAGGCGGATGGAGTGGCACGATCTCTAGGCAAACCTCGCGCTACTCGGGTTGTGGGCCGCTGCTTGTGCGTGACAGGTGTGCTGCGCCATCGCGTCTTGCGAATGGCAGGAGCGCAGCTTCATCTCCTAGCGGCATGGCGTATGCGAGGAAAGACAGGGGATAAGGTTCCAGTTCCACGTTGTGGCTGGCTGAATAGATCGATCCAGCCAATTCGGTGGCTTGTGGACTTGTTGACAGCTCAAACAGTAAGGTGGCAAGGGCCTACTTGCGTATTGATTTGGCTAGTGGCAGTTATAATGGTCCACAAAGGTCAATTACTATACATTAGCTGTTGGTCTGGCTAGGAGGAGCTAGTTTGACCGTGTTAAGTCTCTTTCCTAGGTACTTTAGCTACTTGATCAGTTTCAGGCTTGGGCTATGGCACAGACTCACTCTCTCTCTCAATGCTTCTGGATAGGGTCCACCAGAAAATAAAGCGACCAGATAGCACGGATGATCCATAGTAATCTTAGAATTATTTATCTTTTTATTTTACAATAATAATGCTTGAGGTATAAAAGGTTTGAATTATGCTAAGCTTTATAGTCGTTTAAAGGATCATGTTTTAGCTCAAGGATGAGTTACTCGAGGGATATAGTGTCATAGCCATTGGGTTACAATATCGAGGTCCGTAGAGCCAACTCCAATGGATAAACAGTACCTCTAGAATTGTAGCACTAGATTAGGAGATAAGATATGATTAGATCAGGTTAGTTATTTAGAGTTTAAGTATCACCATCTATAGAATGGGATTGTATTGCTATTGAGTCAAGCAATGAATCAAGATTAATCTAATTCTCTTTTCATTATGTTTTTTTTTCCAACCTAATTCTATATTTCATCCCTAGTAGATGATTCTGTCCGGCTATCCGCATGGCGCTCTATAGCGCTAGATTATGAGATAAGATAGGATTAGATCATGTTAGTTACTTAGAGGTTAAGTATCACTATCTATATAAGAATGTAATTATATGGCTATTGAGTTAAGCAATGAATCAAGATTAATCTAATACCTTCTCCTAATGTTTTTCTCTCTAACCTAATTCTACATCCCATCCCTAATAGCCAATTATGTCCGACTATCCTTCTATCGGTGTTTATTCTCCATTACCAGGGTAACGAAGATGGCATAGAAAACTCGCTTAGCATTGGAAGCCATGGCGAGTGGCTCTGATATCAAATTGTGATGACCCAAAGGTCATAATGGGATAAATATCGTTGCGAGGATAATTGGACGGAGTCAGCTACTGAGGATGGGATGTAGAATTAGGTTAAAGAGAAAAACATTAGAAGTAAATTATATTAATCTTGATTTATTGTTTGACTTAATAGCGATAAAATACCATTTTTATATAGATGGTGATACTTAATCTCTAAATAATTAACATGGTATAATTCTTATCTTATCTCCTAATTTAGTGCTACAGTCCCGACGTGCTATTCATCTGGCTCCATGGGCTTTGATATTGCAGCCCAATGCCCATGACAGTAACAGATGATTATGGTATGAGAAGAAGATGATCATGCTCCAGAAGGAGTTGAATACAATCATGGTCTTACTCCTCCAATGAGTGATGCACGCAGGCGGTGTTTCTGCAGGGAGCCGAACTTAAATGTATTCAATGCCTTCCCTTTAGCTCTGTTGGTTTTCCATGTTCAAGGTCAATCATAATGGTGATTGTTCGCTTCACTTCTTTTTGTATGCGGAACTTGTTCACCGAGTTCAGAAGGATCTCATTAGTATTATGCATGGGGTATCTATCAGTATCCTTAATTACAATTGACTTGACATCATTTTCATCATAGCTTGTTCCATTGAAATAATCTTACCTGCAACTAGTTATATAACTGCATTCGGTTCACTACTTCACTGGTTGAGCCATTCTATGCCATATATATGTATAAATCACTGCAAAATGCCTTGACTCAGTTGATAGGCCAGAATGCTAGTGCAATTCTAAGAGCAAGAGAAGGTGGTGATCGTAAGAAAGCTGCGCCATTTCCCGCAACCAAGCCTAATGTCAAACAACCTGCTGCAAATGGCGAAGAAGCTGAGCCAGAGGAGTGACTCTGATGATTCTGCTGACCCGTAGAATTCGAGTGGACAGGAATGATAAATAATCCTGCTCCAATGCCCGAGCACACCCTGTTGACTTAGCAGTTCAAATCAGAGAAGGTTACTGCTAAATGGGCTTGCTGTCACTGTTACGGTTTGTTAATATTTGTGTATGTAAAATTTGATGCGATACGGGACTACCCTTGGGATGAGAAGTTATGAATGTTCCACTGAAATCTTGCTTTCTATTATACTCATGGGCCTCAATTAATGTTTAGAAGATCTAATTTTGGGCCAGGAGCAAATTCGTTTTGTTTGGCGCTGGCTGCGATGCACACATACTGCCCCACCCACCCTGTCAAGTCCAAACATTTCTGAAGCTAACTAAAAGTCGTTTTCTGAATATCCTGACACACTCTTGAACAATCCTTTAATGTGTCTTGCATTGATCCATCCATCCATTCATCAAGTACAGGCGTACAGATCACACACACGCAGAGAAGCAAGTCAGTTGTGTTTATAATTAATTTATTCTTGCTATGATTTTACATTTTAACTTGGCACCAGACATATGTACTTCGATTCAACGTTACGGTATGTTCACACTAACTAATTAGAGCTGGATCATGTGTCCTGTCCAACTGTTTTTTCAGAAAATTTTTTTTCTTTGCATTTACTCCGTAATTCCCTCACATTATATACTGTGGGTATTCCCATAATCTCCAGCTCCCAAAGAAGTACAAATTCTTATCTAAATTCTAACATTCAGTTGCTATAGAATCTAAAAATGAAGTAGCCAAAACTAAATAATTCACCATTTATTGAATCTCAAGCTCTCTAAACAGAGATATCCCAATTCGTATAAGGTTTTGTCAAAAAAAAAGTGATATCATGTTACTCCCTACCGTCGGTAATATTTGACCCCAACAAAATATTTAACTAGAGGGGAGTATCTGCTATAATTAATGTCAAGGTGTTCATGGGAACAGATTCCGCGTAGCTGTAATATCGATGGTCGTTATAGTACAAGAAAGGAACCTCAACATCTTGTACGACTACGTGGTTGGCCATTAAATTCAGCATTGGAGAATGTGGTCGACGGGCGAAAGATGTCTGTTCTCTTCCTCGACAGATGAAAGATCACTTGCTTGCAATCTTGCATGACAATCAATTTAATTTTCTACGGCAGATCGAGACACTACTCTCTCGTGTTCAGGAATTCCTTCATCGACATTTACTATTCCATTCGAGAACCTCAAGCAAAAACATTTCAACGCAACACATGCATGCATGTGGGAGCTGGCTAGCTATAGGGTACGAGCGACCAAAGCAGTTTGGATTATGACAGTTTATTTATTTTTGGCATGGCTTTAGCTTTTGAGCTGAAGCCAATTTGGAACATTAAATTTGATTTTTAAGATAGCTTATTTTGGACATCAAATTTGATTTTAAGAATAATTTGAGGTAAAAATTCTACTTTTCCTCCTAACAATTTATCAAGAAAAGAGAGGGCGTGAATGAAAATTGTCTAAAAAAACCCTAAAATTAATCTTTAGATTAAATTCTAAAATTTAAAGTAAGCTTCTGCAGCTAAAGCAATGCTAGTTTTTTTTAAAGGAACCTTACAAGATAGTACAAGGTTTCATGATATAGTAGAAAAAAATTATAAGAGAGTAACCTTGGAAAGTCACACCATGCCACACGCCGACAAAACAACCTGCTAAGAAACAAACATAAACTCAACATCTTGACTACACTCATCTCCATTCTAGCCTTTGGGTTAGAGAGGAAGAGGTTGAGTCTGTTCTCCTCCACATAGACCTGCCAGCGTGGTCATCTTGTAGCGATCAAAAGTGCCACTGCAAGAGGGTAAATCGCTTGAAGAAGAGATCGATAAGAAATGGATCTTCAAAAAGACAGCTTTAGGCAAAGGTTGCGACGTCATGGGCACCGCCATGTCCATCACAGTAAATTGGGATAAAGTTTTTACCTGAAGGATTTTGTCAAGGAGAGGAAGATACCACGACAACTCCCCTATTAGGGTTGCGGTGCATAAAAGCATCATCATTGTTGTCCTAGAACTAGGTCGGGCTTTCATCTGGAAAACATCCTACCCTCGCAACTTGTCACGTCCCCCATCATTTTCGTCAACTGCTACCCTTCAAACACTTTCGTCACGTGGCCACCGTATCGGTACCCCATCGCCAGCCGTCCAACGGGAGAACCAATGCAATGAGCCATCAACATGCCGACCACTGTTGTCTCCCTACACACCATCGGAGGTGGCCATCCCTCGAGCTCCGTCACCCTGGCTTCGCCCATGCTACTACTAGAGCAAGCCACCACAACATCACTACCAGCTTCTCCATACCATCTCGTTGTCTTAGAGCTATTTGCCCGCATCGTCACCACCCCACAGCATGGCACCTCGCACTATCACGGTCTCGTAAAATGGTGCCCCAAACCAGAGTGCCAAGTCTTGTCTCTCTAACTCCAATTGACACCTCACATCACTACCTTGTCTGTCCCATCACCTCACACCGTCGTCTCGTGCCACCGCTGCCTCGTGGGAAGCCACCTACACCTCCGAGCTCTAGGTCTGCCCTGAGCTAGCTCCAACCCTGTCAAATCTAGCCGTGAGACACCAAATCCACATCACTGCCGCCTCTACCACCCCCTAGAAAGGCAAGAGAGGGGCCTCTCCACCCTAATTTTGCCCATGGAAGCCTCGCTAGCATCAAAGCCAAGTCGTTGTGATGTTGTTGTCTCTGAACATCTATATTTAGTGTTTTTGTTGCACCATTAGGAGGTTTTACCCCACCACCGCTATCCTAGCTCGCCACAAGGCTTTTCTGGTGGCTAACGTTGGTGGCGCAAGATAGAGAGAGTGGGGCGGCGGCTAGGGTTTGTTTTGCCACCTGAACCACCCACGCGGGGCCAAGTACGTGGTGAAGCAACACTAATTAACCGTGTACTGCTTGCTGTTTTAACACGCTAGTAGTACGTGGGGATGTACTCTTGTTCCTGTACATGTTTAAGCTATACTTAATAGTTTCACCTCCTTCAAATAAAAAAAATACACGTCTTATTTTCAAGAGAATCCATGCATGCCTGACAGTGCATGGAAGGGGTTGTCAGACTGTAATTAAGAGGGGCCCGACCGTTTGATTCTGTCTGTTCTTCGATTAACGAGTTGTTCATCGAACCCTATGTGCAACAGCTTAGCTAGCTTGTATTCTGTCCAAACTATATTCTATTTCATCGAGTGGTGCTAATATTTTATGTTTAGGCATAACAAACCTCCAATAATCTTCAAACAAGTGAAAAAAAATATGGGAATTGATTAAGAACAGCATCTCTGGAAGTCTGGCCCAGTCCTTTCGTCGAAAAACTTAGGACTAGTTAAAAACTAAATATCGACACAGAAAAAAATATTTAAGGAAAACTAATTAAGTTTCTCAAAGGTCTAATAACATGATTTCCTGTAGCTGTGATGAACTTCGCTGAAATTAATTATAGGTAAAAAAATATTCTTAAAAGTTAAATATTTGTAAATAGATATCGTGCCTATTAAAATATTTATTTTTGATTTAATAAAAGAGAGCAATATGAAAGTTTAAAAATATCATTGTCTACATGGTAGCTCCTAAATAGCGTGAGAAGATATTTAGCATCACATTTTGACAGCAGCACGAGAGGATCACGCATCAATCGAGCTGTAAAACTGACACGAAACGTCACCAAATTGTAGACATTTTCAAGGTAGCATTGCTGAACAGGGAGGGATGCGTTGCCAACCGAGATGTCGGATGCTTCCTAGCGAGTGCGCGCTCTGGCGCTCTCCCTCCTCACTGCTGCCGCTGGCGACATCGTCGTCGTTGTCCACCCACTTCCAGTAATGGCGCTTCGCGGAGATGGTGCCACTGGTTCCCTCGACGACGACCTTGTCCTTGTGCTCTCCGGCCTCTTCAGTGTCGAATTTGCCCTCATCGGGGACGTCCTCGAACAACTCCGTGTCCACTGCCTGTAGCACGTACCCGGAGTGGAGCCCCGGGTAGCACGTACCTGGCGCCGACTCCCGCTCCTCCATGCCCACGCGTGCTTCTTCGCCGCCCAAGATCCGGACGCGGAAGCTCTCACCGAGCTCCTCACGGACAACTTGAACGGCCTCGGCCTCAGCGATCTCCCCAGGGCGCATCTTTTCTAAGCGCGGGCAGGGCCCACCGCGGGAGCGAGCGTGCCATCGGAGAGGACCTGGCTGGTCTCCATCAGCAGCGCGCTATGGCGGTTCCGGATCCGGACGATGGCGATGTGGACGGCGCGGACGACGGGGTGCTGTTGCTGTTGCGGCGCCGGCGACATGCCCCAGGAGGCCAGTGCCGAGGCCGGCAGGCGCGACCCCATGAACACCACCAGCGAGTCCAGCGTCGGGAAGGTCAGCGGCCGCATCGCGATTGGTCTGCACCTCAGTGGTTGTGGCACAGCGATTCGCTACGAATGCAAACGGGGAAAAACAAAGAGAGAGAAAGAAAGATGTTAAAACTGACATATGGCTCAGAGGTATTTTTAAAATTTTACCAAATGAATATTTTAATAAATGAATATTTTAATAGATATGGGGTTGATGAGAAAAATTCAACTTTAAAAAATTTCTATATCAAAATTTACCACATATTTACGAGGAGTAAAGTTAATTTAGTAACCTTCGGTTATTACGGATGTACTACACATCTATCTATTTATTCATCTATACTTATATTAATTATATATTTTAATTAATCTTTTCTATTAATTTAAAAAATCTAGCCATTGATTATGTGTGTCATTATATGAGTACCAGTCGGTGTTAAATAAAACATACAAATAGAAATACCATGGACAATTTAGTTTTAGTTTTTCTAAGATTTCATAATTCTGAAATTCATTATTTTATCAATTTAATACTAAACTAGAAATTAATAATTAGCATGTTGTAAATAATTGTGGACTCTTCTTCTAATCTAAACCTTCAAATTCATAACTAAAAATAACAAACATATCAAACATATATTAATATTTTAATATTTATAATATTAATAATAGCCCACCTGTCAGTCCCGTGCAATATATTGATTGGTGGCCCGTTAGTATGAATGGAGGACTTCGTTGGCAAGGAGATGTTCTTATTGATTAGTTAGCTAACCAAGAGAAACTATTTATTTATGGAGTAGGAATAGTACTTATGCTCCCATTTATTTTATTTTTGTCAATGGAGATGTCATGTCATACACATGATCTGCAATTTAGTCAACTTTGGTGTACGATATATACGACAACAAAATATATGCATAAGACAAGAATTATAAATGCTTGAATATATATACATAATTCAAGATCCAGTTGAAATGTACTGACAAAATCAAAATATATAAAAGACGTTCATGCAGAAACAAGGCTTCCGTTCAACTATGAGAGAGAAACTGTTTCCTACACAAAGATTTTGATTTAGATACTTAGTATGTACTTATAATCAAAATAATTTTTACATGCCTATAGATATCAAAATTCTTATATGTAAAACAATTCTTATATATAAGAGTTCTTTTTATGACAAAAACATAATTGCACAAGTTTATGGTTCTTCATAAATTCAAGTAAGATTTAACTGGTTTTTGTTAATTAGATAGATTTTTATTAGCTCTTATTATCCGCAATGGTGAAAACAATAATGGAGCTTATATACGATTAAGAAGAAATAGTCACGACACAATCTTTTATATGGACATATTTTTCATATAAAAGTAATTTAGCTAGTTTCATATATAGTATATTGTTTTCCTTTTGACGTGAAATTAACAAACAATATGGTGTCATTACTATATCCCCTTAATTTGATTATTCGCCAAAGTTGAAGGATGAGCTCAAAAAGGAACAAAAAATTCAGCTAGATGGAATAATAGTACAAGCTACCTAGCTACGACTAGCTAAGCGAAAGACAGATTATCCGATTAATTAAACTCAAATTAATTGTGCATGGCTAGCTAATGGCTGCATAGGAAGAATATGACCAATAAGAGAAGCAAACATGATAATGGGGACGAGAGATAGGAAACGTAGTGCCCACGTGAATGTTTCCCAAAGAAACATTCACGTCGAGCCCTCCTCGATGGATCTATCGTCTCGCTCGATTGCTTGGGTTTGGTAGCTTAGCTAGCTAGGGTTTCTTCTCGATTGGCAGTGTGTCCATTTTTATTTTTTTTCTTTCCAACGACACACACTGCTGATCTCGATTCTCATGTTCCATTATTGCGTTTGGACCCGTCCTCTCATTATCTGCTCGAGAAGTGCGTAAACAAATCGCGCAGTGGAATCGTGTTAGCTGTACTGCTTGGTCAAAATGGCGACGTGAGTAGCACACCATGTCAAGCATAAACATATACATATATATGAAGAATGAGGGCCAAATGCTTTCAACTGTTTCTTTCTTGCTCTTTGTAAGTTGTAGTTGTAACCAATTAATTTGAAAACATGATGTGTTGATGGGGATCAATATAATTTGAATTTAGGATGTACGAAAACCGTTTGTGTGGATAGTTTTTTCCTTTGAAAATATTTTCCTAATATTATAATTATGTTGTGTTTTAGAACGTTTTACAATAGATGTTAACAGTCAATGTTAAATTTAGAAAACCATATTAATGTCTGAAACAACATATATATTTTATAAGTAGTTGTTAAAAGTATTTCTCCACCAGAATCAAATTTAACTTCTATGCAATTATATTGTTAGAATAGGAAATTATCATCACTTGGTGGTCTATGCAATTCTTTAGGGGCCAGGCTTCTTAATTGAAAATGAAATAGTACAGTAAGAGATTAATTAGCATTGAGTTAATTGGATCGGTCAAATCAAAGGAAACCCAAATTAAATATGAAAAGGGTAAATAGATCACGACAACACCGCATGGAAGAAAATATGTTCCACTCTACTCCAATGCCTACGCTTAGTCTTAATTAACCCTCTCCAACAACTGATCTCTTAGCTAGACTCTTCCAAATTGTAATTAATGTCACTAGAGACAATGCTATATAGTTTTGCTGCTGCAAGCAGAAGTGTACTGTACATGTCAAGAACATTGCTCTGCTGGTTTGGTCCTACAACCAGCAAATTGCTGTTTTTTTATTTCCATATGCATGGATGTTTCATCTCGTGCACTTATTAACACCAAAATTTGGTCAGCAGATGGGATCAACCGATGAGGGGAACACCAATTGGCTCGTAGAGAGAAGTGGATTGACATAGTAAGATAGCCGATCGAATGGGTTGAGGATGGATTCGATTTGATTAAAGATAGAAGGTTATCCAAATGGAGCCAAGTCTGAGGTGGAATTGTGAGAATCACAGTAGGATGTTTTATCTATTATGTAAGTTAGTCAAGTTTAGTTAGATTTACAACTTCTTATAGATTAGTTTTCTTATATATCTTTAGGAAATATTGTCTAAGAGTTGTTTATAACCACATTGTATCTTGTAAATCCGACGTATAAATATGGACCCCCTAGAACCTATTGAGATATCATACACAATATAATCTTGGTGCATCGTCACCTTTGCTTATCTAGATTTTTTCCGGTGGGTTCTGGTTCTTGATGCAAGGCTACATCGGTTAAATTTGATCTCTGGCGAAGGAGTAAGTCCTGCTATTATCATGGTTCATTTTGCTCTGTCTAAGACTACATCAATTAGGTTTGACCTCTTAGTCTAATGAGATGTACCGCATCAAGTTCATATGAGGCTCATCGGCACATCGGTCTCCCTTCGCTGTCCTGAATATCGTGCTTCATTGGTAAGATTTGACCTATGAGATCGATGGCGGTGGATTGAGCTATTGGTCCAATGGGTTCTCATCTAGCATTTCGTTAGAGTGAGTAGCCGATGAGTTATTATTACTGTGTGCCTCATATCTATTTTGTATATCATCTAACGATTAATCCGCTAGCGATTGATTTGGTCACGTCAGATTCAGCTTGATACCGTCTTTGCTAGGTCCGATCTATCACTCTCGTGTCAGAATCAGGCTCATGTCTGATAGGACTGGCATCGAGATCTACAGGGTTTTGTTCCCTATCGGCTCAGATAGCCGATGTGGTTAGATATGGGTCTACGTCGAACATTTAGCCGATATGCAGCCGATGACCTTGCCCTTTCTTTTTTTCATCATTACGTCCGATCTAGCCTCCGTCATCTCTATGTTGTTGGCCTTGGCCTCATACTGTCTAAGTTTAGTCTAATCTATCGAGGTTGGTTCTAACAGTGCTGTTACAGTGGTTGCTGGTCCTCATGACTTCATGGGGGATCAATTCCAGCTTCGCTCCTTTGTTGCCTGCCATATGCGAAGTGTCAGTGGTTCTTTGGCTGATAAGTCCCTTTATTTTATTCCATGCATCTACCACATATGTCTTCATCAGCTTTTCAGTTGATGTTCGAGCGCTACCTTCTTATTGGCACTTAGCTGATAGGATGAGTTGTATTGGCCCATGGGCCAATTGGCTCATGGATCTCATCATCTATCTCTTTGTCAATTATAAGGTCAAATTGACTGACATACTCTCGAACCTCGAAGACTGAGGATCTGCACTAGAGCTAAGCGGACTTTTCAGACCTTCGCGTGACCAAGGCACTGTCCTCCTTGATCGGACCTTTGCCGGCTCATTCACAACTTTGGCCGATCCAATCGGCATTCACAAAATTCAACGACCAACATGCTCTTTGGTACGACAGGTAGGACAAGACAACTTCAACACAATGGTGGGGAAAGAGATCAACTCAGAAAATATAATTCCAATAACAATGGAGGATTTGACCGAGGATCAAAGGCAACAGATAAAGCAGAACATGGCTAATTTATAAAAACTCTGTCTGGAGTCTTTCAGTATAACTAGACAAGGACCAATTCAGAAGTCCTAGATGTCGAAGCCCGTTTTGGTGAGAGAATCAAACCATTCATTGCCTGTGAGTCCTCAAAAGCCATTGCAGGAGATGATGAATGAAGTCGTTCACCATGCGCTCATCAATCAGTCGGGAGTGTTGGTGAACACTTTGCACAATCTGATCAAGAAGATGGTGAACAGATCAATTGTTCAAGGACTTGATCAAAATCCGGTGTATTTACCGATGAAGACGGAGTAACCACATATTACTTATGGAACTAGGAGAGACGTATCGGCAAATCTATTTCCACTAGCACAAGATTGGATTAGGGAGCAACACAATGATATGTTGCCAGGGTATCATTAGACGGCTTATTACGGAGGATATTGGCAAGACTACCCGAGTGGCAATCCTGATACAAGCAACCATTTAGGAGATTATCCCATACAGTATCAAGCACCAACTCCACCTCCACAATACCAACGAGAGAATTCAAGAGTGGAGGATTGGTCTGCTAGTGTTGTAGAGATAGTCAGGGAGTAGTTCATTATAAAGCCAAAGGAGCAAACCTTTCTGTATCGGCACCCTTATCTGGAGTGATTTGATAGAGTTCCACTTTTGCATCGATACAGGATACCAGACTTCTCCAAATTCTCGAGGCAAGATAACATATCAACGGTAGAGCACATCAGTCTATTCTTAGCCCAATGTGGGGAGGCATCAACTAAGGAAATCCTAAGAATCTGTTTCTTTCCGCTATCCCACTCTTGATCAGCCTTCACATAGTTTTCTTCATTACCTTCCAACTCAATTTAGGGATGAGCCAATCTGGAGAAGCAATTCCACAAATATTTCTTCACTGGAATTCATGAGACGAGGCTGACAGATCTAACATCGGTTAGAAGAGACCTGATGAGTCAGTCCCGGAATACATCTAACGATTCCGAGACATCAGAAGCTGGTGTTACAGTCTTATCCTTAGCGACAGACAGCTAGCTTAGTTGGCTTTCCAAGGGTTGCTGGCTTTGATTAGAGAACGTTTTTCATCTCAAGAGTTCGAGAGCCTTGCACATCTTCTATATAAGGTATCGGCTCATAAAAGCTGATTCATTGAAGCCAAGAAAGAGAGATTCCACTGGAAGTTTGCTCAGTTACAAGTTTATGCATCGGACTCAGACAATGAGGAATCCAATATAGAGGTTGGTTTGGCAAAGTGGACCAAGAATACGAAATCCATATCATGTCCCTGCGTGAAGAGTATCGACAAAGAGGAAAGATATGACTTTGATGTTAATAAAGCTGATAAGAGCTTCGATTCGCTACTTCAAGAGAAGTAAATTCAGCTTCCAACAAACCATGTATTACCATCAGTCGAGGAACTTAAAAAAGAAGAAATACTGCAAATGACAATTCAATCGCTCATCATACTAACGAGTGTAGAGTTTTTCGGTAACAACTACAATCGGCTATTGAACAAGGAAGAATCAAATTTGAAGACAAAAAGCTAATAAAATGGATGGACATCCTTTTCCTGTAAATATGGTATTTGCGGGGTCTTCTAGTGATCGGCCAATGAAGGGAGACATTGTGGAAAATCTAAAGTTACCTAATCAAACTTGGTCAAAAATAATCCAGATGTCAAAATGAAGAACGACGGACCATGGCGCATTAGGAGAAGTATAATCCGCATTAGGGCTATCCGTTTTTTCAATTCTGCTAGGATCAAGATATGAGGTTGCCACTGATTGGAGACTATCCGTAGTTTAACAAGCCAAGGTCACAACATGTTGAACTAGAGAGGTCTTCACATAATCAGCCACCTGTTAAACGGGCATCGATACATAGCCGATTAGAGCTGATTAATGAAGACCACAATCAAAAGCCAGCTAACAACAAGGAATTGCATGAGGGACAAGACAATTATAATCCCTAGTGGTGTCCATCTAGAATCTCCACCAAGAATCAGAAGAAGAGGGCACAAAGGTTATGACATAAAGAGTAGCACAAGAGACAATGGTAGGACCATAAGGAAGTCGATTGGAGCTAAAGGACTAAACACGTTTGGCATGTTGAGAATAAGGATGATGATGTTGACACATCAACTCCAACCAACATGGTGCTCTTCTTGCCTCTGGAATACAACGCTTTTTCATCCAATGAACAAGATCAAGAAGAGGTCTTTGCCTAATTGACGCTATAACCCAATCATGCCATATTTGACAAGCCTGAATAGTCTAACCATCGGCACCTAAAGCCATTATACATGAAAGGGTATGTAGATGGGAAGCCGATGATGAAGATGCTAGTTAATGGAGGTGTAGCTGTTAACCTTATGTCGTATGCCACATATCGCAAGCTAGGAAGACTGCCGAAAATCTGATCAAAACAAATATGGTGTTAAAAGACTTTGACGGGAATCCATCAGAAACGAAGGGCGTGCTAAATATAGAATTAATAGTTGGAAGCAAGACATTGCCCACCACATTCTTTATTATCAATGGCAAGGGATCATATAGTTTACTCCTTGGTAGGGATTAGATTCACGGCAACTGTTGTATTTCTTCCACAATGCATCAAAGTCTCATACAGTGGCAAAGAGACCAAGTTGAGGTGATTCCAGCTGATTAATTGACCAACATTGCGATAACCGATCTACAAATCTATGATGATGATAGGGTTGATTGCCTGTTCGGGAAGATATGGGATGGAGATTTCCTTAATGTAACTAGCAAGGGAATAAAGCCGATCCAGTAAGTTAGCTTGGAACAGTTGCTCTAATGGGCCCCATTCAAGATTTCAAAGGAAAATTAGGGTAAAGATTTATGTTGGCCGATGCTTTGGAAGTTGATATAGGACTAGGAGATAGGCCAAGGCTGACGTATATCAGTAAAAATTTATATACCAAGTTCTGAAAATAGTTAATAGAAATGCTTTAGGAATTTCGGGAATATTTTGCATGGGATTATCACGAGATGCCAAGTTTAAGCCGATCGATTGTTGAACATTGACTTCCTATCAAACTAGGATATTGGCCATTCAAGCAGCCTCCGAGAAGATTTAAGGCGGAATTATATGATGCAATGAAGGCGGAGATCACAAGCTTGTATGATACAAATTTCATTAGACCTTGCCGATATGCTGAGTGGATATCCAACATTGCTCTAGTAGAGAAGAAGAATGGAAAGCTAAGGATATGTATTGACTTCCGAGATTTGAACAAGGCTACCCCTAAGAATGAGTATCCGATGTCGATGGTAGATCTGTTAATTGATGCGGCATCGGATCACAAGATCATTAGCTTCACAGATGGTAATGCAGATTACAATCCATCATGGTGGAGGAATATATTCTTAAGACTGCGTTCAGATGTCCTAGAGTTATCAGTTTGTATGAGTGGGTAGTCTTAGCCTTTGGATTAAACAGTGCCGGTGCGACTTATCAAAGAGTCATGAATTATATATTTTATGATCTCATCGGCCTATTAATGACATGGTGGTTAAATCCAAGAGTGTTGAAGATTATATAGCCAATCCGCGAAGAGTAATAGAAAGGGCACAAAAATATAGATTTAGGATGAATCCTTATAAATGTATTTTTTGCGTATCGGTTGGATAATTCTTAGGTTTTATGGTGCATGAAAGGGGAATCAAAATTAGTCAGCGAAGCATTAAGGCTATCCAGAACACTAAGCCATCAGTCAACAAGACCCAGTTACAATCCTTGATTGGCAAGCTTATCTTTGTGAGGAGACTTATTTTGAATCTATTAGGAAGAATCGAGTCCTTCACTCCATTGCTGAAGTTACGAGCCGTTCAAGAATTCGTGTGAGGTGTTGTGCAGCAGAAAGCATTTGATCAAATCAAAGAATATCTGAATTCTCCACTAATATTGATTCCACTGCAGAAGGGGATACCATTCAAGTTATATTTGTTAGCTGATGAGAAGTCCATCGGGTCTGTGCTGATATAGGAATTTAAAGGAAAAGAACGAGTGGTATTCTATCTGAGTTGACGACTTCTGGATGCTGAGACAAGATATCATTCGGTGAAAAAATTATGCCTATGCTTATATTTTTCATGTACCAAGTTGAGACATTATCTCATGTCGGTTGAGTGCACAATGGTTTGTAAAGCCGATGTGGTTAAGTATATGCTTAATAGGGTGAATTGGTAAGTAGATATTTGCTTTGATGGAGTTTGATTTGGGGTATAAATCAGCTAAGGTAGTTAAAGTGCAAGCTGTAGCCGATTTTATCATACAATATAGAGGGATATATATTTAGTCCACCCTTCAATGTTTTTGGTGTTCACCCGATGAATAGTTTTAAATCAGAGGATGGATAGATTTAATTAATATGTGATGTTGAGGCAAGTCAACATGATGACATCCATCAAGGTGGAAGTCATCGGCCCATGTCCAAACATAAAAGCGTTGAGGGTATCTAACCAAAAGTAAGAGACCGATGTGAACAAAGGCTCATTCTTTTCCATATTGGCTACGGAGAGGTTGATACAATGGTCAATTTTCAAGTCCTCCGAAATTGAATTTTTGGAAACCAATACTTTGAGGTATTGATTCCTCCATTCTGGGAGTCTACTAGGCCAAGATCTAAAGCTGTTGTTCCAATCACTGGTTGTCTTGGGTGAGTTTTTATAGGGGATCTATTCTATTTTGGAATTGATAAAGTCTATTGGATCCTCACTACCTATGAGGCCTAAATAGAAGAAACCTAAGGGGTCGACAACTAGAATTGCGATATGATCTTTGAGACTCTACAGTAAACAAGAACTCGACGAAGAACAGATAAAAAGGCAGGATGGACCAAATCTATCTAGAATGTAGAGCAGTGGAACGAATAGAAGATTACCTTAGGATTGCATTTGTTGATGCCATCGCGCAAGGAAGAAGGAGAAGAAGATCGGTGGTTGGTGGAGCAATATGTAGAGATTCGCCTTCAGTCGTTAGAGCTTGTTGAGGTTTTGGGACTTTGGTGATGAGGAGGCATGAAGAAAAAGGATGAAGAGGCAGCATGCTTTATAGAGACATGATGACCTATTGGGAATCTAGGCCGATTAGGTCCTATTTGCGGGCTCTAATGGGCCATCTTGGTTTGCAGAAAATTCCAATGGCTCAGAATTTCAAAATCCGTTAAAAAACTCTGAAATGGAGAGGCATGTCTTAACGCCAGAATTTGGTCAGCCTATAGACGGGATCGGGTGATAAGGGGAAGACCGATCGGCTCATAAAGGAAAACCAATTGACACAGTAAGAGAACCGATCGGACAGGTTGAGGACGGATTCGGTGCGGTTGAAGATAGAAGGTTATCTAGATGGGACCGTGTCTAAGGAGTCAAGAGAATCATGTTAGGGTGGTTTATCTATATAGAATATATATTATAAGCTAGGCAAGTTTAGTTAGTTTTACAACTTCTTATAAATTAGTTTCTTTATATATGTTTAGGAAATATTGTCCAAGGGTTTTCTGTAACCGCACTGGACTCTTGTAAATCTGTGATATAAATATGGACCCCTGGAACCTATTTAGATATCAACACAGATCATACACAATACAATTTTAGCACATTGTCACCCTAGCTTATCTAGATTTTTCTCGGTGGGTTCTAGCTCTCGATGTAGGGCTGCGTCAGTTAAGTTCAATCTCCGGTGAAAAGATAAGTTCCGCCATTATTATGGTTCATTTTTATCTGTCTAAGCTTGTATCGGTTAGGCCCAACCTCTTAGTCTAATTAGGCATAGCGCATCACATTCATATGAGACTCATCGATATATCAGTCTCGCAGCACCGTCCCCGGTATCATGCTGCATCGGTTAATTTTGACATACAAGATTGGTGGCAGTGGATCAAGGCAATGGTCTAACGGGTTCTTGTGTGGCGTTTCGTCAGAGTGAGTAGCCAATGAGTCTCATATCTGCTTTGCATATCGTCTAACGATTAATTTACTAGCGATTGAATTTGGCCTAATACTACCTTGTTTAGAAGCGATCTATCAGCTTTGTGTCTGACAGGGATAGTGTCAAGATCTAGAGGGCTTCGTTCTCTATCAACTCATATAGCCGACGAGGTTAGATATAGACCTACGTCAAACATTTGGCCGATAAGCAGCCGATGACCTCGGCCTTTCCTTTTTTTCCTCATTACGTTCGATCTAGGCTCTATCGTCTCTGTGTCGTTGGCCTTGGCCTCATACTGTCTTGGTTCAATCCGATCTATCGAAACTGATTCTAATGGTGCCATTACAGTGGTCGCTGGTTCTAGTGACTTCATGGGGGATCGGGTCCTACTCAACTCCTTTGTCGCTTGTCATATACGGAGCGTCTCGGTTATTTGGCCGATAAGTCTTTTTATTTTATTTCACGCGTCTATTAAATATATTTTCATCGGTTTTTCAACTGATGCTCAAACGCTACTTCTTATCGGCACTCAGCCGATACGGTAAGCTATATCGGCTCATCGGTCAATTAGCTTATGAATCTTATTCATACCTTTAAATCTCAAAAACTAAAAATTTGTACAGATCTCCTTCACGTGACTCCTCTCCAATTGAACATTTGCAGACTCGTTTATAAGTTCGCTTGGTCGGATCAGTCTTCGTGAGATTCAGTAAGGATTGCGTGGTTTCTGTAAACTAATTGAGCTAAAGAACCTGGTTGCGTTGTGTCTGTCACAACTTACAATACACATCTTGAAATCATTTCGCTCATGAGTTAATGCGCCCTTCTGAGAGCAGTTGTACGGGTTCAATGCTGTCCTGCAACTAAACCTACACCCTCAATAAAAAAAACTAAGTTCTGATTATGAATTTGAACAAGGTTCTATCTGACAGAATGAGTACATACTAATAGTTTATCTGAAGAATACTGTGCTAGCGAGACAAGATAATAGCAACTGGTGAAATCTGAAAATTTCTACACATCGGTCATATTCTTTTCGGCTACTTCGCCACATTATTTTCGCGAATTATTTACTATGCACCTTTAAAAGTATATTTTGTCAAAAAAAACTTTCATCTATTTCATTCGATCAGTTTATTTCTTAAACCCCTATAATTAACACTACCGTGCCGGATCGACGAGCTTGCATTATACAGTGGCTACACCCGGTATAGATGAGAAGACAATAGGGTCGGATCGTATCAACGTCAACCGATACTAATAATTAACCCTTCAGTATTCGACTAACTAATTGGGCGAGATAGATTATTCTTTTGGTAGAAAAAGACATCCATGTCTGGTCATAAGAATAGCTGTTTGTCATTGATGTGACAAATATTCTCATGAACTGGCATCGATAACTTGTTATATGCTCCCTCATGTCGTCACAACTTAAGCAGCTTGAGCAGAAGTGCTTATCGGTTCTATATATACACTACTTTTAAATTAGTACATGCTTGCTCTTAGTGTTATTTCATTAATTATCTTACGAATTTTTAGTATTATAGTATTAATTATCTCACTTTTAGTGTTATTTTATTAATTATCTTACGAAGATGACACACTCTTAGTTTATAGTTGTGTTATTTATGATGCACATATAATTAATTATTGTTTATATGGGCATTTACTATTTTATAAATAATCGTTGGAGTTTTTACTATCTCTTTTGAAATGTGCATTAAAATAAATGCAATATTTATTTGTGTTAGGTATGTTTTTATTGATGCGTTAAAATAATTAACTGTTAGTGGCAACGTGATTTTTCCATGTCTTGGACATAATCATTGGTATATGTATATACATATTTTTGAATGTTTTTAAGATATAGTTAAGTAGACTACAAGAAAAAATTGATTTATTAATATATATGTAAAATTTATGTACATTTTAAGTTTTTTATGAAATCAAACTATGGTGTAGAAGATCGATAGTGAATGTACCATTCGAAACGCGCCACCCTAGAGTACATTGCAAGAGTAGCTACATTTCTGAGCGTGGTAGAGGAATTCAGGTAAAAAAATACAGATTGTGCACCATGTTCGTGTGTTGATTGCAAGAATGTGAGATGACTTCCTATACAAGACATCCATCAAGACTTGTTGACATGTGGTTTTATGCCTGGATATACATGTTGGAGCAAGCATGGTGATGTCAATGAGATACTTGTTAGAGCAAGGGTGGTTGGTAGCAACACGCAGAATAAGGTTGCGAATGAGATTCTTGATAATGTTTCATCCCGGTGTACTAACAGCCTCCTTATTTAAGATGATCTAGATCAGATGATGCATGACGAGAAGGGTGATGAGTACAAGGTTCATTATAGGAATAGATAGAAGGTCGACCGAATGCGTAAGGACAACAAGACACTACTTTTTCCTAGCTTCAAAGAGACAAAGTTGCATGAACTCCTCTCACTGCTCTAGCTCAAGGCAAGCAACGGATAGTTGGACAAGAACTTCATGGAGCTACTATCTCTTTTAGGAGAGATTCTCTCAGAGGATCATGTCCTACCGAAAACTACGTACCAAGCCAAGAAGGTTATCTGCCCACTTAGTTTAGAAATGCAAAAGACACACGCATGCCCAAATAATTGCATCATTTATCGTAAGCAATATGCACATCTGGATGCATGCCCAGTGTGATAGGCTTCACGGTACAAGAAAGGAAATGGTTATGATCAAGAGGACAACATAGGCCAATGCAAGAAGCAAATCCCAGCTAAGGTGTTGTGGTACTTCCCTATAATTCCACAGCTGAAACGTCTATCCACCACATCTTGTCCACACGTCGCTAGAAGAGCAACAACCTGAACCATGACAGAAGAGTCTGACCCTACCACCCCCTCCACCTTCTCCGATCAACAAAAAGAGGGGTGCCGTACTACTGTGGGGAATCTACACGATCGAGGAAATCAACATCCTCGTAGAAGCGTGATCCAACTCCTGAGGGCCCTAAGGAGATGAGCGATCACGTCATTGCTCAAACCAAATGAGAAGAATGAAGAATAGGTGAATCCTCAAGCAACTAAATTCTTCACTAGCATGTTGAAGAGACAGGGTACTCTTGAGCCTCTTAAGTCAAATTTTGCATGTATCAGGGGAAAAAATCACCTGCAAAAAGAAGCCCGTTATAATGACCTTACAGGTCATGGGTTAGAAAGCAATCGTTCACTTGATGCAAATCCAAAGCCCGATGATGGACTTGCTCATAAATATCAATTGGGATCTCCTCTAGGCAGGCCAAAATAGATATGCGGTCTATAGAACCAAATGAAGAGATTACATGAGTGGTATATGATAGAGTCAAGAAAGGGCACTTGCCATCTAGGTGCGTTCTATACTAATGATGATGTCGGCCATGGTGATGGAGTGTTATGGATGAATTTTGAAAAGCTCAACCATCTGTACTAGCAAGACTCCCTCAATATCTGTATCATGTAGATTTAGATTTTATAAGTAATACGTATATTACGTACAACACGATTGAACAGAGTTTTCGTTCACTACAAGAAATCAACAAAGAAGACTAAATTAAGTATGAGGATGGGCTTCAAATGCCTGCTAAAACCCCAAGTAACAATGTGACTTTTACGTGATATGATTTATCATGTATTTTATGGATGACTACTTGTATCTTGAGGATGTAGAGGTATATATCTCCTTGAAAAGCATATATAGTATGGTTGTATTAAGTGCAATATTTTCCATGACACGTTAATTGATTAGGATGCTGAAACAAGGCACAAGTATCATACAATCTAGGGCCTTCAAGATGAATTTGCCGGCTTTGTCTATAGGGATCTAAGAGAACGTATCATTTATCGAGAGACCACTATACCATGGAAGAAAAAGAAGGTCCGACATTTCTACAAGACATGGATTTGTCAAGTCGTTCAACGAGTAGCTATTGTGATGTACTCTTTCCTATTAACATCTATATTTAATTAATGATTGTAAGTGATATGATATTAAATTAATTTATACATGTGATGTATAATTAAGGACTATCTAATAACACATGTCTGTTACTACCACTTCTACAACCAAAATTAAATTTCAAAATTACACATCATAATTTTTTTATTTTCAAATAAGATATATGTGTATGATATTATCTCCATCCAACACAGATAATCATATATAAGTGTAGGGTCTATTCAGATTCTAGCCAGGTGCTCTCAAGCCCCATGTGTCGGATCGAGAACCAACACTAATGAGGGAGTTATGAGTGTCAAAAGTTTTATACCAGGTTAATTTCATTTCTAGCACTGATGCGAGTTATGAATCGGTAATGATGTTTTTTCTATAGCAGTGTATGTAGATAATCTAAAGAATGATATAGCCAATAATGTATTTTAAATTAGGTCTTGTTCTGGTAGAACTAGTGAAAGGATGAGACCAAATTAAAGTTGAGGCGATCTATTAATATAGTTTGTTGTATGCTCATGCTTACCATTAGAAATAAACAAATCTAGTAAAGCATAAAAATAAATTTTGATTAATCCAGAAAATAGTATACAAGTGAAACTAAAAATTAAGTTGCAGTAAATTTATATTAGAAAAAGTCTAGCCTATATGGAGAAAGATATATCATGAAAAACATTGGTCTCGGGAGAAGGGAATTCTGGAGGATTCTTGCCACAGCAGCAACTCGAAAAAATAAACTATATATCATATTTGTCTAATTAGCACTGCAGCTGCACGCACGTACCCTTGATATCACGCGACGGGGAGGAGTAAACTGTACACTGCTCCATCGATTCTTTGCTTCAAGTCCACGATGAGTATATTAGTAATTTGTTTGCATCCCTAGCTCGTACACATAATCAAGAGTATTTTAATTATAACTACTCAGCTTTATCTCGCCTTAATTATCTTTCACCTCTACTATATTTCCATGTAGCACGAGTCAATCCGACCATCACATGCATGCAGGCACGCATGCATGAATGCATATGGTGCACGCTGCAGACAATTAATCTTCCTGTCGATCGGAAGGAAAAATCGATCTGACAGGAACTAATTGGTTGGTTTGTACTGATAAGATTCTTCCTTAGCTAAATGACGGTGACTTTGATGATGCCCTTATGTCCAATGGAAGCATCACCTGTGTCCATCTCCTTAGCTCGGTTAATCTAATAAACTAATAAGCCGATCCGAACCGTACTGCTCCTCTTGTCTTGCAGCTGTCAGTGACAGATTATATGGGAGAAAGCGCAGTGTATCGTCCAGGTTAAGTTAGGTTTACTTTTACCCTGTCCAGATTAACTTTGTTAGTTTAATTAATTAACCTCTCTCTCCTGGTCAGGGGGCATCTCTTGAGAAGCTAACCAACAGCAGCAAGAGTGATTAATTACACCTCCTTGCCTCGTGTCTCAACACCAGGCATGCCTTGTCGTCGTCCTCCGTTAATTTGTACCCAACTGTATGTGCCTGTGTACATTTGTGTCGTCGTTGTTAGGTTATAAATATAGCCCGTTTCACACTCCCCCGGCCGTCATCTTGCTCTTGCCAATTTGATCGCGATCTCATATATATTCTCATCACTCTCCGAGCTGCTTCAGCTCAAGCTCAAGTGTTCTTCCTACTAGTGCTAGCTATACATATATAGTAGGTTTGTCTTGCTCGCCGGAGACCTCAGGCCGGCTGCCGGTGTTGACATAGTGCACACATCATCGTACGCACGTATTACGGGTGTGTACATATAAATATATATATATATAGAGAGAGAGAGAGAGAGGATTGAGATGGGCGGTGGGTCGCCGTGCGCGTCGTGCAAGCTGCTGCGGCGGCGGTGCACCAAGGACTGCATCTTCGCGCCCTTCTTCCCCGCCGACGACCCCCACAAGTTCGCCATCGTCCACAAGGTCTTCGGCGCCAGCAATGTCAGCAAGATGCTCCAGGTAATTTACCCTACATCTGCATCGTTGCATTGCATGCATGCACGAAACACGTACGGTCACCAATGTCCAATGGCGGCGTGTGCTTACGTTTGCTATCCATGCGTGTCTCCATGCAGGATCTGCCGGCGCAGCAGCGAGGCGACGCGGTGAGCAGCCTGGTGTACGAGGCGAACGCCCGCATGCGGGACCCAGTCTACGGCTGCGTGGGGGCCATCTCCTTCCTGCAGAACCAGGTGTCGCAGCTGCAGATGGAACTCGCCGTCGCGCAGGCCGAGATACTCTGCATCCAGATGCAGAAGCGCGACGGCGCCCACCAGCTGGCCGCCGGTGGCGACCACCCGCTGTTAGACCAGCAGCAAATGGTCGAGGACGCCGCCGACGCATCGGCCTTCCTTGTGCAGAACGGCGGCGGCGGGGGAGGCCCTGCGGCGCAGCTGATGAGCAGCTATGGTGGCGCGCCCGCCAGCGGCGGCGGCGTGGTGAACTACGCGGCGGCGCAGGAGCATCTTAAGAGGGAGTCGCTCTGGACGTAGTCAGGTCAACGCACGAGTTAGCTTGGCATGTAGCCGTGCGCTTAGCTTGAATTAGGTAGGTTTAATTAGTTAATTCTGATGACTCTTCTATTTTCTCCTTTTTTTTTCTCTCCAGTTTCTTGCTGTAGCGTGTAATGATGTACTTGTGATCCAGATCGAACTAGTTGGAGATCAATATTTTATTTCTGATAATGTGTTCCCCATCATTATTTTCTTTGATTTTTCTCAATTTATGACCAAAATGGTGCTTTTCACGCCTAGAAAACAAATTTAATCTTAGAAAAATATTATGTTAAATGATCTATCACAGTGAGCCTAGTTACATTATTGTTATCACGAAAATGGACAGACATTATGAAACGGCTGAAACCCTAAAGTGATGACTATATGTATGAAGTGAACAAGTGTGACTGTGAAGGCTTTATTCAATGCTATCTGTATCTCTGTCTGATCTCCTCATGGAATGTATGAGAAATTAACATAAAGTTCACACTGGATGTCATGCATAAGATGTTATATGGATCCCCCTATCTTAGTGTAGTTTCATCCAATAGTTAGTGAAATGGGGACATCGTTATACGCGTGACCAATTGTTAATTTAATGATTTTGCTCTAATTAAATGTGGATTAGGAAGAAGTATCATGCGTGCATGTGACCAAGAGGTCGATCTCATCACATGGATACTTGATTAAATTAGAACACTATATTATTAATCACATCTCCTAATCAAACAACTGTCCCCATCCCTAAAATCTCCGGATGGGTTGGTGTTTATACGTGTGCGTGTTAGACGATTTAGGTTTTTCATGATCGAGTATCTAAATCTTGTTTCGCCTCCGTGCAGTCATTATTCGTGCGGATCAATGATTTAGTAAGATGAAAACTACAGGTAGGCAATATTTTGCCGGACATATTTTTTAGTGGATAATTAGGTTTTTTTATAGTAGAACCTGTCCACACCTTATCTCGGTTTAAATTCTAGATTTATGCTGATAGATGACATAACCATCAACACTACTAATTATTTTTTTATAGTACATGACGGACCAACATACCTCTTAACCACGGGACATCCGTGGTGAGTTCGCTAATATCAAGATTTATCGGTCTAACTTCTCGGATGGTAGGGTGCACACACAATACTGTGTTCTTAAATAGAAATTAACAAGAAACCTACAACATTTATTAAATACAGGATTCGTCGTACATTGATTCTTCCGTGGTATTATTGTCCACAAGCCAGCGGTCCAACATTTGATTGTTTTCTTTGATAAGAACAGTTGACATACCTATCTAGAAGTACAGAGAGCACGGACACGCACATAGCCGGCAAACTGTGTGAAGATGTGAATATTTTTAAAATGAGTAAATTTTACAAAACTACGAATATCACTTTAATCAAGCTATCATAAAATTTATAGAATTCAAGTTGATATGTTGCAAAATTATAGATTTACCATTGAGATTTTTTCAATATATAATTTAGTTAAAATTTTAATACAAATCTATAACATTTATAACTCTAGCAAAAACAGTAATGCTTGGACTTAAAGTCTAAATTCTATAGCTTCCTCATAACTTCATTAATAAATCTATAGTTATATGATGTTAAATCTATATAGTTTTATAATAAATTTAATATTAAATTTGTAGTTTTTTATATACCTTTATGATAATTTGATCAGCTCTATGAAATTTTCACTAAATATGATGGACAATAATGCCAAATAGAATTTAAACCCTACCAGGCTAGGTACACCGTGCATAATCAGGCCATAGGCCTGCATAAAGATGGATAAGCCCATATCTTAGTATGCATGTCCTTCTTGCCACATGCTTGTGGGTTAGGGCACATGGGCTTAGCACTACCGTTTATGGCTTCCCTGGTTAATCCCTAGAAAAAAGAGACTGCAGGGCATCGAGGCCTTGTTCAGTTAGACCGAGAAAGGTTGGGTTTGGGCCCCAACCCCATGCATCACTCCACCATAGATTGAATCCCGAACCACTAGAAAATATGTGTTCGGTTAAGTTCAGTTAGGACTATAACTTGGCCTATCTACCCAAGACGTATGGAAAAAAACTCACGACAGGAGACGATGCATATGTGCAGGAGGGGACACTGCTGCTACAGCGTGACACGAAGGCTATGGTGGTGGCAGCGACACCACGCTCTCTCCTTCAACAGTTGTTTCTCCTCTAGAGGCCACCTTCTCGTAGGTAAGTCTCTTCCTTCCCCTCCCTTCTCCCATGTCCTAAGGTTAGGTTTCTCAACGCTACTAAACCCCCACCTCACACGATGCCACCGTGGCCGACAGCGAACACCAGACAAAGAACATAATGAGCGGAAGGGAGATGGCAATAGAGGCTGCAATGGATCGGAGGATAGGGAGGTTTGAGTTGTAGTTCTTGATGTTGTTCTTTTTGGTTTTATTCTTAGATGGAATTTTAAGTTTGGTTGGTGTGGTTGGTACTTTCAGATGTTTTATTAGGCTAGTAATGGCGAGCACCATTAGGAGGAGAGCAGGAAGAGCCTTTGGCTGGCTATCTCCTACATGGGGGTGGTAGTATAAGAAGAATGAGGTGCACTTCTCTAAATGTTCTAATGCACAGTAAATTTTTTTACGATAGTAGTTAGAAATCCAGCCTCTATATCCATAAGTAGATATACATAATTGAAAGATACATATATATTTAGACTCTAAGTCTCATAACAGAAAACAACATATAAAACAAAGAAAAAAAACTAAAGGACTAAACTTCAACACTACTTTCGTTTTGATTTACCGTTTCACAAAAGCACACTTAGGTGATCTTTTTAAAGCACCCTAAACTCTTGCAACCACTCATAATGGATCTACCACCTTTAACTAGTTCCTCCATTGCCTTGCCCCTACCGACGACCTAATCCATTTGTCAAACCCAACAGCTCTTGGCCCTAGTGCCTTTGCTCACTAATGCCGTCTAGAGAGGCAGAGAAGAAAAGCCCTGCCAATGTCACTTGCCAATGCATGAATGGATTCAAGCATGAACACCTCTAATCCAGTGGCACTTAGACCTCAAAGCTAGTATCTCTCCCTAAACCTTGCTACGGCTGGTCGAGCGCCATCCATGTTGGCCCTGGAGCCTTGACCGTATGTATCACCCTTGGGGCGACATGGATGGGATCCTATTTTCTCGGCTATTTGTGGCATGCTGTGCATATGCTCAGAACTCTAAACATGTTGTGCAAATGTTCAGAGCTCCGAACGTAGTTCTGAACATTCTGTGCCGGTTGAGCTTTGAAAGGCATCGATTCATCATCCAAAGTTGATTGTGAAGCCTAATTTCCATTTGTTGATGCTCAATTAGCACTAAACATTGCTAGGATGTTAGCTAATAGTTCTTGCAAGTATTTTCGTTTATATGTGCATAAGGTTTTATTTCTGCTGTGAATGATTTTCATGACATTATGTTATCAGGAATACAAGCTGCTAACGGGTCTATGTGGCTAGATGACCATCAGAGGGCCGTCAGTTGTTGGCATATATGATTGGCGAGTATGCGCATACAACGATCAAGGATTCAAGGCCAAACTTTATGACTCTATGTACTTGCTGTTGTTCAGATCATATATGACTGTGTTAATACATTCAAATTTTATTTAGGTTCTGCTTACAACGTTACTTCTATTACATGTATATGAGATACGATGCTTATTATGCATTGGTTCAGTTAGAAATTTGCGATCTGCATGCATGTTTCGCACTGTTCTTATGTTGAAAGATCAGTGCTAGCTTAACTGTTTACCATCAGAGCTTGTCTGCATTTTCAAGAGCGTCCTAGCCAAAACCGACACATATATTCATGAGGGGGATTAGGGGTAACGAGGGATTCATCCACCAGAAAACTGAAAGTCTTGAGAGAGATTAATTTTACACCTCAATAGAGGTGGAATTATTCTCCTACAATTCTCCTTCAGTTCTCTTCTTAGAAGAGTGATTAACCGAACAAGGCCTTAAGGAATTATTTGGGATGGGCCAAATCCTGGCCTTTCCCGGGTAGGGATGGGCAGAAGATATCGTTTGGAAAGGCTAAATGCCGGCCTATTTCCGAGGATGGGCCAGAAAATGAACTTAATTTCTGGGCCAGATTAGGATGCTATGTGGGCCTTTCGGAACAACGGTTTGCTTGCAGCCGTCCTCGGTCTCCACCGCCGTCCCATGCCATTCTCGCCGCGCCGCCTCCGCAGCATGCTCCCCTCCGCCGCTCCCGCCGCCGCCGAAGAAGACGAGCGGCGGCCGTGGGAACCGCCCTTCGACGCGTCCCAGCCGGCTCCGCCCATCTCCTACCCCATCACTACCCTCCCGGCGCTCGCCTCCCGCGCCTACCTCTCCGAGGCCGGCAACTTCCACCTCCCCTTCAACCGCGCCTCGGCGCCGGTCCTCGCCTCCTCGCCCTGGGCCGCGCCGCTCCCGCACCGGCCCCGCATCCTCGCGTGCCACGACTTCCGGGGCGGGTACCGCGCCGATGCGGCGCCGCAGGGGGCCGACGACCCGGGGGCTTACGCGCTCTGGCACTGGCACCTCATCGACGTCTTCATCTACTTCTCCCACTACCTTGTCACGCTCCCGCCGCCGTGCTGGGTCAACGCCGCCCACCTCCACGGTGTCAAGGTGCCCCCCCCCCCCCCCGGCCTCCCCACCCTTCAGCTTAGTGGGAGTTCTTGTTCTTGCATCCGCTCGATTGACGTTGTTTCTCCTTGTCGTCTGTGAGCGAAGGTTTTGGGGACGTTCATCACGGAGTGGGAGAAAGGTGCAGAAATCTGCGAGGAGATGTTTGCTACGGAGGCTTCTGCACAAATGTATGCTGAAAGACTCACAGAGCTGGCTGCTTACTTGGGCTTTGATGGCTGGCTGGTAATCACTTTCATGATATCTTGAGTTTGATCCTGTCATCTAAATGATACTTCTTGAGGAAGACGCAATCTACTAGCTGAAAATATGATTAACGTTCATTAAATGGGATTTTGTGGAAGGTGGGGGTATGTAGAGAGAACAAAATAGTTAAGTTCTCTGGTTGAATCGTGCTTCAAATGTGGAGAAATTTGTTTGATGGCATTTTGTTAATCATCCATATTCTTGGATATGTGTCTGTCACTGATACTAAATCATCTTTCAGATCAATATTGAGGTTAAACTCGACATGCAATTCATTGATAACCTGAAAGAATTTATTGATCATCTAACCAAGACAATGCATGCTGCTGTTCCTGGATCATTAGTCATATGGTAGGGTTGATATTTCCTACTGTGTTATAAGAAGGCAGCTTTTAGATGTAAAACTTCGTTTGATGAGTTGTTGTGTCTTTGACTTGACTCTGCAGGTATGATGCAATTACTGTAAAAGGTGACCTTGACTGGCAAAATAAGCTTAATGAGTATAACAAGCCATTCTTTGACTTGTGTGATGGACTATTTAGCAATTATACTTGGAAGGTGGTCCTCTCTTTTCTGTGCACCTTCTGAAAACTCAAACTATGGCCTGATGAAATTCACATGACTTCTCTAGGAAAAATATCCACAAGACTCAGCTGCAGTTGCTGGTGAAAGGAAGTATGATGTGTACATGGGTATTGATGTTTACGGACGAAATACTTTCGGTGGTGGTCAATGGAATGTATGTGAAAGGATCTCCACTTCTTGTTCTTGCAATGGTCTATTATCACCAAGTAAATTACATGCAATGTTAATAAAAATATGCCATATTCCTTTCTGTCTCTGCTTTGAACTGGCAACTGATTTTGTGAAGTCTTTCAATGTAACTAAAACATTTTCTTGCAAATTCATCTGATAAATAAATGCCTATAACAAATGTGTTCATTTTTTTACCAGATCACATTACTTTATTGGCTTTACTTGAAAATTCAATGATTGAATGTACAGCAGTTAAATGACTACTACACCAGAGCAGTAGATCATTCTTCTCTTTTAATTTGTTCCCATGTAAAATTGTAAATGAATTCTATTCAACTTCTCACCTTCTATTTTCTCCTTAACTACCTATTTTTCTAGGCAAATGTAGCCCTTGATCTACTCAAGAAAGATGATGTCTCAGCTGCCATATTCGCACCTGGGTGGGTATATGAAACTAAGCAACCACCCAACTTTCCGACTGCACAAAATCGGTATTGTACTGCTGACTAATTTCCATTGCACATTCACATAGATATTCTCTTTCTGCTAATTATTCACCTAAAAACTGTTTAGTTGGTGGGGTCTCGTTGAAGAATCATGGGGTGTTCTTCAGAGTTATCCAAAACAGTTGCCTTTTTACTCTGATTTTGATCAGGTAGATTCTCAGCATCAACACATCGTTATTCTGTTACTAATAGTCTGAACATCATTCCTTTTTATAGCAGATGAGTCAGTACATGCATATCTTTATTCCTTAAAAAGAAGAGTTGGTGATGGTGTTGGTATGCTCATCTTTTGTGGTTGGACTCGTTTAGATGTATTTTGTTTGTAGTTTTTATTTCTAATTTTTGCATTTCCATGTGTATATGGGGATGACTGGTTGATATAAATATTTAATTTTAGATTTTAATACCATCTATTTGGTATTTTGAAATTAGAATATATGATATAGTAGTATATACTTATTTGAAAACGGTTGCAGCCACACTATGCTGATATACTGACAATCTGATAATGATAATTTATGCAAGTTAGGCATGTTATGTAACACAGCAGCTGTTTGCAAAACCTTTACACTCATAGATGTAATGTTTAATGCTAACTCATGGAAATAAATAACTATTTAAAGATGTTCTACTAATAACACTAGGGTGCTCATCATGAATTGTCCATCTTCAGCAGCATATGTACATGACAACTGACAAGTACTAATTTCATGCAATAAGATGCCATTATGCAATTTTTTTTGTTGTCAAATGTGTATCTAGTTTACGAGTGTGTGATATCACTAGTTTAACTTTTAAGTTTTTTCCTCCACATCACCTCTTTAGATTTTTTTTGTTTCAAACATCCAAATTTCTCTGTCCTGTTTTCCTTTTTGTAATGGCTTCTGAATATCTGCTTTATTTCAGGGTCATGGTTACCAGTTGTCAATTGAAGGGGTCAAAGTCTCCAGTGCTCCATGGAACAATATTTCTTGCCAAAGTTTTGAGGTAGAGTGCTATCAATAGGTCCTTTAGGATCATCCTGTCTGTGTAATGTTGTTTTTCATTCATACCCTATACACCCAAACATCCCATTTGCTCGATTGAAACAATTCCATATATATACCAATATTGCTTAATTGGCAGTTACCTATTTGACTGATATGTTGATGATGACTTTTGCAATATGGTATGTTCCCTGTTAAAGAAAGGTTATATTTTGATGCTAAAATTTTTTTTGACAGCGTCAGTGTCATTTCTGTGTCTAATGATGCTTTTCCATGAAATTTCACTTCTCTCAACTCATGTTATTGTGACCCACTTTTCAGCCTATGCTTAACTCCGCTAGAGATCGAGGTCTACAAACTGTTATCAAGTAAGTTCATTTTTAGTTTAAGATGCATTAGGGCCCACAATAGCCCATATATCTTGTTACTGACTACTAAGCTATAGCTTGTTACTGACCACTAGGCTATGTTGCATCGTATTTCTTATGAAGTGGTACAGGAGAGGAAAGAGAGCTTGTTGCTTGCATGAGTAACAATCTAGCTCTTTGATTAAGACATGAATATCAACATAAACATTATTGAAGGATGAACTTGTTGGTGAATACCATGTTTTGTTTGATTGTTTCTTAGAGAATGTGCAACAATTTATTAATTATCGGGCCCTTTAGTAATTATATTCCCTTTCCTCTAGTAACATGTTATCAGAATATGATCTTTATTTCCAATAGTATTCTCCATTCTTTTTTGTAATATTTGTTCTTGAAAAGTGAATCAGATTAAAATTTATTCGATAACCAATATTTGACTTGTCATCTACCTTCATTTTGATTTGCTTGTCTTCTATGGCTTTATTATTTGAAAATGAAGCCTCTCTAGGTTCAAAATAAACAAAAACTAAACCTGTTATAACATTAGACAACGTCAGGCTTTTTTTGCCATGCCATAATGATATCACAAATATGAACGAATTCAATATCATTTGTTGTCTAACATAGCATTTCACACCAAAAGAATAATGGAAGGATATCATGTTCATATACCCCCCTCTCTTGGGGCTGCAGGTGCTAGTGTCTTGCAGTTTCCCTCTTTAGGGGCTTATTTAGTTCCCTTCTTGAAATGAATGGCAATGCTCCTGTGCCCTTAGTCCCTTACTATGAAAAGAAAGGAGAGGAAAAGGTACATTTTACACCCTGGACTCAAAAGTCTAGAAATACCCCTAGAACTTCAACACTTGGTTTTTTAGTTTTTACAACTCAAAACTCATGAACTGTTCAGTTTTTGCTGTTAGTCTAATTTGAATGGTGATTTTTGTCACGTTGGTGTCCAAATTACATGTTTTCAGTTGACATAGTATCTTACCCTGAAATAACTCTTCACTTGCTCTCTGTTGACAAGATCACATGGGGTAATGGTGAAATCAGTGTAGTAAAAGTCGGAATACGGGTGTCAAACGGACAAGCTGCCATCAAGCGATTAATCGTTACAGTTATTTGAAATTATACAGATAATTTGTCGTTCACACAAATAAATATAAATTTGTCAATTATAGAGATATTTCAATACATTACATTTTCAATAATAAAAAATATTTTTTTTAAGTCACCCAATACTAAAAATACACATGCGTTCAATATTGGTGGGCAACGAAAGCAATAAAGGCACACTATGATATATAGCATTACATCACTACTAAATTTAGACTTGGTTAGCTGTTAGTTTTGGGCATGTAAAAGTAGTAAACAGTGTTCAGACCAATAGTCAATATGGGCATTAAATGGTTTAATCAGCAGATTAATTGCTAATCGCCCGATTATTCAGGCCAGTTGGCCGCTGAACAAAATGTTGAACCGAACCTGAGGCATGTATCGTTTTCATTACCGCATCCGATTAATCAACCATATTGGCCAACTTTTGCCACACTGACCATATGGCCGACTTTTACCACACTAGTCAAAATAGTGGCATGTAAATGCGTGTCTGATTCTGTCGAGGATAATGTAAGGTTGTATAATGGACCATAGCTGTGAGAAGGCTCAGGGATATAGGGAGGTAGATATGGATTTGAGCCGTGAGAGATGTTGGAAAATTTTCCATAGTCCAGGCTTTCCTATTTATTGCTTTGCTTGCTTGACATGGATATGATGGTGGGGATACCCCTGAATTTATACTTAGCAAGGTTATTGTGCTAGATAGAGAAAAGAGTTTCTATGTATCTTGTTACAACTACATATTAGGAAAGGGTCCACATGGATGAGATTTCTTATGAAGGAATCACTCCACAACACTCTTCCTTAGACACTTTTCCAATATCATGCTCATGCCTCATTAAAAACTCCTGGTAAAACCCAGTGTTCCAAAAAACGATCTTTAGTTCATTATATAGCTCACACGTTGTTCGCGCTGGAACCCGACGCGAGCACGCTGACCGCCTGGGAAGTCTGCTTAGCTCCAATGCAGATCGGTCGGCTTCTCTCCGTGTCTTGAGGTACGCGCGCCGGGACCCGTGTGGTTAGGTCGGCTCCGGCGCGACAGTGCGGGTGCGGGTGTGTCAGTCAATTTGGCCCTGCAATTGATAAGGAGGTGAAGGCAAACGGGTCGGTCGGACGACCGGCAGATACGAGCCCTCGCTATCGGCTGGCTGCCGATAGGATCGAGTTAGTCATTGGCCGCGTCCGGATGGCTCCTACTATCAGCTGGTCGCCGATAGGAATCAAGACGCCCTTCCATTGGCTGGGGATCCGATGTAGGCGTAGGCGAATGTCGACGAAGGATAGGATGCCTCTGGGTGTAGTGAACACGAGGCTCTGATCCATCGGCCACAGAGCCGATGGAGGCACATGATAGTACTCAGAGAGTAGCAAGGCGCAAAGTGGCAAGGATTCGTATAAAAGGGACCGGCTGCAAAGCTAATGCTGCTCCGGAGATGGCAGCACGAGACTCGTCGCCCGCCGTGACGACGCCGCTGGCACCGAATCTCGAAGATCGGATCTAACCGAAACAGTACGAGAATGAGGCTAAAGGCAATGGGACGATGGACGCCGGATCAGTTATGCTAAAGCAAGGGCGAAGCGAACCTATCGGCTAGCTAAGCCGATAAGAGGACGTCTCTCTGAAGACAGGCGCACATCGGCTAGAAAGCTGATGCGCTTGGTGTTGCGCTCAAAGGAAAGTCTCTGCAGACCTGGTGCGCATTGGCCGAGGAGTCTATATGTTGGGCGTGACGCTCAATGTATAGATAACTTATCGGCTAACACTGATGAAACGTCGTACTGAGACCTATAGGCCTAAAGCTCATTCTACCGTCGACGACCTCATAGGTCAAACCTAACCGATGCAGCACGAGACCGACGTCGGCGAAGAGAGTTTGATAGACCGATAGATACTGCACGAACATGATGCGATACATCCTATCGACCTAAGAGGTCGAACCTAACCGATACAGCCTTAGACAGAACGAGACATCGAGATAATGGCGGGACTTATCCCTTCGTCGGAGATCAGACTTAACCGATGCAGCTCTGCATCGAGAGCCAGACCCCGCCGGTAAAAAACCTAGATGAACTAGGGTGACGATGCGTCGAGGTTGTATTGATCGAAGGATTCCTCATTACATGTTTTCAGGGGGTCTATATTTATACCCTGGGTTTATAGAGTCCGACGCATTTATAACAGCCATCGGACATTATTTTCTAACAAATATAAAGGAAAATATCTCTAAGAAAGTTAACTAACTAACTAAATCTTCCTATCCGTATAAGATAGAATAGAATATCCTGTCATGAACCACGGCTCCTCCTTAAACTCGGTCTTATCTAGATAATCTTCTATTTTATGATCGAGTTTTTCCTTGCTTTAATCCGATCGGCTTCTTCCCTGTAGCAATTAGACACTTCTGCGCTTAAGCCGATCATACTTCCAATTTATCACTGAGCTTTTTAAATTTTGGCGTTAACACACGTGTAGTTGCAATGCACATGTTGCCTCATCACAACTTTAGATTAAATCAAATGGAAGGACAAGAAATCATGAACCGAAATAAGAAAATAATATAGGCCAACTGAAACAGGTACTGATGATAACTATTGGACAAATAGTTCAGCTTCAGAATTAGTTTTGGAGACCTTATGAGATCAGGAGGATTTTAATATACCTGAAAGTTGACGAGCAGTTTTGTGGAGATCATCTTAAAAAGGAACAGAACTAACCATACTGACTGTATTCTCCATATGCTCCAATGATACTGCTCGGATAGTAAAATCTCCTTTTTTTCTGGACAAGTGGTTATTAGTGATTTCTAGGGCTACTTGAAGTATTGCTTCCTTTGTCAAAATTGATAAGGGAACAAGCAAATTTTATATCCTTCTACATTCTGTCTAATTGTTAGTGTTCTTTTCTGATTTTTAACAAAATACTTGCCACTTGATTCCTAGTTTCGAGGATGAACCATACAGTGGAGGGGATTGTGTAACAATGAAGGGAAGTCTCCAGGAGAATGAAATAGTCTCAGAACAGCTTTTTAACGGGGGGCTTTCCATGGATGGTGGATATTTATATGTGTTTTATTCTGTAAGAAATTTGTCTTCCCATTTATACTATGCTATTTAACCTTCTTCAAACCATTTTTCTATCAGAGCCATCTGTTCACATCATATTTTGAAAACACGAGCAAGTGAAGACATATCTGTTTAGAGATTACATCTTCTCTGAAAGAACAATACATGTGTACCTGTACATTGGCACTGTTTCTTTTCAATTAAGCCTTTCTCTTCTGTCAAATGATCCTTCCCGTTGACTGATTTAGGTAAAAGCTGATGCAAGCTCTGGTTTAGGATTGACCCTGGATTTGTCATCCAGAGACAAGGAGAGCAGTTCCATTCTTATTGCAGACGACACGGCAGCATTTACAAGAAAGGAACACCACCGAAAATATGGCTCATATGTCAAAGCTGGTAAGGCAGAACCACACACTCCAGTTGACCAAAATTGGGTCGTCTACAAAGCAACTATCCAGCCCAGTGCTGGTGTCACATTAACTGGGATCAACATAATCTGCACAATGAAAACCACTAGCAGAATTGATCTAGAAACAGATGGAAATGGAAGCTCAGAAGCAGGTGCAAACAGATCATTGCGTTACCATGCATCGCTTGGCCATGTTAGCATTCAAAACACTGAAAAAACAGAGTTCCTTCCAGCAAAATCATGGGTGACGGAAGGCGAGTACATCTCATGGTCCAATAGTTCAGACCAATCTAAACTTGTAAGCCTGAAAATCAGTTGGGAACTGAATAATAAACAGCAGGCATCATTCATGAAGTACAATGTCTATGTGGAGAAGTTAACTGCAGATTCAAATGCTAAGGCTTCCAGAATTTTCCTTGGAGTTGCCAGCGTTCAAGCCTTCTATGTATCTGACCTAGAGGTCCCCAGCGAAGTCACTGGTCTGAAATTTTTCATTCAACCGTGTGGGCGTGATGGGAGTTGCCAAGGACTGGACGAATGCCCAAAGTTACATTTGGTTCCTGTTGATTCTGCCGTGTAACATTTATCTGCCTACCTTGTTGTTTTCACTCTATGTTTTCAAATCATTTGTCTCAATCGATGAATAAACAAATTGTTCAATGTGATGTTTCAATAAAGAGTAAATCATGTTGTCAGGCATGAACATGAAAGACGGGTATAATCTAGTGCAGGTTATGCAGCACAGTACAAAATCTCCAACCATTGCAACTAGCTTAGTAGATGAAGACAAGGGCCAAACAGGATCTACATGGATGGATTGTTCTTAACAAACCTAGATGTAAATCACTATTCAAATAACAAATTACTCTTACAAATAGACAACTAAACGTTATGCTTAGAGGAGTAGCTTTGTGAAACAGAAATCCTACATATCAGCATTTCTGCGCTGCTACCCCAAGGTCACAATAAGTTGATGCACAACTAATGCAAACAGCAAGAAAACAATCTCATGAAAACATTGATGAAAATAACTTTGTAGCATATTCCAGACACCATATTTGTACCGATCTACCGGACCAAAAGTTAGTCACTCAAGTTAACAAAGTAAAACTACTCCTAAGACGTCTAGAAGATTATACCCAAAATGAAGGATTTAAGGTTCACACTACAAGCCCAAATAGGTCATTACCAATCTAATAAACAGTACTTCTTTTCACAGAATAATAATAAACAGTACTTAGCAAGTGCGATGCATGTTTCAGGCAGTAGCTTCCATAAACCTTAGCAAGCACAGTACATATGACAAAGATAATATAGTACTAGGCATTACCAAACCATAAGATGTCTTAAACAGGAATCAAGAAATCAGTCCGTTTCTTCTCTTCTTGATTATAGTCCCCATCAATGGACTACTCATCTTGTTTCTAGTTCCCATTGCTGGGCTGATTGGTGATACTTTTCTCTTGCACTCATCCTTATCATTCATAGGTTGATCGGAACATTGGGGGTTCCTTATGTTGTGATTGGGCAGATATGTCCATTGTGCCCGGTAAAAACGGATTTGCAAGGAGTTTGCAAAGGCTTTCTCATTCAAAAAACAATTCCAAGTATATTTCCCTTCTCTATTCTTACCAACCTTTGCTTCAGTGATCTTACAACGAACATGAGTTTTTCCATTATAAATAAGTACGGAGCATCAACGAATTTTGGCAAAATAGAAGACCTATGTGACCAAAATTTCCTGCTCATTAGACTCTCTGTTCTTTTTTATTCTAAACAGGAGATTGTCCCAAGAAAGACAGTATCAACTACTCTCCAAATTGAAGGATAAGTCACAAAATTCAAATGGAAGACAGAAAGAGAAGGCAATTCAAACCTAATGGCCCTTTCTTTTGGCAAATGGAGTAGTAGCTTGTACTACTAGGACAATAACCATAGAACTTAAAAAACAATTGTTGAACTGAGTTAATTTTTAGAATTGTGGTTGCAATGCATCTCTAGGCCATGTTAGCATTCAAAACACTGAAAAAACAAAGTTAATATCCTCCAGCAAAATCATGGGTGACAGAAAAGTATATGTCATGGTCGGATAGTTCAGAAGTTGGAAGCTGGATACTGAACAGCAGGCATCATTCATGAAGTACAATTTCTATGAAAGAAAACGCCAGATTCAAATGGTAAGGCTTCCAAAATTTCTCTTGGAGTTGCCAGAGTCAAAGCCTTATATTCTAGGGAGAGCTTTTTTGTTAGCTGTTGCTACTCCTAGAATTTCCACCTCCTCCACCAAACGACAGTCCATCTCGTATATATCACTATAGAATTTATAAAATAAACTAATAGTAAGAAGAAGTTGGTTAACCATAACTTTCCTAGATTCTCAACATATGGATGCCTACCTCTTAAAATATCTAGTTCTCTAAATAGGATGTATGTATCTTAGGTACAGGTCCCAACGAAATAGGAAGTCACTGGTCTAAAATTTATCATCCAATCCAACCATGTGTGGTGCCATTGGAGTTGAATTGATGTTCAAAGTTGTATTTGGTTCCGGTTCCAGATTTAACTGTAACACGATCAAGGTACTGAATAGAGTATAATTGGGTGGTAGCGGATTGCCAGATTTCCCATCGGCGTAGCAGATAGCGGGCGCTATATTCCAAAGCAAAATAAAAAACATACAAAATATAAGTAAATTGTGTATATATCATATGTGAAGTTGAAATTATATATTAGTGCTTAATTTACTCAAAACAATCATTTAGACAACTTATTATTCATTGAGCCAAATCCAAAAAAAATATTTTTTTCTTTACAGCATATACCAAATATATAATCCCTTCGCTATTTTTACACCGTCACGGTAACATAAACATCCCACTACCACTATTACGGCCGCTACGACCACTATTTAGCACCTAGCCCGGTAGCATTCATCTGCCTACTGTGTAGTTTTTTCCTCCGCTATGCTTTCAAATCATGTCATAATAGACGAATAAACAACGCAGTTCAATGTGAAACATCATTTTAGAGTAAACCGCACCGTCATTACACGAACTTGTAAGATAGGCACAATCTTATGCAATGAAAATAACTTAGTAGAATTTCATTTTTCCATTTCTTATAGAGTTCATTTTTTATTCTCCATAGAAGTGCCGAACCCCAACTCAGCCAAAGCTAACTTAAACTAAGTAAAACTAAAACCGTCTAGAAGATTCACAACCACGAGCAAATAGGCACCAAATTTTTAAGGTGCCGATACATTCGTGGGTCATGACAATCAATATTATGGCAATACAGTTCAGTTAAATAGGTCATAACCGATACGACATTTGATATTTAATTTGTTGTAGAAGGCATCAACTAATTAATTACATCACATTTTTCATGACAGGTACGAGCTAGAACTTGTCTATGGTGATGCCATCTCTGACTACCTCATATGCGTCACGGCTGCGGGTCTTCTTCACACCAGCAGTGAAATGAACCTTCGATCCCTCAGTCTTGATGGCAGTCACCTTGGTCCAAACAAGCACTTTCGTCTTCAAGCCCTCGATATCAGAAAGCTTTCCCTTCTCTAGGTAGCCGGTCACACAGGTAAAGAATCGCAAAACTGACGAATCCTTGTACCCAACATCACAAGCTGACGGAATGTACACTGTAAGCTTCTTTGTCTCCTCATTGAAGTCATAGTTAGTAGCATCCCTTGGGAAGAGGCCGGTGGGAATGTCATATTCCTTGAGAAGGTCTGGCAATGCTTTCTGCATCTTCCCTGAGATCAATACAAGTTTTACTCACATAAGCACAAATAAGTGTACTTGGAAAAAAATATCATAAACATAAGAAAAAATGGCCTACATGCCTTCAACATGGAATGCGTATGTAATATGCATGGATGTCATCTTTACATTTTTTATGTACCGCTACCCATAACAATATTATTGAAGTTGCCTCATGAATGATCAAATTTGTTACCTTAGATTGAAAAGATGCAATGTCAATTTGAGTAGAGAAATGATGCAAAACAACTAAATATAGAGAAGTGTAAGTTGGTGTT
This sequence comes from Oryza coarctata, assembly GCA_030770085.1. Taxonomy (NCBI): domain Eukaryota; kingdom Viridiplantae; phylum Streptophyta; class Magnoliopsida; order Poales; family Poaceae; genus Oryza; species Oryza coarctata. The sequence goes on from CM061471.1 coordinate 11,179,887, forward strand.
TTTTTCCTTGTGCAGCATATTGGGTGGTCCAGTTATTTGCTGTAACATATATCTGTAGAGCTAGATATTGGGGTATATTGATTAATGTCCATCTGTTTATGTGTGCTGTACAGCATATTGGATGGTGCAGCTATTTGCTAGTATCACAATTTTGTTAGAGATTTGATAATACAGAATACACATAGATACCTTTAATCTTGTTCACCATCCATTTAGCTCCTGTTCCAATGCTAGTAGAGATTGACTGTATTCAACATGTAAATAGTAATATTATAACTTACAACTATCCATAATGAAGATTTGGCTTATCCCTAGCAGAATCTGGAACTCAAATAGGAAAAACCGTAACTTACCAAAAATGTTTTATACACTATATTTATAATTATGGGAACAAATATCATATGAAAGCCAAAATACAGTATTCTATAGAAAGAATTTTGGCATGCTTCATATAACCAATAAATGCTCGGTGTATAATTCATCATATAAAGAACAAGCAGAAATAGATTAGCTTAAGAATTTGGAGCTTAATTGACCGAGGACCTGCACAGTCCTCTCAGATCTATTTTACCAAAATATTCTCCCCACCATCTCTAGCAGCTAACATGAAGAAATGATCTGTATTTTCACAAGTCAAGGACTCAGGAGTCAAGATCAACCAACTTCCTCCACAGTGACTTTCTCCCATGTAGATATAACTGCAATTACCTACTTCACAAACACCTACAATGCAGTGCCAACCATAATCAGATCATATGCACCGCACAACTTCATTGAACACGGGCTTGGACAGGATCCTTTCGTTGCTGTATATTCAAGTTTTTCATTAGATACCATGTAGTTACTCGATGGTCTAGCCTCTGACCAGTTGTAGTATTAATCTATACTCAATATACCAGGAACTATGCAGTTATAGCTGCTTGCTACCGAGCATTGGAAGGGCAGTTGAAGAAATGATTGATCCTTGTTATGTATAACCAATGTTTTATTTTGTGGATTACACATGATAATGGTGGCATCAGTAGATTTCCATTGAAATATGCTTTCATAGTGTGAAACTTCAGTAACTTCCAGATATATATTTAAGTAAGAACTAGCGAAGTCATGACCGAAGATGGGTTTTTAGACCATGGCACTATGCAGAATTACAGCCCAAAGAGAAAAAGAAATATATATTTGGAGGAGAAGTAGTATCTATAGAACCAATTAACATGTCCATATGTAATGCCTGTACTTGGATTAGTTCATTTAAATATTGATGATTTAGGTTTAACTAGTTTATCTTCTGACAACGAGGTTTCAAGATGGTCCCTGGGTTCTGCTGGACTACCTCACGAGTCAGAGTAAATATGTCAAAGTTCTAGATATGTGAAATATTTTTCAATGTAAAGAACCAAAAATGTTAGGTCCTTCATTCTAGTTGTGATGTAAGAAAGTATTTAATGTTTTTTGTTTGTTATGTTGATCGTAACAAGGTCGTTCATATAGGTCTACAACAGGATATATCAGCCATCATTTATACATTATTAGCCAGTTGAATACAAATGTCATGAATAAGGATCTGGTAGTGAATCCTGTGTTTCATGCTTCTACCCTATTTCGTGCTTCTAACAGGAAACAATGGAACAGAAGAGCATACAAGTTTAGATACTTTAGTCAACTACTGAATCCAGGTTAAAGCTCGATATCATATACTAGATAATTCATAACGCGTTAAGTTTTCTTTTTTTCCCTTGTAAAACTCTTAATTTCATGTACAGTTGTCTGCAATCCTTATGCGTATATAATTGGATGTTGACTGAATGTTTCAATTAACAACTACTCAAAAAGTCAAAAGACCCCAAAAACCTAGAATCTCATGTCTTCAGGTAAAGTGATTACTATCCAAAAATGGATTAGGGGTATTTTGTTCGAGAAATGACCAACTAAGACCTAATCCAACACAGAAAAATGCCCTAATACTTTGTCTAGAACATCAGCTGCTGACCAGACATTTCAGGCATCATTTACCATAGGGCGGTACACGGCATTCATAATCATCAGCCACCCACACAGTAACAGCACAACCTGCACCGCGACCATTTCTAATAACCCTCGCCTTGATTTCCACTGGATGCCCTTTCGGATATGAGCTACACCCGCTTCAAGCTAAAGTTCCAGCACAATCAACTAAACCCCATCGGCAGTCTTGCAAATAGATCCATCAATCTTCTCCACATTGGAGACCAATCACTACAGGTGACTCCATCCGAACCACTCCATACGCTACAGCGGCAACGATTGGGCAATCTAGACTTCCGGAGAACTATCTACTAAAGCAAGATTAACCAACAATGCAGGCCGAGAATCCAACAAGAGAAGAAAATATTCGGGGGGGTGGGGGGGTTAAGGATCTGGGGGGATGGGTGGTTTACGCTGATGTCGTCGCCGATGGAGTCGATCTCCTTGCTCGCCCTCTTGCTGAACCAGTAGCTCCCCACCTTGTTCAGCACCTGGTCCATCTCCCTCTCCCCCTCCCTCTATCTCACTCTCTCCCCAATCTGACTCGACCTAGCTCGACTTGAACCGAATTGGAGGCGGATCGAATTGGGGTAGATGAGATGAGGAGGAAGAAGCCGCTGCTACCCACCGCCTGGTTCTCTCCTCTCTTGAGTTAGCCGTGCGGCGGGGGGCGCGTACACCCGGTGTATGAACTCTAGCGAATCTCCTCCGTTCGATGGTGCCTCGAGATCCGTGAAGCGGCGGTGATTCGTAGACTGGGTTTATCTGCCGACGAATTCGAAGCGCGCTGGTGATGATGATTGCGAGGTGGGGGAGGGGGGACGAGAGTGACGTGGCATCTATTTTACCCCGGATTTATTTAAGAGGAAAGTGACGTGGCATCTGCTCGAGGCGCTGGATGGGCTTGGGCTTTCATGTCAAGGCCCAGACAGGGCCATCGGTGGCAGAACCGTATATAAGCGGCTGGAACGCAAACCCTAGCGTCGAGGTGAAGGAGTGTTGTGTGAAGTGAACCCTCCCCGCCGCCGCCGCTGCCGCTCTTCGCTGCACGGCGCTAGCTCGCCGCCGTCTCTCGCGAAGAACGCCTCAAGGTAAAGCAGAACTCTTCACTCTCCTTGTTAATCTAGCGAATGAGTATATATTGCCGTCTTGACGTATCCGCACAAAAATGAAATTCGCATCCGTTTCTTGGCGTGCTGCTTCGATAGATCATAGATGCGCCTTTTTTCCCGTTCAATACAAGCGTGGTCGATTGTTTCCTGCACTCATGGTTGTGGTTTGCCTAGGCTATGTCATGTGTGAGCTGTTATTTGTTTGTTAGTTTGTTTGGCTGCGAATTGTTTCCTTGCAGTAGCCTGCAAAAATATTAGTTGAAATGGTGGTATATTTGTGAATTGCATCCTAAAACCGGGACTTCCTAAGGGTGGCACTATCTGTTTGCTTCTGTGAAGAAACGTGGTTAACACGTACGATTTGTCGCTGCTGCTAAATCAGTAGTTCGATGGGGCGAATTATCATCTTGAGTTCTTGTTGCTTCATAATGGTATTTTTCAAAACCATCAACTCTGGGTGGTACGTGAACAATAAGAAGCGCCTTTTCCGGCTCACGCACTCAAAATAATTTGAAATTTTGTTATTTAAATTTACATGTTGGTATCCTGCAGAAGGCTTGTTTTTTAGAATGATACTCGTCAATATGATTTTAGTCTCGTTTGGCTCAGAGATTGGTTTTGGGTTACCTGCAGGGTTATCAGAAGATGTATACAGCAAGGAGGAAGATCCAGAAGGACAAGGGTCTGGAGCCAACTGAGTTTGAGGACACTGTTGCTCAGGTTTTTTTTTCTTTGAAATCCTTGGTTTGATTGGCCTATTTACCATTTGAAACTCTGGAGTCTTAACTATCTGTGGGGGACAGACATTTTTTGACCTTGAGAATGGGAATCAGGAGCTGAAGAGTGACTTGAAGGACCTTTATATCAATGGAGCAGTGTATGCACTTTGCCACAAATTTACTTGAAAATTTTGTGAGGTTTGTGTAACTTAAGTTTTCTTTGAACTTGTCTGTTCTGGTTGCAGTCAGATGGATTTGTCTGGCAACAGGAAGGCTGTTATTATTCATGTTCCATACAGGCTGCGGAAGGCGTATAAGAAGATCCATGTGAGGCTTGTTAGGGAACTTGAGAAGAAGTTCAGTGGAAAGGTAAATTTCTAAATGCATAATCCATGATTTGCAGCACTTTGTAGAATTGTTTTCACTTCTGACAAATTACGCACTGAGCATTTCTCTTAGATAAGTAAAGTTTGTGATCATTTGTCATAATGTATTGATGCTGTTTCCTGGACAAATCTCACAAAATGTCAAAACAATAGACACCTTGCTTTATCCTGGTAAAAAGTGCATAGTAAATACAAAAGGAAAAAAGTCTATACCTTTCACGTGGTTGTCTTCGTAGTTGGAGAACATATTCTATCCTATGTCGGAATTGAGGGATGTAAACTAAACCATATAAATTGTTGAGGGACAAAATATATATTTTCTTTAATACAACATCATTAGAATCAGCTAAGGAAACTGTACACAGGTAAAGGAAACTTGATACAAACTGCTGATGGGTGTATATGGATTAATAAGTTAGGTATTCTACTGTGTAACAAAAAATTCGTTCCAAGGAACCTGAATTCCAATCTTTGTTTCTTAGGAAAGGTATGTGCAAGACTTGCTCAAGCATAACTGCTCAGTAGAACTTTTTATTCCCCAGATATTAACTGCAATTTTTTTGTGCTAATAAAGATGTGTCTATCAAGAAGTGGCTAGCCTATTTGCCTACCCAGTTGTAATTCTGAGGTTCTACCAATTATATTCCTTGCTTTGTACTTGTGTGTTAGTCTCTTCCTTGAAGTTAATTGTTGTGCAATAATATTTTCTGCTAACTCTCTCGCTGGACTTTCATGACTTTTTTTTTATTGCCAATTTGATATAGGATGTGGTTCTGGTTGCAACTAGAAGAATAGTGAGGCCACCAAAGAAAGGCTCGGCTGTTGTTCGCCCCCGTACCCGCACACTTACTGCTGTTCATGATGGCATTTTGGAGGATATTGTGTATCCAGCAGAGATTGTTGGGAAGCGTGTCAGATACCACTTGGATGGTAGAAAAATCATGAAGGTTTTTGCTTATGCCATGAACCCATAGCTGTGCTGTTACACTAGTTTTTTCTAGAGTTGGAATTTGTGGCAGTTTCTTGTTTTCCCCTTTTTGTGTGACTGCATGTTTTCTCTTGAACATTTCTAGTACCTACGCTTGCAGTCACCAACTCCATGTAGAAGAAATACATCTTCCTTTTAAGTAGTAGGTAAAAGAAACCTTTTTTTTCCTTCAAGAAATGCAGAGATGTGTTTCTCAAAGCATGTTTCCTTTGCACCTGATATTTTAGATGGCAGTGTTTTCTAAGTATGATGGTTAACTGATTGCGTCTTTTTATGTTTGAAATTGAGACGTTATTATTGCAAAAGAAATGCCTTACTCATCCAATTGGTCCTATATTGATGTGATCATTTTAGTGTTTTTTTTTTGTGATTCCTAATACTAGTCCTCATCAAATGCTCAATATCTGCATATTTGATGCATTTATTTTGCCTTTGCTGTATTTCGAACATAATCATGATTGCTAATGTTTTTGGATTTCTGTCTTGCTGAATTCAACAACACTGATCATATATAATCTTGTGCTGCAGATTTTCCTGGACCCAAAGGAGCGCAACAACACCGAGTACAAGCTCGACACTTTCAGCTCAGTCTACAGGAGGCTTTGTGGGAAGGACGTTGTGTTCGACTACCCCATGACCGAGAGCACGTAAAACATGTCATAGTTAGTCTGTGGCTATCTTAGGCTGCAAATGCTGCTACTCTTCCTAAAATAGATACTGTGGTTTCCTACATGCGAAAAGTTGACAATCCTGTGATCTGCATATCTGGTTTGCTAGAACTGGATTAAATTTTTAAGGTGTTTTCCTACCGCAGTTTTAGCTATGGTCAATGTTAGTATTTTAGCGTGCAAATAATCACTCCCAGTGCTTCAGATTTGTTATTGTTGGTTGGTTCTGCATGCAGCTGAGCTTTTGAAAAGAGAAGTGGCACTTCACATCACTTGCTGAGGAGGTTTGCAGGTCTGTAGACTGTGCAAGATTTTTGTGGCATTTTAGTACAGTCAATATATCGATTGGTAAACGTTGGTCTCGTAAAAGAAAAGAAAAGAAAGTTAGATTCGCTATTTTTCACCGCCCTCGGCAGAGTTTTTGCCTATGTAGAATTTCATCTAATATTTACAATAAAAAATTTTCAGTATATAGATGAAACTTGGCATAGGGAATATTCATCTGTGACCATACTGTTGCAAGGCAACATAATTGGATTCCTTCAATTAAATTGACAGACAGCTACATTTTTTTGACAAATTCCATTTGTTGCGTCATGGCTCATCAGGAACAGTGCGGAGCTTGAAGTGAAATGTCAGGGCAATCTAAGCAGCAACGGTAGCCGCTAGAAGACTGATGGGTACCGTTGCTGGTAAGCAGCTGCTGCCGCAAATAGCAGAATCGAACAGCGCAATAAGATAATTGAGGCACTCCCCAAAAAAAACAAATCTACTCTTGAAGCATGTGCTTAGATCAGTACTGTATTAACCAAGTATTCAAGTGTTAAAGCTGTCGATTAATAGAAATTTCCGAAGATTTTGCCGTCAAGAAGAAGGCGAAGGAAGCCCTAATTAGCAGCCCAATTAATTAACCATGTTATGTGGCCGAGTCGTGCCTCGAGGACTAGCATGGAAAAATCGCTTTGGAAAAAGTAAGCCTTCGCTATCCAACGGAAAGAAAATATGAGAAAATTGAGTAAAGAGAAAATGTGTGGTCGACATACGCTGAAGTGAGACAACTGTGTAAAAGGAGCGACGTAAAAGGAGAGCGTGGATGTTCGACGGTAGAGGAAGGTGACAGCAGTCGGCACCCTCATCGCCACATTCCTCTTCATTTTATACTAGCCTTGTGGAGTTATTATGGTACCCATATCATCCTGCCGGAGCCGGTATCTCTGACGATGATAATTAGAAGCTGTCACTTTGTCAGTTTTTTTTTATGTTTAGTTTCTACATGTTCTTAAAAACTACTTTTTTCACAAAATGGGAATAGTGAAAATTACCACCAGCGATGCTTAGTTCTCTACATGGTTTTTTTTCTGAAAAGGAGATTTTTTTTTCTAGGAATAGAAAAATTACGATCAGCGCAGCACTAAGCTTCCTTGGTTCCCTCGTGCAAAACAAAAACGAAAAAACAAAATCAGTGGAATCTAAGGGCTGGTCGTGCCGAAAATATCTCGGCCGACTACGCCGACGACTGAGAGATTTGCTTAACTTCAGTGCAGGTCAGTTGGTTTCTTTTTATGACTTGAGATACGCATGTCGAGGCCCGTGAGGTTCGCTTAGCTCCGACACGACATTACGAGTGCGGACGTGTCAATCAATTTAACCCTGTAATTGATAAGGATGTGAGACAAATGGATCAGTTGGACGATAAACCAATTACAAGCTCTCACTATCGGCTGGCCGCCGATAAGATTGAGGTGGTCATCGGCCGCGTTCGGATGGCTCCTGTTATCGGCTAGTCGTCGATATGGATCGGGACGCTCCTCCATTGGCTAAGGAGCCGATGAAGGCATAGACAGATGTCGACGAATGGTATGATGGCTTCGTATATGGTAAAAGTAAGATCCTGATTCATCGGTCGCAGAGTTGATGGAGGCACTGAAGGGTATTAAAAGCAAAGCGCGTAGGATCCCTCCTGTTAATCGACAAAAGCTGTAGCGGTCGTTCATCGGCTGGAAAGTCAATAAAGACATATGTGAAATGGCAAGGAATCGTATAAAAGACACCAGCCGCAAAAGCCGATGCCACTCAGGGTATGGCAACACGAGACTCGTCGTCCACTGTGACGACACTACTAACACCGAATCTCGAAGATCGGACCTAACCGAGACAGTACAAGACTGAGAACGACGGCAACAGGATGGTGGACACCGAATCGGTTATGGTGAAGTAAGGGCGAAGCGAACCCATTGGCTAACTAAGCCGATGAGATTATGTCTTTCTAAAGATAGGCATGCATCGGCTAGAAAGCCGATGCGCTTGACGTAGCGCTTAAGGGAAGTCTCTAAAGACTGGTGCGTATCGGTCGAGGAGCCAATACGCTAGGCGTGATGCTTGAGGTATAGATAACTCATCGGCTAACACTCCGATGAAATGCCGTACAGAGACCTATAGGCCTACAACTCAATCTACCGTCGGCAACCTCGTAGGTCGAACCTAACAGATGCAGCACGAGACTGACAACGACAAAGAGAGCCTGATAGACTGATAAACCTTGCACGAACGTGATGCGGTACATTCGATCTGCCTAAGAGATTGAACCTAACCGATACAGTCTTAGACAAAGCGAGACATATCAGGATTGTGGTGGGACTTACTCCTTCGCTAAAGATCAATTTTAACCGATGCAGCCCCGCGTCGAGAGCTAGAACCGACCGGTAAAAGCCTAGATAAACTAGGGTGACGATGCGTCAAAGTTATATTCATCGAAAGATAATTTATAGGCTTATAGGAGATATATATTTATATCATACTATTATAGAGTCGATGTGGTTACAATAACTATCGGACGTTACTTTCTAAAAATATAATAGGAAAATATCTCTAAAGAAGTTAACTAACCTAACTAAATCTTTCTATCTGATACGATCTACATAGATAGAATACTCTGCCGTGATTTCTACGGCTCGTCATTAGACTCGGTCTCATTTGAATAATCTTTTATTTTTGAACCGAATCCTTTTTTACTTCGTTCGATCGGCTTCTTTCCTATAACAATCGGACTCTTATTTATTAAACCGATAGTCATTCCAATCTTTTTCTAGACTTACCAAATTTTAACGTTAACAAGGGCTTAAGTTACATGTAGACTTAAAGCCCTGTGTGGCCGACATGTCATCGAAGAGGCCCATTTTGACGCCTGTCCAGGATGAACCTAAACTTTTCCTCTGCTTTCTCCAGCAGCCGGCAAAATGTCGGCATGCACAAGTACATCGTCGGTCGGCACCACATGCAAATCCACCAACCAATTGCTCCACCTCCACATACATTGAATTCGTCAACAATGTCCGCACATGTTTTGTTGCCCCACCAACACCCCGATTGTTGCAGCCACCGTTACCATCGCCGTGCGCTCTCATCAAACGGATCCAACCCTAGATCCGAACACCGCCGATTGCCGAACCAGTCACAAGGTCGTCGTCGTCGGCCTTACTACTCGCAAGCGCCCGAAAGGGATGGTCCCACCGTCATCGTCCTTCTCGCCACTGGCTTGGTGGTCTTCCCGCGGATTGCTTTGGCGATGGCTAAGGCAGGGAGGAGAGATGGCGGCGATGGTAGGGTTTGGGGGCTACCGCCCGTATCGTCTCGGGCCTGTTTTAGTGTTTATTGTTCAGCCATTTATTTTTAAAATAAGTAAAGATAAATATAAATAATGGTTTGTGTGTTGGAATCCAATGGTTCGTATGTTTGGAGTCCTGAATCTACACGTACATACGGCCCGTGCGGACGAAGAGTCCAGAGCTCGCCTATAAATAATCACCGTCACCACGAGCTCTCGGCTCCGTTTCTGATCTCTCTTTTGTTGTACATCTCGACTCTCTAGCCTCTCACACCCTGACCCAGCCACCCCCGCGAAGACGGGATAGCAAACCCTAGAAACGTAGAGGAGATCCCCACCACCATGACGGTGGATCAGAAGACGACGGCCATCATGCCGCCGGTGGAGATGCCGGCCGTCCAACCCAGAAGGTGAGATCTTTTTTTTTCTCCGACATCCTTCTCTTTCCCCTCTCTTGTGGTTACTTTTTTTTTATGGGGGGTTCGAGTTTGGGGGGAGCTAGGGCTTGGGGTTTTGGGTGTCTGGATTACGCGGTTTGTGGATTTTAGGTCGGATTGGTTGTGTTTGGGCCGGGTTGGGTGCTAGGGTTGGTGGAATTTGGGAGCTAGGGTTTCAGGATCTGTTTTTTAACCCCTGAATGAATTGGGGGGGGGGGGGGGGGTGCAGGATGCAGGGTTTGGATTATGGGGGTGAACGTGCGGTCTAGGGATCAGTGGTATTAATTTGGAGATTTTGTTGTGTTCAAAATTGGGAAAGGTGGCGATTGGGGGAGGTGGGATTTTGAATCCCCTTTTAATTGGACGTTTGTAGTTATATCTAGGCAAATTGAGTGTTTCGGGTTCGAACCCCTTTGCAAGTTTTGTTTTTTTTTTAGGTTGGTGTTTTCGGTGTGGGTGATTTTGGTAGGAGTATTATTTTAAATGTCTTGATTAGTTCATTACTTGTTGTTTTTGTGTCTGAATAGCACAGCTATATAGTTCTAGTTAGCATCATCTCCACAGAAACGTGTCATATACCCCGACTCATCTAACTTACTGTCATTCTTTGTTGCTGTAGACTGTTGTTATATTTTTGTTCTCAGTTTAACTTAGTAATCCAGTCTCTGATGCATGTATGTCTATTTGTCTTGTCTTTTTGGTAACTAGAACATGTGGAGGCGAGGAAAGTACTGGAAACCTTGATTCCGTCCAACCGATAGGTATGACTGCTTTGCTTTGAACACTTTTTGTAAACAGGAAATACAGATTGGGATGGGTCCCTTGTGTCCAGCAGTGAAGTGCGAGCACAAAATAACTGCTTGTGTTTCAGCAGGAACTCTTCCCTGTAATGAGCATGCACTCTTGGCCCTGCAGACCCCCAAGTGGGCTCTAAGATTTGGTGTGTTTAACCGTTCTGATATGTCTGGCTGCTCTATTTGTTGGAGCATACGAGCTATGACTACCAATCTTAACTGGTTTTTAGTCTAGAGCAGCACTAATGTGGTTTTGCTTTCTTTTCAGCAGCTGGTTTCTAATCAGCTGTTAATATTAAACATATTGGACTTCTCTGTTGGTTTGATCCTGTTTAGCTGTTACATTGTGTGTGATGGAAGAAACAAGAAGTGAGTAGGTCCAGTGAATAAAATAAGTACTAGTGCTTGTTGAGATGTTAGGAGTATTTCTCTAAACAATTAACACCAGCTCAATTAATTGAGTGAAATATACATCTATATGCATGTTGTTTGTATGATCTTAAGGAATTGTACGCATATTTCATTGAAATCAACTGGTAAATAGTGGTTTAGTTGTCGAGCGTGATTATCGTCATAATATTACCTGTTTCTGTGGAGATGGTCTGTTTGTAAGAACATAGGAAAGCATATGTGTTGGTGGAAAACAGTTGATAGTACTGGGGTTATTGAGTGCGTTTAGTTCATGTTTTTGTGGAGATGATCTACCTTGTAGGGAACATTGATTGTTGTACTATGCCCTTTTCTCCTTGCTTACAATAACAATCAAATGGTTGGGGTAAGCTAGAGTTAAACCTAATATGAGCTCAAATCACGGTTCAGGTATGTCAATAGCTTCTTTTTAAATATTTCTATTCAAGTACAAATCTTTAGGTATGTATCATGTTAATTTCGGTCTTTTTTTATCTCTTCTCATATTATTATCTTGATTTAGGATTTCACAATGAATCTGTAAAACAATTACTAACTTCAGCAACTTGTTCAGCAGGAAAAAGCAACCTCAGAGATCACGCGATGGACCTACTTCAGTTGCAGAGACCATCAAGCGGTGGGCTGAGCTCAACAATCAGCTGGAACATGATCCACAGGGTCCAAAGTGGGCAAGGAAGGCAACTGCAAAGGGTTCAAAGAAGGGCTGCATGAAGGGGAAAGGAGGACCAGAGAATACACATTGTGACTTCTGTGGTGTGAGGCAACATACTTGGGGCAACTGGGTTGCTGAAATTCAGGAGCCGAATCAGCAAAGTAGACTCTGGTTGGGGACCTTCCCAACTGCTGAAGCTGCAGCTTGTGCTTATGATGAGGCAGCCAGAGCAATGTATGGTCCAATGGCTCGCACTAATTTCCACCGGCAGCATGCACAAGCAGCTGTTAAAGGTGTTTTACCTGGTGGCTTATCAGCATGTGAGTCTAGAAATCCACTCAGGTTGCACCAGCAGCTGTTCAAGATGTTTTAACTGGTGGCTTATCAGCATGTTAGTCCACTACAACAACAATTAATAATCAATCTGATGTCTCCTCTACCTTACATGAGATCTCTAGTCCACTGAGAGCTCCACCAGCCATCCTGGAAGATGATGATTCTTATGAAGACAAGGCTGAAACTGTTACCTATGATGAGAACATTCCCTCCTGAAGCCGAGACTAGTAATGGAAGAGGCGAGGAGGCCTTTGACTCACTGGAGCTTATTGCCAGCCTACCAGAGGAGGGGATTATTGTTTCGATATCGATGAGATGCTGAGAATGGAAGCTGACCCAAACGAGGGCTCATGGAAAGGGTTCCTGCATGGTGAAGGCAATGGAGATGGATCTGACGCCATGCTGGAGCTTGGCCAGGATGAACCTTTCTACTTCGAAGGGGATGATGATCCTGGCATGCTGGAGAACATGCTCAAGTCTGCTGAGATGGTACATTCTTTTCAGAAGAACCTGCCATGTTCATCTCTGGTGGATTCAAAGATGCTGACTCTCAGTTCTTTGAGGGCGTGTGATTTCCCCTTGGCGGCCAGCCGGCCATACTAAAATCAAGTCTGCTGAGCTGGGACCATTCTTTTCGGAAGAACCTGCCATGTTCATCTCTGGTGGATTCAAAGATGCTTGACTCTCAGTTCTTTGAGGGCTTGTGATTTCCCCCTGGCGGCCAGTCGGCCATACAAAAATTTTCCGGTGCTTTGGTCGGCTAGCTCCTGCACATCACCCTGAGGTGATGCAAGAGAAACAATGGACCGGATTGGGTTCGCTGGCGGAACTGGATGAACTTAGAAAAGAGGGAAAAAAAAAGAAAGTTCCAACTCCTTGAGAACTCCGTTTCAGTGTTCATTGATTTGAGAACGCTTGAGTGTTTGTGTGGATATCGATCTCTTTTGAAGTCAAGCAATGATAGAAAAGAAAGGAATTGAAAAAAAAGATGTAAATATTCTAGTGCTTTCCGTCTGCTAGACCTTTTGGGCCTGCCTTCTTTCACCTATGCCTGCGAGATGTTACTATTTATTATTTAACCAATGCCTGCAAAACGCTACTACTGACTACTTATTTTGTTGGCTGTTGCCTGTTAGTGCGTACTCTTCGTAATTGTGTGCCTCTCATGCTGCTACTGTAGTGTAAGCTGCCACTAGCCGCCTCCGTTCCCCATTTACCAAGCGACCTTGAAGCACTTGGATCTTGCATTCAGCGAGAACGAGCGAGTAAGCCACTCCCAGGAAAATAAAAACCACGCTGGCTCAGCCGAACAAACGTTGCGGTAATGTGCCGACGCGCGTCCTACTGTACTTGAAAAAAAATAGCATGTGCGATGGTTGAACTACGCTAATATCCTTTAAATAAATGAAAAACAAATTGAATTAGGTCTTTCTTTCTGTTTTTTGGCCTTCACCCTCCTAGATTACACTGTACATACACATGTGCCAACCAAGAGAAGGCGGGGAAAAGTCGAAAGCTACCACGCCATGTAGTTATCAGATCTTCGGGCGTATGCACTCGTCTCCTCTGTAACAGTCTCCCAGCCCTCCACGATCTTCTCAGCGTATGAAGCCTGTCAGACAGACAACAGAGGATTTCAGCTCTTCGGCTACTCACACAAAAGGTTTTCGAGTGTGCTGTGCACCAACATCAAAATGTGCACGGAGCAGCACAGATACTACTCTCTCTGGTCATTAATATATGACGTTTTTTACACTAAGAGGGAGTACTAAATAACCTATTTTAGTCACTTTTAAGTGATGATCCAATAATGTAGTCACTGGGGAGATTATGGAGCAAGGTGCATTCTAGTAGAAAAAAAAAAAGAGGCCTGGGAATATACTTGGCTTGTAACGTATCCTTTTATCATCTCAAGCATATCCTCCTTCCTTTCTCGGTCTAGTCTGTTGAGTTCACTTCTGTTATTTTCCTGCATTTGTACAACCACATCGTAAGGCACTCGCTAAGAAAATTGGATAATAGACTGCAGTTGGCTGACAGCGACAAGTTTTTGGTAGAAGACAGGGTGCAAAAACATAAAGAAAAGCACACCGCTTACAGCAAACGATCTAAACAATTTAGCAAAGCAGTACTGCTGCTACACCTAAAATCAGCACAGTTGTTCTGAACTTCCGATCCATGCAAGCAAGTCGATGGAAATAGCAACTTAATAGTTTGCTCATTGGTGATAAGGAAGTATGCTCCAGAGTGTGAATAAAAGCCTTGCATGAGCGATCAGTAATTCCTATGCAGATTCTATTTTTAATACAATGTGTGATTAGTCCAGTTGATTAGGGATACCAGGTCAGACCGTCAGAGATACACGTGTTAAACAATTTGAAGATAAAGGAACAGAAAACACAATTTAGGAATAACAGTTCCATAGTACAGATGATGGAAAAGTAGTTCTGAATCAGTATAAAAATCTGTACAACATTGGATTCTTGCAGCAATTTAACAAGCTAGTTAGAAAGAAAGTGGTAAAATACACAAAGGTAGTTAATATAATTTTGCATAAAGCATAAATTAATGATCGTCACAGTTTTATGGGCCTAAAAGATAACTAGCAATGAGAACATAATAGAAGCGATGGTTGTCTGCTATTGGTCTTATGATTGGTGGTTTTAGTAATTGTACTGTTCTTTTCCAAGGACAAGATCGGATGGGGTGGGTCAGTTCTAGGACAAAGGGTTGCCCATGTATTTTCTTTCCACTAAAGGCATGAAACATAGATTACCTTGATTCTCTCATATTCCCTTAATGCACAGCATTTAGCATCTTCAGTAGCCCTTATTGTTTCCCTCAACTCTTCAACTTTGCGAAGCCTAGATCTGTCACCACCAAATATTTTCGATGCTGCTACTTCGAGTTTTTCAATCCTCAATTGCAATGATGCCAGGTCTGACATGAGTGTTTGTACAGTCAATAATGCACTTGCCCGGTCAGAAAATGCAGTATGGACAGACAGCATTATCCCTAGATGTTCATGGAGAGTATCCTGCAATAAGGAAGATGTTATGGAATAAGACTACTTCACAACCAGGAGAGATAACAGTAATAACCAAACGTTTCAAGTGTTACCAGATATTTAACAGTTTGCGTATTCAGATCTCGGCATGCCCTGCTAGCTTTGACAGCTGCTGTGGCTATACGTTTGCTGTCAGCAGCCCTTATCCTCTGAGAGTCATACATTGCTTCCTCCGTCTCAAATTTTGTAAGTTTGATGAATGCCAATCCAAGTGCCCCCATTGTTTCACCCATATCTTGCTGAGCCTTGACAAGTGCTTCAGCCTATTGAATATTGAAAAAGACAGAAAGAAGGCAATATTAAACTATCCTCTAAATAAAAAAAAACTACTCTCTTGACAAAAACAGAAGGCTAAATAGCACACAGATGTACAGTTCCAATACTATCTTCATCAAAACTGTTTTTTGGACTTTACAGCAACACTCCAATTTTGGCATTCCATATGTTAGATGCTTCATTCTCATGTCAACTATTTGTTTCATGATATCAGGATAACTAGAATTTTGTAACTTCTCTTGGTGAGGCTAATGGTTATGACTTATGAATCCAACTAACAATACCGTTCACCTTTGAGACTCCAATGATGCTGAACGACAGCAAGTCTAGTTAAGTTCCTCAAATGCAGTTAGGCCATGAGCTAGCTCATGCATGTTCATGGTTACTTGGTTAAAAAGAAAATTGGCAATCAAATTGAACACCATGGTCTAGCTAGGTAATGATTAAACACAGGTGCTGTTCTTGTGAAAAATAGAAAACATAAATCCCCCAGAGGAACACATCTAAATTGCGCCATTCAAATGGCATCAGACTAAACACTTCTCAAAGCATGGTTATAAACAAAAGGAACGATACATGTCAGAGATTAGCACCACAACTGAACTTAATAGACATAAAAGCGATCAATTCTATAAGGTCTGATATAAGCATCACTTAGTAAAAAATGAATGCAGTGAAATTGAATCTGAAACCAGGAGTCCAAGACTTCACTGCTATAGTACCCAATTTTTTTCAATATGTCTACTAAAACCAGGGTTACCAGGACTCACAAGTCCAATTTTTTTTGCCGTGTCGACACGAGTCAGACATGGTACGACGCGCGTCTGACACGGCTGGTGGAGTCCAAAGCAGAGGGACAGACAGGGTTGATGTGAGGAGCAGCAGCAGCAGGGAAGGGGGAGGAATGAAAGAGTTGACAATGGTTGAATGCTTGATGCATGGATTTGCGACCATTACTGCCATTAGATTAGATTGGGAGAAATATTAGCATTTAATTACAAATGAACAATGTTTACTAATTCAAGCATGACAGTAACTTCTAGTTTATCTCTGTTCACTAACAAAACAGAGCTGACTACTTAATCACCACCTTAAAACAAGTATTTCTGGTGTCTAATCATCACTTTATCATATGCCAACATTTTCGTTTCAAAAACCCTACTTGTTTATATGTCTAATCATCACTTTATCATATGCTAACATTTTCGTTTCAAAAGTCCTACTTGTTGATATGCCTCCAATCATCAAAACTGGCATTTAGAAAGCATTGAACAAACAATGTTTCACCAATTAACTGGGTTTGTGATTACTGCCCCTATAAAATCCTCTTGTTTGATTTTTTTTATGGTTGCAACTAAATGCAAAGATTCCTCTGACCCTCTCAATCTCACCTTCCTACACGCTGCAAATGTGAGCACCAAACAATTTGTCATACTACATGCTAGTGATCTTTGACATTCACTTATGCAACATTATGTTGGTCTAGGCATCTAGCTCATGAGCTTGGCAGGTAGGCACATAAAATAGCCTTATTCATAAAGTACATTGGGCCATGGAAAAATGGGATTGAAACTTGCAGGATATCGCTTTCATGTACTGAAACATGGAGACCAATGCAATGGCTTTTTATGACTGGAGTAAGATAAGGAGAATAACTATTCTATTCCCAAAATAAATTTATCAGAGCATCAATTAAATTTCCTTTCCGTATATCTTTCATATCCTCAAAAACCCATAATCTGCACAGAACCTTATGACCACATTAGCTCACAACACAATGGATGGGAAGCTACACCCTGTGTTTCATATTTCGTACTAACTCCGTTCAGGAATAGATGACGTTCTGGCCTAAGTCCAGAGATCAATGCATCTCTTAATTACTACAAAATTCACAATTTTGCCCTAAGTACTGTTAATAAATGTTCAATCGTTCCAATGCCAACAAACCAATGGGGGCACAGGGCAGCTTCTATGCATGCTGTGCATTTCTTGGAAACATGCATATACAATTACGAATAGCTAACAACAACAGAGTAATGCATTGCTTAAATAGGGGCACTTTAGGAATGCTTTACCTAGAAAACTTAAAACGTCATCTATTTGTTAACAAAACCAATACAATAAAACACCATCTAATAAAGAACGGAGATAATATACTAGCCATTCAAGTTCAGCAGTTCTTGACAGTTGACACAAGATTAAAAATGGATGGTAGCATGACAAGAGTAGCACTACTATTTAAGATGACTTGGGTTATTGTTACAAGAGACACATTGATTGCAGGCACAAGTTGCAGCTAATTCAATATTGGATTATTGAGTTGAAACGCCGCAAAGTTTTGCCTTGAAAGGATAAGAGTGCACAAGAATGATTTAACATACATGAATCATCTACTGTCCTGAATTGCTTATTTATTTGATTATTAATAGTTCTCAGGGAAAAAAAGTAAGGATATATCAATTAAAGTTTTCAGGTGGAAAGGTTTATAATTTATCATCTAGAACTGAAATAACTTGGCTTAGACTAGCTTTTAGTGGGATAACTACTAAGTTTTTTCTTTAAATCGTATCCATAGTTGGCAAACCTACTAAGAATTCACGTTGCATTACATCCGTAATAACCCCATCAGATAAATCAGATCCAATTAATCCATATCTCCAGTAGCATTTGATGAGAGATTACCTGTTGTGATGCGCTAGTCAGCTGCTGCTCCCAATCCTGCAGCTTCTGCTTTTTCTCTAGGAAATCCTTATCCTCCTCTACCAAAGGCGGCTTCACGCCGCCCCAGTCAGACACGACTGATTGCTTCAGCTCCTTGAATATCCGCAGCAGGTCCCTCCCGCCTTTGGCTGGCTGCACCACCTCCTGCGGCGCAGCCACAGCCTCCTCACCGAGCAGCTGCCGTGGCAGCCGCGCCGCGCCGTCGAGCATCCGTGAAGCCACATCGGTACTGCTGGGCAGAGGCATCTTCCCCTCGGTCTGCAGGAAGACGCGCAGCTCGTCGCTGGGCCCAATCGCGGGGTGCTCGGCGAGGCGCCACAGGTACCTCTCGAGGGCGGCGCGGCGCTGGGCGACGAACTCGTCGCGCTGCATGACCTGGCTCTCGACGGTGTTCTTGTCCGGTCGCGGGGGCACGAATTGGCCCCGGAAGGCCTCGGCGAGACGGTCGGCGAGGGTGACGAAGTCGCGGAAGCGGCGGCGGACGGCGTGGCGGCGGTGGTCCCCGCGGCGGGCGCTGGTGACGAGGTAGGAGATGTAGGTCGGGGCGGATCCGGGGACGAGGGAGGTGGCGGCGGGCTCGGCCTCGGGCCTCGGGTCGGAGACGGCGATGAGGGTGTACTCGGACGCCGCGGCGCGCGCGGATCTCGGGGAGGCGGACGAGGAGGCGGAGGCGGAGCGCGGGGAGGAGGAGGAGGCGGCGACGTCGGCGTAGGACGGCGGGTCGACGAAGGAGGAGGAGGACGGGGAGAGCGGGAAGGCGGCCGCGGCGAGGGTAGGGGTGGGAGCGGACGGCGGCGAGGCGGCGGAGAGGAGGGGATCGAAGGTGGAGGCCACGGAGGCGTACTGTGAGGCGGTGGCGAGCGGGAGCGTCTCCATGTAGCCGTCCCCGTCGCCGCCGTAGCCGGCGGGTAGGTCAGGCGGCGCCGTGGAGGACATCATGGCGGCGAGGGTTGCGGCGCGGCGCGGCGAGCGTGGGGGGAGAGAGGCGACGGCGAAGGTGTCTCTGCGCTGCGGTTAGTTGCGGGGTGCGGTCACCGCGTGGTAGGGATAGGCGAGCACGCCCACGTGGCCTGTCGTGCGCCTGTCGGACCGCGTACGCGAGAAGTTGGACTTTCGCGATCGTTTTTACCGCCAGTGGAGACGACTGCCGTGAAGTCACGTAGAAGTAATCGAACGGATGATTTACACAATTGCAGCATTACTTCTTTTGGAAATTGCAGCATTATTATTCTGGTAAGTAATTTTTTTATTTTATAGTACGTGGTTTTCAAAATTGAAATAGGACAAAAGTATTACCACAAAGCTCCTCATTATATGTCCGTTTCATTTATTTATTGGATGTATAAATATCTCGTATGCTTCGTACGTTAAGCATTTGGCAAATAATATACACATATTTGCCCAGAAGCTTAGGAGCATTAATTATCACGTAATCTCCTCCCAATTAAATACACCGATATATTCCTGGTTTTTCAATATCTGACACCTCCATGGATAGCATCATCCTCGTGTTGACGAGAACATCAACTAGCCGGGTTTATCTCATCACCCCCTATAGTTGAGAATGAGATAGAAGACCATTCCTATTCTCCTAATATCCATCAACAACAACAACAACAATTTCAGTGCTAAAGTTAATAAAATCCAACAAGAGACTTAATAGCTATTTTTTGAATACTTTTATTCAAGATCATAATCTTTCAAATCAGTTTTAATTGCATCTCTATATGTTAATTTTGGTTTTCTTCTACCTCTTTTCATATTATTATTTTAAATTAGAATTTCATAATATACTGGTGCCTCTAGAGGTTTTCTTTAAATATGATAAAATCAACGCAATCGATGTTAAACAAAATTTTCTTTACCAATCATATATATTCTTATTCTAGACTCGATCCATTCTTATATAACTATAAATCTAGTGTAACATACGTATTTTTGTAACACTCAGCTGTTAAATATGTCATCTTTTTATATGCTAACTTTCTGCCACATACACTATAGCAGGTTTAATTGCTGTTCTATAAAACTTGCCTTTTAGTTCTGCACTACTATTTTATCATAGAGGATGCCAGATGTTTAGCGTCACTTTATCCAATCCGTTTTGATTCTATGGCTAACATCTGTATCAATATCCTCATCCATCTATAACATCGATCTCAGATATTAAAAGGTATACTTCTTAGGAACTACTTGGCCTCCTAAATTCACATCTCTCTCGTGTGTAATGGTGCCAAAGTCACACATCAAATATTTAGTCTTACTCTAAAAACTTTAAATTCAAGAGTCTATCGTTAGTTTCTTATTTACTCTCACCCGACCATCAAAATCATTACTTTTAGGCTATTAGAGCCTATTAGACTGAAAGTGCATCTAGACCGTCTAATGGATTTTAGGATTTGAGTGAGCATTTATAAATCAATGCTCAAGCTTGCTACTCTTATAGGACCACCTCTTAGACGACTAGGAGTTACACGTGAGGATTCAATCTAGCTTTTTGACTTTCAGAAAAGTACTTCACTAGCTCGGGGTTTGAGCATTTGTAATCTTTGTGCACCTGATTGGTGATCAGTTGTGAGTACTCTTTCATAATTAGTCATATATTCCGAGTGCAACTACTACTCTTAACCTAACGAGTAGTACTTCATACTCGACCATATTGTTGGTGGCACAAAACTCAAGTTGTATGGCGTACTTAAGTTGGTCAACTGTTAGTGAAGTGAGGATAACTCCTGCTCCTGCAGCTTGACTGTTGAGTGCTCCTTCGAACACCATAGTTCATATCTCGTTGGTTGTGTTGTCAATATTGGTGTTGGTAGTAATAGTCCATTCTGCAATAAAATCGGTGACTACTTGGGATTTGATGGTGAAAACAGAAACAAAACTAACGTCAAATTGATAGAGCTCGATGATCCATTTGGCAATGCATCCCACCATATGCTTACTTTAGACAACTTCTCCAAGAGGGTATGACGAGACGACGTTACCATGTAGGTTTGGAAATAATGGCATAGCTTTTTGGATGTCATCACAACTACATAGAACAACTTTTAAATCTAAAGATATATTGTCTTTGTGTCATGGTGGACCTCATTCAGGTTGTATCGTGTTGCACTTAACAACGAGGACCATGCTAACTAAGTATGGTGTGGTGGCAATATACAAGAATAACTCCTTATTTAGTCAGGAAGTGACAAGGATGGGTGGGTTGGCAAGGTAACTTTTTAGCTTGAGAAAAGCTTTCTCAGCTTCTTTGGTCTACTTGAACTTGTTGTGTATCTTCAATAGATTGAAGAAGGGCAATTATTTTTCTCCCATCCTTACCAAAAATCTACTAAGTGCTGCCATGCACCCTGTTTACTCCTACACCTCCTTCAACCATATTAATGACTTCATGTCCTTGATCACTTTAATCTTCTCGGGATTGGCTTTGATGCCTCGTCTAGAAATGAGGAATCTAAGTAATTTTCTTAGGTACTCCAAGCATGCACTTTTCCGGATTTAGCTTCGATCAGTGTTTTTGGAGATTTTCGAGTGTTTCTTGGAGATATTTGATCAAGCGATCTCAGGTTTTTGACTTGATGACCACATTATTGACATATGTTTCAACATTGCAACCAAGTTGGGTTTGAAAACCACCTTGGATCTCTCATTGGTATGTGGCTCAACATTTATCAATCCAAAGGGCATCTTCACATAGCAGAAAACACCGTATGGCATCACAGAAGCTATTTTTTCCTCATATTCCCTAGCCATATGAATATGATGATAGCTCGAGTACAAATCAAGAAAACTTAACACTTTACATCCTATCATACAATTGATTAGTTGGTCTATCCTAGGGAGAAGAAAGTGATCTTTCAGATAAGTCTTGTTAAGGTCAATGAAATCCACACATATTCTTCACTTCTCATTAACTTTTTGTATCATCACAAGATTGGCAAGCCACTCGAGGTGAATAACTTCTTGGATGAATCCTGCCTTCAAGGGCTTGTTGATCTCTTCTCGAATAGCATTTTTGCGATTAGACGTGAACCACCACAGTTTTTTGCTTAACTGGTCGTATGTCCAGTCACATCATCAGCTTGTGCTTAATCACTTCCCTATGGACCCTGGGTATGTGTTAATGCCAAAATTTGGTAAGGCCCACTAACAAATTTGGTTAAGGAAAGGAGCCGATCGGCTTATAGAAGTATATCTAATGAAGACTGAATTCAAGAAAAATTGTGAAGGCCACGGCAAGGTGATTTTTATATTTAGAATGTATCTTACAGATAAGCAAGTTTTAGTTATTTTTCTTTCTCGATTAGGAAGTAATATCCGGGCAGATTGCTTGTAACCACCTAGGATTCATGTAATCCTAGAGTATAAATACAAACACCCTGAGGTCTTATAAAGAATCTCTCAATCAATACAATACAATTTTGGCATATCGCCAACCTAGTTCTCTACGTTTTCCGGTGGGTTTTGGCTCTTAATGCAGGGATGCATCATTTCGATATTCGGCAAATGAGTAAGTCATGCCACCCGACAGTTATATTAGCTAGATTGGTCTCATCTAAAGCGCATCATTTCGATCTCTTAGATTTCTCTAGTTCAGTCGATATAGTTGTCGATTTATCTTGATATATCAGTTCTGTCTAAGATTGTATCATTTTGATATCTTAGATTGATCTAGTGTATCCATCACGCTTGTGTAGTATCTATCGACTAAGTAGCCTTTTCTTATTATCTTTAATTTGATACTATCTTGGTTAGGTCCGATCTATTAAGTTGTTGCTAATAATTTAAATCCTACCAAGTTGGTAGGTTTTATTCAACGTTTCATCAAAGATTTAGCCAGTGAGATATCTTTATAATTAAGCTTCAAGTTTAATATGTATCGGCCCTCTAGTCGATATATTTGTCTTTATGATTATTTATCTTTACACATATTGGACCACTAGCCAATATTTATTTTTTTGTTTCAATGATTAATTTACTATTGATCAATCTAGTTTTCCAACCTATCACGATTGTCTTTAACAAGGCTAGTGTCGTGATTTAGTAGGTTTTGTTCTTTCCATCAGCTAAGCTAGCTAATGAGCTTGCTTACTTATATCATTTTATATGTATTTTTATACCCGCATCGGTCTTGTTGATAGTATGCAAGTGCTATATTTGGCTGATGGAAGGAGCTCATAAAGGTCATTAGGCCGATTGGCTCAAGGTTCTGAGTTTTGTCCATGTTTCTTGTCAATTGAATGATCAAATTGACTGGCACATCTTCAACAAACCAGGCTAGAACTTGCACTAGAGTTAAACAGATCTCCGAGGTCTTTATGTGCGACATAAGAGTCCTGACGATTCTTACACCAACATTATGTTGGACGGTTGCCAAACAAAATCATCCGCATTCTCTCAAAGGAAAGTGATGATCTTGAGTTTCTATTTTATGTCAAGCCTAGTATTGATCTTGAGTGTTTTGTCGGGGGTTGAGCTCAATAGTGGTACCAACTTGATAGTGCCTTTAGGTTTTGTCGATATCTTGGGCTTGCGTTGTTTCTGGGAAGGTTGTCTATGGTGGGTGGGGTGGGAGTTTTCTCGACCATGTCAAGGCTCCACTTGTTGTACTACACAGCAATACTAGCAATCCCAAGTATGGTGATGACGCCCTTTGATCCTGGTATCTTGACATGCTAGTACATATAGTGTGACACTACAATGAACTTGGCCAGCATAGTCCATCCGAGAAAGGTGTTTTATGCTACGTTGAACTCGACGACATCAAATATAATCTTCTTGGTCCAAAAGTTGTCAACTATGTGAAAAGTTGCAGGTAGAGTTATCCTCCCTGGCGGTTTTAATGATGAGCTTGGGGTGATCTCATGTAAAGGCTGCTCAAATAGTTTGAGTTCACTTCTTGAGATACCCATGGCATCAAGTGCACTGGC
This sequence comes from Oryza coarctata, assembly GCA_030770085.1. NCBI lineage: Eukaryota > Viridiplantae > Streptophyta > Magnoliopsida > Poales > Poaceae > Oryza > Oryza coarctata. The sequence continues at coordinate 11,204,010 of CM061471.1, forward strand.
GAAGAGAATGTTGATGGAACTTCCATCGTCAATCATGACGCACATGACCTTAATGTTCCTAATTATGGGTTTGACCACTATAGGATATCTTCCCAAGATAGTGGTAATGGTTGGATGATCGATATTAGAGAACTCAATCTTTTGGTATGACCATTGCAACTTTATATTATACCTCTGAAAAGTTGAGTAGACTTCATATTTGACCTTCTTGTATTCTCTTTTGGAAGAGTAAGAGGTCAAGCCGTCGAAGTTGTGGGCTATATGGTGGTCAACACCTAGGTAGTCAGTGCCATCATTAGAATGAGGGTTGATATCCTCTTTCTCAACTATGCATACTTCTTGTTCCAAAGAGAGAGGACTGGCAATTCATCTACTTCTGGAAAACTTGGTAGCCAACCGTATGAGCCGGTCTTATGTATCGGGCATGATTTTATGCTAGGAGCTTTGCCTTGGGACTTGAAGTGGCGAGGTTGTTGTTGTCATTTTATAGCGAGAGCTTCTCCCTCAACCTCACGCTTCTTACTCCTTTTCTTAGACTATGTTGGCCTTTTGCTGGTCATGAGATCTTCTTTCTTAGCTTGTGGCTTATCGTCAACCGCATTTATTTTGCCGTCGTTGCATCAAATAGCTTCTTCAACATGGGCACACTTGTTGGCGATCTCGAAAAGCCTAATTGCTAATGTTATCTTTCTTGGACTCCTGGTTTGAACGCTCTTATTATATATGCATCGATGATCTCGGGGATAGTATTACAACACTCTTGAAATGGCGTATGAAGTCTCGAAGAGATTCACCGCTCTTTCGTCTCATGGCATGTAGATCATCCTCAACCCTGTGCCTCCTATATGTGCCTTGAAAGTTAGCCACATATTATATGTAGATATCTATCAAAAATCTAATGGAGGTAGTCAGAAGGTGAATGAGCCAAGAGTGAGCTGAGCCCTTCAATGCAGTTGGTTAGTAAATTTGCTAAAGCGTTGTCATCTGCCCAAGCTACGTAAAGGACTGCAGAGTAAATGTGGAGGAACTCTTTGGATTTGTGCTTCTATCATATTTTTCAACAAGTCCAAGACAGAATTTTGCAAGCCACCTCACCTCCCGCAAGGAAGGAGTAAATGCCTTATAACCTCCTCCGAGCTAGAAAACAGAGTAGCAGTCATTGTCTTAAGAAGGCCTCCAAGAACTTTTATCAAATGTTGATGATGATGAAGAGTGATCACCGTGGTCTGGCATCACATTCTGAGGACGGTGGCCTCTATCTTCATCACGTCATCATGGAGGTGATTGAGTGCCTCCTCATCTATGGTTCTCATGATGGTAGTGATTTTCACGGTTGCCATGATTCTCATGATGTCCACAGCTTTCGCAATGGTCACAATTGTGTTCTCGATGTTGATCACGAGGTCGATTGATGTTAGGATTATCTCAGCTATGCTTGTGATCATTGTTTTCATGATTTTCTTGACACTTGAATTCCTATTTCTGCCCCTCGATTGTGTTGATGCAAATAATTATTCTAGTTGCATGATCCTTAATGATAGGGTGAAGTCTTGTTTCTTAGGTGATGGTTCGAGTTGTCATCTTTACAATAATGGTCATTCTCATCATCCTGATGTTGAGTAGGTGTCACACCTCGTCGTGGCATGACCAAACAAGCAGTGCCAAGGAGTGTGCGCCGTAGGGGAACAACAAATCGTCTCCTATGGAACCACATTTGTTGATACTAGTCCTAGGATACATATGTTGATACCCACGGTAACAAAAATGAATCATTGCAATACTAATAATAAAGTATACATTTGTGTTGTATCTTTGGTAATCCCTGAAATACAACCTTCAATCAAAAGCAGCAGCAACAGAACTTTAGCGTACCCAGACACCAATCCACAAGCAGCGGCTTGGGTCTAGGGATAAAACCTAACCTTCTCCATCTTCAACCTAGACTTAGAAAAGGGGGAAAACAAAAACAAAAGGGGTGAGTACTTTCATACTCCTCAAGCCACTGAGAAAAGTGTAAATTGAAAGCTTCAAATGAAGGCTAGGTTTATTTCACAAACCATTTAATTTTAAAACATGTTTCAAAGTTGTACGTATGAGTTTTCTTATAAAACATTTAGAAGGAGACTTCCATCTTGATCCGCCCACGAGTTGCTTTGCAACAACACAAGCGGGAGTATTTTAGTTTTTGCACATTTTCTTGTCTTTTTCTCTATTAGTTTCTTTTCACTTTCTCAAATATCTCTCTCAATTATCTCTACATCTCATCATATTAGGACTTCTTGTCCAAAACATTATTCCTTGGCTCCTCTAAGCCATCCATATCCTATAGCACTCTGCTTCCACTTGGGAAGTCTACTCTACGATGACATTGTGACATCTTGGATCACAAAGGCCCATTTCAAACTAGTCAGTCATCCGACAGTCATGCAAATCAACTCTAGCAATGATTTCCATCCCACAAATCAATTTTACAAAGCACAGGCAAACAAATATATGCTACTTAATCGTAGGCAGACTGTTCGAACAGTTTAGCTAAACTCTACAGAGATTGCACACTTTACCCACACGACACAAAACTTACACCGAGTACTAGCCGATACCGGAAGTTTGTGACAAGGCCTTTCTAAAGTTAGTCCACGAAAATCCCATGCCACATAGTTGGTCAAGCTCAAGACAAGCATTAGGCAAGATCAGCCATCGCCTACTTAGGGTACACCAAGGTTGCTCCCACACCCATCGGTACCATAACGCCACAATAGAGGTGAGTGCAATGAGGGGCTGATCTCATAACACAAAGCTTTGAACCTTCATGTCTAGTGTCCCACAACCACTAGCATATAAGATAATCATGAACTAACAATTTACTTTTCTAGAGCGTGCTTACCGCCAAACCTCACGGGAGGGAAGGTCTGACCAGGCTGATCAGAGGTCTAATCGGTGAGAGACAGTGGCTCGGTCACGTGAAGGCCTAGGTGATCTGCTTAGCTCCAGTGCAGGTCTTGAAGCTTCGAGATCCGATGGCGTGTTAGTTAATTTGACCCTGTAATTGACAAGAAGGTGAGGTGAACGGGTCAGTCAGACAATGGGCCGATTCAAGCTCTCGCTATCAGCTGGCCACCGATAAGTTCGAGTTAGTCATCGGTTGCGTCCGGATGGCTCCTGCTATCGGCTGGTCGCCAATAGGGATTGGGACGCTCTTCTATTGGTTGAGAAGCTGATGAAGGCGTGGACAGATGTTGATGAAGGACGTGATGACTCCGAGTATAGCGAAAGCAAGATCCTGATCCATCGGTTGTAGAGCCAATAGGGGCACCAAAGGGTATTCAAAGAATAGCAAAGCACGCGGGATCTCTCCTGGTTGCCGATGGACGCTATAGCGCTCTAGCATTGGCCGAACAACCGATGGAGGCACAAGAGATAGACGCATTGAATGGATTAGAGAACCTATCGGCCAAAGAGTGGATGACGCTCTACGGCATCCGAAGCGCAGAGCGAGGCCCAATCCCCTACGAAGCCACAAGGGCCAGCAACCGCGATAACGGCGCCGTTAGGACCAACCTCAATAGATCGGACCAAACCGACACAGTATAAGGCCGGGGACTAACGACACGGAGACGACGGAGGCCTAGACCAAACATTATCATAAGGGAGAAAATGGCAATGTCATCGGCTAACGGCCGAATGTCTGACACTGGCCTACACCTAAACCCATCGACTATTCGAGCCGGTAGGGAACGAAACCCTCTAGGTCCCAACGCCGGCCACATCAGATGCGAGCCCCGGAAGATCGGACCGAACTAAGATAGTACCAGGAAGCGTCCGACATGTCCGGATCGACCTCTAAAGGATCAATCATTAAACGATACGCGAGACAGATGCAAGGCCTGCGTTGAGGATAACTCGCTGGCTACTCCATCCGACGAGACGCCATGTGAAGACCCACCAGGACACCGGCTTGAACCATCACCGCCGATCTCGTAGGTGGAACCTAACCGATACAGCATGAGACCATAGATGGAGGAAGGAGACCAATGCGCCGGCGTGCCTTGTGCAAACGTGATGCAGTATGCTCGATCCGACTAAGAGGTTGAACCTAACCGATGCAGCCTTAGAGAGAGCAAAGCATACGATGAGAAGACACCTCTGAAGATATGCGTGCATGGACGGGAAGGCCGATGCACTACGTGTGACATTCGATGGAAGTCTCTAAAGACGGGTGTGTATCGGCTGAGAAGCCGATAAGTTGGGCGTGTTGCTCAAGGTATATATAACTCATCGGCTAACCGCTCTGATGAAACATCGAGCAGAGACCTACAGGCCTACGGCTTAATCTACTGTCAGCAACCTCGTAGGTCAAACCTAACCGATGCAGCACAGGACCGACGATGGCAACGAGAGCTTGGTAAACCGATAGACCTTGCACGGACATGATGCAGTATACTTGCTCACCACCAAAAATCCCGCGACCGGGGAGGGACGGCAGCTTGGTCACGTGAAGGCCTGAGAGGTCTGCTTAGTTCCAGTGTAGGACCTTAAGCCTCGAGGTTCGTGAGCGTGCCAGTCAATTTGACCTTGCAATTGACAAGGAAGTGAGATGAGCGGGTCCGATACAGGCGCTCACTATCGGCTGGCTGTCGATAGGATCGGGATGCTCTTCGATCGGCTGGGGAGCCGATGTGGACAGGTGTCAACGAGAGATCGACCACAAAGCCGATAGAGGAACCAGGGTGTACTCAGGAGATAGCTAGGCACACGGGATCCCTCGAGACAGTCGAACAGTGATTCATTAGCTGAAAAAACCGATGAAGGCACATGCGGACTAGGCAAGGAATAGTATAAGAAGGCACAGGTTGCAAAGCCAATGCCGCTCCGGATATGACAGCACGTGACCCGTCGCCCACCGTGACAGCGCCATTAACACCAAACCTCGAAGATCAGACCTAACCGAGATAGTACGAGGCCGGGGCCAGCGACGATGATACGGAGGACGCCGTATCGGCTATGCCATAGCAAGGATAGGAACAAACCCATCGACTAGCTGAGTCGATGAGGGGACGCCTCTCTGAAGGCGGGTGTGTATCGGCTGGGAGACCGATACGCTCGGTGTTACGCGTCAAGGGACACCTCTGAAGGCTGATGCGTATCGACCGAGGGGCCGATGCGCTGGGTGTGAAGCTCAGAGCATGGATAACTCATCGGCGAGGTAGTGGAACTCTGTTAAACCATTCTGGATATGAGTGCCGATACATTACTGTTTGATCTTTGGGTTTGCTACCAAATTGCTCTTCCACCGTGTCCACAATCCTGGTTAACCAATTCTTCTCTCTTACAATACCCTCCTGATCATGTGGAGGTGGATATGATACCCGATTCTGCTTGTGATATTCTCCATAATGACTTCTCTGAAAGAATTCTGGAGGTACCTCCTGCCGTTGCCCCCCGAGTCAATCTTGTATTGGTGGATACGTATTTGCCGATAGGTCCTTGTTTTCCTCTGTCTCTATCGGCAAAGGCACATGATCCTGATCGGTCTCTTGAGCCGATGACTCTTGTATCGCCTTCTTGATCAGATCCTATAGTGTATCCATCGATACTCCTAATGGATTACTAAATGCTTGATAAAATGATTTGTTGAACATCTCTTGAAACGGGTTGGAAGAATTCACATGTGCTGAATGGCCTGATTCCTTCACCAAAATACATTTTGGTAATTGTGCTTTTTGAATCGGCCCTTGTTTAGTCATACTGAAGGATTCCAAACAGAGCTTTTGAAAGTTGTCCATATTTTGCTCTATATGTCGCCTCTGGTCTTCATTCAAATCCTCCATGGTAACTGGAATTGTTATCTCCTCATCGGCTTCATCTTCAGATGATATGTCTTAGAAACCACCTTTTCTTTAGACATATTGACAACAAGATGCCCCTCGGGTTGATGAGAAAAATCTGACTTCTAATCAGGCACTTGTAGAGTCCCGCTGGTTGATGAATGGAAATATATCACCAGCTGATGAAGGATCTTCAGCCGATGAACGGTCTTGAGGTTTCTTCAGCCGATGAATCCAGTCCAATCGTCTAATGAATGAAGATTTCTACCCGATCGACCGATGAATAAAGTACGGTCCTTATCGTACGATCAGTGAAACCTTCTGTCCTACCGGGCGTGCCAAATGGCGTGCTCACCGCCAAAAATCCCACGACCGGGGAGGGACGGCGGCTCGGTCACGTGAAGGCCTAGGAGGTCTGCTTAGCTCCAGTGCAGGTCCTTAAGCCTCGAGGTTCATGAGCGTGTCAGTCAATTTGACCCTGCAATTGACAACGAAGTGAGACAAGCAGGTCCGATGTAGACGCTCGCTATCGGCTGGCTGCCGATAGGATCGGGATGCTTTTCAATCGGCTGGGGAGCCGATGTGGATAGGTGTCAACGAGAGATCGACCACAGAGCCGATGGAGGAACCAGGGTGTACTCAGGAGATAGCTAGGCGCACGGGATCCCTCTGGATAGCCGAACAGTGATTCATCGGCTGGAAAAATCGATGAAGGCACATGCGGACTAGGCAAGGAATAGTATAAGTCGGCGTTACGCGTCAAGAGACACCTCTGAAGGCTGATGCGTATCGACCGAGGAGCCGATGCGCTGGGCGTGAAGCTCAGAGCATGGATAACTCATCGGCTAGCACTCTGATGATACGCCGTGTAGAAGACTATAAGCCTGAAGCTTGATCTACCGTCGGCAACCCCGTAGGTCGGACCTAACCGATGTAGCGTGAAACTGATGATGGCAGAGGGAGCTTAACAGGCCGATATGTCCAGCACGGACGTGATGCGATACGTCTTATCGGCCTAAGAGGTCGGACCTAACCGATGCAGTCTCAGACAGAGCAGGACATATCGGGATGGTGGCGGGACTTACCCCTTCGCCGGAGATCGGACTTAACCGATGTAGCCCCACGTCGAGAGCCAGAACCCACCAGTAAAACCTAGATGAACTAGGGTGGCGATGCGCCGAGATTGTATATTGATCGAGGGATATTTTACATGTTTCCAGGGGGTCTATATTTATACCCTGGATTTACAGACATAGTCCGACACGTCTACGACCATTGGACATTATTTTTTAATAAGAACAAAGAAAAATATTCCTAAAGAAGTTAACTAACCAGCTAAACCTTCCTAATTAAGTAAGGTTACAATTCATAAAAACAAACATCCTGCCATGGAGTTCACGGCTCTTCCGCAAACCCGGTTTCATCTGAATAATCTTTCAATTTGTAACCGAGTCTTCCTTCTTTTAGTCAAGCCGATCCTTTTTCTACCTTTTCTCGGGCTTCTCGGACCTGATCCTGATAAGACAATCCCCTGTCTTCAAGCCGATCCAATCTTCTACTAATCTGATCAGCTTTTCTACAGTTCCGATCGGCTTTGTCTCAGTATCTCCATCGGCCGATGACTGCATTAAACTCTCCATCGGACCTCTCAGCCGATCAGCTTTAGCACCATCGGATCATCCAGATTTTGACGTTAACAATACTCGATCTAACTAACAGGTCGAACCTAACCGATATAGTCTTAGACAGAGCAAGATATTCCAGGATAGTGGCAGGAATTACCCCTTTGCCGGAGATCGAACTTAACCGATGCAGCCCCATGTCGAGAGTCAGAACCCACCGATAAAAACCTTGATGAGCTATATCAAAATTGTATTGATCGAAGGATATCTTACAGGCTTCCGGTGTGTCTATATTTATACCCTGGCATTACAGAGCCCAACGCGGTTACAACAACCATCGGGTGTTATTTCCTAAAAAAATATAAAAGGAAAATATCTGTAAGGAATTTAACTGAACTAACTAAACCTTCCTATCAATATAAGATATGATTTATATAGATAAATTATCCTGCCGTGAGTTCCATGGCTCCTCCTCAGACTTGGGCTCATTTGGATAGTCTTCAATGATTGAACCAAATTCTTCCTCGCTTTGTTCGATCAGCTTCTTTCCTATAGCAATCGGACTCTTCTTTACTAGACCAATTGTCTTTCTAATATATCCATTGGCTTACCAAATTCTAGCATTAATAGGGTATACTATACTACTCATGTGGACACTGTAAAATGCTCAAATGGAATTCTCAAAGTAACTTGTCCTTATATGTGAATATGAAACCAAGTCACACTAGCAAGCTTCCGTATTGCAAACTCTTTGCTAAACATCTTTTCATTTTCACTTCTCCGACACTAAGTGTTGCGTTTTCCAAAGCAATTCCTAAACCCATTTTTCCAAAAATCAACATACAATTGTGATGTGTGGGTTTTGACCAGTACCTAAGCCTAAAGAGTAGAGGTACCAAGCTATCTCTTTGGTGGAGCAATAAGGATTGTGGTTCATAACAACCTATGGAAAATAATGTAACCAATAGGAAGGTCCATTGGTCACGTATACTAAGGCCGATTAAATTAACATGTACACTAAACATGCAATTTTGTAATCAATATTTTTTATAATCTAGAAGCAATATGATTGAAGAGTGGCTTGCCTTGCTATTGGTCTTCAATTCTTTGAGAAATATACATCCGTTGAACCATCCAAAACCCTCTAAAATAAATAATGATTGTTATAGCCAATGGATAGTTCCTAATTTAAAAAAAATAGAAATTGAACAGAGTCAATTGGACTTATGGTTTAAGAAATATAAATTTTTAAAGTTTAAACGAATTTATGTTCAAAGGGAAAAGAATTTCTTTTATGGAAATATTCCTCCGCAAGTTCCATTGTCATACACAGAGGTGCTTGCTCATGGTAGACGAGTCTACCAAGCGTGTGGTACGGTGGAATGTTGAATCGGGATCATGGTCCACGGGTCAACGTGTGGAGCCCAACAATAAGTGACATAGCCTATATAGACCAAGTGCATGCACTTACCAATGGAGTAGCTGGTGGAAAGAGCCCATGGATGTGGACCTTGGAGTGGACCAGTTGATGGGACCCACTTGTTAGTGTCACATAGACTGTGGATCGGGTGCACGGTCGACGAGACTTGCAGATTCCACTGGTGGGTCCAACCTTCTTTTATTTTCTTTTCTTTTTTCTTTCTCGTTTTGTTTTCTTTTTTCCTTTTCTTTTCTTTTCTCGTCATTTTCTCTTCCCCTCGTTCTTTCCTCTTCTTCTCTTCTTACGAGCGCATGGATGGCACTGTCATAAGCGGTCAATGGTGGCCAAGGAGGGTAAACACGGAGGCGATGCCCCAACAAGCTAGAGGGCTTATGCATTGGCCAAAATGGTAGGCCCAAGTGGTGGCCTCAATTGACCAGATGGAGATGGAGGCAGCTTCGGGGCAAGCAAACATGACACAGAGCTTGGATCCTCTACCTTGGCATGGCTCTAAACAAGTGGTGCACAAGCAGCCAAAGCCTAGAAGCAAGGAAGAAGGCAATGGGTGGTGATGGAGCTTAGTGTGGCAAGGCCATCAGTATGGCTTTATAGCCATGGCGGGGTAAAGGAAAGACGAGCTGGCCGTGCTTGCTTCGAGGTGAAGAAAAGCAGGGTGGACACAGCATGGCGATATAGGTAGGGGATTGAGGATAGGGATGGCAATACAGGCAGGGGATTGAGGATAGGGATGGTATCACTGCCAAGTTGCGCATAGGATAGTAAGGATTGCGTAGCGTCGAGGTGGACATGGTGCACTCGAGAGGCATGCACTACTTCCTTTGTGCCCCCCTGGTGTGGTGCGGTGGTGCACTGGACAACATGTAGCCTCGATGGCATGGCTCGTATGTCATGGAAAAAGGTGTAGCTTCCTATGTGGTGAGTGAGGTGGTAGGCAGCGGTGCGTTGGGCATTGTGGGACAGCGTCATCATAGGTCAAGCGAGGCTAGCGCAAATCACGTCCGGGTGATGAGGCTATAGGGCGACGATGTGCAGCATCCTAGGTGGCAAAGAAGGCATCGTCAATGGCCCTAGATAGTGGGATTCACAACGAAAAGAAGTGGAGGGAAAAATATGAGGGTGGATGCATGAACCTGTGGTACATAGTGGTGCACAGTGTTGTGCCGAAGTGATGGCTCGATCTCGGCATGCATGTGACGCGTGAGAGGGCGCGGCCATTGTGAGGCAGCATGCTTGGTGTGAGCAGGGCCAGCAAGCGTGGTGCAACCAAGATGGCACAGTGTGCGGTCGTGTGTGCTACGCAATGGTGCTTGTGCGGTCATGCCCTAGCTAGCTTGACTAATTGTGCCAACTGGGGAGGAGATATGGACTTGAGCTGCCTAGGAGAAAGGATGGGCCAAAGAAAGCAGAGAGATGGAGTGGGCCATCTTGGAGAGAGCAAGGGGAAAGAAGGTGGGTTGCTATGGCAGCTAGGCCAATGAGTCCTTGGCCTAGTCGGATGAAAAGAAAAAGAAAAGGGAAAAGGAAAGAGAGAAGTGGGTCAGCTGGGCCATTTTAGCTGTGACCCAAGTAGGAGGGAAAAAGAAAAGAGAGGAGAAGATGGACCGAGCCGATCGAGGCCCTAGTGTAGGAAAGGGATGAAAGGAGAGAGAGAGAGGAGTTGGGCTAGGGAACAAGGAGGAGGTGGCTGCCATTTGATAATTTCTTTATATTTATTTGAAACTATAATTGGAATGCTTAATTGGACATTTAAATTCAAAATATGATATTTGGATGTACAAGGATTACTTTAGAATTTCCAAGGAGGATTTCTTGCGATTTTTGACATCTGATAGAGAGTTTGACCTTTTAAATGAATTTTGTACAGTAGAATGGATAAAAGAGGATGTTTAGAAAGAAAATATAGTTTTAGATTTTATATTTGAATTCACTCGTATTTGAGAAATCCATAGGAAGGATATTCAATTATATTTATGTAATTTGGAATGAAGTTTGAAGAATGAGCGTGTTTGGATACACTTGTGGAGAGTCGAAAAGGATGGTAAAGGGAGAGATTTCTAGGAAGTTTTGGAATCAATTTTAGTATTTGGATTCACTTAGATTATAAGGGCTCAATATGGTCATTTGATTAAGATTGTGATATTTGAGATGAGGTGTGTTTCTTTGAACTAGTTGGACTAAATTCAATGGAGTGGGATCAAGGGGACTTTAATTTAATTGAATTTTCCATGATACATCAAATATACCAAAGAAGAATCTGGACATTCCCTGGTTTTGAATGACTTTTGATCTACAGACTTTTGATCTACATTCCCTGGTTGCTATGTAGCATCATTGAAGGTTAGGTTGATGTTGGCTATCGTTGATCTGACATGCTGTAGCCATACCGTTGCCTCTGGATTTGCTGATAGGTCAATAGGTGGTTGATCAAAAAGTCCTTAGACGCTGATCAGGTATTGGGCTGGCATAACAAGGGAAACTCCTAAGTAGGTGTGTGACAAGAGGAAGACAAGGTGCTCCTTAGTTCTCTGTCCTCTTATTTCCCTATGGCACCAACATCACAGTTCGAGTTCGAGCTCGAGGACTCGAGAGTATCAAGATTATGAAGGGCGAAAGGTTAAAGGGGTTCTAGGCCAAGGTATCCAACTAGTCGATCCGAGTTGGGAGAGTCTTAGTCCTCTATTGATTTGTCATCCAATTTGTTGTCAATATCCACAAATCATCAAAAGTGTATTAGGCAACTCTAGCAAAGGGTGTTGCTCTTGGTAGGTTGTGTTTTTCTAGTAGCCTCTTTGAGGAACACCTTGCAATCTACCAGAATATAAGAGCTAATCTTATGGATGGGGTAGTACTTGCATACGGGAATATGCTGGACAGATTGAAGGTTGGTGACCTTGAGTTTATCATTTTCCCTCTAGAATACCGTGCATTCAGCAAGAGAATGGGATTTCACCTTGTGAATAGGACACCACAATCTTTGGGCAGGAGTCGCCTTGTCGATCTTATCTGATGTTTTTGCACGAGCCATGGCTGGTGAAGGAAGGTAGATCAGAAGTATTGGGACTACTGTGAAGACCAGAAAGTTAATATATACGACTTGAAGGAGGGCGAACACTGGCTGGGTTGTGTCTTACAAGCCAAGGCAATCGTAAAAGCCTTTGTCAAAAAAGCTGCCTCTTGGTGTTATCTTGGTGAAACCTTATAGCACCAAGCCCCCTACCTAGCGCGCCACTATCGATGGGTTATACTTAACGACGATATTTCAGGAGCGTAGAGTGTTGAAACCAAGGTATACACGAGACAAGACTAAAGATATAAGAGACCTAGATTTTTATATTGGTTCAGGTCCTCAAGAAGGGTAATAACTATAGTCTAGTTTATATGTATAGATCAAGATATGTTGTACCGAGTACAAAGAGGGAGCAAGTTTGCTATCCTAGCTTATCAGACTGATCTCAACGAAGTAATCCAGTGGGTTGCAGTCGATGGCTAGATGTAGGGTTTCCTACTAGCATAATCATGATGCAACTTGTGTCTATAACTTATGACTTTATCCTTTCCTTCCTCGAGGACTCTATTTATACAGGAATATGCCCTCTTATCTAAGTAAAACTCAAAGACCCTAAATAGGATATAGGCAGACAAGTCATTGCCGCCTCCGAATAGGACTTAGAATCCTTCCTAAATTGAGGCGGACTAGTTCCATATCTGTAGTCTTATTCATATTCAGGTATACTTTTCCATATAGTATTAGGTATACAATATTCTCGATGGCCACCAACACATGTATACAGCGTATGCCATAACTATAACACTAACAAACATAGAAAATTGGGGCAAAAAATCACAAACTTTCCCATCCTCATGAGCCACTCCTGTGACTCACAAGGTGATTCATGCCACACCTCCCCTTGTCCCCTAAAATCGTAGCTCCTCTCACCATCACCAGCGATGGCAGTGGGGTCTTCTCCCTAGGATCTGGTCAGTGCGGAGGCATGACACTAGCTTCCTTTTTCATGAATGATGGAGGAGCTACAATGGTCGCGCATGGTGGCGGGTGGTGATAGTCACAGCAATGGCCACACAAATAGCCTTGCCATCGATAGGGTCTAGGTCTACTAGAGTGGTGATAGGACAAGGTGGGTTTGGAGGAGGAGCTACAATAGCACTGCCTTGGTTGGTGGCATGGTGGCAGCGGTCTGAGTCTAGCGGTGTGGGTCAGCTAGAAGGGTTGGATCCTTGGCCTTCTTGGTCAGATGGTCAGGGTGGCACGACAGTGATGTTGCACAAGTGAACCTCGCGCATGGCAGTTCAAGCAGTGTGAGTCTAAGAGCTATGGCATGGGGTACGTTGTGGCATGGATGGTGATGCAGGTCATCATCCCTCGTTGCTGGCCAAGAACCCTCCCCTTTCATGGAGCTCCTCTCCTCCTTCTATGACAAGTTTTGGGTCGGGTGAAGGTGGCAGCCGGACAACAGGGGTTGATAGTGGTACAACTACAGACTCGTCTTCACTTTTGCAGCCTAGTGCCCTCCCCTCCTCTGGCTAGTCTGCTTCCAAATTGGATCACGAGGAGCTCTATGGGGAGGGTAGAAGCGGTGGCTCGCACATTGAGGAAGTGTGACAATGTGACAATGAACTGAAGTGGTCATGTGTGCCTACCTACGGGATGACCAAAGTGGTGTTCTAGTGATTCTACTAATTGAACAATTTGGTTGTATGTTGGGATTGGACAGGAAATCATTGGCAAAGGCCTTGATAGGATGTTTTCCGGTTTGATGACGGCGACATCATTTGGCACCACTCTCCTCCTTGGAGGCATCATTATGGCACTTTCCTCCCCCATACCAAACTCTAGGTGAAAACCTTGCTCTAGATTTTGGATGAGCGACAACGATGTTTCACATTGTCTTATCCATGGGGTATCGCTTTGGAGAACCTGGCAGGGGTTGTTTATCTCCTTTGGCTGAAGGCCTCCTGCCTCCGCATCGACACCTTAGGGTGGTCGACAAGGCCTTCACCTTCTTGGTTCCAATTCTTACTTGCGGCAGGCGGCATGTACTCTTTGTTGGATTATGCTTGGTGGAGTTGGAGATGCACATTGTTGGGGTGCGATAAAGCTAGACAACAATGGCATGTTGTGGTCTCCTTCTTGGTGTGCTAGCCAGCTGTGTATGTAGTGGCGTCTCAACAACTTTGGCTAATGTCCGCGTGAGAAGTGAGAGTTGCTTGATTGCTTTGATGCGGCAAGCTCAGAAACAATGCCTTGCATTTGGTTCTGTCGTTGCCAGTTGTTTGATGGGATGGTCTGAGGTGTTATTGCATGTGCTGCGGGCTTTTCACCTGGCCACGTTTTGGCAAGACTCTCCTTGTCGAGTTTTTTGTTTTTCTTTTTATGTAAGTGGTTTTTTCCTTGCTTATTAAAATATAATTGGCAATTCTCCTATCAATTTAGTCTTTTTAAAAAAAATAAATTGGGGCACCTACATGAAAGAACAACCCACATGATATCGGTTGTTGCCTTGTTGGGAGTCCACGGCAAGGCTAAATTACTCATCCACTTTAATTGTATTATATAACACAACCCTAGAATGATTAACACATTATCAGTAATTAACCAAGGGACCAAGGGGCAAACCCTTATTTCTAAACTACGATGATAAGAGTTAGCAAATTAAAGGTATGCATTATATTTAGTGTTTACAAAACTAGGAGCGAAGAAACCTCCAAGCTTAATTTATAGAGAAACAATGGTCTACATGCCGTTTATTGTCTGGCCAATAAAATGATAAATAAGTCATATCACATAGCAGGTCTCAATAAAAAAATAAGTGTGCCAACGATCACACTAAAATCATGGACTGTCTAAAAAAACTGGCACAAGTTTTTGAATAAAAAACTTTCAAATATAATATATTATACCGTAACTATATTATAACTTTTATATAAATTATATTTTAAGTCTTTTTATGAAAAACTAATTTTTATATAACTTATATATAAGTATTATATTATAATATTATGTTATAATGTATTTATATTATAGTTACATTACAGCATTTATATTTAAAAGTTTTTTACCTAAAAAATTTGTGACAGTTTTTTAGCAATTCTTAAAAAGTATAAGGTAGTTTTTGTTTGATGCCAAAAGTTTTCCTACCAAAATATTTGGTTGAATAGTACAAGCTAGAGTTTTGGATTGCTACCCATTTTTACCAAATCTATACATTTGATACTATGCTAACAAAATATTAATAGTACCAACATTTGCCCTAAGGTAGTGAATGAAAAAAACCTAAAATCTCTATTTGTCCCTCATTCTCTCAATTACACGTGGGTCTAGGTTTCACGTATTAGTGACTTGTCATAGCAAAATAAGTGATTGTATGTATTTTGCAAGGACAAATAATAACTATTTCAAAACTTTTTGTCTCTCGAGACATAAACACGTTGTTAAACTATTTATGAACCTATCTGTCAACAGTAGGCGCCAACTCCATGTAGGGTGTAGCCAGCGTCAAGCCGATTACGTGTAAGGAGGAACTGCACATGCTAAAATGTAAGCCAAATCACAATACAAGTGACACTTATTTAGGGTTGCCCCACCCACGTAACCGAGATTGACCAAACCAGCTCATGAAAATCATATCAAAACTATAAGTAGCTGTTTAAGAATATAAGCACATATCCTTAATTATTTCATCGGTTCAACCAATCATAATACACTATTTTTGTATGTCAAACATCCATCACTTCCACATTAATAAAAAAAATCTAAATGTGCTTATATAATGGACAGAGAGAGTAACCGAGTGATTCACCTGCGCAAATACAAGACTCATTTTATGTCCATCCATACACCTGAAGTTCCATCTCGTCACTTCCTCTGGAAGAAAAGTTTTTTTAAAAAAAAAGCTATGAGTGATTCACCTGCGCAAATACATGACCCATTTTATGTCCATCCATACACCTGAAGTTGGATTTCGTCTCTTCCTCTGGAAGAAAAGATTTTTTAAAACAAGGTTGACAATCCTTAATTAACGAGACAGATCGAGAATGCTTTGTAAAGTCAAAAGCATCATCCCTTCGTCTCAAACAAGTATGTACACATGTTACCGTACCATGAACCTGCTAAAAATTAATTACTTGGTTGATCAACCCGTACTGCCATGCGCGACACCATCCTAACTTGCATACCCATCAGGAACCATGGTGAGCATTGCACCTCACCAACATTGAGAATGCACGCATGTCTGACGGGAGGCGATAATATATGCTTAAGATGTCCACGCAATCGAGCACTTGCTTCAAAGCCTCTCTTCCAAGTTCCAATTCAAGCACCTCCTTTTAACACTTAGTTAGACCATATAGTTGGGACAAGATTTAAACACAAGCACCTACTAATTAAGCACGGATGCTTCAGGATTAATTACCACCCTATTTCTTATCCTACATGGCAAAATAAAACGGTTATTTTTTTGGAGGAATAAAACAGTTATTTTGCATAAGTACCGTTGAAACACTTATATTGAAGATGGTGGATCTCGTAAATAAAGAAAATGACGATGGTTGTGATTATGCCACCACACCTTTCCGCGAACCACTCTCCATGTGGCCAGGGGTGGGACTGAGATATAGAAGTCGTGTATTTGAAATGAGAAGGGATAAAAAAAATTTCTATACCAAAAGATTAATAATTGGCTTATATAATATCACACACTAATAATTATATAATATATAGCATATCTAACATAAAATTGAGCACATTCATGTATTGATAGAATTGATTATTAACTTGAAATTGTTTTTCATATAGAAGTATTAATTGTTTAATATATCAAAGTGACAATATATAAAACATATAAAAGATATAAAAATCATAAAATGATGAGAAGTCTCATAATTTAAAGGACAACTTTTCGATACTTGATATTCTAAAAATGAATGATAATATCTTCATACTTAACTTACAAGAAGAATTCCGTGAATATAACTAAACAATCATTCAATTATTATTGTCCCATCTTACTTCTCAGCTTGTTTTTATATATTTCATTGAAAAAATAACATCTTAACACCCACAATTACATCAGGGAGAACTAGATCTCATTTAAGAAGTATGTAAACAAGATCATATCGAAAAATCTTCTCTATTTTGACAAATATTATAGATAGCTCTGCTAGAGTTCTCAAATATTTCATTTATCTAAGTGCAGCAAGAAAACAAACTCAAATGAATACTTCTAGCATATAGTTTGAGCTTCTAAAGCCTTGCCACTTTACTCTCTTTCCTAACTCTAAAGAGAATTTTCTTGATTGCAGAATATATAGATATAACATGCATTATAGTTTTGTAGTGAGATCTTCACCATGTATCACCTGCCACCATATGTTAAAGTAGTAAGTACTAAGTAAAACATGATAGAGATATTAGCATAGAGGCAACAAGGTTCTCACCTGGCATTGCTAAGACCATCTCTTGATTCAAACCTTGGCCACTTTCAATTCCACTCAATTTCAGTGCTTCAATCATATACTCAGCTTGAGCTATACGAAGCATGTGAATATTTTTACGAGACATCCTAAGAACATTCAACAGCTATGTAAGTAGTCCAAAAAAAACTATACACAATTGGTGTTCTCTAGCAACCGCTACAAGGGTTAGTTCAAGCTGATGGGCAAAACAATGAACATAATAACTAGAAGGAGACTCTTTCATAATTAGTTTCTTCAAACCATTAACATGATCCTTCATGTTGCTAGTATTGTCATATCCTTGTCCACGTATCTTAGATAAGGGCAATTGGTACTTAATAAGTAAGGACTTAATTGCTTCTTTAAAAACCAATGATGTGGTATCTTCAACTTTGACAAGACCAAGAAACCGCTCAATCGGTTGTCCTATTTTATTGACAAACCACAAGCTAATAATTGTTTCATAAGCACATGAATCAATGAGTTATTTCTAAATTTTGTGATCTATCATCTGACAATTGCTAGGAGCATTTTCTAGAACCACCTTATTAACTTCTTCAAAGTTTCCTAAAATTTCTTTTATTGTTTAAATCCTTTGGCTCATCATGACCACAAAAAGCTAACCCTTATCACAAAAGATGTCTTATGCACTTTAAGTGACCATGGCAAGGGAGCTTCATATTAAGCCTTAAATTGTGCGCTATTTGATTCAAAGGACTCATAAATTGATGATTTAGATTTCATGAACAAATTGTATTTCTCTTCAGCTTCACAATGAGCACTATTAACAGCACCAACATACTTATGGAACTGCATTTCACGTTCCAATTTCTATACTCTCCATTGACAAAAGCAATATCTTTGAAAAAATAACAAATAAAGCAATATGCAACATCTCTATGCACACTATACTCAAGCCACTTGAATTCATCAAACCATTTTGGTAAGAAGCGGTACATACCTCCTCAATTATGTTGCGGAAAATCCTCCTTCATCTTTGGTTGGCATGGACACAATGCAATGTACACCCTTCTAGCTAAATCTTAGTCATTGACATCATATCCTGATATAGGAGTCATCATTCTAGGATCATGCTCTATATCATACATGCCATCATCATTGTCTTCATCACTGGATTCAGATTCACCGTTTGACCTTGGAATATCATCAATCTCCAAATCAACTAGTAATGTGCTTGTCCCATTGCCACTCATTCAATGGATGAAATTGATAAATCACCAATTGCATTTGACTATCATTGCAAAAAGAATTCAAATTGCCCTGCAGATGAGTTTGATTTTGAGTTGTCTTCTTTACAGCAACTCTCTCAAAAAAGACTTAAAATCAATAGCATGCCCCTTCTTCCTCTTTATGTTTTAGATCTAAAAATTAAATAATATGATATTTAAGTTCTCTGAATTCCTACCAAATTACCAATTATAGCTAATAAATATACCGATATACACTTAGCCACAAGTAACAATATGCTATTTGAATCATGGAAGCTAACTAGCTAAGCAAGTGTTAAAGTTGAATAACACTAAGTGGACAAGTGAAAATGAATCCCGGTAGCTAACTTAGTAACTTAGCTAATCATTATGTTGAATCGTTAAAATTGAACTTTGGATAATCAATTTGTTGGTGTAGATTAAGCTAATTATTTCTTACTGACCTCAAAGTAGTCAAGCTGATGAAGGACAGAGGAAGGCGGGAGCCGGACTACCGGAGGAGGAGTGGAGAACATCGTTAGGGTCAAGAACGAGCTGAGGCTATCCTCTCGCTGTCACTTGGTGAGGGAGTCAAGAAGACCTCGCCTGCCACCCACCAACGGCCTTGTGGCCTATGGACCTACGCAATTGTGTTCCTGTGCCACCCACAGCCCCATGCTCCCGTGCATGTGCCTGTGCCACCCTAGCCCACGCAACATCGTGCGCCACCCATGGCCCCACACGCCACTATAGTTGCCGCACTCGAGCACCCAAGTCGGGCCATCCAGCTATCCTAGTCTCTTGGAGTGGCTAGGGTTTGGTTTTCCTGGAATTAGGGAATTTTTTTGGTTGGAAAAAATGGAGTGGATCAATTGCCAATTGAGGCAAAAACAATTGTGCTAATGGGCCAATAGAGGAGAAAGTAGGGAGCCAACCCAAGAAGGATAGTTTATTTGCTTCATAGCTTGTTTGAGGCATTTTTCTTAGTTTTTTAATACACATACGAAATACATAGTGTATATACCTTTTTTCAAAATTATTGGGTATACATCTGAATACCCTTGAATTTTATGGCCCAGCCCTATATGTGACCCATGGCAAAGGCACAGCCCCTCTGTGCCAATGTGCCACTCATCACAATATAGTTTGCCCTGGATTTTACATGTGAGCCAAACTAAGCAGCTAGAAATTACTCTGTACCTCACTACTAAATCGGCCAGGCTCTAGCTTTCTAACTACTAGTAATAAACTCTCAAAATCATATGCATATACCATTGTTCCCTAGCTAGCTAGATTTCAATTTCCAAAGGACTGCCCATACATTAAAAGCATGATTTCTCTCCTCTTCATCACGCAATCTTCTAGCCATCAAATTGCTTTAAGATACATGCAATGCCCCTTAAACCTAACCCTAACCCACCCACTTCTTCCTCCTAACACTGCCACCGACTCTTGATCCTGCCGTCTCCCTGCCTCACATGCCACCCCCCAGTCATGTTGGCACCGATGAGGCCCCTTCCCCTTGCTCCACCTTCCTCTGAGTAGCGTCAAGGTGCCACAACCCCACCTTATTTCTTATCTCTAGTGGATCCTATGTCACCAAAGAAGCCACCACCTCCTAACCACTCTGGATCCCATACCCTCACTGTCAACACCAGCCCACTACCCTCCTCTCCTGCAATCAAGGTGGCATTATCACCATCCCACCACAACCACTAGCCCACCTCCACCTAGGCCATCCCTCTAAGAAACCCACTACCGTAGGATCAAAGAGGTCGACTAGAGGGGGGTGAATAGGCCATTAAAAAACTTTTGGCTAAAACTAGGTTTTAAATGCGAAAGAGAATCAAAACAATTTTTGCACAATTCAAGGCCTAAATTAACTAGTCTTAATTATGTGAACAAAGAAACTTAGCTTATGTTGAGGTTTGCAAGCCTACGGTGATATTAGCACAAATGATCTCCAGTATGTAAACTTGCTCAAAGTAAATAAGGCAATAGACAAATGATTTTTCACCCGAGATTCGAAAACTTGCCAGTTTACTAATCCCTGTTGAGGCGAGCCCAACTTCACCGCTCAAACCACTAAGCCCCCGAATCTCCTCATCAAGAGATGGGCAAGATTAGAGCCGGTCCCAAAGTGGTCTACACTCCAAAGATGATGAACACCGAGCCACTTACAATCAACCACCGAGCCTCCTCTACAAACTCCTTCGGAAAGGTCACCAGGTAAACTCCTCCAAGTTATCTAGTAGGTGACAACCTCCAAGAGTAACAAGTCTAGGATGCTTACTGAGAATGATTAAGTGCCACACTAACTCTAAAAATAAAGCAATGCACTTGGCTTGGCTCAACTCACTCTTCAACACCTTACTAGATGATCTAAGTACTCAAGGGAATGAGAGTTCTTGCAAGGGCACAAATAATGCAATGAAGTGCCAAAACTTTACCCTTGCTGCTGGGAAGGATATATTTATACACCCACAAAGCCAAACTAGCCATTGAAGGCGAGATCCTCCAACTTCTGAACATTGCCGATCTGACCACCACGAGAGAGCCGGTCCAACCGCCTAGCCCATGCAATGGTCAAAAAAAGAGCAGTTGTAGCGCATTTAATATGTATCCCGGTGTTCGCGCCGAGGTCCCTCGCGCGCCTCGGCGCGAACACGCCTGATCGCCTGAGAGGTCTGCTTAGCTCCAGTATAGGCCGATCGGCTTTTCTGCGTGGCTTGAGGTATGCGCGCCAGTGGCCGTGAGGTTCGATCGGCTCCGGCGCGTGCGTACGGGTGCGGGTGTGCCAGTCAATTTGACCCTACAATTGATAAGAAAGTGAGACGAGCAGGTCCGTCGGACGGTAGGCCGATACAGGCGCTCGCTATCGGCTGACTGCATATAGGATCGGGATGCTCTTTGATCGGCTGGGGAGCCGATATGGACAGGTGTCGACAAGGGGATCGGCCACAGAGACGATGGAGGAACCAGGATGTACTCAAAGGATAGCAAGGCACATAGGATCCCTCCGGATAGCCAAACAGTGATTCATCGGCTGGAAAAACCGATGAAGGCACATGCGGACTAAGCAAGAAATAGTATAAAATGGCATGGGCTGCAAAGCCAATGCCGCTCTGGACATGACAGCACGAGACCTGTCGCCCACCGTGACAACGCCATTAACACCGAACCTTGTAGATCGAATGTAACCAAGACAGTATGAGGCCGAGGCCAGCGGTGATGATACGGAGTATGCCGGATCGGCTATGCTGTAGCAAAGATAGGAACGAACCCATCGGTTAGCTAAGCCGATAAGGGGACGCCTCTTTGAAGGTGGGTACGTATCAGCTGGGAGACCGATACGCTCGGCATTACATGTCAAGGGACACCTCTGAAGGCTGATGCGTATCGGCCGAGGGGCCGATGCGCTGGGCATGAAGCTCAGAGCATGGATAACTCATCGGCTAGCACTATGATGATACGCCGTGCAGAAGACTATAGGCCTGAAGCTCGATCTACCGTTGACAGCCCCGTAGGTCGAACCTAACCGATGCAGCATGAAATTGATGATGGCAGAGGGAGCTTAATAGGCCAAAAGGTCCTACACGGATGTGATGTGATATGTCTGACCGGCCTAAGAGGTCAAACCTAATCGATGCAGCCTTAGACAGAGCAGAACATATCGAGATGGTGGCGGGACTTACCCCTTCGCCAGAGATCGGACTTAACCGATGCAGCCCCACGTCGAGAGTCAGAACCCACTGGTAAACACCTAGATGAACTAGGGTGGCGATGCGCCCAGATTGTATATTGATCGAGAGATATCTTACATGTTTCCAGGGGGTCTATATTTATACCCTGAATTTACAGACAGAGTCCGACGCGTCTACGACCATCGGACATTATTTCCTAATAAGAACAAAGAAAAATATTTTTAAAGAAGTTAACTAACCAGCTAAACCTTCCTAATTAAATAAGATTACAATTTACAAAGACAAACATCCTGCCGTGGAGTCCACGGCTCTTCCGCAAACCCGGTTTCATCTGAATAATCTTCCAATTTAGAACCGAGTCTTCCTTCGCTACAACCCGATCGGCTTCTTCACTGTAGCAATTGGACCTCTTTTTACTCAAGCCAATCCTTTTCCTACCCTTTTCTCAGGCTTCTCGGACCTGACCCCGATCGGATAATTCTCTGTCTTCAAGCTGATCCAATCTTCTACTAATTAGATCGGCTTCTCTACAGTTCCCATCGGCTTCTCTGCAGTTCCCATCGGATTTGTCTCCCGAGCTGACCAGTATCTCCATCGGCCGATAACTAAATCAAACTCTCCATTGGACACCTCTCAGCCGATCGGCTTTAGCACCATCGGATCGTCCAGATTTTGGCGTTAACACATGCCCCCCAATTTCGGAGTTTGCCAACAAACTACGAAATTTCAAGCCGTTAGAAGTTTCCGCAAACCAGGATGACCCGTTAAAACCTGCATTAATTGGCTTAGATTTCTGCCTAGGTCGCTCCGTCTCTATAAAACACATCTCTGCCTTAGCCTTCTTCCACACACTTCTTCCTATCAAAAACCCCTAAACCTCGACGAGCTCCAAAGGCGTCCGCAAATCTCCAAAGGCAAACTTCCGCAAATCTCGATGGGCTCCGAAGACTAAAGGCGAACTCTCATAGATTTCTTCATTGGCCGCTAAATCCCTGAGATAACTATTATCTGCTCTTTCATTCTATGTTTTGCACGAATCTTTCCCATTCCGATTTCTCATCAGTAGTCGGGTTCTTGTTTCTGTAGGATCTCAAGAGTCAGATTGCTATTCTAGTTTTTGACTGCCCCGGTCACTTCATTCTTGGCCCTATGGGCAGCGAGGATCCAACTAATTTCATCAACTCTGAAACAGAAAGGATCCCATTGAAACACTCATCTATGGCCATCACCGATTAGGCTAACTGCTTTAGATCCTGGCCTAGCAAACTCCCGGAATGGAGGAACTGGTATCTTAGGGTTTCTATCTCCAAAAAGTCTTTCTGGGAGGATTTAGAAATAGACCATTGTATCAACCTTTCCTTAGCCGATATAGAAAAGAATGAACCTCTGCTTGCATCGGCTTCTTACTTTTGGTCGGACATCTTAAATGCCTTCATGTTCAGGCATGGACCAATGGCCCCCACTTTGATGGACGTTACTATGTTGACCTGCCTCAACACCACCCACTACATAAATCCGTTCAGCCTCAGATTCAAACCCACTCATTGGCTAAACACCAAAAACGTCAGAGGTTGGACTAAGTATATTTTCCTGCATAAAAAAATCCTCAGGCCAAGTCGATGGACGTGAACACATAGCGTTCTTGAATCTCTGGTTGGAACGGTTCGTCTTTGGTGGTTCGACTCTTGGTCCAACAACCAATATGCAATGTCTGGCAGAGCTCCTGGCCGATCACCACCAGATTTCCCTGGGGCAATATTTTCTCAGAGTTACTTATCAACTGCTCTATCAAGTGGTGACCAAGCTATCGGCAGGCTAACCAATTAGACATATCGGCGGATCTTGGTGGTTTATACAACTCTGGTTAAACGTCTACACCTCTAGAGTCATCGCCAGGCCCCCTTTCTCTTCCATGACATACCCGACTGACTACCCAGAGGAAAATGAGGCTAGCTGACGCCAATGCATATCTCTGGGTAAAGCTTCATCGGCTCTTCCTAGAAGCAAAATGACCCCCCTTGAACTCAGCCAGTGGTTCAAGTGATTCTATTATGGCTTCACTAAAGAGGTCACTATCTGGTTTACGTACGAGGATGACTCGTCCTTTGAAATGCCTTCTAGGTTTCATCCGATGAACGCCTTAGCCAATGAAGAATCAAAGACAATCTTTTTATCCTCCATAACTCCTTGTCTTCTGCCGATCGGATTTTTATTGGGCCGATCCCAACATCCATCATACGAGTTCTACCATCCTTCGGTTGGTGCTCGTCAGTTGGGCTTCGGCCAACTCCCCATCGGCTTGTTCTTCCTCGGCAAGCTCCAAGCCCGCGGAGAAGTAAAAAGGGGCTTGGAGTACGACCGTCTTAGGTTGATGGCATCAACCTTGTTCTTAGGGACTATCTCCACCTTCAAGCCCTGTATATCCAATACCAAAATCTTTACTCGATGGTGGTCAGAATGGGGAAGGCACCTGTTTAGTCTATCGGCTGAAAATTACTGCCTTCGCCTCAACCCAACTACGTGGAATCCGATGAAGAAGTAATCCTTCTCCTTTCACTATCTTTTCTTGATCGTATTGAATTTCAACTATCTTGATTCCCATGATTCCACAGACTGGCAACAAAGATGCACCTTCGACCAGCGTAAGTGGTCGGCCAATTATTTATCAACCAGGTCCACCTCCATCGGCTCTTCTCCGAGTGTCGCAAATATCAGGGCTGAAGCACAAGAAACTGACTACTCGGATAGTTTCTAAGAAACAAAAATCTGACGCCGATGTTGCCATTATTACATCGGTCTCGCGAAGCCCTTCTCCTGCGGTAATCTTGACTTCTTCCGCATCTCCATTGGTATGTGTTAGCATCAATTCTTCGTTGCCTTCGCTTTTATCCTGACACCTTTGCTTTGCAGCCTGAACCATCGGCTCCTGAAGTCCAAACACTGGACACTGTTACTGGGGCTGAGCCGATGGTATCCTCAGAAGTGTGGCATCCACTCCTCAAACTCAAACTGCCCCACATCAAGCTAATACCCGCATAATTGCTCAAACTGCTCCCACTTAATCACAGGTACATCCATCCTACATGTCATTTCTCTTGACTCATGATCCCTATATTTACTAATGTTGTCATACAGTCATTAGCCGATCTATTTTCCTTCGACATCAACAAATACTTGGAAGCAGAGGAAGACTCGGCCACCAGCACAGCGATCGAACCATTTTTACTAGCCGATGCACGTGAGCAGTTGTCAGATATTATGCATCGGCTGGAAGTTCCGATTGACTCGCTGGTGGAAAATTGCGGGCCGATCCGGGGAAGACTTGTGGAAATTGAACATCTTCTGCCTGCGGAACTGACGGACGCACTCACGCCTGCTGCCTAGTTGGAATTCCAAAGGACCCAGTCGATCGCATCAAGACGACACATAGTCGATCGCGTTGAGCAAAGTCATCTAACTCACAATGATCGGCTGACTGCCCAAAGTGAAAAGAAGAAGCTTGATGAAATGTCAGCTGACCTTCAACACACTAACACCAAGCTTGGCCTTTTGAAGAAACGAGAAGCCAATTTGATGGCGGAACTCGATAAGGTTCGTGAAGACATCAACTCCACCGAGTCCCACCTCATCGGCCTATCAAAATCAATCCAAGACCAAGAGGCCAAGGTAGCAAACCAAGTGTGGATCGCAGTTTGTCGACACAGGAACTTGAAGACTATCTCCGGATCAGATGAAGATGATCCGCGCCATTAATGAAATAGATCAAATCCGTCTGCGCGCGATCGAGGCCATCAAGAAATTCTTGTAAAATTTTATCCTCGGAAAAACCCCAGATGTCACCTTGAACATTAACCATTTGCAATAGAATCCAACCAGCTTGATCAACAAAAGTTGTATATATATATTTCCTGATGACGACATCTTAAACGATATCGGCCATCCATAACCGATATAATCATATCGGCTTCCGTACATTAGAAATCGGCTACACCTCAGCCGATTTACACAAACAGTATCATTAGCCGATACCACTTCTAAGAACTCATTTGTCTTGAAAAGAAGAAATCGGCTATGCTCAGCCGATTTATATGTCTTCCCGATTGGGTGACCATTCTCTAGACTTATCATCCCAAAACCCAATCAGTAACTTCCAATGCGTCGGCATGTCCTCTTTTCTTGATAATCGGCTCTCGTAAGCCGATACCACTTACATCAGATGTGTTAAACTGTTGAACTCTTGGGCAAAAAATTTTCACCTGATACGACTCGATAACCCCTGAAAGGCCAAATCGGCTAATTGTTCATCGCTCAAAATAAGACTATAACATCAGCTTCTGATGTCCTGGAAACGTCGAATGTATTCTATGACAGGCTCATTAGGCCTTTGTCTAGCCGATGTCAAATCTGACCGTCTCGTTTCTTGAATCCCAGTACAGAAATGTCCATGGAACTGTTGCTCCAGATCGGCCCATCCTTTAATCAAGTTCGGTGGTAACGAAGAAAACCATGCAAAGGTCAATCCAGATAGGGATAATGGAAATAGACGGACTCTAAGAGCTTCCTCAGCCGATGCTTCCCCACACTGTGCTAAGAATCGGCTGATATGTTCCATTGTAGATATGTTGTCTTGTCCTAAGAATATTGAGAAATCTAGTATCGTATATCGGCGAGGTAATGGAACTCTGTCAAACCATTCTGAATATGGGTGCCCACACTGCTGCTTGATACCAAATTGCTCTTCCACTGTGTCCACAATCTTGGTTAACCAATTCTTCTCTCTTAAAGTATCTTCCTGATCATTCGGAGGTGGATATGGTACCTGATTCTGCCTATGGTATTCTCCATAATGATTTCTCTAAAAAAAACTCGGGAGGTATCTCCTGCCGTTGCCCCCCGAATTGATCTTGTATTGATGGATACGTATTTGCCGATAGGTCCTTGTTTTGCCAAGTTTCCTCCATCTCTATCGACAAAGGCACATGATCCTGATCAAGCTCTTGAGCCGATGATTCTTATATCATCTTCTTGATCAGATCTTGTAGTGTATCCATCCATACTCCTGATGGATTACTGAATGCTTGATAAAATAATTTGTTGAACATCTCTTGCAATGGCTTGGAAGAATTCACAGGTACTGAATGGCCTGATTCCTTCATCAAAACACATTTCGGTAACTATGTTTTTTGAATCGACCCTTGTTTAGTCATACTGAAGGATTTCAAACAGAGCTTCTAAAAGTTGTATATGTTTTGCTCTATACGCCACCTCTGGTCTTCATTCAAATTCTCCATGGTAACTAGAATTTTAATCTCCTCATCGGCTTCATCTTCAGATGAATAAGTCTTGGAATCAACCTTTTCTTTAGACATATTGACAATAAGATGTCCCTCGGGTTGATGAGTAAAAATCTGACTTCCAATCAGGCACTTGTAGAGTTCCGCTGGTTGATGAATGGAATTATATCACTAGCCGATGAAGGATCTTCAGCCGATAAACGGTCTTCTGGTTTCTCCAACCGATGAAGGATCTTTAGTCAATAAACGGTCTTTAGATTTCTCTAGCCGATGAATGAAATCCAGTCCAATCGGCTAATGAATGAAGATTTCTCCCTATCAGCTGATGAATATAGTATAGTTCTTATTGGCCGATGAATGAAACCTTCAGTCCCACCGGGCGTGCCAAAAGAGTATGTTTGCGCCGAGGTCCCTCGCGCGCCCCGACGCGAACACGCCGGATCACCTGGGAGGTCTACTTAGCTCTAGTGCAGGCCGATCGGCTTTTCTGCGTGGCTTGAGGTACGCGCGCCAGGAGCCGTGAGGTTCAATTGGCTCCGGTGCGTCCGTACGGGTGCGAGCATGCCAGTCAATTTGACCCTGCAATTGATAAGAAAGTGAGACGAGCAGGTCCGTCGGACGATGGGCCGATACAGGCGCTCGCTATCGGTTGGCTGCCAATAGGATCGGGATGCTCTTCGATCAGCTAGGGAGCCGATGTGGACAGGTGTCAACAAGGGGATCAGCCGTAGAGCCGATGGAGGAACCAGGACGTACTCAGAGGATAGCAAGGCGCATAGGATCCCTCCGGATAACCGAACAGTGATTCATCGGCTGGAAAAAACCGATGAAGGCACATACGGACTAGGCAAGGAATAGTATAAAAAGGCACGGGCTGCAAAGCCGATGCCGCTCCGAACATAATAGCACGAGACCCATCACCCACCATGACAGCACCATTAACACCGAACCTCGTAGATCGAACCTAACCAAGATAGTACGAGGCCGGGCCAGCGACGATGATATGGAGGACGCTAGATCAGCTATGCTATAGCAAAGATAGGAACAAACCCATCGGCTAGCTGAGCCAATGAGGGGACGCCTCTTTGAAGGCGGGTGCGTATCGGCTGGGAGACCGATACGCTCGGCGTTACGCGTCAAGGGACACCTTTGAAGGCTGATGCGTATCGGCCGAGGGGCCGATGCGCTGTGCATGAAGCACAGAGCATGGATAACTCATTGGCTAGTACTCTGATGATACGCCGTGCAGAAGACTATAGGCCTGAAGCTCAATCTACGGTCGACAGCCCCGTAAGTCGAACCTAACCGATGCAGCATGAAATTGATGACGGCAGAGGGAGCTTAACAGGCCGATAGGTACCGCTAGGACGTGATGCGATACGTCTGACCGGCCTAAGAGGTCGAACCTAACCGATACAGCCTTAGACAGAGCAGAACATATCGAGATGGTGGCGGGACTTACCCCTTCGCCGGAGATCGGACTTAACCGATGTAGCCTCGCGTCGAGAGCCAGAACCCGTCGGTAAACACCTAGATGAACTAGGGTGGTGATGCGCCGAGATTGTATATTGATCGAGAGATATCTTACAAGTTTCCAGGGGGTCTATATATAAACCCTGGATTTACAGACAGAGTCCGACGCGTCTACGACCATCGGACATTATTTCCTAATAAGAACAAAGCAAAATATTCCTAAAGAAGTTAACTAACCAGTTAAACCTTCCTAATTAAATAAGGTTACAATTTACAAAGACAAACATCCTGCCGTGGAGTCCACGGCTCTTTCGCAAACCCGATTTCATCTGAATAATCTTCCAATTTGGAACCGAGTCTTCCTTCGCTACAACCTGATCGGCTTCTTCACTATAGCAATCGGACCTCTTTTTACTCAAGCCGATCCTTTTTCTACCCTTTCCTTAGGCTTCTCGAACCTGACCCCGATCGGATAATTCTCTGTATTCAAGCCAATCCAATCTTCTACTAATTAGATCAGCTTCTCTACAGTTCAAATCAGCTTCTCTATAGTTCTCATCGGCTTTGTCTCCCGAGCTGACCAGTATCTCTATCGACCGATGACTGAATCAAACTCTCCATCGAACACCTCTCAGCCGATCGGCTTTAGCACCATCGGATCGTCTAGATTTTAGCGTTAACACCCGGTCCAACCGACATTGAGGTCCTAGTCTGACTGACACCTTCAAAAACCTTTCTATAAACTTCCAGTCCAATCGGCCTTTAGTCTCTATCCGACCGGTACCCTAAAAAACATTTCTATAAACTCTCGGTCCAACCGGCCTTTAGTCTCAATCTGGCCGGCACCCCCCTTCGTGAGGTCAAAAATATCTCTGAAAGACCCGAGTCAGACTAGGGGGCGGTCCGATTGTAGTTCACCAGACGGTCCGACTGCATGCCATTTTTTACACGACCGACCAATACAAAAATGACTATATCTCGTGACTCGGATGTCGGAATTTGACATTCTTAAACTCTATGAAAGCTTATTCAAAGGATTATACAACCCATGAACAATCTATCCAAGAATCATAACTTTTCTCAAGGAGAAATGACTCAAACTTTAAAAGACACTCAAGTGGATATAGCTATAAGAGAGTACTCATTCCTATTAGATACGCCCACCTCTGTTTTTGCATGAGACTTGAGAAAAGGCTCACCATACTTGACTAGACACTCTCACTGTGTGTAAGTGAACTAATATGACACAAGATCATCCACATGCTCACTTATAGACCCCTCTTGAAAGTACGGTGCCTATCTAACAATTTAGTCTTTTCATTAAATGCCAAGACCGGTAAAAGACTAACAAAAATATTCTTAATTTCATTATACCTTTGTCTTGCGCTATTTACATCTGGGTCGATGTTTGAGCTAAGATCAACACTTGTAACAATCCAATTGAATCATCTTTATACCGGGTCTTAATCAACCTTTGTCCAGAGTTACTTTTTATCATAAGCTTGATTTCATCCTTATCAACATGATGAGTTCTTGGCTTGATAACCATCAAACCATAATATTATCCATTAGCCTCATCATAGTAGGACCTATTCCTTTACACAGCTCAAAGAAAAAAAGTTAGTCCTAACAAATCGGTTGTCATCCTCCACTTGATGATCAACCGGTTATATATAAAGAATATGAATTAATTTGTTGAGTATCCATTAACACCAAATATCATATAGTCACATATATGCTCAATTTTGAAGATCCAATATTACAGAGAAGGTGAACAACATAAATCTAGAACATGCATAACAAATATATAGGATTTGCTCCCCTAAACACATGCATACAAATATATATATGAGAAGCAAGTGCATATATAACTAAATGTGAACCTGTAGGTTTTATCCTATACATATATAGAATGCATGTGGCATTGATATAGATAAACATAGACACATACCTTCGTGATCTCTATATTCTCAAAGTAATTGAGACTAAAAGGACGTGGCTCAAATAATATATTAATCTCATAAGAATATATCAATAATATGGAAATCACATATATGTCAATATATAGATAGAGAGAAAGAATGATACATATATCTTGATCTCCTTGTGTTTTATCATTGTGATTATGATTTATCATCAAAAAATATATCACCATCACCACTCATATTAAGTTTGGGAGAAACATATTCACCAACTCATGGAGAGAGATTAGTCCCACAAAACCAGTTTGTCACAAACTACCAAAACAATAATTACTCATATATGTTTGATCATAAATCTCTCAAGCTTTTTTCTTTTTGTGATGCATGATAAGCCAATATAAATTATATAAATATGAGTAAATAATATATCAATACTAAGAAACCACAAAATATAGAATGAGCTCCCCTGAAGATATGCATGCATATAAATATGGTGAAAAGTATATGCACATATTTACAATGGAGAAGTTTACTATATATTTTGGATCCATTAGAGAGATCAAATAAGAACATAAGGGGTTTAGTATATACCTCATTTTCATTTTTTATCCCAAAGAAACTATACAAAAATATGCTTAAGAATTATATTAGTCTCACACAATTAGATTTATCATTAATTATCGAAACCAAACTAATGACACTTGAACTTACACCTACCTCTCTCACCCCCACCTCGAAACCTAACCCATAGATTCTCTGTCAGAGTTTAGGGCTCGCCGGAGTTTGTCTTGAGTTCAGGGCTCGTTGGAGTTCACAAGAGATAAAGACTATTGTTATTTCTTATGCCCTCACAAAAAGGTTCTGCAAGCACATGGAATTACCGTATTAGCATATTTCCTAGGAGTATGCCGAGGTATTTATTTCCCATAGGGAAGTAGTTGAGATAGGAATATCAAGTCTTCAATTATTTAGTTACTACTTACTATTTCAAATACAAGGTAAAAGATATAGCATGAATGATCATAATCACATTGACAAGCAACCATACTAAATAAATATAGAAATGAAAGAATTATCCAGGAAGACAACAAGTAGAGCAAATGGGTCTCAGATAAAAAGGTCAAGCTAAACATTATGCCAAGCAGCGCAAACGGTACTATCAAACTCAAGAGTGGAGATTTAACTTGCCAGCTAACACCGCCTCAAGTTAAAATCTAGAGTTCCCACAAAACAAACACTTTAAATCCGATATCTATTCTCGTCCACTTTAGGGCACGGCAGTGTTCATCATAGAAAGGGATGAGAGGGGGGTTAAAACCATCTGCCTTCAGGTCGCCTACTAACTAGACTTGGCTGACTACGATGAATGGAGAGGGCTGTCAACACCTACCGCCTACGGTCCATCATTGATCTAGCCATATTACTAGGTAACATCTAGCATAGTCATTACGCCGACGCTAGATGTCACTACTCTAACTTAATCAAATATAAGCAAACTAACCATGATAAAAGACTAAAAACCCATGAATAGGAACTAACTTCATTAAGCAATGCCAGAAAAATAACAACGATGAATAGATGTGACATGCACGTATTCTAAGGATGTAATAAAGCAATCAATATAATATCCAAAAGATAAATACTAGAAGTAAATGTGGATATTAAATAACTCAGTAATACTAGAGACTTCTGTTATTAAATACTAGAGACTTGTACGAGTTATGCAGGTTTGGGCACCCGGAGGTGTAACACCCTACTCCTGTTAGATTCTTGATTTCTCTCCCATTAGAAATAGAGCTTACATAGCCTTATAGATTTAGTGTAGTTCATCTTCCTTTCTCTTCTGGATTTTCTAAGAACTTCACGGTGGTTAGCTATCGGTTCTAGCCTTCTGGGTTTGATCCTCTATCCCTCATGCTTCGGCTCTCCCCTTATACTGTCTTAGGGCCACCACATAACCGTGCTCCAAGAGAGAGATGTGGCATATACAGGGGTTAGATATAAAAGGTCTTGTTCATGGCTCTCCATCTTGCTTGCTCCACCAAGGTGGAGCCTACGTGGGGCCCATCAAGCTCGAGGCACATTGAGAGCTCACTATGCATCCACAATTGTTCCACGCAGACTTGTTGAAATAGCCTTTAACACACTGTGGTGGCAATGAGGACCTCCTATCAACGTCTGGTGCTGACTGGTAAAAGGTAGGCCTGGATAGAGGGTGCGGTAGTCAACCACGCCCTCTGTTAGGGCAAACAGAGATAAAGTGATGGGCATCAGAAACAGCCGCCGTCCTGTTCTCCACATCATGCGATGTGGGGTGGATATCCGAGTCCCAAGACAAAATAGCTTGTATTGCTCACCCCTTCTTAATAGGACACTTTTGGCCCATTTCCGGTCACCTTTGGGAGAACTAGCTTGGTGAGGGTTCTCAAGTTGGGTCATGGCGGTCAGGTGCTTAGGGCTCCACCCTTACTTTCCTCAAATGTGACTCTCCACAGTTTTTGAGAGGGGCCACGCACTATCGTGCCAATAGCCCGTGTCATCTACGACCAGTTCGTGGAGTGGATGACATGATGCCACTCTGTTTCAAGCCACTAACTGTGGGACCCTATTTTTCATATCCCCGACCCTAACAAAGGCAAAGCATGAGACTCAGAGCAGATCTAAATGTTAGAAATTCATGTGACCCCTGCTCCTTAAAAAAAACAAAATGTGTGTGAGCGATGTATAGCAAATTCGATTTCCAAATGCCGTCCGTTGCAATATTTCCCTTGCATGTGCACACGAAGGCAGGCCGCAGGCATTCATCCGTGCAACTCGGATCAGATCCGCGAATCGGTCAAGGCTGCAGGTTGTTCCCGCGCGAATCAGTGCTGTTGTCTTCTTGAACATCCTCTATTTAGACTGAACAAAAAAGCAGTCATCTTCCTCTTTCATCTCACGGCCACATGTGTCAGGGCCGTCGCCGTCCACTGAAACCGGCCGCCGCGCGCTCGTCATACGTGCAACGAGCATCCCGGCCGGCGGCGAGCTCGTACGTACGTACGCCGGCATCCGTAGTTAAAGGTTCGCGTGCAGCGCGCACACGTACGCACCAACCGATCGAGTGCAAGCCGGCCGCTGTACGTCTTCGGCGACGACGACTATCTCGATCTCTCCTCTCCGGCAGCGCTGCGCGTGCGTTTGGCGTTAGCTCGATCGAACTGATCGTCTCTCGGCTTGCTGGTGCTGATCGGCCTTGATATGAAAGTATAGTCGTTGGTGCAAATGATCGTCGGGAATGGAGGTGTTCCAGGACGCGCACTTCGTCCGGCTGTGGTGCTCCATCGTCCGCCGCAGCAAGTACCTCGCCGCCGAGGACGACGGCCGCCGCGTCTGCCTGTCCGGCCAGCGCGGCGCCCACAACACGGTGTGGACCGTCGAGCGCGTCACGGGCGACGTCCCCGGCGGCGCCCCGGGCCCCTACGTCCGCCTCCGCGGCGCCTAAGGCCGGTACCTCGTCGCCACTGACCTCCAGGCGAAGGTTGGCCCCGCACACGGCGTCACCGCCGAGCAGCTGGACGCCGCCCACCACCCGACGCCGCCGCCCTGGGCGTGGCAGGCGTTCCGCCGCAGGAGTTCCTTCCTCCTCCGCAACGGCACGGGGCGCTACCTCCGCGCCAACGGCAGGTACCTCCGGTGGCGCACCGCCGTCACCGTCGCCGGCGACAACGCCAGCTCGATGATGCTGTGGGCGGTGGTGGTCGTCCCGCCCAGGCCTGGCCGCGTCACCCTCGTCGATCCGCCGGCGCAGGTAGTATACAACTTGTCGCCTTCGATGATCTCGCCATGCAAGTATATATGCAGCTCCTCTTGATCGATCGATCCTTGGGCATGCAGCTGATACGGCGGTGGCCGGCGAGGTCCGGCGACGGAAGGGGAGACTAATCGGGTTATCCGGTTAGTGGGGGGCGACGAGGGCGGGGAGTTCTAGGTGAGCGAATGGAGGGCGATGCGGGTGGACACCAACAGCCTGACGCACCTGCGGCTGACGCTGGCGAACCGGCTGGGGCAGAACAGGGACGCGCTCCACACCACCATCTGCGTCCGCGCCGGCGCCTACGCCCGCCTCTCCCCTCTCCTCGTCGACCTGCCCATCGGCAACGACCGCATCGACGTCGTCGTCCTCTCGCACAGCACAAAAGGTAGCTAGGTCAGAGCAGATCACCACCGTATAATATACTCCCTCTATCCTCTAACAACTAATTTTTTACATATATGCATGCATGCAACTAGTACCTTTCACTTCTCTAGATTCTTTTATTTTAAATCTTCTATCTCTAAAACCTCTAATGAGATTAGAGTGATTCAAACAAGAAACAATAATTCAATTATTTCTTTAGTTACAGGAAACGAGATAGATGGCAGTGTTTTTCGATTTAGGA
Organism: Oryza coarctata; assembly: GCA_030770085.1. Classification (NCBI taxonomy): domain Eukaryota; kingdom Viridiplantae; phylum Streptophyta; class Magnoliopsida; order Poales; family Poaceae; genus Oryza; species Oryza coarctata. The sequence continues at coordinate 11,239,392 of CM061471.1, forward strand.
ACACTAACTAACAGGAAACAACATGGATGGCAGTGTTTTTCGATTTAGAAACACTATCTACGTTACGTTCTGAGAATGTAGGGACATTACCTTATAAAAGCATCTTGTAATAGCGTATCACGTTTCTTGGTCCGATCCTCGATCCTATCCAGAAATTTTGTGACTGTGGTTTCAGTAGCATTATATTATTCACTGTTGCAAGAGCTCATCATTTCACTTGTGTTCATATTACCAACTAAGTACACTACTGATTTTCTGTTCTATTCGATGTTGATGAAATTTCAGCGGATGATGTGTTGAAGTACCCCTCTGTGGATGCTTGATAGTAGAGCAGACGAAGATAGCACTAAGGTGCCCTCCACCTGACATATCTATGAACAATAGCCAGTGCTTAATCTGGCATCCTACAGAAGTACATAAGATCAAGAGACAGACATTAGGATTTAATCTGTTCTTTTGGTATGACTTAATTGGATCAGTACTTGGATTAGTTGGTTCAGTAGTTCAATTCAGTGTATATCCTCGGTCAGTTTAAATTTAGCGCTCATTAATATTATAAGAGACTAATGCACATAGGCATAGTCTTTTCTACTTATGAATTATGGATTATCATGGGCACATTTGCCAAGCTTATAAACTATGGGTTTCGTGTGTGTGTGTATATATATATAAAGTTTGTTTGAATACTTTTCTAAAACTATATTTTTAGCTTTGTAGTAGTAAATTTATTTATTTGTATCTAAAGTAATTATCACAAAATTAGATAATTCATAATCCATAACAGATTTTAGAAGAAAAAAACGGGGCTGTAATTTTTCCTCAATAAGTACAACGTGCCTCCAAATTTCAATCAATAGTTTTACTGGCGCATTTTTTGCCTTGCTATTTTTCTTTGCGCCGCATAGACATGAACTTGTTAAGCAAGAGAAAATTGTATATATGCCATTAAAAAACATTTCACTAGAATGCTATTACTTAAGTAGGCTTGGGTGGAGAAGCGGCGATGTCGACAGCGAGAGGTAGATCAGGTGGTGAGGGCCCAAGTTAGTAGAGGCAGGGACGTTGAGGCTAGCAGGCCAGCACGTAACACAAAGGAGCTAGAGGTTAGGGTCTCGGTAGGGTTGATGCGGTCCACGCTCGGTGGAGATGGTCTGTGGCGGTGCATATTAGGCAGAGGTGATGGAGAATATAGGTGAGCAAGAGGTGGAGCTGAAGTAGATCAAGGTGGGGATGGTGCGGATCTCGTCAATGGCAGAGGTGTTCACATCAAATCGGTCCTCTGTGTTCACCGATGGAGGTTCGGTGCGATCACGCGAACACACCAAGGTCTGAAAAATCTACTTGGCTCTAGTGCACGTTCTTCAGCTTCGAGGTCCCTTCGTCAGGGTTACTGAAGTTACAGACGTGCCAGTCAATTTGACTCTATAATTAACAAGAAGATAAAACGATGAGTCAGTCGGCTAATGGGCCGATACGAACTCCTGCTAATGGCTGGTCATCGATAGTCATCAGCTGCGTTTGATGCACTCCTGATATCGGCTGGTTGCCGATAGAGACTGTAGCACTCGTTCATTGGATGAAAAGCCGATGAAGGTATATACAAATAGCAAGGAATAACATAAAGGATTTTAAATAGAATATGCGATGGTGCTCCGAATAAGATGAAAGATCCATTGGCTGCAAAGCCAATGGTGCTCCGAATAGAGTATGCGATGAATAGTAAGGAGCGAGACCTGATCTTTCGAAAGTATGAAACCTAGTGACCACCGTGATGGTACCGTTAGAGCCAGCCTTGATAGATCAAACCAAATTAAGACAGTATGAGACTAAGGCTAACAGCACAAAGACGACGGACACTAGATCGGATGCGCGGACGAAAGGAACGGGTAAACCCATCGGCTAGCTGAACCGATGAAAAGAATTCTCTAAAGATATATGCATATCAACTGAGAAATCGATGCATTAGGCATGAAACTCAATATGTGCATAACTCATCAGCTAGTCGCTCCAATGAAACATTCGTGTAAAGACCTATCGACCTACGACTCAATCTACTATCAGCAATCTAGTAGGTCAGACCTAACCGTTACAGCACGAGATCAATAATGGTAGAAGAAGCTCGATAAGCTGATAGAACCATACGAATGTGATGTGATGCACCTAATTAGACGAAGAGATCGGAACTAACCGATGTAGCCTTAGACAGAAAGAATACACCAAGATAGTGGCGGGACTTACCCCTTCGCTAGAGATCGGACTTAACCGATGTAGCCTCGAGTAAAAAGCCATAACCCACCAGTAAAAACTTAGATGAACTAGGGTAGTGATGCGTCGAAGTTGTATTGATCGAGAGATAATTTACAAGGTCCTAAGGGGTCTCTATTTATACCCTAGAGTTATAAAAATTCAACACAGCTGCAGACAACCTCTAGACGTTATTTCCTAAACATAAGGAAACTATCTCTAACAAGTTAATAGAACTGATTAAACTTGTCTATCTTACAAAATATATTATATAAAGATAAAGTATTCTACCGTGGTTTCCACGGCTCCTCAAATTTGGTTCTATCTGGATAACTTTCTGTCTTTTGACTGAACCGAATCCATCCTGAATCCATCCTCAATCCATCCAATCAGCTATTTCTCCGTATTAATCAAACTATTTCTATAAGACAATTGGCTCTCTAATCCTTTCTATGAGGCTTACCAAATTTTTGTGTAAACAGGAGGAGACAATGGGTCGAGAAAGAAAGATGGTGTAAGGCCAGCAAGCTCTAGTCTACAGATCGAAATGGCGATAGAGATGGTCACCGTGGAGAGGACGACAACCAGCTCCTGGTGGTAGCAGCTGGTACAGGAGAGTGACCCAACAATTGTAGCACTAGAGACGAGGAGAAGGGGATCAAAGTGCCCATTGTTTTGCATCACCCATAGTGGTTGCCACCATCATCAACGACGAGCTCGAGTCACTAACAAGCGCGTTGGGGTGCCAAAGAGGAGCTTGTCATGCATGCCGCTGAGCCTGTTCCCGCAGAGGTCGAGCCTGATGAGGACCAACATAGCAACACATCTCTTGACAACGCGAGCGAGCAGGGATGTAGTGCGGTTTGTGGTTGGAGAGGAAAACAGGGGCATTTTGGTCGCTTAAAGTAAGATAAAAGGGCAAAATGATTTAAAATGTAAGAAAGTGTGAAAATGACATTGTAGCCAACTCCTCCTGTTTAAATGTGGCATTTTATCGAAATCCATTTAAGTGATAATGTTCTAGCAAAATTGATTTTTTTAATAACATATATGTAATTTTTTGGATATGCAATAGGGCTTGTTAGATGTTGCTGGATAGTGGATGTAGGAGAGCTGCGCTGTCGAACGACACGCCATTGAAGTGGCTACATAAGGGCACACAAATTATCCTCATCCACTCCACTCCACGCACGCCACCGTAGCGCCGTCGCATCGCAACATATCTTTGAGCCAACGAGCCTCGTCAGCATTATGATTAGATCCCATTTACAATAAGAACCGGATATCTAGTGACGAGCTTATCAATCACCTCAGCCTTACTTACTGTGTGAAGCTACCACTGCCGTCAGTTAGCCCAAACCTCACTGCCACTCGACCACCGCTTCTTGGCCCTTGATTGGCCCTCGGTCTGGTCGCCATCGCCGATACACCAAACTGGCCTGGAACTAAAAGACCATGTGCGCAGCATCTGCTCTCCTAGCCCCACCTTTCTCTTGCTCCATGTGGCCACTTGCTCGAGCCTACGTGGCCACCCTCCACGGTGGAGGGGAACAGTGGCAAGAAAATTTGGTGCGGTCCGACTGCAAACGCCGTCCTCTGCAGCCCAGCTCCAGATGACCGACACGTGGACAAGCTACCGTTCCAATGGCCTGCTCAGTTCGGCTCCGGGCGGGTGCGATGAGGACACGAACACGTGGCTCGCTCCACTCGGCTCCATGACCATCGGCTCAACAAACTCTTCCTCATTTGCCGCAGCCGCCGGCGAGGTGGCGAGGACGACGACGAAGGAGCAGTCCAGAGAATGGAGTGCCTCGATGGCGCTCGCGACGGCGCGGATGAGCCACTCGATGGCCTTGCTGGGCTAGTTGACGCCGAGGCGGTCCTGAATGTCGTAGATCTGGATTGCCGTCGGCACTGGCAGCCGGACGTTGAGGCCACGTAACGTCACCACTTTGCTGTGTCGGTCTTTGCCGCTCGCCACCGCGCATCCGGCTCGTCCGCCATGCCACCACAGTGACTGCGAACGCCCCGCAACCGCCGCCGACAGCTAGCACGCTGCCCTCCTTTCCAACCTCCTAACCTCCTGCACGCGTTCCAGACGAGCTTCAGCAGGTGCAGAGCCTCGTCGATCTCTACGCAGGCCTCTCCTCGTCGCCACCTCCTCCGGCGACGGCCCCTCCGCCTCCGATGTCGGCTCCGTCGGTACCGTCCGCCATGCCGGCCACAAGAGTGTCAGGTCCGGCCTGGACTGATTCATCAACCACCACTCCGGCTAGCTAGCTAGCTAATCGAGCTCTTGCTGCTCTTCCCCTTTCTTGTATCGGCGGGAGGCAGCGGCGTTGGCGGACGGGAGAAGCGGCGGCGGCAGATCAGAATGGGGATGGAGCCGATCGACGGGCTTTCGAGCCGAGCCGTGCGAGCCACGTGCGTCCTCGTCACACCCACTCGCAGCCAAGACGTGCGGTCCGTTGGATCGGTATCTTGTCCACGTTTCAGTCATCTGATGCGGGGCTGCAGAGGATGGCGTTTGCAGTGAGCTGCACTCGCAAACAAAATATCCAAAACGCAGCAAGCGAACATCAGGAGAGGGCTCGCCCAATTCCCACTTTGCCACCGTGCGCCCACGACGAGCCCGAGGGGGAGTCCGGAGCCAGCGACGAGCGGCAGCGCTCCAGGGGGACCTGCGGCGCCCAGATCTGCCGGAACCCTAGCCGCCGGGAGGTAATCCTCTCTTTTTGTTTTCTCGCTGTTCTCGTCCTTATATCAATTGGAGGAAGGGAGGATGTGTTGTTTCATCCTTCTATCTATTGGAGGGAGGGAGGATTTGAGGTGTAACTTTGTGTTGCTACTTACTAATGGTCGCGGAGTGTTCATGCTAGTACCTAGCTGGTTCTTAGTAATGGTCATGGAGTGTTCATGCTTCATCCTATTCCTAGCGCCTTGCTCACTGAAGCTTAAGGGGAATCAGGTTTAGCTGACCAGTATTTTGATTAGAATAGAAGCAGTTCTCTTCACCAAATAATTAGTTCCATCCAAAGCATCCACCCGTTTTAAGCAAAGATGAACCTACTTAGCTTTTCTATTCATTCACTGGATACATGTTCTGTAAAGCACCAAGATGCAAATATCTTTTCAAAGAAAATGTAGAGTTTCAGCAAGGTTTGTTTTACCCTGAGACTTGTGCCGAGCACTTAATGGACTTATTTAACAAGGATCCTATGCTGAGTATGTAATTTTGTTTATTTGTTCATCTTAGTTCATTTAGGAATATGCTTTGGTTATTGCTTCAGTAAATTCGTCATGTTGTTATTACTTATTAGATAGTTATTATGATTTATATTGACTCTTTCTTCTTATTTTTAGACTGTTGTTCATATTATATTCGTGATGCTATTGTTTAATATTGTTGCGTACTTCCACAAAGTGATTTATTTAGAGGACTTGTGTCCAAATTTATTTGCTACGTGTTTTTAAATAGAGTGCTGATGAATGTGGGTAATGGTATCTGCTGGGTTGTGTTGTACAGTATTTTAATTTCACTACTATTCTCATTGGTGTCAAAAATATAAAGGAATGTGATGCAAGAATCAGTTTTCTCTTCATTGCCAGTATGCTAATGGTCCTTAGTATTTGTCGTTGTTAGATGTAGATTCCCTGGGATGGTGAATTTGGTTGACTGACCTATTGTTAGCTATAAACATGTTTTTTTCTATGCAAACAAAAGGAGAGTAAAAAAATTGGATGATATAAGTTAATGTTGTCCTTCTATGGATGAACTATATGGTTATTTGTCCATTCATACAATTTTTTGTAATCTCAATCTTCTGGAAGATATTTACACTTCCTATTGTCACTTGATTGCCGAAGTTTGGCGGTAAATGGTGAGTCTCTTGGTTCCAGTGATAATTTTATTAAATATCTTTGCATCCTATTTGGCTTTTTAACTTGATATAATTCTCGTGAGAAGAAATTCTACCTCCAACATTTGAATATTATGCTGAATAAATTTTCTCATCTATTGAATGAGGCTGGCTTTTTGTTTCTTACGATAGCATCAGTTGTTCATATACACAAATAGAAGTAGTTAATCTAGCCAGACCATTTGTCTGTTAACTTTTTTGGCCTAGCTGCTTGCCTACCCAACCACGTTGTAGGCCTCTACAACCCTGACTTGCTTATTTTACTGTTTCATGTATTTGTGTTGAAGTTTCTTGCTTACTTCCGTTGTTTGTATTTGTGTGTGTGTGCGTGCGCGGGCGTGCACATGTTGTGTTTCGCTTTTCTATCTTGGGTGGTGCACATTACCTCTCTAGTCATGACTCACAAGTGCTCTGTGCTCCTACCCTATTTTGCAGCTGAAATCTGTTTACGATGAAAGTGGAGGAGAAAAAAAGATCTATAACAGTTGCCCCCTTCGAGTGTGCTTGGGATGAGGAGTTTCAGTTCAGGGAGGCTGGTCGTGGGTGCATCACCTTTGAGGCATCAGCGTACAATGATGTTACCCTGGTGTTCCGCCAACAACCTGGGAGCCAGCACTATCACTACAAAATGGATAACAGTCGTCACTACACTGTGATCTTGGGCAGCCATAGGAACAAAAGGTTGAAAATTGAAGTAGATGGAAAGACTGTCATTGATGTTGCTGGCATTGGCCTATGTTGCTCCTCATCTTTTCAGAGCTACTGGATCAGCATCTATGATGGACTGATAAGCATCGGGCAAGGAAGGCATCCAAATAGCAACATCCTGTTCCAATGGCTTGACCCTGATCCCAACCGAAATGTTCAGTATGTGGGACTATCCAGCTGGGACAGGCATGTTGGATACAGAAATATAAGTCTTATGCCATCAGCTCCTCAAAACTGCATCCTTTGGAGCCAAATTCAGTGCGCATATGTTGAGCGGGATGGTGCTGGAGGTTATACAAGAAAAGAAGAATCAAAAGATGGCTTAGACCGAAGGGTACTTGCAAACTTTCTAGAGAACTGGGATTTCTCAGATGCTATATTTGTGGTTGGCAGTGAAAGAAAGGTTGTCCCAGCTCACAAAGTTATCTTGGGTTCTTGTGGTGATTTCCCTTTTAACTTGATGAGTCAACCAGCTATTGAGCTTCCATCTGTCTCCTACCCAGTTCTGCACTCCCTTCTTGAGTACATCTACACAGGTTCTACGCAGGTATATTTGAGATGCCCACATTTTGAATTTAAGAAAGGGTGGACACTGAAATTATTGATTGCTTTTCTGTTGTGCTGGCTATTTGGCTCAGATTTCGGAATGGCAACTGGTTTTGCTGCTGGAGTTGAGTTCACAATTTAAGGTTAAACCATTAGTAATGTGTTGTGAAGAGATCATTGGCTGTTTGAAGATGACTGGTACCGTTTCTGAGTCTAGCAAAAAAATACAGTTATCAAGTAATGGTTCTCAAGATCATCAATTTGATTATTTCCCTTTCAAAGCTCCGTTAAATACACAGAAAATAGAACAGTTACTTGTGAATGGTGATCACAGTGATGTAAATATCTATGTTAATGGACATGGTCTTGTTACTCATGCTCACAAACTCATCCTTAGCTTGTGGAGCATGACATTTGACAAGGTACAATTTTCTTCTCATGTTGTATTTCTTTATGATTTGATTACTTTATAATATTCATATTTCAGCAGTATGCATCGTATCTAACTTAGTGCAACCAAAGATTGAGTCATGAATGCACAAATGCAGATGTTCACAAATGGAATGAAAGAAAGCAGTGCTTCAAATGTATTTTTCGAAGATGTTCCTGTCGAAGCATTCTTTCTCCTCATCCAATTTATGTACAGTGGGGAACTTATGGTGGATACCGAGGAAATCACACCAGTGTTGGTTGAGCTGCTCCTATTGTCAGACCAGTTTGGGATCATGGCTCTTCAGTTTGAATGTTGTAAAAGAATTATGGAATCCCTCTCAGAGGTACCTATGTTCTTTCTTTTATAGAACAATACACCAAGAAAAGTTACTGGTGCAATTTACCTGTCACTATTCAAGACTTGATTGGGGATGTGGTGGTTGTGACAATAAAAAGTGGGGGCATTAGCCTCATAAATCGCATATATGAGACATTGATACAATTCCATCTGCATTATGCATGCAGGATTCGTGTCCTACAGGAAGAAGCTCATCCGCCAAGACTAATTTCTAGTTTTTTTTATGGGATAATGGGATATGGCTTCTGCAATTTGGTGAACTTGCTAGCTGGTTCAGTGTAGACTTACCCCTGAAAGTTTCTTGCAGGACACAGTATGTTCAGTTCTACAAGCAGTTTCATCAATCCCATCTTGTAAACTGCTTGAAGAAATGTGCAAGAGGAATTTTGCAGAACACTTTGATTATTGCACAACTGCTTGCGCAGACTTTGTGTTGTTAGATGAGGCAGCATTTAAGGATATTCTTCAGGCAAGTTGTACTACTGTTTCCATTTCATGAACTGCCCTGCTACAGGACCAAATACAAATAATGTCCTCAAGAACATAGATAAAGGTGCCCATAAAGATTGAGAATCATATGAAGCTGTCCAGTTTCATCATTTATTGTTCTATTTTACCTGACAAATGAAGATGGCTTTCCTTAGTTTTTGGTATTACAACTTGGCTACTTTCTGGCTGTAAGGTTGCCAGTTAACGGTGCCCATCCAAAAAAAAACTTGAACATTTGGTCATTTTCAAAGATCTTTCCTTAATAACCCTACAAATTTTCGGATATAATCGGTCAATGATCCCATGCATTCAGAGAGAACAAGTGAGTGCTATGAATGCAGGAGAGATTACGAATGTTCTATTCGACTTCATTTTGTCAACATAGTAATATGAACATTGGTAGATTTATCTGGTTTGTATATTTTAATCTCGTTTAATGTTTTTATAAACAAATAAATCTATATGGATGTGTAGGCTAGATTTTGTTGTAGTGCACATTGTGAAAAAAATGATATGCATAACATGTGTCCTACTTATTTCAGAGAATCAGATTATGATCCTGCCAACATTGGTCATATTAGTGCTAATTTTGCAGCATGGTGATATGACTGTAACATCGGAAGAGAGGGTTCTGGATGCCATATTAACATGGTGCATAGAGGCTTGTGACTGTTTTAACTGGACCTCTGTGCATGAGCTCTTAAGCACTTTAAGACCAGATAAACTCTTTGGAGGGAGGCTCACTGCCATCAATACTTTGCTACCATTTGTGCGGTTCCCTTTAATGCAACCATCTGTCCTTCAGCTGGTACTGTCTCTTCTTGTTATATTGCTCTTTTTCTAAAAAAAAGGGCCAGGTGTTGCGTCATTCAATAAAGGAGATGGGCACCCATGCCCGTCCTAGGAATTGAGCATATTCACCACTATGTTGTTGATTTGTTCCCTTGTATTATTCTATTATGGAGCACTTCTCATTGTAAGTTTTTTTTTTGCTTCTAAAAACACTCATTACTTTGCTGCAGATGGAGAAAAGTAATCTAGCAAAAAACATAGAAGTGTTCAGACAGTTGGTTAGTGACTACTAGCTCTCCAAAGTTAATTGTATTAGGGATCATGTTTCAGACTTTCAGTTGGTTAGTATTCTGCACAGGAAAAGTACAATTGATTACTTTCTGGATCACAGGTTGCAGAAGCCATTGAGTTCTCTAATGTGGGACTAAGTATGGCAACAAATACATGGTGAGTTTATGTTGATGCTTTGATCAAAATAGAGTTTTTTTTAACAACTGTTCATCAACCTCAAACTCCCCAGTGAGAGATTTCATCATAGATGCTCCAGCTATAAAGAGCTTCAGTATATTTCAGATGGTGATAACAATGGTGTAATCTACTATGCTGGTACATCATTTGGTAAACACCAATGGATCAACCCTGTTTTAGCCAAGGTAAACGGTTATGCTTTTTTATGTATGAGGCCATTAAATGCAACAACTTTAATCACTTATTGTCTCTTTTCTGTAATTAGAATATTACAGTGACAGCGAGCAGCCCAAATTCCAGGTACACAGATCCAAAGGCTTTGGTTTCAAAAAATTACCAGGTATTGTATTATTGTTGGGAACACTTGATAAACATAGAAGTAAAATGTTATTACCTCTTGCTTGAAAATTAGAGTAAGTTTGACATCTGGCTACTTCAGGGGACTTGTTTTGCTGGGCCTCGTCTTGATGATGGCAAGATGTGTTCTTGGTGGATGGTAGACATTGGACTGGATCACCAGGTTCTTATCTGAAATCTTGCTCGTATTTTCTCGAACCAACATCGGGAAGAGACTGTATCGACACTTGTCCAAGGTTGTTTACTTCTCTTTTTGCAGCTTATGTGCAACTATTACACGGTGAGGCAGGATGGCTCCACGACCTTCATGAGGTCGTGGATTCTTCAGGTAAAACATTGTCCTTTCGTTTGGCCCCTGACCCTGATGGGACCACGGATGTTTATGAGATTTTTATGAGGCCAGTGGAGTGAGGCACCTGTCTTGTTCTGTGTGGCGCTCAGGGATCAGTGGACGGCCGGAGCTGGACTAGCCTGCGCGTCCACGAGGATGACCAGACCATCTGCCAATCCGGCCAGTTCGTGTCGTGGCCAATCACCGGACCATCGGCGCTGCTGCCCTTCCGGTTCTTCCGGGTCATGCTGACAGGCCCAGCGACAGGCGTCTCCAACACCTGGAACCTCTGCACCTGCTTCCTTGAGCTCTATGGCTACTTCCGGTGATTGGGACAGGTTTGCAGCATACTCCTGAGAAGATATCTGCAGTTGGCAATGATCTAGCTAGGTGGCTTTGTAATCCAGTGTGTTCATATCTGTACTAGTAAAAAACTTTTGGGTTTAGTTTGCTTTGGTCGCTTTGGTTTCTTTCTTTTGCGGTATAATTGCCATAGAAAGAGTGAATAAAGCTTATACGTCCTTCTAAGACACATGTGCCATCTTTAAGTTGGTATAAAACCGTGATTACACGAGGAATGGTCGAACGAAGGACCAACGAGTGAAACCATTGGGAACCTGGAAAACATGACACGTTGGGGTTGTTTGGGTGGATTACTCTTTTTACCAACTTATATGTCACAGTTCTGGCAAATTTTTGCGAACAAATGAGTCAATGACAAGTGGGGAGCAAAATGTGGCACGCCACAGTTCTGGTTTGCAACCAAATGCTTGGCTTGGAATAGTTTGAGTGCGGCGACGTGGGACTAAACAGCCCCTACATCTTCTCGCCTACATCAATCCATGTTCTACAATATATGTATGTTCACGAAGGCAGCATTTGGCCTCCATCGTTTGCCTTTTGGTTTATGAGCCGTGGTTAAAATTTAAATTTTAAAATTAATGTTGATTTTAAGAGTTTTTATCATAGTTTGTATTGGTTTTTAAATTGATAAAAGTATATATATAAAAGTTTTATCTATAAACTTTTTTCTCGGTCATTTTTCATAGCATATCAAGCTTTAGAGTAAACGATCAATTACAGCTCTAGGCAGTCTCTGTGTGGTGGTGAAGAGGTGACGTGCCAGGTGCCAAGGGACCTAACATAAAAGAGCAGAGCACCTATGCCCACTGCTCCCTGACCCAAAGCAAGGCTCCTAGGATTTAGGTCTTCAATGAAGTCTCCAGTCGTTCAAAGTAGAGAATTGCCACTCCTGTCCGACACGTGTGAAGTGTATCCACTTGTGCAGTCACCACAATTGATATGAATCCATTAAAGACCATGTAGATGGCTTGGCCACCATGCCTATAAGCATTCCAATTCTACTGTTGAACAACTAAATGGTAATGAGATAGCTAAACGGATGAAAAAGAGCTCGAAAGATTTATTGATGGGTTTGACTATTTTTTAAGATACCACTGTATTACTACATTGTAATGTCAAAAAGCTGTTATCAAGAAAAAATGATAAAAAATTATATCTTTTATATGTATGGGTTATCAACTATTTATTTAAATGATATTAGAAGTTATAGGCTATTTATTTTTACAGTCTTAAGCATCATATGCAACATTCATTAGAATAGTATTCTAGTTTATATTTTGAGTATTGATTTTATAACCATGATTTAAGAGTATCTATAGCGGTGAGTCAATTCATCAAGAAGAGAGATAGTTAGGACAAAGTAATATGAACATAATATTAAATAAATAGTCATTTACAACTTGTGATGAATATAGTAAGCTTTCGATATGTGAAGCTAATCTATTTTTTATTCTCTAAAAGTCGAGTATCAAATATGAATCAGTCTCTTTACTAATTATTAATTATTAATGACTTTAAGCTTACTACATCGGTTAATGCATTATTTATTAAAGATGTTTGATATTATTTAGTTAAATTTTTTATTGTGGAAACTTTGTATATGGTGTAATATTCATTAGAGGAGAGGCAAAATCAACCATTCAAAATTTATAAACTAGTATAAATTTCAAAAAGATTTTCTATTTTTTCCCCTATTTTTTCTGTCTACCAGCAGAAGACCACTTACCAACAGGGCGCTCTCCGGGCGAAACCATGCCAACCTTTCCGGCTGATCCCTTAAGGTTCCACTGCCAGGTGGGACCCCACAGCCTCAGCAGCTTAACCGGTTCAGTCCACGGAAACCGACGGTTAGTCGGTCGCCATCTCACCGGCCCCCCAACCATAGGTTTACGGTATTCTACTCCCCGCGTGGCGTACCAGCCGTACGTCTACCAACCGACGGCCCAGATGCTCCCACGTCACTTCCTCGGACCGGTGCCCAGGTCTCTGACGTGCGCCTCGCCCCGACACGATAAACCCTTTCCTCCCTTCCGCCGCCGCGTTTCCTTCTTTCTCCCCCCCTTCTCCCCTTCCCTCACCGCCGCGGACGCGCCGCCGCCCGAAACCCTAACCCTAGATCGCGAGGGTTGTGACCGGCCTGGGGGATGGCCAGCAAGTTCGGACTCGCTGGGGGCATCCCGGAGAGGCGGGTGCGGCCGATCTGGGACGCCGTCGACTCGCGCCAGTACAGAGCGGCGCTCAAGCTCTGCACCGCGCTCCTCGCCAAGCACTCGACGTCCCCTTACGTCCTCGTGAGTGGAGCTCTACCCCTCGCTCTGTTTCTGGAGTAGCTTTGGTTGCGGTTCGATGAATCTGGCGCGCCAATGGGCTAGGTTGGTGGTTGTTTAATCAGCCGCCGGTCACTGTCGCGGCGCCTGGTTTGCTTAGATGGTTTGTTGGAGTGTTTTTTTTATCAATGGATAGGTTACTAGTTGTAGGGATTGTAAGCGGGATGATTAGTTTTGCATTGCACCTGATTTATGGCTAGTTGACCAACTTGCTTGAACTAGTTTTTAACTGATTGTAATGACTAAATGTATCTCACTTTGCTTATATTACAATTTGGGAGTAGCTGTCTAATTCACATTTGATTGCATTAGTGTCTGGTTAGGACAAAAATCCGATATCAGGAGCACGTGAGCAGTCCAATGAAACAAACAGTTTGGATCAACTGAAGGAACCACTAGCATTTTTGAAGCCATAATAGCTCACATTAATCCGAGATCCAAATTGGATTGCTACAAGGTCTTCAAACCCTTTTTTTGGTAGGAAGTTTGCTATCCTTTTTTTCTACTAGGTTGCTGCTTGCAAGGTTGGATGAGAGGATAGAGTAGGCTAGGACTGGAGTAATTGATATGGTTACGAAGTTGGGATACAAACGTGGTTAAAAAGGTTCATGACCACAGGAAGGAAGATGAGATGAACTTGACATGAAACCGGGAGGGTGGAGGCTAGAGGGGCAGGGAACAGCAGAGTACTGTTAGGACAAGCAGAGTTAATGTTTTCTTTGGAGATGTTATTAATTATTTCGTAGGAAATAACAAACAGGTTATTTCTAGTAACTAGTAAGGCAGATATAACATCCCAAATGGCAGAGATTTTATATTTGTATTAATTCATAAATACTAGACAACAGATATTTGGGCTTGAACTTGTTTTTTTTTCCCATCATTTTCAAGCCGAGCTTAGCAGCAAACTGAAATTTTATCACACTATCAAAGCAAATGCCTATTCCTGGCAGTCGGCAAGGTGTTAGCTTTTGATTTGTGGCAGAAAGTTAATGCATTGTTTTGAAAATTCAGAGATCTATAATCAGGCATTGAATGTATTTTATTCTGACACTATTGATTCTTGAATCAGTTTGAATGCTGAGAAACTGACATATAATGTATTTGTTTTATGTACCTAATGTAAGTGGCCATTGATTTGTCTCCTTCGCGCCTGTTATAGATCTGATATGAAAACCCGTCTTCTCTTGTTGCTATGCTTTTGGCCCAAGGGATTAGCTCAGGCTTTTTACAGAAACCATGGATTTTATGCTCGCTGTATAGAGAATGCAATTTAACTGTACTGTTGAATTATCTCATTTCAGGCTCTCAAGGGTCTTATTTTGGAAAGGATGGGAAAGCCTGATGAAGCACTCAGTGTGTGTTTGAATTCCAAAGAGCTGTTGTATTCTGAAAACATTTTCCATTTCGATGATCTCACTCTTAGCACCCTGCAGATAGTATTTCAAAGGCTTGAGCGATGTACGTTTGCACTTGGCCTTTTGATTACATCTCCTTAGCATCGTATTTTTCCCTAAATTATGTAATGCATATGCTCGTACCAGTGGATCTTGCTACTTCATGCTATGAGTATGCTTGTACAAAGTACCCCAGTAACTTGGAATTAATGATGGGCCTTTTTAATTGCTATGTCAGAGAGTACTCATATGTGAAGCAGCAACAGGTATGATGATATTTTTCCTGCTAGTCTGTTAAATTTTTTGTGCTTTCTTGTTTAATTGTTGACCACCCTGTTTTGTATCTTCTGCAGACAGCAATAAAAATGTACAAAACTGTTGGAGAAGAAAGGTTTTTGCTCTGGGCGGTTTGCAGTATTCAATTGCAGGTGGGATATTGTAGTTTGCCATATCGCCACGAATAATAAGATCTGCATCTGCAATTATAGATCCATTACTGTAAAGACACTGTCATGCTTTTTATTACTGGAAAAATAAGAACACTTTAGATAGAAACAATAATTTCCATGAATATACGGGTAAAATGATTGTTCTAGATGCATGGCCCAAGGCACCAAGGAGATGCTCTACTGGGCAGGTGAGAGGAAGTATAGAGGGAGTGGAGATGGCCATTTGTGCAGGACAGAAATGTGTGAGAGGGGGCGAGAGGGATAGGGAGAGGGAGTTTTTCATCTGGCGAATTACAATATACACTACCAAAATTCTTGAATATGTTTAGCACCTTGGTACTAACTTATCCCTGCCATGATCCCTGTTCATCTAAAAAACATTGAATTAGAAATCTAGTAGCAGTACTTGCAATGCCATCGCTATTAGCTTGAACAAGTCCATCGAGAATGTGTGTGCTGTATTATTAATCAGGATTATCTTCATTAATCTTCTTTATGTGCTAGTGTGTGCATAACTTATCCTTTTGCCCATGGCAGGTACATTTTATTAGTGGAGGTGAGAAGCTATTACCTCTGGCTGAAGCGTTGCTTAAAAAACACATAAATTCTCATAGTTTACATGAGCCAGAAGGTATTTCTGTTTATCTGAAGTGCTGCCTTTACCATGTTTTTTTGCATTCATAAGTGCTATCTTTTGACATAATTTGAACTTCATGCAGCACTGGTGCTCTATATTTCAATTCTGGAACAGCAGTCAAAATATGATGTTGCCTTGGAAGTTCTTTCTGGAGACTTGGGGTCTCTTATGGGAAGGGAGGAGGACAAACTTCGTCTGCAGGTAACTTATTTTTATTCTACATATTAGTCTGGAATACATATGAATGTTAAGTAGTTTATTACATATGCCTTTCAAAATTCAATTTTTTTATATAATTGTATATTAGAAGTTTAGAATATCTAGAAATAGCAAGTCGTTGTAGTTCATGACTGAATTCTGCATGTATATCTTACCTACTTAAAAAAATTGTAATTTTCCGATCGTCACACAACGTGCATTCGTCCGTCGCTTTGCATGGGCCCAAAATTTTCATCGATCATTCGCTTTGCGCGTCCCAGCTAGAGAAAACGCAACACCAACGCGAGGGCCTGATTCCGTTTCTAGATGCCTCTGTGCTCTGCTTGAGGAGGGGAGGGAGCTCTAGGGTTTGTGCCGTGGCGATGACAGCGGTGCATGGTATGCCTGCCATGGGAAGCCCCCGGGCGCTGCGGCTGCTTGTGGTTGTGGGGCTAGCAGCGGCCAGATGTGAGTGTGACTAGCCAGTGCGCAGCCAGACATCACCGCTCGACCTCAGGGTCCCTGCTGGTCCGATGCTCCGGTCACTCAAGAGCTGTGACGCGCGGCGAGCTGGTTCAGTGCCTCAGCAGGCTCATTGATGGCCTTGTCGAGCCTGATGGCATCAAGAACAGCCTGCTCGGGTATGTAGGTCATACCGCTAAGCTTCGTGTATGTCTCTTTTCAGTTTTAGTCTGTAGTAACACGCTAACCATTTAAAATATTCAGGGAGCTATCACAAAGAGAATGACTGCAATTGAGGAGAAGGCTGGCTTGGATGTTCTAATTTGCAGCAATTAATAAAACTTGAATTTTGATCTTGAAAAAGCTTACTGTGGAGTGTGGACAAGAACGGAAGAACATTGAAGTGAGAGAAAGATAATTATTCTCTATTTTTAAAAATCTTCATGTGAAGGTTACATTTTTTTTAGATAATAATGATGTGAAGGTTACATAACATCAAATTTAATCCAGGCTTTTGAAAGAGGAATTAGGACAAAATGATTCTTATGGCTGCTAGAGCATCTCGAACAGAAAACCAGGATGCTAATGATACCACAATAGTTGGGACTTGGGATGCTAGCTGATCCAAAAGAGGTACTCCATATTGCTTTATTCCAGCGGGAGGCCTCGCTGGTGTTTGCTCTTGCTGGACAGTGGCGCAGGCGTAGACTTCCGCACAGCTATGGTGGAGGTACAGGGTGAAGGTGTTGTCCACAACGGTGTCTTCCCAGGCGCACTTGGCTGCCAGCGGCGCAATCTGGTTATGGCGCATGTGCGTGAAGGGCATGTGAGGAGACGATGAGCCAATTTGTGGGCTGTGGTTGACTGCTGACCATCTATTTTGACAGACCAGAAAAAAAACGATAAGGGAAAGTTTGGGTCCATTTGTTCTAGGCAAGCTCTGTTACTATTCACTGGTTGATCAGGCACGGCTGGTTATGAGGTTGACTGGATACTGTTCACGTGATAGGGTTTTTTCCATGTTGGCTGGGGTAGAGAGTTTATTTGGTGAACGGATGATGTGGGACGACGGACAAAAACGTGTTGGACACAAACAAAACAAATTGAGCATAGTGTGGACTGCAGATGATCGGAAAAATAGATATTTTTTAAGTAGATAAGATTTTTTCTGTCAGTCATCCATGAGACACGACAGGTTAGAGTCCGTGTGCCATCCATTGTCTACGCGTGACATGACCAATCTCCACACGAATCTGCACACAATTTTTGAAGCGAGATAGTGCGCTTCCCACGCGAGAATTGAGGGAGAGCGAGCATGCTGAGACTACGTGTATATCAGTATACAATAGTTTTTTTTTATTTGTCCTGATTATCATTGTGTTTTGTGATCAATACTTAGCCCAATGAAGAATGTTATCTGTCTTGGAACAATATTAATATGCATGTTTAAATGTGCCTTATAGCATTAAACGGTTCCTTTTACCAGTAGCGAAACTCAGGCATTTTGCTAGTCATAGTAATATCTGAATTGCATCCTTAGCCTGCTCACTGCCCTTCATGTGCTAAAAATCTACATGAAATTACCATGAACGTGAAGTTAAACTGTTAAAACAACTAGTAAAAAAAAGTGGTTTTAGAACTGATAACATGCCCAGCTTACTGCTCTGCTTGCATGGAAAATGTACGGTCTATTTTTTTTTCTTGAGAAATAATAACTAATTGAACATGAGGTTAAAGCTGTTCATTAAAATGTGTTTTTAGTGAATCATTATTCCTTCTGTTTGCTTTGTTGAGTGTTGACTTCCAGAAAAAGTACTATTTAGCCAAGTCAGCTATATCTCCAGCATATTCATATGCTTGTGTAGAAAACATAACTTCAAATTACAATCCTTTCTTTTTTCCCTACCTACCCACTTACATTATTACCTGACTTCAAGTTGACAGGGACGGCTTCTTGCTCAAGCATGTAACTACACTACTGCTTCCAAGATATATCAAAAGATCCTTGAATCTTGGTAATGTTTCCATAATTGACTATATACAATTTTCAATTACTCTAGTTTTTACCATTGACCATGCGTTGCTGCTTAATCATGGTCAATCAATACATTCTGTGAATTGTAGTAATATGTATCTCAGGTTCTACCCACAAACACTTGTGAGATGCACTTTACCAAGTATCAACTATTTGGTTCATAAGTACATGTTTCGATGTGTGTAATACATTGGTGTCCTGCAAGCTCACCGTAGAAATTCTTATGTAGTGGTTTACCCAATTTCATTCATCAGAGTCCTTGGATCTACCGCTGCCTCTTTTTGCTTTAAAAATATTAAACTTTATTTTTATAAGCCCTTCAGCTTTAGAGCCTGAAATGACACTTCAATATTATGTTTTATCTGTTCCTCATTCCTTGATTTATTTAACCATATTTCATATGTGTTATTCAAACTATGGAAAATTCCTCTTGTGATTAGTTTTTGATAATTGTCCTCTCTTTCTTTGACTGGGCAGTCCTGATGACTGGGAGTCCTTTCTCCATTATTTAGGCTGCTTGCTGGAGCATGACGTGAACTTGCCTAAATCAAGGACCAGCGAACACCCTTCTTCGTTATCTATAGATTCTGTTCTGGCCCTTAATACTTCTTTAAGCGAGGAGCTGGTACTTGTTACACTTAATAATAAGTTTCTTTTATTATTACTTATGTTTGTGATAACGTGCATGTTATTTACTGAAATCACTTTTATGCAGGTAGAGTCTCGCCTTGCAAGTGCATTATCATTTGTGCAAAAGCTACAGGTTAATGACACCAGCGACTGTATCAGAGGACCTCATTTAGCCAATATTGAAATTGAACGGCAGCGGCGCTTAAGTGGAAACCCAACTGATAGAAGGTTCATTGAAGCTTTGATAAACTACTTTCACAGGTATGTCTAACTGCATCTACTTCGTTTTTTTTTGTGCTGTTCATCTCATTACAGTTTATATCATGTCCAAGCATATTGAAAATCACAGGCTTTTAGTTTGAATAATCATATTACCTTGTGTTTCTATTATGCACCACGCAACATCACAAATAATCAAATAATTGTATAAATGGTGTATTTTGAATTTGTCCAATTTGATTAACCCCATCTCTAATATATTATGAATAATAAAAAAGTAGCCTGTACTGCATACCTAGGTGTAAGACATTAATGCATGCCTTTTTTCTGTATGAGGCCATGACTGTTTCTCCAGTTCAGTAACAGTGTAACCCTATTATAACAAAGTAATTTGCAATTAAATCAATTACATCGTTTCCTTGCTTCATCTCTATAGCGATTCAATAAAAAATTGACAGTAAACATGAGCACACTAAAGCTACTATGCACTGACCTTTTTTTGGGAGTGGGTGGGTGGGTTAGGGGGGATGAACTGATACCGTAGTTGTTAAAACCAGACTGGACTGGCAGGTTGAAAAAAAATCAGAACAAGAGCTAGTTCCGGTGTGGTTTTACTAGAGGACCATCCTATGCCATGACGCCTGTACTCGAACAATTGAAAATGGGTTGATATGATTGGTCCCCCCCCCAAAAAAAAAAAAAAGAAGAAAGAAACCAAACCTGTTAGTTCGGTGTAGTTTTGCTAGAGGGCCATCCTATGCCATGATGTCTGTACTCGAACAGTTGAAACCAAACCAGTGAAACTGGGTGAGAGTCAGTCAAGTTAAAACTGGTGCAAAATATGAGGCCAAAGGAATTCAAATACCAGACCTCATTGTTGCCTGTCCCAACAAACAATCTATCATAATGGTAATTGTTTGACTTTACTTAACTATCTGAACTGCCAGTTCGACTGTTAAACTGCTGGTTGGACTACCAAATTGGTGAGTTGGCATCATAACTGGCTCAACAGCTGGTCTGGGTTTAATAACTGTGGGTGATACCGCTTGTTATGTACTTATTATGTCTATCGTGTAGTGCCCTGTACCTATCTACATAACTGAATATTAAGACATATTTCTTGGATGTTTTCATATTTACTTCTAATCAGTAGTATACTTTCAACTTATCTTTGGTTCTTGCAGATTTGGTCATTTGTCTTGCGCAGCATCAGATGTTGAGATATACCTCCACATGCTATCAAGTGATGAAACAACTGAATTGTTAGATACAATCTCCAGATCTTTTGATGCATCATCACTTTCAGTAAAAGGACTGGGTTTGACAATAACTACTTTCAAGGCTCAAGAACTCTTGGGAACCTTTTTGTCAAAATCAACTACAGGTCCACCTTCGTCAAAATGTCACATTACTGTATTTCTGTTTTTACATTTTATTGAAAAACGTATGTACTATTTGATTTTTTTTCTCAGTTTCTCATAGCTTCAAGTTTATTTAACAATCCAGAACTCCAGCGCATTGCAAAAGGAATGGTTGAGACATTTTATGAAAGCTTGCCTCTCTCCAGAGACCTTGATCCTCAAGAAAGCATGCATGGTGAAGAATTGCTATGTATGTCCAGCAGTATTCTTGTGCAGGTGTGTAATATAAGCTGGTTACCACTAGCATGTGAGAAGTCGAGTACTTTAAGCTTTCTTCAAGTCTATGTAACATGGTGTCCAACTTCTGATTGGGATAGAGCCCTTTATGAATATAGTGTTTGGATGGAATATTTATATTAAAGTCCAAGTTACTAATAAGTTGTAAAAAATTCCTCCTCATGTAGGTTGTTCAATACTGCAGTGTATTAATGCTGTATCTGGCGTTTCTTCTTTTGTTAAGGAAAAGTATTTTATGTCCGTATGCTATCATAAACGATATAGTATGCTGTGTAAGAAAAATCTGAAGATAAATGTATATTGCTCACTTCTCCGATTACTCTACTTGAATAAGTAATAATGAATCCATCATATTTTTTACTTATTATCTGCTTGAAGGTGCATCCTTCTATTCAAAGTAGTGTGTTATGTTATTTTTATTATATCGAACTGCTAGAAGAATCCATGCTTTAATAGTCTTTTCCATTTGATATTACAATAAAGTACAATGGCAATATCTTGGAACAGCTATTCTGGCGTACAAGGAATTTAGGATACTTAATTGAAGCAATTCTGGTGCTAGAGTTTGGATTGACTGTTCGCAAGTAAGTCTGCTCTGATACACATCTATTTTCTTCTGGAACTTGAGAACAGAAATTCCATTGCCAATGGTTATCTTCTGTACCTCAATTCTGTATTAGTTTTATTTAGTGTCACTCACATAGTTATCTTTCACAAAGTATTCAATTATGCTACCGAGCCAGGTAAAAATTGAGTCAATTTGAAGCATCAAAGTGTTGCTTTCCAGTTGTAATTTCTGTCACAAGTTCTAAAAGTAGATCTTGTATTGCTTATTTATCTAGAAGCCACAAGCTCTATTATCCCATTTACTGTCTTTTAAGTTTAATAATGTCACTGGGATTAGCTATGCAAAGTTTGCCTTTGGTAATATAATATCTGACTCATAGTCACAGGAAACGGGGTCGATGACAGCATTACTTCATCAGGGAACGTTGTCCCCGTCCCAGGAACGCGTGGACATTTTTATCCTTACCTTATAAAAATCTCTCACAAGTAGCGTACCACGTTCCTCAACCCCGATCCTTAATCCCATCGACCCTTGAACTTTGTGACTATGATCTGCTAAAGAGTACATTATTGTTTATGCTTATTTAACTGGGTACTGAATGCTAATTGTATTTGATCCTCCCAGATATGTCTGGCAATACAAAGTTATTCTGGTGCATCTCTACTCTTACCTACAAGCGCTTCCATTAGCACATCAATGGTAATTCTTTTCCTCGTATGCTTCATTCTTTGCTCTTTCTAGTTAGTTCATTTCATACACTATAGGCTGTTAATAGAGTTAATTTCACAAAACTACAGATATTTTGGCAACAATATCACAAAACTAAATATTTAAGCCCCTGCATCGCAGAACTACAAATGTAGTGCTGAATTGATCACAAAACTATAGATTTAAGCCACAGTATCAAAGTTCTACAAATTTAGTGCAACTTTGTCACAATATCAGTACTAAAAGTTTCATGAGGATAACGATGCTAAGGATGAGACATTTAAATGTGTTGTTTTGTGACAAATTCGATGTAAACCTGCATTTTTATGGTACTACGGCTTAAATCTGTAGTATTGTGATAAATTCGGTGCAATTTATAGTTTTGCCATACATGGATTAAATATGTATTTGTCAAATTATCTGCAGTTTCGTGAAAACTACTCTTGTTAATATTTGTGTCCAATTCTGGAATATTGTCTATGTGTCCAATTCTGGAAAGTTGCCCTAGATTTCTTTTTTTCATGGCACAATGAAGCTTCAGCAGAGAACAATTCTGTCATTTCTTGCATACCATGCTCTTCACATACAGGCATACTCAGAAAAAAAAACTTATTGCTTACTCTGCTAATTATTTCTTTGGATTGGCGTACCTGGTTGTTTTCCTTGTGGTTTTCCATGGAGATCAGAATATATCCTTCCTATTCTAAAATTGTGTTCTTGCATGTAGGTATGTAAGCCTGGAGGTGAAAAACATTCTTCTTGAATCTGTGTCACACCACATCCTGCCACAAATGTTGAATTCACCTTTATTGCAACAAACTGCTGATCTTGTTAAGGATTATCTAAAATTTATGGATGATCATTTGAAAGAATCTGCTGATCTTACCTGTCTTGCATATAGACACCGTACTTACTCAAAGGCAAGCAACCAAATACTTTTCCCTATAATTTTTGTGTAGATATTCTCCCAAGAAGGCCTCTGGTCTAATTTTTGGTATTTGTGCTATATTGCTCAGGTAATTGAATTTGTTCATTTCAAAGAACGCCTGCAACACTCCATGCAGTATCTTTCTGTAAGATCTGATTCCATAATATTGAGTCTGAAGCAGAAGGCTGAGTCCCTTGAGGAAGTGGAGGTTAGTCATGGCTTTGTCAGATTCAAATCACAGTTTAGGGATTTGCTTTTTTTTTGTTGTAATTACTGATGCATCTTTTTGATGCTTAAAAGAAATATATCTAATTTCCATGAGCTTGTAACCATTTTCAACATACCAGTTTTGAAATTGCTATGTTCTTGTAAGTTAAACTGGATAGCTGCTGTTAGGATTGTATTTCTTTGGTGTTGAAGTGCCACTATACAATGATTTTGTGCATACCTGGTGATTGTGGAATCCATACAGTCCTTTAACAATTTTGGCTTTGCTGCCCCTCCTAATTGCAGTCTATTCTTGAAAATGTAAACCATGGGGCAAGGTTGGTTGAACTATCAAACGAAGACAACATGAAACGCTTTACTTTTAATGAAGATCTTCAGGCGCGCCCTTGGTGGACACCAACAACAAGTGTTAATTTTCTGTCAGGTAATTGGTTTCCCCTACTATTTGTGAGTGTATCTTGTGTTTAACAGTAGCATCCTCCTGAATGATTGCAGCACTTGTACTTGGCTATTTGTTTTTTCTGTTCATTCATGTGTTTTTCTCAGAGACATTACAAGCACAAAAATGCTTACTATTGTTTGATTTTGCAGAACCATTTGATGAAGGTTCTACTCCTGCATGCTTTAGAGCCAAAGCGGTATGCCTCATTCATATAAGTTCATTTATGCAAGCTCAAGTATATTATTTAACTTTCACTATGATAGTATGATGTTCCATTATTAAAGGAATGTCTTTTTTGACTAAATTTTACTTGTAGAAAGCCATATTCTTTTTCCATTAAAACCATGTGGATAGCGAAACAAGTGAACAGAAATGACATGGTATATTTGTTGATGACAAGATATAAATTTGGTATTTTCTTCATTTAGAGTGTCCTCCAAAAATTCGAAGTTATGTTACTGCTTAGTAGTTATGCTATGCACTTCTATGATGCTTTCAGAAATGCATGTGTATTTACTTTGTCGTGAATTTGTATCATAAGAAAGTTTGGACTACAGATCAATCAATTCACCTTTAGGTACTCATCATTTTTATGTCTTTCATGGTGCCAGTTGGCTCCCGCCTGTGTATGGTCAGGGCAAAGCACTGAACCAGCAGAATAAGGCTTTGGGTGCAGCATACATTAGATTATCTCATAGCTGGTTATTTACTAATATAGTTTCATTTGAGTTTTGTTTTGCTATCTCTTAGTTGGCATTTAGCACTCCATTGTTTATCTTGGTAGGGACAC
Organism: Oryza coarctata; assembly: GCA_030770085.1. Classification (NCBI taxonomy): domain Eukaryota; kingdom Viridiplantae; phylum Streptophyta; class Magnoliopsida; order Poales; family Poaceae; genus Oryza; species Oryza coarctata. The sequence continues at coordinate 11,264,076 of CM061471.1, forward strand.
TTTTATCCATTAAGTTTCAGGCTTCCAGCAAGCAACAAATAACCTTCTTCTCTGAAGTTGTTCCTCTTCATGTACATTTCTTCCTCATGTCCGTTGCAGCCAAAGTCTCATTTTCTGTGCCCCTCTGATGCTACACCATATCTGGACACTCTTATCTTTATCTTCACCCTTGTGCTTACTCGGAATAATCCTACTCCTTGACAACCGAACCCACACGTTTACCCGTTTTGCTATCTTATCTGAGGACATGACGTTGTCACTATAAATTGGCTTAACATTACCAAAGCATTATGGCAGTGTGTAAAAGTTTAGGAATTAGTAGTAGTATGCATGGGAAAAGTTGATGAGCCCCATTGAAAAATGGTTGTTTTATTTGCCATTTGTTGGGAATTATTGAGGGAGCAATTTTTTTGAGGGAAAGTGCTAATTGGCATTTCATCCCAGGAAGCTGAATACTGAAACCAATTTTAAATGCAAAATCTAGAGAATATATATAAAAACTGTTCAATGTACATGCTGATTAGTGATCTGTTAAATTTCATAGCATAAATGTCAATTTTAAGGGTCATTTTGATTAGGTTTTCTATCATTTCTGCATAAACGCAGATATACACTTGCATACAAGAATAGAACTTATACAAGAAGCTTCTTACATGGATAAGAGAACAAATACATGAAGATGAAAAGAAAAACTATCATTGACATACCATTTCTAACCGATGAAGCCTGCTATTACTAAATTTACAAAGTATTTTTTTTACCCTGCTCTGAAATAATTTGGCCATTTGCAGTGTGAACACAAATCTACTGAGAAGGATGACCCAAAGATAAAAGATGCTGAGCGAAAAGCTCTTCTTCCTCGTCTTGTTTATCTTTCGATGCACAACTGTGCATCTTCCCTCAGAGAGACTGAACTCAAAGGATCTGGTTTGGATACTGATGCCACAGAGATGAAACCATTACTTGTGAAATATGCTAGGAGTATTGGATATTCCATTGATGATGCCCTTAGTGTGATTCTGGGTATGTCATCCGGCAAGAAGTCTGTCAAGGTAATTCAACTGGTTATATATATTTTTGCCTTTTATCTACCTTCACTTCACTTCTCTCAGCTCTTTTTCTACCGTTATATCTGTACTACTACAGTATTTCTTTCGATAATTTTAGAATCTGTACACTGGATTCATTGTGATAGCAATTTTTAGAATGAATATGTTATTTACATTTGAAATAAGAGTACTTCTGACTTGTCTATCAGCCATTGCTTGGATATACCCTTTCTTCTACAGTGCCAAGCTAGCCTATTTAACTTTACTGACAAGAGCTGTGCGTTTGCAGGATTTTGCCCCTGATATAGTTAGTTGGATGAGCTTTGCTGTATTTATCAATGCATGGAACTTGTGGTCTAATGAACCAGTTATCCCCAGAGCTGGCGAGAACAACCCAAGTTCTTGGCATATTGTGGATAGCTTGGTCAAAGTTTGCTTAGAGGAGCAGCTGATTGATGCCAACCGAATCCTAATTTCTCCTGGCAATAACATTCCGGTCCTAGTGCAGATGATTACAGAACCCATTTCTTGGCATATTGTGGTTATCCAGTCTTGCATGAGGTCGATGGCTCCACAAGGAAAGAAGAAGAAGAAGGGTGGTCCATCGTTGCGACCAAATATACCTCGGTTGCAGGCGATTCAAAGATCTGTGCAGTGCATGATTGACACACTCTGCAGCGTTCAATCCTGGTTATCTGACCAGATGAGGCCAGAGGAGCAAGCTTTGGATATTTTGTTGTCATATTTGCAAGGAGGTAGTGAGGATGGGCCAGGACAGATATCCTGCATCTTGGAGGAGAATTCAGCAAGACATAACCCTGAACTCGGTGAACGGATTGCTCAATCTTTGGAAACATGGAGTTCTGCTGGTGTGGTAAGAAGAATCGTTGGAGCAGAGAAGGAGCTGTTAGTTGAGTTAAAGAAAATATGCGACTCAAAACTAAAGCTGCTTGGCTCAGTATTGGCTTCTCTATCATCGGCCTTACATTGAAATTGAAAAATTTTGCTCGTGAATTTTGTTCCATTGTTGTGACATGTTGTGAGTGTAACTGTTTGGCTTTGCGCCGTCCATTCTTTACTTTGTTTCCATGAGATTTTGCTGGAGTGATACCTTTTTCTCCCTTCTGTTTATTCCATTTTTAACTGCCGTTGCTGGCGTTGCATTGTTTTGGAAGTGAATGCTAAGACAGAGATGTGGACTGGCAACGACGAAGCGTCGAATGTTGGAATCCAATGCTATTTTGTTGCCATAAGAGGGATGCCTATCCTTCAATTCTTTTATACTTGTAATCTTACCATGCTTGCCCATGCAGCGGGCAATTATTGGATGCCCTGACTTTGGAACCTGCCTCCAGTGGGTCATGCTCATGCAGGCCTGTTTGACCCGGAATTCATCATCATGCAACGCATATGGCAAATAAACCTTACTAGTACTAAAAAACTAGGCTTTCTGTTTTGGGGGCTTGTATCACCTTCAAATAGCTTTAGTGTTGCAAATTCATTTTTCACTAGACGTCCAAGTTGTCCAGGTTTCTGAAAATTGTACCACAAAAAGAGCTGTTGGTGTAGTGGTGGTGCCACACTATTACCACTAGTAGAGCAGGTTTGTGCAGCACAAGCAAGCAGCGGTGGTGGTGCTCAGCTCAGCTCAAATGCAGCGGACAACCGGGCAAGGCAATGAGTCATGCAGCTGATGTGCTCATGGTGGTTGTGCTTGCTTTGCTAGGCCTCTAGTGTGTAGTGTAGGCTACTCGAGCAAAGTTTGCATCCATGATTGCCTGCTTGCCCGGTTCAGAAACGGCCAAGAAAGAGCCAAGCAGAAAGCTACTAGGCGACGGCCAAAAGCAACCGCACGTCTCCATCCATCTCTCTCTTTCTCTCTCCGAATTGCAGTAACAGTAAAAGCCATGGGTCAGGTCATGGCATGGCACATTGGCACGGGGCCTTCTCATGTCAGCCTGTGCTGTGCAGGTCTCTCCTCTCGCGCAGCAAAGCAATTTGTTTAGGTACATGTGGCGTTCCGCCCCGATGCGCCAGCTCGGAGATTCGCAGCCACGTTCGCACGCTGCGTTCTTTGCAGAGGTATGAGTTCTTCTGTTTGCCTGAGGCAAACCGTCGCGGGGCACCGGCGGGCGCGCTGTGGAGGTCGCGGTCACAGCAGATGCCCAACGCGACGCGGTCCCCCCTCCCCTCCAACCCAACCAGCTTTCATACGGAGCCTCGGGCGTCAGCAGCAAGAAGGTGTCGGTGCCAAGAACGAGCACGGCAGGGGGAGAAGGCGTCGGCGTGGACCTACCATGCCACCGGAGCTCAATTTGTCGTCACTAGAGCTAGATTCGCTGCCACCGAGAATGGATCCTGATCTGCCGCCGCCCGCACCATTGGATCTTGATCGGCCATCGCTGAAGCTTGGTCCGCGGAGAGGGAGGTCCTTGCCGCACTTGTCTCCGGCCGTCCTTGCCACCTTCGTCTATTGGGCCGCCGGTGATGGGCTCAGGAAGGAGATGCGTCGGTGGAGAGGGTAGAGGGGAACGATGGTAAAATGACTTTGTGTCACATAAGGGTGGGTGTAAGAAACTCGTAGCGAAAATTAAAACATTCTCTGGAGTATTCGGTCATAGCTATTGAAGACTTTGGTCGAGGTTCATTGTTAGACAACAAAGCTCGGCAGGATATTTTAGTTCCAGTGTCTGGATATTTCGGTCTCCTATTGCCACTTCCAAAGATATGTAGAAGCATAGTAGGTGATCTAAAGATAATAAATAAATAGAAGAAGTAATATATAAAAGACAAGATTTTTCACTGAAGTTTGAATAAAAAATTGCTACGTCTTCATTAATTGACTCTAGGTAGCCGGGTCGCAGTCGATCTCAAACTTCACCAAACTCAATCTAAAAAAAGTTTTGGTCTTCAAACTCTCACTATGACAAGTACAAAGTCTAAACCACCAAGCTATACTCCTATCTCTGTGAATGCTTAGCCATTTAGGAGGAGAATATATAAAAGTAATAAATACAAATCTTTGTTGGTATCGATCTACAATTACTCAATTAAATCTATAAACCCTCTCAATTACAAGATCTAACTAACATTAAAAAAAATATGGATTTGATGCAAGATCCAAGGAAAAGAGATTAAAAACACTAAAGAAGTTATAGAGAGTAGTGATGAAATAAATGAACAATCAACCTCTCAAAATGAGGGTTGGTGAAGCTAAAAATAAATCCCTATCAAAACCAGCCGTTATTCACAGATTTAAACTTAGGAGTATTTGTTCTTGAGGATAAAGACTTCGATCACACTTAAATCTGAAGTAGACAAGCTAATTCGAAGTATCCAATTTGAATATTTAGAGACTCCAAACAATCTTTATTATTAGATAGAGAAAATTCTTCGGATACTGCCACTTAAGGCTGAAGACTCTAGTACATTTTCTTTGCTAGGCAATAAAACTTGCTAAAAAAATATTCGGTGACTTAAACAAAATATTTAGAGATCTTTGTAGAGAAAAAACAAAACATAAAAGTACAAGTGGTGCAAGTTTTCACTTAAGGAAAAAAAAATCTAATTGAGCACTTTTGTAACTCGGGCTAATATTAGTACGACGAATCTATGACTTAAGAAAAATAAAATAAATTTAAAACACAACATCAAATCCTTTCACAATTATTTACTTCATAGTAGAAATTTATTTTTATCAATTTAATTAATCATAAACTAACTCATCTTATTTTTATTTTTCTTGTTATATATTATTTAAAATCGAGATCTAAATGTACTTTTTAGACGATGGTGAAGAGGAGAGCAGACGTCCACATAGGGAAAAGCAACAACTTTGAGTAAGCACAGGGAAAATGAATGGAGGTGAGAGTGAGTGGGGAGAAAAAACATAGGAGATGGCTGATATGTGGTCCGTAGAAAGTTAATGGTATATATGTAATTTTTTATTGTCATAAAATATAAAAGTTTTAAATGATTTGGTAATATAAAATATCATATAGGTTGATATAGAAATTACTAGGTCTAAAATAAAAAAACCTAGGTGTAGACTCCAATATAGGCTGTGTGGTCTAGGTGGGCCTTGAGTTTATGTGACAGCTAAAGATACTCAAATGAGGATCTGCGATATAAATGGCCTTACTATATACCGGGTGATGAAGTATTCTACTGTTCACTCAATGTGACAGATTGCCACTGGCGACCCATGAGTACTCTAGTACTGTACTAGTATATGACATGAGATGAGACTCTTGTTTTTTATTTCTTTCTTTTGAGAAACATGACACGACGCTACGAACTATAGACTTTGGAGAGAGTATGTAGTAAAATCATGTCCATGCAGGAACAAATCGTGCAAAGTTGAAGCGTGACTCTCGCTGTTGTCTCTTCCCTTTCAATTTTTTTTCGCTCTCAGAAGATGTGTTTTCCTCTTATTTATAACTATAAAAATGCCCCACTTATTACTGTAAGATTTATTAAATTTATTATTATAATAATTAAAGTTTATTATTATAAGGTAAAAATAGATGTATATAATTGTTAACAATGTCTATTCTTTTCAAAGCACCATTTTATAGAAAAAAATCATAGAAATGAATATGTATTATTATGAAATCTTTAAGCTTGATGCTACAATTATATTGTTTGGTTATCTCCTATTTAGTTTGTATTTCTTATGTGTCACTTGACACATCAATATAGACAATTAACTCCTTTTGAACTAAGGGTTGATAATTTTATATTAACATGATCAAATAGTTTTTAGATCACTGATGACATGTACATAATTAAAGGTAGAGAGGGAGGAAAGAGAGCTTTGATAATTTCATTGTAACATGATTAAATGCCTTAGAATTACTGTTAAGTTGGCTTCATGTATGTGCTTCTTTTGATAACAACTATATAAGATATATAGATTAAGCAGTTCATGGATAGATGTGAACAACCTCTACGTGATACTCTACTCACTTTGCTAAAGAAATGAATGGTTGGAGTAAATGGTAAAAAAAAATTTTGACCGTAGTGATAACATTTTTATAAAAAAAATCAAATGATATTGTTTCTGATTCTGTTCTAACCATATATAAAATTTAGTTTTAATTTTTATCAGCATCATTATAGTCACCACTATATAGTTAATGTCATATATATGAAAAAATTCTAACCATACCAAAACCATTTTTGCAAAAATAATATAAAAATAATATCGTTTCCAACAAATTTTATCCATAAGTGGTTGTAAGTCAGGCCTTGTTATTTTCTAATAACGATGTATATTTTTTTTCTTACTGGTAGCGTACTTTTCAATGGTGTATTTTGTGTGAAAATTTTCTATAAAATTTGCTTTAATAATCAAATAAATATATTTTTAAATTTTTAATAATTAAAATTTAATTAATTATATGGTAATAGTTGCGTAATTAATCTTTATTGAACGAAAAAATCACACAGTTTAATATATATGGCATTTTACCTACAAGCACGCCACATGTATTCTCTCCTCGTTGGCACCTAATTGGGGAGCTATAACTGGCTAATATATATGGCATTTTACCTACAAGCACGCCACATGTATTTTACCTATGCCTGTGCTATTGTCGTCCTTCCTTAGGGCAGAATTCATATCGCCACCATGGCCAGGTCTCGCATGGTCGCCAACGCCTCCCACTAGCAAGCCAGCACTGAGATAGCTCGGGTCAAGTAGCTTGACGGACAACTCGACATAAGATAAAGTAGAGAGAGAGATCTCCTCTGAAACCCATGGGTATGTTTCCAAAATGTGGGTGGTTATCTGAAAAAAAAACAGAAACAGGTTAATTTGCAAAGATAGCCACAACTAAGTGCTAAGCACGCTTACATGTTAGGTACATGCACTTTCTTACCTTTGTTGGCAATTGGCATCCTACTTAGCATAAATAGCCAGTGGAGCTTGTGACTCAAATGCAACATAAATCAAATTGCGTGACTTGTTTGTTCAATTTACAAGAAAAGTGATTAGTTTGCACCCATCATATAAGTTAGTACCGGTTATGTACTTTGCTACTTATCATCAAAAGATACAAACTCTCATACTACATTTTTAAAATCTATTTATAGTTTATATGTATAATAAGTAAATTCTATTTTATTTTTGTTTATATAAGGTGTTTTTCCTTATCTACTCGGCTCTAGTGGCCTTCGTGGGCTAACTTTGGCCTTGGCCTTTAATTAGGCTAGCACACCTGTAAGGACATGACTCTAGTCCAAACTTGTGGCCTTCGCTCACACGGCTTCGCCATCTCTATGGCTTCACCGTTTACATGGGTTAACCATGTCTATGATTTCACTATGCAGCTTCGCCATCTCGTGTCTCCTTGCTACCTTCGAGTCTCTTCACCACTTTTAGTTTTCCTTCGCAACTTCCGTGGCCTCGCCATCTTTTGGTTACCATGGTCGAAGGCCTCACGTCCTGTCTTCAACACCTCTCAAGTTATGTGAATTATGGATGTTCTCAAGTTATGGTTTAGATAGAAAAAAATTCATGAGAGTTTTGAAGGACACAAATTGTTTCAAAGAAGTTTATTTCCATACAAATGTTGCTTGGAATAAAGATTTGGAGGTTTGGTAATGATATATATAACCTTATAAATTTTTTGAACCTTTTTATTTTTTTAGTTTTAAAACTAAATCTTTCCAAAACTTATTTCTAAATTTGAACCTTTTAGCTGCACCATCCTACCATTCCAGACTCTCGTGGCGTGGCCAAACAACATTGCCACGCCAAACTCTTATGGCGTGACAATGTTTTTCTGCCACCCTAGTCTAGATATGCTATGAGATCTTGGTGTGGTAGAGTTAATTGGCCATGGCATGTGAGGTTTAAATTTAAAAATAAGTTTTAGAAGAGTTTTATTTTAAAAATTTTTAAAAAATAAAAGGTTCAAAAAACAAAAAAAAATCGCTTTCATACACCTCTATTCCATAGAAAACTAATATAGAACTCAAACATCATTCTATTTTTCTCTCGAGAACAATGCTTCTTTTCTTTTCTCTTTTCTGTCTCTCTTTTCTTTCTAGAAGCAATCAAATTCCTATATTTATTTTCCAATGAACAATCCAAAAACAGTATCTTTGAATTTTTTTTGTATTTTAGATTCATGTAGAAACAATGTCCCGTAAATGACATCTCATGTGTTTTTTTTCTATTCCTATATTTCTAAAAATTATTCTCCTATATTCTAAAGGAGCACTAAATAACTTCATTTAAAAATTAGATCCAACTTCTTCCAAGCTCCTAAGTAAATCTTTTATTCTACTAGTTTCATGTCTGTGTATTGTAATGGATCCAAACTAAACATTCAATAAGTCTAAGATATAAAACACAATAAATTATTAGCTATCCTAAAATATAAAACTTACATACATAATTATATTAGATCCATTAACCATCTACTTATGCTCATAAGCAAATTTTAATATTTTTATAAAAATAATATTACTGATAATACACATGCTTATATACTTACAGCAAGGAAATATGACGGGTAAACTTTTTATATCCTTAAAATTTGGAAAACAGATTATGAAGAAAAAGACCCAAACATTAACTTTAAATTAAGTTTCAAAATTTAAATTTTGTATGTGTCTGATAAGCCAACAAGGAGAAAAAGATAGTGTAAAGCAAGGATAGATGTACAACCTATCATCACTGCAAATTTTGGAACACATAATAGGAAAAAAAAACACTTAAGTGGCATATATCTGTACTCCTATGGAAATCAGAAACATATGAAAGGATGAAGGGCTAGGTAACACCAAAGGAAAAAAACAAAGGAAACACAAGTTTTCAAGAGGTTGGACTTTTTCTTAATTTCTTATGAAATTAAGTCATTGGAATGCAATCCTATATATAACATTTCCTTTCATGTGAACCAAAGAGATTTATAGGAGAATAAACTTTAGGAACTTAATTGTATTCTAAAAAATACTTTACCAATCCTCTATTCTGAAGCGAGCCCTGAAGAGAGTACAGGAAACAAGCACTAAAATAAACTGAGGGTGACCCATTGGACGACACCTTTTATCTCCGGATGTTCCTTGGGTTCATCAGATTGCAAGATGAACGCACAATGTAGATCGATTTCTACACTATACACAATGCTGTAGAGTATAGAACCGCTGCAAGGTACGAACATATTCACTACAGTACAACTGTCAACTACTGCAGTGTTCATGACATCTCTGCCATGCACTAGTACATGTCATCGATTCTTTTGTACATGGACTAGTACAAAAAATACTTGCAATCAAGATATTAATTTAAATTTGAACACTGACAGGCAAAGGTAGTGTTTTTTCCTTGAGAACTGCAAAGGTAAATGATAGTACTAGTATCAAAAATTGTCTCGACTAACATGTCAGTACTACATGACAATACATGGAATCAGACAATAGCGCCATTTAAGTCAGAAGGCCGGTAAAAAATATTTCACAGATTTTTAAGAGGCATTGCTGATCCTGATTTACTAGGCAGGGAACATAATTGCCTTTATTAGAGTAACTAGCAGTCACTGATAGTACTCTAATTCACTGTGGTAATCGGCTGAGACTTAAGTGGACACATCTTTTGAAGAAAAAGATGAAGGCATCAAAATGCCTTTAAGTTTTTTGCACAGAAAATTTAGCAAGATTTTTTGGGCTGTCAGTGGCCCACGGCCACTCTAGCCTGCACCTGAGTTTGAACCCATCCCAAAAGGGCATACAACTAGACTGTTTTTTCCCCAACTTTGATGTAGCTAATCAACCATGGAACCTTGCAATTGCAATGATGCAAACAAGTGATAAGTAGTGATCATTCTACTTTAATTATCTGGTGGTATCATTGATCCCAAGTGCATGCTTGCATGCCTCTGAATTGTCATCGTGATGATCCATTGGATTAGTACTCCCGGATCAATTAAAAAAAACTCAGGTGTTTATAGATCGAAGTAGTACTTTTTTTTCTGTACTGTATGTTGTTATATTTTAATACGTGTGGTGAAAATAAATTCACATCCAACATCTGCTGGACTTGGTGAGCTTCAACAAATCTTAAGTTTCAAGACTTAATTTTAGAATTATTAGAGTTTTTTTTATCACTTTCATCGATCACTCGTAGGAGTGCAATATTTTAGAGCTTTTTTTCGAGAATATTTTAGATCTTTTGAATTGCTAGGAGTACAAAATGTTACCTTAAATCTGGCTTCGGTAACATATCTTCAACTTATAAGCCGCATGCCGCTACTACCGACTTCACTACGATCAAAGTGAAATCTAAAAAAAAAAATCTCAAAACTAATCTCAGCAAAATAACGGCAAATTATCACATTAGTAAATAAAGTACTAGGAAAGTTATGTGTACAAAAGGAGTCCCATGAGGGGACAAAGTTCAATACCAGTACTTACCTTTTTAGAACTAAAATATCATTATTATGTCAGGGTCCAAACTACACTCCTTAATTTAACTCTCACCATATATATATATCATCTAATGGTCCTGAGACATGAAATATAGATAGGCTACAATTCTCTTACTCCTTCCGTTCCGTTTCATTCTGACACTGTTGACAAGTACAACTTTATTATTATGCAATAAAAACATTTATATTAGGATGTTTTGATAAATAAAAATAGTAAGTAGATTTAGCATGCAAAATACTTTCTAATATGGTATCTTTTTAAACATATATATTTTTTAACAAAACGAACTGTCAAAATTTATATATAAATGTAAAATGAACGGAGGGAGTATCTAAATTGTGTTCCTAGCTAGAATACCAATCCGAGACTCGACCTACTGACTCTCGTAGACTCGTACGACCAATTAAGTTCAGTTATGCGCATAACTGATCTACTTGGGTGGTTTACAAACATGTGAAATTTACATATTTTTATGTATATTAATTTTTAGTGTTAAAAAGAGACAGGACGGATATAGCATATAAAAAATAGCGGCCTCGACGCCTAATCAATTCTTCTTCTTTATGCTTCCGTACCTCTGGTTTTATGTCATGTGGTACGATCCAGTCCCACCCAATTTTCTTCCCCTTAGCTATGGTTGTTCATTTAATTATTTTTAGGCTACAGCCATCAAGTTAAATCATTAGTATTGACAAGATGTGCCACATTTCCATCGTACATATATGATCTTTTTAGATCGGTTGTAGTCCTCCGTTCATAATATAATTATTTTTAGTAGTATTTAAAGTACTATATGTTTTATTGATTATTTTTTATTTAAAATTTTCTTATCTTACCCTACCCATCCTCTACCTTTATTTATTTTATATTTATTGAGTGGCATCAGATTTTTTTTCTCCTTAACTTTAATATCTACTAAATAAACTAAAAAAATCTTATATTTTAGAATAAACAGAGTATTTAATTCTTTGATTATTACAAGAAAAAAAAGAGAAAAGTATTTTCATCTTCTTGTTTTGGCTTATCAAACACAACAGAAATTTGATTTTAGAATTTGATTTTTGACAGTGAATCTAGGTCAGGGTAGTAATTGATAATGTTGATTGTGTTATACTTGCTCTTACCATAAGTTTTAATCATAAATATTCAAATATGTCAAACTCTATAATAGACTATGAAATTGCGATGCGAAATAAATCTAATAATATAAATTTCACCTTATAGAATAAAATAATGAAAAAGAAAAGTATTGGTCTATGTGTTCCCAAATATAAGCACTTTTTCATTCAAAATTTATACATAAATGTAAGCATTTTTAGAGTACTATTTTCCTTATCAACCAGAAATCATTTAAATTTTATCCACTCTTAGCTTCACTCACCATCTTAGGACTCCTTTGGAATGGAGAAAAAAGCAATGGATTTTTGGAGGATTAGAATCCTTGGAAAAAATTTCCTATGAATCCTTTGAAACAAAGGAAGAGTGAGTGCAAAATTCCTAAGGATTGCTTTCCTATACCCTTCTTCCATAGAAATTCTAACATGAGCTAAAACCTCTTGTTTTATTTTCGTTTGCAAAGTCCAATGCACACGCTCTTGTTCCCTCTCATCTCTCTCTTCCACATATGATTTTCTTCAAAATTCATGTGTTTTAATTCCTGTGAACCATCCAAACATAGTATCTTTAGTGTTTCTCTATTTTGAAATCATGTAGTATTGTATTTTTTAGATAATGGATATATACAATGTGACATTTGCTTCAGTAGAAGCTACAATCCCTTATTACAAAGTATTCAATAAAAACCAAGCATAAAATAATCTAAGAAAAATATGATGAGAACCACATTAGTCTGCTATGTAACAAAGAGAAGAAGATACAAATTGTTTAGATTATAAGCCTTTAGTAAATCTCCATCCAAATGTAACAGCATGCCTGAAAGAACCACATTAGTCTGCTATGTATGTTGAGCAGGCCCACATTCATACCGTACCTTACTTACCCTTTAGTCCTTGCTTCACATAAAGATTAACTCAGGGTAACATGGTTGAAACATTAAGACTTATAAACAAGTCCTCACCTTACTAAACTTTTAAGGTAGTATTAAACCACCACCACAACACCACACCTAAGCCACTTGGTCCTAAACTAAATGTTTCAAACAGGTTGGGGTGTTACAATCACACCTTCTTAAGGAAAGACACACTAGCAGCACACCGCTTAAATGGCAGAAGCACAAAATTCTCCTTCAGTGCTGACCATAGTCTAATGCACATACATTATATAGCGGAGGTTTATGTTCAGATACCAATTGTAACACCCTACCTCTAAGATGCGTATTAGTTCACTCTACATGTTAAGCTAGTCCACACTTGTATAGTACCCTGCTTATACTTTCATCCTCACTTTATGTAAAAGGGTTAGTTTGGGGTGCCATGATTGGAGCCCAAGACCCTCATCCTACTAAATATTCAAGTAGTACTAAACCACCATCACAACACGACAACTATGCAACTTGGGCCCAAAATACTATAAGCTTCAAACAAGTTGGGTTGTTACACTAATGTTAGCAAAAATTGGCATGATAGATGTCTCTTAGATTTGGCATGCAAGATGAATGACTTGTTTGTCTTCATCACACCTTTGAAATTGGGTGAAGCCAATATGTTGCCATGTAAAGCACTTGCATATAAGATTTAATTGGAATTATATCAAAAATCATATCAAAGAGCCCAACATACATCATATGCTACAACATGAATATGTTTTCTAGTTTTTTAGTCAATAACAACAAGTCAACTCCCAAACATGTGAAAGAAACTAGTCATCAATCTCAAGCCAAAGGAAACAAAATATAGATCTCCAAAAAAAAATTAGCAAAAATCATGTTGTATTGTATAGCATGTGACAATCTATTTTTATGTATTTTTCTATTATTGTATTTTGAAAATCCTATATTCCAAAGGAGCTCTTATTTCTCATCCATCCCTTGTTTAATGAGGACTATTATAATCTTTTTCTTGCCAATGCTATTATATAGAAATGCTTTTATATTAGAAAATGGAAGGGGTACTTTTATACTACCTCCATCCCAAAATAAATGGAATTATATATTCAAATTTTGTCTCAAAATAAGTACAACCTTATAGTTTTACTTATCATATCAATCATATCTCATTCAAAATTTCTCCCCGTCTTAGAGCAAGTATAATAGTAGGCGATAAGCCGATTATAAGATGATGTAGAGGAGTGAGGCAAAGAAAAAGAAAGGGTTGGCACTCATGTAAGAGCCAACTCTACACATTATATAGGATAAATGCATTAAATACATAGGTAAGAGAAAAAAAGAAAAGGAAATTAGAGCCAATCTATTATAGTACATGTTATCTCTAATATAGGTTTATAACTAGTAATTGGCTCTACTATTATTATACTTGCTCTTACCCTCAAGTACCCACCTACTCCTTAGCATCCCTCATTTAAAAATGAGGGCACCTAGATAATTTTTTCTCCTCTTAATTCCCCCTTCCACTCCTAGAACCACACTTATATTGGGACAGAGGTAGTATTTGCCTAAGGTATTGTGTCGGTATCCTAGATATGTAATTCCCTATACATATGTACTTACCTTGACAAGACCACCATACGCCAAGCCTTATATAAATACAAAGATCAAATATATAGATAAAGCTTAGAGTAGATAAGAAAAGAGTCTCAAATAGAAAGATAATACAGAGTCTACTTGGACTACTTATATCATACTCATACTTACCTCACTAGTTATATTTAAATAAATGGTACCTAAGGATATAAATATAAGGCCCCACAAAGAGAAAAAAGAACAAGCAACATCAAGTCATGAGAGATGTAGATAATACAAGCCACATTCAATCTCGTCGAGTTAACATTCTAAGAAGCCGACAACATTTAGCCATCGACCACCATGCCTAAGCTTTACTTTGATATACAGGCATACCAAATTATGTTTTTCTCCTCGTAATTTATATTCAAAAGATTGATATATAATAGCAGCATTGACTCCTACAAACATGAGCAGTACTATTACTCATCATCAGACTATCTAAACCTGTATAAAAATCTTCTTGTTACAGCTCATTTGCACTATCATATTAGCTGATCTTTACATCCTCAAAATACTTTATATATATATAGAGAGAGGGATAGTGATAGGTATAAGGACACATCCTTAAATTCAGCTTATTAAAAACAGTTACTTTCTCTCATTTACCATCAGCACACTTTCGAAATTATTGAACGTGAATTTTTTAAAATAACTTTCTATATGAAAATTTCTTTAAAAATAAATAAATAAATTTTAAAGCTTGTAATAGCTAATATTTAATTATAATTACCTTTCTCGTTTTATACGTGGCTCGTAAGCTTAAACAAACCTACGGATAGTTTACGGTGAAAGAGTAGCGGTACAAGAGTTTTATATTATCGTTAGCAGTACAAGTGACATTTAATTCGTTCATAAATTGAAAACTTTCCGATGTACGGAAGCCCGGAGTATTTCATGGCAAACGGGGGTTCTCGCCCATCCTGCTTCCTGACCAATGCTTAACAGCAGGAGGCAGCTTTGCAGTGTTGGCGATGTTCCCCAAAAGAAAAAAAAGAAAAGAAAAGATAAAGCAAGGCATGAACACGCATTGACCACCTGACCAGCGACAAAGATGCAAGCACACCTGCCTTCCTGACCCTGAGCTGTGATATGATAAACACCACTTTTTTTTTTATGTCTTTGTACTAGGACCTGCTCAGATAAGAGAGGTTTGGATGTGTCCTATCAATAATTCCGTATAAATTATTACAAACCTATGGATTTAAGGACTTCTATTAGAGAGCTAGTACAAATTTAGAGGGCAAAGCACAAAACTACATATTTTGGACTATTCTGTTGTGGCCTACGGTTTCCTTAAGCCTCTGGACGCACTGTTTAGCGCTACCACTGAGAAGGAAAATATGAAGTGGCCTATCAACATAGGGCATCTTGAAGGTTTGTGAGATTGTAGGTGAGGCCTGTTTGTCAGGTAATGGAGGAGCTAAAGAGATAACCTAAATATTTATAGTTTTGTGATAATGTGCCCAATAAATCTGTTTTCCAATAGAAACAATTAAATCTGTCCTTTTGTGATAATTTAAGCAGAGTATATGTAGTTTTATGAAATTTAGTTAAAATTTTGTAGTGTTAGCAAACCAAACACTACCTTAAAAGTTATTGTCATACACAACTTTTGTTTCCAACAATATATAACTATATTAATTGGACAATGAGAAAACTCCAATGTTAATTAATTGAGCCCTTTTAAGTACTCCACCTTACCTCTATGGTGGTAGGAGGTAGATAAATCTCAGCCTTGATTATTAAGTTTTTTTTATAAAATGTATTTAATTCTCTCAATTAATAAATAACAGAAAAGGAAGCCATTAAGACATTAATACACATTATTACCCTTCCCAACTTATCCATGCATGCAAGAAATTAGTCTCCACTTAATTGGCAATATCGTAGCAGGCAATAAATATTCCATCAAATTCAAAACGTATATAAATTCCGTTGTAAAGGTATTAAAATGTGAAATGTATCTAAAACAAATTTGTACTTAAAAAAGGAAAATCGATCTGAAATAGAAATCAAAATGTGCTATTATGTACAGATTACTTAAATCTTCATAAAATAAAATTAATATAAAAGGTTAAAATATCGAATTGAGTTGAAATTATGATTCAATTTGATGTTATAATTTTAAACAACTCATTGTTGATGTATATATGATTTTGAAAATAAAAATTAGCAAGTGGTATGTAAGTTGAATTCCAAATAGACATATAGCAAGTGAGATTATCACATTAATTACATGACATTCTTGTAAATAGCAGGTGCAAAATGTTATTTATTTCCTTTTTTAAAAGATCTATTACGTCCTAGGAGGTAATACCAATGTCAAGCGTTGGATCAACGTGAAATTGATGGTCTAAACAATTTTGGAGCACTGTAAAAAAAATCCTAATTAAAAAGATCCAAATATTGATCCTGTGAATTGTGCTAACAATCAATTGCATATCATGCTAGGGAATCCTCCTTAAATAAAACATGCATCTGGGGACTCCTTTAATTAAAACTGCATCGCCCTAAACATGCCAATTAAGCACGCTCTTTGGGCAATGTAATTAACCAACAATCGCATGATTAACTAAAGACACTGCCAGGAAGAGCGCTCTTTTTATGCGCACCCAAAACCCTTTGCTTTGCGTTGCGCCACAAAGTGGTCAGGGCGATTGTAGCACGTACACACAGGCTTTGTACCACCAAGTCACTGTCAGTCACTTGTCTTGTTCTAGCTTGTCCCTGATGTCATAAATGCAGTGTTGTGTTGAACATGCAAAGGTCTCACACCACGTAGCAGAGGCTTTACTGTAATACATTTGGATTAGTAATTACCAGTCAGTGATTAGCACTACCAACCGCAGTAAAATTCGTCCCTTTTGGGGCTATATGTCGATTAGCGTCATGAAACTGACAACACCTGAATTATACACTGTATTGAATACGTACTAGTAATTTTCAGAAACTCTTGTGGAAACGCAGAAATTTTACATGATTTTCTTATAAAACAGTTTAATTCTTTTGAAATTTCTACAAAATTTCTCCAAACCAAATAATCTCATTATTATCTATTTTGCATCTTTTACTATTAGTAAGCTTGATTTCTGCAGGTATTATGGACATGGGGTGACTTAGCCAAAAAAACAGTGAACTCAAAGCTTTATAAGGATGATGATAAGTTCGTTGTGACAGCTCTTACTATTTATATTCTACATATGGCATTAGTACATGCACGTCGTTATAGCACTAATTAAGTAGCCCCTAAATTAATTAAGCCTCTCTTCAAAGCCAAGCAACGAAGCAAAGCACTCCACTAGTCCGTCCACTCTGCCGGCGAGCCGCCGGCCACCACCGCCTTCGTCCTGCCTGGATCCTTCACGACTACGCCGACGGCTTGCGCACGAAGTACCGGTACGCGGCGACCTTCCGCTTCCGTGAGCCGGAGTTGTCGATGGACAGAACCATCTTTCCGGCCTCCCTCGCCGTGAACGCGTTGTGCACCGGCTCGTCGGCGGCGGCCGTCACCTTCCTTGTCCGCTCCACGCACAGCGTGTAGCTGTCCTCCGCCGCCGGCACGTACTCCGCGCCGTACTCCAGGTCCCACCCGCCGACGACCAGGTCCCACGTTATCGTCGCGCCGGCCTGAAAAAAAATAAAACAGAAACGACACAAAGCCCAACGGCGATCAAAATCAATCTCACAAATCATGGATTATTATTACTATCCAAATAGAGCAAAAGATTACATCGAGTTAAGCAATATTTTATGCGCTAATGATCGATCACGCTTGCATGTAATTAAGCTGGGCAATCGAGTCCATCCATGGCATCACAAGCTTTGCTTTCTCGCCATTAGTATACTTGGTTTTCTTCACAAGGGTCTTACCATGTGCAACACGGTTCACATGAAACGTTTGGCCTTTGCCGGAATCCATTACAGTGGCCAAAATTTTTACAGCGGTTAAAGAAAAGCAGCGACACTGATCCATCGACATCAGCTGAACTCCTCTACCCCAAATTAACCACCCTTTTCGGTTGAGGTTTACACCTCAACCAAGCCAACGAAGCAATGCAAAGGCTTCCAGACGCAAGGATAATTAGACAACGCTTTACCACTAATTTTTTACCCTGCTAAAATCTGTACTAGTACAAGAGTGACTCTTTTTTTTTCACTTTTCACCTCGCTGTCATGCTGTGACTGTGAGAAGTGACAGCGCGTGGAAACTCGCGCCGTTGCGTGAACCGTAAACAAAAGTAAAGCCACAAAAGGAGCACTGCTGCTGCTGCCACTCCTTCCATCCGCATTATGGCTGTGTTTAAAACTACAGTTAGATATAATATTACTTGATTTTTATTTTTATAATAACTATTTAGAATATAAATGATAAGATTAAATATTTAAAATATACTTTAAAAATATGAGATAAATATTTTTTTAAAAAATACCATTTAATAGTTTAGTTCAGGAGTGTGCGCATAAAAAAAGCTAGAAGAAAAGGCATTCTCTAATGCAACTAAAGATAAAAAATATCTAATTTTTAATGATAACTATTTAATAGTATAAACTATATGATTAATTACAACAAAATTAAAAATCTAAATAAGACAAGAAACTTATTTTTTTTAATAAAAACTAACCATTTTATGGCTGGGAAGAGAAAAATCGCATGCCTATAATTATATTATTTGAAAGTGTTAAAAGAAAAAAATTATCTGATTTTTTATAGTTGTTTAATGATATAAACGATATAATTAACTTTGAAAAAGTCTATTTTAGAAAAATAAGACGAGTAAATTTTATATATAGAAACATTTTACAAGAAATGCAACACATTTAGCAGTTAAGCATGTACATCAGAGCCGAGAGCCGAGAGCCGAGGAAAACCCTTCCTTTTCTAGCATTTTCTAACCCAGCCTTGCTGTAGAATTTCTCGACAGCCCTGGAGTTTCATGCGCAAGCTTTTCAAACTAATAAACGATATATTTTTATAAGTTAAAATGTATTATCTTATTTTTTAAAGGAGATTTTTAAATTTATAAAAGGTTTTATATAATAGACTATGTTTAAATTTGACAAAAGATTAAAGATAGGAGATTATCTGAATTTCAACTTTATTGCACTTACGCACGCAACCAATTGTGAGCGGAATTACAGTAAGCCGTCCGTGCGTGTGAGCTCCTGTGACGATGGAATCAAACTCTCTCTCTCTCTCTCTCTCTCTCTTCATGTGAACCCAAAACATTGTCGCAAGCAGGAAAAGGGAAACGAATAGTCATCGTGTCAGGTACTAGGAGTGTAGCGGCAGAGGATAGTATAGCATAGCGGTAGTACTGTACTGTACTAAACTAGTCTACTACTCGTACTACTGCTTGACGAAGCGTTTACTAGTAGCAACGCAAGAACACACGCAGCTCGAAGCTCCCAGCTTTTGCAGCGTGCTGGTGCTGGCAATGGCAGGCGAGTCCGTTGATCCTACCGTAATTTCCTTTCAAAACCCGCGGAGGAGACATCGAATAATAGGCGAGGACCCTCACATGCGCCTGGACCGCTGCCATTGGAGTACTACCTCGAGAAACAGAAACGGTAGTGCTGTGTGCTGGTACTACAATATTTAATCGCATTGGGGAGTGGTGAACCAAAAAGATAAAAAGAAGAAATTGATACCTAGGACAAAGCAAAAGCGGAGATCAATAAGCCTCGTTGACTATGTTGTTTGATCGCGCGCGCACAACTTAATTAGTCGCAAAGCAGTATGCGAGTGATGCCATTAATTGTTTAGGCCCCGATTTGGCAAATGGCAACCCGTGGTGAGACAAGCAGAAGGGCGTGGTGGATAAGCCAAAGTAGAAGTGGTTAGCCGTTAGTACTAAATTAAATATCCCAATCAACTTTTGATGTAAACTATGTAAATTTTGTTAGAAGGATTAGATAAAATCAGAGTTCCCAGTGAGGGAAGATGACGAACAAGAAGTGCAATGCAGGGAGCAGCGAGGGGGAGATGGTGAATTGGTGATGCTATACCTCGATGCCGTCGATCTCTAGGAAGACTTTCTCGCCGCCCTTGATGGTGAACTCGGACGCCGGCTTCGGTGGGCCGTTCTCCAGGTCGCCGGCGCGGCTCAGCCCGCCGTATTGCACCGGCACCAGTTCCGGCCGGATGAACCTGGTGAACAAAGCGAGAATCAACTGCGTGTCACGGCGACCCAAAAAGCGGGGGGGGGGGGGGGGTGATGGTGTAATGGTGCTCACTTCAGGAGCGTCTCGGCGACGTTGCCCTCGCGCGCAATGACGAACTTGCTCTTGGTGCGCTCAGTGAGGAACGGAGAGATCATGGCGAACAGCACCGAGAAGTACCAGGGCACGTTGATGAACACCTGCGAGTAAGCGGTGGTTGGTTGTCAGAGGGAGGGAGAGAGACGAGCCGGTACTAGGTAGGTGTTCGACGACATGCCTGAGCCGGCAGTGGGTAGAAAAAACTGGTTGGTATGGTACCTTGCGCGCGACCATCTCCGGGTAGTTGTCCTGGAAGAGGGAAAGGATCTGGTTGGAAGCGGCGCGGAGCTCGCGCTTGGGCATGTCCTTGAGGTCGGTGACCTGGATGATGGCGTTGACGCCGCCGGGGCGGAGGTGTAGCGCCCGGACGCCGCGCTCCATGACCTGGACGCGCCAGCGGAGGAAGCGGACGAGGCAGTCGCCGTCGCCGAAGACGCGGTCGTACATGTCCCTGTCCTTGAAGACGCCGTAGGCGTTGTAGCAGACGGGGTGTCCCTCCCGGTCCCAGCCGTGCATGTAGGCGACGACCCCCTCGAGGTCCTTGAACCCGAGGTCCTCGTCGAGCACGGCGTCGGCGCGGAACTCGGCCCGCCACGCGGCGCAGCGGAGCAGCATGGCGTGCGCGTCGCGGACGCGGAAGTCCCGCGCGCGGAGGAACTTGAGCAGCACGACGTCGGCGCGCTCGTCAGCCTCCGCCCCCTCGGGCGGGTTGAGCGGCACGCCCCAGATGGAGATCGGGTCCGGGTGCGTGTAGAGCAGCGCCCTGAGGTCGGCGAGCGCGCGGAGGTCGGACGCCGGGAGCGCGGAGGCCACGTAGGAGTCCTCCTTGAACGACGACGAGCGGAGCAGTGAGGTGGCCTCCATCAGAGAGGACATCAGGCTGCGCTTGGCCCCCGTCCCGGACGACGGCGGCGGCTTGGGCGCTGCCGCTGCCGCTGCCGCCACCGCGGGGGATGGCGTGGCGGTCGGAGTCATGGGTGGGGGGTTGGAGCGGAGAGGGGGCGGGCGGCGAAGGTATCTGCGGAAATGCTTGGGGAGAAGGAGGAGGAGGAAGGGCGTCGAGATTTTGAGATGGAGGGGAGCGGAGGCGAGCGTGGCGGTGGCGTTATGATGGTGGCGTGGCGTGGCGCGCTTGCTTGGCCGCGGTGTAGGGGATGGGGGTGGGGGTTTTATGAGACGAGGGGGACAACGTGTGACGGGTTAATTAAACGATTTGTCCGCTGTGTTGTGTTGTATCGCGTTCGTCAGGCCTGTTGGGCCGACCTCGGCCTCTGTCCGTTTTTCTTTTGTTCTGTATGCCGAAGAGAGATAAATCTGGTTGTCAGCGGCACATGCATTGTTCACATTAAGATTTGTCTGTGAGTCAGAGCCCGATCTGTCCTTTCTTTCTCTTTTTCGGTTAGGTTTCACCGGAGGTATATAAGAATTAACATATGCTGCATCGGTTGGTAAAAAAAATTATAGTTAAAACTTTTATACTTTAAAATTTAAATCTTAGCAACATATAGTTTACAGGCACTCATGGATCATTTATATTTTATAATTCAATAAATCATTCTATGTATCATCTTAACTGTTGACACTAGAACTTATAAATCAATAATTAAAATTATTTCTATTAAAGATAATACTATTAATAAAATACTAACCGTAGAGATCATCCATGCTACTTATATACACGCTTATGGTACGTACACATCTTCTTAACACTTCTTCGGTGAGAACTAGGCCAGTCGTCTTATACATCATCATAGAGATTAAGGCTTAGTTTCTTTGGCCTTTTTATAACAACAACTCTCGCATTTTTCATTAGCATATTTTTTAAATGGCTAAACTATATATTTTTTATGTAAAAATTTTCTATATAAAAGTTTTTTTAAAAAATATATTAATCTAATAGTAATAGTCAATCAATTATATGCTAATAACTTTACCGTATGGCACAAACTCCTAACCCAAAAGCTAGCTCGAACTGGGCATAGGTTGGGGGTAAATCTCATATTGTTAATGTAATAGATATACTATAGCTCTTTGAACTAACTTATGTTAAAAAATATCGAATACCTAAATATATACAGATAAAAATATATATGGCTAAGGAAAACAATTGTACTTGGTTAAGATAAGAATATAAAGTCTAATCCAAATATATATTTTTTGAATTTTACTTAGAGAAAATAATATCTATTATTATAAATATAATGTCTCTCGAGGAAATAATATCAAACAAATAAAAGCTACATTAAGCTAAAATCTAAGAAATCAACTTATTGGTAGCCGTTGATTATATATCTCACTGCTTAGAGTTATGGCACATTAGTTGGATAGATTAGAAAAATAGATTGCTCTAGGTTTTTATTATGTGTTTCTCCTCAAATATATATAAATATGAGTAGGGCTATTATCTAAACTCACTTATGTTTTTCTTTTTGCTATTATCATACAAATACTTTGGTAGCAGTTGAAACTTACGTACCATAGTCAGTATACCCGTTGACACAGATATCATAAATTATTATAAATTAGTATGAAAATTAGATTCATATATACATAATTGAGGACATCAGAGTTTAAACATGATAGATGAATGACATGTCTAGTGGATCCTCTAGTGTTTTCGCTTGTACTGCTTTTTTTTCTTTTTCTCTTGATGTTTTCATTTAAAATTTTACGAGAACACATATGCATATTGTACCATTGCTACTTTTAAATTATTTTTAATATCTCATAGTTATTCGTACGGTACTTGAAATGTGAGGAGACATGTCCTTGATAATTCAATTTTTTTCCCACCGCAGCAAACAGTAAGAACGCAGCAAAGTGCATGGAAGCGGTGCCGAACTATCGAATCCAGCTGTAGGTTCTCCAACCTAATTCTGCCGCTATTGTGCATATTGCCAGCTATTTTATTCTTTTTTCACGAAGCATCATAAAAAGTTTAAAACTGCGTTGGCTCTAAACTTTGAGTATTTCTCTCGGAATCTGCGGCCAATTTTTGTCTATTTGTCAGCATTTGGTGGTGATTGGCGACTGATGGTACACTGTTTTTGGATGTATGTGGAGTTCGGTCAGCAGCACTCAACAGTGGCCGTGGTTCAAATTTCGAACCTTGCAGTATGGCCATGAGATTGGAGTGGTCAGAGGCCTTTTTGTCATCATATTTAGGCCTGGTTCATTTTGGAGGGAGATGAAGAGTATATTATTAATTGAGTTTTAATTATTATAAATTTAAAAATAAGTTTGATATTTTAAAGTAATTTTTATATAAAAAATTTTTCACGTGAAAATACTGTTTATCAGTTTAAAAAGTAAATTAACAAAAAACTAAGAAAAAAAATATAAATGTTAATCAGAATTGCTTATGCTTCTCCTCGGAAGGGATTTACTAAGCAGAAAACTTACTACTCACCGCCCAATGGTTGCCAATTACCAATGGTGAATCAGCTTACTCCGTTGAAGCATCCAGAGATAAGGGTGAAAAAAAAGCGCTTCAGGCTCATGACAGTGAAAGATAATAAGAGGATTTGAAGTGTGCACTTAACTTGTATCGCCTGCGTGTTATATATAGCTAGAAAGAGCACCTGATATAGCTTACAAGAATAGAAGAGGCGCTATATGAAAGTTTCTTAACTTTTCTAATTACAAAAGATTTATATATTAAAAGAGACGTTATATGGAAGGTTCTTAATTTTTCTAATTACAGAATATTTATCTAATACTTTCTCTCGATCACAACTTTTCTAAGTTGAGATACTACTGAAATTCTCCAACTTTCGTACACTTAAAGCTTTGGTGAAACTATCTGCTACTTGATTTTCAGAAGGAACAAAATCAATCTAAAGTAATTTGTTGCTTACTCATTCTCTGACAAAGTGAAAATTAACTTCAATGTATTTAGTTCTAGCATGGAACATAGGATTTGATGCAAGATATTTGGCCTCCATATTATCACACCACAACCGTACAACAGGCGGACTAGATACCTGCTCACCGCCAAAAAATCCCGCGACCAGGGAGGGACGGCGGCTCGGTCACACGAAGGCCTGGGAGGTCTGCTTGTCTCCAGTGCAGGTCCTTAGGTCTCGAGGTTTGCGGGCGTGTCAATCAATTTGACCCTGCAATTGACAAGAAGATGAGACGAGCGGGTCCGATACAAACGCTCGTTATCGGCTAGCTGCCGATAGGTTCGGGATGTTGTTTGATTGGCTGGGGATTCAATGTGGACAGGTGTCGACGAGCGGTCGACCGTAGAGCCGATGGAGGAACCAGGGTGTGCTCAGAGGATATCGAGGCGCACGGGATCCCTCCGGACAGCCGAACAGTGATTCATCGGCTGGAAAAGCCGATGAGCGTGCATGCGGCCTAGGCGATGAATAGCGCAAGAAGGCACGGGCCACAAAGCTGGTGCCGCTCCAGATAGGACAGCACGAGACCTGTTGCCCGCTGTGGCAGCGCCATCAACACCGAACCTCGAAGATCGGACCTAACCGAGACAGTACGAGGCCGAGGCCAGCGGCGATGATACAGAGGATGCCGGATCGGCTATGCCATAGCAAGGATAGGAACGAACCTATCGGCTAGCTGAGCCGATGAGGGGACGCCTTTCTGAAGGCGGGTGCGTATCGGCTGGAGGTCCGATACGTTTGGCGTTACGCGTCGTGAGACATCTCTAAAGGCTGATGCGTATTGGCCAAGGGGCCGATGCGCTGGGCGTGAAGCACAGAGTATGGATAACTCATCAGCTAGCACTCCGATGATACGCCGTGCAGAAGCCTATAGGCCTGAAGCTCGATCTACTGTCGGCAGCCCCGTAAGTCAGACCTAACCGATGCAGCACGAGACTAACGACAGCAGAGGGAGCTTAACGGGCCGATAAGTCCAGCACGGACGTGATGCGATACATCCGATCGGTCTAAGAGGTCAGACCTAACCAATACAGCCTTAGATAGAGCAGGACATATCGGGATGGTGGCGGGACTTACCCATTCGCCGAAGATTGGACTTAATCGATGCAGCCCCGCGTCGAGAGCCAGAACCCACCGGTAGAACCTAGATAAACTAGGGTGGCGATGCGCCGAGTTTGAATATGATCAAGAGATATCATACATGTTTCTAGGAGGTCTATATTTATACTCTGGATTTACAGAAAGAGTCCGACGTGTCTACGACCACCGGACATTATTTCCTAGTAAGAACAAAGAAAAATATTCCTAAAGGAGTTAACTAACCAGCTAGACCTCTCTAATTGAGTAAGGTTATAATTTACAAAAATAAGCACCCTGCCGTGGAGTCCACGGCTCCTCCGCAAACCCGGTTTCATCTGAATAATCTTCCAATTTGTAACCGAGTCTTCCTTTGCTGCAACCTAATTGGCTTCTCCACTGTAGCTATCGGACCTTTTTTAGTCAAGCCGATCATTCTCCTTCCTTCCCTCGGGCTTCTCGGACCTGATCCCGATTGGACAATCCCATGTCTTCAAGCCGATCCAATCTTCTACTAATCTAATCGACTTTTCTACAGTTCTCCATCGGCTTTGTCTCAGTATCTCCATCGGCCGATGGCTATATCAAACCCTCCAACGGACCTCTTAGTTGATCGGCTTTAGCCCTATCGGATCTCCCAGCCGATCGGCTTTAGCGCCATCGGATCCGCCAGATTTTGGTGTTAACAATACCTTTAATTTTTTCAACAAAGTCTAAATCCAAATAATCACAGCAGTTGCATTAGCCAATTCCTTATACTCAGATTCAGTACTTGACCTTAATACTGTAGCTTGTTTCTTTGCATGCCATGATACAAGATTATTTCTCAGAAATACTGCAAAGCCACCTGTTGATCTTTTGTCATCAGGACAGTCAGCCCAATCAGCATCTAAATATATACTTACCAAGAAGGAAAATAACTTGTTTATTTTTAGACCAAGCTTTGCACATGATTTAAGATATCTTAATATTCTTTTAACAGTCGCTCAATGTACTGTTGTTGGTGCATGAAAAAATTAATAAACCTTATTTACTGAGAAAGCAATGTTAGGCCTTGTCAATGTATGATACTCTAAGACTCCTATAATACTCCTGTATCTTGATGCATCTATAGGACCAAGCGGATCTCCTTTATAAACTAAGAGTTTATCACTAGTGAATAGAGGTGTGCTTACCGACTTGCAATCCACCATATTTGCTCTTTTCAACAGATCATTTACAAATTTTTCTTGTGTCAAAATAATTCCATGCTTAGTCTTGGCAACTTCGATACCGAGGAAATAGTTTAAGTCACCTAAATCTTTTAATGGAAAATCATTATAGAGATCCTGAAGTAATACGGCCACTGCCTCTTGTTTAGAACTAACCACAATTATGTCATCAACATAAATTAACATGAATATAACGATATCACCCTTACTGTAATAGAATAAGGAAGTATTGGTTTTCGATCCTTTAAAATCAAGGGCATAAAGTTTCTTAGGCGCCTACTTCAATCCATATAATACCTTATATAACTTGTAGATATAGTTTCTTCTAGAATTGTCCTCGTACCCAGGAGACTGCTTCATATAGACATCTTCTTTAACAAGCCCATGCAAGAAAGCATTGTGAACATCCAATTGTCTAATAGTCCAACCCTTGAATACAGCAATAGAGAGAACAACTCGAATAGTGACAGCTTTAACAACAGGACTAAAAGTATCTTCATAATCAATACCATACTGTTGCTTAAAAACTTTTGCAACCAACCGAGCCTTGAATCTATCTAAGCTACCATCGTGTTTACGTTTGATTTTATATACCCACTTGCAGTCAATAATATTATGCCCTTTCTGAGGAGGAACTAAATGCCATATTTTATTTTTCATTAACGCATCATATTCAACATCCATTGTCTATTTCCAATTATTATCCACTAATGCTTCTGATAAGTTTTATGGCTCACCGGTTGATGTTAAGAAAGAATATTTAACAGTACCATCGGTGTAGCGCTTCTCCTTGCGAATACCACTTTGTAAATGGGTCTTCAGCCTTTGATGTAGCTCGCCCCCAGCCGACGGTGCCGTAGAAGATCCCAGCATAGGATCCAGAGTGGATACGGCCGCCGGGGCTCCGGATTCAGCGCCCTGATCGTGTCGAGTGCGCCGGATGCAGAATCACCCACACGCATTGGAGAGGCGGTTATTAGCCCAAGCGATGTGTCATGGGACAATACGCCAGGCTCGAACTCCTTGGTAGATACACCTACGGAAGTCGTTGGAGGCGTAGGTGAATCGCCTTAGGGATCAGTTTCGATAGAAGGAGCTCCGGGTACCCCCGTATGCAATGACGGTAATTCCTGCATGTCTTCATATACTAGAAAATCATTGTTAGTAGGATTAATTGGAGAATTAGCCACATGATCACTTATGGTACGAACCCCACTAGTCGAATTTAACAAATAGGTAGGTAAAAGATTAATTTCATCTTGAAACCTACGACAAGCATTAGGACCAATAAATTGAAAGGAAAATAGAGATTCATCAAAAGTTACATCTCGAGAAATGTAAACCCTTCCAGAATCAGGATCTAGGCACTTAAACCCTTTATGAAATGGACTGTATCCTAAGAAAGTGCATTGCTTGGAGCGGAGTTGGAGTTTATGGGTATTGTAGGATCGTAGATTAGACCAACAAGCACATCCAAAGATACAAAGAGAGGAATAATCTGGTTGTTGGTTGAATAACTGAAAGAGGGGCGTGTCATATGATAGTAACCGACTAAGTGTTCTATTTATCAAATGTGTGGCGGAAAGAAAGGCATCAGGCCAAATTTTTAGTGGCATGTTTATGTGAGCAAGAAGAGCTAGACCAACTTCGACGATATGGCAATGCTTGCGTTCGGCTGTCCCATTCTGCTGATGTGTATGCGGGCAGGAAATATTATGTGTGATGTCAACTTGGGCGAAAAAAGGATGCAGTTTTTGATATTCACCCTCCAGTCGGTCTGCATTGTTATAATCTTATAATTAAATAAGCGCTCAACAAGAGATTGAAATTCTCAAAATATGGTAAATACCTCAGATTTGAATTTAAGGAGGTAATCCAGGTGAACTTATTATAATTATCAATAAAACTCACATAGTATTTATGTCCACCAACTGATTTGGATGCACGACCTCACACATCATAATAAATAAATTCTAAAGGATGCTAGGAAACAGAGCTGGAATGAGAAAAAGGTAACTGATGACTCTTGACTTTTTGACATGCATCACACACTGAATGTTTAATTGAATCTGCTAAAATATGAAGATTAAATTGGTTGATAACTTTTTCAACAATCAGAGCAGCCGGATGACCTAAACGAGAATGCCATCTATCAAAAGAAATTTCTGCAGCTCCATAGGCTTGCTTTATTGTGTGCCTAGCAGGAAGAGGATAGATCCCACGATCACAGCGTCCCCTAAGCAGAGTTTTTTTCGTTGCCTGATCCTTAATCAAGAAAAAATCAGGATGAAATTCTATAAAGGTAGAATTATTAGATATGAGACGATAAACTGAAACAAGATTTTTGTTGCCCTTAGGAACATATAGAACATTATTGAGATGAAGATCACGATTAGAGGTTATAACAGTAGAATGACCAATGTGATTGATTTCCATACCTGCCCCACTCGCCATGTGGATCTGATCGTGGCCCTTGTACCTGTCATGGATCGACAGTTTCCCTAAGTTACTGGTGATATTATCTATAGCACCTGAATCCATGTATCAGTTGATGTCTACTCCGTAGGACGTAGACGTTGCACCTGCATATTTTTCTTTTGGTACGAAGTCTTCGTCAAATCTGTACCAACATATGTCAGCAGTATGTCCTTTTATCTTGCAAACCTGACACCTAGATCTGTTGTTAGGCCTATGCTACTGATTATTTTGTGGGCCTTGATTTTGCTGGCGCTGCCTATTGCTTTGGTCATGCCCGCGAGATAGAGCACCCCCACGCGAGCGCCCTCTACCTCGCGTGCCACGCAACGCATCGCACCCCTGGTTGGCAGAATTAACCGAGGAGCGACTATCAGGCTGGAGAAGATCCATACGCTGCTTAAACGAGAGCAGCTAGGAGTACATCTCTCTCACACTGATCGGCTTAGTCCTGGTGACTAGGGCCGAGACGATGGGATTATAGTCGAAATCGAGGCCGACGAGAACATAGGAGACCAGCTCATCATCGTCGATGGCCTTGCCAGCAGACGTGATCTCATCAGCGAGAGACTGCATCTTGGTGACGTATTCCGTCATGGAGAGATTGCCCTTCTTCGTTGTGGCGAGCGTGATTCTGGTGTTGACGGTGCGCACTCGTGACATCGAGGTGAACATGGTCTCGACAGTACTCTATACTTCAGCAGCAGCCTTACAAGTAGTTAACTGAGACAAAATATTTGGAGTGATAGAAGAGATCAGGAATCCCATGATCTGTTGATCCGTAGCACTCTACTCAACGTAGAGCGGGTTTTGCGCCTCCACTTATTTGCCATCTGTTGTCATTTTTATGGTAGACGCGGGGGTCTTTGTGGCACCTGTGAGAAATCCCTCCAGCCGTACGCCCCTCACGATGGCAAGCACTTGCATCTTTTATAGTGCATGGTTGTTTTTGGTCAGCTTCTCGGAGATAGCTTGGCCGACTAAGGGATTGATAACGGCGGCATAGAAGGTTGACATAGTGGAAGATGGATCAAATATATTATTGTTTGATATCTCTGATATCATGAAAGACAATCAGAGGGATTAAAGCGTATACTTGATCTCGTACCGCTTACGTGTTATATATAGTCAGAAAAAACTCCTGGTGTAGCTTACAACAATAGAAAAGATGCTATATAGAAGGTTCTTTAACTTTTCTAATTACAGAAGATTTATATATTAAAAGAGTCACCATATGGAAGGTTAGAAGATTCATCTAATAGACAGTTCAGCACAATAGCACGCTCACTTCGAGCTTAGCTCAAATCGGACTGAAGTCATAGTCATAACGATCAAAGTTGGCTTTTAGTTACCTTAACGAATGGAGCTTGAGTTAGCTCGCTATAGTAGTCATAACATTTTTAATAAATAAAGCTTCTTAATTAGTACTACTGAGTGCCTTAAATTATCTTTTAGTTTATTACTACTTAGTACATATAATAAATGGACAAATGTTTAATTCTAAGATGATATAAATAAGCTATAGCTTATTAACGAACCATATGTGCCCGAAGAAGTTGAGCTAGGTCACATCATTTAAAAAAAGAATCAGTAGCTGTCAAAATTTTAAACATTGGTTTTTTAATTCGTAAAGAAAAAAATATATATACTTTTTTTATTTATAAATTATTTTTATCACTAATAAACTATTTGGCTTATAATTAGAGACTTTTAGAAGCTCAGGTCAACTAGACAAGCCGCTTATTATTCAACCCTATGAGCAGTGACTACACAGTAATCTATGTGTTTAACGAAAAAAGTTGATAATATACATTATTTTTAAAAGTTGATAATATTTACATCTAATAGTACGTCCTTCTGTCGCGTTTACATCTAATAGTATTCAATCCCTATGTCCCTTTCTTCTTCACTTCTACGTTTCTCCTCTTCTTCTCCAACAAACTGCCCCATCTCTATTATTTTCTCTCCTTTTGTCGTGTGAACCCGAAGACAATTAAAGGAAACGGGCGGGAATGCAGCCGAGGCAGATGCCTCACTGTGCTTGATGGCGCTCATTCTGAGGCATCGGATTATCTGTGGGAGAAGTGACAGGAACATGCGGTGCCACGTGAGGGAGGTGCCGGCAGGAGCAAAGGCCCGCATTCCCAAACCGCGCGAACGAGAGATGCCGCGGCACTGTCGGCTCCCATGGGTCATGCGTGGCCGGGCCATGGGACCGACGCGGTGCCGCGGGAGCGGGGTCAGCCATAGCGTGGGACCGGGCCGACCGCGGTGCCACGTGGCGACGGCGCGTGACCGTCCCCCGGCCATTGGCCCCGCGCCTCCGAGCCACGCCGAACAGCCGGAGCCGCGGCTCGCGAATATTTCAGCTAAAATTTCAAATTTATGTATATAAATATAAAACCTTCAAAAATAATATATGTATATATATATATATGTTCTTAAATTTTTTTCTACCATGGTAGCATTTCCATACACGTTTTGCTATCCTGTTGTGTAAAAACCATTAAGGTGCTATGACTGACTAGTAATCATGCACATCCATCGCACCTTCCATAATATTTCTTATTCAAAATATTATAATTATATCAACCAAATTTATAAATCTCTTTTGTACATCCAGCTCTCCTGTGACCCCATTTAAGAAAATCAAAATTTGCATTCCCAAACTAAATGTGTGTGCATTCTAATGTATATAATTCTGGGAAAGAAAGTCAGAACTACATTCTTTAATCAGTATGATTGACAATCTACAGTGTTCAGCAAGGACTAACCAAATACATAAGCCTTAATTTCTTACTGAAGAATAGTACCATAAATATAAACCATTTAGACTTTACTGTTTCGCAATCATCGACGGTCAATTCCTAATGGTCAGTTTGTTTAGGAAGTTCATCATGAGAGGTAAATAATTTTGTTTACAAAAATGATTGGAAAGCACATGGTAGATTGAGACATAACAGGTACTTCACAGGAAATTTCTAATAATCGTGCACGTGCAAGGCATGCCTTCTATATTATAAATTGCTTCAATCTATCATTTCGCTCTCTGACCCTCTGCATTAGAATACAAAATGCAGAGAGGATACAGTAATTTTCATTAACATAAATCTGCACCATCCAGTCACAATCGTAGGTTCAAGATCAACATCTACACTATCAGTGCAATATTACCATCTGAAAGTAAAATACTGATGCTACAGTAGTAGCTTGCATCATACTGCAGAGGATTTGTGTCCATACCCCAGGCGGTCATTCCATTGAAAAATAAAATAAAGAAACCAAGCTTCATTTACATTCAAGCTGAGAAAGGTGGAAAAAAAAATACAACACTTCGTGCATACATAAAGAGTGATTTCTCCGTTTTTTAATAGATATTGACTTTTGGACATAACTCAAAATTTTAATACTGATATAAAAAATATAAATTATGTTTAAACTATCTTTAATAACAAAATAAGTCGCAACAAAATAAATGATATTTGCAACAAATTTTTGAATAAGATGATGTGTATTCTTTTGGAGAATTGGTGACAAATCTGTCCTCTATAACGTTTAGTTGTGAGTAGTTTGCCAATCAAAACACTGAATAAGAATTATATATATTGGGTAATTGGGCATTTGTAAATTGTATATAATGAAATATATAATTACTGCAATGGAATTGTGACGTAATTTCACTGAATTACTTGATCTTCTGGACGATGTTGATCTGGAGCACACCTGCCTTGCTCGTCATTCATCTCCTAGCATCAGACAGTGGTCGAGTGCAGCAGCTGTTGCTGCTCTCCCATGGAGTCAAGATATTTTGGTTACATGTTGTTATTACTGAATAATCATTCTGCGTTTTCATCCCACAAAAAAATGTAGATAAATAGTATAGTTCAAAAAAAACATCAGTACAAGTTGCCATAACAATAACCTAAACATAGTATAGATAAAATTAATCTAGAGCGTAAAGCAGAAAGAAAATCGTGTACAGAAGAAGACTCAGAAATAAAATGGCCAACTCACTAGTGCAATGCTTTTTTTTATAGTTGATTAAATACCCACAACCATTGCTTGACATATAGATTGAGCTTTTCATTTCATATAATCTTAAAAGCATAATCAATCATTTGTTGCAATTGTATTATCTTCATATCTATTGAAATTGAATTATAACATGTCTAGATCAAGAAGATTTGAAAATGAGCATATTAGGATCTTTGGAGAAGCAATGTGAAATACATGGGATATGACAATGACTTGTATGACCTAGCAGTTTTGTGTGATCCCAAAAACCAGACAATTTCTGAACTAACAAAACTTCTGATAAATATAGCTAAACAATTAATGCAGGGGGAAGAACTCTCAATAATGCTTACCTGAAACGTTTGTTGAAAGCATAAACCATATGCTCGTAGAAATAGCTGCGTATGTCCAATAATTGGCGCATCCTCCTTTATCACCTCCTCTCTGTTTACCTGAAAGGCACATAACCAACATAAGATTAGGCCACCCAAGAAGTGTTGCCACTGCTTAAACAGAAAATCAAAGATCCCACAACTCTTAGTTGGCAAAAGTTTGGCATGGAGTTGAAAATAGACAATCTATTTCGTTTGAAATATTCAGTCGTTCCTTAAACATTTTTCTCTCCAATAGCAATTTGTTTGGTCAGTGTACCTCTTCAACTGCAAGTTGATACATAGCTTATATCTGACTCTGCATGTTGCCAGCTGTTAGGAAATTCAAACAACCACGGTTATTACAGAATTCACAGAGAAGACAACAACTTTTGCATGCAAGATTCACTAATGATGCTGAAAAACAAAGATAGATATTCGATACATAAAGGATAAACTACCTGTGCTTTCAATTTGCATTACCTATGCCATACAGATGAGACCCCCATGCATCAAGTAGGCTGAGCCTGACGGGTCATCTTCTTACTGAGCCCGTCAAACCAGACCACCGCGCACGCCGACCAAATCAGTTGTGCCCGTGCGTCCGCACCTGCGCCTTCATGGGCGGCATGGCGCCCCTGGTGTGGATGTCCGCCGCAGCCCGCAAGTGGTTGGAGGACGCCATTGCTACCGACGGTCGCCCCGCCTTCCACGCACTTCCCCTGTCCGGCGTGCGCGTGTCCCTCGCAGAGCGCGGCCCGCCCCCTCACCAGTGGCGCCGTCTGGTCGACACCGCCCCGGCCGGAGGCATCATCGCCGCAGGAGGCAGAGAGCTTATTCTTCTCCGGCATAGGCTTGGCTCCTTTAGGCGGCAGCATGCGGACAGCATCCTTGGTGGCGGATTGGTCCGTGGCGGCATCGGCGGCGGATCGACCCGAGAAAGCGAACGCGGCGATGAATCGGCCTGAGGGGACGACGGTTGAGCGCGCTAGAGAGAAGTGGAGGACATAGATATAAACATAAATTCTCTGTCTCAACTGATAAAAGTATGTCACTACGCAAGGATCGTTCCAACTGATATTGGGTGCACATGATCCGCTTCTCTGTATCTACTGGCAATGGCACCAATATCCAACATTGAATAAGATAGAATTCGGTTTTAAATTTCTAGACTTCCGTAAAATTCATGATGGTAAAATCGATTCTTTCCTAATAATTTCCCTCAAGGTTCATACGGTGGACTAGTAACGTGGCGATGACCGAAATTTATCCAACAAAAAGAATTAATCCAAATATTTATTCTGAAAAAATATGGCTATAACAAGTTGACAAAATCTTGAACTTAGTAAATTTCGAATCAAAGTATCTATACCCTGTATAAGACACCAATGATGATGATCCACCTTCCCATCATTATGTGGACCTACATATAGTGGATGGGCTTATAGATACATTTGTTTAGACTAACCGGTAAGAAGGTCTACATGTCTATTTTTCATTAGAAGTACCAATTATATCGGATAGGCACAACTTTATATTGTTAACGTTTGATTTTCTATATAGACACCAATAATGGTGGTGGTTTTATGGCCACCATCACCTACCCCACTGTCATGTGGGACTCACATACATGAATGATCTTATAACAAAGAACAAAGCTGGTAAAAAAAAGTCTACATTGATCTTTGTCTATTCTTTATTAGGAGCAATAGTCGATTTTAGCTAGACATTTTACATGTCATTTTAGCAATTATATAAAGATAACCAGGCTATGAAAGTCAAAAAAATACATAAGAAAATTTAGTATCAACTTTAAATTATGATCATAATTAGCAATCATGGCAAACTAACCAATAAAATCTGCTGAAAATATAGTCCGGTAAGTAGACAATGAGGAATGAGTTTAGAAAAAAAATAAGGTTCAACATAGGAGTACACGAACTTCAATTCATCTTTGGTATATAATGTCATTTTTCATCTTTGATCCTGCAGTATTTGCCAGTACTTAAGCAACTGTGAAGTTGGTAGAGAAACTCTAGAGTGGGTGAGATGTGTCAAGTCTCAACATCCATGGTCTCGTTGGAACACAGGAAAAACAGATATTTTCTTTTTTTCCTAAAACAACATCATATTGGAAGATTTTCTAGAACGGACATATAGGATTTTTTTAGTAAATTTTACAAAGCAACAATCTGGTCAGAACTATCACTTGGAGCAACTTTAGTAAGATATTTCACACTTAAACAATAACGAATTGATTTATCACATAAGTGCATCTTTATCTTTTGACATGTGGGATAAACTTGTAACAATGGGGCCCAACACACTAGACATACAAAGTTTAAAGTTGTCTAATAAAACCATTTGCTATAGTTGCATTTTTGTGAAATGAACAACTAAAGTTGAAGTAAACCAATAATTTTGACATAATAGCTGTAGGTTTTTGAAATTTACTATTTTTCTTTATTTTTGGAAGCCTTATCACTTATAGTAATTAGCCTTCTATACTGTGTCAGTTCGTCTAACCTACTTTAAACCTCATTATTTTTTTATTCTAATACAAAGCTTCTTGAAAAAAAGATTTATAAAGTATTTATTTTTAAACTACTTATAGAAATTAGCACGTATATGACGTATTGACCATCTGCTACGAATATCTGATCACTCTTATGCATACCACTTCTTTATGTTACCGTCCCTTAAATACTCAATAACCTACAGAAGATCGGAGTGACAGTAATGTATAAGGAATACACTTGGCCTCATACGCACAACTACATTCTTCATCCACTTTAAAAACCAATACCAATTTTCAATGTTGTCGCTCTTAACAAAAGCGAGAGCCATAGGTAACACCTGGTTTTTCCCACTAACTATAATTGCTATCAATATCGGTTCTCTGTACTTTCTAGTTAGAAATATTCCATCAATGCAAAGTTTAGGATGACAATGTACAAAATTCACAAATGCATGCACTTAATACAAAGAAAACCTATTAAAGCAAACTTTGCTAAGAATGGTTAAGTGATGAGAATGATTTAAGGTCGTAGTAGCTCTCTAGATTCCTCTAAAGAATACAAACTACAAGACGTGGCAAATTATCGTATGAAGTTTTGAATGTACTAAACATCGTCTCCACAATATTCTGTTTCGCCCTCCATGCCTTCGTATAGGTAATTATGTATTTAAGTTTGTCCTCAATATACCTGATAATTGACATTGATTTATATCCCAGATTTTGCACAACATCGGAATACATCTCTGTTATAATAAATACAAATATCATATTACTGTAGTATTTCTTACGCCATTATAAGTGATAGTTATACTCGGTAACAATTGATATCTACCAGTAATCCTACCATTTATCCTAAATGCATACACCCTCTATGGACACCCATAATTTAAGTTCACACACTTTACTCTATATATTGACTTGCTTGATTTTGTGACCCAAAAGTTCCTTTAAAGTGATATCGCCCAATGCTTACTTGACTCCATCAGTTCCTCTTTATATGCATACTTAGTTTTCTGAATAACATCGTTGTCCTTATACTCCATATTACGTAATACCCCTTAGGGATTATAAGTCTAGAGAAGTACTCAATGGACTATTATGAGTAATTTATATTACTGTACTTCTTGTCCGATGATTCATCATCCTCTAGATTCCCTACCTCCTCCTTCTTGTTGATGCTCTGACTTATTTTTCTTTATTGTTTTAGCATCACTTCCCACCATATTTAGACCCTTTTTGTCTTACGCAGCCATTAAAATAGTATTGTCTTTCTCATATAATAACACTAAAAATGCTTGGTGGCTAACATTTTTGCAATGCATTTTTTACATACCATCTCCACATGGTAGTGGAATTTATCGACATGAAGTCCTAAA
The DNA here is from genome assembly GCA_030770085.1 of Oryza coarctata. Lineage (NCBI taxonomy): Eukaryota > Viridiplantae > Streptophyta > Magnoliopsida > Poales > Poaceae > Oryza > Oryza coarctata. The sequence goes on from CM061471.1 coordinate 11,301,408, forward strand.
TACACGGTTATTTGGTTAACCTAGGAGCTAATTTGAAAGCCTTATATTAACTAGTTTTACACTACTAAAAAAACTTCTCTCAACTGGACTTTCGATATCCTTTAGGGTTGAGCCAAATTATGATAGATCTATACTATCTAGACTATGCCTAGCATTCTTTAACTATAATATAACCGAAATACCACTTTATTTGTCATATATGTTCATAAAAAAACATAGTTAAACTAAATAAGAAATTAATCATCATATCTAATACCGTGTATTCTATATTTCAACATTTAAATATTACGAATAAAACTATCTATAGATCTAAAAATAAAACTATTTATGAATCTAGAAAAATACTACATATACTACTTTATTTCATCACTGAGAATAAATATTACAAATGCTATAATTTTTTATCTCCATACAAATCCATAAGCTAGCAACGCTTCGCCGCTTTACTTTGTCTCCTCGCAACTCTCTCTTCTCTTTTTTTTGTTTTTTTATTAAACTAGACTTTTGGACAATTGAAAAAGATCTTGTAGTCGGCTGTTAAAAAATAGGCAAGAGAGACATCTGCAAAATTCTAGGCTCCCTCCCCTACTATGAACAGATCTGTTAATTTTACAAGTGAACTCTTAGGGATAAAAAAACGACCAAACAGAGAATAGTAATACGTGTAAAAACGACAACCCCTCCTCTACTGCGCGTCCTACCATGATATTCTATAGGCGACTCTCTCCCGCGAAAAAAAACGCTCTCAGCTAGGAAGATAGGAAGATAAGAGTTGGAGTTATATATCGGTATTTTTTAATATATATATATGCAAATATTTTAATTAAAAATGTATAAATAAAAAAATTAATTATGTTTGAATGCCAGGTCTTGGAATGTTTCACCAAGAGAAACCCAAGTTTTCCGCAAGTTTTCCGTGCAATTAACTGGTTGTTTTTATGTATAAAATGAAATTGAATGACAGATATATATGGGTCAGAGTGATACCGAGGGATTCTTTCGAACTCAGAAAAATGTTACATAACTAGTTTAATTCTTGTAAATTCTTTCAAAATTCCTCCATTCGGGAAGGAAGCCTGAGCTTGAGGCTTAATTTATTGAGCATCGGAGTAAGTTTGACCCGAATCAAAATATCAACACGATCTAACAAATACTCAAAATTAAGTTCCAGCTAGTCTCGTGTTTCAAAAAGGCAACTTTTCTAATAAACTAAAAGTGTACCACTGGAAAGTAGTAGGAAAGCTCGAAAAAAATGACGCTGTTCCGAGCAAAACGAACCAACATCAACATAGCTAGCAAATGGCCGATAGCTAGGTTGTTCTTTTTTTCCTTTGCTTTTTTCTGTTTACCTAGGATTGGAATTAGATGCATTATTCATTGCTTTTCGTGAGAGGCTTGTCAAAATATATTCTACTCCGAATCTCCGATCCATGAAGTGATCAGATCAGTACAACTCAATCAGCACGTTACATTGCTAGTTACATTGCATAATCACCACTCTCCCTTGAAAAGATCAAAACTTGGGAGCCAAGAGCCGAGGGCAGTTGCCACATCATTACTTTTGTAAAAAAATATTTTTTGTTTTTCGAAAATAACGTGAAGCTACAATTTTTTTTCATTTGTGATTATGTGAAGCCAATTCAAAACACCCACAAGTTATGCAAGACAAGAATGAACAGCCGGCAATTCCACACTTACATTTCGCGTACCATAATTATAGGCAATTTGAAACATCATATTTTTAAAAATAAATTTAATAAATAGTTTAGAACAGATTAATCTAAGTATAAAAAAGTTTTCTTTTTGATAAAGTTTAGATGCATAGTGAAAATAATTCATAACAATAGTATCTGAAACAATCGGGCGGTGTCATCGTTACTCCGTCCTCCACTTGGCAGGTGCGTAACCTGGCGCACACGGCGGGCAGTATAAGATCCCTGGGCTCGGCCAGCCACATATACCTCTCGTGTCTCGTGAGCTCCATGGGAAGACGGCAAGGGTAGACGCCACGCGCCACCACCACCCAACCGATCCCTTTCTCCGCGCGCTCCGCGAATCCCACAGAGCGCGCGCGCGAGCGCCAGCGCCATGAGCGCCGCCGTCGCAGCCTCCACCGGCGCCCCCGCCGCTGCCGACGTCGAGAAGGGCGGCGCGGCCGCAGGCACCAACGTCGATGGCGGCTTCCCGGCGGCGGCGGGCGAGGGCGTGGTGGGCGCCGTGGTACGGCGCTGGCGGCGGCAGGACCGCCTGGAGAAGTCCAGGTCGGTGCTCCGCGTCGCCGCGTGGGCCTTCTCCCTCCTCACCATCGTCGTCATGGCCGCTAACGACCACGGCGACTGGATGCAGTTCGGGCACTACGAGGAGTACAGGTGAGTGAGCTCCCCTCTCCCGCTCGCCATTGCCATGCGCGCCCCAAGTACACTACTCGATCGTCCTTGATCCATCGATGCCTCCCCGCGCGCCTCGGTCGTTGTGGGTGGACGCGACGCCACACCGGCGCGGCGGCGGCGGTGAACACACTTAACCGAACGGTTGGTGGGTGCTTGCTCTTTGTGCAGGTACGTGGTCGCGATCGGGGTGCTCACCTTCGTCTACACGACGCTGCAGCTGGTGCGGCACGGCGTACGGCTCACCGCCGGCGGCCAGGACCTGCAGGGCAAGGTCGCCCTGCTTGTCGACTTCGCCGGAGATCAGGTCAGCGCCGCACGCTGCACGCCTCGATTAATTATGCATTCCTCGGTTACGCACTTTTTGCCGTACTTCAGTTTGTTGCCGTGTCATCTCTGCAATGCATCGAACATCCGTAGCATCGTCTCGCCGTAAGAGATAAACTTAAATTATTTAATCAATCAAAGCATTAGGCACACTTGCTTGCACAATACGAAAAGCGGCTGGATACTTGGACATCGCAGTGAAACTTAAATTTGTTTATCAATTATTCATCATTTGCAGAGTATGGATTGCTCGTTGAGATTCAGGGTGGTAGTTAATTTAATTTGGTGTTAATAAGAGATCAATTCTTTAGTTAGGGTGCCTTTCAGAATTAGCTCTGTAATATAATGCTGCTAAATGCTAATGCACAACTCGATCGTCCGGACAACTGTTCATGAGATGCGGCTGAGATGAGAATTAGAGTAAGTTTAATAACAGGCTATAAACTTAACTACGTAGATGAGAGAAAAAAATAGAAAGTATGGCTCTCATAAAAAAAGCTAAATTTATACATGCTTCAAATTAATTATATTAATTATATAAGTGAGAGAAAAAGAGATGAGAAAAAAATTAGAGACAGGATTACAGCTAACATGTTAACTCTAATATATACGTATAGCTAGTAGTTAGTAGTTAGCTTTACTATTAAACTTGCTTTTATAGTGCAAAGCTGTCATGTGCCGGCTTTTTAATCCATTCCTTCAGTTGATTATTAATTAGTTGTCCTTGAAATAGACCTAATGAGTCCACATGGCATTTCCAGTAATATAATTCAATTCATACCTTACATTAAATTATTACATACCTCTAGATAATAGAAGTCTTAGTAGTAGGATTAGTAGTTCTCTGGCTACTAATGGTCTGATGGACATAAGCCAGCCCACATTTGTCTGAATCACAAATAACACATTTCGATCCACATGGAAATGCAAGAAGCTGTTTCAGTCTGTTTCAAAAACAGCTGACATGCAATGTGCAACAGTACGGCGAGCCGTTTCAGTTTGCTTCATAACTACTGATATGATATCAAATAGATCTAAAATACAGTGCGAGTGTTTGATAGTGATCTCATATGTGGTGACCACGGAACAGAATTGATTGCTTACAGAATTGAGGTTGTGGATAAGCCAAAATGTTAAGTTGACAATGGCCTGTACGTTATCAAGTAACTTCGCATCTAAGTTTCTTTCTGTCCAAATTCCAATTAAGCGAAATTAATATGGCAAATGCTCTAGAGCCTTTGACTTGATGGCAGGCCGGCCATTTTAAACAAGAATTAGATACGCTAAGCATGTGCATGATGGCAATACGAACCTGGGAATACCTCAACATGCTTAATGTCGACAGTGACATATGTATACGATGCACTCTGAAACGCTCATGTTTTATCGGTGTCGACATGCGTATGTTACTACTGCAGGTGACGGCGTACCTGCTGATATCAGCGGCGTCGGCGGCAATCCCGATCACGAACCGGATGAGGCAAGGCGCGGACAACGTGTTCGCCGACTTATCGGCGGCGTCCATCAGCATGGCCTTCTTCGCCTTCGTCTGCCTCGCCCTCTCCGCCCTCGTCTCCGGCTTCAAGCTCGCCAAGCAGACCTACATCTGATCATCCACCCATCTCCATCCATCCATGTCGATCTGTTTGTACAGCTAGTCGATTGTTTATTTCTTCGTAGCGGTGGTGATGTGTGTTGTAGTAGTGTGGTACATACGTACGGGCTTTGTTTCTTGTTTTCTTTTCGGTTGGGATTCGAATTGGCGGGTGGGGTTTATTTGCGTGATTAGAGGAATTAATCGATCCATTACATTGAATGATTTGATTGTCTTGTGTGTTTGTTTAGGCGTATGCAATAGCAAACCGAATTAAACACGTACTTAAATATATATGTGATTAAACAACAAATTGGAGACGTGAGTATGTGCAGTGTGCACCCCATCTTGCAGAATGGCTGTGTGCAGTGTTTTGGCGTATATATGCAACAGCAAACTATATTAAACATGCAGGTTACGCCACGTTTGGAATCCGGATAAGTTTTCATGTTTCCATCAACTGTTTGCTATCAAATTCATGTGTTCCATCCACACTGACCCCCTTTTTCCCCCCTTTTCTGATAGGAGAAGATCGTCGTTGTCTCGCCCAGTGCCTTGTGTAGTTGTGTTAACAAAGATGGGCCAAACAAGTTTTTTTTTCAATAAAGATATATAATGACGGTGACATGGAAATGTGGAATTAAGCAAGTCATCGTCATTCGTCATCGACGATGTAGGTCCCTCGCTCTCGCCAACATGGCCCAGCCCAAATGAGGATATGGGTCACACGTTCGAGACTTTCCCTTGCTGGATTTTTTTAACACCTACAGATAGGCTTTCCGGAGAGAGGAAATAAATTCCATTTTGCCGCGTCAGACTCATTTCAACAGAGCACTTAACTCCTTCTTTTTTTTTTCATTTTACATCCCAAACGTACTGAAAAGGGGAACTTTACTCTGTAACTGTGTTTCTCTTCTTTTTTTTTATCTATACCTAAGTCGAAGTTGGCAATGAATTTAATAGGATTAATAGATGCATTGTTTAGAATATTTTGTCACTGTTTATATAGTTTGGAAGCATCTAAAAATGGTTCCGGCATCAATATTTTAAAGTTTAAGTAAGCAGTTATAAAAAAATTAAAAATGTTTTGGACCTTTGATAATGATGGCATTTATGATTACAAAATTTCAGTTTAAAATACCCATGTATGAAACAAAGGGAGTCTTTTTAATAGTTTTAGAGGTAAAATAAGGAAAAATAGTATAGGAGTTAAGTAATTCAACAAAATAGCTCGAGTGAGTAAAATGTATCTTTTCATTATAGAAATCTTTTACTATAAATGAACTTGTAGTGTCTATAATAAATATATTGGTAATCGGTATGTGTAGTAGTGCTGCCACGGTGGGTACCGACGTGGCCGAGGTTAAACGCCACATCTTATCCTAATGTGTAATCACATGCGTACTTATCGCACGGCAATCTCAGGTTTATTCCCTAAGTTTGACGTTTATGAATTTAAAAGGTTAAATTTTACACGGTTTTTTAGGTAACTACCTTACCGCGAAATAAGGGATTTGCTAGACAACTGCCGGCTGTTTTATTTTGATTTGTCAGCCGGATTTTTTTGGCCGTTCATCTGCTCTGAGATTGGTGATATTTTTGGGGCCCGCAGCAACCAAGGGTTGAAAACCCGTTTCCAGCCCAATCCATTCTAGGGGACGGAGCGAAGCTTGTCGTTTTGTCTCCAAACACTACGACCAAAATCCCCAAATCTCAGAACCACACCCATACAGCGCTCGGCGGAGGCGATGCAACCGGAAAATCTCGCCGGCGATGGCTAGAGGCTCCTCGTGCAGCAGGGTCATGAGCACCGTGGCGTCTCCTCCGGCGGCCAGAGTTCCTTCTGTGTTTCTCGTAGCAGTCAGTGAGGGCTCCATGGTGCTTCTCACGGTAATCAGCGAGGCCAACTTGGACTCTCCGACGGCGGTCAGCAAGGCGGATCTGTGTTGTTTTTGAGTGGTTAAAATTGATGCATATTCGTGGTTCTGTGTAGTTGAATGGAGAGTTGTAGCTTTGTGAAGTTAGATAGAATTCATGCTTGGCTGGCACCGTACTCTTAAAATCCAGGGGCAGCGTACTCTTGAATGGAGAGTTGTAGCTTTTTATTTGATTTCATACATGTGGGTATTAGCTTTCTCTTCAGATGGTGTAGATGTTTAAATCCAGGGGGGGGGGATTGATGTTTGATTTTTTATGTAAATTTTGTTTTGACAATGCAGTACACCCATGCTATATGTTCATATATAATGTTGCTTATTTAGGTGTTTAGAATTCATATATAAAAGTGTTTAGAATTCATGATTGATGTTTTGCAAACTGTTGCTTATTTAGGTTGGATTTTTTTTCCATTTCATCCTTGCGGAGTACATGTATATTTTTTGCAGATTATTTTTCTGATTTGTTTGAGGTGAGATCATCTTGGTGCATCTGTTTGATCTTATATTTTTGCTAATCGGCTAACGTAAACAGTACGTGTCGTCTCTGGACTCTGTAGTAGCACTAATGTGTGAGATTTTTTAGTGAGCAGTGAAGGAACCTTTCATCCCATTCAGGGGGACTGGCTGGTTTCTCTTCTTTTCCTACTTTTTTTTGCATTAGAAATTCTGTACCTTCAAGATAGGCTAGCTCTTTTTGTGCAGCTCTGTTTCTGTCAATAGGAAATGGAGTACTAAAGCATTCGTCAATGTTTAATTCAATTTCTAAACACTTTTTTAGTTCCCTTGAGAAGTGCAGATAGCTTCTAGTGTTCCACTTATTTTATACAACATTTAGTCAGAATAGGTCCTATTCTTATAGATTCTGCGCATCATTTGTAGAAAGATGAAATTCTTCCCTCCATTGGCCCTGCAGTATTCACAAAGCACACATACTATTTTTTCAGTACTACATCTATATATAATTCCGAACACAAGATTTTTGTAGACAGTTATTTTGTTTTACTTTCAATAACCCCCCTTTATGTTACTACCTCTTCATGTTCTTGGTTTTCCATCTGCAGAATTTCCTGCATGCTTACATCTAGTTTTCTATTTTCGAGATGACCATTTAATTTAGCATTTTCTAAAATCATGTAAGATACTCTGTTAATTTTGTGTATTTTTGCATATCACCTGGAAGTAAAATGAATCTTCCTGGGGAGTGACATGCAGTTGCGCACTGGCTTGCTGGGCACCAGTCATAGCACGCTACATACGGGCAGTGAAAAAACTAGGTACAGCATTTTCAGTCAATATAGTTATACTAGTTGTATACAGTTATGTTTTTTTTTTGTTTTCTAATTTTGATTAAATCTAACTTATACTTACCATAGTGGGTATTAGTTTTGTTTGTTTTGTTTTGTCTGAAAACGATAGCATCATTTTCAGTAAATAGAGGTTAGTTTTGTCAGCAAATTTCTGGCAATGGGTATTAGTTTTTTTTTATTACAAAGCACATAATCTTAATAGCATTACTAGTTTTGTTTGCTACTAGCAGTACCCTAGTTTTGTTTTCTACTGTCATAGCTTAGTTTTATTTTCTATTAGCACTACCCTAGTTTTGTTTCTACTTTCATAGCTTAGTTTTGTTTGCCACTAGCAGTACCCAAGTTTTATTAGTTTTGCTAGTTACTAATTATACATAGTTTTGTCACTTGTCATTATTACATGCACGAAGTTGGGTCATTTGTTGTTATTACATGCATGCAGTTACTAAATATACATTGTTTTGTCATTTCTTAAAACTATGCATGTATATCTAAAATCAAAATTTTCAAGTGGATTCGTCATTTTTTCTTTTTGTTTGGAAGATATTGTTGCGGCTGCATAGCCGTAGCAACCACAGCAAAAATGGTGCTACTTGTACTATAGTTGCAGCCCAGCTGCAGCGTAGCACAAGCGAGCAAGCCCATACTAGCTTTCAAGCTAAACAACCCATTCGAAAGCAGGGTTTATTTATAGATATATGCAATGTCTTCAGAAAAAAATTTAATAGTTACTCAGACATAAACATTACAAGTCAATCCACCTTAATTTTTTGCAATGTGCTGAATGCAATTTTTCATGAAGATTCTTTTGTTTTCGAACAGCTTTTGTGAGTTGGAGTACACTTCAAAGAAATGACGAATGCTAGTCAGGTCAGATGCATTGGTGAGAGAGCTCATCGTTCGAACTGTTTTGCAGTAGTCTGTTCTAGGAAACAAGTTCACGTCCATCCTAGAATTTAATATGTTTTGATTTAAGTTTATGTCATCTCCACGATTATTTTGATGTCAGATACCTGTTCTCAGTTGTTTTGTCTGATGATTCAAATAAATCCTCATGGTATTAGGGTGAGATAAGATAAAACTTATATTATCAAAGGAAGTTTGGTTTTTGTCTAATGCTCGTTGAATGTTTGTTTTGTTTGAAAATTTGGAGAAACATGCTTTATTTAATGAATGTTTCCTCAGAAATTCAGTTAAATCAGTTAAATATTTTCAAAATTTTTAGTTAACTTGAAAAAAGTTTGTTGACCGAATATATTGTGTATGCGCTGTATTTTAAAATGTTTTTGGAGAAACCTTCTTCATTGAAAAATATTGCTATTATATTATTTTAAGTTATGTTTGCTAGACAGTTAAAAGCAGTAATAAAACTACTATTATTTTGACAATAGTTGTAGTGCAATATACACAGTACAAATTAAATTCTATTGGCCCAAAGTTTCTAAGCCCTTTTTATACTCCCTTGGTCTTAAAATATAAGCAAGTTTTAGCTCTTCACATGACTATTAAGGAGAATGGTAAAAATTCTTATTTGTCTTTTTAAAATAGATAAGTATTATGAGTAGTTTAGTGATAAAAGTTATATTCTATAAGTATTCTACAAGTATTTGGTTTTTATATTTAGAAAAATTTTAAACTCTAAATGTAATATTTTAGGACATTTTGAAGTATATTTTATATCTTTTCCTGGGTTGAAAGAGCATAGGCCAAAAAAGTAAAAAAAAAAAACACGCGCACACACACATATGGACTATGGGGGACCCATTGACAGCCCAAAGCAGACCCAATCAAAAACGCTAGTTGAGAGGAGGTTCGGCCGTCCGGGAGGCGTCAGAATTGTTTGCCTTGCGTCGGAACTTGGAATGGGAATGGTCGCACTGTCCGGCTGATGAAAAAAATTCAGCTGGCTACTGTATAGACAGTCCGGAATAATGGTAAAATCTGTAGGGGTAAACCCCGCTCCAAACTTTCTACTCTGAGGTGGGCCATAGTAATAAAGCCGACGCGCCAACGACGGCGAAGACAGCGACAGCGACAGGCACGTGCCCACACCGGTAAAAAACCCCAGAGAAGGATCTCTATTCGATAGGGATAATGGAAAAGGAAAACGCAAGCAACACAATACCGTGGGCCTCTGCCCCTCGATCCATCCATCCGCTGCAACGGATAAGATCCCGCCCCACCGCGCGCCGCGATAAACGCGTCATCCCCTCCGATCCGGTCCTCCATCCACTTCCCCCACCGCACGGCTCGACTATATTACCGTCTCTCTGCCCCCAAGAACGCCATCCCTACCCATCCCCGGATAGATTCCATTCCCCTATCCATCAGCGAGCGAGTGGGCAGAAGAGATCGAGATGGAGGTGGCGAGAGGCGGCGGTGGCGGGAAGCTGAACCCGTGGGCGGAGCCGTTCGTGCCGGCGGGCTGGCGCTGCGGCGGCGCGGGAGGTGTGGTGGAGGAGGCCGAGGCTGAGGTGGAGGACTTCTCCCCCGAGTGGTGGCGCCTCGTCGCCGCCTCCCCTGCCTTCCGCGACCGCTGGCTACGCGACTACTCCGCGCTGGGGCTGCTCGACGACGAGGAGGAGGGGTTCCTCCCCGACGACCTATTCTCCTCCTGCCCTGATCTGGGAGAGAGGGAGGAGGACAGGAAGAGAGCGGCGGATTTCGCTCTCGGCGGCGGGAACAAGGTAAAGGGCGGGTCCGCCGAGGTGGTTGCGTGGGGGATCGACAAGTGGTGGCGCGCCCACTCCTCGCCGCCGGAGGTGCCGAGGTACGCCGAGAAGGCGCCCAGGAGGGTCGCCGCCGGCGCCGCCAGGGTCAGCCCCCGCCCCATCCAGCAGCCGCGCTGAGCGACCGTCGCCCGCCGCGCGCAGTCTTCCCCACCCGTCTTGACACAAAAGCAGAAAAATTTAGGAAAAAAAGTTTTGTTTTTTTCGATCTAGCCTTCTGCTAATCTCGTCGCGTCGTCGTCGTCAAGATTTGGGTTTTGGTCAAGTTCTATCGAGCTGCGAGAGATCTCCCCTGCGTTGTGTACAGATCCATGTAAAAATGCTGATGTAATAAGATTGCAGCGAGATCTCGCAGCTGCTGCCTTTTTAATTTTCGAAATTTGGATCCAATTCCCCTTTCGTGTCTGAGCTGTGATTTTCATTATCCGTTTGTCTATCTGCTGGGCGGCAAATTTTGCCTCGGGTCCTGTAGAAGTCAACTTTTAGGGAAACATTCTTCGAAAACGTAGTAATTTGCGGATGTACGTAATTTACGGATGGACATTGTCTCCATTAATTTAGTTTTAGGACACGTGTACGTATGAAAAGATAGAAATGCCCCTCGCATTTTTCCACTTTGACCAACTAGAGCCGCAAGCCGGTTGTTTGTGACTTGAGAGCTCGCCACCATGTTGTCGACGTCCCTATCTTCTCGCAACAGGACCCGCGCCACGTCCCCCGACCTATAAATGTTGGCCTTGTCACCCACCTAGCCATAGCGACCCCAAAACACACCCAACTAATCTCGTCGCTATGAACACTACTCCCTCCTTAAACCGCTATATTATCTCACTGACATGGGGCCTAGCTTCTTAAAATGCGAGAGGACATTTCTGTCTTTCTTCCTTCTCTCTCCCCTCATTTGACTGAAATATTAAATTAATGGAAGCACCAGTAAATTACCACGGTTTTGAAGTATGTTTCTCTAAAACTGACTTCTAGGATGTCTTACAGCTAAAACCCTAAGTAACAATATCCATACCAAAATTTGCATATTAGCACTAGGCCACTAGCTTTGGTAATGCACTATGCCAATTTGCACCACCCTTGGATAAGGATCAGGTCATAATTCGGTGAAACTCGTAAAATTTCGGGTTAATTGGATCCATGCCATTATTAACGTGTTGATTTTAAAAATTACCATTACTATCATGAAATATATTGTGTCCCACTAATCTTTTCTAAAAATTAAACCGTGACATTGTAATTAAGTTTTTTTTGTTACCTTCTCCAAACCTATTCCATCCATATCTTGAGACTAACTTGAGGTGAGCTCACCGATGACGATCGAGGTGTTGGTTGAAGCTATCGCCTATGGGCCAACCGAGGTGTATTTGCTGGCAATGGCATGCTCCTCCACCCTTGTCCATCATGAGCTCTCCATGCTCTCTATTCTCGAGGTTGCATATAGCCTTTCGCCTCTACTTCCGTCTGCACCTTTGAGCCGGTTAGTCCTTTTGGTGGCGATTAGGCCAAACTTGTGGTGCATCCCCAACACGGAAGCCATGCGAGCTAATACTGACGAATAGATTTGACTACCAGCGTGGCCATCCAGTGCCCAAAAGTTTGCATTTATCCTTTTACCTAACCTACCATAGTAACAAATATGTATTTAGTCACTCTTCTTCTATATTACACTCGAATCGATTTCACTACTTTGACTCCCTAGAGTAGTTATCAGGGTAGCGATGATCGTTAGTACTCATAGGTCCTTAGAGCAAAGATAGATAGTCTCCGTATTAGCGGTATTACTGGTCATCTCCTCCAGTGACTTAAGACGACTGAGCTGCTTGAAGAAGCCATGGGGGTGATGACGAAAAGATGCCACACTTTGCCGCCTCCCTTTCCTTACCAGATTTAGCACTAATGTCGCTTTCCCCTCCTTATTCGAAAGAAGAGAAGAGATAGAGCAAAGAGAAGTTGGGTTGGGTACAAATCCAAAGTAGAGGGGTTAAATATAAATTTGTTACCACTTTGAGCTTTGGAGAGGACTAAATGTAAAACTTTTTATCACCATAGAGACAACCACGTCGTGACCCAAGATCTGTGAAAGACAGTTTAGACAATTATGTATCTAAATATACGATTTACATGTTGATGCATCTAAGTAACACGTTGGTTAAAAGACCGACCGTGCATTTAACTTTGTAATAAATCGCCCTAGTTTCTATAAAAATTCTTTAAATTTTATACTTTTAGACAAGGCCTTGCTGTCTAAAGTGGCCAGGTACTCGTGTTAATTAGTGTGGGTTAGGTTGGTCTGCATGCTCTCCAAGTTGCTATTGCATTGATCTCCACCGTCAGAAGCACTACTTGCATGCAAAGACTATTGCTCCGTCTAAAAATTAGTCCTTGCTGGTACAGTGACACATCATTCCAAATGGTCAAACCTTCAAATGTTAGGCATTATATCTTTGAAATTATGAGCTCGGGTCCTCCGGAAACATAAGGCGTGGTTTGACTGTCTAATTTTGAGCTGTGACAACGATTAATCCAGGTAGCATACATGCATACTAGAAAGGGTACGCGCGCTACGCCGCGCGATACGGCCAGCCCACGTAGAAGACCGTAAGAGCTGGTGAGCTGCTAAATTGGATAGCAGAGTAAACAATGAGCAGTGGAGTGCATTCCTATTTTTTATTTAGGGCGTGTACGGTTCTATTAGGCACGATGGCTGTCATCGTGACGATCATCATCCTTGAATGAAACAATTGCATATTTGGCGCTATTTTCTCTCTTTTATAATCATGTATCATTGTGATAACAAGAGGCACATGATGATACCGTGTTGCATAAGAGAACCAGGAACAGTATAGTTGGATAGCAGCAGAGATAATAATGATATAAGCATATACAACAGAGGATATAACGAAACTTCTATATAAACGAAGAGCCAACCATCAAACTGACATATAAATGAGAAGCCGAGCACCACTGTTTCGAAACCAACAGTAGCAACATGGTAAATGGCCTGCTGTTCTCCATGGAACCTGCAAATCCACAAGAGAACGTGTGAAATCATACACGCAATTACTGGTCGAAACTAAGCAAGGCAGAACTTCAACGTTATCGCCAATAAAAGAGCCATCAATCTTGGCAATGCAACACTCCCCATTTATGAATGGAACAATCTGAACATTAGCTTTAGACAAAGTTCGTTGAGTATATAGAATATACGGTAGTAAACAAGTCGTTGCAATGCCTTGGTACCAAATAGTGCATGGCATACATCATTTATATATAAATAATAATAAATTTATCGGACATGCTTCTTATAAGCACAAGATTAATGAGGTAGTGAAAGGCATTGCAAAGATCAAAATATTTAGGCATCAGGTAAAAAATCACTGGTAAATCTTACTTGTACATATTTTATAAATATTTATTCCTATTTAATATGGCACAATAGGAGCCTCTCCTGTTGTTTCATGAAAAAAAAACATTGCTCGGCATGCGGAGGGCTAACATGGTATGCTGTTTTTTTCTGGTTGTTTTGCAGCTTTTTTCTGGTTGTTTTGCATTCTTGTTGTCTTACGAAGGAACATTCTGTTCTTTTCTTCGATCTATGTTAGGGTTTGTGTACGGTAAGCAATTACAGACTACCATAACATGTTTGAGTGGCATTAGAATAAAAAAAAGATCGACTCGAGTATTACTATATTAGATGAATCAGACATTGATAGGTACAGAAAATATAGCGATCAATGATACTGAAAAAAAACATGTCTATTCAAGTGAATATTGTTAACCATTGATTATATATGGTCCATAAAGCATGAACCATAAAAAATATTGACATAAAGAGCGATATATTAAAAAGGAAATAATAGCATGTACCTAGTCGATTGGACATGCTTGCGTAGAAATTCTGCATCTTACCTCTGTACCTCTGATTTTAGAGCAACAAGTATTTCATCCAGTTTTTTAATCAGAATCTACAGACGAAAATGAAGCCAAGTCAATGTCCCAAACAGAAAGAAATCGTTCCCATGGAACATCACCAAGTGGAAAAATATATTATAAAAAGAAATAGGCAATTAATTTGCATTGCAGAAGTGTCTCAGCCGATAAACGAAAGCTCACTAAGAAACTCATGTAGTCATATTGATGATATATAATCTCTGTGATAAAAGATGTACATAGGATAATATATCCGTCAGAATTAAACTATAAATGAGATCGAATGATGAAGCAAACGCTGATTGGCTCACAGAGAGAAGCCGATTAACACGGTAAGAGAGCCGATCGAATGGGTTGGAGATATATTCGGTCTGGTTAAAAACAGAAGATTATCTATGACTAACTTTGAGGGTCATAAATAAAAAACACGACAAAGTGATTTATATATATACAATATATAATATGTAAGCTAGTCAAGTTTAGATAGCTTTATAATTTCTTATAGATTAATTTTTTATACATTTAGTAAATATTGTATAGAGGTTATCTGTAACCACGTCAGACTCTTATAAAATCATACAATATAACTTCGATACATCATCATTCTAGTTCATTTAGATTTTTTTTCCGATGGGTTCTGGCTCTCGACGTGAGATTATATCGGTTAAGCTCGATCTTCGACAAAAGGGTAAATCCCGCCATTATTATGGATTATTTTGCTTGGTCTAAGACTGCATTGATTAAGTCCGACCACTTAGTCTAATCAAACGCACCACATCACGTTCGCGTGAGACTTGTCGATATATCTATCACCCTTCGCTGTCTCCAGTATCATGCTGCATTGGTTAGATTTAACCTATGAGATCGATAGCGGTGGATCGAGCCGTTGGCCTGACTAGTATTCGTGCAGCGTTTCGTCGGAGTGAGTAACCGATAAGTTATCATCACTGTGCGCCTTATATCTGCTTCGCATATCGTTTAACGATTAATCAGCTAGCGATCGATCTGATCGTGTCGGATTCGACCTGATACCGTCTCGGTTAGGTTCGATCTATTAGGCTCATGTCTAACGGGGCTAACATCAAAATCTAGAAGATTTTATTCCCCATCGACTCAGATAGCCAATGAGGTTAGATATAAGCATGCATAACACATTCAACCGGTAAGCAATCGATGACCTTGTTCCTTTCTTTTTGATTTAGCCTCCATCGTCTCTGCGCCATTAGTCCTCATCTCATACTGTCTCCGTTCGGTCCGATATATTAAGACTAGTTCTAACGGTGCCATTACGATGGTCACTGATTCTCGTGACTTCATGAAGGATCGGGCCACTCTCCGTGCTTTTATCGCCTTCATTCTACATAGCGTCATCGGCTCTTTGGCCGATAAGACTTTTATTTTATTCCACATGTCTATCGCTTACGTCTTCATCGGCTTTTTAGCCAATGTTCGAGTGCTACCTTTCCTATCGATACCCAGCTGATAGGGTGAGCCGTATCAGGCCATCGACCGATTGGCTTACGGATCTTATTATCTATCTCCTTATCAATTGCAGGATAAAATTAACTGACACGTCCTCAAACCTACTAAGGACGAAGCTAAGCAGATCTTCTAGGTCTTCACGTGACCAGAACGCCGTCTCCCTCGATTGGACCTCCACCGGCCCGTTTACGGCCTCACCTAGCCCGATCGGCCTCTGCGAGATTCAGCAAGGCTCATGAGAAGGAAATAAAATGAATATCTTACAAAATGCTACATAGCGGAAGCATGTTTGGCAAAAACTAAATGAAAGATGTAGCCAACTTTTTGAACAGTTAAGGCATTGTATGAGGTAATTTTCTACCATCTAAAGTGTACATTGATGTTAAGGCCGGAAGCTGAACACACAATCTTAAAGCCAACAAAATTGTTTTAGAGCAGCTAAAGAAGCATGCATGTTTTCTTGAGTGAGCATTCCAAGCTTTACAACATGACTCAGGAAAACTGAGTTGCTAGCAAATATATGCTTATTTAATCAATAAGCATATCACTCATCATTTCTGGTTGGCTTAGTAATTTTTCTTAACCGTTCATAAAGTACAACAAAATTGACAGCTCTAGCAGGTGGAAATTTGCAACCTCACACCTCTGAACACAAATATAGATAAGTTGCTCAGTTTCACCTTTCACATCAGCAGTAAGGTGGGCCCAAAGCAAACCAGCAGATCAGGTTGTAGATCTTGCATTTTCCCCTTGCATAATCACAATGTGCGCAATCCCATCTGATAAATAGTGGTATCTTAAGCTCCGGATAATGAATTGAAGGTAATTAGGAAACAACAAGAAGAAGGTAGAAAGTGTGGGAGAAGTAAGAAAGCTATATCAAGGAAGTCAGAAAGCTACAGCAAGGAGTTCAGAGGTTCAGTAACCGCAACAAATGCAAGCAGTGTACATCCTTCTATGTTCTCCATCTGCTTGACCTAGGCTGTGTAATGCCCATCCCCTAGCTGGTACACACTGCACATGAGGCCAGTCGTAGTCGAACAGGCAAGAAAGACATTAGGGTGTTGATCCTTACCGCACATGTTGCACGCGAGGCCAACAGCAACGGAGCTAACGACGGAGGCCACAAGGGTGCCGATCCTGACCAGATGAACCAACCATCGTATTGTCTTCTTCACCGGTCATGGGGGAGGATGAGGCGGTGGCGGGTGGGTGGAGGAGGAGGAGGCGTTGGGGACTGGGGAGAGCAAACCCTAGTTTTTTTGCTGTTGGGAGGGAGCAGAGAGAGAGACGCGAGGAAGGCGGCGGCGGCGGCCGGTGGGAGAGGGGTCAGCGAGAGATGCGGGGAGGGCAGGGGTGGCGGTGGGAGCAAGAGTGGGCGCAAGAGTGGGGCGACGGGGAGCCGCGCACCCAGGAGGAACGCCTATGGGCATCCGCCGCACAGAGCGCGAGCTGCGCGAGGGAGGGGAACGGCGACGGGAGGAGAACGGGCGACGTGGGAGACTCTACGCCCACCGATTTCACGGCTCGGTTAGGACGAGCAATGCAGAGTCGTGGACGGATGGATGAGGCCTAGACCTGGGATCGAACGGCCCACAAGACGACCCAGCTAAGCGCAGCCACAAAAAATCGCGATTAGCGACGTGCCGCAAAGCGATCGGTCGGTCGGAGCGCAAAGCGCTCTGGTTGCGGCAAAGCTAGGTGGTTTCAGATCTTTATTATTATTTGCACTGCTAAATGCTTTGATAATATTCTAATTTCATCCATTACGAACATATACGGGAATGAGAATTAATGGTTACAGATTGTATCTAGAAAAAAAAACATGTTTCTACATAAAAGATTCTGTTGCTACCCACCTGTCATCGCTCCATGAGTTGCCCCCAAAATAAGTCAGCACCAGGAGAAGAGATCAAAGGAAACCAACCGGATGCAAATCCAGCGCCACAAAATAAGCAATCGAGATAGTTGAACGCATTGTTAAATTTAGCAACCCAGAGGCAGGGCAACCAACTAATTTCGCGCCAAATCCATCGCGCGCGCGTGCGCACGATCGAACACACGCCACGCGGACCGCGGACAACTCTCCTCCCCTCCCCTCCTCCCTCCTCGCCGTCGATCGCCCGCTGCCGGCGCGATGTGGTCGCCGTGGGTCCACCGCGTCAGGGCCGCCGGCCGGCTCACGCAGTCCCCGTCCTTTTCCTCCTCGTACGTGGCGTCGCCGGCCGGCGGCGGCGGTAAGGCCGACCACCACGGCATCGGTTCAGTCCTCGACGACGATGACGCCGCGCCGGGCTCCCGGAGCGTCCTGCACCGCGTGCGGTCGTCGACCAAGCTGCGGTCGTGCAAGTCGTTCGCCGTCGCCGCGGATGCCGCGGCGGCGGCGGTGGCCGGTGAGCACCGCTTGGTGCTCTACTTCACCTCCCTCCGCGCCGTGCGGGGCACGTTCGAGGACTGCCGCGACGTGCGCGCCATCCTGCGGGGGATCCGCGTCGCCGTCGACGAGCGGGACGTGTCCATGGACGCCGCCTACCTCGCCGAGCTCCGGGCGCTCATGCGCTGGGACCGGCCGGCGCTGCCGCAGCTGTTCGTCGGGGGCCGCCTCCTCGGTGACGCCGACGAGGTGCGCCTCCTTCACGAGAGCGGGGAGCTCCGTCGCTTGGTGGCCGGCGCGCCGCAGGCAGCGACCACGCCGTGCGCGTCGTGCGGGGGTTCGCGGTTCGCACCCTGCGGCACGTGCGACGGCAGCCACCGGCGGTACAGCGAGAAGACCGGCGGCTTCCGCGTCTGCACGGCGTGCAACGAGAACGGCCTCGTCCGGTGCGCCGCCTGCTGCTGCGGCGGCTGACACGTGGCATACATAGAAAAAAAAGGAAATCTAGCAGCTGGATATATTGTCCCAAATGGAAATGTGCTTCATTCGATTCAATTCCGAGGAAATGGTTCATCGAAACAGTGATTTTCGTACGCATGACGACGATCATATTTGACTATGTTTTGGCGTAATTTTGTGTTCCAAAGATTAGTGGATGCAAATGAAATAGATCAATCAAAATCAAAGCCCATATCCTACCATGTTTTATTCCCTCTTTTGTTAGGAAACAGTAGACGCCCTGCTATTACTTCACTGACCATGGGACGGAATGTCCATTTCCATGTCTCTAATTTCATCTGAGTGGCCTTCTCTTATTCCACAACTAATACAAAATGTACGATCCCTATTGGCTCATTACTATTGGTTTATTTTACTTGAGCCTGCAGGGATTGTGAATCATTGCCGACTTATGGGGGCTGGATGTATTTTCCTGTTCAACCCATCGTAAACCTGTAGGATACTTAACATCAGTGTCGTTTGCGGCCTATCGGTTCCAAAACTGGCAATAATACCAGTTACAAACCGGTAAAGATATACTTTTCTTGTACTTGTGTATATCTTGCACCATACCATACACCATAGAGAATTGAGGTAGCCACTTCATGATGATCTGGTTCATTTAAAACATTGATAGCTAAATTTCAGTAATGGATGAGCCGAGGAAATCACTAAAACCCCATCTCATTTTACACCTCTCAATTAGTTATGAATGAATGTGTTAAAACCAGGTTGCTAAAATGTTGGAATAGAAAAATCACAGTAGTAAGATATGAATGAGGGTGTAAAACAAAGGATTGTAAAACATGTGTTTAGACATGGCAAAGGAATAACGTAGGAAATAAAACTACGAGGTTGGAGAGGATGGAAATTTTCCTTTGTTTTCAGTAGAATCGACCAGAGAGGAAATTTTCCTTTGGTTTTTCTTGAGATCAATTCCTGTGAACTGAACAGTGCTACGATCAATGATTTCTTCCTTTGTTTTTTCTCTAATCCAAATGAGCCCCAAAAAAATTTAGACCTCCCAAATTAATGAGGAATCAGGGCTTCAGGGGAATCAGCCAGCACGAGAACCGCAATTGCTATACTGATATGCATAGGGCTAGATGAAAAGCTCATAACTCCTCACTTAGCTCATTATATTTTTTAATAAATTGAGCCGAGATAATAAGCTAGCTCAAGCTGGTTTGCAAGCTACTTGCGAGCCAAGCGAGCTAAGGCATCCCCAGCCACCAAGAGCCTATCTCGCATGCTGAAGCCTAGCAATACAACATAACAGGCTTCTACTGCTAGCTTCGCAGGGCCAACAATACTTATATAGAACCAACCTTATCTTCTCTGTATGACAACCTTATCCTCTCCTCATCTAAGTATGGAAGGTCCTTGTACCTAAAGCTAAAGCCAAAGGCATCCAAAGCACGGTCGAAGTCTATCACTAAGCTTGCGCGTCGAGAACCCTACAGTGGTGGCACCACTTGGACACCCTCTCCGACCACACGATGGCTAGGACCTCGTTGATGACATTGAAACCACCATCGGTTGCCACACCGCTCGAGGCGAGCACCATTGGGAAGACGAGCCCCTCAAGGTGCTGCCGCTCTAGGATAGTGGCCTCATGCACAAAGCTCCTCGCTAGCACCATGTCTTAGGCAGGGTTCAGTTAATCAATTAATTCATTTGTCACTTAATCAAGCAGTGCTAGACATCGTCGTGCCATCGCAGGTTTTTGATACTACCTTATTCTTTGAGGCTGAGGGCATGCGGTGAACCCCCTCCGCCACTCCGGTGAGCTCCCCTTCTCCCTATCCTCTAGCATGCTAGGTCTGCATGTCAACTCTTATTTTTTTGGCTCACAAGCTAAATGAGCTAGCTCGAGCAGGTAAACGAGCTGAGCCAAGTCAAATGTTTAGCTTGTTAGCATAACGAGCTGAGCCGAGCCAGCTCGATATCTAGCCCTAGATATGCGCATGTTTTTAGAGCAAAAGTCCTATGCAGTGATTTGCTAAGGAATATACTTTTCTATACTTGTATGCATCTTGAATCATACTATACACCGTGGAGAATTGAGGTAGTCGATTTATGGTGATCTATGTCGTCTGCAGTACATTTGGGTAGGACTGTGCCGTGAAAATATAGGGCCTTGTTACAAACTTTAAAATGGGCCCTACCGGTCTAAAAAATAGATTGATAATAATACATGTGCTAAAATGTATTATATTTTTTAAAAAATAAAATATATTAGATAGCAATGGGATAGGTCAAAAATAGTACTCTTGCAGTGTTTTTAGAAATAAAATCTTCAATGATATACTCATAATTAATCTTCTCTAGTTTTTCACTCTCAAGTGTTATTGTGGCCAAATTAGTAAGTCTTTCTTGTAGAATGCAAGTAGGACTTGCGCAACTTTAGTTTAGAAATGCTTTGCTCTGCTGATGCAACAATCACATAAATGGTCAACAAAACTTTATATGCAATAGTTGCATTGGAAACAATCATGCCGCTTCAAACACTTTAATACTTCAAGAGCCCATATTTTTCTTTGGGATGAAATCTTGAAGAAACTTCAACTCTGTATATAGTTCATTAGAATCGATATCTCACTTTTTACGAACAATTCCTTTGGCCATATCTAATGCTTCTAAAAGACCAGTTCCCTATACCCATTGAAGAAATAAATCAGCCATTGCACTTTCTTAATAGCAACATTAATAAGCATATCCTTTGCTTGCAAATGTTTGTTTACTAAATTAACCGCATATAATACCTCATACCAAATGACTATCACTACTATAAATTCATACTCTCCAAATTCATTATTTGCCAAACCTTTAGCCTCACTACTGGTTTTTTACATCATTATCAATATTAGAAACCTGAAATTAAAAGAAAGGAAATTTATGTTAAAATTTGTCTTAGACATATCACAAAGTGTTAATTAAGGCTATAACATCCACAAACTAAATAGAAAGCTTAGGATTTACATCCAAAAGTCTCTTTTGAACCCTTAATGTTTTCTTTTCATATTTGACCTATTATCATAGCCTTGTCCTCTCACATCATCTCTATCAAGATCAAGACGCTTTAATTCATTCTCTAGCACATCAAAAAGTCATTGCCCAATCGTATCATTTACATCTAAAAATCCTAGAAAGAACTTAAAGACATTTGTTCTTGGTGGCTTATATCTAAGGTATAATCAAATATGATAGAGAAATACTTTGCTTTCTTTATTTTCTTAACAGTTTTAGACTTAATAGCAAAATCAAGCAAGTGTATCAATTCATTCTGAATCTTAGGATCAAGAAAATGAATGTGAGCCATATCACTTGTAATGCGACTAACATGCTCTTGGATAACCGAGTCAAATTTAACCAACATCTCTGCCAAACCTAAGAAATTTCCATTGCTATTGTCATACAATTTGCTATTATTGCCATGAAATGCTAGATTATGCTTGGCAAGAAATTTTACAATGAAAATAATTCTAAACAATTTTTTTCTCCAATGACCCTTTTCTTTATCAAGTTGTCGTTGAGCAGCTTTATCAATAGTTTGACCCTTTTCAACCTACTACACAACTCATACCAAGTGGTCATATTCAAAACATATTTGCACTTGTCTCATGCTCTTTAAGCCTACTACCAAATGTATCCAATCACTATATCCCTCATTTGCTCACTGACCTTTCCATGCCCTTTTGTAAATAATTTACATCTAAAGCAAAATACTCTATCGAGTTGTGAACCAATCCCTATCGCAATGCTCTCCATTTGATAAAATTCTAGTATAGAACAATGCAGAAAACCTTATAGAATATCGATCCGTAGAACCTTTCTGACTTGATAAATCTCTTCTAGGGCCTTTTATGCTAAAATGTCAATCTGTTTAGGCTCAAGTATATTCCAATATCTTGGATCAAATATATTAGGTTGAAAAGAACCACCAACATCTAACAAATATTCAGGTTAACATCAAAACTAGTGGACACGATGTTATCACAGGTTGCAACGTTTGTGTTATCAATAAGAACTTCCTCCACCTCAGCACTATTTTCTGTCTCCGTCCGACCATCTCTAGGATGATTGTTAATATTATTATTAGGTATAGGGTCTTGATCAAATGTCTGATTATCGAGTACACTTGTGATTTTTTTATAATAAACCTATCCATAGTTCCTTTCTGAGATTGAGTTAAATCCTCAAGTATTTTTCTTACGCTTTTGATAACCACATTCATATTTTCTAGACAGATTTGTAGAAGACATGTTTTGCATATATATACAAAAGATGAAAAGAACAGAATTAAAGAGATACACATTAAAGTATGAAACAATGCAGAAGTAGAGAATGAATAAGCAAACACAACAGTTACAGTTCATACTTCATAATTCATATGAATTATTTAACAGAATTGAAATTAAAGATTAAAGAAAAACAAATTACCTTGTTAGCCATGGACTGGCACACGGCGGACCGGCAGAGCCCCTCACGTCGTCCACTGTCCGTCCAGTCTAGGCAATAGGCGTCCAGGCGGCGCACTGCCACAGCGGAGGTGCCGGCGAGTTTGATAGGGCGGCGTCGTCGGCGGCGTCGGCGATCGGGAATTTGGGACGGGCAGTCGGACGGACGCCCGTAGGCAAGCAGACGCAGCGACAGGCCCGTGGATGATTAATATCGATTCATCATTTACTTGATCAGTGATCTGCCTAACTGTCTTACTGGCCAGTGGGCCTGAATGCCTGATGCAACGATAGGCTATTGGGTCATAGACAATAGAGTAGACCTCAGACCTATAGTATTGGGGCCTGTTCCATCACACCGGCCGCTCGCCCCCAGCACGGGCCTGCATTTGAGATTATCACACATATCCTTATGTACGTAGGCCTGGTATTTCGATTTGTCACTTTGTAAATCTGCTGCGCAATGCCATTATGTAGACCTGTCAATGTAGATTTCCAAAACATTGATAGCTAAATTTGAGTAATGGATGTGCCGAAGAATGACTAAAATCCCATCCCATTTTAGACCTCCCAAATTAACGAGATCTAAGGGCTGCAGGGGGATCAGCCAGGTTGGCAATCAGACAGCACACGCAGAGCCACAGTTGCTACGTTGATATGAGCATTTTTTTTTAGAGGAAAAGTTATGCGTGCCTCTCGTGCAGTGATTCAACGCACGGAATAGTGCCATTGTACTGTAGCAACAGTGTTTGTTAGACACGCTATAATTATATCATAATATTTGATTAGTAACATATACAGTGTAATAAGCCCATATGATTAGAAATATGAATTGAGATCCAACAGGGCGGTGGTGGTGAGAGAATAGAACAAAAGGAGAATCGAGAACCAACTAACAAGCGGTGACAGAAGAGAAACGGAAAACAATAACACACTGCACCTTTAGTTGTAACCCTATACCGTTCCTAGCTAAACTGCCCAACGGCTTCATTGGAACAGAGGGATTTTATAGGATTAGTCTATTGCCGTGAAAATTAATCCTTAAAAACTCTATTCCAAAGAAGGCATAAACACGCACTGGTCCAGTCATTGATTGCATACATATAAATACGTGCGATTATTGAGTTGGTTAGCTCGCTTAGAGTTTACCCTACTCCATAATTGATGTTGCCCAGAAATCATTAATTAAATTGCTTCTATTTAGTAACTAATATTCGCTCAACAAATATTACTATAATATTATCCGTGCAGAAATTATAACGAAACTATGGTAGTCAATTATAGATTACGGATCACAATATGGCCTTAGTTCAAAATTCCAATCCCGTCCTAGATTTGTTTGGCGTTGGTAAATTAATGCTATTCAAATATTGACTGTTCTTTAATATACGAACTCGATCTGAGGCATTGTTCTTTAATTTCCCAGTAAACATGTCCAAACTAATTTCTCGGGCTATATATTATTTTCGAAACATTAGAAGTTATTTCGATATTCAAGATTCATATAAAAAAGAACAGAGACGAACATAGAATTAGCCCAAGGTCCGCGCCAGTCCACGGTGGGTTCGTCCTTGCTTGGGAATTACATATAACGGGCCTCCAATCCGACGCCTCGATACATCGAGAGTAAAAGTGGGCGTGCACAATAAACCCACAGCTACGCTATTTTGGTAGTAATGAATCTATAAAATTCATCCGTACACGGGCTAATGTCCATCATAATGGCACTCTGCCGGTCTGCCCTAGCACCATGCTCTGGCTATGGCAGAGGATTATGCTCTAACTCACAGAAGCAAATATCCATGAACTATTTTGTATTGCACCACTACGTATTCTTCTGTAGTATATAAATGGTTAGAATTACAGTCTCGTGGCTTATATATTTATGTAATATCTTATTTGTCTCAAAATTCAAGGTAAGAGATTTCGACAATATATTTGTATAGTTAAAAAAATTATATTTTTAGAACGGAGATAGTGCATGTTTTAATTCGGTTTTCTGAAGATAATTCTTCCTGATCAAGCGCTCTAGCTCTGCTAATTCTATCTGATTGACTTATGATAGTAATAGTGCGCCTGTAAACAAATATGTG
This sequence comes from Oryza coarctata, assembly GCA_030770085.1. Classification (NCBI taxonomy): domain Eukaryota; kingdom Viridiplantae; phylum Streptophyta; class Magnoliopsida; order Poales; family Poaceae; genus Oryza; species Oryza coarctata. The sequence goes on from CM061471.1 coordinate 11,326,535, forward strand.
TAATGCCCAATTAATTAATTAGTGGTGCTCTCTGCCCACCAAACATGTAGTACAATCGGGATGTTTCAGTTTTATCTGCTACGCAAATTAAAGCTGGACCGTCGTGGTTGCAGTTTTAGATAGAACGAATAAATGTGGACCTTCTTGCCGCTACTTTGAATTTTCCTTTAATAAATTGAGACACATTGAGCTTTTTTCCATATGGGAAGTGCCTTTTTGTTTGTCCTTTTTTTCCTAATCTATATCACGACATGAAAGGGGTCGCCTTTCCTCCCCTAATTAGCTTACCCTTTTGTATATCTTAGCTTGGTCGATTATCAATGGTATGTGTGCGACTCATTAATAGCGACCCTACATTCTTTGTTTTATGGTGCAGTTACATTTGAGAAAAAATAAACAGCCTGAAAATCAATTTTGTAATTCTACCACTGCCTGCTTGCTCAATCAATCATTTTAGTGTGTTTTTACGGTCTGAAAGTTCCGAGAGTTACCTCCACACACTCAAATCTCCAATAAGGAATATGCTCATGAATACCTTAGAAAATGGATCAACGAGAAAGATGGAGAGTTGGTGGCTGGTGAGCTGTGACCAACAGATCTGAGAGAGAGCAATCCTGAGGAGAAATGCTAAAGGGAGGTTTAGCACAACTGCAAAGCTTGAGGACAACTGATCCTAAGCTTGGGTTTGAGGTATGAGATAATTTGGAAGAAATATACTCCCTTTATTCATAAATATATGTTGTTTGACTTTTTTTAATTTATGGTGTGACTTTGACTATAATTTATTTATTAAAATAGTAAACTTTTGTTTATAATATTTAATAGAGTAAATTTCATAAAATTACGATCAAACTATAGTAAAACTATATATTTAAGAAGATGTATCATAAACTACATATTTAATTTAAAACTTATCAAAGAAGTATCATAAACTATAAATTTAATAATAAAGTTATTACAAAACTATAGAGTTTGAATCGCTAGCACTGCTATTTTGTTAGAGTTACAATAGTTTTGTGTTAAAATCGGTATTAAATTTATAGTTTTATAATAAATTTGATGCTAAATCTATAGTTTATTATGATACACTCCATTAAATATGTAATATTGTGATAATTTGATAAAAAAAATGTTTGTGAAACATGTATGATGTTATAAAAACACTTTAATTTTCAAGATAAATCTTCACATTATTTTTTTTCCAAACTAACTATTTTAAAATGCATCGATGGTCAAAGTTTTAAATTATTTATCCAAAAAATGAAATGACATATACGTACTTGTGACCGGATAGAGTATTGTATCTTAACTATAGTCTTGCGAGACGATTTATGTATAGAGGAGCAATTGATCGGAGCTATATGAATGAAGAAAGAAAGAAAGAAACAACATGTGTTGGAGGCTTGGATCGTATAGGTGAATTGTCCACCGTTATTCATCTGTACATGCTTTTAGTTTGTCCATTTAACAAATACTGGTACTTATATATAAACTGCTGGCCCAGAGAGTACTACATGTACGTGTGCATTACCAGATATATCCCGGAAGCTGTGTTTGCTTAAGCTTAAAACCTAGCTGATACCGCGTACGGCTACAACTTGCATTGACCGTATGCCATGCATGCAGGATGGTGGAACTGCTAGCAATATACTGAGGAAGACGACGACGACGTTGCCGTCGCAGGCTAGCTGCACTGCATACACGAACGAACGACGCGGCGGGCGAGCGATCCCTGTCGCGCGGGGGTGGGGGGCAGCGGCGCGTGCAACTAGCTACAGCAACAAGCCACCCTCCCCGTCCTCGAGCCGGTTCCTCCTCCACGGCGGATCGAGAGGGAGAGCGAGACATATACCACACCTCTACCTCTCTGGTGCACGTGTATGGCTTATATGTAATTGAAAAAATAAAGGAAAGCGATTGGTATAGCTGGCTGCGGCTGCGCTAACCGCCGCGGTAGCTACAGTATAGCCAGCAGCGAAATTGTGCAGCGGCAGCCAGTAATACCGAATGGAATCTTACAGTTCACTCCATCAATTAGTTCACATAAAAATTTCCAGTTTGCAGTGTGTATATATACATACAGTGTAGTTAAAACACGTCTAACGTCAGTATAGTTAAAATACGCGTAAAATTTTTTTAGCAAGAGAGCAAACATCGTCAAATATCTATGGATCATATTAGTAAAATTATTACTATGAGTTATAAAAATAATATAACTTACAGTCAAAATTTTATTACATGAGATATGTGTTTTAATTATTATGTATTATAGATGTGTTTTAGAATATCCGTGTATGTCTATATATATATATATATAATTCCATTGTGCAGGACATGTCATAATTTAATCAGCTTGATTATTAAGATATCATAACGATGCAATCAACAGGGTGTGTTAGGAAAATCTCTGAGAATGCTTTGCTTAGGTGTCAAATCTGCATGAGACCCCACCACAGTTTCCCCTCTTGCCCCATCAACCACGCTTTCTGCTTAATCCTGCCTGACCTGACCAACTTGTTGTCTTCATGGTAGTGGCTAGCATCCCCTTTGTCTTTGGAAGCTCATCCTCTTCAACTACCTCAACGGCAGAGATAGCTATTAGTAGCTAGCCAGAACTTTCTGTAAATTTTTTTTTCACTGGACTGTTGAGACACATGAAGCAGTGGGGACGACGTTTTCAAAATTCAAAATTGAATTTTGGCCTCAGATAGAAAACAAAACAAGGATGATAAGTGCAGGTTTTTATGTTTGAAATTCTGGTTACTAGTTAGAGACACAAGCGGTTGTGCCAGATTGATCCTATGGACCTTATTTGAGAGAATCTACAATTTAACGATTTATCATTGATATTGATTTTTTCTATAATATATTAGTAATTTTATTAATTATTCTATGATATTCTATTAGGCTGAACTTTTTTAAAAAAAATACCTGAAATATCCTTATAGATACAAGGTTAACAATTTACTTATCCTATAGAAGTTTTAAAAATTATGTTTTTTTACCCTCTTTACATAATGTGAAAGTTTGTATATAAGTTTCAATATTTTTTATTTCTATTTTTTTATAAATATATTTTATCTGTTATATGCTATATAGAATATTTATTGTGTTGTTGTTTTTAATGTAAATCATCTTTCATATTCTACATAAAATATTTTTTTTTGCTATTATCTTTTGTGTAAGCAATTTCTCTCTCATATACCACACAAAAATAACTTTTAAAAAATACCAAAATAAAAACTTAAAAATTATATACAAACTTCCATGTTGTGTAAGGAGGTTACATAAAAAAATCATATTTTTTAAACTTCTAATGGAATAAATTAATGGTTAATCTTATATATTTTCAATGGCATTTTGTGTATTTTTTTTAAAAAAATGTTTAGCCCAATGACATGTTGTAGAACCATTAATAAACTCAAAACTCACCAATATATTATATAAAAAGGTAATGTCAATAGTAAATTAGTAAACTGGGACAAATTCAATAGTAAACTCAATAGTATAGAGTAGTCTATGGTTATTTTGGTTGATAGATACTCTTTCCGTTACTATGTCGTTATAGAAGGGAGTATTTGAATGGTTTGTCTGTCCAATGTGCAGCACCAACTATGCAGAAACTGAACATTTATTGAGTGCGGTGAACAATGGCCCACTTAATTATATTTCATCCAATTAACCAGACCACATCCTTTGCCACTAGTACTGACCATTTGACTTGCATAAATGAAGACTAGAAGTTTCATTTGGTGAGACCTCTAATTAAACTTCCAAAACTGTAAACTTCAGTCTCTCTTAAATATTTATATTGGATGAATCAAGATTTTATTGTAGATTTGCCTTCACAACTATTTTTTGCCATCCAATTTTATTTTTCTTATTTCAGTCATCCGAAATTTTGTAGGTGGCAAGCACTTCTTACCACAAAACAAGAGAGAGAGAGCTTTTTCCTAAAAAAAGAATTAATTCACTATTTTTTAAAATTTTAAAATAGCTTGAGTCTTGAGCCATATTGGTATGTCCGTTCAAGAGTTCACGCAATGTGTTCAGAATCTGGTTTTCAACAATAATTAGTTATACGAAATTCACATATTTACATGGTTTATATATATATATATATTAATGATGGTCAAAATATATAATTATACCAAATTTTGCCAAAGCTCAATTCCCCCCTGATCGAAGAACACATGCCAATCTAAGGTTAGGCAGTGTACAGGCTTCACAAACAGATCTCAAATTCAGCAGGAATAAATAACTAACACCTCCTTGCTATATAGCAATCTGATCCTATCTCACCATCCCTCTTGATAAGCCTCTTTAATTATAAGCCTCTCTCTTTTTCTCTAGACAATTAATTGCTACAAAAGCCCCCTCTAGGATTAGGACATTGATTATCCCACTTGCAAAATCCGTAACAATTCTATCCTCCTGTGACCTCTCACCTATCATCTATCAAGAAACCCAACCACTGGAAGTTGGCATACATGTAGTAGCAGTAGCAACACTACTTAGGTCTAAAGAATCCAAATCGAACCAAGCAGAGGAATTTATTGTCGCCGCGTGCCGTGGGCGGTGTGGCTCTCGCTCGAATGCTCGCCTCTGCTGCTTGCTGCCTAGCTCAGCTTAGCTTATCTTTCCTGCCTTCCCTGCCTCCTCTGCAAGGGCTCCATCATCGTCATTGCTGCAGCTTCTCCTTTCTTTTTTTTCTCCTCTTTTGGTTGTGACAGTGTGTTCTCCATTGAGAGGATGAGCAGGGTGGCGGTGGCTGTGCTGCTGCTGCTCTGCTTGCAGCTTCAGCTTGCCTTCAGCAGCGGCGGCGGCGGACATGGTGCTCGGCAAGGTGTGTGTTTATTTTGTTTTGTTCTTTTGTGCAGATCAGATTCTGCAAGAATGCTCTGGTTTCTGTTTAGCTGATTTGTTTCTGTCTTGGAATCATTGTGTTGATGTGGTGTTGATGGAACGGCGAATTGGAAGAAGGCGTGCTCCCTGCAGCTCGGTGAGACATCTCACTCTTGGCTCACTTCATGTTCATACATGCTCTGAATTTCCATTTGACAAATTCTGAGATTCTTATAGCCATAGGCAGTAGTAATAAATTTTCTTTTTCGAAGGACCGTAGTAATAGATTTTCCGTTAGTGTAATCTTGTAAAAGGAAATGGTAATTGATAGTGTTAATTAGTTTGCAGCTTGGTTTCTTCTTCTCTTCCATCGCAAGTTTCCACTACACTTGAACAAGTATAGGCCAAAATTGCCTGAATTATCCATAATTGTTCGGCGCAAAGACATTCTTCCGTCGATCGTAGTGCGTAGATAGAAATTAAAGTAGATAGAATGGTAGGAAAATTTTGTGCTGAGAATGTCGTTATGCCTGTCAGAGATGGACAGCTGAACAACCATTCGACCACATCCGGCTGCACGCATGTTCTTGTACAATTGCTCCTCATCTTCATCTGCTTCAACTTTAATTTTACCTCATCTCCTCAATCATTGGCAGGTTTATACATGCCAAGAAGTCATCTTCGCAGCAGCAGAGCAGGCACGTCGGCAGCAAGGCCGGATGGCCGAACCCGTCGTCGTCGTCGTCATCGACACCGTCGAACTCGTTTGGACTGCCGATGCTGCTGCCGCCACCGCTCTGGGAGTGGCCGCCCTGGCTAGACATGCCGCCGGTCCAGGGCCCGTCGAGCGCGCCTTCTCCTGCGCCTGCGCCGGCGGTGGGCGCGGTCGCCGAGCACGAGTCCCCGCCGCGGCGCGCCGAGGACCACCCCCGCAGCATCGCGTTGCCACCAGCGGCGACAGGCGGCGACGGTGGCGATGGCGGCACTAGCCGGCCGGAGGTGACGGCGGCCGGGGACGGGGATGAAGACAACGCGCGGAGGCATCACGGCGGCAGGACCAACTACGTCGTGGTGGCGGCGGCGGGGGCGTCGGTGCTCCTGGCCGTGTCGGCGGCGGCGTTCGTGGCGTGCTACCGGTCGAGCAATGTGGTGACCGTCAGGCCGTGGGCGACCGGGCTGAGCGGGCAGCTGCAGAAGGCGTTCGTAACAGGGGTGCCGGCGCTGAAGAGGGCGGAGCTGGAGGCCGCCTGCGAGGACTTCAGCAACGTCATCGGCTCGCTGCCGGAGTACACCATGTACAAGGGGACGCTCTCCAGCGGCGTCGAGATCGCCGTCGTGTCCACCACCAAGACCTCCTCCAAGGAGTGGTCCAAGAAATGCGTGGCACAGTTCAGAAAGAAGGTATTACTATTACCTCCGTTAGTGGTCAAACATTTCTCAGCACTATTTTAACTTTAATCACTAACACTAAAAAAAGTCATTAGATTTTTTGTTAAGCAAAAAATTACTGCCATCATCCAGCAATGTTACTGCGAGTAGTAATATTTTTTTTATAAATTTACTATGGTATGGTATAGTAGTTGCCATTTGTCACTAATTATCTAAAATATTTTAAAAATAAACTTAATAAATAGTTTAAAATAAATGGTATAATCAATACATACTTTCAAAACGTTGAGTAAATAATTTGTTTTAATAATCAGATAAATAAGCTAAATGTCATATCATATATTTATAAATATTTATGATTTTTTTTACTTTCTCTAACACTAAATGCTATGTCAAAAGCTAAATACTTGGGAAATGTGAACCCTCTAAAACACTTGGTTTTTTCCCAATTTATATGAAATTAAACTGATTCATATGAAAATTTGACAAAATAATAGTGCCTAACATTCTGTAATTTGTGCGGGGTGCTGTTTCCAGATAACGAGCCTGTCGAGGGTGAACCACAAGAACTTTGTGAACCTGCTGGGCTACTGCGAGGAGGAGCAGCCCTTCACGAGGATGATGGTCTTCGAGTACGCCCCAAACGGCACATTATTCGAGCATCTCCACGGTAATTATTTTATCTACCTTGATTTTCTACTTAACCTCGAGCTAGCTGTAGCAAGTACGACAACGGATGGCAGCTGACATTGCCGGCGCCATGATGAATGCAGCGAGGGACGACGGCCACCTGGACTGGCCGACGCGGCTGCGCGTGGCGGTCGGCGTCGCCTACTGCCTCGAGCACATGCACCAGCTGACCCCGCCGGTGATCGTCCGGACGCTGGACGCATCCACCGTCTACCTCACCGACGACTTCGCCGCCAAGATCTCCGACGTCGTCTTCTGCGACGGCGGCGGCGAGGGCAGCGGGGAGGAGCTCGCCAGCCTGCTGTCGGCGCCGGCCATGGCCGACAGGGAGAGCGTGGTGTACGGCTACGGGATGCTGCTGCTGGAGATCATGACGGGGCGGTTCACGGCGTCGGAGGGAGGACTGGTGCAGGGGTGGGCGGCGGGCTTCCTCCGCGGGGAGCGCCGCCTCAGGGACGTCATGGACCCGGCGCTGAGGGGCGCCTTCCACGGCGAGACCGTCGACCGGCTGGACGCCGTCGTCCGGTCCTGCGCCGACCGCGAGCCGAGGCGGCGGCCAGCCATGGCCGACGTCGCCAGGCGACTCAGGGAGATCACCGCCATGCCGCCGGACGCCGCTACCCCCAAGGTGTCGCCGCTCTGGTGGGCTGAGCTCGAGATCATCTCCACCGAGGCAGCCTGACGAAGATGCCTGTATTGTAACTTTGCTGTGATACCGAAACCAATTTGCATCCATCTGTACATGACATGAACCAGAGGAATTTCATATGAAGTGTGCACGCAATTCTTGTGAAAAGTTAAACCTTGTGTAGTTTCACCACTGATTCACAAACCAATCTACCTGAGTAATACTTCACAGCTTTTGCACCTGAGATATACTTACACAGCTTTTGCATACTGCAAACCAACCATTTAGTCAGCAGTGACATTCATCCTGCACATAAACTGGAACCAAAGTAAATTTCAACAAGTTTCAGTAGTTGGCGGCATCACGTCTACATAACTGAAACCAACATCTTGACAAGTTTGAAATGACTTGCCAACAAGGATGACAATTGACAAGAACATTCACTTGCAAACATATGAAGAGCTGACACAACCTTAATATCGCCCCTGAACATGATGGACTATTAGGCAGGCAGTAACATCAGCAGAATCGAATGGATAAACACCACAGGTAGAATACATTAACATTAACAGGTTTAGCTGTTCACGACATTCAATGCCAGAATCCACCCACGCCAAATGCGAAGCATAACTGACTTGACAGACTGACAACAAAACACAGAAGAAGCCAAGAAGCCTACGACAGGGATCCTACGACTGACGCTACACATGTGTTGGTATCCTTTCGTTCATCTGTGGCAAATGGTCTTGGCGCAGCCACAAAAGAAACCTCCCCAATAACTGACAAAACAAAATAATCCACTCTCTTAAGAAACCAGTGCTTGGTTTATCATTCCCTGGGCCCATGACGCAGTGTCCCTAACCTCATCATCCAAATCGTGGCACTCCCTCAGGAACTCAACATGGAACAGGTTGCTCTTGAACAGATCCTTCGAGCTTGGGCCAAGTGTGTCTGCAAGATCCCCAAGGACAGCAACTGCAGCCTTTGTCACACTCTCATCCCTGAAAGTATACACATAAATATAATGTAAGCAGGTAAAAATTTACCCATATAACATAAATTGCAATGTGCATGACATGAACCTGCTGCGGTCTTTGTAGACAGCTTCAGTGAACTGCAGTAGATGGCGTGCATAGGGTATCATCAATTGAGCTTTTGCACCCTTTATGCCCTGGAGTATGCCAGAGTAAGCTTCAAAGATTCCCCGTCTGAGCTGGTTACCATAATCAACCATATCTTCATCTGTATGGTCCAAAACAGCAAGAAGTTCGGCAGCTCCTTGAAGCATTGGCATAGCATAAGGAAGGTATTTCTCAAAATTATCACCAATAGCAAGAGCAATGTCTCCAAAGCATGAGAAAATAGGAGGCTTGACAGAACGATTAAGCATTGAGTTTGACAGGTCCTTGAGAAGAACAGTCATAATACCATCACAGAAGAGCAAAATTTTATCTTCCAAGGCACGGCAAATATCACCCACCACTCCAACAGAGATGGAACAGACTTGGTACTCTTCATAATTCTGCAAGCCAGCTTCCAGATACTTGAAAAACTCAGGCATGTATTTCACAAAATCTGTACCAGTGGCATAAGCAAGAGCACCGATGGCAAGCATTGCTTCTTCATGTACAGTAGAGCTGTGGCAAGCAAAGACACGCAGAAACAGAAACATCAACTGATCAGCAGTCTGAGCAATTATGGACTTTGCATCCGAGCTGCTCAATTTCTGAATGATGACTTGCAGTACACCACACAGTAATGCCTGAAGATCACTTTGCTTTTCCTTGTCACCTGATGAAAGTATATGGAGATCAAACGTCAGGTTCAATCTCCTCATGATCTCCTGCAGTAACTGACCTATAATGCCTGACGTTTCAGACATGTTGCTGACTCTCACAACCTCATTCAAAGCTTCATAAGCTGATGCACGAAGCCTGAAATGGGTGGTATCAGCACGATCCGCAGCAGAAAGGAGAGCAGCAATGAGATTAGGAAGAAAGGGTGTAAGCACAGATGAGTTTGACTCTGCGTCTTCATAACCTTGGGCAAGAAAATATATGGCTCCACAGACTTTCTCAGCCACATTTGGAACATCCTTACTACTTTCCAGCAAGACAGTCATGATACGAGTAAGGTTTGCGGTTGTTATAATTGGATTTGCACTGGCTGGAGAATGCAGGAGCTCAAATACCCTCCCAAGAGTCCATGCAGTGGTGTCCCTTACCTGACTGTTCGGGTCTTTTGTTGTGTTCAGCAGGAAATCAAGTCCAGCCTGTACCAGGGGAGCAAGTTTCTCCACAGAAGGACCTTCAAGGATAGAACCAAATGCAAAAATAGCTGCCTCACGACAATGCCAATCTGGTTTTGTGATGTTACCCTCGACAAAAGGCATCACAAGAGGCACAATTGCATCGCCAACAGTTCTAGCAATGAGCCCAAGGCATGTCCCACCACTCATGGAAATGTTCCATACATTATCATCCTGATCTTGATCTTCCTCTTGCTTTAACAGAGTATCTAGCAGCATCAGAACAAGTGAAGGGAGGGCCTTCTCAATGAAGCGATAATTTACAGTAGAATTAGCATCATCAGATCCCTCATATTCTTCTTGGAGCTCAATCTCTTCATCACAAATAGTGCTCCAGAACTCAATAGCTTGAAGTGCAACTGCTTCCTCATCTCCTTTGACAGCATTAGCTGTCAGATTGAAAATGGTTTGCATATAAGGATCCAGGTGTACATAATATGTGGAAGCAATTGCAACAAGGCATTCAAAGGCTGCCTGTCTGATCTCCACTTCCTTTGATACAGAAGTATCACAAATTACTTTCATTATATAATTCCTTTCCATTTCATTTGCAAAGTTGCTCTCAGCAAAATCAAGAGCATTATATAGGGCTTTAACTGCTGCAAGACGGACTTCTGGGCTTAGCTCTGTCTGGTTCATTCCCTGCACAACAGCAGTCAGAACAGCATTCACTTGATCCTGCTCCAAGTGTTCAGGAGAAATCTCCTCACAGACATACCCTAAGGCCTCTAGAGTTGCCTGCTTTAGTGGACCAGGTGCACCCTGTTGCGTCATGTTGCCCAATAATTTGGCAATGAGTTCTTGCCATTCCCGCCGGGGGATCTCAATGGATGCAACCTTGGCAATGACTTGTGATGAGGTATGCCTTGCGTCATGCACCGAGGATCCTAGTGTTATCAGCAAGGACTCCTTTATCTTCAGTTTGATTGATGGATCCAGGCTGACCCATTGCTGAATCAGTAGTTCTTTTTTTGCAGAATCCTTTGCATCCAAGGAATTCTTAAGGATAATACCAGCAAGTCGTCTAGACTCTGGTGGTCTTTCATCATCCGAAAGTTCCACTGACAAGGAGAGAAGGAAGTTGGGAAGATTCTGCTCCTGGAACTGCTTCAGGTTCCCTTCTGCTACTGTCCGAAGGTTACCATCTGCAGATTGAGCTGCTAGCAGAATCTGAGTGATATTCATGGTTGTAGCAACTGTCCTAGCAGACATCAAAGAAACAGATTTTAGCTGTTAGTCATGTTAAGCAAAAAGCAATTACACAAAATAATTGAAAAGGCACATCAATTAACAATCCTAACGACTAAAGGCCATTGGGCCAGTTTGACCAAGCTTCCTTCACAATAGAACCCCTTTCCATCCACAGATACTTACTAAATTTGTCAAAAGAGCTGTTGACAAATTATACTTACAAGATGTAGTACCTTCACCATTTATGTTATCCACATTAGCAACACAGTTAAGCTCTCCTAAAGATTCTTTAAATCTAATTTTCCCTTACTTAAAGATTGTTTGTTTCCCATAAGAAAATCAAGTTCCTCAGTTGATAAGCTCCTCAGTTGGCCATGAGTTTCATTTATTTGAACGAGGGACCCAAGCTAAGTACAATTAACAAAGCAAAGCTCAAGTAAACTAATTATGATGTAGGCAATTAGATATTCATTAGGCAGCTGAACGCTTACACTAAGTCAGCAGAACATATTAGATAATATACGAACAACTAAATAAAAGCGCAACACCTTGATATACAATGAAGAGGTTACTCAACCAAAGTAAAACAGGTTGAATAGGTGAATATGCTATTAGTATCAGGATCTTGAACAGGCCAAATCAGTTTGTTATCAATCAACCACAAGAATAGCAAACATATATGCTGTGATATAAGAAAAAATTGGTCCACACAACATAGGCGCAACATAAGCGTGGGAACAACCAGAATAACCAAACCTTGGGCAACTACCCACAGGTATTATGTTTAGACTGAACAGCACACCACCCAGAAGCAACTCACAGAACAAAAAGCGCAAAATAACCTACACAGCTAGCACAAGCGCAGGTACACCTGGGCAGGATACAATGATATTTCGTGCACCAAAGACCAACAATAAGAGACGGATCAGTTATTCAGTACAAGGTTATCAGAAAATAAAAGAGGGGATGTAAAATTGGAGCAATCAAATTACGGGCACTCATCTACACAAACTTAGTGGATGGAATATTAGAGAAAGATATGTGCCCTTCTTGCAACGAAGAAGAGAAAAATTTAGGCCAAAGTGAATCAATTTATACTTTCGCGGCACATGTTGACCTAAATCTTAACATCTAAAACCGTCAAAATGAAACCACCTTCTCTCCCTTCCAACTAGGGCATAATCACTTGCAACATGCCTACCGCGAAATACCTACACTCAACATGATAGTAACCTACCAACAGGAATGCTTACTAGCAAAAACAACGTTAAACTGAGCACTAGAAAGACAGCCATCAATCCACCGCAAACCCATCCCTTCCCTTCTTCAACCAGTGAGATAATCCCCACAATATACGCAGGGAACCCAGGCAAATAGCACAACCAGTCTTTCCGCTTTACTGAAAGCAGAAGATTCGATTTCGGTAGCTCACAGCGCGCAAGTGAAGAGAAGACGGATTAGCGCAAAGTCCCCCATGGGGAAGGGAAAAAATCATGGCACGGTCGATTCAATCAGTCCAAGAGAAGTAGACCATACCGGCGGGAGAAAACGGCCCGTGCAGATCTGGATCTCCTCTCCGCTCTGCTCCCCTCCCCTCCCCTCCCCTCCGCTCGGACGAATAAGAGGAGTGCCCTCCGGTAAGAGGACGGAGAAGCCGGCGGCGGCGGCGGCGACGAGAGGGGTGGAAGCAGAGAGAGGAGTACTAGGGCTCGGTGGTGTGATGCTCGCCGGCCCCCAACCGAATGGATGGAGCTCTACTCCGGCGGGCGGAGGAGGGGAAGCGAGCAGGGGGCAATTTGAGTGGGAGGAGGCGGCGGAGGCGGAGGCGGCTAGGGTTTACGACGCGGGCGGGCTCCGGGGTTTTGGAGGTGGGGCTTCTTTTGGGAGGGAGATGCAGGGGGCGCGTGGCTTCATCCCAGCGGCCACAACCGATCGGACGGCCGATGGGGATCCTACCCAGTGGTCGCCCTCGCCGAGGAGATCGAACGGTCAGTGGTGACCTCAATACCTCCTTTTGAAATTCAGGACTTTCACTTTATTGCTAAAATAAATCTTACCATTTGTTAATAAATTTAAAGATTAATAATACCAAATTTTGATAAGGTGTTGTTTGATTTGATATACTATCAAATTTTGGTATAGTTTTATGAGTGAAAGGTTCTAGAATTACCAATTTTTTTGTAGAATTTAGTAAGGTTATAATGGTAAAATCATGTTTAATTTGTAACCTATCAAATTTTAGTAATATTTTATTTTGTCAATGAAGTGAACAGGCACTCAAAAGAGACAATTTTATAATCCTAAAGTTTCACCTGACACCAGGCGCTATATCATCTTGAAATTTATACTCTCATCGCGTGCTTATTGGCTTCGTCTATATGATAACCACAGCTAAAATTTTAATTTTGAAACTTGTTATAGTTTGTTTTGGTTTTTTATCCTAGTATTTTTCACTCCTGATTTTTATAATGCTAATAACACATGTGTATAAGTTTTAGTGCTTTACCCAAAAATTATTTCATGTTCCTTCATTTATTTTACTTGTTTGGTTCAGTTTTCAACATTAAATAGATTGGAAGTTGTTTTGTGTGATGTGGTGTTCACGTGAAAACATAGACTAGTGCTGAAATGATTTTTGAATTTTTAAAAATAGTGAATGCCTTAAAAAAATTAAAAATTATATACTAATGATTATTCTCGTATATACATATACTCTATATAAAATACAAATTAAAATATAATTGGCCCATAAAATAGTGTTCATTTCTAAAAACATGTTGTTTTGTGGAACATATAGCTTTCATTTCACTGTAGAGAATTTATCTATTTTTTAAATATCTCAATGTACAACAATGATTTTTTGAAATATTTATAGCACTGCATTAAATTTATATTTTAAAAAGCATTTAAGGCTCAGGGTATTTTAAAAAAATAAAAAAGAATAAATCAACTGAAAAAATGTATTAAAAAAGTTCTAAGTTGTGCACTAGAGTATTTGGAACCTAGATAAATTTGGTCAAAAAGTGTACTAAATTATAATTGTCTCGTAATTTTTTGGTTTTAGTTAGTCTTAAACACTATTATGTTTGGTCGTACTAAATTATAATTCTCTCATAATTCTTTGGTTTTAGTTAGTCTTAAACACTATTATGTTTGGTCAAATTATGTTAGATTTCACTAACAGGAAGTTTTTATAGGTTTTAAATATTTATAGTGGCACGTTTTAAAAGTTGAAAGGAAAATACCATTGTTAACATGGGGCAAGAACACTATCCTAGTGGGTTAAGAAACTCAAATTCAATATTGGAATGAATGTAGATAAATATTATGGTATCTGTCGATTGTGCCTATATTTCATATTGTTTCACCAAATTACAAAACCTAAAACCTTTTTGGAATACAGCCTCCAAAGTATCCCACATTATATATGAACAGATAAAATAGAAAACAATCGGTCTCAATTTGTTCATCTCTCAAATATTAAATCGGTTACTAGAACCATTCATATTTTATCCTTGACTCAAACAAGTGTAGTTTACGATGTTTGTGGTGTCACATGCTATCCTAGGTGTCAAATAGATATAAAAATATATTTAAAAAAGCAGAAGAAAGAGAGGAAAAGGAGGCAAGGATTACATATGGGTTCTGTTGTTTTCTTTATTGTCGTTGTTTATTAGGCCATCTCCAGTGGTAAAAGCAAATTAGGTAGGGTGTATTGCAGAACTGATTAAATTCATGTGTCCTGCAATGCATGTGCGTATTTTGTGGTCCCATAACAAACTAAAATAATCTATATTCTCTATCCTATGTGTTCATTTCCATAACCATGTCGTAACATTTGCTTAGTTACCATGCTTATATCAAAAAATTTATTAGACGGTTCAAAACAAGAAGCTCGTTCGATTTTGCTTTCATAATAGGTCGGTTCGATATCCGCAACGTGCATGGTTCGATTGGATGCACTATAGTTCGATTTATTCCGTACACTTGAGATGTCGTTAGTACAGTGATGTCATCCCTATTTACCCACATAGACTTCAAGTAGATGTTATGTTAAAAAAGGTTTACCCGTGGGACAAAATATAAATGATCATAAGAGTAGTGAACAAAATTATAGCCTAGTCATCTCTTCACAAATATATGGTAGCGCTTAGAGTCGAGATATTTTTCTCCAAGCTTGGCATTATGCACCACTAGCTGGGCACTACTATGCGGATGCCCTCACTTATCATCTCCGTCTAACTTCTGTGTTGCTTCCTCCTTTGAGACTGCAGCTGCACAATCGCAACAAAGCTCTATTGTTGGTTACTTTGGCTGCTCTGCAGCGATAGCCGCAGCGAACTGAACCATTTGAGGGCCTTTGTCCTCTCAACCCCATCCTTCTAGTTGGACCAAATTGAATTCAAACTTAAGCTTCCTTTGGTACACACGAGTTTTTCTTGATTGCTATCAAACATGAACTCCTTGATGTAAAATTCCTAGAAATAGCCATGAAATTCCTACCGTCCAAGGATGCCCACTACAGATAAGATCTTGTTCCGGTATGAAGTGACAGTGTGACACGCACTGCTGGACGGCTCAATAATCAGTACGTGTACAGCTTCACCTTCATGTTCGGCTTCAGGAATCAGCATGCTTCTTTTTTTTTTAGAAATGAAAACCCCTACCTTCTGAGCTAACTAGGGAATAGGGATCGCGATGCTGCCCTCTTCCTATCGTGCTTGGAGTGCACCTTCGCGCGGTCGCCACCGCCACGTACGCCATGTCACTCCTGATGTATGTTACAAACTTTACATGTTGCTCCTTTTCTTTTTCCTATATATACCATGACTATACAATTAGAAAGTACTTTACATGTTGCTCCTTTTCTTTTTCCAATATATACCATGACTATACAATTAGAAAGTCCGTAAGGCAAAGTGTACATTTGATCAGAGTCTCGTGTACGATACGCTACACCAACTAGCGCCCCCTGTTTCACCACCAACCGGAGATGTCAACACTGAAAATTTACACAAGTCTGTATGCACTCTCGTCCGACAACGCGACAATAGCTCCCATGAGGATGCACAGCTCGTATCGAGCTCCTTTTCGGCCACAAATATACAAGGAACCGTAAATATGTACCAGTTGCTTCACCCTAGTCGGAGTCTTCAGTCTTCTAGCGTCTCCATCACCGGAGCCCTAAAAAGCATTTGAAGGTCCAGCAGTGTGTGCCTGCGCATGCTCTATGTTCACATGAACTAACTTCAGAGCCAGATAGGCTCACAGCATGTGCATCATCCATAGTTTGAACTTGCGCACGTATAGATATATGACGCACGGTCCAATCAAATCTGTTTCGGAGAGTCGCTTGCAGAGTTTCATGTAGGACTCCAGGCTGCCAGATTCCTGTATGTTCCTCCTCAGAGCGGTCAGCACAGCTGCTCTGTCTAGGTACTCTGGATACAAGCCCATGTCAAGCATCTTCATGAGTGTTTCAGAGGCGTCAAGATAGAAGCCGCCTTTGACATAGCCTCGTAGGAGCCATGACATCGACTTCTTCCTTCTTCCTGCACTGGTTGACTCGACTCCAGTGAGCAATCGGCGGACGGCAGCAGCTTCCCCCTGAGAAGCGCAAATGGCCAAAACAACATCATAGAGCTGTGTGTCAGGCTCCCTACCAAGAAGCTTCATTTCCCAAAGTTGGTGCTCAGCTTCTAAGCCACAACCAGCACAAGTGTACAATGAAAGGAGCCTCTCGTGCACAAGTCCTAGGACATCACTGCTGCCTTCCTCAATTGCCCATTTTGATAAAAGAACACCATCTCTTAATAATTCAGATTGGTAATTTTCAATACTATGCATGGTCTCAGAGTCCAGTATGGAAATCGAGCACTCCTTCACTGATGAATTCAATTTCCGCAATGCCTTTGAGAATTCCTTTTGTTCTTTGACCAAGGCAGTCAACCCAATAAGATAACTATACACCTCAGGTTTCAAGCCACTCTCCTTAAATTCAATGATCAATTTAACAGCATCCCGGTAGTCCCCATCCATCTATCAGAAGAAAAGAAAAACAGAACACTAAAAAAATTAGCATCAAGAGATATATATGAGATAGCATGGGATATTGTTTACAAGCAGGCATGATATATTAAGTACATAAGCTACCACACAGACATCTATACCAAAGAAAATAGAGAATGACTAGTAACTTCGTAAAAAAAAACTGTCCATTCAGTATTTTAGTAGCATCAGGCTAAGCTTGGTTTTTATATTAGCAATGCCGTCAATCTAGGTCATCCCAACAAAAAAAATATTTGTTGACACTTGAATTATGACACAATTGCCCCAAAAGAATAAATGAATGCTTGTTAAGTCAGTATAGAATGATCCTCTTAGAATTCAACTAGCATGGATCAAACAAAATTTGAATAATATAAGATGGATGCCATCAGTCTTTACACAAACCAAAAGAACCACTTAGTTATGGAAGAATAGAGAAAGGTTAAAATACAAGAGAACTAGACTGGTGATAGTATACTGATCTAATATCAAAATATTTCAGTCAAGTTCATCCCTCAAAAAAGAAAAATCCTTCAGCGCATTTAATACTCTTTGGTTTCTTGCTGTAAGTTACAGAAAAGATGGATCCCAACAATAAGGATCGCCATTTCATAGTGCTGCGGATTTACTATTAGATACTTTGCTATGTTGTAGTCTTTATTATTCAACGATAAAAACAACTTAGTCGAAATGATGCAGCAGAAAGCCTTAGCAGTGATACACTGGTCTCCGCAGGTACTCTCCATGTATTCTGAAAAAGGAAATTTAGAGACACCTCAAGTAGGTTTTGTTTGGTTTGTACACCCAACTTACACCTGCAAAATATTGAGCCCCAAGTCAAGTCTCATAAAGGTTGGTTTCATCTTTTACCTACCCCATGGAACATTGTTGCAAGTTCAAATGCCATTCATTTAGTTTTGGTGATTAATGATAAATCCAATTAAATGAGACTAATATATATGAGTATTTCTTTGTATAGTCTCATGTGGATATAAAGAAAAAAAATGATGAGAGGTATGTAATATAACTCTTTATCTCTCACAGGTCCAAAATATGGAATGAACTCTTTTAATATCCTTTATGATATATATGCATATATCTCCCTTTATATTCTCTTTATATTCATATGTATGCACATATTTATAGGGAGCTTATTCTACATTATCCACTAAAACCTATATGTTTTATATTGAATTATCATCCATCATCAAAAGAAAATAGATTGAAAGATCTATGATCAACAATTTGTGTAATTGTTATTTTGGTAATTTATGACAAACTGATTTTATGGGACTAAGCTCCTTGTATGAGTTAGCAAATAGGTTATTCTCGGACTTCATATGAGTTGAGAACTTGACATAGATATATTCATTGATGTTGGACCTAAATCACAATAAGGATAAAATACATGAATACCAAGCTATATGTATCCCTCCTTCTCTCCATCTACATATTGATACGTTTATATATTATTTCCATGTGAATAATATATGCATATAACACTAATGTTTTGTTTGAGTCTTATCTTGTTTAGTTTGTTTCAACAAAGAGACTAGAGATAATGAAGCTATACATTTATTATTATATCTATACTTTTGTTAAATGCATTCTATTCTTGTATAGGATAAACTCCTAATGGTTCATCTCTAGTTATACATACTCTTGTTCACACAAATAATTTGTATGCATATATTTAAGGAGAGCAAATTATATTCCTTAGTTATGCATGTATTTAATCCAAGTTATTCACTTATCTTTATTTAGGAGCTTTATATTTAAACATACATATGAGTATATAACACTTGTGATATTGATCAATACTCATTGATTTATTTATATCTTTTTATATATGCGATTAGTTGGCCAATAAGTAGAGGTTAACAACTGGATCATTGGGACTAACAATTTCATTAAGTTGAATAAGAGAAATAGATTCCAAGAATTTTTTGATGCTCAAGTAAGATCATGACACCTAAAGATATCAAGAATGATAAAAATAAAAATATTAAAGATGTGGGATACGAGTAGCTACCATGGCAAGATGATGAATGACAAATGATGCTCGACCACGATGGATCATGCGGTGGTGAAAGACAAGTAAGGGACTTGGCACTAAAGAACCAAATCCGGTGGTATAGGACGAGAGACGGCTTTATCGTGATGGGTCGTGTAAGACCATTTGAAGTTACAGGTAACCCGCATCAATCATTTAAAAAATATAAAGTAAAATGATTTAGTGTTAACATCCCTCAAGACAAAGAAAGAAGATGGCACGAAGATATTTCAATTGATATAATTATGTTCTATTTTCATTTGAGTATAGAAATGTTGTCCTATTAAGAGAAATGCAATGCTGATGTGTTTACATATGTCTCGGTACTTAAAGTGACCTATCCAATTGCTACCTTGAGAGAAACCCAATCTTTAACCTATCATTTGAGTGGTTTTAGATCTTGCTTTTAGGTGGATTGGGTAGCCCTATGAGTAAGTTTTCCATAGAGCCTATGATCATTAAAAACGGACTTCCGAGCAACAAGTTATGGTTGTTTTGGTGAATAACATTGGAAGTTCCGATGAAGGTCAGAAGTTCCGATGTAAGTGTTGGAATATCCGATATGGTTGCAGTTGCTTCTATTGAGAAAAATATCGGAAGTTCCAATATGACTTCAAAATATCTTATATATGTAAAATCCTAGATGAAAGAGCTTTTGGTTGTGACCGTTGGAGTGTGGTTTGAATAGATCGAAAATTCCGATGTGAATCTCGGAATATTTGATATGTGCATAACGGCTACGTAGTAGTTTTGAGGGGCTTGGGTATTTAAACCCCGACACCCCCTCCATCCTTTGGTGCTATGATTTTGAAGAGATAAACCTATCCAAAACCAAAGAGCCATCCATCATTCCCCTATCTTGGTGGTATCTGTTTGTTACAGGGATTTAAGAAGAGGAAGTTGGGTTGAGAGATTGAGAAGGCGGAGAGCAAGTGAGCTTCACTCCATTCTTTAAGCACTTGAGTTCATTGCAAATAAATATTCGATTGTGTTTGTTACTTTTGGAGATCAAGGTTTTCTAGATAGCTAAGCGTCACCGGTGAGCACCCAAGATTGTGGTGTGTCACGAAAAGTTTATGAAGGTTTTGATTTTTCTTTCGCAAAGGAAAAAATCAAGAGCGAAACCGAGGAGTGCATTAGTGCAACCTTGTAAGAAAAGTGTTGAAAGAGACCCGGCCTTTGTGGCCCCTCAACGGAGATATAGAATCAGTGGATCCAAAATTCAAAAAACAAGTCATGTCTCCTCTCTTGGTTTGCCCATTCTTGCCTTTGTTCATATTTGTGTTGAGTTTGTTTTTACTTAATCTACTTGAATGCTTAGTTGATCTAGTTAGTGACCTTATATCTTACTTAGATACATTATTTGTCACCTTTTGATTTATATACATATTGTTTGTTTGAGAAAGTTCATAGTTAGTGTTTTATGTCCTTAGCTGTCGGAAATTCTAATTGAGACCGGAAGTTCGAATTGTTTAATCCACTTCAAAATTATGAAATTTTTAGGAATGCCTATTCAACCCCCTTCTAGGCGACATCAAGGTTCTTTCATTTGTAACACAACAAAAAACATTATAATTCAAACTTGGCCATTTTCCACTGCAAAATTGTCCCCACTCTCTTTCTAAAAAAAAAGAATCCATGATGACTAACAAATCTTGGTATATGTTTGATTCATTATCAAAGGCGAGTTTGGTCGGTACACCCTAAATGGGCGTGGGTCAATCCATAGGTACCGAACGACCACACTAAAAATGCACTTTTTCACTAGCATAGAATAAAAAGGGTGTATTTTTAGTTCAGTTAGTGGGACAACGGGTACCTATCGGTGGACTCACTCCCATCACAACACACCCCAGATGACCCCAGCAATGTTGAACTAAGAAAAAAAACCACTTATATCTACATAGCAACCAGCTTCCAAATTATTGGGTGGCCAAAAAATTGAAACCAATGTGATCCCTACTTGTCATAGAGATAGGCGGATAGGATTTTTCCAACCAAAATCTTCTAGGTGCTAGCCAAAAATCTAGGAAGTTTCCTTAAAGCATGGCCAAATTACATGGTCCAAATTGAATTTAGGAAGAAAACTAAACAACAGCTCAACAATCGGAATAACCAACAATTGGGTTAGGAAACTTGGCAGACCCAAACTTCTGTGATGAAACCAACATATATATTACCAAATGTTAGATCCTTTGCTAAAATTTTTGAGGATGATACACATGCTGGCTAACAAAATTAATTATATGAAACTCGATAAACTACAGTCCATCTAAACAAGTGATCAATGTGGGGATTTAGTTGTTATGATTACTTGATAGGATGACACATGTGGTTACAGTGAAAAATTGATATGTTATCCTAACAACATAGTATAATGCAAACTGCCATGAGATATCAGATCTACCAGAAGCATATATTATAATGATCAGTTTAAAGTAGTGTACACCTACTGGGCACATTGATTTAAAGACAGGAAAGCTGATATCCCAACCACCTATTAAATACAAATTACCTTCACATATAGAGCAGGTCAACAATTCAGAATCAAAATAAGGATGCGACCTAACCAGTGCCTAGTACATACATACACGTGATTTATTATGTCAACATCGTGATTGCGAGAAACCTAAGTTCTCAGCACACAGTTTACAGAACCAAGAGATGCAGTAACCCAGGCTAGTATACATCAACCGCACAAACAATTCAATTGAGATAGACAAGCACAGAAATGGGTAATGAATCACTAAAAAAAGGGTAAAATTGCAAGGGAAGAGAAATCCAATTACCATCATCCTCCACGCGAGGTATCCGACGGGCCCTCCACGTTCGCCGTCGGCGGCACCGCCGTACTCCCCTCCGTCGCCGACGCCCCCTCTCCTGAGGACGTCCCTGACGAAGTCGACGGCGCTGCCCCTGTCGCCGCGGTCCCAGTAGAGCGCGACAGCCTTCTCGACGAGGCTGAACCCGGGTCGGAGGCCAACGCAGTCCATCTCCCCGAGCAGCACGGCGACGTCGGCGACGTCCCCGCCTCCGCCCACGAGGCGCTCGATCCAGCCGCAGGCGATGGCGGCCATGAGCTCCATGGTCTCCCCGTCCACGCGGTTGGCGCGGCGGAGCCAGTCGAAGACCTCGAGCGCGCAGTAGGCGTCGCGGCCCTCCTGCGCGAAGTAGACCAGCACCAGCTGGAGCTCCCGCGGGGACAACGCCGCGAGCTGCGCCGACGCCGCGGGGTCGCCTTCCCCCGCGGATGCCGGCTCCCTCTCGAGGTGCTCGATGGCCGCGGCGAGAAGCCCGCCGCCGCCGCCGAGGCCGAGCTCGGCGGTCGTGTCAGCAACAACGCGGTCGAGGCGCACGGATCGCGGGGCCGGCAGCAGTGGTGGTGGGCGGAGGGAGACGCGCGGGCGAGAGGAGGGGAGGGAGAAGTGGGGGAAGGCCGCGGCGGTGGCGGCGCGGGAGGAGAGGGCCATTGGGGTGGGTGCGTAGCTAGGGCTGGGAGCTCATTGGGTTGGGGATTTGAGAGAGGGGGAGGAGAGGAGGAGAAGCGGAGACGTGGGCGAAGGCGCGAGGTCGAGGGGAGGGCGATGGTTAGTGTCGATGGGAGGAATGAACGAATAGGGTGGGGCCAGGGAGTGTCGATAGATTAGCTGGTGCGTTTTGGGGTGGACGGCTGCACCGCCGACGGTTGTCGCGTGTGCTGGGGAGTGTGGACGTGAAAACGTTTGCCGGGATTCACCTCCACCCACGTACTCCAGCTACGTAAATTCAGGGCAAAAACCCGCTTTCTCGACCGGTTCTTTTTTAATTGCGAAGTACTCTTCGTCCGGTAAATTTGGACGCTTCTTGTTTGTTGAGTACGAACTAAATAGTATACATAAATCGGATAAAAGACATTTGATAAAGTTGGTGACTTAAAAAGGATATATAGTAAAAATCTAGATCAATTTTTTTTATTTCATAGATTCTATAGCTACCCAGTCATATATTCGAGTCATATATGAGTATTAATAACGGTAGTTACGCTTACAAGCAACTCTTATAAAAAATCTTTTATATCTAAAATTATGTTTTACATTGTGAATGTCACTTGAGCCTATACATCTATTTCTTTCTTATTCAACCGTCTCATTAATAAAAACATATCTGGCTCAATAGTGTCTTAGGTGCTGTCTATATACTCGCTGAGTCGCATATAGCATTGGGCTACTATTGAATAATAAAAGTTTTTTTTTCATGTCTCATGCAAACTCCATAGGAGGAAGCTAAGTACACGGTTATCAGACCTTTTGGCAAGTGGCGCTCAAATAGAAAAAAAATGCTGCACTTCTAATTTTTGTTTGTTGCAATTGAACAAATGATTTGTTGCACTAAACATTGATTTAGTCTTGCAGATGAGAATTCAATTGGCTATACAATAATTATTGGATGTGTTTCATTCTATATTTTTATACAGTTTTTTACATTATTTTACTATCTGAATGTGATTGTATTTACAACATTACATAGTTTATTATATTGCTAATGAAACTTTAGGTGCATTAGTTTGGATAACAGAAGGAGATGAAGTCTTTTTTTTTTCATACGCTTTTCGAACTGGTGTTTTTTTTATTCTATAGGAAGTTCCTTTTAAAAATCATATTAATCTTTTTTAATATTATATTAATCTATTTTTAAATTTAAAATAATTAATACCCAATTAATTATACATTAATAATTCATCTTCTTTTACGTCTTTTCTGGGTCTACTCTTTTTCCTCTGGAACGCAGCCTTAAGTTGCTATCCGACGAGATCATAGGCATCTCTCGTACTAGGCGATTAGAACGAGGAACTTGGTACGGGAAAAGACGAGTAGCGCATCGTCTGTGGAAACGAACGTTCGGTGCCTATTTGCATTCTTTTTCGATGGTAACTTTGCATTCCATTCTCTTTAACTAACGAGTATGTCAGTGCTAGGCTAGCGTGCCAGAGTGGCAGACAATCTATCTGGGTAATTGTTTTTTTCCTCTTTTACTCCCTAGTTAGATCAATTAATATAAATTAAGATAAAAAAGACTTTAATTACTCTTAATAAATATAAAATAAATAAAATTAGGATGTTAGGCGGGTAAGATAAGAATAAATTTGAATGAAAAATGATTCAAACAGTAATATAAATTGTACTAAAAATTGGTGTGTGTTTTTAAAAAAATTATAGTAAAGTTGTTTTAAAAATTATATTAATCTATTTTCATTTTTTTTAGTTACTACTTAATTAAACATGTGCTAATCCAAATGTGATGAGGAAAAGGGTTCCTAACCTCTCTTTCCGAAAGCACCCTTAATCTAGTTTTGTTTTGATTGTTCTCATCAGACTCTTTTCTTACTATTTATTATAATCTAGACCACATGATACTCCCTTTACACTAAATCCTTATTGTTTCTCTTACGCTTATGCCAAAATTTAAATTTTAAATTTAAAGTTGATTTTGTGATTTTTTTATCATGCTTTATTTTATTATTTGCTTTTGAATCATTAAGGACAAAGTTTTACTAATAAATAATTATTTTCTTAGTTAGTAATAAGTCATACAAATAAGTATGTATAAATATATGCGAAAAGAGGATGGGAAGGTAGGAAAAGAAGTATGCCTACAGCAAACAGCAAGAAGGCCTAACGGCCTGTGCCGCAAGTCCAAAATGTAGATGAAGAAGAGGGAAGCAAGACATCTAACTTGACAAAAGTGTTCAATTTTCTAATTGTGTCAAATACCATACTTTTAAATTTCATATTTTCATATTTTGGTGTTTTTATCCAGGGACTACATATACAAAAGATTTTTTTGAGTTTTTTTACCAGTTTTTTGAGCTTTGAATCACGATCCAATTGTCCAGAACTTATCATCAAATCCTACACACTATACCTCTCTCCTAGTTGCCAGCGTAGATATGATGGCTCTACTCCACCATTTGCTCTAACCTGTCACCATCCATCCTTCCCCGATGAGCCCATCCCACAAGTACGGCCTCTCCTCTTCAGTCACCATCCATTTCCCGCCATTTTCACAATCCACCAGCAGCACCGTCTTCATGCTACTACTACTGCACGCCTTATCCTAACCCATCTTTTCCCTTTGCCCTTACCGTAGACCCTAACCACTGCCCTCTCCTGACCTAGCGGCTCTGTCAGCACTACCGCTGCCTCACTATCTAAGGCCCACCGCTGTGCTGCCACCGCTATCCCCACCTCTAAGCTTTTTCAGGCTCGCTGGAGCTGGAGAGGAAAGTCACTAGAATACAAATTACGAAACAGATCGGGAGGTTAGGAATTCACAAAATTTTGCCCTCAATTTTTATTCAAATGTTGTTTTTTTAATCTTATTCGTAACTATGTGAACTAGTTGTGGACCTAAGATTTTTTAATTAGGGGTTTAGTAAATTAGTTAGTTTATATAATAATAGAATATGTTATTATTATATAGTATTGTTTTTTAATATTTTATTTTATACCATTGCATTATTTCTAAATAGTTATAGAATTAACATTACTTTTTTATGCTATTTACATCCTCTTTTCTATATTTAGTTTTTTCTTAATTTAAATTTCTCTGACATTAAGAAAAATGCATTGCCATCTATAATAACAAATAAATGCTATACATATATTATTAATTTTAAGCTATATAACATAATAATGTAAGACGTGCACTTGTATATATAGTAAAAGCCACAACTCACTTGAGCGATATTTATAATGCATCATTAGATTTATAACAAATATCACTCTCCAATTTATCCTTATAAATTATAGATATTTATATGCCTATATGTATCATTGAATATCATCTACATATAATATCAGTTAAGAGAATTCTATATTATATTAAGGAAAAATATCTCTTAAATTCTAAAAACTAGTTAAGCAACTTGGATGTTACAGTAATTAATACTAACTTATAAATAATATATATTGCATAGCATGAGCACACGAACTAGCTAGCAGTGTTCAGCTGCAATGAATGGTGGCTAGAGCTAGCAATATCATTATAGAAAATAGTGAAGAATGAGATAATGAAAACAAGATGGAATAGCATGGGATAATTTTATTTGTTTTACCTTGTACTGTGGTAAAGAACAAATTTATGTTAAAAACTTATGAAATTTTAATAATATTATTAAATTATTGATAAATAGGAGTATATGTATTTTGTGGTGCCACATATTTCAAGAAAAAAACTCAAATCTTATATTGTAAATTCCATATATTTATACTGTAATTTTTAAATCTTAGAACATAATTTTTCAATGCTCACTGTATAGGAACTAGCAAAAAAATTAATTATCTGTGTGATTAAAAAAATATCAGTTTAAATGAACATATTAGTTTAAAAGGAGAAAAATCAATAAAAAAGAGGCCTATAAGGGGACGGAGTACCGTTTACCAACGGTATAATTAGCAATCCTTCAACTCCTCGCGCAAGTGCCAGTTAGTCTACACGTCACGTTGGCACGTGCGGCCGCGCGCCCTCGATGCCATGGGCGACGAGTGCCTAACGCGTCTCATGTGCGCGGCAGCCCAGGAAACACTAGTTACTGCCCGACGTGCCACTGCAGGCAATGCAATAAAATTCGATTCAGGATCCGATCGAATTACTAACATTCTATTTGACGCACGACTCTACAGTCACCGGCCACGTGTGTCAGTCTAATTATTGTTGGTACTACCAGTTTTTAATATTTATGTATCAGATACTTATGGGTATCTGGTTTATTAAGTCTAATACATGGAAACTAAATGTAGTAAGGTATGATAGTATCATATCTGATATTATGTACTAGGTTTGATATAATATATATAGGTATTAGATTCAATATCTGGTGTATTTTTTTTTCAATGGGTTACTATAAAAATCTTAAAATATCATGGTACCACTATATATAGTATAACACCGAGATACCAACTATATATTATAACACCGAGATTTTATTGGTGGTACTAGTATCGAGGTGTCACTTGGTAGTATTAATACGACGGCTACAGAAGTACTAGTACCAGTGTATTGCTAAATCTTCACTTTTCCAGTGGCCTAGACTAGTCAATACGTAGACTAGCTAGCTAGCTGGCACCCATGCACGGGAAGTCAGAATAGCAGGCGGTGCACAAACTAAGGCCACAACGTCACAGCTTGTGATGGTGGCCCTTTATGGCACATCCCCTGCCATGCATAGGACATGTAGGAGCGCGCTGTCCTTTTTGAATGACGTGTGGGGCCACAAGGAGATGAGGGGACGCAGTTGGACGTGCACCACATGAAGGAGCTACGTGCTGGGGGCTTAACGGTTCGCTCTTCCCCTAGTTTTTCTCATAAAAAAAGGTAAGTCCATTTTATTGCTTATAACTCTTTACTTTATTTAAAATATACCATCAAACTTTAAAAAGGTATTCAATATCCAACAACTATCACACATTACATCCTTCCACGGTTTGTAGGCTGATTTTATTACAATAGGTACCATGTGTAAAAAATAGTAAGCCCACGTATTAGGACACCTCTCCCATTTTGTCTCCTCTCTTTCTCCTTCTCTAGGTATCGTCGACGCCTTTGTACGTCTTCATAAGCATCGCAGCGAGGATGTCATGGCATCGAAGCTCTTCTTATTTCTCTTCCTCCTCCTTTCTCTCCTTCCTTCCTCAACAAGCTCGATGGAGGAGCCGAAGCTATTGCCTGTGAGCTACATCCCTCCGTCCCCAGCGAACTTCCTCCCTCCACTCTCCCTCCATGGATTGGCCTTTCTCCACAACATCTAGCAATAGTGAGCCAAATGCCAAGGGTAAATGCAAGCCTCCACCCGTCGAGTAGAGCTAGCGGAGGTAGACATCGATGAGAAGGGGCAAGGTGCCCGCAGAAGTGGCGGACCTAACCCACAGAGAAAAAGCAAGGCGGCGATGGCAGAGCTCATAGACACAAGTCGCACCAACCGAGAGCTGCGCATCCATCTGTCGTCACTTGTCTAGCTAGCCCCAAGATACATTGTCATCACAAGAAGGAGCTCACGATGGAGGCGAGGCTCGAGCTCCTCCCCGTGTGACTAGCTCTGGTGCCTCAATCAATGTTGAGCTCCTCATTGCCCTTCTTCCTTCTTGTTGTCGCTCAATCAATTGCCTCCTATGTCTCTAGATGGACTGCCTCTTATCTCACCACCCTTCTATGATTCAAATCTCATTGACATTGACATAGCCCAGGCAAAGCTCTTGGATGTCGAGGCAACAGAGCTCGGGGCTTGCAACGGATGTAGAGCTCAGCATTGGTTCGATGAGATCCCATAGAGAGTGATCCCATTATGTTTCGGTGAGATCCAGTGCCCTTGAAGCCTCGTGGAGCTCTTCCTCTCGTCGATGCCATCCTTGAAGCCTTGCTAAGTCCCACCTCTCGCTGGCGCTCGCCATTGAAGCCTCGTCGATTTCTCTCACCGATGTTGTCTTGAAGCTTTGCCTCCATCAGCTTTGGCTTAGTGGTAGAGGCTAGCCACATCGTGTAAGGAGAGAGGAAAGGAGGGGAAAGAGAGAATGAAGAAGAAGAGGGAGTGGCAATGATAGGCGGGCCCTCTCTCTTGTTTAGCTAATGTGGACTTATTGTACAGATGGCATACTACGTGGTGTCTATGTATAGCAAAACCACCACAAAATAGCTAAGGGGGTTACATCATCCGATATTGCTGATTAATGGCGTATTATATCTAGTTTTGTAGTTTAAAGGTGTAATTTAGACAAAAACAAAAGTTCGGGGGGGTGCAAAATGGACCTTTTTTCTAAAAAAAAGTTAGGAAAGATATACTAGATGTGTGATTTTGCCTAAGAAGAAAGAGGAAATCGTGGTGCCTCAAGGATGTTTCTGAAAAATCATATGATGGTTTTTATGTTTTGATGAAAAAATGGTAAAGAAAATATGATCATGTGTTGATCTTTGTTAAAAATTTGGATTGAAAAGTTTGCGATTGTTAGTGTGAGTATATGTGACTGACGTGGTCAGTTGCAATATCTATACTTGGGACAATTTGTTTTGATCTGTATGTGTATAATTGATGGAGATCAACCTTGATAAATAGTGAGAACTAAGACTATGTTTATGGAATAGTAGAGGTCTAATACGGTTGTGATGCCATATAATAAAGTGAGACTAAAGTTAGAATTCTTGGAGGTCAACCTTGGTTAATGGTAGATCAGGACTAACTCACGGAGGAGTTGAGATATAGAGCAATCAAGGATGTGGGTTTTAAGGTTGAATATAAGATGACATATGGTGGACAAAGTATGGTAAGATCTTTGCAACACACTTCACAAGGTTGGTATGCAAGCACTGGAATTTTGTGAAGTGAATTCGAAGAAGAAAAATGAAAAAGAAAAAGAAGAGAAAAGAAGAAGAGAGGAGGCGGCCCAAAGGAGACTAGACAATCTCCCCTCCTCCTGCATCAGGCAAACCAGGCTAGCAAGGAGTGTAGGGCGTGGCCGAAGCATAGGTGCGGAGGTAGGCGCCCCAGCAACACGAAGAGGTGGAAGGCAGGTGTGGTGCTAGCGTGGCCTAGCGAAGGCAAGGCACGCATGGGTGGCTTGATAGCAAGGCAACAAGGCGTGATCATGCACGCGTTGGCCAGCAAGTAGGCCCATCCTGGCAGCAAGATTGTGCGGGGAAGTAGTGCGCGCGTGTGCACATGAAGACACGACACCGGTGCATAGGATCCGTCCCCTGGGACACATGCCAATAGCGGGTTGGTGCCGGCGACGTGGTAAGTCCAATGGCATGATCTTCTATAGTAGCACATTGGTTCTATGGTCCTTCGTGTGTCTAAGTGATATGACACACATTTAGGGTATTTTTTTATTTCTAAGAATTAAATTAATGGTTGTGATTTAGTCTATATTATCTATTGGCAACTACCTCCTTTGATGTCAATCTCCCCTCTGCTAGCTAGTGTCACTCTCTCTTCCCCCACCGCTAGTGATGCTCTCCCTCCCCTTATACCAATGCCTCCTTCCCCTCTCCTCTATCTCCACAGAGCTAGGTAGGCACTCTCACCCTCCACCTTTCCTTCTCTTTTTTTCTATTGGGTTGGGGGATTTGTTTCTGTGATTTTTTAAAGAAATGCATAGATAAGGGGTGTTTTACACATTTGAGCATATTTAGAGAAAATTTTAGAGAGATGATTGAGAGAAGTTTTAAGAGAAAGATAAGAGAGAATTTATGATAGAATTTATAAGCTTTATGAAAACTCTATATACATATTTTAATCAATAAAATATTATTTATTTTGGAATTAATTTTGTCATTCCAATTTAAATTTCAGAATTTAATTTTTATGCTATAATTTAAATTTAAAATATTATTTTCTCCTTTTATATGTATATGACGTGAGTTTATCTTCTTTCTCTGGTTAGTGATTTGTTTTATAATAAAAAGAAAGTCAAAATCTATATTATCTCAAAGAAAAAACTAAAGAAATTGAAGTCCTTAGCAAAGTCTTTTATACTTATTTATTATTTAATATTTAGATCTAATGACAAACATTTGAATCATATAATATGCATTTATACTCGTAATAAGTTTTTATGCATCTATACTCATAATAAGTTTTTAACAACCCTCGAGTGCTGCCTATAATTCACTTTTTACAGCTATATCATCTAAATGACAATCAATTATTATTTTATTTTTTAATATATAAGATTTTAATAACTTAACCGTACACCTTACAGTTATTTTAAAGGCAAAACTATGTTTTAACCCTGTTGCTTGTTCTGATCTTTCAGTTTCCTCGTCCGCGCGGCGTCGACTCCGACTCCTCGTGAGTTCGCTCGCCGCCGCCGCCGCCGCCTGCGCCGATCCCCCATCCATCCCGTGACAGCGAGCGAGCAGAGGCGCCGTCGTTTGTCCTGCTGCTTCCGCCGCATCCTGGTTCCGTTACGCACATCGTCTTTCCCATGTCTCTCTACAACGCACTTTTTTCTCGAATTTGCTTGCGTTAACCCTAGCTTCTGTTCTAGAAATTTGCCTTAACCTTAATACTAAAAACAGTTCATTTGTTCCCAAAAGGTTTGGGGGTTCAACTGAACCCCCATGTCCCATGTTAGATCCGCCCCTGCTTTGAGGGATCAAATTAATACCTTTTTGAGATGCTCACATCCATTAGATTATTTACGGATGTGATTTGATTGTTCTAAACGGCAGCTCTTTTCCCCAATTATTTGTGGTTGTTCTATTGAATCTCCACGTCCACCTTGTCGTTGCCCCCTGCCTATGCAAATAAGTCCCGCAGGTTCTGTGATTTCAATAACGAACTTGCCGTTGCTGCAAATACACTTCTTGCTTCATTCTCGTTGTTTCTTTGTTCTTTAGGTGGGTTCAAGTTGGTATTGAAGAAAAGCCGAAAACTATAAGATAGCTTATCATTTGATTGCTTTGTGATTTCTCTCCCTCTCCCTCTCTCTTTTACTGCTTAGTTTTGGTGTTAGATTTTAATGGTGAAATTAACATGTTAGGAAATTTCGATCAGCTGTCACATTATTATATCTATGTTTAGGGTCTATAAACTGCGATAAGCATAACCTAATTATATTTGTCACCATGACTGCATTGCAAAAATTATCCAAACGGTATCCACGCCTTTGTTTACCATTGTTTTCATTTATTTTGGAATCTAGAAAATTATAGTTGCAGGTATTGTGTAAGTGCTATTCAGTCAGCCATTTGTAGTTGATCAGTTCCCTTCCTGTAACAGAATAAGATAGTACATAAAGAATGGCTGCGCACAACACATCTATGACATGTGAGGGTGACTATGAGGTAATAAAGAATATATTCCCAGTTCCCTTTTGTGTCCCTGCTTTTCTATCAGACTCCAATTTGCACTAGTTTGGACACATTGTGGAGTTACTGCCTGTTTACATTCTAGATGTACATATGCTGTCCTTTTTTTTGGGCAAGGGGAAACACAAAATTTCAACTATTTTAATCTTCATTCGGTACATACTCTTGGGCAGGTTATGATTATCTTTTAATTGATGGATGAGTTAGTTTTCTTGAATTTATGCTTATACTTTGGTCAGGTTTGTTGATCATCTTGAATTTATGCTTAAACATGGGTCAGATTTGTTGATCATGACATCTTCAAATTTTGTAACCTTGAAAGTATAGTTTTGTTTTGGTAAATTTTGGGTAGTTTTTAACCTGGATTGAAAACATGGTATTTGTGAGCCTGAACTTTTTGGGCGAGTACCTGAGTATGCAAACCTGATAAGGGACTTATAGCAGACTGGAATCAGTCATAGAACTGTAAATCGTGATGTAGAACAGGAACAACTAATGTGAAAAATTGAAAATAATAACAGGGATGTGGAAAGATTTATTGGGAAAATAATGTGGGTGACTAGAGGTTGTTATCCCATCCATAGAGGCTTTATTGCTAAGATCACCTTTTCATCGAGATCTAAAAGTTGGCATTGCACTTCATATTTGTCATTATGATGAGGTGTGTTTTGCAGACTGAACAGAAGAAACAAGCTGCTGCAGATGTCCTTTTCCACTATTCACAATTTGTTATGGTTTGCATTGGTGAGGGTGTTCGCCCAACTGATCTGAGGTTGCATCTTATGAAGGTATTTTATTAACCTCTGTTTGATTTTCTGTGGTTTCTCACTGATGTGCATTTGTCATTTGTAAAATAGAGATTTGGGCAGCAATGAAGGT
Source organism: Oryza coarctata (assembly GCA_030770085.1). Taxonomy (NCBI): domain Eukaryota; kingdom Viridiplantae; phylum Streptophyta; class Magnoliopsida; order Poales; family Poaceae; genus Oryza; species Oryza coarctata. The sequence continues at coordinate 11,359,406 of CM061471.1, forward strand.
ATTTTTATTAATCTTTGATTTTCTGTCGTTTGTATAATTTTCATAGTGAATTTGTTGTATGATTTGGGCTGTGGCTGCTTGCAAAGTTGCAATGGCAATGCACATGTCAACAAGGCAGCAGAAGGTGTTGGGCACTTGTGTGGCATCAGTCCTCTATTAGAGTTATTCAGCTGCGCCTACTGAATTTTTTATCTCCCTGCCTAGGCTCTTTTATCTAGCTCATTCTACCGAAAATTATGCTGTCCAACCAACATCCAATGGATGTTTATAACAGAATTAGTGAGTAATGACCACGTTTATTGATTTTCTGGGTTTAATACATTTTCCTGTAATTAAATGCTTTTCCCAATTTGGTTTTCAACGGTGTATTTAGGAGACATCTGCTGTTACACTATATAACAATCACTACATGGTTTGTGTCTTACAATATTTCTTGTTTTTGGCAGTCTTTGTAGGCCTGGGGTGGAAGCATGGAATTAATAATTTCCAATTTGATATGCTCAATTTAGCTTTCTTTCAGTTCAGATTTACGTCCATGATGAAAATGTTATTGTCATTTATGTTCTGAGTGCTATTTGGCTTGAAAATATCATCCCCATTTTCTTGCAAGACAATTCAACTCAAAAGGCTCTAAATTTATGACCAACCTTCTAGGTACACAGCACAATGGAGGCTTATCACACTCATTGTGACCACTCTGGTGGCATGCTGTTTATCAGTGTTTGAGCCCAGTAGACTTAAAAAGTGAATACCCTTCCAAAGTCTTATGCAGTACTTAAACCAACCATTGTATTAGCACTGAAGGTAAGGTGAGGCACATGCCATTACTGGTCACTGCATCAGTCAGTTGGTGAAGTTTGAATCTGTTTTATTCTAACAGTTCATGCTAGTAACTATTACAAAAACAGATTGTCAGCTGTTTTTTTCCCTTCTGTGCAATAGGGTTGAAAATGCTTGCCATAGCCCATAAGGCTCGTAACATGCTAACTTTTGTCCTCTTTTCGCTTTTCAGGAAGTTTCAGGAATGCCCACTTCTCTAAAGAAAGAGCCACAGCAGGCAGCTGCCTCTCCGGATTCTAGTGAACCATCTTCTTCAGGGACAACAAAATGAGACGAATGAGATCTCCTAAGCTTCTTCAGGAACAGTGAAAGCTGTTTCTCGTGCAGTGATAGGAAAGTACTAAGTGGTACTCAGGAAGTGTGATGCTGTAGTTGTGCTGGTGATGCTTCCGATGAGCACTTGGTTTGTAATAAATAGAAATGCAAATACGTTAGTATGTTTGCCCCAAAATTTATAACAGAGGAACATGGATCATGATGTTGTTTCTGACAAAATTCTTGAAGTTCCTAGCCAGCTTTCATGCTTAGTTTTTATTGCAATTGTCATGCTGTACTGTAAACCTGTAATGGATAATGTGCGAAAAAGTGGTTGATGAATCAGAACCGCTCCTGTGGTAGTATCCACAGGTATCAATGCTGTAAAAGAGATGGCAAGCTTATATGCTGCATTTTGAAGCAATCAGGAGTCCAGGTGAAAATATTCTCTTTATCTAGTGTAACTATTTCACAGAAATTTACTTGGATTCAAGAACAAGCAGAAATCCATCATCTTACGCGCTCTTTGAACTGCAATTTCTCATGTTACAAAAGAGAAATCTGGTAGACATACCATGGTCGATTGGGAAGAGGAGAAAGAGTCAAGGAGATCAATCAAGTACGGTGGGTTAAGCCTCTGTCAAATGTGTGCACCAGAAGGAAGTGGCAGGAGGCGAAGTTGCCTGTCCTAGGAACAAAAAAGCTGTAGCAGAAGTAACAGCCGTTGTTCAGAAACTAGGCACTGGTCAATATTAAGCGTGGAAAATCTGCTTTAGCGTGAAAAAATTATTTACATCCACCTAATATTCGAACCTTGATACTCTTCACTAACTACTATTATTCAGCGTGGTTTATGTAAGAAGGCAATAAAAACACATCATTTGCTCATACCTCAGAATACTGTTATTTGGGCGCAGCAATGACACATTTCACCTCTGGATCGCACCGTTCCTGTTTCCCCCTTAAAGTCAAAGATTGCAAACAAGTAGGTTCACAGAACTGAGCATTTATTCACTTTCAGATATAAAACTGAACAACCACAGCAGAGTATATCATCGCGTATCCCAAAGCCTGTTTAGACCAACATGGATTAAAGAAAAAAAAACACCATATACCTATATACGTTTTCGTCAAAGTAATGACAAACCAAAGAATTCCCCAAAACCATCGCTCAATTTGCTATGTACTCCCTGCAGTGGACAAACTTTTCTCGAACTGAACAACATCCTAAGTTCTTACAAGTAAACCTACACCTCTCATTTTTCGTGTTATCTTGCACATTGTTTCCCTTGGATTGAAGAAATAGCCAAGGGCAGCAGACTGTTCGAAAGATCAATATCAGACACTATACAGAAAGCCTTCAGTATCCATCGCTGATGTAAGAATGTTGTGTTACTGTTGTGCTATGTTTTGGTCTAGCTCCTATGCAAACTTATCTCTTCTTATTTCCTTAAGTTTTAGAAGAGGAAGACAGTTTAACCTACAAAAGCAAAAGATAGTAGATTTCCAATGAGAACCTGAGACGAGACAAAGTGCACCAGTTTTAAAGAAACAAGATTTCAGAACAAATAATAGTCAGCATCAGTGCTGATGTTTGTACTTGCCTGAGTTTCTGAACAACCATCTGGCATAGTCGAGCACTGATGGTCTCTCTTGTGGCTCCGACACCCCCGCCTTAGGATCCCAGATCCTCGACCACGAGTCAATGCTCCAAGCTGTTGTGCGCCGTGAGGACACTGGCAATTCCATTGCAGTGGAACGGCTGCTGGGGAACACAGCCCAGCTCCCAGAGAGTGTGGCCAGAGAAGAGCGGAGCCACCCGTGAGAGCCCCCAGCATCGTCGGCTGCAGTCACCTCTTCATCAGCAAGAGGCAGGACTGGCAGCTGCAGCTGCACCTGTGTCTGAATTCCATGCGAGTCAGAGCCGAGGTGGCGGCCGCTCGTGCCCGGGCTCCAGCTTCCGGTGGTGCGGCGAGGCGAGGACGCCGGAGCCACCGCTGCGGTGGCACGGCTGCCGGAGCACGCCCTCCAGCTTCCGGAGAGCCTGTCCAGCGAGGAGCGCAGCCACCCATGAGAGCTCCCCACGGCCTCCGCCACCTCCTCGCCGGGCGGCGCATGCACCGCCAGAATCTGTGACTCGATGTCGTACTCATCTGGACAGAAGGTTGGAGCAAGGCTTTTCTTGTCAGTACTGCAGCGGATGGTGATGGAAGCACGGCACAGGGGGCAGCATAGCAGCGGCATGACACGGCTGCGGAGCCAGGCGATGAGGCAGTACTGATGGAACATGTGGGAGCACACCGGAAGGACGAGGAGCAGATCAGTAGGGAGAAGCACTTTGTTGCAGATGAAGCAGGCCGTGCTGCTCATCGCTGGCTGGAACGGTGAAGGTGGCAGCGAGAGCAGCTCCAAGATCACCCGCTCCACCTCCGGCAGAGATGGCGCAGATGGCACCAGCCTCTCCATCGCAGCAGCTGAGGTAGCCGAGGATTCCATATTCCCCTGTACTGCCCCTTGTACAGAGTTTGCCAATGCCATTGGAAGGGCTTTGCCGGCATGGTCTGGAGCTGAAGAGGCCGCGGCCTTTTCCGGCCAGGATCTGACACTGGCAGCGCTGGCCGTCGGAGAACCAACAGCTGCAACTGCCGCGCGCCACATTTGAGACATTGCTGATGACGAAGACGACAAAGCCCTTGGGGACAAGCTGCATCGGGGGGAGAATGATGAGCAGGACAGGCGGCGCCCGCGGCGGTAGCTGCGTCGAATGACCACAATGGCGACGGTCACGATGGCCGTGGTAATGATGACGAGGACAACAATGGCGATGCTGGAGCCTATGGACGACGAAGACGGCGTGGCTGAAGGCGGTAGGCTCGGCACAGAGGGATACACTACAAGCTCCGGTGGTGGCGACGGCGGAGGTGGGAGAAGGGGACCGGGTAGCATACCTGGATATCAGTGCAGTTGTTTCTCTGACTAGTCCCAAATCAGGATGCTGATTCATAAAATTGACTAAATAGAGATCATACGTAGGATGAAGAAACAGACCATGGGTAAAATTTTGTGAAAATTAAGTGAGAAAACAACTGGAAATTTAGAATTTGAAACTAATCAAACGAGCAGGACACACAATTCGATCAATTACGCAACCTAAGCTCCCCAATTCCCCTCCCTTTCAGCTACAAAGTTCTGGAAAAATTCCACATCAGTAGCTAGAGACAACCCAATTGCGCACGGAATTTGATCAGGTGATCCGTTCAATTCCACTGCCAATCAAAACGCACCACACCATTCCAAAGCTCAAGCGCTGGATACAAAATTGGAGAATCTATAGGTGCGGAGAAGACACCGGCAAGCACCAACCTGATGCATCGGCGGCGGGGAGGGACGAGGACCCAGAGCAGCGCAGCTGGTGGGCGCGGCTAGGCGCTGGATCGCTTCCCCGCACGGACCTGAAGGAGAAGGATAAAGGAGTTAGGTTTAGGGTTCCGGAGAGGCGAGGCTGCACGGGAGGAGGCACCGTCATTGATCGACATACATCGACCTCGGCAGGGTCAACACATACCTCTGCGACTCTCGTGGCGGCGGCGACGGGAGAAGGGGACGGAAGCGGGCGGATGCTGTGGTAGCCGCGGCCGGAGGTTTCTGCGGAGAGAGCCGAGACGGCGGCGGTGGAGGAGGGATTGGATGGGAGGAGGAGCCGAGGCGGAGGGGAGGGGATTTGGAATGGCGCGTGCGCGGGAGTGGGGTAGAGGAGGAGGAGAGGGCCCACATGTCAGTTTCCTCAGGCAGAAGGGGCGGTGAGATGCGGCGTGGTGGGCTTGGCCAATGGAGCTTCGCTTGAATGGGCCTCAACTTCGGCCCATCGACGTGTATGAGCCTGGACTGGATATCTAACTAAAATTGTGGGTATCACGTTAATGGGCTTAGATATCGGCCCATCCAAACAAAGGCCTGAAGGGCAGAGGGACGCATAGGCTCAGGTCAATTGGGTTGTATATGATGGGTTTGTCCAGAATTCGTTATAGTTTAACTTGTCCTCGAATTAATCACTTCATTTGCCTTGCACGTCGAAGAAAAGTTGTTGGATATGTAAAATCATAACCGATGAAGTTAGATGATTTTTTTTGTTCAAACAATAAATAAGCCTTAGGACATTAAGGGCTCTTCCTGAAACAGAAATTTCCTACATTTCGAAAGAGCAATTGAGTCCCCTGACACGTTTTGAAACACTACAATAAACCTGAGCTGTAAGCCTAATACCTAAAGATCTGAACGCAACGCAACCAATTTTTTGGCCGAATAAAAAAGAGCATCTCAACCAAACAAAGGTTACTCCAGTCTCCAGCATTGACGACTCGATCGACCTGCTTCTATGCTCCTACCACAGTAATTATCTCAATCACATATGATTCAATTGATGGCTACTATTAATTCCATCTTCAGGTGAGGCTCCATCTACCTAAGATTGTGAGAAATACAGTGTACTCATGGACTTCCCTGGAGTGAGTTCAAAGGTGTTCGGTGGAGAAATGGGGGTGATCTAGGATCATCAGATCGCAGCTCAGATCATCAGACCGATGGCATATTTGCATGCGAAGATGAGCAGATGAGACTGGAATTATCTAGGTTGTCAATTTTGTTCTGTACCTGCATAGAGAAGATTGAACGCCATTCATGAATGAACAATCGATCAATAGTATAACAGTAAATATAATTAAAATAGCTGATACATTTTTTGAATGCATCATATGCAATGGTCTAAATTGTAAACCATATACCACTGAACTGAAAACAGATTGGCCACTCATTTTTCAAGACTAACACCATTGCCACCTACTTAAACCATAAGTGCATGCATGCTTCATTGTCTCGTGCGAAGCAAATAAACAATGAAAAGAATTGCTTGGTAAGTGGTAACACTACAAAAGCATGCAAATTGGAAAATAGCATCCAGTTGACAATTACATGTGAGGCCTGGACCTGCATGCCAGTGACATGCCAACTAGTTTTCCAATCCACGATGATCTTTCCGGTGTTACTGAGCAATTTGCCCCAGCCAGCAACGCTGTAAGTATGTGCATGAGTGTGCATGTGCCTACAGGACAAAACAAGCATGATGCAATTCCAAGCAGGCAACTAAACTGCAGTATTCCGGATGTCATCATTCACAACGGTCAGGCTCAAGTTCTAAGGATTAAGCCTGAAGAATAAATTGTCAGAAGGGTGAAATTTTGTAAAACTCATGATCTATGATGGCCCTCAACTTTCAAGGATCTACTCTGCAATTCAATATAATCCATGATGTATTCAATAGCTTTGAATCTGAAAATATTTGAAAATCCTATTCTTATCTCTTTCTGCAGTAATGAATAGGCTGCTGTTTGTAATAACACAAATTCTATTCTCATATCTTTCTCACCGTGGAAAAGAATTTTGAAGAGCTGGGCGCCCTTGTGGTGCAAGTTCTTTATATGGCTTGCGATTAATAACCACTGCTGGATGGCTGATCACCTTGCCAAGTGAGGACTGCCCACACCCCGCTGCTTGTTCGCTTTGTGATCAGGCTGAAGAATCCATTAATCACATCCTAGTCAAATGTGTCTTCCTGACAAGTGTGGTCTCTAATTCTCCAAAGGTTGGGGCTGATTTCCATTTCTCCAAATCAAGATTTCACTCACTTCTATTGTTGGTGGTCCAAGGCAGTAAGAGGCTTTGACAAGGATTCCAAAAAAGGGCTCAATTCACTTATCATTTTGGTGGCTTGGGAAATCTGGAAGCATAGAAATGATTGTGTTTAACGGTGTCAATCCTAATGTAATGACAGTCATCCAAACAGTGGCTAATAAGTGTGGTCTTTGGTGTATGGTGGGAGCTTCTAATCTTAGGGAGTTCCTTAGTAGGTCGCTAACCCCAAATGGGTGAGGTCATTTTTGTTGTTTTTTCATGTAAATGTAAGTCATGTACATTTGTAGGGTGAGGGAGGGCTTTTGCTTCCTTCCCCGTGTTTTTCTCCTCTCTTACTAAAATAATATGCAACTCTCTTGTGTATTCGAGAAAAAAATAACACAAAACAAAAAAAAACTTGCAGGAAAACAAATTAAAGCAAAACCTCTAAGAAATTAGTCCATACTTGAGCCAGTGCTGCATATGATTCAACAGGAAAAAACAATGCATTGGCCAGCACTCAGCAGAAAACAAAATTTAAAAGACAAATGAAACCAGTGCCATTCCCTTTGCTGGAAAGATATGGGAAATGATAACAGGAGTGAGAGAGCAAGATGGGAGGAAGCAGTCCACTCCCATCACCTAGTGGGCATGAAAATATGCAATAAACCTATGATTCTAACGAATAGCGCAGACAACCTTCTTGTGTGTTAAAGTAACAGCAACATCAGAAAACTTCTATTGTTCAAAAGAAGCACATATCTTTAAGAGCTACCTTTGGGCTACTGCTTTGAGATAAAAAAATCCTCACACTAATTAATTATGTTTTTCCTACTGAATAGCATATCGATAGTCACATAAGCACAGTGGCATATTGGTTATCTGTAAATGTTTCCTGTAAGAAAATAGCAGAATATGTTCAAAAGCTCCTTCCAGGATTCTCCTTTGACACTGTGGTTCATCTTCATCAAGGATTGGATATTGATTTATTATATAAGAACAACAATTGGTCCATTTTTAGATTTAATAAGGACAAATGCAGTACCATAAAGGCATTAAGTTCTAAGATGAAAATTAGGTACGATAGTACGACACATGTAAGAATGAGAGAAGCATTACTTACTTTCTGTAGGACCAGTCAGCTCAGAGTTAGAACAGCTCCATGGGCCACTCCATCTGAATCACTTTACTCAAAGGGTAGAAGCATAAGTTGCTTTCAACTTTCCATGGTTTCGGAGAGTTGGGGTGGCATTCCATATTTGAAGGAATCTAATTAAGAATAATGTGCATGATTTAGAAATAACAATGAAATGAAATGAACCAGGAATTATGCAAAAGAATACCACTTATAATAATTAATCATTATCAGTTCTTGATGACTAGTTGCGCCATCAGGTAAAATCATTCAAATAGAAAGCTCTAGATGTCCTTCAACTACAGGGTCAATATAGGACCGCACGTCCACACCTAAGGTTTTGGGACCCAGTGCGAAATCTGTTAACCTTGCACAGCATTGTTGGTCACATAGTGCTAGCGACTTCAATTATACAATGTAAAAGTGGCCTGTTACTTCTGCATATAATGGGTGCCAAATGATTTAAGAAAAAAAGTAAGAGAGAATTGCACATCAGGCCAGGCACATTACCAAAGTTTCACTTTGAACCACCTCTTAGTCAATATTTCACTTTGAATTACTATAAACATGTTATTATGTTCTTTGTTAATCCCATTGTCCTCAAACCTTGAGAAAAAACGGTAGAGATGCACAGCAGTTTTTAGACGAGGCAATAATGCCGTGGATAGTAAGTGTGAGCTAACGGCAAAGGTTAGTTTTGGCAGGGTTAATTCAAATAAATACATATGAGTTAGCACTGATAATGAGACCATTAATACAAAATTGTTCCCCATACAATGTTTTTTATAGATGGATTCTCTCAAATCCTAACAAGTAAAAACAATCTGCAGTTCTGTGCAGCAGTCCACCGAACACAAGACAATGGTACAGGCCTGAAGGCTACCCTAGCATACCAAAGAGCATGACAAATCCTTACGGAAGTAACAGTAGTGCCAGCCTGCTAGCTGACCAAACTACTCGAGGAAACAAAAAAGTGATAATTATACTTACCACATTGGCACAGTATAACAGTTGATCAAAACTTCAATCTGATACAAGTCTTTGGTCATCACTTGCTTCATCATGGAGGTTCTGTAAGGTATTCAAGCTTCTCCCTATTCTTTCTTCTATCCAGGCTAGTCTCCTCTCAAGTTTTAACACACCACTATGCAAAATTCTAACATCAACTTCTGCAAGCTTTGCAAAAGCACGTAGCAATATGTAATAATCAGCATGTGTAACATAAATAAGACTACCAGATGATGCCTTCCTTCTATAATGAAGATAACCATCTGAAACCAGTTGTTTCCTTGGAGATATATAATAGAATCCATTTTCTTCCATTTCTGACTTAATGCTTTGTACATATCCCAAAAGATATCTATAAATGCTCCTCTTCTACTGAAAATGTAATCCCAGTAAAAACCACCTCTTTGCAGTATTTGAGATAAGAATGAACTTCCTTTGAATAGTCTGTACAATAAGAAAAACATTGAGTTAATTTTGCACCATTAACTGGCACTGTGCTCATGCATTGCAAAGGACGCCAAATACATATAATATAAGATCCAAAGTTAGAAATGCCACCAAATAGTTGTCCTCAAAACTAAAATTGCACCCCCTCAGCTTTCGTTCACTTGGCACTTTTGACTATTTTACATTTCTGCAAATACTCGGTATTTGACAATTCACAAAGCACACCTTCTAATTTTTCCCTCATTAATTTGCCATATGAGTTAGAGGGTACTTTGTTCATATGATATAAAAACGAATGATTGCCTAAATAAAGATGCCTTAGTTGAAAGTGTAAAACAAACACAAACAGGGGTAATATATATGGCCACACGAGATCAATCAACCACCTACATATGCACAAGTCAAAACAATGTGTTCTCAAAACAAAAACTTACCAACAAAACACAAGTCTACATATAAAGACAAGTATCTTGCGGAGTCCCAAAATAGTTTCATGCAAGAATACATGCAGTCAAACAATCCTAGCATAGACCAAAACTATGGCTGCAAATATCAATCTACATAGATGAAAACAACATGAATATGGAGAAAAAATCTATTGGCCAAAACTTGCATCATATTGATTTGCATGGCTGCAAGAAGTTAGAAACCTAGTGATTCCATTTCTCAATGCTAAAGTTAAATTTAAACATTGTCATTTGCACAAAAAGAAATGAAAGAAGCCTATCTTAATTGGAAATGCAATAAAAGGTGCTCCAATATTCCTCATGAGGTAACCTTTTTCTGTAACATTGTATGTGGATATGCTGATACGGTAACCTTTTATAGGAATATCCAAAGGTAATGAAGAACAGACAAGTCCATCAGTAGAAGTTTTGTGCATTATTTTTGAGATTTCACAATGGCGGTGGCTAATGCACAGGCCCAAAAAGGGCAAGTCTATGGCGTTAGAAATGAGCAAGCATTCTGGAGCTCTCTGTTCTCCGAGTGGGGAAATATTATGTATAAGATCCAGAAAATATGCAAATTTATTTATTGCCTAAGCACGAGCTACAAATGCCATCTGTATGTCAATTAATTATTTCTTCCATAGTTAAACATAGCTATGGTGCTAGGAGCTAGAATTACATGAATTTAGTAATGCATAGAGTATAGGAAACTATTTTAAACTAGCAACAATCAGCATATGCATGACTAAACCTGATGTGAGCATAGCAAAGAAAGGATAATGTGGACTTCAGACAATGATCATCCAAAGTTACCATGTCCAACATCGATTTTCTCATAAGAAGCTGCAAGAGTGTACAACAGTTCTCTTGCATCAAACTCCTCATTGTTGTTGCTATCAGGCTCTATAGAATGTGGCGGACTTGCTTCAGGATCAGACCCAACTGCATTTTCTGTCTGAGCAATACTCTCGAAAGGAATGAAGTTCAGTCCATCAGTATTTACCATAGGTTCTACTACATGACATAAAGAGCGTGGTCTATATGTAAAACTCACCTCCCATATCCCTTGTCCGTTGATACCATACAAAACTCTTAGAGACACTATTAGTATAGCCATTACACAAACCCGTGAAGGGACCCTGGCAGGATTACTGGACAACCAAAGTTCAGCAGGCATTGCCCACTCATAGATGAGACATGCATGAGGAAGGATTTTTTCAATTGGCAGAGATAACTCCTTCAAGAAGCGCTGAGCAATCGAGTAGAAATTAACAAAAGGAAGCAACAGGCCTATCCTTTGTGCTATGGACCCAGCTGCAGCTTCCAGTTGCCATGCTCCAACCACTCGAGTTGGCCTAAACAGCTGCCTTGAATCCAACGGGCAGTCGTTTACAGAACTTCCAAGAAGCCTGTCAACTTGTAAACACTGCCACATAAGGAAGCTTCGCCTCCATTGCCTACCTGTAAATGTCAGTTCGTAGGATGGTTTCCCGCGCAACATGACAGGCAAGGAAACAGACAGCCAGTGTTGAGTACGCAGGCAACATCGTCCTCAATGAGCGCAGAAACAAGAACTCAACTCTGTTCTGATCCTTTTGGCCCATTGCTCCCCAACTCAAACTTCACGTCTAGAGTGTTCTGGTCGTCTGCGCACAAAAGATGCATTCATGTCAAATTTGTTCTGTATTTTCAATGGCAACTACTAAAACAAGATGGTAAACTGTCAAATTCATTGGTGAGCGCGTTCTGCGCCCACATTTCGTCGAACACCTTGGACGCAGCCACCCACCGAAGCCAGATGGTGCCCGCGAGGCCAGCCACGAGCGAGCCCACCCGGTGCCGCTCCACCAGCGCCTCCAGCTGCCGCTGCAGGATCACCTGCAGCCCCCGCACGTAGCGCCACCGGACCCGCGCCGCCAGATCCTCCGGCTCGCCCCAGGCGTCGACGCCGGGAGCGAAGTCCCGCGGCTCACTCGTCGAAGACCGGGGCGCCGTGAGGGGTGGGTTGGGTCGGGTGCCGGCGGACGGAGAGGTTGCCGGGTGTGATGGTGAAATCGAAGGGGTAAGGACGAGGGCCTTTTCACAAAAATGCGTGGCACGCTTGAGATTACACCGGGAGCAACGAGAGGGCCAGAAAAATGTTGTGCTATTAGAGGCTGAATTCCTTTGAATATAATTGATGCAAAACTGGTTATAAATCATCGAAAGTCATCAATTTCGGTTTTATTGCGGAGTTTATTACAGTATAAAAGTTACTTTGGCTTGTTTGGTTTGGTGCCATTCTTTGCCTTACCATTATTTAGATAGTGGTAAAATGCACTAATAGTGTAGAGTTTGTCCTACTGTGAAAAAAAATTGGTACAATCAAGTTGTTAAAAATCGAGTAGGATGTAAATTAGTCTTAATCCAAATAAACCTTGTGATGTACAATATTTCATACAAATTTTTATTAATTCTATACTTCCTCCATCCTATTTATTTTAAGGATTTAAATTTTATATTCAAATTAAAGAATTCTATGACAAGCTTTTTTTTCAATGCTCGCCTCGTAAAGCCACTTAAGCTTACCCATAATCTTTCATAAACCCTTCAATAGATGCCACTATCAAAGCTCTTCTACTAGCTCATCCACCATCAAGATATTAGTGTTGTTGATGCTTTCCTTGTGTTCACCCAGGATCCTCCACAAAGCTGCTATGAGCTCATCCATTAAGATGCTCAACCGCTTGTGTAAGTGAAGGAAGAAGATAAAAGGATATGCTAATAACAGTTTGGATAAAGTAATGAAGATAATTTTGATGTTATTAAAATAAATCAAACTTTTGACACTATAAAATAAAACTAAATACCATAGCTTTCAATGCTCTAAGACCTACAAAACTATAACTTGAAGAACAATACCATGTGACATCAAACCCATCGAAATTCCCCCCTCACTTCTCCTCCCACCATACACCAAATATTATCTACTTCACATTCTAATTTCTTTCTATTGTCTGTCGTCTAACTTTTTTATGTTTATCCTATTGGATTTATCATTAACTTTTTCCACTACTATTTCTTATCACCTTGGCTATTCCTCCTATTCCTACCCATTTACTATTACTTAACCCTAAAACTCTAATCCAAATAAAATCTATTAGAGTTTTAAAATCAACTAGAGTTTCTTCGAAACGTAAGAATTTTATAGGATTTTTATATAAAATTTTTTAAAAATTTCTCCCACTTAAATAACGCCTTACGTCACAGTACCGAGGCTTATGAAGAAAGTTATTTTCACCGTTGAGTCCACCATCTCCTTTCTTTCCGCTCTTCTTTGTGCCTCCTCCGGGTCTGAGATAGAAGACTATGGGTAGGCTGTTGGGCCTTGATCGAACAATATTTATCAGTCTACTGAAATTTGGGCGATATTTATCCGTCGACTGAAATTTAGGGAAATTTCAGTTTCAGTTGAACGATGAATAAAAAGTGTAATTTCTTCCTTCCATCTCACTGTTATCTCCCAGCTCCAACAAACCTCACTTCCCGTAGACTTGCCTCACTGACGCCGGCCGACCTCGCCTTCCCGCCGGCCTCGGCGACCCTGAAAAGCGGCTGCCCTCACCTCCTCAGCGCGGCCACCCACTCGTCCCTCCGCTGGCAACAACTCAACGCTGCCGTCCTCCTCCCTGCGCCCGCAGCGACGACCACTCCACGCAGGCGCCCTCGTGCCCTCCGCCGGCAGCGGCGACTCCACTCAGCCGCCCTCGCCTGCTGCAGCGACCCTGCGCGGCCACGCCATCGCCTCCGCTGGCAACGTTTTTCTTGATCGGGTGCTTTGACCCCGGCGGTGGACGGGGCCCGGAGGCCATGTCGTCTTCCACCGACGCCCCGGTCAGCCCTCTCTCCCAGGTAACACCACCCCCACCCACTCTTGCCTTCTTTCTCTTCCCGCGAATCCCCCATTTCACTCTCCCGCGATCTGACCGAGGGATGCGGGCCCAGTTCGCGCTGGCCTGCTTCGAGGAGCTTCTCGAGACCGCGGTGGCGGACGTGGCCTCCGAGTGCCACCGCATCGCGCGCCTGGGGCTCGACCGCGGCGTCGACGCCGAGGAGGAGGAGCTCCGTGCCTGGGCCGCCCGCGACCACCCCGGGAACGAGGAGGGCGGCGCCCTCGGAGGAGGAGGAGGAGGAGGAGGAGGGAACAAGGGGGCGGTCGACGTCTTCGGTGGGACGCTCCCAGCCGTCGCCGCTGACCTCGTCGACTGCATGAACTGCGGACGCCCCGTCGCCGCCGGCCGCTTCGCCCCTCACCTTGAGAAGTGCATGGGCAAGGTAATCTCCCCCAATCCTACCCACTGTCCACCACAATTTTGCGGCTAGCTGTTGCGCTCAATGTCGTGTTAAGTGTCAGTGCTATCGTGTTGTTAGCATCAGAATGGTAGTTCTTCATTACTACTAACTACTCATAGATTGTTTAATTGATTTTTTAAGTAGGATACGGAGTATATGGATAGGCTTAGTTGGTGTGCTGATCTGAGTGATGTGATAAGCCACCTCTTTAATGGTTTCCTAATAAATTGGGATTGCATTAAAAAACTAGAGGAATTGGGGATGGTAGTGATGTTTTCGCACTGAAGTGCACAGCAAACCATCACAGTGCTGCTGCAGACAATTTTGTGATTGAGAGAACAACGAATCATAATTATTAGGGTTGCTGCATCTATAATCATAATCAAAGCAAGGCATCAGTGCACAAAACAGCTGGTTGGTTTAGGTATATTCTTAATAATGCTTGCATGCACATAAAAAAATCTAGTAAAGCTTCTAAATAACCGGTTTGTTTAAAATGTGGCACATGTTTAAAGTCTTAAACTGTATTGAAATGTTGATTTTGTTCTGTCGGTTAAATCACCTATTCTTTGTTGGTATAGCTTATGTAAGTAAGTACTCCCTCTAGTTTTTAATGTTTGATGCCATTAACTTTTGGACATATGTTTGAATATTCGTTTTATTAAAAAAATATTTATTTTATCATTATAAGTACTTTAAATATGATTTATATTTTTGCATATTTGTACAAATTTTTTAAATAAGACAAATGGTCAAATGTATGTCTAAAAATTCAACGACGTCAAACATTAAACCAGAAGGAGTAACTACTTCCAAATATAACTATATTCTTTTAGTGGAAAAAGTTACTGCTTAGTACAGATTTTAAATATTTTTCTCCTGCATGAACGCAGTAATTTCAGTGATACTTCACCAGAATAATGCATTCAAAATGCTGGTATCTCAAACCATTTAATTCAAAGTTATATGTCATACCAGGCATTCTAAAATGTGAAAGTTCATACACAAATGATTGATCCTACTGCTCACTAGGCTTTAGCTTGTCATCCTTACTCCATTTGAGAATCCATACACATACACAATGTGCAGGCCTATGCCATTTGCTATTTCTGACAAATGGTTAGTTTCAACCACAGGAATTTATCAACTTATTCTCATTCAGGCAGTTGTACATCAGAATGTTTAAGTTGTGGTCAAATGTAGAATGGCACTGTGGGGTAACTTGTTGCAGAACCTCTATAATTGCACTTGTGTATTAACATGTCTGCAAGTTCTGATTGATTTGCAAAAAACATCTATTGTGACTAAAACCCATATTTATTATCCACCACAATATAGGGACATTATTAAACTATCTCTGGATTTTTCAGTTAAGTCAACTATTCATGATTGTTGAGAAGTTTGTTTCATCAATCTGAAGTCTGGGTACTTGATTCAATGTTGTTCTTGACAGTTCAGCTTTAGCATGTTATCCTGATTAATTATTTTCTGATGTTTGATCTTTGTTTTTCCTGTTTGAGAAGATGTTTGATTTTAAAGTTTGTTGCAAATCTTGACGTTTTATAAAAACATTCCATTTTTATGTACTAAATTGCAACAAACAGGCTAACTGAACAACTTATGCTTTTGTTTAGATTAATTGGATTCACGATTTTGGAAATTTTATGGAATAACTCAGATATGTCAAGCAATTGATATGATTATGAATTGGTCATCTTATATTAAATTCAGAGGAACACATACTTAAGAGAAATCCATAACAGCACACTTATGCAGAACAGGATATCATGAACACGTCAAGCAAGTTCTCATCTATTCTAAACGTTAACCATTAATTAGAGATATGATGCTCTTGTTCAGCTTCTGAAGGAGCCATGAATCAGTGTTGACTGTAAATTGGTATCCTATTGAGGGTATCCTTAATCAGTTTCTGTCCCAACCAACCTACAGGTGCATGGCAAAGGTGGTGTTTGTGTTAATTCTTTATACTGATAGAATGCAAATGCTGTAGGATCTTCTCCTTTTTCCATCCCTCTTTCTGTACCTGTACTGTACATTGTCTTCAGTCTGTTTTCATCTTATATGGCGCTTGACATTCCCTAAACCAGATTTATTTGTTAATCATTTGCTGATATACTCATGAGACATATGCATAGCTTTTTTGTCACACTTATGGGTTATTATTATGTGTTTACTCCACCTATAGTTTTACCTTGTTGGACCTAACTTATCTTTGCATGAAGCAATTTGCCTTTATCTTTTTTAACCGCTGCACTTTCAGGGCCGCAAAGCTCGCACAAAAACAACAAGAAGTAGTACTGCTGGACGAACTACAAATAACAATGGCAGCGCAGCTTCTTCATACTCACCGTACTCCAGCCCGGCAAGCTCTAACAGAGCCAGCCTTACTAACGGCATCCCTGATGGTGGTGGCAGTGTCACAGGAGAGTATCACATCGATCATATATTGCCGGAGCCCTGAGGCCTGAGCCCCTGACTGTAACACTGTGTTTCAAGCTTTAAGCCACCTTACCAGTGTCTGAGCACCATGGTAAAACTATTGTTCGCTAGTCACCTTTGTATCTGGAGTCCTCTGTAAATTAGGATCAGAAACTGTGTTTCTTTCTCGGTTAATGGATTTTCGCCATTTTGTACAGCTTCTGCCAGTGCTGACAAACTATTCTTCATTCCGGTAACTGGCAGCAGTAGCCATAAGTAAACCGGCAACACATAAAGGACTGCCGCGTTTGAGTTAGTTGAAATACGGATGAACACTAATGGATGATATATTTGTTTATAGGGATGAATTAAGGGAGTATTTGGCTTAGAAAAAGTGGTTTAAGTGATGCTGATGTTCAAAGTTTTTAGGGAGAATGTATTTTTAGATGCTTAGTGTAAATAATCCGTAGCAATGATCTAGTCCATCGGTCCAGATGAACGGGCCCAAGCCTTCGTTTGCAGGCTCTTGTCTGAAAGCCTGTGCGGCCTTGTTTCTGTTCTCTATCTAATTCTCATCCGCCCTTATCGTGCGGTTTTCTACTTTTCTTCGCTCTGCATTCTGTTGCCTTTTTCATTTTTTTTAAAAAAATGCTTATTTTTTAACGTATAATAAAAATATATGCTTATGTTCTACCATTAATGCCTAACTAGCATTGTATATGTACCATCTCTGTCAAAAAGACTTTATTTTTACCTATCTCATACATTAATACAGACAAAAGATTAAAATACACTATTTTTGAAACTCTAATATATTTATTCTTTACTTTTTAAAACTCTAATACATTTTTCTCCACTTCTTAAACTCTAAATATAGTTATTTTCTTAAAGATAAAATTCTCTATGATAAATAAATAAGGCAAAAATAAAGCCTTTTTGTGTGGGACGGGAGTACGTTCTTTTCGCAGTGTCGGTAGGATGTTGATGAATGACGAGCGAGTCAGATGAATTGTAAGTTATTTCACGTTATGTAACATTAGATGCGATGCACTCACACCCACCACAAGTCACATCACATCCTCACAAGTTGTTCCTTTGTCGATGGAGTAGTTTATAATCTTCACTGATACGTGTTCTTGACATTGCTGATATACCTGCACTCAGAACACATAACAAATATTGTTTGGCCACTCAGTCACTATGCTCTGAGATTGTGACTGTTTCCGGTGTTCTTTTAGAGAGAGTACAATGCGACATATACAACTCACATAAATTAACCACATTAGTGCCACTATACACACACGTGCATATTCTCTACACATTTTTTTTTTAAAAAAAGATAAGAGCTCTGTCTTTCATTTGAAGAAGAGAAGAAATACACCATCCTGGAAGAAGAGTGGCACAAACAAGTTCAGTATACATGCTTAGCAATATTGGCAGGGGGTATTTGATAATTTACCATCCTTATAATATGATTGACATACAATTTATCACCCTGGCTCGTATTCAATGACTTAGATGACCTCACGTGTCAACCAGAGATGAAATTGTAATCTCCAATATAATAGCAAGTAGTTAAATATACCAAAATTGATGGACACCGGTGCTTAACATCGGAGTTGAATTTTTGATGAGCTAGGTCCACAGCCAGGTCCACAGCCGCATCACCTAGTTCCAACTGTTTTTTTTCTATTGTCCATGTTTTTTAAATGGTCCAATGCCATCATCCCCTCAAGTTGTCTGCAAATCCCCAACCGAATATAAAAAAGAATTGTCACCAGAAAATGTGCAGGACATCAGCGTCACTCAAAAATCAATAACTCTAATACTACTTCTGTCCTAACTGTCCTACAATTATTGGACAAAATCCGACCTTATATTATATTTTATATTATAGGCATATTAGTTTTTAGAAAACTCTATTATCCATGCGCGGTTCCGGATCTACTCAGCAACAAGAGAATATGAATGATTACAAAAGTCATAAATAAAATTTAACACTTTCACAATGACAAAACCTGACAAATAATTTAGATATATTACTGTTTCGTTTCTAAATCTGTAACCCGATATAACTGAAAAATTGATAGAATAAACACAAATAAAATTAACTGGAGTCAATTCAATCGAATATTAAAGAAACAAAATTACTAAACATAATATTAACTAAAATTAATTAAACCCAAATTAATTAATAATGTAAGATCAAAAATAATTAATTAATCAGTAATACTAAATTTTATCTCAAACAAATCATAGAGAAAAATAAATTAATCTAAAACTACATATGCAGAAAGAGAGATTAATCGCCATATTAATATTCCATAAAATTCAACTTTATTATCGAAATTGTGGTTATAAAAATTCTACCTAAATCTCTCTAATCCCTAACACCTTACCATCTTTTTATAAAAAAATAATCAAAAAATAAAAAAAACTAAATACTATTGTTAGCTGTCGGATTTAAAATCGACGCTTCAGATTACGCCACATCATCTAACACATAGAGCGTTGTAGAGTTGGACATGTTTTAGTAGAGAATAATGCTTGTACATGTCTACCACACTGCTACGCTAATCACGAGTTGACACTTATCTCTCCGAATCACCTACGCCACGCACACGCACCCGCTCGTGCCACAACTCCACCACGCCTAGTCCACTTATCAGCCACTACGTCATCGCGCTCTCGCGCCATTGCCACGCTAAGCCCTCCTGTCAGTCGCACACTCTTTTCGTGCTTGCCTGTATTTGTTGCTAGGTTGCTTTTACATCGTCGTTTTGCTTTAGTCGCTAGTCCAATTCGCTGTCGTAGACTACATTAGCCCAACTCATCGGCCTGCTAATTTTTGGCCTACCTATCGAGTCAGCTAACCTACCAGCCTACTAGTTTTTAGCCTTCGCTAGCCCACTCTTGCATGCTCGCTTATCGTTGCTAGCCCACTTTCGACTGTGCCATGTCCGTACCGTGCAACAGATCTGCCCGCACTTTTGGCATGCTAATGTAGCGAATTCTGAAATTAAATTTATTAATTTTCGTGCAAAATTTCTCCAAATTTTTCAGTGATTTTTTTATCTATTTATATTATTTAATTACCCATATAAACAAAGAAAACAATTTTTAGGTACAGGATTCTAATAGTTAGTGTATACACTCACCATGAACAATTTTAATATATCTTAATTATATAATTCCAATTTTAATATAAACTAATTTTACCAATATTAATATAGATAAAATTTATCAATTTTAATATAAACCAATTTTTTATATTAATTTCACACCATGAGGCAGCTAGCTGATCTAGAAAAGCATCAACAGACATCAATTCGTACCTATGTTCGTTTGTATTACATCCATCTCCAAATAAGCGTATTCATACCTCTCAAACTGTAAAAATGTATGGAGTAAAAATGATATTGATGCCACTTATTAGGTTGGAAGTGAAAAGGTAGTTAGAAGTAAAATAGAGAGAAGTTTGAATGAAATGGTGGTTGGAGGGAAAAGTATTAGGCTAGAAGAGCACTCCTTACGAAACGAAATTTAAACTCTAGAAATGCGCACTTACTGTAGTAGGGAGGTAGTACTTGATATTTTGAATATCGAAATAGTACTTTTTGATACATTTTTTAATTTTTCTTTCTAAGTATGAGTATATGTTTGAAAAGTTACTAAAAACACATGTAGATGAAAGTACTTTTTCATGATAAATGAATTGATATTATTTTCATGTATATCCTAATACTTTTTGCACATACCAATGATTTAAGTTTTTAAGGTTTCAATAGGGACCGATATATTTTACACTTCTTAACTATCGCACTTTCGCACTTGTCTAAAATATACCCTTTAACTCTAAAACCGGATATTAAATCCTCAACTTTCAAAACATTTTATTTTACCCCTTACCCAAACCATCACCCTGTTTTTTTTTTTGCCTCATAACGCTAATGCGACGATTTAGTCAGCATAAAAATTTAAAAAATATAGCCCCATCTGAGAGTGCAACCCTTCCTCCCTCAGTTCTCTCTCACATCTCTCAGTCCTCCCTCGTATCATGTCTCTTCGCTTTCCTCTCGGTGGAGCCAGAGTCGAGGCAGAGGTGAAGCTCACTGTTCGCGCTGGAACCCGGCGGAAGCACACCGATATCTAGGAGGTTTACTTAGCTCTAGTGCAGGACGGTCGGCTTCTCTTTATGACTCAAGATACGCACACCGGGGCCTGTGGGGTTCGGTCGGCTTCGGCATGACGGTGCGGGTGCAAGCGTGCCAGTCAATTTGACCCTGCAATTGATAAGGAGATGAGACAAACAGGTCAGTCGAATGATAGGCCAATATGAGTCCTCGCTATCGGCTAGCTGCCGATAGGATCGAGTTATTCATCGGCCACGTTCGGATGGCTCCTGCTATCGACTAGTCGCCGAGAGGAATCATGGCGCCCTTCTTTCGGCTGGAGATCCGATATAGGCGTATATGGACGAAGGATACGATGCCTCCGGGTGTAACGAATGCGAGGCCCTAATCCATCGGTCGTAGAGCAGATAGAGGTACAGGATTGTACTCAGAGAGTAGCAATGTGCGAAGTGGCAAGGATTCGTATAAAAGGGACCGGCTGTAAAGCCGATGCCGCTTCGAAAATGGCAGCACGAGACCCGTCGCCCATCGTGACGATGCCGCTAGCGCCAAATCTCAAAGATCGGACCTAACCGAGACAGTAAGAGACTGAGGCCAACGGCGATGGGACGGTGGACGCTGGATCGGATGTGCTGAAGTAAGAGTGAAGCGAACCCATCGGCTAGCTAAGCCGATGAGAAGATGTCTCTCTGGAGATAGGCACACATCGGTTGGAAATCCGATGCGCTTAGTGTGGCGCTCAAAGGAAAGTCTCTGAAGATCTAGTGCGTATCGGCCGAGGAGCCGATACGCTGGGCGTGATGTTTAACGTATAGATAACTCATCGACTAACACTCCGATGAAACGCCGTACTGAGACCTATAGGCCTAAAGCTCATTCTACCGTCGACGGCCTCGTAGGTCGAACCTAACCGATGCAGCATGAGACTGACGACGACGGAGAGAGCTTGATAGACCAATAAATACTGTACGGACATGATACGATACATCTTATTGGCCTAAGAGGTCGAATCTAACCGATGTAGCTTTAGACAGAATGAGATATATCGAGATAGTGGTGGGACTTACCTCTTCGCTGGAGATCGGACTTAACCGATGCAGCCCCGTGTCGAGAGCCAGACCCCACCGATAAAAACCTAGATGAACTAGGGTGGCGATGCACCGAGGTTGTATTGATCAAAGGATTGAAGATGTTTTACATATTTTTAGGGGTCTATATTTATACCCTGGGTTTACAGAGTCCGACACGTTTATAACAACCTTCGGACGTTATTTTCTAACAAAGATAAAAAAAAATATCTTTAAGAAAGTTAACTAACTAACTAAATCCTCCTATCCATATAAGAAAGGATAGAATACCCTGCCGTGAACCATGGGTTCTCTTTAAACTTGGTCTTATCTGAATAATCTTTTATTTTGGGACCGAATCTTTCCTTGCTTTAATCCATTTGGCTTCTTCCCTGTAGCAATCAGACACTTCTGCTCTTAAGCCGATCGTCTTTCCAATCTATCACTAGGCTTTCTAAATTTTGGTGTTAACACTCGTAGGCCCCACGCATGGAAAAGACGGTAGCGGTGCTTGGAAAGGAGGTGCTCGAGGTAGCGACGACGTTTAGAGATCATTGAGCATTGTGGATAGAGAAGGCAGCCGCAGCAGCGCTTAGAAAGGAGAGGTGCTCAAGGTAGTGGTGGCGCTCTGCGTAGGGCGAGCTCAAGCCGACGGCCAGATCTGGGTTTATGACTCAATGAAGATCCTAGCATGTGGCGGTGCAACCTGGTAGCAACTAAACAACATAACTTGATATGGCGAGTTGATTTGGAGCTTGAGGTGCTAGTGGGCAAGCTCACAGAGGTGTTGGAGCTTAGGTGAGGGCAGGCCACTATCCAACGAGTGGAGCTAGCAAAGAGGGAGTAAGGGGACGATGGTAGATCTTGTGGACGCCAATCACGTTGATCCTGAGCTCATGAACGAGGAGGCAACTGATCTCCACAAGTCGTCATCATCACTCTACCAACTAGCAAAGCTCAACCTCAACAAGGCCATAGTGGTAGAGATGGAGTTCGATAAGGTGGCCATACTCGAGGACACGAGGCTTGGCAAATATACAACACATCTAGATGCGGAGATGGAGATGGAGCTCGAGCTTCCTGATCCGCCGTCTACTCAAGCTCCATGGCGGCATGGCCTCCTCCATGAGCTTGGCGCAAGAGAGCTCGAGCTCAAGCTCAGCAGCCGATGGCGTCTACCAAGCTCCTCTCATTCTCTATCATGAGAAGTTTAGGATATAGTGGACAGAGGTGGAAGAAGGAGAGTGATGATAGGTAGGCTCATAATTTTTTTTAAAATTTGTTTTACTTACTTAACTAACACGTAAGTGACACATAGACATATACTACTTTTGTTTATACTAATTGGTAAATTATACAGTTTTAATAGTTGAAAGGGTTAAGCACCCTATTTTAGAGTTAAAGGATGTATTTTAGACAAGTGTGATATCTTATCCCTTGAATGTATACAACATCATCGAATTCTATAAAGCCGAGAGCCGCTGCTACCCCAAGCTAGCTGATCGAATCCAAACAAAGCATAAGTAATTAATTAAAAGACAAGTGTATATGGGATAGTACTACACCAACAGGTGAGGTAACGTAGAGTAATTATCCGATGGAATCCAACCGTTTCGTTCACGTGAGGCATCTGGAGGAGCAAGTCACGCCCATTCCTCCCTGCCTGCAGTTGCCGCCGGCTACAAAAAGCCTTCTACGAGCAGCTAGCTTCACCGAGCGTACACGGCGAGTTAGTTTTTAAAAATAACAGTGATACACTACCTATTTTCAAATAGCTGACAGCGGAACTACTTTAATAGATTCTATGTTCTTATTAAAGTGTATTGCATCTCATAAAAATAAGAATAAAACTTTTGTTCAATATAGTATAATTATTTAGAAGTAATTAGTGGCCAAAGTATGAAGTCTAATGCTAATTGTTATTTGAAAGAGCGGGACATAACATACTTTTAAAAAACATTTTTCATGACATTTCAATTCCATTTATACATGTGGTAAAGAGAATATCTGCTTGTGATGATACACTCACAGACTTTAGATCTACACTTTGGGCTGAAAACATCCATAACATATTATCTGTATTATCTGTTATTATAGGTGTGTTGGCTATTTAAAAACACCCATAGTGCCAAATTTTTTACGGAGCCAACATCTATATATGTGCCAATTTTTAATTTAACTAGTATAAATAATAAACCGAGTTGAGCGGACGGGGCACCAATAAAAACTTAATCTCTCCCACTCCTCTCCTCTCGTCTTTGTCGCTCTCTCCTACCACTGATGGTGATAGTAGGGCAACAACAGTGACTCGGTCTTTCTCCTCCTAGTATTGGCTAAGGCCTCTCCTATCCCCTCCACTTCCTACTAGTGGCTTGACCAACAGATCCGTTGACGTAGAGGTCGGGGGCTACCGGATCAGGCCACCTAGAGGTCAAGAGCCACCGGATCTCACTACTTGGAGGTCTTTATGGCGACATATTGGGAGGTGCACTGGCATTGGTGGGTTGGAGGATCAATGGTGTTGGCAGCTATTGTATCCACCCTCAGTGGCCTCCTAGGTGCGACAGCCAGATCCAACCGCCCTGAGATTGGGGTTGGCCAAATTTGGCCATCACGACCCCTTCCCTCTCCTTGGCACGACGACTCGATAGTGATAGCAGCTTCCTCGCCCTCCCCAACAACCAGAGAGAGAGGGGTGAGTGGGATTTGTCGGCAACGGTTTCCTCAACTTCCACCTAACATGGAGACAACTTCCTCATCTCTCCCTAGTGCAGCATCCACTAGATCCACCTAGAGCTTAAGGGCCACTGACGGTAAGGCCAGATCTATCAAGACCCCGTCACGACGCCATCAAGACTAGGGGTGAAAACGAATCATATTTGAACATATAGTGGCCGTACCATATCCTAAGCCATAAATTTTGATCCGATTCAAAGTGGGTGTGGATGGTGTGCAGATGCAAAACAGATTGTTTTGGATGGAAGATCCGATGCAGATTTAGCTCAAAAATGGATTAAAATCATTGGATGTTATGTGTATATATAATCGATATAGTATTAAATTATCAATATAACAGAAAATAATACAATAGCAATATATGATAATAATACATATCAAAGGTAAAAAAGACAAGCATATTGAGTTCTAAGCTTGTTGCTGTGAGTCAAAGAGAGCAGAGAGAGTTATTGAATTAGGTTTAGATGGATGGACTATTAGGTTACATGTCTATATAGTTGATGGGCTAGCTCATATCAAATGTGCCAAATAGAGTGGCGTGTAAAAAATTGGATCATCTGCCAAATTGGCTACCGGATAATCTAGTTAAAATGTCACATAATCTATATCCGTTAGATATCGTCGATACCGTATCCACATTAGAATCTGCATGTTACCATCCACATCTACATCCATATCCATCGAATATCTACAAATCGTTATCATATCCTCACTTTGAATAGATTCGAAGTGGATCGGATAAGATATTATTCGATCTGTTTTCACCCTGATCAAGACAGCATCGATGACCCCAATGTCCTCGCCATCTCGCCATCGTGTTCCTCTTCCTTTGTCTTATCGCTGTCACTTATCCCGTTGACAATGAGAATAACAGTAAAGGAGAAATTCCTTAGGGATTTTTTGATTTTGTTATTGTATTCATGTGTTATTCTTCAGGATATGTAATGAGCTGTTCATTGATTATAAAAAGCTTACTATGGCCTTTTTCACAGCTAGCCTAGATCTCATATCCTTGCTAGATGTAGAGTGTGTAAGCTAAATTGTAGTGCTTTAAAATTTTATATTTTCTATAAAATACATAAAAACAATTCATCCAAATGCTTTTAATCAATGAATTTCTGAAGCTAAGAATATCTAGTTTGAAAAAATTATTCCAACGCTGTGCCGAATATAGGACACCTGTAACGCATGTGGCGGAGCTCAAGCACCGACCCAGGTTTGCGGGGCCCTAGCTTCACGGCTGTTCGGCGGTAGGGTTCACTTGTGAAATAAGTTCTAGGAAATGGCCAAAATAGGTAAATTCCACTGCAATAGATAGCTTGATACATATCCCTTTCTTCCCATATACGCTCAAGTTGCAGCCTCATCGATCATCTCCCTAGATTCCTTGGCCTCAAAGGAAGAAGTCCTGCACACACTGTCGTAAAGTGACAAGCTAGCTGGCATCTCGTACATACAGATGTAGTATATAGCAGCTACTCTACAATGTACAGGCCAGAAGGCAGCAGGTAGCGGTACAAGCCTAAGGCATGTGTAGGGAGGTTAGGATTTGGCTAGGATTTTTAGAAGTAATTTGAAAAACCTTCTAATTTTAGTTTATTTTTTGAAATTTTATAATTATAGATTTTAAGAATCTAAATAACAATTTAGACTATTTAGAGAACTAAAAATTTTAAGAGAAGCTATAATTGCTAGAGGGTCAAATATAGCCTAGCCGTTGCCTGCATCGTCGTCATGCTCGTCACACCGGTGTGCCCGTCATGAGCCTAGCTGAGAGCTAGTTAGAATGAAGGCGCGAGCTTTTGTTCGTTTTCTTGGGATATATACTTTCCTTCATGGGGAATCAAACTCTCCCATGCGACTAGTGTACGTACTGATCATTTGGATATATCGTCATATGGATTCATGGCTAGCCGTCCGTAACTAGGGCTATAGCTGTGTGGCAGTTCATATCTGCAACTTGCTCTGCTCGATTGAATGCCATTTAGCCCCATGCACGCATACCACGATGGAGTAACAGGCAGCAACCGTTTTCTTAGCAAGTAGACAGCAGCATTACTTTTTTGCTTATCAACCATAATTAAAATTAAAATTTATTTTTAAAGTTGATTTTAATGTTTATAGTGAAGTTTAAATCGCTAAGGACATAAATATAAAAAAATTACTTATAAAATATTTTTTACCGATAAACTTATCAACCGCGGCCAAATGATTAAACAGTATTGCAATATACTTTACGGCTGCAATTTATGTAGCTATAGCATCACTTCATCATCAATATATATACATCCAAGGGCTGCAACTGTTTTCTTTGGAACGTAGAAATTGAAAAATGCAGAGGTCAGTACAATCCTAACGAATATGAGAATACAGGAATTGCTCAATTATAATTGTGTTGTTTGGATGCTTCACAGGAAAACAATATAGGAATTTGGAGAGATAATGATACAAAGTAAATTTTCCAAGAGTTTTGGAGCTCATGCTATATTTCCTCCAAAATTCCTATGGATTTGGCCATTCCATAGGAACTTTAAGGGGCTTATGTATTTGTTACAAAGGAACATATAGGACAAATATTTCAAAATATTCATATCCTACAAAATTTCTTAAAAGACCTTTATTCCAAAGTAGTCCTAAGATTTTCAAGTTAATTAATTAGTATAGATTCGATGTAACTTTTTGTTTACTTCATTTTTTATTTTCTATTCCCTTCATCTTATATTGTATATTATAAGATGATTTGACTTTTATTAAATTAAACTTCTATAAGTTTGATCAAATTTATAGAGAAATATAGTAATTTTTATAACACTAAATTAGTTTTATGAAACATAATATGCAATATATTATTACAGTATGTTTGTTTGGTATTAAAAATGATGATATATTTTTTGTATAAACTTAGTTAAATTTAAACAAGTTTGACTTAGAAAAAAATTAAAATATCTAATAATATAAAACGGAGAGATTAGATGAACTTAGATGCACTTTTATGTTTAAATTTAGTATTGTTTTCTTGTTTTGTAGTAGTAGCAGCAAAAGATACACATCGAAGTATAATTTGAAAAATTTAAGATAGGATATTGCCCTGTTTCAATGCATGAAGAGAAATAGACACGTAAGTTGTTGGATGTTAGTGTTTGAAAAAAGTGATCAACAGAATAAAAAAATATTAATCACTCGACACTCTTATATACTTTCTATATGCCAAATTAAAATTATTTCACTCAAAGAGAGCTAGTAATAGTTCTCAAAAAACCAAGTCGATAGGCATTTGGTTCATCGTCAACTAGACTCACGCTTGCTCGTTCCCGATGATTCTGTCTCACTGTCTATTTGTCCGGGCGTACAAGCCTTTTGCTATGTCCACGAACACCAGTCACATAACTCAAACAGTGCACTCATTCGTTACAAACAAACCATATATTGGGCCTGTTTTGGTCTGTCAGCACAAACTCTCCATAGGTTTGTCACATCAAATGAACGTACTCTTGCTTCAATTTAATTAGGATAGAGCATATATTCTTAAACAAATGTTTGATGGACTAGTTTTTCCACTCTAATATAAATAACCAAGCATACACTTTCTCTTTTAAAATATAACATATATTTTATTTTGTTAGATAAAAGTTTGACTAATAATTGTTCTATTCGAATATTATTTATATGATAAGAACTAAGGTTGTCTAACATTACGTTAAAAAAATAATTTTCAAGCAAGACAACAAGCAAGCTGAACAATTAATGCACATGCATTTGATTCCTGCCAAACAAACTACTCCAGCTCTATAGTTATAAAGTATAGTCAATTAGTTGCTGTAAAAATTTACATGCTATCTACAGCTAATATAATGGTCACTTATATATTACAACATTAATACCGGTACACTTCTTATTTATAAATTTGTAGCCTACTTTTTTTCTCTCTCCTCTCACCTTTTCTCTATCTAAAATATAATAATTTTTAAAACCCTCTTACATCATTTATTAAAATCACAATAGCATAGTATTATGTACTAACTTAATATACTCAAATGTGGAGTATTGGGTGGACATAGAGCGTGTCGGATGGGGGAATATTTCCCACAATGGACGTCAGTGAGATGCCAAAGTGACCGGTTTTGGTCATTTGGTCTGTCCATATGTGCATCTGCCTTTTTGGAGTATTCCAGCAGCAGCAAGCATAGCTGTGTGGGCATGCATCGTTTGACAACGTTCGACTTTCCTTTCTAGGCAACACTAGAGTGCTAGATTCTCTCTGACTTTTCTACTCGTTATATATGCATCATTTTTCATTTGGGACAATCTTACAGTTTAGTGTTCATAAAATATATTAATAGTATAATATTTTAAAGTGTTTTTCTTGATGAATTCTACTTAGATTATTGTTATTTTTATGTTGTAATATTTTTGTGTATATTTGTGCCTTTTTTGAATGTTTGATTGCATTCATTCCAAAATGATGCACCTAGTTACGAAAGGAGGGAGTGTGATATACTCATAATTAAAGTGCATACGAATCATGGAACAGCTGAAATGAATTTGGTTGATTTCTCTATGAAAATGATCCTTCAAGAGATATGTACTCTATTTAAAAAAATATTCACTGCTATAGAACAATCTACCATGCATCCCCTATTGGTGCCGGTTGGATTAAACCTGGCACTGATAAGGGTTTTCCACCTGTCCACATGCCTCCATGCCCAATATAACTAAAAATCAGCTCTTTAGATAAATTGGTACTACTAGAAATGAACAGCCAAGCCAAGCCAAGTCAAACCACATATATGGGTCCCTCTTGCTGGCCAAGTCAACAGCGAAATTAAAAAAACATAAGCCTTGATCGATCGCTCCCCTACCTCATGTCTCTTCATCTCTCCCCCACTCCGCCCCTCTCTCACTCTCCATCTCACCCTAATGTGTTGATGATCTCTCGTGTGCTCCTCTCTCTTCAGTAGATCCACAAGAGCTACCATCTCCTCCAGTGAAGCCCCCTTCCTCAACCATGTAAATTCACAGGAGACGTCTCCTCCAGCGAGTCTCCCCTTCTCCTATAATGCAGATCTACACAAGCCCGCTTAGCAGCTTGGGGGTGGCTAGATCTAGTCACTGTGAGCTTGGGGACCATCAGATTTGGCCATCATGAGTTTGGCTGTGATTAGATCTGGCCAGTGTGGCCTACTTGATGGTGACAACTCCCTCCCTAATTGACGATAGAGGTGGTGGCGCTGGTAGCAAAAGTTCCTTACCCGGCGTTGGAGTGAAGAGGTGGTAGCCGCGGAATGAGGTAAGTCCACATTTCTTTGGCTCTAGTGCTCCACCTCTTCCTTCTATCTCAATCTCTCTCTAATTGTTGTTTGGTGGCTAAAGGATTTGTGCTATGGCTTTGTTTTGTTCTAGGTTTGGGTCTAGACGTGCTGGATGATGTTAGTTGAATAATTGAATCATTATGACTAGTTTGTTATAGGTTCATGAACCGTGATGTGGATGTTCTGCTACTTCTATGGATGTTGATGTTCCTGTGTCCTTGTTTTTATCTATGATGTGCATTAGGGGGGTAGTGATGTGGATATGAATCTAGAAGGGTGCTCGATGCATCAGCTTGATTCATCGAGCCAACGCCTCTTCTTTTTACTCAAGGGAACACATTAGTGCTAGTTTTAAAATTGACACTAACGAACCTTCATATCGAACCGACACTTATAAGGATTACGAATAAGCATCTGTTGTAGTAATTAAAAAACAGAAAGCACATGTGTAGGTTTCAAGATGTGTAGATTGGGATTAATGGTCATGCACTTTTTTCATCTTTGTTTCTTTGGAGTGACAAACACGGACTGTATTTAAACCATGTATGAAGTAGCTTAATTATCAGCTGACCAGTTCTCCCCACAAGTTAAAGAGTAGTGTGGTAACTTCTTCTATAAGGGCATAAACACAGTATTCATTATAAATGTAATATGTAAGTTTGTTCACATTTGTCCTAAACTCTATGCACCTGCTAGCTAATAGAATGGAGAAGCATCACAAAATTTTAAAAGAAAAAAATATATATGATGAACTATATTGAAATTTTAAGACGCACAACAATTTCGCGAAGACTAAGGATTAGAATGCGTGCACATTTAATCACATCGTTTAAAGAAAAATTGACGGTCATACTTCCCTGCATGCCAATGTTATTGCATGCACGTGACGAGCAGGCGCATACGAATTAAAGGGAGTTAGGCATTCGCGATTGCACCCTGTTATTATGGAACAACGGTAAAAAAAAAGCCTTATATAAGCCTACATTTTGGTTGTTCCCACAACTATAGTGTGCAATATTATACGTGTACATAATATAGCATATTCGTAAGACTTAGGAAAGCACCAAACATACATATAGAACATCTTTATGTCAGGAAGGCACCCAAATAAAAAATTACATTCCGAAGACTTACCCAAAGAATGAAGACCTAAGTTAGATTTGACCAAGACTATCAACAATATTACTATGACTTCTCATAGAATACATGAGGGCCTAGAGTATAAAGGCTTAGCCCCAGAAGGAGACTGGAGGAGGAACAAAACAACACAACAATCGATTCAAGCTCTGACACCCCGAAGCCTCACCAAAGATCATGCCCACAATTCACTGACAGCCACTAGAGTTGAGCTTCCATATATCCAACCACTATCTTGTCAAAACACCCACTATCTTGTCAAAACTTAGGCCGGGCATACACATATATTCCTTTATACTCGTGTTTTACGTATATCAATGAAGCAGTAGGACTGTGATGTAGTATTATTATTTTGAAGATGCCTGAATATGTATTAAAATTCATCTCTCGTTTGGCTGGCATCCCCACAAGAGATAACACACAACCAGAAGTCTGGTATACAAGTTTATATTGTCAAGATATTTATCGACGTCACAAACCTTTTAAGAAATTAGGCATATTTGTCATAGCCTTATTTTCTTGCCACAAGTTTGGCCACACAAATGTGTAATTTGCCACGGTTTGCCAAAACTTTTGTAACAAAAGCGAGGGTGCTATCCAAACAGTCCCTAATGAGAGAAGAGAGAAATAACATTATTAACTAAGCAACTCTATAGTTATATGTTGAATACGGATTGATCCCTTTGATTTGAAATGTAGGCTATTTATAGAGTACGTTGTGCGCAAGGTTGAAGACAGTGTAAAACTAAAATTTTGACCCTATATTTATTACGCACTGAAAAGGATATCACATTTGTTTATGGGTGGTATGCATGCAGCATTCAACTAGCTATCAGATTGAGGAGGAGATCAATGAGGGAAGATGCTAGTAGTTTGACCAAGTGGAAATATTCATAGCTATCGAATCTGGATGGAGGATGGAGATCTCAGCTTTGACTATCTGAAAACGAGTTGAGGCCTCCGTGGAAACTTTCCAAAGGATTTGTGAAGAATTTTATAGCATTTCAGTCTTATTGGATTTTTTATTTGGTTCTTTGATGGAAATCCTATAAAATTTATTAAGAATGACTAAATGCTCTCAATTCATGTGGATTTTAGAGAAAAGTTAGCAAAAGTTTCAAACCTCTTAAAACTTTTCTTTTAAATTTATCTCTCATCCAATTCATATATTTTTTCCTATGGTATGTTTAAATGGTTATTTCTGTGTTTTTCCTTTGTTTCGTAGTACTCTATTTTTCATAAGAATTCATACCATGTTTGGTAGTACCTTGTTTTGCATAAGAATTCAAACTAAAATATTGTGTTTTATCTACTGTTGTTTTTTTCCATTACTAATTTTCAAAGGGGACTGACATTTTATAATAATGTTCCAAAATGTTTTATACTAACTAACTACTCTAAAATTAATTTTCCTCTGCATGCTGATGCCGCGTCACGCAACACTTTGCATGCCGTTGAAGAAGCTAGCTAGCTGCTATCTAGCCAACTAGGTGATGGACTTCGAAACGTAGGCACATCATGGAGTTTTTATCCCGTTCGTTTCTCATCTAAATAATCATTAAAAATTAAAAAAATAATAAGATAGATTAATATAAGATATATTGCTTCACAAACATATATATAATAATAATAATAATTTTAGTTTAATTTTATTATTTTTATTATAATCTGTAGTCGAATTTGACATTATATATATCTTATATATCTTATGTTAATTTATTAATTTATTATTTTTTAATTTTTTTAATAACTATTTATACAAGGAGATGAAAATCCATCCATCCATCACGCATCTGCGCACAAGAGAATTGAAGTGACCTCCCATCCCTCCCGTTTTGCTCATGCAGCTCGATCGCTGTACTCCACTGCACTGCTCACTCTCTCTGCTCCAGCGTCTCTTTTAGCCAGCTGCTCTAGCTTTATATTTGACTACCGCCCTTCTGCACCAAGCACATCCTCCTCGACCTCCACCCCCTCTCTCACCTCACCTCTCCCAACGCAAACCCCATTCCTCTCCTCCTCTCTCTTGCCCATCCCTCTCCGCAGCTCGGCCTCCTCCGCTTATTATAGTTGCTGCTGGCTCCTCCGATGGAGCCCAGCGACGATACCGCGGCGGCGAGCAGCCGCGGCGAAGGAGGGAGGAAGGGGACGGGAACGACGACAAAGAAGGCGGCGGGGAAGGGCGGGCCGGAGAACGGCAAGTTCCGGTACCGCGGCGTGCGGCAGCGGAGCTGGGGCAAGTGGGTGGCGGAGATCCGGGAGCCCCATAAGCGCTCCCGCAAGTGGCTCGGCACCTTCGCCACCGCAGAGGACGCCGCCCGGGCATACGACCGTGCGGCTCTCCTCCTCTACGGGCCCTGCGCCCACCTCAACCTCACCGCGCCGCCGCCGCTGCCCCCGCCCTCCGACACCACCGCCGCCACCTCCACATCCGCGGTACCACCGCTACGCCCTCTCCTGCCGCGCCCGCCGCACCTGCACTCCGCCGCCGCGGCGGCGGCCTTCCATCACCAACAGTTCCACCTCCTGTCGCCGCCGCCCCAGCTGCCGCTGTACTACACCAGCACGACCATAGTGTCCACGGTCACCACCACCACGGCGCCGCCTCCACCGCCACCTTCACAGCACGCTGCCGCAGAGCCGGCTGTTCTTGCTGCTGCTGTGTCTGCTTCTACGGCTGAGACGCAGGCCGTGACGGCGCCAGAGGACGCTGCGGCCGAGGCGGAGGCCGGGTGGGGTACCTACCACGGCGGCGACGAGGAGGACTACGCGGCGGCGATACTGTGGAGCGAGCCGGACCCCTGGTTCGATCTCTTCCTCAAGTGATCATGACATGCATGAATGAGACTTCTTGGCCTTCCATTCCAGCTCGATCAATGGGTGTCCATGGCGAATGCATCTGCATGCAACCTCCAGCTTGATCAGTTTACTATGGTTTCGATTTGATTCTACTATTTTTTATCTTTTTTTCTTCTTATTGTTGTTTACTTGTTCGTTTCTCTGGTGGGGTTCGCTTGGTGTAATGAGGTGGTATTGTGAAGATTTAGGGTTTACAATTGATTTAAGATTCGATTTTAGTAATTGAGAATCCATTTGCATGCAATATCAATGGATGCATGCATATGACATGTAACTTTTTTTCATCGATCTTTGTATATAAATGAGTAGCAAGTTTCCATATATTTTTTTAAATCTGGAGTTACTTCTAATCCTGAACAATATCTGTACTGTTATTTTTGTGGCTGTGGTCATTATATATTTATGCATAGGCTAGTACTTAATTTCTCGTTTTTTTTGAGGAGGCTAGAACTTTGTGTTCTAATTTACACATGCGGTATTTAATTAGTACTAAATGTACTAAAACCCACTTTAATTTTTTCCTTTAATTTGATTTACATGATAAAGAGCTATCTTTATGGTTAGATTTTTGTTGTTTTCAAGAAGAATTATGATTTGATTTCAGCGATATATTTTTCTCATGCATGAAATTGTAATTATGATCTCGATTATTCGTGTGTTAATTTTACTATATACAATTGAAGTCATGTGTGCCCCTAGTTATATTCTCTATTACTCTAAAATTGGGTAAGTTTCCTTGCATTATTAGCAAGTGACCTGTATCTTAAAAAACGAGCATATATTATATATATTGGCTATTTTGCTCTTTCAACATTCACAGATCTCCGATCCATTCCCGACCACCATCTAATATGATCAAAACATTTAACTTATAGCTGCTTGGAACATATGGTTTTCATACAATGTTTTTACAATTTTATCCAAATTGATGTGCTTAACAATTGAGCACAATCTTATATTCATAGTTCGTTGAATTAATGTAAATAAAATAAATATTAAGGACTTTTTGTAAAGTAAAAAAGAATCACGGTGTTTGGATTTTGAAGAATCTTTAAGAATTTCAAAGAATAAATGGTTCCTATTTTATTTCTCCATAATTAATTACCTGTCTCTCTTTAATCAAGCAAACATCATATATATCTGTAAACTATTAATTGCATTTTCCAATGAGATGATAAACCATCAGTTTTGAGTAATGTTTTTTTACATTATTTCAAAAGTCATGGCGGTGGAATCTTTGTGTTCTTCGTATTCCTGAGTTTCAAAATTCCCTAAATGGTTGTGTGCGCAATATTGTGCCAATGTACACGTTACATGCGCAAGAGGAATAAAATTAATTGTGCCATAATATTTGCTTGTCTCATCTGGCCACAATCCAGGTCAACGGTACAGTTAACTTTCATGCAAGAGATGATCAACCTCTTCAGTTTTTCATACTACCTAGCTAGAGCTAATTTGCTTTGGCTTCGTTGGAATCCCCAAGTTGGCTGAGATTTTGAGCGGCACGTAAAATAGGTTAAGTTATTAGTTTATGATTAATTGAGGCTCTTTTGAAATAGAGAATTGACAAAGAAATTTTTGAGGATTTAATTTCCTAAGTTTTTTTCCTATAGAGCCCTTTGATTCGTATGATTAGGGTAGGAAATTTTCCATATGATTGCATTACTACGACGAATTCCATAAGAAATAAGTGGTAAACTTTTGTTTGTTTCAATTTTCATGTGGTGTAATTAAAGGGTTCCTCTTCTTGTTTCATGTGTTTTTAATTTCTATATGATTGAAGAAATATGCTACTACCTCTCTTTCAAAATATAGCAACTTTTAGCTATATATATATATGTGTGTGTGTGGACATACTTCTGTGTATAGATATGTGGTCAAAATTTATTATATTTTAAGATGTTGAACTTTAATTCATGTTTCTTCTATTCTTGCATTTTCCTGTCCTAAAGGGGTTTGAGTATTAACGCGTTTGAATCAGTTGCATGGCTGTAGCTGTTGGTGGCTCGGAAAACGGGATAGATTATTAGCTTATGAAAAGTAGATTTATTTGATTTTTTAAAACAACTTCTATTAGCAATTTAGTAAGTGTGTTAACAGAAAACAAGTAGTTCCTGTCCATAGTAGCCTATACGTGTCTAAATATTACAAACTTGTAAATTGATTTCTTTAATTTTTGGAAAAAAATTATACAAAAAGTATTTGTGAAAAATACATTTTCGTAGAAATTTTAATTTTAGCTAAGTAAAAGAGTGTAGTTCGATAAACGAGCAAGTAGCTCATCTGAGAGACCGAGAACAAAAAAAGAACGCACCCTTCGTCGTGGTAATTGAGCAGGTGTTGGATCATGGAATACTATTTTTTGTTGCTAGCTGGTGAATGGTGTTGACTTATGTATTTACGAGACAATAATTTAATCTCGGGAATGAAAGTTTCTTAAGTGTGTGACTGGTTAGCTAGGGGTTGGACGTTCTGAAACTTAAATGCAAAGATCTGAGCGAAAGTACTTGGGTTTTCCATCAACTTTCAATTGATACCTACAGTTTTGACAATCGAGGTGCGTGGATAGCATCCGACTTCAATGGCAAAACGAAATTAAAGAAATAAAAGTCTGGGATTTTTTATTATTTAATAAATAACTTTCAAAAATAAATCTCCTCTCGATTTATTTTCAAAACTTAACTTTTTAACCATGCAAACTAGTTTGATGAAACAACCACCACTACATATTCGGTTTTTGCAAACCGACCCCTAGCGGGTCAAGATGGGGTTCGCCTATGATAATCCTGATCGGGGGAGGGCACCATTGCCCATCTATGAAGATCTGGGCTAATAATTCGCTCACCTGCAAAGTCCTCTAACTTATATATCAGCCTAGCCCGACGTTTCTCTATTCAATACTTGCCAAAATATACGTGGTGGTTTTGAACTCGGATTTCTCAAGAGATTAGTCTCCCTTAGAATCATGTTTTGATACTATATTATGAAATTTTACTTTGAATTTATAGTTTGGATGGTGTGAATTTTGCTTAGGAATTGTGCACTTTTTACTTAGATATAACAATTTTTATTTGTTTTTAGCATAAAATTAAACAAAAATAATGGAAAAATATACCTGCCACCAATAAGCTACACATTAACACCCGAAGAGAAGAGGGGGATGTGCAAGTCTTTACATGTTTTAAGAGTGCCTACTAGATTTTCATCGAACATCAGGAAACTAGTTTCGACGAAGGACTTGTCTATCTCTAGAGGTAATTTGCTCGACTACCATGTCATGCTAACTATTTTTGTCCCTATTGCAATCAGGACAATTAAACTAACTCTTATTAAGGTTGTTATCATGAAGATCTGCTACTTTTTTAATATTATTTCATAGAAAGTTTTGGATCCTAAAGAACTAGTACCTCTTTAGACATTTCTGATAGAGACTTTATGCTAGCTTGGCATGTGCTTCCCTCCATCACTGTTTGATATGATGGTTCATCTAATGGTTCACATCATTCCTTAGATACTCGAACTAGGTCATAAATGTGGATGTACAAACAATTCATGTCTACTCTAAAGGGCTATGTTTGAAACCGTGCTCATGTAGAGGGGTCTATGATAGAGAGATATACCATTGAAGAAGTTGTCAAGTGTTGCATAAATTACCTAGAAGATGCCAACCCCATTTGTTTACTTGTTCCTCATTATCAAGAGAGATTGTTGGAAAGAAGGACCGTTGGCAAGAAAAAGTTTTATGACAATAAGTTTCTTACTGTGCGAGCAACACACTATAGTGTCCTACAATAGCCCATGATAGTTGAGCCCTACATCGAACAACACTTAAACGAAATTAGAGCTAGTAAAATTGGATGGTTGGAAGATTGGATTGTGAAAGAGCACAAGTGTTGATTCACCACATGGTTCAAAGACTAGAATCTAAAAAACACTAAAAATGTTATCACATGGGCCCTCAAGTTTAGTAATGTCATGGTAGACGTACAAGATTAATGGGTACATATTTTATACAAAGTCAAAGGATAAGAAGGGGTGGGCACAAAATAGTGGGGTTCGAGTGAATGTAATAGACAACAATGGATGGAAAGCCACTTACTATTTATTCATAGATGAAATTTGGGAATTGAGCATTGGATTAAACATTCAGAACTCCATGTTTTGATGCCAATGGGTGAAACACCCAACAGAAGTGTTCAAGGACATCTTCGGGCTAACAATTGTTGACCATGTCAATATAGGCTATAAGGACGACCCATGGGTACTCGCTAAGCATGTTGCATAGGTTTTCTATGTTACCAACTTTGTGTACAAGAAGAAAGACATAGCTCTTTCGGGTAAGTAAAGAATTGTTGGTGTCAATGGTGTTAAATATGCCAAAGCTTACAACCAATATCATGCAATGCTATTGTTTACCGGCCTTTCAAACAAAATCAAGACCATTGAAGAGACCTTAATGAAGAAACATGAAGTAATACATGCCACAGATGGAGTTGGGAAAATCGTGAAAGCCTAATATTGGGTCCCATGTGTAACAATTAAAGCGTGTCTTCCCATGTAATCCCACGTGTACCTCAATTGGCAAGTCATATCGTGCATTTGTTTCATAACCTTATTAACACTTTATATATGAATGCAAGGTATTTGTTTCATATTAATTACGATTTAGGAATTTTTATGCACATTTTATACTTAATTTGGAGCTTAATTGAGTAAATAATTAAATATTTCAATAGAAATCATACATAATTGTTTAATTGAAAAATTACATAGGTAAATAATTAAAATATCTGATTAATTAGACATTTTTATACATATTTCACACTTTATTAAGTTATAAATCCTATTTAATTATTTTGTTTATATAACTACTTGCTTAAAAAATATATAATTACTTGATTAAAAAATTATGTAGGCAAATAATTAAACTACACTCAATTATTTTAGAATTTTTATATAACTTTTACACTTTATTGATTTATAATCTTAATTTCACATTTACATATTGTACAAACTTAATAGTCACATGCTGATAGGTGCTCCCTACTGCCACATCACGGCCAGGCGGCTTAGCCACATGTATGTGAAAATAGTCTTCGCATGCAGATGGTAAGACCGCCTGCTTGCGAAGATAGTTATCACAGACCGGTGGTTTAGTCGCTGGTATGCAAAAATAGTCTTCCTATATTGGCAGTTAAGCCACCTAGCTACGAAAATGCTCTCCCGGGCACGTACAAGGAAGAAATTTTTATAAGTCCCTTGGCGCACCCTAGAAACCCTATGTTGTCAGGCTGTCAGATTTGCGTGTCGCCGTCGCCTCTTCAACATCCTTGCTTTGCTGTCTCTGCCCTCTCTGCCACTGGATCTAGCAGCGTCCACCCTGGCCGAATCTCCTCCATCTCAAGAACGGTGCGGCCACCCTAGCCGGCATTCCCTGTCCCGATCTTGACACCCTTCTCCACCATCATGCCACCCTCTTTAGTCGCCCCTAAGCCTAGTGCCACCACCTCAGCGCCACCACTCTGACCAGTGCCCCCTTTTGTCCTAAGCCTGGCGCCTTCCTCCACTGTTGCACCACCCTATTCTATAGCCTCTACCCCGACACTGCAACCCCATCAACCCCGAGCCCGGTATCCACCCCACCATCGACCCCATCCACAACCCCATCACCAGTGACCTTGTCCCTAGCCGTTGCCACCCTACCATTGACATTTGGATATAAGGCTATTATGTGATTAATTGGATGCTCATTTTGAAAATTTTGGGTGCGTGTCGATGTAGATTATAAGATTAATTAGATGCTCGATTTGAGATATTTGATGTATTATGATTAATTTCTATGGACATTATGATTATTTATATGTATGAAATTACATTTTTATTTGTTTCTAATTTTACTCTAAAGTTCCTATTGGTTGTATGAAGATTATGTTTGTTTAGATATTGAATTGTATAAAACTTTTACAAAGTTGGCATACGATTCAAATTGAATTTTAAGTACATGAGGAGTGCATTTTTTTCAGCATTCTATAGGTTCATTGGCGACAGGAGGACTGCATGTCGACTCGACAAGTTTGGTCCTTCTCATCATCGGTGCCCCTACATAACTCAGTGTATTCTACCATGCCATCCATAAAAGTAGCCAAGTTTGATTAATTTTTGTTACTATTTAATATGTGAATAATGATGACTAAGTGTGGTGGATGTACAAAATACCATCTATCCCAACCTCATCACTTCTGAGAGCAATTCCATATGTGTATATATATTGTTCAATTTTAAATATGTATGCATTGTTTTTATTCAATATAATTTCCATATGCTATATGAAGAATGTCTATCATGTCGATATTAAATTGTATAAAAATAATATTTGTAATAGAATGATGGATGGAAAGGACATGTAATGTGAGACAAAACAAGTGGCCATGACTAACCAGCACAAGTCGTCTAGCGAGTTATCGTGACATACCCTTAGTGATCCGCATTCCATTATAGTGAGGTCAAGAAAAGACGAGGATGTTGACCCTGATTACATTCCAATTGAACGTATAGTAAGTATTTCACCGAGTTACACTGAGTTTACTAGCGATAATAGTTGACATACTATTGTCTAACATAGTGTTGCCGTTGCATGTACAATAAATGGAAAGAAGATGTCGTACTCGCCAAAAAGTTGTTACCATAGAGAAGGGTACGAACGATCCTGCTAAACAAGACATGGCTACATCGAGGCCTAGCCAAGATGGAGACAACTACAACCATGAGTAAAGCCGTCGACAAAAAACGAAAGCGCGATGAGAGAAGCAAGAACAAGCTAATAGATGAATTACATGCCATTATTCGCGTAGGACATAGAGGGGATAAATGTGTGCCGACAAAATGGAGCAACTCCTAGGGTGCTTTGGCAATGGATCACTATCCATTTCTCGTAGTTGAATGGGAGAAAGTAAGCAATGGGGTGAAAGAACTTCTTTAGATGGAATTGAAGAAAAGATTCATATATAGTGAAGGATTTGGTGAAGTAAAATAGGAGTATGCACAAGCAATTATGAGTCGGCAATGGCGACAATGGAAGTCCGATCTAAACAACAAGTACGTCCAGCAGAATCGAGCCCCTTTAAAAAATACAAGAAAATCCTCCGATTGGGACAAGTTTGTCAACAAGAAAACTACATTGGAGGCCTTAGAAAAGAGTAAAAAGATGTCTGAATTAGCAAAGAAAAATAAATATCTACATCCTCTAGGTTCGACTGGGTATGGCCCTAAAGTTAGCGAATAGACAAAGAAGGAAGAAGAAGAAAAGGCGAAAGGAAAACCCATAGAAGCGGAAGGGATGGATGATCCCAACAAGAATTAGGTATGGACTAGGATCACCTAAGAAGTTACCGATGATAGATAGTTGGTATTCAAGGACACTAGTGTAGAAGAAATAGCAAAAAATTTGAAGGAAATCTCCAAGGAGCAAAAAAGTGACGAGTTCATGACCAGAAGGGAGAAAGATCAGCTAAGCACAGCGTTGGGTAACCCCAAGCACTTTGGTTGTGTCAGAGAGGTATATTCCATGCTTAATTAAAAGAAAGGGTTTTCAAAAGACATAGGAATTTACAAGAGATGTGATAGGTAAAAAAGAACATGAGGCAAAAAATCAGGGAAGAAGTGGCCAAGCAATTATTTCATTTGATGAATATAAATGGTGAAAAATTGCTAGAAAATTTGCAACATATTGTGTAGCACTAGGAACATAGCATAACATCATCGCCTAGGACCCGATACCCAGTAGATGACATAACTAGTCATATACCATACAAATTACATATGCTGATTAGAAGGGTAGGTTGGGCAAAGGATGTCGATAGTGGCATGGCGATACCACACAGGAAGTTTCACTGGCTAGACATATCTAATTACTACGCGAGGGTACAAGTCGCAAAGGTCAATGCCGACTGCAACCAGTACAAGCTTGACATTCCCACGTTGGAGGAAATCAAATTTGTAGGTGATACGATCAATCAATTCATATCGTATGATCATAGAGATATCATGCTCCTTCAACAATCACCTATAAGTATATCGAAGACTATAGCTACAAAGAAGACAGCTACTGTGCCAGAGTTGACACCCCCGCCAAATCCTTCGTCACCGAAAAACCCAGTCCCCCAACGACCTTAGTCCCCACCACATCAACCTTCCCCACCACTTCCACCTTCTTCACTATCATAGTCTTCCCTACAACATCCACCCTTCCCGCCACCTCGAGATACCCCCAACAAATCCACCTGCACCACCACCTCCTCCACCGTCTGCTCCACCTCGGGCCATTCCACAGAAGTTAACCACATACGACCACAAGTCCAAATCAAAAGATGTGGAAAATTTTTTGTTTACTGCCTTTAGAGTTGAGGCAACATAAAGAAAGACACAACATCCGATATAAGCCAGAAATTAGTACTAAGTGCCAAGGATGAGTTGAAGTTCTATGCTATTGATAACATCCCTAAGAAATTCAAAAATGACAAGT
Organism: Oryza coarctata; assembly: GCA_030770085.1. Lineage (NCBI taxonomy): Eukaryota > Viridiplantae > Streptophyta > Magnoliopsida > Poales > Poaceae > Oryza > Oryza coarctata. The sequence continues at coordinate 11,401,740 of CM061471.1, forward strand.
CTTTTCTTTCAACACACATTTTGAGAACTTTTCCATGGTAGATGATCAAGTAACATGAGTGGTACATGAATACTAGTAAAGCAGGCCTAAGGTGGCTAACTGGCAAGGTGCCAAAAGATGTTTTCATGGGTGGAGATGGGGTGTATTCTTTGTTGATTTCAGGGACATGCATGACATGTATCGTTTGGAAAAATTAGACATCAATCTTGTTAGCACATGGACCTGTAAGTATATATATTGGTCATTCTTTTTATAAATAAATCAACCAATCTATTATTGACATGTTACCTAATGTTTTGAGCTATTACACATGTCTAGGTTAGATACGGATAAAATGAGGGAACTAATTGGCTATCTTGTCCCAACCAAAATCTACAAGACACAACACATCATCGACATACATGATAATTCTGCAGAGTTCAAGAACAAATCACTGGAAGAGCATAATAAGTATATCGAGAAACTCCATAGCAAAAATATTTGTGAAATGGGGTCATATATTAGACAGGTAATGCTCAATTATCAAGATAAGAGACACATAATGGTCCTGTACATCTTCAAGTATGTTTGTTATTTTTTTCTGTAAGAACTTTTACACTATTAACTTAATATATTTTTATTCGTCAGTAATAACCATTCCATTTTACTCATTGTATATCCAAAGTACATAACAATCATATGCCGATTACGTGAAGGCCAATTATATAGAATTTCTCATTCTTTTAAATATGTAAGTAATTAAAATTATCATTTTATATATATATATCTAGCCTTCATCATCTATTTTCTTATACAATGTTTACTTAATTTTCCAAACAATGCACATGGTAGTTGAAAAAATGATAGGCAGTAGAAAAGAAAATGGAAAAACTACTTGTTAAGACAAAGTGGTCGATAATTAGATGAGCTCCATATTTTATATCTCAAAATACATATTCATATTTACATTGTCATTGCTTCTTGGGCATTGCTATAATCCTACGAGATGATGAGGATCTATGGAGGTTTATATCATAACTTGATATTGCACATAAGTACTTCATTAAATTTATTAGTACGGACCCAATGTCTCACTTATATTTTCCTTATTGGGCCAACTCTGAGGATAATCAAAACAATACTTTTTAAATCTACTACGACTGATACAACTTTATCCACCGTGATATACGTAACACACTTGGTCTGATTTTCAAATATGAGAGTGAATATGCGAGGGATGAAAACTTGGAGAGTGAAAAAATATATACTTCTTACAAATATATAAAATAATTATTTGTAGACGGTTTAACAGGTCCACCACGCTTCTATGAAAATAATTATCACTGGGCACCTGTGAAATCGATTATCACAGGCTGGTCCATATCGTTCACCTGTGATAATGGTTATTCACAAACTGGTACCAGCCCGTCTGAGAAAAGGATATTTTCACGTACTCTTTCTCCAGCGGACTGATCACGCATTAAAAAAACATGTTTTCCGTATATAAAGATCGAATATGTAGTAATAAATTCTGCCATGGTATGGTAGTAGATGATATGCTGGCGGTTGTCAGTTGACCCGGTCGAACTAGAGTCCGAGGTGGCAGCCTTGCCACGCCAATCTGCTCAATCCTCATGTTCTCATTCAAACCCAACCTATGCTTCATCTTTTCCATCTTTCTCACGGTTTGAAAGGCATTTGCATACGTGGTTGCTTTCCTAGCTATAAAAATTCAACATTTCCACAAGCGATCGCCGATTAGAAGCGGTTGGCTAACGGTCTGTCAAAAACCATTTTAGCCACCAATAAAAATAGTTTTTTATAGTGAATTATAATAATACCATCACTTGGCAAATTTTGCTTTAATGTACGGTAACATTTGCTTGCCAGTTAGGCCTGTATCCAACTCATGGTCTGAGGCACTGGTCGTCATTTCGGCGTACAAATATCTTAACAATGTGAAGAAATCATTTCCAAACCGGCGTACTAAAAATAATATTTTAAAAATAAACATTATTCAGTTTTATTTTTAGATATGAACTTCTGATCACGCCAAGAATACTGATGCTGCCAAATAAATTTGCCACGTCACAGTCGCCACATGCATTGGCGTGGCTAGACACGACAAGCTGGAAAGCTCGGCCATGTCACAGCGCTGCCACGCTAGCAATTTTGGTGTGACGAGGAGCTGCATCTAGCTTCAATAATACATGCGTGCAGACTTGTTGGTTTAAATAATGGCTGCTATGCTCCTGCCGACTGTTGGTCTGTCACTACTTACTTTAGTCTGCATGTGAATATGAATTTTACATATATAAGTATAAACTTTCTTCTATTTTCTACATGATCCTAATTTTTTTGATCAAGCACACTGGACAAAACCAAATATTTGATAATTTTCAAATTTTGGTCATACTTGCATCCAAATAGACACTGTCATCGATAATCTTTCAATCCAAACAGAGGGAGTGTGGCTGTATATATAGCTGAAATACGTGCTTTGCACATGTACAATTACTATTCACGTATTAATATACATATTGCACACATCTTGTAGGCTTCTTTATATAGAATTCATTTACGTTGACAGATCATTATTTCCATAATTTCTATAAGAAACACAAGTATTTAAAGTTAGCGTGTTACAAAAGATACAAAATTGACTTGTAATTTCCATGAAGTGGACGGTTTTCTTTGCATTTATAGTAGTACTAGGCACTTCGCAGCAACGTGCATGCAGGGACAAGGTCAGCGTGGTGAATTTTGGCTGTCACACCGTGAAGAATGACGTGGCAGAGAGCTTTAGCCACGTCAGTGCAGACGGCGTGGCAGAGCTGCTGATATGGCAAACACTAGCCACATTGCTTATAACATTTCTACGTGGCAGACTTTGTCACGCCAAATAGACCACGCACGTGGCGGTATTCAAATATCACATCACTTTCTCTGGAGTGATAAAAAAATTTAGATTTAAAAATGATTTTTTAAATGATCTATTTTTTAAATATTAAAACAAAAAATATTTAAATAATAAAAAAATCTTAGACCCCTAACCTAGCTCTAGGTCCGCTCTTGTCCACATGTTATCAAAAAGTTATGTTTGGCTTTTGTTCCGTTGGGACATATTAAGTAAGAGAATTGGGAATTTGCACGTCTCCTAATTCTAGTACTTGTAAGGTTACTGAAAGAAGATTAATCATTTTGTAATGAAAACTACATAAAAAACACACAATTTTGAAATCATGCCAAGCATCTTGACACATGAAAAAAAATCATTATTGACCCACCATTCAGAGAAGCTGGAGCTGTGAAAAATAATTTTCCTTACAACAATGAGCAAACCCATTTCGGTCTAATTGAAAGCATTACTGCAGAAGTGCGTTGGGTTACAATGGGCATAACACGTTGTGGCGAAGAAATCGTTAAATCTCCGCCAGAGTTAATTTACAGTACTACCGTTAACAAAGGGAGGAAAATGAATCTATACCACTTTTACACTACAACGTCCTAAAACTTAACAATACATTTTTAAGTACATCATCATTCAGTAGTAACCGTTGTCTCTTAAAGTTCTTATAAGTATAAAATATCATATATAATTTATTATATTTTAAAGTTTTATTTTTCACATTATTTTCATAATACTTAGTTATATGCATCTATAATTTTTACAGTATTTAAAAATGCATTTATCTATATATTCCACATTAAAACATGAGAAATCATCTGGTTATACTAGGTGATACCTGCGTTTTATAGCAGAATATGTAAATAAATACATGTTAAATATTATAAAAATGATGGATGGATATATATTGAAATTTTGTGAAAATAATATTTAGGATGATAATCTAATATACTTGTATTTTAAACTGTAGAATACATGATGTGTAATTTTTGCATGAACTTTAAGATGCTCTAATTAGTGGGTGATGATATATCATATTTGCATGTTGAGCTTTACAAGCTAATAATTGTTAGTGGATATCAACTATTACTATAAAAAAACTATTTTCACATATGCCCATTTTATTTTTACATACGGCCAAAAGAAAATCTACTACTAAAAATGAAACTCTCCCATTAAGGTCCACCTATAAAAATAAATTTTCATATGCAATCCCGTATATAAAAATAAAGCTATTTTCACAGTGGTGCTTACAAAAATGTTATTTACACAAGCAGTTTCCTAAGAGGTCCGCTTAGAAAGACAGTATAGGGTATTTTTTGTGCACAACGAAATAAAAAGGATGCCAATTCGTCAAACTCATCGCCTCTCCCACTTTGTCACACTCCTCTCCCGCACTCCCTCATCACCTCGTCTCTCTCTCCCACTCTTGGCTAGCCTCCTTGCCTCTCTAGGCAGCGATGGGTCTTTGGGTAGTGGCGCGGTGGATTTTGAGAGTGGCGATGGACTCAGGCTAGGTAGATCTATCATATGCACCCATGGGAGCGACATATCCGTCCTCAAGTAGCAATAGGAGCGGTGGATCTGCTAATGGGGAGGTCGGGATAGTGGGAGCGCGACGGATTCGACTCTCACTCTCTCCTGTTGCCTCTCTCCCTTCCTCAGATTTGGTGGTGGTGGCCCTGAGAGTAGTGATCCACCACTTGCGGCCACTAGAGTGGCAAATCCGCTAGTGGTGGAGGCGAAAGAGCTGAGACATGTGACAATGACAACCTCGACGATGATGGGAGAATTTGGTGGCGATGGTCCTAGGACTGGCGGATCCACCATCGACGGCTATTAGAGCAGTGGATTCTCCAGCGGCAGCCTACGGAGCTGTGGATCCACTGCCGTTGGCCTTAGGAGGGTTAGATCTGCTGTTGAAGGCCTCGGGAGCTATGACAACGATGGTATTTAATGGGAGTTAGGGTTTCTGAATTATTTGTTTTTTAGAATTTTTATCTTTTCACCAATTTTTTTTTTCAGACTAGTGGCATAACGTGCCCACGTGTAAAACTCCTATTTTTGTATGTGGTTGTGCTGTCTGCCTTAGAAAAATACCGATTTTCACAGACACCTAGGAGAGCAGACGGTTGCTCCACCCACTTAGAAAAATATGTTCCGGACAAATGAAAAAATAGTTTATCTAGATATACGAGTGAGACCAATCCCATCTAATGTGGATGGTATGATCGAGTTTGTTCAAGAGCTCGACAAAGCTACATATGACGATAAACACGTATGCATATTTTCTCAAGTTTGCTGATGGTGATTCTAGTACTTTCCATGCACACACATAGATATTTCCGTATCGTTACCGGTTTGGAAAATCAACAATGATGCTAGGCCGACCCCTTTACTGAAACATGCGGCCTGCCAGTTCAAAACCGACAGATGATAGTTATGAACCAATAGGAATTACCCTTTCTGTACTAATGATGAAACCTAACTGATTTACCATTTACTAATTCCAGTCAGGGTTTGCGGCCAGGATCTGATACCAGTCAGACGTAAGGTGGTAATTAAATCCTCAAGTGCCACCTCAAGGGAGTGCTAAATCCTTAATTTCTCTCTTTCAAAATTTATCACTCATATGTCGTAGACATAATGACATCAGGAGACTAGATCCATATAAATCCTAAAATACCACTTGAGGGAGTGCAAATGATCGTGAATTTTGCTAAACGAAAATAGCCGAAGTGACAAATGTGTTATTACAACTGTATCTTTTTTTTACGAACTGGCGAGGAATATGCCAATTTCATTTAATAAAGAAAAGCATAAGTACCATCCCCATGAACTAAAGTACTGTACGGACTATACAAATTAATGTATAAGCTCAAGCGAGCACCTTGCCCCTAATTCTCGCCTCTTCCTTAGGGTAGCATATACTAATTTGGAGTGTTGTATTTAATTAGCAGCTGAATGGGATAGAAACATGTGTAGAGCTCGTGGACAGTGTATATGAATGCATATGTGAGTACGCAAATCGGTGGTTGTTTTCGGTGGCGAAGGTGAGTATAAGAGGCTAACTTGACAAATAATTATGATAAAAAATATATGTAAATTTGAAAATTTCTCATAGGTAATATATCATATCGATGTAAAAAATATAATAATCTAAGATATAGATATATTATATAGCTATATATATATATATTTATTTATTTTAATTCAGCCTTATAAATACTGAGTAGACAAAATCACTTAATCATCTGACCTAAAAGCTTAAACAAATAATTGAAAAAAAGCTTGACAAAATGAACTCAAAATTTTAAAATTAAAATGTTAGCCATATAATGATATAATCAATAGAATATTATTAGATGGCTTTTTTAGATAATGGATTATAAGATGGCTGTAGTAGTACCCATATTTGCATGTAGGGAGTAGGGGCCCAGCTGGCTGCCCACCTCCCGGCTACACCCCCGGTGACACGACGGAGACGAAACTGGGCCGGCCACGAGATCCAACCAGACTTGGTGGGAAGAGGCAGAAGGTGGCAGTTCGGATGTGACCGTAGCCAAGGCTTAATTTTTCTTTCTTCTCTCCGACTCCACCACCACCACCAAGTAACCGACGCCACCTGACTTACTGACTGGATGGCGGGATAGGCCGCCCCTGCCGCCGTAGCGGCCGATCCAGCCGTCGGCACCACCACCTGCAAATCGCTGCCTCGCCTGCACACGTAGTACGGCGTAACGCACGCACGCACGCAACCAACCAACGCGAACGCCAACGGTTTGGTGCTCCGTCCGTCCCGGGCAGGCGGGCAGCGAGCCCAACCGCCGCGCCGCGCGTCGATCGTCGGCGCAGCCGTCGCGTCCCCACTCCCCCCGCGCGCGCCGCCAGCTGACGTCTCGCCGGCCGCGCCCCGCCCACGCACGCACCCGCCCGTCTGCCGCGCGCGTGCGTCGTACTCGTACGTGTCGCCGTAGCTCGCTGGAGTACCTGCTGCCGCCGCCGCCGCCGCCGCACGATTCCCGGTCCCGGCCAAAAAAAAAAAGTGAAACCCTTTTTCGTCTCTTGTGTTTCTGTTTTGCCTTTATCTGTCCTGTTATGTTTGGTGTATTTTGGTTAATGGTTATAGACAAAGAGATTAATGTTAACATTAATATTAATATTACCGCATAATCCTAATTAGCCGTGGGCACTAGGTGTGAATGCAACATTAATTTCTAGTGTAAATTTATCAGACCAAGTTTGATATATGAGATTTCGCTGAAGGATTATATTACCCAAGATAATTAACTAGCTAGCTATGAATTTTAGTTACGACGACGGAATCGTATACTCCTACCTATATTCCGAGTAATTATATCAAACAAAGGGATCAATTGGTATTGCCACATAATTTCTAGCCATCCAACCAACATCCCAGCAATCAAACACATGTTAATTAAATGTTAGTGCATGGTTGCAAAAAGAAGAAAAATGCATATTCCAATTCCCAATTAAGCAAACCACTACTGACAATCACTTAACGGGTATACTCTCTCCGTCCCAAAAAAAACCAACCCCTAGATTCCCGAATGCCCTTGTCAAGTACATCCATATTAGGGCTGCCAAAAAATCAGGTTCTCTGCACCGATTAATTCTATGCCAAGAAATTTGAAGTTTTAAACCCAATGTGGCTGTACAAAGAAAAGAGAAACTCTCCAGTTTGAAAAGAAATTCTGCCAAGAAATGTTCTAAATTAAATCTGCAACAATTAGTAAAAACAAAGAACAGAGAAAGGTTGTTTGCCTTAACCAAGGTTGCAGTCCTGTGTGAGGTACTATTTATCCACGGTGACCCTGCAAGAAGTCGTCACCAAAGACCAAGAACTCAGCACGGTTAGCAAGGTGCCAAGGTCAGGATCGAAGGGTAGAAAGAAACACCGGAGAAGAAGAAGAATAGATGAAAAGAATTTGAAAGGACAAGAGGGTTCGTTGTAACGACAAGCCTCTTGAACCCATCAACCACCTCAGTGCTTCTTGAACCCACAGGCTCCTGCCTCAGATCCACCGCAGCTCCGACGGCACCGTCTCCTTTTGCAGCAACACTAGTATTTGACAAGAAGTGACATGGCATGGCATGCGGCAGCACTAGTGTTTGCCAGTTGTCCAAGTAACCAAGCCGGAGGTTTGTAACAAGGTGAACTTTTGTTTGATGCGCTTTCCATGAACCACCGGCCGGCAGGACGTACCGAACCGAACCGATATAGATGTGACAGTGAAGCTCACGCTTTGGGCCATCTCGTCCACGCTAAACTAACCCTGACCGTTCACAGGCCACATAAACGTCGTTTCCATCTCAACATCTCTCTGCCTGTCTCTGTACAGCAAAAGGATCGATCGATGCCTATCGACAGATATGCGAGTGATTCCGATCCACTCATGGCATTCACGCGATGCATGGTTCTTCAATAAATATTCATGACAAGGCTCAAGTAATTATAAATAAATATTGTCGGTTAAAGATTGGAAAAAGGTTAACTACGAAATTGAACTGAGTCGGCTGTACAAGGCTAGAGAAGTGGACACATCTCTACAAAAGAGAAAAAATATTACAAAACATCACACGTAGAATATCATATTTTATATATATAATTCTCCTTTTGTTTTCAAACTGGCAGTTTCACCAACTATGAGACATGCAAGAGATGTACTACAAGTTTAATGTTGACTGGCTTACACATATGCAACAAGTCTAATAACCTGAGTTCAATGTTACTTGTTAATTTCTTGAATTCTCCCTATTAAAATACACCAACAAAATTTTACTTAAATTTTTATAGCAAAGAAATTAATTTTAATAATTCAAATTCAATTATTTGAATGTATAAAATTAAAAAATAATCTTTTCCTGGTGTTGGGCTGAAAGCCTTCCTGTGCACACACAAGTAGCCTTCCACCCTAGCCTTCTCTCCTCCTCGCTCTTAGGCGGGCCCAACCAGACGCCTCCTGTCGGTGTCCGTTGCTGCTCCGAGTTGCCGATAGGTAGGATAAGCCTGTCTAAAAGGTCCCTAACTTTAGCCAAAGAAGGCTACAAGGATGTCACACGCGCACTCCAGCCATTCGACACCTTCCTGTTAACACTAGCCTAGTTCAAACACAAAGGTTTGGATCCTCACCCACATTAGCAACGTTGTTATCCACTTCCCCCAATTTTCATGCCACGCCTACCCCCGCCTCTCCACTATGCACCCTCCTTTCCCCACTTTGCCACGGTTGTTGTCTCACCTCAGCTTTGAGCTCACGTTTCGAGGCTAGTTAAACCCTCCCTAGTCTCCTTTCCTCTCATTTTCCCATTCGCCAAGCTTTCCCGCTATCGTCGCTAGCTCCTTTTGGCCACCACTCGTTGTCGCTTGAGGCGATGTTGGTCCTTGCAACCTAATGAGTTTCATCGTGAGCGTCGCCTTCGCCCGCCCCCCACCTTGTATGATGATGATTAATATAACTAAAATATGTTTTAATGGTGGGTTGTGGATTTATGGTTTTAATAGTTGCACTTACAGCAATTAAGAATTAGTTCGTGGTAAACCCTTAGGAGACTTGTTGTACAAGCCAATGTGAGTAATGACTGGGTTTGCAGTATAACTCTCTCCTCTCCTAGACACATAGACGTGATAGAGTTAGGTTGGGCCGGGTGTTGGTATTGATTGGCTTCGGGACCCACTATAGCGTAAGGGGGCTAATCTTGGTGGGAGCAAAACCTCAGCGTGGTACAAATAGTTAAAAAAGAATTATGCGAAGAGTCCTTTCTCATCCTCTTATCGAGATACCGTGGTGATACGCTAGAGTACGGTGACATGCATGGAAGTTGTGTCTTGTGGGTACAGTTGTACGCCTCTGATCAGATTAAAACTGTTCAAATAGTCATGCCCATAATTATGAGCGATTGAACAAGCTTTGCCATGATTAGTCACACTATTCATTAACTTGGCTTAATGGAATAAATGATGTGGATGGTTAGATCTGGTCAACATGTACGGCATTAATTAGTGATGTTTAACCTTGCTTAAATTAATTAACAATTTTTATTGTTTTGAACTATAAATATTTACAATTGCTTTATACAAATAAATTATATATCTATCTTACCATACCATGCATCACATCTCAAATTGATATGACTTGCTAAGTACAATAAGTGATGTTTAGTCTTGCTATAATCCTCTCAATAGAGATGGAGTACTTCTTCGATGAAGGCAACTTCAAGGAGTAAGCTTATTGTTGCTGTCAAGATCTCTGTGGTGTGGTGTCGCTTCGCTGCTAGCTATTGCTTTGTTTATTTTCTAGTTTTTATTGTATTAATATAAGGCTTTTATTATACTTGTAAGATATGGATCTATATGTTAATTTTATCGTTTGTGTATTCTGATTGGTCCTAATAGGGTTCAATACACATTCAATTTGAAATTTTGGTTATAAATTTTCGGACTTACAAACATCTTTCTCCATGTAAACTTAAAAAAGTTATACATCCCTTTGACTGTACACGACATTTGAACCCATCTATAGAATGATTTACTTTTGGAAAGTTAGAAATGAAATTTCATTAAACTATATGACACGACAAACTACCCGTTAGTATATCAAATACAAAATATGATGTTTCATTTAAGTCAAAATATATCGGTTGAGCCAAAACAAGATCGACCAATTCATTATTAAATATTTATAGACACACATCCACATAGACACACAAACATATTTCAAAAAATTTGCAATTACAATAAGTGCACATTGATATATTTATATATAAGATAAGAGTAAAAACCAGCTGTCAATAAACCCACGTATCACTGTCGGCGCCCACAACAGTAAGACACGGTACACCTAACAGGCTAACACCAGGCGTCCACACTTTGAGAAAAGGGGTCCCCACAACAATAAGGCACAGCACGACTTTCTTGAAGGGAAAAAAAAAAGACGTAACAGGCAGCCGTGCTCCAGTACCAGCTCAAACGACACGTCGCGCGGCCGCGACACGCCCGTCACGAAAAGGTGCGGCAAATCCCCCACCCCATGCGTGCGTGCGCCCGTAACGGCGGGGAGAACCGCATGGACGACGACAAGGAGAGAGAGGGGCTGGAGCTCGTCCCCATCCAACCGTGCGTACCGCCCGCCTGGCGGTTCGTGGCCCCTGCCACCACGACCTCGTCCTCGTCCGTGTCGTCCAACGCAACGCAACGCCACGCATGCGGGGAAAACCACCCAAAACGCCCAAAGAAACCTCGCACCGGGAACGCCTGCCTCTCTCGCCGCCCCCGCCCGCGCGCCCGAAACTGCAAAGCCGCGCGCGCCCCGTCCACCTAACGCGAACAGACACGCGCGGCTTTATATCCGCGGCTCCCATCGCGTCGTCGCCGAGGACACCGGCGAGCGAGGAGAGAGAGGCATCTCGAGAGATGGTGGTGCAGGGGGATGGTTCGGCGGCGGGGGCGGTGAAGATCAAGGGGTCGTGGAGCCCGGAGGAGGACGAGCAGCTGCGTGGGGCGGTGGCGAGGCACGGGCCGAGGAACTGGACGGCGATCGGCGAGGAGGTGCCCGGGAGGTCCGGGAAGTCGTGCCGGCTGCGGTGGTGCAACCAGCTCAGCCCCGGGGTGCACCGCCGCCCCTTCACGCCGGAGGAGGACGCGCTCATTGTCGCCGCCCACGGCAAGTACGGCAACAAGTGGGCGACCATCGCGCGCTTCCTCGACGGCCGCACCGACAACTCCGTCAAGAACCACTGGAACTCCTCGCTCCGCCGCAACCGCAGGGCGGCGGCGGCGGCGGCGGCATCCGTGTCGTACCAGTCCATGGATCTCACCGAGGAGGACAAAGACGATGAGGGCACCAGCGATGACTCGGTGGCAGTCCCAGCCCCGTCTGCTCCGGCGGTAGTTTCTTGCGTCCCTGCGCCGCCGCCACCGCCGCCCCCGGCCAAGAGGTTGTGCGTGGCGGCGCCCACCGGCATGGTGCCCGTCGCGGCGATGGTGGAGCACGGCGTAGCTCCCGTCGCGGCGACGATGGAGCACCGGGCTCCGCAGCCCGACCCGCCGACGTCACTGTCCCTCAGCCTGCCAGGAGCCATGGCCGCCCCCGCCCCCTTCCCTCTCCTCTCCTCCGCCGCCGCCGGCTCGTCGGCGCACTCGGAGAAGGCCGCCGTGGCGAGCGAGAAGGCGAGGCTGGAGCAGGACCCGTGGCTGATGGAGATGATGCGGCAGATGATCACCGAGGAGGTGCACCGGCAGGTGAGTGTGGTGTGCTCGCTGGTGGCTTCCTCCGCGGCGGTGGCGGCCCAGACCAGCAACGTCGGCGGCGTGAGCCGGAAAGGGCCCGACGGCCGCCCAACCAACCGTCAGGATTGATCAACCGATAGATCTAGCCTCCTAGGCTCTAATCTTGATCTTGTAGTTGTTGCATTGCACAGCTTTTCATTTCCAACTCAAAAACAATCTCGTTGCTGTTGGTTAATTAATTACTCCACCTGTAGTAGTTGTTCTCATTTCCATCCTTTTGTTATTCAATAATTTATAGTTTATTAGCTTAGCCAGCTTAATCTCATGTAATTACTGCTCGTGTGATTAATTAGTTAGAGCCGTTTTGATGCATGGATCGATCGGTGTGGGTAATGAGCCGTTTGGGTTTTCAGTTGGGCGGTTCAGGTGTAGTTGTGCGGATAGTATGTATGATCCATTGAATAATGCGTTGTTCGTGCGTGCATTGAGTGGCAGCGGCGTTGCCCAACCCAACCGAAACCTCGTCGCGCAGCACCCGCCGTTATCGTTTCGTTTCGTTCCATCTGCCTCTTCTTTTTCTGGCAATAATGCAGGAGTACCACTTTAAAGTTTGCCACTTAAAATGCTCCTCCTGAAACAAACATGCAAGGCCCATTTGGTTTGAAGGATTTTTGAAGGATGAGTGGAGGGTCAAATTTCTTCAGACTAGTGTTATACTCGTAGTTTACAACGGAATCTAAAATACGGTACTTTGCAACAGTATCCGGAGGGCTGACAAATGGTTTTTTTGTGGAACGATTTTCGCGTTGAAACAGTTTTTTCGTGTGGTTTTTTATACATACTGTTATTTTTACTTGAGAATTATGATGGTAGAGGAAGAGAACGGCTTGGCTTCTATAATAGTAGAGAAATTCGCCCTATTCACTTATTTTGAATGGATGATTAGGGGATGAGAAAAGTAGAGAAAATTCCTTTGCCATAGATTCTATAAGAAAAACATATGATTTTAAACATTCACTGGAACATATTTATTATTTTACTTTGCTAAGTCCAAAGCAAACCAATGCTCACAGTGACTATAATTTAAGAACAACGTAAGTAAGTTTGTTCTATTTAATGTGATTGTTTAGAAAGAATCATGTCTTGAGCTAATTCCTATATTACAGACACCACGCCTTATTATTTTCATATGTTTTCAAATTATTTTTTTCCATGTGCATTCCTATTATATTCACGTGCTTTCTCTATTTCCGTGTTTTTCAAATCCTACGTTCCAATGAAGTCTGTAGTGCTCAGCATATTCTAACGTCAAAACCCATATATCAGTGACGAAGTTATCGTGACTTTAAAGGTATAGGTCTTGTCCCAATGCCCTCACAATTGTGTCTAAGTATTTTGGTCACAGTTGTGTCTTTGGTAAGTTTTTCATTTTGTAATGGCATTTCACTTTTTTTCCTTATTTTACTTGTTCATTGTATTTATAATAAGTTTTTCTACTCTTATCCAAATTTTGATGATAATGGGTTACAACATTGCTAGAATTTTCATCTGTTCTAAAGTATGCCAAGTTTTAATTCAATTACATTATAGTTTCTATTATAATAGGCTATATGTTTGGTTGCTGTAATTTATTCTAGTTTCTGTGAGAATAGGTTGTGTTGCTGTATTTTTCAATCTGTCAATTTTGAGTTAGTGGTAGTGGTGGTTCACACTTCACCACCATTTCCGTTACAACTTGAAGATGGAAGGGGAGGTTAGGTTTGGTGGGTGTGCTCCGTTCTCGCTTTAGTCGCTTGTCTCCTCGGAACCAATATTTCGTTAACCTGTCTTCTGGAAGACTGGAACTAATACAGACGATGCTGCCCATACTTTAGCAGTCATATCGGTTGAGCTTGTTACCCTTGTTTCAAATCTTGACAGTGACCAGTGAATGATTTATTCTTAAGCTCTATGTACGTACCCTATTATATGTTACTACAATGGTTTCCTTACCATCAATTACCATGGTAACCGGGTTTACCTTAGAATATAGTAATGAAAATCACCCGTCGACAAGTTCAAAAAAAAGTTCAAATTTGTTCCTTTTTTTCTCAGATTTGCTCAGTAACCTTGGTGATCTCATACTGTTACCACGGGGAGGAATAGCACGTCCCCCAACGTTAAGGGAAATCCGATGCGTGGTGGTGTATAAGTATCTTCCGTCTAATCATATAGAAATGAAGAGCATGCTACATATGTACACGCAAGTATATCACCTGAATATGCTACCATGAGAGATATCACCCTGAATATTCAACCATGAAACATGAGACAATCACTGATTAATTTGGGATATGGGAAGAGACGTGCCTGACAGGCAGCAACGAAGTCGTGCTCCAACAGTTGCGGGAGACCGCAGCTAACAGAATGCCAACACTTTACGAGTAAATTAAAGCTATAACTGGCGTGGATTTATTTCAGCATTAGGGATGACGATCATATGTACAGCCTTTTGAGTACACATCTCTGTATAAATGAAGCAACTAAGCCACCCTACCTCGTACCGTACCAAAATAGGTATGTACACCACAGAATAACACACGGCACAAGGTAGGGAGGCAATAGTACACGCTGATACACAAAAGGGAAGGGGAAGTGGGAGAGTGGAATGTGAAGAGGTCTCTATAAACTTTATCAAAAACTACTTGGAGCCTATCTGGCCTTGTGTTAAACTTGCTGGGGATTGGTGGTTATCTTGAGAAAATCACCTGTTACCTGTGCACTATAGGAAGCTTTCTAGGGGGGGGGGGGGGGGCGTAGATAAACAAACAAGCTACGGTTATATCATGAGATTAATCTCATTGATGTCGTCCATGGGGATCTCCAGGCCCATCAAGTCTAAATCCTGGAGTCCGTCGTCGTCGTCTATATTCAACCAGCCGCCAAAATCAACATCCATTCCTGGGAGCTCCAGGTTTGACAAGTCCGGCATTTCAGCGTCATTTGAAGCATTTGCTGGTTCCTCATGCCTAGAAGCAGCAGAGGTATTGTCCCTGCCATTGGCAGAAGGCATTATCTTGGCCTGCGCCTGTGGATCCATAGTTAGAACACTGCTGACAGGAGCAGAGATGTTGGCAGTCTTCTGTTTGGGTTTTGTTTTATTCTTCCTTTCTCCTTTTGCATTGGATGATGACGGGCGCCCAGATCTGCCACCATCTCGGTTGTGCCCCTTCCCTTCCCTATCCCTCTCGCTTCGCTTTCCTTTTGTGTTGCTCACAAGGGAAGTACCAAGGCCAGACGTTTTCAGGGTTCCTCCTGTTATGCTACCTACAACCTCATCAAGCAATAATTCCCGTTGTTTTACATTATTTGTCCAGGGATCCTCCTTCGCAAATGACAGATCCGTAAGGTGACTGCTTGCTCGAGAGGCATCTGATGTACTAGCCCCTTGGACTGATTTTGGTGCCATAATATTGTCTGAAAATAAAATGAGACATTCAGATCAGTGATGTAAATATCGAAGACAAGGCAAAACAAGAATATATATAAACGAATTTTATTATTTCTCAAACAAGTATGGCTTTGCTTACTCCATGTTCATCTAAAACAGAAAGATGGGTGCTCGGTAGATCACAAAAGGCACAAAAATATTATCCGGGGGACTACAATACCTTGTGAAGCAGAATCTGGGTCGCTTCTGTGAGAAGTTGCTGATATAAACATATCCTTGAAAGGGGACTCGTCAAAGCAGCAAGCTCCCACCTCCTCATAGTTTTGGCAACGTGCTATTGTTTGTTTAACAAAACTTACAGCAGCATGTTTGCCAGCTCTATTTACATTTTTGCTGCTTGAAGAACCACAGAAAGCCTGTAGTTTCACAGTAACAACAATCAATCATTTAATAAGTATTGAACTTAAGGGTACAAAGCAAACAAGGTCATCAACATATTCAATGAGTAACATATCAAGTGCTCAACAGAAACAGAGTTGCCAAATGATATAATACTACATGAACTTAAAGCACTTATCAGTGTGATAAATTCAAAATATGAAATGATTTACCACCTAGAGGGATTCAAATTTCACCTCAATAAAAAAAGAGGGATTCAAATTAGGTTAAAAAACCACTGTAAGGTTGCCAAAACTGCAACCACATTATAATGGGAAATTTAGTTGTTGCCACCAATCAGTGTCCATTTCTACCTATGCTACTAATTTTCGCACCGTCTCAATTTTATTTTCGACATCCAACCATTAGAATACTTCTAAAATGTTCCCATCGCCCCATTGTCTGGTTAAGGCATGTACAACAGCAATTAATAGCTGGCCCATAAAACTGCCAGCTAGGCAATTTTGCTGACGTGGAAGAGAGGGAAGAGACAGAAGGGATTGTCTCTCTGCAAACATTGATGTGAGGTGCAATACACAAAGGAGGAACCCACTTCGAGGAGAAAACAGCCGTATCCACGATGCCAAGGATAAGATTGAGACCCATTAAAATGAATAAAATATAATAGGTATTAATTGGTAGAGGCCCAACTGTTGTAGGAATTATTTTAGATGGGGGGGGGCTCTTGATGGCATGGAAGACTTAGGAGATTGTGCTGGGTTCAACTGATGGGCATGCCCTAATGCCCCTTAGACCTAATACATGTCATACGCAAGGAGGGCATGGTAGTGGCTGATGGCTCCTGTCATGTCACCTACCTTGACCTTCATGATTTCAAGATGACGAAGCTAGTCAGAGCATGCCATCAGCCACCACGCTGCACACATACCCATAGCACCTGTAAATGCATGGAGGGGAGGCACAAAAGAATGCAGTGGTGATGAACTGATGGATGTCCAGGCAAGAACAGTAGGAGGTTGTAAGGTGGGTGGTAAAGTTGGGAGGCATCTGGAATCTGTCATCTGGCAAGGAAAGCTGCAGATTGATGAAATTCAGGAGGAAAGGGACAGAGAGAAAGGAATAACCAAATGAGGCAGCAGTGAAGGAAGAGAGAATTGGGAAGAAGAGAGCATTTTGAACCTTTTCAAGCTCTACAGTTGGATGGAATGGCAGAACTAAATAAGTGTTGTAACAGATGAATGGTGAAAACAAGAGTGCAAAAATTGTGGCAAAAGTGAAAAATGGACTTCCTTTAGTGGGCAAACTAATTACCCAAATTATAATTTCATCATTTGGTATACCACTACAAGCTAATAGATGTAGTGGATAAGTAAAACTATACTATAAGTCTATAGACCAAGACTAGCATGAGCTACAGGCTGTTCTGGCAGAAGAATCTGCACTCAAGTGTCTACATGGGCTTGATTGTACCAAAGATGATGAAATGTGATAAACATGTGTACACTAGACACTATTTTTGTCTTTTATGACAAAGCAATTATCTATTTATCTTTGAATAACAAATTAGTGATATAAGTAAATGTTGTCAACTATTGTCACCAATCCTGGTTTGGTCTGCCAGTTTGACAGGAAAGTTTTTACTGCAAGTAGGCCAGTCAGGCGAAGCAGTAGAAGTGCTAGAAGAACACATGACAGAGTACATCATATTAGGATGTGTTTATAATCCTATCACCGAGCCCAAGCAAGTTTTGGGAAAACAACCAGCCCTTTTTTTCATGGACTAAAAGGCAATACAAACTTTGAAACCATCATGGAAAGACTATATGTGGAATGACAAACATGTAATTGCCCTCAGGGTCACTGGTGGGCTCGCCCCTGTCTGAGAAAAGGATGCTCTGATCTAGCAGATTATAGATGCCAGGGGACTAGTTTATTTCTTAATTTAGTTTATTTCTTAATTTCTTAGTGAAACAGTCATGTGCCATTTTTATGAGATGTGGCCAGCTCCTACAACCAGTTGAACTACCACATATATGAGATGTGATTGGCTCCTAACAACTAATTGAACTAAAAGATATTGTGCCTAACTACTGGTTCTCGTCTACTAATTGAAGAACAAAGTAACAAACCAAACTGACTAGATAATGGATCAGGATAAGCATGCCTGATAAGCTTTCTAATATCACACCAGCCCCTTGGGGCCAGCTGGCTGACCAGCCGTAAAGATATGCATACTAACGTGCATAAACATATGCATGCCTGAGTTAGCTAACGCCTTGCCACATAGATTGGAGGCTGGGAGTCATATAAGTTATATGCATGTAACAAATTGTCAGTGAAAATACAGAATGCAATAATATTGTGATGGAGCCACAGCACAGGGAAATTTTAGTCCCAAAGATTAATAACTCTTAGAATGGTAATACATAATTGCTCATACAACTAAATTCGATTATGTGCCTATGCATTTGATACCGAACAATTTGCAATTTATATTGAAAGACGATGCAAGATAGAAACACAAGTTTTAAAACTCGACATTGTACATTTGACGAATAAATAGAAACCATTACGAATAAAAAACAAGAAAATTCACAATATAGACACGAAGCCTCAAGTTAGCAAACGTTAGCAGGCTTAAACAGATTTAGATCATCTATGTTGGCAGTTAGGAAACTACATAGTCACAGTGCACCTTAGCTATTGACCCAACCCAACAAATAAAATAAGAAACAGCTATCAGCATGTATTTCTCGCCAACAAGACTTACCATGTATTTCTCATATGCTATCAGCAAAAGCCTTTCCATGGCACGGCATGAAAATTCCCTGGTTACAGGATAACCACATAGATGTAAGGGCTTGAACCTCAAGAAATAGTTTCCCAACAAAACAATGATGTGAAATACCTGTGCTGAGACTCCTTTTTAGTTCTAAGAATGCCATCCAGCTTCTGTAGCAAGTTTTTCTTATCTACAACCTTTCACATCATAAAAGCACTATGATTAATTTTCACATCACTCCCTTCAGTCATCAAAAGAATGATGTTTTTGGCTTTCCAAAGTCAAGAAAATGCAACATTGACTAGTGAAATTTATTGTGTAATACAATGAGTGTTCTCTTTTTGACAAATTTATTCATGTCATTTCATTTATCCAGATAGATCAAAAAGCACATGATATAATATAGTTCAATCAAAATTTACAAAATCTTTCATTGCATGCGGTCTAAGGTTTCTTCACCCTCTTGTGACAGGAGTATGCCACAGGTACTAATTGGATATTCAAAATAGTCAAATAGATCAAGGAGCATGCACATGCATCCAGCCACGCAGAGTGAATATATAGTCGTACCTCTTTATGAAGTTGGCCTTCTAATTTGCAGATTTCCGAATTGATATCTTCATCCTCACTCTGGGCAAGATCAGGCTAGCAAAGTAGCAGTGTAGCACAATGACAGTCAAAACATTTCGAAAACTAAGAATCAAATGTTTGAAAGAAAATACTTATACGATGAAGCTTCTCGGAGATAACTGACATAAAACTATTCTTATCACGTATTTAGGACAAGATGTAGTGTAACATATATGATCCATTTTAATTCACAAAACCAACAGAAATTGTTTACATCTTAAGAGGGCATGGATAAATAAGGAATTAAGAATTTCAGATTGAAATTATGTGCCAGTATGCACAATAGTTCGTCATCCATATATATCGAACTAAATCCAAATGGCTAATAGCCATATTTAAATGCTAATACAGCTATATCCAGCATTTATTTGTCATCCCTTATTCATATTAGTATTTGGATCATGTAGTCGTGCTACCAAATATGATATGGTTGTAGTCAGGTCAGTATCCAATTTCTCCAAACATTTTAACAATCACAGGAAATACAGAGCCCATAAAAAAAAGCAACAAACTACCTAAATAATAAGAAACATCAAGGCTAAAATCTTTTGAATTATTTATATATTCCATAATCCATAATGAAAGAATTAGTATCAACCTCTTGTGATAATCTCCAAGTTATTACCTGATTGGTTATTGCCCCCAAAAGCAACAGATTAAAATAAAAAAATAAACTGTTGAACAAACCATGCATAGAAATGCACAAAAAAAGTTAACCCAAGAAACGCAAAATTCTATACCAACCTAACAAAAAAATTTATTGTACAGAATGATGGGGTTGAACAGTGAAACAACACATACCACAGGTTCAATAGATACACCAACTTCACTTAGCTCAATGATGATCCTATCACTGAAGCACATCTCACTGTACTGAAACTCAGGCCACACCTTGGCCTTCTCCATGGCATTATTGCTTTTATGTGACAGTTCATCATGGTATTTCCAATCAGAATCTAGCATCAAACCATTAGAACCCTTCCCTGCAGTTTCAAAATTCATTAAAGACTCCAACTTACAACCCTGTGAATGAGATTTCCATCCTCCTTCCTCAAAATGAATTTCATGTGTATCAAATGGATATTCTTCACTTCTGTAAATGTTGTTGGTAATATTATCGACCCTGTCTTCATCAATCAGAGCTTGCATAACTCTTTGGCCAACTGATGCACCTCCTCGCACCCCAATTCCTTGGACAAGTTGATCCAGGATAGGTTCAATGCAGCTTGTCTCCCATGCAATCCCTACATCATTATCTATCTCATTCTGGGTGTACCCATTTGGAAGAGCGCTATGGTCATCTTTGTTGCCACCAGCTGGAGTTGATGGTTGTGAGATGTATTCAAGACTACCCTGAAATAGCAAAAAATCTCAACATAATAAACTGAACCCAAAGAAAGAAGCAGATAGAAGTAGAAGAAAATAAGTAGTTATGGTAAAGTGAGCATCAACCACCCATGCATTCTACCACTTCTATACAGTTTAACTATCCACAACTGCATAACTAATCAGACAAACTTCTGATATTCCTGCAGTAAAGGTGCTCAAAAGAAATAAAAAGTACCTTGTACTTCCGACTTTCATCACCTTCAATTGACCTGATCACGGTGGAGTCATCCGGCAAATGTATCTAAGCAAATGAAATATTGATCAAAAACTACCAACCGCTCTACAGCAGAGCAAACTATGTGCATCTTCTGATACAAAATAAGATGACCCTGCAATACCTGCTGACTTAAATAGGATATATCTTCTGTTGTTAGATAACTAAAGAATGGTTCAACCTGCCGCCAGAATGGACTTGAATTAGCAGATCCTGCAACAAACCGATCATTATTCAAAGTTCCCGAAAAATATATCTAGATAAATGGAAGATGTCGTAAATGAAAGCAATACTTAGAGCAGAATTTGCTGCAGCAAGGAGCTCCTCATGATCATCTTCCGATTGCACTGAAGTGAATGGAACAAGTTTAACGGTATGAAATCATTATCATCATCACAATGAATGGAAGCCATGTATACACTAGTATGGCAAGAACTTACCAGGAGAGTCTAACTGCGCATTGCTACTTATATGTCTAGGATGTGCATTGCCTTTGCGCTCCGACATCTTCTTTATCAGTGGTCTTCCAGATTTACTGAACAAAATAAATCACAGTAAGAAAAATTGATAGTCGACTGGAGTGCAGGTTAGTTGAAGAAATCACCTTTCGTTTCTCTCAGAGACTGTCCTAACACTTCTTTGTTTTGTAGTTGGAGCATTTTCAAGCTTGTCAATTGATGCAGGGGTGCTGGGCCTGGTTGGAGTAAAACCTCGTCCGATCCTTCCCTGCCTTCGTGCAGCATCTCCAACATCATCATCAGCAGATAACTTATTCCTTTTGGAAGGATGGCCAAGCATTGCAATCTTTTGAAAACCAGAGTGCCCATCATCAAGTTCTCCAGCCCTTTTGCTTTTGTCCCTTAACTTTTTCTCAGCAACACCAGATTCATCACCCTCAGATCCAGTTGAAAGACCATGATCTCCCCGTCTAGTTTGTTGCAAACAATTTATAGAAGAACGCCTAGGTAATCCTGCAGACTCTTCATTGATAGAGGGACTTTCTAGCGAACCTGATACTGATTGACCATCAGTGTTTGTGATAATAGGGACTAAATTTGACTTTCTTGCTGAACGTGATATCTTCTGAGGCCTCTGCCCACCCCACTGGGTGGGAGGGGATAATGAATGTGTAGACTTAGTACGTTTGGGATTGCCAGATCTACTAGTTGAATTAAGCTTAGTCGTGACAGAATGATGTTCCCAGTCATCAGAATTAGCTTGCAATCTATGAATGTTTGGCGATGACTTCAGTAATGAACCAGAATTCGATCGGGGTCCCCTAGTAGACCCATTTGCCTTTGGTACTGCAGTGACATTGGCACCACCATCTTCGTTGGACCTAAAAAAAGTTCAATGCATTTGATACCATGTGTTTTTTTCCTTGCAGAAATAAGCACATACTGTACAAATATTAAGCCTTAACATGCAGCAGAAAATTACTACCTAAGCTTACTGTGGCAAGCAATGAATTTAGACAAGATTGTAACATAGTGAATGAGAAGAAGGAACACATCTTACTTGTTATTAACTTTTGAAGCTGACATTTCCTTATCTAAAACAGCTTGACGATCCCTTTTGTTAGTAGGATGGAATCCACTTTCTTGATCACTCCTACTTAAGGATCGCCCAACCCCATTTTGTCCAGAAAGTAAATCTGATTTACCAATGTTTGAGACAGATGAGACAGTTCCAGACCTGCCAATATAAAAGTTACCCAGAAAGGAAACGCCTGGTCAGATTGTAAAACTTTATATACAAATCATTTTCTTATTAGCTGAATTGCTTAGTTTGAATGTTTGGAGAGAAAAAAACATGATAATACGTTTCACAATTATCATGTCTATGCAATATGCAAAGTCAGATTGTCCATAATGTAAGCTCAAACAGAATAAAGGTCTGCATCAACAGAGAATCAACACAATAAAACATGGAGAAAGGGATGATAGAATCTCTGACCTAAAGCTAGGGGAATTTGTCATTCTTGCCCTAGCATCATTATTAAATTTGTGTTGCATCCCTGATTTCTGCACCCGGTCTACATCAACATTTCTTGAAGGTCCAGTTGTTGAAACGTCTGCCTTAATAGCAGAACGTTTTTTCTTCATCTTTGGCTTTTCCCAACCATCAATACCAGTTGTGAGGCCTCTAATTTTTTCTTCTGGGACTGCTGAACCACCACTGGTGACTTTGCCAGGATCTGCGCTTCTATCAGTAGACCCCAGTCCCCTTGACAGACCGGTGGTCCTTGCATCCATCTAGTAAACAAGTAATAAGTTGTTGTAATCAGTTTTAAGAACAATTCAAACTAGTAAAAAAACTTAAGAAATGGCAAACCATTATGATTATGTGCACAGTAAGTATAATTAGATACAAGTAAAGAATGACAATGAAAATGCTTATCACATTAAACGTGCTAAAACTATTAGTTATAGGCTGCATGCCAAAACAAGAAAAACAGATGAATATAACAAAGTCAACAATAAAGAAAAGCAAAGACAAATACAGCAAGGCCAAAACAGGCCTATGGATTAGCTGCAAGCAACACATACTACGTAACATTCAATAATATTTTTTTTACTCGACAATTGTCAGAACTAACTTATTCAGAAGCATAACAGCACATTATCAGAACAATAGTAACCTAAAATGATACATAAAGATGTGAGCATAACCTCAACCATGGATGTGCGTAATCTCCTATTCTGTCCTGCATTCTTTATCCTATCATCTCCTCTCAGAGATACCAGTTCTGTGTCATCTGCATTTAGATGGCCTTGGGGGGCCATCTTGGATATAAGTCCTCCAGACAACAATGCAGTAGATCGTTCATTTGATGAACCATCTCCTCGGGAACGCTTCCGCAAAATATTTGGGCAACATCTCTCAATCTTTGTTACAGCAGCACCATAAGTTCTAGATCTTTCCCTGCAAAGATACTCATGATTGAATACATGTTCTAATACTTTCAAGCAAATGTAGTCCGCATAGCAATCGATATGTACTGAGATTTTTTTACCCCAACAATCTTCCCCTAGAATGGTAAAATCAACATTATCAAAAAAGAGTCCGCCACAAATAAAAGTTGCCACTATACTCATGATTAAAAGTTGCTCAATCAAGTGATCCAGTATTTGCTACCCTATTAACAGGTTAAGTTAATCTCACAAGACAATGTAGAGAGTAGTAAAATAATACCTAGCTTTGTTTGAGATGTCACTAAGATTATTCTTCATGCGTCTAATCTCTTCAAAAGGAAGAGATGAGTTTCTTCCTGTGCATGGAGTTGATGTTGACTCTTCAGGGGAAGTTCCAAGAATCGAACTTATTGATTTTTTTACATCTAACCGAGATGTCTTTTGCTCCAAAATTGTTGTCCGCAAGTCCATGGCAAGTGATTGAAGAAAAGTAGCAGAGTCAACTGCTGGTGACCTTGATGAACCCAATACTGGGAACGCTGCATAACTATCACCACTCTCACGAAAACTTCCTGACCTTTCCAATGAAGCAGCTGAATACAGTCCACGTTGCCCACTGAAGTATCCATGCCCATCAGGACTACCGGACATCAAGTCAGATTTTGTACTAGACGCCATCACCCTGCTGGTGACAAACTTTTAGACTGTTAACAAGTTCAACATGTCTCTAAAGGATGACAACAGCCTCATCTTGCAACCATAGAACTCAAATGTCCATGTCTCCAAGGGATTACAACAGCCTCATCTTTCAACCATAGAACTCAAATGTCCAAGCCACAGTGAAAAATCTCAAATCAAACAGATACCTGTCATTATAGAAAGCACAGTAAGTAGCACATAAAACTTGAAATCAATTTTTCAGAACAATCCACAGTTGTCTGTATGGCTAGAGTATGTTGCAAAATAATAGCTTTGACCAAACAAAACATCTAGCCTTTGGACGTGTACCACCACTTTATTTCAATGTAAATGTTCGAGCACGTGATAGCTTGCTTTGTTCATGTTTTGCTATTAATATACCAAAAATTGTTTTCAGGTATTGATCAATTAACATAATTTGCAAAGACATCAAATGCATTCAGTAAGCCAAATATGCATAAATCAGGAAATAATTGAAGTTACCAGATCCTACAGTGCACATGTTGCATTAATGCAATAACATAGTATTAATATATGCAAACAGCTCTACAACAACAGCAGCAGCAACAGCATTTAGTCTCAAACAAGTTGCAGTAAGGTAGATGAAATGCGACAACATCTATTCTTTAAAAATCTGACGAGCTATGCGTGAATATTAGAGGACACAAAGTTCAGCAAACATCTCAGTGAGATATCTACTTCATTGTCACCATCCACCAAATCAGATTAATCATGCCACATATGACAATGCATATGGTCAAGCAACGATCAACAAAGATACTAGCATCTCCTTCAGACTAGTTATTTATAGTGCCAACCAAAGACCATTTGACCACCAGCATCGCCAACTGAAATGCACCCACAAATGACATACTAATGAGTCCGAATTGATCCAAAGTTCTGGGAGCAAACCCATTCAAAGCCATGATCCATGGCGCGACCAACAATAACCTAACAAGATACCAAAGCTCAATGAAGCAACCAGAATTGCTCTCCACTCATCAAACCAAGCGCTGCCACAAACTGTTACATCGCCACACTACGATCGAGAATTACCTAAATTCAAAGCAAGCCAACGCTCAAAGCTGCAACCACGCGACCCTAGCACGACATGGTCGATCCACGCACACCATCGCCCCTCCTCCGGATCTCACCAGAGATCCAACCAATTCCGGCGCAACCCAGCATGCACCACGACCTTGCGCACAGCCCTCCCCCGAAGCCCCGAGCTTCTCCGGCCGGATCCCACGCCCAATCCCCGTACGCGGATCGCTCCCCCTTCCCCCCACACGTAGCGCCACGCGGGCCGCAAAAGAGACCTCCCTCTCCCCAGCTCTCCTCCCCTCCCCGAAGCTCCAGCAGCCGCCCCCCTCAAGCACAAGCGCGAACACCGGAATCGGCCCCACCCCGCGGGGGCAGGCAGCTCTGCCGAATCGGATTGGGGACCGAAAGGGGGCGAAGAAGCTCTAGGGATTACCGAGCGCAGCGGGGATCCGGATCTCCAGCGCGGCGGGGGCGAGGAGGAGGTAGCGATCGGAGGAGGAGGAGGCGGGTGGCGGATTCCGACTGGTAACGGAGGACGAAGCCGGAGAGAGAGAGAGAGAGAGAGAGAGAGGGAGCACTTCCCGAAGCGTGGGTTCGGGGAAGACGGAGGAAGGTGGGGTCACCGGTCGGTCTGAAAGCTCTGAACCGGAGCAGCGCAGGGGGGAACCAAGCCAGTTAAGGGCCGTGGGGACCTTGCAGATGACAGGTGGGACCCGGGCCCGCGTGGCAGTGGCTGAATGGACGGGGACCTCTGCCGCGCGGCGTGTTGTGTTTGTATCGAACTATCGATGTAGAGCAGAGCGTGTACTCCTATGGTCCGAATTACCCTATGTCCCAAAATAGTACTAACACGACATAAAGTAATGGGTTATAATAGAGAGAGTAGGTTTCTTCTTCTCACGGTTAGCCCCGTTCGATAGGTCATTTGGGGTCAGTAACTTTCTTATTCTTTTATTATATTTTTCAAATATGTTTTGTGAAAAAAAACCTATATAAAAGTTTTAAAAAATCATACTAATTCGTTTTTTAAATTCATAATAATTTCTACAACCGACATTGAGATGACATTATGTATTATATATTCAACTTTTTTATTTTTTTACATAATTTTCATATTGCTAGAATTATAATGGTCTTAGGTTGCATAATATATGCAATAGCCAGTACAAAAGTATATTATTACATTAAAAATATAATGTGCTACAGTGCATATTACTTAGTGACAAAATGTTTTTATGAAAACATAATTTCTGTTAAAGGAACACAAAAGACAAATTTCAGTATGGACTAAAGTGACCTAACTCAGTAGATAAGAGATTGTCTGATAAACAAAAGCTTTAATGGTTGTGTTTCCATGAAAAGTTTGTCGATGAAAGTAGCGTCACCATTTCATAGAAGGTTCTAGCACTCACAATTGTGATTGCATATTTAGATCATTTACTAGTATTTTTAATGTATTTATCATGTTAATTTGCTGCGCTGTTAATGCAACATATACTAATGTCTTGCTCAGCTATGGCGGCTGCAGGATGTTACACCGGCTACCGGAAGTTAGGAAGGTAGCAACTGCAAAAAACCACATCCAACTGAACCAATCAAAACCTAACATTTGAAAATTTCAGAAGTTAAGGGGTTAAACATCACTCATGGACTTGAAAAAAAATTACTTGAATGTTCATGTTACAATTTTTAAGATAACATTTTTACAATATAGGTTGCCTTTTGTTATAAAACAATATGCAAACAACAAATATTACAAAATCAATGAAGAACGAATTATGCATATTAAACACCCTATCTCTACTTATTATAAAATCATATGCGTCTTCCTTCATCATCAAAGTCTTCATCTATTGCTCATTTTACCTCATTTTACCACGTGGAGCATCCTACCATGGATACACACTCGGAGTGAACTCAACTTCCTATTTCCCTCCTCATTTAGTCTCAAATTGCTCACATCGCCTCGCTAAACATAACCTAACCAAACCAAACTCTACTAAGGGTGAGCACAGTAGCAGTGGAGAGAGTGTTGGCACCGACCTATACTTATCATTGGAGCTCTACGGTGCTCAGATGTTGCCATATTTTGTTGTTTCCTTTGCACAAGCACAGAAGTATAATGTCCTTGTGACATTAACATATCACAATATGCAGGGGCGGAGAAAAGGGAGGGCTTGGCCTCCCAATATCTAGAAATTTCACACTAAATTTAATATAGCTTTAGCAATTTTTTTAAAAAAATAATACCATTTGTCGTCTTCTTTTTAGCCCCACTATTTATTATTTATATTTATAGAAGTGAAAGGAGCTAAGGCAGGATAGACTCCCTTAATGGTAAAAAGGAGTTTAAATTCATGAAAAAGGTAAGACTTTAAGTGATCATTTATCTGCAGTAAATAGTTTTCTTTGATAGCAACTCAAGAACTACACCTGTTTTTGCTTTTGGGTCTCTTAATGTGCGGTACTCATAGGAGAATTTCGTGTAGGAGTATTTAAAGTGGTAATAAGATATACCTATTTATTTATTTTTCACCTCTCATATCAACAATAATTAGTGAAAAGCATTTTTTTTATCTTAGCACAAAAACTTTTTGACAAGAGTGTGCTGGGAAGGTTGCGACTGCGGCTATAGCCGCACTTAGACACTTTTATTATATTTTCGCTAATAACTATGTTTTTCTTAAAATTAAATAAATTTATTTTTAAATTTATAATTACAAATACTTAATTAATTATAATATATTATAATAACTTGTCACGATTTTTCATACAAAAGCTAATCCTAGCCTATCTTTCAAACTCTTCAAGCTCCTCACAATGTAATTTTTAAAAACTTTCTTAATTGGCATTGGCATCTAAAATAAGTATTATAAACTCACTTCCGTACTTAGTTCGTCGAGAGCATACCCTTCTTGCACGCTGTGATTTACACGTCCTCTGACATAAATTGGCTTGTATGTAATGTAGAGAGAAACTAGATAGATAGACCTCTAGAAGTATACATATCTAACACCCCATAGTCGTAGCGGGAGGTTCATGAACGTATAGACTGAATTTGAAATTAGTAAACAACTGTACAATTGCCTTTTATCATAATATCTATAAACTGATATGAGGACGACACATGTAGAATACAAACTTCACTAAGTGCGACCTTCTCGCAAATGAAATGTATGTCAATCTTGATGTGCTTGTTCCAGTAATGATGAACAGGGTTAACTGTCATGTAAACAGCAATGATGTTGTCACAAAAGACAACAGTAGTGGAGGGTAGTGGTAAATAAAGCTCTTGAAGAAGTTGGCGCAACCAACAGCACTCGACGATGACATGGACGACTGCACGGTACTCTATTTCAACACTGGAATGAGAGATAGTGGTATGACACTTGGATGACTAAGACACCAAGTTGTCACCAAGGTAGACGTGGTAGCCTAACATGGAGCGATGGGTGTCGGGGCACCCTGCCTAATCCACATCGGAGTATGCCATGAGAGACTGAACGGGACCAACACCAATGTGTAAACTAGCTGAAAGAGTGTTCTTGATGTAATGGAGAATGCGTTTGACAAGGGCAAGGTGCAGCTCCCGAGTGTCGTGCGTGAAGAGGCATACCTGCTAGACCGCATAGGCCAAGTCGGGGTAGGTAAGAGTGAGATACTAGAGCGCCCCGGTAAGGCTATGGTATTCGAACAGGTTGACAACTAGGGCACCATCTGTAGTTGATATTTTAGACTTTGAGTCCACAGACGTCGTGATGGGGTGGCACTCGAACATGCTAGCACGCTGGAGAAGTTCAGAAACGTATTGGCGCTACGAAAGAAATAGTCTATCGGAGGAGCACGTAATGAAGATGCCGAGGAAGTGAAGGAGCACGCCAAGGTTAGTCATCGTGAACTCCGGGCTAAGGCATGTGGTGATGTGATGTAGAAGATCCAGGTGAAGAGGCTATCAGGACGATGTCATCGACATAAAGAACCAAGTAAGTGATGTTGTCTCAATCTTTATAAATAGAGACGCATCACTAGTGGAGGGCGTTAAGTTGAGTTTGCAAAGATACGTGGCAAAGCGTTGGTACCACGCGCGAAGAGCTTGCTTCAGGCCATAGAGAGACTTCTGCAACAAATAGACATGATCAGGTGCAGAGGGGTCGACAAAGCCAAGAGGTTGCTGGCAATAAACAGTCTCCTCAAGATTGCCATGGAGAAATGTATTCTTGATATCAAGCTGGTGAATCGGCCACGATCGTGACGTGCGATGCTGAGGACGACGTAGATCATGGTTGGTTTGATAACTGTCCTGAATGTCTCATCGTAGTCCACATCATGCTATTGAGAGAAACCGCGAATGATCTAGCGAGGCTTATGGCTAGCGAGAGACCCGTCAGAGTGGTACTTATGTTTGTAGATCTACTTACCAGTGACCACATTGGCGTGAGGAGGCTGGGAAACAAGGTGCCAGGTCTCGTTACCAGTCTCGTTATCAATTAGTGCCCAATACTCATTGGCCATGGTCGCACGCCACTGCGGATCAACCAAAGCACTGCGATAGGTGGTAGGCAGGGGCGAAGCGACAGTGGTGGAGATGAAGGCATCGTTATAGTCGACCGGCTAAATGACGCCTGTCTGTAGCCTTGTCACAACCCGTCCTACGGTTGGAGAAACAAAAGATGCAAAAGGAGATGGTGGTGTCCCTAACAGCTCCTAAAGCACTAGGGGCACTATTGGCACACCTGGAGTCATGACTACCGGTGGCATCGAAGGTGCTGGAGGTATGGTGGAGGTACTGGGCCGCTCGTAGACACAACCGAACTGACCTCAAGGTGGCGATGGGGATGATGATGATGGAACAGGAGTACCACAGGCGATGACTACGGGATCATCTAGGGGAAATGAGCCAAACAAGGGCACGAGACCATGCCTGTCGAGCGTAGTGGGCACGACATCCGTGAAGGATAGGGCGACCGTGTCACTGTCATCAACAAGGAAATCGAGCGAAGGTGGGGTAGAGGAACCTATAGAGTGAGTAAAGAAGGGAAATGACATCTCATTAAAGATAACATGGTAGGAAATGATGATGCGGTGAGATGAGAGATTAAGACAACGATAGTCTTTGGGGGAAAAAGGGTAGTTGAGAAAGACACAGGCAGTGTATCATGGAGCGAGTTTGTGTGCAGATGTGGCACTAAGGTTTGGATAGTAGAAGCATCTGAAGACATGAAGATGGGACAAGTCAAGTTGCTGACCGTAGAGACAAGAGAAGTGAATCTCATTGTGTATGGCGGAGCATAGGTGGTAATTAAGAAGATAAGTGGATGTGGCGAGAGCTTCGGCCCAGTAGGCAGAAGGCATAGAAGAGTGGAGAAGGAGAGTGTGCACTATATTGTTGATGGTGTGCAGGATACGTTCGACCTTGCCATTCTGAGCTGAAGTGTAGAGACAGAAGAGACGTAGTAGGATGCCGTTGGCTGCGAGGAAGCTAGAGGTGACATTGTTCACAAACTTAGTGCCATTGTCAACTTGAAGGCACTTGATAGATAGTGCAAACTGCGTATGAACAAAGGTACAGAAGTGCACAAGGTGCTAATGGACATCAGATTTGTGCTGGAAGGGAAAAGTCCAGCAGTAATGAGTGTAGTCATCGAGAATAACCAAATAGTAAGATTTGCCAAAAATACTTAAACAGGGGATGTCCATACATCACAATGTAAATGTTGGAATGGAGCAAATGTACATGATGATAAACTAGAGAAAGGTAGACGAACATGTTTACCAAATTAACAAGCATGACAAATACGAGTGGCAACTTTATTACATGGAGCTATTTGCTTAAAACTAGCTTCAACTATAGTACTAGGATGACAAGCGAGCATGCCACAGGGTAGCAAGGTCGAAGGCAGTGGTGTAGGCATGATTGGTGTGGACGATAGGTGAGAAGGTGTAGAAATCACCAAAGCTATTGCAGCGAAGCATCATCCGACTGGTCCGTGGATCCTTAATGGAAAAACCAAGAACATTAAATTCAATAGCATAGTAATTTTCACGAGTGATTTGACAAACAAAAAAAAGGTTGCGAATGAGAGAAGGAACCACAAGAACATTTTTCAAGGTATAGTTAGATAAAGGAGTCTCAAGGAGAGAGTCGCCCTAGCAAGTGACAGCGAGAGAGTTGCCATCATCGACCATGATGAAGGAAGAAGAAGATGGGCAACGAGAAAGAAGGATACCGTTGTTGCTACTCATA
Organism: Oryza coarctata; assembly: GCA_030770085.1. Lineage (NCBI taxonomy): Eukaryota > Viridiplantae > Streptophyta > Magnoliopsida > Poales > Poaceae > Oryza > Oryza coarctata. The sequence continues at coordinate 11,433,623 of CM061471.1, forward strand.
TGATTCGTTACACCGGTGTCCATGACCTAGGGAGCGCTACCCTAGTTCATAGTCAGCTGATTGAGGGCAGCCACCATACCAGAGGGATCCCACTGCGAGAAAGGTTGCTGTTGCACTAGCGGTGAGTACTAAATTGGTGCGAAGACGGTGTGGGCCTAGTGGACTGGCCAAGGATCCCTAGGGCACTAGGACGCCACAGGGCATACTGCTAGCCGCCACCAGGACTGAAGCAGAACCATAAGCCGAAGGGCTATGGTGGTGGCCGCCTCTTGCCGCCGTATTGGTGCTGTCCATGGTGTTGTCCGTGGCCGCGATGCCCACCACGATGATTGAAATGGATGCCTTGGAACCCGCCATGGCCGCGGTGCCTACCTACGCCTCCGCATGACAGGGAAGAAGCAGAGGCGGTATTGCCATTGCCACTAGGGGAGCGATAGCCACCTAGACCACAAGAGGATGAATTGGAAGGGTCAGCGGCCATGAGAGCAATAGCCACCTGTAGCTTTTCTTCATTTACGAGGCGAAGTTCCTTGAGAACCAACATATTTTGGGCAATGGCAAAAGACGGAAGCACTGATTTGTTGGTAATATCGTTGGCGGTGCTGGAGAAGCGAGGATTGAGGCCACACAGGAGGTTGAGGACGAGCTGTAAGTCCAGAACAGTATGCCCAACATCATGGAGAGCATCAACGACCTTTTTCATGCACTAGCAGTATTAATCCACAGTGGAATCAACTTGAGTCATCATGTGAAACTGCTCGGCAAGAAAGATAGTACGAGGAGCTTTGTTGGCTTGGAATAGAGAGGCAATTGTGATCCAGAGATCACGAGCGGTTTGATTATCGTTCATGATAAGGTCAAGTATTTCGTCGGAGACCGAACTAAAAATTCAGCTACGAACAGTGTAGTCCACCAAATCCCATTGAGGATCGGTAGAGTTAGGATTGAGGGAGCCATTGACGTAGACACGGTGGAAGAACCTTCCGTAGAGAGCAAGAAAGAAGGCGGACCACTTGTTGTAGTTAGGGATCCTAACTCCAGGGTGATGGACACGTGAGTCTTTATGTTGAGAGTGGCATAGGCTAGGGAAGCCAGATGTGGCACAACTTGGGATGAGGAGGCGCTGTCATTGGTCGCCGAAGCGGTGGAGTCCGACGAGGAAGCCATGGTGGTGGTAAACAGAGAGAGAGGTGAGCACACGGTGGTCAAGGTCAGTACAGCTGGGAAGAAAAGAGAGTGTAGGAACATGAGAAGTTGTGTGGTCGTAGACACGGAAGATGAGAGATCACGAAAGTCGGAAGACGCGGCGATCGCAGTCACATAAGACGAGCGGATGCGAAAGATGGGAGGAGAAGGGGAAGCGCAAAAGATTGCGCTGATTTGGTGAGGAGATAGAGGTGTGGAAGATGCACGTGCGCGAGGGAGGTAGTGGAGGCGGTGCGACCGAGGAACACGTGGAGAAGAGGAGGCACCTCTGCTGGGAAAGCGTGCAAGAGGAATGGGAAAAGACTATGGGAGAATCGAGGAGTCCGCGTAGCACGAAAGAAGAGACGTCACGTGAGGTAAGGAGACTGAGCAACGTAGTGGTGCGAGAAAGAAGAAGGGCGGATGCGCGTGTAGAGAAGAGAGCTGGGCGACGCGGCTGCACGAGAGAGAAGATGAGCAGATTCGCGCAGCACGGAAGAAAAAAGACGCCGCGCGCGTAGTTGGAAGACCGAGCGACGCAGCGGCGTGAGGGAGAAGACGCGCGGATGAGGAAAGAAGCGCAGAAGAGGTGATGAAGCGACGCAGTGCATGGGCAAAGAAGAAAGTCGAGCAGACACAGGCACGAAAGAGGTGGAGAGGCTCGCTAAAGCTAATGACAGAGCGGCGTTGTGCGCGGGTGTGCTGACGGAGAAGAAGAAAGGCAAAGTGGCGTGGTGTGCGGGTGGAGAAGAGAGATGCCGCATGAGATTGAACCGGCCGAAGGAAAAAGGAAAAAGAAAGAGAAGATTGATAGCGTAGGAGACTTAAGATCTATAACAGAACAGAGACCGCAAAAGAAACCAACGCTATAGAGAGAAATTAGAGAGATAGCTCACACCGTGGAGGATTTTATATATACATAGGACTTCAGTACAATAAAAAAAATACAATGTATATATATCTAACATCTAATTTAATAACATAAATCAACACATTTGCCTAACTCCAGCACATATTTCTAAACAACCATGAAAGTTTTTTTCAAAAAAAAATATCAATCATTCTGAAACTTATGAAATCTTAGACCATGAAAAATTTAATGTGTAAAAAATCATGAATCACGTACACGTAAATATACTTCAAAAGCCACGGACAGCAGCTATGGTAAGCAAACAAACCTGAGGATTTATGAGACGTTATAGAAAGACGACAGACTGGACAGAAAAAAGAAATAGTACCGTCTTTCCCATATCAACTGGATGGAAATAAACATAATATGTAATTTATATGAATAGCACGCATTCATAACAATCCCAGTGAAGATACTCACAACTCATACCCAAAAAGGTCCCAACTCGTCCTAATCATGGACTACATTTCGAATTCTTAATAAAAGAGACCCGAATAGATCTGATCCAAATGCCAACCTGCGACTCTAAGAAGAAAACTTAAACAAATAAATAATAACCCGTGAACGCCCAACAGGTAAAGATGACTCTGACATCTTCCGACTCTGCCCAAATGTTCTCAGCATTTCTCATCGCTAACTTAACTTCCATAGACGGGAAGCACCGACAAACTGACTCTTCCCACCGAGCAGTGCTCAGCAGTAGTGTTCTGGAGGTAACACACTGTTGATTACTCCGAGATGGTGGCCCCTGATTTGGTATCCGTCTCCTTGACTGCTTCGGTTGATTCCTCCTTTGTCACCGCTTCCTCAGACTTCTTTTCAGTAACGCTGAGTTTCTCCATAAGCCCAGCAGCAGATGAATCTTCTTCGCTTTCTTTGTCTTCCATCTTTGAAAGTGATTCCGCAATCTCTTCAACCAAATCCTTAAATTTCTTGCAATCTAGGAATTAGATGATAGGAATCATAGTCAGTTAAATTCAGATAGTTCACAGAAGATTCAAATAACAGAATGAAATATGTGAAACAAATGGAACAAGGTAGATGAAGAGGATGCTGCTGGTGTGGATGCTACTAGACTGATGTTGCAGCTACATTAAACATGTTCATTACTAACGGCAAAAATAATATTGTATCATCCAAGAAAAATATGCGCCCACAAGCACCTGAAAGATACAAAGATCATTACTTCAACTCTACATACATAAGGCACGAAAAATGCATCTACAAGAACTGCTAAACATGTGTCACACAGACAGCATAATCACCAACAAGTTAAGAGCCACCAAGAGCAAACAACCTGTGTTCTAACGTCTACCACAACAAACAGTGTGCACCTTTATAGATACCTACACAAAAATATACATCGGAAATTCTACGTATCAAGTGTACTTTACCACATAAAAAAACAGAGGATATGTTTGGTTATATGCCATTTCTTGCCTTACCAATTTTTTTGGCAACGGTAAGATTTGTTCATGCCAAAATTTTGGCAATGTTGTTTGTATTGTTGCCAAATATTTTGGTAAGATTGACTAGGCTTAAAATTGTATAGTTATCAAAGGGGTGCCAATTTTTTTGGTTCCAAACCAAATAGATGCCAAAATTTTTGGCATTGCCAATAAATTGGCATGGTTGAGAATGGATTTAAACCAAACAAGCCCAGAGGTAACAAAATGTTAATTGTCATGGAGCAATCTAGTTCATTATTATTCTGTAGATTTTATGACTAGCAACATAATCAGAGAGAACATCAACAATATGGTGTCCCATCAGTTTACTCATAGGGTATAATAACAGAAGCTTAAAATTGAGACATGACAAATCTCATATATTAAGGTAAAATTAGATGAAAACTGTAATGACAGGGAAGACAAGGAGAATTGTTGTGCCCCTATGTGATAGTACACACATCCGTTCCTAAGCATGGAAAAATCCTTTAAGGGTAATGTACTAATAATATTAACTATACAACACTCATTATAAAAACCATCATATGAAACAAGCAATAGATTTATGAGATATATACCCCAAAACAACATGTTTTGAAGTACAAGTTTGGTTTAGACAAAATTGCAACCGATCAGTGTCCCAACAGAATCTCACAACTCATAAAGCAGATAGGAAAACTACTATTACCCCAATGAACTAGTAGCATGGAATTAACAGTAAGATCCAGCATAATACCGAGCAAATATAACCACGCTACTGCAACTAGAATATATTTAGTCGAGAGGTAACAGGACCGGACCGGACAACTCACTTTCAACAGAGCCAAACCGGATTGCGAACATCTCCTCCTTCAGCTCACCGTCGGCGAAGTCCGCCGCGTGCCAGACACACGACTTGTCACTGCCCGCATGCTCCTGCATCTTCGTGGTAGAGATAACTGCACAATCGACATCAAAGACACAACCTTAGCCATGAGTTCTAAGCCATGAATCTACCGGGGCGCGATTGCAACATCCGGAACAAATCCTCCCTCAAAAAGGGTGGGAAAACTCGGAGGAAATTAGTGGGGAAACCTAGGTGGTTTGCGCAGATCTTGAGGGTCTTGGCCTGGCGCATGACGAGGCGGACCTTCCCGTTCTCTTTGTGCTTGAGGAGCTTGACGGTGCCCGTGCCCCGCTCCTTCCACTGGTTCCCCTCCTTGTCAAACCTATATAGCTTTGCCTTCCTGCGCAGGCACCACCAACATCGCGCGGATAAGCGCCAGATCGGAGACTGGGAAAGAGAAGCCTGCGCAAGAGGGGAGAAAGAGAGCAAGCGGCGGGCTCACATGTCGAGGAGAACGTCCTCGTCCTCCTCGCCGGTGGTGACAGCGACCTCCTCGAGCCGCACGATGGGGGCGACCTGGGCGCCGGTGTCCTCCTCCTCGCCGCCCGCGGCGGCGGAGGCGGAGGCTCCCTCCGCCTCCTCCTCGTCCTCGTGGCGTTCCACGACGGGCTCCTTGTCCGCCATCAGAGAAGAAGTCACTTCGCTTCACTCGCTAGCCGCTGCTGCTCTGGTTTCCAGAAGTTTCGGGGAGGCAGATCGTGGAGGGAGGTTGGTTGGTAAGAAGAGGGGGAGGAGGGGGCGGCGCTAGGGTTTTTGTTAGCCACGGGAGAGGCGCCGCCAGCGGTGGTGGGGTCCGGTTGGAGCGGGGAGGGTGGAGCCACGGAGGTGGGTCCCGCCAGGTGGTCTGCGTGTTAGCTACGCCGGCCGGGCTAAAAATTTTAATTTTCCTCTTTTTTGTAATTTTAGCTATTATATAATACGAGTAATAATATATCTTCGATCATTGTGTTCGATTTATTATTAATCCGTAACATTTAACTTATATTATTTTCCCAAAAATTATGTTGCCTTTGGACCAAAAATGTGCTCATAACCCGCAGACCAGACCACCGTGTCAATAACACATAGACACAGTTGCACTTTCGTGCCTTCTGCATCTGAACAAGAGCTCGTGAATTCCTAGACAAAATAAAGCAAATAATGAAGAAGAGGTAACAGATCCATTTGGATCGATTAACACTAGCAGTTTAGTTCAGCACATTATTTGAGGCAGCACCTACCTCTATAAATCATAATACCAGGCATCGCACCATATCTCCACAGTAGATTTACTCAAAATTAAGCAGAACAGAAGACCAACATTCACGCACATCATAGGTAATTATCATTTTGTGCTTTCATGTGACAATTGAGTGTGCAGCAGGACCGATCAAAAGTACTCGATTTTCCACTACTGAATGTAATATAATAGCATCAGATGCAGTGGAGCAAGTACAAAACTAACGGAAGCAATTCAAAAGAACAATCACTTATTCTTTGCTTGCATCATTTGAACCCTCCCCCGTGGGCTCTGTTTCTGCTGCATCTCCTTTCTTACCTATAGATGAGAAAAAGGTAGTTGGGTGAGTTGAAGGTTCCATCCAGGTGTAAGGTAACTTAAATACAAAAAACCAGCAGAATTGTGTTACATAGAACCAGACAAACCTTTCTTCTTTTTTCCACCACTTTTCTTCTTTGTTTTTGTTCTCAATGCAAGCCATGCCTTGATCTCAGCGTTGTCTTCAATGGATATAGTGGGCTGCAATTCCTGAAGTGGATGCGATGTTACCCTCTGTGAACCAGATGGCAGCAGAAGCACAGTAAACTTAATGTGGGCAACAAGGTCGCCTGCACAAAGAACCAAATATTAATACAACCACAAGAAACTAGAAATATGGCATATAGCAATAATTAACAGAAGCGGTTTGTACAAATAAACACAAATGAATCACAAATGAACTATACAATCCAAGGCTAATCTCATAAAAAAAGGCAGAACAATTGCCAAAATTCTACAGTATTCAACACCCTGAGTATACGATATGTACCTGGCTTCTCGTGAAGTACAGGGTACGGCTGCAATAATTCATGATTCATACATTCCACTAAACCTAAGCGTGCACGCTTCTCTTCCAATGCCCTGGGACAAATGACAACGCATGTTACAATATAGTAGACAAAAAGGTGCATCAAAAGTAAGCGTATAGTAGCAGACCTAGCAGTGAAGGGCATGATTGGAAACTTTTGGCTTATCTCACTGAAAATGAACCTAGATGCTTTCATCTTCAAGTGATAATTCTTGTCTACAGCTCTTTTGTAGATGGTGGTCTGCTTCTCATCCAATAATTTGGGCTGTGCATCGTAATTAAGCAAAATGTAAAAAAAAATATGGCAAGCAGAAGGCAATCCTTCAAATAAAAGCGGACATTCTCACCTTTCCTTCTCCAGTGCTGGTGACAATATCGATTGCATACACTTCATTTTCCTCAAATTCAGCATCATCCACCTTCGTATCAGCATTGGAGACACTAAGTACAACTTTGTTACCGTCAATGACAAACTGTTTCAGCTGATGGCTGAGAACTCCTTCCACAATTTTGCAGTCATAAGCAGCAGCAACTTTCTGAATTGCTTCGGTGACATCCTTGTTCTGCAAAAGGAAAATTGTTACTAGTGAGATCAGCATTCTAATACAAAACAAAGGCGTGCAACTAAATTAATTCATTGCTGAGAAGACATACAAGTTAGCTCACTACCAAACAGTTTTTATGTGGCTACCAAAAACATATAAAAAGCATAATAAGAGAAACAAGCAAAACATTTGCCTAGGAAGCACAATTGAACTAGACACAGTATGCAAACAGCAGAAACTGCAAAAAGAGCCTCAAAGCAACACTTTTCAATGCACCTTCTTCCCAGGTCTAACAAGCCTCAAAGCAACTTCTGCCGCTGTGTTGGCGGCAGCAAGAACATCTGCTGCTTTTCCAGTGACTGGCCCATCATGGATAACATGTGTATGAGCCACCACGGCAATAAAACCATCAATATGACATCCCATATCTCTGTCAAATGAAAAGAGAATCATTAAGGCCCAAAGTAGATTAAGAATTTGAAATGGTCAGAAGAGCACAATACATTTTGATCATATCATTTTCCTCCAGGACTGCCTCATCAGTGGCTAGCGGAGAGAAATGGCAGACTATATTGTTCACAGATATGCATGTTGGAAAAGCAACACCCCTGTCAATCTTCCTCTTCACATTCTTGTAGATATTGCCAGTTTGCCTGATATCAATAAAGAAAAAAAAAGTAATCAGTAAAACAAGAGAGAGAGAACTAAGCCAAAGTTAGATTCATTACTCTCTTATGTAAGAATCACCCTTCTCACAAATGTCAACAATCTTGGCCTTCGGCTTGCACAAAGACACTACCAACTTAAGAGCATCTGTTCACCAATAAAAATCAATTTAGCATTACAATTCTGGTATCACCATAGAAGAAAAACATATTTGGCATTCAAACACAATCACACAGCCCGCAGATAACAGTAAGCACAACACACACAGCTCTGCACAGCACTACAATACATAAGCTTCATCAACATGAATGCTCCATTGTTCCTTGATATTAAAATTACAATTAGAAATGCAGAACAAAATAATATTCACACTGTGCCAGCAAAATTGAATGGACAAAGGAAAGAAGGGAACTATTTCGACACGTATTGCTCCTAACTATTCTCAACTTGTGATTTCTTAAACTTATATAATAGAGTTGATACAATAACCTAACTATGAATACAGCGCATCCAAGAATTGCAAACTGGGAAAAAATAATATCATAGCAAAACATAACCTTTTGGCTCACCTAAATAGCTAAAGACGGCTACACTAACAAAACAAAACATAGCCTGTGGCAAATCTACCCTGGGCAACAGAGCACCATTTTTCCCTCACCAAAACATAGATAATCACCTCATACATGTAAAAGAGACAATAGCAGAGTCAGGGATGAGAGGAAGTAGAGGAGGAACGGTGTTTCTGATAACACCGTACATCAAAACACAAAGCCAAACACAAATGCACATCCCTGTGCAATCCACTGAGTAGCTATGCACATGCTTTGTCAATAGGCACAGAGCTCAGACATAGTATTGCACTCATGGAATAGAATATGGAGCGAGTGCGTGCAATACTGGTGACAATACGGAAGAAGATAATTGCTACTAACCTACACAGAGAGCATATTACTCTTCAGAAAAGCTACTAAAACTACCACTAGAATCCAAACCATGTAAATCCTCTTTCCTACCCCAGTAAAACAGAACCCATAAATCAAAAAGCTTCCGTCGCTAATCTTTCCCAAGCCTACTCGTGGATATGGATAACAAAACCACCGCCATTTCTCAGCAAAACACACAGCAATGACCTCGAGCACGACAGTAATAGCAAAGGTAAAATGGAGAGCGTCCATTACTGTTGATGATATCGGCGGCGTCCTTATACTTGGTGACGACGTCGGAGGAGGAGAGGTCGAGCTCCTTCTCCTCTCTGACCTCATCGTCCGACGACATCTGCAAAACGAGAGCGCCAAAAACTAAAAATCAGGGATAGCGAAGGAAACGCACGAAACGGACCGAATCAAAGGCGGAGAACGCGAGGAGGAGACGCGCGAATCCTCACCGCTTCGATCCGAACAGGCGACCGGAGGCTGGACGGGGCGGTGGTGGTGGCGGCGGCGGCGGAGGAGGAGGAGGAGGAGGGGGAGGTCGTAGGGTTAGGGTTTGGAAGGGGTTTGGGGGGATTGGAATGGAAGGGAGGTGGAGTGAGGGTGCGGCGGCGGCGGCGGCTTCGGCTTCTACTGGCTAGGGCTTCCAAGCGCGCAGGGGATCCCGTGGCACTGACAGGTGGGCTGACCCTGGGACGCGTGGCTGATGCACGGGGCCACCCTGCCCCGGCAATCCTGGGTGGGCCGCGTGCGGTGAGGCCAGCGGGGAAAGCTTACAGGTGGGCCGCCGGAAAATGCTTCGGCTCGCCCGAGCAAGCCACGTGAACGGGTATTGCGGAAGCTGCCGGAGTTCGCTGTGAGCCGGCTTTGGTTTGAAGCGTTGTGCCCGGGCAGGTGGCTGCATTCGGCCCATTTTGGGTGTTGCCTTGATCAGACTGAGGCCCAGTGGAGCAGGCCATTACCCAACAAAATCGAGGATACCGTTACCACTCGGCCCATCTCCTCCTACGTTGCCTGAGAGGCTAAGGGCCCGTTCTAGAGTGCAAATTTGGATAGGGTCGTGAGTGCCGCTGCCATTTTGCTAGCTTGAACGATACGGCAGCTGGGCGCCGGCTGGTTGAGGCGCGAGGGTCATAACGCATGACCATTATGAGGTTACTGTTTCCCAACGAACAACGTTAGTCGCTCTCGATTCCCTTTTCATCAACATTGCTTGTCATCCTCATCCACTTCATGCGTGCATTGCTTTGCCAAGTGAGGTTGCAGCCGTTGTCTCACTCGGTGTGGCGTTGGTGAGCACGTGAGAGACAGCGACGGGCTTTTGTATCGAGAGAGAAGAAAGATGATACTAACTACCGCTAGGCGTCCTCGAGGGTGGAGAAAGATGGCTGCTGCTCTCCTCAGTCAACACTTGCAATCGTGACAGTGCAGGGGACTATCTGTCCAATGTGCTCTCATTCAGCACAGTTCCATGAGATTTGCATCGCTGGTTGAAGAAGGTGGAGGTGACATTGGTAAGGTAGCCAAGCTCACCTCTATTTAAACCCTCTCCCCCATCGCCCCTATGGCTGGGAGAGTCAAGAAGCGCAAGCGCGTCGTGGAGGGATTCAGATTCACGAGCCCGATGTCTGGTGGTGTCCGATCTAGATTTAGATTTAGGCTCGTGCGATTCACTGTTGTTCGACACCTCATCAAGGTGTACTGACAAGGATGATGTTGATCTTGCCTCAAGATTCATGCATAAAAGTACATAAATTTAGAGAGAAAGATGTTTGAATGGCAGGGAAGAGAGTCACGAGGAAGCAACTGAAAAGTCAATGTGAATCTCTTCGCTGCAATTTTAACATGTAGACTTGGCTAGAATCAAAGGCTACCAGACTTGAGCGTGACCCCTTTACTTTCCTATGTTGGGAAAGCCAAGATGGGGTATGTAGTCCTATCTTTGATTTTTGTTGTTACAAATGCACTAAATTTTAGGCTTGCAATCTTTGTGCCTGAATGGAAGGTTCGACTAGTGATTAGTAGTGAACACATAGTTCTTGCTAAACCTAGATATGTAATTAGATGAAAAAATCTATGTGAATGTAATGTATATGAAAAATGGTGTGCACAATTAGATGTATTAGATAAACATAGGTTAAATGAACTAGTGAACTGTAGTCCACATGAACATGAGAAGAACCAAAATCATATTATTCTATGAAAAGCACGAGATATGTGACCATAGCATCTGAATGTATTTACCTTCATCTATTAATAGTTTTTTAAATAGTTCAGTATAGATAAACTAGTTCTTTAATTAGTTATTTAGTTAGTTTAGTAGTTAGATCTTTCAATATTTCCTTAATTTATTGGTCTCAATTAGTTATATACATAGTTTTTTTACTTAGTTCTTTTAATAGTATAGCAAAGATGAACAAGTTCTTTAATTAATTCATTAATTATCTTGTTAGTTTTCAAATTATTACTTGTTAGTTATTTCGTAAGTTTTCTAATTAATAGATCATTATTTAGTATATCTTTAACTAAGTATTTGTGAAGATATTAGTTCATAGTTCTCTAATTATTATTAGTTCGTTATTTTATTAGTTGATCATTAATTAGTAGATCTTTAAGAAGTACTTGTGAAGGTATTAGTTTTGTAGTTTTTAGTACTTCCGTTTTTAGTTATTTAATTAATTCTTTAATTAATAATCCATTAGATCTTTTACTAGTTCATGTATTAATAGTTTTTTTTGACTTTATCATTAACTTGTACTTGTGAAATAGTTGACAATTATGGTCTACTTAAGTTCATTATATTGTCCATCTATGTCATTATCACATACTACCTTAGTTAATTTACCTTCAGATTATTCACTAACAGTTTGTCAGAATGTGGCTTAGAAGTTGTAGTATATTTCTTTTGAGTAGTTGTATCTGTATGGCAGATATTACTCCAACACATTAGTGTCAATTTAATTGTTCTTTTATTTTTTATTCTACTTGCATCTAGCTGCACTTTCTTTTATGTTGCATGTAGTTGCACTTTGCAACAGAAATGCTTGTTGATCTTTTGCATCAGTAATAGATAGTTGTAACATTTTTACTTTACTAGTTCAAACATATAAAGTAGTACTTTAGTGAAGTATTTTTCATGTCAAATTTAATTTACCAACTTTCTACTTTTGTCAATATTTCATTTATTCTTCGTTAGCCAGTACTATTAAAATAAATATAGGGATTAATTTATCTTGCAGTCCTTGACATTAGACCATCTATTCCTTTATGCACTTGCTATCATGTTATCTTGGTAGCAGCACTTTAATCACAATTTTCCTTCTTTATGAATCTAGTTAGCACTACATTTTTAGCTATTTGCAATCTATAATTAATTCTGGTTTATTATAACTACATAGATCACTTGTGCATATGAGATATTTCTGCTACCTTTCAGTGTGTAACAATAAGAACAACTTTTAAATTTTAGTGTTTAACAATGCACTATTCTCCTGTAGTGTATGTAGTGTAAAGTATTTATGTTCATTATTGGTAAAGAATACTCCTGCCTTGCACCTTGCGCTGCTCATTATTGGTAAAGAATTTCTGTTCAGCAAATATATATTTCATGTGATTTTAAATTCTGCTTGCTGTTACTTGTATAATGCAAATGTGATAGACATTTCAAATTGCCTGGTATTTGTATAGTGTTGTATATTGTTTGCTACTTCATCTAGAATGTGCATGCTGTTTATATTGGTTGCTGTAAATGCTACTTAAACTCCATTATGTACTTTTTTCTCTCTATTTTTTATACTACTTCAAGTACTAACCAGTATAATATAATACATATTTTTTATAAATATAAATCTCTGTATACATATAACAAACTAACATATATTATTTTTATATTATTTATAAAGTAACATAATCAACCACTATTATACTGCCTAAGTCCACGATGCCTACGGATCACCAGAGTAGTATGCCGCTAAGAGTGATTTCAGGGTGGCAAAAGTGGGATGCGGTGAGCGACATAGATGTGGCAAGAGCGCCTTTGACCTGACTAATGAAAGAGAAAAAAATCTAAATGACAAAATTACCCCCTAATTACATACTTAGTTAGTAAAGTACCAAATACCGATATAGAGCACCGTTACTCATACAAGAATTGCCTTGTTATGCGCCTGCTGGGCAACCCGACGATGGGAGCATGATACACCGGCGCATTTTAGAAAAGGGTTCCCCATGTGCTCCCTGGTGATAAAAGCATAGCACATCTGAAGCAAGAAACAAATCATCAAAGAAGCCATAAGTGATAAATGAATAATCCTTCATGCATAAAGAGACGACATACATGTGTAACGTACGTTCATATTATTTGTCATTCTCCAAGCAATTTTGCCCATACACGAAAACATCTGAGAAAGTGCATAAGAAGTGCTTTGGGACCCAAAAAAGAAAAAAAAAAACCCAAGTGAATACGCATGCATCCAGTTGCGCACAGAAGACGGTCCACGAAAAAAAAAACAGTAGCTGAGCGAGCTGGAAACAGCTGGACACGGTCCACGATCGGTCTACGCATGGGCTTCCCCCGACCAGGTGGTGCGAGCTGCTAGCTTAATGACCAGCCTAGCTGCCACATGTCCACATGCACGCACGGTGACATCCCGATCGACGTGTGGACGATGTAGCATCCCGCCGCTCGCGTTGGTGACATACGCGTGCGCATGCAGCGAACGAGAGCGCGCCGCGCGCGCGGGGACTACGTACGTGTCGTGCTCCGGCGGCGTTGCCAGGACGCGTGTCGAGGGCGCGCCCGTCGCCGGCTACAAGGAGGAGAGCGAGGCCGCGTCGTCGTCGATACCCACCAGCTCAAACCAAGTAGAGCAACCACACACGCGCGCAGGCCACACTTCCGTTTTGTTCCTCGGTTCGCAGCGTTAGGCTAGCGTCCGGCAATGGCGTCCGGGCAGCAGCAGCAGCAGCAGGGCAGGTCGGAGCTGGACCGCATGGCTCGCGAGGGCCAGACCGTCGTCCCTGGCGGCACCGGCGGCAAGAGCCTCGAGGCCCAGGAGAACCTCGCCGAGGGTATACAAAAATACTGTGTACTTTTCATAGCTGAATGTTCCGTTTCATTTGGTTGAACTACTAACACATGTGCATGCGTGTTGTTGTGTCAGGGCGCAGCCGCGGGGGTCAGACGAGGAAGGAGGGCAGATGGGGGAGGAGGCAGCAGCACCGACGAGTCCGGCGGCGACCGCGCCGCCAGAGAGGGCATCGACATCGACGAGTCCAAGTACAAGACCAAGTCCTAGACACGTTGCATCCATGCCAGTGTCGTAGTGTCGTCGTAAGTTGTATTCGTCGAGTCGTCTTAGCTAGCTAGCTAGCTCTTTATCAATAATAATGTAGGTCTTGGCGGGTGCACGCATGTAGGCGACCGTATGATTTGCTATGTTACGTCATATGGTGATGCGTGCTCAGCTTTAGCTAGCTTTGGTACTTTGGGTTAGGTGCTGATCGATCATGATCAGTACCTAGGGTGTGTCTGTTTTAGTTTGCAAGATAGATCAGGCAGGGGCTGGATGCTGCGTGATGCTTTGGCTTACTATGGCCAGCAGCTGCTAGCTTTGTGTTCCAACGGATGCCTCTGGGTGTGTCCTTCGTAACCGTGCTTTCTTTCCGTCAATCTCGCTGTCGTTATTAATCCGGAATGCCATTGTCTTTGTCTGATCTATCGGCTAATTGTTGCTGTTGCTGGTTGATCTTGATTCCTCGGATGCCATGTGCGGGACGGAATAAGAGTTAACTAGTGCAAAACACAGGAGAGTCGTAGAACACGTTTAAAACATCTCGGCCATGCGCCCATGTACACAAACATATACGCTTACAGGTTTCTGTAGCTTACAACTTTTACAAGTATAAACTGAATGCTCTTGAATTTGAGTAGGGATACGTGACATGCCTATTAGAAATAGTTTTTATGGTTGTAGGTGTATTATTAAAGATAGAATCTGTAAAATAGAAACTGTTGTATAGAATCCTATAAACATGGTATGTGAATTACGCAGGAGATTATTATCTTGTATGAGAGCTTACCATGTATGACGTTATAAATTAACACGTAAGACGTCCCTGGCTATCATTTTACCAAGCGCTTCCGTCATCTGTCCTCTGTATTCTTACATGGTATCAGAGCTGGGAGTCCTCGTCTCGGTCGCTGATATAGCCTCGCTGCCACTCTCGTCCATCGGCTCCACTCGTCGGAGAAATACTAGAGATCCGAGACTCGACAGCCGCTATGCACTTCGCGAGTAGCTAGAGTTTTCACTAAAGGAGGCACCCTCCTCGCCTCCCAATAAACACTCAATAGATCCAATTGCCGCCCACCATGTCTTCTTTGACCTTCCGTCTCAACCCTCTCTTGACCGGTGCTATGACAGAGAAACTTACCAGGAGCAATCACTCTATCTGGGAAGCCCAGGTGCTCACCTATACGGCCATCTCACTGGTGCTTCCAAGTTGTCAGGGACGGAGATTGAGAACAAGAATGGAAAGAAGGTCTCCAACCCGACGTTCGAAGAATGGGAGGCACGGGATCAGCAGATCCTCAGCTTCCTTCTCACTTTCGTCTCTCCGGACATTCACAGCCACATCGCCAAAGCGAAGACAGCGGCTGATGCATGGGCTAAGCTTGAGGCCATGTTTGCCTCACAAACCCGTGCGCGCGCGCTAAATCTACGCATCTCCCTCGCCAATACCAAGAAAGGTAACTCATCTGCTACTGATTATTTCACCAAGATGAAAGGTTTCAGCGATGAGATGGCGGCCACGGGATAATCAATCACTGATGATGAGCTGGTTGAGTACATACTCACCGGCTTGCCCGTGGAATACGAGTCACCGGTTACCTCTCTCATCACAAGGGTGGAATCGGTGACCATCGAGGAGCTGTATTCATAGCTCCTCAACTTCGAGACCAGGATAGATCTGGTCCAAGGCGATGACCAGGATGGATCTGGTCCAAGGCGGTGATCAGAACTCGGCCAACATGGCCAGTCGTGGAGGAGGCCGCGATAATAATCGTGGTCGTGGTGGTCCTTATCGTACACGTGGGCGTGGCCCTCCAAATGGTGGGGGTCGTGGTCGCGGTCAAAGGAGCAACCAGCAAGGTGGCGGCTCCAACAACAACAAGAAGCAGAACAAACCGATCTGTCAGGTGTGCTTCAAGGAGGGGCACACTGCATCTCGTTGTTGGCACCGCTTCGATGAGGACTTCGTCCCTGAAGAAAGGCACGCAGCAGTGGCAACCGATTCATACAACATCGACACCAACTGATACAGCGACTCCACTGACCATATCACCAGCGAGTTAGAGAAACTCTCCATGCGTGAGAAGTACAATGGTGGTGATCAGATCCACACTGCAAGCGGTGCAGGTATGGCAATTAAAAATGTTAGTCAATCTACTATTGTTACCCCTAGCCGCAATCTCCAGTTAAAAAATGTTCTGCATGTACCTAAGGCTTCCAAGAATCTTGTTTTAGTTCATCGATTTACTTTTGATAACTCTGCCTACATAGAATTTCAACCCACCTATTTTTTGGTTAAGGATTAGGGAACCAAGAAAACTTTGCTTAAAGGTCGTTGTCATCAGGGGCTATATCCTCTTCCTTCACCACCAAAACAAGTTCTCACGGCGTTTCGCCCGTCCTTGTCTCGGTGGCATGAACGACTAGGACATCCAGCTTCCTCGATCGTTCGTCGCATCAGTAGTAATAATAGCATTTCATTTGCTTCAGAGTCCAATAATGAACATGTGTGCGATGCTTGTCAACAAGCAAAAGTACACCAGTTACCCTATCCTAAGTCAGTAAGTCAATCTAGTGCTCCTTTAGAACTTATGTTCTCTGATGTGTGGGGTCAAGCTATCGAGTCTGTTGGCAGAAAACAATATTATGTTAGTTTTATCGATGATTATAGCAAGTTTACATGGATCTACCTCATTAAATATAAGTCTGAAGTCTTTCAAAAATTTCATGATTTTCAGAACCTAGTTGAAAGGTTGCTTGATCGAAAAATAAAAGCCATCCAAACTGATTGGGGTGGTGAATATCAAAGGCTTAGCTCCTTTTTTACTAAAATCGGCATCTCGTATCATGTTTCATGTCCTCATGCGCACCAACAAAATGGTGCCGCCGAGTGCAAACATCGGCACATCGTTGAAGTTGGTCTAGCTCTTCTATTATGCGCCAGTATGCCCCTGAAATTTTGGAACGAAGCGTTCCTCACAGCCACATATCTCATCAATCGCCTTCCTAGTGTAGCCATCAATTTTACTACGCCCCTGGAGCACTTCTTTGATCAAAAGCCAGATTACTCCTCCCTACGGGCGTTTGGTTGTGCCTATAGGCCCAATCTTCACCCGTATAATGCCCATAAACTCTAGTTCCGCTCTAAGAGATGCGTCTTTCTAGGTTATAGTAATCTTCACAAGGGGTATAAATATTTGGACATTGCATCTGGGCATGTCTATATCTCTAGAAACGTCACATTCGATGAAACAATTTTTCCTTTTGCTGAAATGCATCCCAATGCGGGTGCTCGTCTGCGCTCAGAGATCCTCCTATTTTCTCCTGATTCCGTGGCTACCAAAGGGGACAGTAGTTTGGATGATCAACATGTTAACTTGCCTGTTAATTTGCCTAATGAATTTAACAATCCTAGCGGAGACTCTAGCTTGCCTCAGGTTCCAAATACAGATGGTATCACCATTGGAAGCAGTGGCACGGATCACGGAGACGATCCCTGATCGATTTCTGCGCCCACGTCGTCAGGCGGGTCTGGCAGCCAACCGACCACGCCCGTTTCCACCGAGGTGATGTCGCGTGGGGGGCAATCAGTTGTGCACTCGCCCTCATCTATCACCGAAGTCTCTTCGACACGGCCTACGCCTACTTCAGGCATAGGAACGACACCACCTCATGCTACGATACGGAGCACAGGGGAGATTTCCACTGATGGATCCTCTGCCGATACACCAGAAGAGGTCGTAGCTCCTTTGTGGCCGGTAACAAGGCTCTAGCGCAACATTTAAATGAAGAAAATTTATACTGATGGCACGGTCAGATATGGGATGTTAGTAAGCACTAGTGAACCGACTGATCTTGCTGATGCACTACAGAATAAAAATTGGAGACATGCCATAAACTCTGAATATGAAGCACTGATGAGAAACAAGACATGGTACCTAGTCCCGCCACAGAAGGGAACCAATGTTATAGGGTGCAAATGGGTGTATAAAATCAAAAGAAAGTCTGATGGGAGTCTAGATCGTTACAAGGCTCGCCTTGTTGCCAAGGGCTTCAAGCAAAGGTATGGAATTAATTACGGAGATATATTCAGTCAAATAATTAAGGCTACAACTATTCGAGTTATATTGTCTCTAGCTGTATCTTGTGGATGGTCTCTTCGTCAACTCGATGTACAGAATACATTCTTACATGGACTCTTAGAAGAAGATGTATATATGTATCAACCTCCTGGATTTGAGGATCCAAACCGGCCTAACTATGTGTGCAAACTTAATAAAGCTTTATATGGGTTGAAGCAAGCTCCTTGAGCATGGTACTCCAGATTAAGTGAACGATTGATTCAATTGGGGTTTAAAGCATCCAAGGCTGACACATACTTGTTCTTCTTTAGTATGGAAGACATCATAATGTTTGTTCTTATGTATGTCGATGACATAATTGTGGCGAGTTCCCCCAAGCAAGCATCAAGTGCATTACTTCGAGATCTTAAAGAACAGTTTGCATTGAAGGACTTGGGAGAGCTTCACTATTTTCTTGGCATTGAGGTACATAAAACAACCGGTGGAATTCTGCTTACACAAGAAAAATATGCGTCTGATCTACTGAAGAGGGTCGGCATGATAGATTGTAAGCCAGTCAATACACCATTATCCACTAGTGAGAAACTATCTCTGTATGAAGGAACTCCTCTAGGAGCTCAAGACACCACAAGATACAGGAACATTATAGGAGCATTACAATACCTAACATTAACACGACCTGATATCTCATTTGCTGTAAATAAGGTTTGTCAGTTTCTTCATGCTCCAACTACAGTACATTGGGAGGCTGTGAAAAGAATATTAAGGTATATAAAGCAGTGCATTAGACTCGGACTAAAGATTCACAAGTCAGTTTCCACACTAGTAAGTGCCTTCTTAGATGCTAACTGGGCAGGCTGTGTGGATGACATGAAATCCACTAGAGGATTTGTAGTTTTTCTTGGAACTAATTTAGTGTCTTGGAGTGCTCGCAAGCAATCCACTGTCTCTAGATCCAGTACTGAAGCAGAGTATAAAGCAATAGCTAATGATACGGTAGAGGTTACGTGGATACAGACTTTGTTACATGAGGTAGGCGTGAAGAGTCCTAATGCTGCTAAATTATGGTGTGACAATCTAGGCGCCACATACCTTTTAATCAATCCTGTGTTTTATGATAGAACAAAACACATTGAGCTGGACTACCATTTTGTGAGAGATCGAGTCAAGCAGAAACGTTTGAAAATTGACTTTGTCTCCTCCAAGGATCAAGTAGCTGATGGATTCACCAAGTCTTTGCCTGTAAAGCTAGTTGAGAATTTCAAGATCAATCTCAACTTAATTAAGTTGTGATTGAGGGAGTCTGTTAGAAATAGTTTTCATGGTTGTAGGTTTATTATTAAAGATAGAATCTGTAAAATAGAAATTATAAAAATATGGTATGTAAACTGCGTAGGAGATTATTACCTTGTATGAGAGCTTAGCATGTATGGTATTATAAATTAACACGTAAGACGTCTCTAGCTATTATTTTGCTAAGTGCTTCTGTTATCTTACAGTGCCAACATCTTGAGAACTCTCCGAGTTCTCCAAGGCTCCAAATGTTCCAATCTCCCTCTTTGGCGACTCGGCCCGTTTTCTTGGGAGAACATGTTCCAGGCCGGTGCTAGTAGTAACTGCCTAACTGGTAATGCATGGCCCACAAAAACAACAAAGGCACCGAATGGATAACCAGGTTTATCGGATCAAAGTTTTTGAGACTTGAAGAAATACCTCCCGGCTTGTATAGGAAGCCAGGTTCAGGTTATACAACATAAAAACCAAATATCTGGGGTTCTCCGGTTTACAGAGCAAAATGGGTGCAAAATGAACTGACTTAGCTACGAAAGAAGCAAACAGTTACTTCAGGACAGCTCTGAAGACGAATCGAAACTTATTAGCGTGGTTTGATCTGGGTATTGTCGATCATTGCGAGATGCACAACAAACAAAGTACTGTAAAATTTCTGTAGATTTTCCCCTCTAGACCTTTATTAAAATCTATACTCTGAATTTCAGCCAAACTCTCCATAAATTTTGGTTTTAATCCCTTTTATACTTATTCCGTTGACCGTTTAATTTTTATAAAAATGTCAATTTTATCCTTATGTATAGAAGAAAAACAAATAGCATATTGCTAGACATGTATAAGTTTGTTGTATGTGACTATGCGGGGTATAATTCACAACAAAAAAATATTTCTAGATAATGATAATAAAATATTTATATTTTTAATTATTAACAAAATGTATATGTAAGATATGTTTGTGATGGTAGTACAATAAATTTTCCACATGCTGTATACCGTATCAAAAAGAAATGTTATCCAAATCTAAATCATTATGTTTACCATTTTAAAAATGCTACACATAATTTTTAATATATATACATTAAATTTTTAATGTATAATATATCATACAAAATATTATAGTAACATAATAAATTACTATATTACCCTTATATTTCTGAAGGTAGAGACCACAAATTTCTACAATTTTATGTCCAAGGATAAGACCGACTTCTTCACACCTATTTAACGATCAATTAAGAAGGGGTATGCAAACGATCAAAATTATAATTTAAGGGTTTATAAAGAAGTGACAAAACTCAAAGACATTAAATGAATCGGCTAAACTTTTAAAGACATAGAAAGAATTTTCTATTATTGGAACCTCCCCTTCCACCGCTTTATGTTCTTTGCACCTAAAGTAACAATTTTGTTTATGTTCTAGCATGTCGATATTATACCTGCCTGTGCTGGATTCCATAATCCCATTTATCAAAGACAGAATTTGGTAAAAGCAGTGGCCAGGTTTTTTACGGCCCAGTAGGCTGAGCCCACACAGTTGGTCTGACATTATTCATCTACAGTCTACACACCCTACCAAAGCGGCGGCAAATAGCAAATGACCACTTAGTAACATCTCCCATCTGCTACATTGTAGTATTACAAAACCTTTAGGAGACGATCGATCTGGATCAGTTCAGGGAATCAACAAGACGATTCTACATTCTACTACCCAGCACCGGCAAAAAGCTCGTACCCTCAGCGCATACAACTGCTGAACCTAACTCCACCAACAGTTGCAGAGAACCATCTTCATCTTCCACCAAAACTACGCCGTCACAGAATCACAGTCCAGGTTGCTTTGATCAGTGGCTGGTTGCAAGGGCAGTCACCAAAAGCCCCAAGACAAAGAACGGTTGCGCGCTTGCCTGCATTTGGCAAAGTAAGATTGCACCGATCAGATAGATATCTGGGCATATGTTGTTTCCAGTTTCTACTGCTTGGCCGCTTCAGAATGGGAAAGGAAGAGCTGAAGAATGGAAGAATCTAACTGAAGCGCACCTGGTATTTGACATCATACTTCACAGGGTCCTTCAGGAAGTATTGGAACTGATCCAAGGAAAATGAGGAAGATTAGAAACTAGAAAGCAGAGAGCGACTGAATTTTCCAGCAACAATGATCTAGTTGGCAGTGTTGTTTGTTTTAAAGTCATAAGGATTGTAAGAAGAAATGTTTTTGCTATAAATAGTTTGGTGTCTTGTCTGCACTACAGATGGCTAACATAAAAGGTTCACTAGCCTTACAGATAAATGTTATTATTCACAGTGGTTTGAAATGTTTTGTAGTGCGTGTTATCAGACCAGAAAAAAAAAAGGAAACAATTTGGGAGAGCTAATTGGAATGGGCAGCTCACCTGAAAGACCACCTGAGGAATTGTCAGTCCAAGTAGTGCCAGGGCATAATAAGGCTTTCCAGTACTGAAAAGGTAACCTGAAAAATGGAATTCACTATGTCAGAATAATGCAATATTTTATGGTGCTTTGAAAGTGCTAGGGTCTCCACTCGAACACATAGCAATCCTCAGAATAATATGTTTGCTACAGAAATTCAGAAAGATGACATATCAACATTTGTCTGCTGGACAGTTTGCTGACATGTGAAACATTTCTATAGTTAGTGCTGAACATTTAGGAAACATTTCCTGTTTTCACAGCAACTACCCTTTAAACCTTCCATCATTATACTGGAAATTTAAACTACAGTGTTTTTAAATAGTAACCAGACCAATTTTCCGCATGGTTGCACAGACCTACATTATCTTACTTAAAACTCTTCTAGTTCTATAAATTCAATTGTATTTTGCATACATCTATAGTAATAAATATTTACTGTTATAGTATAGACCCACCATGATCGAACCGTGCAAATATTTCTCTTTTTCTCTGATTAATGTGCTAAATTTTAGGCCCTCGGACTCAGAGCAAATGTGGTAGCTCCTTTAGAGTTTAGCCCTCCACTTATAATAAAATAGATTCATAGCATTATGGCATGCTAAATAGTAGCAATACAGCATGGACCACATAATCAATGAAACCACCTAAGGTAATTTTTGAAACAAAAGCAACAAAATGAAAATGCATGTCTTTACCTGCAACAGATAATTGAGTTATGTCAATCGCTCCTACACATATCCACTTTGCAGTTTCCATACCAAAAGCAACCGGGAGTGACTGAAAAAAGGTAAATGATATGGATAATTGCTTTTCTTTGGAACTACAGAAAAGGGCTGTAACAAATCTACAGTACAGACAGAAGAAGAACCTGAAGCCCCAGAGCTCTATCTCCTTCAACACTCTTAAAGTCATTTACAATAGCAATCCCCAGCTAGAAAATCATGGAATACAGTCAATGATCATGAAAAGCATACACGGTCACAAGAAAAGTAAACATACAATGAAGATATACCCCAGCTATGCTATACAAAGAAGTCAGGACAACAATATCAGGGGTAAGGGTTCCAAATAATGCCTGTCCAGCCCACCTGCGAAGAATATATACAGATAGGATATACATCTAATTTCTTGCATATAATATCGTAGATTTTTACTCAATATGAAAGAAGATCCACACTGTTGATTATACCAGGGCAAGCCAATGTAGCTCGCACCAAGAGCAAAGTTTCCAATCCATCCATTCTGCTTGAGCTGAAATGTGCAAAGGTGTTTTCTTTCAATATTTTCAATCGAAAGGTGTTGACTACTTATGATGTACTGTACTAAAAATAGGGGGAATTGTGTGATTCAGAACAGATGTATCAAATACCTTGAGAGGTGGAGCTGAATATATGTAAGAAAGCAAGGACCCACCAACAGCAAGATAAAAAATAATAGGAAAATCATGTCCTGCCTGCAAAATGAAGCAAAGCATTTAAGAAAACAAAGGGGAGCATATTTTTTCAACCTGCTAATATTCAAGATCAGTTAGTTATCTGGAGACTTACCCATACATCTAACAGAGAACCCAGCCCAAGCCCAGATAACAACAGTACCCAAATTTGAGTAATGACCTGGATGAAATCATTGTCGTCAATAAATATATGAGATACATTTTGCATGGCACAATGATTGTTCAGACAGTTGCACCTGGCAACATCATTGGGGATGACATCAAAACCTCACAATCTCTAGTATATATAAAAAAAAACTAGTAGTGATGGTGGCAGTAAGTCTGCCATCCCACCACCACCTATTTAATCGATGAGATATTTTGTGGACAGTTGATGAATACATATATATGGCTTGTAATAAGATTATTTCATGATATATATATATATAGCCTTTTCAATTTTTCATGATATACTCCCTCTATTTTTTAATATGATGTTGGTTAGTCTTATAAAGAAAAATGGAGGGACTATTTATAAGAAACCCATTGCTAAAGGTGCTTCCCCATGTTAAAGTGATAGCTGATGGCACACAAATCTGCAGAGTAGTCATTTGTCATTAGCTGATGAAACTAAACAAAACTGTGAATAAATATGAGCACAGAAAAGAAAGAGAAAGCTCCTATGGGCATACCTCATTTTCTGATATAGCACCTGAAGGAATAGGACGGTAAGGTTCATTTATTGCATCTATGTCTCGATCATACCAGTCATTAATTGTCTACAGTCAGGAACATTTGAAGCTGACATATTGGTTAGTAGCAGCACAAAAAGTTCTCCATGCAGCATAATATGAAGTTATGAAGAGAGTCAATAAAAGTATAAAACACATCTAAGTTCTAATAGCAAACCTGTGTGTATCCTGTAAGACATGGACCAGACATTATCATGCAGACAATAGATTTCGCAACATCTTCAACTGTCCAGTGGAAATTTCCTGAATACGAGAGGTTAGAATAAACAATAAGCATATAATAAATTTATGGTTGTACACCAGGAAGAACACTGTTCATAAGTACAAGTACTGTCAGCAATGAGCTGTAGTAGTATGCCATTGCCACCCAAGAAGAACTCTTTTGGCTAGACTTATCTTGTGTAGAGCCTAGTCCACATATATTCAATATTCTGGCTGATTCCACTCTAATACAGAGATAATCAGGAAGTTACTTCATCACAAAAAAGATTGTAGACCTACAGATCTTGTAAATTACATAACTTGGGAACATAATAAATTACTAGAATGTCAGTAAATTCTTCATTTAGGGATGGTGCACACTTTTAAACCATTGATAGTAGGTCTTATGAATGCTGATGATGTAGTGATGACACAGCACACGTGATTATAAAGTAAAAAAAATAGTTTACCAATTCTACAAGTGCTTAAATGATTATTAGGAAGTAGAAGAATAAACTCTTCAAACAGATAAAATCAACGAAAGATGCCGTAGGCATACCAGAGGCAGCTGCTCCACAAAGCACTCCCCATACAAGCGGAGGCCATGTCACTGGCTTAGTAAGTTGAAGGCGAATCTTCCATATGTCCTATATGCACCATGCGAAAGAGTTGATTGATTAGCAATATAGCATTAGAAAAAGAGAAAAAGATGCATATGAATATATCAAGTAGTTTCTAGATATGAATATATCGATTGCAAAAAGAGAAAAAGATGCATATCTTATTCTTATCAGCTTCTAGAAATGTGAAGAAGAGTGCATGGTTCGGGAAAAAAAAAGCTTCCCAAATAAGGAATGCTTCGAATTGATGTCCCTTTTCTATTTTGAATGATTTCATATCGACATTCCAAGCCTTCTACAACATGAACCATTAGTACTAAACTTGTCACAATATGTAGAATTGTCTATTGCCTTAACAAAGACTGAGAACTAGTACAAACAAGAAAGATGCATAGAGCAAAGTGCATCATTAATCATCAATCTATTCAAGAAACAACTGCATGAATGCCCATAACTTGGTCAAGGCACTTAGCTATTATACACATAACTAAAATGAATGACAAAACAACAACGCGGTAAGGTAGCACAAAGACATACACACACAACACCGGCGTGGCATCATAAGCCGCAGCTGCATATAACATTTGGGAAAAATGCTCTCCCAAAAGGTAGAAAGCGCCATTTCTAGCATCGAAAGAAGAAAATTTTCGATGAGGACACCAATGGGTGGCGCATCGGCAATCCCGCTACGAAACACACCAAGAACCCAGTAAGACATGCTCAATGCCCATACATATATAGCACTCTATCTACTGTTAAAACCCCAGTTCACCACATATATATGGTGCAACCATAATCTAGCGCAACGGAGCGGATGGGAGACTCACGTTCTCTTGCTTGGCGCCCTTGATGCCGAGCAGCTGGTTGAAGCTGGAGCCCGCCGCGGGAGCCTTCTCGGGTGCATTGGCCTTCGCTGCGCAGCCAATCCAAACCGCACATTAGGAAAACGGAAAACGCCATAGAATCAAACAAACAAACAAACAGCAAGGGAAGCTTCACAGAGAAACTCGAGAGAGCTCACTCTCTTTGTCGGTCTCGGCCGCGCGGACCACCTGGAAGTGCCGCCTGCCTACGAATGGAACTCAAACGCATCAGTCACACGCACCCCAGCTGCAAGCAAAACATCTAGATAGAGAGGGAGCTGGGGGCAGTACGGCTGAGGTGGAGAGAAGAGGGCGGCGGGGAGCGAAGGCTGAGGAGAGGAGGGCGGAAGGCTGAGGCGGTGGAGGTGGCCGCGGCGGCGGCGGCGAGGAGGTGCGAGGTGGCCATGGGAAGAGAGGAGACGAGTGGAGAGGAGCCAGAGACTGGCACCACCGAGGAGGGAAGGATAACGCGATGTTTTGACCTTTTTTTGGTGGGCTCGTCCGACGCGATTGCTGAACTCATGCCCGTGTCAGTGTTACTACACAAGCAATCGTACACCGTAGCAAACCGTGATGGCGTGATCGATTCTATACGATAACATAAAATTAGTTTCATTCAATTTAATATTAAACATTTTATAGTAGATTTTATTTTTAAAAATATTACTATATTTCTCTATTAAACTTTTAAAAAACTCAACTTTAAAAACTTTAATATATCTTATAATATAAAATAGAAATTAGTTGTATTATTGTAGCGGCCTGACTTTAAGCATCAAACATGATATATTGATGCCGATTATTTTTTATAGATTTATTTTGCTATAGGTATTATGGTTTTATAGTATTTGTTATAGGAAATATATTGTTTTTAACCTACCATATTATCTATCCGTGCGAAATGTATGGTGAATCATGTTTCGGTAATAGAATATAAATTGTGACACAAATTTACACAAGTGACAAATGTCAGCTTATTTAGAACAGAGGAACGTTTCCTTGACTTCAGCTATTCCCCATGGATTTGTTGAGAAAATCACATGAAATTATATTATATATTTAAAAAAGGTTAAGATTTAAGACTAATGTTGGAATAGAATAGGAATGAAAAAGATGTGAATTCTTTAGATATGATTGTAAAACATGTGTCTGAACAGAGAAAAAAAACATAGAAAATGAAACAAAGAGATAGGAGTGGATGGAACTTTTCCTTCGTTTCTCAGTAGAATCCACAGGAAAGGAAATTTATTTGTTTTCCATAAGACCAAATCATGTGAACCGAACGGTGCTACAGTCACTAGAATATTAAGAATCCAAAACCTCCCCTTTTCCTTTGTTTTTCCTCCTATCCGAATGAGCCCTTAGGAGTGAGAGAGGATGTAATCATGTAACTGTCGAGTTCGGCTCGTTAAAGGCATCCCACGGAGCGCCATGCTCAGGCCTAAAAAAATCATAGCAAATATGAAAAAAAAATCACTTTATGAACCTGAACTATGTGCCAAATTTCACCGTCCCTCAAATACAAAACCACGGTGGGCCAAGCTCAAGCCTGAAAAAACATAGTAAATATGAAAAAAGTTGTACCTTAACCACAAAACCGTACTAAGCCATGCTCGGCCTAAAAAAC
This sequence comes from Oryza coarctata, assembly GCA_030770085.1. Lineage (NCBI taxonomy): Eukaryota > Viridiplantae > Streptophyta > Magnoliopsida > Poales > Poaceae > Oryza > Oryza coarctata. The sequence goes on from CM061471.1 coordinate 11,460,849, forward strand.
CATAGCAATATGAAAAAAAGTTTACTTTACCTATATCAACTATCAAATTTCATTCACATCTCTAAACCATAAAAATAGATATAAAATATTCTCTAATTATTAAAACTAGTGTAAATTAAGTCGCTTAAGTAGTTTGGATAACGATTTTATCATATGTGGCATCCGACTTTAGTATTCGTGTATGTGACACTAGAAATAAAATAATAAAAATTAATAGCACCTACATATCAACCAAATATAAATAATAAAAAATAGTGTATCCACATATTTGGCCATCTCTCACTCTCTACTAGACAGTGATGATGGTGTAAGCCGCCTTCGCCGTACGGCTGCTTGCGCCAGATAAGTGAGTGGCCGTGGTGGCACACATAGGTTTTCTACGGGAGGGCCGCGATGGTGATGACGAGACACCGTGGTGTCATCGGGGTGAGTGAGGAGAGAGCATCATTATGCTTCTACTCATCGGCCTTAGCCATGTCATCCTCCTATGATGAGGCGAGGCGGCGGGCGAGCGCACGAGCTTAAGGAAGCACAAGAGCGAGTCACCCTAACACAGCACATGGACCTACGATTGTCAATGGAAGAGGGCGGCACTGACGAGCTCGGGCGGATCTTGGGCACGGTGTTTGAGCAGGACCTGTAAGAGTCAAACAAGGATTGAAGCATGATGTCCACGGACTTGGTGCTTGCACTCCAGATGGTGCCATCCAGCGACTTCACTGGCTTCTTCCTCATGCATCCAGAGCTCATGGACATCACTTCTTTTGGAGCCAGCCGGCGGCCGGCAAGGTGTAACAGCAGCTCTAGTTGGCATAACAGCAACGACGGCGTAAAGGAGCGGCATGCGAGCCGGTGAAGGTAGTGGCTAGCAAGGATGAGGCGGCAGCTTCTCGATCTTAATGGCAAGGCGCATCTCGCCGAAGCAGTTGCTATAGTTGTAGACACTAGCGTAGAACCTTTCATCCTAGATGACTCATCTGTGACGAGTCTTAGTGTCTCATCATGGATATCCTCACTTCTAACGGGTCGTATCGAGGCCTGTTGGAGGTAAGACAGAGCAGTTGGACCCGTCACGGGTGGGGCCATATATATGATGGGCCACCATATAAAACCGACATAGATGAAATCCAGCTCATCTCTAACGGGTTTAGTAGATAGACGATCATAATTAAGCCCTCACTCATGATGGTTATCTAGTTTAAACCCATCATAGGTGAGGGTTTATTATCTGTAATGGTTTCTTAGTACAACCAGTAAGAGGTGAGCTTTATCCTGTGACATATATTTACCTCTATAGCTCGTCATAGGTGTCTTGATCACACATCTAATAGTTAGTGTATTAGCAATCAGCAAACATTGACTACCTTCTATATATATCTCTAAGATGCATTTGTTGGTCAACCCAGTTTGTACATTATTTATATTTTAGGTGGGAAGGTAAGGGGACAAATCTTTATCCTGATAATGAGAGGTTAAATAAAAAATAATCTAAATTTAGACTTAGTAGTACTATAGTTTGTTCATCTAAACTAATTTTATTATATATGTGTAGATGGATTATAGTTAAATATACAATACTAATCGCTTGAGCCAGGAATTTAGAAATGAAAATAGTTAAATTTTTAAATGATGTGGAGGATGATAAGAGAAGAAGGAGCAAGTAATATGTAGTCTGTTCATATATAGACTTTAGAAATAAGAAGATGTTTGCACATGGAGCACGGTTACAATCTTATCTTATATGTAGAGGTTTTATGAAGCATTATATTTATTGTAGCAAACATGAGGAGCAAGAAGCTCCAAATATTCCTATTGAAGAAGTGGACGATGAACACAAGGAGTAACAAGAAGATCAAGATGACATGTATATCTGTTAACGCTAACATTTGAAAAGCCCAGCGATAGATTGAAAAAAAGATCAGCTTAAGCAAAGAAGTGTCCAATTGCTACAGGAAAGAAGCCGATCGGATTGAAGTAAGGAAAGATTCGGTCTAAGATTAGAAGGTTATCCAAATGAGACCGAGTTTGAGGAGGAGTCGTGGTTCACGACAGGGTTTTCTATCATATCTTATATGGATAGAAAGATTTAGTTAGTTTGTTTAACTTTTTTAGAGATATTTTCCTTTATCTTTGTTAGGAAATAATGTCTAATGGTTGTTATAAATGCGTCAGACTTTGTAAACCCAGGGTATAAATATAGACCCTCTGAAAACATGTAACACATCCTTCGATCAATACAACTTCGACGCATCACCACCCTAGTTTATCTAGGTTTTTACCGGCAGGGTCTGGCTCTCGATGTGGGGCTGCATCGGTTAAGTTCGATATCTAGCGAATGGGTAAGTCCCGCCACTATCCCAATATGTCTCACTCTGTCTAAGGCTACATCGGTTAGATTAGACCTCTTAGGCCAATCGAATGTATCGTATCACGTTTATGCAGTATCTATCGGTCTATCAAGCCATCTCTGCCATCATCGGTCTCATACTGCATCGATTAGGTTCGACCTACAAGGATGTTGATGGTAGAACGAGATTTAGGCCTATAGATCTCTGTGGGGCGTTTTATCAGAGTGTTAACCAATGAGTTATCTATATGTTGAGCAATACGCTCAGCGCATCGGCTCCTCAGCCGATACGCACCAAGTCTTCAGAGACTTTGCTTTGAGCGCCACGCCAAGCGCATCGGCTAGAAAGTCGATGTACGCCTGTCTTCAGAGAGACATTCTCTCATCGGCTCAGCTAGCAAATGGGTTCGCTTCGTCCTTCCTTCAGCACAACCGATCCGTCGTCCACCATTCCATTACCATTGGCCTCGGTCTTGTACTGTCTCGGTTAGGTCTGATCTTCGAGATTCGGTGCTAGTGGCGTTGTCATGGCTGGCAACGGGTCCCGTGTTGCCATATCCGGAGTGGCATCAGCTTTGCAGCCAGCCCCTTTTATATGATTCCTTACCAGGTCGCATATGCTTTCATCGGCTTTCTAGCCGATGAATGACCGCGACAGTTTCCGTTGACCACCAGGAGAGATCCCGCGTGTCTTGCTATTCTCTGAGTACAATCCTATGCCTTCATCGGCTCTGCAGCCGATAGATCAGGGTCTCGCGTTCGCTACACCCGAAGCCATCATATCCTTCATCAACATCCGCCTACGCCTATATCGACTCCCCAGTCGATAGAAGAGTGTCCTGATTTCTATCGGCGATCAGTCAATAGTAGGAGCCATTCAGACGTGGCCGATGACTAACTCGATCTTATTGGCAGCCAGCAGATAGCGAGGACTTGTATCGGCTCGTCGTCCGACTGACCCGTTTGCCTCACCTCCTTGTTAATTATAGGGGCAAATTGACTGGCACGCCTGCACCCGCACCGTCGCACCGGAGCCAACTAAAACCCACGGCCCTGGCACGCGTACCTCAAGCCACGGAGAGAAGCCGACCGATCTGCACTAGAGATGAGCAGACCTCCCAGGCGGTCGGAGTGCTCGCGCCGAGTTCCGGCGTGAACAATATCCCATCTCCGTTTGACAATGATATCATTAATATCGATCATGATCTTTTTTAGATGATTCGTGATATTGACTAGCCAAAATACGGATTATGATAAGCTCTTAGTTTTGGTGATGGATTTGAAGACACATTTATTCTAGATGTAAGTCGAATTAAATGAAGCTATTTGTTATACTTAATTTAATAAAACTTAAGATAAGTACAGTTAGTTAGACAAGAGTTTCATATATCTTTTAATTTTTTAAAGGACTTGCTCTTGTATGGTCCATCACAGATAAGTTATATATAACAAGTTTTATTGTATGGGCTGTCACAGGTAAGATATCTATGACAGATTTTATGGTATGGATCGTCACAGGAAAGTTACCTTTAACGGATTTTATTACACGGCCCACCCACAGGTAATCAAAATGTATTTATTTAGAAGTATCAAGATTCAACCAAAGTCATTCGCATGTAGATATAAGCCATCGATGCCCTTGTCCTAGAGCTCGATCCCCATGCCTATATCACCGTCGCCGTCACCACCGTGTCCTCTCATCATCCTCAAGCTCCCCAAGTCCGCCACTGCGCCACCATCGCCATCGACACCGATCCCTCTTGTCATCCCCAAGCTCTCTAAGCCCGCCACTGTACTATCGTCATCACCGTCCTCAAGCACCACTACGGTTGAATGTTAGCGTATAACATTCTTTGTGATTTAGTTTCATATTTTTTTCATGCCACTAGATTGCAACCTTTACATGCTTACTCTGTTTTTTTAGTTCATTAACTAATATGATTTTTAGTGAATTTTTTAGCTAGACTAATGCATATTTTATGTTTTTTCTATTAATTAATTACCTTCTATTTTTTATCTCTTGCTTAATTAACTAATGTGATTTTAGGTGACTTTGTATTTATTCATTTTTAGTTAATTAACTAATTTGATTTTAGGTGCATTTGTATTTTATTAAAATATTGATCATACTTGACTTCAGTAAAAAAAATAACAGTGCAATCAACATACAATAACTAGCTCTTTAAATGCATGTAATTATAGGTTATGTTATGTTAGTTAATTAACTTTATTATTTTAGTGATTGTTTAGCTAATTAACTAATGTGATTTTAGGTGGTGTATGTGGCTTCATTAAAAAAACTAAACTAAATTAATGTAGTAAACAATTTTAGGGCATAAGTTGAATTACAAAAAGCAAAAATACCCTAGAACGTCTATAAAACCGAAACCTCTGCTACTTACGTAACAACCTCAAACCGAAACCCTAGAACTTAGAACCAATTACCTAAATATATACTAACAATCGCCGAGGCGGATGCTTCTAGAACACCAACAGGGCCACAAAGTGTGATCAGCCCATTTAGGAATATTTGCGGAGTCGTCGTGCGACAATACTAGGGCATTTTTCACGCGGACATCAAGAAGGTCCCTGAAACCGAGAAAGAGGAAACTTGGGCTAGAATCAAGGAAAAGTTTGACTATCCGGAGAAAACGGAGGCAAGACTCAATCGATGCGAGCTACCAAAGATGGACCGCGCATGGAAGAACTTTAGCTCGTTAACGAGTTTGTCATCCCCCCAATAAACCGCACACCATATGTGGAGTACCCACATATAACCAAGACAGTGTGGGAGCAATTCTATGCTTTGAAGACCTTCGAGGAGTTACAAGCAACAAGCAAGGCTCATCGATAGTTGCAGGCTAGAAATAAGCACCCGCATCGACTCAGGACGATGGGATACATCGAGAGGATGCGGATTTGGGCCAAGGAGGATGAAGCTACAATAGCGGCAAACATCCCTCCCCTTTCACTGATATCCTAGAAAGAAGGCACACACATAGAGAAGAAGCAAACCCTCTATCACCATAAGGATTTTTAATGTGCACAACAGGTTAGCGATTAATGTAGTTTTCATGTCTACCCCAATATGGCTATCTTGATGAGACATTTGACCGACTGCGATCATGAGGTTTATGCTTACACGTGTAGGTCGTTTGTACTTTTTATTATCGTGAACTAGTATCACTATATAGAATATCTGTTAGATGGACCTAGCGCATATTATAGGACAAATAGCCACTTTCATCCTCTAAGAAATCATTCACCTAAAGGGATGTTTTGGCCCAAGTAGAATGAAAGTGAACGCGTCTTTTACAATGACCAATGTTACCTATTTGATAATTATATCATACACTTTATATTGGTATTTATATATTTATCTATGTATACTCTTGTATATGTATATCCTTAGTTATTAAATGATCACAAAATATAGGGTGCTCTGGATCTAAAGTGGTTTGGACGAATTAATGCATATACTACTTAACTAAGATATCTTGGATCACCAAGCACCTCATATTGTGTCATTTTTTAACAACTTAGACTATGCTAGTAAAATCGACCACCTACCATCTCGACCACTAGCCGCCTCCATCTTCAGACCACCAGGTGAGTATTTTTAATTTAGTTAAAAATTAATTTAAAATTAATTAAATTGCTTTATGAAAAAATTAGGTTTACGTAGATTACATTACATAAATATATTATAAATCTTGGCTTGATATCAACTTATCCCAGCGATTTGCTCAAGCAGAGCAAGCTAGGGACCCAGGGCAGATGGCCATTACCTTAGGGCACTTTTAGCCCTTGTACTCGGCTTGCTTCTGCTTGCACATAATCGCTACAAGTATTGATAGTGAGATTAAGAGTGAGATGTATGATAGTGAGATTAAGAGTGAGATGTAGTTACTATCGAAGCCCATAATTTATAATATATTGTCTAGTTAATTTATCAAATAATCCTCATGTTAGAAGGTAGTAGTTTTAAACTCTATCAGCCCGATATCTAAGATCACTGTAAATTTTTGACATATATTATATGTAACCTACTCTAATGATCACATATAATATACTCCAATCTATCAAATAATCCTCGTGCCGAGAAGGTAGGGGTCAAATGATCACGGATTGTGAGGTTCTGCGGGTCCTAAGATGATTTGGTTGGATTAGTGTATATACTAACTGACTTAGACACATTAGGCCTCGCAGAATTTCGTATCATGTCATTTATTTATAATTTAGAGTAGGTTACTAAATTATCCCAAAAAATCCATAAGTTATATTAAAAAAAGATGATGCCTAAATTACGAAAATCTACAATATATTATTTAATTATTTTTTAGTTTTTAACTCCATATGCCATGGTGGTTCTTCTTAAAAAAACGCATGGACAGGGTAATTTTATGGATTCAAATGAATATTGTAGCTATATATGATTTTGTATGTTAATAAAAATCTGAGTATGAATATGTGAGGAATCTATATATGTATATGTATTAGTTTGTTTATATTTTAATATCAATATATATGTTTAATTATGACAATGTTACTGTTAGAAACTAGGAGTGTCTAGTTATATACATGCTATCTATTTTTTAAAAGACATGGCTAACAAGGCTAACAAAAAACAAATTTATATTTTTAATAATCACGCCATTATCGGATTTCAATCAAAACCTGTTATAGATGAGCACTGCCTGTGACTAATTTTAAACAAGACCGGTTACACGTGACTACCTGTGATGTGTGCTAATCTACACCATCACAAGTGACTAATTCATCTCTAACGGATTATAAAAAGTCTGTTAAAGGTAGATTACCTCTGACAGGTCATAAGCATAATTACACTTTTGGGTATCTTGTATGTGATGGGTCGTTAAAGCGATCATTAGAGTTATATAATATCTGATGGTTTATAAGTGCAATCAGCTTACAATGCTTTCTTACCTATAACAAGTTTTTCTTATAGAATGTCACAGGTAACCTTAGCTCTAACGAGTCTTAACCTATTATAGATAACATGGAGTCATCACTGATCACTTATCTATAATGAGAGCTAAACCTATCACTAATGAGGGTTTAGAGCCATCATAGATGAGCGAATAAGCATAGTGAGATGAGGTAGTAGGTGTTGGTCATGATCTCGTTAAGCTCGAAGGCGTAGTTTCGACCTTTTGTTGTAGTTGGAGATGGCATTGGTTGTGTTGCACTTGTTGCGTAGCTCTGACCCTTGCTGCTTGTAGCAAATCGACACAACAAAATCAGAGAGAGATGAGAATTGAGAAACCCCACATTTTCATCTGCTAGATCTGAGCATGAAGGTCACAAAGGAGAAGGAGACGTGGTGGTGACATGCTGAGCCAGTCGCGCTTGTAGAAAGGGCTGTGTTGCGCCGATCAATCAGAGTAGTTGATGTTGGGGTGTTAGTTGATGGAGAATTTGTTCGCCATTGTCATTATGGACTGCCAGTCAGGAGGAGTAAGAGAGAGTGGGAGATAAGAGATAGAGAAAAGAGAGAAAGAATGACTGACATGTAATTTTTATGGTTTTTTAATTTTGCCTTATGATATATACGTGGGTTATGATAATGCTATATAGATAAAGACTAAGTTAACTTGTACATCAGCTAAAATCGGTATTAAAACAAGAGTCACTCCATTTATACTGATTTAGAAGTTAGAGATGTTACATACTCGGTTCTGCGAAGTTGTTAAAGGACGTAACACGGGCCTAGAGTAATCCATAAAAAGCCCGCCCGGTCCGACATGAAATCTGAAACGAGAAGGGCCAAACGCTCAATCGCCTACCAGCCCAGCACCTAGCCGCCAGATAAAACGAACCACTCCCAATCCCCAACCCTAATCGCCAGATCTGTGCTCTGGAGGCTTCGGCGGTCGGAGCCACTCGCTGCTTGGCGCCGTCGACGCAGCGGCGCTCGGCCTCGGCGCGGCTGAGGGGCCACGCCCTCCCCCTGCCTGCGTCATCCCTCTCTCCGGTCTCCTCCACCGCCCGTTCGCCCTCCTCTGTTCGGCAGCCGGCTCCCTTGGCCGCCGCTCCTCACTTCGGCACTGCCACCGTCGGCCGCCGCCTCTGTTTAGTACAGGCTTGTTTGGTCAGTAGTAGTTCAGTACTGCACACGTTTAGATTGAATTCTAGTGAAGTAGTGATGAGCTGATGATTTCTGAAATCTAGTGAAGTAGTGAAGTACTAGCACAAATTTTTTTAGTCCATATAAACTGAAAATTAGGGTTACTTCAGGCGTTCGGGCTTTTATCTGGGCTGGGTTGGGCTTGGTCCTGAAACATGTAAAAATGTTCTACTCTGGAACACACCATCACCCCAACTCATTTTAAAGGAGTAAAATAATTTGAACTTGGTCCTTATGGTGCACTACACTATTCTGGACATGCATGAATTTTAACTGGGTCTTGACACATCACTTGTCATGTTTGTTTAGTTATCTGGAGACTTTTTTACCTCCTGATTATACTTCTCTCTGTTGGTATGTAGAAACTTTTCTTTTGATTTAACTGTTTGGTAGCAGTAGCAACAATTCTTCTAAGTAAAACGTTGTGTATAAAATGTGGAAGCTCCTATAATGTGTACTAGAATCTGGTAGTTCTCAGACATTTGCAGAAGTGTAGCTTCCAGTTAGTGAATGCCATGCGTCCATGCCTATATTGTTCCATTGCTGTCACAACTATATTGGAGAAGTCCTTTTCTGCATATTGTTAGGGCAAAACCTGTTTTTTATTTGTTAATCTAGTTAAGATGCCAAACGAAGATAGAAAAAGAAGTCTTTATGTTTACTTGCCCTAGGCCCAGGTGTAAACACTCACTGTCCATCACTGGATTACATAGTTTGGCCATATTCTTTGTTCAATGAAAAAAAATTAATGCTTGTTCAGTGGTAGATATTCTTGGTCGTTTACAACATGCAGTTCAAAAAACTATGTATATAGTATTCATGGGCCAATCGAAACGACTTTATAAACTTTGGTGAATCCAACTTCAACCTTAATTTTATTAATAACTTCTTATGGGGCCTTTGGCGTATACCTCTTATCTAACGTTTTTTATCAAATGAATCCTTGTCAGAAACTATTTGTGGGGAAAAGGGAGTTTTTATGGGCCCTAGAGGATTTTTTGGAAGAGCTAAAGTTTTTGGAGCCTGTAAACTAGGATATTATACTTACAGATATATTTTAGAACAATCGTGTAATTTTGTTCAACTCTGCCTTCAATTGCTGTGTACATGCACAACCATAATTGCATTTCAAGTTCACTGGTTTTTTAGAAGTTCTTTTCTGTACATAGCTTGATGGATTGTTAAGGAATTTGCATGGTCAAAATGCTATTGACCTGTACAGACCTGAAGTTTTGTAGTTTTGTGTAATTAGAGAGCATGTTGAGCCTTTTCTGTTAACTCTCTTTTAGATTTCATGCTGCATGCATGTTTTGGCTCATGCTACATACATGAAAAGACCACATATTTGATCTGGAATTTTGAAACCTGTTAATAGCTGTTTTAATTTCATGGTGGCCTGTGTAAGTTTTTCGACATCATTATTAGTATGCTAATTTATGGCCTTTTATTTTGATTTCTAGGTAATCGGAACTGGAAATGGCAGACGAGGAGCATGCTCCAACCTCTCGGAAGAGGGTTTCAGGTACCCAAATCAACAAGGATAATCCTGAGCCTGATGATGACTCACCGGAGCAAGAGATGGGGACATTTAAGAAAGCTAGTGAGGAAGTGATGGCAACCCGGAGAATTGTAAAGGTTCGACACCAGCAGCCCTCAGCAGCTCCTTCTAATCCTTTCTCTGCAATCAGATTTACACCCAGTGATACCAGCGCCCAAGCAACCATCCCTGTCTCAGAGCCTCAACCTTCTGATGTCATGACAACAAATGTAAAGGATAGTTGTTCTAGTGAGAAAGCTGGTGAGGGAAGCAATGGCAGTGGGAAAGATGCTTTACCTGTAACTGACAAGAGTGCAGGTTCTAGTGAGGTAGCTGAGACAGAAAAGGATGGATCGGCTCTGAAAGAATCAGATGAAAAAACCAAGTCCAGTGACCCAACTGAAGCACCATCTCAACCTGTTGAGACCACTGACGAAGCAAAAGACATGGGGGATGTATCTGGTGAAAACAAAGTGGTAGTCGGAGAGGCCAAGGAAGATAACAGCAAGGCATCTGATATCAAGGACAAAACAGCAAAAGAGGGAGATGCTGAAGAAAAGAGTGGAGTAAATGAAGCTGGAGCTGAAGACAAAATCAGCAAGGGTGATGCTGAGAAGAAAGATGGAGATGAATCAGAGACAAAGGATGGATCATCTGAGGAGCAGAAGGATGCTGATAACAAAGGGCAGTCGCCATTGCCAACACCCCTTTTCTCTTTCAAGAACCTGTCAAGTGGCCAAAATGCCTTCACAGGACTGGCTGGAACTGGGTTTTCAGGTTCTTCATTTTCATTTGGATCAGGCTCTAAAGAAAGCACGAGTGCACCCCTGTTTGGGCTAAAGACTGATGGCTCATCATTGCCATCTTTTAATACTGGTGCTTCGAATAATGGGAGTTCCTCCCCTGCGCTTGCTAATTCGGCAGAAGCTCCCAAGAAATTTGCTATGCCAGAGGGCCCAGTTGAAACTGGTGAAGAGAATGAGAAGACTGTATTCACTGCCGACTCTGCATTGTATGAATACTTGGATGGGGGTTGGAAAGAAAGAGGAAAAGGGGAACTAAAGTTGAACATCCCAGTATCTGGTGGTGAGAGATCTCGTCTCGTCATGAGAACCAAGGGCAATTACAGGCTAGTTCTTAACGCAAGCCTTTACGAGGACATGTCGCTGAAGGACATGGACAAGAAGGGCATGACGTTTGCCTGTATGAACAGCATCGGTGACTCGCAGAGCGGACTTGCCACATTTGCTCTGAAGTTCAGGGACACTGGCATCAGGGAGGAGTTCAAAGCTGCGGTGGAGCTGCACAAGGCGAAAAAATCCTCTGGCACGCATAAGACACCTGAGAATTCCCCCAAGGCATCAGATGATTGAATGCTTGAAGCCCCACTCTCGCTACAACGCACCGTGTCCAGGAGCTGACATGGCGTACAATGTCACAATGCTGCCTTGGGATGATGCGCTTGCATACGGTTTCCTGTCGCTGTTTTTGGAATAGTGGGTAGAGTCCTGTGAAACTTTAAATTAAAAGTCTTAAAATCTTAGTAAGTGGAGAGATGAGACTCTTATGGCCTACTATGACCCCAGCGGACACTCGCTAAGGTATGCCGCTGAGTGTTTCTATTCTATTTGGGGATGAGATCTTCATCGATAGGTGTTGTACTGGTGTATCATGTGTCCGTGTTCTGCTGCGTCAGCATGGCTTACCTTTACCTTCTCCTGTTGATGATAATCTTTTATGAAAGATTTGTTGCTGATGATAATAAGGGCTACTTTTTGTTGGAACCTGCACGTTATCCACACTTAATTCCTTGGTCATAAGATGGGCCGGGCCGTCGGGAGGCTGCTGCTCGGCCGTTCGATTTACCTAGTACTGTTTAAACAGCACAAGCACATCGTTATCCCTGTCAAAAGAAGGCACATCGTTATCTCTGGATAACTAGTAGCAACCGAGAGTGTTCTACATCACTTTACATATTTTATAGGAGAAATAACACGAATTCTAACATTCAAATCTACACCAAGATCCATGCTTTGTCTTTGTCTCTGGCAAGTTCTGAGTTTTGGCAGAGGACCTTAGGATTAGCGTTTTGAGATTGAGTGGTGGTGAAGTGGGCTAGAGGGTGCAGCAACGGTGGCTTTTATGGGATGGTTGGGAAGGTGGAAGTCCATCGGTGGGTGGGGTTAGAGATGGAGATGGATCTAGCGAAGGCGAGGAAGAACCGATGAGGCGAGGGCATCATGTTGCCATAGTTGAAGAAGAGCAGCAAAGGGAGGATAATGCTTGCTGTTGCCATCCGAGATGATAGAGGAGGATAACAACGCACCGAAGTTGACGCAGAGAAGATGCACGAGATGGAGGATGGCGGCAGCATCGAGAGTGCGGAAGAAAAGAAGGATGAGACGTGGTTAGAAAGTATTGTACGAATCTTAACGTGATCTTCTAAACTTGTGGGATTTGAAAAGCAGAAATGTGTGGAGTGATGGATAGTCCTGATAGCAACAAAATCCGTGCTCATTCCTCGAAAATAAAATAAAATCCGTGCTTATTTTTCTTGTACGTTCTCAGAGCAAGATGGGAGCACCTTTGGAGGCACTAACAAACAATCTGAATAAAGGCTAATGGTGCATGCGTACGAGGCAATTCGATCCACCTCACCATCCACGCACGCGCCTCATCGGCTCATCCGATCCGTCCCATTCGACGGCGACGCGAGACACAGTTGAGAGACAGCAGCAGCATCTACGACTAGCTACTCTCTCTATCAAATATATATATAACGTTTATACCATAGTGGCGGAGCCAAAAATTTTGGTTAAATACTATAAGCTCCATAAAGTTAGATTATTTTTTTATGGATTTACATGTAAAAATAAGGAGTTAGAAAGGCGTTTGCCAAAAAGCTGGACACATATAAAATCCATTAATATATACTGGGCTTTTGATAAAAAAAATAGAGATGGGTGTAGGGGTATTTTGGATACTACACAACAAAATATGTATATTTTGAAATAGAGGGAATGGTGTTTTCTTTTTCCAATAAATGAGCAGAGTACGTAGGTTATATAATAATTGCATGCGAAAACCACGAGGTTGTTGAGGAGCACTTAAATTAATCTCTCTCTAGCGTGCGTTTGGTGGCACTGGGACCGTAGCCTGTCATTTTCGCCTCGCCGAACGGCCGAGGAATTCCCCTCTGTCTGGCACTGTGGCTGCAGGAGCTTTACAAGAATTTATCGTGTCTAATTCAGTTCCTTTTTTATGTCTTTTTATTCTAATTAAAGTTTCTTTTTCTAAAGTCCTTTTAGACCAAAAAAAAGTACTCCCTATGTTTTTAAATATATAACGGTGTTACTTTTGAACGTTTATTCTCCTTATTTAAAAATTTAGCATCAATGTGTAAAAATATAAGTCAGATTTAAAAGAAATTTAAAATAAAACAAGTCATAACAAAAATAAATAATATTTTATAATAAGACGAATTTAAACCAGTTGTTATTACGAAGTTTACATAGCAATAACAAATAAGAAAACTAATCAGAATACCATTCAAAGACATAGATCTGAGTATATGTAATTGTCAGTAAGTTGTATGCACTGTTTGTCTTTCTCAAAATATAAAAGCAGCATCTTCGAAATCAGCGCTAATCCATTGTCGATTGAATTTTGCTTCCATCATCGTCAACAAACTGATGCTAAAGTGGGAAAAAAACGCTGGAGATTAGGTAAGCTATAAAATCAGTCATTTGTCTAGATCATACTACTACCATTACCATCAAACCTAATTGAATAGGGACACCACCACAAAAACACTACACCAACAAGTAACCATCAAAGTGATGCGTTTTAAAAAGTTGTGACATCTTGAATGTCACCATTGCTATTCCGGACATCCACAACAAGGTTTTCACCTAAAGAATTTTACACCATGACACATATAAGGGAAGAGGCGTCATGATATTGTCTTTAGGAAGGTGTGTGGTGTCCATAGGCACCACCAATGTCGGTACTCGAATTAAAGCACAATTGCGATAGCAACAACCAACCAGATCAATTGGCAGATTGAAGACAGTGGCCACCTATAGCCACCGCTGCCACCAAAACGTGAGTAGTAGGCTTGGTGGCTGATGATGAGCAGTAGCCAACAATGGACTTGGTAGTCAGCAACAAAGCGGCAACTAGCGGAGAGTGCGATGGTCATCCCACCACCACCACGTCTACCACTACTGCATGCCACCTCCCATGCCTTGCAAGCTCTCAAGACGAGGCGGCAATGCCGTTGCTATGGCAATCCTCGCTGCTACCACCTCAAGGAATGCTAGAATCTAATGCTCCCCTCCCATCACCATCCTCTCGTCGGCTAGGTGCAACCCTTCTGCACACCTCCACATTGTCGTCACCTTGCTCACTGTGCCTCACACCATCGCCTTCTACTATGTCATACTCTGCAGGCTTCCGAAAAGAGAAGCCACCACCACCATTGCAATCCCCCGCCGTCGCCTTCCTGAGGACCGCTATGAAAGTGCATCTAAGTCTCCTAAGTCATTTTGGATGATGAATAATAAAACAGTTAATAGATTAATATGTTTATTAAGGTACATGCAGAGATTAGTGCATGAGAAACTAAATGTGAATATGATCAATCTTACAAATTCATAGTTAAGCTATGGTAAGAAGACTCTAAATCTATTTTAAACTTCTTTTGAATTTTTTTAAGTCTAGAAAAGTCGTTCTATTATTAAGAGGGGTTGCAAACAATGCTCTATGTCTATTCTTATGCTCAAAGATCTATTTTTTAGTTGAAAGACACATTTACACAATACTTGCACTACCGTGAGTTTTCTTCTGCCTATGGGTTAGAGGCTCTAGTCTTAGGGGATCGAAGGTTGTATCTATTGTTATCTATCAACGACTAAGTATCGGATCAGAAGTTCCAAGACAAGGGTAAGAGCTTTTAGATATTTAAATCTGTGTGTAATGGCTAGACGACGTAGGGGACTGGGTATAAATATTTCCTTTCCCTACTAGAGCCGTTGAAGCTTTTCCACTATTTGTTTTCATATCTCCTACTTCTCTTAGGACTCTACACACATATTCTATTAAGTTCTTGAGCTTTTATAGAGATTTAAGTGAAATTCTTGAGTGGTTGGAGTATCTTTTCTTATGAGAAGAGTTAGAAGGATCTTAATTAATTGAGAATCGACGTGAGTTGATGTTTGGAGATTCTCTTAGATAGTTAGGAGTTGCCCATAAGTTTTCTCAAGTTGTGTATTATCTCAGATAGGTTTAGCGAGTAGACCTCGCTTCCGTAATAACAAGAGTTAACTGATAAAGTAAGAACCAAATCGGTCTTTATAACTACTTGGTGAGACAAGAGGTTAAGAGAGACTCAGCTCTCAGACCTAGTTAATGGAGACATAAGATCTTTATGATTCGATTTTAAAAAAATCTTGTGCCTCACTCTCCCATTTTGTGAATTTTATGTCAAATCTTGCTTTTTTTCCTGTGTTGTTTACTTCCTATATTATAGTACTTATACAACTATTTACTTCTTTTGTTGCTATTTCTTATACTTCTAATATTATTATAGAAAAAGACTCAAAATAGTTATCTACTATTTAATCGAAAGCTCATGACTTAATAGACTGATAGTTCTGATCATTCGTCTTGCCTACTGAGAGCTAATCAAAAATTTTGCCTTATTGGTCTAAAATTTTTGATGAAATTTAAATTTAACTGCTGTATTTAAATAGTTTTTGGTAACAACTACTCTTCCTTCTAGCAATGGCTGTCACGCCAGATTTCTAGCGCTCATTTCCGGCGGCCGAGAGGAATAGTTTCACCTATGTTTGTCTTCTCGTGCCTTGATGCGCAAAATACGGATCAAGAACAACCATCTCCTCAGACGAATTGTTGAGTGACATGACCAAAAGTCTAATCCATGTGAATGGAGGTAGTACCACCTCTAGATTCCCTACTGGTAAATAAATATAGTGGTACCTTTTCTATGTTCCTCACTCGTCTTGTAGGTTCGAAGAAATTCATATGAATGCTTTGATTTCAAACAAGTGCAGCTCAATTAACCATAAAGTTGATGTGGAGATTGATTTCGCTTTCTGAATCGAACAAGAAGAAATACCCACCAAGGTCAAGTAGCTGCATGCATGGATGGATGCAAACATAGGTTTCGAAGACAGTTGCACATCACTTTCTCTCCTATTCTCTCCAAGGATATTTCCGCTGCAAGAGGGGCAGCAAGCATCAGATGCCATCAACCATCCAAATTTCGGAACATTGTATATTAAGACCAGTTGGATGAATGTATAGGCCGGATCAGAACAAATTAGATTCGAACTTAAAATTTAAAATTTAAAGTCGTGTGAACTATTCACAGTGTTATGTGTATAAGAATGTATTATATATATATATATATATGATCGAAATTATGCATTAGTAGAGGTGAAAAAAGACTCAGCTCATGATCTCATATTAAACTAATTCCAACTGACTTAAACTTAGTTATAATGAATTAAGTGGAGTTGTTTTTTTAGCTTAGAGCATCACTAACAAATCCTAAAAAAACTATCCTCAAATTTCTTTTTTAAGATTTCTAATTAGATTTTTAGATATAAATAAATTCCTCTCTCTAACATATATTTAAATAATAATACTCAATAATAAAAAGTGGGTCCATCCCGGATCGCTCCTGTCTCTCCCTTGCCTGATACCCCACCTCTCCCATGGAGTGATCCTCCACGTGTCACTCTCTCCCTCTCCCGCGTGTGCGTATTGTGAGCCAGAACACTCCCACTAGTGGAGAGAAGGTGAAGACAATTTTAATTTTTAGAAATTGAAAAGCATATTAGGCATTTGTTAATTATGCTCTAAGGAATCAATTCGTGAGCTCTCGCTACTAAAATAACTACCTTATTACTTTGTCTTTCAGTTACATTCAAACTTAAACATTATCCTATCTAAATTTTGAAAACTTTTATTTTGTAAAACTAGTAACTGACCGGTTACCAGCAGGTTTTTTGGGTGCTGGTATTTTTTCTGGAATCAGTACTCGAAAACTTTTTTTTAAAGACGATATCAGTACTCGAGACCTAAGATGCCTGGATGGTTGGACGGGTTTCATAGTGCAAACCAGAGACAGGAACCTTCAACTCGCCTTCATGCTTCATGTCCTTTTTAGCTGGCAGTTTGTTCATGCACTGGCCGGCCAGCCAGCGAGTAGGCAGGCATCTTTTACATCCTGCCACTCAAAAGAGGGTGATTGATTGATTGGATCTCCTTCTCATTGCTTTTCTAGGTGCAGTTTTTAGTGTTTTAGTGGAGGGACCTAACCAAATCCAAACCTTGTGACTGTGTCGTTTGTGTTCCCTTTTCAGATAATCGATTAATTAATAATTTGCGGCAGTCAGAGTGAGCGGCGGTGCTGGCATGCAACATAAATAAAAAAAACCCTTTGGTTGTAGGAGTAGTAGACTTTCTTTTTTGGCTTTTGAAGAGTAAAAATCAACCAAAGGAAAGTGATTTTTTTCTAGGGAAATTGAGTGTATTGTTTGCTTTATGTTCTGTTTAAGTTGTGTTTTATACTTAAATTCCCTCGACTTAAAAAGCAGTATTTTCATGTGTCATGGGATGATGTTTGGAATCATGAATGCGTTCACTTTGAAATGGTAAGAACGCATGGACCATTCAAATTATTCAAACCCATCAGCATGTGGCATTTGGATCAAACCTATGCCATTTGATCTGCAGTGAGCGGCTCAGATGGAATTGCTATAGTAAAGTGCTATAGCGAAAAGTGCGCCACAGTACGTACCGTTGATACATTAATTTGGCACAATGTTACTCCAGAGAACTGTAGCGCAAGACTCATAGCGCTATGTAAATTGTACTCTGCAGAAAATGCAGAGGATCCGATTCCATCAGCCTGCTATGATAGACGCTATAGTAGGACACACTAGTACTTTATATCCACTATTTTGTATTACTTTATGAAGCTTGGAATGCGATTTAATTGACCCACTAAGGAGCACAAAACAAAACAACTATCACAATAGTTGAAGCGGCGCCGGTTCATTCCATAGCCAAAACAACATTAATATAAACACATTATTTTTAGAATTTTCTAACTGTCCTTTTTTAGGATGTCTTCGTATACTGTTCTCTCATCATGAGATTCCCATGACTCTTAAGAAAGAGATTTAATTTGTTTTATAAAAATATTGATTTACTATAATAACCTTGACAAAAACATCATGATGCTCATATAATACTTCTATCCAATACAAGTTGTTGTGACGTGTGATAAGCGATGATGCACCTATGCAAAATGGCATGGGCTGCAAGATTGTTGCATACAAATAGACATAGTTCAGTTATAGTGATTTTCTTTTGAGATGCCATTCTACTTCTTGGTTCTTCAGCATAGTGCTCAAATGAACATCATGAGCAAGTGTTGTTATCATAAAGCTTATTATAGACATGCCGAATAAGTGTGTACCAGTGGAAAGGTGATTAGATGATATGGTAGCTGCAACTGGCTAATAAATCTTAAGACGAAATTGTAGTGCACAATATGATTTTTCTTTATCGACGGTAAGCATCATCTTATTGATTATGATTGTTGAAACTCTAACAAAGAAAATTTATCAGGCTACACCATAGGGAGTACAATATTATTGCACTCTTGTCGTATCCAATGAGCATACATCAATTAGTGCAGAAACATCTTGTCAAAAAAAAGTGCAGAAACGCAAGAGAACTCAAAGCATAAACCATTTATGGATTTGGGATTAAATAAGTATTCTCAGTTCCATTCATTAGTTTGTAGGAAGACATAATTAGTTTGTAGGATTAATACATATAGGTTCCATACAGTACTTCATCATTAAACAAGCTAAATAAAAAGAGTATAGTGATGCTCTTCTTTTTAGTGATAGACATAAAAAAAGAGGTTATATGGAAGCTAAAATGGTTAACAAGACATCTCCCACTTGCCATTGTTGGAACCTTTCTATTTAATTGTGTCCTAGCATTCCCTCATGTTCCTTGGGCCTACTAATTAGTCCCAAAAGAATCTTGCAAGCATGTTTAAATGGTTGTTATTTAATTATCCTAGACCACAATAGTCTACTAGAGAGACTTGCTTTCAATATTATTTTTCTTTCGTATTTTTTTCACTTAAAACAGCAATTTCTCTTGTAATTCTACCTTTTATGGATAATTTTTATGTGAACACAAAAAGTGAAAATATTCATTTTAATTGCTCCAACTAAATTGTTCTTTTAATAAAACATCAATGAGGCTTTTCCAAGATGAAAAATAACATATTTGAAAGTCACCTGTGTTTCCTTCAAATTTCATTACTTAATCTTATCATTTTTGGAGGCTATATTTGAAAGTTTTGACAGGCTAATGTATCAAGCCGAATACACGCCTAACCTTTATTGTATCCTTAATGAATACATCATTGCTCACAAACATTTCACACTTGCATATGTCCAATTATAAATCCTCTAATTTACTATAGGAATTAGTTCTTTATCTTTTTATGTGCTTTCAGTTTTGATTCCATCATTCTCTTCTTTTCACTTATATCATATTCTCATATTACCTTAAAAGATGCAATCACATGAGTTTGTTTCCCGACTGAAGTAATATACACAACTACAATTGTGGTCCTCATTTCTTTATCTTCTTTTATGTAACCATTCTTATCTTCAGGTAAAATTTCAAGAAACCATGACGAAAGCTGAAAACAATCCCTCATTTTCCTTATCTTCCTTTGTCCTAGCCCATCCCTAGTTTCCTTTATCCTTACTCATTTAGCAAGGAATCACACCAACAAACTAAATGGTCTTGGATTTATTATCTTAGCATGTAATTGAATACCATAGTTATCTCATTGTGTATTCCTTTGTAAAATTTTCTACTTACTAAATGTCACACAGTAAATAAAATACATACCTCCCACATTTAGATTTCCTACAGCACCATGATGATTGATAAGAGGAAATAAGGCTCCATTTGTTCTAAAACATGTAAAGCTAATTTCATTGCTTGAAGAAAAAATGTTCACATATAATTACAAGACTACCAAACCTTTTAATCTTTAAAAAAGTCACAAGGAAGGCATATTTTTTATTTTATTTATACGTAGTTTTCGTTATAATAGCACCATATAACCCAACATGATATTAGATTAGATTAATTAGATTCATGCTATTATAAAAATGCTGTATTGAAAAATAACACTACAAAATCTAAAGTCGGGTGGGTAACATTGAGATTCTCTAAATCATGCACCCTGTACTCGTTTTTTCATACAATATTTTTGTACGGACCATTTTGCCCCTCTCTCGCAGCCTTTGCCCCTTTCAGCCTTATCTCATCCTCACTGCCGGCGGTGACTCGGTGTCAGGGTGGCGGCGGTGAGCAGACTGGGGCGTGGGTGAGCCGCAGGCGACGCAAGATACCGAGGGAGAGAAAAGAGACCGGGCAGGCTGCAGTGACCGGGCGCGGCGCGATGGCCCGTCTCATCACTCCTAGTCCCCTCGCCTCGGTCAAGGGTTGTTGGAGGAGCTCGCCCCGTCGGCAATGGCATCTTGAGACGCACGGCGATGGTGGCGCCATAGCCGGATCCGCCGCCGGGGTGCGGGGAGGTCGAGGCGGAGGCGGAGGCCTGAGCGGGGAAGGAGAGGTCGGAGGTGGAGCGGGCGTCTCTCCTCCTCGATCTGCCTGCAGGGGTCCTCTCGATGGTGACGCCTCGCTCCCTGAGTACCCGCAGCGATGCACTCCTTGACTCGGCGCCCATGCTCGGCCAACGCTGAGGGAGTGTGCTCTGCCGGCCGTTGCTCCGCGGTGTGGCTCGGCTGCTGCGGTGCAGAGGGCAGCGGGAGCCGTCGGTGCTGGTGCGGGAAGCGGCCGCAGAGCACCTCGAGGGGCGGCAGGCGGACTGGGCCTACTTCGGCCCCGTCGTGGTGCTCGACCTGCTCTGGAACCTGGCCTTCATCACCATCGCCGCCGTCATGCTCGTGCTCAGCCGCAACAAGAACTCGCCCATGCCGCTCCGGACCTGGGTCGCCTGCTACGCCCTGCAAGGCGTCGTCTACATTGTCTGCATCGCCGTCGAGTATCGGATGCGCGCCTTTGCCCCAGCCCTCGCCCGTCCTCCGCCTAACGCCGCTTGATGCCGCCGATACACCGGTTGTCAGATTCGCCAGCAAAGCTGAGTTATGGGAGAGAAGGGGAGGCCGATTACTTTGCCCAGGTTCTCGCAGCCGCCGGTGGGAGGGAGGGGTAGGCGGCTTGGGGAACGTGAGCTCGAGAAGGCTCGCCGTCGTGGGGGATGAGGAAGAGGATGACACGTGGGGCTCACGTGTCAGCGAAAGAGATGTAGCAGGGGCATTTTGGGCAATACAAAAATACATTGGCCTACATGTGTGTCCAACGATATCCAGGGTGTAGAAAATGGCACATATAGTATAAAGAGAATTGTAATAGCATGGTTTTAAATACGTGAATACTAAAAATAGATATTTGAACAGTAAAATTTACAATGGCATAGATCTAATTAATCATATTATATCTCCTTGGAAGCTTTCAACAAATTTTTTTGGCCCTTATATTTTCGTTTTAGTTTCCTAACAGCTCACCTTATCCCATAAACATACAAGAGTTGTGAGCATCTCTTACTTGCAACTGCACATGTCCAAATCCAAACAAATGCAATTACATTTTTATGTCTTTATTTTTTGTAATTTTATCCTTATTCCCTTTTTATGTGTATAGTTGTTCATCTTAAATTAAAGGAGGCAACTGCTTGAGTTTATTTGCTGAATGAAGCAATTTGCACAACTACAATCATGGTCCTCATTTTTCTAATGTCATTTTATAATCTTATTCTTGTAACCATTCGTGTCCTGATGTAAAATTTTTAAGAAAATATGGCGGAAACAGATTCATTTGTCCTTGCTAAACACAGTAGTCCTGAATTTATTATATTAGCATGTAATGTAATACCATATTTTCTTTAATTTTTTCTTTATATTCAACCTACAACATTTCATTAAATAAGAAGTAAAAAAAAGTATAACGCGTGCATTTAAATTTCCTACAGCACCGTGAGATTGATAATATGGAAATGATGCTTGATGTTCTCGCTCCTTTGAGAAATATAGTGCGTATTAATTTTCGACATAGTCTTCAATGTTAAACTCTTACCATTAATTTTTTCACAGTACATAATTAACAACGGTCAAATTAACATCATATTCAAATACAAATCTATTGACACCACTTTTATGGTATTAAGCATTTATGTTATTAGCTTAATCATTAGTAAGAAATTACAAAAGGTTGATTTTTCTAAATGAATGCATGCCTAGGAGGAAATATTCTAAAACATGCAAAATTCATTGAATTACTTGAAGCAAAAAATATATTCACATAGGTGTAAGTACAAGACTATTATACCTTTTACAATTTAAAAGAGTCGCTTCTTGGAAGGCATACTTTAGGGGAACTTTAGCTAATCTCCTTACCATACCATCACAACACAACCTCGTCTTTAATTAAAGCTTCCAGATTTTTGTTCCTTACGAGTTATAGGTTACTTGCAACTATCTTATTCCGTAGACAAAAGGGTCTCACAAGTACCTCTTATGTCCAAAACCGAACAATAACATTTATGTGTTACATTATAGTAATACCAATGTCATGCTTACCTTTCCTAGCAAGTTTAGATTGGTACTTACGTAGAACATTTTCTTTACAAACTATAAAAAAGGTTAAAAAAGAATACTTATTACTTCCTTAGATGCCCTATACCAGTTTAAATTTATTACATATATCTTTTTCTTCACCAAACTATGGAGAGAAGATTAAGGCATTATTTGGTTTGGAGGAATTTTAACCCATAAAAATAGATAAACTGAAAAAGTGAAGAAATAGGAATACATGTATACATCATTCTATAGAATTTTTTATAAGAGGTTTGAATGGTTGCAAAAAAAATTATGTTTTTCTCTCTATAATTTGTAGAAAAGAAAATTTTATTTGATTTTTCTATACTTCAATTCTTAAAAAACGAATGTCTTTTTCTTCAAACCGAACGAGCCATAAGAAAAAAAAAACAATAGTTACTTTCGTGGATGCCCTTCACAAAGTTAGAATCGTTCATGCATATAACTTTTTCTTCAGAAAACTATATATGAAAGATTAAAAAGGGAACACTCATTGTTTCCTTTTAGTCCTGTGGTACCTAAGTCCCACATTTGCAGGGCCTTAAAATTAACCCCACGCTTAAGACATGTACAATAACGATTAATAGCTAGTCGATAAACTGCCAACTAGACCAATGTTGATGTGGAGGAAGACAATGTAGCATGAGATAAGGGAAAAAAATTCTGTATGAGTCCGGGAAAGAAAGAGAGGGTAATAAAAATTAGTTTGGTGGGTAATTGTTAGTCTTATTGTATCAACTGTTATAACTGTTATATGGAGAAAGTCTTTAGTTGACATACCTCCAGTCATTTATACATGACGCTTCGGACCAGCAAATCAACTATATTTTTGGCTAAGATATTTTGTCCTAACCACATATACAGGCATTGAAAGTTGCTTGTAAAGCCTATAAGGGGTTGAATAGACTCATCTTAATCTTAAAATTTTTAATAAAGATTAAATTTTTAAGTCTCTAGTTAATTATTTGGAACCTTCGATATAGTCTAAAGTTTTTGTCAATTCTCCGGAGGTTTTAAGATGATATAGATAAATTTAACTAGATATCAAACTACCACATGTATATATCTTTTTACCAAAGTTTAGATTTAAAAATCCTACGACTTTGTTGAGAAACTCCGAAGAGTCGGGTCTCAATTAACCCTCATTCTCGCCAAATTTACAACCACAGGATAGTCTAGATTTTTAATCGATAGAGTAGAGCCCTTATAAACTTTTTCACACTTGTCATACCGATTGAGTTATACAGAGAGGGGTGAATGTGCACATTTTTAATCTTAAAATAAAACTAACAACGAAAATTAGAATTCCCTCTGAAATCTCCAATCCAAATGTTCGGAGTATTCGGATCACCCTTACTGTCAGACAGAGAAATTGGTCTAGAGTTTCTGGATGTATGGTCCAAAGATTCTAAACCTGCTTCAAAATGTCCCAAAGACACTCAAAAGACGCGAATGCTGAGGGTTAGAGAGGATGCATGGAAACAAAATAACATAGAATAAAATAGATAACGAGATGTTAGGAAATAAGCAATTTTTCATCAAAGTTCAAATCAATTGATCATACGTCTCTATTGAAAAGCTTCAAAGAACCAAATCGCGTTCGATTCCTTGCCTCAGCAAGTTCAACTCTAGATATTAGTTTGGTCTCTAAGCTCTCGCCAAAACATAACACCTAGTCCAAGTCCAAGGTAATCATAAAGGTCTCCACTAGGACACCGTACTCTCATTTTTTATGGAGCTTACTCTACCAATCCAACTTTTAAAGAGAAACTCGAAAATTCACTAATATACCTATTTTCTTATAGAGATGAGGAATACCTTCACAAATGTCCCGAACGATTTACACGTTGAATCCTCGTGGGAATACCTAGTCGTCTAACAAATTTGAGTCTACGCTAACATTGATCCATAAGTGCTCACTCAAATTCCAAGATTTACTCTATCGCAAATCACTTTAAAAAGCACACTTAGATAGTGAATTAAACTCAAGATCCAAGAGAGTGAAGTAAAAACCTCTAGAAAGCTTTTATGAGTGGTGTAGAAATGAATGAACAGCCACCTACTCAAAATGGGTTGGTGGGATTAAATTCGCACCCTTCTCAAAACTAGATGTTACTTATAGAATTTAAAATTTTAAAGTATCCGCTCCAAAAGTCCAAAGATTCTAGATAGGCCTTCGCCCTAAACAGAGAGCTCAGTCCGGAGACTCTAACCAAATGGTCTAGGGACTCCGAACGTCACTTAGTTTTGAGAGAGAGAAAGTTCGGAGTATCTGGCCTAAACTTCTAGAGACTCCGAACAACCCTCTCTATTAGACAGATAGCTCAGTCTGAAGACTCTGGCCAAAGGGTTTGAAGACTCCGAACTGATTTCTCTGTTTAACAGAGAAATTTATCTATAAGTTTCTACAAAGTCTAGACACAAATATTCAAAACACTGAGAGAGAAAAACCTAACCTCTAAGATGTACGTTATACGAGTGTTTACTCATCTAGACTTGAAAGTTTTATTGAGCACTTGCTTTTTAAACTAGTTAAACTTGAGCCCCTCTTAATAGTTTGACTTATTCTAAGAACTTAAGAAATAATAAAATTATATTTTTTTATCATTTCGAGTCTTTTCTTCTTTTTTAATCTTTATGAGGTCTTTTTTAACCAAAACAATCTCTCACTAGACGAATTACTGCGAGATTCTCAATCATAACATATTAGTTTTCTAATTTCTTGCAAAAGCCTAGATGCACTTTTAGCCTATTCGGCTAGGCAGTAACTCTCCAAAAGTAACAACTATGTGCAAGCCCTGGTGTCAATCTCAAGTGCTTAAAAGATGAACTCTAGCTCACAAGCACTCAATTCCCTAAAACCCTAACTCCAATCTTTCTCATGCACACACAAAGATTTGCCTCAAAGCCAAAAGAGTGAGAAAGAGGGAGAGCTCAAATAAGAGAGAGAGAGTAAAGAACAACCAAATAAAAAGCTAGAGAGAGGAGGTAAGGGCTGGGTGGAATAAATAT
Source organism: Oryza coarctata (assembly GCA_030770085.1). NCBI lineage: Eukaryota > Viridiplantae > Streptophyta > Magnoliopsida > Poales > Poaceae > Oryza > Oryza coarctata. The sequence continues at coordinate 11,486,648 of CM061471.1, forward strand.
CCTCAACTTCCACCCACTAGCCGTTAGGAATAGACTACGCAGCTTGGGCCACGGAATCTCTGGGCTGCTCAAAGTCGTAACCATGAGTAGATCTTGAGTCCTTCGGGTGACCAAGGAAGTTTACCAAAGGTTTTGCGGTATTCACCTGGAGCCTCTAGGTTCATTGGCATGCTAGCCGAAGAGACTTCCTAGGGCCTCTGGACTTGATCTCTAGGTGGCTGGGCTGAGATAGTACAAACCAATAAGAACTCGAATTATACATGTTGCTTTGCGTCTCTCATCTAAAAGATCAAGATGGATTTGGAACACTTTGGACGACATCCCTAGACTCAAAATAAAAAGAAAATACATGAGATTTTTTTAAGTCATCAACGTGTCATTCTTTTTTTCTTTTCTAGGAGTTATCATGTGTAATTTTTTTAATTCTCTTTTTCAACTAATTTCTTCACTGGTTTTATCATTCATTATCTAAAACCCATATAGGAGCCGAAATACACTTTTAATTTTAATATTGTTTAGGAGTTAATACTAAACTCAACTGTTGTACTTGCCTGAACAAGTATAATAAGAATAAAAAGTACATGTAGCTTTAGATATCTAAGTAAGGTCGCCACTTGCAATACATTGGATATACTAGTGTGTGTGATTTATCTAAAAATCTATTGATAAAATATGTTGCATGTTTATTGTGCCAATAGCCACTCCCCATCTCAAAATGAAGCTACTCCGGTTAAAAATAATTATCATTTTGAACAAAACTGATTTTAAATTTTAAAAACTTTGACTATAAATAACTTTTAAAATATATACATTAATCTTAAAATATATTTCAATAAAATCATATATTTATATATATTTATAGATATTGTCATAGAAAATAATGGTCAAAGTTATTTTCTAGAGTCCATGTCTTTCTCCAAAACAATAATTATTTTTAACTATTTCTATCACTTTTTCTTTCAAAATAAAATTATTTCTCTACCTACCCCTCATCTTAACCAATTACCAACATTCTTTATTTAATTTCCTCATTTATTTTCTTTTCTCAATTAATCACAACTTTTTCTAATTATTTTCATATATTTCTTTAATTCCGGTGAAAATCTCTAAAAATACATATATTTTAAAATAGATGGGAAACTATTATAAGATCGCAGTTGGCTTTAGGTTGAATGATGGTTTTTTTATAATATATAATAAGTTACGGTTTCTAATCTCTTTTTTCAGATGATACTATTAGACTCTCTAATATCCATTTAACCAAGACTTTACTGCAAAACTCAGTTAATTAAATACTCCAGCATCAAGCTTTAATAACCCTCATCCCCACGCGGAGCGCACCTGAGGTCCCCACCCCGTCGCCATCCCGACGGGCCCCTATAAATACCAGCCCACCACTCGCCCCCCTCTCTCGCGCTATTCCCACCCACCCTCCCGCCTCCGCCCACCACCGCGACCATCCCCCATTACATTACCCCCCTAATCCCGCCCTTAAACCCACCTCCCCACCAGCCCCACCACTCCCCATGAGCTCCGACGCATCCGATCCCTCGTACAGGCTCCACCTCGCCTGCGCCGCGCTGGTGGGCGCCTCCGTCGCCGCCGCCTCGGGCTACTACCTGCACTGCCGCTCCGTCGCGCAGCTTGGCGACGGCCTCTCCCGCTCCTCCGCCGAGCAGCGGCGGCGGGGCGGGCGAGCCCCGCAGCGCGCCTCCGCCGCCGCGGCGGCGGGGAAGGCCCGAGCCCGGGCCCCGGCCCCGCCGCCGCCTCGCCGCGCACCCGCGGGATCGTCCTCGCTGCCGGACCTCTCCTCGTTCTACTCCGTCGGCCTAGGCGTCGGAGGGGCGGCCGCCGCCAGGGGGTACCCCGTGGCTGAGGACGAGGACGACGACGGCATGAAGGAGCTCGCCGATGCCGCCGAGGCGTGCCTCCCGGTTCCCCTCGGCCTGCCCAGGCTGCACGTGGGGCCCGACGGTGAGTTTGTCTCTACTCTGTTTACACGTGTGGGGAGCGTGTGCGGCTGGCTGGACTGGATATGATTGGATTGGTGATGTTGGCTTGGACCTTGGAAACAGCTAGCTAAGCTAGCTTGCACAATGGCCTCCTAGTGTGAGCAGTGTCAAAGCAGGGGGGAAGCATTGTTGTGTTTACTGTTTTAATCAAGTATTCCCATAACTCTTCTGGTGGACATTTAGTTCTGAAGCTAGTATAAATTTTAATGCAGAACAAGAAAAAAAAAGTGCAGTATGAAATGGATTTATGAATAATTTGGATGAAAACTGAATGCTAAATTCAAGCTCTTGGCATGATGAAAACTGTGTATAACAAGCACCGGAACTGCTTCAAAAATAGAAAGAGAAATAAGGATATCGTGCATGAAGGTAATCCGATGTAGCATGGGATGAAGCAAGGAGGATATGGACTTAGATAAACTAACACGCTTTTTGTATGTAGTGGGTTTGAGCAGAACCTTTTGAAATGCACCTATTGCGCATTGGTTATCAATAAAGAAATGTGGAATTTTGTTCAAAACGTAGGAGGATGATAGTAGGTCCTCATGGGAAAGGCTTAAGAACTAGCGTAATGATGGAACATGTAACTTGTTCAGTGGAGCAGCTTCTGAAGGTTGAGGAACCTATTGATTATCTGTTAATGTTTTGACAGACGTGTTAATTAGGTTAGCAGGTTGGGCTGGTCCATAGTGTTGCTCCAGAATCTATAACGGACTTGTAAAATAATGTTTACTTGTTGCAAAGAGTGTTTAATTGACTCTCAAGTCCAATCTCAATATGTTGATGGCTTAAATCAGCAGATACAACTGTACACCTGTGATACATTGTCCTCTTTATTTGTCTACAACTTCTTTTGAAAACAGGATATTTACATTAGTATGGTATGACATGATCAACTTTTATCTTTTAGAATGACACTGGGTAATAACAGGCGGTTATTGCAGGCAATGAACAACTTGTCCGTTCAAGTTCAAACAGAAGGGTTGGAATCATCAAACCAAATTCACCCAAGTCCCCTGTTGCTAGTGCAAGTGCTTTTGAGAGTGTAGAAGGATCAGATGAGGATGATGCTACACAACCCAATGGTAAACTCGATAATGGCTACCTGAAGATGAATGGAAATATTGTAAGTTTCAGCCATCCTGTTGTCGTTACTGTTTTTCTTGTTATAGTTTTTAATTCCTTTCTTAATCACTTTCATACATTTGGAGTTAAAATGATTTAGCATCAATTTTTGCACCATCAATCAGTACATCATGCACATAAAGGATGTGAATTTGTGGCTATCATTTTCTTAATCTATTGAGCGTCGATTCTTGTGGCTATCGATTTTCTTAATCTATTCTTGCATTGTTTTATCTGCTGTAGTTTATTGATTTATCTTCTTGTCATTCATATTTACCTTAGATAAAAGACATCTTACTGGCTTAACAATGGCCACTTAAATCTAGCTAAGCAATACTGCTGGGATGCATTACAAAAAGGTACTACACACATTGAACACTATCTGTATTTGATGCCTGCAGATTTTGTTATAATAAAGACTGCATATTTTACATTACTCAAACCTATTAACCAACAGGAGATAAATGTGAGTTCCTCTGGCAGTCATTCTACAGTTAGTGACTTGGTAGAAGGAATCTTCTGACTGGATATTGCTAACATTAGGACTACAACCAATAGTATTTGTTGCTGATATGAATAAAGGGTCTGCTCAGCTGGCTGTGCTGCATAGCCGCAGCAAAGACAACTGAGTGTGCCCAAATATGCTGATATTTCTCTGTTTGTGGAAATAAATATGCTGATTTTCATTTGGTACAATGGCTGAGACTGATTCTGGAAATCTTTTTATTTTAATGTCTGACCACATATATTTTAATCAGGAAGGAGAACAGAAAGGAAACAAAGTACTGGAAAATGGGGCTGCAGCACCATTAGCTGCAGCAAGTTTGATTCGGTCTCATAGTATATCCAATGATCTTCATGGTGTTCAACCTGATCCAGTTGCTGCAGACATTCTTCGTAAAGAACCTGAGCAAGAATCATTTATTAAGCTGTTAACTTCTCCACATGGTATGGTATTAGATCTTACAGAACAGTAATATTCTCCATATGAACTTCCTATAATTTTGTTATACTTCCCATTTTGATGAGCACTGCCATTTTTATTCTTAATAAGCAAATTCATCTGACAAAATATTCACATGCTGTACTTTATGGACTATGGGAGTTCTCCATTTGTTTGAACTATTAGGTGTAAGTCAAGAACCAAGAATACTAGTAAAAATTCATGGAGACCATATTATTGAAATGTATGCATGTTAGTTTCATATTTCTCCTGTTGATTAGTCAGTAATTATTTTGTATTTTATGCATATAATTTTACTCAGATACATTAAATATTTCGTTGTTAGTAAGAGTAAATATTTTCGAACTAATTCTTCTCATTTCCCTTTATTCCCAAATCCCAAGTAATTTGTTTTTAAATATTATTTTCCATTTTATGCCAGAGATTCCATCACCTGATGAAATTGAGGTTTACAAGCTCCTTCAGAAGTGCCTTGAGTTAAGAGACTGTTATCTTTTTAGAGAAGAGGTTGCTCCATGGGAGAAGGAGGTCATAAATGATCCCTGTACTCCAAAACCTGACCCCAATCCATTCACCTATGTGCCTGTACCAAAATCAGAGGTAGCCTAGTTCATTTTTTTTCAGTGTTTCAATTCTTTCTGTCCATTTTATCCTTCTGATTTCTACCATTGATTATGATTTCAGCATGTTTTCCAAATGGTCGATGGTGTTGTCCATGTCTATGTGGATAAAGACCGTAATGAGTCCTGCCCATTAGCCCTTTTGTATCATATGTTTGACCAGATGCTTTCAGTTTCCTATGACTCAGTTATTTTCCTTGTTTTGCCTCAGATACGGAAAGACTTTATCCTGTTGCTGATGCAACAACATTCTTTACTGACTTGCATTATATGCTCTGGGTGATTTCTGCTGGAAACACAAGAACTGTGTGCCATAACCGGTTGAATCTTTTAGAGCATGTAATCATATTGTCAAATCATTGACCCCTTGATTACCTTGGTGAATACATTTGACTCCTAAAATTCTGTATGTGTGAATGTTTTTTCATTTCCAGAAATTCAAATTTCATTTGATGTTAAATGCGGATAGGGAGTTTCTTGCCCAGAAGACTGCACCACATCGTGATTTTTACAATGTCAGGAAGGTTGATACTCATGTACACCACTCAGCGTGCATGAATCAAAAGCACTTGCTGAGATTTATAAAATCCAAACTAAGGAAAGAACCTGATGAGGTATATTTTTGAAACAATTGCTGCACTGACTGTTGCAGCTTGTATTTATGGACACAAACACATTTATCATATTATTATCATAACTATATATGGTATGCCATTCAGGTTGTCATTTTTAGAGATGGCACTTATATGACTCTGAAGGAGGTTTTTGAGAGCTTGGACTTGACTGGGTGTGTTTTGGATTTTATGCTATGTTTATACTTTATATAATGATGGAACCACTATTTGATTGATTATAAATTCTTCGTTTTCTTTTTCTAGGTATGACTTGAATGTTGATTTACTAGATGTCCATGCGGACAAAAGTACATTTCATCGTTTTGACAAATTCAACCTTAAATACAATCCGTGTGGCCAAAGTAGGCTCAGAGAGATTTTCCTCAAACAGGACAATCTTATCCAAGGTATCACTTGTTTCAATTATTTTGTTGACATTTTTGTGCATCTTACGTTTTGGGTTGTTGCTAAACGGGCTTGCAGCTCCATATTATTATCACAGTTTCTCCTAAAATGTTTGTCCTTGGGAGTCATCTAGATGTATGTCCATATAAAAGTAGGGTGCATTGCTTTGATGTAAACATTATCACATTCAAACTAGTGGTTACATTGAACACTGCTTGTATTTTGTAACCTCTGCTTAATCCTGTCCAGTTTTTTTTTATGAAGTGCGGTTACCACTAATATTTCCATTGGTATATCCTCCAGCATGATGCTAATGTTTTTTATTTATTGGTCTTATAAGCATGCAGTTAGTGTCATTTTATACAAGGTTGTATCTAGAAGTTAAACTATTGACATTCTAAGCCCATGAAGTGTAAACCAATGTATTTGCTAGCTATTTTCATTATCACCAAATGCCAAAAGCAATAGCGGAAGTGTTTAAGCTGTTGAGTTGCATGATGGATAAGTTGATGATTTGCCCAAGAAGTCTGGTCAGTCTTGGTTTTATGTCGGTTTATGGAATTTTGCATAAAAAATAACAAACAATAATGCATATATCTTGCTGGACATCCGCTGTTGTTATTTATGACCTCCATAAGAATTTCTTGTCATGCAATACTACAATGGCATCCAGCAAATGCAATTTAAGCATAATTTTGTAGCAAATTAAACTTCACGGATTGTTGCACAAGTGCACTAGCAAAATTAAGATGGAAACACCACTTGAGTTTTTTGTTTTGCAAGAGTGCATCACACAAATACTTGATCTTTTGTGTGTTGGCCATGTCACATATTGGATCGTGTCTCACATGTTGATTGATGTCCAAGGTGTGCTGGGCCATGTCTCACTAGTACTTTTGGAAATAAAAATTATATTTTAGAAAGAGTATATGATTTGGCATGCCCTCGAGATATATGAGACAGTTGTGAAGCCAGAACGAAACACCTTTACGTTAAATCAGTGAACTCTTTTATAGTGTTGGAAGTTTTTGTGTTACAAAAAAGCAGTACTGAATTCTAAAAAGCTCTGTTCACCTGGCCTCACAGGTTTGTGAAGACAGTTGTGAAGCCAGAACGAAAGCCCTTTACGTTAAATCAGTGAACTCCTTTATAGCGTTGGAAGTTTTTTGTGTTACAAAAAAGCAGTACTGAATTCTAAAAAGCTCTGTTCACCTGGCCTCACAGGTTTGGATGCAACTCTCCCACTGATGAGTGGCATGATGAGGTTCAATTTAGTTACATTATGTACGCTTAGAGGAAGCATCCATTCAGCATTGCTGCTTCACAGGGGTAGGGAATTGTGGAAAATCAAAATGGCTAGACCAAGAAGTCAATTTGTGTAAGGGACCTAAAGATCTGTATTTGAATAGGAGTGTTTGGAAATCAGCTATTAACATGTCTGAACTGTAATATAAGGTTTTTGTTGGGTTTCAACTCTAGTCTATCTCAACTTATTTAGGACTGTTGTTTTTGCTGTTGCTGGATACAGAATGATATATTAATTGATTGTGAAAAAGAGAAGAGATGCTATAGATAACTTCTTGGATAACTATATACACAACAAATAACTTCCCAAGAAAGCTTAAGCATTTTCCTTTAGAAGTGTCTACTAGAATAAATGCACTTGTACCTTCAGATATGGCAGGTACATTAGAGCTGCCATAGTACATGCTCCTCCATAATGATGCTATAGTTTCATCCAAATGCTGCAGGAAAGCTGTGAAATTCTTGTGCTTCGCGCTCAAATATTCTACACTAACTAGCTTAAACACATGTGTGTAGGCCTTTATATTGGTATACATTTTTCTGGTGGGGGATATACATTGTTTGTTAACCATATAATTCACACCCATCCTGTTAAATATTTGCTGTTATGGTTGCCGAGGGTCTCTTAACCTATCTAAAATAAGTTGATTTGCTAGGCTTGTAGAATAGATTATATGATATGACCTAAATATATTTGGTGAAACCAGCTTATGGTTTACTAACTCCTGAGCATATAAATCCATAATCTACCCATCGTTAGCTTCAGTTTCTCTTTGAAGAATGGACTTCCACATAATTCTAAGCTAAAAAATGTAAAGTGCTTGTTTGGTACTGTTTCTGGATTCTATCATGTTTGGTGAAAATACCTACATATTCTCATTTGGAGGACTTAGTGTATATTTTATATGTAGCCACGTGCCGATGCGTTGCAAGGGAAATCTCAAACCCATCTATAGTCGAGTCCTTGTAACTCACCGTTCTGAAATTTAGTAATGTTCAGATGGGAATCCATAGCAAAGGAATGGGTGCGGAGATGGAAGTGGGATGGCAAAGATGGGTAATTTTAGTAATGTGTAAACTCACCGTTATGACTGTGTTCTTTTGAAGTAGTAAAGATATGCACTTATTCTGTTTTGAGGGGGAATCACCATGATTGATTACTATATCCACTTGTGTTCAATATTTTATGTTTCCTTGAGAGCTATCTTGGTTCCTTTTTTTTTACATTTATCTGTTGCTGTTTGGTTTAAACTAGGCCGTTTTCTTGCTGAGCTGACAAAGCAAGTTTTCTCCGACCTTTCTGCAAGTAAATATCAGGTAAACTCCTTTTTTTGGTATATGCAAATGTAATGCATTTTTGAGATATCCATATTTAACCTGCTCTAATTTTTGTTTTCACCAGATGGCTGAATATAGGATTTCAATCTATGGGAGGAAGCAAAGTGAGTGGGACAACCTTGCAAGCTGGATAGTGAACAATGAATTGTCTAGTGAAAATGCTGTCTGGCTGGTTCAGGTACCCTTTCACTATTTCTGCCTGTACTTAGCTCTAGAAATTTCTATAATTGTCTTGCAGTTATTGAACCTACATACACTGAATTGATTTTTTTGCTTTACTCATCTGTTATGTATGTATAATGCCACTGCTTTGTAGTAAAGCCTGAAGAAAAATGGGAATAGTTAGGAGGATTTACCTTTCTCTGCTTTAATGAGAACCAACCTGTGGCCTGGCTGCCAGCAACACTACAATTTTGTGCTTTGCTACTAGGCCATACCCCTACTGTAGTAAGCCTAAGCTTGTAGTTATCTTGCTCTTGTTTTCTTGATCTATTTCTGTACTATTACTGTAAATAATCTTATTTTTGTATATGTATATTTCTACCTAGCATTTACAAGGATGACTTAGCATAATATCAATTCTTATCCATGGATGTCTTCAAATCCATAAGCATTTTCTTTATGTCATTTGACTAGTTCTGTTGGTCCACACTTTCACTCAAGGTGTGGTAGCATCGTCTGATACACTTATGAGAAAATGAAAATAGTTGGACCACCTTTTGCCTATTCAGTTGGCATATGACAAGTAGTTTGTTACCTTTTTGTGTTACTCAAAGTAATAAAAAAGATGAAAGGGGTAAATTACATCAAATTTGTGCACCTTTATTTTTCTGAAAGTTCCATTATTTTTATAAGTAAATTTCATGTGCTAAAAGAAGGGTAAATTACATCACATATGTGCATCTTTATTTTCTTGAAAGTTCCATAATTTTTACAAGTAAATTTCACGCTATATTATGCTTCCCTTACTTTTGCAAGTTCTATCTGATATTTACAGGAAATAGGCTACCTGGATGACTAGTTGTGTTCTGTATCGGTTTATGATCTGTGAGCGATCTTAATAAACAAACCATTAATTCTTTTTGAAATTAAATCTTTAGTTTATTTATTCAAAGTGGTATATACCTCGTTATGCTCTAATATATTTAGGGTATTTGATATACAGTGTTGCATGTAGATAACTGTTTTTCTACATTCTTTTGCAGATCCCACGCTTATATAATGTGTACAAGGAAATGGGTATTGTTACATCATTCCAAACTCTTCTGGACAACATTTTCCTTCCTCTGTTTGAGGTCACTATTGATCCAGCTTCTCATCCTCAGCTTCATGTCTTCCTAAAGCAGGTTCAATAGTTTTCTCACTATTCTGTGATTTGCATAACTGTTGTTTGTATTGATGCCGTGCATTTTGTCTCAGAATTCACACATCTGTAGTTCACTTTATCAAATGATGAAAGGATCGTGAAATGATGGGTGATTACAAATTGCCCTCGGTGGTATATTTTTGAAATACCTATTGCATTCCTAGACATGTCATGTTTATTTGAGGCATGTTTGTCATTTGGACAGCTGTTTTGGTTTAGTTGGGATGCTGCTCAGTTGTCTAATTTCTAAGAAAAAAAAATAAAATTCAGCTGTCTAATTTCTCTCCACAATTTCAATTTTCACAGATCAAATGTTGGGAGTCAGTTCTTTTCATGTCAAGCATGACTTGTTTTAACCTTCAAAGAGAAATCTTTACACTGTAGAGTAGTTAGTCAAGTTTCATGTTCATTCATGAACTTCAAACTTAAAAAACTACTCCCTCCATCCCAAAATAACTTCAATTTTCACTATCTTATTTGTACCAAATTAACTTCATCTTTCAAGTAATTATTGTGTTGGATCTTGTGAATTGGAGAACAAATGCATTGAGACTAGATAAAGTGAGAGACAATTGCATTGGAATTTCATAAAGTGGATGGCATTCTTACCTTTTTGACTTTGTATTGGTATATGTGGAATGTGTGAAAAATGAAGTTATTTTGGGATGGAGGGAATATACCGGTTAATTTAACAACTGAATTTCATTTTTATCATGGACTAGGTAATTTTTAATTTTTTATTTCAAACTACTAAATATGTTAATATGTCACGTTTCACAAGCAGGCAACTTTGGGATTAACTCTTTTTTGGCCTTGCAGGTTGTAGGGTTAGATTTGGTTGATGATGAGAGTAAACCTGAAAGGCGTCCAACAAAGCATATGCCTACACCTGAACAATGGACCAATGTCTTCAACCCAGCATTTTCATATTATGCATATTACTGCTATGCTAACTTGTACACACTCAATAAGGTAGGAAAATTGTCCTCATACCTCTAATTTCCCTCATTTTGCTGGAAAAGTAACACTCCCGTCCAATTTTAGTTGCGTGAATCAAAGGGGATGGCCACAATCAAATTCCGTCCACATGCTGGCGAGGTAGAATCTCTTTATCGTTCCACTTTGTCTTTCTGGTATTGTGTTTGTCTATAATTGTATGGTGTCACAGGCTGGAGACATCGATCACTTGGCAGCAACATTTCTTCTCTGTCACAATATATCGCATGGAATCAACTTAAGGAAGTCTCCTGTGCTTCAATATCTATACTATCTTGGCCAGGTAATTCTTCATATTTTCATAATCCAGCATGATTTTTAAGAGCCTCTGTAGCTGTAATTTTACGAGTAAAAAGCATGACAGCTTTATCTAATTTAGTGAAGTTTGGTTGCTTTTAAGAAACTTTTAAGTGACTGTCATTTCTTTAACCTGTTGCTTTCAATTTTATCAGATTGGTCTGGCAATGTCCCCATTAAGTAACAACTCCTTGTTTCTTGATTACCACCGGAATCCTTTTCCAATGTTTTTCCAACGAGGCCTGAATGTTTCCCTGTCAACGGATGATCCATTGCAAATTCACCTGACAAAAGAACCATTGGTGGAAGAATACAGCATTGCTGCTTCAGTACTCCCTCTTTCCCTCTCCCCTCACCCTATTCAGCTTATGCAGACACTAATTTACGTACTTGTGTTTACATATGTGCTTGTGCAAGACATACAAGAAAGCAGTTCAGTATGCACCTTCATGCTTGTTCATGGAACACATAAAATGCTAACCACTACTTTTTTTGCACAAAAGGACAAACTCACTTATTGTGGTTTTTCTTTCAGCTCTGGAAGCTCAGTTCTTGTGATTTATGTGAAATAGCTAGAAATTCTGTCTATCAATCAGGGTTTTCACATGCTCTCAAGGCAAGTAAACAACCTTTCTCAACTACTTTCAAAGCTCGTTGGTGATCTTGAGCTTATTACATTCATTTTAGCCACAAACTATCTTTCACAAATTATGGTTAAGCAAATTCTTTCTTGATATGTTCTGTAAGTAATGCATTATACGGCACCATGAAGCATGTCATCATTTCATCTCTTGCAGGCACACTGGATTGGCAAGAACTACTACAAAAGAGGCCCTTCAGGGAACGATATTCATAAAACTAATGTGCCTCACATCAGGGGTCAGTTTAGGGACTTGGTACGAAAATATTTCCTTTACTTCTGTTGGACGAATAACTTAAATTTTGATGTTCCCTTGCTAGCCACGGTAGCTGATCAGAAATTTGCGTGATTTTCAGATTTGGAGAGATGAGATGCGTCTAGTATACCTAAACAATGTCATCTTACCTGACGAGGTGGACCAGTAACATGTATCCGGTGTATATGGTCCAGTTGCCATGGGAGTTACATTTTATGTTTGGGTATGCATTATTCCCCTTTCTCTGCCTGTTCAGTTGCCATGGGAGTTACATTTTATGTTTGGGTATGCATTATTCCCCTTTCTCTGCCGGTTCATACTTTCATCTCATTCCTTTTCTTCTCTATTAATCACTGCTCTGCGTGCCTATCTTGTTATGTGGAAAATCAAGCCATAAGCTTTTAACGTATTCTTTCTCTCAAACTTGCAGTCCCTGGAAATCAACATGGAAAGTGTTGTGATACACATCGTGTTCGGATTCCAAGCCGAGTGAAACGTCAAAACAAGTAGTGCCCCCAAGCACAACCAAAAGTACAAGAAGATATACACAATAAGATTGGATCTTAGATTAGGAAGGATGAAGCGGCTCACAGCGGGGTGCTAGATTTTGTCGTGTAGGGGAGGCAGGCAAACAATTGCTTTGGTGTGATTGTAATTGTGCTGCCTCTCGTTTGTGAAGGATGTTATACCAACATTGCATGTACTTTACCTAGTCTTGTAGTCCTGCGAATAAGGTAGCGCCGCTTGTTTTGCTCGCCAGTAGGAAAAAAGGTTTGGGTTATCAGATAGTGCCAACTGCTATGGATTATTGCCAAATGCTATGGATTATTGTGATCCAAGAGTGAGCTTGTCATCACATAAATCCAATCGAGGCCCTATCACTAGGGAGCGAGTCTCTTCTGAGACAACAGCAAATGACTTGGTGTCAATCAGGTCTTTTTGATTCAAGAATCATTTCCATTCTCTTCTTGATCAATATTGAGCCCTCTCTCAATTGTAGATTGCCTCGGAGTTTGTGGTGTTTGACTCCATAGATAAAGCAGCCAGAGGAAAAAAACGAAACTAGAGCCTACGAAAAACCACACCCCTTAGAAAAAGTGCCCATCTAGCTTTATAAAATCTAAAACGAACAAATGATATTCATATTGAGACTTAGAGTAAGTTCAACTGTATAGTTAATTGCGAGCTATAATAATTTACACAACATCTATATTTAGTAGCTGTAAATACGTATGAACAACATTAGTATCTGGCCCAACTCTTTGGATCGCAAAGTTTCTTGAAGCTCATGCTATAACTTTCCACATATTAGGGTTATATTACATTATGTTATGGTACTGTACTCACTCTCATGATCGTATAAAAATTAGACATTCATATAAATAATGACTAGTAGTTGAAGATGCCATAGATAATAAATATTGAGTTCTTGAAACAACACACTTAATTGGGAATGTCATAGTCTTGTTTAGATTGAAAGATGGTACTCCCTTAATTTCAATATATAAAAATTTTTAGGATTCTACATAGGTATTAAGAAAGTAGTGAAATAAATAGGATTAGTTGTAATTAGTTGAGATATATAGATTAAAACTTTTAATGAGAGATTGTTGTGATTGACGAGAGAGTAGGTGCAGAAGTTATTACATTTTAGAACAGATTTTGCACATAGGAAGTTGAGATGGAGTAAGTAGATCCATGTTGGTTGGGCGTATAATTGTTTCTTTTTTCACCTAGGTGATTGAAGGTGTTGTTTTAGTTTAGTGTATTTTTTCTAATGTGCCTGTGGGATCATTTTTCTTTTTAATGTGTAAGTCAGTCCAAACAAAAACAAGGATAAAGTCCAAATTATCGTCATGAAACTTTAGTGGCATTTCAATTTATACCTATTCTATAAATTCAGTTATTTTTAATCATAAACTCTTTAAACAGGATAAAATACCTCCTAATTCATTTCAAGACATATCTGCATTAGTCTTATGTGTTATACGTGTGGTATCAGTTTAGTCACGTGGGCTATCTAGTTACCATATTGAGAAAGCATTTTTTTTAAAATAATGTTAGGCCCACACAACATCTTTGGTCTATCTTCCTCCTCGTTACTCCTCTCCCACCTCTTAGGTATCTCCAAAGCAGTGCTTGGATGAACGCTTAGGAGAAAAAACCGGGTTTTTTTTCAACAATCGAACCAACACGATGCTAATCGATGGCATCGCTGCTACACGAGGCGTCGACGCCTGGCCGGTGCTTAAATCAGTGGCGAAGTAATTTTTGTGTAGGCCATGATAGGCTCCAACAATTCTAAGCACCTGTAACAATGTGTTGCATTGTGACAATTATGCTCTTAGTTAGTGCTTAACTTTGATCATTTTCTAAGCACCCGTATAAGCACCTAGCATTGGGAATGGCCTTATACTCTCCTCAATCATGACGTTTATTATATGTGTTTTGCTATGGACAACAAAGCTATATCAATGAACATGTTTTATTAAAACAACATCGCATTTACTTGTACATTGTACTCCTTATACACCTAACAACTCGGTTGTGTTCCCCGAAAAGAAAACAACTCGGTTGTGTTGAGTTTGACTATTTTGTATTTGTCAGGGGGTCATGCAAAAAATTACAGCAACAGTCCTAACGGCTTTTCAGGTCGTAAAATTGAACTGATGGACTGGAAAACTGAAAGGGCCATACGCACGTGTGAGGATAGAGATCTGTATCGATCGAAGCATTGCCTTGGATGGGCCTAAATTCTGACCATCCACGTGAGTGGGCAGTTTCCAAGACTAACACGCGATTTTTTTTCTAACTGCATTTCTACTTCGGTTAGTGTTTTTATTTTTTATATTTATTTTTAGTGTCACGTAGACGTCACATGGACGAAGATAAAGTCCAGATATGTGGCACGTCAGCTGAAACTATTCTAAATATTGCAGAGGGACTCAATATTCACTAGTTTTAAAAGTCAGGATGCTCTGATTTTGTGGTTAAGGCTTGACATATATTTGAGGGACATAGAGTGGACTTTTTTCTAAGGCAAGCTAATGATGTTCACTTACCACAGGTCTGGCCCACAAACAAACGGCCCAGCCCCAACTCAGATGCATTTTATTTATTTATTCTTTTCCTCCCTGTCCCCTCTCGTTAGTGTTTCCCCTTTCGCCCAGCCACGGCGGCAACAAAAATTTTGGAAGCCTCGACGAGCGGGACAACGCCCGAGCTTTTTCCCCACTTCTCCTTCCCCTCCTCGCCGTCGCCGGCGTCGGCGGCGGATAGCGAGATGGCTCCGGCGATCGGGTCGCGGAGGCTCACGGTGCTGCGTGAGTTCCACCCGCACGAGCTCACGGCCGAGGAGTCCGACGGCGAGGGGGGCCCCGGGGAGCGGCCTCCGCAGGACTACGACTACTTCCTCTTCGACCCCGCTCTCGCCGCCTCCCCGGCCGCGGAGCCCGGCGAGGATGCCGCCTCCTCCTCCGGCGCCGACGGCGACCACGAGCTCTTCATCCGTGGGAATCAGTGCGCAAGACATCTCCTCCGCTCTACCGTGTTGGTGGAAATTGGGAGTTGGGGCATAATTAAGCTTGTTATCCCGTCGAAATAGGGAAATGGGCAGAATTAAGCTTGTTGCTTTGTTATAAATGTAGTAACAACTGTGCATTAAGAATCTCCGAATTTCATTGTTCAATTTCCACCTCTAGCTCATTTGTATCTCTACGTCTGGGAGAGGCATGGTTTTGCAGACTCACACTAAGAGTACCACTTCATTTTTAATTTATTATAACTTGTAGTAAAATGCTTATGTTTTCCCAATTGGCATTTCTGCGTATTGGCTTCCATATTTTATATGCTGCTATTTGTTCTAGTGGTCAAAGAGCAAAGATGTGAACACCATAGAGCATTTTACCTTCAGTGTGCTCTGTTTACGCATAACGCATTTCCAGGTCAATGTTGTGCTCTGGAATTCTTATCCATTCTCTTTTATGTAGTCACCCTAGGGTGCATGCGCTTTTTTAAAATTTTGACCTTTAATATTTACATAAACATTTGGATTCACCAAATTTAGTGATATTATTAAATTCGTCATCATGCATGTTTCCATATCATTGCATTTAATCACTTTGGCTAAGCATGGTCAAAGGCATCCATGGCAGACTATGTCAATGCCTGAAATGTTGAGTTTAAGAGAATGGTGAAACTAGTTACTAGCAGAAAGAAATTGGTTAGGTGGCGCTTTGTTTCTATTGGTATCTGAAAAATGTGGCTTGAAGTGCTTCATTGATTGATTGATCTGTTTTAAATTTAAAGGGATGGAAGTTCAGTTCATTTATTTCTTTTTGATGATAATTTAGTTCATTTCTTTCATGTCTAAGTTTGATTTGCATGTTTCCAGTGAATTAGATGAAAACGCATCAATATAGGTCAGGGCTCGAATTCTGGGTCACGTAAAAAAATGTTGGCCTCGCTGAGTAAAAGGCTTTAAGAGTTAAACACGATTGTGTCTTATAGATGCTCAATTAGGTGGCTGAACTACCTTGTGTCATGTTTTATTACTATTAATATGCTTGCTAATTTCTTGGATTTGACTAGTTAGTCTGTGCCTGTTAGGGGCCTCCTAGGAGCCTATTAGGTGCTAGGCGCCACCTAGCGTCCAACTAGCGCCTAGTGCTTTCTTGAACTATGGGTACGTTTCCAGACTTCTAGTGGCAATACTCTGGGACGTCTCTCCCCATAGTCTTTTTTTTATAAATTGGCTGAAGTTATATATCTCAATGACGTTACTAAATTTTGTGCTCAACTACTTGAATTTTTTGTAGTTAAAGCGATTCTTTCATTTGGTAGATGTTGACTTCTTGTATAATCAGTATGTATGTTCATGTTTTCCCTATCTTGAAGTATAATATGGAGTGCTGGTTCATGCGTCCACAAAAGGCACCTCTCACCAAATACAATCATAATGGTATTTTGATTTTTCTGTTTTCCTTGTTTAACAAGTAACTATCTCCCTTGATCCTTTTTTGCATATAATTGCTCATAGATTTGAACTGTGACTGCTGATATCTCTATGATAGATGTGTTTCTCCCTCCGAGTACTTAACCTGTTCTTTTTTGTTTCTGTTCATACATGTTTCCTTATTCTCCTGCAGCTCTAAATTGTTTTCAATTGTACTAGAGCTGAAAATTGACCTTCAATGCTTCAAATATCTACTCTGTATACATTTTAGTTATACAGCACTAGGTTGTTGATCTTTCCGGCGAACAAAATCAACATGTTGACAGTGCATTTTCTTTTCTTTTAGTAGCATGCTTCTGATTACTTAGAAACTTACAATAGGTGTTTGTTTGCTGATGTTGACCTTAACTGCAGGCCTGCTGGTGTAGGATGGACACAACTCGTGACGCACTTCTATGCGTTCTGCAGGTCGATACTTTATCTATATACAATGTAAATGGGGAGTTCATTCCCTTATTATATATATTATAGTGCCGAATGACTGCTGAAATATTATCCCTTAATTTTTTTTCATGCCCATAATGCACACAATTCATATTGCAGGCGAGGTTGCCAGTATTCCACTACCATATACTGTTTCATCAATGTGGCTCTTCTGGTCTTCTACTTTATACAGAATTATAATATACAGTGAGACTAAGACCATGTTCTCTATACAGAACAGGGAATTGGTCTATATATATACAAGTTCAATGGTCTAACATCCCCCACAGCTGTAGCGAGAGGAGAACGGACACAGAGACTAAAACAAAAACTAGTGAACAAAGACGTGCGTAGATCTTTAGTCATGATATCGGCGAACTGATACGTCGACGGTATATGAAGCATCCGAACGTGTCCTAAAGCGACCTTGTCACGTACGAAGTGAATGTCAATCTCAATGTACTTCGTGCGTCGATGATAAACCAGGTTAGCGGTCATGTAAACGGTACTAACGTTGTCGCAATAGACAACGGTCACAGAAGCGATGGGTGTACGGAGCTCCTGGAGAAGCTGGCGAATCCAGCAACACTCGGCGATGACGTGGGCAACGGCGCGATACTCAGCTTCGGCGCTGGACCAAGACACTGTAGTCTGGCGTTTGGAGGACCAAGAGACTAGAGTGTCGCCGAGGAAAACGCAGTAGCTGGAAGTGGAGCATCAGGAGTCGGGGCAACCCATCCAATCCGCGTCAAAATACGCGGTGAAAGAGTCGATGGGGTTGGAGCTGAGATGTAGGCCGGTGGATAGTGTGCCCTTCACGTAGCGAAGGATACGCTTCAGCAACGCGAGGTGAGGTTTGTGCGGAGCATGTATAAAGAGGCACACTTGCTGTACGGCATATGTTAGATCAGGTCGTATGAGTGTGAGGTACTGGAGCGCACCAGCAAGACTCCGGTACTAGGAGGGATCGACGATGAGAGAGCCGTAGGTGGTGGAGAGATTGGCACGAGTGTCGATCGAAGTGGCGGTGGAGTGACATTCGGTCATGCCCGCACGTTGGAGAAGATCCATGGCATACTGGCACTAGAAGAGGAATAGCCCGTGAGAAGAGCGCGTAACAGAGATGCCAAGAAAGTAATAGAGAGGACCTAGATCGGTCATGGTAAACTTCGAGTAGAGTCGGGTCATGATATATTGTAGGGTGGTCATCGAGGATGCTGTAAGAATGATGTCATCGATATAGAGAAGGGGATAAGCGGTGGTATCTCCGATGTAAAGTACGAAGAGGGACGTATCGGAGACGGAAGCCATAAAGCTAAGTTGTCGAAAATAAGCAGCAAAGCGCTGGTACCAAGCCCGAGTGGCCTGTTTGAGGCCATAGAGAGAGCGCTGAAGGAGACAGACGTCGTCGGGACAAGATGGATCGATGAAGCCTGAAAGTTGCTGGCAATAGACCGTCTCCGTCAGATGGTCGTGAAGGAAGGCATTTTTCACGTCGAGCTGATGGATCGGCCAAGAACACGAGGCAGCGAGAGTGAGCACAACCCAAATGGTAGCAGGCTTGACGACGGACTAAAGGCCTCGTTGTAGTCAATGTCGGAATGTTGAGAGAAACCGCGGACTATCCAACGCGCCTTGTGACGAGCAAGTGAGCCATCAGAGTAGAACTTATGTTTAAAGATCCACTTATTGGTCACAACGTTAGCACCGGGAGGACGAGGGATGAGGCGCTAGGTTTCGTTATCCATGAGGGTCTTGTACTCATCGGCCATAGCCACGTGCCATTGGCGATTGGCCAAGGCAGAACGGTGAGTTACCGGAATGAGTGAGACGACACAATAGACTGCGGAGAACCCGTAGCGCTGGGTAGGGCGGAGGGATCCGGTTTGGGATCGGGTGATCATATGAGAAGAGGTGGAGGCCGCACGGTCCGATGGTAACGTCGATGGTGGGGCAGGGTCAGAAGGGAGGAGGGTGGCATCGGCTCTGGATCGACGATTATAGGTTCGGAGAAAGGGCTGAACGAGGTTAGCTTGAGCCGATGGAGGGTGGGAGGCCGATAGGGGTTGGTGAGTCGATGGAGGTTGATGAGCCGATAGAGTTGGTGGGGTCAATGGGGGTTGGACGAGATCAGCCTGAGCCGATGGAGGGTGGGGGCCGATGAGGGTTGTGGAGCCGATGGAGGTTCGATGTGGGTGACAGCGGAGCGGAGAAGAGTAGGATAGTCGTTCAAGGGGTCCTTAGGAATGACCGATGTGGAGTGCGGAGGTGTGGTTGGTGGAGAATGTCAGGACGATATCGTGTTGGTTAGAAGAAAGTCGAGGTCGCCAAACGAAGGTCCACGGTAAAGTAAATCGAAAGGGAAATAGGATTCGTCAAAGACGACATGGCAGAAGATGATCTGTCGGGTGGAGAGATCAAAACAGCGGTATCCCTTGTGGAAAGAGGGATAGCCAAGGAAGATGTAGGCGGTGGAGTGTGGTGCGCGTTTATGAGGGGCGGTGGCTGTTAGGTTGAGGTAGCAGAGACACCCAAAGAGAGAGTAGTCGGGCGTCTTGTGGTACAGAAGAGTGTAGGGAACGTTGTGACGAATGGAAAAGCAAGGGCGCCGATTTAGTAGGTAGGTCACAGTGGTCAGTGCTTTAGCCCAGTAGTATGCAAGTAGATGGGCATGAAGAAGTATAGTGCAACTAATATTGTTTAGAGTTCGAAGAAGGCGTTCGGCCTTGCCATTTTGGAGAGAGGTGTAGGGACAGGAGAGGCGAAGATGAGTGCCACGGGAAGTGAGAAAGGCTTGGATGGCACGGTTTATAAACTCCGTACCATTATCAGCCTGTATGGCTTGGATGAAGAGATTGAATTGGGTGGAAACATACTTAGTGAAGTTGATGAGATGAGAGGCAACCTTGGACCTGCTTGTGAGGGGAAACGTCCAGTAGTAGTGTATATAATCATCAAGTATTGCAAGATAGTACTGATAACCTGAGACACTCTTAACTAGAGAAGTCCACACATCACAATGAATTAATTCAAAAGGTCTAGAGGTACAAGACATAGAGGGGAAGAAAGTCGCACATGTTTGCCAAATTGACAAGAGTGGCAGACAGTGGAGTTGTTGTGGTTACACTGTATGGAGACGCTGCGATAGAGAGTGGCGACAGTGTCGGGACTAAGGTGACCAAGGCAAAGATGCCACAAACTGGTGGAGGTGGCTAGGCTGGTGTGAGGAGTGGACGGCGCAACGGGGATGGTGTAGAGGTCGCCGTCACTATTGCATCGAAGCATCTCACGCTAGGTCGGGATATCCTTCACAGAGAAACCAAAAACGTCAAATTCAATTGAGCAATTGTTATCTCTAGTGAATTGGTGGACAAAAAGTAGATTGTGGACGAGTGAAGGAACTATGAGGACATTGTGGAGTGAAAAATTGCATGTGGGTGTAGATAGGATGGAGTCACCATGGCATGTGATAGGGAGAGATTGTCCATTGCCGATGGTAACGAAAGGGAGGAGGAAGGATAGCGAGAGAATTGTGTACCGTCCAATGAAGCCATGTAGGATGACGCACCAGAGTCTAGCACCCAGGGGTACTAGGGTTGGAGTGACATCTGGTTGAGAACGGCGATGAGGCCAGCCTGGTTCCACGAGGGAGCCGACTGGGTGGTTGATGAGGGTGTGATCGGCTGAGGCGGTTGGACGAGAGCGGATGCCTTGTGGGCGTGAGGGTGTACGCTGAGGACCCCGAGCTGCCAGCCGATGGGGCTGCGTAGCTAGGATTGGAGTGTCTAGGGGTTGTAGCAAAGCCACAAACCCATGAGACTGGCGGAAGGGGTAGGGACAGGAGTAGGGTGCGGTTGTATCGGACCGCTCCAGCTCTTACCCTTGCCATTCCCTTTGCCTTTGCCGTTGCCACTGACGCGGGCTTTGTTGCCGTGGCCGAAGCCATGGCTACCAGAGCCGCGAGAGGTGGTAGCAGCGCACGGTAGGCGGCAGCCGATGGGATTGAAGCAGCCATGATCGGCTACGGCGAGGAGAGCGGTGTGGACCACAGTCTTCTCATCGTTGGCCAGACGAAGTTTCTTGAGAACTAACATGTCGTGGGCCCAAGCAAACGTGATAAGAGGTATAGAGTTGGCGATGTCATCGGTGGTATTGGAGAAGCGAGGATTGAGTTCTCGTAAGAGGGTAAGGACGAGTTGTGAATCGGCCACAGGATGGCCAACATCACGAAGGGCGACAGCCTTGACCTTAAGGTGTTGGAAGTACGAGGAGACAGAGGAGTCTCCTTGTACTATGGAGTAAAACTCATTAAGAAGGAAGATGGCGCACGACTGCTTGTTTGCTTGAAAAATCCGCTCGATGGCCATCTAGAGATCCCGAGCGGTGGGATCGGTGTCGTCCATTGTAAGGTCGAGAACGAAGTCATCGACCGAGTCGAGCAGCCAGCTGCGCACGCAGCACTCGATGATGTCCCACTGGGGATCATCGGATTGAGGTGGAGCGGAGCCATCGATGTAGGAGCAAAGGCCAAACTTTTCACATAAGAATTTGAAAAAGAAAATCCATTTGGAATAGTTGGCGTTGAGGTCGAAAGAGATGGGAACGTGAGATTTCACGTTGACGGTGGCGTAGGGTGATGAGAACATCGGCGGAATGGTGCCTGAGTTATTGTCAAGAGCGTCAATGGCCGGAAAGGATCCGACGACTGAAAAAGTGCTAGAACTAAGAGCCGATTTGGTAGTCATGGCGAGAGAGTAGCGGGGCGTAATAAGCCGATGAGAATATTGAGCCGATAGGGAGAGGCGGGTGTCCGATGTGGACCGATGTGTAGCCAATGAGAGTAGGTGGCGGAGTAGGTGGCTGATGAGAGTAGGTGGCCGATGAGTGGGTGGCAGTGTAGGTAGAGTAGGTAGAGTAGATAGGTCACGGACATGAGAAAGTAGGTGGACCATGAGCGCGGGGTTCGCGTCCGTGAAGTGAGGTTTCGCGTCCGTGGACATGTGGACGCAACTGAGTGGGGCGGACTAGGAAAACGGGAGAAGTCACAGGCGCAAAGAGAAGGAGTTCGCGTCCGAGAAACAGGAATTCGCGTCTGTGGATGCGTCGGAGTGACGCGGACGTGAGTGGAGAAATTTCGTGTCCGAGAGCAAGTGAGCGTGTTGGAAGAGTAGAAACCAAAAGAGTGTTCTAACAGATGGAGGGCGGACAGGTCCAGCCGATGGAGACCGCGAGCGCAGAGGTGCACCGGCGTAGGAAGAAGGGAAGGTGTGCCGAAGCGAAGGTGGGTCTAAACGAGACGAGGAGGCGGCTGGAGGCTATATCCTTGTCACGTGGTGGAAAGAGGCGAGTAGGCGGTGGAGGAGGAGAAAGACCGTCTGCGGAGGAGATGAAGGGGATGAGAATCGAGGCGAAAAAGGTAGAGGAGGAGTACTAGAGAAAAAAGTCTGCGACGGGGAGGAAGCGTCGGCTCGCTGGCGAGATGGCTGGTTAGTTTTCGGGGGCATCGTTATGGATCGGTAGGATTAGTATGTTTTCTCAAAAGAATTCTTATAGGTGTACAGTAGACAGTAGAAATTGGGAGTATTAAGTAGAGATGGCTGCTTAGGTTTGATACTATTCAATATATAATATTTACTCGTGGCCGAAAGGAAGCTAATAGATTGATCTTATCTGTTTGGACCTCTCTTCGTATGCCACCAGCCGTTCTATAAAAAAAAACTCATTCCTTGAACGAAGCCTCTCTTTTGCGATAAGAATTATGGCTATTGGCTTTTCAGCTTTCACCTCTCTACTGCTTCTGGAGCAGCTTTAGCGCTTATAGTGCAACTGGATGGTAACTCGTATAAATCCACATGATTTCTCAGATAATCCATATGATAATCTAGATACAACATTTTCAATGAGTTATGTTTAAATTTGAGTAAACTGCACCTTAGGCAGGCATTATTACTAAAGTTTCTTTATGGACTAGGCCATATCTAATGTTTTCACTTTGAACCAATATTTTTGTTTTCACGTATTTCTTATTGGACCACCCTTCTCTTTACCATCATCAGCTGGCTGCTCCTACCTCAAGCTCCAATGGCGTCAATGCATGGAAAGCTACCTGACTCAACTTTCAATAGCACATTGACCCTAATGCACAAGATTGAGTGAAAACACATAGTAGGTTTCAATCCTCCAAATCTATAACAACAAAGATCTGATTTATAAAGCACGAGATGGATTTGAAAGAGAGAAGAAAGTGCTCAAAGACACAAAGCATTTTTAGCACCAAGCTTAATACAAATTAATTTTGAATAAAATGAATGAGTAACCTATAAATAAAAAGGTTGGTGGGGGTTTAAATAGATTTCCCAAAACCTATCCATTAGGGGCTAAAATTCATCCTAAGTTAGATAGTCCGATCATTTAAGAAGGCCCCGAGTGACTTAAAAAAAAGTGCATAGTGATATGTTTGGTGAAATTTTGAACTCTGAGGTGTCGGATAGTCTAACATAAATATCAAATACTTCTAAAAGTAGAGCATTTAAGTTCTCAACGACAGATCAAACTTCAGAAGAATTTTGGATACTCTATATCATCGGACAATCCAATCCAATCCAACCATCAGAGTCTCCAATCAACACTTAGCACCAACACTTTAAAACACAACATTTTTCATTTTAAACTAGAGATCGAAGTGCAACAAAACTTCAGAAACTCTGAGGCATCAGACATTCCAATCTAACATTGGATAGTCTGATCTTTTTTAGCAGCAAAGAAGTGCGGTGAAATTTCGAACAATTTGAAGCATCGGATAGTCAGATACTTTGTTGGATACTCTGATCAGAAAACTTAAAAACATTTAAAGAAACCAATTTGAACAGTAATGTTCAACCAAATTATGCATGTGGTATCTCTCTTAATAATGATTACCATTTTCAAAATGCTGACATTTCTCGATTCAACCAACGGATCACATTTTGACCATGCAAGCACTTAAATAATTTCATTAGAAGTTTCTAAATGTGATATCATTAATATTAAAACCAATTAGAGGTCTAAGATGTATTTTTACACTTAATGTGCAGCCCTGGGCCACCTCCACCTGAGATCCAACTAGCGCTTCCCCTGTTGCTGAGAGTAGCACGGTCTTCACTGTGCCCTGTGCCATGATTTTACCTCCTCCCAAGAGCCAGCGACGAGCTCAAGCATCCCCGCGTGCAGCGAGATGTTCTCTAGCTTCATTTTCCCTCAGCGCTAATCATGCTCGAGAAAAGGATGAGACTGTGCTTGCTCTCGAGGGCAACGCACTACTATAATATAATATTTTAGTGCCGGTTTATAATATTTTTAATCAACCGATACGCATTAACCGATACGCATAATTGGAGACTGATATTTTTAGTCCACTTTAACTTACTATTATTAAAAATCTATTGCACTTTGAAGGGAAAGGGGCAATAGGCTGGCCCAATTGCAACTTAAGGTAAAAAAAACCTGGTTGAAAGTGAAAACGTTGGTATGTTTGGTTGCTCTACGTCACCAGCTTGGCTTGTAACGCTCATCCAGGCTGCTCTCTGCCTAGCTAGGGTAATACAGTTGGTTTTGTTTGGTTGTCTGTATGTGTTTGTCTTGAATGATCTGAGATGCTATCTGGTTGGTTGTCACAAGATGCCACATGCAGAAGATGGTGTTTGGACCTTGAGTTCTTAGAAATGGCAAGGTTACCACATGAAACATGTGAATGGAAAAGTTTCAAAGTCCTGCCACTTGTGCCAGGTGTGGTGTAACCTTGGTTTTATGGATGATTTTTTTTCTAACTCACTGTAATAAAGAATTGATGTGAAAAAGTGTGCAGTAAACCTCAATCATAGAACTTTGAAGCGTGTGGATGATTTTTTTTCTATACTACGGATGTTCATTGAGACTGAGATTTAAGAATTCAGTAATCACAATGCATTGAAGCTCGCAAGGTAGACATTGACATTCACAGAACTTATCAGTCACCAAGGTGTAATCATCATTGACCATATCATAGATCAAATAAGCATAATACAAATATCAATAGTCAGCATTGGCCATTTCACTACAAACATCAAACATCAACAGCAACAAAGATGAAATTTGCATAATGCAAATTTCTAATCCAGTTGTTCACTACCCTCTCTCCAATACAATTAGCTAAATTACATATACATATGAGTTCTGTTTGTGAGCCTTGTACAGACTCACTTAACTTTTCAGCCTTTGTTCTCTCGACAAGTGACCATTCTACAAATAGAGGTAGCCATCTAGCAATGCAACATCCACTGTACCTGAAAACAGAACCCATGTCCCTTCGAATTCCCAGTTGTTAGTGACCTTTGATTTGAAAAAAAATAAAACCTAAAGTTACCTCATTATTGCATTTAGAAACAATGTATAACCAGCATGACCTCAAATTGGCAGCACATGCATTATGGCAGAGAGAGATACCAAGAAAGAAGATAAAAATATCAGATTTAGTTTTCTGACAAAAATGGACCAGCACTATCTTGTCAAATCATAACAACAAGTTTAGAGAGGATGCCAGATACAACAGGGACAACCATCACCAGGCAAGAAAAACTATCTTCACATGCTCTGTTCACATCAGTGTAAAAGAGATGGCAGCAAGAACTAGACATCACCAGGCAAAAGTAAATTGAGAAGTATTAGTTAACCACCATTTGCTCCATGAAAAACTGACAAAGATCACAGTTAAGCATGTAAAATAAACAAGGGCATGTTTGGTTGCTTGGCCTTATGGAAATAGGAACAAGTGTCAGCAAATCTGTTCATAACAGTCAAATATGACAAAGAAAAAAAAGACCAAGTGTAGCAACATCTATTCATGTGCATCATACACAACACCATTAAGCATCATTGGCCACCTTTCCTAACCTAATAGCAAGAAAAAAATACTCAAGTGTAGAAAAATCTGTTCATATGCATCACAATTAGCAGCATTAATCATCATTGGACATCTTTCCCAGCATAACAGCAAGAAAAAAAGAACAATTGCAGAAAAATCTGTTCATGTGCATCACAATTAGTAGCATTAATCATCGTATGACATCGTTCCCAGCCTAACAGCAAGAAAAAGAAGAACAAGTGTAGAAAAATATGTTCATATGCATCACAATTAGCAGCATTAACTATCATTGGCCATCTTTCCAAGCATAACAGCAAGAAAAAAGAGCACGTGCAGAAAAATCCGTTCATATGCATCACAAACAGCAGCATTAATCATCATTGGCTACAGCAATAATCATCATTCAAAGTATGAAATTGAACAATCAAGGCAGAGATTCAGCAAGCATCATGCAATACAACACTGTTGTTCACTACAAAAGCCATTTGGTGTGTCCAATACCACCTTAATCAGCAGCTAACCAATTTTCCTACAAAAAAGATATGGTGTCAATTTGGTATACATGTATGCCACGGCTGTCACATACAATGGATGTTATCTCCAGTGGCATACCATCATCGACCATGGATATTTACTCAGACAAAACACAATAAGCACAATAATGTGCACAACCAAAAGGGTAACAGAACAAATTTGAATGAGCATACCATGAAAAACAAATAAGCATTCAAAGTTTGCTCTGACATTGAACTAAAGCTATGAGACAACAAATCGAACTAATATTCATGCGTAGCAGACTGAAAAGTTAGTAGATCTGGGGGAAAATTAACTAATCATACCAAATAAACAGCTACAAAGGATACCAAGAGTACACGGCTTCAACATTTAAATCCACCCAAATCAACCAAGAAAATGCGTAAGCTTTTAATAGATGTACAAATTTATGAAGGGCACATGCTCTAATCCATTCAAATGAGAGGAAATCAGCCAAAGAGAGGACAAGAAATTGAGGAAGGGGAAAAAGGGAAGAGGATGCCCAACCTTGCAATGGGCGGCCGACAACCGTCCATGCACTTACCCTGGTGCTCGACGGAGAGAGCCCGCAGACGAGAGGGAGGACGACCGGCGCCGGGAGAGAGAGTGAGACGACCAGAGGAAGAGACGGAGGATGGCCGGAGTCGGGGGAGAGGGCCGTCGCTCACGCCCAGAGGGGAGGAGCAGCGCGGCCAGAGACGGGCGGCAAACCCTAGTTTTTCGCCAGAGGGGAGAAGTGAGGCGGGGAGGGAGCGAGGAAAGGGGCGGTGTGGTTCTACCGCGAGGTGCATCAGGCAACAGACACCACCTACATGGACAAGTGCGGCCCAAGCCTGATGCAGGGCAACCAAACACACCGGTTAGGCATTAGCCGGTTCAAGACAAAACTTTACTACCTGACTTAGTCTCAAGGTGCAATTCACTCTTTCAATTTTGATCCTATGCGCTTTCAGAATTAGAACGAGTATTCTCTAAAGAAAAGAAAATAGGAGAAACCCAAGGAAAATGGATGAATAAGCTATTTTATAACTGAAAAATGTCCAAGCTTCAAAAATTCATAGAAAATTTACCCCAACTCCAAATGAGCCGAACTGAATTTTGTTAGCATTATAATAATATTCATTTTATTGTTGAGTAGTCAAATTTAGCACAACTATTATGCAAAATAACATAATGGTTGAGTGGCATGAGAGTAGGTTGAGTTGTTTAAAAGGAAAAAAAGTTCGATGGCTAATAATACCGGTTTGAACCTTTTTTGATAAAATTATACGAGTTTATAAAATTATAAGTGTTGTAGATATGATATAATAAATTAGATACTAAGTTGAGTAGAAGCATGGATGTAGAACCGTGTAGATATGGTTTAACAAATTAAATTGGGTGTCAGACCAACGCATTACATTAGAGAATGCATCAAAAAATTACAGTAGGTTTTGTGGTTTGGCAGAGAACGTTCTAATGATCTTGTGAACCAACTGTTTTGCCAAATAAGGAAAATGCTAAACTTCGAAGGACAACGAAAAGGCAATGAATCACAAGGCAACAGCCAATTTGTGTAGTGACTGTTACAGCTTTACTAGAACGTTTGTAACAGTTCAAGAAAATTGTCCAAGGGGCAAACCGGAAATAATTCCCCAAAAGAATTATATACATGCATCCGTGGAAATACACTCTCCTTTTTTCGGATGAGAAGCAGAGAAGCATTCTCCTCAGAAACAACCAACCGCATTCAAACTCTCAGACAGCATAAGAGCTCTCATCTAGGACTATCTTGGTTTGCTTACAGCTGCATTTCTCTACCCCATGGCCATCATTCTGATTAAACCCTAGGTGAACCAACAGCATAGATTCCTAAACCTAGAAAATAATTTATGGCCTTGATCGACACTTTTTCCTTGCTAAACGATCCAATGTATTCCAAATAGACAATTCTTCACTGTTATCTCTGAGGTTGATTCTCAATCGGCTCAACCAACCTCCTTTGAGGGCTCGAGACGATGTGACCGTAAACGAACTCGTTCCATGTGTCTGGCAACCCAGGTAGGCACCAGTGGATGCAGTCCGCGAACTTGCGGGGGTTTACCTTCTGCTCCTTCGTCAAGAGCTTCCCCTGCCGCAGGGTGTGCACGGATGTGTGCGCATCCTTGCGGATCTCTGACAATGCTGTTATGTTGATGAAGTGCACTGGCACCCTCTTCATAGCCTTCGTCACGTGATGAGCTGTAGAGAACAGATCCCAGTCCGTGCCCAACTCCAATTTCTTTGTGTAATTGATAGCTGGCTGCGTCTCAGAGAAGCATTTTATGGCATCTGGTTTCCCCCAGCCCTCGCTCCTGTATAAAAGACAAAAGTTATCATACAATCCGTGATCACACCCAGCCATTTTCACTAGAAGAATTGCACAAGATATGACAATTCAAACAGAATAACATTACCACTATCTGAACTTTCAAGCTAACAGCACCATTTTTAATTTCCTAGCAATGCCAAGGATTTAACTGCATGCTTCTTGTGGATCCCTCTGAGAAATCAAATGACAGACACACAACGCACACACACAGAGGAGGGAGGACTTACTGCATATGCACAGGTGACACACTCATGAAGAAGACTGTACTTCTTTTTGGATCTACATGCTTTTCTACCCATCTAGACCATGTCTTGAGGACCTTTCGGTATGCAGCCACACGTTCCATTTCATCATATCTCACTGGTTTCTTTGAAAATGATCCACCACGTCTGCAATCAAAGTGCATTTACAAACTTAGTCTAGCAATCCAGGATCATTACATTCCAGGCAATCCCAAAGATTGTCCAGCATTCTAGTCTCAATGCCCATGAGGATTAAAGATTAAGTTTTAGAAGCCACTCACAAAATTTTCATCTCTGGTGTATTCATCCACCAAATATAAGTGTTGAAAATCAAGTAGTCCACCCCTTCCCAATTTGCTGCATGCTTTGCGATTGATGTTGGCTTGATTATGCGGTCAACGATGCTATGCATGTTTGGATCATCTGAGTTTGACTCAACTAGAAAAGGTGCCCAATAGAACTCAATAGTAGCATTGTACTCCTGAAATATTCCATGTAAATGTTCCAAATTAGAAATGTAAGATGTTAGCCATTACTCTTTGGTCGGTAAAAACAGAAATCTACAAAGACATATAGCTTTGGAATCTATTAGATTTTTTATTAGAGTGACATTTTATAGAACCGGTTATAGCCATATTGTTAGTAATTGTCTGTGACTCTGTTCTGTAATCTATTAAATTATTCCATTGTGTCATGTTAGGGACCAGTAAGCAGTAGCTAATTACCTCAAGGCGGAAGACATTTAGAGACTCATTCTTGACAAGCGATTTCTTCTCCCAGGGAGCCTCAGATTGGACAAGGCACACCATGGACTCCCATTGGTTCCGATTCAGCGAATCCCCCACAAACATCAACCTTTTGTTCCTCAGCTTCTCCAGAAGCAACTTAGCGTCAAATCTGGGAATTTTTTGTCAAGCCACAAATTTAGTTTTTTTAAAAAAAAACACACACACACACACACAGGTAACAAAAACTGCATAATATAGATTATAGAATATAAATTTGCTTGGATGTTTTTCTTAGAACAATATTTAGGGCTCATTTTGATGGAGAGAGATTAGGCCCACGAAATTGAATCAAAATCCCTGCTCATCCAATGGGATTGGGTTTAACCTTTTCCTATCCAACCAATAACAGTTTAACATTTATACACTTGAGAGGATAGTGCAATGCATTTCCATACCAGAAAGTATTATATCAAGATTTCATGATTTATCAGCACATAAAACTTGTCTGCAACTTGAAAATAAGGCCCAGGGTCTCATAAAGACTTCGCCTGTTAGAACTGTAGGATAGACATGCATAAACTCTAATATGTCCCATTTAGATATGTTAAAATTATTTCAAGCCCTGTCATGCAGCAACTACCATTTATTTTCAGATTTCAAACCATTCAACTTCCCCTCCTAACAACTTTCTGTAACAAACAGAACTTCTCTATCAACCATTGAATTAATTAATACATTTGAAGACTACACTGATCAATAGGTGCAGTCTCTTTTCTCGTCAATTATAGCACCTAACCAATTGAAGTACAATATATACCAATCTTGGTTGCAAAGAAACATAGCTCATGAGTACAGGTTTCAATGGATCAAGCACACCAGATATACTTTGTGGTCATAATGCAGTGTGATGCTGCACAACCACTTACCTTGATGGTACATTGGACTACTAAAAACAATTAGGACAAAACCCTTGCAAGAATTAGAAAAGGATCTCCGCAACTCCCATTATTGAAGTAAAACAAAAACCACCACCGTTCTTAATTTGCAACTACTAATCAGCTGCAGTAAATGTAAAACTCACAAGTTGCTACGATGTAATGATCCCCTAAGAATTATAGCAAATTAGCAATGGCATCCTCCTTTATATCGAGCAACAGTAAAACATGTCAGAAACCCCTCGGCGGAGTAGTTAGATGTTGATCGAATGTATAACACCATATGCTGCTACCCCTACTTAAACTAATTGCCGGTCTACTATTTTGTAGCCTAATCGCGCCCCAGACCAGTGACGACACACATGGAATGACATCGGGCGAGATACCACGTAGTATCAACGATCACACCATTGTCGTGTACACTCCATACGCAATTGCGGCACCAGCAGCCGGAGACCTTGAGCTTACCACCCACGTCAACAAGAAATTCGGAAGAACAGACAGAGCAGCAAAAAAAACAAAGATGATGACGCGCGCCCCCCAACCCAACCTCAGCGCTCGCATCTGCGGTCAACAACACTTCACCACGCGAAAGACCACACATGATCTCTGCTCCTGATCCGCGGCCGCACATACGCAGCACAC
This sequence comes from Oryza coarctata, assembly GCA_030770085.1. Classification (NCBI taxonomy): domain Eukaryota; kingdom Viridiplantae; phylum Streptophyta; class Magnoliopsida; order Poales; family Poaceae; genus Oryza; species Oryza coarctata. The sequence goes on from CM061471.1 coordinate 11,518,335, forward strand.
GCGTACGCCCGCGCTTTCCAGTTCACGAAACGAAAGCGCACGCCCGAATACCCAACTGTACGTACGTATACGCGTACATATACAACCGTAGATGGGAGGAAAGTACGGCGGCGGCGGCGTACCTGGGGAGGTCGCAGCCGTCGGGCTGCCACCGCCATTTCTGGTAGTCGTCGTCGAGGCGGCCGTTGCGCATGCAGGTTACCTGCTCGGTGAGGAACTCGCAGGCGGACTCCTTGTACAGCGGCCCGTTCGCCTCGTCGTACACCCACCTCCCCCGGTACACGTCGCAGCTCTTGCCGCCGTGATCCCCTCCCTCCGCTGCCGCCGCCGCCGGCGGCGTCTCCGTCACCTGCTCCAGCAGAGAAGGCGGGGTCTCGGCTGACGACGCTCCGGAGTCCGCGGCCACCGGTGGAGCTTCGCCCCGATCCGTCGCCGCCTCCGCCGATTCGACCCCCCGCGCCGGTGAGGAGTGCACCTCGACCGCCTCCGCCTCCTTCTGCCGCAAGTGGTTGCTCCGAAACCGTCAGTACCAGCAAGCGAGGGCAGAGCGGAGGGGTGCAGCGTGGTGCTTACCGTTGTGGCGGAGAGCTTGGTGTAGGCGCGGGCGCCGTCTCCTCCTCCTCCCCCACCTCCGCCGCCGCCGCCGCTACTTCCCCCAACGCCGTGGCGGCGGAGCGAGGCGGCGATGTGAGCGCTGTCGTAGAGCACGGAGACCCCGAGCAGCAACGCGAGCGCGAACACCGCCGCGACCTGCGCCCGCCTGCTCGGCGCTCCCACCAGCGGCCCCGCCCCGCCCTTCCTCCGCGGGATCCGCATCGCTTCCTCCTCCTCCCCCGAGAAGCTACCGACCTCCTCCCAGCCGCCTCGAACTAAGGAAGGAAGCAAGCCGCGCCACAGCTCGAGCCGAAGCGCCTTGCCGCCTTCTTCCTCCTCAAGCTCCCCTCGGCTCACTACTATTTCCTCGTGGAGAATTTTTCTCTCCCTCTTTCTTTTTTGGGAAGCGGAGCATGAGAGGAACGGAGGGGCACGCACTTAGAGGCGAGCGGGTGAGGGGGAAGATGACAAGAGGACTCGAGTGTGGGCCCACCCTTCGGTCACTTACACGGCTGGGCCCACCTCTGGTGGGGTCCCACCTCTCTCAACTGTGGATGGCAAAGTTTTAACCCCTCAAGAAAAAGAAAAGGAAAAAGGAAAAAGAGATACAGGGAAGGGAAGCGAGGGTTCAGCTTTGTGTCATGTGGTATAACAGTTACTTCTCCCCCGGGCAACCGAAAACATATTCTATTTTCGAGGCAGGAGGAAAACTGTCCAAAATATATTTGATTATTTTTATGAAAAATGAAATCAAAGTTGGTAGAATCGGAAGTGGGGGCGTACTCGAAATCTTATTCATATGCTTTTCAAGATTGAAACCTACGCCAAAACCGTCTCAAAGCTCCGGCTCTCGAGAGAAAGTCTTGCCTTTGCAAGAGGACTCCTTCCGAATGCAGCTTGAAGAGGAAAAGGAAACAACACCATGAACTATCGAAATATCAAAAATGAAATGTCGAAATGGAGCCTTGGAAACACCGAACAGAATCAAATCACAATATGTTAAAACTACAAATTCATGCCATACATAACTATTAGCGAAAATTCAAAACATTAGGTAACTAAATTAAATATATTTTTTATAATGATGGCATGGCATAATCCTAACAACACATCGGTATACAATTTGTTTTCATTCTGATGAGCTGTGCTACTCTATGGCAATTATTTTTCAAACTCCAGATGGAAACCGTATAGCATCACGACAGTTGAGAAAAAAAAACCCTTTTATTTTCATTTTCAGATATTACAGGATTGAAATAAACTATTAGTAAAAAATGATTAAAGATATGATCGGGAAATTATGTACTGTTTTCACCCTACATCTAGGGCCTTTAGAATAACAGTGGTGGAGAGACAGGGGACTGGCAGGGCCATGGCTCGTTCAACATGGAAAAAAAATTTAACCGCTATTTAGTCTCTATTTTAAAAATTGATTGATCTATATGAGTTAAATTGTAGAGTTAGTGAACAAGCTATGGAGATTATTCTGTATACTTCTTTGAGCCCTAATGATTTACTTAGTTCATTCAAAATTGATAATATGTGTTCTCTAGCTTTAAAATTCTAACTTAATGATTTTTATATACCTTTTTGATTTCTTTGTATTTTATATCTATTAAAAGATATTTTGTAATTACTTTGTATTAAGGAAATTTTATGGTGTTTGTGTTCTAAAAATTGAAAAAAGAATCAAAGGCTTCGCCGTTGAAGGAATATGATAGGTGCATAATAAATATATTTTCATGTGTGCTGTATTTTTTCCGTGCCTACCTGATTCTATTCTTACAATATATCTACAAGTTAATTATTATTGTTGTTGGTTACGATAATTTTATTTTAAACTTGTTACTCTTTAGATCAACAGTATACGTTACTACACCTATTACCTCTAATTAACTTAAAAATTCTTCTTCTATTAATATAATCATATACATATAAAAAGTTCGGCACCTCTTATATTTTTTTCCCTTAGCTCGTCTCTGCTTTAAAAGTGTAAAAAAAGTACTATTTAAACATTACCTGCAGCGATATATTTTAAAATATTTACATTAGATGCCATGTGTATATATTTTAGAATTTTCTTAGGGACAATTATTGTTACTGCCGAGTGCCAAAACGACGTTTGTTTTGGTCGCTGTGACCGAGAGGAGTTGAATAATCCGGCCAGTCAAAGTAAAAGTTGGCACGCAGTTTAGGTCGCTGTGACCGAGAGAGGAGCTGAATAACCCGGCCAGTTAAAGTAAAAGCTGGCAAGATCAACGTGTGTTGTGTGTGCGGGGGGGGGGGAGTGACTCCTCCCAGACAGTGGCATGTGGGGGTCAAAAGGTTTTGACCTATCGCTGGCCACCTCGTCGTGTGCCTCCACAACACGACAAGGCCCACAAACTGAAGGACGGCCGTCCCTGTAGCTGGCCACGTGTCACTGCACTGCATAGATCCTGGAGTCCGAGAATGATACCCGTACTCCCCCAATGGCGGTATGCGCCATCGTAAGCTGACAGGTGAAACGCTACACCGGGTAAGGAAGTTTTATGATGCTCCGGGATTCTAGCTTCTTGTGCCGCGCGTTACTCGTGTGTATTTTTGTTCAAGTTGTAGGTACTTTTCGAGTAGCTATGTTTTGCGAGAATTTTTTTTAATTACATGAAACATACGCACGCACTAGTGCACATATCACATCTAAAGAAATAAATAAAGGCTATTGGCAGATCTCTGGTCTTCTTAAATTTATATTGAAGTGAATTGCACACCCACTACTTCAGCGCCGTACTTTTTTTTTCCTTTTTCATTGAAATATTTACTATATAATATAAACTAGGGAGAGGCTCACAAAGCAACTAATCGGAGTAGCTGTTACAGTAGTATATTGGCGCCTTTAAGACTCAATAATGTATCCAACATTTCTGTTGATTCTCTCTCATTTATTCTATTATTGAGCCTAGCATTGGTACACTCTCTATCTCCACAAATATAAGTATTTTTAGTATTTAAAATTTATCCACAAATATAACTGTCACTCATGGTATTTTCTCTCACCATACAATCTAACCATAAGCATACCTTCTCTAGAAAGCTATCAAATTCCTATGATATTTTTATGTGAGCCATCCAAACATGGTATCTTTTGAATTCATGTGGTTTGAATTCCTGTAAGATTTATTTGTACATGGTATATGGTATTTTAGGACTCCTTTGGAACACACGATTATCAAAACATAAGAATTGGAACAAACACAGGATTTTCACGTGTTTTTATATTTTTATATTTTTAAAACCATGTGTTCCAAAATAGTAATTTTAAATCCTATTGTTTTGTTGCAAAGAACACCATAGGAAATTTTACCTAAGGATTTTAATTAAAAAAATCCTATCAATTTTATTCAATCTAAAGAGCCCAGAGAGCCCACGGAATCCACAGGGATAGGTGGCATTCGGTTTAAACGTTTTTTTTTTCAGTTTGCATATCATTTACCCTCTTAGAGAAAGGAAAGTGTGCCTAATCCAGAGTACCTTAATTAACACCAAAACATTTTCGCTACAGTACCAGCAGTCTGATATATTTATGGATACGGACAAATTAAGCATATGGTTGGAGGTTTCAAGCGGATTCACAACGAATCTCAGTATGCATGATTAATTAGTGTTGTGTCCCTAGCTAGGTATAGTACTACATTATCAAGTACGCAAAATTAAAACAGAGGCCGTATATATTCTCAACCTCTACCCCTGCAAGACGGATCAATTATATTGATGATTCTTGAAGAATCATGGTAGTACAGTAAAGTACTACAGTATTAGCTACCTAACTACCTCGATCGTGGCGTCTGGGGGCATGAAAGCAGAGACAAACTAACTAATTAAGGGCGTGTATGCATTCCCAGAATCATCGTTATCATCATCATCACGTGGTCGTTTGTGAGTCGCTGATGACAATGATTTAATTTGGACTTAAGCTTAGCTTAGCTTGCACACCAGCACAAAATGGCTTGGGATGAGACGAGAGGGGGGTGAGAGGCCCCGAGGCAGCGGTGGGCGGCCATCGCTGAGCCGTCCACACCACCAGCGGCGACCGGCGCGGGACACACGGTCGCCCTTCGTACGTGGTGACTGTGTGACAGGTGGGCCCACACCGTCAGGGTGGTAGGGCCTGGGGGTGCTTAGCAGCTTGCTTGTTTGCATAGTGGGTTATACGGCGGGTGGCACTCCGTACAATAATATCGTAATTTATTTTTCACCTCTTCCATTGGCATTTAAGTCCATTGGAACACATATATAATTTTTTATGCATAATTAGTTTTTAAGTTACTAAAAGCGTGATGACTTATAATCCGTTGTAGCTGAAATGGGTGGGATTTATTACTGCAATTAATAAGCTAAGCTATTCTAGCTAGGTAGCCGTGGGCAATGCTACTTAGTTATGAAAAAATATTTTTGGGAAAATCTTGAATTCAAATAAAAATTCATAGTAGTTCAAATTTAAAACAAGGAACAGGATTTTTTTAGCATACTGTGTACATAATAGAATAATTTCCATTCGTAATTTATTTTGACGACTGTAGTGTCATTTTTTATAGGCAGTAGCACATATCTACACCTGATTAATTTATAGTAAATTTACTTTTGAGTCAGAACTAGTTTAATAAAAAAGTGAAGATGGTGGCCAGTTTTCTACTACAGAGTTAGTTAGCATTATATCTATATTCTTTAGCTCGTATTTTATGTGGTATTCCAAGATGTGGGTGTTCATTTTTTCATATTGGCGAATATTGTTTCTAGTTACTTAAATATTAGGGTTAGGTTATATTCCTTCTACTATCTAATATAATATACCCTCTTTTTTAATAAGATATATATAGTAAAACATATCAACAACGTTATGTATTAAAAGAAGAGTAACTTTTAGCCTTTTTCTCGGCCGTCCCTCTTATCTAACATACCTGTTGAAGGACGTTGATGCACCACCAGGGCCTGTGTCGGTCTGGCCCCATAACCGCATTGTTGGTCTCTTGTTTAGTCGAAAACCCTTCAACTATCTATCGTGTTAATCTTTTTTTTTAAAAAAAAAACCTATCTGTCGTGCTGCCGGTTCCTTGTTGATTCCAGTGGTCATGGTCATGGACACATGGTCCTACGTTATACTAGTACTAGAACTATACATGCCTTGCATGGCACGGGTAGGGACATGACACAAGCAATTCCAGGGCCTCACATCGATGGATTGCCCGGCCAAAAACTTTTATTTGCAGCCCAGCGGTCGATTGAAATTGAGAGAATAAACTAAATGATTTTGACTTTACTTTTTTTATTCTGAAATCGCCTTCGGCAACTAGTACTCCTGTAAAATAATTGGTTAGATACATTGACTTTCTATTCAAAAAGCAACCTGCCAGAACGGCCAAATCCACTAAAACCGGAGTCCTCGAAATAATGAATGCGACACCGACCTAAGTACGCTACGCTACGCACTCAGCTTCTCACCGAGTCACAGGCTCGCCCGCGCCGGAGAGAAAACTGGCATGCATGCCGGCCAGGTTTTACTTTACCGGCGATCACCGTATCTCGCGGTAAGCCTGGTAACCACGGTAATCTTAAGATAACCGTGGTGAACGGTGAGAAAACCGAACGAAACTTACTAAAATTTTAATTTTGCTTTTAAACTCGATGTATTTACGTACTGAGTATGTATTCGTTATCGTACCCTGACGGCGAGCCGGTTGATACCGGCTGGCTGACCGGCATGCCGGGCGCGCCCCGCGGCTCACTCCGCTTCATTCATTTGGTTCACCCGACAAGCGCTCGCACATCGGCAGAGGGGGGCCCGTCCAACGCCCAGACTTAACGAGAGGTAAGAGCGGGTGGTGCCCACCTCCACTACCCATTTACGACTACTCGCGCCACACACTGCACTACGCAGGGATCGGTCGTGTCCAGCTACGTGATCTCCGGCCGGATGTACGGAGCTGTTTCCTTGCTTTGGAGCGGGCGGTATATATACGGATGCATTGATTCTGGGCAGATGTTTCCGCCACTTGCGCCAGCTTTAGAGCACAAGGACCTGATTAGGGCTTTGCTTAGAGCTAGGGGTTTTGGACAGATTCTCACGTAAAACAACCAGTCCAGAACGAGAACTTCGATGTGCGAATCGCCACAGCAGGGGGCCCAAGGGCGAATCGCCACTACCTCTAGTGTATTTATTAATACTACCACAGCTCAAGTGTAAAAACCTCCAATGGGTTAAAAATTAGGTATGCGTCGGTCAGATGAAAAAAAAGTAAAAAAAAAAATCTTCTATTTCTTTTAAATTTTGGCTAATCCTTTCTATACTCCCGAGTTTTTTACACTTCCTTATATGCTCTGAATTTTGATTTTGAAATTTTATTAGGCATGTATGTGTTGTTGGCTATGGAATTTATGTTTTAGGATTGATTTTGTTGGACATGACTTAATTAGTCTCATTTTTTTATTTAAGCCTAGAAATTTAGGATGGATACCATCAAAATTTGAGATTGATTTCATTAAAGTTTATTCATAATCTTATCAAATTTGTCAAAAATATATGAAATCTAAGTCAAATTTGTTGAATAAACATAAAAAGAGACTGCCAAATAAGCAAGATCATAAACGTTATTTTTTTTCCTAAGTTAATACTGTTAGGTTGTCTTTATGGAGGGTCAGGCCTTATCTTCATTTTCAAAAAAGATGGTCAAACGAACAAACTTGAAAAAAAAAACAAGGCCAAATTGATAGTTAGCTTTCAAAACAGGGTTAAATGTGCAATTGCCCCAAATAGCATTGGTTTTCAATGGAGTGTCTATGATATAAAACCAAAGGCAAATTAATCAACAAATAAAACAATGAGAGATAGATGAAATAATTTATTTTTTGTTTAGTCTCAATTGTGGAAACTATATATTGGTTAAATAGTCTCTAAGATAGTGTCTATATGAGATTAAATGGTATAGACATGATAGATGATGTCTTCTACCATATGAGAACGCTCTAAATCAAACTACAGTGCATTGTCAGGTGGCAAAGAGATGTAAAAGAAGAGCACCTTGGTCCTGTATGGAATGTAGGCTAAGCGAGCCAGGATGAACTTCACTTATATCATGCTTCTTTAGACAAATGTTTGGTTGATTGCTGTAACTATAGCAAGCCATACTTTCTAAAGAAAGTTCTTTATCTGTCCTCATAAAATTGCCTCTCCCTCTTATACCATTCATTGTCAAATTTTATCCTTTAGGGTGTGTTCTAAAGTTCTTTCCTGAGCTTCTAAAGGGTATAATTTTCATAAAAACTTTATATATATAAATTCTTGAAAAAATGTTTTAAATCCATTTTAAAATTTATAATATTTAATTAATTTGTTTGTACCCTCCAAAAATTATCATAAATCATTTAACCATTCAGCTATTCAACACAAATGCATGAGTGGGAAGACGGTTTTGCCCTCATGAATCAATTTTTAATATACCAACAAAGTTTGTTGATTAATTATAAATAAATTACAGATTAAATTTTCATAGTAAAAGTTAAGATACATCTAAAATAATGAACCAACCAAAAATAATTTTAGGGCAAGACTTTTATACTTCTATAATTCTATTCCAATTCAAAAGCCAAGTCTGAAGAATAAAAAAAATTAAAACCCCCAAATCAACTCTAAATTCTAAAATTCAAATTCTAGTTACAGCTTATAAGCTAACGAGCAACCAATATTAATTAATTTCATGTAATATACTAAATGCATAACACTTCATTACTAAGATAACATCTAGGTTAATGATTAAAATAGCATCTAGGTTATTGACTAGAATAGAATCTAAGCACATGAGAGATTCAACTCAGTCCACAATAAGCTAGTATAAAAATTGTCCCTGCAAAAGAAATAATAAAACGGGTTGGCTGGGCGAAAAAAATTAAGGGCAAAACTATCTTTTCAGCTGCCTACTAATGGTAGTTTTACGGAAAACTAACGGAATCGACATAATAACAGATAAAAAGTTGAAAACGCGGGGCATTAGAGAGAGAGAGCGCCAATTTTGCAAGGTCAAATGAGGAATCGATCAACTTTAGAGCACAAATAAAGAATAGTATCTACAAAATATTTTTGAAACTTTTCATGACAATTTGCATACAGTATTAAATCTCTATGTCTAAATCAGTCTTAAGTGTTCTCTTGGTAAATATTTTTTGTTTGTGGCTCATAAGCCAAAACAAGTGACCTAGGCAATGAAAAAATTTAGATAAGATTTTTATACTCCGATTCTTAATGTTCCAATTTAAAACCAAGGCTAAAAAGTACATAATATAAAAAAATCCTAAAATAAAATCCAAAATTGAGTTGTAAAATTTAAATTTGCCAGTGACTTATACGGTAAAGATCAGCCAAGCAATAGTGTTAAAATAAAATCATTCCAACTTAAAATGCATACTAGAATGAAGAGAAAAGAAAGGAAATAAAGGGAACCATTGTCTCATGCTAATTTAGAGGGTACTTCACAGGGTAAAATAAGGGAAAAAAGTTAATTTAGAGGATCAGGTCCTCTGAACAAATAGTTTAAGGAACTAACACAGTTTTCCTCTTTATTAGTCATACCTAAGTACCTAACCTAGCCTCGTGCTAGCTGCAATAATGTATCTGCTGTACCTCCTACCATGAATCTTATTATTAATAGTTGTTAACTTCTGACATAATAGAACATGACAGAATTATTGTAAAGGAACAGAGGGCTGATTGGCATGTAAGGTGCATGCTGGAAAATTAGCAGCCCTAGCAAACAGGTGCTGCTGCACACTGTCACTACCAAACGCTTTGCGCCACATGATCCTCCAACTAGCATCAAAATCCAAAGGTCAATTAAGTACCATACATCTCAACAAATTTCTCCCGATAATTAAACATCCAACAAACTAAAGTTAGGGAAAAGGATATATCAGCAAACTACCTTTGCGTTGGTAATATGTATTTCTCCTAATTTTGTTCATCCATTGGTTGGAGCCAGTCTCGAACAGATTGGCTATATATATATGCTTTTATATTATATATGTTCTGAAGTTGCACTACTATCAGCATCATGATTAATCGGATCAAGCTTCGTCAGAAAAGAAGGAAAAAACCTTATTGTGTGTGTATATATAAGGTCAAAGCACCTAACAACGTTGTTCACCTGCTACAACCCAGTGGGCTGGGTTCTTAATTATTAAAAAGTAATCGGAGTTGCCAACATGAACACAATTAAATATGATCAATCTTGGAGAATCTGATCAGAAATAATTACACCAGTATACCTTATGAAAATTAATTAATTATGAAGCACCAAATATAATTATCTGAAAGGTTTAAGCACCAACATATAGACAAAAGCTTTTCTTTTTCATTTGGGTAGATGATAACAATATGATTAGAATTGTAGGCTCCTAGCTATCTAGGCCAATCGATATATAGTACTACTTGACCATGTTGACCATAAATGGTAAACTAGATGAGTTTTAAAAAATTAATGTTCAAAGATAAAAAGTGTTGGACTTAGTATAAAGCTAGAATGACCAATAATTTAAAACAATGTATTATAAATATGTTTAGGGTTTACCTAGCCCATCGTTTGGACCTAACCCAACGTTTACACATAGACGACGATACTTCCTCCCGGAGAAAAGAAGAAAACTTGTAAAGGAAGCTCATCATTCAGCAAATTTTTTCAGCGAAATATAATGCGTTAGGTTGTTAGTTAATGCAACTTTTTGCATGCAGGGTGTTTTGGACAGTCCTTCACTTAGCATACTTTTACTGACTGAGCACCTACCACTAACTAACTTGGTGTCAACATCGATGGTTGACTTGTTTCTGACGTAATGATATATGTTTCATTGTTTAAAGAAACATTTAAGGTCGATCGTGAAGGAATCCTGACTATCGTTGTCAAATTTGGTCTCGTAATCAGAATAAGATGATGAGAAATTTCACCAGCTAGGCTGAGTGACACACTGTCCAATTTACCAGGAAATTTCACTTATATAATTTTTCAAATGTTTAGGTTGCCATTTTTCGTTTTGGTACGGTACATCATGGTTAAGCTCTGGTGATAATCACTTTACATTTTCCCCAAAAATGTAGTCTTCTTCCTTATGTCTATTTGAGGCAATAGAATATGATTTCTTTTACATCAATGAATGCATTCAACATTTATTTTTGATTGCCGATTTGGAATCATACTATTTGTCGAAAGATTCAAATTGAAATTGCTTTGAGCATGATTCGTCCTAGTAGTAGTTTGCATCACAAGTATGATTGGGAATAAATCAAAAATGAAAAATTATTAGTGGTGCTGCGGATCATTGTCCTCCGATCAGATCCTTAAAACTTGATATTCAAAACCTCAGCTCTATGATAAACTAATGACTTGTTTCGCCGCAATATAAGCAATACGTAGTTACAAACAGGGTGGACGCAGACCTAGGGCAGCTAGAGCGTGAGCCCTAGGTTTGTCTTCAAAATCAAGTTTAAATCCCTAGTATTTATTAATTTCTGGCTCCATCACTGGTTACAAACTTTTTTTTAACGGAGTCCAAACTTAGTACCGTTATAACTGTGAGCTGTGATATTTACGAAAGGTGGTTTGCCTGCGCACAAGAGAAGAATCGTTGCAGCGTCTCCTTCCGCGCGGTTGGGTTTCCGGACACAGCTGGATTATAGCGTTAATAAACTGCCCTTGAATAATGACGAGAATCGCACGTGATGAACAAGCAAGAGCACCCCCCCCCCCTGCTGCAGCCGCAGCATGCATGTGTCATTTTTCTGACATAAGATCAACTAGGAGTTAGGTCTCTCTGCCTCAATCAATCATATATCGATCCGTCGCATTTTGGTGGGCACGCCACGGAGCTACTTGATTTGCTTAATTAGTTGATTTACTTAATTAGTTTAACACTCATGCTGATATGCAGAAACAGGGCCGGATGAAAAAATCGTAACTCGTTAGCTCACTCAACTCGGCTTGTTGGAAAATGTTAACGAGCTGAGCCAGAACATAACGAGCCAGCTTGATCTGCTCGCAAGCCAAATAAGCCAATGCAAGATCGGGCCAAAAGTCCAGCACATCAACCCAACATAGCCGTCAACGGTCCAATAAAACTCGTTTATAACCCTAAATTCCACAATCTACACCAGGCCATGAGACCCACGTTGGTATCACCTCTCGCTCTCATCGTTGTACCCCCGCCCAACCCTCTCGCTACCATCTCGGCCTTGCGATGTCCTCAGCACGGTCACGATGCCGCCCTAGCTTGTCGGCGCTGCCGATGCTCCAATCCCCGACGCCCTGCCTCTGCCTCTGCCTCTGCCTCTGCCAGTCACCATCCTCTTCGTCCATAGGTCGGTCGCCTGTCGCAGCACCAGCCGCCGCCACCAGCTGGGTCGCGGGCTCATGACACGGCTCCAGCCCGCTGCTGACCACCCATCCCTCGTCATCTCTGGCCATGATCCCCTTCACCAGCCACTGCTCCGCTCGATCATGGACATGAGCCAAGCAAATCCGTTCTGAATTGAGGAGACAATGCGTGAGGCCCCAATCGTGCCGTCCTTGTCACCAATGGCCTCGGCACGGAGGGGCACCGAGCAAGCTTGGCCAGGGTCGAGCAAATCGGCCGGCCCCTGCTACTACTCCATCGGCAGCTTCCCTTCTGCTTCTGTTGCTAGCTGCCTTTATATTTTCTTGACTTCTTGCTATATTCTTGACACGTTTCTTGCCGGAGAGATGATGATGCCTGGCTGCTTGTGTAGTTGTGCTAATGTTCTTGTGTATAGTTGTGTACATGCTCATGCTCATTGTTTTATTGCTCCACTTCATGAGCTAAACAACTTAGCTGGTACTGACAAACAAGCTGAGCCGAGCAAAGATTTTAGATGGTTCGGATAACGAGCCGAGCCAGTTATCTTGTTATCCTAAGCTAGACCAAGCTGGCTTAATATTCACCCCTATACAGGGGCGCCCAATGCGAGAAAAAAAGTCACTCGCTCGCACCTCCCATGCGACCCATAAGTCCACCTTCCAGGTGTATGCATTTTTCTTCTTTTATCTCTATATTTTCTTTAAACTCATAACCACTTCATTAAAACAAAAGTTTAGGGGAGTAATCCCCTGTACATTGTCAAGCAGATTAGTTTAAAGCATTGAACCATCCTCATTGAAAGAACAGTAAAACAAACTTCCTATAAAAACAAAAAGCAATAGAGGGCAGATCGATATGAAGATGTGGCTTTGTTGTGACGGCTACATCCTTGGCCTCTTTTGACATGCACTCTACTTAACAAATCGGTGATTTCCTTTGGCTGCCTCTACGGGAACACTATAATTTAAAGGTTTGTTGCTGAGACGTAGATTTTTGTGTAAGATTTATCAGACTCGACAAAGGATATACACGAATTCACGGCTCAATCTGAGGAACTTAGAACGCAATACTGCCAACCAAGGATCACAAAGATTGCTATCAGCACATTGCTTGGGTCAGGGAGGAGGTATGGTAGCCGATGGTGGTGTTAGGGTCGACGATGGCCGACGCATCGGAAAGGAGGTGGCTGACGGTGGTGGCAGCGGCAGGTTGAGCTATAGCTTGGTGAGGGGATGGTCGTCTGCACTAACAAACGATTTCGATAGCCTGACAGTGTAGTAGAGGCTGTGAAATTTAGGGCTGTGTTTCATTCTGGCATGTTTATTATATAGAAAAATGTTTTTACCGGTGAATATCCTAACAGACTGCATATACTAATCAATTCCTACACGTGCTAGTTAAAAACATTTTTCTCTTGCTAGCAAAATATTTGTGCGTTGTTACGGAATTAAAAAAAATCATATCAGCACATTCAAAAGAAAAAAAATCTATTTTAAATTTTATCTTCTTATATTTTAGCTATAAAAAATTTCAAGGGTCAAATGGTGTCGTTATTGCATAATCCTCCTTTATAAAAGTTGCATCATCTATCCATATCTTAGCAAAATAGAAGACAACATTGTGTCGTTTTTGTTTCTTTTAACTTCACTAGAACATGTCTTTATCTTCATCAACCCGGCTATTTCTAATTCAAAGTACGGATTCTATGCTGTTATTTGAGGAGTTGGTAGTAAGATAATAACAGATTCACCACTGTTCTTTTTAAACGAGTATATATCCTTTGGAAATGTCAGACTTTGGATATCCAGCCCTAGCTAGCTATCTGCGGCCGGCTGGACATCATCATCTTGTCTCTGTAAATTCTTTTTCCCTTTCTCCAGAAGTTTCGATGATAAAAAAAACGTTTCTGTAGTGATGTCATGTTTTTTTTCCTCAATTAAGCTAATCGTAGTTGGAGAATAAGACGAGAAGTCGTCCATTCACCCTCTATGCCAACTGAAGAAGAGGAGGAGCACGTGGACACATAGTCAAAACTAGAGGCTAGAGGCAGTATACTAGCAGTAGATTATGAATCTCCGGGTCAAGACTCACGAGAGCGTGCAATGCAATGAAGGTTAGGCAGATACCACCATTTCGTAATTTCGTATGCGTCCGTGCTGTCGCCACGCGCGCCATACGGGGTAAAACCTGCGGGATCAACGGCCGCCGCCGATCCAAGCGCGCCAGTCCAGGCGCTGATGCGGGCACATCACATGATTTTTTTACGAGGTCAGCGGAGAGAAGAAACAAAGAAGAGGGAAGTTTGTCGTCGATCGACCGCTCTAGTCCCGGCTCTCCGCAGTCTTTGATTGGTCAAGTAAGCTACGAATGATAAGTATAGCGAAAAAGCAATAAAAATAATTTGGATAAAACTTTATATCTGTGTTATTGTTAGAAGTTCAAAAACCAATGCTAGAAAATAGAATACGTTAAAATTTAAATTTTAGTTACAGCTGATAAGACAACAAATAAACAGTGAAAACCTAACGCTATTTGCATCATTTTAACATATTCTGTAAAAGTAACAAAGTTATGAATTAACTGTAAATAGCTTTGTGACAAATAACACTAAAGCTATAGCACTTTAAATCTTAGTTTTACAGTAATTTTGACCTTTAAATGTGTAGTTTTACTATATAACGTCTATAAAATATCTATAGTTATATAGCATTTACCATCCGTGTGTGTATGTTGTATATTGTGCATTTCATCTTATATATAAATCATTTCACGTGTGAATCCACTAACTAACTAACTATATATAAATAACTTTATGTATGAGGTCAGGTTTTAATCCATTCTAAAAATGAGTTGTTTTATGTAAATATTATATCCTACGGTGAGCAGTAACTTTATCAATATTAGAAATCAATGGTGTAATTTTGATGATGAAGGTTTCGAGTTAATGAAGCGGGAATGTCCAACGAAAATAAATAAAGCTTTCTAGTCGAGAAAAATAAGAGCTGCCTTTTGTCACTAGCGCAAATAAAAATCATTTGTACAGAAAACAAAATAGCTAAGAAATAAATTATAACACTCTTGGATTCTGACCCAACTAATGATGTATATCCATATTATACATCTCAAATTACATATTATTTGTCAGAAAATTTGGGGTACAACTGTAGCGCTAGGCCGGCCGCTACTTAAAACATATCGCCCCAGCCTCAGTGGTGGAGTTGTTGAGCTCAGGCGGCTAATAACATTTTCCGACAATCAACAAGTGAATTGCAGTGGTGGAGCCCAAACGGTCACCCGACCTGCCCGGGTGCTACGTCCGTCGCTGCCTCGAGGCGTATATTTATAGGGGGTAAAGCTGTACGCGTATATGTAGGCATAAACGCTTATTATATATTTAAAGAAATTGTACGGATGCTTACCGACGTCATCGCCTCGTCGGTACGACAGTATCGTGCGACCCGCGTTGGGGCTTTTGAGAGGCCGATGGATGCCACCAGAAGAATAGGGCCAAAACTGGCCATAAAAAGGGTGGACCCTCGACGACAAAAGCTCTTTTTTCCCTTTTATTTTGTTTTCTCTTCCCCTTCTTCCGGATCGAGAGCAAGCCTAACGTAAGTTACTAGCCCGTGCTAGCTGGAGTAGTAGTAGCAAGCTGCGTCCGCGCGTCACCATCGCCATGCATAATTGCGCATGGATGTCCCTTTCGCTGCAGGTTTGGATCAACACGTACGTACGACAGGCGCCCGGGCTAACTTTGACTAACGATTTTAATTTTATTTTCTGTGACAAACCATGCTTCTAAATTACTTCCTAAATCCTAAAATATAAAAAATAAGTAAATAATTAGATATATTTTAATATTATAAACTGTTTATATTTATAGTAATAGGATATGTCTAGACCGACTTTATATTATCATGGGCGTTAGGATAAAATCTATAGCATGGGAGAAATCGGGTTGTGTTGTTCTTTATCATAACAATTGCTCACATTATATCACACAGTCTAAGGAGCTTACGCTATACACCATATATACATACTCGTGCTTAGGCCTAGGCCGTTGTATCCATTGTCCATGTCCTTGAGCCAGCCTGATTTTCTACTAATTCTTATATTTTAGATATAGCATATATCTAGAGTATTACACTAGTCCTAACTAATTAACTTAATAATACCAAACTTGTTAGTACTTAAAAAAGATTTCCGTAGGCACCATATTTTCTAAGGTAGATCATGAAAAATCTATTTGTAATAACGACGAGGAGCTCTTATGGTTTAAATATATATAAAAAATTAATTTTCACATACTGTCACTTAAGAGCATTGCCAGTGGAAAAAATGCTATATTAAAAGTGTGGCCAGCCCTAATCTTGGCTAAGTCTCCCTAGCCCACACCTATCTCCTCTCTCCGTCTCCCTCTAGGCCTTTATACCTCACCACCACACCGTCATGGAGGCCACCACGATCGTCTCACTCCCAACGTGTTCCATGCTACTGCATTGGCCAACAAGGAGGCTAGGGCCATCAAATCTAGTGACCCTAGCCTTCCTACTGGTAGATCTGGATGACTAGAGAGGGAGTGATGAGCCAGAGCCGAACATGGATGGGCCGACAAAGAGGAGCAAGATGATATCGATGGAACTCATGACTACCAAATCTAGTAGCGGTGGTCCTTGGTGGTGAGGGTTGTGGCTCAGTAATGGCAGCGACGACGACCACGATGAGGGTCAAGAATGACTGCTTCATTGACCACCAAGGGTCTTGGTGAGCTCGTTCACGGTGGCTTCAAAGGCCGCAAGGGTTCATTACAAGCTCATCCACGGCGAATAAGGTTCTTGGATTTGTTTTCTTCAAAGGAAGGGCAAAAGCTTTGCCATTTTTATATTAATAGAAATAGATAAAACTATTTACAAGGTACGGAGAAAAGCCATACCCACAAAAGCTATCCTAAAGCGGGAAGGACTCTTAGCGCAACTGCCCTACTTTGACCTCAGCCATGGTCTCTTCTTTGATTCTGGCTATTATCTTTCGTCTGAGTTGTCACCAGGTGGCAAAAGACTTAATTTGAATTTTGGGGAATTTTTGTTTTGCTGGGAAGATACAGTTGCTAGATGTGAATTTCTATGAATGTGAATTCTGGGGAGAAAAATTTGTGAATGTTCCAAGGGAGCGGCCAGCCTTTCTAGAAGTTTTTATTTTTATTTTTTTTCAAATAAAAATATTTTTACAGCCGGTCGTCTTAATGGCAACCACAATTTACACAGTCGGTTGTGAAGCCCCCTATAAAAACCAACAATTTTCATGGGCATTTAGTTCCAGGCAGGAGATTCACCCACTTGCAAAAATCTATTATGGCTGCCTGCCCAAATGTGTTTTGAAGTAGTGTGTACTCCCTCCAATTTTTTTGGTTTTACTAAAAACATTTTTTTGCTTGATTTCAGTCATTTTTTTTCTTATATGAATGCTATCTTGTATGTAGGTAAGTATGTTTCTGTCTAGCCTATCTCCTCTTTGAAATAGTGAACCAATTACTTTTAATTATAAAAATTATAGTGTGTATTAGAAAAATTGCATTGTAATTATTGCATAATTTTTAAAACTTACAGGTAAATGTAGGTAGTTTATAGTGTAAAATTGATTTGACTTTTTTTATTAAAAAAATGATGCCATAAATATAGCACGTACTTGGTAGTATCTAGCCGTTTGGAGGCTGGCCTCGAGGTATGGCACGCTACCTAGTTGTAGTTGTCCTTAAAGAGAATTCCTTTGACTTACATTCACAAGAGTAAATTGTAATATATCCAAGGTGAAGCATAGCAGGCGTTGTTACATTATAATATATATATATTTACTTTTGTGACAGGATATGTCAAAATACATTTCACTTTAATTTGTACCGTTGTATACATATATGTCTTGAGGGTGAAATGTACGGCTTGATAGTCGAGGATCAAATTTTAGACTCAAATGCCAGTTGAGATCGATGAAATAGACGTACCTTACCTTTTTTTCTCTCTCTTTTTTTTGAGCTGATCCACTCCAAATTTTACGAGCGATCTTATATGAGTTAAGGCTCTACTTAATTATAGGGATGGATGAGATTATTATATTTTTAGAAAGCAAGCATCAGCTAGATAGACTCCAACATAATAATCCTAACGCATGTATGAAATCTCGGTTACATTTAGGCCCAACCGAATTCTTACATCGGAGGCCTTTTTTTCTTTCAGTGTCACAGTGCGTTTTTAATAACAAGTGAAGTCACATTCACATTATATTTTGTTTTCTTTGCTATCCGTAGTTCGAATTTAGTCATACCAGACCGTGGATTAACAGATGACACAATATTTTATATTGTTAATTCTTCTCATGATTTTTTAATAATTATTTAAATTGCATCCAACTAAATGATAGTATAACCCAATTCCACAGCAAAGCTAGAATCTCGATTGCATTTAAGCCCAGCCCATCCACCTCCTCCTGATCCCATAGCTCAATACATCATAGGTTTTTTCAGTTCCATTATTATTTTTCTTCATCACTATGTTGAATTTAATTATGCAAGTTTGTGGAGTAACGGATGAAACAGTAAAGTTATGTTGTCAAATCTTCTCATGGTTTTCATAATTATTTAAATTGCATACAAGAAAAATGATATAATCCATTTGTACAGCAAGTCGCTAGATTAGAATATCTATTGCATTTTAATACACAACCCAAGAGATTTAAGCGATGCCAGGATTAGCAATACTGTCACGCCACGTTGTAGTTTTGACTAGGTACATTTAGCTAATTTAGTGGTCTAAATATGTATTTTTTAAATTTATAGATCTAGATAACACCTATATTATCAACGTATTAAAAAATATTATACGACTTAGAGTTTAATTTTAGTTGTTTATAAATATCATATATAGTTCGTTTCTTCCTGCATGTGTTAGCGTAATTTTGACTTTCACTATTGTAACTTTGACCGCAAATAATTAAAAAATGGTTAAGCCACAGTAGATGAAAGTTTTATGGTTATGTTTTGCATGCAAAAACTTTGATAATATGGTCCTTTTAGGTATTTGCAAATCTTTTGTAAAAAAACAAATGGTTAAAGCACATGGATAAATAAATAGTGCCTCAGTGCCAAGTATTCGTAGAAGGAGGCAGTAGTACTCGCGAGTTTGCGTACGGTGTGTGTGCGTGCGGCCTTTTTTCATGTAACGGAAAAAAGGACACGGTGCAGGAAGCGCTCTCTCTTGGTGCTCCTCTGCATGCGCTCCTTCCTCTCCGCGCACATCACTCCCCTCTCTATCTCTCTCTCTCTCTCTCTCTCTCTCGCTCTCTGGAATTCGGATCGGAGCCGCGCGCATTGCCCGATCGGTGGAGGCGAAATAAGCTAGGCGAGAGGGGAATCAATCCTGGAGAGGAGGTGATGAATTAACTAATCGATCGGCCGACGATGCAGCAGCAGATGGCGGCGACGGTGGAGGAGCGGATGATGGTGAAGGCGATCAGGGAGGAGCTCCCCTGGGAGAGCCTCCCCAAGCGCATCCAGGCCGCCCTCGTCTCCAAGGACGACTGGCACCGCAGGTACCTGCCGCACTGCATTCCATCGATCCAACTGATAATAATCCGCGCATTAATCTCTGGATGATTGATTTCTGCTCCCAGTCCGGGCGGGGTTTGTGTCACAGGAATCCGCATGCGGGTTTAATTTGTTCGGTTAGATTATATTTGGGGGTATATAACTTAATTTGCTCTTCTTTTTGCTTGGAAATTTTGGGAGGTGTGTTTGGGGATAGAAATGGTTTGATTTTTTTTTTGGAAAGAATAGAAATGGCTTAGTTAACGTATTTACAGAGGAATGTCAATAAAATTCAAGCCATGTTCACGGTTACCAACCGAAATATTCATATCCTAAAACGCTCCAAAGACCTGTGTAGCCCATGTGATTTTGCCTAGTATCATTTTGTTTTCCTCTTGGGTCTGGGCTGTAAGCATTAGTGGTCCTGGGCTATCAATGGGAAGGTACCTTGATGAAGTCGCATTCACATATGGGCCAACTGCACGAATTCAGCAACCCCCCCCCCCCCCCCCCCCAGGCAGTAGCACGAATATTGGTCTCAACAAAAAAAAGTTAGTAGTACGAATGTAGAATGACCATCACTTGTTACTGAAATCAGGGCAATTGTTTTAGGCTGCTGAACTAATTGCAGGACTTGCAAGCTGTTTTTCCTGCGTAATGCATTTGGATGTTTCTTAAAGATGCATGCCTGACTCCCAGCTTCCTAAATACATTGATGGCAGGATTGTAGATTATTGCATACGAAAACGATTGCCATGGACCACATGTTTTGCGCGCAAGGTGTGCAAAGAGGGAGAATATTATGAGGATTTGATGCGCTATCTCAGCAGAAACCTTGCAGTACGCTGCTCAAATTTCTCTCAATTAATTGTAGTATGGTGACAGTTACATAGTGTATTCTGATAGATTTCTTAGAACTCAGAAGTAGCGGAGAAAGATCTTTAGCGTCTCTTTGTTTTCATACTTCAATTTGTGAAATGGTATGTCTGACTGATTTCATATGCAATATACACTTGTCGTAATTTTTGTTAATATTTTTTCTTCGGGTTGTATTCATGTATACCTCTTGCTGGGCCATACATTAACAATTTTTCAACTAAATAGGAAGTAATTTTATTACTAGGCTTGACCACTTTTTTTAGAAAGCTTCCATGACTGCTACTTTTTATTAATTTTTTGTAGTTATACCCGTACCATCTTGCAGACTACATCTGTCGGGTAATGAGGATGTC
Source organism: Oryza coarctata (assembly GCA_030770085.1). Classification (NCBI taxonomy): domain Eukaryota; kingdom Viridiplantae; phylum Streptophyta; class Magnoliopsida; order Poales; family Poaceae; genus Oryza; species Oryza coarctata. The sequence goes on from CM061471.1 coordinate 11,539,128, forward strand.
ACCCTTCAAATATTACTGTGACGTGCTTTTTGAAGCTATGAAGAATGGTAACTGTTTATTAATAGAAAGCAAAACAACTCATTATAGCATTCCACCTACTTGCATCACTTGCTGATTGACATGCCGTCCTGCAATATCCACTTTGACTCATTTAGATATATATACTTTACCAGAAACAATATTCCATATGTGTGATGCAACATTCACCACTATTTCCACACCAATAACTAAGATTCATCTATCCAGTTAGTAGTTTTGATTTCTCACTCATAGCTTATACCAAATATGTTTCTTTTCACCTTGACAACTAGATTACTAGATAAGCTAGGGTATATTTTCAGTTTCAACTTGATTGTGAAATTTAATCAGTTAAAAGTTTATACCATTTAAAATGGAGATTTTTATTTTCTCTCACAATAAGACTTCTATTTTTTTTCTGATTCTAGCTTGTAATATGTGGTACCTTTTGAATTTGTATATTGCATTTGTTGATATATGATTACTATGCAACAATTTTACAATCCCTTTTACTAAGTAGTATCATAGATTACCTATTAACACCAACTAAATATGGCTGTATCTATCCATTATCTAAAAAAGTAACACCAAATAAATAATGACATCATGGAGACCTATGTTTTGTGTCCATCTCTTTATATTTGTATCTTGTTGATAATACTGGCAGAGCAACCATATGACAGTATTCCAAACTTCAGTGCTGCTGATGCCCTGAGGATCACAGGTGTTGGGAGAAATGAATTTATCGATATTATGAACAAGTGTAGATCAAAGGTATCATTACCTTCCATGTCATGATCTGTTGCCTATGACATTATTGGTTCTTATATTCTTGCCAGGATACAAGATTTAATTAGTGAATACATGGGAATATTTTAGTATTACTGTGATATAGGAATGGACTAGTTTCTTCCTGTTATACTTTTACTTGTTTCACTCATTTATTTCAGAAGATAATGTGGAAGTTGAGCAAATCAATTGCGAAAGAGTTGCTGCCAGCAACTCCCGCGGACATAGCAATAGAACCATGGTGGGGAGTTCGGTTTGTCAACTTCACATTGGAAGAGTTTAAGGTAGATTCATCAGTGGCTAGTTTTCTTTGTGCAAGGATATTCAATATTGTACTTTTAAACAATATAGCGAATATTTTTTTTTGTTCTCTTCTTACCATGACGGTATGCATCAGCTTTCGTTAAACTTGTTTCTTTCTAAGATTCAAAGTGTGGGAATGATAAATTCTATTCCCTGTCAATGTATCAGTATATATAGATGACCGGGACGGCTTACAAGACAACCACACAGCCATGTCACGATTAATTTATTATAATTATACTTTTTATAATTATAATAGACTAACACTCCCCCGTGGTCTAATCGGAAGCATCGCTAACATTCAGGTTGGATCGAAACTCTTAAAATAATAAGGTAGGAAGGTTCTTGGTAAAGACGTCAGTGTACTGTGATGTCGTAGAAACATGTAGGACTCGAACATGGCCGAGAGCGACCTTTTCTCGAACAAAAGGGAGATCAATCTCAACATGCTTCGTCCGTTGATGCTGTATTGGGTTGTTGGAGAGATATACAGCACTGATATTGTCGCAATAGACCAAGGTAGTACGGCGAGGGGGTGGCGAAGCTCAAGGAGCAGCTGTCGCAGCCAGACATTACTTTTGTAGTTCAGCAGATATGCCTCTATATGCATGATCCTCGAGAGCCGCACCTCACTGCTCTCAAGCGAATCCTGAGCTACTTGCAGGGCACCCTATCTCTTAGACCGACCATGCGCCGATCTTTACCTACAGATCGCTGGGGACGGTGCCGTAGACACATGTGAGGACGCAGTAGTCCGCCTGGAGCCACGCCGGGCGCGCGGGAAACGCTTCATCCTCGAGGACGTGACGGGTGAGGGCATATTTACCGAGGATGGTGAGGAACATGCCGCGCCACTTGGTGTAGGAGTTCATGACTTTGTCGAGGACAATGGGGATGAGTGCCTTGACATTGACGACGGCGGTGGCTTGCGTCCAGAGAGCCGCGTGAGCGTTCTCGTACGCGTCCAAGGCGTCGTTGCGAAGGGAGGCTTCCTCAGCCCGACGCGCTTCGTCAACGCGAGCAGCATCGTCCACGAGACGATGGTCTTCGGAAGCAGTGGCGCCATCATCTTCGTCAGCCATAAGGGGCAGGACTGGCGATCGGCAACCGATTAGATCAGAGGGATCAGCAGCCGATCGGAATCGGATCGACAACCGATCGGCTGATCGGATCGGAGGGGTTGGCAGCCGATCGGTCGGAATCAGATCCGATCAGAGGGATCGGCGGGATCGGATTGGCAGCCGATCGGATCGGAGGGATTGGATCGGCAGAAGCCAATTGGATCAGTGGACGATCGGATCGTTAGTAGAGCTGATCGGATCAGCAGTAGGCAGGATCCGATCGGACCGATCAACGGGCGATCGGGTCGACAGACGGATCGGATCGATAGTAGATCCGATCAGATCGGATCGCGGGCGATCGGACCGATAGCAGGCAGGTCAGATCGATCAGATCGGCAGCGCAAGCGATGAGACCAGCGACACTTCCGGTGACATATAGTCAGCAACGGTGGTGGTGATCGGATTGGCGACAGGCGCTGGTTCGAGAACGGAGGCAGGATCTGATCGGCGGCCACACCCGGTGATGAGGGTAGCTACGGGGTGGGCGATGAGACCAGTGACACACCCGGTGACGTGCAGTCAGCAACGGTGGTGGCGATCAGATCGGCGATAGGCGCTAGTTCAGGAACGACGGCGTTGCGGAGACAGGGCGTCGGACCTCGGCAGTCTCTCGCAGCACAGTAGTGGTGGAGGAGGAGGAGGTCGGACGACGGCAACAACAGCGACGACGTTTTTTGTTGTGGAAAGATAGCAGATTAAAACCGCTCTGATAACATGAAAGTGTGGAAATGATTAATTCTATTCCCTATCAATATATCAGTATATATAGACGCCTGGGACGGCTCATAAGACAATCACACAGTCATGCCACGATTAAACTACTATAATTACACTTTTTATAATTACAATAGACTAATAGGTACTTTGTGAGAATTAATAATGTTACTTTACTGTAGAAACTTTCAGAAGCAGAGACATCAGCAATAGATAAAATATCAAAGGAGGAAGTTAATTCCTATGTTCTATTTGATCCGAAGGTTATAAATGGTCTTTACAATAGAGGAATGGTGTACTTTGATGTGCCTGTTTATCCTGAGGACCGTTTCAGAGGTATGCTTTCAGATAAAGCTGTCATTGCATAGTCACATATGATTTCTATTATTAGGGTTTAGCGTAAAATTGTTGGAGGGTTGGTCTATAATTTGATGGCACAGTTGCTTCAAGCTTGTAATGGTAAACTGCTGATGAGTACAATATCAGTTAGAAGCCTGTAACATCCTTACGAGCACTAACAGTGTGTGTATGTTGAGGGTATTATTCTATAGACACGAAACTACAGCATAGCCCAGTTCTCCCTAAATTCCAATTTTGCACATTTAATCCTTCTATGTACTGATGGTTCAGTTCTGAACTTGTCCTGTTGTTTCAGTATCAAGGCTTGAAGGTTTTGTGTCAAATAAGGATCAGTCTTACGAAGATCCAATTGAAGAGTGAGTACTTGCCTTGAGTATTCTTCCACAAAACTGAGCTCTATTCCCTATTAAACCATAGTGCATTGCTAGAATCATCTGTAGCTATTAAAATCATTTTCCACCTTTCTCGTTTGCAGGCTACTATATGCTGTTTTTGTTGTATCAAGTGAAAATGCCACAGTTGCTGAATTGGCTAAAACGTTGCAGGCTGACCTGTATCAGCTTCAGGCAGCTGCATCATTTGCTTGTCGACTGGGTTGGGCTGTAAAGCTTATGGATACAGACTCCATTCTTAGGGATTCAAATGCATCCACATTAGCTAGTAATATTCTTACTGACGATGATGAAGGTTCACATACGAGTATCAACTCAGAAAAGTCAGGTCATGAACTGCTCAGCAATGATTCTGATGGACCCATGAGAATATCTGGGGCTTCTTATGTGGGTTTCATTGTTGATGCCAATGTAACTTCGTACTTGATGATGGGTTCATTGTCTCCAGGTTATATTCCATTGTTATTCATTTTCTACTTCTACGTAGAAAACTGTTCAATGCCATTGATTAGTAATGTTCTCCCATATGTATCGCAGGTCTTAAGTCTCATGCGGTGACACTATATGAGGCCGGAAAACTTGGTGATTCTTGCATTGCTGATCTATGCAAGGACCTTGCTAGTTTAGAAGGAAAGAGGTTTGAAGGTGTGCTCCAGGAATTTGCAAATCATGCTTTTAGCCTGAGATGCTTTCTTGAGTGTTTGCTGTCTGGAGGGACATCATCAGAAGAAACTATTGAAGCAAACAGTCAGGAATGCTGCCTGCAGGAGAATTTCTCCAAAACTTTATCCAAGGAAAGCATTGATGAGGGCATTGTTAATGTTACTGAGAATAATGGAGGCTCACTTGAAACTGTAGACACTGCAGATACTGATCATCATCACGAACTGTCACAAGCAGACCACCCAATGTCTGACTCAGATGTTGCAGATGGAAGTACATCGTCACCCTCAAGTATTGTATCTGAAAGTAAGGAAAGCACAGGCAAAAATGATTCCGATACCAGCAAGACCGCTCAACTGGATGGTTCAACTGACAGTAGCCCCTTGTCAAAAACTAAAAGAAGTTACCGAGTCAATATTCTTCGCTGCGAGAGCTTAGCTTCACTGTCCCCATCAACACTCGAAAGACTACTTGTCAGGGACTACGACATTATGGTGTCTATGATTCCTCTTCCATATTCATCAGTACTTTTACCCAGCACTGCCGGCCTAGTACATTTTGGTCCACCTTCTTACTCTTCCATGACACCTTGGATGAAGCTTGCACTGTATACGTCTGGGAGTTGTGGCCCAGTATCTGCTGTGTTTATGAAAGGACAGCGTTTGAGGGTGCTGCCTGAACCATTAGCCAGCTGCGAAAAGGCGCTGATATGGTCTTGGGATCAATCTGTGGTGGGTGGATTAGGAGGCAAGTTTGAAGGGAATTTAATAAAGGGATCCCTTCTGTTGCATTGCTTGAACTCAATGACAAGACATTCTGCTGTTATAGTGCAGCCATTGAGCATAAATGATATTGATGAAACTGGAAACCTTGTGACCGTGGATGTCCCGTTACCCCTGCAAAATGCCGATGGGTCAATTGCATCCACAGTAGACGGCATTGACTTACCTGAGGAGCAAATGTTAAATTTGCCTTCGCTGTTGTATAATCTGTCCAGTAAAGTTGAGTTGGGCACAGTTGGTTACCTTAGTTTAGTTAGGCTTCACAGGATAAGCAGATCCAGTGAAATTCTCTCAAAGAATGAAAATTATGAGTGGATACCTTTGAGTCTGGAATTTGGAATTCCATTGTTCAATCCAAAGTTATGTGAAAGAATATGCGAAAGGGTTGTCAAGTCACGCATGCTTCAAAAAGATGACCTCACTGAACATTATGAGGCAATGCAGAATGTGAGAAAGAGGTTGAGAGAACTTTGTGCTGAGTATCAAGCAACTGGTCCAACGGCAAGGCTATTCAATCAAAGGGGCAGTTCAAAGAACTCGCCACGCCAACTAATCAACATTGTCAGTGGCAGATGGAGTCCTTTTCATGACTCACTGACGCCCACGCATGGAGGGTCCCCCCACGAGAATGACAGACTGAAAGTTGCAAGACGGCAGAAATGCTTCACTGAAGTTCTGAGCTTCGACGGGAGCATCCTCGGGTAATTTCTAAACATCAACAAACTGCACCACATAGTGTAGTGTTAAAGTATAAGTGAATTGAACGTCCCTCCTCATCATTTTAAACTTTTTTGGGTTATACTGGCCGGTGTATGCAACTCAATATATAGGACTCGTGATATATAGCTTAATATGATTCTTGTGATCATAATTTTATTAACGGCTCATTCCATGCTAAATTTGTAACTCAAATAGGTCATATGCTCTTGCCCCTGTGTATGAGGCTGCCACAAGATCTGTCTCTGAGGACCAACCCACAACACCTGTAGCAAAACCAGAACCAGATGATGCAGACACCAAAGATGTGGTCTTACCTGGAGTCAATCTTATATTTGATGGAGCTGGGCTGCATTCTTTTGACATCGGTGCCTGCCTCCAAGCTCGTCAACCTCTCTCGTTGATAGCTGAGGCGTCAGCAGCATCATTGGCCATGAAATGAGAAATCCATCCCTGGTTGCAATTTTGTCTTGTTCATATGTTTTTTTGAACAGAATTGGTTCTTGGATAGGACTCTTCTCAAAAGCAGGCAGTTTTTAAAGCTTGGTGGGAAGATTTTGTCATGCCAAAGTGGTTTTTTTTCTCTCCAAACAAGTTCGTTGGATTATTTGTGATGAATTCCAGGTGAGATTTTCTTAAACAAATGAACCAACTAATTGGCTGCAAGATGACATGCTCTGTTGACGTCTATTTGCATTAGGCAATAGCACATTTTGATGCTTTCTGGTTGCATCCTTTGCTAGTTTCAAAGGTTATTTTTTCTTATGCAACTTGGTATTTGTAAATAACTCAATTTCTTCCTCATTTGCAGGTTAATGTTTGGAGGGACCACTTTAGATGTATCTCTGTATTTCTTTTTCCAACGTAGGATCCTAATTAACTGTATAGTTCATGGTAACAGGAATTGCACATTATCATTTGATATTGGAACTATAAAGATCTAATTTGCACAATAAAGCAAACATGTATGGTCAATATGTAATTCTTGAAATCTGACCACCATGATCCATTTTCTTATCTGCTCAATCCTGGCACGTCCATTTTGCTCTCTGTAATTTTAACACAATTAAGCAGATGACTGCTTGCTAAAATCTCTCAATTGACAGTTGCCATCATCAATGCTTGGTTTAGAAAGGAGTAGACACACACAAGCCTGCCTACGCAAGCTTAAGAAATAGTACATTTTTTTGGATGAAAGCTCAATGTATACGGTATACCTGGTTACCTGTTGCTATATGCAAAATTGAATGTAACTGGTTATATTTTCATACGTTGTAGTGGGATCTAGAGATAGAAATATGATTCGGTTTCTTCTATACTGGGTTTGCACAATAGGTTGGGTTTTTTTAGTGGTTTTTTTAAGGGAAGAGAGAGAGAGCAGTTTTTTTAAAAAAAAATTTAAGGGAGGGAGCGATTGTTTTTAAGGAGGACTGTGATTTTTAAAATAGGTAAGAGATAAGATATGCTTACACACATTACACTCACGCTCATACTTCACCAATCCCTAATGTTGGTGAAGAATTCGTTCTGACCAGATAAGTTTTATGAAAAACTTCAGACATTATTGTTAAAACGTGAATTCCGAGTGTATACGTGAAAACCACTTTTTCCGTATGCCACTACCTTTAATAATTTTTTTCTAAAAAATTATTAAAATTATAGTGTAATTAGACTAAAACTTAACTTACTAACTTATATCTAACTTTTAAAAATTTCTTGCTAACACATTATTTCAAGCGGAGGTTGCATGATCGAATCTCTCACCTGTGAGTGTATTAGAATTTTAAAGCAATTCAAAATTATATAAAAGTTACATACATGTTATATATATTATAGTTATATATAAGTTACACTATAATTATACTATATTTATATTTGATAAATATCGACAAATATTATAGCAACATCATTTCGCTATTAGCTTTAGTCCATCCCAAATAAAATTCCTAAAACCATATGGTAAACTGGAAACCTGTTTAGCCAAACACAAAATCTAAATAGTGCATAGGCATTGTTTTGCCTAACTAGTGTACTGTCCATTTTTCCAGTTAATTTTTTTGCAACCTAATATATTATTTTTACGATCTGATTATATTAAGATTTCATATAATTATATTTTGATGAAACAAATATAAGCGTAATAGATTATTTTTATCATATATGTAAATTACTTTTAGATTTGATTAAATTATTTCTTAGATATTTATAAAAGTAAATTCAATAAAGACTAAAAGTAATTTACACAAATTATAAAAATAAATTATGTTATCACGGCATTAGAAGTAAATCCATGGGGGTAAAAACATAAGCCTATCTAGAAATTAAATTTAATCAACACAAATTATAGAACTAACTGGAAACTACAATAAAATATCAAATATAAAAGTAATTTATACATATAATAAAAGTAATTTACAATAAATATAATAAGACTTAATTACAACGAGCACAATAGTGTAATTAAATTATAGATTGGATAAGTAATTTAAAAGAAAATGTTATTTGAAGTTTAAGTGTAGGAATCTTTCTTATTACATGCCTTCCTACTCCCACATAAAAAAATAGATGCATATTATTTTTAGCATTTGTTAAAAGGATGCACCTACATGGCATGTGGTAGCATATTAGCGCTAGTTTCAGAAATAGAAACCTAAGCTATTCCCCGTTGCGCCTTTCAAAAAAACCCAACACGCCTAGGGCTGTAAAAAAACCTTAGCTTGCGCTTGCTCAAGCTCGGCTTAAGTTTTAAACGAGCCGAGCCTAAGCCTACTCATAAACTCACGAGCCTCACCGACCGAACTGCTCGATAACAGCTCGATGAGCTCAGTTGCTTACTCTGTCTCTGTCAAAATGTTATAGGCTCTTCTCTTATTTTTTTTTCTCTGCTCTAGTAAAAGTCTACACATGTCTTCATTAAATTTTTTACACTAGTTTCAACCTAACAGCCATCCAGCACATATTCTAAGTTGCATGAGACAATATGTGCCTCCAGTGCACTATAGCCTTTGTTGACTTTCTCATACAGGCTGGTTGTGCATGTCAGGGCTCAGGGATGATAGCTTGCGATGGAGGAGTATTACTCCTACACATACTACTACTACATAACCGTCATGACATGACATGACATGGCATGGATGGATGTGTAAATCTCGAGAGAAGCTAGAAGCTCGGACGAGCCGAGCTCGGGCCTTGAAGCTTGAAGCCTGACAAGGCTCGGCTCGAGTCTATACCGAGCTCGAGCTCGGCTAGTTGACAGCCCTACACGCGCCTGCCAATCCGCTTGCACTCCAGCGCACAAAATTTTCTTGCTGGGCCCAGATTCCCCTACATCCTTTTGACCCAACCGCAGCCCATGATGGCTCCTCCCTTCTTCGCCCCCCCACAGCAGCCACCCTGACTTGCGCCACTGCTGAAACACGCTAGAGCAAAATCATCAGCATGGAAGGAGGAAGAAATCAAGAGCAAAGAGAGAAGAACTAGGGTTCTATACCCAAAATCCAACGGAGAAAAGTGTTAGAAAACTAACCTGGTCATATCAAATTGGAGTTCCATCAAAAAGAGCAGATACAAAGCAAAAACATCACAAACCTGGTCAGGTAAATTTACATCCCCACAGATTCATAGACCTATGTCGAATTCATCCAACAAAAAGAGTAGAAACAAGCATGAAATTGGAATTCATCCACTAAGTTGCATCTTCTTTCATTTTCCCTGAGACCCCAAATTCCTTATAGTTCCAATGTTATGTACAATCCATCCCAAAGGCTTCATCTCCTTTTTTTTTTCTGATACTGCATCAAGAAAAGTAAAAGGTGGTAAAGGGCATAAGTAATGGTAAAGTTACATATGAAAACAAGTATAAAAAGCTACTTCAAATGAAAGTTACTTCACAGAAACTTACTTGTAAAAGGCATGTGAAATATTTTGCAATTCACTGAATTAAATCATGTCCACCTAAAGTTACATTTACATATATATTTCGACAGTATATATTCTGCACATCCTGTCTAAATGCAAATTACTCCTTAAATTGATTGAATATCCACAGCTGTAATGATCCGTGAAAATTACATACATTTTATACATTCTTCTGATATGCAAGTTACCTCCCCTGTTTTACTGAATTACTTCATGGAGCCTCTGTATTCACTTGTCTCCATGAATTGTTAGAATTGCATTTAAGTACTGCCATCTCATTCATAGAAGGAATCAGTACTTGAAACAGGCTTACGGGAAAGTTACTGCCTAATCATTTAAAAGTTACTTCCCAATAAAATGCAAGTTACTTTTGACAAAAGTTAAAATTACTTATAAATCCTGGAAACTTTGCATCTTGTACATCATTGGTATTCATTAGTTTTCATTCATTCCATTTATGATGAAAAAATGCAGCTATAGAATCAAACAAATTAATTTTCGCAGAGTGCATTGAAAAAAAAACGAAAAAGGGAAAAGGAATTGGTACTTGAAACAGGCTTACAGGAAAGTTACTTCCTAATCATTTAAAAGTTACTTCCTAGTAAGATGTAAGTTACTTTTGACAAAAGTTAAAATTACGTCTAAATCCCAGATAATTATTCATGTGACCATACAATTTCATAATCTTCATGGGATAAGCTCTCTATTCTCTTGCTGCCAAAGTATAAGAAAAAATAAATGACAAAGGGAACACGAGTGTTACGTCTGAAAACTTGCATAACCTACTCCAATCATGATTAAATGTTTGAGAAGGAAAAGCATCGGTACTGCTATATCATGTAAAAAGTTATTCTGCAAACACACAAAGTTACTTTTCTAAGTGGTAGAACTTACTTCCAAAGCAATAAAAAAATAATTTCCAGAAACATTAATTTACTTCCTATCCATGTTTTTTAAGAGATTCGAGAAAATCATAATTCAGGAAAGTAAAATCAAGGACAGGGCAAGCCATCGCTAACCACCCTACATCCCCTGCACTGCCAATACAACATAATCCTGGAGCCAATGCTTAATGGCTAAAATTAGAAACTAGAGTACTGAAAGGACCTAGTCCTGAGGTCCAGCAGCCAGCGTGACCCAGACGGGAAAGCAGCCATGAGAGTCTCCACCCACAAGGCCAAGTTGCACACGCAACTGAGAGCCATCCACAGGAACGGAGATGGCAGAACGGCCATGGATTTTTGGAGAAACTGGAGTACTGAAGGGAGGCAACAGCCACCAATCCAAACACCCTAGGTTGCCTTGCAGCCGTTACACAAAGACGAAAAGAGAGAGGCGGGCAGGGGAATGGATGGATGGATCACCAGCTGGGGAGGCAGGGTTGTCGCCACCGTTGGCGATGGGTCCTCCTCCTCCACCACCTCCAATCTCCACAATTGTAACTGATTCGCTAGAAAAGAGTAGTAACATTTTAGCATTTCATGCACCTGCCAGGTCGGTGCAATTCTGCAGATTTCGCACAAATCACTTGTGTAACAAGACATTCAGACGACGCTAATCGCACATCCAGACTGGTACCAGTTTCCTCAACGACAGTATCTCACATGGAGTCACAGCACCAGGGTACACGGGTAAATTTAGATGGGGAAACGAAAGGGAGAAGAGAAGAAGCTTACGTTCCGGGGCGCGGAGCGGTGCCGGGCGCCTAGTGCTTCTTGCTTCGAGCGGGCTGCCTCTGATTGGACCCGTCCGTGGCGAGCCTGTAGATCTAGTACCCTTGCGATGAAGAAGGAAAAGACACCCGGATTTAGCTCGAGTCGACGGCGGAGGCTAGCGTAGCTAAGAGGGTAGGGAGAAGCACGTACAAGGGCGAGGGCATGGGCGGCGATGAGGAGCGGGAGGAGGTCGAGGAGACAGGGGCGGAGCACGACGGCGGCGGCGTCCCGCGCCATGGCGACGCCGCGGGAGAGCGTGGCCGTGTGGCGCGGCGGCAGGTGGAGCCCCACCACCGGGCTGTTCTAGCACCGCCGCCGTCGTGGATGGCACCGCGGAAGCCACCAAATCACCGTCGCCGTTTTGTCGCTGGATTTGGGAGCGCTCGACGGGTAGACGTGGAGACCTCGATAGTAGCAGTCGCCGACGTCACCAAGGAAGCCCGCCGTCGCCGGATTTGGGGGAGAAATCACTGTGGGATTTGGGGGAAAACCGCTGTTGGGTTTAGGGAAGAAACCGTCTCTCTCTCTCTCGCTCTCTCGGGCGTAGTGGAGTGGGTCAACTTCTGATCCGGTGACACTAGCTCGTGAATCGGAAGGCCACGCGTGGATCGGACGGCCACGCCAACTCGCGTGGGATCGGACGGCTGGCCGACGCGTCGCCGGTTAAGCCCAACGAGTGCGATTTTGCGTTGTTTGAAATGGGAGGCAGTTAAGACTAATCACTACACATACACGCTGTATTAATGTCCTTAGCTAAAATACAACTCAAATAACGACGACGATAATGAGTAGCAGTAACGACTATTCATAAACTTGATGGTGACATATCACCTTTTATCCCGTTTGGGTTGAATCTTGCTACATCAATTTCTTGCCTCTTATTAACAATGATGACTACGGCGTGCTTACTCTTAACTTCAACAACTATGTCGTACTCCACAAGATGCCTCCACAGCTAAACGTGACTTGTCCTAACTGTTCAACCTCTACAACTATAAGGTTGTGTTTAGAGTTTTTCAATGAATAACTTTAATGTCTTCTCTCCTATAGATTGGTACTGCACCTCTATTCCGCTGCCGTCTCTCGACAATGGGTAGCGTGGTGTCCGACACGATGTTATTGTCATGCTTCCACGGTGATACACCATGGGCTTCAGCATTGGTTGACACCATAGGTGTGCGGAGCTAGGACCTACTTGTATAACATGGTAAGTGACGGCACGTGAGCAAGCTTAGCAGGTGGAATTTGCTGTTCTAGGGCCATATGGGGTGAGCTTGGTGTGATCTTGTGAGTAGTTCAAGATCAATAGGGTGGATCGCGATGGAGACAAGCACAAGGGATTGGAATTAGCGTGGATTTTATAAATAATTACGTGGAGGAGGAGAGGGACTCACTGGCGCATGCGGATTCGAGCCACCCGGAGCATGTGGGCCGGGTGTGCGCGGCCATCACGGACGTCGTCGCGGCCGGCGCTGACGCGAACCTTGAGGCGGCGCTCACCGCGCTCTCGCCGCCGCTCTCGGAGGCGCTCGTTCTAGCTGTGCTCGACCACTTCAAGCACGCGCACAGGCCGTCCCACCGTTTCTTCCGGTGGGCTGCTGCCTCCGGCGGCTTCACGCACACCTCCATCACGTACTGCAAGATGGTCCACATCCTCGGCAAGACGAGACGGTTCCAGTCGATGGTGGCGTTAATCCAAGAAATGGGAAAGGAGGGCGCCCTGTGCATGGACGCATTCAAGATCGCCATCAAGTCGTTTGCTGCTGCAGGTGAGATAAAGAATGCAGTCGGCGTGTTTGAGATGATGAAGATGCACGGCTTCGATAATGGGGTCGAGTCCTTCAATTGCTTGTTAGTTGCTTTGGCACAAGAGGGGCAGGGGAGGGAGGCTAAGCAGGTGTTCGACAGAATGTGTGGCCTCTACACTCCAGACCTTCGGTCGTATACAGCACTTATGTTGGCATGGTGCAACGCCAGGAATCTGGTGGAGGCTGGACGGGTCTGGAATGAGATGCTGGAGAATGGGTTGAAGCCTGACGTTGTCGTGCACAATACGATGATTGAGGGGTTGCTATCTGGCCAGAGGCAGCCCGAGGCTGTGAAGATGTTTGAGCTCATGAAGGCAAAGGGGCCTGTTCCAAATGTGTGGACATATACAATGTTGATTCGGGACCATTACAAGCGAGGAAAGATGGACATGGCAATGCGGTGCTTTGAAGAGATGCAGGATGTTGGGTGCCAGCCTGATGTAGCCACCTATGCATGTTTGCTTGTGGGATATGGGAATGCAAAGAGGATGGATAGAGTGACAGCCCTGTTGGAGGAAATGACGCAGAAGGGGTGCCCTCCTGATGGATGGACATACAATGCTCTCATTAAGCTACTTACAAATAGGAATATGCCAGATAATGCGGCAAGAATATATAAAAAGATGATAAAGAAGGGACTTGAGCCCACTATCCATACATACAACATGATGATGAAGTCATATTTCCTTGGTGCGAGGAACTACATGATGGGTTGTGCAGTGTGGGAGGAGATGCACCCGAAGGGGATTTGTCCAGATGTGAACTCTTACACAATGGTTATTAATGGGCATATATGACATGGTAGGCCTGAGGAGGCATGTAAATACATCGAAGAGATGATCCAAAAAGGGATGAAGGCTCCACTGATAGACTACAATAAGTTTGCTGCAGATTTCTCCAAGGCTGGGAAGCCTGACATATTGTATGAATTGTCTCAGAAGGTGAAGTTTACAGGTAAATTTGATGCATCTAATGTGTTCCACCAGCGGGCAGAGGGAATGAAAAAAAAGTCAAGAGGAATGTCCCTAATCAAACTGAGAGAAGGATGTTCTAAGATTACCATTTGCCAGCAGAAATGTGTATCTCTTATGATGGTACTTGAAATTTGAGGTGTTGGTCCTGTTTTTTAGGAGAAAGGTGCTAGTTGTTTTCTGTGTTGTATAGTAATGGTCCATGAAATATTAGTGTGTTTTCATATGTGAACAAAATTATTCAGTCAATTATAATGTAGCCTACTGTAGCTTTATTTGAATTCAGTCGTGTTTTATGCTAAGTCTTCATTCAAGAGTGCCTCTTCCATCTCTCTTGTTCCGTTAGTATATGCCAGTAACTCATTATGCTGGATTATGCATCATACTAAGGCTTAGCCTGTCAGTCAAATCTTTGAATTTAAGTACATTGAGGTGCTTATGGTTATGTAATGTTGATGTGTAGGTTCTAAGGTTGAACATAGCCTGAACTTATGAGTTGCAACTCCTTGATTCCATCCAGCAATTTATACCCCATTTAGTTTGTAGTTAGCAAAACTCATTGTGCAGCCGCTAGGATTACTCCAAATATTTTGTGTTCTTAATTCTGAAATAAAGTTGTATACCAAGATTTATTTATCTCTGAAAATTGGCCCATTCCCCTGCTTCGGGGATATTAATTCACTGGTAATTCTGCAGAGAAGAGCAAGTGCAGAACCAAGTTTTTTGTGGTCAATGGCACTATTCCATCATGCGGCATCTTGCCTTTTTATTTTTTTGTCAAGCGGCAGAGCTATTGAGATGGCATTGTTCTGCAGCTGTTAGTTTTGGTACTTGACCTCAACTTGAGATGTGGTCATAGCAAAGTTGCTACGGTTTCTTTTGCCTATGTCATCCTGCAGCAGCTATGAAACTATGCAAATTTATACCATGTGGACCATAAACATGGCCATATTTGTTGACCTCTATTCTAATTTAAATGTGGTTTGGACTCTGTTGCAGTTTACCAATAGGATCATTCCTCTTACTCCTGTGAGCTTAATCTTGTCTAGTTCATTGTATGTCACTTGTCAGAAATGCCTATCTAAATACTGTAGAATGGCATTTCTTAGTATGTGTATATACAAAGCGAATCTCCCCACATCAAACCTGCAGTCTGGTTAGATGACAGCTATTGCACCAGTCTTCACTGCCAATTGTTAAAATGTCACATGTTTGGTCCTGTTTATAGCTGATGCCCTTCTGAGATTCGTAGAGACAATGCTTGTTCCTTACCACACTTCAACTCTTATGTACTTTTGTATCAATACTCACATGTTTGAGAGGTATGCATTTTCTGTATCTTATTAAACAAGCTACTTGTTTACATGGTGCTATGAAGTATGAGTAAGTTCCTTGTGTGGTATCTTTATGTTCGATAGATGAATTATCTGGTTGTTTGTTTGCTTCCGTTGCTCTGCCATTGCATAAACAAAGGACTCATCATTGTCATATGTTTAGAATTGGGGATAGATTTGTCAATTTTAGTAAAAGTGTTTTGTGTATTACATTCTGCTGATCTGTTCATCTTGTGATCAAAGATTTAGTTCTGCTGCTGCGGTTCTTTAACATGAGTTGTTGGGCCTTTCAACATTAGAATGTACACTGGTTCCGTCCTTTACTGAATGCTATTACAAATATGTCTTGTGTGTCTAATTTAAGATATTTCATTGCTTATGAAAACTGCAAGCTCAGTACGTTGTAATTATTTGTCACATTCGTCTTATAAATCTGTTCAGTTGTATTATTGTGTTCCTTATCTGGCTTTATGAGTCTTAGACTTTTCTATTGCCCCACAGCACATGGGAGACCTTTCTGTCTATCATGTGGTTCTCGATTCTAACTTGGCACTTGGTTGGTACGAGTCAAGATAATGTACGGTATTCAGTTAGCTAGCTCCTCTTAGTACTGTTGCACCAAACATGAGCAATGCTCTTTGATTCTGTTGTACTTTTATGTTTGGTGAACTCAATTTATTCTGATTCCTACTGTCTTGATTAAAATTAAAACCTGACAGATATAACATGCTCACATTTCAACTTTTGTGATGCATGTGTTAGTATTTTCTATCTTTTACTCTTTGATTAATCTTTCTAAGACATTTGGTTTGCAGGATATAAAGAAAATAAATTAGTGATAGTGACATGAATCTAGCCTTTAGATTTATACAGCTTAAAACCGAATTCTCTTGTTCTAATATTTCCTGAATTAATATTACATATGTATTTGTTCAAGAGAAACTGCATCAGGTTGAAATTGACTTATTTCGTTTAATGGGCATTATTTTAGTTCTACGATGGTCCCTTGTACAGACAGTATATATGCTTGTTTTAAAGTAAATAAACACACCTGGTAATTGAAATATAATCTGGATTACTGTAATGGATTTCTCACATTAATTTATATCAAGATAGTGGGACAGCATCCATTCAGGAAATTGGATTACTCTGTCTTCTCAAATCTAACTGAGAATTTCTGGAAGACACATCCAATTGAGTCCTGCTTGTCTTATGACTGATGTAACCTTCTGTTTCTTTAAGTGTCATGTGTGGACACCTTTTCAATACGATCATATAACAACAACAAAAATAAAAAAATCTTTTAGTGTTAAAAAGTTGAAATTCAATGTTAGCTTATGGATCATACCTGATTTTAAGTATTTAGCTGATTTTCAAGTATTTCTATAAATTTTTAGATATATTCTAATTTTCTTTTTATTATCTCTTTTTATATTAATTTTGATTTTTTTTCTTATTTTATTATCTTGATTTAGGATTTCACAATATTACGATGTCTCTATAATGATGTCTCTAAAGGTCTTATTTCTATATAACAAAACTAGTCAATCATGTATATTATCGTTTTGGATTCGATTTATTCTTATGTGACTATAAATCTAACGTAATATATGTATTTCTATGGTACTATTAACATATCGTCATTTTAGGCTAATATTCTATTCCATATAACATAACAGATTTAATCACTATTTTATAAAACTTATTTTTTATCTTTTGTGATGCTCTTTTATCACAGAGAATATTAGATTCTTGGTATCACCTTATCCACTCCGTTTTAATATTATGGTTAACATTTATATCAATACCTAAATTCATCTGTAGCATCGATCTTAGATATTAAAAGATATCATTCTTAGTCTTGACCTTCTAAACTTACATCTCTCTTCTTATATGCAATAGTGTTAAAGTCACATATTAATTATTCAATCTTAGTTTTGTTTTCTTTAAAATCTTTAGACTTAGGAGTCTGTCATCACAATTCTAGTTTCCTATTTATTTTTATTCGGCTCTCATCAACTAACACTACATTATCTATAGAAAGCATGTATAAAGTAATATCTCCTTATATGTTTCTTATAACCCCATATATTACTAAAACAAAGAAAAATATGTTGAAGATATAATACTATTTTAATTAAAAAATAATATGTGTTAACACTAGTAATAGCATTGTTATATATATCTTTGATGAGTGCAACATACTTTATTGAGGTTTAAAAAACATCACATAATATTTATTGGTATCTTGGTATTCAATAAAAATTATATACATGTTCTTCTTTTGCTCTCTAAACCGTTTTATAGCTTGTCGTATTAAGAAAATTGCTTTCATAGTTATCTTTCGAGCATGAAACCGAATTGTTTTGAGATCCGCATCATTCCTCTCAAATGTTACTCAATAACTTTTTATAGTATGGCTCATCAACTTAAATTCTCAGTAATTAGTATAATTTTATATATTTTCTTTATTCTTATATATTGGTACCAATATACTTTTACTTCATTCCTCAGACATCGTATTCAATTAAAAAATATTATTAAATAATTTGATTAATTATACTATAGCTATATTTTCGAGATATCTTCATGTTTTGATTGGAATACCATTAGACCTCATCATCTTATGCCATTTTATTATTTTCAAAGTTGCTGTAACCTTATATTCTTGAATCCTCCGCATCATCATATCTTGGGTTTTTCAACTGCCAATGGTAAAATTATTTTTAAGATTGGAGGAACAATATTAGGTACTTTGTTTTCTCAATTTTATCTTAGTTCTGTTATTGTGTTAGCTTAGTTTCATGTAAATGCTGGGTTTATATCATCTTGACACCAATTCTTGGTCATGACAAACAAATTAAGAAAAATGAGTCTTTTCTTTTGTTGCAATCTTCACTCTTGGTTTGAGCCTTCATT
Source organism: Oryza coarctata (assembly GCA_030770085.1). NCBI lineage: Eukaryota > Viridiplantae > Streptophyta > Magnoliopsida > Poales > Poaceae > Oryza > Oryza coarctata. The sequence goes on from CM061471.1 coordinate 11,557,652, forward strand.
CATATTTGAGGTGTACATGGCACTGGTAAGTGGAAACTGTGTCAGACTGCAGATTTATGGTTTTTACTATGCTATCTATAAATATACTAAAAGTTCACAAATGTTGAACATATCCCCCTCAATACATAATGCACATTCCTGCGACCTTCCAATGTAGAAGCATTTAAATTCATTTGTTCAGTGAACATTAATTACAAGATGCTGGTGCTGCTCCTGGCCACGCATACTGTGCAAATTTGATGCATTTCTTCTCCGTTGATCCTGCAGAATCAGAGGAAGAGAAGGTATAAGCATGACTTCAGCTGACTATGATGCTCCTGTAAGCCATTGAGCAGCAGTCAGTCAAGACTTACCTGAAGCAGCTGCAACCGAAACTGTCGTTGGCCCTGCTGAATCATGCGGACCATCCGCATGATAGCATAGAATGGCAACAAGATTCCAGCAGCCCGAAGTAAGTACATCTGCAATGCAACATTCCACAGTGGTTATTTTTCAACTGATCAGTTTACTGTATTTTCTCTGTTGAGATAATGAACTCACTGTGACGAGGCTGAATGCACAGTGATCTGCCGCCTCAATTGTCACCACTGCAATGAGATGCCACACCAGCAGCATAATGGTGAACTGCACAGTCACAGATGGTATCAGAATCCAGGAGACCCTGAACAGCTTGCCAGACAATGGACAATTTTGCTTCAGCGGTCTCATACCGTTATTGTCAATGATCGGCACCATGAGGAGCAATCTCCATTACCCGTCTGCGCCTCAGATCCTGCATACTGCTCCTGATCCTCCTCAGGGAGCATCTCCTCGTCCCTGCAAAAGAAGGCTCTGCATCAGGCTGTGTACTGAGTTGGCACATGGCCCCCATCTAATCCGATCTGGTGGTTGCAGTTGGATCATGTAACTGCTGAAACCTTGCAGCAAGAAGCAGCCCCGGCTGATGGTATGAGTGTGACTTGAGGCGGCGACCACGTTAGCTTGATGGCTAGCTGGATGGCCGGGAAGGTGGATTTGTGCATTGACACCGTGTGATTTGGACACACTCTCTTGACAGGACGCCTCACAGATGCATACACAGCTCATACCTTTCGGTTTGGTTCGGCTGTCTATCTGGTCATTTTTGGCATGATGCTGTATCGCACATTTTTATTTCAGATAATTGCATTTCTGGCCCATGCACGATGTGCATGCACAGCCTATATAGGGAATGCAATTGGTCACTGTAATTTTGTGTGCACATTTTGCCAGCTGAAGCCTTTTTTTTTTTACATTACAAGTGATACGACTACTGGGCTGCAGCTTTGTTTCTGTAATCTCGTTGGAAAACCACTAATCAGGCCAATCTAATATGCCAAGATGCATTACTGCATTTCTTGTCCTGTACTATTGATAGATCTTACATCTTAAGAGCTGTCACTGTGTCTTTGTGGTCCCTAGTTTGGAAGGTATACTTGCCTTGTTGGTTGGGTCCTGTGATGAGGTAGTAGGACAGGACTCTGGGCATCTTGGAGATCTACCTGAGTGGCCATCTTAACATTAATAAATGGCCACACAGACCATACTACATCTCATCAACCACTGGTTGTTAGCATGTTAATCTTGTCTCTCATTGCATGATTGGTTCCTTCCTCCTGAAAACAGAGTGTTACCTAATGATTTAAGACATGTACAGTGCTACATTACTGGTGTTGACAGTTGCATGATACTGACCAGCTAGGCTTACATTGGAAACACCCTATCCTAGAGCATTATCTTAATGATCTTCTCCTATCAGAATTGACAATGCAAGCGAGAGAGGAGCTACCTGACAGTGACTGCCGTTTCAACAACCTGCCCTTTCTTGGGAGGGATGGTGTAATCTGACTCGAAATTCTGTCAAGGAAAGCATCTTTTATTTAAAAAAACAAGATTATGCATGAAAAATGTTTCAGAATGTCTTATTTAGGCATTTATCTGTATCTGAGGTTTGCTAGTATAATAATTTACAAAAGGTTGGCAGAAGATGACATTATGCACAAGAAAAGTGCACTTTGCTTATGATTAGAAGCTTTAGCTACTTTCTTTAATCTGTTACTTTATCTTCTAAAACATAATGTTGCACGTCCACACATAATTATAATTCATAAAAAATAAAAAAGGAGCTAGCTGTTTGGCACCTTGATTGCACAAATTTCACCTTTCTAGCTAACCCCAACAAAAGGAGTTGGCTGTTTCACATTACATGAATAGGTCATGGTACACTAATGATCAAAGTCAGCTTTCACAAAGAAGAGCCTACCTGAAGGCAAATCTCACAGAGGGTGCTCCCCTTCTCATCACACCACCTCTGCACACATCCCCTGTGAGCATACTTCATGCACATAATCAACAAAACAAACCAAAAACACATCATGCACATAATTATCACAAGAATCATCATTCATGTAAGAATACAGGAATGAAGGGATGAATGAATGATCGCTTGATAAACTTGTTGTACCTACCTTGAGAGAGCCAGAGCATCCACAGGGAGACTCAATTGCAGCACACCACTCATCCTCCTCCTCATGGCAAATCCTGCACTGCCTCAGCAGCAACGAGGACGACGACGATGACGACGAAAACGAAGGAGAAGAAGATTCAGAAGAGGAAGAAAGCTCATGATGTTCCATCACTTCCTCTCCTGCTCCTTTCAATACCTCGCTTTCTTGGCTGCTTAATCAGATATGCTATTGCTGCTTTCTCTCGCCCTCATTTCTCCATGGCTGCCAATGGTGGTGGTTTATATAGGGCAGAGAATAACACCAAAAGCAAGCAGTCACCTCATGGAAGTGGAAAATCAAAGTGACTGTGTCATGAGGCCCACCAGCTGCTGCTGCTACTACTACTACTTTTTTTTATATAGAAAAAGCTGCTGCTGCTACTACTACTACCAACCAGTGTTGAAGAGAAGGGAAAACTTTCATTTTGTTCCTAACTACTTTCACCTTTATTATGAGCCAAGTGACTGTGTTCCTAACTACTGTCATCTCGTATTCATCTGCCATCTATTATGAGCCTAACTAATGCACAGTTGCTTGCTCGTTAAGCGCGTAATCTTTGGCTTTTAGAGTGAATATATATATATATATATATATCCAGTTGGTGGATAACTGTCTGTCTTTATTTCTTCTTTTCTTCTCAATACCTAACGAGGAAGGAGTCAAGGAAGGAACACATTGAAAGAGCCAGTAACGGTCGCAATAATCACTAGAATGCCACGTCATGCCATGACGAAACGGCAGGGATAAGATAATCCTTTTGAGCACAAGCATTCCCCTTTTGCAAATGCTTTTGTTTTTTTTTCTTTTTCCCACTTACATGGAATTGCAAATGCTTTTCAGGACTTTTCCTATGTGTTCTGTCACTCTCTGTCTATATACAGTTCTAAAATATATCTACTTTTAGTGTTAAATTTTATTTTAAAATATAACTTCTTCATGTATTTATTATTACAACAAAAATATGTATTTCTCAACTATTTATGTATTCGTTGGAATTTTGTTCATATTTTTTTAAGGTAATTTGGGTTAATTGATTTGTAAGGAGGTCTTTGTTGAATATATGAAATCATGATTTAGATTATGTGATAAAGAATTAATATAATGTGTTTTATTGAGATTGAAGTAAAATGTTGTGTTTGATTTGAATTTGAAATATCATTGAACAGTATCGGTCAGCTGTCGGTCCGACCGGTGAATAGTACCGATTCAACCGATGAACACTTCTAATGTTTAGACATGGTTTTTCTTGTCATGCATGTATAGGTGAGTCTTGAGACATCAAAAGTATTATCGATAATGGATCTAAAGTTGACTTAGAAGAAGTTGATGTCCGGACGATTAAGAGATCACGTAAAATATTAAAGGCTAGAGATCACTACATGTAGAGGTGAATATACTATATGTATGACATATAAAAGGGATTGTATGCATATGAAAATTAGAGTCAAATTTAGAAAGAGTCCGAATTTAGAATGATAGAGTTTAAATTCGTATAGAGATAGGTTGTATACCTATAAAAGAGAGTTTCATATGAGATTACGAGTGCTAGTTCCAGTTAGATTTAGAGTCGCCACCTATGAGTATAAATAGAGAGATTGTTTAGATCTCAAAGTATTATTTTTGGAAGAGAAAAAAATTAAGTTTTAGACTTGAGTTACGAGTTTAGTCAAAAGTTGAGAGAGCAGTGATTTGTATATATTTTATAGATACATCTCGATGAAATAAAGCTAATATATTTTTAAGAGTTTTATCAGTTTTTGATATTTTTGTCGATATTAGTAGGTGATCAGACTCGATCGGATCGATGATAGGTTAGCGGTCGGACTGGAAGGTGTACTGCGATCGAACATGTGACAAAAATCTAGTTGAACTAGTGACATCTAGAGAAATATAAGATTTTAACTGCAGTAAAATTAGCTTTTAATTTCGCTAAAATTTTTTAGTTTTTTGTAATTCTATTGTTTACCTCTTCTTCTGGTAAGCTTGTGCCTCGTGTTCGATACTACTAAATCCAGTGGAATTGCTGTCCATGGTCCATCTGGTCATTGCTGAGAAATAGAAGTGGTCCTGGGACAAATTGAGGAGATGGGTAGGAGTTTTAATAGCTGTAAACTTTCATTCGTTCCTGTCCTTGTAATGTCATTTATTCGCAAAGCAAGCTTAGAGCCATAGGCAGTGGTCTACTTGGCTAAACCAGTCACCATAAGCAGAGCTCACAAAAAAAAACCCGATGAAAATCGCTTGATATTCGCGGTTTTCGGTCGATTCACTCCGGCTCAAATCTAGAAAGCACTCGGTAGACTGGTCTGGTTCAAAAAATTTCAAACTTCTGGTTGGATGTGTTCAGATTTCACACTCTCTTGCCAGTTTTCGAGCGATGCCTCGTCATCAAACAATTCTTGAAACAGAAAATCTGCAGCACGGCATCGCGTTGAAGACACGGGGTAGTTCATACGCACGAAATATATGTCCTAAACAGTGATATAGTACTAGCATTTAGGTAGTAGAGAGGTCAGATTATAGACTATCCCTTGCCTCGATGGCATCCCGTGCGCTAGTAGCCCTCTCTTTTAGACCGTGGCCATGGTGGGACACAGAAACAATGAAGAGCTCATTATTTATTTCTCAACCGGGGGGGGGGGGGGGGGGGGGCCAACGAGAAGAAGAAGCATCGTGGGCCGCTAAGACCAGCTCCGAGGGGCGCTGCTTCTGGGGGCCTCTGATCTGCTCAAAGCCGAGGAGGCTGGCCTGGCCGTTGAGAATCACAGCTTTGGAGCGGAAGCTGCTATGCTGGGCTTGTTCGACCGTGCGTTTTGTAGATGGTCTCCTACGCACAGGAGGCCTTCAGGCTCCGGCCACTGTCATCACGCATCGCACGGCCTCCGGCTCCCATGCGTTTGTAGGAAATAAAACAGCCCAATTGAACACAAAAAAGTCGATCGAGGGTGGTTGCTGGACCTCCTCCATGGACCTTTCCTATTTCACGGTGAAATCGAACTATTTTTCATGGTTCTTTTTTTTAATAAAAAAGGGGAAGTCCTCGCAAAATTTCGAAGTGCATCTTAAAAGGCACAGCATAAACAAGTACAGTCATGTAGGGGTGACTCGAAAACTTACGATTGGCTCAAACCCGAGTTCTTTTTTTTTTGAACGAACAAACTGGAGTTCTAAACAAGCCGAACTGAGCTGTCTATTTGACCTTTAGCTTAATGAACCAACTTAATTGCAAGCTGCTTACTCATTATACACCATTTTAGGTAGACGGTCTTCAATATTATATTTTTATCGTTAATTTTTTTTACAATATATTATCAACAAAACCGTTTTTAAATATGAATGATATGACAAGTAAGACACTAAACGTACTTATTATTAGCTTAATTTAAAAGTGATAATTGTTGACTTTTTAAGAATCGTGAACACCTTATATATTATTTTAGGATGGGGGCAGTAATATTTTTATGTTTAAACTTTACTTTATTTATTTAGTGCTGACCCTTACGATTTTGCTAATATATGATAAATTATTAAATATTAGAAAATATTTTTGTTATGTTTGGCCTTATTTTGTTTTAGTGGTTTAGACGAAGGTGCTGCAACTTTGTTTTTTTAAAGTAAATGCTGCAAACTTCATAAAATTGAGCAGCCCGGGCGAGCGATAAAACACGCGTTTTGTGGGGGCCGCACCAACTCCATCTCCTCTACGGCGCATGAACTGAGAAAGCTGATTAAAGAAAAGAAGAAAGCTGTCATTACACACTGTTGCAGGGAGAAAGTGTAGCTGGCTATTGTATACGTTAGCTTTTAGTATTAGCTGCAATAATCTGACGTGGTTATTTTTGCATCCATTAGCTAGCTGCACTGTTGACCTTGTTGCACTTAGTAGCTCGTTAAGATTAAAAACCCAAGCCGATCCGTCTCGTTATCATAACAAATCTGATGGAACCGTGTCTTACAAAAGAATTGTTATCCACTTCCCCAGTGAAAACATGCATTGATGCTATAGGTGCCCAAATGAGTCAGACGGAGACGTGCTGGCCCGGGCACGACGGCCTGTAGCTAGCCTAAGCACAGCATGTCATATCTGTCTATGGACTAGCATAGTACGGTATGATTATCGGTGGGCCAACGCTTAAGCATGAACACGGCCCGCCAAATTTTCCTAATATATTTTTTATTTTTCTCCTGTTTTTCTCATATATATTTCTTATTTTCTCTCATTTTCCCTATTTTTTCATATATTTTTTCTATATTCTTTTTTTATTTTTTCTAATTTTCCCTATTTTCCTATTTTTACCATTTATTTCTCCTTTTATTTTTTCATTTTTCTTTTTCCACATCATATTTCAATTTTTATGGCTAAATGTGCTAATGGCTTGGACATAAACTCTCATAGCAAGACGTATGGTCTCTTTGGACCATGCCGCCTTAGTACATAGGTAACGACCCGCTACAAGTGGTATATCTAATGGGTTGTGCTATTTGCAGTAGCATGTCAGGCCAGGCCATCCATTTCGACATAATTTTCTTATTCATATTTTTTTATTAAAATATTTATGAATATGTATATTTGTTTGAAAAAATTATAGATTTATAATATCAATGCTCTTTGAAAGTTTTTTAATAAAAAACCCTCCTAGCGTTAAATCCGATGTTAATAGTGGCTGGTGGGGGCCAGGAAATTTATACGCTGTCCTCTTGTTGTCCAAGTTGAGAGTCTTTTTTCTGACAGCAGGAGGCTGCTATAGTGCCCCGGTTTCCTGAGTTGTTAAAAATTATTTTAACTTGGCCCTTTGTATTAGCCCTTTGTATTAGTAGAGAACTTGGTGGTTATCTTAAACTTTATACTTAGTTTTGGTAAGAGCTTAGAAACCAGATCTTCTATGATTGAGTTTGGTGAGATTAGGGATCGAACGTGATCCGGCTTCTTAGAGTCCCTTAACGAAGATGTATGATCTTTTGATTTGAACTTCAATAAAAAAGTTTTGTGTCTCCTTGTGAAGTGATTCTTATATTTATTTATTGTCTTTGGATCATCTTCTATACCCCTTTCTCTCTTGAGATTACTCCCTACACTTATCCTTTTTGAAAGTAGTGAAGATAGACCAAAATATTTGAACCCTTTTTGAAAGTAGTGAAGATAGACCAAAATATTTGAACCCTAAGATCGGAGTGTCCGGCTAAGCGTCGCTGCTCAGCAGTGAACTTTGACTAAAGTCTCCAGTAGTTAAGACCGGATATTCCAAAAGGTGTTTAAATTTTCACTATGAGTTTCTTATAGGTTTTTAGGTGTGCACATTCACCCCCTCTATGCGACTCAAAGTCGTTTCAATTAGTGTCAGATCCTTATATTCAGATAGACTTAACCGCTTGAAGAGATGTCACAATTAGGAGATGAATCTATTGATCTAAGCAAGAAGAATAAGGAGAATGAAGAGAATGAGGATGGCTCTATTTCCAAAAGTGGTTGCAAGAAGAGAGTAGCTATTCCTCTTGATTGCAACAATCTCAAGCTACATGATTCCTCTATGCACTTCATTTGTGCCTTTTAGGCATGCTACTCACTTTGATAGAACATATTATACCGCTTGGAAGCATAAGGCGAAGTTGCTTCTAATGTCATTGTATCCTAGTGTGTGGAAAATTGTGCTTACATGTTTTGAAATTCTAGAGGAGGACACTGAACTCACACCCAATCAAGAAGCTCATGTACACCGCAATGCTTGAGTCGCAAGGATGATCCTCAGGTCGTTGAGCTCAAAAGAATTTAACAAGGTGTATCAACTTGAGAAAACCAAGGAAATTTAGGATACCCTCTAATTGCCACATGAGGGGTCTCCTGGTGTGAAGGAATCAAGGATCAAGTTGTTGGAAGAACAACTTAGGAGATTTGTGATGAAAGACGATGAGACGCCAGAAGAGATGTATGATCATATGATGGTCATCGTCAACAAAATTTGAGGTATTGGAATTGAAGGCATGACCAATCATATCATCATCAAGAAGCTCCTTGTTGCATTCGCTCCAACTAACTCTACATTTGTCACACTCATTTGGGAGAGCAAGAACTTTAAGAGACTTATCCCAAGTGATGTTCTATCATGAATCATCTCCGATGAGCTCTTGGAGTAAGACGCCAAGCACATCAAGACCCTTGCTAAGAATGCCGCAATCGCCAAGAACAAGGAGATCGCCTTAAATGATGATGTGAGATCCAAGGAGAAGAACTCAAGCGATGAGGAGAGTGAAAATGAGAGCTTCGCTCTCGTTGTCAAGAACTTCAAGAAATTTCTAACGGAAAGCAACTACGGCAAGAACAAGAACGACGACAAGTCCAATACTCATCAATCTAAGAAGGTGTGCTATGAGTGCGACAAGTATGAACACTTCATTGTTGATTGCCCCAAGAAAAATGAGCAAGATGTCAAGCCTAAATTCTTCAAGAAGAGGAGTTCAGGACATGCTAATATTGGACAAGAGTAAATCTCTCAAAGAAAAGAAAGATGTTGCTACAATTGCCATCAAATCATCGTCACCAAAGGAAACACTCTTCAACCATGAAAGCAACAATGACTACTATGATCCCACTTGCCTTATGGTGAAGGGACTAGTGATGATGAAAGTGATAACGATGATGATAGGGTGAGTCCTAAGATTTGCTTAATTGCCAAATCTAGCAAGGGTTGGCTTTGACATCGCTGGCTAGTTCATGTTGAAATCCAAAATTTGCCAAAACTTCTAAAAGGGGAACACATCCTTAGTCTATCTAATATGATCTTTAAGAAGGATCATGTGTTTAGGACTTGCTTAGTGGGAAAACAAGTCGAAGCTCTACATTTGGCTAAAAACATCATGACAACATCCTGTCCCTTAGAGCTACTTCATATGGATCTCTTCGAACCAGTGGATTACATAAATATTATAGGTAATAAGTATGGCCTTTCCATTGTTGATGAGTATTATGTTACTTTTGGGTATGTTTCCTCCATGACAAAAGAGAAGCACTAGCTATCTTTAAGAAGTTTGAGCTCAAGATCATGAGCGTGAGAAGTGACAATGGAATTCCTCGATGAAGAACATGTAAGTGGAGGAGTTCCTCGATGAAGAGTGAATCAAGGACGAGCTCTCTGCTCCATATGAACCACCTCAAAATGGAATTGTAGAGAGGAGGAATCAAACACTCGTTGAGGTGGCAATGACGATGCTTGATGAATACAAGACATCTGATATCTTTTGGGTTAAGGCCGTTAACACCGCATGCCATGCCATCAATCACCTCTACCTCCACAAGCTCTTGAACATGACCGCCTACGAGCTCCTTACCGATAAAAAGTCAAATATCTCCTATTTTTGTGTTTTTGGAGCAAGTGCTACACCCTAAGCAAGAGACCTTGCTTATTAAAATTCTCTCTAAAAATTGATGAAGGATTCTTACTTAGGTATAAATCGAATGCTCATGTCTATTGCATCTTTAACAAAACCTATAGTATTATTGAGGTTATAAGAGACATGACATTGGATGAATCTAATAGCTTCCAAGAGTAGCAAGCTAGTGATTATGCTATAGACAAAGAGACTCTAAGCCAAGCAATTGTGAATAAAGTAATTGGATATGTACAACCTCAAGAAGTGCCAAGCAAGCAAGATGGTGTACTTGATCAACCCTCATCTACACATGAGCAAGTTGTAGAGACATCCCATGATAACGTTGAGCAAGACGGTTAAGCATGGGTAGATGATATTGATGCCGTGGATACATTGAAGCAAAGAGACACTAAGCACACTTATCTTCTCTCAATGCACCATCCACGAGTCCACCAAAACATTCAACATGATCATCTTATTGACAACATCCTCGGCGACATTAGAAAAGGGGTAACTACTCGCTCTCGATTTGCTAATTTTTGTGGGAGTTACTCTTTTGTATCTTCTTTGAAGCCTATAAAGGTTGAAGAGGAACTTGAGGATGTTGATTGGGTGATGTCTATGCAAGAGAAACTTAACAACTTCACTCGTAATGGGGTGTGGACTCTAGTGGAAAGACCTAGCACCAACGTAATTGGAACAAAATAGGTGTTTCACAACAAGTAAGAGGAACACGAGGTCGTCACTCGCAACAAAGCACAGTTAGTTGCAAAGGGCTTTACCCAAGTTGAAGGACTTAACTTTGGTGAAACCTTTGCACTCGTTGCACGTCTTAAGTCTATTCATATTCTATTAACCTTTGCTACTAATCATGATTTTAAGTTATATCAAATGGACGTGAAGAGTGTTTTCCTCAATAAATCGATCAATGAGCTTGTATATGTGGAACAACCCTAGGCTTTGAGGACCCCAAGCATCCACAATACATCTACAAGCTCCATAAGGTGCTCTATGGGCTGAAACAAGCCCCTAGAGCTTGGTATAAATACCTCTGCGACTTTCTACTCAAAAACGACTTTGAGATACGAAAAGTGGATACCATTCTATTCAGTAAAAAAATCAAAGATGATTTTAATCCATGATCAAAGCCGAATACATAGCCACAAGAAGTTGTTGTGCCCAACTACTTCGGATGAAACAAACCCTTCATGACTTTGGGTATAATATAACACATATCCCACTCCTATCTAACAATAAGAGTGCCATCAAAATTATCAATAATCCCATCCAACACTCAAGAACAAACATACATCCGTCACCATTTCTTGAGAGACCATGAAACCAAAGGAGATATTTGTCTAAGACATGTCTCAACTGACAAACAACTTGCCTATATCTTTACTAATCCTTTAGATGAGTAGTGGTTTGTGGAGTTGAGAAATGATCTAAATATTCTCGATTCTTGGAACTTCTCTTAAGGAGGATCATATATTAGGATAAAGTGCTTGTTTAATAAATAAGCAAGTACTAATCTCAAATATATATATATATATATATATATATAAATTATGAGTTCTAGTGTTAATTGATCTCACTTTACGTCTTAACACAAAATTTGAGCTCAAAGATTCCAAAAAATCTAAAAATCAAAAAAAAATTCAAAAACATTTTGTGAGTAGTTTATTTTTAAAAAATTTGTATCTTAACTTAGGGAAATATGATGTGATCATTGTTATGTAATGTTGCATGTTGGCTGATCACATTAAGGTTCACATATATTGCATGTCCAACTTTTTTTAACTATGTGGGCTGGAGTCTTTGGATCTTATTCCCAAAGTCTTCACTTTAACCTCACTATCGCTCAGTAGCCTTGATCCGAAGTCTCCGCCCCTCAAGGCCAAAGTCTCCGCTTATCCTCTGCTGCATCGGTTTGATTATATCCGGAGTCTTCGCCCTCTTCTTCCGGAGTATCCAAACCTCTAGAGTATATAGGCCTGGTAACCATCGTCGCCTGCCCTATTCTTTCGTTTTCCCCTCTACTTCATCCTCCATGACGGCGCATGGTCACCCCTCTGGCGATCTTCATCTTCCATTGATGGTATTTGGTGTTCCTCATATCCACTCATCCCTTGGTGAGCGGAGACTCCGAATCCATCCTCTTCTCATCGCTTTAGGCTCAAAGTATTCTCTAAATCCTAAGGTTTTTGACTTTCTTTGGTTGATCTCTCAATCCATGAACTTAGGGTTATAAACCTCATTCTAGGACAGCCTGAATACTCTTATAGTAACCCGATCTATATTCTACATTGCATTTCTATGGCTAGATTTTGTGTTGCCTATGTGGTCCTCTTTGTAGAACCGAAGTCTTCGACCAAAGAGACTAGACTCTCCAAACAAGCCTTCCTGCCTAGTAGGGAGTATTGACTGGAGACTCTAGACACTAAGTACGGATACTCTAGCCCCTATTCTACCTTAGCCATTTACTCCATGAATCTACCTAAATATCTTGGTCCATATGTTTTTTCTTAGGCTTTCTTATCATGGTGAACATCAAGCACACTCGTGTTCTAAGTGGCTCCTTAAGCGATGAGTATCAAGGGGGAGCTCCTCAAGGTCGTACTTCCCAAGGTGCCATGTCTCGATGCAATTCTCCTCGAGCCTTCCAAGCTAAGAAGGGCATGGCCAAGGCTTCTCGTACCAAGAAAGCTGCAAAGAATAAGAAGTCATCCCTCACTAAAGATCAAGGCTTTGAGATATCATTTGAGGCAAGCAAGATTTCTCAAATGGGTATCTTCATTGGATTGCATGGCACCCATCTTGCACCTTATCCTCAACCCGGCTCAAACACCATCACCGAAATCTACCTTTTTCACCAAAAGTCTTCCATCTTTTCAAACCAAAAACCGACATATGGTGGTGCAAGAACTGTCTTTGATTATAAGAATAATATTGCTCAGTGCAAGAAAGACAGGCTAGAGGACCCCAAGAGCATAGCCTTCCCATATGTCAAGGGTCCCTGCTTTACCACATGGTTTCTCAGGACTACTATAACAGTGTGATTATGTGGCATCCAAAACCGTTTGTGGATATATGGTGGATTCACTGGGTAGCGATGAAAGATAAGTATAAACCGATGTTCAATGATGTCATCCATGTCTACTAGGCTAAGGGCCTCTATAACCTCATGGCACTTAAGTATGATTGGTATAAGGAGATAGTTTGTTAGTTTTGGGCTATTATTTTATTCCAGACTTCAGAGATAGGAGAACTAGAGATAAAGTGGATGTCAAATGGCCAACCCTTTAAGGCTAACATCTATTGTTTTACTTAAGTTTTAGAGCTTGATTCTTCTGATGTTGATCTTTCTAACCTCCACTCTTAGCGCCATACTCAACCTCATGAGTCCTCTTTCATGTATGGCTCTAATGGGAAGGTGAAGACTACCCATTACTTGCTCTCTCACTATGATATCCTCAATAAGCTTTTCTGCCTCACCATCAATCCTAAAGGTAGAGATGCTTCAGCGATTTAAGCCATTGCCACTGATCTCTTTAGCTACTCTTGTCCCAACAAAATCAAGTTTAGTGTGATGAAGTTTATTTGGGAAGAGATGTAAGCCATTACCATTGATCCTTGCCACTCGCCAATATATGCACCACACATCATGAAGCTAGTGGAAGCCGTCTTAGCTCTTCGCCTCATCAAGAAAGTGAAGCATCATTCTTATTATCCTTGTGCTATACCGGCCGTTCCTTCCACCACAAGTGCATCCTCTTCTCATGCACGTGCTCCTCCAAAACCTGAATCTACCCTCAAGAGAGCCATGAAATCTATGTTATTCCTTTGCTCCTATAGCGCAATGAGCGTTCATCGTATAGAGTAATGTGAAAAGGATTACCTTCACTCTCTAAACTTTGAGGTGTCTCCTGATCGCGAGGCACCAATTATTGTTGATCCTTTTGTTGAGGAAGAACCAGAGGCAGTCCAAGGTGATCAAGCTCAACCCTTCACAGAGACCTCCAACATATGCATGGATGTTCACTCTAGCTCAAGCCTTGAATGGTCGAAAAATGAAGAAACCGACGATGAAGATAGTGGCAATGGAGATAATGGTGATAATCATGATGATGATGATGCCATTGGCTTGAACTGATTTACTTCCTTTTTCCTCCTCTGCTATTTTACATTTTTTGTGTCTTGATAGCAAAGGGGAAGTAGTATGGGCTCTCAAATTTTAAATTTTTAAACCTTTAGTTCTTTGATTTCTTGCAGTAGATTTTCAATTCTTGAACATATAATAACTATTATATTTGCTTGCGATATAATGACTGTAAGTTTATTCTTTTATCATATTTATATTCATGCAATATAATGAGATGCATGTTTGGTTGGTGCTGGACTTTATTTTCTTTTTTAAGTGATATGCTATGTCATATGCATCTTTATATACTCTTTTACACATTGCACTCCACGGTTGTGAGGAAATATGGAAAGTTCCCATGTTTCTCCTTCATATGTGCATATGCGTAAACTTCACTTATTACTATGCACATATTTAGGGGAGCCACTTTTATCTTTCAACAAAAATTTTAATCCTAATATTAAGCCCTATGAGTATTGTCATCAATTACTAAAAAAAGGGAGATTGAAAGTGCATTAGGCTCTCTAGTGGGTTTTGGATGATAGATAAAAAGAAAATTTGGGGGACAAATGTGTTAAGTGAAGAAAAGTGCAAAAGTTAGTCCCTTGGAGAAATTAAATTGATGAAAAGAAACCCTTACCATGAAAGAAAGGCATCGAATAGGACTTGATGTTGTGCTTTAAATTTATTTTATTTGTCTTGAGTGCTAGTATTGCCATACTATCAAGAGTAGTACAAATATTAGCTTGAGTTGCGAACCAAGTGCTCAATTAGGTCCCTTTGTTTTTCTTGAGTGAACACTTACACCACATGCACATCTAGGTTTTGGTTTTTCTCTAGAAAGTTCTTCGGATATTTTGTCTAAGTCACTAGACATTTTTGGAAAGATTCATTGCCTAACAGTGAAAATGGACCAGAGTCTCTAGTCTTAAGTGGTGGTCTCCGGAGAATTTTCGTTGTCTTGCAGTAAAGTTTGTGCGGAGTCTCCGAAAGTTTAGACTAGATACTCTAGACTGGCTATGCTCTTGATATTTAAGTGTGTTCGTAGTCTCAAACCCCTAGGGGCAGATACTCTGGAGTTTGAATCTAACTCTACCAACCCCAACTTTTAGAAATAGGTTGTTCATTTATTTTATTTCTACTCCTAATAGCCTTCTTAGGGTTTCACACCTCTATATTGGCTTATATAACAAATTCATCTCTTTATGAACGATCTTTTGGAGCTAGTGAGTAGAGGATTAAAAATTTGATTGAGCACTTGTGAATCGATGCCTAGCAATGATTTACACTTGTTACTCTTGAAGGTTCTCCTCCTAGATAGCTAGACGTCACCCACGAGGATTCAAAGTTGTGAATCACCTAGAAAAGCTTATGAAGGTTTTCCTTATCTCCGCAAGAAACAAAATAACTATAGTGGATACCGAGCTCATTCTTAGGGATTGATCTTGGTAGAGCAAACTTCACTGAAGATTATAACATTGTATTCTAGTGGAGACTTTGGTGGTGTTTTAGACTTTGTGCTAGCCTTAGTGAGAGCTTGGAGATCGGACCACATCTTAGGATTGAGTTTGGTGAGGCTAGGGATCGAGCGTGATCCCGTTCCTTAGAGTTCCTTAATAGAGACTATTGGTCGCCAAATCTCTCGGGGGGCGATCAGACCGGGTGAAGATGTGGGTGAACTGGTGGAGGTCCGATCCGGGAAGACGTCGCCTTAGTCATGCGAAGGCCTAAAAGCTCAAGTGCAGGTCCTTAGTCTTTAAGGTTTGAGAGTGTGCCAATCAATTTGACCTTACAATTGATAAAAAGATAGAGAGAATGAGATCCATGAGCTAATCGGTCAATGGGCCAATATGACTCACCCTATCTGCTAGGTGCCAATAAGAAGGTACTACTCGAGCATCGGCTAAAAAATAGATGAAGGTGTAGGCAATAAATGCGTGGAATAAAATAAAGGACTTATCAGCCAAAGAGCCTATGATGCTCCGAATAGGGTAAGTGACAAAAAGTAGGGAGCAAGGTCTGAATCCTCCCGAAGGTACGAGAAGCAGTGACCACCATGATGGTATCGTTAGAGCTAGCCTCGATATATCGGACCAAACCGAGACAGTATGAGGACGAGGCTAACGTCGTAGAGACGGCGGAGGCTAGATCGGACGTAATGGCAGAAAGGACTGGTTAAGGCCATCAGCTGCTTATTAGCCGAACGTCTGATGCAGGGCTATATCTAACCTCATCAGCTATCTGAGCTAATAAGGAATGAAACCCGCTAGATCCTAACGCTAGCCCTATCGGATACGAACCTGATAGATCGGACCAAACTAAAACAGTATTAGGCCGGATCCAATGGGATTAGATCGATTGCTAGTGGATTAATCGTCAAGAATATTAGACAGATATATATAAATTTGTATCGGCCGAACAACCAATATGATAGGTGTGAAGCGCGAGATAAGGATAACTCATTGACTACTCACTCCAATGAAATGTCGTGTGAGGACCTGCTGGGCCAATGTCTCAATTTACCACCACCGGTCTTGTAGGTCGAACCTAACCGATGCGGTACGAGGCCAACGACGACGGAGGGAAGCCGATGAACCGATAGGCCTCATGCGAGCGTGATGTAGTATGTTCGATCAGACTAAGATGTTAGATCTAACCGATATAGCCATAGACAGAACGAACGGACTAGGATAGTGGTGGGACTTACCCCTTTATCGTAGATCGGACCTAACCGATGTAACCCTGCATCGAGAGCCAGAACCTACCAGAGTAATCCTAGCTAGGGTGGTGATACATCGATAGTTGAGTTGATATATGATCTGTTGATTATTTGATAGGTTTCAGGGGGTCTATATTTATACCATAGAATTACAAGAGTCTAACACAGTTACAAAAAATCACTGGACAATATTTTCTAAATACAGAAGGAAACTAATCTCTAAGAAGTTACAAAGTTAATTAAACTTGCCTAGATTACATGACACATTCTATATAGATAAAATACTCTGTCGTGGTTTCTACGGCTCCTTCTCAGACTTGGTCCCATCTAGATAACCTTCCATCTTTGACCGGACTGATTCCATCCTTGAACCGTCTAATTAGCTCTTTCACTACATCAATCGGCTTTGTTCATCGGCTGATCTGCTACAAACATCTGTCCACTCTTGTGCATATCTCTTCTCTATGTTGTCATCCATCGAATACTCAATAGTCCACAGAAGGCCGGCGTGATGATTATGTATAAGGCATATACATTGCCTCATACACACAACTGTATCCTTCAACTTCTTTAGAAACTAGTACCATCATTCAATGTTCTCCCTCTTAACAAAAGTAAAAGCTACAAATAACATCTGATTATTCCCATCAACTCCATTTGCTATTAATATTTGTTATTTGTACTTTCTTATCAAGAATGCCCCATCGATGTAGGTTATGAGATGAGAATGTACAAATGAATGAATGCATACACTTAATGCGAAGAAAACCTATTGAAGCACACTCTTTTGAGGATGGTCAACAAATGTGAGAGATTTAAGGTCATAGTAGCTCTCTAGATTCCTCTGAATAATGTAAGCTAGAAGATAAGACAAATTATCAAATTAAGCTTTGAAAATGTCAAACCTCATCTCCATAATATTCTATTTCACCCTCTATGCCTTCACATAAGTAGTTGTGTATTTGAATTTGTTCTTAATGTGCTTGATAATTGACCTTGGTTCGTACCCGAGGTTGTGCACAATATCGGAGTACATCTCTGTTATAACAAATACATTTGTATATTTTTGTGATATTTCTTGACCCCTTGTAAGTGATAATTATACTTGGTGATGATTGACACCTTTAAGTAATCCATCCATTTATCCTTCAATGCATACACCCTCCATAGACACCCATCACTTGAGTTCACGGACTTCACTTCGTACATCGACTTGCCTAATTTCATGACCTAGAACTTCCTTTAAAGTGATACCGTCTAATACTTATCTGCCTTCGTTAATTTCCCTATGTGTATACTTAGCCCCGTGAATAACCTCATTCTCCATGTACTATTATGGCACGTGATAATCTTCAGAGATAACATGTATAGAGAAGTCCTCGTTGGATCATTGTGAGTGATTTACATTATCGTCCTCCTCATCCGATAATTCATCATACTTTGCATGTTTGTTATCAAAATCTTCCCTATCTATTACCTCAATAATGCTGCTATTTCTCTCTCTTTCGTCTGTCAATCCTCTAAGCTCTTTGTTTTCTCCTCCTCATCCTTATTCTTGGTGCATTCACTCATTTTCCTCTATAATTTCAGTATCACCTTCCGCCATACTTGGACCCTCTTCGTCTTATACGATCATTAAAATAGTATTATCTTTCTCATACACTGACACAAGAATGCTAGGTGGCCAACCTTGTTACAATGCATTCTCCACGCATTATATCCTGACTTAGGGGTTGACTCGAAAGTTTTACATTAACTAGTTGTACACTGGTAGAAAACTTGTTTTAGATAGCCTATCAATGCCCTTAAGAGTTGAACCAAACTCTAGCAGATCTATACCATATGGACCATATCTAACATTCTCTCATTGTGATATAACCAAAACACTACTATGTTTGACATATTTGTTAAAAAAATAGAGTTGAACTAATTAAGAAATTAATCATCACATCTATTACAGTCCATTCGATATTTTAACATCGATATATCTTTAAATATTATGAACAAAAATATCTATGAATCTAAAAATAAAACTAACAAACCACGAATCTAGAAACAGAATTATTCATGAATATAGAATAATACTATACATACTATATCATTTTATTACTAAGAATAAATATTATAAAGTGTATAAATCTTTTACCTTCGTACCAATCCACAAGCCAACAAGACTTCACCACTTTTCTTTGCCTCCCCTCAACCATCTCTTCTCTTTTTTGTTGTTTTTATTAAACTGAATATTTGGGCGGCTAGGAGGAGTCTTATAGCCAGCTGTCCAAAAATGTTCTAAAAGAGAGTGGCAAGGAATCGTCTGTAAAATTAATATGCCTCTTTTCATTCTATGGACATGCCTAACAATTTGACAGATGACCCTCTAGTAAAAAATGTCCTAGCATTGAGTGACAAGAAGGCTGCATGGAAAAACAAGGCGCTCATTTTCTTTAAGCCATCTTACTACAGTATTTTATAGGTGCTTCTTGCCACCGAGAAAAATAAGCCATCGGTTTGGGTGGCAAGGAGCCGCTTATAAATTGCTAGCTACTTACTGACTTGTCATCAACAAAGCCAATAGATATTTGTCACGTTAAATTTAGAACCTAAACACGTTTAGGATATTTATCTATAATTTTTTTAAAAAAATATTTTAAAAGTATTTTGGTAAAAATATATTTAAAAATCTGTTTGGTCACCTATAATTACTCCTTTTTTATAACCATACCATAGGTGATCGTTGGAGTTTTAGGAATGAGAAATGTAATTAGCATATCAATTATTTAAGCGATAGCTATTATAAATTTAAAAATTAGATTAATTTAATTTTTAATATATATATATACACTTCGTTTAATTGTGTGGGAATATATATATCCATCTTACTTGTCAATGCAAGTGCGTGTACAGTCCTTGGGAACAGATCGATGCTTTTTGTTGTTTTGCTTGACTCACCCTTTCACTTATCAAGGTCACGTGTTACTACCACCCATGTGCCGATCTCCTATTTCTCTTTGCAAGACGCCAAGGCACGCTCGGTTTGATCGATGAGTCGATGGCTCCACCGCTGGATTTATCTAGCTGGTTTGGAGTTTGGATCAGATCATTGTACCGGCCGACCTCCTCCTCTCCTCTCGTGTTGGTCCTATTTAATACTGTTTCTCATGTTAATATTTTTAACTCTACGTGTATACGTAGTACTATAAATAATCTCATTCTCCTTATACTATTATGACATGTGATAACCTAAAAGATAACATGTATAGAGAAGTTCTCGTTGGATAGATTTACATTACCGTTCTCCTCATCCGACGATTCATCAAAATCTTCTCTATCTATTACCTTAACGATTGTGCTATTTCTCTCTCCTTCGTCTGTCAATCCTCTAAGCTCTTTGTTTTTTCCTCCTCATCCTTCTTGTGCACTCACTCATTTCCCTCCATAATTTCAGCATCACCCTCCGTCATAATTAGACCCTCTTCATCTTATACGACCATTAAAATAATATTATCTTTCTTATACAGTGACATAAGAATGCTAGTTAGCCAACATTGTTACAATATATTCTCTATGTATCATATCCTGACCTAAGGATTGATTCGAAAGTCTTACATTAACTAGTTATACACTACTAGAGAACTTCTTTTAGCTAGCCTATCAATACCCTTAAGAGTTAAACTAAATTCTAGCAGATCTATATCATATAGAACATATCTAACATTCTGATATAACCAAAACACTACTATGTTTGACATATCTGTTAAAAAATAGATATTTTAACATCGATATATCTTTAAATATTACAAATAAAAATATCTATAAATCTAAGATCGAAACTAACAAACCACAAATCTAGAAACAGAATATAAAATAATACTATACATACTATATTGTTTTTTTACTAAAAATAAATATTAAAAAGTGTATAAATCTTTTACTTTCGTACCAATCCACAAGCCAACAAGTCTTCACCACTTTTCTTCACCTCCCCTCAATGATCTCTTCTCTTTTTTTATAGTTTTTATTAAACTGAATATTTAGATGGCTAGGAGGAGTCTTATAGCCAGTTGTCCAATGTTTTAATAGAGAGCGACAAGAGAATCGCATGTATTGATAGGCTTCTTACACTTTTATGAAGGGGCTAACAATTTGACAGATGATGACCCTCTGGAGAAAAATACCTTAGCATTGAATGACAAGAGGCTGCCAGCAAAAACAACATGCACCCATTTTATTTTGACCGTCTTACCGCAATATTTTATAGGTGCTCCCTTATCGCTAGAAAAAAAGCCATCGGTTAGAGTGGTAAGGAGCCGCTTATAAATTTTTAGCCGTTTGTCACGTTAAATTTAATGTCTTTTAAGGAAATATTTTTTAAAAGAACTAAAAAACGTTTAGGATATTTATCTATAATTTTTAAAAATATATTTAAAAATATTTTGGTAAAAATATATTTAAAAATCTGTTTGGACACCTATAATTACTCTTTTTTATATGACCGTAGATGTTGGAGTTTTAGGAATAAGAAATGTAATTAGCATATCAATTATTTAAGTGATAGCTATTATAAATTTAAAAATTAGATTTATTTAATTTTTAATATATATATATATACACTTCGTTTAATTGTGTGGGAATATATATATCCATCTTACTTGTCAATGCAAGTGCGTGTACAGTCCTTGGGAACAGATCGATGCATTTTGTTGTTTTGCTTGACTCACCCTTTCACTTTATCAAGGTCACGTGTTACTACCACCCATGTGCCGATCTCCTATTTCTCTTTGCAAGGCGCCAAGCCACGCTCTGTTTGATCGATGAGTCGATGGCTCCACCGCTGGATTTATCTAGCTGGTTTGGAGTTTGGATCAGATCATTGTCGCTGCTCCTTGCATATATCTAGGTCTATTTAACACTGCTTCTCATGTTAATATTTCTAACTTTATGAACCAATTACGTTAATAATATTTAAATAAATTATTTTATTTGTATTTTTTTGAAATATAAAATTTTAAATAATTATAATTTAACGTATAAACTTCAGATTCGTTTACATCTCGATTGGCTAACGGATTTTAAGTCTTGAGATGTCGATTTTTCATTAATTTTGATATATTTTGAATAAAACCATTCGTATGCACATTTCGAGCCGGCTTGAGATGTTCAAAATTCAGGAAATAGGTTGAGATTGTGAGAACCCTGCTCTGCAACCAACGGCCTGGTTAACTGGATAGTAGCAGTAATTGGGCAGATATTTCCACTTCGCCGTCAGCGGCAAGCGTTCCTCCAGAAAGGGAGGTCTGTGTCTGTCTTGTCTGTCGTGCGTACCTCGATCGGCAGCTGCTTGCAAGACAAACCAACGACTGACCCTTGCAGCACGCAGTTTTCCTGAACTGCCAAAACCACTGATGGATGTGAACGTGCAACCACTGATGGATCGATCAACGTCAAACACATACGACGTTTTATTTGGGACGAAAGAAACACATTACTACATTTAAACAAAATGTTGTAAAGATAAAAACCATCTAATGATTCCATACAAATAAAAAAAAACTAGTTTGTAGTAGGACTCACTACGATCCTGCTATTATGAATTATCACACTGACCATTTCTAAGCTAAACGATACGTTTTTTTTAAAAAAAACTTTCTATATATGAGTTTCTCACGATACTTTTTTAAACAAATTAACTTTTATAGTAGTTTATTTTTCGTTTGCACCATCAAATATTATCACAATTACATCATCCGTTATCTATTTAGAACAAATGAACTGGCCCTCGGTTGCGCGAAGAAATGGGTCCTACCTGTAGAAACTTCCTTCTAACATGGAATTTGCCCTCTAGCAAATCATAAATGTCAACTAATACTTATCCCAAAGATATTCAGCAGCATATCCCCACGGAGGGCAAAACCGTCAAACCGCAATGTTCGAAAGCATCACCTAGTTTAGTCCTGCCGCCATCACTCATCAGCCAAGCATCCATCTTCTATATAGAAAGCTCTCTGGCTTGCTCATCAGCAATTCAGCATTAGCAATTCAGTATCGACAGTACCCATCAAATTGAGACCCCAAGAGGAGAGTAAAGAGATCAAGAGTTAATCCGACGGCCATGGAGGGCATCACCGGAGGAGGAGGGGCGGCTTCCCCGCGGCGCGTGGTGGTGGCGGTGGACGAGAGCGAGGAGAGCATGCACGCGCTGTCGTGGTGCCTCTCCAACGTTGTCTCCGCCGCCGCCAAAGCGCCCGCGGCCACGCCGCCCCCGGCCGTGGTGCTGGTCCACGCCCGGCCAGCGCGGCCGCTCTACTACCCGGTGATCGACGGCGGCGGGTACGTGCTGACGCAGGAGGTGATGGACAGCATGGACCGGTACATGGCCACCGCCGCCGACACCGTCGTCACCAAGGCCAGGAACATCTGCACTGCCTTTCCCAATGTAAGATTTCTTTTCTTTTTATTACACGAAAAACATACACGCACCGTCACCTAAGGAGTACGCCCTTTTGACACATGCTCGCTGTTGGATCGCCTTTGTGATGTGCAGGTGAAGGTGGAGACGCGGGTGGAGAAGGGGGACCCGCGGGAGGTAATCTGCGGCGCGGCGGAGAAGGCCGGCGCCGACATGTTGGTGATGGGGAGCCATGGGTACGGCTTCCTGCAGAGGACGCTGCTGGGGAGCGTCAGCAACCACTGCGTCCAGCACTGCAAGTGCCCCGTCGTCGTCGTCAAGAGGCCTGGCAACGCCAAGCCCCAGCACCAATCTTGAAGCTATCTATGGAATGTTCAATGGCCATATAGGTGTATGTAAAATTGTATATAGTGGCCTTGGTGCAGCGTTTGTATGTACATGTTTCCTGTAGTAACCAGTAACACCATATTGCATTCCCTATGCATATAAGCTAATGCTAGGCTTGTTTCAGTCAGTGTGCTGCATCAAAACATTACTGTCTAAAATTAACTCGGTTATTAGTTCCCCAAATCGCCAACGTTTCCCAAGAAGAAAAAAAATGGGACAACCAAAATTTTACACCAGTATTCAGCCCCAACTGTGTGAAACTTGTACTGGTTCAGAACGAGCCTCTTCACATAAGACTAGAGCATGTACAGCACAATCCTACAAGCTACAAGTTTATACACCAGCAGAAGCTTGGTGATCCATCCGGTTGAATTTGTTCTCAAAGACTAATCAGCAGCCAAATAGTGAATGATAAATCTCATCCAAGCAAAGGGAACTACACGGGTAGATTGGGAACGGTAATCAAATAAACTTGTAAATCCACGATTGCTACACTCAGAAGACAAAACTATGAGAACACACAGTCTGATGAATCGAGTGCCTAGTAAGCCAGTCAAGGAAGCACTTCCAGATAACAAAAGATCAATACCATAACAGAATGTTGCAATATGCTAACACAAGGAAGACAGAACCAAGAAAATGGATAACCAATTCTTATAGAAGATAATATCAGGTCTAATCCAACAGCATGGAACTGGGTGCAGAGCCAACTACGCATGATAAAACTTAAGTACAATAGTGATCTCCTTTGTCCATACATAACAGTGAAATAAGTTCAGAACTGTAGATCCTAGCGATACAAGAAACATTCATAACCAGAAGCTCGTCCACCTTACTCCTCGGACTCAGCCTCACCACTCTTCTTGTTGTGCTTCCTTGAGTACCTCTGGTTCCTGAGGAACTTTGGGTCCATCTATAGAAGCATTTACACAAAGAGCCCAAGTTAGAACGCGAAAACAAAGCACCAGGATTCAACCTGACAGAGAGGACATAGATTACAAAAATACATAACTAATCCTAGGCACAAAACGGGATGCAAGAATCAGCAAGAAAATAGCATTCCTACACATCACAACGATTGTTTAGCCATCAAGGTAAAGCATACAATTTGTGATTAAATTGAAAAGATTATTGAGGTAAATACATACGGCTAGTGATTAAATTGTTTATACTGTTCAGAAAAGAATATTAACATACACAGATAATCTAATCATCAAACTGCAGGGCTAAACACAAGCAAAACATCCAATTCTTCAAGGCGGCTAAGTGACACAGGAGTACAAAACCATTTGAGAATTTAAGCCGTGAAATTGACGTAAATTGATTGCAGCAAACTCAACTAGGGTACCTAACAAATTCCTGTCTAATATCGTAATATCAATGCAACTCGTACAGTTTCATACAAGAGATTTTAATAAGAGGTGAACCAACATGTATGGGAAATCTAGAACTGTCATTCGAACTTTTCCACAAGCAGCACACCTCTAACCACATATACTAGACAGTCCAATACACATATTATTAGTCCAATACACATTATTCTAACTGTAATTCGAACAAGACAACACAGTACGATACAAATAGACATTACACCTCTAAATTTTTTGCACCCAATCACTATGTTCACATGAACAAAACAACATTTTTGCAACGACCAAGGCTGCAGGACATATTGTAGGCAATCTGACCAAGGCTACAGGACATAGTGTAGGCAATCTGGATCGCAGAGTAAAAGAGGACGAGCAAAGAGACGTACCCCCTTGGTGGAGGTCTGGCGGTGGCGCTTGGGCTTCTTGATGCCGTTCTTGTGCGCCTTGTACGATTGGTTGTGCGCCGTGTGGTTCTTCGACTTGGCCATCTCCGATCTAGCAATAATCACCAAGAGGAGCAGATGCGCACCAAACGAATCAGAAGAGAAACATGAGGAAGAGGAAAAGGAGATCCGGGGGCCGCGGGAAGGGACGGAGGAGACGAATGGCTAGGGTTTTCTTACCGGCGCCGGGAGAGGTCGCTAGCACGGGAGGTCGACGGCTACGGCGGCGGCAGCTAGGGCTTCGAGAATGGCTTGGACTCGAGGGGCGCGTTTATATAGGGGAGGCCACAGGAGGGGACGGTTCCCCTAAGCCCGTGGTTGGATGGGCCGGAATTTGGCCCATTTTTGGGCCCCGATTATTCAATCCTAGCCGTTTAAAGGGCAAATAGCCATATGGCATTATCCCATTATAAGTTTATATTTTGTCACTCGAAAGTATGCACCAGATTGCACATATATGTAAAGTTAAAAAGAATTCCTTATGTCTTTATGACAATGTCACTAACTTGTCATTAGTATGCTGGCCTAAGGTGAAGGTTTTAGGGATTCTATGATTTGCCACTCTTTAAAGTGACAGTTTCGTTATTTGTCATTATGACCCATACGTCCGTTGATAGGGCTCCACGTGCCAGGACGGGGAGTTTGACAATCTAAAGGGTGGCAAATAATCAAATTTGCTTAGTTTATAAGTTACGAGTCCTCTATTTTTATACAACAGAAGAAAACACTATTAAGAAATTAAACTCTATCTACTACTCATATTATTCACAATTATATATATATATATATGTTTGTTTGTTTTATTTGTTTCGACTAAGTATAAATTGAATTTAAATTATCATATTTGTAAAGTGAAATATTATATATGGATGATACATAAGAAACAATGAGACATCATCTTTTTTATGGCAAAAAAAAAACATCTCCTAGCGAGCGAGAAGATGATGGACGCACATTACGCTCAGATCCACACCCATGCCTAGCGTCTGCACATCATCTAGCACCTCACTGTCATCGGTGATTGGTCAATGGTCGCTATCATTCTACGATAACATCACCTCTTTCCTTGAATAATCATTTAGTGCACCTCCAAGGTTGGTTGCTTGCCAATTTCGTAGCCACGCAGGATGTGGCGAAGCAAATCAACAATGCATTGAGTTTCTCCTTGGCATCGCCAGTAGACACGGACTTGCCACAAAACTCCATCTCTTCCTTACACATTGCTCCATCCTCATACTCACCTTAGGGATGTCATCAGCGTGCAACTCTGCTAGGCCATGAAATAGAGCCTTCCTAGTGAGCAGCTCTAGGAGGCAAGGTTGGTGTGGGAGGGAGCAATGTGGACATAAGGTTGTTTTCAGTATGATAGGATGGTGCTTCCTCCTTGTCCTATGAGTGTTCATGGCACTAGCTGCCCTGGTATTAAGCCCATTGACATTATCCACCTTAAGCGGATGAGCAAGGCCATCTATTAGCTCATAGTTGAGCACTAGCATGGTGCTAGAGTAGAGCATCTGCTCAGGCGATGACGCCACTACAGTTGCTGGCGTTGAGGGATGCCATGAGCATGGTGTGGTTTCTTCGGTATATTTTAGCTCAAAGTGGAGAAAGGGGTGAGGAAGAGGGATGGGTGGGGCTGAGATATAGGGCCTATTTGATAGATGTAAAAGAGAGGCAGCTGAGATAATGAAAAAGTGGAGTTTTTTTATACATATGACCTCAAAACTATAGTAAAAAAAATTGGACCAGTGCATGACTTTTCTAACCTCTCAGTTCACCGGTCCATTGGTTAACCGGTGAGGTGGCTGGTTCAACCGTGGTTCGTAAATACATGTGTGTTCTATGTTTCCTACTAAATAGGAGCTAGTTTGATAGCCTAATGGCTAGGAGCTGTTTCCTTCAATCAATGCGAAGATTAGGGATCAATCCCTCCTAGAGCACCCATATCTCGGTATTTTTGCAAAAAGGAAAAACGTGTGGCTTAGCCGGAAACAAGTGGGCCTTCAAAAGCAGCCCATCAGCAACGCTGTCTGATCTAGCCGATAGCAATTTAATGGCTGGTTCACCTTGAAATCATCCGGTTCAGTCAGTCTAAGGAGGGTCAAATGCGTCTATGGCCTTTTTAGACAACTGGACCAGGGTGCCCTTGTTTCGGTTTTTTTAGTCTAACCATTGGCCCTGTTTGGCTTTTTCCACTATGCTTAAAACTTGTAGCCTCCCTTCCCTTAAAAAAACCTAAGGTTATGTGTTAACTTGCATTGAAATATAGGGTTTTATAATATTTACTCTCTTTCAAATTTGATAAATTAGTTTCCAAGCAAAAGGTTATGATATGAGACTTCACAGTGCCAATTAAAAGTATGCAGCCTTCAATCCATCTCCCCAGTCTCAATTGACAGAGGAGAAGTACCACAAATAATCGGTATGCATATCAAGAACAACAAGACACACACATGCGAACACATAAGCATCTCAATACCCATCACCGAAGATTTTTTTTTCTTTTGGAACTTATCACCAGAGACTTGAGAAAGATCCAGACTTGACCAAACCAATACATCTAACTAACTAGGTCAAAGACCTAGAACAATGGAAGGATAAGCTCAGGAATTTATGTAGAAAAAAAAAGAAAAACGCCTTCCTAGATGTTTATCTCAACATTAGATTTTTTTAAGAGAAATCTCAACATTAGGTAGGAGTCAAAGGTCCCCATAGGTTGGCTCTTTTTCATCAGGCTTGGGCTCCTTTTTGGACTTGATTGATTTCCAGGCTTGTCAATGGCAATGGCACGGCCTTCCAGACCGTGCTGTGACGGACCGGCCTGCTAGCTAGTTCCATGTTGTACCACCGATCATGCCAGTCCATTTCCTAGAAATAATTTACAACAGCTAACTATAAGTAATTAACATCGGCCAAAGAACTCACGATCAACTCACAATTAGTAATGAATTAACAGGGCAAGATTAGCTAAGCTAGTTTACCTAGCAACCGATGCAGGGAATCCCCGACGAAATGTAGCGCAAGGCACGCACGGCGCTGCCGCCACCACGTTGCTGCTTGCTTACACGCACAGTGAACTCATCTGCTCGCCCGTGGCCGGCGACCACATGCATGAGCTAGTATATACCAACGCGTGCTGCCTGGTGATCGGCAAGTGAGCAGCACGTAGGCATGTATGGGCGGTGCCTAGGCTGGTCCAGTAAAAGTTAAGCTTGCATGTAACGCTAGCTCGATCGCTCGTTAGGTGGGAGACTGGACGGAAAAACGTAACCCAGTTGTTCTAGAATGCTAATTAGCCCGATCGATCGCAGGCCCTACCGTCACATTCGTGCGATCCGCTGGTCGTGTCTGTAGGTAGCGTCCTGCAGGCTCGATCGTGCACGGTTTGGAGAGAAGGCATCACGCGTAGATTCTACTTACTGATCAGTAGCCAATTAATTGGTAGCGTCGTACAGGCAGGTAGCACGCACGTACCCTACCAAACTAGGTAGGTTAATCTGGGAGCTAGCTACGGGCGTCCATCGATCTGACCCAAGCCTGGTGGTTTGGTGGCGACGCGACGCGCTCGATCGGGCGTCTACTGCGTTGCATGCAGGCAGCGGTGCAGGCAAATCGCACAGGCATGTATGCATGCTTGCTTCCACAAGGTAGCAACTTGGCAGGTTGCGGTGGTTGGCAACAATCGGAAGGCGAGTCAAGGGTGAGCTCAACGGCCATCGGCATCCCTTCACCCCCCACGGACCACACGGCATCTGTGCCTTCCACTCCTCACGTTGATGAGCGCCCATGACTTATCATGTAAATTAACAACCGCCGCCGCTAACCCGGCCGACGTGGTTGCGGCACACGCGTGCCTGTTGCATGCAATTGTCGCATCCGGTGCTGGCCCCGGCCCCGGCTCTTCTGCGCTAGTACTACAGAAATCATAATTAGCGCCGGTTTCTGAACCTGTGCAACGAAAAGCAATACTAATAAAACAGTCTTACATGTGTTGTATGGCCTTATATGTGGTGATTGTTGTATAGGACTGGTACATATATATAAAAGGTGGCCGTCTTATATATGCTGGTTTGTTTTTTAAGAACCGGCATATGAGTCTTCATGTGTGTATGTTCTCAACTTTGGCTTAAGGTGGATGAGAAATGTCTCATATATGTCGAGTATAGGTGAACCTCGGTGGTCTACAGTACTATTGTCATCACACACTTACATGTACACTGATCATTTTATTTTGTTAACTTACTTCAATTTCATGTACACTTTCACTATCTTTGTAATTTCTAACAAAACAATTCAAGAAAAATTCCAGAATAAATTTTAGCAATCTTCCAATTGTATATATAACACCATCATCCGTCATGTGTACGCACGTATCCCTACCCCATACGTCACAGTTAACAGAACCATACACAGCACACAACTCGTCTACCATAGTACAACAACAAAACACTTTGACATGAATCATTCTCATGCGAGCTCAAAGCTCATTGGAAGCAACTGAGACATCCAACGTACAGAGCAAGGTCCAGCATAGTCAACACAACTAGGCTGGAAACTTAAAAACCGAATCAATCAATGCCCAGTTTAATTTAGGTGTGATTTGTGCACACTCCCAACACAGGAACAAGTCTAGGAAACCAGTGAGGGGTAGTTGGTTCCTGTGTACCAAACACCTGCACAGAGCCCATGTCATGCATGGTTTTTATAGAAGCTGGGACTAGCTTGCAATCATCTCCCAGTGATCCATATGCCTGCATATTAACTCCCAAATGGTTCAAGGGATCACATTTTGCTTCATGTTCAGTAGCCATCCTATGTTTCCCAAGAAGCAAGGCTGACATGCTTGTTTAATCCAGTGCTGCATTTTATAAGCAGATTTGTTGCCAATTCAACTGCATAACCTGCACATATAAAGGGAGTGCATGCTAGGTGTGCTAGAAGCATAATCTCAGGCTGTGAAGGAGTAGTAAGTGAATTTGATCAGTTCATTCAGTTCCATACTTGCATGCCATGGCCTCTTTCAAGCTCAGACATGTGTGCCTCACTCTGGTGCTCTTCTCCATTGGTATCTCCAGTTGCAGAGGTAATTAATCTTTCTTTGCTCCACTTTAAACATGGCATGCATGGCTTGTTGTATTTTTCTTCGAAAGTAGGATCACTTTGGTCTTGTTTGGAAATGATCAACTTTAAATTTGAACATGCCATAGTTTTAAGGTTTTCGATAGGGGTATTTGAGGGATTTTCCAGCATAGATATTTGGTCTTGCATTGAAAGTATCATATATACCTCCATTTGTTCAGTTGTAAGTAATTAAGTTAAGTAGATGTTTGTCTGAACAATGTAGGGCAAGGAGGGGGAGCAGGTGGTGGTGCAGTAGTTCCAGGAACACAGGATGCAATCCAGATTGTGGCACAAGCTGCTCTATGCTTTGACAATAGACAAGTAAGTTTCATTCTCTTCTCTTCACTTTGCAATTCATCAGAAGAACATTTCCCTGTGTCCAGAGATTCTTACTGACCAAAAACTATGCAGAATGAAAGTGATTAAGCGCATCACATGCATAATGTGATTTACCAAATCTCAACGTACGTGAGAGCAAAAAAGCAGAAAGCCCTTTCACTCTTCAGTGAAATTATATAGCTCAACCAGCATTAAAACATTAAATTGGGTTGTCACTGTATCACTACTGCAAAATAAGCATTGAACTTCAGCCGCAAAGCAACTCCTAGTGTGCACACTTCAACTTGGCATAAATTAAGGTCGATGTAGCAATATTGAAGGATCGAGACGTTGACATTATTTTGTTACTTTAGGCTGGTACACTACGTGCAATCATTTTTTACACGACAACCGATACCTTAAAATTACTACTCTCATTTTTGACTTTACTATTTTATCCACTAATTATTCCTAGATGGTTAGACTAAAGTGAATAAAAAAGTTCCGTACTTATATTTAAGACATAACACACTTAATCTTTTTTAGTGTTTGTAAATATTTAAAAAGAACGATTTAAATTGAATAGTGTCTACTGGTTAGTTATTAAAAACTGAGGGAAGTATATAGTTTTAAAAACAAACTAGCACTTATCTTAGTCTTTGAACCAATTTTTGATATAATATTTATAGAAATAAACACTTATTTTTTTGAAAACAAACCATGCCCATGACCAAAAAGGTTTATTTTTAAGAACAAGTTATTAAAATGTTTATTTTAAAAATTAAAATTTTAGTAAAACGATTCAATTTTGCCATAATTACTGCACGCATAATTGTTCTACAATTTGGTCAGCTCAGGATAAAATTAACGTAATAGTGATACCGCATTTTTCTTATATTTTACATTATTATTATTACAAGTGATGCATGCTGGTGATCTTCTCTGTCTCTATATTACCAGTCTCAGTGACTTTTGAGTGTCACACGTCATCGCTCATCACCCAACTAAATGAAGAAAAACGTTTAATTAATCGCGTGGTAGGTGATCAACGGGTGCCTGCAGTCGATGGGCATCAACGTCACCAGCGGTGGCACCACGTCGGCGTCGGCTCCGGCGCCGGCGCCAGTGGCGGCGGCAGGGGCGAGCGGCTCGACGGCGACCATGTGCAGCGCGCCGTGCTTCGGGCAGATGACCATGATGATGGGCTGCGTGAACGGAATCCTCGGCAACATCGCCGGCTACAGCCCGGGCCTCATGCAGGGCGTCCAGGCCATCTTCCAGATGGCCTGCGGCAACGTTAACAGCCAGGGCGGCGCCGGCGCTGGCAGTACCGGTGCCTCCAGTGGTGGCGGTGGCGGTGGTGGCGTGGGTGGTGCTGGTGGTGGTGTCGGATCTACAAATGTTTCTCCTAATTTAGGTAAAAATGTTTGGCTAGCTAGCAAATTATCTAAAATTAGTTATTCTTTTAATTTATAAATATTTAACATTTATACATCACATCTTTAAAATTTTTGATCATCAATAATTCTTTAAATATTTAGTTTAACAAGAAAAAAATATATGCATAATTATGTTGAAAAGCACTACATAATATCATAATATCATAAGGTCGTTAAATTTAGAATTTATTTTAATATAAAATTAATAGACAGAAAATTAAGTTTTAATCAATTCTTTTCATAAAAGCCGAATATGTATGATTGAGGGGTTTGTGATTTTCTCTCGTTGTATGACACTTGTCATTTAAACATTGTTGTTTGGTGGATGTATTCATGTAGGCTCACACGTGGCGGTAAGGCGTCCAGATTATCCGACCAGCGGAGCAGCTGGGCCCACCGTCAGCGTCACGAGCGTGTTTTCCTCTCTGCTAATCGTCTGGGCTGGCAAAAGTTTGATGACCTGATGATGCTGCTGTTCTAGGTTTGACTGGCGACAAGCAACGTTGCAGGAAGATCAAAGATGTGTTTGTGTTTTCTTTTCCTGAATAGTGAATAGTAGCATATTGATATTAATTTCTATCACGTCAGTGCTGATCTCATGTGACGACAATCTGTAGTTTGTACGTCTTTTGATTTGATGAATAATAAATTCGATGGTGTTTGTTTCCTCCTTTTACCGTAATTTGGACTGTTGATGAGCCGGATTTTCTTGATTGTCCCTTCGAGTCGAATTGATCTTGTCCTTTTTATTGCAATCATACACAACTCTCCTATACACAATTCAAAATAAAATGATTGACCTCAATCATATTTACCACATCATTTTCCTCTGAAAAAAATATTACCACGTAATTTAGCACAGATATAAGCATATTAATTAACCACATGAAAATAATACAGATACAATCAGTCTAAAAAACAATTTTAAAATACGAGTATGATTGAAAATCAGACCGACCCTATAAGCATATTAATTAACCACATAAAAATAATACAGATACAACCATTCTAAAAAACAATTTTAAAATGAGAGTATGATTAACACTTGGCCCAACCTAACTACGAGAGCAGGCTTTGCATTGGGCCAGCTCTGGCACATGTTTAGATTCTTGAAATAATCTATTGGCAGCGGTTGACTGGAGAATTTGCACATAAGATCTGCCTCCTTTCGTGCAAGACATCAATTTGTTAATTAGCCTGATGAAATTGGCAAAGATTTGGGCAAGTAAAGTTGCAAGTCCAGACAAGGTGTTGGATTCGACTTGTATAACATGAACCACACTTTTCATATTCCTTCACTATCAGTTAGTTACTACTCCTAATTAAGTAGCAATTGCCTAAACTAAACTCTACGACAATTCTCGAGCTAGACACAACATGTTCTGTAAAAAAGAAACCGTCTCTTAATTACTGCAGCTAGCTAGCTTTGCTCCAAGCTAGACGACAGTGATTTCTTTTGAGTGAAGTTTAGCAAAATCAAGGGTGAACAGTTCGGTATCCTTTGGAATGTTGGTAGGACTAGGAGTGTAGCTGTTATATCTTGATAGAAATTAAACAAGCATGTTCTGTGAAAGAAAGAAAGAATGAAAGGAAGCATGCCCTGATCAAACAGCCAAGCAAAACCTCATATATAACCAGATAGCTAGCTTCATCGCCCTAATGCAGAAGCACAAGCCTAAACATCGATCACCTTTTCTGAGTTAGTTAAGCAGTATGGCAATATTGTTCCATCCCTCTCCAAGAAGTGGTTGCTTGGCCTTAGCAATTGCAGTGTGCTTCTTGCTCCCATGCTGCTTTGCTAGTGAGTGTCCCAATAATTCTAGTTCTTCTTGCTCGTCTTCATGATAATCATAATGCTAGCTGATGGGATGGCATTAATTAATTATATTAGGATATTTGTCAATAATAAACTCTGAAATTAGCTTTCTCTAACAACACGATCATTGCATGCAGGTAAAGCAGCCCTGGAAATGTTCGAGAAGGCGTGCCATTGCTTCGACGATCACAACGTAAGTGCGAGATCGATCGATCACCTGCTAACAAAATCAAGTGTATTTCATGTCGCAATTAACTGAGAAGAGAATGATATGTACGCAGGTGTACAGCGAGTGCAAGGAGGAGCTGAGGCTGGGAGTGGAGGGGGCGTTCCACGTGGGGAAGGAGAGCGTCGACGAGTACTGCGGCGGTCCGTGCTTGATGGAGACAAAGATGGCGCTGCAGTGCGTCGAGGAGGTCGCCGACGAGGGCTTCAGTTTCTACAGCGGCGCCTCCGTGCCGGCGGTCAAGGCGGCGCTCGACACCGGCTGAGGCTACACTCCTGAGAGGGGTACGTAGTACGTGATTGTAATTTACCGGAAACAAGGGTAAAATTAAAGAAAGTCATCCTTCACATCCTTCATTTTAAAAAAAAAAGTATTCCGATCCACAGCATCTGGAACATGCTCTAGTATCATCCGAGTCAAACAAATTATATATTTTTCTGGATATATATTTTAAACCCTCTAAGGTCATGCACCAAAGTAATTAGAGAATACAAATCACAGTTTTTGTAATTTGCTAAAAATATGGCCCTCATTTTTTACTTGATTTCAGACATTTTTTTCCTATCTAATTATTACTTCTCTCTATCTTATATAGTTCTTAAGTATATTTCTCACTCTCCTATCTAATTTTGAAGTAGGTGATCAATTGTTTTTATCATAATTCTTAAAGTACATAATAGAAAAAAATTGCATGTATTGAAATTTACATTGTAAAAAAGATTTAACTTTTTTATTGAAAATAAGACGCTACAAATATAATATTCTCTTAAATTATAGTCGCACGATATCTCCATGTAAATATACAAGGCCAAATTTTGCCTAGAAAATAAATCAGAATATGAAATTGCGTATTTGCCTATCAATATTGCCCGTCATGTATATTACTACTAGTTCATTTTTCCCCCTGTGGCCCGTACGTGCAGGGACATTTGAGATCCGGGAGCGTAAGCAGTGCGGCGACGAATACTACCACTACAGCCACCACGAGCAGCAACAGCCTGCGTATGGCGGCGAGGAGGGCGAATACCCGACCGGTGTTCCCGCTTCAGACTACTGCTACGGCGCCGGCGCCAGCAGCAGCCTAGGCCTTTGCTACAGCCTGCTGCAGATGATCATGCTCTTCTCCGTCTCTATGGCGCTTCTGCTTGCAATATGAGGGATACAAATTTACTCCGATCGATGCAGTTTATACTTCGTACTTCGACATAGTTTATCGGTAAAATTGGTATGATACCATCGAAAGTTTTCACCGTTAATTTTTATACTAGCATTTCCGTCGATTCTGTTTGGATTTTTTTCTTTTAATTTTTTAAGCACAATATTAAAGGCCATGGGAAATGATGATAGTATAATACTACCCTCCTTGCTTTGCACTTCTATTCCCCGGCTTATCTCGTTTCTCCCGATCTGTGCCGTCGACTGAGCGAACGACGAGGAACACGCAACGATGAGGTGGCTTCCGTAGTTCCGCTAGAGGAAAGGGGCAAGCTGTTAACAACTCACTGAGATTCACACTACAAATTGGCAAGAACTGGAATTGAAGAGAGACGTTTACGGATCACAGTTTTATATATAGAGAGAGTGAATGAACACACAGCCTTCACCACCAGATTCGAGTTCATCGATGCCTCTATTGGGTCCAGTTTTGCCTTATAGATAGCTAATGCAGTAATGCTACTAGCCTGCAAAATGCAAGCTGTGAAGTGGCTGTAGTTTGTTGTGTGGTGTGTTTGGAGTGAGTGAGAGTAGGGGGTATTTATGCCCCTCCCAAGGTCAATTGACCGACCACCCAAGAGAGGTGGACCATCCAGTCTAGACACTTGTCTGGCTAGCTACCACTACTTCGGTTGATGGACCTCTTTGACATCTTAGATCGCCCTTGATAACAATTATGGGTGTTGGATTCTAACTAAAATCAATTAGAATGATAATTGTTGTTTTGGGGTAGACCGTCCGGCCAATCTGTTTGAGTGGCCTGGCCGGTCTAGTGGTAGGTCGACTGGCCCTTCACACCAAAGTAGATTGACCTTTGCTTGTGTTGGACTTCGGTCAGCTAGGCCAAGGTAGTCGGCCAGCCTAACCTAGGGGGTCAACTGGCCCCTTATTCTCCTACCTAAGGAAGTTATGGGTGGCCAGATAGGTCTATTGGCATGGTCGGCACTATTCTATTTAAATATCGTGTATTTTCAAATGATATCTATAAAATAACTACAACATGACAAAACTAGTAGAAATGTATTAGTCTAAACCAAATTTATGCATCAAAAGTGTTTTACCCACTTTATTACCAAAGGTTGGTGCTCGAAATAAGGTTTTAGCGACTATAAATATAGAATTTCACTGCTACAACACACCTAATAGCTGTTGGTTGGGAACCCACCTTGGGTACTAGATTCGAAGCCAGCACCTATTAGGTAGCACTGATGAGACTCAATTGTAGGTAACTGTTGCATAACTATATATAGGTGCAGGTTGTATAACTATCACCTATAACTATATATAGTGTCAATTTTAACTAAAAACTTGCACCTATATATATGTAGGTGTCGGTTATGGCACTCAAGGACCACGTGGTAGCAATCGCCAGTGTCGGTTCTTTCTAATAACTGGCACCTTTATAAAGTTATAGATATCGGTTCTAGTATCAGCTGCCATGTGGCAGCTATTATAGGTGTCGGTTCTTTTATAAAACTAGCACCTATATATCAGCGTGAAAAAAATAAAAATTACGGAATGCAGAAATTCACAAAAAAATCACAGATATTTATAGAATCACAATATATCCAGCCACATACATATCCACACACACATATATACATTCACCATCACCATCACCATCACCATATATATTCACATTCACATTATTATACACGCATAAAGTCACAAGCATCAACATTCATCGTCAACATTCATATTCACAAGTTATAACTTATCAAGTATAGTTTGATTTTCAAAGTACGGTTGACTTTCCTATCATCCAGTCATCATACCTATAACTAAGATCTAACAAAAATCTACTAAATAACTCAAACAGCTTTAATGTTTAAACACTAAATAAATACATAATATTTTTAAACATTTCTTCAAGACTTAAGTCAGATCTAGCTAACTGGATCTTTTCTTCCTTTGAGTTTTCTTCTTCGATGAGATTAGTAAGTTTGCTGACTTAGACGATTGTAGTCTTGGTGCTTATTTGTTGAGATTATAAGCGCCATCTGAGCCAATGACTTGATAACAGATGAACCCACATAGCTCATTAATGAGGCTGGGGATGACATGTGCTAGCAATTTGCTTGTGTCATTACCTAGTTTTTGCGACAAAAAAATGGAATGGGTGAAAATTTACTTACTAATAGGATAGAATTATTATACTTGTGGCTTGTGTATGTTTGACATGTCATATCTCAACACCACTGTGGTCATTGCCCTCCTCTATAAAATATAGCATGTAGAGCATGACATAAATTAGAGATTTGTGCCAGCTAGTTGTTTTAGGATCCACTTATGTTTGAAGATCCGAAATGTTAATGCATCCACCACGATCATCCGTGCGACCTTTTGGACTTGCTGTATCTTGCATATGCCCAATTCAGTACGTTTATAATGGAACGGTACTAATCTCTCGGTCTCCTCCTGCTATGAAAGATGATAATTTAACTAATATCGATATCAATAGCTAGGAGGATCCAGTGGCCCTTGCATATAGGAGGATGA
The DNA here is from genome assembly GCA_030770085.1 of Oryza coarctata. Taxonomy (NCBI): domain Eukaryota; kingdom Viridiplantae; phylum Streptophyta; class Magnoliopsida; order Poales; family Poaceae; genus Oryza; species Oryza coarctata. Next base: position 11,595,642 of record CM061471.1, read on the forward strand.
ATCAATAACTCCATCTACACGTAAAGCAAGTAAACTGAGAGATGGATGAAAGCCACGTACTCAAAGATATAAGACAGGAGTATCAGGGAGTGGAAGAGGTACTCCTTGATATCATGTTCTTTCTCCTTCAGGTTTTTGAAGTTCACAATCCCTGGGCCTAGAAATGCAACCTTGGTGTATGTGCTTCTTCATTGATAAGAGCCATATCTGCAAAATGAAACCATAGTTGGAGAATGCTAACCTTAAAGGAATAGCCACCTAATTAGGGAAAATAGTTGAAAGTTTGAATTACTCCTTGCTTTAGATAAAAAACCTAATTAGTGCTAATATGTGAGTTCTTTAAATGTTGCTTAGTCACTGTCGGAATTTTGATTACAGAAGTTTGAGCTGATTTGCTACCTGACAGTCACTGTCAGTATTGGGCACACTACATGTGTCAGGAGGAGATGAATCTGCAACATTTCAGTGCCTAATGGCAGGCTGAGAGATCTATTGTTTGGTTAATTAACATCAAAATGAGAATCATTGTGGATAGGAAGAAATATTATTACAAATATTAATTCTCTTTTAGTTTAGATGAGTGCATCAGATCAGGTAGGTTGGTCTGTTTCATCAGTGATCCTGCTCAATCTGTACCTGTATGTGCTTTCATCTCTGCATAAAGCAACATGTACAACGATGTACAGGGATGTAGTATAGATTGGTACTAACTAGCTATATCAAGTAGACTGTCAATTAAAAAGTAAGCAACCAATGCAAGTATAACCTATCATTATAGAAGTTCAATTCTGTTTCAGCAGCTAATTGTTCTGAAGAAAGAAATGTGTTTTTTTTTCCTATCTATGAAAAAAAAAATGAGGCCACTTGTTCTCCTTTTGGCAGTGTAGCCTACAGCTAAAGCAAGATTTTGGAGGTTGGAATTTATCTTGATGACCAACCAAAAATAACAAAAAAAAGGGAGTCAGAAAAGGAAAGTGCTTAGGGAAAATAGTTGAAAGTGCTTACAATGACCACCTAATTAGGGAAAATAGTTGAAAGTGCTTACAATGACCACAGTTGGAGAATGCTAATATCGAGGTCCCTTTGTTGGTATACTCGGAAGAGCTTTAGAAATTCCACCCATACTACATTGTTGGTGATATGAAAGTCAACGTCAGTGTAATAGGCACCGAACATAGATTCACTAATGGTAGCCTGCTCCAAATACCATTGATACAACCACCGCGTTTGAGTGCCTACTTGTTCTAGTTGTGATTTAGTAAGGAACGAATGTCCTGGCTAAGACTGCACATCCACTTTAGCATTTTGAAGGTTATCCAATTTTTGCAGGCTGTCTAGATCGACCTCCTTATAGAATTCAGAAGTTCTGGTCTCTCGCTCTACATTGTATAGTTTCTCAGACATAACCTATAGATCTTTCATTTGTATAGTTCACTGGAAGTTCGATTTCAATTTATTGGGGCCTGATGGTTGTGTCATGCTTATGAAAAATTCTTGAATATTATGTGGAATTGGTTCATTCATGGCCTCAGGCTTTTTAAGGCCAATAAATGAAGTTACACTTCCACTAACCATCTTTTGAGGCCATGAGGATGTCGAGGTTGCATTTGACGTCTTAGTTGATTTGAGCCGAGGCTTCTTCGATGGACCAGACTTTTGCGATGCATTTTTGTAGGCGGTGGAGGAGTTGGGCTCTTCTGTGGAGGTAGAGGTGGACTCAGTGTCTTTTGTGGAGGCGAGGATGGAGTTGGAAATGGAGCATGGTCTCCTGAAGAGCTCGAACCGTCATTGCTAGGTTCACTTGCACCATTGTTTGAGGCAATGACAATGAAGTGCTTGTGCCATGGGATCATGTTGTGAAGAGCATTGTCTAGAGTATGTTGCCTTCCTCCGGATGGAACTCTAGCATGTATCCTCTATATTGGCTCGGGGTGTCCTCAACTTCGACCCTTGAGTAGCCTTGTAGGACCATTCAACCATGTATTGTTTGCCTTGGCAATATAGGATGGGCCATACCGCTAGCAATCTCTTGAGTGATGTTGTTTTGAAGGGCCACATGGAGCTTGCACTGAGTCCGTGAAGTGACGTTGTCCACTGGATAATCCACATAAGTGCAATTGCTCTACCTCTCACTAGGGCTTATCACTTAATTCTGACTTGCTCCTGCGAATGGAGTTATTGTTGGGTTTGCAACTTAGCAAGTGCAATAGCCAATTTCTCATCAAGCTACCTTGCCTCCTCCCTCGCAATCCTATCATCATTTTCTTCTTCCATTGGTCTTCTCTTCTGAGCCTGTAACCTGCCTCTATTATTTGGAAACCCATCCTTTTGTGGAATAAGACCTACGCCTCTTGTTCATTTAGGGTGCTTGGGGTTCTCTAATGCCACTGTGAGCTCATCTTTTTCCCTTTTGGGATTAAAGGTACCCTGTGATGACTGTGAATGGGCCTCGACCATTCTCTATTTTAGCTCTTGCTGAAGTGGGCCTTTGGTGATCAACACTCCAATAGATGAGAGTTCTGTTTTCCTGGCGTACATGTAGTGCTTTGTTCGAGTGTCCCATTCTTCCATCTCAGGGGTTACACCAGCTCTGCATAGATTTTCCTACATCTCTTCCCATTTAAGGATATTCTTAGCATATCCACTCGGGCCAAGCCAATGAGGATACTTGTTCTTTGCTGAGTTCGACTTGTTTCGCTCACTTATTTGTCTTGCCTCTTCAGATGTCTTGTACCTCACAAATTCATCCAAGAAATCTTTGCACTTCTGATATAGGGGTTCACTAAAGTTCAGTCTTGTGTCGGTTTGGACAAACTTTGTGTTCAAGGTACCCTTCCACTTTTTAAAAAGAGTGGACATCTTGAAAAGGACCCCATGCTTTGCAAGATCTTCTATACCTTCAGGAAAGGTGAATGTGCCCATCACATACATTAGCGTACATGGTCAATGTTGACAAAGGCGCTAGAGGCTTGCATTAACTAGCATCTTGTTTGGTCCTCTAGGCTTCTTCTATGATGAGGTAGTTGATTTCGAGGAAGTACCAGTAGTGCAAGTACCGCCTTTGAAGGATGAATGATAATTATTTAGAATGGTCTGTCGGACTAGATATTTGCTAGTTAAAACTATGTTTGACATTTGAAAGTACTTCAGCACATTTGAGATTTTCCTTGTTCAAATTTAAGTAGTTACTAGGGCTAGCATTCCTTTCACCGTCTGATCTAGAGTTGGTGAATTCCTTATGCTTTGTCTTGTCAATGATGCCTAAGTTGTTTTAGCCCACATTAATTGAAATTCTAAAAATTTTCATATTAATAAAAAAAAAGTCTCTCATAGGAGCTCTGACATTAATCCTATAATCCTAGGAGCTATTAATAAAAAATTTTTCAGAAATTCACACATTAAATGATCCTAGGAGATAAAAATAGTTAAAGCAAGGTTTAGCAAGGCCAAATACATCACTTGCACATCATACATTTCAATAACTCCTTATAAACCAAATTCGTTTGCTCTCAGATGTCAGGTTGCCAAAATTAATGGCTTCCTCGTCACAATGGTCTATCTTACCTCATAGTTATGTGTGACAAATGAAAGGACTATGCTAAAAAAACATAATGAGATCACTTTATTGCCTCCCGATTCCACACAAGACGATAAAAAAGATAAACTCTTTTGAATAAAAAAGAATCAATTTGTCTTCTTGGATGGAATCAGGAGACACCATAGGGTCTGTCTAACCTATGCATTAATTCATTGTCACACACAACATCATCAAAAGACTATACTATTTTCATTAAGCGAACTATATAAAGTATGCAAACTAAATAAATTGAGTTTATCACTGAGCATTACAACTTTCAATATAGCTAGAAATATAGCTACACATTCCAACCTTAATTGAAAATTTCTGAAATACCCATATTAATTAGAAAACTAAAATTCTAGAAATTCTAGTCTACCTATGATTTGACATAATCCTTTCATGGGTCAAGAACATTTCCATACAGATATATGAATAAATAGAGTGTATTTTCTATCAATACCACTAAGCTATATTATGTTTTCGCATTTTCTAATCCAATATATAAATTTGTTTACCAATACCACAACCACCACTAGAGCTATACAAGTGTAGTGTAGGATTTCTAAAGCACCTCTCTCAATTTAACATTTTTCTCTAAAATGAGGGGAAGCAAGGGAGGGGGGAGGGGACAAGTTACCAGCTATTGTCGTTGCCCCTGTCGCCACCACCCCAAGCTGGCCTTGGTGCTGCCACCCAAGCCACCACTGTCGCTACCCCAAGTCAGCCTGTATCGTCGTCGCCCCTATCGCCGATGCCCTAAGCCATCATTGTTGCCACCTCCATCGTCATTGCCCCTAGCTGGCCCTATCGTCTCCACCCCTATTGCCATAGCCCCAAGCTGGCCCTAACACCACCATCCCAAGCTACTGTTATCACCGTCGCGTGCCTACTCCTCCTTGCCATAGCACAACTCCTCCTCCTTGCTGCACATCGCACACTCATTGCTATGTGCCTGCTCCTCCTCCCCATCACACGCCTAGTCCTCCTTGCTACACGCTGCCTCCTCACCACTGCACTGCTTGCTTGTCGCTTCCTCGTCGCCACCATCTGAAGCTAGGGTTTGGGAAATGAGGAATGGGAACTTTTAGGAAGAAAACGGTTAGGTGTGTATATATGGTGCAAAGTATAGGTGTCGGTTTTGAGCTCCTAACTGGCACATATGACAATCCATGGGTGCCGGTTGTGAGATCAAAATTGACACCTATGTGTTGTCTGGTTATGAGGTCATAATTGGCACCTATATGTTTTTTTCCCATTTCTTTCATAAATGTTTATATAACTGTTATTTATTTTATAAATTTTTACATAGAACTATTATTTCTTTTATGAATGTTTATATATAGATATTATTTCTTTTATGAATGTTTATGTAGTTATACATATTTTTTATTTTAATTAATCACCAGCGCATCACGCTCAATGGAGTAGGTTATCTTGGTCATCTCATCCTAGAAGAAACATAGTACACACATGCATGAACACACCAAAGCATCATAGGTGTGGTGCAACACATTGAAGGAAACATAACTGGAAGCAACAAAGCACACAAGAAATAACTTACCTACTAGCTTCTTTTACGTTAATAAGCTTCATTGAAAATTACACAGCAAAACAAATTCCTACAACTTGTTTAGCATTCTGATAATTTTAAATTCATCAGGAATTGTACATAATAGTTAAATTACAAATGTTTCTACTCCCAAACTACTAGTTCCTCTTGATGATCACTTCGTATGTATGAGGCTTTTTCATCCTCTTCCTTGGTGTCTGAATTGTCTACGTCCGTTGCGGAAGGTGGTTACTTGTCAAGTTGATCATACTCATTTTCATTGATGATATTCTTGATGCCCACAATACTTCGCTTTCCATCCAATACAACATGACACGTCTTGGTGGATGGGTCTATGGCATAGAATACCTATTTAACAGATTTAGCGAGCATGAATGGTTCATCGTCATACCCAACATCCGTGAGGTTTATGATGGTCATTCTGTACTTGTCAACATTCAAACCCCTTAGAATTTTAACTCATTTGCACCGGAATAGAGGAACTTTAAGACCACCATAGTCTAGCTCCTAGGTTGACTCTATGAAACCATAGTATGTCTGCTTGTTGCCAGTATCATCGATGGCACCTATTCAGACACCACTGTTTTGATTAGTACTCATGTTGTCTTGGGTTATCATATAAAATATATACCCATTTATGTCTTAGCCTTGGTATGTATGGATTGTGATTGATGGCCCCTGAGACAAAGAATACAATTGGTCACTATCATTCTCTGCAGTCATCATATGCTTTAGCAACCATTCCCTAAAATGAAGTTTGTGCTTCTTCATGATCCATGCCTCTAATTTGCCTAGGTTTTGATCATAGATTGTATTGTTATGCATGTCCACATAAGGAGCCACCAAAGCCAATTGTCGTAGTATTGCAAAATGTGCTTGTCTTATGGTTTCTTGATCGGGAGGGACAATTCTCTTATGACCTAATGTCCCTTTTCCAAACATCATGCCATCCTTATGGGACAGGGGCATGCCTATGGGTTTCAAATCCATATAATCTACACAAAACTCTACTATGTCCTCTGTTCTATAACCCTCAATGATGGAACCTTTAGATCACGATCTGTTATGGACGTATTTCTTTACAATGCCCATAAACCCCTCAAAATCCCACATACTATGGAGATACATTGGGCCTAGGATTTTTATGTCTTGCACAAGATGAACTACGAGATGCACCATGACATCAAAAGGGTGGGAACATCATCTCAAGCTGGCAAAGGGTAATAATCACATTGTCCAAAAGCTTGTCTAACGAATTTGGATCAATCACTTTTTGATATATGGCCTTGAAGAACTGGCAGAACTTTATGATCATCTTGAACCTTATCTAAAAGGATACCTCTAATTGCAATGAGTAGTAGTTCTGTCATCAGCACATGGTAGTTGTGTGACTTTAGGCCCTAACCCCTTATATTTAATATTAACTAGTTTCTTCATGTTGGCATAATAATCAGATGGCACTTTGACACCTTGCAAACATTCCAACAATCTTGTTTTTTGTATGGCACTAGGTGTGAATCATGCTGGGAGGAAGTAGTGGTGGCCATTTCCTTTGTCTTGAGGGTGAAGCTCTTTCATGATATTCATGTCTTGAAGGTCTTTTCATGCTTGCAATGTATCCTTTGTTTTGTCGGGTATGTTTAATAATAGTTTGATCAAGCTATCGCATACATTCTTCAACACGTGCATGACATCGACTGCATGGCATACATCCAAGTCTTCCCAGTATAGTAACTCTCAAAAGATAGATCTTTTTTTTCCAAAGAGGGGTCTCAGTGCTAGAGGTGGACACACATGCACTTCCACTCCTCTTACCAAATACAACCTTGATATTCTTTACCTCCTGCTAGATCTCACCACCAGATATGAAATTTGGATGGCTTCCCTCTTCTAGCGCCTCATTAAAATCTCTTGTATTTGTATGGTATGGGTGTGTCCAACCAAGAAACCTTCAATGATGCATAAAAACGGTCTTCCGACAATGATTCAGCCACTTGCCTCCTAACTGGGCCATTCATCTAACACATGCATTTGTCCCCTTCACCGTCTGGTCCAATGTGTTACTGAGCGTGGGGTAGTCTTAGATTTTTGTGAACAAAGCAGCCCGTAAGGTGAAGTACTCTCGTTTATATGTATCCCACATCCTTACACCATCCTTCTATAGTATCCCAAGATTTTCCATTAGCAACATAAAGTACACATCGATATCATTGCTAGGTTGTTTAAGCCCTTGAATTAGAAGTTGCATCGTAATGTACTTGCACTTCAAACATAACCGAGGAGAGAGGTTGTACATAATGAAAGCTATTGACCACGTGCTATGATGACTGCTTATGTCACCAAAGGGATTCATGTTGTCTATGTTGAGTGCAAACCTTATGTCCTCATGTTGTATGTAAAGTGTTTTTTGTACTTTCAATCTATCTTTCTTCATTGAGATCCATCAGTTGGGTGCCATAAAGTTGTGCAGTGCATCGTACACCCCCATTGTTGATCCATTAGAATCGATGGGTATCTACAAAATTATTTAATTGAAATACATGTTATGATCTAATTAATATGGCAAGAAGCATTAAACTATAATATATTAATTAACTTAGTTTGTAATCATTTATCATTTATTAAAAACCGTGTGGAATAAATAAACAAGGATTTTATACGCAAATTAAAATAATGAAAATGGTAGATATCTCCAATAATTTAATGTAACATCATGGTAAGTCTTTACACTACTCTAAAATAAACTATTTAAATCACCTAAAAAATTATATAGAAAGTGAATCACCATATATCGATACTTAAGGAAGATGATAGCATTTTGGAAAATTTTGAGATAATCAAGATGGCAGGCTGCCATGCTAGCAGCATATCCCAAATAAAGAAAGTATTAATCAGCTCGTGTTTGATATGGGTGTAAATGGGACCTCACACTAATCCGGAATGCTAGCTAGGGCAATATTACCGCTTACACCATGTATGCAAATTACGACGCGTTCACACATCTACATCCACCTATATATATGGCTGGCATACTCACCACCATACAGTAGCCAACTCTATCCCAAGCACTAGCAATAGTCGTAGCCACGATTAACGAGCTAGCTAGGCGAAGGTGATGGCAACCACCCACGTCCACTGTTGTTGCTTTCTCTTCATGGCTCTAGGGTTCGCGGTGGGGACGGCGCAGTCACCATCTTCCTTCTTCAGCATGGAGGTTGGTGCCCACAACAACCATGAACTTCTTCGTGGTGCTGGTCATCCTCCCCCACCCACCATCATTGGAGGTAGCCTGACCCATATCATCATCATGCATGATGTTCCTAGCAGAGGAAACCCGATACATAATAATCCATTCTCCTCCCGAGGTTGGTTACCCTAGGAAGAGTAGTACCACAGGTTTTGGAGTTTACTACCCTAATGGTGCGATGTATAGCCTGCATTTGTCATATTTTCCTCCTACTAATTAATGGCCCGATATGTGTTCTTCCAATTTTCCCTCCTCAATCCTCATAATGAACTGATCCATGGCTAGGTATGAAGCACTTTTGCATATGGATGCTGCTGCTAGCTAGATTGATAGCTTGATATGTATCGGATTATGAGCTAGTAGAAGTGAGAACACTAGTAGGTTTCGCTGTCATGCATGTTCAATAAAAAGATTGTGGAGATTATGATATATATTAAATGAGATTATTGTTGTTGCTGTTATTGTCTTATTTAACATTGTGTGGTTTATTCATAACATGGAAGGAAATGATATGTATATCATTATCTTCCTTCCATGTATGAGATTCGTATATTTATGAATGTGTTGCCAAATTTGTTCTTTCTAATCACTCGATTTTTTGACCGAATGTTTGGTGTTGAGATTTGTGCTATCTTTTCCTACTGCGATTGAAGTTACTACTGCTATCTTTTGGGGGTTTTCGTCCTTGTGCAATGAGTTTGCACCATGCTCATTGCCATTTGAGGTCATCTCCATTGTTGCATATAAAGTGAACCAAGCCTTACTTTGAACACTGAACCAAACTCTCTTAGCAAATAATCAAACCAACAACTAGATTTGCATAAGAGAAACAAACAAATAGAGAAACAAGTGGAACAACTTGATTTTTACTCTCAACATGGTACTCCTCTTCTCGTCCCTTCCAACTGAGGGTGTGAGATGACAACGGAGAGGAACAAATCTAGCACCCCTGGCCCTCCATTCGTATGAGTATTGGATCTAGAATCTCTATCTCGATCATTTGCAAGAACACTAAATCCTGTACCTTTAGCTCCTCATTTGTAGGCCCATGGATCTTAGAAGCGAGAGCAAGCTTAAGAATTATTTAGTAGGAAGTGATAAAAATAAAAATTATTTCACCTAAATTCACTGAGTCAGTACCTATCCACTGTGTAGAATACATGCATGTTAGAGTATTTTGGATTTTTTTGCATATTTTATTATTTATCTGTTCATACGTAATCGTATAGAGCACGAACTTGTTGAGGGTGACAAAGTAGAATTCCTTGCTAAATAGGTTGAGGAAGAGCAAGACAAGTGTTCCCCACTCTTTGACCATATTGAATCCTATGATTTAAGAAATGAAAATGTGTTGTTCATAAAACTGTATGAGTATTTATGACTATTGATATTTAAAATCTAGGAAATGGTAGTTATAGCCTATTTGTTGCATGAATCACCTTTGAAACTTGTGATCCTTGCTATTTGTAACCTTACACTTGGTTAGAGTACCATGCTTGTGCTCATTTTGGTATATTTATATTTTATATGAATACCAAATGTTTAGCCATGCCTAGCACTATGTAATTAAACATTAGTCACCTTCTAAATGAAAATCTGATCATTATTTTACTTCTGAACAGAGGTAAAATCTCTGATTATTTGTGAAGTAAAATGGAGAAAAAATTGTTTTAGACATTAGTAGCAAGTGGTACACATATGGTTATAGTTGTACACTGATAAGAGAGTGTTTGCTTGATTCGATTAAGTACCAAACTCAACGCCATTAACTCATGTTTATAATGCAAACACATGTGCTACTACCATGCTAGTATGCGATGGCCTTAACTCATTAAGTTGCTCAATATTTCGCCTTGCATTGTATTTTGATAGACCAGAGTAGTTGTATTGTAATGATTCAATTCGACTGTGTTTTGTTAACTCAGGAGAGCTACCTATGGATCTGTGAGGGACAGATTGGTCACCTCACGACATGAGTGTCTAATTGCTTCATGTGGAAACGGGTGTTTACTAGTGTTGTGGAAGATAAATACGGTTGTCGGATGGAAACGGTACTGTTTACCAATTAATCAGAATACAGATAATTAATTGAAATTATAAATTATTTTTAAATATAGCTTCCAACATCACATTTTTTTCACCAAAGGTTGTATTGAATAAGTAAAACATAAAATAAAATAAAACGTAAACAAAGTCTAAAAAAATACTTTAGATCATCATCAATACAAGATGTGAATGATTATTCAGATGATTAAAAGAAAAACGGTCAACTAATAGCTAAAAATGGAGTTTTGACCATCACCAATGATAAATATACACTGTATTATATTAATAGAATAGTTTTACTACTGTTACCATCTATAGGGCTGATTAAACAGCCAATATTGTCGTTTTGCACAACACTAGTGTTTACTGTAACGTCTCGATTTTCAAGTGATTAAAAACTATTTAAATAAAAACCTACTTTCAAAATTTTGGCTCTTGTGTATGTGAATTAAGGATATAAGTGCCAAAGATCTCAATCCAACCCCTCCTTGTGACCCCAAAATCTCAAACCAAAAATTTCTATCCAAATTCACTTATCTGAATTCATATTTTTTTTGCAAATTGAATTTTCATCCGTTGTTTCCAATTTTTTCCCAACTCAAGTCTATCAATTCCTCTACTCTCAAGATTTAAAATATCAAACTTTTCACTCAATTACCCTACCTTGGCCTCCCCTTAACTTACTGAGTTCAAAAATTAAATTTAAATTCAAATACGAACTCAAAAATCTTCAAATTCCATTCCTAAACTATTTTCTAAAAATTCTCAAGCCTTACTGTTCAACAGGGCCGCCCAAACTCCGTTCTCTCTAGGTTGCTCGGCCTCACTCCTGCTCTCCCCCTTGTGGCAACTTGGCCCAACTTATGGCCCAATCCATTGCTTCTCTGCATGCCACTGCGATGGCCCATGGCTTGTACTTGTGCACAAGTGGCTGTGTGAACACTGTTTGCATGAGCACCTACCTGTTTCTTTCTTTCCTAGGCTCGCTCATCAGTTCCTGTTGACCTTGCAGCCTTGTCCATTTATCCCAATGCACCCATAGTCTTCCCTTCTCTTCTCTCTTACACTCTATCAATGCTTAGTCAAATGACCACTTGGAGCACGCTTGTCACTCAATGTCTCGTCCCATACGCTAGCCAAGCCCTAGCCCTCCTAGCCTCCTCGTCATCTAATCCACCACCCACACCATCTCCACTGTCCCTTCCTTTCATGTAGTACATGCCGATGAATTCCACGTCTCCTCCACATAGGTAAGAGAAAAAATCTCACCACTTTCTAGCCAAAAATCTTGCTATGCCACCGCCTTACTATGTTTTCGTCTTTTGCTTGCACTTGCCTATAAATTGCCACGAGCTCCTCCCTCTTTTCTCATATCCTCCACCATGGCCGTGCCTTACTCCGCATCAAGCTTGAGTTCTTTAGCCTATCGGATTCCTCTCTCCTTCTTCTCACCCAATGAGCTTATCTCCACAATTCCCTCTTTCAAGTGCACTAGAAGCCCTAGCTCGCCTTAGATGTAGCTACAGATGAGCTCTACACTGCCAGTGACCATTTGACGCCAACCCACACCACTGTCATTGGCCTCACGTTGCTGGCCACCATCATGGACCTATTTCCCCTTTTGAGCCGCTCAAATCCCTCCCCACCATCAATGCCAAGATGCTGCCATCCGCCAAAATCTGGCACATGTTGTCGGCCATCGAATGTTGCCCGGTGCCACATCTGTCCATTCTCGGGCCGCCTCAGGTTGCCGTTCCTAGGTCACCATGGCTTATGTGTGCCGTCCCCTTCCACTTGGCCTCCATCCTCCTCAATCAAGCTAGCCACCCTCCTAAGTAGGCCGAAGCCCATTGCACTAGTATTGTAGGCTGAGTCCACTAGCCTACCTTCCTCTCCCTATGCGGACTTTATACACCATGGACCATTGAGAAACCATGGCTCTCCCCCTCCTCACTAACTAACAATAGGTCTGACCTATCAGCTGATAAATATTTCTAAGAAAACTTAACTAAATACTTTTCTTTTACATAAAATAAATTAAACTTCAAAAGTCTATATGCCCCAATCTGTAAATTTGATTGACCTCGTTCAAGTCTTCAATTTTTTTTCTAAAATTGAGATTTACCTAATGGCTCTATTAGTTATTAATAGTAGTTTTTTTGGGTTTTGTGTGGTTTCCTCTCTTTTTTGTGTACTTGATGACGACGGAAATTATTTCAAATAAGGTATTTTAAAGATTTTGAAGATGAAGATTAGAGGCAAGCCACCCTCCTAGTTTGCAAGAAATTTGATGATATGCCACTCAATTCATATGCCTTTGATAATATGCCACTAGAGCTATGAATCATTTGATTTCGTGCCACTTTTTTACTTTTTTCCTCAAATCACTACACCCGTTGTGACTTATGCCACCATCACCAACCCTGGGCCTACCACCACAGCCACCGACCATCACCGCTAACAATGTTGTGTGATTGCGGTGCAGATGAGTAAGACACCGACAGTGGATTGTGATAACGAGGATGGTGATGATGGCATCACTGGGCGGTGGCTACATGGTAGGGTTGATTGCGGCAATTGGGTGCGACGGCAACAACGTAAGATGAGACTAGGTGACGGCATGGTATGTTAATAGATGAGGAATGTCAGGATACGGAGTGAGGTGACAACCTTGGGTTCCTAAGTAAGGCAAGGATAGAGAAGTTTAGTAGACTACTTGGTCCTAGCGGAGGGTGATTGGATTTATATACACACAAACTCAAATTCTTGATCATGATTGAGAATGGCTTGACCCATCTATTGAGTATGAAGCATCCCAAGAATGGCGTTGGAAAGACCTTGTCACAAGCCTCTGGTGCTGACGGGTACTTAGAGTAAGTTCATGTTATGTGGGTAAAGCATCTATCCTCTGCAGAGGTTATAAAACTATTCGAATAGCCGTGCTCACGTTTACGGGTGAATGTGAGGTGATTCTCCTAGTAAGTTTATTTGCCAACGCTTTGCAAAAGTAATTTGTGAGATTAGGAACCATTACAAGAATAGGTCAGGGGCTAATAAATGAACATTACATGGGTCTAAAACGGTTTTGTGTGGACTAGGATATCGAATGGCATCATAGATTAAACTTTCCGAGTAGAAGCAATGTATACTAGAGATCATGGATGGCTTTGGGAGCCAAAGAGATGATATATGAGATGAGCTGATGCCCAAGGATAAGGAAAGTAAAAAGAAACTAATAGAGGAGTAACAAGATGAGAGATGCATGATGGTAGACAACTTTAAGCTGGTGTCATGATTGGACAACCGATATAAGAATAGACTTTACTAGTAATTTTAATCAATTAAAAATTTTCTTATCTGCTTGATTTGTTGCAAATCAATTCATGGACTAGATCGAGACAAGAGCTTATTTCCAATCACAAGTTAAACAAACTCACACTTATTATTTTGGAAAATATTTTCAAAAGTTTATGAAATAAACCTAGCCCTCCTTTAAATGTTTTCATACTCATATTTCCTATGGCTTGTTGAGTACATAAGTACTCAATCGTTGTTTTTCCCTCTCTAGAAAGAGTGAAGTTGTAGTTGAAGATTAGGGCCTTCTTTCTAGTCCTAAGCCATTGCTTGTGGATTGGATTATAGGTATGCTAAGTTCTGCTGTTGCTTCTCTGTTTGCCTATTACATTCTTGGAGCTGTTTCAAAGATGCAATCTCTTATAAGACATAATCTGTCTAAATTATATTTAATTGGAATGATACATCTCTATTAACAATAGATATGAACATGTTTCGCTAGGATTGGTATCAGCATTATAGTTTTGCGGGAGTTATAACATTTACCACTGTGCCGTTAAGTTTAAGACTTGGGCCCGCTACCTAGCGAATCTAGGATTTGTAATCTAGGGCGAATTTACACTTAGCGTCGCTGGTATAAGGATAAATATTAAGCAATGTAAAGACTTCGTTGTGACCTCTAGATTGCATTTATAGAGTGTGATATAACAACGGGTACCAGCTAAACCAGAGAAATCATATCATGTTGTTAAAATTATATAAACTTTGCAAGTTCAAAACTAATAGATTAGTCATGCTCATAGTCATAAGCAGCATAGTGAAGTGTTTTTATCTTTTTTAAATGTGCCTTGTGAAAATGGAAAGTAGGAATAGTGATTTATGATATGATGCTTATGATGATGATGATGGTGACTTATTATCATGAAGGGTAGCAAGTGTGATATATTCCTATGATGATGTTGATTACTAACATCAAATTCTTTGTTAAATACTGTGCAAATTCTTGTGAAATAAAATTGGTCATATATAAAAATAATACTACAAATAGCCATCCTCTGATTATGAACTTGCATGTAGTATATTAGGTTTGCTAGCTTGTATATTTATGTTGATTTGAACTGCGGCAGGTGAAGATAATGATAGCTTTGAGTACTATGTGAGCAAGGCAGGTTTTTAGGCCGTTTCTAATAGAGAACTACCCTAGTCATTGCTTGTGGGTTCGACAAGTTTTCGCCAAACTTTAGCTATTTAGCCTGTTGGCCTATGTAAATTAACTACTTGCATCTAAGTCTAACTATTTATATTCCATATGTTTAGATGTCAATGCTGAAGATGAAAGTGTGATGCTAGTTAACTTCCCAGTAACTAACGAAATAGGTATGAATTGCGACCATCTGAAATACTTGCTAGATGATGTCCGTAGATTGAGTCCTCCATAGTATGTGTTTGGCTCACCACCGTTACGTGGATGACAACACTGCATATTTTGTTAGAGGACTGGTGAGTTATCTGATTAGGTATCTTCTTAGCCTGGTCGCGTTGGACATTGAACTATAGTCAGTGGTGTCCTTTTCCTCTCTCATTAAGCCATCAACTTAATTGTTTCTATCCAATAGATTATAGAAAATTGCTTTTACTTTTGGACGATCAATATATATTTTATCTAAATTGTAATAAATTAAGCACATCATCTCAATTGTTGATAGCTTTTTTCCTTGATAATTGATAATTGATAGAAGATGCAAATTATACATTAGTAAGAAATAAATTTATCTTACACTTTATTTTTATCATTATTACAAAATTTTTTGGGTGGGTCTGATCCGCGAACATTCGCGCGGATGTTCCGTCCGCAAACGCGTCTTGGTTCCTGCCGTGCGAGAAGGCTTGATTGATTAGCTTATTTGTTTAGCCGTGATTATTTGTTTAGCGCCCCATGGCATGTTTAGCGCCACTACGCATGGTTAATGCCCTGACTTTGTATTTAAAAATATTAAGTTATCTTTTTTGACATATTAAAAAACTTTCTATTGACAAAGTCATTATAATTGTATGAAACTTTTTATTAATACAAACGTCTAATTAAATTGTCAAACTTTATACTCGAATACTTCCACGGCAATTAAAAAAAAACTTTATGCACAAAGTCAAATTAAACTTTCCTCCCATAAACTTTATATAAAATTATACTAAACTTTCCATACATAAACTTTATACAAAGTCAAACTAAACCTTCTATTCAGGAATTTGCTATTACCACAATTAACAGATAAAAATCAATAGAAGTTATGGTTTTAAAAAATCAAAGACACATCACGCATCCCGTTCATCTGGCCCGCCTTGTCCTTGTCGTCACACTGAGCAGCAGCGACGTAAATACATCGTACAGTACGCACGTGCGCGTGCTTGCGCGGAAGGAGAGAGCGCGCGCATTTGTGCGTTAGTCTTTCCACAAAATGTACGTAGTAACGCACGGGATTTCACCTATTATATATACTTACTAAACACGTACATAGTCCACTAAAATATATATGTAAGCTCCTTGATCGTCGTCTCGCCGCAGGCAGCCCATCAAGCAGCGGACAGGCGATTAATCAGCTGCGCCAAATTTGCAGCAAAAAGTTTACCAAATTTTTGTTAAAAGTACTTTTTAGAAACTACGACATATATAGTACCAAAATTTCTACAATTTCAGTACCCTTTTTTTTTGCTATTCCGATACTTTTTGCGAGGAAACGACATGTATGTGCAACACAATTTTTTTTTTGCGAGGAACATTAAACTGACATTGACGTATAGGCGTTTTAATTTGTAGAGAGAATCAAGAGTGCAGCATATCCCAAATAAATAAAAATTAATCAGCTCGTATTTGATATGGGTGTAAATGGGAAGGTCGTCGTGATATCAGGCCTGGCAGCTGCTGCCATATTTCTCAGAATTTACAGCTGATGATCGAGCACACGATCACAGGGATGCGACGATATAATATCTTACCATGTATGCAAAATCATCAGTACGCCTACGCACAGCCACACCCGCCTATATATAACCGGCATACTCCACCACCGTAGCGGCCATCTCTCGCAAGCGTAGCCACGACTATAACGAGCTTCAAGAATTCGCAGCTCATGGCGACCACCCGCGTGCACAGCTGCTGCCTTCTCTTGGTGGCTCTAGGGTTTGCCGTGGCGGTGGTGGCGGCGGCTGCACGGGCAACTCCTTCCTTCTCCGGCATGGCCGCCGGCGACGACGGCAAAGTTCCGACGGTGATCGGTTCTCTTGACAGCCATGTCGTAGGTAGCCAGGCCCGTGCCGTGATCATGCACGAAGTTCCCAGCGGCCAGAATCCTATACACAATGATCATCCTTCTCCCCATCATCCTCCCTTGGCGTCCACCGATGTCGTCGAAGGTAGCCCGTCCCAGGTCGTGATCATGCATAATGTTCCTAGAGGCCAGAACCCGATACACAATAATCATCCTTCTCCCCGTCACCCCCCTTTGGTGTCCACCGTCGTCGGAGGTAGTCCATCCCGTATCGTGATCATGCATGATGTTCCTAGTGGACAGAATCCGGTACACAACAATCATCCTTCTCCTCCATGAGCTGGATACACTAGTATGAAGTACTTTTGCATATGCATGCTAGATTATTGATAATTCGATATGTATCGGATCTTGAGCTAGTATGAAGTGAGAACAAGCAAGTTTGGTTATCATGCTTTTTCAATAAAAAGATTGAGGACATATATATTAAATTAAAAGAGGTTATCCTTCTTGTGTTATATATTTGACATTGTGGGGTTTGTCATGCATGCGTGAATTGGAGATAATTGATGATATATATTGGTTTTTTTGATTTATTATTGGCTATCTTACCGTATCGTCTTCGTTTGAATGCTATGTATGGCACGTTAATTAATTAATTCAGCAGTGAATCTACTTAATTGACATGCCAGAAATCAGAACCAGTAATTCAAAGACATGTGGCTACAGAAAGGGTGTTTCTGCCTCCTAAAAACACAAAAATGTGAACAACATCTAGAAAAGCGATGTCCGACTGGCATGGGTACGTATATGCTGGAAAACGAGCAAAACTCTGTCTTCCTATCTGTGTCCTGGATTTTGCTTTAGCAAAAATAAACTTGATGCAAAATAAGCATAGGCCTGGTTGGGAATTTTTTTCCCTTGTAAACTAAAGAAAATACACCTATAATTACTTGTCATGGAACTAGTACCAGTGAATCAGAATCATGATCTTAAGCATATTGGATTCAAGTAAATTCAATAGCTTTTTTTTTTTTTTGCGGAACACATATTACAGACGCAGGCCTATAGGTGGAACCGGACATTAGTTGGAATAAATAGTGTGGCCAATCTAGTAGGTTTTACGGTTGAAATATGCCGAAATCAGGGTATATTTCTTCGAGTACATACCATGAGCCCAAAATTTATGTCGGCTTTGGACCAAATACGGGCCTTTCGAGCAAGCTCTATCTAGTCCGTAAGTTCTGATACTGGCGGTGGATATTTCCACAGGTACGTAGTAAAAGAAATTGTGTTCTTAATTAATAAATATACACTATACTTATACTATATAGCTAACCATTTCCATTAAGAGGCCATAGCGCACAACATGTATCTAACATAGGAAGTTACCATGTTCTTTCCAAACGAAAATCAAGATGTAACCTTCCAAAACTCAAACAAGGAAAACAAAAATCAAGATACACGGCAGTATATAGTAGTACCTATCTTGCATGTGTCGTATAATTAACAGGAAGAAGCACGTACCATACATAACATGTACCATAATTATTCAGATCTAACCCGTTAGAATTCCTCAACGGTGGAGACGTCCGTACGACGCACGCGATAAACTTGCCAATTTTAATTATGGAGTGCCATGCACATTCTATGCTTACGCCGCCGATCGATTACGTCTTCCCTCGCCTATGTATATCGCTCCATATGCGTGTATCCATAGCGTACTCTCCCATCGTCGTTGCAGGCATCTTCACCACGCAAGCAGGCACAAACCACAGCCGTACGTCAACAATGGCCGCCGCCGCTGCCAGCCATCGCCGCTCCCTCCTCTTCGCCGTCGCCGGAGATCGCTCCATGATGAAGACGGCGGCGGCTGTGGTGAAGCGTGTAGTTCCCAGCGGATCTAACCCGTTGCACAACGGGGGTTATCCTCTGGGCCGCAGTCCATCGTCACCGATGAAGACGGTTGAGATGAGTCCATGGTGTTAGTTCCGAGTGGCGGTTAATTAGGAGATATTATTATATATACGCCTGCATCTTACACGGATGCTTATAATTTAGGTACCCACGCAAGATGTTTTGCGTGATTAATAAATAAATAAAGAGATTTGTTCTAGTTAGGAGTACTATCTATCTATCATGTTTGCGATTTGTGCTTGGTTTGTGCGTAAATTGAGTCTTTTGAGTTCGAAATTCTGAATTGATATTGTTTTTTGTTTATATTTCCTTCTCTTTTAATGCATGTGCCGGGTTTCAATTTCGCTGATTGATGATCCCTCTGATACGCCGATATTTGCCACGCATTCACCATTAACACCGAGAAATTAATACGTTACCGATCCGATTAGATTGCTTGTGCGATGTGAAATTGTCTGGTTTACTGTTCTTTCTGATCAAAATTGCTTAAATGTTTGTTATTCATATGCGTGAAGCACTGAAACCTGTGGGAAATTCTATGTACCTCCGTCTACAATATGCACTTCGATCGGTTTTCTGACCTCTTGACTTCGACTAACATCTCCCTCTGCGTTAATTTGAACTTGCCCCCGAAAAAACGAGAACTATATAATCGCAACCTTTTGAATTTTTGGAATCGCCTAAAACTTGTTTTCCAGCCTGGAATTTCAGTTTTGAAAGACCAAATTAAGTTTCTGTTGTACTGAGCAAGTTTCAATCGAAAACCCTTAACGCTGTCATGAAACTTGATGTCTCGATCTACCGATATAAATAAATAAAACTATAAACGGGTAAAGAATCTAATACATGAAGAGACCATTGTCACTGATCTGCTATTTATGGTGGTCATGAAGCTAGCTAGACACCGGCGAATTAGTTGGAGCAAAGTGTGATTTCCACTAATGTTTTATCAAGTAAGCCAGCTCAGACCATCCTCAAAACTCAAAAGGCTAGAAAAAACTATAAAATGTGTGTTTCTTTCTCCTTTTTAGCAACATATCAAGGCTACATTGCTATACAGAAATTGACACATATAGTAATTGATCAAAACAAAAGGAAAACAAATCACAGAATTTTTGCCACCACTATAGAGCAACTAGAATGTGCACTTCTTGTTCTTGTGTTTTTCTTAAGCATATTTCAATATTTTGGACTGAAATTTTGAGTTTACGCACTGGTACCCACGGGACGTTTCTTTGGCAAAATTTTTTCGATTTTTAAAATTTTAGCACAATTTTGTTCAAATTCAATAAAATTTTGTTCAAATTTCAAATTTTAGTTTGAAATTTCCGAATTTCATTCCCCTAATTTTTTTTTGCTTTCCGAAATATTGAACCAAGTTAGCTAGATGCCGCCTAGCTGCATGCATACATACATACATACTTCTACATGGATTCTTCTTGTTATCTTCTAGAAGCTTCTAGTTCTTTAATTTCAAGGGTAGAAGAGCTTGGTGTAGAGGAGCTCATTCCACGTGTCCTGTAGCCCGGGGAGGCACCAGTGCACGCAGTCGGCGTAGCTCTTGGGGTCGGCGAGCTGCTCCGGCGTCGGCGGCGTCCACTGCTTCTTGTACACCGACGTGTGCGCGTCCTTGCGGTACAGCGACAGCTGCGTCACGTTGAGGAACGTGACCGGCACGTCGGCACCGTCGCCGTCGAGGATGTCGCGGATCACTCGCATCACGCTCCTCCGGCTGTCGGAGCCCCAGTAGGCGGCATCCCCGATCATCTCCGTCTCGCCGTAGCAGTTGCCCCCCGGCTCGCTGCCCCAGTCCTGGCTCTTGCCGTGCGTCGGCGACATGCTGGTGAAGAAGACACGGGTGGTGTTGAAGTCCATGTGCTCCCTCGCCCACTGCAGCATCTCCCGGAACACCATGGCGTAGGCCTCCTCAGTTGACACCCACGTCGTCGGAGACGACGTGTTGCCGGCGGTGTCGAACGGCCCGTCCCTGCATGTCGATCGCCGTTAATGTCGCTGCTTGCTTCCATGGATTGATGGTTCTTGGATGCTTACAGGATTCGGAACTGGAGGCCGGTGCACCACCAGAGATAGGTGTTGAAGACGATGACGTCGACGCCCTCCCAGTGGCGGCCGTGGTGTCCGATGCTGCCGCGGCGGACCATGCGGTCGGAGATGTGGTGGACGACGGCGTTGTCGGCGTTGGACTGGAGGAGGAACGGCGCCCAGTAGAACTCCACGGTGGCGTTGTACTCCACGGCGGTGAACACCGAGTGCTGCTGGTCGGGGGACATGTCGAACGACCTCGCGGACGGGTCGGGGACGGCGGCGAGGAGGAGGCACACCAGCGACGTGAACTGGCCACGGCCCAGCGAGTCGCCGACGAACATCACCCTCTTCCCTCGCAGCGCACCCAGCATTGCCGCCGCGTCGAACACCGGGAGGGTGCAGTCGTGCGGCTGCCACCGCCAACGCTGGTACGCCGTCTCCGGCCGCCCGTGCGCTTCGCAAGTCAGCTGCGGCGGGATGTAGGGGCAGTCCGCCTCCCGGTACAGAGGCCGCGCCGCCTCGTCCCGCACCCAGCTCCCCGAGAACACGTTGCACTCCTCGTCCTCGTCGTCGCCGTTCGCCGCGATGGCCAGCCGCCCCCGCCACCTCCTCGTGTTCCTCCCCTCCACCTCTGCTCGCATCACGCACACGTCAAAAAAATTCTAGCTATCATCTGCGACGAGATGCGTGATGATTACCGGGCGACGCCGCTGCGGCCGGCAGCTCGATCCCATTGCCGGCGCCGCCGTCGGCATTGAAGTGGAGGAGCGGCCGCGCTTGTGCTTGGCTGCCGAGGAGTTCCTTGAGGTCTTCGCCGTAGAGGAAGGAGAAGAGGAGGAAGAAGAGCACCAAAAAGAAGAGGAACGGCGACAAGCGCGCCCTCTTGGCCACCGGCGACGGCGAGTGGAGGGGCGGCGGCGCCTTCATCTCCGGCGATCTCTTGGCTCGCAAGCTTGAGCATGATCAATTTTGGTTGGGGATTATATAGGCTGGATTTGCTAATGAATTACTCCTTGCTTTAGATAAAAAACCTAATTAGTGCTAATATGTGAGTTCTTTAAATGTTGCTTAGTCACTGTCGGAATTTTGATTACAGAAGTTTGAGCTGATTTGCTACCTGACAGTCACTGTCAGTATTGGGCACACTACATGTGTCAGGAGGAGATGAATCTGCAACATTTCAGTGCCTAATGGCAGGCTGAGAGATCTATTGTTTGGTTAATTAACATCAAAATGAGAATCATTGTGGATAGGAAGAAATATTATTACAAATATTAATGCTCTTTTAGTTTAGATGAGTGCATCAGATCAGGTAGGTTGGTCTGTTTCATCAGTGATCCTGCTCAATCTGTACCTGTATGTGCTTTCATCTCTGCATAAAGCAACATGTACAACGATGTACAGGGATGTAGTATAGATTGGTACTAACTAGCTATATCAAGTAGACTGTCAATTAAAAAGTAAGCAACCAATGCAAGTATGATAGAAGTTCAATTCTGTTTCAGCAGCTAATTGTTCTGAAGAAAGAAATGTGTTTTTTTTCCTATCTATGAAAAAAAAATGAGGCCACTTGTTCTCCTTTTGGCAGTGTAGCCTACAGCTAAAGCAAGATTTTGGAGGTTGGAATTTATCCTGATGACCAACCAAAAATAACAAAAAAAAAAGGGAGTCAGAAAAGGAAAGAGATGAAATGCAACCTACTAGGCAGCTATCCCAAGTTCCCAACTGAATCATACCGATGCGTACTGAACAAGGGTAGTTGGTGATTCATATATATGTCAGTAAGTAATGCTGAATTGCTGATAAACTTATCTTTTCTTGGATTCTAAGACAAGAGAGCTGGAAAGAGGTGCAACCATCTCATAATTCCCAAAAGGACATTATAAATATTGAACATCAGGTATGCCCCTCTATAGGTCATTTCAGAAGGGTTGTTCTCATCTTTTGGTTGGAGGAAATGGCATCAGGAATTTGCCTGTCCCATATTTCCTGTAAATCAACTTTATTTATCATTTTCCTTTTTATCTTTTTTTCCTCCTAGTGACATTTCAACAATACATACATGAGTTGGTTGGAAGAGGCTAAGAGAGGCAAATGAGTGACAGTTTGTTTAGTAATAGGAGTTAATGGTTGCATTGGCTTCAAGGAAAAATCAAGCACCTAACAAAATTCTGTGAAGGAAGCACAAAACCTGCTCAATGGCTAGCTGAGAATTATGGAGTACAGAAGACTGGAAAAGTGTCCACTATCCATATTCCCTGTGACGGATTTTCAATTCCACATTATGGATGGGGTATTTGAGAAGTTATGAATGATTAGATAGCTTTTCCCCTTCGTCCTATCTGTCTTTCTTTTCTGTCAGTACAGTGTACTTATGTACTGATGTGTGACGATTAGAATAATTGTCAATTCAGTTTCTAGCCATTTGGCCCATGGAAAAAAGGGAACTCGCATGTGAATTTTATCATTAGGTGTTGAAAGTACTCTCTGGCAGCTTAATTCTACAATATGAACGTATGTTATCAATGGTTACATTTTTGCTTGGGTTCAGAAAGTAAATGCCAATGATCAGCAGGGAGCGACTACACTTGATTAGCTATTTATTTTCCTTCATGAAATAAAAAAATAAACAAAACGAAGAAAAAAACATATTTAATGACCTTTTTTGCAAAAACAGGTTAGATTATATTAAAATAGAAGATATTACAACCCTGTTATTACAAGAAATACAATAGAAAAAATCTATCAAAAAAAACAAAAATGCTCCACATCTTTAGACGCCACAATAGATATAAGTAGATAAACACAACCATATTGATAAACATGGCACACGCCAAAGCATATGGGCATCGCTAGTTTGATCATAACAACTCGACATAGACAAGCGAAGATCTTAGTCGAGAACCTCACAAATGAAGTAGTCATTAACAAATAGATAAGAAAGTAAAGACTCTTAAATAAACATAACTCAATGATCATCTTGAATAGAATGCAAACCCAGCACTATCTTAGGCCATTCACAATACATCTATATGGCATTTAGCCCCAACCTATCACCTAGAAGATTCCCCTCTATGTATGCAACTGCTACACCCTGTGAAGACCCTCACACCCCATGAGGAATGAGTGGCCTTATCCTACGCTGTCACCGTCACACACATCCTACGAACTCGAGTAGGCGGTGGGTCAGAAGTGGCAGAAGAGAGGGCGAGGGGGATGGCGAGGAAGAAGGGCCTACTTGGCTTCACCATCGCTTGGAAGAAGTAGTCGCCACCACCGTGAACCTCATCGGCTGAAGCTGTGGGTTGCAGCCATCCTCTATTGCCTATTGTTGGCTCTCTCTCTACATGGTGAGCTCGTCGTCGCCACCCCTCCTCTCTCTACGTGGTGAGCACCATATGCTACTACCGGTGGTGAAGACCTTCATGGATTCGATGATGGCCAAAAATGGTGACCAAAGACGAGGGGCAGAAGAAGAGGCAGTGACAACAGCGTCCTATCGATCTCCTCGACTGAATCTGGCTCGTGATGTCGAAGAGAGGGGGCGGAGAGAGGACTAGTGGTTGCCAGGCCAAAGGTAGAGAGGAAGCAGTAGAGGCAAGAAGGGGGAGAGGAGGCGGCAAGCAGAGGATAGCGGTACCGATGGTGAACGATCAATTTGAGAGGGGAAAAGATTGGGCGGAGAGAGGAAAGAAGGGGAAGAAAAAGATGGGATAGGGGCTGACATGTGGATTCAATAGAAGTTTAAGGCCAATACTCCTTTTTATCGCCACAAGGTGTAAAACATAAAAGTTTCATTTAATTTGATAATAGAAAACAAGGACAAATATAAATAACTAAGGTCTAAAATGTAAGAGTGGCCTTCAATGTAGAAAGTGTGGTCTAAGTAGGCCTTGGCCTTAGGTGGCAACCAAAGACACACAATAGTGTGTCCTATATTGCTACTACTCTTATCTAAAAAAATTTTTATTAAAAAAGGTCTAAAAATTACTTTAAATGAACGAGGGACTAGTCCCCTCTCCTCAATCCCAAATGAGTACACCGGAGATGGAGGAGGAAGGGGACCAAACGGCATGGCAAACGGATGGAGTCCTCGCCAGTCGCGAGTCTCTTTAACGACCTTTTATTTGAAAATTCAATTGTTCGATTAAACCCTAGTACAAGCCTCACAATGTTTGTATGGTGATGTTTGTGAAAGCAAGAGATAATTCATGCCATAATAGATTTATTTACCAAAGGTTACATATATAGGTTAAACCCTTTCATATCTTAGCAACCAGCTTATGGAAACTATGACCAAGAAGATTAGGAGAGAGGCCAAGCATGATCAACGTCGTGACTCTGTAGGTCACGTCTAAATATAGTCTATCACCCCCTTCCCATAATCTGAACGTCGTAACTAGCCATAAAGACGGACGTTCAGACTAGAGTGAAACTCGGTGAAGACGGATGAAGGCAGCCCCTTGATGAAAATGTCAACATACTAAAATGACATCGGCTCATGAAGAATGTGGATGGTTTCGGCGGTGACCTTGTCACGGACAAAGTGCAGATCAATCTCAATATGCTTCATACGTTGATGCTGCACAGGATTGGAAGAGAGGTAGACTATACTGATGTTGTCACAATAGACAACTGTAGCACATTGAATAGGATGATGAAGCTTCCTTAGTAACTGGCACAACCATATAGTTTTAGCAATAGCGTTGGTGACAACCCGATACTCAGCCTTAGCACTAGAGTGAGAAACTATGGGCTAACGTTTGGAGGATCAGGAGACAAGATTATTACCTAGAAAAACTGCATAACCTGAAGTGGAGCGTCAAGTTTTAGGACAACCAACCCAGTTAGCGTCAAAGTAAACCACAAGATCAGCCGAAGGAGAGCAATGAATCTAAAGCCCATAATTTATAGTGCCTTTGACATAGCACATAATATGCTTGATCAAGGCCAAATGTGGCTCGTGCGGATTGTGCATGAATAGGCAGACCTACTGGATGGTATATGCAATGTCTGGACGAGTGAACGTGAGGTACTGCAAAGCTCTAGCCAGGCCATAGAAATGAGTCGCATCAGCCACTGGAGTACCATCTAGAGACAACTTGGTACTAGTATCAACAAGAGTCGTGAAAGGTTTGCAGTTAGACATGCCGGCACAATCAAGGATCTCAAGCATATAGTAGCGCTAAGACAACTATAAACCCTTTGTACTGCGTGTCACAGACATCCCTAGAAAATAATTTAGGGGTATCAAGTCCTTCATAGAAAATTCGGCTATGAGAGTTGCAATGACCTGAAGAAGTACTGTAGAAGAGGCAGCGGAAATAATATCATCAACATACAACAATAAATAAACTGTGTTGGAGCCACGACGGAAGACAAATAGAGAAGTGTTAGACTTAGCACCAATGAAGCCCAGAGACTAAATATGAGTAGCAAACCGACTATACTTAGCACGTGGAGCCTGCTTTACACCATATAAAGATTTGTTCAGTCGACAAACATGATCAGGGTGAGAGGAGTCCACAAATCTAGATGGTTGTGCATAATAAACTATCTTCGATAGGGTCTAATGGAGAAACACATTCTTCACATTGAGTGGATGGATGGGCCAGTCCTATGAAATAGCAAGCGACAACATGGTATAAATAGTAGCTAGTTTGATAACTAGACTAAAAGTCTCACTGAAATTAATATCAGGTTGATGTGTAAAACCACGAAGAACCCAGCATGCTTTGTGATGAACAAGAGTACCATCTAGGTAAAGCTTATGGCGATAAATCCATTTACCAGAGATAATATTGACACTATGCGGAGGTGGCACGAGATCCAAATTGTGATTTGCTTGAAGAGTGAAGAATTCCTTAATCATAGCATCACGCCAATTGGGATCCGAGAGGGCACCACGATATGTCTTCGGTATGGGTGACAAGGAGGTCACATGAAGATCAAATGCCTTTTTCAGCTACCAAAAGCTATCTTTACCATGGGTGCATATCGAATGTGCATTGTCCATAGGAGGGATATGGAAAACACCAATAGGGGGGTTGTAGCGCCCGGAGATGGCACGGAGAAGCTAGGCGGTGGTCCATAGACCACAGTCGATAGGGCCACACAAGGCTCACATGGGGGTGAAGCGGCCGTGGGAGATGTCGGCCTAGCGACAGAGGACGAGGGAGCCACGCTAGGCTCAGGGGCCGGTGAGGCCACTAGAGGCGCGGTGGGGGACGGCTACCTGATGCTAGCAACAACCCGGGGTGAGCCAAGGGTGGCATCAAGTGTGGCATCACCGATGGTCACGCCAGCATCGCTGGCAGCAACATGCGGGGAGGCAAGTGCAGTGGGACTGATATGGGGAGGACCTGCAGGTGTACCATGAAAAAAAGGTGGCCAATTGGAAGTGGCTCATTAGTTTCATCAGAATCGAGAAACTCAAAGTGGGATGAAGGCAGCGCCGAGCCAAGTTTGACGAAAGGAAAGGAGGACTCGTCAAACACAATGTGATGAGAGATGATGATGTGGTTTGTGGCTAGATCAAGGCATCAATATCCTTTATGTTCGGGCAGATAGCCAAGGAAAACACAAAGGAAAAAATGGGGTGACAGTGTGTTGGGGACTGTGGCAGAAAGATTGGGATAGCATTTGCACCCAAAACATAGAGATGATCAGAGGTGGGTTGGACACTGAATAAAGCAAAAAAAGGGGTGAAAAAAATTCAGTGTTTTGGTTGGGTGCAAATTCAGAAGATAAGTAGTTGTGCTAAGCGCCTTAGCCCAATATGGTGAAGCAATACTAGCTTGAAACATGAGAGAGTGCATGATATTGTTAGTAGTATGGATAATGTGCTCGGCTCTACCATTTTGGGGTGAGGTGTGAGGACATAACATGAGCAAGATAACTCCCTTGCTGAGAACAAAAAGAAATGAGGTCAATTTGTCAAACTCTCACCTGTTGTCACACTGGACAGTTTTTACAATGGTGCCAAACTATGTAGCAACATAAGCAAAAAAAATGTGAGATGGTCTAAAAGGTGTCCAATTTTAGCCAAGGGGAAAAGCCCATGTAAAATATGAGCAGTCGTCAAGAATGATAAGATAATATTTATAGCTAGAAATGCTAGACATAGATGATGTCCACAAATCACAATGTATTAAATCAAAGTTCCTGATGGTATGCAAATTGGATGTAGCAAAATGTTGTTGTACATGGTGACTAAGCTGACATGTATGACACAAGAATTCTAGCTCACGTTTATTGCATGGAACTAAATGAGATAAAGCTTTGACACCTAAATGACCAAGACACCGATGCCAGAGGGTGCTAGGAGTGGTGGTAGCCAGGAGTGCACGAGGCGTGACATAGAAGAAATAGAACCGCCCTGAGCTGTTACAGCGGACGATTTCGTTTTTGGTTGCCAAATCCTTCATAGAGAGGCCAAAAGGATTAAACTCGATAGAATAAAAATTGTCAATGATAAATTGTCAAAAGTATATCAGATTTTTAATAATGTTAGAAGAAACAAGAACATTATGAAGAAATAAAGGGTGCTTAGCAAGAAAAACTAGTATGGCTAATGGAGATAACGGACAGCAGTGACCTATTACCGACAATAATATTAGAAGGACAATTCAATGAAGGGAGAGAAGAGAAGGAGAGGTTACTAAATGAAAATGTCATATGGGCATTGGCCCCAGAGTCCATGTATTACTCACTGGATGGCGCAGGAGTAAGTGTCATGGTGCTAAAGGAATTAACAAGCGCCTGTTGATCCAAGTATGGAGCAGGCGGGGAAGGTGTCCAAACACCAAAGCCGGGGGTCAGTGCACCTGGCACGCCATAGCTAGGGGGCGCACCCAGAAGACTGAAGGCGAGTACAGCGCCATGTGTGTCTTGCGCAGTCAGCGCATGACCAATGGGAGCGCTAACATCGGGGAGTGAAAACGGCAGGGTAGGAGCGCCGACACTTGGGGCACGTGGACAAGTACTAAGAATGCCCGAGTTGTAGCCGAGCCACACCTGGAACGTCCCAGTCATCGGGTTAAAGGTGGTGGGCCACACCGGCCCTTCACGACCGCACCCCTTGCTACAGCCATGGCCCTTACCGCGAGGAGTTGCGCCGTCAGAGAAAGGCATCACGGAAGGCGAGGTAGTAGCAACAGTCGAAGGGGGTGTCATCGTCTATGGAGGAACAATAGCTACAAGGGCTTGTGAGGGCACCTTGGACATCATGTTGATCTCCTCCAGCTAGAGATCGGAGCACATGGTTACAAAAAACGGGAACGGGCGCTGACGTTTGATGAGGGCTGCCATGTACTTGAAGCACTCATTCAAAACGTGAAGAATAGAGAGAATGAGGGTGTGATCCTCTACCGAGTGCTTGAGATCAGCAGGGCCATCCGTCATACTTTTGAGTTTGCAACAATACTCAATGATAGTGAGAGTGCCCTGTATAAAAGTACAGAACTGGCTATCGAGCATGAGGACGTGTGTTTCCTTATTACCAATGAATTGTTCCTCAATGTTCTGCCATATCTCACAGGCAGACAGTGTGCCGATGTGAACGACCTCCATCAGTTTCGACGTGATGGTGCTAAAAATTTAGGATTTCACCGTGCAATCCATACGCCCCCAATATGGATCGGTGGCGGTGGCATCATCAATCTCAACCAAGACATGATCGATCAGCTCATATTTACCAAGGGTGTTGAGAAACAGGACCTTCCACTTTGTATAGTTCGTCGAGGCAAGATTGAGGACGATAGGGATCGCGGCCTTGATATTGGAGACAGCCACCTGCCTGGGCGTGGAGCGCGGTGGTGGCGGCATGCACCTAGGCCGCCATATATGCCTGGACAGTCGTGGCCTAGGCAGCTTTCAAGTTGGCGTCAAGCTGCGCCCGGGCAACACGAAGATCCTCTAGGCATTTAATGGTGTCCTTGGCCGCCTTGATGAGGGTGGCGTTCACCTTGGCAGCCTGGAGACGGGTGAGATCGTCGCATGCCGCCTCGATGGCAGCGTTTTCTAGGGCAGCAGCATGAGATGGCCCCTAGAAAGCGGAGCCTATGGCAAGAAGAAGAGAGAGCGTGCCAGAAGAGAGAAGGGCGGTGGCGATAGGGACGTATGCATGGCGTGAGGCCGGTGGCGATTGTTAGAGATGTGAAAGTGAGGGTCGTAGGAGCGAAGTGCACTCTGATAGTATGAAAGTGAGAGATAATTCACGCTATAATAGATTGATTTACTAGAGGTTACATATATAGGCCAAACATTTCTATATTTTAACAATTGGCTTATACAAACAATGCACTAAGAAAATTGAGAGGCCAAGCGTGATCGTGAATATGTAGGTCATGTATAAATATAGTGTAGGATGCGCATTCAGATTATCTGCTCATTTATTGTCAAGAGTTGACTTTGTCAGTTGCAATAATACCACAGCTAGTATTTGGTGCTCATATTTGACTCGCAAGCAAGAACTGCAATAGGTTAGGTGAATGGTCCAGCCTGCCCAAAGTTGCAGATGGAATATTCTGACCTGGATCGGACAACGGGTACTCGTTTCATAGCTGGAGAAAAACCTAGTAGCTGGGGATAACTGAGATATGACATATCTGGAAGACGTGATCATCTCAACTAACAATCCATGCATGGCATTGCTGGCTGTGGTTGCTACACCTTTGATGGGAAACTAGGCGTCCTATTGCTTTCTTTCGGCATTTCACAGTGTCAGGTTCATCGCCTCAGCTTTATGCCTTTATGCTATTCCTCCAACTATCGTACCTACTCTGTGCTGAAAATGTCTGATGGTGACCTGAGTCAATTCTACCATTCACTGTCAACAGAGTAGTTAACATTTAATTTGGGCATGTTTGAACATTATGAAGTGTTTTCACTTGAAATTAATATGTTTTTTTCGAACAAGCCGTAGGCTTACCAATTGAAGTAATTAACCGTATTACTTTGTGTGAAAGAGTCACATTGAAGTGTCATTTCTTTTTTATATATATATATATATTAAATAAGAATCGGTTGATTCCCTCTTTCAATGGTAAGGGCTTATTTGGATAGAAGGATTTTTTTTAAAAAAATAGATATAAGTCATTTGATTTGTAGGATTAATTCAAATGAAACATGAAAGTTTCCTTCACATTTTGAAGGATTTTGACATTATGTTTTCAAATTCCTTTGAGACTTCCAATTCATCCTCTCTCTTTCACTTTCTATTCTCTCTCTAAATCTCTGATAAATCAACATATACATGTTTTGAACAATTCTTACAGTATTATTTTCTTTAAGATTCAATATGGTCTGACATCTCAATCCCGTGTTTTTCCATTCATGTATTCTTAGAATCCCGCATTCTAAAAGAAACCTACTTTTGTGGAGTTTATGGATTCATTCTTGGGCTCTGTTAAGCATATATAAAGGGAGCATACTCATCAATTTGTGCTAGTGTTGCCTGGTATGTGATAAAAAAAAGTGTCTTGGGTCGAGTTTGTTTAATTAAATTAAAATTTAGCATCATTTAACTTAATAAATCATAAATAAAAATGATCAAAGAGAACTATGTAATCTAATAATGTTTTGGTAACCTTTTTAATAGCTTTGACCTAAAATTGCAGTGCAAAAGGGAAAAACTACAGTCAGCTTGATGGAGAAGGAGAGAAGACCATCTTTATGGCAGGAAAGATAATAAAATATATAGTTAATGTTCAACTCTTCTCTCTTTTTTTTTTTTGAGAGGTTACTTGATGTTCAACTAGTATCAAGAAAAAAACTGCTTCTCTAAATAAAATATGGATTCATTTTCTCTCTTGGAGGTCCAGTCGTCGACGCACTGAACAGGGCTCGGCAACGATCCCAGACGGAGCCGATGCTGGACAGAACAAACACAAAGCACCAGTGACATGCAGACCGCTCGTAGAGAGCCCAAGATTATTGTTTTGTATCGTAGCGCCCAGCTTAGGCCCAAGTGCCGAGATTGGTCAAACAGAGAAACCTGGAACAAGTAGAACACCCTACTTATTTACACCAAAACAATAAAACATGCTGTTCTACTTCTGTGGTATATCAAATCAAACGTTAACATTGTTTACATACTCTCCCTGATTTTTAATAAATAATATCATCAACTTTTAATTTTTCTTATTTATTTTTTTTACAAATATATAAAGATAGAAGCAACTTTAATAATAAACAAGTCACAACAAAATAAATAATAATTTTTAATAAAACGAATAATAAAATATACGTTAAAAAACCAATGGTGTACTAACACCGTACTAAAATATAAAAGATTTTATCTACATAAGTAAAATCTCGACGGATATAGTAGTATCTAGCTGTGTTTAAAAAAAGTTTATGTAGATTTATCTTGAAAGTTACATGAAAATTAGTGGTAAAAATTAAACATGTTTTCATTATGCACATGAACTTCAAAAAATGAACCACGTGGGCAATGTCAGGGTCCTTCATTTCTCTCCCTGAGATCAGCAAGCAGTCAAAGATTAGAGGACAAGTGTGTTGAAGAGCCTCCCCTGACCGACGACATTACTTAGCCTGCAGTACCAACAGGTAAGCACAGCAAGGCAGCATTTAGATTCCTGGTGACCACACTGCATCAGCATCTCTGCATTAGCATCACCTCCAGGTCGTACCACCATATTTCATGAATTCAGTTTTGCAGTCACTGAGAAGCTACTCAGCTTTCTGAACCAGTCAAGTGAAAGCAACTGTTCACTCAAAAGGAGATAATCATACAGATTACAGAGTGTATAGCAAAAGTAGGGGCTAGAAAACGAAATAAACAACAACTAGGAGGAACTAAAAGGAGGATGAGTGGCTAATACATTCCTGGAACCAGCTCAAATGCCCAATCAGTGCAGTCTTCTTTTAACACCAGCATTAATGTATGTCATGTTTGGGTTCCCCTACAAATCACTAATGTAGGGTCATGTTGGATCCCCCCTACAGATCACTAATGTAGGACCATGCATATGTTGGGCCCCTCTACAGATCAATGAGAAAGACTTCTGTCTGATAGTCTCAACACCACATAGTTCTTTGGTGGTCTATGTGTAAGGAGAAAGTGGAACATGGGTCTTGACATAAAACATTATGATGAACAAAATTCGCTGATCTAGTTGAATGATGGCCAATAACAGAACTAATTGATATCTGAGCTGAAAATATTTTACTGCCATGTTTCATTAATCATTACCACAGATTCAGTTAATAATCACAATGTATCACTTATCAAAATCATGTCTGTGCCATAACATCATGAAAGGCCTCAAGAGAAAATGATATGATCATTCATGTCGACAGTGAAGGTGCCAAGCAATTCTGTTAATCATTGGTTTAATATGTTAATATGATATGGACTAAAGGTGTGTAGTCTAGACATCAACATCTCCACAAATTTACAAATCACTGAATTGATTATGCTGGTATAATATGCATGAAGCTAAGGGAATTTTTGGAACAAAACATAGGGGTCAATAATCTTAATCTTATTATGTTTAGTTTTTACTAATATATATTGTTAGTTGGTTGATATGTTCAAAAATAAAGTTTAAAGCTATAAATCACTAGCTTAATGCTGATCTGACATAGACAGCGAGGGAAGTTTGGTGAAAAAAATCACATCATACCAAACACGGTGAAACAAAAGAAGAGTTGGACAGCATGTCATCCTAACTACTGCTTCTTTACTGAATATTTTACCATAGAAATGATAAAATGAGCAAGAAAAATTTTACCATATTTCTAAGAAGCTGCTAATAGACAAGGATAGCTTGTTGTTGCCATATGTCCAGGAAGAGTTTGAAACTAGGCTGTCGAGGTGATCAATATTTTGCTGTATTTCGGATGGAAGTTCATCAATGTACATAGTTTGTACTTGTTTTGATCAACTTATCAACCTTTGTATTCATTGCCCCAGATCACCCACTCAAATGAACACCAATACCACTCAGGTAACCAGAAATATTGGTGAATATTAAACAAGTGATAAAACTGACGAGCAAAGATCACCATCACACACATTTCTACATGTATCAAGCATTGGCGAATATAACACCATCTTCAATTCAGTATCAGTAATAACAAATAAATCGTGGTAGCAATACCAACTCGAGTTGAATATTAAAATGCTTCAAGGGGCCTCCCAGTAGGAGAAAAATTTTATCGATCAACAAAGATACATCCACCCACACAACTCTACTACTAAATCATCTGATCAGTAACAAAGATAAGCAGCACAACTAGTTATCACCACAGCCGCCGCCACAAAATGCATATTATTCCTCAAGTTCGCCTACCGCACACACATCACCGAGCATTCGCGAATCCCTCCCACCCTCCATTAGCTCATCAATATACACTCGCAATCTCAAATCCATCATCCGATTAGTAGTAGAAGAGATATCAGGATCATTACCTTCCAGGGAAAAAATAAATCTAGCATGCAAATGTTCTAAGGGCTTTAGGTTGTTTCTTGGGAGCCTTCCTTCCAAGAAGAGGAAGAGGAGTCATGGCGTGAAGAGAGCAGATCACAGGTTTACCATCCGTGGAAGATCTCGGAACACCTGCCCTTGAACCAGCGAAGCCCCCTCCGCAGCGACGCCTTCACCTTGCCCTCCACAGAGTACGCCTTGTAGCTCGCCACCCGCCGCCGCCGCTTCATCTCCGGGTCGCTGAAGCACCACATGCCGCCGCCTCCTCCGGCTCCTCCTCCTCCCGCTCCGCCACCTCCCATGTAGCCGTCCCTCCTCCCCGGCGGCGGGGGCAGGGCGCGGCGCGGTGGATGCGTCAGCGGAGGGGGCGCCGTGGTGTAGATCTCGATCCGCCGGTCGCCGTTGGCCCCGGCGAAGGCGCCGGTCTTGGGGGCGGAGGAGGAGAAATAGCCGTTCTCGATGGGGGAGGAGGAGGGGAGGAAGTAGCCGTTGGAGTGCGGGAATGCGGAGGACGGGTCGGGCGCGGAGGACGGCGGCGGCGGGCGGAGGTCGAGCTCGCTCCGGTAGGGGCGGTGGTAGTCGGCCATGGCGGGGGGTGTGGAGGAAAGATGTTGAAATGCTGGGAACGGTGGGCGACAAAAGGGGAAGGAAAGGGAGAGTAGAGTGGCATGCAGCCATGAAGAAAAATATTATTAAATATAATAGTATTAAATTTAATATAATTTATTACTGTATATTTGAATATGAGGTCTCATCAGATTGATAGGCTGCTATATTTTTAAATAAAGGGAGGATCACTCACCAATACATATAATAAAAATCTTAATTTTGTTTAGCGTTTTGCTAGTATTTTGTCAATAGTTAGATATTTCTTTTATTTATCAATCACCTAAAGTTTTATCAAGTTACTATAGTTTTGATTTCAATTGCTTATATCACCCTCCACCGTCATGAGTCATGGCAGTCGGCTAATGCAAAAAAGAGGGAGAATAGATGTGTAAATGCTTTTTAGGAATTCAGTTTTGTTTTGGTGGATGGTGGAGGAAGAAAGAAAGGAGATAAGGTAGAAGACAGTAATGTGAAGTAGCCATGAAGAAAAGCATCACCTATCAATCCACTATTGATAAAGTAGAAATTCAGCTTTGTTTAGCATTTTGTTATTTGTCAGTTCACTGATATTTTTTTATTGGGCACTGCTACACGTATTCAAAATTTCTAATAAAACTTTTACAAACAAAATTCTCAACTATTTGATTTGACAGGGAGTTATAAGAAATCTATATTTACTCACGGCAGGCTACATCAAAATTTGTAACAGTTTTGTAAGAAAAATTGTGTATGAATAGTCTTTTCCTTTTTTTATTTATCAATTACCTAAAGTTTTGTTATGTATACCAAGTACTAACATGTTAATCTTAGAATAAAACATTACTACAACCGTGTCGTCTTTCACCATCGTAATATACCACTGCAGACCAACGCAACTTGTTTTGGGAGGACTGATCTCTTCGCTTCCATTACAAACAGAGCCTCCCATAAAATTATGAGATTATACTCCATAGTAATGTGAAAAAGAGCACCTTCTCGTTTTAGTAGGTATTTTGCCTAATGGTCAAACAAGAGGCACAAGAAACATTGTATGTGAGGATTTTGTATTATTATCTTGGTAACATCCTTAGCACTATACTCTATATCATTAATTCAAAAGTTATAACCAAGTAACAATGCTCATATTTGGCGCTGCTGGCAGGATATACCATACCATTACCAAAGGCATTGTGAGTAGGATAGCACTCGAACATTGATAGAAGATCGAACAAAAGCTTGCAGATGCTTCTGCTGCTGTCTTCTTTCCTTAATTTCCTTTTAGTCTATTGCCCTATTCTTTTCTTCTTTCCCTCTACGTGAGTATCCTTGTGCGGGGCCATATATATGCCGCTGTCTATTCTGCTGAAGTGCTGAAAAGCATGTTGGTGCTTTAAAGCTTGACATCTAGTCTTCTAGCTCGCCTTCTCTTTTTTTTATGCAATTAATGATATACTATGCTACTTTCTCGGTTGAAAATAATTATCGTTTTTAATAAGAACGTTGTCTTAAAAAATAACTTTAACTACTATTTTTTCTTATATCAATAAATATATTATTTTATTAAAGTATGTTTAAAATTTTATCTGGTCTTCATGTTTCTTTTGACAAATATTTTAGAAATTCAAAATCAAGGTTTTTAAAATTTAACATCAGGCTTATCTAAAATAATTATTATTTTCAATCTAAATGGAATACTGTTACTTCAATGAAGTTTTTTTTTCTTTTACGTGTTGTAATCAAAACTAGGAGTGCATTTAAGGAGTACAACAGCTTATGTATGCAATTGTCAATTCGGCTTCACGTCCCCACCAATAATAGCATACAAGGCCCCTGCACACCGACTAGATGGTTAGCACAACGGCAGTGGCGGGCACCTGTTCCTCTTACCTAGATATGATCCTACCAATTTATTTTCTCCTTCAATAGTATACTAGAGTTTGGATTAAAGCTGACCAAATTAATTAATGTGATACCTACTAAATTATTGATAATGCCAAAACTTGTCGAAATTTTGGCCATTTACAAATGTAGTATAAAGAACCAAAATGTCCTGTAATCTAAATCTGATTTGGAATTTTGAGTTGCACAATTAATTTTATGTTTTTCATCATTTATTTCGGCTTTCTTTTCATGATTGCTAAGATGACAAGGTAAATGTTCTACTTATAATTATTTTTAAAAACCAAACTTTAAAACTCAATACAAAATTTAAAATCAATTTGGCTTATGATCTACAGTAAAAGCCATGCAGAACCAAACTCTCCAATGATGAGTACAGAACATATGGGTTTTACTGAAGACTTAATTCCACTGGTTATCAGTTTTTGGGTTTGAGGAATAGAAAAAAGAAACACATACGTAACAAATGAAAACAATTCATTAGCTCCCAAGCATTATTAATCACCAGGTAATAAATAAATTAAGATAAAAAAAACAAAAGGAAGAAAGAGGGAATAAAAGGGTTATTAGTCTATTTTTCATCCTGAACTACTAAACCAGTTATTTTTCACCCTTAATTTTTAAAACTGGATATAAACACTTTGAGGCATATTTTTTTTATGTTTTTTAAATGGAGGTGGTTTTCTGCTTCATACTTTTATTGCCCATATTTTGTTGATGTAGATGTCATTTAAATAAATGAGCTAACTATGAAACTTGCCTCAACGAAGCTTACATTGGAGAATAACTACTATTATATCAGTTAAAGACTACCTTGAAATATGTTTGAGCTTTTTAGGTGTTATGTGGCTGGTTTGAAAAGTTGAGAGCGAGAAATAACCAATTTTATAGTTTAGGAGGAAAAGCAGACTGTAAAGAAAATAAAGGAGTTACAAAGGGACTTTACCAAGTTACCCCACCCTTGACCACACACCGTGAAGAAAAGGAAAGAAAGAAACAAAGAAGTAAAGAGACTGGCCCTATTGCACACAGCGAGGCAAAATTTACTACAGCGCACCCAAAGTTTGCGCTCTTTGTTGGAGGGCATTGCAAGAATGTATATCTACTGAAGGGCATTGTAAAAAGGTGATAATTGGCTGCTAGACACTGGTAGAATTAATTTATTATATATGCTTCAAATAGAGAGAGAAATAATGATGAAAAGAATGAATATGTCCATGTCTCAATTGGTATGTAAAAGCGACTGGGTTTGGGTTTGGTTTGAACCAAACCTAGTCCAGTCTCACTCACTCGATCCCCTCTCCCCAAACCCTAGAAATTAGGGCAGCAACGTAGTAGCTACGATGAGGTCCAGGACTAGCGATAGGCTTTGGTTAGGGGCGGCAATGGATTGAAGCAGCACAGTACTGGCATTGATGGAGTTGTGAGGCTAGGGTGACCTCGTGGGCAGCTAGAATGTCATCCCCTGGGGTAATGTCGCATAGGAAGAAGTCGATGGTTCGTGTGATGAGCATGGGATTCCCATTGAAGGTCATAGACATGTCATGGGTCCTCAAAGGTAAGCATTGTTTATCGTCTAAATTTTTGGTTCCAATGTGCTGAAATTGTTTGGGTTTTGGTTTGAAGTGGATTTTATTTGATCTTCTTACCTTCTTTTTAGTTTTGTCTTCGTAGGATGGATGGCAACTTAGCTTGCAAAGGTGTTAGTAAGAACATTAATTAGATATTAGACAAAGATACAATATGTTGGATTGATGTAATGAGTGATCTTGATAAGGTGAAACATAGTCCTGAGCAGGAATTAAGTGTAAAATTTTAGGACAAAAATATCATTAGATATGCCTAGATAGCCTCTGATAGTGCCTTGCTTGATACTTTTGATATATACTGGGAGATGAGGAGACTCCCTTTAATTGTTGAAGTAAGTGATGACCCACAAAATAGGACGAGCCTTGTGTGGAACATGGCAACATTGAGCCATCAACTAGTGAAGAAGGAGATGTGCAAGATAATGCTTATACATAGCACTGTTCACACAACAAAGTCAAGTAGGACAGCCATCTAAGCCTTCTACTAAATATAGGAAGGGTAGCACTTTGAAACCGGTTGACACTTGAGGTGAGAACGATAAGGTTGAGTATGTTGGTGTATCTAAAAAAGAAGGACATGGATTTGGTGTCAGATGAGGAGGAGGTTGATCCAGATTATGATCCTGACTCTAATGAAGACAATGATGACTTAGCAGTTGATGAGGATGAATGTGAGCTTATAGTTCATATAACCGATGTGGAGAATACTAAGATAGTTGTTAGTGTAACTTTTGAAGATGGTTAATGCTTTAAAAGAGGCATTGGGCAATATGCAATACTAAAAGGGGTTGAACTTGCAATTATAACTCGAGGTAAAGAGCATACTGCGAGGCTAAGAGAGGCAAGTGGAGGATTCATGCATCAAGATTACAAGATAGTAGAACATGGCATGTAAGTTATTTAGATGAATGGTTATTCTTTGTTTGATCCTAAGTTATTTTGACCAGTATGTTGACCATTCAATTTGTCTTTGCAAATAAAGAAGCTTCCATACCAACACAACTATTCTAGCATAGCTAGATTGGAGAGCAATTGTATAGCCACAAATGCTTGAGTGAGAAATCATGTGATAAACAAACGGAGGAAAGATCCAATAGTTGGTGCTTTTGCTCTAAAGGGTGTTTTAAAAGAGAAGTACAAAATCAAGATTTCTTACTACGTTGCTTGGAACGGCAAACAGATGGCTCTAAATAAAATTTTAGGTAAATGAGAAGATAGCTTCGATGCAGCTTACAACTTTAAGGCAGAATTGGAGAGGAGAAGCCCTGGCTCAATTGTAGAGGTAGAACATGTCGACCAAAATGGGATGAATAGATTTAGCAAGATGTTTTTTACACTCAAGCCAGTTGTGGATAGGTTCCTAAATGGATGCAGGCCATACCTAGGTATAGATTCTACTATACTAACTAGCAAGTGAAGGGGGCAACTAGCATCTGCTATTGGCATTCATAGCCATAACTGGATGTTTCTAGTTGCATATGGTATGTTTGAGTCAAAAAGTACAAAGAACTGGGCTTGGTTCATGGAGAAGCTCCACTTGGCTATTGGTTCTCCTACTGGCTTGGTAATATCCATAAATGCAAGTAAAGCCATTAATAATGCAGTCATTAGAGTATTCACAAATGGAGTAGAGCACAGAAAATGTATGAGACACTTAGTGAAGAACTTTCAGAAGAGATTCAGTGGTGAAGTTTTTGAAAGAAACTTGTGGCCAGCATCAAGAGCATATAGTCAAGATATTTTTGAGAGGCACTAGAATGAGATGAAATAAGCATATCCTAAATCAATGGAGTGGATTGATGACTTTCACAAGCACCTATGGGCTAGAAGTATGTTCTCTACTACAAGCAAGTGTGATTATGACA
Organism: Oryza coarctata; assembly: GCA_030770085.1. Taxonomy (NCBI): domain Eukaryota; kingdom Viridiplantae; phylum Streptophyta; class Magnoliopsida; order Poales; family Poaceae; genus Oryza; species Oryza coarctata. Next base: position 11,636,003 of record CM061471.1, read on the forward strand.
CAAATAACATATCAAAAGACTTTCAACAAATCGATAAGGCATGAGAAATCACTTCCTGTTGTTGAATTGATGGACATGATTAGACAAATGATCGTGGAGAGATTAGTGTAAGGAAAAGGCTTGCTGATAAACTAATAGATTCTTCCCAATGTCATAAAGGCCTTATATGCTAAGAGCAAAAATTTAGGATACAAGTTCTACTCTACTCACAATCATACAGGAGAAATTGGAGGCACTGGCAAGTATTTGAAAACATGTATGCAAACTGTTAACCTCAATGCCCAAGAATGCAACCGCAAGCAGTGGCAAATCACTGGTCTTCCATGCACACATGTCATTTTTCTCATCAATTCAAGGAGTAGTTTAGAATTGGAACAATTTGTCAATGACTACTAATCTGTTGTAGCTTTCAAGCATGCATTTGTAGTTTCAATGACAAATAAGTCACAACGACAAAAAGTGAATGTTGCCTTCAAGTTATATTCCCCTATTTTGAAGAGGTTTGCTAGAAGACCTAGAAATAGGAGGATTAAAGGAGTTGATGAAGGAGATTCAGGACAGAGGAAGCATACATTAAAGAGATGTGATCAATTAGGCTATATTATGAAGACATGTAATAAACCAATTGATGATCTTTCTGCCCCACCATCAGCTCCACCAAAGCCTAAGAGGGAAGAGAAACAAGAAATTATGGTTAAATCTATTCAAAACCCTGTGATAGAACAATCTTCAACAACTTTGTTAGTGTATTATTACAGCATGTTGCCAAAATTTGTTTTGTCTTCAACTTTTAGATTTATAATGAAATAGTGGTGCTTTATCCTTTTTTGCAAGGGCACACCTTCAAAACAAGAAGCATCTAAAATCACCCATAGCAGTCCAATCACAAGGAGCAGGGCTAGAGCAATGAACTTGGATGTTATAGGTCCTAGCACTAGGAGCAAGAAAGCTAGAGGCAAGAATACCACTTAACTATTGTAGTACTAACACTTAGGATGAAAACCTAAACTTTTGTGTAAGACAATGTTATGTGTGGCTTATCTGGAAAAACTATGATGGCTTCAAAATTCTATGAATTTTGTCAAGTATGTCAATTGTGTGAAAGTTTTGTCCAAATGGCTTGATGAATCATTATTTTATTAAATTAGTCAATTTTGCGATTTCTGTGGAAGGTGTGTCTTTTAAATAGCTTGAAAATTGTAGCTAGTGTGCTGTCAAAATTTTTGGAACAAGTTAAAATAAAGTGTTGCCAGGGACATTTGACACACCAATCAACATATCACATTTCATATTGATAAAGTTATTACATTCCAATTGAAACCATAGTTTATACTGCATAATTTGCATTACAAATGAAACCACGGTTCACATTGCATTACTGCTACATTTTGCCTACTTATTTATCGACTACTTGCTAATGACCACAATCAAGATCAATAGCAACAATAGAGATTGGACAAATCCAAGATATAGTAAAACTCGTTCTCCTGCCTTACAAGCCCTAATTTTAGACACCACAATACCAAATTCCTACCTAGCCCCATCATGGGTCAGCACAAGTCGCCTTGATTAACAATTCCCCACATGTTGCATCTCGTTTAACAGCTATTCATACTGAATTTCCCATATGAAAAGCTTACACATCTACTCTGTGTGCATATTAATCAACGAATACAATCCCACTCCACCTTTTGCCAATCAAGAAGATAATAAAAAAGTACAAACCACAGAGACAATACTTACATGTTCAAGCTTTGGACACTTGATGAACACCTTGTTTGGGTTCGTTAGGGTCCTCAACGTCCTCAGCTCCAACTGCGTACCATATATTGGGCATCTAGGGGCAATTCACTAGTATAGGGGTTACGCATTGACAAAGAGCACACGTAGAACGAATCATTCATCTTGCTTATTTGATCCACCACTACTAGCTTGAACTGCCTCTTGCTGCTTCAATCAACCACTCCGCTACAATCCCTCACACTCGCTCGCCGCTAGGGTCGTTGTGTTGATCATCGCCCGCTACCACCAGTCGTCGTCACCAGTACAAAAGCTAGGGTTTGAGATAGGGGATCGGGTGAGTGAGAGTTGCTTGGGTCTGGTTTGAACCAGACCCAATCAGGTTGAAATTAGTTAGCCCATTGGCAATCTTGTCTTTATTGAATGTCTCTTTTCATTTATAGCAGATATAATAAATTAATACCACTAGTGTCCAACAACCAATTACCACTTTTTTACTGTGACCTTCATCAAATACATGTTCTTGCGGTGCCCTTTAGCACAGAGTGCAAACTTTGGGTGCCCTGTAGCAAATTTCATCAAGAAAGAAATAAAGAAAAAGACAATTTTGACACTTTCAAATATAGGTCAGATCTAAATCATATCCCTCGATCACAAAATTAGGTATAACGACTTCCCTAGCTGTTAAAACTGATACAAAATGACTCTCATGATAGTATTGATTGTGGTATTGGCTGCCGTGGCGTCTAAATGGTGCGTTGACCTAGTCTTCATCCAATGTGATGGCTAGATGATGCTTATATGTCATTAAAAAGATAAAAAAAGAATTAAAAATAGCAGAGGGCCACATGTTAGTGTCCCTTTCTTTTCTTCTCCCTCCCTTTCTCACTCTCTTTCTCTCCTCTTCCTCTTTGCCTCTCTCATCTCTTAGCCCTGCTCACCCATGGGGGAGCATGAAGATGAGGATGGATCGTTGCTTCTTAGCTTCAAGCTAAAGTGGCTTCTCGATGCTAGCATCGTCTCCGCCTTTGCGGACAATGATGACGAGGTGGAAGCCATCCATGGAGGCCAGCACACTACGAACGATGGCCACCTCGATGGAGAAGAGGCACCCTGGCAATGGCAGTGACCTATGAACCTCGTTGAGCTCAAGCGAGCTCACTCATCTACGGGAAGGGAGGCAGTGACAACGAAGGCAAACTCGAGTGGCAAGGTGGCAGCTTAGCATTAATGAGGCGGAATGGGTTGTCCTCCACAGCGACGTGCAGAGGAGGCACTAACAATGATATTTATGTCTTACATGTCTTTCCTCTTCCTTCCTTGGTCAACTAGCCCTCTTTCCCTCTTCTCCACAGTGGCAAGGAACTTGATCTCCCAACAGCGACAATGATAACTCACAACCTGCCGATGAGCAATGGCGGTGGCAGTGGTGAGGAAACCTAGAGCTCATAGCTTGATGCCTAGGCTTGTGCTCGAGCGCCATGCTTGTGCCGACACCATCCCATCATTTTGAGCTCCACGAGAAGGGAGGTAACGATGGTGGTGGCAAGTGAGCCCTGTCGAGGTCGAGCTTGCCTACCCATCTGTCGAAAGGGAGACAACAGTCTAGGTCATCTCCGTTGTCGCCTATCGAGCCACCAGAGCATGCTATACCACTAGCCCTCTGTCGTTGATGTGTGCATCGCCCAGCTACAGCCCCACCACTACTCTATTGCTGCTGAGAGGATATATGGGAAGAAAGGAGGGCTAGGGAAGGAAGTACAGAAGGGGATGGCATATGGGCTCCCACTCTATTTTTCTAATTTCTGTGATGATTGGATTGCTATGTCAACCAATATCATCATCAATAATGTCCTAGGAGTCATTTTGCACTAATTTTAACAATTAAAAAGGTTATTATATTTAGTTTTATGGTTGAAAAATATGGATCAGATCTAAGTTATATTTGAGAGTGTTAGAGTGGACGTTTCCAACAAACAAAAAAAAAAAGAAAGAGGCTAGCCCTGTTGCACATACCCGAAAAGGCCGAGCAGGCCCTGAAAAGCCCAAAAAGGAGGAGCGGAAGAGAACCGAATACGGAAGGAGAAATGGCAAGCCACGCCCGAGCCCGACACGACGAGTGGTGGTTTGCGTGCCGCCGCCGCCGTCGTCCCTCTCCCGTATTTCCTAGTCCACAAAATTTTTTCCACTTCCGAGTCCCCAAAGGCCTTTGGGCCGCGAACCCTAGAAAACTCCCCGTCGTGTTTCTGGGGATTCTTTTGGGTACCGGAAGCGAGAGCGGAGGAGGAAGAGGAGAGATAGTTGTTCGCCGGAATCCCTGTGGCAGCAGCAACAGGCAGGTATCGCGTTCTCTTGCTTCAGTTTCGTCTCCTCTCGATTCGATTCTCCAGCGTCGGATATGAATAAGCCACCCGTCCCAATACGGCGATCGGTCTGCTTGGCGAGTTTGTGCGAGCTGGGGCTGCGTGCGTCGTCCCCTAATCTCAGGGAGTGTTTCTAGATGGGATTTTTTTAAAAAAATTGTTTCCTGGTTATCGATTTGGAGTAGTGGGAGGGAATGCGTGAGACCTCTCTTTTCATTTCCGTTCTGTTTGTCCAAAATGTTGTATCTTGTTCAGTTGTTCTTGGTTTTTGATGTTCTGGAGGTAGAGTGATGGAAAAACAAAGATCATGGGGCTCGAGCTGCTCGGTTATCCGTTGCTATTAGTTCGTTCAGGCTAATGATACAGATTCTTAGCTGTATGTGCGAGATATGTGGAAATATTTGCTGCAGCATTGTTGTCCCCATTCAGCATGTTCTGTTAAGCTACTAGAAGGGAGGAACTGTTGGTGTTAATGTTTTAGTTCTTGCCAAAACAAATACTTAAGCTCGTTAGAAATTCCTGGAGATGATTAGTTTAATATTTGCAACTAAGCAGCTAGCATTGAGTAGAACTAAATAGTCCGTTCCCATCATACGACAATTTGGATTTATCTCAGACAATTTGTTTTGGCGCAAACTCCAACTCCTGTTTAATTTGGAATATATGTTGCCATTCACAGGTTGGGACGATTTTATTAAGTATGGGCTGTTCCAATGCAGAGACTCAAGAAGGCTTTGAAAGCAATCAAAATAATGAACAGCGCTCCCTATGCTTACACTCATTTTCTGATCTGTCGCATGTTTCTGCAGCTACTTTTATGCATCTTTTGAAGGACTGCTACCTATATGGTATACCTAGTTTACTCATATTATCCAAAAAAATCATGTATTTGGCACTGCTATAATTTAGTATCTACATTATTGGTGTGTTGAAATCTTTCTTTCTTTAAGCTTTGTTGCATCTAGTTTTGTTTGGTTATAAAATGGAAATCTTGTGACCGAATCTTCCCAGAAACAAACGTGTGATAGAAAAATAATAAAGCACCCTACATATCAGTTGTGACAGACTCAATCCATAGTAGTCTGTGTGGAATCTGGGTTGAGGTAGATTTCGTCAAATACGATTGTCAAATTTTGTTAATGCCAAACACATGCTCTTGAACTCCTTGGCTCTTCAAACTTTTTGCTTAGCCAAGAGAAGTTGTAGTTATCGATCTCTACGATGGATCTGCTACTTGCTTGCTTATTACTTTATTTTATTTGCTTTAGATATCAATTTTATGCTTGGTCTTCTTTTAGGTGTACCTTTCTTTCTCTGTCATTATTATGCTTGCCAAGTATCGATACCTCTGACCTGTTACATTTTTTTAATCCAGGAACTGGAAAAGCAACCCCAAAGTTCAAGATCCTTCAGCTACAGGTGAAAAGAGCACTACATAATGCTCCTCAGCCAGGTCCATTCACCTATGTTGTTCAATGCATGTATATTGTACCTTTGCTGGGGAAAATCTATGCTGAAGGCTTCAGCCATATGTAGTGCCCTTGCTCAAATAAACTCATTTCCTTCATTAACTGGAATTTAGGAACTTCAAGTGATGCCTGATTTTTTTGTACCATCTTTCATATAGTTGTTTCGCCAGTAAGGCACAAAGGAATCCAGATTTCTCAACATTTTTTTCAAGTGCTCTAAGCTTATAAAAAAGGTAACTTCTATCATTATCTGTGATAGGGACATATAATTATACAGAATTATTACTTCCTAACTACACTGTCATCTTTGGCTCTTACGTGGCATTACGTGCACCATCAACAGATATCCATAAAAGACGAGACAGAAAACTGAAGAATTAGGGCATCATTTAGGAATTAAAGGCGATCATTCTCCCTTTCGATCTCTTTCGTTGCTGTCACTCTTTCCTGTTAATTGCTTTGCATTCGAGAATCGATGCGTGGTTGCCTGTTGCAATCTTCCTTTGAAAGTAATGGATTCGCTTCTTGGCCGACCCGATCTCCCTCTGGCTGGATAGGATGGTTTCTGTTTGTGGTGGATCGAGTTGGACAGCCAATTCTAGTCTTAGTCTAGTCAGTCAACTCTTCTTTCGAAGGTGTGGAGGAATTTTATAGTATTATAATTCTATAGGAAATTTTCTATTTGGCCTTTTAAAATAAAAGATTAGTGCTTTTCAAATGTATGTAAATTTTGAAAAAAAAAGAAAGTAAGAGGTTTAATCTCTTGAATTTTTTTTTTAATTTTTCTCTCATTTAGATCTTTTTTTTTGCGGTCTATCTAAATAGTGATTCCTATTTGTTTGTAATCCTATGTTTTACATATGTATTCATTATAAAATTATGTGATTTTTCTATTTCTATGTTTACCATTATGTGTTTCAAAGGGGCCAAAGGGGCCTAAATGTTAGTAGTTTTGTGTGGATGATGATAACTTGTAATTAGAGGGGTCGTCTTCAATGTAGAATGATGGTTTACCTCGTTTCTTGGCCAGTATTTGAGGTTTAGGCTGTCCATCTTGGGTTCACTTAGCCGCACCTGATTTTTAAGTAATTTCCTTTTTTAAAAAAATGTACAAGTTGTTCAAACGTCATGTCGAAACCATAAATTAGATATACTCTAATTTATTTCTAAAAAATGACATACTCTAATTTACGAATACAAATAGGAGCTGATAACTTGCAAGCTTAGATGGGTAACCCACCAATTCAACACTTATATTCTATAGGTCACTTATACTTGTGATTTCTGTTAATGATAGTTTATCTATCATCCCATTACTACTTTTGCAATTTTTACATTGCCCCCTAATATTTTCTCATATTATAGAATAGTTTGATATTTGGTTCAAACAAATAAATACTACATATTTAAATAATCAAACAAGTGATAATAACATATTTGATAAAAAAATATTTTTCTATGATATATTATAATATTTATTTATTTATTTATTTATTTATTTATTTATTTATTTATTCATAGCATACTCCATTTAAATCCAGTTAGGTATGGATTGCTACATGCCCCAACTTCCATTTATCTAGATTTAACAAATCACATATCAAATAAAGTTGAACAGACAGAGTATTATAGCTATAAAAGCTATGTACTTACACCATATGATAAAAAATGGTAAGAAACATTGGAAAAGAAAAAAGCACATGCAAAAAACACTAGACAATACTAGAAATAATAAGCACGGCAATAAAATTAATAAAGGGATTAGGAACACTAGACTGATGCCACGAGGTCGTGAACATACAGGTACCAACTAATTTAGAGAAATCATTTAAGCTGATATACTTTTTGAATATAAAAAAATTGCTTTAAAAAATTAAATAAGCTCATTTTCAAAATTAAAATAATTAATACGTAATTAATTAATTACATATTAATGACTTATTTCATTTTGCATGAGCAAAGTTGTAATTAGAAAGAACTTAGACACTTAGTACGACATACAAGACAATTTTTGAGCTATTAATTTTCAAGCACTTGGACAATCTACCTATATGTCCAATTTTTCAATCTGTCCCCACAAATTGAGAGAGGGGGAGATCAGTACAACCGCACCATGGCGAAGAAAAGCAAGATAATTCTTCGTGCTTATCTTCCTCTTGCTCATAAGAAAAAAAAAAAGGGATACCCCATATTGTCCCCGCGCAGGCCATCTGGGCCATCCGGTCAATTCCGCTGCGTCCGCGATACACGGCGGCCGTTCCACCACGTCATCCCGGTAAGCGGCGACGGGGTTCGTCGGTTTAAAACGTGCCTCGCGAGGCGCTCAAGATGGTAAAGTTCTACACGCACACGTAGGGAATGCTACGATTCTATGACATTTGGGCCCCACCTGTAGCTGGTCCAACGCGGCATCATCGCCACATGACCACAAATCCTCTCAGGTCCACGCTTGTGGCTGACTTTTGGGCCCCAGATGTCAGCAGCTGCAGCCGCACGTGCACGACGGCGAGGAGGGCGAGAAACTGAGAGAGCCAACCTACCAAACAGTCAGCCAGCCTCACTGACAGGTGGACCCCAAAATTCAGCCGCAGTCCCACCGTCAGTGAGAGGAGACGCCCCGCACGGGCCCACCCCGATCCCCTAGCCCCTCCGAGGAGGAGAAGCATATGGGCAGAGAGAGAGAGAAGGGCAGGCGAGGCGAGGATGTCGTGACGACGGAAAACGGAGCAGCCGTGGCAAGGAAGGCAGCACCGCCGCCGCCGCCGCAGCAGCAGCTTCCACGCCGCCCCCACCCCAATGCGCGCGCCTCCCGCCGCCTTAGATCCCCATCCCTAACCCTAGCCGCCGCCCTGTCCCGCGTCCTTCTGCAGCCGCGACGAGCGCGCCACGGACATCGCCGGCGACCCCGGCGGCCGATGCGATCGGGCGCCCTCGCACCGAGGTAGTAGCGCCGGGGCTTCTCCTTCTCTTAGGGAGAAGGAGCGGTAGCCCTAGACGGGTTTGCGCGGTTCCGTGCCGTGAGGCGCAGATCGGAGGGGGGATGCCGGGGGACGTGGCGACCTCGCCGGCGCCGGCGCCGCCGTCCGCGTCGTCTCAGCAGAGCCACCACGCCACCTCTGCCCGCGGCCTCCTCTGCCACGCCGCCGCCGGGGCCTCTGCTGGTAACGTGGCCGCTCGAGCTCTTTTTCCATTTTCGGTCAATTCGTTCATTTCGGGGATGTCCATGTGGAGCAGGCGTTGAATTTTGGGGCTTGTGCTGCGCAGGTGTGGTTGCGGCGACCTTCGTGTGCCCGCTCGATGTGATCAAGACGAGGTTTCAGGTGCACGGCTGGCCCAAGCTCGCCACGGGCACAATTGGAGGTGCGTATTTCTTCAGAGGGATTCTTTCGAATCTTGCTACAGTTTGCTTGCTGCAGAGCTAGAACTGCACATAAATATATTATATACTGCAATTTTTATCATGTGCTTGATGAAGTATGGTGAGTACATAGGAGTTTCAGCACTTGAGTGCATATACTGGTCAGAATAGACAGTGGATGCATGCAGGGGATTGATAGTAAACCGGTGCAGATTTGTGCCCTTTTTTTTGTGTGGTTTTACTCGGACACTTACAAGATTCAGGGAGCTGACAAAATCCTTATCGGCAATGGAAGATCTACTTTTAGATGTTGTAACAGTTCGGATTGCATGTTTGGACGGTTCTGTTATCCTGAGGCTTTTGATTGGTCTCTCATAGTTGTTTCTCGCACCTTGAATCTATCAATATCTCCAAACAGACTGGGAACTTCACATGTGTTGAGCGGAATTTGTTGGGAACTTATGAGATTGTGCATATTGTGAATGGAAGTAAAGCATGCAGCGTGCTATGTGCTGTTGCATGAATTCGTTCATGTATGTGAAAAGCATTAATGGCCTGTTTGGTTCGTGGCCAAACTTTGCCACAGCTAAGTTATCCAGGTTTGACTTTTGGAGGGAAGTGTTTGGTTCTAGCCACAGCTGTGTCACGCCACACTTTTCTTCTCTTATGGCCCACACGTCATTGACTCGGTTGCTAGCAAATGTTTGCCACAAGTGCGGCAAGCTATTTGAGTGCTGCAGAATCTGTGGCTAGCCAAACTTATGGCATGAAAGTTTGGCAAAGTGCAGTAAGCATCCAAACAGGCAGATACATGAAGATGTGAAGAAAGCCAACAAACTTCATGATGTGCATAGGTGTAATATAGCATGAGTAATACTTCCAAGCCTGGATTTCTGATGTTATTGGTTCACATTTGCTGAACTTAAATTGCCTGGAACATCTGCTGACCTACATGCTTTGAAGAAAAAAATATGTTTTTAGCTGCATACATGGATGCTAGCGTAGGTTTGCCCCCTTATGCTCTGAAGAATGCCAGCAGGTCATCCTATATACCTGGACAACAGCATTGGTGCATTGATAATGCACTTTCTTCATACTTTTTACTGTTGAATTTGCATCTTTGTCAATAGAAGTTTGATACTTAGCATATTTTCTGAAGTGCTGTGTCTGAACTAAATTGTTTTCTGCTATACCAAGATGTTCTTGCTTACATTCGAAAATGGCTTCAAAAGCTAAGGTTTATTACATCAGTTCTTTGTTCTATTATTACTAGGTAGTGTAATAATTGGAAGCTTACAACAGATTGCTCAGAGGGAAGGTTTTTGGGGAATGTATCGTGGTCTATCTCCGACTGTTCTGGCACTCTTGCCTAACTGGGCGGTTAGTATTTACCCTTACATTATAGCTCCACTTACTCCAACAATGAGATGTTTTTAAATTCTAAATAAAAAGCAACGATGCTAATGATAATGCTATAAGTTGATCTGCATGCACACCCATGTATGGCACCGAGTAGAGTAGTACACTATACTACAAATGAATCAAGTGTCCATGATCTATTGTGGAGCTAATAGTATCCTTGTGGATTTCCAGGTCTATTTTACTGTGTATGAGCAGCTTAAAAGCTTGCTTTCTTCCAATGGTTAGTATTTTACCCTTCATATGACTTCCTTGACAACATATCATTTGTCGATTCTTATGTGGTATCATACATTCATTTTGCAGATGGAAGTCATCACCTGTCCTTAGGGGCAAATGTTATTGCTGCATCATGTGCTGGAGGTGCAACTACTATTGCAACAAATCCACTTTGGGTTGTGAAGACAAGATTTCAGGTATCCTTTGACCATAACTTGTCTGGACCAGTAGTAGGCCAAGACGTCTGATAGCATAATTGCAATTTCGAAATGCTGCGTACCAAATATTTTGACTGCCCTATATTAGGCAAGTGTTCAAAACCTGTAGGCAATTCCCATTTCCTTCCAAATGTTGACTGATGATCTTTACACAGGCTGAATGCATCCATTTGGAATGGAGCTATCATTAATTGTAATCACTTCTAAATATGTTGAATTTCTTTTAGGTCTTCCCCAATTATTTTTTACCTGTTCATACTAAGCAATCGACATCTACATGCTATACTTAGACAAATTGATTCAAAGATTGTATTCTTTTTCTTTGTGTAGACCCAAGGGATACGAGCTGGGGTGATTCTGTACAAAGGTACACTCACTGCTTTGAAGAGAATAGCACGTGAAGAAGGCATTCGTGGACTTTATAGGTAGCTTTCCATGGAAGTCCACTGATGCAAGATTTTACACCGGTTGATGATTATATGTTTTGTGCGCTTGCTGATTTTTTTTCTTTTTTATAAAGTGGACTTGTCCCTGCCTTGGCTGGTATCAGTCATGTTGCTATTCAGTTTCCTGCATATGAGAAGATCAAAGCTTATCTGGCTGAGCGAGGTACACTCTCAAGTCTGAACACTTTCTGTGCCACAAAAATGCATATGTTTATTGCAAGCACATGTTTACTACATTTGTAGACTCCAGATTGTGTGTTCTGTTCCACACATATTACAGTTTCATGCTTTAACAGATAATACTACTGTGGAAGCATTAAGTTTTGGTGATGTTGCTGTTGCTTCATCCCTGGCAAAAGTTGCTGCGTCAACCTTGACATATCCTCATGAGGTAGAATCGTTTCTGTGAAATTATGATGTATGCCAGTCTTATAATAGATGTACTGAACTTTGTTCTGGCCAATTGGCTTGGCTATATATTTGAAATGATTCATTACAGGTTGTTCGCTCAAGGTTACAGGAGCAGGGAGCACACTCCAAGGCGAGATATATAGGTGTTATGGACTGCATCAGAAAGGTTTATCATGTAGAGGGTGTGACTGGTTTCTACCGTGGATGTGCAACAAATCTGTTGCGGACAACCCCTGCTGCAGTAATAACATTTACCAGCTTTGAGATGATTCACAGGTTTCTTCTTGATGTATACCCTCCATTACCTGAACAGCAACCCCAACCGCTGAAGCATTGATTACAATCCTCGTGCCCCTATCCATGTTGTCATTGTTGAGTATAAACCTAGTAAACCATCCATCGAGGCCGTTTACCTTTGTTAGATGGCTCTCCTAAAAGAGAAATTTTGATAATGCAACAGGTAGCTGCCACTGAAAGCACAAATCATAGTGTAGGACGGTAATTAGTATTTCTGTATGTATTATTACTTTTGATAGCATGCAATGGGGAGGTATATGGGTTTAGGGCTGTGGGGACATGGTGATTTTGGTAGGTATGTTGTCCGATGATGATGATGATGAAAAAAAAGAGAGAGTATTATGTGGATACAATAATTGCTCCATTAATTTTTTCCCTCTTTTATGATCTGTTGTGATACTGAACCCCAAATATGCCTTGATTATACTGGTTTTTAATGTGTAACATCATTTACTTCAATTTTTATATAAATATATAAAAATATAAGACAAAATAAATCATAAAAAATAAATTATAATTACATATTTTTTAATAAGACTAATAGTTAAACGCACCTCTAAAAGCTAAAAGCTGATGACGTTAAATATTAAAAATCTAAAATCGAAGGGAGTATATGGTTGCAATGGTTAAGTGTGAATAAGCTACAAAAGATCAATTTTTTCCAGTGTTCTTTTTTTTAATCCTTTTTGCTTTGAATTTTTGTGGTGTAGCATCTCCTGTGTGCAGGGTTGTCCTTAAGAATCGGGGGTCTTGTGCTCTAAATATAAAATAAGGTCTTGTATGAATGTAGTAATGATAACAAAAAATATGCCAAAGATCATCACCACTTTTAAGTAGTGGTGATCTGGCTAAGCAGAAAAAGAACCGTCGTATCACTGTAGTTTTTCTGACTAAATGAAAAAATAGAACTATTATTTCTTGAAACGCACGTTCATATCGTCTCGTCATCATAAAGTATAGTTTTTTAAAGATAGTTATGATTGTTGAAACCGAGGGAAAAAAATCTCGTTTTAGCCTATTTCAATGGAGCAGAAAGAGAGAAGTTTTTTTTAATAAAAAAACGGAGTAAAAGATATCTTGAACACATCAGAATGTATTGGCCTCTATTAGAACATATAATTTTTAGGACCCTGTGAGGTCGTTCATCTTGCACGTGCCTAGGGACGGGCCTGGGTGTTGTTTCGCTCGATTGATCTATGTTAATACTACGCATCACCTCTGAATCAAGCTGCTCTTCTAAGGTGTTATTTTGACTCGCACAAACACACCCAGCAATGCACTCCGTGCCCCAATCCCCAAGCAGTGCCTGCGAGCTACTCTCCAGTCGCCATTGTGCGGTTCACGCTCTGGTGTTGATGTACCATTTCCTTCCAAAGATTTATTTTGATAATAAAAATTTTATAAAGCACGTAAACAGTATGCTACTATTTTTTCTGGGCTTACTTGCATTCCGGTTCCTAAGGCCCAATACCAGACTTATAAAATTTGCATTACTGAAACCGTTTGAATCCATGTGGCCCATCTCTACTTCTTCTTGCTTCCCTGGCCTGCAGTCCATTTTCATTTTCCAAGCAAAGCTCGCGGACATTTGGATTTGGTGCCGCTGCGTGAGGCTGGCGAGTGGGCCCAACAGATCAGGGTTGTCTCCAGCACATGCGTGCACACCGGGCCATTGGGCAGGAGTGTCTTATCTCGATTTTCTAGTTTTAAGGTAAAAAATACCAGCGGCTTGTTATTGTATCTCAAAATGAATCGTTTTTAAAAGTTAGACATATATAATAAATAAGTAAGTGGAATTGAATAGAGTAATATTGTGATTAGTTAACAAGATAAGATAGGTGTAGAATTAAATAAAGCTGAGGGTAGATAAAGAAATATTTATATATTTTTTATAAAATTTGAATGCTACAAATTAAATAGGATAATATTGTGATTGGTTAGGATTTGGTTAGGATTGGTTAAATAGATAAAGTAGATGAAGAATTAAATAGATGTGGGATAGGTGAAAAAATATAGTTATATTTGATGACGAATAGGGTAAGCCTAAGCTTTTAAACTTTAAAAATATAAGAACTCGTTAAAATATAGCTATTATATGTGTTGACATGGAATTGTCATTTATGTCTAAACGTTATTAAAGATGTAAAGCTTTAGCTTTGAAGGTATGTAGTAGTTTTAGATATAAGATGATATATTTATTATAAGTTTTAAAATTTGAACATGTATTTTTAAAGTTTATCAACAATATGATACAGTGATAAGTTTCACTCTTGTTTTAAGTTTGCATCAATCCGGCTACTTTGGAATCGAACGTTTGTCCATGCAAATTGATCTAACAAATAACCAGCAATCCGACGTAGGCATATACATTTAATTTGTAAAATAACTTTTCCCACTAATAGACAACTCCAAAAATGCAAACAAGTTGCGAGTACCGTGCCACCTTTGTAGAACCAAAGTAATGGAGTGTATATATTAGTAGTGATGTTCTTTTAGTTATTGAGATAGTCACTCTATTCTTCTTTTCAGTATAGACGCTTCGCAACAACTTAGGCACACTCATCTCATGCATACTTATTTTTTAAAAATTCGATCGATTGATAAAATTAACATAAACACATCCCTCATCCCTTTAACTATTAATAAGAGACTCATTTCTATTAATGAGTATGTCGTCTACTGCTAAAAAAATAATTAGTATTATTGTTATCTAAAAGTAACATAAATGCATTTAAATCTCAAAATCTTATATCATTAATTCATAGAAAATATGAAAGTTGATATCTGATAATGACACAAGTAGATTAATTTATCATGAAAAACTCTTCTAGTAGCTTTTAACAAATACTCCCACACGATTAGAAAAAGATCATGATGAAACGTGTGTACCAAAGATTGTATTAATATTCAACAATTAACTTCAAGTAGATGTACAACACCAAGAGACGGATATCACTATTTTTGAAGAAAATGGAGATGGGATCAGGATCCTGTGCAGTTGTCTTTGCAACTTAAGCAGTTGTATGTGCATCACATGATCTATAATGAAAGGTCAGGATACGCAGCGGTACTGCAGCGAAAAATATTGTAGCGGGAGGGGTACTATTCTATTGGTACTGTAGCAGTCATCCAGAGCCGTTGGATCAGAAAACGGATGATAAAGATTGTGTGTAGTCACAATAGCAACTACACTTGATCTCGGTCATGTGAGGAGGGAGACAGGAGTGCATTTTCCAATTCAACCTGTGACTGTACATGTACTGTGTGAAAAGATCCCTTCGCGTGCGGCAAAATAAATCAACTTCAAACTTTATTTTTTAAAAAATAATTTCTATCTTATTATCTCACCTCAATTTATTTATGAATCGAGTTTTATCTTTTTAATATCTTTATCTATCCATCCATTAATATTATTTTTTCATTAATAAATAATACATTGTTCATTTTTCTCACCCATCGCCCCCTATTTATACCACCGCAAGCTCAATCCATCGCACACTCCTCAATCGACTCCTCGCGCGCGTTGCACTTTCGTTTCTTCCATTCATTCGTCGTTCGTCCCTAGCTCTAGCTAGCTAGCAACAAACTTGTTTTCGCACACATTAGTGTACATGGCGCCGCCGACGAGGACGGAAGAAGGAAGTGATCAGGCGGCCGCCACCGCCATCTTCGTCGTCGACGTGGCCGAGCAGCAGGCGGCGGCGGTAGAGCTGGATCAGCAGATGCAGGAGCAGCCGCCGTCGACGACGTCCAAGGCGGCGGCGTCGGTGGCGCTGCCGGTGGGGATGGTGCTGGTGCAGGCGTTCACCGCGGTGACGCTGCTCCTGTCCGAGCTCGCGCTCGGCGCCGGCGGCACCCGCCCCCTGGTCCTCCTCGTGTACCGCAACCTCACCGGCGCCGCCGCCGTCGCGCCCCTCGCCCTCCTCTTCGAAAGGTCCAGCATTGTTTCTCGCTCTCTCTTTCTTCTTAATTAATTTCCACCAATAATTTATCGTGTGTTCATCGTATCCTGCTTCTGTTATTTATCATATGTCCATCGTTCGCGTTACCAATGGGAAGAACAGGAGATCGAACCGGTGAAAAGAAACCCACATTTTTTTGAATCTATCCCACATATTTGGAACTACGAGATTTTTGCATTGCCTGATTCGTCAATTCATTCGTACTCTTGGAGTATTGGTAACTCGTTCCAAAATTGGATCTCATATATCCAGGAGCAGGAATGAATTGAATCAGGCAAAATTCTCATATACTCCACTTTTGGGAATTTTGCACATTTAATTCTCATATAATCCACGTTAATTTGGAGTGTAGAGATTTTAAGCGAGGTGCTTTGGGAACTCGTGGGAAACGTGCAAATTTTGTGGCAGCCCTGACCAGAGACATAGTACTAGCATTCATGCCTTTTAATTAATTGATTTCATTACGGTAAAAAATAATTTAATTAATTGTGCTACTGCTATACATGGTTTATGCAATAATGCTTTGTGTGTGCGTGTATATATATGTATGTATGTTTCTACGGTACGTATACCACTAGTCGACGAAGGTTCGAGAGCATTCGTAGCTGTAGGCTACCTTGGCCGCCCATGCATGGAGTTAGACGAGAAACAGCTGACGAATTAAAAGAAGAAACAAATGCAAGAAAAAATGCCAATTGACTTGGCTGGATACCGACAAATATCATATCACATTCAAACAGAAAAACTAAGTTAGACAGAGACAAAAAAGACTTGAATTCAGCGTTGCATTTGCATGGTCGCCGCATATGTAGGTGAAGTGAAACCATGGGCCGCCCTCTTGATCACTTTTGCTCTTAATTGCATAAAAAAAATTAATACACAAAAGTGCATGACGCATCAGGCCGTTTAATTTCTACATCTAGCCAAATGGACACAACTAAATAAACATGGAGGAAAAAGGGCAAGTATATATAGATATTGAGGCCATATGCAAATAAAGTTCTTCTAAATTTATATCATCTAAAGTGATACGCCTCAAATCTGAAGAACTTTATGGCTTCTAAATATATACCATGATGCAATAGAAATTGATTAGTTTTGACGATGTGTAGAAGCAATACTTAAAATGACACTTATTTGTTTCTGTGGTGAGTACTGAGTACTGGACAAATATGTAGCAATATAATGTGCAATCTTGGTGTGCGAAAAATGTATGCTACTCGTATATAGATTCATGCATGTGATTGTAACTCTGGTTTTCTGCTTGCTTCCCTCTTTTGTGTGTTGCAGAGGAATGATGAAAAAGATGAACGCCATAGTGTGTGGCTGGATTTCGATCAACGCAACGTTTGGGTTAGCACTATTATATCCACCCACAAGGCTCAGTTTTTACTCGTCACTCTTAACACATTATTCTCTTATATAATTGTCCTCACAAAATTTGACTTCAATTATAATTTTTCTAGACAAAGAAATTTTTTATTCTGACCTCTAAGGCATGCACTCAACCATCCATCATTATTACAAAGTTTTAGTCATATGCCAGCGAATCAACAACACTCCTTCACAGAACTCAGAATGAAAACGATCCAAGCACAAATGCTTCCATCACCGTTGTCTCAAAATGTGATATGCCCACCTCGTCCACTCCCTTACTGACTCCTTTTGTAGCAAAGACCAAATGAATTATACTTCTTTTTTTTAAGAAAAAAAAACAAACCTCCCATTATACGGTTCGGTTCTCTGTCTTTTGAAAGTAGTAACAAATATTTGACATTTTGTAGAGTTCTGCTAGCAACGGGGATGTACTACTACGGTCTGCGTGACACCAACGCCGCGTATTCAGCTAACTTCTTGAATCTCATCCCCATCGTCACCTTCGTCATCGCCGTCATTCTCCGGTACATATTTGAACTACGAACATATATATGAGTATGACAACATATTTTTAAAAATAGATATACACCTCATGATGAATACTAAAATATACAAAACTCACCCTAGACAAGGTGATAATTAAAAAAATTAATTAAACGTCTGCCCAGATATAGTGACATGCATATACTTGCAAACATTTTTGCCTTTTTTTTCGTCAGGGCTGAGAGGCTGGCGATAGCTAGCTGGCCCGGCAGGATGAAGCTCCTTGGCACGGCCATGTGCGTGAGCGGCACGATGGTCGTCAGCTTCTTCAGAGGCCAGCTGCTGCACCTGTGGCCTACCCACCTGCTGCGGCTGCACGCCCACGCGGCGGCGGCGCCGTCGTCGTCCAGCCCCGGCTCTGCCGTCGGCCTCGGCGAGATGGTCTCCGGCACGCTGTTCTTGTGCGGCAGCTGCCTGAGCTACGCCTTGTGGTTCATCGTGCAGGTTTGCAGCACTTGATCGAGTCTTGGAATATGCATGCATGTATATCCTAGCTTTTCCCAGGTCTTCAGCTAGCCATGCATGATTGATCTACCGCAAGCTTTGCTTAATTTGGTCTTAGTAATTAATTCTTAAGGAGAAAACTCCTATGATAGTGTGGCACAAAAATTGTTTTGCAAATATATATCTAATTAAGTACAAATTGATTGCAAAAACATGAATTCAGGCAAAGCTAGCCAAGGTGTTTCCATCGAAGTACTGGGCGACGGTGCTGACATGCCTGTCAGGGAGCCTGCAGGCATTCGTCGCCGGCGTCCTGACCACCGGCGACTGGTCGGAGTGGAAGCTCAGCTGGGACCTGCGCCTTCTGACCGTCGCCTACTCGGTACGTATATATGCATTTCATCAGGATCACACTTCAGACTTAGATGCTGCGTGCGTATAGGTGTTGATTGCATCATATCGATAAGTTGCGGTCGTTTTGACTTTGCAATAATTGGCTGTGAAGCCAATGCCAGAACGAATTTTCCATTATCTAAAAAAATATGGATATATCATGCATGTCATGGTGTGCAGGGGGTGTTCAACACCGGCATCACCTTCGTGCTCATCTCGTGGGCGATCACACGTCGCGGGCCGATCTACCCTTCCATGTTCAACTCGCTCTCGCTCATCATCACCACCGTCATGGACTCGCTGCTGCTCGACGCCAACATCTACCTAGGAAGGTAACTATCATACTTGTCACTGCTATCTATGTCATGTATATTACTGACTACACTGTAGGAAAACCGACGAATATATGGATATGTCGCGTGTTTAATCTGATTTTTGGTGACCATTTTGTGCAGCGTGCTTGGGGCACTGCTGATCATCGTGGGGCTCTACGCGTTCCTGTGGGGAAAAGGGAAGGAGCTGCAGCTGATGGCTGCTGCCATGGCGGCGCAAGGAGTGAAGCAGGAGAGGAAGAAGGCCGGCGACGACGATCCAGAGATAGCGGGAAGTGATGGTGCGACAACGAAATGAAATGGCATAGACAAATAATATCCATTACTAGGAGCTAATAACGAGTTACTAGGTTATCCCGCTTTCATGATTCAATCAATCGGTCCTAGAAGCTAGGTTAGTATCTGAGGAAGAAGAACTTGCATGCCTATAGGGCCGTCCTGAGGTTTTGGTTGGCCCAGGGCAAAACTAAAAATGGGGGCCCGGCCCTTACTTGGTTATTGTGGTGGGTCATTTTTTGTTATGTTGTATATTCTGATCAAGTGCATACATTGATCCATAAATTATCCTTCCCTTCAAGCTAATTTGATTAGTTTTCCATCATTACATTCTTATGTTAGTGTGCATTACATGGGTGTAAATTGATTTGCATCATACTACCTCCATCCCCAAAAAACCAATTTCCGGTTTTTTTGGGACGAAGGGGGTATATCTCTAGCAAAAATATCGTCCGAGTTGCTAGACTAACTGCACCAGTAAATATAAATCTTTGTGCCTTCACTTTTGATGCACTACTCTTAACCAATTTATGTGTCATATTTGCCACATATCATTTTGCTAGTATCATGGACAAATTAAACCGTGTTCTCGTCATTTTGTAATGTGCCCTTGTTTCTTACAGAAGATTGGTTAAAAAAATTTGACGAAGTTATATATCATGAATGCATATCAAACTTACAGATCATATTGTATATTGTACTGGAGGATTATTAGATACTAGCTAGTAATTATATGCTGGAGTAGTGTATATCTTGATTGATTAGTACACATACTTCAATGTCAGTTATAATAGGACGTGTGCAAATTAAACTAGGGTAGCTGATTAGTCGTACATATTTGGAGGGGTGAAGCATTGAGTATTGGCAGGTGGCAAGTGCCCTCTGCCCCACCTCTAAAATCATAAACAATACCATTTTAAGACCTAAAATCATTGACTCACATGCATAACTACATAATGCGCCAATCGTGATGTCACACCTAGAAATCACGCTAGATTTCTAGATGCACTGCATATTATTTCCCGTCCTAAAAAGATAGAGTACTCAATATTTTATTTAATTACAACGATAATATTTATATCATTATAAATGAACTTTACGTTGGAGTTTAAAGCTAACACTTAGCGCATCAAAATTGATGAGATCCTAAAGTTGAGGCAAACTGTTCAGTAGAAGAGTATAAGGTCCATTTGATCAGCTTTTGTACCACCAGGCTGTATGATGACATTGGACAAATTTAGTCAGTGAGTCGATTTTTGCTTGGGTTGAAAAATGAACTGCACCAACATGTGCAGTCCCAATTACCTAGTTCTGTGAGTCAAGCCTATCATCTGGCATTGGCTAAGCAGGATTCTCAGGAGATTAAGAAGAAATGGATAAAAGCAGATGATACAGGAAATAAGGGCGGTGCTAAACAAAAGTTTGCTTCAGGAGACTCGTGAAAGGCTCAGCAATTGAAATAGTACCGCAGGACACATGGTCTTTGTTTTAAATGTACAGAGAACTATGACCCTACTCATCAGTCTGCAAAACCTCTAACACCACAAGTAAATATTGTTAGAGATATGAACATGTAAGTAGAAGATATGGTTATTTGTTTTCTTATCTCTAATATTATAATCTCATATCTTATCTTGAAGATTATAATATCTTAAATAGTAATCTTTTGATTGTAATCTATACTAAGTGATTTTCTCCGTCTATATATGTTATCAGAGTAATATATGGCCCTAATGAATAATAACACATGATATCTTGTTCTATAAAAAAAGAAAGAAATATCATATATTGTAAATGGATATATAAGTTCAAAAGAAAATCTGATATAAGTTTAGACCGGTACAAAGTTTACTTAGTAGCAAAGGGGTTCAAACAGAGATACGACATTGAATATAAGAACACATTTAGTCCTATAGTAAAGTATGCTACCACTAGGATTATTTTATCGCTTGCTATTTTCAGGGATAGAGTTTTAGACAGCTGTATATATAGAATGTGTTTCTTTATGGCGTTTTAGGGAAAAAGGTTTACATGAAACAACTTCTAGATATGAGGATAAAGGTAAGGCTGGGTTTGTTTGTAAACTAGATAAGTCTTAAATAAGCATTAAGAGCATGATATTCTTGTCTAAGTATAAAGTTGTATAAACTTGGTTTTATAGCCTAAAAACAGACATATCATTATTTTTTTACAATAAAGGTAACATTGTTATCTCTATCATAATTTATGTGGATGATATTGTTGTTACTAGCTCTACGTAGGAGGCTATTATAGTTCTACTCAATGATCTCAATTAAGAGTTTGTTCTCAAAGATCTTAAAGAACTACATTACTTCCTTGGCATAGAATTAAATAAATTAAAATATGGTATCCTTTTTACTTAAGAAAAATATATAACATATTTACTCAAGAAGACTGAAAATGATAAATTATAAAACTGTTATTACTCCAATATTTACTTCAGAGAAGTTATCAACTTATAAAGATAATTTACTTGGACTTGAGAACTCAATATAATATAGAGTATAGTGGGAGCTTTGTAATATCTTACACTTACCACACCCAACATTGCATTCAGATATGCAAGTTTTTACATTCACTAACGACTGTACATTGAATTATAGTTAAGAGAATTTTAAGATACATTCATTCAACAACCAGTATATGATTGAGGATAGAGAAATCCCAATCAACTAGAATTAGTGTATTTTTTGATATTGATTGGGCATGGAGTCCTGAAGATAGGAGGTCCACTGATAAATTACTATATTCTTGAGATCCAAATGGTATCATGGAGTGTGATGAAACATGCAATAATTTCACGCTCTAGTACTGAGTCAGAATATAAAGTATTAGCCAATGTAATTGCTGAGATAACATGGGTTTAGTCATTACTAAAAGAACTTAATATACAAGTGCCACAAGTAGCCTAATTGTGGTGTGACAATTTGAGTACTATATATTTATTAGCTAATCTAATTTTTTATGTTAAAACAAAACATATAAAGATTGATTATCATTTTGTGAGAGAAAGGATAGTAAGAAAACAATTAAATATTATGTTTTTATATATAGGTGATCAAGTTGCCAATGGATTCACAAAACCCTTGTCAACTTATCAATTAGAGAAGTTCAAATACGATCTTAATCTTAAGTTATGATTGAACGAGAGTGTTAGAGATATAGAAAAAGATATAATACTATATATATAATACCTAATTAGTTTTATTTTTTTATTTTTAGTATTGTAATATTCTATCTTATCTTAAATATTGTAATTTTTTTATTATAATATACGCTGATGGATTTTCTCGGTCTATATAAACACGCAATAACGGCTTCCAACGAAATAGAATGCTTTTACTAATTTTACAAATATGCTAAGACAGTTGATCAGCAAGTCATACTCTCAGATGAATTAATAGATGCTGTCATAGAAGGGACTCCAAATTCTGAGGACATGGGCATGTTCCTATCTCTGAATGCAGTGGCCGGATTGAATAATAGATGCACAATTCATTTGAGGGCAGAATCATGCAGAATCAAGTTGGTGCAGAATCAAGTCTTGTTAATTTTGATGGACTCATGCAGTTCGCACAGTTTCTTAAACTCTTCTCTAGTTGACAAGTTGTCATTGCCGGTTGAGCATATCTCTCCACTTTCTGTGAGGATTGCCAATGGCAAAAGTGTGAAGTGTCACACTCAGGTGCCTCACTTTGAGTGATGGATTCAATTACATACTTTCTGTCATGATATGAGAATGCTGGATTTGAAGGGATATGATGCAATCTTGGGAATGGATCGGTTAGTGAAGTATAGCCCTATGCAGATTGGATTGATAAGTGGGTGGCATTCGAGGTCAAGGGCACATAAGTGAAATTGCAGGGTGTTGTTTCTACTCCAATCACTGCACATCCTCTCCAGTCTATCACTGCAGAGCAACTGATTAAATGGCACCAAGTCAATGAAATTTGGCCTACAGCAGTAGTACATCAATTTACCAC
This sequence comes from Oryza coarctata, assembly GCA_030770085.1. Taxonomy (NCBI): domain Eukaryota; kingdom Viridiplantae; phylum Streptophyta; class Magnoliopsida; order Poales; family Poaceae; genus Oryza; species Oryza coarctata. Next base: position 11,659,274 of record CM061471.1, read on the forward strand.
TGATACCAAAGATTTGCTACCTTAAGAGGTGCAGCAAATTCTGGAGAAATATGAGCAAGTATTTCAAACTTCCACTAAACTTCCTCCCCACAGAAGCTTTGATGATGCCATATCATTATTGCCAGGAGCTGTTCCTATGAATTCAAGGCCATATGGATATTCTCCAGCACAAAAAGATGAAATAGAATAGCAAGTGGCTGACAACAATTTTCTGTTGATTATAGAAAACTGAATGCCATTAAAATGAAGAACAAGTTTCCTTTGCCTATTATTGATAAGCTTCTTGATGAGCTGGCTAGTTCCAAACACTTTTCGAAATTGGATTTGAAGAGTGGGTACCATCAAATAAGGATGAAAGAAGAGGATGAGGGCAAGATTGCACTTCAAACTCACCATGGGCATTTTCAGTTTAAAGTGATGCATTTTGGTCTCACTAATGCTCGAGCAACATTTCGGTGCGTAATGAATTTTATCTTTGCTCCTTACATGAGAAAAATTGTCCTAGTATTTATGGATGACATACTCATTTATAGCAAATCCCTGGCTGATCATGTTAATCATTTAACTCTAGTGCTTGATACTCTGCAGCAACACTAATTGTTTGTCAAAATGAGCAAATGTGCATTTGCCTAAATTATGGAATTATCACCGAGACACTGAGAATGTTATTACAGAAGAACAAACAATGTCAATAGAGTCCTACTACTCAACAAGCTTTTGAAACACTGAAACAAGCCATGAGTTCTACACCAGTGTTAGCCTTACCTAATTTTGACCAACATTTTGTCATTGAGACAGATGCCTATTCCACTAGTATAGGAGTTGTTTTATCTCAAGAGGGACATCCAATCGCTTACTATAGCAAAGCTCTGGGACTGCTAAACCAAAAACAATCTGTTTATGAGAAAGAATTTATGTCAATCATGATAGTTGTGGATAAGTGGTGACCTTATCTGATCAGGGGCCCCTTTATAATCAAAGTTGACCATAAATCATTGTGCCAGTTGGATATTCAACCTCTGGATTCTGAAATGCAAAAGAATACAATGACCAAACTGATTGGTGGATAATAAACAGCGGATGCTTTATATATAGTGCGTCATCTTTTTGCCTTACAAGCTGTGTCCCTGGTGCAACCTTTGTGAATTCAAGAGATTCTGAACTCTTATGCTGTGGATCAAGCTCAGGCTTTGTTACCGGAGCTGGCAGTAGTGGGTTCTAATGATCAGGGGTATTTCTTTAGTGGATGGCCTCATCAAGTTTAAGGGCAAAATCTGGGTGGGGGCAAATTCAGCTCTGCAAACTAAATTAATCAGTGTTTTTCTTTGTTTTTCTTTGGGAGGTCACTCAGGTATTGAAGCAACTTTTCAGTGAATACATAAGTTGATTATCTGGCCTGGTCTCAAAGTCGATGTGCAGGAGTCTGTTCAACAATGTCTCACTTGTCAGCAAGCCAAACATAAGCCGAACAAACCACCTGTTCTCTTGCAGCCACTGCCAATTCCATAAGGAGCGTAGCAAGATGTTTTTATGGATTTCATGGAGGGTTTACCTCTCTCTAACAGTAAAAATGTTATTATGGTGATAGTTGATCGTTTCTCCAAACTTCCCCCTTTTTTTTTTTTTGCCTTTGAAACATCCATTTACAGCTTCTCAGGTGGCCAAGCTGTTGTTGGACAGGGTGGTGTCTCTCTATGATCTTCCAAAGTCGATTGTCTCTGATTGTGACAAAGTTTTCACTACTAGTCACTTTTAGCGATACTTGTTTCAGAAGATGGAAATTCCCTTGCATTTGAGTACAACTTACCACCCGCAGTCTGATGGTCAAACTGAGTGTGTCAATCAATGTCTCGAGATGTACCTCTGGTGTGCTACCTCTGCTTCTCCCACCAAATGGTGCTCTTCGCTCTCTCTTGCCCAGTATTGGTACAATACAAGTTACCTTAGCTCTCTTGGTTGCATTCCACATAAAAGCATTATATGGCTTTGAACCTGTCCATCATTTTGTTCCTGTGGAAGACGCTGCATCCAAAGAGGTTACTGATGCAGAAGCTGATCAATTGATTCAAGATCATCGGCTCTTTTTCTGACGCGTTACAAAACCAGTTAGCTAAAGGTCAGAACAGGATGAAACATTATGCTGATGAAACCACTTAGCTAGAGCTCAGAACGAGAGGCTAAGGCAAGTGGAGAGGCTAGAACTGATGAAGCAGCGAAGGCAGAAAAGGCTAAAGGCGTACACAGAAAGTAAATGTGCGTTGTGTGTAGATCCAGTGCGACACGTGCTGCCCAAGTGAGTTTGGGGATTTAAGGATTTGTAGTAGGATTGATTAATAATAAGAGGAGTGAATGATTATAGAAGATAAAATTAAAATTCGTTTTGATATAACATCTTGTTACTAAATATATTATAATCGTATATCCGTAATTCCGATTGACCTAAAATTTATGCATAATAGACAAAATTTATAAACGAATTCAACTGAAATTATATTAATCGGACTTCAGATATTAACGAAATAAAATTGACTTAAATTTATTAAACCATAATTAATTAATAATACAGGCCGATCAAACTTTTCATAGAAAAACACCCTAACCCAAAAAAATAAATTAGTTTAAAATCAAACGCTATTTATAAAAAAAGAGATTAATTACTTACACATAAACATTACCTTTATTACTAAAATTACGCTTATAATTTTTTTAAAAAAAACTCTCTCAATTTTCTATATCTAAATATTAACATCTTATTCTCTAAAAAAATCTCAAAGAAAAAATAAATACTCCTAAGATTTCATAACCAATACGTTGTTTATTTTCATTCGTCGGATCTGAAATGGATGCTCAGATTATGTCACATCACCAGTTATACGAAAGGCTACAAAATCTGACTTGTATTCGTAGAGATTCGATTCATCACTATTATAGCACCTCTGCACCAATCTAAACATGCCATGTTACCCGTTTTGATCCCACCTATAAGTCACAGCGCCTCCTCGTGCCCACGCTCACTCTCGCAGACAAGCCTAGCCTGGCTACACATGCACCCTTTGACAAGCTGATCTTGCCTATCAACCTTTGTGTTGCCACCACACGTGCGCTCGTGCCCGTTGACAAAATTGGTCCCACCTATTAGCCATACCGCTACCGTCGTGCACGCTCGTGCCTACTAACAAGCCGATTCTGCCTGTCAGCATCACGTCTCACTGTTAGCCCGTCGCCACACCATGACCTGCTAAGCAGTCTTTGTGCACTGTCGCTACTAGGCTCTTATCAATGTGTATCTAGATCATCGAAATTTTAACCTGTTAGTTATAAATTCTAAAAATTAATTTATTAATTTTTTATTTGAAATTGCTCTAAATTTTTTAGCAATTTTTTAACTATTTACCAAATGTAAATCCTATACACAAATAAAAAAATATTATTTAGCATTGATTTTTTTCAACCTGTTTTGACACGCACGCTGTTTTCATAAATAATTTTAAATATAAACTAATTAAATAATAAAAAATTAATATAAACTAATTTTACTAATTTTAATATAAATTATTTTACTAATTTTATTTAAACAAATTTTCTATATTATTATTTACCATTTGTCCTTCTATAATAGACAGACTAGGATGAGCTGAAGTTTCCCCGATCACCAAATACCCGCCGCGTTCACACGTTCGAACTTGCCGGCGATCTCGCCGGCGACTAGGACGTTACATATGCCTTGGGGCATCCCGTCTAGTCAGACTCCTTTGCACATGCGCTCACAAACGTAGTCAAACAAGCATGATCTAAGCTCGTTGTGCAGCGTGAGGCTGTGTGAAAGCTATCCCATTTCATTTACTGTGATTTTTAATAGATGTACAAACATTTCTATACATGATTATAAGATTTTTCTAAATATAAGATGTTTTTATTTGCTCAGAGGTATGGTTTCTGCCGGACTTAAAGAGGGATAAGAGAGATGAAGAAGAGAGACAATAGACATTATACACCACTCGTCCATGTCGGTGCCAAAGTGATAAAAAAACAAAAGCACGAGAAAAATAAAAATCGGCAAAAATTAGAAAAGCCCATCTAACTGATGACAAATTTATAGAGATAAATAAAAAATGATATTTAAAGAATAGCCACAAAGATGGCAAATAGTTAATTTTCCTTAAAAAAAGTGTAGTTCACCAATCCAGATCGGACAATCCATTAAGCAAAAAACCAGAATTGATATCTCTTTGGCTGGTTAGCTCTATATTTTTACAATTGTCACAGACAATATTTTTTACAATTGTGAGTATTTACTGTTCTTAGGAAATTACAAGTGGGACCTAATTGTAGTCTCTTTACCTCTCTCCTTGCGAGAGGAAGCTTGGCCAGGCTACTCTGTATTCACCAGTATTTGAAGAGGCAACACCTGATTATGGTTCCCCATGGTGGACGGGTAGAGAAAAGCGGGTAAATATAGGGTGCAAAACCACAATTTTGGTGAAAACCATGCAAACAACATCTTAACAGTTTTTTAAAAAAATCTGAAAAAAATCACACATAATATGATATCAGAGAACCTTATAAATATTTTATAAGGCCAAACTCTACTTTGTTTGTGGATATAAAAATAGCAAATAGTGAAGAAAAAGACAAAAATAAGGAATAGTATTTTCTCATAGCAGCTTGTTAGCTTTAGATCTCACAAACAAATTTGAATTTGGTAGTGCAATTTTGTATGGTTATCTAATATCATCTTATTTACATGTGTGGATTTTTTAAAAACCTCTATGCAATACTTTGTAAGTTTACACTAAAGATGTGGTTTTCACTGCATATTTCCCCCGAGAAAAGCTACATCACCCAGATGTTTGATGCAATGTCTATCTTGAACTCATCGCCTATGCATAACACTGCACAAGGGTAGAAAGCGTGCTCATGTCACACTTGCAACGGACAACATGACACGCGAAAAAAAGGAGAAATGGGTTGGAATCGGACGTGCTAGCGATGCGTCGTGATGGACGGAACAGATGGCGCTGGACGTGGTGGATTTAGTGGAGGCGCACTGGGGGAATTGTAGCGGAGGCCGCAAGCTTGACAGATGAGGTTGTAGTTGTTCGCTTGGTAGTCGGACTCGGGATTAGAGTGGGAACGTGTCTGAATCAGAACTAATCCTCTAACCTTGTGCATTGTGCAGTTTGTAGTTGAGTCACTGACACGTGGGCCTTACTTTGCTATGGCCCACATGTCAGTGTTACAAATCCATATCCATACCTAATTTTACCCATACATATTTCATAATTAGTTTACCTATACCCATTAAATAATCCATATGTGGGCCCCATATATAGAAATAGCTCAAAAGTTGTACAAGTTGTTTCTCTATATAATAAATTATCGATATGTTTTTATAGTGTAAACATGATTTTAAAAATAGTTTTATACATATAAAATAGGTATGAATAAAATGGATAATAATAGGCATTACCCTCCCCTACCCAAAACTCAAATGGATAATTCCTCCCTAAATAGTATGGGTATAGATATGGATATTGATACCTAGTGGTAGCCCTGGCTGAATCGGATCACCATCTTTAGGAATTTTTCTGGACTTATGAAGCAGACTCGATCCGCTCATGTCATGTGCGAGAAAACAGAATTGCACCCAATGATGCCTAGAAGCTCAAGTTCGTCTCCTATGATTCAAAACGGACATTCTCATTGTACGTGAGGAAATAGAATCACACCCAATGACGAACGATGAAAGCAGCTTTGATGGCCTAAATAGGCCCAAGTGTGTGGGGCTACATCGTCGTAGAATGGTATAGCATGCACCGATGCATTGCACTTCATCCTTCTCCATAGCTCCACTCCTTCCAGCGATGAGGTAGCTATACCACTAGAGTTAACTTGCCGCTGTTGCCCTTTCATCTTGCCAACTCGTTGCCCCACCGCAAAGGTAAGCATCATCTCCCTCTTCCTTCCTCCACTGTTCTTCTGCGCCTCTTCTGACTCCTTCCTTCACACACCACCTCCACCCTTTCTTCTAGGCAGCGGCATCACGGCCACTAGATACTCTAACCTAGATCGAAGCCGACCTCTTCCCATGCACCACTGTCGACGACCACAACGATGGGGCTCTCGCTCCTCAGTAGTTGTGCTATCTCGGATTGATTAGTACCTTCAATCTCGTTCTAGGTTAGCATGCTTACTAACTTTATCCTTATTTAAGTACAAATTGGGAGTCTAGAAATTCGATGCCATATTGCTACCAAACCAAAAGTTTTTCACTTGAATTTAATTGCTGCCAATTCAAAGTCAATATGAAATCTCTTTCTAAATTATAGGGAGCTAAAAGGGGTTTTATTGAATAGTGAATGTATAATATTTTTTTATTACAAAACTTGACAATATGAGAGTTTGATTTCTCTTCGGAATAGTGACAGAGCTAGCATGGGGGCGGGGGGAGGGGCTCGAGGCCCCCCTATCCCACTAGACTATGGAGAAAATGAGAGAGGGGAGGGAGAAAGAGAGAGAAAGAAGAAAAGGGGGAGGCTAGAGGATGATGAAGAAGATGAGCCCCCTATGGTGGAAACCTGGCTCTACCACTGCTTCGGAATTAAGTAGTAGAGTTGGTGGTCTCAGATGCTTGCGCAATTTACTGTATTGTAATTCTCGGTAGACACTTATTTCTTTTATTGTGCGACAGGTCGCATTGTGGGTGCTGATATATTCCCCTACCTTGGAGTATTTTGCATACCTCACAAGTTAAAAGATGGGTATACTTGAGAATAGCAAGGCGATGGAAGCCGAGATGGCTCGGACGCAGAAAAATAAAGCAAGAGGTTGTGTTTGTGAATACAACCCGGCAATTCATCTTCATTCCTTCATATTATTGTTTTTCTTAGCATGTTTCACTGGGTCAGTGATTGATATAAAAATTAACTTGGTGGATTTATATGGATGTGAAATTAGCGTCACAAGTATAAGTTTATTCTCAGGATTTCTTAGATCATTATTTACTGCTTTAGTTATACTGACCACTGACGATTTTCAACCTTCCAGTTTATTTTGTTGCTACAATTTCTGTTCATGTTGGTGTTCAGTGTTATGGACATTTGGATTAATGATGGCTAGTGGGTGTACTTGTTTGTGCACCCACTGGTCAACATACAGATCCGAAATTGTTAATTTTTTTGATACATTTTCTTTGCCTGGCACAAATTCATCCATGTTATGACGAGAGGATTCAGTGAAGTCGTTTTTTATTGCTTGATTTGTCTTTACTGTATACCCTGCTTTATACATTTTTTTATGGACACATACTGTATTCGTCCAATATCAACAATCAGATGCCAAATTTGTTGATAGAAGAACGGGCATAACTGAGTACTTGAGCATCTGCTTTGGAATATATGCAATTTATGTATCTGAAAATGAAGTTGGTATTAACAATGTTGTGTGAAAAATATCTGGCGTACTGTTATCTGGGAATTATTTTTATTTCTTATTGTCACACAGAATACCATCTTGGACAACTGAAAGCAAAAATAACATTAGAGCCCCCTAAGGTATGTATGTCCTTTGAGCATTTAATTGAAATATTTTGTTGTAAGTAGGGTAGCAAATGACATATCATGTTGATCTTTCTTTTTGTTATTATTTTTCATCTTGACCATATTCCTTACAAGTTTTTTTTGGTAATATAAAAAGTTGAAATAGTCATGGGAATTCCATGGATTTCTGTTGTTACATCTGCATCATTTTGGTCTCATAGGGTTCCGCTGGTGGAGGAAAAGGTTTTGAAGTCACAAAGTTTGAGCATGGTCGTGTTGCACTTATTGGATTTCCCAGGTCTCTCTCCTCCGCCTACAATCCCTACAAATTGAATACCCTAAAATCCTGTTTCAAGCCTTTCAGTTTGTAGCGATAAATTTAGAATTCATGGAGTCTGTTATGATCAGTATAACTGTATAAGAACCTGGTGATCTTCTCGATATATAATTGCCTCCCTTGTATTCTTGACTGTGCATGCCTGTCTTCTAACTCTTATAAACTATTGACTGCCTTGTATTCTTGTGCATGCCTGTCTTCTAGCTCTTCCAACTATCGGCTTAAAAAAGAATAATGGAAATTGGATATCTAAATATCTGATGACCCATGGTAATCCATGTCATATTCCTTATACTCTAGCATGCATGTGAGCACGTCGTTTATTAAATTCAATTTAAGATGAAAATATCTAAGTCCCAATTCTCTACTAAAAACTGTTGAGTCCCAATCTTTTTATTTGCTCTGATTTATTAAATCATTGTGATTTATGTATTGAAAATTTATATTGCAGTGTTGGAAAGTCAACTCTTTTGACTGTGTTGACTGGGACACATTCTGAAGTTGCATCATATGAGTTCACAACCCTCACTTGCATCCATGGTATTATCCATTACAATGATACCAAAATCCAATTTCTTGATCTTCCTGCTATCATTGAAGGTGCATCAGAAGGCATGACGCGTGGTAGACAGGTAAATTTTGTGAATGTTTTTTATTATCACAATGTGTACCTGCGTCTTATTACCCCAAAATAACTTGCATTGTGTACTTTCTATGTTAATCATTTTAGGTCATTGCTGTCGCAAAGTCATCAGATATTGTGCTCATGGTTCTGGATGCCTCAAAAGTAAGTAGTGTAACTGTATCAGCTTTGCTTCATTGCTTTTGTAGTCCTTTACTTTGTTGAAGAGCTAGTTTTTTCAAAGATTGGAAAGGGTCCGATGTACACTTTTTTTTGTTTAAGTGTAATTGTCCATCACGACAGACTAGAAAATCACCCATAATAGTTTTGATATAATTCTCAACTAAGGACTAGCTAAAACAACACCTTTTACTAGCAGAATATTTTTAAGTATCAACATTTTCAATTTAAGCCTTCAGTTTTTGTAGTGTTCAACCGTCTTACTCTTCAAGTACCTGCATATATTTTATATCATAAAATTATCTTATTTGAGGTAACTTTGAGCTTTAGGAAACTAGAAGTTTGAAAGCCTAAAAAATAGGAGACTAGAAACAAGGGATTGTGACCTGTAAACAATAGATAAATAGGGGAAATTAAGAATTTAAAGTTGACTGCAATATAGGGCAAACAATCATGTGATTAGCTAAGACTTGGCTAGTTATTCGTGGATGTCATTTTTCTTTTTGTATATCTCCTTCACTAGATATTTATTTTTATTTCTTAGTAAAAGCCTATAACATTACTAGTAAAGTAGGTGAACTTCATGTTCAGTTGAGTGCTCATGTTTGCTATTTTGTATGTCTGCTGGGATATTGCTATGTCCTATAAAGAGAAGAAATTTTATACATTGTCTTTAAATGAATCTATCAATTTTATAGTTGCTTCAAAGTTTTTAGAAAATTTTAGTGGAGAGTGCGTATGGTTAGATCGATGCAAATCAAGAGGTGGGGTTTGATGGAGTTCCTTTTCTTTTCTTAATGAAAAATGTTACAATTACATCCAATCTTTCCCCTTTATATGTGATTGAACATGATCCAAGCTTTACCTGAGCTCTGTTTGCTTATTGGATTCTTGTTCTGAATTTCATTTCAGAGTGAAGGACACCGCCAAATATTAACTAGAGAACTGGAAGCTGTTGGACTTCGTCTGAACAAAAGGCCTCCTCAGGTCGAAATTAGAATTCAACATTGAAAACGTAAGATGGACAATTTTGGGTTTCAAATGACATTGTTTTCATCTGGTTCCATGTTGTAACAAATGAACAGATTTGCACGACATCCCGAGCATTGTGTGCTTGATTCAGATTAATGCAGGTGTATCATTATCATCTAGGTAAAATACACATTTGCCTGCATAAAAAACAGTACGTGAACCATGGAGTGGCAAGCCAGGGCTGACTGCAGCTTCCCCTTGCCATGCTTTGTTGCTAATGAATCATTTCGTATGTGTATCTGTACTGTTTATTTTTCCTGGTCTATTAATCACTTCTGCTTGTACGAACAGATATATTTCAAAAAGAAGACTGGTGGAATTTCTTTCAACAGCATGGTTCCCTTGACTCATGTTGATGAGAACCTCTGCTATCAGACACTGCATGAGTACAAAATTCACAACGCAGAGGTGCACACGCGCACTCCTATGATTGTGTATGTGTGTGTTCGTGCACGCATGATTAACACAGTTATTTGGTTTTCTTTAGGTGTTATTCCGCGAGGATGCTACCGTCGATGACTTGATCGATGTTATTGAAGGAAATCGGAAGTACATTAAATGTATTTATGTATATAACAAGATTGATGTTGTTGGTATTGATGATCTGGATAAGCTTGCTCGGCAACCAAATTCGCTTGTGATCAGCTGCAACTTGCAGGCATGTTATATATCTTCGGTCTGCTTTCTCTCGGTTAAATTTTATATCCTCCTTGAGTTATTTCTGGTACTTCCCTTGGTCCTACTGTTGTGAGAGCACCTTGAAAACCACAGTGCATGCAGAAATATTGAGTTTTCTGCCCCCAACTGGTCCTCTTTTCCATTGTGTGGTTCTTTATCTTGAATGTAACTGAAACTATTTCTTTGCAGCTAAACTTGGACAGGCTACTAGCAAGAATGTGGGAGGAAATGGGGCTAGTGAGAGTGTATACAAAGCCACAAGGACAGCAACCTGATTCCACAGATCCAGTTGTTCTTTCTACTGTAAGCTTTGTTCGTGCTCATGCCTTGCACTGCTTCTTCTAAAGGATTGCAATATGTTTTGTGTCAACAGGATAGAGGTGGCTGCACGGTTGAAGACTTCTGCAACCATATCCATAGGAGTTTGGTCAAGTATCCTCTTGACTGACTAGCGACCCTCTCCAGCCTCCTCGCCGCCGCCGCGGCTGAGATCCCCCTTCTTCCCGCGCCCCCCCCCCCCCCCGCCTCTCCTCTTGCGCCCCACGGCAGGATCGTGCTTTTCCGATGAACTAGCATCCCCGAGGAGCAGAAGACAGGTTCGCCGGAGCTAAAATGGCGACGACGCCGGCGAGCTTCCACCACACCGCCTCCTCGCCTCCGGGGATAGCCGGCGCGGCGGCGGTGGCCGCCTGCGCCGCCATGGCCGTCTCCTACGTCACGGTGCTCTACGCCCCGACGGCCGTCCTCCGCCTCCCGCCCCCGACCTCGCTCCGCGTCTTCCTCCTCCGCCGCTTCGTCTGCGCTGCCTTCTCCTCCGCGGCCTCCGTCCTCGCCACCGCCTCCCTCCTCCGCGTAAGCGCCGCGCTTGTCCCCTCCAAACCCTAAACCCTAAACCGAATCTCACATTCCTAGTGTCTCCTCCTCCCCATCCTTCCTAGGTGTGGAGCATCGGAGATTTGTCTGACGCGCTCACCGTATTTGGCATTCGGAGCGATAACCTGGTAAGCTTACGAGACCTCACTACTGTACTCTTTTTTTTTTTTCTGAACAAGTCGAACAGTTTTGAGCTTACGATGCTTCAACTCTGAAATGTTGGTGCTGGTGCAGCTTCAAGCAGTGGTGATTCCCCTTCTCCTTACATCACTAGTGTACGCTGGCTCGTTCGTCGCGAGACTCTGGCTACTGGCAAACTCGTGCGGCGGGGGTGATGATGAGCTGGAAATCTGCTGGGCACAGAAGCTTACTCACTGGATCCGTGCCTCCATAGGAGATGTGATGGTTTGGCGCAACTGCGTAGTGGTTTGTTCTCTTTCCCTCTGATGCAATTACTTTCTCTTGTAAACCGGTGATGGAATGTTATTTGGCGTGGCGATGATCAAAAAATACCCCTTGTGCAAAGCTTTTTTCCATGCTATGGCGCAAATGTTATTACTGAAACAATGGTTTCCTTTATATATTATAGTGATATTTATTTGAGTATGATCCTTCAATCAGGCACCAATTACAGAGGAATTGGTTTTCCGGGCATGCATGGTTCCTCTTCTTCTATGTGGAGGATTCAAAATATATAACATTATATTTTTGAGTCCAGTCTTCTTCAGCCTAGGTAAATAGCTTTCATGTTGTACCAAAATTTCATTTCTAAGGGTCCAACCTGGTACAATAAACTTGTTTCTAGCTATGTTGTCTGTCCTTATCTAGTTGTTTCTATAGAAATTAAGAACTGCTGTGTGTCCACCTTAAAATTTACCTATATTGATGTTGTAATCTGTTAATTTGTAACTGAGCCTTTCTGTCAACAGCACACTTGAACCATTTGTTCGAACTACACCGACAGGGACGTAATTTTACAAGATCACTCCTGATCGTTGGTATTTTCTTTCTTATTTTTTTAGTTCTATTCTCTACAGTAGTGCCTTCCTGTAATGATTTTTAGAGTAAAGTTGTTTGATCTATATTTAACTTACTTTATTTCTAATATGTGAAATTAAAGCAATTTTTTTGTATCTTAGTTTATGAAGTTATTTCAGCACCATGTTCATTTGCAACCTATAGTGATGCAACACCTTGATATCTAGCGGTAACAAACAACTAAACACAATCATTGGTATTTATAACATAGTAGTTTATCATCATCATTATATTGCATTGTTAACTTTTTTAGATAAAAGCATTAACTTTGTGCAACATCAACTACAGGTGTTAGGGAATATTTGTTACTGGTTCCTTTGTATTCATTCTTAAGCTATAAACACATGCTTGACCTTTCAATATATTCATCATATTCTTACATAATAGTCTTCTAGTATTTTGTCGTTTTGTACATCATTTTTCTCAAAATATATCACTAGAAACTGTGTAATTTGGTTTCACATACAGTAACTTTTGCTTCATTTTGCTGGGCTTGCCTTAACTTCTTGCCTTACATTCACAGGTGTCCAGTTAGGCTACACTGTAATTTTTGGGTGGTATGCAGTATTTTTCTTCATCAGAACAGGTTTTACTCTTTCTTTTGTGTGTTGTATGTGTACATTGTGCATTTGTTGTTTCCAGCTGTGCTGCTGCTGTTGCAGGAATGATCTCCAATTATATAAATTAGTTTAGGTAGCTATATTTGAGAAGACATCCTTTTGTGATTGATTCTAGTATTTGCATAATAAGTTTTGTTGTTACCAGTGATTATGAAGTATGCAAGCTATTTCTAGAAGAGCAAAACATTTAAAGCAAGATCCTAAATACACCAATCTCCTTTTCATCATGCTTCCACATGTGTACCTAATTCAACTGTTTATGACTGGAGTAATATTGTTCTCACAACTTGGTTGTTTAATCCCTTCGTTCAAAAATACTGCAGGGAATATCATCTCTCCTGTTGTTGCCCACATATTTTGTAACATAATGGGTTTGCCAGTTTTCTTATCTCCACAGACAAAAGGTGTCTTATCTTGATTTCTTTCAAGAAAGCAAAAACATGGTTGAGTTTTTAAATATGTTCAACTTCTTACATTGGTATGCCTGGTGCTTTGTGTGTTTCAGGAGTGGCATCAGTAGCATTTCTGGCTGGTTCATTGTCCTTTTTTTGGCTCCTTTTCCCCGCCACGAGCCCAAAACTATTTAATGCTAGGTTAGATCAGTGCAGTTGTTGGCATGGATATTGCAGATGGAGCTAATACAGTTCTAGATTGGAGGTAACAACTCACAGCCCTCCTGATGCTGACATGAAGTAACTAGCAAGGCAAACCCTAGTTGATGGTAGTGGAGTTTTCCCTCAGTTATTTTCCTGGTTTTAGCTGATCCCGTTCTTGGTCATTCGAAATTTATAGCGAGATTGTAAAACGGTGATGTGGATATGTTGCCCTTCTCACGTGGAGTTGTACTTGCAAAATTTACAATTCATCACACGTAACATGTAGATTAGAAAGCTGTCAGAGTTGTTTTTTAAGGTACTTTTCTTTAGTTCCAATATTGTAGGCTGCCAATGCGTCACCTGATAAAAATCTAATTTTGTTTTGTAGATTCTGTCGATTTACATTAAAGTTACATGATTAGAGCAAATTAAGTTTTCAGTTCTTTGGTTTGTCAGTAAATTGTTCACTCCAAGTTTTAAGGTTTTCAGGTGGATTTTGAACCATTGGATAGCCAATCCTAAGTCCTATATAATGCTAAGTTAGATTAGTGCAGTTGTTGGCATGGATATTGCAGATGGACCTAATACAGTACTAGATTGGAGGCAACAGCTGACAGGCTTCCTGATGCTGACATGAAGTCTAGCAAGGCGAACCCTAACTGATGGCCATTTCTTTTCCGGTTTTAGCTGATCCCGTTCTTGGCCATTTGAAATTTACAGTGAGTTTGTAAAACTGTGATGTAGATACGTCGCCTTTCTCATGGGGTTGTACTTGCAAATTTTACGTTTCATCACGTGTATCAGGCAGGTTAGAAAGCTATCATATTTACTTATTTTTTGAAGTACTCATTTCTTTAGTTTCAATACTGTAGGTTGCCCATGCGTTAGCTTATAAAAATCTACTCTCTTTTCTTAAAAATATAATATTTTTTAGCATTTAAAATTTATTCTAAGATATATATTCTCTTTTTAACCAGTCATTAGCTTCTATCATTTAAATTCTTTATCTATTTCTCTTCTCAACCAATCATAATATTTTATCTATTTAATTTCATCTATTTCCTTAGTGCTCGTGTTCAATCATAGACAGTAATTTAGTTTTGTAGATTCTATCGATTTACATTGAAGCTACATGATTATAGAAAATTAAGTTTTTGAGTTCTTTGGTTTGTCAGTAAACTGTTCACTCCAAGTTTCAAAGTTTTCGGGTGGATTTTGAACCATTGGATAGCCAATCCTAAGTCCTAACCCGTATCTATCATCCGGCCGTAGGAGCATTGAACATAGATGTGAATAAAACGTCTACGTTTTCATACAAAACGATTAGTTGATTACAGGAGCAGCTTTGTTAATAGTGAATATACATTCACTGTAAAAAGGAAACATCACCGTAGATGTGAATAAAAACAGCTGAAGCAGACAATTAGTTTGATAAGAATTTTTAACGAACATACATGAAGAGTCAGTGCGCATAAATATCTTGTTTTGATGATAAACTAACTGGTCGGTAACATTGTGCCAAAGGGAAGCTGAATAGCCAGATCCAATGTATTTCTACCATGGCTAGTATAGTGACCATTCATTATAGTAGACGGCACATGGCAGCTATTAAGATCCAAACTAGAAGCAAAAATTAATTATCCTCAAACCTAAAAATTGTATACATCACCTCATGATATCAAGTAGCAACTTATATATATGCATATGTACAAGGGAAAATGGGCCAAACAACAGATGTGTTCAATATATGCAGAGTGGAAGGTGAACGTTGCATCTATCACCGCCAGCTTTCTGCTTTTGTAAAGGATAAGATGAATCAAGAGCCAATCAACGTATTTAACTAAGATGGTGTAAGCTAACAAAATGGAAATGAATCACATCAGGTAACCATAAAAACTATTACATTCGCTAGTCAGAAGGTACACCGGATACAACATAGTTAGTGATGACACATCAACACTAAACATGATCCTGAGCTGAAGAAAATTGAAATTTCTATGGTTACCCCCTTGAACCCTATGTATTAATTCCTGTGGTTTAAAGCCTAGCTGATTCTTGCTGCAAAATTGTGTGGTCATCTACAAAGGATCCCTTGGTGAGAAAAATTAATGGCAAACTTTGACTTCAGTTCATGTACAATAATGTTTCAGGGGCATATATGAAAATTAACGGCACGCATATCCAAATTAGCTTTGACATAATAATCCTGCAGAGAAGACCAAATAGATGATTCAGTTTCTGGAACAAGTAGCAGTTATAAAGCTCACATCAACGGATTGCATGGTGAAGTGTCCCAGACATGTGAATGTAATCATGTATAATTGACATGATTACTGAACCACACTATTGACAAATAGTTTCACAGTATACTACTGGGAGGATATTAACATAGCTCCTCTCAACATGAGGAATCATGCAACACCGCGAACTTGTATTCATATTACAAGCAAGCCACTCAGCATCAGTATACACAAGCGCGATGGCAAGGCATTTCAATCATCTTTCTGATGTAAAGCACGAGGTACGCTATTATTACCATTCAATGCCGCATGGTACACACGCTTCTCTCCTAGCCCAAGATCAGAAAGAATCAAGTTCCCCTGAGAACAAAAACAAAAATGTAATACTAGTTAGCATGGAACATACGATTTCAGATGATATAATGGATTATAAAGAAAATGTGGATGGTGAAAACCATTTTTAAGATTTTGAAAGACAAATGTATATACCTCCACTGCCATCAATTTTCGTACATTATTTGCGTACAGCTTAGGATCTTCCTTCTCTTGCTCGGATGGGTAATACACAGGCAAATGGATCACCTCAAGGTTATTTACAAATTGACAAAGGAGCAGAAATACATGCCAAGCCTGAAAAATTTTCATGAGATTCAGTAAGGTTGAACAGATACAAGTTTCCCATGAGATATAGACAAGTTAAACAGATAAAGGAGCCAAAAGTTAAAATTGTTCAGCATATGATTAGTAAAAAAGGGCATCAAACTCACAAAGTTCTAAAAAACGCATGGATGGCTTGGCGCATAGCACTGGATAATCATTACCAAGTTTTTAAAAGAGAATGAAGTAGAGCCAATGGCAAAGAAAGTAAGAAACCTTAGAAGAATTTGGCAATAAACCAAGTGAGGGCCAAATGTAAGTCAAAGAAATAACATTTGGCAAGGCAGACATTGCCTTGAATGGCCTTCAAGCCAAACACTTTCCAGTTTTAAGACTACATGAGTAAAAAGATATAAAAGCCATTGATACTCACCCCAGACATCGAATCCCATGCTGGACTAAATCTCTTGTAAGGATATCTTAAAATGACTGGCTTCACTGGTGCTTTTGCAAGAAATGCTCCTGTCTTGAAAGGAAGGAGATAATCACCATTTGTAGTTGTGCCTTCTGCAATAGTAGAATGCAACAGTTTGCATATGATACATAAGAACCTTCTGCAATAGTAGAATGCAATAGTTTGCATATGATACTAAAAAAACTACATAAAAATGAAGCAATTTAAAGAGTGATGCATTAAATAAACTTGATCATATACCATAGTTCCACATTCTTTTTTTTTCTCGAACACGCAGGAGATCTGCGCATTATTTCATTTAAGAAAGAAAGGGGGGAAATACATAGGGAGGGGAGCTTAGAAAACCCCCCACACCCTAAACACCGTCACGTCTTACAAAGAATGACCTAGCTAAGCTGCAAGGGCTATCAACCTAGCAAACACTTCTCGAAGCTTTGAAGCTCCAGCCAAGCACCAAAGTGTGTCTTCAGTAAAAATGTTAAATTGTGTTGGATATGTTCATTATTTTCCATTTATTGTTCAGAGCATGGATAGAGTCTAACACACCTTTAATTTTTAAAAGAGGATTCAGTAAACAAGCTACAATGTATTTCTTGTGTAAAAAAAAAAGAAATCACCGTGCAACTAAAGTTGGAAATTTAGTGTTGGATGGTTTGATATATCCTTAATCTAAGTTAGCAACAAAGTGAGAAGGTCCAAAAATCAATCAGGAACCAACCAGGGAAAAGTAGCATCATTGGAGAATTCTTCTGTTGATGAGCCCGTTGGATTCTCTCAGTTACAGCACCTGTGCATTGTATGGATTAGCAAAAGCTACAACAAACTGAATACTTTAGCTAAGTGGTATGAACAATATTCATGAAAACAGAAAATTAAGCCATATATACAACATAAAGGCCAAAGCTGCCCCATCAAAGAAATATTTTAAAAAGTAGAAGTGCACTGAGTGCTGTAATCTAGTTCATTTACTGTGGTGTAAATATCTCATCACAGTATTTTGAACTTCAATCCTGTGAACTTTTGGTCATTATGAAGAAGTAAATGTACTCTTTGATCAAGGCCCCTCCATGTTTCACCTGTTTCACCACTCTGATGTGCATATATGCTATGTTGTCAGTTCAGTCAAATTAAGTGGTCATGCTCATGCGCTGCGCAAGTCACATTTCAGATTTGAACTCTTAATGAAAGGAAAAATATGATGTTCTGACCTGAAGCTAAGGCAATACAAGTATGTTGACTCAAGGCTATGGACATCAGCAAGTACCTGAAACACCTTTGAAATCTGAGGTTTTAGATTCCCGCTGAACAAAAATGCATCCAAGGCATTTGCTGCACGAAAACAGAAGTCACAATTTACATGGCATCAGAATAAGCCCAACTATTTTTCCATTCTATCTGTACTCCCTCCATCGACAGATATAGGTTGTTTTTTTTTTAATTTTGGCTGTGCTATGTTGTTATACATTCATACTATAGTAGAAAAGGAAATAAAAAAATATATATCATGAAATCATTTTGCAAAAAACTCAAGTGAAGTTAATTTCAACAGGTTATTCGACACAGAATTTTGTTAATGGTCAAAACAACATTGAATAGTGATTTGTATTTAGAGACAAGCATACAGGACAACATTGTAAGATTTTTTTCCTTTTTTACCAAAAGTATAGGCACAACTGAAACAAATACAAACGAGAATGCCAGTACCTTATGAGACCAACCATGGGCAATCTGGACACTGATCTCTTCAAAAACGATGTGTGTCAAAGAGACACGTCAAAATGAGTACATTGTAATGACAGTTTTTCAAATTTACGAGTACAAAAACAACGTTGCAACATACTTGCAGTACCTTGGCAACAAAGCTTGGCAAGGAAGATGACATGTGATAAAGAATATCCACATAAGATACATGGTTAGATACTACTGCCCCCGGTCTTCCCAATTCTTTGGACTGTTCCTGATGCTCATCCTGAAGAAAACAGAGTACCCAGTTGGATATATAATAAATACAAGAGGCAGTGATTTAAAACATTCTATATTTAAAGAAAAATAAAATTGAACTGCTATGGAGACTATCATTCCTTAATAATATTCCCTATATTGTTGAAAATTGAAATATTTAACCAACTATTATCAGCCTATACAATAATGTAGCATCATATTGTTATAAGAATACAAGACAGATGTACCATCTTAGAACAAAACCAAATCACCCAAAAAATATATATCCATCTTGGATAGGAAACAAAATAAATCTGTCATAGCGTTTTATATATAATTCAGAACAAGTTCTTAACATCATTTCATTAACTAGAACTCAATCATTATCTTATTTTCACCTACTGGAGGCTAACCAAGGGCATAAAACCACCACCTGATCCAGCATATTATCATCATATTATTGAACTAAGCAATGAAACAAAATTACCACCTGAACCAATTATCATCACGTTACACTATTATACTATTTGAAGGTGCCAGTTTATTCAAAGGATCACTAAGAGCTGTATAATATTAGTACATTTCCACCAGAAATGAGTACAAGGCATGCATCATGTCACGAGAGACAACAACGGATAAGCAAGTCTTCACAGAAATGGGAAGTCCACAGATAAAGGCATGCCAAGTTGACAGGATGTGCATTTGCATGCAAATTTCTGTCAGTCATCAGAGCATATACCAGAACCACTTGTGAACCGGTTGCACAAAACACCTATGCCACAACAAACAAACGTTACCCAACCCTCACCTAGAAGATATCAAGTAAATTGCAGAATGGATCTAATATGCATTTCCAATTTCAACAGCCAGAGTACAAAATCGTCATTGACTATCCAACCAGCCATTAGGTACTGCTACCTAAGGAGTGGCGCATAATCAATTTTTCTTAACAAAATTGGTCACAATATCAATCTACTGAGGTATGAAGCAAGCAACAGTAAGCACAAAACTGGGAAGCGTCTCCACGGAGAAGTAGAATCATCAAGGGCTAGTACCTTAGCATCAGGGAAGCGGCAGTTGTACTCGCGGAGCCAGTAGAAGCCGAAGACGAACAGCATGGCACGCGCGAGCGCGCGGCCGCACCGCACGACGCCCTCACGCCTCCACCCCTCGAGCCGCGCGTACCCCTCCCCCTCCCCTCCTCCCGCGCCGGCCCCCTCGCGCTCCTCCTCCACCCGCAGCGTGCACACGTGGCACACGACGTAGTAGGCGAGGAGCACGAGCACGCCCGCCACGAGACGGAGCGGGAAGAGCACGGCGGCCCCCACAGCCAGCCGCGCCGCCTCCGCCGCGCCCAGGGGGCCCCGGCCCATCGTCCCGTACGCGTCCCGCCTCGCGTACGGCGCGTACCTCCGGTCGAGCTCCTCGACGCTCTCCTTCGTCTCCGCGGAGGGGGACGGGGACGGGCCCGAGAGCAGCGGCTTCGCGGAGAGCTTCTTGTCCTCCTCCTCGCCGCCGCCGCCGTCCTCAGCGTCGGAGGGGGAGGTGGCGTCGTGGAGAGCCATGTGGGAGAGGGAGGGAGGGGGGAGTAGGGGCAAACCCTAGGCGCTGAGGCTTGTAGCCTAGGCTAGCTATGGATCGGCTTGGGGAGATCGCGACGAGACGTGGAGATGGATGGCTTGGTCGCCTGGTGGAAGGGCAAGCGTTGGATTTGGGTCGGACGGGTGATTCAGGCGGGGCGGTGATCCGTTCCATTTTCTGGTTTGCCAATTTTGAATATTGTATATAGTACCTTTGCTTCGGAAAAAAAATTGGGTATTACCTGTTGGTTTTGTACTGCTGTGTGGAATTTAAAGATTGTACTACATGCGTTGAAAAAAACATAAAAATATGATAAACGCCGAATTATTAGAGTTCAATTTTTATGCCTCACCCACGTATTCTTTACATAAATATATCCGCTAAATTGTTTAAAATAGATCCACTAGCTTTAACATTAGTTAAGATTATGTAGAAAAAAATGTTTCTCACATCTAAAAAGCATGTATAGTGGTATACCATCTATTATCTTATCAAGAAAAAAAGAAAATATACACCAAACAGAGAGTGAAAAGAATTGTGATGCAGGTGTGTTGTAATGGAAATAAAAAGAAACTGCACAAACATAATTATAAGATATGGACAGTAAGATTTGCATTAGTAGAATACAAAACGCTAGTTCTAAATACACTTAAAATTCTTCATAAATCGGTCTTCCAGTGAATGAACCCAATAGAAATAGCTAGAAAGCTAAGCACGGTAGAGCATATATTAGAGGAACGTATCAAAAACTCACATGCTGGTATTATGGGTAAATTGTACTTTAGGCCACATATTGTTTAACTTTTCACTTTGGACCAGCCTTTACATCATGTTTTTAGTTTGGACTTTATGGATATCTTTTTGTTGCAATTTGGACTGCAGCGGTCTATCTCCGTAGCTTTCTTCTTTCATCACCGACCTGCGTAAAAGGACCCCCAACTAGTTAAGTTTGATCTATGAGTTGTGGCATCAAACAAATCAACAATGCGGCATGGTTGGCTTGCCTAGTAGATCAAGCGGTAAACATGGTTGAAGTAACTGGTTGTCTCTATGGCATCAGCACCAACATCAGGCCAGCCTGTCACGACGAAGAAGCAGAAGATATATAGAGATGAAGAGGGGTGATTTATTTTGCAACAAAAGGAAAATGTATCTAATTCAAAGTGAAAATATGATGCAAGGATAGTCCAAAGTGAAACTATGGTACTAATATGTTGTCCAAAATACAATTTATTCTGGTATTAATCACAAAGTTCATTGTCTCGTACAGAAGCAAGGAAAAAAAGTAATGACTGAAACTGCAACCACGAAACAGTAATTACAATCGTTTCTGCAAAGAATCTCTTGCTTTTGCAACAAACAGTCATGAGTACCGATAATCCTGCGTAACATTTTCAAGGTGGTACAGATGTCTTGAAAAAGTATTAAGCTATTGACAGCGTCGATAATCATGCGTGCTATGCACTCCAGGCAAAATTGAACTATATTGCTAAAATATTAACTCAAGTGTGAGCACATGAATCCTTACATCCAAGTAAAGAAAATGTCCTACTAATTTTCACAATGGATAAACTAATGTGTAGAGCATATTGACTTATTATCTATAGAGAAAAACTGCTATTTTCTTGTTCTTATATAATATAAGGATAAATAAGCTTTATTGTGGATAGAATTTATACACAATGAAAACGCAGTTTTTTTACCAACTCATGAAGCCCTGGTAACACTTCTTGTCTAATTTTCTCTTTGATCCTTAGGTTTCTTGGCTTTCCCAGCATTTCCATTTTATAGTCAACGGCTTTGGTTCAATATTTCTAGTTGTCCTCTAAAACTTGGAACATTTCATAAGTTTCAAAATATGGTTATAGACAATTTAGTACTTTTCCATTCAAACATATATAATTCAAAAAACTCTCTTGTTGAGTTAATAACTTCCAACAGTACCGGAGATGGGAAAGCTCTCAAGTGTTGCCTGATGTTACCAAGTATTTCAAAAATCACTCAAGAATTTATCAAGTGTAGGCATAAAAACCCAGTAACACGAGAAGTTGGGAAGACGTACAATTAGTAAGTTCCCTAAGTCTTCTATTGGAATTGAGGATTTTTAGAGGATTATTGGAGGATTTGAAGTAAATCTTGTAAAAAATCCTATAAATTTATGCATTTCAAAACAGCCCTAATATTTTTTTTACAATACTCAGGCTCATCCTTCCCATTCCCACAATTTCATTTCCCCCAACTATCATGTTGTCCAAAAGATAGCCCTTAACTATAAACTGGATATTTTATACCCTTGCCTATTGAAAAATAACCAAAAGGACAATACAATCTGGTTTTAATGGTGGTTTTCATCATGTTAAAATCCAATTAGTGTATTGTTTTTTACTTGTATGGCATCTAGTTAGCAAGAAAAGCAAAAGGTAGTTAAATGTAAGTAGTACAATGTGTGTTTGATGTCAAAATCATGAAAACCACTATTAAAACCAAGTTGTATTGCCCTTATGGAGGTATTTTAGCTATTTTTTAAATAGTTGAGGGGTGAAAAATCTCTAGTTTTGTAGTGGTATTTACATCCCGTCTTCCGATGACCAGTTGCTGGCTCACAGGGAGCATACCCTTGCAACCCAAGTCTGAAACTATATTATACGATGCTCAACCCTAACTAGCGTGGTGGCAAACTTTTGGCATATCATGAGGCACACCATATTTTGGCCAAATAGGTACTCATACATCATGTTCCCTGGCCATGTTCTCCGCTCCAAGAGACTGGAATTCGTCGTTGATGACTTCGAATAGCTTACCCTCTTCGACTCAGTCATGAATCGATCGGAGGAGAAGATGACAACATTCCACAAGCTCATTGGGATTGAAGAAGGCGGTTGTCGCCTCCCAGCAAGCGATTAAGCTAGATTTGGATCTCAAACTCGACTCCCTTTTTGACTCGGATATAACCCTGAGCCAGTCAAGATTGGATCTAGGGTTGTCGGTATCACCACCACCTTCATCACTGACCAGGCTTTCTACTTCAGGAGTCTAGACTTTACCACTGAAGAATTTGGCGGACTCATTATCACCAAGTCAATCATGAACTGAACTCTTACCCAGGTTAGGTTTTCCACTTCAGGAGCTTGGATTTCGTTGTTGACAGATTTTTAAACTCCTCCTCTCCGAGTTGGTCATGAATCAATCTAAAGGGAGTCCTGGCAACTTTCGTCTTGAATTTTGTTCAACTTAGGGGAACACCATTGATAAGACTTCTTTGGGATGTCGAGACTGTTTCTCATTTGGATTCATGTTCGAACTAGAAAATTCAGCCATAACGTACCAAAATGTGATTCTAGCACTAAACTAGTTAGGGACAATTCTTGATGGGCGGCTTCATCAACAACCGCCTACTTGAGCATGATGATCAAGATGGTGAATCAACTCCATCACTTCTTTGACTCAGCCATTTAGTTAGAGAATGGGAAGACTGATCATGGCAGAAGGACAAGATCCATGCACGAGGGCTCATGAGCTCAAATGTGTGGATGCCACCCCTATTCCTAACTCGTGGAATATCGAACAACTAAGTCATTTTTTATTTTCTCATGTATATGATGTTCTTATCTTATTGGTTTATTTCATTCTCAACTTACTACTTAATTGGTAATCCAACTAAACAGAAATTCGGGTATTACACCTAATAGATGCACATACTACACATTATGTTTTTGATTTTAATGATTACAAAAGTACCTATGTAAAATGAATTCTGATTCGCGAAGCTTTTCTTCATGAAAGACGAACTTAAGTCATCCAAAATGCATGCCTGAAAAAGAGCCATGAGCCAACTCCTAATGCTCGGGGTTATGACTAGTCAGGCATAATGCTTAAACATAAGGAGCCGACTACTCGAAAAAATTAAAATCAATAAGAGGAGGAACGTATATTTACATTACATTGCAAAATACTTAGATTTTTCTCGAGTAGTTGTTTTTTTACATTAAATACTACTCATCCTACATGTTTATAATGCGGGGCCTAGATCTAGATATATGTAATAGGAATTTAGGGCCATGAGGCTATCTCCTATGCTCAAAGACTAGACCATTCAGCCTGGGTGCTCAACAAAAAGACCTTAACCATTCAAATCTCTCTTGGACTACCAAATTGACATAAGTCAAAAATCGGATATCAAAAAACCTCTCAATATGCTCATGAGAGTTGCCAGCTAAGTACTCATGCCAATCAAGACTTAGATACCACCTCTACTTCAGTATACCCTATAAGGGCCGACGGATGACCATCGACACCATTCGGGGCTTGGGCACCTCTCTACTAGGTTGGGTACACTTATGAGGGTTGCTAACCGAATCATGTGCTAATGCAAGGTTCGAGTATCTTATTTGGCCACAATTCAGTTAGGTTGGGTACACCCTATGAGGCTTGTCAACCAAATCCTACGCTAACGCATGGTTCGGGTACCTATTTGGCCAAAACATGGTATGCCTCATAAGGGCTGACAATTGACCACTAGAACTAGTTAGGGCTCAGGTACGCCCCATGAGAGTCACTAACTAAATCTTGTGCTAATGAGAGGTTCGAGTACCTTATTTGACCACAACTCTACTAGGTTGGGTACGCCCCATGAGAGCCACTAGTCGAACCCTACATCGGTACATGGTTTGTGACCTAATTGGCCTAAACACAGTGCACCCCATGATGAGTCAAAAGTCTGTCACCACACTAGTTAGGGTTAAGAATTTTACGATACAGTTTTGGACTTGGGTTGCGAGGGTATGCTCTATGCGAGCTGGCAGCTGGTTACCGTAAGATGGGGTGTAGATTCCACTCGGCCAACCGGGTTTAATACATGGTATGTTCCATGATGGGCCAATAGCTATTTACAATGCCATATGAGATTTGGGTACCATAACCCACTAGGTAATTATGATTTTGACTCTCATGTTAATTGGCATTCCAATTAATCTAACAGTCAGAGGCTACACCTAATAGGTGTACAATATTATTTCTTAAATGAAGCTCCCACAATCTCTCTGTAAGAAATCAGTAGGAGGTGCCAAGAAGAAGGTACTCGAGTAGATATCACAAAAAAGTTGAAGCAGTCAGGCAGATCTCATAAGAGAGCTAAAACACTCGGTAAAAAGTATGATCTAACTGGGAAGTAACTAATAAAGTTGCAGCTCGATTGTGAATGTCTCGAGGGCTACTATGAAAAATATAGACCTGAGATACCCTAAAGATAGGCCAATCCTATTATGATACAAGGAAGGTAGAATATACATTCATATCAGAATATCCCGAGTGACTTACTATAAATATACTAGGAAACCAAGCCATATGTAAATAGGTTAACTATTATATAGCCTTGCCCCTCAACCTATATAAGATGGATAAGGGATCCCAAGTTTAGGGCAACAGAACCAAGAGCAATCATATCAACATAAATCCTAGTAGTACTACAATGACCTCCGACCAAACAGGAGTAGTGTATGTCTCTAATTGAGGGTCTGAATATGTATTAATTCCCTTATCTTATATCACCATCTAGCTTTAGCTTTAGGCTCATCTCATAACCCCATATTTAATATTGCTAATATAAATATCAACAATTGGTGTGACAAACCCAATAGTTGAAAAGTGTATGAACTTTTCTTGATAAATGATATAAGAATATATAAACATTATATTACACAAAAATCCAATTATCCAACAAAATATAGTTTTTACATAAATCTTTAGTGATTCAGATATTAAAACCCACAGTTTATAATTTTCAATCATGTTGATGAGTTTATACCATTAGGACACATTCTTTGTATGGGAGCATCCTAAGAGCTCTCTAGGTTATTTTTATATCTTCTTGAATAATTTAAGAACAAAATAATTTATTCTTAGGAGCATCTGCAACAGAAAAGCCTATTTTTCTTTCTAATCATATAACTATTTTAATGACAAAATTTGATAAAATCTTATGAGCCACCTTGTGCCTTTTATATAATGCTCTAATGAGAAGTCTAAAAGAGCTCTAGAAACCTTCTTTATCTTAATGCTAAGATGCTATAAGACAAAGTTTTATCTTTTTGATTGTGAGCATGACTTCCTATGATGAAAGAATTCATGAGGACAAGCTGACGAATGAAGCTGATGAGATTATAAGAAAAAAAAAGTAGTGAGGTAGTTGATTTATTAATGCCACTAATATATGCTTACTGTTTATATTTTTCTTGTATGATCTAATTGGTCTTCTCTTTTTCTAGGTGGCACTGACATGCCATTTTAACTCACAAGGTTCGATATCCTATGTGATTAATGTGAATTGCAGTGTTATTCCTTTATTCACAAAAAACTTAAAATTTTCTTTATTTTAGTTTTTATATTTTTATGCCTACGATTTTTCACATGTGTTTAAGATGTTTCTATCATTTTTTGCTATTAGCTCTTCTGAATATGGCCACTTTTGAAAACTATCTCATTATGTTAATGCTTAGTGATCCCTTTTAATCTTAAAAATATTATTGAATGAATTGTTTTTACCTAAACCAGCAATCTACATCTAGTTCAAAATTCAAGCAATGAAATATTGTTTGTTACTATATAAGACCATCTTTTTATGCCATTTATATGTTTGTTGTATGATATAATAGTTTTGGCACTACTTTTGTGCTATAAATATAGATTTATCTTTTTTTCCAAAAATCAATATATCTTGTTTATTGTTATTATGTTATGCATATGTCTATTGTTATTATGTTATGTGTACTCCCTAGAATTAACATGTTAAATTCCCATCAAAATTTTTCTATATGTATTTGGGCTATTATTTATTTATTTTTGTTTATCTAACATCACTATTAATTAATTCAATTTGATATGGATAGGAAAGGCTAGAAGGATAGTTTTGGTGATTAAGTGCGGATTAGTTAAGTTGCACAATGACTACACAGTTGTGACACTTAAGCTATTTCTATCATTAGTAATATTATATATTAATAATATTATTTAATTTGCATTGGTAACATGTTTGTTATGGTAACATATTATATAATTATTTGCAGTACTATCTAGCCAATTTAGCTATACATGCAAGACTTTAACTATGGGATTCATTTGAGATTATTTGTATTATTCTTTCAGTTATGACATGTTTTAATTCTCTCATCTTTTCTTTTTTTAAGTCTTAACCTCTCATCTTTTTTCTTTTTTAAGTCTGTACTCTGTTTTATCATTTTTCCTCTAAATATTTTATTTTTTTTATTTTTTCTATCTTATTTAATCTTATATTTCTTTTATTTTCAAGTAGATTCATAAGTTAATGATTTATTAGGGTTAACAAAATACATTATTTTTCCATAACTCAACCTATTTGTCTATCAATAATAATACCAACATCTATTTTTCCAAACTGATAAAAAATAAAAACAATAAACTAAATTTTATGGTTATTAAGGGGGCATAGAAAATATATATTTAAATGTTTATTTTAACACAATTTTTTTAATAAATATTTATCACATTTATTTTGGAATTGTGCATATAGATTACATATGCCAAACTTATAGCAAAGTAATAGCTTTTACATAATTTATAAAATAAATTTGAACCAAATTTGTGCAAAATACAAGGGACCATATGATGTAATTTGATTAAACAAACATGGAAACTTTTGCATCATGTGCATCAATTACCACATTTAGGTGCAACATCATTAGTAAATTGTTTCTTTCCTTGCCTAATTTTGTATCAGGCCTTAACATACTCTTACCTTCATAGAGGTATCCATACCTTAAAAAGCTCATAATAAATAATAGATTGTGTTGTCTAAAAAATTATGTCTAGACTTTTAACTTAAATATGAATTTAAAATAAATACAATAATAATCTTATAAACGAGGATGGTCTACACTACATACTTAAATTTACATAGGAATGGTATGACTCATGTTTTATGGTGACATTAGCTTAGTGGATAACTATAGTTTATAAAGATATAGAATGGAATAAGTTAGTTTATATATTTATGATATATTTTGAAAATCCAATCACTATCCATTTGTTGTTTCTAGTCTATAAACATAACTACAATAATATTCACCATAGCCCATGATGCCTTCCATGGTTCCGGTTTATGGTGGACAATCTGTTTTTATTTGTATATAAGTGTTTAGATGTGTGCCAAGTGGAAACTATCCACATCCCCATAAACAAGTATCTATTTTAGAATTTTTTTTCTTGCTCATGGGTTATCCTCATCTAGATAATTTTTTAACCTATACAATAAATGATTTATTTTAGGACCTTTTAAACGAATATGAATACCCACCCTTTTTTATTTCACCATGTTTAGAATCATGCTAGAGAAATTTGACTATTGACAATTCAACATCTCTCTAAACCTTTCCACAAGAATTTCTTGAGTGGTTTATTTTTAGTAGTCTGCATGCTGTGTGGAGCATTGAATATATCAAATTAAGCGGACACCATGCACACTCTCCTCGGCAAGCATGCCCTCCTCCGATGCTACCAAGAATGTGGTGACAATACAGTCCCTAATCTCTTTCGGGTGCCAAACGTCACAATTGCAATGATACACGACACTGTTAGCGTGGATTGTCTCAGGTATGCAGCACCAAATATTTGTAGTTTGTTACTTTTTGCAACTGAAGGTACTTCGACAGGATCTTGGTGTAAAGGAGGATGGCTAGGACATCGTGTGGTCAGATCCTTTCGAACCATGGTCAACCATAGCTAACATTGTGACATAGATCAAGAGGAAGTAGATAAAGGGAGGATCCTTTTGTGAGAGGAATTAGATCGAGCTGGGTAGATGTTGTCCATAATTGTCAAGCGCGTCATTGAAAGTTTTCTAAACCAATGTCTTACTGCAAGATGGATGTTTTCACAGGCTTCCTTGTAACTCAAGGGCCTACTAATCAGTAGCTAAAGATATCATACACAGTTCATCTTCCCTAAACAGAACCCAAATGCACCCGACTATCTAAGACAACAGATATGCATGTATGATCGAGCTAAGATCTTGCATGTGTCAAACCAAAATTCACTCCACCCAGTTCACATATAAGCATATAAATTTCTTGCGTGCATTTGTAATTGTCCATTTGTGCCTATTGTCAAAATGTACGAACTATTCAACCATTTTAAGACATTCAAATGTGCAAAACTGCTTGCTTGCATGTGTGTGAGTAAACGTCCATTTGTGCACACGTAGTGCAATTGTATCAACTATTTAAATGTACTGTTATATCGTGGTAAGACATTACACATTGCATTATAGAGAGAGTGTGGGAACTTCAACAAGGTTAAAAAAAATCAAGGGATCTAAATATCATCAATTGGTAGATGAAATCAAGGGATAAATGGGTGAAGTTGTGCAAAAGTAATTCAATCTCACGCCACCTCTTGAATCCCCGTGCTGAGCCAACATCTGTCTAAAGTCTAGACCAGACATAGTGAAACAGTCAATACTACAGTTAATATGGTCGATCTGCTTTGCTTGTTTTTATGTTCATCTTTAGTAAGTTTCACTTGCACTCAAAAGAGCTTTTTGCCTAGCAAACGTCCAGGTAAAAACTAAGTTGACATCCTTGACACTTTGAGGCACATGGTTTTACATGTAAAATTAGTATGTACTTATGCTTCAAAGAGGAAAATATGCTGCAATGTGCTTACAGGCAGTAGGGTTTGTAATGAGGTTGGCAGTGGTTACACCTCGAGTAAGTGGTGGCTCCTTAATTAAGCTGCTAGATCCAGCCGCATTATCAAAAGTAAAAGAACAATCGAATGACGGGTTTAATAAAAAAAATCCTATTAAGCAAAAGGTTCACCATATAGTGCTATCGTGCCAAACAAGATGATCATGGCCAAAAGGTACACGTCACATAGTTAAACAATAAATAATACACTTAAATTAGAATCCCCAATTAGGCATTTCAGGCGGTGGCGTCAAGCCGGCAAATTTAACTTATAATTCTAGAGTTCATCCGTGTGCTTTGTTTGATCACATCTCATTTTATGAGTGCCTACTTTAGGATAACGTAACATGATGATATTATGTATATTGCCCTACAGCCTTTTTTTACCTTTTGCCTTAAAAAAAGATACAATATTTCAAAAACAATAATGACTCTCCAAACGTTGCATCAATAAAATGTTATGAGTATATGTAGATGTTTTTAGTAGCTTCCATGTGAAAATTGATAAGTAGAATCTGCTTTACTAAGGTTTGATTTATATTGATCAAGAAAAGAATTATTCACATAAACTTTCAATGATGTATTTAAATTTGATGGATATTATTTGCATAACATGTACTTTATATACTTTTTCCAGGATAACATTTATGACAAGATTAGTTACAACTTTTAAATTTCTAACCATCAATAATTTCTTAAATAATTAGTTTAAAAAATGATATAGATTTTCCTAAAAATACTATCATAATATCATAAGTATGGCAGATTTTATAAACTTATTGTAATGCAAAAATGATTATTAAAATATTGCTCTAAACATCAAATATTTATAAGTAGAGAAAACAACATGATTTTGTGGTGTTATATACAGCAAATACCAAGTGTCCCACAATCAACCAATTTTACAAATAGTAGCTAAGAGCATAGTTTATGCCTCAAAGTAACTATAACCCTTATCTGAAAACCAAGCATGACTAAAGCGACATTAGATTTTAGTTTGGGCTACTAGATTTTTCCTACCACGATCACCCTATGAGGGCGAGATTCCAGTTGAAACGCGATTTTTTAAAAAACGAAGACGCCCTAGGGCATCTTATATCTAAACTTATAACCAGTACGGAAAAGACCGTGCCAAAAAACGTGATTTGCCACCAACATAACGATCACAAGGAAAATGCATGGAGAGGCAAGGCATTCAAATAGGTCAAGTACACCCATATTGGACGTAAAGGCCAGGTTTTAATCCATTATCTAAAATATGACGATCACAAGGTAAATGCATTGAGAGGCAAGGCATTCAAATAGGTAAGTTGTAACATAGGTTGTGGGCATTTGCTAGTGGTCTCGCTCTAGCTCTTGGCATGTAGATCGATTGGCTACAGTGGTTATTCAATAGATACAACAAAGCAGTATCACATATCATTGGGATTACAACACAATTGTACAACACTTCCTATTATTACATTACATTGATTAAATAAAAATTGAAGCAACCTAATACATTGCGAGTAGCTATCCTCTCTTCATATATGCACAAAGCCATTCAAGTTACACAATGTCCTCATTTATTCGACGTGGAAGGTTGGGACACACACCTTTCTCCCCTGCTCAGCTGGTTCCTGTTGCCCTCTCGGCAAATGCAGGAAGACAGACATACATTATACGTACGTGCATACATAAAACATGACGGGTGACCTCCAGTTGGCCATGGAGGCTGGAAGCAGCACCAGCGACGGAATGAACAAGGCTGCTGCAACGCAGTGGTTCTCCTGTATTTTCTGTTCCTTGACCATGTCATGCAGTCGCTATATTAAGGTTGATGACCTCCCCTCACAAGCTATCATCCTCAAAAATCGTCGAGAGGACAAGCCCACAAACAAATTTACTCCTTTGAGCCCTCTCCTTCTGATCCTTCTCCGACAGAGATGGTTCAGCTCTGTAAGATCAGCACAGATATTTAATCAACATTTGAAAGTTACCAGAAGCATTAAACTGCAGCAAAAAACATACATCGTTTCTAAAGGTTCAACTAAAAGTTCTCATGCCTGATCTAAGTATTTACATTATCCCTAAACCATGTGAGGTGCTAAGTGCCAATGCAATCAACCAACTGGCAGCAATGGAATTTGTTTTTTTGCTGGTTCAGAGGTCTCAATTAAAAAGCATAGGCACAACGGGAACTCACTCAGCCGTGCAGATTGTGCAGGATGTTATTAGTTTCCTATACATCAATTTCTGACAATTTTCTAGAAGCATGGATTCTTGAGCAACATACACGGCGTAACACAACAGCAGCATAATTATGCACAAGGGCAAAAAATATAAAATAAAAACTGAATAAAACAACAAAACTATCATCCACTGACCAGATACAGTGGTATTGTGGCAAAGAGGGAGCGGAGTGAGGCGGCAGAAAGAGCAGAGCTTGAGGTGACATACCTCTCTACAGTCTTGTCATCTGGGAATTTATTTAGCAAAAAGTTATTATCAGATGAGTCGGAATGTAAATCTTTCGATGGTTCAGCCACAGGCAAACTACAAATTAAAGATGACAAAAATGGATCTGGTGTGGCAGCAGGAGGATTAGATACATAAGATGATCCACCAAGAAAAGACTGCAAACTGCCATCTCTTAAGTCCTTTCTCAACAAAGACAACAAAGAATGGGACCCTGAAGATATTTTTCGGACTCTTCGCCTGCGTTGCATGTATTATTCATTAAGGAAAGCCATGAGCAGTTGTGTTCCCAAGTACCAATAAGGCCACGTATCTTCAACTGAATATGATGTAAAATTTTAAAATTGCATATGTTCATTGCCAGCATTATAGAGAGAAGGAAAAAAGGATATCTTAAAGTAACTTCCGTGCTGCATTGTCAAGTGACCTATCAAGTCCACTCCAACCCTTGTAGCACATATGGGACATACCTGAAAGGGCAATTAATCAAGTTCCATAAGTGCTTTCGTTAATGCTATAATATCACTTATGCAGACAAAGTTCAAATAGATAAGACGGTTTCTAACTAGTCCTGTCTGATAACAAAAGAAGCAACTAAAGTAGGAAACATCCTTAAGCAGTAATCATGACTTCTAATGTGGGTGGGTACTAATTCACTTTCAGTCTTTCGGATACCTCTTTCCAGCATTCCATGCATATTCCAGGTAAACCAGCTTAACACCCTATTTAAAAATATTCCAGGAGGAATTCACAACTTGAGACTGTTTTCTCCACAGAAAATTGCAAAGATAATGGGATCTTAATGAAATTTGATCAACAGGAATCTCTAAGCTAAATGCTTTATGGACATGCTTGGCTTGCTTGAGCATGGGATTTATTTATTTTTCAATCAGTCTTCTGGATAAAAGAATTATTAACTACTCCCTCCGTCCACAAATATAAGCATTTCTAGGAGTTCTAGCAGAGATTAAGGTTGGGGTGAAATTACTTTGATGCCCCTAGGAGTTTACCTTATTCGGAAAGATCATGCATGGCGATGTAGCAATAAATGCAGGGAATCATGAGGGATGGTTGAATTGGGAAAGTATTACTCCAGAAATACTTATATTTGTGGACAAACCAAATGCTAGAAATGATTATATTTGTGGACGGAGGGAATATGAAAAAACAAGAATGGAATAAAAAGGAAAAGAAGGATTTGCAGCACCAATTATTGGGACTTGGGATATTGCCATGAGCACATCATCTTTTCTCCAGTAACAAATAGGCAAGTCAATCCTATCGCTTGGACTCCCATGTCGCTCCATTCGGTGGCCTGGGAGGCGATTCCTCGAAACCCTCAAGTCCACCCACTACATCCTCTCTGCTTGCTGGTGATGGCAGCGCCGGTGGGCTGCCTCCCGCTGCTTCCTCCCCCAGCTATCTCCCTCCTTCCCCTCTCTTTTCTTCTTTTTTCCTCTTTGCTTTGAGTTTCAGTTTCAGCTGCTCCTTGGCTTGTACGGTGCTCCCAGCAGCGACTATGGCTGGCTGGTGTGGCTTCTCTGCCGTGCTAGTACTAGCCAGTGGCTGGGCCCGAGCATTTTGGATGTGGCACCTCAAGCGTGTACGGTGCTGGTTTCGTGCTGGCAGGGTGGGGCGGAAGTGGATTCAGTGATGGCGGCGAGGCCGGTCAGTGCATGGCGCGGGGCTTGGCCGCAGCGGCGACTAGTGGGGCGATGCAGTGGTGGTGGAGGCTGCAGGAACAGTGGGCTGGTGTGGCAATGGCAGAGTCAGCGATGCCAACAGGGGTATGCTGCACCAGTAGGTGATGGCCGGATCCGATGGCCTAGGGCCAAATCTGGCCTCCCCTGGCAGTTTCCAGCCATGGAGTTAGCAGATGCATTGCAGCGGCCTAATGGCGGCACGCAGCGTCGACAATGACAAGCGCCACAGTTGGCAGGGTGGATGCTCCTCATGGTGGTTGTTTGGAAGCTCGGGGATGGCTGGTTGACTAGGTGATGGCATGGCTTCTGCGGCACGCTAGGAGCCTCAGTGAGTGCCATGGCGGTGCCATGGGCAAGGGCGATGGTGCCAGCATCTGTTGGTCAACTCAGCACAGCTTGGTTTTGGCGGTGCACTAGGTGCACCGGTGAGCGGCGTGGAGAAGGAAATCCGCAACGGCGAGTGGTGACATTGGGCATATGTCAGGGGGACTAGCTCCTTCTCCATGCCCACAGCTGAACTTGGCAATGACAGATAGTAGAGGTTGAGAGATGGCGTGGTGGACTAGATCCACATCTCCTTTTCCCTCCCTCTCACGCTGCAGCGGGGACCTCCCCGAGGGATGGCAAGTTAGCTGGGTGCGTTTGAAGAAGGATGGAAGAAAGGCGGAACAAGTTTGAAACTAGGGCATTGAAGAAGTTTGAAGCTCAGTCTTCTAGCTTTCTTTCTTAGTCTCCTAGCTTTGTTTCTTGTGTTTTTATATTCCTCAGTTTTAAGGCCTGGAATCTAAGAACTCTTGTATCTTTTGGCTGTGTACTGTGGATATAGAGGCCGAATTTCTATCCATTATCTAAAAAAATAAATAGGCAAGTATTTGTGTATACCAAAGGAACTAGACAATCCCTGTATAACACAAAGTAGAAAAAGCTCTCACGTACAGACAGGGCTACGGAAAGGAATGGATTCATGTCACCACAAATAATTTAAGATTTCTATCATGATGTAGTTGGTCAAGGTTAGTTTTTGCTGCAAAGGCTAGTTACATGAGAATATTGAGCACTAGCATAGTACAACAATACTTAAGCTAGGCCAATGAAATAAAAAAGAAGATATGAAACCAAACACTTTTTTATAAATATAAGGGCTTAACAACGCACATAGGAGGGCCTGGATAACATGGCTGAAGGGGGGTATTTTCGGATAGAGAGGAGAGTTATTTTCGTATAGAGAGGAGACGGTAGACTGGGATAATAGAAAACATTAGGAGAGAAAGACATTACATTCTAATTTGATCCAAATTACATGCTGCCTTTCCTTACGTAGAATCTAACAATTTAATCTCAAGGTTAGTGATAAGACCAATATAACAAACTCCTCTATATAGTAAACCAATTTATCTTGAAGTATGAGCTGCAGTACTGCAAGATGTTATCAACTCGGTATTATTCATGTGAATGGTGCAGTATGTGGTAAGATGTCTCATGTTTGCCCAGTGGCTAGAACTGCCAACTCAATTGAAGACATTTCTGCCTTGAATTCGAAAATGATTGGTTAGTTGCCTTCTAATATACAGATAAAATAATTTGTATTAGCAACATATAACAATCCCTGATCGGATCTAACATAAAGGTTATACAAAAAGTTTATTCATTCAGAAGGGCAATTGCATAAGGTTATACAAAAAGTTTATTCATTCAGAAGCATGCAGTATCTGATACCATGTATTCTGAATAATATAGTTTTATTTTGTTTCAAAGAATCTAACAGCATACCTAAATAAAGATGGAAGAATAGACATTCAATTCAAGACAACTAAAGTATACACATTAAACAGTTATGAACCACATCCATGTCACATCTTTCATGAAAAGGCTAACACTGAAACATTTTGATTCATAAAATTGACTTGAATATATCGAGAAAGCTCTCTGGCATGGTTATATAGATGAAGCACAAATAATAGAATCGCAAAAAAGATAGACTAAAGTACATCACTACCAAGTAAAATGCCACAAATCCTAACTTACTAACACATACCCAGAAACTATCCAGCTTAGCAGCTACCCAATATTTACATATTTCATCACCATATAGATGCCAATATCAACACTAAATATATAGGTATTCTAATTCAACAGACAAAGGCTGCTATTTTCATTTACAAAAGATGGTCAGAACTAACAACCAATATCCGAGAAAAGCATCTTAGAAAATACGAATAGATAAAAGAGAATTTCCTAAACCAGCACCAAACAAAACAATACCAGTAACCACCTAAACTCCCTCTTCCCTCATATTCAAGCATCATCATAATTTCAAATATTAATTGAAGGATGTATCTCACAAATCCAAATATAATGTAAACGATAATACGAAAGCAATAAAACATGAAAATTCCTGCAATTTCAATCAGCTTCACCACCTAAGACAAAACAAAGAAAAGTTATGCCCATTCTCGTGATCAAAGCAAGGAAACTGGTGAACTAGTTCATAACAGATAATGTAATAAGTTGTACTGAATCCAACTATGAATCATGAACAAGTCCCAATCACAAAACAGAAAGCCATCACTAGTTAGTATCACTCCTTTCTTCCGTAGACAAATAATAATCCTGACCACCAAGCCAAAAATAATCATCATATTGTTAGATTGAATGAAAATATGTAATATTGTCAGTTTGGCATGGATGCTTCACTTTCAAGAGAAACAAGTGCTGATGTGCTTTACAATCTGGAGAGAATAGAACTGGAATCTTAAAAGCTGCAAAAGGACCACTGATTTACAAAAAAATAAAGAAAGCAGAGAGAACACATTTCATCAGATACTAAGAACAAGAAAGATAATAAACTACAGCAGAGTTTAATAGTTTAATGAGTAGTATGAACAAAATAACACAAGAAATATTTTCCACCACTCCCAAACCCATGTTTCATACCAAACACGCCCAAAAGACAGAAAAACTCCAAGTCCCCAACTAAACCCCCAAAACTAAAATCAATCATTCTCCCCAACATGCATAACCACTACGAATTATATTTCTCCAATCAAGCACATGAAGACACCTACCCAAACCACAAAGCAATCCAATCCTATAGCTCCAAGCCTCCAACTAACAAGGCCCTTCAAAAAAATTCCAACTTCTAAAACCTGCAAGCTTTCGTTGAACCGTCACAATTGTAAACAGTTGACACCTGCGGAGGCATCCCATTCTTTAAAAAAAAACTCTCAATTTGCACGCGTGCCTACGAATTGCACATTTCCGGAACCGGCCCAATCCAAGTATCCAACCAATCGCAAACACAACAATCTGATACTGACAACTAGATTGGATGTCAGAAAAAAGAACTAGAACGGGTGTCAGATCGGAGGATGTGGCATACCCCGCTCTTGGCCTCGACGGCGTGTTCGTCGTCGATGTGGCAGCAGAAGGCGACGAAGTCGAAGTCCTCGCCGCAGAAAGGGCAGTTGTACGCCTCCCCGCCGCGCGCCTCCACCTCCTCCACACCCGCTGCGTCCGCGTCGTCGAACCCCATGTACAGATCTGACACAGCCCACCACATCCATCACGCACGCATCAAATCGAAGCCCAGGAAAAACCAACAACTGGGGAAATCGATCGATCGAGAGCGGCCCCACGCGTACGTACCGTAGCGCGACTGCAGGGCGGCTGAGGAGGAGGAGCGGCCCCACGCGTCGCCGGCGTCCATGGCTGCGGAATCGAATCGAAACCCCTAGACCCGCTTCCTTCCTTCCCTCCCTCCCCTCGCCTCGCTCGCTCTCTCGCGCGCGTGCGCAGCACCACCCTTTTCCCCTTTCGTGGTGGTGGCGATTTTTTTTCTTCCCCTTTCTCTCTCTCTCTCTCTCCGCTGCTCCTGCTGTGCTGTGTGCGCGTGTCTGTGCGAGCGCGCGCGTGTGGTGGTGGACGTTGGCTTGTGACCGCTTCGGTTGGGGTCGGGGAGACGAGGACGACGAGTGATGTGGCCCCGGGTGTAGCGTGGACCAGGGGGTATGGTACGGTGGGACCCGGTTGTCATAGAGAGAAAAGGAAGGGCGTTGTTGGGGTGGTTGGTGGGGCCCGGGGGTTCACCGGTGCACCGTGTCCATGGACGTGTGGTGGAGTAGCTGAGGGGTAGTTGGGTGCGTTTATTTTCCTGGTCAGGCGGGCCGAGTGAAGACGACGACTAGGTAAAGACTTGGGTCAACCTACCTGGAAAACTAGGCCCGAGAACGGCCTAGACTGGGCGGAAGAAAAGAACCGGTTCTTTTGGGCTGGAAATATTGGACCCGTAGTAAACGCTGCTGAGCCGATGATGTTGGGCCGAATTTGGCTACTCGCTGATTTTCACATGTAGAAATAGACGTTTCGTTATGGGCTCGGTTTAGGGCCGATTTTATTTTGGATTGAATTTGGCACTGCCAAAGCCTGCCCACGTAGGAGAACCATTCGGCTAGGTTAACAAGGGTTTAGCTTATTTTAATTCAGCTAGGTTACCTAAATTGGATGCTTGTCTAGTACTGCTACTGTTTGCTTGGTTTAGGGGAAAAAACAAGGACGAGGCGTTTTGGAATTTCCTCCTGTGACGCCTCAATATCTTCATTTTGTATATCCAATCAATCAATTCTTCTCAAGACGGCAGCTGTCTATTGATCCCGTGGCATGGTTAATGTTTGTTTACGATAATATAAGGAATTACCAATAGTAAAAAGAATTGACAAAGCTATGAGTCATGCAACCACACGCACCCAAGAGCTAGGCCATGCACCCACACCCGCCACCTCATTGGCTCCATACCCATCAAATCAGTTGGCTGTGAAGACATGAAATTACCATCATTAAGGATGCGTTGAAAAAAATCTCGAAAACAGAAAATAGAAAAAAAAAACTAGACTCGTAGAATCCACATATCCGAGAGTCATCGGTAGAAAAAAAATAAAAAGTCACCAACAGGAGAAAAAATATAGATAAAATCGAAAAAAAATTAACCTATAGATTGAGCTCCATAAAACAAAGAATAAAAGAACACCATGAATACTCCTCCCTGTTATTATGATCGATATTGATGGTACCCCATCAATACGTGCACTCTCCTTAGCCGGGCTCACACTACACCGCTATCATTCTTTCATCGGCCTTGTCTCCACAGCCTTTGCATGCACTCACTAGCCACATAGAGAGAGGGGGATTTGGTGAGCTCAACCTTGCCCTCGACGGGGTGGCATGGAAGCAACGGAAGTAGCGCTTCCATGACTTTTTTGGGATAGAATATTGGCTAAGCAGTCATAGCTAGAATGGTAACAAAGCTACACTCGTTAGGTTTCACTAACCTTTTCCCCATCCCCATCTACACAGCAGGCATGGGGCACTCGATGGGTCCTCACACCCAACAACATAAGAGGTAGATCTAGCCGCTGCTTATCTTCCCTCAGGTTCTCCTCGCCATCGCTTCTCTTTCTTTTCTTCCATCACTGTTGTCTCGTTTGTGGGAGTTGGGTGGATGGAACCTCATCGCAAGGACACGAGCTCACCCGGTACATGATCTCTGTAGGTCACGCGTGGTGCCGTGAGACCAGAGCCTCTGCTGCCACAAGTGTTCGGCTCGAGACCACGGTCGACGGTGGCGTGTTGGATTTGGCCTAACAAGACATGGCAGTTGTTCAATGTGCCCGAAAGTAGGCGCAAAGCGGTAGCGGAAGCGACCACTGGCCCCGGTGGTTTGCTGCTCCACTCTGCAAGCAATAACGCAGCAAAAATCATGGAACAAGCATTGGCAGATTGGGCTGCATCGCATTGAATCCGGTCCCCGTCCGGCCGGGCAACCGCACGCGCCGTCACCGCGTGGCTAGCTGGCACTAGCAGCATTTGCTGTGACGAGGCTGCAGGCCCCTTCGTCCATTCGCCGAGTAGCAGGGGAGTACCAAGTACCAACCGGGTGCGTGCCGACAGCCGACGGACGTGCGTACGTCCAGATGGGATCTTTGGGGATCATCGGCCTGATTTTTTTCACATGCGATGTGTACGGTGTACACGTGCATCCAAGGAACTCCTACGGACCGGATGGGGGTGTACTAGCATATATACTGGCACTGCTCGTTTTGGCTGAGCGACTCCATCGATTTTCATTAGCACGTATGCATTTTTTTAGAAAAATTTCTATAGATAACTCTTTTTACAAATTTAAATAAGTCTATTTTTTTTTGCGATGAAAACAAAAGTTTATTTAATATTTAATCAATTATATAATT
This sequence comes from Oryza coarctata, assembly GCA_030770085.1. Classification (NCBI taxonomy): domain Eukaryota; kingdom Viridiplantae; phylum Streptophyta; class Magnoliopsida; order Poales; family Poaceae; genus Oryza; species Oryza coarctata. The sequence goes on from CM061471.1 coordinate 11,699,740, forward strand.
GGTTAAGCTCCGCCTAACAACACATGAAACGGAGCTAAATCAATCCAATCAATCCGTCGATAATAGCACACATGATCTTGTATAGCGTGTTAGAAATATGCTGATATTTTTAACAAAACCAACACAAATAACTCACGTTGCTCCTACTGATTAAGCTATAATTATAAGCTGACAAAAACTAATAAAGCAACCAAAAATCATATTGTTAACACCCCTAGAAAATAGAAAGCGATAAAAAAATCTATAAATTAATTATAAAATTCAAATTTGGCTATGGTTTATAAGGTGAAATCCTACCAATAGGGCACTGTAAAAAGGAATCACAATATAATACTCGGTCTTTCAGTTCGTTTGATAAAGAGTGGCACGGTCACACAACGACCAGCAACGAGTATAGCTACAAGCCTACACTAGTGACTATCTCTGCATTTGTGCTTCAAAAAATAATGGGCTGGTCAAAAAAGAGGAGAGAAACTCCCAGGCAAAAACAAAGCGTCAGCTAATTTAATGCACAAATCGATTCCTCCAAGATACTATGGTTAGCTCCTTTTTGCCTACTATGGCCATTTTTCAATTCCTTTTTTGTTTCTTCTTAAACCCATCTTATTATGTTTGCCTTCAAAGGAAAAAAAAGAAAACTATTTTGCCGTCGAACACTCGTACATCATATCCTGGTCACATGATTCCATCCATGACGGAACGGATCAGACAGAGACAGGGCTGCATAAATTAACATCACGCGAAGGAAATAGTTTGGACAGCAACTACTCCGCTTGCATATTCTCTTTTATTTTTTATTTTTTTAAGTTTGATTATATTTATAGAAAAAATGTAGTAATATATTAAATATATGTTGAAAAATTACTACATTTTTTTATGTAAAATTGATCAAAATTAAATACGTTTTGTAAAAAAGTTCGATTTAAAACATTAAAATATTTTATAATATGAAATAGAGAGGAAGTAATTGTGAATGAACAACACTGAAACGAATGCTATTGAACCTCGTATTTTCAAGAAATGGATTGCGCTCATCGTAGCACTGAAATGAAAGCATGGCTGTGAAAAATGTGTGCCTGCCTTCGAGTTTGTTGCTCTGTGTTGGTTTGAGCCAAGAAATGCACGAGCACAAAAGGTACGCTTAATCATAATTGATACTTGTTCAAATTAATTTAGGACAACCTCTTATACATATACTTTCTCCGTTTTAACATATATATACCTTCAGTTAGACAAGCAGTTATCCATATACATAACTAAAGGTATTATATTTTAGATTGAAAGATAGCTATAGAATGGAGTAAATAGTTAGCTAGGTTGCCACCTTTATATTTCCAATTGTTACCATACATTCATACGGTATCAGAGTCAACAGCGTCGAGAAGTGATTCATTTTCATCGACTCACATGCGAGAGGCCCATGACTACTGCTGTGTCAACTCGCTGGGCTACATGCTACATATGCTTGCAGGAGCTTTTGGTCAAAGTTAAGCAAAAGTTGCACGCCAGTGGCCGCTTGAATGGCCAGTTTAAATTAAGTTAAATTATCGCCTAGCTAGTGACCAGTTCGAATAATCTTGATCGGTTTAATTGTTTTTCGACATCATCTATGTTGTGTTCCAACAATATAAAACAATTAAGACATGGTAGTTGAATGCCATACTGTCTAATTCTACATGTAAAATAAACTACAACGAAACTTTTTATTTTTACAGCATCTTAAAGATATTCTCAACACAGTCATCAACCACAAACCGAGCATAGCTCTAGACAATCTTCAGGGTTAATTGCACTAATTCTAGTTTAGATCTTATGGTGGCCAGTTTTGCAATACCTAATAGTGGCTACTAGCTTGATAGAAGCATTCAACAATCATTCTTTTCAGCGACTCAATAGAGATCCTATAAAATTCATTTTACAACAATTAATTTATCCTAATAACATAATTCTACTATTGCTCCGTCGAACTCGCCGCAACTTCCTTGGAGCTAGCTGACGTGACAGCAGCATCGGAGAGTATTTTGCTCATTCTGAGAGCGTTGTAGTTAACCAGTTAATACGGCGAATGCTGGGTTCAGTGGTTCGTCTCATGGAGCAGAAGCTTTGATGGGGCACTAGGTTGGTAAGATCAGCTGGAAGGTGAGTGTAAATTTCACCAAGTCAATGCATTCTTGGATTGCTGGAGCTTTGCATTGTATGAGCTTTCTAATTCCTCCTGCAACATTACAAGGCAAAAGCTGAGATTTTGAAAACTATGGAACCAAAAGAACACACGTAGACGATTTCTTGCAAGCAAAGCGCTGTAGCAAGAGTAGATGCGAGTACAGCGCCAGATCCGTTCAGTTAAAGAAATGGAAGAGCTTGACTGGAAACTAAGCACGCATGTCCAGTTGCCTGACATAGAAAAGTAGAAAGAAATACTACATACCTTGCAAGCTTTCAGCAATGGTTGAAGAAACGATGTCCTGAAAAGCCTGACAGATTTTTCAAAGGATGTTCTTTCCCAATCTGTAGTCCATCACAGGATTATCAAAAGACTATTTAAAGTTTAAAATGAAATAGTTAAAACACAGGACTCCTAAAAGTGCAGAATTTATCACTTGCCATTTTCAGAATCAGTACGAAGACCAGCTGCATGAGCTCACCCAAAAGCTGAATAAGTACAATAATTTCAACAAGTCAGTTTAGCATGATGATGCTTCCAAAGATAAATCAGATCTTACAACAATGTTTCTTAATGCTTGGCACTGTAGGTCACACCTGTGAAAGAGTTGGAACTGTCGTAGGATCAAAATCATCACAGTTATCTGGATCAATTGGAACACAAACATGGCCTAGGGAACGATTTTAAAATAATTGTTGTAACTCATTAGGTAGACAATATTTTATGCATAAGCACAAAAATAAAATCAATGCATATATATGAAAACTGTGTATCATTCAAGGAACATTTGCACTAGAGATTTCCATAGTACACGTGAATATACACGGACAGCCAAATAAAATGTCTTTCTGGTGCAAACAAGTGAGTAACCTTATACATTAGATGGAAAAATAAGAAATATACTCGGGTGGAACCTGTCTTTGGGTGTATGCAAAAGGGTGCTTTCAGTAAATGATTCATGTGCTTCGAAACCTGATATTCACCAGAATGTTGAATAGGAATCAGAATATGGATTTATAACTTGCTGCAAACATATGCTGTTAATAGTTTTTCTTTCACCTCCATGTCAAATCTAGGATATGCATATGAGAAGACAATCTCTTCTATACATCTACGGAGCCCCTGTGCCTGAAACATATGGAAAAAAAAACATCATTGTGCATTCAGCATAATAGAATGAACTGCCAGAAGCAATTGTAAATAAGAAACCAATCCCACATGCAACATTGTGATGAAATCTTGAGCACAGAATAACCAATATGATAAAACTGATACAGTCAAATGTAAAAATAAAATTAAGTAGGATTCCTAGAGAACATGTGTGGACCTTGTGTTTTCCTGACTGCAAGGTTGATTTTAGTTGCTCCCACCTGGTAGAATTTGCATCTTCCCTTGAAATAGAAGATTGTCTGCTTCCTTGCCACTTGTCATGGAGCTCACTAGCAACATCTAGAAATGAAACACACTTTACGATGATTTAAAACATTCAAGACTTGATGAACGAGAAATGGTTGATGGCAGTGATGATACTAATTCTTACCTTCATCTGTGATAAGATCAAGTATTTTCTGATATCTCTCCTGAGATGCAAAGAGTTGTTGGCTAAGTAGTAGCTTATCTTCAAAGAAGCTCTTCAGAACATCTGTATGACCATCTATAGGAAAATAGAGTCATTACAACCTACGTGGCAATTTGTTTAACTGATAAACCAACAACTAACAACAAAATCTCAGTCCCAAGCAAGCTAGGATAGGCTAGAATTAAAACTCAATAAGAGTCTCAAATCACGGTTCAGTCACATCAATAACTGCTTTCCAAGTACTCATATTTAAATATAGATATTTAGATATATCTCAATCTTTTAAGTCTATTTCTATTGCCTCTCTCTATATTAATTTTGATTTTTCTCTCTCTCCTCACATTATTATTTTAACTTAGATTCTACAATGTACTGGTGTCTTTGGGATTTTCTTTGAACATGACCAAACCACCTCAATCGATGTTGAACAAGATTTTCTTTAATTGGTGCTACCATTAGTCGATCACATATATCCTCTTTTCGGACTCAATCTATTCTGTATGACCACAAATCTAACGTAACATACGCATTTTTACAACACTCAACTGTTGAACATATAGTCTTTTCGTAGGTCAATATTTTGCCACATAAAGCATAGCAGGTTTAATCGTCGTTCTATAAAACTTACATTTTAGCTTCTGCGGTACTCTCTTATCACAGAGTATACCAAATGCTTAGCGTCACTTCATCCAGTCCGCTTTAATTCTATAACTAACGCCTGCATCAATATATCTATCTATCTGTAGCATCGATCCCAGATATCGAAAGGCGTACTTCTTAGACACTACTTGGCCTCCTAAACTCATATCTATCTCGTGCGCAGTGATACCAAAGTCACATCTCAAGTATTCGGTCTTAGTTCTGCTTACTTTAAAACCTTTGGACTCAAGAGTCTGTCAGCACAACTCTAGTTTCCTATTTACTCTCACTTAACTCTTATTAACTAATATTATACCATCTACAAAGAGCATACATCAAGAGATATCTCCCTATATGTTTCTTGCAACCTCATCCATTAACAAGACAAAGAGGTATGGGCTCAAGACTGATCTCTGATGTAGTCCTATTTTAATCGAAAATTAACATGTACCATTATTTGTTCAAACACGAATAATAACATTGTTATACATATTCTTAATGAGAAACATACTTTGTTGGGACTTTATGTTTATCCAAAACCCACCACATAATATTTCTTGACATCTTGTCATAAGACTTCTCTAAGTCAATAAAAACCATATGTAGGTTCTTCTGTTCTCTAAACCGGTCCATAACTTGTCTTATTAAGAAAATTACTTCTATGGTTGACCTTCCAGGTATGAAACCAAATTGGTTTATAGAGATCCGCGTCGTTCCTCTCAAACGGTTGTTAACATCAAAATTTGGTAAACCTCTGCAGAAGGGATCAGATAGTCAATTGGCTTATGAAAAGAGGTCGATTGATACCGGAAAAGAGACGATTGAATGGATGAAGATAGATTCGATTTAGTTGAAGATGAAAGATTATCCAGCTGAGACCGGTTTTGAGGAGGAGTCATAAAAGCTACAGCAAGGTGGTTGTATCTTTGTAAAATATATATTATAAGATAGCAAGTTTAGTTAGTTTTGTTAACTTCTTAGAGAGTTTCCTTTCCTGTTTAAGAAATAACGTCTGAAGTTTGTTTGTAACTATATTGGACTTATGTAATCACAAGGTATAAATATAGACTCCCCATGTAGCCTTGTAAATTATCCACACGGGTTAATATAATCTCGGCGCATCACCATTCAAGTTCGTCTAGCTCTCAACACGAGGCTGCATCGGTTAGGTCCGATCTTCTACGAAGGAATACGTCTCACCATTATCTTGATGTATCCGCTCTGCCTAAGGCTGCATCGGTTAGATCTAACATCTTAGTTCGATCGGGTACATCACATCACATTAGCATGGGATCTATTGCCTTATCGAGCTCTATCTACTGTCATCAGTCTCAAGCTGCATCGGTTAGTTTCGATCTTCTAGACTGTTGATAGTATATTGAGCCATAAGCTGACAGGTCTTTACGCGACGTTTCATCGGAACAGCCATCCGATGAGTTATCCTTACACTGAGCTTCACACCTAACGTATCAGCTTTTCAGCCGATATAATATATCTTGCCTAGCGATTAATCTGGTTCTATTAGATCCGACCTTATACTGTCTCAGTTAGGTTCGATCTATTAAGGTTGTGTCTAATAGAGCTGGCATCGAGATCTAACAGATTTCGTTCTCCCATCGGCTCAGCTAACCGATGAGTTTACTTATATGCCCGCATCGGACCCACAGCCGATGGGTTCACTCGGTCCCTACGTTTGGTACGTCCAATCTAGCTCCTGCCATTTTGGTACCGTTAGTTTCAGTCTTATACTGTCTCGGTTCGGTCCGATCTATCAAGACTGGCTCTAACGATACCGTCATCGGTGGTCATTAGGTCACGTCCCTTTAGGAGATCAAACCTCGCTCTCTACCGCTTATCGCATATTCTATTCGGAGCGTCATCGGCTCTACAGCCGATAAGTCTTTTATTTTATTCCTCGCTATTCGTCTATGCCGTTATCGGTTTTCTAGCTGATGTATGATCGCTACAGCCCTTATCGACAACCAGCTGATAGCAGGAGTACATTGGACTCACAAGCGACGACTATCTTAACCCTATTGGCACACCCAGCTGATAGCAGGAGTCCATATCGGCCTATCGGCCGATTGACTCAATGTTCTAACTCTATCTTCCTTATCAATTAGAGATTAAATTGAATGGCATGTCTGCAACTGCAACAACCCGAAGACTCCAATGAGCCGAAGGACCTGCACTAGAGCTAAGCAAATCTTCCAGACCTTCGCGTGTTTGGACGCGATCGTATCAGACCTCCATCGGCTAACGCTCGCTCGCCTTCTTGACGCGCCTCTCTGCCTGATCCAATCTCCCCTGCGCACGAACAACGATACTCGATAACTCTCTCCCATAGCTTCATAGTGTGGCTCATTAACTTAATTTCTCAGTAATTAGTACAACTTTGGATATCTCCCTTATTCTTATAGATTGGTACAAATATATTTCTCCTCCACTCCTCAGACATCGTGTTCAATTGAAAAATATTGTTTAACAACATGGTTAGCCATACTATAGATATATCCTTGAAACATCTCCACACCTTGATTGGAATATCATCAGGGCCCATCGCCTTACTTGCTTTCATCCTTTTCAAAGTTTCTTTAACCTCAGATTTTTAGATCCTCCGCACAAAGCTTCTATTGGTGCCATCCGACGTGTCGTCCAACTGGACGGTAGTATTCTCATTCCTACCATTGAACAAATTATCAAAATACTCTTACCATCTATGTTTAATCTCATCCTCCTTCACCAAAAGATGCTCCCTCTCATTCTTAATACACTTAACTTGGTTAAAGCCCCTTGTCTTCCTATCACGAGCCCTAGCCATTCTATAGATATCCTTCTCTCCTTCTTTCGTAATCAAACGTTGATACAGATCCTCGAAAGTCCACCCCTTTGCCTCACTCATAGCTCGTTTTGCGATTTTCTTTGCCACCTTATACTTCTTCATGTTATCCTCACTCTTGTCACGGTAAAGCGTTTATAGCATTCTTTATTCTCCTTAATAGCTCTTTGCACGTCTTCGTTCCACCATCAAGTGTCTTTAGTTTTGTATCCACTCCCTTTGGTCACTCCAAACACCTCTGAAGTAATCTTCTGAATGCATATTGCCATCTTTTCCCATGTTATTTACATTGTCTTCTTCCTTCCAATAGCCCTCTTCGATACCTTTCCTTAAAGACATTTGATGTCTCACCTTCCAACTTCTACCACTTGGTTCTTGTAATTTTGACCTGTTTATCCCTACGAGCATGCAATAGAAAGCAAAAGTCGACCACCACCAGCATATGTTAAGAAACCACATATTCTTTAGATATCAGCTTATAATCCACGCATGCTTGTTTATCCTTATAAGGGCAAAGTCAATCTAGCTAGAGTGTTGGTCACTACTAAAAGTTACTAAATGAGATTGTCTCTTTCTAAAGATAGTGTTGACTATCATCAGATCAAAAGTTATAGCAAAGTCTAAAATTTCCTCTCCCTCCTGATTCCTACCACTATACCCAAAATCTCCATGTGCCGCCTCGAAACCTGTATTTGTTGCACTTACATGGACATTAAGATCCCCTTATAAAAAGCTTCTCACTACTAGGTACAGATCTAACCAAACCATCTAAGTCTTCTTAAAAATATCTCTTAGCACTCTCATCCTAGCCTACTTAAGAGGCATATGCACTAATTACGTTTAAGACTATATAACTAATGATAAGTTTAACTAAAATGATGATATCCCCTTGCTTTCTCACCTCCACCATACCATTCTTGAAGCTCTTATCAATCAGAATTTCTACTACATTTTTATTTAAAGTTGTTCCTGTGTACCAGAGATTGAAGCTAGTACTGTCCACCTCCTTCACCTTCTGATCCTTCCATTTAGTCTCTTAAACGCACAAGATATTTACACGCTTCCTAACCGCTGTCTGACTAACTTTCTTAACTTACCTGTAAAAGACTCTACATTCCAACTATCTAAACAGATCCTAGTTAGCTCGACTTGCTTCCTTACCCTTCGTACCCGCCGAGTCAGATATAAAGACCCTTGCTTATTTTTCACCACATCTAGGCAACGATGTGGTGTGCCACTAAGAATGCGACATCGTGATCATTGCTCACTTTGACACCATACCCAGATCATGACATGACATGTCACAGGGATAACGACTTGACCATTGTCCATTTAACACCATACCCGGATTCCTATATGGCACGTTGTTAAGAGGGTTATGTTCCAACAGAATTTTTTTGGGTTTCATCTTCATAAGAGTAGTTAAGTTTTTACGTTGACTCGCTAAGCTTAACACAACTCTCCTCCTTTATCAAGGCTTAAGGACCTGCTATGTTGAGACACCAAATACACCCCAACATTGATAGAGTTTTCTTAACTAATAAAGCATATGAAAATTCAATTCATGATTAAAAACAAGGAACTAAGAAAATTGAGACATACGCAAGGAAAGGATGAAGAACAGCGCCAGGCAATGAAACTTTCTTCATTGTATTTTCTCCACCCTATGAACGATCCATACAGTAAGATTTCAGCGATAAAACACCATCTAGAGTCATGAATAAAGAAAGGCCACCTTGTAGACACGAAGATAATCGGCAATTGCAGCTCTTTGTTCATTGTTGAGCCTAACAGGAGAACAATGAAGCATTTTAGGATCATCAAACTAAAGGGAGGAAACAAAAGGAAAAATTGATGCATACTTTCTTGCTCTACTATCACAAACCCAGCAATGGACACCACGACGGCCACTATATACCCACAATATGTGATTGAAACCAAAATCATCTGCAAACACAGAGTTTTGATTGTGACAAGTCAAAATAAACAAGGATATAGTTGACTACAGATCTACAATTCAAGTCAATTAAACTGCAGTAAGAGGGAGCGTTGCATGTGTGCTTAATTAATTGCATTGCAAAACAGCATGCCTCTAAGCGAAACATCCAAGATTTTGATAGCAATGGTCATTAAGGGCCAGCAGTCCATGCAGACATCAGCTCCAGAGCAGCAAAAGCGAACATCATCATAATCTGATGTATCCTCTGAAGTTGAAATGGCTCACAGCTGGCAACAGATGCTTGAAGAAAACATGCAGACAAAATTCACAGGAAAACTTTGCAGGTTTCTTACAATATCGAAAATAAATTCTCTCTCCACTGGCACAAAGACATTGTTGCCAGAATGAGCATAGGCATGACGCTTTGCAGGCTACAAAGGAAACAATTTTCATCAGGAAACAGAAAAACAGAGCTTAATGCATAAAATCAAATTCAGAAAAAGAAATAATGGACAACTTTAGTGATTGCACATCGTACATCTACACTGTATACAGGTCCAATATCGTTCTTGAAAGGGCACTTTTTCATGGAGAGAGCATAGATTACCTACAACTACTATTACAGTGTATATGTATGCCAAGATGTTTTGCTTGAAGATCGCAACTTTCTGTGGAATATCCAAGACAAAGAGAAAATAATCAGAGAAATGAGCAGCGTGCGGTGCCTAGTTTCTTAACCTTCAGCGCATTAGAAGAAGGGAAGCACTACTGTACCATAGTAGATCCTGAGGTAATCAGCATTGAAGCCATCCGATACAGCGGTGGCGGCCGCTTGCTGATGCTGCCCATCGATCTCCATTGCATCAACCCTCTCGACCTCCCTTGCCATCGTCTCTGTTTCAGATCAAGAACTGTCCCTGGTAAACACTAAGCAAAAAAGTGTACGATGAGATAAAGATTGTGCTTGATTTGAAGAATATCGCCGTGAAACATAAAGGAAATGAAATTACAGCGTATTTTATGCTGTAACTGATGACCATTCATTAGCACTTTCAAAGGCAAACGTAGCATGCATCACCAAAATTGAAAAAAAAAAACTGGAGTACTGAAGAGCTACTTTTTGTCCTTTGTGCTTCATCTAATAAACCAGAACTGCTAGCAAGAACTAAAATAGTTTACTCGCTGGAAGAAAAAAAAAGAAAAAGGAGAATAAGTAAGTAAGTAAGTCAAGGAAGGAAGGAAGGAAGGAAGAGAGAGAGAGAGAGAAGATTCAGCACACAATCAGATCAAGGTACTAGCACAGCAGCTGCAGCAGCGCAGCGCAGGGGTGGCGATGGCGACGCGCGCCGGGAGGCGGGAGGGTGATGGGGGCGACGCGGGTGGCTGGGGAAGCGGGGTCGGCGGCGCGCACGGGGCTGGGGGAGCGGCGGCGGCGATCGAGCGGGGCAGGAGGGGGGAGAGGGGTCAGGTAACACGGAAATTGATCTTGATTTATTCTAATTTCTTACAGATTTACCTAATTAAAATCTGCTACAATCGATCGAGTGACCAGTTCAATTCAGATTGAAATCAACAACAAAGGGGAATGGTTTGAGGGACTCGAGAAGGGGGATTCATCTCAAAGTTTCTTACCTCCTTTTCACTCATGCTGTCCCGGTGGCCACCGGTGATGGAGAGGAGAGGCGCCGAGGCCGCGTCGGTGCTTGCGGAAGAGAGGGAAAGGGAGAGAGGACACAGAGCGAGAGAGAGGAGCAGGCGGTGGTGGGGGCAAGGTTTACGGCAGAGAGGAAATGGCAGGAAGAGGGAGCGGCTCCCGCCAAAACTGCCAGAGAGCGCGAGGAGAGCAGAAGGGTGTCGGCTCTTGCTTGGCTAGTTGTTGGCTGGGCTGGGGTTCCCCGACCTAGCATATACTACCTAGGGACTAGGCGTGACGCGGTCTATTCCTTTAGCAAAACTTTAAATCAATTTTTCTTCTAAATTTTTTATCCGATTTTACTGGTGTCTTTATTTTAGTTAAATCTTTATAACAAAATCTCACATAATTATGTTTCTAATGTCAAAAAACATATAAATATATTTCTGATTGAAATATTTTTATATGACTAGTAAGATGCTCGTGCGTTGTAATAGGATATTTATTTTAGTTAAATCTGTATAACAAAATCTCACATAACTATATTTTTAATGACAAAAAACATATAAATATATTCTTGATTGAAACATTTTTATATAACTAGCAACATGTCTGTACATTTGTAACGGGATACTATATTACTCCCCTGTCCATTACGTATTATTATGTATATAATATGTGTTCTTTGATTTTATTTCTTTCACACTCATGCAACTTGCTTGACATGTAAACAAATGATCCATAGAGGAATTTTTACTGAATTTGCAACTTGTCTCTGCTCTCTCCAATTTGGAACCATCAAATAATCCATGGTGGATTTGCAGGGGGAGGGAAATGCTATCCTGTTTGGGGCTCTTCTGTGAAGCTGGATGAGATGTGATTAGCTTGATATCCACATCGGCTCATGCCAAAAATAAATATTCACAGCCTAATCCGGCTTTAATTAAATCCATCCAGAGCTGAGTTCATCAACTAGCTAGTTTAATTAGTTACAGAGTGAAGAGAAAACATAATCAATCAAATTCATGACGCATGCTACCTTGGGCAGCATCATCACAAGGCAGCTCCCTGTAATATGTGTTGTCCATTTGCCGTTGCATTTGATCGCAGCCTTATCGTTAGCACCTACGTTTGAAGCAAGAGAAGAAAATCAACAAGACAAAGTAAAATTAAAAAACAAAGAGCCTTTTCTTTTCAATAATTGTGCAAGGGAAGAGAATCAGCTTTGCGTTCTCTACTTCGCTGTCGAATATGTACCTGCACGGCTGCACCAATTTCCCACCGGTGAGGAATTCCCGATCCACTGCCTAATTTCTAGCTAACTCTCATCTGTTTATTGCATCTAATCATAGCCTAGCTAGTTGGCTAGCATCCCTAATCAACATAGACATGCACATGCTGATCACTGTCCAGAAAGATCATATGACAGGCACAAGAACTAAACCGTCCCGTAGATCTTGTCATGATGGCGACCGCACAGGCGATGAGCGGGGTCGGCGTCGGCCTGCCGGGTATGCTTCCATCTCCGCTGTCGCTGCTGCAGATGACATACCTCACTCTTCAGGCGAGTTCATTGTTGATCACTCCACGTCGCAGGTTTGGCTCCCGCCGTCGAGGGGCCTATGGAGTCCTGCGATTTGTGTAGATCGACCAGAAATGTGGAAGATGCATGATTGTTCAGTTTATATTTACGGGAATAGCATGATGATGTAAACGGGAATCGGACTGCTGGCGCAGACGACGGGCAGCGATCGGACCGCCGAAGACGGACAAAGACGAGTGGAGGACGAACCGAAAATTGCGCATTTTCAGAAGTAGGTTAGATTAGATTAGATATATAAAACATCACAAAAATACGTGCTAAAACATTAAAAAAACATTATGTGTCAAAATTTACAAATAAACTAAAAAAAGTCGTTCGTAGTATAGTTATTGAAATATTTAAATGACATCATATAAAAAAAGAATTCTATTCCAAGATAAAAACTTAATATATACGATATAGTTAGAATCTAGATGAAACATGAAACATATATATTTTTTCTTTTCTTTTAGAATATAATTAAGTGGGATCTTGTTGCAAAGATTTAGTTGCAACTAATATACCTAATAGTAAATCGGATAATTAATTTAGAATAAAAGAAGCATTAAAGGTCGCTAATGAAGCTGTCACGTGCATGTACTAATCCAATGCAACTTACCATCCCATGCCTAGTAGGCATGTAGCAGGGCTACTTTACAGAGATGAAAATGCAAGTAGCGGGAGGCACAGGCTAGAGAGAAAAATGTATAAAGCGGGGCGTCCTATCTTTTAAAAGTTGGATCGGACGCCCAAATCTAAGCATTCTCTGTTGTTTGTTTGATTGGCTCTGCGCTTTGAAGCAGCGTGGGCATTGTGGAAATGGAAGGGATGACGAATTAAAAAATGTTTGGATTGATACAAATGAATTGTAAGTAACATTTTACTGACTTTCGACTCTAAATGCTATATAGAGGAGCATATCCAACATTTCCAGCATACCACGTTACATTACCGCTACCAGTCCTTCATCGCCATGATGGCCATGTGATCAGCGACGTGCGGCGCCGAACAGAACAATGCGTGTCGTCGCCGCTTCCGCCTCCGCCTCCACGCTCCGCCCTTGGCCATCCCCAGCCGTCCGATCAAAATCCAACGGCCCGGACCGCCTCACCCACCTCACGCGGCCCCTCTCGGCCCCCGATCTCCACCTCCGGCGACCGCCGGAGCCCACCCGCCGCCGCCGCCGCCACATGGCTTCCTCCCCCTCCGCGACCGCCACAGGTGAGGGTGGCTCCTTCACTGAGATGAACTCGGTCGCGGACTTCGCCGCGGTCACCGCCCCTGGCGGCGGCCGCGTATCCGTCGTCGGCTTCGGCTCCCTCCTCTCCGGTGAGCACCTCACCTCGGCGGCCGCCAACGCTCGATTACCCTGAGCCCTTAAACCCAGCGCCTGCACCGCACCGCACCTAATTGGTTCGAGGTTCTGAGTGGCAGAGCGGAGCGCAAGGAGCACGTTCCCGGAGCTGGAGGGGTTCCGGGTGGCGGCGCTGCGCGGGTTCCGGCGCGTCTTCGCCCACTCCGCCCCGATCTTCTTCGAGCGCGGCATCGCCATCGAGGCCACCAAGGTCAGGACTACTGTTGAGTGGTGCGACTGTAGATGCTAAAAAAAAAAGCAAAGAATGGAGCTGCAAGTTGATTACCATATGAAACTATGAATCATATCTTTCTCAATTTGGAATGGACTGTACTTTGGTTGCATTTTACAAGAACAATAAAACTTAGTTTCTGCTTGTGTGAGCTTTTCTGCAATATACTGCTTGAGTGAGCTTTTTCTCCTTATGGTCATTGAACAAAGGGAAGTAGAGTGCTATTTTGAGCTATGAAAAAGTTCTATGATTGATTTGTTTGTTTGAAGATGTGTAGTCTAGTAAGTGCTTTTGTTAGGAATTTGCATTTGGTTCTTGAATTTTTCATAAATCTCTTGTTTTCACTGGAGCACCGGGCTGACTTGTAGGAGTTCTCAAGCTTAAGTGTGGAGCCGTGTGAGGGTGAACTGATCGTTGTCACTGTGTTTGAAATAAATGACGATGAGGTATTGTGGTTTACCCTGTGATAATGCTTCAGATTTATTTAAGCAAAGGAATAAAGCTTTTCTGAGCTTATTTTTTGCCACGGAAGGATTGAAAAGTGATATTTTCAGGTCCCAGCATTCATCGAGAGGGAGCATGAGTTTAGATTTCTTGCGGTGGGTGCCAAATAATTCATTGGATGCTAACCTATTTAGTTAGATTTTCAATTTCTTCATTTGAAACCTCAAGCAGTTTGGAGTTTAGATTTTTTAAGTCCTGATCTGTAATTTAGACTGTCTTTTATGATTATTTGCAGTTAATTTTTCTTTATATCTAATATGCTGTCAGGTTGTTCCTGAAGGACTGGATGGGGTGCCTTATGCAAATCCAGCAGTAAGGGCTTAAATTCTGTTACTGCAATTATAGCTGTAACATCTTGTTTTCTTCTGCTGCTGCCCCCTGAAATGGAATTATTTTTCTGCTTTGATTCAGGTTGTCTGTGCACGTTATAGTGCTGAAGAATATTTCCATGTGAGATGCAAAGGTTGAATCTATATCACAGTCAGATTTTCTCATCAGTTCTACATTTCATTTTAATATCTTGCATTGACTATACTGGTATGGATATCTGTGTTATGACAATTCTGGACAGTCAGTGTTGTTCTTGTTTCGTTGTTGATGAGGTTTCATAATCAGGTTACAGTGTTACAGTCTATTACAGGATATAACTTGTCCATGTTTTGAGTAAAGACTAATCTGTTCTTGACTTCATTTGATATCCTTTCAGATTCTATAAGATTGTTGTTATGTGTGCTTGCTGTTGACCATGGATACTGGGACATGTACTTGATTTCCTTTGTCAGAGATTAGATTTATTTTGATAATTTGGATGCTTCCCTTACCCGTCTATGTCAAATTAATGCATTCTTATGCAGGTATAAGGTATTTACATTCAGGGATTGCTGTAGGCAGCTCAGAATTATAATTGTGTCTAATTCCATACTGAATGATTCTTTCTATAGGAAGCAAGGAAATATATGATCAGCGCTATGGACAATACAACATCGATAGAATATGGAGAGATGATATTTTACCCTGTCGTGTTTATCTTAGACATTGGTAAGTGCTTTCTGTTCAAACATCTTATGTGCAGTCTGCAGAGCTGCTTTTTTTATAACTTAAATTCGCATGTGATTAACATCAGAAAAGTTATCTTATTCTAATTGAAACCACTGAACACCTATCAACTGATTAACTCCACTGGTTAGGCATTTATTTTTTATTCCACTGGGTACAACCAATCAATGGCATGTCAAAGCAAGATTCATTTATAACCAAAATGTTATTGGTTTGTGTCATCTAAAAGTGAGATGCATTTCTGAAGCAAAGGGAAATCATTGCTTTGAACATTCTAGCTATCCAGTAGCAGCACACTTTGTATTGAAATGTCATTATCAGTCATTACTTTGTTAGGCATGTTGAATCTTGATCCTTCTGATATTAGAGTCACCTTTCATGGTACTGATTGCTTTGCAGTGTCCTCGCTGCGAAAAATCTTGGAGAACCAGCATACAGCAACTTCTTAGACCACACCTATCTGGGTGACCGGACAACCACAATAAGGGAATACTTGGCCACTACCGGATCCGGCATCATGGAAGAGGAGCCTCCAGAATCGCTAAAAAGCCGCTATGGCGGCTAGCTAGCTAGCTAGCTCCAAGAAGACGACTCCGTCAACTCCCACAGCCACCACAGATTGAAATTCCATTCGCTTTGCTGCCTATCAAATCGGTGGTTCGTGTGTTCCATGATTCTGCTAAAAAATCCTGATGCTTCAGTACATGATACCAAAATTCCGAATTTTCGGGCCACATAGGGTTAAGACTTCAGAGGAAGATGTGATTCATGGGCCTCTCATGAGAGAGTTGAATGATTGATGTACCACAACAATAATAGTGACTATTTTTTCACCACCACAGAAATTCTGGAGCCATACATGCAGAAAAATGAGGACAAAATGCATCTTTTTTTCTGCCTTTTCTTGTGGCTGCCGTTGATTCTCGGACACCTTGACAAGGACGGTGGTGTGAAAGCCGGAGGATTGGATTTCCCGGTCATCCACTAGCAGCAGCAGAAGAGCTCACCGGCCGGCCGGCTGGTCAGGTCAATCGTGCACGGTCTCAATCATGGCGGCAAATTGCATGTTCTTCCGGCCTGTAACAATCTGCCTTTTTGCGCCTCTCAACGACGGCGACGTCGTCTTGTTTCTACTCTAATGTTCTTGTCTCGTCGGCGTGTGCATTTTGTTGTACGTGTTTAGGACGGTGGCGAGTGGAAGAAGAGGCAGATCGCCGAGCAGTCGTCGACGGCGATGCCCCGCCGCTTGCGTCTCCATGCTCGGACCGCAAACTCGACGAGCCGCTTCGCCGCCTTCTCCCCCTCCGGCGCCGACGCCACGATCTGCACCGCCTCCTCGTTGGACACCACGTCCCACACCTGCTGGAGACGAAGAAGAAGAAGAAGTTGAGATGTTTGTCCATAAAATGGAAGGATTTTTATTTTTTATATATAATTTTTGTTTGTTTACCCCGTCGGTGGCGAGGATGACGAACTGGTCCCGACCGGTGAGCCGCCGCTGCGTCACCTCCGGCGTTGAGATGACGCCGTAGTCCTTGACGCAGTAGTCGCCGAAGGCGCGCGACATGGCGAGCCCCGGGCCCTCCCTGTCCGGCCGCCACACCCGGTGCACCCCCGGCTCGTCGGCGAGGCAGTGCACCCTCCCGTTGCACTCCCTGATCCTCTCCCTCTCCTCTGCATCCACGCAATGCAAACATCAGCAATGGCGGTAGGAGTCTTAATTAGCTAGTGTCCGGCGATCGTCACGGACAGCGAACTTACGAGGCAGGTTGGGCTTGAAATCGACGGTGAGCTGCACGGCGGCGAGGCGGCCACCGCCGTCGTCTTCGTCGGGCGCGGCGGTGGCCAGCACGGCGCGGGAGTCGCCGACGTTGGCGACCACGAGCAAGTCGCCCTGCTTGACGATGGACAGCGCGGTGCAGCCGCTGTGCACGGCGTCGAGGCGGCGGCTGGCGCGGAGCTCCTCGTCGACGGCGGCGCAGGCGGCCAGGTAGGACTGCCGCCACAGGTCGAACTGGCACTCGCAGAGCCTCTTCTCGCCGCCGTCGATGAGCGACGCCAGCGTGACGGCCTCCCGCCACCGCCGCAGCAGCGCCGGAGGCAGCGACTCCCGCACCGCCTTCGCCACGTAGTGCCCCCACTGCCCATGCCCGTCGAAGATGCCGCAGAAGATGCTACCCTCCTCGCGCCCGAATCCCTGAACAAGAAGACGCCCATGAGAACAAGAACTCATTTCACTTCGAAAGTTCAGAATTGAACATGAAAATCAATTTTTTTACATCACTTTTGTCAATTTTTTTCTGCGAAAGATGAACGGATCAAATTGTACTAGCATTGTTCTAAGGATTTGTTTAACGTTTAGGTTAGAATCATGCATGTTAATAAAAAAAATTAAAGATTCAATTATGACATCATGTAAACCAGCTGAACCAACCTCATCGGGTCGGAAAGGTGCCAACCTACTGGTGTAGCCTGACAGATCTTTCTCTCTCCTCCCATTTCCTGTCTATCTCCTTAAGTTGGTGGTGACACCCTCGCCCTGCCATCTTTTTTATCTTTGGCATTGTCCTGCTATCGAAAGTACCATCGTCGACCTTATCTTTTAACCACTTGCTTCGTCTTGTCCTACCGCTAATATCGAGCCACCGCCAGCTGTCGATTCTTTAGTAGTACCATCGCTGCCTCACCTCCCTACTCTAGCCCTAACCTAAAACTCTAACTAGTCAGCCCACCACTATCTCATCGAAGCTAAAAAAGTACCGTAACACAAATCGTGTGTATAGATTTAACGGTGGAGGATTTGATAGAAATTCACTCTAAATTCCTATGGAATGAAGCTTTATGAATTCCATACTTGTTTACGATATATATAAAAAAGAAGCATGTGAACATTACATAATAAATGCTATAAATATTTTAATTGGAGGGCCTTATCTCTATGATAACAAATTATAATATCTAAAATCACATCTAGGAAGAACTCTCAAGAATGTGTTGATGTGATCTACTTTCCATGCATCCACCTTAACTGCAGAGTTTAACTAACCAAAGGCAGCTTTAGATCCAGACACCAATAAACTGAAAAGGTGAGATAAACCAAGAACCCAAAGCACCTTGTTTCTTTAGCAAATAAATGACACGTAAACATTGTCCTTTTTGGCGCAGTTCAGAAACCCTTAGAAGACAAAAACAAACACCAGATCCAAGAACTTGGTGAAACAGCATGCATCAAAAACCGTGTCTAGGTAACTGTCCCTGAAATTGACTATTTCATTATCCCATCACTGATCTAAGTTAGTTAATGGCCTAATACTAATAATAGTCTTAATCGTCCTGAAGAGAACAAAGCGAACTAAAACAAAAGATTAGGTGAGCAATCGAGATAGAAGTCAATCGAAATTACACGAGAACAGGAAATTGTTTGCTTTCTTGTGTGGTCAGTAACGAGAACTAGTCCTATACCGCAAGTACTATCGCCAACTTTTTTCTTCAAAGAAAAAAAAAGAAGAGATATTTTTAGAGCCCATAGATGAATAAGGACAATGAATTATGAGTTTATGACAACATGTTCAAATTCTCACCATAATAAAAACTTCCTTGCTGAAAATAAAAACGAAATTAAATTGAACCATTTGTGACGACTAGTAAATCAGGTCAAAATATGAACGAAAAGAAATGTTTTTTTTTTGTCATGTTCGAATTGTTTCGTGGATACGATGCATTAGTATCATGTGCCATTTCTACGGTTACGTGCTAATATGCCTCCAATAATTGTGATATGCTTAATGTTTCACGTGCAGACAGAGAGAAGCAAAGTAGTAGCAACAGACAGAGGAGAGCAGAGTTAGCGGCCGACCTCGCAGACGATGGAGCAGTCCTGGTTGATGCCCTTCTCGCCGCGGCGGGAGCAGACGGCGGCGAACGTCTCGGAGCCCTCGCCCCACAGCGTCCCCGACGTCCGCAGCACCGCCGTCGCCGCTTTTCCGTCGTCGTCGCCGCCCTTCCTGTCCTTCCCCACCGACAGCGAGCGTGCCAGCCCCTGCAGCAGCGACGAGATGTGCCGCATCCTCGCTTGCTTGCTTCTTCTTCCTTCTCCTCCTCGATCTCCCACCACACCTCTTCAGCTGCAGAGCCAAATTCACCTTCTTCTTCTTCAACGAGCAGAGGACGTGCTCTGATCGCTTCCTCTCTCCTCTCGGCTTGGCAATGGATATTGGCGCTCACTGACAAGAATGGAGCACCTACCAGCCGCCATGGCGACGGACAGGGACAGCAACCATGGCTGGCCTCTTGCCTGGGACGCCTCCGCCGTACGTTTTCACCTGCAGATCTTCCTTCTCGCCTGAGCTTCGCATTGGATTCAAGAAACGGGCTCGATAGGATCCTATATACCGGATAAGGCCAAGAACCCAACAAATCAAGAAACGCAACCAAGGAGATCGAGACCGAGTGATCTACAAGAAGGGATCGACATATGGAACGAACGAGCGGCGCCGCGTGAGACCGCGGTGTGTGGGGTGGGGGTGGAAGCTCCTGCGCGAGCGAGAGCTTATAAAGGAAAGCCGTGGGGCGCAGGGGAAGCTCATGAGTAGGCCGTCGCTTGCACAGCAACATTCCCCGCGTCCGTGGCGTGCGTCGCGGTGCGGTGGTGCTCGTGGCCTTTTCGCGGATAGGCCCTCCGGGACGCCGGATATTCCCAAGGGAGCCTTTTTTTGGTTGACGTGGAGAACTGGATAAGGGGTTAGTCAATATACTGTAGTCTATTGCCCTTCTCGAATGTGCTCTGGGTATGTTAGGTAAGGTGTGACCTTCGCTGATAGTCGCGGCATCTAATATGGGCAATGGATTGATTTAGGTATGGGTCTTGATAAATTGGCTAACCGGAAATTTTGAGATATCTTTATATTTAGATTATTAAATATAGATCAATTATTTATCACATAGATAGTGGCGGATCTTTTAGAAATTCAACAAACAAGCGGTTATATATCATTGAATATTGTAAGTGAGACCTGATGCTATAGGTTTGTCATGCCTTAGATGAGATCCACCCTTGCATATAAATAAGTAGAGTGTAGAACCTCTATCGTAAAGTGTAATACCAAACTTATAACTCTGTGCATATTCATTATGTGATATGAATATATTTTAAAGATGAATTTGTTGTATAGTTATTTGTGATATAAAATTATATTTTGGTATTTGTTAGATTTTGTGCCAGAAAATTTGTATATAATTTTTCAGTCACCTAAATTTTATGGCTAAGTTTAAAATTGCAGTGCTATATTAATGTAATATGAACTTTTTATTCATTTTTGCTGCAATGTTGTTGTTGTTTATGGTTTTAATTTGTTATTATCCAAGTTTGAATATTTTTTTCATTTAATTTTGTAAATTTCCTGAATTTTAAGTTTGTTTCAATTTAGGTTAGAATATTTCGTTGTTCAATATTTTATCAAAAAAGAAAGGATTTTGTTTAAATAAGGAATACAGAGATAGATGAGAACCGTTAGATTATCATCCAAGCGATGAGAAAGTGAATGAAATCTAGACACTCCCTTATTTTGTCATATTTATACATTTTTCATGAATGATTCATTTCTTTTGTTGAAAATAGATTCGGTTATATTTCATACAAAATGACAGAAAACTAGGGTTGCAGTTGCACTTGAACACAGATCAAAGAGATTTAAAAAGAAGAAGAAATAATAATAACTTCTACTAAGCTAGCACGTCTCTAGCTAGTAGAAGTTTGAGCAACAAAGGCTCATCGCACATCACTCAACATTTTATCCAAAAATTGATTTTGCATCTGTATATCCTTCTCCTTGACCAAGCTATCTTGGCTCTCCAAGATTTCAGGCAAGAAATAATTTTAAAAAATAACATGCATGCATCAGAATGCTAGCTACAACGAAATTTCTTGTTCTTTATATTGCCGTCTTGCATTGTCGTGGATCTGCTAAACCGCCCATGCGAGGGCTGCAAGAAAAAGCTGGATCGAATTAGCTAGACCATTGCTTTTTTCCCTTTTTTTTCTCCTGATGAATCAAATCATACAGCAATGAGTCCATACTCTCCAAGAAGAATAGTAGGACGGTTAGCACTAGCAGCCATACTACTAAAACCTATCCTTAAGATCCATGATATGGTTTATATATTTATCCAATTCCAAAGTTTCAGAAAGGGATAATATTGATTAATTGGTGAAAGAAATAATTAGTACTCACGGTATCATCTATGGGATCTGCGCCATCAAATTGAAAGTTGTGATTTGAACAAACAGAACATAAAGTTTTCTGTCTTAATTTCAGCCCTGCGCATGGGTCCAGACAAAAAAACTACCATACTAAAAATAGAAAATTCTTTACAGGTCCCTAAGTTTTCTCTATCCCTTACATACTCTTGAATTTTATCTCATTTCTTATGTACCACTGAATTTTCATTTCAATCCTCTATAGACCATTAAGTTTTTGCCAAAATAACTGTATTACTCCTCCCTTTGTTATTTATGTGTTATATTAACTAACATAATTATCAAGGTGAAAATATTACATTGGTAAAAACTAAGAGGGTATAATTATTTACCCCAAAATTTAAAAACCAAAATTTAATTTTTAAAATAAAATTTAGATCAAATTTGATGAAATTCATAAAATATTTTCACTGATATTTAAAATTAACTAAAATACAGTTTTTATTTTCAAATGCTCGGTGAAACTTTTGTATGAATTTCATCATTTTTTGTTCAAACTTGTTTGAAAATTCCTTTAGAAAATGTTTGAAAATTTAAATTTTAGTTTTAAAATTTAGGCTCAATTTATTATAACCTCTTTTAGTTTTCTATATAAATTTAAAAAAATCACATTGAGCTTTGTTTAGTTTTTTAGGCCAACACGTGACTATGGAAAATGGGCAACGTGGTCATTTGTGAAAACATAATGGTTAATGATCAACTAACATAATAGGTATAAAAAGATTAAAATAATAACTAAAGGATAAAGCTTAAGGGTATAGAAGAGATGGAGCAAAATTTTATGGCATGTAAAGAATTTTCTCTAAGTAAAAATCATTACTTCCAGTAGTAAAGTACAGCTATATCCCTAGTAATACAAGAATGGTCCGAGGGTACAATCGTCATTTCATGCACATGCCACTCACCACCACGTGGAGACAACGTACAGCTGGCGGGACGGACCTGGCCAACAATGCCGCGCTGGCGCTGCCTGCTTGCCCATGCCCAGACCGTACGTGCGTACGTGTGGCTGCGAGTCTGCTTCTCCTACGTGGCCGTCTGTGGCGGTGGGACCCACAGGACGCGGATGTCGTGACACATGGCACACGCAGAGAGGGAAATTTGCCGCTGCTGGGAGATTAGGCTAGGTGTTAGCATAAGCTGATTATAAGTTGTAATATTTTATTAGTAATTAAAAATTAATTTATAACTAAAACCTATATATACATATATGTATTCTAGCTGAAAAAAATTAGAAAAAAATATTAAAATCAACTTTAAAATTAAATTTTAAAATTTAAAATTTAACCACGATTAGGCTTTAGATTCTCTGTATTAAGACTGCTTAAGCATCGTCCATTTCCACCATTTGAAAACTTCTTTAACAATATGTTTTTTATAAAAAAATTATAGAAAAATTATTTTAAAAAATAATATTAATCAATTTTAAAATATTCTAGCTAATAATTAATTAATCATAAGTTTTTCGTTTTACGTGTAACAAGGTTTCTAACTCCTTGTAGGTTGGCCAAGAGCGCACACACGAGTGTGAGCACTTACTGTATCATGAGTAGGAGATTTGTTAGGCTATGACTATGAGATGGGCTTTGATTTTTCCAATTTGACGGGAGATTCGTGCGTGCTCGCAACTGATGGATGGAATCAGGGAATGGACGCGTGTAGCGTGCAACACGCGTGGGAGAAAGGTTTTGCTTTTGGGGGGTTAGGGTTTCTAGATCAGTCACTGTTGGTGCACATGGTGTTTTTGCTGTTGGTGATGTTGCCCTGTACAAAATCATCAGTTGATTTTTTTTTGTTTGGTGTTAATAAGATCGATGGTCAGGGTCCAACAAGTTTACAAGGATATCATGGGTCCGTGCCAAGGGTGGCTTCCATGTCCAAAAATTCACCAATCTCTCAAAGCTCATGCGTCTGTGTGCGGTGCAGATCTCCACGTGCAGGAGGACCTATGATTTTCATCGATATTCACAGTATAATACTTCCTCCGTCAGATACTACCATTCCTACACTTTTTTCTAAATGAGGGGTGTATAGGACAAATAAAACTCTAAAAGCCCTAACATTTATGCTTATCGCAAAGCATCACAACTAGAACGATATTCATTAATTGATCTGCAACTGTTCTCATGGAAACCTTAGAGATAAGGTTGAGGATTTTGCTTTTTAAGCGATCATCCAGTTTTTAATATATAATGCCATTTATTTTGAGATCATTTGTCTTATTTATTTTTTAAATATGTAAAAATATAAGTCAAACTTAAAATACCTTTAATAATAAAACAAATCATAACATAATATTTTAATAAAACAAATAATGGTTAAACATACATAAAAATAAATTCATATTAAAAACTGAAGAGATTAAAAACTGAAGGGAGTAGTAGTGTAAGTATGTAACAGAGGGAGCATTTGTCTTCCATTTACTTCAAGCTAAAAAAATAATTACACAAACTTTCTTTAAAGTTGAACTACCCTAGTTAACTCACGATATGGACTAAAATCCTAAATATATTATAATATGTCAATGCTCCAATATCTTACGAAATCCATTTCATTTCTAACCCAAGAAATGAAAATATGTCACCATGCATCAATATTGCCCTTTCCTTTTCCTAATGTACAAAACGATCAAAATTTAGGAAAAACAGGATGGAATAGCTCATTGATATGCCAACAGATAGAGACAATTAGAATAATAAAATTTCTCATCAGTCAAAATTAACTCCAAATTCCTTATTGAAATGTTTGACCGTACGAATGACTGCGACTTAATTAGCATCCAGATGTACATTTAATGTCTTAAGTTCGTTTCGTCTAGAGCTAAGCAAGCTGATATAGGTAAGTTGTTAGGGACATGAAACCATGCACAAACGATTTTTCCATACGGGTAAAACCTATTTCCATAGACAGCCAAGCCAACTGCGAGTGCCGTTTACTTAAGTCGTCTGCCTAAAAAATGACCTCATCTTCCCATGTGACTGGTCTAAGTTATTCTCCTGCGAAAAACAATTTTAACATATGCACGCTTAAGCCGCTCGGTTATGAAAATAACCTTATCTTAACATAAGTGGCTTAATATATAGTAAAAATATTTTTATATAGGCCTAGACAAAAACTCCCTCAGGCGAGTATTATTTTAATCACTTATAAAAATAAATATGGGGTGTATGTGAAAATGGTTTTTATTAGTAGGATGGTTAGCTTTCGATTCCGTCCGGCACGTACAGGATAAGTAATACACGTGAGGTATTGGGTTTCTTGATCATTATCTCGTTTTCTACTCTTGTGTGTGGCTCTGAGGAAACACATGATATTTATATTATCGTATTTATTAAAATAGATAGAAGAAGGATACATTTACGCTCTTAATAACTTAAAGAATGCCCTACATACTAGTAGTGTCAATCAAGTAAGATTAAATAAAATGATCTACACCGGTGATCTACCGACAAAATGTGACATGTATATACAGAGTCAATTCTAATTCTAGTAGTGATTGTGTGTATATTGTGTTTTGGCAGAATAACCGCAACGAGTAAAAAATTTACTCCCACGTTGTACATACTGAGACGTTCTATCAGACATTTTATATGGTATATGCTCTGTGTGTGGTATAATAGTTCCAAATTAACATAATATTTTCATGAATAAGTACGAGAGAAGCTAGTTCCATTGTCAAGTCTAATTTATGTCGGAATTTAAATTAAGGCCTTTAAAAATATAAATAACCCGTTAACATTGACTAATCTAGCTAGCTAGCTAGCTATTGGTGTAGTCGAGATTCTTATTGCATTTCAGGGGGTATATTAATTTACTTTTCTAGATAATGGAATAAATTAAAACCCAGCCTCGACGCCCTAAATGGGTGTACACGGCCAAATTAATTTACTAGACATATATACCCTCGATCTCCTTTGTAATTGTAATATTCATGCTCTCCCAATATTTAAGTATTCTCCTGGCTTAGGTAGCATGTTATTCCAATCATTAGTGAGTTGAGTTCATTACCAAAATGAACAAAAGAGAATCCTCCAACAGTCATATGATATTTTGATTTGGTAGGGAAAATTAAATAGAAATATTCCCCAGATATTATATATGTGTGGTTGAGGCATATACTTTATGTACACATCAACAGCATTATGCACTAATGATTTGTACATAAAAAATTAGGGAAAAGTCAGAAGGGGAACCAAATGAATTTAACATTAAATTGGAATTAGATGAATACATATAGAACTCGAAAACACCAATGATTTTACGCAATCCGTGATGCATACAGCTGTAGTAAACAAAAACATGCTTATTTAATTTAAGCGTCTGGTTAATTATTAATTAGCGAAAGGCATGGGCGTACTCAACTAATGTTGTTGACGCAATTATACACAAATGAAAAATCTAACGGCTTGAATATAATATCTTGATTAATTGGTAGCTATCTCAGAGCTGGTATATGTACACGTCAAATCTGCTGATTAATTAGTTATTTAACTGGTGGCTACTGTGTGATCGAAAATAATTAGTACTGAACAGTAGCGCTGCGTATGTGCAAAACTAGTACTCCGGCGAACTAATCACGATGGTCACGGCACTAATCACGAATTAATGACGGTCCGAGAAGACCATTTCAATTAATAGTTTTTTTTGCCTATTTTTGAAAAAGAAATACTAAAACGTGCACGTGAAATCTACATCCAGAATTGTTTTGAAAACGACATATATTTAGGGAATTGTTATTGATCATATATTTATGATCTGCAAATTTTGGCTTAAAAAATACGTTGGCATATATTTATGAGAGAAAAATTAAAAAAACACCATTGCACCGATACATGAGTTACAAAATACCATCATATATGAGAATAACATGTAGGTTCTATATGATGTTATTTTTTAACTCAGTAAATTTTACGGTGGTAGCAAGCAATACACGAGAAGCACAAGCCAATTATTTAATAAGTAAGGCATGCATGATCGTGTACCAAACGTATGTGTGAAACGTGCGTACGTCGTCGTTGGTTGCAGTAGCATGTGCATGCATTCGTTTAATCTGCCATCGGACCATCTCATGAATTTGTACTTGATCCAATCTGAATGACACATTATTAATATTTATAATATATATTGGAGTTTATGCTCAAATATATTTATCATGTTTTTACATATGTGCGATCCATTAAAATGGCTACAAATACGGGAAATTACGAAAGATGTGGTAGTGAAGTCTGAGTATATACGTAGTTCAAATCTGTGGTTTCCACGAATGTTTTCATAAGTAAGGATGCACTTTCGTTAGGGTAGTGAGATGACAAAAATTTACTGATGATATACGTTTCTTTGAGATGTATTAGGTGGAAACATTTGCTCGGGTGTGTCTTTTGTAGTCGAAAAAAATTGGCTACACATTACCATCAATTATGTCATTCTATAAAATGTAAATAGAGTTATTTCGTCCCTTAAAAGAAAAGTCATTGTGTGAAAATTTCAAACTTGTGGATATGGAAGTAAATCATAATGGATCTATGAAACACATGGATGTTATAGTATTTTCAGATGAATCAATTTAATTTATATATAAAATTCATTTGGAAGAAAAAAAGAGGCCTAAATCGGTAGTAAGGGCCAGGAAACACAGCTTCCAGAGAGCTTTAGGGGCTGAGGGAAAAAAAAAGCCCAACAACGTCTTTTTAGATTAAATTCTCCTCACAACCCTTATTTATGGAGGCTCTAGTCACATCCCTCATTCACTCTTCATTAGCATAGGAAGACATTTTTCCTTCCCGCCTGCACCCGCTCCTCCCTCCCATCTGCCACGTTATCTAGCTAGTTCTATGGAGCCTTTGTTGTGACATCCCATATTGCTTTAGCTACCCTTCATCATGGGTGCTCCGCAACATCCCATGCTGCCGTCAAACATCGAGCTCCTCCCATGCCACATCATCAGTCCTTCTCCATTCACACACTGTCTTTTTGAACTTTGTCTGCTTCTTCCTCGAGTTTTCCTGATGCCACGGCATTAGTCTCCTCTATCAAGCTCCATGTTAGCTACCAAGTTACTTTGTCTCTATGTCATTGAGCACCGTCGTTTCCCATGCCGCACTACTGCCCTTCGTTGTCCTCCCTCCTCTGCTGACACCATGTCACTCCTGAGTATTTGCTATTAGGATTTGTCACTTTCATGTTTGAAAATTTTCAATTTTGTTGTTTAAAATTTAAATTTGAATTGAGTTGAATTCTATGCATCATAAATATTTATATTTCAATTATTGTGTATTAACTCGGTGTAATATAGAGGATATGTTGCAGTAGAATAAAAAAAAAAGAAACTGGCCTAAGAAATGAGGTAGTTGGAGGTATTTTTTTTCTCCTTAGGAAATAGGGGCAGCCCCTTTAGATGTTTAAAATGAGGGCTATTACTAGAGATGATTGTTTTGCTTCTTAATTTGTACAATAGGAATTGGCAATACAAGTTCATTGCTATCGGCCCTTGGCATGGATTGGCATTGGTGCTTGATTCCAGAGTCACACTTTTTCAATGAAAGAACTGAAGAAAAAAATTATTTCACACCGGACCATCCGTATGAAAAATTTATAATTATTTCAATATGAGCTACATAATCATTATCAATGCCGAGTCACATTAATTGTAAGCTATGCAACATTCATGCATTATAAATATCACCAATTTAAAATTATTGATGGTCATAATTGAAACAATAATAATCGATACTGACGTCCATTTGGAAACATAGGAGTATAGTTTAGAGCACAGGCATGCCCACATATGCATTATTGATCGGCAAAGTGTGGCGTGTGATACAATCACTTGCCACAGTGGCACACAGTACTGGCATTTTTCAGGTCAGATCCTCTCCATCCTTGCAGGGCCAGCATCGATCACGAAGTCAACATCATTGAAGGACATGTTCATATATGAGTCAAACCGTACATGCTTATTTTTTTTCAAAAAAAATTATTTTCTGTCCAAATTGCCAACTTTTCGTATATATTTACCTATTACTCATGTCTAATAAGTAATAGAGCCCTTGTGGTCAATATTATATACTGGTAATGAGATTAGTCACATGTAGAGATCAGTTTAGGTAGGCTCGTGTTAGCACATAAAATCATATGTTGTTATTATATGAGAGAATATCCTTTTACATAAAATGATGATAAAAATATAAGTAGATACTGCTGGCATGTGGATTAAGGAATACTATTCCTTAGAAGAGTTAAATTTCTATGCATTTTGGAAGGATACGGGCAAATGAATTGCCATGCCATAGAGACGAACACCACCTTAAACAAGCCTCATCACCGCCATTCATAGCCGGCATCATTTCTGGTTTTGGCAGTGCACTGCGCCGACAGTAGTGCTCGTGGAGTATCATTGTTGGTTTTTAAACTAGTAGTAATACCCGCTATTTAACTGGAAGAAATAGTGGTGTTCCGGATTTTTGGATTTTCTAGGCTCCAGAGATGTTTGAAAAATATTTTGTATTTGACAGCCTAATATTAGTGCCACCTTCAAAAGAACCAGCAATGATGGATCACTTTCAATTGGGTTTTCTGTGGTAGTGAGAGGTTGTCAAACTTCTTACTTATAACAAAGAAAAAAACTACTTTAACCAAACCCAACCCACTTATTAGTCGCTCTGTCTCTTGCTAGAATTGTTTTTTCTTTTATCATATACATATAACATTCTTTTAGACATTTTTCTTATGTTACAAATAATTTTAAATATTTTTATGACAGATTGCATGCGATTATAAATGTTGATACTTAAAGTCATTTGTTATACGTAACTTCCAACCTAGGTAATATATACTAAGATTAAAAATAAGATGCAAGGTATAAGGCAATCTATCATCCCACCAAATTTCTACTTGAGATATAACTTGTATAAAGAGAAATAAAAAGTGAAATGTTATTGGGAATAAAGTGAGTTAATTTCATTAGTAATTTAGGTGGGTCAAGTATGTGCCAAGAAATATAAAAGTTTGAGAGGGAGTAAAATGCACATTTTTTTATTTGCTAATGAAGTACAATCTGGGCGTTTCGTGTTTCCATCTCGATTTACCAAAAATATCCCACGGAGAAAAAATAACTCACTTCCACATCACTCACTCTAGATGTAACCAGAGATTTAATAAATCATGGGGTATGACACGATACCCATTCAATCTTGTCCACAAAGCTAGCTTAATCATGCCTGACCGACATTCCCTCAACTATTACGAAAACACTTGAATAACAGCGACCCTAATCAATCGATAATGATCATGCATGCAGATTAATAAACACCAAGGTTTACCTTAATCACAAGGTCAAGGCAAGTAAAACAACATCCATCTATGCATATGCATGCATGTGTACATATTTGTCCTTCTCAAAAGCAGAAGTGGTTCGATCGGGAAAACATAGTCAATATAATTCAATTGTGTCACTTTCTTATCACACTGATTTATGGGTAACTTAAGCTCTAGATCACATACATATATTCTGATTCATGTGGTATCATTGAAAGTTATGTTTGACAGCAAAATGGGAATCGATTAGATTTAACACTACGCTACGTCGATGATCCGAGAAGACAAGTAGTAACTGTTTAAAGTATATAGTGTGTGGAACATAGTTTGGTATGACTCCTGAAATGTTGCATCCCTTCCTCAACGGCTCGATCTCACTACCAAAAGTCCAAAACGCGCGTCCAATTTGCATGATCCGTACGCAAAACGCCGGTGGTACTATGGATGCATGTCAGCAATCCCGCTACTGGTATAAAAACACGCTTCATAGTTTATTTTTCTACTTGCTAGTAAAAATTTGGAACAGGAAATTAACTAGAATTATGATAAGTAGGTAAAAAAACAAAACTGCTTGGTCGCCCCACTTGTATCCCTAGGTGATTACTACGTAAACTTGTAAAATCGTCCATGTACGAATCAAGGTAAACTATACACTATGGCTAATCCTTTAGAGTTAGAAGGTGATTAGGATGCCATATAGATATTTATGCAAAGGACAATATATAGGCACATATGTATTTAAGCAGAGGTATAATAATTCACGATGGTTGTACAGTAAAAGATGTATATAAGTAGATGAAGAACGTGGAGAAATAATAGACGTTGGAAAAAACCAGATACATGAGTTGTTTGATATAACATCTATAACATAAGCTGCTTAGATGCGGGTATGGCATCCTAATCGATGATCACCTCGTCAAGATTATCAACTTATGCCGTTTTGATCTTAGTTTGCATGCATTGTACAAATTCTTGCACCAAAACAAATTCTTAAAATTTTTTGATCACCAGCACAATCATTTTAGGATATGTCCATTAATATGCATGTCTATACGATGATAATTTAACGGTAGTTCAACTGATTAGGCTTTTAGACCTGTCCATTTGGATTTAAGTCCTATACTCGCATGTATTTATATTTATGACTTATTATTTTTTTAGTGATAGATGATGTATCTATCGATATCGAGATGTATATGATGACTTCCTTAACCTCAATATATGTTAGCTTAGTGTTTGGAGATGTTTATAGGGGTAGAGTGGACATTTTGTTCATAGGGATGAGTGTGTACGATGATGACTTTATTAATCTTAATATATTGACCCAATCTTTAGAGATGCTTATATAACTAAGGTATATGTATGTGTGTTTATAGGGATAAAGACACTGTATTTATACAAGCGTCTATATCTGTACTAGGTAAATAATCCAACGTTAATAGTACTTGTTAATTTGAACAACATTGATAGTACATGTATTCTAAAATTTGAAATTAATAAATATGAAGTTGTATGGACTTTTCTTTTCATCGAACATTATATAATTAAAAAAATAATCAATATATTTATAATAGCAATATCAATAACAACGATACCCATACAATACACAAGTTAACGACTCTAGTATGGGTTAATCCAACATACTTGCACGTATATTTTTATCTAGAAAGGGCATGCAGGAGACATTTCTCATGAATTGAGATAAGCTCCTCACATGTCTAGATCAAATTGTGAGGAAAGCAGATCCCAAAGCTGGAAAAGGGCAGGCAGCGGGAACTGCACCCCGAATGATCTGAACCCGGCTGCGCATGAAGAACAGCACGCACCGTCCATGCATCCATGTCGACATGACAGAAATGCCAAGAAACATGTGACGAACTCACCAGATCAGACGAGTAGATGTGTGGTGCACATATGACACCAGTCTGAGTCATAAAGTTGTCCACCAAAGCCGGCAACAGCAGCAGGCATGCGTTGCCATTTCAGATTTTCAGGCAGATATATTCTACCAGCATCCATCCACTCACGGCCATACATTTGCTACACATCTCCATCGGCAGCAATGTAAGTTGATCATCATCTCCAACAACCATCACCGATTGATGGACTCATTCACCGATCAATCGATCTGCTGAAACTTATGATGCGTCGATCGAACGGATGATGTGATAAAAGGCAATTAAGCACCTGCCTGCAAATGCTCAATGGACACTCATGCATCTTGCATCTTGTCAGCTTTGACTTATCTATATATGCACATGTTTCAATCCATGTACTGTTTTATTCTCGCTAGCTAATGCTGCGGTGTGCTGTGACTGTATGAATTGTTGTGTCTGCATCTATCGATCGATCCAGACAGTATTCTCCAGTGGCAGCATCAAATCAGTGATCCATCCATTCCCAGAGCAACTCTTCACCTGCTGGCTGACTAGATCATGAATCATTGCAAAACCAGACACTTCATTTAGGATAGCTAGCATCATGGTGACCACAAGTTTGAGACATAAATCAATTAATATAAACGAACCAAAATGACAAAGATAATTAAAGATCATGCTTAAATCTAAGAACTCTATAGATGACTATACAAGTACTACCAATCAACAAGTTGTTACCAATGATTTGTCATGAGATCCATCAAAGTATCCAGTGGCAAAAGATTTTAATGGAAGACGATTAAGGGCCAACATTTCTCTGAACTTCTTCATTGACTATGTTTAAATTTTTCACACAGGCCTTCAGTTTGTATGAAATTCAGTCAGAGGTTTCGATTTCTGATGTAACAGGTCGAAGCGGCTCATCTTCAAAATATTATAATAGGACCAATCCAAAGTTCACTGAATGTGCACACAGAATTCCAATATTCCAAAAGTACAGACATCTTGCACTCCAAATTCACCGAACCAAACAAAACAGAATTCCAAGAAAACCATATCTTATCATGCAATTTGTAGAATTGCAGGTGGCCGGCCACTCAGAGTGTCTGAGAATGATCCAAATCGCAGATGCGTCCACTAGCTGAGATCGAATTAAAGGAGGCAGGCAGTCAGTCAGTCAAGCAAGTGCGCGTGGTTCCAATTCTATCCAGTTCCAACCCACAAGCAGCAAGAATTCCATCCAATTCGATCGCACGCAGCATAGTTTCTCCCCTGAAGACGGTGCTAACATTATATGTATTCTGAATATATTCACTGCCTGTCCTTTTGTTGTTTTTTCAGATATCAGATTATATATCTGAATATCTACAATGGCTATGTAGTGTTCTTTCTTTAGTTTTCTTTTGCACTACTCCACTAATGAGTATTCTTTTGCACATGTTCACTAATTTGTTCACATCAAAAGTTGTTTTGCTTTCAAGAATTCACAGCAACAGTTGTATAGTATTTCTTTAAGAATTCATACCAACTTTTTTTTAAAAAAAGAATTCACATGAAAAGTTGATTGCCCTCGCTTTGCTATTGCTTTTGTCGAGTCGGATAGTTTTAATATCCTAGCTAATCGTGGCTAGTGCTTATATGCTCTCCCATGAACACGAAGGCCAATCGGACCGAAATTACGCGCTTTAAAAATCGTGCCTTCATAGGTGGTGTCAATTTTGGGTGGAATTGGCAAGTTGTTAGAGTGCGCCATATAGACTCTAGAAGCTTCCAATGCATCCACAGAGCTTTTCTTACAGCCAATGAGCGCACTGACTGACTGTCTGAGCTACTCTTGTGGACTGTATCTAACCAAACACCACTGGTAAAATCATGCAATGGGTGTAGTATAATAATGCACCAAGGATATATTTTTTGCATTTCTGGACACCACTATGAACCTTCACTAGTGGCTAGTAGATATATTCAGATAAAAAGGATTGACGCAATTCAAGATTCAGTGCCACTTGCATCATGAATTGAATCCATATTGATTAGAAATTTACTAATTTGTTACAGTCATTCTGACCTTTAATTACAGAAAGTTGTTCAAAAAATAAGTGTACTAGGATCCTTTCTCATTTGTCACCAAATTAACATTTTTGTTTCTAGTTAATTTTCCGTTAATTAATTAATGGAATAAAGGAGCATGCACACGGATTTATGTTAGATAGTTTTAGATAATTTTGTTTGTGCGATCGATGACAATGTGTATATATTTTCTTCGATCTGAGTACGTTGCAAAGTCACCGTCAATATCAAGCAAAGAAGCCGATGGCGTTTGATAGTGAATTAACACCTGCAACTAGCTCTTTAGTTGCAGATAACTGTAATGGTAGGATAACTCACACTAAGATAAGAAATTAGAGGGTAAATAATTATGGAAGTTAAAAATAAAATTTAACACTTTCACCTAATCACAAATCCTAAAAAATCGTATTTTTATCGTATTTTTAGAATCCGAATATAACAATGTTTTGTCACTAGATCCATAATTTCGATCAACCTAAAAATTAAATTTGAGACAAAATTTACAAATAAATCAAATTAGAATTAGCTTAATCAGACTTGAGATATTAATACAATAAAATTACAGAAGGTTAATTAAACACTAACAAATTAATAATACGAGATCTGAAAATAATTAACCAATCAAACTTTTAGAACACTAGATAAACACCCCAGCTAAAATTTAGATAAAAAATCAATCCACTTTCACGTTGTCTGCCCGTTACGTCGGCCTACTAATTTTTGGACTAAATGCCAAGTTAGCCTAATCCACCGGTATGCTAACTTTCAGCCTTCTCCAGCCACACCAGCTCGCTTGCTCGCCATTGCTAACCCACTTTTAGCTGGGCCACGTCTATACTGTACGTTCGGCTTGCCCACAATTTTGACTCGTTACTATAGCAAACTCTAAAATTTAATTTATCAACTTTTGTCCAAAATTCCTCTAATGTTTTCAGCGATATTTCATCTATTTTTAGTATTTAATATTTGTATACATATAAAAAACAATCTCCAAGTATAGATTTTCACAACCTCACATATATCATTACATACATACACTCACTACACTTTACCATAAACAATTATAAATCAATTATATAATTCCAATTTAATATAAACTAATTTTGTCAATTCAATATAGACTAATTTTGTTAGTTTTAATATAAATTTTTTTATCAATTTTTATTTAACAATCTCCTCTTCATAAAAATATTTGGCAATAACACATGAATATTGAACTCTCTCTCCCTTTTGTGAATTATTTTAAGAATTTATGTGTAAACTCTCTCCCCTTTTTATAATAAATTCATGCTCGTACATGGTTATACTAAAATTAATTTGCACTTTTATATTTATACACATGCAGTGTAAATTCATCATAACTAAAAAAATCAATTATAATTAATAATTTATTACAAGATATGATATTTCTTTCTGAACTATTTTAAAAGATTGCAAGCATTAAGATGATTTACTTTAGTGGTGTATTTTTTGAAAAATTGAGACTTAATTTATTTCAATCATAATATAAATTGCAAGGAATTATATCCACCAATAGTCTTATTTTTAATATGTTTAAGCCTATGTTTTTGTTAATTTTAAGCTCAAAAATCAAGTCTCCGTCGTATACAACTTCTTTTTAAAGTTTTTTTAAGTTGATAAGTAAGTAATCTTATTAAGAAAAAGTACGATAATATATATATTTTAAATATTTTTTATAGCATATTAGCATATTTAAAACATATTTAAAATAGATAAGAAAGTTCAATCATATCAAGATTTAGTTATGGTATTCCAATTAGTTAGTTATTCAAAGATCAATATCACACATATAAAAACATTAAAGCACTTATATCTTATAATATGAATATGCCTACAAGTAATATATATAAATCATATGTCGTGCTTGTTATTTTTCAATATATAATTTTCCTTTTAAAATAAAAAATCATGCACATAAACACATCGTAAATTATATATCTGATCTTAAAGTAGCAAACTACAAAAGTAAATCAATCATACTTATATACTCATTTTGGTCAATAGGCTCATCATCTTCATCAGGATCAAGTATAGTGTTTCTCCGATGAGTGTCATAATGGGTTTGTAATTCTCCATTCTAAAATCGATGTAGAAGTTCCTTCATATACTTACTTAGATGCATAAATATACATTGTTTTGTTTGTTTGATTTGTAATCCCAAAAAGTATGTCAATTTATCCATCATACTCATCTCAAATTTAATACTCAGTTTTTAAAAAGCAAGACACAAAAATGTAAGAAGGACAAACAAAGATGATATCATTCGTGTAAATCTGAATGAATAATTGATATTTGTATTGATTAAGAACAAAAAGAGTTTTGTCTACCTTGCCCATAGTAAAGCCCTATTCAAGTAAAAAGTTTTTCAACGTATCATACCATGCTCTTAAGGGTTGTTTTAAACTATACATGTCTTTACATAGTTTAAAAATATGATTTGGATATTTAACATTTTCAAAACCAAATGGTTGCTTAACATAAACTTTTTCATTTATAAAGCCATTTAGAAAAACACTTTTTAATCCATTTAATAAAGTTTAAAACCTTTAGATGTAGCAAAGGCTAACAAAATTTTAATGGCTTTAAATTTAGCAATAGAAGCAAATGTTTCATTAAATCTAGGTCTTCTAATTGTATAAAACCTTGAGCTACCAACCTAGCTTTGTTTCTAACAACTATAACATCCTCACTTTGTTTATTTTTAAACATGCATTTAGTTCTAATTATAGAATGATTAGGAGGTGGTGGTACAAGTTTTCAAACCTTCCTATGTTCAAAATTTTCTAACTCTTCATGCATTACATTAATCCAAGATTTGTCAGTCAATGCATGTAATATATCTTTGGGTTCAAAATATGCTACAAAAGCTAAATGAGTATGAGAGTTTGGATTGTTAAACCTAGGATGTCTCACCCTTTCGTCAAGATTAGCGATGATTTGTTGAGGTGGATGTCTTCTCTGAATATACAAAGGAGCTGTTGTTTTAGGAACTTCATCTTGTTCTATTTGATTTTCTATTTGCTTAGAAGATGTTGAACTTTGAGGATGCTCAGTTGTTTGTTAAGCTGTGGTAGGTGCTGGAACCAATTCAATTGATTATGTAGAAGGAGTCAAAGCTTCTTCATCATTCTCATTATCTTCATCAACAAATATGTTCTCCACTTGAATATATGCACCTGTATCTCCAAAAGATTGAACTTGTGATGGTCCAATGGTATTAAGGTGTAAAAGCTATCCTTTTGAATATGCAATGCTTTTGTGAGATAGGAGAACTAATTCTTATCACCGGACAAGTGGTGTGAACATCCAAAATCTACTAGTGTTTGCGTGGAAATTGGTCTATGCAAAAAGCGTGCCGAGAGGTGTGTTCGCCGATGGAGGTCTGATACGATGCACCTACACACGTGAAGGCCTGAGAGATCTGCTTACTTTTAGTACAGGTCCTTAAGCTCTTTGGCATCTTTGGGTTGTTGAGATTCAGAACATGTCAGTCAATTTGATCTTTAATTGATAAGGAGAACAAATAGAGTTAGATCGACGAACCAATCGGCTGATATACTGATACAAATTTATACTATTGGCTGGTTACCAATAGGGGTTGTAGCACTTATGTATCGGCTAGAAAGATGATGATGGTATAGGCAAATAGCGAGAAATAATATAAAAGACACATCGGCTATAGAGCCAATGATGCTCTGAATAAAATAAGCAATAAGCACTAAAGATCAAAGTCTAGTCTTTAGAAGAGACGAGACATATCCAACACTGATAATCGTACTATTAGAACCAGTCTTGATAGATCGGACTAAACCGAGACAGTATAAGGTTGAAGCTAACGGTGCTAAAACAGTGGAAGCTGGATCGGTCGTGCTGATGAAAGGAACATGTAAACTCATCAGCTAGTTATGATATAAACAAGTAAACTCATCGGCTCAAGCCCTATTAAACACAAGAAACAAAATTTGCTAGATCACGATGCTAGCCCTATTAAACACAATCTCAATAGATCGGATCTAATCAAAATAGTATAAGCCTGTATCTAATAAAACCAGATCAATCGCTAGCAGATTAATCGTGGGCAATCCCTGTATATTGGCTGATAAGTCGATACGTTAGGCATGAAGCTTAGTGTAAAGGTAATTCATTGGCTGGCTACTCCGATAAAACGTTGCGTAAAGACCCATCAACTTAAGTCTCAATCTACTATCAGTAGCATAGAAGTTCAGACCTAACCGATGCAGTATGAGACCGATGACGGTAAAAGGGGCTTGGTAAGCTAATAGATCCCTTGCGAATATGATATGATATATCTGATCGGACTAAGAGATCGGACCTAACCGATACAGCCTTAGACAAAAAGCAGATATGTCAGGATAATGGTAGGACTTACCGTTCATCGAAGGTCGGATCTAACCGATGCAGTCTCACGTTGAGGGCCATAGCCTATCAGGAAAAATCTAGATGAATTAGGATGGTGATGTGCTGGAATTGCATTGATCTGTGGAGATGCTTTACAAGGTCACCCCGAGATTACGTGAGTCTAAGGTGGTTATAAACAACCTCTAGATATTATTTCCTAAATAGAAAAAAAAACCATCTATAAGAAAATAACAAAATTAACTACTCCTGTCTAATTGTAAGAGATATCTTATAGTTACAAAACAACTCTGCCATGGTTTTCACATTTCCTTCCTAGATTCGGTCTCATTTCGATAATTTTTTTATCTTCAATTGAACCAAGTCCATCTTCATCTGATTTGATCGGCTCTTTCCTTATCTAAGACCATCAATATTTCCATCTGTTCGATCGACTTCTTCATCTATTTGTTGGCCTCTTTCCATAAGCTGGTTAGATTTCTGATCTTTAACTGAATTTATTTACGAACTTTCCAAATTTTGGTAATAATAACTAGTCAAATGTTCTCCTTCCTTGCACAAAGTATTTATATAAAAGAAAATAATGTTGAGGTCCTTTGGAGTTAGTAATATAACATTTAGGAATGCAAGACTAAGACACACGACGCGCACACCAGTAGACATAACATAAGTATTTTTATATAAAAGTTTAGATCTATTATTACTTATATTATTTGAACTAAAAGGACGTGACTTTCTTAAATTAGCTCATGCATTAGCATTTTCTCTAGTAAGTCTAAAACAAAATTCTACTTTATGTCTATGTCTACCACATTGAGTGCAAGTGTAATTAACTTTATATTTACTTTTAGGAATAGAAATAACACTTGAATTAGTTGTACTATTAGATGATATAACACCATTAGATCTGAAGATTGTCCTTTTAGGTTTATCACCTATCTCAATTATGATTTAATAATAGTTAGAGAATGAGTCTTAGAATAATCATATAGGTCATAACCCAAATCTATTTTAAACTTTTGAAAACTAGTATTTTGATTCAAAATTTGATTCAAGCTTTTATTTTCCATCTTTTCTTACAAGTAATCAATACGATTCAAAAGAATGCCATAATTTTTACAAGAGACATACTAAAATCTATCCTTATTACTACAATTAGAATATGAAAGAAGCTTATAAGTATCAAGATAATCTTTTAGTTGAGCAATTTTAATATGAGCATCTTTTAATTTTAACTTAAGAGAATTATAATTATTACAATAAACAGATTTATCAACTATTCAGACATGCTTATTTTTTTCTTTTTTTGAAGCTTAAGATATTTTAAAGTAGAAGCATGTATATCTCTTCAAGATGTTATTTCAACATTTAATTATTCAACCAAAGCATCTTGTTTCTTAATTTTTTTATCTCTCTTCTCTAATAAAGTATCATATTTTTCAATGGCACAAACTAAATCAAGGTTTATCTCATTATTACAATTATTGTCTATATCATTATTGGTGACGCTTCTACTACTTACCATCATAGACCAATCAAGCTTTTATTGACTTTGAGAGTAGCATCATCATCACTCTCAGTATCTATATCACTTAAATTTACCTGTTTAAGTACATGGTACACTATTTTTTCTTATTCAAATACCCCTTCTTCTTAGTAATCTTGAATATTCGCTTCAGTCACTCTCTACCTCATCTTCCTTCTCATCTTCATTCCTAAAAATTCTTTCTAAAAAATCTAAACATTTAAGACAAACGTAATTAATCGAGTTGTATTTAAAACATCTCTAAGATTCTTCACCATTTGTTTTCTTTCTAGATCGAACATTTTGTAAAGCTCTTATGAAGCGAGTAGAGAGGAGTAACAAATCGTCTTCAAAAAGTTGTTTCAGTTGTTTATCAGTTAGTGAAGAAAAAAATGATAGAGTATAGCTAGATGAAGAGTTATCACTAATAAAATTACTAGTTGGTGAAGCTAAAGCTATTGATTTATTAGCCACATTTTTATAGAAAAAATATTTAGCTCATGAGTTTACAATTTATAATAAAGCACATCTAATGTAAGTGTACTTATGGTAGTAGATTATCTAATTAATGTTATATTTATCTTCCATATAGACATATCTAAAGCTCCTAATAATTGACAACAATATTCAGCCTGAGAATATGTAACATTAAGAAAACATAAGTTGCTAAGAATCTTTTTAAAATGAGCAAAGAAATCATCAAGAGATTTACCAGGTTTTATCTCAAAATGCATGTATTACTTTTTATACATTTTCTGACATACCATTTTTACTGTGTTTGACCCTTCGTGATAATCATAAAGTGCTCTCTATACTACATATGCTAACTTGAGATACACCACATGATCAAAATCACTTCTTCCTAGCCCTTGAATAATCAAATTCCTCGCCTTGATGCTAACCTCCACCTATGGTATATTAATTACTGTCACTGTATCATTTTTAGAAATTTGATATAACTAATAGATCTTCTTCCATATTGTAAAGTCTTGAGCTTGAATATATGCCTTTATCCTAGCCTTCCAATATAGAAAATCAACGCTATCGAAAACACAAGGTTTCGTGGAATACCCGTTCGTGGACATATTTTTTAATCACCAGCCAAGATCAATTAGAAAAAATAATAAAATAAATAATCTTGCTATGAAGCCACTTGTAGGATTGACCCACACTAAGATAGAAAATCAGAGAGAGAGGTGAATGATTGTGAAAGTCAACAATAAAATTTAACACTTCCACATAATTATAAAAATTGAAAAAACATGTTTTTAAAATATACGTACAACTAAACAGATTGTAGCCATATAATCCCAATTGACATGAAAATTTGACATACTAAACTAGACAAAAATTTCAAACTAACAAGTGTAATTAACTCAATCGGACTTCTAGATCTTGAGATATTAACAAAACAAAATTAATGAACAAAATGTTAATTAAACACTAATAAATTAATGATGAGAGATCTAAAAATAATTAACTAATCTTTCATCGTACTAAAAAACAGCCTAGCTAAATTTTAGATCATGGAAATCTATTCAAATCATAAAGGAAAATAAATTAATCTAAAATCGATCACTAGATATTAATTACTGCATTAATTTTTTATAAACTTTATCTTTATTATCAAAATTATACTTACAAAAATTCTAGCAGAATCTCTCTCACAACTCTGTAAAATCCCAAATACTTTACCCTCTTCCTATTGTAAAAAACAATCAAAAAATTTCAAAGTAAAAGGCTTAAATATGTTTGAGATTTTATAACACTGCTTAGCCTATTCTCAGCCATCGGATTTAAAATCAACACTTTATATTATACTACGTCACTAGGAGACCACATAATTTAATATGTTTACACAGAGAATCCCTCTTGTATACTATTGTCACGCTGCTGTGCCAATCCTGTATTGACACCTATCCCTACGATCTCCTACGCCCGCGCATGCCCATCACACTAGGCCCACCTGTCAGGCACTATGTAACCACCCACCCACGCTCACTACTACACTGGGTCCATCCGTCAGCCATGGGCACACATTGCTAGGCTGCCTTCACGTCGTAAGTCCAGTACACCGACCTGCTAATTTTTAGCCTGAATGCCAAGTCAGCTCAACCAGCCGATCAATTAGCTTTTGGCCTTGTTTAGCCCACGCCAGACCATTCACTTGTCGTCATCAACCCACTTTTGACTATACGACTATACCGTGTCTATACTATACATCTAGAATACCCATAGTTTCGCCTTTTTACTGTAGTATAATCTGAAATTTAAATTATCAATTTTCGTCTAAAATTACTCTAATTTTTTCAGTAATTTTTAATTTATTTTTAGCATTTAATATCTACACATATAAAAAATATTCTTCAACATATATTTTATATTAGTATACATACACACTCACTATACTTTGTCACAAATAATTAATTTTAATGTAATCTAATTTTATCAATTTTAATATAAACAAATTTTTATTAATTTTAATATAGATTAATTTTTTATCGGTCTTGATTTATGGCTACCAGCCGAAGTTGCCAAACATACCAGCATCATTTGTTGGTAGGAAAGCAATTCTGAAAATTGAAGCATGAAGCAGCTAGCTTGTTGGATACGTCGAATTATGAAAAGAGGTGTTTCCAACAACAAATGGTAGTACATGTTGAGATGATTGGTCATGGATTAGTGGGGACGCGTGTGCAATATGTGTGTAACAGTGGTGTGTGGTGGTAACCAACGAAAACGAATGATGCATCCTGAAGAAACGGTGGCACGAGGATGAGATGGAAAACTAATCAGCAGACCAAATCCAAAGGTACAAAACCTTATCAGGTTTGGTACGGCAAAAAAATGTGGTCCTGCATCTAGTACATGAATCGATCACGCACCAAATATATGACCAAAACAGCGCATGCTTATTGGACCTCAAATAATACTACTGTGAACAAACCAGATAAATACGTGCTTAATGTGCAAAATCTGCGTCATAGTTAGTGTAACCATGTGTGTATAGTAAGACTAAGACCTAACGCTATATAGAGGGTCGGATATATATATATACAGGCAGTGGTCCAATGGTCTAACACTCTCTGCAATCGTAGCGAGAGGAACGGATATAGAGACTGGATCGAAAACTGATGAACAAAGGCATGGGAAGACCTTTGGTTATAATATCGGTGAACTGGTGCGCCGATGTTATATGGAGCACC
This sequence comes from Oryza coarctata, assembly GCA_030770085.1. Classification (NCBI taxonomy): domain Eukaryota; kingdom Viridiplantae; phylum Streptophyta; class Magnoliopsida; order Poales; family Poaceae; genus Oryza; species Oryza coarctata. Next base: position 11,742,906 of record CM061471.1, read on the forward strand.
CGAACCTGTCCTAGTGCGACCTTATCATGAACAAAATATATGTCGATCTCTATGTGCTTAATGCGTCGATGATGAACCGGGTTGACAGTCATGTAGGCAGTATTGACGTTGTCGCAGTAGACGACGGTCACAGAGGAGAGGGGTGCATGGAGCTCCTGGAGAAGTTGGCGAAGCCAGCAACACTCGGCGACGGCGTGGGCGATAGCGCGGTACTCAGCTTCGGTGCTGGACCGTGACAGTGTAGTCTGACGTTTTGAGGACCAGGAGACTAGAATGTCGCCGAGGAAGACGCAGTAGCCGGACGTAGAGCGTCAAGAGTCGGGGCAGCCTGCCCAGTCTGTGTCGGAGTACACGGTGAGGGAGTCGATGGGGCTGGAGCTGAGGTGTAGCCCGCTGGAGAGTGTGCCCTTCACATAGCGCATGATGCGCTTGAGCAGAGCGAGGTGAGGTTCGCGCGGAGCGTGCATGAAGAGGCACACTTGCTGGACGACATAAGTGAGGTCGGGCCGTGTGAAGGTGAGGTATTGGAGAACACCGGCAAGACTCCGATACTGAGAGGGATCAGCGATGAGTGAGCCATCGGCAGCAGAGAGTTTGGCTCGAGTGTCGACCGGGGTGGCCGTGGGGTGACAATCGGCCATGCCCGCATGCTAGAGAAGATCGATGGCGTACTGGCACTGGAAAAGGAAGAGCCCGTGAGAAGAACAGGTGACGGAGATACCAAGGAAGTGGTGGAGGGGACCAAGATCGGTCATGGCGAACTCAGAGTGGAGTCGGGCCATGATTTGGTGTAGGAGGGATGTCGAAGACGCTGTAAGAACAATGTCGTCGACGTATAGAAAGAGATAGGCGGTAGCGTTGCCGATATGAAGAGTGAATAGAGAGCTATCGGACGCAGAGGCCACAAAGCCGATGTACCGAAGGTAGGCAGCAAAACGCTAGTACCAAACCCGAGGGACTTGTTTGAGGCCGTAGAGAGAGCGTTGAAGGAGACAAACATCATCGGGACGAGAGGGGTCGACGAAGCCTGGAGGCTACTGACAGTAGACCGTTTCCGTCAAATAACCATGAAGAAAGGCGTTTCTTCACGTCAAGCTAATGGATCGGCCAGGAGTGCGAGGCAACCAATGTGAGAATGACCTGGATGCGAGGCAGTCTCGTCGTAATCGACATCGGGGCATTAGGAGAAACACCGAACTACTCAGCGTGCCTTGTGACGGGCAAGGGAGCCATCGGCATGGAACTTGTGTTTAAAGATCCACTTGTCGGTCACAATGTTGGCACCGGGAGGATAGGGGACGAGGCGTCAGGTCTCGTTGTCCATGAGGGCCTTGTACTCGTCGGCATGGCCGCGCATCACTGAGGGTCGGCCAGGACGGAACGAGAAGTCGCCGGGATGGGCGAGATAGAGCAGTGGACATCAGAGAGACCGTAGCGCTTGGTGGGACGGAGAGACCCGATCTGTGAGCGGGTAACCATGTGAGAGGTAGAGGGGACAGGAGCCGATGGGAGTGTGGTAGGTGTGAGGAGAACTGGTTGGGGAGGGGTGTCATCGGCTCTGGATCGACGGCTGTATGTGAGAGGAATGGGGAGAACTAGATTGGCCTGAGTCGATGGAGTTGGATGGGCTGATCGGTTCGATCGGTTCGACGAAGATGGAGCAGCCGATAGGGAGGGGGGAGGCGATGGAGGCGGAGGAGCTAATGAGGACTGAGGAGCCGATGGGGGTAATATGTCCGATGGAAAGGGGATAGGATCGGTCGAAGCCGATGAGAGTGGTAGGGCCGATGGGGATCCGATGGGAGAGACATCGGACCGAATAGTAGTGGGATAGCTGAAGGATAAGTCCTCAGCAGCGGCCGATGAGGGGACCGATGGAAAGAACGGTGGAGGAGACTGGGACGGCACGGTGTTGGTAAGGAGGAAGTCGAGATCGCTAGATGAGGATCTCAGAGTAAGCAAGCCGAAGGAAAAGCATGTCTCGTCAAAGATGACATGATGAGAGACGATGACCTGATGGGTGGAAATGTCGAGACATCGGTATCCCTTATGAGATGAGGGATAGCCGAGGAGAATACAGGCGGTGGAGTAGGGAGCAGTGGCGGTGAGGTTTGGGTAGCAGAGGCACCCGAAGATGTGAAGGTGGGAGTAGTCGGGTGCCGTGCGGTAAAGAAGAGTGTATGGAACATTGTGGCGAATGGAGTAGCACGGGCGCCGATTGAGGAGGTAAGTTGCAGTGGTTAGTGCTTCTGCCCAGTAAGTTGCAGGTAAGTGGTCGTGAAGTAGCATAGTGTGACTTATTTTGTTGAGGGTGCGAAGGAGGCGTTCAGTCTTGTCGTTCTTGGGAGAGGTGTAGGGGTAGGAAAGGCGTAGATGGATGCCCTGCGAGGTGAGGAAGGTTTGAATAGTACGGTTAATGAACTTCATACCGTTATCGGCTTGTAAAGCCTTGATAGGGAGGTTAAACTGGGTAGAAACATAGGTGGTGAAGTTAGTTAGGTGGGAGGCCACCTTGGATTTGCTGATGAGCGGAAAAGTCCAGCAATAGTATGTATAATCGTCAAGTATGGCAAGATAATACTGATTACCGGAGACACTTTTAACCGGAGAAGTCCATACATCACAATATATAAGCTCAAACGGTCGTGATGTATAAGAGAGAGAATTAGAAAATGGTAGACACACATGTTTGCCAAGTTGATACGAGTGGCAAATTGTGGAGCTGCTGTGGGTATATTGGATGGAGGCACTGCGACGGAGGTTGACGATAGCGTCGGGGCCGGGGTGGCCGAGGCGAAGATTTTAGAGGTTGGTAGAGAGGACGACGCTGGCATATGGAGTGGACGGCGCAGTGGGAATGGTGTAGAGTTCGCCGCTACTATTGTAGCGAAGGATCTGTCGCCGGGTTGGGATATCCTTCACGGAAAACCAGAAACGTCAAATTTGATTGAGCAATTGTTATCTCGTATGAATTGGCGAATAGATACAAGATTGTGAATAAGGAAGGGTACAATAAGGATATTGCGAAGGGGGAGGTTAGTGGTGGGTGTAGATAGAGAGGAGTCACCATGGCATTGGATAGGAAGAGAGTGGCCATTGCCGATGGTGACAAAGGGGGGAGGAGGAGGGATGACAAGAACAGAGTATACTAGCCGATGACGCCATGTGAGAGGACGCACCAGAGTCTAGCACCCAAGGGTGCTGTGGTTGGAGCGTTATCTGGTTGAGGGCAGCGACGAGGCTAGCCTGGTTCTAGGAGAAAACCGACTAGGTGGGTGGTGTCGGTAGCATCGGCTGAGGCGACAGGATGGAAGCCGATACCAGGAGGGCCTGAGGATGGGCGTCGAGGACCTCTGGTTGCCATCCGATGGGGCTGCGTGGCTAGGGTTGGGGTGCCCAAGGGTTGTAGCAAAGCCATGGACCCGTGGGACCGGCAGGCTGGGCAGGGACTGAAGCAGGGAGTGATTGCATCGGACCGTGCCAGTTCTTGCCCTTTTCTTTGCCGGTGCGGGCTGCGTTGCCATGGTTAGAGCCGTGGCCGCCAGAGCCGTGGGAGGGAGCGTCAGCACAGGATGCTCAGCAGCCATTATCGGCTGCGACGAGGAGAGCGGTGTGGGCCACGGTCTTCTCGTCGTTGGCCACATGGAGTTCTTTAAGAACTAGCATGTCATGGGGCCGGGCAAACGACGAAAAGGGTGTGGCGTTGGTGATGGCGATCAAGTCATGGCAGGTTTACATATAAACAATCATGATCAAGGAAGCAAGTTATGGACCAGTTCTCAGCTTGAAGAACCAGGCCCAAGTCATATTTACAATTAATTTACGAAACAGCAGCTCTCTGGACAGATTCGTACTGGGCCAGTATTTTGGGCATAACTCTCTCATAAAGGCTCGGATTTGGGTGATTTAAATTTCTGTGATCAGATAATGAAATGGACTATCTTTTTTATGTTTTGAGTTTCTCCAGATTCCAGAGTCTTCTTGGTCAAAACCTCGTGTCAAGTGAGCGTGGTTACTGAGGAGCCAGCCAGCATTTAGTTTCTTGGAACTTGCCTTTTGAGTCTTTCTATGTTTTAATTATATTTGGGAATTAGCAGTAGTAGTTAATGTTGTTTTTATTGTGTTTTGATATTTGCAAAAATAGTTAAGGAGTTATTAATTAGTAGGAAGTTTCTAGAGTTGAGTTGTATGGCTATATAAAGCCTAATTTCTGAATGTAAACTCACTTGTTGAATTATTATGAAAAAGTTTATCTTGAGTTGAGTTTATCTCCTCTTTTATCCTGCTGTGAGTTGAGAGTATCCTCCAGTTGTGATTTTATAGTTGAACGTGTGCGTGTCCTTGGACGATTCATAGCTCGAACGCTATCAGTTGGTATCAGAGCAGCAGGCGAAGGATAGTGCGACGTAGTGCTCGTGTCAATCCTCCTGAAGGCAACCAGCAAGCCGATCGAGATATTGAGTTGAACGAGTTGAGGCAGCATGTGCAACAACTCCAAGAGCGTCTAGCGCGCGTGGAGGCCGCTGGGAACAACCGCGATGATTCCTATCGTGGCTCAGATGACGAAACTTATGGTGACGATGATGCCGAGTTCAACCCCTTCCACGACAACCACACCTTGGTGTCCAGTGATGAAGAGGCTCTCCATCAAAATCACACCCGAAGGAACCAGCAATTTCGACGGGCTTTTGATCTAAAAGCGGATATTCCTGTGTACGAAGGGCGCATACAACCCGATGAGTTCATAGATTGGCTCAATACGGTTGAACGTGTCTTTGAATACCAAGATGTCCCTGAGGAAGAGAAGGTGAAGATTGTTGCCATCAAATTAAAGAAGCATGCATCTATTTGGTGGGAGCAGTTGAAGATGAAGCGAGCCGTGAGGGTAAGCAAAAAATCAGAACATGGGAAAAGATGGTGAAAGAGTTACGAAAGAAGTTTCTGCCGGAAGGGTACTTGCAAGAGGCCTTTTTTCAACTTCATGGCTTTGTTCAAGGTGATAAAACTGTGGCAGATTACACTGAAGAACTTGATCACCTCATGTTGAAATGTGGCGTTGTTGAGCCCGAAGAACAAACCATTGCACGATATCTTCGTGGCCTTCGCAAGGAGATTCATGATGTGGTAACTTTACAGCCCTTTATCTCTTATCATGATGTGTTTAAACTTGCCACAAAAGTTGAGAAGCAACTCAAGGAGAAAGAAGTCAGAAAAACAGCGAGCTTTGGTGGTAGCCGAGTTCTCAATCGAGGCCATCCAACAAGTCATGGGAGCAGTACGCAATCAGCCAAACCAACATCAAGTGCAGTGGCCAAATTTTCAGCAAAAACCGCAACCGCAGGACCCTCTAAACCAGCCCCTAAAGCTGTTCAATGCTATCGGTGAAAAGGGTACGGTCACATCATGTCCGAGTGCCCAAACCAGCGGGTATTTACCATTATTGAAGAACCCCTAGAAGAGGAGCAAACAGATTTTGATTCTCCACCCGTGTTTGATGAGGCAGCAGATGAGGAGGATGTCATTTATGGAGATACGGGTGAGATGTTGGTGATTAGGCGTGTGCTGAATTCCAGTCCCGTTCAAGATGATGTGTGGCTCCGTAACAATATCTTCCATACACGATGCACCTCTCATGGGAAGGTATGCGATGTTATCATTGATAGCGGGAGTTGTGAGAATGTTGTTTCTGAAATTATGGTACAAAAGTTGCCGCTTAAAACTGAAAAGCACCCAAAACCGTACAAACTCTCTTGGTTGGAAAAGGGTAAATGTGTGCAAGTTGACCAACATTGTTTGGTTAATTTTTCTATTGGTGAGAAGTACCGAGATGAGGTATGGTGTGATGTAGTTCCTATGGATGCTTGTCATTTACTTTTGGGGAGACCTTGGCAGTTTGATAGAAAGGTACACCATGATGGTTTTAAAAACACTTATTCTTTTGAGCTGAATGGTGCTAAGATTACTTTGGGTCCTTCTAGAATGGAAATGAAATCTAAACCAGCCCTCAAGGATAGCAATTTCATTCTCTCAAAATCTGAATTTACTGAAATTTTTGAAGAATCCCAAATAGCCTTTGCATTGGTGGTGAAAGAAGTTAAGGGTGACAGAAGTCCTCTAATACCCGGACTAGTGGTACCTTTACTTGAACAATTTCAGAACCTTGTTCCAGATGAAATTCCAGCAGGTTTACCTCCAATGAGGAGTGTGCAACACTGCATAGATTTTGTTCCTGGTGCAATTTTGCCAAACAAAGCAGCATACCGAATGAACCCAACAGAAAATGCCGAGTTGCAGCGGCAAGTAGATGAGTTGATGAGAAAGGGTTTGGTGCGTGAAAGCATGAGTCCTTGTGCAGTTCCAGCCTTGCTTGTGCCAAAGAAAGATGGTTCTTTTCGCATGTGTGTGGATAGTAGAGCGGTCAACAAGATTACTATCAAGTATCGCTTCCCTATTCCTCGTCTAGATGACATGCTAGATCAGCTCCATGGTGCTAGTGTGTTTTCAAAGATTGATCTTAGAAGTGGGTACCATCAGATTCGTATGAGGCCTGGTGATGAATGGAAGACAGCATTTAAGACCCGTGATGGATTGTTTGAGTGGTTGGTGATGCCATTCGGACTCTCTAATGCTCCTAGTACTTTTATGAGACTAATGAATTTGGTGTTTAAGTCTTTTATTGGCAGATTTGTGGTGGTCTATTTTGATGACATACTCGTGTATAGCACGGGTAAAGAAGAGCATTTGGAGCACCTTCACCAAGTCTTTGAAGTGCTAGCTGAACAGAAACTCTACATCAACCTCAAGAAGTGCGAGTTCCTAACCAGCAACTTGGTGTTTTTAGGCTATGTGGTTTCAGCTGAAGGTATTCATGTTGATCCTTCTAAGGTGGATGCAATTGTTTCATGGCCAACACCAGCCAACATTCATGATGTGAGAAGTTTTCATGGACTGGCCTCATTCTATCACCGGTTCATTCGAGATTTCAGCACTCTTGTCTCTCCAATCACCGAGTGCTTGAAAGGAGGAGTATTCAAATGGACGAAGGAAGCTGAAAAGAACTTTCAGCTCATCAAGGAGAAGATGATAGCAGCCCCAATTCTTGCTTTGCCCAACTTTGAGAATATTTTTGAGCTTGAATGTGATGCATCTGGTGTAGGCATTGGTGCGGTTCTCAATCAAGAGGGTCGACCTATTGCCTTCTTTAGTGAAAAGCTTTCAGATTCACGTAAGAACTACACTACATATGACAAAGAGTTCTATGCAATTGTACGAGCTCTTGGGCATTGGAGACACTACCTCATTTCCAAGGAGTTCATTCTCTACTCCGACCATGAGGCGCTGAAGTTCATAAATGGGCAGCACAAGCTCAAACCGAGACATGCAAGGTGGGTGGAATTTTTACAAGGCTACACATTCCACATCAAGCATAAAAGTGGTGCTTCAAATCAGGTGGCAGATGCTTTAAGTAGGAGGCATTCTTTGCTGTCCACAATGAAGGTAAATGTTCTTGGGTTTGAAGTGATCAAGGAGTTGTATTCTGATGATGAGTTCTTTGGCACGATAAAAGCTGAATGTGCAAAAGGTCCATATAAAGAATTTATGGTGAATGATGGATATATTTTCTATGGCAACCGTTTGTGCGTACCGAATTGTTCTTTGAGGTGGCAGATCATTAAAGAGGTTCATGATGGTGGGTTAAGTGGTCATTTTGGACGAGATAAAACTAGTGCATTACTCCAAGACCGTTTCTATTGGCCTAAAATGATGAAGGATGTGAACCATTACATTTTGAGATGTAGAACTTGCCATCTAGCAAAAACAAAGTCTCAAAATTCTGGACTTTACACTCCCCTTCCTGTTCCTAATGCACCGTGGGAAGATGTGAGCATGGACTTTGTGATGGGACTGCCCCGAACTCAACGCAGCAAAGATTCAATCATGGTGGTGGTTGATCGGTTCTCTAAAATGGCACACTTTGTTCCTTGTGCAAAAACGATGGATGCCACTAACATAGCTGATCTTTATTTCAAGGAGATAGTGAAGTTGCATGGCATTCCAAATACCATAACATCTGACAGAGACCCGAAGTTTGTTGGGCATTTTTGGAGAACACTTTGGCGTAAGATGGGTACAAAGCTGCAGTTTAGTTCAGCCTATCATCCTCAAACCGATGGCCAAACTGAAATTGTGAATCGGAGTTTGGGCAATCTGTTGAGAAGCTTGGTGGGTGATAACATACGCCAATGGGACCTTGTTCTACCTCAAGCTGAATTCGCTTACAACAGGTCCAGCAGCAAGACGACAGGTAAAAGCCCTTTTGAAGTGGTGTATGGATGCAATCCGAAGACTCCTCTTGATCTTGTGTCATTGCCAATCAGCCATAGCTATAGTGGAGATGCAGATGAGCGTGCTAAAGCAATCAAGGGCTTGCATGAACAAGTCAGCAAGAGGATTGAAAAGCAAAATCAGAAGTATGAAAGACAAGCTAACAAGCACCGAAGGGCTGTGATTTTCAAAGAAGGTGATCTTGTGTGGGTGCATTTGAGCAAGGAGAGATTTCCACCTGGGCGCAATGCAAAGCTCAAGCACCGTGGTGATGGACCGTTTAAAATCTTGCAGCGCATAGGTGACAATGCTTACAAGGTGGAGCTTCCCGGAGATTATGGTGTTTCATCCACATTCAATGTGAAGGATCTTTCTCCATACCATGGCGAAAATGAGCCGAACTCGTGGGCGAGTTCTTTTCAACCGGGGGAGAATGATGGCGATCAAGTCATGGCAGGTTTACATATAAACAATCATGATCAAGGAAGCAAGTTATGGACCAGTTCTCAGCTTGAAGAACCAGGCCCAAGTCATATTTACAATTAATTTACGAAACAGCAGCTCTCTGGATAGATTCGTACTGGGCCAGTATTTTGGGCATAACTCTCTCATAAAGGCTCGGATTTGGGTGATTTAAATTTCTATGATCAGATAATGAAATGGACTATCTTTTTTATGTTTTGAGTTTCTCCAGATTCCAAAGTCTTCTTGGTCAAAACCTCGTGTCAAGTGAGCGTGGTTACTGAGGAGCCAGCCAGCATTTAGTTTCTTGGAACTTGCCTTTTGAGTCTTTCTATGTTTTAATTATATTTGGGAATTAGCAGTAGTAGTTAATGTTGTTTTTATTATGTTTTGATATTTGCAAAAATAGTTAAGGAGTTATTAATTAGTAGGAAGTTTCTAGAGTTGAGTTGTATGGCTATATAAAGCCTAATTTCTGAATGTAAACTCACTTGTTGAATTATTATGAAAAAGTTTATCTTGAGTTGAGTTTATCTCCTCTTTTATCCTGCTGTGAGTTGAGAGTATCCTCCAGTTGTGATTTTATAGTTGAACGTGTGCGTGTCCTTGGACGATTTATAGCTCGAACGCTATCAGTTGGCGATGTCGTCAGCGGTGTTTGAGAAGCGAGGGTTGAGGCTTCGCAGGAGGGCTAGGACGAGTTGAGAGTCAGCCACAGGGTGGCTGACATCCCGGAGAGCAACAGCCTTTACCTCAAGACACTAGCAGTATGAGGAGACAGAGGAGTCTCCTTGTACCATAGAGTGAAACTTGTTCAGGAGGAAGATGGTGTGGGGTTGCTTGTTTACGAGGAAGATCTGCTCGATAGCCACCCAGAGATCCCGGGCGGTGAGGTTGATATCTTTCATGGCGAGGTCGAGGACAGGGTCGTCGACCGAGCCAAGCAGCCAGCTGCGCACGCAACACTCGGCGATGTCCCACTGGAGGTCATCGGGTCGAGGTGGAGCGGAGCCATCAATGTGTGACCGTAGGCCGAACTTTCCACGGAGAGATTTAAAGAAGAAAACCCACTTGGAGTAGTTGGCGTTAAGGTCAAGAGAGATAGAAACGTGATATTTCACGTTCACAGCAGCATAGGGGGGTGAGAAGATCGGTGAGGTGATGCCCGAGGTGTGGTCTGGGGCACCGAGAGCCGGAGCAGATTCGGCGACTGGAAGAGTGTCAGAGCTGAGGGTAGACTCGGTGGCCATGATGAGAGGAGAATAGGGACAAGAAGCCGATGAGAAGAGAGATCAGCCGATCAGAGAAGTGAGAAGCCGATAGGGAGTGGGCCAACTAGCCGATGGGAAGTGGTTGGCCGATGTGGAGTAGGCAGCGGAGTAGGTGAGGGAAAAGTGGTGGTAGAGTAGGCAGGTCAGAGAGTGGTTGGGTCACGGACGTGCGAAGATTCACGTCCGTGAAGAGAAGATTCATGTCCATGGACTCGTGGAGGCCAAGGAGTGGAGCGGACGTGAAAAACGCGGAGAGAGGCCGGACGCGAAGAGAAGAGGTTCATGCCCGGGAGGCAGAGATTCGTGTCCGTGGACACGTTAGAGTGGCTCAGACGTGAGGGGAGAAGGTTCGCGTCCGAGAGCCGTTGAGCGTGTCGAAAAAGCGGGAACCAAGAGAGGGTTCCAACCTATGGAGAAGCGGACGAGTTCATCCGATGGAGACGATGAGTGCAGAGGTGCGCCGGCGTCGAAGGAGAAAGGATGCACGGAGCAAGAAGAAGGGCGAAGACAGGTGTGAGGCAAGATGAGAAGACGGATGGAGACCATCGTCTTGTCGCGTGGAGGAACAAGGGATGGGAGAGGGTGATGGAAAGGAGAAAGGAAAAGCATCTGTGGAGAAGACGGGAAGAAGAAAGGAACCGAGACAAGAGAGCGAGGAGGGAGTATTGGAAAAAAGGTCGGCGACGAGGAGAAGAGGTCGGCTCGCCGATGGAAGAATGCTAGCTCACCGAAATGTCTAGACTTGTTCTAATACCATGTAAGAATATGTACAGTAAGACTAAGATCCTAATGCTATATAGGAGGGTCAGGTCTATATATATACAGCCCAGTGATCCAGTGGTCTAGTAAGGTGTTGGCGTGAAAAAGAGCTGCTGAGCTTGCAAATGAACTGGGGTCAGAAAGGATGCTAATTGAGGCAGATTGTATGGAGGTGGTGAAGATGTTAACTCAATCTGAGTTTAACTGGTCTATGTATAGAACAACAATCTAAGGCCTCAAGGATAGGCTGAATACTTTCCAAGAGGTTAAAATCCAATGGGTTCGGATATCAGCGAATAAAGCTTCTCACATGGTAGCTAAGGAAGGCTGTTTAATAAAGGAGTTTGACGAGTTGGCTCTCGGTCATGTCTTTATTAGAAGAGGATTGTAATCACGATTTTTTTTTGCGGGGAGTAATCATGATAATTTAGTTGACTAGAAGGGTAGAGCGGTTTTCCCCTTAAAAAAAGGTAGCGAGGTATTGCAACTAGCTTGGAAGAAGTAGTTTGTTGTCGTTGTGCCTATGTTACAAAGCATAAACCTAAACCCGAAGTTAGACATTTAAAATTTTATTACCATCTTTTATCAGTCATAGCTCAATTCATCAGAGCCTAATGCTGTAAATAAGACTAAAGTTATATAAATTGTTATTTTTTGCACTGAACGCCCTAGTACTACTTACATCTCATATGTTCTATGATTAGAGATGAAAACGGCTTAGAAGCAGATGAAAATCAGCCTACCATTTCTGTTTTCATATTTTTTTAATCAAAATCAAAATCGAAAACTCAAGATATAAAAACAGAATAAAATATTATTATCGAATACAGATACAGATAGAATACGAATCGAACAGCAAATATTTATTAGAATATAAAAATAACTCTAACCAACCAAGCTTCTCAAATCAGCCAAGTGATGTAGCTGATTATTATTTCTAAAACAATAAATTGATATTTCTATTTTTTATCAATTAATAATAATTCAACTAGTTGTATAATTTATTTTCCAAGAGAACTACAATAAGCGAAATATATTCATCTATACAAGTAGTATTGCATGGCCTAATAAAATATGGTCATTAGACAAAAGAAAAACAGATCTAAAACATCAGACTAGAAAAAATATCTCCATTCAACTAATCACCTCAATATTCAATACAAATTTAAACATCTAAAGTAAAGAAGGCTAAAGCTAATCAGCTATATATATAGGAATGAAAATGGTCAAAAAAGGTTTCAACCACTTCCATTACCATATTTTTTTCTCAAAAAGAAAATCAAATACGGTAAAGCTAGAAATGAAAATGGTATTAGAAATATCAAAAAATTAGACACGAAAGACAAAACATGTTAATATCGATCAAAAACTACTAACAAATAATAAAAATATTAAACTATAAAATCACACATTTAAGTCTGCATAACTATATAATACGATAAAATAAATTTAAGGTTGTACTATGTAAATTATAAATTATTTTATAGCATTTGACCTTATAATCAAGTTAGCATTTGGTCAGGAGTTAATAGACCTCTAGACTATACTATAGCACAAGACTATGACCGTTGCATGCACATCCATAGGGAATAGGCAGCTCCATGGCCAATAGCCCTAATCCCAAACGCCAAAGGCTCCTGGCAATGCATGGTTTGCTGTTATTAGAGGGGGTTAGGACATTTAATGCTTATTTAATCCTGTGATTAATTAGATGCACTTGGGAAATTGTAATTTTGTTGCGGGAGGCCAGGCGTCCCTCTGCCCCTCCCTGCGTTTCCCACCGTGTGTGGTTGCAACCTATACACCTTCCATTTTTTTTATAGTTAGAAATTAATTTATTTTAAGACTGGGAGTATCATCTCTACTAGCATGCATGCATATATGTTAAATTAAGCATCTAAATTACAAAAAAGAAATTAAGTATCTAATTTTGGCGCCATATTAATTTAATTTTAGAATTAGTTAGATAAAAATTTAAATTTTTCGTTGCTTTATTTCAGGTGTGTTACTTTGGACTTTCATGATAGAAATAACATAAATTTCACTAAGTAAACTTAGATTAACTGGTTAGGATCTTTGTGGTGGAATCTATAGCTAATTATTATTTTAATGATAGATGACATATCTAACGATAACAAGATATTTATGGTGACTTTATCTATCTCAATGTATGATAGATTGATCCAGTCGTAAGAGATGCTAATAAGGATGGGATAAATGTGCGTACGTTTATATGAACGCCTACGTCTTTTCATTAATTCAGCTAGTTATCATTTAGAGGGAGACGAAGGTTTGTCTCGTAACATTTATTTTCTCCTACACACAAAAGCCTCGCGCGTCATGTAAATTACAAGGAGCGTAAACAATCTGGTGCACAAGACGCGCGACACACGGTAGCATCCGCAAAGGAGGAGGCCAAGGAGGAGAACGGCAACAACCTACAAAGCGAAGAAGCTGCATGAAACAAAACGGACTCCTGAAAACAGAAAGCGAGGGGCGGTGACGGCTCATTCGAGAACTGCTCGGAGTTCACTGAGTTGCCTGGCACCAGCTTTAACCCAGACCAGGGCCGGCATGCAGTATCAGGGCCGCCGGCCAGGACATGCACCGGGGAGAGAAGGGTCCTATAAGTTCATATCCCCTATTATCCCTTATTAACTTATCAGTATGTAAAATAGTAAATGTCGGAGATATAAATTATTATTATTATTAAAAAAAGAGTCAGGGCGCGTCCAACTTATACATACAATAGGTTAATAGGTATAGCATACACTTTCCAAAAAGAAAAGCTAAGATAAAGGTAACATGATTTACATCGATCCAGTTAGACGAGCCCACTACGACCAGCTAGACGACGGTGGGCGTGCATGCCATTGATAATGCGGCATGCAGATTGGACTAGTTTAACCTACTTCCTCTGTGCCAGAAAAACTAACTTCTAAAAATAAATTAAAAAATTAGGATAAGTGCTTGCACAAATTTATCTAGGACGGAGGGAGTAGCTAGGCCGCTAATTATCTTAGCTAGGCCAATGAGTGGTGATATGACAGCAATCGGGTCCCATGCAGCTGTGCTGTGCTTGTTTTGTTTAATCAGATCTGGCCTATGCCTGATTCGAGTCCTACATAAGGCCATTAGGAGGGTGAACTGTTGTTACGTACGTAAACACCGTAAGAGGTGCCTTGTGGAGATTTCTGGTTCCACGAATTGGTGGCCTATTAATTTGTAGACTTTTGCTAAGTTGTATTCTTTCCATTGCTAAATATACCGATGTTGTTTATTTTTAGATATTATGTCACCATTCATCTATTAAGAAAAATATTATCGTTTTTCTTATTATAAATTGTTTGTCATTATTAAAGGTATTTTAAGTATTACTTATATTTTTATACTTTTATGTTAAATATCAATAAGACCAATAGTCCAAAATCTTGTGAACAGCGTATTTAAAAACGTGTTAGTACGTAGCATTGGCATAGAGAACACTAGCTACCTAACTACATACGGATGTATAGTGAGAAAGGCACATGCACGCCACTATCACACATGACAAAATTATTGGGTGTGTCCTATGCACCATGCAGGCTATATGTAGCCTCTAGTCATGAGTCCATTCTCTTTAATGCACCTACGTGTGTACACTGGGATTCAATCCCTGTGGACTCCGTACCTCCGATGCTTCAATGTAGCATATATGAAAACACGTATCATATATTAGTTCATTAGGTCACTAGAAATTAATGTATGTACATAATCAACATTGAATGCACTTAAATATAGGATGAATGAACGTGCATGATGCAATGATCGCCATTTCATGAACTAAAAATCAAATGGTACGACGTTGCACATGCCTATTAACCTTGACATATATACGTACCCTACCAAAGGTTGTACACTGTACAAGTTGTGCTTAGCTAGGCGGATGCATAGTGTGTGTTCGGAAGGAGAGATTAAAAATCTTTATTTTTTACATATAAAACGAATCTATAAATTAATACGTGATTAATTAAGTATTGATTTAAAAAACTTCAAAAATAAATTGATATGGTTTTTTAAAGTAACTTTAAAATACACTGTTTAGTATTTAAAAAAAAGGGGAAAATAAGAGAAGAAGGAGAGAGAAGCCTGAAATCTGTCCAAACGAACAGACCCTAGTCTTCTTGTTCACGTGTCATCCACTTACCCTAGAGAGCGGCCGGCGCATTTCAGTACTAAACACGTACGATACCATGGTCTCTTTTTCCCCTCCAACAACCGTGACACGGCGCTTCTGCAACCACTCCACTTTACAGTCTTTAGTGTCGGATCTAGGAAGATACCACCTGCATCCGTCTTGCATATGGTCGACGTTGCTGATGCGTGATGACACAAAGGGACAAATACCCCATGTTAATTTAGGCGCGCACTTTGGCGTCAACCGATGGGTTGATTAGAGTCAGCATTTTGGTGGTTTATTAATATGCGTACGTCAGTACGAAGCATCATATCATGCGTGTGAAGAGCCCTTCTGAAGATTGAAGTTTCTGCTGGGAAATGCTGCGTCGGGACGCTGGCTAGGATATAGCCCAGTTCGTTCATCCAACTCCAACGCAAGCAAGAATCACCTCAAAAGCGGACGCACCGCCGCACCGACGGACAGAGGAGCTAGCTAGCACCGGGGATTCTGCCGGGAAAACCATGGGCGAATCACGCGCCAATGGTTGTACATACGGAATTCATATGTATCAGCAGTAACAAAAAGGGCTTTCGCCTTTGTGGCTACATATTTAATGGAATATGTAAGGGTAGTGGTTGAAAATATATGGAGGTTGTGTGTTTTCATGACCATGCCTTAATTTTAAGATAATTAGTTAGATATGACTAGTATATTGTTAAAGCGGGGTGAAAAGAATCTACTACCATGCTCCCCTGGGCTAGGAATTAGGAGTACAAATTAATCAGAGGGGAAAACATCTACACCAGACAATAGTTATGAAAACATGTAATGTTTTCGGAAACAAAAGACGTGTAGAAATCATGGTTCTACCTGCAATGGAGTGAAACTACAATCGACCCTAGTTCAAATAATAAATTTCTAGCAGGTCAGTTCAATTACCCCATTTTGCCTTCCAGAATGTCAGTAGTCACGTATAGGCTACCATTGTAATTTGTAACAACACAAGCTTCCATTGTGCCAATAAAAAATAAGAATGACATGAAAGCATTAGTCTTAACTGGCTCTAGTCCTCTGATCTTCAGAACCTAAGGGCGTGAAACATTAGAAATGCAGAAAAACACTGAACATTTCAAGAGGCAATACCAGTACTTGATTACATGGATTGTCATTGGTTTCCACCAAAAAGAATGGACCGAATGCTATTGTTTAGTTGTGGACTATGTATGTCCACGTACAGAGTCTGAGACAGCTTGGAAGGGAAAAAAAAACTCTTCATGTCAACAAAGAGTTAGCTCAACAGGAATAGTTCTTGCCTAAAAAAGGAAAACAAAAGTGCCGTATAAACTATCTATACTCCTATATTCTTTGTGTCGAACAGAATAGATTGAGCAGAGTGTTGTTCTTGCCCAAAAAAGAAATCAGACACCTACCGGTGACTAAACTGTACTTGAAACCTTTCCACCGGCCTGTGGTTTGATAATTTCATTTTTCCCTATTTGACAAAATAAGTGAAACAACTGAAGGTTGACCCCTGCACTATGTACAACTATGGCAGTAGGGGAGTAACTTTTCTGTGAAAAAGAAACTAATGGAAAACTTGTGGAGATGTGTAATATTCACTTTCACTGAAATATGGTCTCAAGTCCTCTTGGGACATGAAATCCAACGGGAAAGAAACTAGGTGACCTTTGACCATCTGCAATCTTTCCATAGGGTCCGTTCCCTTGAGATCGCCGTCCTGGTAGGTTTCCAGGTTCTCTTGGGTAACCCCCAAATCAATTGTGTTGTGACCAATTTTATCCCTCCAGTGAGCAAAGCTTTGCCGAAATTGGGCCCTGCATGCTCATTATGTTTAGAGTCCAGAGCAATTTGTAAGAAGGGCAACTGAAATAGAATGGTCAATTCATACCTTGAATGGATAAGATCATTAGGTACACATGAGAAGACATCTTGGTAAATCATGGTGTTTGTCTGCCAACCAAAACCAATTAACTAATTTGAGTATTAATGGAGATTGCCATGACTAAAGGCATTCGATATAACATGTGTCATGCAGTTTGGGATTTTACAACTGAAGAAAGCATCATCCTAATATTATATGAAGTAGCAGGTTAGACATCCTAAATTGGTTTCTACATTCTAAGAAGAGTAGGATTAGCAGTATTGAGTGATATAAATGGTTAGGGTTATATTGACTATGGCCTTGGGAAACAACATTTATGTTTTCTCTCACCTTAGCAATGGCCATCCAGATATTTTTGAAAGTTGAATCATCGATAGGGTCCATAATATGGCTAACCTGCATATCAAATTTATGTTTTAAACATCAAAATAGTGCACATGATATCCCTATCTGCTGCAATGGATATAAGAAAGCTTCATCAAGCATACTACCGTGATAAAAACCAATTTGTTTATCTCATGTCAAGTTAATAGCGGCTTACATAAGACATCAGTACAATAGGACATAAATATATTGTGAACTGCATGTGAAATTGTCACAGGTAAGATGAGCACAAGGCCACCACCATTTGGAATGAGATTCAGATGTATTCATACTATCTCATGGAAATTATATTACTAAATATTTAATTAAAAATACATTTTACATACATTATATTTTATGTGAATCACTAGCATATAGCCTAGAAAAAAAATGGTTAATGCTGTTTGGAGATTCTGCAATATCCAGAACATCTGTCTGTTAACAAAAGGATAACTGACGGAAGTATCAAAGCATAAATGCAATATATCCCAAACCTCTCCTCGATGAAGGCCAAGGTGCTCCGCCCAGAGAGAGAGACGTAGGCTTAGAGAAAACTTCCCAG
This sequence comes from Oryza coarctata, assembly GCA_030770085.1. NCBI lineage: Eukaryota > Viridiplantae > Streptophyta > Magnoliopsida > Poales > Poaceae > Oryza > Oryza coarctata. Next base: position 11,760,710 of record CM061471.1, read on the forward strand.
CTTCCCAAGGTTTTCCATTCATTTTGGAACTAACAACTTCTTTATCCTCAATGACCACGGCAATCTACAAGGTGACAAGTGGAAACACTATCAGATAATAGACATCCAACATTAAAACATTACATGATGCAAGCGATTTGCTGTTTACTAAATATAGTTAACTGAAAAGCAAATACTTCTCACCAGAGAACCTTACAAGTCAAGGTGCAACATACCAAAATATAGAGGACACAGGAATATGGGAAACGCATACCTCAGAATCTCTTGATCCAAGCAAGCTTCTATCATTTATGTTAGCTGATCCAATCAATGTGATGCGGTCATCAATTATCATCAACTTACTGTGGACATAAATCTGCAATGCCAACATTGTTAAAAAAAGTATCCAAATATTTTAAATACTGTGAATCACGGCTTTTAAATGGCCAAGTGACAGGACCCTGGCAGAAAACAAAACATGCTCCATAAATGGGCAAGACACATACTTTACCTGATTAGTGACCAAGGGACCTCCATCACATAGTCTACCGTGTGCTCTAAGACCATAAAAGGAGATATAATCATGTGCTTTTGGACCAATAACATCATATAGATTCTGAAGTATCGAATTAGGGCCTCTACAGATAGTTCGGTATTGCCAATGCATAATTGCTCTCACAGACGCAGCTCCGCCATCATCAATGCCTCCCTGTCATGATATTACGTGAATAACCAGGCACAAAAACATTCCTAATCACGGCAGTAGAAAACTACCTGAAAACCAGGTAACAGAGGTATTATTATGATGGCTTTGAAGCGCTTTTTTTCTCTCTCTGCCCGAAGTATGCGCCTATATAATGCTTCCAGTACACGATTTTTAATTGTGTCATCCCCTGAAAGGCCTGATATGAAAAATTGATTCTGCAAAAAAGGTATGCCAATAGGATGTGGATAATTAATTACATGCTTATAATGTGCGAAAAAAAGACTTTATACTAAAGAAACAGGATAGAATAATGTGAAATAAGATAGTGACAATTACTCAACATTATTTTAAGATCATTATCTAGTAAAACCTACTATTGTTTAGAAATTGAATTTTTTTATGTTAAAAAAAGCAAAACTGACCTCAATGTATATAAAATGTTCTGCCTTTTCAATAAGAGAAAAATAGGCATTGTGGATGCTCCCTTCTATTTGAGTGGTTCCAGCTGACCATTGACCAACACTTCTAATAACCTGAACCAAAAGATAGATTCATTGACTTCCTAAAATTATTTGATGCAGTAGTTATAATGGTTTCTAATGTTAGTATACAAGTATATCTGAATATACAGAAGGAACATATCTTATATGTAAGCCCTTCTGAAGGAATGGTGATCATGCAGATAAAATTCACATCTACCAACTTAAATAAAAACATTAAGCCATACCCAAAATTTTTAATAAATTACAAATAGACTAACAAACTGATCTTAGCTACTTTTCTGTTTTGATACCAGTTAAATATGCAAAAAACCAACATAATCTTAACTCAGAATATGAAAAGACAACATCACCAAAACAGCAAACTGCCAAGTAGCTAAACTAGGTAAGAATCACATTTTGTGTCACAGTCATTAGACTCCGCCTGGTCATCGACCTAGTTTCAAACTTTTCATGTTTCAAACTAGATAAATATCACATGCTATGTCATAGTTATTAGGCCTGGTTTCAGACTTTCCATGTTTGCCTCTTTTCCTACAGCATTCATGTTGCATCTGTTATAATAAAATATTTCATATTATTTCCTAATGAATTACTGTCTACCAATAATGCAGCAGTGAAAACTCCAAACCTCATGAATTACAATCTTCAGACAGCGAACCATGTAACTTGTGTAGCATAGCTATACAACTAAAATAGCCAAAACTTTGAATCTGAGAAATTCTTACTATGACTCTCATTCCTTGGCATCAACAAATTAATTCAAAATTAACTGCAATACTAACCTGACAACGACAAGTAACCCTTGGACCAACTTGCCCTATATCAAGTACTGAAGCAACTTGGTCTCCTCTTTCTTGCATCTCCCACCAGTTCTTATCCATGTGATACTTTTCTTCTTTGGAAGAATCAAAATGTCTAATAGACGATGACTCAAGGGAACTTGTATTGTCTACAAAACCTCTCATAGGTAAATCCTGTCGGGAAGAATCCAACTTTGCCTTTCGGTTGAGCAAAGGCTGATTGAAGCTTGCTTTATGTAGATGATCAGAATGGTTGGTGTCTAAATCATTCACTCTTAAATCTCCATTGGGCAATGCCTGTGGTTCAAGCTCTTGAGGTAAAAGCAATGGAATGTCCTGACATGATGCCCGTGAGTCCACGGAGACTGGTTTCTTAACATTAACATCCTTATCATGATTTTGTTTACCATCAGCCTCACTATTAATTTCTTGGCTTATGCCCTTGTAATGTGGAATTACCATGTGGTGATGAGGCATCAGCAAGGGAATTCCTTGCTCATTGGGAGCTTTGTTCCTCTGGGAAAAAAGGGTATTTTATTACAATAATGAAGGGGAAGACACTTTCTGTGATGAGTATGCAATGGAACAGACAAACCTTTGCATAATTCCAGCGCTGAACAAAATGCCTTGCAACATCCCGACAAGGTGGACCATAGAGAGCACACTGAACATCATGCCAAGGCATGCGAGGATATTTAGTTCGGTCCAGCTCATCTTTCATTGTGTCCTCCCAGGAATTTGGCTCAGATTCTCTTATGTACAGCAGGACTCAAGTAAGAATAATTTGGGAACAGTCCTACATAAATACTATGATAAAGATAAATGAAACGCCATAGTTACCTAGGGTTGTAGTAGTCCTTCCCTGGCCATATCACAGGAGGAACATCTGAAAGTTTGTGTGAAGGACTATCGTAACGACCAAAGCACAGATCAAGACCTCCAAGATAGCATACTTGATTATCTATTATCACAATTTTCTCATGGTGTGACCTTAAAGTGAAAATAAGAAGTTATAATCAAATAATCTTGCATTGAACATAGGGAGACAAAAACAGATTCGTCATACCACAAGTATACACCGCTTGAGAAATGATCAGGGTATCGCAGAACTTTGACATTCTCATGAATGTTAAGGAGCTTTTGTTTACTGTACAAGCTATTAATTTTCAATGCAAGAGCAACTTCCTTGTACAAAAGAATGTAGATCTGCATAATTACCAAAATTCAGAGTAAACAGTCAGTAACTGTTGGTTTTTATGAGCCATTTACTTTTTTACTCATTGTGTTTTTTTTAAGTCATGTGATCAGTTGATATTTTATAAATGATCAGAGGCCATGACAGGAACCTATCATCCCTGCCTTGCACCAAAAATAATTAAAACAAGGAATAAGAATAAATACAACAAAAATGTAGATTGGAACTCATAACTCAAGCACCAAAGCATTGTGATTTGGTTTTCAAAAACACCCCTATAGCTTGTTCTGTTAAATTTGACAGAACCAGGCATTAAGACATTTCTTTAAAAAAATGATCAGTGCCAGGGACCTGTCATGAAGTCATTAATTTCTAATATATGTTCAGAAAGAAAGATGACCTACGGATCGTGAAATCTTCTTGCATGGTCTCTGCCTCTAAGGAATTGATAACCACATCTCATGCAAGTGTATGCAAAGGAAGTGAGGATGAGTGTGTGGGAGGCAGAAGGGCCAGAATCCCCGAACGCAGGGGTCTATATGAATAGTTTGTCAGCAGATGGGATTCACGAATTTTTATCTTTCTTGTTTGAGCTTGGAAGGCAACAGACTTGAACCTTACAAAGTAAGCCATCTTAAGATGCTACAAAAGGTGTATGATTCAGACATCTACAATTCATGTGATTGACAAACGAATAAAGTAGCAAGCATTGCTACATAACTTAAGCACCTCACACTTCAGATAATAGGTCTGCTACTTTGAATAAAAGGTAACCATTACGATACCTGTACACCCTGCTTAGCTCTAGCTTCCAGTAGAGCATCAAGCCTAGATGATCCGTGATGTTGGAAAGGGCGTCGGAGAAACAATTCTGGGCAGAGCCACCAGCCAGCAATAAATATCTGCATCAAATTTTCGGTTATCTTAAGATTTACACAATTGTAGTTTTTTTTTAATTACTGTTGAAAAAACACAAAGTTAACCTCCGATTTTGCTTGCTCAATGGAGGAAGCAATTGCCTCAAATGCAGCTTCTCCGTCTATAAACCATTGTACCATACTCCCATCTGACATGAGACCCCTCAGTGGTGCAAATGAACCAAAACGATGAGGGTAACACCAGCCCTCTGGAGTTTGTCGAGCAGCATTTATTGCAGTAACCCAGTCTTTCACTTTAGAAGAACTTCTTGTTCGTAACTTTAAAGTCCGGCCACCAGAAGACACCTTCCTCCAAATAGCACAAATAGGTTTAGATTCCACAGAAATAAAAGGCTAATGCCTGTATCGAAGTATAGAATGAACAGATTGACTAGCTCAGAAATACCAAGATCAGTGTCGATTGATTGGAAGGCAGAACTTCCACAGTAAATAATTCATTTCAAACATAAATCAGAAAAAAAGTCGCCACATTCAAAACTTGGTTTAGGGTTTATGTATTTTTTATGAATATGCAATTCAACTACAAAACATTCTGTAAAAGTAGCATTTTTCATAACAAGGGCGCAATCCCAAGCATGCACCGAACAGATCAACTTGTCACAAATAATTGTGCAGATAACAATGCATTTCTCATCATAACTGGGAGCAATTATACCAAATTAGTCTGAAAATTAACTAGCAGATGATTCTTACAGTTTTATGCTGCAAATCTCATACTAGAAACTAAAATAAAGTTGCTCCTATAACTCACATTGTGATAGTTGTCGATCTAATAAAATTCTATACCCAGCAGTATCAGGATGATATGTATTCATTAAGATATCCATACCACAAAAGAAGAAAGAGAAAATCCTGCAGCCTCCTAAGGCTCTATTGGGCATTGTGGTGGCTTTTCAGAAGAACTTATATATTTACTGTAAGATCAAATAATTAACTGAGTGCATCTTTTTTAGGCCCATAACATAAAAATCACTAAGATGTTTTAAGTAATATGGGATATTTAGCTATTTTTCACTTTGCAGCAAGGCCAAACTCAACAGCCACAATCTGGCTAAACTCAGCATTCTTGAAATAGATATAAAACTGTTTCCACTGTCAACAACCAAAAATTCAATATTACATTTCGAACAAACATGCTAACTCGGAATGAGATCATAAAACAGAATAGGTACCTGGAATCCAAAATGCAACGGATTTCGTTCCTTGATTTCTTTTGCTAGAGATATTTGGCCCTCTCCACTTATATCCATATGTGGCAATGCATCAAAGATAATGACATCTAAAAGCTTTGGGTCAAAAGGATCTTTGAGTAAAGCCAAGAATCCTGGCTTCAGGACAACCCAAACCTATTGAAAAATTATTCAATTTAATAGCTTAAATACAATGATTATAAGATAGCTAAATACAAAGCTGAACTAATAAAAATCTAATACCTTTTGCCAGCTGCTCTTACAACAGCTAAACAGCCCACATGAACAACGGTTTTCTTTATGGTCCTTCTGAATTTTTGGCAAGTGTCCAACAGATACATAATCTTCCTTTAGCTTAGGCCCATATTCAGGTAAAAGTGACAAACATGATACCTCCAAAAATTTGCAAACCTGTATTTTGAAAGATATTTTAGTCCTGACTCTTGACAATAAAACTAATCTAGATGCAGATGGGATATTTTAGTCAACATTTATTCCAACTGGAAACAATAGAGTGAAATGTATAAAGCTTTGGGCAATGAGTAGTTGAGTACCTCCCGTGAGTTGACAATGTCCAAGTTCCCCAAAAAATGGTTCAGATATTCTTGCATGGCAACTTTTGCTCGATCAGAAACTGAGTGTTGACGCCCCAGAGCTGGTCGAATGACAGGCAAAACAGCACTTGAAGGAACATTTCTGCCACAACAGGTTCAATGTCTTGCTTACTGCATGCATGGGATAACATATGGAGACTCAACTGCTCTAATCCAACATTTGCAATATGATAAAGCATTGCTATACATCAACTATGAGTGCATCATTGACGTATAAACATTTTTACCTATGTCTAATGGAGTTTTCTTCGGCCTGTCCAGGAACATTCACATCGTCTGCTTCATCCTCATCATGTACTACTGGCATATGCTCCCCAATTCCCAGATTTTGGAGCCACTCTTTGACCTTGAATCGCAAAATAAAGAAATCAACTTAGCACTCCCCACTTAAACCATACTGCTTCCCATCCTGTTGACATTTCTCCAGATATTAAATGGTTAAAACTTAAGACTTTTCATATTTAAGTTAAAGTAAGGAGGAAGAAGTAGGTGAGTTAATCCAACATAAAAAAACTGTGTCTAAAGACTACTCCATCCACAAATATAAGGGATTTTGGAGTACTACTTTCTCAATCCATCCAACCACTGGATTTATTGCTCACTGCTGGTTGCATCGATAGGCATGCTCATTCCCAATCTAGTAAACTAAACTCCTAGGGGCATCAAAGTAATTTCACCTCAACCTTAAACTCTGCTAGAAAACCTAGAATCCCTTATATTTGTGGAAATTAGAGACTCTTTGTTTGGGCATAATATTACAAAACATAAAAACTCACAAAACCTTATTTCAATATTGATCCACTGAGCAGACTAGGAAGTATAAACCATAAATAATAAGCTATTTTATCATCTCTTATCTATTAGTGTAAAAATGTATGAATCCAAAATTGTTTTGTTGTAAATCACACCTAATTTCAGTAACACTCTATTCTCTTAATGAAAGATCAAGAAATGTGCAATTATCCCAACAAACTAAATCTGACCAGATGCAATGGCTTCCTTCTATACTCCATCCTATTTTTACACATATTTATGCCTCCTCCACTTTCCATACGATACGAGTGCTATTAATACTTGTAAAAGTTAAATGATGATAAATTCTAATAACAAGATGTTAAGGTAACATTTTAAAATAAAAAGGGATTGGCAAGAATCTTGAAACAAGAAACAAAATTTATAATATGAGATACCCTTAAAGAAAGAAAAAAGTAAGACGTCATGCCCTGCACCTCATCACAAAGATCTTTACTTCTGCCAGGAAGAATTTCATTGGGAAACATCAATCAAGAAGCACAATAGATTGGTCTTCCTGGTGTCACCAGGGGTTTTTGAGGAGCAAGTGTGCCACTGCGCAGGCAGCATATAGATGAGATCCTCTGTCCGTCAATTGTCTCATGTGACAACACGGACGACCTAAATCTGAAACAGACAAGGCAACAATGCCATATCCACATGAACCGACACTGACACTAACAACAAGGGGAAGTTCAACCTAGCTCTAATACCATGTTATGAATTGGATTTGTCTCTATTTAATGCACAAAGGCCTATATATCAAGTACAAGGAGCCAAAGGCAAACTGAGAGAGAGAGAGAGAGAGAGAGAGAGAGAGAGCATCATATATGTTATACTGTTAACAGTTGTTTTTATTTATGACCTAATGGCTCATATAATTCTAATAAATAGTTGGAGCTCATTCTAATCCTAAAGCTAACTAATATTTGAGATTTACAGAAGTTAGAGTAGAAAAATAAAATTATATCTCCAATCAAACAGCACAACAGCATGGCAACTCAGTGAGTTTACTTTAAAGGAACTTACAGGTTGAAAATCCAGTATTGAAAAGCATCAGGAATCATAATGGTCATATAACCAACCTGTTCCTGCTTCTCATGGAACTCTTCAAGAAATTCACGCCTCTTCAATGCAAAATGTAGATAGAGAACTTGCGAAGCTTTCTTATATAGACGCCACCTAAACTGATGGAAGCAGTGAACATTTCTCAGTGCACACATGACATATTCGTATTTAATGGAAACAAATAGCACAGTGTAAAAGAAGAAAATATCCATCACAGGAGAGTAAGCATGCATCACAAGTAGAAAAACTCTATATGACAAGTATTAAGAAATAAAATTCATGCATTTCACAAGTTCAACATTTTCTGTTTGCCTTTGTTCGTGTGTGCATGTATAAACCATTTGCACACAGTTTGTGCCATGTGGTGCATGCATTCCATTAAGTTCAAACTGGTCATAAACATGTGTCCCACAAAGTTCCCTAAGCACATTTTAAGATAATAAGATGTGAAGCGAAAAGGAAAACAAACTGTCTTAACAGCCTTTTGACAAATAAAGCATGTATTGTTAAGGTCAGGTTGATCAGCAGTCAACACTGGATAGTTGATTTGCAACGTGACAATTCAAGATGATAGAAATAATTTTAATTTAGGATCTATTGTGGCTTACAAATTGGCACGAATAAAGTCACCTTAGCATGCCCTTCAATCTAAATTTGGGATATCCTCTAAGTTAGTCAATTTCTCGGTCTTGAATTGATTGAGCCTAATTAAGTAGCTCTGTATATGTAGGTAACCATCTTAGAATTCCAATGGATCAGAATGATCATCAGAACTTAGGACCAAAAACCTGTCAATGACAGGAAACATCAGGACTCGAAACTAATTTCAACACAGAAGAAAACTTAAAAGCGATTCATTTGTAACTTTTTGTAATAAAAGAAAACAAGTACTTTCAGTAAGTACAAAAGGCCAAAGAAATTTTACTAAGTTGTATGTGAGGAATTGGAGGCACATTGTTGTAAGTGCCAAATGAAGATGGCAATTTTACACAAAACAAATTTCATATGCACATTTAGCAACAAAACACCAAATATCTGGTTCATGGAACATGCTTAACCAGAAACCACCATTTCTAATTTATTTACCTCAAACATAAATTTCAGTGTACTAAAACCAGGTCTACATGGCTGAGTACTCATCCGAGTAGGCGAGTACTCTAGCAGTTAGCCTCACCAAGTAAGAGTGCATAAAAATTAGCGCATAACAGATAGAACTGACATCCCGTTATACTCAGGTTAATAGGCTGTTTACAATGCAAGTAACCAAATCATCCAATCAAAACCCACAATCAATTAGGCCCATAGTGCAGCAGAAAACTCCACACACAAGTTTAATCTACTCATGTAGACTATAGTGCGACGTTGTGGAGGAAAGGAGGGTATTTGCACATGATTAATTTAATAGCAGAACTGCTCGAGATATGCTGATCAGCAGCAAATCTGATGTAGTCTCCTAATGAACATACATGCATAAAAGGCCATGCCTATCCAATGCTGAACCGTTAATATCAACTCCCATAATACCATAGACACGCTGCAATGTTTGAGATTTTGAAAATCCTACTAGTTGACTGGTACCATCAATCAGAGAAAACCGACCCCCTTATGCAAATTCTCTCATACCTTTCCATTTGGTGGATTGCTAGCCATTAAAATCAAACAAGTTCGTAGTGGCGTAGAGGTTACAACCGGAAGTCACATTTCGCGCAGCAGCTAAAATCATGAGCTGTAGGTTATTAGTGCCATCCAATTGAACTATAACGTGTAACATGATCATGGATTTTGCCTACCAAAAGGACGCGATTCTAGACTAATTCACCCCCTCATCACACCAAATTTGACATGATTCTCCAGGATTCAGGGGAAAAACTCAAAAATGTTTCAGAACCGTAAATAAAGCAAACAGGAGGGGGCAGGGAGGATCCGCGGACCTGCTTGTAGTGCACCTCGATGGTGTATGACAGCAACATGGGGGTGATGTCCCCGGCGTCGGGGCGCGACACGGCGACGATCGACGCCCGGGGGAGCTCCTCGAACACCCGCGCCGCCTCCGACAGCCGGAAGGACGCCGACGCCGCCAGGACCTCCGGCCGCCGCTCCGGCACCGCCGCCTCCTCCTCCCCATCATCCCCCGCGCCCGTAGGCATCCGCGCGTACCGGTGGTGGCCGCCGGCGGGGGCGAGGCGCTCCACGTTCATGGAAGCTTCGAGAAGGAAGGAACGGGGGCCGATCTGATTGGAGTTTGGAGGCGGCGAATTTTTTTCGCGAGGTTTTTTTTTTCTTCCTTTTTTTTCGTTTGATTCCTTCGTGGTGCGGGAAGTGCGAGCGAGGAGGAAGAGGCGAGAGAAGAGATGGAAAAGGCAGAGGAAGTTTTTATAGTTTTGGACTTCGAAACCAAATCAGAATTGTGCATCTGGCTGGCACGTGGGGCCGGCTTTGTCGGAAAGCTTCGGTTCGGTCCCGTGCCCAGTCAGTCAACGTGGCACGTCTACCTCCGCTGGTCAATCCGAGAAACTCCGGACCGGAAAGAACTAGGGTCTTGTTGGAATGAATTTGTGTTTAGGAGCTTTTTTTTTTTGTTGAAATCAGTTTAAATTTTCGCGAAGTTTTCATACAAGTAAATTTATTCGCTCCCAAGAACGCCATAGGAATGAACTACAGTTTTCTTTCTCATTTTTGTCATTATTAACCTCGTAATTACTTAGATTAGTCATCGGAGTGGTCCAATTAGGTTGGCCAGCACGAGAACGTACGTGTCTCGTGTTCCTCCGATGGAAAATGCACGCGTGTTTGGCCGGGGTACCGGTGCTATCCGGCGTGACACTGTAGCAGTTGGTCAAAATCAAATCAACTTGGGATATCTTATGAATCCATCAGTACTATGCTTCCGCTCCTTCTGGACGGACCAAACGTATGCCACTTGGATGGATTAGCACAACCGAAAATAGTCACGCGCAATGCAGGGGTAGGTAAGATAATACATAATAGCAATTATATATATATATATCAAATCTCACTGAAGTAAAAAAATTGAATCCGAACCGGTATTAGTTTTATATTATTGTGCATATCATCATAGCTGATATTAACAAAAGAACGGAAAATTATTCCTGCAAAAAGAACATAATATTTAGCAAATTTTTTTAGACGGAACAAAAGAAAGTTAATGTGTTTAACATAGTAGGCTATATCATAATATCAGGTTTAGGCAGATGAAATATGCTAAAAATAGCTATGGAAAGATTGCATTAAAGATTGGCTCAAAATCTCTAAAATTTGATGAAATTCTATAGAATCTAAAAAAATATGATGCCTTACTACCTAGAAGAATGCACATTCTCTTTTGTACAGGCAACTACGTGGCCTATAATGTGTGCACTTAGAGCATAAGCAAACGACATACCAGTGAAAATGGGGAAGACAGTATAGTAGCATCTGAAAAACTTCTTAGATTTACATTCAAGAGGAAATCAATATATACTAGTAGATTCAAGAACTGTCAACCCTATAGCACAAATGGGACAAAGATACTTATTAACACTACCATTTTCACCATATAAACAATTCCTAACTAAAATTAATAATCGTTGCATAGAGAAATGTAAGTACCTGCATGCATTGTTTCAAGGTAAAAAGATCACACATGAAAGTGCCGAAGCGCATACAAAGGAAATTTTCTATAGACAACTTATGTATTAGAACCAAATCAAATCGCTGAACCAGCTGTGGGTTTTCTTCAGTAATATATTCCGCGAAAGGTGTGACTACTGATAGAGCAGAAGAATAGAAGTGTCAGAACAGGTCCAAACTCCAAACCAAATCTAATCTCAATTTATCAATGTGGAGCATGGGCAATGAGAAGCAAATACAGAAATGGTTTGCAACTGGCAAACCTGAAATTACATTGCAATATAAATGTCTAGAGCTAAAAGTACTTTTCTATTGAGAAGCAAACAGTATAAACGGTAGTACCCAGGCAATCCTTGCCACCATCCCACCTATATCAATCATGCTTGTAATTATTAAAAACTAAGGTCCAACCCCTATGTACACAACCTTTTAACATTGGTAAGGTAAGATCGAAATAGAATTGCTAATTACCTCGTAAAAGTATCCTTTGATATATAGTGTAAAGACTAACATTAAGAAAATTTAAACATGGAAACAGAAATCAGCTAAAGGCCATGCCTGTGTACAACAAATAGAAGAAGGTAAACGATCACCTGTAAATGTTAGCCGAACCTGTACAGTATAATTGGATATTAGTTAAACTTAAACATTATAATTGTATATCAATCAAACAGGGAGAATATAATGGGACATTAATCAAACCTAGACGGCGTGAATTCGACAGTTGAGCACAAAATATATTCCTAAAAGTAGAGAGTAGTTGAGCAGTGTGAAAACTGTGAACCAACGAAACTGTAGAACATGACATGACCCTTGAAAACATCTTATTACATCATGCCGATTGGCTGCACGCTTCATTGCAAAATCAGACACTTGCTCGCAAGTGCGTCCAAACAGTTGCATTTTCACCTATAACTAAAAATTTAATTATTAGATTTTAGTAGAGAGATGACACCAATTAAAGCCTAAGTTGTGAAAATAATACGAACAAAATGGCAGCAATAAACAACGGACAAAGTACATGCCTCCTTGACAGCAACATATAAAAGCAGTCGATGAAATAACCCTGTACTCTATGCTAAAGAAATATGATCGATTATCATGAGCCAATTGAGTGAACTGTTGTTTTCACTATAAAAATCGTTGTTGTTTTCGAAACAGAAGGGCAAACTTGAAAGTTAGACTAAAAAGTTTCCAATCCTGATGCTAATAAAATTTTAGTGACCTTGCAAAAATAAATATTTTTTTAGTAAGGATAGATATTTGCCATCAATTTTCTATCTTAATATTATGTGTTAAAAGATGAAAGTGTATCTAGACCTCTACGTGATTTTTAGAATAATTGATGACAAACCGGTTAGATGACTAACGTGTTTCTTAAGTGGTTGAGTAGGGATCAATTTTTGAAAAGAAAATCTTTTGAAGCATGTCAACCCCTACAAATTAATCCTAGACGAAAAAGTGAACTCAAGTAAGTTGTTTTCTTCTTTGATTTGAGTTTAGAACCATCACACTGTCAAGAAGGACCTGTGCATGTGGTTAAGAGTTGTTTCAAATGCTAAGTTCAAATAGATGAGAGATACACTACACATCACTCTCGCTGGGGTTCTTAGGGTTTGCAGGAAGTTCCATGAAATCGACGAAAATTTTAGCAAAGACCTTTGGTTTGGGTTTTCATATATTGGTGGATGTTCCATGAGTATTGTCGGAAGTTCCGTCAAAGCCTTTCAATTTAGGCCAAATGTTTTTGACAGAACTTCTTCAAGTTTGTCAAAACTTCTACCAAAGACTTTCAATTTGGGTGCTAGCTTTTTAACGGAAGTTTTAGGGCTTTTGTCAGAACTTTCGTGTTTAAATATTGTATGAGTAACAGCTAGTTAGCCGAGTGGGTTAGTATTTAATACCACCCTTCACTTCCTTTAAGAGGTTGGTTAGCCCATTCATTGATACACTCTTCCACTCAGTCCTAGAGCTTCTCCACTCACTCTCCACCTTGAATCTAGAGAGATCATTTGTGAGTTTGAGTCAAATTTTACGATTTGAGTGCATTTGAGCTAGAGCTTCACTCTTGAGCATTTGGGTTCGATGCCAAGCCCGTGCTCATGTTTGTTACTGTTGGAGGCCTTCCTACTAGGCGGTTAGGCATTGCTTGTGAGCTTCCAAGCCTTATAGAGAGCCCAAGAAAGTTTGTTAATGTTTTAATCCACCTCCATAAGGAAAGGGGTAATTTGAGTTAAAACTGAGCTCAATCTCCGTGGTCACTTGGTGAGGTTGAGGGTTGAATGCGACCCAGCTCTTCGGAGTCCCTCAATGGAGACATAGGACTGAGGATCTAAACTTTAGTGAAAAATCCCTCTCTCTTTTTACCATTATTACTTGTTTTGTGCCAATCTATGCATGTGGTAGCTTGAACTAGTTGTAATCCTACTTTTATAAGTTTCTAACCTGCTAGTTATCTTTTGGTTCAAGTAGTTTTAGTTCTTGCGGCTTGCTATATCTTGAGCTAGTTTTTACCTATTTTTTGTGCACTGCTAGAACATCCAGAGAATTAGTTGGGACTTTTGTGACATGTCCGAAAATTCCAACCAATTGACTAGAAGTTTTGACAGTTTTGATCCGCTGTGAAGAGAATTTTCTGATCAATCCTATTCACCCCACCTCTCTCTCTCCTAGAGAAAGTGGAATCGATGAGAAGGCCATCGATCCTGTGGAGGCCACTCTAACGGACGATGAGATCTCTACGAACAAAAGTGGTATACCTAAGAAGGAAGTTGCTATTCCTTATGATTATACAAAACTTAATATTTCTAACCACCACATCTCTGTGCCTTTTGGGCATGCCCCACACTTTGACGGTACTCACTAAATATTTTGAAAGTACAAGATGAAGTTGCATATAACCAATTTGCATCCTAGCCTTTAAAGAATGGTGTGTATAGGTTTGGACGTGCTCAAGGAGGACATGAGTGTCACCCCAAAGCAAGAACAAGATGTACATTGTAATGCCTAAGCCGCCAATGTAATATTTGCCGCTTTAAGCCCTAAAGAGTTCAACAAGATTGATGTGCTTGAGGACATAGGTAAGATATGGACACTCTTCAAGTTACTCATGAAGGAACTCTAGGAGTTAGAGATGCAAGAATCAAGTTATTAGAGGGACAACTTGGGACATTTATGATGGAAGACTATGAGTCTCCCCAAGAGACATATGATAGATTGATCGTTCTCATCAACAACATTAGAGGATTTAGAAGTTTGGAGATGACCGGTCACTTTGTTGTGAGAAGATTACTCTAGGCTTTCTCACTAAGAAACCCTGCCTTAGTGATTCTCATCTATGAGAACCCCAATTTCAAGAAATTCACTTCAAGTGGGGTACTTGGTAGGATCACCTCACATGAACTCATGGAAAAAGAAGCTAAATGATCAAAAATCTATCCAAGAACAAGAATGTGGTGAAGTCTAAGAAAGAAGAAGTGGCTAGTGCTGATGAGGAAGAGGATGAAGAACCCATCCTCATAGTCAAGCAATTCATGCAATACTTGAGAAGAAAATGAAACTTTGGCAAGAGCAAGAAAGGATAACATAAGAAAGAGGCAATCAAAGAAGGTGTGTTCAGAGTGTGAAGAGTATGATCACTTCATTATTGATTGGTCTAACAAGAACAAGTCCAAAGAGAGAAAGTCAAAGTTTCACAAGAAGAAGTCATCTAGACAAGCTCACCTTAGAGAGGAATGTGAGTACAATGATGAAGCTGGCTTCGAAGAAGAAGAAGGAGTTGCAACCAAGATTTCATCACGTGCATCCTTCTTTGACGACTTGAGCAACGACGATGACAATCATGCAACCACTTGTCTTATGGCAAAGGGTCATAAGGTAAACTCATCTTCGAAAACTTTATTTAATGATGATGATGATGATGCTTGCAATGATGGGAATGATGATGAGTTTGATATCAAAGATGTATTACTTATGTTCAATTAGCTAATTGAGACACTAAAGAGCAAGGAGGCTACTTTTGAAGAGCAAGAAGACTTGCTTATTCTTGAAAATAAAAGAAACCTTACTCTCAAGAGAAACTTGGTACTTGAGAGGAAGAAAAGTTGAGGACTTGACCAATGAACTTAATTTGATCAATGACTCAATGGCTAGCTTAAGGAGTTCCAAGGATATACTTCAAGAGAACTTTGTGAGTTTGGATAAAACCCATAAAGAACTTAAAGTGTAATTTGAAATCCTTTAGGCAAGCACTTCTTCCTCCACAAGTATCACTGAGGTCTCTAATGCCTCAACTAGCAATGGGTGTGTAAAATGCTATAATGTTGAGACATTGCAAGTGCTAAAGAAGGAGAATGAGAGATTAGATACCTTGATGAAATATGGGTGTATGAAGACCTATCGATCCAAAGATACACTCTTCAAGACCCTCGCCACACATGACAACAAGATAAAGTTTCAGATCTGCTTTCATGCCTACGAGATCAAGCAATCCAAATGCGAAGTAATCAATAGCAAGGAGTGTCTAAAATTCACCAAGGAGAGCATAGGAAGCTTAAGTGCTTCACTAGCCAAGCATAGACACATGCTTCTCTCGATTTTTTATGCTTCCTATATTCTTAAGAGAAACAACTGTGGTAAAGTGGTTTATCAATTTGTGGGAACTAAGAATGAGAAGCGCAAGAGGTGCTTATCCGATCTAAACCTCTGGAGACTATGGACAACCTTCACTATCTAACAAAGAAAATTCTCCAAAAACTCTGCTACTTAAGGCTAAGGACTCCGCTCTATTTTTACGGTTAGGCAATGAAACTTAGCCAAAAATATCTGGTGACTTAGACAAAATATCTGAAGGCTTTTCTAGAGAAAAACCAAAATACATATATGTATGTGGTGTAAGTGTTCACTCAAAAAATGAAAGGACCTAATTGAGCACTTGCTTAGCAATTCGGGCTAATATTTGTACCCTTTTTGATAGTATAGCAATCATATGACTCAAGTGAAAATAAACTATATTTAAAACACAACGTTAAGTCTCTTCAATACCTATCTTTTATGATTGGGGTTTCTTTTTAACAATTCAATTTCTTCTGTATTTTTTTCACTTAGCAAATTAGTTATCCAATTGTTTATCATCTATCATCTAAAGCCCACTAGAGAGCCTAAATACACTTTCAATGGCCACCACAAGACCATTGGAGCTATTGCACATAGACCTCTTTGGACCCATTGTTTACATAAGCATAGCAGGTAACAATTATGGTTTTGTGATTATGAATGATTTTTCTCACTTCATGTGGGTATTTTTTTTTCTTCATGATAAAGGTGAAACACAAGAGACCTTTAAGAAGTTTGCAAGAATAGCTCAAAATAATTTTGAGCTAAAAATCAATAAGGTAAGGAGTAATAATTGTGAAAAATTCAAGAACACTCAAATAGAGGAGTTCCTTGAGGAAGAAGATATCAAACATGAATTCTCGACACCATATGATCTTCCTCAAAATGGCGTGGTAGAGAGAAAAAAAACGAACACTAATTGAGGCAGCAAGAACCATGTTAGACGAATACAAGACACCCGATGTGTTTTGGACAGAAGTGGTCAACACGGCTTGCCATACCATTAATCGACTCTACCTTTACAAACTTATGAAGAAAACCCCATATGAGCTACTCACGGGTAAAACTCCCAACGTCTCTTACTTTCATGTCTTTCATAGCAAGTATTTCGTTCTTAGCAAAAAAATCTAGGTCTTATAAATTTGCTCCCAAAGTCGATGAAGGTTTTTCTTGTTGGTTATAAGAAAAATGCACACACCTATTGAGTCTTCAACAAGATCTTCGATATTGTTAAAGTCATGAGAGACATGATGTTTGATGAGATTAATGTGCTAGATAAAGAAGATGCAAACAAAGCTCTTAAGAAGATTAGTATTGGTGAGATCAAGCCTCGAGAGGTTCAAGATGATCAAGATGTAAATGAGGAGATGCTGCACAACTCCTCGATACAAATTGAACCCTCAAACTCAAGTCATGATCAAGAATAGAAAGATGGACAAGGTCAATAACAAGACTAGTCTATTCATAAATGATGATGAAGTGGAAGTTGTTTAACCTCAACACCTTTCACAAGTGCCGCATCTAAGGGTGCATCAAAGCATTCAACGTGACCATCCCATCAACATCATTCTTGGAGACATACAAAAGAGGGTAACTACATGGTCTCGTGTTGTAATTTTTTGTAAATTTTACTCATTTGTCTCCTCGTTGGAACCTCTAAGGATAGAAGAGGTTCTTGATGACCTAGATTGGGTGATGATTATATAAGAAGAGTTAAACAACTTCATAAGAAATGAAGTGTAGTCCTTAGTGGAGCGACCTAAGCAAAATATGATTGGGACATAATAGGCCTTTCAAAACAAGCAAGACGAATGTGGAGTCACCACAAGAAACAAGGCTTGGTTGGTGACTCAAGGTTTCATACAAGTTGAATGATTAGATTTTGATTAAACTTTTGCTTCTATAACTAAGCTTGAATACATTCGTATTTTATTAGCATTTCCTACTCACCATGATTTTAAGTTGTTCCAAATAGATGTCAAGAGTGCATTTCTCAATGATCCAATATTGGAGTTGGTATATGTGGAGCAACTACCAGGCTTCAAAGACCCAAACCATCCAAATCATGTGTACACACTTCACAAGGCACTATATGGGCTAAAATATGCCCCTAGGACATGGTATGAATGCCTTAGATATTTTCTTTGTAAGAACATCTTTGAGATAGGCAAAGTTAATTCTACTCTCTTTAATAAACTTGCCAACAATGATATTTTTGTGTGCCAAATATATGGCGATGTCATAATATTTGGGTCTACTAATGAAAACTTTTATGAAGATTTTAGTAAGATTATCACCAAGAGGTTTAAGATATCCATGATGGGTGAATTGAAGTTCTTCCTCATATTTCAAATTAAACAACTCAAGGAAGGTACCTTCATATGTCAAACCAAGTACATGAAGAACATGTTGAAGAAGTTTAATATGGAAGGTGTAAAATCCATCAAGACTCTAATACCTATCAATGGGCATATTGACTTCAATGAAGACGACAAACCAGTAGATCAAAAGGTATATCGCTTCATGATTGGATCTCTTCTTTACCACTGTGCATCTATGTTGGATATAATGCTTAGTGTTTGCATGTGTGCTCGCTTTCAAGCGACACCAAGAAAGTGTCTTATTGTTGCCGTGAAGAGAATCTAGAAATATTAGTTCACACTCCAAACATAGGGTTATGGTACCTGAAACGCTTAAACTTTGACTTAATTGGCTACTCGAACTCTAATTATGCCAATTGTAAAGTGGATAGAATAAGCATCGTTGGAACTTATAAATTTCTTGGTAGATCTCTTATTTCTTGGTCTTCAAAAAAAACAAAACTCCATAGTCATATTCACTACCTAGGCCAAGTATGTTGCGGTGAGAAGTTGTTGTGTCCAACTATTTTGAATGAAATAAACCTTAAGAGATTTTGGCTATAACATGACAAAGATTCTACTCCTATGTGATAATGAGAGTATCATTAAAATTGCCAATAACCCTGTCTAACACTCAAGAACCAAACGCATTGATATATGCTACCATTTCTTAAGAGCTCTTGAGACCAAAGGAGATATGTCCTTAACCCATGTGAGAATTGACAAATAACTAGTTGATATCTTTACCAAGCCATTAGATGAGCAATGGTTTTATTAGTTGAGAAATGAATTAAACATCTTGGATTCTTGAAACATTGCATGATGAAATGCTTGAGTAATCAATAATCAAGTATCAATAATTGACAATGTACATTGAAATTGAGTTTTAGTGTTTAGAGATCTTATTCTAAATGAATATTGGTCTTAACAAAAAAATGGAGTTCAAACATGACCACTTGGGCCAAAAACAATTTCCATTGTCTTGTTTAAAATGAAAACCTTGTGTGTATATTTTCTTTGTGAAAATTTGTTTTTTATCCTCTAGTAAAGCCACATGTGATCTTTGCTATGTATTGTTGATTGTTGGTCGATCTGGTAAGACATAGCTATGTGTCCACCATTCCATACATTACTTGAAATCTCCTGTGTCAGTTTTGTCAGAAGTTTTGACAATTGTGCCCCTAGCTAGGGGCCTGATCTCGTCCCCTACCCAGAGTGAGCTTGGGATGCCTCTTGGGACCATGCACTAAATTTTGAGCTTAGGCCATGGTCATTCCTTACCCCCGAGTTCGGTGTCCCTAAGCAGCTCGGGGACTATGACACCACATTTATGGTGACTGGACATAGTGTGTTGCTGTGCCCATCTTTTCGTAAGACTCCCATTAATACAATAAGACACATATATACTTAGCATGCAGTTGAGGCAATGGGACAACGCCTGTGTGCCTATCACACGCACCATCATCACCCTTTTGGAAAGGGGGAATGGGCTATTAGATAATGTAGTTGGCTGACATGCTGCCTCACAAGCCCCACAACCTTTTCCCATGTTTGCCACCTGAGATTGACAAGAGGACCTTGCCGTTGGTAACATGGCTTCAAGCTTCCACCACAAGGATTCTATGGCTACACATGACTCATAGTGGAATGGGGTGGCATTAGACATAGTTGGCTTCAAGAGGGCCCCATCGAGGCCTAGCCTTCGGGCTCACATGTCAATACGTGATAAAACTAGCCATATCTAACCCCCTGTGCATTAGGGTCCATTTTCTAATAAACGACCATTATGGTATTCTCCCATTGTCTATTAGGGGAGAGCTAAGGCCCTTGAGAAGGGGGTTCAAAACCAAAAAAACAGAATAGCTAGTGCAAGCTTTGTAACTCTCTCATCTAAGAGCAAAAGAAGAACATCATAGAAATAGGGTATTACGCGTCCACGCATCCTAAACTCATATAGACGATTTCACCCAATGTACTACCGTTTCTACTCCTATTTTGCACTCTTGCTCGCTAGGCCGAACTCACATAGGGGGGTCTATCGATTCCCTACTAGAAGAGCTCACTCTTCCACCTTGAATCTAGAGAGTTCATCTATGAGTTTGAGTGAAATTAGAGGATTTGAGTGCATTTGAACTAGAGCTTCACTCTTGAGCATTTGAGTTCAACGCCAAGCCCATGCTCATGTTTGTTACTTTAGAGGCTTTCCTTTTAGGTGGCAAGGCATTGCCCGTGAGCTTCTAAGCCTTGTGGAGAGCCCGAAAAAGTTTATGAAGTTTCTACCCCACCTTCACAAGGAAAGGGGTAATTTGAGTTGAAACTAAGCTTGATCTTCATGGTTGCTAGGTAAGGTTGAGGTTGAATGCGATCCGGCTCTTCAAAGTCTCTCAATGAAAACGTAGGATCAAGGATCCATACATTGCTGAAAAATCCTTGTGCCTTCTCTCTTTTTACCGTTATTACTTGTTTTGTGCCAATGTATGCATGTGATAGCTTGTGGCTTGTAGTTTTAGTTAGTAGTTTTAGCTTGTGAAAAATCTTGCTTTTATAAGTTTCTAACCTGCTAGTTCCCTTTTGGTTCAAATAGTTTTAGTTCTTATGCTACAGCTCAACCAAATTTTTGCCTGTTTTCTGTGCACTGCCGGAACATTCGAGGAATTAGCCAGCACATTCAAAAGTTATGACCAATTGAACAGAAGTTCCGACAATTTTAATCTGCTAAAAAATAATTTTTAGGTTAAGCCTATTCAACCCTCGCTCTAGGCTATTAAGTAACTTTTACAAGATATATTTGTAGGTATGTGAATATAATGTGTGTGTCAACGTGTGGTGGCCTAGTAGGGTATGAACTCATATGTGCGTGCTAAAAAACACATTTGCTGTTATGGTAATTTTTTTTAGATTTATGTATTTTCTAGTCCGACAATCCATTGAAAATGTGTGGAGTACATTGGTATGGTATATGATAGTATTCTTTTGTGTCAACGAAAAAGAATTTATAGGTTATTTGCTTCTTCAGGGACATTTTTTCTTAATTTATCAAAATTCAACAACTTACTATAGTACATGTCAATCCACTTGCTAGTGTGAGAGAAAAAAATGTTCTAACGTATCCTAGTGAAACAATTCTACATTGTGCACATTAATGTGGGAATGATAACATAATCTAGAAATAGTAAAAAATGCATCTGGATTAATCCAGAAAAGAACTAAATGTTGCACAATTTTCCATATTACATAAATTTAGGTTAGTCATTATGCAAGTTTAATCATCCAACAAATAAAACAAAATCAAGGCAGTGACAAATAAGATAGTACTAACATGAAGAGTTTATGCATGACAAACGTACAGAAGAACAAGTACAGTGGCCAGAAAATAGTACTAAGACACATAGCTGACTATGGCCCACTGGTGAGTCTGTAAAGAACGGTTGGACTTTTCAAACAAAATCCAGCCACCAACGAAGAAAAAGTAAATGCTGCAAAACAAGAGTTCTACTTTGATCGCTTTGATGGCCAGGGTCAACCATCCCGCGGCCCCTGGTGTCACTGACATGTGGCCCATAGTTCCCAGAGTTAAGCCTAAAAAGGTAAGAAAAAAAATAGAGACATTGCAATGCTGCACGCGCGGAGAAGCTGCCTGGGAGAAGCAAGCAAGCATAAAGGATGTTCACGTCACGAGGTAGATGGGCATCGCCGGAGGATCTCCTCGTCCTCCGGCGCCGCCGGCGCTGTCCCTGAGGCTGACGTAGGGGAGCACGGAAGCGGACGCTCCGAGCTCGGAGGCCGCGAGGTGGCCGGACCGCATGGCCGGCGCCCAGCACGAGCGCGCCGCTGCTGCTCCGTCGTCGTCGTCTTCGACGGCGAGGTAGAGTGGGCCTGCGGGGGACAACTCGGCCGTTCTGTATGAGGACGGGTCGACGGAGGCGGTGGCGTCGGACGAGGAGGAGGAGCCGCGCTTGAAGAAGAGAAGGGCGGAGGTCCACCACCGGCGGCGTTGCTGCTGCTGCTGCTTCTTGTGGTGGTGTTTCTTGGAGATGGGCTTCTGGAGCTTGAACCGCGCGGACTCCATTGGCGGCGGCTGATGCTGGTGGTGGCGCCTAGTCGCCGCAGGCCGCTTCGCCGTGGCCTGAGAAGAGCCAAGAAAATATATATTACAAATGAGCTCTGATCGATGAGCCATGCATTACCAAGGAATGAAGGAATAGCGATCGATTGATACGTACATAGGAGAAGCACCGGAGGCGGGGGTCGTCGTCGAAGCCGTAGTCGCTGAAGTGGCACGGCTCGTCGTCGGCGGCGGCCGCCGCCGGGAACGGGAAGACTGGCGCCGCCGCCGCCCCCCTCTTCTTCCCCATCTCCCTCCCCCGCAGCTACCCTCGCCCACTGACCCACAGAAGCAGCCAATGGAAGAGAGAACCAGGGAAGCTAGTACTAAAATGGAAGCGGCCGCAGTCAGCGATATGAACAAAAGCGAAGCGAATTCCTTGGGATGGACGATGCGCAACTCGACAGAAAAGAAGACGCTCGCCGACGAGGTGGGCCGCCCGGGGTGGTGGGGTGACGAGCACTTCACCGTGTCCACGCCGTGCTGTGCGGAAGAGTGGGGACAATGCGAGCAAAGTGACCGTTGCAGCGGCTGCCTGCCCAGTGCCCACCCACGCGCCTGACGGCTCGTGACACCGTGCCTTTCATGAAACTTACTGCAGTACAGAACTGCAGAGCCATCTCTTTTCACCGCTGCACGCGCGCACATTTGTTTTTTTTCTTTTCTTTTTTTACTCACTCCACTACTCTCCAACTGTACAACACAATCAAAGAAAAGTAAAAAAATATGTGCTAACAAAACGTTAAAATAAGCTTAGTAAAACAGTACGTTCGATAGGGTAGTGTTTCAGCTTTTGGCCAGGTACATATATCTTTACTCCAAGCTTTTGAATATCTCATTAAAAAAAGATTTTCAATATTAGTTGGCAAGTTACTAGAGTATCATTGACATGAGGGGTAAAATCTAAAATAACCTTGTTCACAACCTTGCCAACAGCTACGGATGTTTGATAATTAACCAACCCTTTCAAATCCTGAAAGAAGCCCAAACAATTACAGATGCTATGTAGTGTAAGCATCGAACCTCATCATTCCTCTCTCTCTGTACAAAAGATAAGAAATAAGGTCATCATTGACTAGCGGAGTAAAAAGCTTAAGCTATCTTAGAGAAACTCCAACACTTCAAGCCGAAATTTAGCAATTTTAACAAAAATTCAAACTCCAATAGCCTTATCTATCGGATGGCATCTAGCTGGCCAAATCTTTTTTCAATGGCCAAACTTGAAGAGACATTTTGCCTTGTCAACCAAGGGCCTTACCACTCCATCCCATCTCCTCTCTCGCCCAAATCTATTTAGAGCGATTGAGGGTTTTGGTGGCGACATCTAGAGCATCAACTACCGCCCTTTCTATTGTAGCTCATTGTTATCCACTGTCACCCGTCGATCTGTGCCATCATCTATTGTCTTCTGCCGTTTAGAGCCCTAATATGTAGCTAGTGAGCCCTATAGCACCAGCTATCGAGTTTAACAGCCCTGCCAGTCTTCACCATCTTCCATCGCCCGTCCGTGCAGTGTTGAGGAACCAGAGGTCGTGAGAAAGGCAGGGAGGAAGAAGATAAGTGGCTGCCCGAGCAAACCTTGATAGCAACTTCTAGATCCTCACCAATGTCGCATCGTCACCGATAGTAGCTTGCCCTTGTCCCCAAGCCTATGCGCATGGGCACCAGTGGAACATTGATGGTCATGAGTTTTGTCAGGAGACGAGTATGGAGAGCACATATGGAAAGTAGGGGAGGAAGGAGGAGAGATACACTAGGATCCTACTATTATATGGAAAGTGAAGATAGAGAGTAAAAGATAAATTTAATTCTTAATTTTTACAAGCTAGCCAAATGGATATTTGGAGAAACAAAAATAGTCACTCTCTTAGTCAGCTAGTCAAAATATGCATAGTTCATATACATGAAAGTGATGATAATCATGTCTAGTATTAGGAAAATAGTCAGAGCTCACATCTGAAAAAAGGGATGCCGTTTCTACGGTTACTAATTTCAAATACAATCATCTTGCTTAGAAACATTCACACTTGGCAACGACAGAGCATCTTATCTTGATGTCAAAACTTCATCATCATAATTGAACCTGAAATAACGGATTGGTAGTATCCAGTTCTCAAGAGAGCTAGAAATGAACATATGTTCAGATGCCCTGACAAAAGATCCATTGATTATCCTTTGAAACTTGAAAAACTAAGCAGAACATTTTACAGGAACTACTTAACTATCTAACCCATCTTTATGTATCTTGGGTTGTTTTCTGTAGGATTGGTCAATGTAAAAAGGAAAAAATTCCCTCAATCTTGTACTCCAGTTCTAATGCTACTATATTCAGGCCTTATCAATGGGAAAGCATCAAATTAAAATCAGTACCAAAGCTCTAGAAATCTTCTTAGCGATCCGTATCTCATGGTGAAAAACTACACCCATTGCAATCTGAGAACAGTAGA
Source organism: Oryza coarctata (assembly GCA_030770085.1). NCBI lineage: Eukaryota > Viridiplantae > Streptophyta > Magnoliopsida > Poales > Poaceae > Oryza > Oryza coarctata. Next base: position 11,785,651 of record CM061471.1, read on the forward strand.
TATTTACACGAGGAATCAAAAACATTTTATATATCTCACTGACACCACAGCGAGACCCGTAAGTCTTCATTTAACCTATCATAAAAATTGATAATCCCAAAAAACCAACACACTTCATCAGTCCTGCATCACAAGTTGACACCAATGGTAATTGAGTATTACGAATGAAACTATAAATTTGGCTCATGAAGCAAAGGAGGAAGCAGCGCAAGTACCATCTACTATCCAATTGAGATGATACACATAATTAATGGCATCGATTGCATAGAGGTTCAAAAGATCAACCATCCTATCTGTATGCACCATGTGAGCAATAAAGACAAAGGCCAGTACAATGCATAGAGAAATTATAAAGGTCAGAAAATACTAATTAGGTTGTAAAGCGATGTCCTTCTTTGGCCACTGGATACATTTGTGGACGGCCTGCCCTAGTGTCATGATCTCATCGTTTGGGGGTAGAGGCAATGGGAATGCAGTGAAATTTGGATATACCATGTCCAATCGCACCTTTCCATAACCCGCTGCTAGCGGCACACCTTGCACCCATGGATCTTCACTGCATGGATATGCAGTCCCCTCACCAGCATCAATGATGAAATTAGAGCCTACACCAATAGGCACCTGGATCTTGCACTTTGTATGTTCCTTGATGTCATCAACAGAATATCTGTCATGGATAATGCTGCCACCAGGGTGAGAATGTGCCACAGCCGCACAGCTACCATGAATTGTGTTGGGGCTGGCTTCCACAGGGGAGGCTACGGAGTTCTGATTAAGGGCCTGCTGTAATCTCTCTTCAACTTCTCTATTTATTTTTTCTGCCAATTCATCAAATATCTCCCTTTTGAGCTCTGCTAGGTTGGTTTGTTCACACTCAGCTTTGCTTCTCCTTTGTCTCTTGTACAAATCAGCGTTGTCAGTGAATCCCGCCTTCCATGGAACTGTAGCTCCGAGGCCTCGTGTGCGACCTGGGTGTTCTTTGGTTCCTAGGGCTGCAGTTAGTATGTCCTTTTCTCTACATGACTGGAAAGACCCTTGGAGAGATTCTTCGGCAAGTTGTTGGACCCTTTGAGCAACTTGCTCAGTCTCGGTATTTGCAAAGGAGATGCTGCCATCAGAAGTGGTGATTGCCCTTGCCCGTACCCAATTCCGAGCCCGCTGTACTGGGATGTCTGCAAATGGAGTCGGCCGACTCAGCTGAGTTGCTTCCTCATCCTCCCTTGCCCATTGCAAGGATTTGCCCACATACCCACCAGTGCCCAGTCTGTGAGGGTGAGTATTGCATGCCGAGATAGCCTTGTTTACCTCACTCTGATGCAGAAATTCTGGTGTCTGGCATCTCTGTACAAACTCACTCCATTGATCTCGCAAGTGTGCAAATTCCTTCTGATGGAAGGGCGTCAGATCTTGCTTCACATATGTCTTGTAAAGCTCGCTCTTGAAGTTCTTCCATACCTTGCCAATCTTAAGCATTGCTTGCCTTTGCATGCTGTTATGGGCGCTTTTAGGGATCTCAAACAAACCTTTAATAGTCTCCCATAGTACCGCTTTCTCAGTGTTTGGTACTTTTTTCCAGTCCTTGTAGGTTATTTTGATCTTTGTCCTTCCAATTACACTGCATGCTCTCCGGAATGCTGACACTGCAGTCTTAGGCAACACAGGCTGGCCATCGTCAGTGACATGTGTGATGGTGTATCGACCCTTGGGCATTGTATTGCGACCTCGGCCACCTCGCTTTCGCTTCTGTGTGCTTGGCTCATCTGGTTTAGGTGATGATCCTGGCAGTGAATCTCGTTCATCTGGTTGAGGTGATGATGTTGGCAATGAATCTCGTTCATCTCTAGACGCCGCCTTTACCAAAAATAAAGGGGGATCAAATTAACTCAAATTCTCATGCTCTGCATAGATCAATGTGCACAATAAAGGCAACTGTACATGGCAACTATCTTGTTTTGCTACTGTTGTTAAGAAAAGAAACCATTATTATGAAATCTGAAACTCTACATGACTACATGTAATTCGCTTCTACAAGAGTAATGGCTTCATCTAGCTCAGAAACAGATCTGCATAGCAGAAATTTGTATGATTAGGGACATGCTCAAAGTACTTAAAAACTCAAAACATTGTCTAGTTTAATATTACAAGAAAATGCATGCTCTATCTAACCCACCATCAAGTAGTTAGAAGATAACTAATAGAAAATTTACAGAATAATACCAGTACAGTGGCATCCAGAAATCATGTTATAGCAAAGTCCAATACTCGATAGAAGGTCTAATAGCGATCAATAACAGAATGAAGCCATGAACACATTGATACACACAACATGGGCTGATTGACAATCAGGGTCAGAAGAAAGCAAGACACATGCAAATAAATAATAACTGCTAAACCAGAACATAGAATCCAGCAAATACACACTGCTAAGGGCTTGTTTTTGTATAAGTGGGCATACCAAACAATCCCTTTGGAATGGGATGGCAATTGAATTAAACAAGCCCTAAGGATGTGCGAATTACAATGTTCTCAGTTTTTGCAGTTAATGCAGCAATCAAGTTATACAAACTTACTACTGCATAAACTTTTATCTCCTCATTTATGGCATAGTCTTTTAATCTTTGTAGACATGAGCATGAGCTGATCCCTATTCTGCTCCATTTGCATAAACGGTTGCTCAACAAATCAATAAAAACAGGAGCTCCCCGCAAAATATCAGGGATAATTAAAGATGAGGGTGAGTTCGCCTCCCCACAGCGCTCTGAGCCTTTTATAGCTGATGTGCTTGCTCCCACTTGTGTCCACGTCGCCCCGCTCCCTCCCTCCCATGCGCATGAGGCGCAATAGCTGTGGGCTCAGCTGCTTCCTTCTCGCGCGCTTTGCCCGCTCTCTTTCCCGCTCCCTCACCCGCCCAAGGAGCGCACCCACAAAGAGCAAACACATAGCCCATCTGGTGTCATCACATGTGATGTGGACCCGCTAGCTTCTCTGCTTGAACGCACAATGGGTAACCCGCGAAGGCCGTGTGCTCCTTTGGAGCCGCTTCTCGAGCAACCGTGCCATGATCGATAAGAATGATCAACGGATGCGAGTGTATGGTGTGCAGTCATGCAGGTATTAACCCTTCTCTTCGATTTGGTTTTCACTGCTCATATCTCTATTAATCTTGTACCGTGATAGGAGTGCGGACAATATAGAAAGTACAAGATAATGAAGAAGTCCACAAAACAAACTGTAAGTAAGGCAAAGGGCCAGACTTACGAGGATCATTACCAACGATTGAGTACGAAGGAAGAAAAAAAGAGCATCTATAAGACGGCTAGAGTTTGTGAGAGGAAAATAAGAGACTTTAACCAAATTAAGTGCATTAAGGATAAGAGAAAACAGCTCTTAGCAAAAAGGATGATATCAAACATAGATAGTAAGAGTATTTTGATAAATTGTTTAATGGTAATAATGAGAACATAAACTTTTAGTTGGATGACTATTTTGATGACACCAACAGACGCTTTGTGCGGAGAATCCAGGAATCTAAGGTCCGAGAGGTATTGAAAATGATGAGAGGGATAAGACAATGAGCACTAATGGTATCCTAATCGAGACATAGAAATGTCTCAGAGATTTAGCTATAGTATGATTGACCAAGTTATTCAACAATATTTTTTTTTGTTAAACAAAATGCCTGAAGAGTGGAGGAGAAATATATTGGTATTGGTCTATAAGAATAAGAAAAATATTAAAAATTATACTAATTACTGAGGAATTAAGTTAATGAACCATACTATAAAGCTATGTGAGAGAGTTATCGAGTATCGTTTGAGATGAATGGTACGGATCTTCATAAACTAATTTGGTTTTATGCTCAGAAGGTCAACCATAGAAACAAGTTTCTTAATAAGATAAGTTATGAAGCGGCATAAAAAGCAGAAAAGATAATCTATATATGGTTTTCATTAACTTGGAGAAGCCTTATGACAAATTACCAAGAAATGTTATGTAGTGTGCTCTAGACAAGTATAAATTTCTAACAAAGTTTGTAGCCCTTATTAAGAATATATAAAACAATATTGTGACTAGTATTCAAACAAGTGATGAAAACATAAATGACTTCCCGATTAAAATATGACAGTATTAAGAGTTAGCTTTAAGCCCTTATCTTTTCTACATGATCATGAATAAAATGATAAGGGACATACAAGTGGATATCTCTTGGTGTATGATTTTTATTAACGATGTAATACTAGTCGATAAAAGTCAAACATAAGTAAATAAGAAGCTAGAGCTGTGGCGACAACCTCTAGAGTCAAAAGATTTTAGGCTTAGCTAAACTAAAACTGAATATATGATATATGACTTCGGCACTGCTACACATTAAACAAAAAATGTTAATTCGGAGGGTTATGTAGTGTGCAAGAATTATACCTTTCACTATTTGAGATCGATACTATAAAGAGATGAAGATATTATCCATAAAATCAAAGCGGGATGAATAAAATGACGAAAAACATAAGGTATTCTATGTGATAAGAAGGCACCCCAAAAGTTAAAAGACAAGTTTTATATAATGATGATTAGATCTACGATGTTGTATAGTGCAGAATGTTGGTATATAAAAAAGATGGCATATTTAATAATTAAGTGTTACGAAGATGCGTATATTACGTTGGATTTGTAGGTATACAAGAATGAATCGGGTCTAAAATAATGATATACATAATAGGCTAGGTAGTATCAATTGAAGAAAAACTTATCTAATACTAGTTGAGACAACGAAGACCTCTAGAAACACACGTGCATAGTAAAATCCTAAGACATGATAATAATATGAGAAGAGACAGGAAAGGACCGAAATTAACATGGGAGAAGACAATAAAAAGAGACTTAAAATATTAAAATATTCCTAACATTTTAAATATGAGTGCATTGAAATAATCATTTTCGTGTCTTGATATGTGACTTCTGTTGAATTTTATTTTTAGCCTTTGTAAATTTACTTAGTACTAAAAGCTTTGATGTTGATGTTGACGTATGCGTGTTCCTAAAATTATGTCAATGAGTTTGATTTTAATGTAGGTACTTTTAATGGTTTAGCTACACTGACTATATGTTCTTGGATCCCTTGACTTATGCACATGGTGCTCACTGATATATTATTTCCGATGCCATGATATTGTTACATATATCCTTTCTATCTACTTCTATTACAGTGCCAAGAAAGCCAGTCATCAAAAGCTTTCAGTGGACGAAGGAACCACTGATTCTGACAGTGGACCAGCTGAAGGAGGATCAAGATCAACTGCAATGCGATGCCTTCCAGCTGAGCTCTGGAAACATATTCTCATTGCCTCCAGGATTATTTTCGATATGTCCACATGGATGAATTCCTATGTACCAGCCGCTATGCTATCTAACTACTGCTTTGGAACATCACTTAATGTATTAATCGCTACACTACTTATGATGTGCTTTGCAAATGTGTTAGATTAGTTGCATATCTCTATGCGTAATGAATTATTCTGTTTGTCTAGACTGTCCACAGCTTAGTGATAATGCGCTTTCTACCATTCTATTAGTTTATATTTTCAATGTTTTCTCCATGTAAATAATGTCACCTTTACTTACGATAGTGCGCCGCAAAGTGCGCCTAAAGGTCTAGTAAAAATAAAAACTCATCACAGCAATGGCGTGTACTAGACATGAAGAGGACCTCATCGCAGCAACAGCATTTACAGATGTTCGAGCTCATAATTATTTTGGATAAATCAAATCAGCGCTACAACTCACGAGCATTTATATGAACCTCTTTTTTTATTGAAAAATCAAATCAGCAGCAGAAATCAGGAAAAAAGAATACCTGTTGAGGAACAGCGGCAGTTGGGGAAAACGAAGACGTCGACGCAGCGGCGGCGGAGGGTTTAGAGGAGGAGGACGCGGCGGCACTCGCGAGGAGGACCACACCGCGCGGCCAGCGGGGCCGGCGCGGCGCGGCTGCCCAGGGGGGCGACGGGGCGGCGGCGGCGGCGGCCGGGGAGGAGGGCGAAGTGTCGCGGTTAGGGAGGGGATCGACTCGGTGCGGCGGACTTCGAGGAGGACGAAGTCGGCGGCGTGGAGGCGGCTCGGTCAGGCCCGAGGGGGGCAGGAAGGTGGGCGCGGTGGCCTTCGAGGAGGATGCGCTGGTGCGCATTTCGGCGGCGGCGGCCGGGGAGGAGGGCGAAGCGTCGCGGTTAGGGAGGGGATCGACTCGTCGCGGCGGACTTCGAGGAGGACGAAGCCGGCGGCGTGGAGGCGGCTCGGTCGGGCCCGAGGGGGGCAGGAAGGTGGGCGCGGTGGCCTTCGAGGAGGATGCGGTGGTGCGCATTTCGGCGGCGGCGGCGGCGGCGGTTGGTTGGGCGAAGGGCGGCCGGGTGGATCGGCGGCGGAAGGGAGCCGTCTGAGGGCTAGGGTTAGCGGTGGCACACCGACGCCTTATACCGTAGGGTATCACAGACGGATTTTCGTGCAAAAGAAACTTGGCCCGTGCATTGCGGCTAAATTTATTTTAAAAGTTGTAGTATATGATAATATTATTAAAAATTATGATATATATTCACATATTTATAAGTTAATAATATGTATTTTATCTATTTACACCATTTTTTTTGTGCAAAAGAAACCTTGGCCCATGCATTATAGTTTCTTTTTAAATTTCAATTATTTGTGTTCATCATTGACTTTTTATATTTATGTTATTTATATGGTATTGTCACCATCCCCAAAAGGAGTTAATTTGTAGTATTCAAAATTTATCTAAAAAGACTAACTTAATTTGTAGCCCTTTATCTCAAGATAAAATATTAAATGTGTCTTCTCCCTACAATTATCTATAATATAAATTTCTATTGATCGTTGTTACTTTAATATTTTTCTCTAATTACTAATTTGAATTGGAATTGTTACAAATAAACTCTTTTTGACAGAGGTAGTACTATTTATTATTTTAAATTCAAGTGGAATATAAAATAAAAAAACATATTAACATAAAAATTTAGACCTTTAGGATAAACTTGGTGACTCTTATCGAGCTCTCTTTATAATCACAATCATGGACCCTAGTCATCAGAGTATTCAACCATTGCTTTGTCGTGCTCTTATCAGCTCTAAATTATCGTCATGCACACATTCGGCTATGACAGATATGCAGATCATCTTAATTTAATTAGATAATAAGTAGATAATTCTATTTTATTAAAAAAATAATGCTAATCTTTTATTGGTTTTTATAATATTTTTAGTTCATATTTCAAGTCATTCCATATATTTGAAATTTCCACATCAATCTAATAAATATATTTTTATTAAACTTTAATTACTCTCAGACAGTATATTCAATACGGACGTAATTGATTTTTTTTTCAATTCTAATTTTCTTAGTGATTTAGTTATTTATTGTGGAATTTTCTTTGAAACAGAATGCCATTGATTTTAATTTATTTTTAGTTATGGCTAAAATTATTTTTTGATATTATTTTACATGGAACTTTTAAAATAATTTTTATATTAATATTTTTGTTTATAATTTTATTTTGAAAAAAACTATTCTCAATAAATATTTATCAATGATACGTCTTATATATTTATTGTACTTATTACGCATTATTCTAAATTTTGAAACTCTATCTGTTTCAATATAGTAACTTTATGGCTTAAATACATAAGTGGGGCATAGACAATTCTAATTATATTTGTACTCTGATTACCAACTTAACGCTACACGCAGTCTGTTTGACTCCTAATCGATCAATCCTCTTAATTACTTATCAGTTTTCAGTACAATCAAGGATTGGTGTTATTTTTTAGTAGTAGTTTATTTCTATTTGGACTCGTTCTTGTGGTAAGTCTATGCGGCTGACTGGCTTCTTGTTGTAGATTCTTGTTACCCATCACGAACTGATGTGCATTCCCTTATTCTTATAAAGTTATAGATGGTTAATTAGAAGAATCATGTTGAGTCCATGCTCTGTCACATAAAAGTCCTAGGTAATCTATTATGGACAATTTTCTATTACAACCTGTGTTGCTAACTTTTTAAAATATTTTTTGTATTGACATTTTGTTTATAATTTTATTTTGAATAGACTCTTCCCAATAAATATTTATCAATGATACATCTTGGTTTTTTATAATTTTATTTTGAATGAACCCTTTTTAAAAATTCTATGATATGTAGTCTTTACATATTTAATTTTTTATTGTATTTTTTTCAAATTTTAATGATATTTTTGAAGTTAATTTTTAATTTGTATTAAAAACCCAATTTCTAAATTTATTTTATTTTTTATTTTGAATTTTAATTAATCTCATATTGTGTTTTAGACTCTTCTTTCAATATTCCTTATATTTATTATGAATTTTAATTTATTTATAAATTGTACTTTCTTAATAATATAATAAATAGATACAAATATTTTTTAAAAAGAAAATTTCTTCCTTCTGCGACTTTTTACAGCCATATTTTATTTTGTCATAAAAAATACACCGCTCGTTAATCGCTACTCACATTTTTTTTTATCTTGGGACTGCCTAAACTTCACGCGAAACAAAATCTAGCCAAAAATAGTCAGATAATAGTCTGTGTAAGTAAACGTTGATGACTAAGGTTACAACCATATGGAAGACAACATGAATCATTAATGAACTCTGGCAAACTTATAAGTATATGTAGCTTGGTTAAAATACACATAATAAATTAAACTTCATTATGAAAACTAGCTAACAAAAAAAATTACATTCAAATATAATATATATATAGTCACTCTGCAATTACATAATGTAATTATATTGTAAAATCATTATGTATGCGCTGTACCTCTTCGTCTCTTCCCCACAGTCTCTCATCCTCTGTGGACGACTGTCTCAACTGCATGTGACCTCCCCAGGCCACACTTCTTTCCCGAGGAATATCGGGCTCTCGGCGTGTGGGCCTCCCCATCGCTCTCTCGCGTGCGGTCGTGTGGCTGAGAAGCATCGAGCGCCGCCGTCGCCATCTCCGCTTTTAACCGCCACCGCCGCCTTCTCCGCAGGGCACGGCGGCCGCCGTATCCTCATCGCGACAGTCTGCATCTCCACCGCTGGGAGCGAGAGCGTGTGAGATGCCGGCAGGCGGCGCGCGCAGGGCGCAATCACATGCCACAAGCGAGGGCAGCCTCTCAGGCTGGGGGTTCGAACGAATGGGGGCAGGGCAGCGCGCGAGGTGCCGCTGTCTGGGCTTCCACTCCTTGGCGTCAGCACGTCCGACGGGCTAGCAAGTCAGGCCGCTTGAGGCAGCGAGCATTACTGCATACACCTTGCTGCCTGGTAGGTTGAAGCATTTTGTGATTTGTTTCTTGTGTGCTCATGTGATTCAGGGATGGCCAACGCGTTACATTTGTTGTGGTCTGGGGAAATTCAATCTTTGGGTTCTTGATTTTCTGCACTACTTTTTTTGGACTCTAGGACTTATGGAGCTCTTAACTCACACAGCGGTGTGCTCATGTGCGCGCTGCTCTAGGATGCTAGGAAGTTAGGAACAAGGCCGCCAGTTCTACCTCAATTTGATGTTGGGTTCTGTAATTTTGATGAACAATGTATTCAACTATCAATTTTGAAATTAGTATATTTGGTCAAATGTTGACGATCTGAAATTTTTATACATCTATCAAAAAGTATTGCACCTGACTTAGCAAATCATATACTAGCAGCACCGGGTGATCTTCTCCCAAACAGCTCGGAAACAGGGGGTTATTATTTCACTGGTATTATTGGGTTACCCAAATTTACAGGTGTTTTTTTTCTTAACACCTGCGAAAAAAAAACTAAACTCCCAAACAGGCCCTAAAAAGGAGTATAAAACTAGCAAACACCTTGCACGTTGCCGCGGGCACGACGAACATAATGAAAAAATGTGAGGTAACAGGAGAAGGTTCCTCTGCTGCATATTAAGCTCCAAGCTTTCAAAATATTTTCATTAAACTTTATACCGAATATTATCATTGACCATCACAAAATTTTGGCCATAGTACAATTTAGCAAACTGTTAAACGATTGTATCATTTGCAACCACAAGCTTTGTAGCACACATAAGGCTTTTGCACCATTGAAAATCATGAACAACCATGTTGAAGGCTTTGCTCAATCGCTCCCCAAACCATTTTTCTGTCAGTCGACCAGCGGATAAACCAAAGAAAGCTATATTGCATAGAAATTGCCCTTTTGAAAACCGTCCATAGCTGAAGGTTGGAAGTTGCTTAACCAAAGCCACCACCAAATTTGAATTTCTGTTACTTCCACGTGCACTTAAAGCAGATCGACTGTGATGGATTGGCAACTGATTATAAAATATTAACATAATCTTCACTATTTAGCAAGTGATATTTACATATATATAGTTTAGGTATGCAGTATCCCATAAGCTAGCATGCTGTCTAACAAAACTGGCTTTTTTTTTCTTTGAGGAAACCAAACTTACTTTAAATGGTTAGATTGCTGTAATTTGTCTTTATTGTGGCAATTTGTCTTTCAGTGTAGAAACAGATCAAAATCAGTCTGCAAGAATATAGAAGAATGTGCATATGTAGCTGTAGAAATCCTTTCTTTCAAAAGTAGATGTACAAATCCAATGGAATAATTAGTAGACAAATTAATATTGTACGCTTGCAACTAAATGAGTATATGTAAATTAGAATAATACTATACTCTAGAAACTGACAAAGAGAGTTATGAAGATTGCATGAATCTGAATGATGGACCAGCAACAGTGTCAAATATACTTATGAAGTCAATATATGTATTATGACCATACATTGGAAAAACGAGGGATACATGCATGCCATTCATCCTTCTTTAAAATTAATAACTGAGTTATCCCAAATAAATTAAACAATTGCTAAAATAATTTGAATGGAATTAGTGCTGATAATTACAAACAGTGTTGCCGCAGATAAATGTGTTTTTTCTTTAGATGGAAGAATTTGGAAGATTCATGGTAGCTAGTTTACTCCCTTTCTGGTCAGATCTGTGCAGCAATCTTGTTATTATAAATTTGTGACATGTTGAAGAGAGATGAACAAACAGCACAAACAGATGAAAGAATATAAATGCAGTCCTATTGTTTAGTGCAACCTAAAGAGATTAGGAAAGCCACACTTACTGCTGGTAACATGCTAATTATTAAGAGTCACATGAAGGGAGTATCATTGGTAGTTTGGTACACATCATTTACTGAAAGAAGCTACAGAAATGTTGAAATAGATTTATTACCTTGCTCGTTATTATAAATTGAAGCCTTATGGTATTGAACCGTTCATATGCCTTATTTGCCCATATCAGCAGAGTTTGTAGTATGTAAAATGGAAGAAATACCATCATCTTGTGGATACTTGCACAGATGAAGGCCATCATAATCACGCATCTGCAAAGCCATGCAACCTATAAAAGGAAGCAAAGCGTTATGCATGCAGTTCAACAAATATATCACTTACTTGAAGACGGTGAATCTGACAGTCCATACCCGTGCCTCGTAATGTAAGAAATGATGACATGATACTACAATAAACGATCACAATCAAGTTCTATTTTGTGCCTCGTATTATTTTTGAAAGTAGTAAATTATCTTCCAGCTTGAGTGAGCACTTCAATCTTCTCATTTGTATTGTCATGAAGCCAATTAGGAACCCCGAAGCAGGTTAGAAAAAAAATAATCATCTTATGTACAACAAATAAAACATGTACAATCGGACAAGTAGCACAATGATTTTTTATAAGTTAACCTTTTATTGTACTTTTTTTTCATCCTACACTAACCATAGGTATATGAGCACATGGCACAATTACATAGGCAAAAATAATCTAGACCAATGTCCCTCTGTACGGGCAATTTTGTTGTGTGTAAATAAGCAAATACTACCATGTGCTGTAACCACGTATGGTTGCTAAACAAATGGACACCAGTAGGATATATAAAACTTCATACATCCCTGAAACAAACAATGGGAAATCATGGTGTTATCCAAAGAAATAGGCAAACTGTTATTTGCACTTTAGGCCTTTGGGGCACCCTCAAACCTTGTTGCATGGGACATGGGGGAAGCAGACATATGAAAAGAAATCTTCCTGGCAAATAGTAGGAATCATACCTGTAGAAATGGAAGAGAAACGTAATTAATATCCCAGATTTATTCATCATGCGCACCTACACAGAGAGCAAAGCAAAGCCAATCTAAACAGTAGAACAATACTGTTGCAAGGAATAAAGAGTGAACCTAACTAAGCATTAATACATACAGGTGTGGTAGAGGATGGCTGTACCAACCGATGGGGCTGACGAGGAGCCAACGAGCAGCAGCACATGAGAAGCGAGGAGATGGCCACGGATGAGAAGGTTGGCGGCGGTGCTGGCCGGTGGCTCCGCAAGAAGACGGCGACTGTGTCATGTATAAGCAGACAGAGAGCAGAGTGCCATGGCCGTTGCATGTACACAACGGTATATTATGTTGGATGGTGTGGTCGGTCTGATGATACTATATTATGTTGTTTTACAATTTTACCAATCCCATGCTAAGTGAGCTTAGTTCGTGTAGTAAATAATAAAGCACCAACGCCTCTAAATCTAATTTTTTTGGAGTTAGATATTTCTAGTTTCAGTCGATGGATCTAGTTCAATGATTAGATCAATTTATTCCAATTTTAGAAAAAATATACATTTTTAAAACACTGCAAATTGACTTACAAACTTTAATTCATCCTGAATCTGAGATGTGGAGCTGTATCAAACATGACCATAATTACCATTGTCGTTGCTGCTGGCTTCCACCAGATCCTCTAGTAGAATTTGTGTATTACAAGAAAATCATTGGATACGAAGCAAACTGATATTGCAGCTACTGTTAATTCTTCTACGATCTTGTTGAATACAGAGTGTCTGAGCCCAACTGTGGTGTGAACAGTAGTGTCGGTTTCGGATTGAATTCGTTGAGATTTATGTTCATGGCAATTTGCTTGGGCTGGACCTTCCATCTCCGCGACGGGTTATTGGCCTACATTACCAAACGATCGAAGCATCGGTGCCCTTTGCAAGTTTTTCTTTTCAGATGGTAGATATATACCAGAACAGTGCAAGCACGCACATCACATCGATGCCACAGCACGCGCAGACAGATGCTTGGGAAGAGATCGATCATCGGAGGCAAAAACCTTCCGTGACAAGCATGTGTCCATCAGTGCCGTGAAGATGGAAAATCACATGAGAATCATGGGCGGATCGGCACGGTATATATAGCGAGAAAAGAGGGGGAGAAAATAATATATGATTAATTTAATATTAATTATTTTAAACTAAAAAATAGATTAATATAATGTTTTAAAACAAAATTTTAATAATTTTTTTAATAAAAACACATCATTTAACGAGACATTTCTCTTTTCATTTTCTTTATTTATATATTTTTTATTAAAATATTTATAAAAATATATTTTTATTTAAAATTTTATATATTTATATTTCCAACGCTTCATTGAAAGATTTTTTTAAAGAACGTACACTCAGATGGTGTTAAATACAATGTAGCAAATACTCGTTAGCCCCCGTTAACGATAGGTCGATAGGAGAGACAACCCTCTTGCCGCCCTATTCATGGGCGTTTTTTTTCCCACGACAAGGGATCGCCTACAAAATGCTACGCATGACACGCGAGGGAAGAGGAGGTTTATCGTTTTTATAAACATCCCCTTGGCGTCTTTTATTGAGGCGTTTTTTTCTTAGAAGAATGCTTGCAAAATTGCCAAGTTCGATAGTGTGAGGGGAGAGGGATTTTGTAGGCGGCTCCCTTATTGACCTCTGTTTGGACGTTTTTTGGGCGACTATCTATAAAACCCCTCCTAACCACTTAAAAATCCATTTTAATATAAATAAAGAGAAAAATAGATTGAGGTAAGGCAAAGGAAAGTGACGAAGATCTTTTGGCTTGTGAGTTCATACAAAGGTAAAATATTTATACCCTTTGTAATACTTATTTTTAGTGATGAAATAAAGTAGTATGCGTAGTATTGTTCTAGATCTGTAAATAGTTTTGTTTCTAGATCATGGTTTTATTCATATTGAAATATCAAATATATGGTACTAGATGTCACAATTAATATCTTACTTAGTTTAAATCTATTTTTTTAACACATATATCAAATAAAGTGGTATTTCGATTATATCACTGTTAAGAAAACACTAAGTATGGTTCATATAGTGTAGATTTATCAGAGCTTGATTTAATCCTTAAGGGTATTAAAAGACCAGCTGAGAGAAGTTTTTCAGCAATATACAACTAGTTAATGCAAGGCTTTCGAATGAACTTTCAGTTCAACTTAATAACTGTGTATATCATAGTGAGTTAAGCAACTAAAAGTTTTTTTTGGAATTGATGATGATGGATTTCACTGCCACTTGAAGATGGTATATAGAGAGTACATTGCAACTAGGTTGGTCACCTAGCATTCTTGTGTCAGTGTACAAGAAAGAAAACTCTATTTCAATGGTCGTGCAAGGCTAAGGCTAAGAGGGTTTAAGTATGACGGGATGTGATGCTAAAACACTAAAAGAAAATTAGTTAGAGCATCACCAAGATGAAGAAGAAGGAGGAGGAGGACAACGACAACGATAACGAGAAGACATGAGCCAAGAGGATTGGTAGATAAGGGAGAGAGAAACAACATTATCATTGAGTTAATGAATGAGAAAGATTTTGATAACGAGCATGTAGAGGATGATAAATCATCAGATGAGGAATGAGGTAATGCAAATCCGTCGTAATAGTCCAATGAGGACTTCTTTAGACTTTATCTCTAAAGGGCATCACGTGCCATGAGAGTAAAAGGAAAACAAGGTTATTCAGGGGCTCAAATATGCATAAAAAGAGGAATTGATGGAGACAATTAAGCAATGTGCAGTATCACTTTGGCGAGAGTTCTGGATCGTGAAGTTAAGTAAATTGGTGTATGAAGTAAAGTGTGTGAACTCAAGTTATGGGTGTCCATAGAGAATATATGTGTTTAAGGATAAATAGAAGGATTACTGAAATGTGTCAATCATCATCGAGTATATTTTTCACTTACAATGGGTCAAGAAATATCATAGAAATATGTCATCTACATTTGATATAATAGAGATGTATTCCGATAGTCCACAACCTGGGTATGAATGAAGGTCAATTATAAGGCATACTGTGGATAAATTCAAGTAGAAAATTACTTATGCAAAGGCATGGAGTGCGAAATAGGAGATTATGAAAATGAGGTTTGGCACATTCAAAACTTAATATGATAATTTGCATCGACTTCTATCTTGTATTTTTCAGAGAAATCCAATAAGCTATTACGACCTCAAATCACTTCCATCACTTGACTAATCTTAGCAAAGTGTGCTTCAACGAGCTTTCGTACTAAGTACGTGCATTAATGTATTATATATTTTTGTCCCATACTCTGCATCGACGGAACATTCCTAACTAAAAAGTACAAAGGGCATATATTGATAGCATCTAGAGTTGATGGAAATAATCATATGTTACCCGTGGCTTTTGCATTCGTTGATAGCAAGAACCCTGATAGTTGGTATTAGTTTTTGAAGTTGGTGAAGAATTTAGTTGTGCGTATGAGTCTAGGTGTATGTTTTATACATGATCATCGTGCTAGTCTTCTACAAGCTATTGAATATTTGAGGGATGGTAACAGGAAGAAGGGGTATGCATAAGAGTGGTCAAATATTTACAGCAGATGATGCATGCATCACATGAGTGCTAATTTCTATAATTAGTTCAAAAACAAACAACTTATAGATTTTTTCAAGAGACTATATGTCTAGAATCAATATAAAAGAATTCAATGAGCTTTGAGGAGGTTGGACAAGCTAACAATAAAACAAATAGATGAGAAGTCAAGAAACCCAACACCTATAAGTGACAAGACTCCTGAAGCTCTAAGACACTCCCATTGATAATCATATTATGAGAAGGAGGTCAACATCTTAGGTTAGAAAATGCTCGCACTGGATTAAGAATGAGTTAAAGCAGAAATAAGCCTGTATGATGATGCTGGCACTAGGTTTGATATAATGACCACCATTTTGGTTGAGATTTACAATTGGCTGATGCATGGTATAAGAGGGCTACCGCTTGCTACCATTATTGAGTTTATTATGCATGGCACATATAAGTATTTTAGAGATCGGTATAAAGCAACTGGGCTCTCTATGATAAATAATGGTATTTTCTTTGGTACAATGACAAAGTACTTGGATAAAAAATATAAAAAGGTCCAAGAGTATCGAGTTATATCTCAAGTTACACAGCAGCGCATATTCAAAACCTTATGTGTTAATAAGGCTAAGCGTGAAATCTATCGTAAGAGAGTTGTGCAGAAGTGTGTCATGAAGGACGATGAGACCTGCTCGTGCTTGTGCCAAAAGCTAAGGCTATACTACAAGCCATGTTCTTATGTTATTGTCACAAGCTTAGAGTGTGAAATACTCGACTATTATTTTGTGTCACCTTATTTTAAAAAGAAAGCTATCTTGTATATATGGAGTGGTGAGGTATTTAGCTTTTGTATTGCGGGGTCTTTTACAGCTCAACAATTTTAGTTTTTTTACACTCCGAACCCAACAAAAAAGAGGGACAAGCTAGGGCTCCACAGAACTAGACGGATTCATAACGATATGGATGACTCTGAAGTAGGTGAAAGATAAACACTGCAACAAGTGCGACAAAGAAGGTCATACTTATAAGAAGTATCCAAAAGATGTAGAGGTTTCAAGTAAAGCAAAAGCTTCTCCATCAGGAGCAGCGGCCCATGGAAGACGCCTTACGGGGGAAGGCACCACTTCAAGACCATCTCGGTCTAGGCATTCTCGTACACCTAGTGGTTCAGTCGTCTCGTGAATCTTTTCTTCTATGTAGTATGAACAATATGTATCTTAATGTTGTTTATTTTCAGCCTTGTAGTGATGGTAACTGTTTTTTGTTTTGTATGACAAATTTTTTTTGTCATCTATGAATTGAATATTATGTTTTTATTTTTGATAATCATGCTAATTTTTTTAATACAGGTATAACATACCAAACACCAAAGCTGCTAGACCATGGCCTTGATCAATCACACCACTAGTACATCTTAGTGGTCGAGAATGCCATGCTAACCACCCTCCGTTCATGCCCTTCATGACACTTACAGCGTGTGGACTGTCGCTTTCGTGCTAGATAAGAGATATCCTTATTGTTTGATGTAACTTTAAATATATACGTTGCCTTTTTTTAGGTTACACGAGGTTGGTCTCCTTTTGTTGTGTAGGCTAGTCGAGGCCGTAACACACGAGAAGTATCTAGTGAAGTGGTGGTTTGCATACCAGTCTCTTCCCACAACACTTCTAGACCGTTGGAGGCTAGAGGCGCATACTTTTCACCTGCCATGTGGGGAGATGACTCCTACACTTCAAGACGTCTTATACCTTCTGGGTCTTTCCCTTGCAGGATACATAGTAGGTCATGGACTTTAGGGATGACGCGATGACATCAAGAGCGTTTCGCTCACGTTTAGCGCTTGCTTGGTTTTGTAGCTCTAGGTGAACTTCCCTACTACACCACGGGCAACCCTAGACATCGTGACCCGCACTTCTTCTGTGCTATGAGTCAATCAATTTTTTGTATCTTAATTAAATGTGCTATGCATCTTACATAAGACATGTCATATCAAATAGGTCGATGCTACACAGCAAGTTGACGGCGAGCTTGAGGTTACGTGCCGATAGTTGAAGGTTAGGGTTGTGCTAACGGAGGTTGAGTAGAATATTACCTTTGGTAAGATGCACAACACGAAGCACACTATCCTTCGTGCTCTCACCTATCATACCGCTGATGTGGTTACTCTCATAGAAGCAGCATTAGTAGGAGTTCGCCCCATAGGAATGCAGCCCAGAGGAAACTTTGGTTATCCATCTCTCAAATATATTGCTTTCATCTTGATGTGCGACGTTGCTATTAATAAAGTATATTTTTTATTGCTTTTTCTATGCTATACCTTGCTTCCTCCATAGCGGAGATGTTGACGCAGGGAGCGAGGATGTCAACACAAGGAGCAAGAACGTCCATCAAGGGTTTTCAGGTTTGCTGCATGATACATATTTTCATTCGGTCCACGATATTCTAGTTTACATTACTCAACTATTTTTCTTACAGGGTTTTAGGTTACACCACCATAGATCTCTAAAGTTGTGGGTGGCTCTGAGTAGGGCACCTCTAGATGAGCACATGACTCCTTCGACTACGATAACCTCACAGCAGATTAGGGCATGCTCTACTCCTCCTAGTTTGCAGAAGCTTCGCCACTGCACACACAGGAGCCGGATGCTTTGACTCTTGTGCAGCAAGTCCACACTAGCCATGACATCCCAACTGACTATCTCACATATTCTTAGGGTCATGTGCGAGCATAGGTTAGGAAGACAAAGAGCGGTAGAGGGTAGGTACTAGATTAGTAGTATGTTGTGCCATTTATACTTACTGTTTATACTACTTTGTATTCATTGTTTCAGATCTATGTACCTATAAAATTTACTATGAGGTAATACCGGGTTACTTTCACTCTTTATTATGCGTGCATAATTGTCGGTAACATACGACAATCAACTTTCAGTGCCTTCACTCCTTACTGCGTGCATAACTATTGAGTCACAATTAACAGTTAGTGATGCCAATCAACTTTTGGCGCATGATAGTCACATTGCTTTAGCACAACCCGACAACCAACTTTTGGCACATGATTGTCACATTGCTTTCAGCACAATCCGATGCCCAACTTTTAGCGCTTTAATGTTACGTCGCGTTCAAAGGATTTTTATAGGCAGGGTACTTTCCATGCGTGAATGTCATGTCGTTTTCAACACTTTCAGTCATGTCTTCTACACCTAACACAACCCACGCTATATAAGACCTCTGCATGTGTGATGGACCTTAAGTTTTCCGCCCGTTAATACCCTTGCAATTCCTATACTATCCGTTTGCTCTATCTCCTATAGCATCAAAGAATAATGGCTGCTAAATACGTTTTCAATGAGGTTCCTGACTGTAGAAGGGATCCTTTGGCTTGGCTAATTCTACCTTAGTGTGACTATCCATTCTGTATATGTGGTGATCGATGCTAGCTTATAAAATTTTGGGACCCCAACACTCATGAGAGGAGATTCTTTTAATGCACAAACTATTCTCATGAGGTATGGATTGTATGCACATATTTTTTCAATTGTTCCTTACCACAATATTTTCTTTGAACTAACACTTTCTTTACTAGATCCACGGAAGGATGTGTAGCTTCATTTAGTAGATTGATATAGAAAATCTAGTATTTGATCATAACCGTTAGTTCTTCGAGGGTCGTTGGTTTTTTCCTCATAATTAAACGAATAGTGCAAGATGAGGAACGAGGAGTACGAATGATGTTAGCGGGCCGAATAGTCAAGTTGAAGGTTGCTACCTCTTGTACTACCTCCATGGCAGGAGAATCCTAAGTATGTTTGCGGAGATCATTGCTAGATGGTGAGGTCAATAAGTGATAATACTTTTGGTAGAAGATATTTTGTTTGTCCAAATATTCTTGACAAAGATTTTGTTATAAGTTTACTATATCTCTCTCTAATTTGCTTCAATTTGTTATCACCGTGACTAAATAGCTATATATGCATATTTTCTCACACGTATCGCCAAGAAGGTGCAAATTCAAATAATCGATATATATGAAGAAACCACCATACAACTCTATAGGGATCATACAGTCTGAAATAATTAAATAATATATGTACTCATAGAGTACGAGCGAAGAATCGGCTCTTCTAACAACATGTGACTACAAGTAGACGATATATGATGATATTCATAAGTTTTAAATAGGCGTTTGTAACATGTTATTTGTTGTATTATTTATATTACATCTATATTATATCCGTAACATGTAAACATCTTGGTAAATATGTAATATTTTTGTCACTATTATCTAAATGATATCCCCGCATAAACCTATTTATTGTTCGGTCCTCTAATTAATGGTGTAATAATTTTCTAAGAATTAACACTGAGTTCTTGCATAATTAAGGCATCTCAATTATTTTTTCTACGTACTTCCAAATTTTTATTGCAATTAAATCTCTAAATAAAAGTAGATTTATTTAAAATCCTTTTTTTCTCTTTTTAACATTTGTACGTTAGGGAAAAAACATCCTACAGAGAATGGTAGGGTGATTGCCTACAAAAATCTCACGGGTAGACTTGACAATTTTTCAAGCGGCCCCTTGGGAAAAAATGCCGCAACAATGGTGGCAAGGGATCGTCTATAAAAATGACAGGCTGTTTGTACCAAAATTTGGTAAGTACTACAGGCAAGATTGGAGGGCTGATCTGCTTATGGAAAGTGTTCGATTGATACAGGGAAAGAGTCGATCGAATGGATTAAGGATAGACTCGATTTAGTCAAAAGACGTAAAGTTATCCAGATGGGACTGAGTCTGAGTAGGAGCTGTGGAAACTATTTTATTTCTATAGAATGTAAGATAGATAAGTTCAGTTAGTTTTTGTTAACTTCTTATATATAGTTTTTTTATATTTAGGAAATAACGTTCGGAGGTTGTTGTAACCATGTTGGACTCTTGTAACTCTAGGGACTTGTAAATTATCTCTCGATCAATATAACTTCGGCACATCATCACCATAGTTCATCTAGGATTTTACCAGTGGGTTCTAGCTCTCGACGTGGGACTGTATCGGTTAATTCCAATCTTCAATAAAGGAGTAAGTCTCGCCGCTATCTTGGTGTATTCTTTCTGTCTAAGGTTACATCGGTTAGGTCCAATCTTTTAGTTCGATCATGTGCATCACATCATATTCGCATAGTTTTATCGGCTTGTCGAGTTCCCTCTATTGCTATCAGTCTCGTGCTGCATCGGTTAGGTATGACCTACTAGATCGCTCATAGTAGATTGAGTCGTAGGTCAATAGGTCTTTATGCGAATATTTCATCGGAGCAGTCAGTCGATGAGTTATTCACACATTGAGTCTCACGCCTAGTGTATCGACTTCTCAGCCGACATATATATATCTTTAGTGATTTTCTCTCATCAGCTCAGCTAGCCGATGGGTTTGTCCATTCCTTCCGTCCTTCCGTCCTTGTTGTCTCATTGCTGTTAGCCTCAGTCTCATACTGTCTTGGTTTGATTCGATTTATCGAGGTTGGCTCTAACTGTACCGTCACGGTGGTCACTGGGTCTTATACTTTTGGGAGATCAGGTCTTGCTACTTGTTATTCATCGCATATTCTATTCAGAGCACTATCTGCTTTACAGCCAATGGATCCTTTATCTTACTCAAATTGCCATCGCATATTCTATTTGGAGCGCCATCAGCTTTGTAGCTGATGGGTCATTTATGTTATTCCTTACTATCCGCATATATCTTCATCACCTTGCTAGTTAATGAATGAGCGCTACCGTTTCTATTGGCAGCCAGCTGATAGGAGGATTACACATACTGCTCATTGACTAGTCTATTCCAGAGCGTCATCGGTTTTACAACCGATGTGTCCTTTATCCTATTCCTTGCTATCTACCTATGCTTTTATCGGCTTTTAAGTTGATAAACGAGTGTTACACTCTCTATCGGTAACCAACCAATAGAAGGATTCCACATACATACTTATTGACTGAACACCATCGAATCTATAGTCGATGTGTCTTTTATTCCCTTCGTCACCATCTGTCTACGCCTTTCATTGGCTTTATAGCTAATGAATGAGTGCTTCAACCCCTATCGGCAACCAACTGATAGCAGGAGTATATTGGATGCAGCCGATGTCTATCGGCTCTCTATGGACAATCAACCGATAGCAGGAGTTTGTATCGTCCGATTGGCTCACAGACTCATCGAATTATCTCCTTGTCAATTACAAGGTCAAATTGACTGGCACGTCTATAACTCCAGTAACCCCGATGAAGAGATCTTAAAGTCGAAGGACCTACACCAGAGCCAAACAGATCTTCTAAGCCTTAGTGTGTTCATACGATCACATCAGATCTCCATCGGTAAACATAAAGTACCGATTCGATGTAAACACATGCCCCTTTCTCCCTCGCGTGCTCTATGAGGTATTTTACAGGCTACCCCTATTGTGAGAAAAAACACTCTTAGATAAGACGGTAAGGAAGTCACCTGTAAATTTTTTAGCCTCCTACTAACCTGTCATTAATGGAGGATAACGAACGTCCGTCCCATTGGATTTTATGTTTTCTGGTAGAACGTTTTGTTAAAAAAAACATTGGAATTATAAATCTTTATTTTTTAAATTTTTTTAATAAATATTTTAATAAAAATTTATAAATAAAAAAATTCCATGTCGTTTCGAAGTTGGGCTGGGCTGGCCTGTGAGGTTCACAACCTCCAAAGATAAGTCGGGCTAGCGCATTTAAGACTTCTTCCCATTAATGTCTTCTCACAGCAAGGCACTTAGGGATTTCACATGGATTTAATGCGAATTTCACGTAAAGTAATTCAACTTTTGCAGGGTCTTCTTCACAGGTGCCCAACTTTTCCCTGATTGCTTATGCATTTTATGTACGTACTTTTTTTTCACCATCCGCTAATCAAGGGTACATGTGACTGTGAGAGTACTGGATAGGAGACCATAAAATTAAAGCTGGTTCTAATAAAATAAGTACCATAGTCAAAACTAATAGTGTTTGACCATAACGAATGCTAGGGCTAATGCTTGAACTTTGAGATAACGCTTTGTAATTAGCTGCAGTATTATGCAAGTCGACACAATATATATAAATCGAATATCTATGGGTTGAATTCACTTGTTGGCCGAATTATATGCACATGCACGACTTGCTCGATCCTGGTCTCTACCATTTTTTCCCTTTGCCTAAATGTCAAGCTCTCCGCAAGCATATATGCACTAGCCTCCAAGAACATGGACATCATACTACACATAAAAAAATGCTGCTTGTTCTTTATTCGTCACCTAACTCATATCTTAAATCTTAACCTTCCAATCGCATTGTTAATTCGCCCAACAAATCTAGAACACTTCTTTCTTTTCTGGATCCAAATCTAGAATGTTTGCAAGAAAAGTATCTGCTGCTTTCTCCTCTCTTCTACTAATATTTTTCTAGTAACATGTCATTAGCATTGATGCATTGTCATATGCATAGCAATGAGATCAGTATTTTTAATCTTGGAGGGACAAATAGAATTATGGAACATTGTATCAACAAATGCAAGGCCATGATCTATTTCTCGATTCCCATTTGCCCCCATCTCATCTCTGGTCATCCAGTAATATATAGACACGTTGGCAGCCGGATCTGATGAGTTGGATTCCAGATCATCGGTGCACAGTACAGGGAATCATTTGTATATGCCAGGTGGCAGTCTAGTGGCCTTGTATCATATGAAATCTACAGTTTTCGAGAGATGCACCCCAGCTGCTACAGGCCAATAGTCCCAAGCATCGCCAGGTCCATCCGATGTGGTTTCCAACCATTCCTCATCAATTGTGTGCAGCACGGTATGCCGTTGTGGGCCTCGCCGCTCTAGCAGTGCACTACCCATAGAGATGGCCAAACGCCTATTTAGGCCTGGCCAGTCCGTGTTCTAGGGTGGTGACTCAGGCACGGCCCGACCAAGACTTAAACGGGTTGGATCGGCTTGACAAACTGTTTAGCCTGTGAAAAATTTAAAAAAATAAGGAAAATATAAAAATTATGAAAAAAAGTATAAAAATACATAAGTGACGAAATTTATTAAGAAGTTTTTAAAATTAATAAATAGGTCGGGCCACACTGCCGGCCCAGGCACGACCTGACAGACTGTACCGGGGCCGCGCAGTAGCAAATGGGCTTCGGACCGGCCCAGTTGGCCCGGCCCCATTTGGCCATCTAGCCACCCATATCCCCTCCTCAGCCTTCTAGTCTTCCTTCCCCTCGCACAAATCGCTGTAGGCACAAATCGCTGTTTACCCATCTTCTCGCCCTTCCTCTCCGTCGCACCCCAGCCTTCACCCCCCAGGCGCGCGCCGAATTCGCAGCCGCCTTCGGCAAGTCAACGATCGCCGGCGTCCGCGGTCGTCGCCCCACGCGTCGTCCCCGGCAGGGCAGGATCACTTGCCGCCGCGTCCGCGGCCATCGTCTCCCGCCTCGTCCTCGGCAAAGTCGCCGGCCGCCAGAGTTAGCGGCCATCACTCCGCTGCATCGTCTCCTGCAAAATCGCCGTCCGCCGAAGTAGCCGGCTTTCGGCAACCACGGCCATCAACCCGGTGAGAATTCTTCAGCTTCAGTACATTCATCATCCCGTGGGGATGTTCCAGATGCAGAGCCACACCTGCTCCATTGCTTCCATTGCTTCCATTGCTTTCCACCGTTCTCTCGTTCCCCATGTGTGCTTAGAGGCTAATGCTTGCTTCTGTTTTTTACTGCGCCGGCTTCGTTTAAGGTATAAAATTTTGTATTTTGTTTCTGGTGTTCTTTACAGTTATTGTGTTAGCTCTGCACATCGTAGTGTTTTTATAAATTTTAATTGGACTTAGCATGCACTTCTTCCCCTCTGTTAAAAAAATAAAGAAATGTTCCATCCAGCCCTTTGATACCATGACTAGTGTAAGATTTTCACACTGAAAACCTGCTGCATTGTGTCAATTTATAGTTCTATTTTTCTTTCTTTATATGACACACCAAGTGCTTACCAAGCAAGTTAAATTTCTCTACATGTCCTAACATATTCAAGATTTATATATGGGTGTCATTATGTTCAACAGATCGATTCTTTTATGTCTTATCACCTACACTTTATCTTCAACGCTTAAAGAAGGCTTCTTCAAGGAATGTGAGTTCAATAGGGTGGATAGCGATCCTATCGATTTGGTTATATACAATCACTCTATATACATATGTAGTTAACTTGCTTCGTGTTCCTCACTAAATATGTAGCTAACTTACTTCGTGTTCCTCACCAGCATTTGTTCTTCTGTACACTGCTGAATGTTCACATTATATACACAAACCTATCGAACATATTTCATATGATTCACATAATGCGCTTTTGAAATTTATACTTGCTTTTGGCTATGCAAGTATGCATATTATTCAACAGATTCTTATAATATTTCTACTGGTAATTGATAGGTACATCCTTTTTAAGTCCTACATTATCTATCTTCTGTGGATCCAACACGTGGCGTAGGCACGGACAGCAAATGTCATCCTACATACCTCCAGGTTAGTACCGTATTCTGTTGCATGCCAAGTGCAAGACCAAGCTCTATTATGGTGTTTCAATTTCCTTCATCAACTTCATACCTTAAACTTATGTTTCTACTGTATTAACTTCTTTTGCCAGACCTGGTTGCCAATGGTCAGGTTAGCCCAGCGCGACATCAACAGGTGCAAACTATTGATGGTGACTTCCCTGTTGGTTTTCACTTGCCATCTAGGCGCTCCGTGCGTTCTCGCTTATCCAATGAACATACTGTTATAGCTATAATGATAATTTTTATTTTCCCTATTTCTCAGCGTTGCATTAGTACTTGATTATTGTAGCTAGCCACTTCGTGTTTTAGAATAACTTTGGTTTGCTTTCCTATCCTATAAATGACATTATCCTGATACATGAGACGCCCATCTATATAATCATTGCCTTTTATGTAGGTGCTGTTGTTATGTTTGGGCCTCCTTCAGAACCAATGTCTAACGCATGCCGTAGGCACAGACAAGAAATCTCGGCTAGCCATCCTCTAGGCTACTATTGTGTTAAGCTACATTTACCATGAGATCTACTTATTGTATGGTGACTGATTCATATGGTTTTCTTAATTAATTTCATCATATTGGCTTTGCCTCTTGGCAGACGGCATTGACACTACTGAATCTGATGTGTTGCCGTTTGAACAAGTCCAAGCTAGCAATGTTGACTTTCCAGTTGATTTCTATTTGCCATCTAGGCGTTCTGTGCGTCGTCGCCTATCTAATAACCATCTGATTGGTATTCTAACTGCAATGTTTGTTTTTTTCCTGATCCGTATATGCGATCTTTTTTTTTGCTGCTCTACCCTCATATTTATCATGCCATAGGTTAGATAGATGCATTTTTTATACTTAAATTACTAACCCTATCATACTTTGTATGTATCTGTTAAGTGCCAGCTGCACAACATCACCATCTTACTGTTTAGCAAAATGCATGCCGCATTAAGCCACTTATGTCTACTGATTTGGTTCATGTGTTTCTCAGTAGACACCGCATGATTTATATGTTTCTTAAACAACATAAAACCCATAATGTATTTTTCCATGTTCTTCTCTGCCCTGTCTCATATTATCAACACTCATGCTGCTAATTCATTTACTGATCAGAATTCCCATGACCAGATGCTGCAACCGCTGCTCAATCACGCCAAAAGCGCAGGGAGCACATGTTAGCATCATCTATAACAAAGCGTAGCCATGTTGACGTACCATCATTGGCGGGTGATGCTAGCAGTAAGTGTGACATGCATCTTGCTTGCTTCCAGTTATATGCCTATGGTTGTTTCTCATTATAGCAGCATTAACATCCACAGGTTCAGTGCATCCTACTGAGGCCATATCAACTCCACGCCATACACGTAAGTCTATCCTTAATTGTTATCCTTTCCATTTGTATTCATCATATTACTCTGTGCTCATGGGACATTGCTATTGACGACATACTTCCGCTTGCTAATCGCAGACTAATTCATGAATAAAGCTCAAAGAACAGTTTTATGTGCTGCTCTACCGTCATTGTTCATCCTGATACTCGATAATCAGCTACAACCAATGTACTCGCTTAGCCTTCTAGCCTATCATACTAACTACACACTACCTATGTAGCTTACTAAAAATATTGCTTTTATGGTTGTTAGGTACTATCTTCTCACCGTTGAACCTCGGGCCACCAGATTGCACATGTCACTATTGCGGGGCATTTTTTTGGTATGAGGAACGCATTAGGCAGCAATGGAACACCACATCACCTATGTACAACAAGTGTTGTAGAGAAGGAAGTGTCATTTTACCCCCATACAAGCCACCTCCAGAGCCTTTATATAGCCTTCTCACAGCAGTAAACCCATCTTTGTCAACACATTTCTTTGAGAATATCAGGTATTACAATTCTATATTTGCATTCACATCAATGGGTGTTCATGTCATTAATTCTATCAATGATGGGTCTGGACCATATATTTTCAAGGTAAGTGTGCAGTTATGCCATCGAATTGGTTCTCTCTTGCCAACAGAAGGTCAGCGGCCAGAATATGCCCAGCTATATATCTTTGACACTCATAATGAGCTAATGAATAGGCTACAAGTGGGGACCTACAAAAATAGTTCCTTTCAGCCAAATGCAGTAATTGTTGCTGACCTTATACAAATGTTGAATGCCCATAAACCAATAGTCCGGCTATTTAGGACAGCCCATGATAGACTTCCTACTAATACCGATGATTAATACCACATTAGATTGTTTGGAAGTCCTGATAAGCATGGTGATGTGTTTAGTGCTCCTGTGGCATCAGAGGTCATCGGCTTTGGTTGTCGGAGATTTGGGTGCAAGTGATGGTGGTCGTGATTTGGTGATTGAAGACCAGGCTGGCAGCCTACGCAAGGTTGAAGAGAAGCACTGCAAGTTTATAGCAATGCAATATTCTATTCTATTCCCCTATGGAGAGGATGGTTACCATGAAAAATTGACATATCGCCGGTGTTGTCTATCGGATTCCATCAAGCATAAGAATGTTACTATGATGGAATATTACGCCTACAAGCTTCATGATAGAGCAGATGATTTCAACACTCCGATGCATTGTAAGAGAGGGACATAGGCGTACATGATTGATGCATACTGTTGTATGGAAGAATTGAGGTTAAATCATTACAGGAGCAAGTCATTTCAGGAAAAATACATAGCAGCACCATTCAATGAAATTCGTGATACAATTAACAAGGGCATCACAAGAGGGTCACAAGCTGGGCAGAGAATTATAGTACCATCGTCGTACATAGAAGGACCATGGAATTTGTATAAAAGCTATCTTGATTGTTTAGCTATTTGTCGGAAGTATGCATGTCCTGATTTGTTCATCACTTAAACATCAAATCCCATGTGGACATAAATAACTGAGGCTCCAGCTTTAATTCCTGGCCAGCACTCATCTGATAGACCTGACCTGACATTGTTAATCGTGTGTTCCATATGAAATTAATCATGTTCATTAATGGCATTACAAAGAAGATGTTTTTTTTGGCCCAATCCTTGCAGGTAATTTAATAGTCCTTTATACTACAGTGATCTTACTTTCACTATATACAATTATATTTCTATGTTTGTTTTGATTTTATCTTTCTACAGTTGTGTACAAAATTTAGTTTCAAAAACGTGGTCTTCCACATGTTCATGTTATACTTTGGCTAGACAAAAACGGTTCATTAACAACTGCTCAAGTTGATAACCAATGATAAAATTGGTTATGAGGCTGTCTTAAGATTCATGATCCATGGTCTTGTGGTTCTACAAATTTGTCATGTCCCTGCATGGTGGATGGTGAGTGTTCCAAGAAATTTTCAAAAGAATATTATGATAAAACAACTATATTACAAAATGGACATATTAGATATGCTCAACCAAAAAAATTGAATAACTACTAAAAATGGCATTGATGTTGATAGTCAATTTGTGGTTCCACATAATGTGGACTTGGGTGTCAAATATGAAGCTCACATCAGTATAGAAATAGTTAGTTAATCGTGATGGAATGGAGAAATATATATTCAAGTATTTGACCAAGGGTTTTGATTGTTCGAGAGTTGGCCTCCAACGTAGAAAACCACTCAATGAATCTTCTACCCATCAAGTTAATGAGATAAATGATTATCTACAATGTAGATGTGTAACTCACGTTTACCTGTCCATTTACCATTTTAAAATAATGTCACATGTATGAAGGACGACAACTTAGAGCAAGTACTATAAAACCCTTGCAATAAAGTCACGAAGCTCACTACATGGTTTGAAGCAAACAAAACACATCCTGATACTTGTTAGTAAGCATATGCCTGAGTATTTTACCTGGCATGGAGATGAAAAATATTGGGATTCTTGACATGAAAGCCGCAAGATAGGAAGAGTAGCGCATGTTGGGCCAAACCATGGAGATAGCTGTTATCTTCGTACGTTGCTTTATATAATTAAAGGCGCAAAGTTATATTCTAATATAATAGGATGCCAACGTTATCTCATATTTTAGGCTTGCTGTAAGCTCTAGCGCTTCTTGATGATGATCGTGGATGGCCTTATGTAATAATTGATGTATCTGTAACACTGAAATTTTAAAAAGCTGTTAATGGGTTTGGTAAAAAGAGGAAATCCAATGTAGCTCATAAAGATTGGCTAGTAAAGACCAGATTGAAAAAATTTTTAAAATTTTTTTTAAAAATGAATCTATCCTTAAAAGCCATTATGAATTAGTTTTTTATTTACAAATATCTTTTGTAAATAATTAGGAGTAGTTTTCTTTAGGAATATTATCTTGTGTCCATTTAAATCTGTATAAACCCAAGGGTATAAATATATACACGGTTTTTAATGATATTAGAATCAAATTAATACAATCAAATTTGTCGCATCGCCACCTCTAGAAATAGCAATGAGATCTTACTTCGTGTTAGTCTACATTAGTTAAGTTTAATTTTCAACAAAAGTTAAGTCTCATCATATATTAAACACATCGTTTTAGTTAAAATTTAAAACATTCTTCTAATGTGAACGGAATAATGATATATTTATCAGCTTCTTCATTGGACGAGGGTGTCTTAGCATCAACCTCTTCTTTGGGAATTCTGGTTAAAATTTTATCCCACCGGACATACCAATGAGTGTGGTGACGCGGAAATCGGTCTCGTAAAAGGTACACCGAGAGAGAGCGTATTTGTCGATGGAGGTCTGATGCGATGCACCTGAACACACGAAAGCCTAAGAGATTTGCTTAGCTCCAGTGCAAATCCTAAACTTGAGGTTCGCGGGTGTATTAGTTAATTTGACCCTTCAATTGACAAAGAGACAAAGAATTAGGTTGATGAGCCAATCGGCTGATAGTCTGATACGAACTTTTGCTATTAGCTGGTTATCGATAGGGTTATAGCACTTATAAATTGGCTAGAAAGCCGATGACGACATAGACAAATAGCAATGAATAAAATAAAAAACACATCAGCTATAGAGCTGATGATGTTCTGAATAAAATAGACTATAAGCAGTAAAGAGTAAAGTCCGGTATTTCGAAGAGACGAGATCTAGCGATCACCAATGATCGTATTGTTAGAACTAGTCTTGATAGATTAGACCGAATTAAGATAGTATTAGGGTGAACCTAACGACAGTAAAACGGTAGAAACTAGATTAGTCGTGCTAATGAAGGAAACTGGTAAACTCATTAGCTAGCTACAATATAAATTGTTAAACTCATTGGTTAGTTGAGCCGATGGGAGAAATGAAACCTGCTAGATCACGATATTAGTCTTATTAAACACAATCTTGATAGATCAGACCTAACTGAGACAGTATAAGACCAGATCTAATAAAACCAGATCGATCGCTAGTAGATTAATTATTGACGCTATATGTATATCAGCTGAAAATCTGATAAATTAGGCGTGAAGCTTAGTGTAAAGGTAACTCATCGGATGGCTACTGCAATAAAATGTCACGTAAAGACTCACCGATTTAAGGCTTAATCTAATATCTGCAGTCTAGGAGGTCGGACCTATTAGTGAAGGCGTAGGCTATGATAGTATAAAACAAATTTTTTTCTATCGCAGTCACTATGACATCATGCGAAGGAGTGATCATGGACCGTTACCATGAGACGCGTAGTGTAGCGAAAGCAGGGTTAGAGAAGTCGATCTAACCACGCACGCGTTGAGGTAGTAGACGAAATAGTTGATCACCATGATCCTGATGCCGATCAACACCGCAATAAGCAGCTCCTCTACTGGTATCCATATGTCCGAGGTTGGAATACTGATTGCAGGTGTACTAGCACTCGTAAGTGGCTAGGGTTTTTGCTCGAGGTGAATGGAGATATCTGTCCTCGATCTCCCTGCCTCTCTATATATAGGCTTCTCCACTTGGATTTAGTGAATTGTGGTCTAATAAGAGTCTACTCAGATCTCTATGTGAACTGAGTCCTCATCTAAATTACATTTAAATAAGCATTCCAATCTATTTCTATAATCCATTATATTGAGGGGCCCAGAGATATATCTCCTATATGAGGGGCAAATTCTATCTTAATCACTCACATTCCATTACATATTTCATAGCAAACTTGAAGATTATTTTTATGACTATACTATTACGGAGTAGTGTTTGATAGTTTTAAAATAAGCTACTACGTATGTTGGGAACCATAATAATCTTAAGTCTAAGGACTCCACATAAATACTACTTGAGATTAACTGATAAAACATAAAATCTTTGCAGTATCTCGTAGTGGGTATATCTAACATATGTTCACTAATATATATCCATATTATTGATTTAATATCTTTATACCATAATCTATGAGACATGATTATTAATTAATACGTATGCTGATCTTATAATTATATTTATTTCTCATATGATATATGATCAGTGATTATTTAGAAATAGTAACATTTGATATTTAAAGTCTTATGAATATGTTACATACTCATTGATCAAAATCATAATGTCTATTTTAAGAAACAACTCAACATATCATAAGCATAGTATGTGATATTTACAACATCTCTATGTTGCCTTTAGGGAATATCACTAACAAGACCTAACTGATGTAACACGAGATTAATGACGGTAAAAAGAGCTCGATAAGCTGATAGATTCCACACGAATGTGATGTGATATATCCTATCGGACTAAGAGGTCGGATCTAGCCAATATAACCTTAGAAAGAACATATATACTAGGATAATAACGAGACTTATCCCTTTGCTGGAGATCAGACCTAACTGATGCATTCCCGCGTCGAGAGCTAGAACTGGCTAAGGAAAACCTAGATAAACTAGGGTGGCAATGCGCCAAAATTATATTGATCTGTGGAAATGATTTATAAGGTCCCTGTGGGGTTGTATTTATACCTCGGAATTACATAAGTTCGAGATGATTACAAATAATCTCTAGATATTATTTTCTAAATAGAAAAGAAAACTATCTCTAAGAAAATAATAAAATTAACTACTCCTACATAATTACAAAAGATATCTTATAGATACAAAACCACTCTACCGTGGTTTTCATGTTTTCTTCCTATATTCGGCCTTATTTGGATAACATTCCATCTTCATCTGATTCGATCGTCTCTTTTCTTATCCGAGACCATCAACATTTATATCTGTTTGATTGGCTTCTTCATCTATCAATCGGTCTCTTTTTATAAGCCGATCGGCTCTTTATCTATCAATCGGCCTCTTTCTATAAATCGATTGGATCTCCAATTCTTAATCAAATCTGTTTATAGGCTCACTAAATTTTGGTGTTAATAGAGGGTATTACAGTTGTTGTTGGAGGAGACTTTAGACAAACCCTCCCCATACTAACCAAGGCAAAAAAAAAGAGATATTAGGTGCATCAATCACAGGATCTCATCTATGGTCTCAATGTGTTGTTATGAAGCTCACTGAAAACATGAGGCTTAGGTCACCATCATTGTCTCATATTCAGAGAGAACAACTCCAAACATTTGCACAATGGCTGCTCCATGTTGGTGAAGGAACAACCCCTGATGGCTCTCCTACCAAATTATGTGATACTTCTTGGATTACAATACCAGAATATTTACTCTTGCCACTAGAATCAATGCCTCATTGATATCATTTGTCTATAATGATTCAGGCACGTCAGATTTTTCTGCTTACCTCTGTAAACGAGCAATCCTTGCACCAACAAATGAAGTAGCCAATGATGTTAACTCACTTATGATTGCTCAGCTAGCAACAGAAGAAACATCATATTATAGCTCAGACATGATTGATGATAACACAGCAAACCGCTCTACTCTTGATGCTGTTTATCCAATTGAATTTCTTAATACAATACGATTGAGTGGACTACCTGATCATCACCTGCAACTAAAAACAGGGGTTCCAATTATGCTCCTACACAATCTCAATCCATCAAAAGGCCTTTGTAATGGAACTAGACTTATTGTGACACAGTTGACTCAACGTGTCATCGAAGCTGAGATGATAACTAGAAAGGCTAAAGGGTGTAAGGCATAAATACCAAGAATAGTTACTACATCCGTTGACAAAAGGTGGCCTTTCAAGATAAAACGTCGTCAATTCCCTATTCGAGTTTCATATGCGATGGCAATAAACAAAAGCGGCCAAACAAAAACGTGTTTTGCTTGAGAGTAGCTCTGCTGATTGAACAAACAGCACTCACAATGTTGTTTACAAGGAAATATTCGATGAACTTCCGTAGAGGTCATTTTCCAAGTAAGCAAATGTTTCTTCACGACATTTATCAGTGTTACTGTATTTATTAAAAAACTTGACGAAACTTCCTTTCAACTAATTTTTATAATCTTGTAGGACTGCTTTCTATGGTCATCAAACTAGCTGCTATTCGTACTGTACTATCGATTGCTGTTTCACAGAACTAGTCCATCTATCCGCTCGATGTGAATAATACGTTTCTCTATGGGACCCTATCGAAGATAGTTTACTATGCTTAACCATCTAGATTTGTGGATTCCTCTTACCCTGATCATATTTGTCGGCTGAATAAATCTTTATATGGTCTGAAGCAGGTTTCGTGTGCTTGGTATAGTTGGTTTGCTACTTATATTTATTCTCTGGGTTTTATTGGTGCCAAGTCTGACACTTCTCTATTTATCTTTTGTCGTGACTACGACACAGTTTATTTATTACTGTATATGGATGATATTATTCTCGCTGCCTCTTCTAAAACACTTCTTCAGAAGGTCATTGTAGCTCTCACAGCTAAATTCTTTATGAAAGACTTGGGACCCTACAACATTTTTTAGATTGTCTGTGACACGCAAGGCAGTGGGTTTACAGTTGTCTTAGTGCCACTATATACTTGAGATCCTTGACCGTGCAAACCGTGCACAACTCTCGTTGACACTAGTGCCAAGTTGTCTCCAGATGGTACTCTGTGGCTAATGTGACTCATTTTCGTGGCCTAGCTAGTGCTTAGCAGTACCTCACATTCATCCATTTAGACATTGTATATGCTGTCCAGTAGATCTGTCTGTTTATGTACGATCCGCGTAAGCCGCATTTGGCCTTGATCAAGCACATTTTACACTATGTCAAAGACACTCTAAATTATGCGCCTCAGATTCATCGCTCTCTTTCGGCTGATATTGTGGCTTACTCTGATGCTAACTAGGCCGGCTGTCCTAAGACTCGATGCTTCATAGCAGTTTTTCTAGATAATAATCTCATCTCCTAATCCTCCAAACATCAGGCCACAGTTTCTTACTCTAGTGCTGAGGCTGAGTATCAAGCTATCGCCAATACTATTACTAAGACTACATGGTTGCACCAGTTACTGGGGAAGCTTTTTCATCATGTTCAATGTGCTACAGTTGTCTATTGCGACAACATCAGTGTAGCCTACCTCTCTTCCAATCCTGTGTAGCATCAGCGCACAAAGCTGTTAACGTCAAAATTTGGGAAGCTTAGGAAAAGATCGGAAAAATGATCAGTTTAGTAAAAAAGAATCTGGTTACTATAGGGAAGAAATCGATCGAACGAAGCAACGAAAGATTCAGTCAAAGAATAGAAGATTATCTAAATGAGACCGAGTTTAAGAAGCCGTGGAACTCACGGCATGGTATTCTATCTAATGTAAATCATATCTTATATAGATATGAAGGTTTAGTTAATTTAATTAACTTTCTTA
This sequence comes from Oryza coarctata, assembly GCA_030770085.1. NCBI lineage: Eukaryota > Viridiplantae > Streptophyta > Magnoliopsida > Poales > Poaceae > Oryza > Oryza coarctata. Next base: position 11,820,669 of record CM061471.1, read on the forward strand.
TAGATATTTTTCTTTTATCTTTGTTAGTAAATATTGTCTGATGATTGTTGTAAATGCGTCGGATTCTATAAACCTAGGGTATAAATATAGACCCTCTAGAAGCATGTAACATATCTCTCGATCAATATAATTTCGGCGCATCGTCACCCTAGCTCATCTAGATTTTTACCAGCGGGGTCTAGCTCTCGACTCGGGGCTGCATCGGTTAAGTTTGATCTCCGGCGAAGGAATAAGTCCCGCTACTATTTCGGTATATCTCACTTTATCTAAGACTGCATCGGTTAGGTTTGACCTCTTAGGTAGTTCAGATATACCGCATCACATTCGTGCAAGGTCTATCGGTCTATCAAGCTCTCTCTATCATCATCGATCTCATGCTGCATCGGTTAGATTTGACCTACGAGATTGCCGACGGTAGATTGAGCTATAGGCCTATAGGTCTTTGTATAGCGTTTCACCGGAGCGTTTCACCAGTCTTCAGAGACTTCCCTCGAGCGCTACGCCAAGCGCATCGACCTTCTAGCCAATGTGTGCATGTTTTCAGAAAGACGTCCTGGCTCAGCTAGCCGATGGGTTCGCTTCGCTCTTACTTCGGTACGATCGATCCAGCGTCTACCGTCCCGTTACCGTTGGTCTCGGTCCCGTACTATCTCGGTTAGGTCCGATCTTTGAGATTCGGTGCTAGCGGCGTCGTCACGGCGGGTGACGGGTCTCGTGTGCCATATCCGGAGTAGCATCGGCTTTGCAGCCGGTGTGTCTTTTATATAATTCCTTGCCAGTTCACATATGCCTTCATTAGCTTTCTAGCCGATAAACAAGCGCTACAACTTTCGTCGACTACTAGGAGAGATCCTGCGTGTGTTGCTTTAAATACCCTTCGGTGTCTCCATCGGCTCTACGGCCGATGGATCAGGATCTTGCTTTTGCTACACCCGGAGCCATCATATCCTTCGTTGACATCTGTCTACGTCTTCATCGGCTCCCTAGTCAATAGAATAGCGTCCCAATCCCCTATCGGCGACCAGCCGATAGCAGAAGCCACCCAGACACGGCCGATTGACCAACTCGATCCTATTGGCGGCTAGCCGATAGCAAGAGCTCATAATCGGTCTAGCGTCCAATTGACTCGTTTGCCTCACCTCCTTATCAATTACAAAGTCAAATTGACTGATACGTCCACACCCGCACCGTCGTGCTGGAGCCGAGCGGATCTCACGGGCCTCGGCGCACGTACCTCGAGCCATGGAGAGAAGTCGATCGGCCTGCATTGAAGCTAAGCAGACCTCACAGGTGTCAGCGTGGCCACCTAAGATATTTTCGGCGCAACCAGAAGCATATTAAGATTCACCCATACTTTGTCTATGACAAGGTCGCCATCGAAGCTGTTCGCGTTCTTCACGTGCTGATGTTATCTCAACATGCCGATATCTTGACTAAGGAGCTGCATTCATCCGTATTCACTGAGTTTTACTAGAGTCTGAACGTCCATCCCTATAGCTAGATAAGACATTCAGACTATGGACAGTGTCAGACTATGACGTTACCTAGAGACGTTGATTATGTTTGTCTCTTTACTAATCTTTTTAATCATTGTTTTTATAGACTGGTTATTAAGATGTGGAAGGGTAGTGAATTATCTCTTTCATGTGGGCGCATCGTACCTGGTTTTGATCGGCCTGCTATTTTGCATGCGAGAAGGGAAAAACAAAATCCACTATGTATACGTGATATGTCCAGGCCACATTCTCTGCATGAAATTAGCTTTGATCCATTATGAATTTCAGAAAAGCTGGATAGATTCTAAGCTTTTCAGAAATATACTATATGTTCCCATGGTTTTGCCCACCCAGAGTCGCCAAGAGTCATCAGCCAAGCTTGCAGGCCATCGACTCTTGACCTAGCATCCCAACATGAGCCTGTTTACAACTAATAACTACTAATCCCTCCTAATACATTTTCAGCCTTGTTAATTATCTAGCTTGACTAGCTCGTATAAAACGTACATGGGTAGCTAGCTAGATAGAGGTAGCAGACGTAGCACGATCGTTCGGCAGCTAGCTGTTGGATATAATCATGGACGGCGGCAGCGGCGGCGGCGCGGGGGGTGACGTCAACGGCGGCGGGCAGTGGGCGCCGAACGGGCGGCAGCTCACGGCGAGCCTCGTCGCGCTCAATGTCTTCGTCGTCATGCTCATCTACTACTACCTGTGGCGATTCTTCTCCGGCAAGAGCAACGGCGGCGACGACGCGGAGTCGTCGGCGTCGTCATCGTCAACCTCGCGGGCCGTTTCGCCCAAGGCGAGGGACCGGCAGGCGATGGAGCGCGCCATCACCGCGTTGCCCGTCTTCGTCGTGCACCTCCCCACCCCCTCCGACTCCGCCACCGGCGGCGCGGACGACGACGGCGATGCTAACGACAAGGTGTTGGAGTGCGCGATCTGCATCGCGGAGTTCGCCGACGGCGAGGACGGGCGGCTGCTGCCGCGGTGCGGGCACCGGTTCCACGCGCGGTGCGTCGACATGTGGTTCCAGCTCCACTCCACCTGCCCGCTCTGCCGCGCCGGCGTCCTGCCGCCGCCGTCTCCCACCGCACCGCACGACGACGGCCAGCTGATCGTCGTCGCGACCACCGCACACAGACACGAATACAGATAATTGTCCTGTGTGACGAATTGAAAGGACAAATTAAATTCGACGACGTCCAAAAAAAAGGGGGATCATTTTCACGTCGATAGCTTTTTGTGTGTAAATTGGGAAAGGTTTGTGATGAGCAAGAATATAATTTAAGATCATTTCTAACAGTTCTTCTCTTCTTTGTTTTTTTTTTGGTTTCTTTGATTTGTTTACACTGTTGTGGCTACAGTTAGTTGACATTGACATTAAGTACACATGCACGTGACCGTTCATTGTTGGAGCTGTAAATAAATGTATAAAGAAAATGATGGGGTTACGCAACCTGCAGCTTTGATTGTTTGGTCAAACACTTGCATCCTAGCAAGTGAAGCATTCAAACTGAACGCGTGCTTTAGTAGATTATGCATACGGTGAAACTGACTCAAGTTTCTGGATTATTGTAACTAGTCGACGTCTAGGCACCAAGAAGGCAAGAGCACGGAGCAAGAAGCTAGAAAGCACCTCTAAAACTCCACACAAGTCTGAAGATGATACAAATCGACAGCTCTGAAGAATATTCTCTCCATGAATTATTCCAATCATGTAGGGCTGTTTGGTTTTCTGCTCATGGGCTAGCTCGCATCCTGTGTGTAGACAACACAGGTGGTGGAGCCAATGACACCGTCAAGCCCGAGCGTGCGTTTTCCAGTGACCGATCATTTTATCTATACGTCGGTAACAGTCGATAGAGCCATCAGCAGTGGAGATGTAACGACGGAGCCAGGCGCAGATTCCGCTGCTGGGCAACGCTATGTTTGGTAGCCTGCATCCCCATTCGAGTTGATTAGGCTCATCCGTGCAAATTGCATTCATGTAACCATGCCGACAGAAATTGCATACCGAGGAAAAAATTTTTCTACTAATTAATGATTAATGCATAAATAAATATAGAGAAATTGAATGTATAATGTGTAGGACTTATAAATTTTTATCCTTGAATTGCAATAGGTTGTCTCACCGTTCTTTGGAGCTAACCACGATCGAAGTCTTATGTAATCAACCAAACAGAATATCTCGTGGACAAAAATTTCACCATGCTCCCTATGTAACAACCGAAACAATACCCTACCTCATCTATATTAAACTAATATAGATAACTAAACAATCCTATTTGCATACCAAAGCCGGCAGCCAACCCTGTCTAAAATGACTCATACAAGCCAGATTAGGTACATATATATGCAACCAAAACAGGCCCTACAAGGGAAAGGATGTGTCCTCATTATTGCCTATCATCTAAATAATTATAAAAAAATTAAAAAAATCGGTAAGATAGATTAATACGTGATATATTGATATATCATTCCACAGGCATACAAATTAAATTTTGATATCACAAAAATAATAAATTAAACTCTAACTGGTATAAGTTTGTTCATAGGTATATTTGTTTTTTTTTCACTTATAGAAGATAAATTTAAACTTATCTGTGAAGTGATATATCACATATTAATCTACATTATTAATTTTTTAAAATTTTTTATAATCTAATTGAGGGAAGATTTTATAAAAGAATTTCCCTCCATACACGGCCCATACACAGATGCATGCTCGCACGCCATGTCCGACGAATATATCCGGCCACCAGCCGGCACTGGCCTAGCTAGCTTGCCATCAAAATGTCCAACTTGGCTGCTTATCCAGCGCGATACGTACGTATATACCTAGTTTATTGGATCTTTCTTCTTCTTCCATTCCATGGAGATAATAATTAATGATAAGTAGATAACCAGCTTCGTTCTCATGCGATGCGCCCTCCCTCAGATCGTACCGTTTTCGTACGGTTGACCCCGCGCGCGATATATATAATCTTAATTCTTCTTCAGAAAAAGAAAAGGCGCCCCAAGGTTTTTCTATTCGATCCGCCGCCGGTGTTCGATCTATCCGGAAGCGACGACGACGGCGACGTACGCACGGCCTGTGAAAGCAACCCCAAGCTATAGCTTAATTTGCTTGCTTAATTATCTTAATTTGGCCTCTCGATCTCTGCACAATTAAGCCAACGCAGATGGGCAGGATCAGGGGGTGACAGCACATATGATGAATCGATCGATTCAGAAGATTATACTCCTAATTCAGCGTGCAGCAGGGAATATGCATGACGATAGATCAGGCCGGGTTTAATTTTCATTATAGATAAATGATAATCGATAACCTCACGTTACTTCTAACGGGTATAAAACTTTTAGAGGGAATATTAGCTATGACCGGCGCTAAAGCAAAAGAACGCGTTACTTGTGACAGGTTGATATATAGATATGTTAGATATGATTTTACACCATCACAGATAAAATTATCTATCAGTTTTTATTATAGCATTACCTACGATGATTTTATAGTAAAACCTGATAGTGATGTGATGAAAAAAATATTAAATTTATTTTTTTGCTAGCTCAAGGAATTACTAGCCACACCATCTATAGTAAATAACTAGTTATCATAACCATATACAAATAATACAATCTACATAATTAACCACAAACTCTCACACATATATATATATGTACAATCTTATAATTTGTGGCATATATTCTAAATCCACTTTCATATAATACATAGAGCTATGTCATTTAATATTTGGAGCTAAAAATCAATATATACACACACACTTAACGCCAATGCTTGTAATGTTACGAAATTATAAATAATATTATATTGGGTATCCGAGTTACATCATATTTTAAAATTAGTAAGTCATAAAGCAACTATTTTCTACACATAGCTAAAATGTTGTGATAAAAAATAACAGAATGAACGGCGTCCCAACTTTGTTAGTCGTTTAGTATATGCACTAATAAAACCAACCAGCTGAGGACTCCGCTCAGCCGCCAATATGTGATGATCTGACAATAAATTATTGGTGGTACATAACCCTAGTATAAAGTAAGTTAAGGAGACGATTTAGCACCAATCTAGAACACATATATACAAATAGACATAATTACTAATTTGTAATATAAGATGTAATATTACTTGTGTCCTAGAGCTCTCAATTAAAAAAATAATGTCTACTTTAGATATAACATTTCTTTTTGGCTAATGATTTCTTAGAGAATAAAGCTAATGAACTGTCCTATAATATATGCTTGGTTGACCGAGAGTTCTATGTCTTTATCTGCACAGAGACTATAGTTAGTTTGTGACTACATATACTATTGGCAAGCACAAACAAGATGCGCTTTTAGGTACAAACATTGGGATCTAAATCGGTCACTTGTTTCATCAAAATAGCCATGTTGTGGCACACATGAAAACCGCACTGATCCCCAATTTGTTGCGCACATTTGAAGAACATGTTATGATGAACAGATTTATTGTTGTCTTTGTGTTTGCCTCCATTCTTGATGTATAATGCCCATGTGGCGTTTGTTGTATACGCAAGAGGTGAGAAATCATATGTAGCACAAAGGTTAGAGTTAAGGTAGTAAACCCTATTCCATTTTGGTACTTTGACTAGAAGAATCCAATAGCTCCTGTGCAATAAACATGTGGCCATGATAAGTTATAGTTTTGTAAATTACAGTAAAAAAAGTGAAAGCGATAAACCTAAAATATGAAGTCTCTTACTATTGATTATGCACAAGCATTATGTAATCCTTGTCTTGATAGGTCCATATACAACGGTTGAAGTAGTCGATGACTTCATCTAACTGGGTATATAGGAGGGATCTTTATCGGAGTACTCATGAGCCTTTGAAGGGGGTACTCATAAGCTTTTGATAGATCAATCCATCTGATAGGTTGGGCTAGGAGATGGTGCTGTCTGGGTTGATCTTCACCTATGTTCGAGCCTAATTTCTAGCTCATACCTTTGGGATGTCACCAAACATAACCAAGATATTAGTTACAAATACGGCTTCATCCTCTTTAGCCCATATCTATTTTTTTCCAATATACCCTGACGTCCCCAATCGGTGTGAGTGCTCGTTATGAGCTTGCATCTGATGGTGTGCCTCTCTTGTTTCCATAAACTCTACATAAGACTTCTGAGCACAGGACTTCTCCCATACTACCTCAATTATGTGAGGGTACTCGGCGTGTGGGGAATGGTTGTCCGGTGTAACGACATACTCTGTGATGAACTTGGACTTGAAGTTCTTCGAGGTTTTAATCATCTTTGAGAGTGCATGTCTCTTCAGCTTTGTTTTGCCTCATCTAGATAATCAAATTTTTCCTTCAATCATTTCCAAGTTGTTTCCTCTCGCTTTCGAGGACGTGTCTGATGTATTTGTGAAGGATGCCAAAGTATATTCTTGCCACCTTGCCACAGCTATTCCCGAATGAGCCGATAACATTTTGCGGCTCCATTGGTCTACCGAAATAGTCAACCTCTACGATCGTCTTCCTATACTTATTATGATACCTAGGGTTATGATCGAAGGACAGACTACTAATTCTAGCCGATGTTCATGTCTCTTGGTTACCGGACATTGTGGCTTTGAACATAATTACTATAAACTAGCAACAAACGCTCTTAATTAGAGTAGTAGGTTTATACATTATGAACTCTAGGGATCTCAAGAGTATGTAATTGACATTATCAACAAAATTGTACATTAACAAAAATAGTCAAGTACCTAATAATATATAGGTGGTACAATTTTAAATAGTAGAAACAAAATAATTATAATATAAATAATTGGCGGTGTACAGAGTGACGGTATATGCACACATTATATTACCCATGGTTTCTTACATCTCTACCACATAATATGTTTGGTTTATTGGGTTGATAAACAATTTCATGCCTTTGTGAAGCTTATGCAATCATTCTTAGTACGCTCGTTTAAACATTCAACTCAATTCAGAATAATTTGCCTGATTTTGTTTTTAATAATAAGACAATTTCTATTGGCTTTGTCCATAAAGTTCAACTCTAATATATAATGTAATTAATTTTCTATTACAATGTTATATCATACAAAACACTTTCTAAAACAAAAATATTGCTACGTTTAATTTATCTATGTCAATTTGTATATAATGTTAGACTAATAGCAAATAAAACATCAAAAACTATGATATATTTCTATAATTTGGGCCTAAAAAAATTATATATACATATTACCGGTGCGTAGGAAATCGGGGAGACTGGCGGCAGGAGCTTGTTGACACGTGAGGTGCTCAGGAAGGCTGATGGTAGGAGCTCGTTGATGCACTGGGAGCTCAAGGCGGCCGATGAGCAGGAGCTTGGTGAGGTTGGCAACATAAGCTCCTAGACATGTGAGGAGCTCGAGGAGGCCAGCGGAAGGAGCTCGTGGATGCTTGGGGATTCCAGTGAAGGGTCTTGGAGGCGTGGGGAGCTTGGGATGGCATGGAATATGCTCGATTGCTTTGATTTACCGTTAAAACCCTAAGTAATAATAAAAACCCTAATAATAATAGTTAACTTACTTGTGATGGGCTTAGAAGGGAACCCATCATAGTTAAGTTACCTATGACGGACTGGTTTGAAAAACCTGTCACAGGTAAGTTACCTATGATGGGCATCCAAATAAAACCTATTACACATAACTTACCTACGATGGGGCTATAAATAAAACCCGTCACAGGTAACTTACCTACGACGGGTTTTTACTATAGGTTTGTCATAGGTAAATTGATTGCTAGGAATTAGGGTTTTAACCTATAAGTCAATTTTTTCTCGTTAGATCCACTATAGTTAGTGTGTTGTCATAAATTTTTTTATTACATTTCTACATAGGGGTGGAATATACATGAGGGGTATGTTAAATTTAAAAAAACTTCAAATTCTTTATTTCAATGAAAATAAGCATATTGAACTGAAGTTAACTTTGTAGTGCTTAATCGAACTTCATATGCAAACATTGACATATACATATCATGATCAAACATTAGTAGTTTTGATATGCTTATATTACATAAGAATGACTTCTTTATAGTCGAAGTGTGCATATACAATATCGTCTTCTCGTTGCACTTGGCTAACAATGGACATACTTGTCGTAATCTTTCTCGTCTACGACATTATCAACCTTGATAATTCTTCTTTTACCCTCACGAACTACATGAAGTCTACTGTTTGCTAGATCAATTATGTAGAAAACTTGGACAACCTATTTAGCTAGAACAAATGGCTCATCCTTATATCCATTGGATTGCAAATTTACAAGTATGAATACCTCCTTATCAAGTGTAATGTCCTTTAGTTCAACCCACCTACATTGGAATAACGCTACTTTAAACTTCACATAGCTCAGCTCCTATATTTCTTCTATGCGATCGTGGTACTGACCACGTGTGCCAAATTAGTTATTAGATGCCTCTATTCGTATCCCACTATTCTGTACGGTGCTTTTCTCATCTTACGTAGACATGTATAACAATATATCAATTGATGTCATATCCTTGCCAAGTTAGGACATCCCATCTAGGAACTTGCGCTAACCATTTCACTGTCTCACTTATGATGTTTTATGAATTACAAACATGATCCTTGAACTATTTGTTGAAGTCTACAATGTGTTTTCTTTGGACCCAACTTACTGATGATTTGACATTGTCTTGTTGGATCTTTGCTTCATGTTCTTCAAAGTATAGTACCAACTCGGTCATATGCTGCAACACTGCGAAATATGCTTTATCATATTGGGCATGACCTAGATTAATAATTTTTCTTTCGATGGTCCCAACCCCTTCCAGCTTACCCTCATGTCTTGATAATAGAACTCTAATTTGCCGGATCTCTGACATATAGTCCACATAAAATTCGATAACTTTCTCAATGGTGTATCCTTCAATCATGCTTCCCTTAGGATGAGACCAGTTTTGTAGATAAACCTTAAAAATTCATATATACCTCTCGAACGGGTACATCTGCCTCATGAACACAAGACCATATGCTTTTGTTTGCTTCACCAGGTGAACACTAAAGTGTACCATGATATCCAAGAATGTTGGTGGGAATTACATCTTAAGATGACAGAGTGTCTTCACGATGTCTACCTATAGGTCATCTAGTCCCTCTAGGTCTATGACCTTCTATCCAATTGCATTGAAGGAACATAACTGTATTACTATGTGCTTCACTTTTAGTGACAAGATCTTCCTAATGGCAACTGGTAGTAGCTATGTAATTAGGACATAACAGTTGTGTAACTTCATCCCAACCATTTTGAGATCGACCATTGAAACCCACTTACTTGGTCGTGATGAGTGCTTAGATACAATCTTAATACTCTCGATACATGATAGCATATCTATTTTCTTATCATTCGATAGAGTATGACAAGCTAGAGGAAGGTATAGTCTTCTAGACTCAGAGGTTGTTGGGTGCAATTCCTTACAGATTTTCATGGCTTCCATATCTCACCATGAATTTAGCGTGTCCTTCGTCTTTCCTAGGATATTGAGTAGAAACTTGATAAGGCTCTCACAAACATTCTTCTTTACGTGTATCAAATCAATACAATGGCATAGCTCCATATCTTTTCAGTACGGTAACCACCAAAATATTGACTTCTTCTTCCACATGCTATTTAACTTTGAGTTAGTTGTTTTCTTCTTTCTGAAATCATTACGAATGTCCCTCACTAGGACATGCACCTCTCTTCCCATTAAAGCCAATGGTGCACTAGCCCTTTCCCTCTTGCTATTGATTTTTTTTCTCATTTTTCTATATGGGTGATACAACGGAAGGAACTTTTTATGGCCTGTACACCATCTTGTATGAATTCTTCATCCACCCGCTATGTGTTTCACCCATATAGTCTGAAAAAGCTTTCTTTCCTTTTATGGTATGGCAAAAAGATTACCCAATATAGTGTAATCATTAATAGTGAAGAACAACGAGGTATGAATCCTAAAGTTCTACCATTCATAAGAATCCCATGTCTGAGTCCCCTCATACCATAGTGTTTTTAATTTATTGATCAAAGGCTCTAAGTCATATTAATATCATTACTAGGCTATCTAAGGCCTTAAACTTGCATGGCAAGCATAATATACTTTGTTTTAAAGCACAATTAAGATGGTAGGTTGAAGTTTACAAGAAGCACTAGCCAAATGTTATGATGATTACTCAGGTTGCCAAAAGGATTCATGTTGTCTGTACTTAGGCCAAACCTTATATTCATCGGATCTTCCGTAAAATCGGGGTAATCCCTATTAGTGTTATTCCACTATGCTAAATTGGCTGAGTGCCTAAGCATTTCGTCCTCACTATCAATTGCATACCAATGAACCAACTTAGATTCCTTCGGATTAGCGAACATTCATTTTATACGGTCAGCAATAGGGAGATACCAAATAACTTTTGAAAGACCGCCCCTCTTGGACTTCCTTCCCTAAACAATATTTTTCTTTCGTTTGTATCAAGAAGTTTTACATTTTAGGCACACATCCAAGTTGGTATATTCTTTGTAGAACAAGATGTAGTCATTTCGACACACATAAATTCTTCTAATATCCAACCCCAATGGATATAACACTCGCTTTACTTCATATGTCATCTTTGGTATTTTGTTCTTCTCAGACAACAAGTCTTTTAGAAAATCAAGCAGATCTGTGAAAATTTTGTCTGACCAACCATTACTTGCCATCAGCTTTGTTAGATCGAGGATAACATATATTTTTGTGTGCTTCTGGTTACATCTAGGACATATAGGTGTCTCTGAATTATCCACCAAAATAGAGAATTTTCTATAATCTCTCTTGTTGTATGATGGCTCCTCAATATCACGAAGCATCTTGGAAAGATTATGATCAACATCAATGATATCACCTCCTAGCGGACAAGGGGCGAACATGTCATCTGATCTTCTTGTTACTTGTTCTGCTGATCTTCTATTTCATCATTACGAATATTTAATGGCTCTTACTCATCATGGTTACTCTTGTAATTGTAGTTCCTCATCATGGTTACTCCTGTAACTGTAGTTCTTTATGAAACCACTCCATATCTGATAAGATTGTAATTGTACTCTATATATAAACATATTCTTATTTTTGTAGTGTACGGATAGACAAATCACATATTCATTGCTTCTCCTTCTCTTATCATCCTCCGCAATATTTAAGAATTCAACAACTCCATATCTGTACTCCTAGCTGAGGCGGTTAGTGTTGTACGTCCAACTATGATCTATCTAGAGTAATAAAAAAACATAAAATAAATTTAGCTACACTAATATAAATTATATTAAGATAATAGCTAGATTTCATATTATTTTTTACCCTTAACACAAATTTATGATGAGGTATTGCCTCCCTTTCTCTCCTACCTAAATTGTGTATAGTGCATATGGTGGGATGGAAAGCAATGCATCAGTAGAGATATTTATAGAAGTCATCATCCTCTATCGATTAAAACTACACAACCTGTCAGAGGTGTGCCAAGTTACCTCTGACTGGTTGTAAAATCATATACACGTCAGAGATACTCGCTCAACTCATATGGGTACCATCATAAGCCCATCATAGGTACAAACCCATATCTATGTGTGACAGGCTAACTTCTGGACCCGTCAAAAGTGTCGTGCGCTTATCTTTAATGGATGAAAAATTGAGCCTGTCACAAGTAAAACCTTATCTATGACGGCTCGAGCCATTCGACTTATTGTACGATGGTCTCTTTTATGGTCCGTCAGAGATAACACTATCTATAATAAGTTATTGTGATCCGATAGATAGCCTATCTCAAATGAGTGAATCTGACGTAGTGTGATGAAGGCCCGTGCATGTTTTCTCCCTCCCCTAGTGCTACCTAGCATGGCGCGGTTATAAATTGAATTTTGATAGCTTCTAATATAAATGACGCGTAAAGCTTTTACGTTAAAAAACTGATGAAGAGACCAACGACTGCAGCTAAAAAGTCCAAGTCTGTAGTATCTATACGCATGCACATATATTATCTTGAAAAAAAATCTGTATGCAAGCATGCATGTATGTCTTCGTTCAGGGATGGTCGTGCCAGTCGTCTTCTGAATAGGTCGCTGATAGGACACGCGGAGAGTGACGTTCACTTACCTTTATTATTTTTTTCGACAGAGAAATTAAGAGAGAATCTATGCCTTTCTTCTTTATTTCTCTCAGCTGCTCGACGTGATAGATTTGTGTTAATTTGATGGAGGAGAATGCTGGTTGCTTAAGACTAGACTATGATCAATATCAACTATCCTTTTTATGTAATTATGTGTTGCTTGGCCATATATGTCGCTCCACAGAATCTTCGGTAACAGATGCATGCATGGTTACATCTAGAATTATGTGTTCAGTGTGGCACATCTAGATACAACATGCATGGCGTGCCTTTTCAGCATGATAACTCCTTTCTAGCTTGCAGTTTCAAAAATCAAACGCGAAGTTGCAGATCCAAATGAGCATATATATATATCAGGGCTTTTATGTCTGTAACTTAGCTAAATGGAAAAAAAATTGGGTGAGTTTTGAGGTTACTTTCCCAAAAAAATGGAAGTAGTATAGTTTTGGCCTCTGCACCGACGGCTACAAAAGGCACACATCTATTCGAAGGTAGCTAGGCAGCACAATTTAAATTCTGGTGGGTAGAATCATGCACTTCAATTCTACCACCGCATAAAAAATTCAAGACATCTTCTATTGAGTATCCAACGGCTCAATGGAAGCCGTTCTCACTGCAAGAAAAAACAAGAGACATTTTCTAGAGGTGATTTAAAGATAGTCTCGCGTGCTATAGTTCAGTAGTTCAGCCATATTTTTTAGAGGGACTTTAAAAATTACCTAGAAATTTTTATTCTAGAGACACTTTTTATCTTCTGTAGGTTTTTTTTTGTTATGTAGGGGTATTTTTTAAGACATTCTAATGGACATTTTTAGAATGTTAATATATAAGTAAATAGTTATAATTAACACAAGGCCAATATGTTATAGTAATAATATGAGGATGAGGTGGCTAGTGCAACGAAGATAAAGATGATTTTCTCAATAGACCCTAAGTTCAATAATTGGTAATAACATGTGAAAACATTTTTTTCTCTTTTTTTTACATTGATTTGCTATGGTTGTGGTATAATTTAATGTCTCTATAAAATGATTCTAACATAAAAAATGCCTCTAGAAAACTTATGCTAGATATAGAGATATTTTATAAAATACCTCTTTTATAGAGATAATTCACCAAAATACATTTATAAGATATTCTGAAAAATACCTCTAAAAAATGCCTATATGGAATTAGAAAAATGTCTGTAGAAGGCATTTTTGTTATAGTGTCTCTGTATTTCCTTAATTTTTATTAGTGCAGTGCGTACTTCTCTGCTTGAAATGTACTTCATTTTCTGCCCAAAGGCATGGAATATACTAAGAAAAACATGTGAAGGTTTTTACTTAAAGATACTCCGTTCGTTTCCAAATATTTGTACATTATTTATATTTAAACTTTGATCATTTATCTGTTTTGCTGAAAATTTTTATAGATATATACTTAAAATGATATCATGTTATTAAAGTTTATTACATTCTAATTTTAAGCTTTTATTCATCATCCAACCATTTAAAATATATTAAAGGTCAAATTGTAACATTACCTGTCACCAGTGGAAGTATTGGGAAAGGAGGGACTTGTATAAATTGTTGTTGGTAGCCTTTTCAGCATTGTCTTTTTTTTTTTGCTCTTTTTTTTGTTTTTTTAACCAATATCTCTTTTAATTTTTTGTAAGTATAGCTGATTCAGTTTCCAAGGTTGAGCATAGAGGACCTAATAACTCATATTAGAAAATTCAAAGGAATATAATCAATTTGCACATATATGTTATTACTAGAGTATCTCTATCCAAATTAATATATACCATTTCACAAACAATAAATTCTGTAGGAATCACAAAAATTTAAAAGTTAATGATATGGAAAGGGGAAGTTTAGAATACATATTTGCTTCAATTAATGATTCCCCAGGATGTACCACTTTTGTGTTGGATGCGCATGAATGCTACACCGTGGGCTATATACTTTTCATGATGCAAGATGTTTTGGTTTTGTTGTAACTCAAACTTATTTAAATTTAATAAAGTTTATAAAAAATGTAGCAACATCTATCTATTATACTAAATTAGTTCATTAAATTCACCATGGAATATATTTTTATTGTACATTTGTTTTGTGTTTAAAATATTACTATATTTTTATATAAATTTGGTTAAATTTAAAGAAGTTTGACTTAAGACAACTTAAAAACATTTATGTATGTTACATGATACATGTCATTGTTAAACGTTAGACTAGTGCCAATGCCACTTCCATGGACATTATCGTATATGCAGCCTCAAGAAACTTACAGGTAGAGGAATAATTAAAATTAGCATGTTAGAAAATGGTACAAAAGAAAGGTCGACTAACATGCTATTGGTACATGTTACTAAAAACTCATGTAGAGTGTCTCACTCTAATGTATGAGGCGCATAAATAAAATAGCTGTAGACGATCACATTGATAAACCCCTCGGCTTGGCGTTTATGTTACGTTGCAAATTGGTACTATTTTGCTCTTCAAGTATATATCCTGTGTCGTGTACGTTGGTGTAGTTTATAGTCATGCAACCATGCATATATTTGTATGGCATTAGCATTTACTCCTATATATTTTTATGGCATTAGCATTTACTCCTATCACGGTAGTTTGGAAGATTTTTTAGGGGATATGGCAATTTAATTTGGAAGTTCTTTTTGTCACTACTACTACAGGAATCCTTATCTATGCCGGTTAGAGAGGCTCATCAGTGCTGGTTCATAGGGGCACTGATGAGGCAAGGACATCAGTCCCGGTTTCCAGACCCGGCGCTAATTCACGTCCCCTAGCAAAAAAGAAAAAAAAAAGCCGGCTCGTTTCAAGTCGAGCATGCAAAGCAGTTCTGAATCAAAAAGAAGCCGGTGTCCATGCATGAATCAATCACAAAGAAAAACACAAAGTTGATGTCTATATTCATGGATAAATCAATCAACAAGTCACAAATTAATCAATAACCGAGTCACATATTCATGAATGACTCAATCACCAAGCAAATCACAAAACACAGAAGAAGTACACCACGAATCAACCACCAAAACATAGAAAGGGGACGGGCAGAGGGAGATGTGGATCCAAGCTCGTTGTCATGGATCTGCTGCTGCTGCTGTCCATTGTGCCCGTTGCTCCCACTTGTCGTCATCGCATATGAGCTTGTGACGGCCAGATCTAACGGCTTCTGAGCTTGTGGTGATTGGCTCTAGCAGCTAGAGGTCAACGACGAGGGCCCGTGGCACCGCAATGGTTGTGACGTGAGGAAGGCGCTTGGGGTCGACGGCACAGCAGACTAGAGGAAGGCGTTTGGGGATGGCCGCAACGGCTGCAATCGGAGGAACCCACGCTTTGTCATCTAGGCTAGGATTGTTGAATAGGGGGCTAGTGGAATAAAATGCTATTGCACAACAATTCTTTTGCCCACTCGAGGAGGAGGCAGCACGGCGGGCTAGATTCAGCACCACCATCGTCCAACACCAGAAGAGAGGCCACCACTGCCAAGGAGGGAAGGAAGGGCCATGACACGACAGCCTTTGCATTGCTCCCTGCATATTTGAGAGAGAGTAAGTGGATTCAAAAGAGATGGATGAGAGAGAGGAAGATGAACCTCGATCTGGCTGCACTCGTCTCAATCCATCCAGGTTGGATTGGCATGGTTTATGTACCGATTTATCTTTAAAAAACTGGCAATGATTACTACTCACATTGTGCTTCATATTAAAAACCGACACTGATGAATCTTTTAACTACCAATGTTGGTTTTTATTACAAACCAACACCATCAGCGTCGCTTCTTGACCATATTAGGCATGGATTGGACAGGTGGGTGAAAAACACCCGTATTCTTTTCACCTAGCACTAATATGATATACAGTACAAATAGGCTGTTTTATAGCATTATGCTTTTGTTTTGGTGAACTTCTCATAGAGCATCATTTGAGTAGTCGAGATACTTTTCACTGAGCATAATTTTCAAGGTTTCCACTCATATGTGAAATACAATTGAAAGATCAAGGCATGTAAAAAACCATCTTAGATGACAATTAATCAACAAGAATATGAAATGAAAATTAATTTCATACCTACAAATCAAACTGAAAGTATGGAACCATGCATTTTCCTAAAATTTCTAAATGGGATTTTGATACGAGTGATATCTCTCATATATAATTCATGCAGATTGAAACTATATGATCTCTTAGTTTGTATTGGTGTTAAATCTCTATAGTTCTAGCTGCTAGTGCCTAGATACACTTGCACATATAAAATGCTATTGCACAACAATTCTTCTGCCTTTTTATTAAACATTAATTTGGAGTTGCTTAGTTTATGTTTGCTGTCCTTTATATACTCCATAGCTTTTGAAATTTTATCACTTGAAAACAACAATATTACGAACTTATATTTTGTATTTGTGGAGCTTCGTGCATTCATAAATCATATATATGGTGTGTCACCCACACAAACACCGCTCTTGTCCACCATGTAAAACACTTGATGATTAATTGATATTTAAATATACATATACTTATTAGAATTCGCTGACAACATTAGAGGAATAATATAAATCATTAGCATGACCGCCTCCTAGTGATCACAAAAGCTCTGGATCGAGGAAAGGAATATTTCTTTGGATCTACCCAAAACCCAATCCGGGAACGCGCCCACAAGGAGACATGACGGTACTGTCCTTGCTTGAATTAAAAAAATGGTGAGAAAATATGGCGATCTTCTGCTAATTGATTGGTGAGCCTTCACATTTTATTAATATTCATATTTAATGACAAGTTGAACAATTTTTTTTCTCAATAGACAACATCTAATATTTTGATTTTCCCCATGGTCTACCACATGCTTGGCGTCATCATTGAAAGGGGACCATGCAGAATCTTCTGAATATTTTGCTCTCTTCAGAACCAAATAAAATATCTGATAAATTATTCACTGAAGATCTTATTCTTGAACCGTATTGGAAGTTATCTTGTGCAGCCACTAATATATTGACACATCAGCAGAACATGTGATGAGCTGGACTGTTAAAAAATGGTCACACCTTGTGATAACCACTAAACAATTGACACATCAGCAATGTCATCTGACCAGTCCTGTGAATCAAAGCTTGCTAGTGGAATTCTTTTATATGGAATTGAAGTAGTCATGGCTTGTTTTTATTCTCGCACTTTGGAAATTTCAATCTTTAACAGGTCGTGCAGTCTCATTTTTTATATAAAAATAAATAAATATAAGTGAGATCAAAACGAGGCTCCGTAAAAACAGCATATAGTGTATTTTTCATTGAGTAATTATGAAGCATCTATGTGCGTCAACTACATTGATGCTTAAGAAAAAAATTTAGCGAGCTACTTATCATTGCATTAAAGGAATAAATAGCATTGTGATGATATAGGATTTTCTTCTCAATGCTCCATAAACTACTTGCACGTACTACCAAAATTTCATATTTGTTTCTTTCCATGTTGTATAATAAATTTGTACTCACACTAATTTGTGTCCACAATCCCTAGCTAGTTCAGTTCTATGTTTGCAACCATTAATTTTCTTTCAAAAGTTAGGTATAACCACTTTTATTTATACAATTCACACAAATGTTTTGCCTTGAAATTATGAAACAATAGATACCATCTATATTAGCGTATATACCACCAAATGTGATCCACATTTGTCAGTCTTTATGCCACTTAACTTCAAAAATATCTCATTTACATATGTTAATTATACTTCAAAAATATCTCATTTACATATGTTAATTATACTATATATGTTTTTATGTTGCCAGTTATTGATTAAAAAATGGCCTTTTAAAAACTGATTAGATTCATAAATCTAGATCTCTATATTTTTCATTCATATTAAACATGGTTGCAATATTTGCTGAAATGATTAGGATAATTCAAATTATGTTTCCTTATCCTCTATTTTGTGTTGTTTTTTATGACAAAAAATTGTCACTACTAAAAAAACATTTGCTCGGGCAGCGTATAAATTGTTTACACGGGTGTTTTCTGACCTGCCTGTAGCTAAGGCCTACAGAAATCAGGTCTTATGTAGGTCCATCAAGAACCTTTCAGGAAAATATATTTACACGGACGAATATCTTCAATCTCGATGTATGGGCTGTAACTAAAGAAATCAGCTTGGAAAAACACTTTTCACAGGTGGATCTAACATATGAGCAACCTGAGTTGTTGTATTACAACAAAAAAAATCTAACTCATATATAGAAATGCATGTCCATACAAAGCATCATCTTATTTCTTATTAGCATACATAAACATCAGCACATTACATATTCATAGACACTCACATTCATTGAATATTCATATAGATACAGAGGTAATACTGTTAATTAAGTTAATTGAATACATTATCCACATCAACACTTAAAAGCAAAATACATATTGATATATTGGTTATACTAATTTACTCTCCAAACAGGTCCTCATGTATATATGTAAGTAATTTATCTTGCATCAATATACTGATCCATTATGACTCTAAAGACTGTGAATTGGATTAGCCCTAAACAAAAATAGATGTACGATGGTGCTTGAAAACATCAACCAAATATGGCTCATATTGAGTAAACGTGTACCAAGCCCATTCATCATCTCAAGTAAAATGTATTGCAAGATAGCTTCCGTTAGCACCTTAGGAGCTTTGTATTGCAAGCTGGTTTTCGTTAGCACCTTAATAGCTTTACCCTTTACACAAGATAATTACAATAACTATTAGTATTAATACACTTAAAAAGAATACACCACTTCAATTGGATAGGCATTAAAAAGTCTGAGAGGCATAAACGACACATCATCATCATCTTCAAGCTCTTTTAGTTTGAAATAGCTTTAAGGAAGAGTATGTTACTTTGTGCCTCAAATTGGTTAGTTTCTTTCCTAATAATATCTACCAAAGACACATATCTCGATGACCACACTCTGCCCATGGCTCACACATCAATTAGGGTATTGTCACCTTGATATTGATTAATGGTAATGTACATCTTGTACATACCATCATCGGTAATTTATATCTGGCACTCAAGATAATTGATATATGCTTTGTTGCATATATGTCTTAACCATCGTAAAGGGTCAATACACTACAAAAGACAGTGCAAAACCATGCATTATAAAACAATTCCTTATTTAATATTGGTTCATAATTTAATTTATATTTGATACTTACTATTAGATGTGTTGTTTCTAAGGATAGAGGTCAGTGGTGGTCGACATGAAGATACAGGTGGATGGCTTGGCATAGGAGCAGCCATTGTGTGACTTAGGCAAAATAGTTAGAAACAAGCATTTTTCTTAGTGTATTATACTCTACAAAATGCGATAATTTAACAGATTAATGAACTAACATTGTAAAAAAAAGACACAATTCTAGGCCAATGATATCTCTTCATGTCTTAGTCGGTTAGTGTAGGCACTATACCGTCCAAACCACATGGATATGTTGCTGACCTGCCATTATGTGATAATTTAATAAAATAATATCCTCACATTGTATACAATGTCCCATGACAAGCAACTTTATGACTGAACCCTACTATACATTGTCAAAAAATTAACACAATTCTAGGTCAATGACATATTGTTGTGTCTTAGTCAATTAGTATAGGCACTAAACTGTTCAAGTCATGTCAAAATGTCATTGACCCAGCACTATGTGATAGTTTTAAAAAATAATCAACTGACATTGTATGCAAGCTACTGTATGTTTAGGTAAGAAATCGAGTAGATCTATTGCCACCTAACATGTTACCAACCAAAACCCTAAACCCTAGGCTACAAATCAAGTAGATTTATTGAAACCCCAATGAGTAACAAGAAAGCTTGCTTAAGTAACTATCCTCATACAAGCAGTAAGAAACTCCAGCGATAGTAGTAAGTAGGATGGCGTACCTGGATGTGTTATGCTGATAGTGGCAGAGATAACACGTGACACAACACTTGACTTGATGTGGTTAGGTCCACTTCGCCACAGTGTATGTCAAGGAGGTGCAAAGGAAGAGTAGGAGGAGTGCAGGTCTATAGGGCAACAATGGCGACGCTAGTGGATCTAGGGTGAAGTGGAAGCGCTAGAGATTTCGGATAGAATACTACACCAAGACTTAGAGCTCTTAACCTCTTTGGGCTTTTTGTTGTGTTTAAATGATTTACGTAGGTGGCATAATAAGAAAATCGCCAACAAAAAAAGGTTTTTGCAGGAAGGTATGTCTAACAACCACCTAGCTAAACACTTTCAATAGTACAAAATATTTATACGGTGGATAAAATAACAAGCTGCATGTGAAAATCATTTTCATAGGCGATTGTATGCACATGCTGCCCGTGATAATAATTTCAAAAAAATTTGAAAATTCATAGAGAATTCATAGACTCTAAATACCAAATCTATGGGGTCCTTATTACAAGGGATTCAATTTGGTTAGGTGTCTTCAATTTTTAAATTGTTCAATTGCAAGCCTCACTATCTATTGTTTACCTTGCATAAAATTCTTAGGTTGGTGGAGCAAATAGCGACAATGGTGGATCTAGCGTACATTGTCAACACAGGCTATTTTAGATAGAATACTAATCCACTAGCTTCCCAAGATGAAGAGCTATTAACCGCTTTGGTCTATTTATATATCTAAATGATTTGTGCAAACAATGAAACAAGCACACCACCCATGAAGACCATTTTCGTAAGTGGTTGTGAGCATGCGCCGCCCACGAAAACACTATTTGTAGTTCAAAATATTTGTACGGGCGAACAACAAGTAGCCCGTGAAAATTATTTTTTTAGGTGGTTGTATGCAAGCATCTCCTATGATAATAAAATCAAAAAAATTATAAATTCATAGAAAATTCATACGCACTGCGATTAAGATAAACAACATATCTATATTATCTGGTTAAGTATACTCAACCTTAAAATTCTTGTGTTGCAACGGTCACTCACTATTTCATACATTGTATACCATTTGATCGTAGTTTGTTAGATATTGCAACATTAGTGAGAATCCATACAAAATTGAGTAGGTCTACAGGGTTTGATTCAACTAGACTACATAGTAAGAATTATTGTGAAACTTTTTAAATCTAAAGCAGCCTTCGTATTAATTTTCTATATTTTTTTGAATAATATGGCAATTATCTCTGGAGGCGGTTGCTTGTATGAGGTAGCACTACCTATCAGTGAGAAGCCATATTTCTACGTGTCTATTTGTTCATGAGAATCCATATTTTTAATGTAAACAACGTAAGACTCTATGATGTATGAGATAAAATATATAGCATATATTAATTAATTTGCCCAAACGATTTAATTTCCATAAAACATTCTAATTGAACCCACTTGACATACTCTCGGCTAATACTACCTAGTGATATATTACAAAGAATTTGCCTACACAAAATATTCTACCTCGGCCCACTTGTCATACTCTAGTCTTAAAAAAACTAAACTAGTCATTACAAGTCTGTTCTAGCTTTGCCATTGTCATTGAGCAAGCACTCATGGCCGGCCCCATACCGAAGAAGGCACCAGGTGTCAGTGGCGGGATGCTAGTGATCGGCCTATCCGGGACTCAGCACTAGGGGTGCTATTGGCCGACCCCGTACCACTGCTCGAAGTCATTGTCCACTCATCGTCAACCATTTTGCCTAGTAGTGGTGGTAGTGAGGAGCAGGAGGTGCCATTGGAGGAGCTACTCGAGATGTCCTCCTCACTAGTGGTGATGTACTGCGGCTGCCGCAATGAGTCTGCCATGTCCAAAGAGAGTAGAGGAAGGTGAGACGAAAATATTAAGTGCATGGCGAGAATGCCCCAATTGTCCTTTATTTATTGGAAAATAGAGGCGTCGTGGAAGGGCATGGTGTGGTAGTAGAGGATGTGACCGGTGTTCGGCGGTTTGTCTTTTGAGGAGGTAGCGACTAGAGTTCATGTGAAATCTGATGATAGTGGATGTAGTTGAAGACTTTGAATTGATGCCATGAGAAGGATGAAACAATAACACCACATTTGAACATTTAAAGTGTGTTGCCTAAAAAATGTAGTTTACACGAGCGACAGAAAATGTAGTTTACATGGGTGACATGTCGCCCGTGTAGATATACATGTTTTTTTAGCCAACGTCTCAAGGCAACCACCTACATGCATCGTATTAATATAGGTGGCCACTAAAGGAATTTGCCTGGATAAATTGAAACGATTTTTATGGACGGTGTTTGTAAGCGGCCGCCGAGGTATTCTATGGACGGCTCTTTAACCACTTTACCTGGTAAAGAAGACGTTTTGTATTTTTATTGTTAAGGACCTGCGAAAATCATTTTTTGGGTACTGTGTTGGTCTGTTTTTTGAATGATGAACAGCTCATAACAATATAAGTACCTTTGTGGCTTGTTTACATATACAAATTTTAAAGTAAATTATAAGCATGGTATCATTTTATTCATCTTCCACTACAGTTCCACTACGTAGATACTAACAGTATTTAAGCCACCTTGGATAGCTGTCTCTTAAGAAAAGAAAAGGAAAGTCTAGAAGTCTCCATGGCAAATCTCAGCATCCATATATTTATACGTATGCAATGGATAAGCCCGCCTCCACACCCCCCTCCCTCACGCCCATGCCAAAACACCATATACAACATTTTCTTGTGCAAAACATTTTTTAGCGCAGTTCACTTTCAACGGGACATCCTTATAGTTTAATAGGTCGGGATCTCAGCACATAAACCCGTGCCATACAACCATGTATTGAACCTACGGGGTAGTTTACTCTTTTATACGAATAGAGGATGAATGTCTAAGTGCGTGATATGAGTATGTCATTCTGCATATACAAAATAGGCTACTCATAATACAAATTTCGGATGCTGGGTTTTTACATTCTTCTTGCATGTCTTGCTCCAAACACTGTCTTCTTGCCCATTTTTAACAAATTATTTCTGTATCCACAATTTTGACAAATTGTGCATCTCTCTTGCTAGGCCAGTTCAATAAATATTGTCTCAAAATAATATCATAATTTCAGTTTGAACTCAATAAAACTAGTGGTTGTTCATATATTAGATATGTTTACAAACTTTGTTGTATTATTTCCTAATGCTCTCAAATTTTAGAATACAACATGCACACGAGTAACAAATCTTTTAAAGCGCCCATAGTTGAGAACACTAAAAAAAATTGAGTGAGAACTAATAAAAAAAACTCATACATGACAGTGTAATCATGGTTGGCATGCTTTGTTTTTCGTGGTGTAGCCCCGTGTAACCACTAGATTTTGGCGAAATTGGGTTACTGCACGGCACGGTAGGGTAACCAGTGGTAAGGTTTTGTGAATTTTATCTGAATTCAAAATTTAAAAAAATCAAAAAAAATTCTTGTAAGTAGTTCTTGAATTGTAGTGGCATCTGGTAAAGAATTTTTTTAAAAAAGAGTAAGTTAACATCACATTTGAGGGCCAAACAAAATTTTGTTTAAAAAATAGAAAAAATTAATGAAATGGCCCTAAAATTCACTATTCGTAAAACCATTAAGGCATAAAAGAGGAGAAAATATCTCCTCTCTCGTCCTCTCTTTGTCGGCACAAGGGCAAAGTAGTCATAGGGAGGATTCTCACTACGGCAGAGGATAGCTAGGAGGTGGTAGTTCCAAATCTGTTGCCGCCGGACATAGTTACCGTGTGGTTACAGGTGTTAACTCTAGTGGAGGCAGCGGTAACCGTAGATGAAGGCGCAGATGAGGTATTCTCCTTCCTTTTCATGGTAATCGTGTGGTATGTGGCTGTAACCGTGTGATTTAGGGCGGTTATCACAGTCACTAGGAACCGAAGCTAAGTGTGCGGTTGGCAATAGCCACATGTTACCGTGTAGTAAATGTGGCTTGTTGTGCAGGAACCATGCCAAACCGTGTGGCTTGCCCTAAATGGTTGAGACAAAAGCTAGTTTGTTGATTAGTTTCCTAAATGCTAGTTTGTTGATTATTCCACTTTGGAATAAATGATATTTGTTGACATAAGTAGTGATATGAAATAGTTAAAATATGGTTTGGTAGTGATGTGAAATAGTTGAAATATGGTTTGGTAGAGTACATGCTTTCTTATCAATACCATGTTAGTATGTTATAGAGTATTATGTTAGTTTGTATTGATGTTACTTTATTATAATACGAACCGAACTAATTTCATTTGTTAGTTACATGAGAGTAGTTATGTTGTTTTGATGATTTTATTGGTAATGCTTATTTTTTAGATTTAATTCAGAGTGGAGATGGTGGAAAATAGGGATGTTGTGTGGGAGCATGGGAAAACATACCACCAGGGTTCCACCGTAATCACTATCATCAACTATGGAGCGACAGTGGGACAATTTGACTTAAAATCCACTTGGCTAGAAAAGGGAAGGGGACAACATATTGCAATTCAGTGCCTCCAAATGTCCATGCTTTCTTCAAGCGTGAGTTGGATAGGATCAAAGAAACATGTCAAAAGCATATCAATGATAAGTTGAGATGCTAGGATGTAGCAAGGGTTGACTATTATAATCTAACAGGTGATGCTGATGAGGAAAAATAGATGGAAGAGGCCATGGAAGCCTCATGGCAAGAGGCATAATTTAATAGAGGTGTGGAGGAGCAAGGTGGCACATATAAGCATAGCGATGGCAGTGGATCTGCTCAACCTTAGACATAAAAAAGTAAAAGTAATCTAATTGCCAATCTGCTAAGAAAGGCTACATCTTAGTTGGAGTCACCTACTGTGAGAGATTACAATCTAGCAATTGCCACTGCTCCTATACTGACACGCATGGACACAGGGTGGTGGTTAAAAAAGAAGGGAGAATAAGGATAGGAGGTTGTTGGTGAGTCTTGGGTAAGGTTCTCCTTTACCTTTGGCATCCCTAGAAGAAATGTCGATAATCCATACTTCATCAGTGGCATTCGAGAGGCACAGAAGTGGGGTATGTATTCACTTAATTTGATTTATCCATTCCTAACATATGTTCACTTATGAGATGATATATTCATTGCAGATGAAAACATACCTTCTATAAGTGATAGGGAAATAGATGGCAAGTACCTTGATGCTATAGAGAAGGACATAAAGAAGCAGTTCGAGAGGTTTAAGCATGATTGGGAAGAGTATGGTGTTATTATCATGTGTGATTCCTAGGTTGGACCGATAGGTATAGGCATCAAAAATTTCTTGATATATTGTAATAGAATAATGTTTTTCCACAAGTCTATTGATCTGATGGGTCAAAGCCAGGATGCTAACTTCCTACTACGTAAGTTGACAGTCTTGATGCAACAAATTAACTTCATATGTTGTCATTTATTTTGTGATGTACTAATGCAGAAGATAAGGAAGGTGGTACATGAAGTAGGCCCTAAGCATGTCATGCAGATTATCACTACCAATGGATCAGACTATAAGAAGGCTTGTAGGCTTCTGCACTAAGAATACGAGACTATTATGTGGCAACCTTGCGTGGCTCACATAATTAACTTAATGCTTAAGGAGGTTAGAAAAATGTGTGACCATGAAATGGTGATTGAGAGTGCTAGGAAAATTTATAGATAGTTATACAATCATTCCAAGCTGCATGCTATGATAAAAGTAGCTGTAAGTGGTGAATTGGATAAGTTGAATGCCACATGGTTTGGCACATACTACATGTTCTTCCTGGAGAAGTGATATCAATTTATGCAGTGGATGGCTTCCTTTGGCTTCTAACAAAGCAAATTCAGTGGCTTGATGGAAGGTAGATATATGCACGAGTGCCTATCTGGCATGGGATGGTGGGAAAACTTAGAGATAGCGGTTAGTCCAACCAATGTACTCCTTCCTTTGCTTTGCTAACGAGGACAAGAACCCTAATTTAAGTGAGGTTTTACTAAGATATTAGTTGTTGAAAATGGATAAATTCTTGCGTTGCAAGAGTCACTCACGACAGTCTATTCATCCATGAAAGGGATAAATTTACATCTTACATGCATATTGTTGACTGAAGGATGCATGACCTAACATATGATACCCTCATCAACACTAGTATGTAGCAAGCACTTACGTTCTTTACTTTCACTTCAATTCATAGTAAATTACTCATTCGTAATTCATGACATGTTTTGTAGCTACAGCATTGAACCCTTGGATGCACTAAACATACAATGCAAGTGCAACTCTCTTCTAAGACCTCCACTAGGCATTCGAGTGGATGATGGACATTGACACAGTCACTGTTGCTTTGCTAGAGGTCAAGTTGTATCGGCACAAGGGTGGTGAATTTAGAAAACAACTTGCTAAAAAGATGGTAATGGATAGGAAAACTTCCCCTAGTATGTTACAAATAACCCAGCCATCATAACTCTGAATACCATCAACATATTTAGAATTAGAAAATGACATGGTACTCGTAACTTGCAGCACAATGGTGGACTATGTTTGCGTCGGACACATCAAAATTGAAGAAGCTTGCACTGTGTATAGTTGGTCAGTGTTGCTCTTCTAATGGATGTGAATGGAATTGGAGCACATTTGCATTGATACATACAAAGGTCCATAATAAACTTATACACAAGAAGCTCAACAAACTTGTTTTATATCAACTACAACCTTCACCTTTGAATTCAGCAAGCAAACACGCAAATTAGGAAGGAGGATGACTATCCCCTTCAAAGTATAGCAGACTCTACATTCTATGACGGTAACAATCAGATCAGAAATTTGATGGACAATGCTAGGTCTAATGCTTACCTTGAACTAGATGAAGACTCAGCTGAGAGTGACGCCCCCATGCCTTCTCCACTTGTAGACAACCAAGTGGATTTGACTTACACGCATAGGGCCACGGGGGCTTCTACTATTGTCGACTGGGCTAATACAAATGTAGGTGACACTCATATTAGTAAAAGGAAGACTCAAAAATGGCCAAAATCTCTTCCATCCAAAAAAGGGAAAGGGACAAGTCGCATGACACAATCAAGGAGTGTTGATAGCAATGAAGAGACTCGAGGAAGCCCAGAATACTAGAGTCTGACGATGGCAGCTCAAGAATTGATATAGATGATAGGGAGATGGTGGTGAAGGCGGACAAGGCACCACTGTTGCGTCTTCTGGATCTCACACAAAACAGTCACAAGGCCACAATCTGATTCAATTCACTGGTATGATATAGTTCAATTATTATTTTAACCTTGATTATGCAATTCATAAGTGATTACTTTTCTTCTTATTATTTTACTCGCAGGTGAGGTTGACTTCACTCACGCTACTCAGAACCAAAATCATGGTGCTCCATGCTCTCAACAAACTACCATCACTACGAAAGGATGGCAATAGTGTTGGCAGCTAACACACCATAGCATAGCTATAGCTCATTCAGTGTTTTTGGCAATGAAAGTGGATATCCAAGATACACCTACAACCGTATTGAGGCTTCAAATTATCCTCCTATTACATAGGTGTATGAGTGGCAAGAGTTGCAGTGGTATGCTTAGTTATTTGGTCAGTGGCAATCAACAGCTTCATAGGTAGGCCAAAGTTGATAAGAATACAAGGCGGGCTTGCTTCACTCACATGGTTTGATGCTCATGTCTACTGAGGAGTAAACCATTGCATATCATCAGTGGAATATATAGACATTAGCTATGCTCTATGTTAGTATCTATCTATTTCCTTACTTCGTGTCAAACTATAACTTCTATATTTGTGTTGCTTTTATAATGAACTATCATATTTGTAGTCATGGATATTATATTGTGTACTCTATAATCTCAAGTAGCTGTATATATTATTATGCTACAAAATATGATATTGTTAAATTGTCGTTGTTGTATGTCAGTGTTGAACTTGTGATTTTTAATTGCTTGAAATTCAAAAATAAAGAAAATGTCAAGTCAAATTTTCCTATTTTACATCAACATATTAAGTTTATATGTTTAAAATGCCTCATACATATTCTTATAATTATCCTAAATTTCTCCACACTTTTAAAGTGCATTTTTATTTTATTTTTCATTTTATTACTTTCCTGATGCATAGTCGGTGGTTACCACGCCAAACCACAGAAACCATGACCAAATTGTGAAATCGCTGAATTTTTTATTCAAATTTTTGAATATGAATTTTATATGGTTTTTCATGGTTACCACGGTAACCTCCTTACCGGGAGGAGGGTGGGAGGGTGCTAACCCTACCAAAACAGTTTGGTGAACGCTAGTAGTACAAATGATTAAAGGAGTGTGTAGTATGAGTAATAAAAGGAATGGGGTGGGGTGTGGTTACATAAATTCAGTAAAGGACTGTGAATGACGATTTACATGCCCACACTAAATCTATTTATACCTATACTAATCAGGAATCTAAAGAAATTCGCACGTTAATAGAAGAAATAATATGTAAATCTGGCCATCCATCAAAGTGATCGAAGTGATACCAATTACCAGTTCAAATTAAAAAAATCTATGTCAGTTACAATATATGAATAAATCTAGTCATTCATCTATGTGGAACTGGATTATAAAGATTCCTTGTCAACTTCAACCTACTAATTAATTAATTTTGAATTTGAGAATTAATAAAGATAGTAAATGTGAGACTCCAAGATAAGTACAACTTGGTTTTCTTAATTGTAAATTTTAAAATTATTAAATCATGAAGAAAAATATAATTGAGAAACCAAATGCAAAGAGCAAGTAAGTACAACTTGGTACACAGTCATTAATTTTGGGTTTTATGATTATTGAACAAAGAAAAATACAAAAATGAGACAAAAGCCAGAGTAATTCTGAATTTGAAAAAAAAAACAAGTCATGAAGAGCTATAATTGAGACTTCAAACCAACTACAACTCAATACTGATTTCAAAACATTAAGAAAAAAATACTAAATTGATATTACAACAGGAGCTAAACATGTTTATCTTGTGTTTAAGTTCTATTTTGTAAATATTGATGTTAACGGGGTTATCCTGAAAAATATTTTCGTAGTTATATGATTAGAAAATACAAAGCTAAATATGTGTATTAGTGAAAGTGCCAATGTCCTAAATGACAATTAAGAAAGGAATAGAGGGAGTAGTATAAATAGGAATAGGTAGCAAGTAGCATTTTCTCTTGTACAGGAAAAAACCCATAATTTAATTGCACCAAGTTCATCCATCATGAAAAGCCAACCTTGCAGGGTAGGGCAAGAACCAGACAACTCCAGTCAAAACCATAAACATCACAAAAACTAATGAGCTGTCATCACCGTTAGTTGTACGCTCCAAAACCCCAAAAGCCAATGTTACCTCCCCCTTTCGGCTTTTTATAAACCGCTTGTAGGTTTGTACATGTTTCCACCACACTCTACACACCACCTTCTTCTCCTTCTCTCTCTTATCTCTGCCATCTTTTCCTCTTCCCTTCTTTGGAAGAACACTTCCAGTCCAATCTTGGTGGTGGCTCTTCAGATCACTCGTGATCACTTCGCCAAAAAGTTGTGATTTTTGTGGTTTATGCACACCATTGGCTGCTTTCTCTTGTCAAAAGCTACCTTGTTGCAGCAGTCATCGGCATGTCGACGGTCCAGAGTGGCAGCCCGAGCCCAGCGCCGGCGCCGGCGGTGGAGGACGCGAGCAAACACTGGGTGCGGCACGGGGCGGTGCTGACGGCGTGCGTCGTCGGGCTTAACTTGCTCATGGTGGTACTCGTGTTCTTCTACTTCTGGCGGTTCTTCTCCGGGAAGCGAGGCCCGGCGTCGTCCACGGCCGGCGCCGACGAGGAGGCGTCGTCGACGGACACGTCGCCAGCGGCCTCGCCCATGGCGTCGTGGCGCCAGCTGCGCGCCTGGCCGTCGAGGGGCCAACAGCAGGAGGAGGACATTGCGTCGTCCCTGCCCATGTCCGTGTACTCCTCCGCCTCCGACGTCGACGCCGGCGGCCAGGGCGGGAAGGCGGCGGAGTGCGCGGTGTGCATCGTGGAGTTCCGCGACGGCGACCTGGCGCGGCTCCTCCCGCGGTGCGGCCACCGGTTCCACGCCAACTGCGTCGGCGCTTGGCTGCGGCTCCACTCCACCTGCCCGCTCTGCCGCACTACAGTGCTAGCCCCCGCCCCCGCCACCGCCGCCGCCTCCGAGCCCAATAACGACCCAAAGGATGACGACGACGCCGCGGCGGACGAGGAGTGCTTGGTGTGAGGAGGAAGGGCGCAGCATCCGCCCCGACCAGCGCAGCGCACGCCGCGCGGCGCACGCGCTCTCGCCGGCGAGAGGCGAGACGAGACGAGAGCAGCTTGGATGATCGAGCACGCAACGGAGGCGTGCGGCGGCGGGCGAGAAGGCGACAAGCATCTTTCGGCGGCGTCTCTGTCCAGCTGGAAAGGTTAGTGACAAGATGAGACGACTCGAGCTGGTTGCCTTCAACTTCAACCCGTACGGCTGCTTTTGTGTTCTTCTCGATCTCTTCTGCTCCTGTCAAAGTACTCTACAGTAGTGGATATGTCCTGGGGATTAATTAGCACCATACTACATACATGTGTAGGTGTCATATATGTACCATATCTAAAGCATTAGTGTGCGTGTCTTTCTTCTGTATTGTTCTGCGCGTGTATATGATTGTGCTTGTAGTAACGTTTATAATACTATGTTTTATAAGAGCTAGTGTATATATAGATCTGCATGCATTCATGAACGAATGTGATAGAATTAGTAGCAGTTGAGTTGTAATCAAGGCGCTGAATGTATATGTGGATGTAAAAATGAGTGAGAAGAGCATTATTAAATTAATCGTGTTAGTTAATTAATCTTGTGGTTTAATTTCATGTGGATGATTAATTACGGCATCCGTGGGAAGATCGAAATGAAATGATCCTAGCCCTTTAATTGCTTGGATTAGTCGTCCAGATAAGTGAGAATATTGCAAAGGCATTAATTGAAATTGATCGTAAATGTAATTTAGTTGTTGCTCATGAACTTTGCTCGCTAACTATGGAGCTAAGCTCACCTTAATCCAGCCAGTGTGAATGTGTGATGTTGTGGCCGGACTCGGTATCGAGACTTCGTTTCGAATTTGGTCGCTAGAGATCTCGCTACAGTCACGGTTTGATTATATATTTTACTTTAAGAAAAACATCTTGCGCTAATTCAATTGAATAATAGCCTAGCTATATGTGCGCTCGATAAAACACGATCAAAAAAATCTTGGACCTTTTTTAATCTAAAAGGGAAAAAGATATTTTATCTTTAATTTCGACAAATGCAACAAGCTAGTAGGCATGCAACCACTGTTCCCGTGCAGTGCACAACACTGCAGTAACAGCACGCTATCAATAAGCTAGTTACACTCGCTGTGTCAGGTCACATCGACCAGTTGCATCCCTTTTTACGCTGCTGATTCTTTGTTTCTAATCACAAGAAAGGACTGGCTTGTTTCAAGTGAGGATTTATCCCTTTTTATATAATGAAGTGAGGATTATACGTCAAATCATTAGGGTGAGCAACTGTGTTCAAGGACTACAAGTAGTTTTCTTTAGTCCTTGCGTGCTTACAATACGGCTGGAGTGACAAATTAATCACAGTGTATTTTGCATTTCTTTGGAAGTGACAGCTGACGCCCAAAATTAAGTTGTTAATAACTTTGATGCGGCTAGGTTCTTGTTAATTTCATTGGGAAAGCTAGGATCGGTTATGCAAATAATTAATCAAGAGAGCTTATACGGCATGTAGTTTGAGATGCATATGTATGAGTTGTAGCATCCATTATGTGTGATAATTCATAGAAAAAAATAATTATTCATAATGTAGCTTTGGTCTATTCTCTGTTAGTTCTGTTGGTCAACCGGTCCAAAATGCACGCATGCCACCTTTTCTTTTGTCACTATACACCTTTACGGCCACTTTCGTTTTGTCTCCTTTGGGAAAGATACATGAGAATCATTAAACCTCAAGGAAACAAAGAATAATTAATACAGAAAAAATCATACAATATATGACAAACTATGAAAAAATATAGGCTTAAACTTAAAATTTTTGGAATGATACAAACGAATTATTATTCTTTAGGGATTAACATGAAAATTTCTCCTAATTATTCAAGAATTGCTTTGTCATTGGCACATACATCACATGCGCACACCCATTAGTGCACTGCCTTAATACATGCTTAAAGAAAACAGATAGTGACAAATCCCTACAAACTTCATTAAAATTCTACTTAAAAAACGTACTCACGCATGTATACTATTTGTAAGTAGATGAGGCCATCACCACCACTAGCCTAGGCATTTTACTTACATAAATCTAAATAGTGGTTTTTTTAAAAATGAAAATTTAATTACGTAGTACTGAAACTAAAATGTAAGATTCCCATGAGGATATCATTTTCACAGAAACGATTATGTGTTGGTCAGAAATTTTCATGTTTAACAGTTTAACTATTACGTTGAAAAAAATTTAAAAGTAAAAACAAATTTTATATGAGGGTAAAAACGACGGTTGAAAACTGAACCACTTTTATATAGAAACAATAATCGAGAATTTCATCACCATTTTTATCCCTACTACGTGCTAGGGAGCTATTGTAACTGTTTAGAAAATTGCATTATTCAATATCTTTCGATAAAATTTATTGCTTTTTCCTTGGTCGGCCCAGGCTTAATATCCACTCATCAGGCAATGTAATTAACCACTATATAACAATCTCTCCCCAAAAGTCAGGTGAGTGTTGCAACCAGTTGAGCCCATACAGCTAGTGTATAATAACCAGCCATGCATGCAATGCTTTCGAAAAATTCAATACAGTATATACTTAATTGGCTTAGTATTCAGTTCCAGTACAATACAATATCTAAGTTATATCTACAGCTCACGTGGAACAATGTAGTGCATATTATTACAGCAATCTTAGAAAGGACTCTCGCTTCTATTAAAAAGATAAGGATGGAGGAAAAAATACAATACCCCTTATTAAATAAGAAATGATTGAAGAGTAAGAGGCTGGCTGTGGATAAAATTAGATAAAAATTAAACGAGTGAGGGTTAGTGGGAGAAGTATATTAAATTAATTGTATTATGGACTGAGGGAGTATATTGTATGAGGAATAACTTAGCTTACAAAGAAGTGAGCATAATTTAAATAGTTAGTTTCCTTATGGTGAAACATGCCTATTCAGATTTAAGTAATATTTACGATTAATTGTTATATCTGTCGATAACGATGACTTCACTAATATTAACATGTACCGGGCTAATATTTTGAGAGGTTTATAGGGGTGAGGGTATATGTGTTTATATAAGAGTATTTGTCAGTAGTGTGTTTCCAAAAAAAACCTTAGCTTACAGTTGCAGACTTGCAGCAAGGAGTAAGACTTTTGTTCATTTACTTTTTTTAATTGCGGAATACAGGGTTGGAATGAAGATTGGCATAGAATTTATGCGCCGGTAGATTTTTCATTTCAAAATATAATAACTTCTAAAATTTATCTTAAAGAATACAAATAATTCTTTCTATATCTCCACTTGAGTTAAAACTAAGAAGAGAGTAACAAGTATAATTCCCTCCTCACGTCACCATCGGCCCCGTCGCCGTCGCCGTCGCCGCGGTGTGGCTCCCTTCCGTCCGTCAGTTGTGCCTCCCTCAGATCGTACCGCTTCGTACCTTCGTACCTTGGTGACCGGCTAATATATTGGGACGATGAGATAAAACTAATTAAAAACAACTAAACCAGCTGACGGTAGATATATCTATCTATATCCCCATGTACGTTCTACTCTGCTTGGCGTTTAGCTAGTTCCCTACATATATAGCCTGGTCACTGTTTTTAATTTCTTCTATAGCAGCTGAAGTCTGAGGCCAACGTCTAGACAGGGTGACATGCATGCATGCCGGCCTACATAAGGTTCCATGTCGATCATGGGAAGAGATAGCTAGGGTGCCAAGTGAGTTGATAGATCAGACCCCTACTGTTCTTTGGTTGTATGAACAGGTAAGGTATTGCATATATATATATATTCGATTGATTGATCGAGGTGGATGTGCAGCACTCTGTGTTATTAGCACTCACATGTAGTGCCAATCTGTCAGATCGGCATGGCATGCACACACCAAGATATCTATCTATATTATACATACCTATACTAATTTAACACGTCATCTGTCCGAGTGAATTAAAGTTCCAGACTCAAGTTATTCCCTTCCGTGGAAGCTTTCTTATCCCCCACGTCGTTCACCAGTGACTAATGGCCGTAAAAGAGCACTAGTTGTTCAATAGGACGACAAAGGAGGGAAATAAGCACCAGTGTTCATATTAACAAGCTAGCTAACGAATAAACTGACATAGCATCACATAATTGTAAATTAACTAATAGCCTGTCCTCTTGAATTTTGTAAGCATCACATAACGATTACTTCAATTCACGATAGGCTGCTGTCGGACCTAGGTTTTAGAAATTGAAAACCACGTGTTTTCTATGTATTAATTCTTAGAACATTATTTTCAGTAAAAAAATATCAAAATAAAATTAGACTAAAGGAGTTTAATATCTTTGATGAGGCTAGTAATAGTATGTCATATCAGATAACCAGCGGTAAAAATCTAAATTAGTAGTAGGCTTGAACAGCATGCCTACAAGCAGTTCGTGAATGTCCTAGCACTCGAGCAGCACTTTGTTTATCTTACTAAGTACGCAAGGTCTTCTGCTCCTAACTCTGATATAACCACAATTTAAGCAAGAATAAGTACTTATATACTAGCTCAACAAGCCATCACCAAATATGCAAAAATATGCACGGTATATAAAGATGGCTATAGGTTTAATTTATATAAAACTAAAGTTGTAATAGTATAATAATAGATTTAAATTGTATTTTTATGAACTGATTTTCTACATATCTTTGTAACATGAGTTAGAGCCTCATACACGAGAAGATAACCCAACATAATGTATAACCCATCTTAGGTATCTTAGAATATCCACGGAAGACTAATTTGGTCTCTCTTGCGGTGTTGTGGGTGCAAATCTCACGTGTGCTCTACAAGTCATCCGAGTAGTGTGCTCACTCTTAATTGCCAATTATTTCCCTCGTTCCTATGTCTTTTAAGACAAAACTAGTCCAAATGGTCACAGCTCCTCCCATATCAGTGGGCACAGCTATTTAAATAGTTTCCTCTTTGTAGAGGTTATATGTTTATCGACATGCCATCGCACTCTAACGCTTGGCCTATCAAGGCATTGAGCATGAGTGCAACGATAAGTCCTTTACAATACATTCCTACTAGCAATATCCTAGCAATGACCCCCTTGTGCTAGGGTAGCTGACGCTTTATATAGGACGAGCCACCGTTAGGTAGGTAATTACATATCCCCAAACTTCTTACACCTTTTATCCTACCAGAGCGCATCACCATGCCATTCTATCAAATAAAATGGTCTCGGCGGCCTGCAAACCCACCATCTTAGGAATGCGAACCTATCCAAACTAACTTTGCTAGGCCTAGCCTACAAGGTCTAGTTCACCCATCATCCTAGGTATATGCTTGAAGTTTAGTAAATTAGTCAACCATATCCATCCCATTTCATTTCAAACATGTGGTCACACATGTAAATAGAAAGATATCACAAAAGGAATTGGTCCTTAATTGACTTGGGCATACAACTAAATACCTCCCACCATGGTTACTAACATCGCACACACCCAACTCCCTAATTAGAAAGCTTATTTTTGTTTTAAAATATCCCAATTGATTCACCATTTGATTAACCAGTCATCTCCCTGAAAACTGAAAGTGCATCTAAAACCCCTAATCGATTTTGGTGTTAATGGAAACATATCTAGAAAGGTTCTAATGAGTTTGTTCAAGTGATTGCAAGATTAAGGTTTACTTGTTTGATCAAATCAAGAAGAGTTGGCATCACACACATGGATTAAGAAGGATACCACATGCATATAATTGGTTCGAACATTAGTGATCAAATTCATTTTGTCTAAGTGTTGTTGCTGGTTTTTGGTTAGAGTGTCTGATGTTGTATCAGGTTATCTGACACTACGAACTATCCAATATTTCACCAAATGTATTTACCTGCTGAAAAAAGATCGAACTATCTGACCTTAGTTGTTCAGAGTATTCGACGCCTCGAAGCTTCCAATTTTTTACCGCACTTCGATCTCTGTCTTTGATTTGAAAGACTCCTATGTTTGCAGCGCTGGCACTAAGTGTTGATCACAGACTTCTATGGTTTATTGAACTATTCAATAAGATCAAAGTATCTAAAATTTCCCCAAACTTTGATATCTGGTTGAGGACTCTTTGCTCCTATAGCTTGGAGTATCTGATGTCAATGTCAGACTCTCTGATACACCAAACAATCTTCCAAACTTGACGCTCGACTCTGTCTTCTCTTATACTTAGGGATTTCATATGACATCGAACTATCTGACCTCGAAGTTGGACTATCCGATGTGGGTTGAAGTTTTAGCTCCCAATGGCCACATTTTAGGGGACCTATTTAAACCCACCACCAACCCTTTTCTAGGGTTACCCAATATATTTCATTGAAACTTTGCTTTGGGTTGAGCTTGTTGCTAAAGTGCTTTGGATCTTTGAGCTCTTTCTTCTCCCTCTCAAATCCCTCTCATGCTTTGTGAATTAGATCTATGTGTTGGTGGATTTGGTGTTTGGGAGCCTAGTGTGTGTTTCTCTCGATCTTGAGCGCTAGCATTTGTCCAAGGGTTGTGTAGTATTGGTTACCCTTATAGGTTGAGGACTCCTAGATATCTACGTGTCTCCCTTGAGCCACTAATCTACTTCTGGTTGGTTGAGGGAAGTTGTGAAGACCGGATCTCGTCCCTGCAAGGAAAGAGATACCTCTAGTGGAGGAATGGTGAATTTGTGCAACTTTATGAGGATAGGATTGAAAATGACTTAGCTTTTTGTGAGCTCCTCAGCGAAGAGTAGAATCCCCTCAAGGATTTAAACTCTAGGAAATACGTCATCACGCAAAATCTCAGTGATTTAGTTCCTCCACGCATACTTGTTTCTTTGCTACTTATGCGGCCCTCGGCTAGTAGTTGTTTGTGCATTTACTCTTGTTTGTCTATTGGATCTAGATCTATTACATTGTGTCTTACTTGGTTGCAGCATAGTTGGTTAGAATATCTGATCCTATTTCAAACAATGCAATTTCAATTTGACTATCTGACCAAGAATTGAACAATTCAATAGCATTTCACTTTTAGCTTCCACATTTATTTAAAAAGAGCCTATTCAAACCCCCCCTCTCTTTAGGCCTCTCACTTCCTTTTCAATTGGTATCAATGCCTAATCTCCTTATTAGGTTTTACCGCTTGGAGTGATCATGCTAGAAGAGAAGGGTAGTGTAGGCGAGGGTGGTTCAAAAGGAGCTACCATACCTATTGACTACTCTAATGCTAAATCTATATCTTATGTGAGGACCTATAGTGGTAAGGCTCCATACTTCAACAGTATAGAGCAAGCCGCTTAGAAGAATAAGATGAAGATGTATTTGATGTCTATGAACCTATCTATTTGGAGCCGATGGGAGGAGTTGGGTAATTGATAGCGGTTGCACCAACCATAGGACCAATGAAAAGTCTATGTTCTCAAACTTTCACATGAGTGGTTCATCATAAGAGAAAAAGGTATTTAGAGATAATGGAAAAGGCAAGATAATAGGGTTAGGTAAGATCACTATATCTAACGACCTATCTATATCAAATGTTCTTCTTGTTAAATCTTTGAATTACAATCTTCCATTCGTTTCTCAATTATGCACTATGTGCTATAATTGTCATTTCATCGATGTTGATGTGACCATCTTTAGAAGGTACGATTCCACCGTAGCCTTCAAGGGTTTCTTAAAGGCAAGCTTTATCTTGTGGATTTTTGGTTGGATAAAGCTTAACTTGAGACATGCTTGGTGGCTAAATCCAACATGGGATGGCTTTGGCATCTTAGCCAAGCCCACATTAGCATGAGGAATCTACACAAGCTTCTAAAAGGCGATTACATCATTGGACTAACCGGTGTTCATTTCGAGAAGGACAAAATGTATAGTGCTTGTCAATCCGAAAAGCAAGTGGGAGCGCACCATTCGGAAAAGAACATAATGACCACTACAAAACAACTTGAATTACTTCACATGGATCTATTTGGCCCAATGACTTATATAAGCATCGGAGGTGACAAATATGGTATTGTTATTGTTGATGATTATTCTCGTTTCACTTGGGCATTTTTCTTGCATGATAAGAGTGAATATAGCTATATTTAAGAAGTTTACAAGAAGAGTACAAAATAAGTTTGATGTCATGATCAAGCATATCCGATGTGACAATGGAGGGATTCAAGTACACACAAGTTGAAGAATTCCTTGATGAAGAGGGAACCAAGCACAGGTTCTAGGCACCTTTCGATGAGTGATACCCAAGTACAGTATTTGTAGGTGTAGGGTTCGGCTGATTCTAAGAT
Source organism: Oryza coarctata (assembly GCA_030770085.1). NCBI lineage: Eukaryota > Viridiplantae > Streptophyta > Magnoliopsida > Poales > Poaceae > Oryza > Oryza coarctata. The sequence goes on from CM061471.1 coordinate 11,859,814, forward strand.
ATCTATGAGACAGTAGTGATAAGAAGACATAGATAAACTTTTATACAGCTTCAGGTCCTCAACGTGAGTAATAGCCCTACTCCTATTTATATATATTCGATGATTTAAATCACACAGAGTATAAGGTGGGAGCAATCTACTCTATCTAGCCTATTCAACTAGCATGTAGTGACCTATGTAGAGAGATGTATTCATCAGCTAGTAGCGAGGCAGCTCATTTAATCTTGGCTCAATATGGCTTGTGTTTGGATTGAGATTCAATATTTGATGCACTTACCTCCTAGGGGCTATTGTATTTATACTGGTAAATGCTTCTTCTCCAAGGAGAACTCAGAGAACTCTTAGGGCAATATGACCAAGTAGGTTGATTCGTCCTCATATTGGATTCCACAATCCCACCTTAACTAGGCACGGTTAACTTCCTTAGTCATATATACTTCCATCCTTAGAGACACCTGTCTATATGTATGTAGTTATACGGTATTTATAGAGATGCTTTAATCTAGGTATTGGATGTATGCCATATCTAGAACACTAACAATAGCCCCCGACCTCGATGCAAATTCACTTCCAACACTTTTATCCTACATACCTTAGAAGCTATGTTATCAAAAATATGAAATTAGTTAGAAGAATAGTCTCAACTAAGTTAAGGTCCGAGAACATTATTCTACCATAAGGATATAAGGAAAATGTTGTTAGGATTTCAGTTTGGATAGAGGTAAAATATTTGAATGTGATCTATAATCCCATCGGAAATATTGCCACTTTCCTTGAAATGTGAACCACCACTATGTACCTATAAAATCTAGCAATGAGATTTGTTTGGGATTCGTTTGCTATTCCAAACTTCATCTCTTCATCTTTCTATCGCTTGAACCTCACAATCATCAACCCTAATTTCCTTACAGCTCTCCCTACTACCGTCTCCTTGGATTCTCTACTATCGAACATGGATGAGGCAGTGATGAAGAAGCTACAAGTGGAGGGTTTGATTCCTGGCCAGGGCACCATGGATTGGATAGGATGAGGTACACGCCCCAATCCTGCTACTAACATTATTTTAACTCTCGCCACTTTTTGCCAGTGTGGGTCCATCCCCCCTTCCTTAGAATTTTTGTTGATTATCCTTGATTTCTATAAAATCCACCTCTTGCATCTAAACCCCAACTCTGTAGCTTTTCTGAGTATTTTTATCCACCTATGCAAAGCATTCATATGTGTCACTCCCTTCATGGATTTATGGAGGTATTTTTATGAGCTCTGACTTATGCTGATACTGAGAATTGTAGACCACTACGATTTTTGACTCCTCGATGGACTCAAGGACTCATTTATTCCAATCACCACCCATACGTCCAAAAAGGACTGGTGCTAGAGTTGGTTTCTATTTGGAGCATACAATTGAGTCTGACAACCTTGATATCACCACCGTGGAACCAGTAAAGGAAGATAAGAGGAACAAATTCATAGCCACATCCCCATCCCTCCAAACCTTTATTGATGAGATATTTTGCATTTATAGATCAAGGTCTGATGCCATGCGAGGTCTTTGAAGACTTTGTGTGTTGTTGGATACAACATTTACAACTTCGTCCTCACCCTAGGTATATGCACTCGGTGGCCGAGGATGAATCCTGGATGACACATCGAGGTATGTAGCATGCACGTCTCATTCTACTTTCTGCACTTATCTCTATTGGGACATAATTCTTATCTTCTGATATCTTTTGTGCAGATATTGGCAACACGATGGTGAAGAAGCGCATCAAGGAGTTGGTGATAGACTCAGCGAACTCAGCAAAGAACGTCCTACTCCTCTCTACGATCTCTTGAAAGATGACCGAGACAAAATTGTCAATGTAGGTCCTCATGTTATTGATCCCTAAGTTCTTCCTTTTCAACTGTTGTTGGTAGCATAGAACTTAGATAGTAATACTATTAGAATCTTCCATTAGTCGACACTATTAGCTCCCAAGTTGACCACTAGCTCTCTACTTGAGACAAGGCAGAAGCGTAGCAGGAAGTGGCTCAAGTGGCTGAACAAGCGCAGTCAGTCCTGAGTACTACTACCGATAGTAGTTGTTCTTAAAAAATAATAGTACTGATACCATCCATCAACATAGCTAAGGTGGCCTACCAAACAGTGTTAAGTTTTATTACTATTATGCAAAGCTTATCCGAGTATAAATTTTTTGCTTTGATAGAGTAGTAAATGTATCTTATCTTTGTCCACTATTGTCATTAGACCTCTACCTCAGCTCAAGGATGCCTTAAGCCGCTTCGCCTCGAGGGCAAAGGCCAAGCCAGGTTAGCAAGTATCTGGTCTTGTTGATATCAAACACTTGTTGCTTTTGGGTCTTTCGTCATTGATTTTTATTTTCTTGTAGCTCAACTCCTATCATCTTGGGCCAACAATCCTAGAAATAGGAGGGCAAAGGCTTCGACACCTAGATATCCCTCTCCCTAAAGTCTCTGACTCTCTTTCCACTAGTCCCTCTTCTAGCATCTGCCCCTGCTGCTGGTCTCTAGATGATAGGAATCAGCGGTATCTATATACAGGGACGCTTGTTGTCCCTGTGTCAAGAAATGGCAATCCAAAGTAGCTCCACCAACAAGGAGATGGCAAGACTCTAAGGAGAGCTTGTTAATGCACAGAAGCATATCAGTCAGCTAGAAGGAGACCTTGCGATAGCTACGACTAACAATGCCATGCTACACTACTTAGTGCAAGACAATAAGGTCATCCTCAAGGCTGTTAACGCCAAAATTTGGAAAGCCCAGGAAAAGATTAGGAAAAAGATCGGCTTAAGTAAAAAAGAGTCCGGTTGTTATAGGGAGGAAGTCGATCGAACAACATAGGAACTCACGGCAGGGTATTCTATCTATGTAAATCGTATCTTATATGGATAGGAAGGTTTAGTTAGTTTAGTTAACTTTCTTAGAGATATTTTCTTTTATCTTTATTAGGAAATAACATCCGATGGTTGTTGTAAATGCGTCGGACTTTGTAAACCCAGGGTATAAATATAGACCCCTAAAAACATTTATCAGGATATCTTTCAATCAATACTATTTCGGTGCATCGCCACCCTAGTTCATCTAGGTTTCTACCAGCGGGGTCTAGCTCTCGACGCGAGGCTGCATCGGTTAATTTCTATCTCCGGTGAAGGGGTAAGTCCCGCCACTATCCCGATATGTCTCGCTCTGTCTAAGGCTGCATCATTTAGGTTCGACCTCTTAGGCCAATTGGATGTATCGCATCACGTCCGTTCAGGGTCTATCAGCCTATCAAGCTCTCTCCACCGTCGTCGGTCTTGTGCTACATCGGTTATGTTCGACCTACGAGGCTATCGACTGTAGATTGAGCTTTAGGCCTATAGTTCTCTGTACGGCATTTCATCGGAGTGTTAGCCAATGAGTTATCTATACATTGAGTAACACGCCCAGCGTATCGGCAACTCGACCGATACGCACCAGTCTTCAGAGACTTTCCTTGAGCACCACGCCAAGCGCATCGGTCTTCCAACCGATGCGCGCCAGTCTTCAGAGAGACGTCCTCTCATCGGCTCAGCTAGCCGATGGGTTCGCTTCACCCTTACTTCGGCACAACTGATTCGGCATCCACCGTCCCATTACTGTTGGCCTCGGTCTCGTACTGTCTTGGTTAGGTCTAATCTTCGAGATTCGGTGTTAGCGGCGTTGTCACGGCGGGCGACAGGTCTCATGCTGCCATATCCGAAGCGGCATCGGCTTTGTAGCCGGTGTGTCTTTTATACAATTCCTTGCCACTTCATATATGCCTTCATCGGCTTTGCAGCCGATGAACGACCGCTATAGCTTTCGTCAACTACTTGGAGGGATCCTATGCACTTTGCTTTTAATACCCTTCAGTGCATCCATCGGCTCTACGGCCGATGGATCGGGATCTCGCTTTCACCATACCCAGAGCCATCACGTCCTTCATCGATATCTGTCCACGCCTTCATCAGCTCCCCAGTCGATGGAGTAGCGCCCCGATCCCTATCGATGACCAACCAATAGCAAGAGCCATCCAGACACGGCCGATGACCACCTCGATTCTATCGGTGGCCAGCCGATAGCGAGAGCTCGTATCGGCCTATCGTCCGACTGACCCGTTCACTTCACCTCCTTGTCAATTGTAGGTTCAAATTAACTGGCATGCACGTACCCGCACCATCGCACCGGAGCCGAGAGAACCCCACGGGCCCCGGCGCGCGTACCTCGAGCCACGGAGAAGCCGACTAGCCTGTACTGGAGCTAAGCAGATCTCCTAGGCATCGGCGTGTTTGCGCCAGGCGCGAGAGATCCGGTGCAAACAAAGGCGGAGGAGAAGGCACTAGAGGATGAGAAGGAAAAATGGGACAACCTCCGAGAAGGGCTCAAGGTGCACTACTAATTATTGAGTGATATGACTAACAAGCTAGGGCACCGAGTTCCACCATTGCCATTCGAGGATGAGTTCTTAGTGATGACATCGCTACAAGCTCCCATCAAGAAGCTTCGCCAAGTCCCTACCAAAGTCTTCACAAAAAGTGCGAAAGATACTCGGACAGGACAACTATGTACACTGTTGTTGGGCAGGCTCTCGCTTGCATCTCACTCTACCACCCTAAGATGAATGTGACCTATGATTTATGTTTTTGCTCTTCCATCCTTTTCTTGTATTAAAACAATATCAGGCTATACTCAGTCAAATATTTATTATATAAGTAAGATATCATTCTCACTGTTGTCGGTTTTACCACACTGAGAAAAAGGAGATCGTGGTAACTAACCAGCAATGTTGTCAAGCCATCACACAATCATATGAGTTTTAGGACTCTCCAGCTATCCTCTCCCAAGATATCAGTTCCTAAGCCACATTAAGGAGATAGAGGTGTGCATCAAGTTCCTCAAGAAGGAACTTCTTGGTACATTTTTACCAGCATCTATCTTTCCTTATTTATCCCTATAATAGACTATTGACTTAGGAAATGTTTGTGTATGGTAGTTATGAAGTACTCAAATAAAGCTCATAACCATGAGAACGAGAAACTTGAGAGGAGACTGAAGCTAGAGAAGTCTAAAGCAGACCTCCAACTTCTTGCCAAGGACTAAGAGAGGGTGCTCTATAAGAATTGAGATATCTGGTTTCAAGTTTATTTGGAGAATATGTACAAGCTTCTCCAAGCCACCTACTGAGAACTCTACGTCAAATGTCTGGAACCTGTTATGAGTCTTTAGGGATATCTGGACTGGATCAAGGAGACTAAGAGCCAAGTCCTGACGTTCAGGTCAGTTAGGAGGAGACCACGTTCCCACCTATCTCAAAGACCAGTGTCCCAACTAAAACTTAGAATTTCTGAACTCGAGGTTCTCACGTTCTGAGAGGTCACCTACCAAGATTGATGCCTTAGCCCAATCTTTTATTGATGTTATAGATAATGTACTTAGGATAATAGAGTGGTAGTGGTCGGCTTGGTAGATATTTCCTTAAAAGAGAAAACTCAACACAAGAAAAACATTAATATTTGTAATATATGTAATCCCTAAGTCTACTCTGAATTAACAAAGCAGGTATAGGGAAATGTAATGTGTGTTCTTTTTTTATCAATTTTATTAGTGTCGACTAGGTATTTAAACTTTGTTGAGTATTCCCCTAGCCCCCGGCTACATTATTAGAAATCATATTTTAGGGAATGCAACCACTTTACTCTACTGTAGTCTAAAACTAAAAAGTCCCTAGCCTCCATTCATAAGTTTGAACTTTGTTGGACATACGGCCAATACAAGCACTATCATGAGGAGAAAAACTCATATCCCTCAGCTGACTGGAAATATAGGGCATCCCCTATCCATAATCAGCCAAGGAGTGTCTATAGAGCATAGGAGTTGTATAGCCTGGCTGAAGTTAGAGTAACTACTAGAAACACAATATCCGAGAACGTCACACAGTTGTATTATATATAGAACAAAAAGATACACGTATATAAATTTTACACATAAGACTAACTAAACATAGAATTTACGTACCTGGTCGATGTTCCATAAACTGGATAGTTCATGACACTCGTCATCTGTGATTTTTTATGCTCCTAGTCGAAGCACTCATACCACTTTGTAGGGACCCTACCACTTTGGCAAAAGTTTGTTTTTCATAGCTTGGCTCTATACTCTCTTGAGGACGAAGTCTCCTACATCAAAAGACTAGAGCTTGAATGTGTTTTTCGTGGTATTGACGAAGGGCCTGCTGATATCATGCTACCTTGACCACAACACGTTCTTGGTGTTCCTTAAGCAAGTTAACATCGTCTATGAGCCATTCAACTTGTTTCTCATTGGAATAATTTTCTACTTGTGTAAAAACCTGGCATTACTCAGTTAGGAGCATAGCCTCAAATCCGTATAAGGAAAAATAGGGTCTCCTTTGTAGCCATTATCGATGTCATCTGTGCAACCCATAGTATAGACTGAAATTCTTCAACCCAGTGACAATCATAGGCCATGAGCCAATTGTACACCCAGGTCTTTATGTCTTCTAGTAATATTTTGTTTACGCGTTCAACTTAGTCGTTGCTCTAAGGATGTAAGAATGACTCAAAGCATATCTTGACTCCCAAGTTGATACAGTAATCTTAGAAATTACCACTTCTAAATTGAGAGCCATTGTTCATCGATATATGATGAGAAAGAGCAAACCTGTAGAAGATACATTTCATGAATTTGATAGCATTATCGGCCTTTATTTCCTATATAGGCATCTCTTCATCTACTTGGTGAACTTGTCAATTGTCATGAATAGAAACTTTTGACAGCCATATCGCACCGAAGAGAACGGTCTTAGTATGTCCAGCCCCTAGCATGAGAAGGGCCATGAGAGGGATATCATCTGCAAGGCTTATGCTAGCATTTTGTTGTGCTTGCTATAGAATTGATAAGCTTTGCAACGACAAACCAAGTCACATGTGTCTTACAAGGCAATTCTTTTCTGACAAATATCCAACCTATAGCATGATTTCTACATATCCCTTTATGAATGTCACGGAGTAGTGTTATACCATCTTTCCAAGAGACATTTTAGCAGTACTCCATTAGGCACTCGCTTGTATAACTCTTCTTCAATGATGGAGTAGAGCCTTGATTAGCGGGCCAACTTTTCTGCTACAATGTTATCATCGAGAGCCATGTTCGATAATAGATATGACCGTAGAGGAATTCTCAAGTCGTTGTTTGTCTTGATGTTGGCAATAGTACTGTCAACGTTGTCGATGTTAGTAGGAGATGTAGCCCCCATGCCATTGTCAGCAGTTGGCTATGTATCTACATTGTCAATATCACTGAAGAATTGTTTTGTCAGGACTTCTATCAAGTTCATCAGCACCAAAGTTGTCATTGCGGTAGACATAATCAACTTCGATTCTGTCAAAACGATGTTCCATTTTTCTCACCTCTCATAACTCCACATTCAAACACTAATACTTCATTGGTGACTTGCTATGAGTCTCCTCTCATAATTGGTCATTTTATTCCAAATGCAGTGGCTGCTTGGAGTCTTGCTAGATGAGCTTTGTACTCAGTGATGTTATTGAAAGTCTTGAAGTCAAGTTGGATCGCATACTTGAGCTCTTCTTCAGTTAGTGATGTCAATATGACATCAGCTCTTGTGCCTCCACTGTTCATTACTCCATTGAATGTCACAGTATAGGTCTCGCTAAGCATATTATTAATCTTGGTTTCTGCCTCAACGGGCCAATCAGCGATGAAATCAGCTAAACATGTACAAAGCATGGCATACATAATCAACCCAATAGCCGAAGCATATGGAATCGCATTCATTTTATCCCACTCATCAGGTGTACTAGAACACTGACTCTTTCTAAGATTTATACCATATTATATAGGTAGGAAACCTTTGTTGGAGTCCTGTATGTAAAACCTTTTCAACACCTTATCAATGTATGTATCTTGACATAATCCAATTAGCCTTTTTATGTATCTCTATAAATCTTGATGCCCATAATGTATACCGTATCTCCTAAGTCTTTCATAGAGAAACTACTTTTCAATGAAGACTTAAGAGATTCGAGTATAGGAATGTCATTTCCAAACAATAATATGCCATCCACATATAAGACCAGAAATATAAATATGCTCCCACTAGTCTTCTTATAAACACAAGGCTCTTTTTTGTTCTTAATGAAACCAAACCCTTTGATCACTTCATCAAAATGACTATTCCAACTTTAAGATGCCTGTTTTAATCCATAAATAGATCTTTGCAGATTACATATCTTTCCAACTGATTGCGGATCGACAAAACCTGTGGGTTGTGTCATGTACACATCCTTACTCATATTTACCATTAAAGAAAGTTATTTTGTCATCCATTTGTTATATCTCATAGTTAAAATTTGTAGCAATCGCTAGAATGATCCGAATAGACTTTAGCATTGCAACGGGTGAAAAAGTTTGATCATAATCAACATCTTGAATGTTTTTAAAAACTTTGGCCACCAATCGTGCCTTATAGATATGAACATTTCCATTCATATCTATCTTTTTCTTGTAAACCCATTTGCACTCAATGGTTTTAACACCATCTAGTGATCAACCAAGTTCCAAACTTGATTACTGTGCATGGATTTAATTTTGGATCTAATGGCTTCAAGCCATTTCTCAGAGTCTGGTCCCACCATCACTTCTTCATAGGTCTTAGGCTTATTATTGTCTAACACAAGTATGTCTATTTGTTTAGTAGTCAAGAACACGTACCTCTCAGGTACACGACGTGACCTCTCTAACCTACAAGGTGTTGGTGTGTCTACAATAGATTCTTTAACACTTTGTTCAATCTGCTATGATTGTGTAGGAGCTAAAACATTTTTAAGTGTTTGCGAATTTCTTCGAGTTGCACCATTCTCCCACTATCCTTTCTTGAGAGAAACTCTTTCTCTAAGAAACACTCTGCCTTCTCCTCGATTATAGAAGTAATATTCTTTTGTCTCCTTAGAATACCTAATAAAGAAGCATTTGTTAGATTTAGGAGCGAGCTTATCAGATTATAAATGTTTTACATAAACCTCACATCCCCAAATCTTAAGAAAAGACAAGCTAGGACGTTGTCCCATCCACATCTCATATGGTGTGTTTTCTACTGACTTAGATGTAACCCTATTTAATGTTAACATGACTATTTCAAGAGCGTATCCCTAAAAGGACAATGGAATATCACTTTGGCTCATTATGGACCGCACCATATCTAATAAAGTGTGATTTCTCCATTCAAATACCCCATTCCATCGAGGTGTACCTGGTGGAGTCAACTGTGGAACAATTTCACAATCCTTCAGACAATTGCCAAACTCATAGCTCAAATACTCGCCTCCACAATCAGATCGTAGAAACTTAATTATTTTTCTTAAATGATTTTGTACTTCATTTAGGAATTCCTTGAACTTTTCAAAGAATATACTTATGCTTCATTAGGTAATTATACCTATATCTACTAAAGTCATCAATAAAATTTATGAAGTATTGAAAACCACCTCTGGCTGTTGAGCTCATTGGTAAACATACATCAGTATGTACGAGTGCCAATAAGTCACTTGCCCTTTCACCTTGACCGATAAAGGGTGCACTTATCACCTTGCCAAATAAACAAGATTCACATGTCTCAAATGATTTAAAATCAGATGAGTGTAGAAAACCATCTCTATGAAGCCTCTCCATGTATTTCTCATTTATATGGCCTAAGCGACAATGCCATATAAACATGGTATTCAAATCATTAGGATGTTACATCTTTGTATTAATGTTATAGACCAATGTCCATTCAAAATTTAGAATGTATAACCCATTCACTAATTGAGTATGACAATAGAACATATCTTTAAAATAAAGAGAACAACTATTGTCCACAGATCAAAAGTCATAACCTTCTTCTTACAAACAAGAAGCAGAAATAACATTCCTAAAAAGAGATGAAACACAATAACAATTATTTAATTCTAAAACTAATCCTGAAGGTTAAGACAATGGCATGGTGTCAATAGCCACCATAGCAACTCTTGCTCCATTGCCAACATGAAGATGCACTTCGCTCATTCTCAACGATTTGCATATGTGAGCAACCAATCCGGTAACACATACCTAAAAATCAATAGATGAAGTAGCAAGATTGATCTCTATAACATTTATACCTAAAACGAAAGTTGCACTTCCCTTCTTCTTTAGATCCTTCAAGTACTTTGAACAGTTCCTCTTCCAGTGGCATGATTCCTTGTAGTAAAAACAAGCTGCATCAGAAGCAGTGCCCTTCTTGTCTCGCTTGGTGGCCTAGGAGTTGCTTGTGATCTGATCGGAAGTCAACTTTCTCTTGACTGTGATTATCTTCACATTGGGCTTGCCCTTGACTTTCTACACCATTGGTGCTTTTCTTAATATTGTCCTCGGCAGATTTTAGCATCCCATATAACTCAACCAAGGTTCTATCCATATTGTTTATGTAATAGTTCAATATGAATGGCTCAAAGTTCAAAGGGAGTGACTGGAGAATCACATCAGTAGCCAACTGTTGGCTGAGGGGATAACCAAGTTTTTCTAGACTTTCAATGTAACCAATCATCTTAATCACATGAGAGCTAATGGGATTCCCTTCCATAAGCATGTACGTAAACAAGGACTTTGAAGTGTTGAACCTCTTAGCCTATTGCTTAGTTCTCAAACATAGCACGTAACCCCACAATTATATTGTAGTTATTCATGTTCTCATATTGCTTCTAAAGCTGAGAGGACATTATGGTAAGCATGAGACAGCTCACATCAAGGAAATCATTTGTGTGTTTTTCATAAGCTCTCCATACAGATGCAGTAGCATTATCAGGCAAGTTACCGGGTAAAGAAGTCTCAAGGACATACTCCTTGTACTCTTGCTTGAGAATAATTATCAAGTTGTGATACCAATCCATAAAATTTGTTCCATTTAGTTTTTCGTTCTCAAGAATAGATCACAAACTAAAAGAACCGGTTGCGGCATTAGCTGACATAATCTACAATATAAAAAATATGCAAAATTTAGAACTGCATTTATATACATCTTTTATTAAACTATTTAACAAAAGACTCTCATTATGTATTTTGTAACAAAACTCCCTCTAAGTGACATAGTGGGTCAAGATCCTCGGTTCACTAATTCCTAGTGAGTTTTAGAATCACGGCTAGAAAACTAGTGACATGGGTAAGTAACACTTTGCTAATCACAACCTTATCTGATTCTTGTTTGTTGGGTGGCATCACCATGCCCTAGCCCCAACCTATGCCCCCATGGTCTAAAACTATTTTGATAACCACATATAGATGTCCAATATCTACCCTAAATACTAATAATATCCAATTGTACCCTACTTTGGTAGGTCTACTATACAGTAGTCATTCTCCTTAGGTGTAACATATGAAAGGGCACAAACACCTAATTTTCACTATGATGGACTCTATCCTACCATAGCAATATTTCACAAATATCATTGCATAAAAGTAACATATGAAACATCATAGATAAACACATTCAACTGTAAAATAGTATGGCCCAAAAGAATGGTGGTCTCCATCTCCATATAGATGATCTCCATCCTCCACACATCTCCTTTGGGTCACCATGCTTCAAAATTTATAACTTCTACTCTAGGCTACTACCTATAATAGCTAGAAATTAAAGATTCAAGTACTATGGTCGACACGTAGGTCGTTAAATACAATAGAGACAGCTAACAATAACTGAAATAATTATGGCACGTAGGTCATGAATGAATGTTGCATGCATCACATATATCTCATATATTAAAAATAAGTTATAGGGTCATACTATTCACATCATTCTCTGCACAAGTTAAGCGTAGCATCGTATTTTACCTAACGATATAAACCCAAGATGCTATAAAAGGGTACGAAATTCATAGATCCAATCTATGAAATCGCTATAGAAAAACTATACGGAACCGATCTGAGAAACTCTCAAGAATACTAGTTTTTCCACTAGCCCATAGCAATCAGATCTATAATCTACTACTATTCAGCATAACAAACTTATGCTGATTCGAGACAATCTCAAGGATTTTAGTAGTTCCATTGCCCTATCTATAAACTACTAGTACCCGACATAACAGCCTTATGCTAATTCAAGACACTCTCCAGTACGTAACTAATTCTAATGACCCGAGGCTATAGATCCATAGTCTATAGTACTCGGCATAACAACCTTACGCCGGTTCGGGACACTCCCAAAGTCGCTAGTATTGCTATGATCAGTGCATCATCTTATCCCTATTTACCGATTGATCTTATCAACCCATGCTACAATCAATCTATCACATGAACCGATTGATCTAGACTGTAATAAATCTAATCTAGTACTACCGTATATATGATGATACAGATTGTAAACTACGTAAAATGGTTCTGATACCACTATATAGAAAATTGTTACCATGAAACGTGTAGCGTGACGGAAGTAGGGTTGGAGAACCCAATACAACCACACGCACGTTGAGATAGATGACGAAGCAGTCAACCGTTACAATCCTGATGCCGATCAATGCCGAGCAAACCGGGGCGAGGTCGGGTACGACTATGGGCGGCGAGGTTCCGATCGAGGATGGCCGAGCTCGCTGTTCGTCCTCGCGTTCCCGGCGGCAGCAGGACGTCGAGTTCGCGCGCGGTTCGTCCTTCGTCCACTGCTCTCGGTTCCTCCTCGGGCTTGCTGGTTCGCCTCCTCCTCGCTCCGGCTTCCAACGTGCCTGCGATGCCGCGTCGGGCAAGGCTCCGCCTTGCTCCTAGCTCGGCCGGAGCGAGGCGCATGCGTTCGTGGCGGCGAGTCGTGGGTAGCAAAAGCACGGCGTGACGACTCCGGCGTGAATGCGCGCGTGTGGCTGGCTCGGTCGGCTTATGGACCGAGCGGGCATGCTGCAGCGAGGCAGGCCGACTAGCACGGCGCGGATGGGGCAGGCGGGGGGGTGCTCGTCGGTAATCGAGGTGGAGGGCGAGGCAAAAGGAGAGGTCGGGGTGGATGTGGTGAGAGCTCGCTGCCTCTTCCGGTGGCTTGGATGGGCGGAAGGCTGGGCTATCAAGGGTTATTTAGGGTTGGCCCATCTTGCTAGGCCCGGCTGGCTAGGCCGTCCTAGTAGGCCTATTTAGGGTTGCGCTTTAGGTATCGGTGGGCTAGGCTAGATTGGGCCAGCCTGTTTGCTTTGCTCGGTGGGCTGAATCAAAGGCTACAAGAGGATGCTAGGCTGGCTAGCAAGTTGGCCCAACAAGGGTTAGATGCTGGATTTGGACAGCCCACTAAGACGTTAAACTTTGAAATTAGGTTTTAAGATTTTGAAAATAGGTTTCCCTACGACTGGGGATCAAGCTTAAATATGTTTTTAATATTATTTGGCAAATGGAGTTAGGTTTACTTCTTTAAATATTACGTATATTGGAATAAAGTTTGTTGTCTATGGAATTAGTTTAATTTCACTTCCCAAAGGGATTTGCATTGCTACATTTGATGAATATATTAATCGGGTTGGGCATTTCATTAGAACTTTGGTATTTGGGAAATTAAGAAGGATTTTATTTCATTTTACTTTATTATATTAGGGGTCAATGTTTGTATGTTTATGAATTAGAATTAAATTGGTATTTAATTTCTCTTCACTTGTATTGTATTTGGTTTGTATAATATTTATAATTCAGATTATGAATGAATCTCCATATACTCGGAGAATTCAATATTTTCTTGGTTTGTTTTAATATGGATGTCCTAACAACTTCAACAAAGAGCATAGCATGATGCAAAAAAAAGTTCATAATTTTACATAGTTTTCTTGCCATGATTTTTAGGATGTTACAGCTCCAAGGTATTTTATCTATGTATACATTACTCCATCCAAATATATAAGGCATATTAGTTTTTTTTACATGTGCCTAGCTAGCTTTCCACAGTCTCCAACTTTGTAGTTAGATCTTTAATTTCTTTTGTAATACACTATTAGCAATGATGAAATTAACATCATATGTAATCTTTCAAATATGAATATAATACAATCACATACATGATGCTAAACATAGAGTATATTGTTAGTTTAATTATTAGTTAAGACTCTAAATGTTATTTTTTTCTAAAAATAAGGACGCCATATTTTTTTAAGGAAGAGTACCACCTTATTAGCTGTCATAATCTATGTTTCTATTGGGGCAAATAGGTAAACCATTCCACTGCAATTTCAATTAACTTATTACTTACAACTTCTACACTAACATTATGTTAAGATTAACACTATTGACTCCCACTAAATTTTTTTATAAAAAATTAATAATTACATGAGTTCTTCTTTTATTATAAACCACTATAATTAAAAAATAACCAACATATTTAACATACAGTTCGAATTTTTATGTTTACCGTATCAATAACAAACCCATCACTGTATTATCACTACCGATTTTTATTATGAAATATTTTTCTTACTGTTGGTTTAATGTAGTAGTGATACATTGCCGTTTAATTTGTTGATCATCAAATTTCAAAGTTGTATGGGTCAAAGTTCCTGTATGGGCCACATTTAACCACCTTCGTGGTAATTTGGTCACCCTACTGGCCACACGGCCGCTAGGCCGAAAGTCATGGTTGCCGGTCCCGACCTCATGACAAATTTGGTACCCGGACGCAGGAGATCTCCACCACTGGTCCATCGCCCCAACGATGTTGTCGCTACGCGACAATAGTTCGCCACTGGCAGTCCTCATATCTACCCTATTACTGGATCTAGTCTGACGGCTTTCTTAGATCTTGACTAGACGAGCTCTTCTTCGGTGACGGATCAGCCAAAAAGGAGAGAGGAACCTTATTTCCCATCTCTCTCCATGGACCACGCTCTCTCCTAAGTGTTTTTGGTTAATTGTGAAGTACCTCTGTATTTTTAGAGATATAATGGTTTAAATTTTTTTAGTTGAGTGGATATGACCATCCAATTTATTGTTTGATTAGATGAATGGAGATAGATAAAATGAAAACAATAAATTATTAATTAATAATAGAATATGTTAATCATCATTAATCTTACCATAATCTATACTAATTAACAAACAAATAGGCTAATTACGTATAATCAACACTAATCTTAACAAATTAATAATAATCCATTAATTATTACTAATCAACTACTGATGATCAAGATTAGCCAAGGTGGATATTCTCACCTGGCCAGTTCTGCCAGATAAGCTCGTCCAGTATTTTCATGGAACATTCCTTCTTCCGACCGCCACATCCACTCTCACCCACCAACCAAACACATTTAAAAGTTGATTGACCATCTCCAATCTAAAGATATCGCTTCGACCAAACCCACCCTACCTCTCCCGCCTATTATGCAAGATACTCCTACGCTTAATAGGCTACTGCTATTCTTTCCCCTACTCTGCACTGTCTTGGCTCCGACGTGGACCGCCAAGGTCGCTTGCCACGGTGGAAGGTTGTGATTGCCCTTACATGCTACAGCAAGAACCAAACCTCTTCGGTCAAAGCATTAACCATTAATCAGAAACCAACAAACTCATCAGTCCTAGTTGTACCCTCCAAGACCCCAAAAGCCAATTGCATCCCCCTTCCACTTTTTATAAACCCCTTGTACATGTTCACTAGACTACCTTTCTCTCCTTCCTCTTGTGCTCCTCCTTATCTGCTATCCATTCTTCTTTTCTCTTCGGAAGAACCTTTCCAAATCTCGTGGTTATTTCTCGTTATCGATCAGTTTACAAACTTGATCTTATATCCTCTGCGTCATCTTAATTCACACTACAAAAAAAAGAAGTGATTTCTGTGGTTTATGCACACCATTGGCAGCTATTGTCAGCTATTTGTGTTGTCAGAAGCTACCTTGTTGCATCAGCCATCGTCGCCATGTCGACGGTCCAGAGTGGCAGCCCGAGCCTGGCGCCGGCGCCGGCGGTGGACGACCCGAGCAAACACTGGACGCGGCACGGCCCTGTCCTGACGGTCTGCCTCGTCGGGCTGAACCTGCTCATGGTCCTCCTCATCTTCTTCTACTTCTGGCGGTTCTTCTCCGGGAAGCGAGGCCCGCCGTCGTCAACGATGGCCGGGGACGACGAGGAGGAGGGGGCGTCGTCGGCCGACACGTCTCCAGCGGGCTTGCCGGGGCACCACCAACAGGAGGAGGACATCGCGTCGTCTCTGCCCGTGTTCGTGTACTCCTCCGCCTCCGACGTCGACGCCGGAGCCGGTGGCCAGGGCGGGAAGGCGGCGGCGGAGTGCGCGGTGTGCATCGTGGGGTTCCGCTACGGTGACAGGGCGCGGCTCCTTCCGCGGTGCGGCCACCGGTTCCACGCCGACTGCGTCGGCGCGTGGCTGCAGCTCCACTCCACCTGCCCGCTCTGCCGCGCCACCGTGCTCCCACCCGCCGCCGCCTCCGAGCCGGCCAAGAACGAGGCGAAGGCCGCCGCGGCCGCCGCGGACGAGGACGATGACTGTCCGGTGTGAGGCCGCGCGCACGTACGCGCCGGGCGAGACGACAGCCGAGAGCATCAACAGCTATAGCTGTAGGTGGAGGGTCGAGCACGCAACGTGCGGAGGGCGGCGCCGGGCGAGAAGGCGACAAGCATCTTTCGGCGGTATGCATCGCTGTCCAGATGGAGGAAAGGTTGGTGATGACTGATGAGCGAGATGCATGAAGCGAGGTTTTGCTTCAACTCGCACGGCCGCTTTTGTTTTCTTACTCTCGATCTCTCCAGCTTGTTCTTTTGTTACGTACTCTCGCTGCTTAGTGTGTGTCCTCATCTATTTGTATATATTTGATTGGAGCTGTGTTCTAATTTGCTATATATACTTGTAACTTGTATAATAGTTTGTATGTTTGATATATGGTACAATAGTTTGTGTAAACAAATTGATCTGCATGCATGCATGTCTGTCGGATACAATTAGTAGCATCAGTACTTGTAATCAAGATTAATTACTCCTAATTGAATGCATGTAAGAGACGAGCGAAGAGCACTACCACAGGAAGCCTTATCGGTGCCAGTTTGTAACGGCTGTCAGTGCCATGATCGTTTAGATTTTTTTTTGGTGGAGTACTATGGATCGATGATTGTGTTATTATTATGGTTAATTTCATGAGGATGATTGTAGCGGACATCGCAATTAATTAAACATTATTCGCTTGCCAAAGAAAAAAAATGCATGAATATATTAGCTGCGCCGGTCTTATTAGTTGTCAGTTGTGTCGAAGCATTAACGCATATATAAATGCATCTGCATCAGATCGATTACTGATACGATGGTGATGAAAACCACTTCTGCTAGCCCGCAGTACATAAAGACCCTACCTAGTATATAAGCGATGAACTTTTTGGTTCGAAAAAGGGAAGAAAGATGCCTGAGGTACTGAGACAGTGAATTCGCCAAATAATTGAAGGCTCAGTTTTGGAACATTAACAATGGTGAGAATATTTATGTGACCTAACAACTAGCTAGGCCCCTTCTTTTTCCTACGTTAGTGTTCGGATAAGATGCCGGCGGGGGCCGTACATTTACGAATGTTAGTATTGATCTGATCATGTTGTGGGCATCTTTTGAATTGAAGGATGAGTCTGCCAAAGAAGAAACAAAAATCTTACATTTTCCATTACAATCCTAGCTATGTGACATTACTCCTTGTTTACTCTAATAAGCATTCTATATTTTTTGATAAATTGAATTTGTTTAGTCAACCCAAGAAAAAACATCATAATACAAGCAAGAAAAGAAGGTAAGTATTTAAATTATAGGGTATAATTTATTAGAAAAAATGTACAAGATCACACTTAATCATTGATTTTTCATAAAATATATAATTATCATCTATAAAACCAACATTTTGTGAAAGTGCTTCACAATATGAATATATTTGTATAAGTCATACTTTGACTAATGGTTGGTCAATTTTACAAATTTTGGTATTTTCAAATCAAAATATGCCTTATAAAAACATACAGAATGAGTACATGAGTAATTTCAATTCGCTCACAAACAAGAGCAATAGAACATGAGAGTTTATTTGAAAGGTTTTAATTATGACATTTTGTGCAAGTTCAGTCGAATTATATATCCTATTAGTCCCAACGTATTATCATTGATATTATAAATATCAAAATTTCAATAATATACTAAATACATGCATTAGTTTTGTTTCTAATGGTAAGTTCTATTTAACACATTCTCTATACGGTTTATGAGCATTACAGTAGATATTTTAAGTTAACGTACAAGCTTGTTTGTAACTAACGCTTTAGAATTGATAGGTTGATAGGAGTATCAGCGAATAGATATGTTGATATCAGCGAGTTACTTTCGATAGAAGTGAAACACGATCGAAGAAATCTTGGATCTTTTGACGAATAGTACCAAGTAGTAGGTCACCCAGGGCCACCGTTCTCGTGCAACTATAGCTAGCTCCGTTGAATCAGTGACAGCACTATCAACAAGATTGCACACAGATCGACACAGTACAGTTAACCGCATGTTGCATTTTCAGCAGCTGTGTCTTGTCACATCGACCAGTATCGCTTTACGAAAATTATTTGCTCTCTTTATATCTCAGGAAAGGGCTATTAACTTTGTTTCAAGAGATTATACCAATCATATCACATATTCATATGCCATATTCACATATTAATCGACATGTTCTTTTTAAAGAATAAAAAAGGACGGAGTGAAAGTAGTTTAAATGGTTAGATTCCTACCAGTAGAAACTACTCGCTCGACTTAGACATATGTACTCATAATTACATAATTACAGCTGATTATTTTTTCAGTGATAACGATATATCATTTGACATCAAGATGCCTACAGTGGCTTCATAAATCTCAACAAATACCACCCAGTCTTTGGATATGCTTATAGGGGTAAAATGTATGTGTGTTTATAAGGCTGAATATGTGTACGTTTATATAAATGCACTCTTCTATACCGTGTTTAAAAATATAATAATGAAAAATGATTAATATGATATAGTACTTTTCCGAGCTCCTAAACGTTACAATTTTTTTAAAAAAAACTATTTTAAATCTATTTTTCAACTTTATAACATTAGTTAGATCATTCATTTATACTATCTGATTGCATAATCATTTAGCTATTCATTAAAAAACATGTCTAGAAATGCTGGTGGACGGTCATATTACACGCATAAAAAGTTCACTTTTTACTTACTAATATAAAATTTCAAAAAATAACTAGAATAGCTATAAGCGAACAAGAAAAACATGTTTACCCATTCCACCTGTATGCATACTTTACTCCATCTGTTTTAAAATATAAGGATTTTTTATTTAAATTTTATATCATAATATAAGAGTTTCTTATTATTCTAATCTTTTTAATAATTT
The DNA here is from genome assembly GCA_030770085.1 of Oryza coarctata. Taxonomy (NCBI): domain Eukaryota; kingdom Viridiplantae; phylum Streptophyta; class Magnoliopsida; order Poales; family Poaceae; genus Oryza; species Oryza coarctata. Next base: position 11,879,237 of record CM061471.1, read on the forward strand.
CAAAGTTAGTCAAATGCCTATAAAGTAAATCTAACTGATTCAAAATTTATACTAAACAACATATAAATTATTATATTTTAGAATAGATAAAGTAACAATTTAGAATAGTACCGAACCATAGGAGCATTTTACTTTTTGTCAGGGAGTATTTAACTTTTTGAGCATGATATATAGGGTCAGAACCTAATATCATATACATAGTATCCCGATATATAACAGAAGCTCACATGGAACAGTTAGTATAATGTTATTTATGGGCAACTAGGCATTAATTTATGAGCATTGTCGTCACGACCAGTGGACTACGTACGTTGCCGTCGTCGAGCCTGGCCGGACACAGCCCGTCGTCAGTTGTGCCTCCCTCGGATCGTACCGGTTCGTACGCCGACGGCGACGTGCAACACTTTGATAGTCGACAATGACTTGCATACCTGCATGGTCGATCGCGGGGGACGCAAAAGAATTGAAAGCTACGGGCCATATATGTTAGTACCCTTTATTCCGTTTATATGTTTATTTTTTACTACTGTCGACATTGTCTCATTGCTAAAAGAGACAAATTGCTGACAACCAGTTTAAGGTTTCAGTAGCAGCTATAGAAGCCGCCAGTGACGAAAGGTCACAGGAAATACGATCTCTATGTTGACGTCTAGGTGGCCTCCTACAAAGATGATATTTACTGATGGTTGACATAAGGCAGCCAGCAGCCACCACGCATATTTTTGTATTGTCTTTCAGCTACTTACTCAGCCCTCTCTTAGGGAATCATGGCTTGTAGCTCCAAAGACATATTTTTAATGTCAAATTTCAAGGTGTTGTTTTGCTTGCTTATTCAATATGGGTTTAAGTTACTGACAGGTTCGCACACCTTTTATACTGTGTTATAATTTATCCTACAAAAAAAAATAGATGATGATCTTATGACCAAAGAAATGTATAGGTACTCTCAACAATCTCAACAAGTAGAATGTAAAAATTCCATACTTATAGGCACCACACGCTGATTAAATTTGCAATGAGCTTGTCATGATGATAAGGCATGCATATCCTTGAATACTATTAAGAGTTGACACGGCACGCTCATAAATGCATCTACGGTACTTTGATGGTTATTTATCTAGTCCTAAACATGCTTGCAAGTATGTATTATTTGTGCCATCTTTTTAGCTGCCAAGGTCTCAATGTGATATCCCTAAAGAGTAAAAATGGCTTGCCATTTATAAAGTTTACCGAAGCATTGTCATCTAATCCTATATTATACTCTCTAGCCAAGCTTACTTTCAAGCACTCTTCTTTTTCTTTATCACCATTGAGATTGCCTTTTCTCTTATCCTGATATGTCCCTCTGCTCGTGAAAGCATGTACCATCCACTTTTCTTTGTGCGTATCTTTCCTCTTGGTTTTATGTTCTCTTATCTTTACTAGCACCACGGTGGTATCATGTTAGGTACTGGCATCAACATTTTCTAATTGTATAGGCACCACAGGTAGATCTAGTTGTATAGACACATCAAGCTCAACTATTGGTGCTAGCGAAGGTTCCACCATGGAATATGCTAGTTGTTCGAGTGTTTGTTGCTAGGAAGGTAGTGAAGGAATCTCTGATGTAAGCTCAATAATTTGCAGTGTATGCGATGGAAGTGGCGGTGGTGAAGGGTGCCTAGGTGAGGCCTGCGAAAGATCGCTCGGTTTGTCTCAGTCATGTAAGGCACGAGATGGCCACTCTAGTCATCTTGGTGAAGGAACTATTGAAGTCTTAAGAGAATGTCTCTCTTGTGCCATAAAATAATCTCGTCCACCGCATCACCAAGATATACGATGCCCTCGGGGGTTTGAATGTCTATCTCATACCCCATATGTTTTTTTAGACAATTTGCACATATACCTTGGCACATTCATTAGTAATGTTGGTGTAGTGAAATCTCTAGCCTGGTATCACCCTTCTCATCGCAACTTCAGCTGTTCTTCATGTCCTATTGACTGAGATATGCAGTCTGCAGGGTATATACTCCTTCAAATCCTCCCTCAACTATTCTTCTTTATGTAATACTTGTTGAGATATGCCTTCCAATTTTGCCATAAGTTTCTCATCTCCTTCAGAACAAACTCCCTTGCTTCCACCTCCATGCCTTTGGAAACGTGAACCTCCTTTTCATCTCCGTAAAACCTAATTTCTTTTTCATAGGATAACCTTCTTCCAGTCTTTAAATGTAATATCCACATTAAATCTTGCTATAGCCCCGCATTGGATGTTGTACTTCACATAGGCATGTTCAAGTGATAGCGGTCTACCCTCGTCGCTGATCTGCGTGATGATGTTGATTTCGTTTGATAGCTTGTTCTTGCTTCACTCTCCTCATCTGCATTTGGGCTTAGCTGCATTGTTCACTCCACCCTCCTCCCCTTCTGTAGATGAGGCTACCACTTGCCTTTCATGCTCTTCTAGCATTGTTATGGCTTTCCGTTTTGACCATCACGAGGCATTCTTCTAGTGCAACATTAACATCAATAGATTAAAATATGCAGATAAATAAGTGAGACAAAAGGAACAATAGCTGACTAGAACGTACCAACTTTACGGGCGAGATGTAATGGGAGTCGACCTCATCATCGTACCCAGCCTTTTTTTTTCTTCTGTGATGGATGACGATCACTCGGTGAGTGGTATAAAGACTCACTCATGGTAGCGTTGTCCAAGCTTGGCGACGAGCATTATGGCACTACTTGCATGGATACAATGTTAATTTGTTGGGAGCCCACGATTTGAGCCTCATCCGTTGTCTTGTCACCCACTTATGGCGCTTTAGTAGGCTTTTTGATCGTATTTATGACTAGAAAGATATGTTACAAAATTCACTTATTATTATACAAATTTTCTAATTTCATCGGAATTAACTATTTGCATCGAAATTAACTATGAAATGTATCGAAAGCAGAAAATATCCTAATATTAGACAAAATCATTGCAATTTGTGTGAAAATCCTACACAAAATCATCAAGTTAGTACAATTCAACATAAGTCCCATACAATGTGTCACATATAAAAGTTTGTACAGTTCTAACAACAATTTATCAAACACCTAATTTATCACAAATAAAAATTAGTAAATTAAATATTGTTCATATTAAAAGTAACCATATTATTTCAACTAAAATTCATCTAAAAGGAGCCCATTATATCATCTACAAATTCATATTAAAAGGAGCCATATTTTTTTCATCTAACAATATGCCATACGAAATTCACCCAAAATTCCCCACAAAATCATTCCAACCATTCTATGCAATTTTTTCATCTAACAATTGACCCATACGAAATTTGCCCACCCTCCCCCTAAAAAAATTGTATCCCATGATTCCATACAATTCACCCAACATTTTTGCCAAACAATAGTATCCCATCATTTTCATCCAACAGTTTGACATATGAGATTCACCTAAAATTTAAATCCTCCCTATAGAATTCACCATTTCATAATATTCATCCAAATTAAATCCTCAAGATAACATTCTTCTAGCCATGCATTTTGAAGGGTAGAGAGATGTTGATGATAGCCAAGGGATAGTAATGAGGCACGCCACGACTGGGGGCGATGAGGAGGTGGTGTGGCACCGAAGGGTGGCGAGGAGGTGCAGCGGCAATCGGGGTCAACGATAAGGCGCTGCAGCGGCTAGGGTTTAGTGAGGAAGTGACGACATGTAGTAATCTTAGCGGCTTGGCACGGAGGGTGCTTCACTAGTGGTGGGGTAGTGGGAGGCAAAAATTTTGATAGCCTAACGGCTAGGGTTATCGCAGGCTCCAACACTTAGAAATTTCCGCCCCACGTGCTCCTTATAAGGTCGGTCATTTCCGTTGGTGGGCCACTTAGGAGGTTCACCAACAAATCACTAGAGGCTACTAACATGGCCCGCCAGCTACTTATGCACCAACTTGTGGGTCTCTATAACGCTTTCTATTAAACTAAAAAATGATTAAAATTGTAAATTTCCAACAAAATTCATTAGAGCTCCAAATAAGATGAAACCAGTTTTGTTAGATTCATAATTTTATGTTTTATGTCCCCATAAAATTGAATTTGACAAATCTACCTCAAAAAATGCATGTATATTATTTACTATAGGTACATACCATATTTTACATATAAAACTTGTAAAATCAATATCTCTCAAATGAAAGATAAAAAATAGAAATTCTTTCGCTTATCACCAATTATTTTTAGTTCCCACATATTTGAACTTAATTTCTTAACATATTTCCATCTATCTAAAATTCACAGAGATATGTTACATTAATTCAAATTTTTGCTTACTAGACAAAAACAAATACATGTAAATTCATATTAGCCTCTCATAGTTTTTCCTACTCCATTCTCATGCAAGTATGGCATCAGTGATTCACCAATGGTAGATTCTATGAGCTTAATCTTATTTCAAAAATCTGTGAATAGAGGCATAGTGGCATATTAATTGTATTCTTTGACATCTTCAACACCATCAACTTCTAAGATTGTTGATTTCCTAGAAAGCACTATGTCTTTCTTCAAATTCAATGGATCTGTTACATAAAAAATCTAAGCCGCACGATCAGTGAGTATCCATGAGTCATCCTTGTAACCTACATTGCCGAGGTCAACAACTGTTAGCCCGAAGTTGTCCACGAACACGCTAGATAGGTGTTTCATCCATTGGCACTAAAACAACGAGATTTGTATATTATACCAATAGTCAAGTTCACAGATCTCTTCTATGAACCTATAGTAAGTGCTTGTTTGTCCCATTGTGTTAATTGCTTCTACTCGAATGCCATTATTTTAGGATACACTATTTTTTTGTCTTTTGCTTTGGTATATAATATGTAGCCATTAATGTCATATGCTTGCCATGAGGTGTACACACTTAATGGGCCACGTGCCAATCTATATATTGTCTTTTCTTTCATTGTTTCTCCATTTGGCAAGTTTTGGTCCTTCAACCAATCGATGGGGTGGCATTTGTGCTATTTCTTGATCCACACTTCTGAGCACTCGACATTGCCAGCTCTTATTTGATTTTGATGCTGCTCTATATACACCTCTACTATCGCGAGCTATTGCAAAACACTATAATGAGCATCTTTCACTACTTTGTATTCATGGTCAACTATTGTTTTCTTTCCTTTAGTCCCCTTTCCAACTAATCTCCCCTCATGTCAGGGTACTAGCAAACCCTTAGGGCTAGCACTCTACGACTTCTAAGTAGAGTATCCTATGCAACACTCTATGACTTTTTTAGTAGTGTGTCCTTCTATCATCACACCCTTAGGGTAAGCATGGTTATAGACGTACCCCTTTAGAATGGACATATAACGCTTGTATGACCACATATGATGTAAGTATAATGAACCAAGTGTAATTATCTATGTGATTGCATGACGCCAATATGGATGTTGTGTTCGTATACACGTGCCCACCTAGCCGCTACGTTTGAGCATGCAGTCCAACGTAGCAACCGCATGGCCATCATGTGTGCTAGCCGTGCACCTCCATGTATGACTCCCTATCAATTGCCCTAAGGGGCTGACCAATGGGGCTTGAAGGTTTGCTATCAGGGCCCATAGATTAGTGGTTGTGACCTGTGAGCTATGCGCGTGTGCTCAGTTTACGGTGGACTACGAGTCTAACACCTGAGGTCCACCTCTTGTGGATTTGGTCCACGCGCTCGCCTATGCTGACACTAGCGCTCACGTAATAATCTAGTTTTTCTTAACAAAAATAATTAATAAATTTAAAAATCTCTATTACAAACTTTAAATTAACATTTAAATTAATCTGTTTAAGTCTCTAATTTTTTCTAAAAATGAGTATAGTATGCTTGTTTATATGGCTTTTATTATTTTAGCACTTTTTCTTTACATTGGTCTTGTAAACGTTATAGATCTAGAAGAGCCACAATATATGGAGGTCAATCTCGAAGATCTCAGAAGTGAGCAAGACAAGTCATATTATTTTAATCATATTGATAACTTGTTGTTGCAAAATTTTATTTTTGTTTAAATTATTGTATTATGCTTTATTAAAATTACTCACGTAAATACTTGTTTATTTAGCTAGACCTACAATTTCTTTTTATAACCTTATTATTATTATTATTATTATTATTATTATTATTATTATTATTATTATACCTTGACAACCCTAGATAACAAAAACCACTAATAAGCACTCTATCTTTAATGGTAACTTTTAGAATAATGCTTAGCACTACTTAAACTAGAAAATTCATATATGTTTTATAAAAATTCCTTTAAGAATTATCTATAACTTTTGTAACTTTGTAATTAAAGCTTTTATAGCTATAAACTATAATTCCCCATTCAAAATTTCTAAAACCTAATTTCAATGGGACACGAGGTGCACGGTTTCAATAAAAGCACCTCGGTCATCTTAAGGACCGGTCTTTGGGCCTTAGTTGCAAAGCATAATGCATACAACCATATGTCTAATGAGTATGGCTAAACATAAAACCTAGCCTAGGTTTAGTCAAAGGGAAATAGATAAGGCAGAGGAAGTGTGGGTCCACAGACATCTCGACATAGCCATAGTCATGTGAGGAATGCCTAGAGACATAGGCCATCTCTTCTATCCCAATTAGTACTTGCCTAGAAGGTTTATGTTGATTCTTTTGATTAGGGTTAAGTTAGGTGGATGGTTATGTCACAACTTTTGCCCATGTACCGTGGTGATATGTGGCACGTGGTAGCATGAGGAAGACGTGTCTGGTGGGTAAAATGGACCTTTGATCAAAACAAAACCATTCAAATAACTACGCCCTCAGTTATGGGCAATACTAATAATGTTCCAAAGTTAAATATTTTTCTTCTCTATGATTTTATAACTCTTTCGATAGGGTGAAAATCAAGTGCATGTGGGTACATGTCTTAGTTTGTACCATAGTATGTTTAAGTCCATGTCGATGCATGACTAATCTTTAAGACTTATGCAAAATCACCTCAGTGAGTGATTCAGTAAACAACTTGGCTTACTAGTAGGATTGCTCTTTAGTTAAAAAATAGCCTTAATTAAGTAATGATTTAAAACTACTATTTCATACAAATAAACCTATAATTATTAACTCCTAGTATTCTCTCGTATAGCTTGTACCTGCTATCAAGTGCCTATGGGGCTGTTAGTCTTTTAGTGGTTTTATTTATTTATTTTTATTTGAGTTGTTAGGCCTTTAGTAGCCATATAATAAACTTGTTAACACTTCTGCTATTATACTCTGATATTTATTATTTAACTTAGTAATGTATATCTTACTTACTAGGACAATAATTTATGCACGTGCAGATGAGAAATATTTGAGTATTTTTTGGACACAATACACCACCAAATCCCATTCCAAATTATCACAAATGTTTTTTTATTTTAGTTCTCATAAATAACTTTACTATTTTTGTGTCCATTATCCTGAGTTTTTCCTCATCCATTCCCACCATAATACCTCCTGATCTACCAGAGGCAAGGAGCCAAGTCCATTTAAATGGCACACTCGCTGCTATGTATTCCAACAAAGGATTATTAAAGTCATGCTTTACTGTCTCTAGAGACCTATAAAATCAGGTCTGTTTTCTGAAATCATATCCTTTCACTGTTTTATTTTCTCCTGATTTCCCATACCTCTTATATTCCATATCAGACCATTCATTTTTCTCTTTTTGTTATTTTTAGCATCCCTTCTTCTATTCACCTTATGAGTGACCTTGACAATTTCAAGGTTTCCTTAATCATTTTGTTTTTTAGATGAACAAGATTGCATATGTGACAACATCCATTATGCCCTTTCAAAATCAGAATCATTCTCATCAGAGAGAAATTCTTTTTCTAGTTCATTTAGATCAGGGGGACTTTCACCTGATTTTTGTTCATCTCCACTATTGAGTAAACTTTGATTTGCTAGTTGATAAGATAAATATCCAGCCCACTAAGTGCTAGGCATAATGAGGATAAAGGCCTCTAAAAAAATTATTTTCGTTCTATGAACTTTAAGGTATATAAAGTCTCATAGTTAACTCTTGTAGTGGAACAACAGAGACTCCATTTCACTTAGGTTGATTTCATTTAGGTCAGAGGCATACCTAAGTCAAGGTAATCCTCCTTTAAAACACGTATTGCTCCTACGTTTTTTTTCATAAAGAGATTAATCAGATTCTAGGTCCTTACTCAAATGTAGCAGGTTAGCATCAATAACCTTAAGAGAGCAACCTAGATCTACTCTAATTAGACTAGCCATATTGGCTAAAGATATATTCGAATCATTAACAATGGCTAAAAGCATTCTGAGCCTCCTTCCTATCAGTTTCTATATCTTCTTGTCCTCCCTGTCTCTTAGCCTTTTGCTTCTCCTGTTTCTTCTTCTAACTGTCCTGTTCATCTTCAGGAATTATCACCCCTAGCTTCTCTACAAAGTTTAGACACTTGGGAATAAAAAAGGTCATCACTCTCCACCAGTTGCAGCTTTCCTTCTTCATCCTCTCACATACCATCATCCTGATTGGACTGCTTAGGGGCGCGCACCTTCTGTTTGTTATTATTGGATCCTCCAGCTAGATCTTCTAGCCCATCATCTATCTGTCCACTTTGTCTTCTTCCTGAATTCTTAATGCTAGTTCTCTATCATGCAGAATATGAGAGCATCTTTCTCTGTCTTCCTCCAGCATCAGTTCAGGCACAGTCAATGACTTCAGTTCTACATATCCTGCATAACAAGTCCCAGCTTGGTCTTCCTTCCTATCAATCATGTTGCCTTCCCCCACTTCTGGTGGTCTTTTTCCTATACTCTTTTTTTTCTTGCATTAGACTATCTTTAGCCTCCAAATAATCCTCTTTCACTACTGTCTCCAAAGTATAGTGAGCTTCATACATTAAACCTTTTGGAGTTGTCAAACTCAGCTTTAGAGGGAGAATCTTCAAGTCAATCATGCAAACCTTGATCCTAACCAAATATGTGACCCTGACAGTGGGCATATCCACACTTTGGACAATTCCTAAGTTGGTGCCCACCTCAAACAAGGATAAGTAACCTTTCATCTCATCTAGTATCCTAGTCACATGAACCCAAATCCTAAGTCCATTCCTTGACATTCACTTGGACCTCTGTTCCTTTGGCAGCAAAATAATCAAATAATCCTATTTGGGAAATCTCATTTGAAAAATTCATTTGGTTATAGCTTTAGCTTTCCAAACCTAATTCCATTTGAACTATTGTGCAAACCCTTCCTCTAGCTGTTGTTCTATTAGCTCACCAGTACAACCTTTGATGATTGAGATTAGTGCTAGGGGTTGAACTATTTTTTTTTGGGGGGGGGGGGGTTGGTGTTCTAAATGAGAATACAACTCAATCCAGGTGCTCCATACCCCCACAAACATGGTAACAGGTCTCCGTTGTTTGTAATACAAGCAATCCTTTGTTCTATGTGAAGCTTTACTATAATTGATGCAAAACACTGATACTGTGCAATCTCTAGAATGATGCCCCATGTACTTACATTTATTGCAGAAAATTCGTTGAGAGTTGGGATTCATACCATGAAGAGTCATACCCGAAGCTGACGTATGATCTCTACCTTGGGGCTTCTTCTCTAGTGCTTGAGTTGTTTTCCCTCAGAGATGGTTGGTGAGGTTTCCACAGCATCCTTGGCTTGCACTAGGCGGTATTGTTGGGAAGTCATCTTTCCCTTCACCATCGAGATCCCAGCATCACCCACTCCTGATGTCGCCACTTGACCCTCCCACAATGTGAACCATGAGATGTACCATCATATCAAAAAACGACGAAAGGAAGCACATCTCTAGTTGGCACATAGTGTCTATCATAAATGTAGAAGAGGACCTAACTCTTGAGGATCAATGACCTTTTATGAAATGGCATTAAAGAAGTAGCACATCCTTGTGATGACCACCTTTACATAAACTGGTTTGACTGCCTTGATTGAAATAGCAAGAAACACTTTGAGCATCACATGGTAGTCATGTGAATTATAGTCAGTCATCAATAAATCTATCATTGAAACTAGTCATTTTTTATGAGAAACCTATAGGTACTCTCACCCTATTACACAATGTCCTTTTCTCCTCTTTTGTCAAGGTGAAGTTAGCTGGGAAAACGCATGTTTTGCCATTACCATTATTGATGGGGTGACTTCAATCCATCCTTTGTCTTACTCGGTATGTTTAGTAAGAGCCCAATGGTGCTTTGAACACATTCTTTTGCAAGTGCATTACATCAATAGCATGGCAAACTTCTAAATCCTTCCAGTACGACAAGTACTTAAAGAAGATAGATTGCTTCTTGATTGACACAGCGGGTTTGTCTAACATTTTCTTTTGCTTTGTGCCCTTCTGTTGCCCCTTTTTCTTCTTCATCATCTTTCCAAAAATGACATTGATGTTCTCCGTCACTTGGGACACATATTTTTCATTACGATAATATGGTGTGGCACTAGTCTCCATTGTGTTGTTGAAATGCTCTAATTGATTGCGGTATTGGTGGTTTGTCTTTAAGAACTATCAGTGCCGTATATGCACAAACATCTTAGATCCAGTAAGGTACGTGTACATCATTCCATCGATGCATATAACACACTTTGTATTCCCCTTGATCTGGCTAGATAACAAAAACAACAAGGGATAGTTATTGATGGTAACAAAAATAATAGCTCTAAGTGTGAAGTACTACTATAAGAATTCATCTCACACTCGAATCCCCATGTTCCATAGATTAGCCATATCCTCCATCAATGGTTCAAGAAACACATATATTTCGATACTAGATTGTTTGGAGCCTTGTATAAGTATGTACAATAAAATATATTTTTGTTTCTGGCCAAGCAATGTTGGAAGGTTGTACATAGCAAGGAGAATTGACCAAGTGATATGTGAGCTGCTCAAGTCACCAAAAGAGTTCATGTTGTCTGTACTCAGTGCAAACCTAACATTTCTTGGATTCTCTGCAAATTCTAGGTGCTTTGCATCGAAATTTTTTCACTGTCAAGCATCGGCTAGGTGACGAGGCATACCATTCCTCTTGTGTTTTTCATGATGCCAACGTATAAGTTCAGTGTCCCTAGGGTTCGAGAACAAACGCTTCAAACGATCTTTGGGTTGCAAATACCACATCACCAGCTAAAGAATCTTCTTCTTGTTCTGCTCAACTGAAGCAGAGTTTTCATCTTCACCAACATGCTCATCCTTTGGAGACTGGTTACCAGTCTTTTACCGACTGGTTTTACACGTTAGGCAGCTATCCAACATTGTGTACTCTTTGTGATACAAGATGAAGTGGTTGACACAAGTGTATATCATTTCCACATCTAGCGACAACAGATAAATAAGTCTCTTTGCTTGACATGTGTTGGTTGGAAGAGAGTTTCGATTCAATAACAACCTCTTCAACAAACCCAATAAATCATTTAAACTACTATCGGACCAACTATTTTTGAATTTTAGGCACTAAACACAACACCATGAAATCCTTGTCACACCCCTTTGACTCATCATACAAAAGTTATTTTGTTGCCTTCTATAACCTATCAAAATTATCTTGACCTCTCACATGATTCGATAGCACTTCCGATTCCACGTGTCACAGCATCTTCTCTAAATCGATATCATTATCGCTGGTGCCATCAGTACCATCCCTCAAACCATGGTCATGATCATCGTCCATCATAACATGGTCAAGATCATCATCCATCATAACATGATCAAGATCCGACACAACTTTGTTAGATTCATTTACCAGAATATACCAGCTACCTTCTATGAAATCTTCACAACGATCCTCTTGGGGTGCTTCAATGCTAGTTCTCTAAGATACATTTTCCTCTCCATGAATATTCCAAGTTGTATAGTTCTTAACAAATCCATGCATCACCAATTACTATTTGAATACATCTATAGAACTCCATAGTTTCTAGTTCTTATCATCAATACATGGACAACTGATTTCTTTGATCTTCTTCCTCACAGCACCTTGGCAGCATCAATGAACTTAGAAACTCCCTCAATATATAACGTATAAAATCTTGGCGTATTGTACATCCATGAACTGAACATCTGCAAATTCAAACATACTTTTTTACATGCCTCCGTAAAACTAAGTTTGTATATATGGTAAAAAAATAGCTAAAGTATAGTACATATTGGAAAAGTAACAAATAACTAATCTTGGAGCACAATGGAAAGCAAGAAAAATAATAACCTTTCTGTTATTTTTTATAGTAAATAAATGATTGTTTTTCATTTATCTAGAAATAAAATAATGATAAAAATAATATACACGCCAAAGAAAAATCTATAGTATATATGGTCTTGTTGCTTGAATAAAAAATATTCACCACATGATGTAAATCAAAAATAAAACAAATTATTAATTTATATTGTAATAACATGGAAGAATCTCCTAGATCTTAAAAAATAAATGCATACCAATTTTCTCTCTCTTCATAACTAGTAGCTAGCAAAATCAACCAATCATCATCATTGACAAAGTAGTTAAACCATTCCTCAAAGATTGCATAAAAATTTTGGGCTAAATTTAGCTCCAAGTTGCCAATTAAAAATTCTAGATCTAGAATTGAACTTGGCATGTAATACAATATGAATCCAATTAAATCTACACAATTGTAAACACAAAATCACCCAAAAACTAGATCAAGAAAGTAGTAGTATAAGTATCCAACCTTAGATACCAAAATCTACCAAAGATTTCAAGTTGAAAATCTTCTCCTGATTTTTTTGGTTTCTAAAGGAGAGAAAAAGCTCAAGCCCTATTAAACAACCTAAGGAAGAAAATGGGCTTATATAAGGAGGTTTTCTCTAGTGAGCTTCTTAAGTGGTCGTCTACGTAAAAATAAATTGTGGTGGCCACTTAAGAGGCTCAGCAATAAAAACCCTCCTATTTTTACTAACGGCCCACATTATGCCCTACCAACTTTAAAACCTGATGGTGCATAACATAGCCCACTTGTGAAAATAGGGACTATCTTTGCTAGTGACTTACTATAAGGGACCACCAACGAAGATGCATTATCATTGGTGGCCCACTATCCCCCGTCCCCCTTCAGGTAGCTTAGCGCAAGCAGCTAGGCCTAAGGCTTGCCACTAAATTCAAAGGGGTGACTTCTTCCACAGTAGTTTTATATTTAAAAAAGTTTAAATATCCCCTAAATTTTACTCAAGAGCTAGTCCGTCTAATACTCTAAACACTGAGCTTATGAACTTTTTGGTTTGATACAAAATAACGCTTGAGCGGTTATGTAAAGTGGTTTTACATGATGACATGCTAATTAATCCAACGTTTTTTGCCGTGTCTATATATTCAAATAAAGAAAACATAAAATGATCTATATGGCTTAAAAAAGAATGACTTGTGAGTAAAAATGAAGCATCATATTTCTTTTTCCTATTTCTTTTTCCTAGTATATTTTTCTTGTTATGTTGGTTGGTACAATCATCTCACCAGAAAAAAATGTAAAATCATCAAGTCAGCATGCCAACAAGAAAAACAATTGGATCAGCATCACAGCTAAAATCACTCGACAAAACCGCTTTAGGGATTATTTCAACGAAACAAGAAAGTTCATGTGGCTGATCAATACATGGTTTAATTAAGGTTGCTAGACAAACTCTTGGTAAAGCTCCTTGGGGAGAGGCGTATTTGAACTTTTTCGGCTTAGATATTTTAAAAAATAAAAAAGTATAGCTACATAAAGTAATTATGTTTATGATAAATTAATTTAATATCATTTTTTCACATATTAAATCTTGCTCCTAAAATAACTCTATTTTTCAACCACCCCATTTGTTACATAAAGATTTTATCTTTTAAATAACCATTCAATTAAAGTTTGTGAAATTAGATGATTTATTAAATTGGTGGGCAATTATATTAAAGTCTGAAGAAGTAGACAACATTCTGATATTTTTGTATTTGTACTGTTACGGGTGGAATGGTTAAAAATGAAGTTTTTTTTGATAGAGGTAGTATTATTTTTGCCTATAGGTATGAGTTAGCATTTCTTTTGGATTTGTTTGCGTGATGTATCCTAGATCGTCTTGTATTGGAGTTGTATACCATTTGACTGATACTAGCGAAAACTGACGTCGACATGCAATATTTTACACAGATACGGCGCCAATACATATTTTTTATATGAGATTCCAGATCATGGGATCGAGAAGAGGTAGTAGTAGGGAGGATGCCAAATGATGAATGATCATCAGGATCGACTCTGCTGCTGTCCTTTGGTTGTACGAACAGGTACACACTGCATATATATATATATATATATATATATATATATGCACAACCTGCAGCCAAACTGAGGCATGCGTTCACACAACACAACGCCGGACGCCGGTCGTCAATAGTACAAAAGAAAAAAGAATGTAGCTAGCTAGGCTGTCTGGTCGCTGGATAGTCACGAGGGATGGTGGAAAATCTTTAGCTTTTGGGCGCGATCGATCGATGTGGACGTTACGTTGTGTTCGTTGCCGCTCATGCAGTGCTAAACTGTCAGCGCATTATGTACCCATACAGTACGTTGAATTGCGATCGTCGTCGATCCTATCTATCTATGGTTGACAGTTCGATACTTCGATATAGGATGAACTATGGATTGGACCACCTTATACCTCGTCTTTTTCACATCAGACTATATGAAATCCATTTTTCCCCCACACTGCACTCTCATGTATATATAATATGCTTCCTCTAGAGTATCTATATATTTTTATCTTCTGTCTCACTGCACCTCCTGACTTGTGCAGAGAAGCTGAGATTAAAGAATGGTCTAGAGTGGAAAAAAGTAAAATTACCTATAGTTGTGGAGCCCAAAGATTCGAGTCCAATTTACTTATATTATCAGGTAGATTATTGTAAATTATCAACTTGATTGTAGCGTTAAATTGCATATTTTATAAGCCTAACAAATAAAAATATAACAGAAGAAAACTCTTTTTTAAAAAATGTTTTTTTAAAACGTGGAGAAAATAATTTATTTTAATAATCTAAGTATATAATCTAAAAAAAACATGGTCTCGATACATGACCAAAGCAAAACTTAGATATATAATAAAAGGTGGTCTAAACACTACGGCTCACTCTATCGATAAGCCCTGCTGTATAGCTAGCTAGCTTCTCCAATCACTTGAGCTATATATATAGTCACCAAATTCATTTGCTGCGCCCTGAAAAAAAATCAAGGAAATTATTGATTTGCCTGTGCTAGCTAGACAAGTCCCAAGCAAACAAAAGTTGTCCGGTTGGACCAGTGCTCCGGGTCCACTCAAAGCAGATGTTGCTAGCAGGCAACAGTTGGGCACAGGTCGCTGTTGTGTGGATGCTGATCGATCGATCGGTCAGGGTCCTCGTTGCCGGCCATCCCGGAGATGAAGGCTTGATGGCGAGATAATTAACTAGAGAAAAAGGTTTATCATCCGCGCAACCTGCTTGAGGATGAGCTAGCCATCACCACTGATCAGAGACCGAACTCAATCGCGGTTCACAACCATCAACCTAGTTAGTGTCCGGGGCTTCTCAAAAAGAAAAAGAAAAGTTAGCGTCCGGGGAGACCGATCTTGCCGGCGACCTGGCGTGGTGACTTGGGCCGCATTTTGAAGCTTTAGGTTGGCCTTGGGCCAACCTAATCGTACCAAATTACCACGCCACGGTTAATGGGCCTCACGGCTCAGTTCTGAGGGACTAATCTAGGCCATTTAATTTCTGGTTTATTGGCCTGTTATTCTGTTAAGCCTATCACGGATTTTATGGAAAACATAAAAAATAAGTTTAGGCTTGACAGTTTCTATGTTTACACTATCATATCAAATATAAGCCTCTAGTTTTAGGCTTGCACTTTTTCCTTACTTTACCTTTCTTCTTGAGGTTCGCCATTGGTATCTCTTGTGTATTTCATCCCTGATATCTCTGCTCTACTATACTTAAAAACTGAGCCATCCGTCCGCTCTTTTCAAACCAAAAACTAGAAAATAAAATCAAACGGTTTGTCAATGAAAAAACTTGTTAGATCAAGCTCTTTATACTTGTATATTCGCATGGGTCCACCCTGTTATAATGTACACGTATGTTACTAGGAACGAACGGAATGGAAGAAAGAACACCATTCCAGCGTGGCCTTTTTTCCTCTCTTCTCAAACAGCCACAACCAATTTTAGCCAACCACTACGCATGGCGATCCTAAAATTAGCAAAGGCTCGCAGCATAAAGACGCCATGGCCACCTCCTCCCAAGAACCGAGCAGCTCATCGATCCCAAACCCAAAGAGGCGCGGCGCGGCGCGGTGTCGATCGATCGCATCAACCCCTACCAAATACTACCAATAGATCGATCGATCGATCGCCGCCTCTACACGTACGCACCAATGGCGTCTCCGGTGCTTGCCTGCTACGTGGCCGCCCTCGTCTGCCTCGCCGCCAACGTCGTGCCGGCGTCGTGCGCGCGAGCCACCACCGCCCTGGCGCCGTCTAGCATCCCGGAAACGTGCAAGGCCGTCGAGGAGCAGAAGCTGTGCGTGGAGTCGCTGTCGTCGCTGCCGCTGACGGCGAGGGCGGCGGCTGACACGCGCGTGCTGGCGCGCGCGGCGGTGCTGCTGGCGAAGCAGAACGCCACGGCGACGGCCGCGTACCTGTCCCAGCAGTACGGCCCCACCGGCGGCGACCCGGACAGCAAACCGTACGACACGGAGCGGTGCGTGGGCGACTGCACAGGCAGGTACAACAGGGCGGTGACCTACCTCGGCGACGCGGTGGCGGCGCTGGACGCCGGCAAGTTCGACGAGGCGGCGCTGCTGGTCGGCGCCGGGCAGACGGAGGCGGAGCTGTGCCAGAAGGGGTGCGAGCACGTGCGGCTGCCGGAGTTGCTCGCCGCGCGCAACAGCGCCGTGGACCGCCTCTGCAACGTCGCCACGGACATCACCAGGCTGCTTCAACAGCACTGATCAGATTGATCAGATCTCTTGCGGGTTACTTACTAGCCTGAAACGAGGATGGGTTGCTATCTATTTTTATTTGGCTGACCTGATTAGTTCTCAATGGGCAATGTAAATCATGCGTCATATTATTAATTGAAGTGCCAAAGCCCAAATATTCTGTCAACCTCGGTCGAATTAATCAAATCAATCAAAGATCATAATCTGAATTCAATCTCTGAATTTTCAATATTCTGGAAGGAGAGAGAAAAAATAGGCTACATATTTGTTGTCATCTGAGCTCCAATAATTATGTAAGAGAAAGAGACATATTCTATTATAATATATATATATATATATTATAGATAGATTATTAGGTAACTGTAGAAGATGTATTAATTTTTAGAGTTAATAGTTGGCTATATTATTGAATTCAAAAGCTTTATATCGCCATATCGTCCTAATCATGTGCATCAGCGTGTCACACTTTTCACCACGCTCTAGCCCATGTTGATACCTATAAATATTACTCAACTTCGTCAAAAAAATAATATAGTAAACTTTAGAATTTAAATTTTATTCTAAATGAAACAACTTATGACATGAAAAAAATATAACTTTTATCACTAAAATACGCATACTATATTTTGGCTTTATTATAACTCAACCAACAATACATATATACAAATAATTCTTTTTACTCCGCTCCATGTCGTATTTTCTAAAGACAGAGTAAGTAATATAAGCCTTTAAACATTTATCTTAAACTACCACACACGCTAGGAAAAGAGAAGAGAGAGGATAAGCCACCCCCATATATCATCAACCTTCAAACAAACTCCAAAAGAAAAGAAAAAGAGAGAGAAATAAAGAGTTGATTGGGGAAATAAATAAAATAAAATTATTTGAGTTAATGTATAGAGATAATGTATTATGCATATTAACTTTTATTTAATAATTAGTTTACATAGATAAAATTATAGACATCAACTATATCATCTATAAGACTTAGGCTACGTTCTTTTCATCATTAAATAAATATTAATTATTATAAATTTAAAATTTTGATTTATTTTTTTATGAATAGTTTTTTTTATAAAACGTACGGTTTAAAAAGCTTGCCCAATAAGCTGTAGCCAAAAATACGCAGGGCCGTTCATTTGGGATGTTCGGTTGAGCTTACCACCTGCACAAGAAACACAAAGTGGTTTATTATAGCATGATTAATTAAGTTTTTAATATTGTTAAGTTGAAATATATATTTGTTTGATGTTTTAAAAAAATTATATATAAGAAGTTGGTTTAGAAAACGTGTCCATAATAATATAGGAAAGTAGCCAGCTCGAGCTTTAGAAAAGAGCGGAGCCTGAGCCCTGCTCCAAGGTATCTCACAGGATATATACATAGAACTATATGAGAAGTATGTTCACTTGTACCAGCAGGTATTGACCGGCGAGCGATGTCCAACGAGCAGCAGCCATGTTGACTGGCATGGACCAAGGAGCATTAGAGGCGGAGCCTGCATGCTCCATCGAGGGCGCCGGTTGTGAGGCTCCCTGTGATGGCAGCACCGCGGCGGCGCTCGTTGCCGGCGTGTCATCTTGATTCAACTGGTGGCTAGGACGCATGGACCAGATCGTGCAGTGGAGGAGGTGGATGCAGGGACTGGGAAGGTGGAGGAAGTGGGTAATGGCAGCGATGTATTCGGCAAGGTGGAAGAAGAAGAAGCTTTGTTTTTTTTTTTTTGGCGGGCACGAGGAAAAGTTTCGCGGTCTTTTTTTAGCGCGCGCACGGCGCATCGGATCGGCGCGCCGTGGAGATAGGAGGCTGCATCGCTACAACGGAGAAATAGTCGTCCGTAACACATCACTGCCCCTTCTTGCGTTCGACAACAAAATAACGTACGACCGCTTTCTCTCTTTCAGTACCTCTTCACCACGTCGGTGAAATCCAATATGGCGTATCTTACGGCAGATTTTCCAAATTGTCCATTTCTACGTTCAACAGAGGACAAAGAGAGAGAAAAAGTTTCTTGATTCTATAGGCATATTTTTCAAACATAAGTTTTTAAAAATTACTTTAAAAATTACTTTAAAAATTATATTAATATATTTTTTAAAATAGAGTGATAGATAGGCACTGAGATTTTAGGCTACCACGTCGCCGCAAGCACACGAGTGGTGATCAACAGTAGGCCATCGGTTATGACCCAGTAGTGTAGAAGGAGAGTGCCAAAAAGTTTATGTCAGAGAGGTAGGCAGCAACATGGACTAAAGGGGGCAAAACTTTGAGATAATATTATTCGGTGCTAGAAAGAGAGGGTGTTTAGGGATCGGGTTCAGCGTGGCAACCATTAAGATATAGCCCTGACAAGCTTGCTGTACATTTTAACTAGAAGGCAGCGATAATCAAAGGGGAAGAATAGTCTGATGAAAACACCATTGTTGGACATGAGTGAGACCAGTGGGATCACCTTAGGGCTCAAGCATGCCCTACTGTGCTTTTCTTAACCCCTCTTCTTCTTAAAAATAAAGCTTTCCTTCACCCCTCTTCTTGTAATTTGGTTTCTTTTAAATAAAACTTTAACAGTAGAGACCTCTCTTGCTATTTTCTGTCCCTAGGAAAAGTTAACAACTTATTCCTCCACCTCTTCTTCTTCCTCTTCATCTGGTTCATTACTATAATTATAAAAGATATCTATCGTCTTACCTTACTGCAACTAAAAAAAACAGTTTTTCATTTACCTTTTCAAAGATGGATAGGAAGTGAAACTTAGGAGGGGGAATGTATTCTAATTACTTAAGGAGATGTCCCCTCATTTATATTTTTTAATTAAATTTAATACAAATAGTCATTAAAAACTAGAAACTTTGATGATGTAAAGTACGGTGACTATCATTAAAAAACCAAATTTAAACTCGATATACACATTAAGAAAAAAGGACAAATATGAGTGTGAATAGTACCAATACTTTATAGGTTTGATTTATCTTTTTTTATTTCTTGATGTGTGAGTTGAATTTTAGACTTAAATTTTGCAGAGTTGTATATGTATATCATATGAATGTTGTCATTTTTTATATTTTTTATAATTGATTGTATATTATTTAAACAAACGAGACATCCGGATTACAATTGTTTTACGCATAGGTACATTGCCTAACATTAAAGACATTAAAACTATAATAGCCACTGTCATCTCTGTTACCAAAAACAAATCAACAAAGCAAGGACGGAAGAGATTTTTAAGACAATAAGATTACAGAAGAGATTTTTAAGACAACAAGATTCTATGCATAATTACAATTAAGTACTCCCTCCGTTCAACGCCCTTGTTTTAAGGAAATTTAACATTTATAACTTTAATTATTAATTAGACTAACCATACATATGTCTACCGTCATGCATGTGACACTATTCGATTCATATTCAAAAGAACTTTCGATATGGTACTAATTTCATTGTTATTGATGTCATATTTTGAAAGAAACTAAAAGATCAAAGTGTAATATTGGAGATTAATACACCTTATATTTTTTAAGCAAGGAAGTAGTAGGGATCATTGTAATTATGCCCCACAAGCAATGTCTTCATTAGATTGACGAACAACTCAGTCCTAGCATCCAGAACAGATGCTAGGAATGTAGATGTCTAGAAATGGCCTAACATGGCACGCTCTTGAACCACATGGCTATGACAAAAAGATAAAAATGTAAATTAGCCCAAATTTTTCATGTGCATGCTTTCAACAAGATAATTGTGCGATGATTAGTATTCATCTCATCTTATATTGGATTCTCTGCAATAGTATTGCATCGCTGGCTCATTTGTTGTTCATGCGTGAGCATGTTTGCAAATCAGATCATCGTGGTATTTGATGTGTTTGCACACCAAAACACAAGATTTGAACAATTTACAAGAAGACGACCAAATTAAAACAGCAAGTTATGATACTACCGGTAAACTTTAGTAACAAATAGAGTAATATATAAAAATTAATCAAATCTAATCGTGCAAATACACAAACCATTCCGCCAATTGAAATAATAGCTACTGTTATCTTCACCAATCATCCGTGCTTTCTTAAGAAAAACAAATCAATAAGGACAACAGAGATTTTTAAGAGAGTATAAGATTCTAGGTTAGGTAGTAATGATGCTCCCACAAACAATGTCTCCTAGTGTCGATTAGACTGACGAACAAACAGACCGGTGCTACAAGATTCTAGGTCCTGCACTAGAAAGCTACCCCCACCAATTTGTACTCCAGAGGTACGATCATCTGAACCATCGACAGGTGCTACAAAACCTAGACGCAGTGGTTTTTAATTTGTTGACTCTTTCATCCAAACTGTTCCAGCGATGCACAGATGATAGTACCTCCAGCTTTTTTTTATACGAGCGCCATATATATATAAAGATGGAGTTGGTATTAAGCTACATGTATTCGTAGACCAATTCGTCGTTGTCCTCCGCTTCGCCGTCGTCGAGCATGCGCATTGTTCCACTGATCCAGAGGTCTACACGCACGCTGGCACCGGTTCCGGCAGCCAGCATCATGCACGGAGAACGTGCAAGAGCGGCGGCAAGGAGCAGAAGCCGGACACGTGCGGGCTGGCGCGCCGACGATGCTGCTCGCGAGGGAGAACGTAACGGCGATGCCAGCCAGGACAACGAGTCATTTGACACCGAAGGGTCCGTGGGTGACTGCGGAGCACGTACAAGAGGGCGGGGGTGCCCTCGGCGACGCGGCGGCGGCTCCGGACGCCAGCAAGTTCGACGGCATGGTGGGTCGCCACTGAGCAGGCGGAGGTGGACATGTGCCAGCAAGGGTGCGAGCGCGTGCGGCTGTTGGAGTTTCTCACTGCGCGCAGCAGCACCGTCGTTGTCACCACAGACGTTTGTAGTACTATGAACCGCGCCGTTGTAGCAGTATTACCTGTAATTTGTAACGGTTGAATCAGATGGATGCTCTCATTTCTGATGACTGCTAACTACTAGTTGGGATACTCAAATCACGGTTTTTTTAAATAAAAATAGATAGCACTTTCACATATATAAATAAAAGTTGGATAAAGATATATATATAGCTCGATGAGATACATAAATTAACAGCCTTTTCATTTAAAATGGTTTATATGTTTGAATATGTGTTGTGATCTTACTTTATAAAACAAATTTTTGAATTTTTTTTCATCAATGTAGAGCTTAATGAGATCTTATAACTTTACAGTCATCGAACTTTTCATTTAAAGTCATCTAGAGTGTTAAATACGTGCTATAAAATTTAGACAAAAAGGCCCAAAAGAACATCATCAAAATAGTTGTTGAGTACTCTGATGTGAGATGGTAGGAAGCTGAACATGGAGACAAAGATTCTAGGTTTAAATCCTATAGACCATGCAGGTGTGTTTTGCTCGAAAATCACGTGACTTGGGTATGATCATCCCTACCTAACCAAACCGTCCACCTCTCACCACAACCCTCTTCTCTCCTCTCGCTCCCTTAGCCTAGGGTTGGTTTGTGTGTCGCCATCTCTTTCTGCTGTCGAATGAGCATCTCCTTTCTCCTTTCACACCACTACCTCACTCGGTCATTTGCCAATCATACTCTCAGTCTTTTTTTTTCAACTTGCTTGCATTTTCTTATCAACAAAATGCACGGGAATTTTTAGTACTAATCAAAGTGTATGATCTGAACTGTTGAGTATTTTGGCTACTATTTATGTCTCCTAAGTAAGAAAGGGATCATTTAACATTGTGCACATCATAGTGATCTCACTTATGCCTTTTGCAACCTACGGCTTAGGGAGACTTTGCAGCACATGTTCTTTAACTATCCTTTCAGTATGTAGTCTGATGCAAATGCTTCTCTTAGCCTTGACAATATGCTTTTGGATGCAAGATTTTCTTATACCCCTTCCTATTTGACAGAAAAAGTTTTATATGTATTTTGGCATATATGGAAGTAGAGGAATAGAGTTATTTTTGATAGTGAGCCAGCTTTAGTAGCTAATTGGAGATGTTTTTTAAGGATGTTCTTCACCTCCTCTTATACAGAGTTAAACCCTAGCTTTTGAGCATATAAGTGTTTTGTACATATAACATTTTTATTTCTATAATACATTAACCGTGGAATCCGGTTAAGTTAAAAAGTGAGATAGTGATCATTTTTATAGATTTAAGGTTAAGTTTTTTTTGCTGCTATTTATCTCTTCTGCTACTTAAAAGTAGAGTCATTCTTCTCTCTACATGACACGAAGCGCGCAACCGCCTCTCTTGAAAAAACTAGAAAAAATTAAGTGGTTGGTTAACTTAAAAAACTCTGGTGCTTTATGATTCAATTCACAGTCCCATTCATCCCTAATCTTATGGGCCTTCTAGCCCATCCCTAGTTTAATAGGTTTGCTGTAAAGCACATGCGTGTTAAAGGAAAAATACATGACTAAAGTCCTCTTATAGTCCGAAAGCTAAGGTAAAAAAATACTATTACCCGTTTTAAGTTATTTCTAGCTAAAGATATGCACTAGACCTATTTTTGGATGGAGTAGATGAAAACAAGAAAAACAAACCCATAGATCAATTGTAAAATTGAGTTTTTCAAATTCAAATTTGGGTGTAGCTTATTAGTGTAGACTAGCCTCATGCACACGGTTTATAACTTATAGTAAACTGCATATTGGACAACCTATTTTTACCAATATTATATTTTAAACTAGGGTTAAACCTATGTTTTCACTTTATATTAGACATATTTGCATAATGTTTCATTTAGACCCTATTCTTCTTCTCCAACCAATATGTTAGTCTAGATTATCACTGACGAGCTCATACTGTCACCTCTGATGGGTTTGGTTTCATTAGAGATGAGTGGTGAGTGATAAATCTACATCATCTCTGACGAGTGAACACCTGCCAGTGATGATCAACACTTGTGACGACTCCCTTATAATAGCCCGTCATAGGTGAGATTGACCATCCCCAATTTAACCTTCAATTTTAGAGAAAAGAATGACCCTAGCCCTCTCACTCAAAATGTGAACATTACATAGGATTAGAATGAAAAATAGTTAGAAAGTAAGGGTTTATATAGAGAGTAACTTATCTTTATCAGGTTAGTATATAAAACTGGTCAAAAATAAGTCATAATCATTTTTTTATATGTGAGTACATCAGAGGTGACGTGTGCCAATACTCATAAGGACGTGTTATAGATGATATCTTGCTTGTAACGGACCATGTCTTACAAACTCATCTATAATAGACTCTAGTTAAACCCATCACAGATGAAAGACATTTCCATTATAGATGAGCCATCAAAAATAGGCTGATCTGGCATAGGGAGCTCTCTGCCCTTAATTTCTTTCTTCTCTATGGGCCATATCTGCCACGACAACTCCAACCAGCCCGACCATGAGCAGGAGCATCAAAGCACAACCTCTATTCCGAACCCACGTATTGTGCTTTGCTTGCTAGCTCTTCGTGGATGGAAAGAGAGAGAGAGTAGGTATGTGCATGCTGCTCGCTCCTGGTATGGTGCCTTATTTCCTGAACGTGGAGCCTCGCACGGGCCTCAAGTTCGACCTTTGTCGGCGCTAGTCCTATGATCGAGCTTGGCCACTGCATGTGAAGAGTGACTGAGCAATGATGGGATAGAAGGTTTTTGTCACTGACTTATAGGTCTATATAAAATTTAATAATAAAATCTGGTCGAAAGTAAAAAGATTTGCTATTACATAGTTTAATATACAACTTAGATGACAAAAATTCCAAAGTGTAATTTATATATAGATTTATGAATACTTTACACATATGTCCTAACATTTTAACACCATTGTTTTGTCTTTTTTGTGCTTCAGTAAAAGAGGCTACTTATATTTATGACGTCGTACTTTTTTTAAATAGCCATATCTTTTTATATTATAAATTTGTAATTATACTATAAATTTTAATAATTACATTGTAAATTTTATAGTACACACTATATAAAAAAATTAGGATAAAATCAATTGATTATCTACTTGGACACGGGGTAGAAGAGATAGAAATATCCTTAAATATAATAAAAGAGAGGTAGCAACTACATAATTAAAAGTGACTAAACGCCATATTTTTAGTAAAAATGTTGGTAAAATAATTTCCATAACCGTTGGCTCTTTTAGTCTTAGGTTAGCACTGATTTTTCTTGGGCTCGGGCCAGCCTCCAGGTTCAGGCCACTAGACTGGGCTATCTCACTCCCAGCCCACTTGCCCCTTTGAACGGGTTTTTGTAAATTGCATGCTCCGCAAAGATCTCGCGATTGATTTTTTTTATTATTAAACCCCCGGAAAAAAAAACAAAACCCCGAAAAACGCAGGGACCAACCGTTGCGGATCATCTTCCCCTGCTGCGCGTGTTGTCCTCTTCCCCTCCACACCCCCGGCCCTCGCCTCCGCCGCCTCGCCGGAAGCCGCCTCTCTTCTCCCCCACCCCCACCCCCCTCTCTCTCCCGCTCTCACGGGAGGATACCGACATCCGTCCGAGCTCGGAGCGGCTCCTCCTCGGTACCTACTACGCTCCTCCAGGGCAGGCCTCCTCTTCCCCACCGGACCGCGCCTCGAAAAGTACTTTTGATCGTGGCCCTCGTTCTCGTCCTAGTCCTCGCCGTGCTGCCGAGAGCGTAGATCGATCCGGTTTAGTCGCGAGCTGATCCGTCCGCTGCGCGGCTGGAGCCCTGTAGACTGTAGTGGATGGCGGTTTTGTTTCCAGAAACGAAAAATGGTTGTTGAATTGAGATGTTCATTTGCAGGGAGGGAGGATGTGGTCATCGAGCCAGGCGAGCACGAGGGGCGTGATAGAGGTGGGGAGGGTGGAGGCAGGGCCTTCCCATTTCCCCAAGAGGCCTACACCGCGGAATTCCTCCAGGTTGTTGCCTCCTCTCTTTTTTTTCCCATCACCGGTTGATTAACTTTGGGCTTGCTTGATAGTACCACTGAAAGTTCTGACGCAAGTAGGAATGGAGGACTGTGCCGTCTATAGTGGTCCCTCTAGCTCTTCTACTCAGATGAGGGATTGTTGATGATTTATCACTATGTCTCTACCTATCGTATCTCTTCATCTCTTCAGTTCAGATGAGGGATCATTAATGTTCCCAGATTGCCTTGATTTTGATCTTGAACGGGTGCGCTTGTACTGTGGTGAACGACGGGATGCATGTGTCACCTGCGAGTATCCCTATTAAATATTTTTGCTTTGTACAATTTTGGCCCTTCGTCCATCTTATAGTTGTAATTGTTTGCTATCCAATTATTGTGTATATATAAGGTGCCGCACTTATATAGATTGATGGAATTCATTTGTCGCCATGAGTAGAATTATGGGTGCATGTTTCACCTCATGCTGGGTTAAGTGTTCGTTTCGTTAGTGTCTTAACACTTACCCCTGAAGCAAAGTTGCTGTCTTACTGGCAGCCCTTAATCCAGCTATACAAACAAAAGTGTACATGCATTTGTGGATCTACAATAACCAGTTGTAACATAGGCTCTGCATCAATTGTATTGGAACTGAGAGCTAGGGCTGGTAGTTTTCTATGTTATTGGATGATCTGCAATTCTGTATAGACCTTTTCTCCTTTATCTAGCACCTCATATGAGTGCCATAATTAATGCTATTCTTACACCGTTACTTTCCTTTTTCACATAGGGTCAATCTGTCAAGGACGTATGCAATTAAATCTTGTTCAGTGAGTAGCCGTACAGGGCTTTGCCTTGGACAATGTTATCATAACAAGTCTTTTGCTTGCAAATGCAAGTTGGGATGGTCTTCTCAACCACTGTCTGGCTTGAGGCATCACTTCAGACTGCATTCATCAGCATCAGAGGCAGTTCTTGCCTCCCAATCTGATTTCACAAAACTTTTTGTTGGGAATGAAAAAATTGGTGTTCTCTTGCTGAATCTTGGAGGTCCAGAGACCCTTGATGATGTGCAGCCTTTCTTGTTTAATCTTTTTGCTGATCCGGTAATTTCCATTCTGAACTGCAACTGTAGTGCTCTAAGGTTTTTCAATCGCTCTATTTTTTATTATTTATTTTGCAGATTTACAAATTATGGTGCCAAAACAATTAATGGTGAGAAATTTTTTATTCCCCTCTTGAAATGTGCAATAGGGTACCCTTTCGATCTGCTGATTTTATTTGAATTTCAAGGACTCGGTTGTAAATGTAAAATCAGCTTAGGAGCTTTCCTAGGTTTCTAACAGCATGCTATAGAGAAGTGAAATGCTTTGACGTTCAGATGTGTTAACTTGATTGTATATTAAGAAAATATCTGTTTTTCTTATTTACTGGATATCTCATGATGCATGGTGACAGGACATCATCCGTCTTCCTAGATTGTTTTGCTTTCTTCAGAAGCCACTAGCACAATTTATATCTGTTGTAAGAGCACCAAAGAGCAAGGAAGGTTATGCATCCATAGGTGGTGGTTCTCCTCTTCGTCAAATTACTGATGCACAGGTATGATGTGATGTTTTATTGTGTGAATTGCCAATGTGGATACTTTTGCGATTGTAACATTAACTAAAGACTATCAGGTGCTCAGGGGAAGACAAACATTCCTTGGACCCAAACAGTCCGTGTCTTGTTAGATGATTCTAAAGGTCTTAGTGATTATTTGAGATAATTGGAGCAAATACGGTACAAATCCCCAAATTTTATGTTAGTGTTGGCTCATAGAATAAATGCTGGAAAATATATGGGACCACCCTTCGTGTCACCCTGTTGTTTTGTGGGTACGCATCACTAGTTTATTTATTTGGAAATTGTGAATTTTCTACTCTAATTGATGATGCTTTAGAATTTTCCACTTCTAATTTTGGCATCTACGATTGCCACTGTTCATCAAAATATTTAAGAATTTCCATTCTTTAAGTACTTTACTATCTTTATTTTTTGCTGAACTGGGTGAGTAATGCCCATTTTGCCCAAAATTTACATAGGGTTTTCCTCTGTTTGATGTGCTCACTGGCTAATTCAATCCATGAAGCATCACAAGTAAGAACTCACAAACAAGCTCCTTAGTCAACTCACATCTCTCCTCGTACACAACCTTAACATCATCTGTAGAAATGGTGGCAACAGGCTATTGCTATGGCCCTTTGTACTTGTTTCTTTTCCTCCTCTGCACTACCTGCAATTCCACTGCCTATTATGACATCTGCAGCCTCTCTGCACAGGCCGCAAATGCTCCAAGCCTCCCACTACCACCAGTCCACCACAGCAGCTGATGTGCTGCACATACCACCTACATCACACAGGCACATGTGAAGAACAAAAACCTGGCATGTGCTTGAATACTTGATGCCTCTAGGGATTGCCGTTGATATTGTGACGACAGCCATCAGCGAGGCAGTTTGGTGGTATAATGGACTCGATAGGAAGAGAGGAAGAGGGGGTGGGGGACTGAACCTTTAACAGGTGAAATTCGGCAAAATAAATATAAAAGCCAGAATACTCAAATAGTTGCAGCAAATCCATTTATTTCAGTGTGCAGAGTGACAGATTAGTGAAACCAGAGTCAAGAGTGGCAAATTTCAAACTGTTCTCTTATACCTTTTGTACTTTAGTACATTTTTAGAAGATTCTTAGTACTTTAATGAAGAGAAAATCCATGAGATAGTGATGTTTCCCTTTCCGTTCATTCTTCTGATTATGTTAGAATCATATGCATCCTATGTGCTTTCACTTCATTTTTTTTATGGTAACTTATTTATAGGCTGAAGCACTGAGGAAAGCATTATGTGACAAAGATATTCCTGCCAAGGTGTATGTTGGAATGCGTTACTGGCATCCATTCACTGAGGAAGCTATAGAACAAGTATGGGCTTGGCATACATTGAACCCATTTTATTTGCTTCTGTTATTTTCCCCTTTTAGCTGATTTTTTGGTGTTTGACTATTTCAGCTACTGCATGCATGCCCATAACAATTACCTGTTCATGTAACATAAAACAGCAATTCCAGTTCCCTGAACTGAAGATCAACCAGATCTTTTGTGGATAGAACTTATCCTCTTAGGATTTGAAATGGAACACGAATCTTTGTGTGATTTTAAATATTCTAAGATACAAAAAGAATGGCAATTAGCAACCGTCACATCCATGAACCTTCATGCATTATCAATGCTATTATAGATAAAATGAATGAGCTAGCTTCTGGCACCGAATGTTCAACTTATTTCTATTATCTTATTGTATTCTAGATAAAACGTGATGGCATCACAAAACTTGTTGTACTTCCTCTGTACCCCCAGTTCTCCATATCAACTAGTGGTTCAAGTTTCCGTTTACTGGAGGGCATATTCAGGTACCTACAATAATTTAAATAATAACTATGACTATTGCTGTTACATTGCAAAATAATACTTATGCCATCTTTAATTTCTGCTTTAGAGAGGATGAGTATCTGGTGAATATGCAGCATACAGTTATACCTTCCTGGTATCAACGTGAGGGATATATCAAGGCTATGGCAACTTTGATTGAGAAGGAACTGCCAACATTTCCAGAACCCCAAAAGGTAAGAACCCTGATGCATGCACATGATATGCTCACTTGGTTTTAAAAAAAAGGGTAATAAAAGGCTGTTAAACTTGGAGACATTTGTTCAAAACTGACCCAATAATATAAATATGTCTAATGAGACATCCAATTTGCAGGTTATGATATTTTTCAGTGCCCATGGAGTTCCTCTGGCATATGTAGAAGAAGCTGGTGATCCGTACAAAGCAGAGATGGAAGAGTGTGTGGATCTTATCATGGAGGAACTCGAAAAAAGAGGAATAACAAATTCATGCACACTTGCCTATCAGGTTGTTACAACACCTGCCGCCTCCCTCCCTCCCATCTGAGCATTCTCATGCACACTTGTCTATCAGGTTCTTGATTACTGAAATTATTCTTGGTCAAAAATTGGTGGTTTTTATCCACTACCTATATTTCTATATCAATTTCATTTCCACCATTCTCATAGATGGATTCAAATTTGAAGTAGAAAACTACTTTCTTCATCCAACAAATAGCAAGGAGTGATATTTAAATCCGAGATATGAATCCCTGATTACAAATTTATCATCACACCTATGGTTGCTTTCTTCTAAAGTAGTAACAATTGTTTTGATTGCTCAACAGAGCCGAGTGGGGCCAGTTGAATGGCTGAGGCCCTATACTGATGAGACAATTATCGAGCTGGGGCAGAAAGGGGTAATGAGCCTTCTAGCTGTTCCCATCAGGTATTACTTTTAAGTCCTAATGACATCCATTTTGTTCAGCATCTTGCATTGACTGTTCTCGTGTCAATATCATATTAGCTGGATAGTTCTCATTTGTTTCCATGGTATTCTCCCTTCAGTTTTGTCAGTGAGCATATTGAAACTTTGGAAGAAATTGATGTAGAGTACAAGGAATTGGCTTTAGAATCTGGCATCAAGCACTGGGGGCGAGTTCCAGCATTAGGTTGTGAACCCACATTCA
Organism: Oryza coarctata; assembly: GCA_030770085.1. Lineage (NCBI taxonomy): Eukaryota > Viridiplantae > Streptophyta > Magnoliopsida > Poales > Poaceae > Oryza > Oryza coarctata. The sequence goes on from CM061471.1 coordinate 11,909,713, forward strand.
TAACAGATCTTGCTGATGCTGTTATTGAAAGCCTGCCTTATGTTGGTGCTATGGCAGTTTCGAACCTTGAAGCTCGACAGGTAACAACTACTACAGTAGAAGAAAAATACCATATTACACACATGATAGATTGTCGTATAATAACTTTTAGATGCTTCATGTATTTCATACCTATATGACGATAGCATTTCATATAACGATTGTTTGGGTTAGGATGCCTCAAGAGGTTATTGAAATTGAATTGAATTTCCTGGCCTATTTGTCTCATTGAATGAGTTCGCGTACCTGTGCAAATTGGAACTTGTTTCTAAAGATGTAAATAGCGTCATGTGTATCAGCACAAGGCTACGAGCCTAGATTCATAGTATCATAATCTGATTTGTTAAACAAAGTTGACCAGTCATTTAAGATTTTACTTCTTGGTGGGTGTAGCACTGCTTTATCAAACATAACTGGAACACTTGTTATAGCATCCAGATGATTATAGTCCAGCATGCAATGTTTGATCAAGAAGCAAAATTAGGCAACTTGCCACTAAGAATTTACAATGATGTGTGGCGCATTGCCTTTGCAGCCACTGGTGCCACTTGGGAGTGTGGAAGAATTGCTAGCAGCATACGACTCAAAACGCAATGAGCTGCCCCCTCCAGTGACTGTATGGGAATGGGGCTGGACAAAGAGTGCGGAGACCTGGAATGGCCGGGCTGCTATGCTGGCCGTGCTAGCTCTCCTAGTGCTGGAGGTGACAACCGGAGAAGGGTTCTTGCACCAGTGGGGCATCTTGCCTTTGTTCCGCTGAGCCAATGGCTCTTCTCAGGTCAGCTCTCTTTGAGGTGATCTAATCATAATTTTGATTCATATGGATAATGTCTCGATGCTGTATACGAATGGAAAAAGAAAGAATATTAACTGAATTTGACTAGGTACCACGTTACCATGTTGTACATATGAAATATGAAATATTCTACGGACTATTAGTACAAAGATTAACAAATGTAATACTGGCAAAACGCCTATTTTCCCAAGGCACAGACATGTTTGTGTTCGGCCATCTGGGTCTAAGAGATGGGGTTTTGCTGTTGATTGCGTGGTGGGGGCTGCAGCAAAGGGAGCATGAAGGCTTTATCTTGCACTAGTGCACAAAACACTCTTTTGGGCCCAAAAGAAAACGGAAAGGAAGACAACAACAGAAGCACCACGAAGTTAGGCTGTGCCACTCTGCATGCACGATTGCAGGTATTGCAACAACTTCATCTCATCTGTGATTCTGCAGTAAAGAGATTTCAAGGCTGGGCAGTGGACACTCATACGGCTAACGTTAAATATCTTTTTTGAGTTGACTAGTCGTCCATGATATCAAATACTAGACCATTTTCGTCTAAGTAATTTTATTTAGGTGGTGTAAGTAATTTTATTTAGGTGTACAATGGCTTGCATACAGCTCACGGTAGACATCCTATTTTGGGTTGACTAGTCGTCCATGATTTCAAATACTAGATCATATCATCCTCTGAGTAATTTTATCCAATTTTTTGGATCTTTTGGTGGCTGCACCTGCTCCTAGAATCTTCTGCTTTTCTAGATAGTCTAAATTCTTTTCCAAATTTTGAGGCTCAATAACTACTAGCTACAGAATGCAGAAAAGGAACTAGTAGCTGGAAGCCAAATTCTCACCAGCTAGATAAATCAATTACTTCTCAAAATCTATAGCTCCGCAAACAGAGCATAAGTAAAATTCTATTGTGTCCTTCCCTTTTTGTAATAGGATCTGTCTCCAAACTATATGCATATGGACCGGCCTTTTAAGCCTAGAGCCCTGGAGGCTGCACCTCATCTAACCAGTGCCAAGAAAAGGCAATGTTCTTTTACCGAACATCTCTCTACTTGGAACATGCTTTAAAGCACAAATCTTTGGTTCAGATATCTCTAGGTAGGATTTTTTTTTTTGAAACCAAGCCAACAATTGCTGGTGCTATATTAAGGAGGAGAGCAATTTTTACAAAGTTACAGGCCAGTAGCAGCTTCCCTTGCTCGCGAGGGAGTTGCGCCCTGAACTGTGCATAATCCGGCACCAAGGTCTCTAGGTAGGATTTGATCACTTGATTTCCTCAGCTATTAATTTTCGACTGGGCATAAGTTAAAAGTGCAATTACAGACTTACATTTCACAGTCCGGAGATTGAAACAACAAAATCACAACAAAGACAGGCTGTGAACCACAAATACCTTTCCATGTAGTACAAAAGTGTACAACTCTTTATCTGATATCTGCTACTGCACTAGCAGAAGTCAAGTAGCCGACCCACACAATACCACCACTCCACTGGTACTGTACTCTTATTCTTGCACACATAATAGTAGTATATCTTAACTACTTTCTCTTAACTGTTCATCTCTCACAAATATTATTGCAACTTATGATCGTAATTAATAAGAACTAAACTAATTATGCTGATACGAAGTACTAGTACATTATGTGTTTGTCATCGTATAATTAAATAACTACCCAATAATTAATTAATAGCTAAGTTTAGATGAGTATATATAATTAATTAATTAGGTGGATGTGATGAAGCCGCTGGTGAAGGGGACGCCGGTCTGCGGCAGCCAGTTGTCGCCGAGGATCATGCTGGTGACGGTGAAGTTGCCGGCGTCGGCTCCGCTGCCGAGGACGTGGTACCCCGGCCAGGTGACGCGGCGGCTGGTGTCAGCGCCAGGGCCGGAGTTGTTGTACTCGGCGTAGAAGAGGGTGTCGAGCGCGAAGTCGCCGGACCACGGCATCCACCCCGCCGGGTCGACGAGGTCGCCGACGTAGGACTCCATGACGACGGTCCGTGAGTAGTTCTTCCACGGCCGGCCGAGGTAGGTGAGCGTCCGGTACCCGGCCGTCGCGGCGTTGAGCTCGGGCGCGGCGAGGAGGGAGCAGCCCTGGATGGAGGTGCCGGTGTTCTGGTTGGGGTCGGTGCGGCCCTGCGCCGTGACGGTGTTGCGCTGGCCGGGCATGGGGAGGCGGGAGAGGAAGGCGCAGCCCTGGAAGACGACGGCGGCGTTGCCGAAGACGTAGTCGACGGTGCCGTAGACGTCGCAGCTGCGGTAGAACTGGCGGAGGGAGTGGGTGTAGAGGGTGTCCTGGTACGCCTCGAAGCTACAGCCGTAGAACGCTGACAGATCGGCGCCGGAGCGGAGCGCCACCGCCTGGTGCTTCGACGGCCCCGCCGTGTTCCGGAACGTCATGTTCATCGCCACGAATCCTTGCCCCACCACAGCTGCACATATATACCATGAGTACGTTTTTTTATAGTATTCTACTATCACTATTATTAATTGTAGTAGAAGAAATCTTAAATGTTAATTTGTGAGCTAGTAGAAAAAATTATTCGAGTACCATTAATTAAGATACGATCTATTAAATTAGAAAAAATAGAAATGGGGATATGTGCTCGATATAAATGGGGATATCTTGTTTGATTCTACTTACCAGTAAAAACCATTGTATTAGAAATGGGGATATGCGCTAGATATAAAACTAGCATGTGTAGCAAAAACTAGTGTAAAATATGTGCTAGATATGGCGCATGACGATTTCATGAGAGCACAAACATCTATGCCGTTTCTAAAAAAAAAATCCATATGCCGGTGATGGATCGTGCAACGCATTCTCCAGTAGTGTTGCATGGGACCACGTAGAATTAATTAAAAACGACATTTTTAGGTTACATCCTGCCTAATCCATGCATACACACAAACACACATGCATGCCAATATGTGAGCATTATACATCATATCAGGCTCTGCTGCCTGCCTAGCTAGTTTCTTACTACAATTCCATTTGTTCTTTAGCGAAAGTGCAAGCTCACTAATGGCCACTATATAGTTGCTACCTAGTCTTTTCCTCTCTTTCAAAAATATATCCTATAAAAATTCGGGCGTCCAAAAAATTCGAAAAATAGTTTATCTATATATATATATATAATTAAACTTGTGATATAGTTTTTTTTCTCATGAACTTACCGAAGGTAGCGGAGTGGAAGGTGGTCCAGCCATCGAAGACGCTCCGGTTGCCGGTGATGACCGTCTGGCCGATGCCATTGCCGACCATCATGATGTACTTCTTGTGCTTGGGCACCACAACGTTCTCCTCGTACACGCCGGCGAGCACATATATCACGTAGTGCCCGGTGCTGCCGTTGAGGTTCTTCGGCGCGGCCGCCACGGCGTCCCCGACCGTCGTGTAGTTTCCGGTACCGCCCTGGTCCACCGTCACCACGCCGTTCACCGCCACCGTCCTCTCGGGCCCCTCGATCGCCATGCGCCGTGCCATCTCGTCGTCGCCCGCGTCGAACAGGCCCCTCCTGTTCGCTGCCGCTGCCGGCTGCTTCTTGCCGCCGCCGTGGCCGTGGTGTGGCTTCTTGCCGCCGCCGTGGCCGTGGTGCGGCTTCTTGCCGCTGCCGTGGCCGTGGTGCGGCTTCTTGCCGCCGCCGCCGTGCTTGGACCCCTTCGCCGTGGGCACCCACGCCCTGGTGAAGAGCGAGAGCGAGAGGCTGTACAGCTTGGTGCCGTTGGCGATGGGCACGGCGAGGCCGCCGTGCTCCGACCACGCCGCCGACGCGGCCTGCAGGCCGTCGAGGCAGGTCTGCTGGTTGGTGAGGATCGCCGACAGCAGCGTGTGCACGTCGTCGGCCTGCGGGTCGAGCAGCGTGTCCGTGCTCTTCAGCGTGGCACCGGCGGCTGTGAGGAAGTCAACGTTGAGCTCCGACATGAGCTGGCAGTCGCGCAGCGCGCCGACGGCCAATGGCGATAGGCCGCGGTGGCGTGCGAGGTAGCGTTCGACGAGGCCGGCGAACCTCCGGGCGGTGTCCAGCGACCGGGCGACCGAGAAGCGGCCGTATGTGTAGAGGTCGCTGGACCCGCGCGGCGGCAGCACGGTCCGGCAGAAGGTCGGGTCCGTCGTGCCGTTGCACGCCGTCGACGGCGGCACCGGCGCGGACGGCGGCGCGTCGTCGGCGGCCACTGACAGCGCCAGCAGCGAGAGCAGCAGGAGCGCGGACATCGCCTTCTTCTCGTAGCAAACCGCCATTGCAGGTACTAGCTCGCAATGCTCCGATCGATCAATCAGTCTGTGATCGTGTCGCAGCGTGTGAGTGATCGATAAGAGAAAGTGCGAAGTGGCCGTTTTATAGGCGAGAAGCTGCAGAACAGAAGGGGCTTCATGGTAATTTCGAGGACAAATTAAAGCAGAGGAGAACGAGAGCGCTTTTTGCGTACGTCTCGAAAAAACGTGTGGAAATAAATCATTTCGTGCATGTACACATGCATGCAAGTGGGCGGGAAATGTGGGTGTAGCCGTGTAAGGTCAAGCACTCGGGCTGGCTTGGCCAGAGAGATCTAATTAATGAATGATGAAGAATTAATTAATGGGTGATTGATGAGGTTCCTGGGTTGGTTTGGTCGGATGCAAATTAAAATGGGGGCGTTTGTGTTGTTCTTATGTGCTTTTGGTCAAAGTAAAAGTGCTAGGGTTGACCTCACTTTAATGTTGCTGATCTCTCGTCATTTTTCTTATTGCAGTGGCCTATGTTTCTGCAGAGTTTGTGACGACTGCTTGATTGATTGGTTGATGACCTGAAATCCTAATGTTCAGCTGGGCATGCACTAGGCAATTAGCTGTCTCTGAACTCTGTTAACTTTTATTTCTCTAATGGAAATAGGGGAGGTAGTCCTTTCTTAAAAAAAAAAGCAGTTAGCTAGGTAGTCGGCCTGTCGGCTACCCTATTCACCGGTTGTTTGATTTGATGATCAAACCATCTAGAATGGGTGATCCGTCATGGGATCATCTCAAAAATTTTGAGAAATAATTACATTCTTCATCCAATAACTTGCATGTACTCTTGAGAAATGAGACGTGATATGGACAAACCCATTCCATTACTCAACTGAACAACTCATCAAGAATGGAGTGACAAATTTATCATCCCACTCCTAAAAACAAATAGTCCATTAATGTGCGATCTTCGAGTGTCCTCCTCGAGTTTTATTTGGAAGGCATGCATGCGCTTCAAATATAATATTTTTTTCCTTTTGCAAAAACAGTTGACTTTCTAACTTATGCATGGATTGGGTAGGGTGATTTGTCCATCTGCTTCTTCTCCGGCAATAGCATAGCGACAGTGCTAGAATTGAGTTAGATATAGGGTATTTTGGTTCGAAGATAGAGGTAGTGAAATAAGGTGGTTCTCCAGAACCAGTGAAAATAAGGTGGTTCTCCAGAACCAGTGGCGGACGTAGGATTTTTGTAATGGTACAGAGTTAACGAAGAATTGTTTAATGGAAAAAAACTAAAGCTGCCTTAAGTGCTAATAGTTGTTACTAGTGCAAAGAAAATAATTTGTATAGAAAAATTATAAAATAGCTATGGAAAAATACTCTTGGAAAGGATGATTATTCACTTAAGTACGGTTGTTTTGACCCAACTAATGATATATACACATAATATACCTACTAAATTTGTAAAATAAAATTAGGGTAAAACTGTATCCCATGACCCAACTGTTTGATGGATGATTAATTTATGAGGTTTGGGTTGGTTTGGTCGGATCCAAATTAAAATAGGGGTCTTTGTGTTGTTACTTTGTGCATTTGGTCAAAGTAAAACTGCTAGGGTTGACCTTACTCTATAATTCTGCTCATCTCCCGTCATTTTCCTTGTTGTCGATGACTATGTTTTAGTAGACTATATGACTATTTGATTGATTGGTTGATTACTTGCAATCGTTGTTTTACTCTAGGCAGTAGGCAATTAGTTATAGGCGGTCGGTGTGCCTGTTTACTAAGAAATTTTCAGTGTTCTCCTCGAGTTCTATTTGCAATTCATGCATGCGCGCTTTAATTTATGTGATTTCCTTGACATCACACTTTTGTATTTCTAACTTTTGGATGGGCTGGGAGATTTGCGGCGCGGCTCAGCTGCTCCTCGAGCAAGGGCGTAGCGATAGTGCTAGCTCTTAATTATGATACACAGTATTGGGTTCTAACATGGGGTAAGTGGAAATATGTACTCCCTCCGCTCTAAATATAAGGATTTCTATATTATTTAATAGAGATTAAGGCTAATAAAAAATATTTAAGTCTCTTAATAAATATAAGATGGTTTGAGATAGAAGTATAGATAGGGTAAGATAGAGAGAAATTTGAATAGATGTGATTGTTGGGACAAGTAGTACTCTAAATAGTATTAGTAATTTTTATATTTTAGAACACGATTTAAATGTTAGAAGTTATTCTGTTTTGGAATGGAAGAAGTAGTTTGTCTAAGATTACAGGAAAGGGTAGTGAGGCAGCTCAGCTGTGAGATGGAGAAATAGAGGGGGCAGAAGTTGAGGGGAGGGGGAGTGGCAGAGAGAGAGGGGGGAATTTGTAGGTGGAGATAGATTATTTGATCTATGGCTAATAACTCATGAAAAAAAGGAACTGATTAATTTTGGATTAAACTTTTATATTTATGTTTTTAGTGGTTAAAAACCAATGCTAAGAGATAAACTATCATGAAAGAAACCCTCAAAATTAACTCTAAAATTAAAACTTTAAATTGTAACTTTTAACTGCGGCTGATAAAACAAGTATAGGATGAGAGGCTAACTAATATGTTGTCTAGACAATTTTTAGATTTTAAACTATGCCATAAAACAACACACTGTATATAGTATACCACACAAATAGTTAATATTTGTTAATCAGATGATCAATGCAATTTATAACTTGATAAGTGCCCAAAAGAGTCGACAGGTTCTCTTCATTTTTTCCTCTAAACTTGTTGCAAGATGTGTAGCATAATCGATCATTTTGCCACTATAAACTCTAATCCTACTGTCATACTAAACCAGTTAAGTGGGCATGCCATCTAATATATATATTAATTGGTCCAGTACCAATAAATAAATAAATAAATCTAAAATACGATGTTTTTTTAATGAAAATACAATGTTTTAGTAGAGAAACAATGATATGCCCTCGCACTGGACCTAAATTGCATGTCAATGAGACAATTAGAGAAAAATCTTAAGACATGCAGGGGTTGTTTGGTTCATAACTATACTTTGCCATAACTTTGGCATAGAGGTTTGACCAACATAGCCCATTGTTTGATTTGTTGTCATACTTTTATTATGCCACAATATCCAACTTAGTGTTACCATTTGTTATAGGTACAATTCCTAGCCAAAGTTTGCCTAAGCTCAAGGTGACTATCAATCCCAAATTTAGGATTCCACAGCTTTACAAGGAAGGGCAATTGATCTTCTTGCTACTTTGAGGAAAAGTTCTCCTTGGTTCAGTGTGTAGAGTTTTTATGGGAAGAAATATGGAAGACCATCCTTGATACTCGTCGCTCCTACCCCTATGCTTCCTACTTGATGAAAGTGATTAAGAAGATTTTAGTGATGGTGTTCGTAAAGGAAACCAAGCATGAGGTGTACAATCCCAATCCTCCTAAGTCAACTCCTCCATCTCTAGAACTTGGTTCCCCTTCTAGAGCTTCACGCAATCGCCCTACAAAATCTCTCTCCTATCAAGTCTTTTTTTCAAGTCCATCTTCAGTGTTTGCATACGCACACACAATGCAATGGAGATTCAAGAGTTCAAGGTCTCTATGAGTGTCAGCTAAAGAAGATGGAATGTCGCCAGAAGGAGCTCATGAGAAAGGCGAACATTGAGTATATCTCGCCGATTGCTTCAATAAATAGGTTGAGCTGGTTGTCTTTGAATATCCTTTTGTGGCTTATGAAGCAGCTAAAGCTACGCGCTCAAGTGCACCTTAAGGAGGGCTCTAGCGAGGAAGAGGAGGACGGCAACAACTCAGAGGAGGACGCAAACGAGGATTCTGAGTGATCACCTTCTTTTACTAATTCTTTGCCTTTTTGATGTCTTGATGTCAAAGGGGGAGAGAAAGAGCAATGGAAGGGTGTCAATCTATCTTTTTTTTCTTTTCTCTAGATGTGAACCTATCCATCCTTTGGACACCATTAACTATTCATGTTGGACATGTATTTGTGTGTATGCTTTGTGTGTTAGACTAAGTTCTTGCCCTTCTTTATCTTTCTCTACTATGCTTGTGATACTAATCCATGCTATGTGATGGTGTGAGGTTGGTTTATCCTTTTTGAGTGTATGCCATGTCATTTACATTTATCTATATCAAATTATTCATGTCACACCTTTGGTTCATTCCCATTGATGCAATGAAATAGGGGAAGGCTCTACGTGTTTTTCTCTAAGCATGTGCATACAAGTTTCCCTCTTATACTATATGCACACACTTACGGCCCCATCTATCACATTGCATCTAAAACTCTTTTACTTCAAAATCTCTTTTAAGCTCTTACTGCATTGTCATCAATCACAAAAAATGAGAAATTGAAAGTACATCTAGGTCCATATATGGGTTTTGGACAATTGATGACAAAATGGTAAGGAAACTAATATGTGCATTGAGTGTATGGATAGGAGTTACTTCCAAAAGAAAAGAAAAGAAATTGTGCACAGTGACCCCTACGAATGACAAAAGAATGACACATTGATGACTTTGAAGAATTCTCATGTATTTTCTATTTATTTTGAGTTTAGATATGCTATACTATCAAGGGGTATGTGCAAAGCAACGCAATGATCTAAAGTGCTCAAAAATCCATTGTTGATCTTGTATATGAGAGACATAAAGCACCACTTGCACTTTGGGTACTTTGATGGGGCTTTGTTTCTCAGCTCGGATGTTTTGGGTCATTATAACAGAACCTCCGATAAAGGTGTTCGGCCAACCAAGCTATTGGGAGGCCCTCTCAGCTTGCCAAGCTATTGAGGTCGAAGGTTCTGATTCAATAGACCAAAACCTTCGATAAGCTCGCTTGGGTGGCCGAAGGAGCAAACCCACAGACTTCACACCACCAAGCTTGCTTGGGTGGCCGAAGGGGCAAACCCATAGACTTTAGACCACCTCTCCCAGTTGCAAAGATAGGCAGCTTAGAGGCACCGAGCCCTAGGCCTAGAGGTTTCAGGCTCATGCACTCTGCCTAATGGCTTGTGGGTGGTTGCTAGGGGGTATTTATTCCTTCCAAGCCCCATGTCCCCCTCCCCTCTCTCCCTTCCATTTGCTTGTTCCTTATTCTCTCTTATTTGAGCTCCTTTCTCTCACTCTCTAGGGTTCTTTTGGAAAATCTTGTGTGGGTCTGAGATTGAAGTTAGGGTTTGGGAGTTTGAGTGCTTGTGAGCTAGGGTTCATATTTTGAGTACTAGAGATTGACGTTAGGCCTTGCACGTGCTTGTTTCTCTTAGAGGGTGATCTCTTAGCCGTCTAGGTGTCGCCTGTGAGCTTCATATTGGTTGTGGAAAGCACAGGAAAGTTTGTGAAGACTCTACTCGTCCTACATAAGGAAATAAGGTAAATTTGAGTGAATATCTAGTTTGCTTCTAGAAGGTGGTGTGGTAGAACAAGCTTCATCGATGGATTAGGGCTCTCCTTTAAAGCTTGACCTTAGTGGTCACTTGGGGGTTTCCTAGTTCTATGTGTTCTCTTGAAAACCTATACTACATTGTGGTTGCAAATTTGGTGAGGATTAAAGTTAACTGAGACCTAACTCTTTAGAGTTGTTCAACTCGATGTAGGATTCTTTAATCCAAACTTTGGTGAAAAATCCCTTGGCTCTCTTTTACCACATTTATTTCCTTATAATTTTTTTAGCCAGTCAACGCATGTGGTAGCTTGATCTCTAGTCAGAGTTGCTATTTGTAATCTCTTTTGTGCTAGCCTTAACTTGGTTCAAATAGATTTTGTGTTTGAAGCCTCATAGTGTAAGGAGTGTAAGTACTAAGCTTTATCCTTTTCTCCCTGAAACCTCTAGAGAATTGACCAGAACCTTCGGAATGACCAGATGTTTTGAACAATTGACTAGAGACTTCAGACAAGAATTTAATCCGTTGTTAAGTTTGTTTAAATTTTTTGGTTTTGCCTAATCACCCCCTCTAGGCTTTTTCGCGCACATGCGAGGATGATCAGACTGGACGGAGGTGTGTGCCGAGAGGACGAGCGAGCGTGAGCCGATGGAGATCCAATGGAGGTACGCGTAGACACGCCAAGGCCTGAGAGATCTACTTAGCTTCAGCATAGGTCCTTTAGCTTGTTAGGGTGTACTCCCGATAGTCCCACCGGGCGTGCTAAAAAAATATTCGCATGCATGGGAAAGATCGAACCGGGCGGAGAGGCGACTGAGAGGGCGAGCGGGCATGAGCCGATGGAGGTCCGACGAGATTGTGTGAACATGAGAAGACCTAGGAGATCTGTTTGACTCTAGTGCAGGTCATTTGGCTTCGAGGTCCCTTTGTTGGGGTTGCTAAAGTTGCGGGCACGCCAATCAATTTGACTCTACAATTGAGAAGAAAATAAGCTGATGAGTCAGTCGACTGATGAGTCGATAAGAACTCCTATAATCAGCTGGTCACCGATAGGATTAAGATAATCATCGGCTGTATCTGATGCACTCTTGCTATCGACTAGTTGCCGATAGAAACAGTAGCACTCTTTCGTCGACTGAAAAGCCAATGAAGATATAAATGGATAACAGGGAATAAGATAAAGGACCTATCAGCTACAGAGCCAATAGCTCTCTGAAATACAATGGTCGATGAGCAGTATTTGAAATTCTCCTATCGGCAAGTTACCGATAGAGTCTGTAGCGCTTATTCATCGGTTGAAAAGTCGATAAAAGCATATGCAGATAGTAAGGAATAAGATAAAGGACCCATCGGCTACAAAGTTGATGATGTTTTGAATATAATATATGATGAATAGTAAGGAGTAAGATCCAATCCTCCAAAAATACGAAAAGCTAGATCAGACGTGCAGATGGAAGGAACGAGCAAACCTATCAGTTAGCTAAGCCGATGGGAGGAATTCTCTAAAGATATATGTATATCGGCTAAGAAGCCAATACACTAGGCGTGTGACTCAATGTGTGGATAACTCATCAGTTGGCCGCTCCGATGAAATATTCGTATAAAGTCCTATCGACCTACAGCTCAGCCTACTATCAGCGGTCTAGCAAGTCGAACCTAACCGATGCAGCACGAGACCGATGGTAATAAAGAGAGCTTGATAAGCCGATAAAACCATACGAATGTGATGTGATGCACCTAATTAGAATAAGAGATCGGATCTAACCAATGTAGCCTTAGACAGAACGGATATACCAAAATAATGACAGGACTTACCCCATCGATATAGATCGGACTTAACTGATACAATCCCGTGTCAAGAGCCAGAACCCACCAGTAAAAACCTATATGAAGTAGGGTGGCGATGCGCCAAGATTGAATTTATCTGTGATATATGGTGGATGATCTTACAAGGTTTCCAAGGAGTCTATATTTATATCCTGGAGTTACAAGAGTTCGACGCAATTACAAACAACCTCCAAACATTATTTCCTAAACAAGTTAATGAAACTAATTAAACTTACATATCTTACAAGATATATTTTATAGAGCTAAAGTACCCTGTCGTGGTTTTCATGACTCCTCCTCAAGCTCGGTCCCATCTGGATAACCTTTCGTTTTTGACTGGACCAAATCTATTCTCAAACCATCCAATCGGTTTTCTCACTATATCAAGTGGCTTCCTTCCATAAGTTGATCGGTTTTTCAATCCTGTCTATGGGGCTTACCAAATTTTGGTGCAAACAAGGCTCAATAAGGACCTTTTAATGATATTAAACATGTAAACTAATAGAACCATCTCACATGGGTATGATCTAGACATGTATTCGATAGATTATACATAAATAGATTAAATATACGAAACATAATCCATACGTACCAATAGTTTTGTTCTGAACAATTTGCAGCAATACGAGCAGTGAGCACCATGTTGACAACACATAGCATAGGACATTGACAATAATGCGCCGCAACCAAGCGACAAGGAAGATGCACCGTAGTGAACAAACAACAAGTTGTTTTATGTTGCAATTTTCAAAAACCTTATTCTCTCTCCCTATGCAAGACATCAAAGGTGACGGTTTTGGAGACCTACTCCCTCAATCACTAGTGCACGCAGTAGGCGAGATGAAGTAGACAACATAGCCCATACCCATGCCTGAGCTTGGCCTTGAGGCAAGTGAGTGAGTGTGTTCCTCTGTTTGTTTCCCACACACGTGGCTCAAGTTGCTAGGAGAACACCACTCCTTTCAAAGTGGTCTCTCTCCTAGAACTAACATGGTGGTACCAAAGTTCATATCCATACCTCCCATGAAGTGGGTCTTTGTGATTTTCTTAGGAATTATTCTTCATATATGCCTTTAGCCCACATATAATTCCAACAATTATCTTTAATCTTCATAGATCACATGGGTCATTTTATTTCAAGATTTATAGTTGTAGTAGCAATGTGCATGGTGTCATATAATTGAGTTAACCTCTCTATCCTACAAGACTTTTTGGCACGTGCTAAATTCTCCTAAAACTAGTTAATACACCGCGCGTTACTTTAGAAACTTTTATCATGTAGTTTTTCCATCGATGACAGTTAGCCATTAGCCTAGACATGTATGAACAGAAACAACTTATTATAATAGTGGTAGACTCTATCAGCATAGAAAGAACTAATTAATTTATGTAGCGATCTAGAGTATATGTTTGATTTGAGGACGATGAATTCTTAAATGATATATCTGCAAACTCCACTTGTGACGCTGGCAAAGCTGAACCATTGTGCTCTCCTTCACTTCCTATCAAACTTGAAAGGAACTTGATGTCACCTATAGGGAGTGGAGGGAGGGTTTGAATAAGCGTTCAAATTCACCAAAACTTCTTGTCGTAAATACCAGAACTTCTAGTTGGCTTATGCTATTTGAGAAGGAAAAAGCTGACCAAAAATCTGGTCTTTAATATCATAACTTCTAGTCTCTTAAGATTATCTCCTCGAGGAGAGAAGCTTGGGGGCAAGATTTGCAACAAGTGGGTACTGTGAATGTGCAGGAACACATAGAGAACAAGCATGACTAAAGGAGACAAGGATTTTTTTTATCGAAGTTCGGATTTTTCAATCCCATGTTGAGGAACTCCAAGGAGTCGGATCTTGATTGATCGCTTGCCTCACCAAGCTATCAACCACGAGAAATCTTTAGTCTCCAAGTAACCATCGAGGCTTAGCAAGTTTCCAAGTGACCACCTTGGTCCAAGATTGGACTATAAGCACCCACCTCCTATAAAGCTTTCTCTACCAAGCCCAAGAAGATAGCTCAGTTTTCCACTCAATCTTACCTCTTTCCTTATGGCGGTGAAGCAAACCTTATAAACTTTCCTAGGCAATCCACACAAACGGATCCTCGTGGGTGACATCCAACTGACTAGGTGGAAAACCACCAAGAGTAACAAGCACGATGACGATGGCCATATGTCAATCGAAGTGCTCTTCCAAGAACCATAGCTTTCAAACTCACTAGATCCAAATCCCTCTCACTCATAAGATTTTTGGCTTAAGAATCCAAGTGAAGAAGGTTAGAAACCCTAGAAAAGCTAAGGGAATAGATGTGAAAGATATGCCAGCCTCACTCTCAAAATAGGGGTAAGTGGAGTTAAATACTCGCTCATCCCTGCAACTAGCCGTTACTAATAGATTCAAACACTAGAAGTTTAGGCCTATAAGATTGAAACTTTTGGTCCAACACTATGGCTAGCAGCTGGAATGGGGACCGAAACTACCGATCTAAAAGATTTGAATTTTAGGTCCGAAGTTATTGTCCCAGTTTAGAGAAATGATTGAAACTTTTGATCATAGAGACCTAAACTTTCAGTCAGCCTCTATGACCGAATAGTGAAATCAGACCTAAAGTTTTGTTGCAAATTGCTAGAACTTATGGTCGAAGATCAAGGAATGCCCATTTTTTCTTTGTGAGTGTGGTGCATTGTGTCTCTCTGTATAAGATCAAGGTGATTCTAGAGTACTTAGACACAACGTTAACCATTGACATGAGCTTATATTGATAGTGCAGCTTTTCTATAAATCAAATTCAAATCAAAAATAAATTTAAATCACTTTGAGTCAATCGCCACTTTGCAACAATTTGTAGGGGTTTTTATATCACAAGATTATCAACACGTGACTAATACTACACCTATCTGGGAATAATTAGTCCCTAATTGCATTGTCACTGTCACCAAAACCCACTAGGATCTAGATGCACTAAGTATTCTTAACTTATTTATGAGAAGAAAATGAAGCTACATACTGATGGAGGTTGCTTTTGGCCATTTGGGATTAAACATGAGTCTGCTTTAGTAAGAGAATCTATTTTATAATGGAGAAATCAGGAAGATAGTATAATAGTAAGAATTCCTAAAATTGCTCCCTGAACTTATGTTTATCTCACCAATACATTCAAATCAAAGCATTTCAAAAGGACCAAAAGGGTAGAAACCAACATTGCTACATAAGCGCGATGGTGATTGATGATTTGGTGCAGCTTCATCACTTGGACACTAGAGATAGAGGAAAAATGAACAGATGAACTTGACAATTTAGTACAATCTAACATGAACAAATAATAATTAAGAAATGAATCACAACAATGAGAGGTGCTAAACCAAATGATTCCGCATCACAACCGTCAAGTGGCCAGACTAAAAAAATTATGCAGAGAAACTGAAGAAAAATAATGACAAACTTATTCTGTTTCAATCAATAATTAACAGCTGAACAATTAGCAGTACCTAGCATGGAGTGCATATTAATGAAAATGAAGGATGGACCTACCTATTACAGATTTGGTACTGAATTGAGGATTTCAGAATTTTGTACGAATTGTGGTTTCCATCATAGAAAATAAACCAAGCTAATGGATTCAACCGTTGGATCCACAAATGGGAGATGGGCATGGAGATGACCGTCAGTGGGAATGGAAGAGGCATATTATAAGTACAACCTGTAAATGCTCTACATGGAGTGATTAATTTCCATGAAAACAAATAGGTAAGATGAAATGGTCAGCCGATCGCCTTCTCGTAAGTTAGAGGAATGATTAATGCGTAAAAAACCGGAATCAAAGTATATGCCCTCTGATGCGCTACGCTCTAGCTGCCTCGGGATGACAATATGGATGGCTGGGCACGGATTGCTTTGCTTGTGTGGCTGCTCAATCTGCAGGGCTTGGAACTAAATGTAGGACGACTGATGTTAATCCAATAGCCTAAAGTAATTCTGATGATGTGACTGCATTTGGCATTATTTTTTGTCAGTGAGGATCAACAATCATTAACTATAGGTTTATTGGATGATGTACAGCGCTTCACTACAAAATACGTGGATTAATATATATTAAATATTATAAAAATAATGAATAAATATATGTTAAAATATTATGAAAATAATATGGATATAATGATTTGATATACTTATTGTAAGCTCTAGAATAAAATAAATTATGTATGATATAGTATACTTACATATTAAGATATAAGAGCATCATCAACAGTTACCTAAACTTCTATTCCTAATTCTTCTTTTATGAATATCTAATGAGTATTTAAGGATTAAAACATATACTTCTCTCTAAGAGAGAGTTTCACGTGATACATAACCCTAGATATTATACTATTAATGTTTCATAAAACCACATCATTGACTAATTTAACCTAAATTTGACACGTTAGATTCACTAGTTTTTTCGCTCACCATACTCATATAATTATATAAGAGTTTCATCATATATGTTAGATTATATAAAACTATCATCAAACATGTTAGATTTAAGTAGAATTTATCAATTGTATGTTTTTTTTTGTTAAACACTATTGTCATAATATCCGAGGCTATGTGCCACATGCCAAAATTACTTTGATTTTGTGTAACTTGAACCCCAATACCCGGGGTTTTGTGCAATTTGCTCTTAAAATAAAAAGGTGTGTCATCTCGTCATTCTCACTCTTCCCACATGATCACGGTGGATTGGAAGTAGATGCTCTCCCTAACTAGTAGAGAGTGACGAGAGAAAGAGGATTTCAATTTTTGGTAGCTAATTGGGGGAACTGTTAGAGCCAAGTTTTCACCAATAAGTCCAAAAAATTGGGATGGGAAAACATTTGTTGACTATGCTCTGCAATATTCCCTCCTAGTCAAACACATATTACACAAGCAATTTAAAAGAATACTATGGCATTAATTAATGCGGAGAGAAAACGAGGAGTAGAGAGTACTATTAGTTTGATGGCTAAAATGAAAACAAAATAAAAAAAACAATAAAGTAGTTTTAAAGAGATTGAGTGGACTTCACATTTTTTAGACGGAGGGAGTGTGTTGGATTCCCTCTTGACCCAAACGCACATAAGAAATTTAGATAAAATTGCATAAACCACTCCAATTGTCACTCTAGTTTTGAGATTCCACCCTATAATCCATTTTATTGTAAAAGCCCAATCACTCAACACACATTACTAGTTGATTTGACCCATTTCTTTTGATATGGATTTGCAGTGGATCATATCATCCAATATGGTTATGAGGTGAGTCTGACTTAAGCTTATTCTTAGGCTAGTTTAAAGCCATAAGATGATTGTGAACGATAAGAGGACTGAGCTTGGAGACAATCAGCAGCGGGGTGATCGGGAGCGAATCCACATTGAAAGAAATGGGCTGAATTAACTATTCATGGAGGGGGCAATTTCTGCTTGGCAGTGTTGGGTCGTTGGTCTTTCGCAACAAAATAGATTATGGGGTAGAATCTAAATTAGTGTAACCATCGGGGTGGTTATGTAAGTTTGCCAAAAGATTATTGTGAATTTTTTAGAAGAGAATTCTTCTATTGCGATTGATTGGCCATTAATCCAAACAAACCCTTAAATGTGTCCTCTTAAGCTCCGTTACCAACAATTAATTGGATGGCAATTGAGCAAAGGAGCTAGCAACGTACATGCATGGTTCAATATTTCGGTTTAAAATGTCAGTAATAGAGGTCACCCGATAAGAAAATATTTTTGTTTTGAGAGATATCTTTATCTTGAGCTATCTAAAAAATTGAAGCTGCCTCTGTACTCAAACCCCTTCGTCGGACAGCCCTGCGCGCGCGGAGGAATTGCTAGGTCCGACACCAGATTCTGATTCAGAACATAAGTGTCTCTCTCTCACGCATGACCACACATCAGAACAGTGTAGCATTCGGATGTGGTGTTCTGATATGCGGTCATGCGTGAGAGACATGTATCATGAGAAATTAACATGATGAATCATAAGAAAAAAACAGAATATTCAGAACATCAGAAATTAACAGGCTGAATCATAAGTAAAAACTAAAAGTTTCCGATCTTCTCAATGTCCGTAGCCAGCCACCACCGAGCTTCTAGGTGATGCAAGGGCTGTCACCGTCGCTGATACAACTTGCACCTCATCTCTTTCCAGTAACCTCCAAAATGAAACACCCACGTCAGGGAACATGTCCCCATCTGATTCTGCGCCGGAGTCGCCACTTCCATGCCTGATGTCGTTAGGGTCACAGATTTAGAACCGTCGTTCTGACCAACACTGATGTCCCCCTTAAAAACCGACAACACCATCGATCTTGCATCACACAAGAACGCATCCTACTTAAGGCGTTCTTGTTAGTCTATCACCATAGCTGGCACCCCCATCTCCCTCCTCCTTATACATGTATTTCACAGGGAGAAGATGAATTGTGCACTGTGGTTGAATCCAACCGCCTGGCCGAGCCAGATCTGAACCAGGGTGGTTTTAACTGGTTCGCTTTAAGCCTATTTACTTTTCGGTTTCTACGTGAGTAGATTGAATATGTCTATCAGCCACATTATTCGTATTATGTTTCTGCTATTCTCGTCACCGTTCATGCACGATGCGAGACGAGGCAGAACACCAAATTGCGGTTCCTATTATGTTTCCGCGAGGTCGTATCCTATTATGTTTCTTGCTATTATATATGAATCCCTGGCTACATGTTGTGTACGCAGTCGAATTCAGAAGCACATACATATAATTCATGAGGATTCAGAGTCATGAGCTAGCACGCGCAGGGAACAAAAGTGGAGCTATATCTAATGTGATCGATAGGCTGACCGACGACTCGTGTCTCCGCGTATAACGATAGTTAATCACCGGCCCCGCGTGCATGCACCGTCAAAACCCACTGATTTCGCGCATGCATCGAACCAACTAAACCTGATCATGTACGTACCTGTTAATTCGTTAGAGGCGCACTAGCTTAGCTTCTGCCCTCTGGTTGCAGCAAACCAGGCCATTAGCAAGCTGGATACCTTCCTAGTTGTTGTTACGTATGCTGCTGGTACAGTGGCGCTAGCTAGTGCCTATGGATGTAACACTGCAATAAGCTAGGACAAAAGTTAATGATGACACTATGACAGATCGCTGTATATGTGGATCACTGCGGTATTTATTTTTCAAGAACATTGCGGGCTTAATTTTGGCATGGTGTCCACGAATTGGCAGGTAGGCATGCATGCACTATACTGATCAAAGCCTACAATAATACGCCTAGTGATGTGCTAGCTAGAAAACATTTATGTACAGGAGGAGATATGGTGGTAGAGGAGATGTGGGGAGCAGTGGCTGTTAAGAGGTGATGCCAAACCTCCTTTTTCCATGGGATGGAAAATGGGTGGAAAAGAAAGTGTCGCATATTCTCCTTACAAAATGAGGAGAACCTGACAGAGATTGATAAGATTTAGGAATATGTGTATAGATACTACAAACAATTGTTAGGCAAGGAAGAGATTAGAAACATTCCTTTAGGTCAAGAGGTTTGGTTCAAAGAGCCAAGGTTAAGTGACCAAATTGATCATACCTTTCATATTATAAGAGCTAGATGCTATAATAAAAAGTATGAAGAATAACACAAACCCCTAGCCTTATAGATGGTCAAATGGGCCATGCTGGCGTAGGCCAATCCGAACACGAGCTTAATGTGCACATTTTGTAATTGTACGGCTCATTTAGTAGTGGGCCATGCTGACATAGCCCGTTAAGCCATGCTGGCATGGCCTGTTGTGCTTGGTCAAGACCGCAACATGACAGGCCGGCATGGCATGACCTAGCTACCGCAGCAAGCTAGCCCAAGCACAAGCACAGCCTAGCCGACCCACCAATTCTCTTGTTTTTCTTTTATTTTCTCTCTTTCACATTTTTTATTTTTTCATCACATGGGTCTTAATTGATCAATGGGTGTTTATCGTGCTCGGGCCGGCCCGACATGGTCCAACTTCTCAATGGGCTGTACTGGGACATAGCATAAACACGTGGGCCAATACAGATCTAGTCGGTCGGTTTGGTCTTATATACCTGTCCAGATAGGATCCTAATGGTTCAAATTTTAGAGAATTAGTCAAAGAGATGTTAGATGATCTATATAAGGTAGAGTTAGACATTGATAGAATTAATTATGGTGTGATATCTGTGCTGCAAAAAATAAAAGATGCTAATATCATCAAACAGTAAAGACCTATATGTTTGCAAAATGTGATTCTAAAAATACTAGCAAAAGCTGTTAAAGCGAGGATGGCAAAGGTGGCTAGTAAAATTATTGGCTGGACACATACTTCTTTAATTCCAGGCGGGTACATCTTAGAGGGGTGTATAATTCTCCATGAAGGGATACATGAATTGTCTAGAGGGGAAGAGGCTGGGTTGATTTTCAAAATTGATTTTAAGAGGGCTTATAATATAGTTCAGTGGAGATTTTCTGTATAAGGTGATGCAAAGGAAAAATTTCAGTCAAACTTTCATTGAGTGGATTGGGAAGATTAATGAGGGGGAAAAGGTGTGCATTAATATCAATGGTGAGCAAGGGAATTTTTTCAGAACTTATAGGGGGCTGAGACAGGAGGATCCATTATCTTCTATCTTATTTAATCTGGTAGGTGATGCCTTGGCTGCAATCTTGGAGAGTGCTAGGGACAATGGTGTACTGCCGGGGGTGGTGCCACATCTGGTAAAAGGGGATATTACACATCTACAATATGCTCATGATACAAGCTTATTCACCAAAGCAACTGATGAAAATATACTAGCTATAAAGTTCCTGCTGTTCTATTTTAAACAAATGTTTGGTATGAAGATTAACTACCAGAAAAGTGAGGTGTGTGTGATTGGGGTAGGAAAAGAAGAGGAGGAAAGGATGGCAGATATGTTGAATTGCAAGGTGCGGGTGATACATTTCACATATTTGGGGCTGCCAATGGGTGTGGAGAAAATAGGGAACACAAAACTTCACCTAGTTATGCAGAAAGCTGAAAAGAGATTGGAGTCTTGGTAGAGTGGCCATTTGTCCTTTGGGGGTAGAGAGATCAGAATTAACTCTTGTTTATCAAATATTCCTATGTATGCTATGGGTTTTTATAAGCTTCTTGAGGAATTCCACAAGAAGATGGACACTATAAGAGAGAGGTTTTGCCTAGGGTGTGAACAAGAAAAAGAAGTATGACATGATTAAATGGCAGGCACTGAGCAGACCAAAAGAGTTCTGGGGTTTGGGCTTTATGGATACAAGGGTGATGAACATTTGTTTGTTGAGTAAATGGATTATGAAGTTGGAGAATGCATCATCTAATATGAGTTGTGAAATTCTGAGGAGAAAATATATGCTGCAGAAGAGTTCCTTTCGGAGCTCACCGAAAGGAGAGTCACAGTTTTGGAGGGGGCTACATGAGTGTAAGAAATGGTTAGAGAGAATGGTGGAGAAGAGATTGGGAGAGGAGATCATGTTCAATTCTGGCATGATGTGTGGTGTGATAAGATACCTCTGAAGGTGTCATTTCCCTCTTTATATAGAGACTATAACAAGAAGCTACTGTGAAGGAGCTGTATGATGAGGGGAGGTGGAGCCTGCTATTTAGAAGAAATCTAGATGATCAAGGCATAAGGAATCTAAAGGTGTTGAGAGGGAGACTGGGAGAACAACTCTAAATGAAACTCCTGATGGAATAACTTAGGCCACATGAGAAAACGAAGAAGTTTACTATAAGATTGATGTACAAGCTGTTAATTTCTGTTTTTGGTTGCGGGTTGTTGACAAGGATATGCAAGAGATATGAAAGACCAAGATCCCTTTGAAAATAAGCACTTTAAGTACATGGCTGGGAGGGATAGAATCCCTTGTGCTATGCAATTGATAAAAAGAAACTGGAAAGAAGGAGGTACAGAGAAATGTAAGATGTGTCTACGAGTGGAAACAACTGATCATGTTATTTTTACTTGTCCAATGGCACGCTTTGCTTGGCATGTCATGAGGGAGAAGGGAGGTGTTAGGATTGCAATTTTGTCCTAATAGTTTCTGGGTTTGTGTTAGATTAGTTGAGAAGAGGTTAGGGAAGAATGTGGGGGTGGTATTGGTGGCAAGTTTCTGTTGGGGGCTTTGGCTGACGAGATATGATTGGGTGTTTGAGAATAAATTGCTTAAATCACCGATACAGGTGTTTTACAGATCTCTTTCCTAGATGCAGCGTTGGATGGTGCTCCAAAAGGAAAAAGACTGGCATGCTGCATGAGAAGTTGACGGAGAAGCTAGTACACCTTCGCCCTGTAGACAACTTGCCTGATCTGGGTCTTGGATTACTTGCTTTGTTTTGGAGTTCTGTGTTTGGGTTGTTATGTCTCTCCATGTAGGGTGGGCGATGTCGTTCCTGTCTCCTTGTATCCTCCCTGCGTGGAGTGTGGTTTGGTTTTGCTAGCTGGAAACCCCAGCAGTTATGTTAGTTTCCCAGTTTTAATTCTGTTTAGTTTCGTCTTGTAAAAGACTCTTCTCTTTTGGCTTTCTCCAAAAGCCAGGTAATGCAATTACCTGATTTCTAAAAAAATGATTCCCAGTTTTAACATCGGACTAAGACCTCAAGAGCGTCAACTCGTGCCGATTCCCTAGTAAATTCTAATTTTCTGGAATTTGCAGGAAATGCTAGATAATGAAATTGAGCTCTAGAAAAGCCCAAACCAAGAAAAGTCCTACAGACTATTAACTCCAAATGCAATTCAAAGAACAAGAAAAACGAATTATCTTAGTTGTTTATTAAATCGTATTAAATCCTAAGAGATTCGTAAAATTCAATCTAAGCTATAATCAACTCAAGAAAAATCAAAATGGTGATTTGAAAATCCCAAAAATTGGGGTGGCTATTTATCAAGAAAATGATACATATGGTTATATATATATATATATGCACGCACGTACGGATGAGCTAAAACACACCTGATACATAATAACTAAAACATATCTCTTTTACTAATAAACTTAATAGGGCAAGGTTCTTTCATTTATGGTTTCATTTTTGTGCAAACTTACCTAAATTGTTACTAAGGTACAAGGTTTAGTTTGTCTTCCGCATGTGATGCTCATGAAACTAATGTCTTATTTCATCTTACTGAAGAGATTTCAAGAGGCGAAGAGATGTTGATTGTATCCACAGGAAGCTGAGCGCACGGGTCTTTTGTCTTTCTAAGAAACAACCGATTCACTAATTAAGTATGACTTTTTATTATGACATGGCTCTTCATGGTAATAACCCATGCTCATAGTATATAGACATTAAAGCAATTTGTAAGATTAGTATTTTTCTATTAATTCTGTCACATAGTATACACATGAATGATTTGTACATGTAAGTTATGCATGGAAATATTATGTTCATATTCAAACTGTAAGAAATTGAAGAAGGATCAGCTGGGTTATTCCATGTTTATAATCAAGTGCCCATTGTCCAGTAGTTGTGATGGGATAATTGTCGCCTTGTTATTTTCACTGGACAAATGAAATTACCAAGGACTTGCGTCATTGCAATATTGGATAATAGTTTATGATAAATGAAGTAATTCTGAAAATACTGTGTTTTTAGAAGAATTAGCAACTGGCATTGTTTGATTTGTTAACCTATTGATGCCTTCCACTGCTTCACTAATGAGTCATGAAAGACCAAACAATCTGCCGTTAGCAAGATGTACCTTTAAGTTTTGTCATACATTTTTTTGCATAGTATAATCAACGATACAACTCAATAAAAGTAATCACATAACTGTATACATGAGGCACGCCATTGGTGTGCCCCATCATCTAGTATACTATAAATCAATCAATTACTTTATAACTTACATAATAGTTCTAGAAGTCAGCATGCTAAATCAAGAATTGTAAGGATGAATATCCTGCTTCTTCTCAATTCAAATAACGGAATCTCTTCCATTTGGGTGATACCATACCATAAGAGATAGGAACATGAATCCTAGCAACACCAGCATTGAATGGAATCTAACGTGAATCAAGGACACTCATTATTGATTCTGAAAAGCCGGCTCGAGCTGCTAAAACATTTTTTTCCATAAAAATGACCGTGACTTCCTACTGCGAATACAAACTTTGACTCCAACACAAAAGCTATGCCTAAAAAATCTTTTCAACAAAATGTGACATAATTATTGTGAAATTTTCCATAAGCAAAAAAGGTTTTTGAACCGTTAAAATAAAATAAAAAAGATAGAAACAAAATCTAAATAGTCTGGCACTACATGAAAGTCGAAAATAACACTAAGAACTGGATGAAATACATGATATTTATCATTTGTTATATACACAAATACAAAAGTTTATTTGTCAATTATTATCTACAAAGCTGCTAATTAACAAAGCAGGGGTACAATGTCTGTGAGTTCAAATGCCATAGAAACTGAACTTTCTTTTAAGTTAAAGGAACCATCTTTTAGAACAAATTATATAAATATAAGCATGAAAAACTGTCTAGCAAGGCAACCCACTAAGTTGAAAATTTCAAGATTCTATTTTGGACAAACACTAAGCAACACGCACAAAGTAACTATGGAAATTTTGGTGGCCCTAACACTCACAGAACCATTTTAGATGACCTACCCAAAACACGAACTTCACCAACCTAGTTATTCAATTTTTCCTTCTCACTGCCTAGTACTTTGTTGTTTCCACCCAAACTAGTTTAACTATTTCTTTTCACTACTCGATATTTGTTGTTTCCAGACGATTGGGCCGCTCACGTTTAACCTACACCACTGTAATTTTGAGCGGCTATGCAGCTAATGTTGAATGCAGAGCTTGTGATTCTAAGTGACTAAGCCACTCAAATTGAATTACAACCAAAGAACTAAGTACTAGAAGTTAGATGGCATGAGATTTTTAAAAACACCTTTTCTATTTAGAACAAAAACATTATTTACTACAAAGAGTACACCTAGCTGATGCTTTTGCTCCACATTTTCTCGTGCATGGCAAGAGAAAACCTCCTCTATTCATTGGATTCCATGGTTTATATCTAATATTCTAAAGCTGATGGCTATCCTGCCATCTGATTGGTTAAGAGGCTGGCCTACTAATCCGGCGATACGTGGAGAAAACTTGCTACAGCGTGTCGCACTCTTGTCGATTGATCGCGTATGCGTGCGAGGCGCGGGCAAGCACGTACGTACGTGTGCGTCCGTCTTGCCTTCTCGGGTCCCGCGCGAGCGAGCGTGTGCAGCCGTATGGGCCGATACCCCAGGCCAGCCTTGCTGCTGGTCTACGAGAGAGAAATAGGTAGAAGAAAATTCAATAAATAAAGTCAAGACAGGGAAGAGGGCAAATATAATGATTTTTAGCTTTGCCTAATAAAAATTTACTACAGGTTAAATAGTAAGCGTTGTGAGTGAATTAATCATCTACATTAAAATCCTATGTTTAAATACACAAAAAAAAAGCAGTACTAACAATGATTTTATTACGACCTATGAAAAATGTTTAGATAAATACACTATACTACATACCTAATAGAAATCAAGCGAATGCCTAAATCTATTTGAAATGAAAACAATAAATAAATAGTAAGGAGTAGCAAGAATTTTGCTAGGATGGTTGAAAATATTTGGATAAATTAAACCAGTAGAAGATTTTTAAATTGTCCTCATCTTTTTAGATAGTTTTCATTGCAAAGTGGTCCATAGAAACCGGTAATCCAAGACACATTTATTTTATAACATGTATTTCCTGCTAATTATACAATTCTATTTTATTTAAATAGCACTATTATTTTTAGAAAACAAGTTTTTTTCGCTAATATCATCTTCAGCCATTTCTCAAAGTTAAATAGTATGCCTTGCAAAATAAGCCCACTAATCAAGATATATTATTATTATTACTCAATTTGTTCCTCAATTTTTCAAAAGCTTATGAACCTATTAAAGATTATTTTTATGATCATTAGTAAATAATAAATGGTTTTGCTAAAATTCTTTTGACACATTTATTATGCAGCCAACCTTTTTGTCCTTTGATCTTCTTAACAATTTGTACAAGTGCATCTGGAATTCTGGATAAACCGACTAAACAACTTAGCCCTTAAGTTGGCGAGTTCCTTTTTCTACTTGCGGCACATGCTCGTTTATGTGAATGTAATCACGCTAATTATAGCGTAATTATAGTGTAATTACAATATAATTTTTAATATATTTGATTGTAAATATTATGTTCGATAGTTTGCTAATATGAATTTAATTCATGTTGTGTATTTAACGAACTTACTTATTTTTTTAAGTTTACTATAGCATATTAATGATTTATATATGTTGTCTTTGAGTACAATCATAACTTAGTCATCTTTCTTTCGTCATGTGATCAATCTGACAGTTTTGAACTTAGATTTGACGCCTGTAGTATTCCCATAATAAATACGGGATATAAACTAGCGGCACACCACTGAATGGCTTATTTTCTAGTAGATCTTTAGCAAGTGTAAAATATTATATTCCACGATCTAAAGCTTCCACATTATTCCCAAAAAATAGTACTTACTAGAAGATTTCCTAATTTCATCGAAGAATTAACTGGCCAGGTTCTGTTGGGCTGGGCTCTGGGATGTGTTTTCCTCAGACGAAAACTTTCGTACCTATATTTGGCCGACCCTCTCTGTACACATCTAATAAACAAGACAAGGGAAAAGGCCAGACAACCCTCCGTAGGAAGAGTCAAATCTTGTCCTGACATATGAAATACAAGGAAGCACTCGAGGCCTTGCCGCATACTCCTGCACCCAATTATTCACATGGCTCATTTAGTTATACTATACTGGTAAATATGTGTCCGTGTGTTGCAACGGATAGAGGCATCTAATCTTGTGTGGAACCGGCCCATTAGTTTCCAACATAATTACATTAAGCTTGCTACTACTAAAAATAAATAATTCCTCCTGAAGTAGTGCTCCATAACCTCCAAGATTTTCCTCATCAATCCTCAACAGGTATGTATAGGCCCTTTTGTTTAGGTTTATAAGCCAGAAAGTTCAAGTGTAAACAAATAGGCAGCCTTTTCGTTTGGTTTTTATTTAAGTCATAAGCCACTCTTATACTTATTAGCAGCTTTTTTTTATGTGAAGTGGAGGTAAGACTATAGCATTAAACTTAAGACTTAAAATTCACCGACTTACAAACTACATAAGCTGAAAAGTTAGCTTAAATCCTAAGCCAATAAGTCTAAGCCAAACAAACAAACAAAGAGGGCCATAGTACCAGTAAACTAGCCCAGTACCTATGTATGGTAGAGCTATTTTAAAGAAACCTATGTACGGTAGAGCTATTTTAGGGAAACGAAGTATTCTCCTATGCTTGGAGAGACAAACTTCTTCATACTCAGTGGTATACCTTTTTAATGATGGAAGATGCCAAAACTAAATTTACACACTGAAGTAGGATTGGAATCTTATCTTAATTGTGTTCTTGAGATTTTTGTTCCGTTTTTAGAGGTGTGTATATTTGCGTTAGCTAGCCAGGGGAATAGACCTACCAACTAACGTTATAAGGGTATACATATACCTCTCTATACCTCTCCTAATGACCAGAACAGTCTCAATAATGCTAATCATAAATTTGCCTTCTGATTAGTTCAACTAATTTAATTTTTTTGACGTCTTAAATAGTAGAGAGGTATATACCTCTCATGATGAGAGAAAACCTCTAAAAACATATCAATAGATTAGCTTAATTGCCAGGGCATGTATGCAGTTGAGATTGCTAGTCCATTCTAGGTGAAGGAAATTCAACTTAAAAGGTAATTTAGGCCTTTAATATTAAAGCATATACACATCCTATAAATCAAACGAGACGATGGTCGTTGCCTAGAAAGAGAACATAGGAGAGCAAGAGGAGAGGAGGAAAATAGCGGTAGAGCTAGAGGAGAGAAGGGGATATTAGGGTTGCAATTTTTGCAAAAAGGCTCCTCACTTTCTATTTCTAAGAGCGCAGTGGTATTTTTCGATTTTTAGCTTATTCGCATAGAATACTCCATAGTGTAGAAGCCAAACGTATGAATCTAGAATGTAGAAACTAGAGACTAGGGACCTAAAATAAATTATCAATTAAATCAAAGGCTTTTTTCCAAAACGACCATCGTGGACGCGGACACACGGGCGCTCGCGAAATCCCAACGGA
Organism: Oryza coarctata; assembly: GCA_030770085.1. NCBI lineage: Eukaryota > Viridiplantae > Streptophyta > Magnoliopsida > Poales > Poaceae > Oryza > Oryza coarctata. The sequence continues at coordinate 11,938,177 of CM061471.1, forward strand.
TTCCAGCGCCGATGACGCGTTGCTCGCGCGGGTGGCCACGCCAGCTCAAAATCCTGCGGATGGGGCAATTCCCAGCTAGTTTGAAGATTTGAGATTAAGCCAGCACTTGCGTAGTTACGTACGCAATCCCATTCCACACGAAAACAGTTGATTCCACTAAAGAAAAGGAGCACATGCATGAACGGCCCTGGCTTCTGATGCTCCTGCAACAATTCAACAACTCCGCAAAGTAGTGCCTGCACCACCACGGCAATCCAATACGGCTGCCGCCACACCATCCAATCCGAGCAAGTCACACGAGAAGAAGGATAAGAAGAGAGAGAGAGAGAGAAGCAATCTTTTTCCTTCCATGCATTTTCCTCAAAACAAGCCCAATCCCAGTGTCGTTAGCTCCCTGCATCCGGCGGGGCCTAGCCTGCGGTGACACGGCCTTCCCGGGAGAGCAGCATCCGTCTGTACCATGCGGACCGTAGCGTTGGGATGAAACCGAGCGGGAGAAGAGGAGGACGATGCACATCCTGCCGCCGAGAATAGCGGTCGTATGCTCGCGTCGTCTGTTGTGGTTGTGGGCTCGATCAGCAAAGCACTGCCTTCGAAAACAGCCCACAGCTGAAGGTCGGAGGAAACAGAAAACAGCAAAGCGATCTTACGAAACAGAATCGGAAACCCGTGCCGCGAGCGAATGGACTACGGCTGGCCGACATACGAAACGGACGACGGAAACATCAACTAGCAAATTGCCCGTGCGTTACAACGGGTGAAAGACAGATTCTTTAATACATACCACTTGAGTTCCTGAGAAAAATTCTGACATCGGGGTGCACGCACGGATGCACCAACCACCGAAAGATACTATATATCCATAGCTCTGAAATATGATGCACCAAAATATGTGCTAATCACATTCCAACAAAAACATGGCAGATCATTTTATTACATCAATCGTTCAAGTTCAGCCATCGTCAGAGACGCATACAGGAAATAGCTAAGAGAAAAGCTACAGAATACTTGAATTATTAGTACTAACAGCTAAGCAGGAGAGCAGCTTCGCGCGGATGGAATGGCATACTGGAAAGGAACCCAACAAGGCAGTCATACAAGACCGAGATACTGCCGGTCTTTAATATAACCAAAGGGAAATTCTGTCACCCATGGGATTTTCTTCCCAAATCAAACACCGTTGTAGGTGCCTAACTCACCAAACAACTGGTACAAGCAACTGGTACACCCTGAAGAAAAGTCAGATATATCATCCACAACCACAAGCTAACTGAATGATGATGAACCCCTTCGTTTTTTGTGATAAATGCATAATTCAGTCTACTAAACCATTGTGTTTTACTTGGGTATACGCAAGACTGACCAAATCACCAGATGCTTAAATAATATGCATTACAAAAGTGTCCCTTTCAAGAACATAGAGAAATGGTCATTTTGAGACTAGGCCAGGATGTTAAAGTCAGAATACAAACAGATTTTGGAGCTTGAGTGCCTCCTCGACTACCTCGGACAATTTCCTACTGGTGTAAAAGTTGCCAAAAGTTCCAACATAGAATGCACAGGCACAAAAGCTCGCCTATGTCCAATCAAATACCTATGAAACACAATTCTTGTCACATTTTATTTCTAACTGAAATCCTAGAAACTTCTTGCATCTAAAAATGTATGCTAGACTAAACATGTTAACTTGCAGCCAAAAGCTCTACTGTGGTAGTGCTGTCCCAAAGGGGAATAAACAACAAAGTCCATACCTGGAATGTTTGAATACTCTCTTTCAGCTCAACATACTTTCCAGGTACAACCGTGAAAAAACTTCAGCAACGTGGAAAGGCTGGCTAGGGAAACGTTAAATTTTTCTAGCACGAGAAACAGTAACTTATCATCCTCACTGAGCTTATCCATCCCAAGAATGGCAATAAGATCTTGAAGATTCTTGTAATTCCGAAGAACTTTCTGAACACCATAACTGTGTAGTTTTAGGTTCTAGTCGCCCTCACACAGTACAGGGGATACGACATTCTCGATGTAGAATCCGAAGGATCCACAGCAGGATAAATACCAAGCTCAGAAATCTGCATAACCAGAAGGACTAAGTCCATTTATACCAAGAAGGAACTTAATCGTTCAATCTGTAAAGAGAACTTAGGTAGGCATACGGCATACCTGCCGTGACTCGTGACAACACAGTAGTAACATCAAGATGAGCAAATGCAGTAGCAGAGGGTACTGTACTGGCCGATCGTGAGGAGGACGACGGAGTAGAGAGGCAGCGGCCGGGTGAAGGAGGAGACGATGGAGGCGACCGCTATGGACGGGAATCTGACGAGCTCGGGTTTTCGGCTCTTCGACCGGGATCGGGGCCAAATCGAACGAACTTGGACTCCAAGACGGCCGCTCCGACCGGTTGAGCCCAGATCCGTCGATGTTGGACTCCGGGGACGGGCGGGCGCTTAGATTGAGTCGAGGTCAAATTGGGTGACCTTGGACTCGTATTGCCGTCATCTCCGTGGGAGAGAGAGCAACCAACCGGATGTGCGCAAGAGGATGAGGCCGGGGAAGGGGAGGACGACGAATCGGCGATGGGGAGGGGATGCATGGGATGAGGCGAGACGCCGGAAGCACACCTGCGGTGGCGGCACGCGGGTGAGGAGCGGAAGACGGCGAAACCCCAATCTCCCAATCTCGGCTGGGAGGGGCCGGTCAGGTGTGGATGGTTTTGTTCGATGGCAGCGCGCGTAATTTTGTCGAGGCGCGGCCGCACGGAGCAGAACGCTACATGGATCGTCCGATTGAAGAACCAAACCAATACTAACCGTCAGATCAGACGGACGACAAAAACACTATGGATTTTTATAATAAGTAAAGATAGATATAGATATAGGTATTTTGGGACACCTGCACACCACAGCAAGCCAGCAATCACTGAACAAAATTAATTACCTGGGAAGTTTCTCTCGCAGCTCATCAATTGTTGCGACATGTTTATAGATGTTTGGAGTTAATTATTTTTTTCTCATCAAGAAGCAAAGAAGAAAACTATGCAAACTTAGGCGAAGGAGCTTTGGTGAGATTAAAAATGTGGGTGTAGCAGAGATTAGATGAGATGGTATATCAGTCATACCAAATTTGTATTTTTTTTAATTAGAGGCTTTAAAAAAACTAATTAATTGTGGGTGGAAGAGCAAGCACTCATCAATAGCTTACATGGTGGAGCTCCAAGACGCTATCATCACTTTGTCGATGACATCACTCTCCAACGCCACCATCCTCAACCAGATCTGACACACTCACGACCGGTAGTGGCTGATGGCAGCCCGCTGGACATCATTGATGATGTCGTGGTCTACCATGGCGCGCGACGTTAGCTTCCTTGCATGGGGATCTCACTGTGAGAAGGAAGGATGGTGAGGTTGATGGGGATAGATAGGGTAGCAGCAGTGGCTGCAGAAGATTAAGATAAAAAGGAAAAATAGAGAAGTAAAAGAAAGGGGATAAAAAGAAGAGAAGGAGAAGGGGAAAATAGAAAAAAGAAAAATAATTTTTAAGTGGGTCTTATTTGTTAGTTGTGTGGTATGTTATGTTAGGGCGCATAGGATTCTGAAGGGTTATTAGCAATTTTGGTTTTAGATAACATGTTTTAACAAATTATAAGACTTAGGTATGCGTGTTAATAGTATGATGATATAGATGACACATATGAGTTTAGGTATCCGTCGGCATTTTACTAAAAGAAAAAAAACAAGTTGGAATGAGGCAGCAGCATCAATCTAAAATTCTTTACTCTTTTGGGATTTGACCAAACCATGTTCTGATGTTTAGGTTCAGTTGTGCTAGCCTTGAATACATGCACACACTTTTTAGGTCCAGCTGTTCTGATGTTGTTTTGTGAAATCACTACCTAAAACCTAATGTTTTATGATAATTACTCAATAAATTAAGATGCGCCTTCAGATGCATCTAAAATTGAGAGACCTTAGGCCCGGTTTCAATCGGTGAGCACAGCGGTCACTAGCGCACATGATATTCAAGCGCCCATATGCCACATCTTGTTGACGGTGTAAAAAAAGACCTAGATCATAAACTCCTGCTATGTAGATGACTTTGCATTGAGCTCTTGCCAATTCTTGTGCTAGTGTCACCGTGTTTTGCCATGATTCCTAGCTTACGTCGCAACTACATCCTCAACGCTTCAACTTGCTCCACAGCCGCATCCACACTTTGCATCTCGCTTTGTTGTAGCATCCTATTTGCTCTCCAACTTATGGTACTACTTCATCCTCACTCACTTCAATAGAGCCCTATCATGACGCAGTAGAGGGTGAGCTTGCTTAGTGGGTTGGTAGACGAAGTGAAAAACGGGGAGAGAAAAGTCAAGAGCAGAGTATCAGAGAGATCGTCAGCTTGAAGCTCAGTGGCAATTGAGAGAAATAGTGCCGAGGCAACTCAGGCGACTAGGTAGGAAAGCTGGTGGTGACTGACCGGTGATTGAAGCTAATGAAAGATAGACTGCCTTAATACATGGGGTTTTCTAAAACAAACCCAAAAACATGGGGTTTCACAATAAATAAGCCTCCAAAATCAGGGTTTTGTGATATTTACTCTAATTTATTTTTCTAACTTAATAATCTTTTTAAAGTGATTTGGCTCGTGGTGAATATTAACTACTCTTTCCATTTCGAGAAGTTTTGTCATATGTCACTCAATTCACAAGGCTTCTAGGATTTGACATTCGATTCATGATACTTTCATATACCATACTTCATTCCATGCCGCTTCCTTCTATTTTTCTCAATTTATTTTTTTCTATTTTTCTTCTCAGCAATATGACATTTTTGACCCTATACCCACATGTTAGGAGACAGAGAGATAGAGTGCTGCTTCACAAATCAAAATAGATAGATCGTTCCCCATATTGCCTCCCGCGAGCAACATGAAAACAAAGTCGTGTCATTAGCCTCCACCTCACGACGGTGCCCATCGCTTCCCCCGCCTCGGCACCGAGCTAGAGAAGTGCTGACCTCTTGCAACTCGTCGTGACAACAAACGGCAGGGCATGGAGGCGCAACTTGGCGCCATGGCAAATGGCGATGCACGGTGGGAGGTGCACCCTATAACGATGGGCCTACAAAATGCTAGGCATGGCAATGACGGACAGAGCTATAGCGTAGTCAGAATCCGCCTCTCCTCTCCTCTTCTCTACTCATGTTCTCCTCGTGATCAGGTTGAGACAAGACGGATCGACTGATCTATCCTTAGCCAAGGCCCAACTGCAAAACATCGGTTACTGTGGGAGAGAAAAAATCTCTACTGTCTTAGAGGCATGGTCCTCATCCTTCTCTTCCCACCCCAATCTTACTTATAAAAAACTGCTCAAAAAAATTGGTGTACCAAAAAAACTATCTAACTGAGAGAAAAATATGGGAGAAGAGAAAAAATTGAATCACATTCACTAGATCTCGACCCGTTGTAATGCACAGGCCTATGACCAATAAGAAGAAAAATAAGAAATTGAGAAAATATGAGGTTTAATGCGCCCTCCTTATGGCGTATTACGAGAGTAGTGTGAATTGAGTGGCAAATCTTGAAAGTGTTGTGAATTAAGTTGCATATAACGAAATTTCTCCAATTTCATTTATCCATTCTCTTCACTGTAGTTCAAAAGTTTCTCACACGTGATAACTATGTAACTTTGTCTTAAATATCTTCTTGCTGTTGGATTAATGTAATTTTTTTCTCTTGCTAGCCTGACTTAATGATTTGTAAGATAAAATTGATTGTAACATAATGTTTTGAGTACATATTAGAATCTCAAAAGGAAGAGCAATCAAGTGACACATTGCCTTAGACTCCTTTGAGAAATCCAACATGTGCTTTGATCGAATGTTGGAATCCCCAAAAAAATGGACTACATATGATCCTGAAAACATGATGCACATCACCATAAATAAGCTTAATTCAAATATCTTAACTACAAAGGTCAGTTCGCTTTTGTTTCTAAAAACCATGGGGAAGAGTGTGTTCATTGCAAGATGCTTTAGAGGAAGCCTCATTTTATCAACCGTGCTGGTGCCTTGTGGGTGGGGACAAATCTGGGCCACAACTTTCTTCGATGAAGCAACGAGGGCTTTCGAATTTCGTGCATTAAATTTTCAGAATTTTGTCTATGATTCCATGCATGACTCTGAGTACGACAAGATTTCAGATTTTCATGCTTACATATAAGACTTGAAAAATCTTGAATTATAATATTCTTTGCATGTGTTCAAAAAAAAGTATAATCAAAAGAAATAGTAAGAATGAACGCTGTGAATGTTTAAAGGAATATCTTGTTGTGTTCGTTTTTATTGTAAAAAAAAAGTTTTGCGGTTCCGAGTGGTTGGTTGTGAAGGGATGACGGTCCATGTACGCAGAGTCTGTCTCGTCCACCACGCACCAGCTAAAAGAAGAAAAAAAAAGGGAAAAAAGGTGTAGTATTACTGGATGTACTTGTGAAGGAGTAAAGACAAAGAAAGAAAAGAAAAAAAAAGTGTAGTATTACAGTACTTGCGAAGGAGTAAAGAAAAAGAATCTCAGCGCGCAAACGCTGCTCGCCGACGCGACGCAACTACGCAGATGACCTATTGAGGCGACACGCAGTTTGAGCTCGGTTTCCCCGATGTCCAATCGTTTATGCTTTCGATCACTATTTATATACAGAACAACTTTTAATTATTTATATAAATTTATATACAAAGCTAGCTATTGTAATTCTTAAAGGTTAAAAAGGTGTAAACTAATACAACCTTATTTAAATAAAAAAATCTAAGACTTCTAAAACTCTACAAGCAAAAATTTGAGCGTAGAATAAACCTAGAAAAACCTTTCAGCATTTCAGATCTCATTAGCTTCTAGAGCTTCTTCGTAATATTATTATACAAGAACAGGGTGTATAAAAGGTATGAATGAAATGTCTTTACAGATGCAAAGGTTTTAAATTATGCTTATCATTTCATGTGTAAAGCTTAGAAATAAAAAAATAAAACAATAATTCACATTATTGTTATCAATATTTTATATTTAAAAACTACTTAAACCAATATAATTCACCCATGATATAACTCCAAAACCGAGAATATGACGCATTCGACTGATTTAAATTTAAAGAGACTGTCTAGGTTTACCTACACGATACCTACATGATAACAAAGCCTTTCAATAATCCTACTTACTACTAGCTAAGTAGGATTAGCTATATCTTCATACTTTCACGTTTCCTATTGTTATAGATACAAGTCTACCTTTAGGCTAAGTCAAATTAAATTTGGTCATGTAGATGGGCACTAATGTTCTATAGCATAAGGAGGTTTGTCCTTACATTCGGGAAATATCAAAAATTAACATCAAGTTGTGTATAACCAAAATGCACAAGTAAACATAATCACCATAAAAACTTGCATGATGACGATGCACCAACATAAGCAAATGCATATTCTAGATACATTGCTTTACCTTCCAAAATATTTAACTTTACCCGGATGTCTAACTGGTAAAGAATAATTTAGAGAAGGTGGGGAAGGTGGACAGCATAAAATGACATTTTATGCAAACTAAGCATGCATGTCATGCAATCTAGTATAATCATGTAATGATAATAATTATTCTAAACCACTACAATGTTATTCTAAAGTATGTTCTATACATGAAATATTAACTATTTAAATAAAAGTAATTAATTTAGTAAAATAAAACATATAATAATTTATTTATCCATCAAAGTAAATATTTGTGGGTTATTCTATATGATCAATATTTTAGTTATGTTTTGCACATGCAATATTAAACCATTAAAGGATGACAATTAATTTGATAAAAAGATGTGTACATCAATTAACTTATGCATTAGGCTAAATGTGAAGTTTTTATTAATTATTCTATATGGTCAATATATTAATTGTGTCTTGCCTTGCGCCTTGAGGTTTCATGTAGCTTCAGCATAGCTGGCTAGGTCCACGATAGTTCCTCAGATTTCTTTCGGATATTCTCTAAGGTCTAACATACATATACGAAAAAGATAGCAAATAAAGCCTATAAGAAAAATTCTACAAATAAACAATAAAACAAGCAATAAATAAAATTGGAGCAAAAAGGAAATAACAAAAAATATGTTGAAATGGATTTGCATTTGAAATAAAAAGGTAGTAGTTTCTAAGGTTTGAAATTTGAATAAATCTGAGAAAAAGAAAAAAAATAGTTGTGTATTGTCTATTTGTTGGTTTTATTTTCTAGCCGATACTAGAGTTTGGTAGCATCCTGACTAGATTTGTTAGCTGTGATAAGTTTAGACATTACAATGGATAGTCATTTATTATTCTAGTTAGTGATACCGTCATGTAGAACAACTAATAAATTATGCGGGTTTAATGGGTGAAATAGTGTTACTTCACAAACATGATGGACAACAGAGCTGCTAGTTCAAAGTCTAGCGTGTGCCATGGTGTGGAGACTAAGGGGAAAAATGATGCTCCAACCATTGTATGCATTATGTCGGGCTAGCAACAATTTGGTCTTAGGATTAGATTATGTCGAACTTCATAGCTAATGGTTTGATGTTAGGGCTCTTGCCTTTACGAATGTCAAGTTCCTATGGTGATGGTATGGTGGCTAAGGGGTGAAGGATAATATTTAAAAAATAAATTGAACTTTAAATTTAAAAGGTATTTAAGTAAATAAAATTTTAAAATAGCAAATTTGGTATTAAAATGAAGGGTTTGAATTTAGAAGAATTTAGACACAAATCTCACTGAAATCAGATTTAACATAAGAGAGAAATTAACTCCTAAATATTAGAATTAGAATTAAATCAAATAAAAGAAAAAATACTGTAGAGCTGGCTCGAGACGAAATGACTGGGGACAGTGCAGGGGTACTATTCCCCTTTCTTTCTGCTCTCATCGGCCTGGATAGGCAGACAGAAGAGGCAGAGGAGAATAGTGCAGCTCTGCCCGCCGCCTCACTACAATAAATGTGATGTTCTGTATCTCACTCTTTCAATTTTCTACTTATTCCCTCTGTTAATTTTAGTTTTTCTCTTATCTCTTTGTATATTATTATTTTGATTTAGGATTCTACAATGTACTTACATCTCTAGGGTCTTATTTGGATATGGTTAAACTATTTTAAACGATGTTGAATAAGTTTTTTTTAATTGTTACTACCCCTAGTCGATTATGTATATTCTCGTTCTAGACTCAATACATTCTTGTATTACCACAAATCTAACGTATCATACGATTTCTGTAACACTTAGCTATTAAATATGACACCTTTTTATAGGCCAGCATTTTATCCCATATAACATAGCAGATCTAATCGCCGTTTTATAAAACTTGACTTTTAGTTTCTATGGTAACATCTTATCACAGACGATACTAGATGCTTGGTGCTACTTTAATTAGCCCGCTTTAATTTTATGGCTAACGTCCATATCAATATTTCCATCCATCTGTAGCATCGGTAAAAAATATTGACTTTCCATGAGTACTGGATAATATGAAGAGTAAAATATAAAACATGAATGGTAACTCATAAGTTGGCAGTCAGCCCGTGAACTTGCTTAGTTTACTGTTCTTCTCCTGGGCAGATTCAAAAAACCTTGAAGGAAGAACGAAGGGAGGAGCTGTTTGAAAGTCTAAAGGACAGTAGTTCAATTAGGTGGGAAGTCGATGTCATATGTCCAAAGGAGCTATCTGCTAAAATGTTAAAAAGGTGCATCTGACATTAGTACCTTGTCATTTCTATAAAGCAAAACTGATGAAAGCATGGGGGTTTTCATTATTAATCAATATATACAGTACACTGCACTGTTCTTATCTTGTAGGTTAGGTCTAAGTGGTAAACTGGCAATGCTGTATACAGAATATGTATCAGACATCCTCTATCAACTAGGTTATCCTTATTATCATCATCATCATCATCATCATCATCATCATCATCATCATCATCATCATCATCATCATCATCATCATCATCATCATCATCATCATCATCATAAAGTCTTTCACCAAATAAATTGTGGTAGGCTAGAAATGAAATCCACAAACAAATTGTAGTAGACTAGAAATGAAACTCACATAAGCCACATATTAAGATTCAGTCATAGAAATAATTATTTATGTATTCCTATTTAAAGCCAAAACTTTGTGAATATTCTAACAATCTAAATTTATTGCCCCTCTATGTTAATTTTGGCTTTTCCCTATCTCTCATATTATTATCGTGTCTTATAATTCTACTATGCACGGTTGGCTTTAGAGTTTGGATATGTCTTGTGTTACCTTAGTCTATTATATATATCATCGTTCTAAATCCAATTCATTCTTCTATGCCCATAAATTTAATGTTACATATTTTCGTAACAATTAACCGTTTTTTATAGGCTAATATTTTACACCATATAACATCGTAGGTCTAATCGTTATTCTATGAAATTTGTCTTTTAGTTTTTGGGGTATCTTTTTATTACAGAGAATGTCTGATATTTTTTGTCATTTCATTCATCTTATTTTGATTCTATAGCTAATATTTTTATCAATATCTTTATCTCTATGTAGCATTGATCCTAAAGGTATTTTCTTGGACACTACTTAATCTTTCAAATTAATATTTTTTGTATTATATGTAGTAGTGTCGAAGTCATATATTTTAATTCTGCTGAGTCAAACTTTTTGATTCTAAAGTTTATCATCACAACTAACTTTCTATTCACTCTCGCTAGACTTTTATCGACTAGCACTATATCGTCAGCGAAAAGCATACAGTGGCACCATTATAGCCTATCACTTTCCTTTTGGATGTGGCAAAGATTTACTGGCACCATTATCTGCTAAGTAGTAAGCCTTAACAGTTGGCCTAGCTAAAATAGCTCTTTTTCTAAAGAAGTAGATAGCCATTGTCATTATTCTTGAACTTTCAGGTCTCTTTTTATCTTTGGCTCTGTCAGGCCTTGATAACACTACTGTGCTGCAATCCTAAACTGTTAGCATTCCAAGCAATAGCATCTATAGCACATGGATTAATAAAGCACGTCAGTTGACTTTGTTTCCCTCCATTACACCACAGGGAAAAGATGAGTCATTTATTGAAGAGTGATAGCATTTATTTACAAGGCCAGGAAGAAGAGAAAATGACTAGAAATTCTAGGATGACTGATATTTAGGAATCAATTCATAAGGTTAATTAAGACAACTTATATTTGGAATTGGAGGGCGTATCTGAATAGGTTTTGCTAAACTAAAATTAAAAATTAGTTGCATCCAATCCTTCTGCATTCAGATTACTTATAATACAGTGTACAGATTGCAAGTCATAGTTCTTTTTTTTTCTTCAGCATTTCTCTTGCACCCATTTTTCCATTTCAAATTGTTCATAAGAAAACTTTATGCTTAACCACACACTTATTATGCCAAACCCATCTATGACAGGAGAGGTTTGAGACTACCCAGAAAGAACTTTTTTTTACACAATAGAATAAACTAAGATTCCTAAAGAGCAGAACAGATATCCTGGTGATCATGCTTCCCTACCAAAGAGATTATAACCAACAATTCTTGCAGCTGGTTCTGGCGATTTATAATATAATGAAGATCTTCCACGGCATAATCTACCAATAGAATTCTGTGACCTCTATGTTTTCCCATTTTGCATATGAAGGCAAGGAATAAGTGTGAAATTCATTGGTATTTTTAGGTGATCACTATCGTCTGTAAGTTTATTTGCCAAATTGTTGACTCCCACTGATCTGTCACCGCCCTGCATGCCTGTTGCATGCAACAGACAGTACAATCCGAAGTTCATACAAGCCATACAAGTGTTGCTATCAATGTATATGCCGACTAAGGTACTTTAGTATTGTCTTTATAAATGTCCTTTTATATTTCAAGCAATGTTGTCAGCTCCAGTCTACTTTATTACATCACCAGTGTTGTAGATGATAATCAATATGAACATATATGACAATGAAGAATATATGTCCTCAACTTTTGCAGTGCCTTTTATCCTTAGGGTATGTGTAATATATAAACCGTTGCCTAGCTAATAGTATCTGCCAGCATGCATGTTTCCCTTTGTGTGGTTCTTTATGAACTGTTATGTGTATTAAAACCAGGTATTCTAGATGTTCAATCTACTGCAATATTACTTCAATGGACCAACCAACCTGCATAACGCATTGCTATACATTTCTGATTGGTGCACACCAAAGGTATAAATAGTGAAAAAAGATATATACATCCTGATATAGTCTTACGAGGTATGTTGCATCGCGTTATTGTGCTAAGTGCTAGTTTTTTGTTATTTTTTTTCATACTGGAGTGCCAACTTGGGATCATGTAGTAATGAGCAAGTGATTAGTCAGTCTAATGGATGTTTTTTTTGTCCATGCAGCTACTATCATAGAGATATAGGAAATATGTTTAGTCTTTTTAAAATATGATTAAATGTGTCAGTTTTCTGTTTCATTTGACTTAGTTCCATTTGGTTTAATGTTCAGATATATTTGGACATGTGGCTAGTTTTGGTTATAAATTGGGCTTCAAGTTTTTCACTAAATTAGATGTTACCTAGGCTATATGTAATCTGTGCTATGTGTTGTTATTAGGTATAGTGTTTGGGCCTATATGGGCTTTCAAAATGGGTTTGGTTCACTTGCTATTTGATACTAATGTAAATGGATATAATATTATTGGGCTGAAAAGTGTGTGCATTGCTAGATAAGCCATGTCTACATTTAATTGGTTTAGCCCACATAAACAGGTTTCTCACTCATGGGGTTTTTATAGGCCATAAGATATTTTATGACCAATGAAATTATTATAATAAACTTGTCATGTCAACTTCACATCATATAGTAGATGTAAAAACATTTCATGAGCTTGATAAGTTATATACTCAATGACGAAAGAAATATCATTATTAGATCAATGACAAAATAGATCATCATTAGGTCAATGACAAAATAATATGTTTTTGTTATATAACATGATTAGTGAGCATGATGTGATAACTGAGTTTTCTTCACGTAAACATCATAGGTATTTAAAACATGACATAATTTTTAGTTTTTGTGATGTAAATGAAACGCCAGAAAAGAAAATTCAATAGGATTTTAAAAGGATCAAAATCTAAAAGAATTTATTTGGGGATTTTTTGGATTTCGAGGATGAATTTAGATATGGTTTTATAGGCTCTATGTTTGTATTAATTTTAGAATAGGGATTCAAAGAATTTTGGATTTATAGAAATCAATGGAAGGCTAAAAGTTCAAAGGAATTTTAACAATTATCTGGGAAGGAAAAAGAGGAGAAAAGGGTGTGCTAAAAGAATATAATTTTTGAATAAAATGAGGGGTTTATAAATTGGAAAAAGTTTAAATAGGAGAAATTAAAATAAATAATCAGACCAAAATTAGGCTAAATATAATAAAAGAAAATATGATTCCACCAAAAGAAAATAGGTTAAATGAAAATAAAGAACGAATTTAAACTTTTTGCTAAAATTTTCCTGTTACACCTATCCAGTGTATCAAATTTAACAATCTTAAATTAGAATATAATATATCTTTAAATTGTATTAAACTCATAATTTCTCGTAGAATCATTTGTAAACAAGTCATTAATTAATTCTTGTCACAATTTTAGTTTTTTTCCTGTTAAATGTTGTTTTAGATTTTTGGTCTATTAAGTTCATTTCATCTACACAAACCCTTAATATAAATGTATCATTTTTTTATTAAGGTATTCGTGTTGTATATCGCTTTTTTCGTTACAACGCGCGCTCATGGCTAGTAAGATGAAAATGCAAGGATTTGACTTTTATGCAATGAAGCATGGAACAAACACTAAGCAACCCCTACAAGGTAATTATTGAGATTTTGCTAGCTTTATATGACGTGTCCACAACTCTTTACCCAAGTTAACCATTTGTACTTAGTAATTAGTATTTTGCTGTTTCTGGGCGACCGAGCTACTCTGGTTGAAGCTACGTCCCTATGATATTCAGGCAACCAATCTACTCAAATTGAACGTATGGGTGACTGAGCCACACTTGTTGAATCGCAACCAAAGTATAAGCACTAGAATAGGTGCCATAAACATGAGATTTTAAAAAAACCTTTCTATTTATAAAAAAATATTTTTTATTACTAAAGGTATATGCTTTTCTAGAGGTGACTACCCTGCTCTCGTGCTTTTGCTCCATATTTTTCTCATGGCAAGAGGAAACCTCCTTTATTTATAGGACTCCATGGCCATATGGATCTTTAACAAGTGTCATGATGATCTAAAGCTTCCACATTATTTCTGGAAATATTACTTACTAGAAGATTAATTTCATTGGAGAATTAACTAGCCCGGCTCTGTTGGGCTGGGCTCTGGGATGAGGCTGAGTCTCTCTATACACGTTTAATAAACAACACAGGGAATAATGTCAGACAACTCTCCATAGAACGAGCCGAATCGAGGCCTGTCATATGAAATACAAGGAAGCCCAACACGCCACATACATCCAATTATTCACATGGCCCATTTAGTAATACAATATATCTGGGGTCAGTCATCAGACATCCACACTGCAGCAAGCACCGGCAAAATTAATTACTGGGAAACAACTGTTGCATTGTATGTAGCCATCGATTGTTGCGATATGTTTACATGTATGGAGTTTTTTTTTCTCGTCAAGAAGCAAAGAAGAAAACAATGCAAACTTAGGATGACGAGCGTTACAAAATTTTTAGTTCAAGGTGAGAATAAAACTGTGGGTGCACCGGAGATCATATCAAGCAATCGGCCTTACAAAATTTTTAGTTTTTTTAAACAAGAGGCTTTCAACCAGGAAGTATCCTTCTCCATAAGGAATTTTCCTTTGGGGAGCTAACATTTGCAGTCACCTCTAGGTCTTCGCATGCAAATGATCACTCTAACCCTGATAGCTACCGTGCCCCTTCTCCCCTCACCCCTACTCCCATGGCCTCACCTCGGCCATGTTGTCGTGGTTTGGGTTGACCTCTCGCTCTAGTTTTAACTTCTTGGACATGATATGGGGAAGGCCAAGTCCGATGGAGGGAGTCCTTGGTTTCTAATAGGGATTCGGCGGAGCCTCCCATCCACAATGCTACGTCCTTCCTTCTAATAGGAACAACAGCGACAGTTGCCCACTTGTCGTCTAGGTCCAAGCCAGTGCAAGACAAAGGTAAAGGTGTTGCCTTGTCGTCTAGGTCCAGGCAGGGCCGTATCATGGTTGTGCTTTACCGATGAGTAGAGGGGGTCTAGGTGCCTAGTGGAGCACCATCCCTAAGCCTAGGGAGCAGTTGCACCTGGAGCTCCAAGGTCGTGCTGCCTCTGCGGCCAATAATGGATGGAAGGTATGGAGGACTGCCCCCATTAGCGTGGAATGTAGGAGTCCTCCTCGCTGCTTCCACTACCACAAGGTGGGCCACCGTCTGGAGGACTGCCCTCATATCTGCTTGGAGCAACGGTCGAACCGCTTCCATGGCCATCCCTACTATAGGCTCCTCTCCGTTGCAAAGGCAAGCCAACACATAGGCTGTGATGGCTGTTAGGGCATGGTTGCCCCCTAGTTAGGCACCTTCTCCTAGCTAGCCATGCTATAGTTTCGTGACCTATGCTCCATGATTGTTCCCATACCGGCTTGGCGCTCACCGTTGGCCAACTTCCCTCCGTACTAACATCGTCACATTAGAGGTGTTGGTCCACCTACACCTAGCATCTACAATGGCTTGACCCTAGAGCCGCTACAGTACCCCTTGCCGATGTCAAAGAGAGAGCCGATAGAGACCAGATCTCTACTCAATACCAATCCCCCACCGAAGGTGGATCATGTTAGGGAATTCAAGCAATTCCCCTCGAGCGACCCCCTTTCTACACCAACAGAGAGATCTGCATCATCCCCTTCACAAACCATATGTGTTCCCAGGAAATTAGGCTAGAAAACGCCTTGGTCGCTACCCTGGCTTGGCCATAGCGTGAGGTCTCTTTTGCACATATCATGTCGATTCTAGATTCTAAGTATGGCTTGCCAAGGAACACATTCTCCATGCACTTCTTCTCACCAGAGAATTTCTTGATCCAGTTTGAGTCACTCTCCATGAGGGAGTGCTTCTTTCGACATGGCTCGATCGTGGTCCTAGACTTCAAGCTGCTCCTACGACCATAGACTTGGCATGCACAAGCTATGGCGGTGTCGTTACCATTCTACGTCTACTTACACATTGAGGGTGCTTTAGCCCATGCCTAGGGATGCTCAATGGCAGAAGTACTCTTGGATACCTCTTGCTAGACTGAGTCGATTGACCTTGATTTAGCACCATCGACGAACATGGAGCTATACAAGCTTATGGCTTGGACATTTGATCGGTACGCCATCCCCAAGGAAAAAATGGCTGAGGATCACTGAGTATGTTACCCTCATTGTCGTACTTAGGGTACAAGGTCTTCATCCATTTGGTGATGGTTGAAGACTTTGACCCACTAGACGAGGATGCACCTTTCCCCAGGCCTCGAGAGGTGGGCACGGTGTGACGGCAATGAGCTAGGCCCACATCATGTCCTTTTCAACGTGGTGAGTAGTTAGGTTGATGGTGCACTAGTATCTAGCCAACCTGCTGGCTAGGGAGTAGGTGGACATCGCTAGGCGGTGGGCTCGTTTGTTCTAGTGGTGGCAGATCCTCCATGCTACGCCGCCGGCTTAGTGGCCCTCCTGCCCAAGGTCGTGCTAAAAAGAAGGCCAACTCCACACAACAGGATCCCGGCAATGGTGCCCTGAGCTGGTCAAGAAATGGAGCCGGCGAGAGGATCCCTTCTCAACCGATGGTAGCCTACTGATTGTGCTTCTTTTGGCCTACTACCATCTTTGCCTAGGCGGCAGAGGCAAAGCACTCCTACAAAAGTGCAACTGGTAGACAATGGTTCTGTCTCATTTGGAGACTCCTCATCCTCTTATAGATGCATTTTTGGAAATCTTCATGCCACCTCTGGTTGCTCTAAGAATTTTGCCCAACATTAGGTGGACACGTCTATGGTCCAATGCATTGGGTTGCTGGTTGATAACGATGTTGGATAGCTAGTTTCCTACCAACCTCCTGATGATGCCCAGGTGGCAACGTCCTTCACCATAAACAAGTTGCCTCCTATGGTGGAGGCAGGTGGACAGGCTACAAACAAAGGCGTGCCAAGCCTAGGGTCCTCTCTCAAGAGGACACCAAGCCAGCCGATGGACTTAAGCCTACTATCATCACCCCCGTGGTTGTGTTGTTGCCCTTGAGCCAAGCTCTAGCCAAGCAGGTGACCTAGAATCAAATGGTGCTCGTGGCAACCTTAGCCCATCCTAGATAGCCAAGTGGACTTGGACATTAAGGTGCTTCAACAGAAAGCCCACTTAGAGATTCTCATAACCTACCCAAGGTGAGCCAATGAGCCAATCTGAGCGATGTCCCTCTTGTTCCTAGATATCCAATAATTACATCAGTTGGCACGAAAGGGCATCACGCAATCAATGTTCTTCCCCGGGTGAAGTAGACGCTAGACGTTACAAGCCCTTCACAACACCCTGATGCACAACTGGGCAAAGTTTGTGCTAGCCAAGAAACTAGGCATTGAGGTGTATCCAGAGGGTGCGCTGCCCAACTACCAAACAGTGCATTTGTACAACAACATTTTTACCAACCCACTGAGTGATGACCATGTTCTGGCACTTATTGGTCACATCAACCTTTCAATCCCCTTGCCTTTGGATCATTCAAAGGGGGTGCTGTTGATCATTGACATTTGATTGTTATCTCAATTGTTCGGTTGCACCTTCTCTATCAATGAATAATAAGAACTTTAATTACCTCATGTGCAATGTGCTGGGACTTAACATGCTGACACACCGAAATGCCATTCAAAACATGGCCATTGAGGTCAAATATGCCCTGGTTTGCTTACAAGAAATGAAAAATCGACAATATCTCTCTCATGGTCGCGCGACAATTCTTGGGGTCACTAGTTCGCAACCATCACTACATACCTACCTCCACGATGAGAGGCGACATCCTTCTAGGTTTGGACCCCTCACTTGTCTGTTGTAGTAACCTTTCACTAGGGGAGTTCTCGCTCACAGCTAAGGTCAAGTTTGTTGGTGGGTTCCAAAACTGGATTACGGTGGTGTATGGCCCACAATAAGACATTGAGAAGGTCTATTTTCTTGATGAACTTTGTACAACCCGAGCCAACTGCTTGGGACCATGGCTAGTTGTTGGAGACTTCAACTTGATGTATCAAGATTTGGATAAGAACAATGCATTGCTTAATTGCTTCATGATGGGTCACTTTAAAGGCCTCCTCGATGATTTTGAACTTAAGAAAGTAAATCTAAATAGTCACGCATTCATATGGACTAGTGATTGGGAGCGTCCAATGCTTGAGAGACTTGAACATGTCTTCTTGATAGAAAATGAGGAGGATGTCTTTCCATATTGCTTCCTTCGCACCTTGCCTGCCACGGTCTCATATCACTACCCCATCCTTCTCTCAACCTGTTTTGGCTTTGATGGGAAGAAATGGTTCCAATTTGAATCATTTTGGTTCAAATTAGATGGTTTTGCTTAGGTTGCAAGTAAAGCTTGGGAGGTTCACTACCCTTTTACCAATGTGCTTTGCCAACTTGATTTTTGGCTTAGGCACATAGCACAAAAGCTTTAGAGATGGAGCCAATAGCAAGCAGGAAACATCAACCTATAATTAGCTGTAGCCAAAAAGATCATTTGGCTGCTGGACATAGCAGAAGAAGCCCAGTCGTTACAACAATATGAGAAATGGTTGCACTATGAAATCAAGAAGAAATTGTTGACCCTCTCTCTTCATCTAGACGTTCTAGCTGCCCTCAACCAAAGCACATTCATTAAAGGGTGCCGCATACATGATAACTTCATGTTAGTACACCAATTGACCCAAAAGTTGCATAGTTCTTGTATGCCTTCCATCCTTTGGAAGTTGGATGTGGCACATGCTTCTAAATTAATTTCCTAGCATTTCCTCCTAGAAGTTCTTCGCCACAAAAGCTTTGGTGAGCATTGGTGCAGTTAGGTCGCTATGCTGCTTTCAACTTCAAGCATGAGAATCCTCATCAATGGAAACCCTACGGAAACAATTGGCATGGCCAAGGTGTGCGGCAAAGTAACCCTTTTCATCTGTATTGTTCATCCATGTCATGGACATTTAACTCGATGCTAGCTAAGGCAAAAAGCTATGACTTGTTTGCGAACCCCACCATCTCGCATAGAGTCTCTCTTTATGCGGACAATGTAGTGCTCTTCATCAAAGCACGAGAACCGAATATATAAGTAGTGTTAGAAGTGTTGAACATCTTTGGGATGACTTCTGGTCTGAACACAAACTATGCCAAATGCATGGCGACCATAATTTCCTGCTAAGGAGGGATCGTGGTGTGCATGGAGTGTCTTCTCCCTTGCACAATTACCCATTTTCCTTGCAAATATTATGGGCCACCCTTGGATATCCGCAAACCTAGGAAGTGCACATTCAGCCGCTGATTGACAATGTTGCGGATTGTCTACCCACCAAGAAGGTAAGCTAGCACAACACAACGGGACGTCTTGCCTAGGTCAAATCAGTCTTGAGCTCAATTCTCATCTACCGCCTAATTTCGATCAACCCACCAAAGTGAGCTATCAAAGTGGTCGACAAAATCAGTCGAAGCTTCCTCTGGTCTAGTAGAAGGTTGGCTAATGGAAGTCACTACCGCCTAGCATGATTGTAGGTCTATGCACCAAAAGAATACGGTGGCCTAGGCATCATCGAACTGGATCTAATGACCATTGCCCTATAAGCCTGATAAATTTGGCTGATACGCATTGGGGCTTCGAAGCCATGGGAAGTTCTTCAGCTTTCGATTTTCATGGCTTCACAACACCTAGTTGTGGCTTCCACATCCTACTCCCTAGGCAATGGACAAAGACTGCTCTTTTGGGAAGATAGATGGCTTCACGGCTCGAGCATACAAAGCATAGCCCCCGCCCTCTACATGCTGGTCCTTGCAAGACTGTGTAAACAAAGGATGGTAACTAAAGCCCTCACTAACAAAAGGTGGATTAGAGACATCCAAGGGGCCCTTCATATGCAAGCAATCCTTGAATACCTTTTGCTTTGGTCGGAACTGACCACAGTCATTTTGTAGTCAGAGGTGCACGATGAGTTCAAATGGATTTGGGAACCATCTAGCCATTACAACAGTACATATGTATATCTTGCTCTATTCCTAGGCCGAGAACCCTTCGTCGACTCTAGCCCACTATGAGACCCTCTCACACCAGCTAAATGAAAATACTTCAGCTAGTTTGTGCTACATTGATGCTACTGTATAACTAATCATCTACAAAAGCAGGGCTTCCCCAACCCAGACGAATGCACATTCTATGATCAAAGTCTAGAGATGATAGATCACATCTTGGTGGAACTAAATAATTTTGGTAGCAAATCCTTTTGTCCTTGCATCTCCATAAGTGTTGTCCTGTAGATAAGCACTCTTTTCTTGATTGTTGGCTATCCCTCGCGACTGACTTCCACAAGACAAAAGGAGGAACTGACACCCTAGTTATTCTAGTGTTTGCACCAAAATTTGATAAGAATAGGATTGGAGAGCTAATCAGCTTATGAAAAAAGTCCGATTGATACAGAAAAAGAGCTAATCGAACAGATTGAGAATGGATTCGGTTTAGCTAAAGACAGAAGATTATCAAGATATGACCGAATCTAAGGAGGAGCCGTGGAAACCACGGTAGGGTACTTTTATTTATATATAGAATATATCTTGTAAGATAGATAAGTCTAATTAGTTTTGTTAACTTATTAAAGATACTTTCCTTTTATGTTTTAGTAAATAACATCCGGAGGTTGCTTGTAACTGCATTGGACTCTTGTAATTCTAGGGTATAAGTATAGACCCCCTGAAAATTTGTAATCGATTTCTCGATCAATACAACTTTGGCGCATTGGCACCCTAGTTTATTTGGGTTTTACCAGCAGATTTTAGCTCTCGACGCAGGGTTGTATTGGTTAGGTCCAAACTCCGGTAAAGGAGTAAGTTCCACAATTATCCTAATGTATTCGATCCATCTAAGGCTATATCAGTTAGGTCTAAACTCTTAGTTCGATCGGATATATTACATCACGTTCGCGTGGGATCTATCGGCTTATCAAGATCCTTTTACCATCATCAATCTCGTATTGTATCGGTTAGCTCCGACCTACTAGACTACTGATAATAGATTGAGCCATAAGCCAATGGGTCTTTACTCATTGTTTTATTAGAATAGCTAGCCGATGAGTTATCAACACATTGAGTTTTATGCTTAGTGTATCGGTTTCTTAACCAATATACATATATCTTCAATGATTTTGTCTCACTGACTCAGCTAGCCAATGGGTTCGTCCACTCCTTTCGTCCGCGCGTCCAATCTAGTGTCTGCCGTCTTGTTACCATTAGCATTAGTCTCATGCTGTCTTGGTTTGATCCGATCTATCAGGACTGACTCTAATGGTACCGTCACAGCGATTATTAGGTCTTGTACTTTCAAGAGATTGGGTCTCGCTCCTTGTTACTCATCATGCATTCTATTCAGAGCACCATCGATTTTGCAGCTGATGGGTGCTTTATCTTATCGGGAGAGCCATCACATATTCTATTCAAAACGCCATCAGCTTTATAGTCGATATGTCCTTTATCTTATTCGAAGCGCCACTCTATTCCAGAACAGCATTGACTCTGCAACCAATGTGTCCTTTAGCATATTGCTTGCTATATACCTATGCCTTCATCGGCCCGATGAACGAGCATTATGCCTTCTATTGACAACTAACCGATAGGAGAAATCCATATACATACTTATTAACTACTCTATTTTAGAACACTATCGAGTCTATGGCCGATATATCTTTTATTTCTTTTGTTGTCATTTGACAACGTCTTCATCGCCTTTCTAGCCCGATGGATGAGTACTTTAGCCTCTATCGGTAACTAATTGATAACAGGAGTACATCAGATATAGTCGATATTTATTTTAACCTTATTGGCGATCAACCGATAATTAGAGTTTATATCGATCTATCAGCCGATTGACTCATCAGCTTATCTTTTTATCAATTACAGGGTCAAATTGATTGGTATGCTCGCAACTTCATCAAACCTGATGAAATGACCTCAAAGCCGAAGGATCTGTACTAGAGTGAAGCAGATCTCACAGGTCTTGATATGTTGAAGCATCATCGTATTATACCTCTATCAATAAACACGGAGAAATGATTTGGCGTGAACGCTTAGTAACACTTTCAAAGGAACGGAGCCATAGAGTCTTGGATCAACAATAATGCTAATGGGCTGAAATCCTCTCATATGCGGTAGAGTAAGCTAGACTTGTGCTTAGCAAGGGTTGCATTCCAAGCTATCATCCCCTTCTAAACTTTTCCAGTCTAGGTTTGGTCGTCCAATTCATATTGCGAGGGAACAACTTATGTAATATTTGATCGGGTTTGCTGCTTGGGCAGACCAACTCCATATAATGCTTACTTTCTAAATACTAAGATATGCAATCCTCCTGCATATTCGCTAAAAAAAACAAGGAGCTTAAGAAAATTTCCTTTTCTTTCAAGACATCAAGAACGTGATCTATGTCTCGAACGAGCCGTTAAATTGAAAAGAAAAAAGAAGTTTGCCCCCTTTGTAGAAGATGAAATGAGGTCCTTCCAGTAATTTATATAAAGATTGTGCGTTCAAAATGGTGTAAGGGTGCATGGATTTTAATCAAGACAACTCTAACACTTTGTGTAAATTAAATATTGAAATATTGAAAAGACTATTCCCTTTATTTCAAAATAGTTGTTTTTCTTGAATTTAAAATTTATTCTAAAATAATTGTAAGTACTACTTAGTCATATCAATTACATCCGATTTTAATTTCTCCTCGTTCTACTGCAACCATTCTATAACTCCCATTCAAATAATAGTCTCTTTTTATCAAATATTAATTTATAACAAGCAACAACTATTGTGGGACTGTTGGGAGTACTTTTTTAAGTAAGGGATATACATATTGTTAGGGTATTTCTTGGACAGAAAAATAAATGCGAAGTTACTGCATTATGTGTGAGAAACCGTCACCAAAATAGGCGTGATGCCATTATGCCGCCAGGTGTGCGATTCCCCGTCACGGCAATTTTAAATTACTGTCGCCGACGGTTTTGCACGTCCAAATTTAAAACTAAGTGCTGCAGATAATTACTAAATTAAATTCGAAACTAATCAATAGGAAGCCTTATTATGGGGTTTGGTCGTGACGGGAAGAATATCTTGGCGTGGATGCCGACGGACGAACAGAAAAAAAAAAGTAGGGATGAGGCAGCAGCAACCATCTGAAAATTTTTACTTTTTGGGATTTGACCAAACCATGTTCTAATGTTCAGGTTCGGCCGAGCTAGCCTCGAATATATGCAATGCACTGTTTCGTTTGGATAAGTGTGTCACGTGCGCTAGTGACTGCTCACCGATCGAAACAGGGCCTAGATCTCTCAATTTTGGAGGTATCCGGCGGATCTTAAATTTTCCAGTTTACAATCCTTTTCACTGCCATTTGGATCTTAAATTACTTCTTCCATTTCTAACTGGGATTTATCTCGTGGTGAATATGACTGTCGTTTTCTCCTACAGACTAAAGTTGTGGCCGGTGGGTATCAATTTAGTGATCCGTTCTTTCCACTGTGGCTCAAAAGTCTTTCGCACGTGGTAAATAACTAAGTAACTTTGTCTTAAATATTTTCTCACTGAGGGGATTGATTATTGTAATTTTTTCATTTGCCAGTGCTGACTTAATGATTTCAAAGATAGAATTGATTGTAACATAATGTTAGAGTACCTATTAGAATAGCTAAAAGAAGAGCAATCAAGTGACACATTGACTTAAACTCAGGGAAACGCAACATGTGCTTGACCTAATGTTTGGAATCCTAAAAATGGAGCAAAGAAAACGTCCTATGGAAATTTTGGGTGATATGAAAACAATACGTACATGAATAGAAACAGAGGATTGATGATTAATGTAAAACATAAACATAAGAGTAATTTAGTTGTCAGTGCTCGTATGTATTTTGTTCCTTGGTTGCAAGATAATTTGTCACCTAAGTTTATGCTCATTTTTATTTTCCTTTGAAAAGTATATGAACAAATAAAACTTAGGAAAAAAAATCAGTTCCTTTTTACTGAAAATTTTTTACTGTGTGAAAAATAATTTTTAATAGTGTACAAATTGATCATTTTTAATTATATATTTGTAAAAACATTTATGTATTATTTGGTAAAATGTAATAAATATCATTTTTGCAAATCTATGTTTATTATCTTTATGTTAAAAAATTGAAGGTTTGCTATACCTAAGGACATCATAAGTAACATGTCTATCTAATCCTAAGTGAATGAAAAACACATTACACAAGAAGAAGAGGAATGCAGTCCTATGGCATTACAAGAAACAAACTAAACAAAAAATAAAATTTAATAAGAGATTGAACGTCTTACTTATTTTCCGATAAAATTAATTAATAAATTGTTTTTAGAAAGTTGAATATCTAAAATTTCCATGAGTAGACGGAAAAAAGAAGGTACGTAAACTATTAGTATATAATTAAAATAGTATTAATTATTTTAAACTTAAAAGATAAATTAATATAACTTTTTAAAACAAATTTCTTATAGAAAAAACTCCGTTTACACGAAGATAAGATTTGTTCTAGCTTCCCCGTCGTAACGACCGCAGGCTAAGGAGGGACGGACGTTCGTGAAATATATGCCGCGCTTGTATAATTCACGGCCGTACAGCACTTATCCCAGAGTGGATGGTACTATAGCACGACGGGATTTCCAAGGAGGGAGTTTGAGACGACAGGTAGCAGAGTGGAAAACGGGTGAAAGCAGGGAGAAGCACCTAGCACGAGCGACCGCGGCGCGGCGTCGGCAAACCCCCCGCGCAAACCCACGTCCCCGACCCACCGTTTTCACGCCAGAAAACCAGGGCCGGCCCGCCCCGTTGAACGCACCGTCCGTCCCCCTCGCTCCACGCGGCTTGGCGCCTGCGTGCATGTCCCCCTCCCCACGGCGCGCTGCCGCTCGGGACAGCTACAGCCGAGACGGGCGACGCGACGCGCGGCAGCGCGCTGCCCACCACCACACCCGCACCGCTGCAGTGTCGCGCACGTGACGCGTACTGGTGTGAGCTCTCCCTTTTTTTAGATTTTAAAACTTGATTCTACAGTTAACCTAAAGCCCCCCTTTTTTTATTTTCCAGCACTAGAATTTTAAAGCTTATCTTTCAGCATTAGCACTTGTAAATAAAAATTTTACCGATAAATTGTTGTTTTTTTTTCTAATACGCTGTAGGGGGCCCTATCTACAAGCTGTGCTGCTATATAGAGGAGCGAGTGTGGCCGGCACCCGTCGGGCCGGAGAAAGCTGGACGTCCTCCTGCGAGTCGATATTGATCCTATCAGTTCCACACAATGTGCGGCGGAGCGATCATCGCCGACTTCGTCCCGCCCGCCGGCGCCCGGCGCCCGGCCGCCATCGTCTCCTCCACCGTCATCTCCGACAACGCCATCCTCTCCGCTGCCTGTATATATCTTCTACTAGTATTCGACATGAACAACAGATGATTCCATGTCCATTTCTTTGCAGTCGCATGCAACTTGTCCACTGTTTGTATCTGAGCTTCCTAACTAGATGGATGGTTTTGCAACGTAGCTCCAGACTCCTATCCTATATATGGTTGAGAGCTTAGTGGCGTTGTTAAATCTTTTTGACTGGCTTGCGTTTTTTTTTTCCAGGCGAGGAGTCGTTCGCGGTCGCGGCGGCGAAGGCGCCGGCGCCGGGGAGGAAGAAGGCGTACCGCGGGATCCGGCGCCGGCCGTGGGGCCGCTGGGCGGCGGAGATCCGCGACCCGAGGAAGGGCGCCCGAGTCTGGCTCGGGACGTACGCCACCGCCGAGGAGGCCGCGCGCGCCTACGACGTCGCGGCGCGCGACATCCGCGGCGCCAAGGCCAAGCTCAACTTCCCTCCCGCGGTCGGCGCCGGCGCGCCCCCGCCGCCCAAGAAGCGACGCAAAGCCACCGCCACGGCGGCGGACCAGCAGCAGGAGAGCTCGGGCTCCTCCTCGTCGTCGCTCCCTCCAACCCCGCCGCCGGCCGCGGAGAGGCAGCTCCGCGAGTGCATGTCCGGGCTGGAGGCGTTCTTAGGCCTCGAGGAGGACGCCACCGCTGACTGGTAGCCATCGGACGCCGTGGCTCGCCGGGAGAGACATCATTAACTAGCCCTGGTGGTGGCCATGCTCATGCATAAAAACTTATTCATGCATGCAGCAATACATCTTTAGTACCACTATATTACTAGTATGTAGGTAAATGAAATAAAATGGGATTAATTAGGGGGTTCTTGGAATCCTTGGCTTTGCTAATTGCTAGTACCACGTAGTACTTTGCCATTAGGCATTGCATTGCCAGGTGATGCATGTAATCGATCGTGATAATTATATTACCGTCTCCATGATCAGCTAGCCGACTAGTATTTACTAGTGGAAGTAGAAATATAGGATACTAGTGTCTTGTAATGATTTCAGTCTTCTTGGGGAACATGAGCAATGCATTTCAACTGCAACGGTACATCTATATATACCTCTACAAGTATGATTCTAATTCGGGCGCACTTCAACGTTTCAGAAAATGAGCCACGAGGACGCGTGAGATTAGATGCAAGTTAGTGGAAATCTTAGGTTACTGCTTGTAAGTCGAACCTACGTCGTACAACCGGAACTACGTACCGATCAAATGGGCCTTATATGGAACTGGGGATTTTTGGAGCACTTTTTGCAGGCAGAACTAACTATAATGCGAGGATCGAGTTACAGAGAATTGGAATTCTTTAGAATAAATTAAATTGTTTGTATGCTAGTTCTTTCGAACAAAGGAATAGAACTGGTTTATCATAATTTCTTTAAAATTTCCGTCGTCACAGTAAGATTTGTAGAAATATTCACTCGCCAAATCGTGGACTCTTTAACTCTGATTGTTTGATTGTTTGAGCTATGTTTAATAAGCTGTTAAATATTTAGCAAAAAAATATTTTATGGGTATACCTTTCATATCAATGTTGTTTGTGGTTTCAAAGAAAATACTGAAAAAATAAAAAACATTGGACAACTGCGTCTGTACTTATCGATTATCGGTGCGACGCATGCCGTTCAGTACATGTGCTTTTTCAGTTGCGGAAGTGTTTCATCTTTTAAGAGAGTATCCTCTAGTTGTTTAAAAAATAAAAAAAAATACAATAAGTTAATATAAGATATATCACTTTATAAATATGTAAATTAAAATTTAACTTTTACAGAATATAATAAATATAAATATGAATGTTAACTCGTTTTGTTAATTGTTTTAGTTTTAGTTTATTTTTTTATTTGATATAATTTATAAAATTCAAATATGATATTACATATTTGTGAAATAATATATCATATTAATCTATTTTATTTTTTTAGAAAAATTGATGACTATTTAAATGGTGTGTAAGAAAGTAGAAGAATGAAAATCCAATCTCGTTTTCAGTCTGTCACTGTAGTTTCATGACGTCCATGGGCACCTGCTGTGTGTACTGCTTCCGCCTAATCAAGAAAATTTTTCGATCCGCCACTGTGTTCTTTCTGTTTCCCATTCTAATGTTCACGTGGATTTCAATTCCGACGATTATCTAATCCTGCACTCTAGAAAAGCTACAACGGGTTGCGCTTACTTTTCGAATGGGCATATCTAAGTTTGCTACTGTGCTTTCATTACTTTGATTAGCGTAAATTTTAGCTTTACTCGTGAATAAATCTTGAATGGTTAAATTCTGATGTGTGAAAGTTTTATGACTATATATGATGCACCACACTTCATTAATATATACTCCACTTTTAAGCATTTTTATATTTTCTTAAAAAGACAAACGGTCAAAATTTAAAAATAAACAGTACCTAGTGATTAGTATTTGGAGGAGGGAGTATGCCCCTTATATATATTTAATAACACGTTAATAAAAGTTATATTGCAGATCTGGTATCACAATGACCACAGTAAGGATGTGGTCTATTTGGATTGAAGTATTTTCTAGGAAAATTGGAATAAATCCATTCCAATGAACAAATTTGTGCGTGAGTAATTTGATTATATATAGTTTGCTTTAAACGAATTACCTATAATAGAAAAATAGCCTGTTGGCCTATGCAGATTATATGGTTAGTACCATTATAATATTTTGTTTTCATATAATAGTAGACATCACAAATTAATATCAAACTAATCCCTTTTTTTTTGGCATTCAAACACTCGATGTTTTGAGCTACTCCTGTGGCATTTATTTCTTACTGAATTAAGAAGTCCTTGACATACTAGTTATGTGTTTTTATCGTTCCTGATGTCTTTTGGATTTGTGCATTCAGATAGACCTTAGATATTTGTAAATTCTAGCTCAAGTGCTTGCGCCTTGGAGGTTTGTCACTGATCATTCTATTATTACTATATAAACATACGTACATTTACATATATAAATTTTAAAAATTAATGAAGTTACAACGGATAATACGTCACTTATTACTTTAGTTGTAAATATAATCACATGTGCGCTAAGTATATAACTTTAACTCAGACAGTCAGGTTCCATCTGAAAAAACACTAACCCATGTAGCTACGCTCACTTCTTGTCACTAATCATTCTAACCAATGGAGGTCTTACACGTCGAATATTTTACCATTTGGTAACAAAAACTACTTTTGCATATGGACCCGAGTTCCTTCTAGGAATAGAGACCGAGAGCACGAAACTCTGACATTTCAATCTGTATATACAGCGCAGCGTTGCATGATAATGTGGTGTTGTATATTGGAGTATCTCCACGTAGAAGAGGCTTGCAATTTGTCAGTTAACTGAAAATTTAGAAGCATTAATCAATTTTTGGATGTACATTATTACTTTAGAATTTATGTAACACCCTTTAACCCTATCCCTTCCTTCTCTATTCTTCTCACCCTAACCCCACCACTGATGCAATCCCCTCCTGATTCCCTACCACCACTAACATTGTCTCACAAGTGTCTAAAGCCGGTAGTGAGCATACTGGCTTAACCACTATAGATAAATATCCTTGACAATGGGTTCTCGTCGGAGTCCTTTAGTAAGATATGTTATACCACTGATCAAGGTCATTGTCATATTCATTGTCAGCCATTTAGCCTAGCAATGGTGGCAGCAACAATGATAAGAAGGAACTAGTGGTGTCCCTGCCATTGTTCTTTTTATTCTCCTCACTGGTGGTGATGTCCTATGGCTGGTGCGGCAAGTCTTCCATTTGCTAGAGAGATAGTGAAGAAAGTTAGGAGATTGTGGAGAGGTAAAGTGCTATGAGAAACCCCAGATTGCTATCTATTTATTGTAAAATAGATGGAGAGTGAGAGATGAGATGCAACATGGCGGTGGAGAAAGTGACCTGCGTCTAACGATTCGTCTTACAAGAAGTTTAAGTAATAACTGATAAAGTGGATGTAGTTGAAGGAGTGTTATGAGAAAGATAAAGAGACTACATAGACATTTAAGAGCATCTTTTGAAGAATATCGTGGACATGGATGAGTAGCTTAATGGCTTAGCCTACGAAAAATATAGAATGATTTTCATAGACTGAGCCTTACGACAGTTGCCCGCAAAAATTGTATTATCACGGACAGGCGGTCGCCTATGAAGATCATTGTATTTACACAGATGGACTACTTACGGGATGTTGCCTGTGATATTCTGTTGGCTCTTTACCCTTCCTCTCCTGGCGAACTTAATTCTTTTGTGCTGCCTATATAGTTTAGGGTGAGGGCCTGCCAAAATTTGAACGCGTGGTATCGTTGACGTGAAAGGGGATGCGAGATCAACAAGTAGCTATGTCAGTGCTAACAATATATTTAAAGAAACTATAGTGGTGAATGTAGGCAAAAAAATCCTTATTCTTCTTTTGTTCTTCTCAATCAAGCTTTTGAGGAAAGTTGTGCTAACATGTACTCATCATATTTTATTATGAGACGTATTTTATTTCATTAAAATTAAAATAAAGTTTAACTAATAATTGCTTTACTAATATATTGTCTATATAATATAAAAACATAATCATAAATATGTTTGAATATAAATATAATAATATTAAATTTATGTTATAAAAATTATGTCTAAAAAGAGAGTAATACAGATAGGATAATTGTTGTTTAAAATCTTATTATAATGAAATGAAATAAAATCTTATATATATATATAGCTTCAGAGGTGATCTCCAAGTAGGGCCACAATTACTATTTTTTAATATCGCGTGACATATGTCTTGTTTACTGGAGATTTGTCGAATCTAATGCTTCGTATTAAACTTTATGTACTAAACACATTGAAAATATTATAGTTCTATGTAAGAAATGTCTGTAGTATACTATTTTATAATAACAGTTGCTACCCTGTGCGACCAATCCTAATACTCCTATCATATATTACTACTATTGTTCCTCTTTTACTCGACATTCTAGAACATGTGCCATCGGTCTCTTAGAGTTTGACACCGTTAATATATCTACAACTATGTAGGGTTTTAAATTGAAAATTGTGTCACTAGATATTTATTTAGAAATGCTTTCATATTATATTGTCATTCCATATATTAATATAAAGTTGTACTTCTTCTATAAAAATATAAAATATAGTAATATTTAGTGTTTAAAATTTGTTCCAAATTATACCAATTTTTTCGTATATTTTCTCATTTCAATCAATTAATCATATTTATTTTTATTTGATTTTAATTCTCTCTATTTTTATTAAAAACTTCAAAAATATTTATATTTTGAGATGCAAGGAGTAAAAGATATTTTTTAAAAAAAAAATAAGCAGGAGATTACACATTGTGTTCTACAGCAGCTGAATCCAGTAGACCATATTCCTAGGAGACTGTCGCCCATTCTTGTCTCAGCTAGGTTAATTAGCTAGAGGATTACTACCGCTGTCTCAAGATATAATATAAGGAATTTTGACAGTGCAAAATCATTGTCAAAATCTTTTGGACGAAGACAGTACAATCACTAGCTTAGTTAACACGGAGTAGTTTCCTCACAGAGAAAAGTCATTGATCAATGTGGGCAGTAGAAGACCACTAATGGGCATATCGATCCCCCATTAATTATCGTAACATAAGCTAACTAGCAGTACAGAGCACATATGTTCTTTGATAAGCTAATGTCTAGAACATCATCGATATAGTCTGTAATTTATATTTGATCGGTGCCTTTTACAAAAGGTTATTAAAAATATAACTACATAAAAATGATTATACTAATGTTGTTTTTAAATATAAAATATTAATAATTTTTATTTACTAGTGAATTAAGATTTGCACATACGGCACGTGTAATATATATTACTATCAGCTAAGGGTTATTTTGGATTGGAGTACTTTTGATAGGAATGCTGAAGGATTTGAATCCATATGAAATTCTCCTATCTAGGTTATTTGGATTACTAAACTCCTTTTAATCATAAGCTCTGACCTTATTTTAAATTTTCTTTGAGAAATTCAATGCATCTTGGTTTATATCTCCTCTTCTCTTAATTCCCATTTTTTTTAATTTTCTGTAAGCTATCGAAATACATCATCTTTTAAATTTTCGTGTTTTATATTTCTGTACGATCATCATAATTTTACGTTTTCCCTGTTTATATTCTAAATCCAGCAATTCAAGGAAAGCCTACAGTTGCACAGCTAGCGAGCTAAAGACTTACCGCGAGTGAACCCGCATGCCAGTTTATGCAGCATGGTACGGCCGGTCGTCGGGTGCAGAGACGCGCTTAATTAACAGTGTCACACTTACGGTTTTCAAAATTTAGATTCTATCATTGGATATTTTATGACTTTTCAATTTTAATTAAGAGGTCTGATCCTACAATTCTATATAGATAGAATTTACGATTTATATATATAAGATTATATGATTTTACAGTTCGGGATCGGGATTTTAATATCTCAAACTCTAGGACACGCAGTTAGCTTTAATTAACTCTCTTTGACGTATTTCTTCTTATTCTCTATCTCGAGTCTCGAGCGTGTGAGCGAGCGAGCCGAGCCAAACCGACGGCGCACACCGGATTTACACTGCATTGCTTCCTCCCCCGCTACCCTAGCTAGGTAGCTGCCTCAGCTACACGCCCAGCAAAGCGACTTTTAGCTAGGAGTACCACCCTACCGCAAGCCACATCGCTAACAAGCACCAAATAAGGATCACTTGTTTGAAATTAGCAAATTGAGGATCTAGGTCGTCACAGATTACCACACCAGACTTCACAACGGAATGGTTCATTATTTTCCAATATCCTCCAAGGGGAAAAAAAGAGAACATTTCCTGTGTGGGTGTAGGTGGCTCAAATATAACGTTAATGGGCTGCGTGTAGGCCATAATAGTGCACAAATGGGCGTCAGTTTTTTAAATGCGGGTCACCGTTAATAAGCCTCACTTATCCTTTTGTTAGTTTGGACTTATGTGGGCCAACAATTTTCCTCCGAAGGCCTGTCCAATGACGCTTCTTCTGTCGACCAAGAGTGTGCAGCACGAATATCAGCTACATCTTGTATTAACTTGCCTAGGTTGTTGACATTACCAATATTTTGTTAGGCTACTAAATCAAACAAGCCCTATATACTCATGCTTAAACTCTCACTCTCTTCTCACTTTTTAGGGAGACCAGCTAGTGACCGACTCTCGCTATGACAGACTACTCCTATTCACAAGTTGTGCTGCTATATAGTGGAGGTAAAGTGGACTCCAGCCGACGCCAGGGAAAACTAGAGGTCCTGTGAGTTGGTACTGTACTCCTACCGAAGACGATCTGTGGTGGAGCAATCATCGCTGAGTTCATCCCGCCCGTCTGTGCTCGCCGCCATCTCCGCTCTCTACTGCCGGTATATCATGTTCAGAAGTTGCACGACCATTTCTTTGTAGTCGCATGCAACTTGTCCACTGTTTGTATCCTAGATTCCGAGCTAGCTAGCTAGATGGTTTTGGATGCCAGCAAATCAATCACTCACTCTATCGGTTCAGAAGCTTACCGAGGGACTCTGAAGATTTTTGGATGATGAACAGTAAACGGGAAGAAGTACTCCATGATAGCTGGTATCAATCTGTGCAATGCAGTACTCCATCTCAGAATGTGCTTTACAGCATGAAGGTGTGCAGTTCAGGGGGCCTCCATGAACCTACTAACATAGCCTATTGAATAAGCCAGATCAGGTCTGGTATTTACTAAATACCTCAGGCTTCCAATCACACTTCTAAACTAAGTTGCATCAACCAACTCAGCAGGTCTTTCCTTGCTGAATTTCAGATGAGCTTCCATTGGAACTTGGGCTGAATTGCATCCCTTCATACTTGATTTCTCAAGTATCTTCAGTGCATATCCCCTCTGACATAGGGTAATATCCTCCTTTCCCTAGTTCACCTACATGCCCAGATAAATCCAATCACACTTCTAAACTAAGTTGCATCAACCAACTCACCAGGTCTTTCCTTGCTGAATTTCAGATGAGCTTCCATTGGAACTTGGGCTGAATTGCATCCCTTCATACTTGATTTCTCAAGTATCTTTAGTGCATATCCCCTCTGACATAGGGTAATATCCTCCTTTCCCTAGTTCACCTACATGCCCAGATAAAAACTCAACAAGCCAAGATCACTCATGCTGAACCACTTCTGCATTTGTTGCTTGAAACTTGTAATCTCTAAACAAAGAGCTCCTGTGATGATGAGATCATCCACTTAAAACTCCCACTATCAACCTTGATTCTCCATTCCCCCTTTGTACATGTTCTGTATTTGATGTGACAAAATCCAGTGATCGGAGACTTTTATCTAGCTTGGCATTCCAAGCTCGAGGAGCTTGGAAGACGATGTGTGGCGGAGCAATCATCGCCAACTTTGTCCCGCCCGTCTATGCCCGCCGCCATCTCCGCTCTCAGCTGCCGGTATATCATGTTCAGAAGTTGCACGACCATTTCTTTGTAGTCGCATGCAACTTGTCCACTGTTTGTAGCCGAGATTCCGAGCTAGCTAGCTAGATGGTTTTGGATGCCAGCAAATCAATCACTCACTCTATCGGTTCAGAAGCTAACCGAGGGACTCTGAAGATTTTCGGACGATGAACAGTAAACGGGAAGAAACACAAGCATTAGAAGAGAACAGCGAACGAGAGCATGGTTTTCGGCTGCGAACAACTTGCAGCATTTTTTGTGTTTCTCTTCCTTTTATTCCTCTCTCTAGGAGGTTGTTACATTCACGATTTTACTGGATCAAACTACTGACCAAGCCATCCCACGATCCGATTCCTCCTCCATCTCTTCTACTAAAACAAACCGAGAAAGACCAGCTAGACTGTGTTAGAGATTGTAAATGTGTTACACTAAGATTGTAACCGAGCATGTCTCAAGGATAGATGGACTCCTGTAATTTACTATAGATAGAATAGAACTTAAGTTAGAAGTCCTAGTTTAAAACTATCTATATCTGTAATTCTTGTTCTATATATAAACATGCAACCTATGGTGAGCCAAGGTGAGGCAACCATAGTTACTCCATATTTTTTCATGGTATCAGAGCCGCCTCTTCCTAGAATAGATCTACAAAAATCTCGTCAAATTCTCGCGACAAGGGGGCTGCGACCTGCTCGTGACGCTCCTCCCCGCGATCTGAACATCCCGCGACAAGAGGGCCGCGACCCCTGCTCGTGACGCTCCTCCCGCGACAAGATGTCTTCGTCCTCCGCTCATGGCGAAGGATACCCGTCCTCTCCTTTTGGACATCCGGTGTCTGACAAGCTGACACGGGATAACTTCGTCCTATGGAAGACGCAGTTCCTGCCCGCTGTCCGTGGCGCCAAGGCGCTTGGTTTTCTGGATGGAACCATCCCCGAGCCGCGACAAGTCCTTGAAGCTGAAGTCGACGGCAAGAAGAAGGAGATTCCCAACCCAGAGCATGACTCATGGGTAAAAAAAGATCAGCAGCTACTCAGCTACCTAGTGAATTCGGTCTCCAAGGAGGTCCTCGCCGGGATCACGACTGCAACAACCTCTGCGCAGGCATGGAAGGCGCTAGGGGCTATGTTTGCAGCACAATCAAGAGCGCGGGTTACAAATCTGCGCATGCAATTGGCCACCACCAAGAAGGGCAGCCTCACTACGACAGCCTATTTCAACAAGATGCAGAACATCAAGGATGAGCTCGCGTCAGCCGGCGTCACCGTCGGGGATGATGAGGTGGTTGCTCATCTACTTAATGGTTTAGACTTTGATTATCACCCCTTTGTTTCTTCTATGATGGGCCGATCAGGAGATCTTTCACTCTCTGAATTATATTCTCTACTCATGGAGTACGATCTTCGGCTCGAGATGTATCAAGGGACCGATCAGTTCTAGTCTTCAGCTAACATGGCATCTCGCGGTCGTGGAAACCGTGGTCGTTCTGGTGGTCGACGTGGTGGAGGCCGGTTCAATTCATTGCGCAATGGACAGAACAGCAACAACAATCAGAGTTACACCAACAATAATCAAGGCAATAGCTCGCAAGTCACAAAAAAGATGCCCTGTCAAATCTGCAAGAAGACAAATCATGAAGCCAATCAATGCTATTTTCGCTATGAGGAAGACAATCAGTACTGTGGGCGACTAGCAGGAGCTTATGGTGTTGATACAAATTGGTATGCGGACAGCGGGGCCACTAACCATATCACCAGCGAACTTGATAAGATGACCGTCCGTGATAAATATAATGGCAATGAACAAGTTCATAACGCCAGCGGCAAAGGTATGAGTATTAGTAATATTGGGCATACAGTTTTTCATACCCCTTTCAGTAAACTTCATTTGAACAATATTCTTCATGTGCCCTCTTCTGCCAAAAGCCTTGTTTCAGTTCATAAACTTACCAAAGATAACAATGCTTTCCTTGAATTTCACCCTGATTCCTTTCTCGTTAAGGATTAGGAAACGAAGAGGATTTTACATCACGGTAGATGCAAAGGTGGCCTGTATCCTCTCATTCCATCGGAAGAGAAAATAGAGTCAAAGTATGAAGTTTTTGGAGTCCATGTCCCTTCTACATTGTTATGGCATAGTCGTCTAGGTCATCCTGCTACTCCCATAGTTCAGAAGATCCTTAGCTCAAATAAGTTGCCGTGTGCTAGTTCCAAGAATGTTGAGTCAATTTGTGATTCGTGTCAAAGGGCCAAGAGCCATCAACTGCCTTATTCTATTTCTAATAAAATCTCTAGTGCTCCTCTTGATCTGATTTATTCTGATGTGTGGGGGCCTGCACCCATCTCTGTTGGGAGTTATAGCTATTATGTTAGCTTCATTGACGACTATAGCAAATACACCTGGATATATTTGTTGAAGCATAAATCTGATGTCTTTCGAGTTTTCCAAGATTTTCAAAACTTAGTAGAAAGACAGTTCTCTAAGAAGATCCTTTGTGTTCAATCGGATTGGGGAGGCGAGTATGAAAAATTAAATTCTTTCTTCAAGCAAATTGGGATCACACACCGTGTGTCCTGTCCTCATGCTCATCAACAAAATGGTGCTGCTGAACGCAAACATAGATATATTGTTGAAGTTGGTTTAGCTCTTCTTGCTCATGCTTCCATGCCTTTAAAATTTTGAGATCAAGCTTTCCTTACAGCTACCTATCTCATTAATATTCTTTCCAGCAAGGTTAT
The DNA here is from genome assembly GCA_030770085.1 of Oryza coarctata. Lineage (NCBI taxonomy): Eukaryota > Viridiplantae > Streptophyta > Magnoliopsida > Poales > Poaceae > Oryza > Oryza coarctata. Next base: position 11,975,072 of record CM061471.1, read on the forward strand.
TGATTTTGAAATTTCTAGTACTCGCCTTTTTCATGATGCACCCAATTATAGCAATCTTCGTATTTTTGGTTGTGCTTGTTGGCCCAATCTGAGGCCATATAATTCCAGGAAGTTATCTTTTCGATCCACCCAATGTGCTTTCCTTGGCTATAGTTCCATGCACAAAGGTTTCAAGTGCCTTGACATCTCCACCGGACGCATTTACATCTCCCGTGATGTCGTTTTTGATGAAGGCGTGTTTCCCTTTTCAAAGCTCCATCCTAACGCCGGTGTCTCTCTTAGAAAAGAAATTGTCCTACTGCCTTCTTCCCTTCGAAATCCAGGGGATGATGACTGTACTGCATCTGATATTACTAATACTACTGATGTACCTGCTGTTTCTAGTGAATCATCTGAGAAAATTGCAGGTCTCATGCCTATGCTCCCAGCGCTATCGGCACAACATTGCGCACATAGCCCAGGCTGCAGCTCCCAGGTGGAAACGCTGTCTCCTTCCAGCTCGTCGAACGGTGCTGTTTTGCCTGCTACACCGCCTGGGGGAACATCAGTACCGCTGCCGACCGCTGTTGCTGTGCCAGAGGACAACAGTGTGGCGACAGGTGGGGGTAATGCGGTGGTGCCTGAGTCTCCACCTGGGACGTTGCATGCGTCTGAGGAGTCTCCACCACCGCTGCATGCTACAGCATCAGGTGCACATGAATTTGTGCCACCCGGATCTTCTACAACATCTGGATCTTCTATAACATCTGGTTCTCCAGCAGCCACACCTGATCCCCCGCGTCACCAAACACGGTTGCAAAGCGGTATTATCAAACCAAAGAAGCTATATGATGGTATGATTCGATATGGCATGTTTAGTGCTACTGGTGAACCTAATTCTGTTGATGAAGCTATTTCAGATCCAAAGTGGCGTGATGCAATGGAAGTGGAATTTCAAGCTCTAGCTAAGAATAAAACTTGGCATCTCGTTCCAAGAAAAATTGGACAGAATATTATTGATTGCAAATGGGTTTTCAAAATCAAACGAAAAGCCGATGGGAGTATTGATAGTTACAAAGCTCGATTAGTTGCCAAGGGATTCAAGCAACGCTATGGCATCGACTATGAAGACACTTTCAGCCCAGTTGTCAAGATAGCTACAATTAGATTGGTACTCTCTATTGTAGTGTCAAGGGGATGGTGCCTCAGACAACTTGATATGCAGAATGCGTTCTTGCATGGTGTTCTGGAAGAGGAAGTTTATATGAAGCAGCCTCCGGGTTTTGAGGATACTAAAACACCGGGATATATATGTAAGTTGGACAAGGCTATCTATGGGCTGAAGCAGGCGCCCAGGGCGTGGTACTCCAGGTTAAGCTCCAAATTAATCACTCTAGGTTTTGTGCTGTCAAAATCAGACATGTCTCTTTTTATATATCATAGGGGTGGTACAACTATTTATATGCTTATCTATGTTGATGATATTATCGTTACAAGCTCATCACCTGAAGCGGTGACAACTCTTCTTGCTGATTTAAAAGAAGACTTTGCACTAAAGGATCTTGGCAAGTTACATTACTTCTTGGGTATAGAAGTTAAAGAAGAGTTAGATGGCATAACTCTATCTCAAGCTAAGTATGCACAAGACTTGTTGAAGTGTGTTGGAATGCTCGGCTGCAAATCCTGCACGACTCCTTTATCTGCATCTGAGAAGCTGTCGAGCTATGATGGTGTTCCTCTTAGTCTAGAAGATGCTACTCGCTACAGAAGCATAGTTGGTGCTCTTCAGTATTTAATAAATACACGACCAGATTTATCCTTTGCTGTCAACAGAGTTTGCCAATTTCTTCATGCACCAACCTCAGTTCATTGGACTGCAGTTAAAAGAATACTTAGATATGTACAACACACCATTGGACTCAGGATGCATATTCAAAAGGTATTGTCGTCATTCATCAGTGCCTTCTCTGATGCAGATTGGGCAGGTGATACAGATGATAGGCGTTCTACTGGAGGCTTCGTAATATTTTATGAAAGTAATCTTATATCATGGAGTGCTAGAAAACAGCCAACTGTTTCAAGATCTAGTACAGAAGCAGAACATAAAGCGATGGCTAATGCTACTGCAGAAATAATATGGCTTGAGCAACTGTTGACCGAACTTGGGGTTAAAGTGCATCGCACCTCAGTTCTTTGGTGTGATAATCTTGGTGCAACATACTTATCAGCTAATCCCGTGTTTCATGCTAGAGCAAAGCATATTGAAATTGATTTTCATTTTGTGCGTGAAAGAGTTATGAGAAAACAGCTACACGTTCGGTTCATCGCTTCTGGAGATCAGTTGGCGGATGGATTTACAAAAGCCTTACCGGTTGCAAAGATGAATACATTTATTCGCAATCTCAAACTTCAAGGTGGTTAGGAAAGTTTAGATTGAGCGGGGGTGTTAGAGATTGTAAACGTGTTACACTAGGATTGTAACCGAGCATGTCTCAAGGATAGATGGACTCCTGTAATTTGCTATAGATAGAATAGAACTTAAGTTAGGAGTCCTAGTTTAAAACTATCTATATCTGTAATTCTTGTTCTATATATAAACATGCAACCTATGGTGAGCCAAGGTGAGGCAACCATAGTTACTCCATATTTTTTCAGACTGAAGACTATATCTGTCTGCTTCGAAGCATGAAAGGAGTCCAAAGCATAAAATGCATCACTACTTCTATGCGAATGCAAAGCAAAAACTACAGAAATGAACAATGCGCACAAGATTACATTTATTTTGTAACATTTCTCCCCCTTAATCTTGATACGCCGAAATCTGCACAAGTCCAACCTTTTTTCTCAGCTCTTGAAACCTGACTCAGCCAAGGGAATTCATCAGAATATCGGCCAGTTGTTCTTTAGAACTGCTGTGCTACACTTTTATCTTTACTCTCGAATAAAATGATACCTGATATCAATGTGTTTGCTTCTATCATGGAGTACTGCATTGCACAGATTTATAGTAGATTTATTATCAATCTTCATCACAACACAACTGGGCTCCTTTCCTTGTAATTCAGCAACCAATCCGCTGAACCAAATTCCTTGACTGGCTGCTGTGTGGCTGCAATAAACTTAGCTTCACAAGATGATATGGTCACTAACTTCTGTTTCTGTGATTGCAAACTGAGTAAGTTTTTCCCCAGCATAAATAAGACACTAGTTGTGCTCTTTCGGTCATCAAGGTCTCCAGCCATGTCACTGTCAGTGGACCCTGTCAATGACAAATTCAGAGACTTCTTTCTTTCAAACCTGCACCCAAGATCAACTGTCCCGGCCACATATCTCAGAATGTGCTTTACAGCTTGAAGGTGTGCACTTCAGGGGGCCTCCATGAACCTGCTAACATAGCCTATTGAATAAGCCAGATCAGGTCTGGTATTTACCAGATACCTCAGGCTTCCAATCACACTTCTAAACTAAGTTGCATCAACCAACTCACCAGGTCTTTCCTTGCTGAATTTCAGATGAGCTTCCATTGGAACTTGGGCTGAATTGCATCCCTTCATACTTGATTTCTCAAGTATCTTCAGTGCATATCCCCTCTGACATAGGGTAATATCCTCCTTTCCCTAGTTCACCTACATGCCTAGATAAAAACTCAACAAGCCAAGATCACTCATGCTGAACCACTTCTGCATTTGTTGCTTGAAACTTGTAATCTCTAAACAAAGAGCTCCTGTGATGATGGAGATCATCCACTTAAACTCCCACTATCAACCTTGATTCTCCATTCCCCCTTTATACATGTTCTGTATTTGATGTGACAAAATCCAGTGATTGGAGACTTTTATCTAGCTTGGCATTCCAAGCTCGAGGAGCTTGCTTCAACCTATAGAACGCCTTGTTAAGCTTCAGAACTTTGTAACTTTGCTCCTTGTCGACAAAACCACAAGACACCAAGTAGAGTTACCTTCAATGGACTTCATCTCCTCCATCATCGCCTTCTACTAGCAATCTTGCTTCTTAGCTTCCATAAAATTTGTGGGTTTCTCCTCTGCCAACAAGCACTTTTCTCCATAATCAAAGTCAACAATAGGCATCGTGGTTGCAAGCGTTTTTGCCACTGTTTGATAGCTACGCGGTGCCTCATTGATGCTGGCGCTTGCATCACTCAGGCGAGAGAAGAATTCAACTCCTGGTGGCAGGCTTGACACAGACACACAAGAGGTCTGTCTTCATTGACAACCTTGTGGCTGGCGTCTTCGTTGGGCTCGATAGACTGAAAGATAATCAGAGGGCCTGAAGCGTGCACTTGACCTCGTGTCATTTGCGTGTTATATATAGCTAGGAAGAGTTCCTCGCATAGCTTACAAGAATAGAAGAGGCGTCATATGAAAAGTTCTTAACTTTCCTAATTACACAAGATTTACATATTCTATCTATAGTCAAGAACCTTCTGGATGCATGTGTTACAAATTCATTTAATACTCCCCCTTAATCACAACTTTCCTAAGTTGAGATGGTACATAAAAATCTCTAACTTTCGTACACTCAAGGCTTTGGTGAAACCATCTGTCACTTGATCTTCAGAAGGAACAAAATCAATCTGAAGTAATTTACTATTTACTCGTTCTCTGACAAAGTGAAAATTAACTTCAACGTGTTTAGTTCTAGCATGGAACATAGGATTTGATGCAAAATATATGGCCCTCAAGTTATCACACCACAACTATGCAATAGACGGACTGGATACCTTTAATTCTTTTAACAAAGTCTGAATCCAAATAATCTCACCAGTTGCATTAGCCAATGTCTTATACTCAGATTTAGTACTTGACCTTGATATTGTAGCTTATTTCTTTGCATGCCATGATACAAGATTATTTTCCAAAAATGCTGCAAAGCCACCTGTTGATCTTCTGTCATTAGGACAGCCAGCTCAATCAACATCTAAATATGCACTTACCAGGAAGGAAAATGACTTGTTTATCTTTAGATCAAGATTTGCACATGACTTGAGATAACTTAATATTCTTTTAACAACTGCCCAATGTACTGTTGTTGGTACATAAAGAAATTGACAAACCTTATTTACTGAGAAAGTAATGTCAGGTTTTATCAATATAAGATACTGCAAGACTCCTATAATACTCATGTATCTTGATGCATCTATAGGACCAAGCGAATCTCCTTTATAAACTGAGTGTTTATCACTAGTGGATAGAGGTATGCTTACCGGTTTGCAATCCGTCATATTTGCTCTTTTCAACAGATCATTTATATATTTTTCTTGTGTCAAAATAATTCTATGCTTAGTCTTGGCAACTTCGATACCGAGGAAATAGTGTAAGTCACCTAAATATTTTAATAAAAAATCATTGTGAAGATCCTAAAGTAATACAACCACTGCCTCTTGTTTAGAACTAACCACAATTATATCATCAATATAAATTAACATAAACATAATGGTGTCACCTTTTCTGTAATAGAATAAGAAAGTATCGACTTTGAATCCTTTAAAACCAAGGGCATAAAGTTTCTTACTTAACCTTGAGAACCATGCTCTAGGCACCTGCTTCAATCCATATAGTGCCTTATCTAACTTACAGACATAGTTTCTTCTAGAATTGTCCTCGTACCCAGGAGACTGCTTCACATAGACATCTTCTTCAAGAAGCACATGCAAGAAAGCATTGTGAATATCCAATTGTCTAATAGTCCAACCCCTGGACACAACAATAGAGAGAACAACTCGAATAGTGGCAGCTTTAACAATAGGACTGAATGTATCTTCATAATCAATACCATACCGTAGCACATGCATTCAGAAGGTATAGAATATGTAAATCTTCTGTAATTAGGAAAGTTAAGAATCTTCCATATGGCGCCTCTTCTATTTTTATAAGTTACGCCAGGGGCTCTTCCTGGCTATATATAACACGCAGATGTCATGAGGTCAAGTACATGTTTCAAGCCCTCTGATTATCTTTCATAGACAATCCACATCGCTTGCCGTTATCTGGGCAAGAGTATCATCCCGATGAACCGACACAACAAAATTCTCCACTGTGAACTCCACACATACGTAGTTGGACTCCTGACGCCTTGATCATCTTTAGGATTGCTCCAGTCCCAGAACATCGTTTCATCGAACACGACATCATGTGACACGCCACCAGATCATACATCCAATAAGCCTTTGATCCCTGCTCATAGCCAGTGAAAATCATTCTGGTGCCACAATCGTCCAACCTCCTTAGATGTGGATTCGCAGCCTTCACATGCCCTACACACCAGAGGACCTGAAGGTGTTTGGCTGAGGGATGGCACCCATGCCACGCCTCATAGGGGGTGAAACCATCAAGGCTCTTCATCGGCTATCAATTTAGCACATATACCACTACGACAACCACCTCTTCCTACAAATAGGCCGGCATTCTGGCCGCCCTCAACATGGAACTCTCCATGGCCACCACGGTTTGGTTACACCGCTCAATAATGCTATTCTATTGCAGCGAGTAGGGCGCAGTACCCCATCAACTCCACGGAGGTGAACTCACCCCGCCGTTAGGGCGGAGCGCCATAAGCTTGCGGCCGGTCTCAACCTCGATGCCAACCTGGAATTGCTTGATCGTCACCGTTGCTTTGTGCTTGCTGGAGAGAAGCCATATCCACATGTGACAACTCATGTTGTCTATGAGCAGCAGGAAGTATTTCTTGCCACCCGACGATGCCAGTGCAATTGGTCCACAAAGATACCGTGCCTCCTCTAGGAACGGTGAGCGACGCTGCTTGGCCGTGAGCCACCCGTCGCACAATTGATCAACTTGATCAAGTGGCGGGAGCCCACGAACCATGGCTCCTTGCACCAGCTTCCGGAGGCACCGAAAATTCAGGTGACCAAAGCAGGCATGCCGTTGCCATGCTGCCTCTGTTTTGCTTGCCGCCAAACACACGGGCTTTGCCGGAAAAAGCCGTACCTTTGCAGGAAGATGGTCATTGAGGTCCCGTAGAGTGAGTACACCGTGTCATATGTGTATGTCGTAGCCACGCTCATGGAGGTGGCCGGCGCTGATGATTTTCATGGGGATGGAATAGCACCGTGCCTCGCTTGCATATCTCAACGACTGAGCCGTCGCCGAGTTTCACCGTGCCCATGACATCGGTGTCGAGCTCGGCAAAAGCTGAGCGCGCGTCGGTCATGTGGTTCGTGGCCCCTATGTCCAAGAACTACTCGTCGTCCCCGTCACACACCTCCATGGAATTCAGCTTATTCTCGCTGAAATGAACCTCCTGCATGCAAGGTGCTTGATGCAGTGTCGCCTCGCCGGCCAGTGAGACGCCGACGACGTGAGCCATCAGCAGGGTTGGCTCCTCCTCTACTTGTGTGAGGTTGGCTTCCCCCTTACGAACGTGGCGCAGCTTGTGGCATTGCTTTGAGTAATGACCGTAGTCGTTGCAATTAAAACATGTTACCTATGAGATGTCACGGCCACCGCTACCTCCAGTTGCAGCTTCCTTGCCTTTTGGTGAACCGGCTTGTTTGTTTCATCGATTCTGTCCACCAGAATTGCCGCCGCCCTTTCCGCTCCCGCTGGAGGCATCGTGCTCCCTCTGCTTCATTTTGTCCAGCCACTGTTCCTCGGTGAACATCAGCTTGCCGCCGGCGTCGTTGACTTCATCATCACTCCGATCATCCACTGAGGACAAGCATCCATTGAGTTCCTCCAATGGCATTGTCTTGATGTCGAGCAACTGCTCGATCCAGATGGTCACCTGCTTGTACATCTTGGAGACGACACGGAGCAATTTCCCCATGTTACGGATGTCCGTGTTAGTTTACTGATAGATTAACATATGTCTAGCTGTATGCTTGCGTGTGTAAATCATCTCAACTGCTTATATATACTTAATACATTAACAGAAAATACAATCAACAATTTTTGCACACTTTCAGTCCACAACAATGACAGTGAGCTGCGTAGCAAACGCTTCTAGGGTGTCGCCCTACTTGAACCGCATGGATTCAAACTGCTGTCAGTAGGCCTGTGTACTCACTCGCTCGCCGGCGCCTGTCGCCGGAGACGAAGACTATGAACTGAAATACCCAGAAAACGCACACGAACACAGCGGAACACGAAAGAGTTTTGGTGCCCCTAACTAACACAGCTTTTCTGACTCTTTGTTGAAGCTTAAATACACAAAGAATGTAGCCATGATCGGCCACGACGCTGCGACCTCTGTACTCCCTGACTGAGCCGCGCCATCCCACGGTTGAGAGCTTGAGCGATCACCACCACTCTTACGACCAGAAGAAAAAGGAGACACCCCGCACAAAAACAGCATGCGTCAGGTGGTTACCGACGCGCCCGATTTGGGTAAAATCGAGCCCACGTTATTCCTTAAGAGCCATAGAAAAGAACGGAGCTAAATTATGTCTGGATTATCTAACAATCTCTCCATAATTCATGCTCAATTCTTCAATTTGAGACGCCCACTTTATCGCGAAGTTCACACAACCTTGCGTGCCCTAGGGCATGTTAGAACATCGGCGAGCTGCTCCTATGTGCTCGCGTAGTCTAGGATCCTCCCGTTGTCCTCACACTCATGAATGAAATGTAATTTAATGTCGATGTGCTTACTGCGATCAGGTAGAACAGGATATTTTTCAGTGTGATCGCGGACTGATTTTCCATCTTCAGGGTTGGTGGCTGAACGGCAACTCCAGTGATATCGCTCAGCAGTTGAACAAGCCACATGGCCTAGCATGCTCTCACCGTATTGACCACATACTCCGCCTCACAAGTTAAGAGTGCCACCATCTTCTGTTTTTAGGACTACCAAGTGATCGGCAATGCACCCAGGAAGAAGATCACGTCTGCGGTGCTCCTCCTTTCATCAATGTCTCCCTCTAATGGCTGTCATTGTAGTCCATCAGCCTATTGTCACCACTCAGTAGCTTCGGGTAGACAATGCCGTACTCCACTGTGGCTGCGATGTAGTGCAGCAAGTGCTTGACGGTGACGAGGTGTTCCTTGTGAGGCTTTTCCATGAAGCGGCTGATATACCTGACCGCAAAAGTAATGTCAGGGCGTGTGTGCGCCAGATACCGCAAGCTGCCGACCAGGCTGCGATACATGGTCGCCTTGATATTCAGCGTCGTGTTCTTGGTCAAAATCTTGAGGCATATCTCTATCGGTGTCGAGCAGGGCTTGCAGGCTGCCATGCCCGCCTTCTCCAGAAGCTTCTTCATGTACGTCGCTTGTCCCAGCGTGACAGTGTTTTGGCCTTGCTTCACCTCGATCCCAAGGTAATAAGAGAGAAGGCCGAGGTCACTCATATGGAATAACCAGCGCATCTCTCCTTTGAACGCGTCAATGTCCACCGAGTTTGTGCTTGTGATGATAAAGTCGTCGACGTGAACGCCGACCACCACGTGCGATGTCGCCGCGCCTCGAGTGTACATGTCATGCTCACTGGTGCACCACGTCAAAATGAGATTGCACAGGCTGCCGTTGAGCTTCACGAAGCCCATACAATGCCATATGTAGCTTCAGGACCTTCCCCTCGTGCCCAGCAGTAATGAAGCCTGGTGGCTGTTGAACATATACTTTCCCCTTGAGCTCGCCATTGAGAAATACCGACTTGACATCTATGTGATGCACAAGCCAGCTCTCCTTTGCTGCCATGGTGAGCAGCATCCGGATCAACTCCATCCGGGCAACGAGCGCGAACACCTCATCAAAAATTGACGCCTCTTGTTGGACATAGCCTTTGACGACAAGGCGGGCTTTGTGCTTGACGATGGTGCCCTCCTCACCATGCTTAACCTTAAAGATCCACCAAACTAATGGGTTAGTGACCGTGGGGAAGATCGACGAGCTTCCAGGTGTTATTCTGCTCAATGGAAGCCATCCCCTCCATCTTAGCCTTGCGCCAGCACTTCTCGTGGCGCGCCTCCTCAAACATGGCTGGCTCCTCGCCAACAGCCAGGAGCAGGTCCTCGTTGACGTCGAACTCCCGCTCCGCTAGGCCTGGGATTCTCGTCAGCCCCAACACATTATCGAGCGCCTGGAATCGGAGGGACATTTCGTCATCGTGGTCATTATTGAGGTCCACGTCGCCTGAGGGAGCGATGTGAACTCCACTGCTGGACTCAATGTAGGGGATGTAGGTGATGGTGGTGCGCTGCCTCCGTGCACGCACACCGACGAGCCTATGCTCGATGCCGCCACGGGCATGCCTGGTGTTGCCAGCGTTCCAGTCAAGTGCACTGTGCTCTCCTTGAACGAGACATCCGGTGCACCATCTCCCTGCAGCCCAGATGGCTCTCCGCGGCAGATCGTGACCTTGGTGTACGCGACGTGTGGAACAGCTCCGAGTCCGCCACGTGCGCGCCCGCCGTCGTGCTCGCCCCAACTCCACGGCTTGCCTTCATCAAACACCATGTCGTGCAATATGTGTACACACTTAGTGACCGGGTTGAACCTGTACGCCTTTGTGCCTGGCTTGTACCCAATGAACACCATCGGTGTACTCTAATCATTGAGCTTCTTCTGGTGACCGCCGGTGATCTTCACGTGCGTGACACAGCCAAAAGTACGGAAGAACTGCACGGGCGGTTTGCTTCCATACTAGGCTTCATATGACGTCATTCCCTCTACGCTCCTCATCAGCGATCGATTCAGGATGAAGATGGCCGTCAGCACGGCCTTCCCTAAAAACAGCCAGGCATGCGCATTGTCTTGAGTATGCCACGTGCCATGCCCAGCATAGTTTGGTTGTGCCATTCAACCACTCCATTCTGCTGGGGGTATAGGGCGCAGTGAGGTGGCGCTACACCCCTTGCTTGGCGTAGTAGTTCGTGAATGTGCGCGACATGAATTTGCCACCGCAATCGGTACGCAACGTGCACAGCTTCCGTCCTGCCTCAGCCTCAACGCGAGCTTGGAGACGAGTGATCGTGTCGGTGGCTTGATCCCTAGAGCTCAGTAACACCAGCCACATATAGCAGCTCTTGTCGTCAATGATGAGGAGGAACAACTTCTTGCCCCTCAGTGTCTCAGGCGTAATCGGTCCATAGAGGTCTGCGTGAACCAGGTCGAGTAGGTGCATGGTGTGGTACTTGCTCGCCGCCAGGAATAGGTGCCGGCGCTACTTGCCCACCAAGCAGTTGTTGCAGATTTGCTCGATGTGGTCGATCTACGACAACCCACGCACCATCTGCCCCTTGGACACCTCCTTCAATCCCTGGAAGCCAAGATGTTCGAACCTAGTATGCCACAGGCCACCTCGGACCTCTATGCGGCGAGGCACATCGGCCTGTTGATGGCGAGGTTAAGCACATACAAGCAATTCGGTGAGCACGATACCTTTGCCAATAGTCACCATTGACGGTCCTAGATCCTCAGGATGCCGTGTTTGATAAGGACCTTGTACCCATCCTCATCGAGCTGGCCGAGGTTCACAATGTTCGTCGTTAGCTTCAGGATGTGGTAAACACTGGCCAGCTCCTAGTGTTCATCGCTCACGAACCAGAAGAGAATGGTGCCATGCCCCTCGATGGCCATGACTGAGCCATCTCCAAAACAGAAGGTTCTATGCACGTTGATGTCGAGCTCAGAGAAGATGGATCGCTTGGCCGTCATGTGGTTTGTCGTTCTTGTGTTGAGGATAGGAGTCAGGGGGTTCGCCATTGGCAGTGGAGCAGACGTGGTGACGATAGCCACGACCAGAGCCACGAATGGCGCGGGGTCAGCGTCCTCCTTGAAAACCCACTGCTCAACATGAGTCACGATTAGCACAAGGTTGAGGTCCTCCTCCTCAAGGACCCACCACGCGCACGTGGTACTCCATTCATCCCCCAGTTGGACAAACAACTCCTCCGCCGCTGCCTCCAAGTTGAGTGACATCACGCCAAAGGTTCAGTGCAGCTTCAGTCTCCTTCTCCACCTAGGCTGCGTGCGCCTGCTCATCGCACTTCTTCTTTCAGCACTCACGGGCCCAGTGGCCAGCCTTGCCGCAATACCTACACTCATCACTAGCGATGGTCTTCTTCTTATTCCCGTTGCCGCCGGCGGGAGGTCTAGAGCCGCTGCTACCCCCGCCGTCCCGGCCACGTGGTTCAATGAGGAAGACTTGCAGCCTATAGACGATCCAGCAGCAACCGCGACATGACGCGCACCATCAGCTCATCCTCGGTAAGATTGAGACTCATCGTGGACCCAGCTCCACTGTCGCCGAGATCATATTGCTCCTCCGCCGCCTTGAGCCTCCCGATCAACTCCTCAATAGATAAAGTATCGAGATCAAGGAGTGTTTTGATCGCTATGATGATCTACGAGTACCTTGGAGGTGTGGCCTATAGGAACTTGCGCACAATCTTTGGCTCCGTGTACCCGGCGTCGAGGACCTCAAGTTGATTGGTGAGGTTGGTGATGCGAACGCCAAAACCATCCACCGACTCCCTGTCCTTGAACTTGAGCACGTCGAATTCATGACGCAATGTGTTTGCCCTCGCCTGGCGCACACGATCGACACCTAAATGCGTCTTCTTCAATGAGTCCCACGCAATCTTCATGGTGGTCTTGCTGGCGGTGCTCCCTTGCATCTCCGGTGGAACGCCTAGAGCGATAGCTTCCAGCGCGTTCCGGTCGTCGATGTAGTTGGTGGTGCCAACGTTCACCGCCGTCCACAAGCTCCTCGCCTGTAGCTTTAGCTTTATGAGCACCGCCCACATGTAGTTAGTCTTAGTCAGCATCGGGTACTACCCGCTGTCGCCGCCTTCCCTCACGACCCGGTGGATCATCATATCGCGATCACCACTTGAGCTCCTGCCATCCTGGCGGAGCGGTGAGGATGATCCGCGTCGGTGACAATCCATGAACGCCGTGGCAATGGCTCGATTTTGCATCCACTGGTGATATCTGGTTCTGATACCAATTGTACTCACTTGCTCGCCGGCGCCCGTTGCCAAAGACTAAGACGATGAACTGAAACACCCAGAAAAGGCACACGAACACAGTGGAACACGAGAGAGTTTTGGTGCCGCTAACCATCGCAGCTTTTCTGACTCTTTGTTGAAGCGTAAATACACAAAGTACAATGCGAGAATGTAGCCATGATCGCCACAACGCTGCAACCTCCACACTCCCCGACTGAGCCACGCCATCCCACGGCTAAGAGATTGAGCGATCACCTCCTCTCCTACGATCGGAAGAAAAGGAGACACCCCGCGCGAACACAGCATGTGTCAGGTGGTTAAAGACACGCCCGATTGGGCTAAGATCGAGCCCACGTTAGTCCCTAACAGCTAGAGAAAACAACGGAGCTAAATTGAGCCTGGATTATCCAACAGCCTGCTCCTTGGCCTCTCTTATGCGATCGACGCCGAGCCGCATAATTTTGATGGCGTCCCACTCCGCCTTGTCCTTGTCATTCTTTGCCAGTTCGTGCAACATCTGGCGTGGCATGGCATGAAGAATCACTAAGTAGCGCGATCCTCGTGGTACTCGGCGTAGGTAGGATTGATCGCCATACACAGCCCTTATGCCTACAGGTTAACATGCATCAACAGCGCCCAGTCGGGTAGTTGGTCCTCATGAGGATTGGAAGTCTGGCGCCACCGCTGGGCTCCCATGACAGTGGCACAAGCAGCATTTGGGAACCATCTGTGCTACTAGACCCGCTAGCTGAGTTGTTGCCGTCGCCACCCCGACACCGCATCTCGGCAGCGGGGTATAGCGACCACCTCCCTCCGTCAACATCGCCGTCACACCAAAGCCTTAGCTTTGATACCAACTGTCTGCAAATCGATCGCTCACTCCCTCGGTTCAGTAGCTAACTGAAGAACTTTGAAGATTTTCAGACGATGAACAGTGAACTGAAGAAACACAAGTTTTAGAGGAGAACAGCTAGCGAAAACAGAGTTTTGGGCTGCGAACAACTTGCAGCATTTTCTGTGTCTCTCTTCCTTTATTCCTCTCCGTCTAGCAGTTTGTTACATGCCGATGAAGGCATATGCAAACCGGTAAAAAATTTTATAAAAGACACCGACTATAAAACCGATGCCGCTCTAGATAGGGTGGGCGATGAACAAGGAATAGGGCCCGCTCCTCCCACAGCATGAGACCCGTTACCCACTGTGACAACGCTACTAGCACTGATCTTGAAGATCGGAACTAGCTGAGACAGTAGGAGACTGAGGCCAATGACAACGGGACGGCGGACGCCAGATCGATTGTGCTAAAGGAAGGGCGGAGCGAACCCATCGGCTAGTTAAGCCGATGAGAGAACATCTCTGAAAATATGCGTGCATCAACCGGAAAGGCTGATGCACTAGATGTAACATTTGATGGAAGTATCTGAAGACAGGAGCGTATCGGCTCCTCGGTGTGTTGCTCAAGGTATATAGATAACTTATCGGCTAACCATTCCGATGAAACGCCGAACAGAGACCTACAGGCCTACGGCTCAACCTACTATTGGCAGCCTCGTAGGTCGAACCTAACTGATGCAGTACGGGACTGACGACGGTAGAGAGAGCTTGGTAAACCGATAGATCTCGCACGGACGTGATACGGTACACTCGATCTGACTAAGAGGTTAAACCTAATCGATACAGTCTTAGATAGAGCAAGATATATCAAGATAGTGACAGAGCTTACTCTTCATCGGAGATCGAACTTAACCAATGCAGCTCTATGTCGAGAGTCACATCTATATTACCTATGATGAGTCACAATTTGTAGCACATCACAAATGATGCAGCCTGTCATAGATATATCATCTATGACGAGCAACAACTTGTAGCTTGTCACAGGTAAGTCTGACCATAATTGACTTAACTTTTTTTAAAAAAATGTCATTAACTATTTGTTTTACAAGTTTGAACCACAATTTCTATCACTTTCAAATGTAGTTTTAAGTTGCTAAATTTTTTCCTTTCCAAAATTCCAAATATAGACTATAAATTAACTATACTTGACCATAATTTCACATTAATTTGTTTAAATTACATAGATAATCATAATAGGATTAAATTACATGAATAGTCCTTCTACATGATCAATGGGTGTATACGCAACCTCATCTTTTGCTTGCTTTTCTTCTAGAGGTACTTCTTAGCAAGCGGCGTAAACGTGGTGATTATAATCTTCCTCGTCTACAACATTGTCGACACCAAAAATTCTTTGTTTTCCTTCATGAATGACATGAAGTTTTTATTTGCTAGGTCCGTTACGTAGAAGATTTGGACAACTTGTTTTGCGAGAATAAACGGATCGAAGACATAGAAGAATGACCGTACATTACAACACTTAAAATCCTTGAAATATTAACAATTATGAAACCCTCCTTATCAACTTTAATGGACCGAAGATCAACCCATCGACTACGAAATGATGACACTTTGAACGTCACACAGTTCAACTCCAAGATTTGATCTATGATGTTGTAGTAGTGATTGTGATACCCGAGTGGGTCACTTGTTGCTTCTACACGTACCCTACTATTTTGCACGGTACATTTATCATCTTGCTTGGTAGTGTGAAAGGTGTATCCATTGATGTCATATCCTTACCAAATAATCACATCCTATTTAGGACTATGTGACAACCATTTTAGGGTTTCACTTGCTATGTTGTACGAGTTGGCAATACGATTCTTCAACCATTCGTTAAAACGGGCAATGTGGTTCTTTTGGATCCAGCTGTCTAATCGGTCTACGTTCTCTTGTTGGATTAGCATTTCATGTTCTTTTAAGTATAGCACTACTTCGGTCATATGCTGCAAGACTGAAAAATATGCTTTATCATACTAGCATAATCTAGCTTTATAGTTTTCCTTTTGACGGTGCCTATCCCTTCAAGCCTCCCTTCATGGTGAGAACAAGGAACTCCAATTAAAGGTCTCGAACATGTAGTCAACACATAATTCAATTACCTTCTTAGTTGTGTACACTTCAATGATGCTTCCTTTAGGCCATGATCGATTTCGTACGTAAGCTGTCAAAATTCTCATGTACCTTCCAAATAGGTATATCTACCTTAGGAACATAGTACCTCACACTTTAGTTTGCTTCACTAGATACACAATGAGATGTACCATTATACCAAAGAACATAGAAGGAAAGTATCTTGAGATGGTATAGGGTTTTCACAACATTTGTCTATAGGTCATCTAGTACTTCTAGATTGATGATGTTCTAGCTAATTGCACTAAAGAAGGAGCACAAGTGCATTATCATATGCTGGACTTTTGCAAGCAAAATATTCCTATGAATACCTAGTTGGAACTTTATTACCATTCAAGGACATCAACATTTTTTTTTCTCATTCGATAGAGTGTAGAAAGTTGGAGAGAGGTATACTCTTCTAGACTTCGTTGTTGTGCTGTGTAGTTCCCTATGAATTTTTATATTTTCTAAATCTCGCCATGTATTAAGCCCGTCTTTTATCTTTTTTGGGATATTAAGCAGTAACCCGACAAGACTCTCATAGATATTCTTCTAGACATGCATCAAATTCATACAATAGCAAACCTCAAGATACTCCCAATATGGTAGTCGCTACCACATGCTCTTCTCCTTTTGGTTAGTAGCTTTCACCTTCTTCTGAAATCATTACAGATATCCTTCACTAAATCAGGCACCTATTCTCTTATTAAATCCGGTGGTGCCCTGGCTACCTCCCTCTTACTATTGAAGTTCTTTTTCATTCTTTTATAAGGATGATACCATGCAAGAAATCTCCTATGACCCCATGTAGACTATCTTGTATGAGTTTTTCATCCACCTACCGCATGTTTCCTCCAAATATTTTCCTTTTATAGTTTGACCAGAAATGTTACCAAGTATCGGGTAGTTGTCAATGGTGTAGAACTACATGGTGTGAATGCTAAAATTCTCCTGTCCATACGCATCCCATGTTTGCGACCTCCTCACGCCATAGACTTTCTAGGTTATTGACTATCGATTCCATGTACAAAACAATATCATTACCAAGTTGCCTTAGTCCTTGAACAAGAATGCAAAGCATAATGGACTTTCTCTTAAAGCATAACCAATAAATAGGTTATAGTTTATGATAAGCACTAGCCAAGTACTTTGAAGACTACTAATTTCCTCAAAGAGATTCATGCCATATGTACTCATACCAAACCGGTCCTTCGTAAATTCTAGGTATATCCTACCAATAATCCTTCATTGTGCTAAATTTGCCGAGTGTCTTAGCTTACTATCTACCTTTCTTTCTATACATACTAGCAAAGTAACTCAACCTCCCTTCAATTGGCAAACATTTTCTTGATATGGTTGGCAATAGTGAGATACCACACAACCTTTACAGGACCACCCCTTTTTCTCTTCTTACTTTCATAACTATTGTTATCTCTCCTGTATCAAGAAGCTGTGCATACAAGACAAGCATCCAAGTCGGTCTATTTTTTATAGTATAATATGCAGTCATTTTGACATGCATAAATTCTTCTAACCTCCAGTCTCAATGGGCATAACACTTATTTGCTTCGTATATCATCTTTGGCATTTTATTCCCCTCTGATAGCAAGTCAAGCACTTCTGTAAAACTCTTATCTAAACAACTATTACTTATCTTATGATTCATAAAATCTAAGATAATAGATTGTGCTTCAGCTTGCATCCTAGATACAGAGGTGTCTCAGAATCCATCACCAACATGATAAACTTCTCATAATCCTTCACGTTGTAGCCTAGCTTCTCAACATCACGCAACATTTTTTAGGGATATCATAGCCGATATTGATGATATCATCATCCAATGGAGATAGGACGAGTATGTCATCTCGATCTTGTTCCTTGTTCTGTACATCCAGCACTTCATCAACTAGACTCAATGCTTGGTTCAACACGTGTATTCTTTTATAAATTCTCTACATATCATATGGGACTATATCTGTACTCTTTTTATAAATATTTTCTCATTTCAATAGTCTATGTATGCTCATATCATATATTTATTCATCCTACTCCTTTTATCATCCTTCGTAACAATAAAAAAATTCAACGAGTCTTTTCCTATATTTTTGTCTCAAACGATTAATACTATACATCCTCTACGATCGCTAAATTCATAAAAAATAATAATCAAAGACAATTAATCAACTTTACTCAACTTATTATTTTTTACCTCCAATTTTAGAGAAAAAAATCGCATGTCCATTCTTCCACCCAAAATATAAACAGGGAGTATATATATATATAGGAGGTAACTCATCTTTTGCTAAAACCGTCGTAGTCATAGTAATCTCTAATAGGTTGTCATGTCAACAACAGTCACAAATGAAGTCACTTATGTTGGGTATTATTTAACTCAAGGTGAGGTAACTATTTGTGACACATGTACAAACTTAACATCCATTATAGGCTGTTACAGCCTGTTAGAGATGTTCTATATTGGGTCTATATATGGCTATCATACTCCTGAGCCTTATATGAAACGAGCTAGTTTAGCCCCTAGAGATAAGGCTATCGTATTTTGATCCATAGGCGGATTTGGTGTAGTGACCCAAATCCAGATGGCGTCTGTCAAATAAACGTGTCTTGTAATGGAACTAGCTTTTTTAGTTTGGACTGCGTTCACGAGATTATTATCGTATAATTAATTAAGACTAAAAATAGATTTATTTAATTTTTTAAAACAACTTCATATAAAAAGATTTTACAAAATACACATCATTTAACCATTTAAAAAATATGAAAATAGCTTAGCCCATTTAGCTAAACCGAACATATGCTTAGTAGGCCAACAATTTTCCAATAGTACCCTAAGCTACTTGAATTTAGGTCTCCAAAGACCTCTCCGTAACGCTTCGTCTGTCTATGGGCAGCGTGAATATAGGCTACATTTGGCATTAATTTTCTAATTAGTAGGACGATATTGTTTTTATAAATCTTCAACTAAATTATATATGTAGATGTTGGTATTATTTAAGTTACATATTAGTTTAGATTTTAGGTATAACTATAAAAATGTAAAGCGAACAATCAGTCTATTTATTTTACATGCTAGGAATTGAAGTAGACGATTATAATAAATAAGGATTTACTAAGTAGAATTGTTGTTCTTACTTTAAGTTCTAAGTAGTAGATAAGTAAGGAGTTAAGAGCATATAAGCCCTATTTAAAACCGAACAGGACAACTCAGGTCATATGCCTCATTAGTTCTAATTAGACAATGGCATTTAAGGTATAAATACGAGAAAGGGACTGGCCTGGTAGATCTCAGTTAGAGATAATACAATAATTCATCTACACTCAGGCCAAATCAATGTCTAAGAAAACCGATAATAGCTGGCCGCCCGCACATTAATATATTAATCTACTAGATTAAATTTTTCTTTCTATATTTTATACTCATGAGAAAATAATATATAATAAATATTATAAAATTATTTGTTTTTTTATAACTTGGTGTATTCTTATGTCGATATATATACAGCTGTGATTAGGATATATGTGCTAGATAGGGAGCACTATTGTCCATAGGATTCATGATGACATGACTTTTGAGATTTAACCTCATCCCTCTAAATTAAAACTATTGCCGTTTGAATCCTCATCATGACGTCGTTGTCATGAAAAACAATAGTTTATTATTGCTGTCCACGAGACCTCGACCCGGACGACCACTCTCGAACTGCTATCCGCCATCAAGATTATCGAGTTGACCGAGTCCGATTCCATCATACTCCTACCTGGCAACCCCCGTTTCTGTTAACCTGCCTCCTCGGTCATGCCGAGCCAAAAGCAGCGGGTCGCAGAAGTGCAGGGAAGGCCGACGGGCACGGTCTTCGGACGAATCGACGGCCCAGATTGATCTCCTGGCCTCTGCTCGCGTGACTACCTTCATACGTGATCGAGTAGCCGTAGGGACTACCTAGTCTGACGTCATATTTATGCATGCATCAAGTGGTCTGCACTAGACCGACACCCACAGACATGCATGTCTATTAATTTGGACATACGTACGTATACATATAAATATATATCTGTACATGTGTATGTCTGATATATGCACTGACCAACCGAGAACGTCGCTGCGCATCCGGAGCTCAAGGCGGACAAGATGGATTAACATATGTTAATCAAGGTATTTGGTAGATTGGTTGATTAATTAATCTAATATCCGGCATATGTTATATGTACCAAACAATGGAATATGTTATATGTATGTACCTTCATAATGTTTTATATATAATTTTTATTTACTAGCTTATTTATATCGGACCGACTACGGTCTAAATACTTACAGCCTATATTCTATATAAACTATACTTATTTATTCTATATAAACTATACTTATTTATAGTAAATACATTATCTAATATTTAATCTTATATCCTGAAAAAAAAGATTTATACAACTTCTCGAGTACATAATTTTTCTGTTATATCTTCTACCGTCTAGAAATTATTTTTCAAAAATTATTCGATCAATGGTCAAAACTGTCTCTTGATTGAAAAGGCTCTCGACTAAATAACATAAGACTAAACCTATCAACATGCAATATCAATATATCTTACAATAATCTTCCATATCACCAAGAAAATTTGTGAAAATTGTTTGACATACCAACAGACAGTTAACTGGTATATTTATTGAGATTCTATCCAAACCAACAGCCTAAAGTACTCAACAACAACATATGGATGAAGGAGGTGCATCACTCGTAAACAAAGGGCTTAAGGGTTCTACTTATATCATCTACCATAATGACATAGTTAGAAACCTCAACATTGCAATACTATAAGACAATATCCTAAAAAAACTATCAGCTTCATCAACAGAATGTTTATTGAGAAACTATCCGTACCATCCATCTCGAGTAGTCCAAACCAACTACTCAAAATGTGGATAAAGGAGGTACTCCACTTATAAATGGAGGGCCCGAGGCATTGTCCATGACATCTATGATGATAATACAGGTTTAGACCTTGAACAATGACAACACATAATATGGCATCGCCCAATTATGGAGGCATATGTGGAAAAAAATGATACAATTGAAGACATTTCGTAAAAAAAAGCATGAAGTAAACCACAACCCTCCGATATGCTTGTATGTTAGTTAAATAATGAACCATGTTGGTCACATGAGATACACATAAAATAACCAAACTGAGCATAATTATAAGTGGTCGAGACCCGACCATACCACCGGTCTTTGCAAAACCAGGAGGTCGTAAAGGTCCTACTACACATACATGTGGTTGAGACCCGATTACACCATTAGTCTTCATAGGACCAGAAGGTCATAGTGGTCCTAACAATTATACGTGTGGTCAAAACTAGACTACGCTACTTGTCTTTACAAGACTAGAGGGTTGTAGTGGTCCTACTATCTATACATGTGGTTGAGACCAGGCTATGCCATTGGTCTTCGCAGGACTAGGGTTGTAGAGATCCTACCAATATATACATGTGGTCGAGACCCAATTATGTTATTGGTCTTTGCAGGACCACATGGTCATAATAATCCTACCACATAATACAAATTAGTCTAGGTCAAGTGTCTGGCTATCTAGATTGACTACCTTGCCATATGATTTTTTTAGCGCAAGCAGCTGCTAATTTGATAGAGAAAAGTGGTTGAAGACATCAGACAATAAAAAAACATTGATAATTCTTATGTCTCTTTTCTATATGACTATCTACCTATAAACTACGTTTATAAGAAGATGGTTGAGGCTAGGGAAAGTATATAACTTTTACTTACAAACTAGAAAAATAGTTTGAAACTTTCAGTTTATATTACTTCTAATCATTTGCTTGGAGATAGTTTATCTAACAATTTGTTTCGAGTAGATAGTTTTTAGGAAAATCAAAACAATGGAACAACCAGTCTAATGACCATAGTGAGTAAGAAGAAGACAATTCAGAAGCTCTCTATTGGTCAACATTTTATTCTGACCAAGCTCAAACTGATAACTTTACTACTCAATTACAAGATATATTTTGGTCCAAGGTGTCTTGTGGTTGACAATTTATTCCGACTAGATAAGTGCTAGATCAGCGACTCTAAAACTTTGGTATGCACAAAAAAGATATAAAGATAGAGTGAAGTCAAGAATTATCCACTAGTCAAAATTCTATGTCGACTAGGTGAGACTCATAACGATAAATCTAAAACACTATCACATGTCTTGTATAGATATGACATCTTGCATAAGGTGATCACGAGTGATGTTTCGCATCACACAATATCTCTTAAGCTCTTTGTCTCTATCACAAATAGCGAAAACATATACAAGATAGTTGATAAAGAATGACTGTATATCTATAAGTTTTTACATATGTATTTAAATAGTGTGCCTTGCTTTTTCCTATGTTGACAAACATCTTCTCTCCATATTTATGCTTTTGACTACTCGCATATTAGACGTCAATCTAAATCAATCGAATATTTGGGGCCGATAAGCGGCTTTACATAGTTAAATTATGAGATCTGAGCATATAGTGATTACTTAATAAACTTGAAATTTCATTTCTTTGAACTCAAATAACTTTTTTATGCAACAATGACGAGTTATAATTGATACCACATAGAATGCTCGATAAGTTATGATTAAAGTAAAACCATAGACAAAAAAAATTAGATTTGGTCAAGACAAAAGACAAGAGAAAGAATATACACATGGTGTAAATTTTTTATTAGGTATTTATATGCATTTACTTGCTTATGTTCAATATCTATATATTAAACTATCCGATATGCTCGGGGCTTTATGATTTTGAGTATTTCAGAAGAAAGAAACAATCGACACCACAATAATTTCTTCACCGAGATTGTATACACATAATTAGACGGACAAGGTTGTGAACTCTATTCAAATTGTAAGAAATCTACCATATGATTTTCCTGTCTAGATAAAAGGATTGAGTCATTGGACTTAACTTTATGGGTTATCATGTTGACTAATTTTTATATTCTGATAACTCAATTCCTTGGATGATTTAATATGGTCGACACTTATTTGAATAGAGTTTATAGGATACTTTCAGTATCCGATACCTTATACATATATACTTATTTTGACGAAACCATCATATACCAAGTCCTAGGATAAAGTCTAACATAGGAAGAAAATAAAAAGTTTTACTTGGACCTATCAAGACTAGTCAAATTATATCCATATTTGTCCCCTATTTCTACTTGGACATGGAGACGTTTAGAAGTACAAGCCCCTAAGAGGGGCAAAGATAAACCTAAGAGATATCAATTAGAGATAACACAATACATGCTATCTTCAATCCCATCGAGTCAATACTCGAGAAAATTGACAATAGCTAGTCGTCGACCACCATAACCAAGCTCTACACCGATATATATTGATAGACTAGATTAGGTTTTTCTTCTTATAGTTTGTACTTGTGAGAGATTGATATATAATGATAATATTATCTCTGGTGAATAGAAATAGAGCTATTGTCCATAATCAGGGAGTCTGGAACTATATAAAAAAATATTTCCTTATATCCTTATATCGGTTGATCCCTACGTTATTAAAATACATCATATATTTATAGATCTTGTGATCGAGGTATAACCATTGACACTTTTATATTTGTATCGTTGGTAGTTTAAAAATAAGACTGAAAAATAAACTACAATAAACAACCCTAAAATCAACTGTAAAATTAAGTTTTAAATTTTAAATTTTAGCTACTGTTGATAAACCAACGAGAAAAAAAAACAAAAGCATATTTTGAATAGACAGTTAAATGTGCAATTTCTGTCTAAATTTTACTTTCATGTGCCGTAAATCGGCCTCCTCTGGAACGTAGCTTGATATTCGTGGATCACATATGGGTTGTCTACTTCATTTATTTCACATAAAGTCGCATCGTTCTGGTTGGGAGAGATACCATGTGCTTTGCACTTCATCAAGAGAAATTGCAAGGGAGGTATAGATAGATGTCAAATGTGTGAGGGGTGGAAACAACTAATCATGCATGTCATATTTATATGTAATTGCTTGTTTTGCTTGGTGTATGGTTTGGGATGTGCTAGAGTTGCAACATTGTCCACTGTATTTCTGGGAATGTGTAAGGATAACTAAAATGAAAATGGATTCTAATCTGGGTTTGGTGTTGATTGCGAGTTCTTGTTGGGGGCTGTGGTACGGTTGACTAGGAATGATGGGGTTTTTCAAAACAAACTTTTAAAGTCAGTTTTGCAGGTTGTTCACAGATTACTCTCTTTGATGCAGCGACAGAGGGTGCTCAAGACCGCGCATTGTTGGACATTTTGCAAAAGAAGTTCATGGAGAAAATCTTTCAGCTTCGGCCTGTGTAGATAGCTTTACCTGATTGATCTGGGAATCGGCTAGTTGCCCTGTGTTTTCTTTTGTTTTTATCTGTTCCTGCAGATTGTAGTTAGTTCTGGAGGTGCTAGGGCTTTTGGATGGGATGTGAATGTTTTCTGAGTCTGCTTTGGCCTCCCTACCTGGAGCCCTGGAGAGGTTCAGTTGACTGGAAGCAAGCAGGATTTCCCAACAGTTGTTTCGTTTTAATTGCACTTGATTTCCTTTCTGTTTTAGTTGTAAAGACTCTGTTCTCTCTCTTGGCTTTCTACGAAAAGCCGGCCAATGAAAAGTTACCTGTTCTTAAAACAAAAAAAAAAGTCGTATTGTTCGGTCGTGGGCTGTGCTGAACAAACAAGAAAAAGGAAAAATAAAATATAACGAACTAACAATTTGTAAATACAGCAGGTATGCCATCTACAAGTCAAACAGCATCGGTAAACTGCAGGGGGAGAGGCTAGAATGTAGTATAATCAGATGGAGTAAAAAACTTAACACAATATTATTCATTAAACGATGGGAATATAATCATCGGGTCGCGAAGTGGCATTGTTTTCCTCCTCGAGAGACGCACTTCTCATGTTAAATCGATCAGAACAGACAGAAAACTTGAAGCATCCAGTCCATGGCCGGGGGCGCACTGTCTGTCACTCATCCTTTCCGGTTGGTGGCTCGCGGCTCCTCCTCTCGGCGAGCAACGACTTGGTCTTCTCCAGCACGCCGAAGAAGATGGACCCGCCGATGCCGATCCACAACACCCGCGGCTCGATTCCCTGCCAACCAGCCACCAAGTTCAATCACAACCCCGGTGCACCCCACCGCCATCAGCAGATGAAAGGAAAATTTTGCTACCTTCAAGAATGCCCCAGGTCCTTCCTCCCTCAGGATTGTCTGGGCGCAACTTACAATTCCAGAGTGCTGGTTCGCTGATCCCTGCGATTGCGGTCCAAAGGAATATATGGGGTCAGCGATACCAACGGGTTAAAAGGAATAATGCGTTACCCTGTGGATGGATTTTGATACAAAAGGATCCACCTGAACCATCAATCGCGTCTTCATCACATCTAGTGGTGTTGTTACAGCCGCAGTAATGGCACCTAGCAGAAAAAAAAATGGATGGGTCACAAGGATTATCAACTATTAGTAGTATCTCATTTTGGGCAGCTAATCAAGTTATAGGATTTGATGCAAATAGCACAAAAACTGATTGACATATGCATAAGCAGAATGATGCCGATGCCCACAATTAGTACTTAACAAGATACAAGAGTCATCCATAGACAACATGTATGAAGATGTGAATCATCAATCCTAAATTTAGATTGAAGTCGTCTGAGGCCTAGAAAGGATTGCCAACCAGAAGTAAAATATGGTTCTCCTCAAGACAGAAAGGCTAGATGGGTACCACAAGTTTGTAACCAAGTCGAAGTTGCTCATATATACAGAATTGAATGGCATCAAAGGAAAGATCTCGAAGAAAAAATGATACATATCCCCACAAACAAAAGAAACAGTATAACAAAGGAAGGCAATGAGTTTTAGTGTATAGCAGTGCAAATTTACATTGAAACCACAATTTAATTGAAAAGGCATATTAAACAGATTCAAATAATTAGTTTTTCCAGAAATATGCAGTGACAACAAAAACTAGAGTTGAATCGGCTAAAATAATTTTCACCATATATGAGGTCAGAAGATACGAACAGCGTAAAGACCTCTGAATCCTTCTTTACTAACAATGAGACAGACAGCATCAGGTGCAGTCCTGAATAGACCGGTTTGCATTCTTTGTTTGACAACCTGAAAGCAACGCAATCTATCCTCAATGTAAAACAACATTAAATTCATCAATAAAAATGAAGAAGAGTTCAGAATACAAAAACTGACCTCCGTGGGGACATGAATGAGAGAAGCCGCAATTTCTCTAATAGCCCCGGCAGTCTAGCATTCTCATTTAGAAAAGGCAGTGATAGAAAGCAACATGCTCTGAAGATTAAGCATTAAAAAACATCAAATAGCATGGTTGATACTTTAATGCTGTAACTAACAAATTAGGAAGTCTAGAGACGTAACAAATTATACAAAATAAACAGCACGATGTACAGCTTGATCAACATGCTACATGCAATCAACTAGTGCAAAAACATGTTAAATGCATGTTAACTTACAAAATGGGCAACAGCACTCAAATTTTCAGGAAAAGTCTCCAGTAGTTTTGTTTTTGTCGGTTCATATATTCCCACAAATACAGCAGAAGTCCTAGAAGCAAATAGAGAAGAAACAATATGATGGAAAGAGAATGCAATGATTCCCATGTTATGGGGCCTTCAAAAGTGAAGCTAAGGATTCTTACCTGAGAACAGGGATAGGGTCCAACCAAAGATAAATAACAGTACTTAATTTAACAATTTCAATTTGGAAGGAAAGTAAAAGCAATCATAGTATCAGACCCCAGAATTGCATACAGTATCTTGTTTGTTAATAGGTTGTAACATAAACGATGCAATATGATGAACATATTTACTGATAATAACATGTTATATAGCATGATGCCAGGAGGAAAAGAAAAGAAACCGATGCCAGGAGGAAAAGAAAAGAAACCGAATGCTTTGTATTTCGTACTTACGGGAGAACACCAGCAAGATTTCCAGCTAATCCAGAATACAATCCTTTCCATTGAATTTGACTTCCTCCCCGAGCAGCCAACCGAAGATCACAAACTTCGGACAACATGTACAGGTTGCTATTCAAATTTAATAGCAAGCATACCAGATTCACACAAGAAACTGGAAGCATAAGATAGTACATTAAAATTGAGACAGGCATTTGCTAGAAATATATTAAGATTTGGGGTTGCTTCAGGACCACATGAAAACCAAGATTTATGCGCAAGAACAACGAATGCTCTTAGTTGATCCACCCTCCCGTTTTTCCATTGAGCACAAGTTCTGAATCAATCCTCTCTGTATAAGGCATTTTTTTAATACCGAAATACTATGAGTGCTTCTTTAAACTTTCTCTTGTTACCTGGAATAGGTTAGAGCCTAGAGGACTATAGGGTTATTACAATCATGCAAAAATATGACATCCACACATGATTCATGTAATTACTACTCACTTGAATCTATGTCCTTGCTGGACCAATTGAAGAAAAAAGAAGAAAAAAATTTCACTGTCAGAAATTTGCTTCCATTGGTTAGTCTGATAATTAACTTTAAACCTAGTATTAATGATATGTATTAGAGTTAATATAAAGATGTTATATACATTATATACTATGATATATTGATTTGTTACTTAAAATAAATATTATCATTATTAATCAATACATATCTAACTTATTTGTTACTATTTCTAAATAATTTCTAATCATATATCATATCATAAACAAATACGATTATAAAATCAACATATATATTGATTAATGATCATATCTTATAGATCATGATATGGGGATAATAAATCAATAATATAGACTGTTAGTAAATATATATATTAAATAAACTCACCATAAGATACTGTAGATAAGATACTGCAGAGATTTTATATCTCATTAGTTAATCTTAAATATTATTTACGTAGAGTTAGACTTATCTCAACATATGTAGTATTTTATTTTAAGACTATCAAATACTATTTCTTAACAGAATAGTTATAAAAGTAGTATTCAGATTTACTATAAAATATATAGTAGGATGTGAGGATCAAGATAGAATTTATCTTTCTTATGAGAGAGATATCTTTAGACCTCATAATGTAATGAATTATAGAAGTGTATGACCATATCAAACTGAGTGAGGAGTAAATCACAAATTTATAATCCACCACAGAATAGAGAGAGTAATTGAGGAATTAAGAGGATGACATAAGTCTCATCTTGAGCTCAATCGATATCGTAACACAAAGAGATTTGTACATGAAAACATTATAAGTTCAACCGATATGATATTTATATATAATTCAAGGTTAATATGTCTTATTAGAAACCGCTATTAACAGAGTGACAAAAATGTGTTTTCAGGTCACGAACAAATATACATGAACTTATAGGGTCACATGCTTAATGGATTAGAATATTTATTCGAATGTGATTCGGATAAGGACTCGATTCGAATAGAGATCCGAGTATACTTCTATTGGACCACGGTCCCCTAAGCCCAAGTGAAAAAGCATATATATAGGGAGACGGGGATATCGAGGATAGACACCTCTGTTCATTTTGAGAAAAACCCTAGCAGCCACCTCCTGAGCCAAACTCTAGGCACTTGTGAGTGCTAGTACACCCGCAATCGACGTTCCAGCTTCGAACGTATGGATACCGGTGGAGGTGCTGCTCGTTGCGGTGTTGATCGGCATCAAGATCGTGACAATCGACTACTTTATCTACTATCTCAATGCTTACGTGGTTAGATTAGTTTCTCCAACCCTATTTTCGCTGCACTGCGCATCTTATGATAACGGTTTATGATCCTTACTTCGCATAATGTCCTGATATGCGCGGTAGAAAAATTCTATTTTATACTTGCTTGCGTCGGATCCTAGCACGAGCACGCTGACGTCTAGGAGGTCTGCTTAGCTCTAGTGTAGGCCGGTGTGCTTCTCTCTGTGGCTCAAGGTACGCGCGCCAGGGACCGTGTGGTTCGATCTGCTCCGGCGCAACGGTACAGGTGCGGGCGTGCCAGTCAACTTGACCCTGCAATTGACAAGGATGTGAGACGAATAGGTCAGTCGAACAATGAGCCGATGCAGGCCCTTGCTATCGGCTGGCTGCCGATAGGATTGGGTTGGTCATGGGTCGCGTCTAAAAAGCCCTTCGCTATTGGCTATTTGCCGATAGAAAACAAAACACTCTTCAATCGGCTAGGGAGCCGATGAAGGCGTGGACAGGTGTCGACGAGAGATCGGCCGTAGAGCCGATGGAGGAACCGGAGTGTATTCAGAGGATATCAAAGCGCACAAGATCCCTCCTGATAGTCAACAGAAGCTGTAGCGGTCGTTCATCGGTTGGAAAATCGATGAAGGCATATGCGAAATGGGAAGGAATCGTATAAAAGGCACGAACTGCAAAGTCGATGCCGCTCTGGATATGGCAACACGAGACCCGTCACCCGTCGTGACAGCACCATTAACACCGAACCTCGAAGATCGGACCTAATCGAGAATGTACGAGGTCGAGGCCAACAGCGACGATACGGAGGACGTCGGACCGGCTGTGTTGAAGTAAAGACAGGAGCGAACCCATCGGCTAACTGAGCCGATGAGGAGACGTCTCTTTGAAGGCGAGCGCGTATCGACTGGGTGACCGATGCGCTTTGCGTGGTGCGTCAAGAAAAACCTCTAAAGGCCTGACGCGTATCGGCCGAGAAGCCCAAACGCTGGGCGTGAAGCTTAGAGCAAGGATAACTCATCGGCTAGTACTCCAATGAGACGCCGTACAGAAAACTATAAGCCTAAAGCTCAATCTACCATCGGCAGCCCCGTAGGTCGAACCTAACCGATGTAGCACGAAATTGGCGATGGTGGAGAGAGCTTAATAGGTTGATAGGCCCTACACGGACGTGATGCAATACATCTGATCGGCATAAGAGGTTGAACCTAACCGATGCAGACTTAGACGGAGCAGAACATATCAAGATAGTGGTGGAACTTACCCCTTCGCCGAAGATCGGACCTAACCGATGTAGTCCCACGTCGAGAGCCAGATCCCGCTGGTAGAAACCTAAATAAACTAGGGTGGCGATGTGCCGAGGTTGTATTGATCGAGAGATTGATTTACATGTCTCCAGGAGTCTATATTTATACCCTGGGTTTATAGAGTCCGACGTGTTTTCAGCAACTATCGAATGTTATCTCTTTATAGATAAAAGAAAACCCTAAACCCTAAATAACTAAACCTTCCTAATTAGATAAGCTATGATTTATAAAAGATAAAATATCCTGCCATGAACTCCACGGCTCCTTCGTAAACTCGTTCTTATCTAGATAGTCTTTTATTTTAGGACCGAGTCTTCTATTGTTTTAATCCGATCGGCTTCTTCCCTATACCAATCGAACACCTCTTCAGTCGATCAACTTTTTTAAATCTATCATCGAGGTGTTCAAAATTTGACGTTATTGTAGTCTACGCTTTCTGTTACACCTAGGTCTAGTTAGCATGCCATTAGAAGCAAACAAGATGGAAACCACAAACTCCGTACTTATCTACCTTCAATGTAAATTACTCCCTCCATTTCATATTATAAAATATTTTAATTTTTTAAGTCAAAATTTATTTTTTATGTTTTAACACATAACAATCATTAAATATAACATTGAATATATTTGATACTATATTTATTTTGTATTGAAAATATTGATAGTTTTCTTTAAACGTTGAAGAATTTTGATTTAGAAAAAAGTTGAAACATCTTAAAATATAAAGCGAGGAAAATAAATAAGAATGAAGTACATTCTATAAATAGCATAATCACGAGTAAATGCTGTATATGATTATCAAACTGGATACTGCAATATAGCATGATGCAGAAATGGATCACCTGAAGCCTGGTTTTTATTGTGTCGATCGGGTACGGAGCTGTTTCCACCACGACACCGGCGGTGCCACCAGCTATGACGCCCTCTGCAGAAGACACGGGAAATAATCCAATGAAACGGAGTAATCTTACACAAAATTGAGAGAGAGAGAACAAGAAAAAGGAAGCGATCTACGTCATAACTCGTGCTCTACCATCATGGGCAGAGGAGGATGAGGCAACAGAAAGACGAGTGAGGAGTTGACGCACCACACAGAATCTGGAGGAAGTTGAAGGGCTTCTCTTCCGCACCCCCGGCCATGCTTCCTGCTGCAAGAACTGCAGCCAAGAACACCACGCAACATTAGACAGGGACAAGCAAGAACCCAAAAAAACAAAACATGGGTGGAGCGACCGCCGGAGAAATCCCGGTGAAGTGGGCAGAGAGAACTCGTTGGCTCGTTCGCACCTGCGGCTGTGGAGATGAGATGAGCCGCGGCGCCTCGCCTCGCCGCGGGAGGAGAAGGTGCAGTGGAGTGGATTAGGGGAGGTAGGACATAACGAGCACCGTTTGGCTCGACTCGGTCAAGCTGGTGGAGAACGTCTCTGGAGACTGCGCCCGCTTGTCAGTCAGACCCCGCGCCGAGGAGAGAATAGCGCCACCGTCCGCCGCCCGCCGCCGTCGCGCCGAGCTCGATCCGGAGGCCGTAGTCTCCATCCCTGCGGAACTTGATGAGGAGCCTGCCGTCCCCGAGCCGCCCGCGGCGAACGTGGAAGCAGGAGCAGCCGGCCGCGGCACCGAGCCCGCCATCGGCGGTTCGACCGGCGGCGGCAGCCCTAGGCGTCGTCGCTCCTCGTCGACGTCTCCGAGCACGACGCTTCCTTCCTTCCGTCCTTGCTGCCAATTCCATCCAAGTAACATGATAATCCAGAGAGGATCGATTTTCTTTTTTCTTTTGTGAACTTTTAAAGTAAATTTCAGGTAATCCCGACAACCGTGGTTTAATTTGTACGAAACCACGTGAGTTTTGTCATGTAATGCATAACCCAAATACTATGCTATTTAAGTTTCACAAAACCAAATTCACCGTCGCTGGCCAACCACCACCACACCACCATTAACAACAGAGCTTGAGTTTGATCCTAGTTGAGCCAACGATATTAGCACTAGCAGAAGATGTGTACGATTTAGATGACCTATGCTTGCTAAGGAGAATACAAAGTTTTCTATGCAATGGCTACTGTAAAGGTATAGGAGGAATAACATAACCTAGATTACTGTCCCAGATGAGAGATTAGTAACTGCACATCATGGAAGGCTGTGATAACCCAGCATACATTCCAGCAGAAAATGGGGTTTCTACTAATGTCGTAATGCAATTTTACCTCTCCTATCTGAGTGATAGGCATCCTGATTTAGAACATCTTTCTGACAATCTCTCCACGATAAAAGCTGGTGAGGAAGATGCCCATTGATAAGGCTCTTGGATCTAATGGATATAATAGTTTATTTATGAAAAGGTATTGACCTATTATTAAATATGATTTTTTATCCTGTGTGCTTAGTTTTGTAATAGGGAAATAAACTCGGAATATTTAAATATGTTCAATATAACCTTAGTTCCTAAGAAATTCAATCCTAAGAGGGTGAATGACTATAGACCCATTTCACTGCTTAGTATAGAATTTAAGCTTATTACTAATATTCTCGCTGATAGATTATACAAGGTGATCTTGTCCCTTCTTGATCAAAACCAATATGGTTTTATAAAGAGCAAGAGAATATAAGATTGTCTTGCTTAGGCATTTGAGTACTTACATAAATGTCAACAGTTCAAAAAAGAGATTGTGCTTCTCAAGCTAGATTTTGAAAAAGTTTTTGACACAGTGGCACAAAGGTTTTGATGCAAAATGGGTTAATTGGATCACAAAGATTTTTCATCTCTGCTTCATCTTCAGTTCTACTTAATGGTGTTCTAAGAAAGTCTTTTATTTGCAAAATAGGTGTAAGGCAAGGTGATCCATCATCTCCCTTGTTTGTTATTCCTAGGAGCTTATCTTCTTCAATATGTGGTGAATAAAGTTTATAGGGAAAATTTTGCTCACCATGCCTATACCCTCTCCAGATGATGATTTTTCAATTATCCAGTATGCATATGATGATTTTCCAACTACATTGTCTCAAGGCTCTACTCAATACTTTTGCAATGTCCACAAGTTTAAAAGTCAATTATCAAAAGTCTTGCATGATTCCTTTGAAAGTTGATGATGACAAAGCAACTAATTTAGCTGGATTTTTTGGTTAGTGAACTAGCACCCTGCTTGTTACTTAATTTGGCCTACCTTTGGGGACTACTAGGCCAAGCCAACTATGACCATATTAGTGTGTGGGCTCGTTGATTAGTTGATATTGATGTTGACCAAACATCTACCCTCAAATAATTGTTTTTGCTTGGAGCTCTTTTTTTAAAATAGAAATTACAAAGTACTATATTCCTTCCTATTCTAAATACAAGGCTTATTTTAGAGGATTAAGGAGTAACAATGGTATAAAATCAAGAGAAAAGGGAAGGAAATGGCCATACCATCCCTAAGGACATATATGTTAGAAATATGAGACATAATGATTAGTGAGAGCATTGATTCTAAATTTAGAGCATCGATTCTAAATTTACCTAATAGATTAGGTGCCACATTAGCAAATAATGAAAGTAGATTAGATTTTATAATAAAAAACCAGCTTATCTAGACATATCCATGCAATAAAAAGGAAGGAAATATATATATATATCTTAAAAAATATGAGACATGATAGATAGTGGATTGGGTGCCACATTAGCAAATAGTTAAACTAGATCGTATTTTCCAAAAGGCAAATAGTGATATGTAAGTAAAATTAGAAGCTAGACAACCCAACTCATCTAGACATATTCATGCAATAGAAGCATAAATTAATAGATTGCCTAATATGCAAAGGGTATAAATCAATGCAAAAGATAAGGACACTATGACAATACATGGATCTTCCTATATATATCTTATTGTCTCCAGCACTT
Organism: Oryza coarctata; assembly: GCA_030770085.1. Lineage (NCBI taxonomy): Eukaryota > Viridiplantae > Streptophyta > Magnoliopsida > Poales > Poaceae > Oryza > Oryza coarctata. The sequence continues at coordinate 12,008,946 of CM061471.1, forward strand.
CTGACCTACAACAAATATACAATAGGATTCTCACAAAGTAGAAATAAATATCATCAATATCTTACTTCTTAGTAGCTATGCTCTTATGCAATGGTTTTGGGTTCATCGTATTTGCTCAGGTACTAGGTGATGGTTTCTCCTTAGGAATTTCATTCTTTGCTAGGATAGATAGTGGAACTAGGCTTTCTCCTAGTGGCTTGGATCAGACCCACAATATACTTACTCATTATGGTAATGCTCTAGGTCCAAATGACCACATAGTTCCTTCCAGAAATGTGATAGGCCGTGGCAACTCCTATAGGTCTAGATCCAATCTACAATGAATATCCTCCCCCACCTCTAAATCCTCCTTAGTGATGTGATAGCATATGACTTGAGTACTTGATATGACACTATACAGAGAAGAGATGTCATTTTAAGTTGAATGTAACCATGCATCCAACTCATGCTGAAACAATAAAGTTTAGAGATGATATTTTTCCTCATTATAACAATGTTTGCATTTCTAAATGTTAATTCAAATAATTCCTCATCACGTGTATATATTTGGGCAATAATATGTAATGAATTGTTGAGAACTACTATAGTAGGCATAGCGCGCTACTCCACAATACACATAGACCGGTCGAAACACTTTCATAGGTCAGTTGACCTTTGGCCATGCATACGGGAGTATCCAAGGACAAAAAAAATAACTTTGCGCGCTATTTTGGATTGAAGGATGGAGTGACCGACCTAGCCAATGGTGTCAACCGATGCCACATAGCCCGACCTGCACGGCCTTTCACACTAGCTAGCCACCACCAGTCATGAAGGGGTATAAATACCCCTCCTAATCATTTGGAGAGAGGCACTACGAGAAGGTGAAAAAGAAAGGTGCCACACTACAGAAATTATAGCGTAGGTTAGTGAGTGAGTCGAGGGAGATTTTCAAGAGAGTCAAAGATGTTGGCTTCTCGCTTGGAGGTTTCGTCGGTGATGGCACTCCTTTGGGAGTGATCGTTAGAGTCTTCTCGATTAGATAGCATGCATACAGATTTTACTTTTTCAAGTATTTAATTTTAGTTTATCCATACTTTATTTATTAGTTACTCGTCCTAATTCATGAAGTAGTTTTTGGTTTTCATGTTATGTTGCTTTATTCAATTAGCTCTTGAAGTATAATTTTGGTGTGTATGTGTGGTGTTTGGTTATAATTTTATTTAGAAAGTTTAGCTAATTAAATAGATAGCCGTGGATGATCAGGTGGTGACAATATTGTTTTTCCTTCCTAGTCGGCCACATTAGCATCGCCGTATAATGATGAGACCGTCTCTTGACCCATACGAGAAGAGTGGATGACCTCGTGGCAAAGGTAACTAGATGAAGTACAGATTGAATTGAAATAGAAATACATAAAATATGGCAGCCCAGATTGAAAGATGTCTTTCATATGCCACTATTTTTAAAACTAGATAGTTGTCTAGGATAAAATGTTGTTTCTATTCCTTATGCATTTGATACTCTAAAATACTCCTAAATAAAAAGCTACAGCAGTATCTGTACCATACGGATTAACTTCTGTTTGTCTAAGAGCCACCAACACCAGGTTTTCTAGAAAATGAAAAGCTATTATGTGTGCAGAGTTATCATTCGCAGACCATCAAGAAAACAATTTTTGAAACCAAAGTTTCTTAACTCGACTTATAAGTGCATAACTAATCTAATGGTCGTTGAGATAGGCTTTACAATACCTTACTTTACTATGATCATTGAAACAGAGAAGGGAAATGTGCTTCCACCTACACTGATCCGTAGCGATTAGCGAATCATACGGTGGGCTCATTATTTATACCCTTGATTATCACGTAAATCACAAGGTGGGGGTTGCATTGGCTACCTGACAATGATAACTAATTACCCAATCCCCTCTCGCGATCTAATTTCCTATCAGAGGAGAGGGAAGCTGACGTGATAATGCAAATAGTATAAAACAGTTGTACGAAATCATACATCCATATTTGCCCTCAAAATACAACCTTATATATTATATCTTTATTTATAAATATACGATGTTGCTCACTTTTAACTTACCATCTTAATATCTATCTTATTTAAAAAACTATAAATGTATAATAAGTATGACATATATTTTTTATTTTACGTTAAATTTCTTAATAATACTTAATGATTAAACGTCGACGTTATATATTTATATTAAAATCCGATAGCATTTCATAAATAATTCTATCCGGTATGTAGTACCCGTACTCTACAGTTCTAAAGCAATTGTCTTTATAAGATTTAAAATTATCTAAAATAGTTGTTATCCTAGAGTATTAATTATTCAATTAATCACAACCTATTTAATTTTTTCTTTATTCTACCCTCAACTACTCTCCTACATGTATGATTTAATAATATATACTATAGCTTTTTTTCTCACACTTTAATATATATTAACATATTTTAAAATGATAATTTTTTTTGCCACGGAGTTGCTATCTAATTTTCCGACTTGTATTTAATGAGGTGTACGTGCAAGCTCCAATTAAAACCAGTTGAAAAACCAGCAGCGTCGGGAGGACTAGCAGGCATACAGTACCACTGTGTGTCGTCTGTACCCTGAGATCCCGGGGCAAGTGTCAGGTGGCCGGCGATGGCGAGGGGCTCCACCGCCATGGAGGTCCGCCCCGACGGCGTCGCCGTCATCACCGTCTCCAACCCGCCCGTCAACACGCTCTCCCTCGACGGTACCGTACCACCCTTGCCCCCACTCCTCTCCTTTTCAAGCCGGATTCCGCCCATCGCGCCGCCCCGTGCGGCTGGTGGCTAGACGCCGAGGTGCTTGTAGGCTGGTACCGTGTTTTTCTGTGTGGCGTGGTCAATTCCTGGATCCTCGGCGTTCTCGCAATCTCGCCCCCGGTTTGTGGGAGCGGGGTTTTTCTGAACTTTTTTTTTCTTTGGAACAACAGGTTATGAAATCTGAGATGATTTGTGTGCTCCGCATTGCATCCTCCCTGCTTTGGAATATTCTTGGGTCAATTTTACTCATGGGAGTTGACATGTCAGATTTGGTTGTTACTCCATGTCTCCATGCTCTGAGCCATGCCTATATATAAAAACAGTTTATTTATTATTTTTCCACTTGTGTTGCTATATGTAGTCAATTTTTGTTGGCGTGTTTAATCAGTTATCGCTGTTGGCAAGTGGCATGGATCGTGAACGCGTGGGGTGTAATGTACTAATTATAGGACCTATGGTTTCTACTTTTGCAGTGATAGCCAGCTTGCAGAGAGATTATGTGGAAGCTCTGAGGAGGAGTGATGTCAAGGCAATTGTTCTTACTGGTACTTACATGCATAGGGCTTCTTGTCAAGGATCTTATGCTAGTGATGTGTGTTTCTAATGGCTCATATGACGTGCAGGTGCCAAAGGGAGGTTTTCTGGAGGCTTTGATATAAACGCATTCCAGAAGAAACCAAGTAAGGATTGTCCAGTGCTCTCAGTATGTTCCTGCCTTTTCACTCCCACTTCACTGCTAAATTTTTGTGTCACCAGAAAATGAGAAGCCAGGATTGCTGTCTATTGATTTTTTAACTGACATAGTAGAAGGTAACATAACTTGAGATTTCTGCTTTAAACCAAGTTTGTCAACAAGCCGGGTATTTTTTGTCATTAAGTTCATGTTGCTGCCAGATGCTCAGAAACCATCAGTGGCTGCTATAGATGGCATTGCTCTAGGTGGCGGCTTAGAGCTTGCAATGGTATGCAAAGGTTGCAATAGTCGAATTATGTTTCAACCTTTTGGGATTTTTCTTTACTTCTAATGTGTGTCTATTTTTGCAACATTTGCATTTTCTTGTGCAGGTTTGTCACGCTCGTGTTTCTACATCTTCGGCTCAATTAGGATTACCTGAACTTCAATTGGGCATCATTCCTGGATTGGGAGGTATACTCAAGTCCCAACCTGGCCTTTCATGTCATCCTTTTTTTAAAGGACTCTGATGCTATATGTTTATATACTGCGCCTTGTTGGTTTTGCTGGCTTAAACTCTAAAATTGGACATCTGTCCTTGCAATCATCTCTCTTGGGAAGAATAAGTTATGTTCAGATTTCCATTACTAATAAGATATGAAGTCAGAAAAGACTGTTAAAAAAAGGAAGACAAATTATGAACTTTAAGATGTGCACAAGGCCATAGTATCCAATACATCAGAAAATGAGACAAAAATTATCTGTATTTTTCTGTCCCAAGCTAACTATTTAGTGAAAGGCATGATCATGCTAAAGGGAAATGAAGGAACATTTTCCATGGTTTCTGAAAAAAAGGTCTTAAAGGGCTTGTTTGGCATGGTTCCCACTCCCAGATTCTTGTAGAAGACAGAGTTTGTTACTTAAAATAAGTGATCTAATAATCTAATTTTAGCCTAAAGTTTGAACAAGATGTCTCACACTAACAACCCTAATCTAGCCCCAACTCCAAATCCAAGACTTTTTGGAGCTAGCTATATCCAACTTCAAAAAAAAAGGAGGGGGGGGGGGAGGGGGTTGGGAGCTTACCAAACAGGGCCTAACTCTTTATAAAAAAAGGCATACAGAAATTTCATTTTCTATTGTAACAAAATTAGATATGACAAGAGACAGCCTCTTGCATGTTTATTCCTCTGCCAAAAGCATTTTTTTCACTTTTTCCTATTATCTGTTGATTGAAGGATCTTCACTTTCTACAGGAACACAACGACTACCCCGCCTTGTTGGCCTGCCAAAAGCTCTTGAGATGTTGTTGGTATGGCTGCTTTATACATTGCATTGCAGTGCATGGGCAAAATTTTTTTTCCATCTTTTCTTCTGTGGTGGTTATGCTTATACAAGAAAGTTAACCATGAATTATCTTCTCTTAATAGATGTCTAAGCCTCTAAAAGGAGTGGAGGCACATACATTTGGTTTAGTTGATGCTGTAGTTTCAGCTGATGAGTTGATCAGCACGGCCTGTTCCTGGGCTCTGGAAATTGTTGAAGACAAACGCCCATGGTTCAGGAGTCTCCATAAAACTGATAGACTTCCAGCTCTTGAGGAAACAAAGAAAATTCTGAATTTTGCAAGAGTTCAGGTCCAAAAGCAGCCTGCTAGTCTTCAACATCCCTTAGTTTGCATTGATGTCATTGAAGAGGGCATAATTTCTGGCCCTCGAGCTGGCCTAATGAAGGTAAATCACCACTTAATTCTACCTTTTCGAGCAATTGTTACATACCTAGTCTAAGTTGTTCTTAATGCTGTTTAATGTTCATTTTTGGCAATGACAGGAAACACTTTGTGGAAAAATGCTTGAGATGTCTCAGATAAGCAAAAGCTTAAGGCATGTCTTTTTTGCACAACGTGCAACTTCAAAGGTTGTTAGAATCACATTTGCTGAAGTTTCTGTGGTGTTCATTCTTAATACATCTTTTCATCCTGCCTCATAGTCAGAAGTTAGCAATAGATACTTATGAGCATCTGTGAAAAGATAAAAGAGAATCATACCTATATGCCTTTTAATCTAATTGGTTTAAGATCAAAACAGAATAAGGTGAAGTACAATTATTTATTTCACTGTATAGGATGAATTAACATCTGAATGCACTACATGCAAAAATGTCTGAGTGTTGCACTGTGATTTCCATGATTACTCAGGTAAGATTTTTTTGGGTAAAATTTTCAGGTATAGAATTGTAAATAGTACTTATGCTTTTCCTGAAGTAGATGCCTACCATGTCAAATGCATTTGTTTATGTGAGCGTCTTATTCTCTAGCAGATTCCAAATATCAGCAACTTGGGGTTGACACCACAGAGAATACACAAGGTGGCTATTGTTGGGGGAGGTCTAATGGGATCTGGAATTGCAACTGCGTTGATATCAAACAACTTCCTGGTAATCTTGAAAGAAGTCAATGAGCAGTTTTTAGATGCTGGTATTAGCAGAGTTAAAGGTGATCTTATTTTTTGTTTTTGAAACTTTTATTATTTGTCTTTTAAGTTTTTCATTAATTCTTCTGTTTTCCTGTTCAGCTAATTTGCAGAGTTTAGTCAAAAGGGGGCAAATGACCAAAGAAGATTATGAAAAGAAACTTTCTTTACTATCTGGTGTTCTTGACTATGAACAATTTAGAGACGCAGATGTGGTCATTGAGGTAGTTCCAATATTTTCAAGTATTTCTTTTCGCCAACTTTATTCAGTACAAAATAGCTCTACTTGAGTGCTTATTTTGTTATTCATCATGTTTGCCAGAACTTTTGTGGTATTTATAACATAGTTTTGAAATTTAACTTAACTACATCACTTAAGATGTTGGTTACAGCATCAGAATGTTCGCTTAAGATTTTTTTTCCTCTGAAAGAAAAACAATTTTTTCTTAGCTGCAGGATGCAGACACAATGACTTAATAGCAAATTTATAAAAAATACCAGATCACTTCCACTTAAGAATATTTTTATGATTTTTTTCCGTAGCTTCAGGATACAGAGAATGATTTAATACCAACTTGATAAAACTCTTAATGGCATATTATTGACGTGATGAATGTTTTTGTTCTTAGTGATTGTAGAAATCAATTCATAACAGTCTTTGAGTCAAGTAGTTAACTTGAACTAGTATATAGTAACTGAAGGAGAAAGCAGTGATCTTAATCACTGCTTGATGATAAAAACTCTTGCAGGCAGTTATTGAGGATGTATCACTAAAGCAGAAAATATTTGCTGACCTTGAAAAATACTGCCATTCTAATTGCATATTTGCCACGAATACTTCAACAATAGACCTTCAGTTAATTGGCCAAAAGACTTCTTGCCAGGATCGAATTGCTGGTGCACACTTCTTCAGGTAATTTGTTATGCTTTTCTTGTATTCATGTTTTTCTGAACTATAGTTTATAACATATCTTTTGATGTATATTCTCCAGTCCAGCCCATGTAATGCCATTGTTGGAAATAATCCGTACTCACCGGACTTCCTCGCAAGTTATTGTTGACTTGCTAAATGTGGCAAAACAGATACAAAAAACACCAATAGTTGTTGGGAATTGCACAGGTTTTGCTGTGAATCGGATGTTCTTTCCTTTCACACAGGTGGCTTATTTTCTTGTTGATTACGGTCTGGATGTCTATCACATAGACCATGTGATTACAAAGTTTGGAATGCCAATGGGACCTTTCCGGTAAGGATGTCAGTTTTACTGAATGATCCTATTCCTCTATGGACTTTTTTTTAACAAGATATTCCTTTACAGACTTGAGCACTTAGGCAATGGCTATTAGTCTTGTTAAGCACTTCGGATGCATGTTTATTTTTATTTCTTTTTTATAGTAATTTATGAATTGTCTGAATTATGTTCTTCATAATAAAGTATGAGGTACAGTTTTCCTGAATTGGATAGATTCTCAGATGTTATGACAACAAATGAAAATTGTCTATGACTATATAAAGAAAGGTGTTTCAGCATTAACCTTACTAGGTTTGTTGCTACTGTTTCCACTCAGTCCTCTGTCATATGCAGTCATTTAGTTTTATCTGCAACTGCCAACTGGTCAATTGCTCCATAAACCTCTTATGGGCCATTTTTTATAGTTTAGATAGAGTAGATAGGATTTGGTTGCTGAACTTTCCATGCCTTAATTAATAACTTGGACCAGTCCATTCCTCCTATCATACTTAAACCCTCAGTTATTTCTTATTTTTCTTGGCTTCCATTCCAGTAAAAGTATGGTACAATACGGATTTTTTAATGGCAACAGATTCATGTCTTATCTTCTTCCTCTTTTAGCTACTTCATAGATTTTCCATGTAACCACTTTTTCAGATGTTGTCTATTTCTTTCCTTTTCTACTATAGTAACGTTGTTCTGATGTTATCTACTTCTGATTTAGTACAACAGATATAGCATACCCATGTTTATTACTGGATCCTTTTGGTAGATATCTTCATGCTTTTGCCATGTTTGTTTCTGGACTCTTTAGTAGATATCTATTTTCATTGTTTATTGAAGGTGCCTTTGTGGTGCATATTCATTTCTTTGTTTGACCATGAGTTCTTTGTTGTCTTATCCGTACAGATTAGCTGATCTTGTTGGTTTTCGAGTTGCTGTTGCCTCCAGAAAGCAATATCTCCAAAGTTATGCTGAGCGATGTTACAAGTCAATGCTTATTCAAATTATGCTTGAGGAAAACAGGACAGGTTTTTCATATTAACAATACATTCACTTACAATTTCTTCATGCTATTGAATATGATTTTGAGCTACTTGTGAAGCTGCATCCCATGGCTAATATACTTTCTGGAGTGCTTGGCAGGTGAATCTTCACGCAAAGGATTTTATCTTTATGATGATAAGCGAAAGGCTTCTCCAGATCCTGAAATCAAGAAGTATGTTGAGAAATCAAGAAGCATGGCTAGTATTGCACAAGATCCTAAGGTTTACACTCTCATAGCTGTCTCCCTTTGGAACCAAATTATTCTCCTTTTCTTTATGCTGGACACTGTACTGACCCGTACTGCCATGCATCACATCTCACAGCTGTACTTTGGTTTGCATATTTAGATATCGTACTTCTCAGAGTAAACTTCTCTGGGTGTTATGTTTTCCTTTTTTCTTTTGTTACAATAGTGAGCTTTGTAGCAAGGTGCTGAAAACCGTGTGAAATTAACCAGATTTCAAAAAATTAGTTTTAAAGTACAATACTAGTTCAGCAGAGGCACTGTAACTAGCAAGTGAATTACAAGGTATCTGCAGTGCTGTACATCACAGTTTGCAAGAACATGGTTGTACACATGTATGGTTACTGCATCTTTTGGCTGCCATTCTATATGCAAAATACGCATACCAGCTTTTACCTTTACTTTTCCACTGCTTCCGCACAAAAAAATCTGATGGTTCCTTTCCTGTCAGCTGCTGAAATTAACAGACGATGACATTGTGGAGATGATGTTCTTCCCCGTGGTGAATGAGGCCTGTCGACTGCTTGACGAGGGAGTTGCTATGAAAGCATCTGATCTTGATGTAGCATCCATTATGGGGAGGGGCTTCCCTTCCTACAGGTCCCTTTCTTTATTTCTCTTGTGCATCTCTCACATTATTTTCCTTTCCTACCACCAATTACATGTTCATAACTGGTAATTCTTCCGTGTAACCTGTGTTTTGACACCAGGGGTGGAGTGATGTTCTGGGCCGATTCGTTTGGCGCGAAATACATTTTCGACAGACTGAAGGCTTGGTCCAAGGATCACGGAGGGATCTTTGAACCCTGTGAATGTTTAGCAGCAAGAGCTCGTCAGGGTTTGTCTCTGGTAAGACCTATAGCATATCGCCCACTCTACTCTGATACAGTTTTGCATTTACCAAACACCACTTTTTTGTCTATTAAACTTTTGGGCCGATGCCTTCACCTGACAAACTCATCGCTGAAACTGCTGCAGGCTGCCATGGTTGATGGTGCGATGTCACGGCTCTAGGGCTCATCCGTCCATCCTGTATCCTGCTATTGCTACGTGACTCCCATTTAAGGATATGCATGGTGTTATCTCCCCTTTTTTTTTCTTTTATTTACAACTGAAATCTAGCAAAATCTGTAATTGTGTATTACAGAGTTTGAGGAAGTGGTAAATCTGGATTACGGTTTATGAATACAGGAAGGATATGATAGTAGCGTCGATACACTGCAGCGTCGACGCACCATTGTTGAGCTCGTCGGTGTGTCTACTGAGACGGTTCATGCACAACTGCTGACGTGGCCCACGCTCATGTCTGCCTTCTACCATTAGCAGTTGGCTCCGTTGGTTAAGAAGACCAGCTGCCTCTGTGCCGATCACCACCGTCTCTGCCTATATAAAGACCATACATACCCTTCCTCGCTTCTAGGGTGTTGGCGTCTTTTTAGGTTAAATCAGACTCACCTAAAACTTCGCGTTATCATGGAGTCGCTAGCGGAGCCGATTTAGAGATTTTGATTGATTTAGGTTTAAACATGTCTCTGGACGAATTGAAAGGTATATATGATAAGTCTAGTACTCTCGTGATAAAAAATAGACGATTTATGACGTAAATTGATAAAGATAAATAAGTAAGATAAAAGTAAAACGGACGATTTATAGCATAAATTGATAAAAAATAATAAATTAGTATACAGATAAAATAAAAAATATAGCTGAAAAAAAGTTAAACGAACGATTTATTACTACTTGTGGTTTTCAGGTGTCAGACTATATCTTCAATTGAATCGGTCATAATAAGAGATTAATGTTACCTGTATAGGACCCTCTCCCCAACCTATTAGGTTTCAAGATTGATTAAGACTTAAGAAACTTATGTATACATTATACCCTAAGAAACACGAGAAAGAACTAATTGGATTTGGACTCAACCGGCCTAATCCAATGTCTCTTAAGTGTAGTCAACCTCTCTTTCTATTGCGCGGTTTGACCAGGTTTCGTCAAAAGGCTCTAAATTTGCAATTTTAACTAAGACCCAATTCTAGTGACAAATTTGATTATCAACAAATGACGCTGCTCAGATCATAGGCAGCCTGTCGCATGACCAAAGGCGATACATTTTGAAATCTACCGTGGAACCAAATTTCAGAATATTTTGGAAAGATATATTTTGAAATTTGAAGAAAATTTGACTAAATTTGAATATTTTTTCTAAATTCATGAAAAACTAAAAAAAGAATTTTTAGGTGAAATAGTTTCTTGGGGGTCTAAAATTCATAAAATTTTGAAACTTTCAAACTGAAATTGTAAATTCTAGCATAGATATGTGCACCTGTAAACAAAAGTGGAACACACACAAATCCTTAGAGATGGCCAAATAGGCTAGGCCAATTGGGCCGGTCCGAGACCCATTACTGTTGGCTCAGCCAAGCTACAACATAGCCCGTGCCTAGATGGACCAGGCCAGCCCGACACAGTTGACTAGGCTATGCCTAGCCTGGTGGTACAGCACGATAGACCGGCTGACACGGCATGCCCTAGTTGGACTAGTGAATATTGGCATTATGGTTAGCATAATTTGTTAAAAAAATTAGAGAATCGACCACTACTCTATGGGTCTAAATAAAGATAATGTTTATTATTTTGGTATATATGTTTTATAGTATTTTTGAATATTTATTGATTATGTGGTTTATTAAAATATATTAAATATTTTTTGTAGTACGACGGTTATGGATTGTCCAGATCAATTGGGCCCAATATCCATTGACCATAACTTCATGTTTTAGGACAATATAGTAGATGATGTCACAAAGTTTCTTTTTAATAATGTTACAAGTCATGTACCTAAAAAAGAAGGTCATAAAACTAATGTAGCTTCATCGTCGACACCCATAAGTAAACAGGCGACTTCAAGCACCGATGAAAAAAATCAAGAAGCAATACATCTAAAGTCTTTGTTAAAAAAATGGTGTAAGGTAAGATATGATAAATGTAATTACTGTAAGAATATTTTAACAATTAGGATTTCTCATGATACTAGCCACTTGATTTAGCACACTGTCGCCTACAAACGAAAAGCTAGAGTGGCCATGGCATAGACGTCCTTGGGCTTTAACCCCAATAGATTAGTTTGAGAATGGGAGTATAACGGTGATAATACTCGAAAATAACTTTGTCGCTTAATAGCAAGAGAGGATCTGCCTGTAACTTTCAATGAGTCTTATGCATTTGAAGAATATATTAAGAATGCTCATAATGTATAGTATTTCTAGACAAACCATAATTAAAAATCTTGTTAAAGTAGTAAGCTTTAGGATGTTTTACAATCTGGTACTTTTTCTATGGCTTTAACTAGTGATATATGGTCAGGTAATGCTAAGGAAGATTATCTTAGTATTGTTGCTAATTTTAGTAATAATAATTAGGGATTATAAATGAGAATAATTGGATTTAGGTTAATCGATGTGGCACATATAGATGAGAATATTGTATAACGAGTTTCCCAAGTAGTAGAAGAATTTAGTCTAACTAATAAAATCTTTGTAATTATTTTGGATAATACTTCTGCAAACTCTACAGCCATGGATATTTGTATTTCTCTTTTTAGTGGATATGTTAGATCTATTTTTTTATATCAGCGTTGTACTTGTCATGTTATTAATATTATAATTAAGTCTGGTTTAAAACAATTGCGTGATTATCTTAAAAAAAATTTATTGCTATTTCTTTTCTAAATTCTTCTAACCAACGCATTGTAGCATATAAGAGCTATTGTGTTGCTATAGGGGTTCATCATCATATGTTTGGATTGGATATGAACGTGAGATGAAACTCTACTTACCTAACGTTCAAGCATCTTATTCCATACAAGAATAATTTCTTTTCTCTATTTTTATCTATATGCATTAACATCAGTATGATGGTCAGACTCTACTCACTGAAGGGCACTGGTATGTCGCCGAAAGAATATTAGAATTTTTAGAACTATTCTATGATGCTATTGTTATTTTATCTAGTGCTTATTATCCTATATCACCATTAATTCTACATCATATTCTTGGGATTGCTTCATATTTAAACAAATATGAAAATGACCCACTATTTCGTTCTATTGTTGTTCCTATGAAAACTAAAATTTTGAAATATTGGAGAAACATAGCTATGTTATATGTTTTTTATTTATTTTGGATCCTAGAGCTAAGATTCGTGGTTTTTTCTAATGTACTAAAAGTTTTGTTTGAATTTATTGGTATTGATTATTCAAATTATTTTAAAGAGGTTCATAGGAATTTAACTAATATTTTTACTAAGTATGAAAGCAAGTTTGGTATACTTAGATTTCAACAACCCCCACCATTCTGTGTTGGAGCAGGTAAGAACAAAACAGTATGAGAAAAAAATATTTAGTGGTGCATGTAGTTTCTCATTAAGGAGCTATGAGATTTTAACCTCTACAACTTCAACGCAATTTAGATTCTCCGCTACCGCTTTCCCATCTAAGTTAAACTCCTTTTCGATAGTGACACCATCAGTCAAGAAGACAAAGATTTCAATGTAATGATGTAGTGGCAGGAACACAAATTAACATATCTTGTGCTTTCATTATTAGCATGAGATGTGATGATAGTTTCTGTTTTCACTATTTCTTCTGAGTCTACCTTCAGTCTCACAAGCAAGATAATCATTGATAGAGAAAGATGTTTGACAAGTGACATAGTAGAAATACTCACCATTGTCAAAGATTACGAGCCGGCTGAAGCCCACATATAACACTCCATGGACATAACTTAACTATTATTTAAAAATTTATATCTTGATCAGAATGATAGTAGCAGTGCGTACTTTCTGAGCTTGATTGCACTCTTTTTCTAGGGTTTTTTTATATAGTGAAAATAAGTTTTTTCTAGAAAGGTTTTTAATGAGACAACATAACATCAATCATTCTGTATTTTAAAAAACTTTCTCATTTATTCCATATTTTTCTATGTTTTTTTCATATTTTTCCTTAATTTTCTATGTATTTTTCCATTTTTTCTTAATTTTGTATGCTTTTCCCCCTGTTTTCTTACTTTTTCTTGTTTTCTAGGTGTTTTTCTTAGTTTTCCTTAATTTTCTATGTATTTTCACATATTTTTTCTTACTTATTCTATGAATTTTTCTTATTTCTTACCTTTTCTTTTTCCCTAGTATACTTTCACTCTTTATATTGAGCAGCAGATTTTTTTTTTACTTTGTACCCCTATTCTCGACATCCTACATCCGCCACTGTCCTTTTTGTAGAGATTAGCCAAAGAAATCAAACACGGGTGCCACCATCGACGAACAAGAAAAGATAAAGAGAAAGTAACAGCAGTAGTGCCGAGGCGTCTCGCCTGCCGCCCACGAAAACGCTACTCGGCACCGCGCGCGCGATCATGTCTACGCCTTTTTTTTCACCGCGTTGCTTTCTTTTTCAGTAAGTTTATACACACAAAATTTATATACCTAAAGTTTATGTATCCAAAGTTTATACACCTAATATTTACATATCCAAAGTTTATACACTGAAAGTTTATATCACCGATTTAGATTTAGATTTGGATTCAAATGGCTTCAGATGAATGTTTATGCGTCTAAAGTTGTAATGTATATATTTCTATGTATAAAATCTATACACACAAATATTTCTGATTATAGTAGATTTTTTTGTTAGTATTTTTTCAACTTATTGTTTGAATTGGTTTGTAATTCATTAGGTGGATCCACGTGGGCAAGAGAGGCGCGTTCAGCGGGGGCGATCTTGTGTGGGTCGCGGCGCACGACCAGTTGCCTACTAGATATTTATTAAGATCATCCATAACATAAAATAACGATTTTATTGTGTGTATGTATCATAAAATATATGGGTTGTATATATATACCGTCGATGTCTTTTTATCTATTACTAACAATGTGTATATGCCTTATAACTGAAAAAACTAAAATTACAATAGATATGATAAGTAGGATTCAAACCGCAGGAGATAGCTTGATGAGGTTTGACCAGGTGCAGTGATAATGACGATGACGGTTCATATTTGAGTGGAGAACACGGTAATGGCTACGAATGGACGTGATGTCTTTGCGGTCATTTAGCCAGGGACGGATAAGCATGTCATTTCTTGGGGTAGACCTATTCAGCTATATCTGAAGTATAAACTTAGCTAGTAAGCAATCTTGAACAATTAATTGTAAGGCAACCTGAAAAAAAATCAATTTTTTAAGAGCAGTATAGGGATGCATCTACTCATCATCCTTGGAGGAGCACCACCTCCTTGCTCCATGTGTGCGGAAGCAAGAGTTCCTCTCCAACACGGGGCGCTGGCTCTAGTCGTTGTGCAGCCCGCACACCTCAACCACGAACTCTAATTATCATGTTCCTGTTCCTGTTGCTACCACTCCAGTGGCTCCACGTACGCGATCCAGCCGTGTCATTTCCAAAAACATCATCACTGACCCTATAGTCAACCGGCACGGAAGGTATACCGGTCTCACCATTGACGCTACGTATCAATGGCTTGAGATTTGGAAAATGGTCAGACTATAGACGAAGGTGATTGTATGTGTCTTGATTCCCAATCTTTACTACTTATGACTTAAAAAAATTCACAGCGTTTTCATCGTCGACCGTGTTTTTTCTACATCGCCACATCCAACGCATCCTTTCATATAGATTAGTTGAGCCTATCTAGCTATTGAGTTGAATTTGAGCCATCAAAATATACTTAGCATACAGAAGATTGGATAGGATAATCTTGATGAAACCAAATAGTATACAAAGTGATCTTCGGTGATATACGGAACTGATAGGATACGAAGCGATCAACGCGTAGGAAAACTTTCTAAGAAGCGATCCATTGATGACAGAGTATAAATTTTCTCAATTTTCTGATATTCTTTCGAGAGCTTTGGGGAAAACCGGTGTTTCTCAAAAACAGCAGTTTCTCTGAAAAGCCGGTTGCTATAAAAATACCAGAATATGAGTGCAATTCGGAGCAAATTAATAACTGACCCAAATTCCCATATAACTCGAGCCACCGTGAAGGCACGTGCACGTAGGCTCACCGGCCCGAGCAAGCCAATAAAGTTAACCTGTGGGCCGCGATACGAACGCACGCGGATGCACGCAACACGTACTACGTTCCTGTGCGGACGGCGACGGACTCGTACGCTCGCTGACACGGATGGCCTGAAGCGTACGTAGACGCACGGCTCACGTGAACGTAGATGTACATACACAGACGACGGACAAAATTTTGGATGACGATGGAAGCAGCAGGAATTTTTTAAGTAGTATTAGCAAAATACTTCGTACATTGTAATGGATAAAGAAAACTTTAATTATATATATACTCCCTCTATATAAAAACTTAAGATGTGTGCATATTATTGTCACTGTCACTGATAGCATATTTGGACCATTAAATAACTTTTATAATAAAGTACTATAAACAACTACGAAATTAATATAAATGAATGTATTTTTTAATATGAATATAATAATACTATGTGTGTGACTGAAAATTGTAAGTTAATAATTAGTGAAATGGTATGAATGTTGATTTTAGAAGGAAAAAAAGGTCTTAGATTTTTATACAGAGGGAGTACTGCCTGTATCATTTGTCTCCAACATCCTAAAGGCTAAAGCCAAAACTACTGGATTTTAATACACCAGCATGAAAATCGATTGCCGCTGTCAAAGCTAACACCGGGATATGATTACCAATCGGAGCTAAATAGCTATTGTCCCCATAATGTCAACCCCTGTACGTGCAGTGTCTTGTTCGATCGATCGAGCTAATGCTCGTATACTATGTTCTGCCCGGTTGGTTGACTTTAAAAGTTCATCTAGAATTAGTGATAAATAACAATAGTATAGTATAGTTATTAGTTACATGTGTTAGATAATCTTAAATGGAGACCTTAACTCACGACGATTCATAGTAAAAACCACATTATTATGGGCTCACAGTGTTATATCCAAGTATTTTAAAATCACACTGATTTTATAGTGATCTTGTAGAGAGACACAAACGTACTACACATGGAAAATGGGCTATCCTTAACTTTGACGGGAAGTTCCATCGATTTGCACTGAAACTTCAAGTTTGAGCTCACTGTTAGGCATGGGAGGGCTAATTGGAAATTCAAGTATTTGTGACAAAGCTTTGGTCATTACCAGACCGAGAAAGCAGCCTCAAACTTAGGATCTGAACTTTTGGTCCTAATTCCATCTTACAGCCGAATTGTTGGACCAAAAGCTTTGGTCTTTTGACTTCAACTACCCCTATTTTGAGTGAGAGATCTTTTAGACCTACCTCATTAGCTTCTGTAGGGTTTCTAGCCTCTAATTAAATTTTTAAGCCAAAAATCTTGTGAGTGAGAAGGTTCTAGATCTAGTTAGTTTGAGAGATAGAGTTCTTAAAAAGAACACTTGGATCAACACCAAGCTATCATTATCACATTTATTACTCTTGGTGGTTCTCCACCTAGATGCTAGGCATCGCTTGCGATGGATTGCACAAGAAAGTTTGTAAAGTTTGCCTCACCGCTATAAGGGAAGAGGTAAGATTGAGTGAAGCTGAGTTAATTCTCAGGGGTTTACTTGATAGAGCAAGCTTCACTAGAGGAAGGTACGGTTTGTCGGACCTCGGACCTAGGTGGTCGAAAGGAAACCCACTAATCCTTGGTGTTTGCTTGGAGACTAAACATTTCTCCTAGTTATTAGCTTAGATAGGTAAGGGATTAATCAAGATCTAGCTCCTTCGAGCTCCTCAACGAAGAGCAGGATTAAAAAAATCCAAACTTCAGTGAAAAATCCTTATCTCCTTCTATCATGCTTATTGTATGCGTGTTCCTGCATTTTTCACTGTATCTCTTAATTGCAAATCTCGCTCCTGAGTCCTTCTCCTTGAGGAGACAATCTCAGGGGACCGGTATTTCAGTATTAATGACCAGAAGGTCTAGTTAGCTTTTCTTATCTCGGACAGCAGAAGCCGATTAGAACTTTCGGTGTTTAAGACTAGAGGTTCTAGTAAATTTGACTCTACTGTGAGTAATTTTCAAGAATACCTATTCACCCCTCTAGGTGATATTAAGGTCCTTTCAATTGGTATTAGAGTATAATCTTCGGATTAGCTGAACCACTTGAAGAAAAGATGTTGATGCTTTCGAAAGATCTCATGGACCCGAATGAATATACTGGTGATAATGGCTCAAGAAGCTCCATCGGCTCTACAAGAAAGAAGAGAGTGAACATACCCTTGAATTATAATAAGATCAATTTTCTTACGCCCTTCATCATTATGCCTTCTGGACGTGCTCCTTACTTTAATGGGACACACTATACAGTTTGAAAGCACAAGATGAACTTACATCGAATGTCTTTGCATCTTAGTGTATGGAAGATTGTGTATATTGTTATAAAGATTCTAGAGGATGTGATGGATCCCACACCTAAGCAAGAACAACTCATCCACCACAATACCCAAGCTGCAAGCATCATCATAAGTTTCTTGAGTCTAAAAGAGTTTAACAAGGTTGATCAACTTGAAGAAACCAAGAAGATATATGACACTCTTCAATTGGTTCATGAAGACTCACCAGGCATGGGAGAGTCAAAGGATCAAGTTGTTGGAAATACAACTTGGAAGGCTCTTGATGAAAGAGTACGAGACACCATAAAAGATGTACGACCATATGATAGTGATCATCAACAAGATTCATGGGCTTGGAAGCGTGGACATGACTGACCACATTGTCATCAAGAGGCTCCTCCACGCAATCACTCCAAGAAATCCTATCTTGTTCACTCTCATCCGAGAGATGAAGAATTTCAAGTGGCTCACTCCAAGTGATGTCCTTTCAAAAATTATCTCGTACGAGCTCTTAGAGGAGGAGGCCAAGGAAGTCAAGATGCTTTCAAGGAATGCTGCCATCGCTAAGAACAAAGAAGTTGCCCTGAAGGCCAAAAAAGAAGTCTCAAGTGATAAAGAAAGTAAAGATGAAGATATCACTCTCGTCGTCAAGAGATTTAAGAAGTTTTGGAAGGATAGCGGCTATGACAAGAATAAGAAGGGAAGTGATAAATCTAAGACCTGATCTTTCAAGAGGGCAAGGAACTAGTGTGGTGACTATGGGCACTTCATTGCTGATTGCTCCAAGAAGAACAAGGATAGTGATTACAAGTCTAAACCACACAAGAAGAGAAGCTCTAGTCATGCTCATGTTGGAGAGGAGTGGTTGTTAAATGGCTAGCCTGGCTCTGGTGATTAAAATGGAGTGGCAACTCTTGTCATCAAGTCATTTTCACCAAGTCAAACTCTCTTCAACAACTTGAGTGACGATGACGACTACTACGCATCCATTTGTCTAATGGCAAAGGGACACAAGGTAACTCCACCTTCAAATTCTACCTTGAGAGATATTAAGGATGATGATACTAATGATGAGGATGATTACGAGGACATGTTTGTTGGCATGAGCAAAATTGCCATTAGTTGTGTGGCTAAGCTTATGAAGGTATTAGAGAGTCAAGAAAAGACTCTCAACAAGCAAGAAGACATGTTTATCCTTGAGCAAGAAAGAAATCTTGCTCTTGAGAAGCTCTTGGCTAAGGAAAAGGAGAAAATTGAGGAGTTGACCAACAAATTCGATTCGGTTAATGAATCAATTGATATTCTTAGGAGCTCTAATGACTCACTTCTAGAGAAATTCATGAGTCTGGATAAAACTCATAAATCTCTAGAAGTGTAATTTAAAGCTCTTTGGAATATAACTCCTTCAAATTACGCAACAAAACCTTCTAGTGCATCCACAAGAAATGGGTGCGCTTGATACTATAATATTGATGTGAATGCTTATTCTACTAACATACAAGCTCTAGAGGCTCTTAAAAAGGATAATGAAAGGCTTGGCACTTTGGTATGGTATGAGTGCATAAAGACATATCAATCAAAAAATACACTCTATAAGACTATCTCCACTCATAACAACAAGCACAAGGTGGGGCTTGTCTTTTAACTATATGAGAGCAAGCCAACCCACCGTGAAGTGATTGATGGCAAGCAATGCATCAAGTTTGTCAAAATTGGAGAAGCCAGCTCAAGTCTAACTCAAGTCAAGCACCCTCAAGGACATATGTCACAATCAATCTTTTATATGTCCCTTGTGCTCAAGTGAGACCATCATGGTAAAATGATAGCTTGCTTTGTTGGTCTCGCAATGAAAAGCAGGAAAGTTGCCTTTGGATTCCTAAATCACTTGTCACTAACATGCAAGGACCTAAAGTTTGACAAGTCTGGGTACCTAAATAATAAACTTTATTTATTTTATAGGCATACTCCTTCAACAAATCAAGTCGATGGGAGAGGGAAGTATATTTGCAAACCTTGGTGAGGATGAAGGAAACCACAATAATATTGTATTTGGAAATGACGGTAAAGGCAAGGTGTTGGGTCTCGGTAAAGTTGCCATCTCCAATGATCTCTCAATCTCAAATGTCTTCCTCGTCAAGTAGCTAAGTCACAATCTCTTATTTGTGTCACAATTATGCAAACTGGACTATAATTATTTATTTACCGATGTAGATGTGACCGTATTTAGAAGAGACGATTCTACCATAGCATTTAAAGGAAAGCAAAAGGGATACCTCTATCTGGTTGATTTTAACTTAGATAGAGTAAACTTGGAGGCTTGATTGATCATAAAGTCCTCCATGGGATGACTTTAGCACCGAAGGCCAGCCCATGTATGGATGAGGAGTCTCTTGAAACTTTTAAAAGGCAGGCAAGTCATCGAGCTTACTAATGTTGTTTTTGAGAAAGATCGTGTGTAGTTCTAGCCATACTTGAAAAAAAGATGGAAATCCACATCCGGTGAAGAATATTATGATTCATGACTACAACAAGATGACTTGAACTTCTTCATATGGATCTCATTGGTCCCGTTGCTTATATAAGCATAGGAGGTAACAAGTATGCCCTTGTCATTGTTGATGATTAGTTCTGCTTCACGTGGGTATTCTTTTTTGTGTGGCAAGAGTGAGGCTCATGAAGTATTTAAGAACTTTCCACGCAAGACTCAAAACAAGTTTGAGGTCAAGATCAAGTGCGTGCGAAGTGACAATGGTAGTAAATTCAAGAACACATATGATCCACCGTAAAATGGAGTTGTGGAGATAAAGAAGGCAAGCTCATTGAGTTTGCAAGAACCATGTTTGGCGAGTACAAGATTTTGGATGACTTTTGGGCAGAAGTGGAAAATGTGATGTGCCATGCCATCAATCGACCTAACCTACACAAGCCCTTGAAAAATACTTCATATGAGCTACTCACGGGTAACAAGCCAAATGACTCTTACTTTCATGTCTCTAGAAGCAAGTGTTTCATCTTGAGTAAGAGACCACATTCATCTATGTTTGCTAGTAAGGTGGATGAAGGTTTTCTACTCAGTTACGAATCGAATTCGCATGCCTATCAGGTTTTCAATAAAATTTCCAGTATTATTGAAACCACTAGGGATGTGACATTTGATGAATCTAACAGATTTTAAGGAGAGCAAGTTGTAGTACATGTTGTAGATGATTTGGCTCCAATCAATGCTATTAAGAACTAGGCGGTCGGGTAAGTGCAACCATAAGAAGTTCATGACAATCAAGATAGGATACTTGATCAATCTCCACCAACACAAGTTAACCTTCCCAACTCGGCCAATGAAGAACATGGAGGCATTTCACCAGCACAAGTGGATGGGATCGACGTTGAGGGCATTGAAGAGCAAATAGCCATCATGCAGCTTAAGTCTCCTCAATGCACCATCAAATAATTCACCAAACTATTCAACAAGATCACCCTATCAACAAGAGGTAACCACTCGCTCTCACATTGTAAGTTTTTGTGAGAATTACTCCTTTGTTTCATCTTTGCAACCGATTATGGTGGAGGATACACTTGGTGATACGGATTGGGTAATGGCCATGCAAGAAGAATTGAATAACTTCACTCACAATAGTGTATGGTCATTGGTGAGAAGCTCAAGTAAAATGTTATTAGCACCAAGTGAGTCTTCCGTAATAAAAAAGATAAAAATAGAGTGGTAACTTGTAACAAAGTATGATTAGTTGCGCAAGGATTTACCAAAGTGAAAGGACTTGACTTTGGTGAAACCTTCATGCTGGTTGCTTATCTTATTAGCATATGCCACTAGTCATGATTTCAAGCTATATCAAATGAACATCAAGAGCGCTTTCTTGAATGGAACAATGTTGGGATTGGTGTATATTGCACAACTACCCGGTTTTGAAGATCAAAAGTATCTCAATCACGAATACAAGCTTCACAAGGTGCTGTATGGATTCAAGCAAGCACCTAGAGCATGGTATGAATGTCATCATAATTTTTTTTTAATAGTAGCTTTGAGATAGGCAAAGCCAACACAACCATCTTCACTAAGAAATTCAAGAATGATTTATTTGTGTGCCAAATTTATATCAATGATATAATATTTGGCTTAACTAATTTCTCATGTAGTGGAGAGTTTAGTAGCATAATGGGGAAACTCACTTTCTTCCTCGGATTTTAAGTCAAGCAGCTCAAGTAAAGGACCTTCATCTCTCAAACCAAGCATCTCATGGATATTCCCAACAAGTTTCAGATGGAGGGAGCCAAACCTCAACGAAGATGGTAAAACCGTTGATCAAAAGGTATATCGCTTCATGATTGGATCACTCATTTGCCTTTGTACTTTTAGACCCGATATCATGCTTAGTGTCTACATGTGTACTCACTTCCAAGCGGCACCAAAAGTGTGTCATCTAGTTGCCGTTATGAGAATTCATTGATATTTGGTTCATACTCCCAATCTTGGCTTATGAAATTTCAAAGGTTATTGCTTTGAGCTAATTGGATATTTTGATTTCGATTATGCCAAGTGTAAGGTGACCACAAGAGTACAACGAGAACTTGTCAATTCCTTAGATCTCCAAGAAACAAAATTTCATAGCCCTATCAATCGCTAAGCCGAGTAAATTGCCGCTAGGTCATATTGTGCTCAACTCCTTTGGATGAAATAAACCCTTGAAGACTTTGGCTATCATATGACTAAGATACCTCTCTAATATGACAATAAGAGCACCATAAAAATAGTCAACAACCATATCTAACGCCCAAGAACTAAACATATTAATGTTAAACATCACTTCTTGAGAGATCATGAAACCAAAAGAGATATTTCTATAACCCATGTGAGAGCCGAAAACCAACTTTCCAATATCTTCACCAAGCCATTTGATGAGAGACGATTTTGCGAGCTAAAAAATGAACAAAATATCCTAGATTCTTGGAACATTAGTTAAGAAGTGCTCGACTAATCAATAGTCAAGCATGGATCAATTAAATGTAAATTGATTTTGAACTCTCGTATCTTAAAGATAATTTCTTGGGTAGAAATTAGTCTTGGCACCACTTTGAAGTTCATATATTTCCCCTAAAAGTAAAAATCATTTCTTAAAATGTCCGTGAAAATCTTGTGTGCCTTTTTTGTTTGAACATTTTTTTTGGTTTTTATCTATCTAGAGGAGTTGCACATGGGCATTGTTATGTAATGATGCTTGTTGACTAGCTATGTGCAACGAATCATAGTGCATGTCCACAATCTTCAATTCTAAATCTTCCTTGAAACCTATCTCTACATTTTACTAGAAGTTTAGGTCCCAAAGACCTGAAGTTCCAATAAAATTCCTCTATCTAGATAGAAACTCTCAGACTGGAACTTCCAATCCACTCAACTATATATGCATCTCTAGCCCTGCATCACCCCTATTCTCTCTCCTCTCTCTCCTCACGAACCCTAGGTGATGGTGGTGGTGGCTCATCGGTGATCTCCACCATCAACCAATGAATTTTGGTTCTTCACATCTTCCCTCACCCTTGTGATGATCGAAAGCTTCTCTCCAACCTCCAATTCACATGTTCTCCATCTAGGTAACCTCATTCTTGAATGTTTCTCTTCTTTTTCATTGATATCCCAATCCTTGGTCCTAGGGTTAGCAACCTCTTGTTAGAACACCTCGTTTGCACTTCTATTTACCCGATCTACAGGTTTGAATCGAAAACATTAGCTAGAATCTTTGTTTTCTTCACTACCTAAGGTGTAGACAGAAGTTCTAGTATTTGCGACTGGAAGTTCTGATCATATTTTTATGGTTCGTTAGAAACCTCTAACCTAAACTTTAGGTCCCAAATACCTAATGTTCCGGTCCTAGTGTAACTTAGCCTATGTATCTTTAACTCTACCATTCCATGTGTGCCTTCTCAAATACCTTATTTCTATCTCAGGCATCTCCATGAGTCGTGAAAAGCACCCTTATTTGGATGGTGGTGTTTCAGGAAGTGATTATGAGGAGGAAAGGCTAGAGGGGCATCAAAACCCTCCTCGTGCCTCAATGGCAACCAAAGGAAAGGAAGTGGCAACAAGCTCTAGCAGGAAAGTAGCTAGTCAACAGCAATGCTTTGCTTGTCATTCATTATCCGAATGCTCCTTCTGAAGCTCCAACTCGTGCTCCTCCTCGTCAACGTTCTCAAGCTCAACCTCAGTTTGCCGCTGAGGCTTAAGATCCATACCACCTCATCAAGACCTATGCCTTTGAAGCCACCCTTGACGTCTATAATCCAAGAGAACAAATTGAATATGGCCACTATCCTAAGAGATGCTGGGAACAACATCTCAAGAATCTAGATGATGTTGAAAAGGAAAGTCAAGATCCTCGATTTCACACATTCTTCTAACAAGACTACTACAATAGTGTTTTCATTGATCGAAGATTGAAGCCTATCCTTGACATGTAGTGGGTTGATTGGCATTATAAGCGAGGGAGGAAGAATCAAGTGTTTGATGATGTTATTAGTGTGTGTGAGAAGAAGGGGCTCTACTATTTAATGGGCTTTGAGTATAATTGGACTGAAGAAGTAATTGCCTAATTCTATGCCTCCTTATTCTTTGCCTCTGCCACGAACAACCAACCAAGGATGAATTGGCAGACTTGTGGCACCAAGTACTCTTGTACCATGGCTGGTTTTGCAAGGGCTCTCTAACATGATACCTTAGATATTAAGAAGAGGAGTTTTCACTCTATGGCTTACTAGCTATAACATGAGATCACCTTAATGTATGGAGGCAATGTGCAAAATAGAAGGCAAAACTCATGGCTTGCTCCCACACTACTACGTAATTAGCAACCTCTTTGTAGTCTCTCAATCCTAAGGTAGGCGATGCTACCATCATGCAATCCAAGGCAGTTGATCTTCTCTCTTATTCAAGGTCTAAGGAACCATACTTCAGTGTGATCAAGTTTGTTTGGGAGGAGATCTAACTTATCTCTATAGATCCTTGTCGCATGATTGCCTATGCATCCTACATCATGGTTATTATTAAGAAGGTGACCAAATTTGTGTTTGAAAAGGAAGTGAAGCATAAGGCAATGGCTTCTACTTCTTCACCTCCAGTGACTCGCTCCTCTACCTCAGCTTTAGCTTCCTTATCCAAATCCATCTCTCCTAGCAAGAAGACTTTCAAAGCCTTGTTCTCCGTTTGCACTACCAATGCCATTTAGCTCCATGAGAACAAGAACAAAAGGAAGTTAGAGAAGCACCACAAGGATTCCTGTCGTTCTCAAAATGTGGATATCTCTCCAGATGTCTTCGGTGATGAGCCTCTAGTTTCCACTTTTGAGGACCCTTTTGGTGATAATGCGGTGTCTCCAGAAGTTATCCAAGGTGCCTCTGTTCATGCCTTTGATGATGCCTCCGACACTAGCTCTGAGCCTTTGGACAGCTCTCCTCTTAAAGGCTCTGACAACAACAATGAGCAAGAGGGAAAAGGGGAAGAGGAAGAAGCCAAAGAAGAAGAAGAAGAAGAAGAAGAAGAAGAAGAGGGAGATGCCTTTGAGTGACCTCCTATCCTTCAGTTCCTCCTATTTCTTATCTTTTTGGTGCTTTCATACCAAAGGGGGAGAAATATAGCAATAAATGGGCCACTTCATCGTTTTTCATCTTTTTCTATTGTTTCCAGAATTGCTTGACTACAAGTTCTAGTCCCAAAACCTGAAGTTCTGATCCTCTTATCCTTTCAAAACTCTTTCATTACTTCTGGACATATAATAACTATTATCTATTTGCCTGCAATGTAATGATTGTTAGCTTAACGTTTAATTTCAATGTTTGCATTATGTGATACATGATTGGATGGTGTGATGTTTATTTTATCCTTATTGTGTGAATTAGGGGACTAATCATTTCGAATGAGTTAAGTGCATGCATTAGTCCCATGTATTGATAATTTTGCAATATGGAGACGCCTACAAATTAATGCGAAGCAGTGATTGACTCAAGGCGATTTAAATTTACTTTTTGTTTGAAGTTGAGTCATATGAAAAGCCACACTATTAAGAGAGGCTCGTGTCAAGGGTTAGTGTGCTCTAGAATTACCTTGATCTTATAAAGAGAAACACAATACACCACACTCACAAAAGGGAAAATAGGCTATCCTTGAGCTTTGTTGTTTGCACTGGAACTTTAGGTCCGAGCTCACTGTTCGGCCAGGAGGACTGACTAGAAGTTTAGGTCTTTGTGACCAAAAGTTCTGGTCATTTTTCTAGACCAAGACAGCAACCTCTACCTGAACTTTTGGACTTGAACTTTTGATGTTTGAATCTGTGAGCAATGGTTAGCTATGGAGATGGGTGAGTATTTAACTCGACCTATCCCTGTTTTGAGGGAGAAGCTACCACATCTTTTAGACATACCTTCTTAGCTTCTCTAGGGTTTCTAGTCTCCTCCACTTGAATTTTTTAGCCAAAAATCTTATAAGTGAGGGGATTTTGGATCTATTAAACTTGAGAGCTAGAGTTCTTAGAAGAGTACTTGGATCGACGCCCAGCCATCATCATCAAGCTTGTTAATCCTATTGGTTTGTCACCTAGCCGGTTAGGTGTCACCCGTGAGTATCCATTCGTGTGGATTGCCCAAAAAAAGTTTGTAAGGTTTGTCTCATCTCCAAGGGAAGAGGAAAGATTATGTGAAGTCGAGCTAATTTATAGGGGTTTGCTTAGTAGAGCAAACTTCACTAGAGGAAGGTGTGGGTTATCCTTCCTTCTTCGTATAGAGAGGTGAACATCCGTCCCGTGCCGAACATCATCATCCTCATCTCCTTCGGCCCCCGCAACGAGCTAGGGTTCTTCCACGCCTTGCCGTCCTTCCCAAAGTCTCCCATCATGAAGTGCACTCACGCGTCGCCACCTAGCATGGCTAGCTAGCTTGTCGAGAACCGGTGCCACGGCAACTTCGCTATGACGAACCATGAACAGCACCATCGGGCGTAGGTCGGGAGACTCTCGAGAATCACTGCGCGCATGTAAGGCGTGTGGCTATGGGCTTGGAGGTGCTCGCTACCGCTGTCTACGACCTAGCGGCGCCATTTGTTCTGGGCCTTTGCGTCGATCACAAGGGCCTACTTGATGCACGACACGACGGTCTCCGTGCTAGCGCCGATGAACTCCATCCATCAGGAGGCTTAGCATCTTGTTGTCCAAGAGCTCGTTGTGTTGCTCCTCTTCATCTCTGGCACGCATAGGTCGATGACACATTGACGTATGGACGTAACATGCATTCCGTCCTCGACATCGTCTCGACATCGAGTCATCTGCTAGGCGGATGCGCACATACAAGATGAGCACCGCGAGAAGGGTCCAAACGGGGACGTGACGGAAATGTACGTGCACTAAAGTCCGTTGGACACTCGATCAATCGATTGATGCGCTAGGATTTGGACATCTTGCGTTGCGCAACGGACAACGCGCGCTGTTGGTAAAGTGGGACCGGAGTTTCCACCACCTGTTGTTTGAGACGCGTGGTGACACGTCTTCAAATCGGCTGGCCTCAACAAGCATTAATCGACTTCGGACAATGCCTGTTGCGCACTTAAAAGAAAAGCAGAACAAGGACTAGGCTTGCCTCCACTACTGATTGAGCTTGGGACATCACCCTCAAGCTCATTATCTCTAAATAGCTCGAGGACACTGATGGTATATTTATTGCAATAGGATATGGCAGGCTACTGCACTTATCCACACGAAGATTTCCATTAAATATTATAAGACAAATATACCCAGCGTTCGACCAGGATGACCGCACGGTGCCTACATGACCGTCACGTACACCATCGTCACCCCTAAGGAAAGAGGGCATAGCTATCAGACGGCGCGGTTGACTATCATGCTGCCCACTGGAGCCCACCACCTTTTCACATGTTTCACTGCTTGAGAGAGACATGCAAGCCTCGCTATCAGCAATAGGACTCCAAGCTTTTACCTCAAGCTTTCTGCTGCTACACAAGACTCGTGGCGGAATGGAGCGGCTTCATTCCACTTGATGGCCGAGCCCGCTCAATAGCAAATGACTAGACCTCCCATACCTAACCTCTATATATGCTAGGGTCCAGTCTCTGTTGTCTGGCCAATATGGTATTCCCCCACTAATTATAAGGAGAAAGCTAAGGCCTTCGATAGGGGTTCTGAATTGAAAAAACTTAGTAGAGGGGCAAGCTTTGTAACTTAAACTCTCCACCGAAATTAAACAAAAACACGATAATAGCAGGGTATTTTGCCTCAGTACAGACTAAACCTGTATTAACTCATTCTGCCTCGTTTACTACCACATCAACTCCCGTTTAGTACTCACACTCTTTGGGCCAAACCCAAAAGAGGGTCTATTGATTCCTCACTAGATAAGCTCACTCTCTGACACACACAAAGATGCACTGACGAAACATCGATGTGACGATTGGAAAATTGTGTATCTTTTAAGTAGGTTAGATATCAAGATAAAGATAAGACTTGGAATCTAAGTTTTTATGTAACATTTAGTTGTGTATATTCGCATAAGGATATAGAGCGATGAGGACATCACTTCATCGGATACATGCATAACTCGACATGGTCCAATTACAAGAGCGTATAAATGACAATTTAATTTTTAGGTATGATCGTTTCTCAGTGTAACTATTTTTTCCTTAAGACCACTCCCTAATGCTACTTACTGAAGTAATCCTACTTAGGAACATTGGGTTCGATCAGCTCAAAGGCATTTGTACCCCAAGTCAAGACGAAAATCAAGTATATCACATCAACAAGTCCAGTCTCTAGAGACAGCAGACTTTAAATGGACCTAGTGCCTTCTTGCTAACTCAGATTTGGATGATTTTGAACTTGCTAGCAAGTTTATGTCATCACCTTTTAAACGCATCCAGCCTAACATCAAAATTAATTCTAAATCAGCGGAAATCGTCGAAACAATGTGGCTGAAACCGAACTTAGGCTTTAAGCAGACTTGCCCATATGGGATGTGCCTCTCTTCACCTCCATGAATCAGAAACTATCTCTATTTTCCTTAAAAAAAATTATGTTTTGTTTAGTTGAATTTTGCTAAGTATCATTCACCTTGTTTCTAATATTTGGTTGTTTAGTCGGTGAGAGCCTCAATAGTAAGTATGTTGATTTATCGGATTGATTATATTTATCACTTTAATAGTAACTATTTTTTCTTTGTGCTTAATTATCTATTCACAATATTTAGATTATATTTCACCTCATTCTTACAGTGTTAGTGTAGGGATAATTAAGTGCACGTCACAATTGGTATAACATCATTTGTGACATATCGATTGTATGGTGTTTTGGATTTATTCTAGTTGATAACCATGTCATAAACATCGTATTTAATTAAAGTGAGATTTATACCCTTAGGAGATCCGGCTGCGAGAGAGAGCCTGATAATAGAGATCGGATCTCTAGATATTAATTTAAAAAATAGAAAAAGTCTAATTTACCCTCTTTTAACTTTGCTATGGCTCCTGTGACAAGCGCCAGCCTTCAGCTGCTTTGCTTTTCATGGCCGCTTGCTTTCTTAGTCCCTGCAAAGTATCAACTGCTGGAAGTTCATGGTCTAAAAATTTAACTTCTCTGTGAATTGGGATCTACAGTACGTGCATGGTCTAAAATTTTAATCTATCTTCTGTTTATTTGTGAATTGGGGTCTACATTACAGCAATATGTTGTCTGCAAAACCCCTGCTGTTTACTTCTGAATTGGGAACTGCATTGCAGCAGAATGTTGTCTTAAAAATCCACCTTTTGCTTACATATAGTAACTGGGCGGTGTATGGACTATGGTTATTTTGACAGCTACAACTCTGCAAGATCTTAGCTCGATGATATATGCACATCTGCTGCCTCAGATGCATTTGGGTTCTATTCAGGGAAGATTAAGTGTGCATGGTATATTTAGTTACTGATTAGTATACCATGAATTTATAAGCAAGCATGTCAAAAACATCCATGATGCAGAGTTAGTATGTGAAAATATCCATCGTAGTGGTACTCTGCATACCCTTTGATTAATGAGGTAAAAAATAAAGCCCATGGAGCACTATTTCAAGAGGAAAAATTATTTCGAGTATTTTTTCTATAAGTTGCATTGTGTATACACAACATTTGAACATATGTTGGAGTTGAAACACGTATCCTATTAATGAAAATCTCACTATGTAAAACATATCATCATAATTTATAATCATGTTTGTGTAGCTATTTTTATTTTATTTTATTGTAACAGATAAGCACATTGTTATTATTGTACTTCACACCTCTTGTTGAGAGTGAAGTTTGGTTCTCCCAACTAAGTGTAGAAACAAACCACTTGCAAAATAACCTAAGGACCTACTGTTGACCAATCCTTCTCCTATATCTATATCTAGTTGCAACGAATCGGCATGTTGCTAAGGCACTAAAATAAAGAAAATACTACATCCTATATGTTAACTTTGCTTTCTTAGTTTTACATAGGATTTTCGGTTCTTTCTGCTTAATTTGTAAAAATAATTCAAACTGGTGGATTTGCATAAATATAATTCACTCAGTGGATTTTCTGTTCTTCTTGATTAATTAATTTGTAAATTAAGTTCGTTCTCGTATAATATCTGAGTTTATTCTATCATGTGCAATAATCAAACGTTTTGTTAGGCAATTTATCACTTTTATGGTGGGGCACTTCATGCAATCTCGAACGTGCAAGCAAGGATGATGTAGACCCGCACGGGTGTGTCCTTCCATAACAGTTGACAGAACATGTGCCCCCTGGCGGGGGTCCCATCCAGTGTTCTCATTTGCATTCAATATAATTTAAATTTGAAGGCTATATTTTAACATAGAAGCCAGAATAGCTCACTTTGTAATTGCATTGATATATTACATTTTAAAATGTTCTCCATCTTTTCACAAATAGCATT
The DNA here is from genome assembly GCA_030770085.1 of Oryza coarctata. Classification (NCBI taxonomy): domain Eukaryota; kingdom Viridiplantae; phylum Streptophyta; class Magnoliopsida; order Poales; family Poaceae; genus Oryza; species Oryza coarctata. The sequence goes on from CM061471.1 coordinate 12,039,746, forward strand.
GATATATTGTACTTAGGGTGCATTTTCCTTAACACATTTTATTTTTCATTAGTATAAACGATGTACTTTTTATAAAAAAAATTCTATATTGCAGTTTATTTAAAGAGAGAATTGCTAATTTCATAAGCCTCACTACCAAAGTGACCCTACTCATTTATGTTTGCTCATTTGACCTCATTTTTAAGTAATTAAAGGTGTTGTCTGACCTGTTTTTATACATTTTCATTTAAAAAATAAAAAAATTATATTTATGAAGCAAAAGTGACCAAAATACCCCTATCTGCACATAACCCTTTTCAACCTCTAGCACATCCCGACCCTTAAGCAGTGTGAGCTAGGGTTTGCCTCTACTGGTGGCACCAGTAGACTTTGGCCGATATGGAGGGAGCAGTGGCGTGGAGGCGGCAACGTGCGGAGGTAGGGAATGATGGAGCATGGGAGCGGCAGCTAGCGAAGAAGGGGAGCAACCACGTGTTAAGGTGAGGAGTGAAGGAGCATGGGGCAAGGAGTGGCGTGCGGAGGTGGGGAGCAGAGGTTGGAGTAGCCCTTGGTTGGCTAGCGCTACTTGCGTGAGGGCTTGGTGACCCTAGCGCATCGCCCTTGGCTAGGTAGCGCAAATGGGCATGGAGGAAGGGAAAACCGGTGACCCCAACTTCCTCGTTACTATCATGGAATGGTAAAGGGATTTTCTCTCTTCTATGGCTGATCTAATTGCAAATTGTAACCTATGTTAATTTAGTGAAGGATCTATTTGATGAATAAATTTGCTTATTAGAGATTTATTTTGCTATGATTTATAGGTCTAGTTGACTGTCAATGTTAGAGTAAGGGTGTATTTTAGCTGGCCGGATGAGAGGTCAAAGACCTATTGTAGAAGTAAACATCTGATAACAACAACAGTTGACATTCATAACTTCATCTTGCTGCAATTAGTTGATTTCATAGATTTTGAAATTGTGTGGATTTCTAAGCAATACATTTCTATATGATGTGTTATTGATGATGTATTCAGTGATATAAGAAGCAATGAATAATTGCAAGAGTAGTTTGCCCTCAACATATTTTATGGAGTAGTGTACGTCGAAGCCCAAATTGATGATTTTTCAAGTTCATTGCAATGCTCACTCATAAAATAAAAGGTCCATCATAATCTTAGAAATAATCTCTAGCTATAAAGTATAAGTACTCTAGTTCAATGCAAGTGGAAGTGTTAGGGGTAGAAATAGGGGTAAAAAAGAGAAAAGGAAAGAGCTAGAGATGATAGCAGTGATCATACTATTACACATATCTAAGTAAGTGATTTTTTTTCTTATTTTAGTTTAGAATTAAATTTTACACTCATTTTTGCTTTTATATATGCTGTGCAAGTGGAAATGGTATTTGTAGGGGTATAGGAAGGGGAAGAGGAATAGAAAAAGCTGAAGGGAGGCTAGGTGCATGGTTTGATGGTTGATTGTGATCTTTGGTTAATCATGTAACAGGTGTACTATTTAGTGCTTTTGTTATACATGTATATGTGATGTTTGATCTAGTGTGCTTTTGTTTGATTTGTTGAAACTGAATTTATGTTGTCACATACTATTGTACATGTGTTGGACACAAATTTAATATTATCACATGCTGTTGGATATCAATCTGTTCAATTTGGATATATCTGTGTTTTTCTTCATTGTATACAATTTGTGATAGATAAAATAGGAGAATACGCTATCAAATTTTGTAAAAAATAGTCATAATTATGTCAACTTTTGTTAACTTTTTTTTTCAAAAACCTATCAAATCAAAGTCAAAATTATCAAATTTAAGTTAATTTAATCAAATTGAAGTCAAATCTTTTAAACTTGTCTCAAATCAAGTTATGCCAAATTCATCACAAATATGTTAAAAATATCCGAATAAACAAATTCTCCCAAAAGCTTTGACATTACAGGGTGAAATGAGTAAGAGAAAAAGAACAATTTGGCTTTTAATTAACGCTGTTATCTGGTCTTCATGGAATAGGATCAACCTTAACCTTTAATTTTGAAAAACAAGGTCAAATAAACAAAATTAAAAAAAAGGGTCAGTTTGTTAATTGGCCTTTCAAACAGGTCAAAATGAGCGATTCTCCCCTATTTAAAATATTAATAAGTTTTTTTAAGCTTATAATAATTAATACTCAATTAATTATATACTTAATAATTTATCTCCTTTATATATGTCGTGGAGTTGTTAACTCCTACTGCACTTTAGAAGGCACCCTTAGAGCCTGATGGGATGTTTTGTATTTGTTCTCACTTGTAAAATGTTTCCCTTGTAATTTCTTGGGCTCAAGAATAAAACCACATTTGTACCAGCTGCTTCAGTTTTATAGACAGGGTAATTTGGCTAGCTGTTGCTGAGCTGAGTTAAACATACTTAAGATCTGAGTACAGAACAACTTTTCGTAAACCAAAACCAATCGAAAAGATCGAGCAATCATCCAGAGTAAATGCTCGTAAGCCATATGTTTGAATCACAATTGTCAAGACTCAATATGTATCAATTTTACATCCTCTTAGGTTTTCCAAATCAACACAACTTGAATTTCACTGCTCTCAACAAAAGTTTAGTGAGACTCCCGCAAATATGGAAAGAAGTAGAGACAATAACCACAGATTGTACTGTTCTTCAGTCTTCTGTTTGATAAAAATTCAGTCTGAAATGACTGAAAGTTCAGGCTTCGACTTGCTTCATCTTAAATGCTGCCAAAATCAAAGAATATTTGATTAAAAATTGCACAGTACAGATCAACATACTGCAAAGCAACAACAGTAAGTACAGTTCGACACAAAGAAGCAGATTTGTAGACAAGATCCTTGCCATTGAACGTAGCAGTCTGAAGCTAAGTTAAAGCATACAACTCCAGTAAATCAAGACCTTAACTACGGGTTAAGCTCCAGAATGTAGCCAAGTTTAGGATCTGTCGTATTTTTTTTGTGGGCTTCGAAGGCCTTTATTTCTTTCCGGGTGTAATTGGCTCAACCGGCTTGATTTACATTGCAAAATCTGACCATCCATGCGGGCTTTTACAGCCCAGACTGGGAAAATGACAGGATCGTATTTTACACTGGTTTCGACCTCAAAGCAGGCCTTCCAAGCAGGCCCTTAGATTTATTGAATCGATGTGTGATCTATTACATTTTGAAAAAAAAAATTCATCTTTTCACAGATAGCAATATAGCATCGATATATGCTTAGCTAGCTACAACTTGTGTATAGCATCTTTTGACATATATATAGCTAACCAATACTAACTGTTAATTAGTTATCATCTTTTCACATATAGCATCTTTTCCTCATCAGAAATAGCTTCTTTTCCTGATCTGAATGTCTCTTGAACGGAATTTTGATAATTTTGTTCGGTTTTCCGGTAATTTCGAAAGTATTCCAATGACCGTCAATCAAAACTTGGGAATTCAAATTCAAATTTTGTCCAAATGTTAGCCGTTTTTAAATGGTTTTCACAAATTACGTCATACTACCGTGGGGTGGGATCTGGAGCCCAATCGGAAATGTTAACCCAGGTCCCATCCGCGCATATGCATGAGAGTGTGTGCCTAACCATAAAAATCACCAAATTTTAAAACCTTTTCCTTTGCTGAGAATTGAAGTCCGTGTCAAGTTTATCGTTTCGTTCTACTTTCATACCTTTTGCTGGACGTTTGTTTGTCTTTCAGTTTTCTTTTCATCTGAAAGCGCAATTCTTTGGTTCAGTGGATGAGATCTTTGTTCGGACTCCAGCCCACTCTCATCCCTATCGCCAGCCCATTTTTCTTGTTTAAGTTGGTTGAGTATGATCCCAAATTAGTTGAAGTGATAATGAAGTAAAAGGATTACATAGGTCGTTTAGTGGTAAAAAAACATCTTTAAAAATATTAGGCTGTTATGTTTGAAACCTCTAGAAGTTATATTTGGGATGAAATGAGTAACGGCAATCTCATAAAGAGAAAAGTGTTTGATATAAGTTTAAAATGTGATGGTATATTTTTAGCAAAACTAAAACACGACAAACACAATGCCGAAAGTATTTGCAGTCCTCGGCGAATCGTAACTGAACTTCACCAGATGGAGTAAGAGTAGGACACCGGAGAAAATGTTTTCCAGATGATCTTAATCCATGATTAAGAGCGTAATTAAGACTCGCTAATGTGTGTTTTAGCTTTTAATTAGAGCTCACGCTTCCTCTAACCCTCTCTTCTCCAAGACTCCAGCCCAAAGCTCACTCCCGCACGCACAAGAAACAGATTTGCTCGCCTCCTCCCCCCAGCAAGCGAAGCTCACCTCACCTCGCCTCGCGGGCGAAGATCCGCCATGCCTCGCGTGCCCCTCCTCCTCCTCGTCCTCCTCGTCGCCGGCGCCGCGGCCGGCGGCGGCGCGAGGAAGCCGACGGCGTACGAGGCTCTGGCGACGTTCGACTTCCCCCCGGGGATCGTCCCCAAGGGGGTCGTCTCCTACACCCTCGACGACTCCACGGGCGACTTCACGGCCACGCTCAACACCACCTCCACCTGCGGCTTCTCCATCCAGGGCTCCTACTCGCTCCGCTACCAGCGGAGGCTCTCCGGCCGCATCGCCGCCGACCGCCTCACCATCCTCCAGGGCGTCTCCGTCAAGATCCTCTTCCTCTGGGTCAACATCGTCGAGGTCACGCGCCACGGGGACGAGCTCGGCTTCTCCGTTGGCATCGCCTCCGCGGACTTCGGCATCGACAACTTCCTCGAGTCCCCGCAGTGCGGCTGCGGCTTCGACTGCCACGACGATAATCTATCACTGCCGCCGCTGCCGGAGCCCAGCCTGCGGCTGCGAGGTGCGTTCTAGAATCCTCCTCGATCCTTGGAGATTTGTTGCTCCAAGCAATTCTTGGATAATGCTGTTGGTGTGAGCTGCAAGATCCAAATCTATCTTAGATGGGTTAATAAACAAGATAGTAGGTCCCAACTTTTTGATGGGATATCAAATTCAGAGCTCGGTTCCATATGTTTCTGCACTGTTTCAGACAGTTTAGAGAGAATCCACAGGAGAAAGTAATATCAACTGAAATTTCTTGTATACAAACTCTTTGGGAACTGTAATAGGAAAAAAAACGTCTTTGGGAATAATGTTCTTTGGCTTGTAATTCTGAAGCATCTGGATGACAGGATGAGTATAGTTGCCAAGTTTGTTGAGATGCCAGAATCGTTTCTTGGATTCCATGGCAGGTGTAACTGTCTGTTCTGGTCTTCTGTTAGTTGGTTGAAGATATTAAACATCTGCCATTTTAATATAGGGCAGGCAGCATTGTAGTTAAAAAGATTACAAAGGGGATTTTTAACGAAGGCTACATCTTTGCTATGATAAGAGTTGCTACAAAATTTCAAAACAACAACAAATGTTAAATTGTGCAGAGAACTGTTGCGTTTGGAGTCAGATAGTCAGGTAAGAAGTATGTTCAAGATGATTAAGGTTGTCTTTGTTTTTTCACTAGGAATGTTTATTCCAAGCATAACACATCTTGTAGATTTGTCTTTTGACATCTATTTACCAATTATTTCCCTCTTTAAGAATTGAAAGAGATATGGTTAGATTTATCATGCTTGGATTATTGCTGAATTATTAGGTTCAGTATTATCCTTCAGGTTTTGATGCTTGAAGCGTTATTGGAGCATTATTGGGTATTCATCATGATCCTTTTAGCTGGGTATTGGGCAATATTGTTTTCTTTCTTGTGATGAAAAATCATGAATTTGTGTTCAGCATGCAACTATGCAAGAGATTTATAGGATTTTCATACAAATCAGATCAGTTACTCATGTGGAGCTCCTTTGGAAAAAAAAATTTTTTGAGGAATTTTGTAGGATACGAATTATTTGGAAAAAAATTTCTATTTCTTTTGGAGCCTTTGAAGTTCCTATGTAATAGTCCAAATCATAGGAATTTTGGAGAAAATCTGTCATGAGTTACAACCTCTTGGAAAATTTCCTTATGTCATTTTCTCTCCAAATTCTTAAGTTGTTTTCCTGTGAAGCATCCGAACAACAAAAGTCAGCATTACTTGTGTTTTCAGATTCCTTAGGATCAAGTTGATTTTGCTAGCACAATTCTTGTTTTTTTTCTATTCTTGCATTCTTCCAATTGGAACATTCCACTTCCCAAAGGAGCCCGAACTTGGAAAAAAATTTCTCATATTCCAGGCATGGTATGACAATATGGCTGGTGACCCGAGACCTTAATTATTTGGCTATTGAGGATCAACAAACATTGAATAACTCCAGATTACAAGAAAGAAAATTTGTCTGGTCGCGAATGCCTGAGGAGAAAACTATTTCAGAAATGTTCATAATGCCTATGGGAATGAAATGTTTCGTCCGAAATACTGTGGAATTCAAACTGGAGTTCAACTTCAAACGCTAGAGATCCCAATAATCGTGAATTAGAGAACAGAGCATGATCAGTCAGAAGTCCCAAAACTAGTTGAAGCACAAAAGGGCCGGACATACTCCCATAGACATATCATATTCGCCCAAGAATAAATTTTGTATATTGTGATTTTTTTAAGATTGGCTATTTTCAGCATTGTTGTTGTGTTTGATAACACGTTTTCTTTTATCTGTTCTTAGTGGGACTGTTTATCTATTGTCAAGCGGGCCTTTAAAAGATCAGACTATGCAAAACAAAAGCCAAAATTCAGTGCTGAGGTAATCTAATCAGGCTAATATTAGTGAAATATAAGCAGCAGCATTCAATCTGAAACTGATAGAGCTGGAGGCTCGATCATAGCTGGTAAATGCTCCAGCAACTACTCTTTCAGTACGGGGATTGAAATGTTTCATACGAGATGCCTACATTTCATGTACAATGCATGATTGCTTTAGCTGCGAGAGAGCCGGCACTGGTTTAAAAAAGATTAGTGAATGGGTTGTTGATGTGGATTATCAATTTAATTATAGAAAGGAATTAAATATTTTAATAAATAAATTTAACAAATAACTTATGTTCTAATCGTACAAGAAAGTTTTTCTTAGATAATGTATTTTTCGTAAAGTAGAGCAAATAATCCAGTAAATAATATGAAAAAAAACTAAGCCTTAGTCTACTTTAATTCATCTAAAAGTTTAAAATTTTAAAAGTGATATTTAGTCCATTTAGTTAACACTAAAATAGATTTTAGAATTGCCCCAAGTCAGCTTAAGTTATGGCTCCTTTTAAACACATGATTCTATAAATACAGAAAAACAGAGGATTAAATTATCAAGGCTTGTTGAATACTTAGGATTTTAATAGTACAAAAATTGTTCAAATAAGTTGTTTGGATGTTTCGAAAAAAAACAAAGAAATTTGGAGAGAGGAAAACATAAAACAAGATTACCGTAAGGTTGGATCTCATGTTAAAAAATTTCTAAAATTCCTAAGAATTTAGATAATTCATAGAAATCTCATAGGATTTTGAGCAAGACACGCATAGCAAATTTTTTGATGGATTCAGATCCTTTAGAAACCCCCCAAATATCCTTTGCTCTATAGTGCCCATGCAACTTACCCATCAGATCTTCCGGTATGGAAGAGATGGAACAAAGAAAGATATCTTCAAGCAGGCTTCGATTACCTGCCTGGCTCCTAGGTGGCAGGCACTTGCAGTTGCATTTGAAGACAGTCGCGCTCCACACTTCGTCAAGACTAGTCTTTGTATGCAACGAGCCGTGCATACAACTGCAATTACATCGATAGCCCTCCACGTTTAGCCGCTTCCCAGTCCTACACACCTACGTGTCACCACAAGACGAAAAGAGCTGCAACTTCCGTGTTAGAAAACGTAGGTAACGAAATATTTAGATAAACATATGGAGAAAATACAAAAATATGAGATAACTTTATCACAGATAATTGACGCTAACGATCACTTGCCTTTTCTTTGAAAATTTATAAGTACATAAAAATATATTATATTATCAAAGCCCTATAACTTTTATTTATCATAGTATAATCATTTAATAATAATTTACGGTCAAAGTGAAAAAAAAAACTGTAGCCAACAGTATTAATCATTATAGGGATCTGTCTAGAGAAGTTTTAGGTACTGAAAAGTAGCCGGTGAAAATATAAAGAAGCTAGAAAGATTAGTTTCTAGATTCTAATTTATTTTTAGATTTTATAATAGAATCTGAATTGTTTAGAGAACTCCTACCCTAGATCAGAGCTCGTAGTTGCATACAAATCCCAAATCATTCCGTCCATTTAATTAGCAAACTGTGAGCTATTAATGGAGGGAAGCTGCTGCACCTTGCTTCTGGAAAATAGACTTGTGGCACCAGCTCTAGCTCTGGATTCGTCAAACTCTGATGGCTAAATGGGTAAGCTAATTGGGGGCTCGTTACTATTGGCTTGGCTCGGTGAGCCGGTCCGACTCAGCCCATTTAGTAATTTTAGAACCTTTTTAATAAATTTCTTTACTTATTTCATATTTTTTTCCTTGATTTTTTACTATTTTTATTATATTAAAAAAATTACATATTTTTAAAAATTACACGCGGAGTAGTTTAACACTGCATGTTTAATAGCCGAGTCTAAACAAGCAGTGCCGTATCAGGGCGGGGGGGTTTGGATATCTCTGACTCCGCGGTTTCTATGGGGCTCCGTAACTCCGGATCAGGATTTTTGTGGGAGCTACCACGTTTGCTGTTTGCTCGTCATTAATGGCGGGTGCATATTTTCCACCCCTACGTCATAAAAATCCAACCGGATTCTCCCACCAGCGAAACCAAACAATCCAACCAAACCCCACCCTCCGCCATGATGCCTCGCCTCCTCCCCTGCCTCCTCCTCGCCCTCCTCGCCGGCGCCGCCGCGGAGGCGGAGAATAAACCGACGGCGTACGAGGTCCTGGAGTCGTACGACTTCCCCGTGGGCATCCTCCCCAAGGGGGTGACCTCGTACACGCTCGACGCCTCCACGGGCAACTTCACGGCGACGCTCGACACCGCCGACTCCTCCACCTGCGACTTCGCCATCCAGGGCTCCTACTCGCTCCGCTACGAGCCCACCATCACCGGCCGCATCGCCACCGACCACCTCACCGGCCTCCGCGGCGTCGCCGTCAAGGTCCTCTTCTTCTGGCTCAACATCGTCGAGGTCACCCGCCGCGGCGACCAGCTCGAGTTCTCCGTCGGCATCGCCTCCGCGGACTTCGGCGTCGAAAACTTCCTCGAGTCCCCGCAGTGCGGCTGCGGCTTCGACTGCGACGGCGGCGGCGGCGGCGGCCTCTCCTCCTCCATCCCGCCGCCGCTCGAGCCCATTCTGCTGCGCCTGCGAGGTGCGTTGTAGAATCCCCCCTCCTCCAACCTCAGCTGTTCTTGCTGCAATGACATCATCAATGGGGAGCTATTACTATTAGTACTAGTAAAAGTGATGCCCAATTAGCTGACTAAATAAGAGGGAAATGTCCCAGCTTTTAGATGGGACTCACGAGTTCAGAGCACCATCTCATGTCATATGTATGGGCGGGTTCTTGTACCAAGGCAGTTCAGAAATATGAAATTGGGATCACTAACGAAGAACTCGTTTAAGTTCCTCCCTGTTCTGTAACTTGCAATTTCAGTACCAATAACGAGTAAGAGGTTTTTCGAGTGGCCAAAAATTGTTTCTTGAATCATAAGGCTTGTTTAGAACGCAGGAATTTCACTTGATTTTCATAAGAAAACAAGTCAATTCCGATCAGAAGGAACAAATTCCTGTGCCCCATCTATTTGTAGTTCTGTACTACCTTCTGATAGTTTGGAAGGCTGTATAAATTTGCCTTTCCAGGGAGCAACGGATTCTTGCTCTCAAAATGTTTAAGAGATCTGAGATCAGTATGTTTTACTGTATAAGATCTCTGGTCATAGTCAAGGCTATTTCATAGGTGCAGAGATCAGTTTAGCTTCTACTCCGTAGTTGGGAAGTGGTGGTGACAAGGAGAATTATACTGGAAACTGGCACTGTAATTGAGCGCGATTTCAGATTCGGGATCAGTTTTAACCCAGTATATTGGTTAGAAGCATGCTAGAGAAGGTTCATAATTTCACATTAGCAAGGTTCTAGTGCCTCGAAGTGTTCAATATTTCTACGAAATTCCTTACATGCCACTACAAATTTCCATGATCACCGCATGCCAATCATACTAGGCATGGCATCTAAAATATTTATGAATTTTACAGTGGCATGTAAGAATTTATCCCATTGTCCCTACTCTGTACATTTTGACTTGGCAGCGATGTTAATAAGTCGTCATGCTAATGCACGATTATGACTTGGAAAGTATTTCTATTTCACCAATAATATCCTTTTTAAAACCTCAGTTCTGAACAGTTCAGAGCAGCTTGTATGATTCCAAGGTAGAAAGGAAAAAGATCTATGAACTTTGCTTGGATTAGTTCAAGCTATTTGAAAGAAAGGGATTTTTTTTATTGGATCGGTCCTCAATAACCTAAGAGTAAAAGTTTTTTGTGTAAACACCTCAGAACAAAAGTGAATTCAGAAAGAGCAAACGAAACCCAACTTGCTGGAACATTAAATAAGTTCAGTAGCGATGGAAAAACAACCAGCACAGAGCATGAATGCTTGATCATTCATAATCCAAAAACGAAATGTAAAAAGGGCTAGTGATACGTAAATTGGACATCCTGGTGTGTGTCTGTGTGTGTTTGTGTTACAATTTACCGTCCTTCAAGCTGATCATGTTTCTGTTCGTCCAAAGCTAAGATGGTGTAATTGGTATAGACATATCAGGTTTGTCTTCTTTGTACGCTGAGTGTTCTACATTGTCAGCTACTAGGATTTCCAGCAAAAAATGTTGAGCCCTTTCAATGCTCCTAACTATTATCTCGACTGGTTCAAGTCTCTTCTGCCATTTCAGATTGTTGTTCTTGTGCCGCTATCATTGCTATTAGTGTCATGCACCTACTATCAAAAATGAAATGCTTGAATGATGTGATGCCTTGCTGCTAGAATTGTTGGACAACATAACCTGTGGGGGTTGTTTGACTATTTATATTGTACCTTGCTTATATCTGATGTGCCATTGTTAAATATATAAATCCTGCTTGAGAACAGTTAAATTCTGTGATATATTTTTTAGATGAAATCTGTAATGTGTCAGCTAACAGCTAAACCAATGCATGAGATTGGTGTTAGTCTACTGGTACAACATGCACAATTTTCACAGACGCATACAGGGGATGATCTGCTGGCACGAATCTCAAAGCGCAGGTAAGCCCCGTTTTTGCATCAGTCAGTCGTGTATGCTTCAGCATCTGGGCGCGCAGGTCGGCGGCGTCCACCTCCCTGGTGCTGGTCACCGGCCGGTAGTAACCGGTCTCAGGGTCCGGTTCCCAGAATGTCGTCTTCTCCTCCGGCGTGGTCGCCATCGCGGTGGCGACCATACCAAGCTTCACCACCTTGTCCTCGGATCCTTCCGAAAGTCCTCTCCTGCACTGTGTGCTATTTCCATCAAGCTCGTCTCAATTTTAGACTTTAACCAAAGGTAATCTATTTCAAATACAAGAATTGCATGTGTATGAGACACATCGAGCTTTGAAGATACTACCGCCGTCCTTAAAAAAATATCTTTCTAACAAATTTTAGACATATTAGTATACAACATAAATGACCGCTATACCTCTATTTAATGTTATTTCTAATGATTGAACATTACTTTTAAGCACCATGCATGTACAAATTAAATGAGCATGCACATGTTAAAAGGGAAGTTTAGTCAATTAGTCCACCTAATTAGTATTCTCAAATTAATTAGTTGGTTGGATCCTACCTTGTAAGAAACACAATTTTTTAGATAAATTTTAAATAGTACAAAGATATTCTTTTTAGATGGAGGTAGTAGATTTCAACAAAAGGTAGGAGAACATAACTTTTTTTTAGAATAAGAAAAGGTAGGAGAGCGTAACACCCTTGTACCAGTAGGGCAACAGAGCTGGATGCAAGCCGCGCCATCCAATCAGAATCAGCCGTCTCTCTTGTTCTATTCGTCATTGTTTCGATTGTCGTTTCCCTTCTGTCTCCTCTTTCGAATGAAGAGAGACGGCCATGCAAGGCGTTATAGGGGCGAGAAGAAGAGAAAGGGGAAGCCTGGTAACAAGAAATGGAAGGCTGTTAGGACAAGTCGGAGTCCAAACCGGAGGCACGTTTTCTCCGTGGCTTATTACAGCATTGGCGTAGCACAAGGAAATCTTTGCATGCTGAGGTGAGGGCCGGCCAGATGGGCTGGGCGATCAGCCGAGGCCATTACTTGGAAAAGGCTGGCCCTCCACTTTAGCTGATGGGCTTTTATGTTTCAAGGCTCAAAAAGGCTTTTGTTTCTGAGAGCCGTGGCGAGTGTGCCGTGTGATTGTTTCGGTTGGAAAATCCATGAACATTACTAAGGTCCGGCTGAAACACATCCAAGTGTGTAATCCGTATGAGTATAGGATTTAAATTCCGCTGGATAAAAGACGACAACACCACCTATAGGTGGCAGACCGGTCAGCCTATCATGGCCCACAGCCTTAGTTAGTAACGATCGACACATAATTACTGTAGCCCACATATTAGGGTGCTTCGGATTACGACTCATGTAATGAAAAAAAATAAATATACAAAAAATATAAACTAAAGGAAGAAATAAAGGAAAATAAAAAGAAAAATTGATGAGATGACTAGATGTGCTCATGTTTGGATTTACATCAACCCACCCTGCGACGGCCTCAAGCCTAAACACGACAGTGTCGGTCATAAACCATGCTCAGTATGTTTATACTTAGGCTAGCTTGAGCCAGCAGGTCTATTTTGTTATCTATAACATCATCATCTTTTTGACAACGAAATTTGAGGAAAAATATTTAAATATTAATGTTACATAAGACAATTCGAGGAAATTAATCCCTAGGTTCCAAATTATGATTTATCTCTAGTGGTGAATAAAGATGGCCTAAAAATTATCACATACTTTTGACGGAGATGAGACAAGAAAAGTGAGCTACAGATTTGCAGCTAACTGCAGCATAGGCTCTAATAGGTGGTGTGAATGAGAGATGTGACATATGTTGATAGTGTAGCATATATTTATATTTATATAGACTATTAAATTAATTATTAAAGGTGTTAATTTTTTAAAGCTATTAATTAACTATACTATTAAAACTTAGACTATCCATTTATACCCTAGGACCTGACAGACTGACACATGCACATCATCATCATATCAGCCTGCCCCAGCAAACCCGCAAACAAAGGAGCCCCATCTCCATCCACACGCGCAAGCAAGGAAGCAGAACGCCTGTCATTGCTTCCATCACCGAGAGGAGAGATCTAGCGTAGATCGTGGTGTACGTCACCACACCGCTATCCAAGTCGGTCACCATCATCATCGCCATTCCTCTCTTCAGTCTTCACTCTTGCATGGCGTTGCTAGTCGCTCTGCGTCAGTCTCTCGGGGATTCGATCGGAGCTACGATCGAGATATACCGACATATTCTCTCAAAATAAACATCATAGAAAAATGTTACCAGCAGTGAGAGAAAATAAAAATAAAATTATCAATAGTAAAGTTACATTGATTTCTAGATAATTAAGAGGTTTAAAAAGGATAAAACTAGGATAGGTAATTAGGAGCCTATAAATCAACTTATTTCATAAGAAATTTTAAACTCTAGAAATCAACCTTATTATTTCTAGCCACTATAAGCATATATGTTTGAAATAAGAATTTAGGACCTAGGTATTCCTTAAAGGTTTTTTAGACTCGTTAGAAGTACCAAATCCCCAAGTTGTTCATCGTATATGATCTAAATGTTGCAAACGCCTGGTAGATGCTGGTGCCACATCTCATAAAGAGTAGGTATCAAGTGCTTTTTAACTGTGAAAGGATAGAATCATACTTTACATACCGAAGTGGAGAGAAACATCTCCTCTATCCACTCGCTGCTGTTGTTGTCACTACAAATTGTGCGAAAATCTTATACAGCAATAACCTCGAAAGATGATTCTATGTAGGGAAATTGCTTCAAGTAATATCCGATATCCTCCCTCCTCCTTGACGATAGTACAGTGGAGGTGGCGACTGTGGGAGCTGACGATAGTACAAAAACCTCCCGGTAGGAGTGGTGGTTTGATGAAAATGACTATTTTAGAAAAACCTCAAGACCGAGCATTAGTGCAGAGATTTGTATCCATTGCCAATGCACAGTTAGATATGAGTGGTACCTCATGCTATCTGTACCTAGTAGTACCTGTTAGACGATGATAAAAATGTTTATTCCTGTATAAGTCAAATACACATCACTGATGCAACCGACAATAATTTTAGAGTACAGCTCTGAATGAAAAAAAATCTATAAATTAGTTTTAAAATTACGTTTAAAATCTAGATTTTCATGCACAGCTCGAAACAAGCCTTCAATTAAGATCAAAGATCGGCCTTTATCTCTTAAGCGTGTGCTAACAACACATGCGTGGGTATACACGTGCTTTCCGTGTAATCAATAGAAGGAAATCCACCGCCTGTACGCATAACTGAGTCATCTTCTTCTATCCAAAACAAAACATGTCTTGTCCAAGAGTGTGAGGTATTGAATATTTACATAGTCCGTGCGTTCCCAAATACTTGTGACACTACTCGAGCGTAAATTAACTTTGATCACTTCTATTTTAGCAATATATTGTAATTTTTTGGAAATATAATATATTATTAAAGCATTTTGTAGGTTAAATATAGCCACACAGTTTTCATTCAATAAAACACATAATAATTTGAAAGTTGTTAATAGTTAAAGATATAACCATATACTACTAAACAATAATAAGAAAATAAAAACGGAAGGAGTATATATATTGGGCGTAGGAAGTATTTAGCATAAAAAGAAAAAGAAGTTGTCAACACAGAGTCCATGCTCTACAGTACTAATTTCAAGGTGAAAATCGTTCCGTGTTGGTTTGCCAAAATCTAAGTGAAAACCCAAAATCTGATGATTTTCGATAGCTCCATAAAAAACATGCTAAAAATGTTCTATTTTCACAAACCCATCCCAAAAGTTTCACGAAAACCAAGCAGTTTTCTCTGCTTTTTGACTAGTATTGTAAAACGCTTAGGGTCTGCTTGGAAGGCCTTTATTGGGCGCAAAACTGGTGTAAATTACAGGCTCGAAAAAATATCGATGTGGGCAAAAAAAAAAATGCAATAGTGCCCACCTATAAAAAGCTTATTTTTACAAACACATTCGCCCAGACGGATAGGGTGGCCACTTGTAACAACATATTATGGCCATATGTACATATTCTTTAGTAGTAAATTCTCTGTAAAAAAATGTAGACAAGTATTTATCTATAGCTAGTATTTGTTTTTTTTTACTGAGGGAGTATACTGTATCTAATCTCGTCGTCCAATTCCAACCGTATTGACGTCAGTAGTCAGCACACCGTTAGCCGATGAAGTTATCAGTTGGCTAGCTAGGATTGCAGGCGGTCACTTCAGATTTTTATTGCGTGTCACGACTGACAACAACATTTTGATTTTGAGAGCAGTTGGCCTTAGCTTATAGCTAGAGTGATGGATTTGACTTTGACAAGTACAGCACACTACCAATACGTACCTTTTACGCCCCTAATAAGTTAAAATCTCACTGCCAGAATGTTGATACAGTGCTGGATTGTCAAGCTAGCTATCACCGAGCTGACACGTCATACGTACACGTCCGCTTCCTAATTGTGAGATTCATTGGGAAAAAAAATCAAATATGAGCCCATGAATGGGGCAACAGGAAGATATATTGTTCAGCCCATGTTTTGAGAACTTAAATTCATATACATCAAGTACTTTTAAAAACTGACTGATTTATACGAGACTGCTGTAAAAAATTTATATTTTTGAAAATGTTTTAGATCAGGCATCTGATGCCAGGGCAAGCATTGCATGCCCTCCTCCCCTGTCTTCTCCTCTCCTCCATTTCCCCTTTCTCTCTCACATACATTCCAACTAGCAACGAAAAAGCAAGCAAGCTCTTTAGCCCAAGATGCCTTCGCCAAAGAAAG
The DNA here is from genome assembly GCA_030770085.1 of Oryza coarctata. Taxonomy (NCBI): domain Eukaryota; kingdom Viridiplantae; phylum Streptophyta; class Magnoliopsida; order Poales; family Poaceae; genus Oryza; species Oryza coarctata. Next base: position 12,055,799 of record CM061471.1, read on the forward strand.
CCTTGAGCTCATTAGAGCCCTAGCTAGGCAGTGACAGTGGTGGCGGTGTTGTGAGGAGAGGTGCGTGGGGTGAAGTGAAATGTATCTTTGCTATAGAGGATCCCGAACTTGTTAACAACTACGGCGGCACCATGATGAGCAACAGCGGGGCAGAGTTTGAGGCGCGGTTGCCTAAGAGGGCCCTGAGCTCACCGGCGAAGGTGAGGCTGATAGGAGCGTCGAGCTTGAGAGGATTGTTGCATGCTCTTTTTTTTTTTTTGCACATAATGTTTTTTTATGTTATAAACCATCTTATTTGGATGTTGCTTAATTGGTACTTAATGTTGCAGTTGATCTTTTGGTGTTGCATATATTGGATTTTTGTTGTTGCAGTCAGCATTCTTGAGTGTTACATCCGATTGAAACATCTTTGCTAAAACAATAAAACATTCTTCAACGAAGGATAAAACAAACATCATGAAACAATTCATGTTGAAACTTTTTTTCTCGAGCGATGAAACGTGGCAGCATTTCTTTAACCCGGGCCAAGGTGCAATGTGAATGACCCCAGTGAATCTGTTGTCTGGATGGTCCGGTCTTTACGGATTGGTACGCATATCCATAAACCTTTGTGATACTCATAATATTTCAAAGTACCTATGATTTGTGAATTGAGTATCATCCACACGCGAAGGCATGCATGGGCTGATCAGAACGCGTACGAAATGTGATGTGATGTCGAAGGAGATGTGATGGTAGTCAACTGGATGGCCTTGCAGCTGCAGAGTCGATGCATGACAGTCGCAGCCGTGAAGTTAGGGCGTCTCCCAATCATCATGGGGATGCACGCTCACGCTCCAGGCTAGCTCTGCCATTGCAGCATCCATCAATCTATCTATACCTATTTACTGTTTACTTGCAGTGCCAGCAACAACACCGGGCGGTGTCAATCGATTGAATGCTCACGCCGTTCTCACGCCCCTGCATATACTACAAAAAATGATCCAAACATTGCAGTGGTCATGCTAAGCTGGATGCATTCGCTACTGCACGCATAGGAGTAGCTATCTCCATGCATGCATGTCCCAATTGAATGCAATTTTGGCTCAACACAAGCCATCTATCTACTCCCCCATCTCTCCATCTCTATCTCCATGTCGATCGCTCTGCTATCCATCCATCCATCATTCCATCTGTCCATCGATCTATCGTTCCATCTCACGCAACAACAACGCACGTTCGACGACGTTCGTGGCTTTCATTATTTCAACTACAGTAACTGTCACACGCCAATTGTATTACACTATTAGTAATATCAATCAACCCATACAGGGATGTTTGACTAATTAATTAATCGATCGGCTTCTCCCTGTTTGACGTGCTCGGAGTGACATTTTAGGGTTCTTTGGATAAGAGGAAATTGGTAAGAAAACTAGAGGAATACAATCCAAAGGAAAATTTTCTATGAGATTCCTTTGGATGGTGAGATTGGTTCAAAGGAATTTCAAAGGATAGAAAAAATTCCTTCATATTTTGGAGGAATTCTAACATGTGGTCTCACATGTAATGTTTATAATTCTTTTAAGAAGTTAAATGCACTTTCTCTCTATCTCTCTCCCTTCTCTCTTTAGTAAATCAATATATAAATCTTAAATTTCCTATATTTTCCTGTGAGACATCTAAACAACATTATATGCAATTCACATGCTTTTAGTTCCTATGGTATTCATCAAGCCATGACACCTCAACCCTATTTTTTTTCTATTCTTATCCTTTTCGATTAGTGCGTTCCAATGAATATTGATCTATTATGTCATGTCAGGAAATGTTTGTAACTTTAGACAATACTGTGTTAGGTATGAAACTAGAAGTCTTTGACAATTGGAACAGAAAGAATGATATGAAAATTTTGGACCCATATTTTCTGAAAGGGACTGTCTAATTCTTAGTTGCATGATAAGAATTCAGTCTATTTTTTTATGGTTAGAATTGCCTTGAGATTCGTGCACAAACAGTTAACCTTATCCTCTCCTCTCCTTTTCCCTGTCCATGCATAACTGCACACATGGGAGCTCAATCGAGTGTATCGAGCTCGCCAACGCCGCCCACTAGACCGGCTACCTCCCCCTCTCTCCTCCTCCATAGTTTGGTGGTGGCATCATTCTTCCCCTGCGCCGCCCTCTTCCTTGTTTCTAGTAGCTCATGTCGCCACCAACTACCGCCTTCTAACACCGTAGCCTTCCTCATCTACTTCACCTATCCGTCCGCTTGTCGCCGCCAATCAAAGCCATCCCTCTAAGTCATGGGGAACCTCCTCGTCCCCCTCCCCTAGCCCCCTTCCACCCTAATCCCCACCCTAAAATACTAAATTCTAACCTCACCATCATCGCCGCGTTGTCATCAGATAAGTGGATCTCACTGTCGCTGCCATCACCGCTGGAGAGTTGTCATCACCGGTGAGTCTCTCCTTAGGTTGAAGGTGATTGAAACTTCTAGCAATTTTAATCACCTAAAATCTAACAATTCACTTTCTAATAAATTGATCAATCTAAGTACTACATGAGATCTGAGGCTCGACTTGGTACGAAGGATGGTATACAATGATTAGTAGTATAGCATACGCAAGCTTGCGTGTGAAGTGGCATGCATATGCATGCCGACCGCTGGCCTGCGCTCTAATCCGATGATAGATACACCATACGTTAAGTTATGTTGCAATGCTGTACCTGTACTTGGACCAGTTCCACATAACATACTCCTATATACTCTTCTCTGAACATGTGCAGACTGCAGAGACACGAAACTTCCCAAGAAAGGCCTGGACAGTGACGACCGATCTGCATGCACATAGCAGCTGGTAAACTCTGGTATGCAGTAGTAATACAAGCTAGCCACACCATGCAGTACACTGTACCATCATTGCAAATAAGCAGTACCGTATATATTCGATTGTTGCTTCACAGCCTGAGACACATCATGGCCCAGGGAAGAGGCCATGCCAGCATCATGCAGTGTACAAGCAGTTGAAATCCAGCTTCTGGCTAGGTTTCTCTTCCTTGTTGCGTACGTGAAAAGCTGCTGCTCAAGTCTTCCTGCGGCTACAGGCTGCGACGAATCATTAGAGAAATCCAACGCTAGGTTTGCCTCTGCATGCCCACACGGTTTGTCATCAGTAATGACTTAGCGTGCGACGTACGACCATCTCACACAGCTGCTAGCCACTTCCTCCGGTGCATAGTTATTAAACCCAAACCGGTGGATGAACTGGCTTAGCTCTCGATTCGGCGGTCTAGTGTTCTGACTGCCGGTGTGGTTGGGTCCTACCGCGGTTTAGTAATGTAATATATATTATATGTTTCCTTCTAAACAGAAGTGGTGGTAGCTATGAGCCCCTTAACCAGAGATCAATCCCCAGTTATTCGGTCCGATTTTAATAGCTATATATGCTCTAGTTAGCGTATATTGTCATTTGGCTAGCAACATCAGATTCCTTGTTGTTTTAGAGATGTCTCTGCATAAAAATCTAGCGTCAATTGTTCTGATTGTTTCAGGCGATATCGACAAACAAATTTCAGATCCTTCTTGAAGGCATTTTTCCAGAGAATGCGTCTTGATATTGTGTTTTTCCCCCTAGATATAGGATAATAAATTGCTGCAGCACAGTGCATATGTTTATGTTGTCTTAGCCTTTTCTTTTCTTTTCTTGCTTTTTATATTCTTAGTTGGTGTAGAGGATGGATGTATTCCATTAATTAAATTAATTAATGAAATGTCTATAGACAAACTCATTCGGGAGTTTTGAATTGGGACTTATGGATCATTTTTTTATCTCCGGCTATGGTCCTCGAGAAGACATCATTATGTTTTTTTCTCAAAAAATGTTGTTTTCATCCAATAATCATATGATTTTGATAGATAACACTTATCTGCGATTAATGATGATGAAAACTACAAACGGAGCCTTGATTTTCCAAGAAAGCCGAGTAGGACGGTTAGGAAGTGATCAGAAACTCTAACCATCATCTCCTTTCTCTCGCATCCTTCTTGTTGCCATCGGAGCAAGTCTCCCTAATGGCGAGCAAGGAGAGCGATGGTGGGGTCACAACACAGAGGTGGTGTGGTGACTAGCACACGATGGTGGCTCATGGAGGCGTGGTGTGGGCTGAGGTAGGGCGGTGAGGCTGTGGCACACAGTTAAGCTCCTCGTCGATGCTACGACATGTTTTGCTGAGGTGGCAACATGCAGTTGAGTTCCTCACGGTGATGGTGACGACAGTGGTAGTGATGGCAACGTGAGCCGATGAGACGATGGTGGCGTGTGTCTAAGCTCCTCGCTAGTTCTACGGCATGTATGGTTGAGGTTACGGCTAGTGACTGAGCTCCTCACTGGTGTCGATGGCAATAGTGGTGGTGGTGGCATGAGGGGCTAAGGCATGACACTCCCATAGTGGCGACGTCGACAATGACGTGGATCGAGATGACCTTATCAAAAAGCGATGGCAACATCCAACCGATATTAGTGATGATTGTGGACGCTACACATTCCTTACCTTCGTGCCTTGGAGTGGACTTTTCAAGTGAAAATTTAGTCATGGATCTCTAGTATAGTGAAAGCGACACCCAAGATACCGCAACCTTCTTAGAAGCAACGCGTTGGAGATCCCTCGTTGGTGCAGCTCCTTGGTGACGATGTCCCCGATAGATCGATTTCGATGGTTAGGGCGGTGAAAGATCCGATATTGTCTTACATTGTGGTTCTGGTTAGCTGTGATGTCAGTGCAGTTTGATCAGTGATTGCTATTATTTTAAGAGATTCTGGATATTTGAGGAAGACAAAAACTACAAACAACTTACAAGCTGCTGGGTTAAACAACGGTTATATAAATTATCGTGAAATATAGATGGAGGTTATTATTTTAGTCTAACTAGTTTTTTTAATCAAACTGTATTTTTTAATCACTATCGCTGTCATTCAACATGTAATCTGTAATTTTTGTAATAACTAGGAAGATAGCTTGCGCACCTATGCGAACATTTTTTTTTATTCTTGAAATTTAAGATTGTGATTTGCTTATTTCCACACACGCTGCACAAGATGTATATGGCACGAAAATTATGTAGAGTACAATTTTCAGTATACATGTATTTTTTTGTTAGATTTATAGTATAACCTGATGGATTTTTATTTTATCCTAACACTGTAGACCTAATTTAGCTATTTATGTTTTTAAGTGATATAATATTATATAATCTACATTGTCAAATACTCTTTCTCTTTAATGATTAAAGGTGCATGTGCTTATCAGATCTCAGATGGTCAATTTGATGCACATTGGCCTCGACACTATTTCAGACTCGGTGGTTGGTTGATAAGGGTTTTCACACATGGGGATGATTGTGACATAGCATTGACCCATAAGCTTAGCCCTATATGGTCTGAGTACACATGCTATTATATATTAAGAGTAAAAATTTAAACTCCAGAGGTTGGAAAGAAAAAGATTAACGTATACACCCTCTATTCTTCTTTAACCCGTCCTTTAGGACATTAGGACATCGAAACGATAGTCAAAGAATATGCATAATCTTTGATTCTTTTAAGTAATATATTCACTTGAATATTAAAGATATAACTACATTGTTTTATATAAAAAATATATAACAATATTTTGGCATATAGTTGGAGTAAATAGTAGTAGTATGGGTTGTTCATTTTCTATATAGTAGTACTCTGGAATAGAGGGAATATTTTTTTTAAATGTTATCCACAATTAGAGTTTTTTATTGTGACATTTTATATCTAATTTAGCTGTTCATATTTATAAAGTGATATATGATTATGTAATCTACATCAATTTTTCTAGTATTTTTTATGATTGCTGAGATATCATGCAAAGGGTCAACATATGACTGAAAACAATGTAGCAAATATATATATTTTTTGGAATGTTACTCAAAGTAGTTTTTAAAATCTAATTATGTATGATTATATATTATCAATTTTGTTTGTTATTTTTTATTACTATTTGGATGGCATGCTAAAGATACATATACTACTAAAATTACATATTTTTTCTATAAGTTAAAGCATAGTTAATATTGATATTGAATTATTAATATTTTAATCTTAACAAAATAGAATGATATCGATGGATAAAATATTCTATGTACAATTTTATTAAAAATGTTATGTGATGATTGCTCTATCTAATTATTATAGCAAGACACCAGGAGAAAAGAGGGGGATTGGATGGGAGGGGACGTACCAGCATCGGAGGGGTGGGGGAGTAGCTTATGTGTGTGGGAGAGAAGGTGGTGAAATTGTCGGCTTTTTTAAGGATTAATCCTATAAAATATTGGTCCATTATTTTAAAGGAAAATTAATTGTTAGATGCCTTTTTTCTTTTTTTTTAGATTTTTTTAATTTATTAGAATATCATGTGACAGTTTAGGAGTATTAGTAGAAATAACATATGACAATTTAGAAGCATTTATATGATATTTAATAAATTTTTAAACATAATAAATTGTAGCTTTATTGAAGCAGAATGAATACCATTATTAAAAAATCAGCGATTAATGATGAAAAGAAGATGCATGTAGCAACAGCTAGCTAGGCATGCAATCTCTGCATGTATATACATGTGACTGCATGATCGACGGTACATGCCTATTCCCTATTGCCTAACGGCCCGTTGGAATCTGACGCTTTTCAAACGGTTAATTTGCTACTCAATTAATCCGTATAATTTTTTATATAAAAGTTCTTTGAAAAATCAAATAAATTTATTTTAAGTTTATAATAATTAATATTTAATTAATTATATGTTAATGGTTTATCATCGAAAATGAAGGTAAAGCCGTGATCATAAGGCAAGAAACTCCTGCCGTGTCCACGGCAGATGTAGCGCCGGTAACTCCAGGCTAGATAGCAAGCAAAGTAGCTAGTATATCCATCCATCTAGCGTGCATTTGATTTAGGAATGAGCTGGATAGGATAGGATCAATCCTCTTTTTTAGATATAATAGTAGTAGCACGAGGGATAAAATGATTTTATTTCTTAAAATTGGAAGGGTGTAGCCCACTTATCAACGAGAGGGAGGAAGCTAGTTCGATTGATCTACCAGCCTGTTAGTATAAAGCTGATCGAATCTAAAAGGAATATTCTTTTTTTAAAGATCCATCAAACCTGTAAAAAAAGACTTTAAGAAATGGGTGCACTCTAACGCGACCCATACCGTCCCTCCAACCAACACATGTCCTCCCAAGTTGTTCTCAAAAATATAAAAATAGTTACTCCCAAGTCCCAACCCAACCGCATTGCATTGCACCATACTCGATGAAATCAGCTCACGCTTCGTCCGCAAAGGTGGCCAAACCCACTCCAACACTCCACCTCTCTCTCTCTCATGTCAATATGTTTTCGAAGTTGATGGTACTGTAGCCATCTTGTGGCTATATAAACCCAGCAGCTAGATCGAGAGGCATTTGCATGCACACTCCTAGTGCCCTCTTCTCGCTGCTGCTACTACTTGCACGCATCTCACCTCTGCATGCGCTTCAATTCACATCACTCATTCTACTGATGCATGTTGATAGCTTAGCTTCTTCCCTTCTCCCGATGCGCGCATCTCTTCTTCTTCTTCTTCTGCTTCTTCTCTCGATCGATTACCAGTGGTGCTGTTCTTGGTAGCTATAGGTGAGTAGGTTCTTGTTGGAGAAGCAGGGTACGTGCAATGCAAAGACCGGTTCGAGCGAACAAGCTTGATCATGGTGGATGGACTACTGCACGTGCTCCCCTTCTCCACCATGGCCTTCTCACCTCCATCCATTCCCTGATCTCCTTCATCGTCGTCGTCTCCACCGATCGATCTCCAACCGCATTTTGTTAATTTTATTGTACCTGTAAAGATAACCTGTAAAGATATCTAGTTTTACAGGCAGCATATAATATACTACTATATAGCTGCTTTATTTTGATTACATATACCATTGACTAGCCGAAATAATGTGTATGCACTAATTAACGCCTTTAGTTAGGGCTCAGTTTAATTGTTTAATTAGCACCAATTTTGCTAGTAGCTAGACGTACCATGATACCCTTATTCTGTACTTCTGCCTAATTATTAGTAGTAGCATCTTTTCCTTCTTCTCTGTGTTTCTGTGTAGATGCACAATGAACACTGATGCAAGAGAGCCAATAAGCTAGCTAGTTTCAGCTAGCTGTTGCAAAAGAAAGAAGGAAAAAGATGCATGCATGATCGATCAAGATGTGTTAGAGAAGGCTAATTATTATTGCTATAAACTTCATTACTTCTTTCATTTGATATTGCATATTTGCATGCATGTCCTCATATATATATTTTTTGTTCTGACTGTCTGTACTGTATACAATTAGTTGATTTTCCTCTACCGAATCTAAGATTTTTTTTATTAGCATTGTGTCCATGCATTGCAACGGGAAAAACTGAAGTAATTGAAAAACAATATGTAGCTAGTTCTAGAAAATCCATTTGAAACATAGCAATATTTTCCAATGCATGTCCACAAAATAATTGGGAAACCACATCAAATATTTTCTCGATGATTCATTAGCAATGATGCATGCATTTAGAAGTTTGATCCAACAAAAGACGTTGACATCAAATTGTCACGAGTAAATAGCACATAAGAGGCATCATATCGACTTGCCAAGCATAAATATTCGAGTTATCAGTGTTATTTAGGCCCATTTATGATTTACCCTTAAATAGACTAAAGAAAGGTACTTTCAGTTTACTGACTATAATAGACAAAAATATCAACCAAGGGAATTGATCAGCGAGTTTTTCTCCCAACAAACCATGTTGTAAGTTATAATACATAGTTGCAATTTTACTACAAAAGTCGACTCAGTGACTCATGACTCCTAACTAAGTAGACTCCGAAAGGCCCCCTTAGGCTTTAAAACCTCTGGCATCTAAATGCTAACAGCACCCTAACTAAGCTGAAAAGCTACTCTGTAATTGTAATTCTTCCTTTATCTCTAGGAGCTCAAGACAAGCTCAGACTGTTAACCTCACCATGTTGCAGACCAAGAACAGCTTCTCTGTTAAATCTCGAAGGTATGATGCAGGAATATCAGCAGGAGGAAGCAATGTTGATACGCACATAAACTTTTGGTGGCACCAAAAATGTCTCAAACGACCACACCGACGCCTACGAGGTCTGCTTAGCTCTAGTGCAGGCCGGTCGGCTTTTCTCTGTGGCTCAAAATACGCGCACCGATGCTCGTGAGGTTCGCTCGGCTCCGGCGTGACGGTGCAAATGCGGGCATATTAGTCAATTTGACACTGTAATGGATAAGTAGGTGAGACAAATAGGTCAATCGGACGATGAGTCGATTATGAGCTCTTGCTGTTGACTGGTCGCCGATAGGATCGAGTTGGTCAATCGGCCATGTCTGAATGGCTCCTGCTGTCGGCTGGTCGTCGATAGGGATCGGAACGCTATTCCATCGATTGGAGAGTCGATGAAGGCATAGACAGATGCCGACTAAGGATATGATGGCTCCAGGTGTAGTGAAAGCGAGATCCTGATCTATCGGCCGCAGAGTCGATGGAGGCACCGAAGGGTATTTAAATCAAAGCGCGCAGGATCTCTCCTGATAGTCGACGGAAGCTATAGCGCTCGTTCATCAGCTGAAAAGCCAATGAAGACATCTATGAAGTGGTAAAGAATTGTATCAAAGACACACTGGCTACAAAGCCGATGCCGCTCTAGATATGGCGGCACGAGACCTGTCGCTCACCGTGATAACGTCGTTAGCACCGAATCTCGAAGATCGGACCTAACCGAGACAGTACGAGACCAAGGCCAACGGTAACAGGACGGTGGGCGCCGGATCGGTCGTGCCGAAGTAAGGGTGAAGCGAACCCATCGGCTAGCTGAACCGATGAGAGGACGTCTTTCTGAAGACAGGCGCGCATCGGCTAGAAGGCCGATGCGCTTGGCATGGCGCTCGAGAGAAGTCTCTGAAGATTGGTGTGTATCGACCGAAGAGCCGATACGTTGGGCATGGTGCTCGGGGTATAGATAACTCATCGGCTAACACTACGATGAAAATGCCGTACATAAACCTATAGACCTAAAGCTCAATCTTCCATTGGCAACCTCGTAGGTTGAACCTAACCGATGCAGCACGAGACTGACAACGATAGAGAGAGCTTGATAGACTGATAGACCTTGCACGGACGTGATGCGGTACATCCGATCTATCTAAGAGGTCGTGCCTAACCGATGTAGCCTTAGACAGAACAAGACATATCGGGATAATGGCGGGACTTACCACTTCGTCAGAGATCGAACTTAACCGATATAGCCCCATATCGAGAGCCAGACCCCGCTGGTAAAAATCTAGATGAGCTAGGGTGGCGATGCGCCAAAGGTTAATTGTATTGATCGAGAGATATCGATACATGTTTCCAGGGACTATATTTATACCCTAGGTTTATAAAATCCGATGTGTTTACAATAAATATCAGACGTTATTTTCTAACAAAGATAAAGGAAAGTATTTCTAAGAAAGTTAACTAAACTACCTAAATATTCTTATATACATAAGATACGATTTACATAGATAGAATATTCTATCATAAATTTCACGGCTTCTCCTTAAACTCGGTCTTATTTAGATAATCTTCTATTTTTAAGCTAAATCTTTCATTGTTTCGTTCGATCGGCTTCTTCACTTTAGCAACTGGAATCTTTTTTCTAATATTTTCCTAGGCTTTTTAAATTTTGGTGTTAACAAATTTCTAAATAATTGCAGAATTAGATTAACACTATCAGTATGACAATAATCTGATTAAAACTACACGAATGCAGAACGTGTGCACACCCGGTGCTGCTTGTACATTACTTGTCATGAATTGCAGTTAAGCATAAACATTTTCTACTGAGCTACAAGTCATGAATGGCTACAATGCAATTCTTCTAGTTCAGACACGTTGTATCATGTCAACTTCTGCATTCTTCTAGAACCACATGCAGGACAGTTTTTAGCCTGCTGATATAGATCCATGTCAGCATTTTGTACACAGATAAATTGTTTTTAGTTAACACTGCTTGGATTCAATGTTAAGCCATCTTGATGGTGAGCAGATGACTGACTTATGATGGCATCTTTGGTCAACATAAGTAAATCGCAAATTTCCTTTCATCAGAAGCTACAAGAAGAGAAAGCACATGCAAAAAATCTAATGTCTAAGTGGCATATCAAGCAAAATGGATAATCATCATAGATTCATAGCAGAACACTATCCAGGTATCCACATAACTGGGCTAAACAAAACCTGGTTACTTCCACAAACAATTTAAATATCAACTATACAGACAGGAGTAAACTATATCAAGGACCAAATTAAGCTATTAAAGGAACAAATTCGCCGAACTCTACGCTAAACCTAATTAAAGAGACGGAAAAGGTTAATAAAATTGATTTAAGAAAAGATTAAGCCCCGAGTAAAAGATTTGTTTTCTAAAACAATTAGCTCAAACCTACCAAGATGAGCTAATTGTTGTTATGGTGGATTCACACTACTAAAGCAATTGATCTGGTTTTGAGACAACCAAGTGGCACTAACTCTGGAGGCGTGGGAAGAGGTGGTAGAAGAGGAACACACGCCAACGAAGGTGGACGCCGGCGAGGTCACCACCTGTCCCAAGTCCTCAGCTTAGTGTTTGCCGGCCACCACAGCATCGCAAACCTCCCCTTCTCCTCCTCTCTTACCCTGCTCGAAAGCTCCCCTCAAAGATCGCAGCTTCTCCACCTCTAAAATTTCACCAAATTTCTCCGCGAGATGGAATCTTTCTTCCAACACCGAGTCGGGGCGGAGGCAGAGGATGAGGGTGAGTAGGGATCTGACCGTTGGATCCGGGGAACGAAAGATGCTGGCCGTTGGATTGACTGACGATGGGAAGCGTTCGCATTTTTATAATAGATAAAGATAAAGATGTTTTTTTTTATAACAAAGAACACCCAAGCTAGTGCGGCTGAGTGCAGGAGTCTGGTCAGTACGCCTGTCTGTGTCGACAGCTGTAAGCTTTGCACGCATTGGGATTAATACATGATTTATTCTTGTGCACAAGGCTGTAAGTCACCGGAGCAGCTAGCTAGCTAAGCACTGAATTCTGCTAGCTAACTACTCCACCGGCTACAAGTTGCAAGGTGGAAGAACTGATATTATGTATCGATCTGATCGACCGTCTAAGATATGATGGGTAGCAAAGCTCGCAATTACTAATTGAAGGACTAAAGCTAGATAGTGGGACATTACAAAGGCACAGTAATTGAGCCTACTAATTAATTCTCTAGATATATTCCTGTAAAATACTAACTTATATAGTTATATTACCAACTAGCTGAGCTAGCGGCAGAGCAAGAAATTTTACCCACAGTATCGATTACCATGTTTAAGATTCACCTGGGCAATCTCAAGGGTGCTTAATTTTTAAGTTAAAGAACTAAAATCTTTTTTTAAGTGAAAGTTCAGGTCAGCTTTGTCAGACTCGGACCTGTTGCAGGAAGATCTCAGCGTTCAGTCGATTGGGCCGTGTCAGATCTATATACATAGGGCTAGCCTCCGATGTGTTTCGGCCCTAAATTTGTGCTGCGTTCCTTTCGGCCTGGCGTCGTAAGCAACTCCAAAACGGCGTGGTGGGTCCTGAATTTTTTGCATGTCTTCAGGCACATTTCTCTTTCTTTTTAGTGTATTACTCCTATATATAAGCGACTTTTAGTAAACCACTCTACGACTTGTAAACTATCATAAACGCCACTTTTGAGAAGAACTTTTGTGAAACACTCATCGGGTTGTGTTTTACAAATAAATCATGCCTTTTAAGCGTAACAGGCTATACCTAAGAAATTTAAGACCCCAGTGCAAAATACAAATGAGACCGTGTAGTTAGAACAAGAAAAAAATGTAAATCTTATTTCAGGCTGTTATATATATTCATCAATTTTACACAATAGATCAGATTAACTCACTTTTTCACTTAACGCCACTAAAATTTTCATGTTGTTCCATGGACTTTCAACCTTAGGCCCGGGCTATGGCCTAGGGTGTTCAGGCATCTGGATCCGCCCCTGGCTATATATAATTAGAACTAATTAGTAAAGTTAATATTATAACGAAGCCACCACAACAAATCGTATCATTACTTATCTTTTTTATGGGATCATCACTTATGTTTAACACCTTGAATGGCGTTTAAGTGGTTTAGATTATCACATAATTTTTGCAGGATGCATGAGTCTGTCTTTTTTCTATTGGATTAGTTATTTCTTAGTGAGATTTTTAACCTTTTGATATACTGGCACCTTTGGAACATAGAAATTTAAAAATACAGGAATAGAAAAAAATATAAGATTAAGATATCACACCTTACAAATTCATACAAGAATTAGAAACACAGGAATACTCTAAAATAGTTGTTTGGATTTCACTCAGGGAAAATATATAAATTATAGACACAAGAAGAGAAACCACGAGGTAAGAGCTCATGTTTGTTTTCCTCCAAAATTCCAAAGGAATAGCTCATTTTATAGGACTTTCGATAAAAACTCTGTTCCAAATGGCCTCATACGAATTCTATCCTTAGATTCTAAATCCTCGAAAAATCCTTCAAATTTTATTTTTCCAAGGAAGCCCTACATACTTCTATCCCATAACTGCATTGTGCTTACCTTATGCCAAGCAACAACGTGTGAGGTGTCGCATGGGTGAAGTAAGAGCGAGAAAGTAAACAAACACATGGGGTCAAAAGTCAACGTCCAAGGGTCGCCCTCTTCGTGGGCAAGCATGCGTGCGACCTGCGGGAGGCAATACACTCGTTGTGTCCAACGATAGAGCATCCACAGTTGCAGATGATAGTATGCAACGAAAAGCGGAGGCGATCTTGCAACGAGCTGGAGACGGAGCCTGCTGACCGACGCACTAGATCCCTGCGCCCATGCAAATGCCTCTATGGCCTTTTCTTATTGAGGTCGAGAGAGGTAGGTATAAGGAATTCTTTCGGTATGTAGGATTTTAAAAATATAGGGAAAAAACATGTTAACAAAGTGATATGTCCATTGAATTTTATATGGATTGATTAAAACTAGTTTTTAGAGGATAGGCAGCATAAGCCTGTATTATTATTAGAATAGAAAACTATGAGGTGTAACCTCATGCTAGATTTTTTTTTAAAAAAATTCCTATGAAACAGCTGGAATTTCAAACAAAATTGAGAGAGATATTCCTTTGTTTCAGAGGACCACATGGAAATTTTTTCCATATAAATTAAATCCTCCAAGATTCCTTAGTTTTCCTTTATTCCAATGGAGCCTAAAACTATTTGGAATACCTTACTAAAAATAATTAATTATGAGATAATCTGGTATTCAGATACAATATTTACTAGTTAAAATTAGCGTTTGTAGAATAATATAATACGTAGCACGTAGGTTGTTTATATCGTATTTGTTACATACATGGAAATTAATGAGACAAAAAATGAAATAGTGTGGGTTTTTAGAGACAACATAAAAACAGCTCAGTGTTGTAGTTGTATTCAATGTTGTGCATGAAAAATCTAGATGAAGACCGGACCAAATTAAAAGCTAAGATGAATAATTAACAATAAGCTTTTGGTTCCAACTTCGAATCCATTCAACCGGAGTAAAAAGTGCCATAAACGATAATGCAGGATTCTAGACGGAGGGTTCCAGATGGAGGTGCTGACCCTTTGGTCAGTGAAGAAGAAATAACAACTCAAAATTTTTAGCTCGTTATTCCCATGATTATGCAAATCAAAATAACAACTCTATCTTCTAAAGGAATAAACAGTAAAAATAAGGAAACAGGTAGATTACATGCCATCAACGCAAATTTGTGGATGACCTCACCAGCATGGCATGGCATCATCATCCTTCCATCCACAGCAATGAATGAACACAGACACAGGGTGTCCCCCAACTGCTCCATCCCGCAGGAGATCCACCGCCGTCGTCGTCGTCTCCACCTCGACCCGATCCCCTCTTCTCTTTGGGACTCGTCTTCTCTTGGGCTCTTCTTGCGTTACCATTCAGAACCGACGTGCGTGAGCGTGGGCAGTCCTGGTTGCGTCCCCTCCACACGCTAGCTACACAAACTTTCCCTTCCCTTCCTGTCTCTCTCTCTCTCATCTCTCTTTCCTTGCTCGTCGTCTTCCTCCTCCTGATCAACCCTTATCTTATCTCTCATCTCTCTCTCTCTCTCTCTCTCTCTGAGATAAAGAACTCTGTAGATAGATATATAGCTGCTGCTGCTGCTGCATGTGTGTATGGATTGCGCCTGACATCATTCCTTCGATAAAAGAAGGCGCAGACGAAGTATATATACATCCATCCGTGTATATCTTTACCGTTCTTGCCGCCTCTTGCGTGTGATTGAATGACCAAAGGAGATGGACGATGTCAAGTACCATGAGGTGAGAACGATTCACCTTTCCCCCTTCTCTCATCGATTTTTCTCTGCGTACGTGCATGCATGCTTGCTTGCTTAGTTGCTATGTGAATGTTGCGTGTGCAATTCGGTTTAGTCTGCATGCATGCATGATTTGATTGGTTCGTCTCCTCTATTGGTCGCTTTGGCCGTTTGATTTCTTTAATTATGATACGATCGATCGATGGTTTGATGTGGGTTTGATTCATATAAATGCTCAGGAGTATGTGACGAATCCGAGGGGGTTGCAGCTCTTCACATGCGGCTGGCTGCCTGCTTCTTCCTCCCCCAAGGCGCTCGTCTTCCTTTGCCATGGTAGACACATACATACGGTTTCATCTGATGAAGTTGCTAATAATCATGAAATCCATGGCCTGATGATCAATTCATTCATTTCGTTAGCTCAGTGGCCTAATCAGTCATGTCTTTACTGTTTTGTTCACCCTTGTGAATTGTGATTACTCGTTTGCTTTCAGGCTACGGCATGGAGGTCAGTATCTTCATGGAAGGTATTCTTCGACCACTTGCTGTCTCAACTTTTCTTCTCTGAATTCTTCTGGTCGTCAGGCATGTTTTCAAGTGTGTGAATGCTACTAGCTAGATGATGTCTTATCTAGAGTTGTTAACTATTTATTGCTTATTATATTATTGGTGTCCCTAGTTTTTAGGGATATTGGATTTTTGTACTGTATATATCTTGTTCTTGCATCATCCATGATTTCACATGAATAGATGAATCGAATTTATTCGTCTAGGCCTATTCTACGTTAGAACAGTGCTCATGCTTCTAGATGCATGCATTGATTCTGATCATTAAGTGAGAACATGTAGATAGCATGGGGGACAAAGCACAGGTCCAAAAATTTTCTTTCTGGTACCAAGAGCATTCTCCTAATTTTCTGCCTTATTGACCCAACTGATCTATCTCCTTCACTGTAGTCACTGTACATTATTAATGGAGAAAGAGAAGTGCTATGTGTACTAACAAACTCTTACAAAATAGGAGATGGCGGCTAGTGTCTGCTCTAATATCATGTTACTTTAGGGGGAAATTTACGGTAACTCCCGGTACTTCGACATCGGAAATGTACCTGAACTACTTATGAACTTAATTCGAACATTGTCAATGCCATAGAGCTACCAATAGGATAGGAACATTTTCGATGTCATTGAGAGCAAATAGCATAGTTGAATAAAACGATAACAAGATCATTTTACAATTCGCAAGTCGAAACCATTACTAGTAAACGTATCATTTTTTAGATAATGGACTATAATTATCCTAGCCTCTGTATAGTATGATGTATGCAGCCGGTTACGATCAAACCCATAGGTGATAATTAATTTGCGGTGGTTGTTGTTGTGGCTATCGCCATTCGCCAACGACGGTGGGGTCAGCGTTTTTTGTGTTCTTGACTAGGAAACTTTGCAAGTTGTATTAAAGCTGCCGTGTATGGGGATACTATGGATTCTGATAGGGAACTGGAATAATGATAGAAATTCTGGTGATAGATACACACTGCCTTAATGGACTGAACTTTAATTTACCCGTGGCTTTACAAGATATAGCTGCAGCAATGAACTGGTTTCGATCTGTGAACCCCTCAACTGCCCATCCGTACCATTCAATGCCATTTATCCCTCTAGAACTTGTCACACATGCACATCATCTGCAGAAACTCTGATAAGACAAAAAGAACATATTATCTAACTAGAGATAAGAACTGTTACTGTACCTCTTCTAATATTGTTATATGTTGTTCAATTGTTAGTCATAATTGTAGGGTAGTTTCATTCAGGTTCAGGGCAATAATTATTCCCAATATGAATGTTCAGAGTTTAGGTTTTCTGTCCTTTTTTTATCCCTCCTTGTTTTCTCTTCATGGAAGTTACATTTGGATTTCGTAATCTTGCTTGAACTTGTCCAGAGTTTACCTGCTCTGTTTCTCGCTTTGAGGCTAACACTTCTGCGAAGGGCCGTTAAATATAATTAAGATGATAGTAAGCAACACTCCTCTCACTTGAGGTGATGGTCTTCCTTTTGTTTGGCTACAAGTTAAAGATGCTTTTGGAAAAGAAGCCAGAGATAGCAATCCACTACTTGAGTTCATCAATTTTGTAAACTTTTCTTTTACGATTGTAGCCTACGCAACAATCGGAGTGATGATAATTAATATGAAATAGTGTCAGGGATTAATAAGATGTTTTGTTTGCCCTAGAAGTTTGCTGATATTATTGGTTCTACCATTTGCCCCAGAATGATCCATTAAATATGACCTGAAGGAAAGAGCTAGTCAAGAATTGTTTTAATTTGGAGGAGGTTCCATGGTTTGCTGCATAAAGTGAAATTTGTATTTCATATGGTGGCCCAAAAACAGTTTTTTTGGGTGACCAGCTTAAGATTTTTCTGTTGCTAATTTATCCATGTTCTCAAAGTTCAAAAGCTTCACATTAGCACGTGCTCAATTGATGATACACTAACCAGTGTAAAGGTAAGGTTTGCATTCATTTCAAAAACTTGGTCACAATTTTGACCTGATACCCAACTCTCTGCCATAAATTTTTTTTAAAAAAGGCAAGTCACTTTCATACTGCAAACAAAACGACTATCTTGACTACCCAGCTACCATCCAACAACCCTAATTTCCGTGATCAAGCAACCATTCCGTTTATGAATACTGTCCTATGTCAACTTCAGCATTTCAAATCCCAGTGAATTACGTACACGTTCCTGGTACCCCCGTCGCTATCGTATTATTGCATTAACAGTAGTTACAAAGATACGTCGCGTTAGTTAAATGAAGGTTTCTCGCTTCTGATTACAGAAAGATACCTATCTATTGTGTCTATGCACTATACATACAATTCCTGAATTTTGTGGTCCTGCATGTACACATCATCAGAACTGTCCCAGAATTAAGAGTCATCATCAGAAGCTGTTCCACTGATTGTAAAGCCCAAATTGATAAGAGCTATTACCATTCTGGAAGAGATATATACCATCTAGTGTTAATTTATGATGTTTTCGAACTTCCTTATATTGCGGTACGAGGTATTGTCGAATGTGGTACCTTAGTAATGCCTCCTCACAGACTGTAAAGAAAATTACTATTTTTAAAGATCAAAAGAAAATCTACTTGACCCATTAACAGGGGGTGTCATGTGATTAGGCTGTTTTTTTTCGCTGTTTAATCCGAAAATGTTGGGATAGCTAGCAAGGGTTTCAGATACTGTTGTCAACGATGATGGAAACTGTGTACAACTAGTGATGTAATGACCTAATTTTTTGAGTCACTATTTGCTTACAAGCATTATCATCAGCTGGTTAATTGCTGTCACATGGAAAGCAATCAAAGTGTTGTAATGACCTTATTATTCTGTCACTATTATATTGCTTATGAGCATTATTTTTAGCTCTTTAATTACAGTCACGTGGAATTGTTGGAAAGCATGATGCTGTGTTCTAATGGTGGGGGACAATGTGTTACTGGCAGCTTGTGGGGTCGAGCTGGCCACTGCGGGGTACGGCGTGTTCGGCATCGATTATGAGGGACATGGCAAGTCCATGGGTACCAGATGCTACATCCAGAAGTTCGAGCATCTTGTTGATGATTGTGACAGATTCTTCAAATCCATCTGTGGTAAAGATAAAGAGAAACACCATCTGATCTTCATCCGTTTCTACTCCATTATTTACCTCTGAACATTTACCATCTCAAGTAGATTAACAGTAGTCACTGAAAAGAACAAATGGTGCTGTATATCTATGTGCCTCAGAGTTCAGGCGAAGTTCCAGTAGTACTTGACATTCCAATCTTGTATGGGTTCTTTACCCTTTTTTTACGGTCTTTTGAGTACGTTTCTCAAGTGGTATCTATAGTATCTCATACCCTCTATATTCCTAAATATAAACGTTTCAAGCTATGTAATTGGACAACGGAAGTAGTAGCACTTACTCAGATACTGTAAAATACCAAACCATCATGTAGAATTTTGCCAATATGGATTACATTCTATTCTCTTTTTTTTAAAAAAAAAATTCAGAGCTGGAGGAGTACAGAGAGAAGAGTCGGTTCCTGTACGGCGAGTCGATGGGCGGCGCAGTTGCGCTGCTGCTGCACAGGAAGGACCCGACCTTCTGGGACGGCGCCGTACTCGTCGCGCCGATGTGCAAGGTCTGCACCTTCGTGCCCTGGATTCTGTTCTGTTCTCTCTCTTGTTGATTTCAGGCAGCAATCTGATGCATGCGCTCTGCTGCTATGGTTAATTGGTTCAGATCTCGGAGAAGGTGAAGCCGCACCCGGTGGTGGTGACGCTCCTGACGCAGGTGGAAGAGATCATCCCCAAGTGGAAGATCGTTCCGACCAAGGACGTCATCGACTCTGCCTTCAAGGATCCCGTCAAGCGCGAAAAGGTTCAAACTTTGAGTAATTCGCCGATTGTAGTATCAGAATTGCAAGATTCAGACCTAAACATGCTGCGAGATCTTGTGTGTTTTGAGCAAAGATCAGATCTTTTTTTTCTTTGTTACAGTACATGTAGAAAAAAGTCGAGATTTTTGTTATCTGAACTGAAACTGGGTGCGTCCTTGTGAACAATTGAGCAGATCAGGAAGAACAAGCTGATCTACCAGGATAAGCCCCGGCTGAAGACGGCGCTGGAGCTACTGCGAACCAGCATCAACGTCGAGCACAGCTTGTCGCAGGTGAAACCTGCCTGATTCTGATTCATCTGACAAGATTATCATCTGCCCTGAATGATGCGTCAGCTCTGTCAAGAGTGTCAGTTCAGGCAGTGTCCTTGTTTTTTTCTGAACATGTGTTTTGTGGTGGCAGGTGAGCATGCCGTTCTTCATCCTGCACGGCGAGGCCGACACGGTGACGGACCCGGAGGTGAGCCGGGCGCTGTACGGGCGCGCCGCCAGCGCCGACAAGACCATCAAGCTCTACCCGGGGATGTGGCACGGCATCACCGCCGGCGAGCCCGACCACAACGTCGACCTCGTCTTCTCCGACATCGTCGCCTGGCTCAACGACCGCAGCCACCGCCGCCGCGAGGCCCAACGAGACCGGGCGAGTATCCCGCCGGTGCTCGACAAGATGGCCCGCGCCGACAGCTGCTGCGACAGCCCAGTGTCCGTGCACGGGCCGCCTTAGCGGCTGCGCGGCGGCGGTTTCCTCTGCGGGCTAACCGGCCGAGCAAATCACCAGCAATGTAGGATGTAAATATGAAAAAAAAAGAACTTGATATGAAAAGGTACGGAATGCAGGTGTTGTGATGCGAACTGTGTGCTGAACAAGTTCAGAAAAATCTTAGTTTCATGAGAACAAATGCTGTTTGTTTCTGTTCAAACATGCACCAGCTGCCTGCCTAGAGCAGCCTGGCAAAATACAAATTTCTGAGAGAACATGTAATTTATACCATATAATGTTATGATCTCAACAAAGAATCAGAAGATCCACAACTTTTATCTCCAACTAAAATTTCGTATAGATGAGAGAGACAGAAGAAAAAAATACAAGAAAAAAGAATGACATCACAGGCAGCAGCAGCAACCAAGGTATTTTTAGTAACAAACAGCTCCAGAGGAACTAACTATGAGGCCATGCCTTTGTCAGTAAGGAGCTTAACCAAGCAGCTAGAAAGCAGGCCATCAAAATTTCCGTAGTCTTATGCCTCCTCTTCCTACCCTTGTTGGCCTCTGGTGGTTGTGGCAGTGCTGTCTTGGTCGCCGAAAATGCGCTTGCGGAAGTCGGTGACCATGAAGGGAAGGCCCTTGTGGAGGGGGATCTTCGGTTCCCACCCGAGGAGCTCCTTGGCACGGCTGATGTCAGGCTTGCGCTTGTGCGGGTCATCCTGAGTGTTGGGACGGAACTCAATCTTTGCGTTCGGGTCGATGGTGTCCTGGACAACCTTGGCCAGCTCCAGCATGGTGAACTCACCAGGGTTACCGAGGTTGAATGGCCCTACGTGCTCACCTTCCATAAGTCTCATCAATCCCTCAACCTGAGAGGAGACCAAAATCAGTACAAGAAATGCAATGCTGTGCCATATTGCACAACTCGGCATATAGGAGGATAAACCTCAGATCATATACACTTCTGTTGATATTGTCATTCCAAGTTGAAAATAATCTAGTATTACTGTTTTCCCAAGTGCTTGTTAGATTTCAGATACTAGCAACATTGTTTTGCTTAGTGAAGTAGAGAGATAAACTCACCAGATCAGAGACGTATTGGAAGCTCCTGGTCTGCTTACCATCACCGTAGACAGTCAAAGGCTCCTTCCTCAAAGCCTGTTACCATAATTTTAGATAGACCATTTCAGTGTTTACTGAACAATGATAGCATCCTTCTGAAAATATTACAACAGTTAACCGAGTGCAACTATACCTGAGCAACAAAGTTGCTGACAACACGGCCATCATCAATGCACATGCGAGGGCCATACGTGTTGAAGATACGAGCAATCCTCACCTGAACACAGCAAAACCAACATAAGAAATTAAAATTTACTTTCAGATGGATGGAATTTGAAATCTAATGTTCGCAAAGAGAGAAACCGCATTATACCTCAAGGTTGGCACCACGGTGGTAGTCCATGGTCAAAGTTTCAGCGGTGCGCTTGCCCTCATCGTAACAACTCCTCACACCTGTTATTCAGAGAGACACATGCATCAGTAAAACCAACCTTACCATGTTAAGAATAATTTAAACCATACTAAAAAAAAATATGACATGGGACACGTATTAGCTGTAACTATCTGGGTCAACAAACTTCTTTTCTGTTCTCTTCTCTTGATTATTTTAGATGTCTCGGTTGGTGGATGTTTGGTTAAGCATAATTGGTCAAGCGTAGTGTTGTTCCCCTGTTCCTTTATTAAAAAGGGAACCACCAAGTGGCCCTCTTGGAGCAAATTCCACCAACCAGCTTTGTCCCTTTCCACTAAAGAGAATCAAAGCATGCAGGAGCTCACCCATCTAAGATTCCATGGCCAGCATCTCCAGTGGGCAAGATCCCAATATCCCCTTTCCCCCATTTACCTAAATCATGCTTCTTTCATACAAAAGTATGTTGAAAATTAATTTGTTTTCTTGAGAAAGAAGTAGTCAAATTGGATTTGACTAGTGTGAAGATGCATGGTAAATGAAAATTAGTTAAAACTAGACTTCACCTGTTGAAGCTTAGTTAGCATTTACTAGTAAAGATAGATTTGAATACTTGAAGTTTCTTGTTAGCAATTAGGTTATGTTGTTGTCCCATAAGTTGTAAAGGACATGTTGCATCTAGAGAATTAGCTATAGTTGAGTTGTTGCCTAGTTGTACAAGTGAGTTAGGAATTGTCTACTAGCTAATGTTTAGTTAACGGTGAGTTTTCTATGTATGATGATTTGCAAGGTCCTATATAAAGGCATGCATCCCTTATATGTAAATATGCTTTTGAGATCAAAAGAAAATGTAGCTTCATTGCTCAACTCTATGTCCTCTTGCTCTTTGTTCTGTGCCATGAGTGATTTAGATCTTAGTGTTAGAAAGTCAATAATTGGTATTAGAGCCTATGATTTTAGGTGAGGCATAGAGAGAGCAAGATGCAAGACTTTGAGCCCTTCATTTGAGTTGGACATAGTAGGAGCAAGAAGGTGGCAGAGGCAAAGAGCACGCTCCCAAGGAGAAGGCCATGGTGCTATGGAGTGGCACCGTGCGTTACGGTGATGGTGGTGGTAAGGCCGATGGTAACAACTTATGATAAGCTGAGACGGTGCTGTGGCATGCACACTATGCAGAGCATGCAGCTCCATGATGAGGTGCAAAACCACAAGTTGAATCGTCGTCTAGGTATGTGTATGTAGTTGAGTCCATACACAAATAAGCTAGTTGTGTGTGTTAATTCTTGTGAAGGTGTATTCATAAGAAAGTATGAGCCTAAGAGTTGAATCTAGAACTTCGAGTAGATGTGTCACCGTTCTAAATCTGGTTCGTATAATTAATGCCATGGTAGATGTGTCCTGAACGTTGAGAAGTTGAGTTGCCATCCAGAATCCATGGAAGATGATACTCGGGATGTTGAGAAGATGTGATGCCATCCTGAGTCGAGTCCCATGAATCGAGTTTGAAAGTTATGTCCAAGACATTGTGATAGATGTGTTCCTAGTCTTGAATCGGATTTGAGAGTTGTGTCTAGGGTGAGAAGTTAGGAAGTCATGTTCATAGTCCTAAATTGGTTCTAAGAGTTGAGTCAAGGGTGTTGAGTAGATGTGTTCGCCATCCTGAATCGGTTCCAAGAGTTACGCCCAGGAGATTGTGAGTAGATGTATTGTTCAAGTTGGCAAGTTGTAAAAGTGACCGACTGCTTAGCTCGAAGGAAAGTAGTAGTTCAGCAAGCTGAAGATGTGACCGACTGGCTGAACGAGTATTCATCCAAGGCGTGTTTAGTTGTGTCACCACCTCAAGCAAAAACATGACCCAGGTTAAAAATGCATCCAACAGGTTACCATGCTATTGAGTTTGAGCACTTTTCAAGTCTAAAGATGTGACTAGACTGAGTGAAGTAAAGAACTGAAGAAAACAAATTAAGGGGGAGAATGTTGGAAATTAATTAGTTTTCTTGAGAAACAAGTAGTCAAATTGGATTCAACTAGTGTGAAGATGCATGGTAAAGGAAGAGAATTAAAAGTGAACATCACTAGTTCCTTGAACAAATGCTTAGTTAACATTTACTAGTAAAGATGGATTTGAATAATTAAAGTTTCTAGTTAGCACTTAGGTTATGTTGTTGTTGTTCCATGAGTTGTAAAGGATATGTTGCATCTAGAGAATTAGCTATAGTTGGGTTGTTGTTTAGTTGTAAAAGTGAATTAGGAATTGACTACTAGCTAGTGTTTAGTTAACGATGAGTTATCTTCTATGTATGACAGTTTGCAAGGTCTAATAGAAGGGCATGCACCCCTTATATGTAAATATGCTTTTGAGGTCAAAAGAAAGTGTAGCTCCTTTGCTATAGTCCATTCTCTTGTTCTCTGTTCCGTGCCATGAGTGATTTAGATCCTAGTGTTAGCAAGCCAACACATAATGCTTCAATTCAAGAATATGTCCATTTTAAAAGGCTAATTCCTTCTTCTACCACTTTATACTACCAGTGCTGAGTAATACAATTGAGTATTCTCTAATGACCAAAATCTAAGAGTGTATGTTCAATCAATGTATTCTCGGTGATGTGCAAAACATGGCATTGATGAATGTAGGATATGTATGGTGAGAAACAGCACTAGTTTGGTAGGCAACAGTTCGCTACTAAGCGAAGATCAGACAGCTCTAACAATATGCGTGGTCCAACTTGGGTCGTTCTTTGATCTCAACTAACAATAAGTTACCCCACATGATAGATCCAAGAAACATAAGAAATTCATCTGATAAGAGTATGAGAAAAGTTTATTACCAATGGGATTGACATTGCCCCAGTAAGTCTCCACCTGAGGATGCTGGAGAGGATCACCATAGACCTCACTGGTGCTTGTGAGGAGGAACCTGGCATTGATCCTCTTCGCCAATCCGAGCATGTTGAGAGTCCCAACCACATTGGTCTTGTGCCATCTCAAAGGTTAAGGCTTTACACGGTTCACATAGACCATATCCAAAAACTATACAGGTACTAGTGAATGAATGAATGAACAAGGTCAGGCCCCCTTTTCATGTGTGTCCCATACTTCCATTTGGTTGTTAGGCTAAACCTCCACTACACTAGTAGTTGCAAAAGAAGGCACAAAAAAAGATCATGTGAAGTGAATAGTAAGCAAAGTTGGTTAGAAAGAAAAGGGGACAGCAGAGGCGACTAGGACCTTGCTTTTTCGGCTAATCAAACCAACACTTTATGTCAGGTTTAAGCAACACTCGACAGCTCATCTAGATCCAAGCAGAACGTGCGTTTCCTTTGGCTTGCTTCTCCCGTTAGGAGATCATCAAGCAAACTGTACGAAACGATTGGTCAATCCTTGATCCAGAGATGACTTATCTGAAAATTCTTAATCACAATAGTACCATATTTTTGCTCTTCTATCTAAACGAGTCTAAATTGAACTTAAGAATTAAAAATCAGGTTTCTAATTCTGAAAGAGTGAAACGGTGCAAAGAGAGATCTTCCATTTGAAACGATGCAAAAAAGGAGCAAATTTGATCAAAATGTCGCATCGAAGCAGCCAAACTCTACCTTCAACAGCACAATGCAGGAACACATGTGAATCCCTGTTCGGCATCAGACGACGGCAGAAACCTCCAAAATTCACGGCGCAACGTGGCGCAAATCCCGAACTCCATGCATCTAAAAATTCCCCTTCCCCGTCCCAGATTCCCAATTCCCGGACGAACACGGAATTTGGGGCACATATTCAATGTTTTTACCCAGATGCAGGACAACTGATAAAGCTTCTACATGCACAAAACAACAAAATCAAATCCTAACACAAGCATCCCCCCCCCCCCAAAAAAAACGCATGAAAAATCGAATACCCAATCAAGATCAGAGCACGAAACAAATTCAGAGATGAATCATCGAAGCAGAGGAGATTAATAATCAGAAAAAAGGATATGATTGTCTTGACGGGGTTGTACTTGTAGTGGACGGGGGAGGCGGGGCAGGCGAGGTGGTAGATCTGGTCGACCTCGAGGAGGATGGGCTCGACGACGTCGTGGCGGATCATCTCGAAGTTCGGGTTGCCGAAGTGGTGCACCACGTTATCCTTCCGCCCCGTGAAGAGGTTGTCCACCACGATCACGCTGTCGCCGCGCTCCACCAGCCGGTCCACCAGGTGGCTCCCCACGAAACCCGCGCCTCCGGTGACCAGCACCCGGAGCCCCTTCCGCTTCAGCCCCAGGGGCACCTTCCCGCCGACGAACTGCCGCGCCGCCACCTGATGCTCCCGGTGCACCGCCGGCTCCACCGAGAACCGGGCCAGCGGGTTTGCGGCGCCGGAGGAGTAGGAAGAAGCGGCGGAGGTGGGGGAGGAGGACGGGGTGGCGAGGGAGAAGATGGCGGCGGCGACGAGCATCCCAGCGAGGGCGAAGAGCGGGCGGTGCTCCCCGGCCGCGTACCGGGCCGCGCGGGGCAGCCAAGCGAGCTGCTTGGACGGCTTCGGGGAGTACCCTCCCGACGCCGCCTCGCCGGCCTGCGAGGCGCCGCCCCCGCGGTAGGTCATCTCCGACGCCATCTCACCGTCTCCGACGGCGAGGGAGCCGGATGCAAAACTCCACAACCCCAAGCCCCTCCCCGCAAAAATCCTCCGGGGACCTGGCTGCAAAATGTCGACAGGTGGGGCTGTGTAAGAGCGGCTGAGCGGGGATGGAAAGCGGGGAAGAGGGGGGTATTTATGGGGGACGCGAGGCGCGGTGTGGTGTTCCGCGAGGGGGCGGTGGGACCCGGTGGTTAGAGCCGTCGGATTAGGGATGGACGGCTGGGATGAGATCTCCCGGCCTTGCGGGGAGGAGGTGTTTTGACTAGCGGTGTGATCGGTTGCGGCCTCCGTGTGGTGTGGGGTGGGAAGGTCGCCTCAACTGGTTTAGGACTTGACAGGGTGGGGGGTGTTCTAGTAGTAGTTTGGAAGCTGCAATAATCGCAAATTCTGTGATTTGATTTAGAGTAGATGGTACAATCTAGTAGGGTGTTAAGGGACAACACCTAAAAATGAGTACTTCTAATAATGTTTAGTTAATGTCGAGGTGGTGTTAAAAACGTTTGATTTCTTTTTTATTTTAGTGTGTCTGCGAAATATGATAAAATTACATCATGAGATTTTTTAGTGAAAATATAAAAGATACTCAATTAATTTCAAAATATATTTTTCTTTTAGCTATGAATCTTGATAATATAAGTTGTCCATGATTCAGATTTATAACTAAAGGCAGCTAAATTTTTTTAGAAAACAGGAGTATGATTTTTCATGTAAAAATAACAATACTCATTTTGAAGGGGAAAAAATCAACATCACATACAGCCAGAACGTTTTAATTAACGGCCAAAAGAGCGACTCCAAGTTTGTGTCACCATTAACTTTATCTTCTACTACTACTTTGGAGCATGTTGTTATTGCTAATTATAGACCACTCCGGCTTATCTTTTTTTAACCCGGAGACTCATCTAATAACCGCATAAATAGTATTCCTACTCCAAACTTTAGCAAGAATTAACTCCTCTACAAAGCAAGATGCCAAGATCGATACAAATAGGATCCAACGGCTGCTGTTCTTGTCACCGCCATTTAGATATGTACAGTGGTAGGAGCACACCAATTTGCGTAGGGCGACACGACAACTAGGGGTAGGTGAGGTGAGGCTGCCTACGTGTCAAGCTGCCCTTCCCACTGCAGGTGGGCCCGTCCATACAGAGTGCGGAGCACAGGAGGAGAAAAGCAGGGTAGGTAGTGGGCCCGTCGAGCCCGCGCGCCACGTGCCCCCGTGGACTTATTCCTTGGAACCCAGCATTATTGGTGCTTTTTTTTTCTAATTACGAGATCATGTAATCACTTAATTAACTACGAATTGAGCAATCAGTTAATTAAATCCCGTTTCTACTAACGTTGGACTTGACTTTGGAGGAGGCTTCACAGAAGGTGTCCTCTCGAATCGGTAAGAACTTTTTTATAGCTGTTCTCTCGTTTTGGGGTCAATTCAATTCTTCCGTGCTAGCTGGGGCTTTTTGGCTAGGTCCTGCAAATGATGGGTCAATTGTTTTTTGCGTGTTTATGTCATGGATTTTGAATTGTTCATTGTTTGATTCCCATGCTGCTATACACAGGTCAGCCTTTTTTCCAGCTGGATTTTTCAGAGAACTAATTGTTAGTCTCAATCAGAGAGGGGACACTTGATGATGGGATGATGCATCTGAGAGGGCAGCTTGTGTGTGTTTACTGCAAGACAGCCTAGGTGAAAGCAATGTATTTTGACTTGCTTCGGTGACAATGATCTCTGTACTAGTATAGATTCTATAATTCTAAGTATATATGCTGTATATATATAGACACCAGTAAATTCAACTATTTCTATGTGGACTGACCAGTGACAAGCTACGCTTGTGCCTCGAGTAAAAAAAATCATATAAAGGCTTGGATTTTAAAATTTTTATGTGAGCATGAGACCAAGAGACACTAAGAATAGCACATACTATATGTTCTGATAATTTTTTTTGAAAAAATAAAGTTAGTATGCAAGAGGCACAAACTTACAAATCCATAAACCCGCGACGACATGAAAACCTACTGACTCCCTTCCTTCCTGATCCATTGGATGCATGGCTCTTCCACAAAGGCACATGCATTCTACTCCCTTTAATAAAAAAAATTAGTTTTCCTATCGTTAAATAAATTTGACAGAAGGGATTATTAACTCTCGTTCTCTTCCTCAAGTCCACTCCTCTTATCGTTGTTGGACTAATCATAGGTAGCCTATGGTAATTTGTTGCGTTCGAGATGAAATAACCGCCTTGAAAGGCTGCGTCAGTAATCCCCATATGTAGTTCTCTAGGAGGACAACTACCTTGTACTCCACCAGATCGATCTCAATTGGCCTCTATTGAAGGCTAAAGGTGAGAAAGATATGCTGGGGATGGATAGCTCGAGGCATGCGAGAGTGTAAAGGTCCTTGCCTACATTTACTAGAAACATTTTTTACACGGCAATGGAATGAGAAGAAGATTATCAATAGTAGCAGTGAATATTATATAAATAATTATCATGGTAAAGACTACTCAATCCAGTCATAGATAAGTGTCATTTCAGAAGACATGTAATAAGTTAACTTTGACCGTAGTTATTGTTCGTTTTTGGTATATAAAAATAGCATAGTCAAATTTATTATAATAAAAGCGTTTGTAATATTACACTTATACAGCTTTTTCCAATGAATTAAGGTTTAAAGCCATGTTTTCTTTGACTGAAAAATTGAAAACGGCACTTCCTTGTGACTAGAAGGAGCAAGCCTTAACACAAGCCTGATCGAGAGAATTAAAAGAGGTACAATGAGATACTCCTGTATATGGTCCAATGGTCCATGCTGCCTCAGCTCTTGCCCAGTAGTACATCGTAACATATATACGATGTAGCACCATCTTTGGGTGTTGATTCCTCGGTGGCCAGCGCACACTCATATTTTTAAAGGTTCTAACTAACAAAATTTAGTGGTAACATGGACAAGGAGCCCTAAACTTAACCACCTCTCTCCTCCCTAGAAGAAATCCCACCCTAAATCCTCAAAATAATCTGGGCTGTTTTGAGCTAGATTCCTCCTGGAAGCTGCTTATCAAAGTACTACAACTTATTTTAATTTCCTTTTTGTGCTAGATCATTGAAAGTACTTGATTAATTGTGTTGGAATCCTAGATCTGAGTACAGGCCCGGCCCCCGGAGTAGTGAAGATTTTGGTGGCATAGAAAAAGTTGGGGAATGTTGTGCATTCATAGTCGGTTTATTAATATGGTAATCTATGAATTGAATGCTTGTAGCTCAGCGACAGGAATGGTAATTAAGTTTTACTGAGGATCTATGCATTTCAAAAATTAATTCAAGAGAGCTAAAATGACAAAAATATATAGAAAGGTTATTGTTGTACCTGTTGGTTCTCGTATTTTGAGTTTTGTCCATGGGTTTTTCTGCAACGCCGTACAATATTGTGAAGAACTTGAGCTATGTTTTTCCTCTTATAAATATTTCATAAGAAGTTTATTTTTAACCAGGCACGAGCATGACATCAGTAAAGTATGAAAGGAGAATGTGTGTAATATACCTTATAATTGGGCCTTTGGCATAGTCACTAATTAAAACAGGCGTGAACATGTGTGTAGACCATCAGTGAAATTAGCAGTTTAATCTCACCACGTGGAAAGTATGATTAGCCACCAATCATGTACAATATGTTTGGTTTAAAATTTTATTAGATACTCCATCCATCCTAAATAAGTGTAGTATTAGATACTCCATCCATCCCTAAATAAGAAAGAGATTAAAAGACTTGTATCCTTCGTTAATATAGGAAGAAAACAATGAGAATGATGGAGTACTACTGGTTCAATAATGTCCAGTGGACCACTCTAAAACTGACAAATTCTTAAACTAAACTATATACTTATTCCTAAATAGAGGGAATAGCCTCTATCTGAACTTTTTAGCTAGCTAACAGTAGAGACCTCCTAAATAATAATAAATGTCAATATATATATAGCTCTGTTGGATACATTATAAGAAATACCAATAAGTATAGCTATTTATTGTTGGATACACAATAAAAATGTCACCAAAGAGATCTCAGAGTGCAAGCATCGTCATGTTTTTTTTTTCCATTTCAGTTCTTGTTTGGTCTGTGTCGGCAATAGTTGACTATCATCACGTTTTCTTTTAAATTAATTGAAAACTAAATTCTTTTTTGATCTATATTTGTCAGCAACTAGACGACTAGCTAGTTATCATCTGGATCCATTAACTACGTACAACAATTCTAATTCTTTTAGGTTGTTTGATCTACGTTGTTTAATAGAATATAGTTTTGGAAAAAAAGAACACAAAGAGATCCAGACAAACCCTTAAGCTATTTTGTTAAATAACATTGATGAATTCACACATTTTATTGTACATAAATGAGGCTGTGTCTGCGCTTGCATACGAGATGTACCTAATTAAGATGCTTGTGCATGTGCTATACTCTAGGGCGTACTGTTGATTCGTCGATTAGTTTACTTTAAGTTTGGCACTTTGGACAGATCAGTGGAACTAACTCAGGAGAGCTATCATGTATCATCGGTGGTGTGCATATATGCATGCATTTGTACAATATATTCTGATGTAAGCGAGTCAATTACGCCGCGTATGTACCGCCAATAATCCCGGACAAAGTGAGGTTTGGCAGAGATCGATCCAAGAGACCCAGGAATCCCAACAACTAACACTTCCCTAGAGCAAATTCCGTTATTTATTAGATTATTGTCATACACTATCTACTTAATTGTCAATTAAGTAGAGATGAAGTCGTTTAAATAATACGGTAGAAGAAAGATTTTTTTAAGAAAAAATATTTTTAAAAACGTAGATAATCTCATGAAGTAGATAAAAAGGATGGGATTGAAAGCCTAATTATAAGCATAGAAGGAAGCTTAATTTTCTCATTTAATTAACTTGCTGAATAAACAAAATTTTCTGCGTACCCTGCTGTGGAGAGTTCAGAGAAGCCAAGTCGTCATTTTGTCATCTCCACTTTGCACTACTACTACATCACCTTGTCACGATGGAGAGATCATTAGGGAGACGCGCTTGGGCATCTCTCATCTGACCGCGTGATTGATCGAATAATTGATGCACTAGCTTAGCTTAAACTAGCTGCCGATTTATTTTTCTTTTTCCTTTTCTGCAGGCATCTGTCGCATGATGGTGATGGCTAACACTTCGCACTGGCCACCGATTAGGGTCTAATTTATGGTCACAGGGACCCTAAGTACTATTCGTAAAGACTATAATCCCTCCGGTAGTCCGGTTCACGTTTTAGATAACTTCAAGATGAAACAATTAAAATTTTAGTTATTAATAATTTTAAAATATTTAGTTCGAAGACTGTAATACGATGGTAGACTAGTCTTTTGACTTTAATAAACTTAAATATTTACTTACTTTTTATATATATTATAATAGAAAATCATAGTCATATATGTTTTAAAGATAGCAAAAATTATAGAACCAGAGGGTATATGTCCAACTGTTCAATATATATTTCTTGCTGCCCCATGGTAGTAATTACTACCACTATCCTACATTAAAAAGATAAATTAGTAGAGAAGAAGAATAATCCACGAGGTAGTATCATTTTGTTTTGAAAATTTTAAAAAGAAAATTAAGAACTGGGATTTAATTATTCTTTGAACTTTAAAGTAGGTAGGAGTTCAGGAACCCGGTATTATTGTTGATTGTTGAGTAGGTATTCTTTCAATTTTTTTTGAATGAACAAGAATTTTTTTTAACTGAATGTGATGGAGAAAGGGAAACTGCACCTTGATTATATACATCATCAACTGGCGTAGTTGTTTGCCTCTCGTATATCTTGCTCACATGAGAACACAGGCTGCCAACCATGGTCCATGCATGGCACAATTAAACGCTAGATTAGGCTGCAAGCAAATTAATTAACCACCTAAAATTCTGCCTAACCTCCTCACAAAAAATAAAAAGCAAATACCCGACTAACCACCACACAATTTCAATGAAATTTGGTACATTAAACCGCTGAAGTATTTTCAGTCAGACCAGCTGAGGAAAGGATGCGCTAGTCTCTGAACTCTCTAGTCCATGTTTTCAAAAAAACGATCAAAAGCCGTGAAATTTTGAGGTTTTGACGTGGGATGAAAGGAAATTCCGAGTAAAAATTTAAATGGTTTTCAAGAATTCAAAATTTGAATTGACGGAAATTTGATCGAAAACCGCTCAATCGGAAAATATCAACCTCGCTCTCTAGACTGCATTTGGTACTGGTATTCCGGCAGCGTTGGAAGAAGATCCCAAAAGTTAGGCACTGACGTGGTGGCCCCACATAAGGAGAAGGACAGAGGAAAGTCGGTAGACGTAGCTGCAATCAGGAAGCAGCTTGGAAGGTTTTTCCTCTCGTCAACAATTCTTGACCATGTTCATATCTCTGCTGCTAGCTCTTGCTTGTCTCGACATGATGATTGGTCCAATTTGGCTACGAGTATTAGATTTTTTTTTTCAACTCTGACTACAGACGGTGTCGGTGTGCATCGGGATGGAGTACTGATTTTTGCGGTGAATATACAAAACATGTGGCAGACATACTCCACTTGTTCAAAAAATGCTTTGATGCTTGATTGTTGTAGGGCTCTTTTTTTTTTCTTTTTAAGAAAATGTTGTAGGGTTTTTTGAGGTGTGATTTTGATCACAATATCTATTATATACTAAAATAAAACAAGTCTATTAAACTTTTTTAAAATACACTTAATTATTAAAACGCTCTTACACTGTCACATACCACCATCAGACAAGAAGGGTGACCCTTTTTTTAATTCTTTAAAAATAAATCTAATCTAATGGCAGAAATTCAACCATTTATCGATACGTACGTGCACAACCAACAAAAAAACATGCATACGTGCGTGTACAGCACGGGAGGGGTGGCCTGGATGTGGACCTTTCCCTGTTTTTGAATTTTTTAAAGATAAATATAATCAAATGCAAAAATTCAACCATTTATTGTTACATACGTGTACAACTATTAGATAAGATCTATTAAAGCAATCCCTCCCTCATACTATTCATCGGGAAAAAGACATACATACGCTCATATCTGCCTTTGCATGCCATTTAAAAAATTTGGAAAAAATGTGAGGGACTGAGTCATGTTTTAACATATATAAGAGATATATTATTTTTCATTATATCCTGATCTTTTGCATGTCATCAAAACCATCGTAAAAGGTTGACAATATAGATTGCATTATGATATATCACACGTATAACTAAAGTTAGATCTTGGAGAGGTGGCGGTCTTTAAAAATATAATATATTATAAAATGTAACTGAGACAAAGTAAGAAAAAAATCCTCAAAATTTTCGTTCAGCTCCTCAAAACAAAAACGAGAGTAATCTCAACCGGCCTTAGAACAATGTCAGAAAATAGAAAAAAAATAGCATCCCCAACAATTAGTTCCTCTAACAATTAGTTCCCCTAATCTCCACTAGTTAATTTTCAAAATCACATAATTAAATTCGTCACATGTAAAAATGAAAACAACAGAATTTAGCCGTGTTTTTTCTAGTAGATTGGATTTCTATTTTAATTTGTGTAAAATTAAGATTCTCAAAGTTTTTTAGAAATATTTAAAAATATTTGGTTGGTCTTTAAGGAGTGAGAAGTATACATGATACATAGATGTGAAAAATTCACCAAAAATATTTTTAGCAAATGATTGCTCTAATACAACCCCTTAAGTTATTATAAATAAGTTGTGAAAATAAATATATGTTTTTAGAATTAGTAAAGGTGTCTTGTGTAATTATAAACAATGGGTGTTGAAAATAAACAAGCCGCTAAACTATATGTATTTGTCAAAATACAAACAATGATGATGGTGCTCTAGCGATTATCATGGTGGTATGTCTTTAGCTATAATTTTTTGAATTAGTGTTGAATAATCAACCCTAGTCATTTTCAAAAGAGCAAATTATATCTATACCATTTGAGCAGTGCCAATTAACACCATAAACAAACTGTCTACTTTAATCGATTCAAAACTTACAAAAACTATCTTCATCATCATCTTTTCTTTGTCCTTCCCTAAAGGGCACCAAGTATGGACAACAGAGCTTATGATGATGTCGTAAGTGTCATATGGGCATGTATATGGTTGAGTTGAGGTAATCCCAATAAGAAGCCAGAATAGAGCTAAACTGACTTATTAAAGGATAGTTGATTTAAAATTTTAAAGCAAATTGGAAGCTAAAAGCACTGTCGGATTCTGATAGGCACTATCAGAACCTGCACAGTGCGGCTAAACAATAAGAACAACAAATAACTATATCTAACATAAGAGTAACACAAAAGTATATGTACAAATAGTGGCTAGGCAAGACAAGAAGTGACGTAAAGGATTGAAGAAATATCACTGTAGTTCACACGTAGTTTTGTTTTCGAAATTCAAATTCTTAAGAGTATTCTACTCTTTATTAAAAAAGCTTACAAAGAGCTAGGTTTTTGCTAATCCTTTACTCTTGAGATTGTACAAATATATTCTTCCTGGTATCTTTTTAAGATCTAACTTTTATAAACTTCTCTCGGTGCATCACAATCAAATCGGTGGCTTAAGTGTGACACTTAGCCATCTAGTAGTCTTTAACCTCTAAGAGTAATAGATACGATAAAAATTTCTTAGGGTTAAAAAGTTAGTCCTCAAAATTGAATTAAGAACAGTACCAAATCTCCTAAAACAAATATACTCACATAAGGTTTAAATTAAGTAGATCTACAGACTAAAGTTTAGAAGAAAAAAGGGCTCAAAGTGTGAGAGTAAAGCTTAAAACTAAGTCTCAAAATATTGGAATATAACTAGATGCATGCCTTGGGGGTGGGTGGTGGAAGCTATAGCACCCGATAAAAATCAATCATTGAAGACTGAGATTTCTCATATCAGATATTTCAATATTAGTCATTGGAATTTTTCACTAATGTAAGATTTAAACTCTACCTCATTCAACAACTCACATATCGGATATTCCAATAAGACCTATTAAATATTTTGTTATTTTTCTCAACACAAGTGTAACTCATATCAGAATATCCAAAGGCATATTAAAAATTCTAATATTTTTTCAATAGAAGCGATGGTATTCTTTACAGTAATTCTGATAGTAAATGGAAATTTTGTTACTTTTTTCACTAGAGCTGTTGGACACCATGTCGGAAATTCTGATAGCACTTAACAAAAATTCCGTTATTTATTCCAATATAACCATCTCAAGTCATTTCGGAAATTCCAATACAGTTTTGGAAATTCTAATTGGTTGAAAGGAAGCATAACTTCAATAAGTTTTGAAAAAACTCTTTTTGAAAAGGTCTTGAACACCAAATTTTTAACTCTAGGTTTTCAAAGTGACATCCTCTTTATATGACTTTTGCTATGACTCAAAAGAAAAAGTTGCTATATTTTACCATAGTTCTTCACCGTCAATTCAACTCAATAGAGGATTCACTCAAAACCAATCTCCACACATCTTAAAAGAATATAATCTCAATAGAAAATATTTCTCTTGATTATTATTAATCACTAAAATTAATTAGGGTCTAGAGGCTAACTACCATGCAATCCTTTTACGAGTGTTCCGCTAATAAACTTGGTGTTAAAATTGTGCTCCACACTGGTCTATATAGATATGGGACCATGTTTTAAGCCATTAGATAAGATAGCCGCTATTAACCAGTAGAAGGGTATTTTTATAATATTTATATATAAATTTGAATATAAGTGAGACATGATACTGTAGATATTTTTTATTGTAGTAAAGATGTCCCAAATATATAACTATTTCTAGTAATGAATTAGTTTTCCATATTTATTAAATATGGTTGCAAATGTTTATATTTTAGAACGAATGTATTAGTAGGTTTGTTTGATGTCACATATATAATTGCCTCTATTAAAAAGACACGGTTTTAAGAAGTAGTGGTGATTAGCGAGTTTACCTAAAATAAGGACAAAGTAATTTTTTTAAATCTGAGATACATTCTTATTATTTTATATATCAAAGTTTGTGGTCTCTTTTTTTAAAGCTACTGTCCTTATAGTGAATTTAGTAAAATAAAACGCGATCTTTTTATAAATAATAAATAAGTTGCCCGTGAATCTGCGTGGATTCAAAATTACGAGGTCATTGTTTTCAATTAAGCCTATTAAGGTGCAATCGACACTCAAAAGTATCAGAAGTTTGAAATGATATTTTAAATCTTAAACGTCATGTATTTACCACCGATAGTAGTAGTACCAAACGAGCCCTGACTTAGTTTCTCTCTGAATGGTGAGTGCTGCTAAGTTGCTCAAGTGCAGAGCAGAAAAAGAATGGAGGTCGTGTGAGAAGAGAAAATGAACAAAGAGAAGCGAAAATAACGGCAGCGTGAGAACTGAGAAGAGAAAACGAAGTGAGAGGGAGAGAGAGATAGATCACACCCACCAACTTGAACACGAGAAAGTTTGCTCCATGAGGCACATCATCGTCATGTTGATTCGATGCGCTGGTGGCGCATCTCCCATACTTTTTCGAGGCATCAACGACGACGAACAGCGCCACATGCAGTGTGAGACGCATGCAGTGCACACGCGCGGGTAGCGCTCGTACACGCTCGCCGGCGTCGTCGTCGACGACTTTTGCCATGATGATTGATTGATGGGCAAGCGGTAGCGGGTAGCACCACCAGCCCACCCATGGCGCAGGCGCGCAGCAACGCTGCAACAACGGCATTAGTGACGACACAGCCAATACCAAGGTCCTTACTATAGATAATTTTATGTTTCACACATCCCACGTGTTTCAACTAAAGAAAAATACTAAAATACCTTCCACTTTATGAAATCCCAATATAATTATCTCTTATTTTATCTACATTTAATATTTTTACACACTTCAACCCAATAATTACTAAAAGATAAACTTATTTTAAACAAATAAAAAGAAACATAGATGATATTATTTTAAGATAAATAGAGTAGCTATCTACAGCCTCCATCCAGTGGCAGAGGGAGAGGTCCAGCGGGGCCATGACTCTCCTAACATTTTATTTTTTTTTAGCCACTTTGGAATTAGCTTCATATAATAAGGAGGTCCTTGATAATGCTACTCTAAGTTCTAAATACCAAATAATATCTCATATATAATTAAAAAAATCTACATATTATAGTAACAATGTGTAGACTACTATTCATCATAGAATTAGAGATGGAATATTTTGTTTGATAGTTGATGAATTAAGAGATAAATCTAGAAGAAACGGTATTTTAGTAATATATAAATAAAAAATTCTTAGTTGCTTACCTTTTCGGCACTCCCCGTGTTTTTTTTCCTTGGCTCCGCCCCTGCATCCGCCCCAGAAAAAAAAAACTCTTTCTAGGTTTGAATCTGGACGTTTTCCGGGGACGGAGGGAGTACTGGCTAGCGAGCTTGGTTGCCTGCGCGGCGACAATGCTGCACTTCTCTTCTCACGGGATCTCCTCTCTTCGGCCGTGTCCCCTCCCCGGCCTCCCCTGTTTGGAGCAGGTGCCGGCCTGTAAGAACTCGCGGACCGCTCATGGAGCTCAATTGTTACGCTCCATTGGCCGACCGGCCCAGCGGCATTCAAGCGATCAACTCAACTCGGATCATGGCCATTTTCTACTTGTCTCCCCACTCTCTCTCTCTCTCTCTCCCCCTCCCGCAATCTTGCATTTCCTCCACAAAACTCCTACAAACGAGTTCTTTTTCCAGGTTAGTTTATAGCGGTTTCTCCAAGCTTCCCTCCAATTCATCCCGGCCAGTTGACACCGAAAGCGTGGATGTGTTCTTGGCAAATGTCGATGAGATGTTAGAAAGGGTTGCTTCCTCAAGGCGCGCGCGTACTCGCCCACAAGGTGTTCGCGCAAATGCCGCAATGGTCTTTTCCACTGGTTCATTTCCATACGCGCTCTCCTTTGAACCACCGCTTTGTTCCTCTTTATGACGGCTATGGACGTGAGACGTCTGGTTTATATCTCATGATGGGATCGATGTGATATGCGAGTTCATGGCGGACAGTTGCTATGAGGGAGGCAGTATCAGGTATTATAACATACACAATCGCTATCCTTTCCAAATTCCAAGTAGAAAAATGGAAAACACACAAATCTATCTATATTTACATTGTGAAGCCTCTTCTGCTACTAATGCTACTCATTGCTCTGCAGAGATTAATGATCGTGGAGTTTATGCACGCTGATTTGCCCTCTGCAAGGGCGATCACCTTCGTGTACAATGGTATGCCTTTCTTTTTCTTTTTACCTTTTATTTCTTTTTTCTGTACATACTCTCATTTTGCATTTACATAATTGAGCCTTTCTTTTTTGGTCTTTGTTCCGGTTGGTCTCCTCAGAAAGGGATCCATGCCTGTAATCGTGACAAGGAGATTTTATTTATGGTGCTAATGGTGCATAAACATAAATGGCTCTGGCCAAGATTGATGGCGTCCTACTGACCTTGATTAACCCGTTTTCAGTACCGCAGAAAATAATGTCATTTGCGGTGAAGATGCTTGTGATCTTGCTCCCTGCAGATAGCCTCCCTACTTTCTGCTGATTCTCTCTCAACCATATCTGTCAGAAATACAGAAACAGAAGCATTGTCAGGTTGGCTAAGTTCTATAATTTTCCAACGATGTAACCTCAAAGCAAAGGTGGTGCCTTGAATAGGCATAACCAAAATTACAAAATAAATTTAGATGACCTGAATGATACTAGGGCTTTTGTCACAGTTCAGGTAGATGAAGTCCTCCACCACTGCCATTGCCTCTACATTTGTTCCCTTCGATATCGCCATCGGCATTGTAGGTTTGCATCGCTTCTTCCAGTCCTGTTTTACCAATATTGTAACTTTTTTCTCGTGTCTTTCTAATCTGATTTCTGTCAGAGGTTTAACTTTGATCATTACCTTTATGGTGGATCCTTCCACTTGAGTACCAGCACAGTAAATCCAATCTTTATATACTGCGATGCAACTAATGGGTTGTTTCCTAATTCTCCAGCTTCTTGTAGGTGCTCTTATCTCGATCTTTGACCCCACTGATATTTCTAATTCCTGTGGAATTTTTTTGTTTCAGATAGCATGTTCCTAGATATGGTGCTACTACCACTATCATAACGACAATACTAACCTGTATACTTGAGTCTGTGCAACCAAGATAAGCTTTGCCATGAGCTACAGCTAGAGACTTGACATGCTTGCTCTTGTAAAATGCTTGGGTGCTTCTTGATGAATAAGAGAACTGTGGAGGTAACATGAATTCAATTATAAACGTTATTTCATACATTTCAAATGTGGGCAATCACCAAGAGCATATAAAGCAAACTGCATACCTTAAGAACGTTGTTCGGTGTAAGTACAATGATTTTGTCATTGTAAATTTCAAATTTCTCCACAGCTTCTCTTATTTGAATTACCTCTACGCATTCAAGCTTGCGTTGCACCATTTTCCATACCTGCAAAGAGCCTATCATTAGCTATTAACTTATTACAATTACTTCTTTGTAGTTGAAAACTGGTGCTTGTGTTTCTTACCCTAATAGACTTGTCAGCTGACCCGCTCAAGAGATTTTCCCCAGTGTTTGATAGTGCAAAACATGTAACTGCTTTCTTGTGCTCTTTAACCTCTCTTATGATTACTGCTCTTTGGCCTTTTATATCCCATGCCTGTAGAGGATCACATGAGAATCAGGAATTGTAGTTATGCAAGAACACCTTCATGAACTGAAGAAATACTCCTTTTTTGCATATTGCTTCCCGAACAACTTTTGTTATGTTAAATATGTGTGCTTATGTTGTGGATTTATGAGTGATTAGAAACTCTAGTGCAGATACATATGCTAATGTATCATTACCCTGATGGTGCCACTAGAATAACCAACAATGAGCTGCCCTCCAAAGAATATTATAGCAGTTGCTGCTCCATTGCCAGGTTGACCAATTTCCAATATCTGTGTATGCACACATGATACACGCTGCACTGACAACTTCAGATAATTAGATTTCATGTAAAATGGTGTTCCAAAAATAAGGACCCTGAGCAACTGTTAAGTAAATCTTAAATGAACTGATCACTCTTATATTTTTGTTTTCTATTACTGACTTCACTAAGTTTAGAAGATGTTTGTTGTGTTTAAGGGAGAACATGAATGGTCAAGATTTCACATTATTTTTGGTTCAGAAAGGAAGAGAGAAGAGAAGTGGAAAGGAGTTAAATTTGAACACTACTCACTGGCTTGCTGGGAAGATAAAAATCTGTAACTTGAAGTAACTCTTCAGCCATCCATATGAATGATGACAGCCGCCTTAGAGATTCTCGTGAACCCTCTGACAAGCTCATCAACTTTTGCTTCCCTGCATGTACCAAAATAACATTTTAAAAAAACAATATTGCTTTGATCATCCTTTTGTTACACATTTGAAAAATTGATTTTGACATTCTAAAATATTCATGGTTCTAGTTGATCAGTACTCAACCAAACCATTGAACTCGATGGTTATAACTTAGCAGTAATGGAAATTCTTTACCTTTTCCAGAGGTGTAAGTATAGAGAGACATGCATGCTAGAAGCCTTTCATCAAGCTCAAACCCTGGGTGCAAGTGTCTGGCTATGTCATGTAACAAGATCTCACAAGCGGAATATATCATGTTATTTTCACCGAGAGAAGCCAGCTCGCTTCCAAGCCATGCAGCACATACAAGGCAATCATGTGAGGTTCCCTTCATCTTGCTTTGCATTCCTTTGGCCAAAGCACGAAGAACTGGTACTCCTGTTACAATAATTGTTCGTGCAGATTTACTGCTCCATGGACCTATTTCTGTGTCCTGCATCATATTTTACTATGGAGTGTTAACTACTGTTAAGATAATATCAGTTATCTTGTCCGAATGAGATACTGTTTACATACTTCACCTGCAGGCAAGGATCAACCCAGTCGATATTTCTGATCATATTTCTGTGAGATGTTGATGTGAGTCCTGCTTTCTTTGCGAGCCATGCAGCAGTATATGATTCCCCCGACCAGGAGTAAGTCCCTCCTAGATTAGAAAGGAAAGATGCTGCTAATGCCTGCACCGTGCAGTTTTCTTGGGATGATAGGGAATCCAACAGGACTTCCATTGCTTCACCCCTGAACACACTTTTACCATCTGGTTCGTCCTACAAAAGCAGATCATTTTTTGGATAATGTGAGGTCACTTCAATGCTGTGTTTGCTCAACTGTTGCTAGTATGTCTTCATAGGAATGGTTAATAACCAGCGCTTTCATTTTATTCGAGGTGATATTTAAAGTTGTCCTAATGAGCTGCAGACAATCTGATGGTATTTGCAGGTCTAATAATTCTTCAGAGGAGTATCAGGGACAGTAGACATACCAGCATATCCAATTGGAGAAGAAGATTAG
This sequence comes from Oryza coarctata, assembly GCA_030770085.1. Classification (NCBI taxonomy): domain Eukaryota; kingdom Viridiplantae; phylum Streptophyta; class Magnoliopsida; order Poales; family Poaceae; genus Oryza; species Oryza coarctata. Next base: position 12,097,957 of record CM061471.1, read on the forward strand.
CTGCTAAAACCCTGTGTTCTGGTTCAGTTTGATGGAGACAGGCCATCAATGTATGCATAATAGCAATGCCTCCTAGCTGCTTTATTTCTTGCAGCAGGGAGTTCGCTGCAGATCTGAAGGTTCACACAATTCAACAAGCTATTTGGGAACTGAATTAACAAAATGGACCTTCTCAAGTTATGGATCATACCGAGGAATTTGAAGAATCTGATGGAAGTATTCAAGAGCGGCACACTTGGCACGGTGTTCTTTTCGTCTAACAAGGTGAAGGAACGGCTCCACTGGAGTAGCCTGTGACAAGAACTTCTTGCAGTTTCCATTAAGTTGTACACACCTGACGAGAATAGCTGCCAGGGCCACACCTTCTTCCAAGTTGTTATTCTTTGCAACATCAACAAGCTTAGATAGAATATGAGGAGAGCTAATGGCACCCAAGTGGACGTTGTTCGTTACATAGTCGAATGCTGTCACCAAGATCTCAATGAGAGCTATTGATGCTGATGTCGGTGTCAATGGAAGAACTGCAGGCCACTTTTTGGCGTCTGAATTACAGGCGACATGTAGAAGTGAAGGTAACAACTCTAAGTTTTTTATCTGTAAAGGTGAGGGATCCAACAAGTATATCAAAATGGCTGCCTCATGCACATCTCTCTTCAATGCACAGGCTAGATTGGATAAATGGAACTCCTTCCTCTTGATGCCTCTCATTGCATTCCTATCCTCAGATATCATAAGCAGGAGAACATAGACTGATGCCCTGATCATTTTATCCTTTTTAGATGTGGAAATGCTGTCAAGAAGTTGGTCAAGGATGTCTTGCCGTGCTGATGATTTGTATCTCACCTCAGAAGAACTATTCAGCAAGTGCCATATGGTTGTAACTTCCGAACCTGCATCCAGGTAGCTTTCTAGCCCATCTGAAACCAATAATTTCGATACTGCCTTCTCAAACCTTTCATGAAAGTCTACCTGGCTTTCCTTCCCCTTGCGTGAGCTGACATCACTCCACTCATCACTCTGTGAGAAAGCCTTGAATTTCCTGCTCATGCTTCCTCGGGAGACTATGTCAGATAGAGCACTTCTCTTCATAAATTTGGTTGAGAATTTGCTGAAGCATCTGAGATCATGCTTTGGTGTGCATTGTGGAAACATACCCTCCTTGATGAAATAGTTGGATGTTGAGTATGAATGCACTTTATTTATATTTAGGACTGAATTTGATAGACTATCCACTGAGCGCTGTGATTTGCTTGATTGTAGGTCGTTTGGTTTCATCTCACAGTCATCAACTTGGTAGAGTGGAGATTCAGGAGTGTAAATCATTGCATTTTCAGGAGAAGTGCACCATGTCAGATTCTTATTCTGAATTGATCTAACAAATATACAAAAAGAAAGTTAGGACAACATGAGAAACAGTAGATCAGATGATGTCTGATATAGTACCTTCCATGGAGTTTAGTTGACAAGAAATCTGTATCGATAGGCATAACCTTTGCTGACCTCCCTTTGTCATGTGGAACTTCCTGTGTTAGATGAATTAATTAAATGCCATAAAAACTCAAAGGCTGTTCCAGCATAAATTGATTTTGCAATTAGAGGTATGTTTTATCCCCCCATACATTATTGTTACAAACTGCATAGTCTGATTAGTCTCTATTTACAAACTTTAGGTGAGGATTTCAGTTAAATTTGCCAAAAATAAAAGAAGAGGTATGATTTTCTTGTATAGTCCTGAGGCTTTCTTGGACTCGTATCTTTTTTTTTGACTTGAGACTTGTGTCTATTTCATTTACTAAAATCTTTGGACTTCAAAAATTATGTAATCACAATTTGCAAAATTTTCAACAGTGTTAGTATTTGACCATGTATTACCTCGTTGTCGCTCTCTTCACTAGAATCAAGGTGTGAGTAGAAGGAAACAGGTGAATCTGACTGGTACTCCTCGAGCATTTCATGTAGGCACCTGCTGTCAGAGCTCACCTTGGTATCTTCTTGAAGTTCTTGATCCTCACAGTTGAGAAAATCCTTCAGCTCAGTGAAACCATCATGATCGCCCCAGTTGGAGTTGGAGGCTCTGCACCTTCCTTCTAGATCACCTGAGTGGATTGTCCCATCCTGCGCAAATGTCAAATTCACTTGAGCTCTAAGTGCAGGTAACTTCTGAATTCCTCTATAATACATTGCATTATATAAACACTTGTACAGAAAACATAACACTTACCTCTGAAAAATCCGTCCATTTTGGAATGACAGAGCTCACAGATCTTCCAAACTGAATGCACCTGTTCATGGATGAATGTATATATCTTCAGACAATGGGACAATGTACCCTTTTTTTCTCTATACCTACAGATAGTAGTAGCAGCAACTAGCAAGCACTACTTAGGAAACAACAACACTGAAGCCATCATCAATTCATCTACTGGTTATTGAACTATATAGAGCTGTAGCACTACTCAAAGTGATCTCTCTAGGTGGTGTTAAGTTTTGCAGGCATGCAGCTGTGGGTCGGGATGGTTTAGTGCACATGCTTGTCACAAGCTGCTAGTGGAGAATCCTTGTCCCCATCTTTGCTTCAAGAATTGCTCAGGAATTTGAAGATTGCATTTGGCAAGAAAGGTGTTTCAGTTCCTTTTTGATCTCTTTTGGAAAAGATAGAATGCTGATTTCCCTCTTTTTGCCACATCACAGAGGAAATGGTAGAAAGTGCAGATTTGTGCCCATGACCTGCCCCCAGTGGGTTCTACTGGGAAAGAAAAGCTCAAGGCAAAGGGAATAAGAGAGAGAAGCTCAAAGCATCCCTTTCACAGATCACAAGATGGTGTCCTAATCAAAATCACCCAAATAGAAAGGTTTTCATCTTGTATTTTTGCAAGAATTTAATGTTGATTTATGCCTATGGCTTGCAATCCTGGAACTCCATGTAGTGATGGAGGTATGCAACGTACTACCATAATAAAAGATCAAAAGATTTTCAACTCTCATTTATCTTTTAAAAAGTTTTGCGAAAATGCAAAAGCAATAGAGAAAAAGCGAAACTAGCAATTAAAAGGAGAAGGAAAAAAGTTGGAAGGGACATTTCACAAAAAGGCATTCAAATCCCAATACAAAAATCTTTTCCAAGAAAAATAAAAATTGTAGCATTACTTCGCCACATCATAGCCCTATCACGAAAAGGTTTCCCATTTTCACTTTTTGGTCTCTTCAGCAGCGTATGATTCATCGTCCAGAGAGGTATACGTGTACTTATACTGTCAGCGTATGTATATACGTACACCGGCTAGTTGTACGCCCATACAGTATACGTATGCCAGTTACCGTTATAATTGTCACGGTAAATCGAAGTTTCCCTCGTCTTCAACAAACTCACCCGCCGCTGCCGCTCGCCGGCGCGCCGGCGAGCACCTTGTAGTACATGAGCCAGTCCTTGTACCGCCTGGCCGCCCGCCGGGCCGCGTCCTCCTCGCTCGCGCCGCCGGAGCCGGCACCGGCGCGCGCCAGGACGGCGTCGTCGAACAGCCCGTCCCAGAGAGCGCGGGGCGCGAGGCCGCCGGTGTCGGCCAGCGCAGCGGGGCACACGACGACGGCCTGGAGGAAGTGCATGGCCATCTGCCACGCGTCCCCCCGCGCCGCGCGCACCAGGGCGAGGTAGAAGTAGGCGCACGCCACGACGCGCCGGTTGTCCACCCCGGCCGTCTCGCCGTCCTCCGGCAGCAGCGCGGGCCCCTGCAGCGCCGCCTCCGCGCCGTCGAGGCCGTCCGCGTCGATGACGGCGCCGGTGAGCGCGTCCGCGGAGTGGCGGAGCGCGACGAGGACGTCGTCATCGTCGCCGCCGCCGCCGTGGGACGCGAGGCCCCGGCCGCCGTCGGGAGGCTCGAGCAGGCTCAGGCACCGGGCGCGCGCGGCGAGCAGGGCATCCCGGTCGGCGAGGAGCGCGCGGAGGTGGTGGTGCAGGAAGGCGATGAGCGAGCAGATAGAGGAGTGCGGCGGCACCGCCATTGTCGTCGGCATTGGCATCGCGACGCCGGCGCCGAGCGAGCCGAGCGTTTTCTTGGCACTTGCTAGTGCATATGAGCTAGTATGAGCAATGCTCTCCTGACTCTTTGCTGGTGAGAGGAGACTAGTGTACATGCATGTGTGAGCTTGAGCTAGTGACAGAGTGAGTGACTGAGTGATACGCAGCTCTCCTGCGTGTCCAAGAGAAAAAAAAAAGTGATGTAAGAAGTATTGTCCTTGCATGAACAGTTAGGTAATCTTGTTAGGTATGGGAAAGCTGCTGGTCCTGTGCATAAGCTTAGATTGCAGCAGACAGACACGAGAAATTTTCTTTCCAAACTATCTTCATGTGAAAATAACTGTTTATTGTGAATATGTAGTTTTCTGCCATATAAAGAGGATCAATTCAGTGGTAGTCGATTCCAAGCAGCCCATTGACCCAATAAATTTTTATAGAACAGGTAAATCTAACTAGTTATCTAAAAAATGTGATGATCGATGATACTAAAATTCTATTGCGTGATCGCTTACGAAACAGGATGGCCACTAGAGGACACCTAGGATTGGATTCTATTAACATGTAAAGTCTTGTAAAGTCTTAAATCCCTTGACCACACAGTGGTAGCAGGTGACCGTAACCAATGCTAACTCTAGAGGAAAGTTTAGATTAGTTTCTGTGATTAACTTTCTACAAATCACAGTATGTATCTTTTATTTTCTTCTTTAAACCTTCATGTACTCTATTTCATCTGCCGTATGAGGCTAATGGATTCATTGCGTTAAGTCAATCCACTTTCATAGTATGAGAGTAGGATCGATCCCCTTTCCTCTAACTCTCATCACCACACCTCGCGACGCTGACGAACCGTGCCGTTCTCCAGTGGCATCCTCGTGTACTGTCCTCACGCACCGTCTTCCCACGCCGTCCTCCAGTGGTGTCCTTTTGTCCTCCCGTAACGTCGTCTCGTGGCTCCTCCTCAAACCGCTACCGGGCTCCCGCGCCTCCATCGCTCCTCTCCCATGGCGCTCTCCTCCTAAAATCGTCATTGGCTTCTCACTACGACGTCCTCTTCTGCACCATCACCGCTCCTCTCCTACGGCGTTCTCCTTCTAAAACCGACGCCGGCTTCTCACCGAGGCATCTTCTCCCTAAACAGCTAACAGTGTCTCGCCTCGGCATCCCTCCCCACCATTGCTCCTCTTGCCGGTGTTTCCACCAATGCCATCCGACGTTGTCATTGCCCAGGCAACGCAGGATGCTACACTTAGATAGGCTACAGCCGATGTTGTTGCCGCAACCAAAGCAGCCACCGTCGAGGCCAAGGCGGCTTCTGCCAGGGTGGATATGACCGTTCGTCATCTTGTCAAGTACGAGAACCTAGAGCAATCCTAACTTCATGCCTAGGCCATCGCGGTGTCCAACATCAAGATGATGATTTCTCTCATCCTCGAGCAGACGTCCATGAAGTACAGCCCCTAGCGCATGCTCTTCCTCAACATCGTGACCAAATACGCCCTCAACTGCCTGGTGCTCTCCAATGATGATTTCTCCATAGATCCTCATTGGCACCGTATGGACTGCACTATCAAGTCGTGGTTGTTCGGCATGGTGTTGCCCGAGCTCATCGAAGCAGTGTCCATCGTGTCCCTGATGCCGCGCTCCATCTGGCTCGACCTCAGAGAACAGTTCATCAGCAATAAGGAGACCCATGCCATTATCTTTGATGTCGAGTTCCAGACCCTTGTCCAGGGCAACCTCTTCATCACCGATTACTGCAACAAGATGAAGCATATGGCGAACGCTCTGGCAACTTTGGGTGAACCAGTCTTGGATCGCATCTTAGTCCTTAACGTTTTTCGCGGCCTCAATGAGCAATACTGCTACATGGTAGCATTGATCAAGCGCACGCGTCCGTTTCTGGCCTTCTCCGATGTCTGTGCGGATTTCCTCATCGAGGAGGTGACCATCGCTAGCAAATCTTCCACTCTGACAACACTCATGGCCACCACACCTGTGCATCCTCCGGTGCAGGGTCCTGGTATTCCCCACCCGAGCGTTATCGGTGGCGGCGTCCTAGGACATGGTAGCACCATCAGTGCTGGCAGCCATGACGGACTGGGTGGCTTAGGGAATAGGGGCGGCTACAGCAAAGGTCGTCGGTGTTGGCATTCCAACTAGAATGGGGATGGACAGCATGGACCACCACACCCCACTGGCACCTGGCCGCCACACTGGTACCAGCTCGCTGAAACTTTTGCTGTCTAGCCAAACCAACCCGGCGTGCACCCACACCCTCCTCTGTCGCCGCTTTCCCCTTGACCCCAGGCTCTTGTCACCAGCACATTACCGTTCATCACCACAACTCCTCTGCAGCAGCAGTAGCTTTGTCTTTAGCAACAACAACAGCAGCCGTTCGCCGAATTCACCATCATGAATCTCCAACAGCATCAACAGCAACCGCAACTGTTCCCCCTTCATCCTATTATGGCATTTCTCCCATTGCATCGTCCCAGCAGTAGCCTTGGTAATGGGATCAACAGTACTTGGTGTAAAACTTCAACACATAACCCTCACTCCTCCACTGAGCAATAACTGGTATATGGACTTAGGTGCTTCCTCTCACATAGTCTCAAACTCCAATTCTCTATCTCATATTCAGTCACCTAGTTCTTTTACCCCTTCTAACATTGTTATCAGCAATGGATCCTTATTACCTATCATTGTTGTTGAGTCTACTTCTTTTCCTATGATTGATTGTCCTTTATATTTACATAATATTCTTATCTCTTCTCACATCATTAAGAATCTCATATCAGTCCGTCGTTTCACCACTGAAAATTATTGTTCTATTGAATTTGACCCTTTTGGTCTCTCTGTGAATGATCTGGTAATGTGGAACGTGATCGTCAGATGTAATAGCTCTAGAGAGCTCTACTCCTTTCGGCCGCCAACCCAACCTCACATCTTTGCTGCCATCACATCCCTAACCGTGCTTTAGCACTGCCTGCTAGGTCATCTTGGTCATGAATTTTTATCTTGTTTAGCATATTCTATAAATTCTAACTATAATAAAAATGAGTTAGAAACTTTGTGTCATGCTTGTCAGTTAGGTCACTATATGCGCCTTCCTTTTTCTCAGTCCAGTTCTCATGATCTCAAGAATTTTAACTTAATTCATTGTGATTTGTGGACTTCCCCAATTGTTAGTGTCATTGGCTACAAATATTATCTTATAATTCTTGATGATTGCTTACATTACTCATGAACTTTTCCTTTACGTCTCAAGTCAGACACATTTTCTACTCTCTCATTTTTTTTCTTATGTCACCACTCAGTTTGACACCACAATTAATACTATCCAGTGTGTCAACGCTCGGAAGTTTGATAACTCTACCGCCCGCTCCTTTTTCCTTACTCATGGTGCCACCATTCGCATGTCATGCCCACACACTTCCTCCTAAAATGATCACGCCGAACACATCATTCGTTCCACCAACAACATCATGCATTCCATCATGTTTTAGGCTAGCATTCTAGCATCCTACTAGGTGGGAGCCCTTCACATGGCCACCTATCTCCTCAACCGTCACCCAACCAAAACCTTTTACTTCCAGACTCCGTATTTCGCACTGTACAACGTTCATCCATTCTATGATCATTTTCGTATCTTTGGCTGTAAGTGCTATCCTAATTTATTTGCCACCACTCTACATAAGCTTGCTCCTCGATCCACCCCAGGCGTATTCTTAGGATATCTCTTGAAATACAAGGGGTACCGCTACCTTAATCCTGCTACTAACCACCTAATTATTTCTTGACACGTTACTTTTGATGAATCTTCCTTTCCTTTTGCCGAGCTTCCTATCCCTCTCCCTTCATCCACTCTTGACTTTCTTTTGGAGTCTGACTATGTGCCTAGCCCTATTGGTCCAATAGTTGTTGCAAGTATAGGTCGTGCGGGTTCTAGTGTTGCTAGTCTTAGCCAGTCTTCCGCAGCCTCCGATGAGCCCCTTTTTTGTGCCACTGACAGCAAGGTGCTTGAAAATCTAAACTCCATCAGCTCGTCTGCAACAGCTCCATTTCATGGGACAACTGCGATGGAGCCTCTTTCCCTTGCATCCACTAGGCCTTCGACCGTTTCTAGGCCATTTCCGCACACCGGCCCTTGCCTGCCCTTAGTCTCTAATGATGGGCACCTTTTGGCCCGAGTTGTTTCCTCGGAAGCCGCCTCCTCTTCACTACAGCATAATAGCACATCTGATTTTAGCGCATTACTTCCACCTGGTGCGATTCTAGTCTCGACTGTCGTTAATGATCATGTTATGGTCACTCGGGGGAAGCATGGTTTTCGTCAACCCAAAGAAATCCTAGATCTACATGCCACCGTGTTGTCTTCTCTTTTGAAGACCTATCACAGTGTTTTAGCCAACCCGAACTGATGGGATGCTATGATCGAGGAATTCATTGCCCTCCAAGCAAACAATACCTGGGATCTCGTACCTCCACCACATGGTATCAATATTGTTACTGAAAAGTGGGTCTATAAGCATAAGTTGTACCCTAATGTTACACTAGATCGTTATAAAGCTCGTTGGATACTTCGAGGTTTCACATAGCGCCCTGGTATTGATTTTGGTAAAACTTTTAGTCCTGTTGTGAAGCCAACCACCATCCACACAGTTTTGTCTCTTGCATTATCTTACAATTGGCCCATTAATCAGTTAGATATGAAGAATGTTTACTCCATAGCACTTTGAGAGAAAAGGTCTATTGTACACAACCATATGGTTTTGTCGATTCCTCTAGGCCAGATCATGTGTGCCGCCTTAATAAATCTCTATATGGCTTGAAACAGGCATCCCGAGGCTGGTACAGTAGGTTTGACTCCTTTGTTCAATCTATTGGTTTTATTAATCCATAAATATAAATCTGATACATCTCTCTTCGTTCTTCAGCGTGGGTCAGACATAACATACTTACTCCTTTACATTGATAATATTATTATGACTGTCTCTTTTAGAGATCTGTTACGCAACATTATAACTTTTGTTACAATGGAATTCTCTATAAAGGATCTTGGCAGTTTGCATCATTTTTTTGGGATGTTTGTTTCTCGGAGTACTGATGGTATGTTCTTGTCATAGCGCTACTATATGCTTGAGATTTTGGATCGTGCTAGCATGACTGATTGCAAACCCTGTTCCACTTCCGTTGACACAAATGCTAAGCTCTCTACTGATGGGTGTTGTGTTACTGACGTTACTGATTATTGTGCTCTTGCTGGCGCTCTTCAGTACCTTACCTTCAATCGCCTAGACATCTCTTATGCTGTGCAGCAGATTTGCCTTTATATACATGATCCTCGTGAGCCGCATCTAATTTTGATCAAACACGTTCTACACTATGTCAAGGGCACCTTGGATTATGGTCTACATCTGCACTGTTCTTCTAGTCGTGACCTGGTTACATACTCTAATGCTGATTGTCCTGGTTGTCCAGATACCCATCGTTCTATCTCAGGATATGTTGTGTTTTTAGGTGATCATTTGACCTCGTGGTCCTCAAAGTGCTAGTAGATGGTGTCTCGTTCTAGTGCCGAGGCATAATATCGAACGATTGCTAATACTGTTATAGAGGTCTCTTGGCTACGACAGTTACTTCAGGAGCTCCATTTCTAACCTAGGTGTTCCACTGTAGTGTTTTGTGATAATATCAGTGCAGTCTATCTCTCAACAAACCCGGTGCAGCATCAGCGTACCAAACATGTTGAGATCGACTTACATTTTGTTCGGGACAAAGTCACTACAGGGAAGATTCAGGTTCTTCATGTGTCTACTACTTCGCAATATGTCGGTATCTTCACTAAGGACTTAACTTCCTCTGTTTTTATGGAATTTCGATTCAATTTGAACGTCTCTAGTCCTGACTAATGTTGGCGTTCCAACTGCGGGGATGTGTTAACATGTAAAGTCTTAGTATGTAAAGTCTTAAATCTCTTACCTTCTATAGGACAACGCAGTGGCAGCAGGCATTCGTAACCAGAGTTAACTTCGGAGGAAAGTTTAGATTAGTTTCATGATTAGATTTCTGCAAACCATGGTATGTATCTTTTGTTTACTTCTTTAAACCTCCGTGTAGTCTATTTCATCTGCCGTATGAGGCTAATAGATTCATTATGTTGAGTCAATCCGCTTTCAGATCTGCCACGAATTGGAGGCATCCCTTGCTATTTGCTCTAATTGGATGATTCTCATGTGAATTGAGCCAGTGGTTCAGTGAGGAGTAAAGAGTTGAGAGGGGAACATATCTGAATCACTAGCTCAGAGATGTGGGGTTGACTGAACTTAGCTAGAGGCTCAGTAACTGCAGTGTGTCATCACACACCTTGGCATTGCATAGGTTCAGTTCTAAAACTGACCCTAACCCGTGAAATACATTTTCTTTTGATAATGAAAATCGCTTGGTACATTTCTAATACACCCATTTACACAAAGGGATAATCCAGGCCCAGCGAACCCGAATGGCTATCCGGGCTCACTGGCGGATCACACCATTAAGAGAGCCAATATTTCTATTGCTCAATAACATTGAAAATTTTTACTCGTATATTTGTCCGTATATTTGCCCAGACTTTCGAGGTTTTTTTTTAATCCGCCATTACATTTACATACACCATATGTTATGAACTGGTTATAAATGTCCGCACGACGGCCGTAAAAATGTCACGGTGGTACCGCAGGGTGGGTTAGTTAATCATACACACGCACACACGCATGACCGGCCGGAGATTATACCGGTGGTAGCCATGGGATGCCCATCAGCTGTGCTGCACTGTAGGTGCGTGCGTCCCTGCTCTGCTGCCATGGCGTGTCTGGTTGAGACATGGCCCTCCATCACCCGTACCTACGACCTGCCAAAGCAACCATGGATATGCAATATTGCAATGCAACCAGTGAGGTTGGTCAGTTCACGGGAGGGAGGGAGGAGGAAGAGGACCCCCTCCCCTCCTGTGGCCCACACGCCTTAATTAATTGGGTCTCACCCGAATAATCATATAGCAATGAAGCAATCCTCTCTCTCTCTTATTGCCCCGTTCAAAAAAACTACTGTCAAAAAACAAAGTCTTTTTGATGGAAGTAGTAGTAGAAAGAACTTGGCATATTGGAAAAAAAATTCTTTGAGGGCTCCTTTGGGAGAACTTTGGAATTTGGTAAAATTCCTATGGAATGGTTTGGTTAAACTTGGAAACCTCGTGAAAAATGTTATGTGTCAATTTCTCCTTGTAAATCTCCGTGCTTTTACTACGGAGCATTACAGCTTGATTGATTATACAATTCAACTAACGTTTCTATCTTACTTTTCAAAAATAAAAGTTTCTATCTTGACGTGCCACAGCAATTTCATATGTTTTTTAATCTTTCTACTATTCCTACCCTAAAATATAAATAATTTTTCAAGACAGAGAAAGTATATTATGTATTAATCCCTTGTTCTAAAGTATACTTATAATTGTTTTACAACTAAGTATCACCGTAAAATCCTTGTAGTATGTTAGATTGGTTTATCTCCAACGTATATTTACGAATGAAATACCTTCATAATTTATTGCCTCAAGCCACACGTATCAATTCCCTACTCATGATAATATTAAATGCTAGCTGTGACAACGGACAGCAATGCTAGCTAAACCTCCATGAATTTCAACGTCGCCATAAATTGTAGTACCAGGCTTTACTATGATTATTCATGTACAGTAGTACTCCTGTACTTCCTCTTGCATAACATCCCCTTTTTTCTTTGTTTTTTTACCAATCCTTGGTCTTTTTCGTAAACCGTACTTACGACAATGGTGTGCTACTGCTTCCATTAATCCATTTTATACTACTACTCAAACCCTTTTGGCAACGTTAAAAATAGAGGTAAACAATTAAACATCACAATTAAATATAATCTTCATTTAAACTTGCCAGAATGACCAAAGAAAGTCCATCTAAATATTATTAAGATTGAGGGAAACAATTTTTTTCCATATACAGTCAATTGTTGATAAAACACGTTTCGAAACCACGTACCAACCACATAAACATATGCTACTAAAAGAAGAGTAGAGCACTAAACTGACTGCCGCTATACGCGACTGATTGTTGGTGAGCTTATATCAATACCATAGAGTGGAGTCTCTAGAAAATGACATCTCAAAGATGTTGTTGTTGCCTATTCAAAGATCTGGATATGTTTTTACTCAGAGATTCTCGCTAAGAGAGAGAAGGGATATCTCGATAGTGCCCCAGGAAGGTTACCATAACTAAAGGCATATTCACTATAGGCTTTCACCTGAGACCCTCTACAACACTATCTTTATGGTCTTCCGCCCACCAACTTAAATATCACAATCCAAACACCGATAGCATGTGACAATCATCACATTGGATCGACGGCCCTCTATTAGTCAACTTTCAATCATGTTGGTAGCAAGACTGCCACTGTATCTCATTGTCAGCACCCTCAACCCTCCCCGCCACTCCCCGAGTGCTAGGTTAGGTTGTCTCCACTTCACCGCCCACTGGTCTCTCGCCGAATCTGCCAAGAAAAACATAAAATTGGATGAAGTCACCTTAGTAGCCTAAGTCTTTCCTTGTTAACCTACCATTGACCTTGTCTACCTATGTAGCTTTCTAAAGAGGAGGGGACAAGCTCCACAAGGAGAGAGAGTGCCTAGTTAACATAAAAGGAGATGACTCTACCTTGTTGCCAACGCTTTCTACCATGCTGCCACTCCCTTGTGCGTTGTCTTAGGTCTCCTCTGTCTTATCACTCACCAATCTCCTTACGGAATCTAGCCAAGAAGAACCTAAAATTGGACACCGACGATTCAACAGGCCAAGCCTCTCTTGCTATCAAGCCGTTGCCTCTACCTATCTATAGAGCTCCCCACGAAGAAGGGGAGAAGCTCCACAAATAGAGAGGGTGTTTGGCCAGCATCAAGGGAGAAGACTTGTTGTCATTCTCCAAACCACCACTGCTCTTGATAGTCATCGACTCGTGGGGCACCACCATCCTCTAATTCGGCAGCCTCTCTGCTTCACCCTAGGGGGCACCCTCTCAACCTCTGCACGAGGGGCATCAACTCCTACGCCCATCATCACCACCAGACACCACACCTATCGTCGAGAGTCACCCGACGTCACTGTTACCAAAGAGAGACATATGCCATTGCTACCAGCCACGCCATAAGAGAAGTTGGTGCGTAGGAGCCGCCAAGCAACTGTCCTCCCTGCCCGTTACAAAACCTATGCCACCACTAACCTGCAAGCCACCTCGCCAGATACGGCGTCGTCCCCTCAACATCGTGGTTGCCCTGATGCTATCGTCGATGGGAGGTCGGATGTGGCCATAGGGGTCAAAAACCCATCAACCCTATCGTTGCTAGCAGCTGCCAATGCGTGAGCCGCCACGCTACCATCCTCCACGCTAGATCCGCTCACCGTTGTCATCCTCCTTTCCAGCAGCTTCCAAGGAGGGACGAGAGGCGCACCACCACCATCCTTACCGTCTCATAGGTTCTAATGGTCAGCGCCACTAATGGAGGGAGGTGGGTCCTAATGGTCAGCTCCACTAATGGAGGGAGGTGGGTCGCCGTCCGTGTCGACCTTCACGAGCTTACGGGGCCAAAAAGTCTCTCTGCCACCGAGAAGACAACAGTTACGGATCCAATCATCTTCATTTAATGTATCGAGATTTCAAAACGCCAAAGAACAAAACAAACCTCCTACTTGGAGCAGCATGCATTTTAATGCATATCTCTATATAAAAAAAAACATGGTAAAAGTCTGACGCTGAAGACCATAAAAAAATACAGTTACAGTCTGTCATCCATTCGTTCTGTCGAGATAATATACACTGCAATTCATTCTGTCGAGCTAAAATAAACTTCAATTCTGTACTTTGCAGCCTACCTCGATCGGGCAGTGTTTAATTCTCGTGTATTGTACTTACTCATCCAAAGTACATTTAATTACCAGCAACCAGCTTAGACAGAGTGTAGCCTTCTCTCTCGATTAAAAGAAACCAATCATTGGATCAAAGCTTGTTGCCTTCGGCCATCCAGTCTAGATGGGGTCAAGAGACAGGACAGAATGACAGATTAGTCTCTCAGGCACGCAGATCTTAACAACCACGCAGTTTTTTTTTTAACTCGTGGTTAATCCAGTACCAAAGAATTGGCTAATTGACGCCTTATCTTGTCAGAGTTTTATCGAGTTGAGCTTTGCATTTTGGATATAATTTAGTAGGAGCAATTACACTTGCAGTTCGCTCATGGCACACGTGAATGTCTGCGTCGTTTGCGTTATCGGATCAGAGATGCAGACGCAGCTAGCGCATCGTGACAGGGACACCCCACAAGGAGACAATCCTGTCCGTAAAAATTTTTCTGCTGTCTAAGATAAACTCCATGAAACCTGCGTTTTCTTAACCGGTTCTGCCGAAATTCTGACAAGTTGGTGTTAGTCTAATTAGCAAGTACCTGTCAAGCTAGAGTAAGAGAACAAGAAATTGACAAAAAAAAAGAAGAAAAGAAGAGAGGATTTGTATGTATAACATCGTTAATCACTTGTGGCCGTTGCATTGGGGACGTGACCAATGTGATAAGATCTGCTCATAAAGTCGAACATATTCTTGCTAGCACCTTGATGCTGTGGGTCTGTTTTCTTTGGTACATTATATAGTTCTATTTGAAAAGATTGAAATTCTAAGATGCAACTGATAAATATCTAGTTAGTGATAATCTAAATAATTTGGAGTTCTCTAGCTTGTCTATTAGTTCTTGATTTTACAACTACTAAATTTCATAATTTGAAGGGAGCATCTGCATTGTTTAGGGAGCTAGAATTTCTTAGATATACAGCTACAATATCTTAGAAGCTCCAAACAAAGCCACACAATTTCCCATACTTACATCTTAACAAATATTGAATAGTTTTGTCAAAAATTTTAAACCCATTGCATTTCCATAGGTTCCATATATAATTAAGTGGATAAATGTCAGATTTTATTATGAAACCTTTCTTTAATATAATTTTTAAAATAAATGTTGCAGTAAATTTTCTTTTAAAATAAAGTATGGTGTCATGGCAAGCTCTTAGCATGTTAGCCATGTCCAGCATTATAGCCAAAAACTCTTGTCATGGCAGTATTGTCACGCTAAATTACATGGCTAAAAACAAGTTAATGATGGGGATTTTGTTAAATCCAAATCTGGTCAAATAGAAGTTCGGTCCGATGTACTTAAATACGAGAAGTTCTGAAAGATCTGTTTAACTCTAGTGTATATCCTTATGCTTTTTAACGTCTTTGAGTTATTAAGGTTTAGAGTGTGCCATTCAATTTGAGCTCTAAATGATAAGTAAAAAGATTAAGTTAGATCATCGAGCCAATCGACCAATAGATCAATACAAACTACTGCTATCGGCTGAAAGTGTCGATAAAGTTGAGATAGTCATTGGCTATTAGTCTGATGTAGGTATATAAACACAATACAACGATAGCTTATTTACATATTTACTAACAGTCCGATGCGATCATGATACGAACAAGTAAACTCATTGGTTAGCTGAGCCAATAGAGAAAACAAAACCTACTTAGATCACGATACTAGCCCTATTAAAAACAAACTTAATATATCGGACCAAACCAAGACAGTATAATATTGGATCTAATAAAACTAAATCAATCACTAACAAACTGATCATAGATAATCTATATATATCGGCTAATAAACTGATACGTTAAATTTAAAGCTCAATGTAAAGATAACTCATCGACTGATTACTTTGATAAAACATCGTATAAAGACCCGTCGACTTAGTCTCAATCTATTATTAGTAGGTTGAATCTAACTGATGCAATACGAGACTAATGATGATAAAAAAACTCGATAAGCCGATATATCTCACGCAAATGTGATGTGATATAATGGATCAAATTAAGAGGTCGGACTCAACCAATGTAGCCTCAGACAGAACCGATATACTAAGATAATAATAGGACTTACTCTTTCGTCTGAGATCAGACTTAACTAATGCATCCCCCGTTGAGAGTCAAAACCTACTAAGAAGATGTGATCTAATATATCAGACTAAGAGGTTAGACCCAATAGATATATTCTTAAACAAAATCGATATACGAAGATAAGACTTACACCTTCATCGGAGATTGGACTTAACCGATGCAGCCCTATGTCGAGAGCTAGAACCCGCCAGTAAAAACTTAGAAGAACTAAAATAATGATGCACTAAAATTATATTTATCTGTGTAGATGATCTACAAGTTCTCTATGAGTATATATTTATACCCCGCAAAATTACATAGTACAAACAATCTTCGAAAATTATTTCCTAAATAGAAAAGGAAGAGATATAATAAAATTAACTACTTCTAAGTATAAGAAATATGCTATAGATATAAATCCACTTTACCGTGGTTTCTACGGCTACTTTCTAGATTCAATCTTATCTGAAAAATCTTCCATCTATCGATTGAATCGAATCCATCTTCAAATGTTCGATCGACTTTTTGCATCTATCAATTAGTATCTTTCTATAAGCTAATCTACTTTCTGATACTTAATTGAATTTATTTGCGAGCTTATCTTGGAATTAACATATTTTTTTAATAACAAGATTAGGAACATATCCAGTGAAAACTATTAAAAATCTATAAAAATCAGACCTAAAATTTTTATAAATTCATAAAAAATATTAGAGATAGATGTAGACATAAATACATTTTCACCAAATCTCAAATCCAAACTCAACTTTATTTGAGAGGAAAAAAGACTAATTTTAGGTAAATAGCGTCATATCTTAAATCCAAACTCAAGTTTATTTGGAAGGAAAAAAATAAATTCCAAATGAATAGTAACATGATACTATTTATCTGAGTTTTTTATTTTTATTTTCTCAAATAATGTTGTGTTTTGAATTAAGATTTGATGAAAATGCATTTTATGTATACACAATTTTTTTTATGAATTTAGAGAAATTTTAGGTCCGGGTTTTATAGGTTTTCATTTATTTAATGATTTTTACTTGATATTTCCTTAATAATATTAAAAATAATAATTGGTCAAACATACCAGGACTATGAAAAAGACCGCATAGCAATGAACAATTCTGATTGGATTCAACCAGGTCCCAGGGTCTCATTAATTCCCTAAACAAAATGAAAAGAATGATTATAAGGTCTTATCGCTCCGTCAGTGTATCTACAATATGACCTTGAGGTGTAGAATAATAAATAATCAATTAAGGACACTAGGAATATATGGGTTTTTTTTTGCATGTTCACCTTGTTGAGGTGTCTTGGTCTACCTTGTCTACAAGGAGGGGAAAAGGTTGTTCACAACCTGGCCAACCTAGCCCCAATCTTGGATGCATGCAGTACCATAGAATTATTGCATTGTGTCTCATTGCATCCTCTCTGCAAGGTCCAAAGCCACACACAATGGTCTGCTAAACCTAACTACCTGGGCATTAGCCTCTGTGTGCAGATGGTGATGCACATACTAGCACACCATCCATCCTATATGTTGCCAAGATCTTCAAGGCCACTCACTTTGGTGAATTATATATTGGCATGGGATATGTTGGCATCCATGGACACATGGTATATTTTCTAATCAAGGAGCCATTATATGTGCATTTAATCCAAATACGTTAGGTGGGTTTTAAAAATGTGTGATATGTGATTATTTCCTTTGTATGACACTCATAATTCTTGCATATTTTTTAGTTGATTAGCTGGTTTTAGCCTCACATAATGAAAAGACGGAATTTAATGCAAGCATTGGCAACCCAAAGGCTCAACTACCCCAGGGCCCAATCAGCTGTGCCCAGGCTCACCAATGAGCTGCAACATAATATGAGAATTCAGTTGTTAGCATCCAGTGACATCTAGGTTTTAGAAAATTCCTAGTACCAGCACTATGTGTAAGAGACTATTATAAACATTCAATACCATATAACGAATTCAACTATCATCATATATGCAATGCTAACATTATTTAAAAAGAAAAAAAATACATTGCTTCTCCAAAAAGACTAAATGCACATCAACTGGGTACATCTAGAGAAAAAAAGGGGCCAAAATCCAAAAGCAAAAAAGAGGCAGAACTCCATGTGACAAACAGTACTATGTACACACATATGTACTACTAGAAACAAATGGCGGTAGAAAATCAAGAGAAAACGGCACGCCACCATGCATCTTTTGTCCCGGCTTTCTGCATGTATCACGAGACTGCTTCCATCAAACAGCAGCAACGGCCAAAATAAAAATGGCTTCATTTTATTTTACATGCCATAACATTCCCAAAGGTTCACAAGATTCCTCTACTAGCTCAGAAGCATCACGGAGAGAAAAAAAAGTCGGGACAGAAAAGGTAAGATTCAAGCAGTAGTACTGCAGCAAATTATACTGCTTCTGAAACCACTGTTGTTTACATGTTCCATCCACAAAAAAACCATTTCTTTTGCATGGTTACATGTAAGTAAAGCTGGGCGCAAGAACGCTGAACAATTTCATGCAGATAAAGCTGAACAGCAACTTGCAAAGTTTGCAGACAAGTTTGCCACATTCCTCACATCACATGCCACTCTTCTCTGAACTCTGAACTGCAACTCTTGGTTTCCCTGTATGCAGAGCAAATGGGAGCTCTGAATATATAGGTGCTGCATATTGCTGCATCCTCTTTATTTCTCTCTCCTCATCTGCATTATTGTCATTGTCCAAGAGAAGAGACAATGTTTTTGTTCGTGGCAACAAAGCACTGTACACATTAGCTGTGCTGCATACGGAAGGGCATCATGTATAGTGGTATAGTACATAGTATTTATGCTGTGATGAGCAGGAAATAAATGTAGCAGTATGTCTGTATGTAGAGAGGTGTGAAGACAGGGTGAGTGTGTGGCTGTCCAGTACAGGTGCTGACTGACAGTCATCTGTATCATATTCAACTTTTTTTTAAACTAAACTGGCAGGATAGCTGTCAATTATATTTCAAATAGGAGTAGAACACTAGATGGGTTATATGAAAAAGAAAAAAACCCGTGGCCAGTATCACCGCACAGCACAAGAACAATACGAAAATGTCTAACTAACAAGTAAAAACAACGATGAAACCCAACAAGACATCATTATTGTGTTTGCCATAAAAGTCACTTTGGCTTTGATTTTAAAAAACCCAGTCGAGCTTACCACCTAACGACACCGTAGCTCCGACTTAAATCGCGTCATCATCGCTAAAGATGTCTCCAAAACGAACAAAAACAGCATCAACTCCTTATGGTGAACATTGGCTCCAGCTACCAAGTACCAAAATCAACACCCCTAGAAAGAGACTATAACACCTTATCATTGTTAAGGTTGGATGTTCCAGCAACAAAGTAGCTTTAACTTCACCAAGCATAAACAAACAAAGAAAGCCGGTCGCCCACCATAAACAGGAATGAAACCAAAAAAATGAGGCCCACGCCTCATATCCTAGGTTTTAGAGATGACGTAGGAGTCCGTCAATGACCATTGCTGCATGGGTATGTTTCTCTAAAGCAGTGCCCTCATGGAGGATGCAACGTGAAACGCCGCCACCACTAGTCTAAAAGTCAAAGCAACGTTTTTACCAAGAGATTAGTGGAAAGGGACAAAAAAAACCATAATGACACCTCCAAGAAAAGTAACAGTGCCTAAGGATATCGTCGTTGTCTAGTCGGCCAAAGGTCTACCAAGGCTTTCGCCAGCAATGTCCACCCAACCCCACACAACTAACCCACACAAAGGACTGTTGACGAATGACCACATCATCCCTCTAAGATCAAGCCTAGGCCATAACCCCACAACTCAGGCGAGCTTATAGAAACTTGTTAGTCGTTGCCAATCCGCCACCATAGCCTGATGCGCTATCACCACCATCCTTCCCTTGGAGCTCCCCCGATGAGGACTAGGGCATTTCGGCAACAAAGGGGAAAAGCTCCATGGAGGAGAGGATATTCGGCCGGCAACCAAGAAGACAAACAGTCACTGTCATCGGCCACTTCATTGCTCACTGCCACAAGAGGTAGGGTCTACCACTGCCACTAGTTCCTCATGCCTTTACATTCTCACCACTGTCGCGCACCAAGACAGTGGATTAGGGTGGAGTCCCGTCACCGTTGCTTCACGAGTCGAGAAGGCGTCGAGTGTCTGCATTTCGTCGTTGCCAACCTGCTTTCACTGCCACCTACCACAAATTCTGGCCAAGCCTTTGCTAACCTGGTGGATTGGGGTGGAGTCCCGTCGCCGTTGCTTCACGAGCCGAAGAGGCGTCGGCCGTCTGCATTTCGTCGTTGCCAACCTGCTTTCACTGCCACCTACCGCAAATCTTGGCCAAGCCAAGCTGAGAAGCCTCATATTTGGGCCATCAAACTCAGGGTGGGAGCTCTTCCACCGTGGCCCCATTGCATTATCACTGTCATGCCATTGTTGTCGTGTGGCCCTATCACGCCGATGCCGCCATGCCGTCACTTGGCTACATCGCGTCGTCACCTAGCCCTGCCATTCTATCATCATCGTCGCGCCACTGCATCACCGTTCCTCTGTAATGGATGGATGGCAAAACCAAGCCTTGCTGCTACCATCCTAGCTAGCCACGCGGTTATTGACGGTGGTAAGGTAGTGGAGGGGGAAGGCAGTGGCAATGGTTAGGGTTTCTTTCGCCTCCTCAAGTCGCCTACGTGGGGTCTGGCCATCTGAATTTCTGAAGAAAATATTCCATCATATTCAATGTGGTTAAAAGTACTCTATTTTGATTGGGTGATCAAATCCATATATAATTGATGTGTTGGTGGGGATTGTACTTCGTTGTGCCATGAGAAGATTAATCTCCAAGGTTCCAAATGGCCAGCCTAGAAAGATCAATAGTTAAACCGCTTGCCGCTAAACCTCGCGGGAGGTCTGATCAAGGAAAGACGACGGCTTGGTCACATGAAGGCCTGGGAGATCTGCTTAACCCCAATATAGGTCCTTAATCTTCAAGGTCCGAGGGCGTACCAGTTAATTTGACCATACAATTGACAAGGAGAGAGAATGAGATCCACGAGCCGATCGACTAGTGGGCCTACCCGACTCACCCTATCGGCTGGGTGCCAGTAGGGAAGGCAGCGCTTGAGTATCGGCTAAATAACCGATAAAGGCATCAGCGATACACGTGTGGAACAGAGTAGAGTACTTATCGACCAAAGAGCCGATGATGCTCTAAGGCATTCGAAGCGCAAAGCGGGGCCCTATCCCTCACAAAGACACGAGGACCAGTGACCACAGTAACATC
Source organism: Oryza coarctata (assembly GCA_030770085.1). Classification (NCBI taxonomy): domain Eukaryota; kingdom Viridiplantae; phylum Streptophyta; class Magnoliopsida; order Poales; family Poaceae; genus Oryza; species Oryza coarctata. The sequence continues at coordinate 12,119,313 of CM061471.1, forward strand.
ACCGTTAGAACCAACCTCAATAGATCAAACTAAACCGAGACAATATAAGGCTAGGGCTAACGGCGCAGAGACGACGGAAGCTTAGACCGAACGTAACGACGAGGGAGGAAAAAAACGAGGTCATCGGCTACCTACCAGCCGAACGTCCAACACAGGCCTACACCTAAACCCATCAGTTGTTTGAGCCAACAGGGAACGAAACCATCTAGATTTTGACACTGGCCCCATCAAACACGAGCCCTGGTAGATCGGACCGAACCGAGACAGTACCAAGCCGCATCCGACGTGACCAGATCAATTTCTAGCGGATTAATCGTTAGACGATACACGAGACGGATATGAGGCTAGTGGTGAGGATAACTCATCAGCTATTCACTCTGATGAGTCACCGCACGAAGACCCGCCGGGGCGCCGGCTCGAACCACTGCCACTGATTTCGTAGATCGAACCTAACTGATGCAGCATGAAATCGTAGACGGAGGAGGGAGACCGATGCGCTGGCAAGCCTCATGTGAATGTGATGCGGTATGCTCGATCTAACTAAGAGATTGATCTTAACTGATGTAGCCTTAGACAGAGCAAAACATATCAGGATAGTGACGGGACTTACTCCTTTGCCGAGGGTCGAACTTAACCAATGCAACCCTTCATCGAGAAATAAAACCCACTGGTAAAAATCTAAACGAGTTAAGATGACGATGCGTCAAAGGTTTATTAGATTGATCTGTTCTCTTTTTACAAGCTTCCAGTGGTCTATATTTATATCTTAGGATTATAGAGTCCGACACGATTACAGTAACCACCGAACGTTATTTTCTAAGAATATAAAAGAAAATATATCTTAAAAAATTATAAAGCTATCTAAACTTGCTTAGCCTACGTAACACATTTTATATAGACATCCAATTTATTGTTACCTCACTATGAACTCAGCTATTTTGAATAACTTTCTATCTTCAAACAAAATCCATCTATCTGAATAAACTGTAACATAAACCAATTGTTTGAAACACATGGATTTTCTGCGAATGTTAAGAGGATTCACCCTATTGTTTCTGGCAACATTACTGCATTCCAAACATGTCATGTCAAGCACACCTGTGTCGTGACAGAACAACTTTATGGAAGCATTGTTCCGTGCTGTGAAAAGGGCAGACAGCATACAACATGGGAAAACAGTCACAAATCAGCATGGAGCATTGAGACAAGAGCAGAACAAAGCAATGAAAAGAACTGCAGAATTGGGAATGTACAGAGGCAATGTAGGAGAGATCAAAAGTACAGCAATTTGGTGACATATGGGGCCATAATGCCATTGAGACCTTCCAATCCGTGCCATGTTGCCAGGTAGGCAACAAAGCTGGGCCATGCTGTTTCTTGAAATTTTTTTAGCTTTCCTGGAAGTTCGAAAGGCACGAGTTCAATGGTTGTCAGGGCAGCATTGCAAAAATCCAATGTTAACAAAAGGAAGAGGTCATTTAATAGTTCAATCTTCAGACAACCAATTCCACTGCAGAGCTCACCAGCTGTAAGCCTATAAATCATTCAAGATGTACGCGTCCTTGTTTGTGGAGAACTTTTCAAGGATGTATTTCTGACCTTAAATTCGGCACTGAAAACATCCTACGAGAACGCTAAGGAGCTATTCCTCAACAATACTTATTAGGTACAGGGCAACCTACAGTACAGAATGACGAGGGATCTAAAATACAAGAGACACATAGCCAAGAGTAGACAAATCCCATAAGCATACAAAAACTTGTCCTTTGGATAGGAGCGCGTACAATGAGGGATCTGTGTGCCAATCCTTTTACATCATTTCAAAGTTCAAATCAAACAAATCGCTTCTCATGTCTCAGCGTGATTGTTGTAGGACAGAAAAATGATGAACCACAACAGCACAACAGTCTAAACTTGTAAGTTCTCCAAAATTGCATATCAAACCATCTAAAGAGTTGTTTCATGTAACTTACAGTCAGTAATGTTGTTCTGAATAGTGAAAAAGAAATGCTGGTCTGACCATAAAAAACACAGCTTCTGCAATTACAGTGATATTTACTGTAGTCCTCTAGTAGTTACTTGTATAATCTTCTAGCTATTTAATTCCCTAGCTATTTGTGCCGAGTTAATACCCAGCTAGCCTCTTGAGATTCGGATAACTCCTTAGGACTCGGCCAGCCCCTTGGGACACCCTCCTCCAATCTATTTATATGTAACACCTCTGTAATCTCATCATCTAGTAATCTAAGCTGGTTAGACTATTGTCTATCGTGGTATCAGACTAAACAACGATCCATCTGCTTCCGCTCCCATCCCACCCCGACCCTGGCCGTCGCGCACATGCCCTCCTGCTGCTGCGCGAGCCCATGGCTGTCTCCGGCTCCACCGTGACTACCGCAAGCAAGCTCCGCTACGAAGCCCTCTCTACTGCTAAGTGCCTGGAGGACGAGGCCTCCTCTCTGCACACCACCAACACAGAGCATAGCTAGCAGCTCGAGGAGAAAGCTACTCTTCTCAAGTCCGCCGCTACCGCCTAGGAGCGTGTCCGCGCTGCCGCTGACGCTCTTGACAAAGAGCGCGCATAGGCCGATGCCCTGGAGCAGCAGGCCACAACCCTCTAGGATCGCCTCCGCACCGAGTTTTAGGACGACGACGACATTCCTGAGGATGATGACATCCGCTCTGCTTCCTCTGAAGCTGCGGCCATCGCCCACCTCCACAGTCAAGCTGCTGCCGTCCAGAACATCAAGAACTTAATTCCAATAGTTCTTGATCTTCAATCCTCCAACTACTCCAATTGGCGCGACTACGTCCTCCTCATCCTCGGCCGCTTTGCCTTGAAGGATCACGTCCTCAGCAACGACTCCCGTCCCTACGATCCGGCATGGTCGCGCATAGACTGTGTCGTCCTCTCCTGGCTCTTCAACACCATCTCTGCTGACCTTCTAGATGTCATCCACGAGCACAATGGCCTCACCGCCCGAGCAGCATGGCTTGGAATCGAACAACAGTTCCTTAACAATCGCGAGTTCCTCGCCATGCTCCTCGACGCCGAGTTCCACTCTCTCTGCCAAGGTGCCCTCTCCATCGACGATTACTGCCGCAAGATGAAGAGCATGGCAGATGCCCTTGCTGACCTCGGAGAACCTATCCAGGACTGAACACTGGTGCTGAACGTTCTGTGGAGTCTTAATGAACGTTTCCAGTTCATGTCCCAGCTTGTCACCCGCTAGAGACCGTTCCCGTCCTTCACCGATGTTCGTGTTGACCTCCGTTTGGCCGAGCTCAACATAGGGACGCCCTCTGCCTCTCCTTCGGCTCTTGTCGCTGCGCTGTCCACCAAGCTGCCTTCTCCGCCATCACCTGCGCCTGCGCCTCCACGCCCTCATCAGGCTGCTGTTGGACAGCCTTTCAGTGGCAACCGTGGTAGACGCCGCCGCGGCGGGCGTGGCTTTGGCGGCTCCCATGGCAATCCGCAGAATAGTACCCCCGGTGCTGCACCAGCCACACCGCAGTGGCCATCACTTCTCAACCCGTGGACCGGCTCTATCCATATGTGGCCAGGGTCCACCACTAGCGGAGCTCATGGTCCTCCACCACGCGCAGTCTAGCCTGCATCTCCGTAGCAGGCTTTGGTGGTCGGCGTGCCACCTACGTACTTCGCTCCACCACCGGCTTCCGAGACCTACTAACCACAGCCACCTCAGGCACCTCCTGTTTGGGCGCCATGGACGCCCGAGGGCCTCACCAGCGCCTTCAGCACCATCTCTCTCACCCCGCCACCGAGTTCCTCGGATTGGGTGATCGACTCGGGTGCCTCCTCCCACATCACCGCCAACCCTGGTATGGTCACCGCATCACCATCCTCTTCATTTCCTTCCTCCATTGTCATAGGCAACGGTGCCACCCTTCCTGTCATTGGCATCGGTTAGTCTATCCTTCCTAGACCCTTTCGCCTCGATAATGTCCTTGTCACTCCTGACATCATCAGAAATCTCCTTTCTGTCAAAAAAATTTACTACTGACAATTTTATTTCTGTTGAGTTTGACCCTCTTGGTGTTTCTGTGAAGGATCTTTGTACCCGGAACACCCTTCTCATATGTAACAGCATGGGGCCACTCTACACCCACAGTTGCCTTCATCCACCACTGGCTCCTGCGCCCTTGTCACCACTCCCTCCCCGACTACCTGGCACAGGCGCCTTGGTCACCTCGACAAGGCCACTCTTCAGAACCTCGCTCAGTCCTCCTCCATTGTCTACAGCAAGCCTGAAGATGACTCCCTCTACCACGCCTGTCAGCTTGGGCATCATATTCGTCTTCCTTTTACTACTTTCCTGTCTAGAGCATCCAAGAATTTTGATTTAATCCATTGTGACCTATGGACATCTCAAATATTATTTAGTTATTCTTGATGATAGCTCCTATTTTCTCTGGACTTTTCCCCTTTACGTTAAGTCCGATGTATTCCCCACGATTTCTAATTTCTTCGCTCATGTGTCTACTCAATTCGGCTGCACCATCAAATCAGTCCAATGTGACAACGGTCGAGAGTTTGACAACTATTGCTCACGGCACCACCCTCCGCATGTCGTGCCCCTATATCTCCCAGCAAAATAAAAAAGCCGAGCGCATGATCCGCACCATCAACAACGTCACACGAACACTCCTCTTCCAAACTTCATTGCCCCCCTCTTACTGGGCTGATGCTCTAGCCACTGCCACCTATCTCATCAATCCCCTCTTACTGACAAATCCTTCACTGACGATCTGACTGCGGGAGTGTTAGAATTAATTGCTATTTATTATAGTCCCCTAGTTACTTGTATAATCTCCTAACTATTTAATCCCCTAGCTAGTTGTGTCGAGTTAATACCCAGCTGGCCTCTTGAAACTCGGCTGGCTCCTTGGGACTCGGCTGACTCCTTAGGCCACCCTTCTCTAATCTATTTATATGTAACACTTCTGTAATCTCATCATCTAGTAATCTAAGCCTGTTAGGCTATTCTCTATCAATAAGGTCTAGCACTAATATGAAAGACAGGATGATGAGAGCTGATTTATTAACTAGCCCAAAGATGTTAAGCTTGTACAACAACTGCTCCTTATCTCTATTTCAACTTAGACAGGATTTCCTCAGAAGGAACCTCCAATCTAGCTCCGGCATGTGCCTTCTCAGGCTTCCCAACTGCAACACCAAGCATTTAACTAATTGTCAGACTTCTAAATATCAGTAAATCAACAAGACAACTTAACAAGATAAAACATATAGTGGTAATAATATTAGTTGCATACCAGCGATCTATTCATAAGGTTTGAAATTGTATATTATATTAATGAAGTCACAAGCAAAACAGCAATATGGCCAGTGAAGCCAATATACTGTCTGGAAATACCATTGCACAGCACCGCTCTGGTTGTGGGCACGATATATAGGGACCACTACTGTATTGATAAAACCAAAAGGAGGTCAAGGAATACAATCACCCTAACAACAGATCTCTTTTATAATCTCCATGGAATTTTTTACTGTTCACCATTGAAGCTTCAAAGTCAATTTAGGACAGCAACGCATAATTTTGGGAATCTGACACATTTCACATGTAATACACAGTATAGATGATATTATGGAGTGCCAGTGTGCCACTGTTGTGTGTTTCACTCAAGGGTGGTCACAAGAATGGAGGCGTAGTTGTGGTTGACAGGGGGACGAAGGTGAGTAGGCCCACATTGCCCCAGGAGAGGTAGATTGACTCTTTTTTTTTTTTTTTTGCTTGATGGCAAATAACAAATCCAAAGTCCTGTTATAGCAGAGGCATGCCTAACAAAGGATCCTAAGCTCAATGGAAATAGATTGATAACTTGCTAAAGTAACTAGAGGACTGAAGGAGAGAGAGAAAGAGTCATATCTCTAGGCCCAGATCTCCTGATCGCACACATCTGCCTAGTAGCATGCCTCTTGGCCATGCGCTGCCCGCACCTGGGTTGCCTTGGTCCGTCTACTATAAGTGCGGTCCCATGTGATCAACATCCTTTTGTTACAAAACTAAAATAAAATGACGACTTGAACAAAAGGCATGTGGTTTGGTTGTACATGCTATGCTATATTAATTATCAAAAAACATCGATAACTTTGGACCAACGCGATAAATCATAAATACAGATGGATTTAGGAATAAAATAAATGGGAGGCGAGGAAGATGAAATTGTGGTTAAAGGGGGTCCAGAGTAATGTTTTACTATTGTTTTGATCACATCAATGGCAGTTTGTTCAAAAGTGAGTCCTGTATTCGCAGCCAAAACTTGTTGAGGATAGGAAAATATACTGAGTACAATGTTGATCTTGAGAAACTGTCTAAAAAAAGCCATTGTTATACAGAATGGCTTTGTCTCAAGGAAATAACATGGGTTTATTCATGCTAATGCCCATCTTGTGAACAAATACCATAATGGTGTTAAATATACATACATGTTAATGTACAGTTAGATGACATTGGGTATAGTTGGCCCATGTCCAGCTCATTGGATTTTGGATCTTGTATATACTTCTTTATTGCTAGTACTAATGTCAGGTCGCAAGTTAGTTAAGATGGAATGAGAGCCATGGTCTGAACCCTAGCTGCCAATTCCCCATTGCCGAAGGCCCGTCAGCGGCTCACCGCTAAGCAGCCTCCAATTCCTGTTTATCCACTGCTCAGCCACCTGTTTCTCCGTCGCCACGTGGGCTATCAGACCCCAGCGCGATTCGTCGTTCACCCCTGCCTGTCGCTGCGATTTTGCCCTTAGCTACGTGGGCCTGTTGCCCAGCCACGCAGGGCCATCGTCCAGCTCTCCGTCCACCACCATCTGCGCGCATGACCATCTAATTCGTTGCTGCACAGGTCCAGGCCCTGATCCTCCTACTGCCTGCTGCCGCCGCTGCTTTCTGCTTCCAGAAAAATCAGAGGAGGCCCCCTAGTCTCTGCTGCTCTCTACTTTCAGATAAAAGTTCAGTAAGCCTGAACTTTCTTGGCACGGCATACTATACTCTACTAGTTCAACTGGGACACAGATTTTGGTTGTAAACTTCAATTGGTTCAGGATTCAAGTAGCCGAGTTGATAGTGATCTTTGGTTTATTCAATTGTTTTGATATATCATGATGTCAGATGGAATTATTGGTTCCTATCCATGTGCTGATATCGCCTCAGGTTCATCTATTGCAACCATTACACCAATTGCCTCCAATGCATGGATTTTGGACTCAGGTGCCTCCTTTCAAATGTCATTTGATGTTTCTTGGCTCACATCATACCGTCCAGTTAAAAATGGTGTCACCGTTCATACAGCCGATGGAACATTGTGTAAGGTTACTCATCAGGGGGCTATTTCTGCACATCGGTTTACAATACCTGATGTGTCACTTGTTCCAAAACTATCCTCATCAGGGGGCTATCTCTGCTCCTCGGTTTACAGTACCTGATGTGTCACTTGTTCCAAAACTATCCATGAACCTCATGCCTGTAGGCCAGCTCACTGATAAAAATTGTTTTGTTGGATTTGATGATCCTTCATGCTTTGTGCAAGATCGCCACATAGGAGCTGTCATTGGCACCGGACATCATTAGAAAAGATCCTGCGGGCTTTATATCCTTGATAGCCTTAGTCTGCCATCATCCTCCATTAACGCATCTTCTGTCAATTCTCCTGTGTGCTCTGCAACTTGTAAGTCCTTCCCACAATGACACCATCATTTGGGTCACTTGTGTGGTTCTCGCCTAGCAACTCTTATCAATCAAGGCATTCTTGGTTCTGTCCCCATTGACACTACCTTTACTTGCAAAGGTTGTAAACTTGGTAAGCAAGTACAGCTTCCATATCCTTCTAGTACCTCTAGGTCGAGACGACCTTTTGATTTGGTTCACTTTGATGTTTGGGGAAAGTCCCCTTTTCCTTCAAAAGGAGGCCACAACTACTATGTTATTTTCATTAATGATTATTCCAGATATACATGGATCTATTTCATGAAGCATCATTCTCAACTAATTTCTATATATTAGTTAAATTTATTACAAGAGCATCGTCAGGTCCATTATTGGCCGTTACGTCTTCAGTTCTACCCTCCAAGGCCCAACGTCATATTCTTCTAGCGCAACTGTGGAATTGAAACTAAATCCCATAATGTACCCAGGGTGCAAAATAAGGTAATCTCAAAATATGTTGCGTTAGTTTGAATTTAGCATTACATTTGTTGTGCTGAAATCATAGCCAGACAACAAACCGCAAACCTGGTAGTTGGCAAGGGCAGGCTTAATCCACTCAGTCAGCCACAACATGAAGTCAGTCAATAAAATTCATTGCTACAAGCTACATCTAGTACACACAAAAAAATGACATTTGGGAGCTACATAAAAATTAGTTGCACCAGGCACCGGCCGCAAACCAAAAAATGACTGGAATATGGCTATCTATTTGTAATTATAATGCCTTCAGCAATTCCTTCTTCCAGTTTGTTTTCAGCAATTGTTACATGTGAAATGTAAAGTGGAAATCTAATATGCTTTATGTAATTTAGCTGTTGCTTTAGTGACTGTGCTCCTTGTGGCGGCAAGCTGCCCCACTTTTTTCTGTTCTGAAACTTTTAGTTTATAATAGTTGTTATTCATCTGTTTGGCACCCTTTTGTTCAGCAAGGAACAAATTATAACTTAAGTGAGCATCCTAGGTCTAATTTCCAACTCTCCTCCTTGCATCTACCTCAATATCAAGCTAGCCCAAAGCCCTATAGGTTAAGCATTGCAAAGCAAGATTGCTTCCAAGATCAATACGCAATGAAAAATCTCTCCAAACCCTGGAGATCCCAAGCAGGAAGAAAGGGAGCGTCGTGATTCGAGCAGGAGGTGTGTGGCTCGGTGGCTGTGATCAGTTAAGGGAAAGGGAAGTACTGAAGGATCCGGAGGGGGCGCGCTGGGCCTGGACGATCATGTGAGTGATGAAGTGCGCGGCCTCGCGGGCGCCGGAGCCCGGGGCGAGGCCCCCGTGCTCCTCGAAGCGGCGCCGGATCTCCAAGGCGGACTCCGCCAGCATCAGCCTGTCGCCGGCGAACGCTCCGCCGCGCCGCCCGCAGCACCGCCCTGTGCGCCGCCAGACCCTCCGCCGACGCCGCCGCCATTTTTCTGGAGAAGGTGTGGGCGCGTGGTGGTACAAAGAGTCCGCGACGTGTCTGGCCATCCACGCCGACTAGACTGCACATTGCGTTTTTCCCTCTTTTTTTTTACTGGCAATTGAGTTTATCATAAAAGAAAAATGTGTTACATATTTTTTTATAACAGAGTAGAGTAGAGTACAGAAGCTCGTACACATCAGCGCATATTTATCTCTGCGTACCTATATTAATATATCCTTGTCATATACGTCTCGATGATACACCGTTTATAATTAAAAAAATAATTAACCGTAAATTCATTAAGCTTATGACAAGTTTCATTTTGGAAAAAAAATGTGTTGCATAATTGACACACCGACTCTTTATATTTTTAAAATTCTTCGGTAAAATTAAATATAAATCCTTCTATGCCCTTATTTCGTTATGAATTTTTTTTATCATGCCAACATCAATTATGTGAAAAAGAAACATAATGGTGCAGCATTCATATTAAGAACGAAGGATTGGTACACTACAAGAGAAAAAACAAACAATGGCTAGTTATGAGAAAATAATTGTTATACTGTAAAAGGGTTTAGAAGTAGTAGTATGTTAACATGCGTAAGATATATTAGATTTCTTTTTTTAATCACAGGGGAGTGGGGTGGGAGGGAGAGGGAGAAGAAAGGATATATACAGTATAGCTGCATACAAGAAAGAAAATCTTTCTTTAGTTGTGCGTTTCTTGGGGAGGAAAACTTAGGCAGTAAAAAAATTGAAACCAAGAATTTGACAAATGTAACTAAAAGCATAACAGTGACAACCAGGAAATATTGGAAACCTGAACAATCAATAATTATTCAATGGCACACAGCCAAGTGCATAAAAGTAACATCGCATTTCACGATGCCATTTGCCAGATTTTAAAGTTAAGGGAGGGAAGGTACAACCACTGCTTAGAATTTCAACTCCCAAGGTATTTTTAATAGCAACCATAGAAAACTAATCACCTCTCAAAGTAAACATTGTTAGATATGTTACTAGCTCTTCTTTAAAAGGTGTTTTTCTCTATATTTATATAGTTTTCCATCTATACCTGTTGACATAGTTGGCCCAATTCAATCTAAGTCCAAAATTGTGAAACATATTATCAGAGCATATGGTTTATGGTTAGAGTTGACACCATCGGTTACCAGCCATTGCCGCCACCATCGTCATCGGTCATCGTAGCTGCCATTGTTGACCATCGTGGCTTCCTTCACCGGATGTTCTCCCCTAGTCGTGTGTGTGCCACCACCTAGAGCTTCTCTACTCTGTCTCGCCATCATCAGCCACCATCGCTACCACTGATTAGAGTTACCACCTAGAGCTCCTCTCTCTCCTCTCCTCTTGCGCTCGCACCGCTGCCTAGAGCTCTACTAGAGCCTGCCTGGAACCTCTCTGCTCCCACCTAAAACCTCTTTGCTCTTCTTCTGGTGCCCCTGCTTAGTCTCTTCTATTACTGCTACTATCGTCGTTGGGCAGGACACTTCTGATGTTGCCGCCTAAAGCTAGATGCAGCAACTTTGTTGTTGCTACCACCTAAAGCACCCCTAATGATGTTGTCATTGAAGATAGGCCACCTCCTGGAGCTATCCTCTGTTGTGATGGCGTCCTCAAAAAAACCAAGTGTCATTTCTCTTCTAAAGCCGCCAATCATCTTCAACGGGATCAACTTCTAGGAGTATGTATTGCACATGCAAATTCACATGTGTAGCCAATGGCTATGGGGGCTACCTCACCGGTGATCGCACTTGCCCGCCTTGCCCTACCTTGCCAACTAAACCTGACACCCTAGCAAATGCTTATAAGATACCAAGCATGGCCTTCTTGATGATCTGGCCACTGCTACAAAGGTGTATCAGACATATTTCTCCCGCTATGAGACCTAATTGGAGGAAGAGGCCTACACTAAGGCCATTCTTGTTGGGAGTATGGACATTGACTTATTGCTCGACTATGTCGCCCTTGCTAGCTCTCAACTGATGTGGACTTGTATTCACCAACAGTATGAGCCTCATATTGATGCCATTTTTCTTACCATCGTGAATAAGGCTTAGTCTCTTCGTTAGCTTGATGCCACCATGGACGAGTTCTTTCACAAGATGTTTGCGGTATGACATCACATGGACCTATAGGGTACTAAAGTTTGTCGTACCTATACCTGTTGCTAGTGCTAGAGGGCCTAGATAGAGCCCACTCACTTCTACAAGTTCTTGTCTTGTCTACGACCTGAGTTTGAGTTTGTCCAAGCTCAGATGTTGACAAGACACCCTCAACTGTTTCTGTTGGAGGCCTTGCTTGAGCTTCGTGCTGAGAAAATTCATTGCCGTGAGGTTGGAATAAGTATTACCAAGTAGCCTACCTCTATCTTGGCTACTTAGGCTTTGCCCTTTTAGGTTCATGTGTTCTCCCTCAGTGTCCTAGCCTATGGTGGTGCCACAACCTATAGTACTGCCATCACCTATAGTACTGTCACCACCTTTACTTGTCGTGGCTACTACTCCTTTAGGCATCGTCTGCGGATACTATAGCAAGGCAGGTCACACTACTTTAGTGTGCTACAGGAAGAAGAAGGATCAAAATCGCCACACATCTTAGGGCTCTCGACATGGCTCTTCTCCATCAAGCTCTCAATAGATCTTGCCCATCGAGTAGGAGCTTGTCAAGCTACTTCATCACCTTGTCATAACAGCTTCTACCTCCACACATGGGTGTATTGCTTAGGCTTCTAGTCTTCCACCACCACCTCATTCCTCTTTAGGTACATTGCCTTCATGGTTCCTTGACTCTAGTGCTTCCTTTCATATGACACCTGATTTCACACATCTTTCTTCTATGAGTTCTCATACCTCTCTCATGGTTGAGACACCTAATGGCATCTCATTTCCTATTGTTGGTCATGGCACTCTTTCTACTTCTTCCTTTCGAATTCCTACTGTCTCTCATGTTTATAATTAACTAAGCGGCTTATGTCCGCTAGTCAAATTATTGATCATAGATGTTAGATTATTCTTGAAGCTGACTCTTCTTGTGTTCACGATCATCGCAAGGGGCTTTTGGTGAGGACTAGTCCTAAGCATCATGATTCTCAACATTTTTGGGAGCTTAATTGGCTACATCTCCCTTTTGATGCTTCTACCAGCCAGTCCACTAGTTCTACAGCTTCAACGTTGGCTCCTTCATTTACTACTACTTTTGTTTAGTGGCATTGTCATTTAGGTCATATATCTAGTTCTAGATTGTCCACTCTTATTGGTAGTAGGGTCCTAGGTCCTATTTCGGGAGACACTGCTCTAAATTGTATGGGTTGCAAGCTTGGAAAGCAGCTGCAACTCCCCTATCCTTCTAGTGGATCTAGATTTCATCGTCCTTTTGATCTTATTCACTTTGATATATGGAGACAGACTCCCTTTGTTTCAAAAGGTGGCCATTCATATTATGTGATCTTTATTGATAATTACTTAAGATTTACTTGGATTTACCTCATGTCTTCCTATAGTCAGTTTCTTTCTAATTATTAGCAGTTTGCCACTATAGTTCGCACTTAGTATGATTCTTCTATACGAGCTTTTTGTCGACACGCTTCTGGTGAGTACATTTTGGCAGCCCATCGTCGTTATTTAACTAAGCAATGCACACTCTCTCAATTATCTTGCCTTGGTGCTCATGCTCAAAATGGCATTGCTAAGCGCAAGCATCATCATATTCTTTCACCATACTCATGCTCTGATGTTCTCCTCACATCTTTTGCCATACTTCTAGGCTAAGACTATCTCCACAGCTATTTTTCTCATTAATCGCCAACCTTCTTCTCCTCTTTATGGTTGTACAACCTATGAGTGCCTTTTTGGTACACCTCCTCGATATAGTCATCTTCAGTGCTTTGGCTGTGTTTGCTATGTTCTTTCTCCATGTGATCATACCAAGTTGACTGCTTAGTCTATTGAGTGTGTTTTCCTTGGGTATAGCACTAAGCATAAGAGTTATTGTTTCTATGATCTTGTTGCTCGTTGTATAAGGATATTCTATGATATCACTTTTGATGAAGCTCGTCCTTACTATCCTCTCTCTCTCTCACTTATGACCAGTCATTTATTATCCAATCTATTTCCTTTTCGACATTTTAGATTGGTCATTTCCTTCTCTATCTTCCATTGTATCTCCATCATCATTGCCTCCTTTGGATTCCACACCAATGTCCCCACCATCCCCATCACAATTACTACCTTTATTGCCGTCACCACCTCCTAGTACTCTACCAAAGACTCCCCATGAGCTCTCCTCTTTTCCGCTACACTATTCTTATTATCCACAACCTCCTTTTGTTAAGGTGTCTTCTCCCTCTATCCTTGGATCAGTTCCTGCTCCTCAGTATAATCTTTGTGATCGTCAAACTATTAGGCCTAAGCATAAGTATGGCTTTACAGTTGTAGCTATTGTTGAGCCTGCGACTTATTGAGAGGTTGTTGTCCAATAGGAGTAGCAGCATATGATGTGTGAGGAGATTGTTGCCTTAGAGCGTACCTAAACTTGAGATATTGTACCTGCACATGCTCATGTCACTCCTATCACTTGTTAGTGGATCTACAAGATAAAGACTCACTCTGATGGCACTATTGAGCATTACAAAGCTCGTCTTGTGGCTCGCTGCTTTCAATAGGGGCATGGATGCAACTATTATGAAACTTTTGCTCTAGCGACTCATATGACTACCATTTGGACATTGTTAGTTGTTGCCTCCATTTGTCGGTGAGCTATCTCCTAGGTAGAATTCAAGAATGTCTTTCTCAATGGTGAGTTGTGTAAGGAGGTCTACAAGCATGCCGCTTGCAAGGTATTCTATTCCTGTTGGCATGGTTTTTCATCTTCGTCGTTCTCTTTATGGTCTGAAATAGGCCCCACGCACTTGGTTTGAGCGATTCTCCTCTGTCGTCACCGATACTGGCTTCAAAGCTAGCAACCATGATTCTGCTCTCTTTGTTCACACTTCTCATGGTCGAACCCTTCTTCTTCTATATGTTTATGACATGATTATCACTGGTGATGGCTCTCAATTCATTGATCTTGTAAAGAAGCATGTTAGTGACCAATTTTTGATATCTAATCTAGGTCCTCTCAAGTTTTTTCTTGGAATTGAGGTTTCTTCTATATCTTATGGCTTCTACCTATCCCAACAAAGTATATTCAAGATCTCCTTGCTTATGCCAGTCTCACTGCTTAGCGTATGGTTGAAATTCCTATGAAGCTTGGGGTACAGTTTTGGCCACTGATGGTGAGCCTCTTTAGGATTTGACCCACTATCGCCATCTTGTTGAGAGTCTTGTCCATCTTGGCATCACTCTCCTAGATATTTCTCACTCGATTCACATTCTAAGTTAGTTTGTCTCTGCTTCAACTCAGCTCCACTACGCCTACCTTCTTTGTGCCATTCAATATCTTTGTGACATTGTCTCTCGTTGCCTTTTCTCCCCTCGCTCTAGTTCCTTGCAGCTTCAGGCATACTCTGATATGACTTAGGTTAGTGATCACTTTGATCGTCGTTCTCTTTCTACTTACCATGTCTTTCTTGGTTCCTCTTTGATTGTATGGAAGACCAAGAAGCAAATTATTGCTTCTCGTTCGAGTGCGGAGGCCGAGTAACAAGCTATGGTGGCCTAGACAGCTAAGATCACTTTTTTCGTTGGCTCTTGGAGGATTTTGGAGTTTATCTCTCAACCAAATACCTTTTTTCTAGATAGAACTAGTGCAATCAACATTGCTCGGGACCTAATAAAGCATGAACTCACCAAGCAGATAGGTGTTGATGCTTTATACATGCGATCACAAGTGTAAGATGAGGTTGTAGCTCTTTAGTACATCTCTTCAGTTGACAAATTGTTTCATGAAGGTTTAGACTAGAGCTTAGCATAGCTATTTTCTATCCAAACTTAAGTTTGAGATGGAGTGTTACATGTATTACTAGCTTAGTTGTGTAATTTCTCTTATCTAGAGGGTGTTTTTTGCATATTTATATAGCTTTCCATATATACCTGTTGGCCCAGTTGATCTAATTTCCAAATCATGCAATAAACATATCTCTCTTTTTTTAAAAAAAAAAAGATAACATATCTATACAAAAATTCGTTGCATCAATTAAACAACCGGAAGCAAATGTCAAATGATTAGTACAGCAAAAGTGACCGGTGGTATCAATATCCTTTTCCCATGCCCGATTGACTTCAACAGTAAATAGAGGCCTATGAGTTGACAACCTGATGGTTCATGACTGTATGCATGAATGTACATAACCGAAATGCAGCATACTACTTTCCAGTTGTAAGTTATAATAGACAAGAAACCACTTTGCTCATCATTTTCTCAAAAATCTGTGCCGTGACATACCTACAACAGAAAAAAAATCTTTGTGAGATTCATACTCCAGACAGAGACCAACGTTCTCTTACTCATGAGATACCATGATATAAATGAATAAGTAACTCAAGCTCTTAAGAAATCAAATGTGAGTTGTTCTTAGTCATAAAAAATGTATAAACAAAATAATATTTCAAAAATGAATTGCAGAGACTTTCAAACATAGCATTGAGTTTACTACACCAAGTCACAATAGTTCTAGAAAAAAATATATCGAGGAAAGATGGACAATCAACTCATATTTCAACATTAAGCAGTAATTTCAGCTCTTATCTATAGAGTTTGCTCTATTCTTTTCTTAATAGTTGAAACACCATCACCATGTAACAAAAGAACAAACAAAAAGGCTTACCTTCCATACAAGTCATAAGCAGCCTAATAGCCCCATGATTTACAAACAACAATACACATAAAAGCAATTAGAATGAACATCGTAAAGTTTCTTCCATGGTATTTTTTTTAAAAAAAGTCGATGCTTTCTCACATGTTCAAACATTCCAGACATAAATATGTTTTAAATAATCAGAAAGCTAGTACAACGCTAAATTGTTAGCTAAAATTACTTCGTGGTATCTTATTTCTCTATAGAAGTAATTGGATTTTGATATATGGATGCAAGAGCACCAAATTGTTCACAAAAACACTTCATGATACCATACAAACCTAACATGGCTAGAAATTAAACCCAACATAAGTCACATATCAAAATTTAGACAAAAAAATAGTTGTTTTTCATGAACCACTATTCAAGGACAAAAATTTGAGAATATTTCAACCATTCAAGTATATTTTTATTACTTCTTCACTTGTCAATTTTGATATTCGTCTGTCTTTCCTTACATTATTATCACGTCAAAATCCACGAGTAACTCTTAAGGTTTCCATTGGATATATCTAAACTATTTTGACCAGTGTTGGATAAGTTTTTTTTAATTGATACTATCTCTAACCGATCACGTATATCATCGTTCTGGACCTGATCTCTATAAATCTAACGCAACACATGTATCTCTACAACACTTTTGAGTTGTTTTTTTTATGCCAATATTTTACACTATACAACATCACATGTCTAATCGTCAATGTATAAAACTTACCTTTTACCTTTTAGGTTATCTTCTTATCACATAAAATCATAAAATGCTTGGTGTTTTTTTGTCATTTCATCCATCCGCTTTGATTTTATAGCTAATATCCTAAATAATAAAAAATTATTCTTCTTGGTATTACTTAACCCTCTAAACTAATATTTTTTGTTTCATATGTAGTAATGCTGAAGTCATATATAATATATTCAATTTTAATTGTACTATGCCTAAAACCTTTAACTCTAGAATCTATCGCCATAACCCTAGCTTTCTATTTACTCTCGCTCGACTTTCATCGACTAGCACTACATCATCGGTGAAAAGCATACATCAAAGATATCTTATTGTATGTCCCTTATGATCTTATTATGACCATATCAAAAAAAGATAAGAGCTCAAAGCTGACTCTTGATGCATTCCTATTGTAATCGAGAAATCATCTATATTACCATCACTTGTTAGAATTCTAATCACAACATTTGTGTACATATCCTTAATGAGGGTAATAAACTCTGTTAGAACTTTGTAATTGTCCAAAGGCCACCACATAACAGTTTTTGATATTTTGTCACAAGTTTTCTCCAAGTCAATGAAATATATATATATATATATATACGTCATTTTTCTGCTCACTATACCGCTACATATTAAAAAATATTTATATGATTGACCTTTAGAGCATGAAACAAAATTATTTTATGAAAATACGTATCATTTCTCTTAAATGATGTCCGATAACTCTCTTCGTAGCTTTATGGTATGACTCATCAACTTAATTTATTGGTAATTAATATAATTTTAAATATCTCATTTATTCTTGTAGATTGGTGCCAATATATTTTTCTATACACTTTTTAGATATCTTGTTTGATCTAAAAAATATAGTTAATTAACTTGGTTAGTCATACTATAGCTAAATCTCTGATGTATTTTCATACCTCAATTAGGATATCATTAAGTCCAATCGCCTTATTGCCCTTTATCATTTTTAATACATCTCTCACCTTAGATTCTTAGATCCTTCGTACAAAGTATCTATTGGTATTATTAATTATTAAAATAGTCATTCAACTGAAAGTTAATGTTCTTATTGTTATCATTAAATAAATTATCAAAATGCTATTGCCATCTATTTTTAATATTATCTTTTTTTTACTAAGAACTGTTCTTTCTTATCCTTAATGTACTTAATTTGGTTGAGATCTTTTGTCTTCCTCTTATAAACCTTAGCCATCCTATAAATGTCCTTTTCGCTTTCCTTTATACTCAATCATTGGTAAAGATACTCATAAACCCGCTCATTTGCCTCACTCATAACTCTTTTTGCGGACTTCTTCATTACCTTGTACTTCTCTATATTATCTGTACTCTTATCATGATACAAAAGACTATAGCATTCTTTCTTCTGACTTTGTCATTCTACCACCAAATATCTTGAGCTCCACATCTTCTTTCTTTGGTCACTCCAAATATCTTTGAAGCCATCTTTTAAATGTAGGTTTATATCTTTTCTTACGTCTTCTTCTTTATTCCAAGAGTCCTCTTTGATAACTTTTTTGACAACTGACTTTTGTTTTTTCAATTTTCACCGCTTTGTCCTTGCAATCTTGGTTTGTTTATCCCTATAGACACGCACTTAAAATCGAAAATCGAACATTAAAAGTTTATGTTGAGAAACAACATACTCTACTGATATTACCTTACAATCCAAATATGCATATTTATCTTTAAAGTCAATTTGACTAAAGTGTTACCTACTACTAAAGTTCACTAAATAGGATTGTCTCTTTCTAAAGAAAATATTGACTAATAACAAGTCAAAACCCATAGCAAAATCTAAGACCCTCCTCTTTCTCCTAATTACTTCTACCATACCCAAAACTTTTATATGCTACCTTATAACCTAAAAACACTACATGGCCATTAAGATCTGCTTCTATAAAAAGATTTTTACTAATATGTATATAAGTTTTTTTAAGACTGTCTCTTAGTAATATTATTAAGATCATACTCACTAATTATGTTTAATACTATATCACTATAGAAAAGTTTAACTAAGATGATTCTATTTCTTCCTTCTAGTTTTATCATATTATTTTTAGTCTCTTATCAATTAAAACTTTATGAAATACTTTTTTATAAGTATAACTGAAGTTTATATATGAAAGCAACATCACTAAATTCTTCACTAAAAATATTTCATGACACAACTTCTATAAATTTTAGAAAGTACCATGGTCATTAAGGCGTCGCTATTGGCAGTAAGGAGCAGGCATCTAGGCGTCAGCACCGCGTTATCAGATCACATATAGCATTTGCCTTATGCCCAAGGCATCGTGAAGACGTGGCGATTGCGTCGTTAGACCCTATAGTGCATAAAGATGACGCCAGAAAAAAAGATCTTGTATAGATTTTACCGACCAAGCATGTGAAAAATTTGTGTGATGGCCCACCATGCGCACGGAAATTTGTGCTGACCGTTAAGGGCGATAATATTTGGGGGATAAGGGCCCTATCACGCCAAACCCCGTCAGATCAGAGAAATAAACGAAGAGAGGTCCAGTCGAGCTGAGTGGTGATCCCATCCCATGGCAACAACAAACCTGCTTCTGCGCCATCATCCTCATCTCGGTGCATCGTCTCCAATCCAATTAAGCAGACAATCTCCTCTCCCTCCCACCTTGTACTCTCCTCTGCTCCGCTCTGTCCTCTGGTGCTCTGCTATGCAATGTGGTCCTTCCTATGGTGCTCCATTCTGGTGATCTATTTCTTCCATTGCTGCTCTGCTATGGTGATCGTGTTTGCTTCCCCTCATGCTGTGTTCTCTTCTCTCCTCCCCACCCCCTAAATCCCCTATTGTTCTGCACATAAAATACACTCCACTCTTTTTTTCCTATCGCTAAGGCAGTAGGCAGTGTGGGGTCGCCTTACTTCGCCTTATCAACCATGCAAAGAACAATCGTCAAAACAGTATATCTGAGACCATCGAAAGTTAAAGACATCAAACTAAAAAGAACTGAGGGAGTACATGCAAAAGAAGAGTGACATTCTTCTAATAATCAAAATGAGAGGCCAAACTAATTATGCTACAGGAAGACTCCGCAGTTTGTCACAGTGAGGT
Organism: Oryza coarctata; assembly: GCA_030770085.1. Lineage (NCBI taxonomy): Eukaryota > Viridiplantae > Streptophyta > Magnoliopsida > Poales > Poaceae > Oryza > Oryza coarctata. Next base: position 12,139,097 of record CM061471.1, read on the forward strand.
GTAGGGTAGTCCTTTGCCCATTGGCGCCTTTGGAGTTCCACATGACAGAATCTTCCCAGCATACGCTTATAGTCTTTAAAAACATACTGCTCAAGATTGTCTCTAGAAGAACTTCCTCGCGGAAACTGCTGGTCAAAATCTTGTATGCTGACAAAGTACTCCACCCCATGCTTTTCAGTGACTTTTGACATAGAAAAGTAGCTTGTCTTTTTAAGGGAATACTCGGGTTGCCTTGCTGGAATGAAAGCAAACAAGACGAAAAACAAAACCCCCGCAAGGTGCATCAAAATTGTTAAATTTATGCCCGACCCACCTTGCATTGGCTGTTCCCGTCTCTGTTGTTGCTGTTGCCTAGCCGTTCCTCTTGCTCTGTAGGCATTGCGAGACTGGAACATATTATCATGGGTGCCATAAAAGAACGATCTGAATATCTCATCTGGATCTAAATCTTCTTCATAACCATAGAAGCTACTTCTTGCTTGCCTCTGTCGCCTTGTAGCCCTCTGCCTCATGACATTGGAATACTGATAATTAAACTCATGGTCCTCAATGGCACCTGTTTGATCATAAGTTCTCCTTGACTGATCATTGCTTAGGCACTTGAAAGCCTTGCTGACCAACTTAAATGCATCCTCTGCCCCAGGAGCCTTGTTCTTGTCAGGATGAACCTTCAGTGACAACTTCCTGTAGGCTTTCCTAATCTCCTCTATAGAGCAACTTCTCTCCACTCCCAGAATTGCATAATAATCCTTGTTCTTTCTGATATTCCGAACCACTCTAACATTTTCCTCAGTGTAACCCTTATCAACATTAGAAGAACCAACAGATTCTTTAGGCAAATTTTGGGTCTCACCAACTTCACCACTTCTGTCCCTGTATTGTCGTCTAGCACCATTCAAGGTATCATAATTCTTGGGTGTGCCCAACATGTCATCAATCGGAAGGCTGGGGTCCAATCTTTGGGCAATTTGAATGAATTTTTCTGCTCGCTGTCTATCTCCAGATGCAAGTGCAGTTTCTGCAAGTTTGACAGACCTCAAGGCCTCATCTTTGTTTCCATCCATGCCCTTAGTCAGTCTTTTTACAACTGGATCATTTATAGGCAGGACACTCAAATTGATAAACTTTTAAACAGGGACAGAGATTTCTTCACCTATGAAGCAGATATCATTCAAAATCAATCAAAATTGGACTTAATGCCATAATACAAAATAGTTGAGTAACTCTAATTCGATAGCATCTTGTATTTGCAATGACACAAAAAAGGGTATCTAACCAGAAGGTAGATCAGTCTCAGAAATTAGGAGGTAAACAAGTGGTATAACTAAGGGTACAAAAACTGAACCAAACAAACTTAGGAATCTCTGGTACAGCAGAAGATAATCAAAATTTTGCGAACAGAAGATAACTTAAATGAAACAGATTGCCACAATGCACAGTATGGAACTGCCAGAATACAACAGAATGCTTTGATTGGACAAACCAACAGAATGCTTTGATTGAGTATGGTCAATACAAGTGGCACAGCCATGCCAAACAAGTATGCCTTTTAGCTAAGAAATACATATGAACTCCATTTCCACATAAACCGCATCAACTTGGATATTTTGCATCTTCTTATTTCACTAGCTATAACTACTACGATGGACACGGTTGTGCTAGCACTTAAATGCCTACACCTCCAAGAAATATCACATTTGGTGGAAAGCATTAAGCATGCTAAAGGCATTCAATGATGAGAAAGCACTTAATAGGTCTTAACAAAACCAACAACAACTTGGGTCATTGAGCACAAGAACAGCTTTGTCACGGGCTTTGACAAGTGGATTTTGCGGAGTAGAACGCAGCGCGTAGTCATGGGCAACAGAAGGGCGAGGGTGGCTAGCACCTCAGTGTCCTAGCGCCGTGACGAACAATGAGCTAGAGAATATATCGATAACTTCTTTATCCTATATTAACTCTGGCCAAGTCCTTAAATAGGAGAGGCTTACAATCCAAACCAACTACTTATCTTTAATAAATTGTAAACAAACTGTTAATCTTACGGACAACCTAACAAATTATCTGCTAGTTGAAAGAGATAGAAACAGCTACGATCTGGAGTAGCTACGGCACAGGATTTCGACGATGATACGTGCAGCCCCACATGACAAGCTTTCCTAGGCATAACCGCCCAACTGAAATATAAAAAAAAGTTTGTGCTACCATCATCCACACAGTAGTACCAGGGTAGCCGTTTCAACCAAATGCATTCATCCTAGAGAAAATCACTCTTTGCCATGAAGTTGAGGGCATATCTCATTTGCCACAAAGTTCAGTGACTTTGTAAAAATCCAACATAATTTAGTGGAAATCAACTCATTTGCCACAATGCCATGTGAAATGTCAAATTTTACCTCATCTTCTTCCCTGTGTTAATCTCTCTCCTCTACCTCCGGCAACCGCTGGTCCCCATCTCCATCTAGCGCCTAGCTCCGTCTGCTGGCACACCGCACATGCTTTCCTCTACCTCCAGCTGCCAGCGTACGCTTTCCTCTACCTCTGGCTGCTGGCACACACTTTCCTCTACCTCCGGCTGCCAGCACACACACTCTACTTCCAACCACCACCGCACCTCAGCTCAGTTTTCAGCAAATACACCCAAGCTCCAGCCTCCAGCACATGAACCTGACCTCTGGTCGTCACTGCACGCCAGAGCTTTGACTGCCATCTCAGATGAAGCTCAAACAGGCTGACAGAAAAGACAGCCAGAGTCTGAGCATGGCAGCATGCGCGTGCTGCCGCCAACTGCCGGCTGAAGCTAGGGCGTGCGATGGAGAGCAGATCTATGGAACACATGCTTGTGGCCGGAGCTGAGCGGTGGCGGCAGCCAGAGCTAGAGGAACAAGATTGGGGCAAATTTGACCTCTGACGTTGTCACGTTGCACTGTGGCAAAGGATGAAAGGAGTGAATAACTATTGAGGCATTTTTACAAGCCAACGATTTCATTGCAGATGTGATTAAGCACCTCAGCCTCGTCGCAAAGGAACAAACAATTTTCTGTTGTCGCAACAGCAGGCCATCGAACTAGACAGGCTCCACGTGTACTGAATACTGCCCGTCAGCCAGCAGCACCCAGGAACAAGGGCTCCTAAGGGCGCGATCCTTGCAAACCCTAGGCTAGGAGGCTTGGGCAGCATCGCCGCCGCCTCGTGACCAAGCAAGAGGACAAGTCGCTGTGAGGGAAAGCGAGCGCGCGGGGTACCACATCGAAGCGAGGGCCCAACTAATCAAAGATCCGGAGCGGCTCCGAGCCATCTACGGCGAGTAAACTCACCCGGTTCGGAGAGAGATTCCGGCACGGCGAGTCGTCGACGGGGAGCACCGCCGGCCCCGCCGGAACGGGGACAGGAAGAGGAGGGGAGAAGCGGGCTGTGGGAGGTGGCACTTTTCCACGGAGCCCCTAAGATTTCTCTTTATTTACCAGGTAGGTACATCGAGCCGAGCGTGCGGGGCGCCGCGTGAAACACTGCGCTGTGGGGCCCACTCGAAGCTTCCCGGGTGGGCCTCGCCGCCAGCGCGAATCGTAAAGCACGCGAACCCCCGTTTCCTTTTTCATATCGGCCGCGGGCCGCCGCACCTCGCGCCGCTCGCTTCCGAAGCTTCTCGAGCCCTCCCCTCCGCCGCCTCCTCTCCTCCCCCTCGCCGCCGGCGCAGAGTCGCAGGTGAGCTGGACCATCCCCTCCCCAAATCAGCCGCCGCTGCGGGAATCGTGGTACTCCGGCGCGAGTTCTAGCGTACTCTCCCGTGCCGCTGCGTCCTCGCGCTTAGTTCTCCTCTCGGCGAGCGAGTGGGCGGGATTGGATTTTGTTCTGTTTTTTTTACTGGTTGCTGGCTGCTTGGTTCTCTGGTAGATTTGGGAGCCCGCGGTTGTATCTCCTAGGGTTTTTCTTCGATTCAGCGGCTCAGCAGTTGGGTTCGTGGTCGTCAGGGTTTCTGAGAGCTGATATGTCTGCTATACTTCGTTTGTTTGCTTGAATAGTTTGTTTGCGTGTTTGTGCTACGTGGCTTGACGCTACAGCCATTGTCGGATTTGTGTGTGCTATTTAGCTGACTTGATGTTGTCTGGCAGGAACGATGAGCCGACGCAACAGCTGCACCATCTACGTGGGCAATCTCCCCGGCGACATCCGCGAGAGGGAAGTGGAGGATCTCTTCTATAAGGTGAGCCCTGATTACATTAGGCAGGCATGTGCCATGCAATAGTATTTCTTTTTAGGAAAAAAAGGCGTGTGCCATGTAATAGTGTTATCCTCTAGTACTAAAGCGTTAGGTCAGTATAAATTTTGTTTTGGTGTCAACCAGTACATCTGTAGGTTGCTTTTAGGACTTAGGAAGATATTTGGGGGTTATGGGTGTTGTTGGGTCAATAATGCTTTCTTAGCTTTATTAAATGCAAAGTCTACTTGGTTCTCTGCTGTATGGTTGTTGCATTTGTTCAATGTGAATAGCGCCAGAGTCAGTTTTTCCTTACCTTTTATGACTGAGCATTTGTTCTCTTTGTTGTTGCCATCTTATGTGGTGATATGGAAGGATGTTTACGGTAGAAGTTACAGAACAATGGCATTCGATATTTACTAGATTTTCTGATATCTTATTTTTCTTAGTTGAATATTCATAGATATAGAGTTTAACCTTTTCCATTACTTTTGCTTCTGCAGTATGGCCGTATTGTGGATATTGACTTGAAAATTCCTCCAAGGCCTCCTGGTTATGCTTTTGTTGAGGTAAAGGATTAAGTATGTTGTAGCAATTACTTGCTATGAGCACATTTTCTATCTAGATCAAGGAATTCCTTTATTTTTGTTCTGTCAGCAAATTTAGCACATGTAAACCGACCACAAATATTAACTTTATCAAACTCTAACCCAAATTAGTTATCTATTTTGGTCAATGACGGTCCACAATGAACTGGAGAGCCAAAGAACACTGAACCTTTACTAATTCTTTTCGTATGGTCAAAAGTTGCCAAATTTTCATAAGATAAACTTCGGCTTGGCATGAAATAAAACAACCCCTGGATAGCAAATTTTAGATGCTTTGTTAGAATGACATGTTATGAACCCAAGAGTGTTTTGAGCTTTGAATAGGAGGTAGCTAGGAGGGGAAGCAGAGTGCTTGCATTCTAGCCCCTGAATGGACTTGTTCCCAGCCATGCCAAGAGGTTCTAAGACTGGCAAGTAGATGCAAGATGATGATTAAATTTCTTGATTTATAATGAAGCTTTCTATGGCAAATTATATTTCAGTCATCTCTTAGCAAACCGTGCAATTAGTTTAGAGCTGAAACAAAGGAATATATTATTGGAACAACTTACCCAACTACTTACCCCTAGCGGACTCAACTGGCTTGCTTGCTTGCGTATGACCCCCCCCCTACAGGTGCACACATATTTTTGCCTTGCTACTACTGCTGTTAATTTTTATAGCACATATTTTATCTATTTTGAATAAATCATTTTTATTATTTTTAGGAAAAGCAGAATGGGTAGATCTTAGCACCAAAAAAAATCTGGTTTAAGGATATCTCGCTCTTGTTATATTGGGCCTGTGGTTCTCATTGGCAAGTATGACAACTAACGACAGTGCATAGGATGTGAGCAAAGGGCAACTTAAGGGTTATTATGGAGGCAGGAGAATGGGAACACCCAAATTTGTTGTTTTAAGCTCATGAGGAATTTGGAGGAAATGGAAATGGACCAAAAATGTAGGGGATGAAGGAAAATTGACATACCATCAATGAGTCTTTCCATGTAGTATAAAGACAAAAGGTCAGACAAACTTGTTTTAGAGGAATTTAACAACTAGCCTCAAATCCAGTTTTGCCAAGTGTTGCTGAACTATCTTAAGAAATGTTTTGTCAAAATTAATCTAGTGCAATCAATTGTACAGATAGCACCTTAGAGGCTAAGAAGACTTGATACTAACTAAAAGTGGTTCCTTTTGCAGTTTGAAGACCCCCCTGATGCACAAGATGCAATTTATGGCCATGATGGATATGACTTTGATGGCCACATGCTGCGGGTAAGTGGATCTTGCATGATATCCATTATCTTTCTTGAGAGAATACCAGGTGGTGAAGAGGATAGTTTTTATTATTATTTATTTATTTATTGCAACAGCGAAGAGGATAGTTTTGTTCTTTGTCATAATGTTTATCTTATACCTCTATTTAGGTGGAGTTGGCTCATGGTGGCAGAGACCCATCTTTTGATCGATCAAGTAGCTATAGCAGTGCTGGGCGCCATGGTGCCACTAGGCATACTGATTACCGTGGTACATACTTGATTGGATACATCAGTGTTCTTATTTGCTCGATTCATGGAATGTGCAGTTATGGTTACTGGATTACCTTCTTCAGCATCATGGCAAGATCAAGGTATGGATGCAGATGAACTCCCATACAATTATTTAGACTTAATGAATCTTGAGTTTTACTTCCATTTTCAGGATCATATGAGGCGAGCTGGTGATGTCTGTTTCTCTGATGTTTACCGTGAGGCTGGAGGTTAGTACTGAACACTTCTCAGTTGCTCTTCTGTTGCTTATATTAATTTTGGTATGAATTGGGCACTAGTTGTTTTGATATTACAACAACCATTGAAGCTGTATTATCTTTCACCATTCATGATGTTTCAGTAGGTCTTAATACTGAAATTTTTATGTGTTTCAGCAACTATTGGAATTGTTGATTATAACTATGAGGATATGAAACAAGCGGTAAGTTTGAATTTTTTCTATGCATTTTACTTTTCAACATGGAGTTTGCATACACTGCCATGTGCCATCTGGAAATTCATGTTATGGTTAGTTCCCTTCAACTTAACTCAACTCAATACAACCTTTTAGTCCCAAATAAGTTAGGATAGGCTAGAGTTGAAACCCAACAAAAATCTTCAAATCACAATTCAGACACGCCAATAACTGTTTTTCAAGTATTTCTATTTAGTTGCTATATCTCGTTTTTTTAAAATCTTTTTTTATTATCTCTTTTTATGTTAGTTTTAATCTTTCTTTATCTCTCTTTATCTTATTATTTGACTTAGGGTTCTTTTAATAATATAAAAAGGGCACTTTGTGATATGCCATACACCTACTTTCTCTCCAATCATGCACGTGCTTCTATTCCCATGAAGATATAACTGACAAGCAGTTTTTTGATACCTTCTAGATAAGAAAGCTTGATGACTCAGAGTGCATTTTCACGGTCATATATCAGGGTATGATCATACTGGAAATGCTGTTTCTTCACTTCATTTAACCTAATCACAGGTTGAAGATTTACATACTCATGGATGTGTTGTTACAGGAGAGGGAGTATGATTGTACTAAGTGCAGCCGGTCTCACTCCAGGGGTAGAAGCTGCAGCCGTTCTATCTCCAGAAGCAGAAGTCGCAGTTATAGCAGAAGCAGGAGTCCAAGGTATGGTTCAAATCTCATAATGCTCAAATGAGTTTATTATGGTAACAATAACATGAACATTATTTCGGCGTGCTGTTTTTCACTTCCAGATCTAGGTCTGCTTCTCCGTCCCACTCACCTGTGAATGAAAGGTATGTACAGTTCCATTTTGATTTTAAATTTTTCAAAACTGTGTATCGTTGTCATGTGTTATCTTAATATTGGCTATTGAAAAACTACACATGATTTTCTAAGAAATGGACTCCCTCCAATGTTGATTATTGAAATTTGATTATGTGATTAGCCTGTGTTATCCCATATCTCCCTCAAATAATTGCAAAGAAATGTCGTTAACAACTCAAATGAGTTTACTATGGTAATAGTAACATGAAAGTTATTACGGTGTGCTGTTCTCTGCTTCCAGATCTAGGTCTGCTTCTCGGTCTCGCTCACCTGTGAAAGAAAGGTATGCATAGTTCCATTTCGATTTTGAATTTTTCACAACATATTACATAGTAGATGGAATGCTTTCGATTCATTGCGATGGTGTGATAATGAGATTCTCCGATTAATACAATGTTACAAAGTTAAGAAACTAAGTAGCATTTGCATTCATTATCTTCAAGTTTCCAGTAAAAAAACTACATTCAAATTTGATGATGTGATTAACCTGTGTGATCCCAGATCTCTCTCTAATAATTGCAAGACACGAAACATCATAAAATGAAATAGGGCTGGCTTTTTATATTTTCATATAATTTGTCATTTCCTTTCTGGTTTGTACTTTACATGTTATGCTTTTGAGATGCCTTTTTTTCTTCTGTACATGCACTTTGAGTTTCCACTCTCTGATGATTAAACATGCAGAAAACTGGATAGCTGTCATTTGTTGTTGAAAATTTGCTCTCGTCTTTCCTAGATTTGGGACATGCAGCGATCTGCGTTGCGTTGGTAGGATATTGGATGCGTTGAGAACCAGAGGATGGTTTGGAACGTTGGATAGTTCTGCTGGCTAGTGACATACTCTAATGGAACCAGCGATAGGAGCAAGATAGGGCTGGCACTAAACATATATGGACTTATGGAGTGCATTTCGTGGTATAATCGAAATACTATTGACTTATGCATTTCTATTCTCAAATGTAAACCTTGGCCTTGCATCCATATTCTCAAATATAAAGCCTCACCTCAATGTTGATGTTTATTTCTAAATTACATTTTTTTTATGAAATAAGTGTGTTTAGCGATTAGCTCTTTAACCAAATTTTGTGACCCATTGTGGCTTCATCTTCATTTGGAAGATCATGGTTTCCTCTTTCTCAAAAAAAAAAGATTTCTATGTTTACTTTAAGGTCTGTCATAGTATTTCAAAAGATGATATGCACAGTGGAAAAAGCCAGGCCCTTTTACCTATGCTCATCCAAAAAACTTCTCCATATGTTTAATGTTTATTGCTCTCATGTGTATTGACGTTACCATATTCACCTATATTTGGATCAAACTGTTGTAATAGAGCATTACTGAGTACAAATTTATTGTTTTTTGGAACATTTTGCAGATCACCATCAAGATCCCCATCGCCTGCCACTTCTGTAAGTTTTCCAAACAAGTAGCTTATATTCTATAATTTGTTCCATTTGGTAACCATTGTCTCGTGCAGCCTCATTGTGAAAAGTCGGCAAGCAGGAGCCCTGTCAAGCGCAGAAGTTTATCCCAATCCCAATCTCCTGTACGTGACATTAACCAAAAACTCTGTATCTTTGTGAGCCTTTAATATCCTTAAAGTTTCCATATTGATATGATCTGTGCTTCCTTTCAGGTGAAATCTAAGTGAAGATGGGTGCACTGGAAGCTGCCAGAAACTATTTCTTGATTTGTGGAGCTGGGTTTCGGAAGGCAGTAGATTATGGATTATGGTTTATCTGTTTCTGCATTACCATTGTTGTTACTTTTAAGAAGAGAAAACCGGGTTATTTCACTGTTGCTTGGTCAGCATTTACTTGCCATCACCAATCTATCAGACCTCGTAGCACATGGTGCATTAACTTCATGCTATGCCGTACTATGAAATCTGCTACTTAACTTTAACTATCGGCAATAACTTCAGGAAGCCTCTGCGCTTCAATTATTGTTGTTTACTTTGGACCTTTTGAGCTTATGGTTGTGTACTTGTATGCACATGTTATGTTGTAATTCTATAGTGGTTTTCCTCGCTTAATTGTTGACATGTTTTGTTGTTTGGTGTAATTGTGCGACCACTGATGCGTGCTATGGTCTTACCTTGCTGGCTTGGCTTGCCCTAGTATTGTTTGGTTCCATCCGTGATGACTTTTGACATTATCACTGTTTTGTCTTGCTTGGGAGTTGTCATCCAAGGAGAAGACGATATGCCCAGCAGACTCATCCCATCTTTATGGGCGTGTTTGGTTGCCACTTGGGCGCTTGGCTCAACACCCGCTGATGCAACATTGGGTTGTTTGTTTGCCTGTCCATGGATGCAAATGTCTTCCTGAGCATGGGGAGGAGCCTTGCTGCTTGGCCAGGCTGGGCAGATGTAGGCACGGGTGCGAGCACATGGCCCAGTACGCTCACCTCTCCTGCGTAAAGATGGCGTAGGCCCCGTCCTTCCTTTCTTCGTGGAGAATTATCCTATTTGGAGCCGAGGATAGTCGAAATTGGTTTTTCACGGGAAATTAGATGAGAGAAAATATGCTTCCATCGGGTTTTGTGGGAGCGGGGATGATACTCTATTCCTTGTCTCTGTTTCCTGCGGAGGCCTGTATAGGGTCAAGTTCAATGTTTTTATGTCATGCGATTATAATAATTGTGATATTTGATAAATAATAATCTTATATTTTTATTATAATAATTAGTGGATATGTATTGATACCTCTACTATCGTTTCTATCATCCATCATCTATCCCATATTCGATGCAAACTCCTGGTCCTCTCGTGTGATGTTAGCGTCGAGCGACGCAAGATGGCCTGTACTCGTCCTAGAATCGCTCGACACGACGAGTCCACGAAAACCCCACATGGCCGCAATGATTACATCCAAATCCAAATCTCCAAGAAGCAACTCGAGCAGACACGCTGATAGCTGACCGTTCGATCCTGAAATCCAACGGCCCAGGTCAGTTTTAGAATCCTACCCGCGTGCCCGAGCAATTAGGCAATTACCCTTCCGCCGCCGCCATCATGGGGATCCCCTCAGTTGTGCCTGTCCAGGATCCAGCGCACCAGCCGCCCGGAGAGCAGGTGGCGGAGATGCGCTGTCGGGAGGAGAAGAAGGGAAGGAGGTCACCGAGGTCGCTGCCTCAGAATTCGTTGGGAGAGGAAGAGATCCGGCGTCAGCGTCACTCACCTCTGACCTCATTCCACGACGCGACAGGGGAGGAGGTGAACGATGCAGATCTGACTGCGGCTGTCGTCGGACACGATGGCCGCGGCCGGCACCACCGTCTCCTACCTGTCTCCACGAACAAGGACAGTGAGGAGTTGCCATGAGATTTGACAGCCAGCATCTCCCATCCACACTCATGATCTCCTACTACTTTTAATCAGGTTCGCCCCTAATCCTTTGCGTGCTCCTGAGCGGTTGAAGACAGATTTCAGCTAGTTCAGATCTAAGAATCCGTCATCTGGAAAACAAGTTATTCTACCTTGATTTTTCCTTTCTTGTCTTCAAGAGTAAAATAATAGCGTGATTTCCCTTATTTTCAAGAATGACCTACCACTGCTGTAATGTGGGTACTGCATTTCAGTGACATTGAGATTTTGGTGGCTTTGATACTCAACCAGTGGCGACAAAGGTCATGCTTGCTTCTTTTCCTTTGTTTCGGTTGATTTAATTGGTTGCAAAATGGTTTAAGCATCATGCGGGAGCTGCTGGGAATAGATCTCCTGATGCCAATAGTTCTGCTTAGCTATTCTGCCTCTAGCCTTGCTGTTCTTGCACTGAATGTATATGGTCAAATTTCTTATAGTTCCTAGAATCCTCATGTTTATTCCTACTCATAAGTACCCATTATATTCCTGCATATATTTATTTAGCTAGACATGGAGATTATAGCTATATGCTACTGATTCAATTCGCTTGCCTTTTCTTTGTTGGTTACTGAGATAAGAATGCAGCTTTGTTGAGTCTTTTTTGTCGTGGATCAGCTCATGGCTATTTGATCGTGGATCAGCTCAGTAACAATCGGCACCCAATAGTTGAGACTGTTTTAGCACACAATAGGCTCATCTTTATTCTGTTTGAGAATTTTAGAATTCAGATTGCTTAGGTGTGTGCAAATTTGCCTCATAATCTAATGTAAGCAGTCTTCATGTGAATCAATAATAGGATGGTCGGGTTCATGAATGCAAGTGAGAGAAACCACATATGTTTGTCTTACCTTCTTAAAAAAAGGTTTCCTGAAATTTATGGATTTTCAGAACCACTAAACTATCCTGAAATATTGTTTCAATCTTCTGGATCTGAAGTTCCACACTCGATGTTCAAATCTGTGCTGTTTCATTGAGAACTGTATGCTGAACCAGTTTTTTTAGTCTGTAAAATTATCTCTGTCATGTGAAATTTGAAAGCACTGGAACACGTTTTGTTCACCTAGGGTTTGATATGGTCTAAATTGCTGATGACAATATGTGTTTGCTGCTAGCGTCTTTGCTGCCTTGCTTACTGTTGGATTTCACTAGAAATCAAATGAAGGGGATGAGCTTGAGCCAATTGTGACGATGAGGTTTGGTACATGACCTATATGCTTGACGATTTGTTGGTACCTTTCTTTCTTCTCATGTCTCTCAAGGTGATCTCAAAAGTCACCTGTTGGTTTATTTGAAGAATGAAAACAATACAAGAATTTTTTTATGCATCTCAAAGTTACTGCTTGTCGATTTGTTTTTTTCTTTTAAATAAACTGCTTATTTGGTTTCTTAGCACAGAAAAGTTGCAGCACCGTATCCTCTGCAAAAAGCACCATATCGCAAATTTCCTTCACAAATATTATCACAATTTGTCAAACTTCACAGCTGGAGAGACAAGCTGCTAGCTGTGCTTGATCCAAATATTTGGTTATTTGGGTGGAGATGGTGAATAAGTTTAAATTGTATTGAACACACCACAATTGATACAAATGTAGTTTCACATAGGTCTGAAATTTGAATGGGTTTATGACTAATTCAATAGTTGTGTAAGCATTCCCTATGTATTAACCAATTCTATTTCGGTCTGTTCAGATTTGTTCTACACTTTCAAATTTTATTTTAGATTTAAAAGAGTGTGATATAACTAAAAATTTGTATTTGAATAGAAATGTTTGAAAAATAGATATTGACATGTCTGAACTGTGATTTAAAGATTCTTGTTAGGTTTCAAGTCTAGCCTATTTCAATTTGTTTAAAACTGAAAGACTGTATTGAGTTGAATTGAGTTTCAAATTTTATTTTGTTTATTTGCACAGTAACACTCCAATGCCCTTTTGGTATTTGTGATCATTTAATAAAACCAACTTTTGTTGGTGGAATCTTCTGTGGCAATCCGAAACTCTTAATTTTTTTATCAGAATGATTTTAATTCATATTTTTCTATTAGGTTTTGCACATGCACGATTACTAGTGGTAAATAAAGTAGAAAAATTACTGGTGAAGAAAGGTTAAAAAGCCTTAAAGGTAACTTTCCTGTTGATCTGTCATGATAATTCATGCTACTTTTCAGTTTTCTGATTTCATGTCTAATAACTATCCTGAGACATTGCTAGCATGAGAATATTGAACAATAATCTGTTCAATAGGAAGCTAGTAATGATTGAAATTGACGAGCCTGATAGATAAGGGCATGGGCGCACAGCAACAACTGTAGTTCCAGTTTGCAAAAATAATATTTAGGATATGGAGAATTTTTTACTACAGATGCTTGATGGTTTCAGATATTCTACAATCCCTTGTCCATTGAGGAACGTACATGAATAATCTTATTCTCTTGCCTCTGGGAGAGTTAGTTCTGTGTTTTTTTTGGTTTTGTACCCTACCAAAAGTTGGTCGAGCCAAAACCTTGACATTGTTAAATTTGGTAGGATAGCCATGACGATGTTCTGTTTCGTGCTAAAATTGTACTTATATGAGATGAATATAAGAACTTGCAAAAAATTTTGCAGGGTAGCGTTTTGGAGTGTTTGTTTTGCCATCTTACCAAAATTTTGGCATTACTAGGTTGAACATGAACATCATGTCAGAACTCAGAACCCTGAGGCCTTAGCTGAGTCCACCATATGGGAGACAATCAAAGAAAGGAGGAACTAATTCGAGAGGAAGCATATCTTTGTTCTCCCCAACTGGATCTGCCAACATATCTGGCACAAAGACAACATTTTGTTCGCAGTCAAGGTAGAATGATGATTTGCTTTTAAAAAAGGTAGAATGATGAGAACATTAAAATACGTTAAAAGGGCATCGAATGAACTTGTTTAACCTTAGCCTCTTCTACCCATAGCTGTTTTAATATTTACACTCTACTCATGGGCATTGCCATTCTGAAACTGAAACAATCCTTTATCCTTCAAATAACTCGTTCACCATGTCTTCCATATCCTGTGGATCACCGCTGCATTTCTCCTGCTACGGATGGCCCTCTAGGTATGTTTTGTATCCAGTGATGACCTTGTCAATTATGGCTTCTCGCAGGCTCGTCCTGAGCTTGGGGTTCAGGACCTTCCTTCCACAGCTTCTGATGTCGGCATGTTTTCTGAAATTTGGACATGAATCTTTCCAGCTTCGAGGAGTGTTTAGAAATCCAGAGTGGCATCTTATTGTGTAGGCAAGATCGCACAGGTTCCCAACAATTTTGGTAGTAGTAATGTCTGATCTCATTGTCCGATGGAAGGCTGTAGCCTGTGGTTGCAAGAAACTGATCTTGTATGAAGTAGGAATTGTTAAGCAAGAACATGTACCTCAGCCTAGGGTCAGAGAACGACTCCGATTTCTTCTCGAACTTATCTTGTAAATCGGTGATCATTTGCTCCCGAGAATGCCTACTGTCACAGTAAAAACATAGGATGCGCTGCAGCTCGCTACGGTATCCACAACACAACCTGGCAAAGTCCACAATTAACCAAGTAACTTGGCAATGGCAAAGCACTTGTTGCACGTGATGCTGCAATGGCGACGAAGGCATTTTGTTTATCCATGGCGTTGGCGTGGCAGCCGCTCGGACAGATTCTGGCTGGTCATGTTTGGTCCATGTATAACCCATATTGTATGGCATAGAAATGCCTTTCTTTCTGTGTGTGTATCCTTCGCTGCCCGTGGCTGGTGTTTGGTTTGGTATGGGGGAGGAAGTACAACATATGAGCAACGACGTTTTTGGTTTGTTCGGAACTCAGGGGAATTCTAAGTCACTTCTGCAGATGATTTACGTGAAACAAAACTCACGATCAATAAATCCCTAAAGAAAATTTGCACGGAACAATATAGTTTTTTTTTCGAATTGAGAGAGATTTTCTATTGTCAAGAGAGTGTGCCACACGGCAACTGTCAGGTAACAGTGCTTATATGAGTAACTTTGATGATGATGAATAGTGGGTGAATTTTTGAAAAGGAAACTACCTTCCCTCTTCCCCTGGTGGCTCTCGTCTCCAGTGAGAGAAAGGGGGTCTAGTTCTACGTCTTTACCGGTAGGCTAGTCCTTGTGTGACCAATCTAATTTATTGTCGCTATGATGTTGCCTTAAATAACATCTTCCTTCTCGTGGTAGTGATGGAGTGTCCAACTTCCTTCTTGCGATGGTGATTAATTTAATAACGGTGTCACATGCATGTAATCTAGCTTTAGCTTTGTAATAATTTGATCCCATGGCAGGACAAGGATTCTAACCAAGTTTTTTTGTAA
Organism: Oryza coarctata; assembly: GCA_030770085.1. NCBI lineage: Eukaryota > Viridiplantae > Streptophyta > Magnoliopsida > Poales > Poaceae > Oryza > Oryza coarctata. The sequence goes on from CM061471.1 coordinate 12,154,422, forward strand.
GTTGTAGGTTGCACTAGCCAATTCATGGAATTCCATTACAAGATTTACAACATCAGGATCAGCGTCTTCCTTGCCTCTAGCGACTTTCACAAAAAGTTTGAGCTAACAGTTTCCCTAATCTCTAGCAACGCCCACGATCAAACCTCCATTGTTTGGAGGCTGCCAAGAACGTGGTATGCAAGGCAGATGAGCCCAACAAGCTCACCCACCCATTAATGGAAGTTCTCTGGTGTCAACTATCTCAATTCCGGTCACAAAGGCATCACAAGGATTTAATTGCTTTCTTGTTTTTTAAAGATCCTTTTGTTTGTAATATTGTTTGTTTCTAAGGACCTTTTGTTATTCGGTTGGTGTAAAATTGTCTTCACAGCTATCTATATCCAAGTTCTAGTAGGCCCTTGCCATCTTCAAAAAAAGAAGTATCTTTGGTGAGACCAAAGTAGCTCCCACAGTGAGCACCACATATAGAAAATTTTCTTTTTTTCACTCACTGAAATCTTATTCTTCGTTCTGCAATTAAAATTTTGTACTTCTCTCTTTTAATTTGACATTATTCCATTAGTGCCCAGCTCTCTTTTGCCACTGTTATTGGTCATCAAAGTCAGCTGACCATCATATTTGTCCCTAAAAGACCAATGTGCCTTTATGAAGCTAAAATTTATATAAGAAATCAATGAGAATACCATTAATCTTTTAGTTTCCAAAGTTGTATTAGAAAATATTTGGAGAGATTCACTTAAAAATTGTAGGAAAAATTTCAATTTATTTGAAAGGTTTATATGCGTAACTCAAAAATAAAATATTTAAAGAACTTTTTGGCATAGCCACATCTAAATTTTTTATATTTTCCAATATTCCAAAAAAATAGCAATGCACGTAATTCCTCAGTATAAATTATTTTGGGTAAAACCAATGGTGTATTTTTTTTGAAAATAATGTAATTCCCTTTTTTGTGTTTTTATGATAACTTAGTTCTTCTAGGTGACCATAGTTTAGTTTTTGATGGCAGAAGAGATAATACAGTTGCAACGAGTGGCAAAAAGAAAAAATCCCTTTCTTTTTTTAGAAGACAAGCCATCAAATTTTCAGCCATTGGATGTCACATGCACTGTTATTGATGTGTGAGGCAATCAAATCGGGTGGAGAGATGTGCCGAGAGGGTGAAAGAGCATGAGCCAATGAAGGTCCAATTCGATCACGCGAATACGTTAAGACCTGAAAGATCTGTTTAACTCTAGTGTAGGTCCTTCGGCTTCGAGCTTTGTTGAAATGCACTCACGATTGTCCACTGGATGTGTCAAAAAAGAGTGTTGATGCGTGAGGCGATCGAATCGGACGGAGAGGCGAGCGAGCATGAGCTAATGGAGGTCCGATTCGATCGCGCGAATACGTGAAGACCTGAAAGATCTGCTTTAACTCCAATGCAGATCTTTCGGCTTCGAAGTTCGTTGGAGTGCACTCCCGATTATCCCACTGGACGTACCAAAAAGAATGTTGATGCACGAGGCGATCGGATCAGATAGGGAGGCACGCTGAGAGGACGAACGAGTATGAGCCGATGGAGGTCCCGATCACGCAAACATGCGAAGACCTAGGAGATTCGCTTAGCACCAGTGTAAATCCTTCGACTTTAAGGTTCATTGGAATGCACTCCCTATTGTCCCACCGAGTATGCCAAAAAGAATATTGACGCGTGAGGTAATCGGACCGTACGAAGAGGCACGCTAAGAGGGCGATGCACGGAATTTGTGTGTTAATCTGTGATGGATAATTTACAAGCTTTCAGGGAATCTATATTTATACCCTAGATTTACACGAGTCGGATATGATTACAAACAATATTTCCTAAACAGAAAAGGAAACTCTCTCTAAAAAATTAATAAAACTAATTAAACGTGTCTATCATATAAGATATATTTTATAAAGATAAAAACACTTTCACAAATATTCCTTAGATCCAGTCTCAACTAGATAATCTTCTATCTTTAACTAAATTGAATCTATCCTCATCTATCTGATCGACTTTTTCACTATATCAATCAATCTCTTTCCATAAACCAATCGGCTCTTCAATTCTGTCTACAGGGCTTACCAAATTTCAGTGTTAACAACCGTATGTAATCCTTGAAAAATCATATATATAAAATATCCCCATCTCTCTTTCTTAGACTCTATCAGCCTCTACCTCCCACCTCATAGCTGCCATCATTGACCACTTCCCTTTACCTTGCTCCTTACCAACATTGACTCTAATGGTGGTAAGCCCCCACCGGCCTCCCTTGGCCACTTCCTACCATCCTAACGTCCCTTTTCGAGTGACATGTCTTCAATCGTTGGAGCTATTTATCTTATTTGAGGAAAATGGTTCAATTGTACCACTCTTCCCTATCTTTAATGGATATCCCCATTAGTCCATGGTCACCTCTAACCCATTTGCATCTCTCACTTAGTCTCGAACCAAATTCATTGCTAATTCATAATGGCTTTTGATGGCAAGAACACCGCTCTGATGTCTCTCTAAATCATCATTATTGTTCCATCTCTCTCTAAATATAGAACATACCACTTTCAACTCTCACCTTGAACCTGATCCCAATTCTAAATGTCAATAGAAAAAGATGGAGGTAATAGCGGAACAGATGGTGATAACTTGAACATGGATATCCGCACGAATCAAAGGTTAGAAATTTGCATCATTTTTGGATTGTTTTCATCGGGAGATGCTTATAGAATCCATATGCATTCTAAATCTAAATTCAATCTGGTGAGCACACTTGACATTCTAGATCTAAATTCATGCATGATGGACAAACAAGAAAAGCACGTTACTCTTATAAGGAAATCAAGGGAAGAAAGGGACTCATGAATATAATTTGTCAGTTCTAGTTGGATTACTGCAATATGCATTTTATTTATTTATTTATTTATTTTGAAAAAAAACAGTACGCATGATTTCATCTTGACATGTATAAACCATTTTGCTAGTGTAAGTATGATGGGGCCATTTGCTTCATCGTATATTCACAAATATGAACATGCATCCATCCAACATACACATCTGAAAGCAGAATAACTATGTCATACAATTATACATGTCGCTGCTTGTCTTATCTAATGAAACGGACCAAGGTAATAGGAAATAGATTAAGAGAGGTGTTAAGCTGGAGTAGGAACTTAGGCTCATTATTGTATTGTATTGATACTATGTCTAATACTCCCTAGTTGGAGTAGGAGCAAAGAAAAATTGGGCAAAAACATAGCAAAGAGAAAAATGGTCCTTATGTAAAGATCTCAGCGCATTGTTACTAAGTTTATATGATAAAAGGTAGTTTTTTCTATGAAAAATTTGGTAAGTCAAAAAAACAAGAAAACACATAGGAAATTCATAAAAGTGACAACAAGCAAGTTTAATTGGCTATGTGTAATCATGTTAAATTCAATTTTATCTCACCCCAGCCAACTATGCTAGGATTTACATACAACAACATTATTTCAGTCTCAAGTAAATTAAGATGGATGAGAAATAAAAACCAATAGAAATTAGTTCAATCATAAAAATAAATAACTGTTTTTCATGTATTTCTATTCAAGATAAAACTTTAAAAATATTCTAGGTATTTTTTTTAATATCTTCTTCCATATCAATTTCGGTATTGTATTGCTTCTCCTCACATTACTGTCGTGCTTAGAATTTCACTATATGCGGATGTCTCTAAAGGTTTGATATGTCCAAATCATCTCAATTAATATTCGATAAGTTTTTCTTCAATTAGTACTATGCTTAGCCTATCACATATATCATCGTTTTAGATCCAATCTATATTTTTATATGACAATAAATTTAAGATAACATATGTATCATCGTAACACATAACTATTGAATATATTATTTTTTAGACCAATATTTTATATCATAGAATAATTTTAGTGTGTGTGATGATTCCTCTAACTTTACAACTTCAGTTTGAATGGGGAAATCACCGGATGCCTCTCCCCCTCTCTATTTGAATATTTCTCACTCCCTCTCTCTCACCCTCTATTTCTATCTTACTATTTATATATCCCTTCTCTGTGACTTTTTCACAACTTCAGTTGAATGGGGACAGTGTAATGGAAATGACAAATCACCAAATTCCCCCATCCCCTCCGTCTATTTCACATTTTCTCTCTCCATCTATTTCTCAATCTCTCTTCTATTGTATTGCATTGCATTGTATTGTTGTATTACATTGTATTACTAATACTATGTCTAATACTCCCATATGCGGAGTAGCAACAAAACAAACTTACAGATTGGGCACAAACTCAGCTAAGAAAAAACTGATGGTTCTTTTATGAAGATGTTGGCTCACTATTACCACTTATGTGAATAATTATAGTTTTTCTATGGAAAGTTGGTAAGTCAAAAATACAAATTATGTGGGAAATTCATAACAGAGACAATGGTATATGCTTCCAGGTTATAATGGTTACTACTGATGGTTTTAATTGGCTATGTGTAATCATATTGAATTTAATTTTGTCTAACCCCAACCATCTATCATTGGACTTATTTGGTACATTCTCAGTAGTGGCATGTTTCCAAAGATCCTAAACTGTGTGATTTTTGGGAATTTTTTCTTCTTTAATATTTCTTAGACCTTATTAAATCAACTTATCAACATTTTAGTTCATTTTTTTGCCCTTGAATAATTGTCATAAACTTAATTTAATCCATCGTCTATTGATAACACACCCCGTGTTAGGATTGCGTTTTGATCTTGAAATTTATACTCTCCCTCTGACTCTGAATGTAAGTTGGTTTTGGTTTCTCAAATTTCTGGCCTAAATATATTTAGGTTGTTTTGAAACTTCCACACACTTTTTCATCTTTGTCATGTTTGCCAATAAATGTACCCCTCTCATAAATAAATGACCTGTGTTTTCCAATGCAATATAAATGAAAGAGAGAAAAGAAATGTTTGATTTACTTTTTACTTTTTTCACAAGTCTACAACATATTATATTTAAAAATTAGATGGTGTAAATTTTAGGGGTGATAATGGGTCAAGGCCTATGCGTCCTTTGACAACCCTTCCTAACCCTTATATATTTTTAGTAAAAATGTATAAAAATTCAACCCACCTTAGACCCAGCTCTCAAATTTTATAGGCTAAAAAATGGACAATTACCAACCCTAGGTGTAATATACTCATACTATAAAATGATTTCTTTTATCTCTTTATCTAAAAACAAATTCTTCATTTTTTTTAAAAAAAGAGAGTAGTGATGATGATATTTTAACCACCACTAGAAAGAATGATAGATAGGGTAAATGGTCATGTCAACCATCCATAGCAAGACTTTACTTTTTTTTAAAGAAATAAGTGCAATCTTAACAAATATATATATACAGATAATAATAATAATAATAATAATAATAATAGGTTAATAATAATTTTCTTTAATTAAAATACTATTGCAACTGGTTTTTAGATATTTTATTAACCTGTGGAGTACAATTTCACTGGCCACCGTAACAAGTTGAAATCAGTTTCGCACCCTATTTTAATAAAGGAAAGATTTTAACCGTTGTAAAAAAGAAGTTCTAAAGTTCTTTTTTTTAATCCGATCTCTCCCTCAGACCCTTTCACAACTTTAAATTGAATATGTGACGGAAATGGCAAATATCACCAGATGACCCCCTCCGCCCCTCCGTGTATATGGCAAAATCTCTCTCTCTCTCTCTCTCTCTCTGCTGTTCCCATCTGCAGCGCGGCCGGAGGGAGCAGCAGTCGGCGTCGCCTCAGCCGCGGCCGCGCGCTGCCGGCGATCGTGGACAGGCTCCTCCCCTTTCCTGACGACCCCGCCCGAGACGACGCGGACGACTCCCGTCCCGTGTGCGGACTGGGCCTCCTCGCGCGCACGGCCGCCGAGGCGGGGGTGTTGGAGTGGAGGATTGACGCGGCCGGTGCAGTGCCCCCCTCCATCTGGGGTCGGATCGGGTCGAAGGTACGCTTCCTCTCGTAGCCTCCCCTTCTCTTCCTCCGTTCCGCTTGGATGATCCGGCGCGTGGCGTAGATGTGGGGAATAATCTATCCGGCTTGGGTGGGATTGGTCTGTTTATTTTCCCTCGTATTGATCGGTCCAATTTTTTTATGGATTTCTTTGATGTGTCATGTGGTGCTAATGGAGGATCGTGTTTCTGCGCGAAATTAGGGGATTTAGCTTTGTGTTTCTTGGGCGATTAGAGGAGGAGGAGGTTCTGGGTTTGTCTGCTTCCTGGCAATGGCAGCGGCTCCAGTGGTGGGTGGCAACGGTAATGACGCGGATAACAAGGCTTGTGATATCACGGATCAGTCCAGTGGTGGGTGGCAACGGTAGGAACAGCTGCGAGGATCGCATGCTTCCCTCCGCTCTGTGAGTCACTGTCAGTGGTGATCCAGTGGGGACATTCGGTTCTTTAGGAAACCTGGCCGATGATAATGTTCAACCTGATGAAGATGATGACCATGGGTACAGCACGGAGTACTCGAGCTCGTTTGGGCCCTCTTGCTCCGCCGCATCCTATGACGACACAAAGTCGGACATGGACGGCATGGAAGTGGATTCACCGTTTCTTGGTCCAACCCGTATCAATGCGGATCGCTCTAACTCTGCACCAAGGATGGTCAGGCGAGGATCTCTTCACAAGGTCCTTGCAGACCATTGATTCTTAAAATCATACGACGTAGTTAGCATGGTGTTGTACTGTTGTTCGAACAGAATTAAAAGAGAACATTACATCTTGTGTTTCTTTCGCTTTCGGTAAATGCTATGTGTGTTGTAGCTTGTAACCAGATTAATTTTGTTTCAGACAGAAACAAGTGACAGCCGAGTGGAGAAAGATTGTTGGGCCAATAATGTGGCGATGCCAATGGTTGGAGTTGCATATGAAGAATCTCTTATCACAAGTAGCAAAGTATGACAAGGAACTTGCTATTATCAATCGTGAAAAAGATCTGCAGTTGGAGATGGTTAAAGCAGATGGTCCTAAATCAGAACCGGCAAAACTGTATTCCTAAAGTCATGAGAGAATTATCATGAAGAGAAGAAAAAGGAAAAGAGATGAAGGAGCTGTAGAGACCTCATTGTACATGAAGAAGCACCCTGCATTGTCTTATTATGGTTCGACATCCTGTCTCTGTTTTATAGGGCTAGAGAAAATTGTTGTCTTTGAATGAGTATCGTATTTTGCATGGGGTTCATGTTTATATTGTAATTGTTAGAAAGCAGCTATATTGGTTTGATTGACTGCCTTCTGTGTCAGACATATTCCACTGACCAGATCTAGTCTCATTAGGATAATTATAGTCTAGTTGAAAAGTGATCCATAAATCACGGGTCTCCTATCATTCGGTGATCACGTTTTGTGGATTCCCTTCCTTTACATTTCTATATGTATCGATAGCATAGGTCAATGAATTCAAATTTTATGGTATCAGAGCACAAATAATTCATTGCTCTTTCCGTTGTTCTTTTCGTGTCCAACGTGCCACTCTTCTCCGACGTCGCCGTCCTGCGCGCCATCTCTTCGGCATCGCCACCTTGCGCGCTTTCCTCTTCGGCACCACCACCTAGCACCAACCTAGCATGCCATCTCCTTCAGCGTTGTTGCCCAGCGTGCCTTCCTCTCTAGCGCCGCCGTCTAGCACACACCCCAGTGCGCCAATCTCTTTGGCGCTGTCGCCCAGCGTGTCGCTCGCTTCCTTCATCTCCGTCGTCGCAACACCTTCTCTCCTCCGCCACGACAATTGATGAATCTCACCGACGCTACTGCTCTCCAGTGCGCTGAAAAAACTCACGCTGTTGTCTTGGAAGATCCTCTCCGACACCTCCCCGGTCGCCGTCAACGCGGCTACCCATGAGGATCATGAGTGTGTGACCAAAGGCGCCCACAACACTACTCTTGCCCACGCGGCAGAAGCAGAATGCGATGCCGTTCTCGCCCAAATTGAGAGCGACGTGGCCGACGCCCGCCTTCATGACACCCTCGACTGCGCTGCCCAAGAACGCGCAGCTGCGGAGCTGCACCGTGAAGAAGACATCGTAACAGACAATGGCTCTGTCGCAGGTGGCAATACTATCGCTCTCGATGCCACCCTTCTTCAACCCGAGGCGGCTGCCCTTCTGAACCTGCATGCCCAGGCTATCGTCATATAGAACATCTGCGCTCTCATGCCGCAGCTCCTCAACATCACATCCAACTTCTATGCTCGGTGGCGTGAGTCATTCCTCCTCACTGTCAGGAAGTTCTCCTTAGAGTGCCACATCCTCTCCGACGACACTACGCCCTACTCCCCAGACTGGATGCGCATGGATTGTGTCGTCCGCACCTGGTTGCTCGGGACCATCTCCGACGACCCCGTCGACACCATCTCCTAGCGCGGCACCACCGCCCGGATGACTTGGCTCGCCATCGAGTCCTAGTTACTTGGGAACCGTACAACCCGCGCTCTCCACGCCAACTAGGAGTTCCGCTCCTTCCAGCAGGGAGACCTCCCCATCGCCAAGTATTGTCATTGCTACAAGCAGATTGTCGAGGACCTTCGCGACCTCGGCGAACACATCACCAACCTCAGCCTCGTCCTCAACATCATCCGAGGCCTCAACGAGCACTTCACCATCATCGGGCTCCATCTTCACCGCAACAATCCATTCCCTTCCTTCCTGTAAGTGTGCGACGACCTGCGCTTGGAAGAACTCACCATGAATAAGACCTTCCGTGCCATAGCTCTTGCTGCCTTTAGAACAGGCGGACTTAAGCCATCATCCCTCTACTCGCCATCGATTGTTCCGCCAGTCGGATATCGAGCTCGTTTGCAACTGGGGACTTCTGGTGGCAACTCTGGTGGTGGATTCGGTGGTGGCTTGTACCAGCAGCGCGGTAAGAGTGGTCAACGAGGTGGTTGCGAAGGCTTTGGCGGCAACAGCGGCGGTGCTAGCGCGGGTGCTGGTGCCGGTGCCGGTGCGGGCACAGGCGCTGGCGTGATTTCTAACGCTAGTGTCGATTATGTTTGTACTACTCCCAGGAGTCCCACAGGACATGCTCCCAATGGCATGTGGCCCACTATCTTCAACCCATGGTCCGTATCTATTCAAATATGGCCCAGGCCACAGGCGCCTCATCCTTTAGTTAGGCCAGTTCAGCCACCCTATGCCCTGCTCGTTGGTTTACACAGACAGTGGCTTGGTCAATGGGGGTCCCATCTCCTTCCGTGTCGCCGTGACCACCAACGGCCCTAGGATGAGATACACAGGCACTAGCAACCAATTTCCAGACTATGACTCTGTAGCAGCCACCACAACATGAGTTGTATTTCGATTTTGGCACCACCAATCATATGATCTCCGATGCTAGGATTATCTCTTACACCAATGCCCCTTCTTGTCACTCTTTCTCTAGCATTGTTGTCGGTAATAGAAATCTTATTCCAGTTACTTCCTACTCGAAGGAAAATCGTCCGATGTGACAGCTCCAAACCCCTTTACTTTTTGCATCTCCTAGCGGTTACTCTCCATGCGTCCTCTTGTCTTCACTTTGGCATCAGTGTCTTCGGCACCCTGGACTAGCACATTCTTCAGCCATTCCTTGTAATAAAAGTGCTAGCGATACTCTCTGTCATACTTGTCAGCTAGGTCACCATACCCGCTTACCCTTCTACGTTTCATCTTTGCGTGCCACACATAATTTTCAGTTAATTCATTGCGATCTTTGGACATCTCCTGTCACTAGCATTTCTGGTCATAAATATTATCTAGTTATTCTATATAACTATTCTCATTACCTCTGAACATTTATTTTGTGTCTAAAGTCTGTCACCTTTAACACTCTTTCTAACTTTTTTTTGCTTATATTCACACACAGTTTGGGATCACCATTCAGGGAGTTCAGTGAGACAACAACCGTGAGTTCGACAACCTCCGTGCCTGCACTTTCTTCCTATCCTATGGCGTTCATCTTCGAATGTCATGCCCCTATACCTCCGTTCAAAACTATAGAACTGGACGCATTATTCGCACCATTTGTTCGTTCTCTGTTGTTTTAGGCCAGCATCCCTCTCCCTTTCTAAGCTATGGCCCTCAACGTCGCCACCCATCTACTAAACATTTTTCCAACCAAAACACTTAATTTCTCAACACCTTACTTTGCTCTATTTGGGTCACATCCCTCCTACGAGCATCTTAGGGTCTTTGGTTGCAAGTGTTATCCCAATCTTTCCACCACAACCACTCACAAACTCACCCCTCACTTCTCCCAGTGTGTCTTTCTTGGTTATTCTCCAAACCACAAAGGTTTAGCTGGTTAGTTAATTGCTTTAGGAATATTTTCCGTTGTTCTTACTAGGAAATAATGTCTGATGGTCGTAGACGCGTTGGACTCTGTCTGTAAATCCAAGGTATAAATATAGACCCCCTGGAAACATGTAGAAGATCTCTCGATCATATTCAAATTCGGCGCATCGCCACCCTAGTTCATCTAGGTTCTACCGGCGGGTTCTGGCTCTCGACGCGGGGCTACATCGGTTAAGTCCGATCTCCGGCGAAGGGGTAAGTCCTGCTATCATCCCGTTATGTCCGACCTCTTAGGTCGATCGGATGTATCGCATCACGTCCGTGCTGGACCTATCGGCTCGTTAAGCTCCCTCTGCCGTCGTCAGTCTTGTGCTGCATCGGTTAGGTCCGACCTACGGGGCTGTCGACGGTAGATCGAGCTTCAGGCCTATAGTCTCCTGCACGGCGTATCATCGGAGTGCTAGCCGATGAGTTATCCATGCTCTGTGCTTCACGCCCAGCGCATCGGCCCCTCGGCCGATACGCATCAGCCTTTAGAGGCGTCCCACGACGCGTAACGCCAAACGTATCGGACCTCCAGCCGATACGCACCCGCCTTCAGAGAGGCGTCCCCTTATCGGCTCAGCTAGCCGATGGGTTCGTTCCTATCCTTGCTACGGCATAGCCGATCCGGCGTCCTCCGTATCATCGCCGCTGACCCCGGCCTCGTACTGTCTCGGTTAGGTCCGATCTTCGAGGTTCGATGTTGATGGCGCTGCCACGGCGGGCGACGGGTCTCTTGCTGTCATATCCGGAGCGGCATCGGCTTTGCAGCCCGTGCCTTCTTGCGCTAATCATCGCCTAGGCCGTATCCGCTTTCATCGGTTTTTCCAGCCGATGAATTACTGTTCGGCTGTCCGGAGGGATCCCGTGCGCCTCGATATCCTCTGAGCACACCCTGGTTCCTCCATCGGCTCTACGGTTGACCGCTCGTCGACACCTGTCCACATCGGCTCCCCAGCAGATCAAACAGCATCCCGAACCTATCGGCAGCCAGCCGATAGCGAGCGTCTGTATTGGACCCGCTCGTCTCACCTCCTTGTCAATTGTAGGATCAAATTGACTGGCACGCCCGCGAACCTAGAGACCTAAGGATCTGCACTGGAGACAAGCAGACCTCTTAGGCCTTCACGTGATCGAGCCGCCGTCCCTCCCCGGTCGCAGGATTTTTTGGCGGCGAGCAAGTACACATTTATTTTCTGTTAGTTTATCTTTTATAAAACCTTTATATCTTTTGTGAACTGATTGTGCACAAGATTAAAGAATGTCATTCTAATGGTCAATTTTTTATTAATGAAGTTGAAATGCAGGAAATGTGTGTTTTTTCCAATTTTATTTTTTTATCTTTTATGTGGAATTGTTCCTCTTATTAGTGGCTAATCCTCTCTATTCATTGCTCTTAACGCAGTTGTTGAGGACATCGAAGGAAGTGATGATTCATTACTTGAGAATGACGGTATTTGAACAATATTCTTTACACGAGATTCTTCTTACAGTTGATGTTGTCCAGTCCTGAATTCTTAGTCTTCAAGGTCGTCTCAGCAATGCTCGCAGCAAATATGAGAAGTTGTCACCGTGCTTAGACCGTAGACAGTTTAAGGTGCCTCAAAAGAATCAGAAGGTTCAGAACCACATAACCTCTTGTAAGGACAGAAGACGATTTGTTCTGAAAATAAAGGCTCTGGGTGACTTGGATTGACCACTTACTGCAGTTCCGCCTGTATTGGATAGGTTCGCTGATTGTGTGTCGGGATATATGAAGAGAAATGATGCACAAGAAGATGCAATACAATCAGATCCAAATGGAATCACAATTGCGATGTTCTTCGGTAAAGATAATTTCCTAACCAATGCTCATGTAGCAGAGTTCTGCAAAGAAGTAAGTTTAGCTCATAGCATCTCATTCTTCTCTATTTTGGTAACATGATATTTTAGAACTAATACATGGAGAATACTTTGACCACTAGCTGGTCCCTAATAAAAAGTAGCATAGGATATACCAACTCTTTTACCATCCAATAAACTATGTAGATTTCTGTCATGCCATGTTAAGATTTTCAGTTGCATGTGTGTGGGAGTGGGACCTCTAGGCCTTCGTAATCTTCGTGGAAGTCAACTATTAATATTGTATGTCAAAGTATATGGTGAAAAACAAGCTGAACATAATGGTGTTTCCTCGAATATGCAGATCTGTGTAATGTAATGGTGTTTCCTGCTTTGCGATATACAGTCACAAGGTGATAGTGTTGATATATGATTCTAAAGCTAATATTTAACTGTTGAAAGTCATGTGCCTGATACCATTTATAATGATTTCCTGATATTTCATTGATCTAACATTGCCTCATAATAATAATGATTCCTATTTCTATACTGAATTATTTATCAAAGTTAACAGTGTACTCCTAAACTGTTGTAAGAAATAGGGATCAACACATTTGCAAAATCCTTTTTATTTGATGGGTTGTGGTAGACCACTGGACCACTCGACTATATATATATATATATAGACCTGACCTCAGTTAGGATATTTAATTTTACTGTATATATTTCTACATGATATCAGAGCAGGTCTAGATATCCCTGGCGAGCTGACGCTTCCTTCCCGTCACCGACTTCCTTCTTGGTATTCCCTCTTTGCTCCCTCGTCTTGGCTCTTTCTTCTTCTCATCTTCTCCGCAAACAGCTTTCTCCTTCTCCACCACCCTCTCCCATCCCTTGTTCCATCATGTGACGAGGCGACGGTCTTCATCCGTCTCCTCGTCTCGTCTCACACCCGTCTTCACCCTTTTCTTGCCTCGGTACACCTTTTCTACTCCGACGCTGGCGTACCTCTGTACTCGTCGTCTCTATCGGCTGGACTCGTCCGCCCTCCATCGGCTGGAACCATCTCTCGGTTCCTGCTTTTTTGACATGCTTACCTGCTCCCGGACACAAACCTTCTCCACTCGCGTCTGAGCCACTCCGACATGTCCACAGACACGAATCTCTGCCTCCCAGATGAGAACCTCCTCTCTTCGCATCCGCCCCCTCTGAGAGTTTTTGCGTCCGCTCCACTCCTTTGCCTCCACGAGTCCAAGGATGTGAAACTTCTCTTCACAGACACGAATCTTCTCACGCCTGTAACCCACCCACTCTCTGACCTACCTACTCTGCCACCCACCTTTCCCTCAACTACTCCGCTACCTACTTTTCATCGGCCAACCACTCACCATCGGCTGGTTGGCCCACTTTTCCTTTTCATCGGCTCACTCCCCATTGGTCAATCACTCCCCTGATCGATCGATCACTTTTCTCATCAGCTTCTTCCCATCGGCCCCTTACCCCTCATCGGACCTTACCCTTATCAGCTTCTTGCGCCCGTTACCCTCTTGTCATGGCCACCGAGTCAGCCCTTAGCTCCGGCACCCTCCCAGTCGCCGAATCTATTCCAGCCCTCGACGCCTCTCACCACACCTCGGGCACTACCTCGCCGATCTTCTCACCACTCTACGTCGCTGTCAACGTGAAATCTCACGTTCCCATCTCTCTCGACCTCAATGTCAACTACTCTAAATGGGTATTTTTCTTCAAATCCCTCTGTGGAAAGTTCGGCCTTCGGTCTCACATCGATGGCTTCGCTCCACCTCGACCCGATATCCCCAGTGGGACATCGCCGAGTGCTGCGTGCGCAGCTGGTTGCTTGGCTCGGTCGATGACTCTGTCCTCGACCTTGCCATGGAGGACACCGACCCTACCGCATAAGATCTCTAGGTGGCTATCGAGCGGCTCTTCCTTGCGAACAAACAGCCGCGCGCCATCTTCTTACTCAACGAATTCCACTCCATGGTACAAGAAGACTCTTCTGTCTCCTCGTATTGCCAGCGCCTCAAGGTAAAGGCTACCGCTCTCCGCGATGTCGGCCACCCTGTGGCCGATTCACAACTCATCCTCGCCGTCCTGTGAGGACTTAACCCACGCTTCTCTAACACCGCCGACGACATCGCCAACTCCACACCCCTTCCGTCGTTCGCCTGGGCCCATGACATGCTAGTTCTCAAAGAACTCCACTTGACCAACGACGAGAAGACTATGGCCCACACCGCTCTCCTCGTCGCAGCCGATCATGGCTGCCGATCCTCATGTGCTGCTACCACTTCTCACGGCTCTGGTAGCCATAGGCCTAACCATGGCAACACAGCCTACACCGGTGGCATCGGCAAAGGCAAGGGCAAGGACAAGAACTGGAATGGTTCGATGCAATCATGACCTGCTCCAGTTCCCGTCCCGTCTACCAGTCCCACGAGTCCGTGGCTATGCTACAACCCCTGGGCACCCCAGCTCTAGCCACGCAGTCCCATCGGCTGGCAACTAGGGGTTCTTGGTGTCCATCCTCAGGCCCACCTAGCATCGGCTCTTACCCTACCGCCTCAGCCGATACTACCGTCACCAGCCACCCAGTCAGTTCCCTTCTGGAACCAGGCTAGCCTCGTCGCCGCCCTCAATCAAATGACACTCCAACCTCAGCACCCTTAGGTGCTGGACTCTGGTGCGTCCTCTCACATGGCATCATCGGCTGGTATACTACGTTCTTGCTATCCCTCCTCCTCTCCTTTATCACCATCGGCTATAGCCACTCTCTTCCTGTCCAATGCCGAGATGGCTCCTTTCTGTCTACACCCATAACTAATCTTCCACTTCGTAATGTCCTCATTGTTCCCTCTCTCATTCACAATCTAGTATCTGTTCGTCAATTCACACAAGATAACAATTGCTCAATTGAATTTGACGCTTCTGGTTTCTCTGTGAAGGATATCCCAACCCGACGACAGATCCTTCACTACAATAGTGGCGACGACCTCTACATCATCCCCACTGCGCCGTCCACTCCACACGCTAGCATCGCCCTCTCCACCAACCTCTGGCATCTTCGCCTTGGCCATCCCAGCCCCGACACTATCGCCAATCTCCTTCGCAGCGTCTCCATCCAATGTACCCACAGCAGCTCCACCGTTTGCCACTCATGTCAACTTGGCAAACACATGCAACTGCCCTTTTCAAATTCTATGTCTTGTACCTCGTGACCTTTTGAGCTAATACACTATGATGTATGGACTTCTCTGGTTAAGAGTGTCTCTGGTAATCAGTATTATCTTGCAATACTTGATGATTACACACACTATTGTTGGACTTTTCCACTCACCAGCAAGTCCGAGGTCGCCTTCCACCTAATTAACTTCACAAACTATATCTCTAACCAATTCAACCTCTCCATTAAAGGTCTACAGGCCGATAACGGTACGGAGTTTGTCAATCGTACCGTTCAAACCTTCCTCACCTCCCAGGTCATTCATCTATGCCTCTCCTGCCCCTACACCTCTCCCTAGAACGGTAAGGCCAAACGCCTACTTCACACACTTAACAACATCAGTCGCACAATGATACTTCATACCCGCCTACCTGTAACTTACTGGGCTGAAGCACTAACCACTGCGACTTACCTCCTCAATCGGCGTCCTTGCTTCTCCGTTCGCCACAATGTTCTATACACCCTTCTATACCGTACGGCGCCCGACTACTCCCACCTACGCGTTTTCGGGTGCCTCTGCTACTCCAATCTCACCGCCACTACTCACAAACTTGCTCCCCGCTCCACCACCTACATTCTCCTCGGATATCCCTCATCTCACAAGGGATACCGATGTCTCGATCTATCTACCCGTCGGATCATCGTCTCTCGTCATGTCGTTTTTGATCAGACCTGCTTCCCCTTCGGTCTACTTAATCCTAGATCCTCATTTAGCGATCTCGACTTTCTCTTTATCAACACCTTGCCCTCTCGGTCTCCTCCACCAACCTTACCTCCAACACCCTCATCGGCCGTTCTTGAGGTCTTACTGCTCAGCTATCTCACTACTCTTCAGTCCGATGTTACTCACATCGGACCCCCATCGGCCCCACCACTCTCATCGACTCCAGCTGATCCTGTCTCCTTTCCATCGGACACCTCAACCTCATCGGCTCCTCAGCCCTCATCGGCTCATAACCACCCATCGACCCATTCGCCTCCATCAGCTCCTCAGCCTCCATCGGCTCCCCCCTTCCTATCAGTTGCTCCACCTCCATTGGACCAACCAAACCAATCGGCCCATACACCCCCATCAGCTCAGACCAATCTAGTTCAGCCCTTTCCTCTCACATACAATCGTCGATCCCGAGCCGATGACGCCCCTCCCCACCCAGTCCCTACCCTACCTACCACGCTCCCATCGGCTCCCGTCCCCTCCACATCTCACATGGTTACCCGATCACAAACCGGATCCCTCCATCCCACCAAGTGCTACGTGCTCTCAGCTGTCCATTGCACTATCTCGCCTATCCCGGCGACTTCTCGTTCTGTCCTGGTCGATTCTCAGTGGCGTGTGGCCATAGCTGACGAGTACAAGGCTCTCATGGACAACAAGACCTGGCGCCTCGTCCCTTGTCCTCTCAGTGCCAATGTTGTGACCGGTAAGTGGATCTTTAAACACAAGTTCCACGCCGATGACTCACTTGCCTGTCATAAGGCAAGCTGGGTAGTTCGGGGTTTCTCACAATGTCCTGGTGTCGATTACAACGAGACCTTCAGTACCGTCATCAAACCCACCACCATCTAGGTCGTTCTTACCCTGGCTACCTCGCACTTTTGGCCGATCCACCAGCTCGACATGAAAAATGACTTTCTTCATGGTCATCTGACGAAAACAGTCTACTGTCAGCAGCCTCTAGGCTTCGTCGATCCCTCTCGTCCCGACGATGTCTACCTCCTTCAGCGCTCTCTCTACGGCCTCAAACAAGCTCCTCGGACCTGGTACCACCGCTTTGCTGTCTACCTTCGACACATTGGCTTTGTGGCCTCCGTGTCCGATAGCTCTCTCTTCACTCTTCACATCGGCAACGCCACCACCTATCTCCTCCTCTACATCGACGATATTGTTCTTACAGCATCCTCGCCGTCCCTCCTACACCAGATCATGGCTCGACTCCACTCCAAATTCGCCATGACCAATCTCGGTCCTCTCCATCACTTCCTTGACATCTCTATCACCCGCTCTTTTCACGGGTTCTTCCTTTCCCAGCGTTAGTACGCCATCGATCTCCTCCAGCGTGCGGGCATGGCCAAATGTCACCCTATGGTCACTCCGGTCGACACTCGCGTCAAACTCTCCGCTGCCGATGGCTCACTCGTTGCCGATCCCTCTCAGTATCGGAGTCTTGCTGGTGCTCTCCAATACCTCAACCTAACACGGCCTGACCTTACCTATGCCGTCCAGCAAGTGTGCCTCTTCATGCATGCTCCGCGTGAATCTCACCTCGCGCTGCTCAAGTGTATCCTTCACTACGTAAAGGGCACACTCTCCAGCGAGCTGCACCTCAGCTCCAGTCCCGTCGACTCTCTCATTGCGTACTCCAACACGGACTGGATGGGCTACCCCGACTCTCGAAGCTCCACGTCTGGTTATTGCGTCTTCCTCGGTGACACTCTAGTCTTCTGGTCCTCAAAACGTCAGACTACAGTGTATCGGTCTAGCGCCAAAGCCGAGTACCGTGCCATTGCCCACGCCGTTGCCGAGTGTTGCTAGCTTCGCCAGCTTCTTCAGGAGCTCCGTGCACCTATCTCCTCTGTGACCATCGTCTACTGCGATATCGTCAGTGCCGTTTACATGACCACCAACCCGGTTCATCATCGACGTATGAAGCACATAGAGATAGATATTCATTTTATCCGTAACAAGATCGTACTAGGATAGATTCGGGTGCTTCATATACCATTGACGCACCAGTTCGCCGATATTATAACCAAAAGCCTCTCCATGTCTTTGTTCACCGTTCATCATTGACGTACGAAGCACATAGAGATAGATATTCATTTTATCCGTGACAAGGTCGTACTAGGATAGATTCGGGTGCTTCATATACCATCGACGCACTAGTTCGCCGATATTATAACCAAAAGCCTCTTCATGTCTTTGTTCACCAGTTTTCGATCTAGTCTCTACGTCCGTTTTCCTCCCACTGCGATTATAGGAGGGTGTTAGACTACTGGACGACCCGACTCCCTGTATAGAGTTAAGGTCTTAGTCTTACTGTATACATTCTACAGTTTGGTTATCTTTGTAGAGCGCTGATGATATCCTTATAGGTAATCAAGCAACCAAAGAAGAAGCTTATCGGCAATTTGAGAAGGTAAAGCCAGAGAAGCATTCAGAGCTGGTATTGCCTCCTTCCAAAGGACAAAAAGCTAATGCAGACATAGTGGACTATGAACAAGTTCAAGAAACAGCTCCAGATGCAAAGCAAATCATCTCTGGAGACAAGTGAGGACAGAGACCAAATAAGAAACATGGGCTTTCTGTGCTTGCAAAGAAAATTAAAACTGAGAAAGATCCCAGTAATATGAAGAATGAAAAGCCTGTTTTGGTTGCTGTGGATCCCCGGAGGAGTAAACGAGTTCAGAAACCCAACATTTACTGAAGCTATTGATTTCCAGCTGTCCTGGTATCTGGTTTGCTACGGCAGCAGTGGAATTTTGTTTGGCTGTCCAAATATGTAGCTACATCGAGCCAGATGTTATGTAGTTGGCTATGTAAGTAATCGTAGTAATAGGAATGTGAAATGTGAAGTGCCTGTCTCGCTCAGTGAGCAAGAACCCTTTATTTCTTATTGGAGGTTACAGATAGCAGCAAGAGTTGCCTTCTGAGTAAACATGTTTTTTGGTTATTTGCTGCTTGACTTGTAGACATAGCAGCCACATCTCAGATTACTATCCTTCTAAGAAGTTGGCAGCTAGGATGATTGTTTTTACTAAAATCATATGCTCTGCTCTTTTCGAAAATGAAAATAGCATGTTTTTTCTGGGATGCATTTTGGCAGAACTAGAGGTATTAAGGTTGGTTCCAGAGTTGAGGTGCATTATCTGGGATTCATTTTGGCAGAACTGGTTGCGTATATCTTGTAGTAGAATCCCCTGTGCATAACATGCCTGGTACTCTAGTATTGTAGCATCTTGCTTGTAGTTGAGTTGGTTTTTTGTTGTTGTTTTTCCACTTCGGCATAGAATTCAAGTTTCAATTTGGTTCTGTTCCTGACATAGTTTGTGCAATTTGATTCATTAGAAGCTCTTCCCGATTGACAGCTGAGTTGGTGCCCTGGCTCGCGTGATATGATCGCTATGCTAGCATTGATTTTGCATTTACTTCTGCATTCGATCCTATGTTTGCTATATTGTTGAACTTGGAAGCACCATTGGCACTTAATTGCCAATTAGGGTGACCAATAAACGTCTCATCTCTCCCCTTTTTGTTCCCTTGTCGAAAATCAATCCTACGTGGCATCCTCTGCTAGACACTTCATTCCCACATGAGAGGAAGGGCTGTTCGTAGCCAGGGTCGAAAATCCTAACATGAGGGGGAGCCATTAATTGGATAATTTTTTTGAACATCAAACAGGTGTTGAAGAAGCAGGATCATCATCCATGAAAACTACGGAACAGGAAAAGTTTGCAGAAAGTAGAGACTTCAGAGTATAATTGAATTCCAAATCTAAACCACTGCCAATTTTGGTTATCAACACGACTGAATAATTGAGTAGCAATGGACAACAAAATTTAAGCAGTTAATGACATTTTTCAAGGTTTAGCTGAGCTGGATCTGTTGAAAACCAAACACTTACTGTTAATTACTAATCGATGAATAAAATACATGAATTAACTTAAACTATCCCCAACAAGAAAAAAAGTACAGCTTGGCCACAAAAAGCCTAACTCGCCAGGCAGTGATAATGCCTTTTGCCATGCGAAAAACTCTTCCCAGCAGCAGCCCGTGAAATTGCCAAATTACTGGTTAACCACTTGGCAGTCAGACTCGGTAGAACTGAGCTCTGTGAAATTGAAGGAGGCATTCACTAAACAGAGACAGAGATTCGATTTTATGTTTAATCGCTGAAGCTCCACCAGCTAGAATCCCGTCTCTTCTCTTCCTCATACCTAGCAGGAGAGTGATGAGCGCATCAAAACAAACAAATGAAATGGTACCTAAACGACAGTAGTAGTACCATTACTCCTTTCCCTTCCATCGCCATTATGGGCCTTTCATCGTAGATTCATATTGCCATCCTTCAATTCAAGATCAGGAAGCTGCATGTGATCTTTTAACTCAACTCAACACAGTCTTTCAGTATCAAGTAAGTTTGTACGTGGCTTTCAGCAAGTCTAAAAAAAATGGCCTCAAATTTACAGGAGACCAGTTACTACAATATATAGTTTCGAACAACTGGGTAAAAGAAATGGTTTCCATCAGGTCATTGGCGGTAGAAGGCCAAATTGACTAGAGCTATTGCAGTTTTACATTTACATCACATCACACAAAGAGATAACAGTTACTACAGGCTTACGGTTAATAGAAACCAAGTTCAAAAGGAAACACTCCAAGAGAGGATATGAAGAAGAAAACGAAGAAGAACCGGTCCCTCTTATTCATGGCCTAACAGAACAGGTGTGGAGGGTGGCAGGCAGGGCAGTCTGTGATGAAGGGGGGCAAGGGAACAGCACAGGCGGAAGACAAGAGTGTTTTAACTGGTAAATGAATGAAGTATTTAAACGCTCAAGAATGAAGGGAAAAAATCTTGCATAAATTTATATTTTGATAATGCATTGATGGAACCGTTACCTTTCTGTTCCTTTGTTGTTGTGAATCTGAAGCATGATTCATCCGATATGCCTCCAATGAATATGCGCAATCTTTGGCCAGTTTTCCCCATCAGGTGCTCTACAGCTCTCCTCCAGCAGTGGACAGCCCCATATGGATATGCACTGCAGGGAGGCTGGGAGATCTGACAAAGATGATATATTGGGGCCAATGTAGATGTCAAGTCTCTCCAGTCTGGAGAGGCACTTCAGATTTCCCGGAAGGGAATTCATTTGACAACTAACTAATCTCAGATGCTTGGAAGATGAGGAATTTCTGGTTTCTTCAAATGAAATAGATGGCTCCTTGCAGCTTTCAAGGGTGAGAAATGCTGGAACTGTACAACCTGCAGCCAAGATCATGTTGTTCAGCACCGCAGAGCTGCTAACATGCAGTGAATCCTGCACACGAAACTGTGACACATACTCAGCAGTAGGCTTCGGGCTACCTATCAAACGCACATGGTGAAGTTGAAGGGAAGACAGGCCTTCAAGCACACATAAATCTGGCAAACGATGAAGTGTGAATTCTTTGAGGGAGCTAAGATCACCAACAAACAATGACCCAGAGCTTCTGCAATTGCCTATGAAAATATCTTTCAGATGCGGCCAATCACCACACAAGAAGTCGGGTGCAAGCACACAATATCTTATTGAGTGTCTCAAGGGATGCTGGCATAAACTCTGCACCACGTGTCAAATCTAAAGAAGGGCATGAGGACAATCTAAATTCCAAAAGGGAAGTAGCAGCTTGTAAGCCCCCTAACGATCCAAGAAACAAGCAGCTCGCGAGCACTTTCAATGGTTTGAAGATTTTTTGATATATCAGAATCCATCAATGCTGCCAACTTCTTCATAGATGAATGATCCGATGACAGTGCCCTCATGATACCTGAAAATGGCTCCATCACCCCAATCAAAGCAAATTGTGCTGCCAGGTGCTCTGTCCTCATGATGTCCTCACTATGATCATGATGCTCTAGTTCATCGTTGGTAACGAAAAGAAGCAGTGGGCACCTGTCAATCGTGAACTTTGTGAGGCCTGACGGAAGAAACGATAGAACCTTCATATTTGGGAGATCCCGGAGCCACAATCCATGGCAACATCTGAAGAGCTCAGTATTGGATGATAGGCTTTCTAAAGCGCTGCAGTTATAAAGAACAAAGGATTCTAGATTCTTGAGGTAGGAACCCTCAAGTAACTAGCTTGGATAGGTAGTGGATTTGTAACCTCCAATTGAAAAGTGCTCCAACTGTGGTGGTGGCACAAGCCCTTCAAGCATCTCAAGATGTAAACTATTCTCTGTATTCATGTTATTCACATCATTCCACTTAAGCTCCAATCCCTTAAGACGACTTTTCTGATACAGCTTTGACTCTAAAGCTTCATCCTAGCCAGTCACATTCTCAAGATTTCTGAGCGATAAATGCCCACCAATTTCATTCATGTTCCTCAGCTCTCTCAACTCATGTCCCTTCTGTTTTAGGACATGAAAACTACTAATATGTTGAAGCAAAGTTAGCCAGCCTATGTCAGGCATCTGCCACAGCTCAACTCCATCAAAATTCATTTCAAGATGCCGTAATTTACTTAAATTGCTGAGTCTGTCAGGAAACCTCTGAACCGTACATAAATGAAGTAACTCTAAGTGGTAAAGATCCCATAATGATTTTGGTAATTCAGAAATCAGCATCTTGACGATGTTCAAATACCACAGATGCTTGAGCTCACCGATTGATTCAGGCAACTTTCTAGTGTTGTAAAATGACAAATAAAGTACTCGCGACTTCGTCAGATTCAATACTACCTGCTTGCAAAGATCGCTCCTGACATCCACTAGTGGGTCAATGCAGATAAGAGTGCACAAATGTTGTAGCTTGCAGACACTTAGCTTATGCTGTATCACTCTCAACATGAACAGATAAATGTCAAACAGTGTGCGGTATTTCTTTCACCTTGTCATCTTCTAATCTGAAGCAATCTTCTCTAGAGAGTGACTCTGCCAAATCATGAAGGAGGTCATGTATAATGTACACTGCACCATAATCTCTTTCAGAAAATGGTTGAAAAAATGATCCAGAGACCATCTCTTTGAAGTAATCCATGCCGGTATCTTCCATTCTTTTATTCATATTGCGTGCATCAATAAATCGCTCTGCAACTTAAAGGTGAACCAACTCATCAATTATATATTTGTAACCTTTTGTAAATAAGCTGCAATACAGAAAGCATCTCTGAAGACGTGGATTTAATTTCTGATAACTCCACAACAGAGCTCTCTTAGGTTCACTTAAATTGTCTATCTTTATACTGAGAGCACCTTTCCAATCATCGCTTTTCATTGTCCCTTTCAAGTGGGAACCTACAGCTTTTGCTGCCAAAGGAGATCTTCCAAGCCTTTCAGCAATCTTCTCTGCAAGCTCTTCCAGCCTGCCACGCAACTGGAGGTCTTGAATTGTGGCTCCAGAGAAAGCATAGTGTTTGAAGAGTGCCTGGAACTCAGTATCTTTCATATTTTCCAAATCAATGACATCTTCAGAGAAAAGAGCAGGTGGAAGTGTCTTAGATCGAGAAGTTATCAAAACTTTGCTCACCCCTTTCTGATAAGCTAATATGGGAGCAAGCAGCCGGTCCCATTCCTCCATGCTCTTGGATTTATCGAACCAAATGACATCCAACACAAGCACGAATTTCTTTTTCTTTTGCAGTATTTCCGTTAGTTTGTACTGGAGAACGTCCAGATTGTTGACATGCGGGCACTCCCCTTTTGCTGCAGACTCGATGATCTCCCTTGTATGGTGATCAACATCAAGTTTGCATGAGATGCAAACCCACATTGTGATGTAAAAATGTTCTTCTATCCTTTTGTCAATGTAAACATATTGAGCCAAGGTGGATTTTCCCATGCCTCTAGGTCCAACAATGGCAACAACGAAGCGGCTGGCCTCAGCACAAGCCTTGGGTTGGGTAAGGAGATCGACTAAGCGATCGCAGTCCGTGTCACGACCAAACAACTTTGGTGGTGGGATTGATGTCGCCGGAGTAACCAGCACCGTTTTTATATGTCCGGTTTGGTCCCCCTCTGCACTGCTACCAGCCGGTAAGCCAAGCATTTCACGGAACTCCCTTTCTTTCGCTAGGATGGCCTTGAGCTCCTTCAGCTGGCATACAAGCTTTATGTTCTTTGGTCGCAGATTGGACAGG
Source organism: Oryza coarctata (assembly GCA_030770085.1). Taxonomy (NCBI): domain Eukaryota; kingdom Viridiplantae; phylum Streptophyta; class Magnoliopsida; order Poales; family Poaceae; genus Oryza; species Oryza coarctata. Next base: position 12,178,682 of record CM061471.1, read on the forward strand.
CTGCTCAATGCTGTGTGCATAGGTTGCTTCAGGATGGAACCGATGGCTCTAGATCTAGCAAAGGATCCTTGCCTCAGTTCTTCGCCTTGCACTTGAGGATGTTCTACTCGTGTTCATCCAGCAGGTCCTCGGCATTGTACAGGGCTTCTTTGAGCTCCCGTATCCATCTGTCCATCTTGGCTCTGTGGTTGCCCTTCTCAGCTGCTTCAATCAGCAGCTCGAACTGCGGCATGAAGCTGGTCTCTAGTTCAGGGAGCTCGCTAGCCATGTCCACGCCAAGGTATGTTGAAGCGTCAGCGAGGAGCTTGTTCAGGATTGGTGATGCTGCCAATCGTAAGCTGGCCAGCGCCACTTCCGCCATTGGATTGAAGTTCATGTCCCGTTGTTCTTCTCTCTTTTTGTATTTTGGTAGGTACAGAGATATTGGATGTGAAGACGGAAAAATGGTGGGAAACTAAGAACTAAGAAGATAACGATGTGAACAAGGTGAAAGAAAAAGCTAGGGTGACTTCTTGTTTTTCGGTTGGAAATTGGTATGAACAAAATACGGGGACGATACAACAACAAATGGATTTTTCTTGATGAACAGATGGTACACGAAACTAATGTTTTTGGAGGGGGAAATAGGAAGAAAACTCTGAAGAGTAGTTTTATTTTTCTTCCGAAATGGAAATGAAGGACAAGATGTTTGTAGAGGGCAAAACCACTGGCGATGGACGAATAATAACCCATTGGATAACCAAAAAAAAAAAGGGAATTAGTGAACGGCAATGGAGGCAAATCAAGTGTTCGTAGGGCAAGAAGTGGGGAGATGAACTAATAATAAATGAAGACAGCAAAGCAAGAGCGGAAACCTTTACAGTGTTGCACGGATGAAGTGATGAAGGACGGAAGCTGCTTGGTTGGAACCGGCGAGGGACGAGGAAGGACGAGGAGGGGAAGGGGGCGGCTTCGGCGCAGCGCGTCGCCTATCCCAGCCTGGGATTGGCCGTCGTGGAGGTCGCCGCCGGCCGGATCAGCTCGAGGCCGCCGCCGCCGCTCACTGCCGCTGACTGGATCCGCTCGAGAAGCCAGCTGTCGTTGCCGCCGCTCTCGGACGGTCGAAACTGCCGACGGGATCGGAACTGGCCGGGGAGGGAAGGAGAGGGCGGCGCCGTCGGTGGATTCATTCCTCGGCCACTTCGGTTGGTTGCTGCGACAATTTTTGGGGACATGATTGCTGATGGCGAAGGGAGTGAGTGCTATATGCGTCCTATCCTATGCTATGCTTTGCCATTCAATTCCTTTCCCATTTCTAACAACAGTCATCTTGGAGTAATTATAATTTGTTGCTCAACGTTGATGTAGCAAGTTGTAAAATGATACTCCTAGTATCATGGCCATTGACAAAGCTCATTTGTTAAAGAGTGAATAACCAATCTACTCCCTCTAAGTTTCACCAAAGAATCAATTTAATCCCTAAGGTTTTATTTTGATCCTATGAGTATTCGTTTCAGCTTAAAATCATCCCATTTGATGTGCCACATGACTAATCATAGTCAACATTTGTTTGTATTATAAAATGTCAATTTGCCCTTATTTTTGCATAGACTAGAAATTTGGAGAAAAAGATGAATCAATAGGATTGCACATGTAATTCACGTTATTTTAGCCTGTTCTAACGGCTATTGTAATACATAATTATTTTTATTGTACATAAAATACTATGCATTACCTATAAGAAAATTTGGTGTGTGCAAGTTTTTTTTAAAAAAAACATATGTCCCAAAAATTAGGTCTAAGGTGTCATCATACAGTTTCGCCATTTAATAGTAAGGCATAATTTTTTTATTTCTTTTCTTATATTTGTGAATGAGAGGTATTATATTCCACGTTGATTAGATTTAGCCATATGGCTTCTTAAGTGGCTCCAAGGACGGAATTGAACTAAAATGAAGACTTAAACGACTAATATGAATAGATTGAAACATCAAGAACAAAATTGAGCCTTATGTGAAATTTGGAGGACCAATTTGGCTATTCACCTGTTGAATCATACTAAAAATACATAACGTTTTTGCATATGGGAAATGAATGCCATTCAATTATTTTTATAACTAAATCTTGAGATCACTTTACCTTCATTATATTAAATGAGATTATAAGACAATACCTATTACCTAACTCTAACATCTTATTTTCTGAAAATATATGTAAGAACACCCTAATAGACTTAATCTTAAGATATCTATTGTGCTAACAGAATTATAGCTTATTGTTGGCTTCTACAGGCGTTAAGTGTCAATAATCAAACAAAATGTATTTTGTCTACCACATGAAAAATATGCCCAACCATATTTGATCCAACAAAAAACAGGAGGCTGAGACATACAACTTTGATGTTTAAAGAGCTGACCTTTCATTGAATTTAGCTTTAGAAAGTCTAAACTTGGGATTGCTCTACTTCTTAGTTCTGAACTTGACCTTGCAATGTGCGCCAGCCTGCAATTGGTGTTTCTATTAAGAAGTTAAACTTGGATAAGCATCTTTTGCATGAGCATTTGGTGTTTCTGCTTTGAATAACAACGGAAATACTCTTCAATGTTTTGAATCGGAATTGCTATTCAAAATGTTAATGAGGCTAAGTGCAACGTTAGCAATGAGCCAAATTGTTTTTATCGACCTTGAGTATAAATTTGCGTGGCATAAAATAAGTTTGTCGCATCAGATTGGATTAGTTATCTTAAGAAAATTTTAACTTTACATAGAATATTATAACACAATCTTTTTTTTATGGCCTGTAGTTTTATTCTAAGAATTTGTTCTTACAAAAAATAGATATCCGTTAAACCTCTTTAATATCACTTTTATCTTTTTAGCCATCAACCAGTTGTACGGACTCCTCTCCTTATTATTTTCTCTTTATATTAATAAAGAACGTAGTAGTGTTTTAACCTAATCAATCTTTAACTGGAAAAAATTACAGCCTTTTAGGAGAAAGCGAGTAGAAAATATTAGCACTGGTCCAAGTCGACGGCCCAACGAATGGTTGCTGGCTGCTGGCCGATAGAGGGAGAGGCTGTCGGCGAGCGATGGATGCGATACGACCCACTTAAAACCCTAGAGAAGCGAAGAAAGAGGGTTTTTTATTCCTCTGCCCAAGATCGCCGCCGCCTCCCTCACCACCACCACAAACGTCGTCTCCCGCCGCTCGCCGCCACCCACCGCGACGCCATGGCGCTCTACCGCCGTCTCCTCCTCCTACGCGGCCTCTCCACCCTCCGCCCGCTCCCCGCCCTCGCCTCCTCCTCCTGCCCCGCCGCTGCCGCCACGCACCACCACCTCCCTCCGCCCACGCTTCTCGCCCCCGCCCGTGGCTTCGCCTTCTCGTCCGCCGAGGAGGCCGCGGCCGAGCGGCGCAGGCGCAAGCGGAGGCTGCGCATCGAGCCGCCGCTCCACGCGCTCCGCCGCGACCCATCCTCCCCGCCCCCGCCTCGTGACCCCAACGCGCCGCGCCTCCCCGACACCACCTCCGCCCTCGTCGGGCCCCGACTCAGCCTCCACAACCGTGTCCAGTCCCTCATCCGCTCCGGCGACCTCGACGGCGCTTCCGTGGCCGCCCGCGCCGCGGTGACCTCCCGCGTCCGCCCCACCGTCTTCACCTGCAACGCCGTCGCGGCCTCCATGGTCCGGGCGGGGCGCCACGACGACGCCGTCTCCCTCTTCGACTTCTTCTTCCGCCGCTCCAACATCGTCCCCAACGTCGTCTCCTACAACACCCTCATCCTCGCCCACTGCGAGGCCGCCCGCGTCGACTCCGCGCTGCAGGTCTACCGCGATATACTGGAGAACGCGCCCTTCTCCCCCTCCGCCGTCACCTATCGCCACCTCATCAAGGGCCTCGTCGCCGCCGGCCGCATCCAGGACGCCCTCGACCTCCTGCGTGAGATGCTCAACCGCGGCCAGGGCGCCGACTCCCTCGTCTACAACAACCTTATCGCCGGCTACATCGAGCAGGACAACTGGGACAAGGCCTTCGAGCTCTTTGATGAGCTCCAGGGGAGGTGCTTGGTCTATGACGGTGTCGTGCACACCTCCTTCATGGAGGGGTACTGGAAGAAGGGAATGGACAAGGAGGCCATGGAGAACTACCAGTCCCTGTTGGACAAGAAGTTCAGGATGACCCCCGCCACTTGCAACGTGCTGCTTGAGACGCTCTTCAAGCATGACAGGCACAAGGAGGCAAACGACCTCTGGGAGACCATGATTGACAATCACACCCCGCCAAGCTTCATTGGCATCAACAGCGAGTCCTACAATGTCATGGTCAATCAGTGCTTCAAGGAGGGCAAATTCCATGAGGCAATTGAGGTGTTCCACCGACGGCCCAGGAAGAACGTCCAGATGGACGTTGGCTGCTTCAACAACATCATCGGGAAGCTTTGTGAGAATGGGATGCTTGCAGAGGCAGAGAAGCTTTTTGAGGAAATGGAAACCAAGTCGGTGCTTCCAGATGTGTACACCTACACTTACCTGGTTGATTCATGCTTCAAGGAGGGCCGTGTGGATGATACTATTCAGTATTTCTATAAAATGGCAGACGGAAGGGAGCATGGGCCTAAGTTCAATATTGGTTTCTTCAATCGGATGTTTGAAGGACTTACAGAAGCTGGCCGGATGGATGATGCCTTGAAGGTCTATGGAAGGATGCCTGACAAGGAGATCAAACCAAACACAACCACCTTTGAGATCCTGGTTAATGCATTGTGCAAGGAAGAGGACTTGAATCGAGCACGGGACTTGGTGTGTGACATGGCAAGGGGCGGTGTCACTCCTCCTCCTGAGTTCCAGGAGTCTGTTATTGACATTTTCAAGAATGCTGGCCGGCAGGAAGAGATTGAGAAAGCTTTTGAAGAGAAACCAGTGCCATTGCCTCCTCAGCCAAGGCCAGAGTATCGCCCTCGCAGTTTACCCCAGGGGCTGCCAGGATATGCATCCAATCAGACACGGGGTAGTTACATGCCTCACCAAGGCCAACCGACATATGGTTCTCAACCACTTCATCCTGGCCTTGGTGGATCTGAAGCGATACAGCCTCAGGGGATGCCTTCTGGACCTCAGCAACCTGTGTTTGGAAGTCCTCAAGTTGATAAATCAGAGTTTGGTGGTCGCCCATTGCAGCATGGACTTGGTGCCCCTGATCCACGACAACCTGGGTTTGTCTCCATGACTCAACCTCCTGATGTCAGTACTCACAATACGTGGCAACATTCTGGTGTTTGCTCAACTCAAGGAACACACCATGGGATGGTTTCTCCTCGTCCATGGCAACAATCAGTTGGCATTGGTCAAGTGCAACAAACTGATTTTAGCTCGGCTCCACCGATGCAGCCTAGTTTTGGTTGCCCTCAACCGCCACAACCAATGCATAGTGCTCCTCAGACTCAGCAGCCTGGGTTTGGCACATCTCATCCATGGCATACAGGGTTTAGTGCTCCACAAGCGCAACAGCCTGGTTATGGTCCACCTCAGTCATTGCAGAATGCTGTTGGCTCCACTCAGCCACCACAGGGACAGTTTGGTGCTCCTCAAGCACCACCACCACCACCTGGTTTTGGCTCTCAGAGACGACCGGAGTATGGTCACGTAGTAGATCAGCATAACCGTTTTGATTCTCCTCAGGGTGAGCCAACATTTCACACACAGCCTCCACAGCAGGGATTTGGTGCTCAGGCTCCTTCTGGAAATCATGCTCTCCAAGGTCAGATCAGTTTTAATTCTCACCGAGGACAAGTAGGATTTGGAAATCAAGGGGCACCGCCTGAATATGGGGCTTCCTGGAGCCAACCCTCACATGGTGCTGCCTGGAACCAAAGAGGCTGTGAATTGCCTGAGGAGCAAACAGGACATGGAAATCCTCAAGTGGTACCTCATGCTTATGCACGTGTTAGATGAAGGATATTCAATAAGATCAACTCAGGTGAGCTCTGATATAGCTGCACATACATCATATTTTCATAGTATCAGTTCAGCATGGTTGTTAATCATTGGCTGTTCTCTGTTCATACTCAACTGAAAAGTAAAGAACTAGGAATATATAACCTTTAAGAGGAACTCAATTTTTTAGTGTCATGTGTGGTCAATATAGCTACTTAGATAGCTAAAGTCTTATGTGATGCTTCAAGATAAGCATGTATACTTCTGATAAGTCTTGAGTTGCTTCTGTTCCTGTGTTTGGTGATCCTAATTACATAGTATTTATGGAGTTCATCCTACTGTTGAGCCACTTCATGTTGCATCAGTTTTGCTCCTTTACACTCATTACAGTTTTGGGAACGTGTTCTTACATTGAGGGAATTTTGTGTGCCAAAAAAAAATAGAACTGGTGAATCCACATAGATTTTCTCGAAATATCATATACTTACAAATAGTAGTTATTTGACCATCTAAATATCACAAACTCTTAAAGTAGTAGAGCATATTAAATCTTATTGAGTTTTACTGGGGCATAACAAAGCTAACTACTACTATATGTTTGAAATGCAGGTTCCTCGAGCATCCGCTAGTTCAATAGCATTTGGTTTGGGACTATTTTTGGGAAATGAATTCTTTTGGACTAGGATAAATGTTGAGTTAGTAATTCAACTATGTTAACAACACTTGATTCTACTTTTTGTCACGGTTTAGTCACCAATTGGTCATTCGAGTAATCATATTGATAGAATATTTTGTGCTTGTCAACTTTGACTTTGTTCCTTTCTTTCTCTTTCTTTATTTTCCTAAAAGAAGGGCCATGCTGGCATGCTTCTATGTATCTCTTACGTGTGAGATTTTTTTTGCTTGGATTAGTTATGCTCTCTATTTGCTCAATGCTCTAGTAAACTTCAATAGTATGCAAAAAGATACATTTTCTTTTATCATTAATGACTTTCTTACATCTGGAATTCTTAATCTTGCCAACCTGTTTGTAACTGTTCCATACACACAAAAACTGCACCCCTGAAACTAATACAAGCAAATGCATGCTCATTAGTCAAAAGCCTGCGTCCTTCCATTAGTTTCTGGGGAAACTACTGAGTACTGACCATGGGTAGTCAGAATCTGCAGTTGATATCATACTGAATATATGTACAGATGAAAATGCAACTCTGTATGATTCAGGGTTTAGTGATTAAATCTGCCTGAATGCCTCTGCTCTTATGCTTTGCAATGAAAACTGTAGTGATTTTTATGGGTAATTGTAGATGCATTTATGAAGCAGAGATACATTTGGACTATGGATTCAGATATCTGAATTGTGCACATGTTGGGTAACATCTAAGCTCTGGTTGTGTTACTTTCAAACATTGCCATCTCCTTTCTGAATATATGTACTGATGAAAATGCAACTACTTTGTTTTCTTCACGTTTGCAGACATCCCTCTGTTTGTTTTTCAGTGTCAGTGAAACTACAAGGGGAAATCACAGGAACCACCAGGTTTTGCTCTGCCTGAATTCATCTTAGTCAGTGCCTGTGTTTAAATATTCCCTGAATATCCTCTAGTGTAGCTGAAATGCTATTTACTGATGAAGTTTACACTTAAATCTTTGCATGCAATTATTTGTTTGGGCACTGCAGTACAAGGCATTGCTTCTCTACTCTCCTATGTAAGTATTACCACTGTTGGAAGTTAGTTAAGATTGGATTTATTAATTATTATAACAGTGATTTGCTGTACAGCCTTATGAATTGCCATTTCCATATTCGATCCAAATTTCAGTATGGAAAGGCATATTCATATGTTTTCTTCATGATCTGTCATGGCTAAATTTTACTGTAGAAATAAAAAGAAGCTTACTTTTCATTTCAACCGTGCAGTTCATTTCAGTATTAAAAGGCATGTTCATATATGTTTTCTCCATGATCTGACATGGCTGGATTTTACCATAGAAATATACAGGATAAAGTGAAGTAGAAAACAAGCTTACTTTTCATTTCAACTGTGAAGTTCATATATCAACTGGATTTGTGAATTTCTGCTTCTTTTGCCTGATTTTTTTATCTATAATAACTAATAATCCCTAAATTAAATAATTAGAAAATAGCCACTGGTACGTACCAAAATAGTAAGGACGCTAGAGCTAATAGTGTCCAGGTCTGGACGCTCTTAAGAATCACGTCCATACATGGACGCTTCAACAAAGGGTGTCCATAGGACTGTTGCAGCCTGATCGTCTATACCCTGCACCGGCCCATAGTCTAGAATCATCTTTTAGGTTACACGAGCAGACCCAAACAACCACTGCTGCCTTTTTAAGGTTTCTCTCGCTCCTAGTTGCATTTCTGTGGCCTCCTTGCTGCGAGGTTTGCCGTCGCCGCCGGTGCCCTCACTGCGGGAGGCCACTCTGTGACGCAAGGCTGCCGCCATGTACCTTTCAGAGTTCCAAGTTCCAAGTCCTTGCTGCGAGGTTTGCTTAAATGGATGTTGCTTCCAAGTTCCAAGTTCCATCCTATATTTTAATAATCTTTCAAAGGCATGGTCTTGGAATGAACTCAATTTTGTTGTCATTACGCCTAAGTGTCATGGCAAATCCATCGTACATTTTCATAATCTTTCAGAGGCATGGTCTTGGAATGAACTCAATTTGTTGTCTCATTATGCTTTTGTAATGGTAAATCATATACTACCACTAGGATGCTTCCTTTTCAACTATTAGCCTATTTATTTGTGTAATATTTTAATGTAGCTCATATTGATGTACATGCATGTTGTTTGATAATTCTTTCTTAACCGTCTGGTATTAAGAAAAGGCAAGAAATGTAGGTATCTCTTTATGGTGCAATATTGTTCAAATTTTCATTTTTCAGGATGTTATGCTCCATCCATAAAAAACAACCGGGTCTATCTCAAGTCACTATATGATACTATTACAATGCAGTATTTACTGTTTAATGAGTTGCTTGACCATGTTAATTTTCCTGTAAATATGTTCCTGCCTAATATGTAGATGGTGCTATTAGTTATGTTTTGCTGAAGTAAAGACTGCAAAATACCTGGAGAAATAACTGCATGCTCATACTTCATCGCACAGGTATGCAATTGAGCGATGGTTAATGGGCAGTATGTTTATTTGTTCTCTGGACAAGATGTCGAATAATGTCTTATTTCTCAAATTGATCTGCTTCATCCTTACTAAATATAGTATCTTTCAAATGTGCGATTGCCAAATTTACAGATTTGTACCTTTTTTGTAAACTCAGCATATGGAATAAAATAACTGATAACGATTGTTATCTCGTACAGTAATAATTGACTTTCACACACCCCCAGTATTTGGTAATGTAGAACCCTTACAGTTGGTTGGAAAATGTTTGGCCGTTCTGACACCAAATCAAGCTTACATACTCATTGTGTATTGATCCTGGTATATAATCTCGTTTCTGGTATTATCAAGTGTGACGTTTTTCGATGTTAGAAAATTCATTTTCCGGAGTAGATGTTTTCATATCAGCATACTCATAACTCAATGAGCCCAGGTGACCGTGCGACACAAAACGGGGGCAACAGCAAACATCCCCGTGCCGGATGGGCTTCTCGCTCTTGGGGACGTGTGCGTGTGAACCCAGAAGTCCCCTGACTGTATCAGTTTACTGGTCCCCAGACTGTGAACCCAGCAGCCCATTAGTAGTAACGTCCTTCCTTCTTGAGTAAATAAAAGTAAGTATTTACTAATTATTTGATTTAGTGATCAATAATTATTATAAGAAAAAAAATCGGCTTTTGCCTTGTGTATAAAAATGCTCAATCAACATAGCATACAGTTGTCATCTCTATGCTTGTTTGGTCCTTGATATCTTCTTGCCCCCTCCATTTCTCTCTCTCCCTCTCTCTGTGTGGGTATCGGATATTTGAACTGAAGATTCTGCAGTTTCAAATTATTTGGCCTGTTTTTCTCGAGCTCTGACCATTTTCTGCTCTACCTCTCTTGTTTTGCCAAAATTTTCAAAGGTGAGTTTTTTTTCTAGCTAGAAACTTGGGATTGCTTTAAGTTGAGGGCCCCGTTGGTTGGCCATGGATTGATTATAACCAAAATGGTTTATTAGGGACTAAAAACTAATTTTTAGATAAAATTTTTATATATGTGTTGTTAGCGACTTAAAATCTAATACTGAAAAAAACTATATTGAAAATATTCTAAAATCAACTCTAAAATAAAAAATAAAAAATTTGACAGCGAGTGATTGAAGATGAGGCTGTAGCACTATTAGCATGCTATGTCTTCATTCGCCCTTAACGTTTTACTGCATTTCCTTGCCATTTTGTTTTTGCCTTTAAGTTTGCTGTGTTTCTTGGTAGATGTTTCTCCAGGTTTTGCTTGTATGGTCAGATTTATTTGACACCCATTCAGCATTCTCTTTTCAAGATTTCCTGTCAGGATTTTGTATAAAACCAAATGATTGTGTCAAAATTTTTGCCCATAAGGTTTTCTCTGTACAGTTTACTGTAGATATGCTCTTATAGTCTTTTTAGAGCTGTGTCTACTGGACTTGTTAATACTACTTAATCTTTTTCTTTTCTTGTTTTAACCACTTCTTCCTTAGTGTTTTCTCCCGTATTAATAGATAAAAGATATATAGTAGTCTTTTAATCTTCTGTTTAAATTTTTATTGATTAGCTGTCTTTTAGGAATGGAGGAATGGAGGGAGTAATATTAGCAGGTGCGTATAATCTGATAAGTGCGTACGCACTGTTTAGTCTAAACGAGCGGCGCTATTTTTTCCGTCCGATTGGTTTTAGATGCGACAAGCACGCCTATACAAGGCCAACGCCAACCATCAGAGCTAGGGTAAGTTGCACTAGTCTCTTTTTTTTTTGTTAATGAAACCTTTGACAATTTATATCTCTTAAATCATGTATTATTTTTATCTATTTGAATTATCACACTCTACTAAAATATATAACAAAAAAGTTCAATATTGAATATATTCAAATATTTAAGAGCCACTCAATGGATGATTTAAAATAAGAAATTATTTTTGTTGCTTGATTGGCTCTAATGTTCCGTTTCTCTTTGAGAAAGTGGAATCCAATGGTATCCTTATTCATGACATGTGGCGATTCTGGCGCGGCCGTGGCATTTGGGTGATTACTTTGGGCAAGGTGCGCGTGAATGGGTGTCCGAATGCGGTGTGGGCGTGCGACGAGAACGTAATGTTGGCCATGAGACCAAGACGAGACAAAATTTCGATATTCCTGTTACTAATATGTGAAAACTATAAAGGTAAGTATTATTTATGCGTTGCAACGAAAATTGATTGAAAAAGCATATTCACAAATATGATGATTACGTAGCAAGTCGAGTAAAAGACAGGCAGACACTAGTAAGAAGGAAAAAAAAAGGGAAAACAAGCAGGCCAGCACGGATCTCCTGGCAGTATCCTACGGCTCACAATTCGACTGAGATTGACAGGATGTGTCTACGCAAATTTATCAAAAGCTTGTACGCATTGGATGGTTCGTACGGGGTTTTACTCCCTTAAAATTGTGGCAATCTTCCTGCCACAATTGATATAGCACCATGCGGATTATGGATACGCATGTAGCTGAGACCAAGCAGAAGTGATCCCCCTTTTTCTTCTGTTTGTTCTTTTCCGGGGTGAAAAACATTCAAGTAAAAACTTCGTCTTTTTGGTTACCGGATCGTCCTATTGACCGACCACAACACGATAGAGGCTATTGAATTATTAGAGGAGAGGAGCCTGATCTTGGGAAGATATCAAACGAAAAGAGAAGACAAAGCAGCAGCAGCATCCGGAGAGACGCAATGGAGACCCGGTGGCTTCAAGTTTGGAGCTGGAACTGCAGCTTACCAGGTACCAGGATGATTCTTGAGTTTTGTCAGTACGATCTTTTCCTGCTGCTAGTTGCTCCTACCTGCAGATTCAGAGGATGAAGAATGGACAGGTTTGATCTGCATGCATGTGTTGGTTGGTTTTGGATTTGCAGTGTGAGGGTGCAGCTGCTGAGGATGGGAGGAGCCCAAGATTCTGGGACACTAACGCACATTCATGTATTACTCTCTCCCTCTCAATTTGGATTCACTTGATGCCTAATTGCTTCCTAATTAAATGATAGCTGAACATGATAAAATACAGTGCATTTTGTTATTGCTTCACTTTAATTGGTGGAAATCATGTGTTTTCAAACGTACGGTTGTTCTTTTACCAATCCATGCCAATTTGACATGTGGTCTGCTGCATTAGGGAGGAATCCGGGAGGCGAAACAGGTGATGTGGCATGTGATGGCTACCATAAGTACAAGGTATGGTTTTCATATTAGAGATAAAAGCATCAAATGTCAGATTAATCAGCCATGATCTTTCAGTGGTCTGAGAAATTCTCTTTTCATCTTGTTAAAATTCATTCCGGTCTCTACGTAGGAAGATGTTAGGATAATGAGTGAGACAGGCCTGGAGGTTTATCGGTTCACCATTTCTTGGTCCAGACTTATTCCTAGTACGACAACTACATATCACCTACATATTATCATTAGTTGAGATGTTTTCTTGTCCACACATGCATGTTCTGATTTTAAGTTTGGATAAATCTAGGTGGGAGAGGAGCGGTTAATCCAAAAGGGCTGCAGTTTTACAACAGCATGATAAATGAGCTAGTGAAAGCAGCTAAGTTTACCTTGATTATCCTATCATGTTGACCTATCTTCACTTGCATATATCTTTCCCAATTCTGAAAAAAATAAATTGCATTCATCAATGTATACTCTTACATAACCAGCTATAAACAACAACTCAGCAGAGGTGTTCTTAGCAACAATAACGCATGACTGGTAACCTCTGAGATTAGGCTTTCTACTCCTGATTCATGAATAGGTATTCAGATTCATGCTGTTTTGTACCATATGGACCTTCCTCAGAGCCTTCAAGACGAGCACGGTGGGTAGGTTAGCCCCAAAGTCGTGTAAGCATTAAGCAGTAATTCACTTTTCACCATGCTGATAAGATTATCAAGAATGACAAGAACCATTAGAAAGTTGATCCTCACAAGCTTTACTTTCCCTGCATATGTGTTGCAGGGATGACTTCACATTATACGCTGATGTGTGCTTCCACGAGTTCGGTGATAGAGTCGCACATTGGACAACTTCAATTGAGCCAAATGTCATGGCTCAATCTGGCTAGGACGATGGGCATCTCCCGCCAAACCGTTCCTCATATCCGTTTGACAGAAGCAACTGTACATTTGCAAATTCCACGGTGGAGCCATACTTGTTCATACACCACACCCTGCTAGCTCATGCTTCAGCTGTTAGACTTTACAGGGAGAAGTACCAAGTGAGTGTGCATTATCATTTTCTTCTTCTGAATATTTTCTTGAAAGGCATGTATACTGTATGTTCTTAATTATTCTTATGAAGTCAAGAAAATGAATTTTATTTGTGTTTTTGGTTTCATTGTTTTAGGTTGCAAAGAAGGGCATTGTCGGCATGAACATATACTCCATGTGGTTCTACCCACTTACAGATTCCGCTGAAGATATTGTTGCCACTGAAAGAGTAAAGGATTTCATGTATGGATGGTATGTCATGTTATATCATATTTCTGAATGTATTTACTATAGCAAGAGTGAAACAAATACCTCATACTGCTCAAAAGGAAAACAACCAAGAAAAAAAGTTTCTACAATGTTAAGATAGATTAGAATGGGTTGTGATTTTATTTGATTTGGTCTTCCTATATATCTAGAGATTTGGCTTGATCTTTAAGTCACTATGCACCTATCCTATTGTCAATAACTGTATCCATGCATCTACTATTCCCCCATCCTACTGTTATGAATACAAATTAATTTTGTTGGTGGGTAACAGCAAGTCATTCGCAACAAAATCTACCCATGCACTCAAGCAATCTTCTCGGTTTTTTTATAGAATAAGCATAAAGAAAAACTATATGCACTCCTCTGTTTACTGTACCTCTCAAATTTCAAGTTCAAGTTAATTATTTGTTGCGTGTAAAAATACAAGAAAACCTGACAATTCATAAATAAAAGGGGGAACAGTCATGCTACTTTCCACAACAAAGATATCTCTTGTGTTCCTTCGAAGTACTAGATTTGATTATAAGTTTGTTACCAGAGTCTACAGCGAACTCTACTATCGTTGCATCCTTGAGTTCTTCTTTTGAAATCAATGTTGCACCCTATTAGGTTCATAGTATACTCAAAATCCTGACACAATTAAATCCAACCAAACTGCAGGATCTTGCATCCTTTGGTGTTTGGAGATTACCCAGAAACCATGAAGAAGGCCACCGGTTCTCGTCTTCCATTCTTCTCTAACTATGAATCTGAGTTGGTTACTAACGCGTTTGACTTCATTGGGTTGAATCATGATACCTCAAATTATGTGAGCGATAATAGTAATTCAGTAAAGGCTCCGCTACACGACGTCACTGATGATATTTCTTCTTTGTTCTGGGGTAAGAAATTTCGTACTGATATGCTTTTAGTATTCATATGTTCCTAAATTTTATGAAGCTCACTCATTTTATTTATGTGTGCTTTTTTGGCAGCTAGCAAGAATAGCACACCTAGTCGAGAGGTGATAAACGACATTACTGTCTCTGAACTGAAACTATTGAACTTTTCATAACATCTGCAGACTGTAAAATGGTTTTGCTTCTTGCTCTTGAGGCAGTTTCTACCAGGGACCTGATTAGGTCCTCGGGGGCTAGGGCACGCACCTGAATACCTTCAGGAAAAGTATGGAAATTTGCTGTTTTATATCCAGGAAAATGGTCAGTAGTCCTATTTGTAGCACTCAATTAGTCCCCAATGCTACGTTTGAGCATCTTTTTTTATATAGAAAAAAATTTAGGGTTCAGAAATATAACTTCCAGCTCAAATTCTGTCATCAATTTTGCCTGGCATTGTATCAGGTAGTGGATCGAATGCAACCCTGGATAATGAGGGGAGGATTGATTGCTTGACAAAATATATAGCAGCCACACTGAAATCCATCAGGTGCGTAAGCATTATCTTTCCACTGTCTCATCTTCACCTTATATAGTCACATTATGTAACTCATGGATCTTAGTAGTGAATGACAGATCGATCGACCGATCGCAGGAATGGCGCCAATGTGAAGGGATACTCCGTATGCTCATTCATGAATCAGTATGAGATGTGGTTACAAGGCGCATTTTGGCCTTGTTGCTGTCGATATTGGCAGCGCCGAACTGAGAAGGCAGCCCAGGTGCTCTGCTAGATGGTATTCAAACTTCTTGAAAAACAAATTTGTCATCAAGGTGTAGGATGGTTCTGTCTCCGCGGCCTCTCATGCTCAGCTTTGAGTGATGCCTGCTGCCACCCTGAAACCATCATGTACGTTCTCCTGCAAGAACAATTCTGTTTTGGTGACATGATGATGTATTTTCCAATTTTCAGTGTTGCAAGTTGTCATATGTACTTTGGCAAAATAATAATAAAAAAGAACTACATATTCAATATAAAATCTATATATTTTTTAGATAATGAATAAAAATAGTACGTTATCTTGCTATAGCCGATACATGCTGTTGCCAGATTTGGCCATATACACGGAAAATAGAGGAGCGGAACTAGCCCGTCCTACCACCACCATGCTCCATCTTGTCACCGAATGCCGTAGGCCAAGTCGGCCAAGCACCACGTACGCTTGTTGCACCTATCGCTGCCACATTATTGTAGTAGCTGGCCATCCCCATCATCGCAGCTAGTTGCCAAGAACTGACATGTCAGTAGATCTAGGTGAGGGAAGGCTAGAACTACACCACCATCAACACATTTCATCGTCCCACGGATCTCATCCTGCCTACCTGCCTTATTGTGGGATGCCTAGTCACCATCGCACACAGATCCAACGTGATAATGCTAGATCCGACCGAAGACAACTGTTGCACATACACATCTTGCTGCTGTTTCTATGTCACCTATACACGAACCAACCATCATCTTTCACTTTGCTTGTTCGAGCCACCAAGCTTGCCCCTGCTTCTGCCGCCGTCAGTCTTGTTGACGAGCATGTGCCACTGCCACCGGTCTCGTTAACCATACATGGATAGGAGAGAGATGAGCAGATAGGTTACAAGATAAAAGGATAATTTGATCTAAAAAGAAATTTTAGCGTATCGAAAGGGGCATATCTTCGATTTCAACAAATTTATACTAGCATTATTCCAATTATACAAATTGTAATGCTATTTTTCAAAATGGTCAAATTTATAATAGCATATCCAATTAATCTTAATATAAAATATAATGAATGCATATCAGTGACGATATTATCTCCTTCACACATGTTTCTAATTTTTTAAGTTTGGACAATCTAGGTGGTGGAAGAGGAGTGGTTAATCCAAGTTGTATAAGAACTAAGCAGTGATTCCATCATCATGAACCATACGAGTCATTAGAAAGTTGATCCCCCTTTCATATGTGTTTGCAGAGATGACTTCACAGCATTCGCTGATGTGTGCTTCCACGAGTTCGGTGACAGAGTTGCGCATTGGATGACTGTACTTGAGCCAAGTGCCCTGGCTCAAGTTTGCTATGAAATTGAGATTCTACCGCCTAACCGTTTCTCATATCCATTTGGCAGCAATTGTACAGGTGGAAATTCCACAGTTGAGCCATACTTGTTTATGCACCATTCCCTACTAGCTCATGCTTCAGCTGTTAGACTTTACAGGGAGAAGTAACAAGTGAGCGTGCATTATGATCTGAAAATTTCTGCTTCCTCTGGATAATTTTATGAAAGTTCTGTATGTTCTTAATTATTTTTATGAGGTCAAGAAAATGAATTTTATTGCTGTATTGTTTCACTGTTATAGGTTGGACAGAAGGGAATTATTGGTGCTCTGAAGGAACAAAGCGGTTCATGTGGTTATATCCATGAACAGATACCGCTCAAGATATTGGTGCTTCTGAAAGAACAAAGCGATTCATTTATGGCTAGTACGTCAAGTTATATACATATCATATTTCTCAGTGTATTACTATATGCAGTCCGCAGTTTACTCTGAAATTTCAATTTCAAGTTAATTATTTGTTGGACTTTTTAAAGGTACACCAAACTATTTTGAACCGTTCATTGAACATTGATCTAAGGGCTAACATTTTCTCTTACCTCATAGGTGGTAAGATGGCATTTATTAGTAACATTTAAAGCATATTAGTATCTGCATTCAATTATGAAAGAAACCTCGTTTTCTTATTTTAATGTGTAGAAATTTGAATTACGTATAATAAACAAGTATGCAATTTTAAATAAGTTTTCATATTCATTGTTGTAATTTTAAAATGAATTTCAAATTTATAATCAAAATTTTGGCATAATTCAGAATTTTGAATTATTTTCATTTATCTTTTGCATATGGCAAACATGCAATTGTTCATACAAATTTTGACTTTTCACATTTTGTGTTAGAAAGAGATTTTATGCATGCATGATTAATTCTCGACATATTAGATGAGAGTGTATTTATACTCTTTAGACAAATATCTTCTTATTTTTACAAATAACATATAAACAAGCCGTTGCTTCTATTCTTTTCCTCCTCTGCAATATTTAAAAAATCAACAACGTCATTTCTATACTCTTGGCTCAATCCACTACTTCTATATATTCTAATCTACAAATTTGAATAAATATTAAATATAATAACTTTTATGATATGTATTAGGAAATTTGTAGCCATGATTTATTATTATTATCTAGAGAGTCTTTTCTTATTTTTTTTAAACAGGGGATACCATTTTATCAAAGATTTAGAGAATATATAGTCTATAACTTACAAGTTGTGACTCCTCATCTATGACTATAGTCATCAATAAATACGTAACCGTCACCGTAAACTTATCGTTGATGGGTTTGGTTCCATCCCGTCATAAATGCCCTGTGTCAGATAGCATATTCAGCCCATTAAAGATAAAGGGTCATTGGTGACTGATGTTGCTACGAGGCTAAATCTTCAATGGGGGTGTATTCTGACCTATCTCTATAATGGGCCATTGGACTCCATCATAGATGAGTCATCCACGATTTTGTAGTCGTGTGTATTGTGAGCCATCCACGATGTCTGATATCTGGTTTTATAGGTGTGCCCTGCATAACGAAGCTAGAATCCCAGCGATGAAACAAACTCCGTTACCATTTGCTTTTAGAAAAGCAGGGTGCCAATCTTTTTCTCTAAAAATAGGATAGAGCTACAAATTGAATACCGAATTTATTATAAATCTATATACTTAAAATCACATTATCACAAAACTACATATTTAGCCAATATTTATTTTTTAAAAAACTACATATTAATTGTAGATGTTCCATCCTTACATGGCTATTTTGATGGTAAGTGCTATAAGTAGCACTTAGACAAGAACAAATTGCACTCAAGGTAAAAAAAACTTGACTTGATAGGTGAGTATAACCAAGTGCAAAAACTTAAAAATTGACGATATGTGTACAAAAAGTTGGCAAGGTGCATGCGCTTATGATCCAAAAGATTGCCACACGTAGAAATTTTTTCCCTGTCACTGATCCTCCACAGTGAGAATGACACGTCAGCCATCATATATGGTCAATCCCTTTTTATTTTTCTTTTTAAAAAAGACAAATTTGCTCTACCATACTTTAGATTTGGACATGTTTCTTTGGTAAAAGATATTCTGATTATTATTTTAATATATTATCTTTTAATAAAGAGATAAAACTATGTAAAAAATAATTTTACCCTTAGACCACCTTGCAAATTTTAAATTTAAACAGATTTTGGCTGACTTTAAAAAGTTGTTTACCGTTAAAAAGGTGTCCAAAATTATTTTTTGGATAGTTTTGTCTCTCCATTAAAAAAATAAAAACAACCTTATAACTCAACTAAAAAGGAGTACTGGCCGTAATACAAGCACGTGATATGTCATCATACCGTTGGCTCAGTTTTCAACTCAGCGAAGCTCGCGACTGACGAATTAATTACAGAAAGAGGAACCTGATCGGTCTCTGAAAGATACTAATCATAAATGAAATGGGAAGAGAGGACTGACGAAGAAGAAGCATGTGTGCATTCGGAGACACGATGGAGAGGCGTCCTCTGCATCTGCTGCTCGTCTTCTCCTCGCCAATTCAAGGCGTGAACTCGCTGCAGTTCACGCGTGACGACTTCCCCGATGGCTTCGCGTTTGGAGCCGGGACTGCGGCTTGCCAGGTGCGTGTATGTATTTAGGAGGATGACTTTGAATTTGACCTCATCATCTGCTCATGTATAGGAGGATGATTCAGACCATGAACAAGGGACAGGCTTGACATGCATGGGTTTCGTTTGTTTCGCTTTGCAGTATGAGGGTGCAGCTGCAGAGGATGGGAGGAGCGCCAGCATCTGCGGCACTTACACACATTCAGGTCTCTCTGAATTTGAATTGGCCTGCTGCCTGATTGCATGCTAACTATTAATGCTTGTTGCAATAAGAGGAGACTATTTTTCAGCACGCTGATAGCGGTGGGTTGTGTAGTAGTTTTTCTTTCCATTGTCTGATATTCCTCCGATTCATACTATAAGGCATTTTAGATTTGTTCTAACTCAAATCTTATCGAGTTTATAGAAAAATATAACAATATCTAAAACACCAAATTAATTTTATTAAATATATTTTTATAATATATTTATTTTATGATGAAAATATTACTATATTTTCCTATAAATTTGATCAAATTTAAAAATATTTGATTTAGAACAAATCTAAAGTAATTTATAATTTAAAATGGAGGGGGTAGATTTCAATGCTAGTTTGAAGTTCATAGGATTTAGCAAGAAAGAGGAAAGTTTTACTCACTTTGACTACAATGTAAAATCCATTTCTTTTCTGCGTATATAACTCAACTAAGTTTTTTATAGAGATGTACATGATAAATTACAGCAGGTTTTGTTATCTCTGCACATAAGTAGGCAGAAAAATGTGTTTCTGAAATTCGTTTTTGTTATTTTATTTATCCATGTCAATTTTGACATGCGAAGGTACTTCCGTTATCTGAAAAAAAAATCAATTTGGCATGTGGTCTGCGGCACCAGGGAGGCATCCAGAAGATGGAACAGGTGATGTAGCTTCTGATGGCTACCATAAGTACATTTTTTATTAGAGATAAAAAGAACAAAATTCAGTTCAATCAGCTATGGATTTTCATTGCTCTGACAAATTTCTTTTCAGTTTTCACCTCTGTTCATTGTGGGGTTTTTTTTAGGAATATGTCAAGCTAATGAGTGAGATAGGCTTGGAGTCTTATAGGTTCACCATTTGTTGGTCAAGACTTATCCCTAGTATGGCGACTAACTCTGGCTAATCCCTTTTATTTTGGGACAGATGTGTAGTACATATCAATCTCCCATTTCTAATACCGGATCATTAGTGACCATGTCATCTTCTCCACACATATTCTTTGTTAGCTTCCTCACCCATGTTTTGATTTTAAATTTGGACAATCTAGGTGGCAGAGGAGCTGTTAATCCAAAAGGGTTGAAGTTTTACAACAATATGATTAATGAACTAGTGAAAGTAGGTAACCATACCTTGATTGTCATATCATTTTGACCTATCTTCACTTGCATATATACTTGCCCAATTCTGAAAAAAATAATTTTGCATTCTTTAATGCACACTCTTATGTAATTAATTATTAACAACAGTTCAGCAGAGACCACCTTAACAAAAAATGATGGTTAGCACCTCTGATATTAATATTTTCTGCTCCCAATTCAGGCATAAGTATTCAAATACAAGTTGGCCTGTACCATATGGACCTCCCTCAGAGCCTTCAATATGAGTATGGTGGGTGGATTAACTCCGAATTTGTGTAAGCACTAAGCAGTAATTTCCCTTCATGCAATGCTGATAAGATAATTTCCCTTCATGCCATGCTGGTAAGATTATCAAGAATCAAGAATCATTAAAAAAATTTATCCTCACGGGCTTTACCTTCCTTGCATATATGTTGCAGAGATGACTTCACATTATATGCTGATGACAGTGGGATTTTTCGGCGACAGAGTTGTGCATTGGACAACTGTACTTTAGCCAAATATCATGGCTCAAGCTTGCTATGACAGTGGGATTTTTCCTCCTAACCGTTGCTCATATCCATTTGGCAGCAATTGTACAGGTGGAAATTCAACAGTTGAACCATACTTGTTTATGCACCATTCCCTACTAGCTCATGCTTCAGTTGTTAGACTTTACAGGGATAAGTACCGAGTGTGCATTATCATTTGAAAGTTCTATGTGCTCTTAATTATTTTTATAGAGCCAAGAAAATGAATTTTGTTGCTATGTTTTTTGTTTCACTGTTTCAGGCTGCACGGAAGGGCATTATTGGCATAAATATGTATTACATGTGGTTCTACCCATTCACAGATTCAGCTGAAGATATTGGTGCCACTGAAAGAGCAAAGCAGTTCATGTATGGCTGGTATGTCATGTTGTATCGTATTTCCCATTCCATCACTGTAGCAAGAATCAAACAAATACTTCTATAGTTCTATACTCCGCAAAAGGAAAATTTCAAAGAAAAAGAAAAGCTTCTACAAATTAACTTTGTCGGTGGGTTGTTGTCAGGTCCAACCTTATTTCTGGGGTATATAGTATCAAGGTGTTGCTGTCATTTGGAGCTGACAGCAGATCGAATGCAATTATCATTGTGGTGCACTCATGCAATATTTTTTGGGTTTGGCACCAAATAAGCATCATCTTTATATATATATATATATTCACTTAGTTTACTTTTAGAGCACTGGGTATAAATCTTATTGCGTTAGCATCTGCGAGAAACATCACAACGCTTTGTTTTAATTAAATAGTTAGATTCTCTTTGTCCATACCAGTTCTGTGTGGGCTGTTTGACATCTGGGAAAGGCCCCCGATCCCGGTCCATCCACCGGTCGGCATATGGGCGGCCTGCTCTTGTAGCTCGAGCAATCCACTGGCAACCGACAGGTTCGGGGCTAGGACTTGTGCCCTTAGAGCCAATATTCTTTCTAAAGTTATTGATCCGTTCTGTCTATTTCCCTTGCCTATATTATTTTATTGGTCAGAGGTTATTCATCTTGGAAACCTAATGCAGCTATGAGTACAGTACTCGGTACTTTGGATTTTCAAGAGTGCACCGAACATTGAGTAATGTCAGTAACCTAAAACTATATGTACTCCTCCCTTATCTAAAAAAGTTCACTTTAGCTATAAAATTTTAAGTTAATTCTTTGTTAAAAGAGTTGTGTCATTGTATTAAAAAAGAAGAAAGAGTAAAACACTGAGTACACAGACCCATTGGACTCAGATTACAATCGTGCCTGAGACAAAAAGACTACCAAGGACCACCTCTAAGACTAAGCTCTAGGTACTAGGGCACTTACAAAAGAGAGTAAAAAGTTGATATAATCCGATAAATCTTAAGTAAAAAAAAAGGGGGAAATACAATTCTACTCTCCACAATCAATTTCTTCCAGATTTTTTGTTATGAAATTACTTCCAGATTTTGGTTGCAAGTTTGTAACCGAAAATTTGAGACAAACCATTGTTACTGTATCCTTGATTTTGTTTTCAAAACAGTGGTGAATCCTCATCGCTGACTCTGAATCCTGGCATGACAAGACCAAAATTTCAGGATCTTGCATCCTTTGGTGTTTGGAGATTACCTAGAGACCATGAAGAAGGTTGCTGCTTCTCGCCTTCTGTTCTTCTCTAACCATGAATCTGAGCTGGTTGCTAACGCGTTCGACTGCATTGGATTGAATCATTATAGTTCAGTTTACACGAGCAATAATAATAACATAGTAAAGGCACCTTTACAAGACTTGACTGCTGACATTGCTACTTTGTTCAGAGGTTAAAAATTTGTACAAATATGCTTTTATTATGCATACATTTTTTAAAAGTCTATGAAGTTCACTCATTTTATGTATGTGTTCTATTTTTGGTAGTCACCAAGAATGGCACACTAGTCCAGAGGTGATAGCCTACTGTCTCTACTGAAAACTATTAAACTTTATTGTAACATCCACAGACTCTAAAAATGGTTTTGCTTGTCGCTATGGAAACAGTTTCTACCAGGAAACGCAGTAGATCCTCAGGGGCTGGAGAATGCTCTTGAATATATTCGAGAAAATTATAGAAATTTGCCGATTTATATCCAGGAAAATGGTCGGTGGTCCTTCAATAATCTGCACCACTGACAGTCTCCACTGCCAACTTTAAAGTTCAGAAACAGTATTTATAGCTCTCATCCTGTCATTAATTTCTTTTGGCATTGCATCAGGCAGTGGAGCACCAGATGGAACCCTGGATGATGTGGATAGGATTAACTACTTATCAAAATACATAGCAGCCACACTGAAAGCCATCAGGTGCTTAAGAATTATGTTCCAACATATTCTTCTCTATCTCTAGCAGAATATTTCCATATACTCTATAAGTATAAATCTGCACCTATAATGACAACTTCACAAGATTTCAGTCATGGATCTTACTAGTGAATGGCTGACCGACCGCTCAATCGGATTGCAGGAATGGCGCGAATGTGAAGGGATACTCCATGTGGTCATTCATGGATCTCTACGAGTTATTTGGTGGATATAACAATGTGCATTATGGACTTGTTGCTGTTGATTTTGGCAGCGCAGAACGGAGAAGGCAGCCGAGACGCTGGGCTAGCTGGTACTCAGAATTCCTGAAGAACAATGCTGTCATCTGGGTCAGGGGCGAACCCAGCCCAAGAAAAAGGCCCGGGCCATCCTATGCTATTTTGCCACTAGCTCAGTTTAACATGGTGAAAATTTATATTAGCCCATGGGCTTTCAACCGTAGGCCCCGGGCCATAGCCTGAGGTACCTGGGTTCTGGGCCCGGGCCCCTGATCTGGGTGGAGGATGGCCCCTTCGTCTCTTCAGCCTCTCATGCTCAAGTCTGAGTGCTGCCACTCCCAAACCATCCTTTCCTATTCTCCCAGTGATACGATGATGTTATTTTCCAATGTTCAGAGTCGGAAGCTGTAAAGGTGTAACACTCTGCAAAGTGCAAACT
Source organism: Oryza coarctata (assembly GCA_030770085.1). Taxonomy (NCBI): domain Eukaryota; kingdom Viridiplantae; phylum Streptophyta; class Magnoliopsida; order Poales; family Poaceae; genus Oryza; species Oryza coarctata. The sequence continues at coordinate 12,202,752 of CM061471.1, forward strand.
ACTCCGAGTTCCTGGTGATATTTCCATGAGAGTAGAGTGGTATGCACAAAATTTCATTAATGATAATAACACATAAAAGGGGCGATTGGTGACTGGCTACTACTATCTATGATTATTTTCCGTCACATGTTTCAATAAAATGTGAGGGCTAATTCTTCCTCCTAAGAAAAATTGGACAAAAACAGGTATGCTCGGAATATCCTAAATTTAAATTTTAAAACATAATTTTAGATTTGATTTTTGGGATTTCCTATTGCAATTTATTTTTGACATTGCTTTTAAAATCGCTAATAATAAAAAATATAAATGTTTACCTATAAATTTATTTTTAGTTACTTTATTAATTGCCTTTACCGTTTAGGAATAAATTCATTTAACCCCTAAAGTCTAAAAAACACAGCTTATCTTTAAAACCAAATATTTAACGCTCCCTAACTTTCCATTCCATTTAATTTACGTCCATGTGGCGACAACGTGCTGCTGAGGTGGCGGTCTATAGGAATAAAAGCATAACAAAAAAATCGTGGGTCCTCTTCTTCCTCCCCCGACTCTCTCTCTATCTCTCTCTCTGCCCCAAACGACGACACGAGCTCGCCGTCACCTGTGCCTCCTCCGCCATCAGCTCGCCGTCACTCGCGCCGCCTCCGCAGCTCTATCGAAGCCGCCCGCGCCACTTCCATGACGAGCTTGCCATCGCTTGAGCTGCTTCTGCCGTGAGCTCGAAGACGTCCGCACCACCTCCGTCGCCTGGTCGACGCCAACCGCGCCGCCAGATTGACGCAACCCATGCTGTCCTCCGCCTCTTCAGATCGGCACCGATCTAGGTCGCCGCTGTCAGATCAACGCCGGCCGCACCACCCTCCACCACCGCAGATCGGTTCGAGGGAGGTTGGGGAGGCTACCTCCACAGCCGGCTGAAGGAAATCCCGAGCTCGAGGCGGAAGAGGAGCTCGTGGAAGGGTCAACGGAGGCAGAGGAGGAGTCCTGCTGCGGATGCTTGTCTGCCACCTTGGCGAAGCTTCAAGGGCGGGCGCCGAAGAGAGGCGGAGCTCGGCGAGGCTCCAGGGGCGGGCGCCGGCGAGAGGCGGAGCTCAGCGAGGCTTCAACGGCGCCGGAACTCAGAGGGTTCGCTCTCCATGGGATCTCGCCGGGCTACCGCCCAGCTCCACCTCTGCCACCTCTTCCTCCACCGGCTCCACCGAGCTACGCCTCCGTCGCGAGCCCCGAGCTCCGCTGACTCCATCGCGCCTCTCCTCGTCGAGCTCGGGGAGGAAACGGGCGAGCTCTAGGCAACGCTGGACGAGCTCGAGGTGGCGCGGCTCTCCTCGTCGAGCTCTCTGTCGCGCCGCCGGAGTCGGCGCTCGAGCCGGCCAACTCGGTGGCTGCTGGCTGGTGGAGAGAGGAAGGTGGAAGAATGCGTTAGCATCTAAAATACGTTGCCTTCCAAAGGGAGTTAACTTCGAAGAATACTTTACATAAGTTTTCCTGATTAGCTTCTTAGAAATTATGGCATGTATCTTTTATTTTCTTCTTTAAACCTCTGAATACTCTATTTTATCTACCGCATAAGCTTAATAAAATCTATTTTATCTACCACATAAGCTTAATAAAATAATTGCGTTGAGCCAATTCGCTTTTATGGTATCGAAGTAGGATTGATCCTCTTTCCTCTAACTCTAACAACTCCCGTAACGTACTTTCCTAAAACCATCACCGCCACTCATCTCCCATAGTGCTCTTCGCCACTCATTTCCCATAGTGCTCTTCCCCCAACCGCCGTTGTCCTCTCACTGTGGCATCCTCTTTCGCACCACTGCCGCTCCTTTCTCATAGCGTTTCCTCCTCATACTGCCGTCGGCCTCTCCCGTAGCGTCTTTCCTCCCAAATCGCCAATGACTTCTCACCGCGGTGCCCCTCCCCGACGTCACTCCTCTTGTCGATATTCCTACCAATGCCATCTGATGTCAATCGCTGCCCAGGCAATGTAGCATGCTACACTTAGACAGACTACAGCCGATGCCATCGCCGTAGCCGAAGCAGCCACCGCCAAGGCCAAGGTAGCCTATGCTAGGGCAAATGAGCCTGTTGTCTTGAGCAAGCCCAGTTTCACACTTAGGCCATTGCAGTGCCCAACATCAAAATAATGATTTCTCTCATCCTCGAGCAGACATCCACGAACTACAACCGTTGGCGCATGCTCTTCCTCAACACCACGACCAAATACGCCCTCGATTGCCTAGTGCTCTCCAACGATGATTTCTCTATGGATCCTCATTGGCACTGCATGGATTGCACCATCAAGTCATGCCTGTTCGACACAGTATCGCCTGAGCTTATCGAAACAATGTCCATCGTGTTCCCGACGTCATGCTCCATCTGGCTCGGCCTCGAAGAACAGATTATTGGCAATAAGGAAACCCATGCCATCATCCTTGATGCTGAGTTTCAAACTCTTGTTCAGGGCAACCTCTCCGTCTTTGATTACTACAACAAGATGAAGCGGATGGCGGATGCCCTGGTGACTTTGGGTGAACTGGTCTTGGATTGCACCTTAGTGCTCAATGTTCTTCACGGCCTCAACGAGCAATACTCCCACATGTCGGCATTGATCAAATGCACGTGTCCGCTTCCAGCCTTCTCCAATGTCCGCGTGGATATGCTCATCGAGGAGGTAACCCTCACCAGCAAATCTTCCACTCAAACAACACTCATGGGCACCACACTTGTGCATCTTCTAGCGCCGCGTCCTGGTATTCCCCACCCGGGCATTTTCAGCGGCGGCGTCCTAGGACACGATGACACTATCAGCGTTGGCAACCATAGCAGATAGGGTGGCTCCAGGAACGGGGACAACTACGACAAAAATCGTCGGTGTTGGCGTTCCAACTGGAATGGGAGCGGACAAAACGGTATGCAGCGTCTGATTGGCGCCTGGCCGCCGTACTGGAATCAACTCGTCGAAACATTTGCCATCTGGCCAAACCAGCCCGGCACCCGCCCATACCCTCTTCTGTCGCCACTTCCTCCTTGACCCTAGGCTCTTGTCGCTAGTGCGTCTGTCGCCGCAGCGCTACTCCAGTAGCAAACGCAGCAGCAACCGTTCACTGGTATGAATTCTCCAACAGCAATAACAACACCAGCAATAGTTTGCCCTTGCATCTTATTATGGCATTTCTCTTGTTGCACTGCTCCAGCAGTAGTCTTTGTCATAGGATCAGCAGGCCTTGGCGCACAATTTCAACACCACGACCCTCACTCCTCCACCAAGCGATAACTAGTATGTGGACTTAGGTGCTTCCTCTCACATGATCTCAAACTCCGATTCTCTATCTCATATTCACTCACCCCAATTTATTTACCCTTTCTAATATTGTTGTTGGCAATGGTTTTTTATTACCTGTTACTGCTATTAGGTCTACTTCTTTTCTTATGACCGATCGTCCTTTATATTTATATAATATTCTTATCTCTACGTATATTATTAAGAATCTCATATTCATCTGTCGTTTCACCACTGAAAATTATTATTCTGTTGAATTTGACCCTTTTTACCTCTCCGTGAAGGATTTGGCAACGAGAAACATGATCGTTAGGTGCAATAGTTCTAGGGAGCTCTACTCCTTTCGACTGCCAACCCACCCTCACTATCATCACATCCCCTACCTTGCTTTGGGATTATCGGCTAGGTCATCTTGGTCATAAATCTTTATCTCATTTAGCACCTTCTTTAGATTCTACCTTTAAGAAAAGTAAGTTAAAAACTTTGTGTCATGCTTATCAATTAGGTCGCCATGTGCGCCTCCCTTTCTTCATCCAGTTCGTGCTCTCAAGAATTTTGACTTAATACGTTGTGATTTGTGGACTTCTCCAATCGCTTGTGTCATTGGCTATAAGTACTATCTTATAATTCTTGATGATTGCTCACATTACTCATGGACTTTTCCTTTACGTCTCAAGTCATACACATTTTCTACCATCTCTCATTTTTTTTCTTATATCACTACTCAATTTAACACCATGATTTGGACTGTCCGGTGCAATAATGGTTAGTTGTTTGATAACTCTACCACCCGCTCCTTTTTCCTTATTCATGGTACCACCATTCGCATGTCATGCCCACACACTTCCCCCCATCGATCGTGCCGAACACATCATTCACTCAACCAACAATATTATGTGTTCTCTCATGTTTTAGGCTAGCATTCCGACACCCTATTGGGTGGAAGCCCTTCACACGGCCACCTATCTCCTCAACTGCCACCCAACCAAAACACTTCACTTCCAGACTTCATACTTTGCATTGTACAGTGTTCATCCATCCTATGATCATCTCGTATCTTTGATTGCAAGTACTATCCCAACCTATCTGCCACCACTCCAGATAAGCTTGCTCCTTGATCCACCCCTTGCATCTTCTTAGGATACCCCTTAGAACACAAGGGTACTGTTGCCTTGATCTTGCTACCAACCATCTTATTATTTCCCGTCATGTTACTTTAGATGAATCTTCCTTTCCTTTTGCCAAGCTTCCTGCCTCCCTCCCTTCATACACCCTTGATTTTCTTTCAGAGTTTGACTATGTGCCTAGCCCTATTGGTCCAACAGTTATTGTAGGTACAGGTCTTGCTGGTCTTAGTGTTGCCAGTCTCCCCTAGGCCCCGATGAATCCATTTTTCGTGCTACTGATAGCAGGGCGCTTGAAAATCTGGACTTCATCAGCCTGTCTACAATAGCTCCATTTCATGGGCCAACCATGGTGGAGCCTCTTTCCCTTGCATCTGGTGGGCCTTCGGCGGTTTTTGGGCCATTTTCGCACATAGGCCCTTGCACGCCCTCAGTCTCTATTGATGGGCGGCCTTTAGTTGTTTCCTCGAAAGCTAGCCCCTCTTTGCTGCAACGCACCAGCATGTCTGATTCTGGCGCACCACTTCCACCAGGTGCGATTCCAGTCTCGACCATCGTTAATGACCATGTTATGGTCACTCGGGAAAGCATGGTTTTCACTGGCCCAAGGAAATTCTAGATCTACAATGCACTACATTGTCTCCTCTTCTGAAGAACTATCATAGTGGCATGGTCAGTCTAAACTAGCGAGATGCTATGATCGAGGAATTCACTGTCCTCCAAGCAAACAATACCTGATATCTTGTACCTCTACGACATGGTATCAATATTATTACTAGGAAGTGGGTCTATAAGCACAAGATGCATCCTTATGGTACACTAGATCGTTATAAAGCTGGCTAGATACTTTGAGGTTTCACACAGCGCCCCGATGTTGATTTTCATGAGACTTTCAGTCCTGTTGTGAAGCCAACCACCATCCGCATAATTCTGTCTCTGGCACTATCTGATAATTGGCCTCTTAATCAGTTAGATATGAAGAATGCTTTTCTCCATGTCACCTTGAGCAAAATGGTCTATTGTTTATAACCATTTGGCTTTGTCGATTCCTCTAGGGGTGATCATGTGTGTAGCCTCAATAAGTCTCTCTATGGCTTAAAACAGGCGCTCCGAGCCTCGTACAATAGGTTTGCCTCCTTTATTTAGTCCATTGGTTTCATTGAAGCAAAATCCGATACATCTTTATTTGTTCTTCGACGTGGATCAGACATGGTATACTTATTTCTCTATATTGATGATATTATTTTGACCGCCTCTTCTGGAAATCTGTTACGCATCATTATAACTTCTCTTACAATGGAATTCTCTACGAAGGATCTTGGCAGCTTGCATCAATTTTTTAGGATGTCTGTTTTTCGGAGTACTGATGGCATGTTCTTATCACAACGCCACTATATGCTTGAGAACTTGAATCGTGCTGGCATGATCGATTTCAAATCCTGTTCCACTCCGGTTGACACAAATGCTAAGCTCTCTACTAATGGACCTCCTGTTACTGCTGATTACCGTGCTCTTGCTAGCGCACTTCAGTACCTCACCTACACTTGCCCGGACATCTCTTATGTTGTGCAGCAGATATGTCTTCATATGCATGATCCCCATGAGCCGCATCTGGCTTTGATCAAGCGTGTTCTCCGCTATGTTAAAGGCATCTTGGATTATGGTTTACAATTGCATCATTCTTCTAATTGTGACTTGGTTGCATATTCTAATACCGACTGGGCTAGCTATTTGGATACACATCATTCTACCTCATAATACATTGTGTTTTTGAGTGATAATTTGATCTCCTAGTCATCAAAGCGCTAGCAAATGGTGTCTCATTCTAGTGCCGAGGTAGAATATTGAGCGGTTGCTAATGCTGTTGCAGAAAGTTACTTTAGGAGCTCTATTTCTGTCCCAGGCGTTATATTGTAGTATTTTATGATAACATCAGTGCAGTCTATCTCTCAACAAATCCGATGCAGCATCAGCGCACTAAATATATTGAGATCGATTTACACTTTGTTTTGGACAAAATTGCTAAAGGGGAGATTTAAATTCTTCATGTGCCTACTACCTTACAGAATGCGGACATATTCATTAAGTGTTTACGTTTCTCTATTTTTACGGAATTTTGATCCACTTTAAATGTCTCTAGTCATGGCTAATGTCAAGGTTCTAACTGTGGGCTGCGGGGACGTGTTAGCAGGTAAAATCTCTTGTCTTCTATAGGACTCTAACTTCAGAGGATAGTTTAGATAATTTTTCATGATTAGTTTCCCGCAAATCACAATGTTTCCTTTTTAACTCCCATGTACTTTATTTTATCTGCCGCATGAGCCTAATGAAATCATTAGTCAATGTGCTTTTAGAATGAGTGTGACATGTGGGACCTTTATTGTTTTTCTAATATATTTCTCTGACTCAGTATGGCACGTCAGCGCTATTTTGACAAAACATTCAAACCAAGCGGCTAATTTAAACGGTATTAAGACTTGTAAGGTGTTAAGGGTGAGGGGTAAAATGACTTATTCGTTTGTAGGTCAAGACTCTTCCTTAGAACATAGAAAATTTTCTGAATTAGTGCAGGAATTGAAGTGGTTCCTATGAAAGTTGTTTTAATCTGCGTTGTAATGAGGGATTTGAATGAATTTCTGAATAGAAACATATTCCGTTATGGATTTGGTTTGGGACGGCCCATGTAAGAGCCAACCTAGCCGAATAAAACCCGTTGGTTCCCTCCCTAGCGCGCCAGCCGCAGCCTCTCTCCTCATCTGACGGCGCCGCTGCACCCAAGCAACAACTACAAAGCGAAGTCTCTCCCGCCGCCGCCGCCGCCGCCGCCGCCGCCGCAGGTCAGGTACCTTGCTCCCTCCTTCCCTCTTCCTTCTCAGGTCTCGCCCATCGTCTTGGTGCAAGAAACACGCGGTAACTGGAGCTAGCGAGGCGAGCGCGCATGTTGTTGTTTGTGTGTTCTAGCTAGGAGCGCTCACTCTTGCTGCTGTTCGTGCGAACGGAAATCCTGCGACGGCCGGCGGGGAGATGGCCCGTTCGTATGGTCTGCCGCTCGCCGGCGCCGCCGCCATGGTATGTATGTGATGTCGGCTGGAAGCTATATAAGTCTATAGCCAGCTCTTGACCGGTGGTGGTGTCGAGATTTGATCGGCGGCGATCGAGTTCCGCCGTTTGTTGTTCCATGGAGATGTTACCAGCATCCTTCTGGCTACTGGGTACATCGAGGTCTTGGCAAGGCTAGTTTCTTTAAGAAAAAAAAAGAAAAGAAAAATCAGTTCTTTGTATTGCCGATTTGGTTTCATATACCTTAAGATATGCGAGCCTTGTGCCGACTTACATTGCATCCAGGAGCATGTTAATTTCATCGTCGTTGAGAGCTCAAGTTAAATTTCCCTGGGCATTATTAATTCCACTTGTAGTTGTAGCTCCCCTTGGCCCTTGTTTGTTTAGACCAATATTAGGAACTCACCTCATCTTTCTCTTCTCCCGAATAACATTGCTGTTACATTTAGAAGTTCAGTCGGCCTGTCTGCTCTTATTTTAAATATATGATGCTATTGACTTTTATTTAATTATTTATATTATTTAAAATTGGAGAGAGTATTTCTTTTGGTTCAAATTTCAGAAGGCTATCCAGCTTCTATTCAAAAGGAAAAAAAGAAAAGAAGAGAAAAGAAAAGGCGCGGCCCAACTAGGCCCATATGACAGGCCCATTAGGGTTACTCAGTTGTACTGAGTTGCGTGCGCTACCGCCTGTGCTGTGCTGGCGCGTGTTAGTCTTCTGTTCTTTTTCTCCCCTCCCGCGAGCTGCTCCCTCCCTCCCTCCGCTGCTCAGCTGCGGCGGCCGCCGCCGCCGCAAGTCCTCACGTCTGCACAGAGCCGCATTCGCCCGCGCCGCCGTCGCCGAGGGGTGGTGTGGTGCCCCGCGCTGGCTCCTTCCCTCTCCTGCTCCGCGGGAGCTGCGATAGACGCAGCCGCCGCGGGGAGGAGCAGGAGCGTGTGGCCGTCTTCTTCGCCGTCACGGCGCTGCCGGAGGGAAGCCTCCGCGTCTCCACCAAGCGGCCACGAGTCAGTCGCGAGGATTGGTCCCGTGTTTTTCGAATTCGATCGCTAGCTCGACGTAAATAACCGCCAAGCTGCTCGTGGATCCGGTTAGCGATCCGTAGTTATCATGATGCGTAGACGCCAATGGAGTCATTGGACACTGTACATACGTGACTAGAGACTCGAATGGTGGAATAGTAAGTACTCGTAAATTTCTAGGAGCCTGGGAGGTGATGAAGCTCGTGTTTCAACTGCTAGTATTGCGAAATCGAGGATTAAGTCAGGTGTAGAATAGTTCCATCTGAGATATATAGAGGGTTGATTTATCTGAATTTGGAGTCATTTGCAATGTGGATAATTCAGAGGTGTACATGTTTTCTGGATTTTCCGTGTCTACATTTCAGTTTAGTTTGTGTGTTATTGCTAATTAGACCTGGATAATGTAAGTTCACTTGCATCTACTTGTAGAGGCTGTTTCAGTTCTAGGTATCCGTAGGTCCATCATTAGCGAGGCAACTTTGTGTTATAATGTTATTACGGGTGTTTCTTTTCTAATTGCTGTTTTCCAATGTACTCTGAGGTGTAATGCAAATGAACAAATTATGATTTGCTTTTTATATTCCTTTATACTGCATACCTGCTGTGTAACAGTTCGGTTGGCTTCGAATAAAATTCTAGTTCAAACCATTACTTTGTTGATTCGTATTACTATTTGAGGATGATGCTATCATTTGTCCATCTTTGAATTATTCTAATATTGAACTACTGTGGTGATTGGTTGCCAAAGTTCATGTTTGTTACATGATGCAAATATAACTATGGTTGATTGTGTGTCCACATATCTAGTTGAAATTTTGTCTTCTCCACATGCTACATTGCCATGTATTTGAAATATTATGTTATCATAAATTTTGTTGATAACTTTTTTCTCTTCTTAAATGTAGCAGTATAAATGGAAGTGGGTGCCAGCTCTATAATGGAGGATGCCAGTGGAGTAGCCGATTTGCATGTTGACATTGTTGGCGTAGAAAGTGTTGCTGCTTGCAGCAAATTGGTCAAAACTGAAGATCCTGATGCTACAGAGTGTTCAAGTTCTTTTGGGGACACTCTTTCAGGCTCAGAGGATGACGCAAGGCCTTCAGAGATTAGTGACATTGAGGTCGACTCACCATTCTGCCGCTATCCTGCTAATGGTGATGCTGCTGCTCTCATGGATGCTGCTGTTTCAGACAATTTGGATAGATTATTGAAGTAAGTAGATTGAGCAACTGATTACTTCCAGATCTTGCTTTTCTGCCTTCCTGTAAATCTGAAATCCATCCCTTGGGTAGTCGGTTATCACCTAGCAATAGACTGTAAAAGAAATAAAATTCTGGTAACTGCAAAGCTGTTATGCTTTTTTTTTTTTGGGGGGGGCCCTCATTCTAAAGTGCTCAACCATACTAACATTGAGCATTACTGTGTGTTATCTGCACAGTCCCATCACCTTGGAAGATTGGTTCAAGAAGCAACCTGGCAGTCTGGCACCACATCAAATTTATTTTTATATTTTTACTTAGATAGATTTTGATTTTGATTTTTGTAATACATGATTTTATTGAAACTTTACTAACACTTAATCATGTAGTACAATTAGCAAAAACTCTCAGATTATTGAAATATATATAGATAATTTTTAAGTCATCCAAACAAGTGCCAAAGATGATAAAACCACAATAATAGCAAGGGCATCACTCGAGGAGTGTTTGCTCAGTCACTCAACTTATGGTGACAAAATAGATGAGAATGAGAATGGGTGAAAAACTAGGTGCACAAGGGGTTCTATGGATTTTCTCATTTAGTTTTGGTTGTTGATTTGGTGTTTCAACCAGTTGGCCTGGGATTGCATTGGTTGCACATGATGTATTCCTGTTCTTAATATAAGTCAAGCAATTGCTATTTTATGTACAGTTCATAAGGAAGCATCAAGAAGGCAAAGCACATTTAACAACATTTCGTCATCAATTACAGGAAGAAACGGGTAACTGATCACTGGCGAAAGTATATCAGTCCATTAATGTGGAGATGCCAATGGTTGGAGCTACGGATGAAGGATTTGCAATCTCAAGTATTGAGATATGACAGAGAACTTGCAGTACTAAAACATGAGAAGGAGCTGCAAACAAAAATGATTGAGTTGGATTGCTCCTCATCGAGATCAGTACCCTTCTCTTCTCATTGCTGCAGGAAGACTATGAAGAGGAGGAGGAGAAGGAGAAATGAGGAGAAAATGAATTCTTCATTGTACATCTCAAATCACACCATATTCTCTTATTATGGTAAACATTGCCTTCTATTTACAAATAGAGAATTACAAACTGCCATTGTGATAGCTTATTGCAACCATGATGCAGAGAAAACGGAAGCAGATGCATTTTCTATTGACAACGATGAGGACACAGGTAATACTGCTAGTTGTTTCATGATTTCAAACAAATAAGATATTTCACTCTTGCATAATGATATTTATTGTGTTATTTCGGTTGTTCATGCATATTCATTCCCTTCTGTTAGAATTTGAATTCCTTTTCCTATTGTTCTTATTTATTGGCCGCATATTGCCTTAAGAGGTATTAGAAACAAAATTTTCGCTAACAGACAAGTCAGTAAGTAGTAAATTTTTTGCTTACCAACTATGATTTTGCACTTGATATAGCGAGTCAATCAGTAAAACTTTTGTTCTTATTATTGCACGTAGAGCTTGGTTTAACAAGAAAGATTTTGTTTTTGCTAGACATTTCAAATGAATTAACAAAACCTTGCGTTGACTGTTCAGCAGATGAAAACACCACAGTTAACAATGAGACTGATTGGCTACTTGGAATTAAGAGAGGTGATGCTACTGTTGAGCAGATTCTTTTAAGCATTCAATCTGCTCAAGACAAAGTGCTTAGCCTGAGATCTAGTCTCAAGAAGGTAATGGCCAAAAAGAGTAAGGGGGCAACCCTTAAAGTCAACACGCACATGAATGGTGCACAGAGCTCAAATTGCTCACCAGGAAAGGGTAAAGCATCTGAAATGCTTGAAAGATCACCTAGGGACATGTCGGATTGTGATATGGATGATGCTGCCATGCCTGAGAGTGCTCTTTCAAGTTATGGAGAAGCTAATGATATGAATATTTTTGAAAGCACCATGAGCCTATTGTCGTCTGAAGGTCCACATCAGATGGGAGAATTTCACCAGGTAAGATTGCACACCTCATTTATTTGACACCACGACAAACTTTAATTAGGAATGCTATATCCTGTTTGAAGGATCTTGAGTTTCAGCTTCTTCCACCTTTTTAAAATAAAACTCTTCCATCTCAAAATGTTTCTGCATGGATTTCTCCTATGCCATAAGCTCACAGTTTTCTCCCAAGCATTTCTGACAGGCCTAACAAATTTTTTAGTATGCTACTCATTGACAACATTTGATGTGCAACAAATTGTAGGGATATGGAGTAACAATTAAAAAAACAGAGCTACTCAAATACACCAAGTTTTGCCTTGTCTTCACAATCTTTTTCTCTTGTCGCTTGCAGAGTTCTGAAGATGTACTGATTGACAATCAAGCGGCTGAGGAAGAGTACCAGAACTTTGAAGTGATTAGCCATCCATGCAAGCGACTAAGGGTATCGGTGAAGAGAGAAACCAGGGCACACTCCGAGGATGAGATTGTCGCCCCCACAATTGCTGTGAAGAAAGAAGCGCAGGAAGAAGGCACAACCAGCGTCGGTCTTCAGGCAGCGTTTTTTAAGCCCTGCTACACAGGCAAGCGGAGGAGGAGAATGCCCAAAATTCAAAGACGAGGCGGTTCATCTGCATCACCTTTCTCGTCTTGGATTTCCTCTCGGATTCGTAAAAAGAGGCAGTTCTAAGGACTATAGCTACCTCACAGAATCAACCTTCCCATTTAACTTCAGATCTTTGTTTTTAGTTAGGTGAGATGATGACGGCGCAGTTCTTTTCCCTTTCTCTTTGTATCTGATATTTTAACGATGACATAAGAGCAATCTGGAAATGTGGCACGATGGCTCCAGCCCTCAAGTGCTTGTAAGGCCAAGATCTTGCTCTTTCTTTTCCTGTTGTTGGTTATGGTCTTGTGGTAAGTTAAACTGGATGGATACGGTGTAACTTGTGAGGACTTCCTCAGATGCTTTTTGTTCCTACTTTCTCCTTTGATTCGATTGATTTGCATTCCTAATCTCTCTCTACTTTCTCCTTTTATTACCTTGTTGGTAATGACCTCTAACCGCCGGTCGGTTTGAAGACTGAAGTTGGTGATCGTTACCGAAACAAATTTAGCTGGCTAGAATAGTTTACTCCCTCCGTTTAAAATTACAGTCGGTTTGAAGACTGAAGTTGGTGATTGTTGCCGAAACAAAATAGCTGGCTAGAATGATTTACTACCTCAGTAGTTTAAAATTACAGTCGTTCTAGCTTCATTCATTCTAAGTTTACATTTACTACTATATTTTTATCATCAATTTCTTATATAGTTTAACATAATAACACTTGTGTTTTTAAAATCGAATGTGAGAAATACTTTCATAATATATAAAATTTATTATCTTTGTTCTAAAATATAAGAAATTTTGTCCATGTAATTAAGTAGCAAAATCTGGAGGTTGTTCATGTTAGTTTCAAAAAATTGATGGTCAAAAGGTAGCACATGTTAAACTATACGAGTTTCAAAAAATTGATGGTCAAAACTTAGTCAAAAGCTAAAATAACAAATAATTTGAAATGGAGAGTAATTAAAAATTTAAAATCTTAGGTGTGGTTTTGGAAATTTTCATTGGGTGCATCCACACACGTCTACACAAGACACATACAAATAAGGTTTAAATTCAATCCGCCTAACTTGATCTAAGTCTACAAATAAAAAAAACATTGTCTCAATAATATTTAAGCTCTAATCAATTTATACAATTTGGTTAAACGAAACTAAGACTTGTAGTTTTTATCACATATGTTAATTGGCTTTGGGAGATTCAGAATGATTTAAAACCACATATAAGTGGTAGGTATATGTTGGTTGCTTTGGTTATTTATGAATAATAATATGTTTCTTTAATATATGTATATATATATATTTTTCTTTATAGGTTAAATATTATTAGCCACTGGTGCCGTACCTAGAAGTTGGGTTTGTGGGAGTTGGTTGATATAGTATGTCAACGTTTAGAACCGATAGTTAGAGTGTTTTTACTCAGGCTCATAGGTGGCAATTTAGTGTTCTGATGGTTCTTAACATTTTATATACTTTTTCTTTTTTTGTTAGTGTATTTAGTTGTGTTCATCTTATATTAGAAGTGTTTTCAGTATAGTTATGTCATCTTAGTGTAATTGGTTAAGAGATAAATAAACACTTTTATTATCATAAAAACTTGACCCTAAAAACATATATATATTTTCTACGCCGGTCAGTCCGTCAATTAATTTCCTCGTAGTTAATTAGAGACGTAAAACATATCGCGCGCCGGACCTCTACAATGCAAGGAGAAGAGATCGACTGAACGGCGGCATGTACGTAAGTATACGTAGGTATGTTGCATCCACACACCTTACCAAGGTCGATAGATGGACAAGCTAGCTAGGAATAGCTAGCAATTGGAGGACCATTTCTGTTTTGCTTTCGATCGATCAGTGACAGATGCTACTCGATCGATCGATCCATCTGCATCTGCTGCTACTTGTTTGTTCCTATGCGTGCATACGTATGGCCGCCGTTACCTCTGATATCTGTAGCTCATTACAAATGTAAGGTCATTAATTTATTTCCTGATATCAAGTCGTTCGAGTATCTGGCTAGCTAGCTTCGACTCTAGAAAACGATAGGATCATAAGCATACGCGTGCATGCAATGGTCAATCTCGGCTTAAATTTAATTAATTAGTAGGAGTAATTGCTGAACTTATAATTGTGTACGGTCCTCTAGAAGCAGCTGGCTAACTAACTGGTTGATTGCATCTTCCAGGTACGTACTCCCTCCGTTTTCAATTTTTCTTTATCTGAGTGTAGATTGTTACTGCTACCACTTTGACCACCCATACTAATTTCTAAATATTTTGATTGTGATGTAGTACAAAAGTAGTGCGGTTAGGTCTAACAAATTATGACGCAAAGTATATTCTTCAAAGTTATTGTATATTTTTAGAGGTTTTTTGTATATAGTATATATACCTCTCTCTCTATACTTTTAAGGACAAAACAATCTTTACCATTCTCGACCGTGTACTTTTGTTTTAATCAGTTTAACTAGTTTAAATTATATACCGCTTAAGCTGTGATCAATGGGAGAAAACCCCATATTTTTAAGTACTTATTGATTCATTATTACTTTGAAAGGTCAACTTTTAAAAGACATTTATTTTAAAATTTGTTCGAGCCGTGCCGTCTTGGAATGATAGACGTCCAACGTCGACGTGTCGATACTTCGATATGTCGCTCGATGCATGCGTCATGTGGTTGTCATGCATGGCATTGATCACTTTGCTTTTCTTCGTGTTACGGCAGCGATGGCGTGGCTGCTTTGTCTCTTTTCCCCATATTCTCATTAGAGACTTCCATACTTCTCACCAACTTCTTTTCACCACAAGAAAATTTTCTTGGATTATACGCTGTACCTTCCAGTAAGAATAGCACAGCTGCATGTATATACGGAGTACTCGTTGAAATGAGAAGTTCATGCATGTTTTGATGGTCAAAGAAGATACCTGCAAGCTACAGTACAAGCTAGCTGCTGGCCTGCTGTTCGCGTCGGATATCGTGTGCACTGTACAACCACACCGAAGACTAGAAGATTTGCTTAACCCTATTATAGTTCTGTCGGCTTCTCTTTATGGTTCGAGGTACGTGTACCAATGCTTAGAAGGTCCGCTTAGCTTCGGCGCGGGTACCTTAGCTCGCTCTCTATCATGACGGTGTAGATATGGGCGTGTCAATTAATTTGACCTTGCAATTGACAAGGAGGTGAGGCGAACGGGTCAGTCGAACGATGGGCCGATATGAGCTCTCGCTATCGGCTGGCAGCCAATAGGATCGAGTTGGTTATCATCCATGTCCAAATGGCTCCTGCTATCGGCTGGTCGTTGATAAGGATTGAGACGCTCTTCTATTGGTTGGGGAGCTGATGAAGACGTATACAGATGTCGACGAAGGGCGTGATGGCTTTGGGTGTAGCGAAAGCGAGATCCTGATCCATCGGCTGCAGAGTCGATAGAGGCATTAAAGGGTATTCAGAGAACAGCAAAACACGTGGGATCTCTCTTGGTTACCGATGGAAGCTGTATCGCTCGTTCATCGGCTGGAAAGCCGATGAAGACATATGCGAATTGGCAAGAAATCGTATAAAAGACACCGCCTGCAAAGCCGATGCTGCTCCGGATATGGTGGGCGATGAACAAGGAGCGGGGCCCACTCCTCCCACAGCACGAGACCACCGTGACGACGCAGCTAGCACTGATCTCAAAGATCAGACATAACCGAAACAGTAAGAGACCGAGACTAATGGCAATGGGACAGCAGATGCCAGATCGGTTATGCTGAAGGATGGGGTGAGTGAACCCATCAGCTAGCTAAGCCGATAAGAAGACATCTCAAAAGATATGTGTGTATCGACCGAAAAGACCGATGCACTAGGCGTAATGTTCAATGGAAGTCTCTAAAGACGGGTGTGTATCGGTTGAGGAGCCGATACGCTAGGTGTGTTGCTCAAGGTATAGATAACTCATCAGTTAACCATTCCGATGAAACATCGTGCAGAGACCTATAGGCTTACGGCTCAATCTATTGTCGACAGCCTCGTAGGTCAAACCTCCACGAACCTAACCGATGCAGCACGGGACCGATGACGATAGAGAGAATTTGGTAAACCGATAGATCTTATATGGACGTGATACGGTACATTCGATCTGACTAAAAGGTCAAACCTAACCGATGCAGGCTTAGACAGAGTAAGATATAGCAGGATAGTGGTGGGACTTACTCCTTCACCAGAGATCAAACCTAACCGATGGAACCCCGCGTCGAGTCAGAACCCGACGGTAAAAAACTAGATAAACTAGGGTGGCGATGCGCCGAAGTTATATTAATCGAATGATGATTTATAGGCTTTCAGAGGGTCTATTTATACCCCGATATTAAGTCTGATATGGTTACAACAACTATCGGACGTTACTTCCTAAAAAAATTTAATAGAAAAATATGTCTAACTAAACTGAACTAACTAAACATTTTATTAATATAAGATATGATTTACATAAATAAATTATCTTGTCATGAGTTACACGATTTCTTTTCAGACTTAATCTCATTTAGATAGTCTTCTATAATTGAACTGAACCCTTCCTCGTTTTCTTCAATCGGTTTTACCAATCGAACTCTCTTTTATTAAATAGATCGTCTTTTCAATCTTTTTCTATCTTTTCCTTGTATTTTGACGTTCACATGTTGCCAAAAAGACTGGAAGTGATCTTCTTATAAATTTACTAAAAGCCGCTTAACCTTTGATTATACGAACGACGTTAGCTAAACGTACTAGGCAGAAATTTTGTTCTTAACTTTTCATGGATGAAGAGAGCCAGGGGTGGATGGACCACCCTGGCTCGTCGTCGGTAGGTGCCCAATGAAATTTGAATCGGACATTTCATAGAAAACATTTGATATAAAATTCAAATTTGAGTTCAAAAGGTAAGATAAACACTTGATATATCAGTAATTTGGCCGACAAGTTTCTAAGATAAACCCATTTGAGTTGATTTCCAATTTTCCATACTTAATCAACACTGACTGAGAGTAGATTTCGCCCCTTTAATATATATTTCGATAAAACTCCGCTGATCAAATATGAAACACCCACTTAAGATATGGTGAGCGCACGTGTACTCTTAATTAGGGGAATAAAATAGAGGCAGACATCCATATATATCTCGACGTGACTAGCTACCTGCAGCCGGGTACCCTTAGCAATATATCATAGATGACGTCTTTAAATTAATATTTTATCATAAATTATATTAAGATCATATACCTTAACAATTAATGTGATGTGAGGTGATCATTAACCAATTAAATAAATAAATTCGACATAGTATGCCCTTAAAAAAGGTCAGTCTCCAACTAATAAAGTCTTATTCTACCTGCGAGGTAGCTATCTGCAGCGGCAACCACGTGGCATGTGGGAGCGATGCCCAGCAACATATGCTATATATATAGCTTTAGTAGATAGAATATATCAGATAAGGGGAGGTATAGTGTGGTACACCTCGCCATGGCCGCCTCCTCTTCTACCTCTGCTACCTTCTCCAACTTCTCTCTCCTGTTCATGCTGCTGCTCGCTGCGGCGACGACGACGGCGGCGAGAGCTCTCAACTTCACGAGGCAGGATTTCCCCAGGGAGTTCGTCTTCGGGGCCGGCACGTCGGCGTACCAGGTTATTAGTCTTAGTATAGCATCAACAACATCGAGAAATTCAGCTTATGAATTGGAAGAACTAACTAGTGCTTGCTTATTTTCACATGCATATATGCATGGTCTAATTACTGCGTATATAAAGTACTCCACTGCACAGGTTTAATTTGGCCAGTTAATTAAAACCACTGGCGCTAATGGTTTCTTTTTCCATTTTGGTTTTTGTGTACAGTATGAGGGGGCTACGGATGAAGATGGAAGGAGCCCAAGCATCTGGGACACTTTTACTCATGCAGGTGATGTATAATCGTTCATTAATCACAAAATCCCTTCGTACAACCCTACTTAATTAGTACTTGCAAATGTATATAATACATATACACATGATCAAGCTAGCTAGCTAGCTATCTAGCTACTTAACTCTAAGTTAAGCACAGTTTTTACACGTATATTAATTAGATGATTATATATTATTTTTGTGATCTCATCTGGCTCTGCACGATGTGTTCATTTGCAGGGAGGATGCCGGACAAGAGCACCGGCGACCTGGGCGCCGGCGGCTACCACAAATACAAGGTACGCACGGCTGTTTAATCTTGAGGTTTCAATTTGGATGGGCGTATAGCAATTGTTAATTATATTATAACATGGTTGGACAATATTGTAATGCCACGTGTTCATTCGTTCGTTCGTTGGGATATTTTTGAATTCTGGCGCCTGCTTAGTTACCTGTGTCCTTTTTCAGTTTCTAGTGGTTCTGAGGCATCGGAAACAACGTGCCTTTTTTTTTTCATCGGTACTTTTTTTTTTCAAAAATATAATGGCTCTCGTACGTGATTCTATTTTTTTTCTAGTGCAGTTTAATTTCCAGCTAGCTAAGTGTTGAATTTGTTGTTCTTATTTTCAAAGAAAAAAGTAGTATTTAATTAGTACTGCTAGCAATATAAAAGCTAAAACCTTTGGAATTAAGATAGTAGGACTTATATATTTCAGTTTTCCAATAATCAAAACAATACTTATGGATGTTGAATATAATCGAGTACTGTTCCTTGTCTTGTTTCTTGAATTTCATTTCCGGAAAATCTTCTGGAACAATCTTTTTTGGACTATCTGTACAAATAGATGCCAAGTTAATTGGAAGTATCTGAATTTTTCAGGAGGATGTCAAGTTGATGAGTGATACTGGCCTGGAGGCCTACCGGTTCTCCATTTCTTGGTCTAGGCTTATTCCAAGTAAGAAAAACATGTACTAATCACAATTGACTTGGGGAACTTAATTATCGTATACTTGCAGAGAACATTTGTCCCTCGTTGTTTGTATGTCGTTCTAATCTCGATCCCATTTCTATGATCAACACAGGAGGAAGAGGACCCGTCAATCCGAAAGGGCTAGAGTACTACAATAGCCTGATAGATGAGCTAGTCAAACGGGGTAATTTAATTTCCATCATAATTTGTAGTTTTAAACTGAAATGTAGGAATTTTTCTGCAATTTCACTCGCTGCAGTTAGACAGCAGTAAAAAAAAAAGAATCAGACAGGATAGAATTTTCCCTTTTTCTTCTTGAAGTTTCGGGAAGAAATGATATTCGCTAGATTTAAGACGTCTAAATTTTGTAAAGTTTTGAGTCACCTAAGGAAAATTGCACATTGTAGTAAGCCTAAAATTACAGTCATATGAAATATGTTTCGTTATATCTGCAATTTTGTTGTTATATATGGTTGTACTTTATAATTTTGTTTATGAATTGGGACTTTGTTTCATGTTTAGGTTAGAATAATTTTTTTGTTCAACCTCGTATTTAGAAAGAAGGGACTTTGTTTAA
Organism: Oryza coarctata; assembly: GCA_030770085.1. Lineage (NCBI taxonomy): Eukaryota > Viridiplantae > Streptophyta > Magnoliopsida > Poales > Poaceae > Oryza > Oryza coarctata. The sequence continues at coordinate 12,222,459 of CM061471.1, forward strand.
ATAAGTAATAAGCGATGATGAAAGCCATTGGATTGTCAATTTGTTATCCAAGAGAGAGAAAACTAAAAAAGATTCAGTCCCTTAAAATCTGGACACTCCCTTTTTAAAATATTACAATTGTCTGAATAATTTTCATTCGATATTTCAGAAATTTCAATACCCTGAAAAAATGTGAAAGCTAAGGACGCAGCTGTAAATGTTAGCAAATGCAGCCTCACAGCAAACATTGCACCACTAATTTCTGAATTCCGATTGTTCTGTAGGGATTGAGATACATGTGACTCTCTATCACCTCGATTTCCCTCAGATTCTTGAAGATGAGTACCATGGCTGGCTCAGCCCAAGGGTCATGTAAGACGGTTGATACATCGTCAGTTTCATCACTGCTCCTCCTGTAGTTACCATCTGAGGCTCTGAGCTCTTTCTGAAAATTTTGCAGCGAGGATTTCACGGCGTATGCGGGCGTGTGCTTCAGGGAGTTCGGCGATCGGGTTAGGCACTGGACCACCATGGACGAGCCCAACGTGCTCTCCATCGCCGCCTACGACAGCGGCTCCTTCCCGCCGTGCCGCTGCTCGCCGCCGTTCGGGACCAGCTGCACAGCCGGCAACTCCACCGTGGAGCCGTACGTCGTCGCCCACAACTCCATCTTGGCGCATGCCTCGGTTGCCAAGTTGTACAGGGACAAGTACCAGGTGAGTGAGTGGGTGAAGTCACGGTTCACAATTTCGGTTTGAAATTTCCAAAATTTCGGGTCTTCTGGTGGGTCCTGGTAGGATGTAACTATAGAAAAAGTTTCTAATTCGTTTGAATTTGGCAATAAAAATTGCTCAAATTTGGTCAAAATATGTTTATTTTTTTAATTCAAAATTTCTGGTTTTTCCTCTAAAACTTCGTAATTTTGGTCCCCTCGATTTTATTTTCATTCTTCCTAGGTTGTGAACCCTGATTGAGTTAGCTGAACTCTGTTCAGATTTCAGAACCGAAATACAGCTTGAAATCTTGCTACTGATCAATGGTCAGAAAAGTAGAAATGAGTTATAAATGCAGATTGATCTTCTGTTACCAACATGCACGAACTATTGCAGGCTACACAGAAGGGAGTCGTTGGCATGAACATCTACAGCTTCTGGAGCTACCCTTTCTCTCCCAGCTCTGCAGACATTGCAGCAACTCAGAGAGCGTTGGATTTCATGGTCGGTTGGTGAGTTTTCCTTTTTCAAGTTACTAATTTGTTGGTTGATCATATCCGATTATCCGGTTATGCATACAATGAAATCAGCAAATGAGATGAGATGAAGAGGAGAGTTATGCTTATTCTTGCTTAGGATACTGGATCCCTTGGTGTATGGAGACTACCCTGAAATCATGAAGAAGCAAGCTGGGTCCAGGATTCCATCCTTCACCGAAGAACAATCTGAGCTGATCCGTGGGAGTACTGATTTCATTGGAATTAACCACTACACGTCGGTGTACGTCAGCGATGGATCGAACGGCGAAAAGACGGGCCTTCGGGACTACAATGCCGATATGGCTGCAACATTCAGAAGTAAGTTTAATTTTGAGGTGAAGAAAGCAAGTTCACTGCAATGTGGCACTTCACAGTAGCACACTGATGAGAACCTGACACTTATGAATTGAGATATATGACTAAATGGGCCTTTTCTTACAAGGCAATGGAAGTGTTAAACCTCCACTCTAAAAAAATAGAAATGCTATATATGCTAGCTCTAAGAAGTTCACAGTAAACATTGCCTATTCTAATTGTAGTTTGATTTTCTGTGTTTCAGTTTCGAGGAATGATACACCAAGCGGTCAGGTATTTTACATTTTTTTTCCTTGTTTCACTCAATTTGTGTATTTTGTATTGGAAATCAACATAATATCAATTATTCAATGGATAAAAATTCCATTAATGCTTTTTCCCTTCATCACAGATACTAAACATTTTCATTTCAACTTTTGCCTTTTGGGTACAGTTTGTCCCTACCAAGCTCCCAAGCGATCCGAAGGGGCTGCAATCTATGCTTGAATACCTCAGAGGCACATACCAGGGCATTCCTGTTTATGTTCAAGAAAATGGCAAGTTTTCAAACTCAATATCTATCCATATACAGCCCAATGGTGTTCTTCACCAGTGACATAGCACTATGTAATTATGCGCATTACAATATTTCAAAAGTATGTGGTGCTTGCCCTGGAAATTTTGTGGAAGTTCTCTTGATTTGCAAGGAAAAAATTATGCAGAAATTTTTTCTACAGAATGTAAATTCTGCAGGAGCTGAAACACCTAGTTTTTTTTACCTTAGTCAATAAAGAAATTTCCATATATCATGTAAAACTGTAATTTAATTGACATCTTTACAGATCTAAAGTTTCTTGTTTGTTCATCTATTTACCATATTTTAGGTCTCGGGCAGTTTGGTAAGCACGCCGATTCACTCAATGACACCGAAAGAACTGAGTACTTGAGTAACTACATGGGCAGCACACTAGCTGCACTAAGGTAAGTGCTTTTCCTTTCAGTTGTTTCTTGACGGGTCACTGGGGCGAAATGCCCACCTGAATGGTCTTACATAGGGCAAGGCTTCGGCTGCACAAGCGCAGCCGTCCTATTTGTGTCCAACCGATTTATATCAACAATATCGGAGACATTGAAGAGATTACCTGCGATATAACACTAAAAATAATATATATAAAAAATAATACAAGGCTAATACTATTCCTTTCAGTTACATGACAGATGGTGATTTTGTCTGACATTTTTTTAAAAGAAAAATGGATTTGTGTTCATATGGTTATTTCAGGAATGGAGCCAACGTGAAGGGTTACTTTGTGTGGTCATTCTTGGATGTGTTTGAGCTGTTAGCAGGATACCATTCGCCATTCGGCCTGCATCATGTCGATTTTGAGGACCCCAATTTGCCAAGGCAGCCAAAGCTCTCTGGTGACTGGTACTCCAAGTTCTTGAGGAGTGAGGTTGGGATAAACATAGAAAATATGATTAGTCCTGATTCACACGAACATGCTGATCAATGAGCTTATCGGTAGTGCGTGATATTCAGCTGGAAGGGATGAAGAAACAAGGGCACACTATCATAATGCTGTTTACCTTTTTTTTCTCTTTCTTTTGCTGGTTGAAAGAAACATTTCTTTCATAGGATTATTCTACTTAGTCATTACTCACGCTTAGGTCTTAGGTGTTTACTGATGAGTTATATGCTCAGTTTTAGACAGTCATGTTCTTGTTGTCATGGCTCATTACAGCTGAATAGTCAGATAGAAAAAAGACATATATATAGTTATGATGCGAAATATACTGGTACTATCCTCTCATGTCTGAACAAAACCTCGTGTCAATTTTAGCAAGCAAATAGGAATATCACAGTGATACGATTTAACGATTGTGCCAAGTTTCTCTCCAGATTGTGATAATTAAAGAAAGCTAACAGATGAATCAATCGGAAAATCAGGATATGAAAGGGCATTGACAGATCAGAGTGAAATAAATTTAGAATGAATTGTTAAGAAGAAACAGTTTGCAGCCTTGCAGGGCTATTCACCTACCACCCCAAGGAATTTGGAAGCATCACATATTGCTGTAGAATTCTTCTACAAGTCGTCACGAGAAGCAGACTTACTGAACCTCTTTTAACTCTGAACATGCATCAAGAACAGAACAAAATCAAATTAATCTGTATTTCAAACCCCGTATATTTTGTTTGAAAATGATCGTATTCTCCCGAAATTAACACGAGATCATCTGCAGAAAATTCGGAAGCAAGATAGATTACCTCAACGTGAGAAAGCTTCTCGCCGCGCTGCTTGGATTTGCCAGAGAAGCTATGCACAGAGCGACCAAAGCTGCTCAGCCATCAGAAGCAAACTCAAACCTCTCTCACACAGGAAAAAAACAAAAATCCTCGAAAAAAGAAAAAAGAATATAAATCGAAACGTCTTTATATTTTGGCTTGTCAAGAAAAATTAGAGAACCGATCTTTTAAAAAGAACACATATATATTCAACCAGATTTTTAACCTATAATTCTCTAAAATAACATGAAACTTTTTAAAAAGAATATTATGTTTCTGCTATTAAATACACCAATTTTAACGGTGGTCTCTAAAATAGTAGAAGGACTTTCTTATTTTCTAAATTAATAGAACATATCACAAAGGATATAATTGTTGCTATTGGCAGTAGAACTTATAAATCAACGGGCTTAAATCGTTTTCTTCAATGATAATAAACTAGCAATATAATATAAGCTATCTAAAAGTATTTTTATAGAGGAAGGCTAAAGGATGTCATACCATAGAATGACATAGGTAATGGTTGGTACTGTAAACATATGTACATTGGTACATATGTATCATGTCGAGTACATAAAAGAATCAGGGTAATTGATACTGGGTATCATGTCCCTGGGCGGGTATTGTCACACCCCGCTATGGTACTCCCACAGATAAAGCCAAGCATAGCACGCCGACGGAGAACGGTAAACCGTTTCTTGCAAAACCATGATGACCACTCCTAGTAAAAGTAAAATGATGATGGTATGTAAAGCTCCGGTTTTCGAGTCGTTAAAAACTATTTTAATAAAAAACTTAATTTCAAAAAAATGGTTCTTTGTATATGAATTAAGGACATAATATCTCAATCAAATCCCTTCTTGCGACCACAAACTGCATATTAAAAATTTCTATCCAAATTTAAATCTTGGAATTTGAGTTTTGCGATTCGAATTCTTCCTTCAAGGTCATTGATATCTCCTTATGTCCAATTCCAAGACCAGTCACCTCTTCTTTCAAAATTTCTTTTTCCAATTCAAAATTTCAATCCAAAACCTCGAGACTCAAATTTTGAAATTAGAATATCTGTATCAACCTATCAAAAAAATTCAAATCCTAGATCCCCTCCGATTCCTAGCCACTAAAAATCCCTTCACTAAATCCTCAGTCCAAATTTCAAATTTTGAATCCATGTACTTTCACTTCCTATCATCTACCAAATTTTCTTTTGAAATTCAAATCCATTTAAAAAATATCAAAATTCTACTCAAGAAGCATTGTTTGCAACCCTAAGATTTTTGTGAGCTAAAATATTAAATTTGGGTTTAAATATCTCCTCAAAATTGTAAAATAACCTTTCCAATCAAATTCCTTGAAAAATATCAATCGGGCCATCCTTCTTCCTCTCCTTCTCTCCCTAGCTCGCTTGTATGCCCTTTTCTCCTTTCTTCTCTCTCTAGCCCACCACTCGCCTGGCCCAATGCTCTAACCTCCTTTCTTTGTCTTCTCAATCCACCTCCACAACCCAACAGCACATCTCTTCGGCCTTCCTTCTTTCGCACAGCATGGCTAGCCCAATGGCCCACACGCACGTGACCACACACATGGCCGCCTGTGCACCGTCCAAGCGAGCGCCCACTACGCCGCCCTCCTACTAGGCCCACCAGTTAGCCACGACTTTCCTCACGCGTGCTTGAGTGCAGCCGTTGTCTTTCTCTGCTCCCCTCGTCACTTTGGCCACGTGCTTAGTAAAATGGGCACATGGGGCACGAGTGTTCGTCATCTTGTTCTATCATTGCCGCCTCACTTTGCCTTGTTGTTGGATCCCTAGCCTCCGCTACCCATGTAATCCTCGTTGTCCCTCATTTCCGCACTTCTAACACTCCCGCATTGTGTCTTCTCTACGTTTGACTGCCTCGTCCAAAATATCTCATCGTCGCTAAAATATTCTTCACCACCGACTCTCCATAGAACCCCATCATCTTGCATCGTCTCACGCCTATAAAAGACAACAACCCCTCTCATTTTTACCCATTCCTCATTGCTCTAGTCTGCTAGCTCTCCATGCTCAATGCAACACGTATTGATCTTAAGCTTTGAGTGGTGCAAGCGACCATTGTTTTTTTCCTTTCAGTAAGCTCTTCCTTATCTCTCTATCATATTTTCCTTCCTTATAACTTCTGCTCCCTCCCAAACCGTCGCTTCTAAACCTACCTCAAGTCATCCCTTTCGCCGCTCTCATGGTAGCCCGTGGCAAAATGTCGCCGCTGAACCTAAGCTGTCTCGCCGCTCATTGCTAGCCATCTCCTATGCCCCTTGCCCTAATCCAAGTAGCTCATTGGAATCCCATTCCTTCACTCGTTCTTCCCATAGCTGCCTCCAGCATCAAGTCCCCGCCATTCGCTGGCACCTCTCAGACTCGGTGAGAAGTTGAACTTCCGATCAAGCTCCCCTTCCCTGGGTCAAATCTGACATGGTGTCATGTGGTTGCCACATCATCACCGCAGGCCACCCCTTCCACACAGGGATCGCCCTGGAAGGGCAAGGCCACCATGGCTCGGTTGATGCAGCCCATTTAGTCCAAAAGGCATAAGCCACCAATGCCTCCATGGTGAACCAAATCTCTTAGAGTGGTCCACTACCTTAAAGTCTATTAACTCTCATCCTTCTCCAGACTAATCTCAATCTTTCTTGGACCAAGACCATTGGTCGACCCAATAGGCCAAGTCTACCAACTCCTCCCTCTCCTCATTGTGGACCCAGTCCACCGTGAAACGCCCTCTCCTCCCTCATTAACCAGTAGACCCTACCTATCAGGTAGAAATATTCTCTAGAATATTCCTTTTTCAATTTCAACAAATTCTTTTCTAGTTTCTAGAAAATCCTTTAGACTTCCAAAATTCATATATCCTCATTCATAACTTTGATTGATCCTGTTTAAGTCTCTGGGGGAAATGATGTTGAGGGCGGCGCCCCTGTTGACGTGGATACAACCCACCTTGACATTGTATATAGTGGGGGAGACCACCAGCACGAGTTGGCCTCCTTTGGCGACCCTTACCATGTGGTCCTTGGATTGGTCAAAAGTGATCAAGGTATTCGACCACTTGAGTCACTAGGCATTTCTAGGCCTGGTCTAGCCACTAGTAGCTTGCGCTTCATGGTATTGAAGCTGTGGCATGAGGCATGAGCGCAAGCGCCACCATCAAGGGTGGTGACCACGTGCTCGAGTTCTTAGAACCCAATGTCTTGGTTCTAGTGAACAGTAGGTTTACCAAACTGGGGCTCCTGTTGGTACTTCTTGGTGCACATGACAAGGTTGGACTGCCTAGCACTCCATAAGGTTGTGTTGGGCAGTCTCATGCTTCAAGCATCACTTGGTCGCCTTTGGCTTGGCGTGGGGTTCCAAGGCGAGCTTCTTTCTCTTGCCACCGTCACCTTTGCCCCATGAAGAGCCATGAGACTTTTCATCCATAGCAAGGACAAAAGCTTCAGCGACTCATTTCTCCTTCTTATGCTTCCACCTCTCTCACTTCTCGACAAAATGGGAGGTACCTTCGCCATCAAGGGTCTACTCAGGGTATGGCTAGTTCCATGCTCGGGCCTTCGCCTTCTTGGTGTACTTGTTTGCGAGAGCAAACATCTACGCGGTGGTCTCGACCTTCATGGTGCCAAGATTCTCTAAGGTTTGCTCATCTCGGATGCTGCATTAGAACATGTGGATAATTACGTGAAGAGGCATGTATGGGATGGTCTTGTGAATTTGGTTGAAGCATTGTATACACTACCTCAACGTGTCACGCTCTGTTAACGCCAAAATCTAGACGATCTGATGGTGCTAAAGCCGATCGGTTAGGAGATCCGATGGTGCTTAAGCCGATCGGCTGAGAGGTCCGATGGGGGGTTTAATGCAGTCATCGGCTGATGGAGATACTGAGACAAAGCTGATGGAGAACTGTAGAAAAGCCGATCAGATTAGTAGAATATTGGATCGGCTTAAAGACAGGGGATTGTCCAATTGGGATCAGGTCCGAGAAGCCCGAGGGAAGGAAGGAGAAGGATCGGATAATAACAAAAAATAAAGACCAGATCCTTTTCTGATGGAGATCTCGTTTGGAAGTTAATTTTGCCGACTGGATCTAGGGATAATAAGTTTGAAAAATGGTCACTGAATTGGGGAGGACCTTATCGGATCAATCGGTGTGTGCCTGGCAATGCTTACATATTGGAAAGTCTTGAAGGAGAGAAGTTTACCAAAGTGTTTAATGAAAAATATTTGAAAAAGTATTATCCTAGCGTGTGGGTAGGCGCCTAAATTGGCTGAGCATAGCCGATTCAAGACAGATAAGGTTTCAGGGGTAGTACCAGCTAACGGTACCATCCATATGATCGGTTGGGGCATAACCAATGGACAATGTATTGAAGCAGATATACTTTATATCGGTTACATACAGCCGATATCATGGAGATATCGCCTTTAGAAAATTTAGATACATAACTTTCGTTGATCAAGCTGATGGAAGTTTATCGCAAAAGTTAATGTTCAAGATGACATTTGGATTTCTCCGAGGCTAAAGTTTTACTAGAATTTTTTAATGGCCTCAATCGCACGTAGATGGATTTGATCTATATCGTAGATGGCGCGGATGTCATCCTCGTCTGATTCGGGGATAGTTTTCAAGTTCTTGTGCCGACGAACTGCTAGCCGCACTTTGTCTGCTACCCTGGCCTCTTGATTTTGGATCGATTTTGGTAGGCCAATGAGATGGGACTCGATGGAGTTGTTGTCTTTACGAACCTTATTGAGTTCCGCCATCAAATCGGCTTCTCGTTTCTTCGAGAGGCCAAGCTTGGTGTTGGCATGTTGGAGGTCAGCTGACATTTCATCAAGTTTCTTCTTTTCATCAAGGGCAGTCAACCGATCGTTGTAAGCCAGGTGGCTTTGCTCAGCGCGATCGGCTATGCATCGTCTTGATGCAGTCAGCTGGGTCCTTTGGAATTCCAAGTAAGCAGCAGGCGTGAGTGCGTTCGATAGTTTCGCAGGCAGGAGGTGTTGAATTTCTGCAAGTCTTTCCCAGATCAACTCGCAATCTTCCACCAGCGAGTCAATCGGAACCTACAGCCGATGCATAATATCTAACAACTGTTCACGTGCATCGGGTGGCAAAAATGGTTCGATCGCTGTGCTGGTGGCTAAGTCTTCCTCTGCTTCCTGGTATTTACCGATGTCGAAGGAGAATAGATCGGCTAATGATTGCATAACAACATTAGTAAACATGGAGATCATGAGGTAAAAGAAACGACATGTATAATGAACGTACCTGAGAGACAGTGGGAGCAGTTGTTCTTATACGGGTATCAGCTTGATGTGGGGCAGTGTGAGTAGATGCCAAAACTTCAGAGGATACTATCGGCTCAGCCCCAGTAACAGGGTCTGACGTTTGGACCTTAGGAGCCGATGGTTCATGCTGCAAAGCGAAGGTGTTAGGATAAAACAAAGGCAACAGAGAATTGACGCTGACACCTACCAGCGGAGATGTAGAAGGAGTTAGAATTGCCATAGGAGAAGGGCTTCGCGAAGCTAATGCAACGATGACAACATTGGCGTCGGGTTTCCGTTTCTTAGAAACCGATCGAGCAGCCGGTTTCTTGCGCTTTGGCCCTGACACTTGCGACACTCGGAGGAGAGCCGATGGAGGTGGACCGCTTTGCCCAAGGAGGGATCTAGCCGATGGAGGTTGATAGATAATCGGCCGACCACTTGCGCTGGTCGAAGGTGCATCTTTATCGCCAACCTGTGGAATCGCGGGAATCAAAACACAATTGAAATTCAATACGATGAAGACATGATAGTGAAAGGAGAAGGATTACCTCTTCATCGGATTCCACGTAGTTGGGATTGAGGCGAAGGCAATAATGTTCAGCCGATACACTATATAAGTGCCTTCCCCATTCTGACCACCATCGAGCGAAGATTTTGGTATTGGATATGCAGGGCTCGAAAGTGGAGATAGTCCCTAAATATAAGTTCGATGTCATAGAACTAAATCGGTCATACTCTAAGCCGCTTTTTACTTCTCCACGAGCTCGGAGCTTGCCGATGAAGAACAAGCCGATGGGGAGTTGGCCAAAGCCCAACTGACGAGCACTAACCGAAGGATGGTAGAACTCGTATGATGGATGTTGGGATCGGCCCATTGAAAATTCGATCGGTAGAAGACAAGGAGTTATGGAGGATAAAAAGATGGTCTTCGATTCTTCATCGGCTAAGGCATTCATCGAATGAAACCTAGAAGGCATTTCAAAGGATAAGTCATCCTCATACACGAACCAGATAGTGACCTCTTTGGTAAAGCCGTAGTAGAAACACTTGAACCATCGGCTGAGTCCGAGGGGGGTCATTTTCCTTCCAGGAAGAGCCGATGAAGCTTCACCCAGCGAAATGCATCGGTGTCGGCTGGCCTCGTTTTCTTTTGGGTAGTCAGTCGGGAATGTCATGGAAGAGAAAGGGGGCCTAGCAATGACTTTGGAGGTGTAGACGTTCAGCCAAAGTTATATAAACCACTAGAGTCCGCCGATATGTCCAACTGGATGGCCTGTTGACAGCTTGATCGCAACTTGATGGAGCAGATGATAAGTTGCTCCGAGAAGATAATGCCCTAGGGGAATTTGGCGGTGATCGACCAGGAGCTCTACTAGATATTGCATGTTCGTTGTTGGACCAAGAGTCGAACCACCAAAGAAGAATCATTCCAGTCAAAGATTCAAGAACGCTACATGTTCACATCCATTGACTAGGCCGGAGGATTTGTTATGCAAGGAAATGTGCTTAGTCCAACCTTCGACATTCTTGGTGTTTAGTCGATGCTTAGGTTTGAATCTGAGGTTGAAAAGATTTATGTAGTCGGTGGTGTTGAGGCAGGTCAATATAGTAACATTCATCAAGGTGGGGGTCATCGGCCCATGTCCGAACATAAAGGCATTCAAGATGTCCGACCAAAAGTAAGAAGCCGATGCAAGCAAAGGTTCGTTCCTTTTCATATCGGCTAAGGAAAGGTTGATGCAATGGTCTATTTCCAAATCCTCTCATAAAGACTTTTTGGAGGCAGAAACCCTAAGGTACCAGTTCCTCCATTTAGGGAGTTTGCTAGGCTAGGATCTAAAGCTGTGAGCCCAATCAGTGATGGCCATGGATGAGTGCTTGAACGGGATCCTTTCTGTTTCAGAGTTGATGAAATCAGTCGAATCCTCGCTACCCATAGGGTCAAGAAAGAAGTGACCGGGGCGGTCGGAGATTGGAATAGCGGTCCTACAGAAACTAGAACCCAACCATGGATGAGAAATCGGGATATGGAAGAATCGTGCAAAACATAGGATGAAAGAGCAGATAATGGTTACCTCAGGGATTACATGTGTGGAAGCCATTGCGCAAATGAAGGAGTAGCAGCCGATGAAGAAATATGCGAGAGCTCGCCTTCAGTTTTCTGAACCCATCGAGATTTGCGGAATTTATGGATGCCTGTGGAGTTCATCGAGGTTTGGGGGTTTTTGATGAGAAGAAGTGTGTGGAAGAAGGCTCAGGAAGGGATATATTTTATAGAGGCAGAACGACCTAGGCAGAGATCTGAGCCGATTAATGCGGGTTTTAACGGGTCATCCTGGTTTGCAGAGGTTTCTAACGGCTCAAAATTTTGTAGTCTGTTGGCAAACTCCAAAATTAGGGAGCAAGTGTTAACGCCAAAATCTGGACGATCCGATGGTGCTAAAGCCGATCGGCTGGGAGATCCGTTGGTGCTAAAGCCGATTGGCTGAGAGGTCCGATGGGGGGTTTAATGCAGTCATTAGCCAATGGAGATACTGAGACAAAGCCGATGGAGAACTGTAGAAAAGCCGATCAGATTAGTAGAAGATTGGATCGGCTTGAAGACAGGGGATTGTCCAATCGGGAACAGGTTCGAGAAGCCCGAGGGAAGGAAGGAGAAGGATCGGCTTGATTAAAAGAAGGTCCGATAGCTACAGTGGAGAAGCTGATCAGATTGCAGTAAAGTAAGACTCGGTTACAAATTGGAAGATTATTCAGATGAAACCGGGTTTGCGGAAGAGCCGTGAACTCCACGACAGGGTCCTTATTTTTGTAAATTGTAACCTTACTCAATTAGGGAGGTTTAGCTGGTTAGTTAACTTCTTTAAGAATATTTTTCTTTGTTCTTACTAGGAAATAATGTCCGATGGTCGTAGACGCGTCGGACTCTGTCTGTAAATCCAGGGTATAAATATAAACCCCCTGGAAACATGTAAGATATCTCTCGATCATATACAAATTCGGTGCATCGCCACCCTAGTTCATCTAGGTGTTTACCGGCGGGTTTTGGCTCTCGACACAGGGCTGCATCGGTTAAGTCCGATCTTCGGTGAAGGGATAAGTCCCGCCACTATCCTGGTATGCTTTGTACTGTTTAAAGCTGCATTGTTTAGGCTTGAACTCTTAGTCAGATCAGGTGTACCGCATCACGTCCGTGCAGGGCCTATCGGCCTGTTAAGCTCCCTCTGCCGTCGTCAATCTTGTGCTGCATCGGTTAGGTCCGACCTACGAGGCTGCCGACGGTAGATCGAGCTACAGGCCTATAGTCTCCTGCACGGCGTCTCATCGGAGTGAGTAGCCGATGAGTTATCCATACTCTGAGCTTCACAGGGCATCCGCCCCTCGGCCGATATGCATCATCCTTTAGAGGCGTCCCCTCATTGGTTCAGCTAGCCGATGGGTTCGCTCCTATCATTGCTACGGTATAGCCAATCCGGCGTCCTCCGTATCATCGCCACTGGCCCTGGCCTTGTACTGTCTCGGTTAGGTCCGATCTTTGAAGTTTAGTGTTGATGGCGCTGCCATAGCGGGCGACAGGTCTCGTGCTGTCATATTCGGAGCGGCATCGGCTTTGCAGCCCATGCCTTCTTGTGCTAATCATTGCCTAGGCCGCATGCGCACTCATCGATTTTTCTAACCGATAAATCACTGTTTAGCTGTCCAAAGGGATCCCGTGCGTCTCGCCATCCTCTGAGCACACCCTGGTTCCTCCATCGGCTCTGTGGTCGACCCCTCGTCGACACCTGTCCACATCGGCTCCCCAACCGATCGAAGAGCATCTCGATCCTATCGGCAGCCGACCGATAGCGAGCGCATGTATCGGATTCGCTTGTCTCACTTCCTTATCAATTGCAGGGTCAAATTGACTGCCACACTCATGAACCTTGAGGTTTTAAGGACCTGCACTTGAGATAAGCAGACCTCCCTGGCCTTCGCATGACCGAGCCGCCGTCCCTCCCCGGTCGCAGGATTTTTTGGCGGTGAGCACCCTCCCACTGCTGCACCATATCGAGGTCCGCCTCCATCCTAGGGTGCAGATAAGTGCCTTTGAAATTGGCTATGAATTGGTAGCATAGTTCTTTCCATGAGTAAATAGAACTTAAAGGGAGGCTCATCAACTAGAAGCGGGCCTCGACCCTAAGGGCCATAGGAAAGAAGTTAGCCATGACCTTTTAACCCCCACCGGCCACCTGGATGGTGGTGGCATAAATAGGATATCGGGACAAAACTTAGGGGTCATCATACCTGGTGAAGTCTGAGGAAGAATGCATGACACCCTATGCCATATAGCACGCCGCCAAATGGTCATCTAGGCATTCATTCACCTCATAACGTCTTTCAAGTTGGCGCTCAATAGTGACACGAGCATCTTCATGGACCCATAGACCGTCAAGGTAGGGCTGTTGGTTTGGCTCTTTCCCTCACGCTGAGGGGGTGAGGCGCTGATTGGTGGCCCTTGCAGGTGACTGGCGTCTGTACTTGGTGAGAGGAGCCCGCCGTTAGGAAGATACGATAGAAGGCAGAGTAGTCTTGGAGGCTAACCTTAAGGTAGTTCAGGAACTACCAACGGCAACCTAGCGGTGGGTTGTGCCTACTAGATCTACAACCTTCTTCAACCAACGGCCTTTTGGAGTACCCCTAGTGAGCTAGAGAGGAGGGTGGCAAAGGAGTGCCTGCAGAGTGAGTAGGGCACTCCCTAGGCCAGTGGCATCAAAGTCCAGGTGGTGGCGGGCCAACATACGATGCTAGCAATGCTACGCCTATTGAACACTTCCTGGCTCCATCGGCCTATGGGGGTGCCTGGTCACCTACATAGTGGGGTGTGATGGCACCGTGCATGTCGAGCATGATCAAGCTACATTGAGTGAGCTAGGCCAGTGGGCCATGACGAGCCACCTCCTGCATGATGGCTCCATCTTTAGAGTTAGAACCACATCGATAGTGTCCGCCTACCATGAACTCTCTTCACTGTGGGAAACTTCAAAACTATGAATCTGTAAATACACCCTCCTACCTAGCGCGCCAACTATCGGAGATTAGGCACCTCTAGCAGACAATTGATGGGCCTCCCCTTTGTGAGTTTGGCCTAGGGGATGTGGATGCAAGATCTAGCAGTGGTTGCAATAGTAAATATGGCGAAATGGATTATACATGTTTGGGCCATACGGAAGCATAATACTCTACTCTTATTGTGTTCTTCTCTTTTTCTTTGAGTGGATGAACTTGGTTACAAGGTTTGTGCTTGCTAGATTTCTAGGTTCAGAACCCCTCTAGGTGGCCTTGGTTCTCCTCTTATAATCAAGGAAATGCCACAGTGTCTAGTTACTAAAAATGGATCCTAGTGTACAGGATTAGGTATCGGGCCTAGTCATCAAGTCTAGGTAGGGCCCCCAATAGGGCCAACTAAGGATATAGCTTGTCGCTCCTCCATAGGCCCCTCGTTGTTATGAGAAGCTTAAGATGGAAGTTTGTTCTTCTTCTGTTGACAACGAGGACCGCTCGTTGGTCGCATACGGTGAGGCATGCACAAAAGGTGGTAGGCCTTGTCAGGCAGCATGGCAATCAACAATACCATTTGATAGCACACGCTTCTCCTTTGTAAAGGTGATGTTGGCACACGTGACGGATGCACTAGTGCCATCTCATCACCTAGGCACAAGCTGGGTACATTTAAATCACATCACATTAAATGCAATGATTGTGCGTGAATGGACACATTAGCCTACTATGTCTCATCACATTAAATGCAAGGTCAGTGCCTCGAGCTCGAGGTGGCCGAGCTCTAGAGCAAGCATGCTCGGGCTTAATCCTCCAAGGAAGGGGCAAGCTCGTGCTTGCTTAGTTCCTTATTCTATTTTCTTTTAAACGTGTATTTGCTGTAGTCTTAGAGTTTATCACTATTCTAGCAAGCCACCCTACTTGATGGCATGGCACCTAGTGCCCTGTGTAGCCAATGATAAAAACCTAGTTCTCACTTTAACGACAACAAGAGCCCACATCTATTATGAGTTATGGGCATGACAACTTCATATATATTAGAGTGAAATGTACTAAACTACCTTTTATTACTCAAGATTTACTTTCGACCACCTTTTATCCAATCTTTTCAGTTTGGACTAGGTATTTCCACTTTATTATATTTTGGACCACCTTAATGCTTTTGTCTAGCTGTATCTAACCTCTCCTATGGCATATATGTGAGTTGTACAAATAAGGGAGATCATCGGCATGTGGGTGCTGATGTGCTTGAGGTTGTCTAAAATGTAAAAAATGATAAAAATATGAGGTGAAGGGTGATCTAAAGTAAAACTTTCATAATAAAAGGTAGTTCTATTCACTCATAATTATGCATTTAAGAATTGTTAAATTATAAAAAAAGATATAACTGAGACTCTACATCAAGTATAACTCGATATTATTACAAATTTTGAAATTTATTAAATCATACCAAATCTATAATACAGACTCCAAACTGAATAATTGATTCTAAATTTCAGAATTATTATGACAGGAAAAGGATATAACTAAGGCTACAAACAAAGTACAACTGAATATTTATTAGTTAAAAATTTCAAAATTATTAAATCATGAAATTCAAATTCAAAGGTGCGTAAGTCTTTTGTGTATTCCAAAAAAAAGAGAAATTTTTTTATTGTGCTATAGGGATTGAGATACATGTGACTCTCCACCACCTCGATTTCCCTCAAGTTCTTGAAGATGAGTACCATGGCTGGCTCAGCCCAAGGGTCATGTAAGACAGCTTATCTTGATCACCCCCTGATGATCATCAGTCATCACTGCTCCTCCTGAACCCTTCTTCTCCAAGAATTTACCAGCTGGGTCTCTGAAAATCCATCTGAAAGTTCTGCAGCGAGGATTTCACGGCGTATGCCGACGTGTGCTTTAGGGAGTTCGGCGACCGGGTGAGGCACTGGACCACCATGAACGAGCTCAACGTGCTCTCCCTCGCTGCCTACGACAGCGGCGCCTTCCCGCCGTGCCACTGCTCGCCGCCGTTCGGGACCAACTGCACTGCCGGCAACTCCACCATGGAGCCGTACATCGTCGTCCACAACTCCATCTTGGCGCATGCCTCCATTGTCAGGCTGTACAGGGACAAGTACCAGGTGAACGAGTAAGCAAAAACATTCGGAATTTCAGGATGCAAAAAACATTTCAAAAAGGAGGAACCGGAATTTCCCGAAATTTGGAAATTTGGAGTGAAAATTTTTGAAGTTTGAACAAGTTTTGGCTGAATTTAAACAAACATTTGCTAAATTCAAAATGTTTGAAATTTCCGTCAGTACGCACATCCAACCTGTTGGAGTATAAGTGAATTGCCTAAAAAAAGTTTCAGTATTAAATTGGTTGGTTCATACGACTCAATACAACCTAACCAAAACCTGAAATTACAGAAATTTTTGAAGACCTGGACGCATAGCTGAACTTTGTTTTTCTATACGGATTTCAAAACCAAAAGATAGCTCGACATTTTGCTACTGCATAACGACCATAAAATCAGAAAAGAACTATCCAGATTGATCTTTTGTTACCAACACGCATCCCATTGCAGGCTAATCTGAAGGGCGTCGTTGTCATGAACGTCTACAGCTTATGGCCCTACACGTTGTCGCGCAGCTCTGCAGACATTGCTGCGACTCAGAATGTTAGACTTCATGATTGGTTGGTGAGTGACTTTTTTTTCCCTTCAAGTTTGCTGAATTTGTTGGTCATGTACAATTATACCAGGCTATATACTGCTATGAGATGATGAGGAAGCTTACATTGATTATTCTTTTTAGGATACTGGACCCCTTGGTGTATGGAGACTACCCTGAATTTTTTTCCTTCTTTCACTAAATTTGCATATTTTGTAATGGAAATCAAACTACATATAAATTAGTCAATGGAGAAAAATTCCATGATTTTTTTCCGTCAGCAGAGGTACTAAATATTTTTTAAGATACGGGAATATTAGTACCTCTGCTGAGGTATTAAACATTTTCATTAGAACTTTTGCCTTTTGTTACAGTTTGATTTTGAGGATCCCAGCCTTCCAAGGCAGCCAAAGCTCTCTGCTCATTGGTACTCCAAGTTCCTGAGGAGTGAAATTGGCATAAACATACAGAACATGATTAGTCCGGATCAACATGAACACGCTGATCAGTGAGCTTGTCATCACTGCATGATATTCAGTTGGAGGGGAATGAACACTATCATACTGTTGGTTATCTTCTCTCTTCTTCCTTTTTTTCTTCTGTCTTTCGGTTGAAAGAAACATTTCTTCATAGGCTACTTATAGTGTAACTGAGGTGCTTACTGATGAGCTAAAGGTTATATGCTCCTCAGTTGTAGATAGTCACGTTCATGTTGTCATGACTAATGACCCATTACAGCTGAGCTGAATAATCAAGTATACAAACAAGACAATCCTATAGTTAAAATCTTCAGAAGTGTTAGTACCGTCTTCTCATGTCTGAATAAAATCCCATATCAATTTAGTAGCAAAGCAAATTGAAATATCGCAGGTGATATGATTGTGCCAACAAGCTAATTGAAATATCACAGGTAATATGATTGTGCCAAGTTTCACTCCAGATTGTGATAATTAAAGGAACCTAAGACATGAACTAGACTGCTACATTATTCTATTTGACAGCGTGATCTTTCTAAACCTTCAGGCTTCTGCATGTGAGTCTTCTTGCCAGCAACTAGGCTTCCTTTCAACTTCAAACTTCAGTAGTTGACACAACAGATCAACACTGTAAATCGGAAGACCAAGATATGAAAAGGCAGAAACAAAGCAGAATGACAAAATAAAATAAATTTAGAATGAATTGTTGAGAAGAAACAATTTAAAGTTATGCACATACCACACCAAGGACTTGTTACAGTACCATTCTTCTACATGTCGTCATGAGGAGGTAACTTACTGAACTCCTTGTCACTCTGAACAAACATCAAAAACAGAACAAAATGAAAATAGTTTGAATTTCAAACACCACATATAATGTTTGAAATGGCTATATTTACCCCGAAATTAAGACGATACACAAGGAGGAGGATATTTGCTTAACATGAACCTGGCACAGTCTTGATATCGCTTATCAGGAGGATATTTGCTAATCAGGGAGGAGCAGGTGATAACCACATGCATTGACTCTGCATGTCCATCCAATCCAGGCCATTGGAGGTTGGAGCCAGCCCTGATCATCAACCTATTTCCAAATTCCAAACAACAATTTCATTTCATTTCTTCTTTATACGGTGCTTAATTAGAATAACACAGGTTAGCATGAGTCAAAGCAAATGCCATGGACAGATGCATGATCCTTGACAAGGTGCCATCCACAGCAGAAAGCAGAGAAACCAATTGGAGCCATGCCGTTGTTTAAAAACAAAGTAGCCGTTCTACCGTGAGATATGAGAATGGCCCATCATTGATCATCTTCCTGCAAGGCACTTCTTCAAAATCTTTTGACCGCGTCTGTGTTCAACATGGCGACATCTTTCACGAAGGAAAAAAAATAGAAAGAAATACAGCTTGATGAAGACATGTCACAAATTATCTACAAAAAAATTAATATGTTTCACAAGACCTATGCAATCTACTGGATGCAAATTTAAGGAAACAAACAGGTAAGTAAAATGTGGCATTTGAAGTGCCCAATACCCAAGGAGCCCGGCCTCTTTATCTCCCCTGGTTCTGGACCTCACTTAATTCTGTTGTATTCGTAAACGGGCCAAATTCTTAGACGGGAAGATGCCGGCCTATTAAGTCGTTGCCATCGTGTGGGCTTAATCTATTTTCACCAGTGGGCGTGATTCGTTGTGGGGAAGTGGTGGGCCGAATTCATTTATGGGCCGTATTAGGTAACAAGGATTAACTGGGCCTATTTAAGTCGTGACCTTTAGTGGGCCAAATTAGTTGACTAGACGTAGGTGGGCCAAATTCACTCGTCGCATGAGTTCGTTGATTGGAAAGATGTGGTCTTAATTTGCTCGTGGCTGAATTCGTTATCAGAATTAAGTTGGCTGAATTCGTTGACCGGAATTAAGTGGGCTAAATTCATTCGTGGCCATCTGTGGCCTTTCATGGGCCTCACGAAACTAGTGTACGTTGGTGGGAGAAATTTCTCTCCCAAAAAATATAATAATAAAGAAAAAAAGGAACTTGAGAAGCTACATTCTTCTTTTCGCCCCGGGGAAACATTGCAAGCATTTTCAGGTTCCACGCACAAGCGCTGAACGGTGTAATGACCTGTGGCATGAACAGAAAGCCAGCTGACTAAAAAGGATGTACTAGTACTAATCTTTTTTCCCAGCTGACTAAAAGGTACAATATCTCATTTCGTTCGAACTGCTATCAGGTCGTCCGAACTGCTAATGCATTGTGCAAAATACAAGACTAAAAAGTACTCCATATCTCAGTTCAAATTTCATGTCAACAATTACGGTCATTAACATCAGGTACGTACTGCATAAGTGCATATGCAGTCTTGAGAATCTAGATCATCTCACGCAGTGACAATACAGCGAACATCAGCGGTGCCCTCTCATACTAGTATCAAAGCAGACCATGAATACAAAGCTGCTGGCTTGACAAATTATATCAGTGCAACAGAAATCACAGCGAGGCCAGAAGGACCAGACAAACCCACCTTCCTGATCATCTCTTCTTAAAACCATACTTCTTGCGCTCATAGAAGAGATCGGTCTTGGCACTTCCAAGGTTGACAATCTTGGGACATCCATCTCGGTCCTTCTCTTGCTGAGTGCACTCCTTGCAGTAGTAAGCATCTGAGATGCCAATGCCTCCACAGATAACACACCTTCCCTGGAAGGAGCCATAGTTGCACTCATCACAGACCCGAACAAGCGTACATGGGCGCACGTATGAGTCACAGATGACACACTTGCCATCACATTTCTCACACAAACGACCAATCGCAATGCCAGGTTGCTTCCTGCACATGATGAGATCAGGATGATGCTTTGCCATGGCTGTCAAATGCTAACCTGCAGAACCATAGCATGCAAATATGGATCAGAATCAAGCAATGATGGTAAGTTGATAACATGAATAACAGACAATAATGCTTACATACTCTCAAGTGAAGAATTTAATAGGCACATCAATCGAAATGAACAATATCTAAAAAAATCAAGACACGTGGTTGACCAAATGGGTTACGAAACTTACTGGTACTGCTAGACCACAAAGGAAAATACATCCATATTGCTATTCAGCTATTGGTTGAACGACTCAATGATCTTTGCACGTAGTATCTCTAAGAGAAGCAATTCGGGTTTCAGACTGTCCAGTGTAAAATTTAACAGGCACATCATTTCAACAGAACAATTTCTAAAGAAAAAAAAATCAAGACGCATGGTTGAGCATGAAGGATCACTTCATTTTGTTCGACCTAAAAATTATTACTAGTTCATCACCCAACCATCCCATCGACTCTAGCACTGCAATATGCAACCAAGGCGCCAAGCGTGGCATGTGAATTTACTAATAAGCTGCACAGACGAGCCAAAGACAGAAATTCCCATGCAGCTGACAACCCCACAGTATGGAGGTGTTGAAAGAAGGAAGTGGATGCTCAGGGCCAGAAGGAGATGGAGGCAGCTCGGGATGCCTAATGTCCCAGAGGCAGAGGTGGCTGGTGGCAACCTGGACACAAAGTGGAGGTGACTGGAAACAAGGGATTGAAGGCAACTGGAAACAAGGGATTGAAGGCTGGAGATGGCTTGAATCAACAGTATATTGCCCAACCTTGCAATAACACTAACAAGAGGATTCAGAACAAAATAAAGATGCCAACTACGAATGGGTAGGAGCAATCAGCAACACGTTGAGGCACTAGCAGTTTATTATTGAATATTTGAATTAACCAGCTAAGCAAGAAACAGCGTGCCAGTGCTACTTCCCTCACCATCTCAAACCTTCATCTTCGCAATTCCTAATTTATCTTGTCTAATCATAACTAAACCTAAACCTTACTAATACACATGAAGATGCAGGCATCTACAGATGCTAAATCATCAAAGCACTACAGCTCTTAATTCTATAGCTCATCAGTAAGCAGAATCATTGACCCAACCTCTCTAAAACCCCAACTAATACAAAGATCCACCCCTATTTCGCTCCCAAAAGTACAACTCACGAAGCCCCCATGGGAAGGAAAATGCAAAGATATTGCCGCCGCCTGAGGTTCCTACCCCGCCGCACTAACACATTAGAAGGCAGCACGGCCCAAAGGTGGCACGCTTGGCGCCGATCTAGGGTTTGGTGCTGGTGGTGCTCGGCGTCTTCGGCTGAGAGCAAGGGGGACGCTGGATGAGATGAACAGGGTAGAGTAGAGGCGGTGGCCGGCGGGGAATAGGCCTGGGCGGTGGCCTGCGGATGCGGAGGAGGAGGAGAGAATGGAGGAGGCATACCTGGGGATGGGCTGCAGGGAGCCGCGGGTCGCCGCTGGGGAACCGGAGGGAGAGAGGATGCTGCGGGGGGAGAGGCGGCCGACGGAGAAGAAGAAGTGGTTTGGCGGCGGCGCGCTCGCGAGTCGCGACTCCGTCACCCGTGACCTTTACTCGCGAGAGCGAGAGGAGGCGCGAGGGGTCGCCAAAACTCGCGATGGTGAGTGAGGTTGGAGACGAAGGCCCGATTCCTTTCTGTTTTTTCTTTTTCCTTTTTCGAAGAATCATCATGTTGTTTTTATTTCTTGTAAAAGTTGCTAAATCCAGTTTAGATTTCTGTTGTAACCTCCGTCTCAAGATATAATTGGCTTTACTCTTCCTATATATTCGAGTACGTGCCAAACAGTGTAGGAGTCCTGTTGGTTGGTTAAGAACGAAATAGTTCATTAGTGATAAAAAACAATTTATAAATATATTTTTTATATTTTTAGTGATTTAAAATTCAATATAAAAATTATGTTTAAATATCTTCAAATTAAGTTTAAAATTAAGTTTTTAAATTAAAACTTTGGCTAATTCTTTTTAAAACAAACGATAAGACCTCTAGATTTTACGACAAGTGCCAAACAACCCACCTCCAGATTTTTCAGATCCAAACTGGTCCATTTCTCTGGTTTTTACCAGCCCTTGATTATTTGGAAAGGCATAGGTTGTCATGTTGTAACTTACGGAGAAGAGAGAAGAAAAACATAATGAGCAAACGAATATGTGTTGCAATGAATCTTGAACAAACAAGTGGCGTTTCATCTTTTAAATTAAACCTAATGGGACTAATTCATCATCAATTTGCCTCCAAGAGCAAGAAAAATCTACTGAATGTGGTATCCAAGACTGCGAAAGTCAGTTGTTCCGGTCGCTGAAAATGACCTGAAACAACTATACTTAGTGTTGAGAGAAACTATGAGCCAGTTGGTACTGATAACTTCCAGAAAAAAAACAAGGGAACAGAACTAGACAAGAGTGATCTTTTCACCACTCCTCCAAGTGCAAAAATGTAAGAACTGCACGCTCCGTATCCTGTGAAACTTACATGTACATGAACAGATAAAACAGCCGGTTACAGGAACGTTTGAGAATAAATCACAGGGTAAGTTGTTCAGTGCTAACAAATTATAAGTTGCAAGTAATCGTGACAATCGTATCCACTGAATTCACACAATATCCCAGGGAAAAGTACAGAACAATTCTGAATTAGTCAAGATTTTCATTATTTTCCTCGAGGTGCAGAGTGCACATGCCATCTTCTCTGTCAGTCTCCAACTACAGTAATGCATGCACCAATTTTCATAGGCAAAATTTTCTTCCCATTAGTGGGAGCGGGAGGAATAAGGTACATAGTGAAAGAGAATTTTAAATACTCGTGATACTACTACAGAGGATAAATGATGTTCTTGCCAACAACATGGTATCTTTCACATAGCTTTTTCAGTGTACCAACTGAGTGCTGCATAGTGTTCAGCTTGATATCCATGAACATGGCCTGCAAACATAATATTTTCAGTTTAAATTTTCAAAATTTAAGAACCCAATGATCATGAACACCACTGAAAAGTAAAGCTGCACATGGCACCCAATGTAATTTGAATACTTTCATATACCTTGTAGTCATCACCATGCTTCTCTATTAATCTGCAAATATAAATCCGTTGAACTTTAGTTAGTGGTTCCAAAGGTGCAGATTTCCCATCCCGCCTTTGCTTTCCAAGCGCAGATTTCAGATCTACAATCCAAAGAAACTTATGCATGGGTTTACAAAGCATCGATGTTCCGCTTAATAAGATCACAAGCATATTCTTAAGCGAAATTCTGTGGCATAACTAAAGTAACAAATTAATGAATGATAATAGCATACCTTGACCACTATGACAAGCATGAGATATTCACGTGAACTGCTAATCAAAAAACATGCAAAACTATACCAATTGAACTACTAACATGTTCTGCTGCCATATACCGACATACCCAAAGAAAGCATAAAAGAACTATAATGTGATCGTACAGCTGGGATGAGTATTTTAGTTGAATACTGAAGATGTAAAATAGCAACAGAAAAGAGAGAATGTTATTTAAAACAATACATCTCCAATAATTTTCAGGTTTACATGCAAACAAAACAGGCCACTGACACTTCATTTGAAATGGAAAGGTGGAAAAAAAATATAATTTCATACATTGAAAGAAAATGTTAAAAGAATCTGTTTTCCACTACATTGCATGTTTCCACATATAAAGCAAAATCCACCCATGGGACTCGTATTATTGTCTTCATCGGCGACCGGTGTATTACTCACAATTCTATTATTATCTTTGGTCAACATATCATCTTAAGCATTTCTTAAGCAAATGCTCATAATTCATAAATACATGCAACTGGTCCGCTTACTCTAGGTAAACAATCAATAATTATATTTCAGATCGAATGGGCATATAATCAGAAATCAATATGGTTCAATTCCAATCAACATAATATGGTGCTTCTTTAATTTTCACAGGTATGATTTTCGTGTCCACAGACTACTGGCTGAACTCAAGATGATCCCAAAATGACATGACCTGTAATTTATCCAAACATTACAAGCATACGCTGCCAATGATTTTGCATACTAATTGGTCTACCTCTTTTTGATGTATAAAGTTGATCAAGCATTGCTGTATTGAAGCATCATATCAGCAACAGTGATTATGCTTGCCTAAAGCTCAGAACTAATCAGATTAGTACCTATTTCTTGTCAAAATGCTCAAAATCTCAATTCTCAGAGCATATTAGATTCAAATAAGCATGTTTTGCAAAGGCTCATCATACTGCGCATTTTAGCCCCTTCAAAACAATCGTTCAAAATTCAACTGAAATCGAATATACTCCAGCATCATATCACATAAAACATGCCCAACTACAAATATTATATAAAAAGTGGCAATATACGCTTTCACAAGGCAGAAACTACGCGAGTGGGAAGGGAACCGGGGACTGACCGTCGGACTCGAGGTCGCTGCCGGAGTCTACGGGCTCGAATTCGTCGACGGGGGCGCGCGCAGCGTCGATGTCCGGGGCCTGGAGCGGCGCGCTCTGGACGAGGCGCGGCGTGCCGCGGGAGTGCGCGCCGAGAAGGTTGGGGTTAGCGACGACCCCGAACGCGGCGTAGTTCTTCACCACGCTGCCCTCCGAGTCCCAGCTCGGCGCGTGGCCACCGCCCTCGGCTGCGGCGGCGAGCGCCTCGGGCAGGTCGAAGGCCGGCCTGAACTCCCGCGGCTTCTTGCGCGGCAGTCCCACGCGCACCTTGGCGCGGGAGCGCTTGAGCTTGCGGCGCGATCCCCCCATCCTCCTCGCTAGGGTTTGGAGGCGAGCCGAGTGGCTCGGGTTTTGGGAGGAGGAAGGCACACGAAGTAGTAGAAGAAGAAGAATAAAAGGAGATTTTAATGGGCCTCCAGAAGAAAATTATCAGGCCCATTAGCTCTTGATAGGGTATTTTGGACATCTTAAAAATCATTTTCATTCAAAAAACATGTTTCCCTTCTTTCAAAAAAATTTGAAAGGCATTTACCATTGCAAAAAGAAACAATTTTCTCTAACCTTCCAGAACAAGACGGTGTTGCTTTGTCGTCCCAACAAGAATTATTCCAAAATTAAATGGCGTTATTTTAAGACCAAATCAAAACTGTGTTGCATTGCTCCATTCGTGTTTTGGCGACTGCACATACTTGCGTGGCAGTGAATTTTCTCACGAGAAAACCTGCACTAATTTTTTGAAGCACAAGAACTTATACCGAACTAGCTATGTGCATGTGAGTTACAACAGAATAGAAATAGAAGTGTTAGGAACGTAATACAATGTTCTCCCCAATTTGCAATGTATCTTTTTCTTGAATACGCATGAGTATGTATATCAGTGACTAAAACATCTTTCTCCCTTAAAACACTTACAAGAGCTTACACAAAAAGAAAAAAAGTCACACGATCCTATATTACTCAACCGAGATAAGCTACTTAGCTTAGAAGCCCTGGCCATATACTAAATATTACACTCATTTGTCACCGCTCGAATGACGGCCATAACATTAGGGCTAGCCTCATTAAACACGCAATCATTTATATACTTTCAAATTTTCCACCCCATAAGGATAATTAGAGAATTAAGCCTTTTTTTAGTCCTTGTCCAATCCTCTAATTGCCCTAACCCACCAACTCAAGAAACAGTTGGTATTCTAGTTTGTTGAGATGGAGATCAACCCTAACAGTTGAAGAATCAGGGACCAAACCTGCTAAGAGAAGACACAATTAACAAGTATGGTTTCCTTAGCTTGGTCGCACAATAGGCAAGTGGCGGGGTGGGGTAGCCATTGCTTCTCAAAAAAAAGGGCTTCAAATGATAATGCACCATATCCCATATTTGCAAATATTCAATGATCACTTGCACAGATAATGCACCCCTGATATCCATCACCCACTATCCATTAGCCAATACCTATGCTACTGTGCGGGCTTTGCGAATTCTCTTTACTACCAAGTTGAACTACTTGGGTGCCATTTCTGATATGGTTATGTTTTGAAGCCATCTATCTATCCAAAAGCAAATGGAATTTCCATTCCCAACCACTACCTCAATAGCCATATCAAAAGGAGAGTGGACATTAAGAGGGACTTAGATGGGCAGCCCTTGCCACGCCCAAGTATCATCCATTTTCTACAACCAAAGTCACCTTATATGCAAAGCCCAACTCATATATTCCAAGTATGTATTCCGAGACCACCATACATGAGAGATCGGCAAACCCTTTCCTAAGAGATCAAGCAATTGCCTCCATTAGCTTTGCCATGCCGGAACCCCTTCTTCTTTTGTCAATGGCCTTAATCACCCATTTAGGAATATCCATTGCTATCATAAGATAAATGGGGATCACAGATAACACCATTCTCACTAAAACAAGTTTCCCTACACAATTTATGAGTGTAGCCTTTCCAACTAGGGAGATTGTCAGCTACCTTATCCACCAAGCCTTGTAACTCCACTTTAGTGGGCTTTTTGATATTAAGAGAGAGACCAACATAGGGCAAGGGAAGTCCTTTACATCACAGAATAACAGATTTGTTATGACCTGTAAATCTTCCTCCTTGCACTGGATAAGGGTCATTTAGCTTTTCTACAGATTGGTCACAAGCCCTGAAGCATGGCCAAAGATCTTTAACACTTGCTTGATAAGAGAGATATCATCTACTATTAGTCTTAGAAACAGAACTGTATCATTCGCATAGAAGGAGCAACGATGTTGGGCTCACTGCACTGCAAGGGGTTACAAGCATCCTTCCAAACCATGCACGGTTAACCAAAGAATTCAACACATTCATGACCAAGATGAATAACATGTGAGAGAGGGGATCTCCTTGGCAAAATCCATGATGATGAAAATCACCTCCCCTAACTCCCCATTGACTAGAACTCAAGTAGATGAGGTAGAGACCGATAAGCAAAGTATATTGCACCATCGTCAACCAAAACCCAAATGCTACAAAGACTTCCAAAAGAAAGGGCCAAGACACCGAATCAAAGGATTTAGAAATATCTGGTTTGAGCAAAATATAAGGTTCCTTCTTCCCATTGAGACATCATTCCACATGTTGCACAATAAAGAAATTGTCATGCATGCTCCTTCCTTTGACAAAAGTGCTTTGATTGATTGAGACAAAAGAGGATAGTAGCGGGGCAAGGCAATTAGCCAAGATCTTAATAACCAACTTGCCATGCTATGAATATGACTTATGGGATGGAAGTCTTTCACTCATGAAGCATTGACTTTTTTTGACAAAAAAGGGTGATAAAAGCTTAGTTAAGCAACTTAAACTTTGTCACATAGCCATGCTGGATTGACTTCAAGGCATTAACCACATCCTCCATGATAATTCCCCAACACATTTTATAGAAATGACCCGTGAACCTATTTAGTGTCGAGGCCTTATATGATGGCAGCTCCTTGACTGTTGCCTAGACTTCTTCCTTGGAGAAGGGCTCATCTAAAGTAGAAAGATCAACATAAGAGTTGTGGAACTTAGGGATATCTAAAGTGGAAGTTCTATCATGTGCTATCCCTAACAGGTTCTCATAGAAGTCAGAAACCGCCTTCCTAGTCACAATTCAGTCTCCCACTAAAAACTTGGATATAAAATTTGTCTTTTGATAGTGTGAGTGTTGATGAAAAAAGGTGTTAGCATCACCGTCTTGAAGGTACGAGACCTAAGACCACATATGGGCAATGGTTCACTCAAGAGAAGCTAACCCCAAACAGTATAGTTTTAGTTTCATACTCAACCAGTTCTCACCAACAATAAGAGCCCTCAAATTCCTAGCTATCTCAATTTTATGTAGGATTTCCTTAGCCATACCAAGTTGTACTTTAATATTGTCCATTTGCAGTCCCTTACTCAGCCTTTGAAATTTAAGAAAGAGGGTCTCAACAGGGCAGGAAGACGCCACGGGAGCCTCCCAATTTTGTTGAAGCACTTTATGGAAGACCTACACTTTTAGCCAAAAACTCTCATAATGACACCTTCTCTTACCCTTGATATTGGTGTTAAGACCAAAAATGAGGGGGCAATGATTAGAAACAAATGTTGCTGGACTTTGTAGAAGGGATTAAAGAAATATCTCCTCCCAGTCCATACAATAGAAGGCTCTATCAAGTCTAACAAGTGTTAGAGGTACTCTTTTATTGGACCAAGTATACTTGCGACCATGGAGGGGAGCTCTTTTAGCGTAGAGCCATCAAGAAACCTCCAAAAAAGCCACATCATTACCCTGTTTAGATTGCTATTGTTCTTATCTGCTGCCTGATAAATAAGATTGCCTAAGAAACCTCCAAAAAGTCCACTACTACCAACCACAACTCAACACAAATAGAATGATATCACAGAACTTCTAGAGGAAAATAATTTTATCATTATCATCCTAAGGCCCATATACCCCAGTAAACCACCAATTTTAATTCAATGAACTAAACTGAGACCACAAAGGTGTCCACTCGACTAGCAATGGATTGATAAATAGAAACCTTCCATGTGACCAAAACACCTTCTCTTTTCCTACTAACCGGAAGGACAAAATGATTATCATTGTTCGCACAAAAACAAAGAGGAACAACTGTCTTGATAAATTAGCCACTTTGGTTTCTTGATGACATATAATATCTACATTAGCTGAAAAGACGGCATCACAAACTGAGTTACGCTGCTCTTAACTATTGAGACCACACACATTCCAAATCAAGATAGACAAAGGACTCATGGATGACAAAAACATCGACCAAGACCAACCAGCTCGACAGCCCATAGACACCCATTCACTGAACTAGCTTGGAGGCCCACTTTCTCTCTCCAACCAAAAATTGCCACCAAAGCCACAAGGTGAGAATCTGAAAGAGGATTTTTGAAATGTATCAAGACAAAAATAGAAGTGTTATGAACATATCAAGACAATGTTCTCCAAATTTGCAATGTATCAAGACAATGTTCTCCAAATTTTCAATTTATCAAGACAATGTTCTCCTATTTTGCTTATAATAACATGCCATCGACTTCATCTAAACAAATTTGATCGAGCTCTGCTTTGACACACTTTCTCTGTCACCACTCTCATCCACAAAATAGGCAAATATGCCCCCTCCGTGCTAACTCCACACCCTTTTGGTTATGCTCCATTGTGGCATGTCCTATTCCATTTTTGCAATCTGTCATTGTAAAGGCAAAAAAACAGTCATATGAAAAAAAGCTAAGAGTTATAAAACGTAAAAATTCTCAAATTTATTATGAAACTTGGGGTGTTTTAAAGGTGAAGTGCAAAACTATTTTGGGGAAGAAAGACAAATGAAAATCTCCATAAGATTTTATTCCTACAAAATTCCTCCATTTTTAGTTTATTCTAAATGAGCCCCTAAGAAAAAGAACAGACTACATCGCCTATAATTTAGGGCAATAAAATTAGCATACTACCTGGAGTTTAATCTTAGGAGCGAGAAGGCACCATTACCACAATAATCAATCACATTGCAAGCCTTCCATTGAACACTCAGTCTAAAATAATCTTGACAACACAGGAAGATAAAGCTTCTTCAGTCCTTCCACTATTCATGAAAAATCTCCAACTAAAGGGAGACGTTTGATCAAAATTTTCACTTTTCCATGTGCCAGAACCAGCGCAGAGAAGCAAGAAGGGCTTAACTGTAAAGATGCCAAATTATTACTACTCAGAAAACAAATGGATTATAAGTACAGTACATATTTGCACACGCCACACAATAGCTCAAATTCACATCAACACTGTCGTCAACAGGATCAAAAAGTCAACTACTGGAGAAAACCAGAGTAAAACTAAATACTAAGTACTTTAGGCTAGGCATCATTTGATATGCCATGGTCCTGAATAAAGTGAAAATGTGAGGAAGCATCAGTTCATCTGCTGGTAAGAGAACTCGTACATGTATACATGTTTATGTTGAACCATCACTCTATTTAAAAACCCATCAGGATATTGGTGAATGAAGACAATACTAAAAACACATTATTTACTGCAATAGGTACCCTCAGAAACTAAAAAGCTAAATATGAACATAAGGATACTGAAGATACTGTTTCACTGAAAGGATATCATATTTGCCATAGGTTCATCACACATTCAGTAAAAGATATCATAACTTCAATTTGACTACCAGCATGCTTGTCGGGCATACTGAAGTCACCTTAAAGCAATATCAGCAATATTTGTTGTAAAATTATGGTAAACAATGTGAATAAAAGATAATTTGACTATGGAGCAGCAACAATATGCACTTTTGTGATATGCAGATACCAATATACACCTCAAATCACCTGGTAGTAGACTTCTTCTGTATCATTCTTTCAGCTCATCCAAGAATCAGATAGACAAAAACACAAAAAACTGAGTAAAGGTAGAGGAGTCGATACGAAATTAGTGTAATTGAAAAACAGAAGAACAGCGGCTCTGAGCATTTCATAGACCATCTGGAACCGATAGATGAAGAATCCATGGATTAGACAAGAGATGTGTCAATATGTAAACAAGTCAGGCTGCATGACTTCATAGATAGGATACGTCAAGGTCACGGAACCAGAGTACCAGACTGCCAGAGCTCTGTACATACTACACTGACAGTCAGTGAGCTACTGAGCTACACCCTACAACAGATACCATCATCCCATCTCATCTCATACTACTACCAGAGATGAGATCAAAAGAAACTACCCCTAATAATTGAAGACATTGTTCCTTTGTTACTGTCTGTTAGTTTTCCTGGCTCTTTGGTAGCTCCAGAATCTCTCCATCCACCACCTTCAAGCATCTTGGCCAACTGCTGCTCCATGGAGTCAACAACTTCAGAGATAAGGAGTGGAACTCAGGCCCCTACGAGCGGACAAACTGACGGGTATCCATATCCGATGGCTCACGCAGGCCCTCACTGCCCCTTTCTCGATGCAGCAATGCCGCAATCCCAAACGTCAGGCTGCTCCTGGCTAGACTCAAGCTATGGCTGTGAGACACAGGGCCTAGGAGAGACACCAGGGCTGTCATCTGCTTAATGCTCTCCTCCAGAGAGTCAACCACATTGGGTGGGGGATTGAGTATTGTGCCCAGCCTAGCGAATGATGCTCCCATGCACATGGCAAGGCTGTTCATGGCAGTAATGAAGGTTGCTTGGTCTGATTGTGTGGCAGTAATGGTGGTCGCTCAGTCTGATTGTGCCTCCAGCATGGCAGCCTGGGTCTCCTTCAAAATTGCATTGGTCACCTCAAGCTCCTCGGTGCTACATAGCTTCTTGTACAGCTCCTCAACCTGCTGCTCAAGCTCTGAAATCTGGGTCACCAAAGCAGCAGTTTGTCCACGTATTTGTAGAGGGACTTCATCATGGAGGCCGACAGCTAAAGATTTGGTCTGCACAAGAAGGATAATTGCATGTGACTTGCTTCCTAGTCTAGGCAAGGCAGAAGGATTCTTAGGAAGGTCACCTGAACAAGGAATGAGGTGATTTAGACAAATGACTCTGCAGGACTCCTGGCTCTGAGTCACCTTCCATTAACTCTTTGACTTGCTCGTTGACAAAAGTTCTAGCTAGCTGTACCGCTTCCTCATCTTGAACAAGGGGAATCGATTGGAGAGGCTTGCCAGGGCCTTCACCATCCACAGTGATCACTTCATTGTCCCTCAAATCTTCAACAGTCACGTCCTGTGCATCAGCTGCTGCCATCTTCACCGCGGAATCTCCTGCATCAAAAGGAGAATCCTCAAAACACAGCAAGGACACTAAACATGATGAACACAAAAGCAACAGAACCAGCAAACCTAAACTTACCACTCTTAGATAGAACCACACCCGGAGAGTACTCCCCTTTCTCATAATTATCCTGCTGAAGCGTAGCTTTCATGCTGTCAGGGTTGAGCAGCCAAGGCCATCTGAATCTGCAGGATCCACATATCATAAAAGGTCATTTCACAAAAAACATACCCATCAAACAAAGATACAGCTTTTCAACTCAATAAGTGACAAAGGCATATTTTGACCTGAGCTGGTAACAGCAATATTAATCCCCATCCAACAAAGATACAGCATTTCAACTTAGCAAGTGACAAAACACAAAAGCATGGACCTGAGCTGGTAACAGCAAGATTAATTGATTCACCTCTTTTTATATCCGCACATGACACTCGGATTTTGAAGAAAAAGGATATCGGTACATGAAAATGCTATAAATGTTAGTTAACCAATACAATAGCGATAAAAAATAATGAGCCAGTGGATCAAATAATCTGTATGAAAATAGCAGCTTGGGGTTGAAGCAAATAGGTCACGGCTACAATTGTTTAGGTCTCCAAGCAAGGGCTCTGTACAGTAATCTGCATACATCTCCAGGCATTTTCAGCAATTGCTCAGTAGCTCAGGGGCCTGACCATCAGAGTCAAGGTCACTGCCAGGGCTGCAGCCACATGAACCTTGGAGGCCAGGATCACTGGACGCGGAGGAGTTCCCAGCCGCGCATCTCACCTTTTCACACCTCGGCTCAGAGGCAGGGGCAGGGGCGAGCGGTAGCACTGGGTGGTCAGAGTTCTTCGGACTCTTGGGCATCAACCCCACGTCCACCTTGGTGTGCAAGCACTCGTGCTTGCGCGCGCCCCAGCTGCCCCATTCACGCTCGGTTTTGGGGGCGAAGAGACGGCAAGGACATTTCTTTGCTTTTCTAGACATCTATTGTTAAATGGACCTGACTAGAAGTAAAACTACCTTTTATAGTGGTTGGAACTATTGGTAGTAGTTGGAACAAATAAATTTCTAGTACTCCTACTCCACATCAACCATCTATTAGCATTAATTCAACGATTCTTGCTTGTTTTAATAAAAAATCTGACATCTCCTTTTAGTGTGTGGAACTGATGGTCTTCAAATATCCATGCTGCCTAGCATGGTAAAACACCACACTAGACACGGCCTAAGTATAGCAAATGTTGTATTTCAAGATTAACCACGTCTCACCAAGATCGCTCCAGTATCGAAGCGACGCCGCTCGATCTTATACAGTAACTATCCAAAACAAAAGTGGGAAATCTGCGCACATCGCCAGCAAGGAGGGGAGGGGGAAAGCCTAACCTTCCGCGGCCGCGTGAACTGCGTAGGTCGCTCTCGCTGGAAGCCGGCCGCGGGTCTCACCACGTCACGCCTCGGCTTGGGGGCTGGGGCGGCGGCCGTAGCGTCGTCGGAGAGCTCCTCGAACGGTCGCTGGGAGCTCGTGCGAGCGCTCTTGCTTGCGCGCCTGCCGCCCCATTGGCACTAGGGTTTTGTGGCGGGGGAGAGGCCCAGGAGGACACTACGCCCTACTCCATTTGTCTTTTTTGAGTTTGGGGAGATTTCGGAGACGATGACGAGGGCTTTGCACAACGACACGAAATAAATAGTATTATGATATTGGATGAATATTAGTCGTTTATTTTAAAATGAGCGGTTTTAGATCTCTTACTATAATAATCACTATAGTAATTTTAATAGTTGTTTTTATACAGTATTTTCGCTACAGCATTCTTTTCCTGTATATCACTGTGTTTTATTATTGTGCAATGTTAGAGAATCTGAATCCACCTGGGCCACCCATTAGCTTATAGTCCCACCTGTCAGCCACGTGATGACTTAGGCCTCAGTCTGCTACTATGCTTGCATTTTTAACTATATACTAAACAAAATAACCATTGATTTATCGAATATTAATTATTATAAATGATTTATTTATCTTATAAAAAGAAATTTCTATAGAATTTTTTTACATAACATACTGTTTAATATTTTTAAAAAACATGATAATTAAAAACGAGAAAATTACTCACTCATGCTCACTTCCCAACATGAGAGGCTACTTTGCGTTTTTGTTAGTAGCACATATATGTATTCAGCGGTAAGAACCTTATTTTCATATAAACGCTTTTAATACTTGTGATTTTTTTAAAAAACATTCATATAAAAATTTCTTTAAATACTTTTAATACAATATTTTAACATTGTAATAGTTAATTAATTTATTTATACTCTTAAATATTATCACAAAATCAAAATTCCATCGTCTATCGATCCATTCAGCTGAAATGAAGTAGGCATTTGAATCAACATCGAAATAAGAAGCATTCGAATTAAGCTATAACAAGAAAAATCTTGCTGGAATCAATGAATATTCCTGTCAACTGAAATCCAAGGTATAGGAGAACAACCGTAACAAGGCCATCTTTGCTCTGTGCCTCACTCTTACCATGTGTTGTCAGTGTAGAATTCCCAGAATGCAAAACTACAAAATGTACGAAAATTTGAACTTTGCTTAACAGATACAACTGGTTCTTTACATTACAGGTAATTCAGTGACGTGTTCACAAATAATTTTGTGCAATTACAGTGCAAGATATATATTTAGAGACGTGCCAAGTCCTCAAAGTTACATATTAACATTTCACCAGGTTTAGTTACATCAAATGCAATGAATGCTTTCACAGTTCTACTAAAGGTAGAACTCAACGACGTAAAATAGATGGGGCAAAATAGAACTATGGTACAATTGTTCTATGTATTGCAAGAGTGGTCCTGGAGCGATATTGTCCAAATCAGGTCGGAATCTGAAATGATTGTAACACTCTCCTCTTTCACAATGTTTGATGTGCTAATAAGTCCACCAAAGCTCATGCTGGTATTATCTGGAGACGAAATTTGCAGATTAAGCACCAATTGTTGTAGATATCGAATTGATGAAGTGAGAGGCTTACCTAAATTCCACTGGAGGCCAGTGGTTGTGGTGGTAGTCGAAGGCGCACCGATGGGAATCAATCCACAGTGGGGCCCCTCAATAGACCGTTCAATATGGATGTTATGAGTGTGTGTTCTTGGCAGCAGAAAGATCAAGCAATGATCTGATAGGAGTATGATCCTGTTGTTTGGGAAGAGGTGAAGTACATTAATGTTTCCCATCTCGTGGTCAAACCTTCCCCCAAGGGCCCCAAGAGAAAGTATACACAGCTGCAGTTAAAAGCCATGGCAGTAAATTCTGTGAAGATGGTGGGTAATGACACCACGTTATTGAGCTTAAGAAATTTACATTAGATTTGTTGGGGATGGCCAAATTCTCGGTGATAAAAGCTACACATTTGTGTAAATCGGTGGTGTCCTGATCATGTGACTCATCGACTATTTGAGTGCCCTGCAATTTTTACAGAAAAACAATTGTTTCATCAGATATGCATGAGAAATAAACAGTGTTGAATGAAGTCATATATTAAGATATTTCCTGCCATCTGATAACTGAAGCGATGAAACACATTAATATACATATTTGGATGATCTTCATATCTTTTGCATTACAGAAGAAACAAGAGATGTGAAGGTCACGGGAATCAGCAAGCTAATTATTAAAATAGATACTACCCTGGGAATGTGAGCTATATCCTATAGTAGATACCAGCAGCTGTCTTATATTAGATATAAGAACTAAACTAAACGTTCTTAAGTACTCTAAGACAACTCTTAATGCTGTTCTTTTGTTCCTACCAGATAAACTATACTGAAACAAATAATAGACCAGTTTGAATGCTCATACAGCATGTAATCACTTTGGCGCTTTCTTTACAAATGCAAATGCCCTGATGTGCCCATTATAAAATAATATGGAACATGACTTCCATTTAGTTCAGTTGAGTCAGTCATTAGTTTTAAATAAGCTGTCATGGTCGTTTGGTTATTCTCATTGCTACAATAGATTCTTTATTTGTTAGGCTTCTAACTGGTCATGGTTTGAAACTGTCTTCTTTTCTTCTGATTAAAAAAGCATGTAAAGAACTATTTGGAAAGAATTATCAATATGCTAAAAACTCCAGTAAACATGAGTCAAACCTATAATGTAGCTTATTATGGAGTATTTGCAATGGGCTAGATAGTTTTCAACAATCATAACTGTTCTTTTTTTCCTTCAATGTAAAACACATAATAAAGGGTGCTCAGCTGTTTGCACGTCAAACCTAGGAATCTGCTGTGTTACCTGTATCTGTTTTTTGTCGAAAACAAACAAACCATAACAATAGCAGTTTAGTATTAAAAAAAGAAGGCATACCTATTTTTTTATTTGCATTACTAAAACTTGACAAAGCTAAAGATCTTGTAATTTGAGTTTCTGACAATTTAAGTAGCCAAGAGGAAGCAGTAGCACCATAGTAGTGAGGCACATGAGATTCCAACAACAACACAATAACATAGTCTTTCAGTTCCAAACAAATAAGATAGATTAGAGTTGAAACACAACATGAGATTCTAATCAAACATAAAAAATATTCAAGTTGGGGTAAGTTATGCAGAATAGTTGAAAATAGTATTGCTAGAAAATATGGTTGAAATATGCATGTTATGACTAACTGAAACTGAATGGAAAATATTAAAGCAGTTTATTAATTGGAGTAATATCCTATTATTTCTGGTTATACTTGAGTCCTTATCCCATTCTAATTTCATCTGGTTTTAATTAACAATGACCATATGGACAATGCTGAATTACTTTACCATATAAGAATAATATTCCTTCACTTCTGGTCGAATCGAGTCAAGATCCCCTTTGATTACATCTGGTTTGTATCTGCACAAAAAAAACAACTTGTGAAGTTTTATATTAGAAATCTTTTTTTGTAAAAAAGGCAAACCCAAAATAATTCAATATTTATTTCTGATTATCAGCCATTAAGATCATCTGACCTATGTGATCATCTCTCAAACTCTGATTCCTCATTAGCAATTCAGAACATAAGAAAGATTCTTGTTCAACCTTTGTTTGGGTGGATATAATAAACTTGGTATAAAACAAAAAGCTTCTCGTATTTCAAGAATATTCCTTCATAATATAATAAATAAATAGGTTAATTCATCAACCACTAGTTCTGAAACCACTGCACCTCAACCAGTAAGTGGATGTTCTAACATACAAGAATAACCACTTACCAGTAACAGTTGTATTAGGAAAAAGGCCTTTGGTGTACCCAATAGCCATTAAGATGGGATTAGGCTAACTTATAACACATCCACTGAAGTTGTGCCACCCAATCTCAGCACCAGCATAAGCAGTACTCTCTTTGCGCAATTAGAAAGGCTGATTGCTCCTATGACTGAATTCTCATTTCTTAAGAGCGTATCATCTCAACTAGTGCTACACCTTTTCCACACGAATATACTACCGTATATCTTCACTCATGTTAAGCTCTAGCAAAAGGGAAGCACAAAGTAGGCATTCCATCAAGCACATAGTGGGCATGCACAGCAGGGAGCAACCAAACAGAGGCATACATCCACCGCCCACAGGAACCGCATCGCAAAGTCTCCCGACAAAACAAAATTAAGTTATCTGTCATACCATGTGCATAACCCCCGCGCATCTCCGATCTCCAAGAATCCAACTCCTGAACTTCTGATAACGAATACTGGCGCCTCAAAGACATGAACAAGATGGAAGAGCATCAGTTCAACTGAGACTCAATTGTGGGTTCTCGTCAGCAGCATCTCACAGATGGGCAAGCTAATTATTGCAGTAATGTTACTTGTCTACCATCTCGATCAATCCAAAACGCCTCTCTGCACGGCCACCGCCACCCCGACCGGAACGACCAGGGTCGGAGGACGAACGCTAGGAAAGAAATACTGGAACACACGCGCAAGATCCATCGAAGAAACTGAAGAGGGACGGCAAATCCGGGATCAGATTGCGTTACCTGCGGCGAACCTCGTCGGGGTCCTGTCCAGGGAGCAGCTCCGGCATGCCGTCGAACACGCGGTTGGCGCCACCGTCCGCGCAGACCCGTAACTGCGCTGCAGATACAAGAGAGAGAGAGGAGGCGCCCACGTCAGTCAGCGTCGAGAAGAAGAGAGCCGCGCGCGAAGCAAAGACGGTCTGTCGGCGGGCGGGCGGGCGAGCATTTTTACCGCGGTCCCAGAGGAGGGGCGCGAAGCGGGGAAGCCTCTGGTTGAGGACGAGGAGCACGTAGGCGGCGCCGTCGGTGGCCGCCGCGGACGAGGACGACGAGGGCAGCAGGAAGGCGGAGGAGTGGGACATAGCCGGCCTCGGGGCCATGGCGGCAGCGCGGCGGGGCGAAGCGACGGCGACGGCGATGTGGCTCCCCCCCGATCGATCGCCCGGAGCCCGGAGGGAGAAGGGAAGGGAGGGTCCGGGTCGTAGCGGTGTGTGCGGCGAGCTGGCGTGTTGATTGCGCAGCGCGTGTTTGAAAATTGGGGTTTTGGTCAGAGTGATGGGATCGTCGTATCTACCCAAGACTTCCGAGTCCCCACTCCCCACTGCGGTGTGGGGTCCCCTGTATTTAACATGTGCAGGTCCAGCTGCAGATTGTCACGTGTATCCCGTTTAATTTACCAAAATCCAGACACTGTTTGACTTAGGTTATGGGGATACGGATTATTTACTTATTATATGATTAAATTAAATATTTTTAAAAAATAAAGTTAATACAATTTGCTTAATGAAGCAATAAAAACAGATTTTTAGAAAATATCTTCTAAAGTATGGAGCAAGTAATCTATATTAATAATATGGTAAATAAGTTTTTTCTTTAGAGAGGAGAGAAGGATGTTGTTTGTTGATTAGATATCTATATATATGCGTCATGTATAGTCTTAAATTATTAATTATACAAATTTATTATAGATAACTAAACAATCAATATATTCTATTTAGTTGTATTAGTTGTATATGTCGTTTATGTATGACTATGTATAACATCCAAAGATTAGATAGACAATGTTATCTTCATGCTTCGAAGAGTTGGATAATAGAGTACCTCTTCTTCTCATATTATAGCTACTTTTGCCTTTATTTAGGGATTAAGTTTGATGCCAAAAATGATTATAACTAGTTAAGATGAGAAAATATGTGAAGAAATTAAATGTGATTGGTTAAGAACCTAAGACAAAATTTGAATACTATATATAGCTATAATATGGGACGGATGTTATACTTGTGTATATATGGCCTAGTTGATTATACATATTTGCTATATGTTATCTAAAATTCTTTTGGTTTCACCCAAATTCCCTTCCATCCGATCAAGCTTGCTAATCATCAATGAGTAAGAAATTTATCGTTTTTAGTAAAAATTTTGTGCTTCCCATAAATTTGTGAGCGTTAGAGCATCTCTAGTGGGCCTTAAACTAAGCACCCATACATTCCTTATGGCCTTAGCTTGTGCCTCTTCGACGGCCCTAGTTCATGCCACTTGTG
Source organism: Oryza coarctata (assembly GCA_030770085.1). Lineage (NCBI taxonomy): Eukaryota > Viridiplantae > Streptophyta > Magnoliopsida > Poales > Poaceae > Oryza > Oryza coarctata. Next base: position 12,261,883 of record CM061471.1, read on the forward strand.
CTGCTTTTGCTACTGTTTCACATACTTTTCTTGCTCCTTCATCCTAGTTTGTTCGAGCCTCCTTGTTTTGAGCGGTGATAGCAACTCCATTATCCATCATAGGGTCAAGTTTGATGGGATCGGCAGGTTTTACCCCCATTGACTCAATACTATCAAAAGACTATTGATTACTCCAACATTGTGATCCAAATTAACCTGATTGTTCGAAATCGATGTCCGAGTTAGTGTCAACTACTTGAAATCCATTTAGATGATAAGGATCATATTGAATGTAGTAGACGAGTTAGTATTTGGATTCGCCTAGGAATTCCAATGATCCGATGGCGATAGAGGCATTACATTATTATAGATTGGAATAAGAATTGATCCAACAAAGAAGTTGATCATTGATCTGATCTAATCTCCAATGCTTAAGTTGTCATAGAAGCCCTCATTAGCATACCCACATCCAGTATGCATCTCCGATCGAGATCTAGAAACACCAAACAACACCCTTACCTGGTGCACCAACTATCGTCAATAAATATTTGATAATAAGAAAGTTGTATACCTAGGTACTCTTTGCATGTTGTCTCTCTCAAGGAAGATGCCAGTAAGACAAAGTGATATTTTTATATAGGTTTGGGTCCTCCTTAGAATATTAACCCTACGTCCTAGCGGCCAAGTGATCAATCAACGAGAGTATTAGATAGACCCGCTATGAGATATTGTAGAGATTTTATGTGTCATTAGATAATTTTATGTAGTGTTTATGTAGAGTTCTTGGACTTGAGATAATTATAGTTTCCAACATACAAAACACTACTTCATAGTAGGGTAGTCATAAAAGTAGTCTTTGATTTCACTATAAAATATGTAGTGAGATGTGAGTGATATAGAAAGAATTTGCCCCTCCTATAGGAGAGATATCTTTAAGCCACTTGATGTAATGGATTATAGAAGTGTATGACCATGCCAAAGTGATTGAGGAGTCAATCATAAGTTTGTAATCCATCACAGGATTGAGAGAGTGATTAAACAATTAAGAGGATGACACAAGTCTCGCCTTGAACTCGATCGATATCATAAGGCAAAGGGATTCGTACATGAGAATCTTATAGATTTAGTCGATATGATATTTATGTATACTTTAGGGTTAGTATGCCTTGCTAAAGACCACTATTAACAGGATGACCGAAAAGACGTTTCTAGGTCATGACCAAAATACGTGAACCTACAGGGTTGCACACTTAACTTGTTGGAATACTTATTTGAATGTGATTTGGATAAGGACTCAGTTCAGATAAAGATCCGAGTAGACTCCTATTGGGTCACGGTTCCCTAGGCCCAAGTGGGGAAGTCTATATATAGAGAGGCAGGGTGGTCGACGATAGATATTTCTATTCACCTTGAGCAAAAACCCTAGCCGCCGCTTCTTGAGTCAAATCCTAGTCACTTGCAAGTGCTAGTACACCTACAATCGGCATTCCAGCCCCGGACGTGTGGATACCGGTGGAGGCATTGCTCATTGCGGTGTTGATCGGCATCGGGATCGCGGCGATCGACTACTTCGTCTACTACCTTAATGCGAGTGGTTGGATCGGCTTCTCCAACCCTGCTTTCGCTGCACTGCACATCTTGTGGTAACGATACATAATCCCTCCTTCGCATAATGTCCTGGTATGTGTGGTAGAAAAATTTTGTTTTATGCTATCGTAGTCTATGCCTTCTCTAATAGATAGGCCATAGGGTAAGAAGGAAGAGCAAAACCCGATGCAGTCTAAGATGAGGAACAAGAAGCGTAAAGCTTAGGGAGAAGTTCTTGCCACATAACAACAACAACAACAACAACCTTGCTGCTTTGAGTCCCAAAGCAAAGCTTCTTATAGAAAGTGGTGCCCGATACCTAAGACTTGTTCACACTCATTGGTTGGCAACCAAATTTCTCATAAGGAGATGAATCGCCAAATCACCCTTCCTCAGGAACAATGAGTATGCATAGTCGAGAAAGAGGATAGTAGTCCTCGTTCTAACGACGGTGCCAACTACCTAGATGTTGACAACTGCATAATAAAGGGGAAGGTGTAGGCTACAATAGTATAAAATAAAAATTTTCTACCATGCACATCAAGACATCATGCAAAGTAGAGATCATGGACCATTACTACGAGACGCACACTGCAGCGGAAGTAGGGTTAGAGAAGTCAATCTAACTATGCGTGTGTTGAGGTAGTAGACGAAGTAGTTGATCATCGTGATCCTGATGCCGATCAACGCCACAACGAGCAACACCTCTATCAGTATCCACACATTTAGGGCTAGAATGCCGATTGTGGGTGTAATAGCACTTGCAAGCGGCTAGGGTTTAGCTTGAAGGTGGCTGCTAGGGTTTTTCTCGAGGTGAACAGAGGTGTTTGTCCATGACCTCCCCGCCTCACTATATATAAGCTTCCTTACTTAGGCCTAGGGCACCATGGTATAATAAGAGTTTACTTGGATCTTTATCTGAATTGAGCCTTTTTCCGAATCACGTTCGAATAAGCATTCCAACCCGTCAAGCGTTCAACCCTTTAGGTCCATATAAATTTGGTCGTGACATGAAAATGTCTTTCCAATCACCCTGTTAATAGTGGTCTGTAGCAATACATATTAATCCCAAAGTATATGTAAAGATCATATCGACTAAACCTGTAATTCTCTTATGTACGAATCCCTTTGCATTACGATATCGATCAAGCTTAAGGCAAGACTTGTGTCATCCTCTTAATAGCTCAATTACTCTCTCGATCCTATGATGGATTTTAAACTTGTGATTGACTCCTTAATCACCTTGGTATGACCATGCACTTCCATAATCCATTACATCGAGGGGCCTAGAAATATGTCTCCTACAGAAGGGGCAAATTTTATCTTGATTACTCACATCACACTACATATTTCATAACAAAATTAAAAACTACTTTTATGACTAACCTGCTATAGAGTAGTGTTTCGTAGTTTTAAAATAAGCTACTACGTATATTAGGAACCACGATGATTTTAAGTCTAAGGACTTCACATAAACAGTATTTGAGATTAACTGATAATATATAAAATCTCTACAGTATCTCATACTGGGCCTATCCAATATATGTTCAGTAACATATGTCCATATTATCGGTTTGGTATCTCCATACCATAATCCATGAGACATGATCATTAATCAATACATATGTTGATCTTACAATCATATTTGTCCCTCATATGATATATGATCAGGAATCATTTAGAAATAGCAACATTTGACATTAGGAATCTCATAAATATGTAACATACTCATTGATCAATAATAATAATATCTATTTCAAGAACCAAATTAATATATCATAAACATAGTATGTGATATATACAATATCTTCATATTGCTTCTATGACATATTACTAACAGTCTCCCACTTGCACTAGAGTCAATCATGTAGATATCTAATACCGATTGCCCTAACATGGGCCTCATGTATTGGCTGAGGAGGCGGCTTTGTCAACAGATCTGTAATGTTCAAATCTATTTCTACTTTGTATATCTTTATGTCACATCTCTCCACTATCTTGTGGATGAGGTGAAAACACAATAGAATGTGCTTAGACTTCTGGTGCGATCTAGGCTCCTTGGCTTATTCAATAGCCCCACTATTATCACATTTGAGGTCCATCGGACTGATTGCACAAATTGCCACACTAAGTTCAGAAACAAATTTCTTGATCCAAACAGCCTCTTTAGCAGCTTCAGAAGCTGCAATGTATTCAACTTCCATTGTAGAATCAACAACTGTATCCTGCTTAGAATTCTTCTAGCTCACTGCACCACCATTTAGGTAGAACACAAATCCAGATTGTAATCTGAAATCGTCTTTGTCAGTTTGGAAGCTAGTATCGGTGTAACCATTTACAACGAGCTCTTCATCACCTCCATAGACTAGGAACACATTTTTAGTTCTTCTCACGTATTTCAAGATGTTCTTTACAGCAATTCAATGACTTTTACTTGGATCTGATTGGTATCTACTCATAGCACTTAAAGCACACGAGACATCTAGACATGTACAAAGCATGGCATACATAATTGATCCAAAAGCTGAAGCATATGTAATTGCATTCATCTTATCCCACTCATCAGGTGTACTAGGACACTAATTCTTGCTAAGATTTATACTATGTGACATAGGTAGGAAACATTTCTTAGACTTCTACATGTTGAATCTTTTCAACAACTTGTCAATGTATGTATTTTGGTATAATCCAATTAGCTTTCTTGATCTATCTCTATAGATCTTGGTGCCCATAATGTATACCACATCTCCTAAGTCTTTCATAGAGAAACTACTTTTCAATGAAGACAACAAATTTGAGCATAGGAATGTTATTTTCGATCAATAATATGTCATCCACATATAAGAACACAAATACAAGTGTGCTTTCACTAGTCTTCTTATAAACACAAGGCTCTTCTTGATTCTTGATGAAACCAAACCCTTTGATCACTTTATCAAAACTAATTTTCCAACTTCGAGATGCCTGTTTTAAACCATAAATGGGTTTTTGTAGCTTGCATATCTTTCCAGCTGATTGTGGATCGTCCAAACCAATGGGTTGTGTCATGTACACATACTCACTCAGATTTCCATTAAGGAAAGCTGTTTTGACATCTATTTGTCAAATCTCATAGTCAAAACATGCAGCAATCGCTAGAATGATTTGAATAGACTTCAACGTTGTGATGGGCGAAAAAGTTTCATCATAATCAACACCTTAAATTTATTTAAAACTTCTGGCCACCAATCATGTCTTATAGATGTGAACATTTCCATCCATGTCTATCTTTTTCTTGAAAACCCATTTGCACTTAATGGTTTTAATACCATCAGGGGGATCAACCAAGTTTCAAACTTGATTACTATACATGGAATCAATTTCGGATCTCATGGCTTCAACCTATTTCTCAAAGTATGATCCCACCATCGCTTCTTCATAGGTCTTAGGCTCATATTTGTCTAACAACAATATGTCTCTTTATTGAGTAGTCAAGAACATGTACTTCTCAGGTGCATGACGTGACCTCTCTGAACTACGTGATGCTAGTATGTCTACAACAGGTTTTTCAACACTTTGTTCAACCTGCTATAGTTGTATAGGAGCTGAAACACTTTTAGGTGCTTCTCAAATTTCTTCGAGTTGCACCATTCTCCCACTATCCTTTCTTGAGAGAAACTCTTTCTCTAAAAAAACCCCATGTTGGGCAACAAATATTTTGCCTTCTCCTTGATTATGGAAGTAATATCCTTTTGTCTCTTTAGGATACCCAACAAAAAAATATTTGTTAGACTTAGGAGCAAACTTATTAGATTATAAACATTTTACATAAGCCTCACATCCCCAAATCTTAAGAAAAGATAGGCTAGGACGTTGCCCTGTCCACGTCTCATATGGTGTCTTTTCTACTGATTTAGATGGAACCCTATTTAATGTAAACACGGCTATTTTAAGAACATATCCCAAGAAGGATAATGGAAGATCACTTTGGCTCATCATGGACCACACCATATATAATAAGGTGCGATTTCTCCATTTAGATACCCCATTTCATTGAGGTGTACCTGGTGGAGTTAACTATGGAACAATTCCATAATCCTTCAAATGATTGCTAAACTTATGGCTCAAATACTCGCCTCTACGATCAGATCATAGAAACTTGATTGTTTTTCTTAAATGATTTTGTACTTCATTTTGAAATTCCTTGAACTTTTCAATGGATTCAAACTTATGCTTCATTAGGTAGATATACCCCTATCTACTAAAGTTATTAGTAAAAGTTATGAAGTATTGAAAATCACCTCTGGCTGTAGAGCTTGTTGGTCCACATACAATATGTACGAGTGCCAATAAGTTACTTACCATTTTATCTTGACCAGTGAAAGGTGAACTTGTCATCTTGCCAAGCAAGCAAGATTCGCTTGTTTCAAATGATTCAAAATCAAATGAGTGTAGAAGACCATCTCTATAGAGCCTCTTCATATGTTTGTCATTTATGTGGCCCTAGTGACAATGCCTTGTAACCGTGAGATTCAAATCATTAGAACATTATCTTTTTATATTAATGTTATGGATCGGTGTTACTTCAAGATGTAGAACATATGACTCATTGACCACTAGAATATAACAATATAACATATCTTTAAAATAAAGAGAACAACCATTGTCCACTAATTTAAAGTCATAACCTTCTTCTTGTAAACAAGAAGTAGAAATAATGTTCCTAGATAGAGATGGATCACAATAACAATTATTTAATTCCAAAACTAATCTTGAAGGTAAAGACAACAACACAATGCCAACAGCCACCGCATCAACCCTTTGCTCCATTGCCAACGCAAAGATCCACTTCACTCCTTCTCAAACTTATACTTCTTGTTAGCCCCTACAACAATTTGCATATGTGAGCACCCAATCCGGTATCAAATACCAAAAAATCAATAGATGAAGTAGCAAGATTAATCTCTATAACATTTATACCTGAAGCGAAAGTCACACTTCCCTTTTTCTTAACATCCTATAAGTATTTTGGATAGTTCCTATTCCAATGTCCTGATTCCTTGTAGTAAAAGCAAGCTACACCAGGAGCAGCACCCTTCTTATCGCGCTTGGTGGCCTAGGAGTTGATCGCGAACTGATCAGGAGTTAACTTTCTCTTGACCGTGATTTTCTTGACATTGGGCTTGCTCTTGCCTTTCTGTATCATCATCACATGATTAGTACTTTTCTTAATGCTATCCTCAGTAGATTTTAGCATCCCATGCAACTCAACCAAGGTCCTATCCATATTGTTCATATGATAGTTTAATATTAATGGCTTAAATCTTGAAAAGAGCAATAGGAGAGTCAAATTAGTAGCCACTACTTGGCTATGGGGAAAACCAAGCTTTTTCAGACTCTCAATATAGCCAATCATCTTAATCACATGAGGGCTGACGAGATTCCCTTCCGCAAGCTTGAATGCATACAAAGACTTTGAAGTGCTGAACCACTCAGCCCTTGCTTGGTGACCCTATAATTATATTATAGGCATTCATGTTCTTATATTTCTTTTGAAGCTCAGAGGACATTGTGACAAGCATGACACAACAATCATTCGTGTGTTTCTCATGAGCTCTTCATGCAGCCACTGTAGCATTATCGAGTAAGTTGCCAGGTAAAGAAGTATCAAGGACATACTCCTTGCACTCTTGCTTGAAACACTTCTCAAGTTGTGATACTAATCCATAAAAATGTTCTATTTAGCTTTTCTTCTCAAGAGTAGATCACAAATTAAAAGAACCAATTGTATTGTTAGCTGACATGATCTACAACATAAGAATACGTAAAGTTTAGTACTATGTTTATTTACATCTTTTATTAAACTATTTAACAAAAAAACTCAAACTATATGTTTTGTAAGAAAACTCTCTCTAAGTGATATAGTGGGTCAAGATCCTCATATCACTAATTTCTAGTGAGTTTTGGCATCATAACTAAAAAACTAGTGACATGGGTAAGCAATACTTTACTAATCATATCCCTATGTGATTTTTGTTTGTTCGGTGGCATCAACATGCCCCGACCCCAACCTATGCCCTAAAGCCAAAACTTTTTTGATAACCTTGTTAAGTAAACCAAATACTTTTGCATGTAGATGTCCGACATCTACCCTAAGTACTAATGATGACCAACTGTACTCTACTTTGGTAGGACTATTATATGGTGATCATTCTCCTTAGGTGAAACATATGGAATGGTACAAATACCTAATTTTTACTATGAGGGACTCTATCCTACCATAGCAATATTTTACAAATATCATTGCATAAAAGTAAAATAGAAAGCATCACAAATAAATACATTCAACTGTGAAATAGTATAGCCTAAAAGAATGGTGATATCCATCTCCATGTAGACAATCTCCATCCTCCACATATCTCCTTTGGGTCATCATCCTTGAAAACTTGTAACTTTTAATCTAGGCTACTAATTATAATAGCTAGAAATTTAATATTACAAAGATAAATTCAAGCACTATTGTATACACGCAGGTCGTTAAATACAATAAAGGTAACTAACAATAACTAGAATAATCATGACACGCAGGTCATGAATAAATGTTACATGTATCACATACATCTCATACATTCCAAATAAGCTATAGGGCTATATTATTCACATCATTCTCTGCAAAAATAAGTTAAACGTAGAATTGTATTCTACCTAACGATGTAAACCTAAGACACTATAAAGGTACACACGGTGGTCTTGCTAGCTGGTTAGCCGGCGGGGGGTTGAGAAGGGAGCCACCCCTCACGAGTTTCAAGGCCAATCCAAGACTCTTTCAAGGATACTAGTTTTTATATTGGCCCAAGGCAATCAAATCCATTATTTACTACTATTCATCATAACGTCCTTATGCCTATTTGAGACAATCTCAAGGATACTAGTAGTTTCATTGATCCGATCCATAACCTACTAGTACTCAGCATAACAAACTTATGCCGATCTGAGACACTCTTAACAACGTTAGTAGTTCCAATGACCCGAGGCTATAGATCCATAACATACTACTACGAGGCATAACAACTTTATATTAGTCTGAGACACTATCAACGATGCTAATAATGCTATGATCCATGCCTCATCCAATCCCTATTCACCAATTGATCTTATCAATCCATGCTACCATCAATCCTTCACATGAATGATTGATCTAGATTGTAATAGATCCAATCTATTACTACTGCATATCAACATATGCGATGATCTAAATCGCAAACTACACAAGATGGCTCTAATACTACTAATGAGGAAGATATAGGCTATGATAGTATAAAACAAATTTTTTTTATTGTGTACACCATGACATCATGAGAAGTAGGGATTATGGATCATTATCATGAGACGCGCAATGCAGCGGAAGTTGGGTTAAAGAAGCCGATTCAACCACGCACGCGTAAAGGTAGTAGACAAAGTAGTAAATTGTTGCAATCATGATGCTGATCAACACCGCAATGAGCAATGCTTCCATCGGTATCCACACGTTCGAGGCTAGAACGCCGATTGTGGGTGTACTAGCACTCACAAGCGGCCAAAGTTTGGCTTAGGAGGTGGCGACTAGGATTTTGCTCGAGGTGAATAGAGGTGTATGTCCTCGCCCTCTGTGCCTCCCTATATATAGGCTTCCTCACTTAGGCCTAGGGGACTATGGCCCAACAGAAGTCTACTTGGATTTCTATCTAAATTGAACTCTTATCTGAATCACATTTAAATAAGCATTTCAACCCGTTAAGCGTTCGACACTTTAGGTCCATGTATATTTGGCCGTGACACATATAATCTCTGCAATATCTCATAGCGGGTCTATCTAACACTTTATTCGCCAGTGCACTCGATGCCATAGGAATCCTAAGAAGTGAACTCAAACTATCTGAGGAGCCCTTCCATAGGATCACCCTAAAGTCATCATCAAAACAGCTAGGGAATATAACTGTAACCATAACTTTTAGCATAATCGACCACTTCGAACTAAGAAAATTACATTTGATGTCACCGAGTTCAATACAACATACAGTGCCATCTTTGGGCAGGCTACACTGGCCAAGTTCATGGCACTATCACACTATGCATATCAGCTTGTCAAGATAACAAGATTGAAGGGTGTCATTACCATACATGGGAATGCTAAAGTTGTGTGTAGTATGACAAGCAATGCCTTAACATAGTTGAGCAAATTCCTACCACACCGACCGTAGATGAGCCTTCTCAGAAACAAAGAAAGTTCAAGATATCGGCAAAACCTGAAGGTATTGTCAAGTTGGTACTACTCTCAAGCTCAACCCGACAAAACATTCAAGATAGGGGCTGGACTTGATGAAAAATAAGAACTCAAACTTATCACTTTCCTCCGAGAGAACGCAAACATATTCACTTGGCAATCGTCTAATATGCCTAGGATCTCTAGGGAAGTGATTAAGCACAAACTAATAGTGTGACTAAATGCATGACTGGTCAAGTAAAAATTGCGATGGTTTGCGCTCGATTGCAAGGAAGATATTCAAGAAGAAATCAACAAGCTCTTGAAGTCAGGATTCATCAGAGAAGCCCTTCATCCTAAGTGGCTCACCAACCCTGTGATGGTATGAAAAGCTAACAGAAAGTGGAGAATGTGTTTGGATTTCACCAATCTCAACAAGTATTGTCCACAAGATCACTTTTCTCTCTCTAGGATAGACCAACAAGTAGGCTTGTGCATTCATTAGATATATGATCTCCTCCTCTCTTGGGAGGATTGGAATTTATACCCATAGGGTACCCTCTAGATCTAAGTAGAACATAGTGATCATGGTAGGAAACATCCAAGTAGTACTTGTCATCTCCAGTTTGGAGTTGGTAGTCCTATCCATGTACTATTGATAGGTTATACCTAACAATAGTATTTTAGGAGAGTAGTATACGGTTGGAACCAATGTATATGCAAGATGAAAGTAAAGAGGCAAGAGACAAGGATTTTTATACTAGTCCATACCCTTGAGAAGGGTAATAACCCTAGTCTAATTTACATGTATAGATCGAGATGTGTTGCACCGAGTACAAAGGGGTTGCAAGCTAGTTGTCCTAGCCTACCAAACTGATCTTGACGAAGTAATCCGATAGGTTGTAGTTGGCAGCTAGATGTAGAGATTCCTCCTAGCGTAATCTCAATGTGGCTTGTGTCTATAACTTATGACTTGATCCTTTCTCTCCTCGTGGGGTTCTCTATTTATACAGAAATATGTCTCTGAATAGGACTTAGAATCCTTCCTTAACTGGGGAAGACAAGTTCCTTGTCTGTAGTCTTATCCATATTCATGTATACTCTTCCATATAATATTAGGTTTGATGTATTCTCGGCGGTCACCAACACAAGTATATAGGGTATGCCATATCTATAACACTGATAGTAACTCTCGACCTCTATGCAAATGTATGCTCCAACATTATCGAGAATATATTACCCAAGAAGCTATGTTGATATTATGAAACTACACATGAATTATCCAGTGTGTTAAGGTTGACAACACAGTCCTTTACTCTGGGTTATTTATTATAACATTGTTAGATTTTGAATTTGGATAGAGGTCAGAATCTCAACCACCAAATATAAACAACTTTAATATCGCCGAAAAGTGAACCGTCATTACGGGATTAAAAATTCCAATAGCGTGATTAACCTTAATTTCGTTCGCTCCACTATTGTTGTTTCCTTCATCTTCAACCTCTCGGCACCTAGCAAAACCCTAATCCTCTTTCTACCTAGAACTCCCATTTTCCACATCACCATTGATGGATCTCTACAATTCCATCATGAGAGACAGAGCTCTCAGGACTCTGCAGGCATAAGGGTCATTTCCTAGTCCTAGAACCATGGCTCGTCGAGGAGGAGGTACAAAACCCAACAGTAAACTTGGCTAGATTGTAACTTTAGCGAGCTTTACACAATGTGGCTTTCTCCCTCCTCCTCCTTTTGAATTTCTATATCTACTCCTTGAATTTGATGGCATCCATCTTCTCCACCTCAATCCTAATTCCATCACATTCCTTAGTATGTTCACCCATCTTTGTGAGTCATACTTGGGAGTGTGCCCCTTCCTTTCTTTGTCTAGGTACTTCTATGAACTCAGGTTCATAGAGTCATCAAGAATCATAGGCTACTATGGTGTTCGACTTTGCGATGGACTAAAGGAGGAGTACATCCCTTTGATCACTCCCACCTCTAGAAAGTTGTGGAGGGAAAATGGTTTTATCTCCATACTAGCACAACTTCCCAATTCTGTGTTGTCCTAATTGAGAAAGCCAAACACCTAAAATTCTAGGACTCATCACCTCCAAGATATGAATCCCTACATATCTTTGTTAGAAAAATCAAGGAGTTCATACAATGTGATTTGACCCCATATATGAGTACATGGGTGAAAAAGACCCTACTTAGATATCGAAATGGGATATAATCATCTATCTTTAGCAAATGTCTATATAGATTCATCTAAAGACTTTTACTGATCATTGATGACGTCTTTCTTGTAGAGCTTACTGATGAGGTGGTACAAAAGCACACTAGTGCTATGGTGACCGACTAACTATCATTAGTCAACAACGTCCTTCTTCCAGTATGTGACCTGTCCTAGATCTATTAGGACAAGATTGTGAATCTAAGTACTTGACCTATCCTCCATTTTTAGCATAGTCGATGTAATAGGAGTGTAATGCAAGCACTTACATGAGTTGCCTTTGACGAACGTCATCAAGCCACTCATTGATCACTAGGACATTACTACAACCAAGGAAACGGTGGTGAAGAAAACTAGAGGAGCTGTTGTCAGGAGGACAGAGAAGACTACTCCCGACCAAGTTGCAATAGGATCGCTGGGGCTAATATCAAATAGGTTGGCTTTGGATGAGGATCTACTAGAGGTGTCTTGACAAAGGGCCCTCATTCCTCGGTAAGATATCAATTATGTCCCTATGCTCCCTAGAGAGTGAATTAAGGATAAATTTGATAGATTGAGATGTTCTCTATGTAGACCTTGTCCCCTACCAATGCTCCTTGAGGTGGTAGGTTGAGGCTTATCGACCCTACTTCTAAGAAGAGAACCAAGTAAGCATATTGACTTGATACTCTCCTTTGTATGAGTTTTTGGTTTGGGTAGTCTACAAAGTAACCTCTTCTTCGTCGTCTTCTATATCTAGGGTCACTCTGTCCATCTTCAAGAATATCATGAAGAAACATGACGAAGTTAGCTCCCGCTCGCTAGTCCCCACCATTACTTCTCCTCCACTCTGTACTCCACTACTGATAGTCGTTGTCATGACCTCTCTGAATAATGTCTTCAATCGCTTGGATCACACTTGCCGGGAGATAATCTCCACGAGCAAGGTGCCTAATTTTTAGGCTGATAGGCTCCTCGCCAAGCTCATTATCACTCAAGAGAAGATAGGTAGGCTCAAAGAGGAGCTAGAAATGATGAAGATTGACAATGAGAGCCTATGCCTCCTTGTGAAAGATAACGAGGAAAACTGTCAACAAGGCGAGAGTGCTGGTGAAGGAGAAGAGCAAGAGGGATGCACTCCATGATAGCCTCTGAAAGAACTTCGTTGCCTTCAATGAAGTAGTGATAGGACTTGGCCACAAAGTGCAAGTTTCTCAGTATCCCGACGAGTACTCTGTGCTGGCATCTCTCGGGAAGATGGCAGGTGAGCTGGTGAAGGTGGGCATTGACATCTTCAACAAGGCTACCTAGAATGCCCACCAAGGCTTCACCACCAGGGCTTTCCATGTCCTTGCCCGCACCAAACTCCAATACTCGAAGTAGATCTTGAGATGGTGCTACGTGAGGGTGGGAACGACAAGCAACAGGAGGCAATGATGGACAAGATGGAGGTGGCAATGAAGATGGTGGCCAGTCTATATATGGGAGTAGTAATATTCTTGATGATGATGTTTGTTAAATACTTCTATTTTTTTATATTGTCAGAACAACTTTGTCAAACTAGAAGCACATAATCTTTTTTTCATCCTGCAATCCGATTCTCCTTTGTTGACACTACATCATACTGAGGAGAATGTGAACGAAGTGGCAAACTAGCAGAGTGGTCGGCCTTAAGATATATTAAAAATATTGGATTCTTCTCTAATAACCATGTCCTAACGAAGTATCAAAAAATGATTTCTTCCCTCAAGGCTAAACTTAAGTTCTTCCAAGCACAATGCCAAAGTATGTATTCATGTCTTCTCCCCTTATTCAATTTGGTTCTAATCTAAGCAAGTATCTAAGGAGACAAACACATGAGTGTAGGGTTCAAGGAGTCTAAAGAGGACTTCAGGAGGTAGATTAGGTGCATAGAGATTAACCTCAAGAAGGAGAGGATTGAGAACGAGATGGCTCTACTCCCCAAAAATCAAGAAATACAGATGTTGACAAATAGAGATATATTGCTCTTGGCATATTTGGAGAGCTCATAAGGCTCTGCTCTATATTTTGATAATAGTGCCACACAAGACATTGGAAGGATATATGAGGTGGATAAAAGTGACTTGAAGCCTACTAGGAGAGCTCCCTGCTAGATTTGATAAATGCCTAAAGGATGAATGTCATCATGTCAGTCAATATGCTGAGGGTCATCTGCTAGCATGCCTAAAGGAAGCTTATCCTTGCGTAGTATAAACTTAGGCTTTAGTAGGTCTCGTCGATCATCCAATGAGATAGATGTGTTTGCCCAATCTCTTGTAATTGATGAGAATTTGTATAAGACCATGGACTAGCGATGGCCATTCTAGTAATGTAGTCAGCATTTGTGTATCTGCAAAAGACATTTCACTAGACATCAACAATCATATGATATATGAAACTCTAGTAATGTATATTAAGCAGTATTAATATTATATGAATGTTGAGTATACATCTTTACTTTATTTAGAAATCTCATCTGATAACTATATCGTATACTTCCCCTAGCCCTTTGTTGTTTTGTTGGGAACATGATCCTAGGAAGGCAGCCAGAATGCATAATCACAATAGCAAAAAGTGGAAATACCCTAGCCCCCAACTGTGAAGTTGGGAAAACCAATTCTCGATTACACAGTTAGTAATACTTATAATAAGAAGCAAAGTCTCCTAGCCTCTAGCTACTCAGAAATATAGGGCAACCCCTACCTATGAATAACCGAGGAACATATAAGGCATAGAGGTTGTATACTTTTTTATTGAAGTTGATATGTAATATATCAGATCAATGGGGAAAATATGGCACATTGTATTGATATTGAAAAAGATACATTTAAAACATACATATTGGACCGACTACACATAAAATTTTCATTGTTGGTCGATATTCCAAAAACTTGTTAATTCACGGCCTTCATCATCGGTAATTTTATACACTCCTAGATGAAGTATTCGGAACACCTTGTAAGGGCCTTTCCACTTGGGGAATAACTTATTTTGTCCCAATTGGCTATGAACCCATCGGCAATTTTATTTCCATAGCTTTATCTAGCATGGATGTCTACAAGGAGCTCCATTGCATCTTTCATTGAGATGGACTTTAGTAGAATGTCATTATGTGCCCTATTGTACAAGTCATCTCCTATCACGGAATAGAGTTTAGCTTTTTGGGTTTCTGTTGCTATGTCATCATCTAAAATAATGTTTGAGACTAGGTATTGATTAATAGGCATTCACTAATTGCTATTAGTCTCAGCCAACCGCATTTGTCAATCTTGTCCATATCGATATTGGATGTTGTTATAGCCCCCATGTCCTCAACAACGGTGGGCAAGACTTTATTCTCAGGTGTGCTACTGACAGAAGGGGTTGTCAATACTTCAAGGAATGTGCCAGGTTCAACTGGTTCTCTTAGATTATTAGCACCAAAATTATCCTTTTGATAAACATGTTGCACTTCGAGGCCTTTGAACCTGCACTCTAGCTTTCTGACTTTGGCTATGAGCACTTGTAATCTGTGTGCACCTGATTGGAGGCCTATTGTAAGTTCCCTTTCACAAGTAGTCTTTTTATTCTAAGTGCGACTGCATCTCTTAACTCAATGAGTAATCCTTTGTACTTGGTTGTGTTGTTGGTGGCACAAAAATCAAGTTGTATGATATACTTGAGTTGGTTTCCTATTGGTGAATTGAGGATAACTCCTGCCCCTACACCTTGATTGTTGAGTGCTCTGTCAAATGCCATAGTCCATATTTCACCGGTTGTACTAACGATATTAGTGTTCATAGAAATAGTCCATTATGCGAGAAAATCGGTGAGAACATGGGATTTGATGGCGTAACGACGAATGAAACTGGTGTTGAATTGGCTGAGCTCAATGACCCACTTGGCAATGCGTCTAGCCATATCCTTACTATAGACAACTTTTTCGAGAGGACATGAGGAGGCGACTATGACCTCGTGGGCTTGAAGATAATGGCACACCTTTCTGGACGTCATCACAGTCGCATAGAGCAACTTTTGAATTTAAGGATATATTGTTTTGCATTATAGAGGACCTTACTCACGTAGTAGACCGGGCATTGTATCTTGATGCGCTCTACAACAAGTACCGTGCTGACTAAGTAAGGTGTGGCAGCAATATACAAAAATAGCTCCTCTCATGGTTAGGGAGTGATGAGGATGGGTGGGGTGGTAAGGTACCTTATTAGCTAGAGAAAGGTGTTCTCAGCTTCTGTGGTCCACTCAAACTTATCGTGTTCCTTCAATAAATTGAAGGGTAACCCTTTTTCTCCCATCCTTACCAGAAATCTGTTAAGTGCTGCCATGTACGCTATTAGCTTCTACACCTCCTTCAACCATGTCAGCGATTTTGTGTCCTCGATCACTTTAAGCTTTTTAGGATTAGCTTCGATGCCTCATCCAAAAATGAGGAATCCGAGTAATTTTCTCTATGGTACTTTGAATGTGCACTTTTTCGGAAGAGGAGGTTGTGTATGTACGTTAATATCACCAAGAAGGCATAGTGAATAAATTGTATGTAATATAATGCAGTGTAAAGAAATACTTACCTACTATGAATGCTAGCTAAGCTTCTTTACACTGAAATAAAAGTATGGAACTCCACTGATAGCTTAACTACATGTGAGTTGAGAAGTGTGGGAGGCATATTTAGAGTGTCTTAAGAAAACCAAAAAAAAAGTCAACAATGATCACCCACAACAACTTTGCATATTGAAAACCAAAAAAGAACATAGTCAAAGAAAGTCAAAGCTAGCCAAGTCATCTCTGATGGGCTACAAATAGAATCGTCATGGATGACTAACCTCTGATGGGATCTATTTGGAGCCTGTCATGGATGATGTGACCTCTAACATGCCAAAAATAGAGCCCATCACTCATAAGTCACCTTTGACAGGCTCTATTTGGAGCCCTTCACAAATGATGCACATCAGTAACAGGGCAAGTGGCACCCATCACGGATGTGCTTGACCGGCTTTTGACCACATCTAGGGTTAGAGTCACATACTTCGCCTTCACACTTCACACTTCATGCCACCGCCACCATTGTCGCCAAGCTTATAGCCGCCGATGACGATGAGCCCCTAGCTGTCACTGCTCCCTAGGATCTATGATCCCCTCCTCCACCCGTCGTTGACGCCACTGCCAGAGCAGTAACAAAGGGAGAACCAATCTCCCTACCACCACTGTTGCCACAGTCAATGATGATGACCCCAAGCATCATCGACAACTCGAGCATTGACCTCTCCTCCTCCACCTGCCATTGACACTAAGAAGCTGAGAGGAAGAGTTGGCATCGGGCTCCCTACCACCACCTCTGTTGCAATTGACGACAATGACCCCCGAGCACTACCGACAACTCGAACACATGCCTCCTTCACCAAGCTTGCCGCTGCTGAAGGTGAGCATCCATAATCCCACCTTATCGTCCTCGCGCATGCTTCCACTACTGATTTGCTATATCCAGTTCATCCTCGCACACATTTTTTTGATTTTAGGGAGTTCTATTTTAGATGTGTATTTTTTTTTGGAATTTGAATGTATGACTTAGGGAATTTAGTTCGGGTTATTTATGACTTAGGCATTTTATAAAATTTGATCGGGAGTGTATGACTTAAGGAATTTCTAGAATATAGTTTAGGCATTATATACATTTTAGGAATTTTTCCTCAATATGTATGAGGAATATAGTTTAGGAATTATATACATTTTAGGAATTTTTTCCTCAATACGTATGTATGACTTACGTAGATGTCTGATCAACAACCAACCACGTCAACCACAACTAGCGCAACCACCTCAAGCCACAACCTTATGATACAAAACAATCTACCAGATACCATATTAACAATCACAGAGATTGACATAATAGGAACTCCAGTAGCACCAACGTTCGTGGTTAATAAGTTCTCTAGTGCATGTAGAGTACTTGGGATGTGGTACTTTAACATCCTACACAAGGATGTGGACAAGGTGATAGCTGTGGAGAAGACAGAAGCATGGACAGGGTTCAATGAGTACTTCCAATACCCACTAGATGATGAGGATGCTCTAAAGCAAAGAACATTCCAAAAGATGGGTATGGCTTGGAAGAATCTCAAGACAAAGCTCGTTAATGAGTTTGTACTCAACCTCATCCACTCAACATCATTCTACGAGTACCCTCATATCACACCACAAGTCTAGGATGAATTTGTGGCTTTAAAGACCACACCTAAGTTCTAGGTAATTAGCGAGGCGCACTGGTAACTACATGCTAGAAATGAGCACGCACATTGGCTTGGCACTAGCGAGTATAGCGGAAAGAAAGAGCAATGACAGAATGATGATGAGATTGCAATAGATTCTAACACACCACCCCCCATTTGCTGACATCCCAGAAGAACAGACATGGAATTGGGCAAGGGCATAGGGGAAAGCAACCCCAATAGAACAGTTACCTTTCTAAACCTAGCCAAAGTTTATGAGCAACTTGTGAGTTCTCATTGAATATTCTTTAAATTTCCTAATTATATTACCAATGCTCTAACCTGTAGGTTGAACTATAGGTTTCTTTAATTGTTGAGCAACAGTCTTCACAAGGCAAAGTTGAGTTGGTGTGGCATGAGGATGGCATCCTCCCAAGGGCACTCGGCAATCCTAAACATCCTGGCTAGACAAAGAGGACTTGGCTCTACCGTGCCATGGAAGATTGGGATAGCCAAGTACAACGTGCAATACAAAAAGTGGAAACTAAGGCATAGAAAGAGGTCCATATGAAAGAATGACTGAAAGAGGAGGTGAAGGAGGAGCTTCGTCATAAATTCAATGCAAAACTGGTAGAGGTTGAGGATAAGCTCAGGGAAGAAATGCTGCAAAGGAATCCCGCCGAACCCCAACCCGCCATGTCAGTAGAAGTGAGCCCCATGCAATAGCAAAGTAGTTGCGCATCAACTAGGGTGGCTCAAGAAAATCCACTAGTTCCTACCATAGTCAACCAATTAAATGTGAGATCAATAAATCATGTACGCTTGTTTTAACTATCCTTCTAATCTATCTTTTTCTAAACACGTGTCTTAATTGTATGTGGACGTAGCCAACTGCATCCTACAAGTTAGGGTGATAGCGGCATTCTGCTACGATGCCATCGAAGGCCAAGCTTTTAAGCCAACTTTAGACACTAAAGTGCATAGCGCAGATTTGGTGGCTAGACATGCAAAGGTCCAGGTTGATGTGGTTAAGGATAATTTGATTAGCTAGCCTCTACAAATCCCACCAATTAATGAAATAATGACGTTAAGCACTGCACATGGGACCTTTATACAATGGCCCAAAGTCCTAATTGTTATAAAGATGGCTCCGAGGTCAACTCAACCCAGTGCTCAAGTGGCAGGCCCAGTTCCTTTAGCTCCTCCAACCATTGAAGCTCCACCGGCCATTGAAGCTCTATTTTTAGATTCCATGGATTTTAGTTTTGACTTCCATGAAATAAACATAGATCTCCCACCTTCCCAAAAAAAAAACAAGGCCAATTTGTCACCATCAATTGTGGCTAGTAGAAAGCCTCGTGAAAAAGGAAAAGGAAAAGGAAAGGTGCAAGAATCATGCTTGGCTCCCAAGAAACTAGACCTACATAAAGACATGTCGTTGGCTCCAAAGAGCGTAGCTATAAGCACATTCAAGCGAGGCATGCCATTGGCTATAGACAATAAGTTAGCTAGCATGGGTATTGCTTGCCGAGAGCTGCATTGATACTATATGGAGAGGACAAACATGGAGAGGAAGAATAGGGAGACATCCATAGTGGATCATCACGACCAAGAGCCCTTCCTGGCGCCACCCAGTTTTATGATAGTGTGCTTTGATGATCTTTACAACCTCTTCAAGCTATGAGCGGTTGACACATGCCTGCTAAAGTGCTACTGATTTTAAGTATTAAGACCTAGAAAAATATGCTAATAATAGTCTATATAGAAGGCTTATAAACATAGTTGTCCTTCTTAAGGACTATGTTTGAAAGAGTCACGTAGGATTGGATTCCTAGATCCACAACAAGTCAATGGGAAACAACTAGGGTCGGTATTGGAAGAGGTGGTAGACTATGTCAAGAACTACTTTTGGGCCCACTAAGACAAAGACTTTATCCTATTAGCACACAATCAGCAATAAGTCTATTACCAAATTAATAATTTTATTTAGCGAAGACACTAACTATACTAAATGTTACCAAGCGTATAAGTAGAGTTTTTAACTTTCAAAATATTAATGTCACAGGTTTCATTGGATTCTTATGTGCATAGTGCCAAAGTAAAGTAGGGTTTACTACCTTAACTCCCGTATAAAAGAGAAGTATGACTTTTTTTCCCTTCTTAGAGCTGCTTTGGATGACGCATGGGCCCAATACATGGAAAAAGGGGGCAAGCATAAAGCAAAAAAAATTGACCGCCATCACCACGTAGACTTTAAATGTTGCCAACAAGTTGGTGAAACTTGTAGTTTCTATGTGTGCCATAACATGAAAACTCTCATTACTTAAGTAACTTCATTAGATCCTGAAGTTTGTGCATATGTAGATTTAGGATACAATTATAGATTGGTGGTACAATTGCACATATGATACTAACTTTGCACCTCTATTACAATAGGCAAACATTAAAAACATTGTGCAACACAACTTCGAGAACATTAGAGGAGAAATAGATACCTTCCTATAGAACTCATATCTCTAAAAGGTAGCTTCCATTCGAAGTAGCAGCAAAGATATTGTAGAACAATTTTTCATGCTTATGTAAAATAGATAATTAAGTGGCATATTTTATATAATATGTGTAAAACAATTTTTGATGCTTGTGTGCATATTATGTATGTCGGTAACATTTGTATTAATTCTTTTGCTTTTTCAAATTGTAATTTAATTCATAGGTTGTGATTGTTCTTGTTTGAAGAAGTATGGGCGGTTTGATAAGTTCTTAAAGCTTGTAACTTAAAGTTTTATTGAATATGATAATTGAAAGAATCATGTGAGGCAACCAATTTAGTAGACTTGCAAATAATTGAGGCTTGGAATTTATGTGTTTGTAAAATGTATGGGGATTCTAGGGATTCTAGAAATATATATCTTTGTTTATGTCATTTTGCACTAGGCATGGCTAGCAATATTCTAAGGCTAGCCAATATTAAGATTTTAACTTTTTGGGTACAACCCCATCGGTAACGGGATAGAACGTAACCCCATTAGGGGTAAGCCACACTTGTGACGGGTGAGAACAAAACCCATCACCGATAGTCATCCGTGACATGCTCTAAAGTAGCCCATTAAAGGTAACCCAGTCATCTTTGACGTGTTAAAGTTGGAGCCCATCACGGATGACTCATCTGTGATGGGGTGGAACCATATCGGTGATGGGTCGATGTATCAACCTATCAAAAATAACTAACATCAGGATGTTAACGCCAAAATCTGGACGATCCGATGGTACTAAAACCGATCGGCTGAGAGGTCCGATGGAGGGTTTAATGTAGTCATCGGCCGATGGAGATACTGAGACAAAGCTGATGGTGAACTGTAGAAAAGTCGATTAGATTAGTAGAAGATTGGATCGGCTTGAAGACAGTAGATTGTCCAATCGGGATCAGGTCCGAGAAGCCCGAGGGAAAGAAGGAAAAGGATCGGCTTGACTAAAAGAAGGTCCGATAGCTACAGTGGAGAAGCCGATCAGGTTGCAGTAAAGAAAGACTCGGTTACAAATTGAAAGATTATTCAGATGAAACCGGGTTTGAGGAAGAGTCGTGGACTCCACGGCAGGGTGCTTATTTTTGTAAATTATAACCTTACTCAATTAGAGAGGTTTAGCTGGTTAGTTAACTTATTTAGGAATATTTTCCTTTGTTCTTACTAGGAAATAATGTCTGATGGTCGTAGACGTGTCGGACTCTGTCTGTAAATCCAGGGTATAAATATAGACCCCCTAAAAACATGTAAGATATCTCTCGATCATATACAAATTTGGCACATTGCCACCCTAGTTTATCTAGGTTTTACCAGCGGGTTCTGGCTCTCGACGCGGGGCTGCATCGGTTAAGTCCGATCTCTGGCGAAGGGGTAAGTCCCACCACCATCCCGATATGTCATGTTCTGTCTGAGGCTGCATCGGTTAGGTCCGACCTCTTAGGCAAATCGGATCTATCGCATCACATCCGTGCTGGACCTATCGGCCCGTTAACCTCCCTCTGCCGTCGTCAGTTTCGTGCTGCATCGGTTAGGTCCGACCTACGGGGCTACCGACAGTAGATCGAGCTTCAGGCCTATAGTCTTATGCACGGCGTATCATCGGAGTGTTAGCCGATGAGTTATCTATGCTCTGAGCTTCACGCCCAGCGCATCGGCCCCTTGGCCGATACGCATCAGCCTTTAGATGCGTCCCTCGACACGTAACGACGAACGTATCGGTCCCCCAGCCGATACGCGCCCGCCTTCAAAGAGACGTCCCCTCATCGACTCAACTAGCTGATGGGTTTGTTCCTATCCTTGCTACGGCATAGCCGATCCGGCGTCCTCCGTATCATCGCCGCTGGCTCCGGCCTCGTACTGTCTCGGTTAGGTCCAATCTTCGAGGTTCGGTGTTGATGGCGCTGCCACGGCGAGCGACGGGTCTCATGCTGTTATATCCGAAGCGGCATCGGCTTTGTAGCCCGTGCCTTCTTGTGTTAATCCTTGCCTAGGCCGCATGCGCCTTCATCGGTTTTTCCAGCCGATGAATTACTGTTCGGCTGTCCGGAGGGATCCCGTGCGTCTCGCCATCCTCTGAGCTCACCCTGGTTCCTCCATCGGCTCTGCGGTCTACCCCTCATCGACATATGTCTACATCGGCTCCCCAGCCGATCGAATAGCATCCCGATCCTATCGGCAGCCAGCCGATAGCAAGCGCTTGTATCGGATTCGCTCGTCTCACTTTCTTATCAATTGCAGGATCAAATTGACTGGCACGCCACGAACCTCGATGCTTAAGGACCTGCACTGGAGATAAACAGACCTCCTAGGCCTTCGCGTAACCGAGCCGCCGTCCCTCCCAGGTCGTGGGATTTTTTGGCGGCGAGCACGGTGACAGTAGCTAGTCAAACACATATGAGTTTTTTATATCACTGACTACTCATCCGTGACCTGGTCCTCCACTGTCATAGATGACCTATTCCACACTAGTGAGCTATCCTTCCACGAGATATTTTATCTTGTTTCTCGTCATGTCCCCTATTTTTTTGAATGGCTATATGGTGGAATAGGGAAGAAGACATAGCTTATTGTGTAATCGGTGGTGACATATGCACCAAGGTGCAAGTCAGTCATATGTATAGGGCACTACACTTAATGGAAATGATAAATGACTAAACATTGAAATCTTTCCTTGATATTAAAGTATATAAATGACCTCCTGCCGTAGATTTCTAAAAATGAGGTAAACCAAATATTTTTCGTTGGTTTGCATTGGAAATTCTTGTTTGCTCCCTTCTTTCTGTATTATAATTCAATCCATTTTTACTCAAGGATTAAGAATGGTGTGAAATTATGAGAAAAAAGAATGAAAATGACCATGGCATCCCTTTTTAAAATATTTCCCACATGATAGAGTATTTCATGGGAGCATCAATTCTAAATATAGCTACTTACCATTATCCTAAAATATATAAATTTCTAGCATAGCTATGTATCTGGACATACGTATGTAATTTGTTATATTTTAAGACGAAGAGAGTAAGAAATTAGGCTCCACATTAAAGTAGATCACATTTTTCCAAAATACCAGGAATAAAAGGCAGCTAAAATAAGGAGGTAATTGAAATAGCTTATCTAGACATGCATGCAGTAAAAATATACATTGATGTATTGCCTAAATATATTTTGGGGATACAAATCAATGCAAAAGATTAGGATATCATAACAATCCATTGATCTCTCTCTATATATATCAGTTTACGCGTGCACTTCTTGCTCACAACAAAACATAGGAAGATACGTGCAGAGTAGAAAAAAAATGGCGTCGATGTCTGTCTTCATCGTTGCTATGCTCATATCCAATTGGTTGGGGTTTATTGCAACACCAATTGCTCTAGTGGTAGGTAGTAGTTCCTCACATGTTGTTGAGTGACCCCGTAGGTCCTCCGAGTAATGAGATAGACCAGCATGGTGGTACTGTCCTAGGGCTAAGTGACCCCATAGGTCCTCCAAGTGATGAGATATACCATCATGGTGATACTGTCCTAGGTCTGAGTGACTCCATAGGTCGTTCGAGTGATGAGATATACCATCATGGTGGTATCGTCCTAGGCTCTAGTGATCTTATAGGTCCTCCGAGTGTGAGATATATCACCTTGGTTGCCACCATACTATCCTAGGCCCGAGAGACCCCATAGGTCCTTTGAGTGATGAGATGTATCACAATGATCACCATCATACTGCCCCGGGCTTAAGTGACCCCATAGGTTCTCCAAGTAATAAGATATATCACCATGATGGTACTGCTCCAGTCCCGAGTGACCCTTTAGGTCCTTCGAGTGATGAGATATACCACCCCGGTGTACTGTCCTAGGTCTAAATGATCTCATAGGTCCTCCAAGTGGTGTAATGACATAGGAATTGATTGGACAGTCTGCATATATTAGAGATGTACAACATTGTTCTCAAATTTGGTTTATTGTAATTGTGCATCTCCAACTCAAGCTGAAATAATAAAGCATAGCTTCGTTTTCAATTTTCTATTGTTGTTCTATTGTTTCCTCCCTATAAGAGTGATTGTTTGTATATTCTAGTTGGTTCCTGCTTTGCACACATGATTTTTTTTCTTCAATGTATTGTGTATTGTATTTCAGATGTGCTACTCGGTTTAGATCAAAGTCAAATACATTAATTTATCCTTTTTAATTATATTTTAGCACGAAGCCAATATCAGTGTCAACACAACAGCTGACTTCATTGGCATAGTATTTCTCATTATATTATTTGGGATAAAACCTTTCTGATCAAATTGTCTATACTCACGGTGCAATTGAATCTTTTTTGATAATGGAATAAATATTCCAGTCTCGCGGGACTAGATCGGTGGTCTGGAGATTTCCAAAGAAACATAGCTGGCACTGAGATCGTAGCAGGGTATTATTGTTCTCGAGCTTACAGTATCGTAGGTTGGTTTTTTCAGATGTACAATGCTCTGTAGCAGGTTATCTCTCTCTTTAGTTTAATTTTATTTTGCAATAATCATGGGAAAACTTGCAACATCCATTGTGAAAAAATATCGATACAATGAGGCTTTGCCGATGCATAAGATTATTTCAGATTTTTCCTTCAAAAAGACATCAGTTCATAATCAATTTCTGCTCATGTTCTGAAGTGGTTATCTCTGCATTTCTCCCTACTAACCAAGTCATGTTTTTTTTTAAACTAGTCATGTTCTACACGCTGCTCTGGAGCTATTGTTAAATGATTCTCGATTTCCTCGCTCTATGGATTGTCTATTTCAGTCAGTCAGTAAATATAATTCAGTTCACATTTTCAGTTTGTCATGAATTACTCTCTTTTTTAGATGAATGATATTATGTTAGCATGCCGAAATGTAGATGATGATTTTCGCTAAGGTCTTAATTATTTGATCATAAGGGTCCGTGAAAATTACATGCTACAGTTCTCTGGTTTATTTCTGCAGATGTTCCGTTTGGAGCCTGCTCGACAGAGCTTGGTGCAGAACATGTTTTGTCTGAATTTGGTCATTAAGAGTTAAAATTTGACAAATTTTCCATCGACGAACTGGCCCAGTGTTTTCGATGCAAATCCGGCTCAATTTGACAAATCGTACATAACATAGTTTAAAAGTGGGATACTAAGAAGAAGGTTAGTATCAATGTTATTAAGAGAGAAGCAACATAATCTTGCCCAGAATTTAATTTTGGGAAGTAATGACTGTTGAGCACCTCGATTCGAACCCAGGCCGATGGCTCCTGGCAGTTGCTTGCCGGCTGAGCTACACATCGTTCTGACATAACATAGTTTAGCCTGTTTTTTTTTCCCTTTCCCTTTCTGTTATGAAAACAAAGGGAAGTTGCAAGACTGCTACTTCTGTAACGGCTGGACAGGCTTGCTTTGCTTTCTGGGCTAGATGGGCCGAATAGCTTGTTAGGATTGGCAGTAACCAAGCAACTAATAAGGTCATAAACACAAAACGTTGTGAGTAAACTCTTCCACTATCTAATACAAAACACATTGATCGAATTGCAAATATGCAGAAGTTGGACTAAACTCTTCCACTATCTAATACAAGGAAATAGTAAATACTACATTGCAGTAGGGTTGTTATCTGCCTATTATTTTCTACGGGAAAAACAGAAATTCTAGCTAGTTAGTGACAAGAAGAAGCTAGCTGCCGGCGGCCTAAAGCTCATCGTGGTCGTAGTCGTCGTCATCGCTGCCGTCGTTGCCATCTTCGCCTGAGCCACCGGACCTCCGATACACCGCCGACGTGACGGGGTTGCACACGTCCTCCAGCTCCCTGAGCTCGTCGTACTCCTCCACCGGACCTCCTCGTACTCCTTGCCGGCGTAGAGGTTGCCGTCGAGCCACTCGTACGCCTCCCTCACCACCTCCTCCACCTTCTCCTTCTCGTCGCCTTCCATGGCCTCCGCCATCTTGGCATCGAGCGTGTTCTTGATGTTGTAGACGTACGACTCTAGGCTGTTCCGGGAGTCGACACCTTCACCTTGCGGTCCTCGTCGGCGAACTCCTCCCCCTCGCGGATCATCCGCTCGATCTCGTCCTGGCTGATCTTGCGCTCGTCGCCGGAGATGGTTATCTTCTCCGACTTTCCGGTGACCTTGTTCGCCGCGCTCACGCTGAGGATGCCGTTGGCGTCCACCTCGAATGTCACATCGATCTGCGGCGCGCCAGTGTGGTCGAACTTGCCGAGCAGCCGGTTGTCCCGGGTCATTCTCCGCTCGCCCTCGTACACCGGGACGGTCACCGTCGTCTGCTTGTCCTCGTACGTTGTGAACAGCTGCACCTTCTTCGTCGGCACCGGCTTGTTGCGCGGGATCAGGGTGTTCATCACGCCGCCGGCCGTCTCGAGGCCGAGGGCGAGCGGCGTCACGTCGAGGACGACCATGGTACTGGTGTTGTTGTCAACGCCGCCGCTGACTGAGGCCTTCAAATCCCGGCGCCCGTCGCTGGAGAAGATGAACAGCACACTGGATCACCTGGAACGCACACTCGCACACAAGAGTTCACACGAACTAGGCTAGAACGCGATGAACACGAGAACCTTTTTCGCAGTAACAACCGGCTTTTCTGTTGTATTCCAAACCAATTTATACTCTGAATTACAAAAACCCCAACACCAACCACGACACAGCGATCTTCTCGCCTCTGCAGTAGTCGTTCCCACGACTTGGAGACCAGACTATCACCTCGACGCCTAGACGCGATGGGAAAACAGGAGAACCCTTTATTCTAGCTGACCATGCTGACGATGTTGGCCTGGATAACGGCACCGTAGGCCACGGCCTCGTCGGGGTTGACGCCTTGGTTGGGCTCCTTGCCACCGAAGTAGTCCTTGAGCAGCTGCCGCACCTTGGGGATCCTAGTGCTGCCGCCGACGAGGATGATCTCGTCGATGTCGGCCTTGCTCAGCCTGGCGTCCGACATGACCTTCTTCAGCGGCACCATCGTCTTCCGGAACAGGTCGTTGTTGAGCTCCTCGAACTGCGCCCTGGACAGCGGCTCCAACAGGTCAACGCCGTCAAACAGCGACTCGATCTCGACGCGCACCTGGTGCTGGTTGCTGAGCGCTCGCCGGTGATGTCCCGTCCGTGCTTGCGCTTGATGAGCTTGACGAAGTGCTCCATGACGCGCTGGTCGAAGTCCTCGCCACCGAGGTGGGTGTCACCGTTGGTGGCGAGGACCTCGTACAATCCGTCGTTGATGGCCAGCACGCTGACGTCGAACGTCCCTCCGCCGAGGTCGAAGACGACGACGTTCTTCTCGGCTCCCTTCTTGTCAACGCCGTACGCGAGCGCGGCGGCAGTGGGCTCGTTGATGATGCGCTCGACGGTGAGGCCGGCGATGGTACCGGCGTCCTTGGTGGCCTGCCGCTGCGCATCGTTGAAGTAGGCCGTCACGGTGACGACGGCGCGGGTGACCTTCTCCCCGAGGTACGCCTCGCCCTCTCCTTCATCTTGGCGAGCACCATGGCGCTCACCTCCTCGGGGTTGAACAGGCGCACGTCGCCGTCCTTCACCTCGACGCGGACGTGCGGCTTGCCGCCCTTGTCGACGACGTCGAACGGCAGCAGCTTCATGTCGCGCTGCACCTAGGCGTCGGTGAACTGGCGGCCGATCAGGCGCTTGGCGTCGTAGACGGTCCGCTCCGGGTTGGCCGCCGACCTGGTTCTTGGCAGCCTCCCCGATGAGCCGCTCGCCGCCGTTCGTGAAGGCGACCCACGAGGGCGTGATTCGGTTGCCCTGGTCGTTGGCGATGATCTCCAGGCGCCCGTTCCGGTAGACGCCCACGCACGAGTAGGTGGTGCCGAGGTCGATCCCGATAACGGTGCCGCCGCCTGCGCCGGCGGAAGCTTTACCTTTTGGCGCCGGTGCGTCGGAAGCGGAGCCAGCCAGCACCGTGAGGAGGAGCAGCACAGCCAGGAACAGGCCGTTCAGGTGCAGCCGTCGTGTCGACGTCGCACGCGCCATGGTTGTGTCTAGACGGTCCCCTTGCCCTTGCCACTCTGTTAGGTATTTTAAGGTTGTTAGGTATAAAAATAAAACCTCCTCTTAGTTGTTTAAATATCATTTTAATAAAAAACAGAAAAAAGAAGAGAGTACGAAGAGAAGCGGCGAGCATGTGGATTCGTACAAAGGTGCATATAATATTTATTTTTAGAGATAAAATAAAGTAGTACATATAAGTATAATTCTAGATTTATAAATATTTTCCTTCTTAGATTTGTGGTAGTTTTGTTCCTAGATATGTACAAAGGTTCATTAGTAATGTTTAAAGATAAATCAATGTTGAAATATGAAATGTATGGTAACGATTAATTTCTAACTTAAGTTCAACTCTACTTTTATATCAAATAAAGTTGTATTCGATTTTATCATGGTCAATTAGATATGTTTTATATGGTGTAGATCTGTCGAAGTCTAGCTCAACCCTTAAGAGCATTGAAAGGCTAGTGTATAGCTGATTAATACAGGACTTCTAAGCCAACCCCTAAGTCAACACATTAACTATGTATATAGTAGTGTGCAATTAGTTAATGAGACTTCTAAGTAATAGAAAGTTTTTCTAAGAATTGATGCTGATGGATTTCATTGCCACTTAGATATGGTATGTGGAGAATGCATTGTAATGGGATTGGCCACATAGCATTATTATGTCAATGTACGAGAAAGACAATACTGTACTAATGGTCGTGCAAGATGAAGAGGGTCAAGGATGATGGGATATGATGCTAAAATAGTGGAGAGAAATATGTCCGACCATCATGAAGAAGAAAAAGAAGACAAGGAGCCTAAAGGATTGGCATATGAGGGAGAGAAAAACATCAACATCATTTATTCAAATAACGAATATTCTGAGAATGATGAATCATCAAATAAGGAGGACGGTAATGTAAATCTCTCATAATGGTCTTTAAACTTGTTATCTCTGAGAGATATCACATGCCATAATAGTACAAGGAGAATGAGGTTATTTAGGGAGATTAAGCATACATACAAAGAGAAATTGACGGACACAGTTAAGCATTCGATGGTATCACATTAGAGGAAGCAATGGGTCATGAAGTTAAGCAAATCGGTATATGAAGTGAAGTGTGTGAACTCAAGGTATGGATGTCCATGGAGGGTGCATACATTTAAGGATAAATAAAAAAATTACTAGAAGATGTCAATCATCACTGAGCATAATTGTCACTTGCAGAAGGGTTGAAAAATACTATAGAAATATGGCATCTGCATTTGTTCAAATGTATATATACTCCGATATTATGTGTAACCTAGGTTATAAACCAAAGTCAATTATCATGCTCATTGAGAACAAATTCATGTATATAATTATCTCTGTGAAGGCATGGAAGGGCTAAACAGATTACTATGGAGATGAAGTTTGGCACATTTAAAATTTCATGTGATAATTTGTCCCGTCTAGCAGCTTGCATTTTTCAAAGGAATTCGGAGAGCTGCTATGACCTCAAATCATTCCCATAACTTAACCATTCTCAGCAGTGCGTGCTTAAATAGGCTTTTTTCGCATTAAGTATGTGCATTAACACAGTTATGCATTGTCATCCCATACTCTATATCAATTGAACATTCCTGACTGAAAAGTACAGAGAAAAGATATTAATAGCAATTAGAGTTAATAGGAACAATCAACTGTTACCCTTGGCTTTCACTTTCATTGAGAGTAAGAACACTAAGAACTGATTTTGGTTTCTAAAACGGGTGAAGGATACAGTTGTGTGTATGAGGCCAGGTGTATGCCTTATGCATGACCATCATGTCAGCCTTATGCAGGCTATTAAGTATTTGAGGGATGACAATGTGGAGAAGGGGTATGCACAATAGTCTCCAGATGTTCATAGCAGATGCTGTATACATCATATGGATGCTAATTTCTACAAGCAGTTTAAGAACTAATATCTTATGGATCTTTTCAAGATGCTGTATATCCAAAATCAACAAAAGAAATTAAATGAGATTTAGAGGAAATTTGATGAGCTGACAATGAAATAAACAGATAAGTGTCTAGAAGGCAAACACTTATAGGTGACGAGGCTCCAAAAGATCTAAGACCATTCCCTAGTAATGACCGTACTGTGAGAAGGAGGTTAGTAGCATCAATTAGAAAATTTTTGTACTGAATTGAGAATGAGCCAAAAGAGAAATGAGCCTTATTGCATAACGATGGTGGTGCTAGATTTCGCATAATGACCACCAATTTGTTTGAGATTTACAACTAGGTGATTTATGGTGTAAGAAGGATCTTGCTTGTTGCCATTACTGAGTTTATAGTGCATGACATTTGCAAGTATTTTAGAGATCATACAAAACAACTTGGCTCTACATAGCAGACAATAGTTTTTTCCTCATTATAGTGATGAAGAAGTACTTGGAAAAAACACAAAAAGGCCTAATAGAATGGAGTTATACCTCAAGATACATGACAGCACAAATTTAGAATCTTGTGTGCTGATAAGGTCAAGCGTGAAATCTACTATAAGAGAATTTTGTAGAAGTGTGCCTAAAGGATGACAGAATCTTCTCATGCTAAAAGCTAAGGTTGTATCACAAGCCATATTCTCATGTTATTGTCGCAAGCTCAGAGTGTGGAATGCTAGACCATTATTTTGTGTCATCTTATATTAGAAATAAAACTATCTTGCATATCTAAAGTAGCGAGATATTTGGCTTCAACATTGCGAAGTCTTTAACAGCTCAACAACCTTAGTTTTTTTACATTCCCAACCTAACGAAACTGAGGGACAACGCAGGTTACCACAAAACTAGATGGATTAGAAATGACATGGATAAGTCCAAAGTAGGTGGAAGATTCAAATGTTGTAGCAAGTACGACTAGAAGGGGAATACTTATAAGAAGTGTTAAAAAGATGCAAAGGTTCTGAGTGTAGCGAAAACTCCTCCATCAAGATCAGTGGGCAATGGAAGACGCTCGACGGAGAAAGGCACCACTTCATGGCCAACTCAGCCTAGGTGCTCTCATACACCTGGTGGTTCACTCGTGTAGTGTAAGTTTATGTATTATTGTAAGACAGGATATATAACTTAAGATGTTGTAGTTTAGAGAGTCGTAAACATTTTCTTCTATGTTGTATGAACTATATGTATTAGCCTCCATACCCTGAGT
This sequence comes from Oryza coarctata, assembly GCA_030770085.1. Taxonomy (NCBI): domain Eukaryota; kingdom Viridiplantae; phylum Streptophyta; class Magnoliopsida; order Poales; family Poaceae; genus Oryza; species Oryza coarctata. The sequence continues at coordinate 12,293,800 of CM061471.1, forward strand.
GGTTTGATAGAGTACCATTATCACGCTGATACAAAATGCCAGGCTTCTCTAAGTTCTCAGAGCAAGATAACATGTCAACAATTGAACACGTTTGTCAATTCTTGGCTTAATACAGACAAGCATCGACAGAAGAAGCTCTAAGAGTTAGATTGTTTTCATTGTCATCGAATCGGCTTTTAATTGATTTTCATCATTGCCACCACGTTTAATCAGAGGATGGACCGATCTAGAAGAATAATTTTATAAATACTTCTTTGTGGGTATCCACGAGATACGACTCATGAATTTGATATTGGTGAATCAAATGAAGGAGGAATCGATTTCAAAATATATTTAAAGATTCCATAATGTACGAAGTTAACGATATAGCTTAGATTGAAGCGATGAACAGTTAGCAGTGCTGGCCTTCCAAGGACAATAAGAGCCATCACAAGAAAGTTTTTCTCTCGAGAGTTTAACAACTTAGCATATTTGATGCAAACTATATCGACTCATGAAAGCCAATTGCAAGAAGCAAGAGAGGAGATTTTAGAGTCGTGGGAGCCCAAGAAAGATAATTTCGAAGCATGAGTTTTCATACAAGGAAAGAGCTGATTAGACAGATTGAGAATGTATTCAATTTAGTCAAAAAACAGAAGATTATCCACATAAGATTGGGTCTGAGGAGGAGCCGTGGAAGTAACAGCAGGGTACTTTTATTTCTATAGAATATATCTGATAAGATAGGCAAGTCTAATTAGTTTTGTTAACTTCTTAGAGATTTTTATGTTTAGGAAATAACGTTCGGAGGTTGTTTGTAACCGTGTCGGACTCTTGTAACTCCAAGGTATAAATATATACCCCCTAGGACCTTGTAAATTATCTCTTGATCAATACAACTTCCATACATCGCCACCCTAGTTCATCTAGGTTTTTACCAATGGGTTCTAGCTCTCGACGTGGGGCTGCATCAGTTAAGTCTGATCTCCAGTGAAGGGGAAAGTCTCGCCACTATCCTGATGTATCTGTTATGTTTAAGGCTACATCGGTTAGGTCCGATTTCTTAGTCCAATCGTATATACCACATCACACTCGTATGGGTTTTATCGGCTTATCGTGCTATTCTGCTATTATTGGTCTTGTGTTGTATCGATTAAGTCCGACCTAGTAGATTGCTGGTAGTAGATTGAGTCATTAGCGGATAGGTCTTGACACGATGTTTCATTGGGGCGACTAGCCAATGAGTTATCCATACATAGAGCCTAAAGCCTAGTGTATCGACTTCTCAGTCAATATACATATATCTTTAAAGAATTTCTCTTATCAGCTCAGCTAGCTGATAGGTTCGCCCGTTTCTTTAGTCCATGCGTCTAATCTAGCCTCTCATATCTTTGAAATATCAGGTCTCGCTACTTACTATTCATCACATATTTTATTCGGAGTATTATTGGCTCTACAGCCGATGGGTCTTTTATCTTATTCTTTGTTATTTGTTTATGCTTTCATCAGTTTTCCAACCGATGAGAAAGTGCTACAGGCTCTATCGGCAACTAGCCGATAAGAGTAGTCCGTATAGTGCATATCGACTACTTTGTTCTAGAGCGTCATCGGTTCTATAGCTGATGTATTTTTTTTCATTCCCTTCATCGCTATTTGTCTATATCTTCATCGACTTTTACAACTGATGGACGAGTGCTTTAGCCCCTATCGGCAACCAGCCGATAGAAGTAGTACATTAGACGTAGCCGATGACTATTTCAACCCTATCGACAACTAGCCAATAGTAGGAGTTCGTATCGGACCATCGTTTAGCTGATTCATCAGTCTATCTTCTCATCAATTACAGGGTCAAATTGACTAGCATACCCGTAACTCCAACAATACTGACGAAGAGATCTTAAAACCGAAGGATCTGCATTGGAGCGAAGTAAACCTTCTAGATCTCGGCGTATTCATACACCTCCATCGATTCATGCTCACTTGCTCTCTCAGTGTGTCTCTCCGCCCGGTCCAATCTTCCCCACGCGCGTGGATAATCACATCTATATTTTATTCATAATGTGTAAATATCTCGTGTAATTTTAATCACTATTATCTCCATATGTAAATCTATTAATCGTTTAATCCTTTAATTAATTATATAATAATTGTCTTGTGTTAACGTTGAGTTATCTCATAATTATTTTCTAAATAAATCTCTACATGGTCTACGTACTTCTAAATTTTCTTTACAATTAAATATTTAAATAAAAATAGATTTATATTTTGTTGTTTTTGATAAATTCTTATCTAGAAAAAACGTGACTGCAAGGGAAACGCATGCATAATTATCATGCCTCATCCTCTCATTTAGGCAGAACTGATAATTTTATAAACGCACTTCTAGAAAAAAAAACACCTTAGCATAGATTAGTAAGGGGGTGTTTTCAAAAATAATAAGCCCTCTTCCACTCCTTGGCACACGAAAAAATCATTTGCTATAGCCACCGTCTGCAAATTTTTTAAGCCGCCACCGTCAATGGGATCCACACGCGTTTGCTATATCAAAATTCACGCTTTTTGGAAAGGCGTTTTTTAATAAAAAAAATGGAAGTAGATATTTTAATTAAAAAATATATAAATAAAAATTTCCCGTTCCGGACATGGAAAGCGCGCGTGGTGGGCGGCCGTGTTGGTTTCCATCCCGGGGTGTGGATCCAGCCAAGCCCATAGAGATGATTTGACACTGCGACTCACCGGAAATACTTGTTGGGCTTGCTTTGCCGGTTCGAGACATCCAGACCGGGCCCGTCAATTTATGGATGAACGGCTATGGGCCAGTTCAACTCAGCTGCCACAAAACTACGGCCCAAATATCTAGTCAGTTTCTTGTGTCTCATCGACGACAACGTGTAGGTAGCTAGTGTGCCGGAGTGGCGTGGAAATATATCGCACCGTCCTGGTCTTTGATAGAAGATTGATTCATTGGATCGGTGACTTGGGACTTTTGGAGTACCTCTGTTCCCTTGTATTTTCGGACAGAGATATTAGACCTGTTTGAAACCTGAATGTTTCACCGGACAGAGTAACTCGTCGTAGGTCGATTTTGCTTAAGGGTTTGACTATTTCGACAACCTGCCTGGGATTGTGACGCTTCTCTGCGAGTTTTGACATGCACGTAGCACGTGAATTAAGATTAGACCGTACGACCCAAGTAAACTGGAAATTTGGAGTCCCTGCTCCATAGAGCACCTGCATTTTTGCAACGAGATTCTCCAAGCTCAGAGATTATGGAACCCACTAGCTAGGTTAGTGCAGGCATCAGATGCCTAGCCCGACCACTTAACCGCAACGTCCTTAGCCGAATATTTCAACTCGAAAGAAATTCGACCTGATCAATAGCCACCCAATGTTAGAATTTAGAGATCATTTGCCATTTTTTGTACAGTGACATGGCAGGGGGTGCAGCTCGAGCGGTCGCATCCAAACATCGCCGCTCCCCTCGACGCGCGCAAACTCACGCGCCGCTCGTCGCGCACACGTCACTCTAGCCAGCTAGCTACCTAATCTCTTCGACCTCATCAAGCTTATACACACAGATTGATCCGCACCACGCCAGAGCGCGAGAGCAAACAGGCAAGCCAAGGGGATCGAGGCATGGCCCAACACCACCTCCCGCCGGAGCCAGCCGAGGAGCGCCACCACCACCACGGCGGGAAGGCTGTCCACGCCGACGACCTCAAGCCCGGAGGGCGTCGCCGCCGGTACGGATACTACTACGGCGGCGACACGTACGGCTCCGACCCCGCTCGCACGCTCTGCTTCGTCGTCCTGGTCGTGATCCTCCTGGCCGGGATCACCACGCTCGTGCTCTACCTCGTCTACCGCCCCTCACGCCCGGCCTTCGCCGTCACCTCCGTCGCTGTCTACTCCCTCAGCCTCAACGGCACCGCAGGCGGCGCGGCCTCGCCGGGAGCTGCGGCGGCGCCCTCCGCACTGGCCGCGTCGTTCCAGTTCACCCTCGTCATCCGCAACCCGAACGGGCGGTCGGCGGCGCGGTACGACCGGCTGGCGGCGTACGTGGCGTACCGCGGGGAGCCCATCACGGCGCCCGTCCCGATGCCGCCTCTGGTGCTGGACGCGGACAGCGCGGTGGCGGTGGCGCCCGTGCTCGGCTCCGGGGCTGCGGCGGCGCCCGTCCCGGTGTCCCCCAACACCGCGGCGGTGCTCGCCACGGACGTGTCGTATGGCGTGGTGGCGCTCCGGGTGGTAGTGCTCGGCCGCGTCCGGTTCGTGTCCGGGCCGTTCCGTAGCGGGTGGCACTCCATGTACGCGCGCTGCGACCTCCTCGTCGGCGTCCGCGAGGGCGTGCAGGCCGGCGGCGGCGGCCCGGAGGCGCCGCTGCTCGGCAACCCCGCCTGCGCCGTCGACATGTGATCGGTGGGATTGATCAAGCAACTAGCTTCGTCATATTTCCTCCTGTGTATGCGTAGAATTTAACTATACGGGTAGAGGAGTACATGTATCTGTGGGTGACCGCATGTCCGTATGTACGTATATTCGCCAGCACACGTGTCGCCACTGCTGCATACTTCCTTCGCAGTATATACATATAAATCGAATAAAAACATGCCAGTATGTTCTACAGAATTTTCAGGACATAGAATTTATGCTAGCTGTTTGCTATAATAAGATTTAGATAAAATATACTCTATGTCACTGATTTGCACCGGTTTAACGATTTGTGGTTTTTTTTTCATAATATATTGTTGAGTTTATCAATGTTTCTATAATATATTATTAGGGTACGTTTTTTATCAAAAATATCCAAAATAGACATCTACAATTGATTTATTATACTAGAAGATTTAGAAAATTTTTATGTAGTCTTCTTAGACATAAAAGTTTGAGTATAGGTTTTAAGATTTGTTATTGCTATTTTTTATAAAATATAATTTATATGTTATATGCTATACACAATTTTTTTACATTGTTGTTTTTAATGTAAATCATCTACTTATATAGAATTTAAGGAGACTACATAAAAAAATTCATAAATTTTTAAAACCACTAGCCAGTCAATCAATTGTTCCATATACGTACAAAATTTGGGTTTTTTTTTAAAATATATAGTCTAATGATATATTGTAGAAAGAATTAATGAACTAGTGATATATTATAAATGAGAAAGTCGATAGCAAATTATTGAACTAGTGCAAATTTAATGGCATAGAGTAAATTCTCTATAAGCTTTATTTATGCTAGATCCATGTAAAAACACTTGCATTTCATATTTTTCATGTCAGTGTATTTCAACGGCCAGCTGCTGTAACTAGCATCTAGCAATCTCCATATGGTAAATTGGTAACAATCATAGCTAAAGTAGATAGGCCTTGTGTTTGGAAAACTGAAGCAGGAATGGTGATGGAACTGCACTAGTACTGGGCCTACTGGGCAACCAGTTGCAGTCTTGAAGCCCAGAAGGAGCTACAACGATAGGCCAATATTGGCCACGAAGAGCAGCAGGACGTCCGCTCCTTGGAGACTCTCAGACCTGGGAGCCGAGACGTCCGGCCCGAAAGAAGTTGCAAGCCCATCTCGCCGTAAACGGAGAATTTTTCGTCTTATTTTTATTCGAACGCGCAGCAGCCAGCAGGCACTCGTTCTAATTTTTCTCAATCTTTGATACGACTGTCCAAACCTTTTTCCCAGGCATGAACGATCGCATACTCACATAGCACCGCGCATGGACACTACACTCACATATCCAAGCATGTCCTCCTTAACTATCGTGCTCTCATGAGACGGAAACCCAACGATAAATACGCAAGCCTCACAAAATACCGATTTAAAGGCACTCTTTGTTTTTAAAAAAGACACCTAACAAAACATAGAATTAAACCCCCACATAAAAATTTGTTACCTCCAGTAAAATCCACATTGTTTTTTTTATTTTGCACAACTACCGATTGGTATATTTTTGTTGAAGGATTTACTACCAAACTTTGATGATACCAAACTTTACTTATCTCTGCCTACCTCAAGGAGCATGAGGTTGATTAGAGGTGTATCTCAGGGTGTATCTCAGGAGCATGAGGTTGATTAGGGGTGTATCTCTAGCCCTATGCAGGGCCCTCTTCCACTATGTCCAAGATGTAAAGGGTTGTGACAACTGTGGTGCATCCTCTAGCTAGGAGGGACCAATCTCCTCCTGTTGCTGCTTTGCCTCTTTCTCCTTGTCGCACCCCTAATTTTCTTTTAGGGATTTAAACAAAGAATTTAATAATTCATTTCAAGAATTTATATTAATATGTGAACATATAACAAGTGAAATTAATATGGGAAATAAAATTTCCTTTTATAAATCATGGTTGGGAATATTTTTATAAATTACTCAATGGATTTTTCTCAAAATTTTTAGAGCTCAATATCCAATTTTAATAATACAAAGTTCATTTTAGTAATTACTTAAATTCAAAAACAAATTAAAATACCCTTTCTTACTTTGGGCCAAATCTGGCCCAAGCCCTTCATCCTTTCTCCCTCTCTCTCCTCCCACAAGTTCAATCCCGTCTTTCTATCTCCCTCCCAAACTGGTTGTCGGCCTCCTTCACAGCCTACCTCAACAAAGCAGCCTAGCTCGCATGCTCTCCCTCCCTCCCTCCTTCATGGGACAACAGCTGCACAAGCCCAACCAAACCTTCCCTCCTTCTCTTCTCCTCTCTCCCACAGCCCAGTGACCTGCCTACTTCCTCTCTCTTGCCCAACTCGTAGCTCCCTCCTCCCTCTTCCACTAACGCGTCGAGCCCATGCGTCAATTGCATCTTCCTTTGACCAGTTGGCTAGCAACTGTCATCGCCCATGACACTACCAAATCCATGCCCTCCCACTCATGCCATTGTGTACAAATGGTGTGGGAGCAGTCTCCTACACCTCCTTCACGTTTCCCCTCTTACCACAAGAAGAACAACGCTGCTTTGACCCACCCCATGAGCTTCATGACACCACACCATCCTCGGTCATTGTAGCTGCTTGCTTCCCTTCTCCAACTCCCGCATCTATAAATTTGGGACCCTCAGGGCTCCCTTGTTCCATTCTCATCATCGCTTGAGTTCGTCGCACTCCCAAACCTCCTCCTCACCGTACTAGCTAAGCTTTACCACCACCGCCATCTACCGCTGCCTCTAGCCACCATTTGCCACTGCCCCGAGCTATGTCGGGCTGCCACGATCCCACCACTGCCTTTGCTAAGCTAAGAGCTGCCTTGGCTACCCACTTGTCAAAGTTGAAGGCCATCGGGAAGCCATTTTTGCCGCTATCCCATGATCCTCCTCTCCTCACCGGTCTCCAAGCACCATTCCCTCATCGTTTCGTGCTACACTTCCCCTTTCTAACTCCTTCGCACTCTTTTCCAGGTCAAGAAGGTGCACGGTCACCACCTTGCCCTTACCAACCATCATTGAATTGACGTTGCCATTGTGGACGGAAGTCCGTTGCCGCCAACATCACCACCCCTCCTCTGCCAAAGGCAAGACCTAGCTTGGTGAGCTCCCATTCCCATGCTTGTTCTACCTACCCCCTTGGCTTACGCTACCATGCCGTCGTTCACCATGTCCCATACTAGCTGGCTACAAGTTTGATGTAGCCACCACATCGGCGCTACATCTCCTAGCCTGCCCACCGTGAGCACCATGCATGCACCACATGGCAAGCCCATGTGGCCTTGCCGCCCAACCAATCTTGGCCATCGATTGGCCTTGGGCCGATCCTAGCTGTCGGTCTCTAGTGGATCACCTTGGTGGACTTGGTCCACGTTTAGCCGTTCTCCCTTTCTCGCTGACATGCAAAGCCCGCTTGTCAATGGCTCAATCCTCTCTCTCCCGAGGGTTGATGCCATAATCTTTATTTTTTAGCTCAAAAATAAATCATAATTACATCATAAATCATATATAATTTATGTAAATTGTTAAAATGGCTTAAAACTTCTAAAATTCATAACTAATTCATACTAACTCCAAATTGAGCCATTCAACTTGAAAAATTCATCTAAAATTGGGCTCTACATATTTATTTACCTTTTATGTACTATTTACTTGGTCTTTGTTAGGGTTATTCCTAATCTTGAGTTCCAGCATGTAGTTTCCGATGTTTCATAGGAAAGTGTTCTAAAGGATAATCGAACAAGCAAGGTAAGTCACATATTCCCCCTTGAGCTTGTTGAACCTACTTTATGGAATTTTTTATCATTTATAAATAAAATACATGTTTTTCTAATTACATAGGGAAACAGGATTACCTATCTGCTTGCTTGTGATCCTGTTTATTCGATATACATTCCTCGATAACTTGGATGATAATTTGACTAGCTTGGGTCCTTAAGTTGACCTAGTTAGAAACAGGATATGCTTAATCATGACTAGAATAACAATAAAACTGATTACATAACCATTCAACTTTTACATGGTAACTTGATGAGTCATGAGCTCAAGACACTTGACCATGGTTTATTCGTCGTAATAATTCAACTAAAATTTGACTTAATGGTGGGTTGTGAATACATTGTTTTGATGGTCGCACCTGTGGCAATTAGGGACCGGTTCAAAAAAAACCTTGTGAGGCATTATGTACTTACCATAAGATAGAGTGGTCAATGGTTGGACTTGTAGTATGGATCACTTCTCTCCTAGTCACCCATGAGAGGGTGGGTGTGCTGGAGTAGGGTCGGGCCAAGTGGTAGTACTGATCATCTTTCAGATCTACCACAGTGTGAGGGGGCCTGCCTACCCTAGTTCTAGGTAGGGGTGTAACTTCAGCAGTGGTATGGATGGTTTGGAGAGAGTTATATGAAGGGTCCTGTCACAATTACTTGCATGGTGACATGAAGGGAATTGTGTCTTGTGGGTAACATTGTACACCCCTAACCAAAGTAAACCGTTCAGTGGAAATTAATCTTGACTTAAGTACTGAACTATTTAATGTTTTTACTGTAACTATTTGCAACTGTATTTATGCAAAAGAGCCATAAACCTCCTTTGGTCCTTTTGCACAAATGAATCATTAGTGTGACTTGCTGAGTACGGTAGGTGGTACTTAGCCTTACTATGTTTTCCCCACTTTTAGAAGTAACGTGCCTGAGTGATGAAGAAGGACTTAGAGGACTAAGGCTTATACCCTAGTTGAGCTTGGCTATGGAGTGGAACTAAGACCTTGCTAGATTGTCTTTCGACGACTGCATTATTTTCAATGTAAGGACTAAGTGCCTTTTTTGTAAGTATTAACGCTTTATTTTTGTTTGGATCTACATATTAATATATAATTTTATGTGCCATGGCTTGATTCCTAGATAGGAATTTAATACACAAAATAGACTGGAAATTGGCTAAATTTCCGAGCGTGACACTCCACCTCTCCCTCTCCTTCCTCCTCTTCATCCTCTCCCTCTTTCTCCCCCACCTGGCAACATTGTCGACTAGATCATTGTTGTAGTGGTGGTTCAGCTGCATCCTCAGCCCTACATCTCAGCCGTGCTGACAATTTTTGACTTTACTAGCAAAGAGTATACGACAAAGAATATGATTTAGACCTATGTTGTAAAAATGCATAGGAGGGTCAAATTGAGTTTTCTAATATGTAGTGCATTCCAAAGAACGTTGACTTCTTCCTCAAACCCTAGGGCCATGCCAAGCGCCACGCACACACCATTCACTATCCTCATAAGCTCATGTGCCTATAGGTGGAAATAATAATGAAGTTGTAATGATGAGTTACAATATGAAATTGTGTTATACTTATGGATCTAAAGCGTATGTACCACTCAATCATGAATAGGTCCTACCTCAACAATGGTACCTACACAGGTACATGTGTCTTACTCGTTCTGCTTCTCCATGTCATCTTGGTCATTCGCTATGTCTATTAAGGTCCATGTTAGATGAAGTGCAAGGCGGTAGTTCCTCATAAGCCAAGCTTAGTTCATGTTGAAATCCCTCTTGTTGTGCATGGCTACATCCTGAACACGATTCACTTCCAACAGGTCCCAACACTCAATGTGCGTTAGGTGATGGGCATGCCATCTTCTTATTCTTCTGACGGTCTAGCCTACACACACCTAACAACATTACGCCAAAGCTTAGAAACTAACAAAAGATGCGGTATGAATCGTGGCCAAATATACTTACTTGTGGAGGTAAATGCTTGTTGGGAATCATTGAGGAATCTATTGGTGCTTCCTGAACTTCCTCATCACCCAATGGCAAAGCTAGTACTCAATAGTGTAGAAGCAAATCAATGGGCACCATAGGATGTCCAACTCAAACTCTATGTGACACATGTCATTGATTCTTAGGTCAGCTATCTGTTGCGATTTGCAAGGTATCCACTCCAATTGAAATAGGGCACACAAATTGTTAGAATGCAGTTTACCACAAAAACTAAATATGGGTAGAGGGAAACAAGCAACTCATGTGTTCAGGTTGGAGGCAATCCAACTCATTTATGTAGTAGTAGTAAGCTATATTTCTACACCCTACTACCGACGGTGGCACCAATTCCCATAGGAAAGCCACTAAGGGACACCTTTCTGGATCCTTGAAGGGTCACTAAGGATGGTTTGTCCACGTAAGTAGGCCAACTAGTTGCTAAATCCACACCTAAACCTATTGAAAATTTGTAAGAACATGCATTTTTGCTAAATTTGAAAAACAGAAAGCACTACCAACCTATAGCAACCAAACATAGCCTGCTAGGTTTGAATATGGACTTGTCCTCTAGTAACCATCGCACAACTGTCTATACAGCCATGCCAGGGCTATCGAACCCCAGCTGAACTTCCCTGCCTCATCCTAATCTGCTAGCAAAGGGAGCCACATCGAAGAGGCCATTCTTCTCTAGAGTCAGAGGAAAGCAAACCACCAAAGATGTACAACAAGTAGGCCATATAGTAGCGCTCTACTATCAATTGGTCCACGTCTACAGGACACTGATCAAAGGTTGACTTCAACCAAACCAGTGGGACACTAGAGGTCTTCATCTATTTCTATCCCTCTAGCGTTGTGTTAGGCTTGACACCAAGATAGTCGGCCACCAGCTACCTCCATCCTCAAAAGCTCATGTCACCAGTGACTGCACTGCCCCTTATAGGGAGAGCCATGAACATGGTGACATTTTTTGGTATGATCCTTAGATTTTTCATGGAGCAGGGGTCAAGGTTTTTTATGGACTTCTAGTTAGCGTAAGGAACATCGGGTCAAAATAGTACTCTCAAAATTTCCACTCTTTTACTTTTGTGACCAACGACTACCTAAGTATCCTCTGTCCATGTAATTCTTGAACCTTTTGGATCTTCTTCTACAAGTATTGATCATCAATGACGTGTTAGGTACGTACTCCTTACCGTCACAAGATGGCCACCAAGATGGATCTAGGTATGGCTCAAACCTTGGGGAATATGTGTTCTGCAAATCTTCATTAGAAGCTTCATAACATAACCACAGGGGGTGCCTCCATGTCCATATCTCGGAGTCTACAAACAGTTATCATGTGGGAGCATGGCATGTGGTGCAATTGAGGGAAATGGCATGTACAAGTGTTCATTGTTGCAACCATGCAGTAGTGTCATCTACCCTATTACACTCTGGTCATCGTCACTCCACCTTGCTTAGTTACGTCATATTTCACGGAAAGAAAATCGAAACATGTTGGCTATTGCCCCAAAGTTAATGTTTTATGCTTGTCAAGTTTCACCTTAATCTTCTTAGTCCACTTGTCAGGTTTCTTCTTAATCTTCTTAGGCCACTTGTATCAACAAACCACGTATTGCACTTGGTGAATATGTATACCACAATAGCTGTCACGGGCAATTTTTGAATGCATCTCAGCAAAATTACTAGTCATGAAGCTAAACCTATGACCTCTGGTATTAAACGATCTAGCCTACTTATCCTTATGTGTCATAGTCTTGTAAGCACTTCTTTGATTGCTCCCCAACCAAATATATGATATGCTTCATCTAAGATAGGAACACAGGCTTCTCATTTATTTGACAGGTACATTCAAGCTCCTCCATCTAATCTTAGGTAGCTCCGACACTATAGAAGTAAACACATAAGTGCCTCATGTATCATCTATGGTGAACTGTGCACTGACCTAGGATGTCATTGTGGATTGAGTTCAAGATACCGAGGTGACCATCAGATATTATGCATACTTTTCTATTAGGACCAATTAAACGCAGCCTAATCATATTAACAAACCACTCCTAGTTGGATGTATTTTCCTTCTCTATCGGAGTAAAGGCCAAGGTGACAAGTTGTAATCCTGCATCAATTCCTATTGTTGTGAGCAAGGTACCCTTGAATTTTCCTATTAAGAAGGTTCTATCAATTGCTAACACCGGCCTTAAGTGCTTGAATGCCCCGACACACTGCCCAAAAATCTATGCAACACAGCCAAACACGCGTCTTGAGACTCCATCTACCAATCTTGACTTTTCTAGGTGAGCCTCAACACAATAATGCGTGGCTAGGTCCTTTGCTTTGATGTCATTTAGAAGTATAGGCAAACAAACTTATGCCTCATCCTAGTCTCTCCATATGACCTACATGTGCTTTAGCACGCCAAGCTTCTTCCTTCCGTACTGCCACATTGTCTACAACCACTTCTTCCTTTTGTACTGCCACATCCTCCTAAACCACTTCTTTCTTCCATACTGCAACAAACACCTTGTTGTCGATGTTGATGAATAATAATTTGACTACATTATATGTATATATTCGGTGTATTTAAAAAGCATAAGGATAGGTGATATGAGGATGCAAATAAATTTATAGTGAGAAGGAGACACATGGATTTTTATATGGGTTGGGCCTTCTAAAAGATTAATAGCCCTACTCTTGTTTGACTAGAGGCCAGTGTTGCCATTATATCAATCTTTCATGGCTACAACATACTAGGAGAAAAATTCTAATCTAGTCTATTATGTAGGCATAGAGCTCGAGCGTAGTTGTCGATGGCTAGATATTGTCAGGTTTCTCTAATGTTGACTTAATGGGATTGGAGGTGGCTTGTATTGTCTTAACTATATTAGTTTGTCCCTCCTTATCTAGGATGCTTTGTATTTATACTCTTGGATACCCCTTATCCAAGTAGAACCAGTGAGACAAGTATGGATACTATTTAGACAGTCTTAGTAGAAGCTGACTATGTATTTATTTTCTTATTTGAAACTGCTTTCTTATTTGCTAATGACTTTATCTATATTTATGGGCTTTTTTCTATATATGATTTGGTATGTGGTATTCCTGCCAAAATAAATACACGTCTATGGGGTATCTCATATCTATTACACTAACAGTTGAGATCATGATAATAGAGGGGGATTTTACGCACATACTTTGATTTAGGTCTAACAAATCATCCTTATATTACATATTATCCATTTTTTGAGTAAACACCTCAAACGACTTGAAATGTGTTCCCAACACTATATCCGCATAAGTTTGCTATTCCACCTCTCCATTCAAATCTAGGATATACTTATACGACATAGGTCCAGCTCCAACATCATATCTATCTTGTATAGCTATCGACTCATTACTCCACCCCAATTCATTCTTAGTATGGCAAACAACCTACTCAAAACCAAGTTTTACACCAAACACAAGCTACCTAACATTCATCCCCTCAAAATGGTTACCAATCTATCTATCTACAACATATAACCGATAAATAAGAATAATTTAATTCACAATAATAATTAAAAATGAAATGTCAATCCCAAAGCTACCAAACTTGCCAATGTTGTATTATAAATTATTATATACATTATGCCTACTACAAATAGCAATTTAAACATTGACTATACTCATAATGTTTCAAAAATAAAATATACATAAATCAACCAACCACTACAAATTTAACATGAGAATGTAACTTAACTAGAAATTGCTATGTAAACATAAATGTACATTGTTCTAACCCTACCCAATCCTAACAATGTTAAAATGTTTCAAAAATTGAAAAATCAACACGAATCATCCACTACAACATCAACATGGCACTACCACTACTACTCATTGAAAATTAGCCAATTTATTCATATATCCCGAGCCACATTCTCAAAAGAAAATTAAGGTTTTAGAAGGAGTTTACCTTCAAATTGAAGAGATTTAAGGAGGGGAGATGAGAGAATGATGCCACCGCCTAACCCTTAACCGAAAAGAAGCATAAAGAAAGAAGGTAAGGTTGGTGTGAATGTGTGAGAGGCTAAGCCCACTACCCCAGCGCCAACAGGGCTGACGTTGATATAAGAAGCTCCGCACCAAGACGATTGGTGCTAAACTCTTACCATATCTACAAGAATATCGACCCTCATACCACATTGAAAGTAAATTGGTATTAACGCGGTTGATCATGAATCCGTTTGATCTTTGTGTAAACCAGTCTGATGGTACTAACGTCGTGGCCTATTTTTTTAAAAAAAGGTTTTTTGCGTAGTCTATTTTCATAATAAAGTTTTTAAAATGATCAATTTGTTAAATTTTCGGTCGTTAGTGCTCCTGATAAAAAGTCATGACTCACTGTAGTCCCCGTGTGAACCATGCTTGCCTGAATGGCCGAAGTCTCCCCGTTCTCGCTGAAACGAGCGGCGCGTCGCACGCACACGCACCGACCGGCCGCGGTCGCCGTTGCCTCCCAATGGCGCCAAGTCGCGGTATTACTACGTGAGTTGGACAGTACAGTGTGACACCACCAGCGCTGACGTCACTCCGGTGACGTCAGCCGAGAGAGGAGATCTTTTCGGCTTTCCTCACTCTTCGATTCCGTCTCCGTGGTGGAAAAAGAAACAAGAGCCGACGTCGCTGACGTTGGGGTGGTTTCGCCAGAAGAAGAACAGGGTGGTACTGTACTGAAAAAAAAGGCAAAAAAAGTAATGGCCAGTACATGACCCATGTATCGGTCTGCTTCCGCCGGTTCCACCTAATTGCAGGCTTGCAGCGGGCCGTTAGCGTCTCTTTATTTTACTGTCGAGTCATCATGGTTTCCTTTTTCACTTCTTACTTTCTCTTCTCTCACACGCACAGGGTTCAGAGCAAGTTTTAGGTTCAGTTCGGTGATCTTCTCCTCCACGCGAATAACCGAGTGACTCATTAAAGTATTAATTAAAATAAATTAATATATTTTTAAAGTAACATTCATATAAAAAAAATTGAAAATAATGCACCGTTTAAAAGTTAAAAAAATATATTCAGAAAAAACGAGTGAGTTGAAGATTAAAAAGAGAAGTACCGAAAGCAAAGGATATGATAACCATGTTTAATTTTATACATGTCATCTACTCATTAAGTAAATGGTTTATCAAGCTACTATTTGAGCTAAACAATTTTTTAAATTTTTTTATGAAATTTCTGAGATATATAGATTCTTGGATGAAGCCTCCTTTTCTTTTTAAGTGTGATCATTAAATATTAGAGTACAACAACGTATTATTGATTATAGAACAATATTAACGCGGAAGAAAATGCATAGCTTATCGGAGCCAAGTTCATTCTTGGATGAGGCGATCTTTTTTTCCCCTTTTTTTAAGTGAACTCATTAAATTTTTAGAGCACTAATAAACTCATTATTGTACATTATAGCACAATAATTTATGAACTCGGTGCCAAGGCTCGATCTCCTGTTACTTAGTATGGAGTTTAATTTCACAAAGACAAGGATCTCATCCTGTCATGAAGTAGCTTGTTACGCTTCTGTATGAACCTATGAACACAAGTCATGGATAGATGATTTAAAACATTGGTCCAAAAATATGAATGATTTGAGGTAATAAGAAGCATTGAAAATAGTTCATGATCACACACTAATTGACATCCAGCCAGCCAATATATAGTTTTACTCTCTAATTGACAATGCACATAGCAGTATAGCACTGAAATTATTTGTTCGGTATCTCAAGCAATGTATCAAAGAACTTTCCATCAAGATGTGCAACAGAAGTAGGACTGCAGGAGGCACTTTCATTGCATTTTTTACCTATTCAAATACAGACCGGTTCCTTTCACAAGCTGATGAGCTGCAGGTCAAATTCAGAATCCTTGATGCCAATTTCCTTAGATTTGGTGTGCTTGTGCTATGGTTCAGCCACCACTTTGCTGCACAACTTGTTGAGAGCAAACATCTCTTCACTGGAGTTGAAACATTCTTGCACTTAGTAGTTAGTAACATTGAAGCCTTTAATGCCAGCAAGATGGTACTTTATTCTTGCAATCCCACCGGTGCAGAGCTTGTCACAAATGCTTGGACCGCAGCCAATGCTTCTTGGTTAAATCTGGGCAAACACAATGATGTTTGATATCAGCTTGTGATGTTGGTTCATTTGTTACTGAGGCAGAGGCGGCGCTTGATGGGTTCCCTATGCGAAGTGCTAACACAAAATTCAACACATTATTATGACAACCAACTGTGAGAAGTTACATAATTATTTCCTATCCATAACAAGCACTGGTAGCTATAAAATTAATTACATATCCTTGAGTTTTGCTTTACGACATGGTTATAGTAAACAATTTAGCACAAAAGTGAATTTTACATTCACTAGACTGATTGCACAATGAGAAAAAAAATCTTGCATGTCTATTTCTTCGCTTGGAACATGGTGCCTCCAGATGAAAGCCTCAGCCGGTCCTCGCCTCTGGACGTAGAAGACGCCGCCTCCGCCGACCACAACCGCCGCCGCCTATGCCAGTCACAGCCGCCACCGTCGCCGCTACTTTGGGGAGAGGATTGGGGAGAGAATGGACCGGAGAGAAGTAGCAGCCGCCGCCTCAGCAGGCCCACCTCGCCTCCAGGACTCCAGGTGCAGCCGCCGCTGGAGTTCGTAGGAGCAGCCGCCGCCGTTGCGGACTGGAGAGAAGGGATATAGCTACAGTATGTGATATGAGCTTTCATATGGGGCGCGCGTGGTGGAATTTAGAAATTTTAGCCCTCCCAAGAATTTAGCGCCTACTAATTGAAGGGCCATTTAGTGGCTATCTCCGTCTAACAGCAGCTAATAACGTCAAAGAAAGCGTAGCTGTAAAATTGAATTATCCTAGCGGCTGCTGTCCCCAACAGCTATCTTCGGCTATTGCGGCAGCTATAGCTGGAGATTTAAAACCTTGGTTAGGGGTAATATTTGCTTCTCTTTATTTTACTGTAGAGATCAGCATACTTTTCTCTTTTTTTCATTTTTTTTACTCTCTCTTCTTTTTCTCTTTTTCTTTTGACAGGTTTCCGGAGCTACAAATTGAGCTGGGCAAATTTTCTTGAGCTTTTTGAATTTCAGAATTGCGTGCAACTTATTTGTTTATATGTGTTTTTTTACCATGCTGATACTTCTCTGTTATATCTTGATAGTATCGTAGCGTAATAAGAATTTAACTGTGCCACCAGACATGATGGTTTATTTCTAAAATTTTACTGGAAAGTTTTAAAAATTCTGTTCTGGCATGTCTCTTGTTTGAATTTGTTTTTTGGAGGACCAGTTCATTATGTCATGGTTAAATTATAATACACGTTTGAACGTCACTCCCAAACCATTTGTTCTTCGGAGAACAACCCTAAACGCCGTTCTATATTGCGTTTGAGAATCCAATGCATGAAGATTAAGTATGGTTACGTAAAACGAAAATTAATTGAGTTTTAATTATTATAAACTTAAAAAATAAATTTATTTAATATTTTAAACCAACTTTCATATAAAATTTTTTTACATGGTATTCCGTTTAGCAGCATAAGGAAAAATCCGTATTTGATTGGACAAGAACGGGGCAACGTTTGTTTTCTTTTGAGACCTGACCAAACCCGTTTATTCAATGCTCCAAATCAAATACAAAATTGTATATATACATTTTCAACGATGAACAGTAGTACTGTACCACATAGGAATTTTTGTCTGAAAAGAAAGTCTACACAGATATCACTATCTGGTTTTGAACCCGCGCGATATGATGTCACCAAAGTCTTAGCTTGCCATGGCAACCGGAGTACGCACGTAGTTTCTCTCTATTATTCTAACGAATTTGTTCGCTTTTTGGATGGACCAGAGAGGCAGAGAACGTTTGGTCCAACGCATGAAGCAGTATGGAATTATGAAATACAGACAGTAAAACACAAAATAGAAAGACCAGCTCGCCCCGATGGGTCAAGGCCTTGCACGTTTAGTTTAAACGAATTTATAATTACTCTCACGAGATGCGCGCCGGCTTCCATAGGACACGTCACCCTCCTATCCCCGCCCTCGGCGCGGCCGGTATTTATACCCGTCGCCTCCGTCGCCACCCCGCCATTCCACTGCTCGCTTCCTCTCCTCTCTCTTTCTCTCTCTCTCACCTCACAAATCACATCGATCGCTAGGTAGCTAGTTTCCGAGTCCGAGATATGGAGGGAATGAACGTGAAGGCGCCGCGGCCCGACTGCGGCGGCGACGGTGCGGCGTCGTCGGCACCGTCGTTGTCAGTGCGGCGGGAGGAGGAGGAAGAGGGGAAGGCGGTGGCGGCAGTGGACGGGGAAGACGAGCAGGTGGAGAGGTTCTACGCGCTTCTGACCAACATCCGGGCGACGAGGGACATGTACAACCAGTACAGGGACGCCGCCGCAGCCGGCGGCGATGGCGACGGGGAGGACGACTGCCGCGGCGGGGCCAGCAGGAGGAAGCGGGAGAGGCGCGCGGAGCCTCCGTGGAGGCCGGCGTTCAGGATGGAGGACTTCGAGGAGGCCGCCGCCGGTGACGACGCGGCGTGCTCCAGGAAGAAGAGGAGCGGTTACGGCGGCGCCGTGGAGAAGCGGCGGACGGAGAACGAGGCGGCCGCCGCCGACGACGAGGAAGGCGAGGTCGTCGAAGGGAAGGAGCACCGGGCCGCCGCGTCGCCGCGCGCGGGCCCACTGACCAGTTAGCTAGCTGATCTCGTTGTACTTGGTCTGTCGGAAACAGAAAGCCTTTTAGAATATTCGCATGTATGATAGTACTACTGTCACGCAATGCATGTGGCCAGTTTACCTTGATTTGCAATCTGCAATGTATCAAAATTGATTAAATGTAGCGGTGTTATGGATTAGTCTATCCCATTTGTGCATACACAATGCTTTAATATTTGAGAAGTGTCTAACACAAATCACTCCAGTTTAAATTTATACTGCGGTGATACATGTCGAAAACAGGGATTTAAGGAAGAAGGTTAGTATATTTTTCATGTCACTTATTTGTAAATGGAAATCTAGACCTCCTTCAGAAAAGAGGAATTTCATAAAAATTTTGGAGAGGTCAAACTAAATTCTGTGAAAGTCTTGTACTACTCCCATGCTATCGAGGAACCGTTGAATTCTTTTTTTTTTTGAAAGGATGCTTAATTCTTTGTAACCCCTAGTTTGTTTATAAGTTTGCACTCACCACTGATGTGACCATCTGGACCTCGGAAAACTCCAAGCAGAAAGAATATGACGTTTCCACGTACTAGTAGTTCATTTAGATCGGCATTTCCATGTAGTCGAGCGGCGTTGGTTTGCTCACAAATTTAAGCGTAGAACAATCTGCTCGAACGGACAAAACTGAAAGCCAAGTTTAAAACAATACTAATAGAAGCTAATTCCTCGATAGTGCTATAAAGTTTTTTAACCGAACCGACCCGATAATTTACTAGTCCAATTGAACTATTCAAGTGAGATTGTGAAAGTATAAATAACATTAACCGTAGGCGACTAAAAAAAATAACATAACAGGGGCAGAGCCAGGCCTGGGGCAACTTGGCTTGAGCTTCAGGCCTAGCTCCAAAACTCCATGTAAATCCTTCAAATATTGTATAAAAAATTTGAAAATATATAATTTATAAACAAAACCATCACATTCAGCCCTAGGCTTGCATTTTTTTCTCCGCCACTAATGTTGAAGTTCTGCCACTAGGTTTTAAATCCTAATGTAGTGCGATAAGTATGATCCCAAATAAAATCCTTTTTTTTCATCACACTAGAAGATGCACAAGTGTGCTTATGTCAGTTCCTTATCACATAGCACATGTTTAAAGGACAAAGGTTGTAAACAAATAGATGGGCTTTGTAAAATTCATATTAAAAAGTGTGCCTATGAGTGCGTAATCGTAATTACAACTACCAATATTTGAATTCTTAATAAATTATGCAGTCATGATTCCGTTGGAATTTAAAATTATCAAAAACATGGAACAAGAAAGTATAGGATTTTGGTATGATGTCTATACAAACCAGAGTAATATAAAAGAAAAATATAAAAATAATCATTTGCTTAGACTATAAGAATATAGGAATTAGATGAGAAAGATACACTCAAATGATTTTTTTTTTTCAAAAAGGTGGTCCGTTACACTTACTTTTTTTAAAAATCTTTATGTATTGAGCCAACAAAAAATCTTAGGAATTTGAAAGCTCCAGTTCTTTATTCCAAAAGCCCACGTAGCAAAAAATTCCTATAGAATTTGAAATTATATTCCTTCACAAACTCTCATTTCAAGGGATAAAGATGCTTCTTCATCTCCGTATCCTTTAACAAAAGTTGGAAACCCTAGAGGAGAAATCATATTCTTTGCTTAGATACGGAAGCATATCATCTAATGATTTTTTTTCTAGCTGTCCAATGGAGAATCAGGTATATCGGTTGGCTAAATAAATAAATACGTTAAACGATGTATTAAAAAATAATTTTTTATTAAAACTTTTATATTTGTGTTTTCATCGATTTAAATGCCAATATAAAAGACCTCAAAATAATTCTAAAATTAAGTTTTAAAATTTAATTTTAACAGCCCAAATATAACCCTCAAATGTCCATCCATCTGCTATAGTAACTTGGCTTGATACGAGAAACAATGCCAACATACAGTTTTCTGCACAGTACGTTACATAGGAACACTTCACGCCAAATAGGCTGTTATAGTAAAAATTGGAACGGCTATTTTTTTCTATTTTGAGCGTATTTTTCGAACGGTTAAACTATGTATTTTATATAAAAATTTATTAAAAAATAAATTTATTTATTTTTAAGTTTATAATAATTAATACCGATTAATTATATATCTCACATTTTACTCTTCGAATAGAATAGCTTTCATTTTTATTAAGATGAAGGTTTTTTTTAACTACTAAATTTTAAAATATCATATTAGTATATTTTTGAAATTTATATTAGGCTGCCTTTGTATTTATCCTCCATCCTCGTCAGGTTGGAACGTGCGACACACGTGTGGCAGCGTGCAACGTCCTCCCCAGAAAGAAAGCCGAACCACGGCTCCATGTAACTCCATGCGCGCCAGCTCGTCACCTCGCACATGTTGACCACGAGCACCGCGCGCCTGCCTGCCGCCTGCACCGAGCTGCCCTGGGACTCTGTGAGTAACCTGACCAGCCACTTTCCTTTAGCCGTGCGCGCCGAGGTCACGGCGCGGTCGCCAGCACCCCCGGCCTCCCGTCACGTCCCCGTTGGCCGTAGGCGCCTCTCGTTTTGTGTCGTGTGCGCCTGCGTCACCCGCTGACGTCACCGATGACCGACGCTCGCGTGTTGGTGTCTGGTCCGATGGGGACGTGGACTACTCGTACTGGTCGTCCTTGGCTTACCCGATTAGTCCCCACCGAGGCACCGACCAGCGACTTGACAGCTGACGCCCACTTTTGGGGCTGGATTGCCAGTTTCGTCAGTTGCCACGAGATTAAAGAGGAGGACCGGGAGCAAAAGACCCTCTTGAACGGTCTAGTTTGTTTAGTGGTTTGGTGACTGTTTTGTGGGGCCCGAGGCAAAAGGACAGCTGTATCGCCATTCGCACATAATTTTTTCTTTTCTTTTTCTATTCTTTTTTTGTTATCTTTTAAGAGAATATAACGATATTTTTTTGTGTAGAGGTGATGAGTAGTGCTGGCGGTTGTACAGGCTCCATTATTTTTAGAGGACTACCAGCTATCAGATGGTCAAGGCATAATTATATAGACATTGTGATGCTTGCTCGGTTTAAAAGAGAGGAATATTAATGATTGTCAGTGGATTTTCACATGAAACTAGATTTAACAACATGGATTTACTACACACAATTCTTAGTTACTTCTGATTATACTAACACAATTTTATCAGCAATACCGTTCAGTTTCTTTTCTTTTTATTATATTATATACTTGTGTGCACATACACTTTTTTATATGAATTAATTACCTGGAAGACAAACATACACACATGGCACTCTCAATTTTTAATTACTTTTGTTTTTGCTAATATAATTTTAGAAGCAATAGAAACCGTTCAATTTAGCGCCACTTCATTAAAATTCTATCATAAGCATATGCATAATATTTTTAGATATATAATTTAGTAAAATTATACCTCCATAACTCATCATACCACCGTCATCGGTGTTTTTCAACTCAACTCAATATAGTCTTTCAGTCTCAAATAAATTAGAGTAGACTAGAGTTAAAATTCAACAAGAGTTTTCAAATCACAGTTTAGCTGTATCAATAATTGTTTGTTAAGCATTTATTTTTAAGTATAAATGTTTAGGTTATCTACTCTTTCAAACATATTCATATTATTTCTGTTAATTTTAGTCTTTCTCTATCTTTTTTCATATTATTATTACTGACACCTTTATAGTTCTTTAGACATGCCAAACACATCAACCAATGTTGTATAAGTTTTTCTTCAATTAGTGTTACTCCTAGTCAATCACGTATATCCTCGTTTCAACTCGATCCATTCTTATATGACCACAAATTCAACGTAACATATACATTTATGTAACAATCAGCTATTGAACACGATGTCTTTTTATAGTCCAATATTTTACTCCATAAAACATAGCAAGTCTAATCGCTGTTTTATAAAACTTGGCTTTTAATTTCTATGACACCCTCTTATCATAAAGAATGCTAGGTACGTGGCGCCACTTAAATCAGCCCGCTTTGATTATATGACTAACATCCACATCAATATCTCTATTCATCTATAACATTGATTATAGATATCAAAAAGTATTCTTTTTATCTCCTAAACTTATTTTTTCTGCTCATGTACGATAATGCTAAAGTCACTAGTCTTAGTTCTGTTTATTCTAAAACCTTTAGACTTAACAGTCTGTCGCCATAACTCTATTTTCTAATTTACTTTTACGTAATTCTCATCAATTAATAATACATCATAAAAGCATACATCATGAGATATCGCATTGTATGTTTATTTTAATCTCATTTATTACTAACACAAAGAGATATAAGCTTAAGACTAATTTCTAATATAGTCATATTTAATCGAAAGGTAACATTTATTACTAGTTATAGAATTGTTGTACATATTTATAAGAGACATACTTTATGTTGTTTAAAGTTTATCACATAATATTTTTTGATATCTTATTATAAACCTTTTCCAATTCAATAAAAAACATATGTAGGTATTTTTTTACTCTCTAAACCGTTTCATAATGTCTTATTAACATAATTATTCATACATATCCGTGTCGACAGTGCTTCCAACAAACCATTTAATTTCTATATGCTTGGTCTGTTCCTACAAATCTAGTTTCACAAGATTTTTTGAGAGTATACTAGAAACCGTTAAATTTATACATGAATGGAATAGTTCAAACGAGCTGACTTATTTGACTCTCTTTCACGGCTGTTCAAAGTTCAGTCCCTGTATATCTGTTACTAGCTTCCCCTGATTTGACTTATTTGAACGGTATACTTCCGTTTATACGCATCTGATTCCGATCGAATTAAGACGTGTCTACGTTCGTTCGTTGTAACTGGCAACTTGGCGACGAAGACGCTTTTGGATTTACGTATTCTAGATTATGCCTAATTAATGTTTAATTTCGTAAATGGTCCGGCCTAATCCAACGATCGAGATATGTGTGTGTCGCTGCACAAATGCAATTTTAACTTCACTTTCGCTGTTGCTATAAATTTAATCGCCATTGCTGCGCATTCTCTGCAGCAGCGAGGCGCGAACTAAGCCAGCCTAGCCCTAGCTTACTGCATCTACCATAGCATTGCCATGGACGCCAAGCCAGAGGCTGGCGCTGGCGAGAAGAAGGCGGCCGTGGCGCCGCGAGACGCCGCTCCGTCGTCACCACGAGCGGCGGCGGCGGAGGCACCGTTGAGTGGCGACGCTGCCGGTGCCGAAGGTGGCCTGCCGGCGAACGTGGACCAGAGCGGCGCCGCCGCCGTCGAGGAGGACGACGACGAGCAGCAGGCCATGGAGAGGTTCTACGCACTGGTCGCCAACGTCCGGGCCATGAGGGGTATGTACAGGAGCAGCGGCGACGGCGCCAGCGCGGACAGCGGCACCAGCGGTGATGCCGACGGCAGTGCAGGCGGCGGCGGGGAGAGGAAGCGGGCCAGGCGCGCCGACCAGCCGTGGAGGCCGGTGTTCAGGATGGAGGACTTCGCCGACGTCGCGGGCGCCGCCCCCACCAAGTCAGCCAGGGCGGATGACGGCGCCAGAGTGCCGCCGATAGAGCAGGCGGCGGGAGTGGAGGGTAATGACGACGTGGAACTTACGAGAGGCCGTCGCGCCGCCGCGTCCACCACGCCGCCGCCGCCGTAGCCGTGGGAATTAACTTTCTTTTTTCTTTTTTGAGAAGGAATGTTTAGCTAGTTGCCAGGTTAGCTTGGCATGAAACATCTGTGCCATGCGCACGATGTGATCGACCAGCTAGATGTTAGATTTGAAGGTAATATTTTGTTTGTTACCGCACTTTTTTGTATCTTGTTCATTGGGCTTAATTTTTCTGCGGTAGGACACATTTGTCAAATGTTAGTTAATAATTTTATATGCAAATAATGTTATAAAATTATAAGGTTATGATATTATTTTTCAAGGTAAATTTATAGACCAATATTTTAAAAACCAAAAAGTTAATCGAAATTTTTAAAGTTACACCAATATAACTACTATCCTTCTTAAAATATAGTTATTTTTACTAGCTGGATAAGAGTTATCTATATTTGTTTTGTTTAGATTTATAATTATAAATAGCTATATTTTGATACTATATCCTAAAATATTACTTTTACATATATATATATATAATTATCAAATATGATTCTTTAGTCCGAAGAACAATGAAAGGGGTGAGAAGGGAACTTAATAACCTTCTCCCTTAAGAAAAATTTAAAAGATCTAAATGTGTTATTTAATTAAAATTGACTATATTTTAGAAAAAAAATACTTAGCACTATTAGCCCAAGCTCATACTAAATTTGTCACCTCTAGATTTGCCACCATCTTTAGCACTTAGTCTTGCAAAACCATTAGTCGTATGCATGCAAGCGTCATATTTTTGACGATTCCTAAGATAAAAAAAGCTCAAAAACCTCGTTCTTTTTTTCTACCCGCGGCTTCTCTCAGCTGGACCAAGATACTACTCACAACGGCACAGCCTGTACTTGCACCAAGAGATATTTTTTGCTCGAGGGAATCGTATACCAAGCGTATGTACCATGGCCGTCACCAATGGCCATATGCACATCTAATTCATGTTAATCAGACTACTTAATTTTTTTCTTCGACAAGGATGCGTATCTGAGTTAAGATTCCCTTTAATCTCGACCAGTCTCAATCAACAATGTTTTAATCGAATTCCACAATTCGGATTCTAGATTACTTTTAGATCATGTTAGCCAGTAAAGATGCCCCTTTTTAGAGATGGGTTTTCTAATAGCAAATGTCGTTCTCTTTATCATAATAAATCTACTTAAGATGGTTTGTCTTAAAAACTGCATCTATGTTTTTCTCGGTATTAGTAGGGACCTTTGATAGCTTCACAGGAGAAATTAAAGCACTACCAAAGAATGTGGCGGTGGGATTAGTGCATAAATCTACCTACTATGGTTTAAATATGGGGATTGTCCAGGTGTCACTTGAGTCAAATTTATGATCATTGGATATGGCACGCGTCATCATCCCCACCTGTGCCGCCTCCTCACGCTGCGCGCGCCACACGTATAGAGCGCGCCTCCCACGGTTACGTGTTTCGTTCAGTTGGGTTGGATGTGGTTTTCTAGGCCCGTTTTGTATCTTTTTGGACCATTAAAAGAGCCTATCAATATAGCAGCTTATTGGGTCAGATCTCGGTTGTGTGTTTTGTCCACAATTTAGTATCTTTTGGCCCATTAAAAACATAACATGGCTGCTTGTGATCAATTATCACAGCCCAACTGGAAGGGGAGGAGATTACAGGGAAGCAACCTCCCACTAGAACATAACACCACATCCTTAACGTCGTCATATAGGTCGGTTCGCTTAAATCCTACACCCACGAGATGTTTTTTTCACGCAAACGAGCATTTTAAAGTAAGAACTGCTACCTATAACTATTTATTAGTGTCGGTTCCTAATAAAAACCACCACCAATAGTCCCGCCAAGTTATATCTACCATACTTACACATATAATATACTTAGAATCAATCGACAAATATATATATATATATATTCTGGTTATTTATGAGTATAATGTCATATGCATTGGTTTTTATTATCAACCTCTGATATAGAAATCACATATATGCTGAATCTTAATAAAAAACAGCAAAATAGCACCTATAGACTCAAATGATAACGCCACTTGTATATTTTTATCTAACTTTTTTATATAATGTTAGATGGAGATAAACTTTATATAGTGCTCAACAAGATTTATGATTTACAAAATTGATAATATTTTTATTTGAGCTCATCTATGATGTTAAATCTGTATTATAAGTTTTGGATGAGAGTAGTCACTAGCACAAAACATTACCGGTACTGATGAGGAAGAATCATCGATGCCGGTTTAGTAACCTGAGGTTTCACGAATACAAAAAAATATAGCTGGCTCGATGCATCAGCTCGAATCAAGCTGATGCTTCGAGTGTTCCCTTCTCACCCTCGATATCGATTGATATCCAATAACAAACACATATAATCAACATATGAGAACAAGGTTGCCCCTAAGATCGATCGACATCACAGAATCATGAACATACAAAACTCATAGGATCAACATACACATAATCAACAACAAAAACACAAAGAGGAGGATCACAAAAGAAGAGAAGGCCACTACCGCTGCCACTTACCGTGGCTAAAGTCCCAAGCGGCAAACACTAGGGTGAGGAGGGAGAGATGGCGTGACCGACAAGGGACTTTATGCGGCAAGGAGGGTGTTAGCGGTGACCGGATCTAGTAGAGGCTAAAGGAAACCTCTAGGTCACCACTCTTTGGCTTAGAAAAGAGGAGGCAGCCGGATCTAGCAACTCTCGAATGGTGAATAGTAGGGTAAGGAGGCAGAGTCGGGGCAACCAATGGGGAACTCCAGTAGCGATGTGATTGTTTCCGGTGACTTGATCTAGAGGAGGCCGACGAGGACCTCTAGGCCACCGCTTGCCAGCTAGGGAGAGAGAAAGCAGTAAATCGTGCCGTGGCCGTGGTGCTAGGAGAGGCAACCAGCCGCCACTCGTCAGCTAGGCTCGGGTAGGGAGACGATATGGAGTGGTGGGGGAGATGGAGTGACGAAAGATTTTTTATTAATTGGTATTTATAAGGTGTTATATATGCTAGTTTTTAATTTTAAACCCACCTGAGAAATCGGAAAGACAGTAAAAGACTCATATGTACTGAATCAGATGAACAAGCACATATATAAGGGTATTTACTATTAGCAGTTTTATAGTAGCGAGTTTAAAAAATAGTATTTGCTTTTAAAATAATAAGTGTTTGTTAGATGAGATGGTAAGTAGGCTTTGGATGGAGAGAGGTATTCGAATTTTGTAAACAGTATGTATGCAAATATTAGATAGATAATTTTGTGAGTTGTGAGAATCGAGATGTGATCGTGTATAGATGATTAGTAGATACAAAATATTTTTTCAGGTTTTTTTCGCGCTTGGAAAAAAGCTACATGTGATGGTTTTAAATTAGAATCAGCACCAATACGAGGATACATTAGTTTTGTCTTTTGAGTCATGTTTGGTCTTAACAGCCCATTTACACCTGACTTTGGCACTTTAGTTAATTCAACCAATTTCCAAATTTATTGTCATCCATTGATTTCATATTTTTCTTTAATCACATTAAACCCCTGACTAAAATTATTGCACTCCATGGCTTGTTTAAATGAGATTCGGTATTCATTACTACTTAGCTCGTGCTGTTTTTGTTCATCTGATGACATAACATAATAATTTGAAATGGTAGAGGTGTGTTCGGTGGGTGGGGTGAATAGCATTTATAGAAAAGCGAACAATTGAACTAATTACTCAAAGCAAAACTAATCGATAATGCCAGAAATATACTAGTGCAGCCTAAAATTTACAACCTATGACAAGAGCTAATCTACCAGCAATTTTAGAAAAGTAGAGAGAAAAAATAGCAAGTGAAGAATAAGAGAATGCAAACGGTGACTAGTTTTTTTCTTTATTACAAATTTGGAGCAATATGGTAGGTCTTTTTCACTCAAGCTCCAAATTCTATAAGTCACTTAGGTCCCCAACAATCTCCTTCAAAAGAGATGTAATAGACTTAGGAGGGGCTGAGAGATGCTTGTGATTAGTTAAGATGGTTAAATAAATGTTGAAATTAAATAAGTGATGTTGTGATTGGATGAGAAAAGAAAGTAGGTAAAGATGTTCTTATTGAAGAAATTTTATACTCTAGATGTGTTTATATTTGTAGAAATAGGGAGTACTTTGTAGGGCTCCTCACAAGTTACTTTGACACGTGTTTCAGTTTTGATTAAATTGACCGATCACTGGTATCGTGTTACTTTTTCTCTCTACCAAAATAAAACATCATATCCTCGGACAACTTTAGTTTAGAGAGAGAAAAAAAGACGAAGGGGTTAGTTATTAATAAATAAATAGTATTGATGGACAAATAGATAAAAATATCGGGAAAAAAAAACTTCTTAATTTAATCTACGTACTAAGTATAGAGTATAAATTAATTTATTTTAAAATAATGTTTAAACTCTGTAAATGAGTCAGACGACGCGGGGCTGCGTGTCGAGACACGGACAAAATTGGAACGATGGACCATGGAGAGAGTTTTGCTTTTTAATAAGTACTAGCAAAGTGCATGTGCGTTGCTACGAAAAAACTACTCATTTTGGATCGTGACATCTTGTTTGAGCGTGGTCGTTTCACCCTATTGGCAAAAATAGCTTCATACTTGAATGACGAAACATATCATGGAAACAGAATCGGATGTGATATAATAGGACTTGTTGTGAGGAAGTGGAAACATAATATGACTTTCAAATTCGGAAATGATTAGTACTAACCTGGAGATAACCACGGGCCTACTTCAGCGGTTATGCGTCATTCTTGGAAAAGCCAAGCCATTTTCGTCTGATTTGTATTTCAATCGTACCAGTATTACAATGCAGCGGGGGGCAATTAATCTTCTACACACATGGGAGGACGAACAAGTTAATCGAATATTTAGTTAGTTGACTTAACTAACAGAATCATTTATTTTATTATTTCTACCATGAGTGATTACCATAGTGCAGCTATAACTTATCTGTTTTCACAGAAAGGAGTAAACAACATCAAGAAGTAAGATAATGATAACTGAACCACATGGCGTTGCTCCATCATCGGCAAACAGATAACAATTTTGCCTCTTTTTTTTTCATACAGAAATAGTTATATAAACTGTACTAACAAACACGAATTATGTTAAGATAACTGAAACAAATTTAACTTAATAGCTTGCATGAAAGTAAATTGACAACGAAATAAACTCTACCATTCTCAAGCGCATCTTGAATTCTCTGAAGCAACAAAACAGATCCTGCCTATGGATCAGCACTCGTCTGCAACTCTTCATCCTTGATCCATTATTCCATTATTCCCACACTCATCTCAGGAGCATCAGCACCACCATCAGAATCAGAATCAACACTCCCCTTGTGCTAATCTCCCTACCACACTCGCATTCTCATTGTAGTAAGATCTCCGGCCATCGATCGAACCTCCTCGGGAGAAAGCAAGCTGCATTGCTGCAATAGCTAGAAGAAAGCAAATTAACTAAATAGCAGTAGGATTGTTGTTGATAACAGTAGAATAGCACTGAATGTTTGCTTATCTGTTCGCAACTTTTTTGTTTAGCCACAATCGGTGTACCAATATGTGTTAGAGGAGTCATAGACTCATAGTGGTATTTACATGTAGTATTATTATTTGATGATCAATATTATGTGCTATACCTCTGGAAGGGTTAGCACTGAACTTGTTATTCTTTTACCACCCTGAGAAGCGAGAATTATCATCTTGTTGACAGGGTGAGCAGATTTACCAATTAATTCGTCTGCTGCACATCATGCATGGTTATAGAGAAATTCAGACATTAACAGAGGAAAATAAAAAACTGAACCACAAAAGCCAGCACAGAGAAATCCAATTTGTTCCCGTTATCCAGCTTTTGTGCGAGGATGCTAATGAGCTAAAAAAAAAGCCAACTTGTTTCGATTGAAGAAAACAATTCAGTTGTGCAGAGACGTTTCGTAAATACATTGGCTGCGATCGTCCAAACGTTTGAACAACACATAGCACAACGCAACAGAGATAAGGCTAAGAGAGGTCGAGGGCAGCACACTGCGGGCTTCGTTTCGCCGGCGACGGCGTGGGCACCGGACGGATATGAGCCGATTCAGCGCAAGCAGGCAGGCCCATGGCGCAGCTCGATGATACGGGGGTTCGAGCCAAGAATCGGGATCACCAAGGCGGTCCACCTCTCCTCTCCGGTTCTCCCCTCTCCCTGTCGCTCTCCGGTTCGATCTGCAGCACGGGAGGAAAAACACCGCAAAAGCGGAGGAGATGAGATCACGCGTTGCACCGTCGGCCCCGTCGGGAGGGCAAGCGAAGCAACCCTAGAAGAGGGGACGCCCGGGTACGAACTAAATGTGCGATCGCGCGCCGCATTGACAGAGGATGATCTGCTATCGCCCATTGACCAACCACGGAAACGACTCTGCGCGAGGCGGACGCGTAGCGGAATCGGACGTAATCGTGACGACGCAACGTACCAAACGAAATGTAAGTAAGATAGAGATACTAGTAGCAAGAGAGAGATTTTACGACGGACGGAGGGCGTATGGTTTGTTTCAGTCGGGCCTAAGCCGAAAACTCTTTAAAACAGACGGCTCTGCATGCTTATCTGTCCCCCTCTCTCATGTCCCCCGCGGCACTCATGCATGCTCCTTTCTCTCTCTGCATGGATATAATTTACAATCTTTTAAATAGTTTTTTTTTAAAAATTACTTATTCAATCAATAATCCGAATAAAATCTTTACATCTCACGTGATTATATTTTTTTATCAATGAAAATATATATGTTACACATAGTTGCGTCTTAGTGTTGCAATTAATTTTTTTTATGTTATATCTGTTTAAAACATTTTTATGAAACATTTTTTATCAAGTGATGAAACAACTGAAACAATTCGTGATGAAATATTTTTTATGAAATGATGAAACGTGTAAAATAATTTTTTACACGTGACGAAACACCCCTGATAAATTCATAAATATGAAACGTCCCGGTCCTAGTCACCTCCGCCCTAAGCGTAACGGAATCGGATCCATACCGGGCCAGAGCGTACGGCCAACAACGTCTGATCACACCGACCCACCGTAATACATTTTTGACTTCTTGCGCTTACGCCCTAGTCGATTCCCCTAACCTGGCCGAGAGATTTCAGTATATACCACTTAATTCGTAGCATTTTTTAGAATTTGCTATTGAACACTCATCAGTGAAACTTTTCTTTTATCTGAAACAACTTGAAAACATGGGATGAGTGATCCACAAATTCCCCTTTTTACTTGCTTTGCTACTCTTTACTCGAACATAATAAATATAACAATTTGAACTAGAACCGGTCAGTTGAAGTTTTCGGGCATCGAAAAACTAAATTTCAATACTAGCATTGCCTGGACAAGGGATGCAGAAAGCAAGCATGAATTCTGAAATCTGCAGTCCTGCTGGTCAGTACCTTATTTACCACTGCCTCTCAAGTTTTGTGTTCACGAGGACCCCACTATTTGATCCTTCAGGATCTGGGATCACCACTAAGGATAGCACCAAAACACCCCGTCCTTGATCCAAACTCATGCTTCTTTGTACTACTAGCAAAACACCATGTTGCCTTCATGTCCTGCAAAACTGAGACACAACTTATATGTTCTTGCAGATTGCAGTTTGCTTCTACTACATATAAGAACAGAGAGAGTGAAAGTGTGGGAATTGTTGATTGTATTCTATATTAATGTATTAGTATATATAGATAGTCGGAGTGGCTTACACATGTAACCACATAGCTACATACGTGGATTAACCAACTATAATTATAGTAGACTAATACTCACCCGTAGTCTAATCGAGAGCATCGCTAACATTTAGGCTGATCGAAACTTCTGAAATAGTGAGGTAGAAAGGCCTTGATAAAGACGTCGGTGTACTACGATGTCATAGGAACATATAGGACCCAAACGTGATCAAGAGCGACCTTCTCTCGAACGAAATGGAGATCAATCTCAACATGCTTCGTCCGCTGATGCTGCACTTGGTTGCTGAAGAGATATACAGCACTGATATTGTCACAATAGACCAAGGTGGCACGTCGACGGGGGTGGCGAAGCTCAAGGAGTAGCTGTCGCAGCCAGGTAGCTTCAGCAACACCATTTGCCACAGCACGATATTCAGCTTCCGCACTCGATCTAGAGATTATATGCTGACGCTTGGAAGACCAAGACACCAAGTTATGTCCGAGAAATACTGCATAGCCAGAGATCGACCGGCGAGTGCCAGGACAGCCAGCCTAGGGCATCTGTGTAAACAATAAGATATGCAGGCGAAGATCGGTGCATGGTCAGCCCAAGAGACAGGGTGCCCTATAGGTACGCATTATATATGAATGAAACATATTCATTAACTTAAGCATGCCCCCATTTTCTTTAATGAGTTGATATTAATTTAGCAGCGAGGTGCAGCTCTCGAGGATCATGCATATAGAGGTAGATCTGCTGAACTACAAAGGTAATGTCTGGTCTGATAAAAGTCAGATACTGTAGAGCGCCGGTAAGACCGCGGTACTATATAGCATCAGCGATAGGCGGTCCGTCAGTAGATAATTTGGAGTGGAGATCAATAGGCGTGCTGCACGGCTTGCATGCACTGATCCCGACATGCTCCAAAATATCCTGACTGTACTGTCACTGAGAAAGGAACAGACCATCTGTGGAGCGGGTCACAGAAATGCCCAGAAAATGATGCAGCTGACCCATATCCGTCGTAGCAAACTCACGCCGGAGAGCCTCAATGATATTCTTGAGTAATCCAGCAGAGGAGGCAGTGAGGACAATGTCATCAACATAGAGCAGTAAGTAGACTGTGTCTGGACCGCGGCGATATATGAAGAGAGAAGAATCTAACTTTGTTTCAACAAATTCAAGTGACACAAGGTGAGAGGCGAACCTGTGATGCCAAGCACGAGGAGCCTGCTTGAAACAATATAAGGACTTGTTGAGCCGACAGACAAAATCTAAGCGAGAAGAATCCACAAATCCAGAAGGCTGCACGCAGTACACTGTCTCAGTGAGAGTGCCATGGAGAAATACATTCTTCACATCCAGCTGATGAATGGGCTAGTTTTGAGATAATGCCAGAGAGAGAACCACGTGAACTGTCGCAGGCTTGACAACTGGACTAAAAGTCTCATCATAGTCAACACCGAGCCATTGTGTGAAACCCCGTAGAACCCAGCGAGCCTTGTAACGATCCAGAGACCCATCGACGAGCAACTTGTGATGATAAATCCACTTTCTAGTCACAACATTGACGCCAGGAGGGCGAGGCACAAGACTCCATGTGTTGTTGGCAATCAAAGCGTCATACTCAGCCTGCATAGCAGATCGCCAATTGGGTCTGACAGGACATTACGAACAGAGTAAGGAAGAGGCGACATGGCTATAGCGTGGAGATTGAGACGATCCACAGGCTGCGTAATGCCATCTTTGCCACGTGTGCGCATAGAGTGCACATTGGTCACCGGAGGGATGACAGTCGGTCGAGTGGCAGCTGTGCGGCCGGTACCGCTGGCAACAACCTGCGCGCGAGCAGCAGGGGCAGTAGGACCGACAACACTCATGGTCGATGGGGCATCGCTGACAGCGACCTGTGCGGGGTGCACAGGGGCAGCGGCACCACATGACGCGGACTCGGGCGACCATGGCCCTGCACCAAGGCTCAGCGGCGCAAGTGGGGCCTCGGGCACAGGGTGTGCCGCTGAGGAAGCTGCTATACCTGCACGCAAAAAAGAGGCTCCAGGAACTGAAGCGGTGAGATCATGATCATCGACAAGAAAGTCTAGGACGGAGGGTGCCACGGATGTGGTAGACATGTCAGAGAAAGGGAAGAAGGATTCATCAAAAATAACATGTCTAGAAATGAGAATGCGGTTCGACTGAAGCTCAAGGCATCGATAGCCTTTGTGCTTCGAGGAGTAGCTAAGGAACACGCATAGAGAAGAACGAGGAGCAAGTTTGTGGGCCGCTGTAGAGGACATATTGGGGTAACAGGCGCAACCAAAAACTTTGAGATAATCATAGGAGAGTGGGATAGAGAAGAGAACGGAGTATGGTGTGGAGGAGGCGAGTGTTGTGGTGGGGAGGCGGTTCACAAGATATATGGCAGTGTGAAGGGTCTCAACCTAGTAAGCTGGAGGGAGACTCGCTTAAAACAAAAGAGAATGCAGAGAGTTATTGATGGTATGAATAGAACGCTCTGCTTTACCATTTTGTTGAGAAGTGTATGGGCATGACATGCGGAGGGTAACACTGTGGGAGAGAAAAAACGTGCGTGCCTGTGAATTATTGAATTCACGACCATTGTCACACTGGATGCTCTTGATGGTGGTGCCAAACTGTGTACGAACATACGCAAAAAAGGTAGAAATAGTGGAAAATGTCTCGGATTTGAGATGAAGGGGAAAAGTCCAAATGTAGTGAGAGCAATCATCAAGAATAACAAGATAATATTTGTATCCTGACACACTAACAATTGAAGAGGTCTATAGATCACAATGGATTAAATCAAAGTTGTGAGTAGCATGAGCGGTACATGAACCGAAAGGTAGACGTACATGACGACCGAGTTGGCACGTATGACATAAATGATCGATATTATCTTTATTGCAGGAAATGACATTGGACCTAAGAAGTTTAAATAGAACGTCGCGCCCAAGATGACCGAGACGGCGATGCTAAAGGGAGGTGGGTGCGGCGACGAATGTGGAGGTGCTGGTTGATGATGCAAAAAATGGGTAGAGGTCACTGGAACTATTGCACCTGGCGATCACGTTTTTGGTTTGCAGATCCTTCACAGAAAGACCAAATAGATCAAACTCAATGGAATAATTATTGTCGGTGTTAAACTGACGAATAGAAATTAAATTCTTAATAATGTTAGGGGATATCAGAACATTATTAAGAGTAAGATCATGGTGCGATAAGGAAAAATGATAGGATCCAGTGACGGTGACAGGAAGTAAATCACCATTGCCCACAATAATAGATGAAGAGGGTAGGAAAATGGTGGAGAGTATACCAGCGTTCGAGGTCGTGTGGGAACCGGCACCCGTATCAACATACCACTTAGAGGCCGGTTGGTTGAGCGTCATGGTGTTGAAGGAGTGCGCCACAATGATAGATGAAGAGGGTGGGGAAATGGTGGAGAGTATTCCAGCGTTTGAGGTCGTGTGGGAACCGGCACCCGTATCAACATACCACTTAGAGGCCGGTTGGTTGAGCGTCATGGTGTTGAAGGAGTGTGCCAGGGAGTTCTAGTGCCAACCTCCATGACTAGGCGGCCAAGGTGCCGCCTGGTACGCCGGTGAGGGTGCCTGGAAGCCCGCCGCTTGGTACGTCGGTGAGGGCGCTTGGAAGCCCGGTGGTGTAGCTCCCCCGTAGTACGTGTTGTACGGGGACGATGGGGCACTGTATGTGCCGCCATAGATGCTAGGAAGAGCACCAAAACTGCCATAGTGTGGAGCTGTGTGGAACGCAGGCTGTGGCGGCGGAGGATGGCCGGACTGGTCGTACGGCCACATGCGCACGATGCTAGCCCAAGGGTGGGCAAACGATGGGTACACAGTCGTACCGAGAGGGACGCCACCCTGTCCACTTAGGGCTGCTCTAGCAGAAGGCGTTGGAGAACTGCCACTAGTAGAATTGCCGCGGCAGCAGCCGTTGCACTGGCCTCCGGTTGGTGCAGCTAGGCACGGAGGAGGAGGCGTCCCCGGACGAGGAGTAGCTGTAGCACCTAGGGCTGCTGGACGCGGCGTCGCAGCGACGAGAGTGGACAGCGAGGACGAAGGACGAGCGTCAATCTCTAGCTCCTCCAACAAAAGATGAGTGTGTGCTTCCATAAATGTTGGGAACGACCGGTACATCTTGAGAATGGACACCATATGGCAAAACTTGCCACTGAGGCCGCGGAGAAGCGTGAGGACCATCTGCCGGTCGTCGATAGGGTTGCCGAATTCGGCGAGGGAGGCAGCCATGGATTCAAGATGATGGTAGTAGTCGGTGATGCTCAAGGAGTCGTACACCCACGTGAGGACGCAACAGTCTGACTAGAGCCATGCTGGGCTTGCGGGGAACGCGTCATCCTCGAGGACGTGGCGGGTGAGAGCATATTTCCTAAGGACGGTGAGAAACATTCAGCGCCACTTAGTGTAGGAGTCCATAGCCTTATCGAGGACGATGAGGATGAGTGCCTTGACGTTGACGATGGCGGTGGCTTGCGCCCAGAGAGCCGTGTGAGCGTGCTCGTACGCGTCCAGAGCTTCGTCAGCATGAGAAGGACCGGTCGCGAGACAGTGGTCTTTGGAAGTAGCGGCGCCAGTGTTATCGCCAGCCATGGGGGGCATGATAGCCGATCGGCAGCCGATCAGGCCGGATCGAAGATCTCGAAGGGACAACCGATCGGCCGATCGGATCGAAGATCTCGGAGAGACAGCCGATCGGCTGATCGGATCGGATCGGAGGGATCTACCGATCAGAGTCGGATCGGCAGCCAATCGGCCGATTGAATCAGAGATCAGATGGCCGATGAGCAGCCAATCAGATCGGATAGCCAATGAACAGCCGATTGAATCGGCAATGGGCAGATCGGATGGCCGATGAGCAGCCGATCAGATCAGATGGATCAGATCGGCAGTAGAGATCGAGCAGCTGATCAGTTCGGAGGCCGATGAGCAGCCGATCAGATCGACAGTAGAGATCGGATGGTCGATGAGCAACCGATCAGTTCGAAGGCCGATCGGATCGGCAATAGGCAGGATCCGATCATACTGATCGACGGATCCGATCAGATCGGATCGACGGGTGATCTGGTCGGCAACGGAGAGTCGATCGGATCGGCAATAAGCAGAATCCGATCGGATCGATCGATGGATCCAATCAGATCGGATCGGCAGTCGATCTGATCGGCGACAGCGCGGGCGATAAAACTGGCGACACCTAGTGGTGGCGATCGAATCGGCGACGGGCGCTGGTGCAGAAGCGCAGGTAGGATCGGATCGGCGGCCACACCCGATGACGAGGGCAGCTACGGGGTGGGCGATCAGATCGGCAGCACGGGCGATGAGACCAGCGACACTCCCGGTGACGTGTAGTTGGCACCGGTGGTGGCGGTCGGATCGGTGACGGGCGCTGGTTCAGAAACGGCGGCGTTGAGAGCGTCGGACCTCGGGAGTCTCTCACACAGTATTGACGGAGGAGGAGATCGGTGATGGCAACAAAAGCGACGATGTTTTTGGTTGTGGAAAGATAGCGGATTGAAACCGCTCTGATAATATGAAAGTGTGGGAATTGTTGATTATATTCCTTGTTAATGTATCAGTATATATAGACAGTTGAGGTGGCTTACATACGTAACCACACAGATACGGTTAACTAATAGGAATAAATCTCTCATACATCTCTTATCTTTTTCTACACAAGCTGAGTGCTGTCTTCAGCTGTGGATGCAAGTTTTGTCTGAACCTTGTCCTCGGTCATTCATTCATGGTCATGCACTATATTCCAAGCTTCAAGCTGGTCTTGTCAGTGGCGTGCAACATTAAATGCACTTTGCCATGTTAGCTTCAGCATATCCTGCTGTGAGAGAAAGGTGAATCCACCGTCGCTGCCTGCACCTGCTATGCTTTGTTGCCTGCACCTGCTATGCTTTGTTGCCTGCACCTTCTATTCTTGCATGCTGCTTGCATTGGCCATTCATTCAATGAGAAAATCAGAAAAAAAAGGACACTTGAAAGTTGAAACCCAGTTAGTCCATGGCTTCTTTTGCTCTCTTCTCTGAATGGACACAAAAGGGAAAGGGTTGGCCAACTTATGTATTCATAATCAAGGTTAATAATGGAAGTTGCATAACATTTTGGTGGCAATTAGTATCACAAGAGACCTGAATTCACTTGTCTGGAAAAAAAAACTGTTGTTAACATTTCTGAAATACTACAGGAGCGCAGGTTTCTTACAAGACCTGCATTCAGTTGAGTCAGATTTGACTAACAGTACAACATCTTGATCGAATCTGGTAATTAGCACATGATTTCATCAAGTTCGACAGGTTCAGTGGGTTAACTTGACCAGAGCTATAATTGCATATAATTACATCTCATTCAATTCTTTCCTATCCAAAACAATTGTTATTGTCATCGAGACTTCTCTGAAATGATCTCAATGCAGTTATTTTGTCTGCTGAAACTTCAGGCAAGTTCATATCTTCTCAGCACTAAGATATCATTACTGACATCCACATAAGTCATAAAAGATCATGAACTGAAACTATTCAAGATACTGCTGTTCAGGCTGAAAATAGTTCATCACAAGCTCAGGCATGTCCATCTTACAAAATGTTACAGCAAGACTTGCCTTTTGCTCAACATCAGAAGTGAGCATCATCTGACAACTAATGTCTAATACAACAGCTACCTTTGAAATTTCTACATTAGTAGCACGACTTAAATATGCTAAATAGATAAGTTTAGCAACTCTAAACATGGAATCTCATTTAGTTTTTTTGAGCTTGCTTCACACGACACTGCGAGAGTTCACATGACGCTGCAAGAGTTGGCGTTGTCGTCGCTGAAAAGATCGCCGTAGGAGTTCCTCGCCGGCGAGGCCAAGCTCCTCTGCGGTGTCCTCTGGCCGCGGCCGTAGTAGTTGTTGTAGTAGCCGTAAGGCGAGTACGCGTACGAGTGCTCCTCCTGCGGCTGCAATGGAGGTGGAGGCCTCGCGGCGGATGCAGGCGCTGCCGCCGGCGCGGCTGCGTAGTACGCCGCGCTCGAGCTCGGCCGCGCCACGTTGTAGTTCATGACGTGCACCGGCTGCTGCTGAGGTAGGGTCGCCGGGAAGTGGTTGAAATGGCTGCCCTGCGTCGATGCCGCCGTCGCCATGGTGGCTTCACCTGCCTTCTCCTCTTGCTGCGGCGGCTGCTGCTGCTTCCTTCTCCTGTTGGGCTCACTGGGTTGGTGCGCCGTGACCGTCTCGACGCCGCCGCTGTCGCCGGCGCTGCCGCTGCCGCTGTCATTGGCGTCGGTGCTCTCCGTGCCGCCGTCTTCGGCCGGCGCCGCACCCTCGCCGGCGGTCTTCTTGGGTTCTTCAGGGGGGGCCTTTGGGTCGCTTGGCTCCGCGGCGTCGCCGCACGCAGGCTTCTCAGGCTCAGCTGGGTCGCCGGATTTGTCCGGCTCGGCAGCCTGGTTCTTGGTTTCTTCTGGGCACTGACCACCACCAGGTTGCTGCTGCTTCTGCTGCTCCTCTCGCCACTGCTCGGCATGCTTCCCGGCCCTCCTCAGCTTCCTGACGAGAATGTCGGCGCTGACCTTGCCGGTGACGGTGACCGTCGCCCTGTTGCTCCGGCCATCGACGTCGCATCTGTACACGCCTTCGGAAACAGAGCATTATTCTGTCAGTTTAGTCACGTTTTCTCTGCTTTTTTTTAAGAGAAAAAGAAATTCTGTTTGCAGAGATGCTTCGCTGATGAAACTAACTGAGCAGCATCTGCAACATAAAAAATGGGGGCTAAAATGCATCAAAATGCAGGTGATTTGATTAATACGCACCTTCAACTCTCTGAAGCACCTTCTTCACCTTCTTCTTGCATCCCTCGCAGTGGATGGACACCATGAGAGTCAAAACCTGAACATGAATCAAATCGTAATCAATCATCTATTATCTCTGAACATGGAGCTCTAGATTGCTGATTGAGCTGAAAAAGAAGAGAAATGCTTTCTCATTCTCCCAGTGGATGAAGAAGGAAGACAAACTAGGAGCCTAGGAGGGACTAGTGAGATTGTGAGTGAGAATGTATCGTCGCTGGTACCTTGCATTGCAGAGATTCTGAAGCCATGGAGGAAGGAAAGGTATATCGGTGGAAGAAGGGAAAGTGGCCAATGAGTGTACTGTGCTGTCAACGGGGAATGGAGGGAGGTTTTATAGCGGCATTGTAATAGCTAGTTCAGAATGCCAGAAAGAATCAGAACTGTTTCATGTAAAATTCGCAGAAAGTTTCATAGTTTTTTTTGTTTTTGTTACTTATTATATGGAAGACACGTACAGAAACAAATTGTGCTTGAAATGGGCTTTGATGATAACGGATTATGTAACACTAATTTATAAAGAGCGGCTAACTTTCCTTTAAAATATAATAATTAGAGAAATATAGAAATGTGATATGATTGTATATATAAAATAGATGATTGAAAAATGTAGTAAAAGGTTTGGAAATTTGGAATGATCCTCTAGATGGTTGATAAAAAAATAGAAATATTGAGTATTAAGTTAATAGTAGGTCTGAAGGCCTTAATCACTACAACTTGAGGCCCAATATACATAATTGAGTCCTACGTGTATGAATGGAAAAAAGAGCTCCAGTTGGACGTAAATTTTCCTGTAAAGTCCTTTTAAATCATATACAAAGGATGTTTTCCTATACTCTTCGTTGCTTCACTCCTGCAAACCAAATAGATGAAAT
Source organism: Oryza coarctata (assembly GCA_030770085.1). Classification (NCBI taxonomy): domain Eukaryota; kingdom Viridiplantae; phylum Streptophyta; class Magnoliopsida; order Poales; family Poaceae; genus Oryza; species Oryza coarctata. The sequence goes on from CM061471.1 coordinate 12,334,825, forward strand.
GATTAATAGACCTATGGTTTACCTTGAAATTACTTTTTCTACAAATAAAGGCGGCTTTACTTCAATTTTCGTTTGATTACTTGCTGACATAAATTTATCAGTCGGAATGCAGGATTAAAAAATTTAAAATAAGAAAAACAAATAAATATAATATGAATACATGTAAAAAAATATTGGAATTAAAAACATAGAAACTTCATAGAAACAGGTGCTTGGATGGGTTGTAGAAGAAAAGAATTAGGTTTCTTATCTATTTATACCCGTCAAGCCTACATTAAGTTAATAGATGAGTGGGTTAGAAATATGAGAGAGAGAGAAGATGCATTGAATTTCTGGAAGGAAAAATAGAATGAGGTTTGAGCTTTGTGCTTATTCCCTATGGAATTGAGGTATAGTAATGCAACCTAAAAGAATTTGGCAATCCTCCAATCTTATGTTCCAAACAACCCTCATATAAAAAATTCCTTAGAAATTGAAATCCTCCGTAATTCCCATGAAAATCCATCTTATGAGATTTGTCTCCATTCAACATGAGATTGGAGCGGAACATTTCTTTCATTTTTCCTCAAGAATCACAGGAAAAGGAAATTTTCCTGGGTTTTCCTCTTTAGTACAAGCCTCATATGAGCCAAATGCATCCGTAGCATTTCAATAAGGAGTAAAAACAGTACATAAATTTTCAACCATATCGTGACCGTTTTTGTAAAAAATAATGTAAAGATGACATCGTTTCCTAACGTTTCTATTTCTAGCCATATATAAAATTAAAATTTTCTAATTTATGTTAGCATTGTATTGAAGTCAAATTCATAAATATGGAAAATTCCCAACCGACCGTTTCTAGCAATTCCTTCTATGCCCTTTAAATTTTAGCAGATCGCCCATGAGTTTTGCGCAATCCTTCTTATACCACTAAATTTTGGTTTTAATTCCTTCTATACTTATTCTATCCATTGATCCTTAGTTAACTGCTTAATAGATGTAAAAAAGTCCATTCCATCCTTGCACATGGAAGGAATGTATGAATTTTGGAAAAATCTACTATTACAAATACATGAGTTTATTGTGTGACTATATAATATTTATAAGTTTTCTATGTGTCCGTACTATAGATTTTTTTAATGTATATTAAAAATTAGTTTGTGTACATTTTTTAGATGGAAAACATAATGGTTAGAGCATTTCTTCCTGATAGTATATATAACATGCCACAAATATGTTGTTTATAACATAAAAATATATGCCAAATATACTATTTTTAATAAATAAATAAATGTTAAACCTTTTGTTTTCATTATCTAAATAAAAGATAAGCTTTGTTGTGAATAATACCACATAAAATAAACTCATGATATAATAATCTCGTACATCAAACCCTACACTTCCAACATTTTACTTACGAAATTGATATGTTCATTTCATGCATAAGAATAAAATAGACCTTTTTTATAGTTATTTAATGGTTAACGGACGGAATATGTATAAAATAAATCAAAATCAAAATTCAGAGCAAAACTGAAGTGATATAGAAGGAAAACTAAATGATATAGAAGGGATGGACTGGCCTGCGCCGCGACGCCGCAGCCTCCTCGATGCCTCCACCCCGTGTGCCTCCTGCACCGCGCCGCCATTGCCACCTCTACGCCCCCGGTCGCCACCTTCGCACCGCGTGCGTCTGGTGTGGAGACGGAGTCTGGAAGCGACGGCGCCGCACGAGATGGAGACGGAGACGGAGTCGGCGGCGGCGAGGCAGGCGAAGGAGTCGCTGGAGCTGGCGTTCCAGATGTCCCACATCCTGGACACCGCCCTCGACCGCCAGACGCTGTCGCTGCTCATGGCGCTCTGCGACCGCGGCGCCAACCCGGAGGCCCTCGTCGCCCTCGTCCGCGAGCTCTCCTCGGCGGTTCCTCCTCTAACCGCCACCACTCCGGTGTATAACTCCACCGCCGCTCCGTCCCCCAAAAGCCCCGTCGCTGTTCCCCTCCGGCCTTCGCCAATCCAATGGTTTGTGCCCCCCACTTTCTCCGACGAGATCACTCATCAATTGATCCCATAATAATACGTATTCCTGAATGTAGGATCTAGCGTACCATTCTATTCTGTAAATTCGTTGGGGGTGGCGACGCTCTACGTCGCCGCCACCTTCTCCGTCAACGTCTACCGCGGCCTCTCGTGAGCAATTTGGTAATTTATTATTTTATGGTAATTCGGTAGTAATATACATTGGGGAAAACTTAGCTTCCCGAGCTACTATCCTGTATAGGAGTTATCGATGTTACTTTACAACTGCTGCTGCTTAGTGTTTCATTTCGCGATTATCATCTTATTTTGGACATCAAGCTAGCGTTGATGTGAAACACTAGTGGAGTGCAATCCCTAGGCAGGAAGATTAACCATGTTGTAGTTAGGCTACACCTTTCTATTGTGCTTTGAATTGGTTATAGGCTAAAAGTTTTGGCAACTTGAGAACTTGATGGTCTGATGTTTGGTAGTGTAAATCAGTTATTTGGGTTTCTGTTGTGGGGCAGAAAGGAATCACACACCAAATTCGTGTTAGTTTTGATATGTTTACATTGGAATGGATTCTGACTAAAGTGTGACTGAACGATAATTGATAACATATCGCGTACAAAAATGATGGCAAAGGCTAATCGTTGTATCAGCTTTGTAAGAGGAGAATTCTTGGCTCTTGGTGCATCTAACTATAAAAAACAGATCTTATATCTTTTGGCATCAATATTGCATATGCATAAATCTGTTTTAGTTCATATATCATGCAATCAACCATTGGCTTACATATGAAAATGATTGTGATGTTAAAGTGTTAAACCCCCATGGATGCTAGACTTAATCTGCTACTGTTTGTTCAGATAATGATGTTAGCATAGGATCTGGGTAATGATTGTGGTTTATATCACTTCTTCAATTAGTTATGGTGTGTGCATTGAATTATATATTGAACTGAACTAAACTGATGTGGCTACAGCTTCTTGCTGTCTACACTTTGATGCGGTTTTTTCTCTTATCCTGCAGTACATTTTAACTGTGTAGCTGTTTCTGAGTTGGACGCTGACATGTTCTTTAATGTTTGTCTGAAAAGGAGAAACGTGAAGATTGGAAAGGATCAGCAAGCTAATCTAGATGTCAGACACCACCGACAAAAAAAAAAAAACTAACAATGTTGGTTATGCTTCATGGGATTGTTTTTTAGACCTTTCAAGATTTCCAGAATGTTATTTTGATGTGATCTAAGATGCAAACATCTGAGGATGATTGTTCCTCTTTATGCTTACACAAATATTTCGACCAACATAAGGGTGTCAGGAAAGTGCACTCATACACCAGACACTGTACATGAATCCACTGGCAAGTTAGAGAACATCGGTAATTCTTGCAACTCAAATGTCAAAATTGTAGATATAACATATTGAAGTCCTCTAACATAAGTGAGTTTGTGTCTGATACAGTTAAGCGTCTGGTGTTTTTTTCTCCCTATGTAGTGAGCAGCAGATAAACAAGGCTTTTCAAATATTCAACTATCTCTGATCCACCAGTTTTGAAGTTCCAAAGACCCTATCAACAAAAGTTATTGGAACCTGACGAAGAGAAAATCACAATTTCACCAGTCAAAGCTGCACAATGCCAATATATATATATATTCTATTTTTTTAATGTTTGACGCCATTAATTTTTATATATAAGTTTACCATTCATCTTATTTAAAAATTTTATATAAATATAAAAATATAAGTTATACTTAAAATATTTGTAATGGTAAAATAAATCACAATAAAATAGTTAATAATTATAAATTTATGTTAAATGTCAACGAAAAACGGAGGGTGCATATAAAAAAATAACCATAGGTGAACGAAAAATGAGACAATACGGAATTGCTTACATCTTCAGTGTGTTAACCTTTCCTGGTAGCCCTAACAATCATCTCCATATGGAAAACATTATCCCTTGCTGACACACGAGATTAAATCTTCCAGGACATTCCGCTTAGATAGTCTAGGAAATCAGGTTGCATCAAATAACAATAATTATAAGGAACTTACTCTATTAAAGTGAAAGGAGACACACCCGAATGATACAGTCAAATCAGAAGCTTCAGGCTGTACTAATGCTTGTGCAACAATATTTGCTCCTCTGTTAAACTTGTGCGTGAGATTCCAATCATGAACACCACCGTTCTGAACATAATGGGTGCCAGCCAGTTACATCGACGCCGGTTTCCTTTTGTTTCCTGGTAATGAAAAGAGCATGGTTAACCCAAACGATAAAGGTTCTTCTAAGCTACTCCCTTTGTCCAAAAAGTCTACTTTTATACATGAATCTAGATATAAGTAGACTTATTTTGAGATGGAGGGAGTATTTCTTATCAGTGCAATGCCTTGGTAAGGGTCCAACTGTAATGAACTTTGCTCTAAAGTGATTTCAGATATTGCATCCAACATCTGACACAAATAATCCTTTTCATCATACCTAGAGTAAATACCTCCAATTCCATTTAGAGCTGGCAAGCATATTGATGAGGAAAATGAGCTAAGCAGACAGCCAGTATCTGCAAAGGAAATTCTGGACAGATTTAAATAAATATTTAAAGATATGGTGTTTACCTAATGAAGCTTGGCAAGTACTTGGGCTGTTCAGAGTGGGCAAAAAAGGGTCAACTAAAAAGGAAGAAAATAATACCTAAACCATGCCAAATAACACATAGAAGAAAAAGGTGAATAATTACATACATACATGGTGAGATAGGTCAGCATCCATGATAGCCACTAAGTACCCAGAGGCATGCTTTAATCCATGTAAATATGCAGTACCTGAACATTTATAGTCGTTAGTTAACACAGTTGTCAAGAATATAATTCACCTTAGACTTGAAATTGGAAGATCAAAGCTCGCCAAGTCCTAGCTTCCTTGGTCTAGCTCACAGCAGCTGGTATTATTATGTCAAGTCAAAGACATATATATATATATCAGGAACCCATGCCGAAACCAAACCAGATATATTAATTTTTAAATACCTTTTAAAATAAAATTTAACTCTATAATAGTTAATTTATTCATTTGTTCTCTTGAATAATCATCACAAATCGTTCATCTTCAGCACAAAAGAACACACTTGCTGCTGGTAGATGATTTACTTCTCATGACATTTCCTAAAACAGAACAACATTTCATTCGATGATTGCACATCAGACGATAATATTCTTGTAACTAGTTTGATATAGTTATAGTTCCAGAAGCTTGTGCGGATATTCTATTCGTTTATATAGTTTACTAATCCATTCGACAATAACAGAACCCATCATATTACAGGTACAGTAAGATATGAAATCCAGACCAGCAAATATATACACCAAAATAAACGAACAATGAAAATAAAAAGGTTGGAACTTATTACTGATTGCGCATTGGATCATCCATAGCCAAGTCCACCAGGTCAGTCTGATTCTTATACTCTTTTGTGGAGAGTCAGAGACCAACAACAGCATCTCATTTCAAGCATGTTTACAGATACTGCTGCCATCTGAAGGTTGCAAATAACTTGTTTCTATCTTTTGAAACTGGAGATAAATCGACAAGGCTAACAGCTAGTACTATGCATTCTTGTGCCACAGGGATCTGAAAGGCAGCTGAGAAAGCCATGAGGATTCAGAGCGCAAGAGAAGCATCTGTGCCACTGGCAGCGTCCTGCCAAAACTTCAGAACAAAAAAGCTTTCTTCTTCAGTACATCTCTTCAAGAGAACACGCGATGCATAGCCCTCCTCGTTCATCAAATGGCATATATCCAGAGGATCGTTGTCTTCCAGAGCAATCATGTACAGCCACCCTCTCTCTGATAGCAGCTCACGCACAGCAGGAAGGATCCGATAAATCACCTGCCTGAGCATGATTGCTAGAGATGTGATGACACAGCCACTGCCACATCCTATCTCCATGCATAATCTTGGCTTTTGTGTCAACAGTTGTGCTTTGTCCGAAAGAAGTGCATCGACAAGGGCAAAGGAATCATCACATGGTTCATACACCTCCGGATGGCTTGCAACGAGCTGAATCTGTGTGGTGTTTAATGTCCTTCCTGATAAAGACTGCAATAGAAAGTTTTCGTCACGCAGATATTAAAAGCAACCTACATTACTCCAATAAATTGTTGCTTACTCAAAAAACCAACATTATTACTGAAATAAATATTGCTTGAGCTGAACAGCTTGTATCTAAAAACAGTATACGACGCAAAAAATACAAATCAGACAACTTGCTTTAGCGCACTATGATGGAGGGCATACAAAATACTTCTTTTTACAAATCACTTCCTTTACTTGAGACCCAACAAGCGCAATTGTTCATTGTATTCTACTGAAAGGACTCCTTTGGACACATGTCGCCTAGACCGCTAGACCTCATATTTTCTCCGATAGTAGATTTCATCTTCACTACAAAGGTAAAGCTCAAGTTTCCAATAGGGGCAGGTATGAAGCACAATCAGTTATGGCATTAAGCTAGCAATCAGATTGGAAAGAAAATGGTTAAGACAGGGCTAGGCATCACAACCAGGCATCTCATCCAACAAAAAAAGGAGAATCTTTCTTTTGCCTTCACTTCACAGTCTTCTTCCCATACAGTTGGTTGTTGCAGCTATCTGATATTCTGCTATCAACCCCATTTCCTCGGTAAGGCTTACGGAGCCAAAAGAATCTAAAGGCACAACAGTCCTACTATTGTGTGATCTTGTTCTTTTTCTACATGCCATGTTTCAAAACAATCCAAATTCAATTGTTGCAAATTATGATTGACTGCCTACTGAACGGAAGATATCGGCTAAGGATTCAGATTCTAAAACCAAACACAAGTTTAGCTTGCCCAAGGGGAGATTGCTTATATGAAGATTCAGTGTTGCTTATACACAACCATTCCACAAATCGCCGGCGGCGACGCCTCCATGGGAAACTGCAAGAAGTGACATGGGAGGAGATTGACTGAATAGAGCTCACCTTGCCCCTCCTGGGGAGCCCCTTGTCGTTGCTGTTGGTGGAAAGCTCTGACAGCTTGAGCTTCCCCTCCACCACCCACCATGGAGGGAGTAATCAAGAGGAAGAAGAGGAGGAGCCAGAAAGAATGGTAGAGGCGTAGCAGTTGCCTTATTGGGCGAACAAAGAGAGAGAAGGTGGAGGGTTGATATGTCCAATATAAAAATGTTGTATATATAATATATTTATAATATATTAATTTATTTTTCAAAATATAAGTATGTGACTTATTTATTATCAGATATTACTATTTTTAAATGATCATTGATCATATATCGAGAAATAAATATGATTATAAGCATACCTAATGTATTACGATATATGGAGATATCAAATCGATAATATTAACGTATGTTAGTGAATATATGTTAGATAGACCCACAATAAGATACTACAAAGATTTATATGCTATCAATTAATCTTGATAATCATAGTTTTTAATATACGTAGCAACTTATTTTAAAACTATCAAAACACTATTCTGTAACAGAACTATAAAAGTTATTTTTAGGTTTACAATGAAATATATAGTGGGATGTGAGTGATCAATATAAAATTTATATTTCCTATGAAAGAGATATCTCTAGATCACTCGATGTAATGGATTATAAAAGTGCATGACTATCAAGATGATTGAGAGGTCAATTAAAAGTTTATAATCAATTACAGGATGGAGAGAGTGATCGAGTTATTAAGAGGATGACACAGGTTTCGCCTTAAACTCGATCGATATCATAAAGTAAATGGATTTGTACCTGAGAATATATTTAGCCGATATGATATTTACGTATACTTTAGGATTAATATGTTTTGTTAGAAAATGCTATTAACAGGGTGACCAAACAGACATTTTTAGGTTGCGACCAAATATATATTAACCTAGGTCACATGCTTAACATGTTGAAAATACTTATTCGAACGTGATTTTAATAAAGACTCAATTTGAATAGAGATCCAAATAGATACCAATTGGGCTATGATCCCTTAGGCCCAAGTGAGCAATCCTATATATTAGAAGGCAAGGAAGTTGAAGAGAGACATCTCTATTCATCTCAAACAAACCCTAACCGCCACCTCCCGAGCCAAATCTTAGCTATTTGTGAGTGCTAGTACACCCACAATCGGCATTATAGCCTTGGACGTGTGGATACTGGTGGAGACACTGGTCGTTACAGAGTTGATCAGCATTAGGATCTCAGTGATTGACTACTTCATCTACTACCTTAACACGCACATGGTTGAATTGGTTTTTTTAGCCTTACTTCTGTTATACTATACGTTTCATGGTAACAGTCCATAATCTCTGCTTTATATGATGTCCTGATATATATGCTAGAAAAAATATTTTATGTTATCGTAGCCTATGCTTTCTCCTTCAAAATTACTTATGGTAATTGTTTTCTTCCTGAGTAATTCACTTGTTATTTGGTTTTCTAGAAAATAATACTCTGTAGCACAATCAACTGTTGAATCTTAATATGTGGTTGCTGCTATTTATTGTTCTCAATTCATTAGATAGTAATTAACTTAAAGATTATGGTATTACTTTAAAAAATATTTAACTTTTCTGTGATAACACAAGTGACATTTATGTTGTTAATAACCCAGTTCAATACTTTAGGATAAAACATATTGATATTATATTTCACTTTCCTACAGATCATGTTAAAAAAGATAATGTGACACTTCTTCATATGTATACTGAACATTAGGTATTTTTATAAAATTTTTGGATTCTTCTTATTTTACTCGTCTTCGGGGAGAAACTAGGTTATTCATCCTATATAATTATTTAAGGGAGAGCATTAACTTTTGTAATATTTTTTATGTGTTCTTTTTTTAAAAGAAAAATTTATTAAATAATAAACACTACATGTATTATTTATAGTCATGTTTATGTTATAATGTATGAGTGCTTTATGTTTAGAGTGCTTTATGTTTCTATATATGTATTGTTGATCTTTGCATGACCACAAAAATAGAATGGTTAAATTGAATTAAATCTTGATTTGATTTAACCTTCTTCTTATTATTGTTTGCACCCAAAATTAGTAAGCCTTGTGATAAATTGGAGAGTCATTCGGCCTAGTTGTAAAAGTCCGATTGATATAGAAAAAGAGCTGATCGGACGGATTCGATTTAGTTAAAAACAGAAGATTTTCTAGATGTGAATGAATCTGAGTAAAAATCGTAGAAACTACGACATGTTACTTTATAGAAAATATCTTGTAAAGATACGTGATTTTAGTTAGTTTTGTTAACTCTTTTAGAAATATTTTTTCTTTTATGTTTTTAAAAAATAACGCTCGAAGGTTATTAACCGTATCGTATTCTTATATAATTCTAGAGTATATATATATACCTTATTTTTCTTTTCTTTTCACATGGAAAAGTGCAGATATTGCAAAACAATTACCTCATGACCAAATACCAACCAGGTGGGAGACACGGATACTGTCTCCTCACTAAATAATGCTGATATTGCAGGTAAAAAATTACCTCGTGAAAAATACAAACCTACGGTACGGAGGCATGAATGGTTTTTTTTCACCGTTCTCGCCAAGTTGTTCTGTAAAATGCAGGGATGGGCAAGACAAGAAAAATCACCAATAGTCCGCGCATGAACATTTTCCATCTTTGAAGTGATGAAATCTGTTGGAATCTCTAAGATATATCTCCCTCCCATCGAAAGATGATATGAATGCTCGCGAAATAGACTTACCCGAAAAAGTAGCCACGAATCCGGGATTCTTTATCACCAGAAGAGGTGTTCCTCGGCTTGTGCTTATAAGGCCCAATGCAACAGCCAACTTCTCGCTATGCACAGTAATGATTTCTTGCTCTTCCATATCATGCAGGACATAGTCTGTGTTTGGTGCAAAGCCCAGCTTCCTCATCTCAATAATAAGGTGCTTTAGCTTCTCAGTTATTGCATCCATCATGGGCTGTAAACTTTCACCGGCCAACAGCATGTACACCTTGTTCTTGATATTTATCCAACTACAACCTTTTTGACGAATTCTCTTTGACGAACATTGACTAACAGAGAAATCATAACGATTTTTTTTTAAAATTATCGTAAAGTTTAACCTTAGCCAATTCTAATGATGACTCAAAGTCCTGGTCATAAAAATTAATCATAAGGACAAACATGGTCATCACAAACAGTGTGAAATTCATTATTAGAATTTGATATATCATACAGTGATGAAGTACTGCTTGATAGTTAGGATCCTCATAGGCACACAACAAGTCGGTATCATTTGTAAGTATGAAATTGTATGAAGAAGTTTATCTCTACAGTCAGGCTATCATCTAGTGATAAAGTATTTTTTTATAGAACTAGATAACAATAGTTACGAGAAGTTCCTAAGTATGCGAAAACTTATTGGAGAGGATAGTTTACCCGTTGCCTATTGACTGTGTGTTTGTCTGATGCTTGCTATTTAAAATCAGCCAATTTATTCGGTGACTACATCTTTGAGCCTATTGTGGTCGAGTCATGTGAAAATATATCTACCAAACCGTTTTATCTCCCTCTCTTGGTCAATGTGTCAATGTTGAAAGTCAAAAATACATTTATGTTGAAAACGGGAGTGAGCGCAATTAATTGATCACCATCCTTCCTGAGTGAAGGTATGTTTTATTCATCTATCTATAAATACTATGATTTAGCTAGCCAATGTTTTTTTTGTCTTTCTCCTATTCCATTCAAAAACACCTAAGCGAAAAAGGAAAGCAATAAAGAACAATGGAGGAGGCAAGACTAGTGGGAGTTGCTATGATGATACAATGGAGTTGTGGTAGGGAATCAGTTGCGTGGCCCTATCTTTCCTCAACCTGCTCAATATGGAGGAGAGGATTTATGTTGCCGCTATGGAAAAAGAGCTGTTGAGGCTAGAGATCGAGAAGGTCAAATTCAAGATCACGAGCTCGTGAAGAAGAAGCATAAGCTAGAGGCAAACTTTGGGTCACCCTAATTTACAATATTATAGTGATGTTAGATTAAAAAAATGTATTAATCATTTTGACAGTTGACTCAATAAGTTGTTGTATATAAACTAGTATTTTGTATATATATATACAGTACTAGTATCAATGTCATAAAATTGTGCTATTGATGGATTCTGTCTAAGAAAAGAGCCATAGGAGAAATCGGTTAATTAGAGCTTATTTAGTAAAAATCAAATTTAAGTAAGTTTTGTGGGTGTAAATATCTCTTGTAAATAGATAATAGTATTTTTTTCTTTAGTAAATATTATCATGTGTCCATCAACTTATATAAATCAAATGTATAAATACGTATAGCTAGAAGTCTCATAAAAATATTAATCAGATCAATTCGACATATTCGATGAAATCTGTTTGTATCGATTGAGTTCGATGATCTCCAGCGAGATCAGTAGGTGGTCGGTAGTGCGCCTGCAAAAATGTGTTTCAGTAGGCGGTCGGCCGCTCGCCTAGGGAAATGCTCGATTTTCATAATTCTTTAGTTAGAGCGGTGTGGTTGGCAACTAATAAAAATGAATTTACCATATAAAAAACGAGTTTTGTAGTAGTGAAGGTAAATCCAATGGCTTTATAGAATGGCTCAATTTTGTTTTGCAATTAGCAGAGGTGATCATGTTGACTAAGACAATTATGTATTATACTCTATAAACAAGTTCACTCTCTACCATTTTAGTTTGCATTTTTTATGTTTTCCCTCATTATGCTTTACGGCAAACAAAATGCACATTCCACACTTTGCTTTGTGCTAGGCAGATAGCAACACCTAATTGCTTCTACCTCTTCCTTCCGTGTTGATCCTTTCCCACCAATGGCTGAGATCAGTGGCTCTGAATAATCAGGGGAGATCACAATACAGGTGATGAGGCAATTCAACCACCACCTCGCCATCTCTCGCATAATTCATAAACAACAGGGGATTCAAACTTGGTAAGATCATAAATTAGCGCTCAAGGATTGAGACATTACCGCCATACATCACACGCAGGTGTCTGTTTGTTCGTAATCAAGGTCTACTCCCTCGATTAAAAATACTTTGATAATATTTTCAAACTAAAGTATATTAAATGTCATTACGTTCAAAGTTTCGAAAAATTCACGAACACTCGCAAGAAACCCAAAAAAAGGAAAGTTACAACACATAACGACAAAAAAAGGAAAGTTGTGCCATGCACAAATCAGATCATGGTGCATGCATTCACACCTATGCTTGTGGCTTTGCCTCCTCATTCTAGAAAAATATCCTGCTTACAAAAATTTGCCTTCTAATTGAATATCATTTTCAGTCAAAAAATTGAATATCATTTCTTATTTGAAACACTTCTATTGATAACATATTTTCGTGAGAAAACTTTGTATTTGTCAAAACTTTCCATCAACAAACTTTCATCTTGGAGGCCAAAGAATTCTATCTAAAAACTTCGATTTGGGGACTTAAAATTGTCCTCATAGCAAGTTTCTATCTTTTGTGAAAAACATCTGTCTTGAATAATAAAAAAAACTTATGTTAAATTAGAAAAAGTTTTTCCGTCACGTCCCAAAACTTTCTAACGCAAAAAATAACAGATGGCCAAACTTCCTATTACTTGTAGGCTCTGGTTTGGTACCGCTCGAACTCTTAAGGATTTCTTGAGCTGGGTGGAGTTGGAACCGAGGCTGAATTAAGGTTGTTAATGGGAGAGATATTTTTTATAGTTCAGGGCTAAAAATAGATCAGTAGATCACTTTATTTCAGATAACAAATATATTTCCCACACGTACATATCTAGGAATCTATGAGTAGAAGCCATGCCAAATATGATCTTGTTGGGCGTTGCATCAGGGTCACGCGAATAAAGAAACAAAAAAAAAGCGTGTGAACGCCCGGCCCCCATAGATTTTTCCTTTTCCCATCATCTATCGCTTAACGCGGTTTGTTCTCCTCGCCCGATCTGAAAACTCCAGTGCTTGGTAGCTCTAGCAGCTGCCACAGATGTCGCACGAGGTAGCTGGCATGGATCCACCGCCGGCGACCGCGTCGGAGTTGGATAGCGCCGAGCCGGCCGACTCCTACCTGCAGCTGTCACAGAGATCCAGCTTTCCGGAGGAATTCCGGAGCTTGACCATCATCACGGCAGGCGGGCCATCTTCTTCTCGCTCCACGGGATCCACCATGTCGTGGTTCAGTGACTAGAACGGCGCCACCATGTCAAGCACCGCGTCTGGTGACTCTCACCGTTGGTATGCGTGCTTTTTGGAGCGGGTAGGACTTGAATTGCAGGGTCCTTCGGATTATGCGAGCCGGATGGTCCGCGACGGGCTGGTGGTGAGCTTGATCGGAGAATTCGACCGGGCTCCCCGCCCTTCGCTGGAGGGGTGGTTCTCCAAGCTCGATGTCGGCTGGGTACTCCGGCCGAGCTCCGGTTGGATGATCTTGTGCGGAGGTGGACTCGGGGATTTACCGTGATGGCGCAAGCTCTCAGCGCCGCCACGACAAGGGGCCATCGACTGTTGGAGGTGTAGCCGTCATGGAATTCCCAATCTCGCACACTCAGCGGGAACATACCAACATCGCGACACCTTCTTCTAATCAAGATGCTTGCCTTCTTCTAATCTCATGCCTGCCTTACTGAATGAGACTCTCAAGCTAGTAGATTATTCAAAAGAAATGCAAGGCCTAGTTGAACTTCCGAAAGAAATGCTATGCATAGTCAAGAAGATGGATGATGCTTTCCCAATTACGGTGCGTAACTTGGGTAAAACCATATGGAGGATGCTGAAGGACGCTGTGGCTGTTACTCCTGTCTTGAGTAGTACGGATTCCTGGGAAAGTTTTCCGCAGAATACAGAGATCCACAAGGCTACTCGGCTAATTGTGGACTATGCAAGATTGTTTTGGGGATACGAGGGCTGTTTGGCACACGTCCTGTATTCCTGTTGGAATCCTCACTCTGACAACCAACCGCCAGGCAGGATAACCTTGATTGAGCAAATGATCATCAAATTACAAGATCAGATAGAGAAGAAATCCGAGTCATTCACTGACCCTTGCCTGAGGTACATCTTCTTGTTTAACGATTCCTACTTCATACAAGATCAGTTTCTAGCCACCACCGATTACGGGCTTCCACGATACAAAATTCTCAAGTATGAAGAGTACCGAGAGAACTATATGTGTGTCTTCTGGGAACCCGTTTTGTCTTGCCTACACGGTAATATGCCATCGTGCTTTCCTAAATACTACTCGCAGCTGGCAAGATTCAACTTCGAATTTCAGAAAACATGTAGACATCAGAAGTTGTGGAAGGTCCCAAACCCAAAGCTCAGGAAGAGCCTACGAGAAGCCATCATTGACAAGATCATTACTGGATACAAAAAATAACTGGAGGACCATCCGGAGCTGGAGAAATGCCGCAGTACTGATCTAAAAGGCATGAAAGACATGGTAAACGAGCTATTTGAAGGATGAAGGACTGTCCAGTTTCAAATGACATGGACACGCCTATAGAGTATAAACTTTAAAGCAGCTATGACGAGAAGAGGCTAAGGTTAAACAAGTTCACTTGACACCCTTTTTTTTACTGCATTTTGATGGTCTCCTCATTCTACTTTTTTTTTTCGGTCAAGGAAATCCTCATTCTACCTTACTGCGAATAAAATGTACTGGACAGCCTCTCTATGCAAGATCTGTTTGGCACATAAAACAAGCTACTTCCTGGATTTGTTCCTCCTTTCTTTGATTCTTCCCCCATATGGCTGACTCGCTCAGGACCCAGGGCCTCCAACAGTCAGGGAGAACACAGAGAGAGAGAGAGAGACGCAGAGCTAGTTCTTATTCAGCACGATTGTTTATCTAGTTTGGCTAGCAAAAAAATTGTCAATCTCATTTATTCATCTGACATAAGTACAATTTTGGCACTAATTCTATCATCTTCATCTCTATCCTACAAAAAAAAATTAGGGACTGGCTATTTGTCAGTCGACTGACTTTTGGGTGTATTGTCAGTCGAATTTTTTTGTGCCCTTGATTGGCAATCTGAAGGTAGTGGTGAAAAACAGGTGCGATGAGTGTTGAATGTGTCCGGGCCAAAATTCATGGCAGAGTTTATTGGGCTTTTTAGATTTTTGTTGGGCTTTGTGTCTCGGTAGAAGACAAAGCATTGTTTTGTTCGGCTTTAAAATGGACTACTGTGCTGTTCGTCTTTGTTATGTTTTTTTGCCTTTGCCGGAGCTTTACTTTGGGCCTTTTTTTCTGCTACATGAAGATAAATAAAGGTAAAAAGACGAAACCAGAACGGGGACTGGATAAACAGATGCAAGAACACACCTCCAGAAGAAAGAAGACCAGCAGAAAATGCCAGGAGACGAACAGATGAAACCAAAATTTGCTTGCATTTAAGTTTGCCATTGATGTTTAAGATCAATCATCTCCATGTAATGTGTATGAATGGCTATATAAAAAATTTAACTTGCGTGCTGTCCTTGTATGCTTCAGACGTTACCATTTCCTCTCAGAAACAACTAAAACTGTTCCAGAAATTAACATTGTGGCCTTCTTTTGAACATAGGAAATGTAGTGACTAAAAGAATTGTCTGCAAACTTGCTCCACAAACGGCATAAAACTTTGTAGAAAGAATGCATCAAACTCTGGCACAGTCCAGAAAGAATGCATCAAACTCTGGCACAGTCCAGCTACTTTGATGAAGCAAATTTGTGTACTCCGTTGGACCTTCATGCCTCTCCTGTCATATTTGGAAATATTATTGCCCATTTTAGCCATAGTATGTACAAAAGTGCTTGCTTTCTTGCCACATTTGGACCCAAAGCTCCTTCAGTGACAAAATAACACACGCATTTCAAAATCACTGAATGTACCAAACCTTTCAGTAGTGCAAAGAAAACATTATATTCGGACGCTTTAGCTCTATTTGCTGACCATTTGTTTACTCCGAGCCATGCATTTCCCCCATAAAAAGAAGAATTTAACTTTACTTTTTTGCAACTTACAAGTAGTTAGAGAAAATGCTACCATTATTACCAGACAGTCATATACTCATCTTATTAAAAAAAGATCATAAATCATATTTCATCAATCATTATTTGTCAACTTGCACGATATTAACATAAAACTTGCAATATTGAAAACAATGCACTTAAACATATAGAATGTGCAAGTTGTGTTCTTATATTTCTACAAGTTTACTTGGCTTGCATGTTTAATATTTAACTACACACTAGATCAAAATAAGAAAAACATGTTGTCTGAAGACATCAAGCATAATTAATTGCTTAGTGAGGGCCAGATTACATACACTTGTACTTATTAATATGTTAAGTACTAGCTTCTTTCAGACAAGCATGAAAAAACCTGCTAGCAATTGCTACACCTACACATCACTAGAGAAGTCCAATAACAGAATTTTTCTGTACAGGCCAGTTCATGCCATTGCAAATTGGATGGAAGCAATAGGTACATGAGCACACCGAGATAAATAGATGGAAATTGTCCAACCCTTCTAGAATCAAAAAATTATGAAATATATAATAATAAAAAGTGCATTTAGATTGATTGAATTAATAAAAGACAAAGTAAACAATAAGTTGCACTTCATTTGTACTAAAATTGCAATTTTACACTTTATGCAAGTTTGGGTTACACTTTGTGCAAATTTTGCCTACGCATTGTGCAAGTACAGGGAACTGACAGTGATGAACAAAAACCAAGTGACTGATAGATAGCAAAGTTGAATTGTAGCAGATTTTAATAGAGCAAATCAAGCTCAAACCGACAAAATTTCCCACACTGCCGAAATACCTTGGTGCAACAATTTTAAAAGGATCAGTAGAGAATGCAAACCTCAAAAATCAGAACCACCTGTGAGCAAAGAGCATGAATACTCGTTCTTTGTGCAGCACCGCTGCTCCCTGACTGACACCTTCACCACCCATTGCCCCAATGTTCGCGAAGCACCATAAAGCTACATCCAACATATGCAAAATCAACCACAATTTGGTATCTAACTAAACTGGGAAACTAGTGCCTTCACAATGATAAAATCAACCAGCCAAAAATGGTTGGCTTACTAGCAGAATAGCAGCAACCAACCAATACACCTATCCAATCAAACCAACCAATATACATCCGTTGTGCTTTAGCTAGATGAATGTTCAGCAAATGCGGCTACAGTCTGCTCCTTAATTGCAACCAAAAAGGACATTATAGTCATTTAGTTTCAAGAGATATTCAACCAACTAAAATTAGGCAAGTAGCAATTTTGCTACGGAGGGCAATGGAGCAGGGGATCCTTATCAAATGAAGCTAAGCGTGCAAATGAACAACTGTCTGATAGATAGCCATCATTTTCCACCAATGCAAAGAAACCTAAAATGCACAAAATATCTTTATGTTTTTGAACCATAGCCTTAAGAGTATCCATTAGAGAATCATATCAATAGATTTTTTTTGAACCATCGGACTTGTTGTAGTCTGAATCAGATTTCATGGAATCAACATCTAAATCCTCCCATGTCTTAAGAATCATGTGAAATCATCGTCTAATTTTCCCTTGAGATGATGAAAGAAGAGAAAAACTCTGTTAGTGTACAGACCAAAGTAAAAAAAATGATGTCCAAAAATCCAAGCTCATCGAAAGCACAAGAATTAATCGAAGCACCCTCTCACATCTCATTGGCAAAAGAAAAATTGCTCTCAGCAACGAGCCTAAAACATATTGAATCGACTCAAACCTACATAAAAATCCCCAACGATTCGTCCATTAATTGGATGGACCAAACTGAACCCACAAACAAAATCACCAGACATTCAAATATGAAAGCCACTCAGAGATGCTGCCTTAACCATCCAAAGCAACAGCAAAAAATCACCCCCAAAAAAACTTGCCGGTAAATATCAAGCGAAAAGGAACCCAAAAACACATGCAAAAATTCACGAGCCTCAAATTGGCCAGATCCCCATCTCCCAATCATCTTCGTGCAAGTTCACCAGCCTCAAATACAGGAAAAAATTCCTTGATATAACTAACCCAAGTATATTCGTCAATGGATAAAATTTTATTGTTTTTAAAACTATTTTAAAATAATATTTTAAAAATAAACCGTCCAAAAATTTTATTTTTAAAAGTAGATCTTTTGAGCACGGCTGACGTGGTGCATGTCACGCCAATATAAATGACGTGGCAAAAGGTGCCACGTGTACACCTACTAGCAGACGTGGCAAGATGAGGCCACATGAGCACCCTGCCACGCCAAATTAGCTGGCGTGACTCCTGCATGCTGCAACGCCACTGGTATTGGCGTGACAAGCCGGGCCATGCCTACGATGCCATTCAAAACAATTCCATTGGTGGTTGTACGCCTTCAATTTGCAACATCAGCTAAAAGCAACGTCTTACTATATCTTTTTACAAAGTTAACCCTCGGTTTTTAAGAGACTATTTATTCCATTTACAACTAGAGATTTCTAGATTGATGTGCCTCTTATACCAATCATCAAAATAGTGATATACCTATGTCCTTAATGCAGCTTAAATATACCTACAAAATAAGTCTAATATTCTCGTATAGTCCATAAAGTTTTGCTCAGGGTTAATTTAGTCCCTGATTTTTCAATTTATTCAACCAAGCCCTTAAACTTTATCATATGACCATATATAGTTTTTGGCTTACCAAAAATTGCCTTGTAGGCGTGCCATGTTATCCTCCCATGCAAATATATGATTGAATGCCCAATTTGCCCTTACATATATCATAAGAAAAAATAGAGAGAAAAGAAAAGGAAAAGAAATTAAAAAAAGTGATTTTGCATATTACATATTTGTTAGAATTTTAACATTCAATGTAACTATATAGATGGCAGTTATTTGATATGCTAATTATATATTTGGTTTCCTTAACTAATTTAACTTCATATTGACATAATCAGTGAAAAAAAGGGTGTCATATATCCATAGTAATATTTGAATGTTAAAAATTATAATGAATATTTAATATGCAAAATCACTTGTTTTTTCTTTATATTTTAAATTATTTTTATTCTTTTCATATGGTATATATAAGGGTAAAATGGATATTTCACCATAGATTTAGTACAAGAGGATGCTCATGTGGCTATTTAAGTGACCCAACTATTATCTTAGGTTGCATGACGAAGTATAAGGACTTGGTTAGACAATATAAAATATTAGGGACAAATTGATCTCGGAGCAAAATATTGGCTATTCTTCCTATTTTGAAATAGACTTGAAATTATAAAACTGCAAAGTAGTAGCATGCGTTATTATGACAGATTGACAGGAAGTTACCTTTCAGGTTTTTTGTACTTTTTTCACCTGTAAATCTTTTTCTTTATTTAACATATATCCTCTAAAAGTTAGTTTCTCCGTTTACATAGATACGGTCACTCAAATAAACGAGTCTGTATATTACCACCATGAATATTTTTCATAAAAAAATAACATTACTTCTAATTGAAATTGCTTAATGAAAGTACTCAATCTGTCAATCAAACACATGAAGCTATGATGAGATTGCTTATATAATATAGATATATCACATTTCCTATAAAAAAGTTGCACAAAACCAAATATCGCACCATATCTAACAACTCATAATTGCTGCTGTACCAAATTACACAACAAATTATGTTTTTTTTGCATGGGATTACAACATAGTTAGCCAGACTATTTTTAGATAAAGGAATCTTTATTAAAGTCAACCAATAACATTACATTGATACAATTGTACAGTAAACACTCACAGCCTCTATATATCTACAAGATACACACATCCAAACACACACACTCTCAAGTTTATAAAAAAAGGACTACAAGAAGTATTATGGCCATCAATCCTAAAACTTGATCGATATCAATGTCTAAAACACTTCTTTATCATCTGCTTCAAGCGTAGACCAACCACAACAACTAAATCCTAGAAACCAGACCAACCACAACAACTAAATCCTACAAACCAGTCTTCTATAGTATAATCTAACTACACGACTAATAGATAATTGAGAAAATAAACTATAATGAAGAAGATACAACTTTTCTATCACCAACCATATTATTCCTCCTGCAATAACCAAAGTGACTAATAAGTAGCGATTGTTCCCAACATGACATGTGGTTTGAAATCTTTGTGAACATTTCAAAGCCAGCCAGTAAACATATGCGAAACACTATGTGGTGGAGAGATTCATAATGCCATATGTATGATATACCAAACTAAATAGGCTACACAGCATTCAAAGAATAAATGTCTTGTCATCTCATTATTGTGATAAAAACAACAATTCTGATTGCCTTGCCTGCTACATTTAGCTAGATTATCCTTAGTTAAAAAAACTCCACGTTGTAAATTCTAAAGGACCTTAATGAGGTACTTCTAACTTTTAGAGACTTCTATTTAAATTAGGCACGTTACTGTAAACTAGTATTAGATAATGAGATTTTACCGTGAACTTCATTAGGAGTAAAGCTCTATTTAAAATCATCTTTTTCATGTGTTAGTTCTATTTAGGGATGCATGATAATATATTATTCCAACCCACTAATTTTGAATCTATTAGATTGAAAAACCTACCTGTTTATGCCTTACAATGTTGTAAAGGCAAGTATATTGTTTCCGTGATATTTGTCTTTCCAAAATTTAATTTGGTAGCCATATTTGATTATAAAGGAGCCATTTCACCCTCATTAGACTAGACAAAAATATGTGTCTTTATCCTTCCATTGAACCTGTGAGAGCGGTAGTGTTCCCAAGTACCTTTTCAAATCAATTGTTGCCAAACCCACTCAGTAGGAAGCAACCTGAATATCCATTTGCTAAGTAATGCTATATTTTTTATGTCTAGATCATAAATTCCTAAAGGCCCTTGACTTTGTGATGGCACACCATTTATCAAGGTAATATTTCTTCTTTTGACCATCACTGTGCCAATAGAACATAAAGAGAAAATAGTCAAGTTTTTTATTATTCCTCGTGGTATTGAAAAAACATCATGGATAACTTCTAAGCTTGAATTAATCAGAGTAAGCCATCTTCCTATGGAAAGGAGTTTTCCTTTCTAACTACTAAGATGCTTCTCAAATCATTCCACCACCTCCTTTCTTTTTGCATTTCTAAGTTTCTGATTTCTCGATACCGAAACAGAAATTCACCTATGGAACAACCGAAAAGCTAAGTATATTCTTCAAAAGCTTAAACTTTTCCTAAACAGTATAGTTCACTTTATAAAAATTAATTTTTAGATACTATAGTTGCTTAAATGTATAAAGTAAGAACTTTAATTTTCGAGTTCCAGGATGTTCCATGAAAAGAATTGTATCATTAGTATATTAGAGTATAGAAAGACCAACATCAATGAGATGTAACACTACTTTACTAACCTGTTTATCTGCTTTGGCTCTATTGATGAAAACTGCCAACATGTATATAATAATATTAAAAAGCATCGAAGATAGATGTTTCCTTGTCTCAACCTTTTCTTAAACTGAAATAAATTGCCTACTTTATCACTAATTTTGACAACCACACTCCCTCCCGAGATGTAGGTCTCAATCCAAGAGATCTACTTAAACAAAAAGCATTTCATCCATAATGTTTGAATCAGAAAAAGGTAGACTATATCTTAAATTATGCAAATGCATTATGCGTTCGATTTCCTAAAGGAGTACTAACTCAGGAAAACATACCGATTATGTGTTTATAGTTGCAACAACATACTAGTTCTTTCGGAAGAGACTGGAGGCTGGTGTGGTGTTAAAGAAAAATATTAAAAAACAATTAGCTATCAAAACTGAGATGAAGAAGATTGTGCCATATATGATACTAGTAATCGTGTACGTACAAAGTATGTTTTTCATATTATATCTTGCTTCGCATCCTAATTCTTGAAAATATTGTAAGTAAACCGTAAGCTTCCTTGTCATGATATTGTGTCCATTCTAGTAGATTATTCTTCCTAAGTATGCATGGTAGCCTGCAAATTGATTGGCTAAGCATGTTCAGGTCCATACACCAGTTATATAAAGCATGTAACGGGCAAAATCTATTTCAGTTATTTTGGGAAAGAAAATAACTCACACCATGCCATCTCTATATTCTTGAATGAATGAGTATTAGTGAGAATATTCAGAAATCGGGATTTTTTTTAGCAAGGCGCTCATAGATTTACTAGCACATGCAAGCAAGTTCGTAGCCCAGGCTATGCCATACACTTGTACCGTTTACTTTAGGTGACCTTTATTGGCTAGAGCTAGGCTCATCTTTTCATTCAACACCACATATAATCGTTGTCAGTTGTACTTTGGGATTGGGTTTCACAAATTGGGCAGCAACGGGAACCTAAAGGAGCGATGTGGGAGACCCAGTTCACGGGGAGAGGAACGCGCTGGAAATCACGCAGTAGCGTGTGCACAGGGCGACGGCGTGAGGGTTCCATTCGCTCAGTTGCGGCTGCTCTCCCATGGCCTCATCTGCCTGGTTATTCCCCTGCTAGCAGCCGTCCCCTGCGACACAAGGAATAGGAGTAGTGCGCATCTACAGCAAGCTTCTCTGCAATCCTGCTTGATCCTCGCACTGATTCAGAAGGTACATCAAATTCGGTACTCGCCACTACTAGCTGCTGGAATTAACCGATTCAATTCAATGCTTAAATTTTAATCTACTTTACGCCCTTAAACTATTATCTTGACCTAGTTTTATCCTTCAACTTTACAACCGGATAAACCACATCCTTTAGCTACCGAAGCAGTCTAATTTGCATCCTCACTCTAGTTTGAAGATGGTTTTATCCTAGTTACCGTTTATGCGGTGTTGACACGGCAATCTAGTTAACAAAATAAATTTAACTCAATAAAAAGGACTCAGTAAGAGTAGCTTCTTCGAAAGCCCTGAGAATTAATGTCTTCGTGTTACCTCTATCTGAACAAGCATATCAGGAGTATATTAACCTTCAGGAAACTGATTCGGAGTTGGTTTTGTCCTTGGAAGTAGATGAGTGCTTTATATCTGGGGAAATTCTTCCTTTTCTTTGCAGAAAATTTATGCCATAAATTTCTTGACTGTTCATTCCCCTGATTACCTAATGTGGATTTGGAAGAGTAAATGCATAATGAAGATAAAAAGTATTTGGCTGGTTGCTTCTTATTGATAGATTGAATAGAAGGGATATGCGGGATAGAAAACACTTTTCACCTGAAAGAAGTGATCTCACACGTGTGTTGTGTAATCACAATGAAAGAGAAACTTTTATGCACCTGTTCTTTGAATGGCCATTCAGTGTGCAATGTTGGAATAGTTTGAGCATCTCCTAAGACACCTCCTTAAATTTTGGTTTCATGTTAAACTCAGCAATATTAGCTTATGGAGACTCACACTTTGTGGAAAAGGTGTTATATGCAGCATGGCACATTTGGAAGCAAAGGAATGGCAAAATTTTTGAGAATCTTCAGCCGTCGAGGCATTTTTAAAGGGTGACCCCATTTTACATTTTACTTTTATATAGACTTTCAGCTCAGGAGAGAGATGTATTAGAAAACTGGCTTTAACTTTTGTAACTTTATGTTTATATTTTTAATAAAATGTTAACTACAGAGGCCTCCCCTGCAGTGTCAATGCCAAAAAAAATTAAAAATTAGCCTCTAACCCGCATGCTTTATGATCATATAAGGATTAAATTTTAATTATATGGTTAATATTATTTATTTCAATTATAGTGATTTCAATTAAAAGAATTTCTCATGTCATTTCAACTTATTAATTATTTATTTCAAACTTAAAATTAAATCAACAAAATATTAAGTTGAGAGTCTATGGGTACAACTTTATGGTATAAATTGAGGAAAAAGGGAGTATGATGAATTCTTGACCAAGACGAATGTAAATTAGACTTATCCGTTTAATTTAATGTGTTGGTTATTAGTTGCATCTTTCACCGAAGAGGTCGTGGGATCAATTCTAGCATATGCCTTATTTTTTCCTTCAATTTGGTTTGACTTCAATATAACATTTGAGTGATGGTAGAGGTATGACTTCAAAAGAATATATTACAATGATGGTAGATCTGATCATATAATCAATGACCATAGATGAAATAGATAAGGACAAGCTTGATACATATGAGATTATGAGCAACTAGGCATTCTCCCCTAGAGTTGACCACTCTGAGCTGTTCAGGGTACACAAGCAAATATCCTCATATCTATAATAAGTCATCTATGACGAATCTAAGAGAATTGTTATAGACTAACATAGTTGTAATGGGTAGCATTGGCGGCCATAAGAGACTGCTAAAGCAAAAAAGAGCTGTTAGTGATATGCTCCAATTGAGGAGCCGTTACATATTTAAGCCTCCTTATCGGTAAGGACTTTCAATTATAAGCCGTTACAAATGCCCCCCACCTATCTATTCTTGCTCCTCAAATGAAGCCATCATAGATATGTTTGCCGATCAATATATAGCTTTTTCGTGTTGTCTGAATGATCACTTCTTGCAATTTATTGTTGCTATGAGAGTGAACGGAGGGGGGCAAATTTTTCTCTTGCCATGGTGGATATTTATTTATTTTTAAATTTTCATAGTAAAATAAATAGTAAGGCCTTAATTTGTTTAAATTGTTCTAGTTAGTTTTTTGAATTATAGATGGATTATAGTTGGATGTATAGGAGTTGTCTAAACTAAGATTATATAAATGGAGTATTTGAATTTTTGGCAAGTGTGGAGATGGAAAGAGCGATTAGCAGAAATGAATATATGCATTGTCACTGTGTTGCCTATAAAAATGAGAGATTGTTTGAGAATTGAATAAGAAGAGGTTTTTATGAAGAACTATACATGTTGGATGAAACACGGAGAGACAACAGTTGCCAATAGTGAAAATACCAGTGTATCTTATGGGGTGGATGACCACCGGGACCATGAACATGGCAATATATTCATTTCCTGTTCTCTTGTATGAGTTGAAAGATTTGTTGTCAATGATTGTTTGGATGAAATGTTACATGATGTAGACAATTCTAGTTACAAAGGAAAATATTATGAAAAGTTTACCAGGTTGGTTACAGATTTAGGTACTTCTTTGTACAATGGTTGTAAATTGAAGTACACAAGATTATCGGCTGTGTTGAAACTTATGAAGCTTAAGATAAGCAATGAATTGTTAGATAAAAGTTTTACCAAACTACTTGATTTGCTGAATGACATGCTTTCAGAGGGAAACATACTACCAAAGATAACTTATGAGAAAAAGAAGGTATTACGTCCACTAGGGTTAGAGGTACAAAAATTCACACACGTCCAAACAATTGCATATTGTACTACAGGGAAAATACCAGCTTGGAAGTATGTACTACATGCAGAACTTCTCAACAAAAGAGAAACAATAGTAGCACAGAAGACAAGAAGTCAAAAAAGGATGGTCCAACAAAGGTTGCTTACTATTTGTCTATAAAAGCTTGTTTAAAGTGATTGTTTGTCAATTCAAGAGAATCTAAGCTCATCCATTGGCACATGGAGGACTGCGTTGATGATGGTATGCTAATACTCCCTATAGATTCTATACAATGGAGAAATATCGATCGGATATTTCTTGAATTTAGGGAGGATCCAAGAAACATTAGATTTGAACCAAGCACGGATGTCATGAACCCATTTGGTGATATGAGCAATAAACATAGCACCTGACAGTAATTCTCTAGAACTTTAACCTTCCCCGTGGTTATGCATGAAAAAATATACACCATGCAAATAATGTTGATATCTAGTCCAAAATAACTATGGAATGATATTGATATGTACCTGTGTCCTTTATCCTTTAATAGATGATTTGTTATCATTGTAAAATGGGGGGATTCCAACTTGGGATGTTTACTAGCGGGAGAACTTTAAACTATATGCATAATTATTTTGTACTATAAATGACTAGCCAACATTTAGTAACCTTTTGGGTCAAAGTGACAAGGTAGCAGATGCATGCTTGAGTGCTTGGAATACACTCATAGTTTATGGTTAAAAAATTCATGCCAAACTGCATACATGAGTCATCGTCGTTTTCTTCCTCTATACCATCCTTTATAAGAATATGATGAATGCATTTAACAACAAAAGAGAAATAGGTATCCAACGCACAAATTTCACTAGAAGGTAGGTGCATAACATGTAAAGGACATCGATACAATATTTGGTAAGAAAACATTGATAGTTAGAAAGAAATGTATGTGTAAGAAAAGATCAATATTTTGGGAGTTACCATATTGAAAATATCTTGATGTTCAACATTGTATTGATGTTAAGCATGTTGAGAAAATTGTGTGTGACGATATTATGAGAATGTTACTAAATATTCTAGGCAAAACAAAGGATGGGTTAAATTGTAGGCAACATCTTAACGACATGTGAATTCAGCAAGAACTTTGCCCAACTATGTCAGACATTAGAAGAATTTTCCTTCCTTCAACAGCCTACACATTGTCGAAAGAAGAGAAAAATAAACTCTGCCAAAGTTTGCACAGAGTTAAAACCCATATGGTTACTCATCGTTTGTTCGTAGTTGGGTGTCGATGGGGGATCTTAAATTGAGAGGTACAAAATCACACAATTGCCACATGCTTATGACATAAATTCTACCAATTGCCATTAGGAATATTTTGCCCAATGATGTCTGTGAGACCATCATGTCTTTGTGTTATTTCTTCAATGCCATCTCATAGAAGATAATTGACCATGCATCACTTGATTCCCATTAAGCCGGTGTGGTTAAGACATTATGTTACCTAGAGATGAATTTTCCCCATCGTTTTTGACATGATGATCCATCTAGTTGTACATCTCGTGAAGCAGGCAAAAGAATGTCATCCTACATTTCTACAAAATATATACCCATTTGAGAGTTACATGAGAATTCTCAAAGGGTGTGTTAGGAACAGTGCTCTTCCTAATGGTAGTATCATCGAAGGATACAAGACCAATGAGTTATAGAATTTGGTGTTGAATACATGTCTTATTCTTATCCAATAAGAGTACCTAGGTCTCATCATGAGGGAAGAGTCACAAGTGTCATGCACTATTGGAAATAAAAGAATAAAACTAGACTGCCAGTCCTATGCACAAGTCCATTTCACGATACTACAACACATGATAGAAGTGGCACCATATATGGAAGAGCATAGAAAGAAGATCCAGTAAGAAAATCCCACACGTTCGAAAGGGTGGGTCACATTAGAGCACAATAGTCATTTTAATGAATGGTTCAAGTAGTGTATAAGTCATGAGGCTTAAGGTTAACATAGTAATACGGTGCATTGGTTGGCCCAAGGTCCATCATGGGATGTTCGAATGTGGCAAGGGTATGTTATTAGTGGCTACACCTTTTATACCAAAGCTTAGGATGATAAGAGTGCATAGCAAAATAGTGGTATATGTATACATGCATTCCAAGGTGACAAAGGGCTACGCAATTGGTACTATGGAGTAATAGATCAAATTTGAGAGTTAGATTATATTCTATTTAAGGTGCCACTATTTCATTGCCGATGGGTTCACCTTGATAGAGTAAAGGTCGATAAGCACAATTTCACAGTAGTTAATTTCCAGAAGATTGGATTCAAAGATAAACCATTTGTGCTAGCAAAGCAAGTTGAACAAGTGTGGTACATGACCGACCTAGCAAATAAGATCCTTTATTTCATTTGAGAAGGTAAAAGAAAAATTGTTGGAGGTGAGAATGTAATTGATGAGGAAGAGTATGACAATCAATACAAAGAGTATCATCCCATACATTTAGAGGAAGAAATCGAAAATACTCTTTACGTTCATGACGATCATATAGAAGGATTGTATCCAAGGAATTAACCATATACTATATACTACTATGTTGGTGCAATGAACTTTTCACAATTATTTCCAATTATTAGTTACTTACCCATTTACCACGTATTACTAAGAGAATTATCATATTTAGACATTCAAAAATTATTTTATTCACTTCAATTGGGATGGTATGAAATTATTTATGAATTTATCCAAATTTTCAATAGACAAATAAACATATTAACACATTATTTCAATTTTCAATAAAAAATAAACACAACAGGGCCACAAGTCATCTATAACGGATCCTATTTAGCAGTCGTTACAGATGACATGGCCCACATGTTAGGAACCTAAGTCATCTATAATAGCTCCTATTTAGCAGCTATTATAGATGGCATGGTCTGCATGTCTAGGACCCAAGTCATATGTAATGGCTTGCTAACTAGCTACCATTACAGATGGCTTAGACCCACAAGTAAGCCTATAAGCTACCTTGTTGACTAGATCTAGGGCTAGAATGCACGGTTAGCTCACTACTTCTCCACTACCGCCATTGCCACCACCGCTACCGCCGTGTTCCTATCCCCTAGTCAGCATGAGTTGTTGCATCGTGTTGCTATTGAGTCAGGATCCTCAACGCCACCACCGCCTAAGGCTCCTCGGTGTCGCCATCTCATCCTCCTCAACCCTCGATGCCACCGCCTCGTCCTCCTCAACCCCCGGCACCTCGGTCTCTTGCTCGACTTCCTCAACCCTAGTGACACCTCTTCCTCCTCAACCCCTAGCATCACCGCCTTCTCCTCCTCAACCCTCGGTGCCTCAGCTTCCTGCTCATCTTCCCCAACCTTGGTGCCACCTCGTCCTCCTCAACTTATGGCACCTCAGCCTCTTGCTCGGCTTCCCCTACCCTAGTGCCATCTCGATCTTGATGACCTCCTGCTCGGCTTCCCAAACCCTAGCGCCACCTACCTCTTGCCTCAATCTGATGACTTAGGTGCGTACACCACCAACCTATTCTTCCTTCAAATTTTCACATCAAAAAATGGATAGTATTGATGCACATTGTATTGTTGGGATGCACATTTTGGATGCCATTTAGTTGATGTAAAAATTTGGGATGCACATTTGGGATTCCATTTAGTGGATGGTATTTTTAAATTCTTGCAAATACTATATTGTTTCATTAATTTAGTGGATTGTTTCATTGATTTAGGGTAAAGTATGCCCTCGGCTGAAACAAGAGACAATTCACCATGCACAACTACATGATGGGTATGTAACAGTGTGGGTGGATTGCATGCTAGATTAGTGGGCTGCCTATCCTTTACATCCACCTACTAAATATTTTTCAACTTTAGGGGAAGGAAGAGGTTCTTCATCCAATGCACTAAAAAGCATATCATCATAAAAATGGTGCCTTGTCCATCTAACCAGCAATCTGAAGTACCTGCTCTACCAACTTGTCCTCTAATCACCCCTTAGGATGGCCCATTATGGGATTTGGGCATTGACTTTGATGAAAAAGTTCCAATCCTAGCATGACGTCCTTCAAAGCAATTGAAAGCTACAACAACTTCATCGCAATAAGCTTCAAGAAGATCTTCAAAGGGACTATGCAACCAAAAGACCAACAACTATCGAAGTTTGTGAATGGTGAGTTTCTAGCCAGAAGCTCTACACACATTACATGGATGTCTCCAGTCCTAAGATGGCCAACAGAGAAATATCATTCATCTGTCAACATGGAATTGATCCATTCCAATCATATCTCCGCCCTTTAATTGTGGTGTTCAATGACTTGTAGGACATGTACCATCTTGACACACTTGACACGAGACTTCTAAAAGTTTTTGAATTAAAAGTTTTCTTCCATTCAAATCTATTAATCAAGCTGACAAACATCCTATGTATAACCAAATTGGACATTTTTAGCGGCATCTGGCTACGAGCAAGGAAGAGATACCATTCTATTGGTTTTCTCAACCCTCATTTGTAACTAATGCTAGTAGTGAGCTGTTATAGATAACCTCTTATAGATGGAACTCATTGGTAACCCTCATTTGTAATTGCTGCTAGTAGCGAGCCATTACAGATGACCCATTATAGATGGAACTTATTTGCAACGGGCCACAAGTTGTTACATACGATTGGCCATATCAACGACCAATTCTCTATAATTGCTATTCGAGCCATTACAGATAAGAGTTTGGAGCCGATAGAGATAGGCCGATCTATGCTAGTGGTATCCAATGGCAAGTACGAATCTCAGCATGCATCCAACGGCCCAACCCTTCTCTGTCCCCACAATTTTTCATCGAATGTTAGATAGCAAATCCATTAATATTGATAGGGTGGAGAGATTGTTGACGGTAGCAAGAATCTCAGCATGTATCCAATGACCAGCATGAATATCAATGTGCATCGAATGGCCAAAAAATAGATAAGATTTCCTCCATTTTTCTATGGAATGTTAGATGGCAAATCCATTAATATTAATATAGAGGAGATATTGTTGGTGGATTTAGAGGAAAAATGATCTAGGTTGTCTTGTCTTGCCATCCAAATAGGTGCAAAATTGATATGTGAACATGGCTCATGGAAATAGGGAACTTGTGGCTATTGCCATGCAAACATGGGCTGTGGCTTACACGGGTCATGCACGGATGACAAACGAAAAAGTGGGAGCACATGAATGATAGAAGACCGAGAGAAGCTTGGATTGATGGATGACGAAACATCTCAAATAGTATAGATAGAGATTTGTATAATGGGAAAATATTATTATGAAACCCCTTCGATAACAAAGATTGTACCATACAAATTCCTTTAAAATTGCTATGATATTCGTAATCCATAGGAATTTAGAGGAAAATAAGTATGAGATCTTGCCTCATCTTTTCTTCTTGTTGTGTTTGATTCCATGAATATTTTTTTCGTTGTCTTGAATTCATGTTTGTCATGTCTTGTGTCTTAAATCTTGATATTGAGATTCCACCAAGATATACAGTCCCAGCCCATGACTAGGGGTGAAGCCACGTTGGGCATACATGATGCACATGACACATCAATTTTTGATCATAATTAGTAGGGCCCATATAACAACGTGGGACACCCCCTAGCTTAACAGCTGGGACACCGGGACCCCCAAGATCAAGCTATAGCAGGATGTAGAAGTGCAAGCCCATGTGTTGTGTCGAGCTCTTGACTCTTGGATTGGACTGGAGAAATAAAGAGTTCATTAGGCAGCCTAGGAGGCCAGGATGGCCAGGCAAAGGTGGATGCACGCAAAAGGCTTCATCAATCCAGCACTTCTTAGCTTCTTCGGAGGAAGGCAAGCAGTCACTCTTTTCATTTCTTCACCGACCAGGAATTCATTGTCTAGTGACTCGTGGCAATGGCGTGATCGCCAGCTACCTCACCAAAGAAGAATCTCCAGTGCCCTCCTCCCACCCTAGCTGGCTAGCTGCCAAGTTGCCATTTGTGTCGATGGAAATATCTTGCCATCCATTGGGCAACCAGACAAAGCCCTAGGTAAACTTTGCAGACCACAAGTTTCAAGCATTTAGATTGAATGTTAAAACATATTTGTGCAATCATATGGGTGATAAATATATGAGTGATAGTCTTATTTGCTATGTGGAAAAAGGTGAAATGCACAAAGTCACCAATGATGCTATAATCAAGAGTTTCCAAGATTACAAAAGGCGGCGTATTAAAGACTAAAATGTAATGTATTTATTTTCATGCACTTAATAATTGCTGGTGTAGATGGAATGATCACTATTTATTTGTTTCTTCATTTTATAGGCTCCAGCCAATATGCTTGGACCTTATATTTTGCTGCCGAGGGTTGTCATTTATATGCATTTTACATCTATCCGCTCTTGCTAGCACTATAACAAATGAAAAATGGTAATCTTTATTTTGGTATGTATTGTAACTGCTACAGGTTGCTATTAAATATAAATTGCATGATATATTGAGTAATAGAATATTTTTTGTTGTGATATACTATTATGGTTTGGCCACCGGGTCATTTTCCTTATGGATTCTCCCTTGTGATGACATGGAGGACGAGGTTAATGAGCTTAAATATTTATTTTCATCGAGTGAAGGATGAAACTAGCTTTCAAGTTTCAGAGTCACAAACTCACAATGCCATATATAAACTCGAAAACAGTAGCTAAGCTTATAGCTAACTTGGACAAGGGGTGATTGCTCATGTTAATCTAACTCACTCTCTGTGTTTTTAATTTGCGCTTAATGTTTTCCTCATTATGTCTTGATGACGAACAAAACTTAATGAACGCTCGGCTTTTTATTTTTACATAATAGAATTCATTATAGTTTTGCTTAAAAGAAATTACAATAGAGATTAGGTGTCGAATAACTATAAATTACAAAATTACAGCTTAATTTAAAATAAGAAAGTTATTAAACTAATAGCCAAAAGACAGATAACATGAACCTTGGCGAGAATCTGCGTCTAACCATTGTTTATCTCAGCCTAAACAGAGAGCATTGTGATTGGACACTCTACTAGATCTATTGGTAGATAGCAACATGTAAATTGCTTTTACCCGCCTCCCCAATCCCCATCCAATCAATGGCTGATCAGTAGCTAGCTCTTGCAGTTAAAGAGCCATGCATGTATGAACACTTCATGCTCCGTTAGTCAGTTATGAGTGGTTCCATATCCACCTCTCTTCTCCCCCTATGTTGTTAGCCCCTGTGATGCCTTGTACTTTTATCACCACGGATAAAAGTAAGACTGTAAATTATTATTTAACAAACTATTATCTTATCAAATAAGAGATACCATCAAAGATCATAACAAAGAAATAGTTAAAACTATCTTTAATTTGTCCCTAGGAATCTTAAGGACACATTTACTCCATCTTATACCTTGCAATGCTTAGAACCTATGTATAGCGTTATACAGTAAAGATGGGTACTTTTGTACTTAGCAAATTATTTATACAAAATATAAATACATGAAATATAATCTAATAATCTCTATTCTATATCATGTATCTTATACCATCATAATTCATCATTCATAACCAAGTCTAAGTCTTTTGTAAAAAAGTTTTTTAAAAGGATTTTATAAAAAATAAATTACACTCGTAGCAATAAATAGAATTAGTAGTAACTCCTTGTAGCCTCCAATTCAGAAGACGTGTGAATCACGTTTTAATTTAGCACTACACAAGCTTGTATCACTTTATCCATAACTACTATGTACATGTTTCCTGCACTTCGCTAGATGTGATACCATGCGTACTAGTACAAAACGTTTCCCCTATTTCCATTTATTATATTCCACGGTTGTGTTGAGCATAGCAATCCTCCAAATCACCATGCTATATATGTGCTTGAAATGCAATTCACTTAGCATTAGATGTGTTTATCATCATCTATGCTACTACTATATACCCGTGTGGAGTATAATAAACTTAGTAAGGTACTAGGTCCAAACTATTTGATACAGATTTATGGTCGACATGATTTATACGGTTTCTTGATACAAGTGAGGGGGTAATTAGTCCTTATATTTCTAAACCATATAGATAAAGAGCCCTAATATAACATCCCGATTTTAGCTTTGCTGTTAAAAGCTATCTTAATAAAAATCATAAGTTTAAAATTTTGGTTCTTTTTATGTATGATGTGCCAAAGATCTCATTTTCACTATCTTGAGACCTCAAAAATCTTGAACCAAAAATCTTTGTTCAAAATTTGAATCCTAAGGTTTGACTTTTAAATCAACCTCTCATCTGAAGATTTCTTCTAAATTTCTCTAAGTCTAACCATCGAATTTGAATCTGATTCCAGATATCAACTCCACTTCAAAATCCTCTCAAATAAATCTTCTTGAGTCCCTCCTAAAATTCTCTAAGAAAACCTCGAGTCCAAATTCAAACCCATTTTAAAATTTTCTAAAAAATTCAATTATAAAAATCCCTAGAAAAAGTGAAAAACCTCCTATTCATTTGGGCTATCTTACCCTCGGCCCAACCCACTCCTCTCTTTTCCCTTCTCCTTCCTCCCCCTTGGCCAGCACAACCGCCTCATCGGCTCAACTCCCTCTTCCTCTCCTTCCCTTCTCGCTTTCTCTCCTGGCATGCACTAGAGGCCAGCCCAAGGCCACTCCTACTCTTCTTTCTCCCTTAGGCCATGCCCGTCGGCCAAACTCTCCTACCCGTGTAGCCGCGCTCCCACGCTCGCTCACCACTCACTCTCTTCATCTAGGCCTACTTATCAGCCATTGCCTCTATGCCACACATTCCCGCTCTGCCCATGCCCACACATTCATCCTCTTCCTAGCGCCACACCAGCACGCGTGCAAGTTATTCGACAAAATGTTGAACCGCTAGCCGACGTGTTGACACCTGTTTCTATGTGCCTCGATCCTATCCTATGCCACAACCGCTTGAAGCATACCATCCAAGTACTACAGCTAGCAGCTTATAAGTTCCATCAGCAGAAGTTACAAGCACACCACCACCATCGCCATGAAGGGTTGAAGATGAAGCCAAGTTCCACAAATCCACCCTAGCTTGGGTTGTGGAAATATATATGGCTAAGTATTCGATAGCGAGTTGGTAGATCACTCGCTTAGAGTTTTATTACCCTATACCTCATTGTAATACCAACTTAAGAATATGTCTAGAATATCAGAGTGATGAAAATTTCTTGCCTGTGATAACGTTGATCTTATTGGTTAAAGATGATTATCAATTCTTGCTCTAACAACAAATGGATTCAAATAAGGAAGGGTGTGAGGATTTAATCCAACATGAGATAATTGGGAAGACTGGCTTTCAAACGAGCATGACATTAACCAGTAACCACATTTCAAAACAATGGGCCATTTATTGGAGATATGACACAAAGTACAGAAGCTCACAATATCAAGACCGAAATAGCCATCTTGGTCAGTATCGAGGCAATCCCTAGACACCGAAATAGCCAACTTGATTTCGGAGAAAATTTCGACACCACTTGATGAAAAGAATCAACCTAAGGGTACTCCATGCTATGTGCAAGCGTACTCAAAAGTTGATGACCTAGGACCCTTGTCCAGTAAAGGACAAAGTTGTATGGTGTTAAGACTCGCTGCTATCTATCCAAGATTGGGAGTTGTGTTGCGTAGGTGGATATACCTGTGAATGAGCCAAAAACCCTAGGTTCGAAACCCCTATGGTGCAATAGCAATGATACGTGTCAACTAGCCGAAGAAGAATCAAGTATCGTGCGAATGAAGACTATTGAATGGATTCCACAGAAGAAACGGCTTACAAAAAGACATGCAAGAAGTGTTAAGTGTACCGGTAACATCGCGCGAAAATCAAAGACATCTAGGAACCAGGAAATAGTCTACAAGTCAATCACATAGCATCAAAATCCCGAGGTCAAGATTCTTTTAAGGGGCTAGGTTTGTAACACCCCAGTTTTAGCTTAGTCGTTAAAAGCTATTATAATAAAAATAATAATTTTAAAAATTTTGGTTCTTTTTTGTGTATTATGTGCCAAAGATCTTATTTTCAACCATCTCTTGAGACCCAAAAATCTTGAGATCTATGTCCAAAATTTGAATCATGAGGTTTGACTTTTAAATCAACCCATCGTCTGAAAATTATTTCTAAATTTCTTTGAGTCCGACCATACAATTTGAATCCTATTGCATATATCAACCCAACTTCAAAATCCTCTCAAATAAAACTCTTTGAGTCCCTCCAACAAGTTTTGTAAGAAAATCCTGAGTTCAAATTCAAACTTGTTTGAAAATTTCTTCAAAAAATTAATTATTGAAATCCCTAAAAAAGTAGAAAACCTCCTGCTCATTTAAGCTACCTTCCCCTAGGCTCCTTCCTCCCTCTCGGCCGGCCCAACTACCCTGCTGACCCAGCTCCCTCTCCCCCTCCTTCCCTCCTCTCTTTCTCTCATGGGCTGCACTCGAGGCTAGCCCAAGGCCACCCTCCTCTCCTTTCTACCTTAGGTTGCGCTTGTCGGCCTATCTCTCTCACACGCGGTCGCTCGCACCACCACACCCTCGCACTCTCTCAACCGCACTGGCTCTCTCATCTTCTTTCCCGCACTGTGCCAGCATGTGTGTAAGTCGTTTGTCAAAATGTTGAACCACTAGCCAAAACACCGATGCCTATTTCCATGTGTCTCGAACTCGTCCCACGCACCATGCACCCCTACCTCAACCCTATCGCTCCAATGAAGCACCCTAACATCATGAATCTTGTCAGGTGCCCCTATGCGTGCGATCACCACACCACGTCGTGCCACGCCAAGTTCACCTGTTGCCACTCGTTGGTTGTGCTTCCCACCTCCTTGTACCTATCACATCCATCTCCATCAGTACTACACCCCTCCCCCCTTGTCCCCTCCATGTCACACCTGATCCCTATAAAAGGCACCGATAAGCTCCTCTCCCAAACTATGTACCGCTCGTCATCTCTCGCCCCCTCACCTTCACCATCTTCTCCTCCTCCACCTGAGCCGTTGTCATAGCGCCCTTTGGCGCCGCTGATCATCGCTTGCCATACCACCAGCCTTTGAAATGTCACCACCATCATGTCGTGTCAAGCGCGCTCAACGCGAAGACAAAGAAAAGGAGAAAAGAAAAAAATAGAGGAATAGGACCCACATGGGCCTCGCCCTTTTCAACTAACCCCATGGACCCCGTCCTCCGTAGACCATGCTCTTCCTCTCACTGATGTCCGAGCCCCATATTTCAGCATTAGGAATATTCTTTTTAGAATTCCTTTTATTTTCTAGAAAATACTATAAACTTCAAATTTTCATATCTTTTTATTCGTAACTCCGTTTAACCACATTTCAGTCCCAAATTTTTTTCTAAAATCATCCTCTATGAAATGTCACTATTATTTTCTATGCTATGTTACTTTTAATAGTACTCCATACAATATTTGTATTTCTGAGGTCGTACCCAAAGAAGAATTCACACCGGATTTCATCGCACCAGGAACCGCCACGCACCAAGACAAACCATTCTTGAACATTTTGAATCTATATTTATAAATTACTTTATTTATAAAAATACATTGCTTAGGTTACACTTTAATGATGCTTGGTTTCGGTTCGCATGAAATCGATACACTTACCCAGTTGTCGCACTTATATTATATAGGATATTGATGACTCCTATCCTTATTAACTCCACCAAATGTGCATCGATATTGTCATCTCTTGGATACGATTGCTGAGCTAGTTGTTTAGCCCTTTTACGATTGTGATGCCATGTGGGAAAACTAGGGACTTCCATACTTTACTTGAAAACCTAATGTGATATTGGCATAGTTTGTAAAATAAAAATGTTTTATATTACTTGAATGATGAGGAGTCAGTGTCTTTGTGGCTTGGCTACGTATTACCATTAAGGGCCGATTTCTTTAAAAAATTCATCCAAACATATTACAGTGCGACCACACGGGTGCTATAGGATGCCCATAGCTAAGTAATTAGCTATCACATGTAAATCTTCTATGTCAACAATAGTTGTGGAACGTTAGGTATGAGGGGATGGTGTTGTGGATTGTACCATCCAATATGGGTGTTGCTCTAGCCTCTTTGAAGGCGATTGGATAGGTATAGCAGGCATTCCCGGTGTGTCCTAAGTAGATAAGTGAATAAGACTTGTCTAATACTCAGTTTTGACGAATTCGACCTAACTATTTGACATGAGTTATTCATGGGTTAGTTTTGAACAAGCCTTGTAGTTAGCCCTCCTTTGCCAACGTGTTTCATCGGCACATGTTCTATAAAGAGATAAGTTCATGACGTGTAGGTAAAATGTATAACCTCTATAGAGTTTAGCTAAACTATTTAAATAGTTGTGCTCGCATTTATGGATGGATGTGAGGTGTTTCTCATAGCGTAGTTTTGTTTTTATCGAAGGTTGGTGAACATGATTGATAGGATATAAATCGTTTTTAGAATCTGCCTATGTGGCAAATAGTCGACTTTCGTGATCAGGAACAGGTCTGTGTGACCTGGGATGTCTTGTGACACTCTAGTGCTATAGTGTCGAGAAACTAAACTTGTGCCGTGAAAGACTATTAACTATGTGAAATAGTTAAAAAATAATATTTGATTAATTGTTAAGTGTTGAGTAAATGAAAAGAAACTAATAAAGGAAGATGAGAAAATATTGAGAATGTTATTATCAAATATAATCAATATGACAAGTTGTTGCAAAACAACTTGTGTAATGGATCTAGGTACGAGGCTACTTCCAATAACTAGAATTTTGATTTATTAGTGTTTTACAAAACAACTCTTTTGAAAAAAATACTATTTTTGTAGATTAAAACCCTAGTCTCTCTTGCTAAGCCAAATCATGCCATTATTCCCTTAGCTTGTGAGTATGTAAAGTAATCATTCTTTATGTAGCAGATCTGTCCACTGAAAGATTTCTTTAGGAGCAGGTCAAGTAGGAACATTGGTTTCGGATCTAGCTTTTAGGCCGTGTCTATGGAATAAACTTTTTGTTATCCCATATAGGGTTAATTATGTAATGAATACTCCTAGTGATATAATAAAAGTTAAATTGATTTTGAGTTCACTATTTTGTGTATATTCTATGATTGATTTAATGTTCATAATTAATTAATTTGACTAGTATATGCTTTACGACTAATGCGTCATACCTAACTTGCCAAACCATCATTTTCGTGTGCTCTCTCTACATGTTGTATTAATATCCCAGCAATCTTCATGTTATTATTCTATCAATCTTCTCACTATTAATATTATTATTTATAAAACGGATTTTTAACTGAAATATTGATAAAAAAGAGACTTGTTTGAGCGCCCAAAATAAGGTCGACCCAGATCTGTTGTACACTATTCCATACCGTACGCCATGTTCAATTCTGCAGTTCAATATTTATATTTGATTTAATTAATTTGGAATTCCATGGTTAGAAGTGTGCTATCTAGACTAATAACTCAGTGAAGTGCAAGTGTTCACATATGTACTAATTATATATTGACCTAGCCAAGGTGTACTGTCTAATCTATTAAACAGCTATATTGAGTTAACGAAGTTTTGCTCATCCTGTAATTTCCCCATCTTAGCCACTCGTGTAGACATCTAAAGTGCACTAAGCAATTAATCCTATTCTTCTCTCCTGCCTTATCTATTCGCACTAAGGTGCACTCTGCAGCTAGCTAGCTCCTTTTCCTCTCCATCCTGCTGCTGTGCTGCATGTGCCTTCCAATGGTTGCTGTGCGGCGACCACGAGTGCTGCCGCGAGCTGCACCCCAGCTGCTCGCTATGCAGCCCCAAACCCTCAGCGCACGGCCCCACGACCAAGGCGAAGCTCCGGCCATGGGCGCCCCGACCACGGCGCCATAGCTGGCGAGCCCGGTGCACGGCGCTGCTCCGCCGGCTAAGAGGTAGTTGCTCCCACTCTCTCCCTGCTTCTAATCCCAAGCTACTCCTTGTCATTTTTTTTACCATGCCAACAATCAAGCACATCAAATCACATCTGAAGCAAATCTATTGTTGTTGCTTAATTTTAGGTCGGCTTAAAACAAGGGAAGCCTGGCAAATGTTATATTTTCATTTATACTCCATCAGTACCCTTGAGTTGCAATATTTCTACTGCCACTTACAATGCATTTGGTGTACTAGCCAACACAGATATGTGTACCAGGCAACACAGCACCTCCACACAACGGTGGAGATGTCGTCAAGAATCAACATGCACAAAAGAGTTACATTGTACTTACATGACAATTACATTGTAGTTACAAATGTAAATCTAGTTATAGGTGAACGTAATTTTTCTGCATATCCATATGTTTTTATATGATAGCAGGTTGGGTTTAACCCAGATGTTTGGCATTTAGCTTATTTCATATGATAGCAGAAGGTTTTCCAATCCACCAAGTTTACACATCCTAGTGACAGACCACAGTTTTTTCAGAAATGGTTGCATCCCATGTCTGAAAGTCTGAAAACTGTACTAGACCATCATACTGAATGTCTGAAATCACTCCTTCAGATTGACATGGTAAATTCAGAAAAAGAGCACACAGGGCAGTTTAAGCCTTAAGTTTAGTTAGTTTGCAAGTTGTTAATTGTATGTTCAGATAGACAGGCCATTTTTTAAGCGCATTACTTTTTGTTTCTGCACAGTAATGTCACTCTTACTTGTTTTTTTTTTGTTCTTCGATGTTGTTTATTTTTAGCTAGATTTGACCAGATCTGGATGACATAGAGAGGCAGATTATGCTATGACACAGGAGTTCACTAGAAGCGTTTCATGATAAAGAGCTACCAAAATAGAACTACAATTTTTCATTGGGAGGTATGAAAGATTATTACCTGGAGAAATTTGGTTCTGTCTGTATTTTGTGTTCTCTGCCATCTCCATGGTGCGTGAGATCTGAGTTGATGAAATTAGTTTGGGTTTTGAGCTCTTCAATCTCCCCAAAGTTCATAATCTGTGTTTCTACATTTTCTTTGGTCTTGGAGCTCTCACCCATCTCCATCAGGTGAGAGGAGTTGAATCTAATGTGGGTTAAAAAAGATGAGCTTTCTCCCATCCTTTTTGACCAATCTGACATGCCTGATTTTGTTGCACGTGGTTTTGTTTCAAGATGAACATGTTAATGGGCTGGCCTTTTTCTGATAGCCCATAGTCACAATTTCTATTTGTTCCTATATATTTCCTTAACGGGATGTGGGCTGGCCCATTTTTCCATGTTTTGCACTGCTGCGCGCCCTGAAACACAGGCTGCTGTTTTGGGCTTTTTTTCGGATCTGAGTGTTTTATGCCCTGAAATATGGCGAATCTTCTGCTAATGGACTTGTCTTTTTTATTTTGCATGTTTGCTAGATGTTTTTTTTTCTGACCGTTGATATGTTTTTTTGAGAGGCCCAAGATCTGACTATTTTTTGGCCACAAATTGTGTCGCCTGTGATATTGGTAGACCCTTTTTTACGTAAGTTTTAATTTTGGCTACCTCTAAACCAATCTTTTCACTTTAAACCTCTATTATTTTCCTCTTGTTTCATCTTGGACACCTATTCTTCTCCAGCTCCAACATGTCAGGGTCTTGTGGTAGGGAGGTTCGCAGTGCACAAGGCGAAGAGTTTGAAGGCATGCTGCCATTAGTGGCTTGAACTCTATAAGAAGAAAGATATAGGAGAGCTAGATGAGAATATGGGTCCAAAATTAAACAAGAGGCAAGGAAGGATGGTTTAAGTGAAAAGATTGGTTAATGGGTGAACCAAAGTAAAATTTTGGTAAAAAAATAAGTAACCGAAAGTGCAATTTACTATTTTTTTTTCGCTCTTGTAGTCTTGTTTGTGTTGTGACGTATGTTCAGGGATTTTTGGTTGCATATTTTATTTTTGATAATTTTTTCTGGGCCAACTTTATTAATACATGAAATGCAAGAAAGATCCAAAAACATGGTAAATAAAATTTGCACACACAAATGTGAAGTTTTATTCATTTCCACATTTTATTACATAATTTTTATTTATACAACTTGGGTATGTTACATATCCAATAGTGAGTACACGACATTTCATGAGCAGGTCGATTTGTGAAATACATTTGAACTGAAATGTGCCAACCTAAATTAAAAGAGGCAAAGGAAATAAAAGCAATAAACAAGGAAAAAATATTTCAACACCCTGGAGAAAATACGAAGAAAGAAGTAAAGCAGCGAACAATCACTCAAATTTCACTACAATTTGGAACTGATTTTGGGACTCAAGGCGGCGCCTCACGTTCTCACCCTTGAGCTGCTCCAATGCCTGGCCTAGTCTAGGGTTGTTCTTGTGACCCCAAAGGTGTACCTCTGTGAGGCTGGTGAGGTGTTCGATGCCCTCAAGTCTCCTGTCCCTGTTACTGAAGTTAAATGAAAGCGTCTCCAGCATTGGCATGGATCCTTTCTCAAACCTAATAGCATCGAAAGTTTCAAAGCTACAGGCCACTCTCAAGTTGGTGAGCCCCGGAAACCTGTGCTCAGTGCGTGCAACCAGCTCAGTGTCGGTGTAGCACATATTCTGAATGCCGATGGTCTGGAGGCTGGGCAACTCATGCAGGACACCGAATAGCTGGTCACGCACAAGGTATGCCCACGACATGTTGAAATGAACAAGATATGTCAATGACCCGACCCAGGTAGGCAACCCTTTGTTGATCATGCCGCCGGCGATCATAAGGTAGCGGAGGAGTCGCGGTGGAGCAGGAAGTTGATGGAGAAAGTTGAGGGCTTCCTTGTCCATATCGATGGCTCCTATGATGAGGCGCCGGAGGGAGTACAACTTACCCAAGGACTTGGCAAGCTCGTTGACGACATTATCGCTGCCGGGATACTCGGTTTCAACATAGACACTTAACTCTTGGATTTGTTCTAGTTCGCTGACCTCTTGGGCAACCTGAACATCGTTTCCGAGGACTGCGAAGCCCACCTCACGCAGTGCCTTCATCTTTCTGAGCCCCCGAGGCAGCCTCCACATGAACTCTGCTTTCCAGGTTTGGGTGGTTTGCATGCGCTCCAGTTTGTACAGCCTCTTCACAGCTTCCGATAGCCCTGTTACGTTTGTATCACGTAGATCAAACGTCTGCAGATGCTCTAGCTTCTCGACTTGAGGTGGAACCTTGCTGATATCTGTACCCTTCAAGCTTAAGAACCTGAGTAGGTACAACCTGCAAACACATCTCATATGATCGTCTGTTAGATCCTCGCAGCCTTCCAGGTCAAGTACCCTCAGGAGGGTGAACTTGTCTAGGTGATCGAGTAGCTTCTGCCCTCCATGTTGGAACATGCTCAATGATCGAACATGCTCCACATCCATCCCCTCGATGCCGCGTCCTGCCTTTTTTTCCTTGGGCCGCTCTAAGCTATGGGGCCTCCTGTTGTCGTCCCCTTGGAGGGAGAGCCGACGAATCCTGCCATACGACATGGATGCATATTGCCCTCCCAGCAGGCTGACAAAGTTAAACTCCAGGGACTTGGACACCATGACCTCAAGCAGCATGTCGTGCACCTGACATGACTCCATCTGCCAGTAGTAGCCGAAGCCAACTCGTGACTCTATCATGTTCCTGCTCACCAGCTCATCCAAATAGGATTCCGCAACCTCCATTAGGGTCAACCCTCGCTTCTCCAGGACCAATCCTTCGGCAATCCATCTACACAAGAGTCGGTACTTGTCGATCACATAATCCTCGGGGAAGATGCTAAGGTACATCAGGCAACCCTTGAGCTCATGAGGGAGGTGGTTGTAGCTGAGTGTGAGTATTTGCCTCATCCCCTCAAGACTAGGGTTGCTCTCCATCTGGGAACCTATTGATTTGCATATTGTTTCCCACTTATCCTTGCATCCTGACGATCTATACCCTGCCAGGACACTAGCAATGCTAACAATGGCCAAAGGCAGCCCACCACATTTCTTCACAATCATGTCCATTACACCTTTGAGCTCCACAGGGTAAGAGGCATCACTAGATCCAAATGCTCTGCTCAGAAATAACTTCTTGGAATCCTCGATTTTGAGTGGGTTCATATGATGGATGTAATGCCCCCTAACACTAGAAGAACTGCATGCTTTGGCCACACTATCAATCCGAGTGGTAACAATGATTCTGCTGCTGCAGTTGTTCTCTGGCAACTTGGATTGAATTGCCTCCCATGCTCGTATGGTCCAAACATCATCAATCACGATCAGGTACCTGGTTTCGGTGTATGCATGGTAGAGTCAGCTAAGTTCAAAATGCACTCGAATATTTATTCAGACTTTTTTATACAAAAATTACCAGTGACAAGTAAAGGATTGATTCGATTCCTAATACCAAATATTAACATCAGACTTGCAATGAGAAGTAATCTGAAAAAATCTATAATTTTGCACGAACATTATCATTACAATGATACATAATGTAAACATAGTACCATCAGAATTGCCATGAGAAGTAATCTGAAAAAAATACTATAGTGTTTCTTATAACTTTTTTTGCGGGATCTTATAACTTTATTATTGAATTTTCATTGAGGACAAAATCAATGGGAAAAATAAAGACAAAAAAATAAGCTTGTCATAGTGTCCTCTATTCCGAGTAGTCAGTGTTGTTGATGTGGGTCAAACATAGAAGAACACATGCTTTTCCAGGACAAACTTATCTACTCCCTCCGTTTTTTAATGTGCAACTCGAATTTGTCTTGCTAATACATATTTCTTCGTGGATTAGGATAGGGAAACAACTGATGTATGGGTCTCAACTGATGTAAGCACAATACGAAAATATTAATTATGGTTTTATTTAGTGTGCACATTTCTTTCAAAATTGTTTATGAGTCCATTAAATCCAGTAGCAAAGAGTGAGGTAGCATCTAGATACAACTATATCCATAGACATCAAAGTGATATAATCACTATTACAGAAAACATTTGTGCGGGTGGTCCATAACCCATTTACACAGGCCTTTTCTTCAAACCACATACAACCGTAATAATGAATTTTTAGTTTTTGATGTTTTAGGCATAGAAAAAACCCCAAAAAATATTTCATATTTTAGTAGGAGTCATATGGTACACAATTTACAAGCAAAATATTCACCCATGCGGTATATAGGATTCAAACCCTATACCTCTCACTTCCTGTTTAGCCTTTTTAACGTTTCACTTATGAAGAACTTCATGAGTGGGTTATATACACACTCTACATGACTTCAAATAGAGAAGTCATCCATTACAAACTTGTAGATTACGTCAAGCTCTATAACTTTGTTATAGATCATATCTCCAACCAAGGTCATTGGAAAAATGAATGAAAAACTTCTTTTTTTTTCAAATCAGATTAAGAGCTTGTAACGAATATTTGGGCTCGTAAATGATCTCCAACAAAAATACGTTTAACTATAAAGTTGTAGATCTT
This sequence comes from Oryza coarctata, assembly GCA_030770085.1. Taxonomy (NCBI): domain Eukaryota; kingdom Viridiplantae; phylum Streptophyta; class Magnoliopsida; order Poales; family Poaceae; genus Oryza; species Oryza coarctata. Next base: position 12,379,628 of record CM061471.1, read on the forward strand.
ATTGAGAGCTATAATTTTCATATAAAATTTGTTATTATCCAACTTTATATAAAAGAGTTATGATTTTTTCCTATTTTAGTAGTGCTTTAAGGGCGGACATAAATACATACATACATAGGGGGACATACATACATACATACATACATATATATATATATCAGTCACTACCAAAGAACGTGAAGCTACATGTGCTTTACTTGCGTACCAAGAGTTTCCGTTAGCACTCCAACCTTACCGAGTGTTTTCTTCATGTTGTTGAGTGTTTTTGGCACACGGTAGCTTCACGTTCTCTGGTAATAAGCATATTAAAATAAACAATCCTGGACTATAACAAGTCCCATTTTGTAAAATTAGAATTTGTAAACCTTGTGATACTTATTTACACACCTCTTATCCTTGACAAGCAGCTCAAGTTTTTCGGCCAGGCTATTGTCATCCAAGCTGTCGATTTTACCCAAGGCCCCCTCTTCCTTGATGTTTTCCTCGTTAACTGTTCTTGCCTTGACGACTTGCTCAACCACGCGCTTGAGCAGTAACCTGAGGTCCCTGCTGGGCTCGAACGCCTGAGACACCGACACCATCGCCTGGCGCTGGAAATCCGCCTCCAGCTGCCGGCACACCTCCACGGCCAGCGTGGTCTTGCCGACGCCCCCGAACCCCACGATGGACAGCACCTTGACCTTGTTCTCCGTGTCAACCCTGGCCTTGAGCCGCTCGACCAGGGCGCCGACCTGGTCCTCGATGCCGACGACCTGCTGGTGGTCAGCGCCGTTGTTGGCATGGCGGAGCAGCTGCGAAGGCGACGCGGACGCCGCCAGCGCCGGGGAGGCGGACAGTAGTGAGGACGGTGAACGGCGCAGCGCGTCGCGGTTGACGCCGTACCGCGCGTGGCGCTCGCTGACGGCGACGGCGCGGGCGCGGAGGGCGCCGATCTCGCCAGCGAGGCGGCGGCGCGGGAAGAGCGTGGCGAGCTGGTGCCGCAGCCTGGCGCACACGCCGTGGCCCAGGCGGCACCTGATCCGGAGAAGGTAGAGGTCGATGCAGTCCTCCGAGTCGTAGGCGAGCTCGCGGAGCTGCTTCATCCACTCCCGGACGAAGTGGTCCACGGCGCCGTCGTCGGCCTCGGACTGCATGCGGAGGAGGGCGTTCATGGTGGCCAGATCGTCGCGCAGCTCGAAGACCTCGCTGCCGACGCCGCGGAGCTGCCGATATTCCTCGGTCAGCAGCTGCCCAACGTTGCTTACCAGGGTCTGTACCGCGCTCTCCATGCTCTCTCTAGCTTGGTGGTGGAAATGGTACACAGGGAGCACAAATATAGAGCCGACTCTCAACACCGCAGGGAGCACAAATGTATGGGACTCTTTCTCTTGGTCTTGCTTCTGAATGATGCAGACATTTCAATAGTCCTTCACTTTCAAAACTGAATGACTATCGAAATTAACCGTTGTCCGTTGTACCTCGATTAAATTACTGACATAACAAGCATGGTTGTAGATCTACAAGCAAATTTTGAATGACAAGTTGAGGCGTATTCTATGCTCAAAGTCGGAGGCACGTACGATGCTCTAGACCTGCTAAATTTTTATTTATAATAATTTATTGTCCTTCAAATAATTAAATAATTACTCCTATGTCCCAAAACATATTAAATGCCTCTAAAGTTAAACAGAGACTAATGTGAAATTAAACAAGGGAGGTTATGAGCCTATGATCAGTTAAGATAAGTAAATAAATAAAAAATTAAATAGTTGATAATTATGATTTGTTAAGATGAGACTAGACAAAAAAATAATTATACGTTTTTATAATATTTAAATGCTAAAAAGTATTTATATTTTGAATTAAATTGGAACTGTATTTTAGAAAATGGAAACAACGTTATAACGAAAAGTGTGTGGATATGGATGGAAGGACAAATAATATTCAGGTGTGGACGTCATTTGAAAGGGCGTCCGCGTGTCGATAGATACAACCTGATCAAGAAACACGTACAAGTAGGCTAGCCATGCCCCAGACCAAGAACCATGGCTTCACCGGAATCAGTCGGAAAACCAGCTACCACCATGGCGCCATCTTCTTCCTCTTGTAGTCTATTGAATGCGACCCTACTTACCTCGTAGAGACAACGTGGCTTTGTCCTCAATAATAACTCATAAAGGTTTTGTTGGAAGTATGTAGTGTCATTCTTGAGGAGAAAACCACAGATAGAGCAGGCCAAGATCTAAACCCATATGGATTTAATTCTTATCATAGATAAGTGGTCACTGTTGATTTCACGTTATCTCTAACGGGTGTAAGTCCATTCAAGATAATATTATCTATAATAGACATCGAAATAACAATCCATCAGAAGTATTGTTACCTATAATGTGCCGGTATATATACTTGTTAGACGTGATTTACTTAATTTTGATGGACTGATTTTACACCCGTCATAAGTAATATTTTTCGTCGAGTTTTTATTATAATCCATAATGACGGCTTTATGTTAAAACCCAATATAAATGTGGTAAACACGAAAAAATTATTTTTTGGCTAACTTCAAGAATTGCTTGCTACACCTTCTAAAATACACATAGCAAATATTCTCAGAAACTAGCTATCCTAGCCACAAACAGATAATATAATCCACATAATTAACCACGAACTCACATATCTACATATATAAATATGTATACAAACTTATAATTTATAACATGTTTTTAAAATCAATTTATATAAACATAGAGCGATGTCGTTTGATATTTTGAGCCAAAACTTAGAAAAAAAATATAATTGACACTAATGCTTGTGAGTATGAACTACTACAAAATATGACATGTTATGAAATTATAAATAATATTGTTAAGTATCGAAGTGTACGACATAATTTAAAATTAGTAAGTGGCGAAGCATCTTCTTTCTAAACTTACCTAAAATATTATAAAAAATAATAGAATTCTAGATGAACGGTGTTCCCACCTTTCGGTTAGTACATGCACTAATCTGACCAAACCAGTTAGGAACTCCGCTCACCTACCATTCTATAATGATTTGATAACAAATTTTTGGTAGTACATAACACTAGTATAAAATAAGTAAACGGGACGATTTAGCACCAATTCACAACACATATATATAAATAGTTATAATTATTAATTTATAATATAAGATGTAATATTATTTATGTGTTACAACTCTCAATTAATCAAAAAAGAATGTTTTATAGAGACAGACACATTCTCAATATGTACTTCAGATGGAATTACTTTTCAACTAATGATTTCTTAGAGGATGAAGCTAGCAATCTATCCTATAATCTACGCTTAGTCGATTGGCTGAAAGTTCTATCTCTTTGTCTATGCACAGAGAGTACAATTAGTTTATGACTACATATAGTAACAACAAGTATAAACGAGATGTGTTTTTGGGCACAAACCTCAGGATCCAAGTTAGTTATATGTTTCATCAAGGTAGCCATGTTGTGGCACATGTGAAAACCGCATTGATCCTCAACTTGTTGCGTGCATTTGAAGTCCATGTTATGATAGATGGAATCATTATTGTCTTTATGTTTGCCTCCATTTTTGATGTACAATTCTCATGCAGCATTTATTGCATACGCAAAAGGCGAGAAATTATATGGACCATAAAGGTTGGAGTTAAGGTAGTAAACCTTATTCCATTTTGATACTATGACCATAAGAATCCAATGCCTCTATGCAATAAATATGTGGCTGTGGTAAGTTCGAGTTTTGTAAATTATAATATGGAAAACTAAAAGTGATAAACCTAAAATTAGAAGTCACTTACTATTGATTGTACGCTAGTATTATGTAATCATTGTCTTGATGGGCCCACATGCAATGGTTGACGTAATTGATGACCTTATCTAACTGGATATTCAGGTTGGTCTCATTGACCATTGCTAGATCAAGAAAACCAACCCTATTAGTGGATCTTCGGGACTCCTTTTAATATAACCTATAATTGTAGAGATTTTACTAATGAATATAGTAACAGAAGTATTTCAGACATAAAAAAGAGCCATGCGTACTTACAAGGAGAAGTATTTCAATGGGTCGGTGTCCACCGCTCTCACCCTTTACAGATTGAATAGATCTTTGAAGCCAACAACAACAAACGCTAGGGCTGAAAGAAATAGTTCTTGACCATGATGTCCAATGATTGAGGACTCCATTTGTTTTTTTTTCAAGTTGCTAACTTCCATATAGTATCTGTGTAGTTCTTGATAACAATTACCCATTTTTTCTAAAGCAAGGTCCTCCACCAAGGGCATGACTAACACGTACTGACTTAATTGTAAACGTTGCGAGACCCATGATAGCTTCTCCTTGTCCTTTCCTTTTCTCTTGGCCCTAACATTTTTTGTTCTCGTGTGAAGATGAAATATATAACTTGGGAGGGATCTTTATCAGAGTTATGGCATCGGGTATAAATCCCATTCCATAACATCGGCTGGTTCTTTCATAGCGGAGCCACAAGGAGCCTTGATCGCCAGATGAGTGTGTTGACGTGGGTGAGATTGATTTGTTGGACAAGATAGATGGGGAGTTATCTTGACTAATATATCTGTCTTCAAAAATTGTATGAATGTTTGTTTTATAGCCCCAATAGTCAAAATTTCATCATTTGGCTTTATTTATAACGATTATCCCATCCAATTATCCTTGACTTGGTCAATATTCACTTTAGCATAGCCAGCGATAAAGTCTTCACCGTGCACCTTTTGTGTTGGTGATGAATTATGAACCATGCCCTCGACAACATCAACACAAAATATCAAAGTGACCCTAACTTGTAGGATGCAATTGATCATATTCTGCATGGTGATTATAGTATGTTAACATACATGAGTTTGAAATATGACTAAAGCTATGTAATATTGATTATTTAAATATAAGACATACCTATAATGGTCGATTGTGCACGGAGGAGCAACCGTGTCTTGCGGCAACCCTGCCGACTCATAACTTCTTTGTCATTGCGGTGGGCTAGCGTACATGGCCCTGAGCAGGCACATGGGTTTTTGTACTTATAGCCACTTGACCCATTTGCATCTTCAGCCATAGTTGTGCCACCTATTATTAAATTCTAGCCTTGAATTCCTTGTTTAGTTCATTCTTCATCTCCTACTTTAGCTACTCCTTGGAGGACCTCCTTTTTAGCTTTCAAGAGGTGACACATCTTATGATGGGCACTATACTGCGATAACTCATACTTCTAAGATACTTCCACACCTATACCTCTGGTCCACCCAGAATGTTTGGGGTTTTCCATCGATAGCATGAGGACGTCATCCTCACTTCGATGTGGGGCCGACTCAACTTCTCTTTACAAAGATTGCTTGGACAATTCCATCTACAAAGAAAATTTTAATGAATGGGTAAACTATGTAAGGTAAACAAGGTGGAAAGGTTGTGCAAGATTGAAGGTGGTACTCACGAGCCTTTTATAGATCAATCCATCCACTGAGTTGGGCCAGGAGATGGTGCCGTTTGAATTGATCTTCGCCTATGCTCGAGTCCAATTTCTAGCCTGTACCTCTAGGATGTCACCAAACGGAACCGGGATATTACCTACAACCGCGGTTGCATCCACTTTAGCCCAGATCTATACTTTCTTAATATACCCCGATGTCCCCAATCAGTGTGGGTGCTCGTTCTAAGCTTACAACTGATGGTGCGCCTCACTTGTTATAAACTCTGCAGAAGACTTCTGAGCACAAAACTCCTCCCATACTACCCAAGTTATCTGAGGCTACTCAGCGCATGATGAATGATTGTCTAGTGGAACGACAAACTCTATGATGAGGTTGGACATGAAATTCTTCTAGACTTTACCCATCTTCGAGAGTGCACGTCTCTTCAGCCTTTGTTTGCCTTATTTAGATAATCAAACTTTTCCTTCAATCTTTCCCAAGTTGTTTCCTTCTCGCTTTTGGGGACGTGTTTGATGCCTTTGTGAAGGATACCAAAATACCTTCTCTCCATCACACAACAACTATTTCTGAATGAGTCGATGACACTTCGTGACTCTGTTAGTCTACCGGAATCATCAATCTTCATGATTGTCTGCCTATGCTTAGGCAACTCATTATGTGACCTAGGGTTACAACCAGAGGTCGGGCCACTAGTTCCAGGCATAATAAGTGCACTACTACCAATAGAATCATCTGACATATATACAAGTCTCAAAAATCTTTGACATGAAAATATGAAACTGAGACACCATGCATCCTAGAGCCAAAGAATTGGATACGTCATTCACTTCTCTTCATCTAGAAGAAATTACTAGAAGAAATTACCTTCTTCTCCCTAGTTAAAGGTGGCGGGCTTTGCCATCGGGCTTGTCGAGGTGGCCAAGCTCCAAGTGGCTGTGGTGGCGTGCTCGGCAAGGAGTAATGTCGATGGCACATGCGGTGCTATAGGAGGTTGGCAGCAGGAGCTCGAGGACATGCGGAGAGCTCGGGGAGGCCAGCAATGGGGCAGTCAAGTCGTAGGGAGCTCAATCAGATGCAACAGCATGGGATTTGTTCGATTACTGTGACTTAGAGTTAAAATCCTAAGTCATAGCAGTCAACTTACCTGTGATGGGCCTAGAAGGGAAACCGATCACGAGTAACTTACCTATGATGGGCTGGTTTAAAAACACGTCACAGGTAACTTACCTATAACGGGTCTATAAATAAAACCCATCATAGATAACTTACATGTGATGAGTTTCCATTTTAGTCCCATCATAGAATAGTTGATTGCTATCACTTAGTGTTTTAACCTGCAAGTCAATATTTTTTATGATTGATGCCTTTTTAGTTATTGTTTTGTCAAAAAAAATTGTATTACATATCTATATAGGGATAGAATATATATTTATTACGAGGGTACATTAAAAAAACTTCAAATTCTTTATTTCAATGAAAATAAGTGTGATATTCTCAATCGAACTGATGTTAACTTTGTTGTGCTCAATCGAACTTCATATACAAGTGTTGACATACCTACATACCATGAATAAACATTAGTACTTCTCATATGGTTATATTACATAAGAATGCCTCGTTTATGGTCGAAGCGTGCATACATGATACCGTCTACTCTTTGCACTTCTTGAAGATAAGCTTCTTAGCTAACAACATGGATGTATTTGTTGTAATCTTCCTCATCTACAACATTGTCGACCCTGATAATTCTTCTTTTACCCTCACAAACTACATAATGCCTTCTGTTTGTCGGATCGGTTATATAGAAAACTTGGACAACTTGTTTAATTAGAACAAATGGCTCATTTTTGTATCCATTGGACTGTAAATTTACAAGTGTGAATCCCTTTTTATCAACTACAATGTCCTTTCGTTCGACCCACCTACACCAGAACAATGACATTTTAAACTTCACATAACTTAGCTCCCATATTTCCTCTATGCAACCGTAGTACTGATCACATGTGCCAAATTGGTCATTAACTGCCTTTATTCATATCCCACTATTCTGCATTGTGTTTTTGTCGTCTTACGTGGATGTGTAGAATGTATATCCATTGATATTATATCCTTGCTAAGTTAGGACATTCCATCTAGAACCTCACGCTAACTATTTCACTATCTCACTTGTGACCATCTGTGAATTACAAATACAATCCTTGAACTATTCGTTAAAGTTTGTAATGTGTTTTTTTACCCAACTTGCTGATTGGTTGACATTGTCTTGTCAGATTTTTGCTTCATGTTCCTCCAAGTATGGTACCATCTCGGTCATATGTTGTAACACTACGAAATGGGCTTTGTCATATTGGGTGTGATCTAGATTGATAGTTTTTCTTTCGATTGTCCCAACCCCTTCTAGCTTGCCCTCATGTCTTGTCCATGGAACTCTCTGACATATAGTCCACATAAAATTCGATGACTCCCTCAGTGATGTACCCTTCAATCATTCTTCCCTTAGGATGAGACCGGTTCCCACGTAACCCTTCAAAGTTCTCATATACCTCTCGAATGAGTATATCTACCTCATGAACATAGGATCTCATGTTTTTGTTTGCTTCATCAAGTGGACAATAAGATGTATAATGATATTAAATAATATAGGTGGGAAGTATATCTCAAGATGACATAGTGTCTTCACGACGTTTGCCTATAGGTCATCTAGTTACTTTAGGTCAATGACCTTCTATCCAATTGCATTGAAGAGGGAGCATAAACGCATTGTCACGTAGTTCGCTTTTAGTGAAAGAATCTTCCTAGTGGCAACTAGTAGTAACTATGTAATTAGAACATAACGGTTGTAGGACTTTATCCCAATCATTTTATGGTCATCCATTGAATCCACTTACTTAGTTGTGATGAGTATCCAGATGAAACCTTAGTATTCTTAGTACATGACAATATATCTATTTTCTCATTTTTGGATAGAGTATGGCAAACTAGAGGGAGGTATAGTCTTCTAAACTCAGAGATTGTTGGGTGTAGTTCCTTATGGAATTTCATCACTTCTATATCTCACTGTGAATTTATCCCGTCCTACTTCTTTCATGAGATATTGAGTAGTAACCTAACAAGTCTCTCACAAACCTTCTTCTTTACGTATATCAAATCAATATAATGGCGTACCTCTATATCTTCCTAGTATGGTAGTCGCCAGAATATTGACTTTTCTTCCACATGACATTTAACTTTGAGTTAGTAGCCTTCTTCTTTTTTTTTAAATCATTATAGATGTCCCTCATTAGGGCATGCACCTCTATTCCAGTTAAAGCCGACGATACACTAGCCCTTTTCGTCTTGCTGTTAAATTTTTTCCTCATTTTTCTATATGGGTTATATAGCGGAATCTTCTATGGCCCATATACATCATCTTGCGTGAGTTCTTGATCCACACGCTTTGTGTTTCATCCATACAATCTGAACATGCTTTCTTTCTTTTTACGGTCTGGCCAGAAAAGTTCCCAAGTGCAGGGTAATGTAATAATTGATAGTACAGTAATAAGGCATGAATCCTAAAGTTCTTCTGTCCATAAGAATCCTATGTCTAAGACCCCTTATGGCATAGCGTTTTCAAGTCATCGATCAAAGACTCTAAGACGCATCAATATTATTGTTAGGCTGTCTTAGTCCTTAAACTAGTTTAGAAAACATAATGTAATTTTTTGAAAGCACAACCAAGGTGGTAAATTAAAGTTCACGAAAAGCACTGGCCAAGTGCTATGATAACCGCTCAGATCACCAAATAAATTCATGACGTTTATACTTAGACTGAACCTTATTTTCCTTAGATTTTCCACAAATTCGGCATAATCTCTATCAGTGTTACTCCATTGCGCTGAATCAACTAGGTGCCAAAGCATTCCATTCTTCTTCCTATCAATTGCATGCCAATGAACCAACTTAGTGTCCTATTGATGAACATTCGGTTTATACAGTTGGCAACAGGGAGATACCAAATAATCTTTGTGGACCGCCCCTCTTGGACTACCATCCCTCAAGAATACTCTTGTTTTGCTTGTATCAACAAGCTTTGTATTTTGGGCATGCATCTAAGTTGACATATTCTTTGTAGAATAAATATAGTTATTTTGATACATGTGAATTTTTCTAACCTCTAACACTTATAGACATAGCACCCGCTTTGCTGTGTATGTCATCTTCGATATTTCATTCTACTTGGGCAGTAAGTCTTTTAGAAAATCAAGCAAATCCGTAAAACTTGTCTGACCAACCATTACTTGTCTTTAGCTTCGTTAGATTGAGGACAACAGATAACTTTATGTGCTTCTGCTTTTATCTAGGATATATTGGTGTCTCTAAATCATCCACGAAAGTAGAGATTTTCTCATAATCCTCATAATCAATGGAAACATATTTTTAAAATGTGAATATTTGCTGCTAGAAACCGTGATTTCTAGTTGAATAGGAGAGATACATAGAGTATAAGGTCAGAAATGCCCTTGCCGTTGATTAAGTCAACTCAGTTGTGTCTTCATGCTAGGAAATCACAACAAAAAAATAAACTGAATCACGATATGTGTCAGTACAGTGCGTTGAATCGACAAATTAATTCCAAATCCAAAGAGCAATCAGTGCTTAATCAACTCGTTAACTTCAGATCTAGGAAAGAACGAGGGAATCGTCGGCGGGCAAAGCCCAATGTCGGCAGGGCTGAGCTCGAGGACCAAGCGGCGCCTGAGGACGAGAAGGACGACAGCGTAGAGCAAGCAGCAGCTGCCAAGCTCGTCGATTCCTTGTCTGGCAACCTTCTCGAGCTCCACCGCATGGCCGGATGCAATGTCTGCCCCCTCGACTTTCACCGCCCCGGCGCATCGTCGATTCCTCATCTTGACCGAGCAGGAAGCGGCCGGCGATGGACTGGTGCCTGCCCAATCTTGCCGGGCTGGGGCGGGGAGGTGCCGACGCGCTACACGCCCTTATTCCAAGCTGTGCTCCTGCAAGAGAAATGGGAGGCAGCCGGCAGGGAGCTCTCCGGAAGAGATCGGAAGAAACAGAAGATAGATAGGAGAATGGGCATTGGAGTCTGGGGGTATTTTTGACTTTTCATAATATTTACAGCAATAAATAATCACATTTTAATACTTTTACTATGTCTAAAGATAAAACCACACCATCGTAAAGTTGTACAGCAAAATTTCTCAAAAAATTAAAGGCGTGTGAACGGATTACGCGCATGCTCAGTTGTTAGCATTTTCGAGATTATCATATTATTCCTAGGTGGCAAAATCTGAGGAATTTACGATGTGGGGTTTGAAGGCCCTGGCCCATACTAATAACTTTTTTATCGTGACATCAATCGCCTGACGCGGTTTAATTAATTCATTGCTGTTTTCTCATATATCACAGCGCGCAATCTGAGAGAACTCTCCACCATTACTCGATACACTCACTAGCTAACTAGCTACTCCTAGCACAAAGCACAGATCTCGTGTGAGCGAGCAATGGACATGGAGCCACAGCTGCCTTCCGCGATGGAGTTGGATAGCACCGAGCCGTCGCAGAGATAACCGCTACCTGGAAAAGGTCCGGAGCTTGGCCGTCGTCTCTGCCAGTGAATCGTCGTCGTCGTCGTCTCGCTCGGCGAGATCTAGTTACTACAGCAGCACCATGTCAAGCAGCGTGTCCGGTGGCTCTCACCGTGGTAGGACTCGATTATGTCAACGGTCATCGCGAGGCAGATGGTCCGCGACGGGTTGACGGTGTGTGCCGGAGTGGTGGTTCTCCGAGCTCGACGTCGGCGCCTGAAGAGGAGCTTGTCATCAATTCACATGTAACCTGTGTTCTTTACATGTTTTGTGGTATCACAGCCACGACGGATAAACCGTGCAGTGACAAATCCTATGGAGCGCACCACGCTATGCCGCGCAGACGTGTGAGGGGTGTAACGGCATGGCGGCTACCATCAACCATGTCGCGACATGCCTCGAACGTGCGGAGGGAATGGTGGTGTAGCGCGTTGGTCATAACGCGCACACCCCGAGAATGCTTGAGATGTCACGGCATAGAGCGCACGACGGAGAGCCGAAATTAGCCCAGTGCTCTCTTGTTTTTTCTTCTTTTTTTCTTTTGTAGTTTTGATGTGTATAAAAGGAACATCAAATTAAAAAAAACGCTGAGATGATTTCACGCTCAGCACCAAAGTCTCTATGTTCCATCTCATTCTCACGTTTGTGATTGGGATTATTTCTCATCGGAGTTGAGTAAGCTATCACCGCCGGCTCAGAAGAAGGTGAAGGCTAACAGAGCTAGCCGAGCTCGGCTTGAACGATCTTGTGCGGAGGTGGACGCGAGGACCAACTCTGATGGCCCAAGCTCTCAGCGCCACGGGATACTTAATGTTTTCTCGAATACAAGGGATAGCATGAGTAGAGCCATATACAGGATGACAGACGAAGCTGAAGCTGTTACGCCTGTATTGAGTAGGGACTCCTGGGAAACTTTTCCAGAGTGCAGAAATCCACAAGGTTACTCACTTAATTAGGGACTATGCAAGATTATTTTGGCGATACCATGATGAGCTGAACTCCATGCTACTACAATATACATTTCCTCGCCAAATTCACGACATCATTGAGCAAATGATGATCAGCTTAATAAATCAGCTCGAGAAGAAATCAGAGTCGCTCTCTGACCCTAGCTTGAGGTACTTGTTCTTGCTTAACAATTCCTGCTTCATAAAAGATGAGTTCTTGCAATCACCAGTTACCTTTCCATTGGGCTCGGACATGGCATATTGGTACTACGAACCTTATTATCTCAATGTCTCTTGGGATACCGTGCTATCCTGCCTACGCGGTAAGGTGCCACTTTCGCTCTCTAAACACTCGCCGCTGGCGAGATTCGAATCGCAATCTCAGAGAACATGCAGACGTCAGAAGCTATGGAAGGTCCCAAACACAGAGCTAAGAAAGAGCCTGAGGAAATCTATCATTGACAATGTTATTACTGGTCCTACTGGATACAAAAGGCACCTGGAGGACCATCCGGAGCACAAGAAATGCGGCAGTGATCCACAGGATGTGGAAGACATGGTGAACGAGCTATTCCAAGGATGGAGTGTTCCAGTTTCAGAATGACATGCCCATGAATATAAAGTATAAAATTTAAAGCAGCTACTAGGAGAAGAGGCTAAGGTTAAACAAGTTCAGTCGATGCTCTTTTTTACTGTGTTTTAATGTTCTCCTCATTCTACCCTTTTTTTAAGACATCCTCTTCTACCTTACTGCGAATAAAATGTATTGGACGGCTTCTATGTGCCAGATCTATTGGCAGAAAACGACACATGCTTCCTCTTGTATTAGTTCTCTTTTCTTTGATTCTTTCCCATACGGCCGACTCGGTCAGGCCTCAGGGGTTTTGACAGTTGGGGAGGCAGAGATAGACGCAGAGCCAGTTCATGTTCAGCGTGATGTTTATCTAGTTTGGTTTGCTTACCTAGCAAACCTTACTAAAATGCAAAAAAAATTTTGTAAGATAGCAAACCAAAAACTCCATGAAAGCGCTACTCTGCAAAAATTCTGTCAAGTTCATATATCCATCTCACATAAGTACAATTTTAGCACAAGACATCTTCATCTCTATCCTACCAAAAATTAACAATCCCAAGGTATTTGCTCTACCAACTTTTGGCAGGGCATAGAACCAAACAAAAACGCAGAGCTGGCTTTCTGCCTTTCCCAGAGACGAGAGAACAAGAAGATGCAAGTAGCTTCGTCAATGGATAAGGGGTTGTGAAATATCTGAAACCAACGAGCATCTGTAGTAAAATATTATCGATGAGTCCATGTCTATCAGGCTCTTCAATTTCTAGCTTCCTAGTATTAAACAGATTGTTATTCAATATTCTGATGCTCGTGATGTCTCAGGATAGTTATTAGACATGAAATCAGAAAACTGCAAAGTGGCATGAATTATCATGACAGATTGACAGGAAAGTACCTTTAAGGCTATAACTTTTCTTCACCTGTAAATTTCTTATTCATTTACCATATTCTCTAAAAGTTACTTCCACCATTTACATGGATACGATCATAACAAGTCTTCAGATTACAGCCACGAATACTCTTCTTATAAAACAATAATACTTTCAAGTTTCAACTGAAATTGCTTAATGAAAATCACTCAATCTGTCAATCAAACATATGCAGGTAAGATGGGATTGTCTACGCTATATAGATATATCACATTTCTCACTAAAATTGCACAAAACCAAATACCACACCATAAATAAACAATTCATTAGTAGTAAACTAAAAATTGCTACCGGTACCAGATTACAAAACAGATTTTGCATTTTGCAAAGGATAGGGATTACAACACAGTGAGATAGACTACATCTGACACTACGCAAATATATTATGCGTTTTATTTCCCAAAGGAAGTGCTAACTCAGGAAAATGACCCATTGAGTGTTTATGGTTGCATTTCATAAGAGACTGAAAGCTGGTGTGGTGTAAGAGACTCAACTCAACTCAACACAGCACTTCAGTCCCAAACAAGTTGGTGTGGTGTAAAAGACAAATATTAAAAACAATGAGCTACCAAAACTGACATGATGGAGATTGTGCGATATATCAGATAGATAAATTCTGAAATTGCAACTGAAGTACAAGGAAGGAGTTTATGTTTTCTTTGTTGGTCAATAGAACGTAGGAGTACTGATAGTGGCTTTCCATTGTTTCTTTTTACATGTTAAAATGGTGACATCGCAGGTAAACAATTACCTCATGAAGAAATACCAACCTAGCGTACGGAGACAAGGATGCTGTCTTCACCATCCTCACTAAGTAATGCTGAAATTGCTGGTAAATAATTACCTCATGAGGAAATATTAACCTAGGGTACAGAGACGTAGATGCTTTTCTTCACCACCCTCGCCAAGTTCTGTAAAAAGTAGGGTCAAACAAGACAAGAAAAATCACCAATAGTCTGCACATGAACATTTTCCATCCTTGAAGTGATGAAATCGGTTAGTGTCTCTAACATATATCTCTCTCCTCTCAAAAGATGATATGAACTTCATTGCTTCATGGCAGTCACCACAAATCCGTAGATTCTTTATCACCTGAAGTGGTGTTCCATGACTTGTGCTTATAAGGCCCAATGCTACAGCCAACTTCTCACTGTGCACAGAAAGGATATCATCCTTTTCTTGCTCTTCCACATCATGTAGGACATAATCTGTGCTTGGTGCAAAGCCCAGCCTCCTCATCTCCATAGTAAGGTATTTGAGCTTCTCAGTTATTGCAGCCATCATGGGATGTGAACTATCACCAGCCAATAACATATGTACCTTGTTCTTGATTTCTATCCAACTACAACCTTTTTCTTTCTTCAACCCTACATTCTTCATCATATCCCTCACCCTATTGACCCCATCCCACATTTTCTTAGATGCATAAATGTTGGAAAGCAGGACATAATTACCGGCATTTTCTGGCTCTAGTTGAAATAACTTTTCTGCTGCTACCTCGGCAAGGACCATATTGCCGTGAACCCTGCAGGAGCCCAGCAATGACCCCCAAATACAACCATCTGGCTCCAACGGCATTTCATTTATAATATCATACGCATCCTCAAGCTTGCCGGCCCGACCTAGAATAGTAACCATACAAGCGTAATGCTCCATACTTGGAGAAATGCCATGCTCGTGCTGCATTCCATTGAAGTAGCGACGCCCCTCCTCTGTCAGGCCAGCTTGACTGCAGGCACCTAGGACACATGTGAAAGTGACTATGTCAGGCTTCACCTTTGAACTTTGCATGGACCGAAACAACTGCAACGCATTCGCAGCCTCTCCATGCATAGCATAGCCACCAATCATTGCATTCCATGAGACCACATTCCTAGATGGCATTGCATCAAAGATCATTCTTGCATCCCTGACCCTGCCACACTTTGCATACATGTCCAGCAAAGCACTTCCTACATAAATGTCATGAAAAAAGCCCTTCCTAAGAGAAAAACAGTGTGCAGACCGACCGTGCATCAGGGCTGCAACATTTGCAAACGCTGGCAGAACACAAGGTATTGTAACTGAATTCGGCTCAATCCCTTCTGATTGCATCTCCCTGAAAAGATCGACAGCTTCCAGATCCATTCCATGCTGCACACAAGAAGCTACAATCGAGGTCCAGGAAACAACATTCAACTCAAGCCCTCTGCCAACAAACTCCCTGAACAACCTCAAAGCCTCAGAGACTTGAGCATTTCGAGACAGCCCAGCGACAAGGGCATTGCAAGACGCAACGTCCATATGGCTGGACTCGTCAAACACCCGGACAATCTCATCAGCTCCCCCGCACTTGCCGTACATGTCGATGAGCGCAGTGGCCACACAAGCATCTAACCTGCACCCTGCCTTCAAAGCATATCCATGGAGCTGCTCGCCAACGGAGACGTCCCCAACATCCCCAACCGCAGATAGCGCACACGAGACTCCGGTGGCATCCGGCAAGAACCCTTCCGCGTGCATCCTCACAAGCGCCAGGACAGCGTCCCGAGTGCACCCGCTCCGGTTCAGACCTGAGATGAACCCGTTCCAGGTGATCACGTTCGGCTCGACGCCATCGCTCTGCATCCGCTCGAGGAGCCCCCACGCTCCCTTGGCGTCCCCGCGGGAGGCGTCCCCGGCGATAAGGGCGCTCCAGCCCACGACGTTCCTGTGCGGCGTTCCGTCGAGCACACTGCGGGCGTCGGCCGTGGCGCCGAAGCGGAGGTAGGCGTGGAGGAGCGAGGACGAGACGAAGGGGTCCCGCGAGACGCCGGCAACGGCGGCCGCCGCGTGCAGGGCGCGGGCGAGGCGCAGCGCCGGGCATGACTTGAGCGCAGAGGGGAGGAGGCTCAAGTCCGGTGGGAATGAGACGTGGCGGAGGAATTGAAGGACGGAGCTGGAGCTGGAGCGGGAGGACATCGGCTTGGCGGCGCTGGGCCGTTTCGCATATCCTCTGCTCGTCTGCGATCCAACGCTTGTGGTGAGCTCGAGAAGCCACGGAACGAGGAGAATCGAGAGAGAAGAAGAGAATGGCGCCGGCGCTAGAGAGGACGGCTGCGCCAAGCCGCAAAGCACCAGCGGGGGATGCCGTGGAGCAGCACGCACGCGAGATGGGAGGTGGTGGCGGCGGATGATTCGCCTGAGCAGGCGGCGGCCTGGCCGGAGGCTGGAGGTATATGGATGGCGAGGGGTGGGAAACGGAGGGAAGAGAGCGAAAAATTAAATGGATTGGGAAAGTTAAAACATTCAGGGTTTTAGGAGAACAAAGAAGGAAGGCGAGGTATTATAATTAATTAAGTATTAATTATTTTAAAAATTAAAAATAGGTTAATATAATTTTTAAGTAACTTTTTTATAATATTTTTTTAAAAAAATATCGTTTTTAATGAACGTGCGATGAAGACTCTCTTTCCCAGCGGCTATTCAATTCCTTAATGAACGGACCAGATCGTCTGCTAAAGGACCGATGCATAATATGGAGGCTGCTAAGGGTACGGACAATTATAGAGTAAGCAGCCATCTATTAGTTGCTTACATGTCACTCCATGTCATTAGAGCATAATAAAAAATTACTCGTACGGTGTGCCATACATACACTACGGATATTAATCTACTTTTAACATGGACCCAGACTTTATCGTCTCTCTCGTGTGCAACGTGCCAATCAAATGAGTTCCTGCGGCCGCACTAGACATAGGAGTCCGTGCCAAGCCGTCGAGTAATTAGTCGACCGCTTTGCTCTCTCCTAACACTCTCTCACTTCCAGCTGTATAAAAATCTAATGTCATCGGTAAATAGTAAGTAGATTTTTGCCTTTTGCACCTGCCCTAATTTGCGTAGGCGCGCCAGAATCACAAGTGGCGCACGGTTTCAGACAAAAACATGGTTTTGTCGTTTTCTAATACATGCGTGTTTATACCAGTCTACCACAAAAATCCATACATTCACAAAGCGACTGTAGTACGCATGCACCCGAGTTCGCACCTCCCCTTTTCAAACTCGGATTGGGAATCCACTAGAACTTTTGAACCGATTTGCAAAACTTTCAATTCATAATCTTAAACTTTCAACCCGGCTTGCAAAAAAATCAATTAATAGTCCAAAACAGCAAAACTTTCAATTCATAATTTGAAGCCTTCAACTATAAACTCAAAAACTTTATACCAAAACTCCTTGAAGTTTTGAATCAAACTTCCTCTAAAAAATCTGTACTCAAAAATCAAAAACTTTATACTATTCACTCTTGACATCAAACTTTTGACCCAAAAAATATCAAATCTCTAAAAGAAAAACTTTCAATCCGGAGAAGGCATGGGCTCAACACAAGAAGGGAAATATCAGATTCACCAGCGTCTTGCCAGTGAGGATGAAAACCAATCCACTGCCATATCACCTGGGAGGAGGAAGAAAGAAGATGGGTTCGCACGGTAACACTAGAGAGAAAAAAAGTGGTTAGGGGAGTTTGCCATGAGGCCAGAAAGAAGAAAAAAGGGTTAAGGGAGCTTGCCGTGGAGGCCGAAGAGAAGGAAGAAGGATATGTCGCTTGCTGTGGAGGGGGAAGAAGGAAGCATCCGCAGCTCCCCAAGAGGAGAGTTCTCGCCTACTGCATTGAGACTTCTAGAGAGAAACAAAGTCAATTTTGATCTAGCTGTTTAGAGGAGATGAGGGGATAAGGTGTTTGCTGTTCCGCCTAAAATCCGAGCTTTGTGATGTAAAAAAAAAAGAAAGAGAAGTGTGCTTGGGCCTACTAGGTTAAAACTGTGCACTTGTGTCAAATAACATTCTTGGTATAATATTCAACAATTCTTGCTACAGTGACCTATAGTCCTTGATACATTTTGACAATAGTGGAGCCTAATACACTGTACGAGTTTAGTAATGGCATAACCTATTAGACACAATATCGTGTTATACTGGTCCACATACTAAAGCATCACGCTACCATGGGCCCAAATGTGTCACGTGGACCAACATAGGGCCATTGGTGTATTCGCCCATAAAATTTTGAATTTTAAGGTAGAAAAAAATATTGTGAAAAAAGTAAAAAAAAGAAAAAAAGGGAAAAATTAGGAAAAACTATTCTCCAACCATGCGTTGGACGGACTATATATTATACATAATTCTTCTTATACTCTATGTTTTCTTAATTTAACAATTTCAGATTTTTAAAGGTTGTAAATACTGGTTTGTACTATTGCTGTAGTCTTAATTTATTTCTTAATTTAATTCAGAAAATTTGAATTAATAAGTACAAATTGTATTTCATACAGACTCTCAATTTAAAGTATTTTCATGATTTAATAATTCCAAAAGTTGTACTCACATTGGAGTTTTAATTATAAATATTTTGTGGTTTAATAGTATTGAAATTTGTAGTTAATAAATATCGTGGTATACTCGTTTTGGAGTCTGGATTATACCTTTTTCACGATTTAATAATCTGAAATTAATAATTAATAAACATCCCTGCAGTGTGTCCGCCCTTGATTAATCTTCACATACTACAGTTGTTATTAGTATAGAAAATAACTCGTTATATAAAATAACTCCTTAGTCTTGGTTCTACATTACAACTGAGGAACGTATCAATAGCCAATCTGGTATGTGTTATTAATTAGTGAAAGATCAATGGGCTGCTGGATACAGAGATTTTGGAGAGATACGGAGTACAATCGAGCAGTATAAAGAGGCAACAGAAACGTAAAGGAATATGGTTACATTAGAAAAAAACATGCTTGCTGGCTTGTTGCGTGTTGGGTACTTCGTACTTGAAGGCCGTCTGGGCTCCGGCATTCGATCAAGCGTGTTGCTCAATCGACCGATGGCCAACACACGACTGACCGATGTGCAAGCGAAAGGCCAATAGGTGCCGTCCAAACGGGCTAGTTAGATGCCTAGACGAACTTCACGCCGTAACATCGCCGCCGATGAGCGTTATCATCTGGATATATGGGAATGACTGTATGAGTTGGAACAAATTAATACGTTTGGATTTTACATCGAAAAGTGCTTTCTTTATTTTCCTGGAAAACAAAGTTTCCGATTCTTACTACTTACTACATCTAGCAACATCATTTATATGATTAAATTTATGGCTATGATATGGTGATCTACCTAATTAATGATCAGATCTTTCTAATTAATATGAAAATTTTTAAGAAGTGTTCGATTAGTATGGATATAGATAGATAGAAGATGAAAAATAGATGGAATAAAAAATATGGAAAATAGGAAAAATATATGAGACAATAGAAAAAATAAAAAAATTACGAAAAAAATAGGTAGGCCGGCTGGCCTTGCTCGTGCTTGAGCCCCATGCCATACCAGCCTGGTGGTAGCCATGTCGTGCTTAGGCTGGGCATGTGGTGATAGCCATTTCGTGCCATGCCGGCTCATGGGCTAAGACGCCGGTCCAAACACAACACGGGTAAACACATCGTGTCGATTTGGCCGTAGGCTTGCATGCCATGCCATGCCAAGGCTGCCTATAGTGCAGTCATGCCCAGGCCATGCACGCCTCTGTTCGGCATTTAGCCACACTGCATAAGTTGACAATATAAAAGATGGTTTAGAATACAAGTCCCTTACGTCCATCTCATTAGAAGTCATTTTTGTTTGACTATCATTTCAGATGTCCCACCGATAGTTTTCTTAAAATAAAATAGTTTCTATGAGTTGAGAAATTCTGAAGTTCGAGCAATTGCTTTATTACACTATTCATGGTAACCACGTTCTTGAATTGATTATCATGAGTTTGCTAGTTTTTTTTTCATGATTGAGATCACATCCTATTGTCTCTGTACTTCTCCAAGGCTTCAGGATGATTAATCTACACATGAACGCGTGATTCAGACCCAGAGGGAGACATGCATAATCTTTTGCTATTATCTGACAAATATATCAGAGCAATTGACTGAAGATTTTCATACCTAGCCAATGTATGAGCTTCTGGTGGAGCTGAGCTTAGGTGTTATTCGCCAATTCAGGATTAATTCAGAGATCATTTTTCCCTTTCTGCTTTCCCATTTTGTTCTCTCTTTCAGTTCCTAGTCTGGTAGGAATTCTGTGTTATTCTTCTTGGCTGGACATTGATATTCATCGTTGACAAGTTGACAAGGGCATCAAAATTGATGATTGAAGATGTAAAGGTTCTGGAAATGAATAATATCTAGGTTGCTGAAACAAGTAATCACCAAATAGTTGTGGCTAAATCATGCACCAACTTTGAGTTCTAGAAAAAAAACAATCGTTTCAATACCATAAGATTGAATATGTAGTTTTTTTTTATTCAACTGGTTTGCAACATACGGCGACACCATTGTTGAACACCTTTAATCTCAATAACGTAATGGTAAAACATATATTGACACCTTTTATATACGTGATAACCTTGTGCTAATTCTATTTAACGAGCCCAACCTAAATTTTACTTTTGCGTTCGCCACTGTATTCGGGGCATTTATTTCCATCCTTCTAATCGGCAGTACAAAGTCGCGCGAAAGAAGAATATCATCCATAGATATTCTACATGTACATGATAGGCATTATATTAAAAAAAAGTAATTACGGGAGCTGCAGTTCATTGCCGAGGTGCAGGACAACTAGGCAAGAGATAACCAGAGCAGGGAAGGGTCACTGTATTGGATTGGAAGTAAGTAAACAAAGTTACAACATTTCAATACAGCAAGAAAAACAAGTCTTTCACTGATATGATGAGAAATTATCTATATTTTGTTTCTATTTTTCCAATATGACACCATTTCTCTGGTGGCTTCATGCATACATCCTCTCTTTAGCCCCTGAGCATTTCCCTTCCTGATGAAAGAACCAGCCGGTAAGTAGCATACTACTTGTATGAAGATAGCATTAATGTCTCTTTTACATACCAAAGACCCTGTTCCTGCTCTGCATTTCATAATTACAATTAATCCATGCTTCTGTGCAAAGGAGACACTGCCAGCCAACAGCACATTTTCCTGCTCTGCATTTGATAACCAGAATCAATCAATGCTTCAGTGCAAAGGAGACATCTAGCCAACAGTATACAATCTCTTGTTTGTCTTTGACAGATCAACTAGTTTATCCACTATCAAGAAAACAGCCCCTTCTCTATGCCTCTAGCTGAGATATTATAGGAAACCATTTTACTTCTTGTTCTCATTCTGAAGAAATTGTAATATGTTATATCAAAGAGAATATGTGGGTTGTATATGGATGATTATGTAGAATATGTGGGTTGCATATGGATGATCATGTAAAGCTTCTTATCACAGCAGCTAGCTACCAAGAGTGCAAATTGATCTAAGATAAGATCTGTGAGATTCAACCTGGTTAAGAATGGACACTATCGTTAACCTGTCACCGACAAATTCGTATCATTTGGATAACCAGTTACATGCTGATGTAGAGAGGAAGATACGGGTTAGAATGATCATATGCTTATTTTGTTTTCTTATTAATTTTAGCGAATTTTTATATGATGGTACTCTAATTAATTTGAGTATGTTTTCAAAATTGAGCCCTTGCCCATAAAAAAACCTAAGTTTTCAAAATTGAGCCCTCGCCCTTATCAAAATTTTTACCTAAGTATTTCATAGCCATGCAATTGTGATGTACAATCACACTTGAAGGGTAAATGACTTTGAACTGAATGGTAAATAACTTCAAGTTAAACCGTTGTTAGGATTGTACCTGTCATAGTTGAGAGGAAACCTTTCCCTTAACAGAACTTAATTTTTAAATTAAGGGATTTCATATCCATGCAAATGGTGAGGTTGGGGGCTTGACGCTTATCCTCTGCGCTAGAGATTTTGAAGCCAAGCTGACCAGCCACGTCAATGTCTAGTATGTTTCTTTCGGATGACACGTGATGACACATGGGTGTTGAGTTCTCCCTGTTAGAGACATTGGCACTAAGCTAGGTGTCTATTTTTTAATTAGTATTTTAGGATACAACAATATCACAATCTTTCAATTTCAAATAAGTTGAAGTAGACTAGAGCTGAAAGCCTTCAGTCATATCAATAATTATTTTCTAAATATTACGTACAAATTATTTTAAACCTTTCAAGTCATTTTTTATTGTCTCTTTCATATTAATTTTAATTTTATTTTATCTTTTTTTATATTATTATTTTAACTAAAATTTTACAATGTATTAGTGTATCTTAGAAATTTTTTTTAATATGGTCAAACCATCTCAATCGATATTAGACAAGTTTTTCTTTAATTAGTGCTACATAAATTCAACGTAGCATATATATATAGTTACAACACTTAGCTAATAAACATAACGTTTTTTTACCAATATTTTTACTTCATAGTAGGTCTAAGCATTATTTTTTAAAACTTGACTTTTATTTTCTGTGGTAATTATAGAGGGTATCAGATACTTGATGTCACTTCAATCAGCCTATTTTAATTCTATGACTAACATCCATATCAAAATTCACATCCATAGAATCGATTCCAAATATCGAAATGTGTCATTTTTATGATATATTTGTAAAATAAATTTTAGAAAAGAGTTAGATTGTAAAAAATCTGCATGTATTATGAATTCTTCATCAACCCTTGCCATCATGTTGAACTGGTATTGGAGAAAAGAAAAGTACCAGATTGTTATTACTCCTGTTAAAGTCTTCATAACAGATTTAATTCTTCATGCACCCTCGGAAGAAAAGAAGAAATCCGCATCCCTATCGGCTCATAGAAATGGAATTAGCAGAACGAATCTGCTTAACCAATTGCATTCAGAAAAAAAAATACCAGATTAATTTTAACAGGTTTCTTGTTAAGAAATTCCAGATTAACTTCGTAAGTCAATGTGTTGGATTGCAGCGTGCAGAACGGAGACATTTTCTGTACATAACAAAGACTCCTACACATATAGAAAGGGTCTTTTAAAATCTAAACCACCGAGCAGAAAAGCTTAAGAATATTTCACCATTCTCATGAAAAAGTATTAGTACTTTTCTTTATATCTTTCCAATGTGATGCTATAATTTATCGTGTGACTTCATGCATCCATCCTCTCTTTAGCACTGAGTCATTACCCTACTTGATGAATGAGCCGGCAGCTGGTAGGTAGCATGCTACATGCCTGTGCCGCGTGCTACTGGTGTGAAGCTAGCATTCAACTCTCTTTTATACTGAAGACCCTTGTCCTGCTTGTATTTCATAAGTGCAACAAGGAAGATCATACCACTGATGGTAGCTTCAAAGCATTTGAACCCACTTGTTCCTTCCATGAATAATAAAATAGCTGAGATATTGGGGAAAACCATGCTACATCTGGCTTTAGTA
Organism: Oryza coarctata; assembly: GCA_030770085.1. Classification (NCBI taxonomy): domain Eukaryota; kingdom Viridiplantae; phylum Streptophyta; class Magnoliopsida; order Poales; family Poaceae; genus Oryza; species Oryza coarctata. The sequence continues at coordinate 12,403,429 of CM061471.1, forward strand.
GTAAAAACTTTCTTACATTTGGATGATGGGATCAAGTGTATCTCTCTTCTCAGCAATAATTTTCTCAATTCACCAAAATAGGATTAGGAGGGTCAAGCTGAGAGTGAAACCATCTTCAATTAACTGTTCGGTAGTTAGGAACAACCTTTCCTGTTTTTTTTAATTTGGTATCATGCTATATACTCATAGCGAGGAGGAGGATGAAGGTTGAGATTGGAAGATGTGAGTTAATTTGGTAACATATTATAGTCTCATAGTGAAGAGGATGAAGGTTGAGATTGGAAGGTGTGAGATTTAGATTTAGTACCCTGATTCTCTTACATAGTGAAACAATCTTGTGTAATTAGTGCAGTCTATTAAAAAACTCTTTTTCTAATTGGACAAAAAGAAAAAAATTGATTGATATGGGAGAAATTTCACATGCACGCATAAAAACTTTGAAATAAAAAGTCTATTATAATTATGCCTATGTTAAACCTAATTCCAACGCAGTTGACATGAGGTTTTAATCTTAAACCTAATTAAGCACAGAAGGTTATTGTTTGTATTGCATATAAATTCAACCTTTATTCCATCATTGCTTTATGCATACGTATGGTTGTTATATTCTGAATGGGACTTAGCATTATTGTAGAAGAAAAGCAGTAGAATAACCGTCGAGATACTGAAGGTCTTCCCTAAACAATGTGTTAGGTTGAATCTTCTAACTGAAAGCTCCGTCCGGTTCCAAAGTTCAAGTTTGTTTTCAGATAGAAGTGTTGTTTTGTAGGATTCAGATATCATGTTCCCAAGATTTTCAGGTTGCATTTCAACTTTCAACGAGAACTTTTTTTATTAGATAATGGATTAATTAAAACCCGGCCTTACATCCAATAAGGAAGTGCCCCATGACACCAAGTAACGCAGTCTCCCGACCTCACTATGGTATTGGCGTCCACTAGCAGCTCAGCACTCGACTTGCTGATCTTCAAATGCCGCTCCATGGGAGTGGAGCTGGGATTACACCGCTGCATCCCTCCTTTCTCTAGAATCCGCAGCGCGAACGCCGACTGGCTGAGCCGGATTCTAGTAGTGTCTTGCTTCACCTTGATTCCCAAATAGAAACAGAGGAGGCTCAAATCACTCATCTTGAAGAGGGCCTTCAACTTATCCTTGAATCATTCGATCTCTTTGTGGTCACTCCCTGTAAAAATCAGGTCATCAACATATATACCAACAAAGAGACAATGATCCCCATTACCTCGAGCATAGATGGCATGCTCGGAATCATTGTGTCGGAAGCCAAGCAAGGACAAGCTCGCGTCATTCCACGCGCGTGGGGCTCAACGAATTAAGTCTGTAGATTGCCTTGTCTAGCTTTAGCACTTGGTGTTCCCACCCCTCGACGATGAACCCAGGTGGTCAAACGATGTAGACCTCTTTAGTGAGCTCACCATTAAGAAATACGGACTTGATGTCCATGTGGTGAATTGCCTAGCCCACCTACGCCGCCACAACAAGTAGCATGCACACGAACTCTAGCCTCACAATCGGGGCAAACAATTCGTCGAAATCTACTTTGGGTTGTTGTGTAGCCCTTTGCCACCAACCTCGCCTTGTATTTGGTCACCTCGCCATGGGCATCCTTCTTGATGTTGAAGACCCATTTTAGGCCTATAACTAGTGCCCAGGCGGGAGATCGACTAGAGGCCAGGTGCAATTGTCCTTGATCGAAGGCATCTTGCATAGCATGGCATGGCTCCACTGCTGGTGGCACTTGGCCTTGCGAAAGTTGGTCAGCTTAGTTGTTTGCAAATACAACTACTTGGCTGCAAGATCATGGGAAGCAAACCCCAGCGTGACCACGTCGCCCAAGAGCTTCTCAACTGTGTGATAGAGCGACAGGCAGTTGTTATGATCAGCATCAAGGTGTTCACCATCGCCTTGCAGTGGCAAGACGAAGTGAGGGGACTCATACCAAGCCGACGGGCTTGCTGTGGTGCCTCACGTCGCCAACACTATCGTTGAGAGGGCAGACGTCGCTAGACAAGAGATGCCTCGTCTAGGCATCGTCGTGAGGATGGGACTCCCACGCTCTGGCTGATTCGCTTGCACTGGGCTCCTAACCTGTGTCACTAAGTACTCAATGGCGAAATCGGAGAGGTTAGGTTCTAGTGCCATGGATCTGCTCTCATAGTCCTAGTACGTGCCCTCATCGAAGATGATATCGCACGACACTGCTATCCTTCCAGACACCTGGTCGAACACCTTGTAGCATTTGTCTTAGGTGTGTAGGCGATGAACACCATTTGCGTGCTCCAATCCTCCAACTGGGGCAAGTGAGGGCACAAATTCTTCACATAAGCCATGCAGCCAAACGCGCGCAAGTGGCTCATAGCAAGTTTTCGCCCGAACCAAGCCTCATACGGTGTCTACCCCTCTAGGCTCTTTGTCAGCGCACGATTGAGGAGACCACAGCCATCACGACTGCCTTCCCCCTAAAATGCGCTGGCATTTGCTCAGCCTTTAGCAAACAGCGAGCGGTGACGAGGATGGTTTGATTTTACGGTCTCATCCACTCCATTCTGCTACAGGGAGTAGGGGCAGCGAGATGCCGCTAGATGGCATGATCTGCACAAAAGTTAGCAAATTACACCAATGTGAACTCACTGTGTTGTTGGTGTGGACCTTGAGTTGTCATCAGGCTGATCAGGTTTGCATTAAGCTTGGGGATGCAGTATACGCTGATGAGGACACGGTGCTCCTCGTTCTTGCACTCAACGATGATCTTGCCACACCATTCAATCCCAACGACTGAGCAATCGCTGAAGCAAACTGAATTGCGCACCCCTTAATCCAACTTAGTAAAGACAGAGCGAATGCCGATCATGTGGTTCATGGCGCTGGTGTCAGGGTGCCAGAGGCTGGCATTGGCACCTTCTTCTAGGTGTAGGTTAGTGAATACCTTTCGGTTCGTGTAGCTCGACAGGGAGATTTGGCGACGAGATGGAGTACGAGGAAGAGGATGCCAAAAGCGTGGGCTCCAATTCAAACACATGAGCCATCAAAAGAGTGGGCTCCATGTCCTCCTCCTCTTCATGGGCCTGATGGCTTTCACAACCTTCTTGGACTATCGACAGTCCTTGGTCCAATGATCGGTGCGGCTGCAATTTTGACACTGACTGTGTGCCATCACATGATTCCTGTGCATTTCGCCCAACATAATCCCCATCACGAGTGGTCGAGTCTGAGCACTTCTTCCCTCCATGGTGATGGTGGTTACCTCTGCTCTTGTCCTTCGTGGAGGAGTTCTAGCCGGCCTACTTGTCTTCCATGCGAGCTACCCTGCTACTCCTTAGTGAGCATGAGCATGGTCTCTGCCATCATCTTCTTGCTGCCATATTGTCCTCCACATTCCCAAGGCAACCATGGCCTTCTCAAGCGACAACTTCTTGATATCAAGGAGGGTTTCGATTGAGAGGGTGATCTATTGCAGGTGATCGGGAATTGGACCACATTACTTTATTCGATGGTGGCACCTAGTGTGGTGAGCAAGGTGATGAGCTCATTGAGGTAGAGTGAGAATTCTTCCACAGACTCCTCATCCTTGAATTTGGTCGCATTGAATTCCTAATCAGCAGTTGGGCCTTGGACTTGTGCACGTAGTTGATGCCGACCCACATCATCTTGATGGAGTCCCACACCTCCTTCATCGTGCGCTTGATGGTGAGGGTGGAGAGCATCTCCACCGAGATAGCATGGAGAACGGCCTCTAGCGCCATCTGATCTTTGAACTCTACATCGCTGAACTCGATGGTGTCCCAAAGGCCACAAGCTTGGAGCATCAATCTTAATAGACCATTTGCTATAGTTGGTCTTCATAAGAGTGGGGTAGTTGGCCGCCCTGCCGATGTCTTTTAGAATGCTTTGGGCTGCGATTTCATGATCACTGAAGTTGTCACCATCCTGGTGGTGATTATGGCACGGAGGAGACGACGGTGATCGAGAACGACGCCTGCAAGGAGGTGTTCTCGACGCACCGCATACCAGAGCCAACATGGCTCTGATAACATGTGTTGGCAGAACCTCACAAGATCTATGCAGATTCACAACTCACGAAACTCATGAACAGGAGTAAAATCGCGATGAACTGAGAGATACAAGGTTTGTGCTGCTTAAGTGTTGCCGCAGCATTTTCTGTTTTCATTTACTCCTTTTATTGAGAATTACAGAACGTGGCCCAACAAACTTGGCCAATTTATCTGCTCCACCATCTGTTGCAACGAGCGCCATCCCACTCACCAGATCGTGGCATGAACGACTCGCACACTACTTGCTCGAAGTGAACACCGCACATGTTGGCCTAAGATGCGCTCAGCACAACAAGAGCCAAGCCCAGAACATGATTGGAAATTTTAACAAACACCTAATAGGCATAAAACAGTACATTTTTATAGGCTGAGTTCGTTCTCCATGACCATATTTCCCAAATTACTTAAACAGTACATTTTGTGCAAAATTTTTCTACATAGAAGTTTATGAAAAAAAATCAAAAAAAATATTTTTAAAATTTATAATAATTAATATTTTATCATACGCTAATAACTTAATACACCGCCAAAAATCCTATTGAAGTTGCATCTTAGAACTCAGCCTTAGAGAAAAAAAACAGGCATGGGTTTTACATCAAAATAGTCAACAAACACTACTGCAAATTGCAAGCTTCAAAATCATAAAAATTTATTGTTTGCAGGCGCTTAGATAACAAGATTCATTGCATATGCATCCATATATTTATTTCTTTAACACAGTATATAGTTAGCAAGACTCAATTTTTATGGAGGGCAGCTTCACTGTCCACCACTCAAGCCCATGCCCGCCACCGTGTCCATGGGCCCACCAGTTACGGTATGGGTGGTAGTTGGTGTAGGCAACCACAAGCAATCCGACAATGACATACCTAGTGGTCGTAGCGGCAGTCGTCGGATCGCCTATGGTTGGCATGACGAGCTTGCAGCAGCAGGCTATGGGTACGGCGGGGTCAGGGTGGACGATATCATCAAGCTTGTAGAAGAGGTTAATCACGCCGTGGGTGGTCTTGCTGGAGCCGACCTTGCGCACCGGGTAGGACACTAATGCGGTGGCAGTGGGCCCATCCCTGGCGCAGGCAAGGACATCCGGGAGCAGGACGGTTGTTGGATAATCCTAACATAGGTTGGTTCCTAGTCATGAACTTTAGGCCTAGCCAAATAAGGAGAGCTCAATCTTAGCCAAATTGGATGCATCTGTAACACCCTAAACGCATGTTGTAGTGGTAGCAGTGGTGGTGATCAGCATGTTTCTAGGTCATGGGATGGCGTGTCTATAATGGAGGCGTGGAGAATACAGCGTCGTAGTAGATCGTGGCCGCAAAATTCTCTTTGTATTCATATGTATTTAAGTTTCAATATAGAAACATCGCAAGGTTGCGGCACCAAAATTCCACTTGTGTTGACATGTGTGTTCATTGATCCTTGGCCGTCTTCCTCGACTCTGATGTTGGGTGCCGGTGAGTTATGACAAGTGGTATCAAAACTAGGTACCGTCGATGGGTGATCATGCGATTCAGTGGGCACTCATGCCACACCATCGCTCCACGTTGCCATTAGAGGGATGCAATGCCACAGCTGGGGAGTGGCAACGACAATGGTGGCTCGGGGAGGAACCTAGTGATTCATCGAATCACCAAGGAGGTCAGTAGGAGTAGGCAGTACCTGACTCTCACAAGAACCAACTACTATGACTGGGTGGAGTTGACGAAGGTGATGCTTCAAGCATGCGGCCTATGGGAGGCCATGAACCTTGATGGCATCGACTTCACCGAAGACCGAACGACACTCGAGGTCATCTCTAATTCCATACCACCAGAGATGATGGGTGCCATGGTGACAAAGGTTTCAGCTAAGGCCTCCTAGGACTCCATCTGTACCATGCACATCTAGGTGGAGCGAGTACATAGGGCCAAGGCGAACATGTTGCGGTGAGACTTTGATGCATCGTGTTTTTGGGATGGGGAAAGAATCGATGACTTCGTCATCCGCATCAATGGGATCGCGCATCAACTCACTATCCTCGATGAGAAGTACACATATGAGGATATCGTCCAAAAGTTTCTCTAGGCACTCTTAGCAATGTAAGCTTAGATAGCAATGGCAATCGAAACCCACCATGACTTCAGTCAGGTCTCAACCGAGGAACTGATCAGGCATCTCAAGACAGTAAAGGAGCACCATGATCTTGGTGGCAACATCAATAGTAGCACTATGGCCAAGCCGAATCTCATCAAGGACGAGTTGGTCACACGGATTGTGTCATGGCTACAACTCTCCAGTGAGGGAACATCGAGCGGCATCAAGACATTGTCATTAGGCAACAAACTAGGTCGTGGGTAGGGATGATGGTAGTGACAGTAGCTCTAGGCTACCAAAGCATGCGGGAAGTAGCGGGAAGGGCAAGAAACCCATTACTAACAATGAGTGCATGTATTGTGGCAAGATGGGTCACTGGGCCCGTGAATGCCGTAAGAAGAAATGGGATGAGCATCCCCATGTGGCCTAGGCCAAAGAGGAGCCAAATGACACTCTATTGATGGGCATGGTGTTGCTCAGTACCATCCCACCTTCCTTACCATCATCATCAACAAAGCCTATGTAGCCGGCTAAGGACAAACTATTTATCTTGCTATACAATGGGGGGCGGAGACAGTGCCCGACGGATCTTTGATGCCGGAGACTCTGAGCTCGTGTTATTGGTGGCCCTAGCCTTAGTCACCGCTACACCTCCACCACTGATACCGGCACCTCGAGGGCCCATCCACATAAGAGAGGACAAGCTATTCGTGTAGCTTGGCGAGAAGAGTGATAGCGGTTACACCCACTGGATCCTCGACACCAGGGCAACAAACCACATGACGGGGGAGCGCTCCATCTTCTCTAACCTCGACATGGGAGTGCATGGAACCATCCAGTTTGGGGATGACTTAGTGGTGGCCAATGAGGATCACGGCACCATCCTCTTCAAGTGCAAGAGTGGTGAGCACCAAGAGCTTATTGACGTCTACCACATCCTAGGCTGATGACAAACATAGTAAGACTAGGCTAGCTTGATGAGGGCTGCTACAAGGTCCTCATAGAAGATAGAGTGCTTAGAATTTAGGACCAGTGGTGATGGTTGCTGGTGAAGGTGATGCGCTCACTGAGTTGCCTTAAAGTCCTTAGTCTCAACATTGACAAGCCAGTGTGCCTCACCACTCGATGCTTAGAGGCAACCTGGCAGTGGCATGCTAGGATCAGGTACCTTGGGTTCTAGGGGCTCAAGACAGGGAGGGTTGGTGCACAGGTTGCTGTAGATCGATCACGTTGAATAGGTCTACGATAGTTGCCTAGCTGCGAAGCAGCGTTGGCATCCATTCCCTATAGCAAGCAAATACCGTGCCGCGCACCTGCTTGAACTCGTGCAGGCCAATTTATGTGGACTGGTCACTCCGGGGACATCGTGCAGAAAGCGCCTGTTCCTCCTCATCGTCAATGATAAGAGCTGCTACTTGTGGCTCGTACTGATAGTCTCCAAGTATCAAGCGATGGTGGCCATCATTCACCTTCAAGTGCATGTCGAGGCAAAGGCTGGAAGGAACATGGGAACGTTTCAGACCGACTGGGGAGGTGAATTCATGGTGCACACCTTCAGTGACTACTGCACTGAGCACAGTGTCCAGTACTGTTCGTGCCGGATCTCGTGTGTGCGACATGAACACGCCGAAATCTAGGAGGTCTTCTTAGCTCTAGTGAAGGTCTGTCAGCTTCTCTTTATGGCTCGAGGTACGCGCACCAAGGCTTAGAAGGTCTGCTTAGCTTCGGTGCGGGTACCTTGGCTCGCTCTCTGTCATGACGGTGTAGGTGCAGGCATGCTAGTCAATTTGACCCTGCAATTGATAAGGAGGTTGGGCATAATTGCGGTATTGCAGCATGGCATATAGGGGTAATAGAGGGCCACACTCACTTGAGCGATGCAGGGATGAGGAACCAAGGAAGGACGGCGGCTGGAGCAAGGGAAGGACCAATGGCGGTGAGCTCAGTGAATGGTGCAACAGCGAGAAAGGCGGCAAGAAGCTCAGGAAGGGGCTAGAGAGGAAGAGGAGAGCATAGTGAGCTGAGTGAATGCAAAAAAGAAAGTGGAACGAGCATCGGAAGGAGGGGATTTAAGTTTTAAAGGGGGTGGCTCGTCAGAGACAACGGGCGCTGGCGTTAATGGCAAAATAAGGGGCCATAACACTTGCAGTTTGGGGGAAATAGTCAAGGTGATTGAGCAGATTAATTCCCCTCAATCAATTTGGGGATTCTAGCTAGGTATCACACGGATTCGTCAAGAGAATCGGGCGGCATTCATGGTGGCGAGGGCACGCAGTTGGCAGGAGGAGAAAGAAGCCCTAATAGGTGGGTCGCTTGTCAACAATTATGGCACGAGAAAACAGTCTAGGCCATGAAGGTGTGCATGTTCAAGGGGAGTGGGCCACGCAGTTGGGCCGAGCAGAGGCAGCAGTAGCTAGGCCACTTGTCACGGAAGCGATTGGCGCAGGCCATGCGTTGGCAGGTCAAAAGGGAGAACGAGGGAAGGGATGGGTGACTTTTGGCCCTAGGAAGAAGAGTGTTTAATTTTAGATTTTTATTTTCAAAAAAGGATGAGAATTGCTTTTATTGCTTAATAATTAGTTTATGTACTGTAAAAATTTAAGTAAAATTTTATTATGTATTTTGTGGCATGAGGAATTTAAGAAAAATGCTCCAAGCCTCATTCAAATTTTTATTAGACATATTTTAGTGTTTGATATTTTCTTTTGGCCTTTAATAAATTCTACTATTCCTTTTTCCTATTGATTTTTAATTGAGATGAATTTATCACGAAGTGACAACAGTTTCGACCAGAAGTGGAGGGGGAGTCTAGGGGCAAGCATTCCTATAGCCTAAGCGGTTGTTGTCCTAAGGGTAGAGTACTAAGGAATGAGGCAAGACATAGCCAGGCTTCATAACATGCTTCACCAAATGGAGCAACTACAGGCAGCCATTCAAGCAAGGAGTAACATCGCTCAGTCGCGGGTGCCCATTCAGAATGCCACAATTGGTACTGCTGGTTGCCCAAGTTCACCTGCAGGCCCAAGCAGGAGCATTGCACACTTTGCTTGCTCTACCATTGGTGCAAGTCTTCCCACCCTGACCACTGGTGTTGAACATTGCTCCAACTCTAGCTCTGCCACTGCAATTTGAATCAGAACACATTTTTAGGCAGTGTCATTTCTATAGGCATAAATTTAGGCTTTCCTCTAACCGTTGAACACCAGGATCCCTCAAAGTACACAATTACTAACACATGTAACTTTGCCCTCAACAACACCTACTTTGGGATAGGCAAGTCAAGGGTTGGCCACATGGCTGCAAGAGGTAGCGGTAGTGACCACTTGACAAAACTCCTATTCATAGCATTGCATGCCTCCACAGCCCACTCCGACAATGCAAGTAGTTCCGCCCGGTGTAGCAGCTCAGCCACAACTGGTGTTGTAGCCACAAGTGGCAGCCTTCGTCTAAGCTCATGCACAAGTTCTTGTACCCACATCGGTATTCATAACACCATACCCAAGCTTGATGCCTCAAGCACATCATGGGTAGTTGTCAAACATCAGGGGCGAGAAGTAGCTACCCTTAAGCTAGGAACTATGAAGCCATCCTATCCATGCGCAGTTCAAGAACCTAGCCTTCATGAAGTACACTAGATATTTTGTCCCTAGTGAGTTCCTATCAATATACGAGTCAATGATTGAAGCCACGCATGGCAACGAGAACACCAAGGTAAAGGTCATACATCTAACCCTAGATGACTTCGCAAAGACATGGTATTTCACCTTGCTGCCAAGCCGCACATACTCTTGGGAACAACTCCGGGACGTTCTCATCACCAATTTCCATGGCACATATGTAGGACCAAAAATGCAGAAAGAGCTCTTTGACATCCAACAAAAGCTAGGGGAGTCAACCCATGAATTTGTCCGAAGGTTCTCTCAAGCAAGATGTCAAGTCCAAGACATAACCGAAACTTCGGTCATCAACATGTCTTCGATTGGGCTTCACATAGGACCTTTGATCGAGAAAATCACGAGGAAGCAGCCAATGATGCTGGACCACTTCTTTCGCATAATCAAGGATTATACGTGTGGAGAAAAAGATATGAATTGAAGAAATGAAATACAAGCTGAGTTCGAGCAAGCTACAAGCCAAAGCCAGAGCTTGGGAGAGTAGTACGCTACCAAAGCAGCCAAACGAAGCACCCAAACCTGGCCTCTACCACCACCACAGTCATGGGAAAGATTCTGAAATGAAAGGGGAAGCAGGTGAGGATGATCGAAGAGGTCCAAACTATGAACAAAAGTTTTCATTTGAAACAACTAGGGGTGAATAGTTCTTCACCTAGAGAAAGAAATACAAAAAGGACAAGTTCTACATGTTTCACGACAAGGCTTCGCAAACCACAATACAATGTAGAAACATGTAGCAACCTGGCTGACAACCAACTCCACCATAAAGTAGGCAAAGTGGTGAAGAAGGTAAGCCATCCCTAGAGGCAGAGAATCCTATGCAAATCAAAGTCACCCCAAAATGGCTGGTGAAGGGTGATAGTAATCATCACTAGGGAATAGAAGGTCCGATGTCGAAGAGGTAGAAGTAGGCACATGCAAGTGCGGTGAATCACATAGTGGCTCCACCACAGATCAAGCCACTGCCATACTATAGTATGCCCATATCCTTTAGCCCAAAAGATGCTTAGGGGCTTTTCTTCCCTCACCGGGATCCATTCATCATCACAGCGGACATCGTTGGGTGCAAAGTGTGGTGAGTGATGGTCAATGGCGGGAGCTCCATCGACATCATCTTCGCTGATGCCTTCCAAAAGATGGGACTACTGGTGAAGGCCCTGTCACACGTGGCAAGTCCTCTACCGAGCTTTGGCAAGGGCTCAGTGCAAGCCTTGGGTCAAGTGGAGCTCTAGGTCTCCTTCGGCATGGGTGATAACACGTAAAAGGTGATGATCACCTTCAATGTAGTGGACCTACCGTACCAATACAATGCATTCTTCAGTAGAACCATGCTAAACAAGTTTGATGTGGTGGAACATCACAACTACTTGACGCTAAAGATGCTAGGACCGATGGAGGTAATCATGATCAAGTGAACCCAACTATTGGTGAGGACAAAGGGAGAAGTGGACGCATGTATGTGTGAAATAAACAACGTGTAAGAACACCATGACATGACATCAAAACATGGCAAACTCAAGCCTTTGCCACAAGGCAAGATCGCCAAAGTCCAAGTCGACCCAAAGGACCTATCGAAAACAGTGTCGATCAGTAGGGATTCAAGCGAAGAAATCACACAAGATATCCTATGAGTCTCTAAGCAGAACTTGGATGTCTTCGCCTAGAGTGCCAAGAGCTGGAGAGAGTAGACTGAAGCCTCATCGAGCATTGCTTGGTAGTGGGGCTCAAGGCAAAGCCCAAGAAGCGGAAGTTGTGAAAGATGTCATTCAACTGGCAAAAAGCGGTGAAAATCAAAGTCAACAAGTTATTGAGAGTTGGCATCATACGAGAAGTCAAGCACCCGGAATGGCTAGCACACCCAGTGTTGGTGAAAAAGCCGAATGGTAAATGACGAATGTGCATTGACTTTACCGATTTAAACAAGGTTTGTCCAACGGATGATTCCCCTTTTCCAAGGATAAATCAACATGTTGACTTTAGGGCAGGATGTGAACTAATGAACATCCTGAATGCTTACTCATGATACCACCAAGTCTTCATGGTGCAAAAAGATCAAGATGTTGTTCATAACACCGTTCAGCACCTTCTGTTATGTGCAGATGTCATTTGGTCTAAGGAACGCTAGCATGACTTTTGCAACGTTATACTAGGAATTGAGAGGTTAAATCGGCCAAAACATCAAAGACTTTGTCGATTACTATTTGCACTAAAATTTGGTAAGCCCCGTAGATAGATTGGAGAGCCGATTAGCCTATTAGAAAGAGTTCGATTGATACAAGGAAATAGCCGATCAGACTGATCGAGGAAGGATTCGGTTCAGTTAAAAATAGAAGATTATCTAAATGGGACCGAATCTGAGGAGAAACCGTGGAAGCCACAGTAGGGTACTTTATCTATATAGGAGATATCTTATAAAGATAGTCATATTTAGTTAATTTTGTTAACTTACTTAGAGATATTTTTCTTTTATGTTTTTAGAAAATAATGTTCGATGGTTATTATAACTGCGTCAGACTCTTGTAATCCTATGGCATAAATATAGACCCCTTGGAAGCTTGTAATTCATCTCTCGATCAAATACATCTTTGGTGCATTGCCACCCTAGCTTGCCTAGGTTTTTTATCTACTCGGGGCTGCATCAGTTAGGTCCAAACTCCGGTGAAGGGGTAAGTCCCGCCATTATCCTGGTTTATTCACTCTATTTAAGGCTGCATTAGTTAGGTTCATACTCTTAGTCTGATCGAGTATACCACATCACATTCGCATAGGATCTATCGGCTTATTAAGCTTCTTTTACTATCATCAGTCTCGTACTGCATTGGTTAGGTTCAACCTACTAGATAGCTGATAGTAGATTGAGCCATTAGCCAATGGATCTTTACTCGGTGGTTCATCGGAGTAGCTAGCCGATGAGTTATCCACACATCGAGCATCGCGCCCTGTGTATCGGCTCCTCAACCGATACACATACGTCTTCAATGAATTCTCCTGAATCTCACGCCTAGTGTATCGGCCTCTCAGTCGATACACACATGTCTTCAGAGATCTTCTCTCATCGGCTCAGCTAACTGATGGGTTTGTCCTTTCCTTCTGCCCCCACGTCCGATCTAGCATCTGCCGCCTCATTGCCGTTAACCTTAGTCTCATACTATTTCGGTTCGGTCTAATATATCAAGGCTGACTCTAACGATATCGTTACGGTGGCCGATGTATCTTTTATTCTCTTCATCGTCATCTACTTACGTCTTCATCGTCTTTTTAGCCAATTGAAAAGTGTTCCAATCCTTCGACAACCAGTTGATAGCAAGTGAACATCGAATGTAGCCGATGACTATCTTAACCATATCGACAGTCAGCCGATAGCAAGAGTTTATATCGACTCATCATCCGACTAACACATTCTCTTTATCTCCTTGTCAATTGTATGGTCAAATTGACTAGCATGCCCGTATCTCCATCATCTCGACGAAGGGACATTGAAACCGAAGGATCTCGATGTCCTCCCGATCCAATCAATGAAGTCAAAGGATAATCAGGAGCGCATGCCATCCAATGAAGCCGAAGGACCTTCACTGGAACGAAGCAGATCTCTGAGGCCTTGGCATGTTCGCATGTTCCCCAACAAAATTGAAGCAATCCAACAAAAGTAACCAGCCAAGAGCGCACATGAAGTACATGTGCTCACATCGCTATGCTGAGTAGGTACATGGCTCGATCAATGGAGAAGGGGCTCCTATTTTTCAAGACTTTGAGAGGAGCTAAAAAGTTCAAGTGGACCCCAAAATGACAACAAGACTTTGAAAACCTCAAGGCTTACTTGCAGCAAGCACCACGGCTCATCAGCCTGAAGGATACAAGTGATTTGCTGTTGTACTTAGTGGTTTCACCGGTTGTGGTCAATGCAACACTTGTGCAAGACAACGAAGGGGGACAGAAACTGGTATACTTCATCGCTAAGGTGTTGTAGTAGATGAAGACATGGTACTCTGAAATGGAAAAGTTAGTGTATGCCATAGTCATGGCCTCCCACAAGCCGAGGCATTACTTCCAAGCCCACAAGATAATTGTCCCATCATAGTAACCAATTGGTGAAGTGCTCCAAAGCAAGTAGATTACATGGTGACTAGGAAAATGGGTGGCAAAGCTATCACTATTTGACCTCTACTTCGTGGCAAGAATGGTAGTGAAGTCATGGGTCCTCATTGATTTTGCCGTGGAATGGACTTTACCAACTAAGGTTGAGGTGCCAGTGGGCAAAGACCACTTGACAATGTTCTCCAATGGGTCATGGTCACATCTGGGGTTTGGCGCAACTGAAATTCTCAAATCGCCCACCGGAACAATGGTATGGTATGTCGCGCACCTCTAGTTCCCAACGACAAACATCACGATAGAGTATGAAGCCATCTTGCTTAGACTACAAAAGAAAAGGGCCCTAGGGGATCAAAGGTCGTTGATGAAAACTCACTCCAAGTTGGTAATGGGCCATGTCAACAAATCATTCAAAGCAAAGGATGAAGGAATGGGGAGCTATTTGGAAGCCATTCAGGCAATGGAAAAAGGCATTCATTGGTATCACGATGTTGCATCTCCCAAGGGAAGAGAACGAAGAAGCCATTACACTAGCAAAAGTTGCAGCAATTGGAGGGCCTTACTAGCCAGGCATATTCTTTGAAGTCATTCACATGCCTAGTGCCCTACCTAGGAATGAGGGGAAGGATGTCATGAACATTCATCAAGACGACAAAGACTGGTGCATCCTCTTCATCAGATACATGTCCAATGGCACGTTGCTAATGGATGAAGCCTAAGGGAGAAGACTGTAGACAAGAGTGAAAAACTACAAGCTTATTGATGGGGAATTATACCGTGCAAAAGGACCGTAGCCACTCCTTCAAAAGGTCACAACAGCTGAAGGCGAAGAAGTGGTAAAGGAGGTGCATGAAGGACTGTGTAGGGCACAACAGGCTCTACGAGCGGTGGTGGCCATGATATTTTGCTAGGGGTTGTACTAGTGCACCTTGCTGTGCAGTTGCAAACAACACATCAAGAAGTGTGTAGGTGCCAAAAACATAGCAAGCCCCAAACTGCCTCGCAATACCACCTCTAGCCAATAACACTAGTCTGATCATTCTTGCGATGAAGACACGATATAGTCGACCCATTCCCAACAGTGAAGAACAGTTAAAGGTTCAAAATTGTGGTGGATTGAAGCAGAACCCTTGGACACCATCACTTTGGCCAACATGCAATGATTCATATGGAAAAACATCATATGCCATTTTAGTGTGTCATAGGAGTTCATCATAGATAATGGCAAGCAATTCAACTTAGCCAAGTTAAAGGAGATGTGCAAGGGGCTAAACATGAAAATGAACTTCGCATATGTAGCACATCGACAATCAAATGGTGTAGTGGAGTGAAAAAAAGAAAGATCTTGTAACTACTCAAAAAATGACTGGACAATTTGCCCAAGGGCAAGTGGTTGAGGGAGCTCCTCTCCGTGCCATGGGCGCTTTGCTCCCCGCCTACAAGACCCACCAAGTTTAGCCCGTTCATGTTGTTGTATGACAATGAAGCAATGACACTGAACAAACATGGGGCGAACTCAGTAAGGATGGTGTTCAGAGGCGACAAAGATGGCCGGAAGACTTCGCTGGATCTCATAGAACATATCAAGGTTGAAGCTCTAGAAACCATGGTGAAAAACACCAAGTCAACTTCGATGTCTTACAATAAGAAGGTATGCTTAAAGAAAATAGTTCTGGCTAATCTAGTTCTAAAAAAGAAGGTGAATCCACTCTCGATGGGAAGGCCCATACCTCATAACACATAAGTCAAAAATGGGATCCTTTCGGCTCATGACCATGGATGGCGCAAAGCTAAACGATACATGGAACGCAGCATCTCTCAAGTGCTTTAATGTGTAAATAGGTGGCACCCCTTTGCCATGTATAAATGTCTAGTGTAAGCCTTTGGCACCCAAAAAACAAAAAGAAAAACTAGAGTAGGGCTATTATCCACACCAAAGGCCCAAACCAGTATAAACATCTCTCTCACTTGTGTGAATGGTTGCAAATGACCCATAAGATAACAACTGATTAGTGACATGTCAAAGGGTGAAGTGCATCAATTGAAGCAAAGCTCAATTGAACATTGGATTCTAGAAATCTTTGAATCACATGTCAAACACATGGTGAAAACAACCCATTCAAACAATTATTGAAAGTAGGAGACCACGAGCAGCCGAAGCATAGCTTTGGTCCATCTAGTCACATACCATAAACCTAGTTAAAAGTGTTGAGCAATAGCTAGCCTCAAAAGTGTTGAGCATTTGTAAGTCACATTAGTAGGCCTAAAAGAAAATCAATAAGGGAAATGAAGAGCCAAACATACCAAACATAGCTTACACAAAAGATTAGGGTGAAATAAGGAATTATGAAAACATAAGCAATGATTACCATTATTAAAAACATTGACAAGTATATTACATCATTCGTACAAGGGCCATTTGCCTTGGAGGAACCAGAATCTGAGCCATCAAATGAACTGGAATCTGAAATCACTATATAACTCCTAGAATGACTAGGAGCACTAAATCTAACATCCAGTCCTTCATCCTCTAATTCCTTTTAGCCATCATTAATGTCAAAGAACATATTGAGAGGAATGGGGAATGAAACACTAACTATACCATGTCATCACTTAGAAAATGCCATTTGGCGATTGGACATCTCAAAGTTGCACCAGAACACAACCATGCCCTCCTGATGTGAGCAATAATCGTGGTTGAAATCTTCTAGGATTTGACTAGGATTCTTTCACAACCACTTCACCATGAATCGGGCCGCATAGCTTTGACCGTTTATTATAACATGCAGAGGATCATAGAAGTCTTTATAACGAGGCTTTGGATACCTCCCAAGAGCAAGAACCTTATAGTTGGTAGGCTCACACAAATAATCGAACCAGGATGGACAAAACTTTTGGCAAACAGCCCATAAAAGCATCGCTTGAAAAGATATATATATATATATATGGAGCAGAGAATTGGCCCAAAAAGCCTTACAAAATATACTACAAAAGTGCTCGAGGCATACCTAGAAAAGATCTACGAAAACAAAAGATAGAAGGGCAAAGCCTCACACCTTCGAAGACCTTTCAACATTAATATCATTGGGCCCAACCTACTAGGAAGAGGCATCATCAAGAGCGATGATGTCAGCTTCAACTTTTTCCATAGCCAGGCAGCGTGTGAGTTGCACATAGATTCGACCCCACTAAAAGTGCATCTAGGCCCCCTATTAGGTTTTGGATGATAAATGATAACAAAATTAGGGGATGAGTTGATGAAAACTAGCCCCTACCATAAGATAAAGGTATCAAAGAGGACTCGACATGTGCTTTAAATATATTTTATTTTATTAGTCCTATGAATGCCATACTATCAAGAGAGATAAATATTAGCCCGAGTTGTGAAGCAAATACTCAATTAGGTCTCTTTATTTTTCTTTAGTGAACACTTACACCACATGCACTTTTGGATTTTGGTTTTCTCTAGATAGACCTCAAAATATTTTGTCTAAGTCACTAGATATTTTTGAACAAGTTTTTCTACCTAACATTGAAAATAGACTGGAGCCTTCAGCCTTATGTCTCTAGAGAATTTTCTCTATCTTACGATGAAGGTTGTCTGGAGTCTCTAGAGGCTTTGATCGAATACTCCAAACAGGGTTTGCTGCTTTGGATTCAAGTGTGTCTAGAGTTTCTTTCCCCTAGGGGTGAATAGTTTGGAGTTTGAATATGTTAGTAACAACTAGTTTTGAGAGAGCTTTGTTTTTAGCTCCACAAACCCCCCACTTAGGTGGGTGGCTAGTCATTCATTTCATCCCTACTCCCCATAATTTTTCTAGGGTTTTCCATCTCTCTCTCTTGGTTTCTCCACCAAAACTATCTCTTTAATAATGATCTTTTGAAACTAGTGAGTGAGAGGGTTGGGTATTTGATTAAGCACTTGTGGATCAACACCTGATGAGGATTTGTACTCATTACTTTGAAGGTTCTCCTCCTAGATGGCTAGGCATCTTCCGCGAGGATTCAAGGTTGCAAATCTCTTGAGAAAGTTTATGAAGGTCTTCCTTACCTTTATAAGGAAAGAGGTAACCATAGTGAATACCGAGCTTATTCTTAGATATTGGTTTTGATAAAACAAGCTTCACATAAGGTGGTAGCATCATGTCCTAGTGGAGATCTTTGTGGTTATCTTAGACTTTATGTTAGCCTTAATGAGAGCTTGGAAACCGAACCTCCTCCTAGGTTTGAGCTTAGTGAGGCAAAGGATCGAGCACGATTCGGCTCCTTGGAATTCCTTAATAGAGACATAGGATCATTTGATCCAAACTTCAATTAAAAATCGTGTCACCTTATGTATTGCTTCTTATATTTATTTACTATATTTAGATCCTGTAACATACCCCTTTCTCTCTTGATATTGCTTCCTTCACACATCCTTTTTAAAAATAGTGAAGGGAGACCGAAATATCTGGTCCCTAGGACCGGAGTGTTTGGTCGAGCTTTGTTGTCCAACAGTAAACCTTGATGGGAGTCTTGAGTAGTTATGACTAGATACTCCTAAGGGAGTTTTAATTTCCGCTGTGGGTTTCTTTAATGTTTTTAGGTGTGCACATTCATCCCCCTTTATGTGACTCAAGGCCCTTTCAACTGCATGACATCATGACCTTGAGATACCCGGTACATTTGGAGAAATGCCTTTAGCTCCTCCTTGACATCATTAGTGGAGTCTGGCATACCATCAACGTTGGTGAAAGCACGTGGTAATTCACCAAGGTGGTTGTACCCGACTGCCTTCAACATGGCAAGGACCACGCTGATAGTGATGTGAGCATAGCCAGTGCCGAAAATGCCTGCAACATTCCCAACAGCCTCATTGGCTTTAGCACCCAATTAGTAAAGGCCTCAACTAGGGCATAATCAGTGGGTAGTGGCAGAGGCCTAGCACAAAGGTGCTTCAAAGTAAGTTGCAAAATGTGGCTCGCTTGCGAAGCTAACTCACAAACCTAGCCCTGAGTGGCCTGGCAGCCTTGTCCTGAAGCTGAGTCATTTCAGCCTGGGAAGACTTAAGTTGCTCCTACACTAACTTGATGGTGGCCTCGCTAACGTCATAATACGGCATGAGCCCATCCCACTCTATCATTAGCTCTTTAGCCTTCACCTTCAGTTGTGTGGCCTTCTTGGAGTTTTTTTAACACTTCCTTAAGGATGCATTGTTCCTATAGGAACTTCGCAACCTGCCCCTCCATTTCCCGATGCCAATGCTTTAGGTCACCTAGGCAAGAGTGGGCCATCTATTTGAAACTCTTGGTAGCTGAAAGAACCTAAAACAAAAGAAGGCTGGTTGAAATGAACATGACCAGTGGACTGAACGAAGGCACATATAAATAGGGAAGAGGTGAAGAATGAGTCATGTGGATAATAAGGCTCCGAATGCAAATGCCAGTTGAATCAATGTTAAAATTTTCTTCGAAAACCTTATGGATGGAGGGTGACAAAACAAGTTGCAAAAGCCAACCGACAAAGGGGGTAAGCTCCACGCAGCTCCAAAAATCCTAAAACACAAGGTTGGGATAGGGATGGATGCTCTTCGAAGCAAAGGCTTCTCCCATAACCTGTTTGCCATCCCACCAGGTAGGTGGAGGAGGGACAACCACCACTTCCTGATTCGACAAAGGGCGATCAATTTTGCCAGCTCTGATGTCGCCACCTAGGCTTGACCTTGCATCATCATGGGCCATGGATCCCATGGCCCCCTCATCACCAAAGAGGTAGTAGCAAGCAAATATGAAGCTGCACTCAACAACAGCATGCAAAGTAGGGATGATGAAGGTAGGCAATGCTAGTGAAGATGAATCGCTATCGCTGAAGCCAAAGGCCAAGCAAACACCACCAACAACGTTGGGGGCCTTGTGCTTTGGGACATGGACTATGCGAGTAGCAACAGCCGCAAGCATTTTGGTCGCATCTACACCAATTGCCCAAAGTGGAGAAGCACTGGTCCCAGCTCACCCTTTGGGCTGGATATGCATCCCTAGGCCAGGGGTATAGCCTAGGGAGTAGCCGCCACCAGAGGTCATGCAAGCAGTGGCATCAGTGTCCATCCACTCATCGTCGCCTTCATCATCAACCTGTTTGTCTTCTATATCCTCATCCTCATTGACATCGGCATCACAAGCAGGGAAGGTGGTCTAACAAGGAACCATGAACCTTGCCCTCATCAAAGGACCGGCCTTGGATGTGACATGTTTCCACTTCTTTGGCACAACCTTGCTAGCAACCTCCACGGCTAGCTCTCTGACAACCACATCCTTTGTCATATTTTTGTAGGCGAGTAGGGATATGTTGAGGCACACGCAAATGCGGTTCACCCTCTCATCCATCTGGTACTTGCTGATCATCCTGTATTCCTAGGGAATCAGATCGCCGAGGAGCTTCTTCACTACCCTCTCCACATCAGCTAGTGAAAGAATTGCAATGCACCGAAGCACTCCTATTTAGAACTGAAAGCTAAAAACAAAGGGCCCTAGTGAAGATGGAAAAAGAGAACTATGGCAAGCATGCTTACATATGCCATGATTAGTGGGGACAATGATAAAAGGGATATCATAAGCCTTCTCCCACGGATCCAGCTTTATCTCCCATGAATGAGCCGAAGGGTTGATCCCAGGCATGTAAAACAATTTGACAAAGTCATGGGTACTGAAGTGGCCTGAGAT
This sequence comes from Oryza coarctata, assembly GCA_030770085.1. Lineage (NCBI taxonomy): Eukaryota > Viridiplantae > Streptophyta > Magnoliopsida > Poales > Poaceae > Oryza > Oryza coarctata. The sequence continues at coordinate 12,424,039 of CM061471.1, forward strand.
CTTCTGAAGAGAGATCTGTTAGGATTCTAGTGTGCCGTGGAGACAACCCTTGACTTGTCATCAAATAAGAAGAGGCTGTGGCTAGAGTGAAGAGTCGCAAACTCATTGGAGTCAATAGCGAAAGAGATCCTATGGTAAAACTACCACATCATCTAGAGGCACTCCTATTTCGACATGGAGGCTAGGATTGGACACAAGTCCGTCTGGTTCTACTAGGTTGTGAAGTTCATGCTTCCTAAAACAATCTTCTTTGGCCCAGCAGGAGTAGCCACCGTCTTTGTAAATGAGGACATGCAATGAATGATAGCAAAGAGCTTGGTAGAAGGTTCAAACTCTAAAGTTTGACACATCTAGTCAAACACCATGATGCACACGAGGGCACTCGGGCTAAGCTCGGGGAACTCAACCTAGAACTTTGCCAAGATGTGGGGGAGCAAGTCAACGCAAGGATACCAAAAACCCTCGTCGATATATGCAATAAAGTCCACGATCTCGTCATCACGAGGACTTGGCACCTTATCGTCAGTAGGCAAATGTCCTTAGCCTTCGGCAATGTAGCTCTTCATCACCAACTCATCGATCTCATCATCTTGGACAAGGGACATTCCTAGGAAAGATGTCTACTAATTGCCTAATGTGCCGGGATCAGCACCTAAAGTTGTGGCCATGGTGGTTTTCTGCGACGCCATTGAAAGAGGGCGAAGCAAAAGAAAAAGAGATAGCGGAGGGAATGTGAGGGAGTGTGAGCAACCCCTAGGAATTGACTAGGAGGTGAAAAGTGAACCCCAGGGCCACCTCTTATAGCCCAGCAGCACCTCAACCATACCCATAGTAGCATAACTGTTAACACCAGAATTTGGTTAGCCTACAGACAAGATCGACCGATGAAGGGAAAACTAATCAGCTCATAGTAGGAAGACGATTAACACAGTGAGAGAGCCGATCGGATGGGTTAAGGACAAATTCGGTCTAGTGGAAGACAGAAGGTTATCTAGATAGGACCAAGTCTGAGATGGAGTCGTGAGAATTATGGTAAGGTGCTTTATCTATATAGAATATATTATGTAAGATAGACATATTTAGTTAGCTTTATAACTTCTTATATATTAGTTTCCTTATATGTTTAGGAAATATTATCCAAGGGTTGTCTATAATCACGTCGGACTCTTATAAATCCGGGGTATAAATATAGACCCCTTAGGACCTTGCAAATTATCTCTCGATCAATAAAACTTTGGCGCATTGCTACCCTAGTTCATCTAGGTTTTTTCCAGTGAGTTCTGGTTCTCAACATGGGGTTACATCGATTAAGTTCGATCTCTAGTGAAGAGGTAAGTCATGTCACTATCCTAGTGTATCTGCTCTATCTAAGGATGCATCGGTTAGGTTCGATCTCTTAGTCCGATTAGATATACCATATCATGTTCATGTGGGTTTTATCGATTTATCGTGCTATTTTAACATCATTGGTCTCATGCTGCATCGGTTAGGTCCGAGCTACTAGACCACTGATAGTAGATTGAGCTGTAGGTCAATAGGTCTTTATGCGAATGTTTCATTGAAACGGCTAGCCAATGAGTTATCCACACATTGAGGCTCACACCTAATATATCGGCTTCTCAGTTGACATACAAATATTTTTAAAGAATTCCTCTCATCGGCTTAGCTAGCCGATAGGTTCCCTATTCCTTCCGTCCGAGCATCCGATTTAGCCTCTCGTATCTTCGAAAGATCGGATCTCGTTCCTTACTATTTATTGTATATTCTATTTAGAGTGCCACCGGTCCTACAGTCGATGGGTATCTTATTACTTATTATCTGTTTATGTCTTCATCGGTTTTCTAGCCGATGAGAGAGTACTACGGTCTCTATCGGCAACCAACCGATAGTAGGAATCCGCGTAGTGCCTATCGACTATTTTATTTTAAAGCGCCATTGGTTCTATAGTCGATGTGTTTTTTCATTCTCTTTATCGCCATTTAAGTACACCTTCATCGGTTTTCTAGCCGATGAACGAGTGCTTTAGCCCTTATTGGTAACCAGCTGATAGCAGGAATACATTAGACACAATCAATGACTATTTCAACGTTATCAGCGACCAACCAATAGCAGGAGTTTATATAGGCCCATCGACCGACTGACTCATTGGTTTATCTCATTGTCACTCAGCAACCCTGACGAAGAGATCTCGAAGTCAAAAGACCTAGACTAGAGTGAAACAGATCTCTCAGATCTCAATATATTTGCGACATTCCATCGAACTTCAATCGGCAAACACAAAGTAGCGATTCAATGCGAACAACGGTTCTCTCTAAACTATGTCTCTAAAGGCTTGTCAATTTTAAATGACTTATTAGATTATTATGTTTAATGACTTTGTGACAATTTGAGAACAGTTGTAATGGTTTACTTCTTTTATTCTGAGTCTTGTTTTCTTTTGTCAGCTGAAAACCACTAAAAATTTGTTAAGAAATGCTGTATTTTTTAAAGTAATATTGACCGTATTTTTTTTACCAAGGACAAGATTTTTTAAAAAAATGTAAACGCTACTTTTCATTCTGTGTTATTATCTGTACCGGTGAAATGTTTGTGATATGTATGGAATTTTTTCTTTTGAGAAAAAAACAATTGAAATCACATTTTTTATTCTGGCTACCAGCCTCGTAGCCCGGCGCCCTGGCCATGGCTGCGTACGTTCCAGAATCCAGAGAGGTTCAGCCTGTCGCCGTGGCGTGCCCCTTGGACGAGACGAGCGCCGCACGTCAGTCCGCCCGGAGCACACAGCACGACGCCCGACGCCGGTGGCGCCCCCACACGCCCGGGCCGGCAGTCTGATGCTGCGGTGCCGTGGCTCCCGGCGGAATGTCGGTCGCTGGGTCGCAGTCCACGCCACCAATCGAGCAGATGAGGAAGAGGAGGCCAGCCTAGGCCTAGCGGCTAGCGCCCGACCGGAGTGAGTCCACAGCTGGATCGACCCCGTCCACGTGGGTCCTCCTCCCGTCCGTGTACTCTGCCCGCGCGCGAATAATTCCATACCCACCACCACCGAGGAGGAATGTGCAAAGGGTGGTGCCGTGGTCCCACTCTGTCTGTGACCGTCCGGACGGCGTGTCCAGCGCTGTGCTTGGGCCTCGTCGCTGGCTTGGCCCCCCATAGTGCACACCGTTTTTGCGGTTTACACCCCCAGCTTATGCCTATTTTTGCGGTATACTATCTATAGGCCTACTTGAGAAATTATTCTGTAATATAATTGTACCTCCTTCGTTTTTCATACAGTGCACAGCCTGTCTGATTCTAGTGTTCTACACCAACCCCAAGCACGGCAGACTGTAATAACAATACGGTCATGTAAATATAGCATGCTGTTACTAATTTACCTAACGTTATTCTAGGACATCAATTTTTTGTTAATTATAAATTATTTAACACATAAGGATAATGTTTATTTTCAAGTATGCAAACGATTACATTTTCACGGTTTTATTCCTAAACTTGGCAAATACATTCAAACATTATATATCACATTTATATAGATCAATTTTCATAGTCATGCAGAATGTCTTGAAAAAAATCCATGGCCTATCAATTCAACAGAAAAATTCACCTTACAACAACGTGTATAAAACCAAAATCAAAATACACTAAACTATTAGGCTAAATAAGCCACACGTAAATAGTTTTTATACTATTTTTACTCAGACCAACATCATAATAAAAAAATATTTTTGTCTATCTGAAACTTTTATACTCATCAATTTAATTATTTAGTAGCAAGTGTAACAGGACCTAAAAATAAAAAAGCTAAATTTTATATATAAATACAAACAGTCGTATCTAGGTTAGCCGAAAACTTTCACCGCCGATCTGGACATTGCTGGTAAATTAGGACTCGGAGGAGCCAATTTTCATTTCGTCTGAAGATGTTTCTTTTGACCGACCGAAGGAAGGAGACAATGTATAAATAGAGTTGGCACGAACCCCAACTCCCACGATTTTCCAGGAACGCTCCACCACCATCTCCCTCAAATCCCCCAGAACCCAGTTCTAAACGCAAAGAACCTCACCCACTCGGCCACCCCATCACCACCTATCGCAAATCCCTCAAAATCCAGGGTCCTACACGCAAAACCGCCATTCCCTTTGCATTTCGGGGAAAAAAAAGAGCTGCCCTCCACCGGCACCCCACCACCACCACCAACACTTCGAACGCCGCTTCGCTTCGTCCCGCTCCACTCTCTCCCCTGCGTTTTGTTTTTGCTCGCGAGAAAAACCCAGCGGAAAATCAAAATCTTGCCTTCCTCTCCCCACTCGCCGCCGAAGCTTCCGGTTGTTCTTCCTCCTCGAACCCTCGGGAGAGATCGCGGGTGAGCCCGCTCGAATCTTTTGGGTTTTTCTGTTTCCGTTCTTTCCATCCGAGCTTTTTCTCGCTTTTCTTGGCCGCTTTCCGTGTAATGCCGGTGCCATTACCCCTTTGGTTTTCCCCGATCTGGTTCCGGTCTCATCCGGTAGGTGAAAGGGCGTGCGTGGGCTGTTCGTTCGTTCCCACGGTGTTGGATTGGGGAAAGGGGTTAAAGGTTAAGCCGCGGCGGCGGCGGCGGTTGCGTGACGGTTCTTGAGGGTTCTTCTCTTTCTTCGGTTTGGTTCGTGCCTATCTTTGGGGGGTGAGACCGTGCGTGCGTGGATGTCTTCTTTTGCTTTTGAGAAAGTGAAAGTGGTTTGCAAAAAGGGGATAAAGCGACGAGCTTGCTGGGTGCGCATATGTAGCTGTTGGTTTCTTGCGAGGCTGGGGGGAAATGGTGGAGGGGTCTTTGGTCGACTTCTGGTTTTCTTGCCGGTTGAGATCTGATCTTTTCTGCTCTCTCTTTTGTGTGTTTGGAGTTCTTATGCTTGCTCACCTCTTGTGCACGGCAATGGCAGGCTTGAGGAGTGCTTCTTGGTCGGCAGCGGCGGCTGCTAGATCTCCGGCGTGACATCGGCGGGAATGGGCTGGATGTCGACGGGGACGTACGGGCGTTGATGGCAGGTGAATCCATAGACGAATGTTTTTGCATTTGGTTTTGTCCTATAGATGTAGCTGGTGTATATATGTTGTCTGAGTTTTCTATTACTATATTCGAACACGGTCTCTAGGGAGAACACGCCCATGTTCTTGCCTCCTGAGCTAACAATGTTAATGTTTGTCTGTCCTTTGAGACTATTATTCTTTAAAGTCCTCTGCTTTCCAAATGGCAACAACTCATTTTTAAACTCTTGGTTTAGTGTTTTACCCTCAATGGGAATGGCAACCGTCCTCTGTTACTTTGAGCTAGTTAATGTGTGAGATTTATTCGGTTTGCCATCATTGCTCCAGGTGTGTTCCCATGATTGGTGATGTCGAGATGCGGAGATGGTTTTGCATTCCGAGCAAGATAAAGGAAATGCTTGTGAGATACTCTGTTTAGAGAATTCTTACCTGACTTGTTAATTCGAAGGTGCCAGATTCTTCCTGTTCATCTTAGTATCATTCATCATTTTTGTTTCTGACAACCACCATTTTAATACTTGTGTTTATTTATGATGTTGCAGTGATTCTAGCACACCGGCTGCTGCTGGTTGGATCTTTTTCTTTTATTGCTGGGTAGGACCGTAGGAGTTGTTTGGTTCAAGAATTTCATTCAAGATGATGCAGAGGTCGTTCCGTCCGGAGGAGTACTCCTTGAAGGAGACCTCTCCTCACCTTGGTGGTGGAGCTGCTGGTGACAAGCTCACCACCACCTATGACTTGGTTGAGCAGATGCAGTATCTTTATGTCCGGGTGGTAAAAGCTAAGGACCTTCCAAGCAAGGACATCACTGGTAGTTGTGACCCATATGTTGAGGTGAAGCTTGGGAATTATAAGGGTACAACCCGACACTTTGAGAAGAAGACTAATCCTGAGTGGAACCAGGTTTTTGCCTTTTCAAAGGAGCGCATTCAGTCATCAGTGGTTGAGATCATTGTCAAGGATAAGGACTTTGTCAAGGATGACTTCATCGGGCGGGTTTTGTTTGACCTGAATGAGGTCCCAAAACGAGTGCCACCTGACAGCCCATTGGCTCCACAGTGGTATCGGTTGGAAGAGCGGAATGGGCACAAGGTGAAGGGGGAGTTGATGTTAGCTGTTTGGATGGGTACTCAAGCAGATGAAGCATTCCCTGAAGCTTGGCACTCTGATGCAGCGTCGATCCCAGGAGATGGACTTGCAAGTATTAGATCAAAAGTTTACCTTACTCCGAAGCTTTGGTATCTGAGAGTCAATGTCATTGAGGCACAGGATCTTATACCAAATGACAGGACCAGGTTCCCTGAGGTTTATGTCAAAGCCATGCTAGGTAATCAAGCTCTTAGAACCCGGGTATCACCAAGCCGGACGCTGAATCCAATGTGGAATGAGGATTTAATGTTTGTTGCTGCTGAACCTTTTGAGGAACACCTGATTTTGAGTGTAGAAGATAGGATTGCCCCAGGGAAGGATGATGTACTTGGAAGGACAATCATTTCTCTGCAGCACGTACCTCGGAGGCTGGATCACAAGTTGCTGAACAGCCAATGGTACAATCTTGAGAAGCATGTGATTGTGGATGGCGAGCAGAAGAAAGAGACTAAATTTTCAAGCCGGATTCACTTGAGAATATGCCTCGAAGGTGGATATCATGTCTTGGATGAATCAACACATTACAGCAGTGATTTGAGGCCAACTGCTAAACAGTTATGGAAGCATAGCATTGGTATTCTTGAGTTGGGTATATTGACAGCACAGGGCCTCTTACCGATGAAGACAAAGGGTGGGCGTGGAACAACTGATGCTTATTGTGTTGCTAAGTATGGGCAGAAGTGGGTGCGGACAAGGACTATTATTGATAGTTTCACACCCAAGTGGAATGAACAGTACACTTGGGAGGTGTATGATCCATGCACTGTGATCACTATTGGTGTATTTGACAATTGCCACTTGAATGGTGGGGAAAAGGCTAACGGTGTCCGGGATACCAGAATTGGGAAGGTCCGCATCCGCCTCTCAACGCTAGAAACTGATCGAGTATATACTCACGCTTACCCTCTTATTGTTCTGACACCTGCTGGTGTTAAGAAAATGGGGGAGGTGCAGCTTGCCGTCAGGTTCACATGCTCATCGCTGCTGAACATGATGCATCTGTATTCACAACCATTGCTGCCCAAGATGCACTATGTACACCCGTTGTCTGTTATGCAGGTAGACAACCTAAGGCGCCAAGCCACCAACATTGTATCAACAAGGCTAAGCCGTGCAGAACCACCACTGCGGAAGGAAATTGTGGAGTACATGCTGGATGTTGACTCTCACATGTGGAGCATGCGGAAGAGCAAGGCAAACTTTTTCCGTATCATGGGTGTCCTGAGCCCTCTGATTGCAGTGGCCAAGTGGTTTGATCAGATCTGTCATTGGAGAAATCCGCTGACCACCATACTGATCCACATTCTCTTTGTGATATTAGTCCTATATCCTGAGCTGATACTGCCAACAATCTTCCTCTACCTGTTCCTGATTGGAGTGTGGTACTACCGCTGGCGGCCAAGGCAGCCACCTCATATGGACACTCGCCTCTCACATGCGGAGAGCGCTCATCCTGATGAGCTTGATGAAGAGTTTGACACATTCCCTACTTCTCGTCTGCCGGACATTGTGAGGATGCGGTATGACCGGCTGCGGAGTGTTGCTGGGAGGATACAAACCGTTGTCGGTGATCTTGCAACACAAGCAGAAAGGCTGCAGTCCCTGCTGAGCTGGAGAGACCCAAGAGCCACGGCGCTCTTTGTGACCTTCTGCTTTGTTGCTGCTATCGTGCTCTATGTGACTCCATTCTGTGTTGTGGTTTTCCTTGCAGGCCTGTACACCTTGAGACACCCAAGGTTCCGCCACAAGATGCCCTCTGTTCCTCTGAACTTCTTCAGGAGGCTCCCAGCAAGAACTGATAGCATGTTGTAAGCTTGACCGCCTCTTGCTTTGCTATTGAGGCCCAGTGCCATGCCCAGGCGATGGCCGCAATGCATCAAAAATTGGAGAAACCTGAACTCTTATCTATTCTCTTTTTTGTAGTCTTTCGGTTGCATGGTTATGTATGTGTTCAGGTGATTTTGAACCTTTCGTGTAACTACTGAACGCATGATATGACTGGATTTGCATGTATGGTGCGTGCTGAAAATTTGTTTGTGGTCGTCAACTGTCATCGGGAGGTTTATTGGGCATGTCATCTCTATACATATTGCATTCTGCATAGTTTCATCAGATATGTGCGCCAGAGTTTAGGTTAGTTGTATTAGGGATGATGACTGCCACTTGTTAAGTACATCTGGGCTGCAGGAAGAAATTTGTGCTAACCTTTTGCCTCTTCAATTCATAAGTGCAGGGATTAACCTCTGACCAATCTGTTTCCCATCCTGTTGAGTGATCTTTAATATTTTTGTGATTTCTACTGAATGCCTTGGAGCCTGGACAATTCTTTGGCAGCTTCACTCTACTATGAGCTGGAATCCTTTGACTTCCCAGTCTGAGGCTCTGGACTGAGTAAATCTTGGTGCATCCATTCGCAATTAAGCTGCTGTGCAACTGAGGTTATTTTTGTAATCATCCAGTCTTACTTTATTATACACTAATCGACCGAGTAGTGATCGATTTGTGCTTGCTAGGATTTAGATCTGTTGCTAGTTTTCTGTCTGATGTTTCTTCAAGTTGGCAAATTTCACCTCATAGCAGCTTAAAGGATGAGTCTTTTGCCTGATAATGTTAACCATCTCATTTATTTGCTTCAGTTCTATGTTAATATGTGTATTGCAGTTCTGAAGTTCTCTGATACTAGTTCCTGAGCATTCATGGCCTTATTGAGCATTACATTTACATCCAGTAGCATGAACTACAGATTTTAATGACCTTTGTGATTCCCTTTAATCATTTCTTCAGTCTTTTCTTTCTTTTACAGTACTTTTTTTTTAGGAGTCGTCCACCTTGTGCATTCGTATGCGTGTTTTTACTGTGGTCTCTTGCCTCTTTGCCCCCTGTATATCTGCAATGCTTGGCACAATTTTTCAACCCATTTCTGATCATACCCACTAAACCATCCTGAAAGTGTGGAAATTGTGGAAATTGTTATTGTATTTTCTATCCGTATATATAGACAGCATGGGTGACTTACACACGTAACCATAGCTACACACGCGGGTTAACCTACTATAGAAGGCTAATACTCTCCCGCAGTCTAATTGGAAGCATCGCTAATATTCAGGCTGAATCGAAACTCTTGAAATAGCGAGATAGGAAGGTTTTTAGTAAAGACGTCGATGTATTGCGATGTCGTAGGAACATGTAGGACCCGAATGTGGTTAAGGATGACCTTCTCTCGAATGAAATGGAGATCGATCTTAATATGCTTTGTTCATTGATACTATATCGGGTTGCTAGAGAGATATATAGCACTGATATTGTCAATAGACCAAGGTGGCACGTCGAGGTGGGTGGTGAAGCTCAAGGAGCAGTTGTCGCATCCAGGTAGCTTCAAGAACACCATTTGCCACAGCACGATATTCAGCTTCAGCACTCAATCTAGAGATCGTATGTTGACGTTTGGAAGACCAGGACACTAAGTTATTCTCGAGAAATACTGCATAACCAGAGGTCGATCGGTGAGTGTCAGGACAGTCAGCCCAGTCGGCATTTGTATAAACAACAAGATCTGTAGGTGAAGATCGGCGCATGGTCAGTCCAAGTGACAGGGTGTCCTGTAGGTAGCGCAGGATTCGCTTGAAAGCAGCGAGGTACGGCTCTCGAGTATCATGCATATAGAGGCAGATCTGCTGAACTACAAAGGTAATGTTTGGTCGGGTGAAAATCAGATACTGCAGAGCGCCGACGAGATTGCGGTACTATGTAGCATCAGCGACAGGCGGTCCGTCAGCAGATAATTTAGAGTGAAGATCAATAGGCGTGCTGCAAGGCTTGCACGCACTCATCTCAGCACGCTCCAAAATATCCTGACTGTACTGCCGCTGAGAAAGGAACAGACCATCTGCAGAGCGGGTCACAGAAATGCCCAGAAAATGATACAGTTGATCCATATCCATCATAGCAAACTCACGCCGAAGAGCCTCAATGTTATTCTTGAGTAATCCAGCAGAAGAGACAGTAAGGACAATGTCATCAACATAGAGTAGTAAGTAGGCTGTGTCTGGACCATGGCGATATATGAAGAGAGAAGTATCTGACTTTTGTTTCAACAAATCCAAGTGACACAAGGTGAGAGGCGAACCTGTGATGCTAAGCACGAGGAGCCTGCTTCAAACCATATAATGACTTGTTGAAACGACAGACAAAATCTGAGCGAGAAGAATCGACAAATCCAGAAGGCTGCACGCAGTACACTGTCTCAGTGAGAGTGCCATGGAGAAATGCATTCTTCACATCCAGCTGATGAATGAGCCAGTTCTAAGATAATGCTAGGGAGAGAACTACGCGAACTGTCGCAGACTTAATAACTGACTGAAAGTCTTATCATAATTAACATCGGGCCGTTGTGTGAAACCCCGCAGAACCTAGCGAGCCTTGTAACAATCTAGAGACCCATCGGCAAGCAACTTGTGACGATAAATCCACTTCCCAGTCACAACATTGACGCTAGGAGGGCGAGACACAAGACTCCATGTGTTGTTGGCAATCAAAGTGTCATACTCAGCCTACATAGCAGATCGCCAATTGGGATCTGACAGGGCATCACGAACGGAGCGAGAAAGAGGCGACATGGGTATAGCGTGGAGATTGAGGCGATCCATGGGCTGCGCAATGCCATCTTTGCCACGTGTGCGCATAGAGTGCGCATTGGTCACCGGAGGGATGACAATCAGTCAAGTGGCAGCTTTGCAGTCGGTACTGCTGGTAACAATCTGCGCGCGAGCAGCAGGAGCAGCAGGACCGACAACACTCGTGGTCGGTGGGGCACCGTTGGCAGTGACCTATGTGGGGTGCACAAGGGCAGCGGCACTGTATGATACGGACTCGGGCGACCATGGCCCTGCACCAAGGCTCGACGGCGCAAGTAGGGCCTCGGACAAGGGGTGTGCCGCTGAGGAAGCTGCTGTACCTGCACATAAAAAAAGGCTCTAGGAATTGAAGTGGTGAGATCATGATCATCGACAAGAAAGTCTAGGGCGGAGGGTGCCATGGGTGTGGTAGACATGTTAGAGAAAGGGAAGAAGGATTCATCAAAAACGTGTCTAGAAATGAGAATGCGGTTCGATTGAAGCTCGAGACATCGATAGCCTTTGTGTTCTGAGGAGTAGCCGAGGAACACGTATAGAGAAGAATGAGGAGCAAGTTTGTGGGGCGCTGTAGAGGACATATTAGGGTAACAGGCTCAACCAAAAACTTTGAGATGATCATAGGAGGGCGGGACAGAGAAGAGAACGGAGTATGGTGTGGAGGAGGCAAGTGTTGTGGTGGGGAGGCGGTTTACAAGATATGTGGTGGTGTGAAGGGTCTCAACCCAGTAAGTTAGAGGGAGACTCGCTTGAAACAAAAGGGAACGCAGAGTGTTATTGATGGTACGAATAGAACGCTCTGCTTTACCATTTTGTTGAGAAGTGTATGGGTACGATATGCGGAGGCCAACACCGTGGGAGAGAAAAAACGTGTGGGCCTAAAAATTATCGAATTTATGGCCATTGTCGCACTAGATGCTCTTGATGGTGGAGCTAAACTATGTACGAACATACGCAAAAAAAGGTAGAAATAGTGGAAAATGTCATGGATTTGAGACGAAGAGGAAAAGTCCAAATGTAGTGAGAGCAATCATCAAGAATAACAAAATAATATTTGTATCCTAACACATTAACAATTGGAGAGGTCCATAGATCACAATGGATTAAATCAAAATTGTGAGTAGCACGAGAGGTAGATGAATCGAAAGGTAGACGTACATGATGACCAAGTTGACACGTATGACATAAATGATCGATATCATTTTTATTGCAGAAAATGACATTGGATCTAAGAAGTTTGAATAGAACGTCACGTCCAAGATGACCAAGACAGCGATACCAAAGGGAGGTGGGTGCGGCGACGAACACGGAGGTGCTAGTAGATGGTGCAAAAAATGGATAGAAGTCACCAGAACTATTGCACTTAGCGATCATGTTCCTGGTTTGCAGATACTTCATAGAAAGACCAAATTGATCAAACTCAATGAAACAATTATTGTCGGTGGTAAACCGACGAATAGAAATTAAATTTTTAATAATGCTAGGGGATACCAGAACATTATTAAGAGTAAGATCACGGTGCAGTAAGAAAAAATGATGGGATCCAGTGACGGTGGTAGGAAGTAAAGCACCATTGCTCACAACGATAGATGAAGGAGTAGATGAAGAGGGTAGGGAAATGGTGGAGAGTATACCAGCGTCTGAGGTCATGTGGGAATCGGCACCCGTATCAGCATACCACTCAGAGGCCGGTTGGTTGAGCGTCATGGTGTTGAAGAAGTGTGTTAGGGAGTCCTGGTGCCAACCTCCATGACTAGACGACCAAGTTACCGCCTGGTATGCCGGTGAGAGTGCCTGGAAGCCCGACGGTGTAGCTCCTCCGTAGTACGTGTCGTACGGGGACGATGGGGCACCGTATGTGCCGCCATACGTGCTAGGAAGAGCACAAAAACTGCCATAGTGCGGGGCTGCGTGGAACGCAGGCTGTGGCGACGGAGGACGGCCGGACTGGTCGTACGGCCACATGTGCACGGTGCTAGTCTAAGGGTGGGCAAACGACGGGTACACAGTCGTACCAGGAGGGGCACTGCCCTGTTCACCTAGGGCCGCTCCAGCAGAGGGTGCTGGAGAGCTACCACTAGTAGAATTGACGTGTCCACCGTGGCCACGGCGGCAATCGTTGCGCTAGCCGTCGGTTGGTGCAGCTGGAAGCAGAGGAGAAGGCGCCCTCGGACGAGTAGCAGCTGTGGCACCTAGGGCTGCTAGATGCGGCATCGCAGTGACGAGAGCGGCCGGCGGGGATGGAGGACGAGCGTCGATCTCTGGCTCCTCCAACAAAAGATGAGTGCGTGCTTCCGTAAATGTTGGGAACAGCCGGTGCATCTTAAGGATGGACACCATATGGTGAAATTTACCACTGAAATCGCGGAGAAGCATAAGGACCATCTGCCGGTCGTCGATAGGGTTGCCGAATTCAATGAGGGAGACAGCCATAGATTCAAGATGACGGCAGTAGTCGGTGACGCTCAGGGAGTCCTGGCGAAATATGCGGAACTGTGTCTCGAGGAGATACAATTAATTATAAAAAATGCTTTCACATAGTTATATTTGTAATAAATTATACAAATTTATAGTTAGAAAAAATTAAATAGTATTTGAACATGTGCATTGATAATTGTGTCGATATATATATTAAAAATAGAAAAAATGGTTATAAAAAATAGAAAAGTGTGAAAAAGCGGATTTTGAGTATCTCTTATTGGGTTAAACCTGCTAACTTGTTCTAATACCTGTTTTGATTAGCACGGATCCTAAACCAGTTGATCGGTGGATTATTATTGGAGCCTGGACACATGGCGCCTCAAAGTATGTGTGTATATGTGTCTATATATATATATATATATATATATATATATATATACCTCTTATCATTAATATTTAACGTTGGGAGGATAACATCGAATATTGTTGACTGGACAAGTAATGATTATGGTTATGCTCAAGTATACGGTGTATTATGATGATGTGACCTGACTATCGACAAGTATAGTTTATCGTCTAGAGAGTCTCCTCTTGTACGCTCCATCGCGCGAACGTGCTAGGTCAGCCATCTAGACAGTGCACGGATGTCCTGCAGACCGGCGCTATAGGCCGTGTTAATTAATTACTGATATCTCCGTCCTATAATACAAACTTTTTAACGGATTTAATGTAATTAAAAAATATATATAATTAAATAGAAAGATAGTGAAAAAAATTAAATTTTAGGATGAAGTTTAAACGCTAGAATTTATTAATCCCTTCGGTTTCATAATTTCTAAGGATAAGTTTGAGATCAAATAATTATTAGAAGTTTGACTATCAATAACTTTTAAAATATTTAACAAACAGTCTTAAAAAGTATTTTAATAAAATTAAATGTTACTTATTTTTTATTTATATTATAATAAAAAATTATAGTGGAGACCGTTCAAAATATCAAGAATTATAAAATATATATTTTTTGGAATGCAACGAGACTTAATTAAGTTTAACTATTCGAGCACATGATCACCTCACAGGGCTCGATGCATGTACGTATGCCCCAGATATGGATATGATAACAGCAACTCATAAATAGCAAGGTTTTCTTGATTAAATGGCGAATATTGTTTTGGAAGTGTTTAGGTGACAGCTGTTTTTCTTAAAATTTCAACCACTTTTTCATTTCTTGAATGGCAATCCACTGGTTCTTATCACTCTTCTATTACTTATTTATAAATAAAAACACCCCTTCTCTTTCAAATAAAAGGTCAAAAAAATGTTGTAACCTAAACATAAAATATAACTTACAATTCATAAAAACAATTAGTAAAAAATTACATGTAAATGTATTCAATCTTGGATAACAATAAATAAAATCATATATAGCAACAACGGCAGATGAAATGAACTATATTTACATATTGCATAACATTGCAATTTAAGGCTTAGTAATATGCGTTTTTAGGTTATTAGAAATTTACAAATTTTTAGGCGTCTGAAATTCAGCTAATACCATTTTTTTCTTATACTAGTGATCTAAGATTTTTTTAAAAAAATTCTGAAAGATTTTAAAGTTTAATTACATTTAATCTTAAAACATCGTCTATTTCCACAAACACTGCTAGCGGCAGATATATAGAGCAAAAAAAATGATATTTAGATTGCTCAGAAGCTTCCCTTTCAAAACTATATATTGCTACAATATTTTTTTCTTATACTAGTGATCTAAGATTTTTAAGTTTTTTACGGAAGAGATTTTAAAGTTTGATTACATAATCTTAAAACACCATCTATTTCAACAAACACTGCTAGCTGCAGATAGAGAAAAAAAAACGACATTCATCTTGATCAGAAGGTTCCCTCTCACATGGGTAGACAAAAGCTCTAAAGCTCAGATTGATTTAAACTTGTCATTATAATAAGTTGAGCTTTCGCTCCAGATCTTAACGAGCTACCTCGTGCACTACTGTTTAGCTTGCTAGTATAAAATGTCATCAATTTTTTTACTAGGTGATTGTTAAATTAGCACTTAGTTCTTCAATTACTTTGAAATAATTTGTATTTAGTAAGTTCCCAATGGTTAGTGTTTAATATTATGTTAACCTTAATAAATAAATGGTACATTTAAAATCGTAGAGCTTAAGATAAAACTCGTTAATAATGAAGTTAACAAGCTGAACCAAACTAGATCGTTAAGATAACGAGACGAGCTGACACGATATTTCCTCCTATTGGCAACCATGGATTGCAACTAGTCAATGTTTACCTCCTCGCAGGTGTTGGCCATGGGCCGGCCGACGGGCGGCATGGACGCGGTGAGGAACACAACGGTGGCGAGCCTCTCTTGGAACCGCTCCGCGGCGAGCGCAGCGCTGAACCCTCCTGGCTGTGGCCACGAGCACGACGCGCTCCCCGGACGCAGCGCGGCTGTTCATTCTGTCTCCCGTTCAAATCATCGAAGAGCTATTTATAATTTTAATTTAATAATATTTAGACATCTGGATACAAATACTACTAGTTTATTATTCTTTATAATTTCTCACATTTGTATATTTTCTCTTCATCTCAAATCAGAGATTTTTTCCGCTTTTATTTTTTTCTCATATTCGTACATAATTTAATTTTTAGGCTCACATGTTCTTTCTCTCAATATACCTCCTAACAAACAACACAGTATTATGTTTTCTTTAGAACATTAATAACATTCTGTTACTTTTGTTTCTCCGGTTTATTTGAGACCCACTGCAAACTACAGATCGGTTGGTTTTTATAGTAGTATAATACTGTATATGCTAACAGCGTCGAGCAGCGGGTCGAAGTACTCGTCGAACGTACGCTCGTCGACGCGCGTCGGGTTCACACGGCTGGCGTCCATGTCGAGCGCCGTGACGCGGTGTCCCGCGCGCCGCAGCGCTGTGGTCGCCTTGTAACAGCACCACGCGCCGTGGCACAACCCGTGTACCAGCATGAACTGGTGCCGTCCGCCGGGGCCTCGGCCGTCGATGACCTCGCCGTCCCTGGGCGCCATGGCGGCTTTCGACGAAACTTGGACCAGCATCAAGCAGCTGATATCATGCACATTTTCTGTAGAAAATACATGGACGTCATGACGTGGTGGTGGGTTTGTGGCAAGCTGGCAACTTATTAGCAGCCTCGCACCATAATATATAGGGGTATGAGATCCTACTAATAAATGTGATATAGTGTTAGCCGTTGCTAGACATGTACTGATGTACACTTGTGGCAACACTGGTTATTGGGGCAAATAGCCAATCTAGTCCCTCAAGTTTCACTGAAGGGCCCAATTTAGTTCTTAACGTTTTGTTTTGTCCATTTATATTCTCTGATTATTCATTTTGGCTCACAACCATCCTGAGACCCATTTGATGTGTTATTGGCTAATCCTAGTCAACATTTCAGGTACAAAATGCCCCTTGTACTCTCTTAATTTACACACACTAGAAAAGAGAGAAATAAATAAATAAATAGCGTTGTACATGTACTTCCCATTATTTAAAGATGTAAACACGATGGTGAGTTTCAATGACTATGGAAAACATCTTATAAGTATTTTTTTTACATAATTTATTATGCATTCCACATAAGAAAATTCATTGTACACAAATTTTGAGGAAAAACGATAACATATAATAAACATTTGGATGTATATGGGAAGTTGGGAATAGGGGTCTCGTCAGACAGGTTCATTGTCCGAATAGTAATGCATTTTTTTTCATTTTCTTATATATGTGTATGAGGGGTATAAAGGTAATTTATGAAGAGAGATGTTGATTAGATTTAGCCATGTGAATTCCCAAATGCGTCCAAGGACAGGTTTGTACAAAAAAACTTGAAGGACTAAGGTGAACGGACTGAAATGTTAAGTACTCTTAAGTGAAAACTTAGAGTACCAATATAGCTACTTGGCCTTGGTTATCCTAGCTAAACTTTGGTTAATGATAATAATTTTCATATTGTTATCTTTTTGTAAGTTGATAATTGTACTGTTTGGTAGTGGCCATGTCGATATTGAAAGTACATCTGTAGATTTTAAATAATTAATAACAAAACAATTAAAGAACTAATTAGGTGTTAGTCTAAAGGAATGGCAACAAGACCCCCAAAAATTAAAGCAAGACGGCAAGATGGATCAAGGGTTTAAATATTTGCTTTTGAATTTAAGTTATAGGAAAAGCTACACATATGGGTTCGAGTCAAATGTCAACGTTTGTGTCTCTATGTGCTCAAATGAAATCCTTGTTCTAGATAGAGACACAAAGCACTTCACTCATATTGGGAAAATAGTTTTTTTGCTAAGTGTGAGTCAGAAATTCTAAAATTTGCATCTGGAGGTTTAGTTTAAAACTCTTTGTTTGGCCAAGAGGCTAGATCAGAAGTTCTAGACATGGGTGGTGAGTATTAACTCCACCCTACTACTACTTTGAGCAAGTGGTTATTCAATCATTTAGACCTTTAGCCATAGGGTTTTCTAAGGTTATTCCATCCAATCTCCCTTGGATCTAGTGCTTCTTGAAATTGGAGTAGATTCTTTTGGAGATTCGAGCTTGTGAGAGCTAGGATTTTATCTTGAGCATTTAGGGATCAACGTTTGGCCTTCATCTTTAAGCTTATTACTCTTACAAGTTCTCCTCCTATTTAGTTAAGTGTCACCAATGAGCATCTGACACTTGTGGACAACCCGAAAAGTTTGTGAAGGCGTTACCCCACCTCCACAAGGAAAAGAAAAAACTTTAAGTGGAAACCACGCTCGATCTTTGTGATCACTTAGTGGGCTTTAACTAGGATCAAAAGATATCTAGATCATTAGAGTCCCTCAACAGAGATGTAGGATGAGTGAGATCTAAACTTGAATAAAAAATTGGTGTCTCCATTTTCCTCTCTTGCAATCTTTGTGATTTCCTTTTACATAACTTGTCCTAGTTATTATTCTTTGTATTCCTGCATATTTACTACACCTCATGCACCTATTCTTTGTGAAGTTTGCCCCAAATTCCATCCCCTTCATGGCAATCAACTAGGAGACTAGATGTTCCGGTACGTATGATCGAAAATTCTAGTCAGCTTTCTTTGCCACCCAGAGAAGACCGATTAAAAGTTCCAGTGATTGAGAATCTAACAGTGATGCGAAGTATTTTCAGGAATGTCTATCCATCCCCTTCCCATGGTGATATCAAGGCCCTTCAAATATAACCAAGCGAATCAAACCATTGAGAGTAAAATTGTGACATGTCATATCTTTTCAGCCAACTAGCCCAAAAAAATAGAGTAAATTATACAAAACATAGATTTTAGGGCATCCATAACACAAAACTTTGGTTTTTGCAACCTATTTCAAGGAATCCTAGGTCTTATGTAAAAATGTTTCAAAAAACCCCACATTCATGACTAAATCATTTGTTTGGTTATTATACTTATGCATAATACATGTATAGAAATGGTATCTTGTATTTTCTAAGTACATATACACATTGGCCACTTTATCAACAAACATTCGTTGCCAATTATATTAAGCTTGAGTTTATATAATTTGTTCATGTGATGTTGCCACCAAGGTTTGCATCTTCATCTTTTCCATTATGAATTAGATGAGTTAGGAAGGAAATAGAGTCGATGGTATGGGAATGTGTATTTTCAACCTCTAGTGTGAATGTATGCTTGGAAAACAGTGTATTATTAACATAAGTATTTTGCATAAACATGAGGTTTTGTGAAACATTTTACTCCAAAACTCTTGAAATATTTGACCAACAATTCTACTCCCTCCATCCCACTTAATGAAGCGTGCACGCATTTGAAAATTCAACTCTTTAAATATTTGATCAACAATTACTTTAATACAAATTAAAATTTATTTGATGAAAATAATATCATTGGATTGGATTGACATTTAAATTTACTTTCTTATGGTTATGATTTTTGTTACTATATACGAAAAAAATTCAAATATTAGTTTTAGAGACCGTGGTAAGTTTGACCACGCCTTATTCGGTGGGATAGAGGGAGTAGCGTATTTGTATCAACAAAATTATAACCATAGAAAAATACATTCAAAAGTCAATTCAATAATATTGTTTCATCAAATAAATTTAATTTATATTAGACTAATTGTTCATCAAACATTATAATATTATAAGAATTGAATATTTAAAATTTGAGTGTCTTATATCATGGGACGGAGGGACTACCATGTACCACTATTTAGCAGATAACTCTCTAAGCTGGTTGGGAGTAACTCAAGATCTGGACAGCTTTTGGTTTGGCTCTATTTTAGATAATCATCCTAAAACTGATTTTAAATTTGTAAATTTAATTTTAGCAATTTTGTTTGTCACAAGGCTCTATTTTCATAATTGATCCTAAGACAAGTAAAAATTACACCTAATAGTTATTTTAGAAAAATAAATCTTTAAATCCAAATCGCTTTAATTATATAATTCAAAGTTGACCACTCAAGCAGAGCCTTGGCAGCTTTCTGTAGCATGACATCCGTACCCTAATCTGCAGCAGGTCAGAAAAGGTCCTCCGAAATTATGAACGACGATTTTAGACATAATTTTGTTGAATTTACTTGTCATGGCTAACGTTTTCGGTTGCAGTGTTGCACTGCAGTACAAATAGTTTGCGTGTGCTACCCGTCACCATGCTTATCGTAACCAGGATTTACAATCTAGTTGAAGTGTGAGACCCACCAAGATGATATTATTTGATACACAAACTGCTAAAAAGTTTTTTTCGTAACAAATTTCCTCACTCGCGTTTTTCATCATGATATTCATTTGATACACAATCTGCTACAAAATGATGAGTTTATCGCTTCCAAAGTATTAGTAGCACTAGCCACCTAAGTACACGAATATCAACAAAATTTGATTCAAGTATACAACTATCAGCCAAATTTGACTACACACCTAAGTACACGACTATCAGCAAATTTTGATTCAAGTACATATCTATCAGCCAAATTTGAAATGGGTTTGCAGGGGAAAAGAAGGCAGGCCAAATGGATTATTACCAAACAAATTGACAGCAAAATTTAAATAAAACTAGATGATACACCACACGTTGTTGCAGAAAATTAAGAATACAACTCAGTGGCAAAAGATTAAGATTTCAAGCATGGTAAAAGATTGAGATGGAAATCAATAAGAGATTGAATCACTTTTGTTTTGTTTCACGAATCATAGGGGTGTAAATAATAGAATTTACTGTGCACTACTGTTTGGCAAATGACTGTGTAATATGGTTGAGGATAACTCAAGATCTGGACAGCTTTGGCTTGCCTCTTACTTGTAGCTTCCTTATTACGGATTTTGATTTTGCTTTTAGTTTGTTGTTATTTCCAGGATGTATAGGAGAGGATAGATGCGATTTGCTTTTATGGATGGCATGATTTTTTTAACAAACTGGCCAAATTGATCGATTATGATCGTCATTATTTTATCATGAAATTCATGTCAAACCTGTCTTCCCGCTGCGGATCCGACGATTGGATTGGAGTTGGGAGCTTGAACAATTATTCAGCTTAGAGCATTATAGTGCATTTTTAAGTTCATGGCTGCACAGTAGAGTTGTGTTCTTTAGATCATCATTCTAAAGCTGATTATAAATTTATAAATTTAATTTTAGTATTACTTTTTAGTGGTTTTCTTTATCACAAGGCTCTATTTTCATGTTTGCTCAGAAGACAAGTAAAGATCTACTTGAGATTATTCTTAAAAATCATCTCTAAAATTTTAAATTGCTTTAATTATATATAATTCAAAGTTGACCCAAGCAGAGCCTTAGCAGTATTTTTTTTAGCATGGCATCCGTACTCCAATCTCCAGCAGGTCAAAGAATGGGCTTCCGAAATTATAGACAATTTTGGATAGCAATTATCCCAGTGAATTGAATTTGCTTGCCATGGCTAACATTTTCCGTTGTGTAGTTGCACTACAATACAATATTCTCGAGTACTAACCAGGGTTCACAAATCAAATCTTATTAGGGTTGAAATACGAGCCGCATATAGATGATGTATTGTTTCACGCACAATCGGCTAAAAAAAATTTTGTTAACAATTTTCTCTCGCACGCTCTTCATCATGAGTTTGATGAACAATCTGCTTAGAAAGTTTTTTTTTTCTTAACAAATTTCCTCACTCATGTGTTCATCGCTTCCAAAGTCACCTTCTTCTATTACACAACTATCAAGTTCTTCCACTACACAACTACCAGGCATGACGGACCTTCTCTTGTGGCATAGCTATGCCACCGGCAAAGAAGTACGGACATTTGGGCATTTGGTCATCAGCATGCTGATCTCAGACGCTAATCATTTGGGCAAAGGAGTGTTTGATCTGGTAGAAGATTATTTGTTTAATTAACTGGATGTAAGGTCTATGGTGGAACTGTCTTATGCCTGCAAAAAAAAGTCAAACAACAAAATTAACTGGTATGAACGCAAACACAGAAAAAATAAGTATGCAATCTCCACTAGTTTGTTGTGAAAAAACAAAGCGTAGTTCTTCATGGCATGAATATGCAAGGGAGGCAGCAGTAGGCAAAAAAGACAATGAGCAAGCACATGTATAAAATAGGGAAACATTCTTGTGAAAATTATTTCAGTTGTAAAAAATTTCATGACAAATTTAGGATTATATTATTGATTGTATTTAGTGCCATATATATTCCAAAAAGTACAATTATAATATAAGTTTGTGTGCAAGTAAATTTTAATTTTCATGAATGAATTTTACTTTGACGATTTTTTATTATCTATGTTTGTTTTAAACCACACTTTAAAAAACATTTTTACTTAATAACACTTAACATATATATATATATATATATATATATTCTCTACACACATACAGCCGTGGTCCAATAAAAAAGGATCAAATTCAAAATTTACTATTATTTCATTAATTGATAGTGCGATACGTCATGTCATGTCGATCGGCCGGCTGGTCCGCCTCTGCTATCAGCCAAACGGATTTGCAGAGTTAAAGATAGGCAGGCCAAATCCACGATTACCAAACAAACCGGAAGCAAAGCTTAGATTAAAAAATGTGGGTCAAATCCAGGCCCGCGAAATCAAAGCCCGAAGGCGTCACTGCAAGCAGACATGCAGACCTTGTGATGAATCTCCGTGCACACTACCGTGCTTCCTTCCTCTTCTTCGTCCGAAGCATCGGCGTTTTGTGCACGGATTCGCAGTTCAGTACCAAATCGAAGTCAAGACGAACAAGAAAAAACTGAATCTTGTGATGAAAAAGAACAATCTTTTTTTGCAGGGCAAGATTCTGCAGTTGATCAGATAATTGTAGTCTGAATTTTCGGGTCAACACATCGGAGAGTTTCTGTGAAGATTTACTTGGGCCGGCTTGTACAGAATTCACAAGAAGAGGGTCACAAAAGAGAAACAATTCAAAAAAAAAAACCAAAGAAAAACAGGTGAAAAAAATCGCAGGGTTAGTTTGGGTAGGCTCAGAAGGATCCATTGGTTTCTCTCAATCAGGAGGAGGAAAACCTAACTAGGGCCTGAGTTGGGCTGGTGAGCCTGTGTTTCTCTCTACGACCCAAGTTGATGAGTCGAGGAAAGCTGCCATCTGCAGGAAAGTTTTTTTTTTCTCAATAATAATCTCCTACCGTTGGTTGAGTATTTAGGACGCCTACTGAGAGAGATTATTTGTTACACATGCTATATACACCATTGGTATATTTTCTTTTAAAACATGATATAAACGAGGACGATCATATACACGTGCACCCACTCCACTCCATTGGTAAATATCCAGCAAAGGGGAACAAATTGAGGCCACGTGGAAGTTCGGTGTAACATCAATAGATATCAGGTCCACCGAGTTTCCAGAAGATACTTAAATTGCTATGTGGCTTCCACCCCCCATATACTTAGGGCGAGTTATTTTAATCCCCTGAGTACGGTTTTGCTATAATTATGTCTCCATATTTTTGCTTTGATTTTCGTCGAATTTTGGTGCGCTGGATCTGTGTTAATATTCGTGCTATTGACTTGGGACCGAGGTTGGGGCGTTGGATCTATGTTAAGATGCGTGCTGCTGACGACTGATATTGGAGGTCCGTTGCTCTGCGCTTGTTCTAATTCTTCGTTACTTGGGCCATGCACGGCTGCCTGTATATGGCAGCCTTCTCAAGTTCGAAGTTCTCAAGCACAGAAAATGAGAGAGAGGGGGGAAAAAGTTACCGTGTATATCTAATGTTTTTACAGCATATTTACACTATAATTACAGTGTAATTATATTGTAATGTTTATATACTTGGATGTAAATTTTGTGCTAGTTTTCTACATCAAATTAATTTATGTGGCGTGTTTTCACCAAGTTTTTTATTTTCTAAAAGTGTGCCCATGGTTCATTATGTTATCCTAATTTTTTATCTCATACGGTTAAAAATCTGACTGTTCTGGACTAAATTTTGTGGCGCACGCAGGGATTATTTATACATACCACGGTTCTAAAAAGATTTCTCTTTCTACATCAACATTGCTTAGATAATTTATTCTAAATTGCTTATTAGTTTATAATTAAATACATCCCTATAAGAAATTATTCATAACCTATCCAGTTATCCATAAATAACAGAACCTTAGAATTGCTGAAATAAAATCCTAATGAAAGGAAAATAGCAAGCTGGAAAAAGTTTAAGGGAGAGATGTATATACAACATGCTGTAAAAGTCACTGGGTCATGAGTTCCCTATTTCACTGTGAGAATTAATGTATAGTACGCGATCAAAGCAGCCTGAAAACGACAACATTTCAAGATGCAAAGGATATTTTTGAATAACAGCATGAGCAGGTACAAATGTAGAATGACGATGCTCAGGAAGGAACCCATACAACAGTCATGTTAGAAAACACAACCATCATCATTTGTTGTTAGGTTAGCTCAAAGAACCATAGTCACAACAACTTAATGACCACTTAGCTATGGGGCAGCTATCTTTGCAGTATACAAAACAGTGAATTCACTCACTCAGGAACACCAGAAAATCAACTGAAATTGGATCAAAATTCTCCATTTTTTTCCGCTATAACCTTTCTGGTATAGCTCTATATAGAAGTACACAGGTATGGAGAAAAGAGGGGAAGCAATTAGGTCACGATTATTTTATATATATGTACACAAAATTGGAGTCAGAGGTGGTAGCTGGCGTCCTCCATCCTCTGCAAGTTTGCTCACTGGGTAGCTGGGTTCATATGCGCCTCCACAACTGAATGCATGCATCAAACGTGGCAGTCATAACCATATATAGGATTACGTCACTGCTGCAGTTACAGAATGACGTTGTCCATTAGATATGCTTTATGTTTCTCCTAATTCATAGCATGATTCTGAAAAATGAATTATCCAGGGTTTTCCTATACCGGACACAAATATAGCCTACCTATCAGAAGGGGGAAGGTGGACACATCTAGTGAAATAACACCAAGTGCAATCACACAAACCTTCTTGACTTAGTTATCAATTCTAAGTACACGACTGAACTAAAACACTAGTACAACATAAAGATTTAAGAACGGAAGGGTTAAAGTTTCTTGCCTATTGGAACCTTCATCGATAGACCAATAGAAGGTGAGGAAAAATAGAATATTCTCCTCTTCCCTGACCTCTGCTTCTGTAGGAACTCTGGAATAGATTGTTCAGTTCATTGTCCCATTGCAATTTTGTCCCTGTTTAAAAGTGCAGGTATATATGTTAGAAATAAAAAAAATGGATAGTGTGTGAGGATTCTAAGTTTCTTATTTAATGGACGCTATTTGAGTACAAAAGTTTGGCTGATAGAACAAAATATGCAACAAATCATATCAAGAGTACAAGAGAAGATTGAGCAAGCCAGCCACTTGATGGGTACTCAGGCATATGCACGTACAAAAGGAGGGGTAAACAGGTATTTCTTACCAGCACAACGATGAAATAGGTGATGATTGGGTTCACATCAACACTGGAATCAGAAACTAATCAGACATTCAAACTGAGAATGTTGAATGTAGCAATTTATATTTGTTGGCTAACTCTATGTAAAACCCCAGTTGCCACAGGTCAAAATGATCATCCACAATGAAAATACTTCCAGGTGATAACCATGCATCATAAATTTCCTCTGTTAGCAAATTGCTAATCTTGCTCCATTCTTACACCCATACTGGAGGCATCTGTTGTAAAACAACATATAGAAGCATTGCCAACATATATCTCTATTCACATTAAGAATGCCCATTCTATTATTTGATACTTCCATGGTTGATACACTCAAATGTATGACGAATCAGTTGCAGCAGCCCCTTGACATTATGGAAACTGAAATTAAGGACTTCCATTAAAAGAGCAATGCCATCAGCCTGATCTTTTTCAATACCAGAAAGAAAAGCAGAAAATGCACTTTGTGATTTTCTGGTTCCCTCAAATGCATAATTTGTGTCCTCTGCCTGTAAAAAGTATTGCAATCAGAAGACACTTCCCTTAATTCTCACCGATATCTCATTAATCATGTTTGGATACCAGTTGTGGAGTAGTTATATGGAATTAGATAGCCAGTCAATTTGCACTAAAAAATAGCAGACTCCATACTGAACCAAAAGGTTTGAAGAGTACTGTTAGTTTTAAAGCTTGATTTCCATGGACATCTTTTTAGTACCATTACACACTATTGGTCCTAAATAATGACCATATCGAGCAAACTGAAAAGATCATAGGAGAAACTCAAAATGAAATATATGCAACCATTGAGTTCCATACATAATCATATTTGACCTGAAATAATATGTAACGCTCTAAACTAAACAAGGCAAGCATTAAATGGGTAATAATTGTGAAATGCCAATTGCAGGTGTTGTGTGCAACCCTCAAGTAAAAACTTGACATATCAATATCCAATAATCCAAATGGCGAAAATAAGCAGCTTACATAAGCAAGCAATCCCATCAAGTGATGATTGTTCCGGGATATGGGATTGTTAGCAATCTTAGAAGTGCATAGACCTCTTGTAGAAACAATCTTAGCTACTGTACTTGGGTTATTTAAATTATCCACATCTGAGGCAGAAGATGACGGTGATTCAGCTGGCCAAGGAGAAAGCAAGAGGAATGTGAATTATCAGAAGACCAATCATTCCAACAAATGGATAATAAACTTGTTTGGAATTGATATCACGAAATAAAATGAAGGCTATCTTTGTCTAATAGACAGAGTACAAAATTGATGTAAGAGATTCAGAAAAATCATGGTGTAAGGATGAAATCCTAGAACCATCAAAAGCATTACTTCATATTCATTTCTAAGTTGTTACATTTCACTTGTGGTAGAACTAAGTTGTTTCATTTCTAAGTTGTTTCATTTCTAAGCATCCCTACTTTTATGAAGCATTTTGGTTTGAGGAATATGTTGAACCTAGGGTCATCTGATCCTGACTCCAAAAGGAACTTTTGGTTTGAGAAATGGGGAATGAGTTGGCCATCACCATGCAATTTCAAATGACCATAATAACAATTTGAAAAAGCAAACATGACCCCATGATGGACCATCCCATTCCAGAGAGGCCATTCCTCAAACCAAACATGCCCTTAATGAAAGAGTTTTCAGAAACTACTAAAACAACTAAGCAACTTCATGAATTAGAGAATATTTAAAACCTGGAGGAGCAATCACAGATGCCACCTGCAATGCATGGCTATCTTTAATTGCACCAGGATGCTTGTAGAAAGCTGCCTTCATGTATGCCACTTCCACACATTTATATGCCAAAGCAGCATTTGCCATTTTCTTAAGTCGCTCAAATTCACAGGCACAAAATCTGTTGAGCAAGCCAATGGGACCATATTAGCATAGTTAATTTACATATGCATATAATAATTTTTTTACACAAGAATTAATGGAACAAGTAATATTTGGCAGCTAATGAAAGGCATGTCCAAAGAACACGACAGATATTGAAAGCATTAAAGTTCAGACAATATAGTTTATAACTACACGGACAAGAAGCCATTAAGGCACTCGTTATTTTGAAATGGTTCCTAACAAGAATAAAAATACCAAATTTCCCCCAAAAAAACTACTATTATCCTGCATTCAAGAATGTTAAAAGGGTATAACAAATATAAAAGCAATTTTCTACATGCTGCCTGCCTTTTGAAGATGTGACTGCAAATTGCTTACCCACAAAGGTTTCCAGTATCAGAATATAATGTCATAGTATTTATAGGATCCCCTTGTTTGGAGCTATCAACACCAGCAGCCTCCTTGAGAGATGCGACATGGAGAAATTTTAGGCAAGCCTCAAAACAAATGTTTGCACTATCAAGGTCATCCCCCTTTCCCTGCAAATGAGGAGCAAGGGAATCTAAATCAAGAGAACCACAAAAAAAGTGGCTTTGAGTAATGTATCAAACATCCAAACCTTTAAGCGGTCAGACAAGTGCTTTAGATCTCTAGCTTCCTTCAGCAGAACAGATGCATTAATTGGAGTTGAAGCATCAGCATGAAGAGCTGCATGCTTCATATTTTTGACTACAGATTGTTTTGCCTTGTTGGAGGCATTTTCATCCACTTTATTGTTTAATCCTGGCAACAGCTTGCTTCCTTCTACAGTAGATGAATTTGTTTTCAGGTCTATGTATTCTACATTCCCTTTATCAGGCCTAACCTGTATAGGATGCTTTCCAGAAGACAGTTTTGCTTGGTCACTTCGATTCGAATTATACTGAGGCAATGTCTTCTCATTCTGATTGGGTGTTGGCCTTCTGAAATCACCATTGCCATGTATTGAAAGGACATGCAAATTAACTTTCTGTTCCACCAAAGAATTCGGTTGGCCTTGGTCATTCCTTATACCAAGCCCAGAACTTCTGTTGTTAAAGAATCCATTTGTCAATATATTTTGTTTATCCAAGTCCCCATCCTCCAAAGCATCTTGATGCACGTCTCTATTAGAGCAACCAGAAACATGAGGCTTTGTGTGATCAGAACCACATTCAAAACTGTATTTTTCCTTAGAGCATAAAGCACCAGTTTTCGCTGACACCTGAGAATGCACAATTTCTTCCACTGCATATGAATTCGTTCTATGTCGATCCAAGTGTTTCTGGTCAGAAGCTCTCAAGGGTGATGAAGAAACTGACTCTACAGGTGAGGTCCTTGTTACTTGAAATTCAAGTTTATTCTTGTGGGAGCTAGAAACCTTAGATGAACTGGAAGTGGCAGCTGTAGATGCTTGTGCATTACAGATATTCCTCCTTACTGAGCTTTCAGAGAGCAATGGGTCCTGGAAATGGATATTCTCCAGGTGTTGCTCAATTAAACCCTCTTTCTCACCATACATTGCATCGGTATTAATCCCAGTGACAAGGCCTCTGGCATGAGAAGGTTTCTCATGATCATCTACCTTCAGAAACTTCAGGTCTGACCCAAGCTTTTCCTTGGCAGCATTACTTTCACTTAAAACTTCTTTTACAACATGTTTTGCAAAGGCATCATAAGCCAAAGGATCAGGACCATGTTGTCTTAACTGCATTTGTTTTGATTTGTTCTTCTTAATGAACAAGTCTCGAAGATTAGATTGTCTTGCATCCAAAGCTCTAGTGCTCCTATCTGAGTTATCTCGATCACAAAACTGCTTACCTGATGAAGGTGAAGCATACTTTCCCATGCCAGGTGAAACATTACTATGCTTTGGCAGTTCTTTTAGAGTTCCCTTGGTTGAAGGACTACTTTTGCTCAGTTCAAACTGAGGGGGGTGGTGCTTGGGAGGCTCATTGTATACTTTCTTCAATTTCTTTGATGCTATCAGGTTATTGTAATCAGCACCACTGGTCTTCCGTTTTGGATGCATCCAATCTTTTGCAACAGCTTGTCCTGAAGAAATGGTAACCTTTAAAAATAAAATGAATAATAATAGAATCTAAATGAAGAAAAACCTTAGATGTTGCACCTTTGTCTGATGATTCTACGCGCTTCTGTTTTTCCTTGAGTTTAGGAAAGCAATCAAGACCATCAGGATTCCTAGGAGCATGTAGCTTCTTCAAAGACTTTGATATCTCGGACATTCTTAAATTATCTGAAATGATGGCTGCATCATTGGATCTAACCAATGTAGCAGTATCATAATAACTATCCAAACTGATGTTATTTTCAGGTGCAGGAACCATATAAAGTGCACGTATGGCATCTATAGTCTCATCCTCACTTAGTTTGCAGTTATTCATCCTAGGCCTACAAGAAGTTACAAATACCAATCAATTAAAGATAACATAAGCACCACAAATGCAAAAAAAAAAATCAATATTTCCAAGCAGCGACATAGTAGTCTAATAGTCTACAGTCTACACATCACAACATGACAGGAGATAAAATTGTCCAGAAGATCCTAGAAGAAAAACAAAAATCCAAAGAGTACAAGTAAACTCAACTTAATTTAACTCAATATAACCTTTCAGTCCAAAATAAGGTGGGGTAGACTAAAGTTGAAACCTAACAAAAATCTCCAAATCATGATTCAGGCACGTTAATAGCTGCTATTCAAGCATTTCTATTTAAATACAAATCTCCAGTTATATCCCACTTTTTAAAATTATTTCTTATTATCTCTCTATGTTAGTTTTGGTTTTTCTCTATCTTTCTTTATTTTATTATCTTGACTTAACATTCTACCATGTATTGCCACCTCTGAAAGTTTTCTTTGGATATAACTAAACCATCTCAACAGATGTTGAATAACCTTTTTTTTTAATTGGCACTAACCCTAATCGCTCACGTATTTTCTCATTCCGGGCTCGATCCATTCCTATATGACAATAAATTTAACGTAGCATACGCATTTCTACAACATTTAACTGTTAAATATGACGTCTTTTTGTAAACCAACATTCTACACCATATAACATAGTATGTCTAATCGTCGTTCTATAAAACTTATCTTTTAACTTCTGAGATACCTTCTTATCGTAAAAGATGACAGATACTTAGCACCATTTTGACCAGCCTGTTTTGATTTTATGGCTAACGTACGTATCAATTTCTTCATCCATCTGTAGCATTGATTCTAGATATCGAAAAGTATTCTTCTTAAGCACCACTTGTCCTCTAAACTCACATCTCTCTCCTCGTATGCGATAGTGATAAAGTCACACCTCAAGTATTCAGTCTTAGTTCTGCTTATTCTAAAATCTTTGGATACAAGAATTCGTTGTCATCAATTAACACTACATTATCTACAAAAAGCATATACTAAGGTATGTTTCTCATAACCTCATTTATTACCAACGCAAAAAGATAAGAGCTCGATACTAATTTCTGATATAGTCCTATTTTAATCGAAAAGTAATCTATATTACCATCATTTGTTCGAACACTAATTATAACATTGTTGTACATATCCTTGATGAGAGAGACATATTTTGATAAGACTTTATGTTTGTTCAAAGATTACAAATAAACTAGAACAAAATCAATTATACGATCTTTTTTTTCGAATACGCAGGAGATCTACGTATCATTATATTAAGAAGAAAAAGGGGTAAAACCCCGAGTACAAAACCAAACATGCACGCACTAAGTTCTAGGACCTTGCATGCCACAAATTAACTTGACCACAAACACAAAAAACGATCATGACCCCAGCCACGACTTGAGACTAGCTGCCCAGCTCTTGAGCAAGCAATTATGCGATCTCAACAGCTTTTTTCTCTCTGAGGCAGCAGGCCAGTTAGAAAATGAAAAAACTGCATTTGAGTTTGCACAGATGAAAGTAAATTGTGGTGCATATATATATAGCGAAGGGAAAATTTACTCCTGTCAGTTATTGCAGTTCAAAGAAACCAGTGGGTAGACAAATATAAAGCATGAAATGAGAAGATAAAAAAGAATGAATCAGATTTAACGTTTCTTGAGAAACTTACAGCCAACTCTGCATGCTACACCACCATTTTTTTGGAAGTGTATCTGGATTCATCCCATAGGGTAAAAGGCGCCATGTCTCACACTTATCACAGCACACCCATTGTTCCCACTGTTCGTTTATTACAGCAGGTTCATGAGCAGGAACAAACATGGATGCTTCTGTAGTTTCATTCTTGCACCTTGATGGCATAGGAGAAGACTTATCAACAAACATGGGAGAGATCTTGTGGTCCCCATCATTTCCACCACCTGAAAAATTCTTATCAGTCAATCCAGATGTAGCAGTCTCTTTCTCAGTCTTCAATCTCTTATCCTCAGGATGCAAGTAAGTTGAACCAATTCTATGCCCCAACACGTAACCCTCATTTTCACCATTAGGTTTTCTAGTGGTACCATAGTTTGGTTTTTTGTGAGTCTTAATTTTGAGTTTCTTCCCAGACAGGGAAGCTTGCAAAGAGGACACTTTCTTCCCTTTCAGTAATTCAGAAGAATTTCCTGCTACATTTTCTGTGGTAGTACCCATGGACTCTGCATCAGCCAAACTTCTCAATTCCTTACTTTTGTACTGTGATGGTTCATCTTTCCCACACACCACTTTCCCTCTGTCTCTCTTAAGTGATGTTTTCTTAGGAGGATCAATTTGCAGTTGGCTTGAAGTGGTAACAGATTGATCGTTGCATTTATCAGATTTAATTTTGTGTGAAAATCCATCATCAAGTGAACGTTCCATCTTACTCTCTTTCCTGGAATCTTCAAAAGCATTTCTTACTAAAGTTACTTTTATATTTGCTTTACCCTTTGGACGTTTATCATCATCTGCTAAATTAGCAGCTTTAACATCAATGATTGACAACAAACTCTGACTACTACCTTTCCCCTTGAATGGAGCATTTTTTGTTTCCTTTAGGCAACCTGAAGTCTCAACTATAAAGTCTGCTGATTCCCCAACTGCATGATTTTCTGGTTTTTCACTTCTTCGTACACGGATAGAATCTGTGTCATCTGAAACATCCTGCAACTCAGGCTTAGTTCCCTTTTTCATAATTGTTGCATTCTTATGCCTGCATTTTGAATTCCCAAACTCAGGAAGGTGATCCCTCTGTTCATCAAGTTTGATTTTCTTCACCAACTGATAGTTGTTATCTAGTGCATCAGAGCTCGTAGGACAACAGTTCATTTGTAGCTCTGCCTTGTCATTATCATATACAGGAGCTTCATGTTTCTTAGTTACAGCTGTTGATTTTTTCCTCAGTTCCAGAACATTTTCAGCAAGAGGCGAGAGCAAGAATCCTCCAGGAACAGAATGGTAGGTCATTATCTGTTCAAACAACAAAATGGATTATTTCTTAAAAATCAATCACCAGAGGTTTTGCCAAGATAAATTGAATTGATGGTGCAAACTTAACCTGAAAAATGGTATCTGCAGATTCATCAGGCAAAAGTTTTGACCCAGGAACCTCGATGCTTCCTTGTGGACTGTCATCTATAGATGAGGAAGGAGAAATGTTGAGGCCCAGGCCACTGTAGATAGCAGCATTATTTCTTGGTAGGCATTTATTGTTCACCTTGATACGTATTTTTGCTGTCTTCTGCTCAGGACTACTGTTCAACGACTGTTGAGAATGATCACTATCATTCTCACTGGATGTTCTTTGGCAGTAATTGTTTTTCCTCCTTCCATCTATAGCTTGCTTGACAAAATGGTTTTTCTGCACACTCTGGAAATATTTCACAACAGGGTGCAAACATTAGGCAGTAATCCTAATAAGCCAACATGGCATGGTGAAGTTTGCAGCAGTATACCGCCAGTGATATATATGGTGATCTCGAGGCACTGCCATGGTTGGGTAGAACGGCAGGGCTTCTAGGCTGAGATAAGGCAGGAGGCGAGCGCTGGTATGTAAGCAAGAATGAACCATAACCCCCATATTGTGACCCTATGCAGTGTAAATGATTTTACACATACATCAGTAGTTCAATACAACTATTATAGCTCCATGGAGCAAATGTGGCACAGCTTAGTCCCCTTACCCAAGTTCTCAGCAGATACTCCACCTTCAAACTCCTTCTGGAAATGACCCAGGAAATTTTGAAGTTTTTCATCCTGTACAACATAGAACATACTTTATTTTATGCTGATCTTTCACAAAGAGAGAACTGATTCTTTAAGACTGCATAAAACATAAGGGCCATCCGTGAAAGAGAGAGCCACTTTGGGAGTAAATATGGAAACAGAAGGTTGAAGGCCTAATATCTGGAGTTCATTAGCATTTAGCAGCAGCAATAGTGAAGAAAGAATAACTCATTCCGTATAATTCCTCACCATCCAAACAAAAAGGTACTGTAGGTAAGGACCCAAGAAATCCAGAAGCATCACATAACAGAGATAAAATCCCAGTTAGCTGGATCCAAAAAAAAATCATACGGGTTGCATATTCCCTATGCCAAAAGTAGCATCACTGATAAATTAACTTGCACACAGAACGCAAATCAACGTCAGCTATATGGTAGAGTATTCGTCCTTCTGAACCACTGTTATAAGAAGTTACAACACAGATACAGGCAAATCAAGCAGCAAAACAAATTGACAATTACATTATAATAGCTTCCCAGTGCTGAATCAAATTTTAAGCATCCAATTAAAATCCAAAATTACAACATAATACCGCATTCATCATGATAAAGAATACATTATCAGTCAATATATTAAGGGCTTCTTTAAAACGTAGGATTGTCAAAACACACAGGAATAGGAAAAATGTAAGAATAGAATGTCATGGTCATTGGGTTCCTATGGGATTTCAAAACACAAGAAAGTTTCAAAACTGCCATTTGATTGGTACATAGGAGAAATGTAGGAATTCAAGACACATGAAGAAGAAAACATGAGGTAAGACCTCATGTTTATTTTCCTCCAAAATTTCTCTAGAATAGCCTATTCCATAGGATTTTCAAAGGAACTGGTAGAAATCAATCCTTTGTTTCAAAGGACTCCATAGGATTATTTCCTATAGGATACAAATCCTCTATAATTCCTATGTTCTTCCTTTGTTTCAAAGGGGGCCTTAAATGTAGAGCCTTCACCTTCGTACAGCATAATATTAGACCCCCCACACAAATCATGGTAAACAAGGAAAGCTAGAAATTCCTACATCATTAAAAGATAAACAGTTACAAACCCTATGGTGATCGAGAAAATAGCAGAAAACTTGAAACTCCATCAAATGAGATAAAAGGAAATATAAACTGGATTATATATGATTTTATCTATTGAATGTACAAATAGATTTCACTGCATCCTAAAATCCAGTCAGCATACTTTTCTAACCAAAACCAGTGTTCTTGTGTCTGTACAGACTATCAATTCTAGAACTATGCAGCATGTGGAACAAAATAATAATCATAATAAATTAATAATAAAGAGTATAGGATTGTAGAATATAAGAAAATTTTGAGTCAAATGCAACTATCGCATATAAGTCATCCCATTGTGTAGAAATTCATGTTGCTTAAGATTTTTCAATTCAAATACTACAAAGATCAAGTGGCAAACAAAGCTATTGCTAAAAATTTTGGGAAACACGAATGAATGTGGATGCATGGGCTGCCAACTAATGCAACAAAAGATAATGTTAAACCTTTTTCTTGGCATATATGTGGAATTCCTTTTGTTTATCTATTACTTTCTAGAGCTTATAATATAGTTTTACCTGACAAACAAATTGGTTATGGGAAGGTTTGGTGAGCTTATAGGTGAGATGCCCCACAAGCTTATTTAAGCAACTTAATGGGCTAGCCATATGGCACCTAAATAAAAGAAACCATGAAAAATGCTTTGGCATGACAGGCAGGATTTTAATAGATTGTTTAGAAGGATGAATTTCAAGGAAAAAATATAAGAAGTCAATGGCCTAGATAACGTATCGCATCAACTCACAAGTTAATTGCTCCATTCTACGTATGTAATAGATAATAACCTTGAAGATTTTCACCAAAAGCAAATTAACCAATACAGACCTATATAAATCAATCTTGAAAACATTATGTTGCCAATCACAAGATAGCAAGCAGTCAAAATTATGTGCTGATTCTCTGTTACAACTGCACTTCCAAAATCCATCGGACTAGCACGGAAATGCTGTACTAAGAAAACTTTGGGTTTCACCAGAAGGTCGTACAGTACCAGAAATCACTATAAACGCACTATAAACGATACACATGATAGAGAGGAAATTCACGAACTAGATGGGCACTCACATGTCATCTCCAAGCTAATACTCCGCAGATAATTCCCAATATATCAGCTGATGCTAACAAGTAACACATTCTCACTATGGAGGACGGCAATTTACTGGAAAATTTAGAAAACCCATTCGCCCATTCGCGAAACATCGATGACTTGATGAACAGTTCATATTACAGAACGGGCCACACTACTAATCAGTAATCACCTTATCAACCAAAACCAAAACTACGTGCAGAAACAGAGAAAAAACAACCCCAAAATTCCACGAAGCTACAGTCTAGACGACAACATTGCAATCAAAACTATGTTAGAAACAGCGAAAAATCAACCACAAAATTCCACGAAGCCACAATCTAGATGACAGCATTGCTGATGCGCAAAAACAAGCAGGCGACCACACCACGGTACCACCATCTCATCAACCATCCAATCCGCACACGCGCAAAAAAAAAGGTAATAATTAAAAACAAATACACCAACGGAAAGCATCTCTTACGATGTAGGTGAGCTGGTCAGGATCAACAAGCTCGTCGCCCCCGCTGCCGCTCCATCTCCCGCCGGCGGAAGCGAGCTCCAGCTCCCCCACCTCGTGCCTCGCCGCCACCACCCCGCGGCTGCGCCCGGACGCCACCACCGCCACGTCCTCCTCCTCCCTCCTCCCCCACCGCCTCCCCCCGCCCATCATCTCACACCTGCCGCCGCCGCCGCGGCTATCGCCCCCGCAGCAACAGTATCCGACGTGCCGCCGCCGAGATCGCGGCCTAGGGTATTTTTGTTTCCCGTTTGTTATTCAGATTTATTTTCTTTATTATTTTCCTCCCCGTCGCCTCCGGGCTCCGGTGTTTCTCTCCTCGGAGAAAGACGGGGTGAGAGAGACAGAGACAACACGGGAGCAAATAAAGAAAAAAAAAAGAGTCGCAGCAATAAAAAATGGGTCCATCTTACGTTTACCCCCCTATACGATGCGTACATTAGTATTAACCGCTGACGTGGCGATGCTTTCAACCGTTGGATCGCCGACTGACGGTCGTGATCGGGCGTGGACTAAGATCGGATTGTTTTGTTTGTGCGGGGTGCGAATGGGAAAAGAGCGCGGCATGAGCGGCGCAACGTGTCGCGTGGGCTCGTGGGTGTGCAGGTGTTGCACGAAACAAACATGCTCTCCCTGTGGGGAGGAAGGAAACGTGAGGCGACGGCGCAAGCGCATGGGGCCGTATGGGGCACTGGCACAATCAGCCGCACCGCCGTCACTTGCAGAGACGTTCGAGTCGTGGCAGACATGAGTCGTAGCGTGCGGTGCTGTCCGCATGCGATAGCCCTCCGGCCGATACGTACGTGGATATGCATCTCGAGCTGTTACAGCCATAGATTGATGGGAAATCATGCGAGAAATTCGTTATTAGTGGGCATAAACGTAGCTGAACTTGGTTGCTCGCTCCGCAGCTTGTTTTTAGACGGAAGCAACCTCACATTTATCCAACTGATTTTAATCAGCTATTGAGCCATAAATTCACCTCTCCCACGCAAATAAAGAAATACGTGTAGGTGTACATATACATAAGTTAGACATACGCACCACATATAACTTTAAACTCTGATTTTCTAACATACAAGTATTATATTTCGTATCCCTTTATAAATTTACACATCTTCTTCCTCCTCTGTCTAAATGTATGAAAATATTTTTTTTCTAATGACTTCGGCTCACTTCACTCTTAACATCTATAGCAGCAATAGCAATAAACTACTATTAATTTCTATGGGTGGTGGCAGAGCGTGCAAATCTGCTTCATAGTGCTAGGATGGGTTGCGCCAATGTTAGCTCTACCACGAAGCGTGCCGCAAATTGCCATTACATGTGGGAGCACATCATACTCATCGGAGAGCGGAGACGACGGTTAAGAGATGAAAAATATATGAACTCTTATCCACTACACACAAGGACAACTCGCTTTATTCCAAGCTCATCGAGTAATCTCCTAGCTCTGCATCATGACTACACACATCACTAACGGATTTTGAGGGCTCGAATTTTGTTTGTCTAGCTCAATTGGATGAGCAAAAGGGCTCATGTTGCTACAGTGCCACAATCGCACTAAGGAATGAGGTGGAAGAGATATGGCCATGGGTGTTGCTGCTCTTTACTTTTGTGTCGCCACTTCATACAATGTAGAGAAATAAGATATTGGTGAAAGAAGTATGCAGGAGTTGGAAACATTGTGGATACATTTGGATGGTGAATTTGGGCGTGTGGTAGTCCTCTAACTTTGCTATGGCATAATAGAAGATCCAAGACGATGGCTACACATATAGATTGATATGACTATTAACTACCATGGAATCAGGATTTGGATGTAACAATAAAAAAGATAATTGATACCATATAAATTATAAATCTCTTATATATGTAAAGTGGTAATAGTTACATATGCTTCGGTAGTTTGGTGTCCTAGCAAAATTCCCAAAGCTATAGGTAACAATGGATGTTTGAAATTGAGTAAATTTAACCCGGTAACTACTAATTATAAATATTATAGTGTACTATATGACTTTACGCTAGTACATATAAAATGAGTAAATGAACTATCAAGATGTCTTATCAATAACCGAGTATTAACTAATGAAGTTTTTAAAATAATAAATGAAGTTAATATATGGGTGAGAAAATTAACCTTAGAACACAACAATTTAGCTAATTATGTGATTATATAGTAGGTGAAGAAAAGAATTATGGAATAGGTGAGGCTTCTGATCATCGTCTCTGACACATTATGGTTTGTATACTCTTACATTTTTAAGGATTTAGGGCAAACATGTACTAACATGTAATACAAGGTAGATTTTATATATCGACATAGAACACACTTGAGTACCATCCAATTGTTATCTAACACATTCGTGCTATACAAAGAATTCTTTAATTTGTGGGATTTGAAAAACATAATTATGAAATGATTCTCAAGATAAAACAATAATGCATATTTCTTATAGAGGTGCTATTGACATTTACTAATAATTCTATCTACTAATCGAAAGTGTGAGTCTAAGCTCAATGTGAAACAACATGTGGTGATGTTTTTTCTACAAAACAACAAAACTAGTCCCTTTGATGAAATTCATCCCAAAACCTTTGCCTATGAACTAAAGCACCACAACCTCATATATCGCAAAAGCCTATTCCTCCCTAACCATACATTATGTCATAACTAGAACTGAGTGGGCTAAGGTGTGGAAAAGAAGAAGAGAGGGGAAAGAGAGCAACAATATCCAAAGTCATCTCCAATTTACCTAAAAGGAAGGTAAGGAGGAAAAAATGTGACACATACATCTAGTCCCCCTACAATATTGCAAGTAGGCGTGATAGTTACATCAATTTGAGTAAGCTACAATATTTTTACCGTAATGAACAGCGTTCGAGTACTGTAGCAAGTAGTTCATTTTATTGTTCACGATATTATTTACTGTAGAAAAATAATGTAATAATACATTGGTCCTTGATATATAAATGGATGGTGGAGACCATTGGCTTAATGTCCATTAGGATATTTCGTTCATGCAAAATCAGCAAAGGCTACCTATACAACTCACAAAAGTGATAGCAAAACTAGGATTTGTAACACATGTGCCTACAAATTAAGGTTTGATCATTTATGTTTCTTAAAACTTGGAGTTTGTGAATTTATTAGAAAAACATAGTATTCTTTTGATATGGACCAGTTCCAAAGTCAAGTGGAAAAACAGTATCCTCTCAAGAAAATAAGTTTAAACAACCAAATACTCCACTTTTATTTGGAGCATGCAACATACACCAACAAAAAATATCGTATTCTTTTCTAATTTACATGCTTGGTATTTCAGATAACTCTCTCCTCGAAAAGAAAAGAAAAATTCCAGTGAACCCTACCGAACTACCGAAGCGAAGAATCGCGTGGAGGCGGCGGCGGCGGAGGCGGGAAGCCATGGAGCGGCTGCAGCGGATCTTCGGCGCCTCCGGGATGGGGCAGCCGCCGTCGAACTTGCCACTGCTCGATTCCTCCGAGCAGGTCTACATCTTATCCCTCGCGCTTCTCAAGACGCTCAAGCACGGTGCATCCCCGGTAACCCCGTCCCTTCCTCCGCCCCGCCCCGCCCCCGGGCTGGCTAGGGTTTGCGGTTCTTGCTCACTCCGGTCGCTGCTGCGCCGGATTCTGCCGCAGGGAGGGCCGGCGTCCCGATGGAGGTGATGGGCCTGATGCTGGGGGAGTTCGTCGACGACTACACACGGTCAGGGTGGTCGATGTCTTCGCCATGCCGCAGAGCGGGACCGGGGTCAGCGTCGAGGCCGTCGACCATGTCTTCCAGACCAACATGCTCGACATGCTTAAGCAGACTGGGAGGTAATGTTTGCTTCATTGGTGGTGTTCTTCAGCGTTTGTGCTATGCCTGATTTGAAAGATCTAACTTGTCCTTATGTTTAGTAGTGGTCAGTTAATTGTGCCTTACTCTTTTCTATATCATATAAGAAAAATCAAGCTCTAGATTTGATTCTTTTGTAATAGTTATAGATTCCTAACAGATATCCATGAGGCATATAACATAGCCGTGCTGTTGAAAAATATTAGCCTTGGGAGAGAAAAATTGATAAATTTTACTTTTGCTGTTCAGAACAATTCTTCATACACATGACAACCTCTCTGTTCAAGTACATTTAGATCATAATTGAAAGTAATCATATGTAAAGAAAGAAAAGCTGTCTTCTCATACAGCATATCCAGTATCTTGTCATCTCTCTGGAACTTCTGTTTCAACTTCTTTTATGTTATTTGGATATTAATGTTGGCCATAACTTTAGATATTTATTGCTCTGTTGGTTGACACCTTTTGTCTGGTTATCTAGTAGTATTATTTTTAGTTAGCTTTTCTGTGGGCAAACAAATTCAGTTTGATATTTTTGTTGCTTTTACAGGCCAGAAATAGTGGTAGGCTGGTACCACTCCCATCCTGGATTTGGTTGCTGGCTTTCAGGAGTTGACATCAATACTCAACAGTTTTGTGCATATTTCAGACATGAAAGGAACCCTGTAACTTGGTTTAACTTAAAGAGATGATTCATGTATTTGTCATCAAACAATTTTTAGCCTTTTTAATGAGATATGGACATAGTAACTAATTTTTCAAATGAATGGAGTACCATATTCTTGGTTTCTATTGCCATAAGTTTGTGTTTTCCCTGCCTTTACCATGTTCCATGCATCCTGAAGATTTCATTGAACCTAGTGTTAGGCAGATTATCTAACCATTAAGTAGTGATGCCTTTGTTCCAGTTAACCATGCCAGGCTAACAACTCAATGCTTTTGGCAATGGCCTTTCCCAACTGGAGCTTCTGAGCTGAATTCAACCATATCATCCTGATGCATATTTGGGTCATAGCTTATTTGTACACCTGATGCAGGGAGTAGGTCTGGAAAACAAATCCCAGAATAGTGGGTGACAATATATGTGTTGAATCTTTATCATTGAGGTTATTACTTATTACCATCCTGAAGATGGCTGCGATAAAATAGCTGAAGGGGAGGGATTTAGGAGAAAAAATGAGATCATAGAGGAAGATGATAGAACCTTTGGGGAGAAGGCCATTTTATTGTTCTTATTCCTTCTACTAAATTATTATACACCAATCTTTATATAAATAAGGCTATCACCTGAAACCTAAAAGCTAATTATAAATCTAATAAACTAGATAAGGGTCAAACTTATATTAGCATTGGTGGCTGCTAGTTCCCTAGTGTGCCATGTCCATGGACCCTGCGGGCTGCAGTCTGCTACCATGAGCATCTGGCTGAGCATCTGGCTGGCCATAACTTCTATTGCAAAATTTACCCTAATGTTTGTCGTTTTTCCACAAAGTGGCAAGTGCTACTTTTGCAGGTGAACATTCTTATGAAAAAGGACTTAGTACCAGTTATGTTTATGTCTAACATCTTCAAAATTGAACATGCAGAGTTTTGAAGCTTTAAACCCCAGGGCAGTTGCTGTTGTGATAGATCCCATCCAAAGTGTCTAGGGGAAGGTTGTCATTGATGCATTTCGCCTTATTAACCCTCGGACCATGATGCTTGGCCAGGAGCCACGACAGACAACATCAAATGTTGGGCACCTAAATAGCTGTCTATTCAGGTAAGTTGGGAGTAATATTGGAGCTTCTGAAATTTATTTTTTTCCTGTTTCTTATGAATGATCAGAGTATCTCTTTTTTGTCAGGCTCTTATTCATGGGCTGAACAGGCACTACTACTCCATTGCAATCAATTACCGGAAAAATGAGCTCGAGGAAAAAATGTTACTGAACTTGCACAAAAAGAAATGGACTGATGGATTGATTTTGAAGAGGTTTGACACTCATTCGAAGACCAATGAGCAGACTGTTCAGGTGTGTACTATTTTATTTTGAATGATCATTTTAGTCAATGTTGAAACTTCATCTCTGTAGTAAATATCATTTATAATATATGTGTGTGTGTGTGTGTGTGTTATATCATGTGCAGGAAATGCTGAACCTAGCTATCAAGTACAAGAAGGCGGTGCAAGAGGAGGATGAGCTGCCACCAGAGAAATTAGCGATAGCAAATGTGGGACGGCAAGATGCTAAGAAGCATTTGGAGGAGCATGTATCCAATTTGATGTCATCAAACATACTTCAGACGCTAGGAAACATGCTCGATACAGTTGTATTTTAGACTGCTACTGCTGTTATCCCAACGCTGTACCCAGAGCCCTTTTATTATTTATTTATGTTTGTCGAAGCCTGCGATAATTCAGTGAGCTTGATGCCAGTTACATTTGGTTTATGAAAGTTAACCACTTGCCCACTTCAAAATTTATTCTGCTTGGACGCTATTTCCTGTACGGTCGTTGGCATTATATGCTTAGAGCTAGCTAGAACAATGGATACAGATAGCAGAGTCATATTGAAGTATACTACGTGCGTACATAAAGGCTTCCTATCAAGTAAAATGCACTCTAAATTATAGTATGGCTACCTTTTATTACTTAAAGTTTTAGTTTAGATTATTTTTATAAAGTTAAACTTACTTAGTGAAAATGTTGATTAAAGTGATATACTCGATAAAAGAGTCGGAGATGGTTTAAAGTGACAACAGTAAATTTAGCTAATCCGAAATAAAAAAGGTTGGTTAAAGAGATCTCGATTACACTGACTATTACACATCGATAAACTTTACACTCGACATAGTATATAATTTGTATGTGTAAAGATAAGAATTCAAATTCATATAAAGGTAAATTTATCTATTTTATAGTAAAAAAGGTTGGTTAAATAATGATTCGAAATGAAACTTTAGTATTAAAAGGTGGTGCAAACTACAATTTACTATATTTAATGCACACTAAATATCGTACCAACTTATCG
This sequence comes from Oryza coarctata, assembly GCA_030770085.1. Taxonomy (NCBI): domain Eukaryota; kingdom Viridiplantae; phylum Streptophyta; class Magnoliopsida; order Poales; family Poaceae; genus Oryza; species Oryza coarctata. Next base: position 12,466,894 of record CM061471.1, read on the forward strand.
AGGAGCACGTAGTATAACCTTAAAAAAAATAAATATTTAGTTTTTAGACAATGAAAGCTGCAGCATGCATTTTTTTAAAGAAAAGTGCAAATATGATTTGTAGCGCCTCGATGTAGTGCATCTTATATTTCAAATCATAATTTTTAAACTACCATGCCATCTCCATGACTCTTTTCGAAAGCACAGTCTATATAACTTATTATTAGTTCTTGGACATTGAACTAGTGGTAATGTTTATGTTTATATGAAGTTAAAATTTGGAAGACTAGAAGGGTTGAATTTAGTATTCATTCTTGGACATTGAGCTAGTGGCAATGTTTATATGAAGTTGAAATTTGGAAGACAAGACGGGTTGAATTTAGTATTCGTTCTTGGACATTGAACTAGTGGTAATGTGTATATGAAGTTGAAATTTAGAAGACAAGACGGGTTAGGGTGCAATCTGAAGGTTGGAAATTAAAAAAAAAGGCACATGTTGAATTTAGTAGAGTGCAATGTGGACAAAGAAAAAAGACAAGTCGAAGTTAGTAGATTGCAATTTGGACAAATTAAAAGAAAATGAGAAACAAAACCGCTAGAGGGAGGGCTTGAACCTCCGACCTTGTGGTTAACAGCCACACGCTCTAACCAACTGAGCTACTCCAGCAAAGGTTAGCATTGATCAATGTACTTCTATTTAGATGGAAACATATTAAAAAGTACTCCACTAAATCTGTGTATTACAAGTATAAAGTATTTACATAGTATCGATACCACTAAATCAAACAATTCATACAAATGCAATATTGCATTCGTTAAAGCAAGTATAAAAATAATAGAAACTACGTGTTAAAGCAACTTTAACTTTTTATGACCAACTTTTACATAGATGACTTATAGGGGGTGTTAACTAGACTTTCTTTTTATCTTCTATTCTTCCCTTGGCAAAGAACCAGAGCAAAGATAGGATGATAGGAGTAACGTTTACACATGCCCAGGACAAAATTTGATTTACATGAAGTATCCGAACAATAAAGGCAAAGCTCCATGGATAAAAACATTCAAACCCAAAACACACAAAATAGAAATAGATGTCAAGAACAAAAATTAACTTAGTGTGATCGAGTGTTTTTTTTTGAAATATATTCACTCCATTCACAAAAACATGTGCCTTGGAGACTTGAATCTTGTACAGTTTTCATTGTACACCTTAACCACAAGGTTTTTTTTAATAATATCAGTATCGAGAAAAATCATGAAAGTAATTTTTTTTATCGAGAATCTACCACCATGATATTCATAAGAGTAACAATTCAGCGTATCCATATGAAAACCTGGACCCTCAAACAAATGGCTAGTAAAAAACCATTTTTATAGACAACCAAAATTCATCTTAATAGGCGGCCACATCAGTAGCTTGCGATTAAACACTGCGCATAGAGTTTGTTGTTGCAAAAATAATCCTTACATGCGGCGCCTAGGGTTTACTGTCTAAAAAATATATTTATCAACTAAAATTCACATCTAAAATTCATCCTAAATTTCATATAAAATTTATTCTAAATTACATTTATCCATCCATCAAGCCGAATTATATATATATTACATAAAAAGACTTAATTTAATTAATATATATAAATAAATTATTCTACACAAATATATATACACAATTACTTAGTTTTTATAGTAGTTAAATTATAATTTATAAAAATGATGGAACATCTATAAGACCTTTGTAACTCTTCTTTTATGTGAGATTTCTCGTTGAACAAGTCTTCACGAATATGACAAATCTCAAGTTGAATAAAATAGCAGATGTCTTGTATCATATTTTTAATTTCTTTATCATCGAGTATCTTATCTGTGTCATTGATTCTAGACCTCTACTCATACATGTCATGTTTACTTATTTAATATGTGCATTTGTAAAGTTTTTAAATACGTAAATTAGCTTACATTCACATAAAAAGTTTTTTTTCGCTTTGATAGAAATCTACCACACGTGGACCATTATGAAACAATCTTGGTCTATGTATGAAATATAATAATCGGTGCTATATAAAAATAGATATGTACAATAAACTCAGCAAAGTCGAATTTACAAAGAACTTACTACCTCCGAGACATAGTCTGCGTTGTCCACGGCCTTCTTTCCACACCGTGGGTTAGGATGTGGATAATTTGAGGAGTGATACAACCCTTTGCTTTAGGGGCTATCATCGGATGATGTGGATCAGGTAGTTAATATCTCATCTTGTCATGATGCTTTTGTGCTCTGCTATCTCCACTATCCATCATGTTTAAGTTAATTATCAAAATACGTAAATTATCAACTGGATCTTACCATTTGTACATAATATTTAACAATAATATATCCATTAAAATTCACATATAAAATTAAATCAAAATTCACAATTACAATTGACATATAACATTTACCTAAAATACACTTCTCAAAATAAGCCAACATTTACATATAAAATTGACATCATGTAGCATATAACATTAATGCATCCATCCAAATTTGTACATCTAAAATATATCTAAATTCACATAAAAAAATTAATCCAATATTTAGATTAATTTACAAACTAAAATTCACATAAAAAATTCATCCTAAATTTCATATCAAATCAAATTCACTATAAATTCTCATCAAAATTAATTCTAAATACACATAAAAAATAATTATAAGTTTCGCATCAAAATACATTTCACATTTCCATATAAAATTTATATGAATTTAACACCATAAAAATTCCTCCAAAAATAAAATTTAACTCAAAGTGCAGTGGAGGCGAGGAGGTTGAGGACGGCGGAAGGGAGGTCAACGGTGATAGTGGAGGGGAGGCCGAGGAAGGCAGTGGGGAGGCCAACAGCGATAGGGGTTTGAATTTTGGTAGCCTGATGGCGCAATAGTAGGGTTTGACACGCGGGACTTAAAAATTTTTTCTCACGTGTACCTGATAGGGTAGGGAATTCATAGATGGGGGACACCATTTACTGCATGTGAAAAGGTTTTCCAAGTCCGCACACCTTATGGTTTTTCATAGGCGGAAGAAGTTACACGCTGCCTACAAAATTGGTTTTCACAGGCGAAGAAAAGCATGTGCCGCCTGCAAAAATCATTTTCTTAAGTTATGTCTAATAAGAGAGTGATGATACTGTCAAATACATTCTTCTTAAGCTGCATAACATTGATAGCATATCGAACATCTAAGTATTGCTAGTATGATAAGTAATTAAAGAAGATCACACGCTTTGTGAATGATACTTTTGGCTCTTTTTTTTCCTCCGTGTTCTCCATACACTTTATTCTCTTGTTACATTTAGTTGTCTTCTTCTTTACCTTTTCAAATACAACATTCACTTTCTTTATCAATTCAAACACAAATTTTATCATTTTGGTTTTTGTTTGTACACCCTCTCTCTCCACCATATTGTTGAAATGACTCACTATGGAGCGGTATCTATGATCTCTAGTTAAAAACCACCAGTGACATATATAGATTAACTTTTTATATGATGTGAGCTACTTATACATAGTCCATTGATACAAACTGAACATTTAGTCTTTTCTTTCATTTATCCTGATAGAGAAAACATCGCAAGGAGATCATTGATAATAACGAAAATAATGGCTCTTAGCATACAATACTCATGCATGTATTTATTCCACATTCATAAACCGTTGTAACCGTTGTTCCATCAAAGATACAAGAAACACATATGTCATTACATGGTTGTCTCGGACCTTATATAAGTATGGAAAACACTACGTACTTCCACTGATGATAGAGGCATGTAAGTAGTTGTATATAGTTATAAGTACTGGCCAAGTGATGTGTGTGCTGCTTAGGTTATCAAAGGGGTTCATTCCATCAATACTCAATGCAAATCTAACATTTCACTAAAAGGTACCATATCACCATAGCAGATATTTTTCACTTTGAACTGGACATAACGTCTTGCTTATTCAAAAGCTTAGTATCCGTCTTGTACCGACTTGCACCACAAGAAGGATAATTGTATAGATTATTGTTCTCTTTATGGTACATGATGCAGTAAATGATATAGGCATAAATCTTCTATACACCTAATGACAAAGGATAGATGAGTTTCTTTACTTGGTATGTATTTATTGATAATAAGCTTGGATTTGACAGCATTTTTTAGAAGAACTAACAAATCGTCAAAGCTACTATCCAACCAACCATTGCTAGCCTTCAACTTAAGAAGTTCCAGCATATAACGAAGTATGAAGAAGTCCTTGTTACAACTTTTTTACTTATCATACAATAACTGCTCTCCTGTCTTCTGCAATGGCTCAAAATTATATAGGTCTCTTGTCAACCCTATTATGACTTTTGGTTCAGTGTATTGTATCATCTTCTTTAGTTCGATATTAATATAATCTAGCATTGTATGGTTATCGTTGTCTATCACAACGGCAGAACCATCATGAATACCACTCTCTATAATGATATCAGTTTCTTCCACGTACTACTTTTGCCTTCGATTGTCTTGCCATATTTAGACCAAGCTGTATAGTCCCCATCAAACTAGTGCCGAACCAAGTGAGACTTTATAACTTATATTTTTATTCATTCTTTCTTGTTTTTGCAGTTAAGCATAAAAAACATATTTTTCTTATCGTCTTACTCATAGCATGTTTATCCATAGTTTCGATAAATTTAGAAAACTTGTTGAGAAACAATTATTAAAATCTTGGCGTTTCGTACATCCATTTTTGCATATCCATTTTTAAATAAAAATCACAATATAATATGTAATTTTTAAATAATTTAATTATTATTAATTTTTCTTTATTTTAATTCATTATTATTAATTTTTCTTTATTTTAATTCTAAATAAGTTTTTAAAATTTTTAAATATAACATTTTCCAAATAATCATTTTTTACTTCCTTCACTCAATAAAGATTCTAAAAAGAAGGAAATTGTAAAGAAATATAGAATAAAAAAAAGAGTAATATTATTTTAGAAAAACTAGAGAGACTAAATTAAAGTTTCTTTCTCCAAACTATATCTAGAAAGACACATCTACCTTGTTCTACTATTAGAGGCATTAATTGTAATAAAATTTATAATTATTGGGTGAGAAAACAATATTAAAGAAGGATTTGCATAAATAAATTCCTTAAGTTAACCCATAATTGCAACATAAATTAATGAAACTATTAAAAACATCATTCTCTTTTTATTCATTTTTAAAAAATACTTAAAATTAGCAAAGAACTTAAGATAATAAAAAAATGATGCACCAACTTTAGAGTAAAATCTATCAAAATATTCGAGACCAAAACATACACATTATTTTTCCTTTTTTTCTTCGAGAGAGAGAAAGAATAAAATAAAGGAGGCTTAGGGAGAAAGAATATAGCAGAGTAAATAGATCTTTGTAGGAGGTCGTATGTAAAAATACATCTTTGCAAGCGGCTGATAGCATGGGTCATCTAAAAAAATTTAACCGTTTTTTACGCAAGCGATGACATGAGCCACCCATAAAAATATATTTATGCAAGCGGCCTATGTTTCCCGAGCTCGGACAAATGTCTTTGCAGGTGGCGCGAGATCGAGCCACTTGAAAAATATTTTACCCTCGCTTGTAAAAATCATTTTTAGTAGCATGGGACTCCACTAATATAAACTATTTTTTAACATTTCAAAAACTCCAATGAAAGATGTTGATAGTTTTATTTGATCATAAAAGACTAGAAAAATAAAAAAAATACATTATGACAGCATATTGTAAGCCAAATTTTTTATGACATGTTTTCATATTATTAATTAGTGGATTAGTAGTCAAAATTTTATAATATTAGAGTAAAATATACCAACGGTCTCTAAACATATTAGGTCCTTAACTTTTAAAATATAAATACAAGTTCTAAAACTTAGCAAAATATATCGTGTTAGATCTAAAACTGCCACATCCCCTATGATCATATGTAACGATGACATGGCTACTAACTCTCCTCTTTTGTCTCCTCACTCTCCCGCTTCGTTTCCCCATTTCTTTATCAAGTAGGGCCATTGTTCCTCCCTTCTCTCTCTCAATTGGGGTAGACAAAACAACAACAGCTATGGGCAGTGAGTCCGGTAAGCTTGCCGCTACCGAACCGTTTCTCAACCCATAATTACTGTTGTTGCTTCTTAGCGTGCTTGCCGCTAGAGGGACCTTCCACCCAACACACTCAAATATAGAAGAAGGAAAGGCATGCTCCAGAAGGAAAGGCATGCTCCACGTGAAAGCTAGTGGAAGAGGGCGGCAACGGGGAAGAAGCATCCGTCCTCTCTCGCTAGCATGGAGAGACAGAGGACGTCATCCTGCTCACACGTGGAAGCCGGTGGCAGAGGATAGCTACAAGGTGGATCTAGAGATAGAGGCCCCATGAGCATGCATATGGTTTCATCCCGTTTGCCGTGGAAGCTGGTGGCAGAGAGCAGCAACGAGGTGGATCTAGAGGCAGAGGCATCGTGACGAGGTGATCCTAAGAGCGTCATGTAGCATCACGTAGGTTGCCTAAAATTTTCTTCTTTATATAACACTGTTCCACCTAGTTTTACTCTTGCCTTCTATGAAACAATAGCGGCGACCCCTCCACTGTCCTATTGACCTCCTTGTTTCACCCCTTCTTGTCTTCATCGATGCATTCAGCACCTTTCTCTCCTTGTTCCTCGCCTGATAGCGCCCTGTAGAGCTTGATGCTCCGGCCAAGGATCGAACTCACATGAGGTATGAACACAACACATAGGAGAGCGGATTTGAGTGCACACACAGAAGAGATTTTGGTGACGAACACCAACAACGACATACACCTTTTGGCTTTCTGTATTGTAACACACACGCAAACTAATGATTACACAGCTTATGTAGCCTTGCATAGATGTACATAACTAACAGCCCGGTCGGGTCGCACGCACAACCACTATCCACTCACTCATAGACGATCAGGTGTCACACGTGTAAGACAGGCCGGTACAAGGACCACTATTAGTGGTCCGACCTAAGGCCTGGTATGACCCGTACTTAGACAGGCTGAGCTAGATCCGCACATTCGGTCAAGTCATGCATGAGCCCGACGGTGCGGTTCACCTGGTTAGCCCGACCCAACCCGTTTAGTCATTTTAAAATTTTTTAATTAATTTCTTTACTTATTCCACATTTTCTATATTTTTTTCCTATTTTTTTTCTAAATGTTCTATATATTTTTTTAATTTTTTTCACGAGCTAAACAAACTGTCGGCCTAAATCAGCCAATCTAAGCCTTGGCCGAGCTGTGCTTAGACGGCCACCTGACACATGGGTATGGCTCGGCATAAGCCGTTTAATAGCCAAGCCTAATCTAAACGGGCCAAGCCTATATCAAGCCAGGCTAGCTAGGTCGCCTATTTGACATCTCTAGCGGTGACCATGAGCCACGTCACAACATGCTCTACTAATCCTACGTATATACAGCTAACCAATTTGGCGCTACTCCTCTTATTCCTCAAACTCAGTCAATTGCTAGTTGTGCTGCAGTATACGCATCTACCGATCACTAGCATTGACTAACTCTACATGCAAAACTTGGACTAGCCATAGCCTACATGACACACACAGATGCATCTACCTAGAGGGTCAACGTGAATATATCACGTGCCTATCTACATGCAACTCATGGAAGACTAAAGATCATATGTCAATCAGGATTAGTGCTAACAGAGCTCTAGGCCGTCGTGCGCCGCCGCGACCAGCCCAAGATATTTTCCACCACGCGCGCCTAGCACTAATCCTAGCGGCCCAAGAGCTAACAAAGCTCTAAACCCTAGCGGCAGGTCGACAAGGAGCTCGCATAGCTCGCAGCCGCCGGCACGTGCGAGGCCTCCAAGTGCGCGCACGTCGACGGGGCGTCATGCAGCGGTGACCACGCCGGGGCTACGGAGCTCGAGGTCACCAGAACGGTGGCCGAGGTCATTAACGACACCGCCGTGGCGTCAGCATCCGTTTTCATGGAGGTCGGCTCTCTTGCCGACGACACGGTGGCAGATGCGGCGACGCCCCCGACGAAGAAGAGGCTGCCGCCATTGATGCACGTGTCGTCGAGGAAAAAAAGAGAGTAGGAAAAGGGAAAAAAAGAAAGGAAAAAACTTCTTAAGTGGTCCAAGTTAGTCTGTTTAATAATGATGTTACATCAATCTTCGTGTGATATACCACGTTAATATAATTTAATTTAAGATCAAAATGACACATTTTTATAACTTAAAATCTGAATTTATATTTTAAGAGTTTAAGAGTATGGACCTAAATGTCACAAACGAATATAGATGGTGTACTTTACTCTTAAATATTGTTTACACTTGTCCCAAGAAATTCTTATGGTATATGTGTTGTTTCACTACATTAGAAAAGTATATTTTGAGAAACAAAACTAATATTTGACCTGCCACAATCTTTTACAGTGAATATATGTTGATCTTGATTTATGGGTGCTAACCAAAAGAATATATGTTGTGAATAGGAGGATAAAATGTAAAAATTATATGTTGAAGAGGAGGTTATAATATAAAACAAAGCATGTTTTGAATAGGAGAATATCAACTCAACTCAATATATCATATCAGTTACAAACAAGTTAGGATATACTTAAGTTAAAACTCAATAAGAATCTTCAAATCACGGTTAGTCGTGTCAATATCTGTTTTCTAAGTATTTCTATTCAATTATAGATCTTCAGTTATATCCTAGTCTTTTAAGTCACTTCTTATTATCTCTTTTTATTAATTTTGATTTTTCTCTATCTTTTTTTATATTATTATCTTGACTTAAGATTCATATCTTTAAAGATCTCCTTTGAACATGATCAAACCATCTCAATTGATATTGCCTAAGATTTTCTTCAATTGGTGCTACCCCTAGTCGATCACATATATTCTCGTTCCGGACTTGATTTATTATTATATGATTATAAATCCAATATAGTATATGTATTTCTGTAATACTTAATTATTAAACATAATATCTTTTATAGACCAACATAGCAGGTCTAATCATCATTCTATAAAGATTATGAGGTTTAATCGTCATTCTCAAAGCTGATTCCTGATGTAATCATATTTTAATCGGAAAGTATTATTTGAATAAGAGGATGTAATATAAAAAATATGTTGAATAGGAGGTTACAATATAAAAAACAATATAAAATAAAATATATGTTGAATAGGAGGTCATAATATAAAAGAAAACATGTTAAGACTAGGAGGATAAAAAATAAAAATAAATTATATGTTGAGCAGGAGGTTACAATATAAAAGACAACAAATTATATGTTGAATGCGAAGTTATAATATAAAAGAAAATATATTCTGAATAGGAGGATAAAAAATCAAAAATATATGTTGAATAGAATAGGTTATGAATAAGAGGATAAAAATCAAAAGTACATGTTGGACAGGACAAATTATATGTTGAATAGAGGCTATAATATAAATGAAAAATATGCTATGAATAGAAGGATAATAAATTAAAATTATATGTTGAATAGGAGGTTATAATTTTTTTTTAAAAAAGTAAGCGCTTGAACCTCCGACCTTGTGGTTAACAGCCACACGCTCTAACCAACTGAGCTACTCCAGCTTAACGCTTGCAGAAAAAATATTGACCTGTACACTTCTATCACTTAAATGCAATCAGCTACTCCGATTAGTTAAATACCATTGCTAGTTAAATGCAATTAACTACTCCGGACGGCTATTTAATGAACAATTAAACCACTGGATCTTCACTGTGTCAAGACATGAACAGTCTGCTTTGGTCTATACTTTTGTAGATGCTGCCATTATCTGTTTGTCATCACGTAAGACATCATGATGTTTGTGATTCAGTTCCATTTTGATTGATTTATCTGCAACAAAACCAGCATATCTGTAGTGCAGTGAGCAAATAATATAGCATGACATCCATGTTTTTCCACAGATTTCTCGAATATAGTTAGAATGAGGGTTACCAGAGGCTAAGATCGTTATGCAGTATGGACTTACAGACATACTTCAAACGAAATTGTCATATGTGAAACATTTTCGATGATTAAAATGAGACAGGAACAAACTTAGTGTTGAAACATCGTGGCTGCGGTTAAGCTCGCCTCGTGATTCAGTAACACAAAAGTTCAGCATTGTCAAACTTTTGCACAGGACGGGGCAGCAACTCGCAGTGGGCAAAACTTAAAAAGAAAGAAGAGAATATAGTAGAAGGCTAGAAGCTATGGATATGTAACATTCCCAAACTAGCCACGAGTCTGACTCAAATCAATGCATTCCCTGAAAATTTCAATAAGCAAATAGCCAAATAGCTACTGCTGGGACACCGAAAACCTCAGAAGTTCAACGAACAATTAACAGAAGTACAAAGTACTTTTATTGGCAACAGACTGCGGATTACATATATCGCAACTGATTGCGTGGATTCATTAAGGAAGTAAACATATCAGCTTTTCGAAATCAGTGTGCGCGATCATAGCAACCCTTTTATACTCTGTACTGCCGATGCACCAAGTCATGTTGGTTGCATTATTTTCATTTGCCGAAAGAACCACTGCCAAGATTTCTCTCAAGGGTCCAGTTCGTCTGCCAGTTCACGACAGCTCGCCTTACTACAGCTTGGGCATTGCGGATCTCTGCATCAGTGAACTTGTGCTCCACAATCCCTATCGGTCCTGGCTGTAGAACGTTTATTACCGTCTCAACATCTTGCTCCATCTGCCTGAAAAAGTGTTACCATCAAGAAAGCAAAGTTAAAACTCAATTTCATTCCATAGTAAAGGTTGCACAAAAATGCCTACCTAACAAGGTTGCTGAAATTTTTTTAAGGTAATACCTACCTGACAAGTTGGGGCAACCTTCGAGGTAACAGCCTCAGGAAAGACATCGCGCTAATCTTCTTAATTCAGACTGGTTCGTGCGATAATATGTGCTGCGATATATATACATTTAAAGATCACTTGATTTTGAAGAACATCCAGATGAAGTTATGGTTAGTTACCATTCATAACAAATTAACCGCAATACAAGTATTTTTGAAGAAAGAAAATTCTCCGATAGAACTATTGGATAATCAGAATATGAAATCGTCATGGAAATTTCAGAACACATGAAAATACTTGGCTAGATCAGTAACTCGAGACCTTGGCCTTGGAGAACTTGTGCAAGCAGGAGAGGGTTAGGGCAGAAATCTTGACGAATCGAGCGAAAATAGGAGACGGATCCTCACCGTGGTGCGGCTGCGCTGCGACCTGCGAGGCGGCGTTGCCCGGAGAAGAAGTGATGGTCGCCGGCGGGCGAATGAAGGACACGCGCGAGCAGCCGATGCGGCGGGGTTGGAGAGGACGCCAGCAGCTCCCTCCCGAGGTCGAGGGGCGCAGAGCCTGCCGCGCTTTCTGGGGGCGGGAGGTGGCGCGGGGGCGGGAGGCCGGGAGTCGCCGGCCAGCGGCGGCGTCCAGGAGAGTAGGCGGCGCTCGAGGTTTTTCCTTTTTCTCTCTGTTTCTTTTCTTCTTTTTTTTTCGTGCGAGCGAGGCGCTCGAGGTTGACACATGGAGGAGAGCAGACTCCTTGATGGGCTACGTTGGGCCACATCGGATTCCCTCGTGTCGCAAAAAGGTATGCCTTTTCTCCTGAGTTCTAATTTTCACATTAGGCACCAATTGATCCCCAACTGTTGTATTGTTACACATTTAGTGATTTGATAGGTTGTTTTCACCGATGTGACATATTGATCTTCCCAATAATAATATTAAGTCAACATAGTGGTTATGATGTGATGGTCACGTCACATAGACTAATATAATTTCTAATCCCATTAAAAAATTATAAATTGATACACAGCGCAAGGCTGATGGTGTAGATCCTAGCGGTAGCAAAAACAGTAGTGTTAGTGATAGTGGCGAGTGACGGGGGCATAGGTCCCAACGACAGCAGAGGCAATAGTGTTGACGAGATCGATGACGCCAACGATGTAGGTTATGGCAGCAGTGAAGGCAATGGTGTTGGTAATATCGGCAAGCAACATGTGCGAATAGAGCAGAGGATTGGTGATGGCTAGTTGAATGACTCATCAACTTCTTCTCAATGGACATCTAGTTCTCCCATCCATATAAGATTGGTCCACTTGATTACTAGCCATTCGTGAAGTGCACCGCTATCCTACATCTAAATAATAACAAATCAATACTTTCTACGATATTAAACCAACGCAAGGGTAGATCCTAATCAACTTTTGAACTCAACTCAACTCAACTCAACACAGCCTTTCGGTACTAAACAAGTTGGGTAAGTTAGAGTTAAAACCCAATAAAAATCTCTAAATCATAGTTCAGCTACATTAATAGCTGATTTCTAAGCATTTCTATTAAAGTACAGATCTTCAGCTATATCACGCTCTTTAAAATCCCTTCTTATTGTCTCTCTCCATATTAATTTTAGTCTTTCTCTATCGTTTTTTATATTATTATCTTAACTTAGAACTACACAATATACTAGTTTCTGAAGATCTCCTTTAGATATGACCAAACCACCTTAAATGATGTTGGACAAGTTTTTCTTCAATTGTTGCTACTCTAGTCGATTACGTATATCCTCGTTCGAGACTCAATCCATTCTTATATGATCATAAATTCAATATAGCATATGTATTTTTGTAACACTTAATTGTTGAACATTATGTCTTTTTGTTTTATCCTCTCTTCTTATAAGGGCAAAGTCAATCTAACTAAAGTATTGATCGCTATTTAAAAATCAATAAATAAGATTGTCTCTTTCTAAAAAAAGTATTGGCTATCATCAGATCAAAAGCTATATCAAAGTCTAAGATTTTCTCTTCCTTCTGATTCCTACCACCATATCCAAAACCTCCATATGCCACCTTGAAACCTATACCTATGCACCTATATAGCCATTAAGATCTCTTATAAAAAAATTTCACTAGTAGGTAAGCTTTAACCAAGCTATCTAAGTTTTCTTAGAAATGTTTTTTTAGTACTCTCATCCTAACTTACTAGGGACATACATACCGATTATGTTTAAAACTACATCACTAATAATAAGTTTAATTAAGATGATCCTATCCCCTTGCCTTTTCACCTCCACCCCACCATTCTTGAGCGTTTTATTAATCAAAATTTTTATTCCATTTATGTTTGAAGTTGTCCCTGTATACTAGAGCTTGAAGTTAGTACCATCCACCTCCTTCTCCTTCTGACCCTTTCATTTAGTCTCTTGAACACACAAGATATTTACATGACTCCTAACCGCTGTCTCGACTAGCTCTCTTAACTTACCTGTAAAGGACCCTATATTTTAGCTATCTAAATGAATTGTAGTTGGCTCAACTTACTTCCTTATCCTTCGCACCTGCTAAGTTAGGTGTAAAGACTCTTGCTCATTTTCTACCACACCAGGGCACCGATGTAACGTGCTACTAAGAATGCAATGGCCCGATCCTTACTCACTTGACACCATGTACAGATCACAACATGATGCGTCACGGGGGTAACGATTTGGTTCTTGCCTATTTAATATCATACCAAGATTCCGATATGACACGTCGTTAAGAGGGTTACACCTCAAATCACCTTTCGAAGCACTACCAAATATAATACTAACCAAAGATCTAACCTATTTCTAAACCTAATTAAACAGTACTTCTTCTAAAGCAAACCCAAGAAGATACACATGTAGAAAAATAAAAAATCCACCCGAGTCAACACAGACAACACACAGATTGAACACTAACCTCGAACACAGAATGAGACCACAAACTAGACAAGAGCGATGGATTGAGCAGCGAGACCATGAAGTAGAGAAGAGCGACGGATTGAACACTAACCTCTACTAATTTAGCTCAAGGATCTAGCTTCCATCATCGAATCCCCTTCTACGCTACCCTCCACAACACCGCCCTTGAGCGTATCACCTCAACCACCCTTCGTGTTACAGGGTTTCTCTATACGGTGAAATGGGAAAAGAGGGAGAGAGATGGCCAACGCTCTTTATTTTCTACACAGGCAACCGACTTAGCAATGTGACATGACCATCCTCATCCCGACCACCATGCTGACTTAGTATTATTGACAAGTTCAACCTACCATGTTAGTGAAAACCACCTGGTAAATTACCAAGTTGTAACTCTATACTGGATTTGCTAGTTGAGGGATCACCCGTGCCAAATATTTCGGTTGAGAGAGAAAATTTAAACTCGGGCAATAGTTAAGGGAGCAGAAGTTTACTTTTTCCCCTCGTGTCGAACTGCGGCCCATGTGAAACAAGCGGTGGCTACATTTCAGATTTAGTCCAATCAAACACGTTCCAACTTAGGTTTGCATCAGCCAAAACCACTGCCATATTTTTGTCTCATTAATTTATTAAATTCTATGAACTTATTTTAACAAGATATTGCGATCAAAGTCACACCTCAAAGACCATAAAAATTGTCAAATGTCATATCTTTTTACCGGAGGGAGTAAAATTATTATGGTATAGAGATTTGAGGTTGAAAATTGGGAATGCGAAATGACCAGTTTTTAAGTACACGGGTGAAAATTGGACTCCAATTTGAGTATAAAATGGGGAGAAAAATCTTTTTTAACAAAATTAATCACAAGCATGACTGTTATCAGCATAAGTTTAAATATTTTCCATTAAAATCGGCAAAGAGAGCAGGGATTTTGCAAACCGAGAAACGTATAGGATGCAAGTGCTACAAATAAGCTGCAAGGGTGTTTTTCAAATTCCAAGTGACATCTATTTGTTCTGGGGAAAAAGAACTGTACATACTTTTAACAGTAAGCCTCTGCGCATTACGGACTATCATGTTACAACAAATGTTAATCAGTTAATATGACACTGAATTAGCACAAGAACTCAATCAATAGCCCTTTCAAAGATTAAAACATAAAAGGGCGCTGAACAATCTGAAATTACATACAATTCTCACAACCAACAAAAGGAGTAAGAAAAAGAAAGATACATACACCTCTATTCTTCTGAACTTTCCTACCAAATTATACCAACCATGATAAGCCTAAAAAATCATACATGGCATATCACAACAATGTAGAGCCTGTACAACTTTTAAGAAACAACAGCTGTTAGACTCTACAGATAATCATGTCATCAAATAGCAGACATGCAATCAATATTCTTCTTCACTACTTAAACAATGTGCTCCCAAGGGTGATGATGGCGGTTCCGTCACCCATAATCATAGTCAGAGACATCTCTGTCTCAAGAATTCGATCTAGTTCTGTTGCGACTAACCTCATCTTTGGCCTTCTTCTTGAACATGGCTTCAGGCACTGAAAGGTGAGTCCAACAAACTCTTTCATACCTTCTGAGGTGAAATTGGTATCTAACCTTGGGTCAATTAGTTCATTTGAACTGAAATGCCCTTCAATCTTTCAATATGGCAAGAAAATGGATGTCAGCTGGAGGTAGGATATGGAATATACTCGTGTGCAAGAAACTGCAATTATCTTCTGAAAAAGTTCTTATTTTTCCTTTTTGGAACTTTATATCTCAGTTGAGGTAGGAAAACAGCATCAAATGTCAAGGACTTCTTATGACAAAAGGTGCGAAAAATGCTTCAATGCAGATATTTCCTAACTGTTGTTGAGGAAATCCCTGGCTGACTGCCTAACAGTGGCATTTACCAAACATCCATAGTTACCATTTTGTTGATGTGGACATAAACCAGCTACGCCAGATTATTATTGGACCAATAAATCAAAAATATGTTCTTTTCCTAGCAACAAAGGTAAGAACCTTCATATGGTCTCTATAAATATTAGGGAATGAGTCTGAACACTGGGTTTAAGATATTTGAAACAGCAAGTAGAAGTGTTTAGCTTTCTTTCTTCGTAACAATAGCTAAATGTCAATGGAAATTACCCACTGGGCCAGAGATTCTCTGGAATCTGGAGATATAAAGCAAGCAGCTTACCTTCCAGTAATCAACTCCAAAAGGAAAACTCCAAAGCTGTACACATCACGGCTTTCAGAAAACTGTACCACCGATTGTACCCTAAGAAGAAAGATGAGTAATGAAACATCAATTACTATATTACAAAATTAGTGACTAAATCATTCCACAACTGCAGGACTTAAGTTAGAATACATGAATTGAAGACCTTTTCCTAAAACTGTGATTGACTTGTGACAAATTTATTTTACAAGTTTTTCAAAATAAATATTATATGGTAAAGCAGTGGTCAACATATATATTGTCTTTCAATTAAAAGAACATATCTATTGTCTGACGTTAAAAATAGAAGATAAAAAGATGTTGTAATTAGTCTTACTCAGGATCTTGGTACACACTACTACTAAACCCATGAGATGGGCCGACATCTTCGTATCCTCTAAGTAACCTAACAAGTCCAGCATCAGCCACCTTTGCAATGAAATTTTCATCAACCAAGACATTGCTTGTCTTGAAATCCTTGTGAATCAAAGGAGGCACAAGAGTATGCAGATGATTCAGACCTGCAATATATATATATATAATTCATGGCACCAAAGCAATCCTTGTAACTCAAAGAAGGCTCAGGACATGCAGATGATTCAAACCAGCAAATGAAACAGAATTTATACTTATTACTTGATGTTTCCAAAGCAATTGGATAAATCACTAATGTTATTACCTTTAGCTGCTCCAATGGCTATCAAGCCTTGTCAAGGAGCTTTTCCTGGTATCTGGTAAAACGTGCAAGACTTCAGAAAATATAGCAAGGGCACAAAAGCCAATATCAAGTTCCTAACTAAAACATTACCATAGAGATGGCCAGAGACACTGCCATTGGGCAAGTACTCATACACTAGCATTTGTAGACCCCCTTCTTGGCAATAACCAATGAGAGTTACAATGTTCCGATGACTAATCTCTGAAAGCTTCATAACCTGCAGGGACACCAAAGAAGTTAATGGGAATGCTGATTTATGAGGCTGAAACAAATGCATTTATTTACCCATCCCTATCTAATTTATGAAACTTTTTGGACTAGTAAATGACAATAATTAACACGAGACAGATATTACTAACTTCCAAACAAGCCATTAAAATGTTTACTCTATGCCCATAAATATGGCACACTTTAGTGAGATGCAGTTGACTTGTGAATCCAAATGGAGTAACACAAAGTACCAAACATTGAAGTCGCATCAGAAGACACCCAAAGAAGCCAGACAACTTACAAACACATGAGAAACAATTAAGACCAACACAGTTCAGAAGATAGCTCAGGACAGCTAAATTGCATTCTTCTAAAAAGTTCCAATCTTCGTCAACAACAATATCCCTGATTCTGCATCCACATTTTACCTCTTCAGCAAACTCCTGCCTTGGCACCCCAATGCGCTTCTTGATCGCGACGACGGAGTCGTCAAGAAGGAGGCCCTTGTACACCAACCCAAAGCTGCCCAGGCCAACCAAGTTGGCCTCACTGAAGTTCTTGGTTGCCTGTGCCAGCTCGTCGAACGAGAATTGCCTCGTTCCATGGTGCTCCGGCGCCAACGAGCTCTGACCACCCTTGCCCCACTCCACTGGCACATTACACTACACATTAGCACAATGACAAATCGCCGTGGCACAGCATTGCCGTCCACAGAGAAGACAAAGAACAACAATGGCAAATTCACCTAGGGTGGAAGGATCAGAGGAGCCGGTCTCGGAGTTGCGGTTACGCCGCGCCCTGAGCCGTGCCGCGCACCACAGCGCTAGCACCGCGGCCACCACGGCGAGCAAGACAGCGCAACTGGCGGCAATGCCAGCTACCTCGGCGACCGGCAATGACATCCGGGCGGTGCCCGTGACATCGAATCCGCAAGGGAGCGGTTGGTGGACTCTCCCTCCGTCGTCCTCGTCGTCAGAGCAAGCGGCAACCGCAGCACTGCGCTTCCTGGTAAAGAATGGGCAAGCGGCAGCAGCAAGCGGAGCCCCGGAACCATCCCAAACCTAAGCACCCGGCGGCCAATCCATCCGCATAACCCTCGCACCAAACCCCAAAATCAGCGGGCGCTATAGCTCCGGCGTTCATCAATGGAGCGATCTTTCTCCGAATTGGCGCGTCGACGGGGGCAATGAGGCCAAGCTAGGTAGAGGGCTGGGGCCAAGAACCCCCTTTTCTTGGTTTCCCTACCCGCTGCCAAGAAGAAGCGGCGGTTCTTTAAAGAGGGGGAGTGAGTGGACCGGGTGGTGGTGGTGGCGGCGACGGATAGAGGAGAATGAGGAGAAGAAGAAGAAGAAGCGATTGAGGAGGAGGACAGGGGGCAGGAGGAGCAATTCACCACCCCCCACATGGTAGAGTTTGCGGGGATCCCTCTTGTTGTGATTGTCTAAGGGAGGAGGGAATGGGATGGGAGCCATCGCCGCGGCGTCCTGCCCCCTCAACCCATGAGTGCGCGCGCGTCGGGCGGCGCGTGCGAGCGTGGGCTGGCCGTAGCCGGCGTAGGGCCGCCTCCTCGGCGCGGCTGGGGGGTTGGTGGTGGTGGCCTCGCCCTTTGGAATCTGAATCTCTCCGGTGCTACGAGGTTGTTTTGTCACTGTTTAAGGGGATCAAAAGGATGTTAACCGTAACATTATCTCGTAATTCTAACCGTGGGAATTAGATAGTAGAAAATGTAACATTGTTGGGAATCCAAGCTTTAAAAAATCGATAATTTTCCATCCGAGGAGTAATATATAATTGACACGTGCTTTAGGCTTTGTTTGAGGAGATTTTAGTAGCTATAGATTCTTTTAGCTCCCCAAACACTCTATATTCTCATCTAAATTCTAATAATATATTAGTTATAAAATTTAGAAAATAGACTATGAGCCACAAGATGAGAAACATAATTTTTTTATACTCTCACTAACGGTTTATCAGAATCTTAATCTTCTCAGATAGGGTCCTAATACCACTTTTTCTCTAATGTTGATTACACTGAAATCGGTTTTACCAAATATGGGAATCATCTAGGATTACTCCATGATTCCTATGAATCTAATCTGCATTCCTGCAACCCAATGTACCATTAGTTAAAAAGTGCATATCTAGAAATGATGCAAATTTCACAAAACTACTCATATTTTAACAAAATTATCGGAGATTTAAAATCAAATTTATCACATAATTACTAAAATTATTTTAGTATTAATTTAACCATAAAACTGTAATATTTTTAACTCTAATATAACCATACAGTAGCATTAGGGATTTCAATGGTAAATGATATAGTTTTATGATAATTTCGATACTAAATATATCGTTGTGATAGTTATTCTTATATATGTAGTTTTGTGATAAATTTAGTGTTAAATTTGTAGTTATGTGATATTACGTTTCAAACCTATAGTTTTACGATAATTTGGTTAAAATATATATAGTTTTTTCTAAAATTTACTGTAAAAGATCTTATTACAAAGTTTCCTTCCTTCAATTTCCTCACTCTTTCATGTATATTTCCTCACTCTTTCATGTATATTTATATTTGCTCTATTTTCTATTTACGTATATTACATTTTCTTCAAATGTTATATGGTCACTTGTTAGGAAGGTGAAATCATATTAGACTAAAACTAAGAATTTAACCTCCTAGATAGCCTACGTATCAATGGCATAGAAATATCTACTTATCGGTAGTACTTCCTCTATTTTATTTTATATTATAAGACAATAAAAATTAAACTTTTAACTTAGATTTATAGGAAAAGTTAATAACTCTTATAATATCAAATTAGTTCAATTAAACGAATATATTTTGATAATATATTTATTTAGTGTTGAAAATATTGCTATATTTTTTTATAAATTTAGTTAAACCTAAAAATTTTGATTTAAAAAAATTAAACCGTCTTATAAATAAAACGGAGGGAGCATAGAGGATGCAACCTCAATTTTTATCTAAAAGAGAGGATACACGATAAAATATCTTGTCAAAGAACAATGGCGAAAAGGGGCATCCGGACATCAGATGGGAGTACAGAGAGAGATGGCGATAGCCTGACGGAGAGAGAGTGAGAGATGGATGGCTGACAGGAGAAAACGAGAGAATCTGCTTGCTCTCGAGGAGGCCATTGCCGATTGCTGTCGATCGTCCAATTTCCTGTCCATCTCTCTCAAGCGTCTCCAGCAGCATTGACACACACATTGGTTGCTGTCGTCGGAGATCCTGCCTGCCGGTGCACCGAATCTCTCCTCGTTTGCAGGATCTTGATTTGCTCTGGCTTCTGCATGGCGCCGGAGAACCTGGTCGCTCGTCACTCTGACGTGTCCAACTACTACGTGCTAGTAATTGTTGGGTTTGGTGCTTAGCTCACTGACACAATTTGTTAATTTTTTTTAAAATATAGACATACAATCGTATAAACACAATACACTTATCTATATAAATAAATACATTTATAACCATAGCGTCTTTAAAAATTGGACCGATTTATTTTAATATTAATAAAATCATCACATATGTCTCACTATTATTAATATATTGTTTACTGTTAAAAATAATAATAATAATTAGTCATAAATACGAGCGTCAAATCTAAAACTTGAATAGGTTTTATCACAAGAAATTTTACCAAACTTGTGGAGATAGATATTATTAGATGTCGCAATATTTTAGATCTAAGCCAGACACGTTTGTTTCGAGCAATAAATAAATCTTTGGTTAGTTACGGCTGACAAGAATTATAAATAAAAAATAATTATGTGTAAGACTATTATATCGTATTATTAATGGTTCAAAGCTAATGCTGAAAATTGACTAAAATGAAGAAAACCTTAAAGTGTAAAATTTAAATTTTAGTTAGGATTGATAAGTCGACAATCAAACATACATGATAGCCAAGCAAACAGGCCCGATAACACCAAGCTAATAGCTTAACTGTTTCTAGTCGCCCTCACCCATATATGTCAATATGTGTACGTACAGACACAACCAAGAGCATCCCAAGCTAGCAGCGGCAAACACTTGAAGTCTGGCCATGCGCCCATGCATATGCGTTGTTTCCTTCGACGACGCCGGAGACGCTAGCTAGCTCCATAATTCTTAACGATAATTCTTAAAAAATTAAGATCAAATCAATAAAACTTTAATTATCGATAACTCTTTTAAAGACATTAGAATACAATATACTTTAATAAAATAAATATTTATATATTTTATAGATGGTGTCGTTGTTTAAAATATTATGAATTACTGAGACGGAGAGAGTAGCTTGCATGGCCTCTACCCATCCCCGGATCGGACATGCGTCGTCCGATCGGACAGCCGGAGCCGCCGCCAAACGAGTGAGTTGCAGTAGCTAACTTCCTAGGATGAAGCTAAAACAGTGCAGCCATGGGGTCCAGTCAGTCAGATATTCCAAGATCCAAATCTGAATCCAATGAACTCTGGGATTTGGGTAGCTCGGTCACACGCTCATGAACCCAGGTAGAAGAAATTGCAAGTGTGACAACTGACTAAACACAGTATAATTAACTCTAAATGTTTGTAGTAAAGTAAGATATCAGCTTCTAAAATATTCTTGCCTGAATATAAAAGTAGATCTTATATTCTCTCTAGAAAGAAAAGTACATGTTTTGTATTTTTCATACAAGAAGCATATGCGTTTAAAAATGGCAACATATTTTGGTGTGCTAATACTGCTTCACTTATTCTCTTATCTTTATCTGAACAAGGCAACCATGAACAAACTACAAGTCAGATTTTCATTATTGACTTTGGCTGTCTTTAGTTACAGCACATTTAAGCTGAAAACGTCGAGAGAGAAAAATCGCACTACTAATTGTTAGAAACAGATCAGCTTGCTTTGACATGTAGCTTAATACTTAATAAACAGAATCTGATATGATCAGATCACATGTTGTCACAAAACGGCTTCAAGCCTTCAACTGAAATGACCTGAACCTGGACAGCATTTCAGAAAACATAGACTGCGTTTTACTTTTCGTTGCATGATATCTACACGAACTGATACAGCCCTTTTAGTAACAAGTAGACCAAATAAAATGCCAAAGTTTGGAGCAAAAAATAATGAGGATGTCACTTTGTTTCAAGAACTTCAAAAAAAAAAGAAGAGGAGGAATAGGGCCACATGCATGCAGCATGCTGCTGCAGCTATGGAGATGAGAATCCAATGACTGATACAGCAGAAACACTCGTTACAATAGGCCAGCTTCCAGCCAGTTGCATGCAGAATTGTAGGGAAGAAACCTCTTACCTAATCTACATCCAGAGATGTCAATATGTCATTATTGCAAAGGATCAGATATAGCACAATGTTAACCTGCCACTAGTTCCATGGCTGTTGATCAAGGAAGATGCTCAAAGAAGATGCAGCATCTTATCCAAATGAGACTGCACATCCAGCTGAAATAGCTTATGAATGCAGTTGACTAGAGATGGTAGCTGAGGAGACACAAACTAGCACTAGATCCTGTTCATGTTGTCTGATACACACTGAACTAAAGTTATTTCTTTATGTTAATGAACTAAAACTACTGCCTGATAAGGACAATAAGGTGAATCACTGTAAGTTCCCTTGGTGTTTCATGTAACTTGCCATTTTTACCTGAGGATTTCAAACGATCAATACACAAAAATGAAGAAACAACTATTATTTGAGCCTTTGAGGTGAAAAAAAAATAAAGATGTAATCACCAGCGGCGAAGGCAGAACCAAAATTTTGGGAGGCTAGTGAAAATTAGCAGAAAATTATTGATTGATGTATATGTTACTTGTATGTGTTTTCCACCATATTATCATGATTAAAATATGCTTAAGTTTGTTTGTTGGTTCACACTGTCATTAGTATAGGGAATACTGCTAGAGTGCTACTGAAAAAAGGAGAAAAAAAATTATATGCACGCATTGCAGCGTGCTTTTCCAGACTCGAATTTGGTCGCTGCGGTGTCAGACAGGACGCTGCATGCTGCTCGTTGCCGCCGGACTGGTGAACTTGTTTGCTAGGTGTAGAAATGTGTTTATAATGAGAGACCTATATATATATATATACACAGAGGTTCAGTGGTTTTTATCATAATGTCGGTAAACTGGTGCGCCGACGGTACATGAAGCACCCGAACCTGTCCTAATACGATCTTATCACGTAAGAAGTGGATGTTTATCTTTATATGCTTCGTACGTCGATGATAGATCAGGTTGGTGGTCATGTAGAAGGTGCTGACGTTATCGCAGTAGACGATGGTCACAGAGGGAATAGATGCATGGAGCTCCTGGAGAAGCTGGCGAAGTCAACAACACTCGGCGACGACCTGGGCAACGGCACGATACTCGGCTTCGACGCTGGATTGAGACACTGTAGTCTGGTGCTTTGAGGACTAGGAGACTAGAGTGTCGCCGAGGAAGACACAGTAGCCGGATGTGGAGCGTCGAGAGTCGGGGTAGCCCGCACAGTTCGTGTCGAAGTACGCGGTGAGAGAGTTGATGGGGCTAGAGCTAGAGAGTTGATGTGTTTGATGGGAGTGAGACAGTATCAGCCGAAACCGATGAGGGTGGTGGGGCCGATGGAGGTCCAATGTGAGTAGCATCGGAGCGGAGAGGAGTGTGATAGCCGATGGAGAGGCCAAAGGTGAGATTGATGGAGGAGACCGGGAGGGTACGATGTTGGTGAGGAGAAAGTCGAGATCGCCAGACGAGAGTCTAGGATGAAGTAAACTGAAGGGGAAGCAGGACTAGTCAAAAACAACATGGCGGGAGACGATGATCTGGTGGGTGGAGAAATCGAGACATTGGTATCCCTTGTGGGATAAGGGATAGCCAAGAAAAATACAGGCGGTGGAGCAGGGTGCAAGTTTGTGAGGAGGTGGCAATGAGATTGGTATAGCAGAGACACCTAAAGACGCATATGTAAGAGTAGTCGAGTGCCTTGTGATACAAAAGGGTATAGGGGACATTGTGGCGAACGGAGGAGCAAGGGCGTCGATTGAAGAGGTAAGTTGCGGTGGTTAGTGCTTTAGCCCAGTAGGATGTGGGTAGGTGGGCATGAAGTAGCATAGTGCGATTCATGTTGTTTAATTTGCGAAGAAGGCGTTTGGCTTTGCCGTTTTGGGGAGAGGTGTAGGTATAGGAGAGGCAGAGATGGGTGCCACAGGAGGTAAAGAAGATTTAGATGGTACAGTTGACAAACTCTGTACCGTTATCAGTTTGCATGGCTTGAATAGAGAGGTTGAATTGGTTGGAGACATAGTTGGTAAAGTTAATGAGGTAGGAGGCGACATCGGACCTGCTGGTTAGTAGAAAAGTCCAACAATAATATGTATAGTCATCGAGTATTGCGAGATAGTACTGATTACCATAAACACTCTTAACTAGAGAAGTCCACACATCATAGTGTATTAACTCAAAAGGTCACGAGGTACATGACAGAGTTTGAGAAAGGCAGCCGCACGTGTTTGCCAAGTTGTCAAGAGTGGCAAACAGTGGAGCTGTTGTGGTTACACATGATGGAGGCGCTACGACAGAGATTGGCGACAGCGTCGGGGTTGGGATGACCAAGGCAAAGATGCCATAGGTTGGTGGAGATGGCGATGCTGGCGTGCAGAGTGGACAGTGTAGTGGAGATAGTGTAAAGATCGCTGTTACTATTGCATCGAAGCATTTCGCGTCGGGTCCGGATATCCTTCACAAAGAAACCAGAAGCGTCAAATTCAATTGAGCAATTGTTATCTCTTGTGAATTGGAAGACAGATACTAGATTGTGAATAAGGGAGAGGACAATGAGGACATTGCGAAGTGGAAAGTTAGTTATGGGTGTAGACAAGAGGGAGTCACCACGGCATTGGATAGGGAGAGAGTGGCCATTGCCGATGGTGATGAAAGGGGAGGAGAAGGGATGGCGAGAGAGAAGTATACCGACCGATGACGCCATATGGGATGACGCACCAGAGTCCAGCACCTAAGGGTGCTGGGGTTGGAGCATCATCTGATTGAGGGCAACGACGAGGCTAGCCTGGTTCCATGAGAGAACCGATTGGGTGGGTGGTGACGATAGGATTGGCTAAGGCGGTTGGGTGGGAGCTGATGCCAGGTGGGCCTGAGGATGGGTGCCGAGAACCCTTGGTTGCCAGCCGATGGGACTACATAGTTGGGGCTGGGGTGCCCAGGGGTTGTAGCAAAGCCATGAACCCATGGGACTAGCAGACAGGGTAGGGACTGAAGCAAGGCGCGGTTGTATCAGGCCGCTCCAGTTCTTGCCCTTGCCTTTGTCGTTGCCACCGGCGTGGGCTTTGTTGCCAGGGCTAAAGCCATGGCTACCAGAGCCACGAGAGGTGACTGCAGCGCACGGTGGTCGGTAGCCGATGGGGTTGGAGCAGCCATGATCGGCTGCGGCGAGGAGAGCGGTGTGAGCCACAGTCTTCTCGTCGTTGGCCAGGCATAGTTCTTTGAGAACTAGCATGTTGTGGGCCCGAGCGAACGTGGGAAGAGGTGTGGAATTGGCGATGTCATTAGTGGTGTTTGAGAAGCAGGGGTTAAGTCCTCGCAGGAGGGTAAAGACGAGTTGTGAGTCAGCCATCGGGTGATCAACATCACGGAGGGCGACATTCTTGACCTTGAGGTGTTGGCAGTACGAGGAGACAGATAAGTCTCCTTGTACCATAGAGTAGAATTCATTTAGGAGGAAGATGGCACGCGGCTGTTTGTTGGCGAGGAAAATTCACTCGATGGCCATCCAAAGATTCCGGGCGGTAGGGTCGGAGTCATCGACCGAGCCAAGTAGCCAGCTGCGCACGTAGCACTCGGCGATATCCCACTGGAGATCATCGGGTCGAGGTGGAGCGGAGCCATCGATGTGAGAACGAAGGCCAAACTTTCCACATAGGGATTTAAAGAAAAATATCCACTTGGAATAGTTGGCATTGAGGTCAAGGGAGATGGGAACGTGAGATTTCACGTTAATGGTGGCATAAGGTGGTGAGAAGATCGACGAAGTGGTGCCCGAGGTATGGTTAGGACCGCCGATGGCTGGAAGAGATCCGGTGACTGGAAGAGTGCCGGAACTAAGAGCCGACTCGGTGATCATGACGAGAGAGTAATGGGGCGTGATAAGCCGATGAGGAGTCGTTGGCCGATAGGAGTAAGTGGCCAATGAGGAGAGTGGTTGGCCGATGGGAGTAGGTAGCGGAGTAGTTGAGTGAGGAGTGGGTGGCAGAATAGGTAGGCCATGAGTGGGAGAGAGTAGGTGGGTCACAGGCGTGAGAAGGTTCACTTCCATGAAGGGAGGTTTCACGTCCGTGGACTCATGGACGTAACGGAGTGGAGTGGACGCGAAAAATCAGAGAAGGTGCGGACACGAAGAAAGATGGTTCACGTCCGAGAAGTAGAAATTCGTATCCGTGGACACGTCAGAGTGGCTCGGACGCGAGTGGAGAAGTTTCGTATCCGGGAGCAGGTGAGCGTGTCGAAAAAGTGGGAACCGAGAGGGTTCCGGCCGATGGAGAGCGGACGAGTCCAGCCGATAGAGGGTGGATGGGTCCAGCTGATGGAGACGACGAGCGCAGAGTTGCGCCGGCGTCGGAGAAGAGGAAGGTGCGCCGAAGCAAGAAAAAACTAAGGCGGGTCTGAACGAGACGAGGTGGCGGATAGAGGTCGTCGCCTTGTCACGTGGTGGAAAAGGTGGGGAGAGAGGGTGATGAAGGAGGAGAAAGCCGTCTGTGGAGGAGACGGAGAGAAGAGAGCTGAGACAAGAAGGCAACGGAGACGAGAAGGCAGAGGGGAGCAGTCGAGATGAGAAGGCAGAGGAGAAATACCGAAGAAGAAAGTCTACGATGGGAAGAAAGCGTCGGCTTACCGGCGAGAGGATGCTAGCGTGCCGGGGATGTCTAGACCTGATTTGATAGTATGTAGAAATATTGTGTATACTAAGACTAAGACTCTAAGTCTATAAAAGAGTCAAGACTATATATATACTGGTCTAGTGGTCTTATACTAGGCCACGCAAGGAGACACTATCTATCCTGTTGTGTTTGCCACTGCTCACTACTAGTTTTTTTAATGTTAATTTAAAAGAGTTATTCAATGCTAAATTTAATGAATCTAAAATATGGCAATTAAGTAGAACGCTTTTTTCTTTGATAATGGAAATACTAGGAAGGACTGAAGCATTATATAGACCTATACTGACAGCGCCATTGATTGAAAATTTGTCTAGAAAACACTTTTACAAACTAGTAAGCATTTAATGAAAAAGATACTAAACCATCATTCAATGCAGCAGGCCCATTCAAGATCAACAACTGGAAAAGAGAAAAAAGTCATCATTGTTTTTTTTTCTTGAAGAGAGAGACACAGGTGAAAGTTCCCCATATATGAAGGCGTGTGAGTTGTAGGTAGGGTTTGCAATATCATGTGGTTACTATATGGTTTTTGTGATTATCACCTACGATAATCTTTTTAGTTTTTTAAATCTCACGGTAACCTTATGGTTTTCACGGTAACCAAATGATTATTGTGGTAACGATAATATTGCCAAATAGCGATAACCCTCATTAAAACGGTAAGAGAAATCTTTTGTAAAAGGATACTCGGTACTCCATAGCCAAGGAAGACAACATAATTGCACAGTCCTGAAATCACAGCTAGCATATCTACTTTTCTCCTTAATGTCTGGGCTATTTTCATTATGAATGTTTTGTGCCACCGTTTTTAATGGTCCTTTGGGTCCTGCAGCTGCATTGCTGCAGGAGCCTCAGGTCCACTCATGCAAAGCCACCCATATGGTGATGACATTATGAGATCTGAAGAAATAAAAGCAGGTGCCAGAGAAAAAAAAACAGTGAGAATCAGAGAAGCCAAATCCAAGAACCCCCTTCAGTTCCCTGTTCTTCACTGCAGCACTTCATGGCTGGACATATACATGATACATCTGCACTTCACTATAACAGCAAGGGTAATTGATTGATTGCCCAATCAAAATTCAGAATGCCACTGTGAAAATGTTCAGAGGTTTCACTGCATGTATAGTGCAGACAGGTATGCATGTGAGTGTGTTTGTGTGGCGTGAATTTCTGGAGCTCCCAGCTGGAGGAGTCATTCACACGCTCGCTGCATCTCTGCAATGCAGAGTCACAGAAGCAGCCATTCTACCACGCTGCTGCCTCCTGCAAAGCAAGCTGGGACATTGCAGGCACAGGCAGTGGCCGCATTCATGTCGATTTTTGTGCAGGCGGTCAGTCATCACGGCGGCCGTCGGTCGCCGGGCATGCGCGCGGCAGTCGATGGGGTCGCCGCCGTCCCGGGTAAACACGGCGGCCGCAAGATCCAGGCGGCAGCTCAGCCTTGCAGAGCTGAGTTGGAAGGCAGTTTTTTTCGCTCTCACATGAACATGGCTGTACAAGGATGCAGCCGGCGTACGTACATCGTATGCAGGTTTTTCTTTCAAATCCAGCAGCAGCAAGGGCAGCAGAGAGCCCTAGCCTGCAATGCAAAACGTCATGGGTTTTTGTTCTTTACCTTCTGTCGTGAATTTGTAAGGGATTTTTTTTTCTGAATGTTGTGGAATCCTGCAAGTTTTTGGGAAATTCCAGCGTGTTCCCCAAGGAGGCCTGATCCTGCATCATAGGATATCCAAGCATCAGATTCCTTCACCACTGTTTTTCATGCATTTACTGAGCAGTAAGTATAGTTGACGTAAGCAACTGGAGGAACTTCTGAATCCTAGCATTTGAAACCAACTGCAACAGGCCAATCTTTGTAACATCTGCAGAAACAATCAACAAATCAAAACAGTGAAACACACAATCATCTATGCAGTAAAAAAACCTCCAAAAGGAGCAAACTAAGCATAGGCGCATAGCGCTGGATTCATGTAGGACTGAAGTCTGAAGGATTGGCAAAAAATAATGGCAGTTCCAGCCTCCAAAAGAAGAAATATATGCGTATATGATGATATTTCATACATGGGAAACAAAATCCATATGGCTGCATCGTGCTAGCAAATACCAAACAGTTCATATCAATTGCTATTATTACAAGCAAGAATGAAGTCAAACTAATTGCTTGATTGATCATTAATCATCCTCTTTCAAGTGCATATACATAACAAGTTGAGAAGGTAAAAAGTTGGAAATGTCCATGAGGAGAACCAGGCACCAGAACTTTGTCCACAAATCTTTTTTTTTGGTGTATGGATGAGTGCATAGCTTGTTCCTCTGCAAAACATGAACTCAGATAAAGTTGAAGTACACAATGGTTTCCTTTGCCATGATCAACAAAAGCAACTTGAAGTATATCAAGGCCCACTGCCTGGTGATATCGTGGTGCACATAGTCCAGAAATATCTCATTGTGAAACATGTATGTTCGATGGAATACCGCACCAATGTAGCAAGCCCATTTCTTGAGGCAACAAGCAGAGAAGGGATCACGTAAAATGCCACTACAGTACGCACCACCACGCTGGAATCCATAATCATTAGAGAGGGCTCACATCCTTCACCACGAAACAGGGTAATATCGAAATCAACAGAGAGTGCGTCAGATCAGACACCATTACAACAATACACAATACTATCACCACAGCACAATACTATCACCACAGCTGACAGAACCAATCAACCAAATCATGACAGGCATCGGATCAACAGCGTTCACACCCAACCACTTCGATCTGTAAACAATCAAAATCGACGTAGAGTAGCATAGTAGAAACATTATAGCGGTTCTGATTATTACGATACCATAAAGATCAAGCTCAAGACAGACCTTGAGCAACAACAACAAAATGTACAAAACCAAAAGCTGGAAATTAAGCAGTACAGCCACAGCCACTTCCATATGCATGGGCGATCAAGGTGTTGCTAGTATAGACTCCGATGGGCTGACGCCTAGTGCTGTCTGATACAAAAATATAAGTCGATGCATGGCTCTTCGTACGTGGATGTTCTTCACCCATTCATCACCTTGGGCATGGGATTCAACGCCATACTCCTGAACTTCGCATGGTATTGTTGGGAGGGGGGGGGGGGGGGGGGACGGCTGCGACTGGGCGGCGGCGGGGAGCGGGGGAGGGAGGAGAGCGTGCGGGCTCCTGCGGCGAGTGTCTGCGTCGCGTTGGCGCCGGCGCGGGAGAGGGCGAGCGCTAGGCCTCTCAATCGGGCCATGAGTCGCGACGCCATGGCGGACGAGGTCTCTGACTATCTCTGTCTCCGCCGTCGCCGTCGACTGGTCGCGAGGAGCTGGAAATTTAACTAAGATGGCACTCTTTAAATGCTACTTTTATTCTTGTACCCAATTTTTTACCATCAAGACCCTATGAAATGTTCATTACACCCTTCGATTTGCCCTCATATCTTCTCTCTGTGAGCAAACCAAGCAGCGGTGTTAGGGCAGAGCTTGGGCTGATTAGAAGGTGACAATGGCGGAGCTTAGGCCTACGAGAAGTTGATGGCGAAGGAGAAGACAGCCACGATAGGTTGATGCCTGGGCCACAACGGATCTCCCACCTGACGAGAAGGTTGTGGTGGAGCTCAGGATCCTCTTCCCAGAGTGCTACACGAGCGAAGAGGGTGATGATGTCGACGAGGTTGACCTCTTCGTCATCGGCAAGGGGCTCGATGGAGCTGTTAACACTAATGTTTCCTCTCCGTCTTCGCATTCTTTCACGTTGTTGTGACCCATCTCTATCATCGTGCGTTGGCATGCTCGTTGATGGTGTTTGCGAGCTCAAAAATCTCGGCCTTTAGGGACTGTGGAGCTCTGGGGTGGAGCAGTGAGATGAAGAGGGAGGGACCCGAGCTTCTCCTCCGTTATCACCTTCTCGCTGGCCTTCGTGGAGCTCTCGGGTATAGCGACGAGATGAAGGGGAGGTGCTCGAGCTTCTCGTTCATCGCCATCTTCTTGCTAGCCCAAGCTCTATTGTTGTTGCCTTCTTGCTAGCTTGAGCTCTACTGCCACGCCAATGCTTGGTCTACTCGGAGAGAGAAGAGCGATGAGGGGAAAGAGAGAAAGGGTTATAATGAACATTTTACATAATATGTAAAAAATAAGGACAAAGATAAAAGTGGCATTAGAAGAGTGCAAACATTAGTGTTGCAAATAACAGGAGGCCTCCTCGTGCTGTGCCCACGATGAGAGCATATTGGGCCTAGCCAATATGTTGGAGCTCATATGTTGGCTCAGTATAAGCCTAAGAGGGGTAAAGTGAGGCCTAATGATTTTATTTTTGAATTATTCTTTTTTCCAATTACACGAAAAAAAACACATATATGGCACTTGCTCAAAGAGACGGACATCACCAGCAAATCTTTAGACTCACTATAATCTTATTAAAAAGTGTAATCGTTTGTATGTATATGGTATTCGTGGACACTAAAATTTGAACACTATCAATCCAAACAAGCCTTTTGATTCATACAATGATAAGATAAACCCTCTCTCCATAAGCACATAAATTTGTGCAAAAGAAATCAAATCAAAACCAACATTTATCCTAACATATATGGATATAATGGATTATGGAAGATCCTGTCTCTTCTCACTTTGCATGTTGCTCTAAGCTAACATTTGGTCTTAGAAATCTTGTGCAAATCTATTTCTCTACCTTGGAGTTCTTCTTCTGTCCAATGGGGTCTAGGTTAGTAATAAACCAAACATGTCCTTTGATTCAAACTACAACAAGATGAAACATCTCTTTAAATGTATACAAATTTGTGCAAAAGGAAACAAGTAAAAATCAAAATTTATCATAAAAGGCATGAGTATAGTGGATTACAAGAAGATCCTCTCCCTCCTCACTATATTAGCCACCTTGAGCTGACTTTTGGACTATGACATGTTATACCACCCTCTACCTCAGTCCAGAGCTTTCTTCCTGTTCTAGTAAAGTCTAAATTAGTAATAATCCAAACAAGCCCTTCAATTCAAACTAGAACAAAATTTTTTTACTTTTGGCCTCTGACATCTTATGCTATTCTCTACCTCACTCTTAGAGCTCTCATTATGTCCTAGTGACGTCTAGGTTGGCAGTGGCATATCTAGAAATTTTTTGTTAGATAGTCCTACTTCACAAATCACAAGTTCACATCATGTACCAAAACTTTTTGAATATCGTAAATTCTATATACAAGTTCAAATTTAGTGAAAGGGTGATACAAAATTAGAAATATAGCAATGATGTCTTATATACCAAGCAAGTTCAAAATATGCTAATACTACAATATAGATAATACAAATGCAAACGATCTTACACATAATAGAAAATTTACAATACCGTTACTTCACTCTATGCTTGCTCTTAGCCATGTAAGTTTTTATTATGTTTTCCTCACTAATTTTGGAGAACATATCTCACTCAATATATGTAACTAAGTAATGATTAAATAAATCATCACATATACTGTTTATCAGCTTGGTATTCACTAGACTTAGTGAAAAAAAAATACAATGGCAGCAAGTCAACACCATACCCAGTTATTCACAAATCACAGTCCATAGTTCTAATTCACCAATTAGCAATACCACAAATCACAGTTCATATTTCATAGCTCTAAGTCACCAATTCACAGTTCATAGAAAGTCAACAACACATTCACTGATTAACTGATTCATAATCACAGAAATATAGATCTATTTGATTTCATAGCTCTAATTCACCAATTAGCACTTCACCTCACATGAGCATTGGTTGGCCACTAGCAGGGTAGGGTGAGGGGAAAGGACCCCAATCAACCAGGGCCAACCGACTAGGGGTTTAGGCTCCCGGTGGCGGCAGTCAATGGTGCCTCACAATTGGTGGTAGCATGGTGCCTCGTTGCAGCGGCATCTCCACCCTCAACCACTCTGTGCATTGAGTAGTTGAGAGGGACAAAGACGACAATGGCTCAGCGTCTCGCGGGTGATGAACAATGGGGAGAGGCAGAAGCTACAAGATCAACGTGAGGGCGAGGCTAGGAGGGGAGGAATAGCGGTGGCATGGGGCAGTCAAGACGTGTGTGCGAAGCAAAGCAGCGGCAGTCACAGCGAACTCCTAACCTTAGCCTTTCTGCTTTCTAGTTCCTTATTAGGCTAGCTTCTTGGCCTAATTCTAGGCTGAAATTCAAGCTCCCTAGGCCAAATTCGAGGATAGTCTTGAGACCAGTAGGATTACCCCCTGGCTACACCCATGTAGGTTGGTAATAATCCAGACAAGACCCTTGATTCAAACTAGAACAAGTAAATCCTCTCCACAAATATGTGCAAAAGAAATTAAATCAAAATCAAAATTTATCCTGAGACACAAGTACATATTGTGGATTCTAAGAGGATCCTCCCTGTCCCTACTTTGCTAGTTGCTCTGAGCTGACTTTTAGCTTGGGACTTGTGCTACCATCTTTTTTTGTCCTTGAGTTTTTTTCTATCTTAGTGTGATCTAGGTTGGTAATAATCCAAACAATCCGTTTGATTCAAACAGCAACAAGATAAACCTCTTCTTCACATACACACAAATTTGTGCAAGATAAATCATAGCAAAACCAAAATTTTCCTAAAAAAACACAAGCTTGGTGAATTCCGAGTCCCTTGCTAGCTACCCTAAGATAACTTTGGCCTCAAACATCTTGTGCTACCCACTTGCTCTGTCCTAGAGCTCTCCTTTCATCCCAGTGAGGTCTAGATTGGTAATAATACAAACTAAGCCTTTTGTTGACATGTCAACAATATAGACCTCTCTCCTGATGAGAACCCACTGTCCTCATCATCTCTACACGCACACAAATTGTGCAAAGGAAATCAAATCAAAACCAAAATTTATTCAAAGAGACACAACCACACCAAATTCCACAAAGATCTTCTCCCTCTTCACTCTACTAGTTGCTCTGAGTTGACTTTTTGGCTCGGACATCTTGTGCTACCCTCTTGCTCTGTCCTAGAGCTCTCATTCCTTCCTAGAAAGGTCTATATTGGAAATAATAGAAACATTCCCTTCATTTGAAATGGCAACAAGATAAACCTTATCTCCATATGCACACATATTTGTGCAAAAGAAATCAAATCAAAACCAAAATCGGCGCGGTGGATTTAGAAAAAAATCATCTCTCTCCTCACTCTGTTGGCTACCTTGAGCTGACTTTTGGCCTCGAATAACTTGTGCTACTCTCTTGCTCTTTATTAGTGTTATCCTTCCACCCTAGTGAGGTCTAGGATGATAATAATCCAAATAAGCCCTTTGATTCAAATGAAAGCATGTAAACCATCTCTCCACATGCACACAAATTTGTGCAAAACAAATCAAAATTTATTCTAAGAGGCACGAATACAGTTCTAGGAAGATCCTGTCCATCCTTACTTTGTTGGTTGCTTTGAGCTTACTTTTGGTCTCAGACATTTTGTGCTACCTTTTTATTTGTTGTGGAGCTCTCCTTCTGTCCTAGTGGCATGTAGGTTGGTAACAGTTCAAACAAGCCCTTTAATTCAAACCATAACAAGATAAACTTTCTCTCCACATGCACTCAATTTTGTACAAAAGGAATTGAATCTAAACCAAACTCTATCCTAATAGACATGAGCTTGGTGGATTCCAAAAAAATCCTCTCTCTCTCTTCACTGTACTAGTTGCCCTAAGCTAATTTTTGGGGTTGGCATCTTGTGCTACCCTCTTGCTCTATCCTGGAGCTTTTCTTCTATCCACGTGAGGTCTAGGTTGGTAATAATAGAAACAAGCCCTTTGATTCAATGGCAACAAGATAAGACATCTCTTTGCATGCACACAAATTTCTAAACAAAATCAAATCAAAACTAAAATTTATCCTAAGAAACATGAGCACAGTGGATTTCAGGATGATCCTCTCTTTCCTCACTCTACTAGCTGTCATGAGTTGACTTTTGGATTCAGCTATCTTGTGTGATCCTCTTGCTTTATCATGTAGCTCTCCTTCCGTCCTAGTTAGATCTAGTTGATAATAATCCAAAGGAGTCATTTGATTCAAATGGCAACAAGATAAATCTTCTTTCCACACGCAAACAATTTTGTGCAAATGACATCAAATCAAAACAAAAAATTATCGAAAGAGACATGAGCTAGATTTCAAAAAGGTAATATCTCTCCTTACATTGTTGGCTTCCTTGATATGACTTTTGGTCTTGTAAACTTGCGGTACCTTCTTACTATGTGCTAGAGCTTTGCTACCATCACAATCAGGTCTAAGTTGGTAATAATGCAAAGAAGTCCTTTGATTCAAACGACAACAATATAAACCCTCTCTCCACATGCTCACAAACTTGTGTAGAGAAATCACATCGAAACCAAAATTTGTCCTAAGAGACTCGAGTATATTGGATTCTACGAAGATCCTCTACCTATACACTTTACTAATTACCCTAAGCTGACTTATGGCCTTAGACATATTATGTTATCATCTTTCTCTATCCTAGAGCTCTCCTTCGGTCACAGTGATGCATCGGTTGGAAATAATAGTCTTCAATTCAAACAACAACAAGACAACCTCTCTCTCCACATCCACATAAATTTGTGCAAGAGAAATCAAATCAAAATAAAATTTCATCTCAAGAGACAAGAGTACAGTGAAATCCGAAAAGGTCCTATTCAAACATCAACAGGATAAACTCTATCTTGGCATGCACACAAATATGTACAAAAGATACAATCAAAACCAAAATTTATCCTAAGAGGCACACATAAAGTGGATTCCAGGAAGTTCCTCTCCTTCCTTACTTCGCTGGCTGCCCTAAGTAGACTTTTAGCCTTAGACATCTTGTGCTACCCTTTTTCTCTATGTTGGATCTCTCCTTCCATCCAAGTAATATCTAGGGTGATATTAATCCAAACAAGCTCTTCGATTCAAACATCAATAAGATAAATCATCTCTCCACAAACAAACAAATTTGTGCAAACATGATCAAATCAAAACCAAAATTTATCCAAAGTGACATGAGTACCGTGAGATTGTGGATTCTAGGAAGATTCTCTTCCTCCTCGTTATGTTGACTGCCCCGACTTTTGGCCTTGGAAATCTTGTGCTACCCTCTTTCTCTTTCTTGGAGCTCTCCAATAAGATCTGGGCTAGTAATAATCCAAACAAACCATTCAATTCAAATGGCAACAGTATAAACCATTTCAGATGCACACAAAAAAATTTTTTAAAAAATAAACCGAACAAAAACTAAAATATTTCTAAAGTAACACAAGCACGGTGGATTGCGGAAAGATCCTCTCTCTAGTCCCTCATCATTATGCTGGCTTCTTGAGCTGAATTTTACCCTCGACTCTTAGACATCATATGCTACTCAAGATCTCCCCTTCCATCCCTAACCCTTTCCCAAAATCGCTGACCAAGTTACCGTTATCAATATTTTGGTATTTAGGTTGGTAATAATTCAAAAAAGCCATTCAATTCAAACAACAAGAAGATAAAACCTTCCTCTGCATGCACACAAATTTAATTTATGCATTCAGAAAAAACAAATCAAAACTAAAATTTATCATGAGAGAATGAGATAGTGGATTTTTAGAAGATCCTCCCTCTCCTCACTACACTAGCTGTCCTGAGCTGACTTTTGCCATTGCCTCTCAGACAACTTCTGCTATACTCTCACTCTCCTTCCATTTAGTAAGAAATAATCCAAAAAAGAAACCTTTGATTTAAACGGCAACAAGATAAACCATCTCTCCACATGCATATTTTTTAAAAAATAAATTAAATCAAAACCAAAATTTATCCCAAGAGACATGGTGGATTATGAAAAAAGATCATCTCTCTAGTCCCTCCTCATTATACTGACCACCCGAGCTGACTTTTGCTCTCACCCTAAAACATCTTATGCTATACCTCTCTCTTATCTAAAGCTCTCCTTTCATCCATATCCCAAGAGACACAAGCACGGTGTACTTCCTAAAGATTCACTAGCTTCCCTTTAAGTCCTACCCCTCCTAATTGAGTTGGACAATTTACTCGTTTTTCGGTTAGCACATTTCCCAAAATACTAAAACGACGTGTGTTTTATAAAAAATTCTATATAAAAGTTTCTTTAAAAAATTAAAAAATTTAATTTTTAAATTTATAATAATTAATAATCAACTAATTATATGCTAATAACTTGTCTCATTTTGCTAGCCATAAATAGTCGAACCGCCATGTCAATGTGGCCTTAGTTATCAATATTTTAATAATAATATTTATGTCTATAATAATCCAAACAAACCCTTGAGTTAAAACGACAACAAGATAAAACATTTTTAAATTTGTGCGTTCCAAAAAAATATATGCAAAAGAAATCAAATAAAAAATTGCACAAATTTAGTTTGTGCATTCAAAAAAATAATTTATGCAAAAAATAAATATAAAATAAAGTTTATTATAAGAGACAATGGGAGAGCGATTCTCGGAAGATCCTCAAAGAAATCAAATAAAAAATTGCACAAATTTAGTTTGTGCATTCAAAAATAATAATTTATGCAAAAAATAAATATAAAATAAAGTTTATTGTAAGAGACAATGGGACAGCGATTCTGGGAAGATCCTCTCTCTCCTCACTCTTGATGCTCTGAGCTGACTTTTGCCCTCGCCCCTCGGAGATCTTGTGCTACTCTCCCTCCCTGTCGTAGAGTTCCCCTTTCATCCCTGTCCCTCTCCCCCAAAATCGCTGACCGACCGCCCCCAAATCCCATCCAAGAGCCCCCGCTCCCTCCAAAGACCGGATTTTGGGAAGGGCCTCCGCCCCCAGATCGGGGAGAGATCCCCGTATCGTCTGGTGGGTCGGCCTCCGCCCCCCGCCGCGCTTCTCTTGATCTTTTTCCGTGTTCCCCCCACGGAGAGGGAGGTTCTTGGATGGGCTGCTTTCCGTGCTTCGGGTCGGGCGGCAAGGGAGAGGCGAAGAAGGGCGGCGGCGGCGGTCTTGGCGGTGGCGGTAGCGGGCGCAAGGACGTCTCGTCGGATCGCCGCGTCACCCGGGTCGGATCAGGTGCGGTCCTTGGGGGAAAGGTTGGATCTTGTGGGTGGTTTTGTTTCTAGGAAATGGTAGCTGATTTGCTCAGGTGTGGCCAGTTCGTGAGCGCAGTGCTGTAATTTTGGTGGATCGGATCAATGGACGATTCGAACTTGTGCCTTTCCGGCTATCTTCCTAATACGTATTCGATTTAGCGAATGGCTTGGGGACAATCTCGAGCTTTCCACGCGGATGGTCTAGTAGTATTTGGGAGATTTTTTTGTTCATGTTAGGCTTTTTGATGGTATGAGTGTTTGATGTTAGTATGTCTTATCTATATGTAGTTTTGGAACTTTATCATATGTAATGTTTTGGATCGGCAAGATAGGTCCATCCTTTTTGGTTTATCCTATAACTAATAGAAGCGGGCGGCTTGAGCGATATTTTTCGTGGATGGATATGATGTTACAGTATGATTCTTTCAGTATTGGATTCAGGGGACAAGGAAATTAATGTTCTAATTCTTATTTATACTGAGAAATGATGTGGAACTACTTGGAAGACTGCTATAAATGTACATGAAAAATGGACGAGTCAGGGAGACTTAGCTCCCTGCAGGAAATATCACCCTGCAATTTTAGCAATAATCGGTAACAATGTGGTTAACCTTGTTAGTTGAAAGTTGAACTTTGAAAGCATTCTATCTGTTTGACTTATTCTCTGGGCTGCACTGACAAGCCTATGGACAACCGTGCTAGTGTTGGTACATATGGTAGAAGACCCAGATGTAACGTCAGTCATGTGCCAAAGAAGCGTCAATTTGTACTTTTATTTATTTCCATACAACATGGTACATTCACCACAAAATTTACTAGTTCAAGCAATCCTGGTTTGTGATGACCCAAATGGCCAATGCGTTTTAGATATGTTATAATATGCACAACACATCTGTAAATGGACTGGAAAATTATGTGATTTTCATGAAAGATCCACCATATGACATTCGTCATAACAGAACATGCATATTTTAATTTCTCTAACATAATTCTATGTCTTAATTTTTGTCCAGCTCCAACATGCTTGCTGACAAAAGCGAAACCTTTCCTAACCAATTGTCCTGAAACACAATTTTTATTCACCCCCGTCAGTTGATAAGACAATAAATCAATAATAACTTGTATAATGATGATAGTGAGCACAGTTTAGCTGGCCATGGATTCCATTTGTGTGTCAAGATGAGTTATTGATTTGGTAAGGATAACATGCCTACAATTTTTTCAGATTGTAAACAGTCAAATCATCAATAACTTCAATTGTACCTGCTTTTCACATCCATTATTATACAGCTCAAACTATCGTAATAGGAGGCACCGCATTTTTTCTAAGAGGTCAAATCGGACAACATTAATCAGAGGGAAAAGAAATGGGTCAGCATTTGGTGTGTCCATAAATAAGAGAAAATTCCTTATATACCATTGGATGTTACCCTGTCCTCTATTGCCATTCAAAATTTGACGTTTACTTATTTTCCAGATTCTCATTTTATCTTCTGTTTCTTGCCCTTTTTCGTGATATTGCTGTTAACTTAGATGGAAAAAGACAACCATGGCCTTATTCCTCTTTCTTCTCCTTTCCTCTCTCTTCCTCTTTCTCCTCGCCTGTTGTTTCCCTTTTATTTCTTCCTTCCTCGTCTGTTCTGTCTTCAAGGTCTGCTGCACCATGGACTATTCCAGCAAGCTAGAATGCCATGAAGTTGGGGGCATCTTCAATAGAGACTGAAGTCAAAGCCATAATGTTGGGGGACAAATGCAAACAATGGCTGAAATTGAAGCCATGGCAGTGGGACGAGCACATGCGAGCTTGGCAGTGCACAAATTGAGGCATGATGGCAGCGTAAGTCAAAGCTCCTCGTCCAAGGACTAGGCCATCCACGCTTGAAATCAGAACACGATGGCAACCAAAATCAAAGTTCCTTCTTTGTTTTAAATCTAAGGTCCATGGTGGCTATGACCTTGAAGGCAGTGGAGACAGGTTTGGGAACAGTGGGGACGTGTCCAGCAGCAGCAGAAAAAACATTAAGCCCCTCCATTGACAACGATGCTTGGCTGCAGAAGACTGCATCCATGGCTGCTGAAATCAAAAGTTGAGGGTGGCAAAGCTTTTTTGGCAGTGGGGATGAGATCAGCGGTGGCCAAATTCGTAGTTCAATGCCATATCAGTTGGGGCTGGGAGAGGCGAGGGAGGCAGCTATATGACATGGGTGATTCTGTGATTGGGATAGGAGAGGGAAGTCCAGCAGTTGAGCCGCCTAGAGCACCTTGCAGACCATGGTGGTGTGCCATCTGCCATGGTGGGTGAAGAAGAGAGGAATACTTAGCACAGCTGGCTGTAGGTTGATATTAGTGCTAGTAGAGTAGGGTATGTTTGTTTTCTATTTTATTGGTGGCACGTTGGTAATGTTTTGAGACTTCTGTGTACTTATATTTCTCTTCTGCGTATTTGAGAATAAATGAAGAGAGAAGATAGTGGAAAGCGATTGGATGAAGATGATAAGTGGCCGTGTACAGGCAATAATGGGATTTTGCAAAAAAAAAAAAACTGACTACTAACAATGCCTTGGCCTACCAGAGTAAATGGACTTGGGCAAGAAAGGGTGATTATATGGGCAAGAAGGGGTGATTATAGATGAGTGGGTGGCAAATAAGGGAACATCAAAATTTTAGATGGGAAACAGGGGATTTAAGTAACACTCAATGGTACATAAGGAATTTTCTCAATAAAAAGGGGAAGCTTACTAAATAGATAGTGTTGCTGTTATATTTGATTTGTTTTTATAACAAACATAACTATATTCTCAATTTAGGTATTAGAGCATTTTAAGCAATTCAATTGCACTACATAGTTGGATACAAAAGGTAGTTATTTTTTTTCTAGCAGCACAATTATGTGGGATCTATGACTTGTTTTTACTAGTTTACTGTTTATGCTTTAGGAGTAGTTCACCTTTTTTTTGTTACATTGTTTGATTCACCTGGCCCCTAACACTAGATCATCTTGTGCTCTAGATAAATCAAAATCACAGGGTGGATTGGACTCGAGGAAGGATTCAATCATCCCAAGGGATGGGAATGGTCAGCCTATTGCAGCACACACTTTCACTTTTCGTGAACTTGCTGCTGCCACTAAGAACTTCAGACAAGATTGTCTATTGGGGGAGGGAGGTTTTGGCCGTGTGTATAAAGGACGCTTGGAGAATGGGCAGGTTTGTGTTCTGAAATATGTTTTTCATGTTTGGGGATTCTTTGAATTCTCTACGGTTAGCTACTGTGCACTTTTGTTAATTTATGTACTAAAACACCACATTATGGTTACCACATTTCTTTTAACCCTTATATGGTCCATGGAGCATTAGGGGAGACATGTCTCCTTAAAGTCTTGATTGATGAGCTTACCAATTATGCAGGCTGTTGCAGTGAAGCAACTTGATCGCAATGGACTTCAAGGAAATAGAGAGTTTCTGGTTGAGGTCCTTATGCTCAGTCTATTGCACCATGATAACCTGGTTAACCTAATTGGATACTGTGCTGATGGGGATCAGCGTCTCCTTGTATACGAGTTTATGCCATTGAGATCACTTGAGGATCATTTGCACGGTAAATTTGCTACTTCACTGCACTCATGAACTCCTTATCTTATGCCTACATTCTGCATATTGTCCTGTATATTCAAAGAAACGTGTGGCATTATACATGCAGTATTTGTCAACTCAGCTTGCAAGTACCTACATATGTTTATTCTATTGTTGTTGAACTGGTTATAACCCACAATTCCAACAGTATAAAGTTCCTTCCTGAAAAAGGAAGAAAAACAGCAGTTTTGTCAGTTATCTTGTATTAACTCACATTTAATAAATAATTAAAATAATTTGAATCGTGAAAGTGGTTTACCAAACAGAAACCTTATGTTGTTGTTACTTCAACTTTATTTTGTCCCTCATCCTGTCTCAAGCTTATAATATATCTAGGATACCCTATGATACCGTGATTTAAAGGTTTTTGTTGTGTTTCAACTCTAGCATATCTAACTTGCTTGAGACTAAAAGGTTGTGTTGAGTTAAGTTAAGTTGAGTATGATACCCTATGATATAATTATGCTCAGATACTCCTTCCATTGCTAAATCATGAAAATAAAACATTGCGTCTACAATCTTGACTTGATTTACTTAGCATTATGGTTTTACGAAACCAACAGACTCTTATGTTTCCATGTAATTTGGTAATATACAACAATGATGTCTGTGAGCATCAAATTGAGGAGGCCAACTTTTGTTTATCAACTATGATACAGTTACTTTAGCACATTGTTTATTCATGAGAGATATTTAATTTGTTTAAATTAATTTGCATGATTCATTTTCTGGTCATAAATGACAATGTTTTGTGTGTTAGATGTTCCACCTGATAAGGAACCTCTCGACTGGAATACCCGGATGAAGATTGCTGCTGGTGCAGCCAAGGGCTTGGAATTCTTGCATGACAAGGCAAATCCTCCTGTTATTTACAGGGATTTCAAGTCATCGAACATTCTTCTTGGTGAAGGATACCATCCAAAACTATCAGATTTTGGCCTGGCAAAACTTGGCCCTGTTGGTGACAAAACTCATGTTTCAACACGTGTCATGGGAACTTATGGCTATTGTGCCCCAGAATACGCGATGACTGGGCAGCTTACTGTTAAATCTGATGTGTATAGTTTTGGTGTTGTGTTTCTTGAACTGATTACTGGCCGCAAAGCAATTGACAACACCAAACCACTTGGAGAGCAGAACCTAGTGGCATGGGTATGTTCATCTATTCTCTACTAATTTTGATCATAAGCTTGATGGTTTTCTATCGATATATCGTAGCAAGTTCATTTATTTTACAATTTCTTGGCTGAAGCATAGTTACTAAAATATTAACTAGGATAGTTACTGTTTTTCCTAGCTTGGAAAATGAAATAATCACTAGCCAGAAAGCTAATGTCCAATCAAAGACTATTTTTGAAAGTTGTGCAAGGTTGCTTATGGTTTTGATAATTGGGGAATGAAGCATCAAGAAAATGTTGCTCCTTTATTTACTTCTCAGATCATATTACCTTTTCTAACTGAACCTTGAGACTAACATATACCAAATGGCTCACTGTTAATTCATACAGTATTTCCCTCAAATTTTCTGGAATGCATTCTTCAAAAGCCTTGCACTGTAGCACATATATCATGGTGAAATTTTTTTTCTAATATAGTTATTTTTGCGAAGGGCTAAATATTGCTATTGTTGTTGCTTATTCATCCAGAAACAGTAACTTCCATTAGGCAGTTTGACCAGGGTCAGCCCTGCTTGGCCTTGCTTTGGATTTTTTGAAACTTCCAAATCATTTTTGATTTTTAAGAATGATTTTAGGTAGATTTTTTACTTGTCTTATTAGCAATCATGAAAAGAGAAAGCAATGAGAGATGAAGAAAATCCCTAAAATTGATCATAAAGTCAAATTCTAAAATTAAAATCTGCTTAGAATTATGATCTGGAGCTCAGCCAAATGGGGTAAACCGGTTCGTAAAGTTTTTTGATTTGACTTTATAATCTAAACCAGCTGAACATACTTTTACAATTGTCAATTTTACCTCAATATCAAATTCCACCTTGATACTGGAATTCCCTTATAATACAAGAATGATGTCACTTATCAAATGAGCTGAAAGTAGTTATTTTAGTTTGATTATTAACACCAGTGAAATTGGGTTCTTTATTATTGACCACTGACACTAGTTCTTGAAATAGCTTGATCCACTCCCTTCTTGCTATCACCAAAGGATTGCTGCCCCCAAACAACTCCCTGAATGTTTAGTGGCAGAGTTAGTATTTCTGTCCTATTCAATTAGTGAGGTTGCCCTATGTTTATGTACAGGAAATTTATTTCCTGACAATATATTTTCTTGCAATTGCAGATTTAAATAAACATTACTTTCGATAAATATTCAGATAGCATAATTTTGGATATCTGATGCAATTGATCTGATTTGCAGGCCCGCCCCCTGTTTAAAGACCGCAGGAAATTTCCTAAAATTGCTGATCCATTACTTGAGGGCCGATTTCCTATGCGTGGCCTGTATCAAGCTTTAGCAGTTGCCGCAATGTGTTTGCAAGAGCAAGCTGCCACTAGGCCTTTTATAGGAGATGTGGTCACTGCTCTTTCATATCTTGCTTCTCAGACATATGATCCAAATGCGCCTGTTCAGCACAGTCGGAGTAATGCATCTACCCCTAGGTCCAGAAGCCGTGGTGGTGGGAATTTTGACCAACGGCGTCTCCACTCACCAAATCACCAGCAGTCTCCAGATTTGAGGAGAGAGGGCACCACAACATCAAAATATGAAGCTGAGGTTAGCAGGACTAATTCTGGCAGTGGCTCTGGTCGACGATCAGGCTTGGATAGCGTGGACATGAGAGGTTCACAAATGGGTAGTCCTGCTTATGCAGGAAGGAAGAGGGAATCATCACGGAGTACTGATAGGCAGCGTGCAATTGCAGAGGCCAAAACATGGGGGGAGAATTCGAGAGAAAGAGAGTGGCCAAATGCTCGGGGCAGCTTTGATAGTACAAATGAGTGAATCTCTGAAGCAGAAGGTTCAGTTAAGTCGTCGTTCTAGGGAAAAAAAGATGAGTCACTTGCAGCACCTGACTGGGTCGACTTAGGTACATGGGCATTTTTGCTCCATCTCGGCTCTGTGGTCTATGTGAATAGAGCCTCCTTTTTCTTTCCTGGAGACATCACCACCGCTTCAGAGCTCCTCTCGTCCATACAAATAGTATCACCGCGATCACCGTCACGCGCCTATTCGTCCATCCCTCGTGATTGATCATGCGAACGTGCCTTTATCATCATGAAGACACAACACCATTTGGCTGGAAATGTAGGTAGAAAGCAGAAGAGAAATTTGCTCTAG
Organism: Oryza coarctata; assembly: GCA_030770085.1. Lineage (NCBI taxonomy): Eukaryota > Viridiplantae > Streptophyta > Magnoliopsida > Poales > Poaceae > Oryza > Oryza coarctata. The sequence goes on from CM061471.1 coordinate 12,511,763, forward strand.
AGCTATCCGTTGGGTATCTCATGTTGATTTTGTTGCATGATGAGTGTCAGCGGCTGCACCATTGTTCCTGAGTGTAGAGCTTTACGTGAAGTCTGCGTACCGAGGGATGCGATGTTCTTTTTTTTTTCTTCTCAATGGTTTGTACCTAGGGGGTACGGCATTTTACCTGTGTTTCATACATCTGTCATTTGACATTTTTATGACAGAGTTATCCGTTGTTTTATTACCAGTGAGCTGTTCTTGAATCTAACCTGTGCTCTTTTTTGGCTATGGTGCTTCCAGTATAGATATTTCCTGAGTTTGACAATGTTTGCGTGAGCATTTTCAAAATTGAATTTTGGGCCATGACGGCACCAAAAAGAAGAACACGTGATTTTTTTTGAAGAAAAGGCAGGCAAATTGCCGAGACAACAAGCTCGGCGGGGCATTCTGCCACCGAACCTACGAACGCCTTAATCTCTTAGGGCTAATTCTCGCTGATTAATATCATCGACTGTTAAAGCTGCTACCAGGGATTCGTTAAGACTAGAATCTTGGAAGATTCTTCTATTACGCTCTGGCCAAATGTTCCACCAGTTAGCTATGAGTGACCCTAAGTGTCTCTCATCTTCTGGATTTATCCTTGTCACAACATCCCACCAATCCGTCAAAGTCCGGTAGTCTGCAGGATTTGGCGAATTATGAATTCTCCGTTGGTTGCAGACAAGCTCCCACACCTTATTAGCGAACACACATTCTTTGGCTCTAGATGGCAGGAGGTCTCAAAGGCTTCGTAGGAAAGGCTACAACTCCAATTACACGGCAAATGTCGTACCAGGAGATTCTCTGCCGTCAAAGCCTTTTTTTGATGCAACAAAAGCCAGCCAAAGAATCGATGTTTCGGTTCAGCTGCCTCTTTCCAAAGTGTTGTAAAATCTGAGGTCGCCATTGCTCCATTGAACTGGGCATTGTAAGCTGTTGCAGCAGAGTATTCCCCCTTTGCCGACCACTTCGGCCAGAGTCACCAACTCATTTAGGCAATCATAGGATATTATGGGTCTGAATGTGGCCAACCAACTGTCGTTTACTTTAACTGTACGATTTTTTTCTCTTTGCCAGTTTAAAAAGATTTGGTGTCATTTTCTTTGAGGCTGACATTAATGCCGTCGAGCCAATGATCATGCCAAAAGCTTGTCTTCACCCTGTCGCCAATTGTTATCTTTTTGTCCCAGCTTGGAATAGCAATACGACGAGCGTGTCGCATGGCCGCTCCATCTTAGCCCGTGGTTTTGCGTCATCTTTCCATTTTTGTCAAAGCCATCGAAGACGCAGAGCCTTAGCAAATTTATACAGGTCAAGGATACCAAGACCTCCAAGATGTTTTGGCCGGCACACCACTCGCCAATTCCCTAGAGAGCTTCCACTAGAGACTTTTCCCGGTTCGTCTCCTTTCCATAAAAAAGCTCGTCTAATATACGATCTATTTTCTTTATCACCCATTTCGTGGCCGGAAGCGCTGTCAAATGATATGCTAAATGATAATCTGAAGCCAATCGACTCCTGTTCATGACATCCACACTCCCTCGAGAATTTTTTTTTCAGAACGAAGCAGAAAAGATCTAGCCAACAGGGCGAAAAAAAACTACCTCTACACTAAGAACCAGAACCAGCAGGCACAATCTGAACATGAACAGACAGAAAGCAAACCTCCAAAATATAAGCATGATTCACGAACAATCTATACATGCTAATTAATATCTCTTCAGTTCTCTCTTTTCTCCCCTTCTCAAACTTGTCACCTCATCGACTCAGCAGAATTGCTATAGAGTGTAGACATATAGTTGATGATTCTCAAACTTCACCATAAGAGTCTGATATCTCCAAACATTACCAAGCTTTTGTGAGGCAACTATAATAAAATGGTGTCATACTGGCTGACAAAACAGGCATCACAGATTCAACTGTAACTAGTGTAAATTTACAAAATGACCATTTCTACCTAGCGCAACCATGCCATAAAAATATGTGAACATTGCAGGCGGTAATTTATCTAACAGTGAAGAAAGTGGCTAAAGAAATCCAACCTACAAAGACCTGTACAAAAGCATCACAATGGAAATTGACATAACCATACTATCCAGCCACTAGAAACAAAAAGGATCAGCCGCTAAAGCACCTTTAATATTAGTGATTTACCATTTGCAAAGTTTAGTGCTAAATGCCTCAAAAGTGCTACCTAGGCTGTTTGTTTTCTTTTCTTTTGCAGGTTTATCCAATCATAAATGAACATAACACGCAAGAATATCCCAAAAATATTTTGTAGACAAACCTGCCAAGTATTCCAATTTCATGCCCTAAATAAGGCACACGACAGTAATGATTTGCTAACCTACTACGAGTGGCAACATTGACAAACGCAACCTTGGCTGATACACTAAACCTTCTCACTTCACAGCATTCAATGGAGATGTTACTCATTGACATATCCTTCCTTGCGCCCTTCAAATCCAGGGCGCATAAGCTTCTTCTCACGCTTCTCAATCTTGCGCATCTTCTTCTGGTTAGCCCGCTCCCGGATGTTCTCCGTTCTCTTGTTCTGCCTCTCCTTTTTCTGCTTGTCCACCATCTTCTGCCTCTCCTTCCACTGCTCTGCATGCTTCTGCTGCCGCTTTTTATCCTTCTTCATGCTCTCCTTAATCAACTTCGGGTCATCATGCACCTTCTCACCAGCAGCCCGTCTTGTGACCAAATCCCACGCCAACTTGGTCGCCTTCGTTGGATCCTCCTTGGCCTGCTGCATCCGCTTAGCCTCCTCCAAAGCTTTCTTCTTGTTCTTGATTCTCCTCTTCTTCCTTCTCCTTGCTTCCTTAGGATCAACCCACACATTGCCATAGACGATATCTGGTGTCTTCGAATCGTCCTCCTTGGACTTCTTCCCATCCTTACCCTCCGCATCCTGAGCGCCGCCGTCCTCGCGCTTCCTCTTCTTCCCCGCATCCTTCCCCTTCTTCCCTTTCTTCCCCTTCTCCCTCCTGGGCTTGTTCAGGAACTCCGGCCTGGTGCACCGGTTCCCGCGAAGCTCAGCAATGCGGCGGTGAAGCCGCTCTCGCAGCTCCTCGTAGGTCACCGAGCGGTCCTCGGACACCACTGCCGCCGGCGCTATCTGCATATCCTCCTCCCCTTCCTCACCTTCGTCCTCTTGCTCTTCGACCTCATCATCACCGTCGCCTTCATCGTCGTCGCTACCATCTTCCTCGGAGGAGGAGGAATCCTCGGCCTCCTGGTTGGCGACAGATTTCTTGAGGAGGTCGAGGGTGGAGGAGGGCGGCGCGGAGGGGTCGAGGCGGGCGCGGCGGGCGGCCTTGACGTTGGCGCGGGACTGGGCCTTCATGGCCGCCTTGGCGGCCTTGGAGAGGCCCTGGTACCAGGGGCGGTCCTCGTCGGCGGCGGAGAGGTAGAAGCGCGGGGGGATGAGCTGCACGAGGGCGTCGAAGAAGAGGGAGTGGCCGCGCAGGCCGCCGCAGTCGGACGCGGCGAGGAGGTCGTCGGCGGCCTTGGCGCTCGCGGAGAGGGCGTCGTGGTCGACGGCGGACGAGGGCTTCCTGCCCATCGCGGCGAGGGTTTGGGGGCGGTGGAGGCAACGGAGAGAGTTGGGAGGCAACCCTAGGACGGTGGCTTGCCCTTTTTGTTATGTTATACACCGGTTGGTCCCACGGCCCGTGCTATCCTCCGGGCCTGCTTCGTGTTTCAGGCTTAATACAGGCTTATTTACATGGGCGGTTTCCGGAACTTCACCATTCCACTCCTCGATTTGTAGATTTTAATTTGCTGCTTATCTATTTTGTTACGGTAGTTATAGTTTCTTTATTACATGGATGACATACAAACATGCAGATCAATTGCACACGCATCACACACACACACAAAATGTTCAAATCTGGATGCCAAAAAATATAGCTGTGTACATCCTTGGTAGGTACTAGGTTTAGAAGTTGTAAGCTATATTTACATTATCTAAAAATCACACTCATGCAGTGAACATGCCTACTAACAACTGCATTACAAAGTGTTGCATTATACCGTGAGGTTTGTTAAATCAATAATATTGGGAATTGTTAAAAAAATGGTCGCAAGTTTTTTCGAATAAAAAACTTAGTTGTAACGTATCAATAATATAATTATATTATAATTATAAATATAATTACACCGTAACTATATTGTAATATCTATGTAATTTATATATGAAGTTACGTGTAATATGTTAATACCTATATATGTATATATGTAAAAGTTATAACTGTAGTTACATTTGAAAATTTTTCATTCAAAAAATTGCGATAGTTTTTTTAGATAGTTCCATAGTTGTTTGTTGGGGGATTTTGCCAACACTTTGTAGTAAATCTTCTTCCGTACTTTGCCAACACTTTGTAGTATATCCTTATACTGGACAGAAAACCAACTTCTTCGCTGCTACAAAATTTTCATCTTTTGTTCTTGCGTATTTTGTACCATAGGAACCTGAAATAGCGAAAAGAAAGTCGGTCCGTCCTAAAAACTCTGCATATAAGGATAATGGTTTTCACGTGGGTCGAACGACTACACTCAGATTGGATGTCCATGGCGCTTGTAGCGTCGTCATCGTCATTGGTGCAAAAGGTGTAATTGATATTTTATAATACCCTTTTATCATTGCATAGAAATTCTTTATGTGCTACTAACATTTAACTCTATCCTGTCCGCTAAAAAATGTTTCAACTCTTATCTCTTCAACTAGGGGTGAAAAGGAGCAGATTCAAACGAACATTGGTCGTATCCTAATCCATATTTCTTAAGTGGGTGTGGATAACATGGGGTGCTGAGAGTGTATTGTTTTGGATGTTGAAAATAGTGCGGAGTTGATGTGAACTCGGCTTAGACACGGATTAATATTATCGGGTGTTACGTATATATACAATCAATACAAGCAGAACAACATGTAGCAACATAATAGCAGTTAAACGTCTAAACATGATGTCCACTCTAGGCGTTATGAGATTCACGAGTGAGAGACTGGGAAGTTGTGATGGTGTAGTGAGCTAGGTTAATTACTTCATGGATTGGATTCATAGATCGGTCATTAGTTTGCTATTTTCATTTTTCATGGGCCGACAGCAGGTTGGTGCATTAAAGAAGTCAGGATACCCGTTAAACAATCCTTGATTGAAATACCGGATAATCAATATCCGCTGGATTTTCGCAATACCACATTCGAATATACCGGATTTCAAAACACACATACCTTATCTTCGCTTCGACCGGTTTTGGAGCAGATACTATCCGATCTATGTTCACCCCTATCTTTAACCATATCCTCTGCAGTACTACTCGTTCAACGGCAACCATGGACATGTGAGTCATGTCCCTATCCGTTCAATATTCCTAAGTATCTTTTGATTTTTATCCTGAAATTGATAATCCAAAATTTAAAATTTACACCAATTTCAACCAAATTTAACAACAGAGAATAATGTCAAACAAATTTGAATTCTGATATTGTTTGCCGATGGCTCCAATTTTGTTTTAAATCCATCCAAAAATTGAAATTTTGGTTTCCAAAATATTTATTAAATTTCTAAAATTTTGTTACTTGAGTAATTTTTCTTCCTTGCAATATTTTTCTTACATAACCACAATTTTGACTTCCTTATTCTTTTCTTAAGATAATGAAATTTATTCTAGCCTTTGCTTCAAATAAGTTATAGATAATTATTATAGAGTTTGCAATGCAGTCATTATAGATTACAGTTTGATGGATAAAAAAAACTAATTGGAACACTATCGTAAAGACAGAAACACTATCTATAGTCAGTGAAAAACTTACAGGTTACATGTAATCGTTGCCCTCATCAAACGTAAAAACAGAACTCCTTGAAATCAACTACCCGATCGTTCTACATCACCACCAGTAATATCAAACAAAAGCGGAAGGTATTCCTTAATAGGTTGAGCCAACAACAAGTTGGTATCTTGAGCCAACAAGGGTTTTGTTGCTCGTAAAAGTTGGCATCTATCTTGTGCCAGGGGTTTTGTTACTTGTGAAAGTCCGCATGAGGTTATAATTCATAAAACACAATCATGCTTGACAAGATACAAGCAGTATATGAAGAAAAGGTTAAAAATGTTTGGCTTAGGAAAGGAAAGATATAATATCCGCTCATCAACACTGGTTGCGGTGGTGCAGCCACAGCTGCTGCTCGAAGCCTAGCTTGCAACTATGTAACAATTGGATGCAGCAGCGAAGCCCGAGCACGGCTATAAATGTTGTTTCTTCTTTTGTACATAACAATGGCTTAATGTACACTTTCATACTCTTCATTTGTCATATCTAGGCATCTCGCCATGTACAATGCCTTTTCATACTCTTCATTTATCCGAGCCATATTATCGAATGGCCAAATGTTTCATTGGCAGGTCAAATGTTTCATAAGAGACTCAATGAAAGGTTTACAGCAAATAGGTGAAACAGTACTTCAAATAATAAAATTCTTTCATGTTTATATCTTTGCTGCAACGCTTGCAACTAAAATGTGAAACATCACTTGAAACAATTACAGTCTTAGAAGGAAATGTGCAACATTCAAAAATCTATGAAACATGTCTAAAAATAATTGGCACAGGATCAGAACAGAAATGATGAAATAGTCAAATGTAGTGAGTGAAGCATCGAATGCAAGGAATGAGATACAACTATGGCTTGCCCGTTTCACAGAGCATGCGGAGCGCTTGGACGCTTGACGCAGAGCATTATTGTTTCTTCTTCTTCTTTTTTCCGTAGCCTTCTTCTCTTCTAAGCTACAAGAGTTCCGTAAGACACTCCAACAAATTTAGAAGCCATTGATTTTTCTCTCTTTTATCTCCATTGTGGTTCTAACAAGTCTGACGGGCACTGACGAGATAATTTGTCGAGCATTGCAAACGCTTATAGCAGTCAAGGCAGGTGTGGACAAAAATTCAAGACCGTTTAGGCCTGTCATTTTTCCAAAGAATAGAATGATGAATGGATGCGTATGTTTTCCGTGCTCAATTTTTTTTAAATTTTTTTATTTATAACCTTTGTAGTACACTGTTTTAAATCATTTAATTTTCAACTCTATAATATTTAATTCGTTTATTTATATCCTCGAATAATTATCTCATGTCATTCCACGATTCTGTCATTCAGCCATTTGATCACTAACTCATTCGTAATTTTATTGATGTTATTTATGTCTACTTATATTTTTTAAAGAACTAAACGCTTGTATAGATGGAGTAATAGATAATTAAGTATGTCTACCTGTCAAGTTCTGAAGAGAATCTAAACTGAGGCCTTTGGGCGCCACGCCATGCAATGCACGCTCGACGCTACGACGGAGAAAACCGCGCGCGGCTGTCTTGTAGCAGAAGAACGCGTCAACCCAAAGCATCCTATATATATGACCTCTGCTTCCCTCTCACCGCGCCGCGTCACCGTGCCGCCGGCGAGGGAGGAGTCGAGCGCCGCCGCTGATCACGCTGGGGTTGGGGGAGGCGTTCTTCCCGTGGAGGCAGCCGGCCGCGTGGTGGACGCTGGAGCGGGCGTGGCGGGCGCCGCGGCGGCTGGAGCGTGCCCTGCGGGCGCAGGGCGTCGGGGGCACCCGGTACCGTCTCCTCGCCGGCGACGTGCCGGAGAGCGGGCGGCTCAACCGGGAGGCCCGGTCCAGGCCGCTGCCGCTCGGCCGGCCCCCGCGTGCTGCCCTTGCTCTGGAACGCCGTCAACGATCACGGAACTCTGCTCCCTTATGCGCCCCGTCGAATTCTCGTTGATCGCACTACTGAGCTAGCATCACTGGTTGCCATTTATCATTATACTCGTGGTGGACATATCAGATTAACCCAGGATTCAACATTGCGAAAAGCCGCAAAATTTCGGGCCGGGCCTGAACAATTTGAAATTTAAATAAAATTTGACCGAATTTAAATAATTTTTGCTAAATTAAAAAATGGGAATTTTTTGTTTGAAATTTTCACCTTGCTGTCATTCCTGAACTTCTAGGATCGAGTTAGACACGTCCCATCGCTACCATAAGGTCGGATAATCATGTTCCTGCACATATTCTCAATTTCTGAAGTTCTGAAGCAGATGAACAGGGGAAACCAAAAAGTTGATGATGTAAGTGGCGAATTTACCACTTGGCAACCCCAAGCGGCCGGATGCGCAATAGAATTTGAATTTTTTTTATGAATTGGAAACAAAATTTCCATAGCAAACATTTTATATAATACGATTTATCCGGGCTTTGAAACTTTTCAAGATTCGCCCCTAGATATATGTACTCGTGGTCGTGGGATAGTCACGTGGATGTGCTTGACAAGAGCTAAACTGATTAATTAGAACGTGAGGTTGATTTAGAAGCGCTTTTACTGTACCTGAGAAGGTACTAGGAGATACTGCACTATTTACGCTTCTCGCAATTTGGTATATACCTCTAGATACTACTACAATCATGGTGTACAAGCTCTTGATTTAGATATCATATATGATAAGCACCAACAACATATTGGGTGTAGTTTTACTGTCACTCTTCCCCTCAATCAACTAAATTATCGAGATATCACGTAAATGCAGGGAAACTGTCATTCACTTGGTTTGGCCCAGTGCCAAGAGTGATGATTCCCGACCCTGAATTAGTAAGAGAGGTTTTCAATAAGTTTGACCAATTTGGCAAACCAAAGATGATCTGTGTCGGAAAGTTGATAGCCACGGGAGTTGTAAGCTACGAAGGCGAGAAATGGGCAAGCCACCGGAGAATTCTAAACCTCCTTCCACCATGAGAAAATAAAGGTAATAAGTTCAATATAAATTTGCCCATGGCTATGCAGACACCGAAAGTGTTCTCGGTGGACTTGTATTATTTTGATTAAATTGGTTAGTTTCAATAAAAGCTTTTATTATCTTAAAAAAATTAAATGGAAATTTGTCTATGGCTTTCGTTTTATCGTTTCTACTTGCAGCATTCCATATTCTCCTTATTTGATTCATGCACAAAAGTTGACTAACAATGATGTCTTCTTCACAGCGGATGCTGCCAGTTTTTGCCAGCTGCTGCACCGAAATGGTTAGTAGATGGGAGAACTCAATGTCTCTTGAAGCGGCATCTGAGAAAGATGTCTGGCCTGAATTCCAAAATCTTACGGGAGACGTCATCTCAAGAACAGCATTTGGTAGCAGTTATGATGAAGGGAGGAGAATTTTTTAGCTGCAAGAAGAGTAAGCTCAATATTTGACACAAGCCTTTCAGAGACCTTTTATACCAGGCTATTGGTTTGTTTTTTTCTTCTTACATAACAGAAAAGAGATCATTATTTGAACTTACATATTCAAACATCCTGAGAAGACCCTTATGACTCACATAATATCTCTATGAAATATTTATGTGATACAATACAGTTGAAAAACATATAAAAAATGCTGCACTGACTATGAAATTAAAGTTGCAACACAGGACTTATTTGTCGGTCGATTAAAGTAGATATTACCTTCATCATGCTGTTAGATACAAATGAAACTGATAATATGGTTACTACATCATTCGTAATATAGCATTCATCGTCAGCTGAGATGTGGGGATAGACATCAAAATTATATATAACTTCATTTCATTTTTGGCAAATGAATAAATCCATGATTGATCTTTGCTTTTGAAATTTTTTTGGCGGCCTGAGAACATGCAAGTTTTCAGATAATTGAAGAAATCTATAGATGAAAACAGAATGTAACTTCTTGTTTTCTTGACACACTATGTACAGTGAGATTAAGACCTCAACAGAGGGGTCGGGTCTATATATACGTTCAGTGGTTCAATGGTCTAACACCCTCTGTACTCGTAGCGGGAGGGAAACGGACGTAGAGACTGAATCGAAAACTGGTGAACAAAGACGTAGGGAGGCCTTTGGTCATAAAATCAGCGAACTGGTACGCCGATGGTACATGGAGCACCCGAACCTATCCTAGTGCGACCTTATCACGAAAAAAATAAATATCGATCTCTATGTGCTTCGTGTGTCGATGATAAACCGAGTTGGCGGTCATGTAGACAGCACTGACGTTATCACAGTAGACGACAGTCACAGAGGAGAGAAGTGCACGGAGTTCCTAGAGAAGCTGGCGAAGCCAGCAACACTCGACGATAGCGTGGGCAACGGCGCAGTACTCGGCTTTGACGCTGGACCGAGACACTGTGGTCTGGCGTTTTGAGGACCAGGAGACTAGAGTGTCACCGAGGAAGACGCAGTAGTCGGACGTGGAGCGTCGAGAGTCGAGGCAGCCTGCCCAGTCCGCGTCGGAGTACGCGGTGAGGGAGTCGATGGAGCTAGAGCTGAGGTGCAGCCCGCTGGAGAGTGTGCCCTTCACGTAGCAAAGGATGTACTTGAGTAACGTGAGATGAGGTTCGCATGAAACGTGCATAAAAAGGCACACTTGCTGGACAGCGTAGGTGAGGTCAGACCGTGTGAGGGTGAGGTATTGGAGAGCACCAGCAAGACTCTGATACTGAGAGGGATCGGCGACGAGTGAGCCATCGGCAGCGGAGAGTTTGGCTCGAGTGTCGACCGGAGTGGTCGTGGGGTGACATTCGGTCATGCCCGCACGCTGGAGAAGATCGATGGCGTACTGGCGCTGGGAAAGGAAGAGCCCGTGAGAAGAACAGGTGACGAAGATGCCAAGTAAGTGATGGAGAGGACCAAGATCGGTCATGGCGAACTCGGAGTGGAGTCGAGCCATGATCTGGTGTAGGAGAGACATCGAGGACGCTGTAAGAACAATGTCATCGACGTATAGGAGGAGATAGGCGGTGGCGTTGCTGATGTGAAGAGTAAAGAGTGAGCTATCGGACACGGAGGCCACAAAGTCGATGTGCCGAAGGTAGATAACAAAACGCTGATACCAGACCCGAGGAGCTTGTTTGAGGCAAAGGTGGGTGGCAGGGTAGGTAGGTTAGAGAGTGGATGGGTCACGGACGTGCGAAGATTCACGTCTGTGAAGGGAAGTTTCACGTCCTTGGACTCGTGGAGGCAAAGGAGTGGAGCGAACGTGAAAACTCGGAGAGGGGCCGGACGCGAAGAGAGGAGGTTTGTGTCTGGGAGGCAAAGATTTGTGTCCGTAGACACGTGGACACGTCGGAGTGGCTCGGACGTGAGTGGAGAATGTTCGCGTCCAGGAGTAGTTGAGCTTGTCAAAAAAGCGGGAACTGAGAGAGAATTCCAGTCGATAGAGGGCGGACGGGTCAATCCAATGGAGGGCGAACGAGTCCAGTCGATGGAGACGACGAGAGTAGAGGTGTGTTAGCGTCAGAGGAGAAAAGATACACGAGGCAAGAAGAAGGGCAATGACGGGTGTGAGTCGAGACGAGGAGACGGATAAAGACCGTCGCCTTGTCGCGTGGAGGAGCAAGGGATGGGAAAGGGTGGTGAAAAAGGAGAAAGAAAAAACGTCTGTGGAGAAGACGGGAAGAAGAAGGAGCCGAGATGAGAGAGCTAATAGGGAATACTGGAAAGAAAGTCGGCGACGGGGAGAAAGCGTCAACTCGCCGGTGGGAGGATACTAACACGCCGAGGATGTCTAGATCTGCTCTAATACTATATAAAAATGTGTACAGTGAGACTAAGACCTTAACACTATAAGGGGTTGGATATATATATATATACAGTACAGTAGTCTGACAAATGTAGAGTCCTTTTTACATTCCTTGTAAAGATAAAATTTGGTATATGGTGTAAGTATTTTGGTACATCCGAAGGTATGATATATAGTCCTCGGAAAGCTACCAAGAAGTACTGATAATTGTCACTTGGGTGATACCAAAATTTGGTACATCGGCTAAGTATATTTTGGTACATCTGAAAGTATAATTAATAGTACATCTTGATGCATTTTGAATGATGGTACGGAAACTCTTAATGTGATAGCAAAAATACAATTCCTTGATGCATTTTGAATGATTGTACGAAAATACTTTTTTTTATTTTCTAGCCTCATAGGTCAAAGTGATAGCAAAAATAGCATGACAATAATATATTAGAGTAGTATTAACATTTTTATGGGCTTTAACATATATACAATTAGCTATATATTTTTTTAAAAAAAATCCGTTGCAACACACAGGCATTATGCTAGTAGTATCTAATATGCAAACTGCAGTCTATTGAGAGGACAGCTAATTTTAACTGTGATTTTGGCATGTAGCAATCAGTTAGTTTAACATACGGAAGTTTTGTGCTGAAACACTTGAACTATTTGACCAAACATAACGGGTGCTTATGCCATGTATTTTCCAAATGTTTTTAGAATGTTTTCTTTTCCAAAATGTTCAGATACTACTGTGTTACTAAGCCCTTCCTTACAGTTCAGATGGAAATAAATGGCTTTGTTTTCTTTTGAGGAAACAAATAGATAATTCTACACCTCATGAACATTGCACGGATTTACATTTTAGATTCTACAAGCTTAAGTCCTAATCATGTCAAAGCTTTATCAGCTATCACCTGCAATATAATTGAGGGGTTGGATTGCATGTATATGCGAGGGAAGAAACTGTTAGAGAATTAGACTTGTATATATAGAGAGAGAGGCCAACTCTCTATATAGGTCTCAGTCTTACTGTCTGTATATTTTACTTTTATATGGTATTAGAGCGAGGTTCAGACATCTCCGCGCTAGTAAACTTCTCGCCAGCGAGCTAACGTGTCCTCTCCGTCATAGATGTCTCCTTCTCCCACACACGCTTCTCTCCCATCTCTTTCTCTGGTGGTTTTTCTTTTGCTTCTTTTTCATCTCGATTTTTCATCCCCATCGTCTCCGCCGTAGGTGGTTTACTCCTCACTACGGCCTTACCCTTGCTTGCCACCTCTATCGCGTGACGAGGAGACGATCTTCGTCCGCCTCCTGGTCTCATCCACCTTCACCTACCCTTGCATTCTCACCTCATCTTCTCTCTGAAGTTACGTCGGCGCTCCTCCGCGCTCGCGCTCTCCATCGGCTAGAATACTCTTCCGGCTCCTCCCATTCTAACACGCTCACCTGTCTGTGGATGCGAAACCTGCCTCCTGGACGTGAACTTTCTCCCCTCGCATCCATGGCTTGTCTCGTTTCCGGGTCCGCGCCACTTCGCCATGTCCGCGTGTCCACGGACACGAATGCCTGTCTCCCGGACGCGAACCTTTCCTTTCCCCGTCCGCGGCTTTTCTTGTTTTCGAGTCCGCACGAACCCGACGAGCCCACGTGTCCGCGGACGCAAAACTCTGCTTCCCAGACGTGAACTTTTTCTTCTCGCGCCCGTGCCTCCCCTCGTTGCCTTCATTGGCTCCACACACGTATCCATTGGCTTCGCCCTCTTCTTATCGGCCTCGTGCTCGCCTCCATCGGCTTGCAAATTTATTCAATGTGTACATGTGTCCACCGACGCAACATCCTATCTCCCGGGCGTGCATCTTTCCTCTTGCGCTCGCGTCCCTCTCATCGGCTTCTCCCCCTTTCTCATCGGCTTCTCCCTCTCTCCCATCCCCATCGGCTTCTACCTATTCCATCGATTGTTCTCCCATCGGCCTCTAACGCACTCCAGCCCACCCGCACGTGATTTCCTCACATCGTGTCCACCCTCAGCATGATCACCAAGTCGGCTCTTGGTTCTGGCACTCTCTTTGTTACCGGGTCCGATTCTCTTCTGACCATCAGCGTCCCACCCTACACCGTAGTCAACGTGAAATCTCACGTCTCGATTTCACTTGACCTAAACGCCAACTATTCCAAGTGGATCTTCTTCTTCAATTTTTTATGTGGCAAGTTTGATCTTCGCTCCCACATCGATGGCTTCGCTCCCCCTCGCCCCGATGACCCCTAGTAGGACATCGCCGAGTGTTGTGTCCACAGCTGGCTGCTCGGCTCAGTCGACTCCGTTCTCGACTGCCATGGAAGATACCGATCCTACCGCCCGTAACTTATGGATGGCTATTGAGCGGCTCTTCCAAGTCAACAAACAACCTCACGCCATCTTTCTTCTAAACGAGTTCCATTCCATGATACAAGGGGACTCTTCTGCCTCCTCGTACTGCAATCTCCAGTGGTGACTTCAGGAGGAACACCAGCTGACACATCAAGAAGTTAACTTCGCAGAGGACAATATCTCTGCTAGCAATGTGGTTACAAGATGAAGTCAGAATCAACCAACACCCTTGGTGGGGCCTTATCTAATAAAAACATGTCACCAGTTACTCAAGTTATACATAAGCAAGTGTATAAAGGGCTAATTATATATAACCATGCAAAACTACTCTAAAAAGAGATGAACTCACTCCTAGCTAAAATTATCTTCAATATATATGAGAATATTATACTACCTAATTGTTCTACTTTGGTTATACTTATGTATACACATAGATGCTACTCTATGTGAGGATGAACTATAGCAATTAGACCATGAGGATCGGACCATCAATTCAGACTATCAAAAGAAGCAGCCATAACTCCTTATTCCCACAACCTTGTTAAAAAGCTTATCAAGTCCACTTTACAACTCAACAAACGGCACATTATTTGAACTTCCGAGAAAAGATTAATGACCATTTTATTGAAGACTATGTAGAAGCCCAGGAGATGTGTGGGAATTGAAGACCACTTCGTGAATACCTCAACTAGTTGGCCTTACACCTCCCGACATGGTGAATTCAGTTCATACCCAACTATGAGGGTTGTTTCTGGTATAAATATCACCTATATGCCACTAGAAAAGGACTTTTGATCATTTGATAACCCGATATGGTATTGTAGTTGAGCTGCTAAGTGTCTTACACACATTTGTTCTTGCGAGTTTTTCTTGGGGTTGTGAGAGATCTCTCTAAGATCACCTATTTCTTGCTCTACGGTTTCCAGTTAGGCTGCACCGTTCTGTGATTGTTTGGAGATCAAGTCAAAGTCCTCAAGATTTTGGTGCCACTCTCCCCGTCGCTTGGTCGCATCCAACCTTGGTTAGGTCTAAAGCTAGTTACCCATTGTTTCTACCACAAGTTATCATTTGTTCTTAAACCTACTGTCATGAAGATCGTGCTATCCCCTTGCCGATTCATATTGGAACCTATCACTATCTAACATGGATAAGAAGAAACAATCATGTACACCGAGCCAAACCCAAATGCAAAGGGTTGGTAATGGGATTGCCATTGCTCGCCGCCAAACCTCGCGGGCGAAGGTTCGACCAGACCGAGTGGAGGTTCGACCGGGGAGAAATGGCGGCTCGGTCACGCGAAGGTCTAGGAGATCTGTTTAGCTCCAATGCAGGTCCTTAAGCTTCGAGGTCTGAGGGCGTGTCAGTCAATTTGATCCTGCAATTAACAAGCAGGTGAGGTGAACGGGTCAGTCGGACGATAGGCCGATATGAGCTCTCACTATCAGCTGACCGCCGATAGTATCGAGTTGATCATCAGTCACGTCTGGATGGCTCCTGCTATCAACTGGTCACCGATAGTGATTGGGACGCTCTTCCATCGGCTAGGGAGCCGATGAAGGCATAGGCAGATGTTGATGAAGGATGTGATGGCTTCGGGCGTAGCGAAAGCGAGATCTTGATCCATCGGTCACAAAGCCAATGGGGGCACCAAAGGGTATTCAAAGGATAACAAAGCACGCATGATCTCTCTTGATTGCCGACGGAAGCTATAGCGCTTAAGCATCAGCTGAACAGCCAATAGAGGCGTGAGAGATAGATGCGTGGAACGGATTAGAGGACCTATCAGCCAAAGAACCAATTACGCTCCCCGGCATCCAAGGCACGGAGTGAGGCCCAATCCCCCTGCGAGGCCACGAGGGCTAGCGACTGCGATAATGGTGCCGTTAAGACCAACCTCAATAGATCGGACCGAACCAAGACAGTATGAGGCCAGGGACTAACGACACGGAGACGACGGAGGCTTAAACCGAACGTAATGATAAGGGAGGAAAGAGGCGAGGTCATTGGCTACCTACTAGCCAAACGTCTGACACAGGCCTACACCTAAACCCATCGGCCGCTCAAACCGATGGGGAATGAGACCCGCTAGATCTCAACGCCGACGACGTCAGACGTAAGCCCTAGAAGATCGGACCAAACCAAGACAGTACCAGGAAGCGCCCGACGTGTTTGGATCGACCTCTAGAGGATCGATCGTTAGACGATACGTGAGACGGATGTGGGGCCTGTGTTAAGGATAACTCATCGGCTACTCACTTCGACGAGACACCGCGCGAAGACCCGCCCAGGCGCCGGCTCGAACCACCGTCGCCAATCTCATATGTTTTACCTAACCGATGCAGCATGAGGCCATGGACGGAGGAGGGAGACCGACACGTCGATGTGTCTCACACGAATGTGATGAGGTAAGCTCGATTCGACTAAGAGGTCAAACCTAACCGATGCAGCCTTAGACGGAGTAGAGCGTACGATAAGTTATCTCTGAAGGTATGCGTGCATCGACCGAAAGACCGATGCACTTGGTGTGACGGTCGATGGAAGTCTTCTAAAAACGGTTGCATATCGGCTGAGGAGCCGATAAGCTGGGCGTGTTGCTCAAGGTATGGATAACTCATCGGCTAATCACTTCGATGAAACGTCGGACAAAGACATACAGGCATACGGCTCAATCTACGATCGACAACCTTGTAAGTCGAATCTAACCGATGAGCACAAAACGGACGACGGTAGAGAGAGCTTGGTAAACCGATAGACCTCGCACGGACATAATGTGGTACACTCGATATGACTAAGAGATTGAACCTAACCGATACAGTGTTAAACAGAGCAAGATATACCAGGATAGTGGTGAGACTTATCATTTCGTCGGAGATCGAACTTAATCGATATAGCTCTACGTTGAGAGCCAAACCCCGCCGGTAAAAACCTAGACAAGCTAAGGTGGTGATGCACCAAAATTGTATTGATCGAGATATGATTTATAGGCTTCCAGGCGGTCTATATTTATACCCTGGCATTACAGAATCCGACGTGGTTACAACAACCATCGAAAGTTATTTCCTAAAAATATAAAAGGAAAATATCTCTAAGAAATTAAACTGAACTAAACATTCCTATATATGATTTATATAGATAAATTACCCTGTCATGATTTTCACGGCTCCTCCTCAGGCTTGGCCTCATTTGGATATTCTTCTATAATTAGACTGAATATTTTCTTGCTTCGTTCGATCGACTTCTTCCCTGTAGCAATCGGACTATTGTTTAGTAAACCGATCGTCTTTCCAATCCATCTATAGGTTTATCAAATTTTGGTATTAACAGCTATGCAAGCGCTGCCAACACAGGTGGATAATGAACCAACTTATCTCGTTAAATTTGATCTTGTTATCTTAACGAGTTAGATCAGATGTTGCTCGTTAATCTTATCATTCTAAAAGCTAGCTCAGTTTGACTTGCAAGCTAGCTCGTTAAGCTTGTTAATAAGCACTATCTTATTATAGCACTTTATAATTTAAAATGTACTATTCTATCATAGGTTAACATAATAATAAATGCTAGCTACTATAGAATTCACTAAATATATAATTAAATGAGTAATTACTAGTTAAAAAGCACTTAAATATATAAAGATATGGATATCTTTTATACTACAAAGCTAAACAAGCAGCTAGTAAGTTGGCTTATTAAGCTTACAACCTAAAAACCAGCACAGTCTGACTTATCATGAGCCAATCCATGTCATAAGTTTTGAGTTTTTTTCTCACCCTAGTTGCCAACATGTTTAAAAAATAGGTGTTTCTATTAGCAGAGCCATAAAGATCCACTCTTGTTTCCTCAAACAAAAAAGATACAAAAATTATGGACTTTATATACTTACTAATATCATGTTTAAAATTGGAAATAGCAAAAAAAAGGTCTTGATAAATGCTGATGGGATGTCCATGATGGACTGAAATGGGCCAGATGACATGGTGCCACAACCTACGAGGAAGCACCTGGTATGGCTTTGATGGATGACAAATCGATAAATCATCATGTATGCGCAATCAAACCTAATCGCCCACTAACTAGTCGATTAAGGTATACTTTAACATTTGGTAGATAACACTTAAAATGTGAAGTAAATATAGCATTACCAATCCAATTTTATCCAAAAGACATTACAGTCATATCCTTTAACCAATAGTTGAGCTAAAAATAACTGCAGAATTTGTTATGCAATTCATAGGACTAAAAATAGAGATGATTGACTTATAATTCTAAGATAGCCAAACAAAGAAGCTGGTATTTCATATGCTTGAAGCCACTATGGACCTATAATCATATAGAGTGTTAACATTGTTTGTAAGAATCATAGACTCATATCTCTTACAAAACCAACGTATGCCTTATTTATGACAATTGTGACCATTAATATAAATGTGTAGTCTTAATACAGATACACAGACAAGAAAGAGTAAGGATAGAGAGATTAACCTAAAAGTTGCTTTTCACATTAGCAAACACCTCTATTACCTCAAACCACTTAATCATAAAAGAAAAATATAATCGAGTACTCATACAAAGCTACAAGAAATGATATGAAGTTGACTAAACTTTTATGAGATGATCATAAAGATTTACCTCTGTTAAACCACTACAACAGTATCAGGTCCATATATAAATGTGGACAATGACACCAGGTGCAATAACTTCATGTTATAAGAGAAACCAAGAACATGTGCAATGCATCAACAATAATTTGGAGCGAATGAGAGTTATTAAAAAATATTTCCCAAGATGACAATGTATGCAAGGCGCATCTTCAGGAACTAAAGCTTGATGGCATAGCAAGCTAGCAGGACCAATCAACATCATCACATAATCAAAATATATATGCAAGTAGATGTAAAGAAAATGTAACTAGTAATGAGCAATTATCTCCAAGAGTTACTCAATTTATAT
Organism: Oryza coarctata; assembly: GCA_030770085.1. Lineage (NCBI taxonomy): Eukaryota > Viridiplantae > Streptophyta > Magnoliopsida > Poales > Poaceae > Oryza > Oryza coarctata. Next base: position 12,530,686 of record CM061471.1, read on the forward strand.
GCTAACACCTATGTTTCTCAAAAGAATATTGCAGAACTAACTGACAGTAACTATCCCAAGTCAAGTTTATCGCACCAAGAACAAAAATATAAACGACGGAGTGCAAGAAACCTATACCTTCTTCTAGAACAAGTACCACCACTCCATTAGGCCAAACGATCAAAGGCGCAACAATTAGCCTGCCTAGAATGAGTTTAAAGTTATGTTGTTATGGAAAAGTGAAAATTAACAAGTCAAGTCAGGTAGGTAAGTCATCATTGATAATTGTTAAAGTTTATCTCTTTCTCTCTGTTTAGGTGATCCATCTTTCCTTGTTTAAGTGATCCCCTTCTATGTTTAGATGGTTGACTTTTCTATTAGAGTTTATATCTTTTCCTATTTAGGTGATCCCCTTCTATATTTAGGTGGCTACCTTTCCTTATGCGTATGATCTTCTAGATCTTCTCCCTGATCTTGATTCTATAAATCAGGTAGAGCAAGATCCTTGGTAGAGCTCTGATATGCATGATCCTCGTGACGTTCACCTCTCTGCAGTTAAACACATCCTGCGCTATCTATAAGGGACAATTGGTCATGGCCCTCTTCTGTGACTATCGACTACCTCTGCTCTACTTGTCTACACCGATGCTGATTGGGCCAGTTGTCCGGACACACGTAAGTTTACTTCAGACTATGCTATGTTTTTTGGTGACAACCTGATTTCTTGGTCCTCCAAGTGACAGAACACAATGTCTCGCTTTAGTGCCGAGGCTAAGTACCAGGCGGTCGCTAATGACGTGGCTGAGGCTTGCTAGCTTCGACAGTTATTACAGGAACTCCACAATCCCCTAACAAAGAGCCCCTTAGTCTATTATAATAATGTCAGTGTTGTCTACTTATCAATCAACTTTGTTTAGCATCAGCGAATGAAGCATGTCGAGATCGATCTCTACTTTGTCCGCGAGAGTTTTACTATTGGAGTTGTTTGCGTTCTCCATGTTCCGACGATATCCCAGTTTGCTGACATTTTCACCAAGGGGCTTTCCACTTTTGATTTTTGTGAGTTTCGCTCCAGTCTTAATGTCTATCCTATAGACATTCCAACTGCGGGGGTTAGAGTTTATCTCTTTCTCTGTTTAGATGTTCTACTTCTATATTTAGGTGGTTATCTTTCCTTATGCGCTTGATCTTTTATATCTCCTCCCTGATCTTGATTTTATAAATCAGGTAGAGGAAGATTATCAGTAGAGCTCTGTATATATTATATTTTGTTATTCAGTTGAATGCAAACAATATTCACACTATCAATTATGTAACTAGATGAATATCTCGTATGTTGTGGCATGTTCCTTGCTGGTAGTCTTGCAAGGCCAATATGTCATTGCAATTGTACAATTCTGATCAACCTAGCATAGTTAAAAAAAAAGCTAAACGATGAACTAAAGGTGTTTTTGATGGCCGTAACATATTCATATGAAGGTACATATGCTGCAGGGATCTGTACCTAGCTGATGGATGATTTCCAATTTTCATATTCACTCAACATTTCAACTATTTGCATCCATATCTTTTGGTGATTATTAGATAAGAAAGACGATGTAACATTGGATGCAGATATGTCCTCTTGAATATGAATTTTATCTTACATATATTCAAGAATATGTTCCCGTGATCATAAATAAGAAAACTAGCCTAGTTAACACTGGATGCATCATGCATATAATCAATTATGTCATCTACTAATAAATGTATCACCAAAATTCAGTCGTGCAAATCATCTACTTGTGTGGACAAAGCAAAGGCGACAAATCACTTCAAATTGGTGGTAGCAGAAACTGCATAACTTATTATAAAAAGGAAAAATGATTCACAGATTATTAGGTATTACAGGTAAACTTTTCATGGCTGATACCTATGATATGACTAACTGCAGGCTTTGCAGCGACTTAACCATATCGAGCTGACAGAATGAAAGATAAAAGGAAGATCTAGAAAACAACTTCTCGTTTTTTATACTCATATTTTCCAAACTACTACCGAACGATATGTTTTTTAAAAAAAATAAAAAATTATATAGAAAAGTTGCTTTTAAAATTATATTAATTAATTTTTTAATTAAAAATAATTAACACTTAATTAATCATACGTTAATGTTACATCTCATTTTTACATATCTTCTTCTCATTCTCCTCTCCTCAAACATACCCTAAATAAGCTTCCTAGTCATTCATCTAACACAAACAAATGAAGAAATGCATAGGAAATGTTTATACATATCTAAATAAATTAGATTAGCATTGCCATGGCAGTAACAATGTAATGTTTTTTGAAATTCAAAACAAAAGTGTTATTTACATATTATTATTTAAATAGAAAAAAATATATTTAACCGATTGGTCCACTTAACCTCTAAAATATGAAGCTGAGTATTATACCTATTTAAGTAACCCTTAGAGTGGTAACCGGCTTAAATAACACTTAGAGTGACTTTATAAAGTGATTTTATAAGTGATTTTGACTGTGTGGACTATAAGATGGTATTGTTGCATGTATTATTACTTACATGGCATATACATTAGTCCATTTGTTTTCAATTGACCCAACCGATTTATTTCTCTTACTAATCAGCTAGCCCAAAAATTACATATTAGCATCAGTATGCTTATTTTTTAAACCGTCTTAACACACTCTCATTATCTACGTCCACATGGTCACCAACCACTTATAGAATTACTTTATAGGTTAGTTGGACTAGTTTAGAAATATAATACCTTTCATAGAGGGTTAAGTAGACCCACCCCGTATATTTTTTTTCTATTTAAATATGAGAACATAATATGCGAAGGGACAGGAAGGATTAGTCCAAAACGTGATGATGGCACGTGTTTTAGCCATGCGTAATTTTGTGTTGGAATTTGTGGTCTTGCACAGGGTTTACTATTTTGGTATGCACAAATCTATCAGGAGACCAAATTTTGGGAAAAAAAATTAAAAATATATTAACACATTTTGACCGAATTTGAATAAATGTTGCTAAATTCATAAAAAAATGAAATTTCCGTGGAAAATAGTTCCTGAAATTTCGAACGGTAATTTTAAAAACCCTGGTCTTGCACGGCATGCAGAAGGGAAAGCTGAGGTTAAATCTTTTATCTTTACCTTCACTACTTTCTTAGAAAGAGCATAGTAGGTGTCGTGAGTTGTGCGTCTGGCAGACACGCTCAATCACAGCCGTTGGATCCCGAGATCTAACAGCCCAGATCGCATATCGGTTTTGCCTATTCGGCGATGCCGCTGAAGCCCCCGATCTCCCGACGCATCGCCCTCACACCCATCTTCCGCCGATGCGCTCGCATCGCAACCTCCACGGCACCATCGCCGCGCCTCCCCGCTGCCAACAACTCCTCCGCCGCAACCCCGCGCCACAGCTACTTCGCCTGTCTCATGCTGGATCAGGGTCCTCCAACTCCTTCTTCCGTCGCCTTCTGGATCAGGGCTGACCCCCATTAGGAGGAGGATGCCGTCCATCCTCTCTGCTTCTCCGCTCCCTCACCACGCCGCTCACCCCCTCTGCTCCGGTGATGTCGCTCGCCGCTCATCCGGTCCCCTTATCTGCTCCATGGGCAATGGCGCGCGATGTGCTCAACCCCGTCACCCGTTGCTTCCCGACCCCAAGCTTCACAGCCTCCAAGTTCCAAGGTCTACTCTACCAATCCAGCGTCGCCTCCCTCAACTTCCTCACCATGTGTTACTGGACTCCGTCTTGCGGCAGTCCATGCTATCCAATCACCAACTTCAAGGTAACTTAGCCACCATACATTCCCCGGTGTAGATCTGCCGTGGTGGATGTAGGGTGGGAATTTTGTTACATATCGGGTCAGCACAAAGCTGCATTGTCTTGATGTCACGTGATTCACAATCTTGCCACCCTCTCCTAAGCATATGCTGTGTAGATGAGATAAGATTATTTGGACTGGATATACCTACTATGTTGGATGCTTTGAGATGTTGCAGGTACATACAGTTTGGATTTTCTTTAATTATTGTTTACAAATGTTCCTGTTACGTAGATGACTGACGAGAGTAACTAGAGTACAAAAGAAACCTACCGTGTTGTAGCCTTACTGTATTTCCATTTGGACGCATGTTCATTGTTGCTTTCATGAAAAAGGGGAAAGAAAACAACCTATCGAAAATGTGTGAGGGTAGTGGGTACACATTACTCTTCTGATTCTCGTTAGGTGATGACTAGGAAACAAACCTTTACTCTAACATAATTATGCTGTTAGTGTAGCTAAGTAATAAACCTGTCTATCTATATGGAGTACTTTTGACAATGGATGTGATGCACTTATGTTGTGTGCACAGAATTAGGGTATCACATCTTTCCAAAGGTTGTGCTACAAAAATGGAGTGGTGTGCGTGGTGGATCAGATGTGATAGACAGAAAACTGCAGTTTCAAGTCTATAACAAACATTTATGATTATAGTAGGAACTAATGTAACAAGGTAATTACTTTCTTTTTGGATGCATCTGTCTATTGGCAGGATATTTCACGTACACACAAAGATTTGTGTTTGTGTTAGATAGACCACTGGCTGGACTGTAGACCCGACCCCTTTATACACGGGAGGATTCATAGTCACTGTATATTTTCTATATGGTATCAGAGCAAGTCTAGACATCCCGGCGCGCTAGCTTCTTCCTCCGGCGAGCCGACTCTTTCCTCCTCGTTGTCAACGTCTTCTTCTCGTCGCCGACTCTCTTCCCGGTACTCCCCTCATTCTCTCGTCTCCATTTCTTCTTCTCCCCGTCTCTCCCGCAGTCACCTTTTCTCCGCCCCACCTCCGCGCGACCAGGCGACGGTCTCGATCCGCCTCCTCGTCCCTCCTCGCACCCGTCTTCGCTCTTCCTCTTGTTTCGTGCATCTCTCCTTCTCCGACGCTGGCGCACCTCCGCGCTCGTCGTCTCCATCGGCTGGACTTGTCCAGCCCTCCATCGGTTGGAAACCTCTCTTGGTTCTTGCCCTTTTCGACACCCTCAACGGCTCTCGGACGCGAACCTTCTCCCCTCACGTTCGAGCCAGTCCAACGTGTCCACGTGTCCACGGACACGAATCCCTGCCTCCCGGACGCGAACACTTTCTCTTCGCATCCGGCCACTCCCTGCCTTTTTCGTGTCTACCCCACTCCTTGGCCTCCACGAGTCCACGGACGTGAATCTTCTCTTCACGAACGTGAATTCTCGCACGTCCGTGACCCAACCACTCTCTGACCCACTCACTCTGTCCTCACCTACTCCGCTGCCTACTCCCCATCGGCCAACCACTCCTCATCAGCTGGCCACTCCTCACCTACTCCGTTGCTCACTCCTCATCGGCCAACCACTCCTTATCGGCTGGCCACTCCTCACCTACTCCGCTGCCCACTTCCCATCGGCTTCTCACGTCCTTAATCGGCCGATCCGTTCTCTCATCGGCTTCCCCCTCCCATCGGCTTCTCTCTCCCATTAGCTCTTTGCTCCCGTTCTCCCGTCATGGCCTCCGAGTCCGCCCTTAGCTCCGGCACTCTACCAGTCATCGAATCTGCTCCGACCCTCAGTGCCACAGACCATACCTCGGGCACCACCTCGCCGATCTTCTCCCCTCCCTACGCAGCTGTGAACATGAAATCTCACGTTCCTATCTCCCTTGACTTTAACGCCAATTATTCCAAGTGGATTTTCTTCTTCAAATCCCTCTGTAGAAAATTTAGCCTCCAGTCCCATATTGATGGCTCCGCTCCACCTTGCCCCGATGATCCTTAGTGGGACATCGCCGAGTGCTGCGTGCGCAGCTGGCTGCTCGGCTCGGTCGATAACTCTGTCCTCGACCTCGCCATGGACGATACCGACCCCACCACACGGGACCTCTAGGTGGCCATCGAGCGGATCTTCCTGGCCAACAAGCAGCCTCGCGCCATCTTCCTCCTCAATGAGTTCCACTCCATGATACAAGGCGACTTCTCTGTCTCCTCGTACTGTCAGCGCCTCAAAGTCAAGGCTGCTGCTCTCCAAGACGTCGACCACCTTGTGGCCGACTCTCAACTCGTCCTCGCTCTTCTGCGAGGCCTCAATCCCCGCTTCTCCAACACTGCCGATAACATCACCAACGCCACACCTCTTCCATCGTTCGCCCGGGCTCATGACATGCTAGTTCTTAAAGAACTCCGTCTAGCCAACGATGAGAAGATAGTGGCCCACACCGCTCCTCTTGCCGTAGCCGATAATGGCTGTCGAGCTTCTTACGCTGCCCCTTCCTCCCGCGGTCCTGGTGGCCATGGCTCCGGCCACAGCAACACATCCCGCACTGGGAAAGGCAAGGGCAAAGGCAAAGGCAGGACCTAGCAGGGTCCGACGCCACCACGACCTACCTCGGTCCCTACCCACCCTATCGGCTCTGCTACAACCCCTGGGTGCCCCAGCCCCAGCCACACAGCCCTATCGGCTGGCAACCCGGAGTTCTCGGCGCCTATCCCCAGGCTCACCTGGCATCGGCTCCCGTTCTGCCGCCTCAGCCGATGCCACCGACCCCAACCACCCAGTCGGTTCCCTCCTAGAACCAGGCTGGCTTCGTCACTGCCCTCAACCAGATGACGCTCCAACCACAGCACCCTTGGGTGCTAGAATCTAGGGCGTCTTCACACATGGCGTCATTGCCCGGTATACTTCGCTCCTGTCACCCCTCTTCCTCCCCTTTTGTCACCATCGGCAATGGTCACTCTCTTCCTGTCCAATGCCGCGGTGACTCCTCTCTGTCTACATCCACCACTAACCTTCCCCTACACAATGTTCTTGTCGGTCCTTCTCTTATTCACAATCTTATATCTGTTCGCCAATTCACACGAGACAACCACTGCTCTATTGAATTTGACGCGTCTGGTTTCTCTGTGAAGGATATCCCAACCCGGCGACAGATCCTTTGCTGCAATAGTAGCGGAGACCTCTACACCATTCCTGCTGCGCCGTCCACCCCACACGCCAGCGTCGCCCTCTCCACCAACCTTTGGCACCTTCGCCTTGACCACTCCGGCCCCGACGCTATCGCCACCCTCCGTCGCGGCGCCTCCATCCGATGTACTCACAGCAGCTCCACAGTTTGCCACTCATGTCAACTTGGCAAACATATGCGTCTGCCCTTTTCTAGTTCTCTCTCCTGTACCTCGCGTCCATTTGAACTTATACATTGTGATGTATGGACGTCCCCAGTTAAAAGTGTCTTCGGTAATCAGTATTATCTCGCTATACTTGACGCTTACACACACTATTGCTGGACCTTCCCGCTCATCCACAAATCCGAGGTCGCCTCTCACCTCACTCACTTCATCACGTACGTATCCACTCAGTTTAACCTCCCCATCAAGGCTTTACAAGCCGATAACGGTACGGAATTCATCAACCATACCGTTACAAACCTCCTCACCTCGCAAGGCATCTATCTCCGGCTCTCCTGCCCCTACACCTCTCCTCAGAATGGCAAAGCCGAGCGCCTCCTTCGCACCCTCAACAACATCAGTCACACCATGCTACTTCACGCCCACCTACCCGCCACTTATTGGGCCGAAGCTCTGGCTACTGCGACGTAGCTTCTCAATCGGCGCCCATGCTCCTCCGTTCATAACAACATTTCCTATGCCCTTCTCTACCGCACGGCGCCCGACTACTCCCATCTTCGCGTTTTCGGGTGCCTCTGCTACCCAAATCTCACCACCACAGCTTTCCATAAACTCGCTCCCCGCTCCACCGCCTGTATTCTCCTCCGCTATTCCACCTCTCACAAGGGATACCGATGCCTCGACCTTTCCACCCGATGGGTCCTCGTCTCTCGTCACGTCATTTTTGATGAGACATGTTTTCCCTTCGGTCTCCTTCATCCGAGATCCTCCTCTAGTGATCTCGACTTCCTCCTCACCAACACCGTGCCGACTAAGTCTTCCCCACTGCCCTCTCCATCGGCCCCCTCATCGGCCGCTGCTGAGGATTTACCCGTCACATCTCCCACCACTACTCGGTCCGATGTCCCCACCATCGGACCCCCATCGGACCCACCTTTATCGGCCGATACCGATCCCTCTCCATCGGACACCCCACTTCCATCGACTCCTCACTTTCCATCGGCTCCCCCTACCCTATCGGCTCCCCCCACCCTATCGACTGATCCACCTCTATCGGACCGATCGGAATACTCGACCCACCCGACCTCATCGGCTCAGGCCGATCTAATCCCTCCTTTTCCTCTTGTCTACAGTTGCCGACTCGAAGTCGATGACGCCACCACCCGACCAGTTCTTCCCAATACTCCCACACCCCCATCGGCTCCAGTTCCCTCCACCTCTCACATTGTCACTCGCTCCCAAACCGGGTCTCTCCGACCCAATCTGCGCTACGGTCTCTCCGCCGTCCACAGCTCTATCTCGCCCATCCCGGTGACTTCTCACTCAGCCTTGGCCGACCCTCAGTGGCGCGCGGCCATGGCCGACGAGTACAAGGCCCTAATGGACAACGAGACCTGGCGCCTCGTTCCCCAACCTCTCGGCGCCAACATTGTGACCGGCAAGTGGATTTTCAAACACAAATTCCACGCCGATGGCTCCCTTACCCGTCACAAGGCTCGCTAGGTAGTCCGGGGTTTCTCCCAACGACCCGGTGTCGACTACGACGAGACCTTCAGTCCCGTTGTCAAACCCGCCACCATCCGAGTCGTCCTCACCATGGCTGCCTCTCGCTCCTGGCCGATCCATCAACTAGACGTGAAGAACGCCTTTCTTCACGGCCACCTGACGGAAACAGTCTACTGCCAGTAGCCCCTAGGCTTCGTCGACCCTTCTCGGCCCGACGACGTCTGTCTCCTTCAATGCTCTCTCTACGGCCTCAAACAAGCCCCTCGTGCCTGGTACCAGCGCTTTACTGCCTATCTTTGGCACATCGGCTTCGTGGCCTCTGCGTCCGATAGTTCCCTATTCACTTTCCATATCGGCTCCGCCACTGCCTATCTACTTCTCTATGTCGATGACATTGTCCTCACAGCGTCTTCGACATCTCTCCTCGACCAGATCATGGCCCGACTCCACTCTGAGTTCGCCATGACCGATCTTGGTTCTCTCCACCATTTCCTTGGCATCTCCGTAACCCGTTCCATCCACGGGCTCTTTCTTTCCCAACACCAGTACGCCATCGACCTCCTCCAGCGTGCGGCATAGCCGACTGTCACCCTACGGCCACCCCAGTCGACACTCGAGCCAAACTCTCCGCCGCCGATGGCGCCCTCGTTGCCGATCCCTCTCACTATCGGAATCTTGCCGGGGCTCTCCAATACCTCATACTCACCCAACCCGACCTCACGTACGCTGTCCAGCAAGTGTGCCTCTTCATGCACGCTCCGCGCGAACCTCACCTCGCGCTGCTCAAGCGCATCCTACGCTACGTGAAGGGCACCCTCTCCAGCGGGCTGCATCTCAGCTCCAGCCCCATCGACTCTCTCACCGCGTACTCCGACGCGGACTGGGCAGGCTGCCCCGACTCTCGACGCTCTACGTCCGGCTACTGTGTCTACCTCGGTGACACTCTCGTATCCTGGTCCTCAAAACGTCAGACTACAGTGTCCCACTCCAGCGCTGAAGCCGAGTATCGCGCCGTCGCCCACGCCGTCGCCGAGTGCTGCTGACTTCGCCAGCTTCTCTAGGAGTTCCGTGCACCCCTCTCCACCGCGACCGTCGTCTACTGTGACAATGTCAGTGCCGTCTACATGACCGCCAATCCGGTCCATCACCGACACACCAAGCACATCGAGATCAATATTTATTTTATCCGTGACAAGGTTGCATTAGGACAGGTTTGGGTGCTCCATGTACCATCGGCACATCAGTTTGCCGACATAATGACCAAAGGCCTGCCCACGCCTTTGTTCACTAGTTTTCAGTCCAATCTCTGCGTCCGTTCCCCTCCTGCTGCGATTGCAGGGGGTGTTAAACAGACCACTGGCTTAGCCTGTATATATATAGACCCGACCCACTCATATATATACGGGAGAATTCATAGTCACTGTATATTTTCTACAGTTTGAATAAAGACCTAGCTTCTCAAGGCTCTGCCTTAGGATATTATTGTTTTGCAGACCTGGAAGATATTTCAGCAAGACAATACTAGAACAGGAAAAGCATGCACAAGAGGATCTGCTTAAATTGCGTGGAGCTAAGCATTCAGTTGGTCCAAGGTTCTGAAGTTACGGTAGCTAGGAAGTTAGGAAACTGGCTGCTACCGGGTTGTCCAATTAGTTGGGCGATGCATTGGTATGCCTTCTGGATAATAATAACTTGTTACTTCAATTTGATCTTTTTACACGTAAATTGGTTTTCTCCATTGAGGTGTTGAGAATATGTATATGGTTTATTTCTATTCTGATGCATCACAGCTCTTTCCCAATTCCTTGAGCCTCCATTTATGCAGAGTCTTCGTCGCCTCACCGTCCCTTGGTATTTGTCTCGGTCATGCCCATCTCCTCCGCCTCCGCAAAACCCTCACTCAAGTACTGGTCATTGACGAGGGACAGGGCCAGCGCAAAGCTGGCTGTGTGCTCGCTGCGCTGCCTGACTACCTGCCCTCGCCCCGCCATGGTTCCAGCCCCTGTTGCCACGGCCGTCTCCAGCATTGTTGGGCACCTCAGTAGCATCATTGCCTCACGTATGGAGGCCCTCAAATGTTCCCCTCGACATGCTTCACTCCTGTGAAGGCAGAGTAGAGTGAGGGGAGAAACCAGGTGGACCAGGTTGAAGCTGTTTCCTTGCTCCAAGGCAACCAAGGCCCATAGGTCCCCTAACCATCTCCAACCTATTTTGCATGGAAGCAGGCTGTGTAGCTTTTTACTCCTTAAGTCCTCACATCTGTGCATATCGAATTGGTAGTGGAGTTGTCATTTTTGGTTTTTGCTTTCGGTTTTTTTTTTGTGGGAAAGATCAGTATACTGTGTATTTAATCAAACGTGAGTTTGTAAATTATCCCCTTTTTCTTGGTTCTCTGAGGGCTATAATACAGAGAAGAGCTTGCTACCAATTATTGCGTCATACTCAAGAAAGCTCTGTTCTTAGTGTCCATCACCTGAAAAACTATGTCATTTTACCTTGCTTTTGTAGTAACCATGCACCATCAGAAGCGTCATTTTATTCTCTTAGCCTTGTACATTGATACCTAGAGAGTTAGGCATCTAAAACTAAATGGTTGTTCAAATATATATATACAGCAGAAGATATATCTTCAGAGTTAAGAATTTGAGTGGGATGGCTTAAGACATGAGCAGCTTTGATATGACTGATAGCATTCAGTGGTCAAGACCTGTTGCATGTTTTTTCTCGTACATTTTTGTACAAAAGATCTGAAATCAATGAAGAATATGGGTAATACCTGGTGTTTCAAACACGTTACAATCTGCTGTCATTGTAGTAATAGAAGAGCTTACCTTACATAGCTTACCTGCTAGTAAAGGAGCACATATTGTTTTCTTTAAAACAAAATTAATTGGTGCTTCAGGAAGCAGTCAAGGAATCCACGTGAAGCATCCTCACCATCCACGACCTGAACACCATTGGATTTGCTGGCCTCTTGTCCAAACAAAAGGTGGCACTTGGATTTGCTATATGTCATGGTTGTCTGCTGTGAGATCTAGCGATGAGATGCGATAAGATATTTAACTTTGATAACTAAACTGTTGGCATTTTTCTTTTGCAGTCTTCGTCTGGAGATTACATACTATGGAACACGTTAGGGAAATGTCATGCTGCCGCTTTGCCTAGAAATTCATGACCGTTGATGTTTCTTCACCGAATATAGTCACATTTTGGTGCCTGTTCTTTGACTGCTGATTGAGTCAAAACAGATCCCAATTGTATGTGCCTCCTGCCCTAGGTTTTTTTTTTTGATAGAAATGTTTTATCTTTACATAATTTTTCTTAGTACCATATATAAGTAACAGTGCGATTGAGGAAAGCAATCGCCAGAGCCAGCCAGACTGGAAGGGGTGCGCTGGTCGGCGGCCACGGTTGCTTTCCTCCATCGCTTACATGTACTAACAGAAAAATTATGTAAAGATAAAACATTTCTATCAACAAAAAAAAAACCTGGAGCAGGAGGCATGTAAAATTGGGATCTGTTGTGCCAGGGTTTGTAGGGGATTCAGGGAGCTCCGCACCATGGGGGAGTCAATACAAGCGGAGCGATGAGGCAGCCCGACGGTTTAAGGCGAGGAGTCGGCCGGCCGTGCGCGCACGCCGATGATGCATGCCAGGCAGCCTGGGCTTGTTTCCCTGTTCGGATGCGGGCTTGTTTGGGTTAGGCGTCACAATTTCAGGGCGAATGATAAACGGGCCTAGGCCCAATAAGAAGATAAAAGGGCCTGATCTATGTGCCACTAAGCCCTTGCTTGATACATAATATAGCCACTACGCGAGACGTCGTTTAGTTTGTGTGTTTCAGATCATCATTAATATATTTTTTCACAAGGGACATTTTATTTTTTTTCTCAATTTATACGCATCATTAGAAAAGGGAGTAGCTGCACCACATTTTTCACTAAAAAGCAGTCACATCTTTTTTAAAATATAGATCGTCTATACTTATAATTACACTGTAAAATTCAAAACTTACCATGTAATTACGAATTATATGGTAAGTGTTAATATAGATATATTTTTTAATATATAATATATAAGAGAATTAGGATTAAAAATAATTCATTATCTAAGTTAAAAGATGAGATAAGATAAAGCAAATATAATGCAATATTTTTAACAAACACGTTAGAAAAAGTACCATTGCTCGGACGATAAAATGATACTACTACAAGAGAACGGACAGAGTAGAAAAGATTTTAGTACAACTATAATCCATCGGTTCCCTCTCCTACTACTAATGACGCATTGAATAAGTCATAGTATATTATATATGTCATCAGATTACAACTTGTGGTCGCTAGTAAATCGAGATGTCGAAGTAAAAATATTAATCAAATTAAATACCACCTAATCAAATTAAACTAAATTGACACTAAATAATTAAATTATATTTTAAATAGACTCAAGTTATCTTAAAAATATAAATTACACATCAATAAAAAATAAAAAACAAGAGACAAACAAAATTTTTACCCTATGTTTGCCGACTTTATATGTCACCAACCCAACTTTATCACTCAACCTCTTAACCTATTCATCAAGAGATGGATAAAGATAAAGTAAGAGCTATTTCTGAAAATGATCTGCAAAGTATCGATCATTCTTCCTTTATTCTAGCAATACTGAACTTCAAACCATGCACACAAACATCGTTGAGTCACTTCCACAAGCCCCGTTGGAGGGATTATCGGGCCACAACCTCTAAGTTGTAACTAAGACTCGAAGATAATTAAGTGCTAAAAAAATTATAGCAAAGATGTGTTTTGTCCTAATCTATCCTCAAACATTCATAAATAGATAAAAGAGCTATAGTAAATTAAAAGGAATACAAAAAAGTCAGAGTATTTATAACTCTACCCATAGCTGTTAGGGTCGAAATCCCCCAGTGCCTTGTCAGTCTGACCATAAGCATATGCCAGTCTAACCAATTGCCCTAATAACTATTTCAAAACTAGCTCCTTTGGATTGGCCTAGTCCGACCAGCCAAAAGGCCTGGTCCAATTGGTGTCATTCCCAAGCTCACCAACGTCTCTAGATAGCCATGGTCCAACACGGCTAGGGTGCCCTGTCCAACCACCGTCAGAAAATTTAAACCTAAAACAAAAATACCATCATACATGTATTTTAATTGCCTTTAAATTATCATACCTCTTGAACTACGATAAAATTAAAAAGAAACCTAATAACATCTTAGATAAGTTAAAAAACAAAACAATATATTTATCACATTCATCTTATTATTTTACGCCATTAATTTTAATCCACGATAATTATTTTTGCCACATAAGTTTTATATGATCCTAACTCATATTACCTTATTTTATTTAATTTATAATTAACACTTATCATTAATAATTTGCTATCTTATAACGGATGTAACATGAGAATGCGGTAAAGTAATAGGTGCGTGTTTAAGTAAGGCCCATAATTATTACATATACACAGTGCGCTCTCAACAGAAATAGAAATTTAGTGAGCCAATCGGCCTATTTGAGCGTGTTTATTAAGCAACAAATTCGTGAAGTCAAATGTGTACCTGCAATGTTATGTGCGTACTAGTATTTCCTCCCTTTTTTTAATGCATACCACCGTTAATTGTTAGATTATTTGTCTTATTTAAAAATTTTATAATATGTAAAGATATAAATTATGCTTAAATAATCTTTAATGATAATCACAATAAAATAAATAATAATTACATATTTTAAAATAAAAGAATGGTTAAAAGTATATATAAAAATTAACGGTGTTGAGTAGAGTTATCTTCTGATTTCCTCCCCACCGCCACCGCGCGCAGCGTGTCCGTACTTCAAAAGTGTATCCGGGGTTTAGTGCTGGTCTTTTTAGTTTCTTTTAGTTTTAGTTTTAGCCCATATGGAAAGCAAAGTAAAGTTTGTCCTCCTTAACTGCAGTTATTAAGAAGGAAAAGACTATTGAAAGAGGGGCGGCGAGCCGTCACCGCAATGGAGCTCTCGCCGCTGTCGCCGGCGCCGGAGGGGAGGTGGGCCGACCTCCCCGGGGACATCGCCATCTCCGTAGCTTCTCGCCTCCAAGTGCGCCTCCCTCAGTCCCTCTCTCTTTCTTAATCTGAGAGAAGTATATGATTCGACCCTTGACTGGACTGGCTCGAGCAGGAGGCCGACGTGTGCGCGCTCGGCGGCTGCTCGCGATCATGGCGCCGCGCCTGCGACGCCGACTGCGTGTGGGAGGCCCTCTTCCGCCGCCGATGGCCGTTCACCGCCGTGGCAGGGGGAAGGGAAGGGGCTTCTGGTGTCCAGGTGGGTAACACAGGGATCATGTCTTATGTATTGATCCCCAGATTAATTTCATCCTTAAATTCACTGTTCGATTGTCATATCTCTGGAATCTAAAGTGGCTAGTAGTAAATAAGTAAGAAATTTGTTGTAAAAGATTGGCCTTTTTGTTAGCTTTTCTGGAATTTTGTTCTCTGACATTTAAAATGAATAATAGTAGAAAAAGTAAGAAATTCGTTGTAAAAGGTTGGCCTTTTTGCTAGCTTTTCTGCAAGTTTGTCGTGGATGCTGGTTAAAAGGTTAATATCTTGAATTTCCTGCTGAAGTACAGAAGTAGTTCCTTTAAATTGTACTATGATATTGAGGATTAGTGAGGAAGATGCCTTTAGCTAGTCTGCAAGATGGGCTTCTACCCTCAAGCATTCCAGCGACCTGTTCCGGGTGCATGATGTGATTATGAAAAATTTCCTCCTGTGAATGGTGCTGGCTTTACTTCTAAGGCCATGGTTTGTCTTTAAGGGATATTGTGATGATTAAAGGGTTCATCTGGATTCTGTTCCTTTTCAGAGTTCAGTAAAATAAGTAGAAATCTGACACTTGAAGAACTGTCGTATCCTTCCCTGTGTATTCTGTAGCCATATATTCATGTGTTCTGTTAATGCCTAAAGCATGAAGATTAAGCTTACGTGTTACTTGTTTTGTAGGGTTGGAAATCTCTCTACATTAACCATCACAGAAAAACTGCTGTTGCTATATCTGGTGTGGCAGAATTTGTGGAGAATAGTTTACGTAACAGGTCACTTGAAGCTGAATATTATCTGAAAGCTATTGCTAAATTGGCCTCGATGAGGGATATAGGTTTCATTGATGCCCAATTCTTTTTGTTGTCGAGGAATCAGAGTGCAATCATAAATCTAATTGGATTGCACTACTCAATTGCATCATTAAATATACCGGTGAGTTACAGCTCCCTGATGCTCTTGTTTAGCTTTTCTTATTGTAAGATGATCATGACTTGAAGCTAATGTATGCCATTAGCTTTTCCAGAGTGGCTCACTGTATTGCACTATGCCAAGATTATTCCAACAACTTATATTTTGTTGAGGCACTTCATATGTTGATTACAGAACAACCTCATGAGTCATTAGTATACACTGTACACACCCACACAGCCATGTCATGTTATGTCAACTTCAAAGTTCAAAGATATCCTCCTACTAGCTACACTCTTTATAATATTTCTGATGCATCACACTATCCAAATTCCCAATACATAAAACATTGCCATCATCAGGAACTTCTAGATAAATGAGTTTGTCAAGCTGTCAAAATATTTGTTTGGCTGATGGCAGATGTTTTGTCTTGAATTTATCTAACCAACTTTTGGTTTTGTCACAAAATTCTGATTCAGAGCTTAATGTACTTTGTTTCAGCCAAATGAAGTGCATAAAGCACTTCAAGCTCGGAAAGTGGAAGAAAGGAAAGTGTGCGTGAGCTTGTACAAGCTTGGTAGATGGTTCTATGGTTTCCGGTTGCCTGATGAATCCGAGTCTCATGAAATTTCATTGAGTGAGCTCACCATGTCAGAGGGGGCAGCAATTCTAGCCATTCTTAAGCGTGGTGCTGTTCATGAGGTATTTCGGCTCCAGGTCAGTTTGGTGGACATAAATAAGTGAGTTAAAAGTATGCAAGCCATATCAACTTGAGCAACTGTGCTTTTTTGTAAATATGTTTACTCTCTTCTGTTTTGATATTGATGCCATTGTGGCACTCTTCATGTAAATGGGATCATAGATAAGGATGGAAGTATGAAACCATGTAGGATTGTAACTGTTCCTTGATAGCTCATATATAATAAAAGTATTGTGCTGTGTAAATTAGAAATACTTTATAGTGCCATACTGCTTCCTCAAGTATTGACCATGTTATAATGCAAATTAAGTAGTATCATGGTTTTCTTTTTTTCCAAATTATATAATCCGAACTGGATAACTCGATGGTCAAAAGTGAAAGCAACCTAGAAAAATATGGTTAGCCTGTTATTTTTTAAGTCAAAGCAGTTTCGTAGCCCTAGTTTCTTACACAGATGTGACATAACAAAATTTGTAAGATTTTATTAGTTTATCTCACGACATTGACAACTCACACTATAACCTTGTCTGTAAATACAGTTACATCAGGCTATCCCTATCAGTATGTGCTAAAATGTTTAGGTTGTAAGTACTCGTCGTACCTTTAGAATTCAGTTCGTCCTCTCAAAAAGAATTCAGTTCACGGTAGAAGTTCGAACCGTCAATTGCATGGGTTGTCAGGGCTGATGAAGTTGAATAGCTTGGGTTGTTAGGGTTGATGAAGTGATTGTTGCACTTGATGAACTACCTGAGAAAATGTCTTAGCTGGTTTTCATGGATACCTTTTGAGCTTCCTGAATTGGTAGTTCTGGATCAAGTGTTCAGAAAAAATGAAAATGAGAAAGATGTGACATTCTGCATAGCCAAGATCCACTTTTGTGGAGAGAGAGAGAGAGAGAGGGAGGGAGGGAGGGAGGGAGGGTGATCTCAATATTCTTTTGCTTCGACTAAAAAAACCCAGAAAAAGAACATCTAGCTGATTAGTTATCTTTGTCTTAATTTTCTCATATTGTTCCTCCTCTTCTCTGTAAATGCTTTGCTTCATTCTTTAATATATTAAGTGCAGAGGCCTCATCTGCCATGCTTTCATCAAGAGAGAGAGGAATAAAGTGCCTTACTGGCTTATAATTCTGCCAAGAGAAAGGAACCTAACGGAAGAATGAGAATCATGAACTGCAAAACTTCACAATGCTTCTTCAGCTCAGAAATATATATATATTTAAAAAATACAGGTTAATATTTGGAACTATGAACAGATAATCAAGTAGTTAAAAATTGTTAGTTCAGACTGACAGTAGACTTTTGATATCCGCCCGGAAGTTTAGGATCTAAGTGAAACCATTTAATATTCCTACTTGTTTCAGTGCTTTCCTATTGGAAGTTACACTAGGCCACAAAAATGTGCATCCTTTATGGGGATCACTAAAGAAACACCTAATGACTTGACAGCAAGGGAAGAGCAATAAATCTGTCTTTTTTGCTAACTACATTTTATCTCAGAGGATAAGCTAGTTCATGAGATAATGTGTCGTGATCACATCAAAATCTCACGAGAGAGTGAGATTAGGAGGGTAACAAGTCATATCATACCAATTAACAAATTTGATAAGCATCTATATATTTCCAAAGCTATCAATTCAGGCTAAAGATGAACAGACTATTATACCAATAAACATGACTTACAGTAGGATGCATTACAATTAAGCAATTATTTAACTGAAAAATCAGGAGCCAATGCCTGGCCTGCCTGCTTTCTCTCCAACAACCTTCACCCTGCACATCTTTGATTCTTCAGAGAAGCAATCAAGCTTCTCCCATCAGGAACCCACAGTCCTGCAGATACTCCTTCACCTCAGCAGCAAGGGTAGATGGTGACTGAGCGCCGCCGTGGTGGCATGCAGATGAGCATCAGCACCAATGCAATGATCGCGGCGACAAGAAGCCCCATGAGGTTGAAGGCGGCCTCCTCTTCAGACTCCTCGCTGCAGCACATCTTGCCCATGTCAGCACTGGCAGAGAAAGATCAAGAACAAGCTCTTGGTGGTAGGTAGTAAGGTGAAAGTGGCAGCTAGAAGAAGAAGAGGGCTTCTTGGCAGAGGTGTGTGAGCTTCCTCTGAAACTCTGGTTGTGATGTTTGCTTTAAGGAGATTGCTATGGCCAGTGGTTGGGGCATCACTTTCAGGTCTCCCATGGTGTCGTTCCCTTTTAATTCATTTTCTTCTTCCAAGATGGGGAGGAGACAGCTCAGCCAACCAATCAGCACCCACCCAAGGCCACTAACACTGGCCTGGGATGAAATTTCTGGGATGACCTGTTGCCGCTGCTCAGATGTAAAGTATTGGGATTTGCTAAACAGATCTGTTCTTTCATTCTTTCTTTCAGTATGGAATGCTCTGAGATTCTTCACCTTTTTCACTGTCAGTCTTGCTACTGGTGATTTTGTCGCAGTCAATTCGATGATGGATGATGGTGATATGAGATGAAAACTACACTATGGATGCACTGATAATAGTCTAATAATATATGCTCCTGTTGAAGTTGAAAGTTCAGAAATCTTACTTTCTGAAGGTTAATGAAAAGTAATTCAGACTTTGATGGACACTTCTTCAGTGATGGAAGTCCTGGAAACAAAACAAGGTTGGTTAGCATTTGCTGATGGTTACATTTCATTTCCTGTGAAACACATCTCAATCAGCATTTGAGGCAGTAGCGAACATTAGGAGGCACGTGCTTGTGGTGTCGGTGTGACTTAGACCTGCAATGAGTTACCTTTAAATAATCTGGCACGTCTTTTTCAGAAAAGAGAGAATGGCAACATGCCTAGTTCCAATGCAACTCTTGTATTTATTTATTTATCTATGAAATTCCATGTATCTTCTTCTCGTACTCTTTTCGTTAATTATTGAATGTGGTATTCAGATATATACTATTATGTCTAATTTAATATTAAATTAATAGAGGAGGAATAGAATGCACGTAATCAAGCAAGAAGTTCGGCTTAGCTAAGCAGAGTCCCATTTCAGCTGGACACTGATGAATTCATGCGAGATAAGAAAAAGCTGCATCTGAAGCTTGTTAGACAGACCACTGGTCTAGGCTGTATATATATAGACCTGACCCTTTCTATATGCTCGGGAGGTTTTATAGTCACTGTACACTTTCCTAAATGGTATCAGAGCAAGTCTAGACATCCCGGCGCGCTAGCTTTTTCCTTCGACGAGTCAACCCTTTCCTCCTCATCGTTGATGTCTTCTTCTCGTCGTCAACTCTCTTCCTGGTACTCTTCTCGCTCTCTCGCCTCCATTTCTTCTTCTCCCCGTCTCTCCCGCAGTCAACTTCTTCTCTCCGTCCCACCTCTGCGCGACCAGGCGACGGTCTCGATCCGCCTCCTCGTTTCGCCTCGCACCCGTCTCCGCTCTTCCTCTTGTTTCGTGCATCTCTCCTTCTGTAACGCCGGCGCACCTCCGCACTCGTCGTCTCTATCGGCTGGAAACCTCCCTCGGTTCTCGCCGTTTCTGACACGCTCAACGGCTCTCGGATTCGAACCTTCTCCCCTCACGTCCGAGCCAGTCCAACATGTCCACGTGTCCACGGACACGAATCTCTGCCTCCTGGACGCGAACATATTCTCTTCGCGTCCGGCCACCCCCTGCCTTTTTCGCGTCCGCCCCACTCCTTGGCCTCCACAAGTCCACGAACGTGAATCTTCTATTCACGGACGTGAATCTTCTATTCACGGACGTGAATCCTCGCACGTCCGTGACCCAACCACTCTCTGACCCACCCACTCTGTCCTCACCTACTCCGCTGCCTACTCCCCATCGGACAACCACTCCTCATCGGCTGGTCGGCCCACTTCCCATCGGCTTCTCACATCCTTGATCGGTCGATTCGTCCTCTCATCGGCTTCCACCCTCCCATTGGCTTCTTTCTCCTATCGGCTCTTTGCTCCCGTTCTCCTGTCATGGCCACCGAGTCCGCTCTTAGCTCCGGCACTCTCCCAGTCGCCGACTCTGCTCTGGCCCTCGATGCCTCAGACCACACCTCGGGCACCACCTCGTACGATCTTCTCCCCTCCCTACGCTGCTGTGAACGTGAAATCTCACGTTCCTATCTCTCTTGACCTTAACGCCAATTATTCCAAGTGGGTTTTCTTCTTCAAATCCCTCTATGGAAAATTCAACCTCCGGTCCCATATTGATGGCTCCGCTCCACCTCGTCCCGATGATCCTCAGTGGGACATCGCCGAGTGCTGCGTGCGCAGCTGGCTGCTCGGCTCGGTCGACGACTTTGTCCTCGACCTCGCCATGGACGATACCGACCCCACCGCCTGGGACCTCTAGGTGGCCATCGAGCGGATCTTCCTGGCCAACAAGCAGCCTCGCGCCATCTTCCTCCTTAACGAGTTCCACTCCATGATACAAGGCGACTCCTCTGTCTCCTCGTACTGTCAGCGCCTCAAAGTCAAGGCTGCTGCTCTCCGGAACGTCGGCCACCCCGTGGCCGACTCTCAACTCGTCCTCGCCCTTCTGCGAGGCCTTAATCCCCACTTCTCCAACACCGCCGATGACATCGCCAACGTCACACCTCTTTCATCGTTCGCCCGGACTCATGACATGCTAGTTCTTAAAGAACTCCGTCTGGCCAACAATGAGAAGGCAGTGGCCCACACCGCTCTCCTTGCCGCAGCCGATAATGGCTGTCGAGCTTCTTACGCTGCCCCTTCCTCCCGCGGTCCTGGTGGCCATGGATCAGGCCACAGCAACACAGCCCGTACCGGGAAAGGCAAGGGCAAAGGCAAAGGCAAAGGCAGGACCTGGCAGGGTCCGACGCCACCATGACCTACCTCGGTCCCTACCCACCCTATCGGCTCTGCTACAACCCCTGGGCGTCCTAGCCCCAGCCACGCAGCCCCATCGGTTGGCAACCCGAAGTTCTCGGCGCCCATCCCCAGGCTCACCTGGCATCGGCTCCTATTCTGCCGCCTCAGCCGATGACACCTACCCCAACCACCCAGTCGGTTCTCTCCTAGAACCAGGCTGGCCTCGTCGCTGCCCTTAACCAGATGACGCTCCAATCACAGCACCCTTGGGTGCTAGAATCTAGGGCATCTTCACACATGGCGTCATCGGCCGGTATACTTCGCTCCTGTCACCCCTCTTCCTCCCCTTTTGTCACCATCGGCAATGGTCACTCTCTTCCTGTCCAATGCCGCGGTGACTCCTCTCTGTCTACATCCACCACTAACCTTCCTCTACACAATGTTCTTATCGTCCCTTCTCTTATTCACAATCTTATATCTGTTCGCCAATTCACATGAGACAACCACTGCTCTATTGAATTTGACGCGTCTGGTTTCTCTGTGAAGTATATCCCAACCCGGTGACAGATCCTTCGCTGCAATAGTAGCGGAGACCTCTACACCATTCCTGCTGCGCCGTCCACCCCACACGCCATCGTCGCCCTCTCCACCAACCTTTGGCACCTTCGCCTCGGCCACCCCGGCCCCGATGCTGTCGCCACCCTCCGTCGCGGCGCCTCCATCCGATGTACTCACAGCAACTCCACAGTTTGTCACTCATGTCAACTTGGCAAACATGTGCGTCTGCCCTTTTCTAGTTCTCTCTCCTGTACCCATTTAAACTTATACATTGTGATGTATGGACGTTCCCAGTTAAAAATGTCTTCGGTAATCTGTATTATCTCGCTATACTTGACGATTACACACACTATCCACAAATCCGAGGTCGCCTCTCACCTTACTCACTTCGTCACGTACGTATCCACCCAGTTCAACCTCCTCCATCAAGGCTTTACAAGCTGGTAACGGTATGGAATTCGTCAACCATATCGTTACAAACCTCCTCACCTCGCAGGGCATCCATCTCCGGCTCTCCTGCCCCTACACCTCTCCTCAGAACGGCAAAGCCGAGCGCCTCCTTCGCACCCTCAACAACATCAGTCGCACCATGCTACTTCACGCCCACGTACCCGCTACTTATTGGGTCGAAGCTCTGGCTACTACGACGTACCTCTCAATCGACGCCCATGCTCCTCCGTTCATAACAACATTCCCTATGCCTTTCTCTACCGCACGGCGCCCGACTACTCCCGCCTTCGCGTTTTCGGGTGCCTCTGCTACCTAAATCTCACCGCCACAGCTTCCCACAAACTCGCTCCCCGCTCCACCGCCTGTATTCTCCTCGGCTATCCCACCTCTCACAAGGGGTAGCGATGCCTCGACCTTTCTACCCGACGGGTCCTCGTCTCTCGTCACGTCATTTTTGACGAGACATGTTTTCCCTTAGGTCTCCTTTATCCGAGATCCTCCTTTAGTGATCTCGACTTTCTCCTCACCAACACCGTGCCGACCAGATCTCCTCCGCTGTCCTCTCCATCAGCCCCCTCATCGGCCGCTGTTGAGGACTTACCCATCCCATATCCCACCACTACTTGGTCCGATGTCCTCACCATCGGACCCCCATCGGACCCACCCCCATCGGCCGATACCGATCCTATTTATCCTTCAGCCGATACCGTTTCCTCTCTATCGGACATCCTATTTCCATCGGCTTCTCACTTTCCATCGGCTCCCCCCACCCTATCGACGAATCCATCTCTATTGGACCGATCGGAATACTCGGCCCACCCGACCTCATCGGCTCAGGCCGATCTAATTCCTCCTTTTCCTCTTGTCTACAGTCGCCGACTCGGAGACGATGACGCCCCCACCCGACCAGTTCTTTCCATTACTCCCGCACCCCCATCGGCTCCAGTTCCCTCCACCTCTCACATGGTCACCCGCTCCCAGACCGGGTCTCTTCGCCCCACTCAGTGCTACGGTCTCTCCGCCGTCCATAGCTCTATCTCGCCCATCCCGGCGACTTCTCGCTCAGCCCTGGCTGACCCTCAGTGGCGCGCGGCCATGGCCGACGAGTACAAGGCCCTAATGGACAACGAGACCTGGCGCCTCGTTCCCCACCCTCCCGGCGCCAACATTGTGACCGGTAAGTGGATTTTCAAACACAAATTCCACACCGATGGCTCTCTTGCCCGTCACAAGGCTCGCTGGGTAGTCCAGGGTTTCTCCCAACGACCCGGTGTCAACTACAACGAGACCTTCAGTCCCGTTGTCAAGCCCGCCACCATCCGAGTCGTCCTCACCTTGGCTGCCTCTCGCTCCTGGCCGATCCATCAACTAGACGTGAAGAACGCCTTTCTTCACGGCCACCTGACGGAAACAGTCTACTGCCAGCAGCCCCCAGGCTTCGTCGACCCTTCTCGTCCCGACGACGTCTGTCTCCTTCAACACTCTCTCTACGGCCTCAAACAAGCCCCTCGTGCCTGGTACCAGTGTTTTGCTGCCTATCTTCAGCACATCGGTTTTATGGCCTCTGCGTCCGATAGTTCCCTATTCACTTTCCATATCGACTCCGCCACTGCCTATCTACTTCTCTATGTCGATGACATTGTACTTACAGCATCTTCGACATCTCTCCTCGACCAGATCATGGCCCGCCTCCACTCTGAGTTCGCCATGACCGATCTTGGTCCTCTCCACTATTTCCTTGGCATCTCCCTAACCCGTTCCATCCACGGTCTCTTTCTTTCCCAACGCCAGTATGTCATCGACCTCCTCCAGCGTGCGGCATGGCCGACTGTCACCTCACGGCCACCCCAGTCGACACTCGAGCCAAACTCTCCGCCGTCGATAGCGCCCTCGTTGCTGATCCCTCTCACTATCAGAGTCTTGCCGGAGCCCTCCAATACCTCACACTAACCCGACCTGACCTCACGTACGCTGTCCAGCAAGTGTGCCTCTTCATGCACGCTCCGCGCGAACCTCAACTCGCGCTGTTCAAGTGCATCCTACGCTACGTAAAGGGCACCCTCTCCAGCGGGCTGCATCTCAGCTCCAGCCCCATCGACTCCCTCACCGCATACTTTGACGCGGACTGGGCAGGCTGTCCCGATTCTCGACGCTCTATGTTCGACTACTGCGTTTACCTCGGTGACACTCTCGTATCCTAGTCCTGAAAACGCCAGACTATAGTGTCCCGATCCAGCGCTAAAGCCGAGTACCGCGCCGTCGCTGAGTGCTGCTGGATTCGCCAACTTCTTCAGGAGCTCCGTGCACCCATCTCCACCGCGACCGTCGTCTACTGTGACAATGTTAGTGTCGTCTACATGACCGCCAACCCGGTCCATCACCGACGCACCAAGCACATCAAGATCGATATCTATTTTGTCCGTGACAAGATTGCATTAGGACAGGTTCGGATGCTCCATGTACCATCGGCACATCAGTTTGCCGATATAATAACCAAAGGCCTGCCCACGTCTTTGTTCACCAGTTTTCGGTCTAGTCTCTACGTCCGTTTTCCTCCCGCTGCGACTGCGGGGGTGTTAGACAAACCACTGGCCTGGGTTATATATATATAGACTCGACCTCTCTCTATACGCTCGGGGTTTCATAGTCACTGTATAATTTCCTACAGAGCTCCATTAGAATCCAAAAGGAGAAGCGAAAAAAACTAAAAGGGAACAGGAAGAGGGTTTCCATTGTTTGGATTCAGTACAGCTTTGGATTTATTTGTTGTTAATAATCCTAATTAGTAGTACTAACACCTAAACTATGTACTACTACTATTTGGTACTACCGGTCGACCAACCATGCATTGAAATATGTAGCATCATTAGGCGTTCAATTAGCAGTCGGTGTGGCATAAACAACTGAAGTAGCTCAGCTATAAAGTGGTGGGCTAACCTTCTTATTAAGCCCGAGTTTGGAACGCATCAATTTTACATGACTTGGAATACGGCGATTTGGTAAGATATAATTAAGTTGCCATGAGAATTGAGGAAATTTTGAGTGATTTATTACACTGTACTTTTTGTGTGCTTGTAAGTTACTGCTAGGTCTTTAGTGGACCAATGCTTCAGCTTGCTTTAGTTGGCCCATGCTTAACATAGAAGATAGATGGAGATTATACTACCACAATCCGTACTGGACCCAGTCCAAAGGTGAGAAGTCAATGCATAATGCGTTCTTTAATCAAGGTCTGATTCGCTTTCTAATGACCGAATAGTTTGTACGCATAAACCAAACTTTTGCACTTGTAGCTTGCAACAAGCTGTAAAATTGGGTCTAATCTAATTGCCGGCCTAACTCTTTCCGATTTAAATCCAAATAAAGGACGAAATTGATGCGTCACATTTGGGACCAAATCGTGCTGAGTTTTATTCTTCCCTGTTTAACCAAATACGTGGGCCACATGTGCCGCTCTGTTAAAATCCTCCGCGGGACAAATTTAGGACCATACGCCAAATGACGGTCCGTACAATCTTATATGGGCCTAAATTTGGCCCACTTATTGCCGCCAATTATGGGCCGATTTTCGTCTCCAGTATAATAGATAGATTTAGGGCCTAGGTTTGAGGCCATTTGTTAAAATACGCCTCGGCCCTAAATTTCAGGCTATTCAAGATCAACAATGCACTAAATTTCTGCTCTTATAAAAAATATCAACTATGGGCCTAATTCATCACATTTTGCAGGCCTAATTTCAGCCAGTTTAGGCAGAACTTGCGTCTAAATTCTGCTGTAATGCCCTAAAGTAGGCCTGTTAGACAAAGTCGGTGGACCTGATTCGGCCTATTTTATGAAGATGTGGGCCCTTTTTGGACAATATTAGACGCTGCGCTAGACTACTTTCAGCCCATTTAAGAACAATTCTAAGCCTATTTGAGCGTAGTCCATGATCATTATGGGCTGGATTTAGTTCGGAGTTTTTTTTATATTTTTTATTAAAATATTTATAAATATATATATTTTTTAAAAAAATTACAAATCTATATATCCAACATCGTGTGATAGGTTTATTTTAAAAAAAAGTAACTAGAAATCCGATATAACAAACATTCTTAGCCGTACTAATCGAGAACGTATTTTTCCTCTTATGGACCCGCCTGCAAAATTGCTAGCCTCACCCGTACTAAGGGAGGGGGCTTGGTAATTTTATAAGCCATCCACTTGATGCACTCTAATGGACGTGTTTTTGGATGGTTGCCTATAAAGCCCTCCTAGCGTTTATTTTATTTTAAAAAATTAGAGAAAAAAGAAGAAGATTGAGGGGGAGATGAAGGGAAAAGGCAAACCCCTCTTAGCTTGTGGATTTATAAACAGATAAAATATTTATATATTTTATAATATTTATTTTTAATGATGAGATAAAATAGTTTGTATAATATTGTTATATATTTATAAATAATTTTGTTACTGATAGTTTCGTTTTTAAATCTTCGTAATATTTAAACACATATCAGCATTGAAATATTAAATACATGTTACTAGATGTGACAATTAATTTCTTATTTATATCAAATCTATTTTTCTATGAACCGATACATCAAATAAAGTAGTATTTTTGTTATATCACGTTCAAGAAAATGTATGTATGGTACACATGATATAGATTTGTCGAACCTCGGCTCAACCCTCAAGGATATTAAAAGGGCAATTGAGATAATTTTTTTAGTAGCGTACAACTGGTTAATGTGAGGCTTTCAAATTAACTCCTAGGTCAATACAATAACCTTGTATGTCATTGTGAGCTAGGTAACCGAAGGTTTTTTTTCTAAAAATTGATGCCAATACATTCTACTACTACTACTTGGAGATGATACATAAAGAATGCATTAGAACAAGGTTGGCCACCTAACATTCTTATGTCAGTTTATGAGAAAGATAAAATTGTTTCAATAGTCGTATAAGACAAAGAGGGTTCTAGTACCATGGGATGTGATGCTTAAACAGTAGAGAGAAATGAATCGGAGCACGAAGAAGAAGATGTAGGTGGAGGAGGCGACAAGTAGCCAAGAGGATTGACAGACGAGGAAGAGAAAAACAATACCTTTGTTGAGATAATGGATAGGGAAGATTTTGATAATGAGTATGCAGAGGATGATTAATCATTGGATGAGGAGGACGGTAATGTAAATCCATCACAATGGTTCAATGAGAACTTCTCTAGACTTGTTATCTCTGAGAAGCATCACTTGACATGAGAGTACAAGAAGATCGAGGTCATTTAAGTGGATAAATATGCATACAAAGAGGAATTGTTGGAGGTAGTCAAGCACTAAGTGATATCACCTCGGTGAGAGTTCTAGGTCCCGAAGTCAAGTAAATTGGTTTACGAAGTGAAGTGCGTGAACTCAATTTATAAGTGTCCATGAAGGGTGCATGTATTCAAGGATAAATGAAATGATTACTGGAAGGTGTCAATCATCACTAAGTACAATTGTTACTTACATGGGGTCGAGAAATATCATAGAAATATGACATCTGCATTTGTTGTAATAGAGATATACACCGATATTGTACACAACCTGGGATACAAACCAAGGTTAATTATAAGGCACATTGAGGATAAATTCAAGTACATAATCAGCTATGCAAAGACACAGAGGGTGAAACAGAAGATTGTAGAAATGAGGTTTAGCACATTCAAAACTTCATATGATAATTTACGTAGTCTTATAGCTTGTATTCTTCAGAGAAATCTAGGGAGATACTATGACCTTAAATCACTCCCATTACTTGACCATCCTTAGCAAAATGTGCTTCAATGGACTTTCTTCACATTAAGTACATGCATTAACGCATTTGTGCATTGTCATCCTATACTCTGCATCAATGGTTTATTTCTGACTAAAAAGTACAGAAGGCAGATATTGATAGCAATTAGAGTTGATGGAAACAATCAGGTGTTACTCGTGACTTTCGTTTTCATTGAGAGCGAGAATACTGAAGTTGTATTGGTTTCTGAAGCGAGTGAAGGACATAGTTGTATATATGAGGCCAAATGTATGCCTTATAAATGACTATCACACTAGCCTCCTATGGGCTATTAAGTATTTAAGGGATGTTAACGTGGAGAAGGAGTATGCACAAAAGTAGCTAGATGTTCACAACAGATATTGCATGCATCACATGGGTGCTAATTTCTACAAGCATTTTAAGAATAAATACCTTATAAATCTTTTCAAGAGGCTTTGTGCCTAGAATCAATAGACAAAATTCAATGAGTTTTGGAGGAGGTTAGAAGAGCTGATAATAAAACAAACAAATGAGCAATCAAAAAGGCCAACACATATAAGTGACGAGACCTCCAAAGCTCTAGGACCATGTCCTAATGATGATCATATTATGAGAAGAAGATCGGCATCTCGGTTAGAAAATTTTTGCATTAGATTGAGAATGAGTCAAAGGAGAAATATGCCTTATTGTATAACGATGGAGATGCTAAGTTTGGTACAATGGCCACCAATTTGACTGAAGTTTACAACCGAATGATGCGTGGTGTAAAAGAGCAACCACTTGTTATTGTCGAGTTTATTATGTATGGCACATGTAAGTATTTTAGATATTGATACAAAGCAACTAGCCCCTATATATATCAGACAATGGTATTTTTTAGCATAGTGATGACGGAGTATTTGGATAAAAAATGTAAGAAGACCCAGCAACATCGAGTAATACCTCAAGTCACACAACAACATATATTCAAAATCTTATGTGCTGACAAGATCAGGCGTGTAATTTATTATAAAAGAGTTGTGCAGAAGTGTGTCCTAAAGGACGACGGAACCTGCTCGTGCTCATGCCAAAGCTAAGGCTGTACCACAAGCCATGTTCTCATGTTATTGTCACAAGTTTAGGTGTGGAATACTAGACCGTCATTTTGTGCTGCCTTATTTTAGGAAGGAAGCTATCTTGCATATCTGGAGTGGTGATGTATATGGCTTCAGTATTATATGGTCTTTCACAACTCAACAACCTCATATTTTTTACATTACAGACCCAACGAAAATGAAAGATAAGACATATCAATGCAAGACTAGACGAATTTGTAACAATATAGATGAGGTGGAAGGTTAAAATGTTGTAACAAGTAAGACACGTACGTGCATACTTACAATAAGTGTCCAAAATATGTGGATGTTCCGAGTGAAGTGAAAGCTCCTCTATTAGAAGCAGGGTCCGATAAAAAACACCACTTTAAGACCAACCTAGCCTAGCCATTCTTATGCATCTGGTGGTTTAGTTGTTTAATTGTAAGTCTATATATTATTTTAAGAATGAATGTGTAACTTAAGTTATCGTAATTTAGAAAGTCGTGAATATTTTCTTTTATGTTGTATAAAATATATGTATTTACTTTCGGTCTTGTAATAATCATAATTGTTGTTCATTTTGTCTGACCAAAATTTGTCAGTTGTATGAACTGTAAATTATTTTTATTTACGATAATTGTGCTAACTTTATCTCAATGTAGGTATGGCATAACAGACATCGGAGTTGCTAGTTCGTGGTTTTGATCGATCACACCGCTTATACCTTTCAGCGGTCGAGAACACCGTGCTAACCACCCTTCGTCCACTCCATTCGTGACATCTACTACCTATGGACCCTCGCTTTCGTGACAGGTAAGAGATATCATTATTATTTGCTATAACTTTAAGTATGAATTATGCCCAATAATACATATGATAGCTACATTATTGTGTATTAAAACTGTCATTTTCATTCTTTATTATACGCACATGACTGCCGTTAGCATACAATAATCAACTTTTGATGCCTTCGCTCCTTACTGTATGCACGACTATCGAGTCACAATCGACGCTTAGTGATGCTAGTTAGTTTTCAGCGTGTGACCTTCCCGTCGCTCTTAACACAACCCAACAGACAACTTTCGGCACGTCATCGTCATGTTGGTTTTATCACAACTCTACAGTCAAGTTTCGGGATGTTAATGCATGTCACGTTCAAAAGATTTTTATAGGCATGACACTTTTCACGTGTAAATGTCACGTCGTTTTCAACGTTATCATTCATGTCTTCTATAACTAACATAACCCACGCTATATAAGAGCTTTGTATGTATGATAGAGCTGAAGTGGTCTGTTCACTGATACCCTTGTAAATCCTACACCACCTAGTTACTCTATCTTCTATAGCATCAAAGAACAATGATAGCTAAATGTGCTTTCACTAAAGATCCCAACCGAAGAAGGGATCTTTTAGCTTGGCTAATTTCATCTTGTTATGACCGTCTGTTCTGCTTATATAGTGATTGATGCTAGCTTATGATATCTTAGAACTACAACACTCATGGAAGGAGATTTTTCTAATGCCCAAACTATTCTCATGAGATATGAATTATATGCACTTTATTTTTGTTCAATTGTCCCTTACCACAATATTTTCTTTGAACTAATACTTTTTTTGCCAGATCCACGAAAGAATATGTAGCTTCATTCATTCAGTAGGTTGATACAGAAAATATAGTATTTGACCATAACCGTTTATTCTCCAAGGGCCATTGGTTTTTCTCTTTAGAAATAAATGAATAGTACATAAGGAGGAATAAGTAGTATGAATGATGTCAGTGAGCCAAATAGTTAAACTAGAGGTTGCAGTTATCATTGCTAAATGATGAGGTTAATAAGTGTCCATACTTTTGTTAGAATATACTTTGTTTGTCCACGTATTCTTGACAACAATTTTATTGTAAGTTTACTATACATTTCTCTATTTTGCTTTAATTTGTTATCACCGTGACTACAATAGCTATATGCACTTTTCTCTCACGGGAACTACCAAGAAGTAGCGAATTCAAATAATAGATGGACATAAAGAAATTATCATACAACTCTGCAAGAATTATACAGCCCGAAACAATGAAACAATACATACATGCTAAAGTGTAATGCGAGCGAAGAGTCAGATTCTCTAGCAACAAGTGACTATAAGTGGACGATAGATGATGATATTTATAAGTTCTAAATAGGCAAATGTACTGTGTTACCCATTATATTATTTATATTGCATCTATATTATCTCTGTAACGTGTAAATCTCTTAGTAATCGTGTAATATTTTGCTACTATTATCTAAATAATACTCCGATATGAATTTATTAATCATCCGGCTCTATGTAATAATTTTCTAGTTTTAATATTGAGTTTATTACGTAATTCAGACATCTCAATTATCTTTTATACATATTCCAAAATTTTCTTTACAATTATATCTATAAATAAAAATAATTTTATTTAAATTCTCTTTTTTTTCTTTTTGATATTTGTACAATAAAAACAATAACAGAGGGCGTCAAAAGAGCCACCTACAAAATTGCTAGGCCTAGACTGCAATTCAACCGCTATAAGAGGGCCACCTATAAAAACAATTATCCCCTTCCTACCTCATATGCACATTTTTGTAGACAGTCCTCTATTACGAAAAAAACAACCTCGGCTAAATCAGCAATAGAGGTACCTGCAAATTTACTAGGCCCCACCGCCCCACCATAAACGTGTACCAATAAAAGTTTATCACATCAGATTTATTATCCTCTAATAAGGTTTTTTAAAAAACTGTCAGTGAGCGTTAGAAGTATTGTTCTCTAATTTTTTTTAGAAAATATGTTTTTTTGATATTTTAAAAATATATATATAAAAAAACTAATTTGGACCTCTTATACGAAGGCTGCGGACTATAATTTCATAACAGATTTGGGCGCAACTGAGGCATGTTTAGCGTGTTTCATGTAACGGCAGGCCGTGGGCTAGTTTCAGTAAATCTGCAAATTTTGGTCCATTTTAGACTAGCTTACGGCTTAATTACACGTAGTCGTTGGTCTAATGCTGGCCCAGAGTTAGGGCAGATCGCCGGCCAGCGTGCATATATGCATGTTAATTTACTTCAACAAAAGATGAGGAGCACGTCGATTGAATATATTCCATGGATCTCCCGGATTAATTCCAGGTACATAGATGATGGATGGGAATGTTTACATGCCGTCTCTTATAATCGCCTTCGTTTAGTTCGCCGGTGATGATTCACTTGCGGCTGCCTCTACCACGGCGGCAGTTTTCTCGTCGACTGCGTCCTTCTTCTCTGCCTCCGACAGTGACGGCGCCGACGACTCCGAGACGGCGGCGGTTTTCTCGTCGACAGCGTCCTTCCTCTCTGCCTCCGACGGCGACGACTCCGAGACAGCGGCGGCGGTTTTCTCGACGGTCTCCTTCTCTGTCTCCGACGGCGATGACTCCGAGACGACGGCTGCCACCTCCTCTACCTTGTGCTCGTCGTCGTTGACGGCAGGTTTGTCCTCCACGGACTCCGTGGTGTTCTGCTCTTTCGATTCCCCTGCAAATGGCACGAACAAATATCAGAGCAAATTCTCTCCATTTCTGCGTGAAATTAATTATACTGGAATTCATAGTGCAAGATTTTCCATTGAAGTTAATTACCATGGTCATTTGCCGGAGCAGGAGGAGATGATGGTGTCTCCTTCTCCTCGGCTTTGGTCTCTTCAGCCTTATCCTGATCCTCCTTGAGAACAACGACCTCCTTTGTCTCGTCGGCCTTAGCCGCCTCCAGCACCGCCGGCGCCTCATCGGCCATGGTGGACTCCGGCAGCTGCTCCTCCTCCTCCTTCTTAGGCTCCGGTGCCGCCGCCGTTGCCATCGCCTCGGTCACCGCGAGAGTGGCGGCTGCGATGGTGACATCCTTCTTGACCACCGCTGCCGTCAACGCCACCTCCTCCTCTTTCTTCTTCTCCTCGGTGGCGGCCGGCTTCTCGGCCGAAGTGACCTCGACGACGTCGGCCTCGGCTTCCTTCTTCACGACGTCCTTGACGGAGACGGATGTGCATCCGTCGGACGACGAGGGGTGGCTGGCGGAGACGGAGGACTTCCTCCGGAAGATCTTGTTGCTGCCGGTGGCCACGTCCTCCTTGGAGCCACCGCAACCCATGGCCGGCGCCGCTGCTGACGCTGACGACGCCGGAGGAGGAGAGGAGAGGAGAGGGCGGAGAGGAATCGTCGGGAGCTTGTAGGGTTCGGAGGCAACGAGAGGCCGTGGCGGTAGGCGCGCTTTTATACTTGCAAGGTGTGCATGCCTACGTGGCGACGTGCGTGCATGCGTCGGAAGAGTCAACCCCCTAAATGCGAACACGCGGGGCACGACAAGCTTGGCGGCTGGCAGCTCGTAGGCTCGTTTGCTCTTTTGGGCTCTATCGTTTTTCTGCTTCAGAAACACCGCTCGCCGGCGCGATCGCCGGCGGCCGGCCGCCGGATTTCAGTTTGTTTAGACACCATTGGCCGGCAGGAGGCCAAGCAATTGGAGAACAGGTTAAGACAGATAACAAACTAGTTTACGTGACAACTAGTGACAAAGGTTAACTCTGAACAACATCCTAGCTTGTCTCTAGCGACCACGGTCCACGGGCAGGATACTTTTATAAGATGTTATGTGCAGCGTAAAAAAGTCATACTGTTTTATGTACTCCGTTTAATTGGTTAATCAACTAGTAAGTGGACGCCTGAACTAATGACGTGATGATCATCAATTCATCCCTGATTCAGTACCAAAAGGCTATCTTCCCGCTGACGCAGGCGCCATAGGACATGGTGTCGCGTGATGTGATCCAGATGATACAACATATGATGGCGCAACTCCAGGAGCAACAGCCGCATGTGGCGATGCGGTGATGGCGTCAAATTGTCCTGTAGAAGAAAAAGTTAATAGCGCGAAAGGAGCTAGCATTGGGTTAGGGTATCCTCCAAAAAGTCAAAGACCCCATATGTGGGTGGAGAGAGATCCTCAGAAAAGGGAAAATATGACACCTCAAAGACCACATAACGTGATATGATGATTTGATTTGTATGATGATCAAGACAAAAATAGCCTTTGTGATTCACAGAATAACCGAGGAACACACATAGGCAGGAGCGAGGGTGAGTTTATGAGTAGTTGTGGCGGAGAGATTGGGGTAACACTTACAATCAAAGACCCTAAGATGCTCATAGGATAAATGTGATCTAAACAGAGCAAAATAAGGTGTTAAGAAATTAATTGTTTTAGTTAAAAAATGTTAAATAAATAGGTAGTGACGCTGAGAGGCGCAGCCTAGAAAGTGGGAGAAATGCTAGCCTGAAACAACAGAAAGCGAACAACATTGTTAGTGCTACGAATAATGTGTTTAACTCTATCGTTTTGAGCGGAGGTACAGGGACACGACATTTGAAGATGAACGCCATGGGACAGGAAAAAAGTATGGGCGCGGAGGTTGTTGAACTCGCGGCTGTTGTCACACTGAACTCCCTGAATGGTAACCCCCAAACTATGTGCGGACATAAGCAAAAAAAAGTTGGAAAGAGTGTTAAAGGTGTTAGATAGACGCAAAGGAAATGTCCAAAGATAATGAGAACAGTCATCTAGAATAACTAGATAATATTTATAACCAGAAATGCTAGTGACAAGAGAAGTTCAAAGATCACAATAAATTAACTAAAAATTATGAGCAGCACGTGAAGTAAACGGGTATAGCGACCTACCTGGCAAGCATGACAGAGAGTATCGCTAGCATTTTTATTACAAGAAATGGCTAAAGAATATACTAGTCTGGAGAGGACGTCATGTCCTAGGTGTCCAAGACGTTGATGCCAAAGTGAAGACGAGGAGAACGCATGTAGAGCAGCCATCGGGAAGCATAAGGAATAAAGGGGTCTGGAGCTGTCACATTAGATGATTTCCCTCTAGGAAGATACCTTACAGAACAACCAAAGAGGTCAAACTCCACAAAACAGTTATTATCAGAGGTAAATTAGTGAACATAAATGAGATTTTTAATGAGATTTGAAGACACAAGAACATTATTATGATGAAGCTAAGGAGAAAGATGTGTAACGCCAGTGAAAGTAACTGGAATGAGATTCCCATTACTGACAACAATACTAGGAGAGTGATAAAGAGGAGTGGTGTGAGAAGAATATCAGCATCAGAGGCCATATGATTGGTGGCGTTAGAATCGAAATACCACTCATGTTATAACGACTGCCTGTGTATCCCATCCTAGGGTCGTTGATAGACACGACGCCACAGAAGAAGGTGGGACCCTCTCACTGACCGGCCCACTGTCCATGCGTACCAATGAGCAGGGCATGAGGTGACCTAACTAAAGGACGAGGCACTTGTGGCCCGAGCCATATTTGAATAGATCCAGACCATGGGTTGAAGACAGTGGGCCACATATCATTGGAAGGTTGTCCTGCGGGACTCCTAGGAGCAATATAAACAGAACTCACGCCAGCTTCTATCCCAGTGCTTACGCCCACGCCCGCACCAGCACTTGTGCTCGTGTCACCGTTGTTGCTACCGAAGCCACCGCGATCTCCTTGTCGACCACGCTTACCGTGCTGCTGGTGAAAGCCACCGTCGAACCCATCCCCGAAGTTGCCGCTATGAGTTCCCGGTTGCGGACAAGCTCGATATCTGACCGGCGGAGCAATTGATGGCACGTGGGATGATGTCGGCTTGAATCCGCATGTTCTGGAGGTGGCAAGGGCTATGGCAGGGGAGCTTTTATTCATGGTGATCTCTTTCAACCGCAAGTTATCGCGCACCTGCAGGAAAGGAGGGGAATTGATTGTTGCGGCAGAGATGGAGCCCGATAGCGGTGAAGCACTCGTTGAGGTCTCGGATGATATTGAGGATGAGGGTGCGGTCGGTGCTATATTCGCCGAGGTCATGAAGGTCCTTGGCCATCTGCTTGTAGCACCGATAGTACTCGACAACGGGGAGGTCTCCCTGCTAGAAAGAGCAGAACTCCTAGTCAATGTAGAGACCGCAGGTTGTACGTTTGCCAAGAAACTAAGACTCGATGGTGAGCCAAGTCATCTGGGTGGTGGCGCCGCGTTGAGAGATGGTGTCGGCAAGGTCGTCAGAGTTGGTCCCGAGCAGCTAGGTGTGGACGACACAATCCATGCGCACCTAGTCTGCGGAGTGGGGCACAGTGTCATCAAAGAGGATGTGGTGCTCCAAGGAGAACTTCCTGATGGTAAGAAGAAATGGCTCATGCCACCGAGCACAAAAGTTGGAGGTGACATCAAGGAGCAGCGGCATGAGAGCGCAGATGTTTTGCACAGCGATAGCTTGGGCGTGCAGGTTTAG
Source organism: Oryza coarctata (assembly GCA_030770085.1). Classification (NCBI taxonomy): domain Eukaryota; kingdom Viridiplantae; phylum Streptophyta; class Magnoliopsida; order Poales; family Poaceae; genus Oryza; species Oryza coarctata. The sequence goes on from CM061471.1 coordinate 12,567,275, forward strand.
AAGGACGGCCGCCTCGTGTTGAAGAAGGGCGGCGTTAAGAATAGTAGTATCACCGCCTACGACAGAGCCATCGTCTGTGATGGCGTCTTCTTCGCAGTGCGGCTCCGCAGCTGCGCGTTCTCGGGCAGCGCGGTCGAGGGCGTCAGCCACGTCACACTCAATTTGGGTTAGAACGGCCTCGCACTCTACTTCTGCCACATGGACGAGGGCAGCATTGCAAGCACCATTGGTCGCCCGCTTGAGATCCTCCTAGGCAGTTGCATCAATGGCAACGAGTCGAAGAGGATCATCCAAGGCAGTAGCGTCGACGATATCCATTAGTCATCGTGGCAGAAGGGAGAAGTTGTCATGGCCACAATGGATGAAGCGAGCGAAACGCTCTGAATTGGCACGCTGAACGGTGGCGCTCTGGAGAGGTAGGCGCGCAGGATAGTGGCACTGAAGGGGATGGCACGCTGGTTGGTGCTGGTGTGGCGCATGAGATGGCAGCGCTAGAGAGGAGAGCACGCAAGACAGTGATGGCGCGCAGGATGGCGATGTCGAAGAAGAATCATGCTGATGGCGTCGGAGAGAGGTTGTCGGTGGTGAGCATTACGCGAAAAAGGAAGCAGAAAGAACAGGTAATTGTCTAGGCTCTAATGTCATGAAATCTGTATTTTGTTGTACATACATCGATTAATGTTGTAGGTACATATAAAAGAATAGAAGAAAGGGGATACACAAAACGTGGTCATCGTATAGCAGGAGACCCGTAATTTGTGGTTTACTTTTCAACTATACTGTAACTATCTTAGTGAGACTGGATCTGGCTGACAGAATATGCCTGGCATAAAAAGATACTCAATCAGGCACAAAAGTAGGGCTAACAATGACTAAAAAATCATTGACATCTTTTGCCCTTAGTTCTTGATTTAATTATGTCTTTGCTTGTCTTACAAATATGGCCTTCCAGACAATTATCACTCAACTTGAGAATCTAAATAATTGAAAGTCTGGAGTGAATTTTTTTCAGCCATAAGGGACAGAAAAAGGTTGACAATTTCTTATTTTATGTTATCTGCTGCACAGAAAGGTCACACAAAATCTAACATTTCTCAATAAATCTGATCTGTTTCAGTTGAAAGGACAATTGTTTGTGGATAAGTTCCAGGAAAAAGTTCAACATACTTTCGTGGATTACATTTCCAATGGTTTTGAGCTCAATTTTATGGTGGCTGTAGATTTCACTGGTTAGCTCCACGTTTTAGCTTAAATATATGTAGCATTGTCAATCTCATATATATTTACAAAAGTGCTTTTATTCCCTTGTGTGTCTTCAGCTTCAAATGGTGACCCCCATGCACCTCAGTCTTTGCACTACATTGACCCCTCTGGCAGACCAAACTCATACCAGCAGGTCAGGGCTTGTTTGATCTGCTAGCTTAGTCTCAAAATGAAAGAAAGCTTGCAAACTGAACTATTTTATGTACCAGGTAATACTAGGGGTTGGCGAAGTTATGCAGTTTTATGACAATGATAGGCAGTTCCCGTCATGGGGTTTTGGAGCGAAGACACCACAGGGCTACATATCCCACTGTTTTAAGCTGAATGCAACTACCAATGATCGTGAGGTGAGATTCATGGTTGATGAGTTATTTTTTTACACGTTAGTGTTTTGTCCTCCCCCTTTCTATGTTATACTCTATAGGAAAACATTCACAACAGGCTTACAACAGCCATTCTCCCAAATATAAATGAATTTCTGGTTAAAGGAAAAACATGGGAACTAGAACTTCCCACCAATATGTTAAAAGACACTCGTTACTATTGAACTTCTTAGACTCATGCTCTATTTGTTTCATTATTTTCCAATGGTAGCCTCTAGTAAAGCCTCTCGTGCGACAAGTGCTTTCAAGTCATTTTTTGTTCAGCTGAAAATGCCTCCAGCTTTTGCAATTTCTTTTAACTAATTCTTGTGTGGGGGTATTGCTGATTCAGAATTTTAGGAGCATGTAGCAGGTCTTAGGAATGTTCAAAATTGGCATGGTCTTTTCTTATGACATTCACAATTAGTTAATTGCTATCTGCCGCTACAAATGTTTGTACTATTAACATTTTTGTATTACGGTAGATAATTGGGTATGTACATGTTGTATCTGTAGAAAGTGTACAGTGACTATGAATCCCCCAAGTGTATACGAGGGGGTCGGGTCTATATATATACAGCCTAGACCAGTGGTCTGTCTAACACTCCCGCAGTCGCAGCGGGAGGGGAACGGACGCAGAGACTGGACCGAAAACTGGTGAACAAAGGCGTGGGCAGGCCTTTGGTCATTATATCGGCAAACTGATGTGTCGATGGTACATGGAGCACCCGAAACTATCCTAATGTAACCTTGTCACGGACAAAATGAATATCGATCTCGATGTGCTTGGTGCGTCGGTGATGGACCGGGTTGGCGGTCATGTAGACGGCACTGACATTGTCACAGTAGACGATGGTCGCGGTGGAGAGGGGTGCACGGAGCTCCTGGAGAAGCTGGCGAAGCTAGCAGCACTCGACGACGGCGTGGGCGACGGCGCGGTACTCGGCTTCAGCGCTGGAGCGGGACACTGTAGTCTGGCGTTTTGAGGACCAGGATACGAGAGTGTAACCGAGGTAGACGCAGTAGCCGGACGTAGAGCGTTGAGAGTCGGAGATGGATGCCCTGCGAGGTGAGGAGGTTTGTAATGGTATGGTTGACGAATTCCGTACCGTTATCGGCTTGTAAAGCCTTGATGGGGAGGTTGAACTGAGTGGATACGTACGTGACGAAGTGAGTGAGGTGAGAGGCAACCTCGGATTTATGGAAGAGCAGGAAGGTCCAGTAATAGTGTGTGTAATCGTCAAGTATAGCGAGATAATACTGATTACCAGAGACACTTTTAATTGGGGACGTCCATACATCATAATGTATAAGTTCAAATGGACGCGAGGTACAGGAGAGAGAACTAGAAAAGGGCAGACGCACATGTTTGCTAAGTTGACATGAGTGGCAAACTGTGGAGCTGCTGTGAGTACATCGGATGGAGGCGCTGCGACGGAGGATGGCGACAGTGTCGGGGCCGGGGTGGCCGAGGCGAAGGTGCCAAAGGTTGGTGGAGAGGGCGACGCTGGCGTGTGGGGTGGACGGCGCAGCGGGAATGGTGTAGAGGTCACCGCCACTATTGCAGTGAAGGATTTATCACCGGGTTGGGATATCCTTCACAGAGAAATCAGACGCGTCAAATTCAATGGAGCAGTGGTTATCTCATGTGAATTGACGGACAGAAATAAGATTGTGAATGAGAGAAGGGACAATAAGAACATTGCGTAGGGGGAGGTTAGTGGTAGATGTAGACAGAGAGGAGTCACCGCGGCATTGGACAGGAAGAGAGTGACCATTGCCGATAGTGACAAAATGGGAGGAAGAGGGGTGACAAGAGCAAAGTATATTGGCCGATGACGCCATGTATGAAGACGCCCCAGAGTTCAGCACCCAAGGGTGCTGTGGTTGGAGCGTCATCTGGTTGAGGGCAGCGATGAGGCCAGCCTGGTTCCAGGAGGGAACCGACTAGGTGGTTGGGGTCGGTAGCATCGGCTGAGGCGGCAGAACGGGAGCCGATGCCAGGTGAGCCTGGGGATGGGCGCCGAGAACTCCGGGTTGCCAGCCGATGGGGCTGCGTGGCTGGGGCTGGGGCGCCCAGGGGTTGTAGCAGAGCCACGGACCCGTGGGACCGGCAGGGTGGGTAGGGACCGAGGTAGGTCGTGGTGGCGTCGGACCCTGCCAGGTCCTGCCTTTGCCTTTGCCCTTGTCTTTTTCGGTGCGGGCTGTGTTGCTATGGCCGGAGCCATGGCCACCAGGACTACGGGAGGAAGGGGCAGCGCAAGAAGCTCGGCAGCCATTATCGGCTGCGGCAAGAAGAACGGTGTGGGCCACTGTCTTCTCATCATTGGCCAGACGGAGTTCTTTAAGAACTAGCATGTCATGAGCCCGGGCGAACGATGGAAGAAGTGTGGTGTTGGCGATGTCATCGGCGGTGTTGGAGAAGCGGGGATTGAGGCCTCGCAGAAGAGCGAGGACGAGTTGAGAGTCGGTCACAGGGTGGCCGACGTACCGGAGAGCAGTAGCCTTGACTTTGAGGTGCTGACAGTACGAGGAGACAGAGGAGTCGCCTTGTACCATGGAGTGGAACTCGTTGAGGAGGAAGATGGCGCGAGGCTGCTTGTTGGCCAGGAAGATCCGCTCGATGGCCACCCAGAGGTCCCGGGCGGTGGGGTCGGTATCGTCCATGGCGAGGTCGAGGACAGAATTGTCGACCGAGCCGAGCAGCTAGCTGCGCACGCAGCACTCGGCGATGTCCCACAGAGGATCATCGGGGCGAGGTGGAGCGGAGCCATCAATATGGGACCGGAGGCTGAATTTTTCACAGAGTGATTTGAAGAAGAAAACCCACTTGGAATAATTGGCGTTAAGGTCAAGGGAGATAGGAACGTGAGATTTCACATTCACAGCAGCGTAGGGAGAGGAGAAGATCGGCGAGGTGGTGCCCGAAGTGTGGTCTGTGGCACCGAGGGCCGGAGCAGATTCGGCGACTGGGAGAGTGCCGGAGCTGAGGGCAGACTCGGTGGCCATGACGGGAGAATGGGAGCAAAGAGCCGATGGGAGAGAGAAACCGATGGGAGGGGGAAGCCGATGAGAGGACGGATCGGCTGATCAAGGACGTGAGAAGCCGATGGGAAGTGGGTAGCGGAGTAGGTGAAGAGTGGCCAGCCGATGAGGAGTGGTTGGCCGATGGGGAGTAGGCAGCGGAGTAGGTGATAACAGAGTGGGTGGGTCAGAGAGTGGTTGGGTCACGGACGTGTGAGGATTCACGTCCGTGAAGAGAAGATTCACGTCCGTGGACTCGTGGAGGCCAAGGAGTGGGGCGGACGTGAAAAAGGCAGGGAGTGGCCAGACGTGAAGAGAAAATGTTCGCGTCCGGGAGGCAAGGATTCGTGTCCGTGGACACGTTGGACTGGCTCGGACGTGAGGGGAGAAGGTTCGCGTCCGAGAGCCGTTGAGCATGTCGGAAAGGGCAAGAACCGAGGGAGGTTTCCAGCCGATGGAGGTCTGGACAAGTCCAGCCGATGGAGACGACGAGCGTGGAGGTGCGTCGGCGTCAGAGAAAGAGAGATGCACGAAACAAGAGGAAGAGCGAAGATGGGTACGAGGAGGCGGATCCAGACCGTCGCCTGGTCGCGCGGAGGTGGGGCGGAGAAAAGGTGACTGCGGGAGAGACGGGGAGAAGAAGAAATGGAGACAAGAGAGCGAGGGGAGTACTGGGAAGAGAGTCGGCGACGGAAAGAAGATGTCGACGACGAGGAGGAAAGGATCGGCTCGTCGGAGGGAGAAGCTAGTGCACCGGGATGTCTAAACTCGCTCTGATACTATGTAGAAAATATACAGTGACTATGAATCTCCCAAGTATATACGAGGAGGTTGGGTCTATATATATACAGCCCAGACCAGTAGTCTGTCTAACAGTATCCAATATCATCACTCTTGTAATAACTATACTATGTCACCTAACAGCATGGCTATGGCACTGCCAATCATGTGTGGAATTGTTCCTGAAATCCTACTGAATTTGCCAAAATAATGAGCAACATGCAGATTAATGCCATTTGTATTTATTAGGTTGATCCTATTTATTTTCTGTTTCTACAATTTATGTCATGTTAATTTATGTTATGGATTTTGAATCTCCATTACAGGTCGTCGGAGATGAAGCCGTCATGTCAGCATACTCCTCTACCCTTTACAGTGTCACCCTTGCTGGGCCAACTCTGTTTGGGTCAATTATCAACAAAGCTGCAGAGATTGCCAGCCATTCCCTTCAATATGGAAACAGCAAATATTTTGTCTTACTCATCATCACGGTATGCAACCAGATTTTTGAACTTTTTGAGTTTTGACGTCTACCAAGTCTGTATCACTTATGAACATTTTTGCAGGATGGAGTTATCCCTGACATTCAAGAAGCGAAAGATTCTATTGTGAGGGCATCCAATTTGCCATTGTCAATCCTTATCGTGGGTGTTGAAAATGATGATTTCAAGCAAAACTTCCTGGCAAGAAAATGTCTGAATATTTCTCCTCGAGCACTCGCCCTAAAGGAGCTCCGTTTCCTTCTCTGAAGCTTAGCTGTTACAATCTGCATCTGCCTATCTCTGTGTTCTTGTAGTAGTAGCCTAGTCCTGCGCTTTGTCACAATATGACGTGCATCTAGACATGCATTCTGACTTTCTTCTATAACCCAAATGGCTGCTTGATTGTAACTCACCGCGCTGTGTGATGTCCGTGTTTCTTATTTCCACTCCATCGTAAAACAACACTCACGCAAAATTGCAAATTCACCAGCTCTCTTGTCGCAGATCCTAGATGGCGATAACGGCAAGCGGCTGGAGAGCTCGACCGGCAGGATCGCGACGCGGGACATCGTCCAGTTCGTCCCCATGAGGGACGTCCAAGGTCAGCCACTGATCGACTCTGTCTCGCACGCTCGTTGTTACCAATCCACAAAACACTCCACCCTGCTGCTGCAGATCACACATTGACAACGCACCTGTGAATCTCCTGACTGGCATTCCATCCATCCATCCATCTTGGGCCGTTGGTTTCTGCAGGCGGGCAGATCTCCGTCGTCCATGCTTAGCTGGGACATGAAGCCGCGAACCCCGCTGCACGACAACGCCTCTTCTGCTCCGCCCGTGTACCCTCCAACCAAGTGAGTGAGACCACCCCTGCCTTGTTCTGGATGGACGGACAGGATTGCCGTTGTTTAGAATGTTGTCAAACGTGCATTCTCTCTTGCTCCAAATCCTAGATGCCGTAGCTTAGAATCTTGTCTCTCAGTTAAGGGGGATTAGAGGTTCATTAGCTCGCACTCCATTGCTGGGTGGTACTTTAATGGGTGTAATTTGTGCGGTGGTTATGAGTTGGCCGCGGCCAGTTGCGTACACCGGCCGGTCGAGGTGGCAAGGGGGCATGTGGCGGCCGCACTGGACGCCAGCCTAGAGTTCGTGGGCACGTTATGGAGGGAGGCCATCCATCGTCCCCTAGCCTCGTTTCGTCGTGTTGTTTTGGTCCTTTTGAACAACTGGAATTTGCTGGACCGGCCGTGTTTTTGCCGCCGCCGTTTAATGTGCTGCCATGATTGTGGTTATTATTATATATACTCTTATTGGCCCGTGGCTATGAAATGAATTGTTTGCTTCTGGGCTGGCTGCCCCTGCTGTAGTAGTTCGGTTGTGCGGCTTGGCGGTTTTTGTGCCCTTCTGCCTTGTTTTGTTGTGGCGCGGAGTACGGTGGATGGGAACGTGGTGCAGAGTTTACTGTAAACGTGATCGTTCTACTTACGGTGAATTCGAACTCTCTGTAAAAAAATTGGCTGAAAGGCTTTAACTAGAATTAAAAGTATGCTATATGAAATGTAATTTGGGTGGTGGCATTGCCTTTTCTTTTTCCTTGGAAGCCTTTGACCATGACGGGGACGGGGGCACGATATAATCATTGGGTTAACCAACTGCTTACATGTGCACAATTCGAGTGACATTAGTGTATGGTGATACCAGTGAACTGTTTAACTACACTACCCATGAGAAATTTCTCAACGGAAATGTTGTGTACCGAGCAAATGTGGCGGTGACACTCGCATGCAACACATTATGCACCTTTCTCAAAGTTTATGCTAAAACTAATTAACTGTTTGTTTGCACAACATCCAAGGAAATTAATGGTTTAACCCAAGAAGATAACGAGGCATCAAAATTGAACAGTGGCTTTGTCAAAGATTTTCTGTAAATAGGAGACAGCCGCTGGGGAGGGCTTTGGGTTGGCAGTGGCATGTATCATTTCGGACAAAGCTGCGCCCTGTTTAGCCATCACTGTTTTCTCCTTTTTTTTTTCTTAACACATGCCAAAGCAACGGAATAATCATTTGGATCGCCAGGTACAGCAGGTGTGTTTCTTCCTCCTTTTTTCTGCTTTGCAGCATTTGTTTTTAAGACGATTCCTTTTTCGTTATCAGTTGACAAATTTCATTTGTTAATGAGATCATTAAATGCTACGTATAAATATTCGGGTACTGGACATGCCAGCTGATCAGCCGTTTTTAATGAACATGCGTTTGCATCTACACCACAGGAACAAGAGCCATGAATACTCATTAAATCATGATATTTTTTATGAAATGGAGCTTTTATTAAAAATATAAAAAGCACTCCATTTGGCGGGTAAATATGCTGCCGAAACTCACTACACTAGATGGAAAACAAAAAAAAAACATCACATACAAAATTCTCAATAATTTTAGCTCTCAAATATAGAAGAAGCAACTTTAATTACACAAAATACAAAATATATACAGTTTTAATCTTGAAATTACACAAAATAATTACACAAAATATGTTATCAAAATTACACAAAATTTAATCTCAAATACAAAATATGTTAGATAATTACACAAAATTGCAAGATCAAGCTTTTACCGAAGAAGCGACTTTAATCTTGAAATTTTATACAGTTTTATAATATCATCTTCTCAATGCATGATATTTTGAACTATTTTTAAAAACTTAGTAACGTGTTTCCACCGAGTGAGAAGCTGTCCAAGCTTATGGGTTTTTTTATCACGTATCTTCGGCTATAAGCCAGAGGTGTAAAAATTATTTACAAGCAAACCTATATATTTATTACATGTTATATACATGATTACTATATTTATAAAAAAATAATTTTATTGAAGTTCGTGCCAATCTTTCTATTTCCGCTAAAAAACTTATAATAACGCCCATGTGAATTGAATTGTTTATTTTTAAGACTTCCAGAGCAATTAAAAGCAAGCTTTCTTATTTTTTTCGCACATATTTTTCAAATGTCTAAATGATATGTTTTTTATAAAATATATATATAATTTATTTCTAAAAAATATATTAATTTATTTTTAAGTTTAAAATAAATAATACTTAATTATGTGCTAATAATTTAACTCATTTTGCTGATCTTCTCTTTTTTTTTCTTTTTTCCTCAAACATGCTATGCTCTTACTTGTTGCTGCTATCTTGAGACCCATGCCAGCACATCATAGTAAAAGGGTCATGGCAATTAAATAGCGGCAGATCAGTCTATTCATGGTCCAGTGCAGAGAGCTAGGACATTAGACATATTAGAATAGAGGAAACATATACTCCTCGTTGGGATGCCTAGCAATTTCTCCATGTCGATGCCCCACATCATTTGTGCATCTGTGCAGTCCCTTTTTATCAGAAAGAGAGTGACATTCCAGCTCCCTGGTAGGAGGACGGCTATTTGGGAGAGTTCCAATTGGTAAAGCTTCTGTCTTTGTAGCTTGTTTGTCCTTGTCGATGATGGCAGGATTTCCTGGGCTTCCATTCCGGTTTGCGTGTTACTTTCACTGTCTCCGTCAAACAAGCATAGGATTCACTATAACTTTCTTGAGCTGCTCATCTAAATTGGAGCTGAGATTTTGGAAAAGAGTTCAACATCATGTATTTATTTACACTGTTTGTAAATTGTAACCCATAACAATAGTTGCAGGTGTAACCTAATACAATACAACGTAAATAAGGTAAGTGCGTGTTTAGAACACATGGTTTTCTCTTTACAAAGTTCAGTTTCTGCACGATGTGGTTAAATTCCGGTATTAAGACTGAGTTAGATTGTGCTAGTGGTACGTTTTCCAAACTACTAAACCTAAAAACTTTATATACAAAAGTTTCTTAAAATAAAATAAATTTATTTTTAAGAAATTTATTTTTAAGTTTATAATAGTTAATTAATTGCTTACTAACGATATTTCTCTCGTTTTCCATGTCATAGAAAAATCGTCACCATACCTCCCAAACAAATGGCGCAATCATGATAGCAAGATCATAATTAACTATTACTAGCAACATTTATTCACATGGCCTTAAGCCAATAATAGACAACAATATAACAAGACAACAATAAACTTACGTAACATAATTGGACAACATATACAATACAACAAGCCATGGCATGTATCCTACAGTTTGCTAACACTGAACCAATAAAGTTAATTTGGTATAAGTTTAAAGTGAAGAAATAATTGAAAGTGCATATGTCTTTTAATGGATTTTGAATCATACATGATGAAAAAATTAGAGAGCTAATATAATATAATTGAGAATCTCGCATCAATTTATTTTAGTTAAAAGAAAACGGTTAAAAAAACCTAAAGCGATGAAAATATAATTTATTATTTCTTTGACTTCAACCTATTTAAAAAATAAGTGCTCAATCAAACGAATACTTTCACTATATACAACTTGGGTTTTGGTTTTTATCTCTCAATGCTTCTAATGTTTATGTCTAGTCTTTATAAAAACTTGTAGGTAGTTTTTTTAAAATAGAGAAATCATTTTACGGTCTCCGGATATTTATACCAGAGTCTACAGAGTGAGCTCTTTGTTTGGTAGAGAGACATATTTAGAGTATCCGGAAGTTTAAACCAAATACTCTAAACCTGCTCTCTCTCTTAAAGCTAAGTATTATCTAGAGTCTCGACTCTTTAGTTAGAATCTATAGACTGAACTCTCTATCTAGGCAAAAAGTCATATGTGGAGTCTCTGAATATTTTATACATATACTCTAAAATTTGAATTTTATGAGTAACGATTAGTTTTGATATGGGTAGATATTTAACCCTACCAACCCTTTTTGAGAGGGGGTTGCGTCTACATGTTCTTCACTGCATTCTTTTGAATTTTATGTCTAATTCACTTTTTAAGTGTGTTTTTTGAGTGATTTATGAGAGAATGAACTTTAAAATTTAGATGAGTACTTGTGAATCAAAGCTGATGAAGACTTAAACTTGTTACTCTTGAAGAATTATCTACTAGATAGCTAAATGTTGGGCGCAAAGGATTTGACGTGTGAATCGCCTAGGATGTTTGTGAATATCTTCCTCACCTTCGTAAGGAAATAGGTAAATTAATATATTTCTAAATTCTTCTTTAGAAGTTGGTTTGGTAGAACATACTCCATAAAAAGTAGAAGCACAATATACTAATGTAGACCTTAGTGGTCATTTTAGACTAAGAGTTACACTTTGACGAGAGTTTAAGAGGTTAAACTAGTCTCTGGTATTAAAATTGGTGAGGCAGAGAATCAGTGGCTCCTCAATAAAGACGTAGGAACGATTAATTCGAACTTTCAACATTAGGACCGGATATTTTAGAGTGAATCTTAATTTTTACTTCTAATTTATTTCCGTATTTAAAAGTCTGTACATTTATCTATGTGTGACTCACCATACTTAACAACTATTAATATTTATTATAAAAGTAACACTTTTTACATTCTGATATGAGATCCAAATTCAAAGTATTCTGAATTATATTATTTCTTGTGCAATTCATATGGTCAATGTCAACTAAAACACGCATGTACCAGGCACCTAGTCCTCACATCAAAATCATATTCAGAAAAGAGCAATTAACTCAAAGAAAATAAAGAAAGAAAGAAAAATACCACTAGTAGTACTACAAGGGAGAGAAAACATAGACAGATAGATGCAAGAAAACCGTTGGGCTAAAGTAGTAGCACAGATAAAGAGACATAGAGAGAGAGGAGGAAGTCACAAAATCACAAGAAGCCTTTTTTTTCTATCTCCCCACTGTCATCACAATCATCATCGCATCCCATATATCCATTCATTACTCCCTTCCTTCTAATATATTTTTTTCCCTCTCCCCTCTCTCTCTCCCGACTCCCTCCCTCCGTCTCCACGCGGCGACGCCACCCAGCCCAAATTACCACGCCACCTCCGCCGCAAACCCTAGGCTCAATGGCGGAGGACGGCGGCGACAGGGAGCACCAGCAGCAGCAGCAGGAGGAGGCGCCGCCTCAGCCGCCCGCGCCTGCGGGGGGAGGAGTAGGTGGGGGAGGGGAGGAGCAGGGGAGCAGGGGGGAGGGGAGCGTGAAGCTGTTCATGGGGCAGGTGCCTAAGCAGATGACGGAGGAGGAGTTGGCTGCCATGTTCAGCGGCGTGGCCATCGTCGACGAGGTCACCCTCATCCGCGACAAGGCCACCAAGGCGTCGCGAGGTCCGAGATCCGTACTCGGAATTCCCCCTCGCTGCTTCCCCGAACAATGCGGCTCCGAGCTTTGTTTCCTTTTTTTTCCTTTGTGGTCGGGATCTGAGCTCCGGGGGCGCGGTGGGGGTGTACGGAATCGGGTCCCGTCTGCTTGCGCCTCTCGCCGTCGCCGTCTTGCGGGCTCCTCCAGCGTCGCGTGGTTGCGAGTTTGACTTGAGGCAATGCCGATGAGGAATTCGAGCTGCTCGCTTTTCTGCTCGGGGCGGGTGTTCCTTCCCGTGGGGCCAGAAGGTTCCCTGCGGCTGCTTTGCTGGGGGGTGTTGGTTGCTTACGTGGCGATTTCTGCGGAATGTGGTGGGGGAATTTCGGCTGTTCATGGCGAATTTCGTGTCTAGGTCGCGCTGAATTGGCTGCTGCATGTGTGGTTTTTGTGCTGTTTGCTGTAGTCTGGTTTATCGCGCGGTTAATTGAGCTGTGCATCTTGTGGTAATTGGTTACGAGCTTTGGGTCTTCGCTTGAAATTTCTTGTGTACTGGCAATTGAACTCGAGTTCGTGTTGAATTAGTGGGATTTGGCCCAATGCCGGTGTAAAACGTTGGATTTGTGTGCTCTTATGGAACAAGGCATAGATTTTGAGTTATTTGGGGTTTGGGATGGTAGTTTGTGGACCTTTAGTTTCTTCCAATGCTTTGAATTGTGGTGTTCCCCTTGCATGTGTTGATTCTGAGATGCAGAAGCATCTCGTGTTCAATTCCTATGATTTAGATGTTCTTAGGTGCAAACTTGATCTGGTTGACTTCAATTGGAAACTGAGTATAGGTTGTCTGTGTCAATGGCTCAGTGCAGATTCGTTTTAGCCAATAACTGAATAAAGATAAGCCTTTTCCTTTTACGTGCATGATTTGGCTAGCATTCAGGACCACTGGAACTGCGCATGTGTTATTCGCTGCCTTCTTGGTTTTAATAACTTAAATTGCCCTACAAAATAATTTACCGTTACATAGTATTTTGAGTTCTTTCTCTGATAATTTTGTCCTTTCTTTTGCTGTAACGTCAATCACTTGCCTGGCTAGGAAAGCACAATGGTCAAATATGGGATAATAACTGTTTCCAGCCTGTTGTGAGTCATTGTTTACTAGTTACCAGACCTTGCTTTAGTATGATGTTGATTATTTTCAGTGTCACGTGAAATTGGATCTTTGTCCATTTTGTTGGTTTAAGCTGATTTTGTTCTTCTCAGGAGTGATTTCATTTGGTGCAATTCTGTCTTCTTTCTTTGCTCTTGTTCTTTCTAAAGGAGTCAGACATGAATATCGTAACTAAACAGCAGTTTCCTGTGTACAATTTCCTGATGGCATTTCCCGCGAGAGTATAAATTGTATCCTTTTCTAGGAAAAATAGCAACCTTTTTTTCCAGATGACATTATTAATTATTGATCATCTTGTCCATCATTTTGACCTTCATTTAAGATGTACTGGACCTTTTGCAGGCTGCTGTTTCTTGGTTTGCCCATCGAGGGAGGAGGCTGACAAGGCAGTGAATGCATATCACAACAAGCGCACCCTTCCAGGGGTATGTGAACCTAACCATGTTTTTTTTCCGTTATATCAGATTGAGCAGAATTGAGCAGCTAATTCATGTAATGGTTCATTCTGATGTAAATTTCCATTCAAGAGCTCCAACATAGTTTCTCATTCTCTCTCCTCTCTTTAATCAAGAAACATCTAATCTCAAAATTCATGCATTTTTGCTATGAAATCTAAACACCTCTTTTGTGCTATTCAAGTGGTTTTGTTTACCTCACTCTGGTTCTGGTCACTGACAGTGACAGGTGGGAGAAGATAAGGATCATATATCAACCCTGACACTCATATGAATGAATATTAATTGTTGTTTGTGACTACTAAGCATGTGTTTTCCAGAACTGGATTAACTTATCATACTTGAATCTACTGACAAGGAGTTAGTTAATGATGTTTGAGCATGTACTCTTTTTTAGAGTCTAGTACTTATTTTTGATTGGTATATCTGGATTCATCACAAGCCGAAACATTTTTAGATTCTAATATGCCTTGAGAGCTAGGAGTCTGTGGGTTCTGAACTTGATGTATGATGCACGTACATTTCTGGATAAATTAAAAATGCACGTGCCTTACCTTACCTGAGAGTGATACACACATTCTTCTGATGATGGATAAAATTCAAAATGGCTTTCATAACGTTTTAATGCTGTTTTCTGGTTGTCACCAACAGTCATAATGTTTAGCTATCTCAGAATATTATTATATCTTCTTTGATTTTCTGTGGCACAGTTTAAATTTTGTAGCCTACCTCAACTTTCTTGGGGACTCAAGGCTGTTGTTGTGATTTTAAGTTTTGTAGAACCAACAATACTTCTTGTGACATCCTTGACAGTAATTCCTTATTTTTCTTTGTTTGAAACCAGGCTTCAAGTCCGTTGCAAGTAAAATATGCTGATGGAGAGTTGGAAAGACTGGGTATGAGGCTCTCTAAAATTATTTCGTCCATAATTCATTTGTATATCCTCAGAATATTTGTTTCTCAAATTATACTGATGTATCTATGTTGTCATGTTGATGCTGTTGCTTCCAGAGCACAAACTTTTCATTGGAATGCTTCCAAAAAATGTAACAGATGCTGAAATGACTGAATTATTTTCGCAATATGGGAGCATCAAGGATTTGCAAATTTTGAGAGGTTCACAACAGACAAGCAAAGGTCAAATTTTCTGTACTTTTTTTCCTATTGATTGAGATAAAAACACTTGTCATATAGAACCCTAAACTTTCTGAGAACCTTTAGCTTACTCCAACTATCAGTCTTGCAGCTGGCTGTGCCTTTTTGAAGTATGTAACAAAAGAGCAAGCGGTGGCAGCTATCGAAGCTCTAAATGGGAAGCACAAAATAGAGGTTTGTGTAAATTGAAGTTTGACACAATATTTTTTTTGCTGACTTGTGTTTATAGCTTTTTGCTTAATCTCCCCTGAAAATGTTAGCATCTTAGGCATCTATTGCACTAAGTCTCAAAGCCAAGAATAGTACTGTATCCTGTTTCAAATACTCTGTCGCCATAGCTGAACAAAAAAAAATCATTCACTGTCTCATTCTGCAATAGTCAATATGTCAAGTAATATATACAAATAATGGGTGTGGATATAGCTTAGCTCAAATGTGATGGATTTGGTTGTCACACTTGAATTTCTATAAGCAATGGCAGCCGTAGATGCAGTATAAGATTTTAGCCTGGCAAAACTGGATGCAGTAATATGTCGTAAATAGGTCGATCCATGCGCATATTGTCACCAACTCACCATTAGAGCTTTTACAGCAATTTTGGTCCAATCAACGTTCCTAAAAGGCAATCTGTAATATCCCAAAAAAAATTAGTGTTCCAATAATATCTTAAGAATTTTTAGACAATCAAAAGCACCGAAATACTTAACAAAACCTTTGAGAAATTTCAAGGTTAAAATCAATATAAATTAGTAATAGCATATGTATACAGGAAAATAGCATGTTTTGAACCCTTGAAATCATGGACCTATATTTATAGTGCTCTAGGCAAGATAAGAGTGTTCAATGCATGCATACCATGTAATTATTATGTAGTCAATCATCTAAAAATGTTTTATGGACAGGCACTATGGCTATGTGTATCAAAGGCGCAAGAAGGCTCCTACAACCAGCTAGATATAAGCCTAATCTAGTTTTAGTAATTAGTCTGGTTGTGATCCTTGTGTATACCTCTATTTCTTAGTTTAACTGACACCAATATAGAGAACGGTAGTCAGTACCTTAAATTGTGTAAATATATTAGCTATTTCCTTTTTGCTTGAATTTTCACAGTTGATTACATAGATCTTGATGTGCCCTGATCTTTTGCAGGGTTCAAGTGTGCCTTTGGTTGTTAAATGGGCTGACACTGAAAAGGAAAGGCAGGCTCGAAAAGCACAAAAGGCTCAATTTCACCCATCTAACATGTCAAATACACATGCGATGCAGCAGTCTTCATTATTTAGAGCTATGCAGATGGGATATGCACCACAGTATAATGGTTATGGCTACCAGGTAAATTATGACATAGAAACCTTGAGATTTTAGAACATCACACAACCACAAAACTATTCCTAGATGACAAATAATCCTATTCCTAACTTGCTTTTCAGTCTGCTAAAAAACTAATCATTGTCAAGGGCATGCCTTCTGGAAACTTAATAGCTCTTCATCTCTCATTTTGTCCTCTGGCTGTATCTTTGTTTATTGCTGTACAATTATTATTGCAAAAAGCTAAACAGTAAAATTCACTGTCATGCTTAACATTAAAGTGCATTATTTTGAACTGCTATGATTTGCACCTTCCTTAGAACTAGGTTGAAACCCCTGTGGTTGCTGTGGGAAATTTGCATGACAAAATGCTATATGTTGGACTTGCTTTTTTGCTTGATGACTTAGCTTTGTATACTTTGCACCTGAATGTGATCTGGATTGAATTGTGGGATGTAACTATATTTTTGTTGATCTGTGCAGCCACAAGGAACCTATGGACTAATGCAATACCCTTTATCTCCTATGCAAAATCAAGCTGCCTTCCTGAATATGGTTCAGTCTGTTAATCAAGGAAGCTCAATTCGCGGAGTTAATTCTGAACTTTCACCTAATTCTGCTCCTAGATCGTTTAACTCAATGCAGTTAGGCAGTGCTTATTCGCCTGTGCCTGGTATGCAGTATCCGGGATCATATCCTGGCAATGCTATCGATAGTCGTCCTTTTGTGAATTCTCACAATTCAATGAAAGATCCAAATGCAAATGCTAGTTCTCCCACTTCTTCATGTACTAGCAGCAACCCTGGTCCACAGATAGAGGGTTTGTCTCTATTATACTCCTGAAAATTAGTAATCCGTTAGGTCTCAAATCTGTTTTAGAGATGATTGTTTTCATGTGTACAGGTCCTCCTGGAGCCAATTTATTTATCTATCACATCCCACAAGAATTTGGCGACCAAGATCTTGCCGGCGCCTTTCAGGGTTTTGGTAGAGTATTGAGTGCCAAAGTTTTCGTAGACAAAGCAACTGGTCTAAGTAAATGCTTCGGTAATTAACTTGCCCTAACTGGAATTCTGAGGCTAGCCATTGATTTTATTAGCATGTTTTGTTAATTGGTTCCTGACTGTGTGCAGGTTTTATAAGCTACGATTCTCCTGCTTCTGCACAGACAGCCATTAGTAGGATGAACGGATTCCAATTAGGTGGTAAAAAACTGAAAGTACAACTCAAGAGAGACAACAGCAAGCACAGTAAAACTTATTGACAGCGACCTTTGTATGCCCACACGATCAGGAGAATTGGTACATATGTGTCACACAATTGATCGTTACAGTGTTACCTCTGGCCTCCACCATGCGTTGTAGGTGGCGGCTTGTGTATCTTTGTTCAATTCACATTCTTGAAAATTTGTTACATTGTGTATTTCGTTGCAGCATAGTTGTAGAATCTGTACCATCAGAACCATTCTACATCAGATATTAATTCATTCAATTGTTTCTCTCTTTTTCACCACTCACGAATTATTCCGAGAGCATCTCATCTCACGTTGTAAATCTGGCACACTCCAGCGTCCTTTTTTTTTTGGTTCTGTTTTTTGCTTGTTGCTTCTATGCCTATGACCGGCTGGATGAGCATACAAAAAATTTGGAATTGTTATGATATGCTACGCATTCAATCTAATTAATTGCGATACTACTCCTGAGAAAATCACTATTATGATTTATGAAAGAGATCTAGTGTTACATCATAAAATCAGAAAAGAAAATGATGCTTTCATGATTGATTGTTGTTAAGTTAATCTGGTGGATTGTTGCTTCTTATGAATGATATCGATCTAATCAGTAAATGCTTGTCATTTTTTGGTGGATACCCAGTAACGAAACCTAGCGTGTACAAAATTTGGTCAGGGGACTGCTGCCCAAAACTCGCAGGAGCAAACGGTAAAAGCTGCCAGAATTACCAAGCGTGTATAAATCACTTTAGAATTTTGAGAATTGGTATTTTTGTACTCCGCAAAATGGGCAATCTTTAGGGTGGTATGTCATCAAAAAAAAATTCAGAATTTGAGCCACCGAGAACAGGAAGCAACAGCCATGCTTTCATGTTAAACGGAATAAGCATGCATACTGGATTCCACCATCTTTTTTAGCCCCATTACGCAGCAAACACAGGGCAGCACCTCATCTGGTGCAGCAACATGAGGGGTCTGCCACCTCCGTGGCTTTGACCGCTACACCACAGAGGTATGCTCATTTTGCATTTTCCCCGCCCATATTTGCATGTTTCCAACACAGTATTATACACCAGATGCGCCACTTCGCGCCTAAGCAACTGGCTGAAACCAGCACGGTTCAGTGATCTTCTGAAGCGGCCGGTGATCGGTGAGGCTGCTTATTTTGGTGTAATATTCTGCTTAGATAGCCTGTCCTCCTTATGCTAGACCCATTAGCATGCACAACAGGAATGCAAGAGACCATTGACATGAATGCCGTCATGTGGCGTATGCTGCAATAGAACAACTTCAGATAAGCAGAAAGAGAGAGGGCTATTCAAGTATGAAGACATTAACAGTATGCAATTGACTATGTTGTAACTAGTCGAGCAAGGTGGTCAGTTTGACACAAACACATGACATTATTCTAGTGACATTCAATATCTGCGACATAGTATTGCGGGTTCAGGCAGCAATAAGCTGGCATTTGATTGACGCGGAGGTTGCATATAGACCTGCAAATTTAAAAACCATCTACCTATTCCAAGCCCAAGCCATATATTGCTTAAAAGCACAAAAAATTAAAACCCTTGCTATCAACTTATCAAGTAAAATATTGCTTAAAAATAACAAAACTGGCAGTATGGAAATGTGGAAAGAATAGTACTCACATGAGTGAGGAGCAGGGGCCACAGCTGGCGCTCGAGCAGTACTAGGTGCATGAGCGAGAGATGCTGCAAGCATTGGGGGCTTCACACGTTCTGGAGATGGATCAGAGGGGCCATAGTGCATATTTGGGTTACTTGGAGAGTGACGAACAGAAGTTGATGGACTGATAGATGATGGTGACACTGCACGAGGCATGTTGGCAGGTGAATCATAGTGATGATTATGTTTAATAGATACTGGCTCAGCTGCTGGGGCTACAGGCGTTTTGTTCTTTGGCTTATTGGTGTATCGATATGAAAAACTAGACGATGGAGATCTATATTTGGGTTGCTCAACAGGTGAATGTACAGGTGCAGGAGATGGAGACAAATGCCTTTTTTCTTCATGACTATGATGGTGGTGGCGATGGTGATGGTGGTGATGGTGATGGCCTTGATGAGGCAAGGGTGCTGGACTAGTTGCATCAGAGTCACTTCCACTGCGAAGAGAATGTCTAAGATAAGATGAGAGGCTTATCTGCTTTACTTTGCCAAACACCGTGTGGTTCAGGCCTATGTTTCCTGAAGATGAATTAGCAATTGTTTTAGCCAACTGCTTCATCCTTGGAAGGGAGGGCTGGTGATTACCCACTTCAAGAACAATGGAGGCCTGAACAATTGTTGGTGGTCCCACCGTTGAACCTTCTGAATTTGTTAGTTTGATGTAGAGGTTCTGCAAAGTACAATAGTTGAAATTAAATTCCATAGACAAAAAAAAAAACCAATGGCATGCACCAGTTTTTGTGACCCAGTAGACTAGTAATTATTGACTCCCACCATAAATATTCTAACATCCGACAAAATAAGCATCACAGGTCTTAAGACTCATAAGGCAAGTATGGAATACATAATAACATGAAGAAAATTCACACATGACTTGTGACATTATTAATTACTTGTGTGATACTAGTATCACAGGGAATATGTAGTAGAACTATCTGTATGTTTTCCATTCTCAAATGTTTTAGCTTCAATAAAGTATGCAAAAAACAGCAATACATGTTGTAAACTACATTTTTTTTTCTTGAAACTGGTATTAATGTAGTCGATCTTTAAGCTCCTCATCAACATGGAGCAAAAAAGCAGACTATTTGGAGGAGCTGGATAGGTAGAGCAGAATTCATCATGGAATCAATCAATAACATTGCTAAAGCTCATGGAGGTGTGTCGGTGTTTGGCAGAGTAGGGGAACTGGCTTGTAAAAGAGATTATATTTATATGAAAATGAAGGAATCCAGAGTAATTAATAAAAAGAAACTTGAGGAATGATAGGTAGCTCTATTCTATGCCTCTATGGCCAAATGAAAGAATCACGAGGACTGCCAAATTTTTATACACGGATACTCCCAAATAGACTGCACAGTAGGAGGGATTACATCAATGGGAATCACTGATGTAATATTCACAAAACGCAGCAGGCTATGTTTGCAATTTGTAACAAATTGCAATAATTCTATGTCCAACAGGCTGCACATTAGTTGAATGTAGTAATGTACAGGATTCTGCATACATCAATACACATGAGTTCAGAAATCAGAGAAAAGAAGAAAAAACCTGTGGCATTTTGGTATGCACGATTGCACGCTGTCTGCAACATGCACCTTTGTAAAAAATTGTAATATTATCATGATATGGGAATATGTCATTTTCACAGACCTAAAAAGATTCAATATACCTGTGATAAAAAGACAAAAAAAAGTTTGATTACATGTCCTCTAAAGCACTGTATATTCCTGACCAGGGAAGTAACAAGAAACAGGCATCCAAATCTTTCTTTTCTAATACATAACAATTTGGTGGCAAGTTGGCAACAAGTGAATAAAATTAAATTATAGTAGTAACCTATCAGCATCATACAATAATTGTTACCGTGTTAAAAAATTGAAATTGAACTGATTCGTACCAACCTCATAGGGATCGAGCTGTAGTCCTGTCTCCATTTGGTCTTTCAACTCATTCATTCTGCCTTGCACTTTATAGATTGGGAAATTCAGAGTGAAGTTGAAGGAAGCGTAAGGCTTCTGCACAAGAAAAGCAGGTTGTGGAGGTATAATGGTTATTCCTCCAGGGAACTTAAGAACCTCAAAGAATGATGTGTCCCCGAACAGCGACTCTGTCAAGTGGAGTGTTGACTGCTCCACAACCAGGGACATAAAAGAAGCCCTAAGAATGCTCAAGTACATGGAAGATATACTTGAGTATTTTGGATCAGGCAAAATGCTGAAGATGACATTTGTCCAGTTAGGTGCACCTATTGGTTGTAGGAAATTTACAGCCACCTGCATGGTCATTTACACAGTCTGATACAACATAGGAAAAACTGTACATGACAAGAAACATGTGAATAAGGTGCAGAATTGCTGGCTTACAGTAGAGTTAGGAATGCCAATTTCACCATAGATGTCAAATTCTAGCTTAGATGCACTTCCACTCAACTCGGAAACTGTCTTCTGTAGCATAAAGCTCGCCACTATATCAGCTGTGAAAAGAACATGATGTAAAAATAATAAGAGCACTGCATTGAAAATTTTCAACGTTTCCAGCTGGAAACACATAGATAATGCTCTTTAGATCAGAATGAGTTCTCACAGCATATGAAAATTTGATCTAATTTTAGTAGTTGTATTCTGTTATGTGGCTGCAAATTTAGAGGGCTCCTGCTGAAAGCAGAAAAAAAGAGTAGTTGGACAAGTATATTTCACAAGGAAACTACTGAGATAAATATTTGATGAACTAATTCATAAGCTAACTGTAAAAGTGGAAGACCTAAGTACTACCTCATTGAAAGGACATGGGTGTTCAAAATTGTTAAAGATCATATTTCTATTTCAACACGTTGTCTCCTGATCAAGCCATATACATGAACACCATCCTACATGCAATGGAGACCATGTAAATTGTTTGCATATAAACTTTTCAGCAGGGACATCCACGTCCAGATGATATTATACATTCAACGTTCTACAGAACAATAATGAACTTTCCTGAATATTTCATCTCACTTCCTGCTTTATTGCCCGCATTTCCTGAAAGATTCAGCTCACTATAAAAAAAATTTCATGGTGCAGTTTATCCTGAACTTACATTCCATCACAACCATCCAAGGTTTCTTATAAGTAAAAATATCGCACTTGCAAAGCTGTATACATGAGTCGCAGAATTATCATCATTTAAAGTATGTTTTATCTCTTTTGAAAGCTTTTCTTGACGACAACTTCTAACATGACTATATAATAATTTGATTGTTACCTCTTCTATTGCAGCAATACTTTGATGTGATTTTCTAACTTCAGCACTCAATAAAATGATCGCTTCTCTATTGCAGAAAGTTTTGTCAGCTCCTTCAAACATCACTATCGAATAAAGGAAAACCTTATCTATCCTAGAGATTTTTGTTGGGGTCTTCTAGCATCACGTTTTAATAAAGCAATATTGTGCCTACACGGCAGTTTCTTTCAAGACCATTTAACATCACCATTTGATAACTCATTGCCTTTTTATGTGGCAAAGTTTGTTGGGATCTTCTAGGTCTAATATCAATCCACCCTATTTCTTGCGTGACATGTTTTGTCAGGATATTTAACGCCACCTATTCCAAAAATGCACTTTCTTTTATGGAAAACTCTGTTGAGAGCTTCTAGCATCAATACATCATCATTTGAGTATTTGACAAGATGACTTTTTTTCAGTTTTTTGGCTTTTTATCATTGGCTTGTTTCCAATATGACAATTTTTAACAGAAATTTGAGTCAGGAACTAACACCTATCAAGCAATTGTTGTATTCTCCTAGTGCCAGCTGGAACATATATCAATATATAAGCTTAAAGAGAAACATCTAAATTCTCCCGTCAGTGGCATCGGCTATGAAAATGGTTTCTTTTTCTTTTACAACGAGAACTGAAGAGCTTACCCATTAGAGTTTAGGGCCAATTCGAAATGGAAAAAACACGGCTTGATACTCCATAGTTAAACATGAACAATTGAATGTACAATTCATTAAGAAATTGAGCTCTTCAGCAAACAGAGAAGTCTATAACCCAACACCAACAGCACACACAAAGTCAACAACTAAAAGGACCACCGAGGCCAGTGGAATATGTTTATAGGCAATTTATCATCCATGTAAGATCACCACCCAGCACCAAATGAGGAAATAATAACTGATCTAGGTATGGCAACTCAGCAAACCATTCAGGAATAGAACATTTGCCACAACTGGCTCAAAGAAAGGTAAGCCCATCATTTCCTATCCTGTTCTGTAGCAAGAATCTATGCCCACTTCCAAAAAAAAAAGGTTGGAAAATCTACGAGGCAACTTCCTCAAAAAGGCTAACATGACGCACTGATAAACAGCACAACCATGTGACTACGGCACTACGAGGCCCAAACAGGTCATATGTCTCCAAATTTGCCAGGCAAACAGCATATGGTTGCAAAAAGAAGGTTATCAAGTGAAAGGAATTGCCCAACTTGCTCTATGATTGGCGCTATTCATCGAATTTGATTCCGGTTTCCACTAAAAGGTGCAACATTTGCTAGAGATCGTACGCACCACGCCAATTCGTGAGAACAAATAGGCTAAAATGTAAACGAACCACTCACTAAAAGTCACTATCCGATAGTGAACACTCATAGAGTCCGTACGACGAAACCGAATTGTATTTTTTTAAGAAAAGAAAAGCGAAATAATTTTAAGACAAACTAAGAGGCGCCCCGAGATCTCGCGATGCTAGCTCACCTGCGAACGCGTCGCCGGGAGCCTCCGGCGCCCCCGCGCGGCCGCCGCGGTGCCCGGCGAAGGGCTTGAGCAGGAACAGCGCGGAGAGCGCCATGGCGGCGCCGAGCAGCAGCGCGGCCACGCATTGCGGCCGCACCGCCCCGCGGCACGCCGCCGCCCTGCACCCTCCTCCTCTTCCTCCTCCGTCTTGTCCGCCTGCCTCCGGCGGGTGCTGCCCCCCGCCCACCTTCCCCATCCCCCCCCCCCCCCCCCCCGCCCTCACGCATCGGCCACCCCCATTGGCGGCGCCGGGGGGGTGATGATGCCTGGGACTACGGCGCGAGCGCGGCTGCGCCCTTTGCTGGGGTTTTGGGGGCTCGCTCTGCTTCGGTCGGTCGGTCGGCTGCGGGGCGCCGCCGCTGCTTTGCTTGCTTCGCTTCTTCGGTGCGGGCGAGAGAGAGGAGAGGAATTAAATGGAGGTGGAGTTAATCCGCCGCGCAGCAGCAGCACTAGCAGCAGCGCACGCGGTGGTGATGACTGGCTAACAGCTGTGGTGTAATGCTGGGGCCGTGCGAGAGCAAAACGGGCTTCTGTCCAAGTTGACGATGCAACGGGGTGTTTTATTTGTCGCTACTCATCAACTACATTGATACTCGAGTACAATTATATAGAGGGCTCATGCGGATGTGCATCGGTCCGGGCATCCGTACGCTGTGTATAGTCTACGGCCGGTATGATGTATGGTCGGCATAGTCTATGGTCTGTTAGGTCATGTCATTTTTGAAGATCGTAGCACGGTAAACCGGTACGCCACGATCCGGTCCGGCTATTGTAACCAAAGCATCAGCGTGACCGGCCGATCCACCATTGTTTTTTCTTTTTTTTTCTCTTTTTTTTATTTTATTTATTTATTTGTCAGTCTTCATCATGCCTATGCTGGCTCGGCACTGTAACTTTTTAATAGGTCATGCCTAAGTGGTGGCATTAGCACGTGGGTTGTTGTGTTTTAACGGCAAGTTGATCTGTTTGGGTAACTCATAGGAGAAAAAGGATAAGAAAGACAATATATGTAAAATAAGGTGATAATCGATTGAGTATTGATTATTTTAAACTTAAAAAATATATTAATATGATTTTTTTTAAAAGTAATTTTTTTATAAAATCTTTTTATAAAAAACACATAGGGTAAGTGTGCACGTAAAAATAGTTTTTTTCTATGCTTCTCTTGAATGTAGTCTAAGAGTACTTAATATAATATTTATAACCTATTTTTTCAGATAGTTTCAACAATTACGAATGAAATTATAAAAAACAGCCCGTGACAACCCTAACATTGCTGACACATCAGGCCAACATGTCATATGACATATAATATAGGTGGGTGTTGACACGGGCAAAACGGCGAGACGCGTTAGCGCTCCCGGTCCTGCGGCATGCTGCGTTTGCTGCCAGCTGAACGCGCGTGGGCGGGAAATCGACGTGTTCGGACTGCACCAGCATGACACGATCAATGCACCCTTGCCAAACCAATCAATTGCGAGCGCGATGTTGGTTTGGCTCCAGCACGACTTGGCTAGTGCACGCGGTCAAAACTCGATTGGGGGAAGGGGATGGACATAATGTGTATATCGACCCGATGCATATAAATGTATTGATTTATAGTCTTATGATAATTTAATCCGTAATCATTGTATTAATTTAAAATAGGCTCTTAATGTTGTAGCAAGTTGACAATTTAGTTTCTGAATTTTATTCTTTTGCAAATGTTGTCACTTAAAATCTTGGACCGTGGCAACAGAACATAGCAAAATAGGCCGAAGGATAAAGTCCAGGTATATCAAATCTCTTCAATTATTAAAACCACTCTCGGCTATCGGCTATATTTTGAAGATAGTTTTCACTGATATGGCAACCACGTAGCTGTCCAATCATCATCAGAGAAATTAATAAATAGACATGAGACCACATGTA
The DNA here is from genome assembly GCA_030770085.1 of Oryza coarctata. NCBI lineage: Eukaryota > Viridiplantae > Streptophyta > Magnoliopsida > Poales > Poaceae > Oryza > Oryza coarctata. The sequence goes on from CM061471.1 coordinate 12,593,070, forward strand.
ACATTGGGAGACCTACTTGGATTTTCGGTTGAGTTAACTATTTGATTTGCAACGTGTTGATTTTTCCCCTAGTAATTTGATTCGATTCGTTTTGATTTCTACGCTTTTCTCATGTTTGTTCTCTCGGCGTCACTTTTGCCGGTCCAACTCAGCAGCACTGATGCTGCCACTGTTACGGCACGAAGGAGAAAGAAAAGAAAGCATTGGCGATGCGATGGTGGCGTTGCGGGATAGGTGCAAGGATGACATGAGGGACAACGCACCATGGCTTCCACCCATGAGTTCTTATAATATTAAATTCAAATACTAGAAGTTGATTTAAAATTTTCCTCAGGGACTTCTCTTGCTTTACCATCCTTTCTCCCTCCTCCATTAATTTATCTAAATGCATACATTACTCAAATTTCATTCCAAATAACAAAAGCTATCCAATATAAATTTATGAATATATATATATATATTCTTTAAAAACCTCTTTTTACTCTCTCTACTATATGAAATTCATTTAAAAAGCTAAACCTTCTATCAAATGTCAAAAATCCCAAACAAGACCCACTTCCTAAAAATTCTAAATAAATCCCTATATTTTTTATTCAAATTAAAAGGTTATGAACTATTAATTAATATCCTTTAAGGAGGTATTTTACCAAATAACAGCAAATCTATTTTCAAAACTCTCTTAATCTCTATCCACTTAAACTCTCCAAAATGTCAAATCTAATTAAAAACATCCGAATTCTCCTTTTAGTACGTTTCCTTAAATTCATGGAACAATGAGGAATTCAAACCTCAAATTCAAATACAAAATCACATTTCAAATATTCTCAATACACTTTCAAATAAAATAAAATAAATAAACAAAAATTACTGGCCAATTTAGTTGTTTCTTTCCCTTCTCCCGGCCCAACCTTACTCCCTCTCAATTCTTTTCCCCTCTTTCCCTCTTGGGCCACTGTCTCTTTGGCCCATTTACTTCCATAGCCCAAGTCAACCTCCAGATTTCTCTTATCCCCCTCAAGGCGGGACCATCCTGCGTTCGAGGACACCATCTCAGTCACCCTTCGGCCCAGAAGCCTTTCCTCAAGGCTAGCCTAGCAACGCCAGAAGCCCAGCCGAGGCCTACGCTCTCTCGCGGCCCACGTACGCTTGCCTCCTCCTTTCGTCACCGAGCCGGCCGCCGTCGCACGACGCATGCTCGACGAAATGCCGGACCGGACCAACCGGCAACCGCTCCCACACGGCACCACCTCAGTGCTCTGCCTCCGCTCATGTCGTGCGCTGCACCGTGCGGCAGCGCCCCTACTTTTCTTGTCGCAAACCCCGCCGCCCGCGGGCCCTCGGCGATGGCCTCCTTACCCTGCACCAGCACCACCACCTGTAGATCCCGTCATTGTGCCGGCCATGATTGACTCTTCGCTTGACCCGCACTGTTCCGGCCTCACCTGCCCGCCCCTGTTCCTTCCACATCACCCGCGCCATGCCGCCGTCGCTGCACCCATTCCATCGCACCGCCGCTTGCTCGCTAGCTGCCCGGAGTCATGCATCTATGCCGAAAGCATGCGCCGTGCCCATCCCCACCTCAACCCCGGGCCTCCCTTCACTGTGCCCGTCGTCTCCACCGCACCAATCCCCACCACCTCCTCTGCCACCTTCTGCTCCCCCGCGTCATCCACAGTCGCGCCAGGCCAGCTAGGCCACGCCTCCCATCCCTCGTCGCCATTTGCCACCCGTGGCTATAAGAAGTGCGCTCACACGGCCAGCCGCCGCCCGCTTCGAATAGCCATCACCAACGAGTGACCGATTGAACTCCGCCGTCACGCCACCTCCTCCCAAACCGGTTCGCCACTAGCACCACCGCCACCTCTCCTCGCCATATTCCTCAACGTGCCGCCTGATTTCGCCTAGCCCCTTCTCACCGGCCGCCGCCCGCTTCCACTCGAACAAGCCACCATCGCGCACATCACCGCTTGCCGCCGTCGAGCCTTCTCCCACCAAGTCCCTTCGCCACCACCACTCTGACGCTCCACTGGTTTCATTACACCTCGTGGCCGCGCCCAATCTTGCGCAGGGCGAAAACACCCAATCCGGGTCGTCGCCGCCGTGAGACACCACTCGCCATCGTCAGGACTCCTCCCTACATAATCCTGCGCCACCTTCTTCCTTGAGCTCCCAGAACGCACCCGGAGCAATTCATCGGCCTCCGGCCTCTCCCTCCTCTCCAGCGCCACCGCCGCACTCGGCCAGACCGGCCACCGCGCGAACGCCGCTTCCACCACCGCCTCCCCGTTGGCCATCTTGGGCCACAGCAGCCATCCATCGATCTCCCGCCATCCTCAGCTTCGCCGGAAGGTCGCAGAAGCCCCACCGCCTCCATCAACTCGGGCTGGACGTTGCCCCGCGCCCGGCCGAGCCAACCCCGCGCGAGCGCCGCCCCTACGGACGCCCAGCCGCCGACCGAACTCGATTCTGGGGACCTCTCCACCGAGCCCCTCTCCCTTCCGCCGCCATCGCCGCTTCTAGCCGGTCACCGCTCTGTGCCCTACGCCTGGCTTCCTCCCGACGAAGCGGTGAAGGAAGAGAGGAAAGGGGCGAAGAAGAAAAGAGAAGAGAGGACAGAACGGGGAGAAAGGAAGAACAAAGATAAGAAAAGAAAAGAAATTAAGAAAGGCAAAGGTAGGCCTATCAGTGTGACCCACATTAATTCTGTCCATAGTAATGACCTTCATTAATTCACAGGCACCGACATGTGGCCAGTACTTCATCTTATACTTCCAGTATGTTCTATTGAATGAGGAGTTAAGTCATAGAGACAAAATGAATAAAAGAATATCATAGTCAACAGTGATAGCTACTTTAAAGAACTTTTGGCTGTAGAGTCATTCTAAATGTAATTAATCAATTAACTCATATTTTAAGTGCGATATTTCTTTAAGTGTTAAACCTTGCGATATATCTTTAAGTGTTAAACCATTATCTAAACATGAGTCTATCATACTAAGGACCTAATGAATGTATAAACTTTTAAATCTAAAATATGACAATGAAAATAAATTTTCTCTCTGAGCCTCCGATCCTAAAGTACAAAGTATTTGGACCAACTCTTTGTCAAACAAAGAAACTAATTTAGAGTCATGGTACGAAGATTTCGGACCTCCTTTAAAATATTTAAGGGACACTCAAAAGAGGAGAACATTATGGGTTGGGAAGAAAGTAAGCAACAAAATCACACTAAATATAAAATGTAAAGTGAGCTAGGAGATAAAGCAATTTTTCACTAATTTTTGAATCAAATGATCCTATATCTATATTGAGGAGTTATAAAGAGACGGATCTCTTTCGATCTCTTCCCTCACCAAGTTCAACCCTATAAATCAATTTAGCTTTCAAGCTCTTACCAAAATATAGTATTTAGTTTAAGACGATCACAAAAGTCTCAACTAGGACACGGTGCTCCCACTTACTATAGAGATTACTCTATCAAATCAACCTCTAAGGTATAACTCAAGAATTTACTAGAATACTTATTTCCTTGCAGAGATGAGAAATACCTTTACAAACGTCCCGAGCAATTCACACATTAAATCTTCGCGAGCAACAATTACTCATCTAGAAGGTGCTTCTCCAAAAATAACAAGCTTAAATCTTCACCAGTGTTGATCCACAAGTGCTCACACAAATTACAAGATCTAACTTCTCCCAAATCACCTAAAAAATATACTCAAAGTGTGGATTAAGCTCAATATTCAAGAGAGTGGAGTGAAAAATCTCTAGAAAGTTTTTAGGAGTGAAGTAGCAATGAATGAGCAGTTTAAGGGGTTGGTGGGATTAAATACTCATCTCTCTCAAAGTTACTCGTTACTCACAGAATTTAAACTTTGAAGTATCTGGACAGAATATCTGGAAACTACGAACAAAATGTCCGGAGACTCCGGACATACCTTTTACCTATACAGAGACTCTAATCCAGAGAGTTCGACCAAACAGTATGGAGACTTCGGACAAGCCTTTTGCCCTGGATAGATATCTGTTCGCACCGAGATCCCTTGCGCGCCTCGGCGTGAACACGTCGATGCCTGGAAGATCTGCTTAACTTCAGTGCAGGCCGATCGACTTCTCTCCGTGCCTCGAGGTACGCGTGCCGGGGGCCGTGGGTCTGATCGGCTCCAACGCATCGGTACGGGTGCGAGCGTGCCAGTTAATTTGATCCTGCAATTGACAAGAAGGTGAGACGAGCAGGTCCGTCGGACGGTGGGCCGATACAGGTGCTCGCTATCGGCTGGCTGTCGATAGGATCGGGATGGCCATCAGCCGCGCCCGAAAGGCCCTTCGCTATCGACTATTTCCCAATAGGAATCGGGACGCTCTTCGATCGGTTGGGGAGCCGATGTGGACAGGTATCGATGAGGGATTGACCGCAGAGCCGATGGAGGAACTGGGTGTACTCAGAGGATAGCAAAGCGCACAGGATCCCTCCGGATAGCCGACGGAAGCCGTAACAGTCGTTCATCGGCTGGAAAAACCGATGAAGGCACATGCGGACTGGCAAGGAATAGTATTAAAAGGCACAGGCTGCAAAGCCGATGCCGCTCTGGATATGACAGCATGAGACCCGTCGCCCGTCATGACAGCGCCATTAACACCTAACCGAGACAGTGTAAGGCCGAGGCCAACAGCAATGATACGGAGGATGCCGGATCGACTATGCTGAAGGAAAGACATGAACGAACCCATCAACTAGATGAGCCGATGAGAGGACGCCTCTCTGAAAGCGGGTGCGTATCGGCTAGGAGACCGATGCGCTCGGTGTTACGCGTCAAGGGATACCTCTAAAGGCTGATGCGTATCGGCCGAGGGATCGATGCGCTGGGCGTGAAGCTTAGAGCATGGATAACTCATCGGCTAGCACTCCGATGATACGCCGTGCAGAAAACTATAAGCCTGAAGCTCGATCTACCGTCGGCAGCCCTGTAGGTCGAACTTAACCAATGTAGCATGAAATTGATGATGGCAGAGGGAGCTTGATAGGCTGATAGGTCCTGCACGGACGTGATGCGATATATCTGACCGGCCTAAGAGGTCGAACCTAACTGATGCAGCCTTAGACGGAACTGAACATATCGAGATAGTGGCGGGACTTACCACTTCGCCGGAGATCGGACTTAACCGATGCAGCCCCAAGTCAAGAGCCAGAACCCGTCGATAGAAACCTAGATGAACTAGAGTGGCGATGCGCTGAGATTCTATTGATCGAGAGATAGATTACATGTCTCCAGTGGGTCTATATTTATATCTTGGATTTAAAGAATCCGATACGTTTACAACCATCGGACGTTATTTTTTAACAAAAACAAAGGAAAATATCTCTAAAAAAGTTAACTAACTAATTAAACCTTCCTAATTAAATAAGGTTACAATTTACAAAGATAAAATAACCTGCCATGGATTTCACGGCTCCTCCGTAAACTCGGTCTTATCTGGATAGTCTTCTAATCTAGAACCGAGTCTTTCTTCGCTACCATCTGATCGGCTTCTTCGCTGTAGTCATCGGACACCTCTTAGCCGATTGGCTTTAGCACCATCGGGCTATCCTGATTTTGGCGTTAACAATATCTCAGTCCGAAGACTTTGCCCTACGATCCAAAGATTCTGTTGTGGACTTTGCCCAACGGTCCAAAGATTCTGAACAACAGTTAGCTTCGAGAAGGAAAGGAAGTTCGGAGTATCCGGTCTAAACTTCTAGAGACTCTAGAGAGGTCTATCTATCATACAGAGAGCTCAGTCCTAAGACTCCGGATATATTTCTCTGTTTGATAGAGAAACTTATCTGTAACTTTTCACAAAGTCACAAACATCCAAAACACTAAAAAAAATCAAAACACTAAGGTGTACGTGGTGAGAGTATTCACTCATCTGAGCACTTACTTCTTGACCTGTTTAAACTTAAGCCAAGTCCCTTTTTTACTTTTTTTATGGGGTTCTTCTTTTAAACAAAATATTCTTTTTTTTAGTGAATTTCTACGATATTCTTAATTACAACATATTATCTCTCTAATTTCTTGATAATTATCACTCAAAACTCACTAGGCGGTCTAGATGCACTTTTAATCTCTCAATTTTTATAATTAATGATAATACTTATAGGATCATAAGAGAGAAATAAAAAAAAGATATTTTGATTGAAAGAATATGGAGGAAGATCCCTAAATGTGTGCGTACACATAAGTGAAATTTAAGCCTATACACATATTAATGAAATCATGAGAGCTTTCCCTATTTTCTTGTAATCGTGAAGGTGCATCGTGTATAAGTAAAAGACATGGTGAATTAAGATGTATGTGACATGGTATAGCAAAAAAAATAATAAAACAAGCACAATTTAAACAAGCATCTCAATAGGTTTAGAGTGTGATAAAAGATAAACTAATAATCATTACATCACACATAAATAATTTAGATATTATTTGTCCAGCATGCAAACTCCAAAGCTAAATTAAGAAAAACTTAAAAAAATCGAGCTTATACTTACTCCCTTTTTATCATCAAAGCTTAATAATAAAATAACTACGAGAAGAATTAGCACATGTCTTTATCATCATCGTGTCTTCATCATCACTCATTCTCAGAATCTTTTAACTAGAGTGATGCTATCATAACTGATGTTTAAAGTTTCAGCAAAAAGCTATATTGGAGCACCCTCCTTGGGTCTGTTTATACGACGGTGCTGAGGCGGGGCGGGGCAGACCAGAGCCACCGATGTATTGATTTTTTACTGAGCAGGATAACTCAGCCAAGAGAGCCCATGGTCTACTAGCCACGTGAGACTATCGGTCTTGATTAGGGTCAATGTAGCGAAAACCATCATTAATACTACAGAGGAAGTTAAGTTGCACCAGTTTTAATACTTGGAGAAGTTTGTTATATCGGGTGTTAGATGCAAATCAGATCCAACGTGTATATCTGAGGGAGTCAAATTAGCCTTTTTCCTTAACTGAACAAATTTCTTGTTCATTACAGTTAATGGGCCTAATTCCGGGGTATTGTTCGGCCTAATTTACGTCCTATTTACGTGAATATGGCCCATCCAACCCAGGCCTTATTAGTCACAAAACATCTAGTTGGTTTTGATGGGCCGGAAAATTAGCGGTCCGGACCACGGCCCATTCGCTCATCACAGGTATAAAGTGCAGTGAGCCCAGTCGGTGCCGCGACTCCGTAGCAACGCCGCCTGCTCCATTCGCAGCTTAGGCTCCAGGGCTTTTTCTCTTGCTCGTCGGCGCCGCCACCTCCACCTCCTCCTTCCCACCATGACGGCGGCCGAGATCGAGAAGCAGGAGGAGGAGCTCCGCGCCCAGATCGAGGAGCAGAAGCTCAACGACGTGAGGATCCGGCCCTTCTGTACCCCCACTGGGTCAGTCTTCTCTGTTCGGTTCAGTTCAGGGCTTCAGGCGGGCTGCTCAGAAGTCTTGGGGCTACTGTGCCTTCTTGGGGCATGGAGCAGTGAGTGTTTCTGTTAGATCTTTGTGATTGCTAGGCTTTGGGTCCGTTTCGTAGGGTAGATTGGTAAGCTTAAGTATTGAGCAATGGTTGCCATATATTTGATAGGCTGGTCCGCTGGTTGTTGTACCATGTAGTGATGCGTGAATTTGGATTACTCTGCAGCCTATGTAAACTTCCCCTTTTGGGTGGTTTAGTCTGTGATTTACTCCTAATTAATCGATGAAACAAAATATAATATAACCAATTATGTACGGTGTACGATTGAAACAAATCATTTATTATTTCAGGGAGATGAGCCCGTCGTTGAGGATGACGACGACGATGAAGATGACGATGATGAGGATGACAAAGATGACGATGTGGAGGGTACGTGAAACTTTTCTCGATTCAATGATATTTTTGGCTAACCTTATCTTAAGAATTGATATGTTTGCCATATGCACAATCTGCAATTGTTGTTTAGTTGGTTGGAGTCTGAAAGTCCACCTGTCAAGTTCATTTCAGTCTCCCTTACACGCTTTTGTTGTTGAGACAATTTTGTTCATAAGATAACCATGCAAGTTTTTTGCTGAATGATAGAAATGTTGCTTGCAAGCTTTAAGGGATTTTTATGCTATGCTCTATTTTGTTGAGATGTTTTGTGGTTCTTGTAAGGTACTAGAGGTACCTCAGCCTTAACAATTATCAACATCTGAGATAAAATAGTTGTTTTAAGCATAAGGTAACTTATCAATGGCTAATAGATCTTTAAAGCAGAAGTAACTCTAGTACCTCAGCACCATAAAACTTGTCATGGGGGGAGGTTTCCCAAATTTAAAGGGAACTGGAGTTGGCAATACAGATTGTTGCATGAACTTAGCAGGTTGATGAAATAGGCCATTTCAGTTTTGCAAGGATATCATGTGATCCTAATACTGTAACATGTTCATTTTCTGGTAATTCTTGAAATAAAGGAGAATTATATTTTTTCCAGTTGATTTATGTAGCTTTTTTATTGAAACTGTCGTGGGGGCTAAATTGACTTTTTCTAAACACAACTGCTCACTTCTTTTTTACCAGGAGATGATGCTAGTGGAAGATCTAAGCAGAGCCGCAGTGAGAAAAAGAGCAGGAAGGCCATGCTAAAGCTTGGCATGAAGGCTATGACTGGTCTGAGCCGTGTTACTGTCAAGAAGAGCAAAAATGTCAGCCTCTCACTACTCTTATATTGTCCTTTCAAGTAATTTTATTTATTAGATTTCTGTTGATATATCTTTGCTCCTTTTCAGATCCTTTTCGTCATCTCCAAACCAGATGTCTTCAAAAGCCCCACGTCAGAGACCTATGTCATTTTTGGTGAGGCCAAGATTGAGGACCTGAGCTCCCAGCTGCAGACCCAGGCTGCGGAGCAATTCAAGATACCAGATCTGAGCAGCATGCTCTCAAAGCCGGAGGCATCCACAGCAGCTCAGGACGACGATGAGATCATTGATGAGACTGGTGTCGAGCCAAAGGACATCGAGCTGGTGATGACCCAGGCCTCCGTGACAAGGTCCAAGGCGGTGAAGGCACTCAAGGCTGCCGATGGCGACATAGTCACAGCCATCATGGAACTCACAAATTAGCGAGTTTTGTCACCATATGTCAGTTTCACCTCATTTTCACTGGGGATTGCATGGTTGGAAATGTCAGCTTGCGGTGTGTGCGCGCGCCTTTATGTTTGAGCTGTCCTGAACAATGCGGTAATTTTGATGTCTTGAGCAAGAGGGTTTTGTCATGCAATTTGTCACTTCGTCATGTTAGCTGTTGATCTCTATTGTATCTACCATATAGCTGATGTGATAGCAATGATTTTGCAAATGTTTTTCGCTTCCAATCTTGTATTAGTACCGTACCAGCGAAATGGGCGTTGAACTAAATTTCTTGCCTATTACAGTCAACGGGCTCGAATTTTGGGCAATTGTTAGGCCTAATTTCCTGCCTAGTTATGCGCACTAGGCCCATCCAATAGAGTCTCTAGCTGGTTATGGTTGGCCGAGTGGTATTAGATAGGCCCGGAAATTAGCGGGCCGGACCACGGCCCGTTAACCCGTCTCCTATATAATACGCAGCGAGCCCAGTGTCGCGGCGATCCCCGTGTAGAAACGCGTCCTGCTCCCTTCGCAGCTAAGGTTCTAGGGTTTTTCTCTTCCTCGTCGGCGCCGCCATCTCCACCTCCTCCTCCCGCCATGACGGCGGCCGAGATCGAGAAGCAGGAGGAGGAGCTCCGCGCCCAGATCGAGGAGCAGAAGCTCGACGAGGTGAGGATCCGCACCTTCTCTTGGCGGGCTGCTCCGAAGTCTGGTTTCTATGCCTTGGTTGGGGCGCTGGGCAGTGAAGGCCTCTGTTAGATTCTCTGTGCTTGATAGGCTTTGAGTGGGTGGCTTATGGCAGTGGACGCTCAAGGTGACAGGATTGTGCTTCTGTTGATGCAGTGCTGGTAGGCTGGTGGTTTTATCCTGTAGGGTTGCGTGAGATTGGATTGTGGATTGCTCTGTGGTCTTACTGTGCTTTGCTTTCTGTGTTGTATTTTTGTATCTTTAAAATGGTTAAGTATGTGAGTTGCACCCAATCAATCGATGAAAGAAAGTAGAATATAGCCTATCATGTGATGTGCGCTGTACTAGTGAAACAAATTATTTTTTTTTCTCAGGGAGATGAGCCAGTCATTGTTGAGGATGACGACGACGATGAAGATGACGATGACGAGAATGACAAAGATGACGATGATGCAGAGGGTATGTGAAACTTTACTCGATTCAAATATGTTTTTGGTTAACGTTAATCTTAAGAAATGATTCAGCTGCTGCATATTCTGTACACATAATCTGCGATTCTTGTTTAGTTGGTCGGACTCTGAAAGCCCACCTGTGAAGTTCATTTCAGGCTCACCGTACAGTTATTAAGACAACATTGTTCATAGAACAGCTAAGCAAGCATTTTGCTGATTAATTGAAATATTGCTTGGAACAGGAATTTGATTTTTATGCTATACTCTATTTTTGTTTAGATGTTTTATTGTGCTCGGAGTGTACTAGAGGTACCTGAGCCTTCTTATATCAACATCTGAGATAATATAGCTATTTTTAATGTATAAGAGGCAACTTTGCTTTCAAATGATCAATGGATCATTGCTCTTTAAAGTGGATGTAATTCTAGTACCTTCAGCATCATTAAACATGTCATCTTTGTCACTGCTTGGTTCACATAGATGTGATCATGTGAACTCTATTTTGTGGGGAGATTTTTCCCAAATTCTAGTGGGACGGTTCTGTTTTGCAAGAGTGAGCATATGTAACTTACTCTTCCAAATCCTGTTCTTTTTTGGTAATTCTTATCCTAATCCTGTAATATATGTTCTGATATTCTGATCCTAATATTGTAATGTATGTTCTGATATTCTGATCCTAATCCTGTAATATATGTTCCTGTTTAGTAATTCTTAAAAAAAGAATTATATTTTCCAAATGATTTATTGTAGCTTTTTAGTTGAAACTGTAGTGGGTATAAATTGACTTGTTTCTAAACACAATTGATTACAATCTCTTTTGCCAGGAGGTGATGCCAGTGGAAGATCTAAGCAGAGTCGTAGTGAGAAAAAGAGCAGGAAGGCCATGCTGAAGCTTGGCATGAAGGCTATTACTGGTGTGAGCCGTGTTACTGTCAAGAAGAGCAAGAATGTGAGCTTGTGACTGCTCTTATCTTGTCTATTTAAATAGTTCTGTTAGTTGGATTCCTGTTGATTTAGTTTTTTCTTTCCCCATTTCAGATCCTTTTTGTCATCTCCAAACCGGATGTCTTCAAGAGCCCCACGTCAGACACATATGTCATTTTTGGCGAGGCCAAGATTGAGGACCTGAGCTCTCAGCTGCAGACCCAGGCCGCAGAGCAGTTCAAGGCGCCTGATCTCAGCAGCAGCATGCTCTCAAAGCCGGAGGCGTCGACAGCTGCCCAGGACGATGAGACCATTGATGAGACTGGTGTCGAGCCAAAGGACATTGAGCTGGTGATGACCCAGGCCTCCGTGACGAGGTCCAAGGCGGTGAAGGCACTCAAGGCTGCCAATGGCGACATAGTCACAGCCATCATGGAACTCACAAACTAGTGAGATTTGCGTTGGATCGTTTGATTCCATTTCTGTTCTACCTCGTCTTAACGTGGGATACATGTGTGGAGAAGTCGTTTTGTCATTTGTGCGCGCCATTACGCTGAGCAGTCCTGGACGATGTAAGGATGACAGAATGTCTTCGAGAGTAAAGATGTCTAGGCATGTTTGTTGGCCTTCTATGCTGGATGTTGTGTTTGACGTCGTGAGGTTTGTTTGGCTTCCCATCTAGCTGCAACGATGTTTGATCGATTAACACCACTGAGGATCCAAGCTTTGTTGTTGTCGCACTCAGTCTCGTACTCATGTTTGTGGCGTCCAGCATCCGGCGACGGCGACCGTCTTTCCTGCCGTACACCGTGGGAAACTTGTGCGTGCCAAACGCTGGCATGCAGCAGCCATGGCCCATGGCTGGCTTCTACTGGAGTAGCCCTGCCAGGCTGCCAATGCCAATCCCATCCCATCCCACGCACGCAATGTGTTCGACATAGTGCCGCAGAGGCAGCTTGCCTTACCGTTAGCTTTGATCAAATCCTCACCGTTTCCTACCACCTCCTTGGAAGTGCTAAGTTCATGTTACAAATATTTATTTCCTTCGGTTTCTGTATATGTATACGCGATATTACTCTTAGATTTGGTGATTCTCTTGTGAAAGAAAAGAGTGTGGAGAATGTCATGCTTTTGTTGATTCTTCTTGCCTACGCATGCTGGTACACTGCCCATCAGACCAAACCTTCTGTGTGGACTAAACAATCTCTGTAATGTTTATCAATTGTTCTTCTTTTCAGTTCACACCAAATCTGGCAGTGAATTTCCCTGCAGAAAAAAGAAAGAAAGAAAAAACTTAGCATGATGGGATCCCTGTTCATCGCATTCGGCATCCTGGTGTTGGTTGGTTTCTTGTATGCTGCCATCCTCTCCAAGGCCCTCCCACCGTCTCATGACAACCGCCTCTCGTCTGCCATCCAAAGCGACAGTAAGGGAAAGCTCACGACTTCTGTTGCATACCTATTTTTTTCAGCTTATTTATTGGATTACATTTTTTAAACAGAAAAATTACTGTTTTATTTAGATCACCTGTTTTAAGTGTATTTTTTAAAATATTTAATTTATCTACGTCATTAAATAGATAACTTGTAGCAATAATCCGTTTGTTTTATAGTCTTTATTTTCTTATTGATTCCTTTGCATGGCATTAGGGCCGGCTCTATTATTTTCAAGGCTGAGTAGAACTTCGTGATATAGGTTAAATATTTTTTTACTTGCAATATATACTTTATAAACCATGTATCCTCAGTGATACAAATAAATATTACTAATTAAATAATAAGCACAAAACAAAATCCTGGCCTAATTTTTCGACTAAACGACGAAATAAGGTGTGGCTGTATGAGAGTCGGTCAGGAGGGTGGGCGATGGCATCCCGCTGGTTGCTGCTGCCAAAGTCAGGGGATGCGACACCTAGACGCAAAGTCACGCCATCAGGAGAGAGAACGCCGAGCTAATGAGCGAGACTGCAACGCTGTATCGGCGAGAATGAACCGACATGTCTAAGACATGGCTCGATGCGACTCCCTCCTCTGCCGATCGACGGCTCGACGCCAAACGAAGGCTGCGATTGGCGATTCGGCCGGGGATGGGTTGGTGATGGCCCCGTCGGCCTGAGCCCGAGGCGATCGCTCATCGGCCTAGGCCCTTGAGCCAGCCTGGCATAGAAGGATCGATCAACAACACCCATTGATTTGTTCTCTTTTTTTTCACGAACAACATACCGGCTTAATCTGCTGCTGCTCCTTTCCTTTTTCTTGCAGGTATTACTGCCTGCTTGTACCCCTGACACTTCCTGTGATAGCTACTGCTGTGTATCTGCATTGGCTGAGCATGAAGATGTTCAAGCATGCCTAGGATTGGTGAGCAGTCTGTCAACCAATTTCAGCTGGCTTAAGAGATGACAGAGCCATGCAAGTTGAATTACATCAAGGGCGCCATCTGCCCTCAAAAGGATTGACGTGTACTTCATTCATTCCTTTCCGTTTAGAAAGATACGTTGATGAATGTCTTTATGATAATCACGAGTCCATGTAATCAAATTGCTAAAGAAGAGTAGTGTGTAACCCGTACTTGAATTAGATCCACCGGTACTATCAAAGAAGAGATGGCTAAAGCTATACACTAACTTTCCAAAAGTTTTTTTTTTATTTATGAAACAGCATATATTGTTTAAAAATCTTCCACCATTTCAATCAGAAGACGTCTGATAAAGTACTTGTTTTCTTATTGATACGTAGATGGAGAAACTATTGACGTAAAATGACTCTGTTTTGGGGGTTTTAAATCAAACTATTTCATACTCCTCTTGTACACAATATAGTACCCTTAAGGCTAAGTCAATATAATAGTAAAGCAATAGTGAAATCCTCAAATTCCTCTCTTCTTCCCTAAGGGTTAATTTGGATGTAAGGGGAGACAAACCCAGGGAAGAAATAATCCCGTACAGGGTTTTCCCCTGCACCAACCGAATCGCCCCAAATCTCCAGGGAAGCCCTTCTCGGGAGGGGAGATTTCCCTGCCACTATTTGGAAGCAGCTCTGGAGAGTGGGGGATGACCAGGGTTTTGTAGTTTTGAACGTACTCTACTAAAGGATGGCTCGTACGAGCACAAACAAGATGAAAAATGTCTGCAACAATTGAAAAAACATAACTGAGCACCAAAAATAGGATAATTCAGAACAAAATGCAGAAAAAATCTGAGCGGAAAACATATAAAAAAATCATAAAAACTCCACAGGGGATCAATAAATTCTAGGGAAAATAGATAACATTATAGATACAAGCATCAGCTTAATTCATGCAATGATCGGACTGAGGTACCATCTACAGCATCTAGAAAAGCATTCTATGAGCATTACCAACAAATATCACTTTCAACAAATATAAGTTGTAATTCATGCTGTCATGCAATTATCACTTGCAGATATCTTGGAAGTTTTTTTTCCTGCATTCATGAGCATCCAACTATCTTCATGGCTGCTCCAATTTGAGAACAAGTTGAATCATCAAAGGGCAAGGTCTGTTGCCTACATCCAAGAAGAAAAACCACAAAGTAAGGGCACAATCTGTAGTGTTGGTAGAAAAAAGCCATTCCAGTGCTTCTTGTACAGAAAATGCAGAGCAATGTCACACAGTCAAATCACTCCAAAAATAAATCACATTAACCAGCAGTATCACTCGGGTAGTACATGATAGAATAATCTAACCAAAAGTGGATCAAATCGACTACTTGAACATCACTCCTCTCCTTTTGTATTTTGGATTCACTTATTACTACCATGCATTGAGAGAATACAAGTCTATATGTACCATGTATTTTTCAGTTGAAAAATACACACTAGTGGCTGCATAAACAGTGACCCATCAGATAAGCATGCTACCAGTGGCAGCTCAAAACAGGCATCAGTGCTGGCTTATGAACCTGCTCGCCGCCAAAAAATCCCGCGACCAGAGAGGGACGGCGGCTCGGTCACGCGAAGGCCTGAGAGGTCTGCTTATCTCCAGTGCAGGTCCTTAGGTCTCGAGGTTCGCGGGCGTGCCAGTCAATTTGACCCTGTAATTGGCAAGGAGGTGAGACGAGCGGGTCCGATATAGACGCTCGCTATCGGCAAGCTGCCGATAGGTCCGGGATGTTGTTCGATCGGCTGGAGAGCCGATGTGTATAGGTGTCGACGAGGGGTCGACCGCAGAACCGATGGAGGAACCAGGGTGTATTCAGAGGATGGCGAGGCGCACAGGATCCCTCCGGATAGCCAAACAGTGATTCATCGGCTGGAAAAACCGATGAGTGCGGATGCGGCCTAGACGATGATTAGCGCAAGAAGGCACGGGTTGCAAAACCGATACCGCTCCGGATATGACAACAAGAGACCCGTCGCCCACCGTGGTAGCGCCATCAACACCGAACCTCGAAGATCGGACCTAACGAGATAGTACGAGGCTGGGGCCAGCGGCGATGATACGAAGGACGCCGGATCGGCTATGCCGTAGCAAGGATAGGAACGAACCCATCGGCTAGCTAAGCCGATGAGGGGACGCCTCTCTGAAGGCGGGTGCGTATCGGCTGGGGGTCCGATACGTTTGGCGTTACGCGTCATTGGACGCCTCTAAAGGCTGATGCGTATCGGCTGAGGGGCCGATGCGCTGGGCGTAGAGCACAGAGCATGAATAACTCATCGGCTAGCACTCCGATGATACGCCGTGCAGGAGGCTATAAGCCTGAAGCTCGATCTACCGTCGGCAGCCTCGTAGGTCGGACCTAACCGATACAGCACAACACTGACGACCGTAGAGGGAGCTTAACGGGTCGATAGGTCCAGCACGGACATGATGCGATACATCCGATCGGCCTAAGAGGTCAGACCTAACCGATGCAGCCTCAGACAGAGCAGGACATATCGGGATGGTGGCGGGACTTACCCCTTCGCCGGAGATTGGACTTAACTGATACAGCCCCGCGTCGAGAGCCAGAACCCGCCGGTAGGACCTAGACGAACTAGGGTGGCGATGCGCCGAATTTGTAATGATCGAGGGATGTCTTACATGTTTTCAGAGGGTCTATATTTATACCCTGGATTTACAGACAAAGTTCGACGCGTCTACGACCATCGGACATTATTTCCTAGTAAAAACAAAGGAAAATATTCCTAAAGAAGTTAACTAACTAGCTAAACCTCCCTAATTGAGTAAGGTTATAATTTACAAAAATAAACACCCTGCCGTAGAGTCCACGGCTCTTCCCCAAACCCAGTTTCATCTAAATAATCTTCTAATTTATAACCGAGTCTTCCTTTGCTGCAACCTAATCGGCTTCTCCACTGTAGCTATCGGATCTTCTTTTAGTCAAGCCGATCCTTCTCTTTCCTTCCCTCGGGCTTCTCAGACCTGATCCCTATTGGACAATGCCCTGTCTTTAAGCCGATCCAATCTTCTATTAATCTGATCGGTTTTTCTACAGTTCTCCATCGGCTTTGTCTCAGTATTTTTATCGGCCGATGACTGCATTAAACCCTCCATCGGACCTCTCAGCCGATCGGCTTTAGCCCCATCGGATCTCCCAGCCAATCGGCTTTAGCGCCATCGGATCGTTCAGATTTTGGCGTTAACAGAACCATCACCGCCACAGTATCAGTGACAATTCTAAGCAGAAACAGCCACTGATAACAGTAGTATCAGTGGCATTTTGTTGTTGGGCTAGTCACACATTGATGTTTAAGCCAAAATAAATAAATATCCAATGGCACTATAAATTGCTAATTAACATGTAAATCCATACAAAGCATCAAGACTGCCAAATGGCCTATTGTATCACTGAAAAGAAATAAAGATTCCAAATGGTACTAGAAAGAATCATAATATATTTTGTGTCAATTTTCAACCATGCTTGCACTAACAGGAATCCAAACTGCAATGAGACAAATAACAAAAAGACTTCGCTTATGACGAAGCATAAGAAGAGAAAGAATAAGAACCTACTGACTCTGTTTTATATTATAAGTTACTTTAGGTTTGCCCAAAGTCAAATTTCTTTAAATTTAACTAATCTTACAGAAAAATATAGCAACATCTATAACACTAAATTAGTTTCATTAAACCTATTATCAAATATATTTTTATAGTGTATTTAATTTATGTTAAAATATTGCTATATTTTTCTATAAACTTGGTCAAACTTGAAAATGTTTGATTTAGGACAAACTCAAAGTGATTTATAATATGAAATAGAGGGAGTAGACTTCAAAGCATTAGAAAAAAAAATTGTGGAAAGATCAACTACTCAGTATACAGAAATGAATTCATAAATAAAGCTTAACACTACATGAAAATCAACTTGATAGACATCAAAGGGTGAGTTTTGTATTACGAACAAATCATAAAAATGCATTCAAATCATAGGGCAATCTATACGCTTTCAACATTACAGAATCACAGACGGGCATTTTTGAACATCAAACAACATTAATTAGCATGGTGGAGGAAAACTGAAAAGCTCTTCCATGGAGTTAAACTAATTAAGGCATGATCCTATTCTTAAATCATATTATTACATGGGCCAACTAGTAGTATCTATAAGAATCATTACTGCAACGAGGAAAGCATTAAAACAAAACAAAAAAAAATGTTGTTCACCTTCCCCTTGTAGATCCACACACACCTGTTCAACCTCTCCTAGTTCCCCTTGCTCAGCTTCTACAAACATGAAGCAAAGTAACATTCCAAATTAGTTGTGTGCATGTAAGTTCTACATGTGAAAATAACTCACATACATCTAGTACTAGAGCTGAAACTTGACATTTTCAACTAAGCAATGACAAAGTAACATTTAGAATAATACAATTATGTTGACAGTATTCAGAAAATATAAAACATCAGAAAAATGCTGCTGTTCATACTCACAAGAGAGCAGAGAGCGAGCTAGCCTCCAATCCTTCCATGTTAATACTCACAAGATCAAGATTCATCGAAGAAGAACTACAAGCTACAACTGTTCCATGTTAATAGTCACAAGATCAAGATTCATCAGAGAAGCACAAGCTAAAACTGCCAACCAAGGAGCTCGCAATCCGCTGCAAGCAACCAGGAAGTGAGGTGCCGGCGGAGGCCGGGAGCAGGAGAGGACGATAGGGAGCTTCGGGAGAGGAGATGGGACTCAACCTCAAGCCCATGTGTCACCGACTCAGCGCAACCCTAGGAGGAGGAGGAGGAGAGTAAGTGGAAGAAGCGAGGAGCACGATGCGGCCTCGAGGCTCTTCTCCCCTCCTGCATTCTCCCTCTTCCTCCGCCCTGTCATTGCGAAACCCTAGAGAAAGAGGAGAGGGGAAGAGGAAGAAAGGCTCACCTCAGATCTCGATAAGGGAGATCTTGCCGGAGGGGAGGCTCAGCGGCGGCGGCGGCGGCGTCTCACGAGAGGGGAGGTGGCGGTGGCTGTGACTCGTGAGAGGGGAGGCGGCGGCTCGCGAGCGAGCGATGTGAGGAAGCGACGGGAAAAAAAAAATTTCCCGACCTCCCGAGGCGTGGATTGTTTCCCGTGGAAGCGACCTGGATTGGACCGGGATGTTCCCGTCTCATGGGCTTTCTAAACGTTCAAGAAGTTTGGCCCATGGATAATTCCCCCGCAGGGCTTTTTCCCTGGGCTGCCAAATGAGCCCTAAATTGACAGTTTTGACCTGTAGTGCTTATGGGGCATGATGATCAGCAACACAAATAGAAAAAAAAGAGTAATCGCAAGAAGCATGTAATATAATACACGAACTTATAAAATGTTTTTCCTATGTACAAACTCGTATAGTGTGCATGAACCAAGACAAAAGGGTACACCATGGCTATCCTTTCTGAGCTATTGATTAGGATGCCACACGTAGGCATACATTTGAGATGGACGCCCACCAGATATGCACATGCTCTCAAACGTAGAATAAGAAATGGTAAATGTAAAAAAAATACATATAAATATAGAGGAAGAATGTAGGCATAAAAAAGAGGATAAAGTAGAAACGTGTTATTTGCAAACATAGCATCTCACGTCCTTCCCAGATACCCCGTGGTGTTTTTATCAGTGTCTAACTCAGTAAAATTAGCTATAGTGTGCCATATTGGTCTTGTTTGTACGCACTACACAAATTTTGTGCATTGAATTCAACGTTTTGCAAGTTTGCGTATTAGCTCGTTATCCACCTGACAAGTTTGATATACTGTCAATGCAATTTACTATTCTATTTTAAAGTTTGGAATGATTTTTTTGACTTTTCTTAGGGACACAAATTAGATTTTTTCCTAATTAAAAAAAGCTTTTGACATCCTTCCTGTCAGCAAACATTTTGACCGTTCCTCTTTTATTAAAATGTTTATAATATATTAAATATATTCACATTACTGAAGCATGCTATGTGTAGGAAAAATTTATAATATATTAACGTTGGGGAAGTAAGAGTGAAGTTATAAATATACAACCCTATTCATCATGATTTAAATTCCAAGGCATTTTTAATAAAATTTTAGTGAGTCTATGGATGTGATGCTGATGACTGTTTTTTTCATGTATTAAAAGGCACATTTAGTTATGTATGTATATGGTGTGTATGTATAGTGGTGTTGTATCTTATGTGTATAAAAACTATGTTGCATATGATTAAACGTTAGCAGTATTAATGAAGTCAAATGGTTATGTTTTTTTAAACTGTGTGCTCGTATTTATAGACAATATTTCTATAATAACTTTATAAATCTTAAGATATGTATGTTTGCTAAGATTTACGTGGCCGATCTTAACGTTTTTATATAGGAAGACGACGCCTGCGTTTATATAAGCATAATGTGTTTGAGAAAAATAAAGTCGAAATAGTGGCAATAAAAAAAAACCGGTCGACGGATGTGGCAGATAGGCGGTCGGTCGGGCAGCTGGGGCTAGCGGGCTGCGGACGCGTGTACCGAAGCGCGACGGCGTCAAGCCACGCCACGTAGGTCCCGTGGCCGCACGCACGCACGGCTCTCGCGCCGTGGCGCGCAGTAGTGGCCCGGGCGATGACACCAGACGGAAAGACTCGTGCCCAAAAATATCTGCTGGTGCGAACGGGAACGGGTGGAAGGCCGCGGCAGGTGTCGCGTGCTGCAGGAAGGATCAACAGGAGATCGACACGGTGCGATGCGGGGACACTTGCCCCACGCCGTACGGGGTTGGGTGGGGTCGGGTTGGTGAGCGGATGCTGCTACGTGCACCCCTCCTCCGCTTCCCCCGTCTCATCTCGCGCAGTCACGCACCCTACGCTGCTCCGCGGAGGAGGAGAACACCACCGTCCCAGGCTCGCTCACCTCTCCAACTTCCCTAGAAGCGCCGAGCCACCTGGCCAGGAGAGCAGGCGCAGGACACCTCCGCACCGCAAGCGCTCGCACGATCGCGTCCCTCCGGCCGGCTCGATCCCTCGCTCACGCAGGTGCGCCCCCCGCCGCCGTCGGCTGCCTTGCCGCCAGCTCTTCACCCTCTTTGCTGGCCTTCTAGTGCTGCTTGTGTTCTTGATCCTCGTGTGCGCATCGGTTAATCTTGTTCTTGATCCTCGTGTGCGCATCGGTTAATGGCCGGCTGATTGCGTCGCATGCGTGCTTGGTTAGATTAGGAACGGTGCTTTACGTTCTCTCCGTGTTTGTGTGCTTCCTTCCTACTCCCTGCCCCTAGTGCTACTCCGTGATTAGGAGCGATTTGGTCCGATCGATGGATATGTGTTAATTATCATGTATCAGTGTGACGGATGTGTTTCGGGGTGAAAATTTAGAGAGATTTGCGATGTTTAATCTTGATTGTTGTGCTTTTAATAGTATGATTTTAAGGGTCATCTCGGCGCTGTTGGTGTTGGATGTATTTTATTTATTTGACGCTACTATCCTAGCGTTATCTTCTTGTTCGTGTACGCTTGGGCTTTTTTTTTTTTGAAACAGAAGAGCAGAGCTCCTCCCCTTTCCTTTATCGGAAACGCAATAGCTTAGCCACAAGAAAAGACCCAAAAAAAAAAAAAGGCAACAACCATTGGCAGATCACACAACAAATGGCGCCATCGTGTACGCTTGGGCTGTTGGATCACGAAGACGAATAATACATAGGGTACAGAGTCTGGATTCATTTTGTACTTGTCTCTATGCAGATCGATGCTAAAAAATTGGATTTGTTAATGATATATCACCAGAGTTTGCAAGAGGTAGAATGGATTTGTTAATGATATATGATTCCAGTTTTCAAGAGGTTATCTTGACTGTTCTGTAAAATCCTCGCCAAAATTATACAAACTTCAATGGAATTTCTGTTACGTGCTACTTCTGTTATAGGCTGATGTCTCAATCCAACAAAACGCCCTGTAATGCGGTGCAAAAAAAAAGTCCAGCTTCCTTCCTGTTGTGATCTAGTGCAACTTCTGATCTCCTGTGGACTAAGCTACAGTGTTTACACCTCTTTTTTTATTTACAACAAGACGGTAAAAAACTTTGTTAGAGCACATAGAGACACTCTAAAATTGTTCCGTTTCTGATACTTCCATGCACTTATCTGAGTGTTTGCCCGAAATGGAACACTGCACAGTGCATATATTTCTGATGTCTCTGCTGTTTTGGATCGGATGGCTAGTTTGCTGCATAGAATCAATGTAGCATTGTGAGAACTAAAAGCTGCATTGTTCGAGTGTTGATTAAGTTACTCCATAGATTTCTTTTTGGTTTGCTGCATATGGGTATGGTTTCATTTAATATACACTGTGACCAGGAGTTATTTATGTTTCAATGATTGAACACGTCTATATGTTGCCATGACTATATCTTGATATTTAGGTCCTTCTGTATGAGTTTTGTTTCCCTGAAACTATTTGTATCAATCTTGTTTTAACTTATTTCATACCAATCAATGCTTAAAAAAGAAAGTTGCCATACCTTTATTCTTTCAGGTGAAGAGAGCGGTAAACACTAGTCAATATGGGCGAGGGACATGAAACTGACAAGAACATTGAAGTGTGGAAGGTCAAGAAATTGATAAAGGCACTTGATGCTGCCAGGGGCAATGGTACGAGCATGATTTCGCTTATCATGCCACCTCGTGATCAGGTCTCCCGAGTCACCAAGATGCTGGGTGATGAGTATGGAACTGCCTCTAACATCAAGAGCAGAGTCAACCGTCAGTCTGTGTTGGCCGCCATAACTTCTGCCCAACAGAGGCTGAAGCTATACAGTCGAGTTCCCCCCAATGGATTAGTGCTCTATACTGGGACCATTGTCACCGATGATGGCAAAGAGAAGAAGGTCACCTTCGACTTTGAGCCGTTCAGGCCGATTAATGCTTCACTGTATCTTTGCGACAACAAGTTCCATACTGAGGCACTGAATGAGCTTCTGGAGTCTGATGACAAGTTTGGTTTCATAATCATGGATGGCAATGGAACACTGTATGGCACACTGAGTGGCAACAGCAGGGAAGTTCTTTACAAGTTCAGCGTTGATCTCCCAAAGAAGCATGGGCGAGGAGGGCAATCTGCTGTCCGCTTTGCCCGCCTGCGCATGGAGAGGCGTCACAACTACTTGCGCAAGGCAGCTGAGCTTGCTGCCCAGTTCTTCATCAATTCAGCCACCAATCAGCCAAGCATCGCTGGGCTTATTCTCGCTGGCTCTGCCGATTTCAAAACCGAGCTGGGAAAATCTGAGATATTTGATCCACGCTTGCAAGCAAAGGTAATTAAGACTCTTGATGTGTCATATGGAGGGGAGAGTGGCTTCAACCAAGCCATTGAGATGTCTGCCGAGGTGCTGTCTGATGTCAAGTTTGTCCAAGAAAAGAAGCTAATTGGCAAGTACTTTGAGGAGATAAGCCAGGACACTGGGAAGTATGTCCTAGGTGTGCAGGACACCATGACAGCCCTCGAGATGGGTGCTGTGGACACACTGATTGTGTGGGAGAACCTTAACGTCAGGCGATATGAGTTGAAGAACACCACCACAGGAGAAACAGTGATCAAGTACCTCAACAGTGACCAGGAAGAAGATCAGAGCAACTTTGTGGACGAGGAAACATCAGGAGAATTTGATGTCATCGACAAGCCATTGCTGCTGGAGTGGTTCGCAGAGAATTACCAGCAGTATGGCTGCACCCTGGAGTTTGTCACCAACAAGTCGCAGGAAGGATCACAGTTCTGCCGTGGCTTTGGTGGGATTGGTGGGATCCTACGCTACCCGGCTGATGTTGCTGCCTACAACGACGATGACGACATGCTGGATGAGGCCGACTATGAAGACTTTGAATAGCAATCAACTCAAACTCTGATGAATCCGGTCCGGAAGGAGCCTGTGCTGGCCCCGACCAGGCCGGGACAAGACCCTGAAACATCCAAAAGATCGGTGCAAGAAGATTAAAATGTTTGTGCGCTGCAACTTGGGTGATCTTGTGGTATCCTCATGTTCTGTGTTTTGGTTGATCTTATTGTACTTTGCTTTCAGGAATTGGAGAGAAGAGGATCCCAGATATTTGATGATGATGCTGATGCCATGGGGATGATGGTCTGTTCCTCTTCACTCAAGCTTGGAATTTGAGGATGCTACCTAGCAGCCATAGCTGCCTTCTGACGCTCCCATCAGAAGAGCTTTAAGTAATACCGTATCCACGTATTATTATCTCATGTTTGCTACAAATAATGAGCCGGTGTCAGCGCTGGCCGCTGGTCTGCAGCATACTCCATGTGAGGCTTTCGTTTGTTCCTGATTCTGTATTGGGTCTCTGGCTCTGCTGCTGCACCAGCCTAGCCTTTTTAACTTCCTGATTAAAACCAGAGTCGTTGATTTGCTGCTACGCTTGAGTCGCCTGTATCATATGGCAGCAGTATGGTTAAAGCGTCTATGACACTTGTGAAGTGTGGGACTTTTGTATTGTGATTTACATTGCTATAAGTTCATACTGGTGTTACGTGTTCATATGCTGATATGTATCTGGATATGCATTATGTTGTCTAAGTATTGCACATATTCATGTTGCACTGGGCCACTTGAAATGCCGAAAATCCCCTGCTTAATATAAAGAAAAGTTCAATGAAATGGGCACTGTCTCGTGTCGATTCGTTCAGAAAAAGATGATGCAAGCTTAAGGTATGTTAACTGAACTTGCACGTATAAGTCACAGACGAATGCATTTAACATCGATCCACAACCTACAAGACCTTTAATACGGATTGCTCATATATTAAACATGGGTATATCAGGGCATGCCTATAGCGAAACAGCGTATGCAAACATATTATATTTTATCAATGTGGTTTCACTTATAAACCTTCATTTTGGTTTCTTGGCACAACTTTTCTCTGGAAATGCCCGTTAGTTATTGGTGGTGATTTGACGGATCTAAGTGAAAATGCACCATTTTAAACAATATTGCAGATAAATAACACATTCATCCTTGACCAGTCCACAAAGGATTAAAATTTGTATGTAAATTACATTTCTTTTGGGGGGTCAAAGTTAGAAAACGGAGCTTGAATACCTGACCTTGGCTATTTATAAACAAAATATACAATACTTGGATAAGTTGGCGCGTCATTTTATAACCTGTTTATATGTTGTTTAGGGTAACGCGAACATCTTTATGCATTTTTACTTTTCAGTTAACATGTAACATTGTTTTCAACTTTAAAAAATACTCAATTTGTTTTCAACCTTAAAAAAATCCTCAAATTTCCCTTTTATTTTTACTATACTGGTTAGAATTACTTAGATAAACTTTGATTTTTACGTAACATCAAAACAAATATATTTGTAATGCTACAAAATTTGATTGTTTAAAAATATTGTTAATCAAAGCTTAGCACTTCAAATCATCTGCATAGTTGGTGAGTCACGCTTTCTCTGGATAGTTCATGAGTGTAATCATTTTTTTCTGAGTTTACTTTCTTTTTTGACCTACAGATAAAGATTTATCTTAAAAAATACAACCACCACATGGTAAACTTGGCTGGCGGTAAAAAACCGTCAGCTTCTAATTGATTTATTGATTTATATTAAAGAGCACTCATCTGGAGGGTATGACATTTCCTTCCAACAAAGCAGCTAAGTCTGGATAATTCGAGCCCAAGCTAACTAGCAAAACCAAATACTAATTTCGATTTTAAATATATGACTTCCTTCTAGTTTTAAATTATATAATACTGTTGACTTTTTTTAATTCATTAGACCATCTATCTTTTTTAAAAAATATTTATACAAATAGACAAATATACGAGACTAGTGGTACTTATTTGGTTTTACTTAACTATATAATTAAATAAATATTATTATCAAAATTTGGGGAAAAAGTCAATGGTATTATATATCCCATATATCCCAAATTATAAGGCGTACATATTTTTTACACAGTGTTCGATATTATAATTTTGATTTCTTTTATAATATATTATCAATGACTACAATATTAATTATAGGAAACTATTTTCAAATATAAATCTAATGAATATAACATTTATGACACTAAATATACTTATTATTAACTTAATGGTTAAAAGTATAAATATTAACTTTCCTAAAATTATAAACAAATTATATTTTGAAGAAGGGAGTACTGAATGAATGGAGTACTGTACTATTAGCCAAAAACAACTAGACGGCTAAGGGTTTAATAGGACCTTATGTGCAGATTTAAAAGAAGTGGCGGTTTTGTGATGTCTCCAAGTTTAATTTTGTTAAGTTTTAGTGTCACAACAATATTGTTATTTCATAAGTACCATTTTCTGGTGGAATTAGACGTGATATAATTTCACGATTCTTGTTGCTTAATTCAGCGAGCACATGACCGTCACGGTGGCGAGCTTAGGATGATGACAAACAACATTGAATTTCACTAAATGGAAGCTTTTTTTTTTGCTGTGACTAAATGGTATACTTGATTACATGTATATTGCTTATTCTTCCTCTCAAGAAAGTTTTTTAAAAAAATAAATATGAAAAACGTATCCGTATATACATAATATTTATCGTCTTTGGGATTTAAACCATAAAGTCAATCAAGTCGTGCATCACCGGCTTCACCACCGTAACAATAGCTTCTATTTGTCAGTGAAATTTACTCTGAAGATTTTGACACAACAAATTATTCTTCGCACGCCCAGACCTTTAAACGACACCAGATCAAAAGATGTAGATATGGTATCTCCAGACCGATCAAATAATCCCACTGGCTAGTGGCTACAGTGAAAATGATCCCTACTGATCAAAAGCTGCACCGTTCCTGTGTGGACTTTAATTTGATGCAAATTTGACAAATCACGGAGGCCGTATGTGCATATAAAATAATGAGGAACAAGGCCAATTAACATCTCTACTTGTCAAATAAAGATTTGCCTATCAAATTGGGAATTGGGATCGTGGTTTTTTGGGTCTAGGAACTTGAGAGTTCATCATTGACATGAGAATTTTGAGAACGTTTCTGTTACGGGAGCAGGAGTAAAAAGGACATACTTTTTATCACTATGAATTCAGCAACCATACAGAGTAGTCTAGAAGATTTCACTAATCTATGAACCTTTTACCTAAACTTTTCAATCCAACCTTTACTTTCTCATTACTACGCCCCCTAATGCTCGCCACCCCAACCACCAATTGCAAATGTTTGGGTTGGAGTAATCCTACGTATTTACCTCTGCTAAGTATAGGTAATACTAATTCTCTCCTCTCTCATATAACCACATCATCTTAATCATCCTTAGCCTTTGGATCATTCCATTGTACGAACTGTCTCTTCTCTCATAAACACATACAAATCATCTCAACTATTCTCAGTTATTTCTAGCATTTATGCTAAATCATCTTAATTATTTTTAGCTATTCAATCATTAATCAGCTTTCTCTCTCTACTATTACCTCTGCAACATGCATGGTTTCCATAGTTTCTATTTATGTATTTCCCTCAACATCATGTGCCTTGCAAATGTTTATAGGTTTTTTTTTCATAGTACTCATTCAATTTTGTTGTATTTATCCTTTGTTGTTATACACCGCTAAAACATAGTTTTACATGAGTAATTTGCTTGAGGACACAGCATTGATTATTTTATCATTTTCAGTCTGTTTGAAAAGAGAAATATTTCAAAATGATAAGAATTCCCTTCCCACGTGTGAACAAGGCAATACGTCTAGTTCGAACCAAACTATACCCCCACCTCATAGTCTCACTGCTCTCTTGCTCTCAAACCCTAGCACAGGGTGAGGCAGGAAAATGGGCTATGAGGAAGAACAAGAGGGTAAAATAGATATTTTGTTTGCCTTCTCACTCTTAAGTCACGTTTGGACAATGTTCACCGGACCATAATTTTTAAATATCCTGTAGCTTATCCCATTCATTCAAATATTGGCCTGTAGTCCACAGCACGCATAGACCACAAAAGCACAACATTTTTTTTTACAAAAAGAAGCCTACCAGAAGATACTCCCTACACGGTAGACATATGTTACCGATGAAGTAGGGAACATAGTGGATGAATTGGCCAATCGGGACACAAAGGATGCACGTGACATCGAGGTTTATAGGCTTGTAGCCGAAGCAGTGCGGCCCTTTCCGTTGTTTGCTTTACGACTGTTGCAAAGTGGCACTCCTGCATTCAAAAAATATATAAGGGCACGTTCGGTTTGATAGAATTTTAACATATAGGAATATGAAAAATAAAGAAATAGAGATACATGCACGCACATTAATCTATAGAAATTTTTTAAAAGATTTGAGTGGATAAAATTTCTTCTACGAGCAAATTTTCTTTGATTTTTCTATATTTTATTCCTACAAACCAAATGACAATCATATGAATTAACACTGAGAAATCTAAACTCTTTACTTTTCCTCCAAACCAAACAAGAACTAAACACTTTAAAGATTTTACATGGATATTAAAAAAGTTGATAAAATTAAATAAGAAATAATTGTGATTGGTTAAGAGGAGAAGATAAGGGAATAAATTAAGTAAAGAATGATTAAAATTGATTAAAAAGAAAGAGCAGCTGAAAAAAATTATTACATGTTAGAGTAAATTTTAAATATTATAAATTTACTGTATTTTGAGAGTGCAGAGGACAGGGTCACTGGCCGGTCTCGTGTCAAGGACTTCAAAAGCATTTATGGCTTTGTGCTGTGCAAACCCCCAAAGTTTGGGGCTCCTGCCTCCATTTCCAGGAGCCGACACGGAAGCAAAAAGTCCCACGCCCTCAAAGTCATATACCCCCAAAAGCCGATGGATGTGTAAAATGGACCACGTGAAAAAGTGTGGGTCCATCAGTGTCCCACTTAACTGCAATTCTAAGGCCGGGCCACAGGCGACGATGGCATCCCTTCTCCTTGTAGTCCTTCGGTCACCGATGCGATGCCGGTGTAGTGCGTGCTGGAAGGGGCCACGAACTCTCTGGCACCGAGGAAGATGTACATAGACTAATGCTACTAACTGCATGTTCGAAATTGGAAGAATGGTAGTTTATCACTTCTAGAACCTTCTCTTTCCACTTGGGGACTTCCTCCTGTTACGGTGACCTAAGGACTTGCTTGGACTTCAAGGTCTTTTTTCCTATTCTTTTCTTTTCGCACGACTTCAGGACATGCTTGGATGGTTTGAGGTTAGACCTAATCGCTTCCGAATGGCAGGAATTATAGACTTTTAGTAGCTTGAATAGTCCTTAAAAAGCAACCATTATGAGGTCAGCTCGCACAATGTTGCTCTCCAAGCAGCGGCTCTGCGTGCCATTCTACTTTTTAAGCTAAGGCTACCGTGGCTTCAAAAGGGCACACGCAGCCTCATGAGACCACTCTCCTAGTTGAGGTGCCAGCTCGGATCCAACATGGAAGCACGAGGCCACTCACCAAAGTAGGGATTTTACGAATGGTAGGGATTTGACATTTTTAGTCGGTTTTTATGCCTATGGAAATGAAATTGGCTTCAGTTTGACACAAGGCAAAGCTTGCTCTAAGGTCCAAACTAGGGGTGTTCATCTTTCGTTTTGTAGTTAAAAACCAGAGGTGGACAAGATTAGACCATAGTTAGCGATGGTGGTGGCAATGCGCTATGAAAAATCTACCTTTGGCCAGTTTGAACGGCTCCCATGAAAACTGGAATGTACAGCCCTAGGTCAAACACAATGACTCCAATAGAAGCTGGAGTCCAAACTCCTAAACACCTACGAAGTTCGAGCTACAACTTATAAGCCAAGATAAATAAATGAAGCAACCAAAAATAACTTAGGATAAAGCTTTTATAATTCTATTATTAGCAGTCCAAATGCCAAGCCAAACAATGAAAAAGAAAAACCCAAAATTTAACTCTAAAAGTAAGTTACAGAATTCCAATTCGGGCTACGGCTTATGAGCCAACAAATAGCCAATGGCGAATAGAGACAGGCAGACGTCTTTAGGTCGTGACAGTATTTCAAGGTCATCTTGTTCATTAAGGAAGCCAAAGGTTTTCTATAAAAATTCTGTCAAAACATAGCCCGACAAACAACCGCTGCCCGCATGATTCCAGAACTCGGAAAGAAAGAAATACTCCTGTCATCCTGCGCAGCTTTCCACCTTGCACACAATCGATCTCGATCTCCAGAATCATTCCAAGCAAAAGCAGAAGGTTAGTGTAGTGTAGACGCCTCTGGTGACCGCGGCATC
The DNA here is from genome assembly GCA_030770085.1 of Oryza coarctata. Lineage (NCBI taxonomy): Eukaryota > Viridiplantae > Streptophyta > Magnoliopsida > Poales > Poaceae > Oryza > Oryza coarctata. The sequence continues at coordinate 12,622,880 of CM061471.1, forward strand.
AACGGCTGCATAGCAGCCTGAGCCTTGGGCCTCGGGCGTCCAAGGTGGCATACCAGAAGTGGGCATTGTTGGCGCCAGACAACCTACTGTCCACTAACTCCTGCAGTGTGTGGCCCCACCCACTGATCTGGTTGTATGTGTCACATATGTGTATGTGGGGAGTTGTCGTGCTGGGTTTATTTCCACACTGGATGTTGATTTTAAAAGAATACGACTCAATATTGATTTTAGAAGGGTACGACTTAAAAAGGTAAGGACCATCCTCCCTTATCAAGTTCGAGTGTTGTGAGCTGTGAAGGTCTTAAGTTGCAGGTTTCAAAACAACGATGATATCAGTCTTATCGACCCTGTTTGCATCTAGAAATCACCCAAGTAAAAAAAATGATTCAAACTTTTGGCAAATTTGTCTAACATTCACCGGTTTTCATCAATAGCTACTCGACAAAACCACTAGGGGGCGGTTTTCGGTGGCCAATTGGTTTTGCAAACCCTGCTGTGACTTTGGTTGGGAAATCTGGCCTGAAAGTGCTTGTTCCAGAAAGTGTTTGTTCCAACGTCCTGAGGGGCCTGCTCACAGCAGATAGAGAGTCAGGATAGGCCATTGGTGGGCTAACACGCCGTGTGGGGGACTCCTGCTGGGGCCTGCACGCAGAGCCTACTGATAATTGACAGCACAGACGGAAACAGCAAAGGAGCAACTGAAAGCATGTAGTCAGATGCAGATCAATGTCACCTTTGTGAATTGCATGTCATGGATTGGGGAATCAAATCTCTATTCTGGACTCAGTCTACCATGGCCATGTGGAGGGTAGTGTTAGGCTCCTTTTGTCAAGATGGGCACATTTCGATTTAACCATCCATTTGCTTCGACGAAATAGTTTTGTGACAGAAAAAAAAACGAGCTTAAAAGAAACAGCAATATTCCAGCGCCAGACAGTTCCCACTTCCCAGCCAGATAAAGCAGAATAAAAACAATATGTTTGAGAGTGATTGCTTCGCGATACCTGTGGTTCAATGAGGCTCTAAGAGGCCGTGTGATATTTCTTGGGTTAGAGCATGGCAATTCCATCTGTCGTTCCCTGCACCACAAACGAAGAAGGAGTTGTCAGTTTGCACATCCGGTTCCCACTTCAAGGAAGAAACCGAAAGCATAACCAATCCTACTTTTCAAGTGAACAAATAGGTCATGTGTTGATATATTTGATAAAAAAAATCTCTACCTTTCGTTTTATTGGAAAAGATGTATACTCTTTCGACAGTTTATTGCGTGTGCTCTCAAGGAACAAGAGCACTACAGGAAGTCATTCCTTGATAATGATATTAGGTATGCCACTCATGGGCAGCATGCGGGCATGACATCAACTACATTTCTGCAGTCAAAGGTCAAATCAGGATGTCATTTTGCCAAGAAGTACGTAAATGTAATTGACAAAGTGCCATGTTCCTGCAAATTTCTGGTTGGTGGAACAGGTGGGGTAGACATGGTGTTATTGGTTGCAGTGTTCAACGTTTTAGTTTATTCAAATGTACCCTTTAAAATGTACAATGCATCAACTTCTGCATGGATAGTAATGCAAACAATCTACCAGTTTGGTGTTCAGACCTTAGTGGATCTAGCTTTGCTAATGCTAACATATGAATTTTTTTCAGGTATGTTTCAAACCTCCCCCAATTCAAGTAACCGCTATGTAGAACAAAAAAAAATTCTGAATACTGTACATTATAAAAAGATACCAGATCCAGCATCTTAATCAAAAATGGAAGAATTATACATATTTTTGAATTTATGCACACGATACCTAGAAAACTAAAATAAACACCATGCCTGAATCCCAATTCCCAATAATTTAATTAAACAGCTGATATAACAAAGTTCATTGGCGCATGTATCAAATTATTCACACAAGCACAATCTGTGACAAAAGTTAGGCATAAACTTATCCCTAAAAAAGTAAATATTTAGTTTTCCCTGTCCCCTCATCTCCACTTTGCTTTACAAAGTCTGTCCAATCTATGTTTCCTACGTTTGTGGATTTACCAGATGTCTGCAGAACAGATGCATTAGCTGTTTTCTAAGCTCCTTATGTGTAAAGAGCAGACATGACAGAACATTCAGTTTGTTTCATACATCTGTTCGCATTGCCTTCAGACAGATATGATCAGATACGAGAACCAACAACGGTCCGTTGATTCCTTTGGTAGACTCTAACAGCAACTTGGAAAAAAATTACCCTGAGAACATGGCAGTGCATTTTGGATAAACCTTAGGATGGCAACAGCATGCATGTGGGCAAAGGGATTCTACATTATCAAGCAAAAGTTTCTGGTCACTAAGAAGGGACAAACATTTAAGTGATCCATGTCCATACAATTGAGCTAGCCACAAAATATCATATTCCTGAACCACAAAATATTGAGAAGGAATTATATCACTGACGTATCAACTTGTCTAAAAATGGCCAGACAGAAGCTTTGTTACCTGCTTATATGTTCTGCGAGAAATTGATCTTCATGCAGTTGGAAAAAAACAGGCCCCAACATCTGAAAAAGAAATATGGAAAGAAACCTTATCAGATATGCTCGAGAGGAGGCTTGCCACTTACAAATATGAAAGCACAGAGATAGCACCCTGGCTGATCCTGGCGAAGACCAACATGAATTTCTGCATTAGAAATCGAATTTGACGGATCAAGCAGGACTGCTCAAGAGCACTCAGGTTTGCCACTTGAGTACTATATCACTTCTCCTTCCATACATATGATTTGATCAGAATCTCAATCCTTCTGATATCCACATCAGATATGGGTTCAAAACCCATCTCTGTTCACTGCACCTGTTTGATCTCTTCCATGTCACTGTTCCCCTGAGCAAGCTGTAGTGAAAGATATGTACCGTGATAGACTGAGTCTACTAAATGAATGCATTATTTTTCCCTGCCATCCAATCACTTACTGACAGATGTTGCACCATGCTTAAAACAGAAGCCAGGAAGAAAGAGCATTAGCCTCTCAAATAGAACCATCAACCACCGCAACATGACTTGGAAAAGAAACATGTCTTCATCCAAATTTTGTAAGCAGCACATCCTCACATGGGTTTCTAGTCTGCCAAACAGTGCCCAAGACCGGTTTGACCACGCCACTTCCTGCACCAGTCTGCATACATACCCTTCAAAGTTTTCCTTTAAATCTCCTTCTCTCCCTCCATCTCCACTCCCATCCCTCAGCTCTTGGCAGTGAACAACTGTCCTCCTGCACATTTTGTCTTCCCCTCAAAACATTGCCACAGAATATTGTTCATTCTTGACACATAGAAGAGCCATGAGGCCATCACTCTTGCAGTATCTGAAGCTGCTCATGTTACTTGCCCTTGGTGGTGTCACCACCATGCATGTGCCTACACAAGATGTGCCATCATCCCTGGAGGCACTCACCCTTGATGGCCATTTCAGCTTCCACAATGTGTCTGCTGCTGCATGGGACTTTGGCAAACTGTCCAGCTTCCTGCCGGTTGCGATGCTTCATCCTGGCTCAGTGGCTGACATTGCCACAACCGTCAGGCATGTGTTCTTGATGGGTGAGCACTCCACACTCACAGTGGCAGCCCGTGGACATGGGCACTCGCTGTATGGGCAGTCCCAGGCTGCTGGGGGAATTGTCATCAGTATGGAATCCCTCCAGAGTAACAGAATGAGGGTGCACCCTGGTGTATCACCCTATGTTGATGCTTCAGGAGGAGAACTCTGGATAAATGTTTTGCATGAGACTCTGAAGTATGGTTTAGCACCAAAGTCATGGACGGATTATCTCCATCTCACAGTTGGAGGCACACTGTCGAATGCAGGGGTCAGTGGGCAGACCTTCCGGCATGGCCCACAGATCAGCAATGTCAACGAGCTGGAAATTGTGACTGGTATGAGAGAGACCTATATAGCATGACAATTTGAACAAATAAGAGGGTAAATAATGTAGCTAACTCTCTATAATGACTGTCAAATGCAGGAAGAGGTGATGTTATCACATGCTCACCTGAACAAAACTCTGATCTCTTCCATGCTGCCCTTGGTGGCCTAGGTCAGTTTGGCATCATCACAAGAGCCAGGATTCCTCTTGAGCCTGCTCCAAAAATGGTAAGCAGAAACAATTAAGTCATGTCAGCTTGATGATATTAGCATTTCAATAGCATACTCATGAGTTAATCAGATGGATGACAGGTTAGGTGGATACGAGTTCTCTACTTGGATTTCACAAGCTTCACTGAAGACCAGGAAATGCTCATTTCAGCAGAGAAGACATTTGACTACATCGAGGGCTTTGTCATCATAAATAGGACAGGCATCCTGAACAACTGGAGGTCATCCTTCAATCCGCAGGACCCAGTGCAGGCTGGCCAGTTTGAATCAGATGGAAAAGTGCTCTTCTGCCTTGAGATGACAAAGAACTTCAACCCTGACGAGGCTGATGTCATGGAACAGGTGAGCCAACCATTACCCTTATGTCACTAAACATGTTTATAAACCAGGTAAAATGAGGTCAAGTTTGAGTGGTTGAATTCTGTATGTATATATGTTTACAGGAGGTCAACACACTGCTGTCTCAACTTAGATATATGCCTTCCTCCTTATTCCACACGGATGTAACATACATAGAGTTCTTGGATAGGGTACACTCCTCTGAGATGAAGTTGAGAGCTAAGGGCATGTGGGAAGTCCCACACCCATGGCTTAACATCATCATTCCAAGAAGCATGATCCATAAATTTGCAAAGGAGGTCTTCGGGAAAATCTTGAAAGACAGTAACAATGGTCCCATATTACTCTACCCAGTGAACAAATCCAGGTAACAAGCTTTGCCCCTGAATCACAAATACCATGGAGATGCATCATTAGGTGAATAACCATTCTTGTTAATCGTTTCATGCAGATGGGACAACAGAACGTCAGTAGTCATACCAGATGAGGAAGTTTTCTACCTGGTGGCATTCCTATCCTCAGCACTTGGCCCCCATAGCATCAAACATACATTGAACCTGAACAACAGGATAATAGAATTCTCTGACAAGGCAGGTATTGGGGTGAAGCAGTATCTCCCAAACTACACCACAGAACAGGAGTGGCAGTCTCATTTTGGTGCAAGGTGGGACACATTTCAACAGAGGAAAAAAGCCTATGACCCCTTGGCCATCCTAGCTCCAGGACAGAGAATATTTCAAAAGGCATCAGCATCATTACCGTTGCCCTCATGACAGTATCTAATATAAATATTTGTTTCCTCAGAGCATATGTTTGTAGTTTGTACAGAACTGTAGGTAAAACAATAAAATTTCTTTTGCAAAAGGCAATTTACTGTAGCATGGGCGACACAGTTTACTAACTACTGACTATTAGCAGTGAACTGCTGGTGCACTCATGAACATTTTCATCAAGAAGATCAAAGGAGAGCAGCATTGCTTACTTCGAGTTCTGTATGAAGCTCTTTGGAACCAATAATTTGAGGATTGTACCAATCCAAGCAACATGAGAATTCCAGCAGTACTTACAGCACAAAGATAAGCTGTGCAATGATGAAATGAACCACTAGCAAGAGGAACTCATGCTGAGTGCTGTGTGAACTAACGACAGTAGCAGAAAGCAGCTATAGGTGGGGCGATGATTGGCAAATAAAATTGACTATCAAAGATGCATGTATGCACATTTAGCATGATGAATGCTCGATGAGGAGCAACATATCCTGTTCTCATGCAGAAATCCATAATTTAATATGAAACTTACAATATATAATTTGGATGTTCCAAAGTTCCCAGAAACCAAAACTAAAAAATGAGGTTCTGAAGCTGAATGACAAGAAGTACAATATTACACTATATTGTCTTGAGCAAAACAGCATCAAACTTCATAAGGATGCATATAATATGAGAGGTATGGTGAAATTTCACATAATATATGCAGAGGTAAGAAGCTAATGCAAAGTACAGATACTTGGTGTTTTCTCATCGAAGTATAACTTGCCCTAATAATAAAAAATATTTGAGGTATTCTTAAAAAAGATCAGTTCCCCAATGAACACGGTGCTTTTTTTGACTAAATATGATCAACAAGGGTATGAATTCATTTGACTGGATATGACTGTCAAGACACAAACAACTTGTGGAAAGAGATAGGTTGGTTGATTAAATGATAAAACATGCCCATTAAGCATTTGCAAAAGAATATGCATCTAAAGTAAAAAAAAGGCATATGCGTCACAGATAAGACATAAACATAATCAGCATATTATATCATTAATATCTCTAAAGTCTAAACCTCTATGAATAGGGGTTTAGGGAGTAAACAATGATTCAGACACCTATGATGAGGAAGAGAAACAGCAGAAGACAGAAAACAATCAAACTCAAACAGAACCAGGTAGATCAAGAATGTAAAAAGCTCATGCCTATTTTCAGTTTCCAGGGGGCAAAAGATCACATGTTTTAGTGTTAAGCAGGAAACCATAGCATAACAAGTGCCTATCAGTGTGATATGACTGCACAGTCATCATCAGACAGGAAGTGTTCAAGATACACATTTAAGTTGACAAACAATTAATAAAATCAGCAATAATATTTTACGAAAGCTAGTTTTGGTCTGCTTTTATCATCCCTGATTGTAATATAGAGTGGCTCAAAGGTCATCCAAATCAACCTAAATGTTTCACCCAACTAGATATTATCATCAGCATTAGCATGTCACACTTGCCACCTACAGCACACACCTATGGAAGTTAGAAGATCAACTGGAGAAGATAACTTTGCTGATATTCAAAGTAGAAGTAACTTTATGAAAGTAAAGATTAAAAAAAACTGACTAAACTAACATCCACATCAAGTGAAACTAAGAAAATTCATGGTGAGTGCAGCTTGTTCAAAAAACAAAAAAGTAGAATGGCAGAAGTATCCAAATATTAAATACTGGCCAATATCATTGATGACAGGAGGATGATGAATGGATCTACTCCGTTCAACCATCTATACCAAAAATGAGTTTTATATAGATATTGTACATGTCAACTGGCTGGTATTCCTTGCAAGTTCTTATTGATACTTCATTTGGATTGCATATTCCATCTATAATTACAGGAAACACTTTCATTTCAATGCCACACAACTTGATCAAAGTAAATATAAGAAGAAAAACATGCCAAAAGCAGACGTCTCAAAATCAAGAAGATATGTATATTTGTCTAATTGTCCTAAACCATAATTTATCAATAGGTTCCTTCAAGTATTCGGATTGTGTTATTTCATTTTAATGAGACAATTCCTCAATCATATGGTACTAGAAGTGAAGGTTTAGTGGCATGCAATTTATTTTGAATTTCCCAGCTTCTTTGCCATGGAACTGAACTGACATTCTTCAGAATTTTAAGGATATCATTGTGTAGCACTATAATCTGCACTCTTCACAATAATGCTGTGTAAACACTAAAGCAATTATAGTTAGATAACAAAAAAGGACCTTTAAATCCATAGTCTCATACTTGATACTTTCATTCATAAAACTAGTAATGACAAATCATCTAAAGAAAGCTGCTTCAAGTTTCATGCTTAGTTTTATTATTAAACATAAATTTGTACCCAAGACTAACTTATGTCAACATCCTGAGCAGAAGTACTGTCAAGCCTTTTCAGTTGGATTGTGTAAAACATCAAAATGAAAAAAGAATAACATATTAGTCATGAATTTTTATATTCTTACCTTGTGGTTTCTGCATTCTATATTTCAGTAACCAGTGGGGGTAGTATAAAGCATTTAACCTCAGCTACGTATTAAATCTTAGCTTTCTAGATAAGCGGTAGCTGGTAGATTGAAATGATTCCACACCATAAAGACAAAAATCAGAAACTAAACGTGGTAATATAAGTAGCACGTGATATGTTTTCAACACGCTCTAACAATATAGCATATTCATTTGAATTATTTAATAATCATGAAAAGTGGAACCAGTTGAACAAAAGGCAGTCCTTTGCATGAAACCAAAGGAGAGGCCTGGGGCCAGAACTACTATTGGTAATGGACCTCATTTCAACTAGTCAATTAATCCATCTTATCCATTCTAGCAGCAGCTAAAAGGTGACACCAAACATCCAAAGGAGTCCTCTCATCAAGCATGCCGATAGGCAAGCATCATGAAGGTTTTGAAATGCGTTTGATCTTGGGTTATCAACAGATGAGGTCACGGAAAAAGTAGTTTGTCACATCAGCACCTTGTGGTATGTGGTGGTGAAACTCCAGATAAAGAATAATTGTATCCACTTAGAATATTTGACATATCAACCTCGAACTCATGCACCAGCACTACTCAATCCTTTGCAGCACCATTGCTGTGGGGCTGTCGGTTAGAATGATAGTAGCCTAACGAGGCACATGGTAGACTGCAAGAGTGCTAGACTGCTAATCAGGGCATACTCCACTAACCACTAATTAAGGAACAGCAGGTATCCAACCAATTACCAAAATTAACTATATTTACTAGACGCAACGGGATTTGGCTAACCGGGGCTCAAATCCTCCCCATGTACAATAATTTCGCGGGTAATTTGTACGCCAATTTCAACCAATGTGTACTAGTACAGTGAACCTCCTATCTACTCTCGCCTTATTGCGAAACATGCGGACAGCGAATCTGCCAGGTCCCTGCTATCCAGACAAAGCACCATGCGACGGCGCGACCCTAATAGGGCGAGCGTAGCGTACGACGATGCTGAAAGCCGGACAGCCGGGACCGGCGCCTCCAGCAATCAGCGGTCCCCAGCTGCGATCACCGCGTGACGGTGCGCGCTTTAGAGGAGACGAGGGGACGGGTGGGGTACTCACATGGAGCTCGGCGGGACGCCGCCGCCGCCGTCGAGGTAGCTGACGCGAGAGGAGAGGTAGCGGCGCTGCGGCGAGGCCCCCACGTGCGCCTCGCTCGCGCCGCGCCCATTTCGAAATGGACGACGGGAGGGGGGTGGAGTGGAGGCGCGGAGGCGGAGCGGAGTGACGCCGATACGGTCGGCGAAGGGGAAGGAGGAGGAGGAGGAGCCTTCGGCTTGGGCTCTGCGTCGTGGGCTGTCCTGGATGGAATTCTGAACTGACGGCCCAGGATGCACACCGACTAGGCTCCGTTCGATGTGGACGATAGGCTCCGACGCTTAAAATTAATTGAATATTAATTATTATAAATTAAAAAATAATTTTATTTGATTCTTTAAATAAACTTTAATATACAAAATTTTCATAAAAAACATATCGGTTTAACAAGCGTACTATACTAATTAATGAGAAAGTAGCTCCTTAGTAGCAAGTTATAACGCAGCCTTAAAATCCCTCCAGACTAGTATAAAGATGCTTATTTTCTTTTCTTCTTTTTTCCTTGTGGATTTTGATGAAAGGGGCCCTTGATTTTAGCTTGGCAATCGAACACGTCAAGCTATTTCATGTGACATTTGTACTTAAAGTTACTTACAAATGTCAATTGTTCTAGACAAGCCTTTGATCTTATAACTGCTACAGCGTGTGGGTCTATACTGAGAACATTGGGATTGACTGACTCTAACAAAAGCAGATGATGAATGATTGCGCAAGAAAAATTTAAATTTAATAATTTCCTTTAATCATACAATGTAAAAAAAAACTATGATTCTCAGAATACCGTTGTTACTAAATAGTTGCAGATTAGAATAACCTGACAAAATTTGTAAATGACCAAAATTAATTAAACACTAATTAATCAATAACATGAAATCTAGAAATAATTAAAAAAATAGAAAAACACCCTAACTAAATTTTATATCAAATAAAACAAACCAGAGGAAATAAATTAATCTAAAATTAAACGATAGGCTAAAAAAAGAGATATTAATTATCACATAAATCTTTGACAAAAATATACTTTTATTCTCAAAATTGTGCTTACAAATTTACACAAAAAATTCTCTCAATTTTCTCGATCAAAATCCATAACATCTTACACTTTATTTATAAAAAAAATCACAAAGAAAAAGACCTTGTAACCAATACACTATTTACTTTTAGCCATCGAATCTAAAACAAACATTTTAAATTACGCCACATCACCACAGAGGGTTATAGAATCAAACTCCTATCCATTTGAAATCCGTGTTGGTCACTCTGTGCCTCTTTGCTAATCCGACATTGACACGCGTCCTCATAGATTTCCTGCACTCATATGCGCCCGCATGTCTCACTGTCTCGTTGGCATCTTTGCGTTGCCGCTGCGTGAGCTCATGACCACTGACAAGATGGTCCCACCTATAAGCCTCATGTCTCGCAGCTGGGCCGTCGCTGTGTCGCGGCCTATTAGGCCGTTTCTGGTGCTGTCATTGCTGCTCGTCGAAATTTCAGTCCATTATTTTTTTAATTTTAAAAATTAATTTCTCAATTTTTATCTAAAATTTGATTTTTTATCTATTTACTGTATTTAATATCTACATATAAAAAACATTAATTGGCATAGAATTTTTTATAAAATAATTTTAAATATAAAATAATTAAATAATACCAAATTTAATGCCAATTTCAACATAAATTATTTTTATTAATTTTGCTTAAACCAAATTATTATTATTATTATTATTTAACAAACGGATATTTTAGTGCTTTAGTCAACGAGAGCGATTGAGTTGCCCGATTATTACAATAAATTTGCTTCACGATTCTAAAAATATGATTTTTAAAAAAACATTATTTCATTTATTTGAAGATATTTGTTAAGTTTATTTTTTAAAATATTTAATTTATTATTATAATCAAATACAAGACGAACAGTCTTTTTCAAACGGTATTCTCATTATATTATATGGATATTAAGCTTGCTCGACTATGCTCATTAAGAAACTTGATCTAGCTCCCTGGGCAAAGGACTTATTGGCGCATGGCACGTTAATTTGCACATCATCTTGTACGAAAACAGTGCAAATAGCCATATAAGATACGACAGAGTTTCAAATTTACAGAGGTTCTTTCAACATAAATTTATTCTCGTGGAAAATTAGTTTGCAGATGCTCGTACATATTTTTTTAATATATACAAAAAGTGCAAATCTACCTTTAAACAAATTTCATCAAACCAAACATCGTAAACGAATCATCAAACAAATGAGTTGTAGTTCACCGTCCGGAGAACAAACGAGAAACAAGGTCACCCCACCGCACCCAAATTCAAAAAATCGTCGTCTTCCAGGGCTGCGGACGTTCAAACGGTCAAAATCCCCTCCACGGAATAGGCCCAGCCCAAACTCCGAAACCGCACCGCCCTCCCGCATCGCCTTCCGCCGCGTCGCCCACTCAACCCATCGTCCTCCTGCCTCCTCCGCTTCCCCCAAATCGGACCAACCAAAACACACTCCTCCCCTCTCTCTCCCTCCCTTCCAGGCTCTTCCCCTCCAATCCGCCGCCGCAGCCGGGGATGACGCCGGCGGTAGCAGTGCTCCCCCCACCCCACGCGCCAAAACCCTAGCGGCCCGCCGCCGCCGCCGCCCCCCGCTGCCGCCACCATGGGCAACCCCCACATGGGGTTCGACTTCGGCCTCGCGCCGCCGGGCGCCGCCTCCGATCGCTCGGCTGCCCAGCTGGCCCCTCCCCGCCGCGCGCCGCGGCTGGCCAAGCGGCGCCACGCGGTCGCCTCCTCCCGCTCCCGCCAGCCTCCTGCGGCGTCTCCCTCCGCGGCGGCGCAGTGGAATCCGTTCGGTGGCGGTACGGATGGCACGGGACAGGATGGGATCGGGGAGATCGCGGGCGGTGTTGGTGTTGGAGCCAGGGAGGGTCAGAACGGTGGCTTTGTGTTTGGCGGTGCCGCTCCCGCTACGAGTCAGCAGCCTCCAGTGGCGTCATCCAACGAAGAAGCCCCCTTCGTCTTCGGGAGCGCGAGGGACAACTTGACTCGGTTCGAGGAGGGATGGTCGGCTTCGGCGAAGCTGCCTGAGAAAATGGGGAGGATGAATCTTCAGACTCCAGGTGAGAGTAGCGTCAATGTCAGTAAGGATGGGAGCTCCATTTTTGGAGTTGATATACCTGGTTTGGTTTCCAACAGTGAAGTGAATGTGCTCCCGGAGAAACTGAGGCAGCTGAATATAAGCAGCGGAGTGCTGGTGCAGGGTGATAATGGTGTGCCAAAAACATTTTTGTTTGGAGGTAATGAAGCCGTGACTTCTTCTGATAGGAGCGCTCCTGTCCCTGGTGCAGACTCACGCGCTTTCAGCTCAGTTAATTCTACCAAGGCAGATGGTGTTCCAGAGAAGCCGACGCAGTTCAATGTAGGCAATCAAACGCCTTTGGGAAGGATGGGGAGTGAATCTACTAAGGGCGCACCACCGGTTTTTGTGTTTGGAGGGAACACATCCAGTGACCATGTGGATAGGACTAATGATGTTTCTTCTGGTGATAATACTAATCCATCTAATACATTCAATGGTATTGATGGCACAGGTCTGCTTCCCAAGAAGATAACACAGTTGAATACAGGAAGCAGTGTTGCCTTTCAGCAGAAGGAAAGTGGAGGCAGCAATTGTCAAGCTTCTGTTCCACCTAATTGTGTTAATAATTTGCCTTCAGAGTTGCCATCATGTTTGAATGTAGGAGGTGGAGTTACGCAGAGTAACTCTGGTTATTCATCAAATGTGTTTATATTTGGAAGTCATGCGGATGATGGTGGCAATTTTGTCACTGGTGCAAATTCAAACACTTTTACCTCAGTTCATGGTAATGCGGAGAGCACACTTCAAGAGATGACAAAATTGAACATAGGCCATGGAACCCCATCCAACAACAATAAAGATGAAACTGCTCACCAGCCTCCAGAGGTATCTGGTTTTGGAACTAATGCAGCCACAACCTTTTCTTCTGCCCATGCAGCAAGCATGCCATTCTCAAGTATTCAAACTAATGTATCCTTTGAACTAAAGGGTAATGGAAGGAACTTGGCTAATGAGGATATTGGAAAGTTTACACATTCCAGATCATATAATGATCAAGGTTATGGGCCAAGTAATTTTGTTTTCAGCCGTGGCAGCAATGCAGTCCTTCCTTCTGAAGGATCTGCAGAACATGCATTACAAGATGAGATCAACAAATTAAACATCAACAGGGAAGGGACTTCAGTCGGATCTACTAAAGTGAATGAATCTTCTTCCCAATTTGTGTTCAGAAGTAAAGCAGAAGCCAATCCAGTATTTGGTACCATTCCCCAGCCCAATGTTGAGGAGTCACGTGCATTTACACATTCAAATCATTCATCTAGTTTCTCTACTTCTGGAAATGGAATGCCATCTTTCAGTTTCATAACTACGAATACAGCAAGTGATACTATTCCCGGTGAATCTTGTGCAGTCAGACCGGAGCCAGCTTGGTGTTCCAAAGAGAGCTTATTTGGTATTGACTATATAAAATCAGTGTATAAAGATAAAAAAGAAGCACATAAAAACACAAAGAAAAATAAAAGGCCCGCCAAGCTAAAGCAGTGTGCTCAACCCCATCACTTTGCTTCTCAAGAAACATGCACCACTGGGCTAGACATGGATTTTGCAGGTGACTACTCACCAATGGATTGTTCCCCTTATCCTGCAACAGTTGAACAGGTATCAAAAGAGGCATCAGTGACTTCTGATCAGTCTGTTCATATATGTGATTATGGTGTCTCAAACCAGAACTCTAGTTGTGCTGAAGATCTAGTTTCTGCAACTGAGCACTTGATTATTGATGCAGATCTTCCAACATTCGAAGAGGAAGGTAGAGTTACCAATTTAGACACATCTGCGAACAGCTTTGCTAGCAGCTTTTCTAGTTTTGATGAGGAAGTAAATATACCTAATGTATTGCAACCTTCTTCTTCCAATATGAATGTTGCTGCTAATTGTAAACCTAAATCAGCCCCAGCTGAAGTTTGGGATGATGCTTTTGGGCACAACGATCAAGGGCAAGCCCATGAAGAGAATGGCTACAGAACAGTGCACGAGATTGGTGAACATGTCACTTTCCAAGGAAGCTCAGCAGATTTTAGTGGGCTGAACTTTACCTTCGGAGTGTCTTTATCTCCCCAAATCTCGTTGTCAACACAAAGACATAACACAAGAAGGAAGGTAAGAACTAAGTCTGGTCACCTGCCTAAGCCTTCAGCTACTCAGGCTTCCGTACAGCCAAAATCACCACTAGACGCACAGACCATGCAGTTTTCCCCTGAAAGAAATAAAACAGGGAATTCATCAGGTGAGCAGTCAACAAGAGGTGCATCAACTTCTGCAGCCTCGGAGACTTGTGAAACCTGGCGTGCAAGGTTTGTATGATGATGGTTTATTTTTGTCTGTTTGTTGTTGTCATTTTCATGTCATGTATATCCATGGTTGTTAAGGCGTCACTATAGTGCTAAGGCACTCCCAGGGGTCAAGGTGTCCCTCTGCCTTAAGGGCATAACACAGAGAGGGAGAGAGAGAGAGGTTAAGGAAGCAGCAACTTCACATTCTTCCTTGTCTCTGCTCCATGCCATCCCCATCTTGCTCCCCCTTAGCTCTGGTCTCCACTACCTTCGTTTTCTCTCCCTGTGCCAGATTCATTTGAGTCAGGGGAGCAGTGCCAGACCCATCCAAGTCAGGGAAGGAGCACATGCAGAGTGGAGCGCTGGATTTATTTTGAATCAGTGGGGAAGGAGTGCAGAAAGAGGAGAAGAGCTTGCATGAGGAAGAAGCCGGCGCAGAGGAAGAAGCGACGTACAGTGCGAGGAAGAAGAAACGACGCCGAGGCAGTGCTATGAGAGGAGAGACTCACCCGATGCTTTGTTAGGGTTATCTCTTTGACCCTGGGCTGGCGTGGGCTTTGTTGGTGGCATGGTCTTTGTGGGCTGGTCTGTTAGGCTAATTTCCTTTCTGTCTCTCTTCTAGTCGCTACTAATCGTGTGGATTATGGTGTCGCCTCGCCTTACCACTTTACCACCATAGCGGTAAGGCGAGGGTGGATCGCCTCAGGTCGCCTTATGCCTAACAACCATGTGTATATCTTTTTACATGACATTATGTCATCATTCAAATTTGATTTTGATATACCATATCTTATTCATTTTATTTTGGCCAGTGGAAATCAAGCCTACTCAAATGGTCACTTTTCTACCGCAGAGGAGTATTATACCTGTGGAATAAATTCTGTTTCCAGTCCTGGCTCTTCTGGACACTGCTCCCATGCACTGATGCTTTGCTACAGCAACTGTGCAGCTACCAGGATGTCGCTTGGGAGAATGAGAGAAGCTCTTCAGGATTGTTTGATTGCTACATCAATTGATCCCTCCTTTCTCAAGGCTAAAGTTAGAGCTGCAAAGTAAGGAGTTGCTACAACCCAAGTAGTTCTTTTAATTTTTAAACGAGATAGTATATCTAGTTCAATGATTACAAATCAATTAGTATGATTGAGAGGGCATTGATGTGTTCTCTTTTTCTGGTAAGCACTCAGTAGTAGAATGTACTGCTTTTATTATGGAAGATGATTAAATATTTTGAAACATGCATAATTGGAAAATCAGATCTGCATGTTCCAGTTGTATTAGTACTGTCTTAATTAGATTATTCAAATATTCACTATATAACTTTGGTGTGCTTTGGAGAAACTGAACTGTAGTCCACTGATGTTCCCCCCCCCCCCCTGGAAACATGTCCCTTTATGTTGTACTGGAGCACTGGAGGGATTATTCACTCTGCTACAGTGCTACTTCGAATAAACATACCACCTTCATACTTTCTAAGTAATTTGTAGGCTAATTTTATTATGCATCTGTATAGCCCATGCTGTTTTGGCTATTACTCATGGGATTTTTTTTCTGGATTCCTGTAGGAATTGAACCGTTTCCTCTAATGGAACTCATTGATTTAGTTATCTAACTTGCTACCATATATGGATGCAGTTGCCAGCTTGCACTTGGGGATCTTGAAGATGCAGCAAGGAGTTACACAACCTGTTTAAAGTCCAGTAAGACTTCTGGTTCTGACATCAAAATGTTTGCTGAGGCTTCTGATGGTCTTGAAAGAGTCCAGGTGTGCTATCTTTCTGCTCAGGGATCACTTTAAGTTCTTTATTTTGTATTAATTACTGTTCATGTGTTTTATAATCCTTTTGCTATCTACTTTTCATTTATGAAAATTTCAAAGGGTATATAATTACTAATTTGTTATTTATTATGTTTTTTTAGAACTATAATGACTATTATTAGTTACTTTCAAGCAACACTGCACAAATGACTTTTAGTGGAACACATGCAAAGTATAGTTTTGCATATTCAATAGGTCAACCCGTTGTTGACTAGGTACTGTTAATGGCTTGACTTTCAGCTTCTGATCTACTACTAGAAGTATACTATAACCGCTCATGGTGAGTAAGTAGAGTAGCAGAGAGAGGGAGCCAAAGCAGGACGTGGAGCAATATGCTGCCATTTGCTGTTGCACAGTTGCAGTCGACTACTTCGTTATGCTGCTGCTGCTGCTTCTTACCTCCTCCTGTAGCCTACTCTACATCTCTGCCACCCTCCCAAGCTTGCCAGTGGCTGTTCAGTCCTACCCTCATTGTGGGCATGGTCACCTGATCTGGCCAGCTATCAGGACAAAGCTGATAAGGAGTGTCCAGTGATGTTGGGAGGAGAAAGCCAGCCGAGAGAGAGAGGTTTGTGTCATGGGGATAGACAGGTGGTCAACTTCATAGCTTGAGGGCTGAAATCTGAGCTGGATTGACCCATTTCATCATTTCCTTCCTTTCCCTTCTTTTTTTGTTTTGTTTGCATCAATCACTACTATCACCTTTACCTGTTGCTTCATGACACCATGATGGCAAAACCTCTTCCGTCTCCCCCTTCCTTTCCTCTGCCTTCCTGTCCCTTCCAGCTAATCTGTTCCTAGTGTGATGAGTAATCGAAGAATCTTAAGTTGGCCAACTAGGTGTTCATGTTGAGTCATGATCTCAAATTGCCATCAGGGACTGACCAAGTGATTAATGGCAGTTAGTTGGACCACTTAACAAACAGTTTGCTGGCAATGAAAATTAGAAAAAAAAATCTGAATTAGGATTGTAAAAGGTACCCTTGATGAAGTTTACACCATTTTGGACATGGCATGGTCCCCACTACATGTATTTGACTGCTACTTGTATGATATGAAAATTTTCATGACAAATCTAATTACATTGATTTCAGATGACCAATCTTCATAGACTTTTACATAGTAGTGGTGCAAGTAATAGAAGTTTGGTAGCACAGTTCCTAAAACATCATATTTGTTCTGAGCAAATGGAGTATACATAAAAAAGGGTAAATCTGTCCTGCTCAAATTTCAATTGATCCAATGATCAACTTTATCTTTGTCTTTACCATCCTAGGAAATATAAAGCAGATGACAAAATTATATATATTTTTGGCTAGCGAGTTGACTGATCATTAAGCTTGTTGGAGTTGCCAAATAGGATGGTTTTTGCCCATCATGCCTTACTTAGAAATTCAGTATAGAGCTTTGATGAGCATTCTGATCTGTGTTGCATTTACTATATTTCCAATATCATTCTGTTCATGTCACTGTATTAGTAGGCTTAATCTAGCCTTTCACATCACCATGAACAATTGTAATCTGTCGACCAATCTGATGCTTGTACTGTTGGGTTCTCTTTCAGTTTGTACATCTAACATCTTAATGGCAGCCAGCTTCTATTTCTTAATCATTTTCCCATGCACCATTACGTCCTATATGAGGATATCACAGGGACTATTTACACTTGATAATAAAGGAATTCTATTCTGCTAGTGGAAGTATTTTCATTGATGACTGTGCTTGTAGTAGTCATTGCCTTGTAGTGACATCCAAGGAATGTCAGTCGTTATTGTCTCTAGCAGTCACCAGAAGTCCAGAAGCAAACCACTACCCTTGTTAGAATGGAAGGAATTAGTAGTAAATTCTTATTCTGCCAAAATTATCTGTTTGCTCCTGATATACTTCCTTGGTTTATTAAGATATATTTGAATTAACAACTTTTCACTCGAAATATTCTTTTTTTTGCTTGTTATAGCATTATACCTCGTTGATATGATGACATCCTTTAATCTATACTGCAGAGAGTAGCAGATTGGATATCACAATCTGAGGAGCTTCTTAAGAAAAGAACAGTACCTGAAGCAATAATGGCTTTAGAATTGATCTCCAATGCATTGAACATAAGCTCGCACTCAGATAAACTAATGGAGATGAAAGCGGAGGCACTACTGACGGTCTGTAATTTTTTCTCATTTGCTGTTTTGTATCCATGGTTTTTTTGTGAACTATTACACTATTGTATGTCTTAGTGCTTCTTGCTTTATCAATGATTTTGATTTTCCTCATTTTCTTAATCTGTGGTTACTAATATAGTTGTTGCACTGAACAGCTATGGAAATATGAAGAAGTTGTTCAACTATGTCAGGAAACAGTTGTTTTAGCTGAAAAGAATCCCAGTGCATCTGAAACTACAGAATGCTCAAGGAGGCTCTGGTGGACATACTTCATTTGCAAGACTTACTTCCTTTCAGGCAAACTTGAAGACGCTCTTGAGTTGCTAAATAAGCATCAGCAAGTGACTAATGTCAAAGAGAGGTACATTTCTCATGACCTGTGAATTACTTTTCTTTTTTGTAGTTCGTCTTGTGATATTTAACTCCTGAATGGTTCAGTGATGGGAGAACATCTCAGGAATGTTTCTTATCATTGTCTACTACCATAAGGGAACTTATTTCCCGTAAGGTATGTTCCATTTCTATTGATTTCTTTGCATTCTTTAACATATTTTGCGGAAAGTCAAAAATGAACCTTGATGATATTTGTCCTGTCAGATCTACCCATGTTCTTTATTGAGAGTGTTCCAATATTTAATTTGTTCTGTCCAGAACTATAATTGTTTTTCCCTTCTGGTTTAAAGAATACTAGCTGAATGCTTATGCTTTGCTATTGATAAAAGAAAATATATTGTAATATTGACTAAAATATATAAAATTATATTATCTATGTAATGTGTTACCTATATTTTTGCTATGGAGAATATTCATTTAGATTTGTTTGTTTTTTAACAGAAGAAAGTTCATTTTACTCACCCAAACTATTTCGCTAGAGCACCTAACCCTTTAAACAAATTTTTGGCTGATTTTATACCCTGAACTATTGAAAATGGTTCAGCTTACTCCCTAATGGTATTTCTGTTCTCTCTCTCTATATATAAGTTGTATTTTGTACTAAAAATTGGTAGGATTGTTAGATGCATTATAACTTATCTTTCAATATTTTTTGATTTTTTTATTACTTTTACATATGTTGGAAACTAATGTAAACATTGAGGTTTCAAATTTCAAGCAAATAGTTATGAACAATTTTGAAATTTTGATAACGGTGTCAACTATACAAACAACAACAACAAAGGCTTTAAGTTCTTAGCAAGTTGAGGTAGTCTAGAGTTAAAATCCAATATAAGTCTCAAATCACGATTTAGGTATGTCAATAGCTGCTTTTTAAGTACTTCTATTTAAATATAGATTTTTAGGTATTCTTTTTTTATTACCTCTTCTCATATAAAAATTAGCTTAAAATATGACTCATATAGAGATGCTATTAAACAATAAAGTGAACCATTTTTAACAATTTAGGGGGTAAAATGAGTAAAAAAATAGTTTAGAGTGTTAAGTACTCCGGTGATAGTTCGGGTGAGTAAAATAGACTTTTTCTTTTTAATTTTAAGAGTTTAAGGGTTATTTGCAAAATTTATAATGGGAGTCATTGGGTGACAGATTTAATGCCACCACACCACTAGATCTTTTAAAGAAGTATAAATACCCATCCTTTTGGTACGGAGAATATTTATCTTAATTTATTTTTATATATGGCTATTCATTTAGATTTGATTGTTTTTTAATATTAGGAAATTCAAGGGGTGATCTGCAAAGTTTACAATGGGAGTAGCTGGGGTGGTAGATTCATTGCCACCATCACTAGAGCCCTTTAAAGGAGTATAGAAGTATAGATGATATTTCTGTGCAGGAAATGTTGCATAATTTTCGAAGTGTCAGTACTTTGCTGTCTACCATATCCATGCTTTCTTTCTTGCAGTCAGAACTGCATTTTTTGTTCACCTTTAGCAACTCCTATTGTTTTACTGAGTAGGACGTGCTAGAAACAAACAAACACTCACTTATTGACACCTAGGATAATTAGTACTCCCTCCATCCTAAAATATAACAATCTAGTATTGGATATTCAGATTTATAGTATTAGGTTATGTCAAATCCGATACTAAATTGCTATATTTTGATATGGAGGTAGTACCTATCATTGCATCTCTATTTCCTATGTTTTGCGCAACATCACAGAATGAGCAATAAACCGATTAGATAGACTTTCCTTTTTTAATTGATACCTTAATATTTTTCTGTGCTCTCATGTTGCTTTTTAGGCTGCTGGGAATGAAGCATTTCAAGCTCATCGATACTCAGAGGCCGTAGAACAATATTCAGCAGCTTTGGCGTGCAATAGTGATTCACGCCCCTTTTCAGCTGTCTGTTTTGGCAATCGTGCTGCTGCATACCAAGCACTTGGTCAAGTTACTGATGCCATAGCAGATTGTTCACTAGCCATGGTTCTTGATGCAACTTATCCCAAGGTACAGTGCAGTAACTTTTGTTCTATGATACACATTTATCATTTTTCACACATTTACATGTGCATAATACATGATAAAATTATTATGTATGAACTGTTTTAGCCCTACATGGTTGTGCATGGATTTCATTAATTGCTTCTTAATTTCAGGCAATTTCAAGGAGAGCCACCTTATATGAAATGATCAGGGATTATGGACAAGCTGCTAATGATTTACGGAAGCTCATCTCACTTCTTGAAAAGCAAGCTAATAAGACTGGATTGTCACCAAAAGTTTTGAACAAGCATAATGATCTGAAGCAGGCACGCACCCGACTTTTATCTGTAGAGGATGAATCAAAAAAAGATACTCCCTTGAATTTGTATTTAATCTTGTAAGTTTTTTTTTCTAAATGAATACCTCTCTCTTTAGGAGTGTTTTTTTGCCCCAAGTTTTTAATCAACCTTAATATTTTCTTTGAATGCATATCTCTGACATTTGATTTTGTACCTTACTGTTCTCATTGATATAGTGGAACGAATAATATCATATATTTTTGAATCTATAATATAGTGATTCTTTTTTCCCTTACTAAGAACACCGCTTTATGTCTTGGATTAGATTTTTTGATAGCACAAGACAGCTGTTTTATAGGAGAGTCAATACTTTGCTATTCCATCTAGCCACACACATGATTTAGGACATCAACTCGATTGTGATGAGTACTCTAGCTGCTCAAGTCATATTATGTTGTAATTTGTATGATCTTATTTTAATTGGGTGTCACCCTTCCTAACTGTTGTTGAATGAGATGAAGCAAATTTATTAGCTCTTATTACGTGGAGATAACTAGTTTCTCTTCCCCCTCTCTATTTTTCAGGGGAATTGAACCATCTTCCTCCCAAGCGGGTATTAAGAAGGCGTACCGGAAGGCTGCACTGAGGCATCACCCAGATAAGGTTCGCATTGTTCCAGAGAATTTCTTGTTGGATTTACACAGAAGACATCCATAACACTAGTTTGACCTGCAGGCTGCACAATTGCTAGTAAGGAGTGAAAAGCCTGATGATGGGTTTTGGAGGGATATCGCCAAGGAGGTTTATGCAGATGCTGATCATCTATTTAAAGCAATTGGGGAGGCATATAATGTTCTTTCAGACTCTGACAAGGTAAAGCACAAAAACAATTAAATATGCTTATGAAAAGTGGCAACCGAGTAATATTTTCATGCACCACTCATCGTAGATTTTTTCTATGGGTATAATCTTGATCAATTCATTATTTTCATAGCAGGAAGTTTCCAAGATAGCATTGCTAACATATTTGCAAAATTTAAGCCTCAACTAAACATTCTTGAAGGATGTTTTTAGGTTGCCAAATACTTTCTGAGAATAGAGCTCTGTATCTTCTCTTTTCTTTTTGGTCGATCCACCGTCTCAATGCATGGATGCTGTTATCTTTACTCCTTAATACAAAGGTGTCGCAATCCTTCTGCACATTCTTTTAAAAAAATGAAAATAATAATGGACAATGCCACTATGAGCAGATGCTGGGTACATAATAGCAACGGAGAAGCCTATACCTACCTTATTTTGGAATATTTAGATGTGCTTGCTACAATGCTACTTATTGATGGCAGAAATATGAAATTTTCTTTTAATTATAAAATGACTCATTGTTTTTTTATTTTAAATTTCCTGCAAAAAAAAGTTGTTCTCTAACTAGTGAAACCTTACCTGTTTTCCTTTTGCAGCGCCAAGAATATGATACTGAAGAGAATTTAAGAAATGCTACAAAGAGAGTTTCCAAGGGGGGGAGGATGCACAGGTCACCTGGACAGCGGTACACCAAACAATATGATAGGGGTTTTAATCCTCGTCCGTGGCAGTCAAATAGATCAAGTGGATCCCGCTCTCGTTGGTCTGGATATGATGACGATTACTGGTGAATTTATTGGTAGATGCTTGTGGTGAGATCTTAATGTGACAAGGATCCATCGCATCAGTTGCATGTGGAGCAAGGCCTCCTTGCACCAATTTGCACGTCATTTGTTCTCTCTGGAGTGGTAGGTGCTATTCTTGAGTCCTAGTGCGCTAACTTAGTCATCCTCATTACACAAGGATGTGCTGCAAGCCTCAGCTTTGACTGTCCATCAGTGTCTTCTTGGTCCTTTCTTTTGGAGAGGATGGAACTGCAAGGATTGGTTGGTTGGGATGATCAATTTTGACACTTCGGATGTTGTAGCTTGAACAGCAGACAATGCATTGTTTGGGAGTGGGACATCAACCTATCTTGGTTGACTTGATGGTCATGGTCTCGAGCCCGAACACTAACACCGGCATCAAAGGCTAACATGGAGAAAATTTCAGCTTCCCTATACGTGGAAGAATAGTTTTGTCCGGTGCAAGATATTCTTTGAAGATAGTAGCCCGAAAGATGATGAGCGAAGTGATACATATTTGTTTGTCGTGTGTGCTGAGGTTGAGGGTTGTGTTTTCTTGTTGACTGACAATTTGGATGATGTCCCATGCCTGACAATGGGTAACAAAGAAAACATGGTATATATGTTTTATACAGATTTCCTGTTGAATGTATAATCCCAAACTCGTTTGTTCTTCACTACACTTGTTCTGGACAAATAAAGAAGAACCATGCTTTCACTGTTGGTTTCAAGGGCAATATCCAGCGTGCTTATTGGAACTTTTTGTTCCTCGATTTCTTTCCAATGTTGGAGTTTGACCTTGAGATTTTACATCTTCCTCCGTACTTGCGGATGGGAGGTTTAGGATTCATAAGGACCTTTCAAATGGCCTATTTATGTACTTGTATGAGTTAAGAAAATGACGGTTCAGACACAGTCACGACGTCACACGGTTATATACGAAGTAGCAGGCATACAAAATGGCGATGCATGGTCTGTGTGTTATGTTAGGTTTTGATATGAGAGGCAGTCAACGTTGGTGTTGCAGGGATCATGGAAATGTCGGTCCCCTCCGATAGGAAACTCTTTCGCCCGAAATTTCCAACCTTTTTTTCCCTTTTTTTTTGTTGTTAACATAATTTATTTGAATTTGACCAAAATTTGTTCAAAATACAATTATTTGAGACCGAAATTTCCAAAACTTCAGTGCCCCCACTTCTCCGGGATATAAAACCTTGGTAGGGATACCAGTTCGGTATGCTAATGCAAAAGCGCAAAAAAAAAACATAAACCACATAAATCAGGAAAATCATGTCGTTAAAGTTCGAGATGCGAGTAGGCTGTGCTAACTCAAAATGGGCTGTTGTCATGTATGTATTGTTAAGGATGCGAGTTAAGTCCTGCGAATGTACGTATGTATTGTTGCCAGACACGCAATGCAACAGATGGGCAGAAGAAGTTAGTCCAACCACGCGTGCGATGTAGAGAAGAAGGGGTTAATCTCCATAAAGTCTTATTTGGCGATCGGTCCCACGGTGGAGGGCGCGCGTGATTCTGTCCGTTTTTAATATTTTTAGGCCATATGTGGGCTTTCCTTTTTTTTTCTTTGGCGAAATCAGGTCTGATGCTTGGTGGGCTTAGTCCATTTAGAACATGGGCCTCACAACCCACATGTACATTTTGTGTTTTGTTTTTTTAAATTGTTTTTTGAATTCGTTTCAAATTTATATACAGAAAATTTATACGTATGAAGTTTCTATACACAAAGTTTATACAAACAAAATATCAATGTAAAAACTTTTCTCTGTATAACTTTTTTCTAGGCGACGCTAACATGCTGCTAATATTCGTTTCAAATTCAAATGTACAGATTTTATATATACCAAGTTTCTATGCATAAGTTTTATATTAAACAAAGTATTTATGTATGCATTTTGTACAGTTTGAATGTATAAACGTTTTTATATGAAAACATATAATATAAACACAAACTTATGGTATACACTCCGTGCACGCCAACTAACAAATTTCACTAAAAAATTTAGAAAAAAAATATTACATCTATAAACAAAATCTCAAATTCCATCTTCAAATTTATTATATTTTATCCATAAAAATAGATAAAATTCTAACATATATATATACTGTTAGATTTTTCTTTTTCTTTTTGTTATGGAGAAAATATAATGAATTTGGAGTTGATACTTTACAGATATTTACGATACTATAAGAAGTATATGTATAATTTTTTTATAAGATTTTTGTGATATTTGTTAGTTTATGTGCATAAGATATGTTTTATTTTTATGTAAAGTATATGTATAAAGGAAAAACGGAGGTGGGTTAGCTAGCTCATGGGCTGGTGGCCCAAGGAAGGTGAAAAGGTAAGTGGGCCTTTTAGTTCTTCTAACTGGGTTCTGCTGAGAAGAGGAAGAGTGGGAGTGGGAGCAACATACGTGGTTTTCTTCGTTATGCAACCGCGCACACCACCTGTTAATCTTCACCAAGTCGATCATGTCATTGTTAACTTGTACTGTAATATTTATTCCATTATCTAAACGAAATTTATTAATGTCCCCTAATCATCTTCAACAATATTATCGCTCTAAAAGTAATTAGGGTTATAGTAGCGACAACTTAAGAAAGAAAAGCCCACTTTCTAAAGTTCTAGCATTGACGTGTGACTAGTGACTAGGGTTGAGCTCGTAATTTCTATCGTCACACTTTCTTCTTCTTGATTTTTAAAGTTTAAAGGTCATCATAAAATAAATTAATTTTTAGCCTCTTAGAAATTTTACTCCTTTAATATCTTTTACTTATCTACTCATCAATATTACTTTTTTATTAATAGGTGATACTTCGATTTTTTTTCACTCCTAATTTTTTTCACTAGTAACCAATTTATTTTAATTTGGCACAAAGGGTGCTACAGGAGGATCCCAATCCAGTAGCTTCCCTTTGTTTCTTGATCATCTCTTCGGGGATTTTGGCGCTTAACATTTCACCCTTCACAATGGAAGGAGACAAAGGAAGAGATTTTATTTTTTTCTTCCCGTACTAGAAATACGATAACATTATGAGGTGCTCTAGATTACTAAGTAATAATCTTTTAATTGACGTGTAAGGGCAAGGACTAAATGGCTCTCCAAACCAAATTATAGCCCACATAGGAAAAAAAAACCTCCAACAAACTCCCTAACTAACAAGTTGGCCAAACCCTCCTAGCGATTTGACAAATCTAATCAGCCACACCCACTAGCCAATGGTGAGCCCCACACATTATCCCGCTTCCTAGATGGCTCTCTTCCTTCTTCCTTCTCTCTCCCACACTGGGCATCGTTGCTCGTTGATTGCCTCTCCCTCTTTGGCACCGTTCACTTCACCTCTAACACCGCCGTCGACCATAAGGGAGCACCGCCACCTTTCCCTCTTTGGCATTGGCCACCTCACCTCTAGTGTCACCGTCAACCTTTCACCATCACTTATAGCCGAAACTGAGCAAATACATCGCCTCTTAGCCCTAGTGTCACTCCTCCCTGCCTCTTCTGCTCTTCGACTCCACCTCTAACTCCATAGTAGAAGAGGACGGATTCCATCGTCACCTGTTACCGCACCGAGCCCAGGCATATAGCCATCTAGTGCCATCGTTTTTGCCCTTGACCATCTAGTGCCGCCACCTCCTCCCTATGACGAGCTCACCACTATCGCCCCGCATCGATCACCGAGGCTTAGCCTTGTATGCCACTTGCCGAAGGTGGTGGAGACGGTGGATAGGTGGAAAAGAAAAAAAAAAGGAAAGAGAAAGGAAGAGTGCCAGTCAGGCCGAACCGACCACGAGATGTGCAGCAGGGGCAGGCGCGGTAAAGCCACACAAGTAGCTAGTGAGGATGGGGAGCCTAGGTCCAACTACTGGAGTAAAACAAGATGTGGATCCGTCCACCGGCGCAGAAGAAGGCAAACACCGACGATTTGTTAGGGATCGGGCTCCTTCCTTTTGGCAGATGGAGTCATTAGTTCATTACCGGATTTCCCTTTTCATCTTTCCCGTGCAAAAAGGGAAAGGAAAATACATGAGCCATCTTGTGTAAAATCTTGAACCTGCTTTTTTTCTATGATCAAAGGATATGAATATTTGATTTGAAATTTCCATTTGATCCACTGTATTCCACGCAACAAGCTTATAAAATTTTTGACATCATGATAAAAACGCTTATGAACTAGATTGTCTGTATGGATAGGTTGCAACTATACATAAAACAACTACAGCCCACCTTGTGAGCCAACTGCATGTTCCTTGTTGATAGATAATTCTACACATATACTTTACAACAACAAAATTTTAGTGACTACTAATCTGAAAGGACTAAAACTCGTAAAAAATATCAACTCAACACATTGCTAGTTGACAAATAATCAGAAGGACTAAAAACCTAAACATGATTACCATGGAATATATATTATGAGCTTCATTCTTAGTATCCCAGGAATTAATATTTTATTGAGCAAGCTATACCCCTGCACGTTGAACCCAAGAATCACAAATACGATCAGAAATACAATCTGGTAATTTTCGTAGAAAAACAATCTGGTAAATTGATTTATCCATTCAAAAATCACCAACATCCTTCTGAAGTTACCAGATGATTAGTATATACACATAGAAGCATTGGAACTTGACATCAGAAGAAAAGAAAGCAGGATTTGACAAAGACCACCAAATTTTACAACAGAAAAGAAGACTATATACAAGCACTGATTTCTACCATGTACACATCTGGGCTATAGGTATATGAATGACATGATAATCTCCTTTTTTTCTTTCGTTTTAGACAGAAAGTCAGCCTATATATGTGTCATGCCTACATGGAGTTCTGTCTAGCTGACGAATATGCAGCTGCAAGGAGGGCAGCACCAGTCCCAGACCCCTCCTCCATCACTCTAAGACTAACAGTGGCCGCAATCTCCTCTCCAAGGATCTCAACTAGGGCTTCATTCAGATACTCTCTGAAGACTGAGTAGCCTTGGAAGAGGCCGCCCTCGATCGCGACAACCGTTCTTCTACGCACGCCTCTCATTGTTCGAACTTGAGTGCTACCACAAAGGGTTCCATCACAGCCGATCTTTTGCAGTATTGCAACAATTGCAGCTGCTGCTAGGCGGGCAGCTCTTTGGGTGATGATGTCAAAGACTCTGACGACAAGCTTCCGAGTCTTAAGAGGAACATCTGGTAGCTGAATAGGAAAAAAAAAAGGTGAGCTGCCAATCTGAAGAAACTGTGCACTGAACAGAAAGGTGAGATTCATCGTGAGCGTTGTAAAAAAACCTTAAGATGTTCCTCCAGTATCTTGCCGACTTCTCTCAAGTCTGGGGAATCATCCTCGCGAATAGCAGCTAAGTTTGGTGTACTGGATGAAAAGACATGACATTAAGGTTTTGACCACTATGTGCAAGATGATCACTTTTGTCTAAAAGTAATTTGATAACAGTTTCGTAAAGCTTGAAATGAAAAACACTTGACCACCAAATTCAACTAAAACATAGCCTTGGAATTAAAAAATGTGATGTTTCAATGGCTCAAGCCAGTTATTTGACAGGCCAATGCAACTAAAACTATGTCATAGAGAATCTAATGTACACGGAATGCAACCCATAAACTGATGTTCATTCCCAGATCTAAAGACCAGCTATACAGAAGGTAAAAAACCTTGCAAGTTACTATGGAAAGATTCGATTATTGAAAGAAATAAGGAACAGCTACAAACCATAATTGGCCACTTGCTCCTAGTCCATTAAATATAAACAATAACCATGGTGCATTTTTAACATTAATAGAAAGAAATAGCAAATGGTAAGCCGATAGCACAAGTTGATAAAACAAAAAACATTGACAAGGAAATAGATCAAGTCATGCTAATGGGAAACTAAGGAACAGAGCAAAGTAGCGCAAACAGGGTAGGATTAGATGGCCTTCATATCACATAGGTGCATAACTTAAGGTACTCCATATTATATACTGTTTTAGAATCATGTTGCAATGGAGATAAGAGGAGCCAAGGAATAGCCAACATATATTTATTTGCTAAAGCATAAACTGATCTGAAAGAAGTAAATTTCAAGTAAGAGGGCACCTTAAGACGGAAGGGGTGGATAGACCATCAGCAGCAGTACCAAATATATCTGATTCTTGAGCCATTTTTTGGAACACCAATCTTGCAATTTCCCCAAGATACACACCAGAGATCATTTTCTCAAAACCCTAGACCAGTTAAATGACATCAATTTCAGCCTAATTATCACAAACTCCAAACTTCCCATTTTTCACAAGGTCTTACCTGGTCATAATAATTCCATGTTTCGTTGTTGAAGCATATATCATAAGGAGTCAATTCTATTTGTGGAGGCCGAAAACTACCCCATTCCACATTTACTACCTGATTCATGGAACATAGTAATACAGAAAAGAATCATCAGAGATTCTGTCTCCGTATTAAAATACTAATCAAATCAGAGATTTAAAGAAATGAAATAAAAGATTAAAACTAGCATACTGTTCGTCCAGAATTGGTAAGATGGCCCAAAGATTTAATAATTGCATCGTTGCGTTCAATATAGCAAGCATTGGTGCCAGCTCCAATAATCACAGCAGCTACTGTGTCCTCGTCATAATAATGCCCCAGAGCTAATGTCCCCACAGTATTGTTCACCTATTTGTTGAACAGTACATAGTAGAATCAACCAGAAATGAATGTTTTTTAATCTGCTTGTGAGAAAAATTACATGCACCAGACTTGGAAATCACTTTTGGATCACAAACCAATACTCAACCAATATATTCACCAGAGCAAAAGAATACATGCGAGCTTAACAAATAACGAATACATAATTTCATCATATATCATACGATCATGAGATTATTCTTAGCAAAATACAAAAAAAGGGCAGGAGATTACAGTGGGGTAATATACACCAATACCGTACTCCCAGCAAGTGACCAATGCAGGGAACTTAAGAATCAAGTTGGTTCATTTTCTTTTCCTAGATCCTAGTATCTTCAAGATGTTTGAAATATTAGAAGTTTAACTTCTGTCCTCTAAATGAATATGAAGCATATTGCTTCCTAGCTTCCAAGTCAGTTACATCTGGAAGAGAAATATTACACTAAATGAAATATTAGCACTCACAAAGGAAATGAACTGATTCTATGAGGATCAGCCAAGACAAAAGATTCACAAATTATCTATTGATAGTCGCATTAGCCCCAGAAGGATTCAGAGTTTTAAGTCCCAGCAAATAAAGGGGCATATTTTCTTTACTGAGCAATAAATGTAAATTAATAGCACTTTTGTTCTTTACACGTGACAATTGAAGAATTTTTAAAGTTCATGCCAAAGCCCCCTTGGACAAAGTTCCCCGTTTTGAATTGCATGTACATACTGAAACCATTTTAAAAAAACAAATAGGATGGATTGCATAGCATCCAGTTGCTGCAAATTTAAATCCAAGTCCATAATTGAATGTAAGCCTAATGTTATTTTGACTGAAATTCAAATTGAAATAGAAAAAAAATATTTCCATTCAAATTAGAAAAGATACCAACTTAGTTACAATTTAAGGCTGATAACGGGAGTAACAGGCCAATGTTTTACACTGAAAACTAAAGCACAGAGGAAATGTATCTCATCTTTCTTCTAGCGGAACCATAGTACTTGTTCTAAATCTGATATTTAAAACAGCGTGCTCACATACAATGGATTATCAGTTACGAAGCAAATTAAGACAGCCAATGCACAAAGAAGAGATTAACGATGGAATAAAAAGAATCAAAATATAAATAAAGATTGCAAAAGCATTCAAACATGTCGAATACTTTTTTCTTAATGGAAGGAGTTTTTTTTTAATACAGAACAAGCCTGCAACGTACCAATATGTTGACTTTCATATTCAGTCCATTCCTAGCAAGGGCTTCATTTAGGCACTGAGCAACATCTTTCCCGACCTTTCCACAGGTACAAAAAACCAGAGTGAAATAGCATAAGAAATCAATAGTAAAACAAGAAGGCTAGGTACTGTGTAGACAAAATGAGGCACATCAGTCATGAAAGAAATGATTGAAGTAAGACGTATAAAGGTATCAAGGTAAATGTAAGGAAAAAATTACACATATATAAGATTTTGTGTTTCATATCCACAATAATAAACCTGCAGGCCTGCCAAGTCACAGGATATTTGAATCATGTGCTAAAGCAGGGACTGAAATAAGCTATTGTAAATGAACAAACATGCACAGCACAGAGGGCACATTACAAGACTTGGTATCCATCATTGTTGTGATGATTGAAAATTTAGAGTTTTGCCAGATTTCTATCTATGTTGTAGTTTATTGCTCATAGAATTATGGAACAGAACTTACATGTTACTTTTCTCTTCAATTTAAATGGAAGGCATACAATATAAAGCAGATTAATTGAAGACATAATTTTGTAACTTACAGCCTCTTCAATTGAAAATTCTTTAGTCCATCGAATTAATGTCCCTGAGGATATGGAAGTCTGTCTCACGGGGAAAGAAAATGTAAAACCAAGTTCCCTCCCCTCATCTTCCCCACCCTCTCGTTCAATAAAATTCTTCAGTGCTGAGGCAATGAAATCGAACAAATCCTGCAAAGAAATTAAAACTCACATACAGAAACTACTAAAAGTTATAGGGAAGTGAAAAAATAAAAGGATGGAACATACATTGCTTGTACCCTTAGTCAATCTTTCAGGGATAGGCTGATGTTCAACTTTTCGATTGATGATTGTAGACCCTGCGCCAAGTTCTACTTTCAGGACTCTAAAGCTTGTTCCCCCAAGATCAATGGAATAATAGATGCCTTCCTCACTCCTGGCCATGTCATGTGAACTACTGTAAGACAATTATCCAATTTCATGTTTCTTAGAAAACTTGTCCACAGGTGGTAGAATATGATGCAATAACTAATAGATAGACCAACATATCATACATGTAAAAATCACGCTGATTTCAGTTTGGGAAAAAAAATATGATATGCATGAACACTGCAGCATTTTATACAACAATATCTACATCGAATGGTTCAAATGAATACAAGGATTACAAAATCATTGATGAAGATTCCCTAAATAAAATTCCCACCAATTCTGTAAAAGTAAGTTTTGAGTCATAAGCTTATGATAAGCCATAAAAAGTTGCCTTGCCAAGTACCTCAAAGTGGGAAAACAGTTCAGGTTTGGACCTGATTAGAAGCTTACACTGTATCAATGCAAAGATCAACAACAAAGGAAGAAGGTGAAAAAACGAGTCTTGGTACTACCATATACCAGTTAATGTCAACGCATTGATATGCCTTAGTTACCACATACCAATGTTACTACATAATTTACCAAATATCAATGTCAGTACATACTCATTCCAATTACCAATTTATTACCAAGAATCTAAATCTGGAGATTTTGGCTGAGAGTTGTACTATAATTTGTATCACTGAGATGTGTGTTGATAAGAAGCATGACGCATCCCGCACTTTCCCTCCAACATACCACCTAGCAATTAATGTCAAATAAAATTGAACCGAAGAACATAACCCACAAGTACCACAATTCTCAACTGAATGTTCTATGCCTAGTGGCCATTATGGATAGCCTAGAACCCAATGCAGACCACTGGCAAAAAGAATGTACTGGCTTCATTAAGAACATCACACTTATAACAAACGATCCAAGATTACAGGATCCTGAGGAATTCGTGATGTGGCAGAAGAGAAACATGTTCAACACTGACCACCACTGTACTGTGTTACAAAAACTGTTCAAAGACTTCAAGAAATGCTAATTATAAACACAGCAACGGCATTGTTCATTTCAATAAACCAGAAAATTTACATTCCAATAAAGTGGCACTGTTCTATGCAAATGCAAAACCACCATTGGTCATCAACACAAGGGATTTGAAAAAGATTTGATAAACGGCCAAATTTGACTAGTGCCCAAGGAAATCAGCACAGCGAATATGATAGAGCATTTAGCAACTCAAGGGTTGGAGTGAAATTAGCACAGGAATGGTAAAGACAGCATTAAAGATCAAATAAACAAAATGCAGAACTTAAATATGCTAAGTTTATGGGTGAAGATATAATAGCGGGTTCTTTGGAATGTTCTTTTACAATTACATATAAAAAAAATCAAGAAATTCCCCTTCCCCCCAAAGTGCCACATCGGAATTTGGAAGCACAGGAATGGTAAAGACAGCATTAAAGATAAAAGAAACAAAATGAAGAACTTAAATGTGCTAAGTTTATGGGTGAAGAAATAATATTGGGTTCTTTGGGATGTTCTTTTACAATTACATAGAAAAAAAATATCAAGAAATTCCCTTTCCCCCCAAAGTGCCACATCGGAATTTGGAAGCCGCAAAAAACATTTTCGAGTGCTCATACTCCGCTGGCCAAAATGGCCAGTCAGCAACGAAGCAAGATTGCAAGAATGAAGAAACCCTACGTACGATACGGTACACCAAAACCCACCGCAAGAACACACACACACGAGAGAGAGAGAGAGAGAGAGAGAGGAACCATCCATGATCCGTCCGCACCAACGCACGTACCCGTCGGGGAGCGCGTCGACGCAGGTGAGCAGCATCCGCACCTTGCTCCCGCCCTCGGACGCGAGCCCTGCGAACATCTCGATGACCAGCGAGTTGACCACCCGCTGCAGCAGCTCCGCCGGCGTGGCGCACCGCTCCTCCAGGTCCCGCACCACCGCCACCGCCCTGTTCCACCGCATCCTCGCCGCCCCTCGCCTCGCCATCATCCCCGCCGCCACCGCGCACGCCACCGCCGCCAACCCCACTGCCGCCACCCGCACCCACCCCGCCCTCCCCTCCATCCCCCCCCCTTCCCCGCGACCGAGTCAATCACGCCCCACACCACCTCGCTGGCGCGCGCGTCCTGCGAGCGCCGTCAGGAAACCCCCCGCGCGCGCGGAGCGCCCAAGGTGTTCGGCGATATGGCTAGGTCGGCGTGGCGCGGCGCGATCGCAACGGCGAAGCGGGCGATGCGCGCAGCAGTGAGAGGGCGGACGACGCGCGGCGAGGAGTTGCGAATAAATAGGCGAGTGGGGGGAGGGGGGGGGGGGGGGGGGCGTGACGTGGGGATGACGTCGGTGGCAGGAGGGGTCATCAATTAATCAATTAAAATCAATTTAGGAGGAGTACTGCCCAAGTTAAGAGGCACCGGTATTTAAATTCTTCCAAGTTTGCAAAAAATCCTCCGTATGAAATTCACCGGGTAGCAATGAATGTCTCCTATATTTGTGTAATTCTGTATTCCCATCGTCGAAATAGAAATAGTGTTGATATTCCATAAATTTGCTGGAAATCTCATCCGGATTTTTTTGGCAGTAAAGGAAATATATTAATTGTGGTATCACGTAATGCTATCTCTATCTATCTATCTACCTATCCTCTGCATCTGTGACGTATATCTTGTAAGATAACAATGGCAGGGCACTAATGATCCCAAAACAGCATTGATTCATGGAGAGCATTTGTGGTTGATGAATAAATGTGAATCTTACAAATATTTTCAATTAATGCAGATGGAATATCACGTTTGGTTTCTAAATTTAGGTCTCCTTTGAACTAAATGGAGGAAAATTAGAGGGATTGTGGAAGAATTGAACTAAATCCCGCCTAAAATCTATAAAACTCATCCTTTTAAGGGATGCATTTACATCTTAAAATTTTACTCAAACAATGACTCCTTTTTACAAATTCCGTAGAAAACGGTGTAATTTTTCTAGGACTCTCGCTTGAGTGTCTACATGGTATATTCCACACAATTCTACAGTAAAAAAATGTATCAAAGGCAAATAGGCTTCGAAATATAAGCATTATTTATTTTTTTTCAGTGTCTGAAATTTCTAACTTCGGCTTAGGGTTTGGTTGAGATTTTGTAATAATTTTAGACAAAATAGTTCATTTTTCGCAAATTGATATCCGCTTCCAAAATTATCTTATTTGTTGTAAGCACCTCTTATTTGTTGTAAG
The DNA here is from genome assembly GCA_030770085.1 of Oryza coarctata. Classification (NCBI taxonomy): domain Eukaryota; kingdom Viridiplantae; phylum Streptophyta; class Magnoliopsida; order Poales; family Poaceae; genus Oryza; species Oryza coarctata. The sequence goes on from CM061471.1 coordinate 12,657,511, forward strand.
CACTAAGAGTGTATTAACTTCTCCATGAACGCAATCTAGAGGTTACACGGGGTGTTCGGCTATCCTAGCTACAGCAGCACAGTTGCTACAGCCGCTGCTGTAGAGATAATCTGTTTGGTACTGCACCTGCGTGCTGCTTTGCAGCCAACATCTAGGCCTACCGAACAACCCATATATGTCTGCTAGTCTTCAATCTAGAGTACAATTGCACCAATCGAGAAGGTTATAATCGATAGTAATGCAAAACAAAGCCTCTTTGAGGGCTTTTTTTTAATAGCTGAATGGCTAGCTGAACGATTTTATAATATACGAATGAATAAATTATTATTAAGTTAAAATTGGATTAAAAACATTTTTAAAGGAACTTGATATATTAAAAAGTTTTTAATAAATCATACTATTTAGAAAATTAGGAAGCATATTGCATTAATCCATTATTCCATTGCTTAAAAAATAACATTCCTAAAGTACATGTACCATTTGTCACTCATGAATTACTCCTATATAAATATTATATTTTATATTTAAAATAAGCTTTGGCTAAACTTATGATGTTTAGTGATCAAACCAATGCGCTCTGACACACAGTTGCCTCATGTTTGGAATCTACCTAGTTCGTCGATCTCCAAAATTCCAAAAAGTGTGACGGTATGAGTGTATAAGATATATTTTTATATTAAAATATTTTTTAACTGTGGATACAAGTTAATATATCTGCTTGTCAAGAGGTTGCTAGTTTTATAGGTAATCCTTTGCCACCCCTCCTAGAGAGTATTTTTATACGACTGTTGTATAGCCGGCACGGCCATTTTATGGCGGCCTCCTTGCTGCCCTCGAGGGTTATAAAACCCTCCTTGCTCAAGCGGTATAAAACCGCTCCATTAAATCCACAAAATTCATTAAAAATTTATTAAAAAAAGAGAAGAAGAGCTGAGAGAGAAAGCTATGCCATGCCGATTTGGTCACTCAACTGCAAGTATATATACCTTCAATCTCATGGTATGTAAATTGTTTTGTTTTGTAGTTGTAGTATGTGTAGGATTGTATTAGCTAGAGTATTGTATGGTGAAATAATTAGTTGTTCCATTGGTAGATTTGTATCTATGTAAAATTTCTTGTTGTCATATTACATGCTATAAGTTTGTTAGATAGGGGATAGTAGAAATTGATGTGTGGTGGTAGATCTATTGATGAAGAATATGACGTAGTTAACCTACCTTTTTTACCAGGCAAAATATCAAGTAAGGTCTTATTTTAGTTATTTCATGGTTAAGACAATGTTAGATATGGTCCAAATAGTGTTGATTTGTTGGAGTTTAGTTTAACGGATAAGGGTATTGATAGACTAGCTAAGAGAAGTTTTGAATTAGTGTATAATTGGTTGATGTGAGGCTTTTGAATCAACTCTAACATCAAAGCAATCATCGTTTATGTTATAGCGAGCCGTACAATAAAAGTTTTTTTTGAAACTTATGCTGGTGGATTGCACTGCCACTTAGAGATGGTATGTGGAGATGTTATTTGAACATGGTTGGCCCCTTGGTATTCTTATGTCAATGCACTAGAACGATAACACCATTGTAATGGATACTTAAGATATTGAGGGTCTAAGCCTTATAAGGGATTCTGTTGGAACAATGGAAAAAAAAGAGGAACAACACATAGAAGAAACAAGACAACCAAGAGGGGTGGCGGATGAGGGGGAGATAGTGGGTAGTATTATGAAGAAAATGGACAAGCAAGATTCGGATAAGGAGCATGCGAAACATGATGGATTGTCAAATAAGAATGATGATGTAATGCTTGTTGAATGGACAAATGATGACTTCTCAAGGCTTGCTATCTCTGAGAGACATCATGTGCCCTGGGAATATAAAGAGAATGAGTTAATTCAGGGTGCTAGGTATGCTTACATGGAGGATTTAAAGAAGGTGGTGAAGCATTAGGTGATGTCACTTCAGACTTCAGAGAGATTTCTAAGTCCTAAAATCAAACAAATCATTATGTGAAGTGAGTTGCATGAAAGATGGGTGCCCCTAGTGAATGCATGCATATAAGGCTAAATGAATTGACTATTGGAAAGTAAGCATCATGACATAGCATCAATGACACTTAGAATGGGTAGAGAAATATCACTACAACATTATATCTGCATTTATTTCAACTAAGATGTATAAAATTATTGTCGATAACTTGAGATTCAAACCAAGATCAATTATTAGCTACATTGATGACACATTCAAGTACACCATTAGTTATGCAAACGCATGGAGGGTGAAATAGAATGTTATCGAGATAAGGTTCGGCACATTTAAAGCATCTTATGATAATTTTTCTTGTCTGTTAGTCTGCATTGTCCAAAGGAATAGAGATAACTACAACGACATTCACACATTACCATCATTTGAGGAGCCTAACAAGAGAGTGTAATAGAGATTAGTTTTCACACTAGGTGCTTGCATCAAGACCTTTATGCACTGTCATCTTATTTTGTGTATCGATGGTATATTTTTGACTAGTAAATAAAGTTGTTAGATATTGACAATAATTTAGAGCTGATGGGAACAATCAAATGTTATCTCTTGTTTTTGCTTTTGTTGAGAGTAAGAACACTAAAATCTCTACTGGTTCATAGAGAGAGTGTATAATCAAGTTGAATGGATGAGACCAAATGTTTGCCTTATACATGATCATCACGTGGGCTTGCTGTGGGTAGTTGATTAACTATAGAATGGTTGGACTGAGAAGGGATATTGAGTTAAGTGGACTGATATTCAAAGTAGGTGGTGCATACATCACATGAGTGCAAATTTTTACAAGCAGTTCAAGAACAAGCACCTAATAGATCTTTTCGAGGCACTATATGCCCACAATCAAGAAAACAAATTTAATGAGCTGTGGAAGAGTTAGATGAGATGACAACAAAACAAAGAGATGAGCAATCTAGGAGGCCACAAGTTGAAGGTTACAAGGCTCTAATAGCTCTTGGTCTTCTATATAACGATGCACCCACTGTAAGAAGGATGTCGGCCTCATCGATTTAGAATTTTTCACAGTGGATTGAGAATGAGCCAAAAGAGAAGTAATCCTTACTGTATGATACTGAATGTTCTTGATTTGACATAATGACAATAAATTTAGTAGAGATTTACAACTAGTTTATGAGATGAGTGCAAGGTTTGCAACTAGTTGGTACAGTTGAATTTATATTTTATGGTAAGGAGGCCTACTTCATGGATCTATATAAGACAACTTGTCCCTCCATGGTAGGTAACAAGATACTCTTCAACCATGTATTGACTAACTACATCGATGAGAAATCTAGAAGGGCATTAAGAATCGAGTGTTAGCTCAAGGTACATGAGAATACATGTATGAGATCTTATGTGTTGATAGGAGCGGGCATGGAATCTACTGTAAAAGAGTTGTGTAGAAATATGCCCTTATGGAGGATGGCCACTGTACTTGCACATGTATGAAGCCTATGCTGATGCACAAGTCTTGCTCTCACGTACTGGTCGCCAGTGGTGATTGTGGCATACTGTCCCGTATTCTTGTCTCACCTTATTTTAGAAAGAAACAATCTTTAAAACTGGAGTAAAGAGATATATGGTTTTGGTATTTTGGAGTCTTACACATCTATAAGTTCGAATATTCTTTACATTCTAGATCTAACAAAATTAAGGAAGAAAGTAGGTCACCGTAAGACAATACGCATTAGAAATGACATGGACAAGTTCGAAGTAGGAGAATGACTAAACGTTATAGCAAGCACGATCAGAATGGCCATACTTACAAGAAGTGCCCTAAGAATTCAATAGGTCTAAGCACAACAGAATATGATCCCTTAGGAGTGGTCACCGATGGAAGTCGACTCTAGGGTGAAGGCACCACATCTAGGTGACCATGTTCTAGGTGTTCTTGTGTTGCTGGTGGTGTTGTAGTATAGTGCCATGTAATAATTTATTGTAATAATACTGTGTATCTTAATATGATGTAGTCCGTTGCGTCTAGGTGACCATGTTCTAGGTGTTCTTGTGTTGTTGTTGGTGCTGTAGTATAGTGTCATGTAATAGATTATTGTAATAATACTGTGTATCTTAATATGTTGTAGTCCGTTACTTGTTTTTCTTGCGTATAGGGACCTCATCTAGGGTGTTTGCCGGAAGCGCCATGTTCTCACAGGGGTCACATGTCACCCTATCTCAGGTTGCCGCCACCATGGGCAACCCCCACATGGGGTTCGACTTCGGCCTCGCGCCGCCGGGCGCCGCCTCCGATCGCTCGGCTGCCCAGCTGGCCCCTCCCCGCCGCGCGCCGCGGCTGGCCAAGCGGCGCCACGCGGTCGCCTCCTCCCGCTCCCGCCAGCCTCCTGCGGCGTCTCCCTCCGCGGCGGCGCAGTGGAATCCGTTCGGTGGCGGTACGGATGGCACGGGACAGGATGGGATCGGGGAGATCGCGGGCGGTGTTGGTGTTGGAGCCAGGGAGGGTCAGAACGGTGGCTTTGTGTTTGGCGGTGCCGCTCCCGCTACGAGTCAGCAGCCTCCAGTGGCGTCATCCAACGAAGAAGCCCCCTTCGTCTTCGGGAGCGCGAGGGACAACTTGACTCGGTTCGAGGAGGGATGGTCGGCTTCGGCGAAGCTGCCTGAGAAAATGGGGAGGATGAATCTTCAGACTCCAGGTGAGAGTAGCGTCAATGTCAGTAAGGATGGGAGCTCCATTTTTGGAGTTGATATACCTGGTTTGGTTTCCAACAGTGAAGTGAATGTGCTCCCGGAGAAACTGAGGCAGCTGAATATAAGCAGCGGAGTGCTGGTGCAGGGTGATAATGGTGTGCCAAAAACATTTTTGTTTGGAGGTAATGAAGCCGTGACTTCTTCTGATAGGAGCGCTCCTGTCCCTGGTGCAGACTCACGCGCTTTCAGCTCAGTTAATTCTACCAAGGCAGATGGTGTTCCAGAGAAGCCGACGCAGTTCAATGTAGGCAATCAAACGCCTTTGGGAAGGATGGGGAGTGAATCTACTAAGGGCGCACCACCGGTTTTTGTGTTTGGAGGGAACACATCCAGTGACCATGTGGATAGGACTAATGATGTTTCTTCTGGTGATAATACTAATCCATCTAATACATTCAATGGTATTGATGGCACAGGTCTGCTTCCCAAGAAGATAACACAGTTGAATACAGGAAGCAGTGTTGCCTTTCAGCAGAAGGAAAGTGGAGGCAGCAATTGTCAAGCTTCTGTTCCACCTAATTGTGTTAATAATTTGCCTTCAGAGTTGCCATCATGTTTGAATGTAGGAGGTGGAGTTACGCAGAGTAACTCTGGTTATTCATCAAATGTGTTTATATTTGGAAGTCATGCGGATGATGGTGGCAATTTTGTCACTGGTGCAAATTCAAACACTTTTACCTCAGTTCATGGTAATGCGGAGAGCACACTTCAAGAGATGACAAAATTGAACATAGGCCATGGAACCCCATCCAACAACAATAAAGATGAAACTGCTCACCAGCCTCCAGAGGTATCTGGTTTTGGAACTAATGCAGCCACAACCTTTTCTTCTGCCCATGCAGCAAGCATGCCATTCTCAAGTATTCAAACTAATGTATCCTTTGAACTAAAGGGTAATGGAAGGAACTTGGCTAATGAGGATATTGGAAAGTTTACACATTCCAGATCATATAATGATCAAGGTTATGGGCCAAGTAATTTTGTTTTCAGCCGTGGCAGCAATGCAGTCCTTCCTTCTGAAGGATCTGCAGAACATGCATTACAAGATGAGATCAACAAATTAAACATCAACAGGGAAGGGACTTCAGTCGGATCTACTAAAGTGAATGAATCTTCTTCCCAATTTGTGTTCAGAAGTAAAGCAGAAGCCAATCCAGTATTTGGTACCATTCCCCAGCCCAATGTTGAGGAGTCACGTGCATTTACACATTCAAATCATTCATCTAGTTTCTCTACTTCTGGAAATGGAATGCCATCTTTCAGTTTCATAACTACGAATACAGCAAGTGATACTATTCCCGGTGAATCTTGTGCAGTCAGACCGGAGCCAGCTTGGTGTTCCAAAGAGAGCTTATTTGGTATTGACTATATAAAATCAGTGTATAAAGATAAAAAAGAAGCACATAAAAACACAAAGAAAAATAAAAGGCCCGCCAAGCTAAAGCAGTGTGCTCAACCCCATCACTTTGCTTCTCAAGAAACATGCACCACTGGGCTAGACATGGATTTTGCAGGTGACTACTCACCAATGGATTGTTCCCCTTATCCTGCAACAGTTGAACAGGTATCAAAAGAGGCATCAGTGACTTCTGATCAGTCTGTTCATATATGTGATTATGGTGTCTCAAACCAGAACTCTAGTTGTGCTGAAGATCTAGTTTCTGCAACTGAGCACTTGATTATTGATGCAGATCTTCCAACATTCGAAGAGGAAGGTAGAGTTACCAATTTAGACACATCTGCGAACAGCTTTGCTAGCAGCTTTTCTAGTTTTGATGAGGAAGTAAATATACCTAATGTATTGCAACCTTCTTCTTCCAATATGAATGTTGCTGCTAATTGTAAACCTAAATCAGCCCCAGCTGAAGTTTGGGATGATGCTTTTGGGCACAACGATCAAGGGCAAGCCCATGAAGAGAATGGCTACAGAACAGTGCACGAGATTGGTGAACATGTCACTTTCCAAGGAAGCTCAGCAGATTTTAGTGGGCTGAACTTTACCTTCGGAGTGTCTTTATCTCCCCAAATCTCGTTGTCAACACAAAGACATAACACAAGAAGGAAGGTAAGAACTAAGTCTGGTCACCTGCCTAAGCCTTCAGCTACTCAGGCTTCCGTACAGCCAAAATCACCACTAGACGCACAGACCATGCAGTTTTCCCCTGAAAGAAATAAAACAGGGAATTCATCAGGTGAGCAGTCAACAAGAGGTGCATCAACTTCTGCAGCCTCGGAGACTTGTGAAACCTGGCGTGCAAGGTTTGTATGATGATGGTTTATTTTTGTCTGTTTGTTGTTGTCATTTTCATGTCATGTATATCCATGGTTGTTAAGGCGTCACTATAGTGCTAAGGCACTCCCAGGGGTCAAGGTGTCCCTCTGCCTTAAGGGCATAACACAGAGAGGGAGAGAGAGAGAGGTTAAGGAAGCAGCAACTTCACATTCTTCCTTGTCTCTGCTCCATGCCATCCCCATCTTGCTCCCCCTTAGCTCTGGTCTCCACTACCTTCGTTTTCTCTCCCTGTGCCAGATTCATTTGAGTCAGGGGAGCAGTGCCAGACCCATCCAAGTCAGGGAAGGAGCACATGCAGAGTGGAGCGCTGGATTTATTTTGAATCAGTGGGGAAGGAGTGCAGAAAGAGGAGAAGAGCTTGCATGAGGAAGAAGCCGGCGCAGAGGAAGAAGCGACGTACAGTGCGAGGAAGAAGAAACGACGCCGAGGCAGTGCTATGAGAGGAGAGACTCACCCGATGCTTTGTTAGGGTTATCTCTTTGACCCTGGGCTGGCGTGGGCTTTGTTGGTGGCATGGTCTTTGTGGGCTGGTCTGTTAGGCTAATTTCCTTTCTGTCTCTCTTCTAGTCGCTACTAATCGTGTGGATTATGGTGTCGCCTCGCCTTACCACTTTACCACCATAGCGGTAAGGCGAGGGTGGATCGCCTCAGGTCGCCTTATGCCTAACAACCATGTGTATATCTTTTTACATGACATTATGTCATCATTCAAATTTGATTTTGATATACCATATCTTATTCATTTTATTTTGGCCAGTGGAAATCAAGCCTACTCAAATGGTCACTTTTCTACCGCAGAGGAGTATTATACCTGTGGAATAAATTCTGTTTCCAGTCCTGGCTCTTCTGGACACTGCTCCCATGCACTGATGCTTTGCTACAGCAACTGTGCAGCTACCAGGATGTCGCTTGGGAGAATGAGAGAAGCTCTTCAGGATTGTTTGATTGCTACATCAATTGATCCCTCCTTTCTCAAGGCTAAAGTTAGAGCTGCAAAGTAAGGAGTTGCTACAACCCAAGTAGTTCTTTTAATTTTTAAACGAGATAGTATATCTAGTTCAATGATTACAAATCAATTAGTATGATTGAGAGGGCATTGATGTGTTCTCTTTTTCTGGTAAGCACTCAGTAGTAGAATGTACTGCTTTTATTATGGAAGATGATTAAATATTTTGAAACATGCATAATTGGAAAATCAGATCTGCATGTTCCAGTTGTATTAGTACTGTCTTAATTAGATTATTCAAATATTCACTATATAACTTTGGTGTGCTTTGGAGAAACTGAACTGTAGTCCACTGATGTTCCCCCCCCCCCCCTGGAAACATGTCCCTTTATGTTGTACTGGAGCACTGGAGGGATTATTCACTCTGCTACAGTGCTACTTCGAATAAACATACCACCTTCATACTTTCTAAGTAATTTGTAGGCTAATTTTATTATGCATCTGTATAGCCCATGCTGTTTTGGCTATTACTCATGGGATTTTTTTTCTGGATTCCTGTAGGAATTGAACCGTTTCCTCTAATGGAACTCATTGATTTAGTTATCTAACTTGCTACCATATATGGATGCAGTTGCCAGCTTGCACTTGGGGATCTTGAAGATGCAGCAAGGAGTTACACAACCTGTTTAAAGTCCAGTAAGACTTCTGGTTCTGACATCAAAATGTTTGCTGAGGCTTCTGATGGTCTTGAAAGAGTCCAGGTGTGCTATCTTTCTGCTCAGGGATCACTTTAAGTTCTTTATTTTGTATTAATTACTGTTCATGTGTTTTATAATCCTTTTGCTATCTACTTTTCATTTATGAAAATTTCAAAGGGTATATAATTACTAATTTGTTATTTATTATGTTTTTTTAGAACTATAATGACTATTATTAGTTACTTTCAAGCAACACTGCACAAATGACTTTTAGTGGAACACATGCAAAGTATAGTTTTGCATATTCAATAGGTCAACCCGTTGTTGACTAGGTACTGTTAATGGCTTGACTTTCAGCTTCTGATCTACTACTAGAAGTATACTATAACCGCTCATGGTGAGTAAGTAGAGTAGCAGAGAGAGGGAGCCAAAGCAGGACGTGGAGCAATATGCTGCCATTTGCTGTTGCACAGTTGCAGTCGACTACTTCGTTATGCTGCTGCTGCTGCTTCTTACCTCCTCCTGTAGCCTACTCTACATCTCTGCCACCCTCCCAAGCTTGCCAGTGGCTGTTCAGTCCTACCCTCATTGTGGGCATGGTCACCTGATCTGGCCAGCTATCAGGACAAAGCTGATAAGGAGTGTCCAGTGATGTTGGGAGGAGAAAGCCAGCCGAGAGAGAGAGGTTTGTGTCATGGGGATAGACAGGTGGTCAACTTCATAGCTTGAGGGCTGAAATCTGAGCTGGATTGACCCATTTCATCATTTCCTTCCTTTCCCTTCTTTTTTTGTTTTGTTTGCATCAATCACTACTATCACCTTTACCTGTTGCTTCATGACACCATGATGGCAAAACCTCTTCCGTCTCCCCCTTCCTTTCCTCTGCCTTCCTGTCCCTTCCAGCTAATCTGTTCCTAGTGTGATGAGTAATCGAAGAATCTTAAGTTGGCCAACTAGGTGTTCATGTTGAGTCATGATCTCAAATTGCCATCAGGGACTGACCAAGTGATTAATGGCAGTTAGTTGGACCACTTAACAAACAGTTTGCTGGCAATGAAAATTAGAAAAAAAAATCTGAATTAGGATTGTAAAAGGTACCCTTGATGAAGTTTACACCATTTTGGACATGGCATGGTCCCCACTACATGTATTTGACTGCTACTTGTATGATATGAAAATTTTCATGACAAATCTAATTACATTGATTTCAGATGACCAATCTTCATAGACTTTTACATAGTAGTGGTGCAAGTAATAGAAGTTTGGTAGCACAGTTCCTAAAACATCATATTTGTTCTGAGCAAATGGAGTATACATAAAAAAGGGTAAATCTGTCCTGCTCAAATTTCAATTGATCCAATGATCAACTTTATCTTTGTCTTTACCATCCTAGGAAATATAAAGCAGATGACAAAATTATATATATTTTTGGCTAGCGAGTTGACTGATCATTAAGCTTGTTGGAGTTGCCAAATAGGATGGTTTTTGCCCATCATGCCTTACTTAGAAATTCAGTATAGAGCTTTGATGAGCATTCTGATCTGTGTTGCATTTACTATATTTCCAATATCATTCTGTTCATGTCACTGTATTAGTAGGCTTAATCTAGCCTTTCACATCACCATGAACAATTGTAATCTGTCGACCAATCTGATGCTTGTACTGTTGGGTTCTCTTTCAGTTTGTACATCTAACATCTTAATGGCAGCCAGCTTCTATTTCTTAATCATTTTCCCATGCACCATTACGTCCTATATGAGGATATCACAGGGACTATTTACACTTGATAATAAAGGAATTCTATTCTGCTAGTGGAAGTATTTTCATTGATGACTGTGCTTGTAGTAGTCATTGCCTTGTAGTGACATCCAAGGAATGTCAGTCGTTATTGTCTCTAGCAGTCACCAGAAGTCCAGAAGCAAACCACTACCCTTGTTAGAATGGAAGGAATTAGTAGTAAATTCTTATTCTGCCAAAATTATCTGTTTGCTCCTGATATACTTCCTTGGTTTATTAAGATATATTTGAATTAACAACTTTTCACTCGAAATATTCTTTTTTTTGCTTGTTATAGCATTATACCTCGTTGATATGATGACATCCTTTAATCTATACTGCAGAGAGTAGCAGATTGGATATCACAATCTGAGGAGCTTCTTAAGAAAAGAACAGTACCTGAAGCAATAATGGCTTTAGAATTGATCTCCAATGCATTGAACATAAGCTCGCACTCAGATAAACTAATGGAGATGAAAGCGGAGGCACTACTGACGGTCTGTAATTTTTTCTCATTTGCTGTTTTGTATCCATGGTTTTTTTGTGAACTATTACACTATTGTATGTCTTAGTGCTTCTTGCTTTATCAATGATTTTGATTTTCCTCATTTTCTTAATCTGTGGTTACTAATATAGTTGTTGCACTGAACAGCTATGGAAATATGAAGAAGTTGTTCAACTATGTCAGGAAACAGTTGTTTTAGCTGAAAAGAATCCCAGTGCATCTGAAACTACAGAATGCTCAAGGAGGCTCTGGTGGACATACTTCATTTGCAAGACTTACTTCCTTTCAGGCAAACTTGAAGACGCTCTTGAGTTGCTAAATAAGCATCAGCAAGTGACTAATGTCAAAGAGAGGTACATTTCTCATGACCTGTGAATTACTTTTCTTTTTTGTAGTTCGTCTTGTGATATTTAACTCCTGAATGGTTCAGTGATGGGAGAACATCTCAGGAATGTTTCTTATCATTGTCTACTACCATAAGGGAACTTATTTCCCGTAAGGTATGTTCCATTTCTATTGATTTCTTTGCATTCTTTAACATATTTTGCGGAAAGTCAAAAATGAACCTTGATGATATTTGTCCTGTCAGATCTACCCATGTTCTTTATTGAGAGTGTTCCAATATTTAATTTGTTCTGTCCAGAACTATAATTGTTTTTCCCTTCTGGTTTAAAGAATACTAGCTGAATGCTTATGCTTTGCTATTGATAAAAGAAAATATATTGTAATATTGACTAAAATATATAAAATTATATTATCTATGTAATGTGTTACCTATATTTTTGCTATGGAGAATATTCATTTAGATTTGTTTGTTTTTTAACAGAAGAAAGTTCATTTTACTCACCCAAACTATTTCGCTAGAGCACCTAACCCTTTAAACAAATTTTTGGCTGATTTTATACCCTGAACTATTGAAAATGGTTCAGCTTACTCCCTAATGGTATTTCTGTTCTCTCTCTCTATATATAAGTTGTATTTTGTACTAAAAATTGGTAGGATTGTTAGATGCATTATAACTTATCTTTCAATATTTTTTGATTTTTTTATTACTTTTACATATGTTGGAAACTAATGTAAACATTGAGGTTTCAAATTTCAAGCAAATAGTTATGAACAATTTTGAAATTTTGATAACGGTGTCAACTATACAAACAACAACAACAAAGGCTTTAAGTTCTTAGCAAGTTGAGGTAGTCTAGAGTTAAAATCCAATATAAGTCTCAAATCACGATTTAGGTATGTCAATAGCTGCTTTTTAAGTACTTCTATTTAAATATAGATTTTTAGGTATTCTTTTTTTATTACCTCTTCTCATATAAAAATTAGCTTAAAATATGACTCATATAGAGATGCTATTAAACAATAAAGTGAACCATTTTTAACAATTTAGGGGGTAAAATGAGTAAAAAAATAGTTTAGAGTGTTAAGTACTCCGGTGATAGTTCGGGTGAGTAAAATAGACTTTTTCTTTTTAATTTTAAGAGTTTAAGGGTTATTTGCAAAATTTATAATGGGAGTCATTGGGTGACAGATTTAATGCCACCACACCACTAGATCTTTTAAAGAAGTATAAATACCCATCCTTTTGGTACGGAGAATATTTATCTTAATTTATTTTTATATATGGCTATTCATTTAGATTTGATTGTTTTTTAATATTAGGAAATTCAAGGGGTGATCTGCAAAGTTTACAATGGGAGTAGCTGGGGTGGTAGATTCATTGCCACCATCACTAGAGCCCTTTAAAGGAGTATAGAAGTATAGATGATATTTCTGTGCAGGAAATGTTGCATAATTTTCGAAGTGTCAGTACTTTGCTGTCTACCATATCCATGCTTTCTTTCTTGCAGTCAGAACTGCATTTTTTGTTCACCTTTAGCAACTCCTATTGTTTTACTGAGTAGGACGTGCTAGAAACAAACAAACACTCACTTATTGACACCTAGGATAATTAGTACTCCCTCCATCCTAAAATATAACAATCTAGTATTGGATATTCAGATTTATAGTATTAGGTTATGTCAAATCCGATACTAAATTGCTATATTTTGATATGGAGGTAGTACCTATCATTGCATCTCTATTTCCTATGTTTTGCGCAACATCACAGAATGAGCAATAAACCGATTAGATAGACTTTCCTTTTTTAATTGATACCTTAATATTTTTCTGTGCTCTCATGTTGCTTTTTAGGCTGCTGGGAATGAAGCATTTCAAGCTCATCGATACTCAGAGGCCGTAGAACAATATTCAGCAGCTTTGGCGTGCAATAGTGATTCACGCCCCTTTTCAGCTGTCTGTTTTGGCAATCGTGCTGCTGCATACCAAGCACTTGGTCAAGTTACTGATGCCATAGCAGATTGTTCACTAGCCATGGTTCTTGATGCAACTTATCCCAAGGTACAGTGCAGTAACTTTTGTTCTATGATACACATTTATCATTTTTCACACATTTACATGTGCATAATACATGATAAAATTATTATGTATGAACTGTTTTAGCCCTACATGGTTGTGCATGGATTTCATTAATTGCTTCTTAATTTCAGGCAATTTCAAGGAGAGCCACCTTATATGAAATGATCAGGGATTATGGACAAGCTGCTAATGATTTACGGAAGCTCATCTCACTTCTTGAAAAGCAAGCTAATAAGACTGGATTGTCACCAAAAGTTTTGAACAAGCATAATGATCTGAAGCAGGCACGCACCCGACTTTTATCTGTAGAGGATGAATCAAAAAAAGATACTCCCTTGAATTTGTATTTAATCTTGTAAGTTTTTTTTTCTAAATGAATACCTCTCTCTTTAGGAGTGTTTTTTTGCCCCAAGTTTTTAATCAACCTTAATATTTTCTTTGAATGCATATCTCTGACATTTGATTTTGTACCTTACTGTTCTCATTGATATAGTGGAACGAATAATATCATATATTTTTGAATCTATAATATAGTGATTCTTTTTTCCCTTACTAAGAACACCGCTTTATGTCTTGGATTAGATTTTTTGATAGCACAAGACAGCTGTTTTATAGGAGAGTCAATACTTTGCTATTCCATCTAGCCACACACATGATTTAGGACATCAACTCGATTGTGATGAGTACTCTAGCTGCTCAAGTCATATTATGTTGTAATTTGTATGATCTTATTTTAATTGGGTGTCACCCTTCCTAACTGTTGTTGAATGAGATGAAGCAAATTTATTAGCTCTTATTACGTGGAGATAACTAGTTTCTCTTCCCCCTCTCTATTTTTCAGGGGAATTGAACCATCTTCCTCCCAAGCGGGTATTAAGAAGGCGTACCGGAAGGCTGCACTGAGGCATCACCCAGATAAGGTTCGCATTGTTCCAGAGAATTTCTTGTTGGATTTACACAGAAGACATCCATAACACTAGTTTGACCTGCAGGCTGCACAATTGCTAGTAAGGAGTGAAAAGCCTGATGATGGGTTTTGGAGGGATATCGCCAAGGAGGTTTATGCAGATGCTGATCATCTATTTAAAGCAATTGGGGAGGCATATAATGTTCTTTCAGACTCTGACAAGGTAAAGCACAAAAACAATTAAATATGCTTATGAAAAGTGGCAACCGAGTAATATTTTCATGCACCACTCATCGTAGATTTTTTCTATGGGTATAATCTTGATCAATTCATTATTTTCATAGCAGGAAGTTTCCAAGATAGCATTGCTAACATATTTGCAAAATTTAAGCCTCAACTAAACATTCTTGAAGGATGTTTTTAGGTTGCCAAATACTTTCTGAGAATAGAGCTCTGTATCTTCTCTTTTCTTTTTGGTCGATCCACCGTCTCAATGCATGGATGCTGTTATCTTTACTCCTTAATACAAAGGTGTCGCAATCCTTCTGCACATTCTTTTAAAAAAATGAAAATAATAATGGACAATGCCACTATGAGCAGATGCTGGGTACATAATAGCAACGGAGAAGCCTATACCTACCTTATTTTGGAATATTTAGATGTGCTTGCTACAATGCTACTTATTGATGGCAGAAATATGAAATTTTCTTTTAATTATAAAATGACTCATTGTTTTTTTATTTTAAATTTCCTGCAAAAAAAAGTTGTTCTCTAACTAGTGAAACCTTACCTGTTTTCCTTTTGCAGCGCCAAGAATATGATACTGAAGAGAATTTAAGAAATGCTACAAAGAGAGTTTCCAAGGGGGGGAGGATGCACAGGTCACCTGGACAGCGGTACACCAAACAATATGATAGGGGTTTTAATCCTCGTCCGTGGCAGTCAAATAGATCAAGTGGATCCCGCTCTCGTTGGTCTGGATATGATGACGATTACTGGTGAATTTATTGGTAGATGCTTGTGGTGAGATCTTAATGTGACAAGGATCCATCGCATCAGTTGCATGTGGAGCAAGGCCTCCTTGCACCAATTTGCACGTCATTTGTTCTCTCTGGAGTGGTAGGTGCTATTCTTGAGTCCTAGTGCGCTAACTTAGTCATCCTCATTACACAAGGATGTGCTGCAAGCCTCAGCTTTGACTGTCCATCAGTGTCTTCTTGGTCCTTTCTTTTGGAGAGGATGGAACTGCAAGGATTGGTTGGTTGGGATGATCAATTTTGACACTTCGGATGTTGTAGCTTGAACAGCAGACAATGCATTGTTTGGGAGTGGGACATCAACCTATCTTGGTTGACTTGATGGTCATGGTCTCGAGCCCGAACACTAACACCGGCATCAAAGGCTAACATGGAGAAAATTTCAGCTTCCCTATACGTGGAAGAATAGTTTTGTCCGGTGCAAGATATTCTTTGAAGATAGTAGCCCGAAAGATGATGAGCGAAGTGATACATATTTGTTTGTCGTGTGTGCTGAGGTTGAGGGTTGTGTTTTCTTGTTGACTGACAATTTGGATGATGTCCCATGCCTGACAATGGGTAACAAAGAAAACATGGTATATATGTTTTATACAGATTTCCTGTTGAATGTATAATCCCAAACTCGTTTGTTCTTCACTACACTTGTTCTGGACAAATAAAGAAGAACCATGCTTTCACTGTTGGTTTCAAGGGCAATATCCAGCGTGCTTATTGGAACTTTTTGTTCCTCGATTTCTTTCCAATGTTGGAGTTTGACCTTGAGATTTTACATCTTCCTCCGTACTTGCGGATGGGAGGTTTAGGATTCATAAGGACCTTTCAAATGGCCTATTTATGTACTTGTATGAGTTAAGAAAATGACGGTTCAGACACAGTCACGACGTCACACGGTTATATACGAAGTAGCAGGCATACAAAATGGCGATGCATGGTCTGTGTGTTATGTTAGGTTTTGATATGAGAGGCAGTCAACGTTGGTGTTGCAGGGATCATGGAAATGTCGGTCCCCTCCGATAGGAAACTCTTTCGCCCGAAATTTCCAACCTTTTTTTCCCTTTTTTTTTGTTGTTAACATAATTTATTTGAATTTGACCAAAATTTGTTCAAAATACAATTATTTGAGACCGAAATTTCCAAAACTTCAGTGCCCCCACTTCTCCGGGATATAAAACCTTGGTAGGGATACCAGTTCGGTATGCTAATGCAAAAGCGCAAAAAAAAAACATAAACCACATAAATCAGGAAAATCATGTCGTTAAAGTTCGAGATGCGAGTAGGCTGTGCTAACTCAAAATGGGCTGTTGTCATGTATGTATTGTTAAGGATGCGAGTTAAGTCCTGCGAATGTACGTATGTATTGTTGCCAGACACGCAATGCAACAGATGGGCAGAAGAAGTTAGTCCAACCACGCGTGCGATGTAGAGAAGAAGGGGTTAATCTCCATAAAGTCTTATTTGGCGATCGGTCCCACGGTGGAGGGCGCGCGTGATTCTGTCCGTTTTTAATATTTTTAGGCCATATGTGGGCTTTCCTTTTTTTTTCTTTGGCGAAATCAGGTCTGATGCTTGGTGGGCTTAGTCCATTTAGAACATGGGCCTCACAACCCACATGTACATTTTGTGTTTTGTTTTTTTAAATTGTTTTTTGAATTCGTTTCAAATTTATATACAGAAAATTTATACGTATGAAGTTTCTATACACAAAGTTTATACAAACAAAATATCAATGTAAAAACTTTTCTCTGTATAACTTTTTTCTAGGCGACGCTAACATGCTGCTAATATTCGTTTCAAATTCAAATGTACAGATTTTATATATACCAAGTTTCTATGCATAAGTTTTATATTAAACAAAGTATTTATGTATGCATTTTGTACAGTTTGAATGTATAAACGTTTTTATATGAAAACATATAATATAAACACAAACTTATGGTATACACTCCGTGCACGCCAACTAACAAATTTCACTAAAAAATTTAGAAAAAAAATATTACATCTATAAACAAAATCTCAAATTCCATCTTCAAATTTATTATATTTTATCCATAAAAATAGATAAAATTCTAACATATATATATACTGTTAGATTTTTCTTTTTCTTTTTGTTATGGAGAAAATATAATGAATTTGGAGTTGATACTTTACAGATATTTACGATACTATAAGAAGTATATGTATAATTTTTTTATAAGATTTTTGTGATATTTGTTAGTTTATGTGCATAAGATATGTTTTATTTTTATGTAAAGTATATGTATAAAGGAAAAACGGAGGTGGGTTAGCTAGCTCATGGGCTGGTGGCCCAAGGAAGGTGAAAAGGTAAGTGGGCCTTTTAGTTCTTCTAACTGGGTTCTGCTGAGAAGAGGAAGAGTGGGAGTGGGAGCAACATACGTGGTTTTCTTCGTTATGCAACCGCGCACACCACCTGTTAATCTTCACCAAGTCGATCATGTCATTGTTAACTTGTACTGTAATATTTATTCCATTATCTAAACGAAATTTATTAATGTCCCCTAATCATCTTCAACAATATTATCGCTCTAAAAGTAATTAGGGTTATAGTAGCGACAACTTAAGAAAGAAAAGCCCACTTTCTAAAGTTCTAGCATTGACGTGTGACTAGTGACTAGGGTTGAGCTCGTAATTTCTATCGTCACACTTTCTTCTTCTTGATTTTTAAAGTTTAAAGGTCATCATAAAATAAATTAATTTTTAGCCTCTTAGAAATTTTACTCCTTTAATATCTTTTACTTATCTACTCATCAATATTACTTTTTTATTAATAGGTGATACTTCGATTTTTTTTCACTCCTAATTTTTTTCACTAGTAACCAATTTATTTTAATTTGGCACAAAGGGTGCTACAGGAGGATCCCAATCCAGTAGCTTCCCTTTGTTTCTTGATCATCTCTTCGGGGATTTTGGCGCTTAACATTTCACCCTTCACAATGGAAGGAGACAAAGGAAGAGATTTTATTTTTTTCTTCCCGTACTAGAAATACGATAACATTATGAGGTGCTCTAGATTACTAAGTAATAATCTTTTAATTGACGTGTAAGGGCAAGGACTAAATGGCTCTCCAAACCAAATTATAGCCCACATAGGAAAAAAAAACCTCCAACAAACTCCCTAACTAACAAGTTGGCCAAACCCTCCTAGCGATTTGACAAATCTAATCAGCCACACCCACTAGCCAATGGTGAGCCCCACACATTATCCCGCTTCCTAGATGGCTCTCTTCCTTCTTCCTTCTCTCTCCCACACTGGGCATCGTTGCTCGTTGATTGCCTCTCCCTCTTTGGCACCGTTCACTTCACCTCTAACACCGCCGTCGACCATAAGGGAGCACCGCCACCTTTCCCTCTTTGGCATTGGCCACCTCACCTCTAGTGTCACCGTCAACCTTTCACCATCACTTATAGCCGAAACTGAGCAAATACATCGCCTCTTAGCCCTAGTGTCACTCCTCCCTGCCTCTTCTGCTCTTCGACTCCACCTCTAACTCCATAGTAGAAGAGGACGGATTCCATCGTCACCTGTTACCGCACCGAGCCCAGGCATATAGCCATCTAGTGCCATCGTTTTTGCCCTTGACCATCTAGTGCCGCCACCTCCTCCCTATGACGAGCTCACCACTATCGCCCCGCATCGATCACCGAGGCTTAGCCTTGTATGCCACTTGCCGAAGGTGGTGGAGACGGTGGATAGGTGGAAAAGAAAAAAAAAAGGAAAGAGAAAGGAAGAGTGCCAGTCAGGCCGAACCGACCACGAGATGTGCAGCAGGGGCAGGCGCGGTAAAGCCACACAAGTAGCTAGTGAGGATGGGGAGCCTAGGTCCAACTACTGGAGTAAAACAAGATGTGGATCCGTCCACCGGCGCAGAAGAAGGCAAACACCGACGATTTGTTAGGGATCGGGCTCCTTCCTTTTGGCAGATGGAGTCATTAGTTCATTACCGGATTTCCCTTTTCATCTTTCCCGTGCAAAAAGGGAAAGGAAAATACATGAGCCATCTTGTGTAAAATCTTGAACCTGCTTTTTTTCTATGATCAAAGGATATGAATATTTGATTTGAAATTTCCATTTGATCCACTGTATTCCACGCAACAAGCTTATAAAATTTTTGACATCATGATAAAAACGCTTATGAACTAGATTGTCTGTATGGATAGGTTGCAACTATACATAAAACAACTACAGCCCACCTTGTGAGCCAACTGCATGTTCCTTGTTGATAGATAATTCTACACATATACTTTACAACAACAAAATTTTAGTGACTACTAATCTGAAAGGACTAAAACTCGTAAAAAATATCAACTCAACACATTGCTAGTTGACAAATAATCAGAAGGACTAAAAACCTAAACATGATTACCATGGAATATATATTATGAGCTTCATTCTTAGTATCCCAGGAATTAATATTTTATTGAGCAAGCTATACCCCTGCACGTTGAACCCAAGAATCACAAATACGATCAGAAATACAATCTGGTAATTTTCGTAGAAAAACAATCTGGTAAATTGATTTATCCATTCAAAAATCACCAACATCCTTCTGAAGTTACCAGATGATTAGTATATACACATAGAAGCATTGGAACTTGACATCAGAAGAAAAGAAAGCAGGATTTGACAAAGACCACCAAATTTTACAACAGAAAAGAAGACTATATACAAGCACTGATTTCTACCATGTACACATCTGGGCTATAGGTATATGAATGACATGATAATCTCCTTTTTTTCTTTCGTTTTAGACAGAAAGTCAGCCTATATATGTGTCATGCCTACATGGAGTTCTGTCTAGCTGACGAATATGCAGCTGCAAGGAGGGCAGCACCAGTCCCAGACCCCTCCTCCATCACTCTAAGACTAACAGTGGCCGCAATCTCCTCTCCAAGGATCTCAACTAGGGCTTCATTCAGATACTCTCTGAAGACTGAGTAGCCTTGGAAGAGGCCGCCCTCGATCGCGACAACCGTTCTTCTACGCACGCCTCTCATTGTTCGAACTTGAGTGCTACCACAAAGGGTTCCATCACAGCCGATCTTTTGCAGTATTGCAACAATTGCAGCTGCTGCTAGGCGGGCAGCTCTTTGGGTGATGATGTCAAAGACTCTGACGACAAGCTTCCGAGTCTTAAGAGGAACATCTGGTAGCTGAATAGGAAAAAAAAAAGGTGAGCTGCCAATCTGAAGAAACTGTGCACTGAACAGAAAGGTGAGATTCATCGTGAGCGTTGTAAAAAAACCTTAAGATGTTCCTCCAGTATCTTGCCGACTTCTCTCAAGTCTGGGGAATCATCCTCGCGAATAGCAGCTAAGTTTGGTGTACTGGATGAAAAGACATGACATTAAGGTTTTGACCACTATGTGCAAGATGATCACTTTTGTCTAAAAGTAATTTGATAACAGTTTCGTAAAGCTTGAAATGAAAAACACTTGACCACCAAATTCAACTAAAACATAGCCTTGGAATTAAAAAATGTGATGTTTCAATGGCTCAAGCCAGTTATTTGACAGGCCAATGCAACTAAAACTATGTCATAGAGAATCTAATGTACACGGAATGCAACCCATAAACTGATGTTCATTCCCAGATCTAAAGACCAGCTATACAGAAGGTAAAAAACCTTGCAAGTTACTATGGAAAGATTCGATTATTGAAAGAAATAAGGAACAGCTACAAACCATAATTGGCCACTTGCTCCTAGTCCATTAAATATAAACAATAACCATGGTGCATTTTTAACATTAATAGAAAGAAATAGCAAATGGTAAGCCGATAGCACAAGTTGATAAAACAAAAAACATTGACAAGGAAATAGATCAAGTCATGCTAATGGGAAACTAAGGAACAGAGCAAAGTAGCGCAAACAGGGTAGGATTAGATGGCCTTCATATCACATAGGTGCATAACTTAAGGTACTCCATATTATATACTGTTTTAGAATCATGTTGCAATGGAGATAAGAGGAGCCAAGGAATAGCCAACATATATTTATTTGCTAAAGCATAAACTGATCTGAAAGAAGTAAATTTCAAGTAAGAGGGCACCTTAAGACGGAAGGGGTGGATAGACCATCAGCAGCAGTACCAAATATATCTGATTCTTGAGCCATTTTTTGGAACACCAATCTTGCAATTTCCCCAAGATACACACCAGAGATCATTTTCTCAAAACCCTAGACCAGTTAAATGACATCAATTTCAGCCTAATTATCACAAACTCCAAACTTCCCATTTTTCACAAGGTCTTACCTGGTCATAATAATTCCATGTTTCGTTGTTGAAGCATATATCATAAGGAGTCAATTCTATTTGTGGAGGCCGAAAACTACCCCATTCCACATTTACTACCTGATTCATGGAACATAGTAATACAGAAAAGAATCATCAGAGATTCTGTCTCCGTATTAAAATACTAATCAAATCAGAGATTTAAAGAAATGAAATAAAAGATTAAAACTAGCATACTGTTCGTCCAGAATTGGTAAGATGGCCCAAAGATTTAATAATTGCATCGTTGCGTTCAATATAGCAAGCATTGGTGCCAGCTCCAATAATCACAGCAGCTACTGTGTCCTCGTCATAATAATGCCCCAGAGCTAATGTCCCCACAGTATTGTTCACCTATTTGTTGAACAGTACATAGTAGAATCAACCAGAAATGAATGTTTTTTAATCTGCTTGTGAGAAAAATTACATGCACCAGACTTGGAAATCACTTTTGGATCACAAACCAATACTCAACCAATATATTCACCAGAGCAAAAGAATACATGCGAGCTTAACAAATAACGAATACATAATTTCATCATATATCATACGATCATGAGATTATTCTTAGCAAAATACAAAAAAAGGGCAGGAGATTACAGTGGGGTAATATACACCAATACCGTACTCCCAGCAAGTGACCAATGCAGGGAACTTAAGAATCAAGTTGGTTCATTTTCTTTTCCTAGATCCTAGTATCTTCAAGATGTTTGAAATATTAGAAGTTTAACTTCTGTCCTCTAAATGAATATGAAGCATATTGCTTCCTAGCTTCCAAGTCAGTTACATCTGGAAGAGAAATATTACACTAAATGAAATATTAGCACTCACAAAGGAAATGAACTGATTCTATGAGGATCAGCCAAGACAAAAGATTCACAAATTATCTATTGATAGTCGCATTAGCCCCAGAAGGATTCAGAGTTTTAAGTCCCAGCAAATAAAGGGGCATATTTTCTTTACTGAGCAATAAATGTAAATTAATAGCACTTTTGTTCTTTACACGTGACAATTGAAGAATTTTTAAAGTTCATGCCAAAGCCCCCTTGGACAAAGTTCCCCGTTTTGAATTGCATGTACATACTGAAACCATTTTAAAAAAACAAATAGGATGGATTGCATAGCATCCAGTTGCTGCAAATTTAAATCCAAGTCCATAATTGAATGTAAGCCTAATGTTATTTTGACTGAAATTCAAATTGAAATAGAAAAAAAATATTTCCATTCAAATTAGAAAAGATACCAACTTAGTTACAATTTAAGGCTGATAACGGGAGTAACAGGCCAATGTTTTACACTGAAAACTAAAGCACAGAGGAAATGTATCTCATCTTTCTTCTAGCGGAACCATAGTACTTGTTCTAAATCTGATATTTAAAACAGCGTGCTCACATACAATGGATTATCAGTTACGAAGCAAATTAAGACAGCCAATGCACAAAGAAGAGATTAACGATGGAATAAAAAGAATCAAAATATAAATAAAGATTGCAAAAGCATTCAAACATGTCGAATACTTTTTTCTTAATGGAAGGAGTTTTTTTTTAATACAGAACAAGCCTGCAACGTACCAATATGTTGACTTTCATATTCAGTCCATTCCTAGCAAGGGCTTCATTTAGGCACTGAGCAACATCTTTCCCGACCTTTCCACAGGTACAAAAAACCAGAGTGAAATAGCATAAGAAATCAATAGTAAAACAAGAAGGCTAGGTACTGTGTAGACAAAATGAGGCACATCAGTCATGAAAGAAATGATTGAAGTAAGACGTATAAAGGTATCAAGGTAAATGTAAGGAAAAAATTACACATATATAAGATTTTGTGTTTCATATCCACAATAATAAACCTGCAGGCCTGCCAAGTCACAGGATATTTGAATCATGTGCTAAAGCAGGGACTGAAATAAGCTATTGTAAATGAACAAACATGCACAGCACAGAGGGCACATTACAAGACTTGGTATCCATCATTGTTGTGATGATTGAAAATTTAGAGTTTTGCCAGATTTCTATCTATGTTGTAGTTTATTGCTCATAGAATTATGGAACAGAACTTACATGTTACTTTTCTCTTCAATTTAAATGGAAGGCATACAATATAAAGCAGATTAATTGAAGACATAATTTTGTAACTTACAGCCTCTTCAATTGAAAATTCTTTAGTCCATCGAATTAATGTCCCTGAGGATATGGAAGTCTGTCTCACGGGGAAAGAAAATGTAAAACCAAGTTCCCTCCCCTCATCTTCCCCACCCTCTCGTTCAATAAAATTCTTCAGTGCTGAGGCAATGAAATCGAACAAATCCTGCAAAGAAATTAAAACTCACATACAGAAACTACTAAAAGTTATAGGGAAGTGAAAAAATAAAAGGATGGAACATACATTGCTTGTACCCTTAGTCAATCTTTCAGGGATAGGCTGATGTTCAACTTTTCGATTGATGATTGTAGACCCTGCGCCAAGTTCTACTTTCAGGACTCTAAAGCTTGTTCCCCCAAGATCAATGGAATAATAGATGCCTTCCTCACTCCTGGCCATGTCATGTGAACTACTGTAAGACAATTATCCAATTTCATGTTTCTTAGAAAACTTGTCCACAGGTGGTAGAATATGATGCAATAACTAATAGATAGACCAACATATCATACATGTAAAAATCACGCTGATTTCAGTTTGGGAAAAAAAATATGATATGCATGAACACTGCAGCATTTTATACAACAATATCTACATCGAATGGTTCAAATGAATACAAGGATTACAAAATCATTGATGAAGATTCCCTAAATAAAATTCCCACCAATTCTGTAAAAGTAAGTTTTGAGTCATAAGCTTATGATAAGCCATAAAAAGTTGCCTTGCCAAGTACCTCAAAGTGGGAAAACAGTTCAGGTTTGGACCTGATTAGAAGCTTACACTGTATCAATGCAAAGATCAACAACAAAGGAAGAAGGTGAAAAAACGAGTCTTGGTACTACCATATACCAGTTAATGTCAACGCATTGATATGCCTTAGTTACCACATACCAATGTTACTACATAATTTACCAAATATCAATGTCAGTACATACTCATTCCAATTACCAATTTATTACCAAGAATCTAAATCTGGAGATTTTGGCTGAGAGTTGTACTATAATTTGTATCACTGAGATGTGTGTTGATAAGAAGCATGACGCATCCCGCACTTTCCCTCCAACATACCACCTAGCAATTAATGTCAAATAAAATTGAACCGAAGAACATAACCCACAAGTACCACAATTCTCAACTGAATGTTCTATGCCTAGTGGCCATTATGGATAGCCTAGAACCCAATGCAGACCACTGGCAAAAAGAATGTACTGGCTTCATTAAGAACATCACACTTATAACAAACGATCCAAGATTACAGGATCCTGAGGAATTCGTGATGTGGCAGAAGAGAAACATGTTCAACACTGACCACCACTGTACTGTGTTACAAAAACTGTTCAAAGACTTCAAGAAATGCTAATTATAAACACAGCAACGGCATTGTTCATTTCAATAAACCAGAAAATTTACATTCCAATAAAGTGGCACTGTTCTATGCAAATGCAAAACCACCATTGGTCATCAACACAAGGGATTTGAAAAAGATTTGATAAACGGCCAAATTTGACTAGTGCCCAAGGAAATCAGCACAGCGAATATGATAGAGCATTTAGCAACTCAAGGGTTGGAGTGAAATTAGCACAGGAATGGTAAAGACAGCATTAAAGATCAAATAAACAAAATGCAGAACTTAAATATGCTAAGTTTATGGGTGAAGATATAATAGCGGGTTCTTTGGAATGTTCTTTTACAATTACATATAAAAAAAATCAAGAAATTCCCCTTCCCCCCAAAGTGCCACATCGGAATTTGGAAGCACAGGAATGGTAAAGACAGCATTAAAGATAAAAGAAACAAAATGAAGAACTTAAATGTGCTAAGTTTATGGGTGAAGAAATAATATTGGGTTCTTTGGGATGTTCTTTTACAATTACATAGAAAAAAAATATCAAGAAATTCCCTTTCCCCCCAAAGTGCCACATCGGAATTTGGAAGCCGCAAAAAACATTTTCGAGTGCTCATACTCCGCTGGCCAAAATGGCCAGTCAGCAACGAAGCAAGATTGCAAGAATGAAGAAACCCTACGTACGATACGGTACACCAAAACCCACCGCAAGAACACACACACACGAGAGAGAGAGAGAGAGAGAGAGAGGAACCATCCATGATCCGTCCGCACCAACGCACGTACCCGTCGGGGAGCGCGTCGACGCAGGTGAGCAGCATCCGCACCTTGCTCCCGCCCTCGGACGCGAGCCCTGCGAACATCTCGATGACCAGCGAGTTGACCACCCGCTGCAGCAGCTCCGCCGGCGTGGCGCACCGCTCCTCCAGGTCCCGCACCACCGCCACCGCCCTGTTCCACCGCATCCTCGCCGCCCCTCGCCTCGCCATCATCCCCGCCGCCACCGCGCACGCCACCGCCGCCAACCCCACTGCCGCCACCCGCACCCACCCCGCCCTCCCCTCCATCCCCCCCCCTTCCCCGCGACCGAGTCAATCACGCCCCACACCACCTCGCTGGCGCGCGCGTCCTGCGAGCGCCGTCAGGAAACCCCCCGCGCGCGCGGAGCGCCCAAGGTGTTCGGCGATATGGCTAGGTCGGCGTGGCGCGGCGCGATCGCAACGGCGAAGCGGGCGATGCGCGCAGCAGTGAGAGGGCGGACGACGCGCGGCGAGGAGTTGCGAATAAATAGGCGAGTGGGGGGAGGGGGGGGGGGGGGGGGGGCGTGACGTGGGGATGACGTCGGTGGCAGGAGGGGTCATCAATTAATCAATTAAAATCAATTTAGGAGGAGTACTGCCCAAGTTAAGAGGCACCGGTATTTAAATTCTTCCAAGTTTGCAAAAAATCCTCCGTATGAAATTCACCGGGTAGCAATGAATGTCTCCTATATTTGTGTAATTCTGTATTCCCATCGTCGAAATAGAAATAGTGTTGATATTCCATAAATTTGCTGGAAATCTCATCCGGATTTTTTTGGCAGTAAAGGAAATATATTAATTGTGGTATCACGTAATGCTATCTCTATCTATCTATCTACCTATCCTCTGCATCTGTGACGTATATCTTGTAAGATAACAATGGCAGGGCACTAATGATCCCAAAACAGCATTGATTCATGGAGAGCATTTGTGGTTGATGAATAAATGTGAATCTTACAAATATTTTCAATTAATGCAGATGGAATATCACGTTTGGTTTCTAAATTTAGGTCTCCTTTGAACTAAATGGAGGAAAATTAGAGGGATTGTGGAAGAATTGAACTAAATCCCGCCTAAAATCTATAAAACTCATCCTTTTAAGGGATGCATTTACATCTTAAAATTTTACTCAAACAATGACTCCTTTTTACAAATTCCGTAGAAAACGGTGTAATTTTTCTAGGACTCTCGCTTGAGTGTCTACATGGTATATTCCACACAATTCTACAGTAAAAAAATGTATCAAAGGCAAATAGGCTTCGAAATATAAGCATTATTTATTTTTTTTCAGTGTCTGAAATTTCTAACTTCGGCTTAGGGTTTGGTTGAGATTTTGTAATAATTTTAGACAAAATAGTTCATTTTTCGCAAATTGATATCCGCTTCCAAAATTATCTTATTTGTTGTAAGCACCTCTTATTTGTTGTAAGCACTAAGAGTGTATTAACTTCTCCATGAACGCAATCTAGAGGTTACACGGGGTGTTCGGCTATCCTAGCTACAGCAGCACAGTTGCTACAGCCGCTGCTGTAGAGATAATCTGTTTGGTACTGCACCTGCGTGCTGCTTTGCAGCCAACATCTAGGCCTACCGAACAACCCATATATGTCTGCTAGTCTTCAATCTAGAGTACAATTGCACCAATCGAGAAGGTTATAATCGATAGTAATGCAAAACAAAGCCTCTTTGAGGGCTTTTTTTTAATAGCTGAATGGCTAGCTGAACGATTTTATAATATACGAATGAATAAATTATTATTAAGTTAAAATTGGATTAAAAACATTTTTAAAGGAACTTGATATATTAAAAAGTTTTTAATAAATCATACTATTTAGAAAATTAGGAAGCATATTGCATTAATCCATTATTCCATTGCTTAAAAAATAACATTCCTAAAGTACATGTACCATTTGTCACTCATGAATTACTCCTATATAAATATTATATTTTATATTTAAAATAAGCTTTGGCTAAACTTATGATGTTTAGTGATCAAACCAATGCGCTCTGACACACAGTTGCCTCATGTTTGGAATCTACCTAGTTCGTCGATCTCCAAAATTCCAAAAAGTGTGACGGTATGAGTGTATAAGATATATTTTTATATTAAAATATTTTTTAACTGTGGATACAAGTTAATATATCTGCTTGTCAAGAGGTTGCTAGTTTTATAGGTAATCCTTTGCCACCCCTCCTAGAGAGTATTTTTATACGACTGTTGTATAGCCGGCACGGCCATTTTATGGCGGCCTCCTTGCTGCCCTCGAGGGTTATAAAACCCTCCTTGCTCAAGCGGTATAAAACCGCTCCATTAAATCCACAAAATTCATTAAAAATTTATTAAAAAAAGAGAAGAAGAGCTGAGAGAGAAAGCTATGCCATGCCGATTTGGTCACTCAACTGCAAGTATATATACCTTCAATCTCATGGTATGTAAATTGTTTTGTTTTGTAGTTGTAGTATGTGTAGGATTGTATTAGCTAGAGTATTGTATGGTGAAATAATTAGTTGTTCCATTGGTAGATTTGTATCTATGTAAAATTTCTTGTTGTCATATTACATGCTATAAGTTTGTTAGATAGGGGATAGTAGAAATTGATGTGTGGTGGTAGATCTATTGATGAAGAATATGACGTAGTTAACCTACCTTTTTTACCAGGCAAAATATCAAGTAAGGTCTTATTTTAGTTATTTCATGGTTAAGACAATGTTAGATATGGTCCAAATAGTGTTGATTTGTTGGAGTTTAGTTTAACGGATAAGGGTATTGATAGACTAGCTAAGAGAAGTTTTGAATTAGTGTATAATTGGTTGATGTGAGGCTTTTGAATCAACTCTAACATCAAAGCAATCATCGTTTATGTTATAGCGAGCCGTACAATAAAAGTTTTTTTTGAAACTTATGCTGGTGGATTGCACTGCCACTTAGAGATGGTATGTGGAGATGTTATTTGAACATGGTTGGCCCCTTGGTATTCTTATGTCAATGCACTAGAACGATAACACCATTGTAATGGATACTTAAGATATTGAGGGTCTAAGCCTTATAAGGGATTCTGTTGGAACAATGGAAAAAAAAGAGGAACAACACATAGAAGAAACAAGACAACCAAGAGGGGTGGCGGATGAGGGGGAGATAGTGGGTAGTATTATGAAGAAAATGGACAAGCAAGATTCGGATAAGGAGCATGCGAAACATGATGGATTGTCAAATAAGAATGATGATGTAATGCTTGTTGAATGGACAAATGATGACTTCTCAAGGCTTGCTATCTCTGAGAGACATCATGTGCCCTGGGAATATAAAGAGAATGAGTTAATTCAGGGTGCTAGGTATGCTTACATGGAGGATTTAAAGAAGGTGGTGAAGCATTAGGTGATGTCACTTCAGACTTCAGAGAGATTTCTAAGTCCTAAAATCAAACAAATCATTATGTGAAGTGAGTTGCATGAAAGATGGGTGCCCCTAGTGAATGCATGCATATAAGGCTAAATGAATTGACTATTGGAAAGTAAGCATCATGACATAGCATCAATGACACTTAGAATGGGTAGAGAAATATCACTACAACATTATATCTGCATTTATTTCAACTAAGATGTATAAAATTATTGTCGATAACTTGAGATTCAAACCAAGATCAATTATTAGCTACATTGATGACACATTCAAGTACACCATTAGTTATGCAAACGCATGGAGGGTGAAATAGAATGTTATCGAGATAAGGTTCGGCACATTTAAAGCATCTTATGATAATTTTTCTTGTCTGTTAGTCTGCATTGTCCAAAGGAATAGAGATAACTACAACGACATTCACACATTACCATCATTTGAGGAGCCTAACAAGAGAGTGTAATAGAGATTAGTTTTCACACTAGGTGCTTGCATCAAGACCTTTATGCACTGTCATCTTATTTTGTGTATCGATGGTATATTTTTGACTAGTAAATAAAGTTGTTAGATATTGACAATAATTTAGAGCTGATGGGAACAATCAAATGTTATCTCTTGTTTTTGCTTTTGTTGAGAGTAAGAACACTAAAATCTCTACTGGTTCATAGAGAGAGTGTATAATCAAGTTGAATGGATGAGACCAAATGTTTGCCTTATACATGATCATCACGTGGGCTTGCTGTGGGTAGTTGATTAACTATAGAATGGTTGGACTGAGAAGGGATATTGAGTTAAGTGGACTGATATTCAAAGTAGGTGGTGCATACATCACATGAGTGCAAATTTTTACAAGCAGTTCAAGAACAAGCACCTAATAGATCTTTTCGAGGCACTATATGCCCACAATCAAGAAAACAAATTTAATGAGCTGTGGAAGAGTTAGATGAGATGACAACAAAACAAAGAGATGAGCAATCTAGGAGGCCACAAGTTGAAGGTTACAAGGCTCTAATAGCTCTTGGTCTTCTATATAACGATGCACCCACTGTAAGAAGGATGTCGGCCTCATCGATTTAGAATTTTTCACAGTGGATTGAGAATGAGCCAAAAGAGAAGTAATCCTTACTGTATGATACTGAATGTTCTTGATTTGACATAATGACAATAAATTTAGTAGAGATTTACAACTAGTTTATGAGATGAGTGCAAGGTTTGCAACTAGTTGGTACAGTTGAATTTATATTTTATGGTAAGGAGGCCTACTTCATGGATCTATATAAGACAACTTGTCCCTCCATGGTAGGTAACAAGATACTCTTCAACCATGTATTGACTAACTACATCGATGAGAAATCTAGAAGGGCATTAAGAATCGAGTGTTAGCTCAAGGTACATGAGAATACATGTATGAGATCTTATGTGTTGATAGGAGCGGGCATGGAATCTACTGTAAAAGAGTTGTGTAGAAATATGCCCTTATGGAGGATGGCCACTGTACTTGCACATGTATGAAGCCTATGCTGATGCACAAGTCTTGCTCTCACGTACTGGTCGCCAGTGGTGATTGTGGCATACTGTCCCGTATTCTTGTCTCACCTTATTTTAGAAAGAAACAATCTTTAAAACTGGAGTAAAGAGATATATGGTTTTGGTATTTTGGAGTCTTACACATCTATAAGTTCGAATATTCTTTACATTCTAGATCTAACAAAATTAAGGAAGAAAGTAGGTCACCGTAAGACAATACGCATTAGAAATGACATGGACAAGTTCGAAGTAGGAGAATGACTAAACGTTATAGCAAGCACGATCAGAATGGCCATACTTACAAGAAGTGCCCTAAGAATTCAATAGGTCTAAGCACAACAGAATATGATCCCTTAGGAGTGGTCACCGATGGAAGTCGACTCTAGGGTGAAGGCACCACATCTAGGTGACCATGTTCTAGGTGTTCTTGTGTTGCTGGTGGTGTTGTAGTATAGTGCCATGTAATAATTTATTGTAATAATACTGTGTATCTTAATATGATGTAGTCCGTTGCGTCTAGGTGACCATGTTCTAGGTGTTCTTGTGTTGTTGTTGGTGCTGTAGTATAGTGTCATGTAATAGATTATTGTAATAATACTGTGTATCTTAATATGTTGTAGTCCGTTACTTGTTTTTCTTGCGTATAGGGACCTCATCTAGGGTGTTTGCCGGAAGCGCCATGTTCTCACAGGGGTCACATGTCACCCTATCTCAGGTTCAGCTTTTGAAACATCTCGTTCAATTTGTTTACTCGTATGAGTATATATGCACTTATGCAGTGTGTTGTTATTTGCCATAGGTTTCATCGCTAGGATCTTTGCTGCTATTGGATCATCTTTGTAGGACTCACATGATGATACTTGGGCGAGTGCTCATTTTCACACGAAGGACTTACAAGAAAAGCACACCTAGGAGGTTCTCGGGTCATCATAGTGTAGAGGAGCTCTACCGCCACAAACCTAGGAGCAACCAGTAACCACACTTGTTCAAGAGGGGCGCGCAAGATGGGCCATATCACCGGACCGGCTTACGTACTTGTAGGGCCATGTGAGGGCCCAAGGTAGGAAGCTGAAGATGGATAGAGGTTTTGGCCAGGGCTAGTAGTTCTTCGTCAATAGTTCACTATACAAATGGTAGTGTATTTTATTTTGTGGTATTCACTTTATTGATACTCCATGTTTGTTTTATCTAAGCACCTTATATTTCTTATTGGATTATAGTTTGTGCATTAATGTTGAGTTGCAATTAATGTAGCACATCCAGCAACTGTTCGCGCTTTCATGTTATGTCATTTATGTTGCATAGTCTACTGCATGAATTTTAGCACTATTGATACAAACAACAATAAACTTTTAGTGTGTGCATGTCGAGTCACTTTCATTGCATAGTGTAGTTGAGTGAACGTTGAACTACAGTGTTCGTTGCTTCAATCATTGACAATTTAAGTTCCTATGGCATAACACTCAACTCTATATATGGGCACACAAGGGTAGAACACTCTTTAGAAAGATACACATGCCACCCTTCCCTCTTTCACCTCTTCACTATGGGAACAAAGAAACAATAGCTGTTAAAACCCCTCTTAGTAAGGATTTGGATTGGAGGAGGGATGCTTTCTCTTGGCTACTTTCATCATGGTCTAACCATCTGATGTGCATATATGGTGATCGATGCCAACTTATGACATCTAGAAAGTCAAACACTAATAGTAAGAGATTCTTTCAATACCCAAATTATCATGAGGTAAGGATTCTATGGCTCTATTCTCTAAATGTTTTATAACAATTTGTTAACTCAACATTGTTCTACAATTACTACATTATTTGATAAGAGCATGGATTGATTTGTAGCTATATTAAATGAGTTGATATAGAGAATCCTCCTTTTGATGGGACACGCTAGTATGCTCATTCAGAAACATCCACACAATACAAGAGGAGGAAGTAGAAAAACGATTGACGTTTGGAAACTGAATGGTTAGACTGTAGGTGTCATCATTTACTGCAGATGCACTGATCCTTACCAGGTTATGAGGTCCAAACGATGTAGTACCTTTAGTAGAAGGTATTTTACTTATCCAAATATTCTTAAAAATAATTTTATTGTAAGTGCCCTTCACACCCCTCTTTGTTGTCCTAACACTAGTTAAACATCTTATCTACAATACCTATCTGTATTATTTATTTTTTACGGAAAGAGCCAAAAGGGTGTTAATTCCAACAATGAATAGATATGGAGATAACGACAATTGAGAAAGAGTGGATCACTCGAAACAATTTCACAATACATACAGTCAAAAGTAGAGCAGTGAACATTAAACTCCATAATAACAAGTGACTACAATCGGAGGAATGTTGAAGAGTTGTAAAATATCAAAAGCAGATGTCGATAAGAAATTAGCAGTGTCTTGATGCATTATTTGTATTTCCGCTAAGTGTCTATCATAATATGTCAAATTATAAGTAATTATGCAATATGTTTCTATTATTATATTAATTATATAGGTGGCTTAAGCTATGTACAATCGTGTAATGTTTTTTTATTGTTAAATAAATTATGTTAGCTTCTAAATTAATGTGTGTTACTTTAGTATTTTTTTACGTGTAATCGTGTAAAATTTTCCTATGTTTAAATAAATTGTGAGTTGTCCGTAGGAAGTTAAGATACGTGCGGCACTCTTAACATAGCCTTTTGACCTCCTTCCTCACCTCTGCTCCATATGCGGGCAACCTCTCTTTATCGTGCGTTGCAACCCACTCGCCGTCTTTGATTCAAGAGATGACGCAACCGTGCTGAGTTCTCCCTCACCAGGTTATCATCCTCCTAGTCATGCTGCAGTCACGTCACAACAAATGTGTACAACTAAGATAAAAAGGGACTGAAGGCACACATACATAATACTTGGCTTACAACATGAACTACTTATACCATGATACGTAAACTTAAGCTAGCCTCATCAGCTAGATATTGTTACAGTTTCAGTTAAGCGACTCCCTCCCTAAAAAACCCAATAATGCATTGTTGGTTTGTTTTGTACTCCCTCCATTTTAATTCTTAGCTTTGAATTAAGTCAAATACGTTTATTTTGACCATAAATTTTTAGAAAACTGTATAGTTTAACATCATCTAAATTATATATTATGAAAGTATTTCTTAAGTTGACTCTAAAAACATAAATCTATCTTATAATGTTAAAACTATATAATTTTTTTAAAAATTGATGGCAAAAGATAAAATATTTAGCTGCTTTAACGACCAGAATTTAAAATAGAGAGTATTATTTTTCCTTTTTTAACAACATTCCTCCAATTGACCTCAATTTCTCCTAGTGTCTATCCATAATAAATTTACCTAGGAAAAAGACATCTTTACTTGCAGAAATTAACATACCCCCTACCTAGTTAACCCAGACAATAATTTCCAAATAGGTAGATATCAAAAACATAAAAATATATCCCGATAGAATGGTGGAGACCTTCTCCGTACTATTTGTGCTCACTTTGTTGTTTCTTTGTGTAAAAA
Organism: Oryza coarctata; assembly: GCA_030770085.1. NCBI lineage: Eukaryota > Viridiplantae > Streptophyta > Magnoliopsida > Poales > Poaceae > Oryza > Oryza coarctata. Next base: position 12,691,848 of record CM061471.1, read on the forward strand.
AATTAATTTTTGTGTTTATTTGTGTTCCTAGTAGTAATTTTGTGAGATTGATTTTTTAGAATGTAATGTACTTATACTCATGGGTGTGCACGTGTGGTGTGTTTTTGTAATTGGATTTTTCAAGTAATATCTCTTGTCTGAAATTGATAGCTAGTGTTCAGGTTATAGCCGACTATAGTATTTGAGGGATGAAGGGTACGACTAATACCAACAAATACACAAGAGTGAAATAAGAGAGCACTATAGTTCATCTCCTCGATGTTGGTAATAGCATACTCTAGTTTAGTTTACATACATCGATCTAGCATGTATCACAAGTATAAAAGAGGAGCAATCTAGCTAATCTAATCTACAAAACTAATCTCGACAAGCAAAACGACGGATTATAGTAAGTGGTTAGAGTTTTCTCCTGGTATAAACTCGATATAGCTTCATGTCTATGGCTTATGATTCAATCCTCTTCCATCTTGAGAGGCTATGTATTTATATCAAAATATGATAGTAGAACTTGAGGATCATAATCATAATATAGGCAGACAAGACTCTATTGTATCCGAAACGAACAAAGTCCTTCCTTAAACGAACAAGACCCTTCTTTATCTATATCTTTTATCTATACTTCAGAATAACTTTTCATATAAGAATTAGTATATATTATTTTCGATGATAATAAGTGTAGATATATGGGTATGCCATATAGTTATAAATGCAACTACCAAAAGTTCCATTGTTTGTGCCAGTCATTGTTTGCTGCAGCAAAGTATCGAAAATTCCAAATTATCTTGGAAAGGGTTGAGCCTTTGAGATGATTACCTCTATTAATTTGGACAGTGTTTTCCCTCCTATCTCATGTAGGAACTGTGTTCAAAAAGCCATCGCGGAATTGGATTTATCACTTTCCGGAGTGCAGGTATGTGTAAGTAATCCTTGAGTGTACATAATCATTGAATATTCATTTAGGTGCAATATTTGATTACTCCGTTGATCCTGTGAGAATAAACTAATTAGTGGTGGAAATGATATAGCTTGTGTCCTTTGATTCAAGGAGCAAAATGCTCTCACATTCAGACCACTGGCGTGATAATGGTGGCGTTTTTTGGTGCTGGTAGCGATGCCAGTGTTGTGCACCAATGCGCTGCATGTGTTCACTAATCCCATAGGTTTAGACACATGCTTAGTGCTGGCAGTAATGGGCAGTGGTGGGTGGCAAGGCTGTGCTTGTGCTGCCAACGTCGGCATGTGGCATGCCTGACGAAATTGGCAGCCAAAACATCAAATTCTCCTGATCTGTTAGCCAAAATTGTTGTTGTAAAGGTCATCCAGTTTTGGCTCTTGAATTTTGCATTGAATCTACAGATCGATTCTTGTATATTTTGTTCTGGGACTTAGTATCTATGATTTTTTTTTGTCTTACTGCTCTTTTTTTCCCATAACTTTCTTTCTGCATATTCATGCCAATTCTAAATTACTACCTATATAGCCGGAAGTTGTTATATTTTGGGATAGTTTACTTTTTCTTAGAACTTTTATTTTGGTTTTTAATTTGAATTCCTAAAGTATGCTTGCAACTTTCATTTGCCACTACATTTTTGGAGAATGATCCTCAACTATATTTTCAGCTTCAATCCATGGTATATTTTCCTAACTTTGAGCTGTAATTTATAGAATGCGTGGACAGTGTCATGAGCTTGATGGTACAACTGTAGCTGTTGACCGTGCAACTCCAAAGGTGCATTTACCTAATCGCTCATCTCATCTTTGATATATATAGTTATCTTTTACCAGGTTGTATCTAATACTCATCCTGTATTTAATTATAATTCACTGGATGCCCTATGTATTTATGATAATGCATTTTCCCAACTAACAGGATGAAGATGTTAGGCACCCCTCAAGGAGAGTTGTTAAGGGTGGTTATGGTGCATACAATGCATACATCACAGCTGCTACCAGATATGCAGCTTTGGGTGCACCAACATTGTATGATCATCCAGGACCAGCTTATGGAAGTAAGTTATACTTATAAGTTGTCTGAAATTAGACACAGGAAGGAATTTGATAGTGACTTGATATTGCGTCTTGATTGGGACACTTTGTTGGGTCACTTGGAACAGGCAAAAAGATTTTTGTTGGTAGACTTCCACAAAGCAAATACCGATGATTTATGGGATTATTTTGGCCGATTTGGCCAAATTGTGGATGCGTACGTTCCAAAGGTTTTCCTGTGTCCATCATTATTGGTCCTGTTCTTAGCTTTTCCACGCCTCACTTTCTCTAGCACTGTTATAGGATCCTTAAAGAAGTGGCCTCGGAGGTTTTTGGTTTTGTTACTTTTGCTGATGATGGTGTAGCAGATCGTGTTGCACAGAGAAGTCATGAAATTCTTGGACGGGAGGTGAGACAAAAGAGCGGCGTGCTCAACAACTGTGTGAAATTTATAGTATTGATGTTCTCTTTTTCACGTGGTACGATTTTTTTCCCAGGTTGCTGTGGACACAACTGAGCCACTTGAGGGTGGTTCAGGTGGAGCTTACTTAGAACCTACAGAGGCATATGACCATACGGAGCTTATGGCTCATTACTGTCTTATGGTAGATTATCGGGTAGCCTTGGTTATGATGTAAGTAGCCATCAGCATAAAGGCTGATTATAAATGCATTTTACAGGACAAAGGCATGTTCATCTGATGACTTAAAACTAGCTTTGCATTACCATCGTCCTGCGGGTTGTTTTCTTGCATATGTGGCACTACTTAGGCTTTATATTGGTCTCTCTTCGTTGGTGTTGTGATTGCCATCGTCATATCAGTTGAGTTGTGGTACATACTAACAATTTTTCATATTGCTGTATGGTTATGGCCCAAGTGAAAGTAGTAGCAGGTCAAGACCGGAATCTCGATGCAGACAGTACTGAGGCATACTTTGTTGTAGCATGGCAATATTGCATATTTTTGACAACACTATTCATCTGAAACTAGGTGAGCGTTTGGGGGGACGAATATTCTGCTGGCACTTGTCAGGAGGTTGATGCATGGAGTGTTTATGTGGTACTTGTTAAACTTCTTGTAAATGGCGGTTGCTCAGTTTCGTATCAATTCGTTTTATTCGGAATTGATTGGGAACATTTCCAATTCTGTGACAACCAGGAAAATTCTGGGTTGCTGCATGATTACTACTATACTACAATAATTTTTACTGGACAAATCAATTTCATCTTTCTTCTCTTTTGGAGGCTAGCATTTCTCCATTGGGCCTCCATGCCTTTGCAAAGGTCAATGTGGGATGACTAAGTCCTTGTATTATGTCCAATATCCAAATTTCGTTGGCCGATTTGGATCTCTCCTAATGGTTGCGATCCAACTTTGTGTGGGCCTAAATAGGCTCTGTCCGAGAACATGCTGAGCAGCCCATAATTTGTGACTCAACAATAGGTGTTCTTTACATAGAATTGGGCTGTGAATTGTGGCCTTGTTGCCCTTTCCTTCGAGACTAGCAAGCCGCCAACTCCAGCAAGAGTCACAGAAATTAGAGGTAGTCCAACTGTTTTGGACCATCCATGTTCGTAGATGATTTCCTAGGCCCAAACTTCCATGGGCCAATTTGTCTATGAGGTGGCTCCACATGGGCCTAAAGGCCATGCAGAAACAGACTGTGGCCCTATTGTTTAGGCGAAATGCTATTCGGCACAACTTCATTACGGGCTCACAGTTTTGGCTTATAAGACCAGGCCCATCTGCATAGTTTTCTTTTCCTTTTTTAAGAGAATCCAATTCACTTGCTGAAGTGGTTGGGAGTTGGAAAGCAAGATGTTTGTCTTCTCACTCCATTCCCTTCCTTCTCGTTTCCACTCGACTCCTCTTGTGCCGCACCTCTATTCAATGTCAATGGTTTAACGTTGATTGTATTGCCTTGTTTCGCTCAGGTTGTTTGTTGCTTGTTGTCATTCTCATTCAACTCCTAGTTTGATTTTTTTCGTCTTTCTATTTCCAATTTGTTTCTCTCCCCTTCCTGATATGTGCTAAGGACCCAGCTCATCTCTATCTCGATTGGTAGTGTTAGTGTCGAAGAAAGGAGCTCTGCACTTGGGTCTCTTGCGACCATCTCAGGCAAAGGAGGAAGGCAGAGGTCAAGGGGCGAAATATAGGTCATGAGCTCGCTGTCATCGCCAAACATTTTCTAGAGATAGATACTCATGCGTGACATTCGACATTGCAGGAAAGCCATTAGACGAAACACATGTGAGTTGCCCCTGGGATGGAAATTTGAGATTTTTATCTGAGTTAAAAGTGTTGAGCTTATGAGTTAAAACTTTATAAAGAGTTTTTGAGTTTCTAGTTGAAAGTTTTCATCCTTTGTTAGATACTTTTTTTACCTAGTTTGAAGCCAAGAATTTTGTAATAAGTGGCTGTAGCTCCTATTGAAGCAAAAGATGGATTTTATCCATTATCTTAAAAAAGCTGTAAGTTTTCACAGTATGAAATGAAAGTTTTTAGAATATGAATTTGAAGTTTTATGAATTGAGTTAAAAGCTTTATATTATGAATTGAAAGTTTTGCAAATCGAGTTGACATTTTTAGATTATGAATTGAGAGTTTTTCAAACCAAGTGGAAAGTTTTAGATTATGAATTGAAGTTTTTGCAAATCGGGTTGAAAATTTCACCTTTTGCGACCTTCGTTTGCCGCGCATATGCGCAAACTAGACAGGCTAGGACGGCCCGTCTCGCGGTTGAGCCTAAAATTTCTATCCATCCCGTAATGTTTCCGGCCCAAAAGGTGACTTTCCTAGGAGATCTGGGCCGTGAAAAAACCAAGCCCAGATCTCTGGGAGAAATGATCCACATGCCACGGTACACTAATGGTGGTGGGTTGGTCAGGCCCTGGCTCACCAACAACAGTTACTTACGATATGGAGTGACCCTCTCTCTCAGAAAAAAAAAAAAACAGTGTTGATATGGTTTTCACGCAACTGTCGTTGCTGATTGCTGTAAATGCTGCTTAGACTAAACAACACGTATGGCGGGCATGGAAAAGGCTTAAAGTCGGGTGAGATTTTAACGTCAATCAAGTCAGTTACTAGTCAGAGATCATCACCAGAATGGGCAACATCGTTCCAAGCAAGAACCAAAAAGCGAGAGCGAATTTAATTTCAGCCTGCGCCGCAGCGAGCTTAATTTATTGCGCCGATCGATGGGCGTCGACGCCGCAGCGATCACGCTCGATCAGTTCAGCTCAGCTATCTCCTGTTCACCGATCGATCGATCGGACATGCGTGCGTTGCAAGTTGCAACCTCCCACGACGCCGGCGATCATGCGTGGTACCTGGCACCCAGTGTGTCCCCAGGAAGTTTAAGCGGCTGATAAAGAGACACGGTGCGCTGCCGCCCGGCATTGGCTAGCTAGGTGTGCGATCGAATGGAGACGTTTTTGCGTAGTGCTGCGTGTTTGGATTGTCCTCTTTTTTTTTTTGCCCCTTCTCCTTTGAGAAGATTGTATAGTTTAACATCATGTAAATGATATATTATGAGAGTATTTCTTAAGTTGACTCTAAAAACATAAATCTATCTTATAATGTTAAAACTATCTTAAAAGGGCAAAAGATAATATTTAGCTACTAGAACGACAATAATTTAAAATAGAGATAGAGAGAGTATTATTTTTCCTTTTTTAACAGCATTCCTCCAATTGACCTCAATTTCTCCTGGTGTCCATAATAAGAAGATCCACAATAAATTAACCTAGGAAAAAGACATCTTTACTTGCAGAAATTAACATAACCCTACCTAGTTAACCCAGACAAAATAATTTCCAAATAGGTGGATATCAAAAACATAAAAATATATCCCGATGGAATGGTGGAGACCTTCTCCATGCTATTTGTGCTTATGTTGTTTCTTTTCATAAAAAAAATAATTTTGGTGTTTATTTGTGTTCCTAGTAGTAATTTTGTGAGATTGATTTTTTGGTATATAATGTACTCATGGGTGTGCACGCGTGGTGTGTTTTTTAAATGGAATTTTTAAGTAATATCTCTTGTAGACTTATAGAAAGGTTATTTGAAGGATGAAGGGTACGATTGAATCCCAAGGACTGAACAAGAATTTTTATATTAGTTCATCCCCTCGATATCGGTAATAAACTACTCTAGTTTATATGTATCGATCTAGTGCGTATCACATTGAGTAAAAAAATACCAAGCTAGCTAATTTAGCCTACCAAACTAATCTCGATGAGTAAAGCAGCGGATTGTAGTCAGTGGCTAGCTAAAGGGTTTTCTCCCAGTGTAAACTCAATATGGCTTTGTGTATATGAATTATGATTTAATGCTCTTCCATCTTGGGAGGCTTGTATTTATACCAAAATATGATTCCTTGTCAAGGTAGAACTCGAGGATCCTAATTAGAATACAGGCAGACATAACCCTGTTGTACTCGAATCGGACTACAAAGTCCTTCCTTAGACGAACAAGACTTTTCTTTATCTATATCTTTTATCTATATTTAGGATACCTTTTCATATAGTATTTCTGATAATAATAAGTGCAAATATATGGGTATGTCATATCTGTATCACTGATAGTAGCCCTAAACTTTATGCAAATATATATATCTGATGCCATTGTTGCTCTTTTTGCCTAAAAAGCCATTTTATCGAGAAAGTAAATAGTAATAAGAAAACATCTGACTAGGTCAAGGTTGACTACTTTGTCCTTTTGTTCAAGCAAAATACCATAACATAGTCAGATTTTAAATTTGGACAGATGTTAGAATCCTAACAGCCAAATGGGAATGTGTTATTATTTCACTAGGAATTGCGCACAAGTTTCCTCGAAACTAGAACTGTGTCACAGTAGGTTTTATATTCTAGCAATGAGATTCATTTTAAATCTATTTACTTCAACTATTCATTGCTCTCTTCATCTTCAACCTTCCAGCACCCAAAAACCCTAGCATCCACCATAATCTTCACCCATTGTGATTCATCAAGCACTGGGAGGGAGGTACCGAACCCACCCTTACACTTGACAAGATGGTTACATTTGCATCCTTCACCCATTGTGATTTTTTACCTTCCCCTTAAGAATTTCTCTTCTTCTAGAATTCTATGAAGTCCAACTCTTTCATCTCAACCTCAACTCCATTGTGTTACTAAGTATCTTCACATACCTTTATGAAGCATATTTTAGAGTACGCCACTTTGTAGATTTATTCTAGTATTTTTATAAACTCTGAGTCATGGAGAAGCCAAGAATCATAGGCCACTATGACGTTCGACTTCGTGATAGACTCAAAGACGATTACATAGTGATGATACACACCAACTTCTATGAAGGGTTGGAGGAATGGTTGGTTCCATTTATCTACCAACACTACCTCTAGCCACCTCAAAGTTTTGACCACCAAGCCCAAGCACCAAAAAACATGGACCTCCACTCCTTCTGGATTTGAATCCCTCAGGTTTTTTTATTGGTAAGATTCAGTAATTTAGGAAACATGGTCTAATGGCATATGAGGTTGTTATTGACTTCATGCATTGTTAGATCCATTCATTGTAGGCGCACGAGCACCCCATGTACAAGTACACAAGCGATAAAGACCCTACTCAGATATACTTGTGGGGTATAACCATTTGTCCTCGCTTAATGTCCATATTGTATTCTCTTGAAGTATAGGACTAACTTCGATTTGAAAATGTATAGATCTTTTTGAGGATGTGGTGTAGATCAACAAGCCGAGCATAGCTAGATAGAGACATCCTAACCCCCTTGTGTGACTTGCCACAAGTTGATAGGGATATGATTCTGAATGCAAGTACTCAGCACCCATTCCCGTCTCATCTAATCGATGCCATGGTGTCACACTACAAGCACTTATAGGAATTGCCCTTGATTGGAGTCATTGGTGAAAGGGTCATGGAAGGACTAGAGGGGAAGGGGGTGAATAGGCTATTTTTTAAACATGTGGAAGTGTAAAGCGAAAGCTAATCGAATATTCCGATATTAGGTCAGACACTCCCATCAATATCAGAATGTCAGAGCTAATATATAATATTTTGATCCATTAAGCACAAAGTAACAAGCTACAACCTAGAAATGCTAGATTCACTACTCAAACAATAGTAAATAAGCACAAATAGCAACTAGCTCTAGGCAGCACAAGTAGCAAAGCAAAAGGCAAGAAATGATGAAGGAATGCCATCAAAGTTTGCATGATGAAGTATTTCCCGTATTTTAAATTCTTGGGGAAATTCTACTCTTCGTTGAAGAGCTCACAAAGAGCCATATTTTTTCAACCCTTTCCTCATAAAGTTGCACAAATGCACTCTATCTTTCACTAGTGGTATCTTTTTCCTTGTGAAGATGAGATCTAGCCTTCACAAACTTCTCTCGACCAATCAGAAGTAAATCAGTAGCATATCAATGATAGAGTTAATGAAAGGATGACATAAATCTAACCTTGAGCTTGATCAATATCACTGGCAAAGTGGTTTGTATACATATATACTAAAGGTTCAACTGATACAATCTTTTTGTATATTTAGTGGGTCAAACATCCTGCTAGGCGTTGTTGTTGATACGTTGACCGAAAAGGAGTTTTTAAGTTGCAAATGAGTATACATAAACCTACAAGGTCACATACTTAATGGGTTGGAACATAACAACTGGATGGCAATCCAATAGTGGCTTATTTCGGATGGGGATCCGAGTAAGACTCCTAATAGGCCATGGAGGCTTGGTTAAAGGTCCAATATATCCAGGAATAAAGGACAAGGGGCAAGGGTGTGACATCATGTGAGAAATTGTAGTTGTCGCTTCTATTATAGAGAGCCAAAACCCTTGCTATGTGCTCGTGCTATCACAACCACGCATGACGTTCCTCCGCTGAATGTGTGGATACCGATAGAGGTGCTACTGCATTGTAGCATTGATCGGTGTGTCAAGTGATATCAATCTGTGATCCCTTATGCAAGAGGGCGAATGCAAGAGGAGACAATTGGGTTGTTGTGATTGGCTACTTCCTTTACATCAATGTATGCTACGTCGGATCGGTTTGCTCCAACTTTTCTTCTGCTGCTCAACATGTCGAGTGATATCAATCCGTGATCCCTTATTTAGATGTACATGATAATTTTTTTTATTTTGTACTAACGTAGCTTATGTATAACCCTACAATACTCGCTCTAATCAATTATGATACACCATGACTAATTTGTACTTATCCAATTAGCTAGCTAGGAGTAAAATTTGTACTAGCTAGTTTGTCACGAAATACATAGCTACCAAACACTTACAAACAATATTGATGGAGAACATCGGTTTCCATTGAGAAAAAAAAAAAGAGTAAAGGGAGATACAGTTACGTCCTATGACCGGTTTGGCCTAACTTTTCTGTTTATAAAGATATGGACCTCTAGGCTTCAGCATGAATTAATTAAGACGGTTAGTTTTTTTTTCAAACTCACTGCATACAATCTCATTCATATATATATATATACACACACAAGTACGTGTACACTTATCACTTATAAACATATTCTATCCATAAAAACACTTCTAGGAATTATACTTGATATTAATAAAGTCATCAAAAATATTATATCGTTAATGGGTACATCATCTAATTAGTCGTAAATACAACTTACCATAGCAAGTGTTAAAAGATGCATACACAGTAATTCTAATTTCTATTGACTTTTGGCCATATTGATATATCCTACCAAATTAACTAGTATGTTTTTCGTATAATTTTACTTGGAGCTAAATTTAAAATTAGTATTTGATTTGATTACAACTTTTTTTACATAAACATCATTTTATTTTGTATGCACTATTGTTTATGTTTTTTTATATATAATTGTATTTTATAGAAGACTTATCTCACTTGGCGCTGCATTATGCTCCGCTTCAATAAATGAGAGTTTTCGGTGGAACCAGTGAACAACACACGAGCTGGTTAGATGTGTGCGGGCAGATCGCACTATGTCGATCAATATATGTGTTAAGACCTACAATGATCGATCCAAGGTGTAAATCTGTCTGTTTTCTTTAATTAACATGAGAAATTTTATACCTTTAGAATGAACACATACCTCTTAATTAATAATGTAATAGATAGATAGATAGATCATCTAATGACTAACCAATCCCCAAAACTTGGAGTATCATGAGTGCACTAAACTTAAAGCCGAAGTTGTTGATGACATAATATACGGTTACATCATTACACATAATTTGAGGTGACAGAAAGGCAATAGAAACGTATGACTGCAACGTAGGGTCACCGGCAACGTATTTTGTACCCTATTAATACAAACAATTATATAGGGTTTATGTAAGTTGTTATTAACGTACGGTTGGCTTTATTGTTCTTTTCAATTAAGAATAGCAATTTTCCTCATGTTTTGCCTTAGTCTCTCAATCTGGTCTCTATGAGAAACTAACGTACTTGATGTTCCATTGGCCTTTTGTGGTCCATCTCTGAGTATCTCAAAATGCCAGTTTAATTTTGGGCGTGGCTTGGGAATCTCAGGTTGGTGGTTTCGAACTGACAAATTAAAAAACTTGGGACCAAATTAGCACTGCTTTTACATATTTTTCTGGTGAATTTGTGTGCTACTATGACTCTATGAGTCCATCAATTACTGTGTGGGTTTGAATTTTACGAACAAATTAAGATTATGAACCCCAAATAATAATTAAACACATCTATCAATGGGGCCCACACAACGGTGACCGTTGACACTGTACTACTATTTAATGTTAAGTGGCGTGCTGATCATCATTCACCTCCTACCGTGTCCGAGCTTCCGCCTTATCCTTGAACTCTCTGGGAATAGATGCCGATCAAATTGAACTTTAGAGCCGCCAATATTATTCAGGATTATATTTTGTAATATTCGTGCGTTATTATTAGTCTAGTTTCAGTTGGTAAATGCAATTACGACAATGTCAATCATATTAAAAATATTAGCAATTTTCCATATAATTTAACCCTTAAATTATAACGACAATACAAATCATATAAAATAAAAGAGGTAACCAAATAGTAAGTTATGTCTATAAACAAAATAATCAAAAAAAATAAATAAGACGTAGGTGCGGCCACAATAGAAGTAGAACCAAAGCCACCATTGCCATTAGTTTCTACAGTCGCTACTGTTGTTCTTGCCGTTACTGCCTCCAGAGCCATTGCCACTCCTGGATGTTGATATTGTTGTTATCGCCAGCAGCTATGGTGATGTATTTGAAGTGGTCGCTTACACGAATCAGCGAGCAATCGCACTTTGCGCTCATAAAATCCTGATTTGTCTCCTTCTCTTCATGCAAGATCAGAGAGCTAGAGGTTCCAGAGACCTGCTCTCTTAGCGCATGTTCACGTAGACGCGTAGATAGGAAAATCAAGTAGCAACTGAAGCATAGTGTGTGTCTTTCATGTTCTCTCTTGTGTGTGGGTGATAAAATATATTATCTTTTATAGAATAAAGAGAAGATAAAAATAAAGAAACTCATGAAAGAGGAAGATGTAGAGATGCTTGTGCTGGAACCCGGCGCGAGCATACCGATGCCTGGGAGGTCTGCTTAGCTTCAGTATAGGCCGATCGGCTTCTCTCTGTGGCTTGAGGTACGCGCGTCGAGGCCCATGGGGTTCGGTCGGCTCTAGCGCGATGGTGCGGGCGCGGGCGTGTTAGTCAATTTGACCCTGTAATTGACAAGAAGGTGAAGCAAACGGGTCAATCGGACGACGGGCTGATACGAGCCCTCGCTATCAGTTGGTTGCTGATAGGATTGAGTTAGTCATCGGCCATATCCGGATGGCTCCTGCTATCGGCTGGTCGCCGATAGGAATCAGGGCGCCCTTTCATCGGCTGGGGATCCGATGTAGGCATATGTGGATGAAGGATACGATGGTTCCGGGTATAGCGAACGCGAGGCCCTGATCCATCAGCCGCAGAGCCGATGGAGGTACATGATTGTACTCAGAGAGTAGCAATGCGCATAGTGGCAAGGATTTGCATAAAAGGGACTGGCTACAAAGCCGATGCTGCTCCGGAGATGCAGCACGAAACTCGTCGCCCGCCGTGACGACGCCGCTGGCACAAAATCTCAAAGATCGGACCTAACTGAGACAGTACGAGAATGAGGCCAAAGGCAATAGGATGGTGGACGCTAGATTGGTTGTGCTGAAGGAAGGACGAAGCAAACCCATCGGTTAGCTGAGCAGATGAGAGGACGTATCTCTGAAGACAGGCGCACATCGGCTGGAAAGCCGATGCGCTTGGCGTGGTGCTCAAAGGAAAGTCTTTGTAGACCTGGTGCGTATCGGTCGAGGAGCCGATACGTTGAGCGTGACATTCAACGTATAGATAACTCATCGGCAAACACTCCAATGAAACACCATACTGAGACCTATAGGCCTAAAACTCATTCTACCGTCGGCTGCCTTGTAGGTTGAATTTAACCGATGTAGCACGAGACCGATGACGGCGGAGAGAGCTTGATAGATCGATAGATACTGCACGGACGTGATGCGATACATCCTATCGGCCTAAGAGGTCAAACCTAACCGATGCAGCCTTAGATAGAGCGAGACATATCGAGATAGTGGCGGGACTTACCCCTTCGTCGGAGATCAGACTTAACTGATGCAGCCCCGCATCAAGAGCTAGACCCCGCCGGTAAAAACCTAGATGAACTAGGGTGGCGATGCGCCGAGGTTGTATTGATCGAAGGATTGAAGATCCATTACATATTTCTAGGGGTCTATATTTGTACCCTGATTTTACAGAGTCCGATGCGTTTACAACAACCATCGGATGTTATTTCCTAACAAAGATAAAGGAAAATATCTATAAGAAAGTTAACTAACTAGCTAAATCTTTCTATCCATATAAGATAGGATAGAATACCCTGCTGTGAACCACGGCTTCTCAAACTCGGTCTTATCTGGATAATCTTCTATTTTGGGACCAAGTCTTTCCTCGCCTCAATCTGATCGGCTTCTTCCCTGTAGCAATCAGGCACTTCTGCGCTTCAGCCGATCGTCTTTCTAATCTATCGTTAGGCTTTCCAAATTTTGGCGTTAATAAGAGACTAATTGATATATTCCACTACTCCAGTATCAACCGGGCATCAATTAGATGCAATTAACATTGGTTATTTTTCCATAATCAATTCTTGGATTCTTAAAAACTCTTCATCTTTCTTTTTATTACCCTTAAAGTGAACACATGTAAGTCCTATAATATTTTAAAAATTATATGATTTAATTGATTTAAATGAACCAATTATCCAATTAAATCTAACAATCTCCATCAAATTTCAAAGCTCATGAGAATGCTCTCTATTCCACTACAATTTTTATATACCAATATTTTTGGTAAAGACCAATTAATAATGAACATCTACCTAAATCAACAACTACATTTGTCCACAACTGAACAATGGACTATGCCTTGAATTGATAGTTTTGTGTGAATATATTTCACTCAAGCCCTTAACTCTCTCTGGTTGGAGAATATAAGTCAAACTCCTGACCTTTTTATAAGCTTCATAGAGATTACCCGATCTAAAAGGTAATCGACTCATATATGTATGTTCTTCTAAAGATGTTCTGCAGGACAATATTTTTGCTTGAAGAAGCCACTCAAAACATATTAAGGTAAAAATCAACCTACCATACATATTAGCAGAGTGTTACATCTCCAATGGAATGAGTTTATATATGTGCTCTCCTATCAGTTAACCAATAGTTTATTTTGCCATCCTAATTCATGTGATCTCCGATCACATAGGATATGTTACCAATATGGTGTAATTCACGTGCATCTTAATCTCATATCCCTTGATGCCTTCTATCACATTTCGTGATAGACACTTTGTGAAGAGATGTACCAGGTTTCTCATTGTTTGGACATAGTCTAAAGTAATTACTTGAGAGTTTTTCATCTTCCTGACAAATTTCAATCTCCTCTTTATATATCTTAATGACTTCATGGTATCCTTAGAACTGTTCACTTTGACGACCATAGTTTGATTATCAGAATTCATCAGAATAGTAGATACCAGTTTCTCAACGACCGATAGATCCATCAAGAGTTCTCGAAGCCATTTGGCCTCAACAATAGTTGTATCTAATGCTGTAAGTTTTGCTTCTATTATTAATATCGTTAAGATGGTCTGCTTATAAGACTTCTAGGAAACAATGCCACCTCCAAGTGTGACGCATATCCACTTGTGACTTTTAATTCATCGGCATCAGAAATCCAAGTTAAATCACTATAGCCCTCTAGTACCCTTGGACATAGCGTAGTGAATGCCATAGCTCATAGTGCCTTTTAGATAGCACAAAACTCTTTCAAGAGTATACCAGTGATCATCTCTCGGATTTGAAACAAACCGATTCAACTTACTTATAGCAAATGAGATATTAGGCCTCGTATTACTAGCCAAATACATCAATGAACCAATGATCTGGAAGTATATCAATTGATCCCTTGTTATTCTTTGGTTTTTCCTTAATAACACACTAGAATCATAAGGAGTAGAAGTAGGCTTACAATCATTATAACCAAAGCGACTCAAGATATTTTTCACATAGTGTGATTGCAAGAGTGTAACCCCACCATCATCTCCTCTCAATAGCTTAATGTTCATAATCACATCAACCACTCTCAAATCTTTCATCTCAAAGTTTTTGGACAAAAAGCCCTTGACCTCCTTAATCACATTGAGGTCGGTCCCAAAAATCAGTATGTCATCAATATACAAGCACAAGATCACTCCCTTTCTCCCACCATAGCGATATTACACACATCTGTTAGCCTCATTCACAACAAAACTAGCAGATGTGAAAGTTCTATCCATTTTCTCATGCCATTGCTTAGGTGCTTGCTTAAGGCCATACATAGACTCCATCAATTTACACACAATTCCTTCTTGACCTTCTACTACAAACTCATCTGGTTGATCCATATAGATATCCTCCTCCAACTCTTCATTTAGAAAAGCTCTCTTAACGTCTATATGATAAACGAAAAGACCATGAGAGGCCGCCAGAGCTAGTAGCATTCAAATTGTGGTTAATCGGGCAACAGGTGAATAAGTGTCAAAGTAGTCCTCATCTTCTTTTTGAGTATAACCTTTGGCCACAAGTCTTGCCTTATACTTTTTAATTGTAGCATTAGGCCTAAGTTTTTTTCTTGAAAACACATTTACATCCTATAGGTTTGTACCTATAAGGACGGTCAACAAACTACTAAGTTCCATTAGACATAATATAATCTATCTCGTTCCATTAGACATAATAGAATCTATCTCACTCTGTACCACTCTCTTCTAGTAGTCAGCGTTAAGATATAAATATGTCTCTTCTATGGTTCTTGGAGTGTCATCTACAAGATATACAATGTAGTCATCATCAAAAGACTATGCAGTCCTCTGTATCTTACTTTTTCGAGTAACTATAGTATTATCCTCATGATTTTTCATAGGGGTTTGTTCACCATGTTTTATCGCCACAAATGAATCAGGGGATAAAACATGTTCTTGACTAGATGAGCTAGCTATCTCTTTGATTTGTAATTCATTCTCAAAAAATAAAGTATCTCTAGACCATTATTGTACCAACACACATATTAGGTATTCTAGAGTTTACAATTAAGAACCTATAACCTATGATGTGAATAGCATAACCAAGAAAGATTCAATCTACGGTTTTTGTCCAAGTTTACTCTTTTTGATTATTGGCACATTAACTTTGGCCAAACACCCTAAGTACGCAGGTATGAGAGAGTAAACCTTTTTCTTTTCTCATTCATCGAATGGTATTACTTCATTGTTCTTTTTAGAAACTCTATTTAGGACATGGTATGCAATCAACATAGACACACCCCATCATTCCTTGGAAAGTCTTGCGATGTCTAACATGGCGTTAATCAAATCAATTAGAGTGTGGTTCTTTCTTTCTTTCTTTCAGCAATCACATTTGATTAGGGTGAATAGGGAGGCATCCTCTCATGAATAATTTTAAGTTCCTCATAGAATAAAGTAAACTTATCTAAAAAACCCTCGCCACCATGATCCAAGCTTAACCATTTGATTTTTCTCTCAAGTTGGTTTTCTACCTCAGCCTTATAGATTTTAAAATAGCGCACAACCTCATCCTTTAATTTTAGGAGATACACATACCAATATATATAGTAGCATTATCAATCAACATCACAAAATACCTCTTTCCACTTTTTATCAACACACCATTCATCTTACAAAGATCTGAATAAATGAGCTCTAACGGTTCTAAGTTCCTTCATCTAGAGCCTTGTGAGGCTTAAGGAGTTGCTTTGTTTACACACAAATTTGACACTTAGAGCCTTTGACAATGAAAAATTTTGAGATTAAACTCATACTAGCTAAGCGCGTCATGCAAACAAGATTAATATGATAGAGTCGTGAATGACAAAAAAAATAGACTCATTCTTATTATATACATGATTAACAACATTATTGCACAAGTCTGACAAAGATAGGTGAAACAAGCCTATACACTTATAGCCTTTTCTAATAAACAATCAACATTTGGATGTCACAAATTTAGTGGACTCAAAAACCAACTTATTACCATCTCGACATAGCAAAGAGCCTTTAACAAGATTCTTTTTGATGAAAGGGACATGATGCATGTTCCAAAACTACATGGTCTTTTCTGAAGTAAACTTCAGATCGACCGTACCAACACCATGAAGAATAGCATATGAGTCATTTCTCATCAACACGGATAGAGTCCGTGCAACCTAGTAAGAGGAAAATAGGGAAATATCAATACACACATGTATATTAGCACATGTGTCAATCCACCAAACAGTAGAGTTGCCTTGCTATTTGCCACCTTTGTGATTCTTGCACTCCTTGGCCCAATGCATAGGAAGACCACAAACAAAGCAAGTTTACTTGTTTTTCTTCTTCTAGAAGTTGGTGATTTGTATATGTTTCTTGATGTTAGGCTTAATCTTATTATTGTTCTTGTGGGATTGAAAATTCTTCTTCTATACCAAATTGGTACTTGAATTTCCCTCGTTAATTTTACCATGTGTGTCTTTTGCCCTCGCCTTCTCCTTAACATGAAGAGGCCCAATGAGATTCTCAATCGAGAACTCCTGTCTCTCATGCTTTAGTGAAGTGGCAAAATTCCTTCATGTAGATGGAAGCTTTGCAATAATGCAACCGACAATTAATTTATCTGGTAACACACATGTAAAATTTTCAAGCTACTTGACAATGGATTTTATCTCATGAGCTTGCTTAACTATGGAGCGGTCATCGACCATTTTGTAGTCGTGAAATTGCTCATGACATACAACTCATTACCTGCATTCGAGACCCCAAATTTGGCCTCAAGTGCACCCCACATCTCCTTGCCAGTAAATATGTGCATGTATACATCAACTAGTTTCTCACCAAAAACGCTAATCATAGCATCTCGAAAGAGGTTATTGGCAACCTCGAACATGTTCTTCTCTTCAGGAGTCATTGTTTCTTTAGGCCTACCCTTTGCCATATGATAAACGTTTATGGCTATCAACCATAGCACAACCTTGCCACTCCACCTCTTGTAATTCGAACCATTAATACTGTGGGTTTTAGAGAAGCATCAAAACCAATAGTAGAAAATTACCTATAATCAAGTTTTTGAAGTGTTGGAAATATTAGTAATTTCAATAAGATTTAACCTAGAAATAAACAGCGTAGATCATGATGATGATATAGGCCATAGAAAACAAATTACTCTCAGTAAAAGAGATAAACCAAATAGACATGTACCATTTGAAAATAGAAAGAATGAGCATGTCTATCTCATTGATGTGTAGAAATAAAATAATCAAATCTTTAATTGAGAAAATAAAGAAGACATATGGTGTAACCGTTGAACCAGAACCATCATTGCCATTGTTATTCCCATTTCTAGAGCCACTACCGTTGTTGTTATCATTCTTGCCTCTAGATCTATTGCCACTTTCGTTATCGGTGTTAATTTTGCTGTTGTCACTGGTAGCTATGGTAACGTAGTTGAAGTGGTCGTTCATGCGAATTAGTGAGCAATTGCGTGTTGAGCTCTCCAAAAATCTGATTCACCTCCTCCCCTCGGTGCAAGATTAGGTTGGTGGAGGTTCCGAAGGCTTGCTCTTTCAATGAGTTTGCACACAGATGTCAAGATAAGAAAGCCAAGTAGCAACTAAAGTGGAGTGTGTGTTTTTTTGTTCTATCTTGTGTGTGAGACATCAAATCTATTCTCCTTTTATAGCAGAAAGGAAAGGGAAGTTGAAGAGGAAGAGACTAGTGAAAGAGAAAGATGTAGAGAGTAATTAACATACTTGACTACTCCACCATCAATTAGATGCAATTGACATTAATTATTTTTCATAATCAATCCTTAGATTAATTCTAAAAAATTCTTCACATTTCTCCTTAATTACCCATAAAGTATTGAACATATGTAACTTCTTACATAACAAGCCTTAAAAATTATTTGATTTAATTGAACCAATTATCTAATTAAATCTAACAAATGATAGGCGCTGCATAGCAGAAAGATGGAGCACCTTAATTAGGGATTTAGCAAACAACAGTTTTCAGCCATCAGTACTATATAACTCCTGATTGCAATTAGCTTCTGCAAATTCATAATCATTGCCCTATCTACTTGCAAATAACATGATCTCTAAATTAATTATTGAAATTGATGTGGGCTGAGATAAGAGGGGAAAAAGAGCTAGCTAGCTCTCAACAATCATAATTTCATTGCGACTAGATTAAAGCCCGCCATTGATTCAGATCTTTTGAGATTGCAGATATTATTACTGATTAATGTTTAGGCCTGAATATCTAAAGTTCATACATATATATTCAGTAAAGGATTATTGTCACTTTCATTATCTGTGAGATTGCAATGATGTATATACCTATCTGGGTGAAAAAGGTGCTAAAGCTAAAGTTCTGATCGAGATATATGATCAAAATTTATCTGCAACAAACATAGCAGGCATGCACCAATATTTCTCATCAGAACCGATTCATTCATGCTATGCGCAGCAGCTAGAGAGAACCCAGCCGCTTTATTTAAGCAGCTAACATTAGTACTTCTAGGGGAGCCTAAGACATCGGGAGACACCACTGGCTCCAGTAGTCATTTAACCATATATTATACGTTTATCAAATCATTAGCTTAATTGTATCGTTAGACCAGCTAGTCCATACGACCTACAGTTATATATATATTGATTTGTTCTTAAAATAAATATTATTATTATTGATCAATAAGTACATGATTTATTTATGAGACTCGAAATGTCAAATATTACTATTTTTAAATGATACCTGATCGTATATCATATAAAAAATATAATTATAAGATCGACGTATATATTGATTGATTATTATGTCTTATGGATTATAGTATGGTGATATCAAATCAATAATATGGATATATATTAGTAAATATATATTGGATAAACCCGCTATGAGATAATATAGAGATTTTATATATCATCAGTTAATCTTAAGTAATGTTTATGTATAGTTCTTAGACTTAAAAGTAGATTATTTTGATAATACCAAATATTACTTCGTAACAGAATAATTATAAAAGTATATTTTAATTTTGCTATGAAATATGTAGCGTGATGTGACTGATTAAGATAGAATTTGTTTCTCCAATGAAAAAGATATCTTTAGGCTGTTTGATGTAATGTATTATAAAAGTACATGTCTATGTCAAGATAATTGAGGAGTCAATCACAAGTTTATAATCCATCATAAGATAAAGAGAGTGATTGAGCTATTAAGAGGATAACATAAGTTTCACCTTAAGCTTGATCGATATCGTAAGATAAATGGATTCATACATGAGAACATTATAGCTTCAACCGATATGATCTTTACATATACTTTGGGTTAATATAGATTGTTAGATACCGCTATTAACAGGGTGACCGAAAAGGTATTTTTGGGTCATGACCAAATATACGTGAAGCTATAGAGTTGCATGCTTAACGGATGGAATGCTTATTCGAATGTGATTCGGATAAGAGCTTAATTTAATAGAAATCTGAGTAAACTTCTATTGGGCCACGGTTCACTAGGCCTAAATGAGAAAGCCTGTATATAAGGAGGTGTGGAGATTAAGAAGAGATACCTCTGTTCACCTCGAGCAAAACCCTAACCACCACCTCTTGACCCAAACCCTAGCCGCTTGTGAGTAATAGTGCACCCGTAATTAGCGTTCTAGCCCCAGACGTGTGGATATCGGTGGAGACGCTGCTTGTTGCGGTGTTGATCAGTATCAGGATCGTGGTGATCGACTACTTCGTTTACTATCTTAACATGTGCGTGGTTGTATCGACTTCTCTAACCCTACTTCCGCTGTACTACGTGTCTCGTGGTAACGATGATCTTGCTTCGCATGATGTTCTAGTAATAGAAAAAATTTATTTTATAATATCATAGTACACGTTCTCCTTTAAGCCCATACAAAGTTTAATCAAATTAAGATCACATGCATTCGGATTAAAAGCAGTATAATTAGTAGTAGCTTCAGTAAGATAATACCCAATCAACTGAACTTAATTGTCTGATTGAGTTGCTCCAGCAACCAATTCTATTACTCAATTAAAACTAATCCAGAAAAATGAACAATATGCTAACTGTGCATTGTTAAAGTACTCATATGCACGTACGCTTTGTCTGCCGACTACGCCTTTCAGCCTGATATTACACCTTAACTTACTCTTCGTAGATGGGTAAAGGAAACCTTAGGTTTTCGGGACATCAAATTCCCACAAATGCTTTCGTAAGTTGCATAAGAACGATCATAAAGTTCTTAGTGTAGAAGATCAAGCATCCTGATAGGATGTACCATATCCTCTAGTGGATGGATGACGCCGAATACTTAGTACAGAGATAAGGTCCCATCCAAATTTAGTGGCCAAATAATTTCAAATTTAAATACCTAAAATTCTCGAGGAAATACGTGTGGACAGGATCGTCTGCGGCCTCCAAGAAAATGGCGCTATCCCGCGCACGTCACTCTCGCGGCCGTACCTCTCCACAGCCGATCTGAGCCACCCGTTGGGGACACGTGTACGGCGCACGTCGCTCCACGTAGGCATGAATACGCACGCGCGCGTGGCCATGCATACAAACGTTAGCTAGGCGCAGTTGGCACAACAGTATAATTCTTAATATTTCTTTTCTCAAGCGGTACGTAAGGCAAAATACCTCGACATACGGCATATAGTGTACAATGTTACAATCTGTGTACGTACGAAATATACCTCCTAAGTACGTACACACATGTATATGGAAACCTCTATATAAGTAGTCGTACTCTAGGAAGGGAAAATGGAGCTAATTTGCCCACTACAGCGTTCGTATTTGTACCCGTAGCTTCCCTTCTACCGTAATAATATGTTATATATACCAATATATATACTATCGCGTACGCATCTGAGCGATGTACACTTGGTGTACGAACGCTCAGCGGTCGCAAGCAAGCCTCTGTACAATACTGTAATGTACAGGTACGTGTACTTACACTAACTGCATTGCACGTGCGTACATATATAAATACGAATACGTATGCATGCGTACGGATTAGAAGCTGATGGGGTAAACGTGGTGCATGTTGGGGTAGAAGAGGCCCCAGTTCTGCTCGACGCCGGCATCCTTCTGGTTCTCGTTGAACATGGAGAAGACGTAGGTCTCGATGGCGCCGGGGTGGCGCGGCGTGCCGCGGCCGACGTGGTTGATGAGGTTCTGGTTGTAGATGCGGGCGTTCGCCGGCGACGCCGACATGCCGCCGGCGGAGGGCCAGCCGGTCTCGGACACGACGAGGGTCACGCCGGAGCCGCCGTGCTTGGCCATGGCGGCGTAGAACGCGTCCACGGTGGTATCGAACAGGTTCTGGTACCCGAAGGCGCCGTCCTGCACGACGGTTCCGGAGGCGGTGAAGAGCGCGTAGCTGACGTCGACGCTGCCCTGGCTGTAGGTGTAGGAGAAGTATGGGTAGATGTTGGCGAGCAGCGGCGCGCCGGTACGGGCGAGGAAGCTGAGCACGGGGCCCATGAACGCCTGGGACTCGCCGGTGAACTCCGCGGCGGACGGCGGGCTGTACACACCGAGAAGCGCCTGCGACACCGAGGTCGTCACCTTGATGTGGCCCAGCCCGGCGGACACCAGCGCGCCGCGGACGTTCTCCATGGCCGGGACCAGGTTCGACGTCGCGCCCCCCGCCACCTCGTTCCCGACGGCGACGTACCGGAACGACACCGACGAGTAGGCCTGGATGTTGTTCCGCACCCACGACGCCGCCGCGGCCGGGCTGGCGGCGAGGTTGGACAACACGTCGTTGGGGGCCCCCACGACGACGCTGATCCCTGTGCCGCCGACGGACTGCAGCGCCGCTTGGTCTGGCGCGTACAGACGCATCGACGTGATGCCGTTGGAGCGGTACATCCCGACCACCGAGCTCGCCGGCGGCAGGTTGTTAGCGCTCATGCCGTAGCACACCCCGATCGCCTCCGCCTCTGCACCACCATCATGTACGTTTAAATTAATTAGTAAAATTTTATTACGTTTGCAGTAATTAAATTTTTTTATTAATATATTGCAGAGCTACATAAATAATTACTTTTTAGGTTTTTACTGTTATGAACAGTGCATTAGTACACATGTCACTGTTCACTCTCGTTATAAATTGGGAAATGGGTACCCTTAGCAAGAAAAGGCGGCCGGCGAGTGTAGAAAAATGACAGAATGCGATACATATACTACTCTGGAGAAGTACACATACATACAAATCCCTTTGACTTATTATTTTAGATGAATAATTTTAATTTAACTGGAGAAAACGACATTTAACTGAAAATTGTATGCACGCTTGGACTCAGCTAAATTAATTTAATTTTCATATTTTTGTTATTCTCTCTCTCTTTCTCTAGACTCTACTGGCAGACAAAAATGGGATGTTTTTAGCGTTGTTTTTACTGACAAATATTATAATTAAGTTGGTGTAAAGTGTACGCACACTGACGAGGAATAATATTGCCTTCTTGCTTAGTTGCTTGAGTGCTGCAGGTTTCCTGCCCTCTTTAGCTTGACCTTCGTTATCACTTGTGACTAAAGTGTGTAACAATTGCTAAGGTAGCTTAGCTCGTGGCCAAGGACAACCTTAAACCACGGGATAAACTTTGACCCTAAGTGGATTAATCTTTTACTAGCTAGCAATCTCACTCTACTACCTAACCCTGAAAATTAGGTTTATTAGTTGAAAACTCTCCCCTGATCACGGCAGCTATAGCTCTTCATCTAATTATTTTTGGACTTCGGAAAGCTCAAGTGTTTAGCCTATCTACAACATGTAGCATGTACTTGCACGCCACTTGGCAGCTTCGGAGATGGACCAGGAATAATATACCTAAGAGAGAAATTGAGAGAGAGAGAGAGATGTAATGGTTTGGTCCAATGTCAGCAGCACGACCATTGGATAGTCCACATAAGGTCGATGTGGCCAAAGGGGAAGTTAACTCACCAACTAAACCAGCATCTCTCTAGCTTAGTTTAGACCACCCGTGCGCTAATAATCAGTGTGGAGTAATGCAACTACTCAAGAAACGTACATGTCTAATTATATAAAGCACCACTACTACTAATTGCTCCAATTTGTCAGGTCACATAACATGCTTGGTTAGGACAACAGAAGCAACACATAACTAATCAATTTCTAGCTAGCTCTTGTGATCATGGATGTGTCATGTGTGTTTAGCACTCTCTTTACAGTTTAGTTGTAATATATATGTCAATATGTGTTAGGACAAGACTAATAGCTAATATGTAGTACAATATTGATATAATATCCATCATTAGATATTGTTAGTGAGTGAATGAGTAAGTTACTAGTTAGTGCAACATGTATATATATCTTAAAGAATGAAACAGTGTTGGTACAAGATGTGTGTGTGTTTGTGTGTGTCAACCTGGAGGACCATTGGACTGGCAGGTACCATATCATGCATCATTTGAAAAATATCAAGCGATAGATATATGTAGAGAGAGAAACTAAAGACGACAGGTAATGAGATATGGTGTGTTTGGCTAGAGGGTGGTTAAGCGGTAGTTCCAACCGAATCAATAAGGGCGCAAACGAAGCGGTAGGGATCAACAGAAAGATAGAAAAAAAGCCTTCTATGAGAGAGATAGGGCTTGATAATTAAATTAATTTTCATGCATGGCAAAAACAAAAAGGCTATCTATCTTAGCCTAACATGACTACTGATCAGAGCTACAAAGAAAGAAAGGTGAGAAAGAGAGGCTATGTGTTGAAACATTATAAAGCTCCAAAAGATGCATGTTCAGGAAGCAACTGTGAGATGACATGCATGCGCACCAAACATACAAAGACTTTATCTGCAAGATTGTTAGTTAATTTGTGTACGAAATGTGCCTTTAAAAGCTAGCTGCTAGCTAGAAACATCCCTTTCGGTATGCTCCCAAGATACTAAGTTTGCTTGCAGAAATTAATTACTAGTCAGTAATTTTTCTTATTAATTAAGCTGCGGTAAATATATATAATCACAACTATACTGTTCTTCAGACATATATATGTGTCCTTCTGTTTTTGTGAGGTACCACCACTCAAAAAGGATAGATATATCTTTGAGAGAACGACTCGAGAAGAAAAAAAATCACGAGGTGAGTCAGATCAGTCAAAATTTAGGTTTTCTTGATCTTTTAAGGAAAGTGATTGATGCGAGTTTTTAATGGTCCAAAGGCGATGCGTGTGAGTGATGGGCAGAATGAGACGGCACGACGCCGTTCGAGCTTAACCTTCTTGCTGCTGCTGCAACAGCAATTAAGCAGCAGAACAGAATAATTAAACTCGCAAGGAAAGCGACAGGCACCGAAACTGCAGGAGACATTTAACGAGAGAGTTGTTATCTCTCTGCATGACGTTGTTGATGAACATGATGTATATCTATGTGACTCGTGAGTACTGTGTATTATTGTTAGCTATCTCTGTTTTATTGGCTAACCCATTCTACCAATTATAATCTTCATCTCTCTCTTTCTTTGAAGAAATTATTAACTTGCAATCTATCCATGCATGACGTGCGTAAACAAAACTTTTTTGATAATAGAATAAGAGTCCCAGCCTCTGCATCGTATGATGCACATAGCCGGTGCATGGACAAAACTAAAAGTTACCTGATCATTTTTCAAACAACAAATCGAAAAAACAATAGAGAGAGAGAGAGAGAGAGAGAGAGAGAAGAGGGAAAGGGAATCACTTTGAGGGATGGAGGCAAAGGCACCGAGGAGCAATGCGAGAGCGAACATGGAGGCTACACCTTGGCTAGCCATTCTATCTCAGGCTCAAACTCTATCTCCAAAAGCTAATGAGCTAGGATGTGGTTGTGTGTGTTGATGCTGCTAATGATTTTAGTAGCTATAGCTAACCAACACGCCTCCTCTCTGAGTCTCTCCTCGTTTCGTTGGTGAGACAACCACTGCCTACGAGGCTCTTATATAGATGCTGAGGAGACAAGGTATATATAGAGAGAGGATTATCTTGTCCAAATTCGTCAATCCACTTGCGGCTGGCCCAACGTCCCCAGCAACATTCATTCATTTAGCCTACTTCCAATTGACCAGCTTTCTTGCTAGGGCAGCCGTTTCATGTGTCATCCGTCTCATGGCTTGTACTGGTGGCCAGAAGTTATCTGGTACACAGGTTGTTGTGTAAGGGAGAGAAAGAGAGAGAGAAGGGGAGGTAGGGCTAGGGAATAATATTTCCACACCAAACAACTTTTGAAAAATGAAATAAGTGTTTATAGGATGATCATGATCTCCACATCCATGATGTTCGATGAAAGAGAAGTTTTTAGGTCAAAGAGGATGCGGCACACCGTAATCGGTTGGTCTCTCTGGTGAGCCGTCAAACAATTTGCACGTCTTACTCAAGAATATTCATCGCGTGTCGGTTCTTTTTACAACAAATGTTCTACGGAAGCCAACACGACTTACCTACAAAGAAATTGACATCATTGTTTTCTAATTCCTTTTCTAATGGATCGTGTAGTCATGTACGGAAAGGAAAATATTTTAACGTGCAGTCATAGTCTGTCTAAAGGGTAGAAATTGGTCACCATGGCTTGTACTTCTCTTATAGTCTCATTTTAAGCATTTAATTTAAAAACTAGTTACTTACCCTAATCAAAATTAATTGTAAAATTTTTGTTTACCTTAACAAAATATATAAAATAAACCGGTGTTCTTGGTGTACCTAATTAACAAATTCTTACATGAGCCAAAGAATTACTTGAACCGCTTTAATTACATATATATTAGGTAGTTATTGGTCTCCTATATATATTTGCCTGCACTTTTTTCCCAAGACCAGCTCCACTAAGTCCCCCAACTTCTCTAAGTCCTTTGTTAGGCTTAGGCTGAGACACAATACAA
The DNA here is from genome assembly GCA_030770085.1 of Oryza coarctata. Lineage (NCBI taxonomy): Eukaryota > Viridiplantae > Streptophyta > Magnoliopsida > Poales > Poaceae > Oryza > Oryza coarctata. The sequence continues at coordinate 12,718,354 of CM061471.1, forward strand.
CTTCTCTAAGTCCCCCAAATACACGAGCTTTGTCCTGTCATATAGCATGATCGCTTGGTGTGTTGTTGCATCCATTAAATTAGTAAATTACAAGCAAGCTTAGCTATAACTAGTCACAGCTGATTCTATATATTAATCATCAGTTTGGAGCATCCAAATGTATCTGGCCGTTGATCTTATTATAATGCAAAACTGATATGTGGATAGGGAGGAACATGATGTTGCTATCAGTGGAGTGCCGTTATGCAACTGCTTTCTAGTATAACTACTAATGAAGAGACAATATTAGGTGCACCAAATGTGTTCATAGAAAAACTAGCCAGACTACTCTTGTATAGATTAATTACAATTTCATAAGTACACGATACGATTAGGACCTTTCTATGGATGAATCATTTGATGAACACATCTTGTGAACTGGTCAAATTCATCGTTTGCTATGGACATTGGTAGGTTAACATAGATATAGAGAGAGAAGCTTTCTATTGTCGGCTAAATTAGCAACCTCCTAGCTTTATGACATGTATATATATGCTGAAAAAGGTTTTGACATGTGATTTATGGGGAGTGTTTTATTGATCAAATTATAGGTAAAACAACACACATTAGGGTGTGAGGTGATGTTTGTCGACATTAATCCATCTTTCTTGTGTCAACAGGTCTCTCATTCATTATTTTGAAAACATGGAAATGAAGTGCATGTATGCAATTTTCTTGTTGAGGAAAGATGCATAGCTTTAAATTTGGCTGCGGGTAGGTAGTTCTTGCTGTAAACTATTTCAAGTTGTGCCCAAGCAATTTGCATGTTCTACATGAAAAAAAAGGAATTAGAGAGAGCACAACTAGGAAAGGTTAATTGCTTTTGAAATGAAGGAGAAAGATGGATTAATATATGCAATGTTTGACAATATATAGAATTAACAGATGTCAAAAGCATCTCCCTTTGGCAAACCACAACGTTCCATCAGTTTGGAAAGGGACGATGGCATTTGCATTTTATTTCAAACATCATAGCTAACCCTCTGGGCCGGCTAAAAAGCACACAACATGTGACATACAATGCCCAAAATTTCAACCTATAGTTTTGTCCTGAATTTTGTCTACTTAATTATTTTTGTCCATGTACATGTCATGTTCTCAGTTGAATTGGTTGCTAGTTAATTACATTCTTTCAAAAAATATTGTGATTATTCATAAAACTCTTAAAGCCATCTGGCACTGAAATATATATACTGATACACAATAACTAAAACACGTAAAATTTTTATTATAAGGTATTTAAATATGATATAACTACAATAAAAATATTATTATGTGAGGAGTGTGTTTTTAGTTACTGTGTGTTTTAGCTCCATACACAGAGGCCGGCGCACAAACATATAATGCTACAGTTCGATTAATTGTGCTCCTTAGCAATTTCGCTTGTCCCAATCAGGTTGGTTACCTTACGCTTTTTGGCTCTTACGTGGACACCAGGTCACCCCTTGTCCTGTTGCTGGTCTCTCTCTTTGAGTGGATGGGAGCCCGGCTGCCTAGTCGGATACATGGAGGCCAGAGGAACCACCTGGAAAGTGCACTTTATCCACTCCTGCTTATGTGGACACAGGAGAGCCAACATGCCCTGTCAGCATTTGTGGCGACTCCTATTCCATCGGATGTTTCGACTCATGATGGTTTAATTAGGCACTATATATGTGCATACATGGCCTGATCCATGCATTCAAAGCTGGCTAATAAGCTAGACGAGGACGACGACAATGATTAGATAGCTTATGTGTTGCTTCGATCCGTATACACATGGATTTATATCATCAGGTCGCCGTCGCGGTGGGGCAGGTTTATAAATATAAATGTAGCGCTAATATTCATTCTTGCATCGACCTTTTAATTTCTTTTCCCGGATTATGGGCTGGCTGTTATATGGTGTTAGTCACCTGTCACTTGCTGATCGATGACTTTAAATTTGGTTCCTGTTTCAACAATATATACGCGGACTTTAAAATGTTGAGAATTAATTGGAGGCAACAACTGGTTGATGGATGATCGACTTCTAGCTCCAAGCCTCCAACTAGCTAGCCTGTTGCTCTGAAAATAAAATGTGACCTGTTTAATTAGCATCCTACTAGTTTGTCAACTCTAAAAGAGTATATTAATTGGTTTTAATTTGAGAAATATTTCCTCAAATTTGCATGATCCCACACAACCTTTTCGTGAGTCAATCAAACCAGCTAGGACAGAGAATTTCTCTTTGCCAATAAAAGGATGTGTAGTGGGCCTGTAAATAAATAAAATAGAAATATATATGACAAGGAAGAGACTATTAGCATATATTATCCTTGCTTGGTTTGCTTATGTGGACTCAAGAACACGCCTTGTCCCCTGTCAGCAGATTGCTACAGGCTGTTGATATATACTTGTAACCTTTGTGTTGCTGGAATTCTCTTTGTTCTTTGCCTAATTGCCTTGGACGGCTCTAGGAAATGGTTATCTTCTTGGACTGTGATTCTACATGAGTCCGATGTTTTTCCATTTCATCTTGCTCTTGTTAATTTATGAATACATTAGCTCCGTCACCAAAATCATGAGCCAAACAATAGATGAGAAAGATTGTTTGTGCTTCCAAGCTCATCTAGCTGGCACATCAGCAAGTTGGTGCACAAAGCAAGCTAACTTATTGTATAATTCTAACAACATCAAGATTAATTAAGTAGTTAGAAATCAAGAAGGCATGTATGGGTACCTACATTATTATTTCATTTATGTGCACAACATGCATGTATGTACATATATCTTTTTTTTAGAAACATACAATATATGCATTCATGCATGTATGTATATTAATTAAATATGCCTTTTGATTACTTTCTTGGCCTCAGAAAATAAGAGGCCCATGTATTTCTGACAGAAAAAAAAGGCATTACAGGTGGGAATAAAAGCCACTTATATATATACACTTGTACTAGTTGCATGGGCAATGGTGGTAGTGGCCAATGGAGTAATGGTGATCTATGAGGATAAAGGATATTTTGGAATATGTGGTGCCCTGCAATGCATGAATTAGTCATGATGATTAACCAAGACCACCCGAAGTTAATGGCTAAGATCGATCGATCGACATCCATGGTTGCCGGATTAACCGGATATTTCTTCTAGCTAGATAAATCAACAAGCAACACCTATCTAGCTGCATCTTAACTTTGATGGATAAAATGAAATAACTAAATATGTATATGAGGATAAACACGAATTTAAACTCGTGCTAGCTACATCTCGATCGGTCATCAGCGGATGGATTTATCATGTCATGGTCACATGGATGGTTTACATTGCTCAGAATCTTTTCTTTCCAATCACCTTCAGTATGATGGGTAAGGTGATGAGACTCTCAGAGAGTTCCAGTGATTCTTCTCTCTTCTATTCTTCGATCGAAATCGATATCGATGCTTTGATGGCGGCTGCTAGCTGCAGCTATGGCTTAGCTAGGTAGTAGTGATAGTACAGTGGTAGATGGAGCTGTGTGTAGGATGACATATCATCAGTGGATAAGCCACGTACGCATGCAGCCACAGGAACAACTTGAAGCCCCTATTACGTTGTTTCGATCCAGATAAGATTTCCACGCCGTTTATTTTTAACACCCCCACATGTATCTCCATACGTACGAGTATGATATATGGTTGGTACGTATATACATTAAGTGTGTATGTATATGTCGTCTACGTGTATACACAGAAATAGCTAGCAGCTGATTATACATATAGTGAGAGCTATATATAACTAAGTATACAATAAGAGTTATATATAGTATGTACACGCCTTATGATATATACGTTAATTTGTATGTATGTCATTACATACATTACATATATATATATATATATATATTCCACGTATTTTCCACAGATAGTTTAGCTGGGTTTTATTGCCTGACGTGGACGTGGTTGAATAGCCACACAAATTAAATAAAACAAAATAAATTAAGAAACCGGGAGAAGCCGGTCGATTTGGAAGAGTTTAGACACTACACATATAATTAAAAAAAGGGATAAGATTTCCGTGTCACCCATCTCCGGCTACACATATGAGAGCCGTACGTTATGTGTGTGTAAAATGGCCACGTCGGAAAGCTGCAAGCACAGGACCGGCTAGCTAGATACTGTTTTCTTCGTAGTAAAATATAAAAACTAGATTTAAAAATTATACTACAAATATCGTTACTTTTTCATCTCTATTTTTTAATCTCAATACATCGTAATATATTCATATCCATCTTAATTTATTTCATTCCACCTCTCTAATCGTTAATTATATTATAAAAAAGTTTAAAGCACGGACGAAGTAGATGCCATTTTGTCTCGTTGGCAGGAGATAGAAGCAGCACTGCAGCAGCAGCCGCTGACGAATACGGACACGCACGCGCAGCAGCCGGGCGGTCACGCACGCCGAGTCGCTGACAGAGACGGACGGCTAATCTGTAGGATTATGTATGGGCATGCTCTGAAAATGATATATATGTGTGTATATATATATAGATATTCTTTTCACTTGTTGACATATATATATATATGGATATATATATATAATTTAAATATTAGATGGATATGGATATGGATATATATTGTTTTGTGGATTAGCCTTGCCATCAACTCATAATGGGCTTGTTATTGTGAGGAGATGCCACATGTTTGCGTCCTACGTAATGGCATTGGAATGGAATGGTCGGGGCTCACAAGGGATTAGGACGCGCCCACGCACGCACGCACGCAACCCCATCAGCTTTTCAAACAGGCCAGAGACTGGGACTGGGAGTAGTGACCACACCCTAGAGCGCTTCCGTATCAGAGATGTCACTGTCCGATATATATGTTTTACCAAAATATTCTTAGACATATGGTATTTACGTAGCTCACTAAGTTTTACTGTGTAAGTAATATATACTATATATATATATATATATATATATATATATATATATATATATATATATATATATATATATATATATATCGTGTACCTGACACTACGACGGAATCTTGTCATATAGTCTTTCTGGAAATAGTTTGTCCACGAATGACAATTTTTCCTGACGGTTGTCTCATAACTATTCTATGTCATGGTGTAGTGGTAATTACGACCCTTAAGCCACTGTCCAACACGCTCATATGTGTAAGATAAGAGTGCATAGTGAAAAATCACATGATAATCCATATATCAATGATAAAAGGGTGTGTGTAGTTAGTTAATAGAAAAAATCCACTTGACCTAGGTTACTAAGCAAAATGTTACGACAGAAATACTCAAGAATCCATAAATAAACATATTAACCCCTTGTATACTCATCAGTGGACGAGCCAATCCAACTACATGGTGATCCTTATAAAATAGTCACAGTCTCATAGAACATTGGTGCCGTACAAAGCCCCCTTCATCTCCATGGCGAGAGATTCTAGCTAGGTTTACTTATTAATCAGTTGAACTGTTTAGGTCTACAGGTTTTCTGGTAGGAGACAACTTTTCTAAAAACAAAGATTATGTTCACTTCTATGTAACAATTAATAGGGATGCTTCGTTGCTATCGGTTAATTTATAACCAGCACCTATAATATATTTTTTATCCTTCCAATATGTGAAAGTTTCTAATTTAACCGACACCAATAATAAATCAAGCTGAGCCAAGCCGACAGGGGCATTAATAAAAACTCAATCTCTCCCTCTCCTCTCCTCTCCTCTCACTCCCCACCTCGATCTCACTCCCTGCCTCTCCTCTCTTCTTCACCTCTCTCTCCCACTACTAATGGTGATGCTAGGGTGACAGCGGCGACTCGATCATCCTCCTCCTCTTGCCATCGGCTATGGCCTCTCATCTCTCCTCTACTTCTTTCCAGTGGCCTGGGCGGCGGATTCGCCGACGCAGAGGTTAGGGGCCATTGGATCCAGCCATCTGAAGGTTAAGGGCCATCGGATCTCCTCGCCTTTGACTTGCATGGCAACGGTTTAGGAGGTACGAAGGCATCGGCTTGTTGAAGGTGTGACGGTGTCAATAGCCATCGAATCCACCCTCTTCCCTTCAACAGCCCGACGAACCCCTTGGATGACCCTCTCAGTAACTCCCTCGATGACCTCCTTAGTGGCCCCTCAGCGCAATGGCTAGATTTGCCCACCCCGAGCTCAAGGACAGACAGATCTGGTAGCCACAACCCCTCTCCTCTCCCCACATGGCGACTCGGTAGCGACAGCAGCTCCATCCCCCTCCCCAATGGTCGAAGAGAGAGGGGTTAGTGGGATTCATCAGTGATGACTTCCTCCACTTATACTTGGCGTGGCAACGACTTCCTTACCTCTCCCCAACACGTAGGCCACTTGATTTGCCCAAAGCTAGGGGGCCACCGACGGCAAGGACATCCGTCTGGACCCCTTCACAACACCATCAAGACAACATCGATGACCCCAAGGTGCCTCGTCATCGTGTTCCCCTCCCTTTGCCTCGTTATTGTCTCTAACCCCATCGACAACAAGAAGAATAGTACGAGAAGAAATTTTTAGGAGATTATTTGATTTTGTTCTTGTATTCATGTGTTGTTTTTGAGGATATGGGATGTGTTGTACATTAAGGATCTATGTGTTATTGTTTTTTTTCTTGTGTTGATCTAAAGAACTAGAAATTATTGATTGTATGTGTTCTTATGTTTTTTATTGTTCTATTTGTGCTGATGGAGCCGTGTATCTCATATATCTGGTGGCTCGTAGAATCGGCTTGATTTTGATTCATCGAGTCCAGCTTTCCTTTTTTCTCATAGAAAACTAAATGTGCCAATTCTCCATCAATCATCGATGCCGGCATGAGTCATCAGTGCTGTCTAAGTGGTGCTGGTACCCAAATCCAACACCCATGGCACTTTGCTAGCCGGCATTGATTGCTCTTTGTGTAAGTAGTGGTTGCTGGTTGATCATATACATCAGTTCCTATAGCTAGGTTAGGTTTTTTTTCTTTCCATGATATATTAATATGTCTCACATGATATAATTCATCTTCTAGAAGATCATCATCATCACCTCGCGATCGATAGATGCACCTGCTGCCTAAATGTAATTACATGATAGTGTAGACACAACATAAATGGATTGTTGTGATCACGAGAGGCATCTAACCTTACTTTCGGCTTGTATGTATCGTGTGTTACTTAGTGAATATCGTGTAAGCTTAGCTTAGCTTTGAGCAGCCATTGGTCAAGATGAGCTACAAGTGTCAAGCAGCGACGATGCACACCACATTGTTAATTAGTAATGATTAAGTTGTAGCTTGATCGAGTATAAGTTTCTCATAATACACATATCTTGCTGCTTTAATCCTCTTAATACCATGGCCTAGTAATAATTAATGTTCTTGCTAAATCTGCTTGCGTACGTGGCATGTCCATCATATGCAGGAGATCGATCGATTGATCAAGCATAGACGATAATATGACACGCATGCATAGATGCATGTAACACACACTATTTATATATACTGCATATCACAGGCTAGGTCAGCTACAAATGTATCAGTGCACACGCGATCGATCGATGATTAATTAATAATTATTGGACACGATAAACTAATATCTATGTATGTTATTTTGGGATTAGAAAGTCTAATACGACGACACATATGTATATATATACATGCAGTTCGTTGTATTAGGTAGTACCTATTGCGCTATGACTATAGGCTGTTAAGTTGTATGTTGAGTGCACGATTGAGACACGACAAAGGCTGACAGGTTTTCCTCTAAAAAAAACAAAGGCTGACAGGCTTAAAGAATGACGTACACGATCAATGCATATATGCGTCCGTCCTTAATAATTGTCAAATTCTGCTATAGAACGCCGTTACTCGGTTTTAACTTAGACATTGTATAAGTTCTTAAAAATTATATATTTACTTATGGATATCGCATCATATAGGATAGAGAAATTATATAAAATGTTAGAAATACACCTAATCTCTTCTATCTCTCTTTTTCTCTATCCCCTTCTTTCCTCCTCCATTCGCTACCTAATGACAACTGCCACAACACTATTTTTTCTATCCCTAACTACCTCCTTACTTCCCTTCGCCTATTGGTCTACGTGGGTCTCCTTCCCATGTATCACCTGCCTTATCACTGTCACTGCTCCAAAGCCTCTCACCGTTGTGGCTGATGAGAGAAAAAGTAGGTCAATAGGGCTAACAATCGATGGTAAGGTGTTGACGTACAACACAGCTTTAGTTAGGCCCTAACATGACGTGCGTGGATGGAGGATGGTGCCGCATGACCGGCAGCATGGTAAAAAAGGAAGGTGATATAGAGAAAGAGAGAAGAGAGATAAGAGAGCTGATATGTTGGTTTAAGGGTATTTTTAATATTCATATGATTTCTCTATACTGAAAATAAATATTTTAATAAGTGTAGTGTCTATCAACAAATATCTAATTTAGTGTTTTTATGTAGCAAAATTTTTCTTAACAGATAACATGAAGAGAAATTAACAAACAAATTAAATTAAAGCATGAATTTAAGGAGTAGGTTGAGCTAATTAATCTAGCCCTTGCTAATGTGTGGATCCCATTAATTTGTCACTAATTATAATCAGATTAGTTAATTAATTAATGGTGAAGTAAAAGAGTAATTGTGTCCGTCGATCTTTTGTTGGCTTAAGCTTATGAATAAATCGGTCGATTAATTTAACGAGTATTAAATGTCCGTCCGTCCAGCTTTCGTTGGCTTATGCTTTTGGATAAGTTGATCGTTTAATTTAACGATTAAGAAAATTAGGCGAACTATCTAAAATTAGGCCAAAGTACGTGCGTCGTCATTTGCGTCTGGGCAAGCAAGCGCTTGCAATTGCTTAATTTGTGCGGTCAGACCTGGCCGGCCGGCTTCAATCCGGGAGTGATTTTGTGGTGTGTGCCCATCACATCAGACGACCTGGATGCTGCCTCCTGCTCGATCTCCATGCCTGCCTCTACATACTTTCCATGGAAGCCTATGACTTTCTCTCTTCGTTCGTCAGCCTGCAGACTGCAGTGCACGCACGAACCACCATGTCCAGATTTTTCGGCAGCTACACTTGGCTGCAGAAAACCTACACGCGTACTATTAGTATTAGTATCTTATGTGTAGATCGCTCGAACAATTAATGTTGACCGGGCGGCGGATGACTATACGGATGAGACAAGAGGGCAAGTTGATGATATTACAAGAAGAGAGACGATGAGACGACAGCATGCGTGCGTGTATGGGCGTGGGTGGATCGTGCGGTCGCGGTCGCCGCCTCGCCGGCCGGCGCCGCCGCGTGCAGCTCGGCGCCTCCGGTCCTGGTCAGTACTGGGGCCGGCGCGGCCTAACCGATCGATGAGGACACGCACGGCGGGTCGCTGTTGGTGCTGACTCTGCATGTGGCCCACCTGCAGCCTGCGCTTAGTTGCTTTTGATTACTTTATTTATTTATTCAGTGGAGGCTAATGGGCCACATTTGTCTCTCTAGAAAACCTGAACGAGTACGGGCTAAACAACTTCAGTGGGCCCAGGGAGGCTTCCGGATGGGCCTTAAGACTCTTGGGCCCAGTATAGTGGGCCGGGTGCTCGTTGCCTTATAGTGGTGGGCTGAGCCCGGAGTTGCGGTCACCACGGACAGTCCATATAACAACACATCTTCGCTCAAAAAAAAATTTTTTTAAAAAAAAGAAACAAAATTTACTGCTCCCCTCCAAATTTACAGTTGGGGCAAATTTCTAGTTGCTGCCAATCTCTTGAGGAGTTGAATAAAATTAATCCATACGAGGAATTTATTCAGATGTATAAGGTGCACATGTATTTGAAGCAAGGTACTAACTAGCGGGTGGCAGGATGGAGCGGATTCCCATCGGCGTAGCAACGCACTTTATTCCAATAGAGAAATAAAAAACCACTATATATATATATATTGTGTATATATCATCAGTTTATGTGAGATCAATTTACTTATTGAAATTATAAATTATAGACTAGTGCCTAATTTACTAAAAATTATCATTTAGACAAATCATTAGTCATAGAACCAAATACAAAAATAAAAAAAAACTTTTTTGTTTGCAACATTTACCAAATAGCAGATTCTATGTTGCAAATAGTGGCCGCAATGTTCCCTTCATTATTTTAGAGGCCGCAATGTTGCTTCTATTATTTTAGCGGTGTAACATTGTCACAGTGGGAACATCCTGCTACTACTATTGTGGCCACAAAGCAGTCAATACAACTTCTATTTAATATCTTGTTTTTAATATTACAAATTTATAAGTGTTATCCAACTGTTGGACTTGTATATTGTTATCCAACTGTTGGACTTCTTAGTGGTTGTACTGTCATATTCTTTCGTGCAACTTTTTAAGTTCTACCAGCATACCATAAGGGAAATATACGTACAAACTATGAAAGGTAAAATTATGAATTTCACTACAAAAGAACAGTGTTCATATAGATGCTAAGCGTTAGATAAATAGTAACCCCATAATATAGAATAGCTAGACGATATAACATACAATAGTACTTTTTTTTTGGCACACATGAAAATATACTCAACATGTTCTATAGAATATTTGAGAAAAAAGTGAGATTTAAGGTTTAGCTTATTTTGCAAGAATGAACCTTCCATTAGCTTTAAATCTTTCATGTCATAGGCTATAGTGTGGTATCAACGCAGAGATACGTCACAAACATGACCTCGTGCCACAATAATAGATATAGTCACAGGCATAGAGTTGTGGGCCTAAGCATTGGGAATAAGATCTATTCTCCATAGTCGTGAGTAAGTAGAGAAAAGGCACCATGACTTTCTGATGGTGGTGTGGCTTCATTGTTTTTGGTGGTGAAACTTAGTGGTAGAATCGTAGTAAGGGAGACCGGTTTGGAATAGGGTTAAAACTCTAATCCATATGGGCCTTGGACATACCACAAAGTTTTAGATTCTACCACGCCAATAATGTGTTGGTCTATTGTCTGGAACATGGTCTAAATGGTAATTTTATGGTCTATACTCGTCTTAATATTGTCTAGTTGCATGATTTAAACTGGCTAGGATAGTCTTTAACCAACTAGATGGTCAAACGGTCTAATTCACTGTTTAGACTCTAAACTAGACGATAACCCAATGCCTAGCATTTAGACATGATCTAGATCGTCTAGACTATAGTTTAGGCCAACACTACAAAAGATTGCATATGGATCACTTTTTATCACCATATATAGTTCACTTCAGACCATGCAATTTTTTCCTTTTGCACATTACCAACACTCCATATTCCTTCTCTTACACCCTTTCTTCTTCCTACCTACTACTTCAAGTCTAGGTGGGTGCTGACATGCATAAAGCAGAAGCACAGGGATGATTGGATGACATTGATTGTAGGTTTCTTGTTGACGTTACGAACCTAAGCACCACCCTACCTGCTGTGCTTGGTCTAGATATTTCACTTCCACACTAAAGCTTCGTCTATGTCAACCTCCTCTAAGGATATATAGCCATGCTGTGAAATCATGTGTAATATGTATGATGAATAATTGGTAAAAATGGTTATTACTTGGACTAATGTGGATCTTAGAAATAACTTGTTTTAGGGATTTTTTTTTGTTTTTGATGCGCATGAGAAGTTAGAAGGTGATTATGGTGAGTGACGAGGACCCGAGACTAATATAGGGTTTCCGAGATTAGAGTTGGTTGGAAGATGTCACTGGATGATCATGGTTTAGCTTTGTCTCATAAAGATGGAAGATGTGAAATTGGGATGTTTTACATAATTGGATATGTGTTATTTGAGCAAGTGGAGTTGGATAGGAGTTGGATAAGCTAGTAGATCTGTGGTTTAGTTTACAATGATTATGGAATTATGAATCTATAGGCATTAATTGGATCATGTTGGACTAAGTCTTATGGTTATTGGGTATTTTCTACCTCTATTGTATAAAAGATAGAGGGAGAGGAAGAGAGATAAGACAAAAAAATAGAAGAGAAGACTATCGTTCTTTTTAAGGTCTGAGAGAAATGAGTCTATGAGAGATATGGTGTTTTTGTCGATACTTTTGAAACATGATTTGATCAATAAAGTTGAGAAAATTCATATACAATTCTATTTTTAAATTCGGATTTCGCACAAGGCAAATTTTGACAGGTTTTTCATTGATCTTATATTACTTCTAGATTTTGATCTAAATGTCGGATTTGAGTGTAGTTTGTTTAGATTCGTAGTGAAGTCTAGTTTCTATCTACAAAAATTGACATAGTTTTATCAGTTAGTTTTTAAAGTACACTTATGTTAGATTTGGTTTAGATTAAAGTTTGTTTAGTTACCATCAATTTTATCCATTGTTTTTGTGTTTATTAATTAAAATTGAACCTAGGCATAGCCTAGAACTTATGTTTTAAGGTGCATATCAAACATATTTGAATTGGTGAAGTTTTGACGATTTTATTCAAAGGGCGTGCTCTGTTTTTACTGCATAAGAATGATTAATTTAGTATTATAATATTACGTTTATATCATTTGTTATTATTTTGTTACGTGTGTTGTTTTTATTGTTAAAAAAAGTAAGCAACAATCATTTACCCTATGACGCCATCCTATACCTACACATGTGTAGCCTAAGTTCAACCTCCTCGCTATAGCCAATGTAACTATATAATCCATGTGCTTTGATCCACCGATGTTGGTCTATTTCGCTCAAGCTCTATCAAGGTTATCCTCCATTAGTAGCTCCGGTTTGATCAACCTCTAGTTCCATTTGGCATTGATCCTAAGCTAAAGACGCATTGATGTCGACCTACTTAACTAAAGCAGTCAAGCTTCACCTCAACCTCCCACTTACGCCAACCCCAACTCAAGGTTGAGAACATTGAGATCATTCCTCTAGGTTTCCACAAACACCGGTTTTATACAACTTAAAGCTCTATATCTTATCTTGCATAGTACTCCGTTGACTCGAGCTTGTTGGTTATGCAAATAAGACACCGGTAAAGAGATGGAGATAAGAGGTAGGCACCAAGCCATATAACTAAGTAACTAATCTACATTGAAGGTTTCTTAGAGCAAATTTAATACTAGCCAACCGCTAACTCCTAAAGTTAACTCGTTATCTACAACTAATCTAATAGTCTATCTATATATTATTTATATATAAATATATTATGTTATTAATATCTGATTGTATTGTACTGTAGTTGTCTTTTTTTTCTAAGGAAGTATAAATCTAATATATTAATTTTTAAAACCTATTTACATCTGTACATGCTCTTATATGGTGTAAAGGGAAAAAAAAGGTGCTAGTCACCAGTTTCACGGTGTAGCACAGGAAAGAAAACCTGGTGCGACCTATTGGCTACCGAATAGTTGGCGCGCGCTGATTGGGTGGCGGATGAGGCGCGTGTGAGCCACACCGCGCCAGGCTGCGCCCCCCTACGCCGCACACCGCCGCTCTTAAGCCGCACGCCCCGCCGAGTCGCCGACGCCGCGCGCGCTCTCCCTCTCCCTCTCCCCCTCCTCTCGCTCGCCATCCATGGCGGCCACGGCGCCCTCTCCGGCGTCCGTGCGTGCCGCGGCGTCGTCCCGCTCCCGCTCCCGATCCAGCGCCGCCCGAGTCGCCGCCCTCCCGGCGGATGGCCGTGGCGACGGCTCTTCCACCGCCGCCTCCTACAAGGAGCTCGGTGAGTCCCGCGGTTCCCTCTTTGGGTCAGTCCGCTATGGAAATTGTTTCTAGAGCGTAGGTTATTTCAGTGGCAATGGTACTATGGTCGTGAAAATACCTGTTCTTGTCTTGGGTAAGAGCTGTCCTTTCGAACTATCCTGAATGTGCAGAGTTCAAATTTAGTCAAATGTATAACCTGAATGCAAAAAAAAAAAACAAGCCAGTATTTTTATTATGTAAACTCATGCAAATAAATTATGCGAGCCAGTATTTTTATTATGTAAGCTCATGCAAATAAATTATGCGGAATCATGTTAAAAGTGTTAAAGAAAATACAAGCATAGTGACAGCGCTAAAGAATAACTTGAGCAAACCACAACTATATGTCATTAAAATTGAAACCACAGTCCGCAGACTACACTTAAAAGTTATTTGTTGATTGTACAAAGGTTTGTACTCCTTGAAAAAGAGGATTGAAGATGCAGTTGTTCGGGTCGAAACTACTGCATCCAGTGCATTGGAGATGGAGGAAGCACGGAGAATTAGACATGAAGAGGTGTTGAGGGGATGCAACTTGTGGGACAATCCAGCTAAGTCACATGAGACGCTCTCCGCTCTGGCTGATGCCATCAGAGTGGTCGACCATCTCAAAGACCTTCGATATAAGGTGCTTGCTTAATTCCTTGTTGCAAAATGTGCTTCAGCAATTTCCCTAGATTTGAACAAAGTAAAGCTTCCTATACTGTTGTGTGAATGGGCAATGCTTGATAATAGGACTGAACTGTGTGCATCATCTGCCCTTCACTCAGTTCTAACAACTTCAGAATTTTCATCCCTTTATCCTTCGGTTTTCCATTGCAGAAATTATTAATTAGAATTTAGCATTTTCTCCTTTTGATGCTCAAGATATGTGGTGCAGGCTGAAGAGGCTAAGTTGATCAGTCAACTCTCAGAGATGGATGTCATCAATGTTGAGTTGTTTAAGCAAGCATACAAGACCTCAGTAGATGCTACCAAGTTTCTAGATCGTTATCAGATGTACAAGCTTCTTAAGGGTCCATATGACAAGGAAGGAGCTTGCATCATCGTCACTGCTGGATCAGAGGGTGTTGCTTCTGAGGCAAGTCGATTATAGAATGTTGGAAAATGAAATTATTCATTGGATCTTAATGAGAGAAGAATAAAAGAACTCCAACATACTAACAAAATAACAATAACACTACCTTTGTACTTTTCATTATGTTACTGTCCAATTCATTTCCATGAATCTGTGTTATAATTGAAATTCTGCTCTTTAAATAAAGGAACACATATGCCTAAGAATCCTAGGAATGAAGATATAAAATGCTCATGGAGAGTCACTATAAATATTCCTTCCAAATCTAAATTCTTAGCTATCACCTTATCAGCACTGTGGTGCTGTTATATAGAAGTTGAGGTTTACCTGAATTCTTCCTTGAGCAAAATTAACCATTTCCGCCTTTTATTTTTTTATAAACAAGGTTTTTGTTTTTACCATTGCAGCTATGGGCAGAGAAGATCTTGTGCATGTATTCAAGTTGGGCATGGAAACAAGGTTGCAAGGATGGGCTGATTGAGAAGATTGCATCAACAGGTGGTCTTGTATGGACTGCAGCCATAGAAATTGAATCAGAGTACATGTTTGGCACCCTTTCTGGAGAAAAAGGAACTCACAGAATGATCTATCCTTCCATCGATAATTCTGGCATGTATGAGGTGATTACATTTTCTATTGTTAGTTGGTAGTTTTTATCATAATTTTGTTCTGCCCATTAGTCCCTATCAGATTAAAATTACTTGCAATGCCCTAATACAATTTCATAGAGAACCACTAGATATTCTGCAAGGTAGTTCATGCAATTGCTTACACAGGTAGTAACAAATAAAAAATCTGAACTCCAATATTTAGAACTGCACATACCAACTATGGAGAACATATAGAACCACATCAGCAAAATACTGAACAAAAGATTGAATAATGTAGCCTTCCATTTGGATACAATGGAGATAGTAATAGAATTTACTTAGGTATAAGTTTCAGCTTGTCATTTTTAATATGCACTTTTCCTAAAAAATGGTTCAGAATTTATACTTGATCTTCAACTATTTTGACTCCTTTTCTTAACTGGGCTGGCTGAAATATTGGCCGTCCAAATTTTATTAAGCAAAGGGAGTAGAAAGAATGAGGTCAACAGAATTTGACCTCTGTGTTTAAAGAGACCTGGATAAACTACAGTACAAGTTTTGGACACCAAGCTTGTGTACTCAACTTTATTATGATCTTCTCTTTATTCCGCATTATATCAAAATGTATAACCTAAAGTTAACCAAAGCTTGCAGGCAACGTCAGCTAGAGTCGATATAATTCCTCTCTTCTTAGATAGACCGGTTAATCTTCACTTGGATGACAATGATCTGGAGATTTCTCCTTCGCCCAGTGATCGTAATAGGCAGGATCACAGAAATTCAACCGTCAGGATTCAACACATGCCAACTGGAGTTACTGCTGAAAGTTCAGGTACCAAATCAGCCAAATGTTTTATGCACTGTGAACTCTCATGTAGCTCTGACCTGAATGCTTATATCTCCACAGGTGAACGAAGCTACTTTGCAAACAAGTTGAAAGCTATAAGCAGGCTCAAAGCAAAGCTCCTTGTTATATCCAGAGAGTTAAGAGTGTCGAACGTGAAGATGATCAAGAGGCAGACTGTAAAGGATTTGTACAGCCGAGAGACAAGAAGATACAAATTTGGGCCTCAGAAATTGGTTCATGATCTCAACACAGGCCTCCAGCTATCAGAATTGAACTCTGTCCTGGAAGGTGACATAGACCCTTTCATCAGAGGTCGCATTATTTCAAGACTTGGATGATACACCAAGATCATAAGATGGCAACATCTGCTTGAATGTTTTCAACACATTCAACTCTGAGTATTTCTTTTGTTTTTCTGATACATACCACACCACATCAAAATGTAACAAACAAACATGGGGTCACAACCCAAGCGAAAAAGGCTATAATCCTGGTATATAAAAGAGCAATTTCATGATTCATCATACCTGACGCAATATATCAGTATTATGCATCAGTTTCATACCTGATCAGTTAAACTACCGATCGAATCTCTGCTAGTTGACGATCATTGCTTATACTACTAAACTAGTTTTTCAACGGTGCGATCTTCCGCTGCATGACTCCTATATATATGATATAACCTGGCATAATATTATTATTCTTGTAAATCACGTGGTGGCGACAGTTGAATTGTCAGCTAGAAATAATGCAAAATGAGTTTGTAAGGTTTAAGTTCCAAAGTAGTGCGGAATGAAATTCTTGTAATAATGAATGCAGACAAATAATTAACTCGATGTTTAAGCCAGGAGACTATCAATTTCAGATAAGGGATATTATTAAAAAAATCCAATTACACGAAAGGCATACACCACATGTACATATATAGCCACAAAAGTACGTACCTTCAACACATACAACCTCACAAAGTTCCTACTAGGAACACAAATAAACACCAAATTTAATTTTTGACACAAATAAAGAACGAAATGAACAAGGGCCCTGGTAGTGGTAGCCACAATTCCACCGGGATATATTAATATTTTTTTATCTCTACCACCTATTTGGAAATTAGGTTAACTAGGTAGAGGACATGTTAATTTCGGATAATACTATGCATCGAGCGTCCGATTTTGCTCAAAAATAATCGGGCGCCCTTCTCCCCACCTCCTCCGAATGGCTGATTGCATGCAGCCGGCTCCCTCTCTCTCTCTCTTTCTCTCTCTACATGCGCTGCTTGCTCCCTCCTATATATGTGCAAGCTGCATTCATTATCTAAAAATATGTGTATGCTGCACACTAATCCCTCTCTACCCATGCGCTCTCTCTCTCCTCCTCCTCGTACATGCAGCTACTTTTTTTTAACTTTAAATAATTTTTCCTTCTAAATTAACTACCTAATCTAATAATCGGATTACACTATTATATCCGTTACAATTAAATCTATATAAAAAAGTTATATATGATTATATTTCTAATTGAAACATTTTATATAACACATATATTGAGTTACAACTACTAAAACATCACAATAAAACATCTAATAAACATCACGCACGATGTTTATAAAGAACCATAGAAATATCAAAAAAAAACTTATTTAAACATTCAAACAACAGTAACATTACAAAATATGCATTACAACATAAAAACTAAAAATATGCAATAGAGTCAAATTCTAAAGCATCCACTTTTCAGATGTGAAATATCAAATTTTAAGTGTTAAAACATATAAAATTTTCATTAGAATATAATTATATTTTATTACAAAGATTTAATTATAACAAATTATGGTGTAGGCATTACAAGCATGTACAGAAGCATGATAAGGAGGGAGCACATCTGCACATGTACTATTGAGTGGGAGGGTGCCTGATCTTGGCGCCGGATTGGCGCTCGATCAGAAGCAATTTCCCTTAATTTCTCCAACTAAAGATGTTTTTTTTCTAAGGTAAATTTATTATGGTTCTTCTTACATGATGGGTTTCCACGAGGATTTGAGATCCATTGGGGGAGTGTTGTTAAAAAAAGGAAAAATAATATGAAAACAAGCCAACAAATCATTACTGGTTTTTTTAGGGGTTGTCACTTTATCAGTATTGTTACTTGAATAAACCTGTAACAAGCTCTGGCTGATGAGGCCAACTTAATTTTAGTGATCTTTTTTTTACCGAACAACACCGGATTCATAGCATTAAAAATTATAAGACTATAGTCCTAAGATGCTATAATTAAGAAAAAAAAGCAAAACCACCACCACATGCTAATGACTCTTACACATACTAATGGGCGAGCACCACACTGACCACCGATATGCGAGATCAGACACCGTCAGACCTATAATGAAACTGCCACCGAACCACCAACCAATGCCTCCAAACAACTGGTCTTCCAGACACTACCAGTGAGAAGGGATGAAAAGGAAGTGAGCGAGAGAAAAGAAGATACACTCATCCCTTGAACAACCCAACTATCCAAAGGTGGAAAAGGAAGAAATGAGACCTCTAAAGCGACACCTCTAGGGAGGACATAACAGGCCCATCCAAGAATATAAATATGGTTTTCATCCAAAGTATCCCAAGAGAGGAGCGAGGCGCCTCAACAACACTTCTAAGAGGGATCATGACACTCAAAGTTTCGTTGTTGCCAGCCTAGAGAGTCTCCGGGCAAGGCTTTCGCCCGTCGCCTAAGTGCCCCCTATAGTCACAACCCCAATGCCCCACCAGTATCCACTATTGTTGGTGTTCAGATACCACTACACCAATACCCCTCTATTGGCCAGCATCTGTAACTCTAAACTCTGCCAACTATGCAGCTCTTCACCTTAGGCTGTCAGTCTTCCTTGCATGCCACCGTTGTTGTTGTAGGTCTAACTGCCATAGGGGCTGAGCATACCTACCCTCCTCTGGTGTGGGTCTATCACCAACCATCATCACCCATGCCATTGTCGTCATCACGGACTAGATCGCGGCAGGGCCAATCATACTCGTCCTTCCCAATATGGGTTCGCCACCAACCAATAACACCCATGACATTGCGGTTTTTGCGGGCCAGATCGTGACAAGGCCAAGCGCACTTGTCCTCCCTACTCACAGACTTGACCCAATACCATTGACACCATAGGCCAACGCCACCTAGCCATTGTAAATCAGATTGTCTCAGGTGTTGAGCACACCCGCCCTTCCTTAGTGAGGATCTAGCTCACACTACCAATCTGTCATCGCTGGCTCGCCTCCTCCTATACCAAACATCTCCTCCTTCCTATTTAGTAGCGTACTATAGAGGTCGGTGGGTGCACACCATCGCTGCTGCTATCGAGGTTGAAGAAGGGTGCTGACTCACCATCTGTTCGCACCGAATTGGTCATTCATGTTCGCCAATGGAGATCCGATACAATCGCCCGAACATGCTTAGGTCTGAGAGGTTTGCTTTGCTCCAGTGCAAGTCATTCAGCTCATTTGAGTGCACTCTCAATGATCCCACCAAGCGTACCAAAGAATATGTTCACGCCGAATTAGTCCTTCGTGTTCACCGATAGAAGTTCGATATGATCGTCCAAATACATCGAGACCTAGGAGATCTACTTCACTCTAGTGCATGTCCTTTGGTTTCGAGGTTCCTTTGTCGGGGTTGCTAGAATTGTGGGTGTGCCAGTCAGTTTGACCCTATAATTGATAAAAAGATAAACCAATGAGTCAACTAGTCAATATGCCGATACGAACTACAGCTATCGACTAGTCACCGATAGGGTTAAGATAAACATCGGCTGTGTCTGATGTATTTCTGCTATTGGCTGATTGTCAATAGGGGCCGAAGCACTCATCTATTGGCTAGAAAGTCGATGAAGGTGTAGACAAATGGCGACGAAGAGAATAAAAGACACATGACTGTAGAGTCGATAGCGTTCTCGAATAGAATAGTCAATAAGAATATATATAGACTCCTCCTATCGGCTGGTTGGCAATAGAAGGTATAATGCTCGTTCATCGGGCGGAAAGCCGATGAAGGCATAGGTAGATAGCAAGTGATAGGCTAAAAGACACATCGACTGCAGAACCGATAGCGCTTTGGAATAGAGTGGTGCTCCAAATAAGATAAATGACCCATCAATTGTAAAGCCGATGATACTCTAAATAGAATATACGATGGTGCTCTGAATAAGATAAAGGTCCATCGGTCGCAAAACCGATGGCGTTCTGAATAAAATGTGCGACAAGTAGCAAGGAGCGAGACCTAATCTTCTAAAAGTATGAGACCCAGTAACCACCATGATCAGACCAAACAGAGACAGTATGAGACTGAGGCTAACGGTACAGAGACGACAGAGACTAGATCAAACACACGGACAGAAGGAACGGGCGAACCCATTGGCTAGTTGAGCCAATCAGAGGAATTCTCTAAAGATATATGTATATCGGTTGAGGAGCCGATACACTAGGTGTGGATAACTCATTGGCTGGTCGCTCTAATAAAACATTCGCGTAAAGTCCTATCGACCAACGGCTCAATCTACTATCAGCGGTCTAGTATGTTGGACCTAACTGATACAACATAAGACCGATGGCAATAGAAGAAGCTTGATAAGCCGATAGAACCACGCGAATGTGATGTGATGCACTCAATCGGACTAAGAGATCGGACCTAACGGATGCAGTCTTTGGTAGAACTGATACATCAAGATAATGGTGAGACTTACCCATTTATTAAAGATCGGACTTAACCAATGTAGCCTGCATCAAGAGATAAAACCAATTGGTAAAAACCTAGATGAACTAGAGTGGCGACGCGCCGAAGTTGTATTGATTGAGAAATCATTTACAAGGTCTTAGGGGGTATATATTTATACCCTAGAGTTACAAAAGTCCAACGCTGTTACAATACCCTAGAGTTACAAAAGTCCAACGCTGTTAAAATTAATAAAACTAATTAAAATTGTCTATCTTATAAGATATATTCTTTAAAGATAAAGTACTATGTTGTGATTTTCACGGTTCCTCCTCAGACTCGGTTTCATCTGGATAACTTTCCGTCTTTCGACTGAATCGAATCCATACTCAATCTATCCAATCAGATCTTTCTCTATATCAATCGGACTCTTTTCATAAGCCTATCAACTCTCCAATACTGTCTGCAGGGCTTACCAAATTTTGGTACAAACATTATCGCAACATCCCAACCACCTCGCCTCCATGGTCATACCTAGTTGCCTTGCCTCCACGCCGGGTCACACACCATGTCAACTCCACGGCCACACCCCATCGCCTTGCCTCCACGTAGTATCATAGTGCGTCCACAATGCCGCCTCACCCTTGCCCTCTGTCATGTCATCGCTCGCGACCCCCCACCATGTGCCGACGAGGCTCTTTGCGGTGCCGCTTCAGTTGTCTTCACTCTCACACCTCGAAGCTCACTCGTGCTGGATCCGGAGGTCATTGCCGATGTGAGCCTTGTCGCTGCTGTCCTAGCTCGCTACGTGGTTTTCTAGCAGCTCAAGCTGGTAAGGCAGAGAAGAAGGAAGGTGGGTTACGATAGCGGCTAGGGTTTTTCGCCGCCCATGTCAAATGTCACGGGAGGCGATGCACGGGCTAACATCTTCCTAATCATGGCATAAGTAGTTCATGTTCTAAGATAAATACTTGTATGTGTGCCTTCAGTAGTTCAATCGGTCTTGAATCTTAGTTGTACATATTTGGTGTGATTGTAGCACGAGCTAGAGGTTGACAACATGGTGAGAGAGGAGAAACCAGCACAATTGTGTCATCTATTGAATTAACATGAAGACGATATTGGTAGTGGTGTATTCTCTATTGAGATAGTCAAACTGGATTATTAGATAGGCTAGGGTGGAGTAGCATAGGCAAGGTAGGGAAGGACATGCAATAGGTGGTGATGACAATACAACATTTAGGATATGGCAACGCCATATTGGACTTGTGGGACACTAAGCCTGATGGGCAATGAAGGGTTAAGGAGAAAAACAAAATAAGAAATTGAAGGAGAGTATGATGGAGGTGGCAAATCTGCCGGTGCAAATTGCTAAAGATAGGGTGACTAGAGCAAATGTGTGGTCGTAAAGAGAAAGGTGTTGAATTGGGTGCCAAGGGAGAAGCTAGCAAATAGACTGCAACGTATGATGGATAAAGAGAGATTGGTAGCACACATAATCATGATGATTAAGTAGAGGAGAGTCTAAGGTGGGGAAGGAGATGAGCACGCTAAATTTAAAAGTGTCGTATCTTAAAATGATCGTAGAAGTATAAATTAGCTCAAAATAATTAGGACAAATCACAAATAGACAATCCAAACACGTGGCACGTAAAAACTTTCTCCATTCGACCGCCCACGTGGCTGTCCGGCCGGTGGTCGCCTCCTAGCTAACCAGAGCCAGCCGGGCCGGCCGGCACGCCGTGGCTCTACTCTAGCTAATCAGCTTAAAACGACCACCGGTCGCCTTTTTTTTAACGTCCGTTGTCTTCGACCTTTCCGATCGTTAAATCACGAGAGATCCACCAAGCAATGCAAGCGCTAACTGAAATTAATTCGCTTTCGCTTTTTGGTTCTCGCTTGGGACGATGTTGCCCATTCTGGTGATGATCTCTGACTAGTAACTGACTTGATTGACGTTAAAATCTCACCCGACTTTAAGCCTTTTCCATGCCCGCCTTACGTGTTGTTTAGTCTAAGCAGCATTTACAGCAATCAGCAACGACAGTTGCGTGAAAACCATATCAACACTGTTTTTTTTTTCTGAGAGAGAGGGTCACTCCATATCGTAAGTAACTGTTGTTGGTGAGCCAGGGCCTGACCAACCCACCACCATTAGTGTACCGTGGCATGTGGATCATTTCTCCCAGAGATCTGGGCTTGGTTTTTTCACGGCCCAGATCTCCTCGGAAAGTCACCTTTTGGACCGGGAACATTACGGGATGGATAGAAATTTTAGACTCAACAGCGAGACGGGCCGTCCTAGCCTGTCTGGTTCTTCCGGCGGCTGCTAGTTTGCGCATATGCGCGGCAAACGAAGGTCGCAAAAGGTGAAATTTTCAACCCGATTTGAAAAAACTTCAATTCATAATCTAAAACTTTCCACTTGGTTTTAAAAACTCTCAATTCATAATCTAAAAATATCAACTCGACTTGCAGCTTTTTTAAGATAATGGATAAAATCCATCTTTTGCTTCAATAGGAGCTACAACCACTTATTACAAAATTCTTGGCTTCAAACTAGGTAAAAAAAATATCTAACAAAGGATGAAAGTTGAAACTCAAAAACGCTTTATAAAGTTTTAACTCATAAGCTCAACACTAAAAATCTCAAATTTCCATCCCAGGGGCAACTCACCTGTGTTTTGTCTAATGGCTTTCCTGCAACGTCGATCTTACTGTACATGAGTGTCACGTATGAGTATCTATCTCTAGAAAATGT
This sequence comes from Oryza coarctata, assembly GCA_030770085.1. Lineage (NCBI taxonomy): Eukaryota > Viridiplantae > Streptophyta > Magnoliopsida > Poales > Poaceae > Oryza > Oryza coarctata. The sequence goes on from CM061471.1 coordinate 12,742,049, forward strand.
TTGGCGATGACAGTGAGCTCATGACCTATATTTTGCCCCTTGACCTCCGCCTTCCTCCTTTGCCTGAGATGGTCGCAAGCGACCCAAGTGCAGAGCTCCTTTCTTCGACACTAACACTACCAATCGAGATAGAGATGAGTAGGGTCCTTAGCACATATCAGGAAGGGGAGAGAAACAAATTGGAAAGAGAAAGACGAAAAAAAATCAAATCAACGAGCAACAAACAACCTGAGCGAAGAAGGCAATACAATCAAAGTTGAACCATTGACATTGAATAGAGGTGCGGCACAAGAAAAGTCGAGTGGAAACGAGAAGGAAAGGAACGGAGTGAGAAGACAAACATATCAAAAATCTTCTTGCTTTCCAACTCCCAACCACTTCAGCAAGTGAATTGGATTCTCTTTAAAAAGGAAAAGAAAACTGTGCAGATGGGCCTGGTCTTATAAGCCAAAACTGTGAGCCCGCAATAAAGTTGTGTTGAATAGCATTTCGCCTAAACAATAGGGCCACAGTCTGTTTCTGCATGGCCTTTAGGCCCATGTGGAGCCACCTCATAGACAAATTGGCCCATAGAAGTTTGGGCCTAGGAAATCATCTGCGAACATGGATGGTCCAAAACAGTTGAGCTGCCTCTAATTTCTGTGACTCTTGCTAGAGTTGGCAGCTTGCTAGTCTCGAAGGAAAGGGCAACAAGGCCACAATTCACAGCCCAATTCTATGTAAAGAACACTTGTTGTTGAGTCACAAATTATGAGCTGCTCAGCATGTTCTCGGACAGACGGTGTAGCCTATTTAGGCCCACACAAAGTTGGATCGCAACCATTAGGAGAGATCCAAATCGGCCAACGAAATTTGGATATTGGACATAATACAAGGACGGACTCAGCCCACATGAACTGGATCGTGACCTTTGCAAAGGCATGGAGGCCCAATAGAGAAATGCCAACCTCCAAAAGAGAAGAAAGATGAAATTGATCTGTCTAGTAAAAATTATTGTAGTATAGTAGTAATCATGCAGCAACCTAGAATTTTCCTGGAGCACAGGTTGTCACAGAATTGGAAATGTTCCCAATCAATTCTGAATAAAACGAATTGATACGAAACTAAGCAACCACCGTTTACAAGAAGTTCAACAAGTACCACATAAACACTGCATGCATCATCCTCCTGACAAGTGACAGCAGAATATTCATCCCCCCAAACGCTCACCTAGTTTTAGATGAATAGTGTTGTCAAAAATATGCGGTGTTGCCATGCTACAATAAAGTATGCCTCAGTACGGTCTGCATCGAGATTCCGGTCTTGACCTGCTACTACTTCCACTTGGGCCATAACCATACAGCAATATGAAAAATTATTAGTATGTGCCACAACTCAACTGATATGACGATGGCAATCACAACACCAACGAAGAGAGACCAATATAAAGCCTAAGTAGTGCCACATATGCAAGAAAACAGCCCGCAGGACGATGGTTATGCAAAGCTAATTTTAAGTCATCAGATGAATAGGCCTTTGTCCTATAAAATGCATTTATAATCAGCCTTTATGCTGATGGCTACTTACATCATAACCAAGGCTACCCGAGAATCTGCCATAAGGCAGTAATGAGCCATAAGCTCCATATGGTCATATGCCTCTGTAGGTTCCAAGTAAGCTCCACTTGAACCACCCTCAAGTGGCTCAGTTGTGTCCACAGCAACCGGGGGAAAAATCGTACCACGTGAAAAAGAGAACATCAATACTACAAATTTCACACAGGTGTTGAGCACGCCGCTCTTTTGTCTCACCTCCTATCCAAGAATTTCTTGACTTCTCTGTGCAACACGATCTGCTACACCATCATCAGCAAAAGTAACAAAACCAAAAACCTCCGAGGCCACTTCTTTTAGGATCCTATAACAATGCTAGAGAAAGTGGGGCATGGAAAAGCTAAGAACAGGACCAACAATGATGGACATAGGCAAACCTTTGGAACGTACGCATCCACAATTTGGCCAAATCGGCCAAAATAATCCCATAAATCGTCAGTATTTGCTTCTTGTGGAAGTCTACCAACAAAATCTTTTTGCCTGTTCCAAGTGACCCAACTAAGTGTCCCAATTAAGACACAATATCAAGTCACTATCAAATTCCTTCCTATGTCTAATTTCAGACAAAACTACACCAATATTAGGGTGACTTCAATATCTCAACATATCAGGTTTTAAGCCCAGGTAAAAGAAGAGAGTTGTGTTAGATTTGATAAGCCAACGTAAAAACTTAATTACTCTTATATAGATGGAACCCAAAAAAATCTCATTTGAACATAATCATCTTAGCGACGTGTTATATAAGAACCCGGATATGATGTTAAAATAGACAATAGTCGGGTCATCACCTCCGTGACACGCCATATCATGATCTAGGCATAGTATCAAGTGAGCAAGGATGGAACCGTCGCATCTTTAGTGGCGCGCCACATTGTCGCTCGGGTGTGGTGAAAAATGGATGAGGGTCTTCACACCTAACTCGGTGGGTGCAAAGGGTAAGAAAGTTAAGTCGAGCCAACTAAGATTCGTTTAGATAGTTGAAATATAGGGTCTCTTATAGATAAGTTAAGAGAGCTAGTCGTGACAATGGTTAGGAGACATGTAAATATCTTATGCGTTTAAGAGACTAAATAGAAGGGTCAGAAGGTAAAGGAGATGAATCGTACCAACTTCAAGCTCTGATACACAAGGACAACTTCAAATAGAAATGAAGTAGGATTCCGATTGATAAGAGTCTCAAGGATGATGTAGTGGAGGTGAGAAGGCAAGGAGATAGGATTATCTTAGTTAAACTTATTATTAGTGATGTATTCTTAAACGTAATTAACGCGTATCCCTCTCAAATAGGCCAGAATGAGAGTGCTAAGTGTCATTTCTAGAAAGACTTAGATAACTTGATTAGAGCTGTACCTAGTAGCGAGAAATTTTTATAGGAGGAGATCTTAATGGTTATATAGGTGCAATAGATATAGGTTTTGAGACAACACATGGAGGTTTTAGGTATGGTGGTAGGAATCAGGAGGGAGAGAAAATCTTAAATTTTGCTATAGCTTTTAATTTGATGATAGCCAACACTTTTTTTATGAAGAGACAATCTCATTTAGTGACTTTTAGTAACGGCCATTACTCTAGCCAGATTGACTTTGTCCTTATGAGAAAAGGGGATAAACAAGCTCGTGTGGATTATAAAGTGATACTTGAAGAATATGCGGTTTCTTAATATAAGATGGTGGTGGCTGACTTTTGCTTTTTAGTGCATGCTTGTAGGGATAAATAAACCAAGATTGCAAGATCCAAGTGGTGGAAGTTAGAAGGGGAGATATCAAATGTTTTTAAGAAAAGGGTTATCGAAGAGGACTCTTAGAAGGAAAAAGACGATACAAATAACATGTAGGAGAATATGGCAATATACATATAGAATATTGCTTCAGAGGTGTTTGAAGTGACCAAAGAGAGTGGATGCGAAACTAAAGACTCTTGGTGGTGGAACGAAGACGTGAAAAGAGCTATTAAAGAGAAAAAATAATATTATAAATGCTTGTATCATGATAGGAGTGAAGATAATATGGAGAAGTACAAGGTGGCAAAGAAGACTATAAAACGAGTTGTGAGTGAGGTAAAGGGGTGGGCTTTTAAGGATCCGAACCAACATCTAAGTATAAAAGAAGGAGAGAAGGACATCTATAGAATAGCTAGGGCTCGTGATAGGAAGATGAGTGACTTCAACCAAGTTAAACGTATTAAGAATTAAATGGAGCAGCTCTTGGTAAAGGAGGATAAGATTAGACATAGATAGTAAGAGTATTTTGATAATTTATTTAATGGTGGGAAAGAGGATACCACCGTTCAAGGTAATGACTCTTCGAATGACACTAATAGGAGTTTTGTGCAAAGGATCCAAAAATCTAAGGTTAGAGATGTTCTGAAAAGAATGAAAGGGGGTAAGACGATAGTTCATCATGGTATTCCAATCAAAATGTGAAGATGTCTTAGTGATATAGCTATAGTATGGCTAACCAAGTCGTTCAACAATATTTTTCAATCTAATGAGGAGTGGAGGAGAAGCATATTAATACCAATCTATAAAAATAAGTGAGATATCTAAAATTATACTAATTACCGAGGAATTAAGTTGATAAACCATACTATAAAGCTATGGGAGAGAATTATCGAACACCGTTTGAGAGGAATGACACGGATCTCTATGAACCAATTTGGTTTTATGCCTAGAAGATCAACCATAGAAGCAATTTTATTAATAAAATAAATTATGGAGCTATTTAGATAACAGAAGAATGACCTACATATGATTTTATTGATTTAAAAAAGGCTTATGACAAGATGGCAAGAAAATATTATGTGGTAGGGTTTGGACAAACATAAAGTCCCAACAAAATATGTATCTCTCATCAAGGATATGTATAACAACAATGTTATAACTAGTATTCAAACAAGTAATAGTAATATATGTTTCTTTCTGATTAAAATATGACTACATCAGAGATTAGTCTTACTTCTTTGTATTGGTAATGGATGATGTTACCAGAAACATATAAGGGGATTTCTCTTAGTGTATATTTTTTGTAGATGATATAACGTTAATTGATAAGAGCCGTGCAGGAGTAAATAGAAAAATAGATTTATGGCAACAGTCTCTTGAGTCCAAAGGTTTTAAAGTAAACATAACTAAGACTAAATACTTGAGGTGTGCCTTTGACACTATCGCACACAAGGAGTGGGATATGTGTTTAAGAGGCCAAGTAGTGATTAAGAAGAACACTTTTTGATATCTGAGATCGATGCTGCAGATGGATGAGTATATGGATATGGATGTTAGCCATAGAATCAAAGCGGGCTAGTTGAAGTGGCGCTATGCATCTGGCATCCTCTGTGATAAGAGGATACCGTAGAAGTTAAAAGGTAAGTTTTATAGAACATCGATTAGATCTACTATGCTATATAGAGCAGAATATTGGTCTACAAAAAAACGTCATGTTTAACAGCTAAGTATTATAAAAATATGTATGTTACGTTAGATTTATGGTTATACAAGAATGGATCGAGTCCGAAATGAGAATATACGTGATTGATTAGGGGTAGCACTAATTAAAGAAAAGCTTGTTTAACATCAGTTGAGATATTTTGGCTATATCCAAAAGATACCCTTAAAGACGCCAGTACATTATAGAATTCTAAGTTAAGATAATAATATAAAGAAAGATAGAGAAAGAACAAAATTAATATAGAAAGAAAAAATAAGAAGGGAATTAAAAGAGTAAGATATATCAAGAATACTCAAAAACAGCTATTGATGTCTGAAAGATTCTTGTTATGTTTCAACTTTAACCTACCATAACTTACTTATAACTAAAAGATCGTGTTGAGTTAAGCTGAGTTTAATGAATGGATTTCGATTTTGTTTTGCAAGGTATAAATTTGTTTTACTCGTTTGTTTTTTTTCTTAAATTAGATGCGCTATTTGTAGCCATGTAAAGGTCTCATATGCTAGTTTTTATTTTGAATGATTCCGTACATAGGCTGTTTTCACCCGTAAACCAAATGTTACACACACTTTGTAGATAAAGTTATAGTTTTATGTAAAATCCTGTGCTGTTGGTGTGGTATTACTTAACTACTCTTCAACTAAAAATACAGGGAAGTGATAGGTTTCACAAAAATAGTTACAGTTTTGTAAATTTTACTCAGTTAAAATTCATACCACTATCAATATGCATTTCCCTAAAAGCTATGTTAGATTAGTAACGCGTCATTGTTATTGGTAAGGTTGATAATCGGAGGCTTTTCAATATCAAATGTATAAGATTTCTCTTTAGTTTATCTCGAATGGGAAAAACTTTTTTTAAAAATATGGATGGTGGAATCTACGGTCATCATCGTGAAAAAATCACATAGACTTATTGTGGGATTAGTGAAGTCTTACATCTCTAGGATTAGTTAAGATAACAGTACTCTATATATATCGTCTATAACTATAAGGCTTTGATACCATAAAAACATCAGAGTAGGAATTTCACTCTCGGCTATCTCTATATTCACAAGGGCTATCATCGTTTAGCACACTTGTCAATTTTCACTTCAGTCTAAGTTTTCACATCATAATTGCAAGGGTTTAGACTAAATGTGAAGGATTAGATATGATTCAATTGTTATGATAGGATATGATTAGTCATCTTATCTGTATAGGATTGTTTAAAATATATGCTATATTATGCTCTATATATTTACCACAAGGTTCAATGCAATAAATCCATATTCGCAATACATCTTTCTACTCTATACTTTCAAAGATATGTACCAAAGATCATCTCACTGCCCAAAAACGCCATGTAAAAGCTCATGATCCCTAAACCACAGAACTTATATGCATCTCATATTTTTTTATGACTTACTACCAAGACTTGCCCAGTAGTTATATATATGCATCTTATATTAATGAGAGAGGCTTTGAGGTATACAACAGGAGCAATCTGATGTATAATTAAGAAATCACTTTTTATACATTGCCCGCCATCCTGATGTGAACAATGTCCCAATATCCTTCACCATGGGCTGCATATTAGCTTTTGTGAATAATAAGATTACAACGATATTTTGCACAAGGATGCAAAAAAGCAACAAATGATGTTTCAGTTTGGACCGTTAGACACATCAGACTTAGGTTCAAATCCATACTTTGTTTGCACTAGGCTCAACCAACATGAGCTCACAAACATGGCAACCAATTAATCTAGCGACACAAAAGCTATGGCTTGCCAAAAAACTGTTGCAAACCACAATATGCAATAAAACTAGTGTTAAAATATGTCTGAAATCTTCTTGCATTTATATTTACCTGAATAGCCCGGTTAGAGTTTAAGAATTTTCATGCAAATCATACATCATTTGCACCAAAGTTTCCAAGCATAAATATAGTTCGATAGTTCCTGGAGGTGTCCATATTTACACAGAAACATTAACCTTTGCGATACCAAAAGAAGAATTTACAGTTTCAACGAACGAGGTACTAATTTAGAGGTGAAGCTGCAGTCTGGGCACCTTGACTATCAAAGAGATTCAGTGAACTGAGGGGCCTCAAGGTCAAGCTCTTGTGTCATGACACAGCTCAAGAACCACTCACTGCTGAATGTTTTTATGCCTCTTTTTGCAGCATCTAATGCAAGTTCCGTATCTTCTTCACACGCCAAGAAGATCGTCTTCGAGGGCTCAGCTATGTCATCCAGCTTATTGATGAGCTGTAAAGTAAACATATTTGAACAATACTACTCAATGAAGTAGTATAACTGCATTTACTAATTCAGAACTAATGGTGACATTTCAACCATTGAAGCACACATGCAGCAGTTTGCCAGTAATTCATCAAAACGATGCATTCAGTTTAAGTATCATCTTTATATAAGTATTTTATACTATTCTGTAACTGAAGCATATGCTAGACTTTTTACATTTGAACATCACTGATAATATAAGCTGTTGAAAGATCGTTGCAAAAATTCATGTCTCGCACTGGAATATAAAAGTTCTACATAATTCCCGTGGGTCACAAATTCACAATGAATCTCAAATAAATACGTAGTTAAATACAACATCTTCTAGATTTAAGGTATTAAAAAATCCCAAATATAAAAGGTGGCATATATTGACATTACATCAGCTAGAACATGCGCAGAGAATGCAAGTCCTACAAATAACATAAACATGCTTTTGTCAATCCACCCATAAGAACCTCTCTTAAGTGAAGGGCATGGGTGTCCAGTACACAGTAACATCCAACTCAATAATTGAAGCTAAAATAGATAATCACCTAGAGATAATGATTTTTTAAGGTTTTTTTGGATAAGTTCTAGGAGTGCTAAATTTGCACCATTCTTCAAAAGTTTGGGTATACATGATTTTGAAACAGCTTGATAATATGAAATTACCTTGCTATCAGAAGATTTAATGATGCGAGAGAGAACATTGACAGAGGGCTGGATGTTCTTCGTCAGACAGAAAGTGTAGCCAGAAAATAGTGAGCAGGGCCTCTCTTTAGCTCTCAGAACTGCATCCCTCAGTTCAGACTTGTATTTCACCTTAAATTCATCATCTTGCAAAACATATTCTGCTTCTCCTAGGAAAGCAAAAAAGTGCAATAGAATGGAAGGAGATAAGTCATTGCTTTTTACCATGGATTTTAAGCAGTAACTTTTTTTTTACTTTAAACATTCAAGCAGTGCATTTGTTCGATTTGGATGGAATACTAGGGATTTAAACACCTACTTAATTACAATAAGAGCTCCAGTCTCTGTGAGCTAAAGAAACTATGAAAAGACTTGCTCGTGTTTTTCATGTATTTCACTGCACAAACACACATCAAACCTAGTTATCTTATTGAGTTTTCGCTCACCGACAAATTTCCCTTTTTTGAAGCTTTCCTTCAGCCACTTTGGAGAAACTATCCAGGCTCTGCAAGGAGTATATGGTTTTTAGTTAATTCAAAATTCTTACTCTACAATGAGTACCATGTTTGAACATCATACATGAAATTTTGAATTAAGTGAGGGTAAACAAGGAACCATATTTTCTTATAGTTTGAAACAAGATGGTGGTTTGTTGAAGGAGTTAGATGAAAACTAACCCACAGCACAAAGCAATACAGAAATTCATAGTCATTCGAACTTTTCCAGTAATGACATGTGTGCATGAATTTCCTTCACAAGTTACTACTCCACCAAGAATTTCAACTACCTGCGACACAATTCACAACTCAATTCGTCTTAAAGAAGAGAAATAGCACTGCAGTAACAAAAAAGAAAAGGAAAGAAAAGAAAGCATTTTATTCAGTGCATCAAAGTTTGCCTGGTTGTGCAATGTGTACATACTCACGCATTCATATTCCCTAAATATTAGACGTGTCGCTTTTTTTTTCTCAAAGATGAAGATTGGTATAGAAATTACCTCTATAAGTTGTGCCTTCTTTGTTTCATCTGCAATATTCATGAGCATAACAGAAAGACTTCCATTGGAACTGCTATTGACCTTTGCATCTCTTGATATTTTGGTTTTAACATGAGCTACCATACTTGGATTAGAAAGTTCTTGGGGCATCAGATGCACTGAATTTTCATGTCTGAGGGTGTTGTTTATAGAAAGGGGATTGCAACAGATCTCATTTTGATTCATGTCTTGGTGATGGTCAGAGTGTTGGGAACATCTTACTCTTTTTGACTTTAGTGAAGATGATGAGGTTTCATGTGTCCGTTTATTTGCTTGTTGGTCGGAAAATGAACATCCTCCAGTACCATGGAAATCTTCATTTCTTTCCACTGCTGCAGTCTTGCTGACTTTGTGGCATGCAACTGTCTGAGGAACCAGTTTTTCACAGGAGGGAATTGAATTACCAGTATCACTTGGAGAGATGCCTGAAAAAGACCATGAAAAAAATCACTCCAGATCAACTGAACTTATTTTTCTGCAAATGCACGAGTGCTCATACCATTATACTAAATGTAAGTAGATTGTTCTCAAGATTGAATGGATAAAGCATATTTCACTAGCAGTTTCTGTAATTTAGGCTTGTTATGCGTTTTAAATACTCCCCCTGCTCATGTTTACAAGGCAATTTTGACGCTGACAGATATTTTGACTGTTAATTTTTAAGCATCACGAAAGAAAATATCTCTAAACATATAAAATTTTAGTAAACTAACTTTGGTTACAAATCTAACCATACAAACTTTATGCTACATTACAAGACATCTTAAAAAATATTGCTGGTCGAAGCTTGATTGGTGAAAGCCAAAACTAACGAGTAAAAACACAAATGAAGAGTAATAAATGGCTACTGGTCTACCATGTGAGGCATATTAGGCTACTACGTTTTTCTTTACATTTTTTATTTACTTATATTAATTATATTCATGTGGTTATAATAAAATTGTAACCAAGGAATAGAGCACAAAATTGGCTCAGAACTACAGGAGGCCTATATAATATACAAGTATATAATTGCATGTAGCCTATATCACAAAATCACAATTATAGTTGCCTAGACAATTAGTTCCAGGAAATAGTGGGTTTGAGATACCATAACCTGAAAAACATTTAGCAATATGAATTCATTTAGACTTACTATCTGGTGCAAACGCATGAAACTGAGATGTTTGCTGAGATGACAGTAAACTCTTTTGTGGAGCTGGCAACTCCTTAAGATGTGAAACCATAAGCGTTGAACCACCTGGAAAGCATAATGCTCTCTTGATATCGGCCCTTACTGGAATTCTGCGAATCTTGCCTTTCGTATCTACCTCTCCAACAGATTCATAACCCTGCAATGGACTCACAAGCAAAGACCAAACATCTCGTTAGCATAGCCTTTAAGTCTTGGTTGATTATCCGTGCTGATAAAGTAGGATATATCTGTTTATAAGAAAATTAGTCCGCTAAGAAATAATGACCTAAAATGCTAAAAAAGGGAAGTTTAGTTGCCCAAGGTTGAAATTACTTGGGTCGCTTGTAGGTAGCCATTAAGTGTGACTAGTTGGTGTAACTGTCCAGTTACAATTTTAACTCGTGATAGATGGAGTATAAGATTATAGGAGCTAATGGTTGGCAGAATACATAAATAATCACTAGTTGGGCATTTCTTTTCTACTAATCATGATGACAGAACACTCCATAAGAAAACTCACATTATCATATTTCCAGATTTTGATGTTTAGAGGACAGACTTGCTTAGTAGCTTAGTTTCTTAAGTGAAACGTGATCTTTAAAATAGTGCAAGCATTAGATTACTAGTCTCTAGCACAGTGACGGAGCTTCATGGAGGCCAGACTGGGTTCTGGGCTTCTGGCCTCTCCAACTCCAAGCAAAGTACACTATTTTGAGTGTATGCTTGTGTTCATAGATATTGATTAGCCATATTTAACAGTATATTTATGTAAAACTCGTGTTAACGGCTCCCTCTTGATAGTCTATGAAGCTCCGCCACTGCTCTAGCATTTGCTGAGCATTAGTAATAAAGGCATATTCATTATGCAATTGGAAATGAAAACAATGGACGTTATTTAAATATCTCTTTTGACTTTCCTGTTTAAGCCAAAATCCTTCCGAGATATTATCTGCCCAGCAGAATATGGTTGTGACGCCAACATTTTGAAGCCTATGGCTAAGCTCCTTATACAAGAGCTGGCCTATACCCTGAGATAAACATTTAAAGAACTACATAAGTTATGAAGCCTTAGGAGGTAAAAAAAGACTAAGGAATTTCATTAGTTAATGACGGCAAATATATAGTACGGATATAAGCAGCTAGCAGGAAAGCTATCAGTTTTTCAAGTTTGGGTACTGGGGTGTTACAGTCTTACAGATCTCATGTAGAAAAAGAAGCAAAGTACCCAGAAAGTGTGCAGAGGCAATTCATTTAGAAGTTTTTTTTTTTGACGCATTCATTTAGAAGTTAATAGTGCAAAGAAGATTGGAAAGAAACTTGCAATGGATGCTAGTTTTGATACTAAAACATAATTTACAGTGATCATACCACACGTTGATGAGGAGATCTCACGACTGCCAGAGGTATTTCAGCATACTGTGTGTCAGCCGGCACTAGCTGGTATGACAAGGCAGCTATTACCTGTGTCAAAGATTAATTAGCTTTAATCAAAGATAATTTAATTGTAAGGCCCTGGAGCAAACAGAAAATCCATCGGTGGGTCAACTTAACGGTTATTTACAATTCTTCAAGGCTAATTTGAGAAAACTCTATTTCATTAAACATTAGCCACTATCCATAGTTTACATTAGTCAATTTTTTTTAGAAGTGCTGAAATAATTCTCAAGCGCTGTCAAAGTCATGTGAGACGAAAGGAAAATGAGAATACTTGGATTTGAAGTTGCCATTAGAAACCAACTTCAAGTTTACTGCAGTAATTGGTGAATAATGAGACTGCTGAGTTGATGGCATACTCACTATAATCGGGGATATCTTTTTTTAGATAACAGAAGGTTTTATTGAACTCAGTCAATTACATTAAGATGATACAATTTTCCTGAAAACACTTCTGACCTTTGTATAGCTAAGATGCACACAGCCGAACTATGATAGGGGAATTGAAGCTGTAATCACTTAAGCGACTTCTTTATCTCCTTGCCCTTGTATGGATGTTTTCCTTATTGCCATATAAGCACCTCATACCTGGGGCTGATATAATCATTAAATATGTGCTACTGCCTACTTGTGAGCCAATAATCAATTAACCAAAGTGAAAAACGGGGCACACAAGGTTTAAAATTAACACTATCCTACATTAAATCAACATAGTAAGCACGTAATTCGAAATGAGCTGGTTGGTAGACTCAACCATCTATGGCATCCTAGGTTTTTGCTTCTGTGGTTAAAATATCAAGTTTAGGTAGAAGCATAACACTTCAAATCTTCTATCTCCTCTTGTCGTAATAATTTTTTGCCGCACTTCTCTTAAGGGTCAGATGCTATGTCTAAGATATTTATTAACATCAAACAAGCAATCCAAGAAATCAGTCCAGACTCCAGAGTAGTATTTACTACGTATGCATTATGAAATAGATGTACATGGTTGGATGCTAATGGTTTTTAATGCTTACCTCTTCATGCCCTGCAGTAGAGTTCAGAACTAGAGTCTTGTACTTCCTGGGGACATGACACGCAACCAGAATGTAAACTCTTTATACTTTTACAATCAAAATGCAGTAGTTGTGTCAAATAAAAAATGCACAAGAATAGTACTATCAACATCGCCAATATATGCCATATTATACTGTGGATATGGAAGTAGTTTCTGATAAAGAAAAGAATAAGGTTGTACCCATTTGTTATGCATTTTTCAAGAAACCCTGACTTCCTTCCAGTGTTAGCAGCATAATCCATTGTAGGAAGTTCTTGCTTATAAAGCAATAGTACCTCCTGAAAATCAGCATAAGAACACCCATGAATTATCCTATTCCTATATTTATGATATAAATGATTTTCAATGAAATTCATGCAATATGACATCAGCCACTAATTTTTTTTGGGGGGGAACATGCAAAAGCATTGCATGTCATTTCAATTAGAAGAAGAGTTTTACAACGCTAAGGTCTAAACCTAAACAGGCTGTGGTCCTCAAATTACATTTGAAAGTTTACATCTCTCAAAAAATCTGAAAACTTAGCGGACCACCATCCTGCCACATCCTGAGCTCTTGTAGGGCATCAGCGAAGAACGCCGTGAAGAGTCATCTCTTCATTTTGGAAAACTCGCGCATTCTGCTCCTTCCAGATTGTCCAGATTACTAGAATGGCCACTGTGCTCAATCCTTTGACATGCCAATCCGGCAGTCCAGCCACAGCCCCAAGCCACCGATACAGAATGTTGTTCCCTTGCTGCATGATCTATCGAATTCCTAGCCTCCTCAGGACTAGGTTCCATAATTGCTGCGACCAAACACAGGTGACGAACAGGTGGTGGACAGTCTCTTCCTCCCTTGAGCAGACTTTACAGGTTCCATGATTGAGAAGGTTCTTTCGCCACTAACTGAGAGATAGTACTCGAAATTCCAATCGTCACCATGGGTACCACTTTTTTTTTTCTTAAATCACTTTGTGGAAAGAGGAATTACACATCTACTAATAGTAGTGCACACAGCCAATTTGCGGCCATGTAAACCTTATAGCTCTGCAAGCATGTGCACTCTACCAGCAAAAGTAATGTAAAACCAAGATAATGTGCCACTTTCATTGCTGGTGCACTGGAAATGATAATACAGAAGTTGTGTACTTTAACTACCTGGAGCAATGCCTTGTTTCGCTCATCGACATCACTCGGATTGAGAAGGATGAAATCAAAAACGTCACCTGCAGTAACTCAAAGATTGCACCACATCATTGAAAAGAAATACGACTCTACTCCCCTGCCAATAGTCCTTCATTTGAATACTCTAGCACTCACCAACTGAAGAACTCTTGGACCCGTCGACTGCACAAAGATCATACAAAAAATATTGTCACGCAACAAGATGATCTACGACCAAAGAAAAAGAAAAATAGGACCACCCGTTGCCACGGTGCACTGACCAGACACCACGATCTTCGCGCCCCTGGGCCCAGAAATGGTGAGCTCCTGCTCCGTGGACTGGCACTTCAGGGTGCTCCCGTGGATCTCCACCTTGCAGTTGCCTGCCAAGACCAAGACCCACGCCATCCATATCACGCAAGCACTACTTGGGATGGATCGAGGCGTCGGGGTTAGGGTTTCCGGTCGCGTACCGATAGAGAAGGCGGAGGACGCCGCGGCTGCGTCATTCGCCTTCCGCGGCCTCCCCATCGGAGGAGGAGAAGAGCGAGATCCCTAGCTGGTCGCTGCTCGGATGGATCGCGACGTGGGAAATGGGAGCAGCTCGAGCGCGGTGTCTGATTCCGATCTCTCGCGGTCTCCTTGGGAAGCGAGATTTGGTGGAGTGGGTGGGTTTGGAGTTTATTTTGGGCGGGGGATTTCGCGCGGGAAGAAGTGGGGAGGAGAGGATGCGGGCGAGTACAGCGCCATTTTTTTCTTTACTTCTTTTTGGAAAGTAATGTTTCCAAAAATTAAGAAGTCGTTAAAAATTTTCCGGTAATTTTCGACAGCATAAAAAGAGCACATTTCAACGGTATTATTATAGTACGAGATTGAACGGATTTTAAATGACAGATAATTTTTTTTTGTCTGTGTTTTAGTTGGCTCGACGACTCGAGACGTTGAGCTGGCTGAGTTCCAGAGAAGTTGGGTGAGTTTTCTGTGTGGGTACGGTTCTTAAACTATTCAACCTATTTTTTTAAAAAAAACTTTTTATATTTTTTTAAAATAAATTTCTTTATTAAATTTATAATAGGTAATAATTAATTAATCGCGTATTAATAACTCGTCTCATCTGATCAATCTCAACCCCTAATTCAAACTCAGCCAAGCCAAGCCAATTTCCCAGTGTACGGATGAACCGCGCTGAGCCTCACTAAAAGGCCCGGCCCAATTTGTTTCCAGGCCGAATAACTAACGAAATGCTCATATATCATACAAATTAACCTCCATACTGCATACAAATTACAAACAACTCAAACACCTCTATCAAAATGCATTTTGACAGCTCAATAACTCATCTTTCAACCTAAGATCCACAAAATCAATACAGACAACAACCGCTCATCATATCCCCGGAAAAAAAAAGCAAGCAAAGAAGAAAGGAAACAAAGCTGCATCTCAAGTTTGACTAACTCTGATAAGTGCCTAGCTCAGAGCAAAGGTTGAGAAGGTTGCAACCATGGCTGCCTGCCCTGCCTCTTGTCAGCCGGAGCTCACTCCTGCGAGCTCTTAAACTCATTGTTAAACTCAACAACAAGATGAAACACTGGAATTTGGTGCCGAGTACAAACCGCATCGACGTTTTCTATATTAAGTGCTCCTCTTATACACAAAAAACTGAAAAAACTATAGAACGAAAGAACAAGGGAGGGTGAGCTAGTCTCGGCCCTCCGTCATGCGCGCCATGCCGCGACATCCCACGCACATTCAGGGTCATGGTGCGACGTGACTAACAGCATGCGCCACGACGCGACATTCCATGCATGTTCAGGGCCATGGCACGGCGTGGCTGACAGCATGCACCACGACGTGACATCCCACGCACATTCAGGACATGGTGGCATGGCGACTCAATACACCTTGCCGTGGCCGCAATACAAGATGCGTCCAAGAGGATGATGATCTAAGCCAAGCTCACACTAGTCTAGGAATTTGAAGAGAGAAAAGAGAAAAAAAATAAGCGAGAACACAGGATTACATAAGTCTGATCACATTTCACTCCCTAAGCCTGATGTTTCTTGATGATCTTGACTACGCCGAACTGAACACGAAGTTCATAGAACCTGTCTCGCGCTAGCGGCTTCGTCAGGATGTCAGTCAGTTGCTCCTCAGTGCGGACGTGCTCAATGTCCATCCTCCCGTCACCAATGCACTCTCGAATGAAGTGGAATCGAACATCTATATGAAAAATAGGATTCTTACTAAGGACGATTGTTGATTAGCTGTCCATCTTCAGTAGAAAGGCGGCACACTGCTTGCTCGTTAGCTCAGACAAGAACTGCGCTAGCCAGATGCCTTATGTCGCCGCAGTCGTCCCCGCAATGTACTCTGCTTCGCATAAGGAGAGAGCGACGACCTTCTGCTTCTGCAACTGCCAGGATACGGGACAGGAGCCGAGAAAGAATAGGACGTCGGTGGTGCTCTTCCTTGTATCAATGTCACCTCCCATGTCGATGTCACTGTACCCAACAGCCTCAACTTGCCTACTCTGAACTTGTATTGGCAGCCGTAGTCGATGGTGCCGGCGATGTAGCGGAGGACCCACTTAACGGCGTTGAGGTGTTCGGTGGTAGGGCGCTCCATGAAGCGACTAATATAGCCGACGATGTACGTGATGTCGAGCCTAGTGTGAACCAGGTACTGTAGGTACCTGACAATGCCCCGGTACTCAGTGGCATCCATCGGCACCGCTGTGCTCTCCTTCGATAGCTTCAGGCGCGGCTCCATCGGTGTGTGACATGGGTTGCAGCCGCTCATGCCTACGCGCTCTAGGATCTTGCACGCGCACGTTGCCTGCGAGAGCTTGATGCCATCGTGCCCCTGCTGCATATCAATGCCCAAGTAGAAGCACAGAAGCCCGAGGTTGCTCATCTTGAACCTGGAAACATCTCATGCTTGAACTTGGTGATCTCGGCGTCGTCGTTCCCGGTGATGATGAGGTCGTCGACATACACCCCCACCAGTAGCTGTGACACACCCTCGCCGCGAGCGTAGACTGCATGCTCCAAGGCGCTGTGGTTGAAGCCGAGTGCCACTAGCATCTCGTCGTGCTTCACGTTCCAGGCGCGCAGCGTCTGGCGAAGACCATAAAGCGCCTTGTCCAGGCGCAGTACCTTGTCTTCATGCCCCTCGACGGTGAAACCGGGAGGCTGTCGCACGTACACCTCCTCGCATAGCTCCCCTCCTCAAGAACACGGACTTGACATCCATGTGGTGCACCGACCACCCCTCCTAGGCAGCGAGTGCAAGCAGTAGCCACACGGACTCGATGCGAACGATGGAACGAACATTTCGTCGAAGTCGATGCCCGGCTGCTGGACGTAGCCCTTTGTCACGAGACGCGCCTTGTACTTGACCACCGCGTCGGCAGCATCCTTCTTCACCTTATAGACCCACTTCAAGCTGATCGCCCAGTGACCAGGCGGAAGTGAGACCAGACGCCATGTTTGGTTCCTCTCAATGGAGTCTATCTCCTTCATCATGGCACGACGCTAGGGTTGGTGCTTCTCGGCCTCAGTGAATATGGCTGGCTCCTTGATCTGTAGATGAAGCTGTACAGCAACCTAGCATTTGGCGAAGCCTGGTGGAGTCACCGTGCCAATCACGTTGTCGACGGTACGATACCACGGCTTCATGTCGTCATTGTCCACGTCCCAGTACTCCTCCGCATTTGGAGGTGGGGACACAAACTCAGGCTAGGGTAGTGTAGGCGCCGTCGGGACTGGTGTAGCTAGTTCGGGTGCTGGCGCTGTAGACGACGTCGTGAGAGTGTGTGCCACGGGCCCGCTGGGAGCAAGTGCGGATGCCAATGTCACCAGGAGCTCTAGCGTGCCCACGAGAATAGCATCGACGTGTCCAACGTCCAGCTCCATGGTGTTGTACTCCACGACGAGCTCCGCCTCCGAGTTCAGCTCGTCGTCCTTCCAGCTCCACGACGCTTGCTCGTCGAAGACAACGTCCCTGGACACGACGGCATGTCGCAACGCCGGATCATAGAAGCGCCACGCCTTGGCGCCTGGCTCATAGACGATGAAGACGACCGGCATTCCGCGATCATCCAACTTCTTTAGGTACGACTTTGTTGACTTGATGTAGGCGACGCAGCCGAAGGTGCGGAAGTAGTGGACATCGGGCCTCTTGCCATGCCAGGCCTCATACGGGGTGACGTCGTTGACGGCCTTCGTGGGCGCCCGGTTGAGCAGGTACACGGCGGTGGCAATCGCCTCTCCCAGAACAGTGATGGCATGCTCTGGCTCTTCAACAGGCTATGCGCCATCGTCACGGCCGTTTGGTTCCACCTTTCCACGACGCTGTTCTGTTGGGACGTGTACGGCACCATGTGCTGCCGATGCCGCGCTAGGAGCAGTACAGCTTGAACTCCACGAAGGTGAACTCACCCCCGTTGTCGGTGCGTAGAACACGCAGTTGCTAGCCCGTCTCCACCTCCACGTGAGCCTATAACTTCTTCACGGCCGCAAGTGTGTCGCTTTTGGCCACGAGCAACGCCACCCACATGTACCTGCTCCAGTCATCCATGAGCAGGAGGAAGTACTGCTTACCGCCGGGAGTAGCCGGCGAGATTGGACCACAGAGGTTGGCGTGGACTAGATCGATCAGCCCCTCAGCGCATGCGCTTTGCCTGCATCGGGAACGGACTCCGCTTGAGCTTGGTGGTGACGTAATCCGTGCAGAGCTGGTAGACGTGGTCGACGTGGGGTAGCTTGTGCACCATCCCCCGCTGTTTCAAC
Source organism: Oryza coarctata (assembly GCA_030770085.1). Lineage (NCBI taxonomy): Eukaryota > Viridiplantae > Streptophyta > Magnoliopsida > Poales > Poaceae > Oryza > Oryza coarctata. The sequence goes on from CM061471.1 coordinate 12,760,675, forward strand.
TTGCGAAGGGCGTCGAAGTGCAGATGCCCGTAGCGCTCATGCCACAACCACACGCTATCGGTGGCGCGCGCGGCCAGGTAGAGCGGCCAGACGATCTTGACGTGCAATAGGTAGAGACGATTCGCCGAACACCTTACGTGCACGATCAGGCGGTCCTTCTCGTCGTGGATCCGGAGGACGCCGTGCTTAGTGTGGATGTCGCAGTGCCTTTGTCCAGCTGCCCGAGGCTGACGATGTTGGTGGTGAGCCACGGGATATAGTACACCCCCGTGAGCGGGAGGTGCTCGCCAGTCTTTCCCTCGAACAGCACGGTGCTAGAGCCCTCGACCGCGACCTCCGAGCCATCATCGAACTTGACGGTGTTGCGGACCGCCGTGTCGACGTCGATGAAGGCATTGCGGCAGCCGGACATATGGTTCGTCGCCCCGCTGTCGAGGTACCAGAGGGTGTTGTCGCGCTTGGAATCTCCATCGAGCTACGCAAACACCTTGCCTTCAACGATGCGCAGAGGGCAACGCTCTGGCAGAATCTGAGTCGCCTCAGCGTGCGACAGCGGTGGTGGAGTGGGGAAAAGAGTGGTCTGGGCCATCAGCAGCGTGGGCTCCTTCTCTTCATCAACCTGAGCCACATGGGCCTCGGCTTTGGGCTTGCTGTGGCAATCCTTGGCCTAGTGGTCGTATTTGCCACAGCGCTTGCATTGGTCCTTGTTGGGGGCCTGACCACCAGAGTTGGCCCGGCCTCCATCGCGTGATGCAGAGCTGGCGCCATCGTCTTTGCCGCGCCCACAGCCGCCGTGCTTCTTCCCATCGGCGCCGCTAGAGCTGCTCCCGCCGCCCTTGCCCTCGGACTCACGGAGCTTGAGCCTGGCGAGCCACTCCTCTTCGCAGAGCAGCAGCCTGCCTTGGTTGTCGTGGATGGGGGCTTGCTTGTGCCGCTGCTCGACAGTGCAGAGCCGGCCAGCAACCTCTTCCACGGAGAGGTGGTTGATGTCGAGCAGCGTCTCCATGGAGATGGCCACTTGACTCAGATGCTCGGGGACAGTTTACAGCATCTTGTGCATGATCTCGACGTCGCGGATGTTGTCGCTGAGCAGCCGCAGGTTACGCGGCGATCCTAGTGATGCGGTTCATGAAATCCTCCGTGGTCTCCGCCTCCTTCCACACCAGGTTGCTGAACTCCCAAGATAACTATTGCGCATTCGCCTCGCGCACCCGCTCGACACCGATTCGGATGTGCTTGATCGCCACCCATGCCTCAGCTGCGGATCGCTTCTGTCGCAGATCGGATAGCATGTTCGCGGGCACCGAACGCAGGATCGCGGCGAGCACCAGGCGATCGTGCCGGTAGAACACCTCCTCATCCTCGTACGGCTCGATGGCGTAGCACTACCCTACTGCCTCAAGGTTCACCTGCATCAACATTGCCCACTCCTGATAGTTGGTGCGTGTGAGCATGGGGAATTGAATGCCGGTGGTGGTGTTCTCCGAGCACTGGACGACGACCTCGTGGTGACCACGGCGAGGCGACGGCGATGGCAAGAGACGACAATACCTTCGATGCCTATCTCGATCACCATCCCGTCCCTTCGGTGGTGCGGACACACGCTCCATCAAGGATGAACCGCTCTGATACCAGATGTCAGCCGGAGCTTCTTTCCCGTCGGCCGGAGCTCACTCTAGCAAGCTCTCAAACTCACTGTTGAACTTAAGAACAAGGTGGAACACTGGAATTCGGTGCCGAGCACAAACTGTGTTGACATTTTCTGTATTAAGTGCTCCTCTCATACATAAAGAACTAAAAAACTACAGAACTAAATAACAAGGGAGGCTGAGCTAGTCTCAGCCCTCCGCCATGCGCGCCATACCACGACATCCCATGTAAGTTCAGGGCTATAGCGCGACGTGGCTAACAGCATCCGCCACAACGCGACATCTCACGTACGGACCATGGCGTGACGGGGCTGACAGCATGCGCCACGATGCGACATCCCACGCACGTTCAGGACATGGCGTGGCGTGGTGACGCGATACACCTCCCCATGGCCGCCATACAAGACACGCCTATTAGCATGATGATCCAAGCCGGGCTCACGCTAGTAAAAGAGAAAAAAACGACCGAGCCCACAGCATTACATAAGTCTGATCATACCTCTCTCAACAACAATGGTGGTGCTACTGCTACCAGTAGAGTACTGTAGAGTAGAGTAGGGTAGAGTATAGTAGAGAGGCAAGAGTAGTAACTAGGGGCACTTGGGGCCTCCTCGCTTGGTCTTCCAGTCGTTGTAGCAGGGGCAGGACTGCTTGTTGCCGTAGGTCCCCGGCGGCACGCAGAGGCAGAAAGCGCAGCACTTCCGGCAGAAGAACATGCACGGCTTCCTGTACGCAGTCGCCGAGCACCTGTACGCGCACCGCCCCCCGCACTCTGCATGCCAACAACAAAATCACCATCTCGTCGATTAGTTCCTCAATTACCTGCAAATTTGCAGAGCAAATTCAGAGAGAGAGAGAGAGAGCGCTTACCTTGCGGCCGGAGGCTGCCGGGGGTCACGCCGTACTGAGAGCGAGGAGGAAAGGCCAGTAGTAGTTAAGTGCATTGCGAATTAATCTGTGATCGTTTTGATGGCTGGCGGTGAGGAGTATAGTCACACGTACCATGGGGAAGGTGGTGGTCGGCTGCGGCGGCGCGGTGGAGGACGATGACGAGTTGCTCGCCGCGGAGGTGGAGTTGGCTGAAGCTGCAGGCGGCGGCGGAGCTGGCCACGGCAGGTAGGCGGCATCGGCCTGCACCGGGCCACCATCTCCACAGAAACGGAGAAGCGTCACCGCCATTGCGACGTAGCAGAGCAGCACAGCGCCTCTAACAGCAGCACCGCCCTCCATGGCCAGCTGGCTCAAGATCTTGCTCCCCTCTCGATCACTCACTCTCGAACTTCTCCCTGTGAGAAAGGCAAGCAATGCACCTTACGAGAATGGAAACGGGGGCGGTATGATCCCCTTAAATTTAGCCCGTGAGCTAGCTCTCCTGTACCGCCAGCCGCAAGCACCGAAATGGCAAGAACGCGAAGGTGAGTGAGAGACACGGTGGGGAAGCACAGAAGGGCAATAATGGTGTGGTTGTTGCGCAGGCGGTCGGAAGCGGACGATTTGTCCTCGATTTGGTAGTTTCCGGCGCGTGGCATGCCGCCGTGGAGACCGGTGGTGTGGTGGTGTAACTGTTTCACCAGTGAGCCATGCATGCCTGAAACTTTTTTTTTAATCTTTTGCTCACTCGGTTCTAAGCTCGACTGATGCCACCTGAAATTACTTTCGGTTTTTGGGGCTGTGAAAAGCTCTGAAGTTTTCAGACTGCATGAAACAAGATCTGAATTGCACGGGAAGGTTATAATGCCTTGGATTAATTCAGTTGCGCAATTTTTGTTTGAATAAAAAGAAAAGAAAAATCCACAAACACTATAGCCACATATTCACAGAAGAAGGGGGCAAGAATGAAGTTGAAATGATGATGTCCATGCATGTTTGCTCACGTGCACCCCGTATGCATGAGACAGCCAAACCTGACTGCGGATCGAGGACCAGCCGTGCCGTCTCGCTCTCGCCGCATGCATGTAGAGGCGCCCAATCGGTGGCCTCCTCTCCTGGCCTACCGTGCGTGCCAGGTCAGGTGGCATCCCTTGGAGCTATCGCTAATTCACGTTCTTTCTAAGCTGAACTGTCCAAGTCCAAGTATATCTGTATATGTTAAAGGTGCTGTGGAGTTATCTGGGAAAGTAAAAACAATGGACCGTGCACTAACTCTTGCACAACTTAATTATCCAGCTATGCTGTAGCTTGTACACAGGAAAAAAAAAACCACCTACAGCATGCCAAATGACAATTTCTGAAGCTCTCGGATGAAACTAAGCAGAGATCCAATAACCCATACCGACTGATGCTGCACAATCCTCAAACGAAGTTGTGGTTGGGAGTAGAACGCCACGCAAGCTGCCTCCTCTGTACTCAAATCCCTATATTGCGTTAGGACCCGTGCCTGATCTCCATGCATACGTGCTACTTGCTCCTGCTCGCGTCTTGTTGGTTTGCGATACCACACGGTCTTCTCCCGTGACCTTGAGCATATCTCATATCTGTAGGAAGGAATCTGATCAATCTTGTCCTGCTGCGAGCGCGAGAGGGCAGCTGCACGGCCAGCGTGCAGGCTACCTCGTCGTCTCTGCAAATCTGCACGCGTTTCAATTCCTGTGTGCTGCTGCCTAGCCAGGTCTCAGACTCTCAGAACCGAGTTGGGTTGCATGCACTGGTCACTCGCTGCCGCCACCCGCGTCTCAGTTCTCTGCGTCTTTGCTCTTTGCGACATGTACAACGCACCTCGCCACATCACGCAGAGATGGGATACAAGTTCATCGGACGAAAATGACAATCCATGGGCATCACCTGTTCGGCTCCAGTAAATCGAATGTGTGCACAAGGCTAGAATGGTACGCACTCCTAGATCAGCTGATCCACTAAGCTGCCAGTTCGCTAGCATGTGATCTGAAAGTTCATCACATCGTGCGAAATGACCGATTTGGCGCGTCAGTAAAAACGATGACATCCGAAAAGAAATATGCCTAGCCAGATTCATGTAAAGGCAAGTGACATGATATCGCCAACTCTGCTTTCTACATAGTGTTGAGAGGCTGGAACGGACCAGAAAAGGCCCATGGGGGTCTATCGATTCACCTTTGTTTGCACAACAATAATGGCTACAACCAACAGTGCAGCATCTCAGGATTGACTGCAAATCACAAACAGCCGAATGGTGCGAAACTTATTCAAAACATCCAATAAAAAAAACTGATTTCCTATTCAAGTTGTGTAAGCAGGATATAACCTCACAACGAGGTTATGCAGAGCAAACACAAGAAAACTGGTTCTCTGCTGACACAGATTGGTTCGTGTAACAAAAAACATAATGGAAGCATTAACTGAGACTTCTCACAGATCCTTATTTTGCTTGAGGATGTGAGGCAACGAAGTCAACTGCCGTTTTGATGGAATCAATCTTCTCTGCCTCGTTGTCTGGGATCTCGAAGCCAAATTCTTCCTCAAAGGCCATGACAATCTCAACTGTATCCAAGCTATCAAGTCCAAGGTCCTTCTGGAAATGAGCATTTGGTGTAACCTGCAAGATATATTGGAGAAACAAATGATTACTGATAGTCGCAGCATCTACAAATATGAATCGATATTCCCTAAACAAACAGAGAAACATCATTCCATGCCATTGAAAGTTCAGTGTCTAGCGAATAACAGCAAATATAGAGTTACAACAGTACCACTATAACCTAACAACGATAAGAACTTTTCCCATTTATTTGACTCCTACATCTATTCGACTCAACTTAACACAGTCTTTTATTATCAAACAAGTTAGGATAAGCTAGAGTTGAAGCCCAACAAAAATCTTCAAATCACGGTTCAGTCACGTCAATAGCCTTTCAGTACTCTAAACCCTATTCAAATACAAATCTTCAGCTATATCCTACACTTTTAAATCTTTTCTTATTGTCTCTCTCTATGTTAGTTTTGGTCTTATTATCTTGATTTAGAATTCCATAATATATTGGCGTCTCTAAGGTTTTCTTTGTATATGACCAAACTATCTTAACCGATGTTGGATAAGCTTTTCTTTAATTGGTGCTACCCCTAGTCGATTATGTATTTTCTTATTCTGGACTCGATCCATTCTTATATAACTACAAATCCAATGTAGCATATATATTTCTACAACACTTAACTGTTGAACATAACGTTTTTTTTAATCTAACATTCTGCTCCATATAGCATAACATGTCTAATCGGCGTTCTATAAAACTTATCTTTTAACTTCTAAGATATCCTTTTATTACAAAGGATGCTAGATACTTAGTGCCACTTCAATCAGCTTGCTTTGATTCTATAGAACATCCGTATTAATATCCCCATCCATCTATCGCATTGATCCTAGATATCAAAAAGTGTTCTTTTTAGACACCACTTGGCCTCCTAAACTCACATCTTTCTCCTTGTGTATAATAGTGTCAAAGTCACATATCAAATATTCAGTTTTAGTTCTGCTTAGTCTAAAACCTTTGGGCTCAAGAGTCTGCACCATAACTCTAGTTTATGCGACTCTCATCAATTAATACTACATCATTCGTAAAGTGCATACAACAAGAGATATCTTCTTGTATGTTTCTCGTAATCTCATCCATTATCAATACAAAGAGGTAAGGGCTTAATGCTAATATCTGATATAGTACTATTTTAATCAGAAAGTAATTTGTGTTATCATAATTTATTCGAATACTAGTTATAGCATTATTGTACATATAATTAATGAGGAAGACATACTTTATTGGGACTTTATGTTTGTCCAAAGCTTATCATATAATATTTCTTGGTACCTTATCATAAGCCTTTTTACAAGTCAATAAAAACTATATATAGATCCTTCTTCTGCTCTCTAAACCGCTTCATAATTTATCTTATTAAGAAAATTGCTTCTATGGTTGATCTTCTATGCATAAAACCAAATTGGTTAATAGAGATCTATGTCATTCCTCTCAAACGGTATTCAATAACTCTCTCCTATAGCTTTATAGTGTGGCTTATCAACTTAATTCCTCGGTAATTAGTACAACTTTGGATATATTCCTTATTTTTATAGATTGGTACCAATATACTTCTCCTCTACTCCTCAGGCATCGTATTCGATTGAAAAATATTGTTGAACAAATTGGTTAGCCATATTATAGCTATATCCCCGAGACATCTCCACACCTTGATTATAATACTATCAGGGTCCATCGTCTTACCCCCTTTCATCTTTTTTAAAACTTCTTTAATCTTAGATTCTTGGATTCTCCGCACAAAGCTCCTATTAGTATTATTTGAAGAGTCATCCAACTGAACGGTGATGTTCTTTTTATAACAATTGAACAAATTGTCAACATACTCTCACCATCTATATCTAATCTCATCCTCCTTCACTAAAAGCTGCTCTCTCTCATCTTTAATATACTTAATTTAACTCCTACATAATTCTCATTATTTTAAACACTGCACGTGCCTGCCATATTGAACAGAAAATGCAGGCATGCAAGTATACAACTGCATGAATTGCTGTCTAAAATTCTTGAAGGTAAGAACAAAGTTCTTTGTTGTATCAGTGTGGTACAAGTAACCTGTACGAACCACAACAGGGTTTCTAGTACAGGCATATAATACTAGTTCTGCACTGACTGGCAATCTTTGCCGCAATTTTTAGCTGCTCGTTGAGTCTACCATACCTTAGGCACAGAAAAGTTGATAGTAATAACATGGAAGGACCTATATCCCTTAGGAATAGTTTCACAAAATTTGGAACCGTTATTGAATCAAACGGAAGAAGTGTCAAAACAGGCTAAAAACAGTTTGAAACAAGACCAACACACTAACAGGACAAATCGAACCACTGATGCTATCGTCTAACAAACATAAATTAGGCATGTTATGGAGATATAATAATAACAGAGGATTATAATTATTATCCAAAATAAATTAAATTATTTTGATCAGGAACAGAGTCACAACAACTGTTTCATCAAACATAACATCTCGATACAAGTGGAGAGGTAAACAAAATTCATTGATAATATATCACCCCACTTTCAAATCATGCAAACATAAACGATCTAAAACCAATGAAGTTTTTTTAGTAAATTAACCATCTGCCAACTTCAGCGATCAGATGAAAGTGCATCCAACAAGAGGCTCACTAGCTCCAGAACTTACTAAAAAAAGCAGAAAATTAAAATACAATGCAATATATGTTATCTTTGGCAGCAAAAAACGAGACAAAGAAAACATATTCCCACACAACTCAACACACCGTCTCTAATCAAGATGGGGACACTGGGATCACTATTCAAATTTGCTATGTGGCGTCTAGCAGTACTACAGGTGAGATCACACAAGAGGCACCAAAATGCCAAATTTGTCTACGCACAAGGATAAAAAGCCAGACCATTACAATAGTGTTAAGTGTATCATCCATTGACGGCCTAGGACCAAATCAAACATCACTGACATAAGTTCCTCAATCAAATTTTCGTAACCAGTATATAATCTAATGGGCTGAACTAATATAATTTACATAAGTCTGCCTTTTATCTTCTTTTTTTTAAAAAAAATTGAAGTGTAATTTCAATGGGTATTTGGGCGTAGGAGTAGGGCTCTAGTCCTAGCTGCCTTACTCCTATCTCCGAAGTGCAAGACATTGTTGCTTGTCCTATCCCTTACTGTTTCAGGCTCGGCTCCAATTGATCCAACCAAAACTTTGCAACTGCTTACGCGTTTACAGAAGATCTTTTTGTAAGAACTAATCCTCTCCATGACAGGAAGCAGCAGGAATGTAACGGTAATCAAAATACTACACAGGACGAGCACGCTAGATCCGAATCCATGTATAAGGGCCCCCCGCCGTATGCGTCGGCAGCCGCGCTCACCTTCGAGGGCTCGACCTTCTGGAAGTTCTTGACGACGGAGACGATGCGGTCGGCGACCTCGCCCTTGTCGAGAAACGACCCCTTCGCTCCCTCCTCCGTCGCCGATGATAGGAGCCGGGCGCCTGGGACGCTTCCCGCCGCCGCCGCCGCAGCCAACGCCGCGGTGGGACGACCCACTGGCGCGCGCAGGTGGTTCAGGAGGGCCCTCCTCGCCGCCGCCATCGCCATTTCTCCTCTACTCTCTCGGTGGATGCGTGCGGCGGAGTGGGGAGAGAGGTGGATGGCGACGTGGACGAAGCCATGCTGGTCCGGACTGGTAGTACTAACCCTGACAAGTCCGGCCCATCTTGCCCAGCGAGATGGGTTCATGGGCCGGTTTGAGCCCAACGGAGGAAAATTCGAAGGAACGGCGCATATGAAAATATAGCAACGGATATGGGTTCATGGACCGGTTTTTACCTAAAATGAAGAGAGAAAAAAAAATCAAAGATGCACTAACTAGAAAACAAAATAAATAATGACGCACCAACTACACCAATTTGGCCGTATAACTACTCAATCCGCAATTTAATTACTATAAACTAATATAAAATATAGTAATCTAAGTGTCTGATTGTAATATTAGGTTGCTATATGTAACACATTTAATTTTTTAGAATTTATTTTTGCAATTTTTTTTAATTTTTTCTCTTCTTGATTTTCATTTAAATTGGAGCAATTTCGTTTTCTTTTAACCTTCCTTTTATTATCTCTAGCCTAAATTTCATTGAGTTTTATTTCTAATTCAAATCCTCCCATTTAAATTTATTTAAAATTTTATAAAACCCCTCTATTTAGTTTGGAGTAAAAATCCTATGTTTCCTAGCCTGTTAAATTCTTTTAAATCCCTATTTCAAAAATCCAATCATCCCCAGAGTCCATTAAACCTTACTTAAAAACATCCTAAAAATCCAAATATGCCCACAAACCAATTTCGTTTGAATCTCACTCAAATTATTTCCTCTAAATTCCACTCAATTGATTTTTCCAAAATTTACAAGTTCCACTATTCATATCGGGCCAAAATTCTTTACCTGGCCCATTCCTTTTTCTCTCCCCACCACTCTCCTTTCCTTTTTGGGCCATTCTGGCCCACTTATGTGCTCGGCCCAGCATAGAGCCAGCCGAGGCTTCCCTCCTTCCTCCCTTCCAGGCCGCGCCGGCCCAACTGCGTGCGTCCCAGACATTAGCCCGGTCCAACCAAATCGAGGCCCACTGAGCCGGCCCGCAAGGACGCCTCCTCCTTTCCGTGGCCGCGCCGCCGCCGCCGCCCACTGCTTCCGCCGCCGCTTCCGGTCCTCGCCTTCTGCTGCTGCCACTGCCACTCCACGGACGCCGATGCCGCGGGAGCATCGTGGCGCCCTTGCAGCGTCGCCGCCGCCGGTTAGCTGCCATCGCCCACAGTTTCCACCGCCGCCAACAGCTCCCGCCATCGCCGCTGTGGTGCCGCGCCACCTGCCTAGCCACGCGTCGCCCTTCCATCACCGCCGCATTCCAAACTGACCTTACCGGCAAATAAAAAACCGAAGCCCGGCACCGCCATCGATTTATTTCCATCCGGTGCCGCTTCCTTCATCCTCATCTCCTCCATCCTCCACTGCCTCTCGTCGCCTATAAAGGCCGGTGAGTTCCTCCTCCCTCCTACATCATCGAGCTCTCGAGCTCCCCTTTCTCTCTCTTCAAATTTTCCCCAAACTGATGTCAGGTCACCGGCCTCCCTTTGAGTCCACCTTCGTCGGCCGCCACTCCGTTCCGTAGCGCCGCCTCCAGCCGCCACCGCCAAGGCCATCCCCAGCCGTAGCCGAGGCCGCAAGCCGCGGGAGTCGCGCCCCTCCTCCCTTGCCGCTCCCTTCATCTGCTCGGCCGGAGGAAGAAGAAAGGGGAACAGTACTGGGACTCGACCACTTTACTCCGAACCAGCCACACAGTAACTTTTTTCCTTTTATTTGATTTGATCCAAATTCAAATCTTTAAGAGTCCATTGCTAAATTTTAAAACATATGTTTGGTGACATGCAGTGTATCACAAAAGCTACGAATGATGATCTCTGATTGCTCCATGCGTAAATAATAAGTAGACATACATTAGATGTGAAACTGACTCGAATTCTATAAGTTCAATAATATTTCACATATCTCTAACTTTCAATAGACTAGTTATGAACCAACCAAACCTTGATGCTATTGCAACATCCTCAAGTTCTTATATATGAACTTGTTTTGTACTCATATGAGTATTCATATGTGTGATTATCATATGTATTACATACTCATTTATAAATTTTTCTCTACCATCGCTATAAGTATTGTCTAGAGGATTGGGAACCTTTGCCGTAAAGAGCTACTACAAGTATTTTCTTCTACCACATGCTATGACATAGATCTACAATATATGGCATTAGAAGCACTGTGGACCGTTGGATGTGTGATGGATGGGCCATATGCACTGCTATTCGCTGCATTTATTTAGTGTTGTTCTCACATCAACAATGCCAACTGGATTCTTGTCTAGATAGTTAGCAAATATGGGTCTAGACCTCCGTTATTTATAATGGGACAAGCACAAGATATGTCATGAAAAGCTAAGAATTAAAATGAACGAGAGCTGATAAGATGCTCGGGGAAGTGTTAAAAGCTTGTAACATTCGTATAATACACCCAATCAATTAGTTCTAAATGTAGAACTGTTTTTTGAAGAATGATATTATTGCAAGCAAATGGGTATGAAGTACCTTCTCCACACGACCAATTAATTAAACATAAATATGGTTAGTACTGTTGTATTGTATTTCAACTTGATAATGAAGCTCAAATAATATGATTAATGCTAATGACCGTTGAGAGGGTAGTCTATGGTAGTAGGGTGGGCGAGCGGCAGGTTAAGATGGATGGTCTAGAGTTAGTGACACCAGAAGGGCACTATTAGGTGTAGAGAAAATGGTTGGAGTGACCATGTGTATGCACTTAAGCTAATTGGTAAAGCTTGGAGAAAAAAAAAGCAGTGAATAAGGGAAGAGCGCAAGGCCACTAGGTAGTAGTGACATGGAAAGAGCCACCGGAGTAGCACACTAAGGGGGACACTATCGAACATCATGGTGATGGGAGAAAGAACAAGGCTAGTAGGACGAGTTGTGGATAGATAAAATATTTAGATAGGAAAGATATTCACATGTTAAGAAACATGGCAAAGTTTCATCCTTCATTTTGAACCCTCCATTTATTTCCTCATATACCATTGAATAATGTACACAATATATGTTTAGAAGGTGTTATGTATAATGCAAGCTTGCTATAAATGCCCCTTCGAAATGGATCCTAAATGAAAAATGAAATAGTCTAGTTTTCAAAAATTTGATATCTGAAGTAATATTAACATCAGCCACTAGGATTGCATCATATATAAATTGCTTCCTTGTTTGTCCTTTCTTCCGTGCATTGACCATTAGTGATTGATCATCTCTTTGGCAAGGTATACATATGCTCAGTTCGCTTCTTCCCCTCAAACCCTAAAGCACCATGAGATCGTAGAAGAGCTAGCTAGAGAGCTCAAGAAAATGTCACAAAGTGCTTCTAGCATGTATTTCAACTTAATAATTAAACTCAAATAATGTTATTAATGTTAGTGGTGGTCGAAAGGGCAATTCATGATGAGGTAGTGGCAGGGTGAGTTAGCAACTAGGATGGTGTGGGCTAAGGTTGGTGACATGACAAGGCATCAATGGGCACTATTGACCGTGGAGAAAATGGTTGGTGTAGCCATGTATGTATGCATGTGTGTTGATGTGGGCTAGGGTGGTCTTAGAGATTGTGTGTGCACGTTTGTGTGTTTTTTTGGAGGGGGGAGGGGTGGCACTAGGCACAAGGCAAAGAAGTGTGGTGAACACATTTAAGTCAATTGCTAGAGTTTCAATGGGAGGTAGTGGAGAAGTTTCTAGTAGTTTGGATGGAAGGCAATAAATGAAGAAGGTGTGAAGAGCACAAGGCCATGGGTGGTAGCGACATGGGTCATAATTTCTGATCCCTATTTGATTCCCATGAAGGGAATGAATCAAGGGCAACTTTCATAGAGAAAATAAGCTAAATAGATCGAGAATGTGTAGGAACACAAAATATAACAATAGGAATGAGATATGCAAGGCAAATCTCAAAGATGATGGAGAGAGAGAGAGCACATGTGGGGAGGACACGATTTTGCATCAAAGTTTGGATCCCAATAATCCTATGTCTCTATTGAGGTGCTCAAAGTAGCTAGATGCTTTTCAATCCCAAGCCTCACCAAGTAACCACAAAGATGGAGCTTAGTTCTCACTCAAAGGTATCTCTTTTTCTTGTGGAGGTGAGTAATGCCTTTACAAAATTTCTAGAGATGCCCACAAGCATTGGATGCTCGCGAGAGATGCCTAGTTAGCTAGCAGGAAAACCTCAAAGAGTAACAAGCTCAAAGTCAAAGGTTGGATGCCAATCCTCAAATGATGAAGATACAAACCCTAATTCTTACAAGAATAAATCCCCAATTACCAATCCCACTCCAATGTCACAAGAATATCACTAGAGGTGGATTGAGTGGAAGAACCATAGGGAAGGATATGAATATGGAGGTAGATCTAGAAGATGGAACAGTCAACCCCCCAAAGTAGGGGTGGGTGAGTTAAATACTCACATATTTGAACATATGAACTTCCAATTTAGGGTGATTGGATCTTTCGTTCCACACTTGGCTGCTGCAAGAAGGGGGATCAGAAATTCTGATCTTGATTGGAACTTTCGATTAGCCCTCTCTGTCTATCGAAGAGCTCCGATCGCAACTTCCAATAATTACGATTTGAACTTCCGATCGACCTTCTTTGGTAGATAGAGAGCTCTAGCTGAAGATTCTGGTTGCAACTACTGGAACTTCCAATCTGGATCTAACACAATCCATTTTCCCATGCGAGTGTTGTGCTTTGTCTCTCTCTAAATATCTTTGAGCACTTGGAGATACAAACACCAACATTACCTCAAAACCCTTTTAATAGTGTAGCTTTTTCTATGACTCAAATTCGTAAACAAAATTAAATTAAATTGTGTCGAGTCCTTTATCCTTTTTGCTTTCATTTGTAGGGGTTGCCATACACCAATTGAATTACCATAGGGACTAATACTTGTACTTTAGCTAAACAAAATCATTAGTCCCCTAATTAACTTATCATCTATAATCCATAACTCACTATGAGCCTAAATACACTTTCACTATCAAGAATCCTACTGATGGGAGAAAACAACTATTACAGATTGTCATGGATAGGTAAAATATTCACTTGTTAGAAAAGATAGTGAAGTTTCATGATACATTTTGAATCCTCCGTTTGTTTCCTCATATAACACTAAATGTACATAATATATGTTTAGAAAGAGATATGTACAATATAGGCATGCAAATAAATTCATGTTTGAAAATCTATCCTAAATGAAAAATAGAATTTTCTAGCTTTAAAAATATCCTTACACCAGAGTTGCAGCATTAATATCTTTCTCGTTTGTCCTTTCCTGCATGCATTGACCAGCAGTGGCAAGGCATATATATGCTCGGTACATTCTCATTTCCTTAGTTAATTAGTCCTACACGTAGAATTGCTTTTGAAGAATTGATATTACTACAAACAAATGATTGGTACCTTTTGTACAACACATGGCAAATTAATTGAACTTATATTATGGTTCTATTGTATTTCATCTCAATAATGGATCTCACATAATGTGTGTACTATTAAAGGTGGTTGAGAGGGTACGTGGTACGTGGCAGGGCATGTTGGAAGGTGGCGAGTGACAGGCGTTATGAGCAGATGGGCTAGGGTTGTGCAGGAAACAATGTGACAAGGACACTATTGGCCATTTAGAAAATGATAGGCATTTGTGTGTGTCCTAAAGTTCTCCTGAGATACAAAAGAATTGTTGCTAGGTGGTACCGACGTAGAAAGAGTCATTTGGGAAGAGCTCCCTAGATTGAGGGGTTCAATATGGGTGGAGATGGGAGTAGTAAATAAGAACCCTATTGGCTACTGTGGTGATGGTTACTAATAAGGAATATTGTGGGTAGGTTTTACGGAAGAACATATTCACATGTGAAGAAACAAAAAGTTTCACCAACCCTCCATTTGTACACAAGATATATTTGAAGGAGTTATGTACAATATAAGCATGCAATAAATACCAGTTTGAAATGGATGGTAAATGAAAAAAAGAGAAAAATTAGATATCTAGAGCAATTAATGTCAATGTACGATAAATATCTTCTTGTTCTGCATTGACTAGTGTTCCTCTTTTAGCAATCGACATGAATTCCACTAGTGTGGCTAGGTTCTTCTCTCAAGATGAGGTGACTGATTATTTTTTACCAATGTCTCTTTGGCATTAGCCATTGTGTACTATCTCCCAAAATAACATATTACTAGAATCCTAAGGCAATGTTAGTGGCAAGTGTAAAAGATCAACACTACAATAAAAATCTTACATAGAAACACTTTTTGTCTAAAATAAGTTCTATAGTCTAGAGACTTTTTAAAGTCACTCTTAAATTCGCATAGGACACTTTTACTCTAGAGACACTTTTATCACATTTTATTAATTTTATTTTGTAAAGACATATGTTTGGCATTTTAAAATTTGTCTCATATGTAAAAGCATTTTGTTGAGGCATTTAAACCTCTGTAGAGTCACTTTTTTGAATATTAATATATACTAAGTAAATGTATATAAGTAACACAAGGCACGCATTTATAGCTAATGATATGAGGTTGAGATAATTATTGCATCAAAGATAAAAATGATTTACTCAAGAGGTCATGAGTTTAAGGATTGGAAATAGCAAGAGATAATATTTTTTATATTTTTTACATTGATTTTGTATAGTTGTAGCACTATTTAATGCCTTTATAAGTGCCTCTACATTCTTATAGACATAAAAAATGTCTATACAAAAATACCGCAAGACATAGAAACATTTTATAAATGCCTCTTTGATTCAGATACAATTCACCAAAAGGCACCTATGATTGCCTCTATAGTATTAGAAAAATATATCTGTAAGGCATTTTTATTGTAGTGAAAAGTGTCATTGATACAAAAGTAGTGTTAGTGAGTGGGTAGATAAGGGGCATTGAAGGGACAAAGCTTCTCGATTTGTGGATTGATGATAGAACACCTATACATCTACAGGAAGTCAACTTTGAATGCTAGAAATGAAGTTATTTGGGGATAGAGAGAGTATATGGCAAGTTTTCTATAGTATAGCTGGTGTAGAAAATATGGCATACCCTTGAGACTTAGGGAAACACCAAATATCTACATAGAACACTTATATGTCTATAGGAATTCTACCCTAATAAGGAATTACATTCGAATCAAGTAAGAAAATCAAGACCTACTTTGAAAAGACCAAAAAGACCTACTTGGACTCGACTAGGACCACCTGAAGACTATCGAAAATACCTCTATGAGTCCTCCTAGGAAGTGAGAGGATCTAGGGGTATAAATACATAGCCCTAGGAGGGGGCTAGGAGAGGAACCCAATAGTTAAATTGACTAAAGCCATGACACCAACCAAGCCCCACTGAGATCAAGCCTTTGATCCATCGAGAGCCACTAAAGTCTAACTTCCATACATCCGACCACCATCTCGTCGGAACTCCTAACAAGATTAGCGGATAGTCTTAGGATAGACAGATACATGTGATTTGTATTTGTGTTCTCCATATATCAATAAAGCAACATGCCTCCCTATGTTGATAGGACGTAGGGTTATTACTCTAAGGCCTCCCTATGTCGACAGGACATACGCTTATTACTCTAAATAGGGCCAGAACATTTATAAAAATCCTTTGTATGAATGGTATCCCCTCAAGAGATAAAACACGCAAATAATACCTAGATATATAAGTTTCTATTGTCAAGATTTTATCGACGACAAGTGTAATATGGAGACAACACACTCTCACACAACAAACCACCCTTTTGGACTGAGATGGTGACCTGCTTGCGGTACTAAACAAACAATTGTCTTCAGTTTGCAATGTATGTAAAACTTGAAATATACAATATTGCAAAAAAGAATAGTATACAATAATTTTGGTCTCAATATTTTTCTCTTGCAACCACTCTTAATCATGATCATTATTGTATTAACAATATACTATCTATTATCAATTTTTGTGTGGATTTTAAATCTATCTCATTCTATGCTTGACACCCAAAACAATATTTTCTTTTGTTTATTGATTTGCATTATCAAATGTTACCATAATGTTAGCACTGGTATGTTACTAGTTGTTTGTCTAGAGAAAGATCACCTGCTAAAATAATTTGCAGGTGATCGTTTGCCTGCCTGTGAAAATGACCTATTTTCACATGCCTTTAGTCTCAATCAGCTAGCTACCTCACATGTGAAAGCCACTTTTAAATGTCTAAGAAATAATTTTTCGTAATACTGTTTCACCAACCCACCATTTGTACACATGATATATTTAGAGGGAGTTATGTATAATATAAGCAAGCGATAAATGCCTATTTGAATAAAAAATTAAAAATTTAGATATCTAAAGCAATTAATGTCGATGCACCAGCCTTGCACCATAAATATCTTTTTAGGGAAAATCCAAATACTCCCCTACAATTCATTGGTGATTCTATTTTTCCCTATACAACTCAATTTTGTACACAAAACCCTCCGCAAGTCAATTTCTCTTTTAACTTCCACCCACATCCTATTTTCATCTCTTTCACCTAGTTATTTCAATTTCTCTTGCCCCATGGGACTCTAGCATGGTGGGACAATAGAAACTCATGCCACCTTGGGAGGTTGGGATCATAGAAATTACAGCTCATGCATGACTCAGTGTTGGTATTTCTTATACTCTCACAATAGTTCCGCAAGCGCATAGATTTAACAGTATAGAACTTTACCTTAGAGTATTGCAGGGTATCGTATTATATTTTTCCAAAGGACGCATTGTTGATATAAAACATTTTCTTCTTTCTACAAGAAAATTTATACTAACCAGAGATGGGGGATAAAAGTCGATAAAAGATATTGATATAATTAAACTACTGATGACACACACACAGACTTAACCTATATAATTTAGGAGTTTTGGAGGAGACTATGGAGTACAAGTATTTTGGCACTAGAAAATCTTAGCATGACTAGCATTACCAGGGTATAGATGTTTACTTTGGGCACAAGTTCTTGCTATCGAGGAATTGCTATCCTTGATCTCTAATGCCAATTCACTAGAGCTAACACAGAAAACTACAAATGATGCCCGATGCTATCACCACTCGATCGACTACGTCTATCCATTTTTTTAGCTAATATTTATTGGAATTGTATGATCAAGACATCAACGCCTAAGTCGTACACAAAACTACTCCCCTCTGATGAGAAACAATCATTAGAGCACTCACATACCTAGCTAGGTAGACTAAATCTAGGCAAGAAACCCATAAACTCTACACCATAGACTTCTAGTCTAATACACATGATGAGCGACTAATTGGTTAATCAGAGAAACATTCTACAAGATAAATAAAGACTAAAAGTAAATACAGAAATAAATATTCAAAAATAGAAAGCAGATATATATTAATTGAAATGTATGACTCGAAAAAGATACAAGAATCATTACCAAACTTTTGAAGATACTCCTTTTGACTTAGGCTGATTCCTGACTCGACTCAACTCCCAACTAAATTGCTCTTACTCTTCTACGAACTAGAGTTGTCTATTTAGGATACTTAGTGACTAAAAATAGTAGAATGAAGCTGCTATGGTGAGTATGGAGTGTGGTGGTCAGTGAAGTGAGTTACATGGATGAGGGAGGGGGTATTTATACCCCTCCCAAAGTTAGTGCTGCCTAGCCAGGCAATGTGGCACTGGTCAGTCCCCACGATGGCTATGATTTCTTTTAGGAGGCATTTTTGTCCCTCAGATTCCTACGTGAAGTCAACCGATAGACAGTTACATCCTAGGCGAGGCCAGTTGGCCTACAGGAGTGGCTTGGTCGAGCTACTTGTTGGTTGATTGGCCTACTTGTTGGTCGATCGGCCTCCTTGCTAGGTTGGTTGGTCTTCAGGCTGAGTGAGCGAGGCTGACCAGCCTGCTGCACCTCATCAACCAGGCTAGGTGATTAGCCAACCTGACCAGAGTGGTCGGCCGTCCAGGCTTAGCCTCACTTAGCTTGGATTGGCTTCATGGCTAGCCGGCCTATCAGGGGTGGCTAGCTAACCACTCCTTGATTGAGCGGCTAGGCCTTCATGCCAAGTCGGTACCAAATTCATCCAAAAGTCTTGCATTTTCCTTTATTTCATTGATACCTACAAAATAAGACATGACAAAACTAGTGAAAATATATTAGCCTAAGCCAAATCACATTGAATGTTGTTTTACCTTTTTTATTGACTGCCAACACTCTGCAAGTTGTGCCATTAGGTTTTGTGAAAGGACCTTGATGTCTCCTAAGGGGTTGAATAGATGTTCCTAAAGAACCCTCATAGCAGAAATTAAATATAGATTGGAACTTCGGATTAGAACTTTCGATCCCCTGGTTTACTCCCATGAAGGAGAATGAACCAGGAGCTAAACTTGCACAAAAAATAACCTACAGGTATAGAGGCAAGCATTGGAACACAATATACCAAGAGAGGTTACAAAAGACAATTTTTTCCGCATGGTTCGGATCTAAGGATCCCACATCTCCACTGAGGTACTCCAAGGAGTTGAATCTCTCTTGATCCCAAACCTCACTAAGTAAGTAACTAGGAAGAGGCCTTAGCCTCTAAGAAATCACCTAGGTGTACTTTGTTTCCAAGTGACCAAGCTTGGACAACTTAGTACCAACCTCAAGTGAAGCTTTCTTTACCAAAGCAACCTCTTAGCAATCAGTTTAGTTTTCACTCAATTTCCTTTTGGAGGTAGAGTAAAATGCTCACAAACCTTCTCAGGCTATCCACAAGAGTTCATGGAGGACACTTATCTGGCTAGGAGTAAAACCTCCAAGAGTAATAAGCTTGAAGATGAACATTAGCATTGATCCATAAGTGCTTAAGATGCAAACCATATCTCTCAATAGCTCAAATCCCTAAATCCTACTCTGAAGTCACAAGGGATCCACAAGATTCATGGTGGAATATGTGTGGAAACCCTAGGGAAAGGCTAAGGAGAGATGGAACAACCATCCCATGATGAAAGTGTGGGTAGGAACAATTAAATACTCAACCTATTTCAAAACTAACCATTACTCATATTTAAATATCGGAGGTACCGATGAAGGACAATCAGAAATTTTGATCCACGCTTGTGTTTTTGTGTGAAAGGGGATCAAAACTTCCAATGGCAACCATCGTAACTTCCGATCAACCCTCTCTATCTCAGAACTTCTAGTCAGCATTTCTCGACAGACAAAGAGCTCTCATCAAAGGTTTCAATTGCAACTATCAAAACTTTTGATATGAAAGCTATACTAACCCATTTTTTCCATGTGGGTGTTGCACATTGTGTGTCTCTCTCTAAAGATCCAAGGAAGATCTCACACTTGGAGACACAAATGCCGACTTTGACTCAAAACCTTATTAATAGTGCAACTTTTCTTATGACTCAATCTTAAAAACAAAACTAAATTTAAATCTTTTTTGAGTACTTTAGGCTTGCTTTCTTTTGTAGGGGTCATCAAGCATTCAACATTTTGCAATAAGGCCTAATACCTGCAATTATCCTCAATAAACTCATTAGTCTCTCATTTAGTCTTATCATCTATCATCCAAAACTCACTAGGGGCTAAATGCACTTTCATTTGCCACCATCATCTCGCTCGTGTGGGATTTGGGAAAGGCAGAAGCTGGAAACAAGGAAGGAGGTTTCCAAAGACTTGAAATGCTAGAGGCATATGAGGCACAGGAAATTGAAATAATAAACTTAAACAATGAGGAGAAATGAAAATAGGATGTGGGGGAAGTTAGAAAAGAAATCGATTTGTGGGAGGATTTATGTACAAAATTAAGTTGGGGGAAGTAAAAACACAATTGACTAGTAGGGGTGTATTTGGATTTTCCCTTTTTTTTGTTTGGAATTGCTAAATGGCTGATGATAGAAAATTAGGGCCAAAATCTTATAAATTTCTAACCTTTTAATTTGTTTTGCGATTCGTGCTCCGACAACCCTAGCTCCTTCTACTCTAGCTTTGGTAACCCTTCTCCTCTGGCTCCGGAGAAGCTTTGGTGACTAGCGATGGCCTGACAAGTTAGGGTTTAGGGTCCTAAGCTGGGTTAGAGGTAGGAGGGGGAAGATGGGGGAGATCACTGGGCTTAGAGAGATGGCTGTGGAACTAGGGGGTGAAAATAGGATGGGTATTTCCCCCTTGCTCGCTCGACTCAAGGCTCATGGGAAGTATATGGGAGAGAAAATGAGATATCTGGTAATATCCGAGTTTGAGGACAAAGGAGCTATATCATCCCGTATGTCCCATATTATTAAACATATATAAAAATCTATTATGAATCCACCCCTAAAAATGATGAAAATTTGATTAATCACTATTTTACGAGCTTACTAGTAATATTACACAAAAAAATTTCCTTCGTGTATGTTTTTAACATTCTAGTTACATCTTAGATTTAATATCTATAAATTAGAGATACAAATAGATATCCATTCTTGAATCTAGTTCTGAGGAAAAATTATGGGATAGGAGAAAGGATGAGTGATATATTATCTAGCGCTATCCATACCTAGTTTTGAATTTGAAGAAAAATATAGGCTAGGATACAGAACATCGTGATCTGAACGTACCTGACCTCATTTCACCCCTATGTGAAAGACGGCATCCTAGCGGTAGGAGGCGGACACAGGTGGGCAGCGAGCCACTGGCGATGAAGCGAAGCTTCTGGTTAGAAGGCGTGGTGGATCCAATAGCGAGGAGCCGCTAGAGATGGGGAAGACGACGGTGCGTAGGCACCTTGCCGTTGTCCAATTGGGTAAGAGGAGGGGGAGGAAGAGAGGGAAGGAGGAGAATGCCAGCCAAGAAGGAGAGCTCATTAGAATCATTGATGCCTTCTGGTCAACCAGTAGTGGCGACGGAGAAGGTGGTGTGGAGTTTTGGTTATGTGTCTCTCGTGCGAATGTGTGATGGCAGTGTGGAGGAAGGAGAAGAGCGAGGGATTAGGGTTGGGGGTAATGTATAAATCTTAAAGTAATTCAACGATATAAAATTTACACAATTTTAGAGGGTATTTTTTAAAAATATGAAGTAGAAGTCCTTTTTTTATCCTTTTTGACCTAATTGACGTTTTCTTCTTTAGAAATCGGCATAAAAGGACTCTGTCCCTCTTTTAATCGGACCAAAAAGCGGTTGGGTTCCTCTGTCAAGGTGAGGGAGGAGGTCGCGCCGTCCTTTTGGGAGGGGGAGCACGGCCAGCGGCGCCACGGATGGTGGAGAGGGCAGCTGGGGAGGAATCGCTGGCGCGCAAGGCCCCGAGGAAGCGCTCGGAGGTGGGGTCTTCCTTGGCGGCCATGGTGGCGGCAGGGAACCAGCTGAACCCGTACGACCTAGGTGGCCCGGTGTTGTACCCTGCTGATGAGAGGGAGCGAGACATACTCCTGGTAGGTTTTCGGCGGTCAACCACCGCCACCATGGCCGAGGGGACAATGTGTCAGCTGATGAAGGAGGGGTTGGGTTGTATCGCCGACCTCGCGTCCCCCGACGGCAGGTCGCTGCAGCGGCTGGCGTCCGCCTTAGCCGAGGCGCCCGCGCTGCGCTTCGTCCTGCCGCGCGACGGCGTGTGCCTTTCCCTCCAGCTCCTGCAGGCCCCGCCACCCGGGGCCGTCTCCGCCGCGCGCCAGGGGTTCCGCGCGATGTGCCCGTTCGTCCGGCTCGTAGGCGCCGCGGCCAACCTGTCCATCGCCGAGGTGATGGAGACCGAGGGGGCCGTCGTCCGCGTGGTCGACCTCGGCGGCGCCGACGCCAACCAATGGGTCGAGCTCGTCCGACTCTTCGCCGCGCGACCCGGTCGCCGCGGAGGCCCAGCGCCTGGACGTCAACTTCCAGTTCCATCCGGTGCAATCCAGCATCGAGGATCTCTCCTGCATCGGAGACCTCGGCGTCATCGCCGGTCAAGCTCTCGCCGTCGTCGCCACCCTCCAGATCCACCGCTTCCTCGCCTACCCCAACTACGACAGGAACGGGAGGAGGTCCGCGGCGGAGCAATCCGGCTCCGGCCAGCATATGATGACGACGACGAGGGCGGACGCGCTCGTCCGCACCATCCGCGGCCTGTCGCCGAAGCTGATGGTCCTGACGGAGCACGAGGCCGACCACAACGTCGCGGGGCTCCAGCCGCGCGTCTGGAACGCGCTCGACTACTACGCGGCGCTGTTCGACGCCGTGGAGGAGAGCTGCCCGCCCGTGTCGCCGCACGACCGCGCGTGCGTCGAGTGGTGGGTGCTCGGCGAGGAGATTAGGGACATCGTCGCCCGCAACGGGGAGGGGCGGCGTGAGACGCACGAGAAGCTGGAGCGGTGGACGGCGCGGATGATCACCGCCTGCTTCACCCCCGTGACGGCCACCAAAGCGCTGGCGAGGACGAAGACGCTCGCGCAGCAGATGGTGGCAGCTGGCTGCGCCGGCGCCGGCGCGGCTGTACTAAGGGCTGCGCATGGCGGCGGATGCTTCCCCGTGATCTGCTGGAGAGAAAAGCCAGTCTTGTCGTTCTCGACGTGGACCACGAAGAGGGTCCTTGTGCGGGCGCCACCGCTGTGGCCGGAGGCGAATGGTGGTGCGTCGGGCTCACACTACGGCGACGGTCCGGCGGCAAAGTGGTGGATCGAATGAGGTGATCTGACGCATGGATTGACGATTCCTGATGTGTGCCTTCGTGTGCTTGGCCTCATACTATTGTGAAGGCAGGGATTTGGCATCATCGTGAATTCGTGATCCTATGTGACCTCTGGATTTAAAACTATCATATAATATTGGAGTACTTTTTCAGTGATTTTATCGTTCGGGTTGATCAACTCAACTAGTTATCCGTGTTCTACTGCCATTTGGGATTTTATCAGTATGCTCTCAGACTTTTCTAATGATCGAAGAAGATGAAACATTACTTTAATTACTATGTGGTGTTTGGTATAATGTTGTGCTAGTATACTGATATCTTGTTAGTCAGTATGCATAGTAGTCTGATTTTATCTAGGGTGTTGTGTTTTGATGATTGGTATTTTTTTAGATAGAGGAGATCCTCCCTGAAGTTATCAGAAATGCAAATCAGTGACATAGGTTACAGATTTAAAAGACTGGAACTGAACTACTTGTTTTATCATGTAGTATTTGATATTTTTGCTTGCTTAATTATCAAAACCGTCGAGATTTGATCATGCTCATAGCAGATCCAACATTACATGTTGTAGATCAGCAGGATATGCTCGCAGGTGTTTTTGGTTTATCTGACTTCTTTTGGAAAATGAATAGACTTGTATACAATTTTAGCAAAGTAGGGTAGCAATCATGATTGTTATTTTAATTAAGAGCGCTACTGCAGTTGATGAAGACATCTAGAGTATAGTTTATATTTTTTTCTAGAATTAGGTCGGAGTCAAAATTTCCGAGATAACTACCACTGAAGCATGTTTTGCTCTTGTTCTAATTAGACCAGCTAGACATATCTAGTTGTTGGGTTAGGTGTTTTTAGTTTGATTGATGTACTGTAATTTAATTAGCAGCGGAATGTTTTGCAGAATTATATATATTTATTATGACTTCAGCAAAATTAATTTAGTATCTAAGATCATTATTTTACATGCTTATATATATGTCCTCTCATGATAAATTTTGGACTTTAGTTTGGTCCGTTGTATTTTCAAAAATTAGGTGCAACTGTGCAAGTCAATATTGACTATAGCATTGAACTTAGTTACATTTGCTCTTGTTCTAAAGACTTTCTAATTAATTAGACCAGATAAACATATATGTGCCTGCATATATACAATTTAGCTGGAAGCACACTCAAGATATATATTCTTAGTTCCTTAATGCCAACTTCAAGTAAGACTTATGTGCAATACCAATTTAATTTTGTTCAAAGAAGGATCATATAGTAATTTTTTTGATGTAAATCATATAAGTAATATTTAGAGTACATAGGATGCCAAAACTATGAATGATAAAATCATGGCGATGATTATACTATGATCAACAATTGGCCAAGATGTCGATGGTAGTGATTTAGTGTTATGAGAGGTCGAGGTATTTGGGCACTCGCAGTTACACTGGTATTTAAAGGCCAATAAAATAAACCACATGGGAAGTTAAACCGTTAGGAGACATAGCCAGACCAAAGTTAGCCCATGCCTAATAAGTCAACTTAGACTTAGGAGTTGGAGTTAGGTAGATAGAATAGCCAGCCAGACTAGGTGGTTGGACCGCCATTGGTGGCACATTTAGAGTAGGCAGAAGGAATGGTCGGACCACTACGTGGTAGTCAGACTAGAGCAGAGGCCTAAATGTCTCGATTTTGTGTGGTTAGACTTTTAGGAGTCCAAGTTGGCTTTTATGAGCTAGAGGCTGGAGAATTTGGTCAATAACAGAATTTGGCACCCTAGGTGCCCGCCTAGGCTCACATGTGCGCTGTGAAGAGCATAGCGCATATATATTTGCATGGTCGACAAACTTGTTGCCTATGGTGTGAATGCCATGCCACTTAACACTAGAGAGGCAAATTGACAACCTCAAGAGTATTTAGTAGAGCAATTATATCACACTATTGGAGGGGCTTAACTGACAATTATTTTTCTAAAAACATTATTTATATATGTATGACATTGCAAATCACCCTATGATAATGCTACCTTTTCATATACAAATTTGGGTTGTAAATCACCCTATGATAATGCTACCTTTTCATATACAAATTTGGGTATTAGCTAGGATATCGATATTTTCGTTATCATGTTGTAAATGTAGTGTCAATTATTCTCTCAAAATTAAAGCATATAAGATGAAATGTGATAAGGAAAACAATCAATTCGATTAATTTTTCACTAATATAAATCTATTTATTTTTCACATCTTCTTTTCGCAACAATACATACATACATACATATATATATATATATATATGCGAAGGACAATTGGATAGTTTTTTTTGCATGGAAAATGACCAAAGCACAATAGACATCAAATAAACCACATACTCATGACAATTAATTTGGACTAATTTCACACCTCCAATTTGTGTTGTGAACAAAATTTAATTGAAAATTGTATTAGGATGTACGGAAATTATAAATGAAAATATTTATCTAATGGAAAAAAGTTTAAACCGCACTCAAATGTTGGCGGTGCAATTAATCGCCGGCACTATAAGGCTATGTTCGAGCCGACCACAAAGAGAGAAGATTTCTCTCATTTTTTGAGCACACGCTTCCCGAACTGTTAAACGGTGTATTTTTTAAAAAAATTTCTATAAAATCATATTAATCTATTTTTTAATTTTAAAATAATTAATACTCAATTAATTATGTACCAATGGCTCACCCCGTTTTATGTATCTTCTTCCTTTTCTCTTTTCTCTTTCACTTAAACAATGGATGCACAAAATAGAAAACCACATATGCACCCTTAACGTACTATTATGCGCATGTGTGAACACATACCGCGAGACCACATAATTCCTTGTCATTTCATATACACTTTTGCAAACATTGCCACTAATGTTGAGGCTAATTAAATGAGGGATGGTTAGAGAATGGTTGAGATCAAAATAAATTTGAATGAGGGACGATGAATGGGACAAGGACTGCTCTAGAAATCTTTATATTTATGGATAAAATTTAAGTGCTTAGAATGTTTATATTTGTCAACATAAGGAGTATGTATCAATATTGCAAATCACACTTTTGTCGGCTCTCTAGAAAGGACAAACAAGGAGGTATTTATGGTGCAACGCTCCTAGCACAGTACTTCTTTCGATACAAGTTTGGGTATTAGTATATCAATCTTTTCCTTACCATGTTTGTAAATTAATGTGTTATATCTCTCGAAGTTAAAGCATATGAGATGAAATGTGACAGGACAAATCAATTTGACATGGCGCTAATATGAACTGATTTATTTTTCACATCTTTTCGCAGCATATCTGAAGCTTCATTGGGAAAGATGTACAACACATACAAATTTTACACATCCTATTTGTATTGTGAACAAAGCATTTTTGAATTCAAATTTTCCTTAGAATGACAAGTTAGAATATAAAAATATTTAACTAGTAGAAAAAAGAAATGCTTGAACCTTCCCTCAAATGTGGCAGCGCTATTAATGGCCATCACCACCAAGCTGCCATGGATGCTTAAAAAGGAAGACCATATATGCACCCCTAACGTTCGATTAGGCGCGTGCGTGAACTAGTACTGGAGGGGGCTGCACCCCGTGCCACAGAATTTCTTCAAATTTCAATTACTCTTTCGCAAATTTGGCATGCATTGATTTCCCTCTGCTACAAATAGGCACCCACAGGCCACAGCTCACGTCCTCTCTCCCAAACTCATCTACTGGCTCCGCCTCTCCGGCCATTTCCACCTCTCCTCTACGCAAGCTGCTCTGATCTGCTCGTCTTCTCCTGGCGAGTAACAAGCTGCTAGGTCTGAGTCCTAGGGTAAGTCTAGCTAGAGACGAGAGCATATACGAGATTTGTTCTTTTCTCTGCTATGTGAAACAAATCTGTATATCTAGATGTATAGATCTAATAGGGTTTCAGATTGATTTATATGTATGTGTTTGATTGAACGTGTTGGATCAGATTGATTAGTGCTGATTTCTTCATTGTTTTCTTGAAAAAAAAATCTGGATCTGTTGTGTTAGCTAACGGATGCATAATCTTTTGTCTTTGGCAGGGTTCTCCTCGTTCCAGATCTGCGTTAAGGTAAGCAAGCAACAGCCATCCTCTTTTATTTTTCTTCAAAAGATCTGCTCATGAAGAGATTTAACGAGCAGGAAACGCATAGTTCATAGGATACATACAAGTAACTAGGGTTTATGTCTTTCTTCAATGTAGTAGATTTCCTGAGCAGGAAATGTATAGTGTCTCCATACAATACAGGTAGCTAGGGTTCAGGTGTTTTCTCGCTGTAGATTTCACGACCAGGAAATGTATACATAGTGTCTCCATGTATAGGATAAAGGAAGTTAGGGTTTATGTGTTTCTTCAGTGCTTGTAATCTTTAATTTTCTCCCATCTGCTTAAATTAATGTGTTCTCCACTTTTCACCTCAAGATTGTGTATGTGACACTTACTTATCTCATTCGCTGTTATCAAGATTATGTACGTGACACTTATTTAATTTCAGCTCACTTTGTGATTAGATCTGTAGCTGTGATGGAGAAGGGCTTGTCGTCGGCGCCGCCCACCGCGAACACCTCCGAGCCTATGCTAGGGCAAGCCGCCGACGTGCCTATGACGAACTTGCAGCTCTTTGGGTCCATGCTGCTCGTTCCGGTGGCGTCCATTGCGACGCCTACTGCTGCAGCAGCTGTGGCAGTCGATAATGGTGGCAATGGATCGTCGTTGGCGTCGCAGAACGCCTCTGGTTCAGCTCAAGGACAAGGCGGCGACATGTCCTTGTCCTTGCAACTGTGGCCGCTTGGGTCAATGCAGGCGGCGGCTTCGGTGCCACCCATGGCGGCGCCTGCAACGCCGGCGCCGTTAGCGGTGGCCGTTGCTGAGAACGCGTCGCTTGCGGCCGTGGCAAAAGCGCTCGCGCTACGCAGGAAGAACCTGGCCGCGCAGCGTTCCGCCGCGTTGCTTGGCCACCTCAGAAGCTGCGCGGAGGCGCTGCTGGCGACGCGGTGGGAGGACGCGGACGCGGAGCTCGCCAGCATCGCTCGGCTGGCGTCCGCGGACGGCGACGCCATGCAGAGGATGGCCGCGGCGTTCGCCGAGGCGTTGGCTAGGGTGGCGATCCGCCCTTGGAAGGGAGTGTCCGCCGCGCTCTTCCCCTCCGATGGCGCCGGCGACGTCCCCGCCGAGTGGGAGGCCGACGTTGCGCGCCAGAACTACCTCAACCTGTGCCCGTTGCTCCACCTCGCCGCCGTCGCCGTCAACGAGATCATCTTGGAGACTACAAGAAACGACAAGTTCATCCAAATCGTCGACCTTGGCGGCATTCACCATGCCCACTGGGTGGAGCTCCTCCACGCCTTCGCCACGCGCCGCGAGGTCCGGCCTTGTCTCCGACTCACCGTGGTCCATGAGCAGAAGCACTTCCTCTCCCAAGCCGCGCAGATCCTCGTCAGCGAGTCCGACCGCCTCGGCGTGCCATTCGACCTCCACATCGTCGAGTCAAGCATCGAGGCACTCAAGCTGGACGCCCTGGGGGTGAGGAGTGACCACGCCGTGGTCATCGTCTCCGCTCTCCAGCTCCACCGCCTCGTCGGCACCGGCATCATCAACCGGGCCACGGGCGAGAGGATCACGACGCCGGCGGTGGGCATCGCCTCCTCGCTGCCGGTGACGATGTCATCGGCGGTGGACAGACTCCTCCGCGTCTTCCACCTGCTGTCACCGAAGGTCATCATCGTCACCGAGAACGAAGCCAACCACTTCGGGCCGACGACGTTCATGGAGCGCTTCGTCTCGGCGCTGCCATACTACGAGCAGCTGTTCAGCTCGGTGGAGGAGGCGAGCCTGGCGGCGTTCTGCCATCCGGCGGAGCGGAAGGCGGTGGAGAGGTATCTCAAGGAGGAGATCAAGGACATTATTGCATGTAAGGACGGGCCACGCTGGGCGCGGCACGAGCCGCTAGCGAGGTGGATTGTCCGCATGGGAGCCGCCGGGTTCGTGTTCTCGCCGGCGAGCAGCGTTACGGCGGCGGGGCTGGTCAGATCGGTGGCGGTGCGGCTGCCCGGAGGGGATCAGGAGAGGTATGGAGTGACAGAAGGCGATGGTTGGCTCATCCTCAACAGGGAGGAGAAGCCGATGTTCTGCGTGTCTGCGTGGAGGAGGTAGTAATGGTGATTGCAGGCAGCTGCAGGGGAGATGAAGACCAGGGCAGGAGCAGTACACAGCATGCATGGTGGTCGTGTGCCCTAGATATGCTATAATTTTTTTTTCGGATTATGTTTCATTGATGAACATACATTTATTCGTGTGATTTCTTGCTGCTATTTTATTTGCATTCCGAATAGTATTGTCCTTGTTTTTCGATTCTGAAAACAATGTTGTGCTTCTTTTTTTTTAAAGCAATACATCGGTTGTGGTTTAATAGTTCTTGTGGATTATTTTCTTATGTATTCAGTTCTCTTTGCTGAGGAAAATATGATAAAAGTCCCTAATCGAATCAAATAATGATTAACATTTAACAGTGAGATGCATAGATGATCTGGATTGATAGTGAATTTCAGATTGGTACGTAAATTGAAATGACAATAATGGCACATTGGTAATTAAGTTGTACATAGTTGAACTGTCAAACCAAATTAAAGTTCTGAATTAATAGTCCTTTACCAAAGCAAGTTCCTTTAAGCGTTTACAAAAATGATTAATAACGAAACATCATTAGTTTCTGCTTTCTAATTAATATTAAAAGCTACTATGTGTTATTCTCTCGAAATTAAAGAACATATGAGATGAAATATGCGATAGGACAAATCAATTTGATTTGCCACTAATATAAATCGATTTAAAAGTTGCTGTAGGTTATTGTCACCTAGCTAAATTCCAGACACAAAACCAGTTAACTAGTTTTGGTTGAGCTTCAAGAACTTTTATTAGACGTGATGCATGATGGTTGGATGATTGGATATCCATGACACCTGCATCTTCGTAGAACACCAATTAACTGATGTATTTTTCACACCTTCTTTTTAATTTTCAACATATTTAAAGAAATGATCATTGGATGTAGTTATTTTATTGGCGAAGCTTCACCAGTAAAAATGACCAATACACAATACATCAAGGAAACCTCAAACACGTGATAAATAATTTGGACATAATTAATTTCACTCCATTTTGTGTTGTGAACAAAAACATTTTTGAATTCAAATTTGTATTACAACGCACAAATTAGTTCTAGAATTTAAAAGATTAAACTAGTAGAAGAGTGCTTCAACTCTCTTTTCAAACAATGCCAAATACACTGTCAATACATATTTATCTGTCGATTTTAATGAAAAACTAATTTGATCATGAAGTTATAATTGTTGGTGCATCTTGTTTATAAACTTGGTAAAAGTTAGAAAGGGCACAACTAAAATACCTTACAATATGAAACAGGAAATCGTATGTGTTCTATTGAACATATATTTGTTCACGATGTTTTAATGTTCTATTTTAAGTCATCTTAGATAATTGTTGCTATTTTATTACCATGCTGAACAATATTTATCCTCCCTTTTGGATTAAGGAAACAATGTTATTCCCTTTAAGTATTTTCTTCTGCCGTGGCTTATTTGTTTCTTGGGGATTAATTTTTACTTTCTGGTATGTAGTAAACAAATCTCGTTGCTGAGAAAAACTAGGGCCATATTACACCCAAGAGTTACTCGAATAAATTGACGCTTTAACATTTAACAGGGAGAATAGTGTGAAAACCTTTCAGACTGGCACGTTATTTATAGTTGAACTGTCAAACCCATAGTTTTTTGTAATTAATTCTTTTCCACCCAATGCAAGCGCCCGTTAATATATATAGTACGTGTTACAAAAATGATGAAAACCAAAATAGGGTTAATTTCTATTTTCTATGTTACTTTCTACGAACCATACGCCCAAGGCGGGCCTAGCTAGATTCAAAAGGTATTCAAATATATACCAAAGATTTTTTTAAAAAGATAAATACAGTACGTAATATGTACATGTATACGAAAAAAAAATGAAAAAGTGGTCGTATTCAACCCAATAAGCTGAAAAAGAGGCTGTCAAAAAAATTATATCTTTAAATTTTGAATACACAACCTCAAGATTCTAGGCCCACTCTACATACGCTGTCAATCTTAAGTGTCATCGGTAAACTTTGGTCCGATGATCTCTATTCAGTTCCGGTTTAGAAACAGATATTGATGAGGCTCATGAGAAGAAAAAAAAAGTACTGGCCCAACTCGATTGAATTAAGGCAGCTCGTTCAAGTAAAAAAATGAATCACAGATCATTCTCTAACAAACAGAGAGTCAGAATATCCACATCAATATTAAGATTTCATGGACATCCACATTAGTATAAAAACTCAAGACTCATTATTACACAAATCAATATTATACAGAATCAAGAACATTCACACCAGATCGAGAAAGAGTGACAGAACTCAAGAACAATCGCTGAGCAGATGCAAAGTTTTCACATGGTTAGCTCGGTGGCCGTCATAGTGTTGTTAGTAGGGTTGACATAGATCTTGGGGAACAATGCCTCCACACAGCAGCGCTCAATGGGTATGGCCACCCTTGAACTCGTGGCAGCTGGATTTAGATGCTTCCAAGGTCAAGGCAACCGGAGGAGAATGAGGGGGAGAGAGGAGGAGAGGAGGTGGGATGTTGACCTCCGGATGCACCGATGACCTTACATTAGTACCAGTTTTTTCACTCTCGAGATGCGCGGATTGGGGGTGGGAAATACCTGTCAGTCCTAGCAATGATGAGTCGGATCAGTTAAGATGTTTTGTAATAGTGCTACATGTGTAACAACCTATGCACAGTCCATCACATTAATTAAGAGAAATTCTATGTTTCTTGAGAGGTTACCATGAGTAACGCAGGTAGTAGAAGGTGTCATAAATTTTTGTCAAGGACTGAAATCCGCTGAGGCCTGTTTTTTTATTTCTCGACTAGTTGAATGACTAGCTGAATGATTTCGTGAATACTGTTAAATTGAAAATATATTTCAAATAGTTTTTAAAGAAATTAATATATATAAAGTTTTTTTTTGAAAATAGCACCAATGCTTAGGAAGCGTGTCGTATTAATCCATATTTTTATTGGAAAAGAACACACAACTAAGAATTAATGTTAACTTGTTCTAACTGGAATTGATAGTTGTTAGCTTTTTTTATCAAAATCAATGTGCAAATTCATTATCAGATTCCTCACGCTATTAGCAGTAAAGCGATACATACGTGTCCCTAACTCGCTATGTACACATCTGGAGCAAGGAAAGATTAGGAATAACTTATCGAGGAATCACATTGTCTATATATTTATACGGATCAAAAAGCAGAAAAATCGATACAAATCGAAACAATCACACACAAATATTAACGAATAACATATATACTTCACGCATATCCATATTCATTGTTCCGCGCTATGGAAAATATATCAAGAAATCACGGGATGTATAATTTCTGTTACAGCATTTCGTTATTCTCTGCTTGATTGACCAAAACTCCTAATATCAGCACACGTGGATACGCACTATCCGTATATAATAACAATGCATCTATATCTGCTTATGCTTGCCTTCCTCTAATCGCAGCAAAGGTCACACAGCCAGCAGCAGCACAGTGCGGCGATGCTGAAAAGCACATGTCAAACAGAATGAGTGCATCATTATTCATGAATACACAAGATTAGAACATATTGATTGGAGTTTATTTTAATTAGTTACCATCCATCGATGCATCTAGTCTTTCTCCCGCGTGCTGTCGTTCGTCCGCGGCGCGGTGAGCTGCCGCCGCCGTGCTCTGAATCCACCGTCGAGTAGCCTTAAGAAAACGAAACCAAATTAATTAACAACAAAAAAAAAAGTAACAATCTGATCGATACTAGCCTACTGGGGAGATGGAGCCAAAATTAGTTAAGTGTACGGTTCTAAAAAAATAGTTAAGTGCACAGATGAAGTGTACTTAGTTAACAGTATGGCTTAATTGACCAGTAAATACGTACCTGGTGGTGGTTGCAGGCTTTTGTGATTGCTATCCATGCTTGTACTACACACTAGATCAACGAAGGCTTCTTTGTTCTAACTACTAGCTAGCTGCGTTTTCTTATTCAAATGTGTTGTCTGAATTGCGATGAAGAGAAGGCTAGATCGCAGGGTTATATATAGCCGATCGATCGATAACGCGGGAACGGGCATGATGCGTTTACGTACGAGAAATCAAGATTATTTTCGGATTTTACATGAGCTAGCTAGCTGATCAAAGTTGGCAATCAAAGATTCCTCAAAACCGAAGAAAAAAGTGTTGAAATGAAAGCAAAATTTGTAATCATGGGTAGCCTAATTTAATGATCTTAAGAGTTAGCTTGAACACTTGTTTCAGTACTGATACAGTAACATTTCGTGTATTCTAGGGGAGTCGATCTATTGTCCAAAAAGAATTTATATTAAAATTTGAACAGTTGAACTCTAGATTTTAACAAGGTTATATATGGTATAAAAAACTATAACCACTTCGTAGAGCCTTAATTTATCTTGTGTATCAATATCTTTATAAACATGTATAACTAATGCCGTCATAAGCCCACTTCAAATTTATCAGCTAGCTAATGTGGCACAATCAAAAAAGATTTTATGGATGGCATTATTGGGAACTTTTTGAAACACCAAACTTTCATACTCCTATATATAATGTTTCATATAATTAACGAATTGAATTATGAGACCTACGTACTGCACATCACAACGTGTATTTTAGCTAAAGAAGCATGGTTTCCCACTTCATAAACCAGGAATCTCTATTGATGATGTCTACGGATATATCCTTCAAAAAAAAATCCATGTCTAGGAAATCACGTATGCATGCTAACCATACATACAGATGTTTTTTGATGAGGAAAGCTAAATTTAGATGAAGTGGTAAATCATCAAAGGCGTGGTGGTAGAATCGTGGGCATATGACTCCACCCATCACAGCTGAAATTTGATATTCATAATATATATGTGGTTGTGTTTTTAATATGATTTTAATGAGGTTAGAGAGTTGTTGCTAGTTTTTGTCTTCAATCGTATGTTAGGGGACGGTGCATGAGGAGGTGTGTGAATACGGTGTGTCTCTTTCATGTAATAAAAAAATATATCGAAAGGAAAAGAGAACCTAACATGGAGGGTTATACATATAATATATCTGATCTAAGAGCCAATTATCATAAATGGTTTCTAGGTTTTCTACTTTGTGACTGTCAATTTAGTTTTAGACAGTCATTAGCTAGAATCCTCAATGATTATCCATAGATAGTTCTTAAAAAACTATGCAAGAACCGTCTGTTGTAATGTTTCAACTTTCCCAACCTTGCAAGTTTTTATTTTCTATTTGTTTAGCTGAAGTTGCCCTTTAAAATAGAAGAAGGTCATTGTGTCTCCTCAATCTCCTCCCCAATTATCTTTTATCCCGTCTCATATCTGCTAGTATATAGCTTCTATGACCATCCCCTCCCCAAACACACATATACACACCACAAAAAATAGTCTTATCATGAAGAAAGCATCATGGTGGTTAGAGTTTGTAGCCTGACGCACCAACCATGGGCCACCTAGATCACATTGGGCTTGCTTCACCATAGACTCAACCGAAACCCTAAACTTTAGGTCGTAAACCTACACAACCCAAAAGACTATTTAATGAGTGAGGAGTTCTCCCGCCTTTTAAATTAGGCTTTCCTATCATTTATTATTAATATAGGACTAAACCCAACATTGGTTCGCAAAGACAAGAACCTTAGCCTTGTGTCAAACTTCTGAGCCTCATGACCACGCATGCTATAGTGTTGGTGGAGGCATCCCAATGGTTAATTTCCAAGGTCTATTACAATAGCATATCTTGGGTGGGTGGGCAAGAGGGGATTATGCTATAGCTAGATGGTGAAAAAAATGTTTATATATATATATATATATATGAAAATTTTGGGCTTCCAAGAAAAACCCATGCTTGGAATGGTAAGAATTATCCCATTTTTGTTCTCGGTCTCACAAGACGGTTCTAACTACGGTTTTTAGGGAATTCACAATGTAGGCCAAAGTGTGACATGTGGCATGATGCCACACATCAAGAAATTTCTGTTGTCCCACTGTGCAAGGTGGTCTCAACTGACATCTTTAATTTTACAAGTCAATCCCATCCTTTTTTTTCTCAATTTTTGATCCTAACAATTTATTAATAGAACCCTAGAGAAAGAGAATAATTCCCCAACCTATTTTCATCATTCTCTAATCCTTACCTTGATGTTTCAATCTCCGTTCTTTGTGAGTGTTTCAATCTCCGTTCTTTGTGAGTTCCTCCACACATGCATCACAGCCCTCCAAATGAGTGTCATAGCCTAATGGCAACATCTGATCTACCGCTATACGTAACACTCTAAAAATCGCATCAATGAAAATACGTAAAAGTTTGAAATTCTTAAAACTTTTTGCATCGTGTTGCTTCTTTGATTGTCTTGTTTGTGACTTAATGAAAGTCAACTCAAATAAAGTAACCAACAGACCAAAACATCACGTATTACCTTAAACAAGCCTTTGAATAAAATCAAATGTTATTGGATATAAGGAACCCTAATTTATGAAACTACCTAAAGAAAATTCCTAAATTTTGGAAAGTAATCCTCTATCAATAAAGGTGAATGAAATAATTTTGAACCCTCTAAAGTAATATGCCATCCATTTTAGGAGATATGAATGACCAAATTCAAATAAAATAGAAACCCTAATTATCAAAATTTATCTTCAAATCTTCACTCCTTGGGCTCAATCCTTCTTCCCCATCCTTTCTTCCTTTTGTGGCCCTCTAGACTGGCCTACCGAACCAAGTCAACCCCTCCCCATATTACCTCTCTCATCTTCAATGAATTGGACCAGCCCAAACTACTTACCCTCCGTCTTTTCCTGGCCTAGAAGATAGACCAGCCCAGCTCACTACTCCAACCTCCTCTCCTTCCCTAGCCTAGCATGGCCATAGCACACACCTGTCTTGCCTTCTTTCCTCCTCTCCCCACCAGTCAGGCTAGCCCACAACACTATAGGCCAAGCTGCCACCCTCTCACTCCTCTTTGCCTGGGCCATGGCCATGCAAGCCCATTGCGCCACCACTTATTCGATGGTATGCCAGCACTATTCCAAACCTCTACGCCACCACGAATTTCTCCAGTAGGCTCTTCCATGTAATTTTCTATGCCTTGGCATCAAGCCACATCATCGGGTACATCGAGCCATCCATGCCATCCGCACTCCGCCTCTTGCGTCGCGCCAACCAGGCCACGACAAGCCGGGTACTAGCCTTGTAGTCCTTTTGCGTGATGGGTCTCTCATATCAGCCACCCGAATCCTGTTGGCAAGCCATATTCCACACCACACGTGTTGCGCCCTTATCATCGGCGTAGACACACATGCTTGCGCTAGCCACCTCACCCACTCTCTACTTACTCCCACGCCGGTCGTTGCACGCGAATGACACCTCTGAACCATCAATCTAAACGCCTTCAACACCGAGGCCTGCCTCGAACAGCCGGGTCATCAACCTCCTTCACACCCACATGTTACCTACCATCGAGCTCACGCTAGGTCGCAGCCATCATGCCCCTACTCCCCTCCTTTTGTCGCCACTGACATTGCCTCCTTGACCTCTCACATGCCCCACCATCCTCGCTAGCTAGCACCCAATAGACCACCTCTGCTGCTCACTTCCACGCCTGATCCATTGTAGTGCTGCCGGAGCGAGGAGAGCAATGCCATCACCCCGTCCGAAGCCACACAAAGCCAGAGCTAGAAGGAGGCGTTGTTGGAGCTAATTCTTAAACATAAACTTAGCCTATGCATGATCACCAAATTCTTATGCGGAATTAATGGTGGTGTACTAACCAATTAGAGATAAAGCCATAAGTGCCACTAAAACTTGCATTCATGTTGTAGTTTGTCGAGACACCAATGAATTTAGGGCTAGGAACTGCACGGCGGTGAAGTTGCTATGAAGTGGAGCTTGTCCTTTAATTCCCCCTTTTATGTGCCTTAGGATCAGAAGGGCTTAGGGTTTAGGGGGTCTAATCTTATACTTAGGTTGCCACCAGTGTATGATGATTAAGTTCCCTTATATATGCATGCACTAGGGGATCGAGGGCGAGTCCACGATGTGGACGAGGCACATCCGATCATTGTGCACAAGACGAGAACATGCGTGCAAGGCTAAGAGACTCAGTCCTCACCATTAAGCACTCATGGGCATGGGGTGGGCCAAGCCCATGTATGCGTTTCTCTAGCTCGGTGTCCAAAGATCAACCAATAAGCGCCCATCCATGCACATCATGCCATCCTTGCCTTGCGCCAACCCATCCCTAAGCCAATGTGCAGCTCCTCGACCGTCGACTTGATGGGCTTCTTCTGCCACACTTCGCTCCCCATCTTGGCTACCATCACCGCCGTGCTAAGCCGTGCCCCTGCCCTCTTCTCTTCCTTAATCACCAAGGCAGGGAGAAAGAAGGAAGGGGATAAAATCCCCCTCCCATTTGATTGACATATGGACCCATACAGTAGTAAGATTAACCAAAACATAATTAAGTTAATGATATATATTAATCTACCATATGAACCCTAATCATTGGAAAAACTAATTAAAACATAATAAATGTTGTGTGACACAGACAAATGGGCCTAGGCTTTGATCTGGCCCCACCTAGATTTTTTTCTTTTAAAATTAATTCCTAGAAAATTATAAAATTGTGGACCCCATGTAATCAGTTTAAGAAACCTTTTTCTTAAGGAAAATAATTGAAATAGAAAAAAAACCCGT
The DNA here is from genome assembly GCA_030770085.1 of Oryza coarctata. NCBI lineage: Eukaryota > Viridiplantae > Streptophyta > Magnoliopsida > Poales > Poaceae > Oryza > Oryza coarctata. Next base: position 12,798,938 of record CM061471.1, read on the forward strand.
GAGTGACTCGAGCTCTTTTCCTTTAGCAAAACAATTCGGTAAATAAAATAAAATGGCACAAGTCTTTATTTCAGTAAAGAGAAATACAAGTTGGCCTTTGAAAACACATAGCTAGTTAAAATGGGCTCCAAATCAAGTGAAAATTGTTTTTAAATTTTTGTAAATTTGAGCTATACATTCTAGACAAAAATAAAAGCTGCCACCAATGTCCTCTACGTCCAAATATGAAATAAAGCCAAATAGACAATTAATTTTCCATACTAAAATTGTCTTTAGGCAAAATATTCACTCCAAATAATGAGAATGAAGACTATAACCTATAAATTGTAGAGCACTACCATGGAACATGAGGAAACTTTGGTTTACAAATTATGGAGATATAGATGATTTAACAAGTAACGTTAAACAATAAACAACTATTTAACCAATTGATGTACCTATATAAAATTCAAGGAGATAAATACATATTCTATAGGACATTCATCTCAAAGAAGAAAAAAGAAACTCATATGGCTAATTTTAGAAATCAAAGAAATGTTACAAATTAAATCATGCACTAAAATTTGCCCTTACCAAAGTAATTACTACCTTAAAACACATTCACACAAAAAGTTCAAACCACTTTCTCTGCCAATTTGACTTATCTATTGAACACCCTATGTTAAGACTTCACAAGATTAATTTCCACCAAAGGATTAAACCCACAAGACAATAAGGCTATTTAACTAAAATCTAGTTCATAAGTTAACAAATAAAATATGTATACATAATAAAACTCTAAATAACTAATATAATTGTAAGTAAATTTGCAAGACAATGTCAAGGATCAATACAAGAAAATAACCTCAATTAGAAAACACACCATCAAGTTATTGACCTTAATTAAACAAATTGAATAATAACTTAAACATCATACTCACCCACACATACTAAGTCAAGGAAATATGAATATCAACTCTTGAACTTATCAAATGGAAGAAATGCTCATCTACAACTTCAACACCTAATGATATACCCATTATCACCTAAGTAGAAATCAAATAACAAATCAACTAAAGAATACTTCACTGAATTTCACTAAATTGTTTTGGTATGTCCTATAGCAAGCTTAGATCTTAGCCTTGACTTAGTTTAGTGTGGCCAAGCCCTCTAGAGACCTCCTAGTTGGAATAAAAGCCAAACCCTTTGCTCTTCTAGATTAACTAGCAAGCTCTCTAGATATACTAGTAAGGATAGAGTTAGTTGCTACTTAGTTTTTCCTTAGGACCAGGATTATGGCCCTCTATGTATATTGATTGTTGTATTTTGTTTTTCTCGCATAAGTAGATTGTACCGGTCGTAAGGATCGTGAAGGTGCTACCCAAGGAGCCGAAGGTTGAGCAATGTCAAAAACCAAGTTAATCAATTTATATCACCTAGAACAAGGCAAGTCACCACATCCTCCTCCTTGAGCATATTGATCCTAGTTTGTGCATTTATTTGTTTGTGAAATAAAATGGCATGCTACATATTAAATGCAGTCCTAATTGTTAATTATGCTTTCCGTTTATTGAATAACTTATTTCTCGAAGACATAAAAATAATTGAGTCCGTAGTTATATTAATGACATTGCATAGCCATGCTTATTTGCCCCTAGGGTGATTGAATCTCCCTCATGTCTTAAACAAAAATAAGACAATTGATTCAACAATCACTAGGGTACAGTGATTGGTGAGGATGGAGACATGCATTGCCATCCTACTCACATAATGACAAACCATTTGCGAAAACAAAAAACAAGTAAAAACCTATTTCGACTAGGGCGGGAGGAAATAAATTGGGTGATTCTAGAAACGGTTATCGCTAACCCTGGTCAATTAAGGATCGAGTCAAGAAGCTATGTTGAAAACAAATAGAGTATTATCGCATTTCTCGGGTGGACATAGACCTAGTGGACTAGGTGTTTCTAGTAGGGTAACACCGCAGTCATGGCCAGTTTTGATCACAGTGTTGTGTTGTGTTGTGAATGAAGAAAGAGGATAGTGTGTGTGTTAAAATGACATGTTGTGTAAACTGAACCTTTTTTTCATTTTCCTTGATACCTCGTCCAAGACTCCCCTCACCATAGGTGCGGTGGGATGGAGGGCTAGGGGGTGCATGGGGGATCATAGTCTTTGGAGCAGATGCTGCAATACTAGGAGATCAAAAAAACTAGGCCATGGCATATCTCATGTGTTAGGCACGTCATGGATTGTGGGTAAAATGTACATCCACTGCAATTTGAGTAAAACAAATCTATTCGAATAGCCATGCTTGCGGTTAATTGAGTGTGGAGACTTGTACTACTCTTGAATAGACTTATGATTTCTAAAATTGACTAAGGGATAGTTGGGAATATGGGATGGTGATGATTTGGTTGGCTATGGCTATTGTTCCTTGGAAGGCAATGGGGGCAACAAGTTGTAGAAACTACATGATTAGCGATGACAAGTCATTTTCGAGATAGTCTTGGGATGACAGATAAAACCTTCACTGAGTAAACATGTCGATATTAAAATTGTTGTAAGTTTAGATACCTAGGTCATAGGTGTTTATGAATTGATTCTTAAAATTGGCTTTACCCAAAAATAATCTCAGCCCCTCCTTGAATATCTTGTGCATAATAAGCATATTGTGTAGTGGCTTACTGAGTACTTTTGTACACATAGTTGCTCAATTTATAGCGAAAGAATAGGTCAGAAGAGATAAATAGAGTGCCAGTTGAGACCACGTCATAGATTAGTTGACTGCTTCTCTAATAGGATGTGGCCAAAGTGGCCTTAATAAAAGGTATATATTCTTTTAGCCTAACTTCAATTCATCATATGTTATGAACTGGCTATATTTTGTATGCACCAACTACTGATCTAGAGATTGGTATAGGAAAACCAATAAGTTTTTTATTCCCAAAATCAAAGGTCGACAATGACCTCAAATCTGGCACCACAGAAGGCGCCAGTCCTCCCTTTCCAACCAGATCTAGTCACCAACAATGGCATCTCCTTTGCCTTTGGCCACCACTGTACCCTCCTTCCTCTCCCAAGCCTCCCTCTTTAGATCTAGATGATGCAAATTGAGGCGGCATGGGCCGGTGAGCTCAAGAACCGGTGATGGCTATGGTGGAGGGATCCTCCTAGTAAGTTCCTTATAGCCACATTCCTCCCTTTGGATCCTCTCCCTCCACCCGCTTCGACCACCACCTCTCTCCTCTTCGGCTATCGCATCTCAACGAGCACTTGCCTTCTCCCTACCACATTGGAAGGGGAGGGTATAACTCCCCAGCCTGTTTCAAGCTAGTATTGGTGTGTGGTTTAGGCCCAAGTGGCACAAAAGTGTTGTAGTAGTGGTTTAATATCCGAGTGGCAGATTTTGGATGCAGGTTCTCCACTACAGGAAACATCTTTAGTGCTACCTAGGAAACCTCGTTAGTGTCGACTCCCCAACACTAAACTTTGAGCATTGATGAGCATGGTCATTAGTGTCGTTTATGAAATAAACACTAATGAGACCTCATCAATGCTAGTTGTAGCCACAAACAAGTAACGATAATACATATCTAAATTCAAATTTTGGGATGTCAAAAAATGATTTTTTTATAAAAAAACTACTACCATCCTTACCCATATACACACACACCAGGCCCCAACTACTGGTATGCATTTTTTTTCATGTCAAATATATACCTTGTCATGATAGGGATTCTGAATGTGAAACCTCTCCCTTATGTGCACCCACATTTACCAAATCACCTACACATCAATTCTGTTAGCGAATGGTTATTTTCCCTTTTGAGCCTTCCTAACTGAGATTTGAATTATGGATTTGAATATCTAAAAGACTTTAAATGAAAAAGTTGTCAACTACAAAATCGTAGATCTCACTTAGAGCTTCAATTTTCATATAAAATTTGTCCCAATTTGAATTTGTACGAAGAGGTTAAGTTCATATCTAAAACTAATATTGATACGGTCAGGGTCATTAGTGCCACTTCATAGCTAGAATCACACAAATTAGGCACTTATTAGTGCCAATTTATAGCTAGAACCAACACTGATAGCCCTAACTCAAATTTAAAATTTTGACCACCAAAATTTCTTATTAATGTCAGTTTTAGGTATAAACTGGTATTGATGAGTGGGATATCAGCGCCATCAAGTTATATAGAATAGATGACCAGAGTTGATTGTTCCCCCATAATTAATGCTAGTTGTGTACTAGAACCGGCACTGATGTGGTGTCATTAGTGTTGGTTTTTGCCTAGAGAGGATGTGTGCTGCTTCACAATACTGAAACCCTTATCGGTGCTAGATTTGTTCAAACTAGCACCGATAGGGACGACACTGATAAGCTATTCTTTAGTAGTGAAAGCTACAGAAGGAGATGCCACGAGGGCACACCTTCCCTCAATGTGGCTTAAAACCATGGCTCTACCGTCGAGTGGGCTCATCCCATGAGGCAACCGTGCCCTTTGCGAGGCACGAGTAGCCTCGCGAAGGCATGACGCAGGCTTAGATGGAGTGGTGGCTCCAACGTGACAAGCCGGTATCACCTACCACATCGATGTATTGTAAGTGCCCATACAAGACTTATTTGTGATAAGCCCTCTCATCTTTCTAAAACTGTACTTGAAATCATATGAGACATACCTCTTATATCATTTGAGAACCATTTTCTTAATATGTACCCGTGCATATACATATACATATATATATATGAGTATGGTATATATATATGCTTTGGGCGTCAATTCTTGCAAAACAAAAGAAAATTGGGGGTGAGCGACAGAGGCGGGGATCTCTAGGATCGCCGGAGGGCCAGAAGTGGGTACTGATGAACTAACAACAAGGTTGAGAACTTTGGTTTCTGTTATTGAAATATCGATTCATGAGAAAGTCATTTTCCTTCTTTTTTTTTCTTTGAATTGTTCTCGCGAATTGTTACTAATATTTTACACAGTATTTCTTTTCCTCCTTCCAATTCCTCCCTCTTCAGATCAAAGCAGCAAAATCAAATTGGGTGCTGTCATGTGCGTTTCCTTGCACGGCACCACATGCTCCTTGATTAATCTAATCTCGTCGCTGCTCGCCGTGCTTGCATGCGTCGCCATCCCGTGCTTGGCTGGATGGGGATGATATCAAGCCAAGGTTATGACCATCATGCCCCTAACAAATCAACGGTTAGATTTGAATGGTACCCCTCTAAACCAAAAACGTTTTCTTTTAGGCTTTCAACCTTTCAATATAATCTCGTTAGACAGTTTTTTGCTAAAACTTGAGCTGTTTGTTAAAAAATTGCTTTAATATAGAACTTTGGGTATTAAGAGAAACCCTCTATTTCCGATAAGATTGCTCGATAATAAATCGATTCATCCAAATTAAGCCCACCAAAGAGAATTAAACTCCAAGGACTGTTAAAAGGGCTCCATTACGTTAATGCATACACCATATCCGCGCCTTTTTTTCTTTCACTGGCTGCTTTTCTCGGCCATCACCTGTCCATGTGGATTTATATTCTACAAGCAGAGCACAGCACGATTGAGATTCGCGCGGTCTGTGTGCCATTGAAATGTATATAATCTTACGCGTCCAGTTTCTTCCCTTTCACTCCTTTCACTTTCAGCGAGATTTGGTATCATATGCTTTATATAGTTAATAGTTTCTTTTAGTAATAAAATAATATTCCGACAGCTGTATCTATAAGAATACCTTTTCTGCTTTAAATATATGGCCTTATTTAGTACATGACTTTAATAATTTGTCTTATTAAAAATTTAATGCAAATATATATAAAACAGTAATACATACTTATTAAAGTATTTTTAATAATATAAATATATAATTAAAAAATAATAATTATGTATTATATAGTTTTATTAATAAGAGGGATGACCAACTGTCACACTAAAAAATTAACTTCATACATTTAAAAACGAAAGTAGTACTAACCAAAAGAGAGATGTTGAGCGTGCAGAGGGCACTATAAGACGTGCATATGCATTCAGTACCTAATCTTCACATGAATGGAGAACATGCTTATTTTGAGTACGACGGTTAATACTTATGATCAATAATAACTAGGGAAGAAAAAGGATATATGTCTCAAAACGTACTATATACATACTACATGAGAGAAGTACGATATATATTATGCCAAATTAACATTGGGAGAACAAACTCATCTAAAAAGAGTGTAAGGGCAAACATCCATGTGTATATTACACCATCGATTCGCATAGTTAATCTGGAGCAAATATGTGATACACACACACACACACGCAGTTTCTTAGATGATGGAATAGTGTTTTATATAAGCTATCTAAAAAACTGCGAATATATACGCAGTTAACTCGATCATATCCTTCTTCAGTCGCAGCACAGCTCGCAGAGCCAGCAGCAACAGAGAGCAGCAATGCTGAAAATAATTAAAGAACAACATATAAATCAGAATTAATAGCAAATAAACCGGCAAATGGAACTCAAAAATAAATAAACGCCTAGCTAGCTGGGCTAACTTGGTCTCTTAAACAAGATCAAATTCAGTATGTATGAGAAGAAACGTAGATTAATTAATTGGAATTAATGCATGGCATGGCATAGATTAATTAGTTAAGCAACGTAATATAATGTGTGTACTGGGGTCCGTTACCATCCTTCAATAAAGCTCGTCTCCCCACGTTTAGTCGAACGGCGGCATGATGATCCACAGCAGCGTCCCTTTTTCTTCTTCTTCTTCCCTGCTTGCTGCTCCGAATCCAACCTCGGGTAACCTACACATATATATATACATACATACAACACACATGATTACTCTAACTTGCGAGTTAAGCATAAATTAGCTAGCTAGTTTAGATGATCAGATCGACAAACAAAAGTAATCGACAAAGAGAGATCGATCGATTATTAGTTTTGTGTTCTTCGATCGTCGTATATATATGTACATGGAAGGTTAATTAAAGAGACTAGCTAGAAAACTAGCGATAGATCGATGGTCACCTGGAGGAGGTTGCAGCTGGCTGTTCTTCTTGTTCTCCATCTATATATGTCAGCTGAATTACTCCGGTACGAGCTAGCGATCGATCTAGGGAGATCAGAGACTTGTTCTTACTACGCACTACTTGCAAACTGCTAATTAGCTAATCGAGCTGCAGCTAGCTAGCTAGCCTCAAGACTTAATCGGTTGCTTGGTGTGTTATGCTGAGATGACCCTCGATCCATTATATATATAACACCGACGCACACGCACTACTCACCAGAACAAACAGACAAAGCAGATATGCTTCTGTTTCTGAATTACTTGCCATTTAACTTTTCGGCTGGTTGCTGACACTTCTTAGATAAATTATCTTTATTATCGATATGTAATCTTTTTTATTTATGATTGTGCAATTGGTACAATCAATACTAAAGATTTTTTTTTTGTCACCGGTAGTAACCAACCGGTACTAAAGTATTTTTTTAAGTACTGCTTTTTATTGTTTATTTTGCTATATTGTTGTTTTCAATTTCTACTGCTTTATATATATATTATACACATATATATATAATTAACAAACTCGTCTATAATAAATCTAATGAATTGTTCTTAGCCCATTGGGAGTAATTCTTTCTTTGAGAATAATGGCAATGTTGACAGCGGTGATGACAATGGTAGGCGGGCGTGTGGCGCCGTCAACAGTGAAGATGGGGACAACAATGGCAGCGTCTATAGGAAGGCGAGTACACGTCATGGAGAGCATTGTCATCGGTGGGAAGGCGGGCATACTGCAGCGTCAGTACGAATGGTATTGGTGTGGAGGACGACGACATAAAAAGATAATAAGAACGCAATCTGAAAATTTAGATCAAAGAAAAAGAGGGAATAGCATATATCTACTATCCTCTCTTTAATACCAGTTATATATAATAACCAGTAGTAAAGAGTTTTTCTATTTCTGTTTGGTTCAGTTAGTATTAATAATGAGGACTAAAGAGTTTTCCGCTCAATAAAAATATCTTTAGTACCAGTTTTAAATATGGTACAAAATTTACAAAATAGAAAAAGTGTGAAAAATAATTTTAAAAACCAGAAAAATTGTAGGATAAATATTTTTTTAAACAAAAGAAAACTAGGATAATTAAATTTAAAAACTTTAAGGGCAAAAGCCTTATAGTTCTAATTTTCTATTCTTTTCCTCAATTTTTCTATTATTTTCCTTTGTTTTCTCTTTGTATTTTTTCTATTATAAAATACTCTTATTATTGCTAGATTATCTCTATTTTTACAATTAAGACATACTCTTATTTTCTTCAAAAAAATTATTATTTCTAATCTATTTTTATATATTTTTTAGAGGATTGGGTATAAACATATATAGCTAACCTTTTAGATCCTTTAGATAAGTGAAATCACCAAATAAAACTTTCATACAAAATTTTGGCAGCATGTCTCTTATACTCCTTATCCTAAGGATTTTTAGGGCTGATTAAAAATACCAATGATTACAAATAACTACACAATAGTATCGATTAGTAACTTCAGCCACGGTACCGTTACCAACTAGTACTGATGCATAGATCTTTAGTATCAGTTGGTACTAAAATCATGAATAGCCACCAATGACATCTGAATGTTTCAACCAGTACTAAATAATGCTACAGCTGTATCGAGGATTTAGAATCGGTACTAAAAACCATCTTTAGTATCAGATTTTCGATCTACCAGTATATTTGTGTTTTGGACCACTAAAGATCATTTTTCTAGTAGTGTGTTTTAATTTTAAAGTACAAAGGCTAGCAAAAAGCTGACATGCCTTCGAAATAAAAAGAAGAAGATGGCATGCCCTGCAAGTAAGAGTTCATCAGCTACATAGTGCTGTTTGTTGACAAATAGGAGAGATTCCTTGTATCAAAATAAATTAAACCAGCAGAATTTTGCAAAATAAATTACCCATGCATTTAATTGTCCTTAATATTGCACACATCATCATATTGTTTCTACAACAAACAAAATGCCATTTTCACAATATAAATATTAATAGTTTTGAGCTTATAATTGTCTGTAGTTTTTTAAGAGCACTATAAATCACCAATTGTATGAAAAAGAGAGAGAGAATGTAATACCCAATTCTGAATAATTGACAGTGTTGATTAATTCTCCTATTGAAATTTTTATGAATAATAATTTCTACATTGGTCTATTTTGTGTACTAAAACCCATATTGTCAGATTTATTTTGAATTGTATTTTCATGCATGATAGTCTAGAATCTCATGTAGTATTTATAATTTCTGAAAAAAAATAGTGGTTAAAGCTTGTGTGATTTAGTCAATATTAATATTTTCAATTGCTAAAATTAAAACAGAGCTAGTGGATCAATATATAGCCTGCTAATTCTATTAGGACTTCCTTTAATTTTGAGAATGATGGAAGATAGGACCATCAAGTAGATCGTCCATTTGGGAATATTCTTAATTCTATGCGAGGAGGCAACAGTCCTCTCGACTGTGTCCTGGGCGGCATCTCCATCTCCCAGCGGTGAAGGAAGGAAGAGCACACGCTGCACGTATTTGCAGATGCTCTTTGCATGTGCAGTCGCATGCATGCAATATGAACGTACGAATTCAGCAAATGGCCGGTTGTTGCATGCATGGATGGATACACGTACTCCACCTTTTGGCTCGCCAAAAGCTATAGCCATGTTGTCCCCTGACCTGTACTGTGTGTACATGCTTACGTGCACCCAGCTGCATGCATGCTTTGGAACAAAGCAATCGATTCCTCTCTGGCGACGTGTTTGCATGCTACCGATCGGCTTCGACATCCTTCTCGTCTGTCTCCCTGCAAGGTCGATCTCGCGCGCGAAAGCTTTAGATTTCATACCATTCCGTTGCACTGTGATCTAGCTCGACGTGAAAGAATGAACTTAACTTGCTACACACGCGTTACGCTTTTTCGAGATCTGCATACGTTACGCTTTTTCGTGATCTGCCTAGCTAGCTAATAAAGATATACCTATAGTACGTACCGTACGAACGCATCAACACATGTCCATTGTCACCTGGAGCTCGATTAATTGTCGACGGCAGACTGGTCAGGTATAATTTGCACATAATGTCGAATAATTCCACCGACAACAAGAAGATGGCGTACTTATCGTACCCATCATCAACAAGAAGATACATGAAGGTGATTTCATTAGTCTTTGAATTTTACCAATCCTAATTCCTAGAGGTACTCTCTCTAGAGAGATGTCGTGCATATATATATAAACATTTGTGTTTATACTTATATATATTACACGAAAAAACTTATTGGGTTATTGATGGACCGTCAGATCAGTCTTCTTTTTAGGGCTAACACAGGCGCCAATATGTTGTCATCATACATACACACAGGCTAAAGTAAACCGTGGATCTCACAAAATCCCTATAAACGATAGAGTGGTGATGTAACAATAAGAACTGCGACTATATACAGAGTTAAGCTCCTTATGAAAGGGACCAACCAACTAAGGGTTGCGCGAATTAATTCACATACATGTATGCAGATATCTCTTCTACTCCATTAATTAGTATTCCCCTATTTCAATTTGCTTGTTGTTTTAAAAAAATCTCACGGTAAATTAGAAGGTGTGGTAAATTAATTGCTATCCTAATTAATATATCCTAATCATTTTTACCAAAGCAAGCTTTAAAATTACTTGTGAGTACTAGTATTAGTATGGCTGCATTGATTAATGGTAGGAAAAAATCTCAAAAAAATGGTTTGAAATGTGAAAATGATAAGTATTTTGACAAAATTTTGAATATTAGAATGAGCGAGTAGCTAATATTGAAACCAGAGAAAACATCACAAATCATAAGCAGGCGATCTATAAATTTATTAACAATGCTAATAAGTAGGGCTGTCAAAGTAGCTCAAGGCTGGTGAACAGCTTGAGCTTGGTTCTAAGGCTCGATTCGATCTCCTCGAGCTCCAATCGACGTGAGCCTGAGTCTAACCTGAGCTTTACCGAGTCGAACTTAAGCTTCTACTTGTTTATTCAACTTATTGATTTGATAAACTAATAGATAAATATATATTAGTATCTATCTTTATAATAAATTAGCATGTATTAGTAGCGTATATTTATTCTAGTCCTATTTCTACTATTTTATTAGTGTGATTAACTTAAAAAATAATTATGCTTATCAAGAGATTATCATTAAAATATATATTATACTACTTATAATCAAGCTCGGATACCGAGCTCAAACTCGATCCAAGCTTAACTAAAAGCTTAAAAGGTGGAATAGACTCGGCTGGATTGAGCTTAGGCAGACGAGCTCGCTAAAGCTCGGCTAGTTGACAACCTTACTGACAAGCGGCAACATTATATTGTACTCATAAGACTACTTAGGGCATCCGCAATATATCGTACCAAACTCAGTATTAGTGTGGGCCCAAGTAGTAGGAGTAATAGTTTTCTATGGCATCCACAATGTTTGTGTTTGGGGTGGTAAATAAAATGGAGCCTGCTTAAAAATTTTCAATTGATCTCTAGTTTCTCGTGACTTGTTTCCTCCGACAAGAACTTAAAAAAAATTGATCGACATTCTTTCCTCCCATTTTTTTATCTTGGCGTGTTAAACGTCGTATACATAACATTGTTTATTTTCTTGCTCTCGGTAGTACCACTATGACACGGTATTTGTTCTTTACCACCTTCACAGTGATTGTGGTGATATTTAATACTTGCCCTTACTCAATTAAGAGACAAAATGACAAATATATACTCAAGATCGACCTCCCAACTGTTTAATTACGTTGCACAAAGAATAGGTTCCCTGTCGCTCTGATCGATAAACTGTTTTGTGGATGCTCTCCTTTTTTCATCTTAATTAATTTAGCATGCATGCCTCGCTGTGGACTTGTGGCAATGAATTTCCGACCATTCCGATCACTGGTCGTGCCTGCAATTAATTGTTTAACGTGCAGTACTTATCACAGCGACAAGATCAAGTATGAATCTCTCTTATCACAGTGACAAACAAGTATATTAATGTCTACATAAGCGTGGTCATTAATTGTCAATGCACGTTGAAATTAACTGCCAGGAGTTTTAAAAAAAAATAGCTGCCAGGAATTCTAATGTGTATGAGTTTTGCTACATGCACACCTTCAGGCAATGTGTCGTGCCAAAGATCGTTAAAAATTACCGAATATATGGAAGCAAAGGTTCTATGGAGATTATGTTTTTGACATATTCGCATATCTGGAAGCAGCGTGATGGAATGAATTTTTATGGTATTTTACCGAATATAGAGACCTGGTTTGGCTTATTAAAAAGAGGTTCTCCTGCATATTTGTAGGATGAAGGAACCCTTCATTAGATGATTGCTTGATTGGTTAAAAGTTTGTAATATACAAGTTTGTTTTTTTCTGCTCTTCTCTTCCCCTGTGTCTCATTTTTTTTTTACAGTTTATCTCTTCTTATAAAAGATAACTGCTATGCAAATGTCTGGCAGTATTTCAGTAAAAAAAAAAAGATCGTCAAAAATTCTATAGAAGATTTGTAACTAATCGAGTTAGTGGAATCGTGAACACTAAGGCACGTAGACATGGACACAACCGTTCTTACTAATGCATGCATAACAAGTTAGGTGTGTCTAAGAGAAAGAGAAGAGAAAATGAGAAGAAAATACTAAAACAAGATAAACCATTAATATATAATTAATTAAGTATTAATTATTTTAAATTTAAAAATATATTAATAAGATTTTTAGATTTTTTATTAAAAAAACACTATTTAACTATTCAAAAAAACGAGAAGTTTTCTACCTATATGCTTCAAACGAACACACCCTTAGGCCCTTTAAAATATAGGAAAGGTAAAACATGGGATTACTATAGGAATACATCTAGGATTACAAAATATAAGAATAACAGTTTGAATATATTGTATAAAAAATATAGAAATTAGATAAGAGAGATAGGTTCAAAGAAAAAATTTCAAAAGTTTAGCTATTACTAAATTTACTCCAAAATGTACATTTATCGAGCTATTTCCGAAGAATTTCATAGGATTTGAGAAGATCCAATCATTTATTTTAAAGGGCAAATATCCTATAGGATTAGAATCCTATAAAATTTCTCCATAAATTTTTATTTCAATGAGGCCTTAGTTTGTTGCCAGTTAGTGGACAACATTATGTCAAAATTCTCTAACTAGCTGTCAGGTTAGTGCTATTTAGTTTTTTTCATGGTTTTGTTGGGCTGAAACTTAGAGCATATAGTATGCCTCTTTTCTCACTGTTCATAAGCTTATGTTAATTTAGAATATGTGCAGTGAAACTATAGGACTATTTGCACAAATATGTATACATGCATAAAGTCATTTTGATTTATGATGTGAAAATGGTATTAGTAGATTCATAGTTACTAAAATTTTATGGTTCATCATATTAATATGAATTCGACACTACCTCATGTGTATGTTTCATTAAAGGCGGGTCTAAAAATAATTTCTGCGGTAATGTAGGTAGGTAAGAATGTAGTTTTAATTTTCTTCTACCGTCTTCAAGTGGCAAAATATATACTAGTTAATTCGATTTCAATAGCGACCCATCTGCTTTGCCAACTGCGAAGGCGGGGAGCAGGAACACTGCTCTATGCCTTGTAAGCTGTTTTCAGCCATCAGATTAAACACAAACATGAGATCAATCGCTACATGCCTACATTCATACTTAAGCTATGGGCATATGAGAAAAGGGTTATCGCACTGTTGATCGTGTAGGTTTTATTTATATATCACTCGTGGTCAGCAGCTCCACGGCGTCCACACATATTCCATCATATATATGCAAGTATGCATTTTATATTCGTGAGATATAATGGAACGTCTCCTACAAACCTTTTGATAATAAGAAACAACAAATTAAACAAAAATTAGAATATCACATAAGAGGAAACCAATAAAACATGCAGATCATGCAAAAATGGGAAAAGGCATAAATCAGATCAGCAAAAGAACTTAGAAGTTGCAAGTTAAAAAAAGGTGGAAAAATCAACATGCAAAAAAGAATCGGCCGGAAAATATGCAAAGGAAAAAACATGTGAAAATTAAAACAAAACTAGAATCCGAGCTAGATATAAAGCATATCGGCAAAAGAAAAATAAAAGTTTTAATAATCCAAAGCTAAAAAAAGGGAACAAAAAGGAGAACAATGTGCCGTGGAACACTGCAAAATAGCATAACAATATTTTTTAAAAAAATAAAGAAATAGGCAAGCATGGAGCATGCATGATCATTGCGAATGTATGTGTTAACACTGCTAGCTCAACGCAGAGTAGGCAGATATTGCAAACCAGCGCATGGTTGATTCACACCATACAAACTAGGGTAATAAATCAAATTAAACAGATATAGACAATTATCCCTCAAAGTTCACTGTAAATTTAGCCTTCATGCCGTTCAGTTGCAGTAGTATCACATATGCTCCCACAAAAAAAAAACACCAGCAAAATTTTGCTAAAACACCTAAGTTGACTAGTTAGAAATTAGAAAGTACATAACATATACTAGAATCGTCATCACACAAGTCAAAAAGTCATCTTACATCTCTACACCTTTCGTCGGCCCTTTTTAAGGTCAAAAAATCAACATATGCCTCAAGCACTGAAATACGAATCTAAATAGTTGCTAAAGGAAACCCGGGGTGTACTCTTTTCTTTTCCATGTATTTTTCTGTGTGCCTTTTGCCGAAAGACATCTGATAATAGGACGCTCAGCTGGAAAGAACTGGCACTGAATACTATATGCTCACTGGTGCAGAATACCCATGTTTAGTCAGCGATATATATGGGAGTGCAAAATAGGTCATAGAGACAGCAGCTTCAGGGCTAAGCACACCTCAAACGATGGACCAGAATTTCTTCCTGCAAATCAAGACTTTCTCCTGCTTGCTTTCCTCATTTTCAAACATCTGTGTGGTGACATCCCAAAGGAACTTTGGTGCAAGATCATTGATTCCTGACAGGATGGCATTCTCATCTCTAATAATGATAAAACCCTGTATGTTAATGATTTTGTCAGATCACAGATCTTCTCTATAAACTATATTTGTGTAATTACCATTTCATAATAAGGGATCACTTGTCAAATTGAAAAACACAGAAGTTGACCCTAACATGACAATGTCTGAATCGTGAAACTGCTAGCTTACAGTTCATAATGATATGAATGGAAAATCATTCGGTTAAGGATATGCTATCATTGAATTTCATCACATGCTATCTTATTTCTCGAGATAAACTATCTATTCCGCAGTGACCACCAATCTGATATTTCTGTCAGTAATTAGCTTGTGAGAATCATGGGACACAGTTCAACCCTTTTGAGGATAACTAAAAATGAATTGGGAAAATATTTATTAACTAGGCAAAACGATAAAACACCTTAGATAGCATGTCCAGTCATTATGTTTGCACTGAAGTCAAGTTCTTCACAAATATAGATATTCTGATAAGGCATTTCTACTCTATTTTATGATGTATCAATATTTTTTTCCTTGAAAACACAGGAGAACTGCATTTCATTTCATTAGAAGGAAGAAAACATATTTACAAGGTGATGCATCAATAATCATACCCCAAAACACTGATGACTAAGGCTAGAACTGCTGAGGAACATAGCATGCCCATGGGCATGATAAAGCTTTTGTTCTAGCACAAATAGCAAAAATAAAAGGTTTTTGTGACCATAATAATATCTATGTTTGACTATGCAAGTAGAATATAAGGCGTGGTTACCTTGGGGCGAATGATACGGTCCATTTCTAGCATGATGTCTTCCAATGAACAGTCTTCCTTTCGACTTTGGTAATGAGAAAAGAGGTGGAAAGCATGCAGCAAATCATATGTCCTAGGGTATGTTGAGAACGGCTCACACCTGCAGCACAAATGTATTTAGTTTCATCACAAATAATGAAAAGGGAAGTTTCTTTTTCCTGAAAAATACTAACCAGTCATGGTAAGAACCAATTAACCCACGATCATAGATAACAGGTAATGTGTTGCTCATTGTATGGGGTACTATATTCATAATCCAGACAGGATCATTGCTTAGTGCCACAGCAAATCCACCATAATTAGCATTCATGTCCATGACATTTCGGATGCTAGTCTTCTCAACACCAAGTAATGACCAATACATGCTAACCTGGTCCCTCCAAAACTTGTTATTCTTTGCGAACTCCTCTGGAGTAACTCCTATCAAGTATGTTTCAGCAAACAGGTTACATTCATGTATGTGCAACTCAAGGCAAACGTCAGATTTGTTATTTGAGGGTAACTCCTATCAGAGTTGCATAAATAGTACTCATAAAAAGTTGAATTAATGAAAATTATAAGCTTATATATATAGTTGTTTAGAGAACTTCAACATTAATGAATGCAAGACAGATTGGTATGCTTCATTAACAGCGCTTCATAGTTCCAAATTGTAAATTTGCAATTGATACAGAAACTATTAATTGATCCTTTACAATAATCGACAAATAATTAGGTAAGAGATGAAAAAATATTACTACATCACAAAAATATAGCAACTTCTGGCTATGTAGCCAAAAGTTGCTATATTTTTTGACAGAGGTAGTAGATTTTATGTCACCTGACTTAGGCTGAAATAGCTTCAAGGATGTCAAATTTTTTAAGGAACCAAAAGTCCAAAACAACCCCTAAATCATGAGGCTTAGTCTGGAAGGAGCACTCTATGTCACCAACAAATAGGTCAAGCCCCACATGTCAATAACACTAGCCTAAATGAATTTGGAATGGAATGCCTATTTTAAACATTTTTAAGATTACAGAAGATTGTTTGTCCATTTGAAACAAAAAAGGTATGCTTCAGTATGAAACTTGGCCCAAATTTGTCACATCTAAATGGAGTTTATCTGTTTCTTTTGTAAACAACAGAAAATGAGCTGACCTATCATCTCCAAACTCCTGGAATAAAATGACAGGCGGTCAGGTCTGGAAGGCAGTTTCTGCATATTTGACTGCTTCTTGTTCAATCTCACACAATTCATTAATGGAATTTTCCATGAAGGTGAAGAATTATCATAGGATTCACAAATATTCAGTAGTTTCATATCAGCATTTTTCTGTTGGCAGGATTGATCTTCAGGTTTGATCCATATGGCAGTCTGAACATGTTTAGCAATAAGCTTCCAGCACATTGCTGTTGTTATATTCATTAACTTCTTCCAGATAACAGGAAAGTCCTTATCTTTTCTATAAGCTGGTGGAGCAGAGTATACAAAATATCCATTGGGCCGCAAAAGACGATCTACCTCTTTCAGCAATATTCCATCTGAAAGTAAGTCATACGTAAAAATATGAAATATGTATTCAGATTAAATTTTTGAAACAAAGGATCATCACATTTTAGGAAGAACACCAATGTAGAAGAACAGAGGTTTTTAACTTGAGAGCAACTAATCTTTTAGATGAGCTTGTTATGATAAATCATGAATAGCGCCAGCACAGTATAGCTGAATGTTCCCACATAAAACTATGTTTCCCGATCAAAATCTCATAGCCATAATATGTCAAATGTGCTCCATAGCTTGGTGTAAGCAGTGTTTAAAGTTGTAAACCATACCATTTTCATGCCAGTCAACACGACATCGGGAGCAATGAACCATTTCAAATGAATTTTCAGGATAAGGTAATTGCTTAGTGGCCAACACAGAGATCATTGCACCAATCCCACGTTCTAGAGCAAACTGGATTTGATTCTCATGGCCATCTTTTGGAGCAAATGACATAGTATGAATGTCTAGGGGAAGAAGGTAAGCAGAAAAGCTGGCAACACCACATCCAACATCCAAAACTTGGACCACTCCTGCCGAGCGGAGATCACCAGTACTGTTTGTTGTCATATTCCCTAGCCTGTGTCAATCAGGTATAAAACTACCATGTCAAATTATATTTAAAAGATCAAAACAGGAGCATCAGCATTAAACTAATATAGGCTGTATGGTTCAGATGCAATGGTTGCTCAAGAAAACATAATAATTGGACCTAACCTGATAATGCTCAGTGCCTGCTGCTAATCATCATATCCAAAACCATCTAAAGGTGCTCACAAGCAATCAAGCATTGCATTGAAATCTACATCCACTACTGAAAATGGGAAAGAAAAAACGTCCTACTTCTGCAGTTTCAATTCTGAGCTAGTGAAGCAAGTCAGGACTCAGGATTACCTCTCTATGTACTCTGATGCACCATGCTTGAAGTGAGTACCACCTCCAGGAAACCACCAAAGCTTTCCCTTCTCATGCACCCAGTTCTGTCCTCCTTTTACCTCAGCAAGGCGTGAATGGTTGACATTACTACGCCAAACATAGTCCCGACTTGTTGGCCATTTTACAGGTATCTTGTAGTCATTTGGTGGGGGCACCAAACAGAACAAGCGTTTCTCTTGCGGTGGGCAAATACTTTCAAGGTCCTCATGCCTAGATCTATCCAGGTTCTTTAATTGGCTTATATAGGATGTGTCATGACAGGGAACATACTCATTGTATTCCAAAGGACAAACAGAAACTCCATAATCTGGAACTGAGATTGGTTTTGTTCGATAAGAAAGAGAGACTCTGTTTGTAAACTTTGGAGCACCTGCATCTGAAATAAAAAAAAAATTAATCATTTGGCATGGAAATAGTATACAATAATACAAATCAAATAGCGAGCTTTGGTCTAGGTTATGTCCACTAAAATGTATATTATACCATCAATACAAACTGCAGCACAGAGAAAAAGAGATCAGAGAAATTCATATCTAAGACCTACAGAAATTTGTCAAGATCTAAAAAATATGATGTTAACGAACTGTCCTGCACTCTTTCAACTTTCTATATTGGCGGCACATTCCTGACCGTGTCTAATTGATTTGTTCCAATTTTTCTGAAAATGGTCAACTATTGTCAGAAATATATTCTTTTTAGTGTCTAATACATAATGTTATATCATCTGGTTACAAACAAATCGAGCAGTCCTACCTGCTAAGTAAACAATCACATTTATACTAATAATTCAAGAGCATCAAAAGTTTCTCAATTACAAACCTAAAACCGCCACAATAGCCACGCAAGCTAGCAGTAAACGCAAACCGCCGACTCCATGGGCTCCTAATTCTAATTCCCCCCAAGAACTGAACTGAAAAATGTGAGCCAGCGGCTGAAAAATGTGAGCCAGCAGCGGATCGGCACGCCCGGGCGCCAGCTCCCCGCGCTCCGCTAAGGTAGACAAAGGTACCTGGGGTTCTGGAAGAATCGGGCGATCGGGAGCCGGATGGGGGCAGTACGAGCGCGGGGGCGGAGAGGGGGCGGAAGACTGTGCCGGCGTAGAACGAAGCGGCGACGAGGGCTACGCCCAGCAGCAGCTGCTGCACCGACCGCGGCTCCGCAGCCGCCGCTGCCGCCGACGTCGGCGACCACCACCGCCCCATTCCGCTGCCTCTCTCCACTGAGTCACTGACACTCTCCCCCCGCGGCAAGATGATCTATAGCTTTTTCTTTTTTTCTTTTAAGAGAGGGATGATCTTTTATTGGGAGTAGGACTAGATGGTGTAGTTTCAGTTTGCTTCTTGTTCATTTTATATTTTTCTTGTTTGTAGTACATTTTGCTTGGGAGTTCGGAGCCTAATTAAATATAATGAAGGTCTAGAATATAAGCAATAGATAATTAGTATTATTAAATTTGATATTTATGTAACCCTTTAACCTAAAGAGTTATAAGATTGTTAAGATATAAACGTTACGTTGATAAATTTAGATTTAACCAACCATTTCACTTAATTTAGGTTCTCCTTATATCAATCCGATCTAAATAAGAGCTCTCACGTAATTCCTAAGTAATAAAGAATAATTTTTTTCCTCTCCTTAGCCCCTCTTCCTCTCTAGTTCCAACGGCCTCACCGTCGATAAAGAAAGGGAGAAAGGTTAGGCTTCCCTTATTTCCTTATAGGTTCATAGTAGTTATCAAGTTTGTTCTTGAAGGTTTGGGTTTTTTTAGTTTAGTTTGGTTCTTCTCGTCTTTTTTTTTCAAGCAAGGAGGCCGTCAACACCTTCTTCCTCATCCTGGAATCTAAAGAAAGTGCTGCTAGAGTTTATTCTGGTGATTCTCTTGCATGGTTATGAGGTGCTTACAACCGTCAACAAGTGGGAGCTCACTAGATCTATTCACAAGAAGGTTGTGTCAATCGTCTTTCTCAACTCTAGCAAGCGTCAGTCAAGAGCGAGTCTCCTTCGTTGCTACTAGCACCAAACACTTAGTAGGAAGCTGAATTCTACGAGTGGTACTTGGGATCGCTCAACAGCTAGACCGAAGAGGCCCCAATTGGATAAGATCCAAGGTGTTTTCTTATGCAGCTTGCCACAAAACCATTGACTTTGTTGCTAACATCGGTAGTCTAGATATCGTCCTTAAACTCACTTTGTCAACAGTCTTCTTCAATTTCAATGGTGTCATGGTGTGTGGTTGTTTCTAACCTTATTTGTAAGGCCCTAGTTGGGTTTATGCCAAGGCAATACCTTCTACAACTCGCCATTGTGGTTCCAAGCTCACAGTCGTTTAGCAAGTCGACATTGCGTGTTGCTGTTGTGAATAAAGAGTAGAGAAGGATTTGATTGTTTTTTTATTTCTTTTTGAGGTCTTCTTTATACTTATGTGTATGGAGTACAACCAAGTTACTCCAATAAAAACTAATGAGGCTGTTGCGTCCTATTCATTTCATAAATAACTTAGAATGCATTAGTTTGGACATGTTTCAAACTTTTTATCTCATTTTTTACACGCACATTTTCTAAATATGGTTTTTTAAAAAAATTATAAAAATATTGCTTATGTTAACCCAGTTCACATTCTAATACATGTCATCTGGTCTTTTCATATTTTTAACACCACTGTTCACCTTATAATACTCTTTCTTTCATTTCATGTCGGTTTTGTGTTGTCCTCGGGCTATCTTCAATAACTTCACCATTAAACCTGTTGCCATTTAGCTCTTATTGAAGAGATAATTTTTTCAATAGATAACTCTAATCTATTGGCCCACATATTATATAGAAATTCTATTTTAATACCACCAGGTCCTACCCTCCTGTCTCGTTCTTCTTTAGGTTGGCATCATAGCTCACGAGAAGTCCGATAAGCCTAGAGGCCCACCTTGTTGAAGATTGTGCTGTAGCTAGCGCTTGTCTAGTTGGTGGCATTTATTCTCTCTCCTTTAATTTTTCGTCCAGCTCGCCTAAAATCTGACGTGGCGTTGTATGTGGTTGGCTAGCAGGACTATTGTACATGCTCTTACTACACTGCTGTATTGTCCTCCTGAAGGACCTGAAGGTCATTGCCATTGTTGCCTTCGCTTCGCACCATCATAATATTGCCGTTACCGTAGCAACTCTGATTGTTAGGACCCAACAAATCCATCGTAACATTTAAATATCTCATAATAATATTTTCATGTCCACTGTCATTACCGTCTATCATGGATGGGGAGAAATAAAGCACATCTTAAGGAGATGCAAGGAAGAAGAAAAAAAAATTCACACCCACGATGATATGTTTTCTGATTGCACACCCAAAAAACTGCACCAAAAAAAAAAAGAATTATGCCTTGCACGGGAATTTTTTTTAAAAAAAATCCAAATTGGACTGTGGATCTCCAGGGGTTCTCACATGAGTAGGCAAAATTCCTTCATTTTAGGGTGAGTTTAACACCAAAGATCATACATACAACTGGCAAGTGATCAACGTGCCGCGCATGCAAAATTCCCATGTTTGTTGTCAAGCTGGCTGACGGAAACAACAGGACTATGGATGTACAATGGTCAATCATATCACACACTTCAGAACATAACAGGAGCTAGGAGAGAGAGAGAGATAGTCTGTACTTTGAACACCTTCATTTCCATAAAGAACAGAATGCAAATGCTGTTTATTGTATAAACTACTCCGAAGTTCAACGAATCTCTCAAGTAACCAATGCCTACATGACGATGATACAGACATATGTGATGTAGGGTGGAACTGAACACAAGTTAGCCCTTGGCCTGAGACAATGCAGATCCAATCTGAAGCATGAGAGGGTACACTGGACTGAACTCCTTGTCTCCGTGGGACCTGACCTTCATCTCGTAGTCATCCAAGGTTGCCTTCACCCCCTTCCAGATCTGATCCTCACCCTGGGAATCAAGCCAGAGAGAATACTGCAGTGGCGTGAGCTTGTTACGCTGCAAAGGAGACTGTAACTCGTCAGGTCCTCGAGAATATAGGTGGTGGAGGATCACACTAGGGGGCAGGTCCTGAAGGAGTGGAGACTTCTCAAGCTGAGATGTCTCCAGGAATAGGACAGGCCGGAATGCACGCAATGCCCGGTACAGTGTGCCCAGCTGCTCCACTGGAAACAGATTCTGACCAACTGTTAGCTCCAGCTCGGCCATGTCCCTTGCCATTCTCAGCTTCCCAGCTTCAGAGAGTGGCCTAATTAGAGAGGCATGCCTTATGAACAATATGAAGACCCTTGAGGCCATACTTCTAACCATTATGGTACAGATGGTCTGTGAGCGGGATGATGATGAAGGTAGAAGCTTTGACAAGAACTCGCTGCGGAAGTGGACAGCACACTTCTGTAGTTCCTCCATGTAAGCTGAAGCACTGCTATCCATTGTTGCATCCATTCCATGAGCTCCAAAGTCCTGCTCATGCATTTTCAGGATGCATGATCCAAGACGATCAAGCATTTCTTGGAACAGAGGTTTCACTGAATCACAAGCGACAGCATAAATGACCTCAAGGGATTGGGAAAGTTTTTCAGAGGTAACATTTGGAACTGTTGACACGATGCTTGAAATATGTGTATGAACCTCCTGGAGGTGGAGACATAGAGCAAAGTTTTTTAGTTGAGCTGGAGTCACTGTGCCAGTAACTTGTCGGGCTTCACTGCCAGTAGCGATCTGCATTGAAGCAAAATATATGTCAGCACCTAGCAGATGCATGCAAAAAAACAAAGCAATACCTGCAACCAACTTATGGTCATTTTGCAGCTGTGCAGTGCACAACAAGTGTATATTTGTGTGGTGATTCGATGTGTGCACATACAAATAAGCAAGTACATCACATAGGAGGAATGGAGCAAATAGTGCTCAGTCAGTAAAACAACCAACAGCAAAGCAACGATATAATTAGATGGCACATGCATTTTTCCTTTCCAGCAACGGCACATTGATCCAGTCCTTCTATGCTGTAGATTTTAGGATGGCTCAAACCAACAAATGCTGTCCATGTTTCATGACCTGCTTGAGACGTCAGTAGCATTTTTTCATGCAGCAGTGTGCTATAGGACAGCATTTTTCTCACGATGTAAGTTCTATGCTGTACTCTCTTTACTTCAATTTGTTAGGCAGAAGTTGAGAACACAAATTTTAGACTTTTAGTTCATCAAACCAACATGATATCACTATTTCTTTTGGAAGCAACCAGCATGCCCCCACAATATGCATTCACCGGGTTAGATTAAGATCTCTATCTGATTTCACTCTGCGACCCCAATAATCACAAGACTGACAAAAACTTGCATAGTTTTATTCATCTCAATGAAAAACTCGATTTTTATGACTAGAGGAGTTCCTAAGAACAGAAGAACAGAGGCACCTCCAAAGGCACTGAGCATAGAGAGCACCGAGCAGCACATATTAAATACAGGTTATGGCCTGTGGGGGGACTGATTAGCTTCACAAACTCAATCAAAAACAGAGAATCATCATGTGCACAATTAGGAGCTAACAGATAGGACTACAACCATCTGCTAGAAAAAAACTTACTTTTTTTTTACAGAAAAAACTCTACAAAACAGACAGTAAAACAGGTCATGACGGTAGTTGACAAAAAAGTACAAACAAGTTTCAAATCAAAATAATCAGAACTTAGTAGTAGATTTCGCCTGTCATATGGATCACATATGCTAATATTAACATGACAAACTCAGAAAGCATGCAAAATCCCTAGGAAAAACTACAAATAAATAACTTCACTATAAAGTGGTAAGTGAATACCTGATATTCAGCTCTTTGTGCTAAGAGAAGCAAAACTTTTCCAATTTCTTGTAGAACACGAGCAAGCAAATGCCCATGAGTTCTCACAACTTCAACCTCCTCTTGGATGCGAGAAATTAGCCTTGATATCTGATCCTTTGAAGGTATACCACGGGTTGACATGGGAAATATACTATTGATATAATCAGAGAGGCGACTATGACAAAGAGCCAGGAAGGCTGTCTGGAATATCTCAATGGCTGCAGTCATGTGGCTTTTTCCTTCGGGTGTAAGAGCTGGAAGGGTACCTTTTACATCAGTGTCTCTTAAAATCCTCTCAAGAAGATTCTCAATCATCGAAAACAATCTTGGGTATCCAAGAGTAAAAATTTCCTTCACAAAACTTGATGCTGTAAAGGCAGATTTCAGTTGACTTGCAAAGGCCTTAACAATCGCATCCCATACTCTCTCTGTTAACAGAGGCTCACCCTCCTGCAAATTTTCCCTTTGTCAGTGAGGCAGATAGAACACCTGAAATTGATTATACAGGAGCAAGAAAAAGGGATTGGAATGCATGGCAAGCATGTCAATGCTAAATTTCTAAAACAAGGTGAGCAAGATAAAAATATTGTCGCACGTGTAAACAATTGACAGGTAAATATCACAACGGGGAAAAACTAGCACTTGATTGTTCAGACCATCGAACATCCGCACATAAATTTTACATGGCAGGAAGCTATGGGAGATAGAAAGGACTGCATGTGTTTACTAGTGTAGTGACTCAGTGTACATTACAACACTGAGCATCATGAATAGATAGTTCATATTACTTTCCAACTGACAGCTTAAAGATAATTCATTTTACTATAGGACTGATACATTATACCTAATCCAAGGCATGCACTTGATTATCTCTACTGTCAACTACTTGACAATAATAACATCAGGTTGGCACATTACATTCTGATATATTATTAGTGCAATCCTGCTAAACAACTTAAGTGCAAACAATATAGGATCAACAACTAAACATGTAGACTTATATCCAATTTGTTTGCTAGAAAACAATTACAGGTATATCAATATGAATTATTGTGCCTAACTTTAGATTTCTCTGGCTGCCAACATATCTCATGACTCACAAATGAACATCATATTGTCAACATAATCTTCATATAGTGTATGTGCAATGCTTAACAACTTTAACACATCTTAAATTCAACCAATTTCCAGCAATAGGATTAGTCCATCGATCAGGTCTCACCTGCCAAACCTCCTCGAGGAACAGCATTTGTGTGAATGGAACACGTTTCTTGGTGAGCACAGTCTGCAGCTGCCATGCGGCTGTGACCGACCGGTGCAGTTCCTCCATGCACTGCCTCATCCTATCCCACAGCGCCTCCGCTGCCTTCTTACTGCCACCAATCTGCGGCGTGCCACTCCTCTGCACCCCTCCAGGGCCACCTCCACCCCCAGCAGAAATTGATATTGCCTTCATGTCCAGTGCCACAGCCAGATTCTTCGCACCTGCCGCCTTGTACTTCGCCACGAGCCCTTCCACTGCCGGCTTCAGTTCTCCAAGATTATAGTACACCTGCAGCCCGCACCATACATCGTTCTGGTTGGACTCAGCAATACCACGATCGATCACAGCACTGGCCTCTGATCGGAGCTTAGAGGCAGCCGCATCAACCTTCCGCATCTCCTCATCGACGGCATTGATGCCGGCGAGGTTCTTCTCCTCATAGAGAAGGCGGATCTCGCGGTGGAGCTCGGCCTTGCGGGCGAGGTCGGGAGCCGGAGTGGAGGTGAGGAGGCGCGAGGAGAGGCGTACGAGGCGGTGGGAGTAGAGCAGCAGGTCGGCGGTGGAGAGGAGGCTGGAGAGGGAGGAGGAGGAGTGCGCGAGGTGGGAGCGCGGTGCGGAGAGGTGGGACAAGAGGAGCGAGAGGTGGGAGGAGAGGAGGTGGAGGTGGGACGGGAGGCTGGAGAGCGAGGCGGAGGCGGAGCGGAGGGAGAGGAGGTGGGAGAGCAGGAGCGGGTGGCGGCGGAGCACCTCGGCGCGGAGGTGGCGGCGGAGGAGGCGGATGGCCTCCTGGAGCTGCTCAGCGCGGGAGGCGGCGAGGCCCGAGGAGAGCGCGGCGGAGGAGAAGTCAGAGGGGGAGAAGGACGGTGAGAGGAAGGCGGAGAGGACCGGGTCGGAGGCGAAGGCGTCGAGCGGGGAGGCGGGATCGGGGGCGGAGGAGGAGGTCGGGGAGGGAAGCGACGGGAAGGAGGAGGAGGCGGCGGCGATGAGGTCCTTGGAGGTAGGTGAGAGGAGGAGCCGCGGCGTGGCTGGCGCGGCCATGGCGCGCGCGGTGGCCGCCGTTGAGCGCGGGTGGTGGATGGATCTGGGAAGAGGGGGCAGAGATGGAGGAGGGATCTGAGGAGCCACTCGGTGTCTCTCGGACTCGCTGTTTGTTTGGTCGTTTGGGTTTGGCTGGAATGGCCCAAAATTTTGGAGCAGTTCGACTTTCCGGTCCATACACCTCAATGGACCAGGATTTAGGCCTACACAGATGAGGCCTTACGGGCCGGATATTTATTTTATTTTCAAGCCCATGTAGATATCGGCCGTGATTGATGGTGGGCTGTCAAGCTCGGCCCGTTTGGTGGATGAGTAAGCCGGGCCAGATCGTGCTCCAATCCAACGGCCTGGAGTAGTGGCTGCGGAGATTCCGGTGCTCGTGTCGGCTCGGTGGCCAAAACCCTGCGCCCGCCGCCGCGCGCCGGCAGCCATGTTCTCTCCTGCAACGGCCGTACGCCTTCTAGAGCCAGAGCTCCTCGGAACGGAGGAAGCCGGATCGTAGTCCGAGAGCCCTCCTCCCTCGCTAGCCTCGGCCGGCGGAATGCACCGGCACGGCAGCCACTGCTCCACCTGCAACTGTAAGTATTTTTTGGCTTCGCGTTTCTGAATTCTGACACTTAAATATTTTTTCGGCGGAATGCAAATTCTTAAATTTGTATGTGTGAAAAGACACTTAAATATATTTTAAACATTGGTACATAACATTCTTTTTATTATAGATTTAAATTAAAAATTCCATTTTATGTTTCTGAGTGTCTATATATTTTGGTGTTCTCAATCAGATTCAAAATTTTGCATTTACGGGTTGATCTTGATTTTAAATATGATTTAAAGTGATTAAAAAAATTGCATGCAGGGTAGTAAGGCACTGTTCTTTTCAGATTTTTCTAAGCTTCTAAAAATACGATTTCTAAAAAAACATTTCTTATATTGCATTGATTCTAAAGCTATTTGCGAAGTTTATCTTTCAAAATATTAGTTTATGGTGTTAATCAAATAAAAAATGGTTACAGTCACTACCGGAAAGTAGTAGCCGATAGAGTGTGACGTCGAGGATGGTGAACCATTCTTAGCGAAAGTACGCATTCTAGTATTTCAAGCTAACACCCATGATAACAAAATAATAATTATTGTAAAAATTAAACAAATACATTATAACATGTTATCTTATCAAGTAAACTCTTAGCGGAACTTAACATAGCTAGCACACTAATCCATAAACAGTGGCTTAAGTCTTTAGACAAAACTCGTTTGTATAGAGAGAGTGACTACTTTCGTACTCACAAGTTATGGGGATTTATTTTACAAATCTTTTGTTTAAAAATATTTCATAATCTCTAAGTGTGAGTATCATAATTTATTTAGGAAAGAGACTTAACATCTTGATTCGATACGAGTTACTTTACAACAACCAAATATAAAAACAAAGTTTTAGTTTCATTAATAATTTCTTTTTATTTTCTATCTCTTCAACAAACGCCATTCCTTAAACCATACATATAATCTTTATCTCGCTTCATTCAAAACTAAATAAACATCTTTCTTTTCATCGGCTCCTCCTTAGAACCACCAAAGCTTTAGCTTTCACTTTCTATCAGGAAAACTACTCTATGATGTCATCAATGTTATCCATCAATCACCAAGACTGACTCTAGTAATGGCCTACAAACATTTTTCATAAGATACTAACGAACAAATTTATACTAGGAGAATCATCTTACATTCACTTTTAATTGTGTGTACAACTATTCGAATAGTTAAAACTCTGTAGAGTTTGCACATTTTATCCACACGACGCGAAACTAATATCGAATACCCGTTAATACCAAAAGTTCGTGACAAGGCCTTTCTAAATCTAACCCATGAATATCCCATGTCATATGGTTGGGTTAAATATCTCAAAACTAAGTATTAGTTAAGTCTCATATCTTTATTTACTTAGGATACACTAGGGATATCTCCTATACCAAACCAATCACCTAAAAAGAGGCTGCAATAACACCCATTTCAGGCAGTGAAGATCCACAATCCTATCTCCTCATATCTAGCGATCCACAACTATTGGCATATAAGAATTTTATGTGCTAGCTAATTATTCAGTTAGGAGTATCCATAATTACTAATGTGGTTATACTATAAAATGATCAGATGTAATTCTCCAAGGAATCGATCCTTATGTGAGATTACAAAACCAAGCCACACCGACAAGGTTCTTCATCATGGGTTTTTGCAAACCTCTTCTCTTTTCAAACCTGTCAACCCCATGAGTTGGGTTTTCATAAAATATTTGACAACCCAATTTTTTCATAACAACAAATAACAATATAAGATGGACAGTGGTATTCCCGTACAAGGAACAAGAATTTTCAAGCATTATTATGATAGAGTTACAAGGATTGAATTTAACAAATTACGAAAAGTAATGCACCTACTAGATTAGTCTCGGTCACGGCCAAACCGAGATTGATTAATTTAATTATGTACGCTAAGTATGTATCTTTACAAATAATCATATTTGATAAATTATAAGCAATATGATCAATGGTGACTTGTCTTAATGATAGTTGTCTTCAAATCTTTGCAAAATTCTGAAATGTCGCTATGAAAAGTGAAAAGAGAGCCATACCACATACCAAAAACCTATAGTTAATATAGAAAAAATTATATTCTAGTAGGGACATTGGGTAGATTTTAATTTTAAAAGAATTATGAAAGTTGAATGGAGATGGTTGAAAAGATATGAATTTTAGAAGATTATTTGAATTTTTAAAATTTTTAGAAAAGAATAAATCACTAAAAAATTAGAAGGAATATTTTCTAGAGTGGTAACCATATATCAGAGAAATGTTATTGTAGGGGAGGGCTCATAAGTGAGTCTTAAGATATGGAGATAGGTAAAATAAATCTTAAAAAGCTAGTGAGCTAGAATGGGTCTCGTCCTGTTATGCTTGGTCGGTAGCCCGATCTAGTATTAAGGAAGTAGGGCCTACATATCGATAGGAGGGAGAGAGAGATGGAAGATGGTCCACATATCAACGGGAAAGGGAGAAGGAGCACGTGACCTCCCTGAATGAGCGGTGGGCTTGAGCGATCAGCCATATATGAGAGAAAAAGATGGTGGGACCCACTTACTAGGGGGTCATCCCTTATTCTTCTTCCTCTAGCTTTGGCACAGAGGGTGTCGATAGGGTGCGGCTAGGAAGGGAAAAAGGAGTGGTGGGGGTGGTGGTGAACCCGACAGCCACGCTAGGGAGAGGCATGCTCCAACAGCAACATGGAGGAAAAAGAGGGAGTCGAGAGGAGAGAGAGTGCTTGGCACAGCAGGAAGGAGCTCTACTGAGGACGGTGTGAAGCGAGAAAGAAGGAGAGAAGGGGTGCTACCTTCAATGCCTTGAGCCATGAAGGTGATGGATGGAGGAGCAATAGATTTGAGGGAAGGGGGAATTAAGGAGAAAGCATAGTGGTGGTGTGATTTTTTAGTAGAGAAAAAAATCCTAGCGAGAGTAAGCTAGATTAGATTGGTGGAGTTTGAAGCTTTTTATATGGGAGCTTGGCGCAAAAAGAGACGGTGGCTACAGCGATGGCAGGGCAGCACGAGCGTAGCACGACCGGTGGATGCAACGCGACGTGACATTGCGGTGCGCTGTGAATTGTCTCAGCGGTGGGGAGACAGGAGAAAAATAGTGGAGGCGGAGGAGGTGGCGAGGTCGCCAATACAAGGTGGGACCAACGACTGAGTGTAGGGCTAGCGATTGATTCTCCTCATAGGACTCGACGTGAGAGAATGTGGCAGTAAGGACATGGGCCGACGATGCGATGGAATGTGGGGCCTTACTTGATATGTAGCGCTCTCCTCCTTGTACGTCATTTTCAGAATGAATATATGCTAAACACAGACAGCGAGACGCAAGAAAAGAATAAAGAAAGAAATACAGTAAGGGACATGGGACTAATCAAAAGAGAGAATCAAAGAATCATGGATGGAATAGTACAATGCTTGCCCGGTTGCCACAACCAAAAGAAAGGAGAAGAAACTAGTCACCATGACACAGCCAAATTAGAGCATTAGCGTGATATCTCGATGAAAGACCAACCCAGCGCTTAAAGAAAAAAGAAAAGACAAATCCACACACCCTTCCTAGCTAGCCGGACATACACCGGGCAGCCGGCGGTGGAGCGGCGGCGCAGCAATGGCCGAGCTCACGTCCGGAGCCGTGAGCTCGCTGCTGGGCCTCCTCCAGAAGGAGGCGCAGCTGCTGGGCCGCGTGGGGAGCGACGTGGAGTTCATCAGGGAGGAGATGGAGAGCATGAACAGCTTCCTTGAGCACCTGTCCAGGACGGCGCATCTCGCCGGCGGGCACGACAAGCAGGTCCGCACGTGGATGAAGCAGGTCCGGGACCTCGCCCACGACTGCAGCAACTGCATCGACAACTACCTGCGAAGCGGCGACTTGGCGGTCCACCTCGCCAGGGGCCGTCTCCGGCGCTACGTCTGGTGGACCTACTGGCTGGTGCAAAAGATGGTTGCCCAGCACAAAGCGGCCCTGCGGCTGCGTGAACTCAGGGACCGGGTGAGCGACGTCGGCAAGCGGCGGTTGAGGTACGGCGTGGAGATCCCAAGAAAGGCGAAGGAGGCGGAGCAAATTCCGCCATCTTCAACCCCGTCTCAAGGTGGTGCTGCTGCAGCGCCTGGGGTCGCAGAAGACGAAGACGATGATGACGACGACACTCACAATCAAGTGGCAGCAGCTACGGGCGGCGGTCCTGATCTCCGTCGAGGAGCTCTAGAGCCTCGCACTCTGGAGGACTTTTGTGCCGAGAAGCTTGTCGATTGGGTCAGCTCCAGCAGCGAGCAGGAAAAACCAGGACAGCAGGGTCCACCCTCGATACCATCCATCGCCATTGTTGCACTGGATGCAGATGCCTCCACTGCCGCTGCACAAGGAGCATTGGAATTGGCGGCTGCACATTTCGATAAGAGTGTCTCGATCAACCTCCAGGCGTTGCACTACCCATGGGATCTTCCGCTACTACCGGAGGAGATCCTCTTCTACATCCTGTTTCAATGCAAACAGCAAGGAACAGGACAAGGACATGCTGATGACAAAAATCGATCGGAAGCATTTGCAGACAGAGTGAACACATCTGACAAAATATGGGAAGAGATTGACAAAATCAATATCGACGGCAAGATTGAAGAAGTAGAGAGCAAGATTGGAGAAGTCGGTGGAACAACTGAAGAAGTCAAGAACAAGAAGACTGAAGAAACAAAGCGCTCGAAAGCCACAACTGATATCCGCTTGGATAAACGCTTGGTCATGCTCCACCAAGCATTGCGGCTCATCGTAAACATGAAAGAATCCCCCAAGAAAGGAAGGTCATCGGAGAAGATAATGCAGGAGACGGCCGAGCTGCTTAAACAGCACATGGAATCTGTCGTGCCTGAGCCCTCGATTCGACTGGATGATATCCAATACAATTACATCTTGCGGAAGGTGTTCCTGGACAGCAAGCCCCCACAGGCCCAGGAAACCAGTACCAGTACTGCTACTACGTTGGGTGAGGATCACATCAAAGAAATCCTCAACAACTACAATACTACACTAGACAACCACAAGATTGCACTAGACATCATTAGAGATTTGCTTCACTGTTCCCAGCTTTCGGAAAGCAACTCTGTCAAGGAACAAGCCAAAGGTGTCCTGCAGCTGCAGGGTGGTTGTGATCAAAATAGTGCTATTGATGCTGCTGCCAAAGAAACCAAGGAGAAGAAGGATGAGAACCCAAGGGAGACTAAGGCAAAAGCTACTACTGCTGCAACCAAAGAAACCAAAGAGAAGGTTGAGGAGATATCGTGGGAAATTAAATTTTCACTGATCATCAAAGGGATAGTGGACAAGATTAAGACATTTCTGGAAAGTAAAAGGACCCTGTTCATCCTCATTGATGACAGCGAATACATATCCCAGTGGGAGAGGATCAAAAATGGTTTGAACCTGTTGCTGTTGGCTTGCTCCAATGGCAGTGCAGTGATAGTGATCACAAAGAATAGCCAGAACGCCAAAGAATTTTGTACAATGGGGGAGCCTATAACCTGTTCCCTTGTTGGTCTCTACCATGATATTGTGCTCAAGATTACAAGCCAAAGGGAGAATAAAGGTGACAACAACAATTCCCAGATCTTCTATGACATATTGGATAGGTGTGATCCAAATGAATTCTGCATGAGGATGTTTGCTCATGCTTTGTATGCAAATCCCAACAGGAGTGATGAAGAACTACGCAGGTTGCATGGCTCCCTGCAGGTATCCAAAAACTCAATGGACACTTATTCTACTAATGCTAAGATGATATTCAAGTTCTCCTACAGAGATCTGCCAAGGGAACACAAGACATGCTTGTTGTACCTAGTTATTTTCCCTCAAGGTCACAACATCAAAAGGTCAACCTTGATAGAGCGATGGGCTATAGAAGAGCTAATAACAAAGGAAGACTGGCCCACCATAGTGCGTCATGCAAAACGATGTTTTGAAGCGCTCATCGACCGTTGCCTGGTTACTCCTGTTGAGCTTAGTGCTGCAGGAAAGGTCAAGAGCTGCAAGGTAGATGGTCTAGTCCATGATTTTATCACCAAAATCGCAACGAAAGAGCACATTTTGGATATGCGCCTGTCACAACTTCGGGCTTGTCACTTCTCCACCTTCAGTGGTCTTCGACTCCGTGCCTCTGATACCATCGACACGGTTGTGGAGAAGCTCCCTACATATTTACATAAACTGCGGCTGCTAAAGTTGCTAGATCTGGAAGGCTGTCATTGCTTGGACAAGAACCACCTCAAGGACATCTGCAGCATGATATTACGTCTAAAGTATTTAAGCCTAAGGGGAACAGATGTTGCTGATCTGCCTAGTGAAATAAACAACCTTCATGAGCTGGAAGTATTGGATATCCGTCAAACCAAGGTGTCTGAGCGTGCAACAAGAGGTATCATGCTCCTAAAGCTGAGGCGCCTACTTGCTGGTCAAGTTGATCCAAGTAAAAGTCATGAAATGGGCAAGCCATTACGCTCAGCTGTCCAGATACCACGCAAAATCAACAAAATGGAAAATATGGAGGTACTGTCCAATGTGAAGGCTTATTCAAGGGATGGAGCTGAGTTAAAAGAAATTAGAAAGCTAGGGCAACTGAGGAAGCTTGGTGTGGTTATCGATAACAACAAAGATCACCTCAAGAATCTGCTTTGGGCCATCAGTGACCTGAAAGAATGCCTCCAGTCTCTTTCCGTTACTATACTTGAAACCAGAAATGAGGGTGCTACTACTGAGAAGCAAAAGGTACTACGAGAAGATTCGTACAATCACTTGATTAAACCCCCCAAGGTTCTTGAGAGCCTAAGCATGGACGGATTCACAGATATTGTGCGGCTTCTCACATTGTTCGCCAAAGGTAGCGATGAACTTGCCAAGGTAACTCTGAGGCGCACCTTATTGAAAAAGAATAATCTGGTCCACATCACCACGCTTCCCAAATTACGCTGCGTCAGACTCCGACAAAATGCATACACAGACGACCTGCTCACCCTTGAGAAGGAAGAATTCCCACATCTCAAGAATGCTATTGTTGAGCAGCTCGACAAGACTGCCATGATCCACTTTAAAAAAGGAGCAGCTCCTGAGCTCGAGAAGATCGTGCTATTCCGCACCAAAATAAATCGTCTTTGTGGGGTCGGTGCCCTTCCAAAATTGAAGGAGCTCGAATTGAAGGAAAACGAGCTCCTTGTTCTATTACCTGAAGATGGAACAGCTTCTGATGAAGATGGGACAGCTTCTACTGAGCCAATTATACCTGAAGACGGAGCAACTTCTGCTGAGCCAATTAACAAGAGCACGCTCACCTTCAAGAAGGAAGAATTCAAGCATCTCAAGTACTTTCTTGTTGAGGGTCCCCACATGCAGACTGACATCAAATTTGAAGGCGGAGCTCCTGAGCTCGAAAAGATTGTCTTGTCCAACACAAACATAAAGTCTCTTGTTGGAGTCGACGGCCTTGCAAAATTAAGGGAGATTGACTTGAAGGGTAATAGGACCCTTCTTTCGTTATTTGCCACTGCCAATCATATTGCCAAGGTAACTCTTTCTGATACCTGCCTGAAGCAAGATGATCTACAAATCCTCGCGAAGAAACCAAAACTGTGCTGGCTAATACTCTTGGACAATTCTTATGACGAAAGCCAGCTTACCTTGAATAAAGATGAGTTCACCAAGCTCAAACTTCTTATTGTCAAGTGCTCCAAGATCTCCGACATCAACTTCGCCAAGGAATCTGCTTGTAAGCTTGAGAAGATTATCTGGTCCTACACCGAGCTAAAATCTCTCTCTGGAATTGACAACCTCCCCGAATTGAAGGAGCTTGAGTTCAACGGCGACAAAGTCCCTCTTCAGGTGAGAAGAGACATCAATGCACATAACAAGAAACTTATACACTACAAGCCACAGCTTCAGGATAAAGCAACCGAAGGAGGACCGGCACTAGCTAAGAAAAAGTCTGCATTCTTCTCCATCGTTCCATGCATTCATCGCTGATTCCGGGTACTTCTAGCTTGTGTGTGCAAGCTCCATCGTTCATATGTGTGATTCGCCCATGATTGCTCGTTCTTGCTCGTGTTCGGTTGTGTGTGTGTTTCCTTCATTTGTTCCCCGCGGAGCGGTATGCCGTATGCTTGCAAAATTGCTGCAAGCGGTGGGTTCGCAGCGGGTGCGGGTGCGGTTGTTCATCCTACCTGCCCGCAAAGCATCATCGGTTGTGCCATCTGATTGAAGCTGTACTAGCTAGCTGTGCTCGTGTACTGAGTCGGATTTGATTGGGTTGTGTTTGGCTTTTGTTCAGGATGCCTGCATGTCTGAATGCATGTGTCTCGAGTGAGTGCGCTTTATATATATATGGCTGTGCCCTTGTATTATTTGTCCTTTGAATTGGGATGTGTGATGTGTGTGTGGCTTTCCTCCGGACCATAAGGTATAATATGGTTCCGTGTAATAAGTGTGATACCTTGCCTGTCAATGTAACAGTTGTGTGATTGTGGATTTCTAATACGACTACTATGTTTTACGCTACCACGCCATTAGATTTACTATCAGGAGAATAGTAAATCACTTGGAATTGTAGATATCATTACTCATTGTGGTAACTTTTCATGTAACTCTATAGCTGGCCATACAATATTATTACTTACATCCAAGCCTCCGCTCTGTTGCGTCAAAATGCCTGCCTAACCACAGCGACTGATCATTGGCGCTAGCAGCTACGGCATACAAGTAATTAAGGCTATTGGAATGTCTACAATCTTCCACCCTCTTTTTCATCTATTTCTTCTATGAACGTACTTTTTCATCTACTAAACGATATTTTTTATAAATATTTTATATAAAAATTTTATTTTAAAAATCTTAGTAATTTATTTTAAAATATTATAAATAACATTTAATTAATTATGTGGTAATTTATAGTTTTATTTTAAGTGTCGGGCAAATGAAAGCAGCCTTGCCCTCCGTTGCAACAGTGCGACTGCAAGTCAAAACGTTTATCATTTCGTTCCAGGTGATAACCTTCTGCAAGCTGCAGCTGAGCTGCTACCGTAGCTGTAGAAGTCCGCCACTGTGAAAGCTAGGGCTGAGTTCGAAGTTGGGATAGCTGTTCAATCATTAGCTTGTTTTTTAAAATATTAAATAATGTGTTTTTTAAAAAAGATTTTTTATATAAAAGTTTTTTAAATAAATAAATAAATAAATTTTTAAAATTGATAGTAGCTCATACTTAAATGACTCGTCTTTTCTTCCGTGCCAGAAAAAGTTTAATCCCATCCTCTCTTTCAAGATCAGCCATCAAGATTCACTGGATATTGACCAAATCAACTCCAACTGGTACAAAATTTGAACCACAACCTCACCTCATCGTGGAGAACCCATTCCAACCAGAAACATCCAAAAAGAACAAGATTTTTATAGTGAATTTATTTCTGGGAACCCTAGGTGAGGCACAAAATTGAAGGAAACGTATCTCAAATTCGTGGTGCTCATGAGTGGGATTTGATTGGGGATCCCTCAATAAGTATTGAGCTCTCACATATCCTAGCACCAAAAGCCCCCCAACAAATACAACCAAAACCGCAGCCCAAAGTGAATAACGAAAATCACAAGAAAATGGTTCCGAAAATCCCTAAAATTAAAAAAATAATCAGTTTTGGAGATAGGGGATCCAATAGCTAGTAGATTGGTGGCTGGAGACCAGGGCTCCAATTCAGAAGGAGCTACCGAAAGGCGTTTGATTCCCTGCTAATGATGATCTGCTGGCTAGTTTGGAAACAAAGAAAGGTTGTTTAACAAGCCATCGTGGACATCCTCACAGCTGTTCTGGGACATCAAAGATGAAATCAACATTTGGAAAGAAGCTGGGTTATTCAAGGCACCAGCAGATTGACAAAGTTGTGCGGCCTTTGGGCCCTTCATATTTGTTGTCTGTCAGCTTTCTTGACGCTTTGCTGGCTTTCGACAACTTAGTGTCATTACCAGTAATTTGTAACTTTCCCACAAATCTTAATAAAAATTGGTTGGCTTTCTCTTCGGCCAACCTATCTATTATATTATTATATAAACTTTGTGTTGCCTCGTGGATGATCTTATAGACCAAACTCCAAGTAAAGATGGTCAAAAGTTCAAGAACAAGAGGCTCTTCCTCTCATCCTCTCTCTAACCCTAGCCAAAGTCCTCACTAACCAAATAAGAGCCTTAATCCCCAAGTCTTGCTGCACCAACCAGCGAATTCACTAAGATAAATTTAACTATTTACCGCTATAAAAAGTAGTCAATCTCTTTTAACACTCTTTTATTTGTCCCTATAGATTTGCTAACGCAGAGAAAAGTTTTTTAAATTTTTTTTGCCACTTTCTCCCAAGTGGTGTGACAGCTAGGCTTACTAGTGTGAACCAGATACAAAATGCCCTTTTTCTCTCCTGCCCCTCGGACCTTATGGGTTGACGAAGACTTGACCTGGCGGTCTTGTAGCTCGATCCTGCCACTGATGTCCCCCAAGTGACATAGCTGTTGTGCACTCTCTCAGCTCCGTGAGGTCATCTATGCTACAGAGTTGTGCATTAACCAAGCCCTTGTCGTTAATGGAGTGGTCAAGCTTGTTGGTGTGGCTCTCTAACAACGAGTTAAGGTTGACCATAGCCTCGAGGATGGATCATGCCTTGGAGACACACGTTGGGAGCATAAAGGATGGCAATGTTGCCACTATGGTGGCCATGGAAGTGGTGTTCTACAATTGGTAGTAGCTTTAAATGTCCTCAAGAAGCTGGACAACATATGAGTTAAGGAGCTAGGTAGTCACGCGGCACCCACCGCAATTGGTAGCCTAGCCTAGTGGCTTTCGTGCTAAGGTT
This sequence comes from Oryza coarctata, assembly GCA_030770085.1. NCBI lineage: Eukaryota > Viridiplantae > Streptophyta > Magnoliopsida > Poales > Poaceae > Oryza > Oryza coarctata. The sequence goes on from CM061471.1 coordinate 12,836,793, forward strand.
CTCTACCACAACACTAGCCATGTGTGTCGCCATCATCTTAGATGAAGGTGCTTTCATCGCTAACACTGCAATGGTGACTGTCTCCTCCACAAGGTTTGGCTTCTCCTTTGAAAACTCCTTCTCCCTTGCCAGACAAACATGATTTTGCCCAGCTGTTGTTTTACCTGCTCTCCACCTCCTCCTAGCCTTGGTAAGGTGACAGCGTGGACACCGAGCCCCCTCCCTCTGCAAATCACGCTCCTCATCCACATCACCACCACTGGCCTCGCCTCTTCTCCTTACCACAACTTCTCCTCTACACTTACATCATCTGTCTTAGTCTTCAAACAAACATTGCTTCTTGTTAGCCCTAGGCTCTACTATCTTGTCCAACCTCAATGACTATGGTACCTTCTTGCCCATGTCATTGGTGACCACCATGGATATTTTGCCAAGTTGCTATGACTTGGAGGTGGTGGTCTTCGTACTAAACGTGGCTTCTCCTCCTTCTTACTAAAGTAGAGGTCCATGGTGGGAGGGACACAAGAGAAACAAACTTGACGATCAGTGTGGTAGGAGGAGAAGGCAACACCATATGTAGGAGTGGGTGTTGGACTAGCTCAGATATGAAAAATTTTACATATGCTTAAATCTAGGGGCTTTGACTTGAAGAATTAATGGTGGGGACGAGCCAATTGGCTTTAACGGGTTTATAAATTGAAAGCCCTAGCCCAGTCCTAAAATAGTATTAGGTCACTTTCTTAGACCAGAGATCAGCTCAATAGGCAGTCCCGACCTAGTAAAATCAGTTTGGACATAGGTTAGGTCATCTAGGTAGGCTACCTGTGAATAGTTCTATTCTCTAGGGTGATTCTACAATATTGTTTTTTGGAATTTTTAAGAATTAATGAAAAAGTACATGCATATATATGAATACTGGGCATCATAAGTTAATACAAGATATAAATTTCAACTGAGAGTGTGGGACACTAAAATACAACCACATAGCAAGCCTATCTCAAATTTGAGTGGTATCATACTAGTAGGCTATTTTAGTATACCAGTAGGGAATAGTAGCATAAATAACCTTGAGGTTACTACACCCTACGCCATTATCGAAACCAGCTAATGTATGTACCCATCAGCCATTTACGTCAGTGATCTACAGTTCAGATGGAACTGTCGACCATTGGGAAGGAATACTCTTAGTTCACGTTATCACGTAGAACCGTCGGTCATTACATAAACTGTGGGCAATTGTTTTTCTTTCTTTTTTTTTGTCATACATGTAGTAGGCTATTTGGTTTCACAATAGGCTTTAGTTACGATTCCAATAGTGGCTGTGCTCATGAATTGGAGGCCAAGCGGATGGTTGTCAAGTGGCTGACACGGTGGCCGAACCAGCTTCCGGGCTAGTCAGGTGGCCTCCCGGCTCCCGGGTTTCATCGTAGTTGTCCTTCCTTCGACAGCATACGTAAAATTTTATCTTCTTTAGCAAACTTTCTTCGTCGTCCAGGCTCGACGATGTAGCTGGTCTCCTTCACTACGGCAGCTGGGGCGTTGCCTAAGGCAAACTTGGCTCTGGGAGTGCTGTTCGTTTTTTCCGTTTTGCTAGATCGCTGAAGTAAATCATAGTCTCCTAGATGTAATTGCTTCAAATCAAAATCTTAAAAAGTACTGCGTCGATTTACTGTGACGCATTCTTCGTTTACTGTCAAGTTTTCTTCATTAAACAACCATTAGGAGGTATCTGCAGTTGCAGGAAGTTAATTATTATAGTCACGGGAGAGTATTTGCAGTCGTTGATAATTAACACATTAGCAGTTGCGATGAAACTCCCGCGTTTATTACTTTGGAGATGTATTTGTGGTCGTGGACGGAGGGGTATTACTATTTACATTTCCGGAAGGAACTTAGTGAACGCAGAAAACTCAGAATCATGCATTGCACAACTTCACAATTGCCCACGCAAGATATTGAAGCGAGAAAAAAAATTAAAAAAATTGCAGAAATCTCTAACACTATATCAGCCCAGGTCATCAGTGATGGGGCCAAACTGTCATCTCTAATAGGTAAGTCCCTTGTTAGAGATTAATGACCATCACTTGTGACAGGCGGCAAAATTCCACCAGTCACTTCTCTAACGGGCCACATATTATCACTGGTCACTGAGGTGCATAATAGGGAAAAATTCAGTTCACATATTAGCACCCGTCACTGATGTATATTAAATGTGGAAACAAACAAAAATGTTAATCCTTGTTCATCGATGCCGCATTAACACGGTGTCAAAAAAACTGCAAACAGAATGGAATTAATCATTTGGATCTCATACTGCAAACTGAATGTAACAAACTCCTTAAAAAAAACATAGCGGATCTCAATCATCACAATTACACAATCTCACATGAGGAATTACAGAAATTTATCTGAAAACAACAATCTTTGCCAAGCTTTAAATGAGACTCACAGGGATAGAGGAGAAGACTTGGGATGGCCGATTGGAGCTCATAGAGCTAAATCCGATGGCTTGCCGACAAGGATCAAGCGGGCTGCAGGGGCTTACAACCGTCACCACCTCCTTCTCCACTACCGCTACCATCAGATCCGGTGGCCCTTGAAGTTAGGGCAGGTGGATCCACCCATCACGAGATTAAATCTGGTGGCCCACGACCATAAAGAGGCCAAATTTGCCACCAGACTTCAGGCCTACGATGAGGACGACGAGCTTGGTCTAGCGGCAAGGACGACAAGATTGTCTGATGATGAGGACGGTGAGCAACAACAACATTGGGCCTCCTACTTGGCAGCAAGCGACCGTGGAGATGGGGTCGCGGTGGAGTAGGTGGTTGGCTAACTACACTCTTCGCGATAGTGTTGGCAGCTCCCCTCTGACCCGGTGCCCCATAGGCTAGGGCACCTTTGCCGCTATCATCCTCACCGTCGTTGTGGGATGGAGATGTGGTGACGACCACATGCGATGAGGACGAGCTCGGATTCGGTGGATAAGGATTAAGGGAGAGAGATATGTGGATAAGAATTAGGTGGTGACTATGAAATTGATTTTGGAAGAGAGATGGTACAGTGGTCTCCATAACAATGACTAGTAACAAAACAGACCTATATGAGATGGGTGCTCCTCATTTGTGACCGTTTATATTTTTGTACCTATCACGTATCAGGGCTCACTTGTGATGGGCCTATATGTGAATCTATAAGAGATGTTGTGTATCGGATGCACATATAGGCTTGTCATATATGACTTCTTTGTCTGTGATGGGCTAAGTCTTATCGTCTCATCTGAAATGGACTTAGTTAAATCTATTATAAATGAGGTCATTCGTGATGAGATATTTTAGATTATCATAGATAAATCGATCTATACGGAATCCAACAAATTATCTAGAAAAGTACGCATTGCCAATTTCTTAAGGTTTTCCTGGTTAGTCTGTAAAACTAGGCATAGGTTAGAGTCAGAAATTTTTTGACAAAGAATATATTCAGATTAGTCCGTAGAACTAGGTCGGCGCAACAGCCTACAAATTCACCACATTGAAAATGTGACAGCCGCTCACTTTTCACACATTTATTCTCTGCAAATGCAATATGCATTTTTTGGTGTGACTGGAGTCCATGCTTTCTTGTCCGGTTTGTTATCTAAAACTAAAAGGTTTGGCCAGCCTACTGAAGCATCTACAAAATGAACTGCCGAAAGAAGAAAAGCACCCTTTGCTAAGCTGCAAACCAAGCAGCAGCTACCTCAGATATGTTGCCTACATCACGGAGCTATCAGATAACCAATTGTCACCACCTTTTGGAGTAAGATGCCAGCTCTTGTTCAGATATTTCCAACTCACATTGCAGAAATGAGAAGAAGCATCTACAAGGCAGAGTAGGAATCTCAGCAAGTTCACATGGGCTCTGTAAACTTTCTGAAAGGGATTACCGTACCAACTGAAGTTCTCACAAAATAAGTTGATAACTTTCGTAAATTTCCAGCCTACTACTAAGAGAGACCTACCTATAGTACCGCCAAACTTTACGGACCAAAAGTGACACCTAACAATAAAAAATTTAGTACTACTCAGTACTCAAGGAAGATGACCATGCTATTGCAAAGAAAATCAATTGTGCTAATACTCACAATGCCATGTAAATTTCACCTGTGCTTCACTGAATTTCCTGTAAAGTCTCATGCATCTTCTCAGTTCTCATCATGCAGCCAACAGTTCACGATCACAGCGTTCTCATCACGTTAGCATGCACGCTGGATTGATTGATTGATTACCCCTTGACCGAAACGTGGCATCAACCATGGCCTAGAAGCATCGATTACGACATGTCAGGTTAAGTGCGGCAGGATGATCGTCCTCCTGTCCATGGCAAAGCTTGCTTCTTCTCCTGCTTCCATTCTGTCTCAACACCAATCCAGTGGTGAAATGTGACACTGCAGATTGTTGTCAACAACGTTGCCAATGCCATCTTATTAGTGTATAATCATTTTTTTAAGATAATAAAATTTATTCTAGCCTTTGTTTCAAAGAAGCTACAACAATTATTACAAATTTACAGTTCAAAACAACTACAAATTAAATGAAATAAAGAAGAACATGGTTTGATGAAAAACAAGAGAACTATTTGAAACACTAGCCTAAAGACAAAGATGACACAACCTATTGCTAAATCTCCACCCATTGACGAAAATCTACATAATCTACATATAATACCTATCCTCAAACATTTGCAGTGGGGTCCCAAAGTCGAAACCTATTACTGTCTAATCAAAATCAATCTGCATAATGTCCTACTTGGTGTAAACAATGCGTGGAATTTATGGTGTTGGTAGTGTGTCATTTTGCTGAGAATTTCCGTGTTTTAAATTTGACATGAGAGATTACAAGTTTGGGCTACAATTACAGATTTCACTGATTAGATTTTGTCCAAGGTTGAAGGGTTGCTTTCACGAGGACAATTTGAGATAGACTCATGGCAAGGGTCGTTTTCTTTCGTCTCTTTTGTCAGAGTCACGGCTCCAGTACGCAAATTCAGCTGAATACCTGACATGAAGCTTGCTCACTCCGTCACTTCGAGAAAGGAAGCCAACGGCTAGAATAGTAGAATCGAACGTGAAATTGTATCAATTTGATGGGAAATTAATAATTCAAAATGAGACAATGAGATACAGAGAAGATTAAAATCGCCAATTGGAGTGAAATTCGATGCCATAAGACTGAAATTTGATATTTTTGGGGATCGTTATTACGATTCCAGTGTGCATGTCCTCTGTACAAAACCAATCACACACTCTTAACGGATTAAGTTCGTGGTGTCTGCAACTAATTACTACGCGGTAATTAATCTTCCGCGTGATTATGTATATTTACATTTGAAAGAATAAAAGAACATGAGGAGTGAGGAGTCCATCATCCATAGAGGAGGGCTTGATTGGATTCAAGAAGCGATCCTGCCGAAGCCGGCGCCGCCGCCGCCGGCCATCATGAGCTTGAACTCCTCGAAGTTGATGAGCCCGTCGCCGTTGCGGTCGACGCCGTCGATCATGCGGCGGCACTGAGCGACGGTGGCGGCCTCCCCGATCCCGCGCAGGACGCGCGCCAGCTCGGAGGGGGAGATGACGCCGTTGCCGTCGGCGTCGAACACGCTGAAGGCGTGGCGCAGATCCTCCTCAACGGCGGCCGCGTCGTTCGCCGGGGAGGCGCTGATGGCGGCGAACTCCCCGAGGCTGATGTAGCCGTCGCCGTCGGAGTCGGCCTCCTGCATCATGCGCGCCACCTCGTCGTCGGTGACGGCGTGGCCCACGCTGTCGAACAGCTTCGCCAGCTCGTCGCGCGAGATCAGCCCGTCGCCGTTCGCGTCGAACTTCCTGAACACCCGCTCCGTCTCGTCCGACGCCGGCGCCGCCTTGGAGGCGGATAGGCTCGCCTTCGCCGCGAGATCCGACGGCCTCGGCGACCACCGCTCGTTCATGGCCGCCTCCCGCATCGACCTGCTGGTGCTCCCCCGGCCCTTGCGCGAGAAGAACGACCTCACCTTGCCCATCTCTACGAACCCTTCGATGGCGATGGCTAGAAGCAGAGAATCTTGGGGTGAACTCTGAATTTGGGTGGCGATTCGGTGGAGGCGTCCTCGCGGCGGGAGGCGGGAGATATATAGGAAGGGGGGGGGGGGGGACGCGTCGAGGATGGCGTTTCGGTTAAGAATTCGGCGGGGAGAAGGGGCGGTTACGCGTGGGCGGTGAGGAGGGGAGGCTGACAGGTGGGCCCGCCTAATTGTTGGGAGGCAGCTAGGCTTGGCTGGGGCGCTGGTCTGCTCTCCAGCGCGCGCGCGGTTTGGTTCGACGTTTTTTGCGCGTCATTTTCCGTTGGGCACGCAGGAACAGGTTGGCGGTGGCACCGTGGCGTGGCGTGAAACTAGCCGCACGGCGTAATTCACAGTGCATGGGCTTGCTTGGTGGTGGCGCGTCACTTGCCGCGCGTCGCCGTCCGGGGAGCAGGGCGTTGGCGCTGGTCCCGGCGCGCGGGGCTTCTTGGCGTTTTGTTGCTTGATTTGCGAGCTCTGCTTTGGTTTCAAGATTTTTTGTCCTGTCCTTCAGAATAATCTTAACGTTTTGCATAAAGGACTAACAAACTTTTAGTAAAATGCTTAGTTTCAAAATATAAAAATAGCATGTAGTATTTTTTTTTGTCTTAAAAAGTATTTTTACCATTTTTTAATCTCATTAGATTTTATAAATTTAATTTAATTTAAAATTATGGTAAGAGACGATGTGAAAAAAAATCAAACCACATATTTTTCTTAATCGTTGATAGTATTAATGTGCTATATGCTTGTAAAATTACCCTTCTTCGTGGACTCAAATATGAAAAACCAAGAAACTTTACACTTTTCTTGTCTCTACAGTAGATTGAATTCTTATGAACAAAGATAAATATTAAGAGGCGTAAGCGTAGCTCAACTTATTATATTCCTGTTGTTAAAAACCTACCCACTCAGACTTAAATCCTTTAGGTTTTAGATTGATATATATGATCGTATTTATAATTAATTATTTTTTAATGATAAAAGATATATCTATCAACATCAAATACCGATTCAGTCATCGAATATACTTATAGGGATGGATGGATACATCTAAATATTCATAGAGATAAGTCTACCTATGTTTCATTGTAATAAGAATAACGTGCCACAAAGATAGAGTACTAATCATATGATCAGTATATCACAGGCATGGGGAATTGACAAACCGATCGAAAGCAATTCCAAGTCTCCGGACGAGCGCAGTTTGTACGGCCGTTTTTTTTTCTAATTTTACATTTTCTTTAATTAGTCGGCAGTTGCCCGTAAAGTCAGCTAAGCAACGATCGATAAACATGCACGTAGATAAGTCCACCAAATAAGCGCGTTCATGGCGACTTAACCCCTCCAATTAATCCTAGTATAATTGAGTTTCTCCACTGGATGTGGATGGTCCGCGTATGTATATGTTGGTCGCGGTCGCACTTGATCGGTCAAGGTAGGTCCATGCATGCGTGGCAGCACTAGCACGATTCCAATTAGGCCAAGCGGCACATGTGATTGCACAACAGCGAGTTCTTTCACCAAAGTCTAGCTCTGTCAATGCTTCGCCGAAACCGAGTTTCGCCAGAGAGGCATACACGCCGCGATGAAGGGGGGTATTGCAGCCACGTCGTCAACGAGGTGAGTGAAACCATGAAATTAATGAACTTGATTATGTGTTGTACAGGCCGTGGTGTTCCTGAACAAAGTAATATGCACTAATACTCCCTTCAATTTTTTTTAATGTTTGATATCTTATAAACATTTATTTAATAATTCATTTATTAAAAAAACTATTAAAGTGGCCGTACAAAATTATATAATTGTTTTACACATGATTTACTTTAAAATAGTTAAATAGTCAACTCGTTGTTTTAGGATTTTATGAAATCAAACTTTATTATCATTAGATTTCTAATTTTATAGTTTTTAAAAATCACACTAACCATCATCCCTTATTCTTTTATCATCCCTTCACTTACTATTATGACTCACCACCGTTTGTATTTATTGTTCTCCGGACCTTCAAAATTTAAAGTTTGTAGGTAGTGTTTTTATAGTTTTTAGATGTCTTATTGTCATTAACCATTGTCATCAGCTTATATATGTTACCTCTTCTCTTTATTGAAATTTTAAAAATCACACTTGATTATTATTAGGGTTTCATTTTTATAATTTTTAGAAGTTAACCGTCACCATTCTTCTTCTGCTCACTGCCCCTCCTTATCATGGGTTTTTAAAAATCGAATATCACCGTTGGGCTTCAGTTTTTATAAGTTTTAGAAGTCTAGTAAAACACTGTCACTCTACTCCTTTATCCCCTACCTGTTGCACTTTATCACTATTGTTATTAGGATTTTAAAAATTAAACTTAATTGTTATTAGGATTATGTTTTTATATAGTTTTTATAAGTCATGTCAACCATAGTCACCTACAACTTTATGGCGTGCCAATCACCTCTATTTTTCATTATAATTTAGATTTTAAAATTTAAACCTGATCATTAGGGTTTTATTTTATAGTTTTTAAAATTCTTGCTAGCTACCATCACTCACTTCTTCACCGCCTCTCAGCTTGTTTTCTAGCTAATTCTCTTCCTTATCACTTAGATATGCTCACGTATGCGTGGATATTTTGTCTAGACACTGGGTATATTGTTTGGTTTGTATTTGTTTCTCGGCCACCTCGAGCTCTTTTCCTACAGAGGTTGAGTCGTCGCCATGTTATCCATCACCTGGCTTGCGTATTTGCTTGGCTCTGTTCGGACTGCTCGGATAGTCGTGTACTACGTATATATACAATTTACAACGTCATGCATGACCCCTAGTACGACTATTACACTAAGAAATTTCTAAATCATGTTGGACCTCCTTCTTAATTGACAGCTGTAGGTTTTTTTAAATCAAAATAGAACTTATTTTCATCTTGTCTAGATATAAAATAGAGTGGTAATTAATTCTTTTAGCTGAAACTCTTTATATATCTCAATTAATTAGGGTCTTATAATCTAATCCCACCATGGCCGACCATGACCTATTAGTGTAGACATTTCTCATTTTTCTCGATTAATATCGTTATTTCTAGCTTGGACGTAGCCCCATGCATTTACGTGGCTATATTTTCTTTAAGTATCGAATTATATAATTTGTACAAATGCAATCATGATATGTTATATAACTAATGGCAACAATTATTTTCACATGATAATATGAAGTATTTTTTCCTAGCCTCAAATCAAATAGGATGCTAGCTGATTTGGGTGCATCTAGTGGAATAGCAAATATATGCGAAAAAAAAACAGACCCATAATCTATGACGTAACTGTTTTTTAAGCCCTTGTAGTTATAATTATTATACATTTTGGTGCTTAGTTATGTCGAGAAATATATATTTCATTACATAGTTGCATCCCATCCTGGTATTACCGACAGTGATACTTGAGAGGGTAGTGTAAGAGAAGTGCAAATTACCTCTTACAAAGAACCAGTACCAGTCCCAAAACACGATGCGGTTACTCACAGTAATAGAAATATATCACCGTAAATTATAATAAAAATAACAAATAATGAACATATATCTTAACTAACTTGTATGTTTAGAATGACAAAAAGATAACCAGTATATTAGAAACTACAATAGAAAAACACACTGTAGCCAAGATACAAGTAATGGTTTAGATCTATGACAACATCCTATTCATTGCCTTCCCTTCCCTAAAACTTTTATAAAAAAAGAGGTATGAGTACATATGTCAGTAAGACATATAAATGTGAACATACATAGACTTTAAAAGAAGATTGGGTTTATTTCATAACTCTATTTATTATTTTATGTATATAAAATTTCTATGTATGCATTTATCTTGATTGAGGCTCTAGCATTAATCTCAATTGAGAGTAACTATGTAGCCACTCTATTTAGTATAATTTATTATTTATAAGAAACTTAGTTAATAACATAACTCGCAAGTCAGAGTTCATAGATTGAAGCGTGGGCCCGAGGGTCACTTGCATGGCCTAAATACACTGAGTGCATGGGATCGACTAGAAGAATAGGGTTCACATTGGTCCCACCTTTTCTTTTCCTTTTCTTATTTTCTTTTTTTTTATTCCTTCTTCCTTCCTTCTTTTCTTCTATCTTTTTCTCTGCTTCTTTCTCTTTCTTCTGCTGCACAGGACAAGGAGGGGATGGTGACCTAGGATGTAGGACGGCGTTAGCATCGGCCAGTTCCAGTGGTAAGGGACAGGTTCAGTGGTGGTCTATGGTGGCAGGGTGGTAAAGAAGGGGCCACAGGCGGTGGCCCTAGGGCGTAGGTAGCGCCTCACTAGGAAGGAAAGGCGACATAGGGGCGGTGGGGTAGGAGGCTGTGCTGGTAGGGTGAGGAAAGGATGGAGATGTCGATGTCGACTAGGATAGAGGCAACGATACTAATAGGATGGAGGAGCCGGTGGCGACGCAAAGATGGTGAGGTGGCAGGATCTGGTGTGGATATGACGCCTATGTAGGGCTGGCTTGTCCGACTACATACGGTGGCATCAGTGGCTGGGCAATGGCAGAGGTACGGCGTGGCATAGATTTGAGTGCTTAGAGACAGGATTCGTGGCAATGGGGCCGTGGTGGGGCCACGGTGCACAGGAGCGAATGAGGGTGGCCGGATTGGCATTTCATCAAGCACGTGTCGTACGTGTGTGTGAGGTGAGAAAGGAGGGGATAACCACATGCATGAGAAGGAGCGGGTTGCCATGATATAGCTGAATGGCTGACCAGTGGGCCCTGCGAGATGTTACGTGGCGAACAAGCGCATGGAGGAAGTGGTTTATGGGTCATCATGGGCTACCGGGGAGGTAGGGAAGAGACGGAGGAGATAGCCCACGAGGGAAGGAAGAGGAAAGGTAGAGGGAGTAAGGTGCTGAGTTGACGTGGTAAGGAGATTGGTTGGTGGAAAGAAGGAAAGAGGGAGGGAAAGGAGAAAGGGGTTGGGCTAAGAGAGAAATAGAGGCCGATAGAAAAGTTTTTACTTTTTCTTTTTCTAGAGAATTTAAATTAGGATTTTGAAAGGATTTGAATGGGTTTTGAATTCAAACTTTATATACGGTCTCAATAGAATTTTTGTGATTTCAAGGTAAGATATGAAACGGGTGTTTGAAAGATTTAAAGGAATATTTAAGTTCTAATTTGATATTTGTACTCACAAATAAATTCAAGATTGTCAAGCAAAGAGCTTCAAGATTAGGACTTATATATTTTAGAAATAGATTTGATTTTGTGGAAACAAAAGAGAGATAGTTTTACAGGGGTTTTGGATAAGGTTTTAGAGAAATTTGAATTTTAAAATTTAAGTCTAGGAATTCGAATCTCAAGATTTGCTAATGAGGAAAATTTTGGATTGAAATTTTTTAAGGTCAATGAAACAATTATTTAAAACTACGATTTTTATTAAAATAGTTTTTAACGGCTAAACTAAAACCAAAATGTTACAATAGTTTACTTTTATATATATATATATATATATTTCTACTCCACAAAAAGAGGGAGGTAGAGTATATTTTTCTATTTGAATTCAATGCAGAGTTTTTTTAAGTAATGACACAATAATCCGATATATTTTCATAGTTATAATCTAGTCTATTATGATCGGACGATCTGTATTTATCTTTTTTTTATGGTAATACCATACCTGGATCGCAAACATGATTCCTTTTTTTTATCTTTTCTATTGTTGATACGGTAGCACCTGAATTTTGGTTGGTTGCATGCATAGTTTCTGCTATACTACTATGCATCGTAGACTCTATGCATGACAGCACACGTGGCATTGGTGACCAATCAATCGAGTCCACGTCACATCACACAGGCTGCGATAGGCACATGCAACCTTGCCAGCATCTGGTTATATCCGTCGTTCCTAATTTTTTTTACATGGAATCCGAGTCAATCAATATTGCTTTACTCGGATAGAATCCATGTCATATTCGGAACCAGATTCATCAGTAGACTTTGTAAAATATTTATATTAAATCTAGACCTTTAGACACATTACAATCAAACAGTGTATATTTTTTCTTTCTTTAATATGATAATTTCTCCTTCAATATAAATACACTGGCTTCTTTTCAAGCCATATTAGATAGATAGACGGTGTGACTAACTTTAGTTATAGAAAAAAGTTACATGAGGGTTTATTTTCATGGTTATAAGTTTAGTTTTTAGTAAGATTAAGTCGTATTTTCAATATTGTATTTTTATAGTCGTGGATAATTTAGCCAATCCCAGCTTACATCTTGAATTTCATTAGGTAATTAAAATATAATTAATCCTGATTGTTTCACAGTATTAAGCCCAATTGTTTCATCTTGAATTTTTATATTCCAAATTATCTTCAAGCTTCTTAATATAGAATTTAACTTACTTCTTAATATGTACACACGCACTCACTACATGAGTTTTTTAATTAATATAATCTAATCTAGTTCACCTACTCACTCACTGACTCACTGCACACGGTGACGAAGGTCACTCTGATAGAGGGCTGGCATGGCAGGCTTTGAGGAACACCCTGGTTGGCTGGCCTTTGCCTTTACGTAGTATATGTGCATGTTGTTTTGGACGTATCCATCTCTAACTCCTCAACCTTTTCAGCAGTAGCTTCTAAAAAAAATTCTCTATAAGACTCCGATTCCAACATATATCTATCAAATCAAATCTCAGCCGTTAAAATGTAAAGATCTAATGATCGATATTTTTCTCTTTTTTTATTAACGTGGTAATTTCTAGACCTTTAAAACGAACATAGTTTCTTCTTTTTGAAGGATACGTAATAGCTTATTCTATCCTAAAATAAGATTATTTTTGTTTGTCTAAAATAAGTTTATTTTTAAATAATTATTGTATTAGAGTTTATAAAAGTATAGAATAAATGTATTAAAACTAGATAAACTGAAAAACAAATGCATTATAACTATATAAAGTGAAGGATATTATAATCTTTTTCTTTTGTATTGGTATGTGTGGATTTGGTGAAAAATAAAGTTATTTTAGGACGGATGTAGTATTATTTATTTTATTATGATTTGTTTATAACTAGAGGTATTTTAAGGCTGGCTTATTTTTTCATATTTTTATAAAAAAAAGACAATAAAAAACAAATGTAAAAAAAATCAATGGTGTTCAATATTAAAAACCGAAAGAAATAGGAGTATACGATTTTACAGAACACTTTAAGATTGTGATCCGGATTTTTCTAGAGAACACTTCGAATTAAATGACAATTATTTGTCGAATAGATACTCCGTGCCATACATGAGCATCCTTGTGTTACCTCCACCAATTGAAATATGATGGGTTGTATCAACCCATCAACTGACTCCAATCGGTTGCAAGACGTGGAGAATTTGGATGAACCAGAGGAGCACTATCTTAAGCAATCAAATAACCTGCTTTAATTCAGCCATGCATGCCAGCCAAGTATCCCGAATTCCCGATATCGCTGGCAGGATAACTGCATGCCGATACGTAATGCAATTGCAATCCGTGCACCAAAATGGATCTATCCCCGTCACCCCGTGCATGCGTAGCATGTCGAGACGTCGACGTGCATCCATCGTCTCCGTACCGTACGTGGCCGGGGGTCGGGTCAAGCGACGTCGTCGTGTCGTCATTTACGCATGCCATGACTTGGCTTGTACGGTTTCAGCTCGACCAAGGAAATCTAAAGCTAGTGTATTTCGCAGAAACTGCACCGGATCAGGCGGCCCAAAGGACTCCCGCGGTGTGGACGAATTGATGACCCAGAAGGTAGGTTAGCCGGTAACCAAACCAGCGAAAGCGCGTACGTCCGTGTGTACGGGCGAAATTGCGGTGAGCTGTGCGTGCGACCCGCGAGTCAGGCCTACACTCTCGCCTCTCGGAAGTCGCCGCCACGGGCGCGTACGGCTGTATTTCGCACTAATTGACTTGCCCAGCGGCCGCCCGCGTCTTGCAAGCTACTTCCTCCGTCTAGTAAGGCTCACGTTGATTCAGCCACCAGACGTGGCAACTTGACGGTACATTATTATAAATTTAAAAAATAGATTTATAATTTTAAATATATATATATATATATATATTACAAAACGTAACGTGCTATAGAAATTTACTCACCTCACCTCTGTAGCTGAATCAAACTGGCATAAGGGTTAATTTGTAGCATTTAAAATTTATCAATTTTTTTTTGATTTGTAGCTCCTTATTATATTAAATAAATCATATTCTCTAATATACCTCTTTATCTCTCACAGTGCGGAAGCCTAGATAAATTTAACTATGTTAAATATTTTCTAGGATATTATATTTTTCAAGTCCTACGATCAAATTTTACGTGCAGCGACGAACTTGAGCGGCTGTCCAGGGTTGTCATACGGTGGCTCCATCACTAAATTTTATATTATAGTACTACTTTCATATTAATTAATATTAAAAATATAAGAATGGTTGATTGTATTCCCTGTTAATGTATCAGTATATATATAGTTAGTCGGAGTGGCTTACACACGCAACCATACAGCTACATACGCGGGTTAATATACTATAATTACAGTAGACTAACACTCCCCGTAGTCTAATCGGGAGCATCGCGAACATTCAGGCTAGATTGAAACTACTGAAATAGTGAGGTAGGAAGGCCCTTGATAAAGACATCGGCATACTGCGATGTCGTAGGAATATGTAAGACCCGAACGTGACCAAGGACGACCTTATCTCGAACGAAATGGAGATCAATCTCAACATGCTTCGTTCACTGATGCTGCACCGGGTTGCTGGAGAGATATACAGCACTGATATTGTCACAATAGACCAAGGTGGCACGTCGAGGGGGGTGGCAAAGCTCAAGGAGCAGCTGGCGCAGCCAGGTAGCTTTAGCAACACCATTTGCCACAGCACGGTATTCAGCTTCAGCACTCGATCTAGAGATCGTATGCTGAGGCTTGGAAGACCAGGACACTAAGTTATCCCCGAGAAATACTGTATAACCAGAGGTCGACCGGTCCAGAGACCCATCGGCGAGCAATTTGTGACGATAAATCTACTTTCCAGTCACAACATTGACACCAGGAAGGCGAGGCACAAGACTCCATGTGTCATTGACAATCAAAGCGTCATACTCAGCCTACATAGCAGATCGCCAATTGGGGTCTGACAAGGCATCACGAACGGAGCGAGAAATAAGCAACATGGGTACAGCGTGGAGATTGAGGCGATCCACGGGCTGCGCAATGCCATCTTTGCCACGTGTGCGCATAGAGTGCGCATTAGTTACCGGAGGGATGACAGTCGATCGAGTGGCAGCTGTGTGGCCGGTACCGCTGGCAACAACCTGAGCACGAGCAGCAGGGGCAGTAGGACCGGCAACACTCGTGGTCGGTGGGGCACCGCTGGCAGCGACCTGTGAGGGGTGCACAGGGGCAGTGGCACCAAATGACGTGGACTCGGGCGACCACGGCCCTGCACCAAGGCTCGACGGGGCAAGTAGGGCCATGGGCACGGGGTATGCCGCTGAGGAATCAGCTGTACCTGCACGCAAAAAAGAGGCTCTAGGAACTAAAGCAGTGAGATCATGATCATAAACAAGGAAGTCCAGGGTGGAGGGTGCCATGGATGTGGTAGACATGTCAGAGAAAGGGAAGAAGGATTCATCAAAAACAACATGTCTAGAAATGAGAATGCGGTTTGACTGAAACTCGAGGCATCGATAGCTTTTATGCTCCGAGGAGTAGCCGAGGAACACGCATAGAGAAGAACGAGGAGCAAGTTTATGGGGCGCTGTAGAGGACATATTGGGGTAACAGGCACAACCAAAAACTTTGAGATGATCATAGGAGGGCGGGACAGAAAAGAGAACGGAGTATGGTGTGGAAGAGGCGAGTGTTGTGGTGGGGAGGCGGTTCACAAGATATGTGGCAGTGTGAAGGGCCTCAACCCAGTAAGCTGGAAGGAGACTCGCCTGAAACAAAAGGGAACGCAGAGAGTTATTGATGGTACGAATATAACGCTCTGCTTTACCATTTTGTAGAGAAGTGTATAGGCACGACATGTGGAGGGCAACACCGTGGGAGAGAAAAAACGTGCGGGCCTGGGAATTATCGAATTCACGGCCATTGTCGCACTGGATGCTCTTGATGGTGGTGCCAAACTGTGTACGAACATACGAAAAAAAGGTAGAAATAGTGAAAAATATCTCATATTTGAGACGAAGGGGAAAAGTTCAAATGTAGTGAGAGCAATCATCAAGAATAACAAGATAATATTTGTATCCTGACACACTAACAATTGGAGAGTTCCATAGATCACAATGGATTAAATCAAAGTTGTGAGTAGCATGAGCGGTACATGAACCAAAAGGTAGACGTACATGATGACCGAGTTGGCACGTATGATATAAATGATCGATATCATCTTTATTGTAGGAAATGACATTGGACATAAGAAGTTTGAACAAAACGTCGCGCCCAAGATGACCGAGACGGCGATGCCAAAGGGAGGTGGGTGCGGCGACGAATGTGGAGGTGCTGGTAGATGGTGCAAAAAATGGGTAGAGATCACTAGAACTATTGCACCTGGCGATCACGTTTTTGGTTTGCAAATCCTTCACAGAAAGACCAAATAGATCAAACTCAATGAAACAATTATTGTCGGTGGTAAACCGATGAATAGAAATTAAATTCTTAATAATGTTAGAGGATACGAGAACATTATTAAGAGTAAGATCACGGTGCGGTAAGGAAAAATGATGAGATCTAGTGACAGTGACAGGAAGTAAATCACCATTGTCCACAACGATAGATGAAGGAGTAGAAGAAGAGGGTGGGGAAATAGTGGAGAGTATACCAGCGCTCGAGGTCATGTGGGAATAGGCACCCGTATCAGCATACCATTCAGAGGCCGGTTGGTTGAGCGTCATGGCGTTGAAAGAGTACGACAGGGAGTCTTGGTGCTAACCTCCATGACTAGGCGGCCAAGGTGCTGCCTGGTATGCCGGTGAGGGCGCTTGGAAGCCCGATGGTGTAGCTCCCCCGTAGTACGTGCCATACGGGGACGAGGGGGCACCGTATGTGCCACCATAGCTACTGGGAAGAGCACCAAAACCGCCATAGTGCGGGGCTGCGTGAAACGCAGGCTGTGGCGGCGGAGGACGGCCAGATTGATCGTACGGCCACATGCGCATGGTGCCAGCCCATGGGTAGGCAAATGACGGGTACATAGTCGTTCCAGGAGGGACGCCGCCTTGTCCACCTGGGGCCGCTCCAACAGAGGTCGCTGGAGAACTGCCACTAGTAGAATTGCCGCGTCCACCACGACCGCGGCGGTGGCCATTGCGCTGGCCTCTGGTTGGTGCAGCTGAGCGCGGAGGAGGAGGCGCCCCCGGACGAGGGGCAGCTGTGGCACCTGGGCCGCAGGACGTGGTGTTGCAGCGACGAGAGCGACCGACGGGGACGGAGGACGAGCGTCGATCTCTAGCTCCTCCAACAATAGGGTGCTTCCGTAAACGTTGGAAACGGCCGGTGCATTTTGAGAATGGACACCATATGGCGAAACTTGCCACTGAGGCCACGGAGAAGCGTGAGGACCATCTGCCGGTCGCCGATAGGATCGCCGAATTCGGCGAGGAAGGCAGCCATGGATTCAAGACGATGGCAGTAGTCGATGATGCTCAGGGAGTCCTGGCGAAATGTGCGAAACTACGTCTCGAGGAGAAGGGCACGAGACTCCTTCTGGCCGAGGAATTCATCCTCGAGATAGCACCACACATTACGGGCGCGTCCGGGCTGCATTATCAGCGACTGCTGCTAGTCGCTGGAGACGGTGCTGTACACCCACGTGAGGACGCAGTAGTCCGCCTGGAGCCACGCCGGGCGCGCGGGGAACGCGTCATCCTTAAGGACGTGGCGGGTGAGGGCATATTTCCCAAGTATAGTGAGAAACATGCAGCGCCACTTAGTATAGGAGTCCGTGCCTTGTCGAGGACGATGGGGGTGAGCGCCTTGATGCTGACGACGGCGGTGGTTTGCGCCCAGAGAGCCGCGTGAGCGCTTTCGTACGCGTCCAGAGCGTCGTCAGCGCGAGAAGGATCGGCCGCGAGACAACGTTCTTCGGAAGTGCCGTCGCCAGTGTTGCCGCCAGCCATGGGGGGCACGACAGCCGATCAGAGGGATCAGCCGATAAGAGTCGGATCAGCAGCCGATCGGCCGATCGGATTGGTAATGGGCAGATTGGCTGGACGATGAGCAGCCGATCAGATCGGGTGGCCGAAGAGCAGCCGATCAGATCGGGTGGCCGAAGAGCAGCCGATCAGATTGGATGGATCAGATCGGCAGTAGAGATCGACTGCCGATGAGCAGCCGATCCGATCGGATGGATCAGATCGGCACAGGTGGCCGATGAGCAGCCGATCAGATCGGATGGATCAGATCGGCAGTAGAGAGCAGCCAATCAGTTCGGAGGCCGATCGGATCGGCAATAGGGAGGATCCGATCGGGTCGATCGATGGATCCGATCAGATCGGATTGGTGGGCGATCTGGTTGGCAACAGAGAGCCGATCGGATCAGTAATAAGCAGGATCCGATCAGACCGATCGACAGATCCGATCAGACCGATCGACGAATCTGATAAGGCCGATCGGCGGGCGAGTTGGTTGGCAACGGAGAGTCGATCAGCCGATCGGCTCGGCAATAAACAGGATCCGATCGGACCGATTGACGGATTCGATCGGCGATCTGGTTGGCAACGGAGAGCCGATCAGCCGATCGGCTCGGCAATAAACAGGATCCGATCGGACCGATTGACGGATTTGATCAGATCGGATCGGTGGGCGTTTTGATCGGCGGCAACGCGGGAATAAGACCGGCGACATCTAGTGGTGGCAATCGAATCGGCGACGGGCGCTGGTGTAGAAGCGCAGGTAGGATCGAATCGGCGACCACACCCGGTGACGAGGGCAACTACGGGGTAGGCGATCAGATCGACAGCGCTAGCGATGAGACCAGCGATACTCTCGGTGACGTGCAGTCGGCATCGGTGGTGGCGGTCGGATCGGCGACAAGCGCTGGTTCAGAAACGGCGACGTTGAGGGCGTCGGACCTCGGCAGTCTCTCGTAAAGTAGTGGCGGAGAAGGAGACCAGCGACGGCAGCAACGACGGCAGTGTTTTTGGTTGCGAAAAAATAGCGGATTGAAACCATAGAAATTGTTGATTGTATTTCATATCAATGTATTAGTATATATAGGTAGCTGGGATGACTTACACACGTAACCTACACATGCGGGTTAAACTACTATAATTAGACTAAAAAATATAATGACACTTTGTTATTTTTCTCTCCGTACCCATTTGTCTTAAAATTACTGTAAATTAAAGTTGAAGTAGTACCAGTAATTTCCTAACGGTGAGATTTAAACTAAACTCGCGTACGGACTCTATAGATTAATCATTTCATTTTTGGTGAGCAGTTGTCGTGGTCGCTTTCATAAGGAGACGGACGAGTAATAATAAAGCAGCGTGCGTGCGTGGAATCCCTTCTTCCCATCTGGACACGTGTTCGGCCGGCGCCGTCAACCCATCGGAGAAGGGAGAGGGGGTCCGTTTCAGTTTTATGTTCAAAAAGTTCTAGAATGTTCCGTAGCCACGCATGCTTGAACATCATATCAAATCTTAGGCCTCCTTTGAATTAGAGGACTTTCTTAAGGATTTGCAAATGATTTTAATCCATAGAATTCTATTTTTATAGTATCCTTTGGATTGAAGGGAAGAAACTTTAAAAATCTATGAATTTGGTTTCCTATTCCTCATTCCATCATAGATTATGTCTTTTTTCTTTGAAAAGTCCAATACATTTTCTTTCTTTCTCTCTCTCCTCTCTTACCTAAACAAACTTCCCCTAACTTTTTATGTTTTATTTTCTAAAAACCATTTAAAGGCACTAGTTTTAGGATTACTATGTTTTAAAATTATGTAGTTTTTACAAGAGCATAACATTTAATTCCTACTAATTTTCACGTTCCTACGTTCAAAGGAGCCTAACCTAAGCTGACGAAAATCCTGCCAATTGATTGGGGAATAAGATCCTCTTTAGGTGAATGTAGAGTTGCTAACATATGGGCCTACACATTTCAGTGACTTTAAAGTATAAAGTTAGGTATCTTAAGGTGCTTTTGTTTCCTTCTCCTCCTAATTTCTATTTTCTCGTTTTTCACGCATACGTTTTTTATGGTATGCTTTTTGTAAAAAAAATAGAAATGTTACTTTAAAAATCATATTAATTTATTTTTTAAAGTTTTATTAAGTTGATACTTAATTAATTATTCACTAATCCACTATTTCATTTTACCTGCGGAAGGAATATTTTTTTCAACCCTCAGCAACAAACACAACCTAAGTAAGAGGATGCACGTCCATTGATTGAACCAGATGACGCAACTGTTTTCTGACACGTGTAATTGGGAATTGCCCACGCATCGCTCGCTCCCAATCTCGCACTCTCGCTTACATTCGCGGGGCGCGCTTGGCATGGGCAATTGGGCATGTGGGTATCCATGGACCAAGCAGTGCTCCAGCCCAGAATAGGCCGAGAAGCCTAGCAAGGGAGAAAGAGATACGGAGAAATGGGCTGGGTCGATATCACGGCTCATGACGGCATCTCGTGATTGGAGCAAAGAGTTCATGCATGCTATACGACTGTAGCAGCTAGATGTGCAATAAAAAAACAGGTGTGACATTTTCAGATTGGCAATGTTAGGAATAGGATATACCAAGTAAATAAAATCATTCACAACGTAATGTTCCCAATCTAACCGTACAAGTTGGATTTGGGGTTTTATTTATCGTAGCATACTATTATTTTTCTAACAATATAAATTTTTTTACTTGATTGGTTTGTTTGTTTTATACAGCTTATCAATTATACCTCAACCAATTAGAAATGCTAAGCTCCTATGCACATTTATCACCGTTAAAAATGCTAATGTCCTCAGTTCAACCCTTTCTTTTTAGAACCCTCAGTTCAACCCTTAACGGTCAAGTGAAGCATCGTAACCATACACACGCATTATCACCGCTGAAAATACAACAACTAGGGTTAGCTTGAGCGTTTGAGGTACTGATCCACAAAGCAGATGTCCTTTGTTCAACCCTTAACGATGGATTGAAGCATCTAAACCATCCATCAAGACATGGGTGTTGAGCAAACCAAATGGAGCAGAAGACCAAAGATTTGCATAGAAGAGAAAAGGAAAAAAAATTAAATAACAGAATAGTTGTTATTAAAAAATAATAATTAGGAAGATAAATAATGAAATCAACTATCGAATCAATAATCAGAAAATCCTATTAAGGATCATTTCAAATATATGATTTTTGTAAGAATTTTAAGCATGTTGGTACATCCTAAAGAAACTCTAAACAATATGCATAGGCTAGAAGAACCCTTCGTAATGTCGCATAACCCATTAATAACAAAATATGGGTTGTCTGATCTATAAATTGAGAAATCAGCCATCTGATTCCTCATGGTAAAATATCAGTGTCCCAACTTTCACATTTCTAGCACGTCTTACATTCTCTTCCATTTGCCAAATATCATATAGGTTCTTAAACAAACTTCTCCCACATCCTAACTTCTACATTTCTAGTCTTACATTCTCTTTTAATTACCCCTCAACTCTTATCATGAATAACACCACAATTGGTGACACCTCCTCCCATTTACCACTTCACTTTTCTTCTCCTGGCCTTCAGCCTGTATCACCCTAGTCGCTACTGTGGATCACTAGCAAGAGAGGTCCTAAATCAAGGCTCACGAGATTAAGTGTGAGTATATATGAAGACCCTCGATCTTAGTGAAATCAAATCCATTACCACAAAGATGCTATGCCACTCTTAGATCCCAAACGACGGCGCTAAATCACCCACCCTTCTTGGCTTTGCTACCCTCTGCCATCTCTTTCCTAACATCATCACTGTTTCCACTACCACTGCCACTGTCGCTACCTCATTGCGTCGTCATATATACCAAATGAGGAGAGGAGAAGGAGAAAAGATGAGGCATGGACGTTAGAAAGGAGGTGCAAAGCTAGATAGAGGTGGAGGCAGAGACAACGTTGCGGACATGAGGGTAGATAGAGGTGGCAGCATCATGTATGATAAAGGTGAAGAAAGCAGTGACATAGCATGATGAGGAGTCGACACCACTAATAGCAAAGCTAGGATTTAGATATGAGTGGGGGCAAGGCTAAATTGCTAAGTGACAATGATTATTTAAAAAAGAAAGCAATTATAAATTTACTACTGTTTTAAAACATTATTGTAAAACTGCTACTATAATACTATAAAACTGTCACCAAAACTATCATTTGAATGGCATTCTTGCAAAATATTAAAAAACCAGTGGTAATTTTGCAAATTTACCATCTTTCTAGCCCACATCGACACTAAGCAATTCTCTTTTTCAACAACTTATAAATTGGTTGGGTTAACATTTTTAGAACAAATATGAGAGCTAGAACCAGATGGCATGCAATAACACTAAAATTTTTCTCTTCATAATTGTACAAGAACAACTAAAGTTTAAATAAATTGGCAAGTACAAAATTAGATATTGACAAATGGAGCAGCAAATTGCCTATGTTTTTATAAGTTGTAATATTTTAAGTAGTAAGTACTAATTACTAATATTTACTAGTGTAATGGGATTCAAAATTTTGAAATTAGAGATTGGCAAGCAAGCAAGCGATTAGCGATTATTGATTTGCAGCAGGCGTTGGTGCCTTTTGTTGGCCATGTGCCCAGGCCAACACCAACACGGCAGCATGGCAGAAATCAAAATACAAGAGACCCCTAAAACTTGCTTAGGTTGCACGTTGGAGTCAATGGGACCAATAAACAAGAAACCAACTACTTCACAAAATAACTTGCTGATTAATTAGTAGATCATGAGGAAAATAATATATTTTTGGGGTGGGGGGATTGGGACATGCCTCTGTTCATCCCCCTTGTTCCACTACTGGACACCACCTCCTCCCTTGTTCCTCGGTACCTCCTATAGCCGCCTTGTCTATCTCTACCTTTGTTTTCCGCTCTCCGTCACTATCCACCATGTCAGGATTGGCCCAACTATGCCAATATTTGAGGTATGCTTTAGCTAACCTAACTAGCTAAAGTGGAGCATGCATATGAAGGTACTTGAGTAATGGTTTCAAATTTGACCCTTAGCTATGTGATCTCTTCTTGTGTTTCTAATCCATTAGGAACTACTTGTGGCCCACCAACGATAGGACTACAGGAGGAGAAAAGGCTAACAATAATGCTCAAAGGTGCATGACTGGTAGGTAGGAGTTTGGGGCTAATGTCTCATGAACGAAGGGGAGAGGGCGGTTGCATCTAGGAGATGGGAACAATGAGAGAGGGGAGGAGGTAGGCAAAGCAAGTGGCAATGGAGAGGATGGGGGTGGGGAGGAGACAGTGTTGGAGACTTAAGGAGACAATGCCATAGTGTAGGAAGGAAGGAGGCGACGATGGTGGAAAGAGAGAGGAGGGCTAGGTAGCATGTAGGAGATGGCGGCAGCAGCGAGGCAGTTATGGCTAGGAAGAGGGTGTAGCTAATTACATGCTAGCTAGGGAGCTAGTACAACACAATGTCGAGGTTTGATTATGAGATGGAAATCGTTTTGAAAATGCTAGGAGACAAGGTCCCATTCCCCATCCCCTGCATGGAACTCCCTTTCACCTTTTACCCCCACTATCCCACATCTCAAGCAAAGCTTTGAGGCCTCCAAAAAATCCCCTCCCAACCCTTTGCCTCTAAGATTGATTCAATGGTGATGTTCCACTTGTGATTGGTCACCCCTAAGATGAGCACCTCCAGTGTCCATAGAGAGGCACAAGCTACGCAAGGCCATCAGAGCCAGCAATTTCGGTGTAGTGTGGCTGATATGGAATAAGGAGACCAAGGAGCTGGTCATAAGTACCACCATTCCCTATCACCATCACAAGCCGCCACCTCCCTCTCTGCTCTCACCTCATAGGTAGCGCTACTGAGGATGCCCCTATGGTAGAGAATCACACCACTGAGTTTCCTAAAGTGCTCCTGGCAATTGTGTTTAGCCTCCTTGACTCCGACGACTACTGGCTTGCCGTCAAGGTTGCATCATGCCTCTAGCTAGCCCATGATGGAAAGGCACTGCTCCACACTATGATCCTTTGGATCCTCATGCTTACCTGTTGTCTCCAAGCTCGTGCTCAAGTGCAGTTGTCATCCTGAGAGAATCGATGACTCCAAGCTTGCCCTTGTTGCCCACCACCTCGGCACATCCCTTCACTGTCTCAAGCTCCGCTCCCTCCGCCACTACCTAAGCTTGATGGCACTAGCAGCTATAGGTGGGTGGCAAGGCAACATCACTGGTGGGGGGTAGCCATCAAGTTGGAGAGTTGACATTGGTAACCATCACCACCCTTTCTCCTCTATCCTTCTTAGCTTAGATCTGATACTGATAGAGTATCAGCTAATACCATCATGTATTAGGTCTAATACCAACCGGTATCAGCTAGTACCGATTGATATCAGTCAATATCGATGGGGTACTAGATCTGATACCTACCTGATATCATTCCATTTAGATGGTATCCCGTAGTATAGCAGCACTAAGGATTTGTGTAACATTCTATCCTAATCAAGCAAACACCATACCATCTAGAATGATTGTGTCCAGAAGTTACCGTACATCTAACCGAACAAGCAAGTTTCGTTGCCTTCATTGTTCTACAGTAAAAAGAACTAATTTTTTCTTAAAAATTCAAAACCGCTTTAAAGTTTTTCTCTACCTTTAGGTAGAACTTTCCTAGATGTTGTGGTTGAATTCGAATCCTCCTCAGACTAAAGATGGCATGTAACGGTTTAAAAAAACACACAAAGAAAGAAAGAAGATGACATGTAACATAATTACAGAATCCAACTGTTAACGGGAAGCAAAGTCCGGTTGTTTATGGGTTAATATGTGCACCTTGACTTCTAGAGCAAGATTATCTAAGCAGACACACGAATCTCAATGAAGCTAGCAACATCAACAAGATAACATCGGTCTCTACCGTTCATAGAGCTAGTTCTACCATAGTGCATTACCAAAAAGATAAGCAACATTATTTTTTATAGTAGAAAGAAATTTACAAGTTTATAGTCGTGAGAGGCTATAATTAGAAAAAAAACACCACCACATACTAACAACTCCTATACACACTCATGAGAAAAGAATTAATGCTAAGCCGACCGTCGTTATGTGTGACCGGTCACTATAAACTCATCAATAGGACATGAACGCACCACCCTACTCTCTCTAAGCAGAAGGTCATTAACGTACTCTCGGTCATTCCTAAGGAGAAGGGCTATCAAGGGAGAGGGTGAGAGAGAAGAAGATCCACTCGTACCTTGTATAAGCCTATTGGCGACAACCAAAAGTACCATCGTAGACCATACTGATTGGAGGCGGGAATGGTAGAAACAGGATATCCTTCATGGCGCCTCTAAGAAGGTCACAGCTCTAAAAGTGCCACCACCACCATTGAGGGAATTCCGAACATTGTTTTCACCCATAGGATCCCACTAGAGAGAAAAAGGAAGGCACATCTCGACAATGCTCCCAAGAAGGATCGTGGCATCCAAAGATGTCGACATTACTGGGTCAAAGGAAAGTTGGACTAGTCTTTCTCCTAAAGCCACCTTCCATCATCGACCATCGTCAACACATGTACACCACCATACCGATGCCCTTTCGTCGACCAGCCCCTATCGGCCTTAAAAAGGCCCTCACAAGGGCCTTCCACTCCTATTGCCATCACATCTATGCCCCATCCGTTGGCACCTCTGCACACTGGCGTCTTGCAACCATACTCACCTATGTCATCGTAACCCCGACTGACACTCGTCGGACCTCCAAACAACCATAAGGGCAAGATCACCCCCTAACCACCACGTCTACCCTATCATTGAGCTTCTTGTGATTGGATCTACAGAGACCAACCATAGGTGGTGAGGATCTCTAAGGAGAAGGTAGAGGCCCAACTAGAGGGGAAGCAACCTATTGCCACTGGATCCAAGTGCGAAGGCCTACATTCCTCATCCGCTAATGTCCCCCATCGCCATCACCCATGCTTGAGCGAAGGCATGAGAGGAAAAAGGAGCCAACAGTGTGGCTTGGTCATCGCGCCTCTTCCTCTTGCTCCTCGCGCCACTAGCCGCCACCGCAGAGTTGAAGTCCATCACTGCCAACCACCACCACCACCACCATTGTTGGCTTGGACTCCTTTGCCGCCAGTCACCAACACTGCCTACAAGTGACCACCATCTGGCAGACACCAGGTTTGGCCTGAAAGATGTCAGATCCGATCTCAACGACCTCATCGTTATAGCCCTAAGCATGGGAGTTGCCGCCAATAGCAAGTCCATGAGCACCCGAACCATAGCCTAGTGACATCGAGAGATGAAGAGGAAGCCTCACTGCCACCTTCTTCGCAACCACAGAAACTTTCGATGGCGGCGAGATGGAGGGGAGGAGGGGGAGGTACAGCGGTGCAGGTGTCGAGTTCCGCCCATGCATGATGGATGACTTAAGCAGCATTATATTGAACATAAAGTAGATTAGAGAGATGCAAATCCATGGTGGCATTGGCTGTGTGCACTACATGGCCGGACAACTGAATACCCCAAGGAAAAGATTTTTTTTAAAAAAAACCATAAATACTTCGTTGATACTATAGCAATCAAGGAGTTACATGAAATCAAAACTCGATTAATTGACTACCACTAATTAACAAGAAATAGAATCACAAGACATCGGCTTCTTGATCACTACTAGTAACTAGCAAGAACTCGTTACAAGTAACCAGGACAGATCAAACTAAAATCTACAGCTCTTCGATCAAAGCTTAAGTTCCTCTAAGATATACCCTGCGTTGATTTGAGAGAGCTGTTCATCTAAAATAATTAAATAAACAACAAAGTAGAAGAAACAACAAAAATTAAAAGGCAACGAAATAATCTACATCGGGAGAGGGTGCAGCGGAATTGCGTCGAACACCACCGCCGCCGGCGGTGCAAGCCTCACTCGGTGAGCGAGCGGTCGGCCTCGCTATCCACATCCATCGCCGCTGCCGCCGCCGCGGCTCTCGCATTGTCTCTCAAATCCCCGGGAGCCAGGGGGAAAAGCTCGAGGCACTCCGGCACCGCGCCTGATCTTTTAGGCCCCGCAAGAGCCGGTAGTGTCTGCTTCTGGTGGTGGAATCCCGGCGTCAGAGGGAACAGTGCCAGGCACACCGGCGTCGGCCTTTCCCCGCCGCCGGCGCCGACCAGGCGCTTGCGGAGGTGCGTGTTGCAGCGGTTCTTGACGGCGTTGTCGGTGCGGCCGGGGAGGAAGGACGCGATGGTGGCCCAGCGGTTGCCGTGGACGCGGTGCAGCTCGACGATCTGGTCGTCCTCGCTGGCGGTGAAGGGCTGGGCGGCGTTGACGCCGGGGTCCAGGTGCTTGGTCCACCGGTTCCGGCAGGACTTACCGCTGCGGCGGCGGCCAGCCTCCGGGATCATCATCCGGCTGATAATGTTCCAGTCCCTGTTGCCGTGCTCCCGCACCAGCTCCCGCAGCAGGTCGTCCTCCTCCTTGGTCCACCCCACCTTCGAATTCTTCGCCACCTCCTCCTGCTGCCCCGGTGGCGGTGGCTCGCCGCCGGCGCCTCCCGGCGCTCCTCCCTCTAACGCCGCCATCACGTTCGATCGCTTCCTCTTCTGTTCTCTTGGGTGATGAATAAAGTGGAAACGGTTGGATGAACGCTGAGAGCCGTGGCTACTCATGCAATATATAGCTGGAAGGAATTCGAGTCGGGTTCAAGACGTATGAGTTAATTCGAGTCGGGTTCGAGAGGGTCTCTTTGAGTTCGTTAGCTTTTTTTCATCCGCAAATTTAAAATGATTGGATAGGGTCCATAAGGATACAGTAATCTATAACCTGTGCTGCCAGATTTTGTTTTCAAATATTCCTTAGATATTTGGATCGCATCCATGTCCTTGAGAATTCAAAATCCACACCACAAAATTGAGTCTATCTGCACATCCACACACACAGCAGAATTAGCAGCAGCAGAAACAGAGCGGCGATGAAGACCATTGCAGCAGAAGTAGATGACGGCGCCGCCTTCTTCTTCTTCCACTTGCTCCGGCATGGGCGGGGAGGATGCCGGAGCCGGAGGCGAGCTCCAGGGTCTCTCATGGCCACCTTGCTCCTGACTAGCACCGAGTTGGTCACCCCCTGCACGTTGTTGTTCACGTAGATGTTGACGCAGCAGCAGCACCTGCTGCCGCTCGCCGACACCGACATGGTCGCCCCCGTGCTCCGGTTGCACCGCTCGGAGGAGCAATCGTCGGCAACACCCATCGCTGGTGAGGCCGGTCGGTCGGAAGGTTGATTTCTGAAACTGAGGAAAACAAGATCTGCAACCTGTAGGAATTAGGATGGAGTGCAGCCCAGTTTGAGTTATATCTAGTACTACGTTGCTGCATCACCAAGAAAAGCATTGCACGCTACTACGCGGCCGGGGAATCACACTTTGCCGCTGCAGTTGGGCTACTCTCCAGCGACAGATCCCTGTATGCCCAGTGCCAGTGGTCAAGAAAAGCTTTGCAATTAGAGCAGGCTAATTACATGTTACTTTGTGCTTATCTTTATAGCGTCCTAACATACCAAATCAACAAGGGATTTGCTAATTCTCATGTGACTAAGATTTTTCTAAATCCCGGTCACTGCTCTATGGCTAGATAATTATCAGGAAGGTGACAGCTAGGACTTACTATGATGGTGTCTTCTTGAGTGATGACAGTCGTGGTGATCGACAGCGACACCAACTACATCATTAGGTTTTGAGTTTCAATTTTAGAGGTGGGTTGAGATAGAAGGAGGGTTAGGGGAGGGAGAAGAGGGTTAAAGAGATGGCCTTCAATGGGCGATGACGACCAAACTAACGGTGGACGACGATGACAAACAGGTAATGAGTTGACAAGAGTGTTGTTGAAGTCATAGGGTGGAAGGGTAGCGATGGATAGGGCTAACAGCAGATACGAACCTGATGGTGACTGACCATTGAAAATAAGAAAGGATAACGGAGCGCGGCTTCATATCGTCGAACATAGAAAAGAAAAAAACTAGAAATAAAGGAAAGAGAAGGCCAAACTGGCTAGGGGTAACATGGTTAAGTTGGAAACAGATGGCATTGATTGAGCTTCATGTGTACACATGCGTGGAGAGAGAAAGAAAAAGAGATGATAAGTTTTACTGTGTATGCATGGATCTGGATAGAATATGGATCATCTAAAAAATTGATTGATTCTTTTTACTAGATACTAGACAGCTCCGATCAACAATCATTTTTGCATGCGTTCTCTTGTTACAGCTGCACAAATAAAAGGGCCCATTTAAGCTGTCAATTACTTTACTGGACTGTACTGTCGATTCGCTGAAGGCTAGCCCATTTCTGCTCTTCTGATCCATTCGTTAAAACCGAGTGTTCCCATTCAAATTTTGAAGCATCTCCAGAAGAATAAGCTCCTGCCCACAAAGCTCGGTTAGGCTTATTTGATTGAAACTAATTTTTTATAACTTTAATAGTATCTCATGCATAACTTTAATAATATCTTATGCGTATTTGCTTTGATACTAATTTTATCCACACTAGTACAAAATATAAGCAAACAAATTTAATAGCGCAAAAACTTAGTTTTAACACTACCAAAATATTAAGATCTCATACGTGTTTGCTTTACTACCAATTTTATCCACACTAGTCCAAAGTCTCAACTAACAAATTTAATAGTGCCCAAACTCACTAAGATTTTAACGCTGCCAAAACATTGATAGACCAAAAATTAGCTCCAAACCAAACAAGCCTTAATTACCTTTGAATCCACGTCACGGAGTCACTGTAATACTAGTACTCCTAATCCGTTCAAAGGAAGAAAAGATAATGCGTAGGTTGACGACAAGCAGGGTGAAACTAGAAGCCGTACATTTTCTTAATCCAGCCGTGAACACATTTTATATTGGAATTTAAACAAAGCCAAACACATAAGCAAGTATTAAACTAAAACCAAACCAAACAGTACATACATGATCACGATCGTTGATACAGGGCACAGGGTACATATGGAGTATATGGACAGCGTACGTGCATTGCCATTCCATCTAGCAGCAATGTCGAGCGGAAAACAAAGTGAAAATACGAAAATCAAAGCTCGTTCACATCAATAGTTGTGTGCATGACGACGCGACGCTGGATGGCATCGGCCAGAGCTAATTAGACCCTGTCCGTGGCGGCGGGCTTGAGGTGGTGGTCGGCGGGGTAGTCGCCGTACCCGGCGCCGGCGGCGTGGTTGCCGGAGAAGAGGCCGCCGTGGAGCATGACGACGTAGAGCAGCTGGGTGAAGGCGAGGATGATGACGAAGGCCTCGAGCACGCGGAGGCGCCAGCCGCGGTACCCTCCGACGTGGATCTCCTTGCAGGCGAGGCCGAAGGCGAGCGCGGTGATCGCCCAGGCGAGGAACGCCGACGCGGCGCTGGCGGCGAGGCTGTGGGCGCCCCAGGAGCGGACGTGGGGGACGCCGGCGAGCTTGGACGCGGCGCCCACCACCCCGGCGAGGATGGCGAAGACGAGGAAGTAGAAGGTGGCGCCGTTGCCTGCCACCCCCGGGTGGTTGGTCTCGCCGTCGATGTAGTTGTTGAGGCTCCAGCTCGCGAAGCCGATCACGATCATGTACATGATCAGGTTCAGCACCAGCAGCGGCGCGATCATGTTCCTCCCTACTCCGGCCATCTCGACCAAATCAAGAAAGCACGGCGACTAATCAAGAACTAGCACCAGCTTAGTTAGCTTGCTACAACTGTGCAGCCGGGGGTAAAGCGAAAGCGAGGTGAGGCGAGGAGAACGTGCTGGTTGGGGGATGGATATATATATAGGCGGGGAGGGGGGACACGTGTGGTTGGATGGGGGTGGAAGGACACGTACGCGGCCACGGAGACCGGCCTCTGGGGCTTTCCGGAGACGGGGGGTAAAGAAAGCGTAAACTGCAGCGGGCAGCAGCGCGATCGAGACGGCGCGCGCGGCCGGAGCGCGGAGTGGATGGTTCCAGAGGCGAGGGGTGGGGCGTACGTGGCGAGCGTGGTTAGCGCTAAAGCGTGCGTGCTTGACTTGCTCTGGCAGCAGGAGACATGGTTAGCTGCTTGCTTTAGAGTTTCGATGACGACGACGAACTGACGATGATGTCGCCGCCGTTTCTTTTGCTTGTTTCTTCGAAGCCAAGTGCAGAAGGGCTTCCCCGTTTTGGGTTTACGCTAATCCTACTTCTTTTCGTCTGCCTAACTGCTGCTGCAATCTGGAGTATTCTATCGTCAGAATCTCTCGCACATACGTGGATGCAGATTTAACCATTGTCGATACAGTCGTGTCAGTGCCCCCCATTCGTGCCTTGACGAATCTAACAGCGCGCAGACTGGCTTGGCAAACCATGCGCCTAGCTCTTGGTTTGAAGGCTTGAGGATTTTTTCCGTAACATAGATGCGATGAACACAAAAAGAGCGACGAATTTAAGCCCTTCAACCATTAAATGCCTAATCCCCTTGTTATATGGCTTTAATTTTCAGGTTAGAGGAACAAACATAACCCTACTGTTACACTTGCCCGGGCCAGGCAAAATGGGACCACCGGTCAGAGGTTCGTTGCTCACAAGCACGCATGCGTCTTCTGCTGGACCATCTCGACATCTCGTAGGCTTCGTGGCCATGTTGTGGTTTTGACCACGATCAGCGGGCTGGTGGTGGCCGTTATGTGGTACGGATCGAGTACAACACCTTGCTAAGGCCCAGTTCTTTTCATTTGAATACATTAATGAATGCATGAATGTATGGTGGGCTATGTGATATTGTGATAATATTATAGGGTACAAAAAGAAATAGCACATTTGCTATCTGGTAGTCACCTGATATTTTGATAAATACCAGTCGATTTTTTTCTGGCCATTGGATAGCATTGTGATTCGTGCTGGCATATTGTCGGGTCAGCGCACCCTATTGGGCTGGCTTTCATTCTGCCTATTAATACCTGTGTAAGAATTTTTTTTTTCTTTAAGAAAGAGGCAGAAACAGAAGAGGACTCGGAGTGCTCGTCACTCATCACACACGGTGATTTGGGGGCGACGAGCAGTTGGGCTCAGCGCATGGCCACTACTGCGGCAGAGTGCGGCGCAGGGCTCGGAGTGGAGGGGCCGGAGCTCGAGGTGGAGATCGGCGCGTCGGTCGCCAGGTAGATGCGGTGGCTGCTCTAGGCAGGGTGGTGTCGGTCGTCATCGGTGTAGGGCACGGCGGCACTGGCGAGCGGGGCCCGCGGAGGCGTCGGCTTTTGCTGGACGGAGTGCCGGCGCCTGCCAAAGGAAGTGGCGGAGCTTCAGGGCGGCTTCCAGGTCTTTTTTGGTTGTCGGTGTGCCCCGTTCTTCTAGTAATCTGCTAGGGTTTGTACCCATCCCAGAAGCCGTTCGAAATCTGTTAAGGTTTGATGCTCGCACTCTTTTTTTGGGGGGAATTTGTGGGGGGCAGACGGATGGGAGATCGATCGAGCTGCTAGTTTGCCCAATTTGTTTGCGATGTGGCGATGTGGGAGAATTTTTGTGGTCTGTCTTTTATTTGCAATTAAGGAGCATACTATGTTTTGATAGATATGTAGACATTACTCATCAAGTGACATAGATCTGAACTTCGATTACTTTATCCTGGATACAGCAAAATGCACAATATAATGATGTTTAGTTTGTGCTTGACCATTTTACTACTTGCAACAGAACTTAATATATCTTGCACATAATTATTCTCTGCAAGTTCTATATAAGTAGTGTGCAACTGAAAGGTACGGAAATGTATTGTAATTTAGTTCCCATTATAGTTTGCAAAACTTCAATGAGTTGGTGTTTGTTAATTTGCTTATTAATTTCTGATAATGAGCCTTTAACATGGAGGTTCAGTTTCTTTTTCACTGTCAATCTGTTAGAAGTTTATATCCCCTGCATCGGATTTTTTGAATATATAATATCCATATGTATGAATTCTGAGGCGTTGACACACAGGCACAAATTTTTTCACTGTCAGCAATAAAGTTTACATTTTCAATTTGACAAACCTAAAAAATTATGGTTTCTTTAGTTAATTTGCACCATAGATTGGTCTGATGGCTTGCCAACATTGTTTTGTTTTTTTGAAAAGGCATTATTCAGTACCTTATATGAATCTGTACCTTGTTCTTCCAAGAGCTGGTAATTTTGTTTTGTTTTCGAAGTCGTACATTATGCATGTCTAGAAACCATCCGCCTTCCTTAAGAAAATAAAAAACAAGCAGCCTACTACTGTTTTTGGTTATCTCTATTGTCTTTTCTATTGTTTCTCATTTTATAAAACTTGCACATCACATATTCATAATTTTTGTATCATCAACTTGTGCAAGTCTCGTACAAATATTGTGCAACTAAAGCTGCGGATATGTGCATGTGTCAGGTTTGTAATATTGTTTTCTGTTGTTCTCTTTTGTCGATCTATGCTTCTAGTTTCTTAGTCTTCCTCGTTCTGCATTTGATTTCTTGAAAAATGCTCTTTCTGTTTTTTGCAATACTATTCATGTTCTTTTTGGGAATGTTTTTCAATTTTTGTTCCAACTTGGCCTCGCTTGATGGATAATGCCTCCTGCGTAAAATTGGCTTCTATAATTTTGTTATGTGCAACTACTGATTTTGCTTTGGCAAAAGAATGCACAAGATGCCATAGTCCTACATGGCAAAAGCACGAATTGCTTGATGTATTGCTTTTGAGCTTTTTGCAAATGTAAGATTGTATGAATTTGTATTGTTGTCTTCTCATAGGCACAAAAAGCAAGTATGCCGGACAGTTCTGAAGACAAGACTTGTGTTTGCACTTCTAGTTTTTAATTTTTCTTTTCTTGGTGATGAATGTAAAAAGAAATGAAGAATGTAATTGGTCTTATGAACCAGATATTTGTACTTTTGAGGATTTGATAGGGAAAACTATGTGATCCTTTTGCCAGAACATAGTAAGATACATTTGCCAAAACATGACAAAATTGCTTAAAGATCTTAGGTTGCTTCTTTTGTTTGCCTGACATAAAGAATGATATAAGTTGTGCAAGTCACTTTTGCAGTGGCTACACATTTTTCATCTGGAGATCTGTTCTTGCATCCTTTGTCTATTTCCTCAGTTGATTGACTTCTCTCTTTTCAGTCGTCTGTTCTTTGGGTTTTGCTTGGCCCTTCCGTGTTTTGTTGTAGGCAACATGTAACGAACACGGTTATACACCCTCAGAGAAGTCTTAAAAACTCCCTTGCAACGACCCAAAACAGACAAAACCGAAGCCGACAAGAGCAAATGCGTATTACGACACCTACTTGTTTAAGCCTGTTGAGCTACAGACAAAGGCTGGGGGTTTTGTGTTTGCTTTGAGCCCTTAGATCTACGTCATGTGACCCACAAAAATTGCCTGACTAGTTATGAAATTTCAGTCGACTAATAAATAGTCGCCCCCAAAGAATAAATTACTAACTATTATCTTTGTGGTAATATTATAGGGTACAAAGTTGAACACGGCCTTACTGTTCCAAATAATTTCGAATCCAGAAACTAAAATTTCCAATTTCTTTTCTAGCAACTTAAATTTCCCCTAAATTTCTTGCTTGAAGTAAAAAGTTAAAATGTTTTTGTTCCATCTAGAAGAATCCAAATATAGTTCCCAACTAAAATTTTCTTTTTTGGAAAGTACAACGTTGGTTTAATCAAATCAAATCAAATCAATTGGAATCCAAGAACTTATCAAATGTCTGCCTTGCTTATTTCAGTTACGGTTAATAAGAAACAAACTATTTTAAATTTTAAAACTAATTTAGGGATTTCTTTTTCGTTGTTTTAGATACTCAGCCTTGTCTTTTGGCCTACTAAGGGCTTTTTGAAGCACAAAATGGTATGGAGTATATCACGATAATAGGAAAATACATAATATTAGTAGGGAATATATATGAAAAATGGAGAATTATAAACATAGGAAAAAATAAGAACGACCATAGACTACTAAAAAAATACATGAATCAAATGAGAGATTCGAAGTAAAATTTTCAAGAGATTGAAGTGCATGCTAACTTTCCTCTGAAATCTTCATGTATTGGATTACTCAAAGAAATTTCACATGA
The DNA here is from genome assembly GCA_030770085.1 of Oryza coarctata. Classification (NCBI taxonomy): domain Eukaryota; kingdom Viridiplantae; phylum Streptophyta; class Magnoliopsida; order Poales; family Poaceae; genus Oryza; species Oryza coarctata. Next base: position 12,872,142 of record CM061471.1, read on the forward strand.
TTTAAATGTCTCCAACCCTTGGTTTCAAAAAGGCCATCTTTTGTTTTAAAGAGTTCTGATAAAAGTATTATTTTAACACCTATATATATATACACACACATCTACATGCTCATATCTGTACGTATCCACATCTAAACTTCTATTAGTATCTAGCATCTTCAAAGATACGTATTGTTGTTGATGTTATTGTTGATGACTTGGTATCCTCTTATTTTGCATGGGAAAAGCAAAATTCCATGAATACGTGATGAGGTTATCACAACTGCATTGCATAAAAGAAAAATCAAACATTTTACCGTTCGGTTTTACTGAAGAAAATACCAGAATCGGATAACGAAACCTACTACTTGCTACTGCGACGGCACTGGCAATCCTTCGCTTCCGGATGGCTGCACTCCCCGTCCCCGCGCCGCGCGCCGTGTAACGGATAACAAACGATTGGCTTGTCGCCTGCCGCGACGCCGCGAACCAATGGCCGCCGCGGCGGTCTCCTCCTCCCTCCTCCCCTCCACCTCCCCGCGTCGCTTCCCCTTCCCTCCCGCCCGCAAACTCCACTCCGCCGCCAAGGCCCCGACGCTGACCACGAAGCCACTCCGCCTCGCGCGCCCTCTCGCCTCCTCCTCTTCCTCGTCGCCGCCACCGACTCCCGAGGAGGCCGAGCCGAAGGACCCCATCGAGCTCGCCTTCGCCCGCGCTGCCGCCTACAGGAAGGAGAGGGACAGCCCCCCGTCGCCTCCGCCGCCTACCCCTGCCCCGCCACCGCAGCTCTCGGCTGCTAAGGAGGAGGAGGAGGAGTCGAGGTCCAGCAAGGAGGCCTTTGCGCGGGCGGTGGAGTACAGGAACGGCAACGGGGAAGGACTGGGCGGCGGCGGCGGCTCCGCGCTGCTCGGAGCGTTGCCGAGATCCGGTGAGTAATGAGGTGACGTCGGTTTGCTTCTTTGCTCCCGTTGGTAAAATCATTCGGATCCGCTAGATGATGATTACTGCATCCACGAACCACGGTTAGGACTGAGGAATAGATGGCGATAGAAAAACTTTGGGAATTCAGATGATAGCATTCGAGTTGGTGTGTATGCGTGTCCCCTGATGATATATGGATGTGTTTTTATTAGAAGCACGCAATGCAGTAATGGTCACTGCATATGGGTTTCAATTCCTAGAATTTCTTTTTTCCTTTGGAAAATAGTCATAAACTCTGTTGATCAAATGCGGACAAGCTCTTTTTTAGCTGTGGAAGCATGTTTAGGATGATTGTGAGATGGTTAGTCCAGGATTTGGTAGAGGCCTTTGTAATTGTGATTGCGAGAGTATTGTGTCTTTTTTCTCTAGATACATTCTTGTTTTGAATAATGTTATCCTTTGTACTTACAAAGCTACCACTTGAAAATTTGTCATGCTCTTTGGAACCATGTCGCTGTTTACTTAGTTTCATGTTAGAATAGCATCAAATCACCACCATTAGCAGTGAAAAACATTTTACATTGCACAAGTCTTCATTGACATCATCATTTTTATTTTAGTGTTGTCCGTGACACTTACTCTATTTTTAGGTCAAAGTACATTTGCTAGTGAAGACGGTGCATTTGGTAAATTCGCAAATAAGAAAGAAGAGTATGAGTACGATGAGACTGACTTTTTGGGCCTAGACTTTTTCGAGAAAAAGCGTTATAAAGGGCCTCCACCAGGGTTAGCTCCAGCAGCTGATCCTTTTCCAGATGAAGATTTTCCTGAAGTGGAGATAATTATTGGAGACCCTAGTAAATTTGGGAAGACTCGTCATTCGACAGAAATTCAACCAGTAGATGATAGGGAGCCTGAGGAAACCTCACACTCAACTACAGAAGAAAAGAAGGAAGATAACAAGCTTGAGGAAACACCACCTTCAACTTTTACTGAGGCAGAAGAGGATGATGATGAAGACGAATACAAACCGACAGTTAGATCGTGGGGAATGTTTCCACGGCCGCAAAATATTTCTAAGGCGGTAATATACCATATTTTCTGTATCTCTTAAAGTGTGTTATGTATATCTGCTTTCAGTTATTAGAATTTCATGTTTGCATGATCATTTTATTGTTATATTGAACTGTGTTCGAAGGACAATGATTTTGTTAAATGAATCTCTGATATCCTTTTGCAACCTTCTGTAGGAAGACAAAAGATTCCTTTTCAATACTCTCTTTATATCTAGTAACTTGTCCTTTTTTTAATTCCCATATGATTGTAATGCTACATTTAATTCTGCAAATTATACTACCAAGTGGCACCAGGCTACTTACGTATAGGGAATCAATCACTCAATCACCACAAGCACAATCCTTCTGAAAAATGTTTCAGTTAAAAGTTTGCCTTGTCAAGGGACAATATTGACTCATCCACCATGTCTGGAGAAGCTACCTGCATATGATTTCTAGGCCATTATCCAAGAATGACTGCATGTAGAGCGTAGGAGTGGGCACATAATATGTATGGTTTTGATATGGACTGTCACAATCTTTGGGTCATTCATGAAGATAATCTGTGAAACAATACATTTCTGACAATAAAAAAACATGAAGATTATCCAAGAAGATAATATTTGGGACTGCATTTCTTTCTCTTGTTTGATTGAGACAATACATGTCGACAATTGCTGATGCTATCATAAATGTATTTGATTTGATAAAATCAGATTAAAATGTAAATATGCTTACGGTAGTGCCATGTTTACCCAGTTCTGAATTTTCCTCTATTCCTTCTTTATTAGTATGGTGGTGGAAGAAATATACGCCTGGGTGGAGAGACTCAAAGTGCTGAAGAGAAGGCAGCCAAGGATAAACGAACCAGAGAGCTAATAGCTGCATATAGGAATAGACAGAACATGATAGTTGATGCAAAGACAAAGGCAGAGTGCACTAAGGTACATTAAACATCATGTTTTGTTAATTAGGCCTCCTTGAATGGAATTGTCATTTTTCTTATACTGTACTACTGTACTTTATGATTGACCTAGTTAATTCCAAGATGATGTCATATCTACAGACAGTATCTTATGGACTTGAACATGCTGATATTAAAATCCTTTCTGTTGAAATACCAAAGGAAAATGCTTTCCCCAGATCACATTCAGGTTTTGAAGTTTGGTGTTAGTGTAGTTTAGAGTTGTCTCTGAATACATGCACTGTGTTCATATAATCTGTAACTGTGTAGTTTACATGTTGAAGGCCTTGAAGGAAGGTGATGAGCTGATGAATACTGGAAGGCTTAAACAAGCACTTCCTTATTATGAAAAAGTGATGCAGGCTGTGGACTTCAAGGTATTCTATTTCATTACTGGTAATCTATAACATGAGAAACACCATGATAGGATATTTTACATCATATTGTCCTGTTATATGCATTAATTCAGATACATTTTATTTTTCACGTGTATGCAGCTTTTAATTTGCTTGTATTGCTGATTCACTAATCACTGTTATGTCCTTTCTTATTTTTATATCATGTTTTTTTATTCATGTTGCACAAAATAAATTATGTGCAGACTGAACTTCATGGAATGGCTGCTTTGCAGTGGTCCATCTGTCTAGATTCACTCTGCAGGTATTTTCATTTGTTTTTTTGTTTTTGTGCCCTTTCCCTGAATTGATGTTTTTCATCACATACGTATGTCATATGCCTGTTTTGACTTGATGCAAAGCAACATACTGAATTTCGTAATCCCTTGAACAAAGATATGTTGGATCATTCTATTTTTACTAAAACTAGGATTTTCCATTCTATATAAAACTAGTAGCTTCTATCATTGGTACTTGTACATGTGTGCATGCACATGTTCCATGTGGCTATGCAATGGAATGGGTTAATTTGCATATTTTCACTTGCATAGTTGGACTTAAGTTGCATATTTTGATGGAAACATTGGTGCCATTAGTGTGCTCCACTGCATTTTTTTAATTTGTTTACTATCTTGTGTGTTTTACTGTCATAAATTCTGTATTTATTGGACATGTATTCCATGAATATCTTGTTTTGATAGGTCCAAGGAAGCCATGAGCATGTACAGCAAACTAAAAAATCATCCAAATTCTGAAATTAGCAAGAAAGCAAACATGTTCATGTTCAGCTTTCAGGTAAACATTGCTTACGCCTTTCTCGCTTGACTAAACTAGGCTGAGGACAATGTACAACTTACATGCATGTGTTATCTTGGTTCAACTTTGAGCGTTCCTGACTATCAGCTAATCTTTTATTTATTTATTTATTTGCTGTCGTCTGAAGGCGATGGACTTCATGAAGGTGAACAGCTCTCCGTTGCCCCGGAACACAGGCTACGAGAAGTACTTCGACAAGTTTGGGGGCCAAAAGAACTACTACGCGACCCTAGACGAATCTGAAATGGGCATTGATCAGATCATCCCGTACATGATCTTCCTTGTTTCCCCAATATTCTTGGTTGCTTTTGTTGCTTTGAGAAAATCCTTCCAGTTATAAAAGTCAGGAAGCATAATCATATGCTTGGATGCTTCAGTCTTCCCCACCCACTGACGAATTGATTAGCATGTTCCTCGAAAAAAAAGGTTAAAGAGTTGACTAGATGTAGATATATTGATTCGATGAGTATGTAGATAAAAATCAAAACACATTGAATAGTATGTCTTCTGAGCCAGCGTAAGCCAGCTGTTAGGCAGGCTATGTTGAGAGCCTGTCTTCAGCTAGGCTAGGCCCATGTCGAACACATGGACTGTGATAAAACAGTACCAAATTTGTTTTTTTAAAGAATTTGGAGGTATTTTTTCATTAAGTAAAGGATTATATAAAGCTTATCTGAATTTCATTTTTTAAAATTCAAAATATATGAAACAATCTCGAATTTATGTTTAATTTTTGAACATGTAAATTGCTGTTGCGATTTATGTTTGATGTCAATTTTACCATTGCTTTTTTATGCCTTATTTACGGGCTATATATGTTTTGACTGGTACCACTAAGCAATAAAAGGGAAAAATCCAAACGAAGACCAGCTTGATACCGCTTGAATACTGGTTTGGGAGGTACCTATTCCCATCAACTTTTACTGTCAAAATTCCAGAATGTCTCTATGCCCCAATCGGCTGCCAATACTGACCTGACCACAGGCATACATCCCCTTGCTTCTCCCCTCCTTCAGTTTGCTTTCCCACTGTCTATTCTTCACTCCTAAGAATACATAGGCACCACTACAAACTAATACTAGCTCTGCCTTTTTTTTTTTCTGTGCGCGTACTAGGGGTACCAATAAATTTCATGCATGCTTTTTTAAGAGACTAATAAATACATTATGCTAGTACTGTTGGCTGCGTTCGGAACAGCGTTTCAAGGTGAGCTTATAGTGATACGGAAAATAAGTAGAAACGTATAATTAATTAAGTATTAATTATTATAATTTTAAAATATATATTTATTTGATTTTTTAAATCTTCTATATATAAAACTTTTATGCACCGTTTAGCTGTTCTGCTAAATGATGTGTTTTTTTAAAAAAATTATTTAAAAAGTCAAATAAATATATTTTTAAATTTTTAGTAATTAATAATTAATTAATTTTACGTTAACGATTTTTCTCCTTTTAGCTATATGAACACGGCCTTTAAGAGATGTGCAGCACATGTACGTGCAGGGCGGGTGGTTGGTTGGTTGGATCAAATCTGGTGCGTGAGTGCCCAAGTCTTTGACTTGAAGAGGAATCCATGTGCAAGTACGCGGCCATGTGTAGCAAAAGCTGCATGGCTTTCACTCTGGCCTTTCAATACACAAGGTAAGCATTGACCTAATTCAGTGGTATATAGTATAAATAAATAGACAAAATGTACAATATTATTTTCTCTATTTTCTAATATAGGATATCGTTAAGTTTTAGACATATATTACTTGTTTTATTTAAAAAATGTAATTATTTTATAATTTATTTTATTAGTAAAAGTGCTTTAATCAAAACTTATTTTTTAATATATTTATATAAAAAAATTTAATTTGAAAAGCTATTGCCGTCATATATTTAAAAAAATCGGAGTAAGTAGTAGGAGATGTCTATTAAACTAACTTAATCGAATAAATACACATAATGCTCAAGTAAATACGTATAAATGCTGAGAACGGAACATACGGAAAAGTTACGCGAGTTGTAAAGTCAAGGGACCGGACCGGCTTTCAGGACGGTTGACGATGTCGCAAAGGTGAACGGTGGCTGCTTCTTCTCTTTCTTTCCTTGTGGGCACAGCTCTGCCGAAATAAAGCCGTCGTCATCGCAATCATACGATTTGACGCTTTGATTTTTGATATGGAATTTTGAGGCTAATTATCCTCGTTGGTGATGAGCCTAATCTGAATAAATTTATGGAGGATTGACAGCGGTGATTGGTTTGACTCTGATACAGTGGATTATTGTTTTAGGGGTAGGATTGATCCCGGAGCCGTTAGCTTTTACTGTGTGCTAGCTGCAGCTTAACGTCCTTGAGAGCCCGCTTAGATTTGTTGATTTTGGATTCTGAAGAATAACTTCAAGTAGATGCTTTACTTGTCTTGTTAGCAATTAGGAAAAGAGAGACAGGAAACGAAAGAGACGAAGAAAATCCCTAAACCCAATCATAAAACTAAATTCTAAAAAGTTAAAATCAGTTTTGGACTATAATCCTAAGGTTTGTATCAAGTATTACCACGCAGTCCCTCCATACTAAAATAAGAACATCTTCACCTCTTTACTTGTCTTAAAATAAATTCATCTTTAAATAATTATCATATCAAAATTTATAAAAAGTATAGAAAAATACATTAAAACTATATAGAGAACAATTGTATTAGAATTTGATAAATTAAAGCGCATTCTAGTCCTTTTTTTAATTAACGTGTATAGGATGAGTGATAAATAAAGTTATTTTGAAATAGAAGTAATATTAAAATATGAGGAGTCTTCGTCGATGAATAGGCAAATAGATAAATGATTTGTGATAATTATTTGAGAGTAAAAACAAATAAATTTCTTATAATATTGTTTTAACTCAAAATTTGAATTTTACAATATTTTTTGGTTTTAAAAAACTATTATAAAGTTAAAAAATAGATTTTAAACTAGCAGTTTTCTAAGAAATTCATATATAATTTTTTTTAAAAAAATTCAAACCATTTAGAAGCGCATATAAATGTGCCTGTTAATACAATCGTCCGTTAGGGAAAAAAGAACCGGCTATCTTACGTGGAGTAATCTGAGACAGCGCTCGGCTCTCACCAACGAACCCACTTGTTTCACCGGACCAACGAACACACATGCTGTCTTGTCAGACAGACACGTGACTACTCGTCACTGACACGCAGTTCCAGCAGTGGCGTTAAAAGGAAGACGAAAAGCAGCTCCCCTGAGACAGTAGCCGTTGGAGGTGGACTCCGCCCGCAGGAGCGGACGGAGCGCGCGCGAGGCCGCCACTCTCCTCCAGGTTCCCCGCAGAAGATAGATAGCCCCCACGCTTGAGTCGGGCGGAGCCTCGCCCGGTGCGTGGCCCTCTCCTGCCGGCGCCGATGCCGGTGGCGATGGTGTCAGGGCTCTGGGGAGCAGCGACCCCGGCCGGTCAGGAGCCCATGCCACACGAAGCGCCAGGTGGTTTTGAATGCGCCTGCGCCGGTGCGTGCGAGTAGCCGTTGCGAGCTGCCTCCAAGCCCGTGCGTCGCGCCGTCTCGTCGGAAACGCACCGGGAAAGGAAACACAGGCAGGGGCAGGGGTGCGGCGGTGGCGCGGTTTTCTGTGCGTGCGAACGCTCACAAGGATCGAAAAGAGACGTGACGAAAAAGAAAAAAAAACGTGGGAACTTGTGCGCCATTTAGTGACAATTTTGGTACGAGTTCGTCATCTATAGACCACTCCGTGTGAGTTCGAAAAGGCACGTTCCTTTTTTCTAGGAGAAGCTCTCAGATTCATAACCTATAAAAAAAATTCAAAAAGAAATACCCTAAAAGGGGCCCAAGGCGATCAGGAGCACGTCCTTCAAGTAGCTGCCATCTGCTGGTTGGTTGGCAGCAGTTAGTTGGTAAATTAAGGACTCACTCATCGCCACACGAACGTGGCTTACTACGGGGGATGTGTTGTTGATTAGGACGTGCCGTGCAACTGTACAACGGTCCACCATCACTCGCTTGTTATTTTATTTTCAGGAGTACAAATTAACCGTACAGAGCCATCATTTTCACTCGTATATCATCATCAGTTGGGAGGGCAGGGCACTGGACCCTCTCCTTGTCCTGGATTACTTTGGTCCTTAAATTAAATTTTATTTACAGCATTTTGTCTAAAACAGTCCTTTAAGGATAGCTTTTGGGGTTAAAATGGTTCTAGGACGCACCTTTACTTTACGTCTCGTTAGTACTAAGAGTGTAACACAACTCAGGAAAAAAAAAACTTTACTTCGGTGATAATCTCAATGACGAAAAGACTATTTCTCATCGTGTTTCCATTTGAGACTCAAAATCAGCTAGATTACTACTAATAGGTGCAGGGCCGACTACGAGTAATTTTTTTTTATTGTTGTTGTGTTGTTGCAATGGAAGATATATACGTGTACAAAATTATTTTCATCGTAGCTATGAATAATATTTTTTATTGCTTAGCCTTTTTCAGATTATTTACTATGGTTGAAATAGATCATTTGTGCTACGCTTTAAAAATATATTTTTTTAAAGAATATTCTTCTATTGTATAGCAAAGCTATTTGCTATTAGGTCATCTTATTTTAAGTGGATAATCCACAAGAACTATCGCTCAGTAATTTCCTATACTTTGCTAAATTATTTGGCATGAATGAAAAATGTATAGGTCATCGTATTCTTAAGACAACAAATTAAGTTATTGCCAATAAACATTGACAACCAAATTGATCCAGAGGGTAAAAATTCAAGATCAGTTTGGGAAGAACAACACTAGCGAGGGAATAAAGTTGGTTATTCTCACTTATATCTTTCGATCGATCGTAAGGATTATATTGCCTACTAGTAGCACTTTTTTACATTAATTATCGTTTCCCCTTAAGAGACCTAACAATCGACCACCTTGAGCATATCTATCAATTTTATATACCTAAATAAACAATGTTTAATTAGCTGGCTTTATTAGGTACCACTGCTTAAATATGCAGTGTTTGTACTTGTGCAGGATATGCATGGATCGTTCCCCAAGCAACTGATCAGTGATCACACGCAACTTGGAAGCTTGTAGACTACTCACATCAAGCTGCTCGTTAGGGCTCGGAAAAACGACGTTACGCCATCAAGCTGATTAATCGAAGCTTGTGAGTAACAAATATTCTCTCATCCTCTTGCTGATATATATATAACATGGAAGAGATTGATCAGACTTTTACTCTTGAGATAAAAAATTACGGTATATCAATAACTACTTTTCAATTATTAAATAATTTTTAATATATCCTAAAGACACTTCTTATTATATCTCTATATTTATTTTGATATTTCTATATATCTTTATATTATTATCTTGTTTTAAAATTTTATAATATCGTCTTTAAGACTTCTTTATATGACTAAATCATTTCAATCACAATTTTTTTTAATTAGTGCGTTAATCACGTGTATGCTTGTTACCATAATGTAGTATAACTATTTTTATAACAATGTTTTTTTATATACCAATATTTTTATATACCAATATTCTAATCTAATCACTGTTTATAATTTTTTTTAACTTCGCAACTCTTTCACAGATGATGAAAAGTTTGCATTTGCGATTTTGGCCGAGATAAGTTAGCTGAACGTGTGCATCTCACACGTAAGGCCTACGTATGTGTGTGCAACGATCAATCATTCGATCTGTTCGTGTGAGATTGGAAGGTATAACGCTGCAGTTGCAGATGAGGATTACTAAGGATTTGCTAATGTTTTGCTTGTCCGGTTCTAATGATTTGTTTTAATTATGTCATCAAACAGTCAGATTCAATCGTGGAGAACAGACCAGAAAAATGCAATATTATGGTCTTCTGGATAAAAATTTTCAGTTCTTAATGGCTATATGTGTATACGTACGCCTAATGGATTAATGTCTTTTCACCTGCAAAAATAACAATAATGTGTTGTTGGTCTATTTTCTTCTTGGACAAACTTTCTGTGTCTCTTAGAGTACAATATGATTCACCAAGAACAACTTTTCCAGCTAGATGATATTCATCATAATGAATTATTCATTATTTTGCCATGCTCTGAAAATAATCTCTTAAAGATTTTAAAATACATTTTTTGAAGAACAGGGGATAACCTCAATATTTCATATCGATGACCGCATTTATTACATTGAGTCACGTTAAAAAAAGATGTGGCCGTTAATTAGACATTATACTATCATGATCTTATGATCTTATTTAGAATAATTGGTGTTAAATCAAACATGTTATTGGGAATACCATATACTCTTTTGTTTTAGCATTTCTAAACTTTAATTATTATGAATTTTGGAATTAATAAATATGTAGTTGTACACATCTTGCACACTCAATTTAGTATTTTTAGTAATTTACTTCTAAAACTTGAAATTAATCATTAATAAGTAGCAATTGACATAGAATCTTCCTTTTAATCTAAACCATCATAATAAAAAAGATATCTATTTTAACATGTTATTAAAATTTTTAATATTTATAATATCAATGACAATACGTACGGGGATGACTACTTGTAAACGTAAATGATGTTTACGATAGGGGATATGATACTTGAACAAATACATTCATCCTGAAAATAATACTAGTACTGATAGGACGATAAGACACCTTCAGGACATCAGCAAAAGGTCTAGTTTGTGCTCATGGTTAAGGACTAGAATAACAAGATCAGGGTCAACAACAACCTTTTTGTTTTCAGAGCTGCTAATAGATTCATGGCAACTTTCTCCGCAGACGTTTATCTGAAGATTTCATCACTTCACGAAGCCAAAAAGAAAAGCTAAAAACAGACTTGGGAGATTAGTGTAACTAGATCAGAGATGATTTCTGAAAATCATTGCATTACGACATTTCCACGACACACAACAGATTAATTGCCGCACAGCCGACAACAACTATACCTTTCTGTTTACTGAAAGATGACAAAAATTAAGTTCAGAACAAGTTAATGACACGTTCAATATCAAAAAGAAAAAAAAGCAAACCATGTATGGTGCCGCACTACATAACGAAAGGCCAATAATAATCCGCGAGAAAGCTGCTCACTCCAAATCTCCATCGGTAAAGTGGATTTACGCGTCAGCATCTTGCATTGACGTCTCGTTTATGCTCTGGGATCCCCTGAGACGAACATTCAAGAGGGCATTTAGACCTGCCTATCTGTTTGGTTAACTTTGTATCAGCCTCTCCGTACCACGGTATCAACTGCTGAGGGCCCGTTCGTTTGGGATATTGGTTTGGGCAACTTCCTGTTTTTTAATTTTTTATTAGTAAGCATCTTAACCGGTTAAACTGTGTATTATATATATATTTATATAAATGATTCTTAATAAATAAATAAATAATAATAATTAATATTTGATTAATCATATGCTAATGATTTTTTCTCGTTTTACATGCTTAAAAAAAATTTCGGCTGACTCAACTTAGCCTAAACCATCTGTCATTGGCAGTATGATTTATGTATAAATACCGGTGAAGTTTGAATTATCTGAAATAAATTTGTTTAGTATGTTAGATTGTCTCCGGCCTCTTTGCTTTAGAAGTGAGTTTAGATTTAGCAGACTTTTTTCGTTTTTCGTTAGCACGTGTTTTAAACTGTAGATCGCTACACGGTGTATTTTGTGTAAAAATTTTCTATATAGAAGTTTATTAAAAAAATTAAATAAATCTAATTTTTAAGTTTGTAATAATTAATACTTAATTAATTATATGCTAATAGGTTGTCTTGTGTTGATAAAAATTTCAGCCAAATATCTGATCCAAACTTGGCCTTTGTGAATCATACAAGAATTTAGGGCCTTTTCACTTCATTGTAAAAAAAACCTTTTAGCATTAGCAATTTTTGGTAAGGTCAGATAAGATTGTGTAGTATTTGGTTTAATATCTTCAAAATTTGGTAAAAGTTGTGAGTAGAAAGTTTTAAAATTTATAAAAGTTAAGTAGGATTGTGTTGGGAATGATATGTTTAGTTTGTTACCTTGTCAAATATTGATAATAACAAAGTTTGAAATGGTTACAATGACAACCAACTAAACAAACACTTAACTACTACAGTTAGACTCAATTTTTAAATGTAGGCATAGCTAAAATAAGAGTACTAGTAAAGCTTACTAGTAGTAGTTATTATCAATGTTTATTAATTGTATCGTCAAATAAATTTGCTTCCAAAATTTTGTCCGTCAAACCAATAAGAACTCCAACCATGCCGTACATATGAAATTGATGAATACGACCCAACAGTATGGTTCCTACATTAACAAAACCACGCCATTATTGACATTTATTTTTGTTAACGGCAGCATACCCAAAAGTCTTAACTGTACTCGAGGTACTAAGCATATATTTCAACGCAGTGAATTGAGTCAAACATTAAGAATGAGTTTACGACCAACAAACCAATCGCCCTCTTAAAATCCATTCAAATGAAATAGTATAATATATGCCATTACAATCTCATTAAAGGATCCTCCAAGAAGGTTCACCACACATTGTGGCTCACAGGGTTTGACCCACTAAAGATCCAGATATTCAAAACTTTTTTCGTTTTGTCAGTGACCAATCTTCCCCAGCATTCGTCTCAAAGATGTCACCTTTGAGCCGCCCACCCGCTCTCCTCAGCTCTCCCATCTTCCCTTTCATTGTCAATTTTGTTCTCCAAGACTCTTATCCTCTCCGCTAATCCAAGCTCTCTTCTTCTCTCCCTTGCTCCATCTCCAAACCTCTCTTTGAGTCTTCTTTCCTCTGCTTTCCTTCGCTTTGCTTTTGTCGCCGGCGCCGTCCAACTCAAGAAGCCAATAGCTACAAGGAAACCTGTAAGTCAAGAAATTCGAGGAAATCTCCTGTGACAATTCTTCCAAGGAGCCAAGAAATCTGAGGTGAAGTTTGGGGGTTAAGGATCCAAGAAATCCAAGCAGAGCCGCTGTAGTAGCCATGGTGCGAAGCAAAGAGGTGGCCAAGAAGCCGAAGGACCCACTGATGACGCCGCCGTCGTCCAAGAAGAGGGGTTTCCGGGACGACGGCGGCGGCGGGAGCCGGCCGAGGAACCGCGGGGGCGCGGTGATGTCGCTGACGCCGGCCTCCGTGCCTAACTACATGAGGGGCACGAGCAGCTCCGACGCCAAGGTGGAGCGCGGGGCGTCGCGGCCGCTGTCGTCCGCGTCGTCGCCGCCGCGGCGGAGGCCGGTGCAGGTGGTGATGAGGGGGAAGGTGCTGTTCCCGAAGGCTGCCGCCACCGCCGGTATGGTCCGGGCCACGTGCTCGTCGACGATGAAGGAGGCTAAGTTCCCCGACGCACTCGACCTCGCCCCCGGCGCCACCGAAGCCGAGGGCCCCGCCGCGATGCGGGTCTGCCCGTACACCTACTGTTCCCTCAACGGCCACGCCCATTCGCCGGCGGTGCCGCTCCGGAGCTTCCTCGCGTCGCACCGGCGGCTCATTAAGACGCAGCAGAGCATGAAGCTCAAGGGCTTCTCCGCCTTCCGCAAGAGCGCCGGCCACCAGAGATCGGAGGACAGCAACGGCGCTGGCGTCTGCAGCGGCAGCGGCAGCGCAAATGTCGCGGCTCTCATCGACGAGGAGTCGCTCGGCGACTTCTTCGTGGAGGTGTACGCGGGCCCGAGGGTGAGCACGGACATGAGCTGCAGCGACATGTCCCTGGACGAGATGGACGCGACGGTGAGGAGGATGGAGTTCGTCGTCTTCGACCGGTGCGGCGCGGACGAATCCGATGAGAAGGGGAAGAGCCACCTCGATGTCTGCGGCGATGGCGATGGTGACGCGAGGCTGGAGGAGACGTTTGGTGCCTGCAGAGACAGCACGTCGGAGTGCAGCGACGCGTCGATCTCCGGCGAATTCGTGGAGGAGGTGCCGTGGATCAGGTACCAGGGGTATGAAGATGACAGCTTGGATGGTGAATTTTCAGATGAACACGGCATCAGAGACGAGGAGATTACTGCAGCAGCTGTTTCTGAGGCGCAAGGACGCCAGGATGAAGAGGGATCATCAGGTAGTTTGGGCGATGAGTGTGAAGATGAGGCTGCTCATGAACAGGAAGCAAATGATGAACAAAACATCTCAGATTTCATCCGTGAATCGGAGATCGTGGCGGAGCATGAAGGTGTTGATTTCAGAGTCGAGGCTTGTGACGAGCAGGAGGGAATCTTGGATGTGGCGCATCAAACTGAGGTTTGTACAGAACAAGAGATGCAAGAAGAGAACAACTTTGCTGCTATCTGTCAATTGGAGATTCCTGAGCAGGAAGTAGCAGAATCGGTGGTGAATATACTGTATGAGATCTGCAAAGAGGAAACATCATTGGAGCAAGAAGAAGGCGGCGATGGGACCGACATGGTGTTTTCCAGCATTTCAGAGGTTACCAAGGAACCAAATGTGGAAGATGAAGAGAACATGCAGGATGACGGTGGATCTGAAATGGAGATATCTGACGAGATCATCTCTGGTTTTGGGTGCGAAGAGGATTTCTCCAAGGAGGTTACTTCAAAAGATGTCTCTGAAGGTGAAATTTCTGACTCTGGTGCGATTATTTCCCTACATATTGAGATGCATAAACAACCAGTGGAGAACCATGCCTTTGAGCAAGATGACAGCAGCACTGCAGACAATGCATTTCATCAAGATGACAGCACTACAGACAAGGCATTTGATCAAGATGACATCATTGAAGATGGCCATGATGATTTGCAAAAGGAATTGGATATCGGAATGGGAGAATTCAGAGTTGCCTCTGAAAAAGCTGGTATTCAAGAAGCTAATCATGATGATCCTGTGGACTGCACGGAATATGTTCACAAGGAATCGGACATATCCTTGTACGACTTGCAAGATGCTTCTGAAGGTTCTGGTATTACTCAAAAAAGCAGCCAAGATGGTAACTCGGTATGCTTTAATGATGGAGCTCAAATGGTACCGGATATTACCACAGAGATATTGGAAGATGCTTCTAAAGAATCTGATGCTGCTCAAGAAACCACTCGTGATGATAACTCTACACTACTCGCTGCCTGTGCCCAAATGGAATTGGGGATTGGCACAAGTGAGTTGATGGAAGGCTCTTCTGATGTCACCGAAGAGTCTGATATTGCTCAAGAAACCTGTCAAGATGATGATGCTGAATATTTCAGTGATGATGATTCTCAAAAGGAAACCGTGATAACCACATGCCAATTGCAAGTTGCTTCTGAAGAAAATGTTATTGCTCAAGAAGCTGATGATAACTTCACAGGTGTCAGAGATGGTGCTCAAAATGAATCTGAGCAAACATGTGAATTGGCATCATCCGGAGAATGTTATTTTACCCAAGAAACTATTCAAAATCATGGTGCCCTAGAGGAATCCATGGTTATCACAAGTGAATCAGAAGATGCTCATCAAGAATCAGATCTTACTCGAGATGGTCGTGAAGAAGATTATTCTTTAGGTATCAATGCTAGTGCTCAAAAGGAAGTAGAGCTTGACACATGTGATTCTGGAGGTGCTTCTGAAGGAACTACCGTGCATCAAAAGGACGATGGACACATTAACACCACAGATCTAAATGACAGTTCTCAAAAGGAGATTGCTGTCTCTATATTAGATGCCTGTGAAGAACTTTGCATTAGTGAGGAAACTAATCAGTCATCCAATATTCTAATACCAGAGCTCAGTGATAACTTCTCCAATGCTGAAGGCCATGAAGAGCCTCATAACCAGGATGCTGTTGCAAAAGAATCGTCCCTTGATGACATATGCAATGCATTCAGCGGGATGCACCTCAAAGGCGATGTATATCTTCATCCTACTGAGTCCATGACTTGCCCGAGGAATAAATTGATCATTGCTAGGAGGAGGAGAACACCAGAAGAGGAGGAATACTTGAGAGGTTTTAACCCAAGGGCTCCAAATTTTCTTCCTGTTGAACTGGACCCGGAATCAGAAAAGGTGGACCTCAAGCATCAGATGATGGATGAACGCAAGAATGCTGAAGAATGGATGATTGACTATGCACTTCAGCGAGCTGTGAATGATTTAGGCCCTGCTCGAAAGAAGAAGGTGGAGCTTCTTGTCCAGGCCTTTGAGACTGTCCTACCACACGATGAGGAAGATAAGAGAAGCATCACACCAACAAGGCCTGTCCAAACCTGCAATTGATAATTGTAGAGGTAAGAAGCATTTGAGGAGTGCTGACAGTTGTTTTTGCAGTAGCAAATTCCCAAATACATTACAATAGCCTCTTACATGCCCTTTTTTTGTCTCTTGCAGTTAGTGGTCGAACTAATCGAGATCTTGACTCGCGAGCTACTGACTCAGTGGTCTCTGCAATATTATCGCCAGGGACCTGCTTGAAGTTGAACGAGAGAATGCTTACTAGTTGCTGGAGATCTCTAGTTTGGGTTGTTTTACTTAAGATCTCTAGTTGAGTTACTGAGGAGCTCAAAACTGCTCCGCAGGGAACTATAACCACTCACTGAATCAAACAGATTCTTATCTAGTACTGTAACGTGTGTATATTTGTCTCTTGTGCTAGTATTTGATCTTTACTGATGACTGAGACTAGCATAATGTCTAGGGTGGTTGATGCCCTAGACAAAAATCAATAGAGTTCTTCTGGAGGGAAGATTGGTTGTGGAGTATGATCATACATGGATACTAGTAGTACTGCTTATGTGCATTTGTAACATAAGCAAATCCTGATAATCCTGGGGTTGTCATGAGTGCACATTCATCCATTGTCCCTATTTGCTGGGATCATTTCTGTATGTGCTCCATGCAAACTGGGATCGTTTCAGTATGTGCTTATGAACAGTTACCATGGTCAGTCTACTTCATTCAACCAAATTTCAGAAAAAAAGGAACTAATTCCAATGAAATTCTTATAAAAATCTGTGTTTCAAAGGACACAGAAATCCTGTAAAATTCCCTGAATATTACATTTACATTTACATTTACAAACAGTTTCGAGCTTGTAACCGTAAATGTAAATGTTTCTCCCTGAATATTGTTTGTGGTAAAGTGCTAATGTAACGTTTTGCCTGAAAGCGATACAGTTGTTCTGTTGTGGTCTTGAAAGGATTCCTCAACCAACCTAACAGTTGCAGCCTAACTGTTCAGAAAAATCCAGACCAGCCATCGGAATTTGAATGTGATAATGTCCATTTCAAGCAGTCTCCATCTGCGTTTGACACAACAACAGAAGAGCCTAAATCGTAGGCCCCAACGAACAAGGAGATGCGCAAACGGCAGCCGACCATGGATTTTCTTACGGGACAGGAAACCAAATATCGGCATTACTCTCTCCTGTACGCTGCTTATCCAAGGCACCAAGTGCGTGTTATACTCTCTACTGGTATTTGTTTTAGTTCCAATCTTACATCTGTTTCCTGTCAGATAGTTTAGTTAAATCTTCAGTAAAAAATCTTGTAGGTAGCACAATCTAATTAGTGTTATGATCCAATTTCAGCATTTTCCATACACTTGGGATGCATTGTTCCCTGAAAAAAAGGTAAGAACTACTTTTGCATTATTTTACATCTTGGTATCGAATTGAAGATATTTGACCTGCACCTCAAATCCATTGTGAGAACTGAGCAGCAGACTTACAGCCTGGTGATGCTGAAATTTCGTTGGCGTATTACAGATTTATCATTGTTATGGCCGAAAGAAAATTCATCTTTCAATTGAAAAAAGGAGCATGCTTGGTCGTCCAATCTGCCATTAATTTATGGTCATATATACTCACAGGCATGGAAAACATAAAATTTTCTTCAACGGCCTCAGGTAGATTTGCTTTCTCAGTTTTTAAGTCCAATTTACCCTCAAGTGTTGTAAAATTATGATATACACCCTTCAACCGCGAAATCGGATAATGTACATCTCTTAGCTATCAAATCTAAGACACATAAGCCCCCTTCGCTCATTTTAGCTGGTTTCGGTTATGGTGTTTGATGTGGCGATCCCACATGGCGAATGATGTGGCACCTTAATAAAAAAATCCTTCTCCTCTATTCTCCCTAATAAAATTCTTCACATAAATCCCTAACTGATGAGGAATCGAAGATGGTGGCACTCCTCAATGGCCACAGTGAATCCGTTCAGTGGTGGACATTGTGGTTAAGCCATCAAGTGGCGCACGCTTTTGTACATCTAGCTAGCAAGCATGGTTGTGCGCATCCACACGAGGAGTATGATTATGAGCGTTTGTGTGAGAAGTCTTTCTCTACCTTCTCCATCTAGGCGCCTAACAAAACCTACTCTGCCTTCTTCACCCAGCTTGATCAATGTTTTTTTATTGCATTGCAAATCTAGGATAATGAGGGTTGGTTTTTCGTAGGAACCTGTTATGATTTGTTTATTTATTGGGATTGGTAGCACATGGCTAACAAGTGGATTAAATTATTTTGACAAGCTTGTGTTTTAGCAGACAAACTTATTGATTTGTGAGTATTATATTGTTGATGAATATTAGTGGTTTACTTTGTCTGCTCGTAGAGTTTGTCCCATGGATGTTCTAGATTTTTTTGTAGTTGGTTCTACTTTAATGGAGAATTCATACATGATGGAAGGACACTATGCTACTGTAGTGGATATGAAGGAATGTCATGACAAAGTGACATTGCCAAAGGTTAAGGGCAATGAGAGATACCACTTTGAGGTTGAAGATGTAATGCTTTTGCATTGGTTGTTCCCACAGAAAGAGCCTGTAGGTGGACTTCATGTTTTGCTAGATTACAAGGTTTATCAACTAATGTCAGATTGTACCAGTGAAGGAGAGGTTGTGGATATATATGTTGACACACAAGTTTCAGAGGAAGATTCATTTGAGGAAGGCATAGAAAGTGCTGATAATAGTGACTTTGAAGATAAGCCAATTGAACTTTTTTTAGAACAGGATGTTGATGAAACTACTAAAGTGGATATGAAAGGAAAGAACTTTAATACGATAATAACATCAACACCAGAGAAGACTCAAAGGAACATTGAGGCACTAAGACAGCTGTATAGTTCTACTAAGTGTCACGTCTAGAAATTTACTAGTAATTTTTAAACAAAGTTATGTATTAAGTCCTCGTCTAGAAATTAGCTGAGGTACACAAACTGATAATTTGAATACAGTTCTAACATAACTAAAGAGGTAAAATAGTTACAAAAGAGGCACTTAGTCCTTACCACGACCAAACTGCAACGGAAAAGAACAACTAGCGAGGCGTATGCTCTACATCTACAAGCAACTCAACTAGGGTATAAGCCAATAGTCTTTTTCTTTAAAATCATTCTTCAACTGTGGTTAATGATTATTGCAAAGTGAGTATATAGAATACTCATCAAGCCACACATTAAATATGTAGATATATAGGAAATGACAAATGATGGTATAATAGGGCTCATTTTCAAAAGCAGCATTTAATAAATATTTGAGAGTAGTAAAATAGTAAAGTAGTTATTCTATATTAAACCCCATATTAAACCAACACTGTACAACCTTCCAAGTTGCACAAGTCCAAAACACCTCTGAACAACCAAACCCAGCAGAATAGATCCAACATCTGTACACAAGCAGCTAAGCAATTATCATTAATTATTATTAATAAGTAGTATGTGACTAATCACAAAAACTATTGTTAAATTCACCCATAACCACGGGTTCGATTATTTGAACAGTTTTACTCTTGCTAGAGGTATACATCTTTATCCACAAGACATGATTCGACACATGTTGCCATGCCTTGAAATACCACCATGGTACTATAAAGGAGAAAATTGTGATAAGACACTTTGTATAACACATTCAATAGAATAGTCACTGGCCAAGTCCCTAGTATAGATGGTCCAACCTCTAGGCTAGAGAAACCCTTAGCTCTCAAATGGACTTAATACTATCATGTTGGACTTATGCCTAGCATTATGAATTTATTGACATTACCAATAAAAAAACACACTATAGCATCTCCTGCTGGAACATGCTACACTACAGATCTAACTGTTGTCTCTGCTGACTTGTGGTTAGTACGATAAATGCTTCACAACAATAATTATGAGCATGACCATTACAACCATGCACTTATGAGCCACCATTAGTTGACAATTTATTAGTTAATCAAACACAACCAACTGTTGTGAGCTACTATTAATTAATCATAACTAAGCATAAGTAGGGTATTAGTTATCCTATAAGTGATCCTAGAGTTTCTAAGTATGCCTAAGTAATTACACTAAATATCTAGCTGAACTATTATATAAAATCTAAACTATTCAAATTATATCCTAAGATATCAAGATATAAGATAATCAATGTAAAATAAATATAACAAGTGATATAGGTTCACATTATCTAATGACATTAAAAAATAAATACATATTTGAAATAAAGTGAGAATTTAAATATAGAATAAATATGCTCAAAGGAATTTCGGATCTATATGACTTGCCTTGCAATCAAAAGGTCTTCAATTAGTCTTCTAGAATTATTCCGATGAACTTACGATTCTCTAAAACGATGGAAACTACACACTAACAAGCAATATCAGGAAAAAGAATAACAAAAACCAAATAAATAACTCAAATAAAATTCATGAATAGGTAGATCTTGAATTTAGATGAATTATGAGACTAGAATGACTTCATTCCGAGTTTGTATGAATTAGTTATAAATTAATGAAGTTTAAATTGAACTAAAACCTATTAAAAATATCTAAATAATTTATTGTATCATATTTAGTTATTTTAGAACTTAAAAAAAGGTGATTAATGACATTAGCTAGGAGAGAGGAGATGAGAACAAGCAGGATCTGTATGTCATTGATATGAAGGTGATTGGTCTATCATCGACTTGATCCACTGAGAGAGCCCATAGTGGCCTATAGGGATGGGTGGCTGAGATTGCATTGACCAGGTTGATTGGGACCAAACGACTTGGATTGAACTCGACCGAAAGGTTCCATGTGAGAGCATATGTGTGCAGCCACACAAGCGAGGAGGGAAGAGGTGGCACTGACGAGGTAGCCATGCGGATGGCCACACATTGGCCGGCAAGAACGAGACCAGTGTCTCATGGCGAACGACGACGCTTTGGCGAGAATGAGAGCACCATGATGATAAGAACGAGACGGTGAACCTTACCGATACGAACGTAGCAAGAAACGGTGGCAGGAAGAAGTCAGCGATGAGCTTCAAGTGGCTGGTCTTGACACTGTGATCTTGAAGAAGAGACGACAGAGTCCAACGACAGTGAGAATGGCAACAAGCAGTGGTTGGACCTGGCGGTGGTGACAAAGAGAGAAGGGGCGTGTGGGGAGGTAGCTAGGGCACAAGAAATGCTCATGAAAAGGGTACAAATTGAGGATGCTATATATAGGTAAAGGAGAAGTAGATCAATACAGATATGGCCGAGATTCGCTAAGGAAAAACTAGGGTTTATCTAGAGTTCACCGGAAATGGATAGAGCTCGATTCCGTGTCGATTCCATGTGATTTGGCTCCAAATCCTGAGGGAATCGAAAGAGGAAGATAAGGGAAAGATTTCCCCTCTATTGATTTTGGAACAGGAGCGACAAAGTGACCAAGTCGAATGAAGGAAGCTACGACATTGGGCATGGTTGGGAGATTGTCTGGAGCTTGAAGAAGCTCCTTACATGTGGGGTTCGGTCCCACATATCAGCGGGATGAGGGAGGAAGAAGGCGTGGGCCGGCTACGTGTTGGGCTGGCGTAAGCTGTTGGCCCACTGCACAGCTAGCTGGGTCTGCGTGAAGAGATGGGCCAACACACGTGAAGGTGGGCTATCGGCCTTGCGGAGGAAAGTGGCTTGGCTAGGCTGTGGCCTAGAGAGAGAGGAAGATGGACCAAAAAAAAGCCTAAGGCTAAGGAGGGTGTTTAATTAGTTTTTTAATTTTAATAATTGCTAAAATGTTGTTTCATGTATTAAAAATACTTTCTATAATTAATTTCAGTAAAAATCTAAATAAAATACTAGAGCACTCAAAGTCTAGGTCAATTTAATGTTTAGATTTTTATTCAAGCACTTCCTTTAATTATTAAATAATTTGTTGAAATTATTTTTCACCGCTATTTATAATTAAGCGATTTTTAGGATGTAACGCTAAGAAAGATAAGAGAAAAGCACAATTGGTAGAACAAGGTGGTGAGATGATCACTTAACCTGGTGATAGTAGTTCTGAGAGTGATTAACTATGTGAGGACAATTGCTCTTCAGAGGAGGATGAGGAAGCTTTTGAAATCAAGAAATCATTCAAGGATTTTATGAAGAAGATAGAGGATGGTCAAACTGTAGAGCTTGATGATGTAATTTGTGAAGGATGGCGATCATATCAAATAAACAAAAGATATGTTCTTGCTATCATTGATGTATTTATTTGCATATGAAAGTTACTGATTTGGGTTTTGTGCTGTAGGGAATTATTAATGCTGTTGAATACTGGGTTCCTAAAGCTGAGCATAGGAATTGTGCTAGACACATATATGCTAACTAGAGGAAGAAGTTCAAGAATAGATCATGGCAGAAGAAGTTTTGGAGGTGTGCTAAAGACTCCCTGCGGCAACTGGACCAATGCTGGCATAATGCACATGTGAAGGAGCTTAGGCAATCATGAACACTAACCCACATCATTGGAGCAAGGCATAGTTTAGGTTAGGATCAAATTGTGACTCTGTTGATAACATGAGTGAATCCTTCAATAAATAGATTGTTGAGGCTAGTTTTCTACCTATAATTGAAGCTATTAGAAGGAAAGTTATGATTAAGATATAAGAACTTATGACCAAAATGGGTAAGTTGTAAGGAAACTATCTGTCCTAACAAACTTAAAAAGCTGAATGCTTATGCTACAGAATTAGGTTTTTGTCATGCAATTTCAAATGAAAAAATAAAATTGGAAGTGAAGCATCATGAGCATAAGTTCACAATCAACCTTCATACTAGAACCTACTCTTGTAGATATTGGCAGTTGGCAGGTCTCCTTGGCTACCATGCTATTACTTGCATCCACTATAAAACCAATTATCTTGATGATTATATTGCCTCCTGCTACTCACAGTTCAAGACTATATGAAAAGATATGAACATTGCCTTGAGCCTGTTGAAGGTGTGCATAGCTGGTCCAAATCTGATAAATAGAAAACAACTGCACATCCATATGTCAGAATGCCAGGTCGACCAAAGAAGGAAAGGAGAAGAGAGCCACAAGAAAAATCCAAAGCTGCTCAGGTATCAAAAGTTGGTATTGTCATTAGGGGTAGATTATGCAAGGGAAGTGGACAAAATAGGATAACCTGTGCAAAGAGGAATACAGGGACTACTCATGCTTAATCTAGTGCACAAGATGCATGTAATTCTAAGAGAAGATCTACTCAAGTGAAGAAGAGGAAATCAAGCTGGAATTGCACTGAAAAATGTAAAATTTGACATGTAATTACTATTAAAATGGTCGCACATTATTTACTCGCAACTCTTTTATTGCAGTATGAATATTTGAACTTGCATTCCAATGTGAACCTGTCACAAGGAAGCTCAAGTATTAAAGACAACCTTACATCTGGCCATGCTAGTGTAGTAGATTTGTCTCAAGAACCACCGAGGAAGAAACTTCAAGTTAAGAGGCCTACTAATCGAGCTTTGCAGATTATAAAGCCATGAACAATGTTGTATATATGTGATGATAATCAAATATTGTATGTCAAACTTGTAGTCTAATAACATTTTCATTTTGGTTGTAATGCCAAACTTATGACTAAATGACATGTTTATTTTGGGTGTAATGCCAAACTTATGGTTAAATGTCTTATGCATTAATGTAAGACCAGTTAATGATGGTTACATGTCATCCTATCAATTATGGTGAAATATCCATCTTGTATTTTCTTACCCCTCAAATCAAAAGCATCCATATTACTGCAAACAATGTGACCATCACAAATTGGTTTGTACTTCAATTTTTGCACATAACTTATTGAACAAATAATTTGATAGCCACAAATCTGTTCACATTCTTGATTCATGCAAAATCCATGAAGTCAACATGACATATAGCAACATGGTTGACATGCTACCACACTGCATAGAAAGACCGCGACTTAATATAGAGCCCTACAATCACAACTAGGCATACAACAATTACATGAAAAACACATTTTTACTTCTCTAATATATTAATTCTAACAATGAGATTAGCATTTCCAATATTCTTATGCTTTAAGATTTCTTCCATCTCTAACCTATGCCTAGCAGCAAATGCATCCATTTGCGCAAGCACATCACAAAGTGCAGATTTAAACTCCTTGTTCTCCTCCCTACTAGTCCATACAACATCCCTCAAATCATTCGACATCTGTTTTAAGAAATGTGCAGTCTCTTCATCATACGAGCACCAAAATTTGCAACCTCCAGTCTATAAATTCAACGTCCAGATTAAAATCCAACGTTAAAAAAAATAAAATTACCAAATAAACACAATTCAAATTGGTTTAAAATGTACTAACCTATTTGTTCATGCATGCCAAGTACCTTCTCCTTGGATTTGATTCACTCCAAGAGATCCACCTTATAGCTTTGCACTTACATTTGTAGAACACGGTTGGCTCATTCTCTAGTGAGTGCTCTTTGTAGGATAATGGAGATGGTTGAACCCCATTGGCACCTCTACCTAATGGAGATGAATCAGACACTCTTGACATGCCTAAGCTCCTCAACATGTAAATATTGAACTCGAGTGCGATGCCCTGTTGTGCCTGCTCCGCCGACTAGCCCACCCTGCGTTGCCCAAACTGAGGTCTGGCCTTCACCGTTATACTGCCCTATGTGCAGCGCGTGAGGGCTGCCTTGTACGCGCGTTCACAATCGTGCACGAGCGCCACTGCTGCCCTCAATGCCTCCTCGCTGTCGCTAGAGTTAGGGATTTGGGTGGAAAATTTTACTCGGGAGAGAGAGGGAGAGAGGAGTGAGAGGGAGAGTGGAGAAGGTTTTTTTTATTAAGATGCCACGTCATTCGCTATGCGGGATCACCACACCAGACACTATGACGAAAACCAAGTGAAATGAGTGATGGGGGGGTTAAGTTTCTAGTTGAGGGGTGTATATTATCCGGTTTTGTAGTTGAGTGGATAAATTGTACTTTTGCAATAGTTGAGATGAGTAAATTGGACTTAACTTTTTTTTATTAGTGCTTTCTCAGTAGGATGAAGAAGGTTGATTAGTTCATGGCATCATACCTGGATCGCAGCCATATATTTTTCAGGCCATCTCAAATGTGTACCTGCCTAAATTGATGCTGAGTAATCCAGGAACAAAAATCCAGGCTTCTGCATTTCTATCATTTGTGCCTTTCGATGTAATCATCTCAAGCATTCAGCATCTATTCCTTGTTAACCTGAATATATTTGGGCATTAATTCACGCAACAACAACCTTAGATCTTTCGAGAAGCTTTATAGCCGACCAAATCTACAGTTCTGTGGTGTCCACCTCTGAAGTGGACCTGTCGTTCGTCTCCTGCCTCCTCGATGATATACAATGCTCTCCTCAAACATCTCAAGTGCGCCATTCTGTTGAAATTTCTTGCACAGGGTTGTGAAAATCATTCAGTTTTCCTTTACACATAAATTCTATCAAGCCCAACATTTCTCCCAAGCTGTCAGAGAAGCACCAACATTGTCCAAGGTAGCAATACAGAAATTACTCCAAGATATGAAAGAATTATAGAATGCAAGAAGATGCAACCTGAAGTCCTTAATTAATTACCTAAACCTAGGATCACAAAATGGTGTGATACTACTACCTAGTACTAACACCTGTAACTGGGTCGGCCATGGAGGCAAGGTAGAAGAGACAGGAGGCCTGTACATGGTTGGAAGGGTGGGCCTCTGGCATCATGGGCCCACTGGCAAAGAGAGAGGGGAAAAGGGTCCATGGGGAAGGACTGCTCACTTGCTCAGAAGGACAAAGGACGCCTTCCAAACCTCAAAGCTAATTTGAACTTTGCAATTACGTAGGATTAAAATTCTGAAATTCTTAAGAAGCTTCAAAATGATCACGGAAATCCGTGAAAGCAAGAAATTCTCTAGGCCTTGGTGGCTGGCAGTGGCTACAGGTAGAGGCAAGTCTCGGCTGCTAGGCTCTTGTGAATTAGCCCTTTCCATTTCTGAATTTTTGAAGATTGAACAAGTGCATGCATAGGATTGTGTTGTTCTCTTACTTTCAGATTCAATTATAATTTTGCTCTCACATTTTTAAAACGAAGCTCCGGTTTACCACTGTGCTGTTAAGTCACACTGGACGCTGCAAAGTCCATGTATATTTTTCCTAACTTTTAGTCATCCCTTGTGGTTTTGCCCCTGTATACCCTTAAATCTAGGCTTCTTTATTCGACTGAATTAAGTGACCAGCTTTCGAAATAGCATCAGACATAAATTGGTTTCATAGGGAAAATTTTCCCCATAAGTTACCAGATTGCCAAAGTTATCTACCAGTATTTTATATGCATAACAGATTTTTCATCTTCTGTAAATCATTTTTTATTTTCTTTTCAATTTATTTAAGTCAACAATTCTACGCCCACCTAACTGCCATCCAATGGGAGCTTTGTTTAAAAAAAACGAGAGCAAAATCATAAACCCTAAAAACGAGGCAAAATTATAATTGCATCTAAAAGTAGGATAATAACATGATTGTCCCAATTAGCATGAGTACAATAAGAACATCTCCATTAAAACCCCAAATTTGACCATCCGTATCTCCATATAAAGGGCCATATTTAATTACTTCTCTTGTGTTTTATTAACCACTCCACTTAAGCCATTACCAACGCTCTGGCATGTCCAGTGTTATCAAGCCGCCACGATGGAGCCGAGCCAAGATGGCAGTCGAACCTGTGGTTTAGCGAAGCCTCATGTGACTTGAAGAGGTCATGGTTGTTTCACCACACCTCGGCATGGGAGATGTGTAGCCACAGCTATAGGCCATGAGTTAGCCGACTCCATAGCCCCACGACGTGCTGCTTGGCTTGTCTCCTCCTTGGGTTCACCTACCTTAATCCATATCTTACCCTTCGCGTCCTTGTCGCCCTCGCTCAAGTTTGCGTCTTGCTCCTCCCTCTCATGATACGTATCCATTGGACCTCGCCGCATCCAGGAAACCCTAGAGCTAGGTATGTCACCTGCTAACCTTAACCACCGCCTCTATTGGTGTCACTACCTTTTTTTTGTTGTCGGTTTCGATCGTTTGGTTTTAATCTACCACCCCTTTGCTTTGATTCACATTGCTCTCTCATGTAGGTTTTGATAGATTTCACTCCACTAGGTGGTTTCGTTCAAGACCTTAAATATCTCAGTTTGGCCAATAGTGTGGGCAGTCTTCAAGCCAACCCGTTGTTTTCCCTCACCACCTAGTGTTTCCATTCGCACATGGCTAGTTCCCTCCGTTCTGCATGCAGCCACCCCTAGAAGCCATGGGTACCCCTTCCACCAATTCTAGATCTGGATGACGCTAGTGGGTGACATCCGAGCCCAATATCATTGAAGATGGGAGGCGACGAATATATTACACCAATGAAGAGGATCTCAGGATAGTAAGAATTCAAAAATTCATCATTTTGAAATTGTTGGTGGATGTTTGCATTTGTTGTTATGCAATGTTGATAAATTACTTGCTTTTATGAGATGTAGTGATTGCAGAAATAAATTGATCTTGATGTTGCCAATGTCATAGATGAATTACTAAAATAATATTATTTATTCTCTATGCATTGTGCCACCCACCTCTAGATCTAGTCCTTGAGCTCGACATGGCTTCCCTCTTCGTTTTTCTATCATAGATCTGCCGCTCCCTTTGACTTCCCTCTTTGGCATTAGTGAACCACTACAAAGCAGCATCGAGCTAGGCCTCCTTGCCAATGAGGACAAATGGGAGGACGGCTAGATGGAGAAGGGTGGAGGGAGATGAGAAATCTCGAGTAGGTATGTGGGCCAAGGAAATAAGGAGCGAAGAGGAAGGGAGAAGATACTGATGGGCTTAAAGTAAGGGTAAGTGTAAAAATGCAAACCTGTGACTTGATGGGCTGTGATACTAGCATTGTGGGCAAGAGTGGCTACAAAACGTGGCTACAAATTTTTCAGAGCTCATTCGAGACAACTCTCTATTGTGGGTGGTATGATCTTTGTGTGGTCTTAGTCCACTTGGCACCTTAGCCCATAGTTAGCAGTAGTCTCCATTGCTCGTGCGCTTAGACACGGCTAGGCTTACGTGCAGTACATGCAGAAGCTGGGCCATGGGACATCTTCCGTTAGTAGATAAAAGAGCATAGGGCCTTTAGGCAAGGCATATATACGTATCAGCAGTGATATGCAAGCAGCATAGCATCTTTTATTTGTCTGCGGCTCGGACATTGCCAAGTACAAATTAGCCGTTTCTAATTTGCATGCATACTAATAAAAGCAATGTCATAAGAGTAAGCACGTGCATCCATTATAATCCGGATTAATGATGACCTATAATTAAGGAATTGGCTCTTGGATTAAGAGTACAAGAAAGGAATAAAGGTTAACTTGCCAATGCTTGCTGTCAGCTGACACATATTCTCAGAGGACATCATACTCTGCCTATATATATAATAACTATAAGCAATACGTAGGCGCAGATCCACTTACCAATTAATTAAGGACACCAAAATTCCAACTTGTGCATATACTCTGTACAAGGAGTCAAGGTCTCAACGGAGGACCGGATCGCTCGAAGTGAGCTGAATTACGCATTTACTTGTCCCATATTCATTGTTAATCCTGATCTAGAGCCTCGCTATGGCACGTTAGGAGTTCCATTATCGTGGACGGCCATGAAGCCAACCACCTACGATAATGAATCGATTATCGCATATGACTTACTAAACCGTCTACTTTCAATGTCTTTCCACCTATATGTCAACCTAGCCAACCTCTCCTTTCCCAACCCGACGTTTCTCTATTTAAAATTTGCCAAAATATAAAGGAGAGGTCTTGAAGAATCATGTTTTCCTGCTATAATTTTTCTTCAAATTTATGGTTTGGATGGTGCAAATTTTGCTTGAAATTGTGCTCTTTTTTTATCTAGATATAACAATTTTAATTTATATTTTAGCATAAAATTAAAACAAAAATTTATGCCCTTGTGATGTGGTATTTGCTAGTTAAAAATCGAGTGAAGCATTTGTACTCAAACCATAGGGACACTGAATTGATGAGATAGCATCATGAGAAGCACAAGAGTGATGGGATCGCCAACTTGCCAATGATGCAATACTTGCCTTAGATCCGAGGAATATTAGATTTGTGCAATTACTGATGGGATGAACCCTTTTGATGACTTGAGTAGCTCACATAGTATTTAGCTAGTACTACTGACTATGTACAACCTTTAAATATAGGTATGTCTGAAGTGAAAATATATCTTATTGTCTATATAAGGCTTGAAACAATCTAGGACAAAAATATATGTGTTTCTTAAACCTTTGCTGGAGGACATGTGAGATCTATGGGATGAGATGATCAAGGTGTGGGATGAATACGTATGGGAGTACTTCACTTGCTGAGCCTTTATCTTCATCAGTATCAACGATTACCTAGCAAACTTTTTTGTCTCCGGACATATCAAAGGAAAGACGGGTTATGTCATGTGCGTGCATAACAACACATCTATCTATCTTTCATTATAAAAAAAAATGGTATACATAATGCATCGATGGTTCCTAGCTAGTAGGCACAACTATCACGGGATGGCAAGACTATTTGACAATATAATAGAGAATGGGTTTGCATCCAAAGTTTACAATAGCAAATGGGTATTTGATATGACCATCAATCTCAAGGTTATTTTGGAGAATACAAAGAAGAATGCGCAAAAAAGGAAGAAAACGGGGAAGACAAAGATGAGCCACTCATCCCTCATCGAAATTTAATTTTTATGGACATTATGATTAATGTATATATATTTTAATTTGTATGGACATTTTAATTTTATTTCTATATTTCCTTTTGCTCTATGAAGATTATTGGTCATGTCGATATTAAATTATACATAAAGTTTGCAAACTTATCCTCCGATTCAAACATAACATTTGTATTAGAACAATGGACGGAAAGGATACATAACACGAGACTAATCTAGCGGCCAAGCTGAACAATGAGTTATCGTGGCATATGCCCTGACATCTTGTTATAGAGAAGGTAAGAAATGATGAGGACATTGATCTCATTATATTCCAATTGAACATGCCATAATTATTCCACTGAGTAACACAAAGTTTACTTGTGATAATAGTTGGCTTACTATTGTCTAACACAATGTTGCTGTTGTATGTACAATAGATAAAAACAATACATTGTATTTACTGAAAAATTATCACACAAGAGAAGGGTATGAATGATCTTGCTGTACTAAACACATCTACATCAGGCCATGCTTGGATGGAGACGGCTACAACCACGTTGTCGACAAAAAATGAAAGCGTGGTGAGAGAAGCAAGAACAAGCTATCAGATGAAGTAGATACTATCACCTATGTATGATTAAGAGGAAACCCCATTAAGCCTAAAGATGTGCTCGCAAAATGGAACAACTCCTATGGTGCTTTCATAAGGGATCACTATCTAATTCTAGTAGATGGATAAGAGAAAGTAAGTGAGAGGGTGAAGGAACTTTGGACATAATTGAAAAAAAGATTCCTATAGCCTGAAGGATTTGGCGAAGTAGAAAAGGAGTATGCACTAATAGTTATGAGTCGGTGATGGCAATGATGAAAGTCTTAATCTAAACAAGAAGTACATTCAGTAGAACCGAAGCCCCTTTAAATCATACGGAGAAATCCCTATGGCTGACTAGGACGAGTTTGTCAAGAAAAAGACTACGTCTGAGGCTTTAGAGAAGAGTAAAAATAAATATTAATTGGCAAAGAAAAATCAATATCCACATCGTCTAGGTTCGACTAGTATGAGCCCAAAGTCGACAAATGGAGGAAGAAGGAAGAAAAAGTGAAGGCGGGGGGAAAACCCTTGGAACTTTAAGGGTTAGATGATCACAACAAAAATTGGGTATATGCTAGAAGCACCAAAGAAGTTATTGATAACGAAAAGTTGGTATTCAAAGACCTTAGTGTTGAACAAATAACAAAAAATTTAAAGGAAATCTCTGAGAAGCAAAAAAGTGGTTTGTTAGAATCGAGAAGGGAGAAAGATCAAAGTGCTATATTGGGTAACCTCGAGCACTCTGGCCACGTTAGAGTCATATTTTCCATGCTCAGTTGGAAGGGTCTCTAACACATTGAAGCTCACTAGCCCCTAAAGTTCAAATCGAAGTTTAACTGGCCACTCAACCTCCACCTCGGACTAAATCTCTTCCTTCACCGTCTACTCCACCTCGAACTATTCCACTTAAGATAAGTATGTACGATCACATGGTTAATTCAAAAGACGTGAAAAAGTTTATGTTTACAGCTTTCAGAGGTAGAGGCGACATGAAGAAAGATACGACACCAAATACAAGCTAGAAATCAGTGCTAAGCACCAAGGATGAGTTGGAGTTTTGTGCTATTGATGACATTCCTAAGGAATTTGAAAATGGCAAGCATTTTCTTCCAATGCACATTTTGAGAACTTTGCCTTGGCAGTTGATCAGGTGGTATGAGTGGTACATAAAGGCTAATAAAGTAGGCCTAAGCTAGCTAAGTGCTGGGTACCAAAAGACACTTTTATGAGTGGAAATAGGGGCATATTCTTTGTCAATTTCAAGGACATGCACGCCATGTATCATCTAGAAAAATTGGTCGTTAATCTTGTTGGCGCATGGGCCCTGTAAGTACATATATAGATCACTATTCTTTCTATACATAAATTGAATAATCTATTATCGACATGGTGCCTAATGTTTTGAGTTGTTATGTATGTCTAGGTTACAATTATATGATGTGGATAAAACGAGGGAATCGTTTGGCTATCTTGACACAACCAGAATTTGTAAGACGAAACACACCGTCGACATATGTGATGATTCTATAGAGCTCAAGGAAAGTCACTGAAAGAGAAAAAGAAGTATATCGAGAAACTCTATAGCGAGAAGAGTCGTGAAATGTGGGTATACATTGGATGGACAATGCTGGGTTATGAAGATAAGAGATGCATAGTGGCCCCATACAACTTTAAGTAAGTTTGCTATTTCTTCTGTGAGAACTTTCAGAGCTATTAACTTGACACATTTTTATTCACCTATAGCAACCACTATATTTTATTTATTATATACCCAAAAGACGTAATAGTCGTGGTCTGTGATCTAGCTGATTAACCAGAGGTCAATTATATGGAATTCCTCGTTCTTTTGAAGCTGTAAGTAAGTAAAATCCTCCTTGTATATACCTCTAGCCTTCATAATCTATTTTCTTATACTATGTCCACTTAATTTTCTAAACAACGCACACAAATGGTACATGAAAAAGGGAGAGGCAGCAGATGAGAAAATGGAAAAATTACTTGTCAAAACAAAGTGGTTGGTAATAATGTGAACTACATATTTTATGTCTAAAAATGTGACTACTCCTTAGACAATGGTATAAACAACCTGTAGGGACTATTCTATGTGGATATTATGTGTGAGAGGTGATAAGGATCCATGAAAGGTTTACATCACACACACCTGGATAGTTTACGTACATAATTAAATTTGTTAGTACAGGCACACATATTACTATTATAGTTGTATCAAGTGTCTAGGCCAGCTTAGAGGATGAACAAGATAACACTTTAAAATCTCAATACCAACTTGTAACACTTCATCCACTATGACATATGTAACACACTTTTCTATTTTTCGAAGCTCGGGGTGCATATGTGAGAGATGACAAGTACAAGAAACTTCGAGAATGGAAAAAAAGAACATATGCTCCTTTAAAATATATGAAACAAATATTCAAATAATTATATTAGGAAGAATGTTGTGTAATAATTATTAATTTGTGCATAACAAATAATTATTCATGTCAATTCCTGTCCTATGGTAATGTCAATTACTAGTGCATGAATAATATTTGATTTAGTGATAATTTTAAATAATCAATTAAATGGAAGAAACAAAACATAAAAAAAGTTTTTTTTTGGTTTTTAATTAAAACCGTAGGTGAGAAGCTTAACGGTTACACATGCATTAATGATTTGCGTAAGTGGTATGCGCGCATGTGAAAACGATTATCGCAGGCAGACAACTGGTTACCTGCAAAATCAATTATCACAAACAAGCTTGTTAAGCCATCCGCCTGTGATAATTGATCTTCGCATATGGGCACCAGTCCGCATAAGAAAAGGGGTATTTTCACATACCCCTTCTCCCATATAGGATGGCCATTTGCTTGCAAAAACCCGTTCTACCCACATATAAAGACTTATTATGTAGTAGTGATGTGCGCACAGGCACTCCACATACACATGTGTGTCCCGTTCTGTCTTTTCTACCCAAAATAAACATAAACCAATGGTAAATCTATAGCATCATTAAATTCCTATGTTATAGTATGTGATTGAGAAAACTTATTAAAATAAAAATGTTTTAGAATACCTCATATGCCAAACATTTGAAATAATTATTTTCAACATCATGAGTACACATTTTTTTCTTGTAAAGACAAAAATATAGTATTACCTCCGTCCCAAAAGATTTTACTTGTCTACACAAAATTAGACAGTTACTTGTATATATTTGTGTTGAAAAGTGAAGTCTTTTGGACAGAGGTACAAATAGTTTCACACCAAAGCACACTGTGATTAGTGATCACTCTTTCCCAGGGTTCAAATTATTCGAAAAGGGGGAATTCGGGGTAACCAAAATTTTCAAAATCGCTGAAATTACAGACTTCTATAAAAATTCAAACAAAGTATTCAAATAAGTTTTGAGTTAAAAAAAAAGAAAAGAGAAGAACTTTCACCGAAACTCGAGATAGAAGTGCCAAAACTAGGATGGCATTAGGGAAGATGATGGAGATGCTTTGCTGCATCCTTACTGAATGGGGAGTTGATACAGGTGCTGACAGAAAGGGTTGGGAGTTGCCTTGTTGCGAGGAAGGATATAAGAGGTAATGGAAAAGGGAACGGGGAGGGTTCCATATACCCCCTCCCTCATGCCACCAGGGAGGCTGATGCATTCTATTTGTGCCCTAGAAGGTAGTAGGGGAGCATCCGGGGATGTCATCACGACCCTCTCTCACAACTGCATTCATCATGGTCTGAGGCCGGAGGGAAGAGTGCTAATGGGCCAAGAAAAAAATTTGTGAAAAAAAATAGAGGGTTTGTTTCAAACTATTTTTCCAAAATAATAGTAAAAATTCTAACATTAACTGTTATTTTTCATAATTTATATTGGTATGTACTCCCTTTGGTGTTTTTTATAATATATTTTTTAATTTTAAAAGTAAAATTTTGTATATTTTAATCAACAGTTAGTCAAATCCAAATAAATTTAATGCATCCACGTTATACCAACGGATTGATATTTATTGTGCTTTTCAACATTGATTTTAGAACAACTAACATTATATATTTTTGAGGAATCAATGTCAAAGTTTAATCCTTAAGACCTTTGAATTCAAAATACACTCTATAAAATTAAAAAAATGGTGATATTAATAAAATAACAATGTCATGAACATACACTTTACTGTACATACTGTAGAAAAGTTTGATATGCTATATTCTAAGTCTCATTTACTCAAACTATTTAGGTTGATCACTTAATCCACTTTACTATTTGTGGGCTCGTATTATTCCCAAATTACTAAAAAGGCTCACTTTACCCCCTTTCCCTTATACAAACATATTTTAATTTAATTTTTTTTACAACTATAGGGACAACATCCTATGTACAAAATACTTTAAAAAAATTATTGTAGTCTGCACACATTTTTAAATCTTGATTTTTAAACTAGTTTTTTTTTCTTCCAGCCTATGAAAATAGTGATTAAAAACTCAAAAAATAAGTTGTGATTTAAGATATGATACTATAATGCAATTTATGGTCCACTAATTTTGATCTTAGAATATGACTTGTATAGACAGAAAGAAAAGGTAGATTTTATTAGGGTATAAAGTGAGCCTTCTATTATTATGTCATTAAGTGACGAGGAAAACATGGCACCACATGTTCACTTTAAGGGAGTAGAAATTACCACATTAATTTAAAAAAAGATACATGCCATGTTAATAATGTGGGTCAATATTACAATAATTAAAATTAAGTTAATACATATTATAGCGCTACAACAACTGCATGAGAAATACAACTGCGTAGAAGTGTATCTCTAGAAGAAAGACATAAAAGTTGTAGAACAGCTACAACTCTAGATTGGAAACTATTATATACCTAAATCCGTGCAATTACGCTGGAAAATCAGCTAGTTTCATTACTTCTGGAGTAAACAGATTCGGAAAAGTACGTACGTTATGGGGTCATGTGCTCCATAAGAGAGTGAAGTGCATTTTTTTTGCTATTCTGAAATCTTCGCTAGGAGGTAGTAGTAAATAATTTGATTAAAGTATATAGACATGAATTAATATTTAATACATCACATGCATGATTTATAGGTGTATATGCCATCATATAGTTACACGTTAGCTCAAACACACGCATATGGTGCACTAATTGAAATTAAACCTGATTAATTTGCAGATTCAAATATACGGAGCGTTGAGGAGGCATGGAAGTTTATACTAAGACCATTGTGCAACAGTTCAAAGATTGGGAAATCCAGATATTGGTGCTCCTAAGCTCTGCCTTGCAATTGTTCCTCTTCTTTTTTGGTGGCCTTCGGCGCCGTAACAGCCGTGTGTGGCTTAGGATTTTCTTACCTATCAGCGGACTTCATCGCTGTATATGCACTAGGCTACCTCTCACGGCATCTACCCACAACTACAATTGACCATATATGTTACCAAACATGCCTTGTTGCCTAGCCAAAGCCATCATGATTTCACACTCTTGTGGGCACCATTCTTTCCTAGTTTCTTGTACACCTGGGTGGACAAGACACTGTAACTGCATTTGCCATCGAGGACAATGAGTTGTGGTCAAGGCACTTGCTAAATATGATAGTCCAAGTATGCCTAGTTATGTATGTGCTATGGTATTCAATGGCACAAAACAGCCTTGTTGTCCCGGCTGCCTTTTTATTTGTCGCTGGGGTCATCAAGTTATGGGGAGAGGATATGGGCGCTCAAGTGTGGTAGCCAGAAAAGTCTCAAGAGTCGTAGCTATTTTGTAGCGTCTTGGAAGGAACATCTTGACCATGTATTGGCCGCCCGTGGACGTGTGGAAAATGGAGGCCACTAAGATGGAAGTTAAGTAACCAAACCGTAACATCCATCATGGATTGTAGAGAATGCTCTTAACTTAATGCCGTTTGTTCAGGACTTCGCTGGATCGAAACCATCGGATGGCATTCTTCGTCCTTTCTTCAGTGAGTCTCTATATGCACAAGTAGATGCACAAATAGCTTTCAAGACGGTAGAAATTGAGCTTAGCATGATATATGATGAGCTCTACACGAAAGCCAAAGTGATTCAAACAAGGAAAGGCATCATCCTTCGTTGTGTCTCTCTCACCTCCACAGTGGTTGCTTATGTGCTCTTCATCCTGATGAGTGGCAAGCAAAGGTATTGCAACTCTATTGGAGTTGATGTTGTAATAATTTGTACGTTATTGTAGGAGCTTGGAGGCTTGTGCCATCATCATTGCCATGGTTTCACCGAGAGCGTGGGCATCCATTCAAGCTCGAGGTGGAGGATGCAGCTATTTGCTCACCCGAGCAACCTGTAGATCAATCTTGCCGAGTATCCAACCAGAGATGAGGCTATGGTGGTCAAACTCAGTGGGGGCAGTACAACCTTGTGAGCTCCTGCCTGGCTGATGACAAGTCGAGGATAAACCAAGATGATGGCCATTATTGGAGCTAAGGAGCTATGGAGTAACATTCGGCACACCGGGCATGCTCAAGTCACTGACGAAATGAAGAAGCTTATCCACCAAGAAATTGATTGCCATAAGTTGTTTGAACCTCAAAACTTGTCTCCAGAATTGTTTCGTGCGCAAGCTCCCCCCTTCGAGAAAGTCTTGTTGGTGATGCACCTCTTCACTGAATTGTTCTTGAACAAGGCGAGCAAATTATTACTAGCTAACGGGGGCAAGGAGAACCAGGAGCTGGATGGGCCTGACTTGCAGGCAGGCCAGAACATGCAGACGGAAAAGGGCACTGGCACGACGGCAACACTGGCCCAAACCACGTTGCTAGCCCAGTTTGCACCGGCCCCAATTCCTTCCCAGTTGCATCCGGCCCCAACACAAGGGCAGAACCTGCAGTGCTTCGTCGACTTGGTGGCTGCCACGCCGCAGCCCACCGGCCTCGGTGCCCACAGCCCGGAGGCGGCGACAGGTGATCCCGGCTGACTTCAAGCCGCGACGAAGCCCTCGGCTGTCCAAGCAAGGGAGCGGGGCATGCCGTCACGTCATCTCCAAAGCCCAAACTGGCATGATGAAGAAATTGGGAATCATCGAGGAAGAAGAGGAAGATGGACGCCGCGAGTGAAGCGGTTTGTTCATCGTTTTGATCGTCCGCTCCCCCCACAACATGTCAAGGCGATGGCCGAGCTGCTCGATGTCAATCGTCAGCAACCAAGCCGCGTAGCTACCTGAAGACCAAGCCCTTATCCCAGCCGCAGCTCAAGAGGGATCAGTACCGATCACATCACCAGCTTAAGGTGATACTGCCCCAGTGTATAAGCTCCCACTCTTGCTTATGTTAGGGTTCAATATGTTGGTGTGCAATGTAAGGGGGTTAGAGTGTGTTGACAAGAGATCCTTGGTTAGGGAGTCGATTTTCGTCGCCAAGACATCAACTGTATGTTTGCAAGAATCCAAACTTACAATAGTAGACTCTGTCATTGTTAGAGAAGCCTGTGGTGCCTCTTTTGATTCTTTCAAGGAGATCTACTTGTTTGGTAGAAGGTATACTTGGAGTAATGAGCAAGAACAACCGACCTTGGTGAAGCTAGACGGACTCTTTGCCACCACGGAGTGGAGGGAGGCCTTTGCTGATTCACATCTGCAAGCTTTGAGCTCGTTAGGTTCAGATCACTGTCCGTTGTTGCTATCTTGTGGCGGCACACCAGAGAGGAGACAAAGGTTTCATTTTGAGAACTTCTAGACAAGGCTTGAGGATTTCCTGCCGACAGTAGAAGCAGTTTGGTAGCAACAAGTGCATGACGAAGACCCCTTTGCGACTCTTTACATCAAGATGGCTCGATTGGCAAAAGCCCTGCAAAAATGGGGCTAGAGAAAGATTAGTGACTTGAGGCTCAAAATTCAAATTGCCAATGAAATTATCCTGAGATTAGATGTGGCTCAAGAATCCCGTGTGCTTTCAGCCCTAGAGAGAGGACTGAGGACCGGCCTCAAAAGGCAGATGCCTCGCCCTTTCATCCTTAGAAAGAATTAGAGCGCGTCAACGATCCAAAGTAAAATTTCATAGAGAAGGCCAATGGAACATAGCTTTCTTCCACAAGAAGATGAAGGCACGGCGACGAAAGCTTTTGATCCCCATTCTGGAGCACGAGGGGCAGATAGCGGCCACACAAATTGACATGCAAGATCTCACTAAATGCTACTTTGAGAGTGTCATGGTAGTACCGGGTGGAGAAGAAAGAGGAATCGATTTTCAGGCAGTTGACCTTAGGGCGACTAATTTGGCTGAACTTTACTGAAGAAGAGGTTTGGAAGGTAATCAAAGAATTGCCCATTGTGAAAGCTTTAGTACCCGACAGCTTTACATGGCACTTCTGTCAAGTTTGCTAGCACATTATCAAATCTTATGTCATGGCGGCCTTGGCAAAATTTCATAGTGGCAACACGCAAAGCCTTTGGCGCCTCAACACTGCAGTCATCACCCTATTGCCGAAGAAAGAGGCACCAACCCTCATTAAAGATTATCGCCCAATCAGCTTGATTAATAGCTTTTCCAAGTTGGCTACCAAATTGATGGGTGCAAGAATAGCACCAAGAATTGGTGTGCTGCTCCCCTTTACCCAATCGGCCTTTATTAAAGGGAGATCCATTCACGAGAACTTTATCTTTGTAAAAGGAATGGCGTTACAGTTTCACCGATGCAGAAAACCGATGGTCCTATTGAAATTGGACATCACAAATGCATTTGATTCAGGGTCATGGCCGTTTCTCCTCCAAATGCTTCAGTTTAGAGGATTTGGGTCGAAGTGGAGAGGTTAGGTAGCTGCTTTGCTATGCACGGCAGAAAAAACAATTGCCATAAAAAGGAACAGAGTGATGAGGCTGGGTGATCCATTGTCTCCCTTATTATTTGTGCTCGTCATGGACGCCTTGCATGCTTTGTTGGCAAATTCAATATGTAGGCTCGACTTACTCAAAGATAGATAATTAGAGATGGATAAATGATTGTAGAAGTCTAAAATAAAATTTAACATTTTCTTTTAATCACAAAACCTAAAAAACTATTTTTTCTAGGTAGAACACCCTTTCGTCAGACTATAGCCGTAGATAATTAGCTTCAATAGACCTAAAATTTTTTCAGAATAAACTAGATAAAATTTACAAACAAACTCAACTGAAATTACCTCAATCGGACTTCTCGATCTCAACATATTAATAAAGCAAAATTACTTAACACGAGATTGACCAAAATTAATTAAACAATAATTAATTAATAATACAACATCTAAAGATAATCAACAAATCAAACTTTTCTTTTCAAAAACTAGAAAAAAACCCTAACTAAATTTTATATCAAATAAATTAATCCAAAACACAGAGAAAACAAATTATGACATGCGCAAAAAGAGAGATTAATTACCATGCTACATAAACTTTATATTTACTATTAAAATTACCCTTATAAAATTTACATAAAAATATTTTAATTTTCTATGTATAAATCCTTAATATCTTATCTTCTATTTATAAAAAAAACATCTCAAAGGAAAAGGCCTAGATACGCTTAAGATTTCGTAAGCACTACTTTGTTTATTCTCAGCCGTCGGATCTAAAACAGACGATCTAGATTACGCCACGTCACCCGTTACACCGAGGACCATAGGATTCGACATGTTAGAGAATCCGGATTGGTCACTATTCTCACACGTTTCAACCAATCCTATTGCACCACGTCGCTTGCAAATCTCCTGCGGCCATACGCGCGAGCCACATCTCTTGTTTCGGCCCCACCCGTTAGGCACAGCGCCTCCCTACGCCCGCGGCCGTGCTCATTGATAGGCTTAGCTCGCCTATCAACCGTAGTGCCTCCTTGCGTCCATGCCCGTGCTTAGGCCTAGCCCACCTGTAATCCTCTCTCTCACCACACCTACACGCCTGCACTCTACCAGTCTACTGACTTCTTGACCTGCCTAACAAATTAGCTCACTCTGTCAGTTTAGTCGCATTCAGGCTTCTTCAGCCCATGACAGCATATTCATGCACTGCCTTCAGGCTATTTCCTTTTGGTCCGAATCTGCACTTTTCATTTGGTCCGGTAGCAAATTTGACCTGTTACTATAGTTAATTCACAAAATTAATTTATCAATTTTTGTTCAAAGTTCCTCTAAAATTTTAGTAATTTTTTTTATCTATTTTTAAAATTTAATTCATACACAAATAAAAAAATATTCTATAGATTTTTACAACTAACATATATCAATGTACACACACTCACCATATTTTTTATAAATAAGTTAAATATAACTAATTAAATAATGTCAATTTTAATATAAACTAATTTTATTAATTTTAATATAAATTATTTTATCAATTTTGCTTAAACTAATTTTTTATTATTGTTATTTAACACAATCTCTTCAGACTTTGATACGAATTGATAGCAGCCGGCACACTCCGAATGTGTCCATCTATGCAGATGATGCAGTGATATTTTTCCCACCTACACAATATGATGCACAGGCAATAAAGACAATCCTGGATATGTTTGGATCAGCAACAGGCCTGAAGACTATTCTCAAGAATTTCATCACTCCTATCCGGTGTACAGAAGAGCAGCTGACAATGGTGCTAGACACCATGCATTGCAGGAGAGAAGACTTACTTAGGGCTCCCCCTGTCACTTCGGCGGCTGACCAACCTGAGCTACGGCCTCTCCTCGACAAGCTCTCCAAGAAAGTCGCAGGGTGGAAACTGAAGATGCTATCAATTTGGGACAGACTGACCTTGGTGAAGGCAGTCATGATGGCCCATCCAGTTCATTTTGTTTCAGTTTTGTAGCTACCACAGTGGGCTATCAAGGACATCCAACAAAAGTGTAGAGGGTTCTTGTGGAAAGGGCAAGAAGAGGTACATGGAGGCCATTGCTTGGTGGCTTGCAATTTGGTTTGCATGACGACCGAGCTTGGGGCGTTGGGCATAAAGGACGTCAACTTGTTTGGTCAAGCATTAAGGCTAAAATGGTTGGTCAGAAAGCTTGAGTAGAGCGATAGGCCTGGACCATTCGCAATTTCATTCCAGCAACAGAGATGGAAGATTTGTTCTTTGAAACACCAAGATTTGTAATTGGGGATGGCGAATCAACAAACTTTTGGAAGGCTAATTGGTCAGAAGTGGGCAGCATCCAAAGCTCCCTGCCAGCCTTGTTCAGCCACATCAACATACCAAGATTGACAGTAGCGCAAGCTTGAGGAATATACTGGGAGCTCCATCCAATAAAGATATTGCTGAATACCTAGTCCTATGGGACACCACACAGGTGGAGCTATAGCAGGATGTGAAAGACAGTGCTTTGGAAGATGACAGAGGATGGAAGGTTTTTGGTATCGCCAGCATGTTCTTCATGGCGAAGGAAAGATTGACCCTTGGCAAGCTAATCTAAAAGACAAGGGTACATGTAAAACCATATGTTGGTTATATATCTATAATAACAAATTGGTAAATAACTTATGATCCCAGTTGAAAATTTGGTTCGAAGACTTACCGGTTGTCGGCATGAATGTATATGATTAATGTGTGTCAGATTATAATATATGTTTCCTTTGTTTGGTTTATATGTGTGTAGGACTTATAGGCAGAACTACTCACGAAGGAGTTAGGTCTAGAACAATCAACAATACCGAATAATAAGATTAAATACAAGATGGCACACGATAAATGGACAATGTGTAGAAATGTCTTTATAATAGGCTTCATAAGTAAGATGTGCCAGCACCAAAATTTTGTGAGCAAAATCAAAGCAAAAAATAAGAGAAGAGAGATTCGAGGCAGCCCAGTAGGCAAAGCACATTAGGCAGCCCACACATGCACAGCGACGGCCCTGTGACGGCGGGAAAAGACATGCGGTAGTGGCCTAGAGGCGGCCTGATGGTGGCCTAGTGGTGACGCCTAGCCTAGGCGCATAGCAGAAGTGGAAGCGCTCCACGAGTGGAGCCCACGCAAGTGAGACAACCTAGTAACGGTGCATGGGCAATGCATCCGCCCCACAATATCCCCTCGAGACATGCATTAGCGGCTGATTTGCGTGAGTGACATGGTGGCTATAGTAGCTAGGATTCTCTATGGCAGGTAGACGTTTCTATGGCCTCACGTGTATTTAGCCACATGGCACAATTTGAAACGTTTCCTTCGATCACACTTAGGTTAAGAATTCACTCTAG
Source organism: Oryza coarctata (assembly GCA_030770085.1). Taxonomy (NCBI): domain Eukaryota; kingdom Viridiplantae; phylum Streptophyta; class Magnoliopsida; order Poales; family Poaceae; genus Oryza; species Oryza coarctata. Next base: position 12,914,988 of record CM061471.1, read on the forward strand.
GAGTATTTTGGGCTTTGTTTTATTGGTTTTCTAGCCACCTTAACTTATAAAAAAGAGAAACATAGATAATGAGATGCTTTGAAACTTTGAGTTCGCTAGGAGAGAATTGGAGAGAGAATTAGAGTATTGTGTGAGAAAAATAAGAGGCGGTTAGTAGAGTTTTGAAAAACTCTTTTAGAATATTGAGATAATTTGGTAAGCTTTTAAACATATTTTAGATTGCTTTGGAATCAATCTTGTCATTCCAATTTAAAATTTCACAATTTAAATTCTATAATTTAAATTTTTGTACTACAATTTAAATTTCAGATGTAGCTCACCTTCTTGTACATGCTTGTGATATGAATTTTTCTTCTTTCTTCAACCATTTTAGGTCTTAATTTACCTTACAATGAAAATGATGTCATTTTTTTAATATTTTCTTAGAGTAAAATTTTAAGATATTGAAGTCCCTAAAAGTAAGATCTGTTTGCACCATTTGCTTGAATTTTATGAGTGATTTTAATTCTTATGATAGAGTTAAAAAATACTTAAGTCCATTATTTATGGGAGTCCACTTAAAAAAATTATGGTACAAAGATTTATCATTAGTAGTTAATTTAGCTTTTTAATATCAAATATTTTAATAACTTAATCGGATCAATATTTTATAGTTATTTTATAGACAAACTGAATCACTCTATATATCTTTTCTCTAGCGTCTTTTAGGGCCATCTAGGGTATAATTTTTCATCTGGCTCATGTTTCATGGAAGGTGTCTCACAGTTGATAACCTAAGCAAGCGCGGTTGGCCAAATCAGCAAAGATGCCACCTATGTGATTCAGCAAATGAGGATTGCAGCCATCCTTTTGTCTCATGCCCTTACCCCAACAGAGTTTGGGCAATGATGAAGACATGGATAGGTATTTCCTTCCCACTGCCAGGAGAAGCGGTAATGGGGCTGGGAGAATGGTGGCTGCTTGCGCGCGGCACGTTCCGGACAAGCTACAAGGAATTGTTTGACACTTGCTTCATGCTAGGTACTTGGTTGATTTGGAAAGAAAGAAATGCAATAGTATTTGAAGGGCGAACTTGCTCAGCAGGGCAGCTGTTTCAGCTGATCAAGGACGAGATCATGCTTTGGAAGGAAGCAAGAATGTTAAGTCAATTGCTGAGTAGTGTCCCCTAGAAGTTTGTTCTTTTCAGCCGGGTGGTTTCAGTCCTGAACTCACCCTCGACAGCCTCCTGTCAAACCTTTGTAATTTGTATTTGATTCCCTCAATCTTAATGAAATTGGTCGGTCCAATTCTTCGGCCGTCCTGGCAAAAAATGACCAGTGAGAGGAATGATATTCAGGAGGAAGATGTACGTTCCCTCGTGCATACATGCATGGTGATATCTGACTACATGTTCTCCCTGCTGGTCACACAGCCTGCCACGCTGCCTGTTGGAGGCAACGTGTATGATTTGTTGGAAGGGGGTTCGATGAGGGTCAGGTATACACGTACCTCCAGCTAGGAGCAGTTTTTTGAGGTGTTGGACGCTGACTTCCTGCACACTAGTACTTCAATAGCATTGGACAATCTCTTCCGCACAACTACCGATGACATGTTGCCGCAGCAGGGTTTGCACGCAGCGCCGCAACTAATCGTGCAGATCTGGGTGCGTCTGCTGATCTACGCGGCGGGCATGTCCCGGCCTGAGGAGCACGCCCGGCTGTAAAACCGGTAAGTTTATATAGACCGAAAAAATTCTTCGGTATAAATTACAATTAGGATATTGTTATTATCAAGAGATTATAATACTAAATAGATATAAAGAAATAAATCTAACTTACATCATATTATATATATATATATGGCATTATATTTATTATCATTTCTTTAACACCGGCGGCTGAGCATGGGAGGGAGCTGCTCACCTTCGTTTGGCTCTTCATGGCCCATCGGAGGCTTGGAGACATCTGCAGAAACCAGTTCGTTCTCGTGGAAAGAGAGAGAGAGACGGGCCAATCAGCTCTGTTCCAATTTCATATACAGTATACACCCACGTAGTTGCTCTTTTCGGTCTTGCTGATCCGGACATGAATACTGGTGGTGATCTCGTTGGACTTGGTTTATTTTAAGGCCCCAATTAGGGTATGCGGGCATGCACCATCTCGTTTCGTTTACGTGGATCATGTAATTCATCACCTTAGTTATTTTTCCTTTATTTTTGGTTGTGTGCTATCTGTCGTTGCCTAATAATGTCCTTTGGTTGCTGGTTAATTTTGCTATAACCAAATTTATTGTTTTGAATTATTCAATATATAATCCATGCACATACTTAATTAGTAAGCTTGTGTGTGTGCAGTAACAAATCTAGAATATAAATTGAGGTGGGCTAGTGTAAAAATATAGTATTTAGAGATATATCAACAGTCAACTCAAACAAATTGCTTTTTCCATTTTAATTTGAGCTATATTAATATTCCACAAAAAGATATGAACCAATTGGTATGGTCTACTCAGATTATGTTCCATATTTGCAACCTTGGCCCTTGGGCACTGATCACAAGAAGCAATGAAGCAGCTACTAGGCCTAGTGTAACAGTGATCCTTATCGTACGTCAGTTCAATACTAATTGCTCAACTAGACTTATTAATGGCTAATTAGAGGGAGGTGATGGAGCTAGCGCTGGTGCCCCAACCAGCTCCAAAAGTGGATCCGCTACTGCACATGTGTCGATATATATACACATATTTCTATACTACACGTGCTACCCCCACCTCACTCCTTCTACCTAATATTTTTACCAACAACTCTACTAATTATTTATATTATTCCATCCTCCACTGTTGAAGCTTTTTATAGATCACGTCGATGGATTAAGATTGTCACCGTATAGCCGATGAATGCCACGTACTAGGAGAGGGCGCTGGTGGTGGAGATGTGTCCTCGAGAGGCAGTCTCCAATGACAAACTTCTTTAATGCTAATCCTTCTCGACAACGACTAGTGTCTTGTGGTAGCAAAATGGCTACTCGACAATTGTGCCCACGAAAGCTCCTTCGATGCATAAAGCCATCGGATCTGGTACTCACTTGAGGTGGGGATACTAGCAGATGAGATAGAGATGGCAGATCTAAATAGAGAGGTGAGCATGCTAGCTGCCTTGCTACCATCCCCTTTAACGATTGGTTATCACCAAATTAGCCCATGTTAGTGCCAATGACGATGGCGGCTAGCATGGAGAGGTGAGTTGGTGTGTCAACAGTGGTCGAAGCTGTTACTTGTGTCCTCCACCTCTACTGTTGGCTGGATTTGGCATGACTCCCTTAAAGGCTGTGTTTGATGATTGAGGCAGCGGATTGGTGGTGGGGATAGTGGTCATGACCGTTGGCTTAGTGATGTCGGCATCCACCTCGGCAGCCAGTACCAAAGAGTAGCGTCCAGGGAGTAGAGTCACTGTACAGTTCAAGATTGGGACAACCGCTGCGTCTTGTCCGTCGTTGGGGTGGTTCTAGTTCTGCCCTACACGTTGATGAGATCTAAGGATGAAGGCAGCTGGATCCACAGTGGAGTAGGCTAATACGGTGGACTCCGGCGCGGATGTTAGTAGCAGCGGGATTCGGCGTCGGCATGTGTATCTTCGACCAGCTGCCTCGGTGACTTCTCTCTGCTCCACCGGGATGGTTGTCACCTAAACGTCTGCTCGACCACCGGCTAAGCATCGCGTGGCAGCTACTGCTCCTATGCGTTGATTCCTCTACTCGGTGTCGATTTTGTCGCTGTTGGTTCCGTTTAGATGGAAAGACGCAAGCGGTGGCAACTGAATCTACTACTTGTCACATGCGCACAAGGCCGTCACCACCATTTGCTATGTGATTAAGATCTATAATCTTTTTATTTGTGCAGTGTGGAGTACTAGTAAACAATTACTTCACGCGTATTTTCTATACCGGAAAAAATACTACCAATACTATACTGCAAATATAGCAAATACAGAGTAAATTAATTACTGAGTTAAACATCTCATCACTAATATTTTTACTATTTTTACTGAGACATTAATGCATCAGAAAGAACAAGCAGAAATTTTTTTATTAAAACAATTTATTTTTACTCCCTACAAATTGAAAATAACGGTTAGTAATTTCGATTAGTAATGTTTTTACATGGCTATGATGACGAGTTATGTTTGTGGGAGTTTAGTAATTTTGTTACTAATCTACACCGAGTGTGAGGAAGGGATAATGGAGAGGGAGATGTCCACGGTTCGGTTACTACGACTATTTACATAACAGTATGCACATAATTCAGTAAAAAATATACTATGACTATCTATATAAAACGCGTGATACATGTGCAAAAGCTTGCAGTAAACTTTTTAATTAGTGTTACTTGCAAATATGTGGAATTAGAGTGTGTTCTACTTATACATACATATATATATATATATTTGTGATATGTGCTTGGATTCTCTAAAAAAGCTGCAAGGATTTTAAAGATGATGGGTGGCCCAGATAAAAATATACTTAACTGCAGCATAATTACTATTTTAGAGGGGTAATTTTGTCAGTTAGCCTATATCTATCCATTCTCTCACCGCGCTAATCTCTCGAGAGGAACCGTCTCTTTATCGCGCCACGCCGCGCGCCTCCCGCTCCGGCAATACGCTCCTCCGGCTGCCATGCATGCCATGCATCAGGAGGAGCAATAGTAATCAACTTAATTAATTGATTGCCTCAAGAAGGGAACGGATACTCAGTTTTTTAGCCTCCAGTGTGCAGTTCGCCATGGGCGAGTCAGACTACACCTGGGATCGCGGTCCAAGCCCTCCAAGGCTACAACGAAGTGGCCGAAAGCCCGAAATCCGTCCGGTTTAGTCTCACCACCGATTTGGGCTGCGGGCAACATATATACACATTCCAGATCAAGATAATTAAGCAAAGCACAGGATCGGATACTAGTTTGCGCCGCAGAGGAAGGGGCCGGTGCAGCCAGCGGCCCGGCGCGAGATCGAGCACGTACGTGCGGCGAGATTGCAATCGATGGATACGGGTTAACTCTAAGGACGAAACTACCCCTCGTAAATAGAGTTTATGTTCGTTAAGTACCTTTTTAATCTACGCCATCCTTCATCTTCAAAATCTGTGCTTTTTTTTTTTGTTTACCGTAGAGGAAGCGCATCCTATACACACATACACCCATCCTAATAAACTCTTGCACTCAGTCAATATAGGCCCTAGGATTTCAATCAGAAGGGCTAGATCCAAGCTGGGTAATTTTTAGAAAGCCGCCTGCTTACTTCAGCGGTGGTTTCGCGAATAGCTCTCTGAGCTTCATTTTCTTCTCATGCATCTAAGCTGCTGCAGCTCCTCCCCAAAATCATCCCAGAAACCTCGTCTTCCTCCCCGTGCAGCAGGATGATGGCCGGCGGCGGCTCGACGGCAACCATGCTCATTGGAGACAACCTCTAGAGACAACCTCAGAAACAAAAACAAGATGCGCTTACTTCGATTTTTTTTGTCGGATTTCATTACGACTTAATATTTCATATGGGAAATTTATTAAAATTTGTTTACGGTTTGGATGTAAAGAAAATGTGTCAATTTTTACAAGGTCAAAGCCTATTTCTTAGCCCTTAAATATTATTTGAAGTACCTTTTTCACCGTAAGTTGTTTTCAAACAATCCCTTAAAAAATCAAATAAATAACACCGTATTGAAATAGACTGGTTTTCTAGTTTATATTTTTATTGTGCATATTCTATTATATAGATATCACTTAATTAGTTCCACAAACATAAAACTTAATAATCAAAGTTCATGGTGGAGAAAAAACATTATCATATCAATCAAAACCACCATAACATCTGGTTTAGGGTGCTATTTATCAGGTTTTTAAAAAGTTGAGTGTGGAAAAAAAAACTGATTTTGTAATGTAGGGTGAAAAATGAACTTTGGGCAAAGTCTTTACCCTCTTTGCAACAGATTGGTGTCTAAGTGATAGATTACTCAAAACAAACCTGTTGGATTTTTCCTACGGTCTGAATACTCATGTCATCAAATTGGATGCCCCCAAAATTGTCTGTTGATCCAATGGCTGAAAAATTCGAAGGCACCTCCACACACGCCATGGCCCAGCAAAGCAGACGATGTGAATCATCCTCTCAAAAGCTTCATTGCCTATTCTTGGCCAGTTGCTTCGCCCTCAACGGAAACAAAGAAAAAAAGAGGGAAAGAAGAGGGAAAAGAAAAAGGAAGAAGGCACGCAGGCAAGCAAGCAACGAATTCAACCAACCAACCTGCCTCGAATCGAATATCGGCAACAAATCTAGCTTTCTGGTGCTCAACCCCCACCGCCATTTATGCCCGATTCTGTTTCTCCAGCCAATATGATGATGGTTTCCCGACGGGCGGGCTCCTCTCCATGATTAAACACCCGGCGTGGTGATGAGTCGCCCCCCCATTGTCGCCCGATGCATCGCCAGGAGGTGAAAACGAAGGAGGCTGAGGAGGAGAGAATGGAGGGGAACAATCTCCTGCATTTTCTTGATAGCCCAAACGCGCATTACAGAAGGTGCGCATTTTATCTGCGATTTTATCAGTATCTGTAGGGTTTTCTTGCGAATTTCTCTCCATTTTTGGTGCATGCAGATTCAGCAAAAACATGCGATTTAGCTTTTCTCTCTCTTTTTTTCCTCTGTATAAGGAAATGTGAAGAATATGTATCCCGGCATGATGGTGAAGCCCATTTCGATGCATCAGGTTTGTCCCCTTCCTCCTTTTCCTCTTCTGGTGTATTTTACACCTTGGTTAAAATGCCTAACCCATTGGGGATCTTTAAAACTCATAGATTTATGAAATGCTTCACATATATAGGAGTACAGAATATCACAATGCCGAATTTGGTTGGACGATTTCCATAATTTTAACTCTTCTTGTTAGCACTGTGCGAAACTAGTTCAAACAAGTTAAATAGCTCTCAACACATGGAGCTACGCATGCATGGATGGTTCTTCCTTGGAGCTGCAATGGCTCACATTTGCATGGTTGCCAAGTGCCAATCCACTGAAATCGGGCTTGCAGAGCCCAATTTGTGATCTGCAAATTCAATTCTCCATTCTATCTTATTCTTATTTGTGTTTATGAACATTATTTATCCAAAAAAAATTTGTCAAATGATGTTCGATGTGATCGTTGTAAATTAGGCTGAACTGTGAGCATAATCTTATGCGCTTGTTTGTCTATAATGTACGATTCACCTGTTTCCACAACATGTGGACAATGTGCTGCAACCTGCAAATAAAAATTTGCAATGCGTAACGAATGTAGATCTGGCTAATGCAAGGGAAAGATTGGAACATCTGTTGAAACAACCTGCCAACAAGTTCTGTGCAGACTGCGGTACCCCAGATCCAAAATGGGCGTAAGTATCGGCCATTTTCCAGACATGCAACAATATTCCTAGTTTTTTTTTTGAAAAATTAATGCTCCTTTTGTTATCGTAATATCTGATGTGGCTCTTACAGGGCCTTGCCTTTTGGTGCGTTAATTTGTATAAAGTGCTCTGGAACTCATAGAAGTCTTGGAGTACACATATCAAAGGTGCACATGCACAATTGACCCTTTGTAGTTCACTTTGTTTTCGCATGTGCCCATCTCAAATTTGGTGTCAATTTGACTTATTCCGATTCAACCGTTGGAGATGTTCTAAGAGACACAATATGAATCTATGATCTAGTTTGTAAAACAAAAGCATATGGTAATTGCAAATTAATAGACCTCATAGTGAAGTAATAATTATTCAATTATTCATTGTTCAATTGAGAACAGGTAATTTCTGTGAATCTTGACGAGTGGACAGATGAAGAGGTCAATTGTTTAATCGGTTCAGGTGGAAATGCTACGGTGAACACAAGATATGAGGCCTTTTTGCCAGAAAACTACAAAAAGCCCAGACATGATTGCACAACAGAGGAGCGTTCTAATTTTATTAGGTATAAATTGTACTAGTATTTTTATCGTTACTACTTCTGTAGATTCTGCCACAAAATTATCTCTGTTTTTTATGTTTATCATCGTTGACTTTTTACATATTATGTAAAAATGCATAAAGTACTTGTAATTATAAAATAAATCACAATAAAATAAATAATAATTACATATTTTTTTAGTATAACGAATGCTCAAACTTATATTCAAAAGTCAATAGTATCAAACATAAAAAAACAGGAGGAGTAGTGTTCTTATGGTTACTACTTCTGTAAATTTTGTTTGACAAAACTGTGCTCTCTCTCTCTCTCTACATATATGCAGGAAAAAGTATGAGCTTCAGCAGTTTGTGACTGATCCGCAGTTTTCATGCCCTTTACGATTGAATAACAAACACGCAGCAGACAAGCATCAGCAGCAGCAAAACTGCAGTGTGCGACATGGTTTTGGACATCCTTTTAGGAATAGCTGGAGGAGAAAAGACACAGATCACAAAGGCCTAAAGAAAATGGTAGGGAAAATTTCCATGTTCTATGTATTTCAAGTGAATATTCCACTTTATAAACTATTTTTTCTGCAACATGGGGTATTTTTTTTTCAGACGGATGTTGGCATGGTGGAATTTGTTGGATTAATTAAGGTTGATATCAGACGGGGCACAAATCTTGCTGTTCGTGATGTGATGTCAAGTGATCCCTATGTTATGCTTAACCTAGGACACCAAGTAAGCTCGTCTTATTGACAGATGGCAGCTTATCTCTAGTAAAAATATATCTTTTTTCTTACTGCCAATTTATATTTTTCACCTTTTAGTCCATGAAAACGAAGGTGATAAAGAACACCCTGAATCCTGTATGGAATGAAAGACTAATGCTATCGATCCCTCACCCGGTGCCGCCTCTTAAATTGGTACGTGTTCTTTCCTATGGAAACATAGTTGTTTAGTCATAACGAGACATCTAATTTTAATTTTACCTAGTCTGTCTTTGTGCAACTTTTTGGCAAGTAAACTCTTAATTTTAGTATTCAAGAGTTCGACACTCCAGTTTATTTTGAAGTATTGAAATTCGGTGGATAAATTGATCTGATTTATTGAGGTACCTACTTATGGATATAATAATCTTAACTTAGGAGAGCAGAGTGCCTTATATCCCCTGAAAAACAGCAAGAGTGGCAAAAGCCAAATTCAAGCTTTGATTACATATAGCCTATGAAAAAACTACATTTTTGTTTGGCTGGCGCTGAAGTAAGAATTTTTTGATGAGATCTAAACATCATTTACAGATAGGATGGAACATGGATTACCCATTGATCTTCAAATTTGTATAAAAAGGTTCTTCAAACTCACATTGCATCTATCTGCTTTTCTACCTCCTAACAGCAAGTGTTCGACAAGGACACATTCAGCTCTGACGACCGGATGGGGGATGTCGAAGTGGACATCCAGCCACTGATCTCCGCCGCGAGAGAGCACGAGAGCTCGGCCATCACCAGCACCGGCTCGGTGGAGGTCACGAAATTGCTGGCGAGCGAGGACGGCACGCTGGCCAGGGACAGCGTCATCACCGTCGTCGACGGGAAGGTGAAGCAGGAGATCGCGCTGAGGCTTCAGAACGTCGAGCACGGGGAGCTGGAGATCGAGCTCGAGTGCGTGCCACTCAGCCAGTAGTAGCTAGCTGCCGGGAGTATTTTGCTAGCTGGGATGAAATGCTCCTTCGTTTGTTGTGATCACAGGATCGGAACGCTGCCTTTGCAGTGCCCAGGGAGCTTTGCTTCTGTGTTTACTCCATGCCTGTACCTGTCAACTTGTGTCATATCGTGGGCCTTTCATGTCATCATATATTAGATATGGTTGTGTAGATAGGAAGGGAGAATCGGATCATCTAAACAACTCAAATTTTAGGATCCATGTTGGTTTTGGCTGGTTCTTGTTATCCTTATACTGCTACCATGTGTGTGTGTATATATCTGGTTTTGGTAGTTTTCAACCATTTCCAGAGCTGTAACCGGTAAGGCGGCACGAACATTATCTTAGGGTTCGTTCGATACAGCGGAACGGCAAGGTTTTTCTACGGCCCGCAAAATGAAAAGAGCCACTAGCACATGACAAGCGTGCCTACGAAAACTGCGGTAGTAGCCAAAACGAAAAACCGAATCAAACTGGTGTCATCGGGCCACCTACCATATGCTTACAGAAGATGTCTAACCCGCTTGCGATGCCAAAAGGGTAGCTTAGCCAGTGCACGCTGAACAAGGAGCCAGCCCGCCTTTGAGATAACATGGGCCACACATTTGTCGCAGCCCGTTCCGGGCCAACTACCATGGGCCACACGTATGCCACAGTTCTTTTTTAGCCTAACTACTATTGGCTCCACGGTCATGGCGATTTCTTTCTGGCCCAAGCACGATGGTAGGCACATTCTTCGGCCTAATCTTGATGGGCCACACGCCCACACATTTGTTATGATCCAGTTATGGCCCATGAAGCAGTCTCTGCTGGGGACATGCTTCTGATGATCTATTTTGGGAGCTTAACAGCTTTAACTTCTTTTACAAAAACATATTTTTATAATCTCGAGCTCTTCAAACAAGGCCTCGGTCTCTGAACACGCTAGAGGGGGCTGAGCAGTCGTCGCGGAGCAGCGCCGGCTTTTGTTTACGTGATTTTCCAGGGCATTCCCTCGTTCTAACTAGTTGTGTCCATCAATTCCAAATATCAATCATGCCCAAGTTCTCCATATCGATGTTTTTGGTATGATTAGTCAAGAATCAACACTAAAACTGCAAATCTAATCATAGGTGAAAACAAACAAAAATGTGAGCCATCCATATAATATATTTCTTCCATTTTGTAAATACTCACTCCATCTCAAAATATAATAACTTTTAGCATTTAAAAGTCATAAAATATAACTTCTTCATCTCAATTCTGCTCTCAACCAATCATAAACATTCACCTTTTAATTTCTTCACATACTTTTTCTTCTCAACCAATCATAATCTTTTCTATTTAACTTCACCTATTTTTCTTAGTATCTATGTCTAACCCCAAAGCTTCCTATATTATGGGACGGAAGTAACACTTGTTTGCTATTAGTATTTTAACTTTGACAATTTATTCTTGTAGCAAATATTGTCAGTGTTATAGATATAGCATACCTTATATATTTATATTGGTTATCACTGAGAATACCATATACCTAATTTTATACAGAAATGTATATCTTAAGTATGGATAAATTTAAAGGAATGTGTCTCATCCGATAGGGAAGGGCATCAGAGTCAGACCTAGGAATAGTGCGAACTCATCTACCCATATCCTGCTTAAAGTCTCCGAGTTCTGCTTGAACAATGGGTTAGTTTTCAATATAAATACAAAGACTTTTAGAAGGTGATGGCATCGAATCATAACCATAAACACAAGCCACATCAAATTGATGTCAACAGAAAATCTTTCCACTAGCTGCCGATTACATCCCGCCACTTCACTCTTCAAGATTAGTTTAATAGGCTAAAATAGCTAGCTTGCTCTTGCCTTTACACTCGATATGATATATCCTAGATCTATACATATAAATTGAACTAGAGCTATTATTCTTCTCAGGGGTCTAAATCGATATAAAAACCCTTGTTTCTTATTTCTTTATTCTGATCTCGCGTATACCTTGGTACCTGCTATACCCTACATCCCTAAAATACTGTTGCCATGTATAACCCATCAACAAATATGTTATAAATATTTAATAAAATGACTTATTTAAATGTTTATTGCATGCTAAATAAGTTCTTCATTCATAATCATTTTAAAATTTATTAGTGGTTAAAGTTAAAAACAATATCGGTCAACACACAAAAGAGGCAAGGATTTGGGAAGCTGTAAGCGTCTAGGCCAGGGGGTCCCTACTTGGCCAGCTTGCTTAGTTCGGAAGCAAGTTATCAAGACTATGTGGGTTGTGGGCCTCTGTGCAGTAGACCAGGTCAATGGTATCGTGGGGAGGTACATGTGTCCATCTTTGATCGAGTGATATGTTAAAAGAAGGGATGAACATTCGAGATACTGGTTAGGCTATGTTGCACCCTCCCCTGGTATCACCAACATGATATTTAAGAGGACATTACAAGAGGAGGACGAACCACCTGTCACAAACTATGAGACCAGTATCAGTCCTAGGACATGATGCTGGTACCCGTAGTAATAAAAATATATCATTATAAATAATAATAATAATAAAATAAACATATACCTTAACTATATTGTATCTTCAAGATGACCCCAAGAAGTTAATCGGTACATCAGAGACTGTAGTGAAAAACATAATGTAACTAGCACCCAAGTCACAACCAACGGTTTAGGGCTAGGACGAAACTCTATTCATTGTCTTCGCTTCCCTAAAACTTTTGACAAAAAAGAAGTTTGATTACATACATACTCAGCAAGCAACAAAAATGTAAACATGCACATGCTTCAAAGGAAGACTGGGTTTTTTTTCATAACTCTTTATTATTTTACGTATACAAAACCTCTATGTATGCATTTATATTGATTGTGACCCTAGCCCCAATCTCTAGTGAGAGTAGCCTTGTAGCCACTCTATTTAGTGCACAGTTTATTATTTATAAGAGACTCGGATACTAACACAACCCATGAGTCGCTTTGCAATGATATTAGTGTCAGCAAACTCCTAGAGCCAGCCTATCGACAATTTTTAACTTATTATCCATTTATTTGTTTCCTTTCACTTTCCTAAAGACATGGGCCTTTGCCCAAACCAATATCTAACAACATTCACAAAGTCACATACGATCTCATCAATCATGACACAAAGCTTTCTGCCCTCAGGCAACCCATCAACAATACCATCAAATTTTAATTTACTTTATTTACATTATCATCATTAGTTTTTCTCTCAAACCTAGGGTTATCATCTCACCCTCTCACTATGAAGCCATCTAACTTCCCAGACCACAAAAGTATATTCTTGACCACATAGGTCAGCTGTTAGCCACATAGGCTAACTTTAGAAACAGTCTTGTTCCACAACTTTATTTCACAACCATTTATAAATAAATCTACATGAGATGAACCACTTTACATCCACCCATGACCGTAGGTATTGCTATTCGAACAGTTTGGTTAAAAACTTCTACAGAAGGTGTATGCTTTACCCACATGTCACAAGGCTATCTAGCTACTTATCAATAGTAAAGACTTGCTATAAGGCATTTTTAAAACAAAACTAGGATAACCAGTTGCTAGTCAGAAAGGTCTCAGACCAAGTTCTAGGTAAATTCTAGACTTCATGTACTCAGAATCTCATGAGCACCACTTCTCATGGCTACTCCAGTTATTCCACAACTTCCGGCAAACCAACAATCCTAGCCCTACTAGTTACTTAGTCAAGGACGTCCAATACCATCCGTGTGGTCGTACTATACTATGATAAGTATAGTTTCCTAAGAAATCAGTCCTTATGTGTGAATACAAAGTCTCGCCATACATACGACCACTTCACACTACTATTTTCTTTAAAACAACCAGATTTTATTTTGCCAAGAAGTGTAAGGTTTTCAAAATAGTTCACAACCCATTTTGCCAATATGATCAATTTATCACATCTAAACATCACATTATTCATGAAAAAACATATTACTAATTATCAATGGTAAAAAAATACTGAAGATCTTAGCACAAATGGTATGGGCCTCAAGTAAAAAAAACACGGCTCATAAAGGTTAAGGCAATTAATTTTCGAAGGAAAGGATATAATGCAGCAATTAGGCTAGCTAGACAGAACAGTCTATGATCAGCGGCCTTTACGTGCGCCTAGTAATTCAACTTTACAAACAATTTAATTTTATAACCTATGATCAACATGATCAAAGGAGTAGCATGCCTTACTCTGGGTCGATATAAAACACTTTAGATAAAACCATAAAAAGAAAATATTAGTATTAATAAATAATAATATAATTGGGACACATAGAATAGTGCATCATGGTAGACTAGGTCTACCAAACTAGCGATAATATGTTTGAGTGGACTTGGCTCACGGCTCATAGATTGACATGTGGAGCCTAATGGTTAGTGACATGGCCTAAATAGACTGAGTGCACGAGATCGGCTAGAAGAGTGGGCCCATGTGGGTCCTATCTATTAGTTTCCTTTTCTTATTTTCTTCTCTTTTTCTTCCTTTTTTATTCCTTTTACCTCCCTATTTTTTTCTTCTTCCTTCCTATTTTTTCTCTTCTCTTTTCCTTCTTCTCTTCTATCTTTTTCTCTACTTCCTTCTCTATCTTTTGCTGCACAGGGATGAGAAGGGGGGTGGTGACCTGGGAAGTAGGATAGTAGTAGCACCAGCCATGAAGGTGGTAGGGGATGGGACTAGTGGTGGTATGTGGTGGTAAGGTGGCAGAGAAGGAGGTGCAAGCAACTGTGCTGGTGTGTAGGTGGCAGCGTGGAGGGGGGTGCTGCCTGACTAGGAACGAGAGGTGGCGCAGGGGCAGCAGTGTAGGAGGCGGTGCTAATAGGGTGAGGAGGGGATAGAGACATTGATACTAGCTATGATAGAGGCGGTAGCGGTGACAGGATGAAGGAGTGGGCATCGGGTGGCGGGAGTAGATGGGAAGGGGATGGAGGAGATGGCGGTGGCACAAAGACGGCGGGGAGGCATGATGCGGTGTGGAGAGGATGCCTGCATAGGGTTGGCTTGTTTGACTGTATGTATTGGTGTCCATGGTGGTAGAAGGAGGGGGTTGGCGCCACATCGGTACACTAGAGATGGCCGGTGGTTCGGATGGAGAAGCTCAGGTCGCGCACAATGGCAACCACTTGGTCTTATCGATAAGAAAGAAGGCAGAGGGAGAGACTAGAGGGATGAGGGTGAGAATGGGTGTAGGGCTTGGCTACTAGATTAATAACTGTTTTTGTTAGTTCGTGATGAATTGAGGTATGATACATATTCTTTGTTGGTTTCTCTCCGCATTTGTCGCAATGGAACAACACTTTGATCTTTGAAGCAAATAGAGAGGACGAGGTAAAAAGCTATGTAGGTCACCTTGGCTGCACCCTCACTATCTTGCATGGAGATGTGAGACAAGTGCATGTATTCATTGCATGGGGCATCCCTCGGTCTTGTCTTTTCCCATTATTGTTTGCCTCAAGGGAGTTAAGCAACCTTTTGTCTTAAGGCATAAAAGAGGATACAAGCTTCCTATGTGCATACATGCATGCAAGTTGTGTGCACTCATGGAAGATAGAATCAATAGGAGAAAAAACCAATGCATGTTTGCAGGCATTGCCTAGGAGAAAAGGAGTTAAGACATTTGCTTTTGTGCCATGCAGTCTACATGAAAGGAAAAGAGAGGAATGGTAAAAGTTTTAGATATACGCGAGTGAATGAAAGAGGAGGAGGATTCGTTAGTATGCGATTTAATTTGACAAGAAATTATAGATTGGGAAGGCTGGTTTGCGTGTGTGCAAAAGAGGAGAAAACTAGACTATGGTGCAAGAGGATTAAATAGGGATAGAAATGTTCATCCAGATGGTTGAGATTTGAACTTTTTTGGAAAAATCTACTATTTAAGATTATTTGAATAAATTTGCAAAGGGGATAAAAAGGAGGGGAATTCATGGAAGGTAGTTAAACTCTCGGCCATGTAAAGGATATAGAGGAGTTGTTTGGCACTGGTCTTTGTTCGCTAAATTTTTAGTTAGAGTTCTAGGTCGTAATTCGAATCCTAAAATTTGAATACAATGACTTTTATTCAAAAAGAATTTTCAAATCAGTATCTTTGGGTTTACTGGGATCGATTTAATTAAGATTTTTGGTATAATTTCTTAATACACATAGAGAACCATGGTTTTTGAAATGATTTTATTAAGATAGTTTTCAACGGCACACGAAAATCGAGGCGTTACAAGTTGGTTGACCTAGTTCTAGAGCGTGACAAGTTTTGGTTGGCTGCCAGAGAACCAAGGTGTTGCATTTTTCTACACAAAGGTCTATGACTCTTGATTGCTCGGGGATTGCCGAGTGTATCTCACTCAGTGATGTTCAGTGAAGCTAGCATGTTACCACTTCTCGGAGTCTACCACCTATTCACACATGGGGAGGAGGGTGGAACCCTGTGCTCCAGGTGCCATATCACAAACACCCCTTAGCATTTTGCAAAGGGCCAAGTGGCATCCTCATGTATCAAAGATGGATGGATGTGTGTCCGAAAAGGCATTACATCATTCTTGGGAGGGATGTGTAGGTTGCAGAGCATGTTTATTGCATTAACTGTGTGGATTCCCTCAAGTTATCTCTTAGCATTAATGTTAAAAGTTACAGTCTGACGTTGGTTTTAGACTCATGTAAGAGACGGAAAACTGCATGTGGGCCTGGCGTAGAGTCCATGGAAGGTCGGCAGCTACAGTACATCCAACGAGGAGTTATTATTGTGTATAGTACTTCATCCAACGTAGGGTACATCAGGTTCTGACCAGCGAACACCACAGCCACAAAACCCAATCAGCTCCATCTCCATTGACATGCTTCGTCAAGAATTCAAGATTAATTGAGAAGAGCTTATAGCTAGATTACTTGCCTTGAACCGCGAGAACTCGGTGGCGAGGTGCAGCATTCACTCCTCGCACCTCTCGATGACGCGGGATCCTTGAAGAAGCCATTGAAGCTCTTCCTGAACCCGGACAACTTCTCCGTCTGCCTGCGCCACTTGGCCAGCGCCGACACCATCGCCGACTGGTCCACGCCGAGCCCTCCGAGCCCTTCATTGATCAATCAATCGATTTGCCGCAAAATCCGTAAGCATTTGCAAGACAAAACAGGATGACACAGCAGAAGAAATGCACACCTGAATGTGTGCAAGAATTGGATGGTTGCAAGCTTACTAACCTGAGAAGGCCCTGGTCAGGTGCTGGATTTCATCAGCCATTGGCGACTGGATCTCTGACTGCAAGCAACAAAGATGAGTGAATGAGTGAAGATTGGCTAGCTGATTGCTCTGTGGTCTAAGCTTGTTCTCTCCTTCCTGTGGATGATCGATCTTTATATCAAAGAAGTTTGTGTTTGGGAAGCTAATTATGGACGATGCTGGTATTTCAATAACCAGGAAATGTTCATCAGTAGTTTACACACGTGCAGACATGTACGTATGGAACAATCTAATTTAGTTCCCTGTTGAAATGGAAGGGAGGATAAAAGAAAATAAACGAGTTGCCAGCACATGAAGCTGAGTTGCCCCGGGGAGTGGGGTTGGGTAACGTTCAATCCTAGTTCGAAAATATTGATGTGATTAGATGGCCGGTGCCAACAATTGGAATCGTGGAACACGGGGTGATCTGAGAATTAAGATTATGTCTGCAATAATTGAATAGGGGCAGGTCTGATGGCCTCCTTATCTGAATGCAGTCCCATCATGCTGAAAAGGTTAAGAAAACTTTTCAACCGACCGTCCAACCCTTCCTTATCTCCTGTGGCATCATCTTTGTCTCTCTTGTCTCTATATCTCTCTTCAAAACGGTAAGCTCAAACGTCTTCTTCGTACACTAAACAATATGAGTCGTACTATACTATTTTATACCCATCTACCCTGTAACCTACTTCACGTTGAACTGGTGGATCGGCCAAGAGTGCGAGACAGCGAAAGTGAGAACAATCTAAATGGTAGCGGGTTTAACGACGGGGCTAAAGGTCTATATGACCGCCAGATCGAGACATTCACTTTGTACGTGACAAGATCGCGTTAGGACAGGTTCGGGTGCTTTATGTACCGTCGGCGTATCAGTTTATCGATATTATGATCAAAGGCCTACCCACGTCTTTATTCATCAGTTTTCGCTCCAGTCTCTACGTCCGTTCCCCTCCCGACTGTATATATATATATATCTGATCCTCTCTGTATAGAGTTAAGATCTTAGTTTTATATTGTACACTATATTCCTACACATATGCAACTGCATTGTCAGGTATGAACTGTAAGGTAGGGATGGACATGATTCAATCAGATATAAAATGTTTGCTGTTCTTTCTAGATTTTTATTATCTTTCAGGCAAAATCATAGTAAACCTGCTCTCAGCACTACAATTCTTATTCAAGGGAAAGTATAAATGTAATTGAATAACTCTAGGGAAGCATGCAATTAAGTGTTCTACAGAAAACAAACTATCTAAACTTGCAGCAAGGAGTGTACTGATTGTTTTTTTTATAGTGGAAATCCTTCAGCCTCTGTGTGCTAATTTTTAATTAGTGGTAAGATCCACAAGACACGCTGTCATCCTTATCAACGACATCAGCATTGCCAATATCTTTGATCAGATCATGGTTGATTTATGTCTTATTCGATTGTTTTTCGATAGTCTTTCTCAATTTAAGTTTGTCAATGTCTTGCCATTGCTATGATGACAGAGGGACTGCTTTCTGAAAATAAGCTCACAATAGGAAACGCAACTTCTGCTTGAAACATCAATACATTGTAGCTTGATGTATTTGGCTTGTTGGTATCAAATCATTCTTAGTTTCATAATTGGGTCCAGTATATTGTCAATTGAGGAGAGGCACAGAAGAAAAATGAACCCAATGGATATTTTAGGACCTTCAGAGACGATCAGTTTTAGTTAAGCAATGGTGCTTTGGCATGAGTGACATGCTAACACGAAGGTACTACGTAACAAGAATCTGTATTCTCTAAGACAGAAAATATAAGGGGTGTTCATATCACCATCGTCTTTAAGAAACATGTAAAACGAGGTTCATTAATTTACCACAAGGTTCTGGACAAGAAATGGGCAAGAACATGTTGACAATTTGGAAACATGAAAAACATGATAGGCCAGGGATATAAATATCCTATCAGTTGAAACCTACTGGGGCAATTGTCCCCTTCAAAATGTGGACGAAGCAAATTAATTGTCCATTGATATTGGGTCACCCTCTGCAATCATGCAGAGAGGGGTGAAAAATTGGCACGTGGTAGGAAAAAGACAAGATGATTACTGACAACTGCAAAAATGGATCACCTTTAATATTGCAGTTGAAATCTGATCGAGCTGTTAGCATTTGGCAACTTGGCATGTTTGCACAAAACATAACATATGGCATTTGCCACATAGAAAACCCATGCGTTTCACAGATGAATTGCCGTACTCATCTGTTCATCTTTTCTTAATTCCTTGTTATGCGTTGGCAACCAAATTATATTCGATTTAGTATAAAACCCTTAATCAGATCAGCGTGATCCACAAGGAGACTTGTTTTTTGGTTTCCTGTGCAGGAAGTCTACTGTCAGCTCCAACATTGCCAACTGTACCTTTCACACTTTATTTTTGCACAGTTGTATGAAAGTAATTGGAGAAAAGATGTATTTTGTATAAAATAAATATATTCCTTTTCAGTGATCCCCTTTTCTTCAACGTTATTATTATTATTTTGATTAAGGCTTCCACACTGTTTCAGTTCAATTGAAAGGAATTCTTAAAGGTAAGAGAAAATGATAGAACCTACTTTGTGCGTTTCACATGCATGGAAAGCCAAAAAAAAGAGAAAAACTGAAACGTGGAATAAAATGTGTGAGTCAGGCCTTTTGAATTTTAATCTTAGAGAGCATAATGCTTCTTCTTTTGTATGATGGGCTGAATATATGCAAATCTTTTGTGTGGTGGATACAATGTTGTTTCCTGAGTACTTCCCCTTTACTTTTCGATTAATCTATATGCAAAAGATAGCCTTATGAGCTAAGCATTGAATCATATGTCAAAAGCTGTTTTATCCTAGTATGGATAATAAATATTTTTTCACAAAATTATAAAGAATGCATGTTTTGGTCCCTTGTAATCACTAAATAGCGGTTTCAGTTAGCTATCTCCATAATATGAGTAAACATATCAATTCACTTGCACATGTAAGAGATTAATGAATGAAACATTATGATTAAACAAATCAATTGATATGTTCGTGTAAGCGCCTGTAGCTCAGTGGATAGAGCGTCTGTTTCCTAAGCAGAAGGCCGTAGGTTCGACCCCTACCTGGCGCGTTATTTTTAATTTATTTCATTTTCATATTTTTTCAATAAAGTTTTGCAACTAAGTGGTTTGTCTACAATGTGTCATAGATAATATAAAAATATTTCTTCTTCATATTTTTGCAACTAAGTGGTTGGTCTACAATGTGTCATAGATTATATAAAATTTATTTCTTCTTCATATTTTTGCAACTTAGTGGTTGGTCTGCAATGTATCAAAAGATGAAATGAACAAGTTGATGAAGAATTATCTTAAGTAAACCATGTGTTGAAGAAGAATCCTAAGTAAACCATGTGAATATATAAAAGGTACCAAATACATTTTGGTTACTACTACTATATGAACAAGCCCACAAAAATATATTTAGGAAGCACTTAGCACAATAATTATTTGCATTTGTGAGAAGGGGCAGGACAATAAACCAATTGACCAAGGAACCAACCATTACAAAAAAAAAATGCCCAGCTTGTCTGAGTTGTGAGCCTGTGATTGCAAACGGTATTCAAGCAATCACTGACACTGACACACAATCAAACACTTCGCCAAGAACATAAAAATAAGTAGAAAAAACATCATGAAAAATACCATGAAATACAAGTCGAGAAAAATTGGGAGCAGAGCGCATTGGACGTGCAGCTTAAGCTAGCATTCATGTTTCAACTCTGCTGACTGCTGAGTAGGCGTGTCATGTGTTGTTGGTGCTGCTGCCTGGAGTGCATCCGTAACATACCTCCACTCAATATCCTCTTCCTCCATTTCTCCCCTTCTCTCTCCCCCTCAGCTGAGCTGCTTCTGCAGGAGGAGAAGCAGCTGTTGCTCCCATGGCTGGAGTGTCATGTGTTATCTCTCAGTCCCAAATCCAGCTCCTTACCCCACAGAAGATGCAGAGAGCATAAGAAAGGCAGTACAAGGTAGTATACTCTGTAATCTCTTTGTGCATTCTTGCATTTAGGGTTTGGATCTGTTTCACAATATAAAGTTATAATCACTGAATGCTGACAAGATTTAATCTGAGCTCTTCTATCTCTGTATGAACATTTGCCAACCAGATGCTGTTCTTTTAAGTCATTGTTGCTGTTTTCATCCGAAGTGTTGCGAGTAATTTGGTTGCTAGTCCAGTTCATGTGGAAGAGACAAGAAATTTGTTTCTTCAATTTGGTCATGGATTAGCTAAGCATGTAATATAGTTCTGAAACAACTGATGGTTTCGTAATCAAAGATTGGAATTTTTGGGTTGAATTGAATTGGCCATCACAGGATGGAGCACGGACGAGAATGGTCTGATCGAGAAACTCGGCCACCGGACGGCGGCGCAGCGGGCGGAGATCGCCGTCGCCTACGAAGGCCTCTACGACGAGACCCTCCTCGACAGGCTCCACTCCGAGCTCTCCGGCGACTTAACCTGCCCTGCCCTGCCCTTTGCTTGCCCTTCATAGCGACCTCGCCGGCGGCGCCATTGATGGTCTCGAGTTCTTGATTGGTCTCTCTTTTTTCCTGGGCAGAGCGCGATGATGCTGTGGACGATGGACCCGGCGGCGCGGGACGCCAAGCTGATCAACAAGGCCCTGGAGAAGGGAGAGCTCTGCCACATCTGGGTGCTCGTCGAGGTCGCCTGCGCGTCGTCGCCGGACCACCTCGTCGCCGTCAGGAAGGCCTACCGCGCCGCCTACGCCTCCTCTCTCGAGGAGGACGTGGTCTCCTGCTCGCTGCTCAAGGACCCGCTCCGACAGTTCCTGGCGCTGCTCGTGAGCTCCTACCGGTACGCCGGCGGTGACCTGGCCAGCGCCGAGGCGGCGGAGCTGCACGCCGCGGTGGTGAGCAGGGGGGCAGCCACTGCACGGCGACGTCGTCCGCATCGTCGGCTAGAGGAGCAAGCCGCAGCTCGCGGCGACGCTCGAGCGCTACAGGCATGAGCACGGCAAGGGCATCGACGACGTTCTCGACGGACTGCGCGGCGACCAGCTCGCGGCGGTGCCCAAGGCGGCGTTCTGGTGCCTGACGTCGCCGGAGAAGCATTTCGCAGAGGTAAATTAATCAAATGGCCTCGATTTTTTTTTAAAAAAATTGACATTGATGATAGGGAACATCATAGGCAACATAATAGGGCACATTGGAGCAAAGCTTTTCTCATCGTCTTTTCTTGCTTTCTTTAGGTGATTCTCGGGCTTGGCACCGATGAGGAGATGCTGACAAGAGGGATTGTGTCGCGGGCGGAGGTGGACATGGAGAAGGTGAAGGAGTACAAGGTTAAGTACAACACGACGGTCGCGGTGACACGTCGGGTTACTACATGAACATGCTTCTCACCCTTGTCGAGCCTGAGAAGTAGCCATGGATGGGGATATTAATATTGCTTGCTCATCTGATTTGAACAAAATACACCGTGTGATGATGCAGGTATCAGTGCTTGTTTGGATGATGTGACTAGAATTGGTGTTTGTATTGGTTGGGTAGATTAATAATGGAGCATATCGCATCGTGGTGTATCCAACACTGGTTTGAGATGTAACAGTATGGCTATCTATGTTTAATCAGAATCAAACCAAAGGTACTGGAAGCCAGTGACAATAAAACAAGTGAAAACAAAAGGAAGATACATGTTGCATCCGGAGTACCATGGTCACGATTCATTTTATGCACATAACTGTGGCGATTCTCGACTGAAATACCACAAACTAAAAAGAACAAACTCTATTACTTGGTTACTCCATCAGTAAGCAGAAATCATCTCACTTCTTCCTTGCAGCAATAGATGCAATCCCACCAACCAGAAGTCCGACAACAGTTGTGGCGATGCCTATTCCGATCAGACCATCTGCAAATAACACATGCAGATATGTTTAGACAGCAATATCATATTGTACACAATCCCTTGGCCCATCCCCATGGATGTAAAAATAGGTTGCTGTCCCAGAGATGAAAATATGGATAAAAAATAAATATTTGATTTGTGAGACAATCCAGCACATACTAGCTCAATACAGAACAAATAATATAGAATATAACATCAAGAAATTTCTCTCAATGTCTCACCTTTGGCAATTTTATCTTCTATAGCCTTCCTGAGAGACAAAGCCTGTCTCCAATCAGGTTGAATCTGCAAGGAAAGCAAGTTACATAGATTAATTCAGGAAACATCAAGACACTAACCAAAACATGTTGAAGAACTATACAAATTCACGTTTCACCTGGTGTACAAAATAAGCACAATGGTTTTACATGGATGCTCACTTGGAAATGTTCTTGCATACTCAGATTAAAACTTTCAATCCCATTTTCATTGTGAATATAGGTCAGACAAGTAAACCATAAAAGCTCTAGGAAGACCAAGTAAACATTTTATGACTATAATTCATACCAAGCAAAATTAAGAAAACAATGCTGAGTGAACAACTACGATCTGTCAACATATAACACAGCATAGCAAGATACCCAAAATCCCAAACAACATCTTCAGCGGAGTTATGAAGTTAAAATTATGGTAAAGATGAGCAACAGTATACTGGAGACCAGCAATTTTATAATTCCATTCCGCCAATATCTCCAAATCTCTTAAAAGATGCAAGAATGGTAAATTCTGAGAGGATCTTGATGCATTAGCAGCTGCGTTATCTCCACCAAGCATGAGGTGAAAAGTAATGAGCTTAAACTCATTAACCTTGCTTCGCTGGAATTGGATTACAAGTCAAATGGTGAAACTAACAGATATATCAGAGAGCCTATCGATTTGCATAACAGCATCAAAACATTTTGTCGACTAGTCTGGTGAGGCAAATAATTTGAATAATGGTCCAGATCAACGAAGATAAATTCCAATGCCTACTCAACTGGAAAAATAACAGTCCAGATCAACAAAGATAAATTCTGATGCCTACTCAATTGGAAAAACCAGAAACCATACACAGTGTAGCCAACATGGTGTCAACTTTGGCTGTGAAAATTCAGTGAAAAAGGATGGCAAGCTTCAAGTCAACCTAACTTTCATTCCATCATATGGCACAAAAACAGCACTATATCATTATCAATCAAAGTAAGTCATCAAAAGTACTCATGTCTCGATGCGAACAGACTTGCACCAACAATTTCAAAGTTCTGTTTAGCACTCACCTAAGACCTAACAATTCAATGCAGCACTCTACCCCATTTTGATAGCACAAAAACTAAAACTAACTGACATGAAAGTCGCTTCCAGAAAAAAAAAAGACATTAACGAATATGAATTATAACAATGAATGTACAACCTAAAAATTCACACGCATACCTCCAAACAACGGTCCACAAGCTGCCGACTTCTTGGGTAGTCACTATTTCTGTAGTGTCCAACAGCCAGCAGATATAGCTTCTCCCTAGTCTGCAATGGGCTGCTGGACTGACCTAATGATGCTGTCAAATAAAATGAAGTTTATCAAAACAGATTAGGCTGCAAAAATTAGTTTTGATTATTGAAAACAAAATAAGATATCAGACCTTCAAGCATGCCTATTCCACGATTTATATCTTCCTGATTCTTGGAATGCACGAGGGCCCAGGATAGCCTCATAATGCTATCATTCTTCTGCTCTTCAGTTGCAGACTCAGCTACCTCCCTTTCACAGCCCTAATGAAACATACAACCATGAGACTGTAGAAACTCTGAAAGTGTGCTCGTAACAGTAACAACAACAAAACATTTCAGTACCAAATAAGTTAAGATAGGCTAAAGTTAAAACCCAATCAGAGGCTCTAATCAGTAGACTAACATTATTTGAAATGTATCGACCAAAACTAAAAATTTTCAAAGTGAGACTGGTATGTGTATTTTCTTTGACAGAAGCTGCAGCGATGATTGAATCAGATAATTTGCTAAACAACACTGACTCCAGTGGAGTATTCAAATTGTGAACCGCTAAAAAAAATCAAAATCGCACAACTGTAGAGCAGGATTTGACTACAGAGAAGCCAATTTGACTCCATGTTGCAGCAAAAAAATCGTGTGAGCAAATCACGCGGATCAACGGTGGAACAGACAAGCCACTGTAAACGGGGCAGGCTGCCAGGCCGCCTAAACAAAGCATGCAAACCACTCCACGCTCGATCATTCGATCCCCTCTCACCCAAATCTTCGCACGGCGCTCCACGTAGTACAATCCTCGAACTCTCAGTTACTAATCCACAAGCACCGCTCAGGATCTCGCTAGAACTACCCCTCCCCCCCCCCCCCCACACACACACACATTAAATTAAAGTAAAGTAAGAGAAAAAAATCCTAATAAAAAGGATTCGAATAGGAGCGGAGAGAAAGGGGTAGTCCTCACGGCGATGATGTCGCGGGTGCACCAGGGGATGGTGTCGCCGCTGGAGAAGAAGCTCCCCACCGACTCGACGAGCTTGCCGATCTTGGCCTCCATCGGAAGAGGGGGCGAGGCAGGGAGGGGGTCTGATCTGGCGTGGCGGGCCGAGCAAGCAGCACGGCGGCGGAGGACGAGGCGAGGGAGGAGCGGCGTATGAGTATCCGGTGGGTGGGAGGGAATGGATTTGGGTTGGGGGCAAGGCAAGTCGCGTCGCCTGGGTTTCGTTCGATTTGCATCTTCTTCGGCGCTAAGAAAGAAGACAAGAGGGGAGCAAGAACCTCTGGCGACTTCTCGCCGTGGCACGTGGCGTGGGTCCCGCGTTTACTAGGCGGTTGTTTCGACCTTGGAGATCAGACGATACGAATACACTGCAGCCAAATATTGTATTTCAAAACTTAATTTTAATTTTAAGTTGATTTTGATAAGTTTATTTTTTTAACATTAATTTTTAAGTTGCTGAGAACACCTATATGAAAATTTAACATATAAATTATATATTTCCGTTAATAATAAGTGTTATGGCATGTAATCATCTAAAGGCGAAATAATTGGAGCCAGTCCAAATGCAATTAAGAGAAACGATAATATGGTAAACAGCTTTTCTTTTCTTTCTTTTCTTTTCATTTGGTAATTTATGTTGCAAACAATAATATCATTGTGTTTAAAAAATATGGAACAATTGGGATGGCATGGTAGCTGAATAACATGTTTTGTCTAACCTTAATTTGATCTGTAAACTGACTATAACAATTATAATTTTTTATTTACACGGCAACATTAAGAAAAAAAAAACAAGCACAACGCAGCACAACCACCACAAATTGATCCTATGAATGATATTCTAGTTTTCAACTTGTACCATGGTGCACAATTGTGTTCAAAATCTGTATATAGTGAGAAATTTAAAACCTGTCTGACACAATGTTACAAGAAGTCTTCCAGTAATAAAGTAATGTGGCACTGTAATATCATCCAAATATTTGCACTAGCGTTCAAATTTCAGAAGAATAGAACATGGTGAAAATAATAGAATAGGCAACCAGCTGCAAGTTATTACGTGATATCACATAGAAGAGCATATGAAAATAGACCTGATATACAAGTATGAAGTTGCCTTTGTATGTCTTCATTTAAATCTCCAAGATAATCAGTTAGGACATCAGCAACCCGAGAGAGAAACTGGAAGCCGCAAATCATATGCACAGAACCATTGAAAAAGAGCAAAAGTTAAAGCCTGCAGTCTGTCATGATTCCTGGCATTTCATCATAAATTACTTTAGCACATTACTACAATATGCATGTTTCATGGTAGATTGGTAGGACATGCGATCCAAGAGAGAAACTGGAAGCCACAAATCAATATGCATGTTTTATGGATAGCGACAACAATTTTGTGGTTAGTTGCATGTTTTTACTGAAAATGCTTCAAAAGTCCTGAAGTATTTCAATATATAATTTCATACCTTCAAGAAACTTTCAAGCATGAAAAGAAACCTTTAGTAGGGATGTGCATAGCATGATTCCAAAGAAACATTCTGAGACATTACATGTTTTAAGCATACCAGAATGGAGAACATTATTCAAGCTGACACCCAGAACATCACATATTAAGGCTGACTTCAAATGTGGGGTTGGGCTCGGAATTTCAATGGCACATGAAACGAGACAAACCATTAGCGTATGATTAATCGAGTATCAATTACTCTAATTGAAAAAATATTCATTTGATTTTTGTAAGAAACCTTTATACAGAAAAATTTTGTACAAAACACACTGTTTAACAGTTTAGAAAACATGTTCATTGAAAATTAGGAAGTTGCCACAGCTAGTCGCTCTTTAGAACACAGCCTTATTAGTAATATAATTATATAGATTCCAGGATCTTGATAGATACTATCAAAGTTCTGGAAATACCAGTTCCTTGTAAGCATGCCATGTAATCGAAAATCAGTATGCAACAACCACCAGTATGACTAGTATTGTGGATTTCACACTTATTCTTGCTGAGTGTTAGTATCAAAACATTCACTATGCTCAGTGACAAATAACAAGTGATCTCTACGACTCTACCCTAGTTCAAACTGGCTGTCTTTCAGCAAAAGAATTATGCTGTACTGCCTATTTAACTAGTATTAATTTCAGAGCTCCCAAGCAAGTAAAGGAGGTGCTAAGCGGATAAAGCTCATACCTCGATCGACATCAATGGGGACATCTCCAGTTGAGTGCATACCAAAAATGTCACGCCATTTCAATAAACTTGAAACAAGTAATGCGTCGGTGAGACCACCACCTGCAAGACCTTCCGAAATCGAAGAAATATAATCAGGAGAGTTCCATCAAAATCTAACAGCTAAGGCAACCAGCATGACTGCATCACAACAACAGCTCGAAAATCTCAAAGTTAAAAACCAACTTATCACAAAGCGGCAGTAACCCGAACGGTATCCAAGGATGGAAAGGGACCAAATTGTTAGTACCTTGGAAGTGTCGCCGGCGGCACGGGCGAGCACGTAGTCCCAGAACCAGCCGCATATGCCGCGGTCCACGCGGTGAGCCGTCATCTGCTCCTCCACCATCACCTACCTGCCAAGCCGCCCCCTGAAATTCAGTTACAAATCCGGTCAGGACAGATCCGGCGACAGTGGAGGAATCGATGCGAGGAGGAAAGGGGGATCGGCGGGGAGGGGAATTACCCAGAATCGGAGAGGAGGAATATGCACTGCAACGTTCTGCTCCCTCCCTCACGGCGGCACGTCATGGAGGCGGCTCGCCGGCGGTAAGGATCTGCGACCGCGCTTCGAGCAAGAGAGACTCCCACCGTCCCACGCAGGAGAGTGGAGAACAGGAGAGCAATTAGTTGGCCTAGCCCATGGGCTAAAGCACAAGCCTAATAATAGTCCGAAAGTCCACCAAACCCAGACCTGGACCACTGGGTCAACATAGTTTGCAATTATGCAAATAAGCCGGCCCATTAGTGCCATCTGCTCTGGTGCTATGACCTATTGGGTAGTGGGTCAAACCAGTTGGTATCTGATATCCCCTTTGAATTTTTTTTATTTATATTTTTTTTATTAAAATAATTACAAAATATATTTTTGTTTGAAAATTTTATACCCAACATCCTATTCACAGAGAGCATGAAGATATGATAAATATCTGTTGATCTCTATTGATGATAGACCGACGTGAGTTAAAAAAAACTTTCAAGCAATTCTCTTGACGTCTTAGTCAAGAGCATATTTTTCCGTATTAGGGCCTTCCTGTAAGATTATGCGGCAGGGCACACAAGAGAAGAGGGCCCTTACTATTTTTATAGATGGCTACTTCTTGTCCTTTGCTATAGCATTTTTTCTCCGGTAGGGAGTTGCCTTACTAGACCCGTCTATGGAAGGCGAGAGGGTCTGATAATTTTGTAGACGTCCTCTTGCCAGTCTCTATTAGAATATTTTTTTGGGGTAGCTAGGTATAAAACCCCCTCTCTGCTGTCTAAAAATCTATTTTAATCCAAAAAAATAGAAAAAAAAGAGAGGGTTAAGGGAGGCAAAGGGAAGTGACAAAACTCTTCTAGGTTGTGGATTTGTATAGAGATAAAAGATTTATATCCTTTACAATATTTATTCACTACAAAATAGTATGTATTGTATTAGTTAGATTCACGAATAGTTTTGTTTCTAGATCCATAGTTTCTAAGTTTTATTCCTAGATCTATAAATAGTTTCGTTTGTAATATTTAAAGACATATTAGTATTAAAATATTGAATGTATGGTACTAGATCTAACGATTAATTTCTTACTTATTTTAACTTTATTTTTTTATAAACAGATATGTCAAATAAAGTGCTACTTCACTTATATTACAGGCGATAGAATGTTAGCAATGTTCCATGTGGTGTAAATATGTTAAAGCTTAGCTCAACCTTTAAGAACATTTAAAGCCTAACTAAATAAAGTTTTTAGTAGTAAACAACTGATTAATCTAAGACTTTCCCAGTTGACCACTAGATCAACGTAATAAAAGTGTATGTCGTAGTGAGCCGGACAACTTAAAGTTTTTTTCTCAGAATTGATGCTGGTGGATTTTATTGCCACTTGGAGATGATACGTGAAGAATGCATTGTAACGAGATTAGCCACTTGGCATTTTTATGTCATTGTACGAGAAATACAACATTGTTCTAATGATCGTACAAGACGAAGATGGTCTAAGTATGATATGAGTTGATACTAAAATAGTGAAGTGAAATGAGTTAGATCACTAAGAAGAAAAAAAGGAGGAGAAATAGAGAACTTAGATGATTGACACATGAGGAAGAGATAAATAACACCATCGTTAAGATATAGGGAAGATTCTGATAACGAGTATGCAGAGGATAATAAATTATCAGACGATGAGGACGGTAATATAAATCTCTTGCAATGGTCTAACGATGACTTCTTTAGACTTATTATCTCTGAAGGATGTCACGTGCCATGGAACAAAGTCATTTAAGGGGCTAAGTATATAGACAAAAAGAAATTAACAAAGGTAATTAAGCACTAGGCGGTATTACTTCAGAAGGAGTTCTAGGTCACAAAATCAAGTACATCGGTATAGGAAGTGAAATGCATTGAAAAAGAAACTTAGCGTGATTATTGAAAATAAAAAAAGAATGCACAATTCATACAATTGAAGCCAATTTTTTTAGATAAAATAAATAATAGTTATCATTAATACGAGGCCGAAAGTAAATAATATTTTGATACATATAGTCATATAACTTAAAAGAAAAGATTAACAGCTTCAGTTGCACATATACTTTTATAATAATACATAGACTTACACTACATAACTAAACCATCAGATACATAAGAAAGTCTAGGCCAAGTTAGGTTTGAAGTGGTGCCTTTTTTGTGTTAGGCATCTTCTATCGGCCCATGATCCTAATGAAAGGGGCTTTCGTTGCACTCAGAACCTCTGTATTTTTTGAGCACTCCTTATAAGGATGCTCAATCCGATCATAATTGCTATATCGTTTGAACTTTTCATATGCTTTGAACCCATCCATGTCGTTGTAAATCTATCTAGTCTTACAGTGATCTACTTTATCCCTTGCTCTCATTGGGTCTAGAATGTAAAAACCAGAGGTTATTGAACTGCAAAAGACTTTAGAATACTGAAGCTAAATATATCGGCACTCCAAATATGCAAGATATGTTTCTTCTTAAAATAAGACGACACAAAATGAGAGTTCAGTGTTCTACATATTTCATCCTCTAAACCTTCACATAGGTAATTGTGTATTTAAATTTGTCTTAAATGTATCTAATAATTGAACTTGGTTCGTACCCCAAGTTATACATAACATTAAAGTATATCTCTATTACAACAAACACAAATGTCATGTTTTTATGATATTTCTAAACTCTTATAAATAATAATTATATTCGGTGATGATTGATATTTTCGAGTAATCTTTTTATTTACCCTTAAATGTATGTATTCTCTATGAATAGTCATAATTTTTTGTTCACGTAGATCGCTTCGTATAATAACTTGCTTGACTATGTAACTTAGAACTCTTTTCGAAGCGATATCGTTCAGTGCTTTAACTCCTTTCGTTAATTCCTCTTTATATGCATACTTAGCCTTCTAAATAATCTTATTCTTTGTACTTCTATGACACATAACGTACTTTAGAGATAAGAGAAGTATAGAGAGGTCTGATTTACTGATCTAGGCAATTAGTGCTTGATTAATTTATTATTAGCTATTATTTACTTGAGAATAGATTTATTTAATTTAAAAAATCTCTATATAAATAGTTTTTTCATGGAACATATATTTTAAAAATATGCTCACGATAAATAAAAATATGCTCATGATAAATAAAAAGTAGCCTCCAATAACAGATTAGAAGAAGATGAGAGAAATGACTAGACATGAAACCTGAGGTAGTCCGTAGAAAGTT
Source organism: Oryza coarctata (assembly GCA_030770085.1). Lineage (NCBI taxonomy): Eukaryota > Viridiplantae > Streptophyta > Magnoliopsida > Poales > Poaceae > Oryza > Oryza coarctata. The sequence continues at coordinate 12,946,246 of CM061471.1, forward strand.
AGATAAACCCATCCCGAAAACCCTGGGTCTGCCACTGTTAGCCATGATTCCATGAACTGCGATGCTCATCTGCTGATGTGGCGCTTGCACATCAAAATCTCGACAGCACGAGCTTCTTGTGGTGACAAGACTTTTTTAGCTCTGTTTAGCTATTTCAACACAAGGTGATCCAAAAGCAAACTTTGGAAGAACTAATTAGAAGAGAACTTGACAACTTGTAGCAAGAAATGGTCAAAATCCTGACAGCAAGAAAATGATAGAATGAGCAGCCGGATGGTCTGCAATCGCCTTCAGGAGAAAAAGCAACCGGTTGTTGCACTCTTCGTTCCAGTCCTCCATGGTACAGGCCAAAGCACAAGGACGCTGCATTTCACCTCTACCAAGTCACCTGCCGACTTATGGCGCCCCTCCTTTCAAGTGTTTACTACCACTGCTAACTTTCTAACATGCACTAACTACACCCTGTATTCCAAAATAAATTAATTTTTATATATGGATTTAATTATAGCCTGATATGGCAATATATTTAAATTTATGTTTATTTTGAGACAGTGAGTCCTCAGTAGTAGGAGTCATTGATTGTAAGCTCTGACCTGTGAGCCCCTCTAATGGCAGGCATCAGTGCATCACATTTGGACTAGAGCTCCAAACACACAAAAAGAGTTCAACGGGAGGAGGTTGTGTACTTGTCTGCGGCTTCTTCCACTACGCCATCCATCCATCCGCAGTCCAAGGCAATCAACGCAGAATCATCAATGCTGCAGCACAGACATGGAACACAATAACAAAATTGCAAGACAGGAACTAGGATTAGTGCTAGACTGCAAATGGCTACAGAACAGAACCAAGAAAATCCATGCCAATCCATTGATTTCATTCCACTCCATGTCCATGCCTGCCAGCACAGTACATACAACAGTGATAGGGAAAGTACATGAAGAATCAGGGGAAGGAATCAAGAACGCAACCAGACTCCTGACAGCTCCGAATGGAAAAAAAAGGAAAATTCTCTTTTCTTTCAGTAAAATTGTGCTGTAGAATTGTGTACAGAAATGTGTCGTGATGATAATGGATAGATGGATCAATGGCACCTAATCGGAACGGTCGCCAGGCTCGGGGAAGGCAGCGGCGACGGCGGCGTGCGGGTTACAGTCGTCGGAGAAGAAGTCGTTGTGCTCGAGGAGGGCGCGGAGGCCCGGGTCCTCCTTGCCGTTGGCGCTCGGGTTCGCCTCCAGCCGGCACTCCTCGTCCGGGCATACGCAGCACCGCAACGCCGCGGGAGCCCTCGCGGGGGCGGCGCCCGGGCCGTCCTCGCCGCCGCCGTCATCGCCCAGTCTATCCCTCCAGCTCCTCCCCCTCCTCCCCCCGATCCCCTCAACCACCGCGCCGTTGCCCCAGCAGGACACCGCCGCGGGCAGCCTCTCCCAGATCGCCCTCGCGACCGCCTTCTTGCGCCTCCCCTGTTTCCTGCTACCGCCGCCCCCTTGCTCCTCCTCCACCCTCCAACCGGAGGAAGACGACGCGGCCGAGCCGGAGGTGGACGGGTAGGAAGACGACGCGGCCGAAACGGAGGTCGATGGCTGCGCTGGCTGCCTCCGCCGGCGAAGCCCCCCTCCCCCTCCTTCTCCGTCCAATCCCCCATTGATTCTCCCCTCTCGCATACATGCAACCGCCAAGAAATGCCCCGCCTCCCACGTGGCGTCGTCGTCGTCGGCGGCGGCCACCGAGGTTTCGCCGTGGCACGGCAACGCGTGGGCGGTTAACAGGCGGTTCCGATAAGCGACGTGGTGGCGTGAGGGTTGGAGAGGGGAGCGATGCGATGCGACTAATCTAAAAATTCGATTCCAAATTGCCGAATCGGAGCGATATTATTGGGGGCGCCGCGCACAGCTCGAAAAAGGTTGTCGCATTGGCCTTCCTCCCTCCTCGCTTTCATTATAATTTATACAAGTGGAAGCCTCGTTTAATTACAGCAACACAAGTGAACTGCCTCGTCAAAAATAATATGAAAGGAACTAAACACAATACAATACATCTACTTTATCACTTTGTCATGGACTAATGGGGAGAATTCATATACGTAAAAATGGGTAGATTTGATTGATTGCTAACGGTGCGTTAGTTTGAGGGACAAAAAGAAATATCTCGTTGTTTACGTGTACGTTTTTTAGCTGATAACTAATGTATTTTTTATAAAAAAATTTTATAGGAAACTTATTTTTTTTAAAAAAATCATATTAATTCATTTGTCAAGCTTAAAATAATTATTAATTAATTATATAGTAATAAATTATCTTATTTTACGTATTTTTTTCTTCTCTTTTCTCCTCTCAAACACCACCCTTATGTGAGTGATATATCTAGAGTTTGTGCAATAGTGTCACCATCCGTGGTTCAGGACACGTTCTTAGATTTGATCAAACCAGCATCATTCTTAGTTGTGAATATTTTTTGTATGAATCAGACAATTCCAGACTAGTAAATGGTCAAATTCGTATAAAAGATTTGATTATAATGATACGGCTATAAAATATAAACAGGATGTGCCACACTTTTTTTCCTTAAGATTTTATATGCAGTTGGGATCTCAAATCAGCTTATTCTACTAGCCCAATCCAACATGAAACGGACAGTTACAGCAAACTTAAGGAGCTTATGGTGTAACAGCACACACTTAAAAAAAAAATGATTCCAAACATAAGAATGTAGCAAGCAGTTCTTCCGTAAAGTAAGCGTGTAGCAGCCGGAGAAGAATCAAGATTATACACTTCATGAATTGCGGAATCTATCTATCCTTCTAAAGCTGGCAGGGGAGCTGCCAGCTGATTGGGCCACTTGGCATGGCTAAAATTCAAGATAAATTTGGAGAACACGTGGTAAGAAAAAAAATCCAGAAAAAACTTCAACACATTCTATCTAGATTTCAGAGGATTCCAAATTTTAAACATTGTATCTAGATTCCATATACTTCTAAATAGAATGTGGCTTGCATTATAATCGATGGACGCCATGTGTGGGAAAGCGTTGCCAAAGATATTATAGGAAAAAAAGGAGAAAAAGAACTATTCGGAATTCTATATCATTGGTGCCTCCTAGCAAACCCAAAAAGTCAGGAAAAAACATAATTCACCGTTAACCGACATATTGCATGAGATAGAGAAAAAAAAAAGGGGCAAAAGTTTCATCTTCCAAACTAGATCCGGTGTACAGATGCTAGCCGACAGGCGGTGGTCGCCAAGCTCTTGTGCGACATTGACTTCGTCGCCATGGGCCCAAGCGTCAGGTCCCCAGGTCGCTGCACAGACCCGGGCCCCCATGCAGTCTGGCCAGAAACCGATGCAAATAAGTAGTAAAAGAGAAAGCGAAAGTTCGGGGGAGCGGTGAGCGGCAGCGCACACAAACCGCAACTCTCGCCGATGGTGACCATACCTGAGCAGGTTTCCAGACTTTGCTTAAGCTACGTGGAAACTGGAAAGGGGATAGGTGGCTGGCGAGAAAAGGGATAGGCTAAGAAAACGATATCTGGTGAAGAGAAGTAGAGTGAAATTGAGTAGCGACTCAGTGAAAATATCTATGACAAATAACAAGAACCGACAGGAGATTTACTTACTCCAATTTGTTTACCTACGAGAGCACCCAACACTACCCTAATAATACTCCCTCAGTTCTACTTATATTATTTCCACAAAGTTAAAATTAAGTTTGTACTAAAAATATATGTGTTTACTGTCATACATATAATCTTATTTATTTATATATAAATTTTTATATGTTCTTAATATATTATGGCATAAATTAATGGTTAAAGTATAACATTAGAGACTGTAAAGCTAATGCCTTTTGAGCAAGTGCAATAAGGTAATGTAAGTGGTTATAATAGTTGTCATATTAGAGATACAGAATAGAGAAGAAAAATAGCTATAGACAATTTGTGTGTGAAAGAGGTATAGTATATATCTATGGTCATTATATGAGTATAATGTTAAATTTGACTATAGATGATGATATGTTAATTTTTATAGTTAGTAGTTGAAACTTGCTCTTGAAAGGGAGTACTAATTGTAAAAGTATTTTAGTAAATACATTTAAAATATGTATAGGTCAAACCTTAAAATATTAAATTATTATTAGATTAAAAATATACAAAATCATATTGGTAGCACTAAAGGCATGTGCACATACATACCACCACATACACACGCGCAAATGGTTATTTTCTCTTAATTCTACAAATTCTAAGAGCTTACATGCAAAAGTTTATAATCTACGTAGTCACTTAAAATTCTCATTGAATAAATTTATAATGTAAAAGTAATACTAAAGAAAGTAAGAAAATCAAATATATAGGATAAATCAGTGAGCGTGCCGACAGCGCGTCGATTTTCAAGTCGATTGCTAAAAACTTCGGTAGACTCGCTACCAGCGAATTCCTGCGGCACTGCGCGAGGTTTTTCTCAACGCCGGGTGCACGTACCAAGTGGCAAAGGAGGGGCACCGTACGGGGGCAGTTGGCTGCTCCTGGGTGGGTGCCCGGTCACTTCACGGTTTCATTTGTTCAACGCAGCGAGCGAGGCGGGCCGTGGCCCGTGGGCGGATGGCCCGCGGCCCCCTCCGTGGCCGTAATCGGAGAGGTCGGCGGCATCGACGAAGGCCGTGACCATGCCGGCTAGCCGCGCGAGGCGGCGTTGGCGCCCGGCCACTTCTCTGAACCCACCGCCACTTCTCCCAACTGACGCCGCAGCTGCAGGCTGGTGCGCTCGGCGACGGCCATCCAGGACCGGCTCGGGAGCGGCGTGGCGAAAGCCTCCTCGAGCTCCCGTGCCGTCGCGGCCTCCGTCCCCGTTCTGTCGACCTGCCACGGCACTGCGCCCTCCTTCTCCTCTTCAATTTCTCCGCCCCTCTCCACCTCTTGCGTCGGTGTCGTGAGAGGGCGAGCGGCCTCCCGAAGCCCTCGTCCCACCGCTGGGAGGTGGCCGCCGGGAGCTTCGAGCTCCTCGCCCGCGCGGCGGAGATGGGGAAGAGAGGGCCGGCTTGGGGACGACGTGGCCAGCGCCTCCTCAAGCTCCCGTGCCGTTGCAGCCTCCGTCGCCGATCTGTTGACCTCCCGCGGCCTCTCGGAGCTATGGGGACGACGGTAGATGGGCGGGCAAGCTCGTTTACACTTGGTCCTATAGTTTCTTGTCACTTATACGTGGAATTTGCGTCAGTTTTTTGAAATTGATGGCGTGTTATATCCGATTTTACGGTTAACATGCAATTCGATCAAGGACTAGTTAAGGGAGGCCAAATAGACTTATTCCATTCGCTAAGCAGTGGCGGAGACCTACCAGCATTTCAATCCAATCTAAAGCAAAACATAACAAAGCCCACATTGCAATCACAAAAATAAGCATATACTCTGTATACTAACCGAGTCACCATCTACTACTATTATGAGAATGCAAAAACACCTTTTTTTAATAATATAATATTTTTATTCTGACCTTTGTTTAAAACAAAGCTACAACCAATTAGTACCGAAGTTACAGGATGAACACTGTAAATTAGAAAATTACAGCTTAATAAAAAATAAAAAAAATTATATGAAATGGTATTAAAGAATAATAAGCTCCTATAATGAGGAATCGTCAGACCGGTTCAAGATAAAAAAATGTCATGGTAAGAAATGAGGCAAAAGAAAGTAAACATGTTCAAGCTGTGTGAAGGCGTAATATACTATTTTTATTGTGTTCTTCGTTCGGTTTTGGTGAAAGAACATAATTATAAAAACTTGCATGCTTGCTCATTTTCTACCTCTGGAATCTTTCTCGAAGGACTTGTTTTCTTCTTATAGTCAATAAAGGATACCACAGTGGTTGATCTTTAGAAAATAGACCTTATCACATAAGAGTTTAATATGAAAAGTTATGTCGCTTCCTATTGAGTGGACTCGATCATCAGGCTCTAGTGGGGCCCCTCAAGGTTGGCATGGAATGAGACCATGCTGCCCCACCATGTGTCCATCGAGGCTATATAAAGCTTGAGATGGAAGGTTAAATCTATGCTACTAATGTCTGACCTACTTGTCAATCGCACGCAGCAAAACACATGAACAAAGCGGAGGGCCCCATGAGGCAGCATGGTAGTCAACCGCACCACCTAACAACCCATATTCCTTCACACGTAGGGGTGATGATGGTGCATAAGACAGTCGTGCGGGCATCATCTCATCAGCCTAGTTGCACACTGGCTGTTTTTGCATTGCTTTGCATTTAAAGCCAAGCTTGCGTATGAATGTACACAATGGCCCGCTATGTTTCATTGTAATCAATGTGCGGTCTGTGCTCCTGAGCTGCTCGAAATTGCTAAGCTTAGGGGTAGGGATGCCCTAAGCTTGACCCTTAGAGCGCGAGCTTAAGCCCTTGTTTTGCTTTCCTTTAGGCACATATCTGTTATAGGCTTAGAGTTGATTATTGTTTAGATATGCCACCTAGCTTGATAATGTGTCACCAACTGCCCTGAGCTAACGGCGGTGGGGACCTTAGTTTCCACTTTAATGACAAATACCAGATTTTCTATTCATGGTTAGTAAAAATCTATAAAACCATTATTTCTTCTTAATGGCTTACAAGTTGTGTGCAATTCTTGTCTTAAACAAAAAAAAAGAATCTCTAAAATTAGCCGCAGATCATTGTGTTGATCAAATTTTCACACATTAGTGCCGGCGATAGACACCAAACTAAAACAAAAGATAATATCAAAGAGTAGCTAAGCTGTAAATCAATCATTCGCCTAGATCTAGCCACTATGATAGCCATTGAAGCCAATCCAATAGAGATGTAGCCACTAAGGACATCGCACCAACATAGAATATCCAATACATCGTTTTCAAGAAGATCACGACATCTAATATGTCACCATCGCTGTTTCGGATATCCAAAACTAGGTTTTCATCCAAAGAAGTCCACCACAAGGCATAGGGGGCATTAACGACATCGTCTCTAGAAAACATATGGTGCCCATAGACATCATCAATATCGGTGCTCCTAGAGTTGGTGGTTCTAGCCCTAGATTTGTGGTGATGTAAGCTCAAGCTACTCTTCTGTGTCAAGTGGCAGCGGTGGCTTTTCAAAATATAATAATGATGGTGATAGTCAGACCTAGTAAAGGAGACGGGCACAACCCGACACAACAATGGCACCAAGGATGCTTGCTGTGTTGCCCGCTAGTACCGTCGTCGTAGTTGTGAGAGCGCAAGGCCAAGATGATGTATTTCACATCATTGTTAAGTAATCTTAGTTCTCAATAGAAGATAAAACAATAATAAGGATACTCAGTAGAAGATGCTTTAAGATAAAACAAAATCAAAAGACTTTGTTGATTCAGTAACAGTAGAGTAGCATTATCACTAGCGCCTGTACTTTAACCGTTTGGCTACCTGATGAAATTGGGGTGGAAAAGCCTCTTCAATCCCACATCTACTCAATATAAAATAAATGATTAAATGGTCAATTCTTTCTCCACTCAAACAAACTAGCAAAACAAATCAACCACGAGCCAAAGTACCAAACTTCTTGGTTTTGAATCTGGCCGTCACTGTTGTTTTCGTTTTTCCCCAACAACACCTACTACATGGCTGCCGGCTATTACCGCTGCGGTGTCTCGAGCCACCTCATGGCCATTTTCACTCCTCTCCCTACTCCAGATTGAGACTGAGTTAACAGGCAGCCAGTTGTCATCACCTGTGCATCCATCGTTGAGCCACACCGCCTGCCATTTGCCACCTAACTGAGCCATCAAGCACCAATCGAGCTGCCACCAACCCTAGCTCAGTGATGTAGAACAAATTAATTTGGGAGAATGAGAAACGGGTTGAGGGCTATGCACATTACATGTATACCTCGGTGATGGACCATTAACACATTAGAGAGGCAAGGGATGGTCATGTTCATCTTCTTCATGTTTCCAAAGCTTGCATCGCTTCTCTAGGCGCTCGTTTGGCCACAGTCGAGGTAGAAGTCCTCCCTAGGAAGTAGGGGTAGGGGTAGGGGTATTTGCGATGACAACATGCCATAGTGGTAGGTCCACCCTTGGATCCGAGAAAACCATGCCGAAAGGAGGGTGTGTTGGGAGGGGAAAGAGTATGTGCATGAGGGAAGGTGATATAGAAAATGCTATTTGGCGAGTATGCTCCCAACGCTCTTTCTGAAACGGAAGCGAGGCAAAATGTTTTTACTTTTCTAGCTTTTAATATAAAGTGCAAGCTAAGCTATCAAAGAGGTAATCGGGTTGCAAAATAACTTTCTACTTGTAGCTTCAAACTTTGAACATGAGTCATAGAACTTTTATTTCAAAATCTAAAACTTTCTCCTAAAACTAAAAAAACTTAACACAAATACTTGAACTTTAGATTAAAGGTCAATCTGACTTGCAAAACTTTTAATTCAAAATATGAAACTTTCAACTAAAAGCCTAGAAGCTTTATGTCAAAATCCATGAACTTTCGAATCAAAGTTCCCAATTTTTCAACCCGACTTGCAAAACTTTTGATTCAAATCTAAAACTTTCAACTAAAAACTTAAAAACTCTACACCCACATCCTTAACATTCAAAATGGAGTTCTTCCACTGAAATTTTCAAAACTTTCTACCCTAAACTTGCATGAGCTCACCTACGTCTAGATCCAATGAAAGAAAAAGGCATGGGGCATCATCGGTGTCCTTGGGGATGAGGCATGTGGCTCATCAGTGAGGAGAAGGAAGGGGATACTGATGTCTCATCGGGAAGGAGGAAGAAAGGCATTGGGATTGCAGCAATTCATGACTTGGAACGCTAGATCGAGACAATCAAACAACATGTATTATTATTTTTTGATGATTGTAAAAAAGAATCAATTGCTCTTTGATATGATAACAACAAGAGCCAACTCCTAAGCCACATGGCACTTTAACTGTGCCTAGCGGTGTAAGTAGGCCAACTCACAAATCCACTTAATTAGTTTATAGGTGGGTTTGGGCCAACCCACTTATATGCGAGTGTATTGTCTCATGACCTGCACACCATAGCTCATCTAAAAATAGAAAAAAACGTGTCAATGATTTGCTTGGGTATTGAGATTGGATGAAAACTTGTGATGTGGAACTTTAGATTGAGACAATCGGTCAGGAAAGACTTGTAAGAATTTTCTGATGATGTAGAAAAGAATCAATTACACCTTAGTTTGATAACAGTCAGCCTCAACTCCTAAGCCACATCATGCATTAGCCGCACCATTCCATGATTCGCACACCATGGAAAAACTGGCCACGGCGTGAATGTGCAATAACTTTATGAGACCGGCCTAGCCGCTTTGAAATACATATGTGGTGTGGTCGTAAAAAAGATATAAGGAAACACATATATAATATTTATAAAATGTTTTTAAGTTATGAAGACTACGCCGCTATCTAAGAGGGTTATTTTTATAAAGCTCCCTTCTAGAGAGCGTTTTATCTTATGTAGGAATCGATCGTCAGCATGACCTAACGAGCGGTGGCTAGGTTGTCTACAAATTATTCGTGGCCCCTTGTCACCCTTCAAAAGGGCGTTTTATGCGTGAGCAATGGACTACCTGGTAACGACCTAGAAATTTACCTAGCTATGTAGAATTTGTTATGATCGGACGGTAGGTCATTTTATGGCCTCCTTACTCGGCTATTGCCCGTTAGTAGGCTGATGGCCATTTTCCATGTATGATAAATCGCCCTTTGGATGATGTTTTAAAAAAAAACTTCCTAGAGGGCGGAGATGGAGAAGTATAGATTTGTAAAACTTGAAAAAGGGAATGTATTTTGTAAATATTAAAAAAAAACAATTCTGAGAACGCAAGCATTCGAGAGGTTTTATTCGACTAACACATATCTCAGCCCATCTGTAGGCCGTAACAATGGGCCGGTAAATCAACAGCTCACAAGAACACGCACGCCAGGACACACCACATGAAGCAGGCGATGTCGCCGGCGAGATCCGTGGCGGCGCGGCAGCCGACGACGGCCGGTCGGACGACTTCGACTTGGACGGCTGGTCGAACGACTCGAACCCCAGCTTGACCCTTGGATGTCGTAGATCATGTGCGTGCCCGTCTGGATCAGCGTGCCGAGGGCGGATGAGCTAACGCCCGGCCTCCGGCGACGGCAGTATCGTCAGGCACACCAGCCCGGTACCCGCGTCCCTGTGCACGTAGTTCCGCGTCTTCAGCTCCATGGCCGCGCCGCCGGCGAAGACGAGCGCCATGGCGGGGAACTCCTTGCCACCACCCGCGTAGAGCTGTCTGCGGTGTTGGACCCCAGAGTGCTCATCAGCTCCTGCTTCAGGAGGCCGTACGCGCTTTTCTCCAGATACGTGACGGGCAGGGAGGAGCTCACAACCACGTCGAGCGATCCACCTGAGCCGCCGCCGCCGGAGATAGCTAGGTCCTTGACGCCAACCCATATGCCGGCGAGCGCGACGTAGTACTAGTAGGGATGGTTCGTGGCATTGGTGACGACCATCTGGGTGACGCCGCCGCTTGCCTATAAATAGCTGCAGACTCTCCCTTCTTTCTTCTCCACCTCGCCCATGCCATTCAATTCCGCCGCGCCAGAGCAAATCAAGCTCGAGCTCAAGCTCAAGCTCGCCGCCAGTGCCAATCCCCTCTCCCCGGTAAGCCCCTTTTCTTCCAACCTCCCTCCTCTATTCAATTCGTGCAAGACCACATCCGCCTAAACCTTTCCCGAACCTTTCCGCCACCCCAGCCCTCACTGGCGACGACCAAATGTTGCACAACCGAGCCACCATGCCGTCGATCCCATCCTCATGCCGCCAGCTGCCTTCGTGTCCCCTCTCTCCCATTCGAGCCGCTCACAAAGTTCCCCTCGATCATTCCTCCGGTGGCTACCACCGGCAACAAGGCGCCGCCGCTCCTCGGATCAATGATGACCGTCGCTGGCCGTCGATCCATCCCAGGGTAAACCCCATCAGTCTAAGCTAACGTGGCTGCCATGCCGGCCTCCCTTGGGCCAGGCAGTGTGCTCGTGGGCCGAGCCAACGGCCGAGCCCACCGACCCGTCCCACTTACAAAAGTCTACCATACCTTACTCTCCTCCTTCTCTCTCATGGGCCGAAGTCTGTGCACCGGCTGGTAAGCCCACAAAGCATACAAGGCCTCAGTCCATATTCTTTTCTCACTTCTTCCCAATGTAAAGTCCAATTTTGTTTCTCGACCTGTCTCATTCTCGTGGGCCAAAGCCCATCAATCGTCCACATTCCTCTCATACCCGTGAAACAAGTCTAGTGATGCTCCTCTATCTATCTTAGCCCAAAGAATATTCTTTGAAAATATTACTTTCCAATTTAAATAAATTATTTTTTATTTTTAGAAAATTAATTAAACGTTAAAAATTTATATCTCCTTATCTATAACTCCGATTGATTCCATTCAAATCTTTATTTTTTTTAAATTGAGATTTACCTAATGGTAGTATTAGTGTTTTGTGTGGTTTTCTATATTTTGCGCTTAGTCCACATCAATGATGAAGATAGAGATAAGTTACCCTTTATCATATCACTCTTAGTTTCCAAAATATTTTGTTTACAAAATTATATTGTTAGTGTGCACGTTAACTTGGCAGGTCATGGTTTGTGCAATAAATCAATAGACCTACCCAGTAGTTATATTATACTTGTAGGATATTGATATGTCTATCCTCTATCGCTTCACCCTCATGATACTTTGGCAACCATTTTCTCGACTATAGGTATCGATGGTCTCACTCACTTCACCCTTGTTTGTCAAAATAGAAAAATGGTTTTACAAAATCTTTGAAAACTTGACACTTAGTGTTGATGAGTTTGGAAAATAAAACTTTTTTGTGAAAACGTATGATGCAAAGTGATTGCCTTTGTAGTGGTGCTCTGTATTCGCATATAAGGTCCAATTCCTTGGGAAATTTCATCCAAGCATCTCACAGTGTAACAACATGGATGGTATGGGACACTACTGGCTTAGTAATTAGTCGGTCAGGAATGCCTTATATGCCAATAGTTGGAGAATATCGAGATGAGAAGTGAGTTAATACAATGTGTTGGGTGCAAATTAAATATTAACGTGTTGTGCATAAATGAATGGATACATCCTAGATTCTTAGATAGACGAGTGCTGAGGTTTGCCTAATTCTCGGTTCAGAGATAACCCTTCTATATGGCATGAGGTATCCTTGGTTGGCTTTAGAAAGGCCTTATCGCAAACCTTCTCCATCAATGGGTGTAGAAAGTAAGCTCGCGTCATATGGGTAAAGCGTGCACCCTCTACAGACGCTACCAAACTTGTCATGTCGGTAAAGTGTGCCCACGGTCATGAGCAAATGCGAGGTGATTCCTCTAATGTAGATTTGTTTGCCTGTGATTTATGAAAGTGGTTTGTGGGATTAGAGAACCATTATCAGAATCAACCATGACGGCTAATAGATGACCATTACGTGGTCTAAAATAATCCTGTATGGATCGGAATGTCGAATGGCATCATATATTAGGTTTTTCGAGGGGAAATAGTGTGTGATGGAGATTATGGACAGCTCTGAGAACCAAAGAGATGAGGATGTTAGATGATCTTATGATCTGAGATCTAGAAAGTGAAAAGAAAATAATAGATGAGAAAGGAGTTGGAAGCTGCCTAAGGGCAGAAGGATATGTGCCAATGTCCTAGTAGGGCAACCGGGAGAGTAGTTGTAATCAAGTAAAAATTTGTTTCATCCATTTGAGTTGTTGCAAAGCAATTTGCGGACAGTATCGAGGCGAGAGCCTCTTTCGACCACAAGGTAAACAACCCACTCTTAATATTTTTAAAAATATTTTCAAAAGCTTGTGAAACAAACCCATCCCTTCTTTGAAGCCTGTGTACTCACATTTTCTGTGGTTTGCTGACTATGTATGTACTTAATCATTTTTTCCCTCTCCTTAGAAGTGTAAAGTTGAAGATGAAGATTAGTGTTTCTTTCCTAGTCCCAAGTCGTTGTTCATGGATTATGTCTAGCCGTGCTAAATTCCACCACCGTTTCTCTACTTGTCGGTTATAGTCTTAGAGTTATTTCAAAGATGTGATCTCCTAAAGATATAATTTATCTAAATTATATTTAGTTGCAATGATGCATTTTAATTAACCGTGGATACTAGCATTGTGTCCTAGGACTGTTACTAGCATTGTGTCCTGGGACTTTTACTGGCATCATGGTTCTGTAGGAGTAGGTTCACGCCGTTCTCCTGCTGCGCACTCCCTTTGTTGTCATTGTAGGTGGTGCCACGCCAGGGTGTGATAGAGATGGTATCAGAACATATGTTTGGTATTAGGGATGAAACCCCTCTCTCCTAGGATGCCCTTAGGAACAATATATTGAATACAAAGACAATTTGTGAAACTTTTCTATTCTCTCCTCCTACTCTAGTTTACAAAAAGGAGTTTTTATTCTTCTCTCCTTCAAAAATCATTGAAGATAGATATCTCCCTTTTCTTCAAGATAAGGAGTCTGTGCATTGTCTAGGAAATGCCAAGCTAGTAGAAGCCCAATGAAGTTGACCTTAGAGTTTGGCAAAATAGTGTGTGAGTGTGTCATGTATAGTAGTCCATTCTTGCATAGTGTGTATTAGCCTGAGACTTGACCACACCTAGTTTACTCTTTTGGTTTGTAAAGTTTTCTGGGGTAGCTTTATTTCTCTTTTCTTTTCTTCTCTCCTCTTCTCTCTTAGCAATGCCCCTCTTTCCCTGGCCTTTCTAGGGTTAGAATGGTTTCTCCTCATCATCAGACCTATGCTCTTGCACACATTGCGTATGAGGAAAACTGGGCTCAAACTGTCAGTCATAATCATCAAGAGGATCATGATGCCAATGAAGTGGCCGATAATGGACATGAAGTCGCCAATGAACTAGTCAATCAAAATGTAGTTGAAAACCAACCTAAGTTACCCCTACCTCCACCATTCCCTATGAACCTTTAGCAGCTTATGATTATGCAAACCCAAATCCTACAAGGAATATCTCAGATGCTAGCTGGGTTACAACAAGGGCAAGCGCAACCACCACAACCTATCCAATCCAATGGTAGATCTATGCTGATAGACTTCCTAAGATCCCATCCACCAAAGTTCACCCACATAGTTGAGCTTGTCGAAGCCAATGATTGGCTTAAGGATCTGGAAAAGAAGTTAAAGCTAGTACTAAGCACCCCATTAGAGAAAAGGCTCTTTACGGCTTATCAGTTAAGAGGACTAGGCACATAATGGTGGGAAAATTACTATGCCGCTCATGAAAATGCTACAACCATCAAGTGGAAGGAATTCTTGGAAGCTTTTTTGGGCAACATATGTCCCTGAGAATATCATTGACATGAAAGAGGAAAAATTCAATAACCTCAAGTAGGGACACAATAGTTTCCATAAATTGGCTCAATATGCCAGTAAGGAAGTAAACATCGACAATAAGAAGATATGGAGGTTCCTAAAAGGAATGAACGTTGGGTTGAGACTCTAGCTCGTGGCACATGACTTTTAGACTTCTTAGCACATGATTAGCAAGGCCTTAATGGTAGAGGAGGCTGATAAGGAAATAGCAGACATCTAGAAGCGAAAAGCCTCACATATGGGTTTTCAATAGACAAATAGGTCTTATCAAAGGACTAATCCAATTGGACAGTTTAATCGAGGCACTACCTAGTATGCCCCTTCTAGTGGTTTTGCTCCTTGCCCATACATCCCTAAACCAACCCAACAAGCAACTGGTGCTAGCAATGGTAATAGTGGAGGAAGTAACTCCACAACTATCACCCCACAAGTTATAAACCCTTCATACTTGGACAAAGTGGAGTGCTACAATTGCCATCAGCTAGGACATTATTCTCAGTAGTGCCCTCAAGGTCAAGGCAATACCTGGCCAGTACAATCCAAGGTGGCAAGTAATGGAGCACCTACTATTGGTCCCAAGAACATGACTTCGCAAAGCAGTGAATCGGTGTTAGAGCTTGCTTACCATGTCACCTTTGAAGCACTTCTTAATTGAACAAGAGACACTATTCTTTTGAGTTCACATATCTAAAACTTGTAATACATATTTAACACTCCAAATGATTTCAAATGAAAAGGCTATCTACTAGAAATTCATAGATCTCATCAAACTATACAACTTTTACATAGAGCATGTCTCCATTTGAGATCATTTAAAAAAATCAAAAATTCTAGATATGAAAAGTTGAAATGTGTATTCTAACACATAGACAATGTCAAATAAAAAGTTTGTTAACTTCGAAGTTGTAGATTGAGCTCTACAAATTTCATATAGAGCGTCACTTAATCCAAGGTCATTTAAAAAAATCAAAATTTTAGTTTTTAAAATAGATCTGAGAACTTGTAATGCATCTTCTAACATGTAAACAATATCAAATGAAAAATGTTCTCAACTAAAAGTTGTAGATCACATTTACATATATAACTTCAATATATAGTGTGTCTCCATCCGAGACCATCTCAAAATTTGAAAATTTTGTTTTTTAAATAGATTTGAGAACGTGTAAGGCATATTCAAAGATGTCTGTGAATGGGAAATAATCAGAGATACAGTGATAGATATCACAAACACTTTTTATGTAATCGTGTTTGTGATGATGGACCTCATTAGTGTTTTTTTAGCCTGCATCTATGTCTTTTTACCCTCATATCACATACGTGTTTTCTTAACCCATGTTTATGATGACTAGCTAGGATAGATCCAGCCTCAACCCAACAAGTTATTATAGATGTGCCAGTTTTAGATGTGTCTCTAATGTCATTTTAGAGTCGTAGATTTTTTTTGTCTATGGTGCATGAGTCACTTATTAAGGATTATGTGGTAGTGTATATAAGTTATAATATAAGCTCCACTCATATTTGTGGAAAACTATGTATGAAGCATGTTTTCATGAAGACACAATTACTTTCTCTCTTTCTTACCTCTAGCACACCAAAATACAATAATGATATTTTATACTCTCTCTATCCCAAAATAATCATACGTCCATTTATATAGGTTTGGAACCCTCACAAGGTAATAATCATATATCCCGTTTTGCCGATGGCCAATGTATATATGTGTATGGATATGTACAATGCACACGATATGTGGAGAGGAAGCTCTAGTCTAGACCTAATTGACTATCTAATTGGGGTCCTCTATCAAGGAACTTGTAGCGAGTTATGCCAAGCAACTTGGTTTCTCAGCTTTGATTGTCTTGTCTTGTATTAGCTTATCATGGCTTGTTCCCTTATACCCCCAAGCCCTATCAGGTAGGGCTTAGGGAGCAAGTTAGGATATAGTTGGAGCAATCCTAGTTAGTCTCAATTAGGACTATCTCTTATTCTCATCGGTGATTTCTTTCTTATCTACTTTAGATTTTATCTCTATTTGGGGTTTGGGATTTGTTTCCATATAGAATTCAGTATGTGGTATTCTTGCCGAGGTATATGTATGTCCACGAGGTATCCTATATTTAATACACTAATAGTAGTCTTAAAACTCCATTCAAATAAGAATTAGAACTGCCTCTGCTCTAATCCATTTTCTTCCACTGTTGTAATCCATTTTCTTCAACTAAACAAATTATGAGTTTGCAATCCCAATTCCTCCTAGGCTTGTTTCCATCGATCCATCTTTGCTCTAATACACATTCTCCCACCGATCAATCCTACACCATTGCAAACCTAAATGTGAGCCAAAATTACGTCAGCCATCCTACTTCAATTTCTATTGAAGATGGCCTGATACAACATCATGTCCCCTGATCTCACTTGCAGAGAGCAATTACCCATGCTGCCTTGTACCATCTTCGCCCTACCAACATGATCTCCCTTTTAAACCATCTTCTAACCCATGCCCTTAGTACTCTAGCATGAGCTACAATTCTTATAACCAAGATAGAGCCACCACTACTAATTTTTGCTATATACAAGTCCACTATAACTCTTACCTACACAAGCTATATCATGACTTTCATGCACACAACCTAGCTACTTAACCTCGTCAACATAGCCACCTAATAACTAAGTCCTTGATTTGTTTCATGGGGGATTTTCAAGGTAGAGGACTCCAGACCTCCCAACAGAGCTCTCGCAAACTTCTATTGCAAATAGCCCTCTCCCTAGCCCCTCTTCCCCTGTATTCAATGGCTCACCACCGGCGAAGGGTGGGAGAGGAGTCAGGCACCTTCGCTTTCTCTATAGGGTTTAGTACCAATCAGGTTTTCCTATAAGATCAGGCCTCTTTCTTGTTGAAATTGCTCCTTTTGGTCTTTGAGGTGGCAATCAGTACTGGCCATCCTTGTCCTGGTGCATTGGTGAGGGCCGTTGGCTATCTAGTCAGCATTCATTCACCATGTTCTTCGGTCCCTAGTCATTGTCGTCAATTGGGAGTGAACCAGATCTAGTTAGGACTTTTAGCGGTGGCTATATTTCCTCTCTTTAGGGTGTCAAAGTTAGTGGCCTTCTTCATCTCTTCTTGTGGTGCTTCTTCGTTAGGCAATTGACAATCTATTGCTCGTGAAGCTTCAACCTCCATTGTTTGGAGGCCCCAACTATGGCTCGGTTTATCGACTGATTTAGGTATGCTTCTTAG
Organism: Oryza coarctata; assembly: GCA_030770085.1. NCBI lineage: Eukaryota > Viridiplantae > Streptophyta > Magnoliopsida > Poales > Poaceae > Oryza > Oryza coarctata. The sequence continues at coordinate 12,963,872 of CM061471.1, forward strand.
TTTCTTCTACATTTGCTTGTCCTTTCCTTTTTGCCGCCAGCAAGATCCATTCGGCCACCAGCTTTGCTACTCTTGGATCTACTACAATGTTGCCTTCATTCTCCATTGTCGTCAGTGTATTCATTGGGTGAAGCTGTAACTTTTATTTGTCGGCCAAAGCCATAACCTCTGTGGGGCCCTATTTAGGATCGTGCCGAGGCCTATTCTACTATAGATCGTCATGGTCACACTCATAGTTGGCATCATTGGCTCCATCAAGGCAATCATTGAAGACATATCTAGAAGAAGTAGATTGCTTTTGTTCATCCTTTATTTTGTCCTTATTTACAAAAATTAGGACCTTCATGTAATTTAACCTCCTCTCAAAGTGATGTTTTCTAGATCTTTTAATACATACTACTAATATGTCCATGCATTGCAATGAGCCATACCACTAAAATGGGCTAGGGCCTAGATGTGGATCTAGCATAAATCATGGAATTTTTTACCCAACTACTTTTCCTTTTTTTTCTTTAGCAAATTTTTATTTTTTATTGCAAATCATGCAACAACCATTTTTCCTTCTGTTTTTTTGGCAATGTATGCTGTGCACAAGGGGGAAGGGGTGGAAGGAGTACGATTGTGTTTTTATTGTAATAGAGATAAGCTAGGCCTATAGCATATTTGTGTTAAAAAACATTGGCCCTATCGCATGATACCTATCATTTTATCTAATGTATTTCATTGTAAGAACAACTACTATAAGCCCTTAGCACTTATTCCAAGATGTCATTTGGGAAAAAAGAGGAGAGAGGATGAGCCACCCTAATGCAAGGGGCAACCTCCACACAAACTTCAAGAGAAATAGGAGAAAAAGGAAGAGTAGATTGGGCAAACAAATAAAACAAGATTATTGGAATTAGTGTACTAGAGCTAGTGTAGAGATGATGTATTATATATGCTATCACTTGTTTAATGAGTAGCTTACATGTAAAATTAGAGATGGTAACTATCTCTTTTATAAAACTTGCTCTAAATATCTAATCACTTGCCCCTAGATGTTATGTAAGCTCAAACTATAAGGTGGAGAAGGAGGAGCCACCCCATGTGTAATGGGTAGCCTCTTTACGAACTTCAAGAGAGATGAAAGAAGAAAATCAATGCATTGAGAGCAAACAAATGAAGTGAAATTATTATAGTATATTAGGACAAATGTAATAGAGATAACATATTGTGTATATTAACTCTTAATTAATAAGTAGATAATATGCACAAAAATTAGAGGTGATTATTGAAAGGACCTTGAGGTCATCTAGAAGGGTGTGAATAGCTGTCTTCTAAAATTTCTTCGTAGTGGATCAATCAAGCATATAAGAAGATTGAGCAATATTAAGCATAATAACGGTAAAACACAAGATAGAGGCGAAGAAAAATGTTTTGTTTCCTGAAATTTGGATTCTCCACCAAGAATTCAAAGTCTACATTGAGGAAGCACCCAAGGAAGACGGATCTCTTTCAATCACTTTCCTCACTTTAGTATCTTGCTTCCTCCCTTGCGGAGGTGAAGCAGGACCTTCACAAATTTTCCATGGTATATCACAAGCTAGGGTGCTCACCGATGACTCCTTTCCATCTAGGAAACCTTGATATGCAAGAGTAACAAACACAATTGAAGATTTACTTGCTATGAACTAAAGTGCTCAAAGTATGGAGTGAAGCTCACTAGCTCTCAACCTTGCAACTTCTCAATCCAACCCTTTTCTCTTCTCAAATCATTCTCACAAAGAGTTATTACTAAGATAGAAAATTTAAGAATAGTTCTATGGCTTTGGATAGCTCAACTCTTGCCCACAACCAGCAGCAAAGGATGGGTGGGGTGGATGGTTTAAATACTCTAGGCCCTAAAACTAGCCATTAGGCTTAGATTTAAGCAGGCCCGAAACCTCCTTGCCAGGCCTAGAGCCTCTAGTAAGCCTTCTCGGTTTCCCAAATGTTTCTCACGGATCCTTTGGCAAGCTCAGACCCAGAACCTCTAGTCCCAAGCTTGGAACCTTTGGGTCACCTGACACCACCTGATGAAAAAAGCCATAACTTCTCACTTCAGATTCTGTTTTTTGACGATCTTAGTCTCTATAGAAAGCTTATTGAAAGGATATCTAACCTAGCCAAGAAAAAGTTCTAAAACCTCTTATAGGATAGGCTAAAACTTGGGCTTTTATAAAGTTAGTACTTGGATAGATCACTTTGAACACCGAGACATATATAAACATATCAGTGTTGCATCTCTCTTAATAGTATAGCATTTCTATACATAAATATAAATAGAAAAGCTATACCAATAGAAATGCCTTCATACCATCTTCTTTCTTAACTTTGAGTGCTACTAATATCAAAATCATTTCACCATCGGGACTATTCTCCTATAATTACATAGGTACATTAGTCCCAAATCAATTATATCTTTTTCTTGATCAATGCCCTTCTTGATCACCAAGAAATTACATCTTCTTGATTTTTAGCATTTCATCTTTCATTTTTTGAATGATTGGTGCGGATAATCCACAACTTCAAATGGCCTTGCATGGTCCATCATGATAAAGTCTTCACTCACCCTTCACCACCAGATTTGATTCGTCGATGTCAAGCCCCTTGCTTGCCCTTAATCACCGCATGGTTTATCGTAGCCGAGCATTGTTTACGATTCACCGCCTTGCCATAGGTAGCCACTTCATATCCCATATCTTCACTCTTCTCTTTGATTCTCATCAATTGGTAAGGTCTATCTTCTAGCTTCTCATACCATCTTCATTTTTATCAACTTCAACAATGGTGTTTATATCCTTCAACATGTCCATCAACTCATGATGGAGTCTTACCAAGCATCTTGTTGATTCCCAATATATGAGCCATCATTTCTCTTCATTAAACTATAATCTTATCATTGATCCTCAAGATATAAGCCACCAAATTTCTTGCTTGATGGCAGAACATAACCTATTACTCAAACTCATAGCAATAGTTAGTTTCAAAATATGTTGTTATTAATCAGCAAAGCTTCCCATAACATAAGGATAGGGGACTAGATATTTTAGAAATGACCTTTCAATCTCTTTCTTTTTGGTAATTGATGATAACAATATCATATAATGTTGAATTATAAAGAGCACTCTAGTATTTGCCAACATGGAGCATGAAACATATACTTGAGGATTAGTTTCAACAAATGATAGAAGAATACACTTCTCCCCTTGACATCTCTTACTCTTTATACTTATCCCTTTTGGCATCAAGCACCAAAAGACAAAAGGAGTATAACAAATATATAAGAATTACCTAAGTCTTATATACCTCAAGGGAAAAGATCAACATACCTTTGGTATTCCATGGAGGTTGATCAAGAGGAAACTCAATCAAAAGCATTAGTTTTAAGATAGCAAAATAGACATAACCTCAAGAGGTGCATAACAAGATATACAATAAAATTATGTACATCAATGCCAAATGAAAGAAAATTAAATTTCTTTGAATTTCAATTTAGAAAAGTTGGAGGTCAAAGAAGCACCAATCTAAGAGTGACCTCTTTTGGGTCATGTGCATATGATCCATACCAATTAATATGAGATGGTGCCAATCAAATGAGATAGGCCAATTTATAATCGCAATTGGGAAGAAAAACCCATATGCACATATGCAAACAAAAAAGCTTACAAAAACTCACTCAACTTTAGAGCAAGGCACAAAGCGAAAATTCAAACAAGATTAGTCTTTTTAAAAAAACACATACTTCTCCTCAAACACAACTTAAGTGATAAAAGTATACCGGACATATAATACACTGCACAAGTCATGTACATCAAAAAGAAATATCTCATAAACAAAGACCCAAAAATAATAATATCAAGATCACAAATCATAGGCAAACTTCCTCTTCAAAATGTGCACATATATTGATGGACAAGATAGAAACATGCACAATCCAATGGTAATTACAATGGAGAAAATTTAGAATAGGTTTTGGATTCACAAGCAAGGTAAGGACTTTTATCATCATACCTTTATCTTGATATTTCCACCCTTCCAACAAACTAGACTAAAAGGATAAACTCAATAAACCATTAGTCTTTTAAGATATAGAATAACCTCTCCCTTAAAGCGTGCATACAAAAATATGTAGGACATACATATGCACTTTTTGCTCAAATGAGAATAAGAGAGAAGTTTACTCTATCAAGGAAGCAAACTTTATCAAAAGAAATAGAGTTTATATCTTAGCCACTTTATATCCTGCATCTTTAATCTCTTATATTTGATTTTTATCAATCGATAAAGTCTATCTTCTAATTTCTCACACCATCTTTATTTTTATCAACCTTAACCATGGTGTTTATATACTTCAACATATCCATCAACTCATAATAAAATTTCACCAATCATCTCATTGATTTTCAATATGTGAGCCATTATTTCTCTTCGTTAGATCATAATTTTATTATTAATCCTTAGCATTTAAGCCATCAATATTCTTGCTTGATGCCAGAACATAACCTATTACTTAAATTCATATCAATAACTAATCAGCAAAACTTTCTATACATAAGAATAGAGACTACATCTTTCAACCATCACCTCTACTATATCAAACTTGCTCTAAGCCAAGAACAGCTTTGTTCTCTCCAAACTTAAGTTAGCCTAGCCATGTGCCTCTTCCTTTCTATTGCCATCCGCCCCTCATGCACATGTATATGCCTGGCTCAAATAGTCAACCAACCCTATGTATGATAAAATAATCGCACACGGGCCTCGCATGACAATCTGTCTTATTTTTATTTGTAGAACTATCTTGATCAATTCCAAATTTATTCTAGCCTAGGCTCATTTCTTTCTCCTGCTTCGAACTGCAACCCATCTTCCTGTAGAAATCCAGTAGCCCAAATCAAATTCTCCCTTCCAGCCTTGGTCCGTATTGCAAACCATGCATCGACTTCTCTAACAGCCCTTCTTTCTATCCTTCTAAAAAAATAGACAACTCATTTCCCTATCTCTACAAAATCATAACCAAGTTCCTATTCCCTTTTCACTACCCACCATACTTCTTCCAAAATTTCCATTGACCCAATTTGAATTTCCTTTCAGGCCCTCAGTCCACTTCTATTTCCCCTGACAGACTTTCACTTTTTCTGTTTACCTTTTTCCTCTCACTATTTGCGTGCAAATGATAAAACTTCATGGCAATCTTTAAAATCATTCTTTAGTTACATCGTTATATTCGTTACAATTATATCTTTAAAACAATATGATTATATTCTAATAAAAAATAATTTTTTATAAAGGATTTTTTTAATGTTGCACATGGTTTTATTTGGATGTATAAGTATTTTCTGATGTTTCATTAGTTTATTTGTAAATGTTGCATACTGTCTGTAAAATAGAAACTAGTGTCCTCACTACCAGTTGCTCAGGGCGACTGGCGACACGTCATTAAGCCGGGTTGATCGGATTCAAACAATGCTTGTTGCGTGTTTGAAGGAGAGCTAAATAAGAACCCAAGCTTGCCATCGTCTAGGGTTGAGCTTAGGGCACCTCTGCCCCTAAGCTCAATATCTTCAAGTAGCTTAGGGACCCTGATGACACATTTATTACGATAGGATGCGAAGGGCTACTGTGCTCGTCCACACATGAACATTTTCATTCAATAATGAGATGCATATCTACTCCGCATGCAACTTGGGCGACGCAATGGCGCTTACATGACCATCACGCATGCCATCATCACTCCTATGGGAAGAGAGTGTGGGTAGTCAGGCGATGCGATTGATTGTCGTGCTACCCAGTAGGGCCTACCACCTATTCACACATCTCATTGCCTAAGGCCGACAAGCGAGTCCACTATCAACAACATGACTCTAGTTTTCTATAGCTACTCAGGACACGTGGTGAAATGTCATAGCTTCATTCCAAGTTGGCCCTAAGAGGGCCCATCATAGCTAGATGTGCCCACTCAATAGCAAGTAACAAGACTTCCCATATCTAACACCTATGTGTTGGAGTCTAGTTTTCAATGTCCGCCTACTATGATATTCCTTCACCGAATATGAGGACAGAGTCAAGGCCTTCGAGAAAGAGGCCCCACATCAAAAAACTTAGTAGAAGTGCAAGTATTGTAACTTGAACTCTCATCCAAAATCAAACAAACAACACAAAAGAAGTAGGATGTTATGCCTCTGTGTGGCCTGAACTTATATAATTGATTTCATCTTATTTACTATCACATCAACTCTTGTCTCGTGCTCCTTAGGCCGAAACCATAAAAGGGTCTATCGATTCCCCGCTAGAGGAGTTTACTCTTCGACACATGCGATGCTCTATAGATGTTTTAGAGGGTATTTTGTAATATTTCAACAATTACAACTTCATATGTTCATATGTGATAAAAAATGTTTCAATAATTCTAAACATATTTTATGTTTCATATGATTTTTTTATGTTTTACTCGTTATGGATTGAATGTCATTGGTGTTGATGTTAGATTTCAATGAATGTTGTGTCTTTTGAAACATTTAACTAAGTGGTGAAATAATTTTCTATAAGGGGTAAAATAACGCATGATTTTTTAAGGCATATAATGTTTATCATAATATAGGTGTGTGAGATATTATTTTAAATATTTAATTACAATAAATAAAATGATGTAATTCGGTGAAATAATTTAGGACAAAAAAAGGTTAAAGCTTGGTAAAAAAATATGCACGCATGTATGCATGCTGCTAGGAAGCAAAGAGAGGGTTGTTGGTAGTACGCGGGAAGAGTATGATGAGAGAGATGGCTGCGGCGCCTGCTCCACCTGTGAGTGCTCGCGAGCGAAGGCGCCGCTCGCTGGCTTGCTGACGCCATGCAGCAGCTCGGCCAAACCAGCACAGCACCCACGCGTCACTTGGACACGCACCAACTTGCACGGCATCAAGTCGACCTCGAGCTTTAGCTCACACCATCGTCGACGCCGTCGCTGTGCTTCCACCGAACCACTTCACCGACCATCGCCATAGCTCACTGTACCCTCTCCTACCTTTCCCCCAAATACGGCCGCACCCATTGCCAAGCCAATCGCCGTCGCTCGGCAAAGAAACTCGGAGAACCTTGTTTCGGCCGCCACCAACAAATCCCCAAATTCGTCGCCCACATCACAAATAATCCTAAATTGAATGTTCAGTTCACTTCTCCATATCCAACTCAGCAAAAGCACTCTTCTTATCCGTCGATTCGATCGCTGAAGCTTGCCGGTGTACCGCCACTCCCTTGCCCTGCTTTTTCTTTGTCTCACCGTAGCCACACGCCACGCTGTTACCGGAATAATTAACTTTTTACCACTTCCGAGGGTAAGTGATAACAGATTTATCATTTTATAAGAGAGGTTGTTGTTAGAGAGATTAAACAAATTTAATTATTAAAGAATGGCAGAAAGTTAAATCCCCCGCCCGTTGCCCCGACCAAGCAGAACCTGCTGGGGAACCTACTAGTCGCCCTGATGTTCTGTTCTCTGCTCCCCTATGGTCTATGGATACATATATTACTTTTTAAGCATGCATGACCGAATTGCATTTCTATGTATTAAAAAAATTAAAATGTCTATCTATAAATCCGTTGTAATGCAATCTTTCCAATTTGAAGCAGCAAATCTTATGCAATCTATAAATCCGTTGCAATGCCATCTTATGCAATCCATAAATCCGTTGCAATGCAATCTTATCAATATATTCCTTATAATTATACATTGGACTGAATTTAGAGCAGCAAATAATCACGTCCTGAACACAGTGAGCATTTTCCTTGCGTGGCAATGGGATTTGGTGGCAGAGACCTCAATCAGACCTGGTGCCTTTTGCGCCACACACTCAACACTGCTTATTTGCAGGCCCTCTGATAGCACGTGCGAAGTGGGCAAACTAGGAGCCCTAAAATTTTCATGTTTCAAATGAAAACAATGTGTTCTAACACGTTTCGGACCTCTCACTCTGTATTTTAAAAAAAATTGTTCTTTTCTTGCTCTACTTATTTGGCTACAAGAGACGTGTTTTCTTTAGACACTGAACGTGGTCGATATTAACCATGATGACCTCAAGGAATTATAACTTACGAAAACAATGTAAAAGCAAGTTTTAGGGATTAAAGATTATATTTTTTCCGCTTAGTAAAAGAAACTAAATCACTATATCATGACACTATTCTTGTGTCTTATGCAGGGCACTCTCACTATTGTGGTCTGTTGAGTAGAGGGCTCAAATGGATTGTAAAATACCAGGTATTAAGTGAACCCTGATGTATTGTGGTACTTAGGTTAATGTATACGAATCCAAAGTAAAATTTAATCTTTTAGTTATTAGTAATTTCTAAAATTTTAGACCATATTTTTTGTTTAGCATCAGGGCCCTAAATTTTTAGGTATGGCCGTACTTACTTGGTTCTCCCTTCACCACTGTGGTTGACTATTTATCTGCTGACACATGTACAACGGACCTACGCATTTCCTCCGTAGTATTATATAAGGGATTTAAAAGTTTAAAATTTGTATAAGTTATTTTAATTACTATAAAAGAGCAAAGGGGACGACTTATGACCTAAACCCAGCAAGCCCTGTTGATTTTTGGTTTTTATGAGCCCTAGTTGTATAGAATACTACAGCGTTCGTGTTTCATGAGCCAACTTAATCAACCAATTATTCACCTCAAATTTTTTTAACAAAAAAAAGCTAGAGACACTCAGACAAACACAGGGGAGCCGCACGTCTTTGGACTTCAATACATGATACTGCCATGAACAGTGTACATCTCGCTCGCTCGTGTATCGGGCATCCGACGCGTTGTCACGTCCCATGTAGTACTTACAACACACGTGTGAGTGAAATCACAGCGTGGTCTTGGCTGCCCTCCTGACCAGCACAGCCCAGCACATGACCCTGTACACGAGGAAGAACCCTAGCATGACCCCGACGTTGACCCACTTCATCCCCTCGTCGATCCCTCTCCCCCTCAGCACGTCAGCCCCCGTCCTCAAGCACACGCCGGCGCCGCCTGATCCTCCCGCCCACGCCACGCACCTGCCGCTGCTGCTGCCGCCGTACTCGTTGATGAGCAGCAGGTCCAGAGGGTACCTGTACATGGACACGTAGTACATGAACGCCCAGTACCTCGGGATGCTCTCCCTCGGGATGAAGTAGCCGGAGAAGAGGAAGAAGACGCCGAGGGAGATGCAGATGAGCGAGTTGCCGAGGATGAAGTCGGGGGACACGGCGCTGAGGAAGAGCACGAGCGAGCTCGCCATGAGCACGATGAGCCAGACGGCAAGGGAGAAGAAGGCGAAGGCCTGGGCCGTGGCGCGGAGCCCCGCGAGGAAGTAGACGGGCGCCGAGAAGAGGAGGGCGACGGCGAGGAGGCATGGCGCGAAGACGACCGCGTTGGCGACCACGTAGGAGGAGAGGCGGTAGGCGCGGCGCGAGGCCTCCCGCATCAGGACGCGGCGCTCGTGGAGGAGGATCGGGAGGGCTTCCACTGTGGAGGAGAGGAGGAAGCTGAGGCTGAAGGCGAAGAGGCCGAGGCGGAGCGCCACGCCCTCCGGGTCAGGGCGGAGGCGGAAGTAGACGCTGCCGAGGCCGAGCCCGGCGATCACCGCCTGCGCGGCCCGCGCCGCGAAAAGCTCCTTCGTCCGGTGCATCGTGCGCCAGCACCGCACCGTCAGAGCCGACACCTCCACCGCGCGGCTGCAGTAATAGCCGTGCTCACCGGCGTGAATGACTAATTCTCCGCCGCCCCCACCGCCGCTGCGGCCGTCGCTGCTTTCTTCCTCATCGTCGACGTCGCGGCCCCTGTGCTGGATGGTGGCGAACGCGCCAAACCTGGCGTGGTCGGCCTCGAGCTTCTCGGTGACCTCCATGGCGAGCTCGAGCGGGTTGAGTTGCATGGGGATCTTTTGGCCGAGCCGCGACAGCGCGTCCTCCAGCGACTTGAGCGTGCCGAAGTGCGCGACGGCGCCGCGGGAGAGGAGCAGCAGTGAGGAGATGTAGCCGAGCATGCGGTAGCTGGGCTGGTGGATGCTAAGCACCACCACCTGCCGCCGCGCGCGCGCCACGTCGCGGAGCAGCGACAGCACGTCCATGGCCGACCGGCTGTCCAGCCCGGACGTCGGCTCGTCGAGCAGCAGCACCGGCGGGTCGTGCACGATGTCTACCGCGATGGACACCCGCTTCCGCTCGCCGCCGGACACTCCGCGGGACGCGCCGCCGCCGCCGCCGACGTAGCTGTCCGCTACCTCGGACAGCCGGAGCTCCTGCATCAGCGCCTCCACCCGCTCGCTCCGCTCCCGAGCCGTCACGGCGGAGCGGAGCCTGAATCGCGCCGCGAACAGGATCGTCTCGCGGACGGTGAGCAGCGGGAGGAGGTTGTCGTCCTGCGTGACGAATCCGCACATCCGGCGGAGCTGCGCGCGGGAGGTCACCGCGTGCCCGTTGATCGACACCGTGTGCGGCTTGGCGATCTCGCCGCCGGTGCCGCGACCGGAGAGGATACGAAGCAGCGTCGACTTGCCGGCGCCGCTGGGACCGACGACGGCCAGAATCTGCGAGCTGAAGGCCGTGAACGACACGTTGTTAAGGAGACCCCCGGCGGCGGCGGTGCCGGTGGCCGGCGAGCTGCTCGAGGAACCCAAGAACGACAGCAGCCCGGCGCCGGAGCCGCGGCGAGGGTCCCGGCAGGAGAGGTTGGACACGGAGAGGGTGTAGTTAGGAGGCGAAGGGTGGTAGAAGGAGAAAGAAGGCGAGGCGGAGTCCGGCGGCGACGACGAGGAGGTCGACGTCGAGAGGAGCGCCGGGTCCAGCTCCGACGACAGGTCCTCCATGGTTAGCTTGGAAATGCGAGCGATCAAGAATTACGGCCGCTCAAGGGAGCTTGGAGTTGAACGAAGCTACTCAAGATCAACTCGAAACAGACGTGATGAATATATGGTTGGCTAGCTAGCTCACCATGTTCAGGATTCAGCTAAGCTAACACACTTTTCTTGAGCGTGTGTAACGCACTCACGCATGGTTGTCACGACACACCATGAGCTAGCTTGTTCGTGATGCATGCACAGCTTCAAGAACAAAGGCTGGCTCTTACTACTGTGACTGAGAAAGAAAAGAAGACTGGCTTTAGTGTGAAGATTACTTGGTGAATTGGTGATGAAATAGGGTGGGAAAAAAGCATTAGGTGATGGAACGCTCGTCGACATAGTTGGACTGGGCTGTTGGGCGTGTCATATTAGCGGCACGTAAAACAAACAAACTATTAACGTATAATTAGTTTAATATTAATTATTATAAATTTTATAAATAATTTATTTAATTTTAAAAAATATATGAAAAATATAATTTTTTTATAAAACATACTGTTTAGCTATTTAAAAATTATACTTGCTATATCGTGTTGCCCGAACAAACGGGGCCTACGAATGGAGCAAGCTAGTATTGGGTGCGAGAGTTAAGCTAAGATTAAGGGCAAGTTGTTTTGGGTGAGGGGCGTTGCGACCTGTGAGCTACTGGGACCTAACTGAACGTCGTGTGTGTCGCGGCGGTTGGACCTAACCGTCGGACAAATCTAACCGTGCTTGCGTTTCGTGGCGTGTTGTTGGGGGTCTGGTTCGTCAGCTGCCGTGTGTGTTTTTGCAGGGTGACTATCTCGTGATGTATTCAAACACATCCGGTGGACAGTTAATTCGTGTATTTTTTTTTATATGATGGATGCGCACAATAAATTACTGAACAATTCGACAACAGTACGCAACTCTGTTAAATTCAGTACAATGTCAAGTTCAAAGTAGATTAAATTGCGTATACGTTATACGATGATGCAAATAGGTGTAATAACTTATAGCGATACAATAACTTGCGTAGTACTCATGCATGGGAACCAATGCCAAAAAAAAAGTCCATACAACCAATATGAGGTAAGATTTCATTTACGCCTAATCTGTATGGAGTGACATGGCCCTAACACATAAGCCTCATAGTATTCCATGCTACAGTAATCTGATCATGGTTTGCTTTTTAAAATAAGAAACCATGTGTAGATAGCTCTAATTTAGGGTTTGTTCACTTTAATGCTAAAATTAACCCTACCAAATCTTGGCAACACTAAAATTTGGCAAAGTTTGGTAATAACAATATTTGAAAGGTAGAGGTATGTAGTTGTCGTTTAGTTAGTTATCTTGCTAGATATTTTTGTGCGATCTTATATGAGAAGTTTCTAGAAAATCATCCAATCTTAGCATAGTAGAGTATTTAGGTTATGTTTGAATTACTACTTACTAAAATTTAACAATGTCCAAATTTGGTATGGTTAAAAATAGTAACAAAATAAAAATTACCTTGCTGACTGCTTCATGACACTATGATTAATTATATTGGTGCATTGTGATTTATATTGAGATAACCGTGGGTTGCAAGCAGGGTATTTCCTCGAGAATTCGATGTTCCATTGCTGCTAGGTTTAGGTTTTTTTTAAAAAAAAGTTTTAATTTGGTCATCATGGTGTGATCTCAGTAGTTTCTTGGTCTTATTTGTGGTAAAAAATAAATAAATTTATGCTCAAACATTTACATGTGATCAATATAAAATTTAGGTCCTGATAATGATGATGATTTCAGCATCAAGTTGCTGCTCGACGGCTAGTTGTCATTCGAATAAGATAGAAGAGGGTTAGAATAATATACTGGGTCACAATGCCAAATGTTTTTTTTTTTGGAAAAAGAAAAAAACCGTGACCAACTATACTAGGGGAAGCCTAACAAGGTATTCATGTCAGCACCATATCAGATGATTTTGATTTTATGGACCATTTGGCCTAGTTTGCACAGAATAAACAAGTTGTACCAAAATGAGTGATTTACAGGTTACCATACCTATTTGCACCCACTATGCAACATGTACCATACGTGCAATTTACTCTCAAAAGTATAACTTCCCATGTACATTTTCAAGGCATATCTTGAGTTCACCTTTATAAACTTTGAACAAGTTAAATTATAAATGTATTTAATACATAAAACTTACACTAATACATTCATATTTTAAAGCACTCACAAAAATATTTGTTGTATAGTTTTATGATATAAATGTTCAAAGCCTGATCTTGAAAGCTTTTGCTAAATAAAATACGCACTATAAAGATTCCCGGAGGTAGTAATGATTAGTGTAGGATTTTGCATAAACGTAGAAAACATACCTCATCCAGACCATGTAAAGGTTCGACAAATGCCGTTCAATCTGGGGGAGCAGAGTTGTTGGCATGAAATTTTCGCCAAAACAGGCAGTCAGCCAGAAAGTTTAAATCTTTCAAAGCTACTTTGCATCTCAATCTACAATTAGCACCAAATATTCATCATCACTTATATTTTGCACCTATATTTGCCAATTAAAGGAAAATCAGGAAGATCATAGTCTAAAATCGATGCACTTGCTTATGCATTTACAGGACAGATTTGCCAGCTGCCACTAACCATTTACATCACTTCTGCTTGAACACTCTACATTCCACACAAGGGAAATGGAAGAGGAAAGAATCGTGTAAAAAGAATGCAAGTCCACATTTTTCAGACAGCAGGCCCCTCCTCTTCTGGGCCTAATCAAAATATCCGTCGCGTCAGCACCCATGCTCAACAGTGAGAGCTTTGAGAGACTCGTAGTGACAGAGAAATTCAATTTCTTATGTCAATGATGTACATCATTGTCAATACTGCCAACCGATTTGTCGACCACTCGAACATTATACTGCTCATATACCCGTGCCCGATTCTCTTGCCACCATTGTTCTGCTTGTGTCTCACTGAAACGCTTCCGGCTGCATTCAGAACATAGAATGAGTGAATATGGACCATTAGAAACTCTTAATACTGCATGAGTATGAAAAGCAACACGCAGCTCCATAACAGCCTAAAGTAGCAACCTTCAACTCATATAGCCAGAACACTTCGAACCCCTAGGAATATCCAACCTGATTATCATTTGGTGTGTAGCAGCAGTTTGAGTGTATACAACTCTCTCGCTTACATACCCAAGCCCAGCATGATCTCCACACCACAGCCACTCCAGCCTACCTTCTACCTGTCTCCAGAAATGCTGGGCATCATCCCAAAGTCCAGCACCATCACCACCCAACAATCTCCTCCATCTCCAGCGATCACATACTTGCCCCCGAAGGATTTGAAGTGCCAGTGCCCTTCTCCACATCCCTGTAAGGCATCTACCAGCATACTTTCCAACATCTCCACCCCAAAATCGTTCCCACAACTCTACATTCTAGACTATCATCAAGGAGCAGATGGGACGAGGTCTCTATGGCATCCATGACATGGCTTGTGGAAGTTAGAGACCATAATAATGCCAAGGAGGGGCAGAAAGATCAGGCGAGACATTGAAAAGCTGATTTGAGGGGAGGGGGAGGGGTAGACAATAGGGCCACATCAGATTTTTAGCCTTTATTTACCTAAACATCGCTGAATGCTGTCTTACCTATATCTACTCACAGAGGTGCCACGTAAATAAAACTTCAATGCAGATGCTACGTCAAGTCAAATCGAGTTGGATGGATCTATTGTCATGGAAAAAACAAGGACATAATTGATTTGAGGTCACATGATCTCAGTGTTCACCTAAACGGCTGTCTAGGCTGTTTAGGCGGCATTTAAATGGTAGTCAGCATGAATATGTCACATTTATGGGCTAGGCAGTGGGCTAGGTGGATGGGCCATCTAGACGATCCAAGGCGGTCCTAAGTGGGCTAGACAGGTTGGACAAAACGGATCTGGGCGCATCTAGGCGGTGCAAGGCAGCATTTAAACGCTGACTTGGCGATGGGCCTGGCCCAAATTTTTTGGCAATGGCAGCACACGTTACCAATTTCCATCACGTGCATGGCTTGGGTTCACAGCGAGTCAGCAATCGATAGAAGGGGATTAGGGTTACTCCTCGCATGTGAAATCACCAGAATGAGTAGCTGCCACCGCCACCTCTCCTTTCCTCTCAGCGTGCCCTAGCCATGGCGACACGGCGGTGCTAGCAGCTGAGGCCAGACTTCTCCCCCTCTCCAGCACCTCTCTTCCCCTCCTCACCTCTGCTGCTGGCTGCTGCTCGGTGCCAGCTACTCCCCCTCTGCTGCTGCTCGTGCTTGGTGCCGGCGACACCCAACTCTGCTGCTGCTGCTCAGCACCGACGACTCCCCCTCTTCTGCTGCTCGTCCTCGGTGCCAGTGACATCCATCTCTGCTACTGCTGCTCAGCGCCAGCTACTCCCCCTCTGCTGCTGCTTGACAGCCAACGCCGACCCACCACCACCAGTCCCTTCTTTGCACCAGCTCAGCCCTTGCTCTGCTCTGCGTCATCTTTTACAAGCTCCAGGAGCCCAGGTAAATGCCTCCACCAGTGAATCAATGATTGATTTCTTATTTTCTTTGCATCACATACCCTTGTTCAATGATGGATGTAGTGATTGATTGTTGCTTATGCTTGAACTTGTAGTCTTGTAGATGGATGTATACTTAACTACGGTTGTATTTGGCAGCTAGTGTTGGAAACTTTTCCCCCTCATTTTCCGCTGGCATACTTTCCAAACTGCTAAATGGTGTGTTTTTTATAAAAATTTTCTATAATAAAGTTGTTTAAAAAATCATATTAATTAATTTTTAAGTTTTTTTAGCTAATACTTAATTAATCATGCACTAATCTATCGCTCCATTTTGCGTGTGGGGGAGAACGGTTCCCAACCCCTTCTACTGAAGGCACACTACTTGTATTGTATATGTTGTGTACTTATGGGTTGAATCATTGAATATTTGAATGAGAGATCTATCGAGTATTGATGTTACCGTTCAAAGAATGAATATGATAGCTATGATGAATTTGTTCCTTTTTGGTAATTGGTATTGGGAGATGAGATCTATTAACCATTGCAAATATATGTACAGAAGCAAGAGAAAGTGATGAATGAGGAGTTAGACAAGTTCAAAGATAAAGAAGGCCACTTTGGGAAACAGACGGCAAAGGCTGGCTGCAAAGACTATGATTTTAGCCCAGGTATCAACTAAACTACTACAATATTTTTTTTATTTGCAGCAATAAGTAATAGTTTGTTATTCCTAATTTCCTTGCAAATATGTGCAGCCAAATGGTGGGGCAATTATGGATGTGGTGTTCCAACTTTATAAAGGATGGCCATAAGAATTCTTTCTTTGACTGCTAGTGCATCTGCTTGTGAAAGGAATTGGAGTTTCTTTGAATCGGTTAGACATCAACCCCTTAACTAATGAATGATCAATTTTGCAATTGTTCCATTCATTTTTTATGCCTTTCTTCCATTTTGTTTCTTCCATTCTGTTTTTATAGAATCATACAAAGAGAAGAAACAAGTTAACTGCTGAGCATCTCAATCAACTTGTCTTTGTTCAGTACAATAACAAAATGCATGGAAGAAAGGAAAAGACCAAGAAAAACAAGAACGTGGATCCCCTTCTACAACCTGAAGCACATGCTCAGCATGCTCAAGGATGGATGGTTGAAGGTGGAGATATAGAATCTGATGTTGAGCCTGATGCCGGCCTAACACAGCAAATAATTGAAGAGGCATGTGGGGCTGAGCAGTACACACAGCTTCGCAAAAGTGCAAGGTTGAGAACAAGAGAGGTTAACGAAGACATTCAAGAGCAAGTTGAAGAAGACCCAATCAATGCCAACGAGGAAGATGAAATTGAATTTGAGTCTGTCCAAGATGAAGTGATGCCAACAAAGGATTATGAAGAAGAGGGGGAAAGTGATGATTAGATCATATTATCACTTACCCATTACCACTTATCTATTTTATTCATGCATGTGGACTATTTCTGTTTCCTTTATGTTTGTGAGACTGTGACATACTGCTTAAGCTATCATGTCATGAGAACTCTGTCATGTAATGATTTTATGTGCCATGTACTCATGTGTGTCGTGGAGTAAGTTTGTTTTATAACTTTTTTGTGTGCTATGTTCTATTATGTGTTCATGCTTTTATTTTATAGTTTCATGCTTAAATTAGATATGTTCTGTTTTGCCATACACTCGTACTAACATAAGCCTATTTTTCTTATATAGGTATATAATTGGTATTCACTGTTTGAGGATAATGGGAGATTGAAGTTGCAGTTTTTGGATGTTTCATCCTTTCAGAATAAGGTATGCCTTAAATCTCACATTTGTTGCTCTCAAAGTCATGTGCAAAACAAGTGATACATTGAAATTCATGTCAATATGTGTTTCTGTGCAAAAAGTAGAAAAATCTTCTAAAACGTCTAATCCATCTAGACGCCGCCTAATCAGTCTAGACGCTAGACAATGGGTAACCGCCCGACTAGCATTTAGTGTCTAGGTGAACACTGCATGATCTCATTTTGCAAGTTGACGGTTCTGATTTAGACAGTTCTGTTGTCAGTCGTTATATCAGATTGTTGTAATATTCTTCACATTCTCAATCTGCACATACATAGAATTAGTTAATAGCAGTTTGGTGTATCAAGATCCTTTCAACAAGAGGCTATTGCCCACTTCATTCTGTTCTCTCAATAAAACTAGACTAAACAGCATACCCTTCCCAAATATCTATATAGGACAAGCAGAAAACAAGTTGATTATACTATATAGTAAGTAAAATAAACAACGCCCAAAAGTGTCCACTATTGCCGTTGCTTGTTAGTCCTGGTCTCCTAGACTACTCACCAAGCAAATAATGTACTACTATGTTCAAGAAACATTTGGCAGACAAGATTTTTGCTGACTAATGGCTATATTTTGCATCTGTGTGGTTGGTGCGTACCTGAACCGGACCCTCTTGAGATCTCGAGTCCCTCCGGGTAGGGCAGTAAGAGTGATATACACCCCTGGTTCATCTTGCTCTACCCATTCAGACTCATGCTTAGAATCTGAATCAGGTAACCTTGTTCCATTCTTGGCAATTTCAGGGTGACTCAACTTATTTCTAACTGAAGTTGGTCCATTGGAAACAAGCAAACCATTAGAACAGGGTTCTCCACAACTTCTTGGGCTACCCAAATTCTCAGATGCAACTGATATATCAGTTGGAATAGAAATTCGTGGCAACGGTGGCAGTCTGCTGTTCTTCACCAGTCCTGCTCCTTCAGGTAGCTTCTCTGCCATGCCCTTCAGCTATTACACAAATAAAGAAAGAATTTTTAGTGACAATATTCAACATATTATAAAAAATCATTAATTAAGTTTGAAGATCATCATGCAATCTTAGTTTCTTCAATACAAAAATAAGATCCAAATAATGTCTTTTAAGTTTTCTACTTTCCAACTCCACTAAAGCAGCAGGGTTCTCTTCTATCAACAGTAATGCATGCATATTTACTAGTCATAGACTCAAAACCCAGAAAAGTTGTACTTGTCAAGGCCTGTTAGAAGGCACCATGCTGCCTTTGACCAATCCACAGTTCCCTTGGTTTTGACTTTTGAGCCATTCAGTTTCAATCAAGGGATTTCGCTTAGGCATACTTGTAGTTTGTTACTTTGTTAGTTTACAAATGTCTGTACAATAGCCATCCTACTTGAAGTATAAGCAATCTCACTTGTGCGGTTAATGATTTGATAACTTCCTTTGCAGCTTTGCACTTCGCAGTTTCCTCCCCTGCAATTGAAATAGCTTCCTTCAACTGTTTAGTTGTTCTCTCCAAATCAGCTTCCAGTAGCTGAGACTTACGAGTAAGATTTTCCACCTGAAATATTAAGATTATTAAGAATGCACTGTTGAGCATGATCTCACTTTAATCAAATGGGGAGTTTGATGGTCTATCTGTCCAATGCTTGAATAAGGCCGTCAAAATATTAAGTAGATGAAAAAGAACTAGTGGGTCCCAAAAAGATAGATGGTTCAGGTCCATGAATAGTCACAAAAAGGTCATAAGATTAATAGAGTTGGAAGAAAAAACAGGGATACATACAAAAACCAGCAAATTTGTCATGTTGGCATAAGATTTTTTGAATGAACGTTCAGGCATCCAAAGCTTACAAAATAATGCTCAATATTCAGTTACACTTACATGCCTACAACTTACTGAAGGAGAATATAAATTAGAAAGGGTTACTGGATAAAGAATGTAGTAAGATACGTACCTGAGACCTCAAACTTAGAACCTCTTGGCTTATGCAATCATTTGGCTTCACACCATCCACCACTCTGGGAGAGGTTAGACCACCCAAAGTAGGTGTTGGAGTTGTGGATCGAGGAGGACTTGCTCTTCTTGAGACAGGTGATGTTGCCCTTGAAACAATTCTAGATCCAGGAACTGATGCTGAAAAAAATTTCTTTGATGAACCAAAGGATTTTGAGATGTTGAGCCCACTCCAATGAGAACTGCCATTAGGAATAGGGGAAACACGACTGCTATTGAACTCAAACTTCTTGTTTTTCTTCGAAGTTCTGCTACCCATGTGCTTGAAAGACTCCAACGATGCCAATCTAGACAACTGGGCATTTGATTTTGTCTCCAACTCCTCGTCAACAGAATCATTGAACCCCTGTATAACAGATCCCCGTTTTGCTGAAGAATATCTATCAGTCTCAGGCCCCTTATTCAGCTTGTTGTAGCAGCTGTCACAGACACGATAAGGCTTGTTTGGGTTTGGTGCTAATGAAGCCTTCAGAGACTTCTTACTGCTGCAGGCATGACAAAATACAAGTGCACAATTGTAGCAATTATGACATTTTCTCCTCAAGTTAAATGGCAACTGACACCCAGAACACATGGACTGATCAACTCCAGAAACCCACTTGTGAATGCATATTGCTGCAGTGAAGTTAATCCCACAAACAACAGTTCTGACTTGCTTATCTTTCAGAGCTTCAACCAAAGTAGGAGTACTCCTATCATCCATATCTCCATGTCCTAACCGACCATTCGCACCTTTACCCCATGTGTACACCTCAGTCCTTGAAGTCAAGACAGCAACATGATAAGCACCACATGAAATCTCCTCCACAAAGTTTTTATGTAGCTTCCCTTCAACACGCACAGGAAGCATGCCATCTGCTTGTGAATTTCCAAGCTGACCATAGACAGGACTTCCCATCGTATATACATGCCCAGAGGTAGTCAGTACCACCGTCATACAATGGCCACAAGCTATTTGACAAAAGTTGGGCTCGACCAAAGCAGCTACACATGTTGGGACAAGTCTTGCATCTTTGTCACCATGTCCTAAACGGCCTTTATCACCATCACCCCATGTAAAAACCTTTCCAGGAGAACAAATGCTGGAACTAGAATTGCCGACCATAACTTCAACAACAGCAGCAGTGTGCCAAACACCACATGCTGCCCGAACAGTCCGTAGCCCTTTGAGGGATTCCACTTCTCTAGGGACTGAAAGACTCTGTCGATCTCCATGACCTAAAACTCCAAAAGATCCATCTCCAAATGTGAATAGCTGTCCTGCAGAAGTAACTATAGCTGTGTGCCAAGGGCCACATGAAATTGATGAAACATGTATGCCCTCCAGTGGTCCATTGACCCTTTTGGGTACCCAGTGGCTGACTTCATTCCCATGACCTAAAAGCCCAGAATTGAAGGTACCATTTCCCCAAGTGTACAGATCCCCAGAGAGCGTAACTGCACAAGTGTGGTACTCACCACATGCTACTAGCTCAATGTTCATATTAGCAAGAGCATCAATAAGCTTTGGCTGGGGCACATCACAATCTACACCATGACCAAGACGTCCGCCTGATTCCTCACCCCAAGAGTAGATCTCTCCCTGCTTAGTAACAAGGGTGGCATGCCTTCCTCCACAAGAAATGGTCTGTACGTCAAGTTTTACAGCAAACTCCAATGGCTTTGGTACAAGACAATCCATCTTTGCACCTGAGGAGTTCCCAACTCTTGAATTGCCACCACCAAGAATCCCCTCCCCAGTTCCCTCTCCCCATATGAAAACATCACCTAGGGCATCGCTGTCATCATGACCAGAACCATGACTTGATGAACTAACAGCACTTGATAAACTAACACGAAAAGCATCCATCGGGATGGCCCTTGAATGTAAATTTGTGTTATCTGACTGCCCAGAAGACACAGAGTGGACAGATCCAGAATTAGAATCCAATGGGAAGAAGGGCTTGGGTGGGGCTGCATATGATACAATGTCAGAAAAGGCCTTCTCCAGGCCGACCTTTGGTGGGCTCCCAAATGGACTACGAAGGCGGTAATTTTCACTACCATCCTGTTGCAGGACAATTGTCAAGATGTTTTCGATGTTAATTGTAGTAGACAGCAGAATAAAAACATAGTCAGAAAGGTACAATTCTTATTGTGGTGCTGCAAACCCATCAATATCTATGTAATCAGCAGTATGAAACCAAAAAATGACAAAGAAAAAGGATGAAACATACAAAACAGGAAGAGTTGGGTTGTTCTGTGTAGGTGATGAACACACAATATAGTGGCATAGTGGGATGAGCTGGGTGGGTAGTGGGCAATACCTTGTGGACACTGTCATTGCTGCTGAAAGGAGAACTCAATGGGGAGCTTCGTCTTGTGTAAGTTCTGGGGCTGGTTGTACCAGAGGAAAGCATATCACTTCTTGATTCTGTTCTCCATTTCCTTTGATGACTACGTGTTATGAGTGTTTTTAGCCCAGCAAACCACACTTCAGCTTCATCTTTATCCTTGCATATCTGATATTCATGATATAACCACATTACCAAACAAAATCAATTTGCTACTAAGTGAGGAAAGGGATTTAGCATGCATCAAAAGCGAAAAACAAACCAAGGAGATAAACAGCACATATAAATGAACAGTACTATATAACTTACAATGTCCAATGATCTATCATGAGATATGAGAGAAAATGACTGGCATTCCTTTTCTGGTCGTGGATACCTCTGAAAAATGGCCTGCATTGGCACAAGAGAAACAGACCTTGTTAGGAAAGATTTACAGCCCTTAAATATAGTTGAATACTCCCTTATGAATCATTTCCCATAACAAAATGAATGTAATAAAACAGCGTCATGGGACAGATCAATTTGTAACTGCCATATGCAGTTAGTTTTCTGGAGTGATACAGCTGGACTTTTTAGGGTTAATTCCCTTCAAATATTTCTTATTGCTTAACCCCAAATACAATACTAGGCTACCGTTATATACTGAGGTGCCTCTAGATAAGGGAAAAGGAAACAAACTAGTAACCTGATACCACTAAGACTCTTATAACAAAACTAGGAAACTCTAATAGAGAGCTTATTAGGATTCTACAACTGCTGCAGCACTTGCCAAATCTGACTTATCTCTATTACGACACTACTTATATACTATGCCATAACATCCAGCCATGACATGGAGGCAGTGGCAAAAGAGAATCATAAATGAATTGTGAGAAATTGCATCAATTTGAAGGGGTATGGTAATTTGTTGTTATGGGGGCAAGACTAATGATTACATCTATCTCCTAATGACATAAATTTGTATCAATAGTAGATCTCAGAAATATTTGAACTGTAAAAAGTTCTTGTCAGTTGTCAGTAAGAACGCAACAGAACTCCTCTTAAAGAGAAAGAATTATGTTGGGGTAAAAGCTGAAGAGACACCCGCAGATGTATTCATAAGGAGTTAGCACCAAAACAAACAAGCAAAAGAAATTCACAGTTGATTTAGCAGATATAATATGATATTTGATCACAATGGCCAATAAGACCTAGAGAAATCTATATTCCTGAAATTTGAAATTTTTCAGAAATGATAACTCACCGTTCGTTGTCCAGGAATTATTCTGGACACATGGCTCAACCTCAGCTGTTTTTTCTCTTTCCCTGAGAACCATATCAATGTAGATTCATCCTGAAGGAGCAAAAATAGCAAGAATATCCGTAAATCTGAAGGATAAACAAAAAGGGCTTTACAACTCTGAGAGAAAATGCAAAATAAAGCTCACATTGGAAAGCCTAAATGGGCAAAATTTTGGCTTCCCTCTACGCCCATACTTCAACAAGTATGCTCCTTTCTTGAGAGCAGTGATGGCCTGAGAATCAGCGGAACGTTGTATCAAGCATCAGTAATTAGTATCACACTACTATCCTAGTAAAATAACAAAACTAGGTCAAGAAATAACTCTGGTTTTAGATGAGACAATGGAGAGGGATTAAAACACAATGGAACAATCACATGCATTCTAAATTGGTCATTGACATCTTTCAAACAATTTGAAACTACTTTAGAGCTGGAAATGAACACCATATTATGTATAACGCTATAAATCAATGGTTAATACTGGAGATGATGAAAGGAGAGTTCCATCTACAAGGAAAAGTGAATTACTAAAGCTAAACTCCCCAATGCACAAGCGATGAAATGCCATCACATGCAAAGATATCCGTTGACTGATAATCTCTAAAACAGTTATCATCTTTTGAAATAAGGCATTCTCCTAGAAGGGTAGCACATGTAGGCTATTCTCTTTGAGGTAAACCATAACTCAGAACTTCATTAAAATTATTCTCTTTGAGGTAAACCACTCAGAACTTCATTAAAATTCTTCAATGTGCCATGTGTGCACAGAGAACAAAATGGAAACTCGGGAAAATGGACTGAATTTTACAAGTTCATTCAACGAGGAAGTATCTGTCAAAAAATCACTGCAGAGAAGACATGTATCGATTCAATTAACACATTGGCACTTCCCCTCAAAGCAATACGACAGAACTAATATAGCAGTATAGCTGAACTCAATCAATTATGGCACGCAGCATTAACAAAAAGCAAAATAAGGTTGGGAAACCGTTATAGCATATCAATCCCAACTCAATCATATAACCTGCAGCAGAGCAAAGTAACAACCAGCAAACAACCCAATCGAAACACCTTCCAAAAAAAGTTAGCAAACACAAACACTGTAACCAAATCAATGTCTCTAGGACTATCCAACCCAAGAGGCCAAATTACAGTAATTAAATCGCCGCCCACCAAAGAACCCTACTTGCAGTAAAGCCGAGGCTCCAGACTCCCCAAAAATTTTACAGACGGTTTCTCTGCGGGGGACACGCAGAGCCACTGCGGTAGCAGAATTCAACACCGCACGAGCGCATAGACGCAAGCAAATGCATCTAAATCCAGAGGCTTCCCAGCCACGCGCGAAACACCGGCGCCGGTATTTCCTCGGCATTTCCGAGCCGAGCGAAGGGAGGATCGGGAGCGGCTCACCTGCTCGATGTCGCGCTCCACGGCCCCGGGCCGCGCGCCGCCGAGATCCGACGACGCGTCCGACATCGCCGCCCCCCTGGCCGCGCACGTGCCGTCACCGCCTCACCGCCGCACTCCTCCTCCTCCCCGTACCCGCCGCCCGCCACATCCCGGCATCTCCTCCCACCAGCTACCTGATGCGCCTCCCCGACACCAATGGCACGGGACCTCGTTCCCACCCCCGAGGGGAGGTCACGCCCTCGGCGGCGTAAGCGCTCGCCGGGCTGGGCAGTTGCGTGGGCCGAAGCGCCGGAATCGGGCGGAGGGGGGTTTGCGTGGGGGTGAGCGAGCAGCGATCGAGGGCTCGAGGGCGAGGGGGAGAGAGAGGAATGATGCGAGGTGGGAGACGAGACGGGAGAAGAGGGGAGGGGAAGAGAAGGGGACCTCTTTTCGTTTTCTTATTTTTTTTTCTTTTTCTGTTTGGCTGGGCTGGTAGGTTTGTTTACGCGTGCGGCTCTGCTGCGCCGTGCAGTGGTTGCTGGGAACGTATCCTCTGCTATTGAGACTGAAATGTACTCTCTGCCATTAGCCATTTGCGGCCGTAGGATTAAACGTGGACGGACGAGATCATCCCTTATAGTGCGCTTAACAGCAAATCAATCCCGCACGAATAAACAGTGCTTTCTTGTACTGTTTGTGCACTTTTTTCGCTGTGTTTTATGGCAAGGCACTGTAGCATCTCACACATTTTACTGTGCGTCTCGGCTATTTGCTCTCTAATGGCAGACGATGCGAACCCGTGGGAGCTGGAGGCACTGTAGCCATGTCCTTTATTACTGGAGTCGCTCGCCGCCGCCGCCGCCGCCGCCGCGTGATTATGGGTGGCTGCGCCGCGAGCGGTGGTGCGGATGGGGGTGGGGCCCGCGTGGCACAGAGAGAGTGTGAGACGGCCGGCGAGGGGAATCTCGGTGGCCGATGCAACTGCCAACGCGGGCGTGGCACGAAGCGGGATGGCGACGCGTGGAGGCACGACGCACCCCTACTACGTTGGTGGAGTATGTGCCGCTACGGTGCTGTGGACTACTAGTTCTGGCCTTCTCGATCCGGCGCGTCAGAAGTTTTTCGCCTGTTTCTGCCGAAGCGTGGAAGATTTTGGGCTATTTGGTTTTGGTTTGATGTTAATTTTTATCCTTTCAATTTCCGGTAGCTTTGAATGAAACCATTTGGAATGGAACCAGGTTTTGTCAAATCTATAGAGCGGAGACAAATCTATCCTACCAAAAAATTAAGTGCCAAAATTATCCAAGATTTGACAGTATCAAAAATTTGGCAGTGCTTCAAACTAATATACCCCTTGTACTCCTATAGCAATCTCACAGATACTCGTATGGTAGAGTTTCGATTGTTCAAGTATGGACATGTTTAGTAGAGTTTTACTGTGTTCTAGAAAAAATATAGTGTAAGATTTGAAAATTACATTGTAAATATATGAAATTTATATTGTAAGATATGTAATGTATATTGTAAATACGTGTTGGAAAAAATGATTGTTTTTATGAAAAATATAGCATCATAAATATAACACATCTATCCTTTTTCCATATTTATTTTGCTTTAATAGCATGTTGATTTTGTTTCTCGAATGAATGTAGTCAAATGGGTAGTTCTCTTCTATAAGATGCCCCATTTAAAAGCGTGCTAGCACACCTTAAGCTTCCAACTAATTTGTTTCCAGTTATTATGTTCCCGAGATAAGTAAATGCAAATTTATTTTATCACCTTCCATACATCAACGACAATGTTATACGCTACTACTAGTATGCTGGTGTGTTGCAACAGAGGTCAAACTTTATAAATATTAATTTTTTATGGGCTTATGTGACTGAGAATAGATTGGAAATGTTACTAAACCCATACAACTGGCGATGGACTAGGAGTGTTACTCGGTTATTCCTAGCTGTGGTTGCGCCTGAGGAAAGGATGGACAGAATTTTTTTTCCCTCTCTCGTGCTATGAGCGGTAGTAGAGAAACACTAGTTGGGTTAGCCCATTGATCTTTAGGATGGTGAATGGACCAATAAATTATTGATTATATAAGGTAGAGTAATGAATAATCACTGATGAAGAATTTAAGATCCTTTGTCTGCGGAGTACATGCAAAAAGGACAACTAATTTGGATGGATGGAGTAAATTATAAACAGAAGTTCTTTGAACTAATTAGAGATAGAATGCGCATTGAGTTTACAAAAGCAAATAGAAATGGTCGCAGCTTGCGCGTGTATTGGTGCAAAGAGTATCTTATACATATCTGACGGACATAAAAATCAATTATGTGTTTTCCCATTGCAGAGTTTTTACATTAATCGCATGTCTTCATGCTTCTATGAAAACCGTACTGTCCTATTTCATACCATGCCTCCGGTAGCAAAGTTTGCCATGTGACCACGATACGAACCGATAGTTGCCCTGCCCCACATATTATAACACATGTAAAGTTACATGAACAAAAGGTCGACATCCACAAACCCTTCCTTTCAGTGCACCGGCAGGTTGTCCAATAATTTGTGGACTGTCCTACCCATAGGAGAGCAAGAGGAGAGGACCATTGCTAGCCTAAGCTTAGCTGCGCCGATGTTGTAGGTTGGCAAGAAGACATCAACACTTTCCACATCCCCCAGTGGTAGAGATCAGAGGAAAAGCCCTTGCTTCCGGCTTCGCTTAGGTAGGGGACGCCCCTAGCTCCAAGTTAATTATCACCTATCATTCAGCTCCAAATGCATTCCTTCAAGCTAACGCCAAGACATTGTAGAGCGACATGGACAGGCTGAAGCCAAGACATTGTAGAGCGATATGGACATCTTTGTTCTCTGCACACCAGGATGTCTGATTGGATGGTTAAAATTCTCCATCATTATCACAGGGGCTGTGACATGGAAGAATAGCAAGAAAGTAATAATAATCACAGAACAAAGGGATTTGTGGCCATTGGTCAGGAAAAGGGAATTAGGGGAGACTCGACAGGGCATCCTACCCAACCAACTTACTACAGTTTGCACACACAGCGCAGTGTGTAGTGCAGCTTATCTCACTTTCACTCCTCTGATCAGAATTGTAGGGGACCCTTTCAGCAGCAACCCAATCGACTGATCCCCTTTCATGCATATTTGTGTAGATATATTATGCAGCATCATCTCCTTTGCCAAGCTAAAACTATTGGGCATTGTCCTGGAACGGTGGAAAGGTTGGGGTTGGACTACTGGTGGTGCCAAATGGTAATTGGAGCATGCTGCTTGGCTGCCTAGTATGTGCTGGAGGTGGTCACTCATTCGTGGGGCGGTTCTCTTGCAGGCTGGCAAACTGTGGAGACGTACGGTTGGACCAAGAGGGCCCGTGCATCTAAATGAGTGTATTGCATAGGAGGTAGTGGTTGTATGGCACTCAGATTAAAAAAAACCTCTGGGTATTTCGGTTAAATTTCATGCATAGTATAGAATTACATTATATTTCACATGAATTTTAAACCAACGGCTGGATCATATCCTATATCTATTTTAATGACTAGTAAATAGGCTATCTTTTTTCTTTTTCACACAACTCTATTAGCCCACATTGCCCTATATTATTTTTATTATTTGTTTCATGTTTCTAAAAGTAAGTTTTTTTCAAAAAAAAAGTCTCTAATCCCTTAGGTGCATTTATCAAAACATTTAAGTTATTTTTATAATTATATATATAATCCACTACAATTATCTGTTTTTAAATCTTACGTGATGCCATAGTGCTATATTATCCTAACCCTTCTCTATTATCTCGGTGCACTGTTGGTGTGGTGTTGGGGTGATGAGCCTTATGTCTATATTTGTATCATCTTTGTGCTTCTCTCGAATTTGTTTTATTATCCGTACTTGTCTCAAACCTGTTTTTATTTTTGTAGTGGTCTTTTGTCTATAGCATTCGTATACACAAAATATCTCGCACTAGTTTGAAATTAATGTACTACTCCCACCATGTGTAACTTTTATTTTATTTTTTATAATACAAGACGTACACGTATGTATATAATTAACTGAACCTCTCTCTTCGTTTTTTTTTCGCTCTCAAGATCTCTGATCTTATTAAATGTATGTATTGTATTATATAAAAAAATGCCTGCCTTAGTTGAATGGGACAGTCAACACCGACATGGGTGTAGCGGTATTATTGTTATTTCCATGGCACAAGAAAACGTACACATGCACGAAATGAGGAAATCCGCTCGTTCTGATGCAGCTGACGGTGATGCAGGATAATTCATCATGTCCTCTGCAATTCCTTTTTTCTCAAGCATGTCGGCCAGCTAATGCTACACTTGTATTGATTGATACACCGATTGAAGAAGGGAGCTGTTTGACGATTGACTAATGACCTAGCTGACAGATATCAAAACAATGGATTGAAAATTTCCTCTACTCAACCGTTCCCCAAACAAGGCACCGGCTAATTGTAATGTAACGCAGTCGTCTTTAAGTCTAGAACTTAATAAAAAGTCATTTCTCAGTTTTGAAAAAAGAAACAACTACGAGTATTGTTTTCTCTCTCTCTTTTTTTACGTATTAATTAGTTGGTTAAGTTTGTTGTGCATAAACTTTATTTAAATGTGCGGAGTCTAATTTTAATATGAGATTAGATTATATCTTTAGGAATTAATCTGTTACTCACTTTTTCTTGAAGACTTTCTCACTATTGATACAAGCATAATCCCTATAGTATATACAATCTCGGTTTCTAAGTATATGACATTGCTAACTTTTAAACAAGATCTTTGCTTATTCGTCGAATTAAAAAAACTATATAAGTATTATTTATTTTGTTATAACTTATTTTTATTTTTAAATGTAGTTATACTATGCTTGGTAGTTCTCTTAAAACTAATTTTTATTTACACTGGAAGTTGTAATTAAATAGCTCTTCAAAGCTTAACTTCTTCACTTCTTCAATATGTCATATATAGGCTTGACATGAAAAGGCTGAGAGCTGGTTGTGCATTGGATCCAAAGCAATTTTGAATTTTAAAGTTTGATTTTAAAGAACAAATGTATCTAGGTTTTTTTCACCATTTTCCCTAGCAATCATGGAAATAGAGCTATGCAAGGAAAGTAAAAAAAGACCTAAAATTAATCAAAAAAATCAAAATTAAAAATTAAAATGAGCTTTAGGTTACAATCATAGCATGACACATAATATTTTTATTACTTTTTAAGCCTTTTTAATTTTAAAAATAAAACCTCTCAAAACTTATTTAAAAAATATAAACCTTGTTATCATACTTCACTTCACGAGTTAGAATGACGTGACTAATCAATGTTGTCACAGATGATCTAATTCGCCATGTTAATTTTTAGAGAGTTTATTTTAAAAAATTTAAAAGTTTTAAAAAATTAAAAAAATTGAGTATAACCTTGCTTGCTAATGATATGGCTTTGAATGATGGACCCCGTGATTTGACCCAATTATCAGCACACCTAAGCTACTTTCCACGAGAAGAACCACTCACTAAGCGCGATTAAACGGTAGAATCTTCCATTCCAACCTCCAATCGGTCGTTGACATGACAAGACTCCCACTAATTAATTAATCACACACGGTTAAATTTTTTGAACACCCATCTGGTCAACCCCCACGCAAAACAAAAAAAACCAAACCCCAATTTTTGAATTTTCAAATGTCAACCCCCACGATTCAATTCTTTTATTCAACGCTCCCCTATAGATACATCTCCGCACCACAGATCGTCAAGTCTAGTAGAAAAATTCGACGAGCGCCTCTTCCGCAGCCTCGTGCCTACTCCAGAAGCTTCTAGAATATTCTAGACCGCGGGATTAATACTACAGCCATGGGCAACGGCATGTCTCAGTGCCTGTGCTCCCCGGCCGTGCACGGCGAGGAGGAGGCGGCGGAGGCGAGGCTGGTGTTCTGGGGTGGGCCGGCGAGCCAGCTGGCGCCCACCGCCACGGCCGGTGACGTGATGGCGGAGCTCCCCGACCACCTCGTCTGCGCTGCCGACTTGTTCTTCATCGGCCTCCCGATCCCGGTGCTGCCGCCCGGCGAGGAGCTGGTGGCGGGGCAGACGTACTTCGTGCTCCCCGCCGCGCGGTTCTCCTGCCAGCAGGCGCTCACCGCGGCGTCGCTCGCGTCGCTGTCGCCGTCCCCGGTCGCGAAGGTGTCCCTCGCCGGCGGCGCGTCGTCGCCGTTCGAGTACGTTACGGGCGACGACGGCATGGCGCTCATCAGGGTCCTCCCGGAGTTCATCGAGAAGACGATCACCTGCGTCCGCGCAGGCGGCGGCGACGCAGTGGCGGCCGACCAGCTGTGCAGCACGCCGGAGCTGAGGAAGCACTACATGCAGCTGGTGGGCGCGCGGCAGCAGCGGCCGTGGTCGCCGGGGCTCGAGACGGTATCGGAGGCCGGGAAGCGGCGGCGGAGGATGCCGTCGCCGGTGAGGCTGGTTGCGCTGGCGAAGGCGGTGTCAAGATAGCATTGGCGGCCGCGCCAAACAGAGTTCAGATTTGTGCATAGATACGAATGGAGACAAGTATACAAATTTGATTTAATTCTAGCTCCTTTTGAAGACAGTCAATTAGATCAAAATTTGATGCAAAAAATTGCAAATGGAAGAATTAATTGACCGTCCAATTTTGCCGCAAGGCTGATAATACTTCTTGCCGTTGACTCCGGTTTCCAGTTGGTCGGTGGAAACGAAATGACATTATTGGCCCCCGTTCTGAAAGGAGGACTTCCACTTGATTTTTGGAGAAATTTCCCCGGAAAGTTCACAGGAACATCAATTTCTACAAGAAGAGAGAAAATTCTTCCTCGTCCAATTTTGCCGCAAGGCCGACAATACTACTTAAATTTCATGGTTCCATCTACTTCAATCTCCCGTAGGATCATATATATAAACGAAATGACATCGGATAGCTCACGTTGATTCAAATTTGACTTCTTTGAAAGTTAACCCCTATTTCGAAAGAAGACTTTCAAATGATTTTGGTAGGAATTTCATCAGAGCAGTTCAATTTCTACGAGAGGAGAAATTCTTGTGTACGCAAGGAAGCAGTTCAATTTCTACAAGAGCACAGAAAATTATGTTCGGAAGGGGGCCTTAGCTCGAACTTTAGTAGTCTGAATTTCCTACCTGGATGTTGGATTTTCACGTCGCTCGCCAGTTAATCATAACTGTTGGTTACTTAGCTAAATTTGGAGTAGAATATGGCAAATCTTAGTTACGTAATTAGGTCATTGCATTACTCCATGTATAAAGCTCAGTTCCATACCAAATTGACATCAATCAATTGTCCTGATGAGCACGCTGGGCATAACCAACAACGTTGTTTCTTCAAAATATAGAGGTCATGTGTCAAAAGCAAATTGTGTTTTTGGTTCGTAACAATAAAAAAAAATCTTGCATGGTCTACTAAAATGTTGGAGCTGAAAAGGAGGTTGATGCTGATAGAGTTAGGGACCGGTGGGAAAATGGACTAGAGAAAATGACCATTATGAAGAGACAAATAAAGATATCAGATCAGGATTAAGTCATATAATTACTGATTAGGACGCTGAATGGTCCAAACGTATATTTAAAAATTAACGATATCATTTATTAAAAACAGAGAAAACCAAAGTCCAATGCCCAGGCCCCAACGCTATACTTCCATCATCTAAAACGACACTTCCGCGGATTTCCCAACCCTGATAAGTAAATGGTTAGCACCTCGACCACATCCCAGCCCAAGAGTTGACCCCTTGCAACCACCCGCCCAAGTCAAACCACACATCCCCTCAGACCTTGCTCACGCTACACCAATTAACGCAAACAAAAGCTCTACCACTACTCTACTACTAGTACTAACACACTTCTAATACTAATCAGTGGCAGCCAGCGTGTCAGGTAGACACCGTGTGAATCCCAGGAAGTTGAGCAAAAGATTACGCGAGATCCGCGTCGCTTCTCGCGAAAAAAAGGCAGCATCCCAAGTGGATCCCCGGCCGTCGCCGAGCTAGCCGATCCAGCGTGTGGCGTGCATCCGATCGAGATTTCACCGGGGGGAGCTCGGCAATTGCGGCCGGCATGGAGGCTGATTGGCTGGCCGTCTCGTCAGTTTCGTTAGTGAAAATAAAAGCCACTTCGCTTTGAGAAAGTCGTGAATGAATTGACCTAACCTGGGAAAGAAGAAACATATCTCTGCATGCGTAGACCACTCTGTGGCTGGTGATAGGTGATAGTTGGTAGCTGTGATAAGCTTAGCGACTCGTGTGGTAATCTGGGTTACACGCTTATTTGGCTAGCTAGCGCTGTTTGAGATTTGAGTTTTTTTTAAGATGATAGAATATTTCAATTAAGTTTGAGATTTGAGTGATTTAGCTCTGATTTGGCCGGTGGTTGATTTGTCCGATGTTAGAACTTGGGCTGAAACTATGCAGATTTGCTAGAACTGGCCAGCGCGCGACTTGCTCTTGGCTTTCGCAAATTGCACTACAGTGAGGCGCCTCAACCGCTGCCACCGCTCGGTCCCCCTCCTCTGTCTCTGGAATTCGCGCCGGTGAAAAGGAAAGGAGACCTGTATCTCGTCCTCCTCCAATAAGTTTTTTATGTTTTATTCCAAATAAAGTTTTTAGCAGTTTTAGATTTATTACGTATATTAGGGTTTATCTTTTAAGGACATCCATGGAGTTAGGACTGTCTAGTTTTTTTACTTCTATTTCTTTGTCGACGTCTCCTGTTTTCACTGGGTCATCGATGACGACTTAGGATGACCTGTCAACTGGCCTGATTACTGATGATCTAATCGGTGGTGTCGGATTCAGTGTCCGGGTCATTGGTTTGTTTGGTAACGTTGGCTTGTAGATTTGCCAAAGGTCATAACAGTTTTGCCGGATTGAACCGGAACATCCAGTGTTAAAAATAAATCGAGACAGAGAGTAGGATTTGCTGAAAAATCAAACCTTCTGGATAAGAGTCGAATCTTCTGATTTTTTTTTAAAACCCATGACTTTATTGATATGAATTAGATACAAAGTACATGAGTTGTGTTGAACTCTCTTAGATTGTCGATGTAAACACAATTCCTAGAATAACACATATGGGTTAAATTGTGACATTGTCTTCTTGGAGCATTTGTTGGATTTCTTCTTGCTTCACTTGCTAACTTATCTGCCATTTCAGTGCCCTTCCTCTGGGATCCATTTAATTTTCAATTCTTGTCCTTGCAAATAAAGATGAAATCTTGAGAGTAGAGGCCGTAGGCACCAATGACCAGGATAGGCTTCAAAGTCATTTTTGTTGGAGACACTGACCAAAGTAGAATTATTGTTAGACTATTGGACCACTAGACTGTATATATATATATATATCCGATTTCTCTTATATAGAGTTAGAATCTTAGTCTTACTGTATACCACATTCTTATATGAGATCAGAGTAGGTCTAGACATCTCTGGCGTGCTAGCATCCTCCCGTCGGCGAGCCAACGCTTCCTTCCCATCGCAGACTTCCTTTCCGGTATTCCTTCTCTGCTTTCTCGTCTCGACTCTCTCTTATCCCCGTCTCCTCCGTAGACAGTTTTCTCCTTCTCCACCACCCTCTCTCCTCCCTTATTTCCACCACGTAACAAGGCGACGGTCTCTATCCGCCTCCTTGTCTCATCTCACACCCATCTTCGCTCTTTTCTTGTCTCGGCGCACCTTTTTTTCTCCAACGCCGACGCACCTCTGCGTTCGTCGTCTCCATTAGCTAGACCCGTCCGCCCTCCATCGGCTGGAACCCTCTCTCAGTTCCCGCTTTTTTGACACGCTCACCTACTCCCGGACGCGAACTTTCTCCACTCGTGTTCGATCCACTCCGACGTGTCTACGTGTCCACGGACACGAATCTCTACCTCCCGGACGCGAACCTCCTCTCTTTGCGTCCGTCCCCTCTCCGAGTTTTCGCGTCCGCTCCACTCCTTTGCTTCCACGAGTCCAAGGACGTGAAACTTCTCTTTACAGATACGAATCTTCTCACGTCTGTGACCTACTTACTCTGCCACCCACTTCTTCCTCAACTACTTCGCTACCTACTTTTCATCGGCCAACCACTTCTCATCGGTTGGTTGGCCCACTTTTCTCATTGGCTAACCACTCCCCATCAGCCAACCACTTCCCTCATCGACTTACTCCCATTAGCCCCTATCGGCTTACTCCCATCGGCCTGCTACCCCTCATCGGACCTTACCCTCATCGGCTTCTTGCACCCATTATCCTCTTGTCATGGCCACCGAGTCAGCCCTTAACTCCGGCACCCTCCCAATCGCCAAATCTGTTCTAGCCCTCGGTGCCTCTAACCATACCTTGGGCACTACCTTACTGATCTTCTCACCACCGTACGCCGCTGTCAACGTGAAATCTCACGTTCCCATCTCTCTCGACCTCACTGCCAACTACTCCAAGTGGGTATTTTTCTTCAAATCCCTCTGTGAAAAGTTCGGCCTCCGGTTGATGGCTCCGCTCCACCTCGACCCGATGATCTCCAGTGGGACATTGCTGAGTGCTGCGTGCGCAGCTGGTTGTTTGGCTCGGTCGATGACTCTGTCCTCGATCTTGCCATAGAGGACACCGACCCCATCACCCGAGATTTCTAGATGGCTATCGAGCGGCTCTTCCTTGTCAACAAACAGTCGCGTGCCATCTTCTTACTAAACGAATTCCACTCCATGATACAATGAGATTCTTCTGTCTCCTCGTACTGCCAGCAGCCTCTAGGCTTCATCAATCCCTCTCGTCCCGATGACGTCTGCCTCCTTTAGTGCTCGTTCTACGGCCTCAAACAAGCTCCTCGGCTCTGGTACTAGCACTTTGCTGCCTACCTTTTGCACATTAGCTTTATGGCTTCCGTGTCTGATAGCTCTATCTTTATTCTTCACATCGGCAACACCACCGCTTATCTTCTCCTCTACGTCGACGATATTGTTCTTACAGCGTCCTCGCCGTCCCTCCTGCACCAGATCATGCATCGACTCTACTCCGAGTTCACCATGACTGATCTCGGTCCTCTCCATCACTTCCTTGGCATCTCTGTCACCCGCTCTTCTCACGGGCTCTTCCTTTTCTAGCGTCAGTACGCCATCAATCTCCTCCAGCGTGCGGGCATGGCCGAATGTCACCCCATGGCCACTCCGGTCGACACTCGCACCAAACTCTCCGCTACCAATGGCTCACTCATCGCTGATCCCTCCCAGTACCAGAGTCTTGCTGGTACTCTCTAATACCTTACCCTAACATGGCTCGACGTCACCTACGCCGTCCAGTAAGTGTGCCTCTTCATGTATGCTCCACGTGAACCTCACCTCGCGTTGCTCAAGCGTATCCTTCGCTACGTGAAGGGCACACGCTCTAGCGGCCTGCACCTCAACTCCAGCCCCATCGACTCTCTCATCGTGTACTTCAACGCGGACTGGGCAGGCTACCCCAACTCTCAACGCTCCACGTCTAGCCACTACGTCTTCCTCGGTGACACTCTAGTTTCCTAGTCCTTAAAACGCCAGACTACAGTGTCACGATCTAGCGTCGAAGCCGAGTACTGTGCCGTTGCCCACTCCATCGCCGAGTGTTGCTGGCTTCGCTAGCT
This sequence comes from Oryza coarctata, assembly GCA_030770085.1. NCBI lineage: Eukaryota > Viridiplantae > Streptophyta > Magnoliopsida > Poales > Poaceae > Oryza > Oryza coarctata. The sequence continues at coordinate 12,999,732 of CM061471.1, forward strand.
TCTCCAGGAGCTCCATGCACCTATCTCCTCTACGACCATTGTCTACTGTGACAACGTCAATGCCGTCTATATGATCGTCAACCCGATTCATCATCGATGTATGAAGCATATAGAGATAGATATTTATTTTGTCCGTGACAAGTCGCACTAGGACATGTTCGGGTGCTTCATGTACCATTGGCGCACCAGTTCACCGATATTATGACCAAAGACATTCCCGCGTCTTTGTTCACCAGTTTTCGATTCAGTCTTTGCGTCCGTTCCCCTCCCGCTGCGACTACAGGGGTTATTAGAGCACTGAACCACTTGACTGTATATATATAAATCTGACCTTCCTGTATAGAGTTGGGGTGTTAGTCTTACTGTACAACAGGAAAATAGTATTATTGAAACAAAGAGCTTCACAAATCGAGTAGGCCACCCAAATACCAGCTAGCTCAGCGAGGGAAGAGAACGCATCACTGCAGACTTTGATTAATAAGGCTTCATGTGTTATAGGATTATGAATAAAGATTTCAATTCCTGTCAGATCATCTTTACAAGAAGCATCTACATAGCATCTTGTTAAATCTCCAGGGATGGGTGAGAAATTAATAACATCTTCTTCTGAATTATTCTGCTGATTGTCCTCCAAATCCTCTATATATGTACTTCTTTTGCATAAGCTGAGCTCATTGTTTGAACTGCATAACAAACTTGTGTAGGTTCCCAATTTTTTGATTTGAACGTATAATTATTCCTTGCTTTCCAGATTTGCCATAACATGATTGTAAGTTTTGGAAGAGTATCTTCAGTTGATGCATTGGCTAAAATACAAGCCATTATATCTTGAATTATTTGACTAGAAGTGAAGGATTCTGTTTTAAGATTAAATTCAAAGATGAACCAAACCAATTTGTTGAAGTGGCATTTGAAAAATAGATGAGTTTCATTTTCTGCATTTTCACATCTTGAGCAGCTGTCCAAGATAGTAGGGATTCTGTAATGCAGATTTACAGAGGTGGGAAGAACCTTTCTTAGGAGCCTCTAGGTAAAAGTTTTAACTTTGGGAGGAATTGATTTATTCTTCTAAGTTTTCTTCAATAAATTAATTGTCAGAGTGCTTACATTTGAAGGATGTGGATGGAGATTCTTATATACTTGCTTGTATGCACTCTTTGTATAACAAAGACCAGAGGAAATGTGCTTCCAGCACAGCCTATCTTCTTCATGTTGCACAATTGGAGCCTATAAAATAGCCTGAGTGGCTTGCACATCAAAGATTAACACAAGTTTCTCTATATCCCATTGCTTATTTTGGTCCCAAAGGTCGTCTACCTTCACTGGCAAAATTTGACTTAAGGCTTGTGAATTGAGATGCTCATGAATATTTTCCCAGATTGAGCACCATGGTTGATTCCAAATAGAAATTTGGCCCTTAGAAAGCTTCCAAACAGAAGAATTAGCAAGGAAACACCCGATTTCAAGAATAGAGCTCTAGAAGGCAGATTTTGGAATATTTGTCAGAGCTTTCTAGAAGGAGGTGTTCTAAAAATCTTTGTTTCTGAAATAAAAATTACCTGAGAGTTCGTAGACGATATAGGTTGGTGAAGATACTGCATCTTGTTGTTGTTGAGGCACCAACCCATTCCTCGATAGTTCCAACTAAGGAGACTCATAGCACCTGTGGTGCCTTAGGGCTTGGCACCAGAGCCCATTGATCAGTATCTCTAGATGAAATCTTAGCTCCTGCTTACAACCATCTTCTGTTTTCATTGATAGAGTATTAGGATGCTAGCTTGCCACCAAAGGATTCCTAGTAGACCACCCGACAACATCATTGTTATTGTTTTGATTGGTCAATTGAGGATCTCCTTCAATGGAATGGCATAGAGAAGCAACGGCACTTGGAAAACTCGGGTTAATCAAGCTCCCCTGATCTCCTCCAAAAGATTTGCTTTTAGATCAGGGAGAAGAGATTCTTTTGCTTGCAAGTAGTGATGACGAGAGGTGGCGACTCCTAGTAGCCAACCGGGAAGATGCCATGGATTGAGCGGAGGAGGAGTCACTTGCCAGCACCATAGTTACCTTGATTAGCTTGATGAGCATTACAAGTTCTACGCTTGGAGGAAGAATATGAAAGATCTTTAACAACCACTATTCTTTTAATGCCCACATTTGTATTAATGCCTTCATCCAATCTCAACTTAAAACTTTGTGTTTCCAACTGCCATGATTGAATACATTGTAAGTTCTAAACACCGCTATTCCTTCTTGGAATTGAGAAGCTTTCATTACACTCTGCTTATGTTGAATTCTTTGCTAGTCTGCATTCTCTGCATTATGAGTGTCACTAAAAATTAGCTTTCTTCTGGTTTGCATAATGTGTTTCCACCCTTCTTCCTATGGCAACTCCCTTTGATATACGCACTCTTGTTTTGATATATTATACATAGCCAGTTGTTTGGTTGCCACCTCAGTAGTTTGCATTGTTCCCTCATCAGTGTGAATGGGAGTAAAAGAAGAAGACCTGGTGATAGGTAAAGTCAATGTATAACTAGTTTCCTCCATTCTAACTAGTCAGTCATGATAAGAGTGCCAATGGAAAACAATACCTTCTAATGGCAATGGAACTTCCGATTTTGGACCAAAACTTTCAATCCAAGTCAATTCCATGACTTATGGAAATGATTTAACTCGGTTTTAGGATGTACTTAAGTCCAGGAAAGAACACCCCTCTTGTAAATATGGGTGGCAACGCCGATTGAAGCAACACTAAATAAAGAAACAATTTAATATCTTTACATTTTTTATCCCTTGCTCTTTACCCTTTTAATCCAAATTGATGTTCATCTTTTGTCTCTACGGTGTAGGACGCTCTAGGCTTCAGTGCCCAACCTAGGGCACTACACCAACTCGTACTTGTCCTAGTGGGGTTTGTTCCGAGTGAGCGTTTAATGGATTTTATCTATATTGAAACATTTGATCTGCTAATCAAAATTTCCGTTATCCTACAACTGCATGATATTCATGTGTTGCTATGAGTTGCACATTTGGGTGCTCGGTGTGTTATGGTGTAGGGCACCATTTCGCATCAATAGTTACTTCCTTTCTGGCCAGACGAACTTCCAAAATTGGTGGCTTTCTGCTAGGGCCATCCTGAGGAAGAAAGACTAGGCATAGCACTCATTATGGTCTTCCCAGAATTTATATAGAAGGCGATCACCTGCGTTAGTGCTGGCAATGGTGGCTTAGTGGCATTGGACTACTGTGCAGTACTCTCGGTGTGAGAGGACTGCACTCTCTACTAGGCATGCGACAACAGTGGCCATGGTTGCTAGGGCTCAAGATGATATGGAAGACAGGGAAACATAGAAGGATGTTTCTGGTAAGGTTGGTGGCGGTTGGCATAGAAAATTGCAGAAGTGTAGTATACAGACAGTGAGACTAGGACCCCATTTGCTGTAAAGGGAGTCGGGTCTATATATACAAGTCTAATGGTCTAATACCCCCCACAGTCATAGCGGGAGGGGCACGGACGTAAAGACTGGACTGAAAACTGGTGAACAAAAGCGTGGGCAGGCCTTTGGTCATGATGTCGGCGAACTGATGCGTCGATGGTACATGGAGCACCCGAACGAGTCCTAGAGTGACCTTGTCACGGACAAAGTGAATATCGATCTCAATACGCTTCATGCGACAATGGTGAACCAGGTTGGCGGTCATATAGATGGCACTCACATTATCGCAGTAGACAACTAATGAGGAGGCGATGAGTGTATAGAGCTCCTGTAGAAACTAGCGAATCCAACAGCACTCGGCGACGACATGAGTAATGGCACGGACTCAGTTTCGGCGCTCGACCGGGGCACTGTGATTTGGCGCTTGGAGGACCAAGAGACCAAGGTATCATCGAGGAAGACGCAGTAGCTAGATGTAGAGCGTCAAGAGTCAGGACAACCCGCCCAGTCCTCGTCAAAATAAGCGGTTAGGGAGTCGATGGGGCTGAAAAAGAGATGGATGCCTGTGGTCAGTGTGCCCTTCACGTAGCGAAGGATACGCTTGAGCAGCGCGAGATGAGGTTTGCGTGGGGCATGCATGAAGAGACACACTTGCTAGACCGCATAAGTGAGATCAGGCCGTGTGAGTGTCAGGTACTGTAGAGCACCAGCAAGACTCCGGTACTAGGAGGGGTCAGCGACGAGAGAGCCGTCAGTGGTGGAGAGCTTAGCACGAGTGTCGACCAGAGTGACGGTGGAGTGACATTCTGCCATGCCCGCACGCTGAAGAAGATCCATGGTATACTAGCGCTGGAAGAGGAATAATCCATGGGGAGAGCACGTGACAGAAATGCCAAGAAAGTAGTGTAAGGGACCAAGATCGATCATAGCAAACTCCAAGTGGAGTCGTGCCATGATGTTGTAGGGTGACGGGCGAGGACGTCGTAAGAATGATGTCGTCGATATATAGGAGTAGGTAGGCGATGGCATCCTCGGTGTGAAGTATGAAAAGAGACGAAGGCCACAAAATCGAGTTGCCGAATGTAGGCGGCAAAAGGCTGGTACCAAGCCCGAGGGGCCTGTTTGATGCCATAGAGAGTGCTAGAGGAGACAAACGGCGTCGGGACGAGCTGGGTCAACGAAGCCTAGAGGCTGCTGGCAATAGACGGTCTCCGTCAAATGACCATGAAGAAAGGTGTTTTTCACGTCAAGCTAGTGGATCGGCCAGGAGCATGAGGCAACGAGCGTAAGCACGACCCAAATGGTGGTAGGCTTGATGACGGGACTAAAGGTCTTGTCGTAGTCTATGCCGGGGTAAGGAAGCTTAGATGGTACAGTTGACAAACTCCGTGCCATTGTCAGCCTGTATAGCTTGGATAGTGAGGTTAATTTGAGTCAAAATGTAGTTGGAAAAGTTGATTAAGTGGGAAGTGACCTCGGACCTGCATGAGAGAGGAAAAGTCTAGTAGTAGTGTGTGTAATCGTCAAGTAAAGTAAGATAATATTGATAACCCAAAACACTTTTAACTGGAGAAGTCTATACATCACAGTGAATAAGTTCAAAAGGTCTTTGGTACAAGAGGTAGAGGGGGAGAATGGCAACCGCACATATTTACCAAGTTGACAAGAGTGGCAGACAGTGGGGCTGTTGCTAATGCACTGGATGGAGGCGCTACGATGAAGAGTGGCGACAACGTTAGGGCTAAGGTGACCGAGGTGGAGATGCCACAGGTTGGTGGAGATGGCAAGGCTGGTGTGAGGAGTGGACGACACAGTAGGGATGGTGTAGAGATCGCTGCCACTATTGCATCAAAGTATCTCGCACCGGGTCAGAATATCCTTCACAGAGAAATTAGAGGCGTCAAATTCAATAGAACAATTGTTATCTCTGGTGAATTGACGGACAGAAAGGAGATTATGTACGAGGGAGGGAACAATTAAGACGTTGTGGAGTGGGAAGGTGGATGTGGGTGTAGGCAGGATGGAGTCATCACAACATGTGATTGGGAGAGATTGCCCATTACCGACAGTGACAAAGGGGAAGGAGGAAGGATGGCGAAAAATTAGTATACCATCCGATGAGGCCATGTGGGATGACGCACCAGAGTCCAGCACCTATGGGTGCTAGGGTTAGAGCGTCATCTAGTTGAGGGCGGCGATGAGGCCAGCCTAGTTCCACAGGAAAGCCGACTGGGTGTCTTGTGAGGGTGTGGTTGGCAGGGGCGGTTGCACCAGGGAGGGTGTGGTTGGCAGGGGTGGCTGCACCAGGGCGAACGCTAGGTAGGCCTAGGGGTGAGCGTCGAGGAGCCCGGGCTGCCAGCCGATGGGGCTGTGCAACTGGGGTTGAGGCCCCCAGGGGTTGTAGCAGAGCCACGGATCCATGGGACCAGCTGATGGGGTAGAGATAGGAGCGGGGCGCAGCTGCATAGGCCGCTCCAGCTCTTGCTCTTGCCCTTCCCTTTGCTTTTGCCGTTGCCATCGGCACGGGCTCTGTTACCGTGGCCAAAGCCATGACCACCGGAGCTGCGAGAAGAGGCAGCAGCGCACGGGGGGTTGCAGCCGCTAGGGTTGTTGCAGCCATGATCTGTTACGGCGATGAGAGCGGTGTGAGCGACAGTCTTCTCGTTGTTTGCCAGGCGAAGTTCGTTGAGAACCAGCATGTCATGATCTCGGGCGAACGTGGGAAGAAGGGTGGAGTTGACGATGTCATTGGCGGTGTTAGAGAAGCAAGGATTGAGTTTACGCAAGAGAGCGATGATGAGTTGGGAGTCGACCAGAAGTGGCCGACATCACGGAGGGCGGCGACCTTGACCTTGAGGCGTTGGTAGTACAAGGAGACAGAGGAGTCTCCTTGTACCATGGAATAAAACTTGTTTAGGAGAAAGATGGTGCGAGGTTGCTTATTGACTTGGAAGAGCCGCTCGATAGCCACCTAGAGGTCGCGGGTGGTAGGATCGGTGTCTTCCATGGCAAGGTCGAGAACGGAGTCATCAACCGAGCCGAGCAGCCAGCTGTAGACACAACACTTGGTGATGTCCCACTGGGGGTCATCGGGGCGAGGGGGTGGAGCCGTCGATGTGGGAGCGAAGGCCAAACTTGCCACATAAAGATTTGAAGAAAAAGACCCACTTGAAATAGTTGGCATTGAGTTCAAGTGAAATCGGAACGTGGGATTTCACGTTGATGGCGGCATAGGGTGGGAAGAACATCGGAGTGGCCAAGGTAGTGTCGAGAGCCCCGATGGCTAGAAGGGAATCAGATCCGGTAATTGGGAGAGTGTCGAAACCAAGGGCCGACTTGGTAGTCTTGGTCGGACGCAGGAACGTGTGGAAGAGTAGGAGGGCGTGGTAAGCCGATGGGAAAGACGCGGGCGCGAGAAGAAAGGTGGTGTCCGAGAGGTATGATGGTGCGTCGGTGGACACGCGTACGCGTCGGATGGATTGTTAAGCCGATGGAGGCGGGCGCGAGGCCGATGAGTGTAGGCGGGCATGAGGCCAATGAGGGTCGAGGCCGATGAGGGTAGACAGGCGCGAGCCGATGAGGGGTGCGAGGCTGATGTGTAGGTGGGTGCGATGGATGCAACGAGGTAAGTCATAGGTACGAGAGGAAAGGGTTCACGTCCGGGAAGTGGAGTTTCACGTCCGTGGATACGTGTACGTAGCTGAGAGGTGCAGACCTGAAAACGAGAGAAGTCGCGGACGCGAAGGAAGAAAAGTTCACGTCCGGAAAACAAAAATTAGTGTCCATGGACACGTGGACGCGTCGGAGTGGCGTGGACCCGAAAGCGAGAGGGGCCACGGACGCGAGGGGAGAAAGTTCGCATCCGGGAGACAAATTTCGTGTCTGCGGACAGGTGAGCGTGTCGGAAAAGCAGGAACCCAAAGGGTGTTCCAGCCGATGGAGGGCAGACATGTGAGCGTGTCGAAAAGGCAGAAACCCAAAGGGTGTTCCAGTCGATGGAGAGCGCGAGCGCGAAGGTGCGCCGATGCAAGGAGAAGGGAAGATGAGACTGGACGAGACCAGGAGGTGGATGAAGGCCGTCTCCTTGTCACGCGATAGAGGTGGCGAGCAAGAGGTGGTAGAGGAGTAGACCGTCTACGAAGAAGACGATGGGGATAATGACCGAGGCGAAGAAGCAAAGGAAAAATACCAGACGAGGAGGTGGAAGGGAAGCGTGTGGTGAAGGGGGCCATCCTAAACATGAAGCCACAGATTGATTAGAAGCAGGTGCAGAAGTTGACTGGGCGCATGGCGACCCTTAGCCATTTCATCTCCTAATTGGGTGAGTGCGTCATGCCTTTCTTCAAGCTACTAAGAAGATTGATCTGTTTAAGTGGACACCTAAAGCACAATAGACTTTCAATGATTTCAAGAAGTTTCTAACAACTCCCTGATCCTAGTTTTGTTGCTCCCCGATGATCCCTTACTGCTATATATAGGTGCGATCACTTAAGTCGTTAGCACAGTTCTAGTGGTTGAGAGGGAATAAGGGGCCACCTCCAAAAAGTACAATGGCCTATTTACTTCATCAGCGAGATCCTAGGCAAGTCAAAAGCTCGATACCCCAAATCTAGAAGCTACTCTATACCTTCTTCATCACTGTCAGGAAGCTTGTCCATTACTTCCAAGCCTATCATGTCTCGTTTGTCATGTCATACCCTATTTGGGACATCCTCCATAACAGGGAAGCCATCGGCTGGATAGCAGAGTGGGTACTTGAGCTGATAGCGTTTGTGATCACATTCTAGCCTCGCACGGCCATCAAATCACATGCTTTGGTTGACTTCATCACTGAGTGGATGGAAGTCCAAAAGGTAGCCTCACCCAATAATCTTGAACATTGGATAATGCATTTCGATGGCCCTCTTATGAAGTCAGACACGGGGGTGTTAACGCTAAAATTTGATTAGCTTGCAAACGGGATTAGCTGATGAATGAAAGACTGATCGGCTCATAGAGGAAAACCGATTGACACAGCGAGAGAGCCGATCGAACGGATTGAAGACGCATTCGGTCTGGTTGAAGACATAAGGTTATCCAGATGGGACCGAGTATGAAGAAGAGTCATGAGAACCATGACATGGTACTTTCTTTATATAAAATATGTTCTGTAAGCTATGCAAGTTTAGTTAGCTTTACAACTTCTTATATATTAGTTTTCTTATATGTTTAGAAAATATTGTCTGGAGGTTGTCTATAACCGTGTCGGACTCTTGTAAATCTGGGGTATAAATATAAACCCCTAGAACATATCAAGATCATCAACAGATCAATACAATACAACTTTGGCGCATCACCACCGTAGTTCGTCTAAGTTTTTTCTGGCGTGTTCTGGTTCTTGACACGAGACTATATCGGTTAAGTTCGATATCTAGCGAAGGGGTTAGTTTCACCATTATCATGGTTCATTTTGTTCTCTCTAAGGCTATATTGCTTAGGTCTGACCTCTTAATCTAATCAGATGTACATCATCACGTCCACGTGAGGCTCATCGGTACATCAGTCTCCTTTCATTGTCCCTGGTATCATGCTGCATTGGTTAGGTTCGACCTATGAGATCGGTGGCGGTGGATCAAGCCATTGGCCCGACAGGTATTCATGCGGCATTTCGTCGGAGTGAGTAGCTGATGAGTTATCTTTACCTCTCACCTCATATCTGATTTACATATCACTCAATGATTAATCCGCTGGTGATCGATCCGGTCATGTTGGATTTGGCTTGATGCTATCTCAGTTAGGTCTAATCTCTCAAGTTCTTGTCTAACGAGGCTAGCGTCAAAATCTAGAGGGTTTCATTTTTCATCGACTCATATAGCTAATGAGTTTAGATATAGGCCTGCATTGGACATTCGATCGGTAAATAGCCGATGGTCTCACCCTTTCCTTTCTCGTCGTTATAGTTAACTTAGTATCTGTCGTCTCTGTGCTGTTAGTCCTAGCCTCATACTATCTCGGTTCGGTCCGATCTATCGAGGCTAGTTCTAATGGTGTTGTTATGGTGGTTGCTAGTCCTTGTGGCTTTGTGGTGGATTGGGTCCTACTTCGCGCTTTCATCGCCTTCACTTTCCTAAGTGTCATTGGTTCTTTGGCCGATAAGCCTTTTTATTTTATTCTACGTATCTATCACCTATGCTTTTATCGACTTTTCAGTCGATGCTCGAACACTATCTTTCCTATCGGCACCTAGCCAATAGGGTGAGCCGTATCGGACCACCGACCAATTGGCTTGTGGATCTTATCCTCTGTCTCTTTATCAATTATAGGGTTAAATTGACTAGCATGCTTTTGAACCTTAAAGACTAAGGACCTACACTAAATCTAAACTGACCTCCTAGACTTTCGTATGACTAGGGTGCCATCTCCCTAATTGGACCTCCGCGAGATTCGATGACCAAGACGCTCTTTGACACGCTCGGTAGGACCAAACAACTTCAACTCATTGGTGGGGAAAGAGATAAACTCAGAGAACATAATTCCAGTGACAATGGATGATTTGACTGAGTATCAAAGGCAACAGATAGAGTAGAAGATGGCTAATTTTTAGAAGCTCTATGTAAAGACTTTTAGTATGACCAAATAAAGGCCGATTAAGAAGTCCCAAATGCCGAAGCCCATTTTGATGGAAGAATCGAGCCATTCACCATCCGTGAGTCCTCAAAAGCTATTGCGAGATGGTCAATAAAGCTATTCACCATACACTCATTAATCAGTAAGGAGTATTAATGAACACTTTACACAATTTGATGAAGATAGTGGATGGATCAATTACTCGGGAGCCTGATCAAGATCTAGTGTATTTACTGATAAAGCTCGAGCAACCACATATTGCTTATGGAGTTAGGAGGAATATATTGATAAATCCATTTCTGCCAGCCCAAGATTTGGATTGGGGGCCACCGTCCCCCTCGAGTGCCTGAGTCACTCCAACGAGAACGAGATGGACGCCGGCGGCGAGGACACGAAAGCTGGAGCGGCACCTGGTGCAAGCTCTTCCTCCTCTCCCATACCGACGTGACGACCTCGGCAAGGTCGCCCTCCGCTCCGACGTCCTCGACGCCGTCAAATCCGATGGTACTGCACCGCACCGCACCGCCGTCTCTCTCCCTCTCTCTCCATCCATCGGGCGGCTCCCCGCTTGCGTGCCGATAGCTGACGTGCTTTGGTTTTTCTGCGGGGGTTGATTGGTTGGCAGGCACGGCGCCGGCGCGCCGCTGTTCGAGTCGCTGGCCGCCGGACGACGCGCTGCTGGCCGAGACGCACGCATGGATGGACGAGGAGGTCCGCAAGTTCGACGGGAAGCGTGTGGATTACTCCTCTCCTCAATTTTGGCATCGTGTTACTTTAGGCCCCAAAATAGGTCGCCGTTGCAGCAAGCTACGATTCGTTTGCCTAAATGAACCTTATGTTACTTTGGGAAACTTGCCGATAACTTGCATTTGACGGGGTATATGTAATTTATGGATTTTTTTTCAAGGTTAATTTACCTCTATACAAATCTGCAGAATACAATAAATTGTATTTCAGAATGGGGTCGATATGTATTTATGAGGTTTCTCTTCAGAGAGTTTGCATACCAAATACATAATTCTGTCTTCAGTGCATTATCAGTGTCTGTGCGTCTTGATTCCATGCTCACAGCGTCGGTGCATGCTTTTGTTTATTGTTTCTGTTACAAGGTGTAATTGGGCTTATAGAAAGGCAAAATAGATTCCTAAGAATCACAATTCACAACTTCCCCACCAATATATATAAAGTAATTTCTGCACTCTCATCACCAAGGAAAAACCCAATGCAAACTAATGTGAAGGAAAATCCACATATAGAACTTCATTACAATGTAAATAGGGAGACAGATTTTTGTCGAGAGAACATCCCCTCGCTTTATACATCTCGTCTAAAAAATAATTAATTTTTTTTAAAAAATGGATAAGATAGATTAATATGTGATATGTCACTCTAAAAACATTTAATATTTAAGTTAAAATTCAATCTATACAATTAAAAAATAACAAATTTTATTGTAAATTGCAAGTAGTCAAATTTAATATTTATGTTTCTATTTATATAAACTAAATTTAATATCATATATTAATATATCTTTATATCTTTTATAAAAATTATGACTTTATTAATGACGGAAAAAATGATGAATAGACTTCCCCTGTATCCTTGTGGTTCCAGTCATCAAGACATGTCCTTTTAGCGGGTCATATATATCTTCCGTGCTGCATTCTGCATTTGTTATGTATCTAACGTTTCAGTTACTGGCAAGTTTGATAAGAATCAATGGTTCCACTGAAAGTAATTCTTTTTCATGTACGAAGAATTGCTGACGCTGAAGAAAATTTTGGTGAGATCGAAATGTTCGCTTTAATAGGATCAAACAACATAAGGTGTATGCAGTAGAGTATTTCTCATATATTCTACTCATAAGGGTATATATCCTTATATATAGGACTCATAAACCGTCATTAACAATTAAAATGCAATTTTGCTGTACTATTTTACAGCCAACTAATAGATGTTACTAGTAAAGTCCTCTCTAGACCTCTATAGCTCATGCACAGCTTGGTAGCAAGTAAATTTTGTTTTGTATCCTTCCATGTTAACATAGTAGAGCATACAGCTAACTAATGTATACCGGAGCCCATAATCTCTCATTTACAACTAAGCTAAGCTAGTTTGTGCTAAAAACTTTAAGCAACAACAAACATCCAACTTGACCACGGTAGTCAGATGCAATTTGACTTCTTCCTCTTGAAGAAAATAAATTAACGGGGAGATTTTCTTCGAAGTCACATATGCAGGCTGATTAATTGTTAGGTCTTCACTTCACAGAATCTTACTGCTTTAAATATTACAGCATTGACACTGTTATATTCCTCAAGATCATTAAACTAGAATAGTTGTGTTGTGTTCAAGTGCGTTGCAACGGGAATCAAAATAAATTATCTTCGACATTACCCATCCATACCCTCTATGCTTACACAACCTCGCTAGATAGATAAATATTCACCCAGCTGATAACCCTTTCATGATTCATCAAAAATGAATGAGCCATGAGAGCTATTTTGTTACCAAATGATAAGCTGTTTACGAATTAAAAGATGTAGCATATTGAGCATTGCATATGGGATAATTAATTTTCAATAATCTGGGCACAACTAAGCCTTTGTAGCCAGGGTCCACCTTTTCCATTTAGTGCCATATCCTAACCCTCAAAGGTATGACATTATAACTTTTTATTAAATTTTGATTATTTTTACCATTTAAAATTTGAATTCTGGAATACCATTCAAAATTTCACTCAAATCTACTTTCATTCAACATCGAAGCCTCGATATTTCACGGTTTTTGGTCAATTTTCGTTGAAAATGTAAACCCTATTGTAGCATACATTGTAGGTACGGATGGTTCAAATTTCCATATTTGATCATCAGCATAGAAGTTATATTTCGTGACTAATTGATGATTGAAAAGAAAAGGAACAGATCGAGAGTTCAATATATCATGTTGATGATATTTGCTATATGCACTTTCAAAAACCAAGACAAAGAAAGAAAACAAAGAAAAAATATTTCAATGTCAGATGTGGGATTCAGGCTTCACCTTTTTATTTAGTGCCAGATCACAACCCTCAGTGATATGACATTTTTTGCCAATTTTCAACAAATTTTGATTAAATTTTGGTTGATTTTATAGTCTCAAATTTGAATTCTCAAAAACCATTTGAAATTTCACTGAGAATCTACTTTTATCCTACATTGAAACCTAGAAATTTCGCTGTTTTTGATCGATTTTTGTTGAAAACGTAAACCCTGGTAGGATTTCACATAGTGCAAACACATGCACTGTTCACCATGTAACAAAATTTGCAAAAAAAAAGGCTAATCACTAAGAAAACACCCGAGAAATTAATCTATGCAGGAAATGTGTGAACAGGATATATATTAAGGAAACTTAATATATATTCAATCAAACTTGTGACCCAAATGCCAAAAATTGTTGAATATATATATAGAACTGCTGGAAACTATCATGGTGACTGTTCTTTTGCACTCTATGATAATGTATCAATATTTAAATTTGAAGAAGGCGAGTAAATATTTAGTTGGCAGTTAGCACAAACACATCATCTAAATATGATTATTCTGTAGATAGATTTTGGCAATTGCATATCTTGACCAATTGAGCTTTGTACATCTTTAGTGAACCGTAACGAAAGGCTCATATGCACTGTACTGAATTATGGACTTTCACCAGTTGCCAATATACAATAAAAAGAAATTCTCAAATACAATTCTGAATGTACTGTAGATTACTTATCTACAAGGAAATTAAAAGATATTTTGCAGGTGTTTTGTGTAGTAGGACAACTGTCAATTACTCAATTATTATACTCACAATCTCTGAAGGAGTGAATTGTAAGGGGAAATAGAGAAGGTTAACAATCTGAAATAGAGAAGGTTAACAGTCTCCTAACACATACAGCCTTCATTTGCTTATATGTAGCAAAAGATCAAACAAATGGACTATGTTTGCTCCCGAGTCCATGAATATACCTTGAACCAAATTATAGGCTCGCTGACAGATTATGAAGTGATCCACAAAGTTGGACTGTGGTAGAACAAAAAAAAAAGATTTTTTTTTTGAAATTGAGCCAGTCAAGCTGGTGTTATTAATGGAAAGAAAGCACTGTATACTAACTACAGAGGACTAAAAGAAAAGAAAGTGTGAAACTCTTAGTTGGTCAAGCAGATTGCCCTTGCCGACCTATGCAAAAGACTGTCGTTTTCTCCTAGTTTTTAATCTCCAGACGGGGACTATGACTGAAAAAATAATTCAACATTCCAACAAATTAAAAGATTATATATCCTTCTTTAACCCATGCTTATTGCTTGTGCCCACACGTGAGCCATGAAAGAAAAAATTTTCATGTCTGAAATGTGGAATGCACAAAGCTTGATATATTGACACTAACAGTAAAATGACCAAATACCTATTCAATTTGTTTTACATAGGAGCATAAATGTAAAGCAAATCCAAGAACATCTTATGAACCTAAAAGGTGGTGCAGAAAGAAAAACTGTGTCATTCCCAAAGCAATGTGATAATATTAAATAAGTTTGACAAGCCTTGAGTATATAATCACAAAATCATACTAAATAATTTTGCTTCCTTGCATTTTTCCCCTTTTGCTAATATTATAGTGTCATGTCAAGCCTTGAGTATATGCTACAAGACCCTATAAAACACCAGAGGATCCATTAGTAGCAGCTTCATCAAACCAGTTTTTATTGAATTTAAAATAATAGAAAACCAAATAACCATACAGTAATTATTTTTTATAACTATGATTCAGCAGATGGAACAAAAAGTGCACTTATTTGATATGCAAAGCTCAGATAATTCATAAATGACCACGACTGCTAACTTGTGGATGTGAGAGACCAGGACATTCATCAGAAAAATAGTCTATTGAATTATTTAACACTGTAGCATATATGGTTAACAATAACCTTTGGTTTGTACTGGTCACAGAATATTTTTAACATCAATTTTATAGCAGAAAATTTAGCCACTGCTAGAAGATTATTATCAGTTGACAACAAAAATGATTCGGTACTGATGAGTGCTAACAGCAAATATTTCACAGAAGGATCAAATCAGATTGCAAGCAAGTTTTCCTTACCAAATGTAGCATTAGGTCTTTTACTCAAGGAAATGGATATACCTGTGTTAAAAATGAAAATCATCTGGTCCAGAATATTTTTTGAACTGTGCTAAAACGTGCTTGGATGATTCAACATAGCCTCTAAATTCATCTTTTTAAGAGTACACCAAATTCATATGTTTAACACAAACCGTTAGTACCGATAGCAATTCAAATTTCTTAAACATTAGTAGTGTTGCCTTGTTTTAAAAATTAAATACTGCCAATGGAATCTAACAGGAATATTTTTTGAACACTCAAATTACTGCATATAGAAGGAGCATTCACATTTTTTGAACATGTAGAGTTCAGTGGAAAACATTCTAAATCAAATCAAATGTTATAATCCCTAGTTCCCTACACCTCAAGAACAACCCACTGATCTGTTAATTTCGAAAGCAGAGAAGCCAGAAACAAAGGTCAAAGCTCATCGGCCGTTGAGTTACTCATGCCTTAAGTAGAAGCAAACCAAGCCAGCACACACCTTTACGATGGAATAAATGCTATGGTAAAAACAAACTTCAAACTTAGCCAACAACCAGCATATGAAGGATATATGTTAGAAAGAAGAATCCTGAGTAATCCACGATCACACATGCAACCAACATGGTTGAAGAACGCCAAGTATAACACAAAAGTTATCTAGAAGGTGGCAGCATTGAGATAAAAATGGGATGGGATGAGGAACTTACTGATAGTGCTCATCATGGAGTTGGAGGCTTTGGCAAAGATGCCACTGAAGTCTATCTTTGGATAATCATATTCGCATGTCCTCCTGAATGTCATGGTTGCCCTTTTATTTCTAATTTGCAAAGGAAAATTCATTGTTATCCCTGGTAGTACAGACGTATAGATAGATTTACTTTTTCTGTTGCTTATGCATTCATAATCAACAATTCTTTACTGAATTTTAAAAACATCATGCCCCTCACAACAGAAAAAAAATTCCTAAAAAATGTTGTGAATAAATAGCCATTTGCAGTATCCTCATGAATAACACAGAAATCGAACTATATGGCACCAAATATTGTGCCACTCTACTGACCTGACCATATGGATCACAACAGACTACAACATGGATTGCTCACTTCAAAAAAAAAGAGCAAAAGAATCCAAAAATTAGCGGAGTCTGGTAAGGTAAACAAAAATTAGCTTGGGCACCTAGTTGCTTGTTGACATTGTTGCTGGGTCTGAAAACCCTGAAAAACGCCAAAGAGAATGGGAGAAAAAGCAAGCATTGCTGACAGAAAGTATCAGTAATCTCTATCACTATAATAACAAAAAAAAATTCTATGGCTCTACCTACCCTAAATGGCTACATTTTTTTATGTTCATCAACACAGTTTCAGCTCACCTTTACCAAGGCAAGTAATATCAAGCATTATTGTTATTATATTATCATAATGTCTTATTCAAAATGATGGTGATGAAATCAAGTTAGAAATATGACTAAATGTTGTATCAAAAATAAGATGAGACTGTTGCTGATTCTCTTAGTTGAATAAACTAGGAAGCCAGACATAAACCGATCAACCTTTCTTCTCCCATCCCTGCAGCAGCATCGTCTTGGACAGGAAATTGTCTTGCACGTATATATACAGGGCTTCATAATTTGGGATGAAAAGAGCATGGGATCTAAATATTTCAGAAATAGGTTCTCACTATTTATCATGGGATTAGATGGAGCCGTACCAAATTTAATTCAGATGGCAGAGTGCTCAGCTGCTAACGTGAGCAACATTATTATTCCCTCACAATAGTATCTCTAGAAGCTTCTGAAACTTGAAAAGGATACACTGGTTTGCCTAAACGAACGTAATGGAAATGCTTTGTAGAGCTCCTGCCAAGAAAAAAAAAATTAAAACCGTGCCATCAGTAACTTGAAAAACAATAGCTTTATTTAATGAAGGGCAGATACATCCAGCACCAACAGTCTATCAAGCCCAAGATCTGTAATGCTGAAAATTTTACATCTACAGAAATTGTGGTTCCATGTTCTTTCCAATAAAAAGTATTCAGATTGTGCTTAAACATATATGCCTATTGAGCTGCAATTACCAAAAAATTGTGGTAGTTATGCGCAATGTAATTGACATTAAGGATTATAGGACATTCCGAGGAAAATTAACAAAGTACGTTGCAGGCAGAAGTATATTTGAGGCGATACTTAGCTTTAGTTCTGGGTATTTTAGCAGGGCATCCTACAAAATAAACAATGTTAACTCGATTACATAGTAGACAAAGGAAAGATACAATGTTAACTCATTCCGATCAACCATGTTTGAATAATCAGCCAATCACAAGCAATTCAGATCTCAACAGATTATGCTACTTACATTTGTCATGTATCTTGACTTGAAATTTTTATTATGAGATCGTGCTTGCTCTGAAACTGGTGTGAAGCATTCCGTCAGAAGTTATCCATTGCAGTAGGGCAAGGACGACCTGCCCTGTCCGCGTCAGGCAACTAAGCAAGCCATAGGTCTCGGCACCAGCAATCCAATCAATCGCGCCGCAGAGTGTGAGACGGGGCTCAGTTGCCGAGAGTATTGGCACGGAGGACGTCAAGCTGTGAGTGCTGTGGATCATCGGTGCAGAGGAGTCGTGGGCACCGGCGTGGGTGGAGAGGATCTCGACGACGGTGCCAGGGGCATTGATCGTTGGGTTCAGGTGCGGGCGGAGACAGTGTCGACGATGGCGCCATTAGCATTGATCACTGGAGTCGGGTGCGGGCAGGATTGTTGTGGAGGCTGGAGTCGGGTGCGGGCAGGATTGTTGTGGAGGCTGGAGTCGGGTGCGGGCAGTATTGTTGTGGAGGCCGGAGTCGGGTGCACGCGGAGGAGATCCGACGACGGCTTCAGGGTGTGGGCTGGGGCTGGGGGCGAGGGCGGTGGGCGATGGGGAGCCGAGGCCGCGGGCGTTAGGTGCGAGCCTGCGATGAAGGCGCAGAGGATTGAAGTAGCGTGTGGAGGATTCTACCTGCTGGATCCGAGACGCGCGAGGAGGAAGACGCGGGAAGGTGAGGGCGTCAATGGATGCGGTCGCCTGTGGGTTCCGCCGCCGCCTCCTCTCGCCAGAGGCCCGCCGCGGCCCCTCCGCCTCCACACGAAGCCGCTGCCGCCACGCCTGCGCTGGTTCTAGTGGAGGATCTCCGCGTGCAGGGCCGCGCGTGGAGGATTTGATCTGGGGCGCGGACGGAAACTGCGGGCGGCGGCAACCCTGCGACGGCGAATGCTGACGGCGATCAGCGCGGATGTGGGCACAGGCGGCGCACCGTGACGAAGGCAGTGGGGGGAAGGTGGAGGCTGGCTGGTGCGCCCG
Organism: Oryza coarctata; assembly: GCA_030770085.1. NCBI lineage: Eukaryota > Viridiplantae > Streptophyta > Magnoliopsida > Poales > Poaceae > Oryza > Oryza coarctata. The sequence goes on from CM061471.1 coordinate 13,018,245, forward strand.
GGGGGGAGGGGGGCGTGGGAGAGGGGTGAGGAGGAGACTGGGGCGCGCGGCGCTCAGTGAGGGAGAGGCGGCGGCGGCTGAGGGAAGGAGGAAGGAGATCGCGCGCTCGGTGAGGTGAACCTACTCCCCATCCCCATCGGCCAACCAATTCTCATTGGCTGGCCGGCCCACTCCTCATCGGCTTCTCACATCCTTGATCGGCCGATCCGTCCTCTCATCGGCTTTTCCCTCCTATCGGCTTATTTCTCCCATCGGTTCTTTGCTCCCGTTCTCCCGTCATGGCCACTGAGTCCGCTCTCAGCTCCAGCACTCTCCCAGTCGCCGAGTCTGCTCTGGCCCTCGGTGCCTCAAACCACACCTCGCCGATCTTCTCCCCTCCCTACGCTGCTGTGAACGTGAAATCTCATGTTTCTATCTCTCTTGACCTTAACGCCAATTATTCCAAGTGGGTTTTCTTCTTCAAATCCCTCTGTGGAAAATTCGGCCTCCGGTCCCATATTGATGGCTCCGCTCCACCTCGCCCTGATGATCCTCAGTGGGACATCGCCGAGTGCTACGTGCGCAGCTGGCTACTCGGCTCGGTCGACGACTCTGTCCTCGACCACACCATGGACGATACCGACCCCACCGCCCGGGATCTCTGGGTGGCCATCGAGCGGATCTTCCTGGCCAACAAGCAGCCTCGCGCCATCTTTCTCCTCAACGAGTTTCACTCCATGGTACAAGGCGACTCCTCTCTCTCCTCGTACTGTTAGCGCCTCAAAGTCAAGGCTGCTGCTCTCTGGGACGTCAGCCACCCTGTGGCCGACTCTCAACTCGTCCTCGCCCTTCTGCGAGGCCTCAATCCCCGCTTCTCCAACATCGCCAATGCCACATCTCTTCCATCGTTCGCCCGGGCTCATGACATGCTAGTTCTTAAAGAACTCCGCCTGGCCAACGATAAGAAGACAGTGGCCCACACCGTTCTTGCCGCAGCCGATAATGGCTACCGAGCTTCTTGCGCTGCCCCTTCCTCCCGCGGTCCTGGTGGCCATGGCTCCGGCCACAACAACACAGCCCGCATCGGGAAAGGCAAGGGCAAAGGCAAAGGCAGGACCTGGCAGGGTCCGACGCCATCACGACCTACCTCGGTCCCTACCCACCCTGCCGGTCCTACGGGTCCGTGGCTCTGCTACAACCCATGGACGCCCCAGCCCCAGCCACGCAGCCCCATCGGCTGGCAACCCGGAGTTCTCGGTGCCCATCCTCAGCCTCACCTGGCATCGGCTCCCGTTCTGCCGCCTCAGCCGATGCTACTGACCCCAACCACCCAGTCAGTTCCCACCTGGAACCAGGCTAGCCTCGTCGTTGCCCTCAACCAAATGATGCTCCAACCATAGCACCTTTCTGGGGCGTCTTCACACATGGTGTTATCAGCCAGTATACTTCGCTCCTGTCACCCCTCTTCCTCCCCTTTTGTCACCATCGGCAATGGTCACTCTCTTTCTGTCCAATGCCGAGGTGACTCTTCTCTGTCTACATCCACCACTAACCTCCCCCTACGCAATGTTCTTATCGTCCCTTCTCTTATTCACAATCTTATATCTGTTCGCCAATTCACACGAGACAACAACTGCTCCATTGAATTTGACGCGTCTGGTTTCTCTGTAAAGGATATCCCAACCCGGCGATAGATCCTTCGCTGCAATAGTGGCGGAGACTCTACACCATTCCCGCTGCGTCGTCCACTCCACACGCCAGCGTCGCCCTCTCCACCAACCTTTGGCACCTTCCCTCGGCCACCCTGGCCCCGACACTGTCGCCACCCTCTGTCGCAGCGCCTTCATCCGATGTACTCACAGCAGCTCTATAGTTTGCCACTCATGTCAACTTGGTAAACATGTGCGTTTGCCCTTTTCTAGTTCTCTCTCCTGTACCTCGCGTCCATTTAAACTCATACATTGTGATGTATGGACGTCCCTAGTTAAAAGTGTCCCCGGTAATTAGTATTATCTTGCTATACTTGACGATTATACACACTATTGTTGAACCTTCCCGCTCATCCACAAATCCGAGGTCACCTCTCACCTCACTCACTTCGTCACATACGTATCCACTCAGTTTAACCTCCCCATCAAGGCTTTACAAGCCGATAACGGTACGAAATTCGTCAACCATACCGTTACAAACCTCCTCACCTCGCAGGGTATCCATCTCCGGCTCTTCTGCCCCTACACCTCTCCTCATAACAGCAAAGCCGAGCGCCTCCTTCGCACCTTCCACAACATCAGTCGCACCATGCTACTTCACGCCCACTTACCCGTCACTTATTGGGCCGAAGCTCTAGCTACTGCGATGTACCTTCTCAATCGGCGCCCATGCTCCTTCATTCATAACAACGTTCCCTATACCCTTCTCTACCACACGGCGCCCGACTACTCCCACCTTCGTGTTTTCGGGTGCCTCTGCTACCCAAATCTCACCGCCACAGCTTCCCACAAACTCGCTCCCCACTCCACCGCCTGTATTCTCCTTGGCGATCCCACCTCTCACAAGGAATACCGATGCCTCGACCTTTCGACCCGACGGGTCCTCGTCTCTCGTCACGTCATTTTTGACGAGACATGTTTTCCCTTCGGTCTCCTACATTCGAGATCCTCCTCTAGTGATATCGACTTCCTCCTCACCAACACCGTATCGACCAGGTCTCCTCCACTGTCCTCTCCATCCGCCCCCTCATCAACCGCTGCTGAGGATTTACCCATCACCTATCCCACCACTACTCGGTCCGATGTCCCCACTATCGGACCCACCTCCATCGGCCGATACCGATCCTATTTATCCTTTAGCCAATACCGTTCCCTCTCCATCAAACACCCCCACTTCCATCGACTCCTCAATTTCCATCGGCTTCCCCCACCCTATCGGCTAATCCATCTCTATCGAACCGATCGGAATACTCGGCCCACCCGACCTCATTGGCTCAGGCCGATCTACCTTTTCCTCTTATCTACAGTCGCCGACTCAGAGCTGATGATGCCCCCACCCGACCAGTTATTCCTATTACTCCCGCACCCCCATCGGCTCCAGTTCCCTCCACCTCTCACACGGTCACCCGCTCCCAGATCGGGTCTCTCCGTCCCACTCAGCGCTACGGTTTCTTTGTCGTCCACAGCTCTATCTCGCCCATCCCGGTGACTTCTCGCTCAGTCCTGGCCAACCCTCAGTGGCGCGCTGCCATGGCCGACGAATACAAGGCCCTAATGGACAACGAGACCTAGCACCTCGTTCCCCGACCTCCCGGCGCCAACATTGTGACCGGTAAGTGTATTTTTAAACACAAATTCCACGCCGATGGCTCCCTTGCCCGTCATAAGGCTCGCTGGGTAGTCCGGGGTTTCTCCCAACGACCCGGTGTCGACTACGACGAGACCTTCAATCCTGTTATCAAACCCGCCACCATCCGAGTCGTCCTCACCTTGGCTGCCTCTCGCTCCTAGCCGATTCATCAACTAGACGTGAAGAACGTCTTTCTTCACGGCCACCTGACGGAAACAGTCTACTGCCAGCAGCCCCCAGGCTTCGTCCCGACGACGTCTGTCTCCTTCAACGCTCTCTCTACGGCCTCAAATAAGCCCCTCGTGCCTGGTACCAGCGCTTTGCTGCCTATCTTCGGCACATCGGCTTCGTGTCCTCTGCGTCCAATAGTTCCCTGTTCGCTTTCCATATCGGCTCCGCCACTGCCTATCTACTTCTCTATGTCGATGACATTGTCCTCACAGCGTCTTCGACATCTCTCCTCGACCAGATCATGGCCCGACTCCACTCTGAGTTCACCATGATCGATCTTGGTCCTCTCCACCATTTTCTTGGCATCTCCATAACCCGTTCCACCCACGGGCTCTTTCTTTCCCAACGCCAGTACGCCATCGACCTCCTCCAGCGTGTGGGCATGGCCGACTGTTACCCCACGGCCACCCCGATCGACACTCGAGCCAAACTCTCTGCTGTCGATAGCACCCTCGTTGCCGATCCTTCTCACTATCGGAGTCTTGCCAGGGCTCTCCAATACCTCACACTCACCCGACCCGACCTCACGTATGCTGTCCAGCAAGTGTGCCTCTTCATGCACGCTCCGCGCGAACCTCACCTCGCGCTGCTCAAGCGCATCCTACACTACGTGAAGGGCACCCTCTCCAGCGGGCTGCATCTCAGCTCCAGCCCCATCGACTCCCTCACCACGTACTCCGACGCAGACTGGGCAAGCTACCCCGACTCTCGACGCTCTATGTCTGGCTACTGCGTTTACCTCGGTGACACTCTCGTATCCTGGTCCTCAAAACGCCAGACTACAGTGTCCCGGTCTAGCGCTGAAGCCGAGTACCGCGCCGTCGCCCACGCCGTCGCCGAGTGCTGCTGGCTTCGCCAGCTTCTCTAGGAGCTCCGTGCACCCCTCTCCACCGCGACCGTCGTCTACTGCGATAATGTCAGTGCCGTCTACATGACCGCCAACCCGGTCCATCACCGACACACCAAGCACATCGAGATCGATATCCATTTTGTCCGTGACAAGGTCGTATTAGGACAGGTTCGGATGCTCCATGTACCATCGGCACATTAGTTTGCTAATATAAAGACCAAAGGCCTGCCCACGCCTTTGTTTACCAGTTTTCGGTCCAGTCTCTGCGTCTGTTCCCCTCCCGCTGCAACTGCGAGGGGTGTTAGACAGACCACTGCCTAGGCTGTATATATATTGACCCGACCCCCCTTGTATACGCTTGGGGTCATAGTCACTGTACACATTCTACAGTAACACACACCCCAACCTCTGTTACAAGTTTCTTGTAATTGGATCAAGTGCACATCGATATTTATTTTTAGTAAATCTATATCAGGTTAACTTCAAGATAGACATTTGGCTGGCTTTTGCACATACTTGTGTTAACGCCAAAATCTAAACGATCCGATGGTGCTAAAGCCGATCAGCTGAGAGATCCGATGATGCTAAAGTCGATTGGCTGAGAGGTCCGATGGAGAGTTTAATGCAGTCATCGGCCGATGGAGATACTGAGATAAAACCGATTGAAATTGTAGAAAAGCCGATCAGATTAGTAGAAGATTGGATCGGCTTGAAGATAGAGGATTGTCTAATCGGGATCAGGTCCGAGAAGCCCAAGGAAAGAAAGGAAAAAGATCGGCTTGACTAAAAGAAGGTCTGATAGCTACAGTGGAGAAGCCGATCAGGTTACAACGAAGGAAGACTCGGTTACAAATTGAAAGATTATTCAAATGAAACCGGGTTTGCGGAAGAGCCGTGGACTCCACGGTAGGATGTTTGTTTCTATAAATTATAACCTTACTTAATTAGGAAGGTTTAGCTGGTTAGTTAACTTCTTTAGAAATATTTTCCTTTGTTCTTACTAGGAAATAATGTCCGATGGTCGTAGACGCGTCGAACTCTGTCTGTAAATCTAGGGTATAAATATAGACCCCCTAGAAAATGTAAGATATCTCTCGATCATATATAAATTCGGCGCATCGCCACCCTAGTTCATCCAGATATTTACCGGCGGGTTCTAGCTCTTAACGCGGGGCTGCATTGGTTAAGTCCAATCTTCAACGAAGGGGTAAGTCCCGCCACCATCCCGATATGTCTTGCTCTGTCTGAGGCTGCATCGGTTAAGTCTAACCTCTTAGACCGATCAGACGTATCGCATCACGTCCGTGCTAAATCTATCGGCCCGTTTAGCTCCCTCTGCCGTCGTCAGTTTCGTGCTGCATCGGTTAGGTCCGACCTACAGGGCTGCTGACGGTAGATCGAGCTTCAGGCCTATAGTCTTCTGCACGGCGTATCATCAGAGTGCTAGCCGATGAGTTATCCATGCTCTGAACTTCACGCCCAGCGCATCGGCCCCTCGGCCGATACGCATCAGCCTTTAGAGGCGTCCCACAACGCGTAACGCCAAACGTATCGGTCCCCTAGCCGATACGCACCTGCCTTCAGAGAGGCGTCCCCTCATCAGCTCAGCTAGCCGATGGGTTCGTTCCTATCCTTGCTACGGCATAGCCGATCCGACGTCCTCCGTATCATCGCCGTTGGCCCCGGCCTCATACTGTCTCGGTTAGGTCCGATCTTTGAGGTTCGGTGTTGATGGCGCTGCTACGGCGGGCAACGGGTCTCGTGCTGTCATATCCGGAGCGACATCGGCTTTACAGCACGTGCCTTCTTATACTACTCCTTGCCTAGGCCGCATGCGCCTTCATCGGTTTTTTTAGCCGATGAATCACTGTTTGGCTGTCCGGAGGGATCCCGTGCACCTCGCTATCCTCTGAGCACACCCTGGTTACTTCATCGGCTCTGTGGTCGACTCCTCGTCGACACCTGTCCACATCAGCTCCCCAGCCGATCAAAAAGCATCCCAAACCTATCGGCAGCCAGCCGATAGCAAGCGTCTGTATCGGATCCGATCGTCTCACTTTCTTGTCAATTGCAGGATTAAATTGAATGCCATGCTCGTGAATCTCGATGATTAAGGACCTGCACTGAAGATAAACAGACCTCCCAGGCCTTTGTGTGACCGAGCCACCGTCCCTCCTCGGTCGTGGGATTTTTGGCGGCAACAACTTTGGATTTTTAGTTGAAAGGAGTCCAAGGCCTCTATCTTAGATTCTTAGTTAATGGATAGATCATGCAAGTTGGTTGTCTACATTTTACATAGAAAGAACAGTAGAAATGTGCATTCAAGTAATTGGAAATTTTTAGTCACGCTAATTTCTCATGCCAAAATTATGTCATAAACAAATTCTTTCTTTTTCACACACACAAATGCCACTACAGATGCACATGCCTACCCATCTGTCCCCTTAATACACTTAAAGTGACCGAGACCAATAATAAATGGCTAAGTTAAAACACTCTGTTGGAAGCATACGTATTTATAGGAAATAAGATTTGAATGCATATAATCATTCATGCATGACTCTATTGCTATAACTTTGATGCTTCTCCATTTAAGCAAAATAATTCGTCAAGCATTTGTTTGGTTCATGGCATGGAGCGGAATGGGACAGGTCAAACCCGCTTTTGAGGGTGCTTGGTTTGGAGATGGATGAAACATGATCATCCCTAAAAGAGAATATCTATACTACTAAAATATTATAGTGGTGGAGGTAGTGAATCTATCACTACCACACCTATCACTAGCATGCTACCGATCCCCAATCCTGTCTCTCATAGTCACATCTCCATCATAGTGAAACGCCCTAGGCCTGAGCTAGCTTGTCGTCATCGTGCACCACTTCTCTATTGTAGTTAAATGCCCTAGCTAGTTTCTTGCCACCTTCGTTTATCCATTTTTCCCCTCTGACATAGCCAACCCCCTCAACTTGCTACCGCCGAAGATGTAGACGCAGGTGTAGGTCGTTGCATCCCCATCTCCGTCCTCATCCCTATCCCCCAAGGGTTATGGCACAAGGTATTTGAGAACAACCTCCTCCCCATCCTCAACCTCATCTTACTAGAGGACACGCTCATGCAAACCAAGGTTAAAGAGAAGCTTTCATGCACCGTAGCTAAGAGACGCATGAAAGCCATGGTATTCCCTGCACTATAGATCCCACGTGAGTAGGCGGTGCCCGCACTACAAAAGCTTTTGACACACTCGCAGCGGTGCTCCCCGTTGAGGACCCCACGCTAGAGGCCACCAATAGCGGCATCAATGGGGCCAACCTTTGCAACATTCTGCTCTTTCTTTACATCCAGTCATACAAACATCTCATGCCTAGTGTGCAAAAGGACTTATCGACCGTCATGGACGTATACCCCTCCACTGTCGTGTTCGATGGCTACCTATCTGCTCTCCCCTTGATCCAGGTTAGAATTGCAAAGTAAAGCGACTAAATCAACTGCATGGACTTCCAGTAATTAAATGCATCAGTCATATATTGTATGATGCATATACAGTGTGCAGGAATTTCTATTTAAGTACCCTCTTTTTCTTAACTTCAGCAGCTTGATGTTCAGTTTTGGTGAGTTTAATTGCTACAGCTTGTCAACAGGCTACTGAACCATTGATTGTAATTTTTTACAATTGTTAGTTATGGGTACTATGTTTGTGATGCGGAGGTCTAAAAATTATTGGCTGCAACATGTGGCTAACATAAGTGAAACCTCTTTTCCTACTGAACCACTTATTGTAATTTTTCATAATTTATTATTTGTGAAAATTATATTTGTAATGTGGAGGTCTGAAATATCAGGTGCAATGTGTGGCTAACATAAGTGAAAGCCTCTTTTCAAAATAATATTGAAGTGAAAGCTACTTCTTGCTAGCTTTTGGCACATCCCGTTGGTATGCTTATATCAATTCTTACAACATTTGTTCATATTTCTTTTGCAATGAAGGCCCTTTCGGTAATGTCACACCCTCCTAGAAAAACTAATTGTAAATGAAAACAAGGTGCTTGTCCCCTCCAAATTATTTATAACACTACATGTGCATGAGTATTAAATACAACATGGCAATACATTATTTTGACAGTGGTAGATAAATCAAACAAAACAAAAAGATCTAGTCTCAACATTGCGCCATGTTTGTATTTAGGTAAGTATTAAAGATTTTTCTTGTAGATTTAGAACTAGATTTCTTGCTTGTAGCTTGTTCCATTGGTAAATGGGTGGAGAAGATTATGCTATATTGGGTAATTTACTAATTGTTGCAATGTCACAATTTCAGATGATTTGAGTTATACTATATGGGAATGATGTGTTTATAAGCTGATGTGTCTGAAATTTGTATTCACTTACTAAGATTGCTTTGTCAGTGTCGTATGCACTAACTTTCATTTTGATGACTCATATTTGAAAGTATTGCTTGATCATTTCAATAATAGCTGTGCAGTGCAGTTTTGTGTTCTCTCGTATGATCTTTTTTGTCCTTTCATACCATGTAAAATTGTAGCTGCGATGGTTTCTTTTTTAAAATGAAATGTTCATCCTTGATATGTCGGGTCAAGAGGGTGAGGCTACAGTAGAGAAAACAATATAGAGCAATCATGTTGGAGGAAGCTTGAAAAGCGTCAACAAGGGTGCACACTAGACCTGCACATTGAAGAGCAATTTGGCACTGGAAGACTGTTGGCCTACATTTCTTCCAGATCCGAGCAATGTGGCAGAGCTGAATAGCTGATGGGTAAGGATTATAAGAATCCCTACAAACTTTCTTTTTTAGTACTCTAATAGAATTTGACCAATTAATTATTTTATTTACCTTTGGTTTATATGCCAAGAGTATTTAGGATTATCTTGATGGTTTTCTAGGGAAGTAGATGTGTTATGTAATTGAATTACTACAGCTGTAGGTATAATTAGGCTAAATTTTATCATGTCAATGCTTTAAGCTTGTGAACAAAGTGAAAATTGTCACCTAACAACCACTGTATTATTTACAATGAATATTTTGAACGACAGATATGTTCTTAGAGCATTTTAAATGACAGGTATATCCTAAAGGGCAAAGAACTTGAGTTCTAAATGAAGAAGCTCTAGATGTATAAGGGCAAGGTGCTGCCGCTTAGAGTATTCTCTTTAGTGTGCTTTACACTACCAGTCATGCATGTATATTCAATGGATTTTGTTAGTCTTTGTGCGTCTATGTTGTTGCTGCAGACCTACTAAACACCAATTTTCTAAAAGTACAAATCAACTCTAGCTTAGAAATCTGAGAGTTTTCTCCGGCCATGGTTGTATTTCTTGTGATATACTTGGCTACAACCTTGGGTTGTGTTTCCTTAGTGTGTTTATTGTTTGTCAACATGTTGCTTGCTCTCTATCCGTCTGCTATTGCATTACTCTTTTGTATTGTAAAACACATGCTACTATGTGAATACTATTATTATTATGATTTAAGCTATTTTGCATCATTTACATAATATGAGTTGTAGTTGGTGTAAATTATTTTCCAGTTACAACGCATGAGCACTTATTCTTTAAGATCCAGGTTAACCTTGCCTAAAAAACAATAGACTAATTCAACGTACTTTTCTTTCTTGCTTGCTGACATGTAGGATATCTTTTAAAAAGTAGGACTATTCCATCCCTAATGCCGAATATATATGATTCTAACCTATACCGTATCGTCCTTAAACCAAACATATGTTGAGAGTATACTGGCTTAGCATAACTTTTTGAGCTTAGATCAACTATAAGTATCTATTTACTAGGTTGAAACCCGTAGTTGTTTTGTTCTATATGTATTTTTGGAGAGCTTTTTACGGTTGCAATTAATCCAAGAATCTTCGTCTCCCGTCTAGATTCTGATCAATTAAATATTAAGTTATTTCATCCATACTAATATTGATTTTAAAGTAATTTATTGAATTAAAGGGCCACAATTTGACTGTTACCATCCTAAAAATCAAGAAGTTGAAAAATACCAACATATATATCATTGATATATGGGTTTAGACTCCACATGTTACGATGGTGTTTTGCAACTCAAAAATTTTTGCGATGACATTTTCTAAATTTTATCTGGTTGAAAAAACTAGTAATGCCATTTATGGACGAAAAGTTTAATTTTTCTTTTTTACATTAACGTCCAATCTTAAATGAATATACGCATCTTAAAACGCCACATGTTTGAAAATAAACGGCCAAATTTAAATTTGAAAAGTATTAAAAAAATAAACAACAATTAAATCAGTGTAAGTGTGTAACTTCATCCACTAATTATTTACTTTTTATGCCAGAAAAAATATATTGTTCATAACCCACGCGTAAATCGTAATTTACCCGTTTTTATACTCTTTTTTCCGCCCGGTTGCAGCGATACCGCAACAAGTTTCCGTCCGCTTTCTCCTCCGCCGTCACTTGCACGGCCTCCCCATCCCAAAGCGGTCGGCGGCCATTGCCCGTTGGCGATCGCCGGCAAAACCACACCGGACTCCGAGGCGATTGCCCGCCAGTCGCCACCCTCCATTCCCAGCGTCGCCGAAGTAACCCACTTCCTCCTCCTTCCCTTGATCTCTCCTGTACAGGAGTGAGACCGCGATTTCTCAGATCCACCGAATCCGGAGCCCCGCTGCGATCGAGTCAGACGCCTCCGAAAACCCTTAATCTTTGCCGGCCCCGCCACCGGACGCGCCTCCTTTGCGGTGAAGCACGCCGCCGCCGCCGCCGACTTTCCCCTAGGTGAAGCATCGGGCCGTGGATGGATTGGGGGCCGTCGAGGATGAGCGGGAGGAAGAATGCCGGCAAGACCTCGCCGTGCCTTCTCCTCCTGATCTCGGTGGGCTGTTTCTTTGCGACCTATAACTTCCTGACGATGGTGGGCCACGGCCGGAGCCGGGACGGGCCGCGGAAGATGCTCGGCGGTGGCGGCGGCTCTGCTGTCTCTTTCGCCGCCGGTTCGGACCCGTCGAAGAGGTTCCACGTCGCGCTCACGGCGACGGACGCGCTGTACAGCCAGTGGCAGTCGCGGATAATGTACTACTGGTACAAGGAGATGAGAGACCGGCCTGGCTCCGACATGGGCGGCTTCACGCGGATCCTGCACTCTGGAAAGCCGGACGGATTGATGGATGAGATACCTACCTTAGTGGTTGACCCCCTCCCTGAAGGCGCGGATCAAGTAAGAACTGAGTTGTTCGTGTTTGCAATGCATTAGATGACAATCATTCGTGAAGTTACAACGAGCTCTTGCTGATATGATGTTCCTACCCAGGGTTACATTGTCCTAAATAGGCCTTGGGCATTTGTTCAATGGCTGAAGAAATCAAACATCAAGGAAGAGTAAGTAGATGTGTTTTGTTCTTGTACTTTTGCTGTACTACATGGTATGTTCCATTTGAATTTCTTAATGGAAGCATTTGCAGCTATGTACTTATGGCTGAGCCAGATCACATTTTTGTGAGGCCATTGCCCAACTTAGCTCATGGCGATGAACCAGCTGCATTTCCGTTCTTCTACATCAAACCGACTGAAAATGAAAAAATACTGAGGAAGTTCTTTCCTGAAGAAAAAGGACCAGTCTCAAAAATTGATCCTATTGGTAACTCCCCAGTGATTATCAAGAAGGTATCTCTCATCTCGACACATGATTAATAGAATACTTAGGTCCAGCTATATGAGCTGTCAAGATAGCATTGTCTGCCAAAATTTGTTCTTTTCAGTTCTTCATAACAAACGTTTAAGAACATTGTGCAATTCCATAGTTCTGTACTTTTTCAATGCATTCGTTATGCCTTCAAAACATTTCCAGGCTCAGCTTGAGAAGATTGCTCCAACTTGGATGAATGTTTCGTTGAAAATGAAAGAGGATGTGGAGACAGACAAAGCTTTTGGATGGGTCTTGGAAATGTCGGTACTATTATGTTTACTACTATTACAGTATTTCTTCTTGACTTAAACTTGCACACCCTTTATTCATTTGTGCTTTCATATTCATGTTTATAGGTATGCATATGCTGTCGCTAGTGCATTGCATGGTGTGCACCACAGCCTTCGTAAGGATTTTATGATTCAGGTGCTTAGAAACTTTGTCGCTAGATAAATCATCACATACTTCATCATGGTGTCTTATATCATCTAAGATGTGCTTAATACTGATTGCAGCCTCCTTGGGACCTGAAATCAGACAGCACATTCATCATCCATTACACTTATGGGTGTGATTATACATTAAAGGTGACTACTGTTTGACCTTAAGTATATGACTATATGTCATCATGTCAATGATGCTTGCCAATTACTTTGTAAAATCTATTTATTCATTGTCATCAAAATTAACTTTATAAGCTTCTAATGAAAGAGATTTTTTGTCTGTCTTGTTCAAACTCAGGGTGAGCTAACTTATGGGAAAATAGGGGAATGGCGTTTTGACAAAAGATCTTATCTTCGTTCACCACCGCCTAAAAATCTTTCATTGCCTCCTCCAGGAGTTCCTGAAAGTGTGGTATGTGCATAATATTTAGCATTATTTCGGTATGACTGATGTCATTTCCTCTCAAACATGATTGACGTCTTACATTTACAAAATCTAAATCACCTTGTTGAGAATACAATATTTTTTCTCACTGAAATTTGCCATAGATTATATTGCCCACTTTTAGCCTGCCTATTTATCCTCTGCAATTTAGTTTTAGGTGGGTTCTATGTTAAACAATGCCACAATCACAAAGAGTTGACTGAATGGGAAGGCATCCTATCTACTATCTTTCTGACAAAATTAATGTTTATTTAGTGTAACCTTATTCTCATATGTTATGCTTCCTGAGAATATTGTTGTTTCTGTGATTAGCAATGGATTTCTTATCAAACGCAAGAGCATATCACCTAGTAAGTATATAGTTACTAAAAGCAAGCAGATCTCTGAGATTTTAGATATGTAAAATGGTAAGTGTACTAAGGTTTAGATGTGGGTCGAGCGTGCATGTTGAATGCACATCCATGTTGCACCAGTTAGGTACAGTAGGACTATGTTACAAGTTACATTGTTGAACATGATTTCAAAAGCAAAGCCAAGAAAGATGAATAAGCAAAGCAAAGGCCAAGCTTGATCTCCATTCTCCTTGATATGATGAATTCCTAATGTACGCTTTCTTTGTTCATATGATTTTTCATATAATACTATAATATGCCTCTCCTGAAACTGGGCTGGCTACTCAAACCGATTGAACTTGCTCTTTAGCATAGGTAGACCTCTTCACTACCTGGATTGGTCAGCCTCGTTCCCATTTGTCTTGTCCTTTATTCCTGCTGTTCTTCATCATAGAAGTACTCCCCTTCCATTATATTATAGTATGGGGAAATGTATCACTCTGCAATGATTGAGTTATCGTGATGTGTTTCTACTTGTCAAATAATTGAAAATCATTGTATTTTTAAACTTTGGTTATTTGTTCTCTTTTTGACAGATTGCTAGGGTACTAGACATTTAAATAGGAAAAAAATCCACTTGACAACACTGAGCTTCCTTGAAAGTGTAAGAAACAATCTTGGACTTCAAAACAAGACACTATTTGACTTGAACTACAAAACAATTCACTTTTCAACCTTGGCCCTGACCTGTTGCTCAAGCACAAGGTGCCACTGTAGTGCAATGGGTCTTTCAAGGATCGAATTGGGCATGATCTGGCCTCATCCTCGGGGAGATCCTGGACCTTCACATAAATACATTCAATAGATCAATACCTGCTGTTTTTTGGTAACCAGTCTTGGTTCTAGCACCTTGATGCAAACCAGAATAGCTTCACTTGATCAGTATTGCTGGGAATAACAGCGCTGGTGAACCAATAGACACTTGATCTCTCATCAAACAATTTGTTGCGGCCAATACATAGGAGGATTGGTCAACTGGAAAATCAGGACCCACTAATTTAAGACTTTTCAGAGACTCTTGGCCATTTCAGCTTTTGCACCATAGGATCTCTGCTCATCTGCCCACAACAAACTGAATTTGTTTTAACTTGTAGTGTTCTCTCCATTTCTTGTTATATGCAGCTATGGGACTATAGGGGTACAGATTCAAACTTGACTGCATAATAAAATGCCTGATTATTGATTCAGTTCTTATTCTACTACTTGCTGCTTATGTTTTGAATTTTCAGAATTAGTAAATGACTTCAACAAGTTTTGGAAAAATTCCCACTTCCACTATAAAGTATTATAACCTATTTGTCCGGTCTCAAAGTTCAAGTTGTAAAATGGACACTTTCCTAATAGATATTCTGCCATTATTTGTCACCTGCTGCTATTTTTAATGGCAATTCACACAGCAACGGACAATTGTGAGAGCTTCAGTAGTATCACAAATTCGAAGCTTAGGCCAGCTAATTCCTGACCGTGTGTACCAATCTGAATTGCTTTTTCAGGCCACCCTTGTGAAAATGGTCAATGAAGCCACTGCAAACATTCCAGGGTGGGACGAAGAAAGGTGATTAATGGTTTTGCTTGAGTAGTACTCAGTTCAGCTGATAGTGTTTACTTTGGAAGCCATCGAAGGATCTCCATGGTCAATAAAACAAAAGAATCAATGCATGTTCTTCTTATGCGGCAGTCACGATTGGCTAATTCCTACAAATTAACCTAGAATTAGTTTTTGTCAAGTAAACACAGTAGATATTTGGTCAAATGAGGTGGTCCATTTTTGGTGTTGTAAAGCCGAAACGTGAGCTTTTGGCAATACTCCTAGATCATTCAATTGTATTGTAAAGCAGAAATATAAATCAAGTTTGTTGCACAGGAATGTTACTCGATAATTGCGGCTTGGGAATCTTCGCACTTGTGCCATTACATGAGATCCTCTAAAAATCATTGTTTGTCATGAGGGGGATGACTGAGAGAGATGATTTCGAGGGGGAAGCATGGAATTCACATGACGATCAGGTGTACTCCAATGGAGCCTTGGCTTCCCTCTGGTGAACGTTCGCTTGACAGTCGCTGTGAAACATACCTTGTTGAGTTGCAAACTTGCAATGGTATACTGCAGGCAAGTCCAAAGTTCATTCATGAGCATCTTGCTTGTGTTCTTATTTCCCTTTTTACATGTAAATCTCTCTTCATTTATCTAGTTGTGTCAACTGTCAAGAATGTGTAAGAGGATAAGGGCCTGTCGGAAGGAGCTGTTGGGCTCGGCTTATTAGCAGCACACAAGTTATTAATTATTACGAATTTAGAAAATAAATTTATTTGATTTTAAAAAAAAACTATAAAGATTTTTTTATACAAAACATACACTTATTAGTTCGAGAAATGTGATTAGAAAAAAATGGAGTAAGTAGTCGTTTCTGAGTAGCTAGAACTCAGCGGTATTGTGCAGGAACATTATCCGTCCAGGTCTTCTTAGAACAGCTCCACTAGTTTGCTCAGTATGAAATCTGTATCCTTTTGACCTGGAAAATGCAAAGTACTGCAACTTTATGTTTCAAGAATAGTGAAATGTGGGGTCATTACGTTGCGGTAGGTCACACCTGACGAAAACACCCTATTTTGATAAGATACTGATTAAACACTTGTGGCAATTCTGCATTCCAATAAGAACAGGCTACAAAAACGTACCTACACTAGCAGTGTTCACGACTGGCTGCATTCGAGAGAATAACGTAGTGGATAGGAAACTCCTCATTTTTCCATGCATACTTTCTAAGACATTTTTTAAAATAAATTCTATATAAAAGTTTCTTTAAAATTGTATTAATTTATTTTTAAGTTTAAAATAATTAATAATCAATTAATTATATGTAAAATAGTCCATCTCGTTTTATATCTTTTTTCTCTCTCCTCTCAAACTTTGAGCATACTTTTACTTTTCACAAGTTCTTTCTTTTGCTTTTGTAGTCAAGTTACATTTCCGAGTTTATTTGGAGCTGATGACAACCTTACAAGAAAAAAAGTTTGACAATTGATTCGCAGGTCACCCCACCAATTGCCAACCTTAAATTGTGGCGAAAGGCTTGGTGTGAGGAGACCAGTGTTGACTTAGTTAATCATTGAAAGCATGCCTATCACTCTAGTAGTTTCTTTAGTCCAAAAAGTTCGCATTTTGTTTTTTTTTAGCTAGAGCCAACTTCAAGCCTTCAAGACTAAAATCATCAATCATCTTATAACCCCACGTAACTTTAAAGCCCATCTTCAGGACTACAGCTTTATAGTCGGTATTTAACATTTTTACTAGGAGTCATCTGCCTCTTGCATGGTACAATGTGCGTGTTTAATGGCGTGCTTGTACGTCTTTCATATACTCGCACATACTCTGTCTAAAAAACAAATTCTGGTTATGAATATAAACATAGTTAAAAGTTGGTTATTTTAGAGCAGTATGCAAGGGACGAAGTAGTAGTGACCCGAAAGCTAGGTTCTGTATAAAAAGTGGAAGTCTGAGAATTTCTTAAGAAACAGTAAAAACACCAGTGGGTTAAACAGTTGGAAACTTGATTGTTCTAGGCAACTTGGCTTCCCTGCTCAATAAAGTAATCAACAGTTCTAGCTGTCCAACATACGGCTACGTTTGGAAGTAGAAGTTAGAAACCCTTCTCTCCGACACTGAGAATTGAGTTATTATATAATTAATTAAGTATTAGAAAAAATACTTTAAATATGTATTGATATGATTTTTAAAATATTTTTTATAAAAAATATATTATTTAACTATTCGACAAACATACCTGTGAAAAAACGAGGAGAAAATGTTGGAAGGGGGCAGCCGAACCCACCGTAAGACAGCTTTCTGTGCTACAACAGTGCACCTCTGGGAACACACATGGATGAATAGCATGTACTTTGGAAACAGATCAAAGTCAGGACGCAAATATCCACTTGATTATTCAAGCAATGCATAACTTATCCATGATTTATTGTAATGTTGTAATATTGTATATTTAAATATTAAGAAGGATGATGCTGTTGGGAAAACAAGAATAAAGAAGCATGAAAACGAATTATATCTCGTGTTAGTACTTGCTGATGAGACATTTTTTCCATCAACATGATAAAAAGACAATAAAATTAAATGCACAAATTTAAACAACCTGCATTTTTTGTTATGTAGAGAACTTAAGGGCAACTGCTAGAAGTGATTACAAATTACTTCATTTGCCAGTTTGATTCTTGATCAGAGCTTGCCATGATAATTCGTATGTGCAGGAAGTGAAATAATACTGAACATATTTCCAACAAGGGTCAAGCGATGTATTCTAGAACTGTGAATTCATCTGGGACAGATGTTCCATTAAACTCTATTCCTCTATAATATAAACTAGTAATAGGTACCACACCTGCTACGCGTGTAAAAAAAATGGATCTACCAGAAGCTTAGCTTACTAATCAGGTTAGAGCAATAAAAACGAAATTCACTTGATTGGTTCTTGTATATGATTCAGGGAAATCTGATAAAACAATCAACTAAAACAGCAACTCCTCTCATCAAACAAACCAGCATGACCACTGGCATTGATTGCTTCAATGACGAAGGCATATTAGGCAACTAACCTGAGTAATCATAGTGACATACATCAAATTAAACCATTCTATCGTGGTAAACAAAAGAGATAATTATCTAGGGCAGCATATCTAAACCGTTTCAATTGTTAAAAAAAAAGAGCCCTGAACAGCATATCGCCGATAAGCATCACAGAAACACGAGGTTCAATTTTAGAACATTCCCAATGGAGTCACTGAGTAATAAACTCACAAAATTACCACCGTTCGTACTGCACTGAAACTCGTAAAATACAATGAATAACAAAGCAACAGGAATATCTGTCAATAATATATTTCCAACCATTATTAAGGGATTTCAATAAAGAAATTCTTTAAACAGCCAAAGTATCAGGCGGTGAAAAGAATAACAACTATGGAACAAAATAAAAAAAATTCAGTGATTCAGGTACGTCAAACCTTAGATCGATAATAATCAAAGGTCGATACAACTATGATGATACAGTGATTCAAGCGGTGACAAACTTCACAAGTATATGACTCTCATACAGATAACAAACATCGTAATGCATATAGTTATAGCTCTAATGAATATGCATCTGTAGATTTTTCCCAGAGATCACCAGCATAGGCAAGTAACTAAAATGTCTGCACAGCTGTGTACCAGAGATAAATATAAAGCGATTCACTTTATTCTAAAATACATGTAAAATATTAATCTAATTAGCTATTAAAATCTCACCTTTAACCTTACAGAAGATGTAAATATAAAAAACTAAATCTTTTAAGTGGATTCTTATAAATAATGGCCATCATTTATACCCTATCACAAATTATGAATACATATTAAAAAAACAAAGCCTCTCAAAATTTGAACCAAATATTACGAAAGCCAAAGCCTCTCAAAAGATTGAAGCAAATATTGCAGAAAATGCTTGCTTATTTTAGAGACTTCAACTTCTCGGTTCTTTGCTTTTAAGTCAATATTAAATTTAATATTGACTCTCTTTTTATCACAAGTTAAAATGAGATCTAAAAGAACTTGAGAAGAAAAAGAAACTCACACTACAAAGCATATAGAACAAGATAAGTAATACCCAAAATTTAAATTACAAAATTTTAATATGAAACTTAAATTACAAAATTTAAAAAATTACTTTTAAAATAAAACTAAAATATGTTTACAAGATTTATATTAAGAAATCCAGAAGAGCACTCCAAACTCTCTACTCTCCTCTCATCCTTCCTACAAGTAATCTCTCCGTTCTCTATAAAACACATTGCTCTACAAGGTGCAAATCTTAACCCCATCACTCCACCTCTTTTTATAGCCCTAAATGACTGGTTAACCCCTTGGCAAAATTCTAAATGTCCTTAAAACATAGCTCCCACTTAAGCTAATCTCAGTTGTATCATCTATTAAAGGCTCTAGATTGTACCACATATAAAGACACACCGAAGGCAACAGAGATCGACCATCCTTAGCAGTCACACCAACCGTGCCAATCGTGCGCTGACACACATCCTAGGAGGGATCCGGTGCGCCGTCGAGCTTGCCGCCATCAGGCTTGATGCTGCCCTGCCGCCAATGTGTCACCGCACCTCGACGAAACACCGGATGGCACCACCGTCCTGTGGGATCTTCAAGTAGCCTCACACCACCATTGCCTTGTCGTCGCCACCGGCCTCACACCAGCTCTTCTTTGTGTAAGTCTCTCACCACCACATGACTTGGCTGTGGCATCTCGCCACAACCACAACGTCGCCAATGTTGCTGCTTCTTGCCAAAGCATCAAACGACACCATCTTCACTTCTCGTTGTAACCAGCGGTGGCACACCACACCACCATAATAGCCGGCTTCACACGACCCTTGTGGCAGCTTCCAACCACCACATGGTAGTGGCATCACACCACAGTTGCGCGACAACGCCGACTTTTTGATGTAGTGGCATTGCACCATCGTACCATCTCAGCAGCAGCGTTGTACAGTCGGCCTTCTCATGGCATAACACCGTGAGATCACAGCTAGTGGCATCACGCCGCCGGCGGGCCACCTTGTTGACGTTGTTGCCGATCACCACACGACACCGGCCAACTACTTAGCTCTAGGATCTTCAGGCTCTGATCACGATTCCCTCCGCTCCTTTAATTAACTATCTCTCTCTACTTTTTAACACGCAAAAAAAAAAGAAAAGGTGGAAGACGACATAAGAAACACACGTAGGACTACATTTTGCATTCTCGGCAAACCAGGCCACACATTTTCATTCATCTATCAAGTATTTATATACACAAAAGAACTGCACAAACTACACGCACAACCCCACACATGCACGATCTATTCTCTAGGCACTAACTTGAGCATGCACAGCATGGATATGCATGCAGCTGACATGACTAACCCAACAAACTCCAGTAATACACGCACATGCAGCCGGCTAATCACTAGCTCATCTACAGGCCATCATCAAGTAAATGGCTAACAACGTGACTGACTCAGTCACCATGCACATGCACATATAGATAACGTGCCTCAACTAATTAAGTCAAGATTATCCAACAATTATTTCCTTCAATTCCATGATCATGTTAGTAGTAATTTTCTAATCAGACTATTCAAATACTAAGAGATGGATGGGTCTAATCACAAGATGCATCTCACATTAATCTCTTGGCTACAAGTACCATTGTCTCTTCTACATGCCAATAGAACATGCAGAAACCAAGCATGGCTAGTGGATTATTGTCTTCCATACAATGACCAAATTAGCCAATTCTAATCAAGATTATTTTAGTGAAAAGAAAAGAGAAGAGGTCTTATCAGCACATGCATTGCACATTCGTCTCTTGGCTACAAGTTCCGATGCATGGATAAGATGCTTGACGGCACATACCACAGCCAAGTAAAGAATCCATGCCTTCCATCCCTGTTCCTACCAACCTCTAGGACATAAAACAGGAAAAGGGCAAGCAACTCGATATGGTAAACGAGGACGACATTTGGCAGCTAAAACACGCGAGACAGTGTATTGATGGCATGGAACGATAAGAGAGCATCAAAGAGTCAAACTTTTCTGCCCCATCCTCGATTGTACTCAGCCCTCCAAAAGTACTCGAAATGATTGCTCTAAAACAGCTTTAAGGGCTTCTTATGATCGCGGAAACAGTTCAATTTCTTTAAAATTGCTATAAAATTCGTTCAAACCAAATAGACCCTAGAAGCCTTCCACAATCTTGCATCCAATTCCCAATGTAAAAAAAATATAAGCTTCAAGAACACTTTAAACAATAGTAGTAATCATATACTTGAACGCAAGGCAACATCTTACGCAAATAAGCGCCAAATTAACCTGTAAATGCTTGAACTTTTTAATTTCCAGCTTCTAATAACAAGACTACATAGCTTGCTCCATAGCAGTAACAGCAACATTAACAAGAAACGAGAATTATGCCACTACTAATAGAAAAGACGGTAATCCAGTAAACTAAGCTAGTAACTAGACCAAAGAAAAGGAGATTTGTAGTAATCAATGGGTACCTCATGCTTACTCGATCTTGTTGTGTACTTTCAGTTCAAGGTGCTGCCATAGCCCAACCCGCCAAGGATGAGCGGCCCGCCGCTGCCGCCGCTGTACAGGTGCGGTGGCACCGCCGAGGCGCTGCCGACTTGCAGGTCCGAGATGCTGGGCACGGCGACGGCGGCGGCGTGGCTGGACTTATCGTTGCTGGTGGATGCCATGCCGCCGCGGCCGTCGTCGGCACCCTGGTCGTACAGGAATCCCCTGAACATGTGGCCGTTGATGGTCACCGCCGCCTGGTACGCCAACTCGTCATCGCCGTCGTCGACGGACGTCACCCGCACGCACCGGAACACCGCCGGCGCGCGCACGTGCCGGGGTAGGGCGTCCTTGAACGACGCGACTGCGATGAATTGACGGAGACAATGCAAAATGGTTAAGGTTCCTGGATTATTGTTCGGCCAGCGGCGCCACGTGGGAGTGGGATGTCCTTACCTTGGAGGCTGGAGGAGGTGTCGAAGCTGCGGGGAGTGGTGGCGTTGGAGGTGGAGGTGCGGGAGGTGGTGGTCGTGGTCTGGGAGCCGAGGAGGCGTGGCTTCTTGGCCGAGGCGTTCGTGGCCGGGAAGGCGGATGAATTGGGAGGGGAGGAGGTGCCGGCGAGCTGCTGGCGCTCGCGGCGGCGGGCGGCGGGTATCCAAGTGCTCCTGACGTGGGTGGGGCAGTCGAAGCCGCGGCTCTTGCAGCACGTCCGGCACCGGTGGTGGACGCAATCCTTCTTCGCCTGGTTGCCGCAGTCGTGGCATGTGGCCGCGCCGGAGCCCGCGGAACCGCCGATGCCGCCATAGTACAGCATGGGGAGTGGCTTCTTGTCGGCGGAGCCGGCCGTCGTCGGCTGCGACTGCCAGAAGTGGATGGCACTCCCGGGCGGTGTCCCCGCCGCAGCCGCCGCCGCGGCGTTCGTCGACTTGGCAGTGTCAGCGTCGAGCGCGCACAGCCCCGTCCCGAGCAGCGGGGACACAGGCTCGGCTGCGGCCGCCGCGGCTCTGTGGTGATGATACGACGCGGCAGGGGCGACGAGCACCATCCCGACGTCGCTACCGCCTGCAGCTGCTATCCCGTAGTTGAGCGCGGCGGCCGCCGCCTGGCACGACGAGGCGGCGACGGGTCCCCAAGGCGACGCCGCCCCCGCTGACGCGGCCGGCGCCGTCGCGGCTGCATTGAATCCGAGCGACAGGTCGTCCCCTCTGCCGCCCCCTCCGGCCGACGCGACCCAGTCCGCGAACGCGCCGGAGTCGGACTGGAAGCGCCGCCCCGCCGACGACGCCACGCTTGCTCCCCTCCCCAACCGGCTAAAAACCAAGCTCCAAGAAAAGCGCGAGAATACCGCGAAGATGCTGCTCACCACTTCACCGTTAGAGCTACGGCGCTAGAACCTACTATCCCCTCCTCCGTCCTTCTCCTCCACTATAAAGAATCTCTCGCAAGCGAAAAAGAAAGAGACCCTCCAGTCCCTACTACGCCCTAGCCTCCTCCTTTCGTCTCCCTAGCCGCTGCTTGTGCTCTTCTTTATCTCTCCCAATCTTTTCAACCAGATGGATAGAGAGAGACGAGAGAAAAGAAAGCGAAAGGAAAGGAGGAGAGTGAGAGCAGCAGCGGCTGCGTGGAATTGAAGTGGCTCTGGCAAATTCCTCTGTGCCTTGGCGCTGGGCGCAGTGGGGAATCGAGACTTCTTGTGGGGGCGGAGGGCAGAGGAGGCGCTGGGCGGACGCGAGCTCAGCTTCTGCGGCCGCCGTCTGCAGACTGCAGCAGCAGAAGCAGCGCGCGATAAAAGCTGCACCCTATATTGCCCTGGCCGCCTAGATCGGCAGCAACTGCGCTGCGCCCGCGGCTTCCCATTGGGCGTCACGCGTCGCCTTTCTCCTCTACTAGGGGCCTAGGGCTCTAGTAGTGCTCTAGACCGTCGAGGTCTGTTTCTACTACGCCGGCTACGACTACAGCTACAGCTACTCTCCTCATACTGTTGCTGTTAAAAAAGGGTCTACTACGTTGCCGGCGAGCGAGGGGGAAAGGGCAGGCGCGGCGCCGGCACCCCAGTCCGTCGGTAAATGCGGCCACCACCTGCTACAGACGGAGAGACGGAGCAATGTCGCCATCGTAGCGGGACGTGCTTGGTGGCGAATGATCGAACAATGTGGTTTGACAGGCTTGTGGCGGGTGCTGCCCGCGCGGCGTCGTTTCGGCGCGTCTGATTGGGGAGGCTTGACGTGAGAACTTGCGGCCACGTTCTTTTGTGATTAGACCCATATTTTATGTCGATTTTTTAAATATTTTTTAAACGGCTGACAAATATATTTTATATGAAAAATTTTATATACAAGTTATTTTAAAATATGAAATAAATAATTTTTTTAAGCTTATAATAATTAAATCCGCTAGTGCAGTTTAGGGCTTATTAAGAACATAGGGATAAAAGGATATTCATTTTTGATCTCTAAAGCTCCATTTGATTAGCTAGCCAAAACTTGATGGAAGAGGGAGACAAAGGCAGCAGGTTTAGGATCTTGCTAGAGGAGATCGATGGGTTCAATGGAGTCTATAGGCTACACGTGGTCGTGAATGGCCTTCGTCGGGATCTAGAGGCCGCTTGCCGGCCCCGTCAACCTCGTCTTCACCTATCTGGCAGCTATCTTCAGCCTATAGCGAAAGGGAGCGACAGAGCTCAAGATCTTAAGACGGGAGACAACGTGGGTACAGAGCTTGTGGCGGAAGCTGTGTCGAGGGAGCCTAGAGCGAACGCTCAAAGCTTAGGATCTAGCACACACGGCCCTATCAATCTCTACTCCACCGGCCCTGGCCGAGGAAGAGAGCGGCAAACAACGATGGAGATTAGAGCAGCAACGACACTTGAAAGTGGGGTTGGTGGAGAGATAGAGGAGGGAGGGGCCAAACCAAACAGAGAAAGGGGCAACACCGAGACGGTGCGCCGCTCACCACTCGAGCGATGCAAGGGTAGGGGAGGTGAGGAGACCTACTTTTGGCTAGTGGAGGAGGTTGGCTACATTTGGTCATCCAAAAGATTGGTTTGGCCATCTGGATAACTTGACCATTTATATGGGGAATTTGTTGGAGCACGTTTTTCCCTATATTGTCAAATTTTGGCTTGGAGAGTCAAATAGACATTTTGTTGAGGATGCAAAAACACACAATTAGGGTTCCTTTAAAATCCATGATGAAAAAAACAAAGGAATGGAGAAACATATAATTTTAACATAAATGAATGGTCATTTGAGTAGACTATAGGAAAACGCAGCGATTGGATGAGAGAGATAAACTCAAAATAAAAATTTTCAAGATGTTAGAGCTCTTGTATTCTTTCCTCCTATATCTATATAGGATTATGTAAGAGTTTCGATGCAACTTTGTGTCTTTCTATCTCTCCTCTCTCCAATAAACCACCACATAACCTAAAATTTTCATGTATTTTTCCTACACGCCAACCAAACATCAAGTTTGAGCAATTCATGTGGTTTTACTTTTGTATGATCCAACAATTTGTGGCATACTATTTATATATATTCGTGTGTTTTCATAATCATATGTTCGAAAGGAGCCCTGAAGGCCTTATTAGTGCTCCAAACCATTTGAAGCACAATTATATGCAATGTGCATACTACTTGTCCACAATCTTTTAAAATTTATTTATAAATATGAACATTTTAAATTGCTACTTGTCCTATCAATCACCTCTCATTCAAATTTGTGCTAGAAATTCTTATATTTGTGAACATAGGGAGTGCTTTCTTGCTAGCACCTACCAGTGCTTTCTTGCTAGAAATTCTTGTCTTTTTTCTACAATGTTTACTACATCTTTTTTTCTCTACGTTGATAGAGCAGTAGTAAAAAATGCCACCACCATCCTTTGATCCCATGTCCTCAACCGAAGCTCTAGGGCTTTGTCAGTGATATAGGAAATAGGGTGGCCCAAATGAAGGCAGGAAGATGGGGTGGGGATGCCATGTCATCCACTCTTCAAACCAATTGAAGATGATGAGGGCTGATGGTGCAATGCCATGTGGCTCCTCTCAAGGGATGCGGAAAACCATGACCACAGGGAGCAAGGGTGGAGCCCCGCACTTGGCTACCATGACCTAACTCTAGAGCTCTCACCAAGCTAGTTGCCCTCGAGGTGACCAGGAATGGGAGCAAAAAGCACCCTACTAGTAAGAGGGTGACTAAAGCAAGCTATTCTACCTTGGGTGTCAGTCACCTCATCATTTAAGAGTAAGAAGATGGTTATCTACCACATAGTACTTAATTTAGGGGAGGTGTAATAAGACGGATATCTACCCCCACATTGCTTGACGTTGGAAATATGGTGGCAATTCCTACTAATGCACATCACTTCAACCCTTGTTTGCCCTGACATGGGCATGGGAAAGCAAGAGGCGCAATTGACTACCACACTCTCTACCCAAGACCACCTTTGCGCTAATTGTACCTAGATGTGGATAGGTTGCCCCAACCACAGGCACGACATGATAAGGACTATTCCAACAAGCCTATGTGGATTGAGCCGGGGCGTGTGGCAAGCTCCTAGCATGCCTTGAGCTTGATGGACCCCATGTGAGGCTCACCTAAGCTCGGCGGTGTAAACAAGATGGATGAATTATGACAAGACTCTCCATACCTAACCTCTGGGCACTAAACATCTCTCTTCTATAGTATGGTCATATAGCGTCCCCCAAGTCAGTATAAGGGGAGAGTTGAGGCCGACTAAAGGAGGATTGAACCCTAGAAGCTATAACACATAGTTGCTTTCTGTAAAGTTCCTATGAAATCCGAAGGACAAAGGGAGAGAAACTACTATGAGTTTGAATGACTATGTAAACTCCTTCGTCGGGAGAGCAGTGAAGAATCCAACAAGAGTAGGGTATTACACCTCCGGATGACCCGAACCTATATAACTCTTACGCGTCTATTCCCCCAGCCGAACTCATCCAAAGAGGGTCCCTCAAGATCCCTGCTATCGGTGTTTGATCACCGATAGGCTTGTTCGGTTTAGAGGAATCTCATCCCATGGAAATATGAATGCATATATACATCAATTCATAGGAATTTTCTATGAGGTTTAAATAAATGAAAATTTTCTTATGTTTTCTCTATAACTTATAGAAAAGTAAATTTTTCTTTGGGTTTCTTGTACTTCATTTCTACAAACTTTGCTTTTCCTTCAAACCGAACATGCCCTTAGGCATGAAAGAATTCTCCAACGCAATCTATTCTAATGATGTCTTTTGTTTTCTTCAACAGGACAAGTCAATACTACTATTTAATAGGAGTAGTAGGGAAGTTTCGCCTAGTGCTCTTTTGTTTTTTCTTTTGTGTGCTTCGTGGTGTTTCGGTTGAGCTTTGTGCAGAAGCCAAATGCTTCCATTTACTTAATGAAATATCCATTATATGGATAAATCTATATTGACTGTCTTCCTCAAGCCACCAACGTTCTTCTCATCCCTATCAACATCTTCCGTACGTCTAATGTTGGCATCTTGACACTCTAACTCCATGATAATGGAGAGAGCCTAGGGTTTTATCAAAGCTCTAAATTGGCTATAACCGTGATGTAGACTGACAGCAGGTTTTGTGAGCCTAGCCACATCCTCCTTATCCCCAAGGCAATAGTGACGCATCAAGCGATGAGTCACTCTAAGGAGGCTACAATAGCATCTCATTGCTATCTAGGCAACAGTGGTTTGGAGCTTCGAGACAATGATAACTTCCTCATCTCTCGACTATTGTTAGTGCAAAGCTTTATATGCAACATTGACTTGAAATCTAAACCTACGACTATAGCGACGATTTACTCAAGGTCAACATGGCTACCTTATCTCATAGAGAGGAATGGGGTATTTCTTATAGATCCATCTATAGACGGAGGCAACATGCCTCATCGGCTCATCTTCAATAGGATAGAAAGAAGATATCACATTTTTCTCTAGGGATGAATCAACCAAAAAATGATTAGAAGTGTACAATCTCTACCAAAATGCTTCTGGATTGGTCAAGAATTAACTAGATTTATAAGTTTAACTATTTAGTTGTGACTGACAAAACAAATTTAAAGGGATTTCTATACAGAGCAACCTAGTGCACTGGATAGCATGTGTATTTCTAATTATTTTATGCTATAGTAATTACAATACTACTCCAACTTGATAACTAGAGCATTAGTATACAGGACCTGGATAATTATTTTTCTATTGAAAATCCAAATAAACCTAGAAGTCACTGGACTTTCCAATCTCCCGCTACAACTTAATTTCCAAAATACCCCCTACAAATTTATTTTATCTTTTAACTTTCCACCAATGTCTAGTTTTCACTGATTTCTCTTTGCATTCAACCATTTCTCTCATCCAATGGATATCAGCATAGTGAGTGAAGTTGCTCCCTATGTCTTGTCTTTGTTGGGCATGTGATTTAATACACTTTTTTTCTGATAATTATCATGATTTATTGTCATACCGTCGGTGGAATTAAAGCATATAAAAATAAAAGGTGAAAGGAAACCGAGTCACACATCTTTTGGTGGCAAAGGCAATTCCTCTCACCATGATGGAGAGCCATGGGGCATGAGAAATGACTGAAAAATAGATAGAAGTAGAAAGTTTAAAGAGAAAATAACTTGTGTGGAGTGTTTTGTATAAAATTAAGTTGTAGGGAGAGATTGAAAAGAGTAGTGACTTATAGCTAGTTATTTGGATTTTCTCCTTATTTTCTAGGTGTGCCACTGGCTAATCCAGGTGTAGAAATGTTGAGCTACGATGCTATAATCAGACTAAGGTATGGTCTTCTTTGAAACGGAATTTGTTTTGCAGAATATTTCTATAGGAATTAGCTGTAAAAAATTATTAAAAGATGCACTTCTATCATGACTAAGGCTTTGTTCGGGAGAGTGATTGGGCTGAGCTTTTTAGTGACACACTAAACAAAGCATTCTTTAGTGCTTAATTGATCGAGTATTAATTATGATAATTTTTTTAAAAAATATATTTATTTGATTTTGCTAAAGAAATTTTATATAAAATACTTTTACATAAAAATACCATTTATCAGTTTAAAAACGTAATTATAGAAAATGAGAAAGTAACCAATCCCAAAATCAGTTTAGAAGGAAGTGCTGCTTTTTTGAAACATGTGATTGAAAAAACAAAGGAATAGAAAAAACATTATATTTTGATAGGAATAAAAGTACAAAATAGATGATTGCAAAACACAAAAAATACATGAATGATGGTTTGATTAGAGAAGAAAAACACACAAATCGAATAAAAAAGTTAGACTTAAAGGAAATTTTCCAATAGATTTAAGCTCTTACTAATTTTCCTCGAAAATCTTAACAGGAGTATTCATTTATTAGAAATTTCAAATGAAATGATATGATTATATCGTTAGGCCCTGTAGGATTTTTTTTCCTATGGGATTAGAATCCTATAAATTTCCTTTGTTTTTCTTGCAAATTAAAGTGTGCCTAAATGTGTCTAAAAAAGAAGCAGGAGTAAACCCTTTTGATTCAAAGGAAAACGAAAGGAGTTTTTTAGGGCTACTTAGGAACACATGTTAGAAAAAACATATAAATAAAGAAAACACATGAATAGGATTGTACGTGTGAAACAAAGGATTAGAAAACATATTAATTTTATAGGACGTGGTGTTTGGAAATAGGAATTAAAGAATACTGGAATTCTAAAGCAAATAAAATAGTAATCTCAAATGGGTTTTTAGACTAAATTCTTCGTGCACAGGATTTCTTCAAAAGAGATTGGATTGCATTCCATTTTTCCTATAAAAACATGGAGAGTATATAGTGTTCGTACGGAATTCAAAAGAAAAAAAATCCTTCAAACCAAATGCATGCACAGTAGCCAATCAGAAAGTCCCTTTCAATCTTTATCTCTCCTCAAATTCTTGTGTTCACGGTCAAATCAATAGGTTATTTCTGTGTTTTGCAATATTTTATTTTATATTTATATTCTTGTCAAAATTTTATATTTTTTCTTACTAGGGTTTATCTTTTTCTTTTGTTCCCTGTGTAATGCAAGCAACTATCTGTACCGTGTCCTCTTGTCTCGTTGCCAAAGCCATATATTTCGGCGATAACCTCTCGTGGCTAGGGCTCTATGCAAGGATATCGCCAACTGTGGAGGCCCTGTTTTGTAGCCGCTCATGCTATTCTGGTCGTCATCGCTATCACTATAGCGCAGGTCTTCGTCCCAGTGAAGAAATGAAGGACCCGATTTTACTTTTTCTGTTTTTTGAAGTCCTTCTTTACGAATTTCAAGACTAGATGGTTATTTGGTCATCTTTCAGGGTCTTTCCTCTAAAACTGCTCGTGCTTGTAGCTGTTCATCAATACTACTCTACGCTGAGACCTTGGCCTCGGTGTTTAGTTTTTTTTTTAAAAAAAAACCCGTGCCAAGGACGGGATGAATCACACACAGTTGCACACCAAGCTGGTTCGGCCACGTTACCCGCGCACGAGGCTCACGTCCGTGCGTGCGAAGATTATTGGCGCGGTGGCAGCGGGACGCTGGAGGCGGTGGAATCCGGAAGGGCGGCCGGGCCCCGAACTGTACGAGGCAGGCGGGCGGACGGGCCAGCGTCCCGCCGCCTACCACCTCTGGTCTTCCATTCATGTCGCCCTGTCTCCCCTCCCCTGCGCTCGCCTCGTTGTCCCCACGCTCCCCCTGTCGCTCCTTCCCTCTCTCTCTCTCTCGCTGTGTGAAATTAAAGCCTCGCAGAGTCGTCGCAGGCATCAGGCGTGCAGAGGCCCTTGTGCTCCGGTTGGCTGCAGGACTGCAGTTGCAGAGGATGGCAGCGGCCCCCTAGATCTGTTGTTTTTTTTTTTTTGTTCTTGGTTCCACGCGGGCGCATCTCGCGGCCGGCCCGGAGCACCGTGCCCGCCAGGGATCTCAGGCGTCTGCGCTGCAGCCAGCGCCTCGTGAATTCTACTATCATAGTATAAAATAATAAAATAATATTATCTTATCTGTATATATAATAAGAAGACATAATTATGCCTATAAATAACTTGCCCTGTATAATGATAATGATAATGTGTCATAGCCGACGAAGAGAAAAATGGCCCATAATAAATGACCTGTGAGTAATAAATAGGGCATTTTTTAAAAAAACTTATTTATTTTCTTTTGGTATAAAACTTCACGATGACAATGTTTGAGGACCTACTCTTCCGATCTATCGGATGGAGTAAGCGACATATGACGACGTAACATAGAGAAAGTGATAAAACCCTAAATTATTTTCACTTATGTCGAGTTGAGATAATGACTTGGTATTTATAAAGATATCAGTATACGTGATTAAGATGCCTATACGATTTTTATAATATGTTACCGAACCAGATAAGTCGTACGTAACATATTCAGACTTTACATTAGGATGTATGATGAAGACACATGCATGATTTCTATAACGCGTTACAGAACGTGAGATAAAGTAAAACAAAACTATAAAAAAACATTTAGGTAAGTATGAGAACCTAATTATAGAAGGCCACATGTGATAACGAAACGAGTAAGTATGAGGGTTTAATTTTAATGAAACACACGCATGTCCCATGATGATGAGCAAACCACACGACTTCCTCGAGCTCTCTGCACCGTACATGACTTAAATAGTTAAGATAATACCCATTCTTATAATTCTCATCTCTTAAAATTAGCAAGATTGTATTAAATATTTTTATATAAATTTTATATGGCGGGTATTTGAGACTTACCATTTATAAATTACAACATGATCTCAGGCGCCTGCGCTGCAGCCAGCGCCTCTCGTCAATCCATCGATCCATCAGTTCGGTCGGTCCCTTGCCTGCCCCGCCCGGCGCAAGCTCTGCTTTGGTGAGATCGAACCGCGATTCCCGTGTCTGTACCCTGTACCGTCTTTCTTTAGTTCCATCGTCTGCATGGGGTGGGGGGCCAGGCCAAAGACCCCGAAGGTCGTACTAATCTCGTAGGTGCCCGCAGGGATAGACATTCGGTAGAGCAATTCGGTCCTAGTCTTCTGTGTTTTAAATGTTTTGACCATCTAACGTTGAATACCAAATGTATTGCAGAATAGGTAAGACCTAATAATTCAAGACTCATGACCGAATTAGAGATAAAAAAATAAATTTAAACAAAATTCAGGAGATGAAAAAGAAATTACAAATCGAGATATGGAGGAGGCTATGACAGTGGGAGTGGACAAGGCGTCAGCACGTCGGGCTCGGTGAGATACGACAGTCGGCGACAAAGGCGTCCGACTCCGCGACATGCGGCGGTCGATGGTTTCGACGGTGGAGCGGGCGTTGTTGGTTGTCATCGGAGGCCACGACCCACATGACGTGCCAGGCGGCGGCGTGGAGAGCCGAGGTCCGAGGCGAGGACGATGTTGATGGCCGCAGCACCGGCGGAGGCATTGGTCGCCTGGCGTGGACTGGTGTGTCGTGCTAGTGGAGTGTCTGAGGGAGAGTGAGTAGGGTTTACTTACAAAAACGATAGAAACCGGACTTTCCAAAGACACAA
The DNA here is from genome assembly GCA_030770085.1 of Oryza coarctata. Taxonomy (NCBI): domain Eukaryota; kingdom Viridiplantae; phylum Streptophyta; class Magnoliopsida; order Poales; family Poaceae; genus Oryza; species Oryza coarctata. The sequence continues at coordinate 13,050,265 of CM061471.1, forward strand.
ACCGTTCGATTTTTTGTTAAAATAATATTAAACTGAATTTTAAATTTTTGATAACATTTATCTATATTTCATCAGTTACTGCTTATAAGCGGTTTTTATGGTAATTGTGAACTTTGTTATCTTCGACGCTATCGGGTTACGCCCACTTACGCAACTGTTCTACCTCTAGCGCACATGTGTTGTAAAGGCTTATTGGTAAATCAAAGGTTGATTATAAGTTAAAATGGTTTATTAGTGGTTACAAATAATTTATATTTATGTATATGTCATTAGTGACTCCAATATATAAAAAAACCTATATTGAAAACTATATAAAAAAATAACACGTTAAGTCCTAAAAATTACTACATTAATTAAAAAAACATATACACTATTAAATCTTTATGGGTAAGATTTTAACTGTATAGATTGATGTTATATTTTTATTGGAAATACAAATATATTTTGAGTATTCAGAGAAATAGAGAAGAAATCGTATATAGGAGTAATCAAATAGCAATTTAGGTAGACAAAAGGAATAGGATTGTTCCTGGCACACCCGATTGAAGCAAGCTACCTGTGCTAGAGTTGGATTGTAATTAAGTAAACGTGATAGCCGCCGTGTACTGTCCGGATAATCATGTAGTCTAATGCATGCAGGACACAAGAAACCAGCAAACCAACTAAAGAAGTGATGGATCAAGCATGTTTTTCCATTGACTTTGATCAAAGTTAATCAACATTGATTAATCGAGTATGAATTGGACTCAGATGGCTTTATTGTTCCATGCAACTTAGCCTCAGACGAATGCAAGCAGGTAAGAATGCCGATGCTGTAACTATAGATTTTATTCGTTTGAACTTTTAAAACATTGAACATCAATATTTAATTGAGTACATTTTTCTTTATAAATACTTTTAAAATATTATAATTTTGTTAGGTATATATTATCTTATTAAAATAATAGAAAAATAAGCATCAATGTTTGCTCCTAAGATATAGAAATTAGCATATTAATCAGAAAAAAATACAATATAAATTGTTGATTGTATAGTTACAATGGTTTGGATTAGTTCAAAGAGTACCTATAAAAATACAAATTCATAAAAGTAAAGTTTTAAAAGAAAGAAAAAAATACAAATGTTAGATATTTTTCAAAAAGCATCACGTTTACTATGGAGTCATATAAATTACCACGTTAATTAATTAAAGAAAATGAGAAAAATCTACACCTATAGAATGTAGTGAGATCAGATTATAAGATTGTAGATTAAGAAAAATAAATAAATGAAGAGTTTCATAAGAATTTAAAAAAACTATATTTTGTATTTAGACAAGAGGTATATATATGTGTTCTCTTTTGATTATCAAAATGACAAAAATTTAGGATTATCAATTAAAAATGGTCCATCTAGCTTTAAAATAGATTTTCATAAAGTAATTTTATTGGAGCCGTGGGAGGGCTAGTCACTCAAGGAAAAACAAGAGTTGTGAGAGGGCAACCCAAGCTACAACAAACGAGTAAGGTAGGTTAGTGGTGGTAGCAACAATAGATGTCACTTCTAAAAGAATCATGATAGCTATAAGTTTTAATTTTATAACATACTTAAAAAAGAAACGAGTAGATGAATGATAAAGAAACATGACAGTTGTCATGAGAGAGCGAGCCAAGGGATGACAAAGGCATATGGTGGTGGTGGTGGATTTTTAAAAATATATAAAAACAGAACCTCAAAAATGAGATGCATAATTTTATAAGGTGTTTAATGAATAAAAATAGTGACGAATAAGCAATTAGATGGGCGGCGAAGGAGTAGACAAGTGACATTGTGCTTAATGAAATAGGATAGCTGTAGACTGTTGAGGAAAAGTATAAGTGACGGCTAACTCTAGCCGGAAGACAAGAACACCAATGGAAAGGATAGCATAGTGGTGGCTAGCGAGACTTATCAAAACTTTTATAGAGGATTTTTTAAAAATAAATTTCTTATATTTTAATAGAGTGGGAATGCTGAAAATTGTTGTAGTTACTTACTCCATATGTTATTTCTCTATATAACAGTATTTTTTAAAAAGATGCTAACTAAACAATACATAATTTTAAATATAATATCAATTTTTTTTTCAAAGCTAGCCACGTAATTACTCAGGCCACATGCTTGTTATGTTTTAAAATTAATTTTTTTATAGCAGCTAATTCTTTTTTAGGGCGAAGGATTAGGCCCTGCTGTGTGCGAGGCTAGAGCTCGTGTCCGTATCAAGCGCAGAGGCGGAGGCAGCGTTCACGCCTCGCCGGTGGGGCGCGGTCACGTACATTACGTCAGGCTGCAGCGCGCGGCTATCCTATCAATGTCAGACGACGGCATGGCTGGTTTGGTGTACCCGAGCACCGACGGGTAAGCGACAGTTCGACAGCCTTTTTTCGCTTGGGCATGCCACGGCGGCGTTGCGCATGTACCGCGTGGACTAGAAAGTCATCGCTGAGGTAGGACATGGTTTATCGGTCACAGTTAAAAGTGGTGTGTGCAACGCAGAGAGGAGAGGATCAAGCGTGACAAGGACCAGGAATCTCCCTCGGCATATAGTATAGTATGAGCTAGGGTCCACAATCTCGACGGTTTTCGTGAATTTCCGGCGTCTCCAGCTGGCTTGAAATGCGCATCTAGAATTGGTTTTGTTCCAAACTTCGATGGGGCTCGAAATTTGCCAGCAAATCAAGATTATAAATCCTGGTAAGAGTTTAAACGATATCAACCGTGCGTATGCGTGGACACTAGTCGACTCACGCTAATAGTTGGTCTATTCTAGTTCAACAGTTTTTTATTTTTAAAAAAACTTTTGGGGTCAAAGAATGAAATTTAGTACTCCTAGATCCATTTGAACTATAATGGACCAACCGTTGCTTGTGGGCTGACCTGGGTCCGCTTGGACAATTGGTGCCTTAGGGCCCTATATATGGCATATGGTCTTCGTCTAAGAAGATCAGTTCCTGACAGTTGCTAGAGAGTTTTCATATTTTATGCTTTTTCGCCGGGCCTTTCTTGTGTCATGCTCACCATAATGATAATGAAAACGTGTTTCGTTGGAAGTTTTCGGCCGTTGAATCAAGAATTAGATGGTTCAGGCTGTGTGCAAGTGCATGCTATTGTGACATGGTATTATGCAGGATAAAAATGCATGGCAACTACACCTGGATCTCCATTCTCTTGCCCAAACACTAAGAGGCAACGCTGCAACAATGGCTGGCTTTGAGGCAAAATTTTAATCAAAGCAAAGAAGTCAATACGCACACTAATTTTATAAGGCCCAGTTCAAATGTGTAATTCTGCTGGAGCTATTCACGGATCGGAAAGCAGCCCACGATTAATCACGTATTAACTATTATAAATTTTTAAAATATATTTATTTGATTTTTTTAAAAAAAACTTTCATATGAATTTTTTTATAAAACATACGAGGAAACGTGTTAATAGAAAAACGAGGGAGTTAAAAATCCATAGTTGCTCTAAGACCCAGTAAATTAAATGCACAATTGAAACCAAGATATGGATACGTGTTAACAGTTGACTATGGACTGCTTGCTTTTTTTCTTAGAGGATACTAGGTCGGACGCGTGCGTGCACTCACGCTTAGACGTATAGAGGTAGACGAAAAGCTCACAGCTTATGACCAGCTTGTCTCAGATCAGCTTAGCTCCTCACATTTTTCTAACTAGCCAAGCTACTGTTTTAGCTTGCTAGCCATAACGAGTCGTACGCTGCTCGCGAGCTTAACGAACTGAGGGCATATGATATGTCATATGGCAGCTGTCAGGCCATCAGAACTTTAACAGGCAGCAACTCACTAAAAAACCAACTTGGCGGCCCAGACCTTCAGTAGGACGAAAGAAAAACAGTCCAAGCGAGCGTCGCTCGATCGATCGATCCGGAAACACTAACGCTAGTCGTTCGTTCCCCTCATTCGATCGATTAGATCCCGTCCCCCTCAGAACCCTAGCCGCCGGCCGCCGCCTGCCGCTGCGCTCCTCCCAGGTCCCCGGCCTCGCCCCAGCCCGCCCGTCGCCGTCGGCCTCGCGACGTCACGCCAACGCCCGCGCGGCCATGGAGGAGGAATACGAGGTGCCAGAGCAACGATATTGTTTTTCTCTTTTCTTTTTTTGTTATTGCCTTGCGGTCAGCTAGCCAGTTGCTGTGAATGAGTGAATCTGTGATTGTTGTTCGTTTTTCTTTTTGTTGTTCTGGGAATTTATGATGATATATCGATATATAATTTATCCGGATGAATACACGATCCATTGAGCTCATATCCAGAAAGGAAATATCTCTAGACTGTTGTTTATATGCACGGTTGATTTTTTGGCTGCTATATTTGAACTTTTGAAGAACTGACCAATTCAGGACTATTGCTCACGAGCTGGCTAGCTAGTCGAGCCGAGTCAGCTCCTTATCCGAACAAGCTGAGCCAAGTTGGCTCGATATGCACCTAAACATCTATCCGCATAGTGTGATATGAGTGGTACATGCTTCACTATGAAATATACCTATATGTGTACTAGTAAGTATTTCTATATCTGTCTTAAAATAACTATATATTTTTTACTTATCTTATATATATAAATCTCATCTAATCTCAACTCAACGGTCCCGAGCCAGATAGAGTTAAAATCACTGTTCAGTTAAAATCCAACAATAACATTTAAATCACTGTTCAGTTATCAATAGTTATATTATTATTCATATATAGATATTTAAATATATCGCACCCTTTCAAATCTCTTTTATTATCTCCCTATATTAATTTTAGTTTTCTCTATATCTTTATTTAGTATTACGTAATATACTAATATCTCTGGGCCTTATTTAGACATGATGAAACCAGCCTAACCAAGCTTTTTTCGATTAATGCTATCCCTAGTCGATCTGGACTTAATCTATTTTTTTATGACTATAAATTTAACGTAGCATATACATTTCTACATCACTCAATTATTAAATACCCTAATTAGGTCTAATCGTAATTCTAAAAAACTTGTTTTTAGTTTTTATGGTGCCATCTTATTGTAGAGGATGTCGAAGATGTCAGATACTTGACGTCACTTCAACCAGCCCACTTTTATTTTATGACTAATATCCGCCATAATACTTTTATATAAATATAAAGATAAACATATTAGAATGTGTTTTATTTTAACAAGCCATAATGCAATTCTCTCTTATTTTAGAAAATTACAATACATTTATCCATCATTTTCATAAACTTTAATATATTTATTTTCTACTTTTATAACCTATAATGTAATGATTACTCAAAAGATGAAGTTATTTTGGGACAAATAAGTTGATAAAAAATAAAGTTATTTTTACTCCTTCCATCTTAAAATAAGATTATTTTTATCTATTCTAAAATAAATTCATCTTTTAATAATCATTACATTAAGATAAATATATTAAAACTAAATAAAGTGGACACAATTGTACTGATATTTGATAAAGTGAAGTGTATTCTTTTTTTTTATTTTTGGTATGTGTGGCATAGGTGAAAAATAAAGTTGTTTTAGTATAGTAGTATCTTCTAGAGATTAGATCCTATAAAAATATAAGCCCGTCCGAAGCTTATGACTTGAAACTGGATAATCGGGTTTCACCTTAAACAACATAACCGGCCGAAGCTGCTTTATTTTAGAGCATGTCAAAACTCCATTCCATACCGGCATGGTTCCCACCATTCTTGAATACTACTCCACTAGTTATTATATTGACGATTGTCATCTCACTTTGATCACATATACCTTTAGAAAAGTTTGATTACAATGAATGAAAGTTTTAAGATTATATTTATGACAGCGTTGAAAAAAATGTCCATTGGATTATACATGGACGGCAGATGGGTTGAAAAGCAACGTCTGCCGTAAATCTGCCGAAGGCAGAGGATGAGTCCCACTTCAACAATGTTACAACCTTTTTAGCTTGTAAACTTCCTGCTAAAGAAAGAAGTTGTAAAGAAAGAAGTGGTCAGACTAGCATGAAATTGAATAGTACTCGTGACAATTATTCGAGAATAAAAATAGCTGTGGTTTTGTCTCTCCTTTCTAATCATATTTATAATGAATATTAAAAATATATTGCAAGTCACACTTGCAAGTAAATATATCGTACATTGTAATTTGCCTAAATTTTACAATTGACAGAATTTACTCCATGATACTCTAGATTTAGATATTTGCTTTAGATATACTAGTTCTATGGTTTTGCTATATAACACTGTAGTTTCTAGTTTTGTGTTTATTTGATAAAAGATACTCTGATTATTATTTTAATATATTCTTTTAAAATATAGAGATAAAAAACTTTATAAAAGATGATTCTACCCTTTGCCACCTTGCAAGATGAATTTGAACAATTTTAGCTTAATTAAATATCAAAATGCAAAACTTGTCCTAAGTTACAAAAATGAGAATTGCCAAAACTTAAAAGAATAAAAGAAATAAAATTTGAACAAACACTGGTTGAATGTTTATAAAACAATCAAAATGAAAAAAATTAAAGAAATGTCAGATGAGTTTAAACAACTTTTTGTATTTTTTTAGTTACCACAATTTGGAAGAGTTTTGATTGTTTTAAATATGTTTATATTTAGCCAATATTTGCTCAAATTTCTCTTGCAATGTGATCTAAGGGTAACATTATTTTTTTATGTTTTATCTCTCTATTTAAGGATGATATATTAAAATAATAGTTAGAATATCTTTTAGCAAAAGCTAAAACACTATAGTGTTCTATGGTAAAGCTATAGAACTAAAGTGTATTAGAGCAAATTTTGCCTTACATATATCGTTTGATACAAATGTATTTTTTTAACAAAAATAGCACATAGGTAGTACTAAGTGACAACGAAGTACTAAAACTACAGTCAGATAGAAAAATAAATAAATTTCACGTTAGAACCCACCCTTTTCATCAAAGTTTTGTTTCAAAAACCTTTTAGCCAATATATTCTTTAGACTTTTCCCCTGTTTTTTTTTCCATTTTAGACCCCTTTATCTCAACACTATTGTTATCTTTGAGGTAGGTAGATGATGTAAGGATGGTGGCAAAGGCAGAGAGGTTAAAGGTGGCAATGGGTCCATACCTGCTAGGTTGTGCTACCTTAAACCCACCTTCACTATGAAGCTCTTTCATTAGAGGACCCAAATATACACGTGGATATAATTCAATATTCCAGTATTTCAAAGAGTTCTTAGAGGCCTAGAGGGGAGGGGGAGTTTGAATAGGCTCTTTTTAAAACAAATGCGAAAGCCTAAGGCGTAAAGTAGTCGAATTGTCCAATATCTAGTCGGACATTTTGATGGAAATCGGAATGTCCAAATATCGGAATATTTAACCCTACTAGAATACAAGCAATCAAGCATCCACATCCAATACTCGAATAAGAATATGTGCACAAATAACAACTAACTAGGAGTGGCACAAGAGCAAAGCAGCAAGAATGTAAAGAAAAAAAGTATTTCATGAGTTTTCCACGACGATGTGTTTACCAGAGTTCAAATCATTGAGTTATTTTACTCTCCTTTAGGGATCTCACAAAGAACTGGGTTTTTTTTAACTCTAATCTCGTGAGATTGCACCAATGTACTCCTCCTCTAGTAGTAGTATCTCTTTTCTTATGTGGGCAAAATCCAACATTTACAAACTTCTTTTGGCCAACCACAAGTAGATTGATGACTCGAGAGTAATACCTAACCATTTAAGAGTTCTCAACCTCTAAGCTTAACAAACACCATATAACCCTTAGACAAACCCCGGCACTCAAAATTGAGTGAAACACACACTAGGTCTCAGTCCTCCAAATCCTCAACTACGAAGATTTGATTCACAAAGCACAAGAGGATTTGAGAAAGGGAGAAAAAAAGGCTTAAAGAGGCAAATCACCTTTAGCACTAAGCTCAACCCAAAGCAATTTTAAACATCATAAATGGGTAATCATAAAAAAGGTTGGTAGGGATTTAAATAGGTCCCTAAAATTTGTCCGTAGGGTCTACAGTTCAACAACCCACGTCAAATAGTATAACTTTAAGATCAGATTGTATGATCATGTAAGAAGGCTCCCAAATGACTTAGAAGGAGCATAGCAACAAGTTAAAGTTATGTGAGATTTCGGATAATACGAGGTGTTGGATAGTCCAACATAAGTATTGGATACTCCAAAAATATAGGGTCATCAACCAGAGATCAAAGAGTGGAAGAATTTCGAATGCTCTAATATCATCAGAGTCCGATTGTCCAATTCAGCCATCAAAGTATCCGATCAACACTTAGCGCAACACTTAAAAAAACAACATTTTAATTCGACACAGGGATCGAAGTGCAGCAAAATTTTAGAAACTCCGAGACATCGGACATTCTGATGTTGTGTTGAATAGTCCTATATTTTCTATAGATATGTAAGAGGTGAAATTTCAGACGATCCAAAGCATTGGATAGTTTGATACTTTGTTGGATAAGAAAACTCGGGAAACACTTAAAAGAAACACTAATGTTCAACCCAATTATATACAATACATGTGGTATATTACATCATTCTAGACTCAAGAAAGCGAAAATATACAAGGATTACCATTTCCAAAATGCTGATATTTCTTGATTCAATCATTGGATCACATTTTGAGCTTGCATGCACTTAGATACTCCTAAATGCATTGTCATTAGCACTATAATCAATTAGAGGTCCTGGAGTATTAGGCCAATTTGGTTGGCTAGCTGGACTGGGTTTTAATATATAGTATGCAATATACGCGGTGTCCATGGGGTGTTTGAAAATTAATGAAAATTATTATTAGCACATTATTACTATTATTTTATGTATAAATTATCTCTTAATATATATATATTTATTAATGATATGTGAGCCCTTGATCCTATATTATGCTTTTCTTCTTAAAAAAATAGAGATTCTACTCTTTTTTTAAAGAATTATAGGTTAAGAAAAGTATAGGTTAAGAGAACTATAGGTGAACAATTTAACCCATACATGTATGCTAATAAGGTAATTACCCACCTGGTTTTGGGTCGTGGGTCTCTATTGCCATCTTTAAGAGGAGATCAGGGTAGCACACTAATCATTTGAGCTTGAGAAAATGAGTGAAAGAGGCCAAAGTGGAAGAAAAAAAAAGAAAATATATATCAAAGTAAAAAAAAGGGTTAAAAGAGGACCTAACGTGAAACTTTCCTAGCGAGGGGATTCAAACTTACATTCATCGCTAAAAGCTAAAAACGAAAAGGGAGCTGATACTATATCACAGTATCCTGTTCGAACAGTAGGGACAGCATTTCCGAAAAAAAAGAATTTGAATAGGCTTTTATTATGGACACAATTACCACAGGCGTTGGCCCAACGGTCTCAAAGTCCAAAACACCACACTAGCGCGTACACCACCGCCGAGACCATCGCAGTGTGTACCCGCACCGTGCCGTGGCGAGGCGATGCTACCGGCGCGAAAGCGGAAGGCCCCCGCTGAGGCGGCGGCGGCGCCTCGCCGCCCGCCGTCCCGCCAGGAGTTCAGGTCGCCGGCGCACGGCGCGTGGTACGACTTGCGGGTGGCGGGGGGCGTGCAGCGCGTCATGTACGAGCAGTTCACCGAAGAACAGGACGAGTGGTACGACCCGGCGGTCGGCCTCGCCTCCCCGCGCGACGTGGCCGCGCACCGTGCCAGGTTCCGCGCGCCGTCCAAGCCCCTCGACGACGCCCGCTGCCACGACCTCTGCCCAGGCGACCCGCTCTGCGTCGCCTGCGCCCTCGCCGGCGACGAGCTCAAGTACTACGACGCCGTCCCCGAATCCGTACGTACGCCCTGCCCTTCTCCCGCTGCTTGCTTCTTCAACGCTTCAGACGCACGTTGCGCGGACGGTAAGTGAGGCTGGTTGTTCGAGCCGTGAACGCCGGCGGCCCACGAGACGGTGGACGGCGAGGAGCGGTGCGAGTGCCGTTTCTCGGTGCGGTGGGCGGGCGGGCCGCTCGCCGGCGGCAGGGCGTAGGTCGGCGTCGAGCAGGTCTGCTGCGTGCGGTCCACTCCGGTGCGAGACCCGGTGCTGTCCGAGTTCTTGGACGGCGTCGTCACCAAGTCGCTCGGCGATGGCGCGGGAACGCGACGGCGTCTTAGTTATCCGGCGCCGTGTCTTCTTAGGTTCGCCATTACGACCGTCGGCTCATAGTTTCCTGCGCTCTTCGTTACATTATATGCGTGTGAAATCATGGAGAGGAAATTGACAAACAGCTGCTAGGCTGGGTCTGACTCTTGGATTCCACTTTGTATAGACTTCCTGGATGTGATAAGGCTGGGTCCGAAACTTCAAATACTCATGTTGTATTTTGTTTGTGTCACCACCACATGATCTCTTCCTTCAACTGCAAAATGTATTGGTATAATTTTATGGGCATGCTTGAAAGGCATTTTTAGGCTGCGACTTATAAGACAAAGATAAGTGGCCGATGTAAAGAAAAATAATGTTAAGTAAGACATTGACGCTTCAACTTTTAGGGCAGTCAAAATATATGGAAAAGTGGTCGATATAGCTCCATATAGCATATCTCATCATTGTGAGAGTAATAATCCATATAGCAGTTTATACGATGAGATACTCTTATGCATACGCCAAAATTTTGATAAATTAACCCTTTTAAAAAACTTATTAGTAAAATAAACCGTGTCAAAAACTTATTGTAAAAATGGACTGCTACTTAGGCACTAATTCGTCACATCATCATAACTAAGCTGCAATGTCATTGGCGCTGAGCTCTCTACTGCTTAAGAAATTGTGAAGGTCTTTCTTTGGGCCTAAAGTAATGCTGCTTCGGTGGTGGAGACGAGGGTTCGAATCCCCTCTTAGTATTGTTACGTTCTTCTTTATTATTATTTTTCTCCTTTTCTTTCCTACTTAATCTCTTAATCTTTCAAAGATGGTTGTAAATTTGTTTTATTTTAAAATTAAAAAAACATGACAAGAAGTTTATGGCAAATTTGAGAACTTAAAATATATAATATAATATGAAAAACATATAGCATACTTCTTTCCATTTTTTTTAAAAAATTCAAACTAAAATAAACTTACAAACAAGACCCGTCATTTTTCAAAAGTCAAGTAATTGTGCACGTGCAATGCTGTGGTGGATAATTGGTTGAACCCCTTTTTTTCACGCTCAATCGATTCTCCGTGTTTATCGATAGAAATCCAATGTGATCGTAAAAACACGTCGAGACCTGGTGTAAGTCTTTCGTTTCAAGATCCTTTCGTCGTGGTTGCTGAAGTTATGAACGTGACAAACAATTTGATTCTGCAATTAATAATGAGATAAACTGATGAGTCAATCGGTCGATAGATCAATATAAACTTCTTCTATTGGCTGATCGCTGATAGAGTTGAGATAGTTATCGATTGCGTCCGATATACTCTTAATATCGGCTGGTTACCGATAGGGGCTACACCACTCATCCATCGACTAAAAAATCGATGAAAGACATAGGCGAATGGCGATGAAGAAAATAAAAGATACATTGACTGTAGAACAAATGACGTTCTAAAATAAAATAGTTAATAAGCATGTATATTGACTCCTCCTATCGATTGGCTACCGATAGAGGGTGTAACACTTATCCATCAGCTGAAAAATCGATGAAGGCATATACGGATAACAAGGAATAAGATAAATGATCCATCGATTGCAAAATCAATGATGTTTTGAATAAAATATACGATAGCGCTTTGAATAAGATAAAAGAACTATCGGTTGCAAAGCCGATGTCGTTCCGAATAGAATATACGATAAATAGCAAGAAGCGAGACCCGATCTATCGAAAGTACGAGACTTGGTGACTATTGTGACGGTCCCGTTAGAGATAGCCTTGATAGATCAAAACAAACCGAGACAGTATGAGACTGAGGCTAACGGGTACATAGACGATAAAAACTAGATCGAACACGCAGACAGAAGGAACAGACGAACCCATTGACTAGTTAAGCCGATGAGAGAAATTATCTAAAAATATATGTATATTGTCTGAGAAGCCGATACCCTAGGCGTGAGGCTCAATGCATGCATAAATCATCGGTTGGTCGCTCCAATGAAACATTCGCGTAAAGTTCTATTGAACTACGGCTCAATCTACTATCAGCGATTAGGTCGAACATAACTAATACAGTATAAGACCGATAGCCATAGAAAAAGCTCAATAAGCCGATAGAACCACGTGAATGTTATGTGACACACTCGATCGGACCTAATCGATAGAGTCTTAGGTAGAATAGATACATCAAGATAATAACGAGACTTATCTATTCGTCAAAGATTGGACTTAACCGATGCAGTTCCGTGTGAAGAGCTAGAAATCACCGATAAAAATCTATATAAACTAGAGTAATAATACGCCGAGATTATATTTGATTGAGAGATAATTTATAAGATCCTAAGGATTTATATTTATATTCTCAAGTTACAAGAGTCCGACGCGATTACAAATAACACCCAGACGTTATTTCCTAAATATAAAAAAAATATCTATAAGAAGTTAATAAAACTAATTAGACTTGTGATATATATTCGTATCCTATCATAATTTCTACGGTTTTTTTTAGACTCGATCAACATTCTGTCTTTTAACTGAACCGAATCCATTCTTAATTCATCCGATCGACTTTTTCACTATATCAAACTCTTTTTATAAACCGATCGGCTTTCCAATCCTATTTACGGGGTTTACCAAAATTTGGTTCAAACAACCCTCTACTTAGATTTCTCTATACAATGTTTAAAATGTTTGAGACTGTCTAGTTGCGCACAACATAGTGTTTACTATTTTTTGAGGAAAAAAATTTAAAGAGTGATTTGTAGCTCTTTTTAAATACTAACCATTAATCCAACTAATTGATTTTTATTTCTCAACTGACAAATTGAAAGAACAGCAGGGAAAAATACTATCTTTGACCAATGACAAGGAAAAAGAATGGGAGATAAGTGGGCAAATGCAGATATGATTATAAAATTTATATTCTTGAAGAAAGCTATATATAACTTAAACCAGGTCATAAAAAATACTTCTTTATCTGTAAATATCTACTTAATAATGCAATAGCCATTTCCTACCTTGGAATTTCAATGTAGTTTCTTTCAGATTGCTGCATTTACAGCTAAGGAAGATACAATGCAATATAAATACTACGAGTGGAGAAATAAAATATCATCTGGTAGGAAAACAGAGTATTTGTTAACTTAACAGGCTCACATTGTTCCAGTGCTACAAAAAAGAAGGCGTGCATTGCATAAAAAAATGTAAACAAAAGTATTTAGTGAAGTTATCAGGAAAAATGTTTTCCCCAAACAAAATAATATCAAATTAGTATTTAAATCCAAAGCATGATCAGATCATTTGCTTCAATTCTTCCCTTTGCTAAACTATGTGGAGAGACGAAATAATCAAATGCTTTCTCTGAATATAATTTCAAGTCGACAACTTTATCACCTTACAGATTATTATTCCTTCAAGCCTCTTTATTCTTCATTCCTTTCTGTTGATGCTTCTCACTGAATATTGCACCTCTCCCTTGCACATGTAAAAAAATATAAACTAACCAAGCCAAGGTTCAATAGCATGAATCCAGCAAATTCATGCTATAGAGATGTATACATCATTTTCCATTGTTATGATGCACCATATATTCAGATGGCAAGGTTGTTACTTGTTTGTTGCCCCCTGTGAGTCAAACTATTAGCTCACAACCATATTGACAAAAACTACAGCAAAATGAAAAGATACATTTCGATTTGCATACTTCAAAACTGAGATCTGAACTAAATTTAAAAAAATGTGACCATGCCAGTGATCAAATTGTACAGGCACATCTGAAATGCTTTGAAAACAGAATTGCGGCAAAAGAAACATATAATGACTAAACACATCTCCACTATGCTCACCTGCTTTGCAACGGGTAACTGTTTAACCAAATAGGAAAAGCATAAATTGGTTGATACATTTTATTGAAGTCAACAATACCATATATTTTCCTACAACAGGAACGTACAAAAAGTAAGCTTCCTGTAGAAAACGATCATTCAAATCTGCAATATGATATTCCTAGAGTGACAATATAAGATGCAGTGCACCATTTAAATTGCTGGTCAAGAAGCAAACCTCCACTCAGAGATCAAAGATAGTGTTTCTTGCTCCAAGACTGTGGACCTAATTCCAGATAATTCATTCAGCTTAGGAATAATTTCATTGACATCTTTAGTCATAGAGTAGTCGTTATCTTAACACATTCTAATCTTTTTATACTCAATATAAAATACTTCCATATAATTCCTGAAATGTGAACAACAAAAGAGATTATAAAAAGGCCGTGCTTTGTTGTACCTTAAGACTTTAGAGTATGTATGTGATGTCGAGGTTGGTAAACACCCCAAAGCCACCACCTCTGAAGGTACAAATAAGTTATTGTCTCCGTATCTGCGAGTTCCATTTCCTTTTAACTCATTAGTTATGGGCAATTCCATATGTGCTACCATATAGAAGTGAGAACCAAAATTCCAATTTAACCAGAGAATAGAGAACATCTAGTCTGCAACCTGGGCAAGCGTACTACAACAAATTGATCTCTCACTTCACTTGCAGCCACATCATAACAATTGTGAACACCTAGGGGCATGGAAAGCAAATATAGTGGTGTTGGTGATTCTTCTCCTCCTAGGACGCCTGTTGATCCCCAATCATCAACACCCAGATTCTTCTTCTAGGACACCTGTTGATCCCTAATCATCAACACCCAACTTGTCATAACAGTCTTAGTTATAGAATGCGAGGGAAGCATAAGGATCAGACGGTCGCTAGGATTCCAGTGCATGTCATTGGCTAATTTCATCGAACATCTTGCGTGCATAAAGAAAATATGTAATACCTAATTCCGAGTAGTAGAAGGAAGAGCAGGAAATGGATGAGGTGTAGATTGGCATCAGAAATATATGCAGAGAGATTGCATTAGTCAAAAAAAAAAAAAGCTTTGAAGCATCTTCGGATGGGGGAAAGACAGAAATCTGTCAGTTTGCTCGCTGTTTCTATGAGATTGCCAGCATCTCCGGTCAGCTAAAACTTGGCACCAACATCTCATAATCTCATTTGGAGAATTACATTACAATAGCCCATAGTTAGCATTACCAATTTAATATACATCTCATGGCGGTCGACCGCAAACAGATCAAAAGAGCAGGAGAAATTTAATGACTCACATGAGCTAGCCATTGGCTTGTTGATGGAGAGAAGCTGTCGACCAGCGGATTTGCGACGGTGGAGATTGAGGGCGCGGCCATGGAGATTGAGGGTGCGTCGGCGCTCGGCGGCGTAGATGAGAATATGGCTGGTCCGGTTGGAGTAGTGCTCTACAGTGCCAGCCGTGCGCGGCGTGGTGGAGAGGGAGCGTTGATCTGCCGTTCTGCGACAACGGTGACTCAGGCGGTCCTGGCGGCGAGGGAACTGTGGAGCTGCGACGGCGGAGAAAGGGAGTTACTGGTGACGGGGAGGGGACCATGCGTGAAGAGGGGGAGGAGGATCAGGGGGCACCGATGTATACGCAGCCAAATGGGTCGGCATGACACTGTCACTGGGTCATGTTATATCGCTCTATGTACCGATAGTTCGGTCCACACATGATCTACAGAGATGTTAGAGGCCGTTCTGTGCTGACACAATCCGAGTGTAGCACGTAAGCTGGTGGTGGTCCGGCAGTATGTCGCAGCTTAGATCGGTATTTTTAACAGGGAAAAAAGAAAATAAATAAGTAAATAAAAGGAAAACATATTTAAATAGAAGAAATTCACGTCATTTAAACATGATGATATATATTTTTTAAATTATATTATAAATGTTACACAAAGAAATGTTTGAATTCGAAAATTTATATCATTTAAATATAATTATAGGTTAGAAAATAGAAATAATTTTTTAGGGGTTTTAAAAATATAGAAAAACTAAAATTGTACTAAAAATGAGGGGTAATAATATTTATTAATATTGATACTATATGGTTGTCTGGTTGAAAACCTTATCATGTAAAAAATCATATTTGAGAAAACCATGACAAATAACAAATACAGTTAAAAACTTAAAAATAAAAACAGGTTAATCTTGTGTATGCATTTGTATCTTTAAACTGAGCAACTAATTGCATGTTCTCTACGGAGTATTGGGCATGTTTGTTAGCTACGAGCAACATTTCTATCATGTCGATATTAAGATTTCTTCTTTAATCCTCAATAATTCTTCCACAAATATTAAAAGCCGATTCAGAGGATATTATAGATATAAGCACTATGAACACATCCCGTGCTTATTTTGAAAGCATGGAATAATAGGTCTTGTGATCATTCCACCACTCAAGCACATTAATTTCTTCATGTATCACTAAGATAAAAAGTAGTGGCAATTTGTATATCGGAACTCTCAGTAGAGATGGAAGAGAACCACCACTTTAAATTTTGCCCCACTATAATTTCTTCTTACTTGCCATGTAGACAGGTGTGGGTCTTTGCATGCGAACTTACTAAAACTTATTATTGTACTTTGTAAATACCTCATATAATTTAGTGTTAGCATCAAAATAAAAGTTAGTATAATTTATATTTATTTTGTTTCTAATAAGATTTAAAGTATTAAGGAATCCTGTAATTTACCTCTAGAATCAAGAATAAATAAAAAACATATAGCATAGGGATTTATTTCCAATATTTAAGATATTTTTGTTCATATGAAATACTACAGATCCTAGTAGTTAGACATTTTTATTTTCTTATAATAAAGTAGCAATCTCAAAAATTTGTACAACATTAAATTAACCGTTAGATAATATACTCCAGATAAAGCAATAGTAATATCACAAAATATCTCATGAAATGTAATACACTTTTCAACAACATAACAAGATTATTTGACTAGTTGCATATTATTTGTAAAAAAATAGTAGTAAATTCTTAAAAGATAACACATGCCTCAACATTAGATATGTGCTATTCCATAGATGGTCGTATCCGTTTCAAACCCAATGCATCACATAATCTTTCTATTTCGCAATTCGTTTGTTCAATGCATTTCATAAAATATCTCTTCTTCGAGCTAGTTTTGATTTTTGACAAACATAAGCAAATTTTGACAACTTAACGTCTCAAACTAGCGCGCACATAGAATATCACAAGAGAGCACAAGATGAAATATTTGGATGGGCTATGATGTTGGGATTGGCTACCCTATTTTTATAGGGAAAAAATCACATTTTCTAGATTTTATTTAGTTTTTTTTGGATTTTTTAGCTACAATGGCTAATTTTTGGATTTTAGTTGTTTAACTAGCCGTTACTGGGTGACCAAATAAAACTTTGACACGTGGTGGGGAGGGAGGTGCAGGCGTGGCCGCGTGGGTGAGCATGCGCTGTAGTGTGGGCCGACATGTGTTCTCGGTCCATGTCGTGTCATGCTATGACCAGTAATCATAGCGGGCTATGCTGGCACGCCAAGTCAGGGTGATGTAGGTCCAAGCACAATACGTCCTAGCGGATAAGAGGAACTAAATTAAGTTACATAATTAATCTTAAAATTAAGCTACAGAATTCAATATTAGCGGTTTGCTATAGCTCAAATGAGTGTCCCAAAAGGTGAAATAAGCTACAGAGTATAAGACTTTTTAATTAAATTTAAAAATAAGTCATTTAATAACTTGTTCAAAATACGGATAATGTCCATTTTAGGTGCTTCACGAAGTCCATTTTTCACCCTAAACTCTAAAACATGTTAATTTATACCATTAACATTTAAAACTAGTAAAATAACACCTTAGAACCTGTTTTTTAGCAACTTTGTTTAAAATAAAAAGTGGTTTTCCTAGTTAGTACTTTCATTATGCAAATTTCACGGATGTAGATGTCACATAATTAGGCCCACAACTATGAATTTTGCCTAATTGAAATTCATATTTGTGAAAAACAACCATTATGTTGATCAAAACAATTGTAAAATATAGTTTAGGATCTTGTTTGTCTTGTTTTAAAAGTTGAGAGGAAAAAGTATCCGGTTTTTTTGGTTCATGGTGAAAATATGATAATACATAGTAACTTACCACATCACATTATTAGTGGCACGGCCAAATTATTACCATAATGGCCTAGCCCATTATGAGTTAGACCAATATCATTCTAAAGTATAACAACTGCTAGAGTTTAAACTTTGTCCCCAATATAATAATTTAGTCCTTTTACAATATGACTTTTAGCACTAAATTATCTATACTACACCTTGGTTTTATTAAAATTGTGAAATCATGATGATGATTTAGTCTTTGTGATGAACAATTGGTAAATGTAATAAAAGGTTTACAAAGTTGATGAATAAGTGGTTAGGCTGTCATTTGTGAAGTGATGTTGAAATTGGTGAAGTGTTAGAGCATGGGTGATCGGATCATCATGGTAAGGCTGGTCAAACCAGAGATGGCTTGGTGGTCACAACAGCGTGATAGCCGTGGCCAAATTGGATGTAATCTAGCGAGTCGATTTTTGAGTGAAATTGAGTTTCACATTTGATGCTTAATGTTTATGACCTCTAGTTGTTTCATATACATTATATGAACTATATTTATACTAATGTGAGTCAAGTCGGGTAAGAACTTATACTCGGATTTGTTTTCTTGATTGTCCATGTGTAGACGTTATTTGAGGCCACTAGAATATTACTAGTGATGTATCGGGACTAAACTTAAAAGAAGTTCAGGTCTAGATGCTCAGAATGAAGAACAATGCACATAAAGTTGATGGTTCGATATGTCATACATGAGGATATGTATATATATGGAAAGGAGTCAAATTTATAAGATGTCTAAATTTAAGTAGGTTTAGATTCCAAATTTGAAAATGGATGTGTGTATCCCTAGTTTGAGGGGTTTCCTATGTGATTAAGATTCCTGATTCTAGTGGATTCGTTGTTATGGATAGTCACATTTATGGGTATAAATTGAGAGGGAGGCTAAGTCTTGAGAGTAAATCACAATTGAGATATTAGAGAGTTTAGAGCTCTTTGTATTAGGGTTTTGTGAGAAATTTATAAGGGGTGTTGTGTCTGCATCTTGTGAATAATACTTGAGAAATAAAAATCATATTCAATCAACACGGCATTGACAATCTCTTCTGATTTCTAGAGTTTTATAATTTTATTTGGTTTTGGCATTAACTTGTGATTTTTAGTTTTGCTATGACTTTGTTCAAGTTAATCCATATAAAACCTTTCTAATCTTTATAGATCAGATCTGAAAGGCTTCGTTGATTGGTTCTGGTTATATTTAAATTTGCCCAAGTTTTAAGTTTTGCTCAAATTTTTGAGACAACTAGCTTTCGATGGTTTACAAATCCATTCGGTGGAGTTGTTCTTTAGGTTATTGTGACAGGGGCTTAATCCAACGGTTGGTTTAGAAGACAATATGTTTTTATAGAAATGTTGTTACACTATTTTTAATCTGACAGTCAGACCAACCTTGGCCTGGTTAGACCACCTATACAAGTTCTGTCAAACCACAAACCACTAGAAGTGTGTTATCTTAGCTTTTGAGGTTGGGGGTGTGTTTTGATCTTTCAAAGTTCAATAATTTGACTTTCACTGACATTATCTACAATTTACCCTCTCTGATAGGTTTGATTTCATGTATTTGATCCTAAAATAGCCCTAACTAGTTCAGGTCTATATCTCACCCATACCAAGAAGTGTCGATGGGTTATACCGTAAACACAGTATACATACACGTATGTATTGGCTAATACGATGATGCAAATGAGCTATAAAGAGAGCAAGGAGACATTAATTTTTAAACAGGTTCATCCCTTTGATAATAGGTAATAGCCATATTCCTATTGGTTGGAGCCGATGTTAACATTATATATTAATTTCTTGAGTATATAGTATAGGAGAAAAAATCTAATCTAGCTTGTCAATATATCGGTGTAAATCTTAGGTATAGTGGTCAACCAGGAGACAATTATTTTATAGCTATCCTTAATACCCATGCTAAATACTAAAAACTTGGAGTAAATGATCGGCAGGGTAGATCTGCCCCTGCTTGCCACATAATATTTTGTTTACTCATGACAATATTGTTGATTGTGTGGTTGTCTGTACGTCAGATCTCCTTGCGTAGAGGTTAAGGCCTGACGGGCGGGGGGTGAGTCTATTCTGTGACCATACATTCCGTAATGTAATTCCGTAATGTAAATAGATTGGATATGAAAAATACTGTATAAGGATTTAGTTTTTATTTATACTAAAAAGGTACAAGATATAAAAACAATAGTGCCAAGAGTTGCATGCTAGTATTACTACAACTCTATTGGAAAACATTGATACCGTTCTGAAAGGTAGAAAGCATGCATGACCTCTTCGTAGGCCACATTATTTTGAACAAAAATCGCCGTAGGGAACACCTTAAGTATACAAGATCATGAGATGAGAAAAGGTTTGCCTGCTTTTGCCTGAAATCAAGTATCAAAGAGTTGATTCCGTCCATATGACTTGAGATCATAGGTAAGAGGAATTGAGGATATGTTGAGAAAGGCTCACGGATGCAGATATGTCTCTGTCCAGAGCCCAAAGAATTTACAGCATTGAGTTCCTAGGTACATGGATTCAAATATTTGTCTGACATTGATGGCGCTATTTCGTCAAGATGACGATCATTTGATGGATTTTTTGATTCCATGGTCTATTTAAGCATCTTTGCTATGCAAACAATCATGAACCTGTTTCTGGTAAATAAAATCCCATGCAACAGTTGCTGCTTTTGAATACCATGGGTTCTTTTTTTTGAAGTACCGAATGCCATGGGTTTTGTCTGTTACTTTTTTTTCCAGAATTTTTATTATGCAAATCTGAAATTACAGAAGAATAGATCATTTTTTCCCTCAGCATTAATTTGGATTGAGATTTATCAACATCAGTCTTCTTTTAAACACCGCACGTTCGCCCCATAGTTTTCTCATTTTCTCCCAATTTATCCCATCCAACCCTCCGTTGAACTATTTTAATTCTGAATAAGGTGCAGGCAGTTGAGCAGTAGATTTCAGAAAGATGTAAAGTAACTGTTGTCAGCCCCTCCTTTTTCTCCCTTGGAAATTCTTCAGGTTCAACATTACATAAGTTGAGAAATTTTCTCCTGAGTGATCTGGAAGGTTGCACATTGCCTGATTCATTGTGCAGAAGTCTCACTCAATTGGGATGGCACTGCTTAGAGGAGTAAAGCCAACATGTGGAAGAAGATGGTGAGAATGCTGAGCCTCAAGCTGAGGCTTGCTTGGAAATGCAACTGGCCAACAAACCAAAAGCTATGGCTGAACCATCCATCATCCATCCTTCCATTTCACTGAATCTTTGAGCTCTTCTCATGGATATTTATACCATGGCATGGAAAACATTTGCTCTCCGGTTGATCTCTGAAGAGTTCAGAATTCAGAGCAGAAGCAGCATGAAGCTTCTTGACACATGCTAAAACATGGCACCGTTTGAAGAAGACTTAGCAATTAGCATATCTGAGGATGTACATGAAGACCTTGATCCACAACAATCTATAAAGGTAAGAATGTTTTAAGGAATTCTGTTAGCTATTTATGATGTTGCGGAGCAGTTTTACGATAATTTTTATTCATGTAGATCCTTTTTCTATGAACTTCCCACACATTAACAGTAGAAAAGATGACACCTCCTAGTTTGGTTCTTTTCAGACTTGCTCATCTAGTTTTATTAATAATCCTTAGATATATTCTTCCATTGGCTAAAGATTATGATTTTGTTAGACCACTAGACCACTGGACTGTATATATATATAGATCTAATCTTCCTATATAGCGTTGGGGTCTTAGTTTTACCATACACATTTTTACATGGTATCAGAGTCAGGTTTGTGAGGAGCAGTGGTGATGAGATTTAGATAGCAGAGGCACCAAAAACACGTAGGTAGAAGTAGTTGGACGCCGTGTGGTAGAGAAAAGTGTATGGAACATTGTGGCGAATAGAGGATCACGATCGCCGATTGAGGAGGTACGGCCTCAAACAAGCTCCTCGGATCTGGTACCAGCGTTTTGCTGTTTACCTTCGGCACATCAATTTTATAGCCTCTGTGTCCGATAGCTCCCTCTTTACTCTTCACATCGGCAACATCACCACCTATCTCCTTCTATACGTCAACGACATTGTTCTTACAGCGTCCTCGACATCCCTCTTACACCAGATCATGGTTCGACTCCACTCTAAGTTCGTTATGACCGATCTCGGTCCCCTCCATCACTTCCTTGGCATCTTCGTCACTCGTTTTTCTCACGAGCTCTTCCTTTCCCAGCGCTAGTACACCATCGATCTTCTCCAGCGTGCAGGCATGACCGAATATCACCCCACGGCCACTTTGGTCGACACTCGAGTCAAACTCTTCGCTGTCGATGGCTCACTCGTCGCTAATCCCTCTCAGTATCGGAGTCTTATTGATGCTCTCTAATACCTCACCCTCACACGGTCCGACCTCACTTACACCGTTCAACAAGTGTGCCTTTTCATGCACGCTCCGCGCGAATCTCATCTCGCGTTGCTCAAGCGCATCCTTCGTTACGTGAAGGGCACACTCTCCAGCAGGCTGCACCTCAGCTCTAGCCCCATCGACTCCCTCACCGCGTACTCCGACGCAAACTGGGCAGGCTGCCCTAACTCTTAATGCTCAACGTCCGGCTACTGTGTCTTCCTCAGCGACACTCTAGTCTTCTGGTCCTTAAAACGTCAAACTACAGTGTCTCGGTCCAGCACCGAAGCTAAGTACCGCGTCGTTGCCGAGTGTTGCTGGCTTCAGCAGCTTCTCTAGGAGCTCCGTGCACCTCTCTCCTCTACGACCGTTGTCTACTGCGATAACGTTAGTGATGTCTATATGACCGTCAACTCGGTTGATCATCGACGCACAAAGCACATAGTGATCGACATTTATTTTATCTGTGATAAGGTCGTACTAGGATAGGTTCGGGTGCTCCATGTATCATCGGCGCACCAGTTTATCGATATTATGACCAAAGGCCTTTCTATGTCTTTGTTCACCAATTTTCAATCTAGTCTTTGCGTTCGTTCCCCTCCTGCTGTGACTAGGGGTGTTAGACCACTGGATTACTGGACTATATATATATAGGACCGACCCTTTCTATATAACGTTAGGGTCTTAGTCTCACTGTACACATTCTTACATATTTCAACTTCATTTAAGAATGATCTTTGTCACAAACAAACATATGCTGTAAAAACCTGTGATGAGTCTCATTGGGAGTCATTTAGGAATGATCTCTCTCACATACAAATATTTGCTTATGCCCAGTCCATTCCTAAAACCAGATACATCTAAGAACCTTAGCTCTTCGAATTCAGGAGGAACTCATTAAACGTGTCATCAGTGGGAGCCTAGTGGAAAAAAAAACATAGTAGCAAACATGACGGCTGTTGTTACATTATAGCAATTTCAAGTTGCTACAGTGAAAATGAGCACTGTGCTTTAATTTTCTACATGTTTTCTGATCTTTGTATTACATGCTCTTTCAGTACAAGCTGTTTCTTTTTTAACAAGTGAACACTAGAATCAGTTAATTCGATTACTTAGCTCAATACACCAGATGAAGCAAGAAACCAAAACTAAATGATCTCAATCAACAGCATCCTTTCTGTTCACAAAATCACACAGAACATTATTATGGAATCTACACATGTACTACAAGAAGGGAAGTCATATAATTCAATTGAATTTCTGGTTGCTATAACATACAAAAGGTGCAACTGTAATTACCTAGTTTGCAGTAACTAAGTTCACCAAAATGCTGCGGCCAGTATATATACCAAAAAAGAAATAAATTTTGGCCTTTTTTAACTTACAGAACACACACATATCAGCTTTCCTCAGCGTGACATTTTCTCTTCTATGCAACCGTGGAGCTGAATGAACAAATGATCTGTTGCAGTGCACACCATGGAACCTGACAACAACTTGAAGCTCACCAAATTCTTGGTTTCATTCATCATGCATAAGCCAGCAGAGTAGACAGCACAATCGAAAATACCAAAACCAAGAGCGTCAATGGTTGTTTTGTCAGAGGACTTGCATTAGGCAACCATGGATATGCATCTGGAAGTGGCATGACACAATTATCACCATTGAAGTACACACGGTGTGGGAAGGCCCATCCCTTGTCAAAGGTGAAGGTCATGGAATCCTTCCGCAGAAGAAGTTCTGACTGTGCATTTCCATGTGGACCAGCTTGCATGAACAAATCATTATAGAACTTAACTCCCCAGAACATCGCAGTATCATCTAAAATAGAAGGAATAAACTTCATCACAGAGAGAGAGAGAGAGAGGGAAGGAACATATTACAAGTGCACTCCATTTTTTTTTAAATAAAGGAGAACAGTTTGTAAATTGACTTACTTATCTTGCTTCCATATGGAGTAAGTGGCTTGTAGTTGAAGCTGAACAGCTGGGTGATATTATCGAAGTTAGGATGTTGAATGACCAAATTCCACTGTGTAATTCATGCGGTAGTTCAAGTTTGTGATCGTGATCGTGATCTTCACTCTCCAGTATTCCTTGTAGTTGAGTTTCACATGCCAATGGATTCTTATCGGGCACATGTGAGAAGTACATTAGACAAGAGGCTGACCGGTCCACTTGCCAGGGCCATCGATGGCAGATTGTAAATATGGTGAATTCTCACTGTGAAAGTGCATGGAACTTGTTAGTGATTTTGCAGAAAAGTAGGGCCTCAATAAGAAGCGAAGTAAGAGTAATGGTTTTAACTCACTTTACACAGCTTCCAGGACTCGTCCCATTGTTTTGGCAGCCACAAGGGCATGTTGAGCAGTTCACAATTGTGTCATTATAAAATGATGAGAGAGATACACAGCAGGATGGAGTCTTCTGAGCAAGAAATTGGGAGTATGTGAAGGTCACATTCCATGTCACTGCAAATATATTTTATTTTTGTTATGAAACACAAAAACAAAAATGAGCTTTCTGGTATACGATTTAGACAAAATGTAACTTATATATGGAGCCAATAGATGCATGTCTGCAATTGACAGATATTATTTGCTAGAGAATAATATTAACTGAACTAGCTATATTCTATTAGGCCAACTTGCCAAGCAATAACCAATTATCAACTATTATTTGCAGGTGATGAACTCATCTCACTTTGAGAACAATCTCTTGTCCTTCAATGGATTACATCTTCTTACTAACCCTACACATATAGTAACCTAGTTCAACCATGCAATTTTTGTAAGTTTAGACTGCAAATGCATTTTAAGTTATTGAGCGATCTAGAGAGTAGAAGAAAGACCTACATATGATTTTTATTGCTTTATAAAAAAATTATGATAAGATAATAAAAAATATTTTGTGATAGGTTTTAGATAAACATAAAGTCCTAACAAAATATCTCTCGCATCAAGAATATGTATAAGACTAGTGTTCAAATAAATGATAATAACATAGATTACTTTTTGATTAAAATAGGACTACATTAAGAATCAGCATTGAGTTTTTACCTCTTTGCATTGGTATGGTAATGGATGAGATTACAAAAAACATATAAGAGGATATTCTTTGGTGTATTCTCTTTACAGATGATGCAGTGTTAATTGACAAAAGCCACACAGAAGTAAATAAGAAACTAGAGTTGTGACGACAGACTCTTGAGTCCAAATATTTTAGAGTAAGCAGAACTAAAACTGAATATTTAAGGTGTGACTTTAGCACTATCGTACACGAGGATGATGATATGAGTTTAAGAGACCAAGTGGTGTCTACGAAGAACACTTTTCAATATCTATAATCAATGCTACAGATAAATAGAGATATTAATATGAACGTTATCCATAGAATCAAAACGGACTAGTTGAAGTGGCTCTAAGCATCTAGCATACTTTACGATAAGAGGGTACCTCAAAAGTTAAAAGACAAGTTTTATAGAACGGTGATTAGATTTGCTATACTATATGAAGCAGAATGCTGATTTATAAAAAAACATCATATTCAACAGCCAAGTATTATAAAAATACATATGCTACGTTAAATTTATGGTCATATAAGAATGGATTCGATCCGCATGTGTACCTAGGTCTTGGGGCCTTAAGAGTGAGTTCTTAGGCAACCTAACTGTCTTGTTGGTAGTCCCAGCTAGACCTACACTGATCTGAAAGGAAGAAGCAGCATTTGATGGGACCTGGTTAAATGTATTTATAACTCCGGCTTTGCAGCAATTGGTGATTTGAATGTTGTATGGGGTGCCTGGAAGTAGATCAACAACTGTGGGATCTTTCTTGCAGCAGTGGGGCATGCCGTCCTTGAACTTTGAGCAATCACCCTGTTCAGTGGTCTGTGCTCCAACCATCGACCAAATGACCTCCTTCTTTGCCCATGTCCACCCCAGCTGCCACCTAGGTGCCTGGATGTGCCGGAATTGTTGATAGTTGAACATTGTGACCACAGCCTGCACAAGAAACACATTGGGAGGAAAATCATGACATACATACAGGGTAACCAGATATCCATAATATGTCGACATAAAACTTGCATGCAAATACTGTTATTTATGGCATATATGTGTTTCTAATCAGTTGTTGATTATGCTATCAACTTTGTACTACAAGACAATTTGTATATAAAGCAAAATAAAATCATGGGCTAATAATAGGTTGAGATGCAAGATACAGCTGTTGGTGTGAGGTTGCAACTTACAACATAACCATCGGGAGTCCACTGCATAACGTCCCATTTGATCGTGATGTTCCCATTTAGATCCAGCAAATCCTAAGCCTCTGAGAGAGGAAAAAAACGGTGCACATCAAGATCCCAAACAAGAATAAAAATAGAGGTAAATTGGCAGTTCGGCAAATAAAGCCCCATAAGTTACATCGTGATTTCGATTTTGATTTGGAAGGAATTTACACAAATTCACCTCTCCTAATCAGATCTATCATCGCACAGTGCAACAGAGATTCTGGCACTGATTAGTGTGAGAAGTGTGAACGCGAGAGAGAAATGGGGATTAGGGTCGCGAGCGCATGGACGAAGAATATATACATTAGGCCGAATTGGCTGAGCAGACTTACAAGGCCGCATGGGCCAAATCTAACATGGGTTGTGCGGCCTGAAATCACTAACACGCCCCCGCAGTCGGAACTGGGAGCACGGCAAACATTCAGATTGAACTTAAACTCGGTGAAGACGGACGTCGGCAGACCCTTGATGAAAATGTCGACGTACGAGGACGAAATAGAAACGTGTAGGACACGAACTTCACCAAGAGCGACGCATTCACATGCTTGGTTCGCTAATGCTAGACGGGGTTGGTGGAGAGAGACGACACTGATATTGTCGCAGTATACAATGGTGGTACGATGAATAACCAGTAAGTTTCAGCAACGCCATTGGCCACGGTGCAATACTTGGCTTCAGGGCTGGAGCGAGATACCGTTGGCTGACACTCGAAAGACCAGAAAACGAGATTATCCCCGAGGAAGATAGCATATCCTAAGGTGGATTTGTGAGTATCGGGGCATCCGGCTTAATCAACATCAGTGCAGACCGTGAGATCGGTCTGGGTAGTCCAGTGAAGATGAGGATACCACAATATCCACTTCATAGCGATAAGATGGGGATCTCGAGCGTCATGCATATGTAGACAAATCTGTTGAATGGCATATGCAATGTCAGGTCACGTAAATGTGAGATACTGGAGCGCACCTACAATACTCCTGTAGTGAGTGGGATCAGGTATTGAGTCGTCATTCTTGGATAGTTTGGATCGAGTGTTCACTGGTGTGTTGCAGGGCTTACAATCATGCATACTAGCACGATCCAAAATGTCCAGCATATACTGTTGTGAGAAAAACAAACCGTTGTCCCGACGATTGACAGTAATGCCCAGAAAGTGATAAAGTGGCCCCATATCTATCATAGAGAACTCCTGCCTGAGAGTTGAGATAATCTGCTGGAGGAGCTGCTCAGAGGTGGCCATGAGAACAATGTCACCAATATAGAGGAGCAAGAAGGGCATCAGTGCCACGGCAATAGATGAATAGTGAGGTGTTAGACTTGACTTCAACAAATCCAAAAGAGGTGATGTGAGAAGCGAAGGGACTGTATCAAGCTCGTGGGGACTGCTTGAGTCCATAAAGAGAATGGTTCAGACGGCAGACATAATCAAGTTGCGATGGATCAACAAACCGGGATGTCTGGGCACAGTACACGGTCTCTGTCAGTGTCCCATGTAGGAAGACATTCTTGACGTCGAGTTGATGAATAGGCCAAGAGTACGAGAGCGCCAAGCTGAGCATCACACAAATGGTGGCGGGCTTTACAACTGGACTAAAGGTCTCATCATAGTTGAGACCAAGGCGTTGGATGAAGTCCCGGAGGACCTATTTTGCTTTATAGCGAGCAAGGGATCCATCGGACTAAAACTTGTGGTGAAAAATCCACTTTCCAGCGACGATATTCACGCCAAGAGGACGAGGTACCAGTGTCCATGTAGCGTTCGCCTAGATAGCATCGAATTCAGACTGTATGGTAGCACACCAGTTTGGATTAGTCAACGCCGATCTGAAGGATGTTGGGATCGGAGAGAGAGCCGTCATGTTAAGGTTAAGACGGTCAACTGGCTAGATGAAGTCAGATTTGCCCCGGGTGCGCATGCCGTGCATGTTGGCGATGGGCACGACTGTCTACGGAGCTGTGGCGATGGTACGTCCAGTTACGTGCCTTGGACAACGGGAGGTGTTTGCAGTAGACACGGTGAGGGGTCCAGTCATGTCGCTAGCAACAACCTGAGGTGGTGTCCCTAGAGGCAGCGGAACGTGTCCGGGGTGAAGTGGATCCCATAGTAGAGGAGGGTTGCGGCGACCTGATGGCGCCAGGAGAGGTGCCCTCGGGAGGTGTACCTACAGTCACTATATGAGGCCCAATGGGCAAAGTGGAGTAGCCATCACTGCGTAGGAAATTGAGAGTGACGAGATCAAGGGACGATGTGGACATCTCCGAGAAGGGAAAAGACTCATCAAACACAACGTGTCGAGCGACGATAATCCTGTTGGAGTGAAGGTCAAGACAGTGGTACCCCTTGTGATCAGTGGAGTAACCAAGAAAGATGCATAAGGAAAAGCGCGGGGAGAGTTTATGTGGAGAGATTTAAGAAAGGTTGGGGTAGCAGGCACAGCCGAAGACACAGAGATGAGTATAGAAATGATGTGTACGATGAAGGGCAAAAAAGGGTGTGAAGCTGTGGAGAGTTGTAGTGGGGTGAAAGTTGAGGAGGTATGTGGCCGTATGGAGCGAGTCAACCCAATAAGCTGGGGAAAGGCTAGCCTGAAAAAGGAGGGAGCGCACAATGTTGTTGATAGTGCGAAGAGTGAGCTCCGCTCAACCGTTTTGATGAAAGGTGTATGGATAGAACATATGAAGGATGACACCGTTGGTGAGAAAGAATGTGCGGGTTGAGGAATGGTCGAACTCCTAGCCGTTGTCACACTGGACTTTCTTGATAGCAATGCCGAACTAAGTGCGCACATATGAAAAGAAATTTGAAAGGGTGCCAAAGGTATCGGATTTTATGCGGAGAGGATACGTCCATGTATAATGAGTATAGTCGTCGAGAATAATGAGATAATAGTTATAACCCGACACGCTGACTACATGGGAGGACCAAAGATCATAGTAGATAAGATTGAAAGGGCAAAGCGCACGAGAGGTGGACTTGCTGAAAGGGAGGCATGCATGACGGCCTAATTGACAGGCGTGACAGATGATCAGAGGTACGTTTATTACAAGAGATAGCTTTAGAGCTTATAAGTTAAGATAAAGCAGCTGAGCCAAGATGGCCGAGGCGATGATGCCAGGTAGTGGTGGAGCAAGCAGTGGCGGTAAGCGCAGGTGAGCTAACAACAGATGGAATGAACGGGTAGAGGTCACCCATGCTATATCGCGCCCTGGGTTTACAGGTCCTTCACAGAGAGGACAAATGGGTCAAACTCAATAGAGCAATTGTTGTCGGTAGTGAAATGACAAACATAAATTAAATTTTTGATGATGCTAGGTGCTACTAGAACATTAGAAAGAATAAGGGATCATTGTAGTATGGAGATGGTGGATGGCCCAACAACGGTGACAGAGTAGTGTTCCATTTCCTACAACAATTGATGAAGGGTTGAAAAAAGATGGATGATGAGAAGAAGTATACCAGCTATGTTGGCCATATGGGAGCCGGTTCCGAAGTCGACATACCATTCATTGGAGGCCGGTGGAATTAGAGACAAAGTGTTGAAGTTGTTGATGATGGAGGTTTGATCCCATGAGGGACCGGCCATCGGGGTCCAGGAGCCCGGCGACGCAGTGCCGAAGGCCGAAAGAGTGCTGAACCTTGGTGGTGAAGCAAGCGGCCTACCGCAAGCGAATCCTGGTGGCGAGGAGGGCATACCCCTACACACAGAGCCTAGTGGTGACAAGGGCATGCCCCAGTAGGTGAAAACCAGGAGGGCTAGAGCCTAGCAGTGCTGTGTAGTAGAAGGGGTAGGTTGAGGCAGTGAGAACGACAGGAGGCTCGAACGGCGAGGCAGGCAGGCGTGGGGACGCCCTAGAGAGCAGCTAAGGCCATAGGGATGTGACCACAGCTGAACTGTCTCTGCCCAAGAATTGAGGAAGGGAGCGATAGGAGGACAACCGCCGTGATGAGGTTCGGAGTTGAAGGTGTTGGCGCCATGGTGGGGGGCAGGTTTGCCACCGTGACCACGGTGACGATTAGGGCGGCGCGGATTGGTGTAGCTCCCATGGCCGCCTCGTCCCGAACCCTCCCAGCTAACCCGCCAAGGGAGCGTTGCTAGTGAGTGGCAATGAAGGCAGGGGATGGAGCCTCTTCAGCGGCATCGTTGATGTTGATCTCTTCAAGAAGAAGCAACGTGCGCGCTTCGTCAAACATGGAAAATGACCGCTGCATCTTCACGTTGGAGACCATGTGGCGAAATTTGCCATTGAGGCCTCGGAGGAGAGTTAGCATGAGGGTGCAGTCGCCGACTGGATCTCCGAACTCAAGATAGTGCAGTCCATCTGCACCCACGCCGAGCGGTCAAAGTTATCGATGTTGGCAAGGACGTGGTCGGTGAGGGCATATTTGCCCAAGACGACGAGAAAGAGGGTTCGCCATCGGCTATAGTTGTTGGCAGCGCAGTCCAATGTCTCGGGAATAAGGATTTTGATGTTGAGGACAGCAAAGGCTTGCGTGTGCACAGTCACATGCTTAGCCTCATATGCGGCGAGGGTGATTTCATGGTCCTCAGCCACCCTCCGATGGACAGTGTCGGCCTTAAGCTCAGCAACCTCACGCTACAGATCGATTTGCTCCACAGGAATGTCAGGAGCCATGGATTTGAGTATACTCTTCAACGATAGAGGCGACGTGGCGTTGGTGGTGAGAGTGTGGTATAGGGATTGGCGAAATCTCAGCGGCGGTGGCAACATCGACGATGAGGCGTGCGTGAGTAGCGAGATCAAGCAATGGCAATCCTAGGCAAGCGGAAAACAGCGGAGGGGCTGAGCGGCAAGGGAATTGAACTCGAGCTATGGCAATGGAGGCTCTGATACCATGTGGGGGTGATCGCGTGAGAGAAATGGGGATTAGGGTTTTCGCAGCCGGTCACGAGCGCACGAACAGAACAGAGTATATATAAACAAGACCGAATGGGCTGAGCAGGCTTACAAGGCCGCACGGGCCGAATCTAAGATGGGCCATGTGGCATGGAATAAGTCTAATAAAAGCTCCGTGTGTACTCCTCTCAGTGGAGATAAGCTAGCTACCTAATTTGATCCGGGCAAGCAGGAGCGAAACGAGCTGAATTACTGGTGAAATGAATCGGAGCTCATCCGGCCGGACCAATAGAAGCTACCGACACCGAACTGGAGCCACCAAGAGTAGCGAAGTGGGTGTCGCGTTGCCCAAATCTCGTGGTCACGCGCCTCGGCGATCGGGCCAGCGCATGGATCTGACCAGGCTCGCCGGCGGCGACAGCGACCGGCACGGCACGAGTGGCCAGAACGAGAGGACAGGGGCGAACAAGAAGGAAATAGAAGGAACCAAACCTGTGGTTGCCGGCGCGGAGAAGAGCAGCGCCGCCGCGAGCAGCACGGCG
The DNA here is from genome assembly GCA_030770085.1 of Oryza coarctata. Lineage (NCBI taxonomy): Eukaryota > Viridiplantae > Streptophyta > Magnoliopsida > Poales > Poaceae > Oryza > Oryza coarctata. The sequence continues at coordinate 13,082,503 of CM061471.1, forward strand.
CAGCACGACGCGACGGATGTGGAGCTCCCGGCGCCCACCGCCATCCCGCCACCACAGCTGGGTGATGGTGCGGGTACAACCAGACAGCCACCGCCGCTGCACCCGCCGATCTCGCGCTCCCCCCCCTCAGAAATGCGAGCCCGCCGGGAGAGGAGTACAGGAGTAGTGGCAATCGAGCCGTGCCGCCTGTGTTGGCCGCGTCAGCTCGTCACTCTCCTCTCCTGCGCTGCGGCTGCGCCTTGGTGGAAGGAAGGGAGGAAGCGATGCTATGCTGTGGCATTTTGTTGCCACGAGAAGCGCGCAAACCTCCGCGCAAAGGCGAAGGAAACCGACACCGCGGTGAGGGAATAAAAAAGGAGCACGGGGGTGACACAGCCTCTCCTCCCTCTTTCTGTCGGTGGCACTTGACCACCACTGTCTGCTGTACTAACAAATTCAGAATACTCGTATAGTTAATTTACTTTTTTTTTGTCTGAGTTTTGTTTTGCGAGTAGTTTAATTATTGATTGTGTAAGCATCGAGATGTCTAGCTGGATGGGTGTGCTCTTTAGCTTGGCCAGCTCTAACTCAAACAACCTCGAAGTGTTGTTTTTTCTATACCTGAGTAATGGTTTGCCCCCACATGTCGGTCATGGAATGGATGGTGTTCTTTTTTTATTAGGTTGTGTATTTTTTTCCCCATGGTTCAAAAGAAGGAAGATTTTTTCTCCCAAAAAAGAGATTTTGCAGACCTACTGATAGAAAATATCTGAACGGTTCGTATGATCAGATTCAGTTTTTGCAAATATTCATCTAACTAACCTGGGCCTCAAGCATGTGAAGCGTATGTGGCAATCATGTAATGTGGAGCAGGGAATATGCAGAATTTTTACTTATTACATACCATTGCAGGTGGCTGTTAAATTGCTGACGATGAATAAACAGTTAGGATTCAGTATGGAGGAAAAGTAATGCTATTTTAAAGCGCATTATTTAAAAAAGAAGAAATAGGAAAAAACATAGGATTTTAAAAAGAATGTAAATACAGAGGAATGTTAGTTTTTTTAGGCCGTAGGAAAAACACATAAATCAGATGAGAAAGATAGACTTAGAGGAAATTTTCTAAAAGGTTGAAGCTAGTGCTAACTTTTCTTCGGATTGTTCAGAATTTTAAAGTAAATGATATGATTTAATCATCCATTCCATAGGAATTTTAAAGTAAATGATATGATTTAATCATCCATTCCATAGAAATTTTAAAGCAAAAGATATGATTTAATTCCTTGTTTAAAAAATCTTCATAAGAATTTTTTCTATAGGATTGAAATTTTCAATTTTTTATAATTTTTCTATAAATCAAAGGGATAAAGGATTTGGATTCCTAAGGATTAATTTCTATTAATATTATTCCGTTTGTAGAAATAACGTATAGGATTTTCTTTCCTACAAGTTGTAGAAAGAAAACATAACAAAATTTTCATCCACTCGAATATCTTGAAAAAATTCCTATAAATTAAATTAATGTGTGCATGTATTCCTATTGCTTTATTTTTTTTCTATTCATATGGGTTGAAATATCTTCAAGCCGAACAAGCCTAATTCCGCTTGGTGATAAAAGGAAAACGCTTTCCTTCCTTTTGCTATGTCAATTTTTTGCCCTGTATTAATATTACTCAGTCCAACTTATATTTATTTGTAGAAATATGTACAGTGAATAAGACTCGAGTGTATAAAGGGGTCGGGTCTATATATAAATATATACAACCCAGACCGGTGGTCTAACACCCCCGCAGTCATAGTGAAATGGGAACGGACGTAGAGACTGAACCGAAAATTGATGAACAAATGCGTGAACATGCCTTTGGTCGTTATATCGACAAACTGGTGCGCCAATGATACATGGAGCACTCGAACCTATCCTAATACAACCTTGTCACGGACAAAATAGATATCGATCTTGATATACTTGGTGCGTCGATGATAAATCGGGTTAGCGATCATGTAGACGGTACTGATATTGTCGCAGTAGATAACGGTCACGGAGGAGAGGGGTGCACGGAGCTCCTGGAGAAGTTGGCGAAGCCAGTAGCACTCGACGACGACGTGGGCGACGGCGCGGTACTCGGCTTTGGCGCTAGACCGAGACACTGTAGTCTAGCGTTTTGAGAATCAGGAGACTAGAATGTCACCGAGAAAGATGAGTAGCCAGACATAGAGCGTCGAGAGTCGGGTAGCCTGCCCAGTCCGCGTCGGAGTACGCGGTGAGGGAGTCGATGGGGCTGGAGCTGAGATACAGCCCGCTGGAGAGCGTGCCCTTCAAGTAGCGTAGGATACGCTTAAGCAGCACGAGGTGAGGTTCGTACGGAGCATGCATGAAGAGGCACACTTGCTGAATGACGTATGTGAGGTCGGGCCGTGTGAGGGTGAGGTATTGGAGAGCTCCGGCAAGACTCCGATACTGAGAGTGATCGGCAACGAGTGCGCCATCGACAGTAGAGAGTTTGGCTCAAGTGTCGACCGGGGTGGTCGTGGGGTGACAATCGGCCAAGCCCGCACGCTGGAGAAGGTCGATGATATACTGGCACTACGAAAGAAAGAGCCCGTGAGAGAAACGGGTGACGGAGATACCAAGAAAGTGGTGGAGAGAACCAAGATCGGTCATGGCGAACTCAGAGTGGACTCGGGCTATGATCTGGTCGAGGAGAGATGTCGAAGACACTTTAAGGACAATGTCGTCGACATATAGAAAGAGATAGGCAGTAGCGGAGCCGATATGAAGAGTAAACAGGGAGCTATCAGACGTAGAGGCCACGAAGCTGATGTGTCGAAGATAGGCAGCAAAGCGCTGGTACCAGGCACGAGGGGCTTGTTTGAGGCCATAGAGAGAACATTGAAGGAGACAGACATCGTCGGGACGAAAAGGGTCGACGAAGCCTAGGGGTTGCTAGCAGTTGACCATTTCCATCAGATGACATGAAGAAAGACGTTCTTCACGTCAAGCTGACGGATCGGTCAGGAGTGCGAGGTAGCCAAAGTGAGAACGACCCGGATGGTGGCGGGTTTGACGACGGGACTGAAGGTCTCGTCGTAATCGACATCGGGGCGTTTGGAGAAACTCCGAACTACCCAACGAGCCTTGTGACGAGCAAAGGAGCCATCGGCGTGAAACTTGTGTTTAAAAATTCACTTACCAGTCACAATGTTGGCGCCGGGAGGACGAGGGAGAAGGCGCTAGGTCTCGTTATCCATTAGGGCCTTATACTCGTTGGCCATGGCCGCGCGCCACTAAGGGTCGGCCAGGGTGGAGCGAGATATCGCTGGGATGGGCGAGATAGAGCTATGGACGGCGGAGAGCCCGTAGCGCTTGGTGGGACGGAGAGACCCAGTCTGTGAACAAGTGACCATATGAGAGGTAGAGGGAACTAGAGCCGATGTGAGTGTGGGAGAGATGGGAGAACTAGTTGGGTGGGAGAGAGAAAAGGACGGAACTAGATCGGCCTGAGCCGATGGAGTCAGATGGGCCGATTGGTCCGGTCAGTCTGATGAAGATGGAGCAGCCGATAGGGAGGAGGGAGCCGATGGAGGCTGAGGAGCCGATGGGAGTGGGGTGTCTGATGGAAAAAGGACGGGATCGACTGAAGCCGATGAGAGAGGTGGGGCCGATGGAGGTCCGATGGGTGGGACATCAGACCAAATAGTAGTGGGATAGGTGAAAGGTAAGTCCTCAGCAGCAGCTAATGAGGAGGCCGATGGAGAGGACAGTGGAGGAGACCGGGTCGGCACGGTGTTGGTGAGGAGGAAGTTGAGATCGCTAGAGGAGGATCTCGGATGAAGCAGACCGAAGGGAAAACATGTCTCGTCAAAAATAACATGACGAGAGACGATGACCCGTCGGGTGGAGAGGTCAAGACATCGGTATCCCTTGTGAGAGGAGGGATAGCCGAGGAGAATGCAGGCGGTGGAGCAGGGAGCGAGTTTGTGGAAAGCAGTGGCCGTGAGGTTTGGGTAGCAGAGGCACCCGAAGACGCGAAAGTGGGAGTAGTCGGGCGCCGTGCGGTAAAAAAGGGCATATGGAACGTTGTTTTGAACGGAGGAGCACGGGCACCGATTGAGGAGATAAGTCGTAGTAGCTAGAGCTTTTACCTAGTAAGTGGCAGGTAAGTGGGCGTGAAGTAGCATAGTACGACTGATGTTGTTGAGGGTGCGAAGGAGACGCTCGGCTTTGCCATTATGAGGAGAAGTATAGGGGCAGGAGAGCCGTAGATGGATGCCCTGCGAGGTGAGGAAGGTTGTAATGGTATGGTTAACAAATTTCATACCATTATCGGCTTGTAGAGCCTTGATGGGTAGATTGAACTGAGTAGAAACGTATGTGGCGAAGTTAGTGAGGTGAGAGACGACCTTGAATTTGCTGATGAGGGAAAAGTCCAGCAATAGTGTGTGTAATCATCAAGTATGGCAAGGTAATACTGATTACCGGAGACACTTTTAACTAGAGATATCCATACACCATAATGTATAAGTTCAAACGGGCACGAGTTACAAGAGGGAGAACTAGAAAAAGGTAGATGCACATGTTTGCCAAGTTGACACGAGTGGCAAATTGTAGAGCTGCTGTGGGTACATCGGATGGAGGCGCTGCGATGGAGGGTGGCGACAGTGTCAGGGCCAGGGTGGCCGAGGCGAAGATGCCAAAGGTTGGTGGAGAGGGCGACGCTGGCGTGTAGAGTGGACGGCGCAGCGGGAATGGTGTAGAGGTCTCCGCCACTATTGCAGCGAAGGATCTGTCACCGAGTTGGAATATTCTTCACAGAGAAACCAGAAGCGTCAAATTCGATGGAGCAGTTGTTGTCTCTTGTGAATTGGCGAACAGATACAAGATTGTGAATAAGGGAAGGTACAATAAGAACATTACAAAGGGGAAGGTTAGTGGTGGATGTAGACAGAGAGGAGTCATCTCGGCATTGGACAGGAAGAGAATGGCCATTGCCGATGGTGACAAAGGGGGAGGAAGAGGGGTGACAAGAACGAAGTATACCGACCGATGACGCCATCTGGGAGGACGCCCCAGAGTCTAGCACCCAAGGGTGTTGTGGTTGGAGCGTCATCTGGTTGAGGGCGACGAGCCAGCCTAGTTTTAGGAGGAAACTGACTGGGTGGGTGGTGTCGGTAGCATCGGCTGAGGTGGCAGAATGGGAGCCGATGCCAGGTGAGCCTGAGGATGGGCATCGAGAACCCCTGGTTGCCATCCGATGGGGCTGCGTGACTAGGACTGGGGTGCCCAGGGGTTGTAGCAGAGCCACGAACCTATGGGACCGGCAAGTCGAGCAGGGACCGAGGCAGGTCGCGATTGCATCAAACCCTGCCAATTCTTGCCTTTGCCTTTGCTCTTGCCTTTTCCAATGCGGGTTGTGTTGCCATGGTTGGAGCCATGGCCGCCAGAGCCGCTGGAGGGGGCGACAGCGCAGGATGCTCGGTAGCCATTATCGACTGCGACGAGGAGAGCGGTGTGGGCCACTGTCTTCTCATCGTTGGCCAGACGAAGTTCTTTAAGAACTAACATGTCATGGGCTTAGGCAAACGATGGAAGGGGTGTGGCATTGGCGATGTTATTAGCGGTGTTTGAGAAGCAAGGGTTGAGACCTCACAGAAGGGCGGGAACGAGTTGAGAGTCGGCCACAGGGTGGCCGACATCCTGAAGAGCAGCGGTCTTGACCTTAAGGCGCTGGCAGTACGAGAAGACAGAGGAATCTCCTTGTACCATGGAATGAAACTCGTTGAGGAGGAAGATGGCGCAGGGCTGCTTGTTCGCGAGGAAGATCCGCTCGATAGCCACCTAAAGATCTCGGGCGGTAGGGTCGGTATCGTCCATGGCGAGGTCGAGGATAGAGTCGTCGTCCGAGCCGAGTAGCAAGCTACACACGCAACACTCGGCGATGTCCCACTGGGGGTCATCGGGGCGAGGTGGAGCGGAGTCATCGATATGTGACCGTAGGCCGAACTTTCCATAGAGGGATTTAAAGAAGAAAACCCACTTGGAATAGTTGGCGTTAAGGTTAAGAGAGATAGGAACGTGAGATTTCATGTTCACAGCAGCGTAGGGAGGGGAAAAGATCGGCGAGGTGGTGCTCGAAGTGTGGTCTAGGGCACCAAGAGCGGAGCAGACTTGGCGGCTGGGAGAGTGCCGAAGCTGAGGACGGACTCAGTGGCCATGACAAGAGAAGAACAGGGACAAATAGCCAATGGGAAGAAGAAGCCGATGGGAGGACGGATCGGCCGATCAGAGAGATGAGAAGCCGATAGAGAGTGGGCCGGCCAGCCGATGGGGAGTGGTTGGCCGATGTAGAGTAGGCAACGGAGTAGGTGAGTAAAGGTGGTGACAGAGTAGGTAGGTCAGAGAGTGGTTGGGTCACGGACGTGAATCCTCACACGTCCGTGAAGGGAAGATTCACGTCCATGGACTCGTGGAGGCCAAGGAGTGGAACGGACACGAAAAATGCGAAAAGGGGCCGGACGAGAAGAGAAGATGTTCGCGTCCGGGAGGCAGGGATTCGTGTCCGTGGACACATCAGATTGGCTCGGACGTGAGGGAAGAAGGTTTGCGTCCGAGAGCCGTTGAGCGTGTCGGAAAGGTGAGAACCAAGGGAGAGTTCCAGCCGATGGAGGCTGGACAAGTTGCTCGCCGCCAAAAAATCCCGCAACCGGGGAGGGACGGCGGCTCGGTCACGCGAAGGCCTAGGAGGTCTGCTTGTCTCAGTGCAGGTCCTTAGGTCTCAAGGTTCGCGGGCGTGCCAGTCAAGCTGATCCTTCTCCTTCCTTTCCTCGGGCTTCTCGGATCTGATCCCGATTGGATAATACCATGTCTTCAAGCCGATCCAATCTTCTACTAATCTGATCGGCTTTTCTACAGTTCTCCATCGGCTTTGTCTCAGTATCTCCATCGACCAATGGCTGCATCAAACCCTCCAACGGACCTCTCAGCCGATCGGCTTTAGCCCCATCGGATCTCCCAGCCGATCGGCTTTAGCGCCATCGGATCCGATAGATTTTGGCGTTAACACAAGTCTAGCCGATGAGAGGGCGGACGAGTTCAGCTGATGGAGACGACGGGCGCAGAGGTGCACCGGTGTCAGAGAAGAAAGGATGCGCGAAGCAAGAAGAAGGGCGGAGACGGGTGCGAGGTGAGACGAGGAGACGGATGGAGACCGTCGGCTTATCGCGTGCAGGTGGAATGGAGAAAAAGAAGGTGACTGCGGGAAGGACGGGGAGAAGAGAGGAACGGAGATGAGAGAGCGAGGAGAGTACCGGGAAGAAGGTCGGTAATGGGGAGAAAATATCGACGACGAGGAGGAAAAAGGTCGGCTCACCGGTGGAAGAAAGCTAGCGCGCCGGAGATATATAGACTCGCTCTGATACTATATAGAAATATGTATAGTGGCTAAAACCCCGTATGTATAAAGGAGGGTCAGATCTATATATATACATCTAGACCGGTGGTCTAACATTATTCATCTTCCATCTTAAAAAGATAATATGCTATCTTCTTGCTGTCTACTAAATTAGTCCCTCTAAGTTGTTAACTTTTATGTATATATTTAACCATACATTTTACTTAGGGCTTACTCGGTTTAGAGGATTTTCAATCCATAGGAATAGGGGAAAATAAAAGAATAAGAATGCATGCACACATTAATCCAAAGAATTTTTTCATAATGTTTGAGTGGATGAAAATTTTACTATATTTTCTTTCTATAACTTATAGAAAAGAAAATTTTTTGTTCGGTTTTCTTATATTTTATTCCTACAAACCGAATAACACTCATAAAAATTAATCCTTATGAATCCAAATCCTTTTCTTTTACTCCAAATTGAACAAGCACTTATAATAATTTTTGTACAAATATGTACAAATATAAGAAATACTTAAAATACATTTAATAATAAAACAAATCACAATAAAACAATAAAATAAATAATAGTTACATAATTTTTTAAATAAAACCATCCAAAAGCCAATTTCATCAAACATTAAACACAAAAGGGAATAAATTTCTTTCTAAAAAGGTAAACTTCATCGGAGGCAAATTAGTCATGTTGATTATGAGAGGAATTCGTGAATTGGAGGCTTTCAAAAGGAATGAACTACTCAACGCAAGTGTTTTTTCATTCAAGGCTTTGCTTTAAAAAGTTACAGAAATTACAGGTCGAGTAGATTACAAATCATAGCTTGATTAAAAATAATAAAACTACTTATAGCATCAGTGTTAAGAGAGCCATATTACTAAACCTCCATACATATTACTAACCGTTGATGAAAACCTGCATAACCACTGTTTCTATGTAGTGGCTTGCAAGTTAGTATCATTTTCCTCAAACCAAGAAATATAATCTTTGAATTGTTATGTTGATAAAGTTCACGTACACCATCAATAATAATAATAATTGATGTCGAACCAAAACTGAAGATAACGTCGGAGAGTAATTAAAATGTAAACTAGCCGTTCACCCTCTATAGTCATCGAAAGCATGACGATAACGCGAGCCACACTTCCCACCAAAGGCCACCCATAGGTGCCATTGCGGGAAATGATTAGGAAATGCAAAAACAAAACATAGATTTCCTCAATGACGTCTTCAGTAAGGAGACGACACCAAATTGCATTGTCATCATCGACACAAGAGCTAAGCTAAATTTTCACTGTTTTCACTTGACGAATCTAACCACAACAAGACCGCGAGGCACAGCCAAACGCCTCTAAGGAGAGAGCTAAACCCATAGATGTCATCATCTAAATTATCACCATAGCCTCCACTGAACCACCATTATGTCTGATTTGTAGCCGCAGCTATAACAGAGATATTCTATTACTGTTACCGTCTGTGAACTAAGAACGACCGCGTCAACCACCACCATGCAGCCAGATTTAAGGTACAAGGTCCTAGATCTAGCTAGTGGATGGATGGCCATTGCGACAGATACCCATCTCACCGGTGAGTTGGTGACGAAGACAGCAACCGCCCACCTATCCGATACGTGGGAGCTCCTTGCGAGAAACCCCACTGTCTGCACAAGTCTGCACAAAGAGACCCCGCTGCCGTCATTCTCGTGGCCGCACACTGGCGACAAACTCAAGCGCCGGCGAGGAACGATTGAATGATGGCTGCGATATATGGTCGGTCCGCCCGTACGATTGGTACTATCCAGATAGGAATGGAAGGTCCGATGATTCTTCTGCCAAATCAAGCTGAAATATATCCAACACATATGAACTTGACAATAATAGGGTGAGAAGTTCTATTATGATTTTTTTTCCCTTACATGGAAGATAATCAAACCGTTGTGGAATTTTATTTTGGCTGATCATATAAGAGGAAGGGAAATAATATTATGACAAATTGTTTTATGATCTCCAATTACATTAAAAAGGGATATATATCACTCAGCAGCCGATGTCCAAAATCGTACTTTGAAGATTATATAAAAATGCATCCCTTTTTGGCAAGGGTACCTACAATTCTTCTTTCTGCAGCATCAATAAAAATTTATAAATTTGAACTTTGGTTTCAAAAATATAATTTTGAACAAAATAGCACATAAAAGCCATTTAAATAGTGTCCTCGCACACGTTCATGTTGTTTCCTTCTGTATGACGACCTAATTGGTACAACTCCAAATATTAAAACCTTTCAATGGTGTTAAAAATGTATTTGAGGTTTTGTGCCATTCAATAGTAGATTTAGAAAGAACCATCAAATATTAAAAAAAAATACTCCATCCGGCCCCAAATATATGCACTTGTGTATAAGAATATTTTCCCTTCAACAACTCATTATTCAAATTTCTCCTTATCTTACCTAAAACCAATCCCCAACTTCTAACATTCCCTCCTCTTATTTAATTAATAATAAAATACATTCAAACTACATAAATTTGTATGATCAGTACAAATAAGTACAACAACTTGTTTTTAATTCGTGTGAAACAGAGCCAAAAATAATTCACGCCAATGAATGATATAGCGCTGACATAGATATTGTTAGTGAGTTCGCACCAAATCGGTTATCTATGTTCGTCGATGAAAATCTGATACGATCACGTGAATATGTTGAGATTCCTTCGGTTTCGAGGTCCTTTGTGTTATTGGAGTTGTGAGCTTACTATTCAATTTGACGCTATAATTGACAAGGAGATAATCTAATAAGTCAATCAGTCGATAGGTCGATATGAACTCCTACTATTGACAAGTTATTAATAAGATTGAGATAAATATCGGTTGCATCTTATGTCCTCCTGCTATTGGCTGGTTGCCGATAGGAGCTAAAGCATTTGTCCATCGGTTGGAAAGCCGATGAAAGCGTAGGCAGATGATGACGAAGGAAATAAAAGACACATCAGCTGTAAAGCCAATGGCATTCTAAAATAGAATAGTCAATAAGCAGCATGTATATGAACTCCTTCCATCAGTTAATTGTCAATAGAAGGTGTAACACTTATTTATCGGCTAGAAAAACGATAAAGGCATAGATAGATAGTAAGAAATATGATAAATAATACATTAGTAGTAGAACCGATGACGCTCTGAATAGAATGGTGCTCCGAATAAAATAAAGGACTCATTGGTTATAAAGCCGATAGCACTTCAAATAGAATATGCGATGGCGCTTCAAATAAGATAAATGAGCTATCGGTTGTAAAGCCGATATCTTTTTGAATATAATGTGCGTTGAATAGCAAGGAGCAAGACCCAATCTCTTGAAAGTATGAGACCCAGTTATCACCGTGATGATATTATTAGAGCCATCAAATTAAACCAAATCAAAACAGTATGATACTGAGGCTAACAGCATAAAGATGACAGAAACTAGATTAGATACATAGATAGAAGGAATGGGCTAACCTATTAGCTAGTTGAGTCGATGAGAGAAATTATCTGAAGATATATGTATATTGGCTGAGAAGTCGATACCTTAAGTGTGATGCTCAATGTATGAATAACTCATTGGTTGGTCGCTTAGATGAAACATTCGTGTAAAATCCTATTTGATCTATGGCTCAATCTAATATTAGCAGTCTAGTAAGTCAGACATAACCGATGCATTACGAGACTAATGGTAGTAGAGCTTGTTAAGCCGATAGAACCACGCGAACGTGATGTGATGCACCTGATTAAACTAAGAGATCAGGCTTAACCGATATAGCTTTAGGCAGAACGGATACATCAAGATAGTGGCAAGACTTATCCTTTCGTCAAAAAATGGACTTAACCGATACAGTCTCACGTGTCAGAACCCATCGATAAAAAACTAGATGAACTAAAATGACGATACGGCAAGATATTATTTGATTGAGAGATAATTTATAATGTTCTAAGGGATCTATATTTATAAGAATCTGACGTGGTTACAAATAATGCCCAGACGTTATTTCCTAAAAATTATCTCTAAAAAGTTAACCAAACTAATTAGATTTATCTATATATATTCTATAAAAATAAAGTATCATGTCGTGGTCGTGGTTTTTATAGCTCTTCATCTAGATAATTTTTTATTTTTTATTAAACCAAATTAATTCTCATCTGTGTTTTTTATACTCCGATCGACTCGTGCTTAACTTTTTCTATAAGCGGATCTACTCTCTCTAGTGCTTAATAAATTCTGGTTTAAACAATAGGATATTCTATAGATACTTACTTACCTCGATGTGTAAACTATAGTATATTCTATACATACTTACTTTATCTCGATGTGAACATCATATACCAGTTACTATAAGAAATGAATACAGTTCGTCTTGCCACTAGCCACCGGGCCCCACCCGAGATCTGATTCACTACCGCCGCCGGATCAAGTTACCTCACAATCTTCACGCTTCACTCTCGTCCTACCCCCATCCCGATCTCCGGCAATGTCGCTCCACCAGCGGCCGCACCAGAAGCCGCCGGCCGCCGACTCCCTCCCCGCATCCGCCGCCTCCGCCGCCGCCACCTCCGCCCCTTCTCGCCCGCTCCCCCTCCTCACCCTCCCCTACCTCTTCTCCCTCCTCTCGCTCCTCCTCCTCCTCGCGCTCGTCTTCCCCTGGGGTCCTTCCCGCCCCTCCGCCCCCGCCTTGCCGTGGCGGGGCTACACGCTCCAGGAGGCCGCCGCCTTCGCCGCTGGCGCGGGCAACGGAACCATCGTCCTCGCCGCCGTCTCCGGGCCCTACCTCCCGTTCCTCTCCAACTGGCTCATCAGCGTCAGCCGCGCCGGCTACGCCGACCAGGTGCTCGTCATCGCCGAGGACTATGAGACGCTCGAGCGAATCAATGCGGCCTGGCCCGGCCACGCCGTCCTCGTGCCCCCCGCGCCCGACGCGCAGGTCGCCCACAAGTTCGGATCCCAGGTGAGGACTGATTTCGGGATGTCCCCCCAGATGCTCGATGAAATGCCAACGTGAGTGACTCTTGGCTTTCTTCGTGTGATTGTGCAGGGGTTCTTTAACTTCACCTCGCGGCGGCCACGGCATTTGCTGCAGATTCTTGAGCTAGGGTACAATGTCATGTACAACGATGTCGACATGGTGTGGCTTGCGGATCCATTCCCATATATCGTCGGGGATCATGACGTGTACTTCATGGACGATATGATTCCTGTACGTGCTATTGTTTTTTGATCAGGACTGCCGAGAAGAGAGCTTATTGTGGTTGAGTTTGGGGTGCAGGTGAAGCCACTGGATCATTCACATGAGCTGCCGCCACCCGGTAAGAAGGGGCGGACATACATTTGCAGCTGCATGATCTTCCTGCGGCCAACGGAAGGGGCTAAGCTGCTATTGAGGAAGTGGATTGAGGAGCTCAAGGAGCAGCCCTGGTCAAAGAAGCAGAAAGCAAATGATCAGCCAGCTTTTAACTGGGCTTTGAACAAGACTGCTGGGCAGGTTTGTTCCGTTAGATTTTATTGCTTATGATGCAACATTTGCATCTAGACAGACAGGACATAGATTTCTTGAGTATTTCTTGTGGTTACATGTATTGAACTCATGCTTTGGAGCATTTGGTTGAATTGCATCTGCTTATGCTAGCGTAATAATTGTTGGGAAAAGTTGTTGAAACAACTAGTTGTTTGCTTTAGTAAGGAGCTAAGTAATATTTTGGCATTGTAATTCAAAAGCATGCATTAAGTAATATTATTTGCAACTGGAAGGTGTGGGGTTGCGGTTTTACTATTGCCTGCATTGCACTGTTGTTGGTCTTACGCAGTGTTGGGTTGGTCAGGGTTGATTGGTAAACTGGTTGGAGTTGATTTTAGCATGGGTCCTGCCTCTATACCAGATTCAGTCAGGGTGGTGACTGGTGCCCACTTAATTGGTCAATGGATTGGGGCTTGTTCAAGTGCATATTATCTCTGAAGATGATCCTTTTTTTTCTTAACTATCTGGAGGAGTTTCCTATGGTCTATTTGGGATCAGTGAGCTTTGCTGAGCTCTGCTATCTCCCTATGTGAGTCCCTTAATCTTTAGAACATCTTGTAGTAAAGAATTAAAGATAATCCTTTTTTCTTAAAATTATCTCCATGTAACCGGTCCAGCATGCTGCTCGTTCTAGCTTCTAAGATATCTCTACTAGTAGTCTAAAGTTGGAGTTTTGTTTGTCCGGTCACCCCTCCCGTTGCGGGATCATTCATGCCATCTCCTCCCTATGCAACGCAAAAAAAAAAAAAACTGTGAAAAAACTGACCCATTGATAAAAAAAAAGGATAGAAAAAAGCTAAACCATATGTAAAAACCTAACCATAGTATGGGTTGGAACCGTGAGCACATCCTTTCCCTAGATCCTGTTGTAAAGCATGGGCATTTTACTAGTTGTATTTAATATGTCACTTTAATTCTGTCAATATCCTTTCTGCTTTATTTTTTATTTATATTTTACTAGTATCTTCTGAATTTCACATTCTGTTCTGCTTTCTTGTAATATGTTCCTGGATCTTTGCACCCAAACAGATAATGGCCTTTGTAAAACTATTAATATAAGATATACATGCAGGTAGATGTGTATCTGCTACCTCAGTCTGCATTTCCAACTGGAGGTTTATATTTTAAGAATAAAACATGGGTAAAGGAAACAAAGGGCAGGCATGTCATCATACACAACAACTATATCACAGGATTTGAGAAGAAGATAAAACGGTTTCGTGATCATGGCCTATGGCTTGTGGATGAACACAGTGATGAGTCACCACTTGGTAGAATATGAGCAAGCTGGCAAAGCTAAACCACATCATCTTGCAACAGCATCAAACTTTTGCAGCTGGTGTTTAACTGATTGGGACTGCAGAACCCTGGGATTGATTTGCCATCCACTACACGGAAATGCTGCAACTGGATATGTGCAGTAGTTTTCAATTGTACATCAAGCCCCTTCAGAGCTACCTGTTGTCATGATGATTTATTTCATTATTTTTTGATGAAAATGACTGCATTAAGATATTTTTGATAATGTAGCTATTTAAGGGAATGTGGCCATGAAAATGTGCGAGTCATGTTGTACTCACTAGTCTGTATGTCTAGCATGGTAATTTTGTTAACCTGTAGGCATTTGTGACAGTGGATTTTGTTTATATTATTATTTTTACCTCCTTTCATAAAGAACTCTAACCTGTCATGTGTGATGGCCTGCTGGGTGTCAAAAAAACCGTGCTAATGCTGACTTGTAAGTTGTAACTCCGTATATGATTATTTGACATGCTCAGGCAATCTCTTTGCTTTTCTTTACCATGTAACAACATGATATTTGATACTTTGTTTTATTCTAAAGAAACTATATAATTATTATTTATTTTACTGTGACTTGTTTTATATAAGTATGACTTATGTTTTTTTATATTTGTAGTAGTTTTTTTAATAAGATGGATGTTCAAATATAATATCTAAAAGTTAATAACATTATATATTTAAAAACAGATGAGTATTAAATATGGCATGTCTCTCAAAACATACATTACATGACACACAGGACTAAGGAGTGATACAAAGATACTGTAAGAGGGATCAGGATTCACGGTTGTATCAATGTGCAGACTTTCTTTTTTCCTTGCCTTGCTTAGACCAAAAAGAAAACTCATGTGAATTTTGGAGCAGGAAGCATAAATGTTTGAGCCTTGTGACCACCTCTTTTTCTGCATATTTATCTTTTTCTTCACACAAACCTGCGGAGCTTGATGCTGATGCGTCAGGATCGAATCGCCTCGTTTGGCTCATTCCATTCCAGCCAAACGCTTGCGGTTGAAGTAAGAATCCGAGGCCCAGTGCTTCAAAAAAAAAAAGAATCCAAGGTCCAGTGTGTCTACTGCCCTTGGACCCTTTCCTTCTCCGGTGCCCTCCCAACTTTGCTTCCAGCAGCGGCAATGCCGCTGCCTTTGCCTCACACAACGAACACACACACATGTATATATACTTCTGCCCATGCTTGGATCTGCACAGAAAACATCATATTCTTCCTTGTGATCACGAGCTATCCTGTCATCTCTCTTTGGCAAGAATCGGTGGGCCAGGCTGCTGCCAAGGCGAAGTAAGGTACTGTGAACACAAAAGCTGCCCTGTTCTTGTCCAAACACCTGAGGTCCTGAACAACTGATCCATGCAATTGCTTAGATCATTATTTCCATAGATTGGTAGATCTAACAGTTTGTTGTATAATGTTGCTTAGCAATTTGCCCGTGTAAGAATTCAGAAGCTAGGTGTAGGAGGACTGATCCTTTTGTGTTGATAGGTGAAGATCAGACAGAGAACAAGACTGGCAAGGACAAGAAGGTTGCAAAACATAAGGATGCTAAGGATCTCATCGACTTTATGGAAGCTAACTACGACAAGATCAAGGACGTGACAGGCTTCGAAGATTTCTACCATGTCTTTTACGAGCTCATCGAGTAAGCTTTGATCTGATCCAGTATTACTGAACAAATCAATGCGTATTTTTCTCCCCTTGGAGCTCAGAATCCAGCTTTCTTTTTTTAAATAAAATAATCCAGCTTTCTCATTTTCAGTTTTGCTACGCATGGTAGCTAGTCTAGTTGAATCATTGGACGAATGATGGAATTCTCACTTGATGCCTAAGTTTTTTTTAACTTCTGAAAACTGGAATAATAATAGTTACAACAGTAGGATCATACTCATTTTTTTATATGAAGAGTAGGATTATATTCATAGAAGATGGTGGCGTCATACCTAGCAGTATGATATGACATTAGACATTGATGCATGCAATGGCATTGTCACCTAAGCATTTGTTTCTGTTACTTTTGCCTTCCTCTTCAGAAAATTCTGTGAGAGTCGTTGGCAATTGCAGTACAGGATACCGGAAAAAAACGGAACTTCAGATGCAGTACGAGGTTAGAGACAACTCGACTTCTTTAATTTGCTTGCTTAGAACAGCTCTTCCACAGAAACTTCACCTTCCGAGAATTGTTGCAAAGTGGTTTAGACACCATATTTGGTTGGCAGAAAAAGATTATCACGCCAAATCTTAGACATGTTGCAGTTTTTGTTGGTTGCTATCAATATAGCATGTCATTCTTTAGTCCTCAGGCTCATATGTCAGTTTTTTTTATCAAATCTCAATACATTAATAAATTGTTATCCATACTTTTGTATGGCGCTACACTTTAAAAAACAAATTAAAATGAGGTGACCACCAACTAAACATGTTCTAGGACATTATTGTAATCGGAGACCACAAGACAACCTGAGAAGCCGTCAAATATGACAAAGGTATATATGTATTCGTATTATTCCGTGCAATCAATATTTTGCATTAGTTATTCCTCAAGGCCATCTATTTGTAATGTAACTGGTTTTTGCTAATCTATCAATTACTTTTTTTTAACTAGATGAACACTCGACAATTTACATGCCAATCTTTTTATTCGGGTGCGACAAATAATATGCTATCTTTCTTTTCCCCAGAAATTTGTAGTTCAGTGTAGATCTTATTGATATAAAACAACAAATTATAAATAGTTCGGTAAATGAAAAACAAAGAAAAATAAAAGTCATACCCCTTTTGTCCCAAAATATTATCATTTTAGGATTCAAAATTTATCACATTAGAATAATACTTATCCCATCAATCATCTCATATTTATTTATTTTATCCTACCTCTACCTATCCTCCTATTTCCAACCCTATGTCATTTAATAAGGGATGCTTTTTTTTTTCAAACCTTAATACAAACAATCTAGAATGCCAATCTTTTTTTTTTGACGGAGGGACTACTAAATTTATACTAAAGTTTTGGCCTTCGAAATTGTGCAAGTTTGGCTGAGAAAAAAATCAGACAATTGAAGAATAGCAAACCTGTTATTCGTTCAACGAGATTAATCAAGGTGCTCATCCAATTAAGTTTCCTTGTAGCGCAGAGGGTGAAGAAGAGCCCCAAGGACGGGCAGAACCTGAGCAGGAAGCAGTCCATACAGCTCGCTTCATCGCCGGCTCACCGTTCTCTGCCGTCCAAATCTCACCCAGTTGTTAAACCAAGAGGATATGAGCTGCTCCATCTGGTAGACTGGTATGGCTTATCCTATGTTTCAGATAGATCTTTTTGACCCCTCGTTGATAGATAAATAGTCATGATGCACTTACGGTTACGGAGCTATCAGACATAGATAGCAATGGTACCTGTTTCCCATTACCAATGGAAGAATGTCTCCATTAGAGGGCATGGAGGAACTAGCTATTCCCCTCATGGGGAAGGAAATGGGCCAGATGTTTCACCCGTTGGGGATGTTGGGGCAAAGACCCAACAATGCTGACAAGTGAGCCCACATATGTATCAAAAGCCACGCACTGCACTGCCAATACAGTCCCTAACACTTCTTCTTTCCCCATCCAACGCAGCTGTTGCCGCCTCCTTTTTTCTCATCCCCCGCCCGGCGATGCGGAGGCGCGGCCCATGCCGTCACGCGGAGCCACGAAGGTGCTCGGCGCAGCACGAGTGAACAGCCTACCCCCTTGGAGCGGCTACGCGGCAGCGCGTCCTTTCTCCTCCTCAGACCTGGTGATTCTTGATCTGATGTTCCGGTCAAAATCACCTGGCAGTAGCACAGGATTTCGGCTTCCTCGGGGGTATTCACTGATGGATTCCAACCGATGCAGGTGTTCCAATTCGTTACTCCTTGAGTTGCTGATTTGTTCTAGATCATAGGCCTTTGTTCTCGCGGCGGTAGCATTGGGCTTGCTCGGGTTTCTTGCCCAGTGGGTCCCCGTGGACCCACCAGTGAGCGGGGACGGCCAGAAATGCGCCCCGACGTCGGGGTCGGGGCCGGGGCCGGGGAGCGGGGAATTTGTGCTAATCGGGTGTGGGGACGGGAGGTCTCTACCCGGTGGGGATGGCCCGGCCATCCTAATCGCAGGCTGATCCGGATCCCGCCGAATATCCGCCGCGCTGCTGCTATCCATCCTCTCCACCTCGCTTCCGCTCGTTCCTCCCCCTCCCCACCTGTGGCCGCCACCCCCACCGGACTCGAAGCGCCGCGGACAAGGGCCACCGGCGGTCTCTAAGCCCCGGCCTCCGAGCCGCTCCGGCCTGCGAGGTATCCTTCTCTCCTCCTCCGGCCTACGCGCTAGGGAGCAGACGTACTAGAATGGATAAGTTTCTGAAGTCTGACTTGCTCGGATTGTTTCGAGCGCTCCGTTCTTGTCTTAGTTTGCTGCGTGCCGGAGTACTGTATAAACACTAGCAGTTCATTCCCCTCAGAGAACAAAGAGGATTTTCAGCTGAATCCTGCTTTACTAGCTATCGTGTCTTTTGGGACAAAAGGCATGCGACCAGCTTTACTGAAAGCATAGCAATTTGAATTAGCTATCGCGTTTTTTCACCTGCTTTATTTGTCATTTTGTGCTCTTGGTGTTGTGGTCACCTTGTAATGAAATTTATTTGCCGTAGCCTGTAATTATGCTGGCCTTTTGTTTTTCACTGAACTTGAATTTGTATGTGCTCTCTCTGCAGGCCATCGACATTGCTGCAGTGGAGCATAAAGGACATGAAAATGGCGCATATGGTAACTAACTGTAGTTTCAGCCCTTTGCCTGCACTTAAGACGTACTCGAAATCTCCTGGTTACTGCTGCAACGTCACCCAATTCCAGAGCTTAAAATGTTCCAATCTGGTGCTCAAATCATGTACTACAACGAGACGGAAGAAGCCATTTGCCACTCGTGCTAGTGCTGCTGTACAAGGACAGACGGATAAGACACAAACACCTCTTACTGGAAATCAGCAAACATCTGGGCTCTCGTCCTCTAAAACTAAAAAGGTCATGGTTATCGGCGGAGATGGTTACTGTGGCTGGGCAACCGCTCTTCATCTCTCCAATAAAGGCTATGAAGTTGCTATTGTTGATAATCTTGTGCGACGCCTTTTTGATCACCAACTTGGCTTGGATTCCCTCACGCCCATAGCCTCCATCCAGAATCGCATCCGTCGGTGGAAGGCTCTCACTGGAAAGACGATTCAGCTCTACGTTGGTGATATTTGTGACTTTGAATTCCTTTCAGAAGCCTTCAAGTCTTTTGAGCCAGATTCTGCTGTTCACTTTGGTGAACAAAGATCAGCACCGTATTCTATGATTGATCGTTCCCGTGCAGTATTCACTCAGCACAACAATGTTATTGGAACTCTTAATGTATTATTTGCCATTAAGGAGTTCAGTGAAGAATGCCATCTGGTCAAACTAGGAACTATGGGTGAGTATGGAACTCCAAATATTGACATTGAAGAAGGGTTCATCACTATTACTCACAATGGAAGAACTGATACCTTGCCTTACCCAAAGCAAGCGAGCTCCTTCTACCATCTAAGCAAAGTGCATGACTCACACAATATAGCATTTACATGCAAGGCTTGGGGTATAAGGGCCACAGATCTTAACCAAGGTGTTGTATATGGAGTGAGAACAGATGAAACTGCAATGCATGAAGAACTATCTAACAGGTTTGATTATGATGGTGTCTTTGGGACAGCACTAAATAGGTTCTGTGTTCAGGCTGCTGTAGGGCATCCACTTACAGTATACGGAAAAGGTGGCCAGGTATGTCTTTGTTCTCTGGTTCATAGTTTCACATGGTTAAAACTGCCATTTGTTATTTTCTCCCTGTAAGCTCTTTTTTCTATTATAAGACTTGTTTGCACCATTACCACCTGTGGTTCAATGATATACTTCCAGTGGCTGAAATTGTTATTTTCCCAAAAAATAAATGGTTAAAATTGCCATTATCCATCATATAATCTTGGACATTAACATACCAGATGACTTCTGTTACTGTGGAGCCTCAGGATGTGAGAAATCATTGTGACCATTTCATAAATTTGTGTCTGACTCAAAACACAGGAGTGAACCATTTCATAAATTTGTAGCTTATCACAGCAACTACTGAAATTTAACATACAGCAGAAATTAAAATTCGTTTTGATAACTAAACTGTTCCTTTGCTCCAACACAATCATTTAGCAACCGATAATTTAGATATTTTGAGTCCCTAAAAAATCTTTTTGCCTTCTTCAGACCATCAAAAAGTGCTATTCAGTTCATTACAAAATAAAAGGTTGTCTAGGACATAGAAATGGAACAATCTTACGAACTGCTGAACACTGGTCTATGACGTTTTGGAATCTCTATCTTGTTAGTTATCGCGTTAGGTCATCAGATAATTTTAGTTTATCATCATCTAACAGACCATATACGTATTGATCAAGATTCTTGTTCCCTTCTCTGCAGACCCGTGGATATCTGGACATCAGGGATACCGTGCAATGCGTAGAGCTCGCAATCGCCAACCCAGCCAAACCAGGTGAGTTCAGGGTCTTCAACCAGTTCACCGAGCAGTTCTCAGTCAACAAGCTGGCCAAGCTGGTCACGGCCGCTGGAGCAAAGCTTGGGCTGGAAGTGCAGACCAAGTCAGTGCCCAACCCGCGGGTGGAAGCCGAGGAGCACTACTACAACGCCAAGCACACCAAGCTCATGGAGCTCGGCCTGGAGCCCCACCTGCTGTCAGACTCACTTCTCGACTCGCTGCTCAACTTCGCCGTCCAGTACAAGGACAGGGTCGACACTACGCAGATCATGCCCAGCGTGTCGTGGAAGAAGATGAGCGTGAAGCCGAAGACGGTGTCCGTCTAAGAGGAGGGCAGGAGGCGGAGTATAATGTCAACCGTGGCATTGACATTATACTTGGTGTGTAGTAATGCAATAATTATGTGCGTTAGTGTAATGCAAGTTGTACTGAGTGTGGTTACGGTGTTAGATTTATTTTTTAGATTTAAAATTTGAATCAGTATTTTTTTATCTATTTTCTTATTTTAACCGATTACAACAATATACTCATTTCAATCCATCATAACCAATTTTTACCTCAACAATCTCATTTAATTTCTCCATATACTCATTTCAACAACAGCCAGTTCTTCCCTCAACCTTAATTTCTATTAAAACTATATTTTAAAACTGAGGGGTAACACTATACATACCATTTTTTTAAATCGTTTATTGAAGCTATATTGCGAAAACATTTTCTACTTGTGAGACTTGGGCCTCCGATTTTCGCCGAGGTGGAAATGGTAGACCTCCCAGTTTTCTTTGCGAGGTCTTCTGGGCTTTCGGCCCGAGACGTGACGCAGTACACGGCGCTGCATGCAACTTGACTTCAATCAGGGTGGCAGGGGTGCTAGTGGGGCTATAGCCCTATAGCTGGATGGATACTCGAGCATTGCTGAATCCATTAATTAATCCCTACAGATTAATTAACGGCCGGTAACATTAACTCTTCCCATGCCTCAGGCGAAATCGAAATCACGGTGATTGATTGAATTCCATATCGTACAAAGGGGTATATATAAATAGCAAGATAGCATGTAAGAAATCTAAAATATGGCGTGCTATGGGAACATAAAGTAACCAAACATGATCAAGGACGACTCGCTTTCGAATAAAATAGAAATCAATTTTAACGTGCTTCGTACGTTGATGCTAGACTAGATTGTTGGAGAGATAAATAGCACTAATATTATCGTAGTAGACCAATGTAACATAGTAAGGTGGGTGACGAAGCTCCATGAGTAGCTAGCGCAAGCAAGTAGTTTTAACAACACCATTGACCACAACTCGATATTCAGCCTCTACAATCGATCAGGAGACTATATGCTAATGCTTAGAGGACTAGGATACTAAATTATCACCAAGTAACACTGCATAACTAGAGGTTGATCGGTGAGTGTCAGCACAGCTAGTCCAGTCGGCATCGATGTAAACAACAAGCTTAGTAGGTGGAGAGCGGCGCAGAGTCGAGCCGAAAGAATGAGTATCCTGTAAGTAGCATAGTAGCCGCTTAAGAGTAGCAAGGTGTGGCTTACGAAGATCATACATATAGAGATAAATCTACTAGACGGTATAGGCAATATCTAGATAGGTGAATGTTAGGTACTACAATGCACTAGATAAACTGCGATACTATGTAGAGTCGTCAATTCGAGGACCGTCCGTAGATAATTTAGAGTGCAGGTTAATAGGGGTGCTGCAAGGCTTGCAAGCACTTATTCCGGCACACTCCAAAATGTCCAGAGTATACTGCCGCTAAGAGAGGAATAAGGTATCATCGCAATGTGTGACAGAGATGCCTAGAAAATGATGAAGCTAGCCCATATCTGTTATAGCAAACTCATGCTAGAGAGCGGCAATAATATGTTGGAGAAACCCAGCAGACGAGGCGGTGAGAACAATGTCATCCACATATAGCAGCATATAGGCAGTGTCAGATCCCCGATAATATGTAAATAACGAAGCATCTGACCTGGTCTCAACAAAACCGAGGATCAGGAGGTGAGTGACGAACCTGTTGTAACTAGCATGAAAAGCATGCTTTAGGCCATAGAGAGACTTATTAAGTCAATAGATAAAATCTAGACATGACAAGTCGACAAAGTCAGAAGGCTGCACACAATAGACCATCTCTGTCAAAGTATCATGTAAGAACGTATTCTTGACATCTAGCTGATGAATGGCCTAATTTTAAGATAGAGCCAAACACAGAACCATCTGAACTGTTGCTGGCTTGACCACTGGACTAAAACTCTCATCATAATCAATACCCAGCCACTGTGTAAAACCCCGCTAAACCCAACGAGTCTTGTAGCGATTAAGCGAACCATCTACGAGCAGTTTGTGACAATAAATCCATTTGCCAGTCACCAGATTGATGCCAGGAGACCGAGAAACAAGGCTTGAAGTGTCATTGATAAAAAGTGCATCATACTCAGCTTGCATAGTAGAGCGCCAATTGGGATTTGACAGAACATCATGAACAGAATGCGGCAGGGGCAACATGGGCACAGCGTGGAGGTGCTGTAGTCCCGAGCGTCGCTAGACGAGGCATTGCGGCGATGAGAGCAGAAGGCGGCAATGGTGGTTGGGACTCAATCTCGACCTCCTCCAGTAGCAGATACGTCCGAGCCTGCACAAAGGTCGAGAATGGGTGATGCATCTTGAGAATAGACACCATGTAGCGAAACTAACCGTTCAGGCCATATAGAAGCGTGAGGACCATCTGTCGGTTGCCGATCGGGTCGCCGAACTCGATGAGGGAGGTGGCCATCAACTCGAGGCGGCGACAATAGTTAGTGGCATTCAGGGAGTCTTGACAGAAGTTATGAAATTGCGTCTCTAAAAGGAGCGCATGAAACTCTTTCTAGCTAAGAAAGTTGTTCGCGAGATAGCACCAGACACCGCGAGTGGAGAGTACAGGTCATTGGAGATAGTGCCATAGATCCACATCAAAACAGTGCAGTCCGTTTACACC
The DNA here is from genome assembly GCA_030770085.1 of Oryza coarctata. Classification (NCBI taxonomy): domain Eukaryota; kingdom Viridiplantae; phylum Streptophyta; class Magnoliopsida; order Poales; family Poaceae; genus Oryza; species Oryza coarctata. The sequence continues at coordinate 13,106,301 of CM061471.1, forward strand.
GATGTCGGGTGCAAAGGAAAGGACTCCTCTTTAAGGATATGGCGAGTAAGGGCATATTGGACGAGTACGATGAGGAACAGGCTACTCCACTTGCTGTAGTTGTTGGCAGCCTATTCGAACATGACGGGGATGAGGGCACGAACGTTGACGACGGTAGTAGCCTGTGCCAGAGAGATTTGTGGGTGGCTTCATACTTGTCCAAGACGGCGCCACGAAGGCAAGCCTCCTCAGTGCGGCTGGCGGCTGGCTTCTTCGATCGCGGTCTCCTTAGTGCGGCGGCGAGCCTTCTTAGTGCAGCGGGCTTCATCGGCCACCATCAGGCCGCGGACAACTCTGCACGGTGAAACGGCGACACGGACGAACCAACATTGGTGCCTAGCGACGGGAGATCCGATCGGCAGGTCGGTGACGCAGTGTCCGATCAATGAAGTCAGCGACAGGCGACGATTTGGTCGACGACGCGCCCAACGACGGAGTCAGTGATGCGGTGTCCGATCGACGGGTCAGCGACGAGGCAGCGATTCGGTTGGCAACACGACCGACGATTTGATCGGCGTTAGAGTCAACGACATGTCCGACGACAGACAGTCAGCGATAGGAGATCGACAGGTCAACGACGAGTGTGGCGATAGGTGGACCAGAGAGATGATAAGAGATCGACAGGGATCGATGGGTCGGCGATGTAGGTGGGGTAGCAGAAGTGTAATGGATCCTAACCGCTCTGACACTATATGAAAGATTATATTCTATATCGTGTATAAGGGTATATACAGCCAGCCGGGTGAGAAGCCAACCGTCGGGCGTAAGATTACAGCCACAAACTAATATAATTACATCAGAGTGACATCAACCACGAATGTTAATCGATATATATCAGGGGAGATCGGAAAGTTAAACAGAACACCAAGAACATGCATGAACTCAGAGCACGGAAAATTAAATGGGATCGTCTCGTTGATTAGATTAGAGCTACCAAATTCTGTACATCTTCTTGACCTACCCGATCTAAGCCCGAGATAATCATCAGAGGACTAAATTTCGTTCTTGACCTGGGCAGGCATGCATCGCCTCGCCGGCCGATCGATTCGCCTAGCAAATCGACACTCCGGCGGGCACACTCTCGATCAAACAGTCGATCAAGACTGTATTTGTTCGCGCTTGCTAGAGAGTTGGATTGGATTCATAGCTGCAGCGATGACGATGGTGATGACCGGGCAGCCGACGATGATGATGATGACCGGAAAGACGACGACGGCTCGTAGATGTCGGCGGCGGCGACGACGACCCTGTCGCTGCTGGCGGGGAAGAAGGCGAGGGAGATCAGCAGCAGCAGCAGCACCACGGGGAGTAGCAGCAGCAGCGACGGCGGCGGCGGCAGAGGAGGCAGCACCAGCGGGAGCAGCAGCAGCAGCGCGGCCGCCATCGCCAGCAGCACCGCCAGCGCCTTGCCCCCGTCCATCACCGCCGATGTCCCCGGCGCCGACGCTTCTTGCATCACGGCAGATCGACAGCAGCACAGGTGATATAGAGCAGAAGCTCCGGTCGCTAGCTTACTAGCTAGCATTCGCGGCCGGTGTCCCGGCGACATCGACCATATATGCGTGGCATTGACATGGTGCTCTAATGGTGGTTTGGTTGGCGCAAGCAAGCTAGTAGAAGTAGACCAGTAGCAGTAGCAAATCAAGTTGCGGCGTGGCTTCTGCTCGAGGAAGCGGACAGGTTGGTCGAGGCGGAGAGCCCGCGGTTTTCGGGCGCGTGATCGTGGATGCCGAGCCTGGAAAGCTTCAGTGCGCGCAGGTGGGTTTTATTTGAGATATTTTCCGTTCCTCAATTATTTACTACTCCTATCCGGTTTAATTTTTTTCGATTATGAAATCGAGCAGTAAAAATATATTCTTCAATTTTAAGAATTAGGTAAATTTGATCTGTTACTCCAGACAAATATATATAATATATTATTATAGTTGGGTTATTTAAATTTTATGAGATGGGATGTTTATTCTGTATTTGATGTATGATTTTTGTAATAGTAGAGGAATCACTTGTAAATATATTTTATCCATACTAACAAATGTAATGAAATAGTTATTGGTGTTTTTTAAATCGATACGTGTAGCTGTTTCTTATTATAAAAACTCCCCAAAAATTATATTTTATCAACCTGAGACCTATCTCTATCTATCAAATACCATTCTTTTAACAACTCTAATCCTAAACTTATAATATCAGAGATGAGATCAAATAAAAATATTGTCACTATATAATTATTATAGATCTAATCGATATCTACAATTTTTCTACAGATTTTGTCTTCGTACGAGGCCATTTAAAATTTTTAAAAATTTGTTTATCCAAATAGAAATGAAAAATTATAACATATTTTTGGACATTAAAAAGTCATCAAGATCTCGTCGAGCAATATAAATTTAATATAAAGTTTATCTATATCTGATTTTGTATAAAAAAGTTAGATAAAAAACAAGCAAACTGATATTGATGTCAGTGTGTAAATAACCAAATATATATATATATATTTTTATTATAAACCAATATCAATAAAGTATCGATTTGCACGAAAAAAATTCTTATATGTGTCCATTTTAATCAATCCCAATCAAGACTTAGAGACGAGAGACAGACCTTTTACATTTTTAAAGTGGATTGTGACGGAATGGCCGTACTGCCGTGTGACCAGTGGCAGAAGAGGAAACCACGGCGGGGCGATCAGTGGACGACTGGCGGCATGCCGTGGCCGATTCGATGTATCTGGTGTAGCAGATGGACAGCTAGTTTCTGGATCCTGCCGAATTGACTCCATCGTCATCCACGAACCACTGAATCTTTGCATATGTAGTAATAAACAGTATAGTCATGCGTGATTCGAACTTGTAGGTTTGTTTCATCCGCGATTTTCCCAGATTCCTTCTTCTGATAGGATTCTTTTAGATAAAGACACTATCGGCACTTCTTTGTTTATTTAAGAAAGCCAGACGAGTGATGTTTACATTCTATTAAGTAGGATTTCACTGGTATATTGGTTTGCACTCCGACAATGTATATGCAGACGTGTGTAGTACTTGTACAGGACAAGTAAAAGAAAACAATATGCAATCGTCCAGTATGCTACGGATAAAAGTATTGTAATATCATCTAAAATACATAAAATTATACTTTGCATGAAATGTGTTATATACTGTACCTATTTGCAAAAGAGAATAACCACCTTAATTTGATTTTATATGCCGTTATCTAATAAATTTTATTTTTTAATATTAATAAATTTAATGGATAATTTATAAAATTTACGGTGGAATTAGATAGAGTGGCAGATTCACTGTCACTACATTCTTTCATTAAAGTAGTATATATATACCTATCTGACACTCAATAAGTATTGATGCTAATTGGACAAATGTTTAAATCGCCATGTTTGTAGATATGAGACCAAATTATATATAATGACCAAAATTAAAAGAAGATTCCACTTCAGTTACAACTTTTTTATTATAAATTTTTAATTTTGATCGATAAAATACTTAAATTGTGAGTCCAAGATGAGTTCAAACTTAGTGTTTATTAGGATTAGGAATTATCAAACCTCATAAAAGGTTAAAAGAAAGATACAACACTAAATACAACTATGCATTTGTTACAAGTTTATAAATTATTTAATAAAACAAAAGACCCGACAACACACATATCCCTCTTTTATATTAGCAAGGAGCCCTGCCGACTTCGACTTATTTCAATTTACAATTTTGAGTACTATTATGTTTAAGAAAAATACTAGATTTCAAAATTACAAAATAATCAAAAAGGTATAATTGAGTCACCAAATCGAATACAAATTTGCACTCATAAATTTCTAATTTCACAATTATTTAATAAAGGGAACTAAAATTAAGGCTCCGTAGTAAGTATGACTTTGAATTCTAAATTTCAAAATTAATAAATTAAGAAAATAAGAGTAATAGAAAAATGTTTTAGAGTGGAGATGCCACATATAATTTTGTAAGTACTAATTTAATTAAAATAGGAAACTACTAACAAAATTAATTTATTTTATTCCTCAATATTGAAAACAAACTTTGCACATGTATATATATAAGTGTAAGTAAAACAAATAACTCGTCCAAATGTACTTTATATGCATATATGATTACAAAGGAACAGGTAGCCGCTCTCAATACAAAAAGCTGAAGAGGAATTTTACAACGTAAATGCATGTCCAGCTTATAGGCTAGGGTCCGTTTGAATGTGAGGTTGGATTTGAGCTAATTACGGCACGGAAAACGTGCTGGGTTATTAGCATTTTATTAATTATTAATTAAATATTAGCTAAACTTAAAAATGATTTATTTAATTTTTTTAAAAAAATCTATAGAAAGTTTTTATACGAAACTCATCGTTTAGTAATTAGCTGACGAGCTGATAAGAACAGTACCAAGCTATTGGATGCTTTATTCATATACACATGTCGTATGTGCTGATGAACACAATATTGTGTTTTACTGAAATCGAATCTCAAATAGGGGGTTTAGGTGAACATTCACCTATGTTGTAAATAAACCTTCTTCCATTACACACGGTATATAAATTCTGTGCGTAGCTAGTAATTAAGGGGATGGATAGTGAGGAAGCATGAAAGCCCCTTATGATTTGCACACTAGTCCGGATAAGAACAATCTTGTGCATCTTACAGCTAATAACTTGTGTCTTTTTATCTGCCCTTATATATTTTTCTCCACACGACCACAATGATCGGCCTTCTCTGGCCATCTGTGGTAAGCTTACTGGGCTCTTCGACGTTTTCAAGTGGATAGAGCACGTCACTGCTTTAGAAACCGAAACGTAGTGTGGAAAAGCTCCCAAGAGAGTGTTGGCGACACTAGAAAATCTTAAATCCTTCCGGGGTGTGGTAGCAAAGGAAACAGTCGGACCTACCTCGGCCAGGTTCATGCATGGCGCCTCCCTCACCTCTCCTCGGGTGCCTGTTGGCCGGCGACTCGGAACAGCGGCTCGCCGGAGCACGCGCGATCACGCTCTGGAGCACTGTGGCTAATCCGGCAAGTTTCAGAAGGGAGCAACGGAAGCAGAGTAAACTAGCGAAGTTGAGAGAACTCGAGACACAGTTTTTGCGCTGCTCAGATATTGCCGCAGCTTTTCTGGTTTTTTCTTCCTCTTATTATATGCAAGGATTACAACTAAACACCCCGATTTCTCTGCCATGATCCGATCTAGATGCGCCATCCCACGTCCACGAATGCATGCGATCTACCGAAGTTTATGCTACGACTGAGCACGAAGAGAATGCAGCAAGTCTCTGCCCAAAGGAATCCTGAGTGCACGCCTGACAACCTGAAGATCGTACACATGCAGATTTAACTGAAAAACAAATATGCCATGCAGCTGTCTGAAATAAAATATAGATCGCACAAGATTTACTCTAACAGTGCTCCCACACCGCAGTATCCGCCTAGAATACCGTGTCACCGCACACATGCATGAATGTGCCAGGCTGCCAGTTGCTTCCGTTCATGGAAGCAGTTCTGCATCGATCCGATCGATCGAGCTTATTACCCTATTGTTGCTCTCTAATTCTGAGATCAGGTGTTTACCATGCATAATGCATGATGCCATCCTTGACCATCAGATCAGCTGGTAACTGGTAGCAGCTGCCAAAAGAGACCCTTCGACTAGGTGGGAGGGCATCTGCATGATGCATCCATCTAGCTAGATTATATATAGAAGCTTCCGCACTTCACATTTTGCATTTCGCTCAGACAAAAACAAGTTACTCCCTCCATTTTAAAATATTGATATTTTTAGATTTAAATTTTAAATCACAATATAAACATTCATATTCCCATTATTTCTATGGCTTCAACCAAATTTAGATTTTAAAAATTGTTAACTAAAGAGACTTAAAAAAATTCTTTTGACTTAACCTTAGCACTTATTAAATAACCTAAAGATTCTTATAGATTCGTATAATTAGCACTAATTGTTGTTTAATTCCAACTAGCGTGTACTGTGCATGGAACAGCCGTGATTAAGGTGGGAGATGTTGGTGACACGCTACATATAGCTCAAGTTGTTGCCCAAAGTTGCCCATTTGCTAGTTGTAAAACGGGGACGTACCACTTGCTTTGTCAACTTCACCAAACTCTTGACCCGCTTACCTGTCGGACCGAAAGAACGAAATTCCAAACCCTAATAAAAGGTATATTTGCTTGGTCTAAATTAAGCCCAAGCATAACTTTTTTAGTACGTACTATTCTATAACTAGCAGTTTGACTGACGTTAGCCTTAGCTTTCATTTCAAAACAACTACGAGCCTGCTTGGAAGATATGTTTACGGCTACAGCATATAATTAAGTTGAGGACACGAAATCAAAACCACAGAAAATAGTCTTAGGATGAGGTTTGTTATATTTTTGCTCTTAGCAGTCTAAAAATTAAGGGTGAAGAACAAAAACCAATGAAAAACCCCAAGTTGATTATGAAATTAATTCTACCCACAACTAAAAACTGGATGTGGCTTCAGCCAACCCACACAGCTCAAGCTTTAGCAGGCCCATCATTCGGCCCAAACCTATCCCTTGGGCCCTGGCTAGTGACCTCCTGAACAGATGGACCGGGCTGGTGGACGGACGCAGACGCAGGCAGGCACGCAGCGTTGCGGGAGCACAGCACGGCAGGGAAGGAGGGAGGGATAGCCACGGTTGCGCGCGAAGGCAGCGGGGACGACAACACCGGCGGCAGCAGCCGCCAGCCGATGCGGCTCGCAAGTCGCGGAGGAACAGTGGCGGAGGACCCAGTGTGGGGTATGGCACTCGCCATACCTCGCCTCGGCTATTGAATCCTAGCAGCCATGCCCATGAGTGCATATGCGCTGCGAGTTGCCTCTCGCGCTTGTGCAGCGCACTACGGTGAGGAAGATGATCAGACGACGACTCAATGAGGGTGCTATCGGTCCTTCGGCTTTCCTCTCATGTGCCCAGCTCGTTGAAAAAGTGGATCTTTGAAAAAGTGGAGTCTTCTGAGACCAAATAGGCAACAGCCCAATTTTCTTTCTCATGCATAGCCATAGCTCGAGATGCCATGAATGGAACAGCGATTCAGAAAGCAGCGGATCAGCTCGTTGGCGCATGGGCATGGCGGCAGGACCGGTGTTGCGCAGGACTGCAGGGCAGGGCAGCAGCCAGCGTGGAGATTGGAGCGGTGTCAATCATAGGTTTGGCCTGGTCAACAAATCAATAAAGTAACATACTAGACTAGATGAGGGCCAGAGATCGAATTGTTGGCTCAAAATTACAATTTCGATTATATAGAGTGAAGATTTATAGAAATTTTTTTCTATTGTTCAATGATTAGAGGAACTATTATATGTAAATTTAAGTGAAATAAAGGATGTATCTGTCTTTTTAGCGTATATTGAAGTACATATTTGCAGGCAAGTGTATGCGTTTACATATGTAGCAGTATGTATACATATTTTCTGTATAATAAAAAAATCACAAAATAAATTTGGTCTTGTTCTGTTTGAAGGAAGAACAAAGTATTTAGATTCCTAAGAATTAATTATTATAAGTGCTATTTGTTTTTTAACGAATGAAGTATAGGAAACAAAAGGATTTTTTTTTCTTTCTAGAGAAAAAATATAAAATTTTGTATGCACTTAAACCTATTAAAAATTTTCTATAGATTGTTATGTGCCCTTCACCTATTTCTATTCGTATAGGTTAAAATTTCTTCAAACCGAATAAACCGTTAGTTAGAGAAACTCAGTACTCAGCAGCTACATCATCTATTTTTAAATATAACTATTTTTAAAATTCAAATTATTTTATTACTACACTGATTTTAATATATAGGAATTTAAATATTTTCAGTTAATGGGGGGTGTTTATGAGAGAAGTAATTTAAAATTTAATCGATGAGGCGAGGGAGCACTTATCAGAGATTCAGAATCTCCCATCGCGCGGGCTAAAGTGCTCTCTTTTTTATTATTCTGTTCCTGCAGTTTTGGTCTTGGAACTCCTCTCTTTAGCACCGTCGTTTTTGCTGTTTACGGAAAAGTGAGGCAAAACCCTTTTCAGAATAAGACAGGGCTATTTGAGACTCCTTCTGACATCTGCCATTCGCGTGCATACTAATTACGGGATGAAATACATGTACATGAGGAGGTGCAATAATTGGGGAGCTTTGTCAAAACCTGTCCGGTCCAAGTTTGACATTTTTCCCCGTCAATCATTCAATTTCTTCTTCTTTTCCTCAATTTGCTTATTGCCTACGAACTACTAGTTGTGCTCTCTCCATCTCAAAAACAAAATCATTTTTCTATATAAATTTGAACATAGCCTGATACAAAAGTTTTTTTTAACAAAAAACACTAAACAGTGCAAAGTTAATATTAATATAGCAAGACTATAGCCTTAAAAGTCTATAATTAAGGAAAAAAACACCACACCATATGTTGAAACAACTATTACTATGCTAACCGCCACTATGCATAACTAGATGTCACTATGCTTAATACTAAGGCATAGATGTACAGCCTATCACTAAAATCTAAAGTCGGCTAATCACAATGCACACTATACATCACCACCAGGGTTGTGGAGAGAGAGGGTGAAAGAGAATAAAGAATTACTCATCCCTCACACAAGTTTGCCGCCATCATGACTTCCAAGCATCATTGCAATCCAAACAGTCTCAAGACGAAATAGACAACCACAGTGCCTCCAATGCAACACCTTTAGGAAAATTGCGATGCTAAAAGTGTTGTCGGTGTTCATCATAGTTTTTACCCATAGTCCCATCAATAAAGGGAGGAAAACACTATAACAATGCTCCTAAGGGAGTCACGACACCAAGTGTGTCGTTGTTGCCGGCCTAGTATAGCTGCTAGACTAGGCTTTCACTTGGAGCCTACCCTCCCTCCTTCATTGTAGTTCTATTGCTCAGAGGCACCACTAATACACACTTGGCACTACCACCCACCAAATTCCTCCTAGGGCTCACAGTTGCCATAGCTCCAATCACCATCTTATTATGGTTGGGCTAGCACCCTCAAGAGGAAGGCACCAACTAGCCTTTTTATTGTCGTCCTTGCTCTAACCACTAGACACCCCTGTTAGAAGCGAGTTTGTTGCTAATGAGCCTCATCGTGTTTGTCTTCCTGCTCCAGTCACCAGCTAGCCCTTGCATTAAGCGAGCGCACCGCCAGCCACCTCCACAGCTGCAGCCCTTGTGCCATCACGAGGGCCTTGCACTTGCCCCCCAACGACGTCCTAGGGGTCATCATCATCGCATAGATATGATGCCCCTCGTTGAGGGGAAGATAGATCCGACTCTTCTCATCTAGGGGACATTGGATCCGTCTATCCAACCGTAGAATTACGATGTTGTGGCCTCTACTCCTTTGCAGCCGCATGCCTCCTCTAGCCTTCTCAAATGTTAGCGCCGGCCTAGTTGCCATCGTCGGGGAAAATCCAATCGCCTTGTTGCTACCGTAATCTACACCGCCCTCAAATCTAGCCACCTGCTTCACGCTACCATCACCATGGCCTCCAGAAGCTCAGAAGAGACTAGGAAAGAAACCCTGCCATCCTTGCAATTGCACCAATTCTAGTGGCCTGCCCAAACGACAACGAGAATGAGAGAGAGGGAGATAGGGTGACAACACTCGGTGGCTTGTCGTCTACCATGCCACCCTAGAAGCAGATAACGCGGAGGCCAAGTCACAACGTTTCCTTAGCTAGCTAGTAACTTGGTACAAAAGTGTATATAAATGTAGGTTTTTCTCTATAACTGAATAGACAACAATAGGTACTTACGGTTTCGCTCGATACGTAAGAATAATTAATCCACCGGCGCTTTACACCATTAAGGACAAGCCATCGATCGATCTGGGGTTCTCGTTAATGTTTGGAACATGTGTTAGTAGAAACATTAGTAAAAGCAGACAACTTAGCTTGGCAAGTACAACTTAATTCTCTATTAAACGGCGTTTTTTGAACGCTGTGATGATGCCAGTGTTTATAGTTGACCTTAATTAATGGTGATGATGCAATTTAACTCGTCATCTACGCAATGGTACAATTCTATTTGCCTTCTTCTCGTGTGCTTTCTTTTTGGAGTTAAAAGGCATGATGGTTTAAACTTTAACGGTTTAACCCTTTCTTTAAAAGAAAGGATGCTTAACCCCACAAAACTCCAGTTTAACGACCACGTCCCATATTAGCCCAAAAGTGTGTACTGTATACTACTTTGAAGGGGGATCTTTGAATGTCACCGAATAAGAATTCCCTATGAAGTTCTCATGATGGGGTTTAAACTTGCTTTGAAGGGAGTGAGGTCTACTTGCTTGAAACTTAAAGCTTCAAATAATAAACATGATACAAAGTAGCTTCCAAATCCAGCATATCTCTTCAGAATATGCCAACGCACGTCCTCGTAAAAAATTTGGTTTCTGCTCCTACTTGGGTATCCATCCCAGAAAGAAAAATAAAAAGAACGATCCTGATCAGAAACGAGATGATCATGAGGATGCAGACGAGAGAGAGAAAACTTTAACTCAAGCGTGATACATTCTTTCAACCCCTATTCAAAAGTAGATCTCTTACGTAAACTTTTCTTATGTTAGTAACATGTGGTTTTATGAGTAGTAGAGCCTATATATTAATGATACCGTTCCTCTGACATAGCGTTAGAGGATTTCAATCCCCCTACCAAATAAAAGGTTTATAATGACAGATAACTGTCTTTTTACAACAACACATCATGCTTTAAATTTAAAATAAATGCTTATATTTATAGTTATTTATTTTTTTTTAAGATGGCGTATTCATTAACCATGAGTGATTTCGTTAATTTTAATATATGCCGACATAGTCTTTGGAGGTGTTATATAGATAGAATGCTGTGAGTATGTGCGCGTATATATGAGCACATAAGTTTATATCATTTTTTGAAAAAAAAGCCTTAAAAAGTATTATTGGTATGATGGTGATTCGTGAGTACAACATATTATACACCGGAGATTAAATTCTAGTATAACACGAATATAACGTAAGTTCTACTTGTTTTGTCCTTATCCAAAACAAGGATGCCCTAGCCATTTCTCCCTCCCTCTTCTGTGCATGCCCATGGTCCTCTAGCCTCGCCCGTGGATGGTGCCGTGTCATTTCGGTTACGCCGTCCACTTGCCTAAGCGCGCAGGGGTGCATTGGTTCGGCGTCACTGATCAGGGCACACCCCCTCGTTCCCAACCACCACCAACAGTTCAACGAAGAGGTAAAAACTCATCGACGTACATTGCCGCGCACCCTCCATCCGATTAGACCCAAGCATCTGCCCGTGGAAAAACGCACGCGTTGCTGAACAGTAGAATAATCTTACCGACCGTAGAAGCTTCTTCTGTTCCACATACCGTTGTTCTCCGTGAGGTGTCGTCATCTCTGAATTCAAGATGGCTAACCCATGCAAGTCTTCGGCCTTGGATTTAACGAGAGAAACTCCGCACGCTTAGATAATTTTAGGAACGACGCAACTCGTAATAACGGTGAATAATGCACCGCCATATCAGTAGATGTAATAAATGGGGGTAAATGTATGCGGTGCGACGGCACGTGGGTTGGAGCCGGCGGGTAAAATAACAGGTGCAGTTCGTGCAGATTCCTTTCGTGTGCTGGTTAATCCCCTTCCTTGCTGACGGCGTATTCGGTTTAAAGAGATTTTATAGAAATTTTAAAAAAATAAAACATTTTTTATAAAAATCCTATAAAAACACTGTGTTTCAAAAAAAGCCCATAAAGAAGTTGGCATCTGGGCTTAAAAACAAAATCGAATCCTTTCGCCTTCTTCTGTTCTTCGTCTGCTCCAAAATAAATAAAAAAAAGCCTTTTGTTCTCTTCAGACTTCAGAGATACATCCAAATATTATTTCTTCGGCTTCTGCCACATGCACTGTCTGCAGGCAGTTAGATCGTGAAATTATCATCTGGCTTGTCATTGCCCAATTAAACAAACACACACCATCAGTCGATCGGCTCTGCTCGAGCCCTTAAAAAATGCACGGGCTGTGTACGTACGGCGGGGCATTATCATGGACAAAAAGGAAAAAGTTATTTTTGCCACGTATATTTCTCCAGACGATATTTTTTTATAAATTTTTAAAGAAAAGTTGCTTTTAAAAATATATTAATTATTTTTAAATTTTAAATAATTAATACTCAATTAATTATATACTAATAACTCATTCGTTTTAGCTACCTTCTTCTTTTATTTTTTTCACCTCCTAAACGCAGCCGAAATAGCAACCTGGGTTTGTTACTCAGACAGAGACGGCCCGTCATTTCCGTTTGGTGTTGGTCACCGAAGTTGCAAGATGGACTCTCTTTATATTGTTCTCTAAATTTTCTTTTAAAATTTTATCACTCACATAATTATATTATAATTTACACATAATTACAATACGCCGTATATATAAGTTTCAAAAATCTTAAAGTAGCATGTTATTTTCATGAAGCAGAGATCCCTTCACCTATGTGCACACTGCGATTTTTCCTTTATTGAAGCAAATTTATCAGGAGACATATCTGGTGAAAAACAACAAATAAGTGAAAATCCATAAAAACCACACCTAAAGTTTTATCAGTTCATAAAAATTATTAGAGATAGATGTAATCATAAAATATATTTTCATCATATATTTAGTTCAAACTTAACTTTATTTTTAAAAAGATAAATTTTAGGTAAATAGTAACAAGATACTATTCATCTTAAATTTATCTTTTTACTACTTCTAAATGAATTTGTGTTTTAACTTAAGATTTGATAGTAATGTATTTCATGTTTATATTAATCTCTACTATTTATTTGCTCTGTTTTTACAGTTTTTTCACTTATTTGATGGCTTTCACTAAATACTTTTCTATCTAATGGATTGAGATTATGTAAAAGTTACGTAAAATTATAGTGTATTTACATTGAGTGCGCATGCAGCGTTGCTTGATTGTTTCATGCAGTCAATCTTGTTGCAGCTTGCAGATAGATAAATAAGATTTGCGAATTGTAGCTAAGGATGATGGACGAACAAACTGGAATGAAAGCAGCAGCTGATATGAGAAAGGGAAAGGGAACAGTCGAACAGATAAACACACTGGTACTCCTCCCCTACTGTTACTGTGGCGTGGCGATCTACCACACTGCCTGTCGAACTAGAGTAGAGTGGGTGGGGACCAGATGCGCGCGCGGGCAGGCGTAGTCCCCACTGGCCCAGCGAACCTTTGCCCTCCGGCGACGAGTGCGAGCCCGACCACGGCGGCGACCACATGCCAGCCAGAGCCACGGCTGGTTGATTGCTTGCGTTGTCCACGCTCAATTATCCAATCACCAGATTTCGCAACTCGCCGTCTCCAAAAGAAAAAGGAAAAAGCTTCTTCGTGCCGACGACCCACTCTGCCTGAGAAACTTGCCTAGGCTGTGCTACCGCTAATAATCTCTGCCACGATCTTACTACGAATTGTCCCATATCGCCGAGCAACGCATCGCGGCGCCGCTTCAAAACCCAAAAAATTCACCACCGCCTTGGGCGCACCGCCGCGCCGAGACGCCCAAAACTCTCTCTCTCTCTCTCTCCATTTCATTTCTACGCACCAAACGCCCCCAAAACTACCAGAAAAACACGCCGACGCAGCCCCCTCCGCGCTGCCGCCCCCAAATAATCTCTCTCGGATCTTCTTCCTCTCTTTCCCCCTCGCCCTTCGCCGCGGGCGCGCCACGGCGGCGACGGGCGGGGTCTCGCTGCCGCCGCCGCCGCTGCCTGCCCAAATGGGGTACCTCTCCTGCCGCGCGGACTCGTCGGTGGCGACGTGCCGGTCCATCACCGCCATCTCGCCGCTTCCGCTGTCGGGGTTCAGCGGGAGGCGGCACGCGCTGCCGGCTGCGGCGAAGGAGGGGGATGGGGAGGCGTCGTCCGGCGCCATCGAGCGGTTCGCGTACGACGAGCTTGAGGCGGCGACCTCCCACTTCGCGGACGCGGCGCTGCTTGGGAGGGGGAGCCACGGGGCCGTGTACAAGGCGGTGCTCGCCTCTGGCCGCGCCGTCGCCGTCAAACGCCCCTCCCCGCGCCGCCCCGAGGTGGACAACGAGATCCGCATCCTCTCCTCCGTCCGCGGCCCTCGCCTCGTCAACCTCCTCGGCTTCTCCGACTCCGCCGGCTCCGGCGGCGGCGGTGACCAGCAGCAGCACCGCCCGCGCCTGCTTGTCGTCGAGTACATGCCCAACGGCACGCTCTACGAGCTGCTCCACTCCAACCCGCGTCCCCCCGGGTGGCCGCGCCGCATCCGACTCGCGCTCCAGACGGCGCGGGCGCTCCGCGGGCTCCACGACACCGATCCCCCCGTCATCCACCGTGACGTCAAGTCCGCAAACGTCCTGCTCGACGCCAACCTCGACGCGCGCCTCGGCGACTTCGGCCTCGCCCTCCACGTGCCCAAGCGGCTCCCCGGCGATGCCGCCGCCACGCCGGCGCCGGCGGGGACGCTCGGGTACCTCGACCCGGCCTACGTCACGCCGGAGAGCCTCAGCACCAAGACCGACGTTTTCAGCTTCGGGATCCTGCTGCTCGAGATCATGAGCGGCCGCAAGGCCATCGACGTCCAGCACTCGCCGCCGTCGGTGGTGGAGTGGGCGGTGCCCCTGCTGCGGAAGGGGAAGGTGGCCTCGCTGTTCGACCCACGGGTGGCACCGCCGCGCGACCCGGTAACCCGGAGAGACCTGGCCGCTCTGGCGGCGAGCTGCGTGCGGTCGTGCAGGGAGCGGCGGCCGTCGATGGTGGACATCGTCGAGCGGCTCGTGGTCCTCAGCAAGGCCGTGTCGGCCAAAATGTGGAACGGGCTCGCCGTGGTTGGGAACCCCTGCGCCGTCGTGGATGTCCAGAAGGCCATAGCGAAGCGAGCTGCTGCTGAAGGTGATACAGCTGCGTTGGAGCGGGAGTTGACTTCGGCATTGGCATTTGATGATGATGAGAAGAAAGAGGAGGATGATGCGGCAAATGCAGGTGCATTAGAGGAGGACCAGGTGACATTGGTGGGTGCCAAGAAAGCATCCAGGCCATTGAAGAATGGGAAGGTGTTCTCTGAGTCAGGGGCAAGGGAGAGGAGAAATCTCTTGGAACTCATGGCTCGGATTGATGGTATCGCTGGCCAAAGATTTGGCATTACTCGGGCAAGAACAGTCCGCGCCGCTAGTGAACCTATTGAAAAAGATGCGGCAGTGTTGCTCCTGAGAAGAAATCAAACTGTGAAAGTACTTGGATCGGAGGCGCTTTCTAAAGCTGATATCTTTTCAAGTTTGGATGCAAAAATCAAGCATGAATTAGGAAAAGAGCAGCAAGAGAAGGCAGGTAAAATCAAGCAGGAATCAGGGGAAGAGCAAGAGAAGGCAGGGAAAACCAAACGTGATGCAGGGGCAGGGAAAGCGCATTCTGAGAAGGCGGGGGGAATCAATCGTGAAGCATGGAAGGAGCAGGAGAAAGTAGAGAAAAACCAAGATAAAGAAATGAAAATTCAAGAAAAACTTGGGGAAATCTTTGATAAAGCAAAGAAATCTGAAGAAAAGATGGGGCAAAATCTTGGCATAGAAAAGAAAATCCAAGAAACAGAAGAGAAGAAACAAGAGCATGATGCTAGGGGAGTCCAAGACAATTTGGAGAAGATCCAAGACGAAGCCAAGAAAATCCAATGAGTGTAGAGATTTAAAATAATGCAACTGTTCTTAATTAATTATTGCTTGGCAGTTGATCTCAAGGACAAGGCCCATGAGATATGGATCTCATTGCTTTGATGTCATGATGATATTTCGAGTTCTAGCGATAAGATCTTGGAAATCACTTACCAGCAACCTGGCCATGCTCTTGGGAAATCGGTACTGTTCTGGTAATGCCATCAAGGCTACTAGTGCTAGGTCTCTGGTGATAACCAATGCGACACAAACTGGTTAAACCTCTGTAAGATTGACTGGATCAGGAAGGCTGGAAGTCTGAGTAGCACAGCGCAGTTAATCAACAATACCTATTGTTGAGCATTCGAGATTTGTTACTGGAATTCACTCCATGTAAGCAACCAGTAATCATTTTGCTGCTTCAGTTCCAAGTTTGGAGCTTCAGAATGATCACTAGTTGGAAGTAGATTGTTGTAGCTTTTGCCCAGCTTCATTGAATCTTTTTTCCTATCTGCATAGAAGAATCACCAAGTGTTCTGTTGATTTTATGTAGACAGGAAGCAGAAATGGATGTTAAGGAAAAAATATTTTGGAATTTTCATCTTGAGGTACATAAAGAAATTCTCATGCTATGGCATTTTCTTCTATGTTAGCATCTAGTCCCCCAGGATGTAATGCATTGGGTCTGTCATTTTTCACTTTTTGAAACATTACAAATGCTTATGCATTATTGTCATAATCAGGATCAGGTTTTTGGCCATCGATAGGTTGGCGAGAGAATGATCATTTTGATAGGGTCCCTCCAGTAGCACATCGTCCTTGTCTAAATTTAAAAAACGCATTCATGACCAATATATTCATCACATGAACTGTATGGAGGAACTGCATATTGCCGTCCATCTGATTGTTTAAAGTTTAAACCCAACTGTCTCCATGAATTTAATGCATTCTTCAATATGATATGGGACATCTGCATGGTTTAAATACTGAGAAATGATAACGGATGGAAATGCCCAAAATATTACAGTTTAACTCACTTGTTTGAGTATCATAAGAATAGTACTAACTTGTAAGGGTGTAAATTCTGCCAACTAGAAGGGGATACTGGCATGATCTTCCCAAGAGTTCCAGATCTCCAGAGTCAGTATGAGCATCGCATTCCATCAGCCTGTTTTGTCATTGCAGATCTGCATCACATTGCTGTGCAATCAGCAATGTGTTTCTTAGAGAAAGAGTGCATTAGGAATCAAGGTTAGGAGTTTGGTACAGTAGTAGGTAAAGCTGAACATGGGGAGTAGGAACTCAAGGCATGATGCTTCTGTCACCATAAGTTTGTATACATGGTACATTGATACATACAGGGTGTCATGGAACAAAATTCAACCCAGTTGTATGCAATGTAACAATGCCATAACTACTTTGTTTTATTTATTAAAAAATTATGACATTGCCACCAAGAGATAGCATCAACTAAGAACTTCTAGCTGATCAGGCTGATTAAACACTGATCATGATTGATTGCCTCAAGCCTCCAGATCTCATTATATGGAGGTCATGCATGAACTGGTCCATTAATAAAATCACATTGCAGGATAGGCACTTAATTGATGATAAGATAAGTCGATGGTTGCACTTAATAGTAGTATACAAAAACTAGATGACAAGATACAATGAAAAATAAATTATGTTTCTCTGAGGCTTTTTTGGCACTGTTTTCTTTGAGTGTTGATGAGAAGAAGACTGGCCACCTAGTTATTGATGATATTGTATCCACTACGGCAAACTAAATCTTCCACTGAAAATAGTAGACAAAACTCTTGATGATATTGTCACATGTCAAACTCAGCTGTGTCATCTATAAAGATTATAAAGGCACTGACCCGACAATGTTCATAATGGAAGAATGATGGCTATTATGCAACAGGCGCTTGAAAAAGAATGCGCAACTGCCATTCCAAAAGCTTCATCGACAATTAGTTGTATCACATTCTTTTTGAGGCCTCAGTTTTAAAATATTTCGTTCTGTTACCACAATACGCTTTTTTTTTCATTTTTCATACCTCAAGTATACAGAAAACCCCTTCTGTTCTTCAAGAGAGAGAGATAGAGAGAAAGAAACCCTTTTTCACAAAAAAAAACATGAGAAAAATGACTATACAATTTCACTTTCATACATCTTGGATATTCATAGCTGTAGTACTCGACAGACATGTAAGTCTGAAGTTACCTCTCTCCTCTCTGAATATTTTTGCAATTCCTAAGTCATATGTGTGTTGTTGCCTGGAGCAGATAGTACTGGCAAGAGCATCGGTTTCATGATCTTCACTGTCGGCTTGCCGCTGGTTCTTTCCGTGCTCAGCTGCTGCTCTCTAATAGTGATACAGTCATGAACTGACCAGAGTAATCGCAGTAAACTACAGTTGGTCACTTGCTTTGCATAAGCTATCACCCGACTATCACAAAACTACGCTCTTAGGGTCGTTTAGAACGCATGAATACTATATGGCCTTGATAAGAATTCTGTAGGAAATTCCCAGAATATGAAAAAATTTCCACATTCCAAATAGGACTCACCATCCAATTCAGCGAAATTAGTCTCGGTTTTCTATTTAGCCTTAGTTTGCACGCATCGCATAAGTTTGCGCACTGAAACGGGAGTTTTACAGTTTTTTTTACTAGATTACAGTCACCTCATATGTTTGTGTACAGTGAGCGCAATTTACCCTTTTTTTTCTTACTAACCAGGCTTACAGGATACGTGTGTTAGTTTGGATCAAAGGCATCTCTGTGTGCCTGTGCTAGGTGGCATTCAGAGTTCCTTTAAACTGTAGTCAACCGATGAATGATGAGAGAAGAAAAAACCGATAGCTTCCAGACGTTTGCCGAATAGGATTCTTTCTCCTGGCACGTCAGAGTATCGTATTGTTGCAGTTGGTTTTACATGCAAGCCGTGAGTGGCTGGTTGCATTGGAGAAAGCAACATTTTGGAAGACATGGACCAGGCCGTGTGTGCATTTGCAACATCTATGATTGATCTTTCTTTCTTTTTTCTTTTGACACGTGTGATTGGTCGTTTTGGTAAACTAGTTGTCTACTTGTCTGGGAGATTTTATTTTATATGATAGTAGGACGGTCTGATGATTCATAAGCTTTGTCTTTTTTGTCAGGTTTTCTTACGCTGATTGCCAACCTGACAGTATGAAAATAGGGCAAGATCAGTGTTTTTCCCCTCATATCAGATATCTGATTTTGCCTTGTTTTTATGTCTCAGAATAGTTGGCGCAAGTGTACGTTACTTACATTTATACACTTGCAATTCATAGACGGTTTTTACACTGTTCATAGCATAAGTGGCTGAGTTATGGGATCCTATTTCAGTCTCATGGAAAGTTGATGAAAATTCAATCGGTGCCGTTGTGAACATAGCCAAGATTCTACCAGATAGAACAAACTGGTACAGAATAGTTGATAAAATAGCTCGCTTTCAACCTCTGATGGAATGGAAGTGTTATCATCTTACGGGTAACAACTCAAAGCTGCTAAAATGCTTCTATCAATTCAGAAAGAATCCAAGTCTTTTCACTGTCCCAAGAAGAAACCAAATCTTCCTCTCTTTTTTTTTTTTGACTAACAACGAAACTTGGTGTATGCTACACTCTGATTGAATAATTAGGATAATGCTTCTGATGGCAATTTGATCATTGCAAATGTGAATTACTCAACAAGCAGAAGTAACTGTGTAAATATAGTGTTAACAATTGCTGGGACAACATCATTTAACTTTGGACTTGGTTCATAAATCTCATCAGACAACAACAAAAAAACACTTCATGAATCGGGATAGATAGGTCCTGTTAACAAAGTCATCCAGGCAAGCGAGAGAAGAATTCTGGCAGGATAGTTTCATTTATCACCACACCATGTTTGCTGGAGTAGACATTATTAGCCATACTTTCCAGGTCCTTAACATCGTCAATAGACATAGTGATGTACTCGTTCAGATTATTGGTGGTTCCATCTGAAACAATTAAGGAAACAAGCATAAAAGAATGAGATGTGTGCTATACAATGCATTTCAAATTATTATAAAGAATGGAAACCATCATATTAAAACTGTGGATTAGAGTGATTTCTGTGCTTATTTCCATTGTCCCTGTTACTAATTATCACAACCTATCTAATCATGCAAATTTCTACGCATGATTTTGACTTTTCAACTTCATTTTGGCAGTAGCTTCATAGCTTGGAGGCTGACTAAGGCAGCACAACGAACAATCGAATCACAAGAAATGGTTTGGCCATATGATCTGATACCTTCTGCAACAATTGTTTCATACTTTGGGGGCAACTGAATCCAATTCCCTGCACTATCCTTCATGTGGCTTCTATCAGATGCAAATGATCGAAGAAATACAGGAGCGTAAATCACACGGAAAAGCCTGTAAACATAGATGGAAGATTATTAGACCTTAGAAAACTCTTCTGCAATCTCATATACTTTCACACACAAATGCCCCAAAGAAGAAAAAGAAAGCAACACAACACAGACCTAGTATGTACATCAAGAGTTAGAGACCACTTCAACTTCATTGAAACAAAGTTGATGTGGCTGTAATATTGCATGGACTGATATTATTACTATTCTAAACATGGGGACCTCTCAACGCCTCTTAACACATGAAAAAAGATGCACGCTGACTCCTACATACTATAGACAGGAGCATATTATAAACTTTATAACATCTATATATGACATATAAGTGTACCGTAAACAAGTTTTGCGAAAGAATTACACCAGTAAGAACAGAATAAACAGAGTGTTTACCTCCTGTAGGTAGAGTTGCCAAATGATAGTGGTCGTATGGCTTCAGAAACATACTGGATGAATGAACATGGGAAAGGAAGGCTGGAGTCCAAATCCCAAACAAGATCAAGTGCTTCTCCTTTTTTTTGCCTAGACTTTCATATGCAAACAAAGAAGTAGATAACAGTTAAATGCTAGCTACATGATATAAAATGTATTGTTTTATGTTGGTAGTGCATAATAACACTAAGCTAAAGAAATCTGGCACAATAACCAAATTTAGCATTTACCTGGATACAGATTACATGATAATCCCACAGGACAAATCCGTCACCACTATGACTTGCTTTCTGATACCAGAGAGGAACCTGGTAACAGGAGGGCAATATGTCACCGTCATTATATATACACCGATATTTGGGTAAATGCAATACTAACTAAGAAGATATAAACCAAAAAAGAGGTAATACATACAGCAAAAGATTAGAAGGAGAATACAAAGATACGATAAGACCACCTTCTTTTCCTCATTTGATATGAAAACAACATAGAGGTTGGAGCCAGCAGGATTAGAAATTCCACTTCTAATGAGTTCCTTACATAGCAAGTAAACATTTTCTTCACTACATGCGGGAAATGAAATTCAATCATTACTTGATGAGTAAAAACAGCAAAATAAACGGAAAGTCACAGGTTACTGTATAAACAATGCAGGTGCACTATGCATTATAAGATACTAATTTTGGTTTAAAAAGGAATCCTCCCAAGATATGTACACGTTTGTTCCAAAGCATGGTGTTAGAAAGTTCAAATGTTAAAACAATCCTTCATTGAGGCAAAATAATGAACTGAAATATCAATATCCACTGAATTTCGTTCAACAAAACGTCCACTGGATAACATAGATCTTTTCTAAAGAAGGTTAATGTAATTATAATACGAAGAATGAGACCATTAAAATTCATACATAGCTTGATGATGACAATCATCTGAAGCTTGATATGTTGTATATACTACTATACTAGTAACTAGTTTATATTTGGATAGACTCAATCTCAAGAATGAGATTGAAACCATCAGTTGCTTCGCTCTCTATCACTAACCAAACCCATTCGAAGTCTCAAACACCATTTGACAATCATTCACAAATTACAAGTAAAAATATGTTGTCTAATTTGATCTCTTGATTGTATCGTTACCAACTGAGTAGTAATTCTTTGCATCTCAATCCCCATCTAGGAAACAAAAAACCCTGCATCTCTATCCCATCTAGGAAGCAGAAACAAACATATCCCAATTCTCAACCTCATATCTTTGCCAGAGGCAATCTACCCAGAATTAGGTGAAGAATTCACGGGTAGAGTCATTCATGCTTCGCTGCCTGCATCTAAGTAGCCAAGTACGGATCAAAATTCGGGCGGGCAGAGAGAATGGCTTACCAGTAGAACGGGGTGTGCGTGAACGCGGAGGCATCGAGCGGAGAGTGGGGAGGAGGAGGAGGAGGAGGAGGAGGAGGAGGAGGCGGAGGCAGCGGTGGGGTTGCGCCGCCGGCCACTCGGTCGTCGGCCATGGAGAACGGCGGCTGGGGCTGGCCGAGGGCCTGCCAGATTTTAAGGCCAGGACAGCCTCCAGGCTTCATAGTACGGCCTTGTCGGCCTCAACGGCCCACTGAATTGCAATGGCCCGTTCATCCTGACGAAGCGTCCAATCACTTTTTTTTTAAAAGAAAAGTCCAACCACAAAATTGCTCCCCATCTAATTTGACCTCGACGAACATAATTTCGATCATTAGTTTTTTACAGGAATTTTACAGTTCTTCAATTATTTTAGATAATAAATTTTATTTTTACATCTGATTTAAAGCAGCTACGACTAATTACTAGAAAAAAGTTATAAGACTAAATGATTATGAATCACTAGCCCATTTGGCATAGCTCATACTTTGAGATTATTATCCCATAGAGCTGGAGCTATACCAAACACTTCCGATATTCTAGATAATATAGTGTGGTGCAGCCGCTCTACTTCTAAAAAATACACCATGTGGAGCGACATTCCTATCGTTTTTAGCTTTACTCCACTTCTCGAAGTAGAAGATGTATAAATGGGCATACAAAATCATGGCTTGATTTAAAAAAATTATTTAGAATATCACCTTTAAGATGGAGATTATTTCTATTTATGATTAATGAGAATCTACATAACCATTATTTTTCTCGATGACTTAAAAGTTTTATGTAGACTTTGCCTTTCTCAACCTGAATATAAAATCTCCGAAATCAGCGGTCGAATTGTGTTGATCAAATTTCACACACATCACTGTGTGTGACTAATATTAAACCAAAACGACAAATAATATTAAATGATAATTGAGCTGTAAATTAGGCATTCATTCAGATCTTGCATGTCATAGCCATCAAAGCCGAGGAGTTGGTGGGACATCCTTTATTGAGTTTGGTCACGAAACTAGTCATGTATAAGGATGAAGCTTAGGCTCCTAGATACGCTAAAAACAATCAATCAATCAACAAGTATATAGGTTCGGGCCACTCAAAGATGTAATACTCTTCTTTTGTTATGATGATGATTTCTCTCTTGAGTGAAGTATTGTACAAGTTTATTGACTACTCTCAAGAATTTCTATTCAATATCGCTCATCTTCCTTATGGGTTTTCTAAGAGCTTCTTAGCACATAAGTGATGGTGTTTTTTTTCTAGGTTGCAACCCTCTCTTCTTATGTCCCAATTCTCCCCTTTATACTCTTGACTAGAGTTCGAGGGATAATTTTACTCGTCAACATTAGATATGTAAAGTCTTGTCAATAGCATCTCTTCTCACTTGTTCCATTAACCTTGTGGTAGGCCTTGAAAAAGCCCACCCTGAGAAAAGACCACCATGCTACCCCCGCCCTAGTCCACTGTGGCCTCAGGCAGCTTAGAATATGCCCCGCTACAAGTAGGGTGTAGTGGTAGGTTGCCACATATCCTCACTCGATTCATGTACGTATTTAAAGAATAGGATTAACCACACCTTCTTAGACATGGGGTTGCCCTGTCGATGTTTAATGGAGGGCAGTAAATAGGTGAACCTTGATAGGGGCGCGGTAGTCAACCACGCCCCTTTGGGTTCCTATGCTCATGTCAGAGCAAACATAGGCTTAAGCTAATGGGCAACAACTGTAGTAGTTATCACCATAGTTTTCATGCTCTTGGTTCAACGATAGATAATTGTCCTAGGTATATATTAGAGTTCTAAAATAGACATGTTCACGCCACTTAGTCTAAGGGCTTCATCTAGAATTGGCCTTAGGTTATCTTGAGGACTTCATTCTTCTTGATTTGTTAGGGACACATTTCACCTCCACGTGATTCCTCGACACAACTAACATGCTGGATGAGACGACACATGTCGCTGATCTGGTGCACGCCGTCTAATGTGAGGACCTGTTTCTAGTCACAACAAAGGATGTAAACCATACCATCGCAGTGGTGGTGCCAAGTGTTGTCGCCAAACGTTCAGAACTGCTATGTATATATAGATGGAATTGAAAGATGAGCAATCAGCATCTTGAGACTTTGCAGAATCGAAATTTGGTACATGCACGATAATCTTGAACACAATATCGTAAGCTACCATATTAATTTTTCTCATGATTTATGAAAAGACACCAAAACAAAACTCTTCACAGTTTTCGGCCTTGAAGTGCTCGTGCTACAGATTGGGGTTCGGTGATGGAGCTCGGTGCAGCCAGAGTGCCGCGCACTGAGCGCCTTTTGCAGCAGTGTTCAGCTAAGCTGCCCGGCATGGTGGCTAGCCCACTGCCCACCAGATGGATAGGAAGACGCTAGCAGGATGGACAGCTAGGAAGAAGAGACGGGAATTGAGAGGAAGCGGTACTGCTTGCTTTGAGATACGTGTTAGATAGGTGTCACGCAAAAAAAAAGTCATTAGGATGAGAAAAGGAATGTAATGTTGTGCAATTTTCTTTTATCTCTATGGACTATGGGCAATGCTTCGTCCAGCTATCACCGTTTTATAAACTTTTTAAAGGATAATTAAGTTAATAGGAAAAAATATAGTTATATTTATAACATTAAATTAGTTTTATTAAATCTAATATTGAATATATTTTGATAACATATTTATATTAAAAATACTACTATGTTTTTTATAAATTTAATAATTTAGAAAAAAAGTTAAAACTACCTATAATATTAAACGGATGAAATAATTCATAAACAAATACCACCGATTAAAAAGAAATATATCAAAATACCATCATTGACATTGACATGGTAAGAACAGGAATACCAACATAAAAGGCTGCATGGTCAATTTGGCCACAAACACGACTAGATCCACTGCATAATTGGGCTGCCAAGAGTGGTCTATTCATGAAAGGAAATCCATATACCTTGGAACTAAGTGCTATATCTAAATCAGTTGTAACGTGTATATCCTTTTGCTACAGGGTCTAGCTTGCCCCACCCTTGTTATTCCACATATCAAAATACACCAAGCTGGTACAGATAATGCTTATCTCATGTCGAGAACTGGATCACTACATAATGTATATGCCACACATCGACGAAATACGATGTAAACGATCATTTAAAATTTGGACAAAAAATTTCAAATATCAGTAAAAGTATGTACTATCTTGAAATAGATCATGCATTTTAGAGTACCTCCTCCATTCTCATAACTTCAAATAGTTCCTGCATATTTACTGTTACTCCCTGCTACCTCCAACCCAAAATATTACATTAAATATAATTGACGATCGTTTTGTCTCTTTTTCTCTTATAAGGCATCTCACTATAACTATTTTTAGCTTTTGGATGATTAACAAAGGTGATTGATGTAGATATAGATTGTTCCTCTCTTTTTCATAAGACGTGTAAATTAAATAGAACTTGTGAAGTTAAACCAAAGTAAATCTACCAAGAGTATCATTTGTGTAAATATATGAACTTTTCCACACTGAAGTATTGGTACGAGTGTGATATGTACATGCGTCTTCCGTATAATAAAAAAGATATTGGTATTTTCTATATACATGTATTTAATCAATAATAGCATACTAATTTCAAACAGCAAAATTTGCGTACCTATATATACCGTGGAAGCTAAGGCCCAGCCTGTCCTGTTCCTCGCAGGCGACACACATCCATTGCGGTTGCGGGCCTCGATCCCCAATTGTGTCACCCGTCCTTAGCGCTCACCGACGCATAGGCTTCCGAGCTTAGTTCCATTTCGGTATCGGTTGGAATGGCCGGGTATAAATCGGTATAGGACTGGTGATGTATTGTTTCGACTAGAATTTTGATCAATTGAATCGGAATAAGCGGAGTTAACAATTAACCGATACAGAAATAACTATAAATTACTAATAGTAGAAATAGAATAACAGAGTTAAGTATTAAAATTTATTCGAGATGTATTACATGATAAATTATGTTTAAGATATTGTTAACGCTAAAATCTAAACGATCCGATGGTGCTAAAGTCGATCGGCTAAGAGGTGTGGTGGAGAGTTTGATTCAGTTATTGGCCGATGGAGATACTGGTCAGCTCGTGAGATAAAACCGATCGGAACTGTAGAAAAGCCGATCAGATTAGTAGAAGATTGGATTGGCTTGAAGACAGGGAATTATCTGATCGGGGTCAGGTCCGAGAAGACCGAGGAAAGAAAGGAAAATGATCGGCTTGAGTAAAAGAAGCTCCGATTGCTACAGTGGAGAAGCCGATCGGATTGTAGCGAAGGAAGACTCGGTTTCAAATTGGAAGATTATTCAAATGAAATCGGATTTGTGGAAGAGCCGTGGACTCTACGGCAGGATGTTTGTCTTTGTAAATTATAATCTTACTTAATTAGTAAGGTTTAGCTGGTTAGTTAACTTCTTTAGGAATATTTTTATTTGTTTTTATTAGGAAATAATGTCCGATGGTCGTAAACGCGTCGGACTCTGTCTGTAAATACAGGGTATAAATATAGGCCCCCTAGGAACATGTAACATATCTCTCGATCATATACAATCTCGGCGCATCGCTACCCTAATTCATCTAGGATTTACCGACGGGTTCTGACTCTCAACGTGGAGCTGCATCGGTTAAGTCCGATTTCCGGTGAAGGGGTAAGTCCCGCCACTATCCTAGTATACTTTGTACTGTCTAAGGCTGTATCGTTTAGGTTTGAACTCTTAGTCAGATCAGGTATAGCGCATCACGTCCGTACAGGATCTATCGGCCTATCAAACTTCTTCCATCGTCTTCGGTCTAATGCTGCATCGGTTAGATCCGACCTATGGGTCTATCGACGAAGGATTGAGTTTTAGGTCTATACATCTCTCTACGGCGTCTCATCGGAGTGAGTAGCCGATGAGTTATCCTAAACGTAGGTCCCTATCACTGTGCGGCCGATGGGTTTAGGCGTTAGGTTTGTAGGTAGCCGATGGCATCCCTCCTACCTCGTCGTCATGTTCGGTCCGAGCCCTCGCCGTCTCGGTGTCGTTAGTCTCTGGCCTCATACTGTCTCGGTTAGGTCCGATCTATCGAGACTGGCCCTAACGGCGCCGTTACTGCTATCGCTCGCTCGCATGGCCATGCGGGGATCAGCTCCCGCTCCGCGTATCGGATGCGGGTAGCGCCATCGGTTTTTTGGTTGATAGACCTTTTAGCGCGTTACACGTGTCTATCTCTCATACCTTCATCGGTTTTTCATCCGATGCGCTAGCATTCTTATCTCTGTCGACAATCAGCCAATAGAGAGAGTCGGACAGGCCTTTCGGCTGACCGATGAACACGTCTTATCCCCTTTTCTTATCAATTGTAGGGTTAAATTGACTGTCACGCTCGCGAACCTCAAGACTTAAGGACCTCCTAGGCTTTCACATGACTGAGCCGCCGTCCCTTCCCGATCGCGGGATTTTCGGTGGTGAGCAGATATGAAGGTATAAACTTATTCAATAGTTATACTTTGATATGTTTTTAAGTATAATTATTAAGTAAGATTTAATAGAATATTATATACAAAATAAAATTATATTATTTAATTAAACGCTGGTATTGACCGGTGCCGGATCATTCCGTTCCGAAGCCAAATCGGAACGGGGAATTAACAAGCTTGCTTCCGAGTGCCCGACCCCATCGCCGCCGGCGAACCGCCGTAGCGGCCATCCGCCGCAGTGCCGCAACGCACGCACGAGCGCACTGTTCTCGTGCCACGGTCGGTGAGGTCCTCACACGGCTCCGTCCTTCGGTGATCACTGGCCGCGTTGAGGCTCCTCCCTCCTCCTTCAGGCTCGCCGTCGCCGAGGCTATGGATGGCCGGCACTTGGTTGGTACCTCTGCTTTGCTTAATTGCTGCTTGGTTCAGTGTAGATCACACCATCACATCCAAATCCCAAATGAGCAAATAAAAGTAGTATTGTTGTTTTCCAAATCCCAAATGGATGGTGTAGATGGTACAGTCGAACGGAGCATGCCTGCAAAATTTTCCCGAAATTTTCTGTTTTACCTATATCGTTTATAATTACAGTGGAGTTTTCCCAAAAAAACATAAGATTTCAAATTAAAATATGCTATCCTTGTCAGATATCCTGTTGTCTTGATGATGTTTTGTTTATTTTAGGATTGTGATGGGGGAATAAACCTTAGTGTGGCTACCTCAGGTCAAACCTTTGGTAGTTCCGTGCAATCAGAGAGGGCAGCCTATGCATTTCTTCCTCAAACTCCAATCAAGTCAACTGATGCACACCTCGTTGGGTTCTCTAAGGCCATGAGAGGTTATAATACAAACACTTAGGTGTCATTTGAAGTTTTCCACTCTATTGTTCAAAAATTGTGCATGCATTTACCATACTAATGAGCACAACATGACTCACAATTTGCATGTGGAAGCTATTGCTAAAACATTGTGACAAGTTGCAGAAGGGAAAGCTGTTGCTCAAGCAGAGGCAGCTGAGTGTATGCGCAAGTATGAATTAGAGAAGGCAGTGAAGGCACAGACATCATAGTGTAACCAAAGGGCTGGTTTACACAATGAAGCGTCAGTTTTACTATTTCTTCATCGCTGTTATCAGACGTAAATATGCTAAGATAGCGGTCAACACTTAGTTTGATACCATCTTTCTTGAAAAGCTGTCAAAACAAATAAGTGCATGATCTCCATTTCTTTTTTCTATAAGATTAAAATTGCTGATCCCTAGCCTGTAATATACCAGCATGCATCTGAGTTTGATGAACATACATCGTTTACATATGAAAAAATAAACTACAGTGGAATCGTTGCTACATGAGTATTTTGTAGTTTACAATTTTGAAATGTTAGATGAAGAATGTCATGTAACATTTATGCTTTTGAATGCTCCATCACATATATCCTTCAACACAGTTTTTAAGAGATTAGAATATGCGATGATGATGGTGGTTGTCTTCTCACCTCCCCTGAAAAATTGAGTTGGTGTAATCTTTTGTGACAAAGTTTATGCATATGCTTTGGAGGATTGAATCGTCCATGCATGTGGCTTGTGCTAGATCCTGTTTAACATAGAGATTATGCACAAATCGCTCATGCAGTTTTCATATTTAGAAGGTTTCTACCACACATTCTTCTGAGTATACAACTTGTGATATACGTTCATCTGAGATCAGTTTCAATGCACGGGTTATTGACAGTACTATTTAATATTCAAAGCTTGATTCATCATGATCATCATTTTCAGAAAATGAACCAATTTGATCTTCATTATGTGCCTTCTATTACTATGAATTTTGTGAGCTAAATGCTCTAGAAACTTGCAAAAGCTCAGTCATGCAATTCTGCGAGCAAGACAATTAATATTAAATATTGCATCTTGGTTCTAGTTCTGTTATTGCCATTAGCACCGAAGTTCTCGTTGAAACCTATCTGAATCTGCAAAATGACCTCCACATTAACTGATTACCACTCCATAAAAGGTATTGGCCACTCTACGTTCATTTTGCATTTGTGATCATGGAATAGTCAACCATCAAGTATTATTTGTTGCTCAGAACAAGATGTGTGTGTGTGCGCATGTCCTTATGTTTGTTACATGGCTTTATAATTATATAAGTTGAGTTTTAATTCCTTCTAATCTTGTATCTTCAAATTAGAATTCACAAGTGAAGAGCTCAGCCATAATTAACTTCATATAAAATTCCAAACATAGTAAACATAATAG
The DNA here is from genome assembly GCA_030770085.1 of Oryza coarctata. NCBI lineage: Eukaryota > Viridiplantae > Streptophyta > Magnoliopsida > Poales > Poaceae > Oryza > Oryza coarctata. The sequence goes on from CM061471.1 coordinate 13,136,042, forward strand.
ATGAGCAACCTTACAAACTACACCAAAGATGTGGGTGGAGATACATTAGTAATATTCTCCAGCTAATTAGCAAATTGATCTCTTTCTCTTACCATGCGCATGGATTTCTACGAGAAATATGAACTGTAATATGTGCAGGTTGCAGTAACTGTGACAAGGACAAGTTGGCGCAGTTGGCTAGTCAACTGACATTGGGGACTGCGTCGGTTGATCCAACAAGTTGTTGTGGAAATCATGAGATCGGTTCACCTCAAATTCTCCAGGACGAATGCCCTGGAACTAATAAAAATTCGCATGACAAGATTGTTGCAAGAAGGGCATCCTTTAGGCAAGAATATAGAAAACGGAATATCAGTCTCAGTGTATACTAGATTTCTATATAGTATCAGAGTAATTTTAGACATCTTAGCACGCTAGCAACCCTCTCGCCGGCAAGCCGACGCTTTACTCTCCGTCACCGCGCCTTTATACGGTGCAACCACAACAGTTTTACTGTCTGTCACTTTTGTCAACTTAGCAAACATGTATGGCTATCTTTCTTTTCCTCTATGTCTTGTACCTCTTAATCTTTTGAACTGATTCATTGTGATATGTGAACCTCTCTAGTTAAAAGTGTTTTAGGTTATCAGTACTATCTTGCACTACTTGATGATAATACACACTACTGTTAGACTTTTCTCCTCACAAGCAGGTCCGAGATTACCTCTCATCTCATCAATTTCATCAATTATATTTCAACCCAATTCAACCTCTCCATTCAAGCCATACAGGTCGACAATGACATGGAGTTTATAAACCGTACCATCTAAGCCTTTCTCACATCCCATGGTATCCATCTTCGTCTCTTCTGCTCCTACACATCTCCCAAAAACGGTAAGACCGAATGCCTTCTTTAAACTCTAAACAACATCAGTCGCACTATGCTTCTTCACGCCTATCTACTTGCACCCTACTGGGCTGAAACATTCACCACTGCGACCTACCTACTAAATCGGCGTCCTTACTCTTTCATTCGTCACAATATACCCTACACCCTTCTATATCACAAGACACCCGATTACACTTACTTACGTGTCTTTGGGTGTCTCTACTACCCCAACCTAACAGCCACTGCTCCTCATAAACTCGCATCACGCTTCACCGTCTGTATCTTCCTTGGCTATCCCTCTTCCCACAAGGGATATCGCTGTCTTGATCTCTCCACTCGTCGGATCATCATCTCCCGCTATGTCGTTTCTGACGAGTCATATTTCTCCTTTGGTTTACTTCACCATGGACCTTCGTCTGGCGACCTCGACTTCCTTCTAACCCACACTGTACCATCCCGATATTCTCCACAAACCACACCTCCGCACTCTACTCCGGTCGTTCCTATGGACCCCCTAAACGACTACCTCACTCTTCTTCGCCCCGCTGTCATACCAATCGGACTTCCATCGGCTCCACAACCTCCATTGACTCCACAACCCTTATCGGCTCATTCACCTTCATCGGCTCATCAACTTCCATCGGCTCACCAACCTCCATTGGCCCCCACCTTCCATCGGCTTAGGCTGATCTCCTCCAGCCTATTCTCCGAACCTACAGTCGCCAATCCCGAGCCGATGTCACCCATTTTCCTTCCGACCCTGCCCCACCATCGATGTTACCATCGGACCGTGCGGCCTCTATTGTCTCCAACTCCTCTCATATGATCACTCGATCCCAAACCGGGTCCCTTTGCCCTCCTCAGCGCTATGGGTTCTCCGTAGTCCATTGTGCAGTCTCACCCATCCTGGCGACTCACCATTCTATCTTGGCCGATCCTTAGTGGCGTGCGGCTATGACTGATGAGTACAAGGCCCTCATGGACAACGAGACCTGACGCCTCGTCCCTCGGCCTCCCGGTGCCAACTATGTGACCAGTAAGTGGATTTTTAAACACAAGTTCCACTCCGATAGCTCGCTTGCTCGTCACAAGGCGTGCTGGGTAGTCCGCGGTTTCTCCAAACGTCCCAGCATCGACTACGATGAGACCTTAAGTCCCGTCATCAAACCCGCTACCATTCAGGTTGTGCTTACCCTCGCTGCCTCGCGTTCTTGGCTGATCCATCAGCTCAACGTGAAGAATGCATTCCTTCACGGACATCTGACTGAGACGGTCTATTACCAGCAGCCTCCAGGCTTTATCGACCCATCCCGTCCAGACGACGTCTGTCTCCTTCAGCGCTCTCTCTATGGCCTCAAACAGGCCCCTCAGGCTTAGTACCAGTGCTTTGCTACATATCTTCGACAACTTGGTTTTGTGACATCCGTCTCCGATATGTCTCTCTTCGTACTTCACATTGGAGATACCATTGCCTACCTCCTTCTCTATGTCGATGACATCATCTTTACGGCATCCTTGACAACCACCCTACAGCACACCATGGCCCGACTCCACTCGGAGTTTGCCATGACCAATCTCGGCCCTTTACATCACTTCCTTGGTATCTCTGTTACGCGCTCTTCCCACAGGTTATTCCTCTCCCAATGTCAGTATGCCATGGATCTTCTCCAGCGTACGGGTATGGCCGAATGCCACTCCATCGCCACTCCGGTCGACACTCGCGCCAAGCTCTTTGCCACCAACGGCTCTCTCATCGCTGACCCCTCCCAGTACCTCACACTTACACAGCCTGATCTCACCTATGCTATTCAGCAAGTGTGCCTCTTCATGTATGTTTCGCGCGAACCTCACCTCACGCTACTCAAGCATATCCTTCGCTACGTGAAGAACACACTATCCACCGACCTAGACCTCAGCTCTAGCCCCATCGACTCTCTCACCGTATATTCTGATACGGATTGGGCGGGTTGCCCCGAGTCCCGACGCTTCACATCTAGCTATTGCATTTTCCTGAGCGACACTCTAGTCTCTTGGTCTTCTAAGCGCTAGCCTACAATGTCTCAGTCAAGCGCCGAAGCCGAGTATCGCGCCGTTGCTCATATCGTTGCCGAGTGCTACTGGATTCGTCAGCTTCTCTAGGAGCTCCGTACGCCCATCGCTTTCGTGACCGTTGTCTACTACAACAACGTCAGTGCCGTCTACATAACCATCAACCCAGTTTATCATCGACGCATGAAGCATATTGAGATTGATATTCATTTCGTTCGTGACATGGTCGCTCTAGAACACATTCGGATGCTCTATGTACCGTCGACGCACCAGTTCACTGATATCATGATCAAAGGCCTATCTACGTCTTTGTTCACCAGTTTTTATTTCAGTCTCTGCGTCCGTGCCCCTCCCGCTACGACTGCGGGGGTGTTAGACTACCGAACTTATATATATATAGGCTCGGCCCCCTTATAGAAACCGGGGTCTTAATCTCACTGTATACTACACTTCTGCACTCTCAATAGTTCAAAGGATCAGTTACCCCTGTTGTTGCATTCTCTCTTGGATCATTGGTCTTCATGACCCCCTTCTGTATCCTTAATCGTTGGCGTTGGATGCTTGGTAACCGTGTTGCTAAACTATATGGCAGTTTTGCATGTTACTTATTATACTTACCAAGTCCACAAATGTGTGCCATTTGACTTTTCACGGTCACCAGTACAACACTTTGGCTATGACTTTTTTGAAAAAAAATATTACACTAACCAAAATAATAAAAAATATGTATTTTGAATGTATTTTGCAGGACAAATGAAGAAAAATCCAATGACATTAATTTTATGCACTTGATTAATGTACTTTTACACGTTAGAGGCCCAAGTTTGAAAAGTGCTCGAGTGCCACACTTCTCTCTTGTCAATGTGGCATAGGATATGCATGACATATTTGATCAGTCTGCAACTGGTCTTAGCTGGGTGGCCATGCTTTATATCAATGTTCAAAATAATTAAAACTCTATTAATACCAGGATCACTTACATTTTTTGTGCACCTCTTTGGTTAGCAATATCTTTCTCCCTGGAGCTTTTTCCTCTGTGCTCACCCACCATAACTATGTTGATGCCCTTGACTTAAGCTAAGCAAGTGAGCTGTATTGTGAGTGTTTGGACCATGTGCTGAAAAGGCCATTTGGCATCACACTAAGGAGTCATCAGCAGTGTCATGTAATCTACGATGCAGCTAAAAATGAAGTTGAGATGGAGGAGTCAATTCTAGTGCTAAATGAGGTTACAATTGACTGGAATGTCATCGTACCTTACCTACTTAGAATGCTATTGTGACAGTTCTTTTGTCACACACGTTCAAGGAGATGGGTTAATAATATCAACAACATCTGGAAGCACAGCTTATTCATTGGCAGCTGGGGGATTGACGGTTCATCCGCAGGTACACCTCCACTCTACAATTGGTCTCAAATGGATTGTCTTTGGAATTAAAATATTTCGCTTTGAGTTACTTCAAAGGTTTTGAGATTATTCATGTCATTTTCTATACAATGTGTAGAAATGAGTTAGTGAAGCCAAAAACTGACCTATTCTCTCCATCCATGAACCTCTTCATTTGTTCATGTATAAGGGACTTTGGAGTAATACTTATCCCATCAATCACCTTCTATTTAAATCTCTTTTTATCTTATCCTCCAACTACTCCTTATTTATTGGGAGGTATAATAGTCTTTTCTCTTCATCGTTAATCTCTCCAAAAGTGCCAAAAATCCCTTCTATTTGTGGACGGAGGGAGTATTTATTAAAGTCCATCTCTGAGAAAACTCTGTCCAAGAAGTCAATAATCTTGACTAGCTAGCAATTCAAGATTTAAGTCTTTCTGAGGGATCACTTTTTCCTGGTTATAAAGGTCCATTTCTGAACAGGCGTTGTCTACTGAGGGCAATATGCCTGAACAGATGACCAAAACTGTTGCAAAGCTCATCATATCTGATGAAATTTAGTTAAGATGAATAAATATCCAGAATTGGATTAATATTTTGAAAGAAAATAAGAAAGGTTTATTAATGTGCATCTTTTGTTGCTTCCTGATCAGTGATCTTATCATGTTTGCGTCTCCCTCTGGTGTTATGGTTAAGTTTGAGTTAGCAAGGATTATTTCTTCAAGTTGTTTCTCATTTAAGTTGTTTATGTTGCAAATTTGATGCTATGTGTTTGCTACCATGCTCAGATCCCTGGGATCCTTTTCACACTAATCTGTCCTCATTCATTATCATTCAGGCCTTTGACACTACGTGAATATGTAACATTTCGTGTGCAAGTGCCAATAAATAGCAGAGGGCAGGCATGGGCATCCTTCGACGGCAAGGGCAGAAAGCAGCTAGGACCAGGTGATGCACTCATCTGCAGCATTTCTCCATGGTCTGCTTGGTGGACTCAACAACTGACTTGCTGCGAAGCATCCATGAGGGTCTCCACTGGAACCTGAGGAAGAGTCAGTCGTTTTATGGTCCTGTTGCATGATCGATGATGAACTATGTCTGACAATCTGGTCTGAAACTTCGATGCGACTGTTGAATTTGTAGATCTGATATTTCAAAACATCTCATCAACAGTCCAAGAAAGACAAACCCTGATTTGTATGTACCTACGTCAGTTATGCCGTTAATTGTCTAATAGATCATCTCCTTGACCATTCCCTGTACACAAGGTTGTACTGTCTCTAGTATATTTTGGGTTTATAGGCTTGTGCACACTGCACAGTCCAGACATGCCCACCATGTCCATGTAAAGTGCTTTTATGTGATGAAGAGTCTTTGTATAAGAAGCAATTGAAGCTTTGATCCGAGTCCTGAGCAGAGTTCTTCACTGTTATTTTCTTCTTCACATAAAATATATTAATAAATAAATTAATTCTGCTCCATAGATTACTGCATACATGCAGTAATCATTTCTGTAATTCTGTGGTGCTGAACTGTTGATGCTTAATGGTCAGGAATTACCTGAGTAGTGATGTCCCTTGTGCCATACAAAATTTCTCCAGTGGTACATATCACGCTTTCGAAATCGTAAATCGCCAGACCTGATCGCGGCTGCCTAACGCTAGTAACAAAACGTTCGCGAGTACCACGCTGCCTACAACGTGCGAATGCGATGCTGAACTGAACGCCTGAAACTTGAAACAAGCTACTAGTAAGTATCCATGGAGTCGTTCTCGAGCTCGAGAGTGCTGCTACAACCGGGACCAAGTTCGGCAACGAACTGCTCTGCATCACACAAAATGTTCGGAGCAAAAACTGACTGTGTCTAGAAGAACTGTTCCAAGCATCCGTTCTCTGATCCAAAACCACAATCTCCCCCAGAAACGCAAAGATCGCTATATATCTGTGAATCTGTCAGATAGTCACGCTCTTACTCCGGCCGTCGAAAAAAACAAACGAGTTAGCACTACAAGAAGGTACAGAACGCTCGTAGGAGAATTCCAGAAGGAGCAAGGCATGATTGGTAGCACTACACGGCTCGCAGCTGCAGCCACACGCCGTCTCCCCGTCTCGCCCCCTAAGACCTGTCCGGCTTCCCCGTGCCCCTCGGCGCGCTGCTCGGCCGACCCAAAACCAAGCGTTCCTTCCCACAATCCCGCACCGCGCGAGCTGGACTTGACCCGGCCAAGGTGTAAGAAAAATGGGTATTTGAAAAACACGACCGATAATTGGCGGTTACCGGCCTCTGTTGCACTTTAAACAGTGTTCTTCACGTATAGACCGGAGACTTAACGCCGTGTGCTTCTTTATATCTTATTCATTTACATGTTGCTCTATGTCATAAAATACATGAGCAGTATAAATTTTTAAATCTTAAATTAAAACTTGATGTTAGTATTGATATGTAATTCAAATTTATGATTATTTTTTCAACTTTTTATTATAACTTAGTGACCACTGTTATTCGTAATCTACTATTAAATACTACTAATTTGTTACCAGCCTACGTATATTTTGCTGCTAGTGCTACCAGCCATGGGCTTCGAGTTAAGAACGAGTTATTTTCTATTGCTCATTTAAAACAGTATGTTGTTAGAGTATGATTAATTATTTTTTTAAAAAAAATATATAGAAAAATTGTTTTAAAAAAATTAAATAAATCTATTTTAAATTTAAAATAATTAATAATTTATTAATTATGTGTTAATAATTTATGTTGTTTTCTCTGTGCTAAATAACTCAGCGGTTAACTATCCCGTTACTGCCGTGCCAAAATCGCGAGTTTTTGGGCCAGTCCCACGCCACGGCGCCGCAAGCGAACACCCCCCCCCCCCTCCCAGCCAACCGGTTCCCCTCCACCCCTCCCGCGCGCGCGCGAGCTCGCACCCGCGACCACCCGGCGCGCGGTTCGGCTAAGCCAAGTCGCACGAGCGCTACCCCCCCGCGACGCGCGACGCGAGCCCTATCCGGTGCGCGCCCCGCGCCCCTCCGCCCGCTCGCCTCGCCACGTCACACTGGGCACTCTATCCTCCACTTCGCCTTTTCCTCTCTCTCTCTCTCTCTATCCTCCACCTCGGCTTATCTCCTCCCTCCGCACCACCACCATGGCCACAGCCGCTGCGCTCTGCGCCACCGCGGGGGCCTCCGCCACCGCCTCGTCCCTCTTCGCCCCCGCCAGCAGCGCGGCGGCGCAGTGCTCCCCGTCGGCCGCGCTGTTCCCCACATACGTGCCGTCGCTGCGCGCCTACTACCCGCGGCTGCTCCTCGCGTTCCGCCGCCCCGCCGTTGCCGCCGTCGCGGATCCGCAGGGGGCCGTGCTCGAGGAGGAGCAGGAGCCTCAGCAGCAGGACGAGGGGCAGTATGACGACGACGACTACGACGACGGGTACGAGGGCGGCCGCGGCCCCGCGTTCACGGCCCCGACCCGCCCGCGCACCGGCAAGGCCGCCCTCCCGCTCAAGCGCGACCGCGTATGCCCCTGCGCGTGTTCTGTGCCCCCGTATCCATCCGTGTTGATTTTGGATTGACACTGATGGACGCCGCGTTTGCCTTTTGATGGATTTGCAGACGAGGTCGAAGAGGTTCCTGGAGATACAGAAGCTGAGGGAGAGCAAGAAGGAGTACGACGTGCCCACGGCCATCTCGCTGATGAAGCAGATGGCCAGCGCTCGCTTCGTCGAGTCGGCCGAGGCGCACTTCCGCATGAACCTCGACCCCAAGTACAACGACCAGCAGCTCCGCGCCACGGTATTGCTCCTCTCTGCTGTTGCCATTGTTACTTTTTGGCATGTGTTTATCAATCGTTTTTGATGATTGGATCGTTTTGGTGATGATGTGCAGGTTAATTTGCCCAAGGGGACGGGTCAGTCGGTGAAGATTGCGGTCCTCACACAAGGTGGGTCGAAATTATATTTCGGAGATTGTTATTGCAGCACCATTGCCAATTGCAAATCTTTGGTGCTTGGATTGATTGGGTCATGCTAGTTGTGTCTTTTAGGTGTGATTTGTCTGCTTGATCATGTGGTGCTTTACAGTTCATTAGATTGGAGGCATGCTGTTATACAGTGAATTGAAATGGAAGTATATGAGTGCGCACTAATCACTAGCACTATGTAATGGTTATTGTCAAATATCCTTGCAGGTGAGAAGATAGATCAAGCGAGAGCTGCAGGAGCTGATATTGTCGGTGGAGATGATCTCATTGAACAAATAAAAGGAGGATTTATGGAATTTGACAAGTTGATTGCATCACCTGATATGATGCCTAAGGTATGGCATTAGCTGCATAATTCATGTCTCAAAAATTCCTGGCATTATGAAGGCTATCTTTTTCCATGTCTCCATCATTATGTATCCCGCATCTAAATGAAAGCCAAGTGAATAGGTTATGTTTCAGAGTTACTAGGAGCCACAAAATCAGGCAACATTTAGTTGTATTGGTCAGATATTGTTTTTGTCATTACCTGCCCTATCTGATCCATCCCTTTTTATCACAAGTGTCTACATGTGCACATGTGCTCTGTGTTGCGATTCTGATTTGAATTATAATGGAGATATGAAATTTTGGTTCACTCAAAGAAAATAGATTGAATGTAGCAAATCAAGTTCTACGATCCTGAATTTGTTCATTCTTTGGATGCAGTTCTACAATAAGTTTCGAGTTCCATGCGAGACCTGCATGGAAGTTTTAGCGGTGTGCTACTACCTCGGTATATTATGATGTTGATTTTGGTCCTTTTGCTTCACAGGTCGCCAGCTTGGGAAAGATTCTAGGACCAAGAGGACTTATGCCTAATCCCAAAGCTGGCACTGTTTCTCCAAACATAACTCAGGTACAGTGGAAATTCTACAGATTACTCTATGTATCGACACTGTTGCTTGTGTTTTCTATCTCATTTGCTTGGTTACTGTGACCCTGAGTGAAAGGTGGGTAAACTGGCTCTTTACCTTCTTCGATCCTTGGTGAACTTTTTTATCCTCCTTCAATGCAATAGGCAGAGCTCCTGTCCTTCGTTAAAAGAAATTGTCCATTTACCTGATCTCAGTACTTAGCTCATAGATGCACTTCTGGGAGAAAACTACTGGTATCTTGCTACCTTGTCTAGTAGTCTTCATCGTGTGTGCAATATATTTCAGTAGTTCTATTTTCAGACGTGTTTATAGGCACATGATTTTTTTAGTCTTGACATTCCTAGATAGAAGGTTTGAAATTATGCTTGTGCCAACTGAATTGGAGGATATGCATGGATGCATAGCTCCATCATTTGCTTGTTGGCTTATTAGCCGCAGCCAAATTCTGAATTTTGAAACTTAATTTTAGAGTTGATTTTGTGTTTTTTCCATCATAGCTTATTTTTTAGCATTTGCTTTTAAATCTATAAGAACACGGATATGAAAGTTTTACTCAAATTATTTTTGGTTGCTTCATTCATTTTGCCATGGCTTATCAGCAGTAGAGCAAATGATTGTGTGATGGCTGGCGATGATGGTAATCTGCTTCTTAGCCTGCATATTGCCTCCGTAATGGTTATGTAAAGCATCACAGCAAATCTACAATGATAGACAACACAGGTAGAGTAGGCTAGTTGACTGTTAGGAATAACTATCATTTATAACAGTTAACTGAAGGACAGAAGGAGTGGGAGCATTTGTGAAAAATCTAGTTTAGGTAAGGAACTTCAAGATAGCTCCAATGAAGGGCTATATTGTCTTCATATATATACAAAAAGGGCCCAATTTATCTAATTTAACACTTCATTAAATGATAAATTCAAGTCTGCAACATACAAATTTAACCTTGGCATCAGACATGACTATAATAATTGATTAATGCTTATAGAACTATTTCAAATGAACAAGGAAACCTCTAAATCTTGTCAAACCCTCTTTGTCTCTATAAATTGTCTTCAAATTAAGTCTGCCAAATGCCTGCAACGGTTGAAGTTGTGTACCAGTCATCTTGTGGTATTCATGCTTCTATGTACAAGGATGTCGTTATTTATAATGTCATTGGTGATTATTGTACCAGTATAAAACTGAACCATTTGAACATTTTGCTTGAAGTATTAAGTTGTAAATGGAGATTGATTAGGTTAATTATGCTAACTGTGGAAATGGTTTCAGGCTATCGAAGAGTTCAAGAAAGGTAAAGTTGAATACAGAGTCGACAAGACAGGGATTGTTCACATTCCCTTTGGGAAGGTTGATTTTCCTGAAGAAGACCTTATTGCAAACTTTATGGCTGTTGTTGTAAGATATCTGCTCCTGTAAACATCTTTATTGTGTAACTTAAAACCTATGCTGACCTGCCTTCTGCTATATCTTTACAGCGCTCTGTTGAAAGGAACAAGCCATCTGGTGCAAAGGGGATATACTGGAAAACGGCATACTTATGCTCATCAATGGGACCTTCAATCAAGTTAAACATAAAAGAAATGCTGGACTATGGCTCAGAATCATCTGACTAAATGCCACGAAAAGCACCAGTTAAGAAATCTGGTGTTTGCTACCCACCTTCACAAATTTAACCATCCAATCCCTAGCGATAAATGAACCAGGAAACATGGTGGTGGTGGGGGGGGGGGGGGGGGGGAGGCAAGGGAGGTGCTTAGGTACAGTTTTTTTTTTTCCAGTTTCACCTGCATCCATCCAGCAGTTACTCGATGCCCAAGTTGACGAAGGGGTTATCTTGTTGGTCATATCTACTTACGAGCAAATTATTTACGGACTTACAGATGTGCTTTCTGAGATGTTTGTTGTAACGATCAATATTGTCAATAGCTATCCTTGAGCTTACGTCAACAGTTTATTGTCACAAGTAATTGGTTCCTGAACCATTGCAAGTTTGCAATTTGCCATTTTTGAATGATAGCTGCAGCGGTTCAATTTATGCGAGAATAGTAATACAATTACTCCCTGAAGCTGTATGAAAATTTCCTGAAAGCAACTTACGTATCACCCAAATCCTTTTTCTGCACCTCAAGCACATTGGAGTACAATCTATGTTGGAAACTACGATATGATGCCAATAATTTCGATATAGATAGCAGTAGTCGTCTCTAAAACAGAATAAGTCAAGTGTCATCTCGATAGTGTAGTACCGTCCAACCTATGTGTATTTGACTGCCTAACAGATTCCATGTGTGTATAGTATTTGTCTGCCAATCAGATTCCATTGTCGACATTTACGTTCATCAGAAATTTATATCACAGAAACTGTTATTAGAGAAATCTGGGACTAATATATGATAAATGCTCCGTTTGGTTTAGATTATTAAGCAGATTATGGATTTAATTATAGAGATAAATTAAATATTTAAGAAATAAACTTAATAATTGAGATAAGTAGTCTAAACAATAAAAATAAGTAGAATAGGAAAAAATATTTTTTGAAGTGTGAAATAATTTTAATAGTTCGGTAAATAAGTTGAAAATAATTTTTTGAACTGATGCTTACATCAACAAAAATAAAAAAAGGTCAACCGATATCATACTGATAGAAAAGAACCACTTGACCAAGCTTTAACGACCACGTGTACGAAAGTGGAGAATCAGTGAAACAGTAGTGTTTCAAGCGTCTCATATGTTCTCCTCTGCCCGTGTGTGCTTAGTTTTTGAAATGTAAATGAGCCACGGTGAGTGGTGACGGCGAGCTAGCTCCTGGACGCAAACACAAAGCTCATGGGCCCTGACGCCCTGCTACGCATGGTTGATGTGTTGCACGTAACCATGTGCTGCGGGACACGGCGGGTAGTTGTTATACAGCTCGGTTCGAAAGTGAACCGTGCACCACGCCATGCGCGCGGATTCGCCGACGTACATGCTTTCCAACTTCGTTGGAGAGGTTTTCCAGCTTCCAAATATTTCTTCCAGCGATTCTGAGCCATCGATTCGTCGACCCCCTCCATCGCAGCCTCTCAGTATCAATGGCCCTGGCTCCCTCAAGTCTCGTGTGTTAAACGCGTATACGTGTGTACGTACATGTGTATTCGTTGTACCCTCAAAAAAATATCAAGGCTCCACCTGTCGCTCCCCGCGGCGCGCGGTGCCAACCTGCTTGACAAGCGGACTCTCCTCTGCTACTTGTGTGCTCCTTCGCGGTCGCGGTGGTCGCGCGCGCGGTTCGTCACCAACCTCAAACCAGCCAACCAACCACACTCCGGTCCACGCCCTCCACCGCCGCCGCCGGCTCCCAAAACCCTTCTCCCGGCGGTCACCGCGCCCCCGCCATGGCTTTCCCTTCGCCGAACTCCCTCTCCGCGGCATCCCACCCTTCCTCCTCCCCCTTCCACCTCCACCTGCAGCAACCCGTCCCCCACCTCCCCGCCCTCTCCTTCCCGCTCTCCCTCCCGCTCAACCTCCCCGTCCTCCGCCTCGCCCGCCCCCTCCTCCCTCCGGCCCCACTGGCCTCCTCTGGAAGCGGCGGCATCGGCGGCGGCGATGGCGACCTCCCGTCGGGCGGCGGCGGCAGCGGAGGAGGAGGCGACGAGGACGATGAGGGTCACAACGACGACGCGGATGGAGGAGAAGATGGCGACGACGCGTCGGTCAACAGGAGGGAGGCGCTGTTCGTGCTGGCGCAGCTGGGGCGGAAGCTCGAGAGCCTTCCCGCGGACCTCGCCGCGGCCGTGGAGGGAGGCCGCGTCCCCGGGGAGATCGTGCAGCGGTTCGCCGACCTCGAGAAGTCGGGCCTGTTCCGCTGGCTGCTCCAGTTCGGCGGGTTCAAGGAGCGCCTCCTCGCCGACGACCTCTTCCTCGCCAAGGTCGCCATGGAGTGCGGCGTCGGAATCTTCACCAAGGTTCGTGAGGAATTATTCCATTATTATCATTTTTAGTTTTTTTTGTGTTATTATGTGGCTCGTACTTAGGATCATACAGATGTGGTGGTTTGGTTTGCTGTGGTTTGACTGCCTTTACTGTGAAATCTTCTGTGGTCTAGCCGACTTAGAGATGAGACGCCGGCTGATTTCCTGGCTTAGATTGTTTTACTAGTCGGGGTTTGGTTTGATGGTGATGCATGCCTAATTCTGCCATGGCTCCGTCGCTTCCGAGATGTTAAGGGTGTTTGCGCACTGGCTGTGTTTGGTTGGAAGCTTCTGTGATGAATGGACCTGGAATATTTCTGCTTGGTTTAGGTGCCTGTTCAGAAGGATTTATTCAACAAAAAAAGCAGATGCTGGATTATCATATAAAAAAAGGGAGTAGAACCTTTCAGAAAAGGGAACAAAAGAAAGTTTTGAGCATTCTGAAAAAAATGTCTATTAGATTAGAGTGTAATAAAAGAGCATTTCTGTTGCTGGAAATATAAGTATTTATGCAAATGACTGGAGTAGCGTTCTTCTGCTTTATAATGGACCACTGACAAAGATGAAATGGCCACCTTCTGTTGGCTATGTGTGGTCCTATCCTTCAAGCAACCCACTAGCAAGCGCATGGAGAATTTGGACTTACTTCAAATACAAAGAATATTTGCCCATCTACTGGCAGCAAAGAAAGTACATGTCATGCATGGGTATATCACTTGGATTGAGTACATTGTTTCTAAAGACAACACAATATTTTTACTTGAACTTTACTATGCTGCACCTTTCTACTCCTTTACTTTCTTAGTCTGAAATTGTTTCCCTTGGTGTTCTTTCTTTTACTGTGAACTCATTTTATGGTTCCGCGATTCACTTCACAATGCTTGTACAGATTTCTTACTGCTGATATATTCTCTCTAATTGTTGTAGACAGCAGCAGAGTATGAGCGAAGGAGGGAAAACTTTGTCAAAGAGCTTGACTTTGTGATTGCAGATGTGGTATGCTTCTATTAGCATTTTGGATATTACCATCGTTTTTGTTCTGCAATTCTAGAAATTAGTTTATTCTGGCGAGTTACTCTCTGCTGTGCCTTCAGAACTAAAAGGGTTCAGTGTCCAAGGGTGTAGGAAGGTGGTTTCAGATTGGGGAAAAAAATTGTAAACATGTATTTGTTTTTTGGGATAATTAAGCACCCTCATGCCTCCCCATTTCATCTGTACTAACGAGGTCAAATTAACATTTTGAATGCAACCAATGATTCATTGTTGCCTAATTTACAAAAGCATGCACAACAGTTGTCTGAAAGAAAGAAGATATCTTTCCTTTATGGCATTATGTCTAGTGGTAACTCTTGATGCAAATATGCTTACACCTGGAAGAAAACCTGTAAAAGTTGCCTGCAAAGTCTTCAACAAAGTCAATCTTATAAAATTTTAAACTGGTATTAGTTGAACTTTGAATTAGCAAGAAAGAAAAGGTAAAGGACTAAAGGTAGCTCCAAAGTCTTTGGCAAGGTCCAATGGTCAATCATGTAAAATTTTAAGCTCAACTGTACATTGTATGCATGCTGAGAAACAGGAAAATCGTTTTTTGTGTGGATCATAGACTATATTCATTTTATATTTTTGTTTTGATTTGTTAGCCTTTTCCCCTTCTGTTTACCTCGAAGCATAATTAAGTATGAACATGACATTTTGCAAATGACTCTTAAGTGATACCTCCACCTTTTTTTTCCTTCGAATTTTGCAAGTAGATTGCGCAAACTAAATGAGTTAGAATGTTAGTACTGAGTTAAAGGTTTAGCACTGGACATGGCTCTTTACAATCAAATGTTACAACTTATCTACCTGTTGTGGCTGTATAAGTTTCTGTTTAGTTAAACATATTGTTCTGTTCACCCTCACACTACATAGTCATTTGTACTGCATAACAGAGCAGGTGTTATAAGCTTCTTAAATGTAGGACTTCGTCCGTTCCTTCATTGCACCAGCTGTGCTGCAAACTACTACAACCATGTCAGAAAGTATTGACATTTAATTCCCGAAATAGCACTAATCAACAATTAACAATTCCATTTCTTACTGGTACCTTTTATGAATAATACTATCACCAATTGATTTTTCCACTTCAATTGTAGATGTCCTGCAAACTATGCTCAGGATAAATTATATAAATGACTCTTAGTTTCTTACTACTTTATTCTGATTCACCCCTTGCTTGAACTATGCCAATGCTATCCAAGTCCTGTCAAGCTGAATTGTGATTACTTGCATTTAGAATATAATTAAATATCACTGATCGTAAACAACAATACTATTTGTTTTTATTCCTTTGTTATTACTCACTAGAGTTTTAATCTTTAGTTTTAATACTTTCCAGGTCATGGCTATAGTTGCGGACTTTATGTTGGTTTGGCTTCCTGCTCCAACAGTGTCTCTGCAGCCACCATTAGCAGTAAATGCAGGATCTATTGCTAAATTCTTCCACAATTGCCCAGACAATGCCTTCCAGGTGACATAACAATGACCCCCCATTGATTTGGGCATGTTTTAAGCTTATTTCCCCATTTCCTTTTGGCATAGATGTAAATTTTCCTTTTCAAAAGGGAAGATATTTTTCTTTAATTAAAACATAAAAATGATCCTAGAGGCGCCAATATATTATAAAATCTTAAGTCAAGATAATAATGTGAAGAGAAGTAGAGAAAACTAAAATTAATATGGAGAGAGATAATAAGAAGGGATTTAAAAGAATGAGATATATCTAAAAATCTGTATTTGAATATAAATGTTTAGAAAGCAGCTATTAACGTGTCTGAACCGTGATTTAAATGTTTTTATTAGGTTTTAACTCTAGTCTATCCTAACTTGTGTAGGATTGAAAGATTGTGTTGAGTTAAGTTAAGTAAAACATGAAAATGAACTTAGTAACTTCTCCTGCAGGTGGCTTTGGCTGGAACATCATACTCCTTTTTGCAGCGCATAGGAGCTATTGTGGTATCTTTCTGGGCCATGTTGTGGCCCTCACAGTTGAAATTGCATTATTTTAGCAGGTTCCTATTATCTAACAATTTGGCTTTTTCAGAGGAATGGTGCAAAACTTTTTGCAGTGGGAACTAGTGCATCCCTGGTAAGTTTGTTGTAGTTGTGATGTCAGACAAAAACGACAGTCTATTTTCCTTACTATTACTTGGCATTAGCAGAATAAATTGTTTACTTTCTTGACTTGTTTGTGATGTGTGAGAAGTAATGTTGTATCAAAAAATAATACAGGAAGGTAATATATAGGAGACTGTAGGATCTGCTTGGTCTTTTTCATGCATGTTCAAAGTACTGCCTAGTTGTTTATTCAAAAACCTTGAGGCCTGGAGTGTACGACGCAATAAGTTTGTTGGTGCTGTTAAGTTGGCCATATAAATGTAATGACTCCAGAGCATTGGAATATCGGTTTTCTTTTTGTTAATTGTAAAAGAAAGGACAATTATGCCTTCTAGAATGCCATATATCTTTTTGCCAGGTAGATGGCACTTCAGAAATTAAAATGCATGATTTATTGATGATACATTAGTACTACTTTGTCTTAACACAATTTTTGGGTCATTGTCACTTTTATTAAATTCACTTTCCAAGACTACATCGAAAGCTTACAATGTGTATCCAATTAAATTTTCAGATTGGAACTGGTGTGACCAATGCACTGATAAAGGCACGAAAGGTTGTTAGCAAGGATTTTGAGGGGGAAAGCGAGGATATTCCAATTGTATCAACTAGTGTTGCCTATGGTGTATACATGGCAGTTTCTAGTAACCTCAGGTAACACATTTGTTTATACATTATAACCACAAGTATATATATCTGTTCATTTTACCTGATGGAAAGGGTAATGTAAATGTTAGGTGCTCATTTCTTGACTGCTCGACATGTCTATCAGTTTTTTTTGTTAGATACTGTTTAAAAATCTTTATGGATTCATATGATCTCTCTTATTTGTAAATTCAAACTAGAACTACTAGTAGTGCTCTATTGTATGTGTATAACTGAAGAATCCCCCTCGTAGCTTCCTTGTCACTGTGATACCAAATTCTAACATGAAAAACATACGGACTCTTATAGCATTTGCCTCAACAATCATCTACATTGCCTAATATAATAAATTCTTTTGGTACTTACCTTGCTTTTCTTTAACTCCTTTTCAATAGGTACCAAATTCTGGCTGGAGTAATTGAACAGAGGATGCTTGAGCCATTACTACACCACCACAAACTAGTGTTGAGTGCACTGTGCTTTGCTGTTCGAACAGGGAACACATTCTTGGGTTCTCTACTGTAAGTAACCTGCATCCCTTTGGATTTACTCCCTCCGTCCCAGGAAAAAAAAATCAACTTTTGTACACGAATTACAAAAGTTAATTTTTTTTCAGGACAGAGGGAGCAGGTGGTTAAACTCTGCTTCCATTTCTGATCAGGTCGCTTACTGGGTAAACTTTTTACCTTTTCAGGTGGGTTGACTATGCCAAGTGGATAGGCATACAATAGGTTCGAACTTTGAATATAGAGCTGAAATTGCGCGAGTCATTGGCAGTACCATGCAGACTCTGAACACGTACGACTCCCGTTTGGAGCAAGAAATCTAGGATAGATTTTGGTTTTTATGGAACCGAAGCCGGAAGGAAAAGGGTAATTTGTCGAATTCCCATGAACAAGTGATTGGATTGTTTTTAGTGGTTTGTGCGTTTTCTTTTGTTGAATGGATTCGTTTGACACAATAATTTTGCTGTCATTTATTTGGTGCGCACGTTCTTGTGTTTTGGACCATTGCATTGTTGTTTCGTTCGCGTTAAGACTTCAGTATGATCCTGCAGGCATGAGGTCAATCTTGAAATTCAGAGCCAGCCAGCAACACTAAACACTTATGTCATCTGTCCCACAGAAAAGCTTAGCGCCTTCCTACAAAATTGGGCCATTTTGCCAAATAACTGAAGCGGCAAATCGACCGGTCAGGCCGAGTCCATTGCATCATCCGGCTCGACGCATACTCTGCCATCTTCGAACGCAAGCCTTGCATCCCGTTAGTTTAGACCCTTAGGTAGCAAATCATCTCGGCACACCATTATATATATTCATCTTATCAGATCGAAGAGATCGGAAAGAGTTCTAGAGATAATATACGTCCATCTCGCTGGTGATCGATCTCACTAGAAATCTAGATTGGAATCGGTGTCGCGGCGCCTGTTGGGGTGGTTTGTCCCGCTGTCCATCGGGTGGTACGGCGGCTGGAAGACGGCGCGCCTCCCGTCGGAGGTGAAGAAGCTGGCGGAGGTCTATCAGTTGGCTTAAAATACATATTTAAAATTTAAATTTTAAAAATTAATTTTAGAATTGTTTTTGAGGTTTTTTTTATCGAAGTTTCTTTTCATTGATGTTTAAGTCGCTAAAAATATAAATTTAAAAGTTTTAATTATGAATTATTTGTTTTTCGTTAATAAATTGTTTGACGTATTTTTCATATTTTATCAATCGATGGCGAGGCTTCTCAGGATATACGTCTTCAACGGCAGGGCCGAGGCGCGGCTGGCGAAGCAGCTGGACGACGACGTGCGGGCGGTCTCGTGGCTCGTGGCGGAGCTGCGGGAGCTCGCCGTGGACCTCAAGAGACAGCGCCCCACGCAACAGCAGCCGCCGCAGTGCTCACCGTCGCCGCCGTCCTCTCGATCAATCTATTTTGCGAATAAGTTTGATCTCCCATTTTTTTAAAGTTCTTTTTGCAGCTGAGCCTGCTGCTGGAAGACATCACCAGAAAACGTATGTTTGATCATGCTGGTATTGAACATTATGTTGGCATGTTCTACCACAGATTCTGTCATGCATATGCATGCGTGTCAACTTCATGTTTCATCTATTTTATCGTTAGTTTGTATATATATTTTTTATCAGAACTATTGGTTTGTTATTTTTACTAGTAGGCATTTTCAACCATCAATGATTTTATTATGAAATTACTACAACATTATTCTTATAGATTGGATCTACTATGTTCGACGCCTAATGAATAAAATAGCAGTTTCTTAATAAGAACATGTTTATATATGTTACAACTGGTCAGACCAGATGGACTAAAAGTTGATTTAAGAATAAAGCATTCACACTGCAGTGAGAAGAGGAAGGAGTACGACTTCACTTGGTGGATTTGAGGATAAAGCACTTGCGATGTAGTGGGAAGAGGGGATGGAAGGAGGATGACTTAGTAGATGATGAGTTCTTTTATTTTGAGGATAATTGAAAATTGCTTTTGTTATTGTTGTAGATTTATAAAATATCAAGAAGTTGTGTACTCTCCTTAAAAAAAATATAAGGTGTATTTTTTCGGTAGCACAAGGTTTTGATTAATAATTATTTTGCTGATACTCCTATGTTATTTATATGATATAAAAGCATAATTATAAGTACTTTTCAATGCAAAGCTAATATTAATTTTATATCATAAAAATTATCTGAATAGAGTAATCGCTAGTTAAAGACTTAAGCAAACAAAATGTGCCGAGTAATCTACACAAAATGATTTTATTTTTTACATGAAATTTACTCAATTTATTTATGAGGAATTATATACTGTGGTACAATCGATAATTGGACCTTGGCTGCCATGCATGCCGGAGCAGAGCACAATGCATAACTTAGAAGGTTTGAACTTTAAAAAAAATTAAAATTCTTACAATATAAAAAACGGAGGGGAAGAAAATGCTTAGCTCGAGGAGAGAACAAAATATATGATACTAAGTACTACTAATACATGTTACTGCAGCATTAAATACATAACGTGTCTGATTATATCAATTACTATAGGATCTATAAGCGATCTCACACCTCTTGAGCCTCCCTCGCGCGCCAACCCTGCTGTCGGCAGCGGCAGTGGCACCTTCTTGCTCCCCTCCTGCACCCTTTCTTTCTCCTTTCTTTCTTTTTTTTCTCTTTTACTTTGTTTTTATTGCCAAAGCTAGAGATGTCATGCATAGGTTCAGCTAGCTTGTCTTCGGTGTGTTGGTGAGCCGTAAGATCGTGGCTTTGGCTTTACAGTGTTTCTATGATAATGGTATTGTCCATCACACATTGTGTGAGGAGTGGATTATAGAATGGTGAAAACAGTGTGAGGGGTGGGTTGTAAAATGATGAAAATCTTTCTAGATTCTAATTGGCTGTGATAATGGTGATGCTCTCTAGCGCCGTTTCCTCCTTAGAGGCACTGTCACCTCCTCAAAGGCGTTGTCACCGTACCATATTTCTCTATGTTAGTCTTCAGGTGAAAACCTTGCTCTGTTTTTTTCAAATGAGCAACAATGATGTCCCACATTGTGTCTTGTGTGAAGACGTGACTTTGGAGGATTTGTGTGACAGCGGCCATTTTTGGAGTCGGTATGCTATGCAGTTGATGAGCGGGATTCCTAGGCAGATTAGATTGATGCCGCAGAACAATTGTGGTCGAGAGTGGCACACGGCATGACATCGATGGGATGGCTCCTTCTAGGTAGGGTCGCTCGTGTTGTTAGGGCCGAAGGTAGGGCACAGAGATGACGGCTCAGCGTGGTGCACATGGACTGATGGTCTGGTTCTATCAGTGGGGCGATGGTGCTTGGCCGGATTCCTAGGTGAGTGATGGCACATAGGGGACATGATGGTGTGGAGAAGTGGGGACACGACAATATGGAATCCCTGGTGAGGCACAGACAAGTGCACAGAGGGATGCCCGCTGATGGCGCCACGTTATGCGATGGACGACGAAGATGCGTGGGAGGCAGGGACACGAACGTGGCTGGCTTGGTCGCAGTGACGTGCTGGATGGCTGCGGCGTTGGGCTGCTGGGTGTTCGACTGGGCTAGGACTCAGGTTGACCAACTAGCGGTCCATAAACAGCACAAGAAGGAAAGGAAAAAAAGAAAAGAATTTGGGAAGGAATGAAGAGCCTAATGCAAAAATGTCTGGGATTAGAATTTGATTTGAAACATGGTGCCATAGATTTGGACTTCGAATTTTGGGAATTCAAATATCTTATTTAAATTTAATTCGATCTTTGTCTTAGATACAAATGGTTTTGTTTGCATTGACCCTTATATATGAATTTATATATGCATTTCGAGACTTGATGTAATGTTTTAAATATTAAATCAAATATTCCAATAAAACTATTTTGTAGCTAGAGCTCAATTTATTTGTATGACCATTTTTTAATGTGTACTTATATTTCATTCCAAAGGACCATTATTTCATGTGGTTGTTTTACTATTTTAGTTTGTCTATTTGACCCCAAAATCATGTCTAGGTAATTTGGATTTCTTTAATTTAATTTAATTTAACTTGAGTTTTTAGTTTTATCATTTCATTTATTGGAAATAATACTATTTAAATATTCTGACTTGTATTTATATTATATAAATTGATAATTAACTAGTCCTTCAATTGGATTGCTCTCTTGTGTGTTTATATCTTTAGAGTTAATAATAAACATCATATTTTTGTATTCATCCACTCACATATCAGTCTTAGTTTAATTTGTGACAAATTATGGTTTGTCAATCAATAACAACCATGACATTAGCATGAAGTAAAAGTTTTAAAAAGTTTAAAAATTTACTGATTTTTATTATTTAGAATTTTTAGGTTGTTACACCCACACACACTTACAGCACCCAAACACATGTTAGTGTTGTGCAACCATGTCTCTCAACTAGAGAAGAATGGACATTGAGTATTTGGTTAGACACTAGCAACTATTTAGAATCTGTTTGATAGTACAACTTTTAAAATTTAAATAAGGCTTCGAGTCATCGTGTTGCTTTGCATCATGTTTGGGGGCAGGGGGTCTCCTTGCACCACATAAGCATGATGGGACTAATCTCTACACATATCTTAATAAATTTATTAGTCTCTTAACCGCTTTATCATTAATCTTCTAAAACCCACTTAGTGGGTTAAATGCTCTTTTAATATCTTCTTTTTGGTGATTGATAACAATACGGTTAAAGCATAAAAGAGAATGAATTATAAATTGATTTTGAATGAAAAGTGGTGAGTGAAGCTTCCCTTAATGTATGCATATAGGAACATGAGTGAATCTCTTATGCATATATTGAAGGGATGAGTGTGGAGAATTTCATCCAAATGTTCTCATTCATGGAGTGTAAAGTGTGTGATAGTATATATATTTAAAGGAGAATAAAATGACATGACATTCACCCAAAAAGGATAAAAAACATTACATCACATAACCATCCATATCACACATTGCATTAAGTATCTGAGGTAAATAAACTAAAGAAGCTATCATTACATCCTAACAACAACAACATAAAGTTATTACATGCCCAAAATAATAAGGAGTTTGAACTAGAAAATCTAAACATATTTGGAGGGGTTGGAACTTTTGATCTTATGGTTAGAACTTTTGATCGGTTGGAACAGATAGCGGATGGAGAACAAGGAAATTTATTTTGACCTCTTTGGCATCAAGGCACCAAAAAGTCAGAAAAAGAAAAATCAGGGGAAGAAGGGTGTCACTCGTCATTGGTGGGGATGATCTTGGTATCTCTACTAGCGGCATCATCATCATCTTCATTGAAGGGAAGTATCTCGGTATCTTTGCTATGCACATTCTCATCCATTTGCCCTGTCAGCAGCAGTAGTTATCTCCTCATCCTCTAGCTCAACTTCTTCCTCTTATTCTACACCCTCATAATTAGAATGGGGAGATACCTTAGTGAAACCTCTAGGAGCAGTGGAAGTACCTTCTCTAGCAATCACATCATGAGCCATATCATAAGCGGCAAAAGGGTCCTCATACACATCATCCTTTGAGTCATCTAATACTTCCTTGCTAGTATCCTTTATCAACTTCTTTTGTCGTCTTTCTATTTTCTTCACTTTCCTTGCTTTGGCACACATATAGAAGATGGCCTAAAGAGAACTCTTGAGGAGAGAAGATGTCTCTAAGCTATGAGAAATAGAGCCTATAAGAGCTGCATTGGTAAAGGTAGGAGTCAGAGGCACTTTAGTTCTAAAAGGATGATGCTTTTCATCCTTGAAAAAGAAGAGTCTGGTGATTGCCTCAATCATCTTCATAATGTAAGGAGTATAGGCACAACCTCACTTAGATTCTAAAGTAGTTTTTTATATCTCAAACCAAATCAACTTCATAACACTAATGGGATGCATGTTCTCATGCATACGAGTGAGAAGGTGATAGTGGCGCATTGAAAGAGTTGTAGCATCACCAACCTTAGGGAGAAGAGACCACCTAAAAATGTTGTACATCACCTTGTAGTAAGGAAGCTATCCCTTAGTAGTATCCATGCAATTCTTAGGAGCATTCTTTTTATACATGAACTTTGTCTTAAGGATGGGATGATGCTTCTCATTATAGAAATCTGAAAGGTCTAGATCTTCTGCATCAAGGCCAAGGATCTCAGCAAAACAAAAAATAAAGACTCAGTACTACTGCCCATGAATCATCCACTTCATCTCAGGATCACCATTGATGTTTTGGTCAAAGAAAACTGTTGCATAGAATTGGCCAAATGGCTTATATATTCCAATTGTACTCCAAACTCAAAATGTGTCCCACATCTTTGTTGACACAAACACGCATAACATCATTGAAGACAACTTACCTCTACTTCTTTATGTATTCCCAATCTATCAACTTCATCTCCACCACTAGATTGCCTCTAGCCATGAATACAAAATTGTACCATTCTATCTGAAACCTAGTGCGAAATCTAGGATTATGAGACTCATGAGGAATAGAGTCAAGATCCACCTTGCGATCATGTCTATCCCTTGCCACATGATTGTCTATAGATGAGCACCTAGTGTGAACTTGGGGAGTTTATTCAATTACCCTTCCTTTGAACAAGTGGATATGATGCATGTAGGAGCCTTCCTCACCATCCCTAATCCTTGCTGCACCACCATGAGAGGGAGAAGCACCACCATCACCTACTCTAGGATCACAAATTAGACTCCTAGTGCTCGTAGTTTGCCTAGGTTGTCCAATAGGAGTATATTTGGCTCTCTATCCAAATTGAGCCCTTATCCTAATCACATTCAAATAAGCATTCTAACCCGTTAAACGTGCAACCCTATAAGTTCACGTATATTTAGTCGTGACCCATAAATGCCTTTCCAGTCACTCTGTTAATATCAGTCTCTAGTAAGGCATAATAATCTTAAAGTATACGTAAAGATCATATCGGTTGAACCTGTAATGTTTTCATGTATAAATCTCTTTATTTTATGATATCGATCGAGCTCAAGGCAAGACTTGTGTCATCCTCTTAATAGTTCAATCACTCTTTCGATCCTATGATGGATTATAAACTTATGATTGACTCCTCAATCACCTTCGTATTACCATGCACTTCTATAATACATTACACCGAGGGACCTAGAGATATCTTTTCCACATGAGGGACAAATTCTATCTTGATCACTCATATCCCACTACATATTTTATAACAAACTCGAAAATTAATTTTATGACTATCCTCATTATAGATTAGTATTTGATATTCTCAAAATAAGATACTACGTATATTGAAAATCATGATGATCTTAAGTCTAAGAACTCTATATAAATATTACTTAAGATTAACTAATAACACATAAAATCTCTATAGTATCTCATAGCGGGTCTATCCAATATATGTTTACTAGCATATGTTCATATTATAGATTTGGTATCTCTATATCATGATTCATGAGATATGATCATCAATCAATATATATAATGATCTTACAATTATATTTGTTCCTCATCTGATATATGACAAAGGATTATTTAGAAATAACAACATCTAACATTAGGAGTCTTATGAATAAGTTACATATTTATTGATCAATAATAATAATATCTATTTTAAGTAATAAATAAATATATATATATCATAAACATAGTATGGGATATTTATAACATCTTCATATTGCCTCTAGGACATATCACTAACAATTAATACACTACTACTTAAGAGGTGAATAATGACACTCACTTATTCAAGACTGTTTGGTTCATGAACCGAGGATGTTTAAGCTTGCCAAACTTTTATGCATAACTTGCTTAAGTTGTGGTCAACAAAAAATGAAGCCACACTTTAGCTAGTAAATCAAAGTGTACCACACTTTTGGTTCATGCTGGAACACGATTGGGATCAGTTGGTCTACATCTATTGATATTCATTAAAGGTTGAATGTTGAGAGATACATGATTTTCTACAACATGAAATGCCTTATTTATGGAAATCTTTGAAGCTACTGCTTGGACCATTTTGAAGGCATCTAACCTTCCTTAATGAGATGGAAATCATCTTTTAAATATGAACTAAGTCTACATTTAGCCAGTCTTAAAGAATAGCATCAACCTTTGTTTCAATCATGGATAGATACTTTATGATGTAATCCTCTGCGAAGGCTTTTGTTTTCTTTGTTGAAAGTAACCACATCTATATATATAATCGGAATTGCTAACCTTCATTATGTTCGACAGAAAATCCATCCTCAAATCTCGCATATTTTGGACTCCCGGATGTGCTTCATGATTCATGCTCTAGTGGCTTTCTCCTTCACCTCCGATGACCGCCTCCTCTTATCCAGCGCCAATGACACCCTAAACTCCGATAGAGGACCTACAGATTAGGGTTCTAGTATGTAAAGGGGATAGGAGGAGGGGGAAGAGGAGAGAGTTCGTTGGCTTTAGAGGAATGGCCGTGGGAAGCGATGGCCTATTGGTGGGCAGTGAGGCAACCATGGTGCTATTGAATCCATGGGGTCAAAAGCAGGTGGTGGCCCGGTATGTATTAGCGGTAGGAGGCAATGGTGGCAATGGCTAGTGGCAGGGAACCACTAGAGATGAGGAAGGCGGTAGTGGCGAGGAGGAGGAGATGGGGGAGGGGGAGAGGGAGGAGGCTAGCCAAAGGGGCCTCACCGGCAATGACGTGTTGGGGCAGCAGTGGTGGAGGAGGCACGTGCGCGTACTGATCGACGCTAGGAATGGTGGCGAAGTTGGTTGTAGGAGAGGAAGGGTGGAAGGAGTTTTCAGGGTTGTAGTGTGTTTCATGAATTAAAGCAATTGAACTGTATAAAATTCACATGCAAGATTCCTAGGTGGTTTTATGTTAAATGACATATTGAAAGTCCCATATAAAATATATACTGTAGCTCCCCCTATCCCAAAACAGTTTTTGTGCAAAAGAAAAGGGTATATATCGCTATAAACAAACACGCACAAGCTGACATTACTGACTTATGGCATGGCAATGTATGGGAGTGTTTGGCAATGAAATAAACATTCCAATATTCCATTATTACACATCACCCAAAAAACCATAAAATCAGTACATGACCTCTAGATAAGGATTATAACACCAGTGAGTCTTATTTTAATAAAACCACAACTTTAGATTATCGGTTTCATTTTAGGGATAAAGTAAATAATTAAATAAATAAACTTAACAAATGACTTCAGATAAATGTTCTAAGAAATGCAGTAGAAAAAAAAATTTAGAAAATATATTTTTTGAAGTGTAGAGCGAACAATATGTTTCAATAATTTAGGGCTTATTCAGTTTAGAGAAAATTTAACTCATAGGAAAAGGAAGAAACAAAGGAATATGGATACATGCACACATCAATATATAGGAATTTTCCAAGATGTTTAAATGGATAGAAATTTTCTAATAGTTTCTCTCTATAACTTGTAGAAAAAAGAAAATTTTCTTTAGTTTTTCCTATGCTTCATTCCTACAAAATGAATAATATTTATGGAAATTAATCCCTAAAAATCCAAATTCTTTATTTTCCCTCTAAACCGAATAATATCTTTGGTTGTATAACTCTTGATATTTTAGATAAGGTTATAGTCAAAATTTTAAAACATTAACTAGTCACTATATATATATATTAGTGCTAAAAGTACTATAATAAAAGTAAATATTTATTTATTATATATATATATATATTATAATATAACTTTATAGTTAAAGATATATTTTAAATACCACATCTTTATCCAAAACATCTAAAAATTATATAATCGAAAGGAGTAAGCCTTAGTGAATAAGGTTGAAATAACGTGGCTGAATCCAGGCACCTAGGCCGTACACTGGAAAATAAAACATAGAAAACATATCATGGGAATATAAAACAATAATGGAAATATAATGGGTGTAAAATATAGGAATAGAAAATTAGGAATTATAAATAGAGATGTGTTTGGAATGTACGAATTTTAAAAAGTTGTAAATATGATTGCACGTGCTTATGTTCTCTCACAGCTTCGACTTAACTGCCACTACTCCAATGCTTTGCCTCGTTCCTACTCACAAATCAGAAAATCAGAGCTCAGACCGGATTTTTTCTGTCCCTTGAAATCAATAGTCAGGAAAACTTTCCTTTGGATCACTAGAGTCAGGAAAACTTTCCTTTCCTTTCCATTGCTGTTTTCCTTTGTCCCAAACGCATGAATAGTCCTAATTCCTACGGATTCCTGTTTCCTATGATTTTCCTTTCAAGATCCTTGGTTCCAAACGGGGCCGTAGCTCGAGACAACATGCGGTAGGCCTGCCTTCCTTGTAGTACATACAGTAGTGGTACAACGTCCTCTGAAAAAACTAACTCATTAAATCACGATTTACGCATGACACGCCTTACACCATACGTACATGTACCTTGCCGAATTAATTGCTCGACATCATGCAAGTTGTACCACCAAATAAGGATATGGTACACTGTACAAACAGTACAGTTAGTGGCGCTTAAAAAAAGTACGAATTTGATTGAAGGGTTTTCAAAGCTTTAGCATATAATTTTCTAACGTACAAGAGTTCTGGACGATCGTTTTTTTTAAAAAAAACCGCTAAATATCACAAAACTCTCTTACACCAAGTTTTAAGCTATATAGTTAACTTGTATCTCAAAACCTCTAGCATGTCATTTCTCCGTCTTTTAACAGTAGACCTTTAATTTATCAATCTCACCTTTCTCTGTTTCTCTCTCTTTTTTTTTCTTTGACCATCTCTGTCTTATTCTTCACAACCCACAATGGACAGCCTATTGTCGCTATCACCGTCGCCACGGTTACCAGCCATCCACCTGCTCCCCCTCAACCTTACGAAGCCCGTCTAGAATTTTGGCCCTCAATCTCATGATGCTATCCGTCGAGCTCGTGACCGTGCATGGGCCCTAGCTCACTCCTCAGCCACACTCTTCAACCAAAAAAGAAAGAGATGAATCTAAAAAAGTATTGTCTACATTTATTTTTAAGAGTTGATCTTTTATGGACGGGTAGACACCAAACTCACACTTCCCTGCCGTGGACATCACTTTAGCCATCAACATCGTTGGGTCAGATTCGGCGCCCACAAGGCATCCTCGACGAATCTCACATCTCCGTTGAGGATCGATGGAATTCTGCCCTCTGCAGACGCATGGGGGAAAAGCTCAATCTAGTGTCGAAGAGGTCGGCCGTGACGAGCAGGACTTCTTTGGCAGCAGTGACGCATCGCTCAGGCTGTCAGACGCGCGAGCTCCCACAGCTGCCACCGACGGGCATCTCAGCTTGGGACGCGGATCCTGACTTTGCATAGCAAAGTCACGGTCGTGCAGTTCCGTCCTATCCGCCGTCCATTCTCATCTGATGGTGCACACTCGTTTCTAAAATTCCTTTTTTTTTCATCCTTTTGCTCCCATCGCTCCGTAGTTTCTCGGCCGGCAGCCATCGTCTGCTTGTAAACTACTTCGATCTCGTAATCGGTAATCGATGACGCAGAAAACAGAAAGGGACTCACCACAGTCAAATCTTTGGGCTTCGTACCCCATCCCAGCCTCAACCTTCTTGGCCTTCGAATCCAGCGCCGCGACCGCTTGAACAGAGATGATCCATCTCGTCCATGGAGCGGCGACGGCCGGCACGTTTGATGATGACATGTGCCAACGATACGATGTGCGTCATCGATACTTCTTGTTGACGGTCGAGTATAGGTGAAAGTCCACCAATCGATAGAAGATGGCCGTATTGCAGAAAGTGCTGCTCACATTCGGTGATTTGGGCAGAGATCGTGCAAAGGAAGAAGGTTCTAATGGCTTCAACAATGAGTCGGCTGCCATTTTCCTTGTTGCAACGGTAATCTAACTAAGATAGTTCGCGCTGAGGTCCCTCGCGCGTCCCGGCGCGAACACGCTGGTCTGAAAGGTCTCCTTAACTTCAGTGCAGGCTGATCGGCTTTTCTGCGTGCCTTGAGGTACACACCCCAGGAGCCGTGAGGTTCGATCGACTCCGGTGCGTCGGTACGGGTGTGACCGTACCAGTCAATTTGACCCTGCAATTGACAAGGAAGTAAGACGAGCGGTCTGTCTGTCGGTAGGCCGATACAGGCGCTCGCTATCGGCTGGCTGCCGATAAGATCGGGATGCTCTTCGATCAGCTGGGGAGCCGATGTGAACAGGTGTCGATAAGGGATCGACCGCAGAGCCGATGAAGGAACCAGGGTGTGCTCAGGAGATAGCTAGGCTCACAGGATCCCTCCGGATAGCCGAACAGTGATTCATCAGCTGTAACAACCGATGAAGACACATGCGGACTAGGCAAGGAATAGTATAGGAAGGCACGGGCTGTAAAACCGATGTCGCTCCGGATATGACAACATGAGACCCGTCGTCCACCGTGACAGCGCCATTAACACCGAATCTCGAAGATCGGATCTAACCGAGACAGCATGAGGCCGGGGTCAGCGGCGATGATACAGAGGACGCCAGATCGGCTATGTCGTAGCAAGGATAGGAACGAATCAATCGACTAGTTGAGCTGATGAGGGGACGTCTTTCTAAAGGCCGGTGCGTATCGGCTGGAAGACCGATACGCTCGGCGTTACGCGTCAAGGGACACCTCTAAAAGTTGATGTGTATCGACCGAGGGGCCGATGTGCTGGATGTGAAGCTCAGAGCATGGATAACTCATCGGCTAGCACTCCGATGCAGAAGATTATAGGTCTGAAGCTCGATCTACCGTCGGCAGGCCCGTAGGTCGAACCTAACCGATGCAGCATAAAATTAACGACTGCAGAGAGAGCTTAACAGGTCGATAGGTCCTGCACGAACATGATACGATACGTCTGATCGGCCTAAGAGATCGAACCTAACCGATGCAGCCTTAGACAGAGCAGAACATATCGAGATGGTGGCGGGACTTACTCCTTCGCCAGAGATCGGACTTAAACGATGCAGCCCCACGTCGAGAGCCAGAAACCACCGATAAAACCTAGATAAACTAGGGTGGTGATACGCTGAGATTGTATATTGATCGAAAGATATCTTACATGTTTCCAGGGAGTCTATATTTATACCCTGGATTTATAGACAGAGTCCGACACGTCTACGACCATCGGACATTATTTCCTAATAATAACAAAGAAAAATATTCCTAAAAAAGTTAACTAACCATCTAAACCTTTCTAATTAAATAAAGTTACAATTTACAAAAACAAACATCCTGCCGTGGAGTCTACGGCTCTTCCACAAACCCGGTTTCATCTAAATAATCTTCCAATTTAGAACCGAGTCTTTCTTCACTACAACCCGATCAGCTTCTCCACTATAGTAATCGGATCTTATTTTACTCAAGCCGATTCTTTTACTACCTTTTCCTAAGACTTATCAGGCCTAACCCCGATCGGATAATTCCCTGTCTTCAAGCCAATCCAATCTTGGACTAATCTGATCGGCTTCTCTACAGTTTTGATTGACTTTGTCTCATGAACTGACCAGTATCTCCATCGATCGATCCTGTTTATAGGCTGAATCAAATTCTCCATCGGACACCTCTCAGCCGATCGTCTTAAGCACCATCGGATCGTCCAGATTTTGGCATTAACAGATAGCAGCTGCAGTTTTAAAATGGTATTTTTAGCAACAACGTGGTTACACCTTTCCAACGGCAGAAATTGCGATCTGGCTAGGAGTGACGGCCATGGCGGCTGGCCTCGAAGGTGCGGAGTGAAGGGAGAAGATCTAGGAAGAAGAAAGGATTTCAGGGGAACGAGTGTGACCATCGGATGAGAACAGACGGTGGATAGGACGGAACTGTACGCCCATTTCCCTCCGATGGTTCAGCCAAGAAAAGAGAAGGAAGAAGCGGAAGAGTGAGCCTGACAACAGGACCCACACGACAGTTGACGGAAAAGAATGGGATCAGACAGAAGTTGTATTTTGTGAAATCCAAGCCCTCAAAACAAGTGTGGCTTATTGATAGAAACTCCAAAACCTAAGGTTTTATGACACCCTTGCCTCAGAACTTGAGGTTCTTTGATATATTACTCTTCAATTAAACATGCCTAAAATACGTCGATATGTGGCCTTCTCTCATCCACGTACAGAAGCAAATATTGATTAGGATATATTTGGCCCACTGATCTGAAATGATGCGGACTGAAATCAACCGTTGATTGGCAGAAATATACATATACGGCTACATTCACTGTAGTACGAAAACAAGACAATACTCCTAATTATTCCATGAATGAACCTGATGGATCGAGTATATATGAAAACTTATATAGTTCTAAGACTGTTTGTAATACCTATGTAATTTTATTTTAAGCATATATGTATCCAGTTAAAACCTTATCCATTGATTAATCATTAATATAAATTAGCGAGGAATCAAGTTAAGTTAGGCCCATCGGTTGTTCAAATAAAAAAATACGTCAAACAATGTATTAGAAAAAAAATGATTAAAACATTTATATTTGTGTTTTTAGCATGCTAAAAAAGAACTAGGATAAAATAAACCTTAAAAATAATTTTAAATTAAATTTTAAATTTTAAATTTTGATAGTAAGATATGTGTATTAGACTAGCCGACGAGACCCTTAAACAATTTAGACAACCGAGAAACTAATAAAAAAATACGGAACTTTTTCCTCTTTGAATTCAATATTTGATTGGGTGTTGACTTGAATCATGCCAGGCCCGTGGTATGAGGGAGCGTTAACAAGTAGTTAACGGATAATCAAGGAAGCATGTGAATCGAAAGAAGAACTCTGTAGTCTGCACATTGGGTAATAAATGTATGATGGTCGACGCACCAGTTGAACAAGCAACGGTCGGTGCGAGCAGTATCTTTAAACCCCTATTTTTACGTGGGCTATCTTCTTTTTTTTTTCTTCAAAAGTTAGCTACTACTTTGGTTAATTTTTATAGTTTTTATCATTAGTTTACTTTACAGTATTTGATTTTAAATCGTTAAAAACATAAAAATAATTCATTATTTTTAAGTAACTAATGAGTCCTACGAATAAATATAAACAAAAGCGCAAAGCTCTTCCTATTCCTAACCTAAAGAAAGAATCAAAGAAACCGGAGGAACGGAACTAGCAACTCCATTAGTAAGTCTACAGAGACAGGAACAAACGCACCGTTGCCGTCTCCGAGGAAACGACGACGGACGTAGATCCCCGCATCCGCCGTGTCCCTTTCCGGCCCCGGGCCGGCCAATAGGGGCGAGGGCCCCCTCATCGATCACCCCTCCCAATCCCATCGTATCCCCCTGCTTCCTCGGATTCCCCTGCCCCTGTCCCCCCATGTGCCGGCCCACTGGGCTCCACCCCCACACTTCCATCCATCCACGCAGCCACCCATCCGTCTCGACCTCCGTCGTCACGCACGGCTCCACCCCCCCACTCGATGGGATCCCCCATTTGAAATCCCCCCTCTCCTCACAGCGACCGCCTCCCCCAAACGGTCATCCCCTTTGGCCCTCTCTTCTCGCCTCCACCACGCCGCCGACGCCGATCGATCGAGCCGGGAGGAGCGGAGCCGGGCGGAGGGGGTGCTGCGTGCGCCATGGCGTCCCCCGGCCCCGCCGCGGGGATGCAGCAGAAGCCGGAGGCAGCGGCGGCGGGGGGAGACGGGGCTCCGGAGGCGGAGTGGGGCCGGGGGATGCAGAAGCTGGAGGCCGTGGCGGCGGTGGGAGAGGGGCCGGGGATTGTCTCAACAGGGGAGGCGGGGGAGGGGGCGGAGCAGGTGGCGCTGCCCAGGAGGCCCGTGGCGGCGCGGAAGGAGAGGGTGTGCACGGCGAAGGAGCGTATCAGCCGCATGCCGCCCTGCGCCGCCGGGAAGCGCAGCTCCATCTACCGCGGCGTCACCCGGTACGGCGCCTGCTCCCTTTGCCTCTCTCTCTCTCTCTCTGTCGAGTTGCAGAACAACAGTTTA
Organism: Oryza coarctata; assembly: GCA_030770085.1. Taxonomy (NCBI): domain Eukaryota; kingdom Viridiplantae; phylum Streptophyta; class Magnoliopsida; order Poales; family Poaceae; genus Oryza; species Oryza coarctata. Next base: position 13,169,434 of record CM061471.1, read on the forward strand.
GTTGGATGTCTATAGGATGCAGTCGTTTTCTGCTTGGATTGATCTCTGGCGCTAAATCCGTTCACCGGGGCTCATCATATGCTCCAATGGCACCGTCAATTCGGGATCTAGATATTTTTTGTTTACTTCGGTGATCGTGGTTATACAGATTAGCCGTATCCATCTATTGTAGGATTACCTGTTGTGTCTCTAAGGGGACGATCTCAAATAATTAGGAGCTTCGCTTGATCTAAAGAAACAAAAATTAATGATTTTCACTTGGCCAGTGCATCCAACATCGTGCTTGATTTAATTTGTGTCAAGCTCGGTTGACAGGGTTTAGCTCTAATCAGGGTAGGAAGCAAGTTTTGAACCCTTTTCGGTCCAGACAAGAGTAGGACCTAGAAGATGAATTTTCAACCTATATGTGCATCTACATACTTAAATCTTTTATTTAGTTTTTAAATCTGAACCAAGAGTAATGTTTCTGCTACAGCGTTACTCAACTATTTTTATACCACCACTGCTACTCCTTAATTTTGTCGTAAGCAAGATTTTAACTTTCGGCTGTTTTTATGTATGTGCATTCAATAGGCATAGGTGGACAGGCCGATATGAAGCTCACCTATGGGATAAAAGCACATGGAATCAAAATCAGAACAAAAAAGGGAAACAAGGTCTGTATTCCCAATGCAAATTAGCAGCCATTTTACATGTTTTGAAAAGTTGAACACTGACATTGGAGGCTAGGTGAATTTGTTTGTGATTACTTAATTATATTTCATAGATCATCGATGCACATCATTTCTTTTATATCTAGCTATAATTAATCTGATTTAATGGAATTGTCTCTTTTGCATGGGAACTTATCAACCAAAAATGGCCTTGCAAGTGTAGTATATTTAGGTAAGAAGCATCTTTGGTGTTAACTGTAAAACGTGCATTTGTATAAACTTATTTATCCGCATCAATTCAATGTGCAAATACACAGGTGCATATGATGATGAAGAGGCTGCAGCAAGGGCTTACGACCTTGCTGCATTGAAGTACTGGGGAGCTGGGACACAAATAAACTTTCCTGTGAGTCATTTATACTAGCTAATTATAACTGGTTTCTTAGCTTTCATTTAGTTCTTCCACTTTAAATTATTAACCACACGCTGCCTTTTCTTTAAAAACTCCATTTAGTTAAAATTAATCATTTAATTTTGCAGCATCTAAGCTCAATTTCGAAGACTATGATTCTCTTAGGATGCAAATTAAAAACCAAAACATATCTTAGAGAGTGTTGCACCAAAATTTGGATCATTTTAGTCCAACATATCCTATGCAACTATGTGGTGTGATGTTTGAATAATCTGTATACTCTTGACTATTATATTATATTCTTTGTATGCAAAGATAAGGGATTTACTCATTTAGACTTATGAGGCGATTTGGAGTTGGATGTTTTGTGTACTTGACAGAAAATGTCTTTGTTTTTTAGAAAATTCATTACTGAGCATATAAACGTCATTGAAAATCCATTGTGTCTGAACAATGTTGGCAAAACAAACATATGCATGCATGCAATCTCTTTAGTTTGGTTCTTATATGTCTATATTCAACTTAACTTAACTCAATATAGCCTTTCAGTCCTAAACAAGTTAGAATATATTAGAGTTAAAACCTAACAAGAATCTCTAAATCACGATTTAGACATGTCAATGGCTGTTTTTCAAGCATTTCTATTCAAGTATAGATCTTCAACTATATCCCACTCTAAGTTATTTCTTATTCTCTCTCCATGTTAATCTTGTTCTTTCTTCTTCTCTCTTCATATTATTATCTTGACTTAGAATTTTATAATGTACTGGTGCCTCTGGGGGTTTTCTTTGAACATGGCTAAACCATCTCAACCGATGTTGAATAAGATTTTCTTTAATTGGTGCTACCCCTAGTCGATCATGTATATTCTTATTTTAGACTCGATCTATTTTTGTATGACTACAAATCCAACGTAGTATACATATTTCTACAATACTCAATTATTGAATATAACGTTTTTTTATAGATAAATATTCTACTCTATATAACATAACAGGTCTAATTACTGTTTTATAAAACTTGTCTTTTAGCTTTTGCGGTACCCTTTTATCACAAAAGATGCCAGATGCTTGGCACCACTTTAACTAGCCCACTTTGATTCTATAGTTAACATCCGCATCAATATCTCCATCTATCTGTTGCGTCGATTCTAGATATCGAAAAGTGTTCTCAAGCACTACTTGGCCTCTTAAACTCACATCTCACTGCTCGTGTGCGATAGTGACAAAATCACACTTCAAATATTCAATCTTAGTTCTACTTACTCAAACATTTGCACTAAAGAGTCTACCGTCACAACTATAGTTTTCTATTTACTCCTACATGGATCTCATCAATTAACACTATATTATCTGTAAAGAGTATATATCAAAGAATATCCTATTGTATGTTTTTCATAACCTCATCAATTACTAATACAAAGAGGTAAGGGTTCAAGGCTGAAAACTAATTATAGTGTTGCTTATTATTTATTATACTATGCCTTTTCTATTTTCTATTATCACACTAGTTAATTGGATTTGTGGTAATCTTTTTCAGGCTTATTTTCATTATGTATTTGCTTATTCAGGTCTCTGATTACACAAGAGATCTTGAGGAAATGCAGATGATCTCCAAGGAGGATTATCTTGTGTCTCTTCGGAGGTATATTTGTGATTTTATAATACATGTATATTACTTTGTTTCTTAAGCACTAACTATAATATGCATGAACTGCAGAAAGAGCAGTGCCTTTTCCAGAGGTGTACCAAAATATCGTGGTCTTCCTAGGTATGTATTAGCGATGAGAAATATATCTGGAAGTTAATCCTATGTTCAGTTGTTATATTTGCATGCATGTTTGTTATGCTATCTCGGTAGAGCAAAGTCCCATGTCCAATTTTCTTTTCTACCTTACACAAACTATCATTGTCCATGTTTTGCTTATTATGGTAACATTTGCCTTTTTGCTACAATTTTTTATGGCAAACCAACTATGTAAAGAGCAGTGGATTTTGATGCCCTGTGGTATATTACACTGGAAATTAATTTCTGCAACTTCATGTATTTCTGCTACGAATTAAATTACTAAGCTTTGCAGATTTTTGGAGGAAGATAGCTTAGGTACTAATTTAGCTCTTATTTATGCTTTACTGAAGTACTAGCATTGTTAACTTCAGAAAATATTAAATTTAGGCAACAATGGTCTTACTTTAGAAAATTTTAAAATAAAGTGTCATTTAGGAAAGATGCGAACATAACTTCAAGTTTTGTTGAACATAAATTCTTTCTGATAATCACTAGATTGCACAGAGACAGTCCCTCAACTGTACTCATGGTGCTGAATGTGCGTCATCAAATATTTGTGTTTCCTCACTGGTTACTGTCGTCAATGGAAATTTGGCATTCTGTACCTTTGTTTTTTGTATGGTTACAGCTATCCTGCTTTCTGTGGGATCTCAACCATTCAACCAATCAAAACATTATATCCTTTCAGAGGAGAGTGATTACTTGTAGCTGAGATTTTGAAGAAATCAACATACCTTCTAGGATAGGATTCAGACTTATAGTATCTTGAGGACCACTGGAAATTTAGTTTAGGAAATTTTATTGTTTGGACAAGTAAAGTAAAACTATACGTAATTCTGTTAGTCTTAATTATTCACCAGATGTCAATCTTAGACTAATTCTTACAGTGCACTCTACTGCTGGGCACGTACAATCACATCAATATAAATTTTATAACTGCAAATGTTGTGACAATGTCATGCAGGCAGCTCCATAATTCCAGATGGGATGCTTCTTTGGGACACTTGCTTGGCAATGACTACATGAGCCTAGGTTGTGGTGTCTCCATACAAACCTTTATACTGCTGTTTCTGGTTAGCAAACTACATAAGTGAAAGACAGATTCTATGTAGTTTTGTAACCAGTCTTTCTATTTAAATTACAGGGAAGGACATCACGCTTGATGGGAAATTTGCAGGGACCTTTGGCTTAGAGAGGAAAATTGATCTGACAAATTACATAAGGTGGTGGCTGCCCAAAAAGATACGGCAGTCAGATACATCTAAAATGGAAGGGGTTACAGATGAAATCCGTGCAATTGAAAGTTCAATGCAACGGACTGAGCCTTATAAGTTGCCTTCCCTTGGCCTCCATTCTAACTCAAAGCCCTCTTCCGTGGGCCTATCGGCATGTGGTATCTTATCTCAGTCTGATGCCTTCAAAAGCTTCTCGGAAAAGTCTATAAAATTATCTGAAGAATGTACTTTTAGCAAAGAAATGGATGAAGGAAAGACAGTTAACCCAGTACCTGCAACTGGACATGACACAACTACAGTTAACACGAACGTGAACGAGTTGCTTGTGCAAAGAGCTCCATACACATTGCCCCCTGTTACTGCACAAATTAAAAATACCTGGAACCCTGCTGATCCTTCTGCGGACCCTCTTTTCTGGAACAACTTCATCCTGCCATCAAGTCAACCTGTCACGATGGCAACAATAGCAACAGCAACGGTTTGCTCCTCTTTGGCTCTGCTTGACAATTTGAATTAAATTTGGAACATATTTTCAATTTTTCTGCTTGTTTGATTTCAATTTTTTTTTCTTCGTGATCTTAATTTGATGCTGATTTGTGACAGTTTGCAAAGAATGAGGTGAATTCAAGTGATCCATTCCATAGTCAAGAGTGACCATACGAGCTTACCAAAGTGCATGCAGGATTTGCTTTTTGGCTTGGTAAGTAGAGACTGTAGGCACTGTATTGTTTTCCTCTTGTTTACATTATTAGTTGTAAATTTTACATGCTTTCATATTTTTTTCCTGTTTATCACCAAAAAATATCTGCATGAAGAATCAATGCATCAATGAAATGTCCAGATTTGCATTCAAATAAGAACAGACAAGCAATGGAAATATGTTTATGTCTAACCTACAAATATCTAAGGACTTTATTTTCCTTAATTGACAGGTGCCAGTCTTTAAAGGAAAAAGAATACGCCTGTCAATATGACACTCCGTTAAAAGAACACAATGAAAATGAACCGAGACAGTTTAAATCTAATCAATTAAACAAAAATGCTATTGTGATGTATTTTTGTGTGCCTAATCATTTCAATAAGGATGAAAATATGGGATTTTGTTGTGTAAGTGGTGCTTTGAGACATGATAAATCAACATTGTTTATGTGCGTGGGCTCACGCGTGGACCACAAATGTGCTTTCCCTCCGTTCTTAATTTCAGTAGCACCAAGATGTGGAAGTCAAATTCTTAATTTACTATAGCCACCCAGGAAGATCCATTTTGCATATGCTTTGCACTCGCAGTCGCAGTGATTTCACTGGCACAGCCTTTTGTCAAATTGTTGGTTTTATGAAAAACAGCATGGTAATTATAGAGATGTCCATAGTTTCTGGCTATTCTTATATCGCATTCCTCTTTTCTGCTTAACTGAAACCTTTTGCGTATTTCAGGTCGGTGACAACATCCTTCACTTATATGGGTTTCCTTCTTCCGAGCTTTTGAGGTGACCTGTGAGCAACACCCTTTGTATCCATAGTTCATAAGACATGAATAGAAGGTAAGAGAAGTACAACCATAATTGTGTAATATATACAGTGCCTAGTGGCCTAGTGCCCAGTTAATGATATTTAGTTATAGAGCTGTCTGTACATATTGCGGTTCTTATTTCAGCTAGCAGATTCTATAGATTGAAGAGAACAAAAGAACACGAATTTTTCAAAGCTTAATTGTTTATTTTGAGCAAATATGTCCAATGCTTGTTGTTTGAGTTATACAATTCCAATGATATTTTTCGTTACGCTTTGTCAGATATGGCACCAAAATATTCGTACTGAAAACAAGACCAAACCATTCAGCTAGAAGAATGGTTAACATTAATCAAGATTACGATTCTATATGCTAAAAGAAATCATATATTAAAAAGGTTTTAGTATGATACTACAACCGTAGGACTAATATATAGGTGCATGACTCCATTAATAATTTATGGACTTACATAAAAACAGATACAAATACGGACATTTTTTTATCAGATACAAATATAAATATGGTATCGCCGTTTACAATAGATTCGGATACAAATATGGATATTCAGATATTATTGCTTTATGGATATAATGTACATCTTCCCCTTTTGTAGCTTTAGTTATCTAGTTAATCTTTTCATTTCTTAAATTGTGTTTTAACTTGCAAATAGCTATCTAAATTAGATATGTATTTATGTTACTTCATCAACATAGTATATATTTACACCTGTTATGTCATTTTTGTTGAACTCAATTGGCATCATTTAGTCCATTATCTAAATATTTATGTAAAATTAGTTAATTATTCATATAAAACCACTCAGTTTGAGTGATTTTCATTTTTGGAGAAATATTTGTTTTCGTAACCCTGATCTTATTCGATCCTTATTTGTATTCAAAATAATTTATATTTGATTATGTATCTGAGTTATTTGTATTCGTATCTGACTAAAAATATGAAAACAAATATGACAGCATTATTCATCTTTATTTGTTCCGTTTTTATTCCTACTCTATACCTATGTAGACAATCATGAAAATCCTAAGAAAAAATTTGAAAGTATGAACCCATAAATTTTCTACTTTTTAAGAGAATTCATGGAGGTGAAATGCAATTGACTGAGGTAGTCTAGGAGAGTAATTAACTAAAGAGAGCTTTTACGACGTTCAAAATTACGAGATGTAAGTGATTTAGGCAGGCTTATCTGCGTTGGTAACGGGTTGGATCGGAATTGGGCAGAGCAAGAACATGTTTAACCGTGTTGTTACCTGTAGGTCATGCCGTAAGGTTTACCTATTTGGGACCCCAGGAGTCATAATTAACATCTCTGACCAAATTACTTTTGGCTCTATCTGTGTTTCACACAATTTTGTCTTCTATATATTACACCTGTGATTACTTGGGCCCAATGGGCTGACTAGTAATATATGTGGCTACTCTGGCTAGCCCAAAACCACATGTTAACATGGGTTACCCATGAGTGTAAATTAAAACCTAGGGTGTATCTACAAGGAGCTCGGATTTCAAATTACGTATGCACATAATATCTAGAGGGCTGCTAGTTGACATTATTACAATCGAAAGAATGGTATAGATTTTGGATTCAGGTTAGGCGATAATCTACCCACACAGTGCGATTGTCGATCCCCTTCGGGGCGCTTCTTCCCATGCGTGCGTGGGCCCACGCCTGCCTTCGTTTCTCATGTGCGTGCCCTTTTTTCTATATGCCCAACTTCATAGCGTGCTCTTCTATGTGTTCGGTCTTACCCAGTGACATGGGCCTCACATAACGCATGTTTTAGTTGTATTTACTCTCATACCCATATATATCATTTCTAAGTACTAATATGTATCACATCTAACAACTAAGTATCAGATAAGACATCTATGAATATTAGACCTATTAGTTTAGTGACCTAGTACCTATATATATCATCTTCTACTATCTAGATATCATATCATGTTTGGTGCTATATTATCATCTTTAGTACTTATTATATATTATGACTAGTTCCTATAAGTAACATATGTGCTATCTCAATATGCAGAATCGTAGATGCTAAAGATTATAGTATTATAAGGTACCCATGTGCATCTACCAAGTATGATGCTTAAATGGTTCTCTAAATCACTAATACACATGTGCATTATACATGGTGCACACGTATGTTAGCCTTGTTAATATAAATGGTAATCTTTATAAATATTTTTAAAAAAAAAGATGAGGGATGAATGTGAAAAGTGCCTGCTGTCAATTATTTAAAACAGAGGGGCTAATTTTTAGATTTCCAAAATAAAGATTCAACAAAAACAAAAAAAATAGAAGGATAAAAAAAAGGAAAACTGATCATCAACTAAAGAGAAAAGGAATAGAACGTATGTACCTTAATTAAGCCGGTACGCCCAACCATTGGAGTACACGCGCGTGGATACGAAAGCCAGTCTTCATACGGTAGAAGTGACACATGGGGACGGAGGTTGTGCGCATGGGACCCTTGCGGGAGGTGAGGCGTGTGGTGCTCGGCTCGTTTTTTTTTTCTTTTTAACTCGGGCGGTTTGATAATCTATACTATCAATACGATATCATATCGTTTTACAACGTAAAATCTAATCGGTGCACCCGCGACGGCTTTCAGCGCCATCCGATCTAGCGGGATTAGCTTCGCGACCGTGATGGGAAGCTGGACTTTGTCGCTATTCAGATGCACTATTTGTGGACCGTTATTTCCGAATGTGTACGTGGTGATTAAGGATGATTAAATCTGAGTAGGTATGGTTAAGGGTTCAATAACTAAATTTAACTAGATTAGATTGATTCATTAGTTTGTGTTGCTTTTGGTATGGAATCTAGGTCCGGGGTAGTACCAACCAGGTTGAAGTCAATCTAAGGGCCAACAATATATCAATGTATTGAAGTAAATATAATTATGTTTGAAAGTAACTAAAATAAACTTTAAAAAACTATATATAGTGTTCACAAGTATATTAAAAAAATATAGAGCAGATTCATAAGTAAAACATGTATTTTTCTTTATTTATAGTAATCAATATATTCTTTTTTAAAAAAATAATTTTGCATAACTTAAAAATAACTAACGGGAAGTAACTCTTAAAAAAATAGAATAAACTATATTATTAACTATATATTGTAGACAGTAACTTAAAAAATAGATGTAAATCTTTATAATTAGAAGTAATTATACTGTTAAAGAGAAATATTTTTTAAAAAAATAGAAATAACTCTTCACGATATTAGAAGTAGTATAATATATATATAGCTATTCACACTACTAGGAGAACGATATTTTCTTTCACTTTTGATGCAGAATCAGATAGAAAAACATGGAGACTACTATGATACTCTGCAAACCAAACAATTTAATTTGATTGATAGATATGTTAGACGACATAAAAATATAGATTTGAAAATGTAGTAATATAGTAGTTTGTCTGATTTGCTGCTTGTCTAGTTTCACTGTGCTCCTATAGATTAATCAGACGACATAAATTTGCAGCTCACTATTTAAAAAATAATTTTTACAACATTTTTGCAGGCGGCTGACCTTACCTGGCTGGGCTTGGAAACATGGGACACATGTAAAAATGAATTTTTTTAGTGACCGAATACACGCCATATTTAAAAATGAATTTTACATCAGGTATATTTTTACAGGGACTGAACACGCGTCCTATTTTAAAAAATATTTTATAGCCAGTCGTCTAAAAAGGGACGTATTTTTAAAGGCGGCATGTGCCATTAGCCACTTGCAAAGATGTGTTTTTATAAATGATCCACTTTATACTATATAATTATAATTATAATATAAATTTATTTTATAGACTATAGTTATAATGATTTATTTTTTTAGATGGCCGACACCATACACCGCCTACAAAAATGTTTTTCTAAGGCATATGGGAGCAAAAAATTTTTAAAGTACTGCACACCGAACTTTAGTCTTGCATAGCCTCAGTCGCACCGTGTTTTAGTTGACGCCACTCTATTGCGCCAAGCCTCCTCTTCCCCAATACCCTCGGCCTTTTCTCTCCTGATGCCAACTCTTACTCCTCGTTCCGACACGTGCCTCTTCATCTGCTCGTATTTTAATTAAAAGCTACCTCATATTACTAGCTAATTTAACTAAATTACGAACAAAGCTATTTCATAGCTATGTACTAAAGTCTAAGCTTGTGCCCAAACTAGATGTAGATGTTTATGCTATATCCTTAGATTATTACAAATTTATGTATATTGTTATAGCACCAAACTTAGTTAGCATGCTGTCAACTGGATTACTCTTATAAACAATGCAATACATCTTTACAACAATATTTATATTCCATCTTGCTATAATCTAGCTATTAAAACTGAGTTTTAATTAGCTGTTAGAAATGGAGAAAAATCACATCCAATGGACTAGATGCATAGTATACTCTGTTAGCTATATGAAAATGTTAGATCAATTTTGATGTGAATTTAGAATGAATTTATATAAAATTTAAGATGAATTTTAGATGTGAATTTTAGTTGATAAATATATTTTCTAGACAGGCTAGAAGCTATACGTAAAAATATCTGTGTTTAATTATAGTATGCTTAGCTAGCCGTTTATAATAATCGGTTTGATTTGATTATAAAAAATATTTTTTTAAAGTAGTGTGTACTGCTTGTGTTTAAGGACCCGCCTGGGTCTGTGCTCCAGGAGAACGCGTACCCCACGAAGCCTTTTTGGGGAGAGCGCACGGGGGTTAGATATTTTTGGTTACTCGAGGTTGTGGAAAGGTGTCGCGGTTAGGGGCCATCGGAGACCGCGCATGGTGTTGGCGCGGCCCAAAAATGTAAGTTGAGATTGTCGGAAGCCGTCTCCGGTTAGGACTGTCGGGAGACCGTACAAGGTGTTGGCGCGTCCGTTTTCTAACTTTTCTGCATAGTCTAACACACGCGATTACAACCTTACTCATTAGGCGCGGCCGCGTGGGTTGCTAATGATGCTAATCATGCTAGTCTAACAATCAGAGACTAGTCGAATAGAGTGGGTTGCTAATGATGCTATTGCACTAATTGGAGACTTAAAATTATTACATCAACAAATATATAGTTCAATATTGTTGGCTATGAAAGCGAAGACTTATTCTTCGGTATAAGCTGTAGCAAATCCTTTACTAGAAACTGCTATATCTACATAGGGATATTAGAATTTAATGATGGCGAAGGCTTGGCATGAACTTTATCAGCTTCTTTAGTTCTTCTAGAGTAGACGATATTGGCTAGTTCTTCTTGGGTGATCTCGGCTTGTTTTATCTTGAGTCAAAAATTTTTAATTGCGATTGAGTCTGATTTTATAATCTACAAAACAGAAGTATAAAGTGTGAAGACAAAGAAATACAATTATGATAAAGATATTCGGAGTGTTAGTAATATACCTAGAGGCAATATAAAGATATTATACTATGTTTATGATATATTAATTTATTTTTTAAAATAGATATTATCATTATTGATTAATGGGTATGTGGCTTATCCATAACACTCATAATGTCAGATATTGATATTTCTAAATCTTTTCTCATCATATATCATATAAGGAATGAATATGATTTTAAGATTAGCATATGTATTATTAATAATCATGTCACATGGATGATGGTATGGAGATATCAAATCGATCATACTGACATATGTTAGTGAAGATATGTTGGGCTATGAGATACTGTATAAATTTTATATATCATCAGTTAATGTTAAGTGGTTTTTATGTGAAATCTTAGACTTGAGATCATCATGGTTTCTAATATAAGTAATAATTTGTTTTGATACTACCAAACACTAATTTGTAATAGAGTAGTTATAAAAGTAGTTTTTATGTTTGCTATGAAATATGTAGTGAGATGTGAGTGATCAATATAGAATTTCCCCTCGTATGGAAAAAATATCTCTAGGCCTCTTAATATAATGGATTATAAAAGTATATGACCATACTAAGATAATTAAGGAGTCAATCATAAGTTTATAATCTATCATATAATCGAGAGAGTAATTGAGCTATTAATATAATGACACAAGTCTTATCTTGAGCGCGATCGATATCGTAAGGTAAAGAGATTTTCTACATGAGAATATTACAGATTCAGTTGATATGATCTTTACGTATACTTTAGGTTAATATGTCTTGCTAGACATCGCTATTAACAGGATGACTAGAAAAGCATTTCTCGATCACAAACAAATATAAGTGAACCTGTATTGCACGTTTAACGGGTTAAAATACTTATTTAAATATGATTCGAATAAAGGCCCGATTCAGATAGTGATATATATATGTATGTAATTGTGAATGTGAATCGCATATGTCAATTATGAATGTGAATTAGATATGTGAATGTGAATTGGATGTGTAAATGTAGCCAAGGAGAGAGAGAAATGGGGTATAGGTCTGGATATGTTATCTATTTTTAAAAGGACGTGGCTAGCAATTTATAATGCTAGCTAATAAATAAATTATTTTTTTAATATCTACACTATTGTTAGGTTTTAAGAGAAAGTTGATATAGATAACTACTATTATTGACATCAAAGATCGATCGCTTTGATAAGTCATAACATATTTCATCAAGATGATCTATTTATCTCTCATAGATTTTTATATATCCCGTTAGAGGTGATTCATCTGTGACTAGTGATTACATGATATTGTCCAGATCTATGCCGACTTTAGTAAGCATGGGGGCAAGCAAATTAAAGGATCTGGCATATATATTGAGAAAACAAATCATGAATGCACTGTGCCACCCGTCATAACAACCTCAAATAAACAGTGCCTGTGAATAATACTCACTTCTTACTGTCATATAATTTTTTACACGGTTTTAAAATAGCACTTTAACCATTTTTTTCAAAATATATAACCAACAACTACAAAATTAACATGAAAGTATTTTTAATAAACTAATATAATGACATGATATGTATGATAATAATACATATTATCAGTTTAATTATTAATTAAAATTTATAAAGTTTGTTGTTAATTAAAATAAGTACATTATTTTTTTAAGGACGAAGTGAGTTAGTATTTAGGCTCTTAGAACCTTAGGCTTAGTTCTTAACAGCTTAAGGATTTGCTACTCCTTATCTGTCGACTTTTTCAAAACGATATGTTTATAGAAGTTTCTTTAAAAAAATAAATTTACTTTTTTAGGTTTATAATAATTAATACATAATTAATTATGTACTTAATAGCTCATCTTATTTTCCGTGCCACTAACTAGCTGTAGAATATACGTTTGTTTAATAGTTGAAAAGGCAAAGAAGAGATTAGCTTAGCCTAACCCATTTTAGAACCCAACCTTAGTAAGATGATGCTTATCTGCTCAAGCATGGCTAGCTTTCATGCGAGTTCTTGCTCGCTCTGGTGGTGTGTTAGGAGTGTATAGCATGGCTAGCTTTTGGGCGTTTGTAAACCACTAAACCAGAAGGTACGGACATGTCGCGCGGACGGAATACAGACAGGGTACCATGGAGACTGCCTACGGCCTGATCCAAGAGATGGAGAAAACATTAGCATGAACACGAAGCTGACTTGTGCAAGACACGGTTCAGGTTAATCAAAACATTGACATGATCAATTAGTTAAGTTGTGTGACATTGACATGCAAGCTGGTGTTTGCCTCTACTCCATATTGTCATGTACTTATGTATGGCTAGGAAGTAGGGAATGACACCGGATAGGGATGATGAGGATCTTTTTCGCACAGTAGAGAATGATGTGCACAGTAAACGATGCCGTTTAGTTATGAAGCGTTGAATATTGGTTGATGGGAAATTAGAAAAAACTGTAGACTATGTGTGAAGTTGGCTCCTACCGCCTGGCTCATCGTGGAGAACTTGCAAACGTTTATCCTATAGCAATGTTATTTCAAAATGAAAATTGAATCACGTCCACTAGCTCGTCGGCGTCGACGAATACTAACAAGCTCGTCCGCGTAACATATCCAATTTCATGTCGATTCATAACTTGTGCATGAAGTTAACAAGGTGGATAAATAGGTCATTTTTAGATTACCGGTAATAACGGTTTAAGAAAATGCGCATGCAGGACGAGTGCTCAGTGATAGTTTAGATACTCCTGCTCACCCGTGTTTCTCCTATGCTTATCTTTGAAGAAACATTAACACGTCCAACATTACCTAATAGTTTGTATTCTGTATATTAACTTGTGTCATTCATTCACAACACCAAAGTTGTGGCAAGTGGTCACTTTGGAATGATTTTGTGTTCATTTGACCTGTATGTACGAGGACAGATATTAAGTTCAGTTGAGAAAGTTTTTAATATTCCTTTAAACCAGCTATTTTTTTAATAAAAAACAATAACGCGAGTTAAATTAAGCAGCAACAGTACGGTATTATGTAATCGTTGCCTACTCATTTACCCACCCAAAATCAGTTGTTGCTTAATGCTGACTGTCTGGAGAGCTCAGCTTGTAGTTGTAAGGGCCAAGTACATTAACTGGCGGACAAGAACGCTGTGGCACACCAGAGGATATACACTCCTTTGCCGGCATAGCAACTTGAGTTCAAAAGGTCGTATCAAAAGAAAAACTTGAGTTCAAAAGGTCGTATCAAAAGAAAAACTTGAGTTCAAAAGGAGAATATAATAGTATCATAATAGTTTCTTAGAAACTGAAGATGTGTAATTTATCTGCTCCAGCATGTATGCCGATCCATTCGATTGCATTGCTAGCTGTGGATCTAGTTGTGCATTTGTATAGTGTATAGCACGGGTAGCTGTTGCGCCAATTGGCAAACATGAACGGACATGGCGAGAGGGAGAAGAGGCAGTCAGGCAGGGTGCCACGGTTCCGGCCTTGCGGCCTGATACGATCGAGAGATGTAGAAACTACCCCTTGAGACCATCCTTTGGGGCCTCTCGTGTTGCTGAGTATTAGATTTGCATCACATCGTGTCATCGTGATCTCCGGCACAATCGCATGATCAACAATCTGAGTTGCATGACATGGTTGAGGTAAACCGGTGTATCTATATACACAAGGTTGTGGCTGTTCTCAGTTAAGCTAGCAATGCAAATGGTATATCTACTAGAAGAGAACGCGCAGCGACACGCCGCGTGCGGAGGCGAACGCAAAAAATGATTGAAATGGAGTCGGTAGACATATCAAGGGAAAACTATATGTTCCGTGCTTAGGTGCAGACTGCAGAACATTCAAAGGACAAATGATACGAAACTTTCAATTAGCTGGCCAACCAATATCTTCTGATGTCATACACTAGGTTGAACAAACACTCCCTTATATCTTCTCAAGAATGTGTTTTTGACATTTTCCACTAATTTTCTAGCTTGAGGCATGGTTTATCAAAATGCATCCAAGCATATTACATGCCTTATCATATTTCATAGGATGTTTTATATATTGTTATTAGATCTGTACGTACGACTTTAACTACACATGTAATTTTGCTTATGGACTAATCGATATGCTGTCCTGACTTCTGTATATATCATATACGTCTCTTAGAATATCTATCAATTACACTTTTACCAAGTTTTCAGATGGTACAATAAGAGAGAACCAGTCTTCACAATGGCAAGCCATAATTGCAACAATAGATGTCATACAGGTGAATCAAACTATTGTGCTCTTGCTGGTCCATAGCTTAGACCAGAAATTTAGCAAAGATGCAGTACTTACAGATTGGATGATGTATGGTCAAAGCCACCAGCAAGATGAGCAGACTGATAGTACAAAAAAGAGAATGAATTTAGACATGTGCCTTTCATCCCATTATTAATATTAGAGCTTTATAGACTTATACCGCCAGATGAAACTTGTTGCCCGCAAAGCTCTCAGCTTATTATTGAGATAGTGATGCATATAATTTTGTATACCTTAGGACTTAAAATGGGGCAAAGATTTCTCATTTCTCTCACAAAAAGGCAAAGGTAAAAAAATAAGCAGCAAGCCATAAAAAAAGCAGCAATAGAATTAAGTGGTTGCGCAGCGGCCAAACAATAATAACATATAGATGAAAAATAGGACCGTACAAGTAAATACCATAATAGCAAAATAATCTATGCATAACTAACTGTTTGTAAACACAATGGCTTTTGGCTTTATAATTAAACTATGCAAAGTGCAGGAGAATAATATTTGAGTAAGCGTACATTTTTCCTCGTCGAAACTTGTGCACAACAAAACATCACTTGTAACTACCGTGTGCTAGGTAAAACAATCCATTTCGTTATATCGTCCCAATAAATACTTAAAGATTTTATACACAGAAAAAAGAGGATGGACCTAAACTACCTGTGAAAGAAATTTTTACAATTTTGTATGTAGGTGTCACATTTTGTTGGTAAAAGAAGCTTTCCCACCATTCATTGGGTCCCATACAATACAATAAAGTCATAATTTTTTAAATAGTACCAGTTCATGACTCTCTTGATATTTCCAGACTTGTAGACATCCACAAACTGGTTGATTCATATTTGATAGGTAGAAGCCATTTCTCTACCTGTACGAAGAAGTTTGATCTTACCTAATCAAGATCACAGGGAGCACCAAACCACTGCTGAACTCCTTGTACACGTGCAAAGTCAAATTAAGAGGAATGAACCAAATTTCGGCATAATTCTGCAGTAATCGTGCATATTAGTAATCCAAAAAAATTCTATCTAATGAAGCAGGGTAAAATAGATAAGGCACGTAAATAAGATGAATCAAGGTAAAATATATAAGTTCTGTAAATGTCTGCATTTGAGATGAATCAGGTTAAAATGCATTAGTTTTGTAAACACAATGGTTGACTTGATTGAGGGTTGATTCCTTGGTATTCACAGATGCCTCTTGGTAAAAAACTTCATATTCAGTTTGTCACAGCACTAAAGTAAGTGGTACCCTAAAATGGTTTATTCAATATGGCAAAGCTTCTGTACTTACTCTCTATATCCAGACGATCCTAGCACCATTGGGCTGCAAATTCTAATTCAAAACGAAAGCACTTACTGTGGTTTGAGCAAGTAAATATCAAAGGAGTCAAGAAATGAATAAAAGTGAACTTGTAATTTTTTTAAGTCTAGAAATGTATGTATTTCGCAGAATTAGAAGGGATGCAAAACTGCCAATCAATCCGCTGGTGTAAAACAATAGCTAGTGCCTGCAAAAGATGAACACCCCAAAAAATCCAAAAAACAGTAGTAATCACTTCGCGTTGATTACAAGATAGCAACTAAAAACAGTGGCTAACCTGTAGGGCTCACATATAGAACAGGTGCCTGAAATCTGCAAGCTTAACTGTTCCAAATAGATTGATTTATGCAGAAGGAAGCATGCTTATTGAGGTTATGCACAAGAAACAAACTAATTGAGGTTATGTGTGACATGCAGTATAGCATATACTTCAGCTTTTAGGAACTCTTTCTCCATATGTCCGAGCGAGTGTTCTGTTTTCCTTGTTGATGCTGTAGTACGTCCTGTTCTCCTTATTGTCATGTTCTACTTATTGATGATATAGCAAGGAAACACATCATTAAAAGAAGAAGAACACACAGTAATGGTTACCACCTTAATACGTTATCTTCTTTTGTTCGGATTTGCTGTCCTGCTGCATGCGCCAAATGACGAAAATAGGCAGCAAGGTAAATCGAACAGGTGGCATGTACATGTGCTGAGCAATTGGAAAGGGGAAGGGAGCCGGTGCCTATCGAGACCATGGAACCGCAGGGTTCAACACCATGATCAAGGTAAATACATCTCTCAGAATCAATCATCGAACTGGACCTTTAGCAGAAGGGAGATCTAAAAAGGGAAAAGGAGAAAGAAGAAAGGAATGGCAAGGTTATACCAAATAGAAAGACAGAGGTAAAGGCCATGGCTCTATTACAAGAGTGAAACCCATCGGAAAGAATCCAATGTAGTCACCCACACCATACAAGGTCCTGACGCTAGCCAACTCACTTGACTAAATGAAAACAACGCCAAGTAGATCTGGTCGATTCGTCATACCTATAACTAGATTGATATGAGCTATAGCTAGAGGAGAGGACCGAAGGATTGGAGCACCTAGGCCAAAACGACCCTGTCCGGTAACCTCTACCCCTTGTTAGCTCAGAGAAGGGGTAACGCCGTTGGCTAGGGGAAAGAGGACAACTCAGTGCTATAGCGATCATAGGATGATGGACTATTAAAGTTGCTTATGAGGAGAAGCATACTACGACAACGTCAGAGACTAGGAACGCATTGGAAGGAAGGTGGAAAGTGGCGGTACACCAGTAACGACAAAAAAGGATGAGGACACTAGTCTCCAATTTTTGTAGGTCAAACAACGAGAGGTCAAATCTCTAATAATAACTTGGTGTGGGCTCTAGGAGAAGCATTATGAATGAAAGGAGGCGGTGGCAGCAACAATACAAGCGGAAAGAGGTGGCGGTGACGATAGTAGAAGACATAGACGTAGAGGGTGAGCCTTCGAGCAAACGGATAGGTGGAGAAAGAAACAGATGGTGGGATAATATTTTTTTTATAATGACTTATTATATTTATATACAGTTTGATTTTTTCATCTTTACATTATATTATTTTGTATAAGGATAATAGCCTTTAAAAAAACATTGTAACAAAATAGGAGCAAGTGGAAGGTTCTGTCCAATATTATATATCAAATAAGCATCTTTTATAAATTGATGGGAGATGTGCAAGCATGCCAACAGGAACTGCAAACAGAGCCTTAAAAAAAAAGACATGCAAACAAAGCGGGCGATGAGCAGACCGGTCTCATGGCTACAGAAACGGAGACCGGACAACGAGGCTTCTATGCATATGACCAACACAGTAATTGACCGAGAAACCCATTAACCAGAGAGTACGGCCGGTTTCGCACGCCTCCCGAGGAGCACTGTTTCACAAATAACGTGTCGCGCATACCGAGGAGACAAATAAAATTCAAAAAAAGGGAGAAAAATGGATCGGTTACAGCTGTTATCAGCCGTTGATGAAAGGATAGCGGCTAGCCATGTATGAACAGACTGAAAATTGGTTGATGGGATATTAGAAAAAACTGCAAAGAATAGTGTACGGCAAGCTCTTCATATGTACAACAATATAGTGCACGATGAATCCGCCGATCAACATGGCGAAATCCTCACTAGTGATTTTTGTGCTATCACCCTGTCCGAAAAATAATTGTTAACAAACTGTTTTGAGATCACTAGAGTGAAAACTTTCTTAGAAGAATTTCTTTCCTATTCATGTTTCAGCAGAAAATACTATCATCCCTCTCTAATTTCAGCAGAAAATACATCATCCCTCTCTAGCATGTTACCTGTCATTAATAATAAATGGGCTGTATAGAAATATATGAAACCTTATTTCAACATGATGCTTGAAGTGATTCATTTTTAATTTTATTTTATTTCACCAATGGATTTTTTTTATTTCAACATGTTGCGTTTATTAATAGATGGGTTATATGGAAATATATGAAAGTGATTCATTTTTTATTTTATTTTATTTCACCAATGGTTTTTTCATTTCAACATGATGCTTGAGGTGATGATTCATTTTTATTTTTATTTCACCAATGGAGCACTTTATTTTAATTTTATTTCACCAATGGGGCACTTTTTTTGTTGGTTATTTATTTTTAGCAAGAGACATTTTATTTTTAATTTCATTTCACCAATGGGGCACTTTTCTTATTGGCCATTTATTTTTAGCAAGTGTAGCAGCATCGGTGTGACAGTGTGTGAAGCGACAAAACAAAGCTGAGCTGATCTTAGCCCGAACTAATTTTGTATTGTCCATTAACTGAAAGAGAGAATGGCGGCAGCCATGGGTGTACGATAATGCTACGGTCGTTTGCTTGATGCAGGGACTCAGTCAGGTAATGACCGCATTGATTGGATGGCAGGGCCTCAGTCAGGTAAAAAATCTGTGGTAATGACCGCCTCCAGATTGAATACAACCTTCTAGTGGCTCATTATCTCATAGAAAATATCAGGTGCATAACACAGGACGTTAATCCCAGATTTAACATAGCGCCAAGGAGGAAAAACACGTCTACCATTTTTCTTTTCCAGAGAAAGCAGCATGCCGCAAAAGCCTATCAAATCAACACTGCTGAACCACAAATACAACCATTGCAATGCAGATACACTCACCATTATCAGGTTTCTTCGACCACCTAGTTCTTTACTTTGTCAGGACGCTGAACAGAAGAGTGGTAATAAACAGCTACAGGAGGTACCTCATACTTAGGGTTGCCAAATCATGTAGGCGCAGCCATTTCAGGTACACTACTTCAGGTCAGTTAACTAATAAACTTCAGTACAGCCACAAATGGACGGAAAACTTTTCATCTAAGGAAACATCCGGTAGTCCGCCTCCATCAACCTCAAGCAGGTATACCACGGATGTGCTTGCTTATGCCACATCTGGGGGAGAACCACCAGGAACCAACTTATGGGTCAAACAAAAGATGCAATAATGTTAGACATCGGAGGTAGCATCAAACTTTAGCAAACCATTCATTACAAGAAGTATCTGATCAAGATTTCTTACAATGGCTATATTGTTGCCATTTAGGAGTATCTGATCAAGCTTTGTGATGCGACGGCCTTCAGCAGTGTATTCGCTGCAAAACAATAAGATGATCATGAAACAAGAAACATTAGACTACAATTTCATATTGAACATATAAACGTGCTAAATGTGCAAGTGGAGAAACTAATAAAATATCAGTCTGGCTTTGTTAAGTGATTTCCTAGATCCTATATTAGTTTGGCAAGGGTGATATTCAGCTAAAATAGGAAGAAATACCACCATTAGTGTCCAGCACTTTATTAGGGAACTTTAGGGAACTAGTGAAGCATGACACATCAACAGATCATATGGGCATCAGTCATGGTATATAATCAGACAGATAGTAAACATAAAACATAACAACACTGCTCACTTGATCCCTTCTGCAAGATGCCTCAACAGCACCTTAAGGCCTTCAACAAACATCATTATTTTGCAGTACATAAATTACATGCCTTTATACAGCAATCATCAAAAATTTTGCGATATTTTTTAATGTTAGGAAATACCTCTCTTTTTAATGTGCCTTCTAGAATATGAACATTCCTAGAACTAATTCAGGTACAATAGTGTTACTGCATTATTGGCAAAAACTAAGGTAACACATCAACACCTGTGAGAACTAGTATAAAACTAATGCAACAATTGTGAAGAGCTAGCACAGCATACATCAGTCAGTGTGAAACTCATGAAAAACTACTGCCACCATCTGCTAAAAAACTTTAGTCATTTTTACATGATGAATTCCCTCCTAGCTATCACCCTATCACTCAGACCTATATATCAGTTGCTACAAACAAATAACACCAAAAAGTGCTTGTCTTCCCTGCTGCAATATTCAATAATAAAATTCCCAAACAGGACAATAGTAACTACAGTGACCGAGCATGTTACTGCACCAGAAGACTGCAAAACTGTGTGTTGCATCCACTGCTGCATCCTCTTTGGAATTAAGTGTTCATGTGAGCTGATCTTAGACCAGGTAAATTAGTGATTGTGTTATAGGTACTAAACAACAAATAAAATCTTGAGTTATATCAAGTATACTGATGAAAGCAGCAAATGTTATATTTCTGTAACTCCATGAAATCAAGTCTGTGTGAGCAAAATTGAAGCACACAGTGGGTTAACAATCATGCTATAAAAATACTGCAAGGATTAAAAATAGCTTGCGCTATATCAACTATGCTGATTGGCAGTATTATAATTAATAACTCATGTTACACGGAATCTGTGTGAGATGAGATGGAGGAAAGTAACCTACAAGGCTACAAGGTTAGGAGCAAACTGGCATAAGGTGGACAGCATTTCTTCTCGTAAACTAAATAAAATTTTATAAATTATAGTTGGAGCTAATTTCACTATCAACGCATTGACACAGCAATATGAGACCACGGAGCTAAACTAATCTGGGAATCTTACCCGAAGAAACCAAAATTACCCTAAGATAGTAAAATAACATACAAGAACTGGGGCGGAAAGATTCCAAGAAACAGGGTTTGCGTTGATTTTCACATACTACTCAGTGACGTCTTCGAGCACCATGTTGACGTACACATCAAACCCACAGAGAGTGCCGACGAGCTCCTTGTCACCCTTCATGATCACCCAAATCTTGGACCCGATGCACCGATCAATCAGCTCTGCTCAAACCAAAGCCCGCAAACACATAAGAACAACTGAATCAAGAACTCGAACCCAAAAAAATCTATCTGGAACAAAGATAGCAAGCTAGGGTGCGAGATTAAGAAACAAAGCGAGCTTCTTCCGCGCACCTGAGGGGAGGAGCTGGGAGGGGTTATTCTGAGACATGATGGCTGACGACCTCTCCGGCGGAGATCGAGTTGGAAGCGGCGACGGAAGGGCGCGCGCTGCTACCGCGGAGGCGGACCAAGAGGAGCGGCGCTGCGGCGGCGGAGGCTTCTGCTTTGGGTGGAGGATTCCAACTACGAACGCTGCGCCCTAGCCGATTCCACTCACGAAACGTATTCCCCGCCGTCCGATCGAGCAATCAACCGTAGATATCACACATTATTATTTTTTCTTCTTTTGGTAGCATTTCAAGCACAAACGAAGATAAGAGCCGAAAGGGGAAAAGTCGGCCCAATTTATGATAAGATATTTTCTTGGGCTTATTCATTACAAAAAAATATATTTGTTGGACCTAAATTCAGAAAAATATTAATCGGGCCCAAGTTGGAATAGATTTCATTAGTTGGGCTATCTGACAGCCATGGCCCATGAGAGTGAGATCCGGGATCGTGGTGATGCCCACCAATGGAATTATTAGTGGTGCCCCACACGACGGTGGGCCCACTAATAACCCAGCCCAGATGGCCGACCACCCATGGCTTAGGCAGCACGCGCCGACGAGCTCCTCCCTCCTCCACCGCACCACCACGCCCACCCGCTCGCCGAGCTGCCGCCGCGTGTGCCCCCGTCCGCCCGTCTCGTTCCATCACCTTCGCGCTGCGCCATTAAACAATCCGGCCAGTTAACAGCTGCGCCCTCTCGTTCCCTCTCCTACGGGTCCCGCTGCCCTGCACCCGGAGGTGGATCAAGAACCACCGGCTCGCTCAGTGTCCCCCCACTCTTGGATCGGGGGGAGCGGGAGATCAAGATTTGGGCGGCGGAGGTGATGTGAGAAGGAGTGATGGAGAAGGAGAGGAAGATGGAGGGGGAGAGGGAGGAGGCGACGCGGCGGTGGGTGATCGGGGTGGGGTTCTGGGTGCAGGGGTTCCGGCTCTTCCCGTGGCTGGGCGTCAACTTCTTTCTCAAGGACGGCATGGGCGTCGCCGCCTCCTCGCTGCAGATCCTCCAGGCGTCGGCGAACCTGCCCATGGTCGCCAAGCCGCTCCTCGGCCTCCTCTCCGACGCCGTCCCCATCCGCGGCTACCGCCGCCTCCCCTACGTCGCAATCGGCGGTATGCTCCCACAATTCATTTCCTCTCATCCCCTGAAACTCCTATCCAGATCCAGAATTCGTCTCACATCTTAACTTTGCCCGGAATCCGTGTCGCTGAATTGTGATGCAGAATTATAATAATCTCAAAACTGTTCGTCTTACCTGGCCATCCAATGCATTTCGTTAGACCAGTGTAGGAATATGCATAGCATCTCAATTTGCTCCGTCTTTAGCATTAATCTCGGCGATAGTCATGCACATTCTTTTCTTGCATTTGTTTGGAGGCGAAGCTCCTGTGGCAGCTAGCGACAATGGCATCACCGCAAAGGATATGCTCTGATGCTCACGCAGCTGTACTCTTGATTCTTCTCACGCCTTCCTTTTGCTTTGGTTTACTTTTCGTATTTTGTGCATAATTAGTATCTGTCAGTCACCTTTTCCCGTATTAGTCTTTGACAGACTTTGGCCTACTGCTCCACCTAATCTGTGCTCCTGTTAGTGCCACACATTCACAAAGCAACAAGCAAGTAGTCCCTTGCCTACCAGCCCACGCATGAATCTTTCATCTACTTTCGGTGTGGCCTTTGCCGTCCACTTTAAAGGGAGTGTCATGATGAAATTCTCCAAGGATGAATGGATAGTGAACCGGCTCACTCCATCATTGCATAACTTAGGATTGTAGATTTGCAGATTCTGCGTTTGGGACTTTGGTTCGCAAAAATTCTTAAATTCCATCAGGTTAGTTTAACCTCAGATGAGCCTTTAGATTCTAACGAGCATTAAGAAGTTCCCTAGCAGAAAAACAGCATAAGAGGTGCTTAATGCGTTATGAAATTTCAGGGACCTAAGTGGCATATTAAGCAATGAACAAATGGGCGTAAATGGCTCAACCACTAGGGATAGACATAATTGACAGGATCATATCTAAGGACGTTACTATAATGTTAATCTGATAAGCACACCATGACACACATAGCGTAATTGGGAAATTCTTGCTGTGCATTACTCTACTTTTTTGCAAATATATCAGACTATGATACTAACCTGATTTGTTATTGCTATCATTGCAGCTCTCTTGCAGGCTATTTCATGGTTAGCGATTGCCCTCTGGCCAGCTATTTCTCTTCCATTTCTTACCATTTTTCTCCTCTTGAGCAACTTTGGTGCATCCATATGTGAGGTTGCCAATGATGCTATTGTAGCAGAGGCTGGGAAGCAAGCAACCTCATCGTCAGGGTCAGGTCAGCTTCAATCCTTTGCTTGGATGTTTGGTTCATCTGCTGGTGCTTTAGGAAATCTTGTTGGTGGCATTGCTCTCAGTTACTTTTCTCCAAAAATCATGTTTCTGTTTTTTGCAATCCTTCTCGTGCTCCAGTTCTGCACTACTGTGGCTATACCTGAAAGCTCCCTCCAACTCCCAAAGGCAGATACTAATCTATCAGCAGTCTCCAGCATCCTTAAGCAAATCAAAGAGCTGTCATGTGCACTGTGTATACCTGAAATATTTTGGTCAGTCATATGGTTTTCAGTGTCCTATGCTGTCATACCATTTGTACTTGGGACCATGTTCTTCTATCAGACTGAAGTTCTAAGACTTGACTCATCAGTTATTGGTTTGTCCAAGGGTTTTGGACAAGTAGCTCTATTAGCTTGGAGCGTGGCATACAACAAGTACTTCAAAACAACGCCTGCACGGAAGATCTTATCAGCTCTGCAGTTTCTTACAGCACTCATAATGCTGTCAGATGTACTATTTGTTCAGGGAATGTACAGAAACTTCGGAATACCAGATTCCATGTACACAATTGTGCTCTCAGGGTTGTTGGAGGGTCTTATGTTGTTCAAGGTGCTGCCCTTCAGTGTTCTTGTTGCAAAACTTTGCCCTTCTGGGTGTGAGGGATCGGTTATGGCTTTTGTCATGTCAGCACTTGCCCTTGCAACTATCATCAGTAGTTATCTTGGGGTTGCACTTGCTGAATTCATGGGAGTATCTAGAGGTGATTTCTCAGCGCTGCCAACTTGCCTGGTGATTGAAGCTGCATGCACAATGCTGCCGCTGTGTTTCTCCTCATTAGTGAAAGAGAAGAGAGAAAAGGAGAAGAAAGAAGAATAGAATTCACCTATAGGATTCGATGAGGTTGTACTGGTGCTCGTTATACTTTACCCTCATCTTTGGGGTCATAAGGATTTGCCGATAGTCCGGTTTCATAATCTGAACATAGCTGGTGGACACAATATAAAAGAGTAGGTTCCTCAAAAGAGGTTTTTAGTGCTTGTCGAGAATCATGTTCAGTGTAGATGGCATATTTGTACCTATAGTTGTGTTGCCATTCTTCTATAGATCAACTGTTGTTTCGTGTAACTAGTATCCTTTTTGTGTATGCTAATTTGTTTTTTGTAGATGAAACAATATATTCGTGTTTTGTGCTTCTTACAAGTGTTATATACTCCTACATTTGTGTCCGCACGACTAACTGAAATTGGCATATTTCTTTATGATGGGCCTGAATTCATCCGTAGTCCACAAATGTTGCCAGAAGAATCTAATATGGTGCAAGATCCATCCGCCATCCGGTGGCTATCTGGTCTAGCTATTGCATTGACCTATACTTGCAGCCTTAGCTGCAAACTTAAGTCCTGTGAAATTCTGGTAGTGAAACTTTAAAGGTAAATAATAACAGAGATCCTCCAATGTGTAGACCATATAACAACAAATATGGTTCACATTATTAAATTTGCTACTGTTTCTACAATAAATGCAAAAAAAAATCACGGCGAACAATCCCAGGGAACATTTGTTGCTGCAGTTCAAAATGCAAGCAGCCTTCGCTGCTAAGTACATGAAAATCGGCGCCGATTGGCAAATTGTCACTAGGATGGTGAAAGTTGGGTAGCCCTCCTTGGAAATCGGCAGAATCCCCTCGTGGTATACGAAGTAGGCTAGTAGGTTTTACTGAACTGCCGTCCGACAAGAGTATGTAGTCTAGTGTTCCTGTAAAACCAGGAGTGCAGTTGGTGAAATCTGGCTCTCCTCCATTCGCAGCATAAAGGCTGCGCAATTTGATCGGGGCTTCGTCCGTGCATTCGGAGTTGGTTGATACGAGGTAGTTGTATACCTGGAAATGATAGTGACGTATTAGAGAGGTGGAACAAACAACAAATTTCGGTGGAGCTGGGAATTAAAGTTGAGTAATGTTTTTCCTAATTGGAGTGCATGAGATGAGGAACATAATGCTTTCTTTTTCCTGGAATTAATAATCAGTATAGGGTCTAAATAATAAGTTAGCTAATGAACCACAGATTGCTACGCTTTACCAGAATACGCTCATCATGAGAAAGTATGTTGCACACATGACTGGAAAAAGTGTTAGCTCATGCCTGAAGTTTCGAATGTCTTTCAGTAAAGCATGAACCTAGAAGTATGCAGAATGTGCATTTAGTCGGAAGTTACATCACTCACTATGGTTTGATGAGTTGTTTGCATACAAGTTCACAATATTTGACATGCCTACGTCTATCTAGATTATTGATCCGAGAGTAAAGTTCAAAAACCATGTTTATAGTCATGTGTAAAACAGCCATATGCAAACACAAAACAGCATATGATGCTTTCGGAAGTCTGTTAAGCTTGAAAAAACAAATGCAGCAAACGCAGACCGTACCTTGTCACCGGGGGTTGAGTCGAAGTCACCAGCAATGATCACTGAAGGTTTACAGTTAAATTTATTCGAGATAAGTTTCTCAAACTGAGAAACTCTTGAAAGAAGATACTTTGCTTGAGCCAATTTTACATCAATTCATTCATGATACCTACAAAATCAGAATAATATGAACAGGAGCTCCAACGCAGATATATAAATATGTAGAGAACTCTGGAGATTTTACTTGTCAATAAATATGTGTTAGCCATAATTAAAATATGATCACAAGGGTCGTTAAGCTTGAAAGCGGCAAGTAAACCAACACAATCACTCTTCAATCTAAAACGTGGATCATTTGGATCTCTATGCTTGTTATTATCTGCCTTCTTGCTTGCATCTGAAAGAGCATAATACTGAATTAACTTAGGTAGATCATCACACTAGCCACAGATACAGCAGACGTAAAATAAGTACAGCATGCAATTGGACAAATCTGTGTCCTCGCTAGAACATGATAAATGATAAAGGTTCAAAGATAGAATCATAATAGTGGAGGCAATCATAATAATGGAGGCCAAACGAATCTGCACTTCATGAGCTTGGATGTGGAGTTTGAATGTTTGTTTACTTTCTTCTTTGTTTTCAAGATATGACAGAGTAGTTTGTATGTTGTAACTTGTAAGTAGTTTGTTTAGACTGGTTTCACAACTTTAACAATCACCTCTCAAGAAAGAAGTGCCACAATGATTCACAAGATAATATCAAGTTGAACAGCTGATCAATACCTTCTGTTGGTGAAGAATTATTTAATGTAACACTATCTATGATCGTGTTAGACACATATATATACTCCTGACCCCCTATACAGTAGTCTGGGGTCGTAGTCTCACTCTCTGTCTGTATACTCCCACATGATATCAGAGCAGGCAGACAGCCCCCACACGCCGGCATCCTCCACGGCCCCCTTCGCCACGTGTTTCTTCTCCGCCGCCTTTTGATCTCTTCCGCCGCAGGCCTCTCCTCCGCGGTTTCCTCCGCCGCAGGCTTATCCTCCTCTACGGTTTCCTTCGCCGTGGGCTTATCCTTGGCCGCAGTTTCCTCCGCCGCGGGTTCCTCGAACTTCCATCGTGTGACAAGGAGACGGAGACGGACGTCGGCGAGCACCGGCTCCCCCTTCTCATCCGCCTCCTCGCTTGAGCCCTCGCACCATCCCTCTCTCTGCAGCTATGTCGGCACTCCTTCGGGCCCGAGGTCTTCATCTCTACTCGCGCCCAGAGCACGCACCACGGACACAACCCTCTCTCTTTCATGGACGCACACCCACTCTTTTTGCATCCGTGATCCCTCACACCTCGCGTCCGCGCCAATCTACCTCACACGTGTCTACAGACGTGAACCCTTCTCTCACTGACGCGAACTCCCCTTGTCTCGTGCCCGCGACCCCTCCCGCTTCGCGTCCGCGCCAATACGACGCGCACACGTGTCCGCGGATGCGAAATCCCCCCTCACCTCGGACGCGAACTCCACCTCCTCTCGCGCCCATGACTCCTCGCGTCACGTCTGCACCAGTCGGTCTCACACACGCGTCCGCGGACATGAAATCTTTCTCTCTTCCGCGCTCGTCACCATTCTCCCTCGCGTCTGCTCTCTATGCTCCTCTGCCGTCCGGCACATGCGCGCTCGCGTCCTCGTCTACCTTCTTCTCGTCCCATCACCAGCGCATCCGTGCGTGATCCCCTCGTGTCGCATCCAACTCTGCGTGGTGATTTTCTTTCACAATGGCTACAGAGCCAGCTCTCGACTCCAGTACCCTTTCCGTTGCTAGATCTGGTTCTCTACCTGCCATTGGCGATCTCTCCATCAGAGCTCTCGATGCTGCCCGGCTAACCCGATGTTCTCTCCCCCCTACACCGCCGTCAACGTGAAATCTCATATTCTGATTTCACTCGATCTCAATGCCAACTACTCCAAATGGGTTTTCTTCTTCAAATCCCTGCGTAGCAAGTTTGGCCTCTGCTCCCATATCGACGACTCCGCTCCCCCTCGCCCCGATGACCCCCAGTGGGACATCACTGAATGCTGCGTCCGCAGTTGGCTGCTCAGCTCCGTCGACAACTCTATCCTCGACCTCGTCATGGAAGATACCGACCCTACCGCCTGCGATCTATGGGTGGCCATTGAGCGAATCTTTCAAGCCAACAAGCAACCCTGCGCTATCTTCCTTCTCAATGAGTTCCACTCTATGGTACAAGAAGACTTCTCCGTCTCTACATATTGCCAACGTATGAAGATCAAGGCCATCGCCCTTCGTGATGTCAGCCATCCTGTGGCCGACTCGTAGCTCATCCTCGCACTCTTGCGAGGTCTCAATCCTCGCTTCTCCAACACCGCCGACGATATCGCTAACTCTACTACTCTTTCCACGTTTGCCAGAGCTCACGACATGCTAGTTCTCAAGGAACTCCACCTGGCCAACGATAAGAAGATCGTCGCTCACACCGCTCTCATCGCCTCAGCCGATCCTGGCTGCAATAGCCCCGGCGGTTGCCGCTCCGTCTTTGCATCTGTGATCCTCCCGCTGTGACTGCGGGGAGGTGTTAGACACATATATATACTCCCGACCCCCTGTACAGTAGTCTGGGGTCACAGTCTCACTCTCTATTTGTACACTCCCACAGATCGGTATGAACAAAATTTTCCACTAGTAATGTATTCCTTCCTTCTAGATCAGCTCCACGCTGCAAAAGTAAGAATTGCCCAAAAAAGGGATATTGAAAAGTTAATTTGCAACTCTCTTTGTAGATACTACATATTTCGTTCTTGTTCTCATTGTTAATCATCACTAATTTGAAACAATATGGATACCTTTTTGGTTTATAGAATATCCCACATCCATCCTGTTTGTCCCAGATCGTTGAATGTAAATACTTGAATATCCAGAATTCTTCATGCTTTTCTTGTAGAAGGTATCATACTCATCCAACTCCTGTGCAAAACACATATTAAAAATATGCGGGCAAAAATGTTCCAAAGAAGAAAAAAATGGTCAAAAGTCCACATTAATATAGGTCATGAATAAATATTGAAACAATATAATCGTATAAAACATGTAACCTTCCCAATGTTTATTTGTGAATGAATAGAACAGTAATTAACGTGTGCTGGGCATAATGGAGAACTATATATAATTTTTGGGAGAAACCGTAACAGCCAAAACTTTCTACTGCCTCCATCTTAAAATATAGCAACTTTTATGTATGAATCTAGACGAACACTTGTCTAGATTCATAGCTAAAAGTTGCTATATTATGAGACGGAGGAAGTACTATTCTTATGTCTATTATGCTATGTTTTGACATAAGAACCTTGTGTATCAGGTTTCAATCTTTAATGTTGAGAACTTGAGATTAGTGCTCCCTTTGTGCTAGGAGCCAATCAATGTTGCAGTTCAATTCATTTTTTCTTGGAAGAAAATTTTCAATCCACTAAACACAAACTTGGGCATGTTACATAAACCCTATATAAAACCAAATAAGGATATAATATGATCTCAAAAATGTTCACATTCTATATATTTCCCAATAAATAAGTCACCACATGAAAAAAAGGGAGTTGCTCCTTAAAACATCAGAAGTCCGTCCAACCTGTATGCACATGAGGTCAGCTTTGAAACTCTTGAGTTCTGATAGAACAGCTTTAGTGTAGAATGTGTACAGTGACTATGAATCCCCCTGAGCGTATACAAGGGGGTCGGGTCTATATATATACAGCTCAGGCCAGTAGTCTGTCTAACACCCCCCGCAGTCGCAGCGGGAGGGGAACGGACGCAGAGACTGGACCGAAAACTGGTGAACAAAGACGTGGACAGGCCTTTGGTCATTATATCGGCAAACTGATGTGCCGATAGTACATGGAGCACCCGAACTTGTCCTAATGCAACCTTGTCACGGACAAAATGGATATCGATCTCGATGTGCTTGGTGCGTCGGTGATGAACCGGGTTGGCGGTCATGTAGACGGCACTGACATTGTTGCAATAGACGACGGTCGTGGTGGAGAGGGGTGCACGGAGCTCCTGGAGAAGCTGGTGAAGCCAGCAGCACTCGGCGACGGCGCGGTACTCGGCTTCAGCGCTGGAGCGGGACACTGTAGTCTGGCGTTTTGAGGACCAGGATACAAGAGTGTCATCGAGGTAAATGCAGTAGTCGAACGTAGAGCGTCGAGAGTCGGGGCAGCTTGCCCAGTCTACGTCGGAGTACGCGGTGAGGGAGTCAATGGGGCTGGAGTCGAGATGCAGCCCGCTGGAGAGGGTGCCCTTCACGTAGCGTAGGATGCGCTTGAGCAGCGCGATGTGAGGTTCGCGCGGAGCGTGCATTAAGAGGCGCACTTGCTGGACAGCGTATGTGAGGTCGGGTCGGGTGAGTGTGAGGTATTGGAGAGCCCCGGCAAGACTCTGATAGTGAGAGGGATCGGCAACGAGGGCGCCATCGGCGGCGGAGAGTTTGGCTCAAGTGTCGACTGGGGTGGCCGTGGGGTGACAGTCGGCCATGCCCGCACGCTGGAGGAGGTCGATGGCGTACTGGCGTTGGAAAAGGAAGAGCCCGTGGATGGAACGGGTTACGGAGATGCCAAGGAAATGGTGGAGAGGACCAAGATCGGTCATGGCGAACTCAGAGTGGAGTCGGGCCATGATCTGGTCGAGGAGAGATGTCGAAGACGCTGTGAGGACAATGTCATCGACATAGAGAAGTAGATAGGCAGTGGCGGAGCCGATATGGAAAGTGAATAGGGAACTATCGGACGCAGAGGCCACGAAGCCGATGTGTCGAAGATAGGCAGCAAAGCGCTGGTACCAGGCACGAGGGGCTTGTTTGAGGCCGTAGAGAGAGCGTTGAAGGAGACAGACGTCGTTGAGCCGAGAAGGGTCGACGAAGTCTGGGGGCTGCTAGCAGTAGACTGTTTCTGTCAGGTGGCCGTGAAGAAAGGCATTCTTCACGTCTAGTTGATGGATCGGCCAGGAGCGAGAGGCAGCCAAGGTGAGGACGACTCGGATGGTGGCGGATTTGACAACGGGACTGAAGGTCTCGTCGTAGTCGACACCGGGTCGTTGGGAGAAACCCCGGACTACCCAGTAAGCCTTGTGACGGGCAAAGGAGCCATCGGCGTGGAATTTGTGTTTGAAAATCCACTTACCGGTCACAATGTTGGCGCCGGGAGGTCGGGGAACGAGGCGCCAGGTCTTGTTGTCCATTAGGGCCTTGTACTCGTCGGCCATGGCCGCGCGCCACTGAGAGTCGGCCAGGGTTGAGCGAGAAGTCGCCGGGATGGGCGAGATAGAGCTGTGGACGGTGGAGAGACCGTAGCACGGAGTGGGGCGGAGAGACCCGGTCTGGGAGCGGGTGACCATGTGAGAGGTGGAGGGAACTGGAGCCGATGGGGGTGCGGGAGTAATGGGAAGAACTGGTCGGGTGGGGGCGTCATCGGCTCCGAGTCGGCAACTATAGACAAGAGGAAAAGAAGGAATTAGATCAGCCTGAGCCGATGAGGTCGGGTGGGCCGAGTATTCCGATCGGTCCGATAGAGATGGATCGGCCGATAGGGTGGGGGAGCCGATGGAAAGTAAGGAGCCGATGGAAGTGGGGTGTCCGATGGAGAGGGAACGGTATCGGCTGAAGGATAAATAGGATCGGTATCGGCCGATGGAGGTGGGTTCGATAGGGGTCCGATGGTGGGGACATCGGACCGAGTAGTGGTGGGATATGTGACGGGTAAATCCTCAGCAGCGGCCGATGAGGGGGCCGATGGAGAGGGCAGTGGAGGAGACCTGGTCGGCACGGTGTTGGTGAGGAGGAAGTCGAGATCACTAGAGGAGGATCTCGGATGAAAGAGACCGAAAGGAAAACATGTCTCGTCAAAAATGACGTGACGAGAGACGAGGACCGTCGGGTGGAAAGGTCGAGGCATCGATATCCCTTGTGAGAGGTGGAATAGCCGAGGAGAATACAGGCGGTGGAGCGGGGAGCGAGTTTGTGGGAAGCTGTGGTGGTGAGATTTGGGTAGCAGAGGCACCCGAAAACGTAAAGGTGGGAGTAGTCGGGCGCCGTGCGGTAGAGAAGGGCATAGGGAACGTTGTTATGAACGGAGGAGCATGGGCGCCGATTGAGAAGGTACATCGCAGTAGCCAGAGCTTCGGCCCAATAAGTGGCAGGTAAGTGGGCGTGAAGTAGTATGATGCGACTGATGTTGTTGAGAGTGCGAAGAAGGCGCTCGGCTTTGCTGTTCTGAGGAGAGGTGTAGAGGCAGGAGAGCCGGAGATGGATGCCCTGCGAGGTGAGGAGGTTTGTAACGGTATGGTTGGCGAATTCCATACCGTTATCGGCTTGTAAAGCCTTGATGGGGAGGTTGAACTGAGTGGATACGTACGTGACGTAGTGAGTGAGGTGAGAGGCGACCTCGGATTTGTGGATGAGCAGAAAGGTCCAGTAATAGTGTGTGTAATCGTCAAGTATAGCAAGATAATACTGATTACCGGAGACACTTTTAACTGGGGACGTCCATACATCACAATGTATAAGTTCAAATGGACGCGAGGTATAGGAGAGAGAACTAGAAAAGGGCAGACGCACATGTTTGCCAAGTTGACATGAGTGGCAAACTGTGGAGCTGCTGTGAGTACATCGGATGGAGGCGCCGCGACGGAGGGTGGCGACAGCGTCGGGGCCGAGGTGGCCGAGGCGAAGTGCCAAAGGTTAGTGGAGAGGGCGACGCTGGCGTGTGGGGTGGACGGCGCAGCGGGAATGGTGTAGAGGTCTCCGCCACTATTGCAGCGAAGGATCTGTCGCCGGGTTGGGATATCCTTCACAGAGAAACCAGACGCGTCAAATTCAATGGAGCAGTGGTTGTCTCGTGTGAATTGGCGAACAGATATAAGATTGTGAATAAGAGAAGGGACGATAAGAACATTGCGTAGGGGAAGGTTAGTGGTGGATGTAGACAGAGAGAAGTCACCGCGGCATTGGACAGGAAGAGATTGACCATTGCCGATGGTGACAAAAGGGGAGGAAGAGGGGTGACAGGAGCAAAGTATACCGGCCGATGACGCCATGTGTGAAGACGCCCGAGAGTCTAGCACCCAAGGGTGCTGTGGTTGGAGCGTCATCTGGTTGAGGGCAGCGACGAGGCCAGCCTGGTTCCAGGAGGGAACCGACTGGGTGGTTGGGGTCGATAGCATCGGCTGAGGAGGCAGAACGGGAGCCGATGCCAGGTGAGTCTGGGGATGGGCGCCGAGAACTCCGGATTGCCAGCCGATGGGGCTACGTGGCTGGGGCTGGGGCGCCCAGGGGTTGTAGCAGAGCCACGGACCCGTGGGACCGGCAGGGTAGGTAGGGACCGAGGTAGGTCGTGGTGGCGTCGGACCCGCCGGGTCCGACCTTTGCCTTTGCCCTTGCCTTTCCCGGTGCGAGCTATGTTGCTGTGGCTGGAGCCATGGCCACCAGGACCACGGGAGGAAGGGGCAGCGCAAGAAACTCGGCAGCCATTATTGGCTGCGGCAAGAAGAACGGTGTGGGCCACTGTCTTCTCATCATTGGCCAGACGGAGTTCTTTAAGAACTAGCATGTCATGAGCCCGGGCGAACGATGGAAGAGGTGTGGCGTTGGCGATGTCATCAGCGGTGTTGGAGAAGCGGGGATTGAGGCCTTGCAGAAGGGCGAGGACGAGTTGAGAGTCGGCCACAGGGTGGCCGACGTCCCGGAGAGCAGCAGCCTTGACTTTGAGACGCTGATAGTATGAGGAGACAGAGGAGTCGCCTTGTACCATGGAGTGGAACTCGTTGAGGAGGAAGATGGCGCGAGGCTGCTTGTTGGCCAGAAAGATCCGCTCGATGGCCACCCAGAGGTCCCGGGCGATGGGGTCGGTATCGTCCATGGCGAGGTCGAGGACAGAGTCGTCGACCGAGCCGAGCAGCCAGCTGCGCACGCAGCACTCGGCGATATCCCACTGAGGATCATCGGGGCGAGGTGGAGCGGAGTCATCAATATGGGACCGGAGGCCGAATTTTCCACAGAGGGATTTGAAGAAGAAAACCCACTTGGAATAATTGGCGTTAAGGTCAAGGGAGATAGGAACGTGAGATTTCACGTTCACAGCAGCATAGGGAGGGGAGAAGATCGGCGAGGTGGTGCCCGAGGTGTGGTCTGAGGCACCGAGGGCTGGAGCAGATTCGGTGACTGGGAGAGTGCCGGAGCTGAGAGCAGACTCGGTGGCCATGACGGAAGAACGGGAGCAAAGAGCCGATGGGAAAAAGAAGCCGATAGGAGGGAGAAGCCGATGAGAGGACGGATCGGCCAATCAAGAATGTGGGAAGCCGATGGAAAGTGGGCCGGCCAGCCGATGAGGAGTGGTTGGCCGATGGGGAGTAAGCAGCGGAGTAGGTGAGGAGTAGCCAGCCGATGAGGAGTGGTTGGCCGATGGGGAGTAGACAGCGGAGTAGGTAAGGACAGAGTGGGTGGGTCAGAGAGTGGTTGGGTCACGGACGTGCGAGGATTCACGTCCGTGAAGAGAAGATTCACGTTCGTGGACTCGTGGAGGCCAAGAAGTGGGGTGGATGCGAAAAAGGCAGGGAGTGGCCGGACGCGAAGAGAATATGTTCGCGTCCGGGAGGCAGGGATTCGTGTCCGTGGACACGTTGGACTGGCTCGGATGTGAGGGGAGAAGGTTCGCGTCCGAGAGCCGTTGAGCGTGTCAGAAAGGGCGAGAACCGAGGGAGGTTTCCAGCCGATGGAGACGACGAGCATGGAGGTGCGCCGGCGTCAAAGGAGGAGAGATGCACGAAACAAGAGGAAGAGTGGAGACGGGTGCGAGGCGGGACGAGGAGACGGATCGAGACCGTCGCCTGGTCGCGCGGAGGTGGGGCAGAGAAAAGGTGACTGCGGGAGAGACGGGGAGAAGAAGAAATGAAGACGAGAGAGCGAGGAGAGTACCGGGAAGAGAGTCGGCGATAGGAAGAAGACGTCGACGACGAGGAGAAAAAGGTCGGCTCGCCGGAGGGAGAAGCTAGCGCGCCGGGATGTCTAGACTCGCTCTGATACCATGTAGAATGTGTACAGTGACTATAAATCCCCCCGAGCGTATACAAGAGGGTTGGGTCTATATATATACAGCCCAGCCAGTGGTCTGTCTACCTGTTTCTGAAACATGAGAGGAAGCATACAGTCCACAGATGAATGATTTAAGAGTAGAGACTAGAACAGAACTGGAAATTGTTTACAGTCACGAAACTAAACTAGCACATTGATGGGCCAATAATTTGATAGTTTTATTGTGAACGGGCATACTTTGTTATTGGGCTGGGCCTACACATGGTGAGAATGGAGCTCAAGTTTGTCCCAAAATATAAATACAAACACCATATTGTAAAGCTTACTGTTGACAAATAAATCTATTGGTAGAACCTGAAAGCTACTAAGCATTGTGTGCAGAACGTAAAGCATGCATTTAACTTGTAATATGATGGTTAATTCATAAAAATATGCTAATGTTTAAAAATGAGTGCATTCCTCATAGTTTTCTGGCTTGTAAGTGCTTCGCAACAAAGTTTTGCTTAATGCAATCTTCAAAGCCTTCCTTCAGGACATGATAATCAAGCAGGCAGAGTATCTGCTATATAAATTAGTATATTCCGTGCTTACAAGCAGGATTGTATTCCACGTACAATAACAATTAGATCATATAAGACTGTCACAGCTGTATATATCCTAATGCACTGGCCAGTGGCCACAATTTGATGCTGCAGAAGACCAATTTTATAAACTGTTGTTATTGCATTGTCATGAATTATGAGTATGATTACCAAAAATTTGCACATATCTTTACTCTTTTAAAAGGGAAGTTGGGGCAACGCTGTGCTCTACACCCATCTCCCCTCAACTTTAGATCCTTTGTGGCTGGATATATGTAGACGTGTATTATTTGTATGATCTTTTGTAAAAGAAATTATTCTTAATCTCATGTAGATGTAGGCATGTATATGATTTTAAGATATTTATGTAATGTCTTACTTTCATAGTAAATTGTTCGGCATACACCGCAGTGTGTTGCCACTGCCCTAGTGCTTAGTAGTATCACTAAAGTGGTTGCAAGAAAATATTGAAACCCCAAAGAATGCTAGGAAGAAGCTAGTCAGTCAGGAGCTTACTTGAGACAGGCAGATGGAGAATGCGGGAAAAACGCACTCTTCACATAAACCTGCAACATAGATCAAATAGTTAGACGCAGCTAGTTTTCGTTCCTCTCTCAAGACTGTCATCCTTTCATCGTCACCAAGATAAGCACCGAACCATAAGCAGCTCAACAAAACAAAACAGCATGCCAGCCTACCTGGGCCAAGATGTTGTAGGAAACCAGCCGGAACTGGTACCCTGCTGCCCCTGTAACCCAAACATTAAAACGATGAATACGAATTATCCCCTGGGTTGCATGATTTGCAAGTAATACTAGCAATCACCAATCAGCTTTGTATTATTAGCTTCTTAAAATTGACACACAAAAAAACGACCTGCATCGGATTCGGATTCCGCCGTGGGGAGGGGCGAAACTGGGCTGCGCCTGGGTGCTCATCCGCCGCTTGCAAATTCTGACTCGTAGACGTCACGATTCATTAGAACAGAGAAGAGAAGAGTAGAAGGGGGAAGGGGTTTGTAATCGGGGATTAGCGCGTGCTTACGGGAGGAAGGGGAACCGGCGACCGCAGGGAGGAGGGTAGCCGGGGCGGGGACGGAGGCGGAAGAGAGGGAGAGAAGCCGCCCAGGTTGTCTGGAGCTTTAGCATCGGCAGATTCCTTGGGGTCACCGACGCCAGAACACACGCATCTGCGCGGCGAGGAGATGGTCGCGCCGCCGCCGGTGGCTGTACGGCTCTGGCTCCACCGCTCAAGCGTTTTGAATCAAACCTGATAACTGGGTCCAATCTGTCGGTGAGAGACGACGGTGTACGGTATATACATTGCCTTTTCTTTTCCTTTTCAGAGATGACCACGTATGGGATGAGAAAAGGAATTTCAGCCAAATTATGTTTTGGTCCGCATCTTTAACTCTAATCGGATTGGAATTGTGCTTGCGGCCATAATTTGTCGAATCGGTTAGGGCGCGTTCTAAACAGGTAATGGAGACATGAATTATTCCTGCCAAGATTTTAAAAGTATAATTTTCAAAAAGCTTCATACATCATTGTTGCTTAGATAGCTTTTCTAATCTACTTATACTAATATTTAACTCATCTATATGACCAATTTTCCTCTGTACATAATCTATTCGATCATCCAGTTAATGCGTGATTGTTTTCTCTTTCTTTTAGTGTATAAAGGTTTTGGATTTATCCTTTGCAACATACGTACAGTATAATTACATCCGGACATACACACATGCTTATTATTGTTCAAAGGACTTTTGGTTGCGATCTTTAATCTGGGTGATTTTAGATCATACCGGAAAGTTTATCATGTTGTTTTTCCAACCAATCTGTTTGAAAAAATTACTTCTTTGCCACATAGTTTAGTGGCATTCTCTCAACTACCACATGACATGGCTGTTTGACTTTGCTAATTTGGCACAAACTTTGTTGTAAGAGTAGGTTTGGATTAAAGGCAAATATACCAAAGTTTGGTAACTATTATCGATCAAAATATTGACAATAAAAACTTATATACATTAGTCCTATTTATATGTGCTATTGTTAGGTTTAGATATGGGATACCCCATATATATATATATATATATATATATATATATATATATATACTTACTTATCTTTGTGGAACACCGTCTGTAAAAAAAACACATATATAAAATCTGGATTAGATAAGAAAGTAGTCATAGATAAAAAAAATAGACTTAACTAGATCTACTCAAATTATACCTATACTTATCTTTATACTTGTCTTTATAGTTTTATTTGAAAAAAGGGAGTATTCGATGGTATAAAAACAAGGCTCTAGGAGAAAGGAAGAACAAATCATAAGAGATATAAATAATACAAGCTAACTCTAATCTCGACGAGTCAACACTCGAGAAAGCCAACAACACTTGCAATTGACCATAATGCCTGAGCTAGATTAGGTTTTCTCCTTATACTTTGTATATGAGAGATTGATATATAATGGCAACATCAGCTTTAGCCAGTAGGAGTAGGGCTATTACCTATTATTAGAAAGTCTGAACCCATATAAAAATCCCTATGTCCCTTTACATCTTCGTTTCCATTATCATATCAGTTGATCCCTTCAAAACTATACTGTATATGTATATGTACGGATACTATAATTAGAATATAACCCATCGATAATGACGTGTCAGGTGAAGGGCACTGGTATTAAGAGGATTCACAAAGATATGGTGTCCATGGGTGGATTTTCCGACAAGTGATATTTTGACAACTTTGGATCAAGAAGACACAACCTAGCCAAAGTACATTTCCCTCTAAATCAAAACCATCACTGTCTCAATCTTTAACAGATTAATCTACTAGGATCAATATAACTTCAAGACATTACCATCGTGGAAAAGAATAATTCAATATTATCGATCATGAGGCCTCAGCCTGGTCGAACCAATCCCGAACTAAGGACCACCGCCAAAAATAAGATCGATTTAGAACCGATCAACCACAAGGATGTATAGCGACTAAAATTGTTGTTCTACAACAATGATATTAGCAGACTACGTTGCCAATACAGTTTACTACTATAGGAGCCAATAAACAGATTGAACATCTAGCCGCTTAGCTAGACTCCTCAAGTTCATGATACTACCGACAACATGTATGCACCGATCAAGACACTCGGTCAACAAACATACACACATAGTATAAGGGAGAAATCGTTATATTCAATTTCTACTAGTGTCCATTCACTACATATACACAAAAGCATACCAAGGGACTTAGCTTGTATCATCTTCATCATCAATAGTTCAATATCGTCGACGCAAGGCCTAGCCTTAGGGCAACCACCCCTGAATGATATCTCTTGCCAAAAAATCGACTCAATCAACCTGACAACTAAACCATTATTTTATAATAGCGATATGGGTTAGCTAACACCAAGTCATCAAATAGCTATTCTTCGATATTGACATACTACACACAATCACTAGATTTGATGTTTCAGTTTATTATTTTTTAAATTAATTTTTTAAATTGATCTATATTTTATTTTTATAGTACATGTGTTAAAAATCTAGAGGCATTGATATCAAGCTACACTAGAACATAAAATTCGGATACCATATCAATCTCTTGTGGAGATACCAATTTAATATCACAGACCTTAAAGCCCTATATAGGTTCAGTTCAAACAACTTTCAAGTTAATATCCTCCACGATTCGTAGTTACAATCTATTGTTGTTAGATTGATTTCTAACATTAGATTGATCTGACGGTTGTTTTATTTTTCTGGAGCAAGTGTCGACTGTCGACATAAATCTCGATAAAAAAAAAACTGCTATCCTCCAAGGGACGCCGGCACGCCCGAGAAGTCGCAGTCGAGCACCACGCGCGCGGGTCAGCATCCTGCCCACGAGTCATTAATTCGGACACGGCAGCCAATGCAGGCATACTTGTGGCCCTACATGTTGATAAACCGTGATATACGCACATACATGACTAGGTCCAGGGAGTACTGCTACGTGCACACTGCCTGCCACTCAGATATAGGTATGGGCTTGCTCAGACAGCAAGACAAAGGGTTATTTACTAGATTGGTTATTCCATTAATCTACTAATTTCATACATACATCCAACATATATCTGCACGTATACATAATATTATATATACAATTTATCATACCTTCTTTATATTAATAATAAATTATATTTACCTAGAGAATACCTTATACAATATTTATTTTAGGAGTACATATCATAAACTGACTATAGTATAATACCTGGTGGCTTGCTATTTTTATTTTCTATATAAATTTTGCTTGGCTATGGTATTTTAATAACCCATATAATATAAATTTACCTATTATATCCTAACAATACTAGAAGATTTATATATTTTTTTTGAGTATAAACTCGATCTTATCTTATATTTCTTGTCTTCCAAAAATTAATAATCACGAAATTATTTAAGCACCAGCTGAAAACACTGAGCTAGCTAGTAGGATGAGATAAAAAAATACCCCTTAGTTAAGATGGCTCTCAACTAAATAAGATGACATAAGACAAAACCTATCAATAAATACTAAAAACATATTTCACAAAACAATTTATCTCGCCCGACATATTTGTGAAAAAATTACTGAATAATTCCTAGTAAAAATAATTGGTACCACATAGTATATTTGTAGAGATTCTATTTACATCATTCACCCAAATACTTAGGACATGAAAAGAGGCGCTCCGCTTATAAACTAAAGTCGTGCTTCGCTCGTGAGCCCCTAGTTTTAGAAACTAGAAATCTAATGTGATTTCCTTAATAAACCCTAGATTAATAGTTGGTGAACACATGTATAGTTGATATATATTATGATTAAATAAAGATTGAAGAAGTACATATATCTTAAATAAAGTTAGCTGACCAAGATCTATCAGAGAAAAATGGCAGCAGAAATTGAAGTAGCAGCATGACCTAGATATCATGCCCACAAGCAGTCGATGGGGTCACGATCTAAGATAGATCAGCTCTCCCAATCTTCATGCTTACATACAAAAATGAGTAAGGTATTCTCATTTGCTTCATTATAAACTCTACTTTAAAAAATAAATTGAGCTACCCGTACTCACCAAGCCACCACCAAAATGCTTAAATGCACATAGGTGTCAAGGATAGCTTGGCTTAATTTGTGTAAAGCTAATTTTCACAATCATTTTTACAATTTTATATGACCTAGCCTTTTTAATTGAAAACACTTATTTAATCATACATTGAGGGTCACCTCCACTCTTTCCCAAGTCTAGCTTGGGTCGACGTGCTCTTAGGACCATTTTCACGTCTCAACATATCTGTCCCATGGGTAACATTTACATATGTTCAATATTTCTATCATTTCCACCAAGTCTTATATTAGTTTTGAAAATTATAAAACTAGTCAAGAGTGGTATAAGTCTTAGCACTTCTTAAATCACAAGCACATCTATTTTAATATATTAGTTTATTGACACTGTAGTTAATATATGTTTTATTTACACTTCGTAACTTGCCCAACACATAAGCCTAGTTCTAACATAGAAAACTTATCACGACATGGTTTTTTAGTTCCTTTGTAGGAAACAATGCTCGCCCCCATAGACTATGCACCCTATGTTCTGTCTAGCATCCCATACCAGCAATAAGAGAGTTCTAGGTTCTCGAGATTATTAAAGGCAAGTAGAAGTAGCAAAGTTATTTTAGTTTTATATTTTAATTTGTCATGTCTCTCATGACTCTATCATACCAGATCAAGTTTAGAACCACCATACTTGTTGGTATAGGATCGAAACACAAGAACCAACCTTAGTGGGTGAATGGTAGAATTGCCAAAACTAATTTTTTTAATAAAAAGAAACCTATAAAGTTACGATGTAATACCGCATACCACATGTATA
This sequence comes from Oryza coarctata, assembly GCA_030770085.1. Classification (NCBI taxonomy): domain Eukaryota; kingdom Viridiplantae; phylum Streptophyta; class Magnoliopsida; order Poales; family Poaceae; genus Oryza; species Oryza coarctata. The sequence continues at coordinate 13,211,758 of CM061471.1, forward strand.
ATTACTTATCTGTCGCCGGTCCGATCACCGTATTACCGACGCTCCGACTATCTTAATGTCACCGGTGCATCATCGCCTTACAGTTGATTTAACCGTTCATAAACAAATAACATAACTTGATAAAACTATTAAAACTTTATTACATCAAGATTTATCTACAAAGTACTCATCTTTTCTTAAAACTATATCATAACTTTTCTCTATAAAAAAATTATTTATCTAGAATATCAATCGCTATCTATTTATATCTAAAAATCTCCACCATAAAATAGAGTAAAACTTCTATTACCAATAAGACTCAATCCCATAAATTCCAAATATAATTCAATTTACTAAATTGAATTTTCTCTCTTTCTTGCAAAAATCGCAGCTACAAAAAATCCCGCAACAGATCGGACCCCACCTTCCCGTGCAGCCACGTCTGAGCACTCCCTTCCTTGCCGCGTGGGCCTTGCTCCTCCGTTGGCCGACGCATCCCGTGCCAGCCTCCCACGTGGGCAAGCCCGCCAAGCCAGCCGCTGCCTCCTGCCTCGCATCGCTTGCACAGTTGCACTGCCGCCTGACACATCCATAGACGCTACAGCACCTTGTGTACTGTAGCACCGTATGCACCTATAATTTCTTTTCTTTTATTCTACGATTCCCATCCTAATTTCCACAGTTGTGAAAATCATCTTCTCATATTGTTTTTAACGTCTTCTCTTCATACACTCATCTTTCTAGATTTTGACTTTCACTAAGCATAATCTTAATGATCAATATTGACTTTAAGATATCACTTGTGATATGTCATCTCGACCTTTACTTATTTCTAAGTACAAACGTCACCATCACTAGTGATTAAGATTAAACACAAGTCACTCACGTAATATGACTTACATTAGTCATATGCACTCACACAAACCTTTAAATATTTTTAAACTAATTTTTATTAAATAAATCATTTGCAAAATCAATTATTCATCATTATTTCAAAGATGATATGATCTATACACATGATAGAAATCAAAACAAACGACAATCACAAAAAGCACACAAACATGACTTTATTCTATGGGTTAAGGTTAAGATAGGCTGCCTATACTCTTATCTTGCAGATAAAAAAATTAGTGCCAGGGATTTCTAATTAGACATGTTTGAAAAGTTAGGGTGGCTTAGTGATAAAGCATCCAAAAAAGACATTGATATCTGGCTTGTTGAAATTGGGCTTACTCTACAAAGTTATCCTTGATTTTGAGGCTAGAGGTTATTTATCTGATCATTGTTAGCAGTAAGTACTCCTACTGCAGGCTGAGACATAGGTCATTAAAAGGTTTATGTGGCTAAACATAGTTGTGTATCCTAATGGTGAAACTTGGTCTACAAGTATTTTAGTCATTGGTCATAGATATGTTGTCCATAACTTATTGACTTTTCATTATTTTGTCTTTTGGTCATTTTAGTATGTTTTGGGGTTATGCTCGATACACTAATATATTTTCAGGCTTGATTATATAAGCACAAATCTGTATAGATAACTTCAGATTTTTATCTCTTTGTTTTAGTTAGGACAAGATTGATTTTTAAATATACCTGGTTTTGCATACAGTATACTCTTATAGCTTCTGTATACGTGCATAACATAGTTTTAGGCATCCATATTCTTCTTGTTATTTGATGGCCAAGTTCTTATTTTATCGTAGACTCAACCCAATGGAGGTTAATTAGCGGTTCTTAACCAGTATCTTAAGTTTATATTCCTATGGGTTAACCAATTTGCGTAGATTAAGAATGTATGTTGTTTTAATTTTATTGGTTAAAATAATTTAGGTTTTAAGTCTTATTCATATATATCATCTCTGTATGTATGACCACAGATTAGTTATCTCATTTTACATTCATGGTGTTTAATTGGTGTGTTGTAACCTGGAACAGATGGTGTCATCCTGTTCATAGTGTTATAACTGGCATTGTTTGAATTTACACATGAGTAAATATTATATTTGGCTTATGAATTCATTAACCACTTAGGTTTACTTGCTATTCTGGGCATAAAACACATCTGTGAGATTTTCTATTTATGGTCCATCAAAAGTAGCCCATAAATTTACAAAACTTTAGAGACAAGTTTCACTCGATTTGGACTCCATTTAAATTAGTTATAATTTTTTTAAGTTTGGTTCAGATTTTGATCCATTAGAAAAGTCTAAACGGTACCGTGTGAATTTTTGTTTCCTTTTCTGAATTATTTTCTTAAAATAAATTACTTGCATCACTGACAGATGGGGTCCCACCATTTTATATCTATGGAACAATTATTTTTCAATAGGAAAAGTACTGTTATGACAGGTGGGGCCATGGTCAACGTTTGACCTGGTCAACAGGACCAATTAGTGACATTAGGCCCACATGTCAATGGCACATATAATACAACAATGTTTAAATAGATTAATTAGCATCTAGGGCCCATATGTCAATCTTAGGGTTAAGTAACTAATTAAACTGATCTAGACCATCAGCTACTAACAGAAAAACTAAATTCTAGGCCCACAGGTCAGCCTCTCCTCTCCTTATTGTTTTCTTTTTCCCCTCGATCTCTCTCTATCACTCAAGTAGCACACAAGCACTGAGCATAGCGGTGTGGGAATGACCATGGCCGATGGCGAGGCTAGGGGTGGCTCGACTTGTGGTTTGGAGTCCCACAAAAGTCGGCATGAAGAGCGAAGCGGCTGTCACATGTGACCAGGCAGCCATGGCAAAGGAGAGCTCGGGTTGCCTAGGATTAGGACGCCTTGGAAACCTTCCACCTGATTCGGAGGGTTGGGAGGCTATACAGCGGCGCAAGGAGTCAGTTTTCTAGGTTTTTTGGCTAAGTAAAGCCCAGAATGGATTCTCATGGATGACCGGCTAGGAAGAAGAAAGGTTCTAGTGGTGGCGGTTTTAGACCTATGTGGACTAGGTCCGATAAGGATGGCAGAGATGCGGTGGCTCACCAAGATTTGGCTCGATGCAACGGGGGGCTCAGTTGGTTCTACGACGATGGTGAAGAAGGGAAAAGCTATGCTGGACGCGACCGCGAGTGCACACCACGTGTTTGATTGGTGATCCTAGGCTTGGATTGCCGACTCTAATTTTTCCTCACCTGCATAAGGGATTAGCGCAGCTACTGGTGTCAGTTCTGAGCTTGGTGAGGCGTTAGCAGTGGTGAAGCAAGAAAGAAGCCGACGCAAATGCACACGCCTACCAACTGTTCGACAGTTGGTCCAAAGCTTGGTGGCGGCGTGATGAAGGCAAGGGGATTAGGAGTGAGGGATTGAGCTCAAGATTGGCGAGGAGGAAGCAAAGCCTAGCCGTGGTGGTGGTGAGGGGGCAATACTGTGAAGGAGAATGAAAGGGGGAGGCGAGCTCGAGGTTGTGAGCAACGGGGTGGTGGTGTGCTTTGGGTGCACAAATGAGGAAGAGGGAGGAACATGGTCTTAGGGTGCGGCTTGGCCTATTTATAGGTATGGGAGGCTTGCTAGAGAAGCCGTGGGGAGTCGGAGGTCGTTGGGTGTGGACGGTATTGTGACGATGAGGAGATGGAACGATGGGCGCATGGCAGGCTGCTATGAGCGAGGAGGCATGGTGTCGATGAGATAGAGATGGTGCAGGTAGGTGAACGGCAAGGGAGGCGACATGCGCAAGCTGGCGCAAACAAGGCGGTAGCACGCGAGTGGCCAGCTGTTATGTTTGGTGTGTTGCCATGGGGAGCTATGTCAGATAGCTAGAAGTGTGGCAACGGAGTCGTTATGACGCAATGGGACGGCGTGGTGTGGGGTTGGCTTTCTAGAGAGTGTGAGGTGCACATGCGAGGCTGGGATGACGCAAGGACGCTAGCGGGCGCGAACCAATCAAGTGCCACTGCTTGATGTTTCGTGGCGAGCAGTAGATCAAAGCGATGAGCTAGGGGCACGGGATTGGTTATATCCCGTGGCTCACGTGGTTCACAGCGAGGCCTAGCGATGGGACTGAGGCAATAGGTCAATTGCGAGCTAGGGCTGATGTGGGCAGGACAGCGCAGCGAACGGGATAGGTAGGATAGGCAACGCACAAACGAAAGGAGATGGGAGAGTACAGCGTGGCACGACTTGGTCTGCTTTGACCTGGCGTGGCACGGCTGCAGCTGTGAGCAGGCGAAATCGATCGGTGAGCGAGCGAAGGAACGTGGTGACCAAAGCAATGGCGACGACTACATGCATGGCTAGGCGGCTCGGCCGGCTCAGTTGATCTAGCCGAGCTCGGCTCGACTCGTAGCTCAGCGTCTCATAGGCTGGTTGGGCTGGGCTGATCGGCTGGTTAGGCCGGCCTGGTTGGCAGGTTGCGGGCTTTTTCGGCCTTGGCTGGCTGGGCTGGTCTGCTAAGCTAGTTGTGCTGCACAGCCGAATGGGCTGGCCTGGCAGGCGGGCTAGGTTTGCTTTGTAGTCCTAGCCAACTGGACCAGCCTCGTTCAGTATAGGCTGAGGAAAAGGACTAGTTTTGGTGGGCTAGGCCTGGCTAGGTTGGGTTGGTCTGGCCTATTAGGAATAGAACTTTGTCAATTTTATGTATTTGAAAATATTCTTTCTCAAGAGAAGATTTTAGATAATAGTTTTGGAAATATTTCCCTTAGGAGAAAGGTACAAGAAATTAGTTTTATAAGTTTTGCAAATATCCTTCCCTAAAGAGAGGATTTAGAGAATAGTTTTATACAATTGAAAAGTGTTTTCTTTTACTAGTAGGGTATTATAATTATAGATAAATATAACTAATTAGGGTGGACTCATTCTAAATTTATTCTGTTGTTCTTTATTGGGAAAGATAAACAATTTGCAATATGTGTTTATTGTATTTGGAGGATTTAATTATCTGTTATTACGAACATTTTGAATTAGTGCCTTGTAGAGTATTTCTTAACTTAGGAGAATAAATAATTTAATTCCCAGTTAAAATTTATTGTCTTTATTTACTTATAGGTATGCTTAGTCCTTTTTGGTTGCATATTATGTATGGAAAATTAAATTGATATTTAACCTCCACTTTGCATGCATTTGTTTTTAATTTAGAATATGCATATTTAATGCACCTTTCATGTGGTGAGGTTTGGAAATTAAATGGGCATTTAATTTCCTATTACTTGGCCTATTCTTGATTGTTTGAAAAAGAGCATGGTTGCCCACTTAGTTGTTATTATTATTTGGATTTTCAGGATGTTACAGTGCTCATACCATCTACTATTATGACATAGCTAGAGTTCTCAAATGATAGTGACATCTAGAATGATATTATTATATAATCAAACAGTACCTTACAAAAGTTATCAGCCCAGTTGTTGAGACAATATCTCATGCCATCCATCTTAACTAGTTAGAACAGGCCAATTGAAACATAGGTGAAACAACCACTCCGCTTATAAATGGAGGCCCAATGCATTGCCCATGACATATAAGATAATGATACATAGACCTTGAACGACGACAACACGTAATGTGCCATCACGTAACAACGGAGACATACATGGAAAATAAGCAATACAGTTGAAAAGACGTTTCCAATAACAAACTTGAAGGAAACCATAGCCCTCCGATATACTTATAAGTTGATAAACAAATGCGAACCATGTTGGTCACATGAGACTCATTTACAATAACCAACCCAAGTATAATTATAAATGATCGAGACCTGACTACGCCATTGGTCATCGTGAGACTAGGGGTGTAGTAGCGGTCTTACCACATAGACAGTGGTCAAGATCTGACTATGCAACTGGTCTTCACAGAACCAAATGACGAGATCATACTACATATGGTCTTTGTGGGACTAAGCGGTCGAAGCAGTCTTACCACCAAAATATGTGGTCGAGATTCAACTATTCTACTAGTCTTCGCATGACCATGAGATTGTAGTGGTCCTACCACACAACACATTTAATCTAGGTCAAGTGCCTAGATATTCAATATTGACTACTTCTTCGCCACAGGATTTTTTTCTCACCCAAGAAATTGCTAAATTTACCAAGAAGGTGGTCAAAAACAATAGACAGTCAAAAAAATATTAGTAATCCTTATGTCTCTTTTCTACTCAAACTATGTACTCATAAACTATATTTACGAGAAGATAGTTAGGGCTGAGAAAAGTATATGGTATTTTACTTATAGACTGAAAAAATGGTTATATTCTTTCAGTCTATATTACTCGAGAGTTTGCTTGGGCCTTTTATCTAACAATTTATTTTGAATAGTTAATTTTAGGAAAAAAAATCAAATGATGAAACAATCGGTTTGATGACTATATCGAGTAAGATGAAGATGACCATATTGGAGGCTTATTGTTTGTTAGCATCTTATTCTGACCAAATAAAGCTTACACCAACAAATTCACTAACCAATACAAGACGTGTATTGATCCAAGGCACCCATTGGGTGTTCCGACTACACAAGTGCCGGATCGACAACTCCAAACTTCATTATACACAAGAGAAGATCAAAAGACAAAGTGATGTTGATAATTGTCCACTAGTCAAAATTCTATACCAATTAGGTGAGGCTCAGAATGACAACTATAAAACATGATCACATATCTTGTATGCATATGACAACCTACATAAGGTGGACCATGTATGGTGCTATGTATTACACAATACCACCTAAGCTCTTCATCTCTATCACAAATAGTGAGAACGCATATAAGATAGCTAACAAAGGGTAATATATCTTTGCACGTGCGTGTGTGCGCGCACGCGCACACACACACACACACACACATATATATATATATATATATATATATATTCAAAGAGTGTGTCTTGCTATTCCTTATGTTTGCATCTTTTCTCTTTATTCATAGTCTTTGACTACTCGCATATTAGATGTTGATCTAAATCACTTGAGTAGTTGAGGCCGACAAGGGGCTTTATATTATCAAATTATGGAATATGTGTATATTGTCCGACTACTAAATAAAATTGGAAAGGTTTGTCCTTGAATCGGAAAAGGGCATAGTAATAGGTAAATTTCTTTGATGCAATGCTGAGTTATAATAGGTACCATTCGGAATAATCAACAAGTTGTGGTCAGAGTAAAACCATAGACATAAAATAACCTGTATCTAAGTAGAGACAAGAGAAAGTAGTTTATGATGTCAGACAAATATGCACAGGGTGCAACATTTTTATTAAGTATTTATACGAATTTTCTTATGTTTAATATCTACATATTAAGCTACCCAACATGCTTAGTTAATGGCTTTATGATTTCTAACAAGTTTATTCAAGTATTTGAGGAGAAAGAAAGAATAGGCAAAAATAAGAGGGTTCTTCGCCAAGATTTTATGCACACAATTAGAGAGACAAAGTTCTGAACTCTATCCAAATATAAAAACTGACCATACTTGTTTGTCACCTGGATAAAAAGATCAATATAATCGGGGTCAACTAGGCCAAACTATGGTATGACTATGTTTTCTATCCCGACAACTTGTTTTCTCTAGGTATGGCTCACAACGTAATCTTCCTACCTAGAAGAAAGATTTTCTCTAGGTATGGCTCACAACGTAATCTTCCTGCCTAGAAGAAAGGATTAAGTTGTCGGCCTTAACTTTAAAAACTACCATGTTGATTAAGCTTTATATTCCAATAACTTGACTCCTTAGGTGATCTTAATATGGTCAGCATATACATTTAAATAGAGTATAAGGGCTACTATCAGAGTCTTAAATATGATATACCCTATATATGTACTTACCTCGGTGGGGCTACTGTATACCAAGTCCTATATGAAAACAAATCTATATATATGGATAAAGTTTGGAGTAGATAAGTAAGGAGTCCTAGATAAGGAAATAAATATGTAGTGCTAACTTGGCCCGATTATGACTACTTGAATCATACTCATCCTTGATTTTCAAGTTCTACTTAGATAAGAGGGCACCAAGAGTATAAATACAAGACCTAAAGAGAAGAGAAGAACAAGCTATGAGAGATATAGACAATACAAGTCACCTCCAATCTCATCAAGTCAATACCCGAGGAAGCCGACAATAGCTAGCCAACGACCATAATGCTTGATATTTACAACGAAATACTAGCAGACTAGAATATGTTTCCTTGTACTCAAGAGATTGATATATAATACTAATATGAGCTCCGACCAATAGGAGTAGGGCTATTACCCATCATTAGGATGCTCGAACATGTATAAAAATCCATATATCTCTTGTTCTCTTTACAACTTCATTTACATTCTCATATCAACAAATCCCTACATCCTCAAAACACATCGTATATGTACAGATACTGTGATTAAGGTATAACCCATGGACAACTATCTCTTGTGAGGAATGCCACTCAGACAAAGAACATATTTTTTATAGAGGTTTAGATCCGCCTTAAAGTAATAACCCTATGTACTATCATCTTAGGTAGGCCTGCTATCTCCTATGAGGAATGCCACTCAGACAAAGAACATATTTTTTGATACAGGTTTGGGTCCTCCTTAAAGTAATAACTCTACATCTTGTCGTCCTAGGTAGGCTCATTGCTTTATTGATATACGTAGAACACAAATACAAACGAGGGTATATGTGTCTCATCAGTGATCTCGACGAGAAGGTGGTCGGATGTATGGAAGCTTGGTTTTTGCAACTCTCAGCCATAGTAAAACAAGGATTGGACCAGCGGTTGGAAAAACCAAAACCAACTCCCCTTACCGTTCAATCTATCTCAAGGACTGGCCATGTTATTGAGCCACAAAAAAGAGGTAAAAAAGGGCAGCTTTCTTTCAAACCGGTTTGGTTTATCTCAAGGACCAGCCATGCTATTGATCCATAGCAAGCCGGCCAAACCAGCCGGTTTTCTTTCAAACCGATGAACCAACGGACTATGACTGGGCAGCTCTGCAAATAACTTCACTGATTTGGCCCAACAAGGTCCATCTACCCAAGATAGAATGGTAAAAAAAGGATAGCTTTCTTTCAAACCGGTTTGGTCTATCTCAAGGACCAGCCATGCTATTGATCCATAGCAAGTCGGCAAAACCAGCCGGTTTTCTTTCAAACCGACAAACCAACGGACTATGACTAGGCAGCACTGCAAAGAACTTCACTGATTTGGCCCAACAAGGTCCATCTGCCCAAGATAGAATGCCTTGCCCATGGAATAAACGAGAGAAAAAAGGATCTCACATGAGGATTCAAACACAGGTAGGAAGCTTTCTAGAGTCCACCCCTACGATGCATTGGGATGTCACACGACGCAACAAATATATGGTAGGAACATATATTTTACATATATATTTGCTAAGAGCGGTTCAACAATTGACCTGGTAGACTGGATATTTCGACCAGTGGATCATGAACCAAGAGATGCGCTGAGCCAGCTACCAGTCCAAGTTTTTGTACTATGCACTCAGCGAATTGAAGACTAGATCACGGTGAGGCTTCATGGGAGTCATGCTTGAGTTGATTGTTGTGTTCTAGGTTCCTCCTCCAACCCTCTCTTTAGCTAGACATTTATACCTCTAGGTCCTCTCAGTATCCTAGGAGGAATCGTAGTAGCATTCTTGATAGTCTTTGGTTAAGTCTGATTCGAGTCTAAGTAGGTCTCTCATAGTCTTCTCGAAGTAGGCATTAGTTTCCTTATGTGATCGAAAGGTGATTTCGTAATGGCGGTGGCTTTCCCATAGTTGCGTAAGCATTTTATATGGATATCTAGTGTTTGCCTAAGTCTCAGGGGTATGCCATTGTTGGCGGTCATTTCAACCACCAACCTTTAACAATAAAATAGGTAAAATAATATGCAATGCATTGATTAGGTTTAGACTAATCTTATTTCCACTAGATTGTCGCGTCTTATCATTCAAACAAATGTGAAAATTCATGATTTTTGGATGAAATTGGTGCCTGCTAGGCTAGAGCACCTGACTGACTAGTCAAGGAGTGGCCGATAGCCACCTTTGACATGTCAACAGCTATCGACACCCGCCTCGCTAGCCTCACCCTTTGGCCCGTAGGCCAACTAACCTAGCAAGGAAGCCGACCAACCAACAAGTAGGCCAACTGACTAGCCTAGCTCCACTTAGCCGCCTATTAATCAACTTCGTGAAGGAATCCAAGATAAAAAAAATGCCTCTTAGAAGAAATCTCAGCTGTTAATGGTATTGACTGACATAATGGACAGTAAAAGTGCATCTAGACCTCATAATGGGTTTTGGCTAATTGATGACAAACGATTAAAGGTCATATGTAATTATTGACTAATGAGTAGGCATTAGGTCCTTTGAGGTTGAAAATGAGTAAAGACAACAAAATATTTGAAGTGAGAGAAATTTGGGCAAAGTTTGGAAGACAGAAGTTCAAGTTGCCCTGAAAGCTGCTTTGAACAGAATAGTTCGGCTCCTACATGGACTAGACAATCTAGGAGTCGTCGGATATCCTAGATGGAAAAGCACAAAGAAACTCAATGGACAAACCATTCTGGACTATGGGAACAAGGGGTGTTGGATAGTCTGGCCTAGTATCGGACTATCCAATATGTTATGGAAGCAGCCAGATAGTGGCTCAACAAACGATGGGCCAAACTATCCAAGAGTTGTCAGACTATATGGGATGAAGGCACTGTCAGACAGTCCGGTGGCTACTAGGTTGTCCAACCCTTTATGGCTCAACAACTAGCGGTTCAGTGATCATTGGAAAATCATAAAGGGATGGAAAGTTTGTCCTAATACCAGACTGTCTAACCCTATACAATTTTTGGCAAATTTTATGTAATAGGAAGAAACAACTAGTGGACAAATTGAGGCTATAAATGGATAGTGCACTAGACTCAATTTTAGATGTCCCTTTACCCTGAACAAACCAAGCAAGTGTCCAAGAGCATCGAGAGCACATTGAATATCAATTATGCAAGAGTTAATCTCGAGTGTTTTTGTATTCTCGTTTAAATGGATAAACTCCCTTCTAACTCCTTCTCTCAAAGCTTGTAACCTATTAGTGGGTTAAGTTAACAGTGTATGGAAGTGAAGGATTATAATCTCAGGGTAACCAAAGAGTGTGGTATGCCTAGAAACCTTTATGAAGTTTCTATCTCGCCTAGAAGGAAAAAGATAATGAGAGTGAAACCTAAACTTCATCTTAATAGGTGTTTGGTAGAGCAAGTTTCGTTCGAGATTGTAGCTTACTGTCTAAGCTCAAAAACTTTGTGGCTACTTGGAGACTAAAGTCACACCGAAGGTTGCTTGAAGAGGAAAAGTGTTAATCAAAACCTAGCTCTTCCAAGCTTCTCAATGGAGACATATAATCGATTGGATCTGAACTTCGAGAAACAAATCGGTATCTCCTTTCCTCTATTGTACCTTGCATTTACCATGTTTTATCTGATGCTTGTATTAATTTTTACTGCTTGTTTAGCTCCATCTATCACTACCATGTCCTTATAAAAAGTGTGCTTGAGTAGCCCTTTTATTTTATATCTTGTTAAATTACTCAAGTTAAGTTTTCTATGTTAGCTGAATTGTCTTATAGCAGTTGAACAATCCGACCACATATAGTTTTTTTTTCTATCGTTACGCTGATTGGATTGTCTTACAGCCGTTGAATTATCTGACTCCTTTATAGTTGAACTAGCTGACCTAGCATCGGACTGTCTAGTCATGTCTAATTCCACTGCAAGTTTTAAAATATCAAGAAATACCTATTCACCCCTACTCCTTTATGCAACATATCTAATCCTCAAGACCTCTTTCAATTGATATCAAAGTTTAATTTTTAGATAGTCTTAATAGCTTGAATAGATTAAAGTGAATGATTAGTACTTCAAAAAAGTTGTCTCTATCAATTTTAATTACAACAAGCTTAATCCTTCTAAGACATGTTATGCCGCTTGAAATTATAAAATAAAGTTACATTTAATCTGTTTTGAATATGGTTTGCAAGTGTGTTCACATTGACATTAAACTCACGCCATGCCCGCAATTAATTAAATCCTAATTAAGAATTATTAATCTTAATTGTGCCATTTGATTGGTGTAACAAAAATAAAAAGGAAACTTGATTAAAAACCTCAAAGATAAAACTTTGAAAATTCCAAATTATATCTAATGGAAACATTATATCAATGACTAAATTAGAGAAGTTGTGGTATTACAATAAATCTTCAATTTCCATAAATTCGTATGCACGAGCAAAACAATGAGAGCACAGACAACTTGCTCTATGTACAAGAAATTACAAGGCGGCAAAACTGTATATCATTTCACCCATACATGCACATAAGCATCATGTTACTTTTTAAGCTAATCATAATTTGTCACATCATAGGCCCCACCAGAGGTCACAAAGCAGGCGACACAACCTCAATCCAAGTACAACTAGGCTGCCTTTGTTGAAAAAAAATTACATAAAAACGGACGAACAGATTAGATTATAATTAATTAATTATTAGCTAAAAATTTAAAAATAGATTAATATGATTTTAAATTAACTTTTTATAGAATTTTTTTATAAAAAATATATAGCACTTTAGAAAATGTACATGAAAAAAAGGAAAGTTAAACTTTGAGAAGGGCAAACGAAAACAGCCCAATCAGTCCAGACATGAGAGGTATGGCTGCAGCAAACATTTACTTCCAAGCTTCTCAACCACCTGGAACCTAAGCATTGAAGCTTGGGGGGCCCTTGCACTCTGCAGCCAACCAGTAAGGGCTCAATGAGAGGGAAATGGAGAAGGGAGAGGGAAGATAAATGTAGTCGCCAGTCCAGAACAAAATTGCATTAGCCAAACACCATCACAGAGCAAAGCAGAGCACCAGAGGAGCCAAAATAGCGGTAGTAATAGAGACCCTTCCAAGCAAATTACATCCATCCAACAAATCCTTTACCAGAGAGACATGGAGCCATAGAGGAAATATGTGACACAGACCATATCACCACAAAGTTAGAAGAGGAAGAGAAGAACCTGTGACTTGGAGGAGTTGAAGGCCAAGCTGACCATGGGAGCGGAACAAGCAGCAGGGAATGTCAAGAACACCAGCAAGAGCACGAACACGAACACGGCCGAATCATCACTAGCAGGAAGCAGGCACTGCACTCTAAGTCATTATCAGTAGCAAGGTAATTTCCACACTACCAAATCCCAGGTAGTACATATACACAAACCTGCTCGAATAATTTATTTATCACACTCTCCCATCACCACCATCCAAACCTGCTAGTAGTAACATGAAGTAAATCGGCAATGAGATGGTAAATAATATAAATCTTTGGAGCATGTAAAATACTTAGCAGCCTTAGAATGAGTAGATAACAGTAAACCTGAAAGTGAGCCCTAATTAATTAAACCACTCCTTGGCCGTAGAAAGCTAGGATGGTAGACTTGAGAACATAAGTCCCCGATGGAAATTACCAATACCGGATAAGTGGAGTTCTGAATAAGTCTTAACAAAATACACTAGGTTGAATACTGAGGTTTTGGAGTGGGTGTTGGTAACTAAATTGGTTTTCTTGCAAAAACAAATCAATAACACGAACCGTTAGTTAGTCACTGTGTGAAACCAATGGTAATTAGGTGAATTTTCAGACATTTAGCCAAGTAAATATCACTATAGGGCATAAAAACCTAGAGGGATTGGAGCAACTAATGGGGTGTAGAGTAGTAGCAGCAGCAGCAGTAGGGGAGAGAGAGAAAGAGGAGCTCAATTGCAGTTCATTGGCACCCGTGTCTGTGCCCTCTCGGCCGCAGTGGCAAGGACATGGATGTGGAGAGGTAGAGGGAGGGCATAGATCCATGGGAGGAGAAAAAATTAAGAGGAGACAAAGGGGATTAGTAGCGAGCTAGTTTAGGGTGTGTAGTAGTAGTGGCTAGTGTTGACCCCTATCAGAGCTAGCGGCGGATTAGGTGCCAAAGTTGATGTGTCACAAATGGTGCAGTAGTCAGAAGAGGGGAGCATAATTGGGGAAGAAAAAGGCAAAGAGAAGTAGCAGCTTGTGGTGTGGGCGTAAAAGTAAGGAGTGTCACACACCATAACAAAAACAACTCATCCATCGCAATACAAAAGTCATAAGTATGATCTTTTCTTCCTTGAGCTCAGAAGAGTTTAACGAGGTAGATTAACTTAAAAGAAAGCAAATAGATTTGGAACACACTTTAAGTTACCTATGAAAGAACATCCGCTATTAAGAAATCAAGAATTAAGCTATTGAAAGAGAAACTTGGATAATTCCTAATGAAGACAATGAGCCACTACAAGGATTTATAACTGTATGATGGTCATTGTTAACAAGATATGAGTAATTAGGAGTGCAAAGATGATAGACAACTTCATAGTGCGGAGGCTTCTTTGATCTTTTGCACCAAAAAAATCATACCTTAGTTATTCTCATTCAAGAGAGGAAGTATTACAAGAAACTCATCTCAAGTGACATTCTTGGAAGAATCATCGTCCATGAGCTCCTAGAAAAAAAAGCCAAAGAAGTTAAGAAGATCCTCAAAAATGCTGTCATCGTTAAGAACAAGAAGGTGACTTTTAAGGCAAAGAAGTAAAAACCTAGTAATGAAGAGAGTGAAGATGAAGATTTTACTCTCGTCGTCAAGAGGTTTAAGCATTTCTTAAAAGAATCCGGTTTCGGCAAAAATAAGAGAGATGATAACAAGTCAACAAAAAAGCAATCATCTAAATCATGCTATGAGTATGGGCACTTCATCGTCGATTGACCATGAGAACAAGCCTAAGCCTCACAAGAGGAAAAGCTCCGAGCAAGCTCATTTGGGAGAAAAGTGATAGTCCAACAAAGAGGCTAACTCCAATAATGACAAGGGAGTAGCAAAAATTGACATCTAGTCGTATATCTCAATCAAGCTTTTTCATAACTTGAGCGACGACGACTATTATGCTCCCACTTGTTTTATAGCGATTGAGCATAAGATAACTTCATCTTCTAAACTCATATAAAGTTATGATGATAATGATAGTGGTGAAAATGAATATGATGATATGCTCAAGTGGCTTAGCAAGTTGGCCATTAGTTAATTGATTAAGCTTATGAAGATATTATAATGAAAGAAAAAAATCTTAAAAGACAGGAAGAATTGGTCATCCTTACAAAGAAAAAAAATGAACCCTCGAGAGGATTTTGGCTAAGGAAAAGGAAAATATTGATGAGTTGATCAAAAAGTTTGATTCGGTTAATGAATCAATTACTTGACTTAAAAGTTCACATGAGTCGCTTTGAGAGGAATTTACAAATTTGGACAAAATTTATAAAGACCTAGAAGTGCAATTTGATGCTTTTTAGTTAAGCACATTTTCCTCGAACTTAGTCAATTTGTGGGTCCTAAGAACCTTGACAATAGAAACTTGTATACACGAGTTATGTTTGTGTGTTATCTCCATGAGGATGCTAGTTGAACAAGGTATATATTTTTATATAGGTTAAGACTTAAAGTAATAATCCTTGCTTTATTGATATATGTAGAACACAAGTACAAAAGAGGTGAATGTGTCTATTTTAGGCCTACATGCTAGTCTCGTCAGGTATTTCAATGAAATAGTGGTCAGATATATGGAAGCTCAGCCCCAATGACTCTTAGCAGGACTTCGTGAGCGTTATGGCTTGAGTTAATTGTTGTATTGTTGGGTCCCTCCTCTAGGGCTGGTCCTTTACATCCCTAGGTCCTCTTGTATTCTAAGAAGGGCTCGTAGTGGTATTCTTGTTAGTTTTTGGCTGAGTTTAGGTTGAGTTCGAGTAAGCCTCCTACAATCTTTTTAAAGTAGGTTGTGGTTTTAATTGAAATAAGGTGATTTCGTATTGGGATGACCTTTCCATAGTTGCATAGGCATTTTACATGGATACCTAGCATTTCTCTAAGTCTTTACAGTATGCTATATTTTTTGCACTGATAATATTATTCCTCATGATTTGATAGCCAATTCATCAATCTCATTCTTTCTAAACAGTAGTTATATTATCATTGAGAGAGCAAAATAACCTTACGATCAAACTTGTAGCACCATCAAAATGTGATTGACCCACTTCATTCCTATCGAAGTTTCAAGCCAAACTTTGCCATAATCGTGACTATGAATTAGTTTGGCCACACCTGGGTGAACTTAGTTACGACGGTAGAATTCACCAACAAAACAACAACAGAAAATGGTTCTTTTGTTGTGAACTGTTTGCTCTCAGGTTCGGTTTCTTACTTGGAGAGAATCATTCACTTGATCGACAATTTAGGACTCCTTTAGAGTGCATGGTTTTAGAAATATAGGAATAGATAAAACACATGATTAAAATATCATGTAGGAACGAATCCCACAGAAACTTAAAGATGATGTGTTTGGATAAAATAATACATGAATATGAAAGGATTCTAGAGAGAGATAAAGAAAGACATGGATAAGATGCATTGGACTTCTAAAAAAATGAGGTTTGGCCTTATGTGCTAAATTCGTATGAAATTAGGGTATATGAATGCAATTCAAAGGAATTTGGCAATATGTAATCCTAATATATTCCTAACAACCTAGTGCTTAAAAAATTCCTTGGAATTTGAATCCTCTAGATTTCCTATAAAAATCTTTCAACGCAAAAAAAAAAACCCTCACCAATGATGGTACTATTTTTTCCCGCTAACACGATTGAATTTGTTATGCTTACTCTGGTTGATATGTTTTCTCAATAAATTTAAAAGGGTACAATATTAAATCTATGAATAATTAAGGGCTCCTTAAAAACAAAAGGAAACTAGATGAATTTTTTTGGAGGATTTGATTCATATAGGAAAAAAAATTCTTATGTGGTCTTTTGGAACAAAGGAATAGCTCTATCAAATTTCTTTGAAATTTCATGGAATGGACTATTTCATATGAATTTTAGGGGAAAAAATCTAGTATGAGGTTCTTCCTTATGTTTTTCTTTTCCAATAACACAAAGTTCATGTATATTATTTACACTATAGTTTTGTAACTTTCTTATATATTTAATTCCTATAAAAATTTAATGGGCTTAACACTCTATTCCTATTACTGTGTTTTTCATATTTTTACAGTTCTAAACCATTCAAAAGTTTTGAAAATACAGTAATCGTATAAACAATGCTGCCAGCTGAACCAAACGAATTCAGACGATTAAAGTTGCCGGAGGCCGACAAAACAATCTAGCCCTCCTGCACGAGCAGGTCAAACCAAAAAACGCCGCGCCCTCGTAACCATCGCCATCACAGAGTCCGTACCGCGCGCTACAGCGCCTAACGAAACACGGACGCGACGAGACGGGACGGACACCCCACAACGACAATTCGAAATCAAAAACCGGCGCCCGCCGCGGGACCCACCCCGCCGGATCCACTCATCCGCCGCGCGGCCGCGGGCACCACACACCCACCCGAGCAAGGGGGGAACGCGGTAGATTCGGCGGCACGGCACGAGCGCGCGCGGCCGGGTTTGCTGCCGCGCGTGGTGCGTGTGCGCGGGCGGCAGAAGCAGACGGGGAACGTGGGCGGTGCGCCGCTCCGCTGTGCGGTCGCGGTCACTCGGAAAAGGGCGGTCTCGTCGCCTCGGTCTCTCTCGTCTGCCACCTCCTGCCTCGTGCCTCCACATGCGGAGAAGTCGCGGGGAGTTTTCCGATCGGCACGAGCACCGCCTGCCCCCCGGCGGACTGACTGCTCCGCTGGATTTTGTGTTGGGCGTGGCCCCCACCCACCCCGGCGCATCTGCCACCGTCAATTATCCTCTCGTCTCCACTCACATCACCTCTAGGACGGACTCTTCGTTGAGTGGGGGAGAAAAGGGAGAGAAAAAATAATTAAATGAGTATTAATTATTTTAAAATTTAAATTAAATCAATGTAATTTTAAAAATAAATTTCTATATTTTTTTATTAAAAAATACATTATTTAACCGTGAAGAAATGTACGTGCTGAAAAGCAGACAGCCTTATTATGTTTTCACCCACCCCACCGGTGCAAGCTATAGTACTGTACCACTCCTACGAGCGAACTAGTTCTGTGTACCGATGCCCTTAGCAACACCCTCTTGGTTTACTGACGTTAACAGTACAGAAACGACCGTCCTTGAATCAAAATTGTGTGTTATCATGTTGATTTAACGTGAACAGTACATGAACGACCCTCCTTGAATCAAACTTGTGAGTTACACCGTATGATCATAAAAATTCGTAGGAGTATCTCATGAAAAAATAAGGGCACTTTAAAAGGAATGAGTAAGAAAAATGGAGAAATAGAAAAAAATTTAGAGGATTATAAAAAACAGAAAAAAATAGGAATTAGGCCTTGTTCGGTTTGGAAAATTTTCAACCTATAAGAATGCGAAAAATGAAGAAACATAGATGCATGCATATATCAATCCATAGAAATTTTTCTAAGGGATTTGAGTGGATAATTTTTTTATATTTCTTTTTATAACTTGTAGGAAAGGAAAATTTTATTTGATTTTCTATACTCCATTAGTACAAATCAAATGGCACCCATAGGAATTAATTATTAGGAATCCAAATATTTTACTTTTCATCCAAAGCAAAACAGTCCTCACCATTAGGCTGCAGAAAAAACGCAGAAATTTAAGTAAAGATAAAGACCAAAAGAAGTTTCTTTCATGAATTTAAATCTCACACTAAAATTCCTTTAATATGGGTTAAAACATTATATAGGAATTTCATAAGATTCCATATATTCAATTCTTTAGTTTAAAGAACCATATAGAAAAAAATTCTATAGGATTTAATCCTACAATTTTTTAATGTTTTTCTTCTAAATTCGGGGCCTAAACATTTCATAGAGTAGTAACAGTAAATTTAAGCGTAGAAAAATGGAAATCCTCGGTGAGAGGAAGCGAAGTGTCGTCTTGGGGAGAGAGGAGAGTGCATCATTGCACACTCATCGTAAGGCTGAAGTCCACGAGGCGTAGTAGAGGACGCCATTATTAGTAACTATCCAATCCAATCAAATCGAAGAGAGAGAGAGAGAGAGAGAGAGAGGAAGATAGAGTCATTAGTTAATTTTACCGAACCCTCTCTTCTCCTCTCTCTCTCTCTGCCTCACAAGCCTCACTACTCCTAGCGCCCTTTTGCGGCCATCCATGCGCGCACGCGCGAAAGAGGCGTGAAATCCGAGCAATGCCGATGGTGATGGTGCATGGGCTGGGACGATCAGCTCATCTTTAGTAGAGGTGCGGCGGAGCGGGGGTGGGGTTGGTGGTGGTGTGGTGGCGCGTGATGGGATCTGGGAGCAGCAAGGGCGCCTCGTCGGCGTTATCGTCGTCCGGCGGCGACGAGGCGAGGAAGGGGAATGGGAAGGGGCAGAGGGGGAGGGGGAGAGGCCTGCTCCAGCGGCTGCCGAGCTCCTCGTCCTGCTTCCGCGGCCACAACACGCCGTCGCGCGACGACGCTTCCTCGGCATCCCCGCCGCCGCCGCGGCAGTTTGAGGTAAAGAGGACACTGCCTTCCCGAGCTTCCTTTGCCTGAGCCGGGAATGCTGTGCGTGCGTTTCCATGCTCGCGCTAGATCTCGTGTTTGTTGAACGATTGCCTTGTTTATCGAGTCATGGCTGGGGAGTTTTTGTTTCTACGGTTTTCACTGCAGTGCATTCGAGTCACTTGGTGGCGATGGGGCATTGCCCAATGCGATTTACTGGCTACTGCATAATTTGGTTACAATGACTTCGACAGTGAGTGGAACTTGATGAATAGTGGGAGTTTCCTAATCCATACTCATAATATGAATCAGTGTGTAATGAAGTGATTAAATTTGTTCGGACCACACAAGTTTGTTCATTTGTATGTGTTATATGTAAAGCGATATGTGGTTTTATGAATTAGTGCCCTGTTTATAACAGAATGATGCATTTGTGTGTTTCAGTCTAGCAAGGGAGAGGACAATGGAAGCCTGCCTTCAATTACTCAAATGGACCAATCAGAAGAGGATGCTCCCACAATCCCTAAATCTCATCCAGGTGAAGGGGCAGCATTGCCTTCATCACATATAAACAGAGATCAGGATGTTGATGTATTGCAGAATGCCACTGCCGTCAACAACACGGTGGAGGTCAACCAATCACCAAACCATTCTGACAGGTCACGGCCACGTTTTGGTGTCAACTTCGGGTTGAGTAGAGCTATCAGCCTGGGATCATCGGTAGCCTGCTCCATTCTCTCATCAGACCTCTCCACTTCAGCTAATCCTGATGAAGGCCATGGAAATGTGGACAATTCTTCTGATGCAAACATCTCCCAGCAAGGTGGTGCATCAACCGCTGGAATTGATTCGACTCTGGACATGCTTAGAGATAGTGTAAGAGCACAAGCTAGAGCAGCTCATCAGGTTAGGAGAAATCTGCTAGAATCCGACAATGCTAACTTGAGGTATTTCAATAGAAGGATGGGACCTCAGGAACCTTTTGAAGGCAGTGTTCGATTCAGCCGAACGTTGAGTGTTGGACGTCTTCGTGACAGAGTTCTTAGGAGGACCCCATTCTCAGATGGGTTATTCACCCCTTCACTTCTTTACGATAGGGCAATATGGCCGTCAGGAAATGCTAGTGCCAGACAAAATTCAGCAATCATGCAAAGGACTAATTCAGAGAGGGATTCTGAACTGCAATTGGATTCTTCAACCAACTCTGTAACTCTAAGAGAGGCCAATAATCGGGATCTACTGGAGCGCAGATCAGCTTTTCTTGAGAGAAGGAGGATACGATCTCAGGTGGTCTGTGTTTCAACTATTCTGATCCTTTAGTTTTCACCTGTACATACTAATGTTTTGCTTTCTTAACAGGTCCGAGCTCTCCAAAGATTGGGCAGCAGGTATGAAAATCTGTCAGGACTATCAGGACATGAGAGATCATGCATACTATCTGGTCAGCATAGAACAGGAAATTGTAATTGTGGACCAATCAGTCGACCAGGAAATTCTGATGAAGAAACCACCACAAGAGCTAGCATATCAAGAATTGTTATGTTAGCAGAAGCACTTTTTGAGGTAAGTAGTACTATTGTTTGTAGTTATTTTCATTTTCCTTGACTGGAGAAATATGTCAATTTGCAGCCATAATTCCATATGGTTATACACATCAGGTTCTGGATGAAATCCACCAACAATCTGCTGCTTTGTCCTCAAGGCCATCATTTTCTTCAATTGGGTCCATTCCTGCACCAAAGGAGGTTGTCGAGTGTCTTCCTGTAAAAGTATACAGGAGATCATTAAAACACCAAAATGAGGAGGCTGCACAGTAAGCCACTGAACGAAATTACTTTACATTTTTTAAACAAATATTTGGACTCTTACCCATGTTCAGTTATTTATAGCCATTATTATTTGCCCACAAAATTCAGAGTGTAAAACTAATCTTGAGAACAAGTGAAGCAGAGGCAAGTAAAAAACTGGGAATGCCTAGAATGATTAAGATCCTCTCCCTTATAATTGCATAGGCATAAGCTTATCTGTGCTGTTTGATCACCCGTCAAGTGCTTTGCATTGCTACCAATGCTCTCTCCGGCTACAAACACATGCTGTTTTTTACTTGACATGGTCTCCGGAATGCAACCTTTTCAACTAAATTCTGTTGTTATTTATTTATAAAATCCTACAGAACTATAGTACTATGAATGTAGTTTATGAGACATTTCTTTACATGATCTACTTTTTTACCCATCCAAACTAAATATTTAAAATGGTGTCAGTACTTAAAAGTTTTGATAGTTTGACTAGATGTATCATGTATCATATGTGATCAGAAATTCCAAATTCTGGGCTGAGTATAAGAAAGGTTTCCCATGGATGCGTTCTCATCTTCTTGCAATATAACATAGGCGCTATTTTCTTAGATGGGCATTTAAGTTGCTAGTTGATATCCAGCTGTATTGCACAGTTGCGCCTGTAAATTTTTCCACAGCAGAATGATTTAGTACCATCGTTGAATAAATCTAAAGAACAATGTGTCATTTTGGAACTTCTCATCTTTTCCTTCTATGCAGATGCTACATTTGCCTTGTTGAATATGCTGAGGGAGACTGCGTTCGTATTCTACCATGCAATCATGAATTTCATCTAACATGTGTAGATAAATGGTTGAAAGAAATTCACAGGTATGTTGGATTAAACTAAAACTTTGTAA
Organism: Oryza coarctata; assembly: GCA_030770085.1. NCBI lineage: Eukaryota > Viridiplantae > Streptophyta > Magnoliopsida > Poales > Poaceae > Oryza > Oryza coarctata. Next base: position 13,233,869 of record CM061471.1, read on the forward strand.
TTTGCATTAAGTAAATGAACAGAATCACGGTTCAGCATGCTATAGTTACCTCTTTTATGTCAGAGCTCTATAGCCATTCCTTGATAAGTGTTCTAACATAACACAAGTACATTAAAGTTAACAAAAGCAACATTATGCAATGAAAAAAACCTACATGCTTCATATTTTTTTGCTTTGTATTTTTGGGTGTCTGGATGGGGAATTAGGTGCTGATTCTTTTTAGACTACAAAATCCAATCACAAACCAAAAAAACAACTCATAAGCTATGTCTTGTTTTGTAATTTTTTATCTTCATGTAAAGTGAGTTTTCAACTGAATGCTATGCAATTAAAGACTCTTTGTCAATTTGACTTGGTTCTGCCAGTAATAATTGTGGTTAACTACAATACGGAAATATTGTAATTTTTTGGCAAAATAAAGTTGTACATGTTTATACATGTACTGTTTAAATTCTCAGTTGAGATCATTCGTTGTATAGTTGTCTTTTAAATATTTTTTCCTTGCAGCAAGATATGTGTTTGAAATAGTTCCTGATTGCCACCTGACCTCATTTTTAATACTTGGCTTAAATATTTTGAACTTTGTGTATCCTAACCTAGAAATACTTTGTTCAATGAAGCTAAGAGCTATGCGGTAGAACCATATAAGTTTTTCTGTCTGAGTTTGGTTCCTCCATAATTTGATCAAGTTAGCATTTTTGTATTATAGAGCTACCATGATATGCCATCCTGGTAATATGAACATAGACCTTGTATTTCCAGGGTTTGTCCACTTTGTCGTGGTGATATATGCAGATCTAATGCATCAAGCATTGGAAAAACCACATGATCTTAACTTTTGTGAGAAAAATGGAGCTTCTGACATTGTCTCTGATCCAATCCCAACAGAATTTGTAATACACGTGTTTTGGGTGTAATTTCACATGTTCTTTCCCTCCTTCGATCAGGAGAACTCAGAGTGCTCCTTCATGTGGTGGCAAAATTTGCATCGCAGTCATCCCCATAATAAAATCGATGAACTGCCATGTGAATTTGGAATTCTTGTATTGCGAGGGAAGTTTGTTGATATTAGGATTTCGTTATACGTTTTCTTGGAGTGTTGTTTGAACTTGCTGAAACGATGAATGTCTTTTTAGATGCACCAGCCAACGACAACTGTCAAATTGTGTTGTCATGCTGAAGCAATCAATAGATTTTTCATGCCATATGGGTTTGATGAGGCACAGAGGCAGTTTGTGGCTGCCTGGCAGTGCAGGACTATCTTATGATTATAATGCGCTTAGTATCTTATTAAAGGATAAATGAAGCATAATTCTTGTAATCTTGTTATATAAAGTATACAACCATCATCTAAATGCAAGTATAGACAACTGCCATCGGCTAAATGTTTATTTTACAACCAAAAGGAGGAAAACGAGAAATGGTCATATAAACCAATTGTCATGCTATGGTAGCCTACTAAACACATGGTTCCCTTGCCAATATGACCACTAGGGGCATGTCAACATGAGTGGACAACAAAGAGTTGTTGAAATTAATCTTTGTGCCTCTAATAAGGAATACAGCTCATGTTATGATTGCCAGACCCAACTAGTGTACCTTAGATCAAAACTTTCAATCTGGGATGTCGGGCAATGCCACATGGATTAATGCGATCGTTAAAGGGTTTTCACCTCGGATAAAAAGTAGCAGTATTCAAATCAAAGGTTCTAATGAGTTTCGACATTCGCTTAATGTTCTATGTTTTTCTAGGACATAAATTTTTTTTACAAAACTGAACGTCCACGACCATCAACGCACCGCATCAAAAGTGCGTTTGGCTTAGTGTTAGGACGTGTTTTTTATAAGCAATGGAACAATTCCATTCAGCTGGGCGATTTTGGACTCCTAAACAGCTGATTTTCGTAAAAAGTTTTTATATAGGAATCATATATATATATATATATATATATATATTTCATTCCTACTATAGTTAATGTTATTAACCTATGGTCCAAATTGCTTCTTTTTTTTTCTTCTCTAATGAAACCACATCACCTTAGTTTTGCCTTTCAACGATCCATCCATACTGTTTTCCTTCCTTTTCTTCACTCATGATGTCACATTACTTTAGTTTTTTTAGATAATCAATCTATATATGATTAAAATTGTTATAAAACACATCATTTGAATTGTTTATACCCTTTTTTCAATTGTCAATCAAATATGCAAATTATATAAAGTATATAAAGTTATGTCATCTAGCTACAAAACAATTCAACTTAGACCTTGTTTCTATCATTATCATGCAAAATTTTCTACAGCAACACGTGGGGTTTCATCTAATTCTGTAGAAATCCATTTTCAGCTTTATAGTGACTAGTTCATGTTCACTCTATGGCCATTTTCATCCTTTTCAAATTTCGTTAATGTCAAAACTTGGTAAGATAACAAACTGAGCCTATCATTACCAACATAATTCTACTAAATTTTGGCAATTATGAAACCTTCACTCTCAAAATTTCAACCAAAAATTTGTAAGATTTTTTTTACAATGAAGTGAACAAGCCCTTAATTCATTTGTTTATACCATCGAATATAGTTACGACAAAATCATTCAGCTATTCAGTAAAAAAAAAAAAAAGACTCGACTCAAAATACAATCGGATGATGGGATGAAAGGATGAATAGATTTTTGTTCTACCTTCTTTTCTATTGAACGGATGAATGGGCACGCTTCTTGAACTTTTAAGTAGCGTAATTTTTACAAAAACTTTTGATATATGAATTTCTTAGCAGATTGTTTTAATTCCAGTTTTGGACGTTATAATAGTTCATTTATTTATTTATATCCTCAAATAATTATCACAAATCATTCAACCATTTATTACAAAAGAACACATATTTAGAAGCCATGTGAAAATAGTGGTTAGCATTATTATCAAGTCGTGTGGTTAGTCCTAGATTAGTAAGCCATATGACTAAAATGCCATGACTCAGATCAAATAGCAAGTCTCGCGAGTAGTCTTAAATTTCATTGATAGATTTGCGTAGCAAATCACCAATTCACCATGCTAATATTTTAGTTTTATTTCATGTTGACTTATTATCTTGCATATATATATATATATATATTACCACATTATAAATAAATAATATATAGTACATCTCTTATTTTCATACGATCAAGTCGTGGACTCATCGACAAGTTGGCCAAGCGTACCTCGACTCGACTTTATGACTTAACAGCCATGATGGTTAGCAGCTGATCATATACAATATGTTTTCACTTTCTTTAAAAGTTATAGCCTCCACCTTTTAAGAAAAAAATATTTAAAACTTAACAATGTAACTTAAACCTTTTACAAGAGCTTAAAATATAAGGGATTACAATATACTCCCTCCAGTCGTCAATATTTGATGCAGTGCAGTTAATGCTGATGTTGTATAGTATCAAGTATTAACGAGCAAAGGCAAAAGTGAGTAAAAAATATTATATTTGCTATATCTGTTTCCCTCCGTCTCAAAATAATTCATCTTCAATTTATTTGTCCCATAAAAACTCTAATTTTAAATCAATTATTGCATTAGAGTTTGAAAAAATGAAAGGTATTATATTCTTTTAGCTTTTGTATTGCCATGTATGACATTGATAAAGATAAAATTATTTGGGACGGAGATAATACATTGCTTCAATGAGCTGTAACCATGAGATGGCAGTCACAAATCAAGCATAATTTAATGGACTTCATTTTTTTATCCCTATCTTCTTGAAATTAAAATAGTGCAAATCTAACCTATCTATTTATTTAGGACTTATTTGAAACACAGGAATCCAAAAAACACAATAATATGAAAAACATAGGATTGAGATGTCATGACTTATTGAATATTATACGAACTAAAATCCTAGAACTTGTTCGTAATATTGTGTGAATGTCTTATAGGAAAAGTATAAAAAAATTAAGATTTTATATATCTCTTCATTAGAGAGAGAAGGGAGAGAGATATAGATAAAGTACATTGCAATCCCCCAAATAAATTTGTGAACATGAGGTCAGACCACGTGTTAAAATTTCTCCAAAATATGGAAGAAATTTTTCCATATTTTTAAAAATTCTTTGAACCAATTTAACCATTTAAAAGGCTCTCATAGGATTTTTTTTTCCTTTGAATTGAATTCCTCTGGTTTTCTATAAATTTTCTCAGTAGCCCTTAGGGAAAAAACTCACTCATCATTTCTAGTGATGGCTAAATGGGCTGAGCCTTAGCGTACCGACCCGAGCACGTATGAACAGTAGCAGGCCCGACACGATCCAAGCATGATAGCAATTGGGCTGTGCTGACAGCCCATTCAGACATACCGTGACTCGGCCCACGGCGCAGCATGTCGGATCGACATGGTAGGCCCAGTTGCCGTACCATGTGACTACTAATCATCTAAATTAAGAAGTGTTAATACCATATAGTTATTAGGGTTTAGAGTTTAGTGTTTAGGTATGAGAGTCGTGTATTATGTTTGTATCGGAGCATCGACATATGGACCGGCGGTATGGTCTGTGTCTAATTAGCTCTGCCTTAGCGAATCATGTCCAGCTGAACCATGGGCCATACCAGCCCAGCCAATTTAGCCATCACTAAGTCGTTTCCTGCTCAGCTCTTCTCCCCGAACCGAACCTCTGGGAAGTCGAAGCCATAAGAAATGCGTAGCGAAGGCGAGGCTCCCGAGAGCCATGGCGGTGGCGGCGCCGGGGCAACTGAACGTCGACGAGTCGCCGTCGTGGGGCTCCCGCAGCGTCGATTGCTTCGAGAAGCTCGAACAGATCGGCGAGGGCACATACGGGTACGCACCTAGCGATCCCTCCAATCTCAATTCGATTTCCGATCCCTCGAAACGCCGTTGCGTCGTTCCAATTCGGTTGCGTTGTTCATTGTTCGTAGGCAAGTGTACATGGCGAGGGAGACGGAGACGCAGGAGATTGTCGCGCTCAAGAAGATCCGCATGGATAACGAGCGAGAGGGCTCTCTTTTTTTTTTTTTTGGTTTGATGTATTCGTTATCGTTCCGTATCTGGCGCAGTTCCCCATCACTGCAATCCGCGAAATCACAATCCTCAAGAAGCTGCACCTCCAGAACGTCATCCAGCTCAAGGAGATAGTCACCTCACCAGGTTTAACCAATGATTCGACATGGTAGAATATCTTATTATTTACTGATAATTATCCTCTGTATCCAGAGGAATTGAAGGATTTAGTTAATTGTTGCAGGACTGGAGAGAGATGAGCAGGGGAAACCAAGTACGGCTTTTTAAAAGAACAATAAATATTGATATTCTTGGATTGCTGCATATTTTTTATGTTTGATGTGTCGTGTTATTGTATAGTCCATGGTAACATGTACTAGGGGAGCATTTACATGGTCTTCGAGTACATGGACCATGACTTGACTGGGTTGTCAGATAGGCCTGGAATGCGTTTTACCGTGCCCGCAGATTAAGGTAAAACCATCCATGATGTGTATGATGGTTCTTGGCTTGCTAGAAGGTAGTTCTTTATCTAATGATAACTGGTTATTCTCATGTACCAGTGCTACATGAGGCAACTCCTTACAGGCCTTCACTATTGTCACATTAATCAAGTTCTGCATCGTGATATTAAAGGTATACGACACTAAACTCAGTTGCATTTGTTTTATTACGTAGTGATGATTTTGTGGTTTTTGTACTAAAATAACGCTGAATCAAAATCTACTCTTGCAGGATCCAACCTCTTGATAGACAATGAAGGTAACTTGAAGCAGGCTGATTTTGGCCTAGCAAGATCATTTTCAAATGATCATAACGGAAACCTCACTAATCGTGTGATCACTTTGTTGTACAGGAATTGGAGGATTATGAACTTTCCATTGAGTTTTGCATATTGTGTTTTGCTATTTAGTTTTTTCTTGGATCATGCTGACCGTTTGCCAATGATTTTCAGACCTCCAGAGTTGCTGCTCGGAAGCACCAAGTATGGACCAGCAGTTGACATGTGGTCTGTTGGTTGTATTTTTGCAGAGCTTCTCAATAGAAAGCCAATTTTGCCTGGAAAGAATGAGGTATAGTTTCTTCAGAATTTGAGCTAGTAACATACTTATCTTAGTCTTAGCAATTCATATGGTAAGTTTTTACTAGCCTAACTTAAGCTGAGTAGTTTTGGTCTCTTGGAATTGGAGGTGTTCTGAACTAATATTTTATTGTGCTAGAGTTGAGGAAATTTATGATTCTGCCTCTTGTTGACCAAAAGAAATACCAAATCTTTGTTGTCATAATTTATTTAGTGCTATTAACAGCAGTTTCTGTTTATTACTATATGATTATCGACATAACTGATGTTTAAGAATGCTTTCTGATGAAGTGATGTGACTTCTGCATACATGTGAAAGTGAAACTAGAGTGTCAGATAACGGGAACAAATTGATAGATTTGTGCAATTTAGAAGGTAGAATGAAACTTTTGGAAGTTCCCTGTATTTAGTGTACTGCCTTCAGTCATACATTAAACTTCGCTGCTGCAGCCACCATGGAAAAACATGATTCATCCTGCAGCCCTGTACATGAAAAATGATTTGCACCGAGTGCAAGCTCATTCACTGGATTTGTTTTAGAAGTTGAGAAATGCTTGTATGCTTTCCCAAGAGGAACACGAACCTAACACATTCACTGTGGGTCAGCTTTATGAATCTTAATTTGACTTTGTAGTGCTCCCTCTGTTCTAAAATATAGGTTGCTATATTTTGATAGTGTATAATCGAATAATATATTGCTATATTTTAGGACGAATGAAGAACATAACATAAACATCAGTGTCTAATCGAGTAATAGGTTAATATATTTTAAGACGGAGGGAGAACAAGATATGAACAGTTGAACACCGTAACTCCCTGTCTGACCTAACTCTCACTTACCTTCTACACTTGCAATGACTCTTGAATTGTTTTCACTGCCATCGTACATTCCAAGCATGGACAACATAATCTAGTTAACAATACAAATTTGTGAGTGAACCTTTGTTGCTCTGCCTGATTTGAGGACGGAGGGAGTACATGGCATGAACAGTTGAACACAGTAACTCCCTGTCTGACCTAGCTCTCCCTCACCTTCTACACTTGCAATGAGTCTCTTGAATTGTTTTCACTGCCATCGTACATTCCAAGCTTGAATAACTTAATCTAGTTAACAATACACATTTGTGAGTGAACCTTTGTCGGTCTGCATTATGCAGTCAGAGCAACCGAGCAAAATATTTGATGTTTGTGGCACACCTGATGAATCAAACTGGCCGGGTGTCACAAAAATGCCGTGGTATAACAATTTCAAGCCTCCCCGTGCATTGAAGAGACGTGTTAAGGAGTACTTTAAGCAGTAAGTAGTTAATACTGGATCCAGCACAGGTATATTTTCTCCGTTAAGTCCAATTTACCCCCTTAACTATCACAAAAGTACGATTTATTTCTATCAAGTACGAAACTGGACATTTAGCATCCATCAACTCTTTTAAATCAGGAGAATTACCCCTTTACCAAAATCAGGGCAGTATCAATTCTACTTTGATGACATATGGCAGCGGCTAGGTGACATAACAATACAATCAGCTAAAAGAGTAACATACATATTTAAAAGTACTGATTGGACTCACATCTCATTCCTATTCATCTTCCTCCTCTTCCCCATCTCTCTCTCCAAATAAAGTCACTCCAACAAGTAAGTTTCCAACAGCCACAGGTTGACCTCTCTTGAGTTTCTTCTCCCTCGCTTGCTTGTACAAGCATAGCTCACACCATTAGTGGAGGTTATGGTCAGCCAGGCTTTCTCGGTAGGCTGCCACAGCAATGGGAGATTGAGCTGGCCTTCTCGATGAGGTAGCCCTACTCTTCTTCCTCTCCTTCCTATTCGACACCGACACTATTGCCCAGCACAAAGGAGGGGAGTTGAGGGAAGGTTGGCGGTGGAGCAAGCTTGACAAAGATAGCAGCATTGTGAGCTCACCTAGATCTGCATATGATGAGCCCAGCACTAAGGAGGGAGAGGAGTTAAGGGGAGGATAGCTATGGAGCAAGCTTACAAGGACAATAGCGACATGAGCTCGCTAGATCTAGATGTGGTGAGCTTGGCACTGAGAAAGGAGGAGAGTTGAGGGGAGGGTGGCAGACGTGCTCGAGGAGGACGGCGAGCTTGCAAAGGATGGTAGCGTTGCAAGGACGATGTCCCTGCTCACTAGTGGTGGTGATGTTGCATCCCTTATCCTCCTTGCTAGTCTCTCATATCCTCCTCGTTGTGGCGGTGCCCTGCTGGCCTCCTTGTGTAGTGGAGGTTTGGCGATGGTAGCAGAGATGGCTTCACACGAGGAGGGTTTGAAGAAGCAGGAGACAGTGGCATGGAAGAACCGGCGAGGGTGGCACTAACTCGTGCGCCTGCCGTCTTGCCTCCCGCTAGCTTGGCTCCCTCCTTCATGTCGCCTGGATCCAAGGAGGGAGAGATTGAGCAGATTTAGATGTAGAAGAAAAGAAATAGAGATGACACATGGAACCAATTAGATTTTTCTAATTTTATTTGATAATCTTGTGGTTTACCATGTAATCAAATTAACCCCACATGTATCAAAACCACTCCATTTTCTACTAGGAGGTAATTCATCTGGATTTAATAGTTTAAGTGTATGAAATGTTCGGTATTATAGTTGAAGGGATAAATTGTACTTTTTGATAGTTGAGAGAGGTAAATCGGATTTAACCCTTTTCTTAATTCCACATATGAAATGTCAGTACTATTTGTTCTTCTCTTCATACTTCCTCAGCTGTCATTGCATTTCATTACTGGCTGTAAGTTGTCATAAATTTGCACTGTTCAGAGGATATCAGCACAAGATGCACTTGATGCAGAGTATTTCTGGTCTGAGCCCTTACCATGTGATCCTAAATGGCAGTGATCATAGCCTTAGCCCCTATTCTTGCCATCTAAGGTCAATTTTGGCTCTCTTCTCTCTTTAGTTGATAATTTTCATTTGGAACAATGCAGCTTGCCAAAGTATGAATCTTCACACGAATTCCAGACCAAGAAAAAACGCCAACAAATGCGGCAAGCCGATGAAGCTGCGAAGAGGCAAAAGACAGCATCCGCAGCCACACAGGCCTTTGCCTCCAATTCAACAAACACGACAGCCCCATCCTCAAATCAGACCAGGCCAGCCGATGTACAATCCCCATCCGCCGATGGCTGCTGGGCTAGGCCATCACTATGCAAAACCCATAGGGCCAGGAGGCCCAAGCAGGTACCCACAGGGTGGGAATCTAAGGTGGAGAATATCCAAACCGCAGCAGGCAAGGTGGCGACAGCCATAGAAATGCCCCTTACGACTCAACAAGGTCAAGGGCCACCACCACCGTACCCTGGTAGTGGGATGGTCAGAATAGATGGTATAAGGGGTGGTGCTGGTGGTGGCTATGGAGGGGAACCAAATTTTTCACAAGGTGGTCCTTATGGTCCTTCTGGCCCAGGCCGAGGGTCAAACTATCCCCAACTTGGTGGTTCTCGCAACAAGCAGCAGTATGGAAACTGGCTGTAGTACGTCACCCCATCTCAGCAACACCATGCCAATTGTCAGAAACCCTGATGTTAACTTGGTAATTAATTTATTCTGTTGGACATTACATTTTGTTAAGAGTGTGTATTCCCTGAATGTAGGATCTGTAGCAATGTTCTTCCTTTTGACTAAAGCATGATACGACAGACACAAGTTGAGCAGCAAACAAATTTCTTGAATTTTCACTAGATAGTTTGATAATTAAAGCTCCTTACAAGTTCCAATGGTACTTTACACGTCGAAGAAACTATTCAGATTCGTCGTCGTCTACTCCGTTGGTGTAACGCCGGTCGTCGTCGTCTGCTCTTGCGCCGTGACCGTCGTCTTCTTGGGCTCAGGCTCTTCGACGTCCTTGCGCTCGTAGAAGTGTGGCGCGATCTCTACCAGCCATTCCGGCTTGAGCTCCATCACCTGCCACATGTACTCCTTGGTCGTGAGCACCAGTTCGTGGTACACCACCCAAAGCGGCAGCGCCTGCGCCACTCCGGAGCTCGGGTGGATGAACACCGTCTGCCTGCTCTTGACGGCGCGGTACGACCCGTCCCTCTGCAGCCGCGCGGTGTGGCAGAAGTACCCCGCCGTGACAGCCTTCCTAGCCACGTTGAGGTCGCCGATGGCGGAGCACGGCGTGATCTCCAACCGCTCCATGAGCGCCTCCAGCTAGTCCCGCACGTCCCGAGCTGTTAGACTTATATATAGGCCCGATCCCCTATATAGTAAATAGTGTCTCACACTTCTGTCTATACACTTCACTTCTACATGGTATCAGAACGAGGTTCAGATATCCCCACGCGCTAGCAACTTCTCGCCGGTGAGCTAACGCCTCCTCTCTGTCGCAGACGTCTCCTCTCCTGGTAGGCGAGCTAACGCCTTCGAGACCCCTCCTCATCTCCTCCACACTTTTTCCCTTTCACTTCTTCTCTGGTGGTTTCTCTCTTTGCTTCCTTTTCATCTTGGCCTTTTCATCTCCATCGTCTCCTCCGCAGGCGGTTTACTCCTCACCACCTCCATTACGTGACAAAGAGACGGTATTCATCCGCCTCTTGGTCTCGTCCACCTTCACCTACCATTGCATTCTCACCTCATTCTCCCTCCAAAGTTGCGTCGACGCTCCTCCGCGCTCGCGCTCCCCATCGGCTGGAACACTCTTCCAGCTTCCCCCATTCCAACACGCTCAACTGTCCGCGAACAGAAAACCTGCTTCTCGGATGCGAACCTTCTCCTTTCGCATCCGCAACCTGTCTCGTCTCTGGGTCCGCACCACTCCGCCGCGTTCGTGTGTCCACGGACGCGAACCATTGTTTCCCGGACGCAAACTTTTCCTTTTCCAAGTCCGTAGCTTTTCTCGTTTTCGAGTCTACATGAACCCGACGCGTCCACGTGTCCAAGGACACAAAACTCTATCTCCCGAACGCGAACTTTTTCTTTTCGCGCCCATGCCTCCCATCGTTGCTTCATCGGCTCCACACACGCGTCCATCGGCTTTGCCCTCCCCTCATCAATCTCGCGTCCCCTCATCGGCTTGCCACTTCATCCGACGCGTACGCATGTCCACCGCAACAACATCCTATCTCCCGGTTAGCGGCTTCTTATCCACTTTCTGCTCATCGGCTTCTCCCTCTCTCCTATCCTCATCGGTTTTTACCCGTTCTATCGGCTGTTCTCCCATCGGACCACCCGCATATGATTCCCTCACGTCTCGTCTGCCCTCACCATGATCACCGAGTTAGCTCTTGGTTCAGGCACTCTCCCTGTCGCCAGGTTTGATTCTCTTCCGACCATCGGTGCCCTCGACACTGTTTCGACCACGCCAATGTTCTCGTCACCCTACGGCACAGTCAACGTGAAAGATCACATCCTGAATTCACTTGACCTGAATGCCAACTACTCAAAGTTGATCTTTTTTTTAAATCTTTGTGCGGCAAGTTTGGCCTTCGTTCCCACATCGATGGCTCCACTCCCCTCCGCCCCGATGACCCCTAGTGGGACATCGTCGAGTACTGCGTCCGTAGCTGGCTACTCGGTTCGGTCGATAACTCCATTCTCAACCTTGCCATGAAAGATACCGATTCTACCGCCCACGACCTATGGATGGCTATTGAGCAGCTCTTCTAAGCAAACAAGCAGCCTTACACCATCTTCCTCCTAAACGAGTTTCACTCCATGATACAAGGGGACAACTCTGTCTCCTCGTACTACCAACGTCTTAAGGTCAAGGCCGCCGCTCTCCGTGATGTCGGCTATTCTATGGCTGACTCCTAACTCGTCCTCGCTCTCTTGCGTGGACTTAACTCTCGATTCTCCAACACCGCCGATGACATCGCCAACTCCATCCATCTTCCCATGTTCGCCCGGGCTCACGACATGCTGGTTCTTAAGGAACTTCACCTGGCGAATGATGAGAAGACCATCACCCACACCGCTCTCATCGCCGCAGTCGGTTCTGGTTGCACCAACCCTAGCGGCTGCCGTCCACCGTGTGCTGCTGCCTTCTCCTGCTCCCTCGACACTTCCTCCGGCGGACATGGGTTTGGCCATGGCAATAGGGCCCGAGCCGGTGGCAGCGGCAATGCGGTACACCTGATCTGACTAAGAGTTTGAACCTAAACGATGCAGCCTTGGACATAGCAAAATATACTAGGATAGTGGCAGGACTTACCCCTTCGTCGGAGATCGAACTTAACCGATACAACCCTGCGTTGAGAGCTAAAACCTGCCGATAAATATCTAGATGAACTAGGGTGGTGATGCGTCGAAGTAGTATTGTGTTGATCGATAGATGTCTTACATATTTTCAGGGGTCTATATTTATACCCTGAATTTACAGAGTCCGACGTGTTTACAACCACCATTGGACGTTATCTCTTAACAAAAATAACAGAAAATATCTCTAAAATAATTAACTAAACTAACTAAGACTTTCTAACCATATAGGATACAATTTAACTAAAGATAATACCCTGCCGTGAATCCCACGGTTCCTCTATAAACTCGGTCTTATTTGGATAATCTTCTATTTTTAGACCGAATCTTTCCTTGCTCCACTCGATCGACTTCCTTCCTATAGCAATCGGACCTTATTGCACTCAAGTCGATCCTTTTCCAATCTCTCCTTGGGCTTGTCATAAAATTCCTTTTCGGACCTAACCCCATCTGAATAATTTTCTGTCCTCAAACTGATCCAGTCTTCCACTAATTTGATCGGCTTTGTCCCACGAGCCGATCAATATTTCCATCGGCCGATCCTGTTTACAGGCTGAATTAAATTCCAGCGTTAACAAATATACATGGTTATTGCATTGACCTAGGGGTTGATTCGAAAGACTCGTATTAACCAGTTGTATTCTGCCGAAAAACTTCTCTCAACCAAAATTTCAATACCCTTATGGACCATATCTAACATTACCTTTACTGGATATAACCAAAATATCACTGACATATCTGCTCATAGAAAAATTGAGTTTAACTTAGTAAGAATTTAATTGTCACGTCTAATACCATATATCCGATATTTATAAACTGATATATCAAATTATCTATAGATTTAGCAATGAAACTAACAAACCACAAATCTAACACTAAAACTATTCATAAATTTAGAATAATACTATATATATACTATTTTATTTCATCACTGAGAATCAATTTTATAAATTACATAAATCTTTATCTCCGTACGAATACACAAACCAGCAAGGCTTCACCGTTTTCCTTTTGCCTCCTCTCAACCTCTAGTTTTTTTATTCCATTGAGTTTTTAAACGGTTAGGAAGGGTTTTATAGTCTGCTACCTAAAAACACATAGAAAGCAACAAAGAAGACCACTTATAAAACTGTCAGACTCTCTTCCCTCCCGCGAGTGGGCTAGCAATTTTGTGGTGGCTTCTAGGACGAAAAAATACCCTCGGCTAAGGCAACAAGGAGACCGCTTGTAAAGATGATAAACATCTCCTCCCTCACACGTTCTATCGCCTAATTTTACAAACTAAACCTATTAGAAAGATAAAATATCCTTAAGACGGTATCCTACACCGGCTATTTGTCCCTTTATATTTAACGTTATTTGAGAGGATTTATAAATTTTTAAATATTTTTTATAAATATTTTAATAAAAATATATAAATAAAAATTAGAAGGGAAGTGCCCTGACCTCTCGAAAAAGCGTTAGACGGGCAACCGGGCTCAATCGTAGCTCTTATTTTATTTAAAGAGAAGATTACACGGAACAAGCACCTTGGACTGGACGTCTGTAACAAAAACAGATCAACAAGCATCTGGACGCTCCTGCGCATGGCATAGAGATAAGGGACCATCGCATCTCGCAAGATCACAACGCGTTTTGGCTGATGATTCGACGGGCTCTTCCACATTACACTATGCATACGCTCCGCGAAACAGATCTCCTGGTCTCTCCCCGCGCGCTGTGTTGACTATGACAGCTTTCCGACGCCCCAGCGCACTGCGGGGCTAAGACTTGCGCCGGACGAGGCGGATGTGGTGGTGGTGCGTGCCGTCGGCAGTGTTCCCGTGGCCTTCGCCGTGGTGGTGATCGGTGTGGTGGTCACCGTGGTAGCCGTGGCCGTGGTCGTGGTCGTGGTCGTGGCCGTGGTCGTCGAGGTGCCAGCTGTGGCGGTCGGGCTGGACCCAGCGGCCGTCGGGGGCGCGGACCATGCCCTTGTTCTCGTCCTGGCGCCAGCACGGGGGCACGCAGTGGTGGTCCTTGAGGAAGTCGCACGCCTTGTTCACCAGCGCCGGGTCGCGCCCGCTCGCCAGCACGAATCGCTCCCCGCGCCCGTGGTACCTGCACGCACGATCGCACACACCCCGTCACCGACCGACCGACTCCGAAAACACGTCAGTATATCATAGTAGTAGATTCGTTCTGCTGCTCCACACGGTGGCACGGTCTTAACCAACGAAACAGCACAGGCGTACAGCACGATACTAGTATATTAGCGGCTGCCCCCAGTCTTAACCAATGACACGCCGTACGTGTGTTTGGTCTTTTGGTCGTTGCGGCATCTGGCTGGTGTGTTTCAGGCTGGCAGGCTCACGGCACCTTGATGGTTAATTGGTCAACTGTACCGTACCAGATCATCGGTTATATAACCGGCACGTGCTTCTTCAATACTCCTAGCACCATGACAGTAGCTAGCAACACTAAGACGGAGTTACCCTCTCTTCTCCCGACATGTAGACATTAAAACAGAGTGTATATTATATAATTAATTAAACATTAACTTAATTTTTTAAAATAGATTAATATAATGTTTTAAAACAATTTTTCTATACATTTTTTTTAAAAAAACATAACATTTTAAAAAATATACGTGTAAAACGAGAGAGTAGCGGTTTGAAAAACTTATAAACTAACAGCCTAACATGGTGTGATAGGAGTATTCACTAATCATGTCGCACTGTGGATCGGCCTACAGTAGTACTAGAATACTGTAGCGCTTGATCGACGTTTATTGATCTGTCATACAGCCTGGCATCCCCTCTTAAATAAACCTAACCTTGCTGACACCGGTGTAATTACAGGTAGTAGCACGTACTAAAAGCAAGTCACTATCAGTTCTGTCATTCCGCAAACTTTCTGTAAGGCTTTGCAATCTGATCGACTACAGTATAACATGTGAACTAGAGTAGAGTACAAGTTGCAGCAATATATGCAAATGCAACGTCACTATTGGGTGAAACTTGATGCTAGCAAAGTTCTCCAAGGCATTCGACATCCTACTACGTAATGTAAGTAGAGAGCGCAAATTGCCCAACCAAACGACTGCGCTACTATCACAAAATGCTACCCGCCGCCCTTTTTAAAATTTTGCCATTAACCAATAACTAAGGCAGTTGTATTTATTAGTATGTTTTGGAAAATAGAAACGCTTGTTCTAGATGATGATGGATCACGCACGCTAGCTAGCTCAAACAAGTAGACTCATTATTTCACTTATGCTTATAAGATAATATTTAAATTTTAAAAATTAGTTTTTGAGTTGATTTTATATTTTTTTATCGTATTTTATTTTATAATATTTGTTTTTAAATCGTTAAATTTACGTATATAAAAATTTAGTTATAAATTAATTTTTAATTAATGTATGGATAAATATAAATATAAAGGAATCGATGGGACTGCTTCACCGTCCTTACCAACTCATAAAAAAGAGAGGAACATGTCATATCATTACACCTCATGTCCGGCATTACTTAATTGGTGACATGATCGATCTATACTAATACCACATGATGACATGATTTTTTTAACACATGTTGAATGCAAGCATCTATACGTACTCCTTTTTTTAAGACTATCTATACATATATGTTGCACTCCTGTAAACAATTGGCCAAATGATCACGGCTTCTGCCCTCCGGTCCGAGGCCCTTATTTCGTCATCAAGAGTTCTAATGATATGATCACTCCAGAATATTCCTGGGCCACACTACGTTTGAGACATTTTCTACTGTCGATTAGTTTTAAGCATTCGAGAATTACTCTTGCCCGGCGGCACTCTACTGTCATTTTCTGCCGTCCATTGGCCCCTTCAATCCTTTCAATGTACGTCAAAGACAGCCAGTCTCAGTCGACGTCATCACCATAAAGTTGTTAGCTTTAACTAAATCCAAAAAGTTGGCCCGGCGTGAGATAGGCATGCAGTGAACTCTTTAGTAAGAGGGATGAAGTAGTTTTGTTTTATCTCAGAATAAATTTATTAAATTATGTTGATGTCAAATTTTGTTATTGAAAATTATTTTCAATGACATAGGCATAGAGAGCTGTTTGGTTTGACGTCCTACCATTTTAGGTTGGGGTGCAGATGTATTCGGAGTTACCAAATCTTGTCGTGATTTGTTAAAAGATTGCTTTTGTCGCCTTATTTTGAGAACTTTTTTTTACCGAAATCAGCTCAGTTCTGACATTCGAAAGTTGGCTTTGGAGATTTGAGAATGGATGAGGAAGTACTAATTAAAAACGTGCAAGCTTGATGAGATAGTTGAGTTACCCGTCGAGGAGGTGGAGGTGCGCCTCGAGGTTGTGGAAACAGGCCGGGTCGAGCGTGTCCTTGAGGAACGGCGAGCGCTTGTGGTCGAGCGCGAGCTCGACGCCGACGTGCGCGTAGCACCAGGGCACCCGGAGGAGGCCCTCCGCCACGCGCCGCAGCATCGCCGGCGCCCCCTCGTTCAGTAGGATCCCCGGCATCCGCGCCACTCCGTCGTGCACGTTCACCACCCGCAGCGCCTTCACCCCGAGCTCCGCCTCGAACCTCTCCTTGAACCGCGCGTTCCCCACCCTCGGCCCCGCGAACGAGTACACGCACACCGCCGCCTCCTGCCATGCACGCACGCGGGCGGTTCAGTACGCCGCCGGCGATCGAGACAAGCATTGTACGTACCTTGTCGTTGTGGAGGTTGGCGCCGGACTCGGCGATGTCGTAGGCGCTGATCATGGCGAGGGCGCTGCCGAGGCTGTGACCGGTGACGGTGATGCTGACGTCCTCGCCGAGGGCGGTGTAGCGGGAGACGAGGCGGCGGACCTCCATGAGGACCTGCTCGCGGGCGGAGTACTTGCAGAAGCGGCAGGTGGGGTCCTTGTCGGTGTAGAGGTCCACGAAACCGGACTCGACCTTCACCTCGGGGTCTGGGCACGGGATGCCCTCGTCGGAGACGGGGCGGAGGAAGTCCATGAGGTCGGACACCCACTCGAGGCGGGTGACCGTGCCGCGCCACGCGATGGCGATATCGCGCCGACCGAGACGCGAGGTCTCCTCGTCGGTGGAGACGGCGACGTAGCCGATCCAATTGGCGCGCTGGCTCCAGATCTTGGCGCCGGCGCGGGACTGCGAGAAGAAGTTGGGGAAGCGGAAGTTGGAGGTGGCGTAGAGGTAGCGAGAGACGGCGTGCCCTCGCGAGGCGGCGGGCATGCCGAGGCGCTCGAAGAAGGAACGCCGCGGGTACTTGCAGCTGCCGCAGTAGCGCGACGCCGGGTCGTAGTCGAAGGCGTCGTAGCAGGCCTGCGCGAACTCGCCGTAGCGGATGAGCTCCGACCGGAGCAGCGGGTCCATCGGGTCGAGGAGCCCCGCCCAGTCGTCGCGCCCGTGGATCTCGCGCCATCGCGCGGCCAGCTCGTCGTCCTGTTGGTGCTGGTGCTGGTGCCTCCGCGCCCCGTGGCGCCGGCCGGGCGCGTCATCGTGGTGATACAGCTCTTCGTCCTCGTCCTCGTCCTCGTTCTCGTCCTCCGCCGCCGCGTCGTGTCCGTGGCGAACGACATCGTGCTCGAGCGGACCGACGAGGGAGGCGACCGCGTTGTCCCTCGTGGTCGCGGAGAGGAGGCGCAGCCTGTTGTCGCTGGCTGTGGTGGTGAGCGGGTGGCATGAAGCTGGAGCGCGTTGGAAGGAGAGCTGCGTGTGGGCGGTGGCGGTGGCGGCGCCGCGGTGGAGAGAGGAGATGTGCGTGGAGAGCTCGCGGCAGGAGATGGGCGCCATGGGAAGGTCAACAGCGAAGTCGCCCCCGATGTTTTCTGGACGTACCGACGTGGGGGAAATTGAAGGAGTTGTCTATCGATCATGCCTGGTGGGGAGATTGAAGGAGTTGTTTACTCCAATACTGTAGCATTGGTGTGTTTAATTAGAGGAGAACGAACGAGAAGGAGGAGATACAAAATCAATATCATATAATTAATTTAATATTTAATATTTAAACTTAAAAATATGTTAAGAAAGTATGTGTGTGAAAAATAAGTGATTTATTTTTCCTTTATTAGTCATATGAACGCAGCTAAAATAACAGACTTCCATGGCATCGCTTCTACGATTTGGATAAAAATTAAGTGTAACGTTAAACAAAAAATCTATTAGCGTATGTTTAATTATTACAAAATAATGAATTTATTTGCTATTTAAAGTAACTTCTATATAGAAACTTTTCGCATGAAATGTACCATTTAGCAATTTAAAAAACAAGTTAACGAAAACCAAGATAAAATTTACATAAAAGGGGTGTCTGTGAGATTTTAAATCTCAGTAGATAGAAAAGGAGAATTCAGATAAGTATAATAGCATGTTATAAGCTAGCTACAATCATATGTTGAGAAGAGAGACTAAAGACAAGTTTGGTTATTCCTATCTTGCCCGCGTGGGTGCAGGTGAGTGGTGTTTGGTTACCTAACACTCTAAAAAAATACACGGTAATACAATGTTACTACATGAAATCATAAAATTAATATGAAAAGGCTAGTTGGGCCAGCCAAGAGGTTAGCTCAAGGTCCAATTATTTATCCATTTCCCCATAACTCTAGAGAAACGCCCCTACCTCCCCCTAGCCATCATTCCCACATTCTCCCATCTCTTGCCCTGGTCAAGCTTCCTATTGCCCTATTGCTGGGGATGCTAAGAGAAAAGGAAGAGGAATGGAATGGAAGGGAAGAAACAGGAACACGGAAGAAATGGTTTCCCGTTTCTACCACTTGTTCTTGTGGAGACCTAGTACGTAATCCAAGATCTTTTCCCTATATTGCTTGTGTTTTAGGGATTAGATTGGGTGTTGTAGGCAATAAAGTTAGAGATCAACCGAGTTTTTGCTTGGCCTAGGATTTCGGTGACGGTAGTCTTCACGGTTCTAATTCAGCAAGAGGTTTGGTGATCAAATGAATTTTCCTAAAAATATGTTCTATACAAAAGTTGTAGATAACCTCAATATATATCGTTTGACCGAAGTGCGTAATTTTATCCCTAATGGTTTAGGAGGTATGAATTTATGAATTTGTCTGTCTAAATATGTGTGTTTTTTATGTAGTCAAAGTTCAGAGGGCTTTTAGAGGGTCTTATTGATAGAATCAGATAATATTGTCAGATAATATTGTATTTACAAAAGTTGTATCATAGTGATCTACCTACTGTACAAAAATGGTTACCTTTTAACTTATGCTTTGTCGCTATTGCCATTTTGATTGGTTGTTATGCAGTTTTGAGAGCAGATTCAATTATCTATTGTGTGCTATGTTTTAGGCCATTTAATTGGAAGTATTAAATTTTGATGTCTATATGAAAGTTGTAGTTATCTTTCTGTAGATTTCAGAACTTCTATTGTTTATTCTGTTATGTGATGTATACTTAGAATTATCAAGTAGTTAAGCCATGCTGTTGCTATAGGTAGATTGTATGTTCTATGTTTGGCGTCGTTTGTGGTGGGTTCTCAGTATAGAAAGTGAATATATGATTCTTGTTATTTGCATACTGCGTGAGGGTATGGAGGGTTTCTATCCTTAAGGAGTTACGTAAATAACTAGCATGTCTTCCTTAAGGATAGACGATGTCTCTATCCTTTCCACACAAGCAGTTAATATTGAGAGGGTGAGCGAAGTGGCACTGCAAGAGGGATTCTTGATTTGGCACCTATGCCCTTTTCCTTAATTCAGAGGATTGGGGTTCTTTTTCCTCGATTGGCACCTGTGTTTAAGAGAGCTCGATCCATCAACAACGGCGCCCGATAAAGCTACCGGTAGTAGCACTCATTTTTTTCTTTTATCCTTTGTTAGCTGTCTTTTTTACTATGTGTTTTGAGGGGACATTTGATAATATATCATTCTTAACATATGGATGGCATATTATTTGCTATCTTGACATACATTCAGTGAATCAGATGGTTACATATGTTAGTGAGAGTGGAAATTGCAACCTCCATAAGTATAGCAAATTATCAATAATTCCATTTTGGAGAGTCACTACAAATCTTCTATTGTTTTTTTTACATATTCCATGGGTGCCTTGTGCTGGTTTGGAATTTAGGAAACCTTGAGTGAAAATCTCATGAAAAGCTCTTCCGCTAGGATTGATTAGAGATCGTATGGTAGATCTTGTAAGGTTCTTTGCATTGGATGGATCTTATTATCTCGATGATGTGACACTTTGGTATAAGAAAACTTGCTGCTTTCACTATTATAACTTAATGGGGATAATTATGTTTTTACCCTATTTTAAAAGCTAACTACTATATTGACTTTACTTATTTGACCTTCGTTTTGAGAAACGAAGTCTCCATTTGGCCCTATTTCAACCGCACCATTAGAAATGGATTTAGAAAAAATTAGAAAATAAATTTAGAGAAGGAAGATGACTGAAAAGCGCTTTGGATTGGAATAATAAGGCTCGTCTTGGCCTCACGCCCATGTCGGCTTCAACCAGAAGTCGCACGCGGCTACGGCGCTACGCTAGGGTTACACGGGCGGCGGCGCGCGTGGGGCATGGAGTCGGAGGGAGGCGCGGGAGCTCTCCGGCTCCGGGCGTAGAGGGAAGCATGCGGCGGGGAGAGTGGAGGGAGGCGTGCGGTGCAGGGCTCGGAGGGAGGCGCGGGGAGCTCGCCGGCTCCGGGCGCAAAGGGAAGCATGCGGCGGGGTGCTCGCTGGGCGGAGGGAGGCGTGCGCGCAGGAGCTCTCCGGCGCTGGGCTTCCCCTTGTCGGCCACCGTCGCTTGGTTTCCCCCTCTTATTCACCAGTAATGCCGACGACAGAGGCGGAATGGGGCAGAGTACAGCAGTAGCTCCTCCTTGCTGAAATGGAGGAAACGGAGCTTCGCCTTGCTCGATCGAGGAAGCAGCAGCTCCAGCCACATCATGGATGGATGATGTGATTAGTTATAGCTTTAAAATTCATGCACATGGTTGGATAATCGAAGGGGAAAATGTTATCAATAGGACCCGTGAGGTGTATGGGTTCTATTTTTGGTGACTAATGGTGAGATCCACGATTGCCTGCAGTGGATTCTATGGTGGTGATTTGTATTTGGTGGAACAGGAGAGAGAGGAGAAAGAAGCAAGGAACTCCACAGGACGAGGAAGAATTTTTTCCTTTTTTATTCTTTGAGAAAGTAGAGTTAAATGAGCAAGGGTATAAACGTTACTTTTACCTTTAGTTGACACCGTTATGTTGCCTTCACAGAATAGAGTCAAACCTGATCTTCGTGTTTGAAAAAGAGGGTCAAGTGAGCAAACTTGAAAAAGCAGGGTAGTTAGCCTTCAAAACGGGGTCAAAAGCACCATCATCCCTTAAAGATAACTTTGACAAGATTTTGTTAGATATTATTCTATGTCGTGGTGCTAACCACTAAACAGTCAGTTTCTTTAAATGTAAATAAGAAACTACTATGTAGCAAATAACAAAGCATTTTCTAACAAGGTTCCTTCTGTACTTTGATGCAGGTATTCCTGCTATTGTTGCAAGGAATATGAAGATGAAGTCCAACTCTAACTCCATATATCTCCCTCTTGTTGCTAGAACCATACGATCTGCAGACACTGCAAGAAGCGCCACAAGTTCTGAGGGGACTGATTTTCTTATCATTGATACCGGCAGTGATGATGCTTTTAGTGTTATGGATGGTATTACTGGCACTCAGCATGTGAAGATCCCAATTTTTTTTCACTTTGAGTGATTCGCAAAGTGAAGGGTCTTATTCAGATGCCACATCCAGGTTGCTCCAGTCCGGTGCATCTGTAATTGTTATGTCTTTGGCTGGTCTTCAAGTACTCACTGATGATATTATAGAATGAGATTTTTCAAAAGTGGATACCATTGCCAGTGTCCTATGGGCTGATTACTCTTCAGCTAGTACTTTGGAAGAAGCAAATAATGTAAAGGTCCTAACTCGTGAGAAGGTAAAAGTTGCTGGATTCACAAAACTGGATGAAAAAGTAATGCAGCTGATATCGATAGAAAAGCCTATTCTAAGCGAAGCTGTTGCTGTTATCTGCAAGTCAGTACCAATGGTGATCATCTAATGTTACATATTTGGTAGTTGAAGTTTCCCTGGAATGAATTCAGTTTTACTTCACATCATCATTTCTAGCATATCCTCAACTTGAAATATAATTTTCTGTTTTATGATAACAGATGGAGGAAGTTGAGCTTCTAGTTGATGCTGCTTTTCGCCTGAGTGAGCCATTTTTGTTGGTTATTGTGGTAATTTTGGTTTACATTAAATGTTGTTAGCTTGCTTTATTGTGGTAATTTTGGTTTAGACATGATTCTTCTGTTGTTTGCATAAATAATGAAATTGTATTCTGTGGTTCATGGAAATGCTGCTTCTCATGCTGGATGACAGCCCTGTCATGGACTTCCTCAAAGCAATTTATATTATATGATTATTTCTTCCACCAAGGATTTTTTTTTAATTTTTTTATGAGAAGTTATGATCATGTTGGATCAATGCTTAGCACTTAGCAATTCTATTTTTTAGGCAGCTCAGATAAACTTCCCAATTAAAGTGTAGCATTTAATGTTGATTTTGGCTTATTTTGCATCATGAAATTTGGCTAAAAAATTTTAAAAACTAAAATTCTTTTTAAGAGGAGAAATATTGTTCGCACTATGACTGTATGATACTGAAATAGACTAAGTTTTTCTGGGAAAATCCATTTACAGCCCACACCTTTGCAATGTGTGGAAATCAGCTATCTCAACTTCCAACCTTGAACTGAAAAACAGATCCCAACCTGAATTCCCAAAGTAGAAAACCAGACATTTTGTGACCACAAACTCTAAAAGGCTGTTCAACTTTTAACCCTCAGGCTGGTTTGGTTATGTCTTCTGACATGCTGATGACCAAACCGATGTTTTAGCCCACATACCAGCCGACCTAGCAAAGTCTTTTCTAGGTCTGGCACCGACAAAATCTCAAGGGGTTGATGAGACAGCAAAAGCCACTAACGTGCAAATGCCACATAAACAAAAGCAATCCGGTTTTGCTGGGAGAGGGTTCAGAGTTACATGTTGAAAAATATCTGGTTTTGTAGTTTAGGGTTGATGTAAACTTCTAGAAGAGTCGCTATAAAATGGACATTTCTTGAAACAAAACTCATTTATGTCCACATCCTCATTTATGTAAATGGAAGCATATATGTCAACATCCTTGATGGTGATCCATTTGCATTAGCTGACATAAAGCCCCTTGCTTTTCTAATTCATCTTTCACTATAATCAATCATATTATAACTCCACCAGAGTAGTACAAACACAGGTCCTGTTCTACAAAGGCATAAACTGAACTGCTGTACTTGTCCTAATGAAATCAATTTATTTTATTGAAAAGTTGATCTGTTCTTCATAATGTCATACAATATATTGGTTTATCTATCTTTTCTGGCATTTATGTTTCTTAATTAGTCTCTCAATTTATCTCAGGGTGAATTTAACTCGGGAAAATCGACTTTTATAAATGCTCTACTTGGGAGGAAGTATCTTCAGGAAGGAGTTGTGCCCAGAACAAATGAGATCGTGTTGCTATCATATTCTGATGTTGACTTTGAAAGCGCAGAACGATGTGCGAGGCACCTGGATGGTCAGTACATGTGCTTATCAGCACCCATATTGAAGTTAGTACATAGTTGATACGCCTGGAACAAATGATAGCAACAGATGTTTAAGTGTGCCGTGAGATTTTTAATTGTCAATACATGTGCCATGAGATGTTTAATCGGTAGTCGGCACCCATAGTTGATATATGGTAAATACATGTGCCATGAGATGTTTAATTGTGTACTATTGAACAGATGAACCTAGTTGATACGCCTGGAACAAATGTTATTCTCCAAAGGCAGCAGCAGCTTACTGAAGAATATGTGCCCCAAGCTGACCTAATACTCTTTGTTCTCTCATCAGACAGACCATTGTCTGATAATGAGGTAATGATTATGATTATTTGATCGTGCCAATTCTTTACACATTTGATAGTCAAGAACTGTTTAGGAGAACTGTCCTTTGTTATTTGTCTTTTCTAGTAGAGCTAAAAACGTTCTTGACTTCTAGGTCAGATTTCTCCAGTATGTCCAGCAGTGGAAGAAGAAAGTTGTATTTGTACTAAACAAATTGGACCTTTATCAGAACAGTAACGAGGTTTGATACAAGCTTATATATCTCTAGTTAAAAATCCATGCAAAATGTTGCCTTTCCTATTTGCCCTTTTCCTGATTTCTGTTTTGCTTCTCAATCCAATAGTTGTAGCTTGAAGAGGCTACTGCATTTATCAAGGAAAATGCAAGAAAATTTCTTGACACAGAGGATGTGACATTATTTCCTGTATCTTCACGCTCTGCTCTGGAAGTCAAGCTTTTGTATTCAAAAAATGATGGAAGAGAGAGCATTATGGGGAAGCTTTGTTTAATGACCCTAGATGGAGAAACAGCAAGTTTTATGATCTAGAGCATTACCTATTGAGCTTCTTAGATGGATCAACAGAGAATGGAAAGGAAAGGGCCCAGCTGAAACTTGAAACACCAATTGGAATTACAGATCATTTGCTAACGTCATGTCAAAGACTTGTGAAACTAGAATATGAAAAGGCTATTGATGACTTAAAGTCCATCAAGGATCTTGTTTCTGGTGCAAACAATCATGCTGTGAAGATTGAGGCTGACAGTGATTCTTGGCAAGGGCAGATTTCATCGCTTGTAGGTTTTCTGAAGATGACTTTCTGTTTTACCCTTATGTGCTTCAATTCTACTATGATACATTCCCTATTTGCAACCATAAGGCATACATAGTAGTTAGTTTTGATGCAAAAAAAGAGCAAACATACAAAATAATGGTGTTTTTCCTGCTGTTTATTCCTTCTTTCTCCTTGCAAACTTTATGTGAACAAAAAAGTGGCAGTCTTCCTCTCCTTTCTAAGGAAATTATGAGGGTAGTTTGGTTTTTCTTCCACTGGTATCTACTTCAGTTGAGATATCCTTAGTCCATATGTAATAGTGTATAGTTGACAAATATCTTAACCTTGCATTGATATTTTGTTTTTGTCTTGCAGATTGGGGGAGCTAAAGGCCGAGCAATTTCACTCATGGAATCGACACTTCAGTTGTCAAACTCAACTCAACTCAACATAGGCTTTCAATTCCAAACAAGTTGAGGTAGGTTAGAGTTAAAACCTAACAAGAATCTTCAAATCACGGTTCAGATACGTCAATAGCTGTTTTTCAAACATTTCTATTAAGTACAAACTTTTAGCTATATTTTATACTTTTAAATTCCTCCTTATTATCCCTCACTATGTTAGTTTTAGTCTAATTCCTCCTTATTATCCCTCTCTATGTTAGTTTTAGTCTTTCTCTACTTCAGTTGTCAAACATTGACCTTATTTTTACATACACCCTTACAGGGGAAAAAGCACTCCCACCAAATTTACATCATTTTTTCAAAATGATATTCTGAGTCCTTCCCTTGATGATGCAGCAGTACGTTGAATGCTCATCTCATTTACATATCATATTAAGAATTTTCTTTCTACATGTTTGTATTTTCCACATTTTCTTGCGTGCCATTCCGAAAAATTTGTCCAGGTTTGTTGCAAACAATTCAGACACATAAATATCATGAGAGCATGATTAATTCCTGGTGGCTGGTTACTATTTGCTCATGTCGATTACTCCTATTTGTTTAAAATATTTGTAGAATTTTCTTCATGTTGGTTATTTAAAATATTTTAATTATTTGCATCGTGGTGCTTATTTGTTCATGTTATCCACAAAACTTTCTTTTTTCTAGAATTTGCTAAGTGAATATTCTACATGGTTGAGTTCTACCAATGTCCCTGAAGCAAATATATATGTGGAGTGCTTCCATGAGAGATGGGGTGCGTTGGTTGCGCAGGAGCAAAGGGTTTTGCCAGAGAAAAATGAACTTGTTAATGAAGAGGAGAAACTCTGCATAAAGGCACTGGACGGCTTCAGTGCTAGTGCTGCTGCTAAGGTTTTTGAAGAAGAAATTCGTGAAGTGGTATGCCTATGAAGGTATAGTTCTAGCTTTTTTATATATACAATATATTTCTTTATTATTCCTGAAACTGTAGAATATGCTTATCCTTAAAAAACTAATTAGGTGTGACTTCTAAGCCCTGAAGTTTCAGCACAGATAAGAAAGCCTAAAACTACCGAAAGGCCTCAAGTGATACTGATATAGAAAGTCCAAGTCATGATGTACCAACTATGATAACATTAAAATAGCCTGAAGTAGGGGAGTTAGACTGAAACTTTGATTCTTTTTTCTTAGTGAAAATGATAATAATGGTCTCTTTATTTAGAGGGTGTTCCTAAAATTATATAGTAAGTCATTATGTACCAAATGTTTTTAGTAGAGATTTTATCATAGGCAAGTAATTAGTATTTGGGGAAGTAGATACTCTTGCTGGGGTAGATGAAGCCTTCCTATTACTACTTCGTACTTCCTATGGTTATCAATTTTGTTTCAGAGCATCTAGTTTTGAGGCCGTCTCTGATTTCATTTTACTTGTTTTTTCTTGGCTGTTCTCATTCTGAGCATTGCTATTGTGTTGTGAAGGCTTTGGGAACCTTTGGAGGGCTAGGCTTTGCTGGATTGTCAGCTTCTCTTTTAACCTCTGTTTTGACAGGTACACTTGAAGATCTTGCTCTAGCTCTTTGCTCAGCTGGCGGGTAATTCTTGATTGATAACTAGAGGCCACTTTTTAGTAAAATAGGTTTGCAATGCATGGAATCGGCTGATATGAAACTATATGCATATTGATCTAATGGACAATACTCCTTTTTCAGGTTTTTTGCAATATTGAATTTTCCTACCCATCGGAAGCTTGCACTAGAGAAGATCAAGGCTGCTGAAAAACTATTTTCAAAAGTTGACAAAGCTATTCAGGAGGATATATCCCTTAGTGCTAATAAATTACTTCATTTTGTGAAGAAAGGGACTAAAATTAACATGAAGAGATATAATAATAAGGGATTTGAAAAAGTGAAATATATATATAAAGATCTATACTTAAGAATATTTGAAAAACAGTTATTGACGTGTTTGAACCGTGATTTGGAAGTTCTTGGGTTTTAACTCGTAAGTTTATTTCAACTTACTTAGAACTAAAAGTCAAAGTCTGTGTTGAGTTGAATTGAGTTGAGTTGAGTGTTAGAAAGTATCAGCAAACCTTATCAATATGCATGTCAGCAAAAGATAGATTGGTTGCAGGGTGTTCAGGGTGAGTTGTCTGCTGTTGAGCGTAAGCTCCAAACTTTGAATGCTGAAATTCAAAATCTTCATGAATCATGAGGTTTCAATTCCATTGACATTATCTTCATTTATTTGCACCCATGCCTTGTATGGTTCATCTTATGCGCTCATCAAATTTTGTTAGTTGTAGTATTGTGGTGGTGCTGTCGATAGACATGTCTGTATTATATGTTGTACCTTCTCAACAAGTGAGACTGATCGGGTAATCATGAGCAATGCACCCACAGGTTCAATCGATCATTTGTTCAAATGTTTTCCCCGTTCTATGTTAGTTCCCAGGGACATTACAAAAGCTATGCAATGGTGTTATTACTAATCTACTGCCCTACACATGAAAGTGTTACTGCATTATGTCACTACATGCATCTTTATGTCCTGACTCCTTATCGGTTGGATTTAGATTGAGTTTCTACATACGTAGTATTTAAACGGTTTTTTATATTTGAGTGCAATTTTTAAATCCGTGAGCGTTTTTCATAATATTATGGTTACCTTTAATACGACTGCTTCTTGTCGTACACAGTACAGAATACACATCATGGAAATTGTATATATACTATTATTCCAGTCGTATATACTCCAATCTATTCATTTTTTTAGTCCAGTTGGCATTTCGTATCACCCTTTTTGTAATGCAAAGTTCTTCGTCGTCTAATTAAGACAAAGGACAAGCACTACACCATTCGTTGGTAGTTGCTTCAGCGGAAATCTTGTGGCTGTCGTGCATCTGGGCATCCAGCCTTTCGGTTAGTACCATGCTACTGAGTACAACTAGATACTGTTGATAGCTTAGTCAAATGCATCTGAGTGCTCATAAAACCTCCTCTGATTGGAGGGCTTGGCAACAAATGGTGATGTGCCTTGTGCCACTCTCTTGCTCTCTTTATTTTTCCTTTCACTACCAACAAGTCTTAGGTAGATGCATGCACAGATAGTATCAGGATCCTATGCAGTTTA
This sequence comes from Oryza coarctata, assembly GCA_030770085.1. Taxonomy (NCBI): domain Eukaryota; kingdom Viridiplantae; phylum Streptophyta; class Magnoliopsida; order Poales; family Poaceae; genus Oryza; species Oryza coarctata. The sequence continues at coordinate 13,262,445 of CM061471.1, forward strand.
TATAGCAACTGCAACTTTAGCAGTTGCAGCCCATTGTGACCGTTGGATCGATGGAGCCAAAGGCTCAGATCTGCGCTGCCACACTGTTGCGCCTCCTACGCTACAGTAAACTCTGAGCAGTATTTTCAAGCTATCTGAACCGTTGGTTTTTGATCCAACTGCCCTACTACGACTGCTAAAGTTGCAGTCATAGTAACGACTGCAGGGGATCGTAATCCGCACAGATACCTGTGCAAGCTGCACGGTATATCAATGAGCTTGTAGGAAACAGATGCCTTATTCTCTCTTTATTTGTGCATGCGTACACATCATACACACATCCTCGAGTGTGCTCCCGTAATCGCATAATTACGATTATTAGGGTTTAAACTTTAATGGATAGAACCATCTATCGACACACGCCGAATGTGCTTCCCCAGACCGAACTTATTCTCTCTAGGATTGGAAAAAAAAAGGCTGCCTCAAAGTTCAAACATTCCGGTGAGCAATACGCCAGTGTTCCAAGATTATTTCTACTAATTCCTTTAGCGAAGATTAATTAAAATGCAGTTGAATTTTCGTACGTGCTACCGAAACTAGCACCTAATGGGGGTGCCTAATCGCCTACCATTCCATGTGTTTGTCCTTGGTTATGTTTGTTTTGCTAAAGCGTGTCGTGGAGTATTTTTAATTGCTTGTCCTGCATGTAAAACTGTTAAAAAAGCATCTTACCCACAGCTTAAAAAAATCTCTCAATGTGAATTACAATAAAAAAATTATAATTTTTAAGATACCATAATAGATTATAATTCTAGAGATAACAAAACAAATATTATTATATCTCTTTTCATATCTCTAACACTCTCTCAATCATAATTTATCAAGTTTGATATTGTATCTAAATTTCTCTAACGGACGAGCTGACAAGTGTTTTATGAATCCATTAACGACTTGATCACTTGTACGTACAAACTAAATATTCACTTATTTTTTCTACCTTTTTCTCACAAAATGATAATAATGAATCTCTATATGTTTTATCCTGTTATTGAAAAATTAGATTAGCTGATAAATATGTAGCACCCAAATTGTCACACCATAATTGGGCTACTTATAGTGCTTATATATAAAGTTATTTTAGCAAGGACTAAACCCATGTTATATTCACAGTTGTATTGGCTAATGCTTTATATTCTGACTCAGTATTAGAGCGTGAAACTATTACCAGTTTCCTTGCACTCTATAATACCAAATTGGGCACTCCATAATAACAAATTGGATTATAAGAATATAGCAAATCCATCAGTAAACCTCTTATTATCAAGACTCATTGCCTAATCAATATTAGAAAATGAGGATTTCCCTATCCTTAATCCTAGACTAGTTTTTAAATGAATATATCTTAAAATTCTTTTAATTACAGCCCAATATTCAGTTATTGATAAATGTAAAAACTAACATACTTTGTTGATAGAGAATGAAATAGCGGGTCTGGTAAGTGTGAGATATTGTAAAGCTACCACTATACTCCTATATTGTGTTAAGTTCTTAGGTCCAAGTAAACTGTCTTTATAAGCTGATAACTTCCCTAAAGTAGATAATTGAGTGTTAACATGTTTACAATTTATCATTCTAGTCTTCTTGAGTAAATCTACTGTATATTTTGTTTGAGTATAAAGGATACCATTCTTTAATTTATTTACTTTTATGCCAAGGAAGTAATGTAGTTTTGTAAGATCCTTAAGAGCAAACTCTTGATTAAGATCCTTGAGTAGAGCTGTAATAGTCTTTTGTGTGGAGCTAGCAATAATAATATTATCTACATAAATGAGAATAAAGATAACATTGTTACCTTTATTATAAAAGAATAATGATGTATCTGCTTTTGAGGCCTTAAAACAAGATTACACAGTTTTGTACTTAGATGAAAATTCCATGCTCTTGGTGTTTGTTTAAGAGCATAGAGTGACTTGTTTAGTTTACAAATAAATCTAGGCTTACCTTTATCCTCATACCTAGGAGGTTGTTTTATATAAACTTCTTCCTTCAGAACGCCATGAAGAAAAGTATTATGTAGATCCAGCTGTCTAAGCCTCCATCCCTTAGAAATAGCAAGCAACAGAATAATCCTAATGGTAGTAGATTTTACCATATGACTAAATGTATCCTCATAGTTAATGACGTATATATGCTTAAACTCCTTTGCAACTAGACGAGCTTTGTACCAATCTAAACTTCCATCAGATTTTCTTTTGACCTTATATACCCATTTACAATATATGACATTTCTTTCCTTCCTAGGTAGAACAAGATGTCAGGTATTATTGTTCATTAGGGCCATATATTCTAAATCCATAGCGTTTTTCTAATCTTTCTACATAAAAGTTTCTTTTAGATTTTGAGGTTCACTAGTAATTGTTAAATAAGACCACTTATCATACCTTATGGTACTATCGGTGTACACTTTGTTTTTACGAATTTCACTCTGAACCCGTGTGTGTGGCCAAGGCAATGTTGCCAATGGTGTACTTGATTGTTTTGCCCCAGCTGACAGCGTAGCTAATTCAGAAATAGTTGATCTCTGTGGTCGTGTGTGGGGCGTAGCTGATTTAGACGCAGTCGATCTCTGTAGTCATGTGTGTGGTGCAACAGATAGTTGCAGTAGCCGATAGCACATCCAATTGTTTTGTTGTATCCAATGACGCAATCAATTGTCCAACTGATAGTTCCCCTGCAGTCGGTGGCACAGCCGATTGTTCTGTCGTAGCCGATGACGCAGTCGATTGTCTAGCCGATAGTTTCACCATAGCCAATGACGTAGCTAGTTGTTCTGTCCTAGTCGATAGTACAACTGATGATGCAGATTATTCTGTCATAGCCGATGGCACAGCCGATTGTTCGTCTGCCTTAATATTTACTATAGGAACCTATGAATGCCTTGCAAATTGCTCATCAACATCAATAGTTTTATCAGTATTAGAAATATTAGCCACTGGAATAAGCAACTTTGCCGATACCACCAGCTCGTAGCTTTTATCAAGACCAGCGAGGATGTAACCCACCATATCTTCATCGTTCATTAGCTTTCCTACTGCCGTCATCTCATCACCAAGTGATTTTATCTCTGTGACACACTCTGTAACACTCTACTTTCTTTGGAAGTGATTCCAAGTGCAATATGCATGTTCACAGATCATACACATGTTTGTGTAGAGAATATCTTATTGATTGCTCTTCAGGCTTGTGCAACAGTGTTCATGTTTACCATATGCATGAGTACTTCCTTGAAGACCATCGATAATAGGAAGCCGAGAAGCTACTAATTGGTGATAGCTCATTCATCATACGCTAACTTAGATTTTCTCATAGTCTTGTCTCCATCTTTAACATCGATTAGCACTACTGACGCAATGATTGGACCGGTGAGATACCCTTCCATGCAGACACCTTATATAGTTGGAAGAATTTGTGCCTTTTATAGGAGAAGATTGGTTTTTGTCAACTTTTTGATGACGATGTGGCCAAATAACGGATTAGCGATGGCTCCGGTAGAGAAACTCGTTATGACTTCATTAGATGAGATCTAGATGTTTGTGGAGGAGAGGCTCTGATACCATATAAAATTAGTAAAATTATTCTACTCTGTCAGGAGCCACTATTGCGTATTTATATAGACAAAAAAAACTCTTAAAGTGGATTACAATAAGAAGATTAATATACTCAATAGATTAAAATTTTTATTGTAAAGTAGGAGGTTACAATATTAGAGATAAGGAAATAAATATCTTTTATTATATGATATTATATACATAATATTGTACTTTTTCTATATTTATCACTGCATGCATCATAGCATTAGTAGCATAAACTTTTTGCTCCCCTTTACTTTAAAGAGTACAATGCATAAAGATTGCCTTTGCCGTGCTGGATTCAGCTCAACGCTCGTTGGACACATGCAAAGCACAAACACAAAAGAAGGTTAGGATGATTGTTTACCTTGTGTTAAAAAGGTTCTGAGTTGACGTCATTGGGGGTAATATATTAAAGTCATCGAGACTATGCCAAAATATTGTTTTGAAAGTATTTTTTGATAGTCTCTACTAATATTATACTATCAGAATTATTATCATAAGTCATCTTAATCGTTAATTTATAAATGGTAAACATCTCTGTTTTTAACATTGTCGTCATGAATAGCATCTGACACCCAGATCCAGCTACCCGAAGTAGCGAGGGCTCGCATGTCCGCGAGACAACAAGAGTCATGCATGATTTTGCTTGAGAGGAAGAAGTGACGAACTTTACGGTGCTCAAGGGTATAGTATGTAGGTGACTAGGCTTCACTTTGTTTTTAGGGAGACAACGTCTCCCTAGCTACGTAAACTACTCCCGACGTGTCGCAATTAGTGAAAAGCTAATCCGCCATTTTAATCTTTAACTACTAGAGAAAGAATGACTCATGGTGGCCTGCTGGTGCCAAACCATGGAATTATCTGTTTGTCGGCTTTTTTCCGAGGCACCGGTTTGTGCTCCAAATCAGTGAGCTAGCTAGAGCTAGAGCTAGCTGCATCCGTTTCTTCATGTACGTACGATTTCGATGGATCTCGCAAATCTGAACAAGGTGACAGCACAATCCGAGCTCGAAGTGACGCTACGCACATTGGTTGATTCACTGGTGGCCAAAGATCTCACGTTGTCTCTGAAACTCTACGGCCGTTGCCGGCCAACTTTGTCTGAAACCCCAGCATATCATCCAGGAGAAAAGATTCTGAACTACTGGTGTCAACAGGGAGAAGAACGCCACTGACGCCCAAAATGAGAGGCCATAGCATGGTGGCCAATTCCAGATGTGGCTAGACCATGGCACCATCACATTTCAAATCGGTGTATTATGGTATTCATTTGAAAGTATGCAATACATGGAAACAAAGCTGAATAACAGAAGGTATAGCTAAGTTCTTAGACAGGGGACCAAGCTCTCAAAGCAAAAGGCATGTCCATATCTTGGAGCAACATTGTCCAGTCATTTCTCCAGAACCAAAAAGATGAGCTTAGCTTAAGAACATACATGTTTTGCTTTCTGCATAAGAAGGCTAGCTAAAGGCAAAAATAACTAATTCAAAGGCAGACATATTATTATATAAGTATGGAGCAGTACTCTTTCACTTAAGAAGGCAAAAAAAGGCAGGGACCAATGTAGAGACAGGGCTTGTAGGTTGGTACCACCTAACCAACCCTAGATACTCTTAACATTTATGCAAAAGTTAGAATATATAGGTAATGTAGGGTTATAGGCTATGTCAAGCATATTAAGCTTGCAAACTACCTCAGCCGTCCAAATTATAGTGACCTTCAGAAGTGTTTATGTAAGATATATTACTACTGATTTGACAAAAAAATCTTCAAAAGCTATGATTCTCTCTAAAAAAATGCATGCACATAGTGAAAACTGCTATATAATTACAATCCATTCGAATTCACTAAATGGTTTGAACTAGACCAATTGATAGCAACTCTCTGGTGTGGAACTGTAACTATCTAGTATCATTTTTCTTTTTTTTTTGTTTTTGGGTTTGGGTAATCTCCAAAAAAGAGACAAATAATCAGAACAAAATCAACATATGCCATGTACAGTACCATCCATTGTGTCCAACATATGTGAGGGGCGTTTCACCTTTTGGTTTTGTTCTTATCCACTATTCAGAGAATCAAAAGCTAGAAAAGCACAAACCGGAAATTGACCTCTACATCGAATTCTTTTTTTTTCAGAAAAAAGGTCAAAAATTAAGAAAGTACCCAACCAGTGCGCATATTTATATCTCCTCCACAAGATGGGAAAAGACCTTTTTCCATTTAAATTGCTAGAAATGTATTTATTTCTACCCTTACTAATTATTTTTTCACATCCGAAAAATTCTGAACCATCAATTCTGAAGTCTGATTGGTGCAGGGGCATCCACAATGGATTTAGATTCTTTCAACTGCCGAGCAAACTACAGTAATCCTCAATATAAATACATCATATGGACACTGTCTACTTCACAAAACAATAATTAGCAAAGCAATTAATCCCACAGAGAAGAAAAAGGAGAACTTGACCAATATTTGTGCACCATGACACTGGTACTGCTATGACTGACACTTCTAGCAAGTGCAGACGTTACATTGGAGCGTTGATAATCAATGTTAGTGCTAATTATTTACACCATTACGAGTGCATTATTTGTCCACGGTATCCTCATCCATCCAAAACCTCTGGATGTGTACACAACGTGCCCTGCAAATTTAAATCAACTGATTGGATCAACTTATTTCTGTCCCAAATGCAATATAATGTCCAAGGGAGGTGATGTGACGTGAATGCTCACCAAAAACTTTTTTTTGGGGGGGTTAATTGGTGGTGATATGGATGATATGAGCTAGGAGACCATGGCGACAAATGAAACACGCTGACAAATAAGGTGGCCCACCGAGGAAACCTGCTGCACGATACATGCTCTTTTCTTTTATTTTGTTATTAAGACTTGGACAAGTACCACCGAGAAATTTGGAAAAGGTGGGTTATGTTGGAATGCTATTTCATTGAAACACGAGGCCCTTATCTTCCTCCTAGCCTCATTCCCTTCTCTCGGTGCATGCAGCCACCGATGCTCAAGGATGCCATAGAGGCGTTGAAGAAGGCCGTCAATATGATAATAGGTGGAGGGGACTATTGGCATGAGAGTTAGATGAGGCACGTGGTACCAGTGGCACCTCTATTTATTATGCTTTAATCATATCAGAGTTAGTTTAATCGATATAGAAGTGGTCAAAATAATCAAATAAATTAAAAAGAGACGAAAGAGTCACTGTTTGAAAATAGAATTTTAATAAAGCCTATTTATAAAATAGTATTTCAACGAAACCTATTTTTAATAATAGCTTACATCCAAATTTCTTAGTACCATTTCTTGGCCTTTTCTCCACATTCTCTATTCCTCGAAGAGTCATTCCATCACCACATTTTATTCTAGTCCGATATAGTTTGAATTACCTCTTGGAAACTTTTCATGAAATCCACCTGACAATGTGAGGGAAAATTTGCACATAAGTACAAGTTATATTATGAGTAAAATAAACTACATGTCCCTAACTTGTCCAGTGGGTTCACTTTGGTCCACAAACTTTCAATCTATAGTTCTAGCTTCCTAAACTTGTCTAAATTGTCCATTAGAGATAAAATCTCACTTCACACCATCTACGTGGCAGCCACATGGTATCCGGGTGGATAGGAGTGAACCAACATGTACAATCAACGTGCCCTTTTTCTTACCTAAAAATTTTCAAATAATCAAATGCTTGCTAAGTTCACGGTGAAAATATTATGTTGCACTTGCACCATGATAGCTATCCTTTGATTTAGGCATTTATAAATTTGATCCATATCCGTATGTTATCATGACAAATGTAAATCATACTCTTTAGATGATTTAACTGCAAAAATGAACCACCTAGAAATGGCACCAAAATTCCTGCATTGCACTAGTATCCACCTTGGCAATAGATATAGTAGAGTGCACGAGGTTGGACCTCTAGTCAGTATAGAGAAGTTGAAGGACTGTAAAATACATATTAAAAGTTTATGACCTAAATGAAATGGTCAGACAAATTTAATGATGTGTATTGTACTCATACAGTAATATGCAGAAAAATTGTAGAGAGACAAGTATATATATATATATTACTAAAAAAGAAAAAAAACTATAGTATTCATTTTATAACACTAAGCACATATTCTCGTTACTTATTTAGATAAGTGTGGATATCCATGATCCCTTCGGAAGAAGGAAATTTGAATGTAAATGCCAATCAACCTAAAAATAATTTGAAGGTGACTAGTTTTTTTTTCAACAAAAACAAACCCTCAAGGGTTTTACCCGGTGAAAAAAATGTTTTATATCGAACCGTTGATATGCCACCCCAACACTTCAATGCATTTTGATTTTAGATCTAACAACCCCTCCTCGACCACATTGACAGATATAATTGTTGGCTTCAACTTCTATACCACTAAATCAAGTGATGACGATGCGGTGCCCTAGTGACGAGAAGTCAGGGCTAGTAGCTCCTATGTTAATTCTTCTTCAGCATGAGTTTACCTCATGTCTCGTGTTTTCGTTGCCTTGTAAAGAGTTAGCCCTTCTTTCCCTTCTCCTTCTCTCTCCCTCCAGTCATCCACGCGAGTGGCAGGTGTACGTGGCTTTTCTATAGGCCGGTGACATTTATAAGCGTCTGCCCTAGATTAACTGTTCAGTAACTCAATGCCAATCAATGAACAGTTGATAACCTATTGGCTTATTCTAATTGCGAGTTGCCCCATGTATTCATTTCTATTGGCCCTAACTCAAAGGCAATCAAGCATGCGTAAATGCCAGTTGGAGCTTCATTTTAACATCCTATAAACTCCGAGCTCCTGCACTTTTAGTGAACAACTATCTCTTGTTTAAACCATAAAATCAGCATTTTGAGGACGTCACCACACTCACTTGCAGAAAAGGCTAATTCACCATTGGAGGGCACGACCTAGCTTTACAGGGTAAAGTAACACGCACTATGAAGGCAACAGCTGCCCTTCCAATGGCTGTTAGAAACACTCTGCTCTCAGTACGTACTCTATTTTATGTCTAACTGAAAAACTCTGATGCTATTCGAACGAGATATAAGTAAACGTAGAGCAGAGTTTCCGAACAGAGCAAAACCGAGACAAGTTTTGGCGCTGCGAACTGCTTGTAGCTTTTCTATTTTCTTCTTCATTTATTCTCTCACAAACAGGAGTTTGTTACATGCGAAGAGTGACCAGGTAAACACCTGATCCGTACATTGTGTCATCCCATAACATGAATAAAGATGGGTCACTATTACTGAAAACTAGCATATGCTAACTGAAAAAACTACTTTACTGACAGAATTCAAAGACCTCAGGTGACCACTACTTTCAATACGATAACAACTAGTAAAAAAAAACAATGCACAAGATTACAAATAATCCAACAATGGCGACCCTTGTTTTGCATTTAAGGAATCGGAGTCATTAGGCCATTAGCAGCGGCCACGATCGAAAGCAATTAAGCCAAAGCAAAGCCGAATTATATTTGGGGTTTAATTATGAATTCACCGTTTTGCCCCCTCGTTGTGTCCCTATATGAACAAGTGGTACTGCTGGCTCTTCTCTTCCCCACTCCAACGAAGCTCATCAGGTCGTGTCGCGTCATACGGTAGCAAGCGAGCAATCTGCTTCTTGTGGCGGCAGCGCCTCCTCCCCGTCGCCGTCGGCTCCACGTCGTCCGCTAGCTACCTCCAGAAGACTTCACATAAGCAGCCGTATCTGCATTCTTGTTCTCCGTCGTGTCCACCATGCCTTCGTTGCTCGACTCGCCGCCGCAGACGATGCAGCTCATGATGCCGGCAGCCGGCGACTGGAGCTCGCTGTACGCGGCGCAGGCGGAGCCCGTGAAGGCGCCGCGGCATGCGATGGTGGCGCCGGCGGCGGTCAAGAAGACGGCGTATGGTGGCGGGAGGAGGATCAAGAACCTGGAGATGTGCACCGAGGCGCTCGGGTGCGAGACCGGCGGCGTCGATGGCGCAGCCGCCACCGCCGCCGACGCCGTCGTTGCTGCAGCTGAGGATGCCATGACCGTGGAGACCGACGGCGCGGAGAGGAAGAGGCGCGCCCGGGAGGAGGCGGAGTCGATGATGGAAGCGGCCGCGGGGAGGGTGCACCGCGCGGGTCCCCGCGGCAGCGCGCTGCCCCCGCCGCTGACGACGCTGGCGCGCGGCGGGAGCCGCGTGCGCTTGGTGCAGGAGCGCCGCGACGGGCGGCTGGCGGTGTACGCCGTGCGGACAGCCGGGGTGCAGGCCGAGCGCTGCGGCGGCCGCCTCCGCCTCCGCCTCGTCCCCTGCGCCGGCTGCAGCAATGCCGCCGAGTGCCACCAGAAGGAGAAGCAACTGATCAAGCAAGAAGCAGAGGAGGCCGCCATCGTCACGAAGGAAGAGCAAGACGCCGACGACGAGGCGACGAAGGAGTACGGCGGCGTCGCCAAGTACGTGCGAGGCGGGCGGTGTGTGGAGGCGGAGGTGGCCGCGGCGGCGGCGGCGGCGAGGTGCGGCAAGAACTGGGAGCCGGAGCAGGCGTCCCCATTCTGGGTGGCCGCCTCCTGAACTACCTAAGACGGACACATCAACATCATCAACTACTAATTAATCAATTTCTAGGCTAAATTAAGCTTAATCACCTTGATCCATCTCTACGTAGGAGATGGCATCCATAAATACGTGATCGATCGAACACTTTTGATCTCTAGTTTCTCACAGTTCCTCTTTCGATCTCTATTTTTCTCACCTTAGCTTCTTGATCGATCAGTCAAGAACGCATGACTCTGTTATATGATTGGTGATTGAGGTGGCACACACTTGGTGCATATTGTACCATGTACTTGACTGGCACACACTTAATTAGTAGCCGTTATCAATATTATTGATTGACTTGCATATGTATGCATCTAAATGAAAAGTCGTGGCTTAATTCTGTGATCTACAATCAATATGCCATTGTGTCATTGTCACCATGAGATCATTCTTCAGTAAACATTTGGCTTAAAATGGTTCAGGATATATAGGTCTCTGTTGATTATTTCTGGGATCCTCGTGGCTGATCTGAACCAAAGCAAGAAAACAGAATGAATAAACAGTCTCCTTTTTAGAGAAAGCAGCACAAAACCGACACGCACTCTCACTGCCGCGTCAACTTGCAGATTTTTGCCTTGCAAACGGCGGAAAATTCGTGCAGGAGACAAGGGAGCATCAAATGACTAGATAGGAATCTCTGCTGATGTCCGCGAATGTGATCTCGATGCAGACTGTCTGTCACTTGGGCCCCGGAGGGGCGAGCTGCGGCTAGTGTACAATTTCATAAAATTTATTATTATAAAAATATATTCATGTCTTTTATTTAAAATATTGCTGATGCTGATAGATCGTTCATATTTATAAAACCATATAGATCAATGTCTATAGCTCTTGTGCAGACATCTTGTTAATACTATATAAAATTATACGACCATATTTTTTTAATATGAGCATTTGATATTTTCAAAATTAAAAATTAAATATTATTTATCCTAGTAACTAATCACATATTTAGTTATTAAAACAGTCTAGCATCATACTATTATACTATTATGTCTTTTCCTATCACGTGCATTATTACTTATCATTCATACATTGTGAGCTTTGTATTTTTAAAAACTAGAAAATAGTAGAAAAAGAGTGCGCGGGGAATACATTTGGGCAACATACGCTTTTATATAAAAAGGCTGGCAATTACACCTCTATTATTTTTTTTAAAAGCTACCTTTTATGCAAAACTTATTCTTTAAATATCTACTTGCTATGAAAGAAAGAATCTATGTGCTTTTTTTTACTTTTACTCTAATTGGATTATTTAAATGAAATTTCTAAAAGAATCTAAGTTTTGTGTTTTAATTGAATCATTATAAATATTAATTTTATATGTCCTCAAGCTTGCAATTTTTTAGTTGACACTGCCTCACGCTTGTCCACAAACATGTTTCTGAACTTGCCCCATGGCATCCCCACCTCCCTTGAGCCCCCCTAGCATCGCTTGCCCAATGTTGTCACTGCTAGCCTCATGCTCATTTGTGGACACCTAGCTCAATGTCAAATGTGGTCATAGTCGTGTAGCTTGCATATTTGCTTCATGCTATCATGTGTGATACAAGGACACATATTTTTTTACCTAGCAGTTGAATAAATCTAAATATATATTATGTATAAACGAAATAATGTAATAAATATTATTTACCTTATTAAACGTATGTAGCAAACCTTTTCTTCATAGTTAGGCTAACAAAACTGGATTTCCTTCGAACTCTATACCCAATGAGCCTCTTTCTCGCGCATGTATTATCTTTAGATATTTTAGATCTAATTCAGCTATGCATACATGTTTATAGAATGTATAATGATATAACATATATTGTCAATTTTTTTATAATTTTATAATAGCTATTTGGATATCACGAAAAGGGTACAGATATATGCTAAAATGATATATTCTTACATAGAAAAAACATTGGGCATTACGTATCTTGAATAATTGGTTTAATTTTAAATAAAATAATGGTCCAAACGGATTGGAAATCAATTTTGTGGTTTAAAAATTATAGTAGCTTGAATATCTAACTATTACTGTTTGCTTGAAAATAAGAGAGAATGAGGTAGGTGTAGGGAAGGTGGGGTAGGAGTGTCATTCGTACGTACGGGAGGAGAGGACAGGAGAGGACAGGATATTTGATTAGGAGTTTTTAAAGATAGATATAACGGCCTAAAATATAGTGTGTAAAAATTAAGGGCTATATATATATATATTGTTTTTTATTAGAATTTTTAAGATTTTATCTGATTTATTATAGTTTAAAAGCGTTTGGGAGAATGTTTAATTGATTTTTAATGAGCCTCCGAAATCAACTAATGCCGCCAAGGTGCCGCACACCTGTTATGCCAAAAATTAGCCACGTGTGTTGCAAAGATTAAAAAATCGTCCAGCCCTGGTGCCGCTGGCCGAGGTGTACTCTCTCTCTATATATACACACGTAAAAAGATAATATGTTGTCCGAGGTGTATATATACGTGCGTTTCAGATTACCTTGTAGTTAACTAATCTTGCCTGGCGTAACTAACTTGGCTGCTTCATGTCCTTTAAATTTTGCTTTGAGATACATTTGGAATCCTACACGTAACTAATTTTGAGATAAATTTACGCCCTTCTCGTGCAAAGCCGGTTTGTGTAACTAATTTTGAGATAAATTTGCACCCTCCTCGTGCAAGGCTCGGGATCGTTTTTGAGATAAATACATGTGCTGCGCGTAGCATGGGTCCTTGTCTTCTCTTGTTGCGCTTCGTGACAGCTTAAAGAGCGTTTTAAGAAAACCACGAGGCATCTAAAAGCGTTTTTAAAAAAATTAATAGATTTTTAGTATTTAAGTATACAATAGATAGAAGATGGGTAAACCTAAACTTTACATTAGCAGAGGGATGTCAGGCTAGTTACGGATTTGTTTTAGGCTTGGTTGCTTACGTATGCACCAAGTATTTGTTTTCACGAGAGCTAGTTGAAAAACGCAAAGTCTAATCATCTCTATTTCTACCATTTATAAAAATTGAAATTGTTTCCGTCGGATCGTCTGGTAGGCCTTCGTGTCCGATTCCGATTCCCACCAGCGTTCGCGTGATCGCGTCCGCCTCGCGCGGCCGCCCACCTGCGTCACGTCCGATTCTCGATCCATTCCACGCGCCCGCCTCTCGCCCCGCGCGCGTCGTTCACGTTTTGGCTTCGCACGCTTCGCCGCAAACCGGATCGAGTCCCTTCCCGCGAATGACAGCAGGAGATCTCGGCCGGAGTGGGAGATCAGAAAGGGGAGGGAAATCCAAACTTCAGCAAAAAGATGGGGCATCAGCACGAAATACTTGCAAATGCAAGCACAAAATTCTCCTGATTTAAGTGCTCGAAACAACCGGTCCAACGTTGACCATAATGGCGTTGTTGCTGTGGAGCATCTCCTCAGATCCGCGCTGCCACGAAGTTCCTAGGCCACACAGCGTTGTCGAGGTCATTGATCTGATTCTCCTTGGTTCGAGCGCAGGCCTGAGCTGTCAGCTATGAAACTGGCCCGACTTAACTTGAAGGGAGAGAGACGGCGCGATCTGGAAAAGGCGGTCTCACGTCACGTGTGCGTTGGAGGTGACGGTATTTTTCTTTTTCTTTCTTTTTTGCGATTGATCGAGATGGTAGAGAAAGAGATTGATAGAGAAAAATAAACGATTGACCATACTTACCGATGTATCGAAGATAGTCGGTCGTCAGTCTATATTTTATCAGTTTATGATAGTTGGACTAATATGTAAATAGTAAGGTATAAGAGCTAAAAATAAAAAAATTAAATACCTGAAGTGAAAATTCCTACGGCAGCACATAAAACCACCAATGCATTGCATAAGTAGTGCAATGCACTACATGGTTCTGATCCACTTCCGGACGTAGCCTCTATGGCCTTACTCCTGTCCTCAACAATCGTCACCTCTTTCGTGTTGTTGCATATGCCGTACCAAATTGACGAGGCGGCCGCCTCCATGGCGCCCAATCAACGAGGTGCCTCTGCCATCCCCACCAGGTGATGTCACCCTCAATTGTCCCTACGGCTAGACCACCTACTATGTTAAAAATACTCCGTCCTAAAGATAAAATACTATAAGTTTTTTTATACGGGTTGGAACATAAAACTTAATATTGATAACTAAAAATTAACATCGCATAAAATTATTTTTAAATACGATTTTCATAGCAACACATGAGTGACTTGCTTGTAAATAAAAAACAAAAAAAAGTCATCATAGCTTGGGATGGAAATGGATCAGCCCAAAAACTATCTCAACTATATTTGTTTTTATTTTTATAAATAAAAAATCCTAGATATAGAAGAAAAATAGAATATTATCGAATACAGATATGGAGCGAATACAAATTGGAATGAATACCGTCATGAATATTTACCGAAGCATAAAAACACTTATACTGTGTTTACAAAATCAACGAAGACGTAGTTATTTTATCCAAAAGAATATACTAAATTTGTGTTAAATATAATATGCCATTGTAAATTAGACTCTTTAGTTTTTTCTTTTTTAAAAAAAACTTAGAATTATAAATATGATGTTGTATCCATAATCTCAATTTTGAATGTTATTTATTTAATTCTAAAATCAATAATTTATAAATGTAATTGACATGGACTCTTCTTTTTTTAAAAAAGAATAAGCTATCACATTAAAAAAATCAATTAATTTAATATATTATTATTTAATATCAATAACAGTACTGAATATAGTATATAGTTTGAACTAGTAAATATAACATATTACGGATAGCTACATACCATGTTTCTAAAATAAAAATATTTAATAAATAAGTTAGATTAGAGATGTGGGTTTAAAGTTGAAGTCAAATGGGCTAGGCTTTTGTTCTCTGAAATTATCCGGATTACTATTCAAAAATTATTTTTGAGTGTTTCTCGTTTTCGCCAGATACCAGCTTTTACTATATTCATTTTCATTTCTGAAAAAAAAATCCAAATTTGTTTGATCTCTAAAATTATTCAAAAATTATCCGACCGATTCTATTCGTTCTAAAAAAGCGTCTGGATAGCAAAAACTATCCCAGCCGATTTTATCCCTAGGCATAGCCAATTGGAGTTAGCAACACAACTGACAAAATATTTCTTTACGGTTTTTTCTGATCATTAGGTTAGGACATTATGCCAAGTACCTTCCTCTCCCCAATTTGCATGGAAACATGCATCGCCACGAAAGCGAAATAGTTATATTATTTACCAATTCCCTGAATTGGCCATTCAATTCTACAAAAGTGAATCAACTAGTGAATCAAGGTCATTGCTATCTCAACAAATAGTTATGACATGACAATTTGACGACCACGTGTTGACGCACGGAGCAATTTCGCACACCTAGCTCATCTCAAAAGTTCAATCGTGAAGTCGACATCTGTTTAAACCACTTAGAAAATTTGTTCTGAAGAGCATAAACCCAATGAAACCAAGCTACAGAACCTGCCTTGAACATCAAAATCGTTGGACCTAGAGGTGGTGTGGATACTGTGGTTAAACATGAAAAATGAGGAAAGGGACCATGACGACATTTCACACAAGCTAGATACTCTGTCCTAAAGAGCCTTGCCCATCTCAAAATCCAATCTTTTTTTAGATGGTAGGAAATAGCCACACCACCTTCAAACAAACACAAGTGCACCCTCCATTAACGTATCTTTAATAGATGAGCTTAACGATAAATCTTTATGACCTTATAAAATTTTTATTAAAAGTCCACTTACTAACTTAGTACTTAACCACCACATCTTTAGTGTTTTCCCTTAGAATCGGATTTTAGAATCGGATTTTGAAGTCAGTGGCACGAGAAGCAACTTCCCAGGTTGGTTGGATGGCCACCTTGGCTTTGCGTGCTACATCTCCACCACAGATTGCTCTGTCGGGTGCAGGTATGGGCGTATCTAAAGATGGTCCTAGGACCACAAAAAATACATAGTCAAAGGCCTATGTGTGTAAAAAAAGAAAAAAAACTCTTAGAAAGAGAAAAACTTCATTATTAATATATCATGGTACATATTTGATTAATTTTATATTTAATATTGTCATGTTATATTTGTAGTATTTATAAAAAGTATGTAAGTCCAATATCTAAAATCTAGATACGTCACTAGTGCTGGGTGCTATCGACATACAAAAGAAGTGGTTGGACATCTAGAACGAAGTTGGTAATCAGTTTAAGCATAAACTTAATAAAACCAAAGGAAAAAAATTCAGCCTTACCTATTAATAATCCTAATAAAACCAAAGTAAAACAATAAGCCTTACATATCACCTTACTAGAACCAAAAACCCATATATCATAAAGTACTGGAGTCAGTGTTAATTCTATTTAGAATATCAGCTGTGTGACAATCTTGATATCCCTAGAAGATACCATGAAGTAACGTGAAGTTAGATGAGTGGAACGAATCCATAACCACATCCTCATCTCTCCAAACTTCTATCGATAAGATTTTCGAGTTCAGAATTCAAGGTTTGACAACATTTGAGGTTGTTAAAGATTTTGTGCATTGTCAAATTTAGTCTTTACAACTTCGTTCTCACCCTACGTATTTGTACTCAGGGGACAAGGACGAATAAGGTATTTTACACTAGGGGATATAGCATACGCGTCTCTTTCTACTTTCCACACTTATTCATATCAGGATATAAATCTAATCTCCCGATATGTTTTATACAAATCTTAACGATACGACGATCAAGAAGTGTGTCAAGGAGGTAGTGACATACCTGTGAGTTTAGCCAAGAACATTCCTACTCTTTTCTACGATCTCTCGGAAGATGACCAGGACAAAATTATCAACGTAGGTTCTCACTTTATTAAAACATAAGTCCTTCCTTTTTCACCATTGTTTGTAATATAAAACTATTATGATATTCCATTGGTTGATGCCATCAGCCTCCTGGTAGACCACCAACTCTCTGCCGAGGACAATGCGACAACGGAGCAAGAAGCGGCCTAGGCGGTTGAACAAACGAAGTCAGCCATAAGCACCGCTATTGGTACTAGTAATTCTCGGAAGAGAAGAGTACTGGTGCTACCTAGCGGTATAGCCAAAGTTGCTCATTAGACAACAATAAGTTTTATTACTATTCTATAATGCTCATTCGAGTAGGAATTTTTCACTTCGACAGAGTAGTAAATGTATATTATCTTTGTTCACCAATGTCATCATACCTCTACCCTAGCTCAAGGATGCCTTAAGCTTCTTCACCCTAGGGGCAAAGGCTAAGCTAGGTAAGCAAGTATCCAATCTTATCGATATCGAACACTTGCTACTTTTGGATCTTCCATCATTTATTTTCATTTTCTTGTGACTTCACTCCTACCATCTCGGACCAACAATCTAGAGAAAGAGGAGGAGACAGGCTCCAACGCGACCCTATCCCTCATCCCAAAGTCTCTGACTCCCTTTCTACCCGTCCCTTCTCTAGCATCTACCCTTGCCGTTGGTCTCCAAATGATAGGGAATAGTAGTATCTATCTACAGGGATGCTTATCATCCTATGTAAATAAATAGCGATCTGAGCCAACACAGCCGACAAGGAGATGCCAAGACTCTAAGGGGAGCTTACTGATGCACATAAACGTATTAGCAAGCTAGAAGGAGACCTTATGACTAACAATGCCACCCTCCACTATTTAGTGCAGGACAACAAAGTCATCCGCAAGGCTACGGAGAAGGCATTGGAAATGGAGGAAGAGAAAAGGGACAACCTCCTAGAAGTGATTAAGGCACATTACTCATTCTTGAGTGATATGACCGACAAGTTGGGGCACCAAGTTCCACTATCACCATTTGATGACGAGTTACAGTGATGATATCACTAGAGGCTTTCGTTGAGAAACTTTGCAAGTCCCTACTGAAGTCTCCAAGCAAAATGCTAAGCATACTCGAACGGCTATGTACACTATTGCCGGGCACACTCTCATATGCATCTCGTTCTATTTCTTTGAGGTGAATGTGAGTGAGGTGATCGAGAACTTGTTTGAGGACAGGTGGGAGGAGCTCACTGAGTAGGTGGACTTGGCGAGCCAAGCAATGTTGGAGCACTATTCGGGCCTATAATTTTGTCTTCTTGCTTTTCTAGTCTTTTCTTGTATTAAAACAATATCAAGCCATACTAGTTTAAATATTTATTGTATAAGTAAGATATCTTGCTCCTTATTTCTCACTATTGTCACTTTTTTTACCGTAGTAAGAAAAAAGAGATTGTGGTGACTAAATAGTAACATGGTCATGCCATTGCACAAGCAGATGAGTTCGATGACTCTCCAGCTATCCTTCCCTCTAATATTGGCGCCCTTAGCAGCATTAAGGAGCTAGAGGCATGCCTTAAGTTTCTCAAGAAGGAGCTAGTAGCTATCTTCATAATAGGTGACTGACTTAGGAACTATCTATGTATTGTAGTTATTAAGTACTCAGAAGAAGCTTGCAACCATGAGAACGAGAAACTCTAGAGGAGACTCAACCATGAGAATGAGAAACTCGAGAGGAGATTGAAGCTATAGAAGTCCAAAGCGGATCTCCAACATTTCACCAAGGACTAGGAGATGGATCTCTATAATATTAACACCAAAATTTTGAAGAGACGCTAATGGATTCGGTCAAAAGGAAAAAACCAATGAAGCCGATGGGGATTTCCTAGTGAAGATCAGATTCAAAGAAGTTTCCACAAGTGGAGAAAAAGGAATCTATCCCTTAAAGCCGTTACAAATATATTCCTTATTTGTAAATATCTTTTGTAAATAGGTAGGAGTAGTTTTCTTTCCTTTTTGTTTAGGAAATATTATTCCACATCCATATTGGATTTGTATAAACCTAAGGGTAAATATGTACATTTAGGAGTCTTGTAAGGGATATAAAATCAGATCAATATAGTGAAGTTCGATACATCGCCACCTCTAGGAGTAGGAGTAACGTAGTTTTCGACAAGATCTTATTTCGGATTAGGTTGCATAACTTAAGTTTGATCTCCGGTAAGAAGTAATTCTCGTCATATAGTAAACTTGTTGATTTGGTTAAGACTTTTTAAATTCGGTCTGATATCTTAGCTAAGTTTGTACGTTTGCTAGTTATTTTGATGTATTTAGTTCTATCTAAGGTTGTATTGATTCAATCTCTTAGTCCGATCTGGTATATCTTTCATGCTGGTATAGAACTCATTGGCTCATTAAGTTTATCTTGTTATTTTTAATCTTATACTATCTCAATTAAATTTAATCTATTAGATTATTTTTAATAAGATAAATCTTGATAAGTTTATACGTTTTATTCAACACTCCATCAAAGTTCTAGCCGATGAATTATTTTTTTACTATGCTTTTATTTTTTCATCTAATCTCTATCGGCTAGACAACCCATAGCTTCAGTCTGTATCGGTATATTGGGCGATTGGCTTATTGGTCTAATCTTTTCTACATCCCTTGTCAATTAGAGGTTAAATTGATCGGCACACCCCGAACCTTAAGAATTTTAGGACCTGCACTAAATCTAAGAAGAACTCCCAAGCCTTTGTGCGTGTGACGCATCGGCGTAGATATCGAACGATTTTCATGTCAACACGCTCTGTTGGCATGCCTAGTGGGACAACAATAGAGATATCTAGTTTCAAACTTATCTAGAGAATACGTACAAGCTTCTCCAAGTTGCCTACTGAGAACTCCACATCAAACATCCAGAGCCTATTTAGAGTCTTCAGGGATATCTAGATTGGATCTATAAGACTAGTTGTGTCCTTGTGAAGCTTCCCCACCAAATTAATGAATGCCTAAGGGCTGAGTCCCGGCAATCGGGTCAGTTTGGAGGAGCCCACATTCTTGCATGTCTCAAAGACCAGTGTCCTAACTGGAACTTAAAATTCTTGAACTCAGGGTTTACACATTCTTAGAGGTCGCTCGCTAAGATCGATGCCTTAGCCCAATCTTTTATTGGCTTTGTGGAGAATGTATTTAGGATAGTAGAGTGGTAGTGGCTAGCTTGGTAGCATTTTCCTACAAAGAGAGCACTCAACACAAGAAAAAGCATTAATATTTGTTATATATGTAACCCCCAAGTCTACTTTGAATTGACAAAGCGAGTATAGTGAAAAGAATTGTGTACTCTTTTGTCAATTCTAGTTATGTCAACTAGGTACTCAAACTTTGTTAATTACTCCCCTAGCCCTCAGCCTTGTTATTGGAAATCGTATTTCCAGGAATGTAGCCACAGTTTACTCTACTGTAGTTTGAAACTGAAATGCTCCTAGCTCTCAACCGTAAGTTTAAACTTTGTTGGACTTATGGCATGTGCATGCGCTATCATGAGGAGCAAAACTCCTTCTATCCCTTGGCTAACCGAAAATATAGGGCGTCCTCTATCTATAATAAGCCAAGAAGCATACACAAGGTATAGGAGTTGTGTAGCCTGGTTGAAGTTAGAGTAACTATAAATAACATAATATTAGGAAACGTCTCACAACTATATTCTATGTGGGAAAAAAGATATATATATATATATATATATATATATATATATATATATATAAATCTTACACATATAACTGACTAATGTAGAATTTACGTAGCTGGTCATATTCCATGAACTAGATAACTCACAATCCTCATTGTCTATGATTTTGTACGCTCCTGATCGAAGTACTCATGCCACTTTATAGGAACCCTCCCACTTTAGGGATAGTTTGTTTTTGCTAACTTGGCTCTATACTCTCCTAAGAACAAAGTTTCTTACATCAAAGACTCAAGCTCGAATGTGTTTTTTATGATATTGATAAAGGGCCTACTAATATTGTGCCACCCTACTACGACATGTTGTCGGTGTTCCTCAAGCAAGGTGACATCACATGTATGTCATTCATCTTGTTCCTTATTGGAGTAGTTTTTGACTTATATGAAAACCTAGCGTAGCTCAATTAAGAGCATAGCCTCGAATCCATATACAAGGAAAATGGAGTCTCTTTTGTAACCGTTGTCGGTGTCATCAGTGTAGCCTATAGTATAGACTAAAATTCTTCAACTTAATGACGATCACAGGCCATGAGCCAGTCGTACACTTGGGTCTTTATGCCTTATAGTACTATTCCATTTGCCCATTCGAGTTGGCCATTGATTTGAGGATGTGAGACTGATGTAAAAGTAGATCTTGACTCCTAGGTTGATGTAGTAATCTTGAAAATCACCACTTCTAAATTGACAACCATTGTTCACCAGTATACAATGAGAAATACCAAATCTACAAAAAATATATTTTATAAATTTGATAGCGTTATCAGCCTTCGTTTCTTATATAGGCATCGCTTCTATCCACTTGGTGAACTTGTCAACTACTACGAATAGAAACTTTTGATTGTCATATCGCGCCGGAAGGAACTGCCCTAGGATGTGTAGCCCCTAGCATGAAAAATGCCATGAGAGGGGCATCATCTACATGGCTTGAGCGGACATCTTGTTGAGCTTGCTATGAAATTAATAAGACTCACAATGACGAACAAGTCACAATTGTCTTGCAAAACGGTTGGCTACAAGAAATCTTATGAGAAGGCTTTTCTTACCAGTGTTTGTTGTATAGCGTGATTTCCACATATCCTTCATGGATATCATGGAGTAGTATTATGCCATCTTCCTGAGAGACACGTTTTAGTAGTACTCTGTTAGACGCTCGCTTGTATAGCTCTTCTCCAATGATGGAGTAGAACTTTGATTGGTGGACCAACTTTTCTGCTACAAGATCATCATTGGGAACCATGTTCAATAACAAATATAATTGTAGAGAAGTTCTCTAGTCGTTGTCTATCTCGATGTTGGTAATACTGCCATCAATGTTATCGACGTTAGTGGGAGATGTAGCCCCCATAACGTTGTCGGCACTTAGATGTGTATCCACATTATCAATATCACTAACAGATAGTTTTGTCAGGATTTGTAGGAAGGCACTAGGTTCAACTGGTTCACATCTAGAAGCCTATCTAGCAAATTCATTGGCACTAAAGTTGTCATTGCGGTAGATGACAAACCCTGATTCAGACAAAACATCGTTCCATTGTTCTTACATCTGCCAAGTATTTTGTTAACTCCTTGTTCGAATACCGATACTTCTTGTGCACTTGATTGTTGTCTAACTATGAGTCTCATCTCATAATTAGTCATTTTATTCCAAGTACAACGACTGCTCAAAGTCCTGCTAGAAGAGTTTTGTACTTGGTGGTGTTATTGAAAGTCTTAAAGTTAAGTTGGATTGCATATTTGAGTTTTTCTCTAGTTATTGATGTTAATATGACACCAGTCCCCTATCTCATCTATTCATTGCTCCGTCAAACGTCATAGTCTAGGTCTCACTAACCATATCATCAATCTTGGTTTCCACCTCAGCAGTCTAGTCAGTTACAAAATCAGCTAAAACCTTGACTTTATAGCTATTTGAGGAATGAAGTTAAAGTCGAATTGACTAAGCTCTATGACTCACTTGGTGATGGGTCTTGCCACTTCCTTGCTTTGAACCACTTCTCTAAGTGGAAAGAAAGAAATGACTATCATCTTGTGAGCATAGAAATAGTAGCGCAGCATTTTCGACGTTATGAGTGAAAGTGCACCTAGGCCTCCTAGTGGGTTTTGGATAAAAGATGATAAAAAAATTAGAGGACTAATATGCTAAGTGAAGAAAAATGTAGAAGTTAGTCCCTATGAGAAATTGAATTGGTGAAAAGAAACCCCTACCATGAATAAAAATCATCGAAGAGGACATGATGTTGTTTTTTAAATGTATTTTTATTTTTTTAGTCCTTGGATTGCCATACAATCAAGAGGAGTACAAATATTAGCCTGAGTTATGAAGCAAGTACTCAATTAGATCCTTTCATTTTTTTGGTGAACACTTATATCACATGCATCTCTAGGTTTTGGTTTTTCTCTAGAAAGACCTCTAGATATTTTGTCTAAATTATCAAACATTTTTGGATAAGTTTCATTGCCTAACAGCAAAAATAGACTAGGGTCTCTAGAGAATTTTCTATCAAGCAATGAAGGTTGTCTAGAGTCTCCAGAGGTTTAGACTGGATACTTCTGACTGGCAATGCTGCTTCAGATTTATATGTTTCTAGATTCTCCGCCCCCAAGGGTAGATACTTTGGAATTTGAATTTATGAGTAATGGCTAGTTTCATAGGGAGTTTGTTTTTAACTCCACCAACCCCCACTTTGAGAGGTAGGCTATTCATTCATTATACTCCTACTTCTAATAGCTTTCGTACTATTTCACACATCTCTCTTTGCTTCTACATCGAATCAATCTATTTTTAAGTGATCTATTGGAGCTAGTGAATGAGAGAGTTAGGGATTTGACTAAGCACTTATGGATCAAAGCCCAGTGAGAGTTTAAACTTGTTACTTTTGGAGGATCTCCTTCTAGATAGCTAGACATCACCTGTAAGGAGTCAAAGATGTGAATCGCCCAGGAAAGTTTTTGATGGTTTTCTTAACCTTCATAAGAAAAGAGTTAACTATAGTGGATACCATGCTCATTCTTAGAGATTGGTCTTGGTAGAGAAAATTTTACCGAAGATTGTAGCATCGTATTCTAGTAGAAACCTTAGTGGTTGTCTTAGACTTTGTACTAGTCTTGGTGAGAGCTTAAAGACTAGATCTCCTTCTAGGATTGAGCTTGGTGAGGCTAGAGATCAAACACGATCTAGCTCTTAGGAGTGTCTCAACGGAGACGTTGAATCTTTTGATCCGAACTTTAGTTAAAAATCTTGTTCCTTCTTGTGAAGTGCGTCTTGTATTTATTTTGACCCGATATCTCTCTTGAGATTGCTCCCTCCACGCATCTTTTTGGAAGCAGTAAAGGGGGACTAGAATCTTCGAGCCCTAGGA
Source organism: Oryza coarctata (assembly GCA_030770085.1). Taxonomy (NCBI): domain Eukaryota; kingdom Viridiplantae; phylum Streptophyta; class Magnoliopsida; order Poales; family Poaceae; genus Oryza; species Oryza coarctata. Next base: position 13,286,528 of record CM061471.1, read on the forward strand.
CCAGAGTGTCCGAGCGAGCGTTGTTGCCTAGCAGTGAATCTCGACTGAAGTCACCGGTAGTCAAAACTAGATACTCTAGAGGAAGTTTTATTTTCTATGGCGATTTTCTTATAGGTTTTTAGTTGTGCACATTCACCTCCCTCTGTGCAACTTAAGGTTCTTTCAATGAGAACTGTGTAGAGCAACTTTTGGATATAGGGTTCTTGTCTTAACATTGTGAGGTAGTTTGCTAACATAGTAGACTGATTGTTATATGCCATCTCTCTAGACCATAAGGGCGATGCTGACTGAGTAAGGTGTAGCTACAATGTATAGGAATAATTCCTCTCGAGGTCAGGGGCAACAAGGATGGGAGGGTTTTAGAGGCACCTTTTGATATCAAGAAAGGCCTTCTTGGTGTTTTGGGTCCACACAAATTTATCATGCTTCTTCAGGAGGTTGAAGAAAAGCAATCCCTTTTCTCCCATCCGTGCCACGAATCTGCTCAAAGCGACTATGCACCCTGACGGCTTTTGTACCTTCTTGAGTCTTGTCGGTGTCTTAATTTCCTTAATCGCTTTGATCTTCTCAAAGTTTACCTTGATTCCTCTACCAAAGACAAGGAAGCCAAATAGTTTCCCTAATGGTATTTCGAATGTGCACTTCTTCAGGTTTAGCTTCATCCCGTGTTTTCAAAGATTGCCACACATTTCCTCGATATCTTCAATCAAGTAATCTCGGGTTTTGGTTTTGAAAACAACATTATCTACATATGCTTCAACGTTTCGTCAGAGCTGCGATTGAAAAGCGCTTTGAACTTCTTGTTGATAAGTAACTCTAGCATTTTTTAAACCAAACGACATTTTTGACGTAGCAGAAGACATCGTATGAGGTTACAGAAGATGCTTTTTTTTGTCTTCCTTCATAGACATGCTAATTTGATGTTAGCCTGAGTAAACATCGAGTAAGCTCAACAATTCATATCTGGCTGTCGAATCAACTAGTTGATCTATCTAAGGAAGTGAGAGGTGATCTTTTAGACACGCCTTGTTGAGGTCGGTAAAATTTACACACATTTACCATTTGCCATTTGTCTTTCGTACAATGACTGGTTTTGCTAGCCATTTGAGATTTAAAACATCTCTGATAAAACCTGTCTTCTAGAGCTTGTTAATCTCCTTCCAAGTAGCCTCCTTCCAATCTAGCACAAATCTACGTAGCTTTTGTTTGATGGGTTTTGAGTCTTTTCATACTATCAACTTGTGCTCAATTTCCTCCCTGGGACCTCAGGCATGTCTGACAGTAGCTAGGCGAAAACATCCGCATTTGCCTAGAGAAAAGTGATCAGCTCAAGTTCCTATTTCTCTCCATGTCTTGCCCCAATCTTAACTATCTTTTCGAGGTTTGAGTCAAAGAGTGGTACTACCTTGATAGCGCTATTAGGCTTTGAAGTAACCTTAGGTTTACTATGGTTCCAAGAAGGCTCTTTTATGGTGGGTTGGCGTAGAGTTTGCTCAACTATGTTGAGACTCTTTTTATCGTATTGCAAAACAATTTTGCCATTTTTGGAAATAGTAATAGCTCTCTTAGGTCCTAGAATCTTGATAAGCTAGTACGCTTAGTGGGACACTACCATGAATTTTGACAATGATGCCCATCCGATGATTGCGTTGTATACCATGTCGAAGTCGGCAATATCAAACATAATCTTTTTAGTCTCGAAGTTGTCAGAGGCACCAAACATAACTAGCAGTGTGATCTTTCCTAGTGGCTTTGAAGATGACTTTGGTGTGATCCTGTGAAAAGGCTAATCAAAAGGTTTGAACTTACTTTGAGGGATCCCCATGGCTTCGAGCACGCTGACGAATAGTAGATAGTTGCCCCCATCTATCATGATGTGAGCAACCCTAATATTCAAGATAAAAGGGCTCAACCAATATAGGATATCGGCCAGGAGTAGCATAAATCACTAGGTGACCATTAGCCAAGAACATTATGGATTGATCCAACTACTGCAGCCTTTTGCCTATCCCTAGGATATAGAGCATACTTCGTATTCAACCTTCTTATACTGCTCTTGGAAGAATATGAGATCAAACTGTTGAAGATATGAGCTACCGTGAGGTCGAGAAGAGGGTATTCCTCATCCTCATCGAAGGACTTGGTGATGAATTTTTTTCTCGACTACACGGATTTGCTAGTCGGGTTGTATAGCCAATTGACGAGGCATATCCTTCTTGAAAACTTGATAAATAGGCAAAGAGTGAGAGCTTGTTTTACCGATTAGTCACCACTTTCAACCTATTCCTTTGCCCTAGGACTCATAGCACCGTGGTTATTGGAGTGCTCGTTCTACGACGAGCATATCTTCTTTCGTTTTGCACTTTTTGTTCCTTCTTTTCTTCTTAGGCTAGTCCGAGTCTTCAGCAGCGCTTGTATCCTTTTTCTTTATAAAGGTCCTATCATCTACTACCTTTCCTTTTTCCTTGCTTTGCTAAAGAGCTTTGTTGGTGAGAGTAACTTGTTCGGTGATCTTAAATAACTTCGTTGTCATAGTTACTTATCTTGTCACAAATTTCTATATCATCCATGGATCTTGGATGGCAGACTTGAACATCTTGATGACAGATGTATCGGTAATCTACGGGATTATGTTACGACACTCATTAAAGTGTCGTATAAAATTCCTCAGTCTCCTCGTTCTTCCATCTCATAGCGTGTAAACCATCCTCAACAACATGCGTCTTGTATTTGCCCTAGAAGTTCATAACAAATTGCTTGTAGAGATCATCACTAGACTCAATTGAGGATCTAGGTAGGTGGATGAGTCATGACCTTACAAAAAGCTTGAGTGTGGTGGGCAAATAGTTTGCCATTACATTCTCATATGCTCTTGTCACATTCAAGACTGTGGAGTAAACCTAGAGAAATTCTTCGAGATTCATAGTTCCATTGTACTTCTCTGAGAGAATGAGTAAACGCTGCACAACATTCGCTTGGTTGAAAAGAGGGACAACTGTTGTTGTGCTGAGAATGCCTATGAGGATCTGATGACAACAACAATGATGATCATGAGAAGGATGATGATGAGACGTTGGGTGAGTCATCTAGTTCTCGAGAGGGCCGTCGTCGGTCGTCGTAGTCCTGACGTCGAGACAGCGATTGAGAACTTCGCTGACTATGCTTGCCGCTTCATCGATCGTCCTCTCCTCATCGACAATATAGGTAGCAGCTACGGTCTTCACAATGATCTTGGTGATCATCGCAGTCATCCTTACGTTCATGATCCTTCTGACGTCTCTCTAGGTCATGACATATATCATGACCCTAGCGAGAGCAGTGCCGTAGGGAAGAATCTCGTCATCAAGGGAAACCATGCACGTTTTTCTAAGTATGGTTATCGTTTTCACCACCTTGTGGGTTAATGGTTCTGTCACCGTTACTTGGATCATGTGAGGGTGGAGATTTGTCACCTGTTGATGGGGTTTTTTTTTGTTCTTCTCCCATAGTTTCAGCAAAAGAGACATCGAGTTTAGTGATAGAAGACTTCATCCTTTTTGAGCTACTCTAGAATTATGTGTTTGTGGAGAGATCTACTAGAGGTTGGTCGAACAGAGAAAGTGTTGTTACCAGGTGTTGTGCAGGAGTGACGTTTTCATCCTCGGAAGAAGTAGATGTAGATGGCGACGTCGATCTGAGTGACTCCGAGACCTGTCTTCTCGATTGCCCTAATATCACGGTTAGATGTCGAATATGAGAAATATTTCTTAGATCCATATACTCTAAGTCTATGAAGTATAGAGAGCTCATCTGAATCTAACCTAACAAACCCCACTAGGTGATCAGAGTCGACATCGGTAATTTGTTGATCCTACTTTGTATCATCAGATTGAATCTAACAGGAGTGGAGCGGATCACTTATCGGTGTAGACTTATTGTTGGAAGCAACTTGTTGGGCAGCATCTGTCTGGAACACCCTACACCTAGGCAACGAGTGGGAACTCGTTTGGTAGATGGGACACCATGATGCTTTGTTAAAATCTTCTTGCTTGGACGAGTCTGAACTATCCTTACATATGGCTTCGATCTGCATATCAACAACTCCGATGGCGTAGTTGTCCCTAGAATGGTGATGGTTTTGACTTGAGGGTAGGCGACTGCTGGCGAGGTTAAATCTCTTTGGCTCAAGTTATCACCAAGACCTTTTCTGGAAGTATTGTTTCTCGAAGTCATCTTGGATGGAAACCATTGAAACACTAGGCCCCTACTTTTGTTTATAGGTATAGGATTTGACCGATGCAAAAGTATCCGCGATATGATAGTGAGAAGAAGATACAGAGATTTTTATATAGGTTCGATCCCTCGATATAAGTAAATAGCACTATTTCTGTTTATATGTATTTGGTAATTTAAATCACACAAAGTACAAGACGAGAGCAATCTATTCTATCTAGCCTATTTAAATAGTATGCGACAACCTTTACGATTAGATGTAGTTGACTGCTAGCAACGAAGTAGCTTCTTAAATCTTAGCTCGCTTGACGTTCGATATTAAATCTAATATTTTATCCTCCTAATGAATTATTGCATTTATTTCGATAGATGTTCATTTGTTTAAGTAGAACTCTGATAATTTTTTAGATAATACGATCGATTAAATTGATTTGTTATTAGATCAACTTTCTTAGTATACATACTTTAACATAGGTATTTTTGAAAATTATATGAGATATACCTATAGGACACATCTACTCCATATTTAATTAAAAAATACAATGATGAATTAATATAATGTTCCACGGCATCTGATTTTTCTTTTAATCCCGTAACGAGCATTCTGCTAGGCAATTGAGAGATTTGGAGAAATCGAGGGGAATGGTAGATATGACCCAAACGAGGGTCCAAACTGGGCCGGCCGAAGGACTTCTTCTGGCGGCCTCCCCTATTACACAAACCCTTGCGCTTCCACCCACCTACCCGACGAGCTCGCCCTCGCCCGCGTCCATGAGTCTCGCCGCCGAGTCGCCGTCGCCGTCTTCCCCGTCGTCGTCGAGCGACAGCGACGACTTCGCGGCACTCCTCGACGCGGAGCTCGAACTAACCTACGCCGCCGACTCAGCCTCCGCCGGATACCCCTCCGCGGCCAGCGACGGCGAGGAAGATGGTGACGATGAGAATGAGGAGGCTGTGGTCGTGGAACAAGAGGACGTCGTCGTAGAGCAGAGCAGGTACGCGCCTCTCCGTACTCTCACTTCGTCCCGAGGAGCCGGTCGGTTGGGTGTAGGGGTTTGAGGCGACCGGGAGCTTTGTGTTCCTCGCGCTTTCAGTGTTTCGTCGTGATGGCGAGCAGATTTGGTTCCGTTCGAGCTTATTAGAGTTTTACTGTTTGATTGGGCCGGTTAGATAGATGTTCGAGGATCTTCGCTCCTGTTCCGCTTGCATTGTGATAACTGCTGGATTCAGTTGGGCGAATGCTGATGCTGATCATCATCTGGGGGATTTTTCCTAGGGTTTTTTTGACAGAATTTTCCTAGGGTTTATTGGAGGCCGTACTGTCCATGTACCCTGCACTTCATTTCATTATACCTACAAGTGATTCACCTATCTGTAATTGTGAAATTGTGAATGACAGTCCATCCAAACAGTAGATCCAATAGAATTGCTTTCGACCATACCTTACAATTTGCATGGATACCACAACTTCCTTATTTATGCTATGGTATGCAAATTTTCTCCTTTGTGGTAGTTAAAGGGGTTAAGGGGGGCTTACATAGCATGGCCTAGCTTCATTGGCTATGTATGGCTTTATATGCTGAAGGCAGGAAATATGTATTACTCCATCCACGTTTTGATTTTTTTTCAAAATTAAACTTTCTTATATTTGATCAGGTTTATAGAAAAATATAACAATATTTTTAACACAAAACAAATATAATATGAAAATATATTCAATATTAGATTTAATGAAACTAATTTGGTGTTGTGAATGTTGCTATATTTTCTTATAAACTTTGTCAAATATTAAGAAGATTTAACTTTTAAAAAAAGTCAAAACAGAGGGAGTAGCATATGTTGTATCCTATAATAAGATGAAGCAACTCTTCTACTAAAAACCCTCCAAATATGCTTACCCTGTAGTAAGGATCCTATATCTTGGTGAACTAAATGCTCTATAATTTTAAGGAAAAATTGGTTGTATACCACCAAAATATCACTAATCTAGTTTTATACCACTGAAATTTTGTGGTACACTTTAATACCACTGTAATATGCCTATGTTGCCACTCAGTTGGCACTCACAGCTACGCAGCCTTGCCTCCACACCAAGGACATTGCTGCTTCCCGCTCCCCATTGCCCACTTCCTATTGTCTGTGCTTGATGTCAACAATGTCACCACCTCCTGTGCTCCTCAAGTTCACCAGGATATAGCGTATTGCTGCACGTCTTTGTTGATGCTGATCCAATGTACTTAGCCAGGAGAGAATCAAAAAGTGGTAACTGAGTTTAATTTGGAAGCTATTCCTGATTTATTGCTAACCTTATCTCCCAGGATATCATGTGCAGTTTTCTTCTTTGTCAATTACTCCTGCCCATGGAAATACTAGATATTGTCAATGGAACATGCCACCTGTTTTAGGTGGCGATTGCTCCTTTGTTTTGTTGCCCTATTTTCTTTCAGCCAGCACCCCCGGTGATCCTCATTAACCGTTTCAATGCTGCTCCTGGTTCCCCATCACCCAGTAGGGGTTGGAGATGGCTTCTTCTGGGTGGTCCATGCCTTTGACATTCTTTGGGTAGACATTGGCAGTCTTGGGGTGCGTTGGTGAGTTCGAAGTGAGGAGTTTGTGCTCAAAGGAGTTGGGGAGGGAAGAACCAGCTGTGGGAATGCAGGGAAATTTTATTTTTATGGATGAGGGCAAAATGGTCAACATGACAGAAAAGGGGGCACTTTTGATGGTAGTGGTAAAATGAAATGGGATGCTATTTGAGTGTCATTAATACATACGTAAAAATTTAATTCTGACAGTATAGAACTAAATGGTTATTTTGGTGGTATGAAAGAAAAAATTCCTTTCATTTATTGGATATGCTAAAGCTTGGCTGAACATGCAATCCATGTTCTTTTGTTTAGAAAATACTAATAGTGAGCTGTTTTCTAGATTTTGTATTTTGGATCTGACTGCTGTCAATTGCATGCAATATGCAGTACCAAACGGCGTAGAGTGGAGGACCAACTCCCCGATCAAGGAACAGAAATGAGGCCTGATGAGGATGCCATTGGTACGCTAATTGGTTTCATTTGCAACCCACTAACATTTGGCTTCTTAGAGGAGAGGAGAGGGGCTTGATTGTGTACTAAATGCGTTCAAAATTTTCAGTTTTCTTTACCTATTATATATTTTTTAGTTGATGCGGTGGTAGGAAAGGTTGAGGGGGGGGGGTGTTATTGCTTTTGATCATTTAATTGTTGAGTTCCATGGTGTGTCCGGGCTTTAGAGAGCCACATCATTTTTTCTCATTTGGTTTCAGTTCTCTTCTGTTTTTAGATGGGGTTCCAGTTGCCTTCTGTCAAGACTTTCTTTATTTCCATGAGCATTAACATGGTATGTACACTGTTGCAGGTTCTTCTAAAGATGTTCAAATTGATATATGCCCTCCACATCCTGGGTTTTTGGGTGGACTCTGCTTTAGATGTGGGAAAAGACAAGATGAGGAAGATGTTCCAGGAGTTGCTTTTGGTTACATCCATAAGGTATGTTCAAACTGGAAATGGAAAATATCTTTGAATTTTTAAGGCTCCTTTGGCTTATACATCAGTCCTTACTATAAACACAAGTGTAGTAATGCTTATTTATTGCATTTACCTTGCCCAAAATCACACACTTTCTAGTAGTATGCAAGCATTGCATCTCTTGAAATATTCTCAGTTTTCCCAGTTACATTTTCATTTCCAATTTCCTCTCTGAATGTAACAGAATTATTTCAATGCAGGGTTTGAGGCTAGGTACAACAGAAATTGACAGATTACGTGGAGCTGATTTAAAGAATTTGTTGCGTGAAAGAAAGCTAGCACTCATTTTGGACTTGGATCATACACTGATCAACTCAACCAAACTCTTTGATCTTTCTGCTGCTGAAAACGAATTAGGAATTCAATCTGCTGCTAAAGAAGGTAATGTGTACGTCTTTGTATTTAAATTGGAGAACTTGTAGGTTTTAGCTATTGATTTACAAACTTTGATATTTTGTAAACATGAGCACAGAGATACTACCTTCAGTCCAAAACTAGACGTTCCTATTGTATGTGATGGAGTCCATTTTTTTTTTAAAAAAAAGTTGACCACTAATGTACATGAAAAGAAAAATCTGCAGAAATGTGATAGCTATTCTGTCGTCAAAATTTTCCACTGTAAATGTGATTTTTATAACATTTAGAATTAGTGATGAAAGTTGCTTCTTGCAGACACTGAAAAGTAAAACTAACATAAATTTTAGTTGCTTCTATTATGATAGAAGTTATGACATTATAATTGAGCACTAAGTTCTAATTAATGGTGAGGTTGCATTCTTCCATATTACCTTATTGTAGTTTGATCCTTCCTGTAACTGTTGCTTATCTATAATGTTACTAAACCAGAAACATGTTTAAATGCAGATGTTCCATACAGAAGCTTGTTCACATTGGATACAATGCATATGCTTACAAAGTTGAGACCATTTGTCCATAGATTTTTAAAAGAAGCAAGTGATATGTTTGAGATGTATATATACACTATGGGTGATAAGGCTTATGCAATTGAAATAGTAAAGCTTCTTGACCCTGATAATGTATATTTTGGCTCAAAGGTGATTTCAAACTCTGATTGCACTCAGCGACACCAGAAAGGTCTTGATGTGGTTCTTGGAGCTGAAAGTGTTGCAGTGATTCTTGATGACACTGAGTATGTAAGTGCTATTATTCAGTGAACATGATTGATAAACATTTTAGATTATAATATTGCCAGTAATTACTGTCTGTGGTTTCATTGTTAGAACTAGTTAATGTTTACTTTGGCCACTGAAAGTTTGTTTTGGTCTCTGACTGTTCTACATTTGCTTCTACACAGCAGTAGAAACATTCATCCTGAGTTACAATGTATAAGATATTGTATAAATCAAAAGGCTGAATTAATTCATCATTTACATTTATGCACATCGTCTATCTGGCCTAAATGGTGTTATTCTTTTCAGGTGTGGCAGAAACATAAAGAAAACCTGATTCTAATGGAGAGATATCATTATTTTGCTTCTAGTTGTCGCCAATTTGGCTTTGGTGCCAGATCTCTGTCAGAGTCAATGCAGGATGAAAGGGAGAGTGATGGTGCTTTAGCTACCATTTTAGATGTCTTGGAGCACATACACACAATTTTCTTTGATCCAGTAAGCTAATTAAGTTCATGGTTTTATCACAATTTTATCGTCTATCGATCTCAACTGTCTATTATCTATTGTACGTAAACCTGAATAGTATAAGGTCAAACGTTCTTTTTTTTTTTCTCATCTAATCAAGTACTACTGTATATCTCTTGTAGTCTGTTCAAATTCCTCTTTCTTCACGGGATGTAAGACAGGTAGACTACAAGACTTGCAATTACCCTGCAAGCTCTTTATATATTATATGCTCCAATTGTTTCTTTTAGTTGTACAGTGGTTTTTATTACAACAGCTTTCTTTTTCACACTGTATAAGTTGATGTTACCATTTTGGACGGCATTATTTCATTCCTACCTGTAAAGCTATTTTTGATGTATAAGATCCAGGCATACAAGCACTAGGAAAAGAACTTAACACAGGCAAATTTCAGTTGTGGTGTAGATCAATGTTTCAAATGGTTATGAACTACAGGGTGCTATATAGATCCCCTTTAGTGCTGTTTTTTTTTTTGTAATCTTCGTTGGCTAATATCTGCTTGGTGTACTTATATATCCCCTCTCCAGGTGATCAAGAGGGTACGGCAGGAAGTACTTCAAGGCTGCAAACTAGTGTTTACGCAGGTATTCCTGTTACATCATCGCCCACAAGATCAGATGCTCTGGAAGATGGCCGAGCAGTTGGGTGCCATTTGCTGCACAGATGTGGATTCTACGGTCACCCATGTTGTTGCTTTGGATCTAGGAATGGAGAAGGCTCACTGGGCTGTTAATAACAAGAAGTTTTTGGTACACCCTCGCTGGATTGAGGCCGCGAATTTCAGATGGCAACGGCAACGAGAGGAGGATTTTCCTGTAGCTCGACCAAAGGAAAAGGGGTAAGGAAAATGCCGCTGATGCTGGGTAACGAGAATGCCGCTGATGCTGCTAGCACAAAGGATGGGAGTAAATAAAAGGCTGATGATGCTGCTAACGCAGAGATGAGTACATCTGATGATGCTGCCAGCGGTGCAACTGGCTCGTAACCAGCTTATACCTTTTGTAAAACTGTTGCGGACATTGCTGTAGCTGCGAAACTACATTAAGATACATACTCTTGCGAAATAGAAATTGTGGCTAGTTTGGATCGGACTGTGCGGATGATAGTGTTACAATGGTGCATGTGAGATTTTTCCTACTGATCTGGGCCTCCAGCCATATACTTTAATTGACAATTTCTGTTTTGAAGAGCTGTGCTAGTAACATGGGTACCCATTTACCAGTGATCTTTCAGGTGTTGATTTCTAAACACTACAATTATACATGTCCTCAATAGTTGGGAGACCAAAAATAGTGCAAATGCAATAATTATCCACTAAAAGAAAGGTGCACGAGAAGGTTATCATGTCTTGGATTAACCATAGCATACATGATGTCAAATGCTAGACAACAGTCTTAGGTTAGTCGGTCTATTTAGAAACAAAGCAAGAAAGAAACGCCGCTCACCCGTGGCCCTCATAATTTACTCTTTCCCACGAATGCGCTACGGTGGCATACAAATTCACATAATTTTACCTTATTATTGTTGAGATGTGTGTAGTGTCTTAGTCTTAATAAAGGTGAAGGATTGTCTTAGGCTTAACGAGTTAGCGTAAAACTTAGCTATAAAACCTAAAAAATTTATGTTAGGCCATAGCCCTCCGCGATACACTATATTAGAACCTGAAAATAGTGTTAAATAAATAGGGGCTGAATCGCCACCTTCTTAATACATCACGTCGTAATTTGGACATGGTGAAGTGAGCAAGGATCGATCCGTCGTATCCTTAGTGGCACGCTACATTGGCATTTAGGTGTGATGGAAAATGATCAATAGTCTTCACACCTGACTCGGTAGGTGCAAAGAGTAAGAAAGCAAGTTAAACCAACTAGAATCTGATTAGCTAGCTGAAATGTAGAGTCATTTACGAATAAGTTAAAAAGCTAGTAGAGACAGTTAGGAGGTATTTAAATATCCTGTGCATTAAAAAAACTAAATGAAAGGATTAGAATATAAAAGAGGTGGACAATACTGGTTTTAAGTTCTAATACATATAGTTAAATTAAAATAGGAATAGAGTAGGAATTTCTGATTGATAAGAGTCTCAAGAATGATATGGTGAAGGTGAGAAGATAAGGGGATATAATCATCTTAGTTAAATTTATCATTATTGATATAGTCTTAAATATAATTAATACGTATACCTCTTAAATAGACAAGGATGAAAGTGCTAAGAGACATTTCTGTAAAGACATAGATGGCTTGTTTAGAGCTAGTACCGAGAAGCTTTTTATAGGAGGGAACTTAGAGGCGGTACATGGAGGTTTGGGGTATGGTGGTGGGAATTAGGAGGGAAAAAATCTTAGACTTTGCTTTAACTTTTGATCTTATGACAACCAATACTTTTTTTAAGAAGAGACAATCTCATTTATTAACTTTTAGTAGCGACCAACACTTTAGCTAAATTGACTTAGTTCTTATAAAAAGATGGAATAAACGAGCATGTGTAGATTGTAAAGTGATACCTAAAGAATGCGTGGTTTCTCAACATAGACTGATGGTGGCTAACTTCAGTTTTTTGGTGTATGCTCATAGGGATAAACAAGCCAAAATTACAAGAATTAAGTGGTGAAAGTTGGAAGGAAAGATATCAAATGTCTTCAAGGCAAGGGTTATTAAAGAGGGATCTTAGAAAGAAAAAAAACGATGCAAATAACATGTGTCAAAAGATGATAACATGTATTCAAAAGATTGTTTTAGAGGTGTTTGGAGTGATCAAAGGAAGTGGATGTGAAACTAAAGATACTTGGTGGTGGGACAAAGATGTGCAAAAAGCTATTAAAGAGGAAAAAAATGCTATAAACACTTACATTATGATAAGAGTGGAGATAATATGAAGAAGTACAAGATAACAAAAAAGATCTCAAAATGAGCTATGACTAAACCAAATGGGTAGACTTTTAGGATCTTTATTAACATCTAAGTATGAAGAAAGGAGAGAATGACATCTATGGAATGTCTAAGGCTCGTGATAGAAAGACGAGAGACTTCAATTAAGTACATTAAGGATTAGAAGGAACAATTATTGGTGAAGAAGGATGTGATTAGATATAGATGGTAAAAGTATTTTGACAATTTGTTCAATAGTGGCAATGAGGATACTGACGTTTAGTTGGAAGACTTGTCGGATGACACCGATAGATGTTTTGTATGAAAGATCTAAGAATCTGAGATCAGCGAAGTTTTAAAAAGGATAAAAGAAGATAAGACGATGGGCCCTAATGGTATTTCAATCAAAATGTGGAGATGTCTTAAGTCTATAGCTATAGTATGGCTAGCCAAGTTGTTCAACATTATTTTTCAATCAAACATGATACCTGAATAGTGGAGAAGAAGTATAATGGTACCAATCTACAAGAATAAGGGAGATATCTTAAATTGTACTAATTATTGAAAAATTAAGTTGATGATCCACACTATAAAGTTATGGGAGAGTTATCGAGCACCGTTTGAGGGAAACAACACGGATCTCTATAAACCGATTTGGTTTCATACTCGAAAGATCAACCATAGAAGCAATTTTTTAATAAGATAAGTTATGTAGCGGTTTAGAGAGCAGAAGAAGAATCTACATATGATTTTCATTGACTTGGAGAAGCGTTATGACAAGATACTGTTAACGCCAAAATCTGGCGGATCCGATGGCGCTAAAGCCGATCTGCTGGGAGATCCGATGGGGCTAAAGCCGATCGGCTAAGAGGTCCGTTGGAGGGTTTGATACAGCCATCGGCCGATGGAGATACTGAGACGAAGCCGATGGAGAACTGTAGAAGAGCCGAGCAGATTAGTAGAAAATTGGATCGGTTTGAAGACAGGGGATTGTCCAATCGGGATCAGGTCCGAGAAGCCCGAGGGAATGAAGGAGAATGATCGGCTTAACTAAAAAAGGTCCGATAGCTACAGTGGAGAAGCCGATCAGGTTGCAGCAAAGGAAGATTCAGTTACAAATTGGAAGATTATTCAGATGAAAACGAGTTTGCGGAGGAGCCGTGGACTTCACGGCAGGGTGCTTAATTTTGTAAATTATAACCTTACTCAATTAGAGAGGTCTAGCTGGTTAGTTAACTTCTTTAGGAATATTTTTCTTTGTTCTTACTAGGAAACAATGTCCAATGGTCGTAGACGCGTCGGACTCTGTCTGTAAATCCAGGGTATAAATATAGACCCCCTGAAAACATGTAAAATATCTCTCGATCATATTCAAATTCGGCGCATCACCACCCTAGTTCATCTAGGTTCTACCGGCGGGTTCTGTCTCTCGACGCGGGGCTGCATCGGTTAAGTCCGATCTTCGGTGAAGGAGTAAGTCTCGCCACCATCATGTCCTGCTCTGTCTAAGGCTGCATCGGTTAGGTCCGACCTCTTAGGTCGATCGGATGTATCGCATCACGTCCGTGCTAGACCTATCGGCCTGTTAAGCTCCCTCTGCCGTCGTCGGTCTCGTGCTGCATCGGTTAGGTCCGACCTACAGGGCTGCCAATGGTAAATCGAGCTTCAGGCCCATAGTCTCCTGCACGGCGTATCATCGGAGTGCTAGCCGATGAGTTATCCATGCTTTGTGCTTCACGCCTAGCGCATCGGCCCCTCGGCCGATACGCATCAGCCTTTAGAGGCGTCCCACGACGCGTAACGCCAAACGTATAGGACATCTAGCCGATACGCACCCGCCTTCAGAGAGGCGTCCCCTCATCGGCTCAGCTAGCCGATGGGTTCGTTCCTATCCTTGCCACGGTATAGCCGATCCGACGTCCTCCGTATCATCGCCGCTGGCCCCGGCCTCGTACTGTCTCGGTTAGGTCCGATCTTCGAGGTTCGGTGTTAATGGCGTTGCCACGACGGCGACGGGTCTCTTGCTGTCATATCCGGAGCGGCATCGGCTTTGCAGCCAGTGCATTCTTGTGCTAATCATCGCCTAGGCCGCATCCGCATTCATCGGTTTCTCCAGCCGATGAATCACTGTTCAGCTGTCCGGAGGGATCCTGTGCGTCGCGATATCCTCTGAGCGCACCCTAGTTCCTCCATCGGCTCTACAGTCAACCGCTCGTCGACACCTGTCCACATCGGCTCCCCAACCGATCAAACAGAATCCCGAACCTATCGGTAGCCAGCCGATAGCGAGCGTCTGTATCTGACCCGATCGTCTCATCTCCTTGTCAATTGCAGGGTCAAATTGACTGGCACGCCCGCGAACCTCGAGACCTAAGGACCTGCACTGGAGACAAGCAGACCTCCTAGGCCTTCGCGTGACCGAGCCACCGTCCCTCCCCGGTCACGGGATTTTTTGGCGGTGAGCACACTTCTTGGCACGCCTGGTGGGACCAAAGGTTTCATTCATCGGCTGAAAAGAACTGTACTTTATTCATCGGCCGATCGAGTAGAAATCTTCATTCATTAGCCGATTGGACTGGATTCATCGACTGGAGAAACCTGAAGACCATTTATCGGCTGAAGATCCTTCATCGGCTGGTGATATAATTCCATTCATCAACCAGCGGGACTCTACAAGTGCCTGATTGGAAGTCAAATTTTTCTTATCAACCCGGGGTACATCTTGTTGTCAATATGTCTAAAGAAAAGGTGAATTCCAAGACATATTCATCCGAAGATAAAGCCGATGAGGAGATAACAATTCCAGTTACCATGGAGGATTTGAATGAAGACCAGAGGCGGCATATAGAGCAAAATATGGACAACTTTCAGAAGCTCTGTTTGGAATTTTTTAGTATGACTAAACAAGGGCCGATTCAAAAAATACAATTACCAAAATGTGTTTTGATGAAAGAATTGGGCCATTCAGCACCTGTGAATTATTCCAAGCCATTGCAAGAGATGTTCAATAACTCATTTTATCAAGCATTCAGTAATCCATCAGGAGTATGGATGGATACACTACAGGATCTGATCGGGAAGGTGATACAAGAGTCACCGGCTCAAGAAACCGATCAGGATCATGTGCCTTTGCCGATAGAGACGGAGGAAAACAAGGACCTATCGGCAAATATGTATCCACCAATACAAGATCGACTTGGGGGGCAACGGCAGGAGGAACCTCTAGAATTTTGTCAGAGAAATCACTATAGAGAATATCATAAGCAGAATCGGGTACCATATCCACCTCCATATGATCAGGAAAACACTTTAAGAAAGAAGAATTGGTTAACCAGAATTGTGGATACGGTAGAAGAGCAATTTGGTATCAAACCCAAAGATCAAACAGTAATGTATCGGTACCCATATCCAGAAAGATTTAATAGAGTTCCACTACCTCCCCGATACACGATACCATATTTCTGAATATTCTTAGGACAAGACAGCATATCTACATTGGAACACATCAGCCAATTCTTAATACAGTGTGGAGAAGCATCGGCTGAGGAAGCTCTCAGAGTCCATTTCTTTCTTTTATCCCTCTCTGGATCGGCCTTCGCATGGTTTTCTTTGTTGCCATCGAACTCGATTGAAGGATGGGCCGATCTGGAACAACGGTTCCATGGACATTTCTGTACTGGGATTCAAGAAACGAGACTGTCATATTTGACATCGGTTAAACAGAGGCATAATGAGTCAGTTCTGGAATACATCCAACGTTTCCAGGACATCAGAAGCCGATGTTATAGTCTTGTTCTGAGCGATGAACAATTAGCCGATTTGGCCTTCCAGGGGTTATCAAGTCGCATCAGGTAAAAATTTTCTGCCCAGGAGTTCAACGGTTTAACACATCTGATGCATGTGGTATCGGCTTACGAGAGATGATTATCAAGAAAAGAGGAGATACCGACACATCAGAAGTTACCGATTGGGTCTTGGGATGATAAGTCTGGAGAACGGCTACCCAATCGGGAAGACATCTAAATCAGATGAGTATAGCCGATTTCTCCTTTTCAAGACGGACGGGTTCTCAGAATTGGTATCGGCTAGTGATACTATTTAAATCGGCTGAGACATAGCCGATTCCGATACGAAAGCCGATATGATTATATCGGTTACAGATGGCCGATACAGTTTAAGACGTCGTCATCAAAAAATATATATACACAACTTATGTTGATCAAGTTGATTGAAGTTTACTACAAAAAGTTAATGTTCAAGATGACATCTGGATTTCTCCGAGACTAAAGTTTTACAAGAATTTCTTAATGGCCTCGATCGCGCGCAGACGGATTTGATCTATATCATTGATAGCGCGGATGTCATCCTCGTCTGATCCGGGGATAGTTTTCAAGTTCTTGTGCTGGCGAACTGCTAGCCGCCCTTTGTCTGCTACCTTAGCCTCTTGGTTTTGGATTGACTTTGGTAGGCCGATGAGATGGGACTCAATGAAATTGATGTCTTCACGAACCTTATCGAGTTCCGCCATCAAATCGGCTTCTCGTTTCTTCAAGAGGCCAAGCTTGGTGTTGGCGTGTTGAAGGTCAGCTGACATTTCATCAAGTTTTTTCTTTTCATCAAAGGCAGTCAGCCGATCGTTGTGAGCCAGGTGGCTTTGCTCAGCGCGATCGGCTATGCGTTGTCTTGATGCAGTTAGCTGGGTCGTTTGGAATTCCAAGTAAGCAGCAGGCGTGAGTGCATTCGACAGTTCCGCAGGCAGGAGGTGCTGAATTTCTGCAAGTCTTTCTCGGATCGACCCGCAGTCTTCCACCAGCGAGTCAATCGGAACCTCCAGCCGATGCATAATATCTGACAACTGCTCATGTGCATCGGCTGGCAAAAATGTTTCGATCGCTGTGCTGGTGGCCGAGTCTTCCTCTGCTTCCAGGTATTTACCGATGTCGAAGAAGAACAAATCGGCTAATGACTGCATAACAATATTAGTAAACTTGGAGATCATAAGTCAAGAAAAAATGATATGTATGATGGATGTACCTGAGAGACAGTGGGAGCAGTTCTTGTGCAGGTATCAGCTTGATGTGGGGCAGTATGAGTAGATGCTAAAACTTCAGAGGATACCATCGGCTCAGCCCCAGTAACAAGGTCCGACGTTTGGACCTCAGGAGCCGATAGTTCAGGCTGCAAAGCGAAGGTGTCAGGATAAAACAAAGGCAATAGAGAATTGACGTTGACACTTACCAGCGGAGATGCGGGAGGAGTTAGAATTGCTACAGGAGAAGGGCTTCGCGAAGCCAATGCAACGATGACAACATCGGCATCGGGTTTCCGTCTCTTAGGAACCGATCGAGCAGCCGGTTTCTTGCGCTTTGACCCTGACACCTGCGACACTCGGGGGAGAGCCGATGAAGGTGGACTGCTTTGCCCAAGGAGGGATCTGGCCGATGGAGATTGATAGATAATCGGCCGACCACTTGCGCTGGTCGAAGGTGCGTCTTTATCGCCAGCCTGTGGAATCACGGGAATTAAGATACAGTTGAAATTCAATACGATGAAGACATGATAGTGAAAGAAGGATTATCTCTTCATCGGATTCCATGTAGTCGGGATTGAGGCAAAGGCAATAATGTTCAACCGATAGACTATACAAGTGTCTTCCCCATTCTGACCACCATTGAGCGAAGATTTTGGTATTGGATATGCAGGGCTCGAAGGTGGAGATAGTCCCTAAGAACAAGTTCGATGTCATCGAACTAAGTCGGTCATACTCCAAGCCGCTTTTCACTTCTCCGCGGGCTCGGAGTTTGCCGATGAAGAACAAGCCGATGGGGAGTTGGCCAAAGCCCAACTGACGAGCACTAACCGAAGGATGGTAGAACTCATATGATGGATGTTGGGATCGGCCCATTGAAAATCCGATCAGTAGAAGACAAGGAGTTATAGAGGATAAAAAGATGGTCTTTGATTCTTCATCGGCTAAGGCATTCATCGGATGAAACCTGGAAGGCATTTCAAAGGATGAGTCATCCTCGTACGCGAACCAAATGGTGACCTCTTTGGTAAAGCCATAGTAGAAACACTTAAACCATCGACTGAGTTCGAGGGGGGTTATTTTGCTTCCAGGAAGAGCCGATGAAGCTTCACCCAGCGAAATGCATCGGCGTCGGCTGGTTTTGTTTTCTTCTGGGTAATCAGTCGGGAATGTCATGGAAGAGAAAGGGGGCCTGGCAATGACTTTGGAGGTGTAGACGTTCAACCAAAGTTGTATAAACCACCAGGGTCCGCCGATATGTCCGACTGGATGGCCTGTTAACAGCTTGGTCGTAACTTGATAGAGCAGATGATAAGTTGCTCCGAGAAGATAATGCCCCAGGGGAATTTGGCGGTGATCGGCTAGGAGCTCTACCAAACATTGCATGTTTATTGTTGGACCGAGAGTCGAACCGCCAAAGAAAAATCGTTCCAGCCAAAGATTCAAGAACGCTACATGTTCACGTCCATCGACTGGGCCGGAGGATTTGTTATGCAAGAAAATGTACTTAGTCCAACCTCCGATATTCTTGATGTTTAGTCGATGCTTAGGATTGAATCTGAGGCTGAAAAGGTTCATGTAGTGGGTGGTGTTGAGGCAGGTCAATATAGTAACATCCATCAAGGTGGGAGTCATCGGCCCATGCCCGAACATGAAGGCATTCAAGATGTCCGACCAGAAGTAAGAAGCCGATGCAAGCAGAGGTTCGTTCCTTTCCATATCGGCTAAGGAAAGGTTAATGCAATGGTCTATTTCTAGATCCTCCCATAAAGTCTTTTTGGAGGCAAAAACCCTACGGCACCAGTTCCTCCATTCAAGGAGTTTGCTAGGCCAAGATCTGAAGCTGTGAGCCCAATCGGTAACGGCCATGGATGAGTTCTTGAACGGGATCCTTTCTATTTCAGAGTTGATGAAATCAGTCGGATCCTCGTTACCCATAGGGCCAAGAAAGAAGTGACCGGGGCGGTCAGAGATTGGAATAGTGATCTGACTCTTAAGATCCTACAGAAACCAGAATCCGACTACTGATGAGAAATCGGGATGGGGAAGAATCGTGCAAAACATAGGATGAAAGAGCAGATAATGGTTACCTCAGGGATTATGTGTGTGGAAGCCATTGTGCAAACGAAGGAGTAGTGGCCGATGAAGAAATCTGTGAGAGCTCGCCTTCAGTCTTCTGAGCCCGTCGAGATTCGCAGAAATTTATGGATGCCTGTGGAGCTCGTTGAGGTTTGGGGTTTTTGATGAGAAGAAGTGTATGGAAGAAGGCTGAGGAAGAGATATATTTTATAGAGGCGGAACGACCTAGGCAGAGATCTGAGCCGATTAATGGTGTTTAAACGGGTCATCCTGGTTTGCGGAGGTTTCTAACGGCTCGGAATTTCGTAGTCTGTTGGCAAACTCCGAAATTGGGGGGCATGTGTTAACGCCAAAATCTAGCGGATCCGATGGCGCTAAAGCCAATCGGCTGAGAGATCCGATGGGGCTAAAGCCGATCGGCTGAGAGGTCCGTTGGAGGGTTTGATACAGCCATCGGTTGATGGAGATACTGAGACGAAGCCGATCAGATTAGTAGAAAATTGAATCGGCTTGAAGACAGAGGATTGTCCAATCGGGATCATGTCCGAGAAGCCCGAGGGAAGGAAGGAGAAGGATCGGCTTGACTAAAAAAGGTCTGATAGCTACAGTGGAGAAGCCGATCAGGTTACAGCAAAGAAAGACTTGGTTACAAATTGGAAGATTATTCAGATGAAACCGGGTTTACGGAGGAGCCGTGGACTCCACGGCAGGGTGCTTAATTTTGTAAATTATAACATTACTCAATTAGGGAGGTCTAGCTGGTTAGTTAACTTCTTTAGGAATATTTTCCTTTGTTTTTACTAGGAAATAATTTCCGATGGTCGTAGATGTGTCGGACTCTGTCTGTAAATCCAGGGTATAAATATAGACCCCCTGGAAACATGTAAAATATCTCTCGATCATATTCAAATTCGGCGCATCGCCACCCTAGTTCATCTAGGTTCTACCGGCAGGTTCTGGCTCTCGATGTGGGGCTGCATCGGTTAAGTCCGATCTCCGGCGAAGGGATAAGTCTCGCCACCATCCCATTATGTCCTGTTCTGTCTAAAGCTGTATCGGTTAGGTCTGACCTCTTAGGCCGATCGGATGTATCGCATCACATCCGTGCTAAACCTATCGGCCTGTTAAGCTCCCTCTGCCCTCGTCGGTCTCATGCTGCATCGGTTAGGTCCGACCTATGGGGATGCCGATGGTAGATCGAGCTTCAGGCCTATAGTCTCCTGCACGGCGTATCATCAGAGTGCTAGCCGATGAGTTATCCATGCTCTGTGCTTCACGCCCAGCGCATCAGCCCCTCGGCCGATACGCATCAGCCTTTAGAGGCGTCCCACGACGCGTAACGCCAAACGTATCGGACCTCCAGCCGATACGCACCCGCCTTCAGAGAGGCGTCCCCTCATCGGCTTAGCTAGCCGATGGGTTCGTTCCTATCCTTGCCATGGCATAGCCGATCCGGCGTCCTCCGTATCATCGCCGATGGCCCTAGCCTCGTACTATCTCGGTTAGGTCTGATCTTCGAGGTTCGGTGTTGATGGCGCTGCCACGGCGAGCGACGGGTCTCTTGCTATCATATCCGGAGTAGCATCGGCTTTGCAGCCCGTGCCTTCTTGCGCTAATCATCGCCTAGGCCGCATCCGCCTTCATCGGTTTCTCCAGCCGATGAATCACTGTTCGGCTGTCCGGAGGGATCCCGTGCGTCGTGATATCCTCTGAGCGCACCCTGGTTCCTCCATCGGCTCTACGGTTAACCGCTCGTCGACACCTATCTACATCGGCTCCCCAGCCGATCAAACAGCATCCCGAACCTATCGGCAGCCAGCCGATAGCGAGCGTCTGTATCTGACCCGATCGTCTCATCTCCTTGTCAATTGCAGGGTCAAATTGACTAGCACGCCCGTGAACCTCGAGACCTAAGGACCTGCACTGGAGACAAGCAGACCTCCCAAGCCTTCGCGTGACCGAGCTGCCGTTCCTCCCCGATCGCGGGATTTTTTGGCGGCAAGCAGATACCAAGAAATATTATGTGGTGAGTTTTAGATAAATATGAAGTCTCGATAAAGATTGTCTCTCTAATTATGAATATGTATAACAATGATAGTATTTAAATAAATGATGATAATGTATGTTACTTTTTATTAAAATATGATTACATTAGATATTAGTTTTGAGCCCGTACCTCTTTGCCTTAGTAATAGATGAGTTTACAAGAAACATATAAGTGGATATCTCTTGATATATGCTTTTCGCATATGATGTAGTGTTAGTTGATGAGAGCCGAACGGAAGTAAATAGGAAACTAGAGTTATAGTAGCAGACTAGAGTAAGCAGAACTAAAACTGAATACTTGATATATGACTTTAGCACTATTGCACACAAAAAGGAAGATGCGAACTTAAGAGGTCAAATAGTCGTTAAGAAAAATATCTTTTGATATCTAAGATCGATGCTATAGTTGGATAGGAATATTGATACAGAAATTAGTTATAGAATTAAAGCGGGCTGGATGAAGTGATACCAAACATCTGATATCCTTTGTGATAAGAGGTTATCGTAGAAGTTAAAAGATAAGTTTTATATAACGGTGATTAGATCTGTTATGCTGTATGAGGCAAAATATTAGTTTAAAAAAATAATATATCCAACAACTGAGTATTATAAAAATATATATGTTACGTTGAATTTATAGTAATCGAGTTCAGAGCATTAATTAAAGAAAAGTTTATCTAATATCGATTAAGTTGGTTTGGCTATATGTAAAGCAAACCTGAGAGACAATTCTATAATAACATAAGTTAATATAGAAAGACTCAATATTGGGATGTAATAACGATTCGTGCTTGAATATGATTGGCAATTGATATGGGCTAAACCGTAATTTAAAACTCTTATTAAATAAACTGTGTTGTTATCCTAATGCCTGTTCGTCTTATCGTCAAAGCTGTAAAAAAAATATCTCGTTAACTTTGCCGTGAATTCTCTGACGGTGACATCAATCATGCGCAATCCTACTCCTATTGCATGAATCTAGATTCTCTTGCTCAGAGACCCAAACCATCATTATCCTGAACTCTAGCAGGAGTTCATTTCAACCTGCAACATCTCTCGACTATTCACCCGCGCTCAGTAGATGTCTCCTCACAGCGTCACACATCACCGCCCGGTAGACGAACACCAATGCAGGAGAGAACCACAAGTCCAACCGCAACACCCAACCCGGACTACACACGAATACGCTTGCGCATGGATGGTAGCAGTAGTATGCATGATTGAGCTGTACTGTCTTCGTTTCTGCATATAAAGGATTTTTAGATGTAGATAAAATTAAACGGAAAAATAATATGATTAGATAAGAAGTAACGATAGAAAAAAATTAAATGATAGAAGTTGTAATTGATTGATAAAAAATATTAGTTACGAAGTTATTATATTTTAAGATAAATTCTAAATACTATAATTATATTTTAAAATAGCGAAAGTAGATGTTAGTTGCGGTGTCACAGCCTAAGCTAGTAGAAAAGCACCTCTGTGATCTGCAATGCCACATTGCCACAAGCCTCTCTGCAGCCAGCAGCAGGAGGAGGAGGACACGGAGCCGCGCGACTAAAAATTTAAGCCAAACAGCCCAGAACAGGCCTTACTGGTTTGGAAACCCTTATATTCTGACAACACGGAGCCAATCAGCCGAGAGCCAATCATGGACATTGTTTCGTGCCCGGTACCCCTGATTCACCACAATTCGAATGTAGTGATGTGCAGTACATAGTGTCAAATCAATCTGTGTTAATTTCTGAACAAAAACCCCATGAGACCATAACCCTCACCCTCACCATCTAGATTTGTTATTCTCTTCGGATTAAAAATAATTTTCGTATTCGACAAAGATATAGTTTTAAAAAAACTTTAACCATTTATATCTATTACGTAATCTATACTCTGTTTCTAAGACAAATATTTAAGTATACTATAGTGGCAAATTTAAGCACAGACAAAGTAATTATCCCAATTAAGAAACTCATTATTCATCTCGTCAACAAAGGTTAATGAACTTATTATGATCAATGGAATAGTGCTATATACTCCATAATTACTTGCAAAATTCAAGTGCAGTGTACAGAGAAAGCTTGTGCTGGCAAACTTTGATGCTTGCTTCATCTTCCCAGAAAATACGTAGTGGAAACCCCATCTCTGCATCTACCACCACTACTGCATTGAGGGCACAATTGATTTGAAGAAAAACATATAAATTTTATAGGATTCAATTTTTTCTAAATAGCCATTTTAAATAAAAGATTAGATACTATTGAATCCTATAAAATTCATATGTAATGCCTTATTACATATAAATTTTAGAGGAAATTTAACACAAGGTCAAATCCCATGGAAAGTTTTCTTTGAGTCTTTATCTTTTTTTAAATTTATGTGTTTTTTCTATGGTTAAATTAAACCGTCATTTCTGTATTTTTCTTTTTTTTTAATTATCTGTTTTACAGTTTTATTTCTAACATAATCCTATCTTTTTTTATTTTCTCAATCCTGAATGAACGTTGACTGATCGCTCTCAAGTCTCAACTCAACAGGTTGTTCACCCATTTAACTATCAAGACGTCAACACAACACACATCCAAAGAGGAGCATTAACTATTTCGAGCCTTTTACTATTCACGCTACTTGGACACAGCCACCACCTCCCATTTGGCAGGAAACCCTCCGCAACCTTGTCTCCCCTATGCAGGAATCTCTCTCTGCTCACTGCTCAATCACAGCCACCGCAACATGGCTAGGCTCATTTGTTTATCCTTAATCCCTTATTAATTCCATTATAACAGCCTTAACCATAGCCATAATGACCTACAGCTAACTAAGCATGATCACGTTTAGCCTTATCTAATCACAGATGGAGCTGGCACAAATACACATATTTGCTCTGAACATGATCTGTGCATACAGTAATTTGCCCGTCCTTTGTGTCCTCACATCACTCAAACATTCAATATAGTTTATGCAATCATGAGAGGGTGGTAATTTAGATGAGAAGAAATATTATGGCACGTAATGGTTGTTGAAGTTAATGACACCCACCCTGTTTAAACAGTCAGGTCAACATGTCTAGTACAAGGACTTCTAATTAACTCCATTGATTAGCAAATGTAAACTGCATTCCAAAGAGCAGGCATGTGATTTTCAACAGCATTTACGTGTGCCAGATCTAGCAAGGGAATCGCTTGCAACTTCCAACTGCTACTGCAAACTTCTTGTGGGCGTTGGCATGCAGTGGTGTCCAACTAGTTGTAGGGGAATCTACCTAACGGGTCCTGTAGGATTAACTTGCGAGGGAATGAACACTTCAAGTTCTAGTAATGAGCAGCATATTTTGTAGGATTTAAGGTAAAATGAGTGGCTAAATACTAGGAACAAAAAGGTATATGATCCCTAATTAAGGTGAATATTTGACAGAAATGAGGTCATACAAACTGAAGGGAACAAAATGGTACATATGTGCTTAACTACCATAATTCCTTTAATGAAGCTCCAAAGATTGGGGAGCAGATGAGAGGATTATTTTGAAATAATGACCATACAAGTACCATGTGATGTGAAAGTTCAAAAGCCAAATTATATTAGAATTAGCTTAATAAACACTTGCCTTGATAGTTGAGACAAAAATCACAACAAAAAGAAAATGACAGCACTTGCTCAGACTGCCACACCAGAGTCCAAAACCTGATCTAATTAACTTAAGGAACTTTGCAAATCCCTTTTCAAGGATATGAAATCTGCATCAACACCCTCTATCAAAGAAAGTTGGCAGCTTTGTGCTCCAAAAGCCTGTAGGGATACTCACTAGATCGACCAACTACTTTCATGGATTCTAATTGGCAAATCTCAAATAGGAAAATGCATGTCCCAGCCATATAATAATCTTTAAAAGGCAGCTTCTAATTGTTGTTTACGTAGCAAAGTTGCCGTGCAGATCAACCCTCCAAATTCCAAAACAAATGACGTTTGCAAATATCTCCAACTAAACTTTGTCATTATGAATTAATGACTAGTTAATTAAGCTATTAGCTAGTCTCATAATCTTATGACATTTCTTAAATTTTGTCCTTGAAGCAATGAGAGGCAATGTTTGGAGGGCGCCGACGCAAATTCCAAATTTTGGAAAATGAGATACCAAAATTCCAAAGGCTCCAAATATCATTTTACCCCTTCAAACTACCCTTATTTACCACCAGCATCATACTTAATAGTCTTACAAGAAGGACGCAAAATTAATTAACAAAACGCATAAAATTAACAGATAATGCTACTAATTAAACCGTCTTACTTAGCTCGTCCCGGTCCGAATCCTACGTGCGCTCGCGCTCAGAACGCGCAGATCTCGGCGGCGGCGGCAACTGCCGCCGCCCTGCGCGGGAACATAGACACGGCGCCGCCCATTGTGCTCTTGCAGTGCGCGATGGCGCCCTCGATGGCGCTCTGGAGCTCCTCCATCGACGACGCCGTGGATAATGGCACGGGTGCCACGCTAATACCACCGGACATCGCCGCCGCTGTGGCGGCTGGCACGTCGGGGAAGCCGACGCCACCTGCACCACCGAAGGTGAGCAGGCCGGAGTGGCTCGGCCAAGACCGCATCGAGGAGGGGCAGCTTGCCGCGCACCGCTTCTGGTGCAGGAACCGGTGGTTCCCGGAGAACGACTTGGAGTGCGCGTACTTGCCGCCCATCTCCACGGCTACGGCCGCCGCGCTTCTTGCGCATCGAGAAACTGAACGGTTTCTTCAACCCCTGCTGTCTTCTCCTGCGCCGTCGGCTGCGGCTGGCCGTTGCTGTTGTTCTGGTTCTTGGGGATCTGGGAGAGCTTCTTGTACATTTTTTAAAAAATTTTATTTTACGCCACTTTCTCGGATGACATATTCTCAAATATCACTCTTTCAAAAAAAAATTATTTTTTTATCAATCGAGAGAAGGTTTCTTGCTCATATACCTTTTTTTAAAGTCTGCAAAACACCACGTCACATTCTAGCAAACACTTAGAGGAGAAAAGATGAGATTGCCCCTCTCGTCTTCTTCTACCTCCACAAGCCGCCTGCCACAACCGGAGGCTGTGTGGAAAGGAGCTGTGGCAGTGCCCAACTCCATCGGCGAGGCGAAATGGTGAGATTGTCAACGACTGAGGCATTGAGGAGCACGAGCGCGGTGCCCACGTCGAGCAGGGCGCCAATGTAGTGGCGATGACGATCATCGCGAGGGAGATGAGGGACCAATCGTCGGCGCCAGCAAAGAAGGTCGAGCCCTTGCTAGGCTCCTCATAATTTGATCTGGTGGCTCAGGCATCCTTGCCAATAGATCTAGCGAAAAAAAGGTAGTAGCGGTGGTGCCAAACCTCGTCGCTGCTGGTGAGATTAGACGGTGGAGGCTAACGTTGGCAGCGAGCCACTGCGCGAGAGCAGTTCTTCGCCTTGAGCAAGGCTTGCCGGAAGAATTAGCAAGAGGAAGCGTTCTGGAGAGAAGACAGAGCAACCGGGAAAGAGGGATGGTGGCTGACACAAGCTGTCAACGTCAAGGCCGACGGCGGAGGACGACAGCGGTGGGAGGGTGCTGCATGCTGGCACTGTTTTGGGTTAGAAAATTTGATGTGATTAGACTATTTTTTTAAAAGTAAGATATAGATTTTTTTTCTTTGATTTTTATTAGCACGTTTTTAAACCGCTTGAAAACTTGTTTAAAAATATTAAATAAATCTATTTGTCAGGCTTATAATAATTAAAACTTAATTAATTAAATACAACACCACATCCTAGTGAGTAATATACTTGAAAACGAGAATGGAGCTGTGTTGGACGCTTGATGACATGTGACATACTCCTACATACGTAACAATATTCTTTTCTTTTGTTTCCTGTGTGTGATAAGACACTAATTTTGTCACATTTTCTCTCATTAAAAAGCATGATTTGACATGGGAATCGAGACGGTGTCTACATCGATACGAGCTGTAGTTCTCAGTTAGGGCAGTACACATCGGTGGCTTTCAAAACAGGGATAATACTGTTAAGGATGGGTTAGCCTTTCAGATATAACTGTAATGATTGATTTATCCCTTTGTTTGGATGCATATAAATATATAACATTATATAATATACTCTATATTCCTGTACTTTGAAACTACTGTAACATTGCTTCTCTTAGCAGTTCAATTTGTCATTTCAGTGGACGGATCTAGGCTTAGATCAATTTTCATACTGTCATGTAGTGTGTGCTTAAAAACTAGTTGGATGGAGTCGTACATCATGACTCTATTACACTACCAGTATTTTTCCCATATGCACCTTAGTTATAATTGTTTATAAAATGAATTGCACATATACAGTTACAATGTAGTAACAATTGATAAAATAGAGTATTAATTTGTCTTAGGGCCGTTAAATGTCAAATTGTTAGCATATACTTATACAATGTGAGGCATGCCTCAATTACGTATTATCAGCTTTACACGTGCAGGTTCATCTAATCGTGTCCAACATTTCACATTGTTTTCTTTCTTTTTTTTAATTGCCCACGTGTTTACTTGATGCGTACGTACGGCTGTTGGAAGGCCTCAATCGAACCCGTGATGCACTGAAGATTTCATAAGAGATCAAATTATTAACAGGTTCCAACAAATTTGGGATCAAACAGCAATCATTCTGTTTTGCTTAATGATTGTCGAGTGATTCAATAACTTCAGAGAAAGGTTTATATTCATGATTTGTTGTTGAGGTTTATATTCATCATTATGAAATCAGGTATGACCTTAAAAAATGAAGCACCTCTAAAGTCAAATATGTAAGTAACCTTGAAATGAGTTGGGATATCTGGATCAACATTTTAAACGTTCATTGTATAGGCCCGGCAAAAAGAATAAAATAAAATAATATAACCTTCACCTTGTTCTTGTGATATATATATATTTGCTTATTTCTTTTTTAAAAAATGTTATAGTATAAGCAAGGGTAAAATTGATATTTTATAATATATTTTATAAAGTTGCATACACTAACCAATTCAAACAAAAAAGCTTAACCTGATTAAAAAAGATAAGCTATTCACTTGTACTCCAACTCTTCTCCTCACGCAGAGACCCCTCGGACGTAGACTAGAAGTGGCCTTCATTTCTTTATTTAATTATGTGTCAGCTAGGACTCCAACACTTTACCTCACGTATTGGCTCCCATAGCTCTTAAGCGTATTAGCTAGGACTCTAACACTCCCCCACATATGAAGGCTACCTCAGGACTAAGCATGAATAGAAGTGGTCTGCAATCTTTTATTTAATTGTATGACATCTAGGATTTAAACATGATAGAAAAGTGGACAATTCACTTGTGCTCCAACAATTTTGTTACAGAGCTAAGGAGTTTGAAGATGGCATGTCCACATGGTGCTATGTGTGGTAAATGACCTTATTAGATTATAGGTACAAATAAATAAATTAACCATTATATTTGTATAAAATAAAACATCTTAGCGACTAAATTTACTATGGAGTGAAGGGTTAAATTGGTTATTGTTCCTTTTTAATAATATAATAAGGCCATTCTAATTTTAGTTTTAAGTTCTCAGTTCCCGTGAAGCAGTAAATGCCTCCTCGCTACTGCAACCACGTTTGAACGATGGTAAATATTTCTCTTACAATTGTAAACGGCAAACCTTGGAGGTTAGATTGTAGCTCTAAATTTCAATATATACTAAAGCATGTACAACTATTTTTTAATAATAAATTATAAATACGGCTTCTACATCCACCGGAATGTACCCAGCCAAAAGGTCCATACAAAGCTGTACATCTAACATGATGTACGTCTCTAAATTATGTACGTCCACCAAGATGTACGTCTATAAATCTAAGTTAACTAGCTAACCGTGATTAAGGATGGAGCTGGGGCGAGCCCATTATCCATTGTCATGTTAGGATCATAGGATGCTTCTCCTGCCGACGGGGCTGGTGACAGTGGTCCCCACGGAATACACGTGGGAGAACACGCCAAAAACCTGCAGATTACCGAATTTCTTGCTGTTCAACTGGTGGCACGCAGACGCAGTCCACCCCGAAGATGGAGGGATCAGTGATCGATCTGTGGATCTGACACGTATTTGACTCCTCTGCTTGTCGGTGAAACGCGGGGTGCATACACGTGGATTTACGGTCGCTTGCCCGCCGGCCGGTAGGGATGCCCAACGTACTTCCAGTACATTCTTCCTGCCTCTAGAAATAAGTACTTTTCCCGATAAATTAATTTCGCATTGAACCTTTTATGCCATGAGCCTTCGCTCAAGTGAAAATTTTGCACGTTTTGTTATAGAAATCAACCGCCAGAATTGATTTTGGTATCATTAAATTTTTAGTACAAATTGTACCAAAACTTAATAAAGGTTTTAAACCAAACATGAGTTCCATATTTCTTACCTTATTAAGATTTGGCATTATCAAATTTTAGTAGAATTGATTATAGTATAGATTTTATATTAATAGCAAACTAAATAAATAAATATATATATAAGATACTATTAAAGTTGTCAATTGGTAACGAAAAAAATTAAATTTAAACAAGCCCGAGGACTCAGAGTTAAGTGCAAGAGAACTTCTGTAGTTCCACATTTGTATATATACACCGAATTCGACAAATATATACGCTGCCAGAGGCCTGCACAAAATCTGAGTGAATGCATCGTACATTGAACGCAGGGATTTGGTACTTGAGCTTTAAAGGGCACCATCCAACACAAGGATATTGCGGGAGATTGTGATTCTGTTTATTATTGCTGATCATGAACAGTCGAAAATGTGAATATATAGCAGCAGAAAGCTGCGAGCATCTTCCTAAAGTCTCTTCTCTAAACATGCGTTCGGACGTACGTCGTCTTGGTCAGCTCATGTTCTCTACAGAAGCAAGCAACAAGTGTGAGAATGCTACTGCTAGTAGTGTGTGGTCGGGGTGTACTTTTTTGTACAGAACAATTAATACGGTTACGCTGCTATGCTGTGATGAGTGTAGACATGGTGGACTAATTGTCGGATCTTCGTACGAACTGGTGCCTCGACTGTCTTATCAGAAGTACAAATATTACAGACGATAAATATTTTCGTCACGTCGTCTTTAGAGAACTATAGATTTTATGAATTAGAATGGGCAACAAATAAAACATTACTACATTCTTAAAACTTTACCTTGATATATTTGCAGCTTTTGAAAGGTTTCGAGGTTCAACCAATAATTGATGTCGGCTACTTCTATATGGTTGCCCCACCCTATACTCTGATAAAATTCTATATGCTATATGGATGCCAAAATCCTATGGTGAATTTAGTGTGTACCCAGTTGTGTTACATAGTGTTTTGTAAAAATATATACTTAGTGATGGTGGCTTTTTAATTAAAGTCCTGTACTGTCTATAACATGCATATGGATATTGCGTTGTTTCTCAAGTGGCTACGTGTGGATCAGAGCGTATTCTATATATTTTTATATTTTTTTATAGAAACTTATATAGTTTCACATTATAGGATTTATATTTTTAGATTTACCATGATAAATATTTTTATAATATATGATCCACATATTATTAAACTACATAAATTTTAAAAAATTAATAGTGAAAAATAGAAATAATTGAGTTAAGGCAAAGCTAAAACGACAAAATTACATATGGATCTCTAAAAAAATTATCTTTTATAAGAACAGTTAAAAATCCTTTTGTACATGGATCTCTAAACAAAATTATGTACAGTTTTAATTAGTTTATACTCCCTTCAGCTTTAAATAACTGACAACGGAACTATTCATCCTCAAACTTTGATCTCGTTTTTTTTCTCAGAAAAATTACAAACACTTCAAATGATGCTATATCTATATTATTATAATGTATTGCATCTAGCAGAGTAAATCTAGCCAGCGGTTTATTATACTTTCTTTTCTCATTTGATACTATTTTTGTTAACAAGCTAACGAGCTGAGTAGAGTGGAGCTAGAGTCAAACCAATCAATTTCAATTTTAAAAGAAAATCATATTAATTGGAGCAATTTTAAACCGGTCCAGTAAATGAGCTATTTTTTCACCACTACTTGCATCTTAAAACTTCCGTTCATCATAGTCTAACCATTTAGAGTAATTTTTAGTCAAAGAAAAAGAGTTGACAGTTATTTAAAAAAGTGTAGTAGAAAATACTAAAAATTATTTAAAAACGGAGGGAGTAATTGTGTCTTCCATAGGATCAAACTTTTTGTCTTCAAAATTATTTTGAAAACATTTTTTCACCCAAATCTACCCTACCACTGAGTTTATCTTAATTCAACAATTTACCATTAAAGTTATCCATATCTACGATATATACCAACAATTTCATCAATTGTTCTATAATATACTATTGGGCTGAGGTTCTTTTTTAAAAAATATCCTAAATACCCTTATCTACATACAAAGTGAACAATTGATTTATCTCATTAGAAATTTCAAAAAAATAATATGTTTTTTTAATGTAGCCTCCTAGTTTGTATATAAGTTTCAATTTTTTTGGTATTTTTATTTTTTTAAAAAAAAAAGTTATTTTTGTGTGGTATATGAGAAAGAAATTGCTTACACAAAAAAATACTAGCATAAAAATATTTTGTGTAGGATACGAAAGATGATTTACATTAAAAATAACAACAAAAAATATTCTATATAGTGGTATATAGTAGATTCTTTCTTTTTTATATATTTTTTTCTTACTTTTGTTGGATAGACTCCGAGACGAGAATTTTAAGGCATGCTAATGTAACATTTGCAAATATATTAAGATTCTGTCGTTATAACGTAAAAAGGCAACCAAGATCTTCAAGTAAAAAAGGACAATCAAGACCTTGAAAATGTCTTTCAAAAAGCCAACTCAGTGCCAACTAGAGGTTAACTCTGCAAAAAATCTCCTTCCGCTGTCTGGGAAAAGGCCGAAAGATTGGAGCACAGAAGCAGTGCCAAAGATTCAGAAAGGCTGAGCATTGGCCCAAGGTTGGAGCAGGGACAAGATTCAGAAAGGCTAAACATTGGTCCAAAATGAATTAAGGCCTTTTTGGAAGGAAGGGATTCCACGGAGACTCAAATGTTGTAGAAAACAGTGGGTATTTGCCTAATATTCATGTGATGAAAGTGGAAATATCTTTATCACGAACAACTAGTAGGGCTAGAATGCGTGCTGAGGAATCGATCATTTCGTAGAACAGCCTAACTGGTGGAAAAGTAGAGCTCAGTTAACGGAGCTACCACTAAAATCTGTTACCCTGAAAGTTAAAGCTACATAATTGAAGAAGGAAAATAGTTCAACCTGAACTATTCAGAGCTTTTTGTTCCAAACAAAAGCCAACTTTCATTAACATAAGCTTGCGTTATAAACGCAATTACTCCTTTGAAAGGGTACGTACGATTTTCCTTTTATCAAATATTTCAAATTTTAAGGGTACAACTAATTGTATCCCTCAATGGTATATCTCACCGAAGGCAACCCCTGAAACTTCTCAAAACAGCCAACTGTGGCGACACTCTTCTCAGTAAACTCATAGCTGTCCTTTCCTTCACTAGGGCAGCTGGACCAAGATGATCCTCAGTAACAATGTCACTATTTATACAACAATATACAACAGCAGAGAAAAAAAACAGCTACAAAATAAACAGAACAAATGGAATTACAACAATGGAGAACCCCCTGAAACCAGAAATCTATGGCTGTCTACTCTGTCCACACTGTCACAAGGATGAAGGTTCGTTACAACTACAGAATGTGTATTCATACCAACTCCATTAGAAGAGGGTCTCCCGTGGACATAACCCGAATAAGCTTTATAAAATCAATCTCGTTCTGTACTTTCAGTGGGAAAACAGCAGGCGCTTGAGCTGTATAAATACTAGAGAAAGTCTCATTGCCCATCAAGTTGGTTCTGAACACTGTTCCAGCCAGAGCATCAGAATCAAAATTTTGAGGCGAGTCCATTGCTAGGAAGAACATTGGGACAGCAATTTTATGGTGCAATTCCAAATCGCCGACAAGCCCCACAAGATCACCAAAATCCTCAACAAACTGTCGTGGTATGTAAAAAAGCTCACTGCCACATAATGCAATCTTATCTTCACCCATGCTTTCTTTATAGTTTGTCTGGAAATGAACTGGGGAACTGCCAATGACCTGCTTAACCATTGATCCTTGCTTTACAAACCATTCCTCTTTGTTGTTCTCCAATGGAACAGTAACCCAAGAATGCGCAATCTGCAGTATGAGAAAGTATGTGATGGTTAATAATGTATCATGTGAATTGATTAATAGCACATACATGAAGCCTACAAACCTTGTTGGTTATCCAAAGTTTTTCCTTGTCAGCTTGCAGCAGGTTCCAGTAGTTAAGAATCATGTGGTCTTGCAGGAAGAGAAATCCATCAGCACCACTGTATCTCGCAAACACCTTGGGCAGAAACCTAATTAAGTCACACAATATTGGTCGCACAATTAGCACATGAAAGTTGAAATTAATAACACTATTAATCAGCTATAATCATGACAACCATCAAAATGATTTAAAGGCAATTAATAAGTTCCAAAAAAATAGTTTGATACAATCATGCAAAATGAAATAGAAAATGATAACTATAGTTAGTCCTTTTTTCGTTGAATTCCTGGTGGACCACTATATTCATCTAGGCATGTTTGATACTAAAAAGACCACACTACAGAGCATGTGGCTAATGAACTCTGATTGATAATCAACTATCAAATATTGTGAAGTACTTTTATGCTAAGCTCCATCCTACAGAAACAATAAACTTAGTGTGCATTTCTATTTAGCCCTTTCAGTGAAGGCACACTTAATTGTCACAATCACTATAACCAGCTCAGCCACAACAATGGCAGAGTCCTGGAGGCAGTACCATCATAATTTGTTGATGCTTGTTGTTGATTGTTCAAACAAAAATGGTTATTCATCATCAACACAGCATCACATATATAGCAACCCAGCATTCAATGTAATTTTAAGAGTGAAAATTTTAAGTCATCTCTACAGAAAAAAAAAGAAGCAGCTAAGTTCAACTTACATCAGCAGGAATTTTCTAGTGATTGGATGTAATGAAATAATAGTAATGACTTTAGGTACTTCAAGCAATGTGTTTATTTACATATAGTCTGGATGCAATCATCAATATAAAATCCCGCTATTAAAGTCCTAACTGTATTTGACATTAGCATAAATGATATTTTCATTAATGAATTTCATATTGGATTATTTACCAAATTCCAGAGAACATGTTCAGAATGTGCATATGGTTATAAAATACAACTCTGCAGATGAATGCTTCAATACTCATTTGTTTAAGTAAAAAAATGGATTGTAATTATTTGCAACCTTAAGTAACTAGCTGACAACTTTCAAGATGAACTGGTTGATAAATTAAGGTGAAATTGATCAGTGAATAATAAACCAGACTATGCAAATAAAAATAGATCTTAACTTTACCACTATAAAGTTTCCTCTTCACATCAAATGAGGATCAGAGGAGTTATGAACTAGTCAGATAAGAGTTAATGGGGTGGAGGGGTAATAACCACTCACTTGTATGCATGTGACAGTGCGCAGCGCTCAACAGCAAGCAACGTGTTGCTCTGTTCAGCTAGTATGATAACCGTCTTGAAAATCCGTCCATATAGCAGCCTCCACTCGAGTGCCGTGCGATCCACAGGCACACTAACATGCATGATCAACACAACATTTCCAAAGTTCTTTCTCCACTTAATCAGGTTTCCAATCTCATAGTTCACTGTACCAATCTCATCAACCCCCAAGTGCACAGATGGCAGCTTCTTGGGTACAAATTCCTTCATGTCACCCTCTCCAATGGTTGCCCGCTGTCTATCAATTTCCAATGACATGAGGCGAGGCTGCCGGTAACCCACTGCAAGAAGGTCCTGCAGCCAGGCAGCCGTTAATCTCACATCCTGCTCTGTCCAGAACCCTTCCTCAGCCATGGCATAGCTCAAATCAAGAATCCTCTCGAACAGAGTTCTCTTGTTTGACCTCCACTCATTCAGAAATTTGATCAACCGACCCACATTAACATGCAGATCCTTCTCCTCAGTGAACGGGTACGCTTGAATATGGTCCTTCCGGTAAATAGTAGGTGGATAGAAAGCCACATACCCACCAATCTCCCACAAGATCCGTTGAGCCCAGTAGCCACGGATCACATCTGACGCCATCGAGCTCACTGACACTGGCATCATGAGACCCCAGAAAGCTGGCGTGTGGAACAATGTGTTGAATGAATTCACCGGTGCCATTGTGCCCTGAGGCAGTGCCACCTTCGGAGCCTCTGCATCAAACCTCAGATCAAACGCCACAGTTGGCGGCTTCCTAGTGAAGTAGAACACAGCATCCACATCCGGCAATCCATCTGAGAGCCCTTGCTGAATGAATTGCCGGCCACTGAATACCTCAGTGTAGAATACCTCGTGAGCCACCTCCCCAACCTTATCCAGCGGCAGCCCCCGCGGCCACACAGAACGCTGTCCAAAGTGCACGTAGGGATTCACCACCGTCCTGTTCGAATCCGCGTGGCTGTACTGCAGCAACACGGGGTGGTTGGTGACCCCAGATCCCAAATCGATATCGAAATGCTTGCCCAGATCGTTGCCCGGGACCTCGGCGCGGTCGTCCGCGTCGAAGATCACCTTGGCCCCGTGCTGGATGGCGAAGAGGTAACCGGCCGTCTTGCGGACGTGGGATGCGTAGGGCAGGAAGTCGACGGAGCGGTAGCCGAGCTGCGCCTGGAGCTCGAGGGAGAGGAAGATGGCGCCCTTGAGCTCCCACCCGGAGGGCGTGTGGGAGTTGCCGACGGCGAGGAGCTGCCACCCCTTGACGCGCGCGAGCGCGCCAAGCGCGGCGGTGGGCGGGGACGAGACGGAGACCACGATCCACCTCTCCGCGCGGAACGACGCGAACGGGGTCCCCGCCGCGATCGCGAGCAGAGGGACGGCGGACCACACGACGTTCGGGTAAGGCAGCCTGGCGGCGGCCCCCGAGGCCGACGAGGACGAGGAGCGGGAGCGGTCGAGGCAGAGGAGCGCCGCGGCGTCGGGGGCCGCGCCCCGCAGGAGGAACACCGCCGCCGCCGACGCCACCACGAAGAGCAGCAGCAGCAGCAGCAGCTTGGAGGAGTTCTCCGACGCCCACGAGGCGAAGTCGAGGTTCTTCGCGAACGGCCGCGGGTGCCGCCTGTCCGCCCCCGGCGCGCCCCGCGGCGACGTGGCCGTCTTCAGCCCGCCGCCTCCCGCCACGGCCGCGTGCGGCGAGACGCGGTCCTGCACGAGCATCCTCGACGACGCAATTGTGGGGGTGAGATCTGGGTCGGGGTGTGCGCGCGGCTACGGTTGGGGATTTGGGCGCCCGCCGCGAGATTTGGTGGCGGTGCGGTGGGTGCGCGCGCCGACAGGTGGGGTGGGGAGTCGCGATCCGCGCGGGGGGCGCGACGGCCGCGCGCGGTGTCGGCCGCGGCGAGCGTGCGTTACTCCACAGTCCAGTGGTGTGGTGTCCCAGTTGGAATGGTTGGTGGGAGCTCGCGGTCGCTCGCGGGAGGCGAGAAACGCTGGACGGCTGGACATGAGGAGGGGTCAGGGTCTCTCGTTGGGATCAAGGCTTTCTGTGTGTTTTTTCTGGCTGGATTTGTATTTTTTTTCTTTAGCTTTGTTTATTGAAGAATGTGAATCGAAATGGGCTGGAATGATATGCTATTCTGCTTGATTCATCATTCGCGATTAGGAGGGCAATATTTTAGAGATCATGTAGATCTAGCTATATTTTATCAATGGTGGAGCCAGGATCTCTAGACGCCAAGGGCTTAAATTAAAAGTTAAAACTAACTGTGACAATTCATATACCGAAGGATAAGTAAACGTATGAAAAAAATATAAGACTAAACTAAAATTACATTAGAATACGTAACGTGACGTATCTTCATGATTTTCACTCTTCATCAATAGTAGGAAGAGATCCTGAAACTAAATCTAAAAAATGATATTAAGTGATGCAGAACTTAATTATTTACAAATTACAAAATGCATGACATACTCTAGAAATAGGTAATTTGTGCTTGCCATCCTCAAAGCATGATAATGTTCTATACTCTAGCAATCTTCAACACCAGCAAAAACATCTCGCACGATATAACATATCATGTAGTGATTCGTTCATTTATTATTTATCTTGTTCCACAATTTAATTTTAATAATGTTCATAGCTGAGAAGACTCTTTCTACTATTGCCATTGCAACGGGCAAAATCAAGGCTAATTCAATTAAGCGATATACCAATGGAAAAACCATGTGTCTATCACTTTGAACCATCTTCATAGCAAAGATTACCAAGGTTGGAGTAGCTTGAGAAATCCTCATCACATCTCACATCACATATAAATGTGTTAAGTTGGTCTCTAAGGACTATACAATCATATTAAAAAAAGTCAGCCGCATCAATTAGCTTATCTTCATCATAATTGACAAAAGAATTCCTTGGATCAAGGCAAGCAATGCATCTCAATAGCTGAGTAGACCTTTGAGTATCTCAATATCTTCATCATAATTGTGAGCACTATTGACACCGTCAACATGTGCATCAAAGGAATGAGTTGCATTTTTCCAATACCTGAACCCTTCACCCATGTAGCATTCAAAACCATAATTTTTAACTCGGGTTGCTTAAAAAGAAAGCAATAAAAACAAAAAGTTGCATCCTTGGCAACACAGTGCTCCAACCAATTGTGTTTTTTGAACCATGACTTCTGAAAGCTCCTCTTCACACCTCCTATATTTGTTTGTGGATACTTATGATCAACTTGTTGACATGGACCCAATAACAAATACTCCCTTCTAGCAGCATCCCTAATGTTTACATCCAATTGTTCAATTGGTGTGCGAAGCCTAGGGTCAGCAACAATCACATGTGGATTAAGCACAAACATTATTTTGCCCGTTGTTACTAGCCCCAGTTCCTGCTGTTTTTTGGGATTGGGGTGGATTCACCAGTTTCTGCTATTTTTCTGGGGTTGGGGTGGACTCATTGGACTGGACTTGGCAAAATGATTTTATTGTTCTGGTCCTCTTCATTTAAGAAATCAAACCAATTTCTAATTGACTAACTACTACCAAATCCAAAATAAGAACGCAGATCGAAGATTAGAGAGGAGACTGACTTGGATTTGGGGAATCAAGCTTTGAGGAGAAGTGGCTGAGAAAGGGGAAGCATTGCTGCCATCGCCGCCGATGCACGCCGCCGTCATCGTCGACTGACGTCGCGAGAAGAGAGGAGCTGAGGAGGTGAGGTGAGGACGAGCGTGCTACGGCGTCAATGGTTCGAGATGTAGCGCTCGTGCGTGCTGTGTGATGGGCGATAGGAGAGGAGGTGGGATTAGGGTTGCTTGTCTGTTGCTCTGTGATGGGCCACCTATTGGGCTAGGAGACCTAGGGCTGGAACAGGCTATGTGTGGGGCTAGGCCAGACATGTAGGGCTGGGACGTGGAGGTTGGAAAAATCTGAAAAAGGTATAGATACTACTCTAGTAATTTTTTTTCACAAGTGGGGCTCGGACCCAAACTGCCCCAGGCTCAGTTTTGCCCCTGCATTTTACTGCACGGGGTTGTCGCTAAGCAATCGTGGAGTTAAAAAAATTCTAAGGTATATACCATACTTCAGTACTTGTAACCCTTGTAGAGTACGGGTGAACCGCAGGGCACTGTCACTAAACAATCTTGGAGTTAAAAAGACTACGTACAGTGCATATCGTACTTTTAGGTTGTGGTTTCTTGCAAGATGTACCACAATAAGTTCACATCCAAGTGCAGCCAAATTTGAATTTTAGAATTTATTTTTGGAGGGTTTAGGAGTCTTTTCATCATATATGTTTCAGCCTTGTGTTTGGGCTGCTAAACCTATAAAAAGTCGCATACAAAATGCTCAACAATCGCCCGCATATAGAGCTTCATATTCTCCTGTGCTATATGCCATATATGAGTGGTCAATTTGTTGAACACTAGCTGGTTGGTTACTTGGTGCTATCTATGGGCCTATTAGCCGTAACAACTTGGTATCATGTCACATTATTGGATCGCCATTGCATTATGGAAAATTCTAAAATGGGAAGAAATGTGTTTATATGACATATTCTTTTTCATTTACAGCTTTATTAAAAAAAAGCTCTTATGACATGTTTAAAAGTGTCGATATAAATGAATGATGGATTAAATTGAGTTTATGAGAATTGTTGAAGCGCACAAACAAATAAATTTAATATTAGAGAATTCAAAAGTTGATTTAAAAGAGTTTTCTAACATATGTTGATGATTTTTTTTAAAATAAAAAACACTGTTCAGAAGCTTTGAAAATATGTCTATGATAATCTAATAGCATAATTGGAAAAGAACTGCTCTCATGGTGCGAAAGAAAAAACTTTAGAGTATACTTCAATTACATAATTCTTGACGTTTTGGATAAACTTAAAGTCAAACAATGATAACTATTGACTATCAATAACCTCATAAATAAATATTTAGTTTGAATACACAAGAAGAACATATATATTAGTCTTAAAAGTACTATAATAAAATTAAATATTTATTAATTGTATATATTATAATAAAAAA
Source organism: Oryza coarctata (assembly GCA_030770085.1). Taxonomy (NCBI): domain Eukaryota; kingdom Viridiplantae; phylum Streptophyta; class Magnoliopsida; order Poales; family Poaceae; genus Oryza; species Oryza coarctata. Next base: position 13,326,623 of record CM061471.1, read on the forward strand.
TATAGTTAAAGATATGTTTTAGAAACCAGGTCGTTGTTCAAAACATCAAGAATTATCAAACTGGAGAGAGTAAGTGAATTTATTTATTGGATTAAGCTTTTAAATTGAACTAGTTAATATAAATAAGTGGATTGTCTATCTTATGGTCGCATGCAACCCAATAAAAGGCAGCACCAAAATTTACCATTTGAACAAGTATTATAAAGTTTGTTCCACCTTGCACCTAGGAGCTCTATTAGACATCAAACTGAGGAGAAAACAATCGGTGATAAACTAACCTCTTTTTTTTTTCGGGGGGGGGGGGGGGGGGTGTCAAAGCTAGTACTAATGCAAGTCTCAAAGCACCCTGATTAAGAGGAGAAAAATAATTTTGTACCCAACATATCAGCCTTCCTAGAGAGGACACGAGTAATAGCAGATAGTTTTTCTATTCCGTTGATTATGACTATGGGCCTGTATGCACTGTCAGTTTCTCTCTACACCGTGGAATTATACGACAGTGGGTAACTAAATAGCGGATAGAGGACGCTATATTTCAATAGTGCGATAAAAATACTACTAAATTATGTGTATATATCAATTTATGTATGTGAGATCAATTTAATTTTGACATAAATTGTAGCTTAATTTACTCTAAAGATATCATTTAGAAAATTTATTAGCCATAGATCCAAGTAGAAAAAACTCCCTGCTCTTTTATATATTTATCACCGTTGATGTATACCATTGCAATTTCGATCTAATATTTTTTTAAATAATTAAATTATGATCGTTATGTTTAGTATTCGATACACTTGGATAATATGATGTCTATTTAAGTATTTAGAATTTTTTTAAAAAAAGACAAATGGTTAAAATTTAAATATAAATAATGCTTAGTGATAAATATAAAGGAATGGAATAAATATATATTTTATAATATGTAAATAGATAATGCTATTATAGTACTACGGTCACAATAGTGATCCTATTTTACACATGGTGCTTATAATGTGTCACCGCTATTTTAACGGGGCAACATCCTCGTGTAGCAGGAATGTCTTACTACTGATATTGCAGATGTTATAGTGGCCACTACCACTGCTAATTAGTACCGTGGTAGTGCATAGTATCCTTTTGGTAAGATAAGATGAATATCATGTTGTACAAATGTTTCGTACAACAGTTTAGTCTCACGTAGTTTTTTTTAAATATGTACACAAAATTGAGTACATAATCGAATCTTTTTTTCCTGCACCACAAAACACTAGTCAAATGAACGTAGAAATAAAAAAACTCAAAAACAAAACACCTATATCAATTAACTACGCATCAATTTGCTAAGAGCATCGCAATCCCAACATCTTGCCACATTTAACCGTTTGCCATTATGCACTTAAACAAGTTTAATCCTTTTTACAGCATCTCTCATAAAGTGACAAATCTTTTGCCACTCATCTCTCTAGAGTGGTAAAAAGTTAAATATTTCTAACTTTTGGAGCATGTCTCTTCTAGTCAAGAAAGCACAATTGACAATGCTATATAGGAAGTTTGTCACAATGTGCTAAATATTTTTAGCTTATTGATTATATGCACGTTGTTTATCATCTCTTGTGTTGCAGGGTACTAGAGGAGGAAGATATGATCAAAATCCTCCTGTTTTAATAATTTTCTCACTTAGCAATGTTGGATTTAGTCTCATATCAATAATTAATGATAGAGAATATGACTTAAGAGGTGGAGGCGGTTATCACCTATTAGACCATCTTTTTGGGTTGTATAAGTCTAAGATCAAAAGTTGTGTTTTTTTAGGTTTGTATTGTAACAGGCTTAATGTGACTTAGGTGGTCTATAGATGGTAAGCTGAGCTATGTACTCTAACAAATGGCATCATAAGTTAGATTTAAGAATTTAGAATAATTTTTATGGGTCACATGGTGGAAGAGCCCCGATAATAAGTCTTTAGAATCGTTTGGGCTTTGAAACGACAAGAGAGATGGTTGGGTCTGATTCGGAAGAAGTCTTTAATGATAGAAAAAATTGTTAAATTTAGTCTCATATCGATAATTAAGAATGGAGAGCACAACTTAAGAGGAAGGGCAGTCCTCATCTATTAGACGCATTTAGGTTATATAGGGTTAGGATCTAAAATTATAACTTCAATTAGATGTGTGATAAAGCAAACCCAGTATAATTTAGATAAGTCTACAGTTGGTTGGTTGGGCTACACACACTAACAAGCATTAAGCTAGCAATCAAACACAAGTGCCGCTGTGTCTCAGTAGAAGCTTCAACTTATTAACAGAACTCGATAGAAAGGATAACAGGAGAAAACATGATTGGATCCGAATCCGGTAAGAACAAAATGTGCTATCGTCACCAATTCACCATTAATCAATGGATGAGATATAAAGCCACGTTCTTCTCTGTTATCCAAAGCAGATGGTTGTGACAAACCATGCCATTGTCGTTTCTAATCGGATAACTCTTTTTTTCTCCTGTGCTTCCTAAAAAAACTCCATTTATAATCATCCTATTGGTTAGGCTAATGCTAATTGAAGACATACAACTTAACTTATAAGCTTTTTATATATGTATTCTTAACAATTTAAAAGTTAACACGAAATATAAAATACAATAAAAAACCACAAACTTAACTTAAAAATGAAGTTTTAAAATTCAAACTTTAGTAACGATTTACTAATCCGGCTCCTCCGATCCCAAGACGGCACGTGGCACACCCACGCCATCGGTCATCGAGGCATCGCCCCCTGCCCAGTGCCCACCCCGATATCGGCATATCGCGCATGATGGAACCGTGTCTCATTGCATGCGCGACACGCCGCACCACGCGCGGCGCCCCGTGACGCGTTGGCCCACTCGCAACCTTCCAAACCAAAAAACCCGTCGTGAACTCCAAAACCCACTCGCCAACGCCAAGCCATCGGCAGCGTGTACTCCTCCCAGAAAACCGTAGGCGGCGTCCTCGCTATCGGGAGAGGAGATGGTGGCTTCTGCTGCTGCGGCGGCGGCCGTGGGGAAGCGGGTGCCCGACACGGGCTGGCTCGCCGCGTGCTCCACCGAGGTGGCCCTCACCGGCGAGCAGCTCACCACCACTGACCCGCCGCCCGCCGACCCCGAGCCGACGGCCCCATGGATGCACGCCGCCGTCCCCGTCACGTACGTCTGTGCCCTGTCTCCCGCCTCTACTCTCCGATTCCCCCTTACTCCTTCCCCGCGAGAAATCTACCACTGGCGGTAGCTCGAATTCGTGGGGGGTTTGCGCGGTTGCGCCTCGGTGCTGTCGTTTATCTGTTGCTTTGCGCGTGCTTCTCCATTAAAATACTTGCGTGCTTTTGTTTATCCGGCGCGTGGTCCGTGCTTACGGCTTAGCTGCTGACCCCTTCTGATGGATGATGCTTCGGGGTGCAGCGTGCTGGGGACGCTGCTGAAGAACAAGTTGATCCCTGACCCATTCTACGGCCTCAACAACGAGTCGATCATCGACATCGCCAAATCCGGCAGGGTGCACTACACCTTCTGGTTTTTCACCACCTTCCAGTGTGCTCCGGTACGCACTCCCGCAGTCACGCATTCATTTTCCGTGCACCAGTTGTCAATTCATCTGTTCCTTGACAATGCCTGTAGCATGTGGTACAGTGAGTTGTTAATTACGCACAGTCAAGCTGTCTACTACAATTGAAAAGCAATATGTTGCTTGGGGAAATTCATCATTCAGGACAGTTGCACCGCAGTGTTTACACTTTCTGTGGGGTCCACAGCGGCTACTTCCAAGGGAAGAGTTTAAGCTGCCTGCTGTTGAGCTAAACTGTGTCTGTCTATAGACATCTTCTGCTGCATTGCCTTACAGTTCATAGTGTATAGAATAAACTGTATAAACATGAAGCTAGCCTGAATACGCTTGTAAATCGAGGTGATTTGGTAATAAATGCTCCTTAGCTTAATCGATCAAATTTGCGTGATCTAAATAACATTGCGTGTTCAATCGAGCCACGTTGCATTTGGGTCCTATTGTACTAAAGCATTCCATAAAAGCCATACTGCAGCAGCCTGCTTGCTTTTGTCCTTTTTTCCAACTATTGGCTTTAGTGATCGGTAAACACTGGAACTGCTCTTAATGCATGTGGCATTTGACTCTTACAAGAATATTGTTTTCTGACGCTGTATCGCTGTACTGAATCGAGTTCTTATGCTAAGTTGCTGACATATTGAACTTTTTATTGTAATGTTTCATCTGTAGGCAGGACACCAGCATTAAGTTTAAACTTTCGTGGAATAAACTATTCAGCTGAAGTGTATTTGAATGGTCACAAACAGGTAGTTCCAAAAGGAATGTTCCGAAGGCACACCCTTGATATTACTGATGTTCTTCATCCTGACGGTAAAAATCTGCTTGCTGTTCTTTTTCATCCTCCTGATCATCCGGGTGCAATTCCTCCTCAGGGAGGTCAGGGTGGTGATCATGAGGTTAGTCAGCTGTCCTTGAAATCTCTAATGGTATTCTAATGCTGTGAAAGTAGATTACTTCATCCTAACTGCTACCAAGATTTCCATCGCCCTTTTGCCCCTTATTCAAGCAAAGCTTGAACTTACACCCATATGTTTCTTTTTATAGTTTTACAGGAGTTGAGTATCTCAGTAATACAGTGGTTGATCTAGAAATTTTCCGAAGCCTGGGCAAGTCTAACGAGTAACAAGTAAACTGTTTACTATAGACTTGAGTAAAATTGTGATTTAGAAAGAGAAAAAATGGTTGGAGAGATTATATCGATAAGATGGTGACCGTGGATTGTTGATGGGGTATGGGGCTATTTATCTTGAAGAAAAATAAATGACGATGGATGCTAGAGATGAGTCCTGTTATTTTGGTCTTCAATCTGCAGTCACACGATGGTGTGTGCTTGCTTGTGCATTAGAACTAGTGGAACAAGGTAATTACCAAGTAATTAGCAAGTATTATGTACTGCTGCTGTGCTGCAGCATGCGATTAAGGAGCATTTGTGTATTGCTGCTGCCCTGCAGAATGTGGCGGAGCCCAGGCACTGGCCCAGGGTCGCCGGGCCCTGTTTCTACCACTGCGATATAGATGTAACTAGCTCCATTTTGCTTCAACTTGTTAACGGACCAAGTGTGTTTTGTTCTTTGTAATATGTGTTACTAAGATATTCTTTTCAGGGGAAGAGCTGAAAGCTAATGTGGAACAAAAAATGGATTGTTAACTTTTCTAATTTTAAACTCATTTTCATTTTGGTATCCCAATGGCTTTAGAACATGGTTTGCATATATTGCTCTGCAGATTACAGTAAGTCAACAACTAGGCAGTTGCACTTGCTTGCAACTGAACATTCCATAATCCATTAGCTGGTGTAACTAGGCCTTCTCACTTCAGGGAGTCGTAACTCTTGACCTCCTTTCAGAAGTGGGAATTGAATTGTGCAATCTAGTGTAGTTTATGCCCAAAAAGATGGTGGCTGAGAAGTTATGATTTTAAGAGAACATTGTCAAGACTCAAGTGGTATCAATGAGTCATGGTTATGTAGTAGTATTAATAGAAAATTATTCTCTTCAGTACTCTTCTTTAAAGTGGAAATATTACTGCTGAACAGGAAAACTCATGGCATATGAATGGTCACACCTTTCAAACTGGTCTGATTCAGATTGGGAAGGATGTTGCTACACAGTATGTTGAAGGATGGGACTGGATGTGTCCAATAAGGTAGTTAGTTACTGTTTTAGTGCTTTCTATGTTTTTTAAACATGTTTTGTTCCATTTGGTTCTCTTCAGACACCCTGATTGTTTTCTATGACTCTATATCTTAGAAATTGATAGGTGTTTGCATTTGAGAAAAGAAATTGGCAGGCGTTCATATTTATGAAAATTTCATAATGCCAAATGCTTAAGTGCTGACTGTATAATAGCATGGTGTTATAACAGGCTCAAATGGAGTGTTTCCACTTGATTTGATGCTACCCTTTCCTTTTTTAACCCCAATTTGATGGTTCTTAAAAGCAATTTGCAACTGTAACATTTATTGATATTTCTTGTTTGGCATCCAAGGGATCGAAACACTGGTATCAGGGATGAAATATCAATATCTGTAACTGAGGTGAGATTTTCTGTCCCTGCTTTCTTTTATTAGTATATTTCTACTTATTGTATCGGCATGAATTCCTTGATTGTTGATAATATGAATTTTGTTGTTGTTGAGCGAATGATGGTGCTTATGTGTATACATTCTTTTTTTGCAGCCTGTGAAGATAGTGGACCCCACCTAGTTTCAACTTTTTATGATGATTTTAAGAGGTCATATCTGCACTGCACGCTTCAGTTGGAGAACAGAAGTTCATGGCTTTCAGATTGTACATTGAAAATTCAAGTTTCAACTGAACTTGAGGGGAACATTTGCCTGGTGGAACATCTTCAGAGTTATGAGATATCAGTTCTTCCTGACTCAGTTCTAGAGTACACGATTCCTCCTGTGAGTTTCCTTTTCTTAAGCAACTCAGACATTACTTTGTTTAGTTTTAACTCAGGCATTACCTTTTTCAAATTTCTTATTTTCATCATAGCTATCATGTACCATTGTACTGTATTCAGCCAATCAATTTGTCCTAGGTGGATCAAATCATTTATTTGTTCTCAATCTTGTTGCCAACTGCTTACCTGAGACAGCAATAGAGATGATACACGTTGTAATTAACAGCTATATTTTCACTTGCAAATGGAAAATTTGCTTCAGTTTCGTAATTTTGTAATTCTTTTCTTGCCATGAATTTTCAGGTCATACCATTTAGCACTTAGCAGTTATTATTCAGTATTGCCCATTGTATTTGATCTTGAAGATGCTGATACACTAAAAAATAGCTATCTTTGAAAAACATAGTTGACTAGCTAAAGCTTTTTGTTTTGTACTGAGCAGATGCCATTTGTTGACAAATTAGCAAAAAAAAAAGATTCCTCTATTCACGTGTAAATTTTTCCCGGATGTAATACCTACCAACTTATAAATGTTTTGTGGAACATGAAGAAATTTTGCAATTCGATGGACTCTCTGAGCAGTAAAGGAATTGACCTGAAATTGATGCCTCTCTGTTCTGAGTGTGTAAATTCCTCCAGGATGTAATACTCACTGATTTACAAAATAATTTCATAGAACATAAAGAAATTTTGCGAGTCAATGGATTCTCTGAGCACTGAAGGGATTCACCTGATGAATGATTATGGTATTAATGTGTTTCTTGGTTTCGAATCATGGCTATTTTCAATTTGTTAGCTTCCTTCTAATTGATACATATTTTGGTGTTTAACAGATATGTTACAAAAAACAGTGAGCATACTCTCAATTAATTAGCTTGCATCAGAATAGCACATTAAAGCACCAAACTGGACTTTTTTTTCCTTGTTAGGTCAGGACGTACATCCCATGACTAATGTCCTACCTTGGAAAATATCCAATATTACTAAAACAATTTTGCATAGTTCCTTTTTTTAAAGGCACACGAAACTTGTGAACACATTTGCCTTGTGCAATCATTTATTCATGATTCTTTTCAGCAGGAAGCCCTGATATAGCAAGAAAATCTCAAATGCACAAATTGGCTAAGTCTGTTCTGTATTAATATTTGCAGCTGTTCTTCTATAAGCCAAACCTGTGGTGGCCCAATGGCATGGGAAAGCAATCATTATTACAATGTTGAGATTGGTGTGGATGTCAATGGATTTGGTGAATCTGATTCATGGAATCATTATTTTGGATTCCGTAAGATTGAGAGTACCATTGATGATTCTACTGGTGGGAGGTATAACTGATTATTTTATGTGTCTAGTACATAATACTTTGAGCTCGTGAAAACGTTCTATTGCCAAATAACTCATCTGCAGGATCTTCAAGGTAAACGGTGAGCCTGTTTTCATCTGAGGGAATTGGTTATTGTCAGATGGCCTTCTTCGATTAACAAGGAAGCGATATATGACCGACATCAAGTTTCATGCTGATATGAACTTCAATATGCTTCGCTGTTGGGGTGGTGGATTAGCAGAAAGGCTTGATTTTTATCATTTTTTGTGATATCTATGGTCTGACGGTACGCTTAAGTTTCCCTTCCATCCTTGTCACTTGATTGCCTGTATTGCCTTATTCAAGTTACAATACATTGGGTCATAATGAAGAGCAATAAGTTTCTATGTAAATATTTGTTGTTTTCTTGAAGCAATATCAAATATTCTCTACTTCCTTCTAGGATTCAGAAAACTGATCCTAACCACTGCTGGCATTCATTGTCTTGAAAGGATTTGTAGACCAGACAACGTTAAGTGCTCTTTCTATATTATTGTCCTCCGTCGTGCCCATACACTTCTCAACAAAATAATAAAGCAGAGCGTTTTATTCATACCATCAATAACTCTCTGCGTTCCCTTTTATTTTAGACGAGTCTCCCTCCAGCTTACTAGGTTGAGGCCCTTCACACTGTCACATATCTTGTGAACCGCCTCCTCACTACAACACTCGTCTCCTCCAGACCATACTCCGTTCTTTTCTCTGTCCCGCCCTCCTTTGATCATCTCAAAGTTTTTGGCTGCGCCTGTTACCCCAATATGCCCTCTACAGCGACTCACAAACTTGCTCATCGTTCTTCTCTATGCGTGTTCCTCGGTTACTCGGAGCACAAAGGCTATCAATGTCTCGAGCTTTAGTCGAACCGCATTATCATTTCTAGACATATTGTTTTTGATGAATCCTTCTTCCCTTTCTCTGACATGTCTACCACACCCATGGCACCCTCCGCTCTGGACTTTCTTGTCGATGATCATGATCTCACCGCTTCAGTTCCTGGAGCCTCTTTTTTGTGTGCAGGTACAGCAGCTTCCTCAGCGGCACACCCCGTGCCCGAGGCCCCACTTGTGCCGTCGAGCCTTGGTGCAAGGCCATGGTCGCCCGAGTCCGCGTCATCTGGTGCCGCTGCCCCTGTGCACCCCACACAGGTCGCTGCCAACGGTGCCCCACCGACCACGAGTGTTGCCGGTCCTGCTGCCCCTGCTGCTCGCGCTCAGGTTATTGCCAGTGGTACCAGCCGCACAACTGCCACTCAACCGACTGTCATCCCTCCGGTGACCAATGCGCACTCTATACGCACACGTGGCAAAGATGGCATTGCGCAGCCCGTGGATCGCCTCAATCTCCACGCTGTACCCACGTCGCCTCTTTCTCACTCCGTTCGTGATGCCTTGTCAGACCCCAATTGACGATCTGCTATGCAGACTGAGTATGACGCTTTGATTGCCAACGACAAATGGAATCTTGTGCCTTGCTCTCCTGGCGTCAATGTTGTGACTAGAAAGTGGATTTATCGTCACAAGTTGCTCACCGATGAGTCTCTGGATCGTTACAAGACTCGCTAGGTTCTGTGAGGTTTCACATAACGGCCCGGTGTTGACTATGATGAGACTTTCAGTTCAGTTGTCAAGTCTGCGACAGTTCGCGTAGTTCTCTCTCTGGCATTATCTCAGAACTGGCCCATTCATCAGCTGGATGTGAAGAATGCATTTCTCTATGGCACTCTCACTAAGACAATGTACTACGTGCAGCCTTCTGGATTTGTGGATTCTTCTCACTCAGATTTTGTCTATCGGCTCAACAAGTCCTTATATGGTTTGAAGCAGGCTCCTCGTGCTTGGCATCACAGGTTCTCCTCTCACCTTATGTCACTTGGATTTGTTGAAACAAAGTCAGATACTTCTCTCTTCATATATCGCCGTGGTTCAGACACAGCCTACTTACTGCTCTATGTTGATGACATTGTCCTTACTGTCTTCTCTGTTGGATTACTCAAGAATATCATTGAGACTCTCCGGCGTGAGTTTGCTATGACGGATATGGGTCAGCTGCATCATTTTCTGGGCATTTCTGTGACCCGCTCCGCAGATGGTCTGTTTTTTTCTCAGCAGCAGTACAGTCAGGATATTTTGGAGCGTGCCGGGATGAGTGCGTGCAAGCCGTGCAGCACGCTTGTTGATCTCCACTCCAAATTATCTGCTGACGGACCGCTTGTCGCTGATGCTACACAGTACCGTAGTCTCGCCGGCGCTCTACAGTATCTAACTTTCACTCGACCAGACATTACCTTTGCAGTTCAGCAGATCTGCCTCTATATGCATGATCCTCGAGAGCCGCACCTCGCTGCTCTCAAGCGGATCCTGCGCTATCTACAGGGCACCCTGTCTCTTGGGCTGACCATGCGCTGATCTTCGCCTGCAAATCTTGTTGTTTACACAGATGCCGACTGGGCTGGCTGTCCTGACACTCATCGGTCGATCTCTGGCTATGCAGTATTTCTCGGGGATAACTTAGTGTCCTGATCTTCCAAGCGTCAGCATACGATCTCTAGATCGAGTGCTGAAGCTGAATATCATGCTGTGGCAAATGGTGTTACTGAAGCTGTCTGGCTGCGCCAGCTGCTCCTTGAGCTTCGCTACCCCCCTCGACGTGCCATCTTGGTTTACTGTGACAATATCAGTGCTGTATATCTCTCTAGCAACCCGGTGCAGCATCAACGGCGAAGCATGTTGAGATTGATCTCCATTTCGTTCGAGAGAAGGTCGTCCTTGGTCACGTTCGGGTCCTATATGTTCCTACGACATCGCAGTATGCCGACGTCTTTACCAAGGGTCTTCCTACCTCATTATTTCAGAAGTTTCGATCCAACCTGAATGTTAGCGATGCTCCCGATTAGACTGCGGGAGAGTGTTAGTCTACTGTAATTATAGTAGGTTAACCCGCGTGTGTAGCTATGCGGTTACGTGTGGAAGCCACCCCAGCTACCTATATATACTGATACATTAACAGGGAATACAATCAACAATTCCCATATTTTCATATATTTTAGTGATAGATTTATTATAGTTAAATCCTTGATTATCGTTCACCCAAATGCATTGTTTCCATCAAACCTCACTTATTTCCCCTTGTTTGGTGCCATGTTAAATGATACTTACAGGATCAACTATTGTGTGCAGGTTTGGCAGGAATTCTGGATAACTAGAGATGTTGATGGACGGGGAATTCCAATATCAAATCCAAATGGTCCTTTGGACCATGATCTCTTCCTTCTATGTGCTAGAGATACTGTCAAATTACTTAGGAATCATGCTAGCCTAGCTTTATGGGTTGGTGGCAATGAGCAAGTCCCACCAGTTGACATTAACAAAGCACTGAAGAATGATCTAAAGCTAAATCCTATGTTTGCAAGTAATCATACAACAACATTTCCAGGAAAATTTATATCACAAGACCCAACTGACCCAAGTAAATACCTTGATGGCACTCGGGTGTATGTCCAAGGATCAATGTGGGATGGTTTTGCCAATGGGATAGGCGACTTTACTGATGGTCCATATGAGATTCAATATCCAGAGAGCTTTTTCAAGGACATTATCTACAAATATGAGTTTAGTCCCGAAGTTGGGTCTGTTCGGCTTCCAGTTGCTGCAATAATTAGAGCAACAATGCCCTCAGAAGGTCAGAGCATTCCAATTTTTAAGAAGAGGATTGATGGGTACATAAATGAAGTACCAAATCCAATATAGGATTACCACAAATACATCCCCTACTCAAAACCAGGGAAGGTCCATGATCAGATTGAACTGTATGGCCATCCAAGTGAGCTCGACAATTTCTGTGAAAAAGTAATTTTGGAGTACCATCTTTTCATCTCAGGATATTCATGCTTCAGCATCATATATATTTTAGTTTCATTGCTAAATTTTGTTTTTAACCTTCAGGCACAATTGGTCAATTATGTTCAGTACAGAGCACTCCTGGAAGGGTGGACTTCTTTCATGTGGACAAAGTTTACAGGTGTTCTAATTTGGAAGACACAAAATCCATGGACTGGGCTACAAGGACAGTTCTATGATCATCTCCTAGATCAAACAGCTGGGTTTTATGGTTGCCGTTGTGCTGCGGAACCAATTCATGTACAACTGAATTTGGATAGTTACTTCATAGAGGTATATTTCTACCACTTACAAAATTGGAACCCAACCATGCATTCTACAACATAAGCCCATGAAAAGTGACTTTTTTCCTAGGTGGTAAACACTACAGCAGATGAACTTCAGGATGTGGCTGTCGAAATTTCAGTATGGGATCTAGATGGTGCATCCCCGTATTACAGAGTTACTGAGAAAATAGCAGTGGCACCAAAAAAGGTTCATCAAGTTATGGAGATGTCATATCCTAAGACGAAGAACCCAAAGCCTGTCTATTTTCTACTTCTCAAACTTTTTATGCTGTCAGACAACCAGGTACTCTCCAGGAACTTCTATTGGCTACATTTTCCTGGGAAAGGCTAGAAGTTGTTGGAACGGTATTATTAGACAGACCACTGGCCTGGGCTGTATATATATAGACCCGACCGCCTCATATACACGGGGGATTCATAGTCAATGTACATTTTCTACATTTTCTACATACATATCTACTTTTCTATATCGATGACATTGTCCTCAACGAGTTCCACTCTATGGTATAAAGCGACTCCTCTGTCTTCTCGTACTGTCAGCGCCTCAAAGTCAAGGCTGCTGCTCTCCGGGACGTCGGCCACCCTGTGGCCGACTCTCAACTCGACCTCACCCTTCTGCGATGCCTCAATCCCCGCTTCTCCAACACCGCCGATGACATCGCCAACGTCACATCTCTTCCATCGTTCGCCCGGGCTCATGACATGCTAGTTCTTAAAGAACTTCGTCTGGCCAATGATGAGAAGATAGTGGCCCACACCGCTCTTCTTGCCGCAGCCGATAATGGCTGCCGAGCTTCTTGCGCTGCCTCTTCCTCCCGCGGTCCTGGTGGCCATGGCTTCGGCCACAGCAACACAGCCCGCACCGAGAAAGGCAAGGGCAAAGGCAAAGGCAGGACCTGGCAGGGTCCGACGCCACCACGACCTACCTCGGTCCCTACCCACCCTGCCGGTCCCACGGGTCCGTGGCTCTGCTACAACCCCTGGGCGCCCCAACCCCAGCCACGCAGCCCCATCGGCTGGCAACCCGGAGTTCTCGGCGCCCATCCCCAGGCTCACCTGGCATCGGCTCCCGTTCTGCCGTCTCAGCTGATGCTACCGACCCCAACCACCTAGTCGGTTCCCTCCTGGAACCAGGCTGGCCTCGTCGCTGCCCTCAACCAGATGACGCTCCAACCACAGCACCCTTGGGTGCTGGACTCCGGGGCATCTTCACACATGGCATCATCGGCCGGTATACTTCGCTCCTATCACCCCTCTTTCTCCCCTTTTGTCACTATCGGCAATGGTCACTCTCTTCCTGTCCAATGCCGCGGTGACTCCTCTCTGTCTACATCCACCACTAACCTCTCCCTATGCAATGTTCTTATTGTCCCTTCTCTCATTCACAATCTTATATCTGTCCGTCAATTCACACGAGATAACCACTGCTCCATTGAATTTGACGCGTCTGGTTTCTCTTTGAAGGATATCCCAACCCGGCGACAGATCCTTCGCTGCAATAGTGGCAGCGACCTCTACACCATTCCCGCTGCGCCGTCCACCCCACACGCTAGCGTCACCCTCTCCACCAACCTTTGGCACCTTCACCTCGGCCACCCCGGCCCCAGCGCTGTCGCCACCCTCCGTCGCAGCGCCTCCATCCGATGTACTCACAGCAGCTCCACAGTTTGCCACTCATGTCAACTTGGCAAACATGTGCGTCTGCCCTTTTCTAGTTCTCTCTCCTGTACCTCGCGTCCATTTGAACTTATACATTGTGATGTATGGACGTCCCCAGTTAAAAGTGTCTCCGGTAATCAGTATTATCTCGCTATACTTGACGATTACACACACTATTGCTGGACCTTCCCGATCATCCACAAATCCGAGGTCCCCTCTCACCTCACTCACTTCGTCACGCACGTATCTACTCAGTTTAACCTCCCCATCAAGACTTTACAAGCCGATAACGGTATGGAATTCGTCAACCATACCGTTACAAACCTCCTCACCTCGCAGGGCATCCATCTCCGGCTCTCCTGCCCCTACACCTCTCCTCAAAACGGTAAAGTCGAGCGCCTCCTTCGCAACCTCAACAACATCAGTCGCACCATGCTACTTCACGCCCACCTACCCGCCACTTATTGGGCCGAAGCTCTAGCTACTGCGATGTACCTTCTCAATCGGCGCCCATGCTCCTCCGTTCATAACAACATTCCCTATGCCCTTCTCTACCGCACGGCGCCCGACTACTCCCACCTTCGCGTTTTCGGGTAACTCTGCTACCCAAATCTCACCCTCACAGCGTCTTTGACATCTCTCCTCGACCAGATCATGGCCCGACTCCACTCTGAGTTCGCCATGACCGATCTTGGTCCTCTCCACCATTTTCTTGGCATCTCCGTAACCCGTTCCATCCACGGGCTCTTCCTTTCCCAACGCCAGTACGCCATCGACCTCCTCCAGCGTGCGGGCATGGCCGACTGTCACCTCACGGCCACCCCAGTCGACACTCGAGCCAAACTCTCCGCCGCCGATGGCGCCCTCATTGCCGATCCCTCTCACTATCGGAGTCTTGTCGGGTTTCTCCAATACCTCACACTCACCCGACCCGACCTCACGTACGCTGTCCAGTAAGTGTGCCTCTTCATGCACGCTCCGCGCGAACCTCACCTCGCGCTGCTCAAGCGCATCCTACGCTACGTGAAGGGCACCCTATCTAGCGGGCTGCATCTCAGCTCCAGCCCCATCGACTCCCTCACCGCGTACTCCGACGCGGACTAGGCAGGCTGCCTCGACTCTCGACGCTCTACGTCCGGCTATTGCGTCTACCTCGGTGACACTCTCGTATCCTGGTCCTCAAAACGCCAGACTACAGTGTCTCGCTCTAGCGCTGAAGCCGAGTACCGCGCCGTCGCCCACGCCGTCGCCGAGTGCTGCTGGCGAAGCCAACTTCTCCAAGAGCTCCGTGCACCCCTCTCTACTGCGACCGTTGTCTACTGTGACAATATCAGTGCCGTCTACATGACCGCCAACCCGGTCCATCACCGACTCACCAAGCACATCGAGATCGATATTCATTTTGTCCATGACAAGGTTGCATTAGGATAGGTTCGGGTGCTCCATGTACCATCGGCACATTAGTTTGCCGACATAATGACCAAAGGCCTGTCCACGTCTTTGTTCACTAGTTTTCGGTCTAGTCTCTGCGTCCGTTTTCCTCCCGCTGTGACTGCGGTAGGTGTTAGACAGACCACTAGCCTAGGCTGTATATATATAGACCCGACCCCCTCGTATATACAGGGGGATTTATAGTCACTGTATATTTTCTACAGGTATCGTCAGAAACAGATACCACTGAAGATCAACTCTAAGATTTCCATCTCAGGCTCTGGATACAAGGTCAGAATGTCCATAGAGAACATGTCAAAGAAACCAGAAAACACGAACTTCGTGTCAACCATGAATTTAGCCTTTAAACGGTTCCAACAGAACTGGAGAAGAAGCCATCCAGGATGGACATAGCAGTGGTCTGTGGGGGAAAATACGCAGAGGCCTCAGCGTCACAAGGTCAGATAACAACGTAAAGACAGTGGAGGTGAAAGGGGCTGATTCAGGCGTCGCGTTTTAACTCCATTTCTCGCTGCACACATCTGAGCCATCATCCTGTCAGGATGTTTACAAGGACACAAGAATACTCCCTGTCCGCTACTCCGACAACTACTTCTCCGTCGTACCGGGGGAGAAGATGGCCATCGACATCTCGTTCGAGGCCCCCCAGGGTCATTCTGAAAGGTTGGAACTATCAACTGGACCATGCAGCGACGATCTAAGGAGTACTTCAACGAGCCTGTCAAAATGTGGCCGTGTCGGGGACGGGACAAGATCCCACAGAGCAAGTAGTACATCTCCCTACAATAAAGGGCATGTATAGACTTCAAATCGTGACATTGCATGAGCAGTGGTTGTGAATTATTGTGGTGCCCATCACTCCATCATGACGATCTCAGGCTCTCAGGCTCCTGCGTGTTGACGGTGTCGGCGCCAACCAACAACTTATAGGCAGTGTTTGTTTGGGCCAGAACCTTTAATAAAGGGTCACCGCAGTACAATCATCGGCTCCTGCATCCAGATGCAGCAACGCAAACGGGGCATGCGCTTCGATCCATTTTTCTGCTGCCATTCATTTCCATTGAAGCTGGACAGGAGAATCTTGGCTTTCCCGTTACTCTGATACTTCCTCCGTTCGTTTGTAAGACTTAACTCCAGCCCTATCATGCGTGTAATTGTGTAAACAAGGTCTTTTGTACGGCTCTTTGTAAAAAAATGACATCTATGTTCTGTTAAATGGCGTATGTACTTTAAGCACATTGAAGTTCAGTTCCTCAGTTTTATCGCTAGCATCGGGATTTTTTTAGAAAAAAAAATAAAGAGGGAATTTGTAACGAAGGAATTTTGGAGAAATATTTTAAGGACAGATTTCAAAGGGTAACGGGAACTTTTCTTGTCTCCCTGAACTTTTAAGGGTAAATTGAATTTTACTCAAGGTAAAGCACACCGTCTTTTGGGGAAGAACCAGCGGTTGTGGTGGTGTAGTAGTTCCCCAATGACAATGAATTTACCTATCAAATGATAATTTAAATCCGAATACTGTACATACGAGTGCATTTTAATAAAATTCTACTCAGGTTATGAATATTTCACTTTTCTCTACCTCATTAAACGTAGGGATAAAAAACCAAATTTTGTTTTCATGGCACCATTTGGTTTTCGCTTTAGTGGCACCATTTCACTTTTCCCCGATGACTATAGATTCACATATCAGATTTTAAATACTAATATTAATAAATATTATATACATATGAGTGCATTTTAATAAAATTTTACTCAGAATATTTCACTTTTCTCCACCTCTTTTGAATGTAGGGATAAAAAACCAAATTTCACTCACTGGCACCTCTCCTTAGGATTTTTTATATTTTGATTTTTTTAAAAAAACTTATTTTATAAATATATCTCTTAAAAAATATTATAGAAATAGATATTTTTTCACGTCAGAATAATTGGCGCTGAGAAACGACATCTTAACGCCAACAATGAAAGATGATACCCTCACCCCTACGGTTCACGTGGAATAGGTTGATATCAACTGAAATGGAGAATCTATTTATAAATATCTTAGATCATTAAAAAGATTAAAAATTAAATAACTTATTTTATAAATAGGTTCTTAGTATCCTCGACATCAAAAACTTATTTATATAATAAATTATTTACAAATAGATCAATATTAGTATCTTTAGCACTGATTCTCTGTCATGCATATGTGAGAGTATCGATGATGCTAAGATATTAAACCTCCGTACCAATAACCCTGAAAAAGTTTTTCAAAAAAATTATTTGTAAAATTTTTTTAAAAAAATAGCTAAAATGTAAAAATAGTGACCTCTCCCCCCTCTGCTATACTCCCTTCTCTAATACACCTATCAGCTGAACGGAACACGCGGCAGCCACGTGCAGCTCGCGCCTCGGAGTCCGCGACGGTAAAACAGGGAAATGGACAAAAAAACGTCCTCTCCAAGTGGACCTCTCGCGCCTTTACTTTTCCTGTCACTTCGCTTTGACACTCTCTGAATCACAATGTGTGCTGTACTGTACTGTATAGTAGTACTGCTCTTTTTCTTCAGGCTTTGGAGTGAACATTTTTAACACCAGCTAGCTGCACTGTAATCAGAAGAAACGCCAAATTGACAGTTCATAGATGATCTGTAAAGAGTCTGGATTTTATTGCACTTGTTACAGAATGTTGTTCTTACATCAGGACACCCAAAGGAAGAACTAGTAGACTAACAAAAGAAGATTTATGAGAACCCCTACCAGATATTATTCTTCTCCCTCCTAATAACAACACGAACTGAACGAATGCAGCGTGCACGGAGGCGACCCCTACCAATAAATCCAATTCTATTTACAGGATCTCCCTTTCTTTACCCTTAATTATACTCCTCCCAAACCCCAAACCAAAAACGAGCAGAAAAATGAAATGGAAAATTGAGAAAAAAAAAGGAGAGAAAAACGTGGGCAAATTAACAGGTGTGATTGATTGGTTGATTAATTAACACCCAATCAACGGAGAGCTTGGTTTAACCAGCCAACCCTACCTCGCCGCCGCCGTCGTCGCGGCGGCCTTGCCGCACGCGGTGGCGTTCTTGAGGTGCAGCCTCGCCGCCCGGAGCAGCTCGCCGAACCTCTTGACGTTGACGGTGACGTTCTGCCGGTCCATGTACACCTTCTTCATCTCCCACCAACCGCGGCTGCTGATCACGGAGGGGTCGCGCACGACGGTGCTGTTGACGCCGTACTCGGCAGCGAGCGAGCTCTCCTCGGGCGCCACCTTGTACTCGAGGTACTCGAGGCCGAGCTGCTGCGCCGGCTTGCCGTAGAACGCGTCGGCGGCCCAGTCGAGCCCCACGGGTACGATCTGGAGGAGCACTGACCCGGGCCGCATGAAGAGGAAATGGGTCACCGCCGCGCCGTGCACGGCGACCATGGCGTCGGCGGAGGCGAGCGCGGCGTGGATGGCTGGCAGTGGCGTCTGGCGGCGCACGTTCATGACGTGCGGCGCGAACCCGGCGCGGCGGCAGGCGGTGACGATGTGGGGCAGGTTGAGGAGGACGCGGTTCTGCTTCCGGATGAAGATGACCAGCTTCGGCTTGGCGACCCTCGTGTGGTCGTCCGACCGGAGGCACGGCCGTGACGGTGGCGCGAGCGTCAGGGGCACCGGCCGCTGTGCTGCCGCCGTTGCCGACGGCGTCCGGCTGTAGCCCTGGTGGAGCATCGCCTGGAAGTCCTGGATGCCCTTGTCTGAAACCACGTGCACATTGCCAACATTTTTAGAGTTTTTGCACTAGTTTTTACTGCACCATCAATGTACTCCTAAGTTTAGAAAAGAAATTTTCAAAATGATTTTTTTTGCTACACAAACAAATTGACAAAGATTCGAAATTTCGGTCTAGAAGCACAACTTACTAGGGCCCACCAGTAAACCCAAAATTTCTAAAATTTCAGTCCACAGTTCTGAACTTAGCATAAAATAAAATTTATTGATCTTAGACGATGAACCTATCTAGTATTCCTTATAGTCTTATACAGGTATCCCGTGTACTAGTACGAAAGCAGTATTACGAGTGTCTCCAAACACCAATCATTAGTCGTCGCCTGTGCAAAACAGGAGCCTACGACGGTCCGGCGATCCAGCGGCGCAACTGCGGCATGGTCCCGTCAATTGCGTTAACCCTACTGCTCCCCACCCAGATTGACCAACTGATCACTCGATGGCTTTACCAAACGGACAAACGGTAGCTAGATCGCTCACTTGGCCAGCCAAACCAGCCAGCTCGCTCCACGCTAGCAGCATGCCGACGCGAACGACGCCTTTGCGTGCGTGCCCGGCTAGCTCAGCAAGCTAGACTCCGGCGGGCGCGACGACCAACCATCATCGTAAACCTAAGCTTACCAACCTGCAAGACGATGGGCGGGTCCAGGCACTGGATCCAACTGCCCTCCAGGGCTCTCTCTTCTCCCTGCACTGTACAGCACATTGTACCACCTGACCAGGCTAGATCTGGGCGTGAACGCGTGACAGCTTCAAAGTTGCTTCACATCGCAGCCTCTCCGGGCTGGTACTTCGATGGTTTGGTGTACTCTTAGTCTTTGTACAATTCCTAAAGACCTTCCTGCTCCCCTCAAATGTTTCTGACCAATTCTTGAAGGCTGGGACTTGTAACGAACCATCAAATTCGGGAGGACCAGAAAGATTTTGTGATAAATACTTTTAAGCACACTGTTTTTTTTTAGCTGCACAAGGCTGCGGTTTAACCTTTGATGTCAACTCTAGTACGGTAATTCACTCAGTACACTATTAAGTCAACCAAATGTGATTTACCGTCTCGACTCATTTGTACTATTTCATTTTCAAGAATGCACCAATGATCGAACAATCATGTGCCTTATTAGCATAGTAGTAGGATGAATCCCCCGAGCCCTGAAGATTCGGCAGCCAGCTGACAGTGTATATCAACGTGCAAAAGAATAATGGCACTTACCACATACTAGTACTTTGATGCCTTCATAGTTTTCAATGCATATCAGACTAACAATAATTAAGCAAGCGAAAGGGAAACATTGAGATCCAAACAGAAAAGACACGGATATAAACAGTGCAGAGTTACCATTCATTTTTGTACTCTGAAGTGTCAACCAAACTGTACCAACTCAAACCCACCGACACAATGGCCATAACTTGCTCCTGCTTTAAACCCATTATCATTACTTCTCACTCAGCTCAACTCTCTGATCATGTCCTCTCCCCCCCTTTTCTTAGAGCTTTTAAATTTTCCTTTTGAGAGCTTTTCTTTTGGTAGTCCAGTGACCTTTCAGTGGTAATCACAAGCTCTTCTTTCATTAAAGAGTTCTAACCCTACTAAGGTCAATCTGGAACCTTTGCTTTGGGGCTCGCAGTTATTAAATCGACTCGGTTTTTACTTCAACTCTCAGATCACATGAACTACCTTTCTCAATTCAACTGTGTGCGCTACTTTAGCCAAATGCGCTTTGCCTTGTGTTGATGACTTAGCTTGTAGTGCATTTCGTTTTTTTTATCCCTGAGATTAGTATCAAAGGTGGAATTTTCAAGCTCAAAATAATCGAGTGCACGATCCTATGCATCCTATTGACTAATCCCATTAACTACATACACATGGTAAACCTCCACCACCAAATCAGATATTGCCTAGTGTAACATCGTTTTAACTTACTATTACTAGAGGATATGCAACTCCATTTGCCACTAGCCCATACTGTCACTGTGCATTCCAGAAAACTCACATGACATCTACTGCTATAGTTCTAGATACAGTTATCTTGCTAGTAAAATACTACACCAGTCAACAGCATGTGAGTAACACAAGTATCATGGTAGACGTCATCCAGAGAGATAGTAGCACAGTACAATCCAGAAACCAGAAGTACTCTACTAACTGCATGCAAGCTGCAGTACGTTGGAAGACATTTTCTAATATGCAGCTTATAAGTCGATGCAATCACGAATAATTTTAAGACGAGATTTTTACACTTTTTACTTTTATAGAGGTTCAAAAGTAAAAACCGAGTGCCGAAAAAATATATAAATTAACTCTAAAATTAATTAAGTTCTAAAAGTAAAATTAACGGCGGCTTATAAACTACTCCACGCATATGACTGGCGGCCCACGCATCAGTGAGATCAACAAAAGGCATGCCATTACATTACACGAGCAGCTAGCTACCTTAAACAAGGTCCACACCAACGTGATCTTTTCCTACACAAAACGTCACCCCACGGACCAGATGCATCATCACGTACCCATCCTCGCTCCCTCCCTGATAGGTGAAACAAAGGATGACGCATCCGGAGGCCGTTTGCTTGTGTGGCGGTTTTGGGTTAGTTAAGGCCATTCACAGTGTACCTATGTCATGTGAATTTGTTGCGTCAGACAGTTGCTATCACGAAAGAGAGAGAAGGGGGGACCATGGCTTCATGAGGGTGCTCGGTTCTTACTGAAGAACCAAGTTCCTCACCTGCAAAAGCCGCCCACAGAGAGAGAAGGTAGGGACCAAGGGAGAAGGAGAGAGAGGGAGAGAATGAGCGCGGCAAGGAGAGAAGGCATCAGCATGGACCTACCATGCCACTAGAGTTTGATCTACCGCCGCCGGAGCTCGATCCATTGCCGCCAAAACCTCTGCTGCCCCCGTGCCACTAGAACTCGATCCATTGCCGCCAAAACCAGAGCTCGATCTGCTGTCCCCGTGCCACTAGAGCTCGATCCGCCGCCGCCAGGGCACTATGAGCTGTTCCACACCGTTGAGCTCGTCCTCCACACCATCGAGCACCTCCACGTAACCCCATGTGTGAGGTGTGTGGGGGGGGGGGGGGGCGGCGAGCTCAACACCGGATCTAGAGGGACGGCGAGCTTGAGCCCAACAGCGGCGAGCAGAGACAAAGGTGGGGTGCGATGAGGGAGCTGCCGACGGTAGGCCGTTCGACGGGAGGTGGCAACGCTGCATTGACGGAGTGTCACAGAGGGGAATGGGGAAAGGGTAGGGTAGGGGAAATTTCATATTTGTTTGTGATTTTCAGGATGTACAGTTTAAAATATTGAACTACTCTATAAATTAGAAAACTATAAGGGTTGAAATACAAAATGTCAGGGACTGCCATGAAAACTTAAAGCCACCCTAGAGTCCCTTTGCACTGTGGGATAAATAGATTTAAGACCGTTTATCTCATTTTACATGGCACTCTGAGGCTCCTCGTAGTAGGAGCGTCTTGCACTGTGAATGGTCTTTGAGAGAGTGTGGCATATGGACCCAGCAATATAGGTCACCATCCCCTCCATGCCAAGCTCAGCAGAAGCGATCGAAGCACGTCACAGCAGGCACATAGAAATAAAGGCCTGTTTGATGCTGCGCTTGACAGTAATGTCGTACCAGCCGGGTGATGCCCGATTGCCCATCCGAGCTACATAGCATGGCGTTGCTATGCAGATACGAATTTCTGGTAGCAACAACAACTAATCCCACTCGGCTGATTAGGGCACCACGGCATTCTATAAGCATGGTCGTTACACAGATAGCCACCAGCAAGGGCCGGCGCCTCCGACTTTACCCTACATGTCCTAGTTAAACCCAAATTTTGGCATATCTTTATCACTTTATGAAAGGCTCCTCTTCATTATTGTTTTATGAAAACAAAAGCAAAATTTATAATGGAGAATATATGCTATGGATTCCCGCGCAAATACAGCCATTGTTAGGCATGGACAAACATTTGTTTTCATACTAAAAGGTGTTCACTATGCGTTTGCCCACTGGTTTCCTCGCAAGATATTAATAATTATTATCCATCATAATCAGAGATGCGACGACTTATGGATACAAAATGCAGGAGACTATTCATACAATTTCCGTGCTCTTTAGCTAGATATTTCGTGCAATATACTCCCTCTATTCTAAATTTTTATTTTCATAATACAAGATGCACATGTAATTAACTAGCACATCCCTCTCAGTAAAATTTGTTTTTTTAAAATCCTTCACCCTTAGTATCTCTAGTCCTATTAGATGCATGCATTATATTTATTTGGATGATTTAAATATGATAATAATTCTTTCTTGATTTTTACGCTAGTGATAATTACGAGGCTGCTCTATCTTCATGAGGCTGTAGCACGCTAGCTAGCACAGTGCCTTGGCAGCAGCAAATGGAAGGCAAGGAATCCAGTGAGTTCCAATCACAAAGGTAATGAGAAAAAGAAAGAGATGCCGTTGCTGTGCCGGGCTCTCATGCTGCGAGCTTCACTACAACTGACAGACAAGCCTATAAAAAAACTGGGATCCTAACCCTGGACAGCTATTCAAAGAAGGGGCAGCATACGGACGAAGTTAAAAAAACAAAAAAAAACTCTATAACATCAACACAACGCATCACGATTAACGAATGCCCTGACCATTTCTACTAGTATATCTTAATCCTTACTTCGATTAACAAAAAACACACGCGCCTAGGGGGGACCCAGTTGTAATTTTGTGAGATATAGGAAGTACGGCTTGACTCCGACATGTAGCGGAGGCACGTGTCAGAGGCGAGCCGATTCTCTGCACGCAGACACGCCTCGCCCCTACAAGCTTGGTCGATCAAAACAATTCCACGCACATGCAGCATCTCCCATTATGTTTTTGCTATGCCAGGCTAATTCAATATACTAATCTCCCCTCTGCTGGAGTGACGAGCTGTAATGGTGTGATTTACAATGCGGGAGACAATATGGTTTACCGCGGCGAGCCCAAGATCTGCTACAGTACCAGTAGTTGGGATTATCTTATATTCTTATTTATTAGTGTACTGGTCCGGTACATGGATTTCATTGGGCTATAAATGGAAGAACACACTATAATAACTCAGGTCGGCCAGATTAATTGGACCGTGCAACCAACTCTGTTTGTGAAGCTGGACGTGGAGTGGAGGTAGGTACACTGCTGTGGAGCCCCTCTTGCGTTTCCTACCCCCAATAAATAAACGATGCCCAAATCTGACCTAAAGTATTTCAAGTCTCTCAGTTGGAGTACTTAATTGAGATTCAACTCCTCACTCATTCCGGTTGGCACAACCATTTTCAAAATTCAAATCAAGGTACCCTTCTAGCACCCCCAACTAAACCAAGGCAGTGATGCACATTACTGCTTGCCTAGCCCGGCTGATAAACCATTAAAAAATAAACGAAGCAATCAAAAATCAAAAATAATTTTAGGTAAAATTTTTATTCTTCTACTCCGTCCGAAAGTCAGGTTAAAAAAAATAAAATAATGAGAACAAACCCTTAAATCAACTCTAAATTAAATTTCAAAATTTAAATTATAGATCATTTTGTTCCAAAGGCGCCCTTAATTTCCCACCAATCATAAAAACGACGACCAAGCATAAAAACGGCAGAGACACGAGCACGTAGAGCAGCGGCGGAGGCGGTGGTGGAGACGCCGATTGGTTGCCCGAGAGGCGCACCGGCGTCCGTCGCCCCCGCATTTGTGAGGAACGAACCCGCGTTTCCCCGCAGCGCTTTCGCAAAAGCCGTCTTTTCTTGCCAATCCGCTCGCTCACCCATCCATCCACCCGCGTATTATAATCTGTGCCATTATCTCGCCGCGCCTCATGATCGCCGCAAGAATCCCGCGACCAGCGCAACACAGCCCACCGTCGTGCTCGCTAGCTCCCTCCCTTTTTCCCTCTTTCTCCCCAACCAAACCACCACTCGCCGCACACTCACAAGCCCACTCCCAATGCCGTTTTATACCGGCGAGACGCCGGGCACGCGCGCCGCGGATGACGAAACGCACCGGACAGGATGGCGTCGCGTGCAATCTACCGCTCTGCTCTGCCACCATGTCACCAACCCACCAGCCGTAACAACAAATTGTACTGCTATGACTAGGGGTAAAAAAAACAAAATGAATGGTAACAAAGGCAAGTTAACTGTTTGCTGCAAATTAATTAGCCCCTGCGACGACAAAACGGAGCTAATTAACTGCAGTAACTAGTAGCACGATGCCTCGAGGAGTAGGAACGAATGATTTCTCCGACCAGCATTAGCACGGATCTCGAATTCTCGATCAAGGCGAGCGTGAATTCTCGCACACCTTTTCACCGCTTCGCTATCTCTACTCCCCCTCTTCTGAAGCAAACTACACAGGCTGCTGCATATCAACCACCGGTGGATCCCGAAATTTTAACGGAAAAACTACCCGGAATCGCGGGGTGAATTGGAATTGGGGGACATTCCTAACGAACCAGAACCAAATGGACGTCGCAACGCAAAGGGATTCAACGAACTCGCGATTGCGATGTGGAAATGGAATTGCGAGTAGGAATTGGGAGGCGTACCGTTGGGCATGAGCTTGGGGTCGACGACGAGCTCGCCGTGGATGCGGAGGCCGACAATCATCTCGGAGAAGCAGTGGACGCGGCGGTCGTAGCGGAAGTCGACCACCTTGTAGTTGGTGAGGCGCTCAAGGACGGCGCCGTAGCGGCCTAGCCACCAGTAGTGGTACTCGAGGACGACGAACACCACCTCGCCGGCAAACCGCTGCGCCGTGATGAAGAGCGGGATCAGCCCGTCGCTGAACTCGTGGTACACGTTCCCGGTGTACCCGCCCGTTGAGAACACCACCGCCGGCACGCCTGGCGGGTGCCGCACGTCGCACCGCCGCCGCAGGCTGTCCTTGCCCGCGGCGGCGTCGCCGGTGGTGCCGTTGCTGCTGCCGGCGTCCACCACCGGCACGATGGTCACCTCGTCGATGGTGCTCATGATGCTGCCCTCGAACTTGCGGGTGTACGGCCGTACCTTCTCCGGCGCGCTGCCGCGGGGCGCGTTGTACAGGAGCACTGACGAGGTGGACGGGTCCGTGCGCACGTCGCCGCGGAGGTAGCATACGTCGCTCCGGTAGTGGCTCCGGTCGCAGCACAGCGCGCTCTCCGCTGCCTGCCCACCGCCCGCTTCACCTGCGCACCATTTCCACCCGATTAGCATCATCCCCAACCGCCATAAATCAGCAAGCTAGCCAAGAGAACGTCCTGCTGAGCAAGCGATTAGCTCACCGTTGATGAGCGCCGAGCAGGGGAGCGACGCCGGAGAGCGCGTCTCCTCGCGGGCCTCGAGGTTATTCTGGTTCGACGGCAGGTGGGTCTTGAACGCCTCCACATCCTCCCGCCGCTCCACTCGCTCTGCGAAGCAGAAGAATCGCCATTAAGGCACCGAAGGGCTTGGTTGGCGAAGCAATCAACCCAGAAGCTGACGGCGGCGAGAGCCAGAAGAGCTCGGCCGGCGCGAGGGAGTACCTGAATCGGGCGTGGAGACGACGAGAGAGGAGCTGGGGATGCGGACGACAGTGAAGATGCTGTACACCGTGAGCACGAGCAGCGGCACGAGGCGGCACACATACCGGCTCCTCCCGCCGCCGCCGCCACCGCCTCCCCACAGCTTCTTGTGCGGCGGCGACGGCGGCGGAGACCTCCGGATCCACGACGAGCTTCGCGACACGGGAGGCTTGGCGCTATGGTGATGATGATGATGATGATGATGCGACGACGCCTGCTGCATCCTCTCGCTCTCTCTCAGCTCTCCTCACCGCCGCATGCTACGCCGGCCACCTCCCGACCGCCGCCACACGCGAGCGCGCCCCTGTTCTGCACACACCACCAAATCGCGGGCGGGACATATACAGCGCGACAGCCTCCTCAGGCGAGGCGGGTGAATGGCGGAGAAGTGGGGGATTCGAGCTAGTAGTAGTAATGGCTCCTCACGATCACGATCATGCTCTCGGCGTCGGAGGAAGGAAGAGGAGGAGGGGAGAGGTGGGAAGAAGAAATGAAGAGGAGAACAACGCCCGGTCGGAAGGAATCACATGGAGGACATGGGAACGGGGGCGATTTGATGACGCTACTAATTATGTGCGCCCGCGGGTGCTAATCGCGATTCTCCCGCGGATCCCCTTTTGCCGATAGCTTCTGGGCTGTCAGCAGCTAATCCGCACTGCACACTGGCGGTCAAAATCGTACGCCGCACGTGTGCAAAATGGGACTGCCCGTGTGTTATGCGAAACCTTGCGGCGTGGGCTCATGTTTTTTGTGGATTTATTTTGTACTAGCCTCAACATTTATATTTTTGCGGTAGTAATGGTTTCCAGGAGATATATGTCTTTTCCAACCTATCGTGCCATTGTATTTTTAGAGGTGTGGTTACCGGTTATCATCTGTGACGCATGTTTTCGTAAAAGAGTAACAGTTGTTTTATATTAACAGTTATTGATTGCATCTATACAATTTATCTATTTATCTAGTAAGTGAGTATATTTACAAAGACTATCTTTTTTGACATGACTTTCTTGTCATTTTGGATTTGTTATTTTTATAAATGATGTCTATGAAACTATAATGACATCATTGTTCACAAAGCTCCAAGTTTTATGTGATCACTTTACGTGACTAGACTTCATGACGACCCCTGAAAATATTACTTACGGCATATATAATGTGTAGATGCTTAGATATATGTCTAAAGAAAGAAAGGGTACATTAAAACGTCTGATTAAGAACCACAATTTCCAATAGTTTGAAAGTGATTTTGAGTTTTGATGTTTGATAGAAGTTAAATAAAAGTGATAAAAATTAGTTTATATTAAAATAGATAAAATTGATTTATATTAAAATTAACAAATTAGTTTATAGTTATATTGAGATTGTTCATGTATAGTAAATGTGTGTACAGGTTATGAAAATATGTGCTTGGAGAATTTTTTTAAAACTATGTAGATATTAAATTCTAAAAATAGATTAAAAAATTTCAAAAATAGAGAAATTTTGAACAAAAATTAAAAATTTAAATTTAAATTTTGCTACAGTAACTAATCAAAACTGCTAGTGTGCTAGGTGCACAATACAAACGTGGTCTACTTAGAAGTAGAATGGCGATGGCAAGTGAGCTGGTTGACGTGGGCACGAAGAGGATGGAAGCTAGTAGGCCGAAGGGTTGGGCTAACTTGATAGGTATGCTAAAAGTTAGTAGGTCGGTGTAACAACCTGACGGTGCGAAAGCAACCTAGCGGTAAGCACATGTGCGCACGGCGATATGTGCGATTAACAGATGAGCCTAGTGTGGTAGCGAGCGCGAGGGCGGTAATGCAGTGGCTAATAAGTGGGCCCGACGTGATGGAGGCTGGCACGAGCGGGCGTAGTGGATCCTAGGGACATGTGTCAACGTTGGATTGGCACAACGACATGGTAGCCATGTACAAGTGGGATTATCTATAGAAATACATCCGACTTTGTGGCCCTCCGTGTGTTAGGTAACGTGGAGCAATATCGAGTATCAATTTTAAATCTGACGGCTGAGAATAGACTGAGTAATGGTTACGAAATCTTAAGAGTATTTAGGTCTTTTCTTTTGAGATTTTCTAATTATTTTTTCTATAAAAGAGGGTAAGTTGTTAGCGATTTTATATAGAGGAAAGAGATATTTTTGTAAAATTTTTGTAATCACAATTTTGATAATAAAGATAAATTTTATGGAAAATTAGTATGATAATTAATTTCTCTTTCTTATTCATCTTTGTGCATTCTTAGCGATTGATTTTAGATTAATTTGTTTTTCTCTATAATTTAGATTGGTTTCTTTGATACAATGCCTTGCTAAGAAGTTTTTCCATTGTTCTAACAAGTTTGATCAGTTAATTATTTTTAGATATCATATTATTAATTAATTAGGGTTTAATTAATTTCATTTGATATTTTGTTTAGTAATTTAATTTTCATTAATATATCAAGATCCAGAAGTCCGACTAATGTGATTTTAGTTGAGTTTGTTTGCAAATTTTGTTTAGTTTGTTATATCAAATTTTTAGGTAGATCGGGGTTACGGATCTAAAACTATAATCTATTAAGTGACGAAAGAGTGTTTTGTCAAGATTTAAAAAATGGAGTTTATCAAGTTTTTGACTTCCGCAATCATTCACTCCCTCTGATTGTCGTGAGTCGATCCTATAAATAGTATCAGAGTGAGATTATTTATTTTATTATTTTTTCTAATTGATCTTAACTAATGATTAGAAAATACGTCGACAGATAGTTATTCCATAATATCTTGTGTTTTCAGTTGTGTTAATTTTCAGTATTGGTAGGCTAAGATGGAGGTATACATTCAACCTCAAGGTTTTGCTATAGGTGGAGGCTAGCAATAAGACGAGAAATTTGATTATTCAAGAGCTAGGAAGAAGCGACTTTGACCGTGTGATACATAATGGAGAGCAATCTGTGATTATCATAAAGGGTTAAATACGGTAAAAGTGATACATCAGGACATATATAAAAATGAATACATGAAACCTCATAAATTTTTGATAATTTCTTTGTTCGTTTTAATAAAATTCTTAGCAACTTGTGGTATGTTAATAATATATATTCTGAGACTAAAAATTCTCATCAATTATTAGGAGGCTTAGATATGTCTATATGGGAGATGAAGATAACATTAATTAGATAATCTAATATCATGAGTACACTTACATTAGATGTGTTTTATTCTAAATTGTAAACTCATGAGCTAGATATTTTTTCTAGAAAAAATATGGCTAATAAATCAATAGCTTTGGCTTCACAAACTATCAACTCTGTTAGCAATAATTCTTCATCTAGCTATGCTTATGCTTTTTTTTACTTTGCTAATAAATAAACAGCTAGAACAATTTCTTGAAGATGATTGGACACTACTCTCCACACGATTCATAGTGGTTTTGCAAAATATTCAATCCAAAAAGAGAACAAATAGTGGAGAATCTCGGAGATGTTTTGAATGTGGCTCGCTTAATCACCTTCGTCTTAAATGTCTAAAATTTCTAGCAAAAATTTCAAGGATGAAGATGAAAAGAAAGACAAAGTAAAGAGTGATAAGAAGTGAGCACTCAAGAACACCAAGAAGAACTTGTATTTAAACAAAAGAATGTGTATTTAAACAAAAAGGTAGTGTACCATGTTCTTTATTCTCTTTAATAGGTAAATCTAAGTAATATGAACACAGAGTAATAATGATGCTACTCTAAAATACAAGAAAAACTTGATTGGTTTATATATAATGGCAAGTAATAGAAGCGCCACCAATAGTGACATTGATAACAACATCGATAATGAAATAAAACCTTCTTATGATAATTTAGCTTATACTATTGAAAAACTTGGTACCTTATTATAGAAGAGAGATAAAAAGATTAAGAAACAATATGCTTTGATTAAACAATTAAGTGTTGAAATTGTAAGACTTAAAACCTTGACTCTTATAGATGATTCTTACTAATTATATGACTTAGTTTATACTGAATTTACTTTTTTTAGGGATATGCATGTTTTTAATTTAAAAGAACTAACCTTGAAAAGGAGAAAAACAATAAACATGTTTATGTAGCTGATAAATCTACTTCATGTGATAATTGTAATTCTCTTAAGTTAAAAATGAAAGATGTTGATATTAAAATTGCTCAATTAAAAGATAATCTTACTACTCATAAGGTTCTTTCATGCTTTAATTGTGATAAAAAAAGATAAGTTTTAGCATATCTCTTGTAAAAAAATATGATACTCTTTTAAATCATATTGATTAAGGAAAAATGGGAACTAAAAGCTTGAATCAAATTTTGAATCAAAACACTAGTTCTCAAATGTTTAAAACATGTTTGTGTTTTAATCTTTATGATGATTCTAGGACTCATACTCTAAATGTTGTTAAATCACTTGGTAGTAGAATAATTGAGATAGCTGATGAAACTAAAAAGACAATATTTAGATCTAGTGGTATTATATTATTTAATGTCATAACTAGTACAAATGTTGTTTCTACTTTAAAAAGTAAATATAAAGTTAAGTACATTTGTACTCACTATGGTGAAGATTGATATAAAACAGAACTTTGTTTTAGACTTAAGCAACAAATTAGAGAAAACACTGAAGCATGGTCTAATTTAAGAAAAGCATGGCATTTTGGTTTTACTAATATAAGTAATAATAGATCTAATCATTTGTATAAAAATACTTGTGTTATGTCTACTAGTGTACATCATGTGTCTCAGTAATAAAATTTTAAATATTATATTACTAACTCCGGTACAAAGACCTTTACATTGTCTTCTTCTATGTAGGCACTTCGTGTAAGAAGGATAATATTTGGCTAATGGATTACAGATGTTCACGCTACTTGTTCGGTGACAAAAATTGGCTCTCCTATCTTACAAGAGTATCGTATGTTAAAAAAGTAATTTTTAGAGATACTTCTACTTTTATGATTGAGACTAAAGGTACAGTAAGGTTAAATGATAAGTTTATGTTAAAAAATGTGGCTCCAATTGAAGACTTGAAATATAAATTACTTTCCATTTCACCAATGATTGATGAAAATCTTAAAGTATGTTTTAAGAAAGGTACATGTAGAGTATTAGATACTTCAAAAGATTTTATTTTTAATACTACACGTTTTGGGATAGTGTTTAAAGTTGATTTTGATGTGTCATCTTTTGTTAAGCATAGATGTCTAGTTGTCAATAACTTTAAAGACTTATTCTTTTGATACTGTAGACTTGATCATGTTTGTTTTAATCATTTAACACATGTGAATGGTTTGGATCTTATACGTGGTCTATCTAAGCTTAAGGGTGATAGCGATATAATATGCTCTTCTTGTAGACATGTTAAGATGTATGCAGGTTCACATCCATCTCTTATTATAGTGATAACAATTGCACCGAAACAATTTCTACACCTTAATACTACTGGACTATCACAAGTTCAATTGTTTGGAAGCATGTGGTACTAGTCCTTATGTTATAGGTACAGGTGCATACATTTACGAGGAGAATATCTTTATGAATGAAGATAATGAGGATGATGAAGATGAAGCTTTGGTTTCTTCCACACAATCAATTGAATTGGTTCACTTTTATATCTTACTGCTTCAGAACCAAATATACAATTTGTAGTATATTTATGTGTACGATTTTAAGCTTTCCCACATGCTTCACATCTTCAAGCAATTAAGTGGATTCTTAGATATATTCATGACATTAAAGATTGTGGCATATGGCTATATGTATCCTCATGTATTACTTAGCTTTTTCTGATACTGATTTTAAAGAATGTAGACTTGATAGAAATAGTAGTTTTGTTGCTTGTTTCTTTCTAGATAATTCACTTCTTACTTGATCATCTAGAAAATAATCCTCTTTAGTATAATCAACAGTTGAATTTGAGTATGTAGCTATTGCTAGTTGTTGTTCTCAAATAATTTGTATAGTAGCTACAGTTAAATATTATGATGTTATTTTAGAAAATATTCTGCATTTCTATGATAACACAAGTGACATTTGTATTACTAATAACCCAGTATAACACTCTAGGATAGAACATATTAATATTATATTTTACTTTTTTAAGATCACGTTGAAAAAGGAATTTATGGCATTTCATCATGTGGTTACCTAACATCAATTGTCAAATATTTTTATAAAACCTTTGGATTCTTCTCATTTTACTCGTCTTCGGGGAGAACTTGGATTTATTCATCTTATGAGGTTATTTTTAGGTGAGCGTCTTGTAACATATTTTTTATCTTCTTTATTTGAAAAGAAAAAATATATATATTTTAAAAAATAATGAACACTTCATATGATTTATATGTATTACTTGTAGTCATGTTTATGCAATAAGTTTGATCTTTATATGACTAGCTAAATGGAATATCAACTTGAAATAAAATTTGATATGATTGAACTTTCTTATCTATTTTAATTTTATTTTAAATATGAAAATATGCTATAAGAAATATGAGAAAGATCAAAATTATGTGCTATGAAAAATATGAAAAAGATCACATTTCTTTTTAATGAGACTGCTTACTATTATACTTTAGAATGAAATTTAAAGAAGTTGTGTATGACCAAAAGCTATTTCGTAAGTTTAAAGTTGTTAAAAGACATATACTTGAATGGATTGAAAAGTAAAGCTAAAGATACATTTAATTCCTTACAATTTATATCATGAAATCAATTAAATTCTTGATCTTTTAAAGGCACCAATGAAGTACATCATCTTAATGTTTGTAGGTTTTGAAATATTTAAGTGTCTAATAATAAATTATTAATTACACTTAATTTTTAGTTATATGTGTGACTAACTGATGGGCCTGGTGTGATAGTGAGCGCGAGAACACGTGCATATTGGCTAACAGGTGGGCCTGGTGTGACGAAGGTTGGCACGAGCAAGCACGCGCGTGGGGGCACAGTCAATCCTAGAGATAAGTGTCAACGTAGGATTGGTACAGTGGCATAGCAAGTGTGTACGAGCATGATTCTCTATGGAAATGTGGTAGACTGAAGGGTCCTCCGTGTGTCAGGTGATGTGGCGCAATGTATAGTGTCGATTTCGAATCCGACGGTTGACAATAGGTTTAGTAGTGGTTATGAAATCTCAAGAGATTTAGATATTTTCTTTTGAGATTTTTTTATTATAAAAGGAGGGTAATTTGTTAGGGATTTTATAGAGAGGAGATAAATATTTTGTTAAATTTTTGTAAGCACAATTGTGAAAATAAAGTTAAAGTTTATAAAAAAATTAGTACAGTAATTAATTTCTATTTCTTATTCATCTTTATGCATAATTAGATATCAATTTTAAATTAATTTATTTTCCTCAATTTCTTTGATATAAAATTTATATATGGTATTTTTATAGTGTTGTGAAAAGATCTCGTATTATTAAATAATTAGGGTTTAATTGATTTTAGTCAATCTTATATTTAATAATTTTATTTTGTTAATATCTCAAGATAAAAAAAGTTCAATTTTGGATTTTATCTATAATTAGGGAGAAGTTTTTTTTTTACTTTTGCAATAATTCATCCTCCTCCAATTAATGTGAGTTGATATATAGTTTGCTTGATCTAGATGATCGCATTGCTTGGTGGCGGGTTGCTCCGAAATCTTCCATGTGGCAACTGGATATAGTTCATATCGCCCCCTAAGTGTTTATTCTAGCGGCGCATTGTACACTGCATTACAAACAAATTACTCGCCATCTTACCATCTGCAATGACGTTCTTTATCATTTGACAAGCTTGGGAGCGGTGTAGGCTGTTCATCCTGATTTAGAATGAAACCATTTGAAAACTAGCCAATGGCAATTTGCCAGCTTGTCTGATCAACTCATACTTTCCTATGCTAATTATAGGTAAACCTTGCTCTCCTTGGACTTTCAATGGGTTCAAAAAACATAAATGAACACTCCTAAGTGGAAGTACCTTCATAACCAATTAAGATCATATGATATGATGTGGATCAAATGCTAAACATAGTAATTTTGTAAATGTGGTTATTACTTTCCATCTTATAATACATGTTCGCTTTTGAACTACTTACACCATTTTGCCTTGCCTTTTTTTTTGCATAAATATAATTAGCAGAGATACGTCAAAAGACAAACCAGTTATCATATTATCTATTTAAATCGTTGATTGAAACCTACTAAGTACTCCTATATAACAGGAAACTCTATTTAAATCATTATCACGGTTACTACTTAGGCTGCTGAGTTCGGTAGTGAGTGGTATTTTTTAACATGCCATATAAGACAAGTTATTAATATATAATTAATTAAGTATTAATTATTATAAACTTTAATTTTTTAAAAGACCATTATATATAAAAGTTATTTAAAAAATATATTATTTAGTAATTTAAAAAATATGTTAATAAAAAACAACAAAAGTGGTCACCCTAGACTTCCTGTATGGTGACTTTGAGAGCGAGAAAAAGAAAGGGGGAGAATATATGTAAAATGATATATTAATACATAATTAATTAAGTATTAATTATTTTAAACTTTAAAATTAAATTAATATTATTTTTAAAGTAACTTATCTATAATTTTTTTAAAAAAACATACCACTTTCTACTTTAAAAGACATGCACAGAAAAAACAAACCAATTTCTCTTTTCGTGTCAAGCGCACCTAAGGTCCACAATACTATCACAGTGTCAATACTTTTAGCTTCGATATCATTGCCAAAACCGCTAGTCCTCTCTAGTGGTGAGCTAGTCCTCTCTAGCACACCACTAGTCCTTCCAAGTTCTAAGTTCGAACTTAGCACGCCAGCTCCACGGCTTCCCCTTGCCAAATAAGCAACCATCTCGCTGGAAACCGTTACTCCCAATTTCCCACTAGCTTTACTACTACACAGAACTGCGTGAAAGCGACCGTGCACGTAACGTTACACTTCTGTGGCGACTCGGCCCGGCGCCGCTGCACCTCGCTCGCTCGGTCCAAACCACCAGAAGCGCAACTCTGTCGAGAGGAAAGGGCGAACGGGTCGCATCCCGCGCGCGACGCGCATCGCATCGCATGCACTCCATCCCATTCCGCGGGCCGCGCCGCTGCTCTCCACATTGCATGCTCGCCGTGCGCGACCGCGACTGCGCGAGCCCAAGAAAGGAATAGGAACGCCAGGTAGTTTTTGCCGCGCGCGGTGGAAATACTTGGATTTCTCCGTGCGGTTTCCCCCCGTGGGGTGGAACGGATCGGAATATAATCGTCGCGCGCGCTGTCGCGGTGGTGGTGGTGTACATGCCGTCCACGAGACGAGGAGATCAAGTAGGATACCGAATCGATGGGAGAGATAATCGGGGAGGACAAAATAATTAACCGGCGTGCTACTGCTAATTAGTCGTTATGGAGTCCAACACAGATTAGCACTCCACTGCCTGGCTACTAAGCAAAAATAAATGATTCGATTATTGGGAGTGGATTCGTTTCAAAAAAAAAAAACAGGGATGATTATTAAACAAGTGTTTGTTGGGCGAATTATAGAGGGGATTGGATTCTTGGGGTTGGAGGGTTAGTGAGTGGAAAAGACGCCATTAGCTGGTTGAAAATAATAGTGGAAAAACGCCGCCCGTGCTGGCGTTGTCACAGGTTTCGTGTATCGGGGGTCGTTAGCTATAGCGCCTGGGGGATTTGTTTTCCTTTTCGTTCCAGGACCGCTTTGTTTGTTTCTTCTGAGGATCGGAGTTCGTGTGCGTCGTTCCATCTGGAGAGATGTCGTGAGCTATCCGTCTTGTGTGTTCCAGAGCTTCCGTAGCAGCAGCAGCAACGCCAGCCACCGTTGCCATCATCCACAGCGCTAGTGGTACATTATACCCTCCTCGTAGCACGCAGCAGAAGCAGCCACTAGTACTGCACGCGGCGTCACGGACGGTGGCGCCGCGCGCCGATGGATCGAATCGACGGTGGTGGCGGGGCACGGAAACTACTGCAGCGACGCAGGCGAAGCGGTAAATGGACCGAAGCTGGCATGCGCGCGTGGTACGTCCGCTGTACGCTTCACGAGCCGGGAACCCAACGGTTGGTGGCTGCCTGCCTGCGCCAATTTATTTCGCCGCAGGCCGCAGCCGATCGATCGAGCAGCAGTAAAAACGCTCGTAATGACGGGCGCATCTGCTCGGTCTTGGACCGGAGGAATGGCAGGTCCCAGATCGATGGAAATAGTGGTGAATTCTTCTCCTGTTGCTGCTGCGTGAGCTGTGAGCTGTGCATAGTGAAGTCGGTCGGGGGCTGGAAAAATTTTTGCCCGTGGCTGTGAATGTTTATTGGTGCAGATAGGTAGGTAGGTCCTTGTATGATTGTGAAGGTTTGGGGCGGCTTCGGATGCAAGGAAGTGGGCTCTAGCACGGTTGCTGTTACTACGTACGTGCATGCGTGCGGATCGGCGCATGATTCTAGCTTCAAGTGCACACCATCTGATTCCAGGTCAAGTCGTGGTAGGGTTCTTATACTGGTTTGTCGATATAACAGTTACAGCTTGTAGGGTTCTAATACTGCTTTGTCCATATAAGAGTTACGAAAACTTTTACGGTGTTAGTATTAAAAAAAAGGAAAAATCTAACGCTCTTCAATGAAATGTACCATATAAAAGGTATTTGAGTTTTCACATAGGTACTAATAGAGAGAGAATGATATAATTGTCCTCAAATTTAAATTGGTACAGCTTATGTACCAGTTAAGTCATTTTGCATGATATTGGCATAAAAGTTCTAGTTTGTGTGGTTTTCTCTATATTTATATTTTATTTCCAAGAACACGGTAAAACTCCTCCCTTTAATTTTTCATTAAATTATTTGTGTAGTTATTTTGATATTTATATTTTATTTTCAAGATGAGATTTATATTTTGTTTCCAAGATCGTTAAAATATCACCGAAGGTTTGCATCAATTTAAGTTTTAAATTTTATCTGTAGAAAATATAAACCGTAGATAAAATACTCATGATGATTACATCCATTTAAATATGTTATGTCAGCTTAAACCAAAGTTTCTCCCTCAACCGTTCTTGCAAGTTCAACCATTTAAACCCTAGAAGAGGAACATAGTAGGAGATTTCGTTTCAATCCCTTTGTTAACAACAAAAGCATAGGAGATCTTACCCGATGCGCTTGCGCCTAGCCGTCGACCAACCCATCTTGTCTCCTCTTCAACACTTAACCATACAAGCGTTTCTCCCTCTATCTCCTTTTGGTGAACCAGTTCAAACCATAGAACAAGGACAAAGCGAAGGGCCAAACAAAGGAGGTGTCTATCTTTGATTTTTTTCTGATTTTTTTCCGTGCAAATTGAATCGATGCATTAAACCGTTTGGAAGATTTACTTTGTTTTGGAGCCAGATATTCCATTCACAATTTTTTATATTTTAATAGTTAATTACTCCACTGCCATCGGTTATAATAATTTTATTCCATAGCTTGTCTCTCTCTTGATCAATGATCCACATTGCTCCACCTCTCAATACCTTTAAATACCTCACAAATATTATAAAAGGTCTCAAGAGTTACAGCTTATGAGAAAGATCTAGTGGCCCTTATCCTGTTAGATCATAGGATACCTGACGCTCGCATCACTCTAGAAGAGGGTGGCTCGGGCAGCGAAAACCCTAGTGGCCTCCACCCCCACCTCATCGCCGCCTGAGCATACCATTAAAAGTATGTGCGATTGCTAGGATGGCGGCCGTGGGGCAATCTTCATCGGTTCAAAAGGTTGCACTGATTTGCGGTGTTGTGACGGTGGTGGCTACACGAGACAGCTTGCAACCCAACCAGCATGTTAGCGCGCACGATGATGGCAACTCTCCCCTGCGACAACCTTTCGGTGTGTGGCCTGGTGGCGATTGTTTGGGGCTAAAGATTCATGGTTCGAAGGGTTAGATCCAAGGCAACTAAGGCTTAATATGTCAGCGGTGGCCTAGATCTAGATGGTAGCATGCAGGGCGGTAAAGCGGCACAAATCAATAAGCTATGGCGCGGGCAGTGCTTGGCAATGCTGCTCATCGGTGGTGGTAGCATGTGGCCACTGGCTATAGCTCCTATTCGTGGTGGGATAGAGTCCTAGCCAACCTCAGCATTATTCTTTTGCTAACCATATCAACCTTGGCACGCTTGAACATGGGGCAGTGGCTTTGATTCTACTTTTGCGCCCAAGCCAGACATGGATACCCGACCTCCTCTTGCTCCTCCCCTAGCTTGGACTCTTCTATCGGCCCTACCCACAAGGAGCTCCAGGGGCTTGGTCACCAAAGGGTTAATGCGGTGGTGGCAATACAGCATTCAGACGATGTTTGTGTGTGTGGTTGGTTGTGTGTGGAGGACTAGACAGGAAACCACTAGCGAAAGCCTTGTTGGACCGTTTTGGCTAGCTCAACGATGGTGATGCCCTTAGGCAACGTTCCCTTCTTGGAGGCGTCGTTATGGCGTGTTACTTCTCCTCCCATCACCGATCTCTAGGTGAAAATGTTGCTCCGGCTTCCAAACGAGTGGTGTCAGCGATTCACATCGTGTCCTCGTAGGGGTGTCATTTTGGGGAACCCTTTGTGCAGTAGCGGGCGTCGGTGGAATTTGCATCAAGCCTATTGCTTCCACACCAAAGCTTAATAGGTCGGGAATGTTCAACGAGCCTTTTGCCTCTTGTGCCTACTTCTTGCTTTGCGGCAAGTGACCAATGCTCTTTGTTTAATCTTGTTAGGTGGAGTTGAAGCTGCTTTGCTGATGTGGTGCGATGAAGCTTGGCAATGATAACATGTTATGATCTTCTAGGTGTGCTGGTACTAGTCATATGCAATTAGTGAGATACGATGGCTTTAACTGATGTCCGTCATATGAAGTCAGAGCTGTATAGGTCCTTTTGCATAAGCTCATCAATGATTACATGCATTGGGCTCTGTCGATGGTCTGTCATGAGAGGGGTGGTGTAGTGTTTGATTCTTGTTGCGCGAGCTATGGAAATTGTCCAGCCGGCTGAGATGGTTTTAGTCGTTGAGTGTGGCGAGGCTTTCCTTGTTGAGGTGTTATTTTTATGTTATCTGTATTTTTACTCTTTCTTATTGAAATATAATTAGCAGCTCTTCTACCAATTTAATTTTTTTAAAAAAATCAAGTGATGATTTTTTTTTCAGACTAACAACATCTAAAATTTTAAAATTTTGATAGGCAATTGGTCAATAAATTTATTACTAATATCTATCTATATTTACCTATATAAATTGGGTGCTATGAAAGGCTCAGAAAGATCTCATAGTTGGTTTGATACATCATATTATCCATATATCATGTTCAGAAGCCATATGTAAACCACACAATTGGTAATAGTGTGGACTCTAATTATGTAATTTTGAACAAATTTCAATTGACAAATATGATCTCATACTAATCTTGGACGGTCAATGTAGTGTTTTGTTAATTTAATTCTAAATTACTATGCAGACTTTTTTTAATATAAATTTAATTCTAAAATTTAAAATTAATAATTAGTAAATTGTAACTGACGTGACTCTTATTTTAATATAAATCGCTATAATTTCAAAGGAAACCAACACATTTAACATAACATTAAAATTTTAATATTTATATTTATAGTATGTCCGTACTAGCCTATTAAACATGAAAAATTGAAATTTGAGTTTAAATAAGACCAATAATTACCCATAAAACGGTCTGGGCTTGGGCTTGGTATTAGTTACTCGTCGTCTTTCTCATCGGTAGGATTTAGCTTATAGGAGTGGTTGCCATACCACGACGGTAAGCCCGTACGGTTACCATGGTGATCAGTGAAAAAACTGGACGTAATTTTAATAAAAATTGTTTTTTATTTAAATTTCTTTCGAACTAAGTAGGGTTACTGGCCCTTATCATTACCGTTACCAAACCCTGATAATAGACGTGGTAACCGGCCATAAGGAAAACCCACAAGTTGGTTGATCCCATCATTCCACCCATAATTAATGCTATGTTTAAAAACGGTGAATTGTTTCTGCGTTCAGCTGAAATTGAATCATTGTGTATAAAATTCTTGTATTCAAAACTGGAGCTTGCCCATGCTGGGCGCTTGCAATCTTTTTTCCTACTCACCACCTGAAACGTTCTAACGATTTTTTTTTTAAAAAAAGTGG
Organism: Oryza coarctata; assembly: GCA_030770085.1. Lineage (NCBI taxonomy): Eukaryota > Viridiplantae > Streptophyta > Magnoliopsida > Poales > Poaceae > Oryza > Oryza coarctata. The sequence continues at coordinate 13,367,233 of CM061471.1, forward strand.
AAGTTGGAAATGGCCAGCACGTTTGCCCTGTCCCGTCCTGTTGCATTTTGCACAGAGGTGGACCAACAACCTGAAGCCTTTGCCGTTATTTCGCGACGTCTTTCGGGTGGGTGTTACATATACACGCTTGTGTGTCAGGCTGCCTCTCAACGGTAAATTATTCCCTGGGTCACCAAATCGCTTTCCTTTGTCTTTACAATCATAAGCAGACGGAGAAAAGGACAAAACAGCACGAGGCTGAGCTCACGATTCCTAATTATAATTGCCTATGTTTCTAGAGTCCTTGGGAGACGATGCATCTGGATCTGGACGGTAGGCAGCCGCTATACTGATTTCTTTTTAGGTAATAGCAAAATATTTTTATAGGTATCCAGGTCGGTTCGGATAACACACGCCGCCAGTAAAAAAATTATTTGTATAGTCAACATCAATAGCTATTTTTTTTTATAGCTAAGCGGTCGTTATCGAATTTTTATATGTTGACATTGACCGCTTTAAAGATAAATTTTTACAGATGGATCATCGGATCCCCGATCTATTAATGTTTTTAAAATAATATTACTCTTATTTTTATCCTGTAAATTATTTTGCAATTTACTTCTTTATAATCTTTAGTGTGTAAAAGAAATAAAATAATAATAATTTGGAAAATATTATATTTACAAATTTTAAAAAGTAATTCATAGTTAAAATAAAGGGAAATTATTATTTAAATTATTTACAAATTAAATATTATATCGTTGTTCATATTTATATATGAATGTATAGTAATAGATCTACGAGATGCTAAGATTTTAATAATTGTTTCTTAACAAATTATCTAAATTTATTGAAGCTATGGAGAAGCATTTTATGAGTAAGATGGTAAAGAAAATATGTTATCCATACTTAGACTAAAAAACAAGAAAGCGTGGATAAAAATAGAATTTATAAAATTTCACTTGGTTTAATGTAGATTTGAAGTGGCTATACACTTTGATCTAAATATAGTGAGACAATCAAAGATAAAAGTAGCCTCATGTAAGAACCTAGTATTAGCATAAAAGGTGGTATTTATAATTTCATTTAAGATAGTTCTACTATTGTGATAGATAACAATGATCATATAATGGTGGATGATACTAGTATTGAAATAGAGGAGATACTATAGCACGCTCAACCAGAAGACATAATGGTGTCATCTAGAGGCCTAAATAATTTTGAGGTACTATAGAAGGCAGCAAAACAATTGTTGAATGCTAAGTCAAAATTAGGCACCATGTATGTAAAAATATATAAGAATTATAATTAAAATATAAATTTATTGTATGGAGTATAAATATAAGGGAAAATTTATAGTGAGCATTTTTTAAGGTGGTGCAAAGCACACGCCGCCTACGCCATTTTCGTAGGTGACATACAGTGTCCCCCACCTATGAAAATATCCCTCTATAAGGCCACGGGATAGTATTGCACTACCAGCCTGCCAAAATTCAAGCGCGCGGCCTCAATCAATGCCACCGAGGCTCCTCACCACCCCGACACGAGCCACCTCCGCCACCCTTGGCCTTGTCACTCCTATCACCCTTAGCCTCTCCTCCACTGTTGCTCAGCCACCTCTCCTCGATCGTCGTTGGCCTCCTTTGCCCCGCCACAGCATGCCTCCCCTTCCCCACGTGTGACATCCTTGGCCATCTCACTTGGCCCATGATGCTGCCAACTTCTCTCCTCACCGGTTGGTGCAAACTTATAGTTTTGCAGTTATCTTAGTATTTGGGATTCATCTAGTTTTTGCTCTTATATCAGTTTCGATGCTACTTATCTAAACAAACAATTCTAAAAAATCAGTTAATAGCTAGTTGATTCTATATTTGTAACTTCTTCACTTAGGAAAAAGTAGTGCATCCAATATTACAACAATTGCTAGTAGAGCTGCTGCAGGTGGTGCATATTGTTTGTTGCTTATATTGTAGTGTTTGCGTGGTGGTGCTAGCGTAAACCACACGAACAATTATTTGACTTACAAGATCAGTTTAAGTGAGACATCTGGTAATATCTCTAGTTTCGTTTGTTATTTGATGGCAATCTTTTTTCTCTATGTAGACGAACAAACTTTAGAAGTTCATCTAGATCAGTTTAGAATATTTACAATGAGAGAACTATAAGTGGAAACAAATAACTTCAGTCAAAAAAATTGCTAGGGAGACGAGGCTTTGAAAAAGTCTATAAAGGAAGATTGTTGGACGGTTTATTGATAGCAATAAAAAGACTAAATGAAGTTGAATTGGAACCAGAGACTGACAGTTCCTAATGGAGTTGAATTGGAACCAGAGACTGACAGTTCCTAATGGAGGTCGAGATCATCGGCATGGCTGTGCACCAAAATTTCCTATGCCTCCTGGGGTATTGTATGACACTCACCGAGCAGCTGCTTGTTTATCCTTACATGGAGAATAAAAGGCTTGAGACACGCTTACAATGTATTTTATGAATTTTCTCCACTTTCCTAGAGTGTATCAGTGTTAGTTTCACAAATATGTTTATAGAAATCTCATCATGGCATTGAAATAAGTTTCATGACAACTACGCAGAGTGTGCTGATTCACAACCACCACCACTTGATTTGTCAACACGAAGAAAAATTATATTAGGGTAGGGCTCTCTTACTTACACGAAGGATATGACCCAAAATTATTCATCAAGATGCTACTAACATTTTGTTGGATGAAAAACATGAAGTAGTGATTTTGGTCTAGCAAGAATTATAGATTAGAAAGTTTTTCATGTTGTAACCGATGTGATTTGCACACTGGGGCAACTCATGTAATAGGGAGGGAGAGTGAGAAGTTTTATCGTCCACATAAATTATAATTTTATTGTTATAAAAACTAAGTGATAACTTAAACATATATATATACAATAATTTACTTATATTTATATATATTAAATTAAGTATTTCGATGTTATATATATAAAAATATATAATCCGGCTCGCTATTTTCGATAAAGACATGGATGTAATAATTTAAATGAATTTTATATAAAATTTATAATAAATTTTAGATGTGAATTTTAAGTTAATAAATATATTTTTACAAAAATACATTTTGCAGATGGCCTAGTAGCTGCTGAAAAAAAAATCTTATTATCGTTTAATCACATGTGGCTCCTCTGGTTATGTATAAAAATAAGTTTTGTTTTTGAAGTTGTACGTGACTGAATCTGCTGCTGCACAGAAGCTACGTAGTCGCATCTTTCGGCTATTTCAGGCCGTCTGTAAAGCGACAAATTCATCGGTCGGTGAGTATTCAGACGATTGTCATATTTACCATGATTTTGAACTAAAAATATATTAGTATAAGTTAGTAATAAAAATTGTTTTTTCATCTATTAGCTTTGAAACTTCTGCGATCAGAGGTATCCTGTCCTAAAATATAAGCTTTTTTCTATAAATCAGACAATTTTTGGCTGTAATAATTGTTTAGATTCCTAAGCTATAAATATTTATATTTTAACACGAATAGAGTAGATTATTTCTCTCATTTTTTTACAATGGAAGCTTGTAGTCTCTTAGAGACGATTGCTAGTGTGTAGCTTTAGCACATAGAAAATATCAAAAATACTTGACGAAAATACTTGAGTTGGGATGGTAGGATGGTAGAATTTTTGTCTACCTCAAAAACTAATGAAGAGCTCTCTCACTAATATGCTAGTTCCTGGCCCTTTTACAATAAATATATATATATGTGACTATTTAACAATTTTTTCTTCACACGTTGATATGGCTCGTCCTTTTACCGTACACCGACGGTCCCTCAAGTATACACAAGCCCGTACACACCTACAATCTATTTAGTCTTCATATCTATTGGAACAAACTAGTCTCCTAAAGAACATTTCTCACCTTAAAATCTAGCCAAAGAGGTTTATTCACTCATATACTTAATTCCTTTGTTATTTTATAATCCTTTGTTCAACAGAGGATATATTTCAGCAGGTTGTACTGAAAAAGAGCCAAACTATTAAAGTGTGCACCATTAATTGGGGCACACCACTCACAACCTAATTAACCATATGCCACAAGCCGGGGTAAACGGGATTGGGAGCCTCCAGTCATGGACGAGCCATATTGTTTTCTTTTCACAGCTTGGAAGGGTTAGTCGTCAAAGGAGGGTGGCATGCATAATTGCGTGCCTAGCAGCCATATAAAATTATCTAATTTTGTTTACACATGATTTTTTTATAAAATTGTTAAATAATCATCTTGTTGTCTTATAATTTTAAAAGACCGTCATCATAGGGTTTTCAATTTTACAGTTTTTATATGTAACACCACTCACCACCCTTAGTCATTTAACTTACTTTTATTTATTTGCCCACCCACCATACTTCTATTCATCCTTTGATCCTTTAAATTTTTAGAGTTTATTGTGTCATCAAATTGCCTTTTATGGTGTTTAGAAGTTATGTCAAAAACCGTCACTACTCTTTTACGGCTAACCATTGCTCTCACCTTTATTATTATTATAGGGATTTTAAACATCGATGGTTGGATTCTTTTTTTTACTTTCTAGAAGTCTCATTAGGTACCACCACTCTCTTTTTTTATGGCCTACCATCGTTTCTCCTTTTTATTGTTATTGTGATTTTAAAAATAAAACATAATCATTATTAGGGTTCGTTTTTAGATGTTCCGTCAACCGTCATCACTCTACTCCTTTACAACTAGCCTGTTGTCCATCATATTGAGATTTTAAAAATTAAATATTGTTGGGTTTTTCTTTTTATAGTTTTTAAAAATCTCGCTGGCCATGGTTACCCTTATTTTTTTTCCTCGGTTTATCCTCTTATAATATAATGGAATTTATTTTATTTTTTATTTTGAATTTTAATAAATCTTGTGTTGTGTTTTAGATAGTCTCTTCTTTCAATATTTCTTCGTTTTTATTTCGAATTTTAATTATTTCTAAATTATATTCCTACTTAAACTCTCAATTTCATTTTATAATTTTATAATTTATTTCATTTTTATTTTGAATTTTAATTAATCTTGTGTTATGCTCTAGATGAACGGTTATTTCAATATTTCTTATTTTTATTTCAAATTTTAGTTATTTCTAAATTGTATTTATACTTCAACTCTATTTTTTCTTTTTCTTCAATTAATATGGAAATTTTTAGCCTCTACAGCAAATATGGTGTCTCGAATGTCTTAATATATAATAGATGAATGACTTGTAGAGATGGAGCAAGCTGAAAACATTTGATAGTAGTTTTAGTTGATAACCTAATGTTATGGAATGTAGTAGCATGTTCATAGTAGTATAATACAGTTACATTGTTACGACGGTTGTTGTGTGTACTAGCAAGCCATGTGAAAAATACACTATATTAATCGACATGTGTGAGAAAAAATAGGGGCTTAATTGTATTTTTTTGATAATTTATTGGGTGATCTTAATAAATTTTACCGCTTAGACAAGTCTGCAGGAAAATGTGTTACGCGCGGCGACTTGACTTGATTGGTTTTAAACCCCTGCAGCTACTACAGTTTGAGATGGGAGCAAGAAACGGTCAGTTCATTAATTATCACCGCTAATTGGTCCCGCACCATGTCAATTTCGCGGCTAATCCCATCGTTAACAATCGTTCAATTCGTCAAAGAGTACGTCACTGTATACCTGAACTGAGAGAAAGTTGGGCATGTGAACAATCAAGTCGTCACAGGGGAGAAAAATAATGAAAGTACCAAGACAAATTCAAAGGATGTATACTGTGGCTAGTTTCAAGCTTTCAGACCATCTCCATATATAGATGGAACATGCATGAGTTGAGCATATATTTCTCTCCAAATGCCCAAGAATTAAAGATTTTTCTTAAGTTATCATTGGTGCCAATTGGTGGCACATGTCAGTAAAAAATGCCATCAAACAAATAGTCAATATTCCTTTTTCCTAAACCATAAGGTAATGTTTTTTTTTTTGAAATTTTTTTAGCATAGATATCACGTGCTTACAATACCGACAATAACCACTCGTTTATTGTGATAAACGGTCAAAGTTACCTCGTGTATCTTAAAACCACTTCATAATTTGACCAAGTTTAAAAATCCATACTACAATTTATTTTTTTGACAAAATCTATTTGAAATTTAGCGTTTGACAAAATCACTATCATATGGTTATCGATGCTTTAAAGATATTGATACCTATGTACCTTTCGGTATCTCTTAAATAAGGTGATGAGGTGACCTGCATAATTTATCACAAATTAACACTAAAAATATTAGCACCTTCTCAAGGACGTAAAAATACCTACCCTCTAAAAAGTGCCCAAAACATAGTGTTTTAGAAATACACACGTCCCCACCCGCCACCTCTAGAAAGAAAGAGAAATTGAAAACCGCAACATAGTGTCCACCACTTCTCTGGTTAGCGTACAACCTGCGCTTAGCACCAGGCCGGGCATGCACACCGAAGAGTGGTCTCCCTCCGATCGAAGACCACCGGTGAGCCGTCATGCTCCGGCAGGCGCACATAAGGGGCCCTTGCCCTACCCTAGTGAATGAACGCTCGATCGACGGGTCGGCGTCGAGATCTCTGCAAGTCTGCATGCATGCATGTCGCCACCACCGGCCGTGCGTCGGATGAGAGGGAGCCTGTCATCAGGCCGCCCACATCCATCGATCCATGCACGCATGACAACGATCGACAGACCACGTATCAGCTAGCGATAGACCGCCATTCTCGCACGTACATACGTTGCATGCGTGGGTGTGTATTCTGGCAGGCCGAGCTACACGTTTGATGCGCCGTAGGCAGCGTTGCATGTATTGTTTGTATGTTTATTTGTGGAGGTTTCTCACATGATGAACACATCGCACATCAGCTGCCTGCCCCTGGGATTTGTAGCCTTCTCGTACCTGCTGCATGGATGTGGATTTGTACACGCATGCAGGGGGCACGTACGAAAGGCCGGGCCCAAGGAATTGAGTGATCGGCGTTAATTGGTTCAGTGGAATTCCGTAATCAGTGGTGCATGCTCCCATTGGATGACGTGTTGCATGCATATGCATTTATTTATATTATTCATATTAGCGTGTTGGACCATCGATCCGGAGCTTGATTAACTCAGTGCCATGCCAGCTGCTTTTAGTAGCTTCCCGTGGATGAACAGTATCTGTTAAACCCTATCTATATGCTAAAAGTGAGATGTGTACGTACGGCTTGGGATGTTAACCTCCAATTGTGATTGGATGGACGTAATTAAGTATCAACCATATGCCATATATATTGTGATGTGGGCACCAGGCCGGTACGATTCTCATTATCGTGCATTTCTGTGCCCATGGTTCGATCAGTTACCACCAAGCACATGTTGCCTAGGCTATTAATGAGAATTTTTCCAAGAGCTCAACCTGTGTGATCTATCTGTAGATTAATTGTCGATTGGTCTAGTAAGATGACTAGCTAGTACACCATATACATATAAATATAAATATACATATATATATATATATATATATTGGGGTTCATCACTGTTGCTTCGTTCAATTTTGAAGTGAATTTGTTTGTCTATCGAATATGTTCTGAGAAACAGCTCCACCTTTGAACTCTTGAGGCACCATGAAGTTAGTATAGCTAGGCACTTCTTTGTTGTTGTCTCTCGAACGTTGAGTATGCTTCTAATTTAACTTCTAGTTTCACCGAAACGGGATAAGCACCAACTTGACGATCAAAAGATCCGAGTATTTGAATCTGGCATTATTTTACCGTATGTTATCATGATCTGAGTACAACATTCCGTTGATAGTTCTCTTTTAAAAAATTCGATTCTGTTCAACACCGATTCTAGATCTGGTGATCTACTCCTACAAGAGTATAGTTTATTATATGCTCTAGTATTCAGGTAGTACTAAATTTGTTCCTAGTACCACGCACGTCAATATGCATTCGGTAGTACAAATTTCTGAAACAAATAGTACTACAGTATTCAGTTTCAAATTAACAATGGATTATGCCAAAAAAAACAGAGAGAGAGAGGAAGAAGAGTCAAGATGTCCTTAAGTTTGAAAGGGATAGGCAAGCGCTACTGCGCTAGTAGCGTGCAACTTCTGCTCATCCGTCTACGTTCCATGTTGCACGTATCATCACAGAGACTGGATCAGATCGGACCTACACCAAACAATAATAACGAAAATGGCATAAACGAATTCCTAGCAACAGAAGGTAGCAAAAATCAAAAATTATATTAGCATGGTTAAATATATGACATTTGCCCTTTTCTTCTCATCAAATAATTAGCTATAGTTACCGTCAAGGTCACTTTATCCTAAAGCAAGAATTAAAGCGGCTTAGCATAAGCATCAGGGCCATGATCAAGGCAAGTAGTCGTAGTACTATAGCCTGCATAGAATGACACACACTTGAGAAGCAAGGTACTGCAGCAGAGAAATGAGAAGAGAACAAAGTTCTCTTGTGATGATAGCGTTCTTTTTCCTTGTCGCGGCTTTTAAATGATGATATTCATTGTTGTATTTTCTTCATTGAGAAGCATTTTCAGCACAAAATGCATTACTCATCTATAAACTAGTTAATTTCCTTTTTAGCTCGCCAAGAACTATATAATGTTACTAGTAGTAAATGTCTCCCAGGACTACGTGTCCTGTTGATTAGTTCGATCAGTTACCACTAAGCACATGTTGCCTAGGCTATTGATGAGAATTTTTCCAGGAGTTGAACCTGTGTGTGATCTATCTGTAGATTAACTGTCGATTGGTCTAGTAAGATGACTAGCTAGTACACCATATATATATATATATATATATATATATATATAATTACACACCAACTCCATCGAGGCAGCCGATGGAATATATAAACACCCCAGTTGCGGACGCAGCTTTCAAAAACAGATGGGACAGTCTCTAGCAAATGCCTAGCCCTAGTTGGATGATGGCCAGGGCATAGTTGCTAGCTCATCGCATCGGCGCCACGGTCCACATATGAACATCGAGAGTTAACAACACATATGAATAGTCGAACAAACGTCACTCAAATTGACGAGGTAGTGACCGTAGTCATAAAGACGAGATAATGATGGAGGCCTCATACCTAGAATTAGAGATAAAAATGATCGAAAATAAAATTATTTATTCAAAAATGATTTACGGTGAGTTGAGAATTTTCATATTGAAAGATGACATTTTATTCTACCGAACTTGGATCAATTAACCACCTAAAATATTTTTTTACTTATTTACCCTTAAACTATTAAAAATAATTTACTTTACTGCTTAATAGCAGTCTATTTATACGAGTCCTATTTTAAGCTAAAATTTTTAATCCATAAATAACATCATTATCAAAGTTTTTAAAAAATTCATCACTATTGCTTGAAATTTGAAACCTCAATATTTAAATCAATCTCTTCTGACCTATGTAAATAGTGATAAAAAAATTATTAACATACATGTACCAATTCTACCAAATTTCAATGCAACATACTACTTATACATAGAGAAACCAAAAAGAAAAATACTATTACGGAGGAAGGTAAACCATTTTCAATAGTTTAAGTTGTAAAATAAGCCGAGAAATTTTTTAGGGGTTAAGTGCAACACCGAAATAGTTCGAGCAAGTAAAATGGACTTTTCTTTCATATTTATCAATTTAACTATTTAGTGTAGACTGCAATATAATGCTAAAAATAGAAAAATCCCAAAATTGAAAACCATAAAAACAATAAAATACTCTGTCTATCGAAAATTTGCATCACTGTTTTCATCCTACTTAAAATACTTGAGTGATCTGATGGGTTGATGGTGAGATGGTGACTAATGTGCTAATCTAGGACTAGAAGAGAGGTCTGGGGGTGCGGGGCAGCGTGATCCTTGAAAACAACAATGATACTAAGACGCATAGACTATGTAATAATCAAAATTAGTAGTAGATATGTATGTGAACAATATGAAGATTCTAAGTAAGCATTTGCCACAAGTAGTACAGTTTTAATGAAAGAACCCAAATTACCTAAAGTCTTCCGTTTCCTTTGTCATGTTCTGTGTAATGATTAGCCACATACCAATTTAGGAACCAACTTCGATGAGAAAACGTTGGTAAGCTAACACACAAGTCAAGACGAACATAAATACAATATACTCTAGATTATGGTCGGTCGATCAAAGAAATGAATGGCAAAAGGGAACGGATTCAAGTTAAATTTAAGAGCAATAATTGGATGGGTAGATATCAGGCATACCAACTACTAGAAAGAATAGATTGGAAACAGTTTGTGACTTTATGTAATTGGTGGTGTAGTTGGAATCCTAACCTTTTTGAGGTGACAAACTAATATCCTCTTGTTGTAGATGTGAGAGATTTATCAAGCTAGGCAAAAAACAGAAAGAAAGACAGATAATGGGACAAATCAATATCAATAATGTATCTGACCAGTTAACCATATATACGGATTGCGATGCTATTTAGGACATGTAAAAAGGTGATACAATCTTGCTATACCTTTTGAAGACAACTGTAGAGATCACAAATACTATAAACACAATATTGCAATGTCTTTAGAAATAGACTGCACAATAAATACACCACATTTATAGCTAACCCATGTGCAATCAAGTTGTGTTTTCTTCTTTCATATGCCTAGCTAAGAGCATATACAATAGTAATTAATAGTTGGTCTATAAAACTGTCAAGTAGACCAATCTATATTTACGTGGACAGGGAAGGGGAGGAGAGCAACATCGATATTTGTCTCAAATGTTGTGAGGGGATAGTCTCTAGATGATGTATATTATCTGGGAGACTATATAAAGCTCGACCTTTTAATTACCCTCTACTCTTTAATTCCCCTCCACGTAAGATTTTGTTGAGTTGGTTTTTGCTAAGAGACGACTGGTATGGAACCTTATACATGCCCGATCAAATCAATCATGTTTTAGAGATGCAGAATTATCTCTAATTCCACTCAGGTTGCAATTCTGTCCAGACGTCGCATAATACATACACCCTTGCACATCCAAAATAAAACGTGATAGGATCACAATGTATATAGCAAGGCTCGTATCTCCAACAAAAAAAGGAGCTATTTTGCCCTCCTATAACACAGGAATTTCATCTGTTAATATGTATAGGAATTTCATTCTATTTTGTCTCAAACTCTCATGAAATATTCACTAGAATAATCAATCTAGACTTATTATTAGTATTATTATTTTGCAAGTAATAATTGATGTAATATTCATCTATGGAGTCGGGCCTCTTGTAGCACCGCACTTGAAAATTCAATCTTCGTATAGGGGGTGAACGAAGCGCACATAAAAATCTCGATTTTCACATACCCTTCCTTACAGATGGTCTACCTACCGGCCTATGAAGATGCGAAGATCTATTCTGACCATATGAAAAAAAAAATCTGATTAGTAGTAGTGGCAGCCCCACAATCTATAACAGTTATCAAGCATATAAAGTCAACACATCATCAACACGCATGATCATCCAATTAGGATGACACACAGAGAACTAGAACAAGCAAACGCCTGTCCTGATCGAATCCGGACCGTGCCCAAAGGGCAGACAAGCAGGAGAGAAACATGGACAGTTCTGTACAGTCTGTTTGCCGCTCTGTCCGTCAACCCTAAGAATCACACCTTATTTGCATTTGATTGCTGTACAAGGTACTCCATCATCCACTTATGTATGTACTATAACCGCCTCAGGTACAGAGAAAATACATAGACAAAGGAAAAGATGAAAGAAAGCTAATTAATAAGGTAATAGAGGATGATTAAGTAAACCAAGAAAGAAAGCCCAGATGATTATCAACAGGAGATCATTTCTAATTTAGAATTAATTAAATCAATGGTTGGTTTGGGGTATAGCCCAGGTTTGTTAGGAGTCTCTAATCATGCTTGCTTGCATTAGCGCACACTGTCGAATTGCCAGCGTGTTATGTTCTACATGCATGTAAGGTCCCACGTTTAGACAGAGGAATGACATGTACACGCAAGCTAAAACCCTGAATTTGGATGGCACGGTTGACTAATTAATGCTACTTGCACTTAGTTGCACCTTAATTTGGTTCATGCAAACGGGTAAAATTTATTGAATGTAAGAATTTTTCGGAATTTGTTACTCCCTCGAGTCATTTTGGACATATATCTGATCAAACTTTTTAATTTTTTATCGAATTATTTTAAATATTTGTATTCAATATATGGATATCATAAATATGAATTTGCATAAAAGTTGCTCACATATTATAAATTTATTGGGTTTCAAAAATATTTATTACGGTAGAAATTAGTGGTAAGTCACAATAAAAGTTCAGGTTATGTAGATGTCTAAAATGACAGGTTTTATTTATATTACCATAGAAGTAGGTCCAATTAACTAAGTGTTCACGAGCCACCTCATCTTAAATTAAGTGGTGAGCCAGACAAATCATGATGAACCTAGGAGTTTCACGTGAATAATAATAGTAGGAGCACTCGAATTTTCAAATAGATGTTGTCAACTGTAGCACAGCTTAGCGGTGTAGCACGTCTCTGTGGCTAATGACTATAGTTTAGTTAATTAGTTCCCTCAATTGTTCGTTGGGCGGACTATTTTATATGGATTTGGTCATCATTAAAACGGCAGCAATAACTAATTTGCCCTTATGCATAGAAAATGCATCTTTATTTGAGAGAATATAAAAAAATGCATATGATACAAACAGGGGATTGATACCAGAGTGACACCAAACTTTGCTTAATTTTCATATCTGATTCCTTCTAGACTTCTAGTCACCCATGAACGCATAGTTGGTAGCCTGCATTTTGTCTCTCCTTAGAGCAGAGATAACAACCTACTAATAAAACCAAAACGACAAATGTCAACTAATTTCAACTACTAACATTACTTGCACTTCCATATAACCAAAACGACAAATCAGATTAGTTGTAGGTTTCCTACAATATTTGAAAATGACAAATACAACGTTTTCCTTTTACACGACTGTAATCTTTAGATGTTGTGGAACCAATTTAGCATTTTACTAATGTGAGTTGTGCACAAATATAACCGAATCTGGGAGTAATAGCTAGGACTCTTCTTTAAATGATCTGTACATTTGTTAGTATGTGGTGACGTGAGGTATTGATTGAAACATCAATTTTCTTTTAGAAAAGGATAGTTGCACTGTGAGCAGCTTGCATCCAACAACTGTAAGAAATCTGAAAAATTAGTAACAGTAGCAATCAATTGAATGAATTGCTCTTAACTGCTCTTCCGTTACTTAAGTGAGCACTAGTAGGGTTTAGCTATGATGACGATGAATCGGTGGTTATATGGAGAGGATGCCATCGGGTAGATGCTCTTGTCCCTTTTATTTGGCAATGTGATGATAAGATTGCGGTCTTCAAGACAAAAAAAAAAGACGATAAGATTGTGTTAGGCGGTACTCAAGTCAGTTCTATGCATTTGTGGCAGGTCAACTGATGTGCACTTGATGTGGCTTTGCATGATATGCTTCGTCCCAACTTTGGTAGTTATTGGAGGTGATGTGGTGTACAAATTATTCTGGCGTCAACTTAAAACAATAGTGACTCTGATGTGGAGGGATAATAATTTAATCAGTCACTTTTCGAGGTGTATCTTATTCGTTTTAGGTGACAAAAAAACTCATTTCTTCCCTTCTTGAATCACAAAAAAGGGCCTTTAAACCAAAAAAAAAGTGTGGTCATGAGTATAGTTTCATATTAGAATTGAAACGCATCGGCTAGTTACAAGGGTGACATGAATCACAGTAGCAGCAATTAAATGGGATGATGCATAGTACCATTTTGGGACGAGGGGGTACAAATTATTATGCATGAAAGTGAGCGGGTTCAGAGGTCTTCTTTTCAGGTCGAAATGTCCCTTGCAGATGAATTGTCTTCCCCTCTTCAATGCACGTATGAAATCATGAGCCAATCATGCATAGAATGAATACAATAGGTCTACAATTCGACAGTGTGATCAAGAACAAGTCGCACCTCAGTAGTATCAATTCCATGTAGTGTGGCCAAGAACAAGCCGCACCTTATCGGGTACTAGTAGGTCTTTGAATGTATGGGTTGGGCCTTCTTATCGCACACGTTACACTAAATGACACATAATTAAATTAAGTACTATAAAAAAACTTTAAAATAAATTAATATGATTTTTTAAATATTTTTCTATAAAAATGTTTAAAAGCACACGTTTAACAGTTTAAGTAAATGTGTGAGAAAAACGAGGTAACAGAAGTCGGTAACTCGCGCTGCCGTACATAGCCTAAGCTACTCCTGAAATAAGATACCTGTAGGAACTGCCGCATTGAACAGTGCTGCTTAAACTATACTCCCTGTGTTGTAAAATATAGAAATATAGGATATATTTTGTTTTGTTAAAATAGGATTTTAATCAATAATTATTTTATTAGAATATCATTTATATAATATAAAAGCATAATCATGTGTACTTTTAGATATAAATCTAATAAATTTAACTTTGTATCATAAAAATAAAAATTACAACAAATTTTAACGGAGGGAATGCTTTTTTATTAGCTGTCAGGTAAATCTAGTTATTATTTCCCATTTCTTGGCAAAAATTTGATGATGAGATAAACTAAGAAATGGTGTCCGTTGCCTTACCTGCTCAGAGGCACAGGCGCACAGCCCTTCTGTTTATGTCCATCCAACCTGCAGTGAATTAATCGGCCTCAATGCCAGGAAACTACTGCTACACTGGCGCATTACGAGAGCAAACCGGGTTCTGAGAACTGGTAACCAACTAGAAGTACTCTATTTTGTATGGGTAAAAAGGAACTGGCGATCTGTATGGTACACTGGCAACCAAACTCTTAAGTTTCGGTAAGCTTCCCATGCATGCATAGCATTACAGTCTGGACCATGGCCGGTAAATATCAGAACTACGCAACGGATGCAGCAGCTCAGAACAACACACAACAACATCTGATCTGTATCCCAGCCCAGCAGGATATAGACACAAGGCATCTCCTGGACATGGGGCACGGGCTTGATACTCCAGAGTCCACACTCCAAACTCCACACTCAGCCAGAGCATGGAAAACCTATCAGCACATCCGACAGAGTGAGAGTAAAGATCCAAAGACACTATCAATTAAATTAATGTTCAGGTCCAAACCTGTACACGGGTAATATGATACAAAAGGAGTCAGGCCCATAATTATACATGTAAAAACCTAGGTGGTGGTTATCAAGTCTATTTCAAGTTCTTTTTCAGCCTTCATTTCATTCTCCCCCCTGCTTATCAGCACAAAATACAACCCGCCATGCCTATGCGATGGTACCTATGTGCATTGCAACTCCATTGCATGATTGAGACCTTACTAAATTTGAAATACTGCACAATGGAAGGGAGCAAGAAATCAGGTATGGGGTCAAAAGAATACCGCAAGACTATGAACAAAAGCCATTAGAAGCCTCTGTCAATGATGGAATATCATCAAGAATGATATCGGCAGGATCTCCAATCCAAAGTCCATCCCTCCACCTGAACTTGATCCTCAGCTTCCCATTTGCATCAATACCTACAACCTCACCTTTACTCTCATATGTCTCCACCCCCCATCCCCAACGTGGGGTTACAAGGCCAGGTCGTATTCGTACTCTGTCCCCTAGTCGGAATGGCCTCACCTTCTCCACCTCCCACCTTTTGCACAACCATAGTCTTTCACAGAAACAGAAAGCAACCCAAAGTTCACCATCCTCAGCCCGGTGGACTACCCCTATGCTATTATGGTTCACATCACCCCACTGATATGTGGGGGTTGCAATACAATCCTTAACCTTCACCCAGTCCCCAATGCAGACTTCCTCCTCTTCCTCCACTTTCTCAACCTCAGCCGGATCTATCAACCAAGCCCTCGCACCAGCGGGTGTATGAATCCTAAGCTTCCCATCAGCATCAATAGATGAGATGGTCCCTATACTAGAATGATTATGATTAGACCAGCCAAATCTTGGCTGGCGGATACAGAGTTTGACCCGCACACGCTGCCCAACAACAAACTTGCTTACTCCTTCAAGCTGGCTTGAAGGCCCTATCCACCTTTCCTGCTCACCACAAAATGCCACATGAATGGTTCCATCCCAGACATCATCTTCATATCCAATCCCATGTACCACGCCAATGCTACCTGGTTTGAGTGACTTCCAATCATCTGCATTATTTCTCAGCCTGACCCATTCACCAGCCTCATAAACTTGCTCAATCTCAAGATCTGCAGGATCACCTTTCCACAGCCCAGGCACACCAAAGAAGGCCACTCTTACTTCTCCGTCAGCATGGACACCAGCAATTATGCCTCTGGAATCAGGCTTTGCATCTCTCCATCCCCATCTGGGCTCTGTGATTCCAGCACGGAACCGAACATGATGACCAATCTTGAGAGGTTCTACTTTATCGATGTCTGTGTTATGAGTTAACCATTTCCCTTTCCTGAAACAACCAACCAACTCCAGGTAACCAGAGTCTTGAATGCTATGAACTACTGCAATACTTATTTTCCCAACACTCCAGTCATAAGTAGGCCTGCTTCCAATACTAGATTTCAACCACACCCAGTCTCCAACCTCAAAAGCTGAAAGCCTCTCAGCGTCACCTGGAGCTACCTTCCACAAGCTATTTCTGCCAGACACCTTGACATTTAGAGTACCATCCATGTCTATCCTTGAGATAGCCCCGATGGTTGCTGCAGATGCATTTGACCATCCAAGGCGAGGCTGAGATATTGAAGGCAACACATGAATTTTTTCTCCTACCTCAAAAGGCTGTACTTTCTCCACATCTGCAACCGAGCAAGGAAAAGGCTTGCTTCTGAAGCAGAAAGCAACACCCATATCTCCATCTTCTTCTAGACTATGAACCACCCCAATACTGCTACGACTCACATCCTCCCAGCCATATTTTGGGGATGGTACTGTTGCTTTCACTCTAACCCAATCACCAACCTGCAAAGAAAATGAGATATAGAAAATGAGAGTCCAATTAATTTGCTGTGCTCCAAGCAGAACAAATGCTAGTTTGAAAGAACCCAGTAAACTTTTTACCTTAAACTTTTCAATCTTTTCCATGTCTGATGGATCTGCCTGCCATGGTGCAGCCCGGTGAGGAATATCAATTATGAGTAGCCCATCACTCTCGATGTCGATTATTTTTCCCACACTATGATGGGTTTCACCACCCCAGGCATATCTAGGCTCCGCAACAGACCTTTTTACGCATACTTGGTCACCAATCTGGAAATTTGCAGAAACATGAGCTTCACACTAAACAAAACAAAAACACAGAGCAAACAAGCACAGATATATGGAAGGACAAGTTCATAATCGCTGTGCCATGGAATCTAATCAACTACAAGAGTTTACAAAATTGAATAACCAATTTTAGTAAATAAGAGGCTATCACATATAATGTATCTGCAAGGCCAATAGAACCCTCAACATTCCATCACCATCAACACAGACAACTGTCCCAATGCTACCCATGACTGACCATACCATCCAAATCTGAGAACAATGGATTTATATGTGACTCGCAATTTTTCACACAATAATTGATAATCTACTAAGATGAGTGAATTTTATTTTTATGAAACATTCCTCACAAATCATTGGTATATTGATGGTAAGAACTCTAATAAAATTCACATGCAAATGGCAAATCCCACCATCATATTTTGAATTTTGCTTTTTTTAGGGTAGGCAGAAGAGCAACTTCAGACTTAATAGGTAAATATATTAGTACAGGAAAAAAAATGATACAACAGTAAAAGAAACAGAACTACCTTGAAGGGATCAACATGTTCAACCTCCTCTGGTTCACAAAGCCATGGACTTGACAAATAGCAAAGTCCCAATAGAAGACTGCTGTCGGGCCTGATTGAGTAGACAATACCAACACTTCCAGGAGTAATAGATTCCATGCCATGTACAGCAACCGTTAATGAGGGACGAATCCGAACCCAGTTACCAACCTTATATTCTTCAAACCTTACAATTTCAGCAGGATCGGCTCTCCATCCCCTAGAAGCTCCTGGAAAACCAACCCTCAAGATTCCATCATCATCAACACAGAGAACCGTCCCAATGCTATCTCGTGACTGACCACGCCATCCAAATCTGACAACAAAGGATTTTATATGGTGATTCACATAACAAATGATTACCTACTAAGATGAGTAAAATTTTTTATTTGCTCCATGAGACATTCTTCACAAATCTTGGGTTAGTATATTGATGGAAGGAATTCTAAATTTCTAATAACACTGACATGCAAATCAGAACCATGTTTCCTACCATCAGATTTTTAACGTTTGCCTTTTTGCAGTAGGTAGAAGAGCAACTTCAGATTTTGCGTAGGTCAGAACTCAGAAGCAAATCACCCATTTGCAGCGAGCATCATTTTCTTTCTTTGGGAGGACCAGGATGCCATCATTTTGACAATATCCAGTACATCAGTGTAAACTTTTAAAACTTTTTAACATTCAAATGCAATTGCAACAGTCACCGAAAGGACAGATCACCTCCCGGGTTTTGGGCCAATGGATCTTGAACTTCAACTTACAATCATGATCAGCACAGAACAAAACCTAGCATGGCACACAGAAAGTATAAAGTACAAAGTTGAGAGGAATTTATTAGCTTGTGGTATCAATAGGCCTTTCACTTGCAAGTATCAATAAATAGATGGGCAGGCATCCAGTCCAGTAAACCATGTATTCATTTACGTCAGGATAAAGTAGACATAAATCCCCATTATTTTTATTATCTTGGTGTCCATATGAATTAAACAGACTAATGGATTTACTGAGTCAGTAATGCAAATGGTTCAAGACAGTCAACTCACAAAGTTGCTTTTCCTACATAGTAAGAACCACATTCTCCACTTCACAGAGAGGCGCCATGCACAAAAGAGGGTTTAGTGATGAGAGCATGATAGATTAAATTTCACTTACCTAGGCTCCAAAACATCAGGTTTGAGCTGCACATGTTGGCCCCTATTTAATGGAATGACTTTGATAACTTCACTCATCAAAACGTGGGCTTCTCCAGAACAAAATGACACAACAAGATGGTCATGGTCTACAACAGACTGAACAAAACCAATGCTTCTGGGTCCTGCACCTTGCCAGCCAAAAGCTGGTTCAGTAACTGTTCTTCTAAATTTCACCCAATCTGCGACCTCATATCTGGTAACAGCATCAAGTAAACCATTCAGATAACTTGAAGTCCAATGCAATCAAAATTCCAGCATGAGATCAACTACGGAACAGCCAAAAAATATAGACAACATTATGCCTCGAGTTCCTTACATGGTTGGGGAGGGATGAACTCCTTTTTCTTCTAAAGTTTCCATCAGTTCTTCAGAAATCCATTCTCGTGGGAGCCTCTCCAGAAAATCTCGCAATGTCCAGCCTCTGTAGTTGATAGAAACAATACCAAACATGTAAGCATATGATAAAAGATACAAATTCTGCACTGCACGAACTAACCCATGAGAGAGTTTTCAAGCAGCCTTGCGATAAAATGAGAGAAGATAATTACTCAATAACCAAAATTTGCTTTCTATTTACTTCTAAGATACCATTCAATCATTCTAACATTCCTGGAAGAAGGATCGACCTGAAAATTTAATGAGCAAAACAGTGGCATAATACACTAGCTAAAAAGGGGAACTAAGAGAATCTTGACTCAATCAAATTTCAACTAAGAATCACCGATACATCTGCCAACTGCTATCCCCGTACACTATAAGGAGTATCGGAATATATTGAAGCGTTTAACATTTAAAATTAAGTGAATTGCTCTTTGCGCTTGGTAAAATGCACTTGTTTCATTTAGCACCGCATTTAGCACATACTTTTACTTTGAATCAGGCTGTATTGAAATAAGTTTAACTTAACACCAGATACATCGCAAACCTCGTAGAAATTTCACGAAATTCACAAACTATAAATGGAACTCTGTGAAACGGTCTAAATTTAGGGAGTTCTATAAGTTCCACTCATATTTTACAAGATTTTCCTCCATTTTTATGACACAACCTGGTGCAAAGAGAAATTTATTTGAGATGCCCTCGTGCAAAGTTAAATAAGGTACACTTCGCCCGGTGCAATGGGCAATTTCCTCGTTGTATCAACATGTCCTAATTTTTGGAAAATTCAGTATCACTGTACCAGTATCCCATATCAGTGAAACATAGCATTCAAGAGTTACTTACCTGTGGTTTCTCACATCAACAGCCGGCGAATGCTGTTGTAACATTTGAACAATCCATGAGAGGTTTTCACGAATCATTTTAGCCGCATCGGCAGCTATATGGAAAGCATTATCGCCATCGTCATCCTGGATAGCCAAATAGCACAAAATTAAGCACATAATAACTTGGCCCTGACATACCATGGAAATTGAATAACATTCAAAAGAAATAGGAGTAATGACAAAACAAAAGGAATACATGGATTTCAGTTATTGCACCATAATTACAGACCAGGAACAGGTTCAGCCAACTCACCATCACACCTCACATCAGACAAATTAGAAGGAAGAATAAAGAAGGAAAAAATGCAGAAAAAGCCTTACTATGCATTTAAACTTAACAATGATAATTTGGGGAAATGGAGAATCTATTCTTCCCGATAATCTAGAAAAAGCATGCTAGCACTACATACTTTATGGTGAGATAATTCAGTAGTATTTGATAAGCTTCAGGGTGCAAAATCACTGGTGACTACAATAAAGGGATATTGTTGGGCATGACATATTTCGTTTCTGAAATATCAATACATATCATAGTGCATCCTGGTAGGTTGACGTAAAATAAGCTATTGTTACGAGCTGCAGAGGTCTACAAAACAGAGTTTTCCCTCTTCTGGGGTAACTATATCCCAGTGGTTTGATTTTTTTTTCCATTTCCCTTCCTATTTTTTGTTCTGCTGTTACTATCCATTGTACAGTTGATTTTGTTTCAAGTATATAAATAGGTTCCCGCTGTCCTCCACAGCAGCCCCAAGTAATGAAACGAAAATTAAATGTTTTCTTAAGTTTCAATTTTCAATATCAACAAAAAAATTTCATCATGCATCCATACACAACAGAAAGTGCCTGACAGCAAATTGATATCATGATGACTTTTAGGATTTGTGCGCATCATAAAGAACAAGAGAAAACATATTTTAGCCAGATATCGAGAAAAATATGGAATCTGCAATCATAAACATTATTCAAACATCACATTATTGTCAAGAACTCAACTGATTATGACAATTGCATAAATCCCCGCAAGTACAAAATAAATATAAATTACTAGTAAAGAAGTGAATAAGAATTCAGAAGGATAACTGGATCAGACAGGTTGACAGTTTACAATTTCTAATATCCAGTTGCACAAGAGATCATGTTACTGAACTCAGCCTTCAGACTGACACACTGTTATCCATAAAAAAGATCAATGAACTAAGCAAGCCACAATACCTGTAGATTACAGTTTGCTCCAGCAGCTAGGAGCAAACCAACACAAGAGTTTGCACCTCTGTTCAGTGCAACGAGAAGTGGTGTTGTGTTCTGAGCATTTCTTATATTTACATCAACTCCAGCTTCTAAAATAATCTGTCAATGAAAATATAACAAAAGGAATAAAGCATATGTTCTGAGTATAAAAAGCAGAAAAATGAAGGGAAAATTCCAACCATCAGACAAGAATAGAAAAGCAAATAAAAAAACTAATAAGTAGATAGCCTTTACCTTAACCAATTCTGCATCATTAATCATTGCTGCAGTATGTAGTGCAGTTCGACAGTGTGGGTCATCTTGTGCTGTAGGATCAGCACCAGCAGAAAGCAACACTCGTACTAACTCTCGACCCTCTGTCACATATATATGTTAATATTACTATTAGAACAAAAACATTTTCCAATAGATAAAAATATATATATTTCTGTCCTCATCCTTAGTGAACTAAATCATGTAGGTTTGCTTGTGCTAAGTGTGAATGAGATAAATATGAACTAATTTTTAGGATGCCGATGTGGCTCATATTTAAATACAATTCTTGTTAGTGGAACAAGATGCATAGTTGTGAATATCAAATTTCTCTTCTCTAACATGATAGCTTCTTCTACAACTCTGTCTATATTGTCTCAACACATCAGGTCCTAAGCCTGATTGTTAGAATTAATTGCTATTTACTGCAATCCCCTAGTTACTTGTGCCGGGTTAATACTCAGCTGGCCTCTTGATTGTTATTTACTACAATCCCCTAGTTACTTGTGCTGGGTTAATACCCAGCTGGCCTCTTGGGACTCGGCTGGCCCCTTGGGCCACCCTCCTCCAATCTATTTATATGTAACACCTCTATAATCTCATCATCAAGTAATCTAAGCCTGTTAGGCTATTGTCTATCATGGTATCAGACTAAACAACGATCCATCTGCTTCCGCTCCCATCCCAGCCCGACCCCGGCCGTCGTGCACGCGCCCTCCTGCTGCTGCGCGCGCCCATGGCCGCCTCCGGCTCCTCCACCGTGGCTACCGTGGCCAAGCTCCGCGACGAAGCCCTCTCTTCTGCTAAGCGCCTGGAGGACGAGGCCTCCTCTCTGCGCACCACCAACACAGAGCGTAGCCAGCAGCTCGAGGAGGAAGCTGCTCTTCTCATGTTCACCGCCACCGCCCAGGAGCGTGTCCGCGCCGCTGCTGACGCTCTTGACAAAGAGCGCGCACAGGACGATGCCCTAGAGCAGTAGGCCGCAGCCTTCCGGGATCGCCTCCGCACCGAGTTTCAGGACAACGACGACGTTCCTGAGGATGACAACGTTCGCTCTGCTTCCTCTGAAGCCGCGGCCATCGCCCACCTCCACAGTCAAGCTGCTGCAGTCCAGAACATCAAGAACTTAATTCCAATAGTTCTTGATCTTCAATCCTCCAACTACTCCAAGTGGCGCGGCTACGTCCTCATCCTCGGTCGCTTCGCCTTGAAGGATCACGTCCTCAGCAACGACTCCTGCCCCTATGATTCGGCGTGGTCGCACATGGACTGTGTTGTCCTCTCCTGGCTCTTCAACACCATCTCCGCCGACCTCCTGGATGTCATCCACAAGCACGACGGCCTCACCGCCCGGGCAGCATGGCTCGGAATCGAACAACAGTTCCTCAACAATCGCGAGTCCCACGCCATGCTCCTCGATGCTGAGTTCCGCACTCTGCCAAGGTGCCCTCTCCATCGACGACTACTGCCGCAAGATGAAGAGCATGGCGGATGCCATTGCCGACCTCGGCGAACCCATCCAGGACCAAACTCTGGTGCTGAACGTTCTGCGGGGTCTCAATGAACATTTCCAGCTCATGTCCCAGCTTGTCACCCACCAGAGGCCGTTCCCGTCCTTCGCCAATGTTCGTGCTGACCTCCGTTTGGCCGAGCTCAACATGGGGACACCCTCTGCCTCTCCTTCGGCTCTTGTCGCCGCGCCGTCCACCAAGCTGCCTACTCCGCCATCACCTGCACCTGCGCCTCCACACCCTCATTAGGCTGCTGCTTATCAGGCTGCTGCTACACAGCCTTTCAGTGGCAACCGCGGCAGACGCCGCCGCGGCGGGCGCGGCTCTGGCGACTCCCATGGCTGTCCGTAGAGCAGTACTCTCGGTGCTGCACCAGCCACACCGCAGTGGCCGTCACTTCTCAACTCGTGGACCGGCTCTATCCACATGTGGCCAGGGTCCACCGCCGGCGGAGCTCGTGGTCCTCTACCACACGCAGTCCAGCCTGCATCTCTGCAGCATGCTCTAGTGGCCGGCGTGCCACCTGTGTACTTCGCTCCACCACCGGCTTCCGAGACCTACCCACGCCACCTCAGGCACCTCCTGCTTGGGCGCCATGGACGCCCGAGGGCCTCGCCAGCGCCTTCAGCACCGTCTCTCACCCCGCCACCGAGTTTCTCGGATTGGGTGATCGACTCAGGTGCCTCCTCCCACATCACCGCCAACCCTGGTATAGTCACCGCATCGCCATCCTCTTTATTTCCTTCCTCCATTGTCGTAGGCAACGGTGCCACCCTTTCTATCATTGGCACCGGTTACTCTGTCCTTCCTGGACCATTTCGCCTCAATAATGTCCTTGTCGCCCCTGACATCATCAGAAATCTTCTTTCTGTTAGAAAATTTACTACTGACAATTTCGTTTCTGTTGAGTTTGACCCTCTTGGAGTTTCTGTGAAGGATCTCCGTACCCGAAACAACCTCCTCAGATGTAATAGCACGGGGCCACTCTACACCCTACGGCTGCCTTCATCCACCACTGGCTCCTGCGCCCTTCTCGCCACTCCTTCCCCGACTACCTAGCATAGGCGCCTTGGTCACCCCGGTAAGGCCACTCTTCAGAACCTCGCTCAGTCCTCCTCCATTGTCTGCAACAAGCCTGAAGATGATTCCCTCTGCCACGCCTATCAGCTTGGGCGTCATATTCGTCTTCCTTTTACTACTTCCCTGTCTAAAGCATCCAAGAATTTTGATTTAATCCATTGTGACCTGTGGACATCTCCTGTTGTCAATGTCTCTGGTTTCAAATATTATTTAGTTATTCTTGATGATTGCTCCCATTTTCTCTGGACTTTTCCCCTTTGCGTTAAGTCCGATGTGTTCCCCACGATTTCTAATTTCTTCGCTCATGTGTCTACTCAATTCGGCTGCACCATCAAATCAGTCCAATGTGACAACAGTCAAGAGTTTAACAACTCCACCTCTCGTGCTTTCTTTCTTCTCACAGCACCACCCTCCGCATGTCATGCCCCTATACCTCCCAGCAAAATGGGAAAGCCAAGCGCATGATCCGCACCGTCAACATCACACGAACCCTCCTCTTCCAGGCTTCCATGCCCCCCTCTTACTAGGCTGATGCTCTAGCCACTACCACCTATCTCATCAATCGCCTCCCTACCAAAACACTAAACATGAGCACTCCTTTCTTCGCCCTCCATGGCACCCTCCTTTCCTATCATGATCTTCGAGCTTTCACGTGCACCTGCTATCCCAACCTCTCTACCACCACTCCTCACAAGCTTGCCCCCCGCTCCACTCTCTGTGCGTTTCTTGGTTATTCACCGGATCACAAGGGCTACCAGTGCCTCGACCTACACACCAACCGCATCATCATTTCCCACCACGTTGTCTTCGACGAGACAACATTCCCTTCCTCCCAGCCGGCCATCCCCATCCCCGCAGGAACTTGATTTTCTAATTGACGACGACACTTTTCCAGTGTCCCCTCTTCCTACAGGTACACCCAGAGCTGTTGGCCCCTTGCCACCCCCTCCCTCGACGCGTGCTCTATCCCAACCGGCCAGCGTCGAGGGCTCCTCCCGGCTTCCCCACCCCTCCGGCGTCTCCTACAGCACCTCCGGTGCTGCCGGCACCCTCCACTCCAGCACCGTCGGCCGTGTCCAGGGGGTCCCTGATGTCCTCTGAACAGTCGCCCGCTGTACCAATCTTCCTGGCTCCACCCGTTGTCCATGTCTACAGCAGGCGCGCTCCCCCCCCCCGGTGATTGCGCCCCAGAAACCACTCATTATTCACGTCTACAGCAAGCGTGCCCCTGCCCCTACTCCTGCCCCGCCACCCGAACCCCCGACAGGGGCCCCTCCTCGACGCTCCAGCATGGTCCCCTCTCCACCTCGCTATGTCAAGAGCGATCCTCCGGTTCCTGCTGGTGTTGTTTCCATTCCGCCGGTCGCCAACTCCCATGGCATGGCTACCCGTGAAAAGACAGGGTACCGGTAGCCTCGCCTCGCCTTGCATACTAAGGCATTGTCTCCACTACCGCGGTCCTACCGTGATGCTCTTGCTAATCCTCATTGGCGCCAGGCCATGGAAGACGAATATGCAGCCCTTTAGGACAACCACACTTGGGACCTCATCCCCCGCCTTGCCAAGGCCAACGTGGTTACTGGCAAATGATTTTCAAACACAAGTTCCATGCCGATGGCTCATTGGAGAGATACAAGGCTCGTTGGGTACTTCGGGAGTTCACTCAACGCCCCGGTGTTGATTATGATGAAGCCTTCAACCCGGTTGTCAAGCCAGCCATTGTTCGCACAGTCATCACGGTGGCACACTCCAGGGATTGGCCGATACATCAGCTGGATGTGAAGAACGCTTTCCTACACAGAACACTTTCAGAGACAGTATACTGCTCTCAACCTACTGGGTTCGCTGATCCTGCTCTCCCTGATCATGTCTGCAGACTCAACAAATCCCCCTACGGCTTTAAACAAGCCCCGCGGGCCTGGTACAGCCGGTTTGCCTCCTTTCTAATCTCACTGGGATTCATTGAAGCCAAGTTAGACACATCTCTCTTCATATACAACCGCAGCACCGAGACAGTCTACTTGCTCTTATATGTGGATGACATTATCCTTACGGCTTCGTCTCAGCAGCTCCTTCACCGTGTCATTGCTGCATTGAAAAAGGAGTTCGCCATGAAGGATCTTGGACCCCTGCATCACTTTTTTGACATTGTAGTTCAGCGCCACAGGGATTCTATTCTCCTTTCACAGCATCAGTACACACTAGATATACTTGCTCGCCATGGCATGAGTGACTGCAAACCTTGCTCCACTCCAGTTGACACTTGTGCAAAAGTACCAGCTGATGCCAGCCCGCCTGTTGCTGATCCCACTGCTTATCGCAGCCTTGTGGGTGCCCTCTAGTACCTCACCTTCACTAGGCCTGACATTGCCCATGTTGTCCAACAAGTGTACCTTCATATGCATGATCCGCGAGAAACTCATCTTGTCGCTGCCAAGAGGATCCTTCGCTACCTTCAGGGTACCCTCAGTCATGGTCTGGTCATTCCCTGAACAGCCCCAACAGCTCCGTGTGTACACCGACACTGATTGGGCAGGCTGTCTGGACACCCGCCGCTCCACCTCCGGCTACGCTGTTTTCCTCGGGGGCAGCCTGATCTCCTAGTCATCCAAGCGGCAGCCCACTGTCTCCCGGTCCAGTGCCGAGGCAGAATACCGGGCTGTTGCCAACGGCATCGCTGAAGCCTCTTGGCTGCAGCAATTGCTTCAGGAACTTCACCATCCCTCATCTACTGCGACAATGTCAGCGCCATCTACCTCTCCACCAACCCTGTTCAACATCAGCGCACCAAGCACATGGAAATCGACCTTCACTTCGTCCGTGAACGAGTCGCCATGGGTGCGGTCCGGGTTCTTCATGTGCCCACCACGTCGCAGTTCGCCGATGTCTTCACCAAGGGGCTCCCTTCCTTTGTCTTCATGGATTTTCGCTCCAGTCTGAACGTTCGCTCCACCGACGATCTGACTGCGGGAGGGTGTTAGAATTAATTGCTATTTACTGCAATCCCCTAGTTACTTGTGCCGGGTTAATACCCAACTGGCCTCTTGATTGCTATTTACTGCAATCCCCTAGTTACTTGTGCCGGGTTAATACCCAGCTGGCCTCTTAGGACTCGGCTGTCTCCTTGGGCCACCCTCGGGCCACCCTCCTCCAATCTATTTATATGTAACACCTCTGTAATATCATCATCAAGTAATCTAAGCCTGTTAGGCTATTGTCTATCACCGATAAAAGAGAGGGTCCCATCCTTAAAAAGTTATGTTAGGGTTGGCGAGCCAATATAAAAAAACAGAACTACTCAAATAAAAATAAAACACAACTTCAAGGCCAAAACTATAAGAATATTCCAATAATTCAAACAGCTATTTTGAATTGGAGATGAAACCTGAGTTCAAGACCAAAACTTTGAATTATTAGAATATTCTCAAAATTTTAGTCTTAAATAGGAGTGTATGAAAAACAGCTATCTTCGTGCCTAAACGTAGCTTCTGTGGGTTTCATTTCTAGCCTATCACAATTTGCTTTGAACTGAAAGGCTTGATGATGATAATGATAATAACATGATAGCTTCTTCTATAGCATCTAGTGGTTGTAACAAACCAAAGAGATGGCTCTTTATATTTGACTATTTATTAAGTGTGAGTGTGACATGAGCAAAGTCGGCAATAACCTTTCTCATGCTCTTTTTTAAGAGCAGCTGCCATGCATAAAGCTGAACCAACAGGGCTAGGCACATCAATTGCTTCAGCTATCTCCTCTTCAGATGCAATTTCGACCCATCTTTTCACCACATCCACATTCCATGATTCAATACATAAATGCAATGGCCTATGCAACATGACAAGAATGAAATATCAGTCGATGAATTGGGCAGGTAAAGGATCCAAAAGGAATGGATTTCATGATTCCACAGCATAAATCAACAAATAGAACGGCACAAACAGCATAAGGAAAGCTACATCATACAAGTTAATTCAATAGCTTGCCATTTCCAACAAAAAATCATTCTTACGTTTTATTCTGAGAATTTGATATACCCATAGACCTGCAACCTCCATTTTCCAATATGACGATAGCACAATCAGTATATCTCTTGGCCACAGCAATATGCAGGATAGATTCACCTTCTCCATCTACTGCATTAGGATCAGCTCCAGCCATGAACAATTCCTGCATGACACACAGAGAATTTAAATCTAGGAACTTGCCAGCTGAAATCATGAAAGGCAAACATAATAACGTACCCACATGCACTCCGGTTGGCCATGATGAGCACAAACATGAGCAAGAGTAGGACCAAGACCTTCTCTAAGCCTCGAATTAACATCAGAAGATCTCCTTACAAGTGTGCGAACACATTGTGGAGAGCCAGCAGCCATAGCAAATATTATTGGAGGATCTTCATTCTTATCTAATAAGTCTACATTCTCTTGATAAGCCACAATAGCTTCAACGATTTCTGCTGAGCCTCTTCGGCAAGCTAAATGTAGGGCAGTATATCCATCTGCACTCTGTGCCTCTAAGAGCGAATGAATTAAACGGCCATTTCCATCTGAGGCAGCTTCTACAAGAAGATTCCTGACAAGGGCAAAAGGTTGTCAGACAGTATAGGTTATAAAATGAAGCCAACAAAAAGTTGTCAAAAACTAACCTAACACCAGCAGCATCTCCTTCACATACGAGATGATGCAAGGCATTTGGATTATCATGGACCATGTCCAGAATTGAGGCTGGCGCCACATCCATGCCGTTTGGCAAGCTTGCATTTGTGAAATCACTGCTTAAGCAAGTAGTGCATTAGCATCCTTTGTATCAGCAAGTTCGCATACTTCAAAAGAATAAATTGGGGAAAATAACATGTGCCTTACTGCAGCTGATATTATAGTAAACCAGGTTAACTCAAATATATTTCGCTATTTGTTTTCTACACTTTCAGCTAAATTTCTACAAACTTTTAGTTCCATTTATAAAGCATTTGTAATAAACTAATGAAAAATCAGGTAAGAAAATTACTTTTCAGGACTTGCAGGTGGGCTCCTTGGTATATCTAGAAGATGCCTCAGAAAAGTTTTTAGCATGTCCTGGAAAGATGGTCTTCTTGAAGGTCGGAACTGCAAACAGTCACCAATCATCTTCCACAGCTCCCCAGGAAGTCCTACACCAACTACCCTTGAATATTGAGGGGGTGGTTTCTTCTCTTTTACAACAGACTTACAAATTTCCTCTGCACTTAGCCCAGCCCATCTGCATTTCAATTAGCATCTGACCACACCATTCGGGGAGCATTAAGAAACACAATGAAATAATCAGGCTACTTACGGAACAGCACCAGTACACATTTCCACAAGTGTACATCCAAAACTCCATGCATCTGACTCTGGTAATATTCCATTTGCACTATCCCAAAACAGATTCATTGACTTCTTCAATTGCCCCCAAGCCTCAGGAGCTGTATAATTGGGGCTAAGAAGTGTAGCATCCAAGCTAACCATGTTAGAATCATCAGACACTCTCCGACTAGTGAGGTTCTTAAGAATGGCCGAAAGACCATAGTCAGAAACGACTGCACAACCATTTGTATCCAACAGGATATTTGACGGCTTTATACTCATACAAACAATACCCGCTGCATGGAGTTCTGCTACTCCACGAGCAATATCTGCTCCATATCTGGAAAACTCAGGCTCAGGAAAAATATAATCAGAAGATATAAAGACTTGAGCAAACAAAAGGAAGACCAAACATAAGTAGACTGATGAATAAACTAAATTCTTTTGATGTGCTCAAGAATGATAACAACAGTGTACTAGGAAAAATGAGGCAGCAACTCTTATGATGAAAAAATAAGTAAAGAGATTGGCGTGCTGACAAAAATAAGTATTTTTTTCCTATGTATGGCATGGGCTAACTCATGCACTTAGCACGAAAGCAATTCGCCCCGCATCACTACCAGGCAAAAGAGAAATTCTGAGTTCAGAATTTTATGACTTTGAGTCATGGACGCTTGTAATTGTATATCACTTTCTATTGGACAACAACAGTTCACAAAATTCCACCAAACTATCACAGCAATACAGGATGCTCAAAAATAATTTGCATGGTTAGTTTGACAATGCGATGATGAACTTTGACCCACATTTGTTTTGGCATACACATCAAATGCTACCAGAGTGTGTTGAGACAAAGTGTTTCCTGTTACTAAACCTAACTCAACTCGATTCAGTCATTAACTTATGTAGCACCAAACTCCCTTCTTTAAAAGAGTAAAAATATGTATCAAATTGTTTAGATCACAGGATAATCATTTCTTTTTTTTAATCCATGGACTAATGGTACAGTTATTTGATACCCATTGCAGCACACAGTGACTGTGCTATTATAGTAAGAAATTCTACATCAGGCAAACACAATTGAGTGGCCCACACTAGTCTACCATGCAGAAATATTCGACAGATCCTTGGAAACTAAAGTTTGAGTTCATAGGAACAGAATTAATGCAGCAGTGAACAACATCTTTGCTCCAATCCCTCCATTCTAACGGTCATACGAGTTCTGTCTTTTATGGAGAAATGTCCAGGGTGCCAAATATTCCAAATATGAACCAGAAAGTATCGGCATTTCATTAGTTGCTGTCACAAACACACAACATTCTAGGAATTAGTATTTTGGGCATAAAAGATAGCACATTGTATAGTACAAATTGATAGTACATGCAAGTGGTCATTTTGTTCACAAATTAAAGAGAACTCAAGCTCCACATCTAGAATGATTGATGGGTATTAACCCAACAAACCAAATGCAAAATAAAACTATGTTATTCACTGGAGACTGAACTCCCTGAGCAGCTTGGATTGAATTTTAATCGTAGTACAAGGAGTGATCTTTCATTCTTCCAAGCACTAAATGTGATAAACGTTAATCATAGACCTAAACACTATGTTACAACATGACAAAAAGATACAGGACAGATGGTATAACAAAGCTGCCAACAATCACCCAGACATTGCCAGACTCGTACAAGTACTACAAACTCATTGAGATCAAATTTGGCACCACTTATCGCAAAAACCGCTTTCAACGTCAGTACTCAAACTACATCACTACAACATTTTCCACCTTTTATGATCCTTCTAGCTAGACATGCAGCTTAGCAAACCACCATTGAAACCCCATGCATTTGAACACATGCAGTTAGCGGACAAACTGTCGTATAGCACCCCAGCTCAACTGTATTTTAGGGTTAGTTATCGTTTATGGGGATCAATAGTTTGATAGCAGCAACTATAACTATGCACGACAGCAGCAAATATAACTACGCAATACAACTTAGTACCCATGTTTAGATGCAATGCCACACCTGAGGATCTGCTCCAATGTTAGGCGCCCACCGTTCTGCCGCATTTCTGTCTGCAGAGACCCCACGTACCGATCCATCATGAAGCAGAGGTGCCCGCCGATCCTGACAGCACCATGGAACGTGCTAACATTCCGGCACCACGTTGCGGCGCGCCTCAGCCGCTCCACCTCCTCCTGAACGCCCTCAAGCCCATCCCATGCGGTCACAGGCACCCTCTTCACCGCCACCGGATGCTTACACCTCTTCGCCCCACCGCCCATGCCGCCACGGGACAGCGTGCCGGACCACACCTCCTGCCCTGCAGGCCCGCTCCCGATGCGGCGGACGAGCTTGAGGTCCGGATGCGAGGCAAGGTCGAACGAGGTGCAGCCCTCTGGCTGTAGCGACGGCGCGGGGGATCGGCAGCTGGGGCGGCCGAAGAAGTCGTCGGAGGAGGAGGAGCCGGAGTCGGAGTGGAGGAACGACGGCGACGACGGGGAGGAGGACAGCAGCGAGAGGACGGGGAAGTTCTTCCGCAGCGCGGAGACGGAGTTGCCGACGGCGGTGGGGTGGCGGCAGCGCGGGCAGGCCAGCACGGCGCCCGCGGCGTTGGCGAGCATGCGGGCAAGGCACGCGCGGCAGAAGCCATGGCCGCAGTGGAGGAGCAGCGGGGTGCGCTCCTCCTCGTCGTACCGCACGTGGCACAGCGAGCAGCACGGCACCCGCATCGCGGGCGGCGCGGGCGGCTGCTGCCCCACTAGCTAGGGCGCACGGGCGTTGGGGAGGGGACGGGGGTAGATCTGGGTGGTGGTGGGAGCGGCGGTGGGGGTTTGCGGGGGATTGGGGGAGAGGCGATGAGTTTGGGAATGGGATTTTTTTGATGGGGAGAGGGGGGTTGGTGATGATAATGCGGTGGGAGCCTGGGAGGGCCGACAAGCAAGCGCCTGCCTGCCTGCGTTTTCTCTTCCACCTCCCTCGGCACTGCCCACCTTTTCGTGCTCTTGGGAATGGGGGCGCGTGTGCGCGGCGCGGTGGTGTGTTGGCCGTTTCTACTTCCCTGTTCCGGTTGTTTGAGCGCTCTCGGATGCCGTCTGGGCGATGTTCTGCGTTCTCTTCCACCTCGCTTGCTACTGCCCACCTTTTCGTGCTCTTGGGAATGGGGGCGCGTGTGCGCGGCGTGGTGGTGTGTTGGCCGTTTTCCGGTCTCTCGGATGCCGTCTGGGCGATGTTGAATCAGTTTCGAAAGTATTGCCACTGTGCTTAAGAGTAGAAAAAAATATATAAAATGAAGTAAGTATTATCATACGATTAATTAAATATTAGTTATTTTAAATTTAAAAATACATTAATATGTTTTTAAAAACAATTTTTCTATATAAAATTTTTAAAAAACATATGATTGTTAGAGAAACGTGCGTATGAAAAAAGAATTTTTATTCTCTCAGGCCCAGCCTTAACATATAGATAAATTAGTCTAAGAGTACAAGAAAAAAATATCGTGAAAGAAATAATCCTTAATGATAATCTAGCTTAAAAAAACATGATGGTTTACTTGTGTGAAGAATAGTTAATTGTTTTGCCAGAACTTGATACCATTTTTCGTTTTTCTCTGGAGAGAGAACTTGCCACTGATCAATAGGGCTGCCCGTATTACCGCTTCAGAGTTACCTTGTTGTAATTATGTTTCTTTAATGAGACCGTATGTGTTATATATATAGTTTTCGGTGTATATATTATTTGTATAATGATCTTATAGGATTGATAGGCAACGAAATGGTTTCTATAGCGTGTGTTTAGTTATAGTAAAGCCAATCCTTATATTTTCAAAATAGAGAAATGGGATAAAAGAAATTATACCACTGAAGCATTAGCAATATTATATATATATGTATGTATGGATATTTTAAGTGTTTGAATTATTAGAATAGTGATCTTAGATTAGTTGGAGTACGTCATAAATTAAGTTGATTGGGGGATTTTTCATCACACGTGAGCCTAGATCCACATCATATATGAGTTTGACGTGTTTTTTTTCATGAAAATAGGGTTATCGAGTAAGATAAGATCTAGAGAAGAATACTAAACAACAATAATAAAAATATATTTTCTGTGTCATAGCTTAGCCCTATCTTACATTTTGAATTCAACCCATAATTAGCTAAAGGGACCGACTATTGGTCAGTCGACTGAAAAAACGTTTTTTTTGTCAGTTGAATCTGTACATCGTTGGATGCACATCCTACGGACAAAACAAAAAACCGATCACCTTCGTCAGCAGACTAACAAAATTAACGGGCCTTTTCATTTTCTTTTAGGCTGGTCTTTTATTTTATCTTTAGTTTTGGGCTAGGCTTCATTTTTAGGCCTCGTTTTTTTCATGTATTTTGGACTGGACTTTTATTTCCTTTTAATTTTGGATTGGACTATTTCGTTGCACTTTGGGCCCAACTTTTGAGGTTTTGTTCCATTGCACTTATGGATCTCTTTTTTTCGTCCTTTGTCATTTGGGAGGGGCTTTAATTTCTGTTGCCCTTTTACGGTGGGCTTTTGTTCCGCTGCAAAATGTATCTGACTTAGTTTTTGTGTTGCAACTTTTGTGCATGATATATGTTCTCTCAACACTGACAGACAGATTTACACAGTGCAAAAAAAAGTTGGCAATAATGTGCTGTCATCACTCATTCCTATGTTACATGATTATCAGCTACGAAAATGTTCAGCTTTTTTTTTATTTTAGAGAATCTGTCTGATACATGAGGCAACAAAGCAGGGCAGCGCAACCAATAAACCACAGTTATAACGAAAGATTAAACAATTAGTAGCATCCGGTTAACATAACCACCTAGGAGTTATAAAACCTTTTTTCTTTTACACACACAGTCACACATTCGCGCGCGCGCGTATATATATATATATATATATATCTTTTCGTGGAGGAAAAAAACCTCACTGTTGATTTAAATTGAGCAAACCAAAGACCTTCTCCCAAAAATTGAGCTATAGAGTCCAGCCTTTCACAGACAACCTTTGTGGAGAAATGTGGCTTCTTCTGTCTGCTGTGACAAGCAAGTACAGACACAATTTTTTTAAAAAAAACTTATGTTAAGTAAATCAATAGTTTCATAAAATTATAAGTGACGTTGCACCAATTTATAACTGAAGTTGCACATTATTGAAAATAGCATCTATAGCGAAAGGAGGGTGCAATTTGTATAAAAGCAACAATTATTAGTTCCAGACTTTAATCGTTAATCAGACAAATGTTGCAAAAAACCACACGAGAGAATTATTTTTTTGTGGAAATAGAAGACATGCTGAAATAGAAATTCAATAATGAGATGTCTAAAAAAATATGCACCTGTTGCGATGAAGCTGGAGGAGCTTCTCTTGATAGTTGGCGCCCCAATTCCTCGATCTCACCACTCTGCCAAAGTCGAACAGTACTGCAGCATCTGCAGGTCACAAAAATTGAATATAGACTGTTGTAGATCATATACTGCTGATACGGCATCTACATTTTACTCCCACAATTGCAGCCAAACATACAAACCACAAAATTACAATGAGAATTACTAAAATAGCTGCATCAACAGACTTCTCCCTAACTGCAACGAAACGTACAGATCACAAAAATTCACCATCCTCAAATCGCATACAAATCAAAAGCAGCCAAGGAACTAAAGAATGTGTTGCTGTGGGGAAAAATGTGACATGAGTTGTTTAACATTAATTTGTCACTTGGAAGCTACCCATACTACATTCTAAGGTCTCATTATATCTGTGACATGAGTTTAAATGGGTGATGATCAGATTGTAGAAATATGGTGTACAGTGAGACTAAGACCTTAACTCTATATAGTGGGTCGGGTCTATATATATAAGTTTAGTGGTCTAACACTCCGTGTAGTCGTAGCGGGCGCAGAGACTGGAGCGAAAACTGGTGAACAAAAGGGCGGATAGGCCTTTAGTTATAATATCGGCGAACTGATGCGCCAACGATACATGAAGCACCTGAACATGTCCTAGTACGACCTTGTCACGTACGAAATGAATGTCTATCTCTATATGCTTCGTGCGTCGATGATGAACCGGGTTGACGGTCATGTAGATGGCGCTGACGTTGTCGCAGTAGACGATAGTCGCAGAGAGGATAGGTGCACGAAGCTCCTGGAGAAGCTGGTGAAGTCAGCAACACTTGGCGACGGCGTGTGCAATGGCGTGATACTCGGCTTCAGCGCTGGACCGAGACACTGTAGTCTAGTGCTTAGAGGACCAAGAGACTAGAGTGTCACCAAGAAAGACGCAGTAGCCGGATGTAGAGCGTCGAGAGTTGGGACAACCCGCCCAGTCCGCATCGAAGTACGTGGTGAGAGAGTCGATGGGGCTGGAGCTGAGATGTAAGCCGGTGGAAAGTGTGCTCTTCACGTAACGAAGAATATACTTGAACAGCGCGAGGTGAGGTTCACGCGGAGCATGTATGAAGAGGCATGCTTGCTAGACAGCGTAGGTGAGATCGGGCCGTATTAGTGTGAGGTACTGGAGAGCACCAGCAAGACTTCGGTACTGGGAAAGATCAACTATGAGAGAGCCATCAGTAGCGGAGAGCTTGGCGTGAGTGTCAACGAAAGTAGCAGTATGGGCCACAGTCCTCTCGTCGTAGGTCAGGCGTAGTTCTTTGAGAACTAACATGTCGTGGGCCCGAGCGAACATGGAAAGAGGTGTGGAATTGGCGATGTCATTGGCGGTGGTTAAGAAGCGGGGGTTAAGTCCTTGCAAGAGGGCAATGATGAGTTGTGAGTCAGCCACAAGGTGACCGACATCACGGAGAGCGGCAGCCTTGACCTTTAGGCGTTGGCAGTACAAGGAGACAGATGAATCTCCTTGTACCATGGAGTGGAGTTCATTAAAGAGAAAGATGACGCGTAGCTGTTTGTTGGCGAGAAAGATCTACTCGATGGCCACATAGAGATCCCGGGCGGTGGGATCGGTGTCGTCCATTGCAAGGTTGAGGATGGAGTCATCGACCGAGCCAAGCAACCAGCTGCGCACGCATCACTCGGCGATATCCCACTGAGGATCATCGAGTCAAGGTAGAGCGGAGCCATCGATGTGGGAGCGAAGGCCGAACTTTCCACATAGAGATTTAAATAAAAATACCCACTTGAAATAGTTGGCATTTAGGTCAAGGGAGATGAAAACATGAGATTTCACGTTGATAGCGACGTAAGGTGGTGAGAACATCGGTGAAGTGGTACTCGAGTTATGGTCAGAAGCACCGATGGCCGAAAGAGATCCGATGACTGGAAGAGTGCCGAAACTAAGAATCGACTTGATGGTCATAAAGAGAGAGTAACAAGTCATGATAAGCCGATGAGGAGGGTCGTTGGCCGATGGGAGTAGGTGGCCGATGAGAAGAGTGGTTGGCCGATAAGAGTAGGTGGCAGAGTAGTTAAGTGAGGAGTGGGTGGCAGAGTAGGTAGGTCATGAGTGTGAGAGAGTAGGTGGGTCATAAGCGTGAGAAGGTTCACGTTCATGAAGGGAGGTTTCACGTCCGTGGATTGATGGATGCAACGGAGTGGGGCGGATGTAAAAAATTAGAGAAGGCGCGGACGCGAAGAAAAGAGGTTCGCGTCCGGGAAGTAGAAATTCGTGTCCGTGGACACGCGGACACTTCAGAGTGGCTCGGACGCGAGTGAAAAAGTTTTGTGTCTGAGAGCAGGTGAGCATGTCAAAAAAGCAGGAACCGAGAGAGTTCCAGCCGATGGAGGGCAGACGGGTTCAGTCGATGGGGGCGAATGGGTCTAGCCGATGGAGACGATGAGCGTAGAGTTGCATCGACGTCGGAAGATAGGAAGGTGCGCCGAAGCAAGAGAAAAGCTAAGACGGGTCTGAACGAGATGAGAAGGTGAATGGAGGCCGTCTCCTTGTCACATGGTGGAAAAGGGAAGCGAGAGGGCGGTGGAGGAGGAGAAAGCTGTTCGTGGAGGAGACGGGGAAGAGAGAGCCGAGACGAGAAGACAGAGGAGGAATATCGGGGAAGAAGGTCTATGACGGGAAGAAAGTATCGGCTCGTTAGTAAGAGGATGCTAGCGCGCCGAGATGTCTATACTCGATCTAAT
The DNA here is from genome assembly GCA_030770085.1 of Oryza coarctata. Classification (NCBI taxonomy): domain Eukaryota; kingdom Viridiplantae; phylum Streptophyta; class Magnoliopsida; order Poales; family Poaceae; genus Oryza; species Oryza coarctata. The sequence continues at coordinate 13,405,087 of CM061471.1, forward strand.
ACCATATAGAAATATAATGTACAGTGAAACTAACATCCTAACTCGAAGGTCGGGTCTATATATACCAATTGTCTGACATAGTTCAAACAAATCACCTGCAAAAATAGGCTGTCACAGAATGCACGCGATCCTTCCTTGTTCCTTCGCTCACGAGCCTTGGCAGAAGTTCACCGAAGGACACGCCCCAAATCAAGATACCACTTTTTGTTCATTATCAGCACGTGCTTGTGAAACTGAAATTAGGAAGTACTAGTGTGATCAAGACGGACAGATTTAAAGATAAATTATCACAAAGAGTTTCTAAAATTGGGAAGTAGCTATTCACGCGCCGAGGTCCCTCGTGCGCCCCGGCGCGAACACGCCGGTCGTCTAGGAGGTCTGCTTAGCTCTAGTACAGGTTGATCGGCTTTTCTGCGTGACTTAAGGTATGCGCGCTAGGGGCCGTGGGGTTCGATCGACTCCGGCGCGTCGGTATGGGTGCGGGCGTGCCAATCAATTTGGTCCTACAATTGATAAGGAAGTGAGACGAGCAAGTCCGTGGAACGGTAGGCTGATACAGGCGCTCGCTATCGGCTGGTTGCCGATAGGATCGAGAAGCTCTTCGATCGGCTGGGGAGCCGATGTGGACAGGTGTCGACAGGGAATCAGCCACAGAGCCGATGGAGGAAACAGGGTGTACTCAGAAGATAGCTAGGCGCACAGGATCCCTCTAGATAGCCGAACAGTGGTTCATCAGCTAGAAAAACCGATGAATGCACATGCGGACTAGGCAAGAAATAATATAAAAAGATACGGGTTGCAAAGCCGATGCCGCTCCGGATATGATAGCACGAGACCCATCGCCCATTGTGACAACGCCATTAACACCGAACCTCGAAAATCAGACCTAACCAAGACAGTACGAGGCTGAGGCTAGCGACGATGATACGGAGGACGCCAGATCGGCTATGCTGAAGCAAAGATAGGAACGAACCCATCGGCTAGCTGAGCCGATGAGGGGACACCTCTCTGAAGGCGGGTGCGTATCAGCTGAGAGACCGATATGCTCGGTGTTACGCGTCAAGGGAAAACTCTAAAGGCTGATGTGTATCGGCCGAGGGGCCGATGCACTGGGCGTGAAGCTCAGAGCATGGATACGCTGTGCAGAAAACTATAAGCCTGAAGCTCGATCTACCGTCAGCAGCCCCGTAGATCCAACCTAACCGATGCAGCATGAAATTGACGACGGCAGAGGGAGCCTAACAGGCCGATAGGCCCTGTATGGACGTGATGCGATACGTCTGATTGGCCTAAGAGGTCGAACCTAACCGATGCAGCCTTAGACAGAGTAAAACATATCGAGATGGTGGCGAGACTTACCCCTTCGACAGAGATCGGACTTAACCGATGCAGCCCTGCGTCGAGAGCCAGAACCCGCCGGTAAAACCTAGATAAACTAAGGTGGCGATGCGCCGAGATTGTATTTGATCGAGAGATCCCTTATATGTTTTCGGGGTCTATATTTATACCCTGGATTTACAGACAGAGTCCGACGCGTTTATGACCATCGGACGTTATTTCCTAATAAGAACAAGGAAAATATCTCTAAAGAAGTTAACTAACTAACTAAATATTTCTAATAAGGTTACAATTTACAAAGATAGAAACATCTTGCCGTGGAATCCACGGCTCTTCCGCAAACTCGGTTTTATCTGAGTAATCTTCCAATTTAAAACCGAGTCTTTCTTCGTTACAACCCGATCGGCTTCTTCACTGTAGCAATCGGACCTCTTTTTACTTAAACTGATCTTTTTCCTATCTCTCCTCGGGCTTCTCGGACCTGACGCCGATCAGATAATTCCCTGTCTTCAAATCGATCTAATCTTTTACTAATTTGATCGGCTTCTCTACAGTTTCGATCGGATTTATCTCACGAGTTGACCAGTATCTCCATCGGCCGATCCTGTTTATCGACTGAATCAAATTCTCCATCGGGCACCTCTCAGCCGATCAGCTTTAGCACCATCGGATCGTGCAGATTTTGGCGTTAACAGTAGCATATTCGCATCAACTTGTCACAATTAAATAAAACAGATGTGATGATAAAAGATGCTGAAAAGATCCTGCAAAATATATTAAAGAAACTTTGCGATCATGTATGCCTTTTATTTTCATTGTGTGGATGCAATTTTTTGGCAAATGAAATACTTATATGAACTTGCAAAATGCGATGAGTTCAGAACAATATCTTGATCATGTTCAGCGTCCCCCATTTTTTGCAAGAACTTTTAACTTTAATAAAAACAAAAATCAAAAGTTGCACAAAATATATACGGAATTGCATAACTCTGTAACAGAAGCTGCACATGACTGAAGATGGCAACTACAACAACTGTGGAGTGAAATTCGCATACAAGGAGACAATTACTATTTCCCTGGCTTTGAAAACACAAAGATAAATTGCCCAGAGAGAAATTCCAACATCCAGATAACTAGATTTGCAAAATTCACCTATTAGTAGTTGGAAAAAATTATAAGTGCCATGTGTGAATTGTAAGGGACAATCATAACTGCCAAAAAAAATAATACAGTGGTGTGCTCATGGGGGCATCAGTCCATTAGGTGATAAATGCCTATTGATCTTCCTTTGTAGCCTCTGGGAGATCTAAAAACATTTCTCTGTATGTGTGGCTTCAGGTGAAAAAAAGAAAGGGGTTTCCTAGAAGAACTTGTCAACTTTGTTTTCCTTTTAGATTAGATAGCCAATCTGTGTGCTTGTATGTGTTCTAGGTGGTTTGTGTTAACTGGAAGCAAATGGATTGTAAAAAAAATATATAGTTGCATAAAATTATAACTCAAGTTGCAGAAAATTATAATAGAAGTTGCAGATTACTGAAAATGGCAACTACAACAAATGAGAAGTGTAATTTGCATAGAAAGGGGCATTTAGTAGTACCTGAATTAGAAATTAAAAAGATATGAAGAGTTCAAATTACTTATTAGTGCAATTAAAGAAATCCCTTACTTGACTAAATGGTGATACTAAAATAGTAGTAGTATTGAAAAATTGAGAAGTTTATCTGTAGGGCATGTATGAATCCAAGAGAGAAGAAAACATGTGAAGTCAATTTCCTGTTCAGAGAGAAACAGAATAACAGAACTCAACAAATGTGCCAGGCCTGAAATGTGGTGCATAACAGTTGAAAGGGAGAAAGGAATACCTTATGTCGATTTCTCTTTTTAGGCACATCTTCATCCCGCCTCTTCAAATGGAAAAGTTTTAAAATGTTTGCAAGAAACAATTGAAAAAATTTCAACCCCCCCCCCCCCCCCAAAAAAACACACAGCTGATTAGCGGAATAAAGAACTGTACCAAAGTCCTCAAAGTGTCCAAAAAAGCATCATTGTCGACTGAATCTTCAGATTCATTGAACTGTTTCATAGTCTGGATTAGAAATAAACAGAAACTGAATCTGATTCCTCAGTGTATTCATTATCTGAATTTGATTCTCCCCCTGCCATGCTGAAAAATTAGAGGAACAAGTTTCTGACTATTGATGACTTTCAGAACTGAACTTTTAAGAGGCTTCAACAGAACTTTTGTACAGACCTATTGTAGAATGCTTGTTGCCCGTGTCCTTGAACTGCGTGTGCAACCTGACAAGAAAATTCCTGTAAGTTAAATTTCAGTACGTAAATAAACATTTTGATTGTTTATATGTAAAAAAGATCAAAATCTGTTTTGTAAAGAATACCATGGCAATACCAGTAATAAGTTCAACATCAAATGACAGCAAAACAGGGTAGATGCAGAAAAAGCAGTCTGCTAGCTCAGATACTATACCTCACATGCCACAAAAAATAAAACACGCATATAAAAAAGGCTTACCCTTTTATGTCAGATGCTGCCCAAGAAAAATTCTAAAAAGCAAGTGAAGAGAGGTTGGGATTTGTGAACCAAATAATGATCATCCCTCCCTATCTGTTGGATCTGAACAAATCCAATACACATCCTCTCTCAGATAAAATCCATGAGAAAAAAAAAACTAGCAATGGCTTTTTTGTGAATCTGTTAACGTAAATCACTGTAGATAGAATCGGAGAGTCAATTAACTTATAAAAAAGAAATCGATATCGATTGATACAAAGAAAGAGTAAATTAGATAGATAAAAATACAGTTCAGTCGAAAATTGAAGATTATCTAGATAGGATCGGATCTTAGAAGTTGTCGTAAAAGTCATAGAAGGGTGGTTGTATTTTTGTAAAATATATATAAGTTAGTTTTATTAACTTTTTAGAGATAATTTCTTTTTCTGTTTAGAAAATAACGTCCGGAATTTGTTTGTAAGCACATCGGACTCGTATAATCCAAAGATATAAATATAGACCCTCTAAAGACTTATAAATCATCCACACATATTAATATAATCTTAGCGTATCATCAGTCTAATTTATCTAGGTTTTTACTGTGGGTTCTGACTCTCAACATAAGGCTGCATCGGTTAAGTCTGAACTCCAGCGAAAGGGTAAGTCCCGTTATTATCCTAGTGTATCCGCTCTGTCTAAGACTGGATCGGTTAGGTCCAATTTTTTAGTCTGATTAGATATATCACATTACATTCGCATTGGATCTATCGGCTTATCGAGCTCTTTCTACCGTCATCGGTCTTGTGTTACATCGGTTAGTTCCAACCTACTTGACCGTTGGTCGTAGATCGAGCCTTTAGCTAATAAGTCTTTACTCGGCATTTCATCGGAGTAGCTAGCCGATAAGTTACTTCTACACGAAGCTTCACACCTAGTGTATAGGCTTTTCAGCTGATACATATATATATCTTGCTCAGCAATTAATCCACTAGCGATCGATCTGGTTCTGTTAGATTCAACCTTATACTATCTTGGTTAGATCTGATTTATCAAGGCTGTGTCTAATAGGACCGATATCAAGATCTAGCGGGTTTTGTTCCTCCCATCGACTCAGCTAGCTGATGAGTTTACTTATATACTTGTATCAGACCTACAGCCAATTATAGCTAATGGGTTCACCAGTTAATTCCATCGGTATGTCTGATTTAGTTTCTATCATTTTCTTACCATTAGTTTTAGCCTTATACTATTTCGGTTCGATCCGATCTATCAATACTGACTCTAACTGATACAGTCACAGTGGTTACTAGGTCTTGTCTCTTCAGAAGATCAGATCTTACTCTTTACTACTTATCACATATTCTATTTAGAGCATTACCAGGTCTATAGCTAATGAATCTTTTATTTTTTTTCTTCGCTATTTGACTATGTCGTTATTGGCTTTTTAGCTGATGTATAAGTGTTACAGTCTCTATCAGCAACTAATCGATAGCAGGAGTGCATCGAACTCACAACAGATAGCTATATTAACCCTATCGACATATTTAGCCGATAGCAGGAATCCGTATCAGTCTATCAGTCGATTAGTTTTATGATATAATTTTATCTGCCTTTTTTGTCAATTAGAGTCTAAATTGATTGGCACGCTCGTAACTCCAATAATCCGAATACTCTAACGAGCAGAAGGACCTGCACTGGAGATAAACAGATCCCTCATGCCTTCGTGTGTTAGATTGCAATCCTATTTGATCTCCTTCAGCTAGTTTGCTCGTGCTCTCGACGTCTCTTTGCTGGTTCGGTCTCTCCGCAGCCGAACATATGCTTAAACACACGTATCCAGTTTGTAGAAAAAAAAACTTCAACAGAGAACTGAGCAAAAAACACAAAGCACGACGCTCAGACAGCGTCACCTCACCTCCTACCGCAAAAATCACAATACATGGCGAGTTCGTACGTCTTGATTCCCTATCACTCGAGCCTAACAGAAGTCCACCAAAATGCGAGCAACAGAAACCTAGATTCAACAAAAGGTGATATCGAGAAGCTCACCACGAGACGCGCGCGAATTTTTTTTTATAATATGAAATCCTTAATAATAAAATAAAATAATATATATATATGTATAAGTAGCATATTATTTATCATCTTAGCCCAGTGACTCAGATGATCGTCAGCGTGAGAACGGAAATTGCACAATCCGCAAGTATGGCAAATTATAAAAAAATATCCCGAAAACAAAGGACAACGTTGCGGATGAATCGCCCCCTAGCCGCCGCCGCCGAGTCCGCCCTCCTCGCGCCCCGGTGAATCGCCCGTCCCTCCTCCTCGCCCTGGTGAATCGTCGAATCGCCGGGGAGTAGCCAAAACAACCCACCCCCCCACGCACGCAGCGACTTAGAAGAGGACCTTGACTACCGGAAGCGTCCCAAGTTAACGGGCTGGGAGCGAAAAAAACACAGCCCGCTACTGGAACCACGCCCAAACCAAAGCTCGATTAGTGCACCAATTTTGAAGCAACATCTACGGTCCACGAAATCGACTAACAGATTCCAATTTCAGGAGCGTGTTAAATAGCAAAGCTGTTAGCTAAATATACAATCATATGCCCATAAGCACATGGGTCCTCTCTGTGAGTAAACACGACAATCATCACCTGATTACAAAGTTCCATATATGGCAGTGAGGGTAGTTTTTTTGGATCCGGTGATTTTTCTTTGAGTTTATTAAGATTGAAGGATTGGGGATTCTAGAAATCTAAAGAATCGGTTTCTATGACCCTTTTCCATCGGAATATAAACATTAGTTCAGATCTTTTGTGAATTTTTCCTGGCACGAAAAAAGCGTGCGTACATGGCACATCCATCACGCCGCCCTTGTTTTCGTGGCAAAACATCGTTGCTTCATCTATAGATCCATGTAGAATATTTGCTCTTTTTTTTTGCTTGGGCTGCTAGGTCATAATTATTTCTGCACTATAATTAAAATTAGCCCACGCACACGTATGTCCAATAAGAAAGTGCGCCAAAATGGCGTACAACATATAAGCCGAATGTAGCTGTAGCAACGGAATCTCGTAGTTTTACTCCTAACTACCTGAATGTTTGGATTGAGCCATGGTAACAACAAAATACCCTATATTAATTATAAAATTAACTTCTGAAATTTATAATTGTGTAAGATTTATAGGCTTATAATACGTAGCTCAATTGAGCCGGCCTTTTGTGTTGAGAGATATCAAATATTTATGGGGAATGTTTTTATTTTTTTTAACGAGCTTAGAGAGTGCTAATTTCATTAAATATAATAGAAGCAAAATAGGTTGCACTAAGTAAGAAAAAGAAAGAGAGTGGCTTTGCTCTTGCTAAGACCTAGTTTTTGGCCTCCTCCTTGATTTTCGCCACTAAAGTTATTGTTGAAAACTCCATGTGTTAAAACACTATGTAGTTTCTCTCTTTATATAATTCAAAAGATGAGGATACTTACTTTTTTTTTTCTTTAGCCCCTTGATGGGCAGGGCTATCTGTCACTCATGAACTGTTGTAGCTATGCTCCACATTATCTGTTCAATATGCTAAAGCTAGGTATATATTGATAACATGTCCCATATTCTCCTCGTGTTCAATCAAAGTTTTTGCATTTCTGTGGTATGATCATCTCATAGTTTAGGTTAACAGAGCAAAAGAACGGTGCTTTATAAGCAGATCCCTCCTTATGGCTTGTGAGCTTCTAAGGGATTACATCCTGTTCATTGGGGACATGGTGCACTCCTTGCATATATTCCATAGGATGACTAATGTAAATTCAAGTGCATTAATTTAGTTTTTATGATTAATAGCAAATTTAATTATATAAGACTAATATTTTATATAAAAATTAGAAGTATGTAATAAACTCATCATCTTATAAATTTATTTCTCTCATGTATCTAAAATATATAGAATGACTTTATGATATATATATATATATGTTTCTTCATATTCATATGTATATATTTAAATGATGTATAATCAATAATTTATAATTATTATTTTGATGATTTATGATAAACTAGCTTCATATAACTAACTTCATGAGTTAGTGAATAGTTGATATTCATATTTCGTATGAATTAAAATAAAAATATTTATGGATAGACCTTAATCTCTATAATGATAAAATGCATGTAGTTTAAACTATATGTATTACTCTTTCTCACTATTTACATAATGTGTTCATATACTTCTTTTTTTTAATATTTGACGTTTATAATATATTCATGAAAATTAATAAATATGTGAAATGACCATTTTGCCCTTCATTTCTTCCCCAATCTCCTGTCTCGCAGCTACTTGAGCGTTCCACTCCGTCTTCATCCACGTAGCGACGGCGCCGGCTGCGCAGATGGCTGACGATGGCGCGCGGGGCGGCTGTGGAGGAGGGCGGGGCGGAGGGATGTGGAGCAACGCGGAGCAAGTGGCCATGGAGGGAGGTGGCAGCGACTGCGGATGGTCGTCGGAGGCCGCGGCGTCGTCTCCTCCAACAGCTCAGATGATATTGTCCACATCCTTGGAGGTTATGCAGTGGGTCGGCGACAGTAGCGAGGATGCCATGGAGGAGAGTGGGGCGAGCAGCCGTGGAGGACGGGGGAGCGAGCGGCAACGGAGCAAGGGGCGCTGGGCCGCGGCCGCTGTGCATCATTTTCGGAGGCCACGGCATCGTCCTCACTGCACGCCACCAGCGAGCCCTGCTCTCGATCCGTCAAGGGCCGCCTCTCCCCGATGTTCATCTTCCCTACGCCTAACACTAGTCCAGTCAGAATTCAGAATTCAGACTTCAATCCTTTCTCAGCTGAAAATGAAAAGTACTCCTAGCACTAGTTCAGTCGGAATTCAGAAATCTTGGAGTAACTTGGTCTTGGAATACTCCTAGCACTAGTTCAGTTAGAATTCAGAAATCCTAGCACTACTACTCCTTCAGTCCGAATTCAGAATGATAGGCTTGAGATTTTTGGATGTTGGATGGTGAGGATAGAGCTGGAAGAGTGAAGTATTTTGCAATCTTGGATGAAAAATTGTAAACGACCTGGGAAGGTGGTTGGTGAGAGTATTTGTTAGTTTTTGGAAGAGCCATGCACTAAACCTCTCTGAGCTAGAGCTTGGAGTACTTTCATGGTGGAGCTAAAGCTTTAGGCAGTATGATGCGGTAGATGGTCAGGCAGAGAGTTGATTAGGCTATATGGTTACCAATTTGATTTTTTTAATGGTTCTTCAGGAAAACATGTCGTAAGCATTCCGTTTAAAACAAGTTCATACTCCTCAATTTCAGAGTATGATTGTAGCATGAAACAAGTTTAGAGTATTCTTGTTACCTGAAATTCTGTTAGAGAACAATGCAGGAGTAGGAGTATTTTTGTTATTCTTGTTAGAGAACAATGCATTACTATTTGGGCATTTGGGTTTGGTCCAATTGGTGTGTTATTCTGAAATGGCCATTAGGTTCAGAGTATTTGGGTTTGGTCTGTTATTTTGAAATTGCTGAAGAATTAATCCTAGAGATCATGCAATATGTACCGGCTTATGATGAACTTGCTGAAGTATCAGGCAGCAGCAGCAACATGATCTTGGTTGCTTTTTAAGATGTATTTTAGCACCCTTGTTTTCTAATCATTGAGTGTTTTCTGATCATTCAGTTGCAAAATTGTTCTTGCAATGTTGCTTGGTGTGGGGAGCTTGGGGAGGTGGCTGGAGGGGTATTTATAAGTGTTAGGGACAATTTTGCAACCAAAATTGGACTAAAAAAGAGTACAAAGAAACTGCATTGGGATCTTGATTCTTGCAGCCATGTATTCATGCATGAGGGAAGTCATAAGAATCCGTGGCGGCAACTCATATGATGTTCCACACATCAGAAAATGTTTGCTTGAAAGGCAAGGGCGTCTCCTTTGACTGACATGTGATGGCAAGTTGGTAAATGATGCTAACCTTTTTCTCAGGTACTTGTCACTCTCTCAGGTTGGCATGTCTTGGTGGCATTTCTCCTGACTACTGATTGTTGGTGCCTTTTCTCTATAGGTGAGGAAGGGGAGTATCAGTGGGAGAAGAGTGACAGAGAAAGCAAAAAAAAAAAGTGTTCAAGCCATATTCATGTGTAATTTATTCTAGGAGTAATTTATTCTTGGATTGGACCTAAGTGATTTAGTTTTACTCTAGCTGAATTGAATGGAGTATATTCTTCTAGCTTAACATATTGTGCTACTTTACATTGAGCTCAGTGACCACCCAATTTTACTCATGCGCTGAACATTTATTTATGGTTACATTGTGCTTCAGATTGATTTTTGGTAATTTTGTTCACATGCGTTTCAAGCGTTCTTTTCCTACATTTAAATCTTTTTAGAAATATCTCTTAACGCTCTCATCCTAATCTACTTGAAGGGCATACGTACTAATTACGTTTAAAACTATATTATTAATAATAAGTTTAACTAAGATAATCCTATCTCATTGTCTTCTCACATCCACCACACTATCCTTGAGACTCTTATCAATTAGAAATCTTACTTTATTTCTATTTAAAGTTGTCTATGTATACCAGAGCATGAAGCCGGTATTGTCCACCTCCTTTATCTTCTAACCGTTCCATTTAGTCTCTAGAATGCATAACATATTTACATGCCTCCTAAGAATTGTCTCGACTAGATCTCTTAACTTATCCGTAAAAGACCCTATATTACAACTATCTAAATGGATCCTAGTTAGCTCGACTTGCTTCCTTATCCTTCTCATCCATTAAGTCAAGTGTGAAGACTATTGCTTATTTTTCACCATACCCGGACTCGATGTGGTGTGCCACTAAGGATGTAATGGCACGATACTTGCTCACTTAACACAATGCTCAGATCACACGCGTCATGGGAGTGGTGACTTGACCCTTGCCCATTTAACACCATACCCGGATTTCGATATGACACGCCGTTAAGAGGGTTACACTCCAAAGAGATTTTCTTAGGTTTCATCTTTATAAGAGTAGCTAAGTTTTTATGTTGGCATGTCGAGTCTAACACAATCCTTCTCCTTTACCAGAACTTAGGACCTGCTATATTGAGATACCAGAGAAACTCTAACACTAGCGGAGTTTTTATTATCATCTCTATTCTTAATAAATGCCTTCTATTTTTTAAATAGGATAAACTCTATTATTTCATATCTATTTATGTACACATTCAAGCGATTAATGTGTATGCATATATTTAGAGAGATAAAATATTATATATACATGTATTTGATCCAAGCTAATTAGTTACACTTAATTGGGATATTTACATTTGAGCATACGTTTGAGTATATAACATTTGTGATGTTGATTAATGTTCATCAATTATCGGTTGGTTAACAAGTTGAGGTTGACAACCGACTTATAGGGATTGATATTTTTATTGAGCTGAATGAAATGAAAAGATCTCAAGAATTAAAAATTATGTTAATGCTCAAGTGAGATCATAGCATCCAAAGATCAAGATGAAGGGCTTGTTTGCTCAAAATATGACAAAAGTGGAGATATCGAAGCATTGATCAATTGATGAGAATCAAAGTGGAGATATTAAAGTTGTGGAGCACGAAGTGGTTATCTATAGTAAGACAATAAAGTGCAAAACAAACTCGGTCATGCTGGATCATAAGGTGATAAAGGGCAAGCAAGAGAATTGGTACCTAAGGATTAAATCTGATGGTGAAAGACAAGTGAAGACCTTGTCATGATGAACCGCATGAGGTTATTTGAAGTTACAAGTAACCAGCAACAATCATTTGAAGAATACAAGGTAAATGATTTTCATTGATACCCATCAAGACAAAGAAAAAAGATGGCATAAATGTATTTCTCTTGCTATAATTCTCTTTTGATTTGTATTTTAGTATATAAATGCTATACTATCAAGAGAGATACAACATCAATGTGCTTGCGTATGTCTTGGTACTCAAAATGATTTATCCAAGTGCTACCTTGATAGACCCGAACTTTAACCTTCTTTTCTAAGTGGTTTTATACCTTATTTTAGGTTGGGTTGGGTACCTCTCTAAGTGAGCTTTTCATAAATTCCAAGATCATCAAAAAGAGACTTCTAAGCAACAAGTTATTGTTATTTTGATGAGTTACATTAAAAGTTCCGATGAATGTAAGAAATTTCGATATGAGTATCGGAATATTCGATATGGTCAAAAATTCCGACATGATCAAGGTTCTTTCGCTCGGTTGGGTGGCCTAGAATATTTTTGGATATCATAATTTGATATCGGAATATCCAATGTATATAAAATCCTAGGTTGAAGAGCTTTTGGTTGTAACTGTTGGGGTGTGGTTTGGATAGATTAGAAGTTCCAATGTGAATTTTGAAATATCCAACATTTGCATAATGGCTAATTTTAGGGGCTCGGGTATTTAAATCCCTCCGCCCCCTTCTTTGAGTGGCTGCTAATTTTGGGCAAAATATAGACATATCCAGAACCAAATAGTCTTCCTCATTCCCATATATTGGTGGTAACTCTTTGTGAGAGAGATATGAGAAGATAAGAGATTTGGATTGAGATATTGAGAAGTTGAGAGCTATTGAGCTTCACTCCATCCATTTGAGCTCTTGAGTTCATAGCAAATAAATAGCTGATTATGTTTGTTACTCTTGGAGATCAAGGTTTCATAAACGGCTTGGTATCGTTGATGAGCACCCAAGGTTGTAGTGTGCCACGAAAAGTTTGTGAAGGTTTCGATTTTGCCTTCATAAGGGAAGAAATTAATAATGAAGTCGATGAGTGCATTTATGTAACCTCGTGAGGAAAATGGTTAAAACAGATCAGCATTTGTGGTCCCTCAACGCAGACGTAAGATCGATGGATCTGAACTTTGGAAAACAAATCACGTGTCTCATCTCTTCGTTTGCCCCTTTTTGCCTTTACTCATATTATGCTTAAGCTCATTATTACTTAATCTATTTGTATGCTTTATCGACCTAGTTGGTGACACTATATATTACTTGCATATCTTGTGTCACCTTTTGGTTCATATAATTGTTGATTGTTTGAGCTTTAATTTCATAGCTAGTGCTTTATTTCGTATTTGTGGAACATTTCGATCGATACCAGAACTTTTGACCCCATATCAGGAGCTTTGATTTGAACCAAAAGTTTCGATCGTTCTAATATGCTATGAAGTTGTGATAATTTTTAAGAACACCCATTTACCTCTCCCTCTAGGCGACATCACAGTCCTTTCAACCAATTAGTCTAGAAGTACATCTAGGCCCCCTAATAGGTTTTGGTTAATTGATGATAAACGATTAAGTGACTAATGCAATTATTGAGTAAATGAGGAGGTATTAGGTCCTAAAGTGAGCAAAGACAATCCTCAAAGAAAAGGAGTTGAAATGGAAAAAAATCATGCAAATTTTGAAAGGTAAAAAAAATAGGTTGCCCAAAAACTGCTTTAGAGCAGACAATTCGATGCGGTACAGGACAGTGTGGGTCTTGTAAAGGCTAGATAGTCTGGGATCCATTCGACAATCCGGATGAAGATGCCCGAAGAAGTTTAATGGACAAGCGGTTCTAGTACATGGAAAAAGACAGAGCCAAATAGTTTGGCCAGGTACTGGATTGTCCAACACGTTATGGAGCAGCCAGACAATTGCTTAGAGGATGATTGAAGAAACAATGGACCTGATAGTCCTATCCTTATTGGACTATCCGGTAGGCACCATTAGACAGTCCGGGAGTCACCAGATTGTCCGCTCCTTTATGGTGCAACGGCTAGTAGTTGAGTGACCATTGGAAATGCATAAAGCACCGGACAGTCTAGCCTGGTATTGGACTGTCCAATCCTACACAAATTCTAGCAAACTTGTGCAACAGTAAGAAATGACTAGTGGGGGAGTTGGGGCTATATATGGACAATTGTATGGACTCATTTCAATACTTTTGGACACCCTTTCATACATTGAGAGCAAATTAAAAATTATTTGTGCTAGAGTTTAATCTTGAGTGTTCTTATGTTCTTGTTTAGAAGGGTAAACTCCCTCCTAATTCTCTCTGTGTGTGTTCTAAAGCTTGCGAGTTATTAGTGAGTTGAGTTGAGAGTGTGTAGAAGTTAACAATTATAATCTCGAAGCAACCAAGGTATGTGGTGTGTCTGAAAACCCTTGTGAATGTTCTACTTCACCTTTGAAAGGGAAGAGGTGATTTGAGTGGAAACCAAGCTTCATCTTGGTGGGTTTTTGGTAGAGCAAACTTTGCTAAACATTGTAACTCGTTATCCAAGTTGAGAACCTTAGTGGTTGCTTAGAGATAGAGCTAGGCCTTGATGGTTGATTCGAGACTAAGCCGCACTAAAGGTTGCTTGGAGAGAAAAAGTGTTAATTGAGACCTAGCTCTTTGGAGCTTCTCAACGGAGATGTAGCATTGCCTGAATCCGAACTTTAGTAAATAAATCAGTGTCTCATTTTCTCTGTTTAGTTTGCATTTACTGCTTTTTATTTTATGTTTTGTAGTGATCTTTGCATGCTTGTTTAGCTCTATCTATGACTTGCTTACCCTTGTAGTAAGTATGCTTGAGTAGCCTTTCTAGTTACTATCATGGTTAAAGCGCATTTTCACTATGGTGATCAGATTGTCCTAGTGCAATCGAACAATCCGGGTCCCTTATATTTTCTCTAGCACTGCATTGATCAGACTGCCCAACAACTGTTGGGTTGTCTGACTCCATCTATAGTATAGTCGGACTATTTGATACGATACCAGACCGCCCGGTTAGTTTTAATTACACTACGAGTTTTTAAAATTTTAAAAAACATCTATTCAACCGACATATATGATGCTCAAGGCCCATTTCAAACCCCACCTATGCCTTCTCAAGCGCTTTTTATTCGTGCCATAGCCATCTAACTTGTAGTGTCTTTTAAATTTCTCTAGATTCAACACCCCAGTCCACCATATGTAGTTGGTAGACATGTTCTCGTCCATTTGACCTTACATTTTCCTCCTATTATGTTTTTTGATTCCGCCCGTAGAAATGACTCTCTGTTTGCCGAGCACTTCTAAGGATTCTTTTGTGATATTTAGTGACGTTAGGAGGTACATTGGTTATGACAGTAGTATTGATTTGACTAGTACCATGCGATCAACAATTCCCATATTACTTCCCTGCCAATCGACAAGGTGCCCTATTGATTTATCAAAAAGATGTTGGAGGCCAGGATATTTCATGGGGAATGGCACCCTTGTTGCTAGCTTGTCTTCGAGCACGTTGTCCAGATCTATGCCATCGTATCTAATAGGTGCCACTTGGGACTATTATATGTCTGTGCATAATCCTGTCGTTTGGCTAAAGTGTTCAAGCAAATCAGTGAAGTCTTTCACATCATCCTTTTTTGATTGATAAATACTGTAGTGTCATCGGCATACATCAAAATTCAAAGGCATGATGACCTTCCTCATAGCTTGCTAACCAACTTGAACTGTGATTTTTGGAAAGAAACCACTCCAACAGGTCAATTGCTAAGATGAATAGCATGGTCGAGAGGGGTCTCCTTGTCAAAGGCCACACCCATGACTTATTTTACTACTGAGGACACCATTGAGAAATATCTTGGAGCAGGATGTTGTAAGCATGGCCGAGATCCAATCACATCATTGTTGTGTAAAGCCTCCCTGTTGTAGGAGCACTAGTAGGTAGTTCTATCGTATCGAGTCAAAGGCCTTTGAGATATCTAGTTTGAATAGTAGCATTAGGAATTTTCTTCGATGATGTCTTCTCACCATGTTCTGGATATAAAGGAAGTTGTCGTGGATACTCCTTCCACAAATGAAGAATATTTTGGTTAATTGAGATCAATGTCTATATGATAGGCCGTAGCCGAAGGGCTTGGAGCTTGGAGAAGACTTTCACGATGTTGTTTAATGGCTTATAGTTAGTAATTTTGTCAGTTCCCTCTTTTTTGGGATTAGGACAATGTTTGTCGAGTTGAGAAGGTTTAGATGATTGCCTCTTAGATTGTAAATAGAATTAAAAGCTATATCTTGCTTGATTATATCCTAGCAAGCTTTGAAGAAACTAGTTGATGCCCCTACACTCTCTGTTGCGGAATGCATAGATAAATATATATTACATATAGAGATGATGGATATATACATGTTAAAATATTGTAAAAATGATATAAGGATGATGATTTAAAATGTTTGTATGGTGAGCTCTAGAATATAATAAATTGTTGATGATGTTTCGTGTTTGTATAAGCTTTAAGATGTTAAATAATAATTGCTAGTGGGTAATGATGTGTTATATTTGTATGTTAAGCTTTAGGAGCCAGTGCCTTCTAACCATATAGAAGGTATATATTTTCAATGAAACCGTTAGGTCCAGGGGTTTTGTCCACAAACATTTATTGGATTGCCTTCCTTATTGCTTTCTCAATGAAAGACTCAGAGAGTATGGTGAGGTCGACGGGCTTTACTCTTAACATTTGCTAGTTGAGCTCCTGTTGTCTCGGGTTGGACCTACCCATGATCAATGCAAAGTGGTCGAAGATGATTATGATCTTTTTCTCATGTGTTATTGCCTAGCCATTTTGTTTGTGGATGTGATGGATGTGATTCTGCCACCTTCATACATTGACGTTTAGGTGAAAGAACTTGACGTTCACGTCCCTTTCTCTTATGTTTGTTATTCTTGATAATTATCTCTTCTGAACTCTTTTAATTATTGCTAACTTAATACTCAATATTTGAGAGTTATTCTTAGTTTTTATTCGGCTAAGGATAGCGTCCCTACTCTTGTGCTGCTTTTAGGTGATGGATAACATTTAGTGATATATAATATTTACATGAGTATGTGGTTTTGTCCAAGTGTTGAGATGTTTGGTTGTGCAAGGTAGTTTATGTCTTCATGTGCGTCAATGGTTAGGTCCACTCCTGCATGACTGCCTCCACTGATAGTTTTATTTAGGAGTTCTTAACTAGTGCAATTTTCACCAACTAAGTAGAAGTGGATAACAATCTAAAGGACCCATGGTAAAGCATACATGATGTACTGACTTAAAAGATAAATCCTACACTTCATTGCAAAAGAAATTAAGTTAGTTCGATATTTCTAGTTGCTTCATATGAACTTTTTGTTTTATAGCTAATCTTTTTAGCTCATTGAGTGTTGCTCAAATATAGCTCATGCGGTCTAAGTTAAGGGTGCTGGAATGTTTTATTTGTCTTTCTGCTTATCGTTTATGATTACTGTTTTAGTTGTTTAGCTGGCTAATTGCAAGTTAAGCATCAACAAAAACAATACGCAAAATCCACACGATACCCTCGTGTCCACCTTGGATCTAAGCAACCAAACCCTAGTGAGCCACCTCCGCTCCCGTTTGATCTGCTGAGCCCATACTCCCAGTTCCAGACCTTCGCCGTGCCGAACACTCGAATCGCATCGCACCACAAACCCTTCTGTGTGTCTTTCCCCCCGACTAGAAAGCGTAGAAACCTTTCTTCGTCGGTGTCTCTCTCTCCAGCCCCCTCTGCTCCGCTCCCCCAGCGGCGCGCCCGCCATGGACTTCTCGGAGCAGGACGTCGAAATCTTCGGCGAGGACTACGACGACGCCGAGGCCGACGGCGGCGGCGGGGGCGGCGGCGCCTCGTCCGGCTCCTCCTCCCCATCCTCATCCTCCTCGTCGTCCGCCGCCGGGTCCTCCTCCTCCTCCAGCGGCGCCTCCAGCCTCAGCAGCAGCGGCGCCGGTGGCGGGGGCGGGGGCGAGGTCGAGAACGGGGCCGACCAGGGGGACGTCAGGGAATACGACGACGACTCGTTCGACGTCGTGCCCACGAGGGCCGGCGGCGGGTACGGGGATGAGGAGAGGGGCGAGGAGTATGCAGAGGAGGAAGAGGAGGAGGAGGAGAGGGATTTGTTCGGCTCTGACAACGAGGATTACGTCAAGACCCCCGCGCGTAGCAACTACCTAGTCCCAGGTCGGCCTCGTTAGTTTATTTGCTAAATACACTAGTATTGTGCACATTTTGGGTGACAATGATAAGTCTCTAGGCATGTCTAATCAGTATAATTAATTAGGACATTTTTGCAAAATCCAACACATGTTTTTTTTGGTTGCTGGTAAGCCGATGGTAGGGTTTAGGGGATTCAGTGAGCATGTAGAAAATTGCGTGCTTCACATCTATGCATGATGAATTATTCTTGTTCTGGACTTTTGGGTGAATTTTTCCTTCAACTTTCCATAGGCACATGATAGACAAAATGTGTCTTATCATTGAATAGTACATTATGGTTACTGTCTTCTGGTTGCAAGTCACTTTTAAATCGCAAGAGATGTTTTACAACAGTATCAACTATCAAGCATAATTGTTGGAGAGTAACCATTGAACATTGTCTAACCATACAGTGGAAGGGACTATTGGATTAAAATTGGTTAGCTGATAGTTACATTGCACTATGTTAATTTCCCGTTTTGATTAGAGGTAGACTACATTTGAATAACATCAATCTGCAAACAACTGACATTTGAAGTTAACTCTGCAGTAGATTACAGCTATGAAGAATACTGCATCTGATCTGATTCCCTTTGTACAACAAAATTTATCACATTCTTCTCACACTGCCATCTCACTGGAAACGTAGAAGTTTGGAAGATTAAAGTTGATAATAGAACTGCATACACTATTTATTGAATTCCTTTAATATATGCTAATCATATTTGTGATAGGAAGCTCCCTATAATCACTACACTATCAGTGATGATTTAGTGTTGGAAGGAATGGAGATCACGCTCACGCTTTATGTTTAACAACTTGATATTTATTGTTGGTATACATTTCAAGCTACTAGGTCTCCATTAGTGGTTGATAATGCCCATGTTTGTGGTAAAGATTGATGACTGGATTATTTTACTGGGCTGGATGCTTGATTTGTTGGGGTGGGGCTTGGGGCAGCTAGCCCTTTAAAATGTTTGAATTATCAAGGAAGGAAGGTTGAGCTTTAACACTATGTTTCATTACATGCCTTCCCTTAAAGTGCTACCCTCAATACGGAACACCAACAATCATTCTCGGGGAGGATATGGGGGGCGAAATGGCAGAGGTCCACCTCTTCTTCCAAGGCCAGGAGGCCATGCAGGACGGCATAACTTTGGATATGGCAGGTTTTCGCATGGAAATGGGCGTAATGTTGAAGGCTTTGTTTCAGAAATGAAGCTTAATAAGAGTGAAGAAACTTTATCTAGGAAAGCTGTTGCTTTTCAGGAGGTGAGTAATGATATCATATTCTTTTGATTTTTGTATATTATCTTTGGTCTCTATGTAGCCAAATCCTTTCCTATTCATGCAGCCTTGTGAAATTGCATGCTACAGCCGTGTTGAGGGTGGGGATGTGTATTTTGATGACCGCAGCTTGGTAAGATAACAGAATTGCTCATGATCAATTTCACTTTACCTTTAGTTCACTATCTTAAGTCTGTCTATGTAGTATTACCGAAAAGTATTGCTATAAAATTTGCTGCTGTACTAAACATACTGCTATTTTAGAGGCTCTTCAAACGTAACATTTGTGACTACGTTGGTGAAAATCTCAATAAAGGATTTGAATCTTTTATAGAGAAAAGAGGTAATTCCATCCAAAACTCACGTTTTCCATTTTTATGTTCTGGAGTAGTTGATATATTAGAGCACTGTTAAATATAGAAACTGTTATTATCTCTGGTATTGCAAACTTCTGTTTCAGTCATCCTGGATTAACTTGTCCATATTTATGGAAATGTCATGACAGCATGCCACCTTCCACTAATCTTATATGGTAGATATACAGAACTGTTAAATTTAGAAACAGTTGTCATTCTCTCATATGCCTTGCAAACTCTGTTTCAATTATTACAGATTAACTTGCCCACATTTATAGAAAGGCCACGACAGCATGCCACCTTCCACTACTTTTACATGGACGAATCTTGTTTTTATGCTGCACTTGAACCTAGCTCACGGCTAACCTTGGATGAACCACTTCTCAAGTCATCTACAGAGATGTGTCTTCATTACAATGAGTTTATTGAACACATACTATTTCAGAATGGGTGTTCCAGTTGCATCTTCCTCGAAATTGGACAAATTTATTCTTCCTTAAAAAACGGCATGAAAGAAAATACAAAATTACTAATTAGAGGTACTAATTATTTCTTATAGAGCCAAAAGGGAAATGAAATAAATTATTGTAACTAATTAATCCAGTTGAATCCTACATGTGGATCCAAATAAACAGTAATTCTGTTATTTGGAGGTTGTTCTTTCCTTTTGAATTTGTTTTCATTCAAGAGGACTGTTTCATGACGAACATGGTTTAATTTTCAATGTCAGATTTGGGTTCAGAAGGATTTGGTGATCTTCTTGCATGCATAAGAAATTCAACCGTACCTCTTCAGAACATGCATTTTGTGGTAAAATGCTGCTGTCAACTTTCTGTTTGCTATTTTAGTACCCTATGTATGGATTGCTTATCATGTATGCTCTTCTTGCAGACATACCGCAACAATCTTAACAAGGTATGGTCCTTCCAGTTCAAACTATCTAAACCAAACTATTTCTGCCCCTCGTCTTTGTAGCATATACCACTCTTTTTACTCAATATGCTTGTATGTTTAAAGATTAATATAGCAACTAATATTATTACCAGATATTGGCCACGGCTTATCTAAGGGAACCATGGAAGATGGGTGTGCACAAAAGAAATGGTGTTGTATACCTTGACGTCCATAAACTTCCCGAAAGACCACAAAGTGAGGTTGAACGCCGGAGGTGATTCTCTTTTTCTCAGTGCTTCATTAAGTTGATGTAGATGGTGATGTTACACTATTAGGGATGCTCACTGAACATATTTATGTTGGGTGATAAAAAAAGTTGATATCCGGTATGATAAATATATTGATGACCTTAGTTTGTACAGGAATTGTCCTAAAGAAATTCTTCTTTCACCAGAAATATAAATGGAGAATCCTTTTGAAAAAGTTCTGTTTATCATCCATCAGTTATATATAACACAAGGATATCTTGTCCAATTTTATTTCTTTTTGCAGTTTTATTTCACTGCTATCTTTGGCAAACTGATGTAACAAGCATGCCTAACTATTAGTTTCACTGGGAAGTCTGAAACATGAGAATAGCTGTATCTTCGTTCCTGCTCTGTGCATGTTAAATTGATCATTTATCATGTTGCCTTAATGTTTATAATCAATTAATCATATGATCAGTGTTCTTATTATTGCTACATGGGAAGAATCTGAACTGTAATATTTTTTGTGTGCCTTTTTTTATCTCTATATTTAATTCTCAGATGTTATTGGGGATATTCTTTTGAAAATCTTGCCACTGAGAATTCCATTGATGAGGATGGAAGAGGTATTGATGCAAATGTAGAGTTTTGTTCTGTAATAAAAACAAAATTGGGTGCACATCGTATTATCATGGGTGCTGAGATGGACTGCTGTGATGCAACTGATGATGGCAGGCGGTTCTACGTGGAGTTGAAAACAAGCAGAGAGGTTAGTTTTACTTCTTTTTTTATTTTGTGATTTGCTTTAGTTTGGGTGCCACATTTATTTGAAATACTCAGTTTTTGAGCCTGGCGTGTAACAGCTGGAGTACCATACAATGGAAAAATTTGAGAAAGAGAAGTTGCTTAGATTCTGGGTAAATTTTTTTGTCCTGCTGTATTTCTCCATTCAATTCAATATCATTCATAACTCATTGCTCTGTCCTGCAGTGTGAAAGTTTATTTTGGATTGCGGTTCATGCTCTTAGAACTCTTTTTTAATCAATCTCTACCACTGTTTTTTTGTTAATCATTGACAAAAAACTCTCCTTGCAATGTAAAGCTATTGAATGAGGGTAGGGATGCGTATCTGTTGGACCATGGGTACCCTTTGGCTCAATGGTGGAGCCAGGAAGTTTTTAGAGCCCAGGAAAATCTAATTATGTTAAATATTTGTTACAAAAAATCAATTTAATTCCTAGAGTCCGACGAGCGCTAGCCACTGCCTGGGGTTGTCGGGCCCACCACTGCTTTGGACCATTCAATCCAGCTAAAAATTGCACTTCTTAATTGCTAGTTCATATTAAGTACAAAATTGTAAACTGAATGAACTAGTGTTTAGCCTATGGATACCCATGGGCTGACCAACTTGCATCCTTAACTGAGGGTAGATGATAAGGTAGCAATCTTGTTATGGTTCTGTCTACCATGAGTCCATGATCCACTTAGCTGCCTTTTATTTTCTTTCAGAAAGTTTAGATCTTTTAACTTCTAACATTAACTTTTTCTTTACTAAATATTGCAGATTCAATCATTTCTTGCTGGCGTTCCTTATGTTGTCGTTGGATTCAGGTAGTATTCATTCTTCGTTGTTTTCCCTTACCCCATCCAGTTTTTGTAGTCAATGTGATGAACTTTCTGTCAACTTACGGCTGGCATTTTTGCAATGAAAATGATTGTCATGATAAAATATTTGTTGATACAATTGCATGTAAAAAAGCTGTGCAATGTTAGTATTGGGCCTTAACTTCTGCTTACCTAGGAGATTGACATGCTGGTTATCACAAATCAGTATGCCATATGGTTGTCTTATACAAGGAACAAGAGTAATTTCATTTACTCCTAGTGTCATTAACTGTGTACGAAGCAAGCCCATATTTGTGCTAGTCAGTGGTTTATCATGGATGTCCTGAATTGCACAACTGCTGCAATAAATAATTGTGCTGCCTACCCAACTTTTGTGGGGCTAAAGGCTGATGGTGCTTTTACAATAAGTAATTTGGTACTAAGATAATACTTTTCCCTATATATGCACATTTTTGAGTTAATTTTGTCCAAATAATTACAACACGATTTCATCTTCGGGTTACCAGTTCTTTGTGTAGTAAACTAGAGGTTCATGGGCTATTTCCGGTGATATAGTACTGATATTGTTAGGTATGTACACTTCAAGGGGTCTTTTTTGTAATTGTATCAAAATCCCTATGGCTATATATGTAAGTCTCCAACCTAAGAGGGTGTGGAGTTTTCCTACTATCTCTCTAGTTTCTCTCTACATGGTATCAGAGCGTTAGGTTCTCTTGCAACTTCTATTCTAAGTCCAAATTCTCCTGCGCTGCCAATCTTCTCTTCGCGTGACGTTTACTCATCTTTCGCGCGGCTTCGTCTCTCTCCGCCTCTCTTTTGTTTCACGCAGCTTCGCCGTTTTCTCTGCCCGCACTCCACAGTGATTTGCCTTCTTCTCTTCACGTGGCTTTGTCGTCTTCTTCACCCGCGCACCACGCCGCTTCACTTACGGACCGTGCTGCTCTGTCGTCAGCTTTGGCGAGCCTCTCTTTCGCGTGCGCGTCCGCTTGGCTTTCTTCTCCGCCCGCGCACCGCGTTGCTCCATCTCTTCTTCCACACTTCTTTCCCCATCCTTGCGTTTTCTCCCTTGCGCTGCTACGCCGCTCGGTCTTCTCATCGCGTGCACGACGTCTCTTCTTTCGTGCTGTGCGAATCCGCTTGTCTTCTCTCCCGCGCAGCCGCGCCGCCCGGCCCAGCGTCTCTCGGCTCTCTTTTCCACGCGCATCCGTGCGTCTTCTTTCTCACACCGCTGCGTCGCTCAGTCTTCTTACCGTATGCGGTGTTTCTTCTTCTGTGCTGCACAGACTCCTCGGTTCCCCTACGGTCTTTTCCCCTTCCTATTGCATGCTTTCCCAGCAGAAACGCCTCTTCTTCTTTGCACGTTTACCGGTCGCACCGCCTCTACTACCTCCCTCACGTACACGCATCTTCTGCATCCGCTCGTCTCCCATGACTGCGACCGCTGCGTCTTCTTTTCTCCACTCGACTTCCGCGACCTCTTATCTTCTGTGTCTGCAACCGCCTAGCTTCCCACGCTCCGACTCTCTTTTCTTCCCATTCGCACCACCCCTGCTCCTTCCCCACTTGCTCGCACTGCGTGCTCACCTTTCCTTCTCTGATTCCAACGCCATGGCCTCCTTGTCGAACTCCATTGCTTTAGTGACCAGCGGCGGTACCTCCTTCTCCCGAGCTGCGCCACCTCTGGCTTTCCTAGCCTACGCCACTGTCAACGTGAAGACTCACGTGCCCATCACTTCCCTAACTACAACAAGTGGTCCGCATTCTTTCTTGCTCTCTGCGGAAGGTTCTTCCTCCGCGGCCACGTTGACGGCTCCCTCAACCACAACCCTGTAGATCCTCAATAGGATTCGGCGAACTGCACTGTTCGTGGCTGGATTTTCGGTTCGGTCTCCGACGAAATACTTGACCTCACCATAGACAATAACCAGACCACTCGTGATCTCTAGGTCGCAATCGCCTCTCTGTTCTAGGCCAACAAAGCTCCTTGCGCCATTCTCACCGAGCAGTTCCGCATGATGACTCGAGGTGATTCCACTGTGTATCTATACTGCAATACATGAAGAAGGCTGCTGATGCTCTCCGTGATGTTGTACATGCTGTTCTAGACTTGCAGCTCGTCCTCAACCTCCTGCGCGGCCTCAATCCTCGCTTCTCCAGCACCACCGACGATATTGCCAACAAATCAGTGCTTCCGCCTTTTGCCGTTGCCCGAAACATGCTGGTTCTCAAGGAACTTTGTCTTGCAAACGAAGAAAAGCTACAGGTGGCTACTGCTCTCATGGCCGCCGGCTCTTCCAATTCCTCTTCTTGCGGTCCAAGCGGCTATTGCTCCCCCAGCGGCAATGGAAATACTGCCCTTGCTCCTTCCTTGTCGCGTGGAGGCGCAGGTGGGCACTATGGCCATGGTGGGTTCCAAGGCAACCATTTCACTCGCCATGGCGGGCGTCGCGGCCACGGATAGCACCAGTACAGCGGTAGGAGGCAGCCACCACCACAACCCTCCGGCCCTTGGTTCTGCTTTAGTCTTGGTGGCAGCCAGCGTATGCCCGTGGCGTCCTAGCATCCTGGGGATCCTCGGCCAGTCCCCCTAGGCCCACACCGTCTTCGCACCAACTCAGCACTCACCACCAGTGCAGTAGCAACCTTCCCCGTAGTGGGATCCCTCTGATATGGTGGTTGCTCTCAATCAGCTGACTGTGAACTAGAGTAGCGCTCCTTGGGTGATGGACACCGGTGCAACAAACCATATGAGTAGCAATGACGATATCCTTCTTTCTTGCTGCCCATCTTCTTCCTCCTCCGTCATGGTTGGTGATGGCAACTCCCTTGCCGTCACTTGCCAGGGCGACTCTTCTCGCGACTCTTTCATCTAACTATACGTTGAAAAATGTTCTTATGGTTCCTTCTCTCATTTGCAACCTTCTTTTTGTTCGTCAATTTACTCGTGAAAATCACTGCGCTATTGAATTTGGCGCCCTTGGTTTTTCCATTAAGGATCCACAGACCAGTCGAGTGATGCTTCGCTGCAATAGCTCTGGTGATCTGTACACCTCACCTGCCGTCCACAGCAATCATGCCTACACCGCTGTCTCTGATCTTACTACCCTGTGGCATGCTCGTCTTGGTCATCCTAGTCCTGTAGTTCAAGTTAGTCTCAAGCAGATCACTCCATATAATAAAGTTGCCACTCGTGTTTGTCATGTCTATCAACTTGACAAATATGTTCGTCTATCTTTCTCTAGTTCATCATCATGTACATCTGCTCCGTTCGAACTTCCACATTGTGATGTATGGACATCCCCCGTTTCAAGTATTTCTAGCAAATCTTACTATTTGGTTATCCTCGATGACTACACTCATTACTGTTGGACATTTCCCTTCCATCATAAATCTGATGTCCATCAGCACCTTGTGCACTTTTGTGCCTTTGTTCGCACACAGTTTGCACTCTATCAAGTGCCTTCAAGCTGACAATGGCACTGAGTTTGTGAACAATGCCACCGCTAGCTTCCTCGCAGCCAACGGCATCCTGCTACGTCTCCCCTGCCCCTACACCTCGGCTTAGAACGGCAAGACTGAATGCATCCTGCGCACCATCAACAATATAGTGCGCACTCTCCACTCTTCCATGTCTTCTGCCTATTGGGCTGAAGCTCTCGCCACAATCATTTATCTTCTTAACTACCGCCCATGCTTTGCCATACACAATGAGGTTTCCTTCTCTCGTCTCTACGGTCAGCAAACTGATCTGTCCTATCGTGTCTTCGGATGCCTCTGCTATCCAAACCATAGTGCCACCTCTACACACAAACTCGCTCCACGATCCACTGCCTGTGTCTTCCTCGGCTACCCTTCTTCCCACAAAGGCTATCGTTGTCTTGATCTCTTATCTTGCCGCTTATTCATTTCCCGTCATATTATCTTTGATGAGATGTCATTTTCCTTCTGTACTAACTCTGTAGGTTCCTCTATCCTAGCTTCGCTCGATTTCCTTATTGATGATAGCGACATGGTTGCCCCATCCTCCACGGATGTCGCGCCCACTATGCCCGGCGGGCGTGGTCTTATGCCCCCGTTTGGCTCATTTCCTTTGGATGATCCCACAGTCATCGCTTGTGGTACTCCCACTTCATCATCATCATCCCCGTTGCCACCTCGTGGTCGGTTCGGCCGTGTCTACAAGTGGCACGGTACCTCCACCATACCTCCGGCACCTTTGGCGCCACCGGCAGTCACGACTTGAGGTGTGTCAACGGCACCCCCAGTGCCTCAGGTGTTGCTAGGGACACCACCATCGCCTTCTGCATCTTCTGTTGATCCAGCCGCAGGATGGGCTATGACGAGCCTGTAGACATGCGCCATTTGGCCCGTCGACTATAGTGGTGTCTTCGTCTCCATTGCTGTCGCTTCGCCCCTGCTTGCTTCCTATCGTAGTGCTCTGGTTGACCTGTAGTGGCATGCGGCTATGGCCGATGAGTATCGGGCACTCATTGATAACGAGACCTGGCGCCTCGTTCCCTGGCTTTCTCATGCCAATGTGGTCAACGGCAAGTGGATCTACAAACATAAGTACCACACCGACGGGTCTCTCGCCGACCATAAGGCTTGCTGGGTCGTTCGCAGGTTCTCGCAGCAGCACGGCGTGGACTACGGCGAGACATTCACCCTAGTTGTCAAACCAGCCACGATCTGTGTCGTCCTCAGCATCGCTGTCTCGCGATCGTGGCAGATTCACTAGCTTGACGTTAAGAATGACTTTCTCCATGGCAATCTTGAGGAGACCGTCTACTGCCAGCAGCCTCCTGGCTTCGTCGACCCCTCTGCACCTGATCATGTCTGTTTGTTGCAGAAGTCCCTCTATGTCCTGAAGCAAGCTTCTCGCGCGTGGCACCAACACTTTGTCACGTATCTTCGCCAACTCGACTTCATGCCCTCCACTATTGATGCGTCTCTTTTTATTTATAAAGATCGAGACGACATTGCTTACTTGCTGCTTTACGTCGACGACATTGTCCTGACAGCCTCTTCACTGAATCTCCTGCGTCACATCACTGCGCGCTTCAGCTCGGAGTTTGTGATGACTAACCTCAGCACGGTCCATCACTTACTCGGCATCAACGTCACGCGCTCCTCTGACGGATTATTTCTCTCACAGCGCCAATACGCTGTTGAGCTTTTCCAGCGTGCTGGCATGTGCGAGTGCCACCCCACCACGATGCCTGTGGACTCAAAGTCCAAAATCTCAACTACAAATGGTGCCTCAGTCGCCAACCCGTCTAAATACTGTAGCCTCGTCGGGACGCTCCAGTACCTCACTCTTACCCTCTCCGACCTAGCCTATGCGGTCTAACAGGTTTGCCTCTTCATGCCCGACCTTTGGGAGCTGTATCTTACCCTTATCAAATGCATTCTCCGCTACTTCAATGGCACTTTTTCTGCTGGTCTACACATTGGTGCTGGTCCCGTCCAGTCTCACGGCATAATTCGATGTGGACTAGGCAGGGTGCCCAGACACTCGTTGCTCCACGTCAGGCTACTGTATCTACCTTAGTGATAACTTGGTGTCTTGGTCATCCAAGTGTCAGACCACTGTCTCTCGCTCTAGTGTTGAAGCAGAGTACTGTACAGTCGTCCATGTCGTCGTTGAGTGCTACTGGTTACGTTAACTTTTTTAGGAGCTTCATCTACCGCTACCTTCCGCCACTGTTGTCTTCTATGACAACGTTAGTGCTATTTACATGATAGTTAACCCCGTTCATCATTGTCGGACTAGGCACATCGAGATCGACATCCATTTCGTCCACGAGAAGATCGCGCTTGGTGAAGTTCGTGTTCTACATGTGCCGTTTTCACATCAATTTACAGATATCATGACAAAGGGCCTGCCTGTACAATTGTTTACTGATTTCAAATCTAGTCTATGTGTATATAAACTTCCCGCTACGACTACGAAGGGTGTTAGATATGTACATTTCTAGGTCCTTTTTTATGTATCAAAGTCCTTATGGCTATATTCACTCCAACCAAAAGGGTATGGAGTTTTTCTGCTATATCTGTAATTTCTCTACAGATATGTCTCCATTTATTGATTGTAATAGGTGTAATAACTTAAACACATACCTTTGATTTTTCTAGATTCTTCAGTGAAATTTGATTGACTGCGTCACATGTACTTGATAAATGCTTATGCTTTTTTTTTGTACATGTTCTGACTTGGTATGATATTTTTCTCAACATTTAACCTACCCAATTTGGGCTTCCATATTCCTATCCTGTTCACATTGGCCAAATGCTTCATACAATAAATAAAATTAGTGGATTTTACTTTTTTAGCTTTGACTTTGTCCCAAATTTACATTGATTCCAGTGACTTGTATTTGTAACTTGAACTTGAAGTACCTCAGCATTTTCCTTCCAATAAAAGGAGTTTAAAAGGCTTTTTTAACCTGCAGGAATGATGCCGGTGTACTTATACGGACTGAGAGACTAAGAACCAAAGATATAACACAAAAAGTGAAAGCAAAGAACTACTGGCAGGTAATTGAATTTTTTTCTAGCAATTTGAAAGGACCAACACGTGTAACACCTAGATAGATAACTATAAACTTAAACCTATCAGCATGTTGAATACTGGAAATGTAAATCATCTCTAATCTATAATAGGGAAAAGTGGGTGTGCTTACTATTACACTAGATTCTCCTCTTTGGTTTTTTTTCAAAGAAAAAAAAATGCATAGGACGCACTGCTCTCCTTTACACCAATTAACTTGCTATGTAATATTATATATGCGAGACTAGATTGTCTAAATAATTAGTTTTCAATTAATTTCCTGCAACTTCAAACATAAAAGGGATAAGAATACAATGTACTTATCTTGAAAATAATAATAATATCTGTCTACTTCAGGGAGGTGTTTGCTTGGCCTTCGCCGATGAGGTTTTATGCTGGTTGTATGGCACTGTTAGAGAAAGTAAGAGTTCTTTCTCCATTCTGAATTTCTAACTAGTTGCATTTTTCTCAAATTTTTTACGTATGACTTGTTGGTATTCATAATCATATGATACTTTCTTTATGCCTTATCTTACAGACGAGGACTACTTCCTGCAATTTGTACATCCATTCAATCGCATGGAACTTCTACGTGCTCAGTCTCCCTGCCCTGATGCCATCACTCATCATGTGGAGCAGCTCTCTGGCATCGCAGGCTAGATTAATTCCTGCACAGAACTTTGGCAATTAAAGGGCCGTTTGAGGTAGATCCGTTTTGAAGGATTCTATTTTATGGGTGCTGACTCTTAAACAGAACTTCTTCAATTATATAATGGTTGAGCTGACGACTTATCCAGCGCAAGCGATATAGGCTGACAACTTAATGGTTTGCTCTTTGAACTGCCAAAGAGATTTTAAATTGTCAAAACATTGTGTTTGTCCAGTAACATTAAGTTATAAATTAGGGAAATGGAGAGCTATGCGGCAGTGCTACTACTTCATGCTCATGCCACCGAGGCACCAATGATGTAACTCTACCAAATATCAATACCAAGGGAAATGGTATGAATGCTAGAGAGTTTCTAAACTGACATGTGGTATATAGCTTTGTTTTGAAATGTTATAAGTTGATAAGAGTATTAAATCATTAAGAAGTGAGAAACCCATCTCTACGGCTTTGTTAGGTTAATCCCTTCAATAAAGATAAAGGGATAGAAGGGATTAAGGGGATTGAAGGAAAATTAGTGGGAATCTTCTTCAATCCCTTTCTTATAGGGATTAACCGAACAAGTTTAAAAGACAAGCATGCCATTTTGGATTAAAAAACTTGTATTCCTGTCGCACGTCTGTCGCCTTGGCAGGGAGTCAAATTTAACGCTCTTCAATTGGATTTTCCAGAAGTATTTTGCCCCATTTAGGTATCATGAATGCAAGAATTATAGACGGGAAACATCTTGATTCCCACAAGATCTATAGAAATGAACAAGTCATTGATCTACAGTACATAATACTGCAAATTTCACAATTCACGGGGAACGTTCCAGTTCTAACAAATTTGGGAAAACCTTGCAAATTTATTGATTTCAAGGGAACATTATCCCACAAAAATTGGAGAAACTTAACCATCTCTATTCGCTATACACTCTTATCACGCTGCAAACCGGAGCATCCTATTTTGAAAACCGCTCCATATTTGACCCCTTTTTTTTTAAAATCCGTATTATAATTTATTTGAATTTCACCGGTTTTCTTTGATAACTTATTGGTTATTGAGGTTGTCGACGAAATAGCAAAGTATTGTGAAGATTTTTGGTACAATCTTAATTTGGTATAGCTATGATTAAGGGGGCAGTTAGAAGATTCATGGCTTTGTATAGGATGTAGTGTCTGGTCATATATATTCTTTTGTATTTCTTTCCTACAAGATGTAAATATGTAATATAGCTTATCATTGCTTATATATTGAGGGACAATAGGCTCTGTCATATTAGTTTTTCTATCTATATAGTTGTTATGAACTAACTTTAAAAACTTAATATATAAATATGCCATATTATCATATATTAGCAATTATTATTTAAAGTATTTTAAAGCTCATATAAACATAACATATCATCTATAATTTATTATATTTTTAAGCTTAATATGTAATCATGTGAAATTATTATCATAGTATTATTTTCACATTATTTCAAT
This sequence comes from Oryza coarctata, assembly GCA_030770085.1. NCBI lineage: Eukaryota > Viridiplantae > Streptophyta > Magnoliopsida > Poales > Poaceae > Oryza > Oryza coarctata. The sequence continues at coordinate 13,436,019 of CM061471.1, forward strand.
ATATATATTATTTTTATAATATATAACATATATTTATTTATATATTTGGCAGTAATGCGTGTGGGATGTGAAACAGTAGTAAATTATATCGGGAACCCTTGTCGCAAATTGCAGTGATGAAGCTGCAGTTACAACCTAACCTAATACAGGTTACTGAAATCTTCAATCAAAATACCCGTTGGCCCGGAGAAAAAAAAATATTTTTGGCCTGGCGAGAAAAAAAACACCCATTCGATTCCAGCCGCCGCACGCCATCGCCCATCAGACCCGGCCGTCTCCCATCCGGCTCGCCGGACAGCGCCGCTTGCGCCGCCGCGGGCTCTCTTCGAGGCCTCCCTTTTCCTCTTCCGAGCGAGTTAGTCCGCAGAAAGGAGAGCACGCGAGCAAGATGGGCGGCGACGAGTGCAGGAGCAACGACTACGGCGCCGCCGCCTACTGGGACGCCCGCTACTCCTCCCCCTCCTCCGGTGGCGACGGCGGCGCCGCGTTCTTCGACTGGTACCAGACGTACCCGGCGCTTCGGCCGCTGCTCCGCGCCCGCCTCCCCACCTCCTCCCGGGTCCTCATGCTCGGGTGCGGCAACTCCCGTACGCCTACCTCTACCTGCCTTCACCCACAAGCTGAAACTATTTGCGTACTCAAATTCAAGATTTCGCTGCTAATCCGTTGTTCTTGCCACATATTTATGGGAATGCACTAGTAGATGCGGTGCTCCAAAATCTCGCGCTGCTCGATCTAAGCCTGTAATAGCTCATCCCCATCTGACGGCGCATTTCTGATTTTAGAACATGCGTGCTCAGTGCTCGCTCGATACATATGGATTTTTATGTCCCACAGTTTGCTAACTAGGTGCTACTTGGGCGCTGCAGAGTAGGTGTTGTTCTGTCAAGGATACTCTGCTTATTTTTCAACTAGCTACAACTCTATTTCGGCAGTTGAAATTTACCATGTTGAACTGTTATACAGTTACGGAAAAAAAAACTGATATACAGTCACTCCTATTCATTGTATGACGCTGTTTGATCTTATTTTAGCAGTTTTATCGGAGGACATGGTGAAGGATGGCTACGAGGAGGTAGTAAACGTAGACATTTCATCCGTAGTCATTGAGCAGATGAGGGAGAAACACGTGGATATTCCACAGCTTACATGTAGTGTTTTCTTGGTAATTTCATATTCATAGTTTGTGAATTATGGTTTATATGTGAGGTCTATTTACTTGGTGTCTTATGTTTTAAGATTTCCAGATGGATGTTAGGGACATGAGTTTGTTTGGTGACGGAACATTTGATTGTGTCCTTGATAAAGGTACATTAAGCATTCTATTTACTGAGAGACGTGATATTGTTTTTTTCTCTCAGATACGCAGGAGGGCTACGCTTCATTGCATTAAGAAGACATAAGCACTTACAAAGAAAGGATCATAAACAGACCCCTCCAGAAACAAACACACCTCACAACGCACACATGTCATGAAGGCGATGCATTACCAGCACAAGAAAAGAATGATTAGGTGGCCGGGGCAAGCGACCTACAAAAGGGCTCATGAAGCGCATGGTCTCCTGCTAAACTCCACAAAACACTCTCATTTGCCACAGCCTGCACAACCACCATAGCATTTTGACTAGCACCCTCAAACACAGTCATTGCGGTGCTTCCAAATCTCCCAAGCTACTAAAATAATCAGCGAGTTCAGCCCTTTTCTTAACTCCTTGGGATCCTCCTTGATAACTCTCCACCACCATCCTGAGAAACGAGTTGTCGAGGGTTGGGGAGTCGCCTCAATCAATCCCAACTTCGAAAGGATTACAGTCCAAACTTGGCAGGATACAACACATGAAGCAAGAATATGCTGGATAGATTCACCATCTTGATCACAAAGGGGACAAGCGGCAGGGTGTGGTAAACCTCTTTTGGCAAGGCGGTCCGCTATCCAACACCGATTGTTAATTGCTAACCAAATGAAGAATTTGCACCGTAATAGGGCCCAGCTCCTCCAAATTCTCTTCCAAGGGGCAAACTTGATGGATCCTAGGAAGTAAGCCTTGTAGGCTGACTTATCTGTGTAAGATTCCGACCTTGTAAGCTTCCATATGTGCTGATTTGAAACCTCTTGTTGCAAGAGCACTCCCTCCATCAATTCCCAAATGACTTGGACAGTGAGACCTCCTTTGATATCTGCCACCCACCTATTAACCAAAGCTTGCGCTACAGTGTGTTGCTTCCTTGACCTTCAGGGAATTGATTCATAAAGATTGGAGAGCCAATTTAGCAATCGTTCTTCCTTGCAGCCATCTATCAGTCCAGAACCTGGTATTCTTCCCATCGCCAACTGTAGTTACCACTGCTACATCAAACAAAGATTGAGCACTATGAGGCACTTGAACCTGCAAACCTGCTCAAAGTCGGGAGGAGTCTGTCTTTTGAAACCACAGCCACTGCATGCTTAGAGCCCAACTTAGCTTTTCCAAATTGTGAATACCAAGGCCATCATAAGAAAGAGGTCGGCAAACGTGTTCCCAAGAAACAAGACAATTACTGCCATTGGCCTTCTCTTGACCTTTCCAAAGAAAGCCTCTTTGTTTTTTATCAATAGCTTTAATCACCCGTTTGGCTAGATCCATTGCCATCATTAGGTAAATAGGAATAGCCGTTCGAACCACATGGACCATAACGAGCTGACCAGGGCACGTGATATTGTTAATGCTCTTGTGGAATATTTTTTTTATGGAATTTACTGAATAAATTCATTTAGGTTATTTGTTTATTTTTTTTGCCACTACTCTTACCGTCTTCTGATGGAATTATGGAAATTTCTGAAGGTACATTGGATGCTATGATGGTAAGCTTTACTTGTTGCACAAACAACATTTTAGCTTTCTGTTCAGGCATGAAATAAATCATATGACCAGTATTGTTGTTACATTTGATTTTACTATTTCAGTGTGGTGATAATGCTCCTCTTGGCGCTTCCAAAATGCTAGCAGAAGTGGCAAGGTGTGGCATGAAAGTTTATCCATTTCACTCTTTTCAAACTAGTTGATCCCCATTGATTCAGTATGTTTCATATTGAACTATTTTTCCCCTTGCAGGCTTCTTAGGCCTTGTGGGATCTACATGTTGGTACATCCTCTAAATCTAAACAATACTGTGTAATCAATGCATGTGGAATGATCTTATGGAAGCAATGATGTTCTTTTGCAGATAACGTATGGTGCTCCTAAGGAACGAGTGCAACTTTTGTACCAAGCTGGAAGCCAGAGAAAAATTGAACTATACATTATGCGTAAGTACAGAATATCTTTCTTCTTGTTTTTGTTCTGCTATTTCTTGATTCATGGAGATGGGCATTATTTGAAATTCCAGAAGGAAACACTGAATAGTGGGAGATTCAGGATTGAGTCGAAAAGGAAGCGCTGGTTCTAAAGATTGATTGATTCTAAATTTCTAATGGAAAATCTTAAAAATTTAATTTGACACTATGGTTTTAGTTTGTTACATAGACCCTGATATTAAATATACTGTTATCATTTTGCAGCCACACCTGGATACCAGTTGAAATGCAGCAAAGGTGTTTCACTTGCACAACATATCATGGAGGAAGTTTCACTGACAGCGGATGGTCAATTACCACCTGACTGTGTTCTAAAAGATCCAGAGTCGCATTTTATTTATATTTGCCAAAAGCCAGATGCAGCTAATGGAGCTAATTCTGTGGTTACTAATGAAGGGGAAACCATAACTTCAAAATGATCTTTTGTATCCTTAATTTGCATTTTATTTTGGGTTGCTGATGAGCCTTGGTATGGTAAGTGCTCATAATAAATTGTGTCAGCTGTTACTATTGGATGAAAATCACGATCCTCCTTGGCCGTCTGGGGCACCGAGGGTTGCCAATCTATTCTCGACATTTATTCTCGGAACTTGGAAGATCTGACACACAATTCATATGCATTTCAATATGTTGTTGGAAGGGGGCCAGCTGAGTTGTGAATTTTTTGGAGAACTGCTAAGTTGCGTTAAGTTCGTTTAAAATGACCGAGTTTCTCTTTTTCACTACTACAAGTTTACAAGCTAATATCAATACCCATAACATCAGGATTCAGAGTGCTTTTGATATTATGAGAAGGAACACTGTATGAAGTGTATATAGAGCGGTGTAAGCAAACTGAACTTCCTGGGCCGACATATAGTCAGTCAATGAGACATTTCCCTATTATATTTCTCCACTAGTTACATAGAACGAGTTATATTTTTATACTCACTTTATATAAAAGATTTAACTTAAAAATACTATGGTTGAAGAGATACGGTTCTGAGTTAATTTCACTCTCTTGTTCAACTAGTAAAGTAAAGTGATATTAATTAAGTGCACACAACATTTTAGTCACATATACTATATATTAATTAGGCTAGGATGTCATACATTCCTTTTCAAATGATACAATGTCTTCGTCGGTTTAACTTACTCGTATAAACACATAGGCATATAATCAAATGTCTAAAAACATATCTAATTAAGTGCACAAGACCACATTCTAATTAGGCTAAGATGCCATACATCCTTGAAGGATCCGATGATCTGATGTGTTTGTTAGTCCAACCCACATTTAGAAACACGTCTCTTTTTAACCATATACTGACTCATATGCACAATTATGAGGTTGATTCTAATATCATTTGTAAGGGTTGACCCTAATACAATATGTAAAAATCCACCCTCTAGAACCATGCAATCCAACCCATTTGATGGCAAACCCACTTACACATAGCATTCTAATTACACTTTTTATTTTCTCTTCATGTACAGTGGTTAACCTAAAAGTGTTATAATTAGAGAGATAATGTCTTATAAATTGTTTCCACTCTTGCTTAACTAGCAATGTGATACTAATCAAGTGCACACATCACTCATAAACCACATAAGCTATATACTAATTGGATCAGAATGTCACAACAAGAGTTCGTCATGGTATGTATTTAAAGGAGATTAAATATATAATGATATTAAATATGAATGAATAAATTAACGTATATGCTTCCTTGTATTATTTTGTTTAAAAACCTATACATGAATTTTATATAGTACTGTTTAAAATTTATTTTTTAAAATTTTATAATAGTTAAATTATTATTTTTACCCTTAAGTAATTATTACAAATCACTCATCATTAAAAAAAAAACAAAGGTTACAGAGAGAACCGAGTGCTTTCAATAGAATTTTGTGAGTTTCGTTGACTCTACTCTCTGTTTTGATGTACTATACATCTATATGTTTTTGCACCGTTTATGAACTGTTAAGAGAACTAAAAATTCTGTTCATGAACCGAGTGCTTTCAATAGAATTTTGTGAGTTTCGTTGACTCTACTCTCTGTTTTGATGTACTATACATCTATCTGTTTTTGCACCGTTTATGAACTGTTAAGAGAACTAAAAATTCTGTTCATCAGAAGATGAAAGCACCAGATGTGAGATTCCGGTTTTTCTGAAGGAGGTCCAGTGCATCCGGTAATCCGATCCCACGCACGGCCACCTCCCCCATTTCCCTTTCCAAAAGCCCAATGCTGTACCATCGAACTCGAACGGTCGAAAAGAAAGGAAAAACCAGAAGAAGGCCGAAATAAAGAGGAGGAAAAGAAAAGGGAAAAAAAAATAGAAAAACGCGCACACACGGGCTTCCCCTGTGCCAAGCGGCCGCGCATCGCAGCCGAGAAGAGCACTGCACTGCACCGCACTCGCCGCCGGCTCCGCGCCGACCTATCCTCCCCTCCCTCTCCTCAGGCACGAATCCACCGCAAGCCGCCCAGTCGGGTCCCAACGCTCGCCTCCGTCGCCCTCTCGCCTGGCGTCCGCCTCCTTGGGGAGGGTGGTGGGGTCTGCCCTATGGCGAGCGGCGGCGGCGGCGGCGATGACGCGGGCGTGAAGCGCGTGGCGGACCGCTACCTGAAGCGCGAAGTCCTGGGAGAGGGAACCTACGGCGTCGTCTTCAAGGCCGTCGACACCAAGGTCATCTCATCCCCCTTCTCCCACTCCTAAAACCCTCCTCGTTGCACATCGTCGCGGCGGGGCGCTGATCTGCCGCTGCCTCTAGAAATTTAGTTGCCGTTCAGCTAGTTCGGCTCTCCAGTTCGATCCGACTGCTCGGTGGAGAGGCAGGTGGTCGGGTGATTGAGCTTTAGGGAGTCTTGGTCCCGGCAGCTTGTGAAATCGCGTCGTTGAACGGATGGGTTCCCCATGGATTGGGTAGAGCTGTTCTTCTGCAGGGGCAGTCTAGGTTGGCAACAAATGACCCGTGGTTGAGCCACATGAACGCAATTCACCTGGTTTTGTTCACTGGCGTGTTGATTGAGCTGGAGGTGTTGACACTGTGAGGGTGTTTGACCTGTGGTGCCCGTTTTGCCATCTATTCTTAAGCAAATCACAGTTTATCCCGTTTGATGGCAGGGGATCTGTGGGATTGCAGGGTTTGCTATGTTCTGGACTCATGTATCTTTGTATTCTGGGCTATAGGAGGCCAGGCTTTCACTCTACAAATTTTGTATGTGCACCCAGTGCTTTTAAGTTTCAAGTTTACTACTATATCAGCGGTTTGGAATTTATTGTCATGACATTTTACTTCTTGCTTTTGTTAACTTTTGTTGACATCATAGCTGTACTCCCCTTTGTTTGAGCTAATGTTAGTGTTATTGAACTTTTATGTGTTCCTCGTTTTCAGACTGGGAATACAGTTGCAATCAAGAAAATCCGACTAGGGAAGTACAAAGAAGGTGTCAATTTCACTGCATTGAGGGAAATTAAACTTCTTAAGGAGCTGAAATATCCTAATATTATAGAGCTAATTGATGCTTTCCCCTACAAGGGAAACTTGCATCTTGTATTTGAGTTCATGAAGACTGACTTGGAAGCTGTCATACGAGATAGGAACATTGTATTATCTCCTGCTGACACAAAATCTTATATTCAGATGATGTTAAAAGGTTTAGCCTTCTGCCATAAGAAATGGGTGCTACACAGGTAACTACTATCTTGCTAATTTTCTTTTAGAGAGGGTAGCCTTTGACACAATCTGTGCTGTAGGGATATGAAACCAAATAATTTACTCATTGGCGCTGATGGGCAGCTTAAGCTTGCTGACTTTGGTCTGGCACGAATATTTGGGAGTCCAGAGCGGAACTTCACTCATCAGGTTCCTTTTTGTGGAATTGTACGGATTAGAATTTAATTCTTTGTATACTTGAACTTCAGAATCTTGTTGCTGAAACAAAATATGCAATGAAAATTTCTTCAAGTATATTGATATTTCTTTTGTATTTTTTGAACTGGGTCAATATTGCTGTTTGATGGCTTTGCTGTTCTGTTTATCAAAAAAAGAAACACTGAACATCCTTGTGAATATTTTATGCCCTTATGCTTTATCCTTTTTTCAACAACAGTAGGCACGTAGGAAGTAGAAAAGCTTAAATCTTCATGGATGGAACAAAATGTATACTTGTGGGGAAGTTCTTATGGTATTTCCTGGATATTTTAGTTGGAAGACTTGGATTTAGAATAAACGTCAATGATTACTGATTTCGGAAGTATATGCCCTTCTAGAATAACCATTTTCTTAGTAAATATTAATAGTGTTGGGACGACAGTTTCATTCTGAATCATCTGTGCTGATTTTCATTCACCATCATATCTAGAGGTTCTATTGATCCATCTTTTTATCAGTTATGTCAATGAGTATCATGTAGTCAGGATTGATTCTACACTTATTACAGCAATGCTGTGTGCTTTTGCTTGAATGAGCGTTCTTTATTTTTTTAGTCTCACTTTGAATCATATTATCCTGATGCTGGTGATCACTTCAGTTTTGAATTTTATTTGTCCACATATAGGTCTTTGCACGATGGTACCGAGCACCAGAATTATTATTTGGGACCAAGCAGTATGGATCTGCAGTTGATATTTGGGCTGCTGGTTGTATTTTTGCTGAACTGCTGCTTAGGCGACCGTTTCTCCAGGTTTAACCAACTCTTATAGTTTTATGCTAGTTTTATCAATGGAGCTCTGTGTAATTTCAATTTATTTATAACAAAGCACTTTTTATGCTCTGATAATGTTGCATGGCTAAGTTTGTTGTTCCTATGTGTTGTGATAACTGCATGGGTACTGTTACCTCAAAATGTTGTTTTCAAAGCCAGATTAGACTGTTATTTAACTGGATATGGTCAGGCTCTGGTGAGGTGATTGAACTGAACCTGTAAACAGGCTGATTTAAACTTGTAAGGGGTTTAAATTTGACAAACTGTTTTAATGGGAATAGTAAAAATGTTCCTCTGTGGATTTCAACCTTTGTCTGTAAATTCTGTAATAGAAGAAGCTACTTCCTCTGTGCATGTGGTTGATATTAGATTTATTTAATGAATGCATTATAGTAGTCTAGCGCTAGTAGGTTCACACAAATTAAGCCTAGTTTAATATAACAAAATTATGTATGTCATGTGGGGCTGCACGTACAGCCGCTAGCGCATGACAGTTGCTGGGCTCCTCGTGACCAACACACCAACTATTTTGGCTCCTCCACAAGTTTAGTAGCAAGTTATCCTTAATTAGTTATTTCCTAATTTTGCTAGATCATTTCCACTGCTAGTTTGTTTGTTTCCTTAGGATTAAATTATTTCCATTGTTAGTTTATTTCCTTAAGGTTAGGATTTGGTGTTTTGTTTCCTGTTTAGTTTGGGCCTCTCCTATATAAGGGCTTGCCTGAGAATATGAATGCAAGCTGAAATTTGTCCCACAATCTCTCTCTCCTAGCGCAATGGTGTTGGGGAGACAAGGCGTGTCATGCCCTTGTCCTTCTGCCAGCCACAGCACAGTTATTATCTCTGACTGATTCCCAGAATCCCCTGAGCCACGTGACAATGTACACTTTCACAATAATGTTTTTTTAGAGAACCAGTTAGACCAGTGAACCGACGAGTCATAGTATTGGCTGGGTCGATGCCTGAAATCCACCAGTTTTCATGCTTGAGGTCATTGTTTACTATATGTGAAATCTGCCATAGTTGTTTACCAGTAGTTTTCAGTAAGGAAGCTACTTCTAGAAACCTATGCATGGGGAGAAAAGGGTTGAATTTCTAGATTCACTAGGGTATTGTTTCTTTCTTATTATTTCCTTTTCTATGTTTCCTGGAAGGTAGATTTTGTGGCATTTGCTCTTAGGCCTTACTTTCAAGCGGTAGATCTGATTAGTCTCTTCAAAACTATTTTAGGTAGAAATAGTGTTATTCCTTTCTCCAGTCTTACAGGATATAGGCGCTTGTTACTTAGTTCATGGGTATCTGCTTGATTTTCTGTGCAACATAGAGCTTACTGCCTGAGATTTGGTTACCCTGGCTACTTGTTCTGGCCATACATATTTTGGCCGAAGAAGGGTTTTCAGGTTAGCAAACTTTAATGTTCTGATTACTGGTGGGGTTCTTTTAGCATTGAAAATTAAAACTGTAATTCCTTGTTATTGTTTTACTTGAATTTTGTGGACTTCTATTTTGGGAGGAATTTTTTTTGTGAACTTGATGCATGGAGAAAATATTAATGCACATGGGACTGGGCTGGAAAAAAAGCTCATTTAGCTGGCTTGATGGCTCAGTTTAAAATTGCTCCGATTGATTTGGTTTTTCTTTAAAATGAAAATTATTCAATTTTGAACGAAAGTTGTTTTCACTCTTGCTCGGCTCGGCTCATTTGCTCGTTAACAAGAATAGGCTCAATTGATAGAGAAAAATATAATGAATTATAGAAAAATAATTTTGAAGAAAGCTCGATAAAAAGCTAACCAAGCCTTTTTCTACCCCTGCATGGGAGGCTAGATAACATGAACATATGGACATGTGCTGATCTCAATGTGCATAATTCTTTTCACTCAACTGAAAGGCTTCTTATTAAGGCCAGCTGTAGCAGTTTGTTTGTTGCTTTGTGTCTTGCTGCAGGTCCTCTTGAGTTTCCTGATTTTTTATCCTGTGTATTTTCCAGAAATATGGAATCATGAAGTCGAATATTCTTGTAGTAGATTTATTTTCTTTATTGATTTTTTAATTATAAATTTATTTTCTTTTTCTAAACTTACAAGTCAAGTTCTTAGATGCAGTAGAGGGGTTAAATTCATTTTAAGGGCTTTTAGATGCTCATTTAAATTTTTCATCATGTATGAAAGGCTTTTCATGTCACTATCCACTGTTTTCTTTGTGAGAAGCTGCAATTGGTTGAAAATATTTTTGTAATATGTCTAACTATGGTTCTCTATTTGATTTTCAATAGACAAGTTGTCTACTTCCTAAGATCAGATCTGTCTGCATCTTTAAGTAATGCTCTACTGTCGTAACTTCATTTCTTACAAATCAAGTGTTTTGTAAAGTTTGGGTTTTAGAACCACTTAAGATAGCATATCCCATTATCCCCATATGTATTTTGTAAGCATTGTTTCTTAAATCCCTAAGGATGCTACTCCTATAAATCCTTAAGGATGCTACTCCTATATTTCTATGAAAATGTGATATGATATTTAACAATGGGCAGCGATTTTTCATTTGTTAGTTATATCTTAGAAGCTTTAACGGGCCCCCAAGTAATTAAAAGTTATTGTTGCAGGGTTCTAGTGACATTGATCAACTTGGGAAGATCTTCGCTGCATTTGGAACTCCAAAGTCTTCTCAATGGCCGGACATGGTTTATCTTCCAGATTATGTTGAATACCAATTTGTCTCTGCACCTCCACTTCGCTCATTGTTTCCAATGGCCAGTGATGATGCATTGGATCTTCTAGCAAAAATGTTTACATATGATCCAAAAGCAAGAATTACAGCTCAGCAGGCTCTAGAACACAGGTATGCCTTTGTTACTGATCAATGGAACATCTGCTCTCTACCTCTGTTAGTACCATGCCATATAAAACCATGTTTATCTTTCCTTTTAAGGTACTTTTTATCAGTACCAGGGCCAACAAAACCATCACAGCTTCCAATGCCACCATCGAAGGGTGATTCAGAGAATAACAAAATACCAGACTTGAACCTTAAGGACGGCCCTGTTGTGCTGTCCCCGCCAAGAAAGTTGCGCAGGGTGATTGCCCATGAAGGGATGGAAGTCCATATGCATCGAACAGACAGAATGGAAGAGCATCATTCAGGGGCGAGGCTCATGGATGACAAGTCCAGCCAGAGTTCTAGAATACCAATGTCAGTTGATGTTGGAGCTGTTTTTGGCACACGACCTGCTCCTAGGCCAACGTTAAACAGGTAAACGACACAAACCTCGATGAATGAAAGTTTGGAACTCATGTCCTTGTCTAAATGGCTAGTGAACCTAATAATTGAAACATTTATGATTGGGTGTGCTCAGCTCACCCATTATGTGGAATAATTGAACGTATTTATTTCCATTTTGCAGTGCCGACAAGTCTCGTTTAAAACGGAAACTTGATATGGATCCAGAATTTGGGTACACGGAGTAATCACCATTTTTTCCATACTGGCTTGTCGATTTTGAAAATATTCTTTGGGGAGATAGTTCCACTATCTACCAACAAAAGAGGATTGTGTCCAAAGCCATAAAAACTTCACTGAAGGGCGCTGACAGGATGACACAACCAACTATGCTGTTATCGTTTTTAACTGCCAAGGCTCAAGAAGAGGAAACTGAAGAGTTACGTGCTACTACGATGCTAATTTACACAAGGACGTGCACATGCCATTTCAATTGGCTGGCATACATAAATTTGTAATCTTTATTGCATAGAGTTTGCTTGTGTGAGCATGTTTCTTCGAGTGTTCGCAAAGATTGTGATGAAGTGTCTGTTCTCAAGTTCTTTCTGGTGTCAATTTTCTTTCACTTCCTGTATGAACATTGAATTTTGATTGTTGTTTAGTCGGTCATCTTAGGTACAGTAATTCATGTAACCAGGAGCGTCTTATAATATCTGAGTATTGACGTCTTCCTGCAAGACGCTGTAACAATGCATGGGTGGAAAAAAAAAGAGAAATAAGAGCAAGTTTTTGAACGATGATTTTTTATGTGTTTAAGGTATCTAGGGCTTTCTAATGTGAACGTTATATTATCCTCTTCTTTAATCTATGCATTCAAAATTCAAATGGGTATCCAGATGTCTTCTATTAGTGAAATTTCTTTGATTTATATACACCATGTGGGATGGTTAAATGTAATGAAAATGCATCCCATGTTCGACGCGAGGATTCAAAATGCATTGAACCATAGAATTATTTTTTAAAGACTGAAATATATTAGCGTTAATCGGCTTGTTTCCTCCCAACGTCAACTATGTTTAGACGAGCGTAATGTTACTCGGGCTTCGGAAGTGATGGCACAAACAAAATAGAAATGACGGTGCATAGGAGATGGGTTTCGAGGCATGTCATATGAAAAGGTCCATACGCTAGAGGACAAATCGCCATGTGAAATGGATACTTTTGCTAACTTTACAACTGCCCTAACAAATAATGTGTGCAGTATATGCATGTGAACTTCTAAAAGAATCTAACTAAATAGTACCATCTACCATATGTGTGGCATGTACTTGAATCCATATTATTTTATTTATCTATTCTATAAAATATAGCATCTACTCGAATCCATATAATATCTTACGACGATAATGACTATTAATGATATATTATATAATTATAAATTTATACTATAGGTTAAATTTACATAATGAAAATAAATTATTTTACTATTTTTATGAGTTATTATTTATTAATAGTAATTATACACTTTTTATTTGGACAATGATCTAACAAAAACTATGTCTAGTTTACTATATGAGCATTACCATAATACCTATCCTAATGTCTAAAGTGCCGTGTACTCTCTTATTCCCAAAATGAACTTTAGCAATGAGGAGAAAAGAATAAAATGTGCTTTATTAATAGAAAAATAATATTAATGGATGAGTTAGGTAAAAGATATTTAAGAAATGAAATTTCTTGACTTGTGAAGCAAGGTAGTCAAGAATTTAAAAATTAGGATAATGTTTAAACTAAAACAACTTATTTGAGACATAGGAAGTAGGATTTCTATGAGTTGACAACATATTTATTGAGAGAGAGGATTAGATTAAGTCTCGTGTAAAAAAATAAAAAAACAACTAACAAAAAAAAGAGAAAAGATGGAGAAGAGAAAGATGATTAGAGGATACTTTATTTTCAATCCACAGGTAGAAATAATGCATTGAGAAAGTAGTTTTTAGAATAATTATGTCTATTTATATATGACTTTATAAACACTAGCGGTGCATGTTTTGGGGTTACCCTAGTACACAATATGTTTTATCCCTACTTCTTTATTGTAGTTGATTATGTCATAAAACATCATTTTAAACATATCTTCTCAGTCAAATTCAAAATATCATATCTTTTAAAATATACCATGAAGATAATTTATGTTGAAATTATAATTGACAAGAAAGATAACTAATACAAAAGTTAAACGTTACTAGGAGATATATTTAGGTAAAAATCGAACAACAAACCTCAGCCATATATGATCAAATAACTACAACAGTCAGTATTAGGTAGATTAACCTTACGATTTTAAAACTCATGTTTTTATATAGATATAGATAAGTAATATTACTATTGCTTTCCAAATAAGCTAAGAGAGCGTAAAAGCGCTTTTGACCGTATCTATTCCCCTCAAAATGAGCCGAAAATTTCCATTAAAAGAGAGCCATCATATCGGAATCAGAACCCACTACAGGATTCGCACTCGCACGGGCTCGAGACCGACACGATACCGACACACGGCCACAGTTCAGGGCCGAGCACGGCGCGGCCGCACCCGATCCCCGTCCTCGGAGTCCGCGCCACGGCCCCGGCCGCCGTTTCGCGGGCTTTTCTTTCTCTGTGTCTTCCGCCCCGGGGCCCACCCAGCTCCCCTGACCCCCGGGCCCGCGCGTCATTCTCCCTCACCATAAACCCTCTAGAGTATAGGCCCCCTAGTAGTACTACTGTAACTGCGACGCATTCGTCATATATCAACTACCGCTTACCACCACCTCCTCCGCCCCCGCGCCGTTGCTAAACCCCGTACTCCTACTCCCCCTCCCCCATCAGCATGGATCGCGCCGCGCGGCTCGCCCGCCGCCTGGGAGGCGGCGGCGAGACCGTACCGAAATCCCGCAAGGGGCGGGGCCGACGGAGCGGCGACGACGCGGGGCCGGTGGTCATCATCGACATCGACGACGAGGACGACGACGTCGGTGACCGCGGCGGGGCTCGTTCGGCTCCGGTGAAGAGGGAGGTGCCTGTGGGGGCCGTGGCTACGCGGACGCGATCGCGGAGGATGGCGATGATGCAGGCGCCTGTCACGCCGGTCGTGGCGGAGGAGCCGCCGCCGAGCAGGAAGAGGAGGAAGGGGGCGGCTTGTGCGGAGGCGGGCGGCGGAGGGCCGTCGAGGCCAGCGTCGAAGCGCCGCGTGCGCTCGCGGCGATCCTCGGGATCAGCGGACGGGCGTGGAGCGCGCAAGCGTAAGGAGCCGGAGGTGGAAGGGGAGGCAGAGGCGGAAGCGGAAGCAGAGGCAGGGGTGCTCGCTTGTGGAGAATGGATTGAAGTGCCACTGATTGACGGAGGTGAGAGCAGCGGGCGAGCGGATGATGCTTCCCGCAATGATAATGGCGAGTCTCACGTGTGTAATGCGATTGGCATTGATCAGGTAAACGAAGAGCATCGTGTCACTGGTAGGGATCGAATTGAGGAGCACTGCAGTAACGGGGAAGCCAGTGTTGCCAATTCGAATCATGATGGAGGTGTGCGGGATGGCTGTTTTGATATGGACGAGGAGATCATCACGGGGGGCGAGGATTGTGGGAGCACTGTGTTAGCAGTCGTGGATCCAGTGAACGAAGAGTTGACTCCCTATGAGGATGATTATGACAACGAAATGTTGGAGGAAAAGCTTGTTGGAGATGTCATTCGTGCATACAGCAATGGTGCTGATTTGGATACAAATGTAGTGGACTGGGAAACCGAGGATGAGATGGAATTTGATGATGACAATGATGATGATGACAACGACGACGATGATTTTAAGGGTGATGCTGATGAGTGTGACAAATCTGTACAAATGCATGACTCTTCTAAGGCGGAAGCACAAGATTTGGTGAACCACAATGTTGATGTTAGTGAAGTGGGGCGTCATGAGGATCAGGAGGCTATCAAGGATGAGATGGAGTCAAAGGGAAAAGGAGCTCTCAGTTTTAATGAAGGGAGCTTGCATATAGAAATTCTTGACTCTGACGAGGAAGTCAAAGTGGTCAATGACACAAGAAATGCCTTAAGAAGAAAGCCGTTAGTGCCAGCAAAGTTACCGATTGTGCCATCTTGTGTTGCATGGAGAACTCGGTCATCGTGGGGTATGAAGGAAGACAGGATTTCGTACAATACATATTTTGAGGCATTATCTGATGAGCCAAAAGAGGATGATGAGGATACTGAAGTGGAATTGGATGATGAAGAGGATGATGAAAACGATGACGATCATGATAGTGATAGCTGTGATGAAGAAAATGAAGAGGAAGAAGAGGAAAGAGAGGAGGAAGAGGAAGAGGCTCAAAGGAGAAAGCAAAAGAAAGGGATTGACTCATCTGATGATGCTTTAGATTGTGGCATTGATTGGGAGGAAGATGATTATCCAGAGGTTGATTTTACTCGGCCACACACCTTTCAGAAAGATGGCAGTGAGGCCCCTGTGGGCGGCGAGGCTTTTACGCAGCAACAGAAGAGATCGCGATTTACATGGGAGCTTGAGAGGAGGAAAAAACTGAAGCTTGGCATGATGAAGAATCATCGTTTTTATGAACGAGACCTGGAATCAGATTCCAACTCATCCAGTTCTAGTCAGAATAAAAAAAATGGATGTCAAGGGAGTGGTGATCGCAGAACTGGGAGGAAAAGGAAGAATCCATCATCAAAATCTGGTAAGAAATCCAGCCGCATGCTAAAGAGGCAGTCTCTTCTGAAGCTTCTGATGGACAAGATGTGTAGCAATGATGATGGGAAGTCTTCTCTTTTTGACCAGAAGCCCCAGATTGAGTATAGTTTCAAGGATTTGCATCCATTGGTTTTTTCATTTGGGGATGACGATCCTAGACCAACTAATAGGTCAGAGCAAGATGCTGCACTGGATAGGCTATGGGCTGATTTAGACTTCACTTTAGAGTCGGAGAACATTGGGACTTATTATGATGATGAGGTACTTTTGCTGCATGAATTTATCTGGCATTGCTGACGTTCTATTATTTTCCTTAATGGGGTTGATTTGATTATGGAACATGGCAACCCTATCTGTATTACATGTTTGTTGCACTAATCTTTCCAGAGAAAATAAGCTGGGTATTGACATAGGTTTTTGTTAATCATTCATCGCCATTGCTGCCCAATTTGCTACATTCTATTTTACCAGTATTTGTGGTACCAATATTTGGCAACAACAGTCTTAACTTGCCAGTTCTAAAATAGTGTATGTATATGTATTTTGTGCTAGTGCCATATTTTACTCTTTAACAATAAACATATATTTATTTGTTTGGAGAATAAATATTCCTTAATGTTATCTCTGTATAACAGCAGAACACCTTTTGATGGTTGACAACAGGAGATTCTGGTCAATTTTAACTATATTATATTCTGTAATTCTCCAAAATTTTCTAGTGTGACAAATTTGATGCATTCATTTTGGTGTAATCTAGTCAAGGTAACCAATTTGAAATAATTAACACTTGTTGTTTTGTAGGGCCAAGAGAGCAGTCTGCTAGATCTTGCACTTGCTCCTATTACACCTTGTTCTAGAGGGAAACATGAATTTATTATTGATGAGCAAATAGGAATCAGGTGCAAATACTGCTCCTTGGTAAATCTGGAAATCAGATTTATTTTACCATTGCTGGTGAGTTTAGTATTTCTCAAAACTTCTGGCTTGCTTCCCACGACACAAGTTGATGAATTCCATTACTTATCTTGTTCTTCCATTCCAGGCCTCCAATTTTGCAGAGAAACCTGCATGGCGAAACAGCTCTTGTTTGAAGACTGCGTTGATGTGTCCTGATCTCTATGAACAAACAGGGACTGGTGATGGACAATCTCAAGATTTCCATATAAATGGAACTGTGTGGGATCTCATTCCTGGCGTTATTACTAGTATGTATCAGCATCAACGCGAGGCATTTGAGTTTATGTGGACAAATCTAGTTGGTGATATTAGGCTTAATGAACTAAAGCATGGAGCTAAGCCTGATGTTGTTGGAGGATGTGTGATCTGTCACGCCCCAGGGACAGGAAAGACCCGTTTAGCTATTGTGTTTATCCAGACATATATGAAGGTGTTACCAGACTGCCGACCAGTGATTATTGCTCCTCGTGGGATGCTGTTTGCTTGGGAACAAGAGTTCAAGAAATGGAATGTCAATGTTCCTTTTCATATAATGAACACTACTGATTACTCTGGGAAGGAAGACAGAGACATATGTAGGTTAATAAAGAAAGAGCATCGGACTGAAAAGTTGACTAGGCTTGTAAAACTGTTTTCATGGAACAGGGGTCATGGTGTTCTTGGAATTAGTTATGGTCTATATATGAAACTAACATCCGAAAAGTCTGGCTGCACTGGAGAAAACAAAGTGAGAAGCATTCTTCTTGAGAACCCTGGTTTGCTTGTTCTTGATGAAGGGCACACACCTAGGAATGAACGCAGTGTCATCTGGAAGACGCTGGGAAAAGTTAAAACCGAGAAGCGTATAATTCTCTCTGGAACTCCTTTCCAAAATAATTTTCTTGAGCTTTACAATATTCTCTGTTTGGTGAGGCCCAGGTTTGGTGAAATGTTTTTGACTAAAACAAGAGTGGGTCGAAGGCACTATGTCTCAAAGAAGCAACAGGATAAATTTTCTGATAAATATGAGAAGGGAGTTTGGGCTTCCTTAACTAGTAATGTAACTGATGATAATGCAGAAAAGGTAAGATCAATATTGAAACCATTTGTTCATATCCATAACGGGACTATTCTTCGAACTCTTCCAGGGCTTAGAGAGTGTGTGATTGTTCTGAAACCGCTACCACTTCAAAAGAGTATCATTAAAAAGGTGGAAAACATTGGATCTGGTAACAATTTTGAACATGAGTACGTTATTTCTTTAGCCTCCACACATCCTTCCCTTGTAACTGCGATCAACATGTCTGAAGAGGAAGCTTCACTTATCGATAAACCTATGCTTGAAAGATTAAGGTCTAATCCTTATGAAGGAGTAAAAACAAGGTTTGTAATGGAAGTTGTTCGTTTGTGTGAAGCACTGAAAGAAAAGGTATTGATTTTTAGTCAATTTATTCAGCCATTAGAATTGATAAAGGAACATCTTCGCAAGTTTTTCAAATGGAGAGAAGGAAAGGAGATTCTCCAAATGGATGGGAAGATCCTCCCGAGATATCGTCAAAATTCAATTGAGGTTTTCAATAATCCGGATAGTGATGCGAGGGTGTTACTTGCATCTACAAGAGCTTGTTGTGAAGGGATTAGCCTAACAGGGGCATCTAGAGTTGTTCTTCTAGATGTAGTTTGGAATCCAGCTGTTGGAAGGCAAGCTATCAGCAGAGCTTTTAGGATAGGACAGAAGAAATTTGTATATACATACAATTTAATAACTTATGGAACAGGTGAAGGTGACAAATATGATAGGCAAGCAGAAAAGGACCACTTGTCCAAGTTGGTCTTCTCGACAGAAGACGAGTTCAACAATGTTAGGAACATGCTTTCAAAAGCTGAAATGGAGCACTGTTCTAAGTTGATATCCGAGGATAAGGTTCTGGAGGAAATGACTTCCCATGACCAGCTGAAAGGCATGTTTTTAAAAATTCATTATCCACCAACTGAGTCAAACATTGTTTTTACTTACAACCAGATTGCTCCTGAGTTTTAATAATGACTGGCATCAGATGGATTCATTCTTTAAGGTGTGGTGCTCTCAAACTTTTTGACTTATTGTTGTGGCCCTCTGTTAGTTCCGTTTACACAAGAGTTATCTTGGTAGTGGTTCTTTGTAGCATGTTCGATTCTGAGGTCTGAGCACATTGATTATATTGTCATCTGTTATTTACTATTTACTTTTTTTTTGTGATAACAACAAGCAATCATTGCCTGTTATGTTACAGTGGTTAAGTTCCATATTTGTTGGTGATAAATTTTCTGTTTGCATGCTTGTTAATATAAAATTTTTGGGTTATATCCCAGTGTTCCTACAGAAAAGGAATCAAAACAGACTTTATGACACCATGATTCCTGAATATCCTTATCAAAGTCTACATAGTAGGTTTTGTGTCTACATAAGAGGAAAGTGTTAGGAAGTGTGTGTTGTAAATTGCCAAACTTTTGTGCAATGATTTACCCTGTACTTGTATCATTTTGTTGATTTCTGTAGACATTGCTACCATGGCTAGTTCTAGAATGATCAGATATTGATGGAACACGATGTGCATGTAGTAATGCAATTTTGTAGTACTTGCTGAATACAGCATAAATTTTCAACTGTTTTTATTGCAGATGATGATTCATTAATTATAAGGTCAACCCTTGTGTAATCGCACTGGAAGAACATACTATTGCTATGGCATCCGTGCTCCAGAGTTAAAAAGTTCCTAGTTGATTGTAAGTTTGTTCTACTGACTTCATCATGCTATTCAATTTTATAAAGTTGACTTGCATACAATTAGTGCCAGATGGCTGCTGATTTCTGTTCTTTTTAATGGACAGCTATGTGTTTCTGTAGGACATGCACAGAGGAATTCCTGATGCAGCAGGCTGTAGTATCCCTGTACTTTATCAAATAATGGATCTTCGCTTGCATTAGGTTACGCATGATCAAATAGGACTACAGTCAATTCTTACATAACGGGTGCAAAGCATCAATGAATCTAGAATCGGCACAAGGTCGCCAGCTGAGAAATCTTCTTGTGTATAATAATGTTCTCCAGATGCGTTGTATAATAATGCTATTGGTTCATTTCAGGTGGTCCAATATTTGTTGAAATAAACACAATCTTAATATGAATAAACGGACTAGTTTCAGTTATGCTTCATGTTTTGATTGGTATTGTTTCTGTTTCTGTTCTTGTCCGTTCCATATGAGCAAGTCAATTTTGCTTACATAGTTATGTGGGTATAATCGAAATTTGGTTGTGCAGTGCATATGCATTCTTGTTGAGAGGTAGGTTTATGTGTTTGCAGTATTAAATTTTAAATCTGTGCATAAATTTGTTCATTTATGGATCAGTGCTATCCTGCCTTCCTGTTTTCATTGCCAGGAGAGGAGTAATTATTATGTATTTTTTGTTGCAACAGCAGATCTGAAGGGTCCAACTGGAGGATTCCAAGTGGTGTAACATATGTAACTTGGATAGTAAGCAAATTTATCATTATACGATGAGAAAGTTTATCTGACTGTCAGAAAGTTGTAAAAGCAAGGTGCTAGACGGAAGATTCAAAGATTCTCTATTTGTACTGGGTTATCATATGGCCCCCATAAGGTTGTAATATATCACATCATACTGTCAGATTATTATTTGTTTTATATTTACCATAACTTGTGATGTTATTACGCGCAGGATTAATTGGGACATGACAGGTTATGTTGTTACCAAAGGCTCACCTGTGCAGTTTAGTTGATAGAGGATGCTTCAAATGAAGTGAGGTTATCTTCAAACCAAGATAACTTATTTGGACAATTCATATGGAAATAAAACCACTAAAACTGGAATTATCAAAGGGAGAATTGCCTTGCTTTGTGTCCGTTGATTTGCTCAGTTCTGTCGGGAGTTGTTCCCATTTTTTAACAAGCTCAAGCTTAATGTATTAGAGCATGCACAGCCTATAATTCGTGAAGAGATGTTAAGGTGGGACCCACTAATGTTAGAGCAATTGGGTGGAAAGTTTGGCAATGTATAGAACCCTACGTCCTATAGACGGACCTATCTGTATTAAATAATAGAGCAAAGGAGAATTAGAGCAGGCTGTAGATCACTGAGGCCCCGAATATTTCGTGAAGGGATGCTAAGGTGGGACTCACTAGGGTCAGAGCAATTGGGTGAAAAGTTATCTATAGAATCCATCATACGTCCTATAGGTGGGCTCATCTGTATTAAATACTCATTAGGGTTAGAGCAATTGGGTGAAAAGTTCATTAATGCATAGAACCCACGGTAAGTCCTATACGTATACGTGGGTTCATCTGTATTAAATAATAAAGAAAAGGAGAATTAGAGCAGTGTGCAGGTAACTCAGGCACCGTTATTTTCTGAGTAGGATGTAGATTTTTTTAAAAAAATTATTAGCACGTTTTTTAAAATAACATATTTCGTATGAAAATTTTTTATATAAAAGTTACTTTAAAATATTAAATAAATATATTTTTTAAAGTTACAATAATTAAACTCAATTAATAATATTTTTTTGGTTTTACGCATCTTATTTAATCTTCGTTCCCCTCCATCTCATAAGAGACCTGAGTGTCTTACGAGTGGGTCCAGATTCTCTCTTTAAGCCCGTTGCTATGACTGATACCCATTCCTATCTTGAGACCTCATATCTTCTCTTTTCTATTGTGACCCTTTAAATCTCACATCGGGCATGCTCTAATGCACTTGATAATGGAAGGGCTCATTGCTCTCTATGAAATCAATTGCTGTTAAAATTTAAATTTTAAATTTTTTTCATCAAAATTTATTTTTTATCATTTATTTTTAAATCGCTAAGGATATATATATTATCTATAAATTATTTTTTCTAATAAGCCATACAATGTATATTTTAAAGTATATGACCAACCGATGATACCAAAATCTTAAGATATTGAGGCTTACTGGCAGAAGTGAAAATGAAGAAAATGTTAATAATTGCAATCTGAAATAGGTGACCACTGTATTGTCCAGAAGGGTCAAAATGAGATGGCAGTATTCTTGATTTATATAATTCATATGGAATAAAACCTGCTTGCTTTCTAACCTGTAGTTGGCAGTATTCTTGACTTATATAATCCCAGATCTTCTGTTCAATCATCTGCAGAGATGTTCATCTTATGCCCTGTTTGGAACAGGTCGGAGACAGGAATTTTATAGGAGACAGTTCAATTCATAAAAAAATTCCACATTCCAAAGAGGATCTTAACTGATCATAAATGCACGTCATTAGTGTCTTTTTCAAATTTTATATATCTCTACTCAGGAAACAATGATATTTTTAAATGATGGACAGTGTTTTGGCGAATAGACGCTCAATCTCACAGGATGCTGATGCAAGCAAGACAACGACAGTGTGTTTCAACAAACAATCTCCAAAGTCCAAACTAGATACAGTATCAAAATTTCACTATGAAAATATGCAACGATATTGGGGAACTGCCGTTGATGTGATAGAGTTGTGAGTACATGAATATGTTTAAATTATAGATATTACATACATGCAGATATATTTTTAATATTAATTTAGTGAATGCAGAGACTTGTTGCTGGCCTTTGTCTCTTTAATTGTGTTGGAGGCACACTTATGGGTATATATATGTGCGCCTTTTATTAAATCTTATGTCAAAAAATATGCAAGGTCACTATATCTTTTAAGCATCGTACGTAGTATGCATACGCAATGGTAAGATATAAACGGGCGTATGCAGCATGCAACACAATGATGTATGTGCGCACACGTCTTTGATGTAATAAAAACTATGCAATGATACTGTGCCTGCATTAGGATTATTTCCTACTAGCTCCATTTCTAGCATAAAAAACATAAATTACTATAAAAATAAATAACATATAAATAACCTATTTGGCTTAGAGAGAGGGTTAAAAGTGAGACTAACAAATGGAGAAATTTAAATACAAAATAATTGATGGGACATATAATAATACTTAATAAGTGTACTTATTTTAAACAAAATTTTAAGCGTTAAAAGTGTACTTGCCTAGGAATGAAGAAGTTGACAAGCTGTTTACATATTGAGATAAATAGACAGTGGTAGGAGGAAAGGTAGAGCGTGCGCTGTCTCACTCTTGGTGGGGGTGTGGGGTGGTTTCAGTACTTAGAATACTATCTCAACTTCACTAGAATAGGGACTGGAATGACTTAGAATATACAGTGCATTACTTCCTCTTTTTTTTCCTATAAACATTAACAGCCTTGTGTTTTACTTATAACCATTCTCCTTATTAGTAAAAAATAATTTATTAATACAAATTATATATATATATTCTTAGCGATTTAAAAGCAAGTGTTATAAAATAAAATATAAAAAAACAACTCTAAAATTTAATTTTTTATAAAGTTATAATTAAACATAGACGCCACCAAACGTTAGGGCCGTAAAAAAGTAAATTCGCTCGTCAGAGTATCTATGACTTGCGCTCGTAGCAGCCTCAATCGAATCTTAGGGTGAAAAGAATACCTGATACTCCTGTACATTGTGGCAGCCTAGCAGGGGAACCTCGTCAGTGCCGAATGTCACATCACTGCCATATCAAACAGATGTAACTGAATTACACTATATACAGTGGATTTTTACTCCTAGTAGTACCTTTTTCATATCCAGACATGGCCAACATTAAATTAAAAATCTGTCCACCATCCACCTCCCCTGTCTGCATCCTTGCACCAGCTTGCCCCTCTGTCGTTGTTCAACACCCGCCGTGCAAAGTTCGCATCCGTGAAGGCAATTGGGCAATAGTACCTTCCACTAACCCAACCCAGGTTTGGTGATGTTATTTGAAGAGTATATCTAAAAGACTAGATATCACACTAACCATCCCTAAAAATTATCTAATCACACTAACCATCCCTAAAAATAGGCAGTCAAGCAAAAAAAATCACTAACCATCCCTAACCACCTAGGCTATCTAAATCTCCCATCCTGTGTGAAACTAGCCGTTATAATTCGGAGAGTGAGATTTGGTTATTTGTTAGAGTGTGTTCTAAACTTGCAGAAAGTTGGCTAGTGAACTAGCCGTTAGTATTTGGTTCGAGTACGCAAGAAATACGGAAAATATATTTTTTTCTAGTCTGGCCAAATATAGATATGGCTAGCAAATTTTAGCCAGACTAGTGGAGAAGCTCTAGTGAGTACAAATGCCCATTAAAAGGTGGCCTCCTGTAAGCCATATAGATGCTAGATTGCTCATGCATGTAAATAATTTGAGAAAATTCTTTATGCGCCTAAGAGTTTTTACATAATCTCTTCTATATTATTAATTTTTATATTGTCCTCTATGACTAAGTTTTTATTTTATTAGTTGACCGTGAGTTGATATTGTCGATGACATAGAAGTAGGTTTCTCGTGTGACGTGCATGGGGCTGCTTGTCGCTGTGTTATCTAGCTTTGAGCCTCGAGAGGTAGCCCCTAGTCCACCTTGAAGGTCATGCACCATCTTCTATAAAATTAGGAGGAAGCATGCTTTGAGGATTTATGCTTGAGGCTCGAGCTGGTTGTCTTCTCGAGAACCTCTTTGAGCCATAGACCTAATCACCTAGGATGAGCGGTCTCGAGCTAGTTTGCCCTAAGCACCCATGACCCATCTGGCACCTTGGGAGAGTGCTGGGAGACCTAACTACTCCCAACACATTTAATATGGCATGATAGATCAGGTCATCCTAACTCACCCCTTGTATGTTGTCATCATTAAATATGATGTGGCAATTATCTACACCCTAAGACATGAGACGCTAAGGATGGGATGACCCATACCGCCTGTCCAACAAGAACATGTATGGATTGTTAGGTAATATGGAGGGCCAAGTGGTATGGTTGACTCTAAAGCCTCCCTATCCCTATCACCTTTCCGCCTGCTTCATCTGGACACCGAAAGGTGAGACCATGAGGCATCAACTATGTATGATGCCACTTCGACTGAAACTTCTACCATACTAGTTAATACCGTTGGGGGCACATGGCAGGTGCCTATACCTTTGGCACCGTTAGTAGGGGGAACACTATAGCAGGAACGATGGATGAGTTGGTTAAGTGTAGGGTTTGACATAGGGACTTTCACCGACTATCCTAGTCATTACTATGATAGCTGAAGAGTAGATAACATTTTAACTTTAATCCAACAAAGAAAGATACAAACATATAAGGGTAAGGTATTATGTTCCTAAACGATTTGAAACTATCTAAAACTCCCTTATTTGACAGTTTCTCTATTACGTGGTACCTAAGCCAGCTCGACATGTTCATCTCCTTGCCGAATCTAAAGGGTCCTACCAGATCTCTGTTGCTGAATCCACAGATAACATCTATTTTTTTTCAAAATAACTACATTCCCCTCTATCAATTTTATATGCTAGCTTACTGAGGAAAAACACAATTCTCAACGTGAAAAAGATTTATTTGTAAAAAACAATGGGGATAGAATTATTTGGCCACAAATT
This sequence comes from Oryza coarctata, assembly GCA_030770085.1. Taxonomy (NCBI): domain Eukaryota; kingdom Viridiplantae; phylum Streptophyta; class Magnoliopsida; order Poales; family Poaceae; genus Oryza; species Oryza coarctata. The sequence continues at coordinate 13,461,473 of CM061471.1, forward strand.
TAAAAGATGAATTTTATATTAAAAAAAATAAATTGCACATAGGATCATCTATTATTATCGTAGTTTTATTTTAGACCACCTTACTAACTTATCATTTGTTTCACTATGGACCCACCATTTCCTCTCCTCTCTCCCCGCGACCTTCTCATTGATGGCGGCATTGCACATCACGCCCGCCTCGCCTCGCCTCCTCCACAGCCGCTACTGACTGTCGGCAGCGCTCTCCGCAGCACCGCGTCACATCCTTCAACCCACGCATTCCCAACACCACTAGATCGGCCACGGTGAGCTCGAGCTTGAGCATGGGCATGTTGGTAATAGCGGAGCTCGAGCTCAAGAACGGGTCACCGGCTATGAGGCCGAAGCTAGGGCTCGAGTGAGGGGCTAGCATCGGCAGAGCTCGAGCTTGATCCGGTGTCAACGTGGGTGGAGCTCGATCTGTAGTACAATGGTGCAGTGCCGGCGCCGGCGCCAATGGGGCTCGAGCTCAGCTTGAGCAGGGGCGGGTTGGCCCACAGCGGGAGGAGAAAAGGCTGGAGGCGAGGGGGGTTGATGACGCAGTAGCACTGCTGATGTGCTCCACCTCACTGCCTCTGCTTCATCCCACTTCCCAGCCGACGCAGATTTATCACCATGCGATTGGCCACCCGTTCCTCTCCAGCTCTCCTCTCTCCACCGCATTGCCTGTTCTGGACCAGGAAGACGAGAGGGAAACATAGAGCTCCAAATGTGGATGACATGTGGGCCCCTAGTCCAAAATGAAAATTTTGTAGTAATAACTAGCCCAAAGTGAAAATGTTAGTTAAGACCCAGTCCATTGTGAAACTTAGAAAAGAAAACATGGTCCAACATGAAATTCACTCAGTTTAAAATAAATTTAAAATCAAATTTTATGAAATTTGTACAACATTTTCATCAAAATTTAAACCCAAATAAAAAATAATCTTGGTTTTCATTCTCTTTAAACTCTTGTACAGATTTAATCATTTTTAAAAATTTGTTCCAACTTTTAAATTTTGTTTTCAAATTTGGAATCTGTCCCATTTGATTTTATTGCAAATTATTTTTTTCGGACACATAAGTATAAGAAAGAGACAATATAGTTATTTTTGAAAAAAATAATGTTCAACTCATGATTAATTAGTGGAATGGGTATAGAGAGATTAAAATGAAAACTCGATGGTACGTAGGAGATGAAACAAATTTTATGAGATTGAAAAAACTACACGTAAGGAATTTTCTTAATAAGTTGGTCGGTCTGGGTATTGTCCTAGGTGCTGCTTCGCCCTTGGACAACATCCAGTGGAGCTCCAGAGACGTTACCAATGGTACTGGTGGGTTATTCGTTGAGCCACGGACAAATCAAGTGGCACTGACAAACCGCATGGGCGATGACGGCTCGACATCTAAATCCATGGTGACGTCCTAGTTCTTGGGTTTGGGCTATCTTCGATGGTGGTCGTACACTAGTTTGTCAATGCTTAGGCAGAGCACAAGTGGGCATGTAATCTTTTTTCCTCCGCACCCCCATCCCCCAAGACATCTACCTTTGGTAAATACTAAAAAAAAACTAGAGCACGCATATGAGAACTGGAGTGAGCGGAGGTGCGTGTTAGTGTCCTCCATGTACCCTCTAAAAAAATGGAGCACCCTTATTCATGCTCTACTCCCTACAATACAAAGAAATAAAAGCTTGGTAGAAGCAAAATTTTCTATGGAATCTTTCACATCATGCTAGATTTTGGATGTGCTTATTCTGGCGCTAGCAAATAAACAGATTACTCATTAGATTTTTATGTTGAATTATTTCTTTAATTATATGGATAATTGAATATTTTTAAAAATAAACTTATGTTAGCAATATAACAAAAGATTTTTTTTTGAAAAATTGTATTTTTAATAAGCGTGGAGGAAATAATTCATAACCATAATCTGATGAATAAGCTAAAAGATGTAACACTAACTTTTGATGTGCCACAATTTTTCAAGTATATGTTTGGTTTATTGCAATTATGGTGGCTTGCCATACGTTTCAGTCATATGACATTATGGGTTAGAGACCATTTTTTTACTTTGTCAAAGGTGTGTGTTACGCATGGAAATACACATCATTTCCAAATGCTCACTGCATTAATCCTTATTCTACGAAGGTGAGGTACATATAGACAATGTTGATTATTACAAGTCATACTTGCGGTAGAAGAGGGAGTACTTTATTACATGGGTGACGATAGGCCTCATAGTCAAAGATAAACAATAAAAACAATGGAAGACTACAGAACATCAACCATAGACACTCGATGGTAGAGTGAATGAGAAGTACAAGCCTTCTTCTCCATCAGATATAGCTTCTGGATTAGTTTTATAAACAAGTGAGTATTATCCATAATATTCAAAAAGTCATACCGAAATGCACATTAATTAAAAAAGAGAATATGCGTAAAGTTTAAATATTTTAATAATTTAAAGAACATTTTTAAAATCTTGATCTAAGTCATAATTTTAATATCACCATAACCCTACGAGCCCGCATTATCCCATGCTATTTTTTCACATGACTACATCATAATTTCATTCTCTCAAGGTTTTTTAAAACAAGATATTGCTTAACTTAAGAGTAGGGCTATTTAAATATTTTTTAATTTGATTAGAGATATACACTTTCTCACATGCCACGACCCTGACATGCCTTGCCATAAGCCATGCACCACCATGATACTTGAATAGAGGTCATGACAAGACTATCCATATAGTCCAAACCAAAATAGAAGAATACACTAAGATTTTGCCATCAGCTAGTCTCTAATGAGGTAAAAGTCAATGGACCTTGCAGGACGAGACAAGCCCCCTCTTATGCTAGGTAAAAGTTGGCCTTAATTCTAGCCCTATACCTTTTGAACCAATGGTCTCTGTTTTGAGAAAAGCTAAACTTCCAATCAAGCCTTACAAATTAGACTTGTGGTTGCACTGATATGTCTTACAACAAAGGCCTAAATAAGATGGGTTCGACCGGAGTGCGACCACCAAGATATATCTTTCACCCCAAGCCAAGCCCAAAAGTAGATTTTAGTTGCTAAAAACATTTTAACATCCAAAATCAGTCAATAGTTCATCATCTAATCAAATTTTAGTTGTTAATCACCATAGTACAATTTATAAAACAATGTATTAAGGGTAAAACAATATAATTTTCGCAATATAGGAGTCAACATGAGGTGTTATATGATCGCTAGTAAAGTCTTTGCCATCAACCACAATGAATGGCTGGTCTTCTAGAACAATAGGATTTACACGACAAATGCAAAGAATAAAATACAGGCTAAGAAAACCATGTAAACAGAAACAACAAAGTACATAAATGGTTCTATGTATTTTTAGAAAAAAAATAAAGAGTTTAATGGATCAAACTTAGCCCTTTTAAGTTTAGGGGTTGTTTAAATGGAATATACAATTTAGTGAATTATTTTTCTAAAGAAAAAGAGGAGAGATGGTGCACGGACAAGTCCATGGAGGTAGGCCCCATTTGCTAGCCTCTCGGTCTATCGTGAGCCGAGTCCACAGAGGTAGCTCACGAGGCACCGACACGCGGCGGCCACGTGGGCATGGCCAGAGGGAGGCGGCGCTGAGCCTGGCGGGTCGCCGGCGATGGCAAGCGGCGCGGCAATGGCGCGTGCGAGGTGGCGAACGGGAAGAGGAGAAAGAGGCGGTTCTCACCGAGCAAACACGGCGGCGATGGGACGACGAAGGTGGCTGGAGGCGAGGTCCTTCGGGTTGGCGGTTTCGTCGTTGTTCCGGTGATCTCTAGGGTCGAGAAAGAGGTGGTCGTGGCGAATCCGGCTGTGGCTTCGTCGGAGCTCGAGGGTGTCCCGGTCACCGGCAAGGGGCGGCCGGGGCAGCTCGACGGCGGCGACGAGAGGAGGGAGCGGCACTACGGCGATGGAGTGGGCAAGGTGTTTGAGTGGTGTGCGAGGGAGGTAGAGGAGGTCGCGGCATGCCTTTTATAGGCCCTAGTAGAGGAAGAAGGTCACCAAGGAGAGATATTGATGCTGGCGAAGTGCAGGTGGAAATGGAGCACTAGGAGCCGGCGATTCAGGACACGGTTCAATGCTCTACTTGAGGGGAATTGAAGAGAGTGAAGTGGGGAGTAAATCCTCCCATTTAATTTGGGAAGGCGGCGAGCGGAGGAGGCGAATCGAAGGCATCCGGCGCAAGGGCTTTAGCCAGGGACAGGGAGAGAGAGGGCAAGCCGGAAGTGGAAGCCGCCTCCGACAGGTAGGCCCCACCTGTCGTGGTTGGCGGGCGCGCTCGCTTGGCTGGCCAAGCGTGAGGGCAGGCGGACGAGGCGGCCCGGCTGGCATGCGGCTTGGTGAGCGCGTGGCTCGGTTAGGCCGGGGAGCGGAGGTGGCAGCCTAGGTTGGGCAGGCCGCAGATGGGAGGAAGGAGAGAGGAGGTCCGGCCGGGCTGGGAAGGGGAGGAGAGAAGGGATTGGACCAACGGCCCAAGGGGGTAAGGGAATAAGGGATTTTGTTTTTATTTTTCCTTTTATAAAAACTTATTTAAATGTTTTTGTTCACTTAAAATTATTTAGGATGCTTTAAAATTTTAGGTAAAATTTTTTGAGCACTTTTATTCATGGGGATTTTACTAAAAATTCCCACAAGACATTGTAAGATCAATATTTGTGAATTTTAATTATTGGAGGCCCTTTCGGCTTTTGAAATCTCTAGAAATTCATTAGAAATTGATTTAGTAATTAGGGTGAATTTTATTGCATTACATTGTGCCTCATTTTTCTATCAACAGCCAAATAAACAGTCTTTATCATGTCCTTTTTATACTTAATCACATTATCTTTCCTACAACTTCCAATGGTTATTTCTAACTTCTAATTCTCTCATGAAGCCATCAAAATTACTTGGTACTTTGAGCTCTTAATCAAAAGCCCCAAAGACAAGCTACCTGGCTTGAAAAAAATTTGACTTGCACGTCATGTTTAATATTTCGTCTTGAAAAATTCTTGCGACAATGAGAAGTCTCTCTCTCTCTCTCTCTCTTTCTCTCTCTCTCTAAGCTAGCACCGAAGCGATTACTTGCATCGATATTGCATATATTGTACGGACCAATGCTAGCTTACATTAATATTCAGCAATACTGTGCATGACCTGTCAAGGTGGACTTAGATCCTTTATCCTTTGCGGTTCCTACTGACGAGCCCATATCAGTGGCAATTACTGTACAGAAGTTCCCATTCCGGTCAAGGTTATATTTTTCATGTAAACTAAGTAGTGTCACGTTTTAGGATAGACGACAAACATAAATAAAGATGTATGTTCGAATATATAATATAAGTATAAATATTCAAACTCAATAGGACTTTTAGTCTTATTAGTTAAAAAAAACTTAAGTATTTCTATTTAAATTACAAATATTTAGCAATATCTCACTTTTTAAATCTTTTATTATTATTTTTATATTAATTTTAATCTTTCTCTATCTCTTTATCTTATTATTTTAACTTAGAATTATACAATGATGTCTCAACCGCTTATAAATACAAATATAAATAACAAATATTTTCAATTATAAAAACTGAACACAATGATTACATGGGATCAGTCAACTGCTACTTATGCCCATGTGCAACATTTTTTTCTTTTACAAAAAATCCTTCAATTACTAGTCATGCCTAACAAGTGTTTGAAGAGTAAATATCTCACTTTTTGCTGCACATACCATGCCTTTGGCTGCTGAGTTCTGGCAGAACGCTAGTACTCTACACTAGGCAATCTGTCATTACAACATGATAAATTCATTGCAACTGATTCAGTTCCAGCAAAGAAAGAAGGAATATCAACAGAATTGATATGTTGCACATTACAACTATTTCTGTGGAGCAACTATTTCATTTCAACAGTTGTAAACAATCAGGGGTAAAAGAAGAAACAAACGAATTTATTTAGAAACATTCCCTGACGCTGCTGAAAAGATCCCACATGCATAACGTGATGTTTTGCTTTTTGTATTTGTTCCTTATTCCTGATATTTATTTTTGTTGATACAGGATTCTCAAAACACCGCAATATTGTATGGATGACCTTTTTTTTTACGAAGGGATCATGATAAAAGTTATACACTCTTGATTCTCTTCTGAGAAACAAAGAGATATCGCTGCAGGGCAAGCAGCGAGATCCAAGTAAACCTCGAAATCTTCTCCTTTATCATCAGCAGTAATGCAGAACTCAGAACAGTCTTGAGTATTTGAGCATGTAATCCTTTGAAGAAGCCTGGGATGCCTTCCTTGCTCCACATGGCATGCAAGGCACCCAACATTGTTTTGGGAGATTTTGATTTGCCTGGCCTTTCTGGTTCATTGTCATCGTCCTCACCAGGGTCTGCAGCCTGAATCATGACCTTACACCTGTTTGACAATGATGTTATATAATTTGCCATGGTGATAATAATTTATACACAGCACTGGCAAGCAAAAGCAGGTTGAAAGGTCCAGATGTACATCTGCTGAGAAAGAGAAGGTTACTGACCTGATTAGCGGGTAGGTTAGTATTGTAGCAACACTTTTTGAGACGGCACCAAGGAGAAATGCTGAGAAAGCAGAAAGAGCAACTGGTGAAGAATCACCCCCTGATTCTGCATTTTTACGTCTCCGCCTCTGAATTAGCTTCTGCTTGAGCTGATCAAATACAGTATACTGCAACAGACAGGTAACAACAACCATAACATAATTGTCAATTGGTGCATGCAAAGGATAAAACAATTGTCAGTTCTAGGTGTTTCCTAGAGCTTGTTTGTTACAAATCCCACACAGCCATGTCATTAAGGTGATCTTAGATTAGAAATGTTTTTTTATACATGTTATCTAGTCTACAATGTTTAGGCAGATAATATATAATGATACTTGAACTAAATGAAGTTTCCACAGTTACAGAACTAGAATAACATTTACAACCCAAAGATTTTGTCAACTGAATCAGGAAGGAAGAAAGTTTAGTGGAGATCCGCACATCATTTTTGTAGAACTAAATAGTTTATCTGTACTCAATTCTACTAGTAAACAAACTTGACAGCAGCTCACACATGAAGTTATGCAGTTCCTCCTTCATTGTTTAGCTCAGGATATTCTTAATTATTAAGTCAAAAGGCACGAGAGTTGCATTTTATTTATATACAAAGACAGTATAGTACACAACCAGTCAACAGTCCAATAGTTTTGCCCCTTCCTGTGTGTTTTAAACAAATGATTGTAACTTTGACTGAAACATGCAGATAAATAACTGTATAACTATATTTTAAAAACATCGCAGTACCTATGTTTCTATACAAATGAAAAAAGAATTTGGACAACGCAGAAGCTTTGTACCTGAATAGAAGGATTACACGTTAATATAAGAGAAATTCCCAAGCCATCAAATGCCTCAAGCCAAGTGCCTTCAGCAAGAGTTGCCCGCAGCCCTTTGGACTTTCCAAATGCACTTGTTTGCATTCTAGAAGATGCTGTATCTAGTGGCTGAAAACACAGGAGAAACGAACACATGAGGTCGGCAGGTAAATTTGATTTTTAGTGAACAGTAGCTAATTAATTATGGCGTTGGTTACCTGAGTAACAACAACTGTGCAAGCACCAGCAGCAGCTGCAACTAACAAGTTCGCTTTTGTGCCGATAGACTTTGCTCCACTCTTCTCCAAGTACAGTCTTTTAAAGTAGCTATAGCCATAAAAGTAAACGAATTGTGAAATGAAAGATTGGATGTTCTTTGTCTTAAGACCCTGGTATAGGGATAGAATTTGTCTTTTCTGAACAGCTTCCCAAAAGACATCTGAAAGATTCCTGGAAAAAAGAAACATGTGAGGTCACGTGATGTGTGAAACAGAGTAACTCAGAAGATTAATATAGATGCTGAAAACAAACACATTAGAGATGCAACACCATGAAGCAACATCTCCTTAAGCAAACTACAGAATGCCCGGATCCTAGGACATACATGAAACATTGGCGAAATGCATGACACCCAAATCAATTTAACTTTAAAGAGATGAAAGTGTGGTCAAGTGAGGTACCAATATGTGAAAATGTTAAGGTCAATGCAAATCGCAATTACTGTACAAGAGTTAGCTGGCAAGACCTAATTAGTGAATCAACTGGACCACATCCAGGTGGATACTATGGAAGAGAAAAATAACATGCACAGGCCCAAGTACATCTGCAATCTTATATATTGTGGTGGAGAGATCAGTACACAAAAGATGGAATTATGGAAAGGCAAAATACCTCTAAAGATTAAGATCTTTTTATGACAATTATTTCTTCGTAAGCTTCCTACTGATGTGGAATGTAGTGTTGTTGAATAAAATATGTAGCTTTTGTGGTATCCTAGAGGTTCAAGATCATTTGTTTTTTCAGTGCTCTATGACCTGCTCTGAATGTTTGAGTGATGAAATCTCTGGCTTTCAATATAAGCAGGTATTGGACCCCTTTGGTACAAAAAAATATACAGTATTTCCATCCACTGAATTTTTTTCATGCCTAGTTGATTGATTGGCCACAGGAAAACCTCTATATGCATAACCCTTCCTTTTTTGTGGGGTGCATAATCCTTCTTATTTGGTTAAACCATTCTATAACCTACACCTATTGGTGGGCAGCTGGGAGCCGAAACAAAATATCTCCAACCAATCAACATGGCGCCAGCATATTATACGACTCCAGATTAAGTGAATTCCTTGTGAAGTGTGAACCTAATACAGAGATATAATGCAAACACTAGGTCTAAAGTTCATTTTCCCCTTCTAACAACAAGTAGGTCTAAAGTTGCTTTTCCCCTTCTAACAACAAGCTGGCGTAAGGAGACATGGCTGGAGGTTTCCTTTGGCCACCAAGTGAGAAATCATGGACAGTTCTATCCCAGTGAAATTATCAATTGGCCTATATGAAGATCACGACATGCCCCGTCAATCGCACCAGTTCACGGAGTCACGATCAGCCCAAACACTGGAAGACCAGGATCAGTCAGATCCCAATTCTCACGGGCCGTCTGCCTCTCGATCTAGAACCCGGCGCTCGAACCGGCGATCTCCCCGGCAACCTCCTGACGAGGGATCAGCAATCCACCACATGGAGGAGAGAGAGAGAGAGAGAGAGAGCCTCTGGCTGGCTGCTTACCTGTACTTGTGCGCGCCCGGCTGCGTCTGGAGCTCGGCCTGGAACTTGGTCTTGCAGGTGTCGAGCGGGTAGAGCACGGTGGTGCTGACGAGCGCGCCGACGGCACCGGACGTGGCCTCCGCCAGGCTCTCCCAGTCCACCCCGTCCCCCGCCATCGCTCTCCCTCACCTGTGCCCCCGCCCGACCAGATCGATCCCTAACGCTACTAGTAGTAGTTGCGCGGACGGTGAGCGGCGTGGGTGCGGGGGCCGCGCGGGGGGCAAGAGGAAGAGAAATCGCGGGGCAACTACTAGTAGCAGCAGCGAGAGGGAGGGGCCGCGGGGGGATAGAAGATGGAGACGGCACGGCAGCGGGGGCGCGCGCTGTGGTTTGCGAGGGGACGGGGATGATGTGGAGAGGTGACGGCCGCCGCGGCGCGGAGTCGTGCTCGTGCATTCGTGTTGGGCTGGCGCTACTAAGTAGCCGTCGCCGTACTGAATTGTTGTCGGGCGCCACGAGGGGTGTTCCCGCGAATCTGCGATGCGATATCTGGCCAGTCGCGTGTATCGCTGTGTGTATCCCGAGTCGAGTGCAGAGCGCGCGGGCCGCGGCGGCAGCGGAGTGATCGTGTGGAACGGTGGGGGAGTCGCGGCCTCGCGGGGGCCAGGAAGGCGCGGCGACGTTGGTGGATGGGTGGGTGAGTCGTGGCCTCGTGGGCGGGTCGGAGACGGCGAGGACGGACGGGAGTTTGGACGGGGTGGCGCGACCGGAGGAAACCGCAAGACCGGTCCGTCGTCGTCGTGCAGGTGCAGTCGCTTCGCTCCACACGTGAAACACGTGCCGTCGCACGAGCGTCGCCGGTTGGCGGCTCGGCGGTCAGCGCGGATCGTTTTTTTTTTTTGATACTTTTCAGTCACGTTCACGTTGGGGTCTTCGTGACAACACGTCGTAGTCTTAGTGACAGCAGTAAGATACTTCATACCTTGTACATACTGGTGGGGATATTCTTCGGAGAGCCGGAGCATCCATGATACATTGGCACAAATGGTCACATCTGACCCAACCGCTGTGCATTTGTGCGCGCGTGGTGCATTGGTGGAGTGCACGTTAGCTGAGATGTGATGTTCCGGTTGCCATGGTGATTGTGAATCTGTGAATGCCAACCAGCCCAACCTCGCACCAGCTGACCTATGCGGACGAAGCAATTTTTCCTGCATAAGCTCACGAAAGAGCTCTCGGAGAGTTGCCCGTGCATATTGCAAAAAGGGGCCATTATTGGTCCCAAAAATTAACAGCAAATTGTCCTTTTGCCAACGAGAAAGGGTAACAACCTGTACGTATCGTCCAGTTGGAGATAGGAGTTCTTCCTGATTGCCACACAAGCGTACGGACGGACGACACCCAGTCCGTTAATTGTAGCTACCTGGCCTCCTTTTGCTACCTTCTTACAAAATTGGGTGCGTGAATCACGATTGACAGATGAAAAGGGGGTTTTTTTTAGAACAGATGAAAAGAGATGGGTTGCATGATCGAAGCCGAAATAAAAAGGATTATCACTTCACGAGGCCTTCGAGAGAGGCTGCTCGACAAACGGCCACCTTTGCGATCGTCTGCATCTTCATAACCTTGGCTCAGAAGAAGCCTAGATTTTAGGCCTGAGTACATCTGTTACCTTCCATTAAAATTAGGCATACACTCGTCCATTCAGTGCAGGTTTTGCTATCGGCCCTTTTCGGCCTCTTGTACAAAGGTAGAGGCAGTCAGGAGGGTTGAGCGTCATAGACGAGAAAACTCGTGATTAATTAATAATGAGAGATTAAATGTGTGGGTATATATATATATATGGATTAACTATCTGACAGACAGAATATAAAGAAAATCGCTGATGAAGAAATACGCGCGTATATACAGAACACTTGTCTCCTTAATCTATTTTAAACTTCCTAAAGATTTTATTAAACAAATTGAAGATATAAAACAAGGTATATCAACTTTAGAAAAACAAAACAAACATGTCAAAAAGACAGAAATTAGTTGGACAAAAATTAATCAATGCTATGCTAGCTTTATAAAAAAAACAGCTCTAAACTGGATCAATACGAAGAGTTGGACTTCCAATACCATTCCATTCATTGCCGTAACCTTCTTGGCGAGTAACTGATGAAGTCAGATCATGAAAGTAATCATATCTGCTGTTGCCAAGCTAATAAATAGTGAATAGCAAATAGTAAATAACGGGTGGATAGTGGATTGGTGTCTATGTGGCGGATCATGAATAGCTGTCACTAAGTTCCATTAGTAGCATTTAATAATCACACATAAATTTATGTATATATTTTGTTGGTGTAGTAGGAGACTAAAGTCCTCACCATCAGTTACTCGGGACGAATGGTGACATGTTATTAAGTTGGGTGGCTCACCTAAGTGTCAATCGGCTTCAAGAACGCTCGTTGCGCATATGAACGAGAGCAAAATGTGGACTTGAGCTTGTTCCCACTGGGTAATGTGCTCGGGACATCCTGAGTTTGATTTCTCTAAGCAGCTCGAGGATATTAACGAAATATTTATTATGACAAGATATGGCACGCTGTTGCACCCATCCAATTGTGATCTTCCCATTAAATACGATAAGACATATATCTATTTGGTGTACAATCAGGGGCGATGGGACAATACCAGCATGCCCATACGCATGCCATTATCACCCCCTACGGGAAGGGGGTGTGGGCTATTAGGCAACGTAGTTGATTGCCATGCCACTCGACATGGACCACCACCTTTTTGTATGTTCCACTACCTAAGGCCGATGGGTGGACCCTAATATCAGCAATAGGATTTTAGGCTTCGATCTCAAGCTTTTTGCAGCCACGTGGGGCATGTGACGAAAGTGGTGTAGTTTCATTCCAAGTTGGCCCCGAGGAGGGTCCACTTGACAGAAAGCGAAGAGACTTCCCATACCTAATTCTTGCGTGCTGGGGTTCAGTTTCCAATGTCCACCCACTGTAGTATTCTTTCACTGACTATAAAAGAAAAGCCAAGGCCTTCAAGAAGGAGGTTCCTAACAAAAAAAAACTCATTAAAGGTACAAGTTTTGTAACTTATACTTTCCACCAAGATCAAATGAAAAATATAACATGAGTAGGATATTACACCTCTGTGAGGCCTAAATTTGTATTACTCTTTTCTCTTCATTTACTACCACATCAACTCTCGTCTAGCAGTCGCGTTCTCTAGGCCAAACTCACAAAGGGATGTCCATCGATTCCCTACTAGAGAAGATTGCTTTTCAATAGTTGGTACATCAGGTAGGGGACACATTTGTAAATCTGAGTTTTCGTGGTTTCTTACCACGGAAAAAAAGTTCATGGCCAACAGACACCGTCACAGTGATTCTGAGTTCGAGGATGGAACCGACATGCTCATGGTGGCTTGTCAAAACCCATCATCGCTTGCTTAGCTTTTTCCAGCGCGGCTTGGTCATAGCCAACACTGCACTATTGCCTATGTGTGGGGCAGGCCACCTCGGTGCCCCTGTAGGCCAAGGGAGCTAGGGACTGCTCAGCCGGCGCAGCTATGGCCTTCTAGTGTATGGCACCGAGGCTGTCCTCCTATTTGAGAAAACCTTGGACTCACCTCGGATCCATTTGTATGATGAAGCAGATTAGGAACAGATGAGGAACAACAATGATGGGCTACGCTACAAGCTGCTAGATACTAGTAGAGTTTGAAGCGCTATTATCAATGCAATGTTCATCCCTGATCACTGTAGGTTAGGGACATGATGTTCTACCATGTCCAAACGCGTTCTGGAAAGTACAAATTATCCCTCATGTGGGAAGCCCCTTCCTTGTGACTAACCCCTGACTAGATTCCATAAGACTGGCCATAGATGATGCTCTTGAACCTATGGTACATCGAGCACCTGTGCAAATTCTACCCTTATATGCTGCTTTGTAAGTAAGGTAGTGGTCGGGTCAACCTAAATAAAACTCTTTTCTCCCTAGGTTGGCCGAGGACTCGCATTATGTACATTATATTAAATACATATGCGCACCTTCTTTGAAATTTGCCTACTTCTGTTATTTTCCAATTTTGTGCTTGGGGAATCTTCCACCCCTTCTATTTGTCTGCAAGTTGGCATGTTGTTATGCAAATCATCACTTTTCTCTCTCGGTAGCGAATGGGGACTATTTACAACACATACTTGGTGCTCAGGATAGCTTGGTCCCATATGCGGAGGGGCAAGTGCCCAAGTCGTGGGCAGTGCCCCGAGTATTGCCAAAGTCCAAGGGTCTCAAGTAAACCCTGGCTTAGGGCAACTTAAACTCTAGCAATGGGCAGCGGTGCTCACCCCGACCTAATCCACTATGGACACTATCAAAGTTTGGGCGCCACGAACTACTCGTTTATCCTCGCGTGTTGCCAAAAAAAAAGGTTTCCTAAGGGGCCACCAAGAGACAGAGATAGGTGAACTAACTAGTGTGGACATGTATAACCATTGTTGGCAAGCACTTATGTTCAACCATGTGCAAGTGCAGATGGAGCATTGAAGGATGACACATAGGCTAAACCCTCTAGGAGCACTCGTGGCCCCTTAACATCGTCACCTAATTCCAACGTGGAAGATGGTAGCTTGTGCATGGTATCTAGGGCCATGAGCCTTAGATCCACATGCTCGAGGTCTTGACCTCACCAACGCCATCATTCTCGAAGACACTCTCATAAAAAAAAAGAAGAGAAAAATGCAAGTACAAAGCAGACCAAGACTTAGCGACAAAAATAGAGTGCTTTGAACTAATAGTAAAAGTTCTTTATACAAGTTTGGAGGAGAATATAAGTAAAAGTAGAGATAGGGGCATGCACGCTGTGGTGATCACTCTTTGCCGCTATTGTCGTTGTCATCGTCACCCTGTTGCTAGCTATCAGATGCAGAGTTGAAAGAGATACAGATCTCCTCGAGCTCTTCATTAGCCTCCTCTTTCTTTGCCTCTAGCTCGGGCGCCGATGCACCACGCTCAAAGAATTTGATGATCTTGGCTGCGGCCTTAGCCACCTTCTCTTGTCCATCGGCCTCTTTCTCCTTAGGGATGCCCTTCAATGGTGGCTCGAAGAGGAAATTGAGGTTGCGCGCACATTATGTGGTGAGGGTGTACTTAGCCACTAACCATGCCAAAGCGTGCCCCTCCTTCATTGCCACATTGTGCACATGTGCCGGCAGCTCGGTGAGGTAGTCAATGACGTGTGAGAAGTCTAGAATGTGATGCCCTAGGGTGCAGCCATTGACGTTGATTGTCAGTACATAGCTAAGCCCCGTCTTCTTCACCACATGCTATGCCCCTTTTGAGGACATTGGCCATCATGTCATCAGCAGCCTTGGTTTCAGTTTCCTAGGCACTCTTCCCTTCCTTTGCTGTCTTTAGCTATTCCTCCAGCTTTTGCATTGGGACCTCGCTGTTAGTAATAAGACTCTAGACTTCTTTCTCAAGCTTTCTACGACTATGAGGGACGCATGGTGAAATGGTGTGGCTTTATTCCAAGTTGGCCCCAAGAGGGCCCAATGACTAGGCCCACTCGACAGCAAGCAATGAGACTTTCCATATCTAATCCCTACGTGTTGGGTCTAGTTTCTAGTGTTCATTCATTGTGGTATTTCGTCACTGAGTATAATAGGAGAGCCAAGGTTTTCAAGAAGGAGGTTGCCAAATGAAAAAACTTGAGACACAAGCTTTGTAAATTAGACTCTTACCAAGATCAAACGAAGAAAACAACAGGAGTAGGGTATTATACCTCCAACGTGGCTTGAACCTCTATAATTATTTTTACTCCATTTACTACCACATCAACTCTTGTCTAGCACTCACACTCCTTGGCCTAAACTCACAAAGGGGTGCATCGATTTCCTGCTAGACGAGCTCGCTCTTCGACATATATCATGAATAATGACTTTATAAAACATTAACAAAGCAACTAAAATAAATTAGTGATAGATCAACACATAAATAAACTATGAGTATAAATAGAGATTTAGTAGCATTTGAAGAGTTGATGTCTCGTTCCAACTTAAGTTAAATTAAGAAGCAAACATGATATTTCACTCATCAAATGCTATGACTCACAAGAATAGAAGGTTATGGGAGACAAAACAACTAATGAACTTGTCATTTATTATGGATTAGTGGTTATATAAAATAGGCTCATGCTATAGTGGTTGGTTAAGTTGAGTTGTGGCCACTATAGTGGTCTGCTAAGTCAAAATAGCGACTGTTAATTTCCAACGTGCTATGTTAAGTTTGCTACGTCATAGCGGTAGCAGTAACAACCACTATAGTGTGTGGCAACTACAAAACAATACTAGTAATTTTTTCTCCCGTATTTGGATTTTAGAGGTATCGTGCACCTGTACAATAGACTTCACTAGACTTCATTGATGAGTTCAACACTTCAGCCTCGTGGAACTAGAACGATTGCCATCAATATTTTAAATGTTTGGCTAAGCCATCTAGCGAATGGGTTATAGAAAGGTTGTAAAGGCTATAGCTGACTATAGCGTCAAATAGACTAATTTAGTGGTTTAGGCAAAATACATGTAAAAATTTAGAATTCAATAATTTATGAACATTATGACATAGAATCAAGGACATTTTAGCACAAAAATATATATAGTACAGAGCTACATGCCTTCATTATGTCGTCAATCAAACACATAAATTAAATACTAGAGTCTAGTATCTCTATATAAACTGACAAAGTAATTAACTAAATTGATAAACCATAAAGGCATAAAGCCATAAACCGATAAACATCACAATAGAATTTTAACATTTGTAATATACAATGCATTCACTTATCTATTCATCTTCTATGTTAGCAGAATCTGAAGATTGAACCTATGTTAAAATGTCACCATCTTGATTATTCTCTGATTCAGATGAAGCAGAGGCTGCAGGCTCTAAAACATCATGCATAAGAGACTGCAAGCTCCTAATTTTCTTTTTTACAGGGTGTATAGGGCGTTTCCTTTTGACTTATTCCTATGATATTGATACTCCACCTTACACTTGTGTGACTTCATGGTCTCCTTCTTTTCCTCCATTTGCATTTGGTATAACCCAGTAACAAACTCATTCATGTTATCCTCCAAAACACCATTTAATTCCTTTAATATATGATCTTTGATCTTGTTCTCTTTCTTGAGCTTTAGAGTTAAATTTCACAAATACAAGATCTCTCATCTTGTCATGAAGTAATCTATTGCACTTCTTTGTGTGGACCTAGTACCATGTAGGCAATTAAAAAAAGTCAAAGAACAAATCATGACAAAGCTAGATCAAAAATCAAAGAAGATCCATTTTTCTCAATGATTGATTAGTTCCTCTCACAAGCTAAGGAGCTACATGTCAAATTTAGAATCCTTGTCGCTAATATTCTCATATTTGGTGTGCTTGTGCCATGATTTTGCCACCATTTTGTTTCATGAACAAGTTAAGAGTTAAACAATTATGATAACAAAATGATGACATTCATTAATTATATTACATTCAGTTATTCACTTGGATTGAAGTTACTGTTTCTCTTCTGCCTTGTGGCAATGTCATGTCCAAATGTTCCCTGTTGTTCTTGATATATGTTGAGATCTTCAATTTTATTATCTTGTGCATCCTCATCATCAATCATCTTTGTAACACATGCAATTACAACTCCTCTAAATGATCCATCATACTCAATCTCAGTTTAACTAGTACCCAGGCATGATGTGAAGTCTTGAGCCTATTATCCCACTTTTTATCAATGATATCCCAAGCAACTTTGAAGCAATTTCATAGCAATTTCTTTCTTCGCCTCAAGCATACATCCATATAAGAATCCTATAACTAGCACATCACTGTGATACTCCTTAGCATATTAGTCAATGGCTCAAAGAAATTAACAGCAATATTAATATTTTTCCAAAAAGCTTTAGATCTCACCACTTTGTTGGCTTTCTTCCCCTTTGACTTCTTCAAGTAATTCATTGAGCTCATTTGATCTAAAAAGCCTTATTAAATCTTTCTTATTGTCTAAGTAAATTTTTAGATTCAAACAAGTTGTAGCAAATCGAGTAACTCCATAGCGAACTAAGTCTTTTCTAAAAAATTTCCTGATCAAGTCCAACACCCTTGTATGACCATATATGAATGTATTCAGTTATCTTGGCAATTGCATGTTGAACTAGTCCAAGCTTCCCAAGATCCTCTAATATAAGATCTAGGCAGTGAGTAGCACATCTATTCCAAAATATGGTCTCTTTATTGCCAGTAGACTTGTTGCTGCTGTATTGACACTAGCATTATCAATGATCACTTAGACAACATTTTTTCTCCTATCTCTTTGATGAATCTGTCCACAAGGTCAAAGATGTATTTGCCATCTTTCTTGACAGATGAACAATCCATAGAATCCAATAAAAAGACACTATAAGCATTGTGCACAACTAAATTTATTACTCCCTTACCCTTTTTTATCTATCCATGCATCAGCCATAATTGTGCAGCTGTGGTTTGCCACGATTCCTTATGATTTTTTAATCCATCAAACATCTTTTGTTTCCTTCTCTACAAGAATGGTCCACTCATCTCATAGTGACTGGGCCTTCTTAATCCTCTACCAAAGGCTCCAATGGCCTTAACCATATGTACAAAGCTTGGAAGGTTACCGTGTTGTGTGGCATGATAGCTTTATAGAAAAATTAACATATGTACTCACAAGTTCTATCCCTCCTCTCTTCTCTTTTCTGAGTTGACAATTTCATTTGAGCCTTATTCTTATGAATAGCTATATAACAAGGTTTATAGAACTTCTCAATAGAACCACCACCTGCTACAGTCATAGCATTGGAGCTACTAGACCATTTTTGTTGACTTTAGCACAAGAAATTCATTCCCTTTGTCGGAATCTTCTTCACTACTATGATGTGAGTTATCTAAGTCAATTTCATCTCTATCCCTTTGATTTTCCTTTATTTTTTGTTTCTTTTCACGGTCTTTCTTGTAAGTAAAGCCTTCATCTCCTTCTTCAGGAGTTGGAACCTTTTTGAACTTGGTAACATTAAAACCAATAATACAAGTAAGATGATACTTCATTCTAGTAATTCTAACATTGACTATCTTGTCATAATATTTATATTGCAACCGTAGGATCGTTTGAGTTGATAGTAGGCTGTGCTACTGGTTCTTGATACGATACCTATAAAAAAAGCTAATAAACAAATAATAATAAAATAGAAGATATCATTTGGATAGCTCATATTTACTTGATAAAATGACATGAAATCTTATAAACGGTATATATATATAATATCTTTATCTATATCTATACAATTTGTACTAACTCTAAACATTCAAACTAACATCTATGCACTGATATTGTCAAGTGACCAAGTCCCAATCTTCTATCTATCTACTATCTAGTTATTTAGTCATTGTTTTATTTATTTAATGTCTAAGATTTATCTAATCCTCTACCTATCTGATATGGAGCAAAGGGAAGAAGGACATAGCACAGGCTATATTCCACCGTAGCATAGGCTATAGCCGGCTATTTTAAACATCGGTTGCCATCAATCGTTGCAGACGCGGTCAGTCACACGGAAACTGAATAGCGCAACGCCACCGAAAAGCGCCTCGCAAACCCGCGTCGCGTCACCATGCCACGCTGGCCCAACGGAACCGCGGTCCTGGACACGCCCCCGCGACACCCCGCCGCCAGAACGCACACGCGTCATCACCTCCTCTAGCTCTACTCCTCTCCTCCTGACCGTGCCCACCTTCTCCAGCCCGCGCCAGCCGAGCCAGTTAACCCGCCCGCACAACGCGAAAACACTGCGTTTCCCCACCATTTTCGCTCGAAATCCACCGGGGCCAAAAAAAAAAAAAACAGCACACTGCCGAGATGCCCGGCCTCCTCCTCCGCCTCGGCCTCCTCGCAGCGGCCGCCAAACCGCCATTCCGCGGCTACTACTACCTGCTCGACTGCGGCGCCGCGGGGCCCAGCACCGACCGCCGCGGCCTCGACTGGGTCCCCGATGGCTGCTACGTCTCCGGCGGCGAGCCCCGCCACCTCCTGGACCAGGGCCTCCTCGACCCGGCGCTGGCCACCTTCCGCGTCTTCCCGCACAAGCCCGGGAAAAAGTTCTGCTACGAGCTCCCTGTCGGACGCAGCCGCCGGTACCTCCTCCGCCCCACCTTCTTCTACGGGGCCTACCCCCCTTTCTCACCGCCGCCCGTCTTCGACGTGATCGTGGACGGCACCTTCTGGACCGCCGTCAACACCACCGACGACGGCCTGGCCGGCATCGCCTCCTACTACGAGGCCGTGTTCGGCGCAAGAGGCAGGAACATGAGCTTCTGCCACCCGGACTACACCGATGCTGGCCCTTTCATCAACGCGCTGCAGGTGATCCAGCTTCACGATTCGGTGTACAACGCCACGAATTGCACTAGCAGCGCCATGGGCCTCATTGCGCGTACCAAGTTTGGTTCCACCGACGATGTTGAGAGGTGAGCTCTCTCGGTCACTCTTCCCTTAGCTCTTTTGCAGTCCCCATTTTGTCCTTTATTACGATTAGCTTAGTGATGAAATGTTGAATGGGCAGTACATGATTAGCTAGAAGTGAGCATGTTTATTGACTGCAAAGCTGTGCCAATCTTGGCATGATTGACAAGGATGTGTATTCGCAGGTTATAGGGATATATGAATTTTTTGTGTAATACTCTTTGGATCAATTTTTTTGATGAACTGAATAACTCTAGTTTTTAGCTACTCTTTTCACGGGTTAATGTGGAGTGATATGCTGTGTTATATTCATATATTTATTTCTTGTGTTTGTAAATTTCACAAGATCTGTATAAGCTTTTGACCTGTTTTCCTATATTCAAACTTAGGTTCCCTAATGACACCTTCAATCGGTATTGGCAGCCATTTCTAGACAGTAAATATGCAGTCAGTAGTACCCACAATGTCACATCGGCTGATTTTTGGAATCTTCCACTTCCTGGGGTGGTTAATACAGCTTTGGTGGCAGAACAAGATGCACCCTTGGTGTTGCAATGGCCTCAATACCTCTCCAGAATGATAGCTATTACGTTGTTCTTTATTTTGCCGATACAGTACCTGAGAGTTCAAGGACCTTTAATGTATATATAAATGATTACAGCTTCTATGAAGTTCTAACAGTAACATCAGCTGGTCTTTCTGTCTTTGCAACACAATGGATTCTCTCAGGCTTGACCAGAGTTATTTTGACTCCTGTTTCTGGCCTTCCTCCACTTATCAATGCTGGTGAAGTCTTTGGACTTTTCCCACTAGGAGGATACACATTCCCTCAGGATGGTATGTCAGTTGCTACACATTTTTTTTCTTTCATTTGTATCTTTTTCATAATAGGTTAAACTAAATGGCTACAATTAGTGGCAGTATGCTATTGCTAACCACATAATTAACTTCTGTATTAAGCCTTTGGTGGCACTTATGTGGCCGACACATTATCATTATACTAGGGTGCACCCCATGCCTTGCCGCGGGATTTCTTAGTTTTATTGTCAAACAAAATCAAAATTTTAAATGATTAGGTGTAACTATATGTATATACAAAATAGATGATAATGTGGTTTCATATATACCCTTTGTTATTACAATACAATTCATGCTCGATTTTTCAAAGTGTCATTGTGTATTGTTTGATATATGAATGTTATTTTCATGCGCAATCTGGATATTGTTGCAATTAGATAGTTTGCACCTCTCTGCTTCATTTCGAGCTTGTTCTGAAAATGGGTTCAGGTTAATGATGCCTATTAGTTGTATGCTATCTAATCATTCGTAATAAAACAAATCTCACATCTTGAGCAATGATTTTGAGTTGTATTCAGAAAAAGGATAAGTTAGCATTATCTTTGAAGACTTGGGAGGGAAAAACATGGTCTTATGTGCAGAATGGGTAACAATGTCATGCATGACTGTGAGGTGGGGCAAAGGGAGCTGAATGGATGACTAATCAATGATTGAATTAGATGGATAAATAGCTTGATTCAATGGCTGTTATCTTTATACTAATGTGATCTGATGGCTTAAAATTGCTGACGATGTTGCTTCTTGCATGTCTTGATTTATAGGAGTAACTGCCCCTTAGTGGGTACCAATTATATAGGAAGATAGGATATGTAGCAGCAGACCATCAAAATATGTTTTATGGAAATTTGTTGCTAAACATTAGATCATGGGACTCACAAAAAAAAAGGGCCACGGTACATTTCACTCTGTAACTATGAGGTGTTAATGTTGTAGCATCACCTATATTTAGATAATGGAAGTATTACTTCTGGCCTCTGCACCAACTAGGATGCGTACATACATATTTGTGGGCACCCAGATTTGAACCTTGGTGGGTGGATTCATGCACCCATGACTCCACCACAAACAATGGTGCTTCCCCTAAGTATCTGTATTGACTGATATTTTTGGTAATGCAGCAAGTTGCTGTTACTTGATTACCACCATTCAATAGTCTGCATATGTATATTTTTATTAGATTAACGTATTAATTACTCCACAATTTCTGGAGCACGTGCCCTGGAGGCTATGAAGAGAAGCCTTCAATATATACCTGATGATTGGAATGGAGATCCATGTATGCCTGATGGATATGCTTGGACTGGAGTTACATGTGATAAAGGCCTAAAACCATGTGTCATCTCACTGCGAGCTATCCTCGTGATGCTTATATTATTTGATTTGATTCTTTTCCCCTTTGTAGTAACAATTTTCTGTATTGATTTACACCAGGAACTTCTCAAGTATGGGCCTCTATAGATATCTTTCATCTGATATCGCAAGTCTCACCGCTCCGACTGATATGTAAGTTCTGCATATACATTAAACTGAGTGAATGCCAAGATTAACACTATTTCCACGAACAGATCTTTTGCAAACAATAGCTTGTCTGGACCAATTCCAAATCTCAGCAACCTGAGGAATCTCACACAACTGTAAGCTAATCCTTAGCTATTTATTTCCCAAACTATTTGAATAATGCTTACTTATCCACTACTTAGGAAAACACTCTTTGCTGTAGGCATCTGCAGGACAACAAATTAAATGGACCAGTACCACAGACACTGGGGACAATCACATCTTTGCATGAACTATAAGTTGACTTGTATAACTTTTCCTTTATGGTTTGACATTATAATTTCATACCATGTTGATTATGTCAATATTTTTTCATTTGAATACAGTATATACAGCTTCTTATAACTGTCTTAAAATTAGACGGTATTCAACGTAATGTTATTTCTTGTGCGTTTGAAGAAAACAGTGAAGTAGATGGTATTCAACATAATGTTATTTCTTGTGCGTTTGAAGAAAACAGTGAAGTTGACACTCAATGCAACGGAGGCAGTGTTAAAAAAGGGCTTTGCGATTGCTCATCCAGTAGATCACACTAGGAAATATTCTATTTACTGGATATATGTATGGTGTGATGCTAGGAAATCAGCCGTCGCTTGCCCTTTAACACCTTCTGCAGTGCACAACCTTTCGTTAGTGTAATTAATTTGCAATGCGCTACCACGTGGAAATAGAGAAAGTGAAATGACACCATTTAAATTTTCAGTACTTAGTTTTTAATATATAGGATCTTACATGACATGCTTCCTACAATTTGCAATATCTTCCTATGATTTTAAAGTGGGGAGAGATGAGGTTTTAGATTATGTCATTCAATAGAGGTAGCAATAGCATGGTTCAGCTGTATTTCCATTTTGCTTGATATCTCCATTGCTCGATGCATTGTATGCATAGGTTGTTTTTGAAATGTTTTTGAGTCGCACAGAGGAAATGGTGAATGTACACACACCTAAAAAACTATAAGAAACTCGTATTGGAAATTAAAACTCCTTTCGAAGTATTTTGCCTTAACTATCGAAAATTCTAGTCGAGATTCACTACTGGCAGCGATGCTCAACCGAATACTCTGGTCCTAGGGTTTGGAGATTCTAGTCTCTCTTCACTGTTTTTAAAAAGGATGTGTGGAGAAAACAATCTTAAAAGAGAGAGGTATAGTAGGTAATCCAAGAACTATAAATAAATACAAGAGTCATTTTATAAGAAGGCGTAAGATTTTTTTTACTGAAATTCAGATCAAAAGATTATACATCTCTATTAAGAAACTTAAGGGAGCTAGATCGTGCTGAATCATTAGTCTCACTAATTTCAATTCTAAGAGGAGGTCCGGCCTCCAAGTTCTCACTAGACAAGTATTAAGACAATAGGATATAATACTATAACCTCTCTTAAGAATGAGTTTTGATATCCACTATAATTATCTCTTTCTTTATGGAGGTGAGAAAGATCTTTGCAAGCTTTCTCGAGAAATTTACAATTTTGAATCCTCATGGGTAACACCTAACAAGCTTTCTCAAGGAATTTACAATTTTGAATCCTTATGGGTAACACCTAACCGTTTAGAAGGAGAACCTCCAAAAGTAACAAGTGTAAATATTCATCAAGCGTCGATTCATAAATGCTCAATCAAATTCTTAATCCTCTCACTCACTATCACTTACAAAGAGATTAATTTGATGTATAAGCAAAGACATATATATAATCCTAGAAATGTCATGAGAGGTAGGGATAGAATGAATGAATGTTTTTTTTCTCAAAGTGAGGGTCAATGGAGTTAAAAACAAACTCTCTATGAAATTAGCCATTTCTTATAAATTTAAACTTTAGAGTATCCGTCCTTAAGGGCCAGAGACTTTGAACACACTTAAATTCGAAGCAACACAGCTAGTTTGAAGTATCTGATCTAAATCTTCAGAGATTTCGGACAACATTCACTCTCTGACAGAAAATTTTTCGAATACTCTGCTACTTAAGACCAGATACTTCGGTCTATTTTTACTATTAAACAATAAAACTTGTCAAAAATATCTGATGAATTAGACAAAATATTCAATCTTTTCTAAAGCAAATATAAAACCCAAAGATACATGTGATGCAAATGTTCACTAAAAAAATGAAAAGATCTAATTGAACACTTAATTCATAATTTAGGCTAATATTTGTATTAGTATTGATAGTATGGTAATTCTAGAACTTAAAAAATAAAATACATTTAAAATATAACGTCAAGTTCTCTTTGATGTGTTTCTTTCATACTAGGAGTTTCTTTTTATCAATTCAATCTCTCTTATAGACTAACTTCTGCACTTTTACATTAATCATTCAATTTTTTTATCATCTATCATCTAAAATCTATTAGGAGATCTAGATTCTCTTTTAGTTTTTCCTCTGTATATTTCTTCCTTCCTACCCTTGCTACACATCTTCATTCTCCTTCCCAAACCCTGCAAATCGGTGCACTTGGGGCAAACTCCTTGTTGTCAGTCCACTTTCTTTTGATTCTCAGTTACTCAAAGACAGTGGCCCTGATTCACAATTTAATGTTTTTGAAAAGTCAAAATGGAGTGGTAAAATAGCAAATCTCCCATCATAATTAGTTAAATTATATGCATATCTAGTGAACAAAAAAAATGCATTGATAGATTCATTTCAAAGTGCTTTCAAACCATATCTGTTTTATAGCCATTGAGAATATATTGCAAGAACAAATGATGGTCAAGTATAATTCTGAAGGCTATGCCAAATCAAAATATGCACTATAAAATTGGACATAATAACAACTAACTGAAAAAGAAACAGGATGCTCCATACCTGCATGGTATTATCTCTACTTTATTTTAGAAAAAAAGTCTCAACCCTTGAAGATGTAGATGACACCAGACATCTTTAGCACCTAATGTGTAGATGATGTTTATGATTTCTTTTGTTAAAAAGATGGATTGAAGCGTTAGGTTATCCACTTGCTTGATTCAATGTCCTGTTTAACCTGGTCATGAAATTTAACTTGTCCAGGACATGCTTGTACCATTTTATGTGGCTTCATCGAGGTTCATGCTTGTACCATGTTACGTCAGTTTCATGCTTTATTCTTTGTTGAAATATGATATTGTCAACAAGATAATCTTGAATGTCCATATAATATGCTTATTGGATTTCATAACCAACATGATTTTTCACCACTTTGTTAGAACATCCACTCGACAATCTGTTAAAATGATTCTCTTCATTCAGATTCTTGCAGAACAATGAACTGGTTGGAGCAGTTCCACTGAACTTGCTGTTCAAGCAAGGATTGACGTACCAGTAAGTCTTATTTGGTCTCCAGCCAAAAATATATATTACTAAGGATTACATGTCCATAGGATGTTTCTTAATTTCATTCGTATAATTGGTAGGTTTCTTCCGGGGAATAACTTCTTTTCAAGACCACCGCGCTGACAATCAGGCAATTTTTTTTCAATCAATTGCTTCTAAGTGTACTAGAACCGGATGCTGTCTGGGGCTGTGAAACGGAACGATAGATGTCTCCCACCTTTTTTTGGTGCTTCAAATTAGGCCATTTGGCATTTTGCTGACAACGACAAGTGCTGAACAGGTGGTGCTTCCAGCATGAATTGATCTTAGAAAAAACTTCAGCAAAGAAAAAAAATTCCCTCTCTTAGTTCAAACATGCCGAAAGTGTAAATTAGAAAAGGATCAAATTTTAACTTGATTGTGCGAAGTGTCGTATTTGGTGCAGTCCTTTTAACTGGGGGGATATCAAATGATGCGAGGATGAATCAACAGCTGTAGTTGGTGGAACAAAATAGTATGATCGTTAGCCTGCAAGAGTTTTTAGATGAAACCACGATTTGTCAAAATGCATCAAAAACTTTGGGATGTCTAGATACAACAAATAGCAAAATTTTAGAGCACTTGAAAATTTTAGCTAAGATCTCTTTTCGTCTTAACTCGCCTTGGCTGATGGTTTCATACTCTCGGTACTGGTCGACCCAGTTGACACAACTCATAGCAATAGTTTTAGAGCACTTGAAAAGTTGGATATCTTCTCCGGCACGTGTTCATACTGATCTAGTATAATTTTACTACGTACTCCTGTTGACTAACAGGCTTCTAAGCTTTTCAAACACAATTACCGACCATCAAGTAACTCTAGCATGTACATATATTTTCTCATACGAATATATTCTCGCCACCTAAGATCATCGAATCCTACCGTATTCAATTAGGGATAATTTGTTTGATTTAAAGAGTTAAAAGAGACGTAAAATGTACGGTATTAGATTTTATAGGGAGTAAATAAGACCACAATAGTCTAGGTAAAATACTTTCTTTTCGATAGCAATTACATGTATGCTTATTGCAGTCAACAAGACACTGTACCTGTAACCACAATTTAGCACTTTTTTGTTCGAAATCAAGAAAATGGCGTCTAATAAGAATGTTTTTATTTTACATTAGATAACTTTAATCAGAATAACACTCTGAGCTCCTCGAGGAAAACAAATCAACCTGAGCAAGTAAATTTGCGTACACACCATCTGATTCAATAACAAAAGACATGATCTCTAGTCTTAGTGTTAGTGATCTACCACCAAACACCACCCGACCCGATCACAAACTGGGTGTTCCAAAATAAGCCCTAATAAAATAATGTTCCAAATTAAGCCCTAATAAAATAATGTTATTAGGCTAATCTCTCGATTAGAAAAAGAAACGGAAATGCAAAGTCCGAAACGTCCAAAACCCCAACTCGCCGCATGGGAGAAAACTATGTACAACAAGGCAAGAAGGAATCGGATCCCAATTAATCATCCGCCCAAGTCCACCTGATTGAGCACCGCCACCACCGCCCCCGGCGCCGGCCGCGTCATGCTCCGGCCATTCCCCTCCTCCAACCGCACCACAACCGTCGCCGCAGCCGCCGCGTCGGCGATGCCCCACCCCTCGTCATCCTCCTCCCGGCCCACGGGCGGCGGGCACCACGTGTCGTCTGTCTTCCCGTCGTCGTCGTCGGCGTGCAGGCACACGCCGTCGTCGGCGACGCTCGATCTCCTCATCCTGCTGCTCGTGCTCTTCTCGGTCGCGTTCCTTCTCGCCTCCTCGCTCGCGCACGTCTCGCGCTCGCTGACCCCGTTGCTCGCCTCGGCCCCGGCCGCCGCGGCACTCGCCTCCGCGACGGCCGCGATGCCCTACCTCGGCGCGGCGGCGGCTCTCGCCGGGGCGACTTTCCTCTCCTGCTGCCGCCTTCCTCGCCGCCGGTGCCGCAACCCGCTGTGCCGGGGCCTTGTGAAGGCGCTCGAGTTTGATGTCCAGCTCCAGACAGAGGTGGCCGTGCGCGCCGGCACGGGGAGCACCAGCGGCAGCGCCGACGCCGCCATGTGGCGCGAGATCGAGGCGCTGCCGTGGAAGGGCGGGCAGGGTGGGAACAACCCGGATTACGAGTGCCTCCGCGCGGAGCTACGCCGGATGGCACCACCAAACGGCCGGGCTGTCCTGCTTTTCCGCAACCGGTGTGGATGTCCTATTTCTAAGCTAGAGGGCTGGGGTGTTCCAAAGAGCAAGCGCCGAAGCAAGAGGTGAGTGCTCGTTGACCATATTTTATTTCTTACAACTTCCATCAGATTAGTACAGTTTCACCATTGCAAGATTGTTTGACAATTTCCATGCTATGAATGCAAATCTGTTATGATACACTTCAGATAGCAAGAGTATTTCTGTACTCAGCATGGAGGTAAAAGTTAATGTGTTTAGACGAGGATTATGTTTGCAGTTTGATGCTATCTTGTTACATTATCATTAATCTATATCTTTAATGCCCATTTATTTGTAAAAATGGGTAGTATGGTCATGTAGTTCTGTGTGATCTTCAGAGTGTGATTAGGGGATTTACCTGATTCATCTGTATCAGTACGTCGGTGTGAACTTTTTCATCCAGCTTTCCCCCCAAAACCAGTGAATTCTGCCAATACTCCATTTCATAGTCTCCATGGTATTTTGGGCTATTTGGTTTGCGCTGAACCTTACTGTTGCTAAAATTTGGCAATGAGTTTGGGACTCAAGAATTGTATAGGAAATGAATTAGGCTGCAAAAGTAATTTGGGGTGCTGGCAAAAATTAGGTAACCAAATGAATGCCACATCCTGCTAACATGACCAAATATTGGCAAACATTGTTACCTAATTAATCTTATTTATCTTTTCTTTGTGGACATAATTTCGGATTCTTTTGCTGCTTTTCTCAAGTAGGCTTAGATGTAAATGATTTTTGGGTCCATTGTTTTCCTTGGTGCTAGGTGCCATTAACATCCAGGGTATAGCAGCCCTAAGCCTAACCGCAGTTTTGTATAGATCTCATCTGCACAATAACTTGCTTTTGCTTTCATCGTTGCTTCATGGAAAATGTTTAAACCAGTTATTTTGTTTAGACCAGTCGGTTTGGCCTATCAAGATTTTCAAGGTGGTACTAAATTGTTTAACTGCTGTTCTGCTCCATTGCTACCACTTGCACACTCATGCACTAGCTCCCGATTGGGCCACTAATAGCCCACAAGTGCTAGCTAGCTAGCTTCGTGTTCCTGGATCTGCTCTGCTTGATCTCTGATGTGCCAGCAGCCCCCTTGCCCTTTCGGGGCATCGCATGCTACCACCCCCAACAAGCTCTATGCATAACTTTCCTATTTCTGAGGAAATTACTAGGATCTTCCCTTCTTAGCACACATATGTATGTTTAGTGCCCTACATACATGCCATGTTGTGTGCCCACTTGGGGACCACACGCGCCGTCTAGTGCCCTACATTCATGCCATGCCGTGTGCCCATTTGGGGACTACACGTGCCATGCACTATATGCCCGTGCCCTTGGCCCACAACAAGCCTATGCTACCGTGAGGGTTGGCTCTGGCACCACAACCGAGCCTATTGTAACCGTGAGGGTTGGCTCTGGCACCACTGTAATGTCCAGGGTTGACTTAGTTACAGGCCTAACTCAATTTTGGATAGAGCTCACCTGCAAATTACTTCCTTTAGTTTTTTTCCTAATTTCACAGAATAAAGACTAAAGCTGTATTGTTCCGTTCAGATCTGCTGGGTTTATAAGTTCGTTTGGCCCTATCTAAATTTCCGAGGTTGTACTAAATTGGTTCACTGCTGCTACCCTGCTCTATCTCTACTGCTGCTGCAAGCTCATGCATTAGCTTCCGATTGGGCCACTACCAGCTCAGTAGTGCTAGCTAGCTCCTTGCTCATGTTCTGCTATGCTTGATCTCTGAGATGGACCACCAGTTCACTTGGCCTTTTGGGGGTATCAAACACCAGCATGGAAACAGGCCAGCATCTAGCACCTAAATGCCCTTGGGAGAAGCACTTGCTAGGCCAAAATTACTTATGTATATCATTAAGGAACTAATGTGTTATACCTTGTTTATAGCGACACCTTATAGCACATTTATACCATTTCTAAGAAAATCAGAAAACCAAAATCTTGAAATGGATTTGGACAATGGAGGGTGTGGAAGTATTGTGTTTGTGGTACTAATAAGATGAGGCGATATTGTCTATCATTGTTTTATTTCAGTTTGGCATGACTTGACAACTGCTGCACTGCTGTTGAGATTAGTTGTGCTTCATGCACAGTTTTTTAAATAAACTGCCTTGGTTTAGAGTTTAGAGTACCGTTGATAGCTTGAGCTGTGTAGGTTCTGGAATCGGATAAAAAAACGGAGCACCAATTTACATTAGTATCATTTCTTGATGGTTGAAGTTCGTAATGAGGGTACTACACAATCCTTACTGTCACTAATTCTGTTTCTCTAGGACACAAATATCCTGGTATTGGTTGTAGCTGGTCGATTTTGCTGGTAGCATGTATGTGCTACCAGTTCAAATTTGTTTCACTTGTCTAGTATATCTAAGACTGACATTGCCTGGTACAGCTTATAGGACAATTATGACATGTAAATATGTGATTTCTGGCTCTCTGCTTAGACTTGTTAGTAGCATGCTCTTGCAGTACTTTTTGTAGTATCTATAACTTTGCCTCGTAGTACTGTTGTACAAAAAAAAATCGCTAAGTTATTATTTACTTTTATT
Source organism: Oryza coarctata (assembly GCA_030770085.1). Lineage (NCBI taxonomy): Eukaryota > Viridiplantae > Streptophyta > Magnoliopsida > Poales > Poaceae > Oryza > Oryza coarctata. Next base: position 13,491,656 of record CM061471.1, read on the forward strand.
AAGTGATTATTACCAAATTTTTTGAGGTCGAGTTTTCATAACTCCACTTATAGAAAAATAGTTGTAAAATTTAATTTCTTAAAGTCCTTCCTTTTCATTATCTTGTAATCTTTCTGATGACCTCACATCAAACACAATTTTTGCAACAGCAAAATGCATTCTGCTATGTCAACTCACATTGACAGCCTGCTTCAGTTAAGAACGTGTGGGCCAGCTGTTCAGTTAGGTTATGCAAATGTATTTCTACTTGCTGAGTCTTAAGGTTGTTGGATTTGACATGAAAATCACTGCTACATTAGGATTTGCGTAATACTGGATTTTTTTAAAAAGGAATACATGGCACTGCATTCATTGGCAACTTTTTGTATAGATGGAATCATGGAACATAGAGGGACACATCTCTAGATAAATCGGATTAACTGGTGGTACTCTTGTGCATCTTAATTTCTGAACGTAGATCTGGAGCTAACATGATGTTTTTCCCATTTAGTTTTTTTTATGAATCTAACTGTTTATTATAGTTAAACTTAAATATTATACACAATTGATTTTTAAATCCATTTTAAATAGTAGAAGTATGGAGTGTATTTATAGGTCCAACCACTGCTAGTTCATTGCTAGCTTGTCTGTTAATCTTACCCTAAATAGTAGAAGTATTCATTTACTGATTTTTTTTCACCGAATGACTAACCAAAGGGCATGTTGTGTTTGGATTACCATGGTTGCAGGAGCATACTGGGCTTGCCAGCCGATGGAGGGGTCCGGTGAAGAAAGGTCTGTTGGCCCCAATGGTAACCTTGTTGCTTCAGACTGCCATAGGGTGGAACTTTTGAAATAATATACTTCCAGTGAAAAGATACATCGATTACAAGTGGTTGTGTCATGTTTGTATTGTAAGGCGGGATTGGTTGAAATCTCAAAGAAATACTGAAAGGAAACAAACAGATGCAATAATAAAAGAACTGTCAAAAAGGAATAAAAACATTGGATATATTCATGTCATGGTGTTCCGGTTGCCCTCTGCATTTCCTTTACCTGCATAGTGTGTGTGTACGCCTTGTCGATTGCCCTTCAGATGTACCACTAAGCTGTCGGTGGGTAGCTAGCCTGACCTTTGCTGTTGGTGGCCTGTTTGGTTCATGCCCTGAAGAAAACTAGCCTGACTCGAGCTCTCCCTGATTTCTCCCTGAGTGGTGTTTGGTTGGTGGCCTGAAGATTTTTGCTGCTGCCTGACCTGATCGCTATGGAGGGTCACTACTCCTTAGCATGAGTCCGGCGTCCGAAACTGGACGCCTGATCTTCAGGCGCCGATGCGCAACACGCTAGTTGTGCAATCCCGAAATGAAATGGGAAACTGGGACCAACAAGAATTCTGTGTTCCAGCTATCTGTGTTGCCTGGTACAGCCACTAGATCATAGGCTGATGTCGAATGGCTGATGAGGCGTCAGATCTCCCCTTGGAGTTGCGTTGCGATTGGTGGTGTGGTGTCCACCTGTGCTGATGGATAGAATTCTCTGCTTCGGCTTCGCGGTCGTACGTATTGCGGCACCGAGCGGTGAGCGTTCTTGTCGACTCGGTTCATCCGCTTTCCGCTACAGCGAAAAAAAATCCCAACAAACCCCCCCGCTCCGCTCGCCCGTGACTCCGTGCCATGGCCGCCGCGGCGCCCGCGCTGCCGGCGTTCGCCTCGCTTCTCCCCTCATCCAGCTCGCCTCCCCACGGCCGTCGCCTCCCGTGGCGCTTTTTTCCTACTCGCCGGAGCGCTCTCCGCCCCGTCAAGCTACTCCCTGCCATCTCAGGTGCGGCCCGAGTGCCTACTCGTACACTCTCCGAGAGGCCCCTTCTCGCTTGGCTCGGATGATTTTTTTTAATTTTTTTTGGGTTTGAGCAGTGTTTCGCGTGCTGCAGCTGTGGATAAGGCCAATGGCGCCGCTGCGGAAGCCGAGGAGGTGGAGCTAGAAGGGATGCCGCCGGAGTTCTACGACGAGGTACGCGCGTTTGCTGTAACGATTTGACGATGTAGTGGACCAGGAAATGTAATCTGGAACATGCTCTAGATGACCAATGGTACTGTGTGAGTGTTTTATCTGTAGCCACATGGGCATTTTGGTTGAGCTGACATGTTTACAAACCCAATTAACAACCAACTGTTTCTAGGACATTTCGTAATGAGTTAATTATACCCTCCCTTACCGCTGTTAGCTCCATTGGCAAATAAAAGGACTATAGAGAGGGTTTTGGCACTTGGTTTTTGGAGACATGTGCTCACTATGATAATTAAATTCATCATTAACATAGAAAAGGTCGTCAATAAGCATACCAAAGAGGCAAAGATGTGCTGTTGAATGCTGATGCCTTTCCAAATATCTTTCCTGATCAAGCGTGACTATAGGTTACATAAATGCCACTACGCCAGCATGCTGCAATGGATAGCTAGATCAAGGCTACTTCAGTAGAGTCAGTACTCAATACTTTTACTCTGGTGGTAAAATAACGTCTGCAAACCTACAAACTTCTTGCTTCCAGCTAAGCTGTTATGTCCATATGAAACATGCATTCTCGTTAAACACCAGCACAATTAATTCTCCTTGTTACATTAGCAGAAAACATTTTGCTGCACCAATAGATCACCTATGATTTTTCATGCAGGAATGGCAAACTCGTCAGCGTGAAAAGACTAAGGAATGGCATGCATATCGGCAGAAAGAGGAAGCTGAGGAAGAAAGAATAACAAATGAATACCACGAAATAGGCATGCGTTTGAAAGCTTACCCACAGGAAGAAGTTCGCAAAGCTCGGATTTTGGTTTCAAGTTTTATTAGAGCTGGTGAAGATATTGAAGAGGTAACTTATCTTCATGAATTCTCCAATCTGCAATTCTATGTTTCACCCTTTTTTTCCTGGTGCTACTAGTAGTGCAGTTTTTGCTGAATCGTGAACAAAAGATGATAAAACTGTGACCTTACAATCTAATATATGGTTTGTAAATACATGATATGCTTATAAATCAATGATTACAGAATTTTGAAATTACGTCATAAACTACTAGTTGTGGATAAATGAAAAACAGGAAAAAAATGAAATGTATGAAAGCAGTTTTTAACTTCTTAAATATTTCAGGGAAGTAGTGAACTAAATAACATTTATTTGTAACATAAATAATCATGGTATACAGTTGTCCTTTTAGCCATGCTATTATGAACATGGTAAAAGTTTACCTGCAGTCTGCTACTGTGCCACAGCTCACAACTGCCTACACCAAGAGATGTGGCACACATCCTACACCATGATTCATCATCATAACTCATTTGTTCTACTTGTTACAATTGATAATTCCATTAGTCACAATTGTCACCTAATTACATCCCACATAACCACCACGATCTTTGTAATTTTGTCTATTTGGCCATGTGTATGCCTTAAGTTACCATCCAACATGTGCTGGTGAGCTAGTCATATCAACAAGGGTACCTGTGCAGCTAGACTGGCAGAGCTTGAGCACAAAATAAGGGGGCCAACATTAAATGAACTACTAAATTAAATAGTACGGAACACTATCTTGAAACTCTTTTGGAGGTAATTAAACAGACATATTTTAAAGGTTATTGCAGGAGAACTGCTAACTGGTTGTATTAAAGGAAGAAAAGAAAGGTACACAACCTGGACCAACCAGGGCAGTTAAGGTTCAGCCTGAAACATTTGAATTGGGACAGCATATGTAGACTAATCAGCTGATAGTGTCAAGTACATAAAAAACCTATTAAGGAACTTTAATTGAAACTTTGCTATATGTAATGATCTTGAATGCCCATACCATACTGTATTTGTAGTTTTTCTCTGGGTTACCATTGTTTGCCAGTATGTGACTGCTAAAATGTAACTCCAGGCTCGCGCATCAAAGTTCTGTTAACATAATAGCCTGAAAGAGTTTTAAGGTAGGGTCATCTAGAGTTGACTTTTCCTATATACAACAGCTTTTTTTATAAGCCACTAACGAAATATTTCATTTCTTAATACATTGCTACTCTACTTTCATAAGCAGGAAATTGAGAAGGCTGCTGAAAGAGGAGAGCTTACTGAACTTGTTCTTATGGTCATATGGAATCGACTTGATGTTGCCCGCCGTGATGTATGCTAATCTTCTGTTTGAATTATCTTATGACTTACAGATTGTTTATTTTTTGTTTATTTCAAGCCCTTGCAGTTTGCATCTTGTTTTACGGTGGTAGTCATTAATCATAATTGAATGTGCAGAAAATTGCTTTCAAGAAACATGTAAGTAGGGTTTGTGGTGAAGAAACTCATTATATACAAACATGGAAGTATTGGTGGAATAACAATTGAATTTTGGCTTCCCCCAAAAAACAGAATTTATGCTGCATAACACTACAACATTACCTTTACTCACCTTGAAGAATTTTACAACTAAATACAAGTTGTAAGAGCTCCTAGATCCGATTTATTTGTTTTTGTTATTCCATGCTGCCACTCATATTACAACCTGTAAACATTGATTGTTTCATTTGATATTTAAACTTTTATCACTTTTGTTGCTCAATTATTAATATCTCAGCTCAACTCAACTCAACACAGTCTTTTAGTACTAAATAAGTTAGGGTAGTCTAGAGTTAAAATACAATAAGAATCTCTAAATCACAATTCAAGTACGTTAATAGTTGTTTTTCAAATATTCCTATTCAAGTACAAATCTTCAATTATATTCCACTCTTTCAAATTACTTGTTATTTTCTCTCTCAATGTTATTTTTGGTTTTTCTCTACCTCTTTTTACTTTATTGTCTTGACTTACGATTCACAATATATTGACATCTCTGGAGGTCTCCTTTGAATATGGCCAAACCATCTCAACTGATGTTGGATAAACTTTTTTTTAATTGGTGCTACCCCTAGTCGTTTACGTATTTCCTCATTCAGGATTTGATCTATTCTTATTTGACCACAAATTTAACGTAATATACATATTTCTACAACACAATTGTTGAACATGATGTTTTTTTTAGACCAACATTCTGCTCCATATAGCATAGTAGGTCTAATCGCCGTTCTATAAAACTTGTCTTTTAATTTCTAAGATAACCTCTTATCACAAAGGATGTCAGATGCTTGACACCATTTCAACTAGCCCGTTTTGATTCTATGGCTAACGCCTGCATCAATATTCTTATCCATTTGTAACATTGATCCCAGATATCGAAAGATGTTCTTCTTAGTCACCACTTGGCTGCTAAACTCACATCTCCCTTCTTGTGTGCGATCGTGCCAAAGTCACATCTCAATTATTCAGTCTTAGTTCTATTTACTTTAAAACCTTTGGACTTAAGAGTCTGCCACCACAATCCTAGTTTCCTATTTACTCCTGTACGACTCTCATCAATTAACACTACATCATCTGTAAATAGCATACACCAAGAAATATCCCCTTATATGTTTCTCGTAACCTCATCCATTACCAATGCGAAGAGTTAAGGGCTCAATGCTGATTCATGATGTGGTCCTATTTTAATTAGAAAAAAATCCATGTTATCATCATTTGTTTGAACATTAGTCATAGCATTATTGTACATATACTTGATGAGATAAATAATTTGTTGGGACTTTATGCTTGTCCAAATTTCACCATAATTTTTATTGATATCTTATCATGAGCCCTTTTCAAGTCAATAAAAATTATATGTGTCTTTTTTTCTACCCTTTAAACCACTTCATAACTTTTCTTATTAAAAAAATTGCTTATATGGTTGATTTTCTAAGCATAAAACCAAATTGGTACATAGAGATTCGTGTCGTTCCTCTCAAATGGTATTCGATAACTCTTTCCCATAGCTTTATAGTGTGGCTTATCAACTTAATTCTCCGATAATTAGTACAACTTTGGATAACTTTCTTATTTTTATAGATTTTTACCAATATATTTCTCCTCCACTCAGGCATCATGTTCGATTAAAAAATATTGTTGAATAACTTGGTTAGCCATACTATAGTTATATCCCCGAGACAACTCTATACCTTGATTGGAATACCATCAGGGCTCATTGTCTTACCCCTTTCATCCTTTTCAAAGCTTCTCTAACTTCTGATTTTTGGATACTATGCACAAAGCTTCTATTAGTGTCATTCAAAGAGTCTTTCAACTGAATGGTGATGTCATTTTTTCACCATTGAACAAATTATCAAAATACTTTTACCATCTATGTCTAATTTCATTCTCCTTCACCAAAAGCTGCTATTTCTCATTCTTAATACACTTAACTTGATTAAAGTCTTTTGACTTCCTATTACGAGCCTTAGCTATTCTATAGATGTCCTTTTCTTCTTTCGTATTCAGACGTTGGTACAGATCATCGAAAGCTGCCCCTTTGCCTCACTCACAGCTCATTTTACGATCTTCTTTGTCACCTTATATTTTTCTATGTTATCCTCACTCCTATCATGATACAAGCGTTTATAGTATTCTTTTTTCTTTTTAATAGCTCTTTGCACATCTTCGTTCCATCATCAAGAGTCTTTAGTTTTACATTCACTCTCTTTGGTCACTGCAAACACCTCTGAATCAATCTTTCGTATGCATATTGCTGTCTTCTCCTACATGTTATTTATATCATTTTCTTCCTTCCTAGAGTCCTCTTCGATAATTCTTTTCTTAAAAACATTTGATGTCTTTCCTTCTAACTTTCACCACTTATTTTTTTTTCAATTTTGACTTGTTTATCTCTACGAGCATGCGTGAAAGTCAGCCACAACTAGCTTATGTTAAGAAATCATACATTCTTCAGATATCAGCTTAAAATCCACATAAGCTCATTTATCCCCTTTTCTCATAAGGATAAAGTCAATCTGGCTATAGTATTGACCGCTACTAAGTCACTAAATGAGAGTCTCTTTTTAAAGAAAGTATTGGCTATCATCAGATCAAAGACTATAATAAAGCCCAAGATTTCCTTCCTCCTGATTCCTACCACCATACCCAAAACCTCCATGTGCAGACTCGAAACCTGTACCGTTGCACCTACATAACAATTAAGGCTTCCTCCTATAAAAAACTTCTCGCTACTAGGTACAACTCTAACCAAGCCATCTAAGTTTTTCTAGAATTGTCTCTTAGTACTCTCATCCTGACCTACTTAAGGGGCATATATACTAATTACGTTTAAGAATACATTACTAATGATAAGTTTAACTAAGATGATACTATCTCCTTACTTTCTCACCTCCATCACACCATCTTTGAGCCTCTTATCAATCAGTATTCCTACTTTATTTCTGTGTACTAGAGCTTGAAGCCAGTACTGTCCATCTCCTTCGCCTTCTGACCCTTCCATTTAGTCTCTTGAACGTACAAGATATTTACACGCTTTCTGACCGCTGTCTCGACTAGCTCTCTTAACTTACCCATAAGGCACCCTATATTTTAGCTATCTAAACGGATCCTAGTTGGCTCGACTCACTTTTTTATCCTTCGCACCTGTCGAGTTAGGTGTGAAGACACTTGTTTATTTTTTACCATACCCGGACGTCGATGTGGCACGCCACTAAGAATGCGATGGCCCGATCTTTTCTCACTTGACACCATGTCCAGATAACGACATGGTGTATCATAGGAGTGATGACATGGCCCTTTTCTATTTAACACCATACCCAGATTCCGATATGGCACGTCGCTAAGAGGATTATGCCTTAACGTGATTTTCTTGTGTTAATTATTGATATCTATGCTTTCCAAAAATTTTCAGCATAACAAAAGTATATTTGACTAGAGTGATGTCTTATTTATTGTTTAGATATTGACTCTATTCCACCTGTAGGATGAGAGGGATGCCATCAGAAGCCTTGATCTCTTATACAGAAGGGTAGAGGTAAGTCGCATAAGCGCAAACCTTCCATTATCTTTGTCGTTGTTGGAGTCGTCTGTTAAGCTCTTATATTTATATCAATCCTGTTCTTTGACTGCTTCATTTGTGTCTGATGGGCTAATCAGAAACCATAATCTGAATGCAGACGGAAATTTTAAGGAGTGAAGCAACTCCTGCTATGAGATTACTCAATGACCTTCTGAATCTCCATAATGGATCTGATGATGACAAGTGGTTAAAGAAATGTAAAAAACATATGCTTGAAGTTTTTCCCAGAGAAGACCCGTTCACCATGGTCTTTCCTGCTGGTTTCAACATGGCGAAAGTATGTTAGTGCAATGCACGTGATGTCCCCTTTTCCTCATGGGATAAACTGACCATGCTAGAAATTTAGAGTTGTTCGAGATTTGAGCATGAAAATTTATACATGAGACATTTAACGAATTTTAACTTGCATGACACAATTCCAAAACAGAAATGCTGATTTTACAGATTTCACAAAATTATCATCTCCTAGTTGTGTTTTAAATTAGTTGTGCCACTTAACATAAATATTGCCAAGTCTTTTATTAGACAACGTCCTAATCTTAGCCGTATACTTCACAGTTGTTGACATTGACAACAATGCAATTTTCCTTAAAGCAAGCATGGACACTGCCAAGTCCCTCATAGTAAATTTAGTTAGTCCAAAGATAATGTGGAATATCCTTGTCAGTTCATATTTGGATTCTGGATTTACTCCTTTTCTTTTTGGTTCTCACATGCTACAAAAAATTCTGAACTTTCAGTTTTTCTGCATTCCCTTCTTTTGTCAGCATCAAGGGCAGATTAATCTGCCACCTCAGGATGATGACGCTCTTCTAAGAGTTGACTTCATCAGGGAAGTTGACGAGCTTTTGAAAGAAGTTCAAGCTGCACATGAAAATAATAAGGCCCCAACTGGTAATGACCCAGAAGCTGTTGCAGCCAAGTTGAAGTATCAAGAGAAGCTGCAGACTATACGTCAAGTGGAATATCTCTTGGAACTGGCAGCCTCCTTGAAATGGTGAGGATTGAGGAGGCAGAGGAGCATGAAATTCTGCTCACATGGGACTAGAAGATACCGGCCGAGTACTTGACCGCTGCAATTAGGGCGCAGCCTTTTAAGCTGATTCTCAGGTTTCTGCTAGTTAGAAACTCCTAGCATTTGATTTACAAAGGTCATCTGCTATCTGCTTCTGCATCAATGCATGTTGTAGAAGATTTTCTACACCTAGGCGTCCAAGTCCAATTAGATTTGTACTGCTCTAGTCATTCAGAGTTCAACTGTAAGTCCAGCAGCGAGGCTTTGCTCTGGATTAAACATTTAGTGTCATCATGGCAATGGTGCGAGGGTATCTCACACTGCTTACGCTCTAGCATGAGGCAGGTGAGTTTCGAGCCAGCAATCTCTCTGGTTGCAGAATTAAAATGCAGAGATGGTTGGGTTCTGAAGTTCCCAAGTCAAATACTGTGTAAGCTTTTTGTTAAAAAGAAAAGAAAACATTGAATGTAACATTAGCACAATAGCTTGTGAAAATATTTTTTGTATGGAACATGTCAAAGTATTTGGAATAATCCATGGTTTGAACAGTAACAAAAATTGGCCACGTACTGAGGCATCAAACAAGTACCATCTTCCTCTGCACCTGATGGCGCAACGCGTGAATGTTGCACAGGCATAGCACGGTTTTCACTTTTGGTCTTGTAAAAGGCAGCAGAAGAGAGGGACGCAAGCAATGCAAAGTTCAGAGGAAGTGGAATGTACAAGAGGGGCAGAGAAATCTATCGTCACACAAGGCTACAAACCGGGATGCTTGCTATGGCCAAATGTATTGGGCTGTTTGGCAGTGCTGCACAGCCGGTTAGAAGAAATATGTGTTATCCTGTAGCTGCTGGCTGCGGTGCCATCAGATGGTCAAAGCGATTTAAAAGAAAAGGGGCTGGCTGAGCGATCTTTTTTTTTTCCTTATATATCAATCAATTGATTTAACATCTGATGACTATTTCAATTCTTCTCTTGGAGTGAAACAACTAGCGATCTAACTTTTAAATAAAAAATGGTAAACTTTTGTATGGACTTACCAGTATGAAAAAATTGTACTAATCGATAACCACAGAAACATATACCGGTCGATTAGGAATAAATAACTAAGTTACTAATTTTCAATCCAGGTGAGAGTGTGGATAAATGAGTAGGTTTTGGTGAAATAGTTTGAGGGGATTAATTATTTAAGCAGCGAGTCATCTTTCAATCATCTATTTGAAGGGGTAACCTTCATAATTGGATATCGCGTTACTCTGACCATTCATCGTCTTTATCGTCATCATCGTAGGGAAACAAGCGATAAGGCTGGCTGGCAGGGAGACTACTTCCTGTAACTATTTTCACGGCCAAGAAGAGGAAAACCCTTCACCACACAAGCCTTCTGTGGGCTGACTCCGTCTCCACTTTGATCCGTTCGAATGGGCGGTAGAGGCGAACAATTTCGTTATTGATCGTTTTTCGTTAGACTAAAAATGTTGTATAAAATTTTTTTATATAGAAGCTTTTAAAAAATAAAATAAATCTATTTTTAAATTATAATAATTAATACTTTATTAATCATGTGCATTTTCTAAACTACTAGCAACTACAGCTAAACACCACATTCAAATATGGTATTAGGAACCTTTCAAGGTTGAGACTAAGCTAATTAAGGCATGTGAAACGAGACGAATTATTAACATGATTAATTAAGTATGAGCTATTATAAATTTGTTTAATTTTTTAAATTTTTTTATATAATTCTTTTAAAAAAACACACCGTTCAAAACCTCCACAAGCATGATTGTGAAAAACAAGTAAGCAACTCATTCCATTTGCCAAAAAAAAAAAAAAGAGGCTGTCGCTTTCAAAGGATGGATAATTAATACTTTCATGTATTTGTTTGTGAGGACAAGGCTCCGTTTATTCTGAGCAGTGGTGGTAGGATTTTTGATGGTACGTAAGGGAAAGTCAGTAACATATAATTAATTAAACATTAATTATTATAATCTTATTTGATTTTTAAAAAAAACTTAAAAAACATATAACAGTTGGGGCTGCTTATATGGGATTCAACAGATTATTTAGCCTTCCATCATAGAGATTTTGTAGGCTTAGGATAAGATCTAACAGCTAAGAGTTTTTAACATAAAAAATAAATTTGTGGAAAAAAATAATGGAAATCTCGGATCAAACTTTCTGATGAGCCCAATAAGCCCATTCAAAGGCCGAAAATATACCCTGAAACTTTTAAAAGTCCATTATAAATACGAAGCACATTCAAAGGCCCAAATAGTGATAGAACAAATATATTCTGGATAGCCCAAATATATAATCCGAGCCACCCAAATATACGCTGAAACTAGTAAAAGTCATGTATAAATAGGAAAGCTTATCAAAAACCCCAAATAAAGTAGAATCCATCTAACAATATGACTTATTGAAGCCCACATTGATAAATTGACAAATTGATTCAACAGTATGACTTATTGAAGCCCACATCGATAAATTGACAAATTGATTCAACAGTTATGTTGCGTAGATCTTAAAGCAAAAAGGCCCAACTTGAGAGACAAGAAAGCTTATAACAAAAGAAATACCACACACGTGATTACTCTTACATTCAGAATAGATTGACAAAAGGACATGGTGATCACTCTCAGATTTAGAGATAGAAAAGTAGAGAGAATCGAGAAAGAGAAAATCTGATGAACGGATGAAATCGAAAAAAAAGTAATCTACCCAACATGTCAATCCAAAACAATATAGTATAGAAGAACACACATATGTATATGATGAAATCGAAAGTAAGTTCTCCTCTAACCTTTGATTCCTGATTTGACATGTCTTCCACCTTAATAAGTTTCCAGAACATCATGTGGCTGGATCTACTGGAAAAGAGAAGAATTTGATATTAGTTGAACTAGATTCATATGCACAACTTCATTCTACTTAGCTCATTTAACAAGTTCATATAAACTTTATTTGTGGATCTGAAAAATTAAGGAATTCTTTAACTGTTAAATTACTTCATGCAACTGTTGGAAATTACTGTTAATACTATAGAATGAAGACTATGTATCAAAAAATTATAGAAACTGGTACATATTTTTGGAGAATACTAATGCAAGGTTTCTTGTCAGACTGATTAAACAATAATTGTAATGCAAAATTTAGTTATAACATACTTGTGTTTGATTCATACTGGAAGCATTGGACAGATTAGAATGGCCTTCTAGTAAACTAGAAGCATATTCATTTTAACCATATTTATCATTTTGAAGCAGATTCATATGCACAATTTCATTCTGCTTAGCTCATTTAACAAGTGCATTGTTCTTGTCAGAATTGGTTAAGTACAACTAATTCTGCTTAAATTTGACTAGAATAAACATTTAACTCTGCTTTACCTATAGTAACTGCATCAAGAAGAAATGTATGAGCAATTTTTTCTTGTACTGAAAAGACAGTACTCAAACTTACATAAAATTATGTTCATTAACAGGCAACATAATAATTAACACTTGTTGATTGTGAAGTTCAGATGAACAACAAAGTAGATTCAAACTTACATACAGTTTAGCTCTTATAACAAGAAATAGAAAAGATGAATACATGTTGACTTATTCATGCTAGATCGTCTGTTAATTTATTCTATGTCAACTAAATCTACATGATGTGCATGATAAACTACATTACTGACATATGGACATGGTCATAATTACAATAGTTATGTGATAAAATTACATAATTAAATCATTGGAATTCTAATAGAATGAGAATGTAACTACATGAAGAAACAATTGTAATGCACAATTTATTTAGAACATACTAGTAATTGATTCAAACTTGAAGCAAAGCAAAGATACGAAGATGTTAGTTTACTTCATGCATGTATTGCTCGTGTAACTGATGTGAAACCTATATTTTTCTTCTATAACATTTATCTTTTTCAATCAAGCATTTATTTAGATTAGAACATATTTAGAGACTTGAAATTTATACACCAATATCAATCAGACACTGAAAAGTAGAACTCAAATAAGAATATTTAACATACCATTTTGATTAATATAAACCAAATTCATATGCACAATTTCATTGTGCTTAGTTCATTTAACAAGTGCACTGTTTCTCGTCAGAATTGGTTAAGCACAACCAAGTCTGCTTAAATTGACTAGAATGAACATGTAACTCAGCTTTACCTATAGTAAGTACATCAAGAAATATTGTATTAGCATGTTCCTAGTACTAGAAAAGACATTACTCATATTTTTTCTTGATCACAAGTCTTGCACCTCAATAACTTCTTAGAACATCATGGTGCTAGATCTACTAGTAAAGAGATGAAATAGACATCATTTGAACCAGACTCATGTGATCAATTTCATTCTGCTTAGCTTCATTCTGGTGGATCTGAAAAATTTAAGAGTTGTTCAACTGTTAAATTAATTCATGCAAGTAGAGGAAATGAATTTTATGTATATAAATTGCAGGTTAAACTAGTACAGAGTTTTGGATAATACTACCACACTGTTTCTTGTCAGATTGATTAAGCAAAACCAATTCTGCTTAAATTGAATGGAATGACCACTTTATCTATAACAACTACATCTATTAGTAATGCATTAGTAGTCTTTTAGTTATATAATAGGCAACAGAACAAATTAACACTCGTTGATTGTGAATTTCAGATGCACAACAAATATATTCAAACTTATATACAATTTAGCTCATATAACCAGAAATAGAAAGATGAATACATGTTTTATTTATTCATGCTAGGTCATTTGATTATTTATTCTATTTCAACTCAATCCACATGATGTACTATAATACAGACATTAACACATGATATCATACTTATAGTAGTTGTGTGATAAAAATATATAATAAAATCACTGTAATTATAATAAAATTAGCATGAAAATCATATTTTTCAAATATGACTACATCGAGGAGTAATTGTAATGAACAATTTAGTTAGAACATTTAGGTAATTAATTCATACTTGAAGAAGCGACCAGATTTGAAGGTCTATATAGTAGAGCAACTTATGAAATTACATGCTTATCAAGAAGTGACCCTAGTGTTTGATTACTTCAAGCATTTATATAGATTTGTAGATTAAATGTTCATAGACTTCATATATGCTTCACATCGGAGACTTTATATTTAAAGACTTGAAATTTAGAGACTTCATATCAAGTCAAGTAGAGCTACAACCTATTCCACAATAATAACATATTTACTTGCTTTGTTGTCTATACATTATCCAAATAGACACATTATGATATATATATGAATCTTAATCTTCATCTAGAAGTAAAAAATAGTATATACATTGTTTAACTCAAAATGGTGGTTGTGCAATTCTGAAATTTTCACTCAATAAATTGTTGCCATTAGAAAGAAAATAAACATTTATGTAAGTGAAAATAAGCACATCAAAACTTTGGAGGCATCTGACAAGAAATTTTATTATCCTTTTAAGTTAAAATGATTAAATTTCTCATCAAAGACCCGTGGAACTCTCATGTGATTACTTCAAATGTGATTTATCATCATTTGGCAACAGTTTTTTAAATAACAGTTCTAGTTATTTTTTAAAATAACTAGCCATTGACCTACTGTACACACGTTGATTCTTTTTTTTCATGCATCTACTGGACAACAAAACTTGTAACTAGAAATAATGGTAATACTATGTCATCGAGTAATACTTGTAACTAGTAATCTGAACTGTAGCTGAAAATAGAAAAGGTAAGTTTACTTTATCCTTTGAATCTGGATTTGAAATGTCTTCCACTTTCTTATACAAATAACTCCATGTAGAAATATGTACAGTGACTAAGATCCTGAGAGTATAAAGGGGGTCAGGTCTATATATATACAATCCAGGCCAGTGGCCTGTCTAACACCCCCGCAGTCGTAGCGGGAGGTGAACGGACGCAGAGACTGGACCGAAAACTAGTGAACAAAGACGTGGGCAGACCTTTGGTTATTATATCGGCAAACTAATGTACCGATGGTACATGGAGCACCCGAACCTGTCCTAATACGACCTTGTCACGAACAAAATGGATATCGATCTCGATGTGCTTGGTGCGTCGATGATGGACCGGGTTGGCGATCATGTAGACGGCACTGACATTGTCACAACAGATGACGGTCATGGTGGAGAGGGGTGCACGGAGCTCCTAGAGAAGCTAGCGAAGCCAGCAGCACTCGACGACGGCGCGGTACTCGGCTTCAGCGCTAGACCGGAATACTGTAGTCTGGCGTTTTGAGGACCAGTATATGAGAGTGTCACCGAGGTAAACGTAGTAGCCGGACATAGAGCGTCGAGAGTCGGGGCAGCCTGCCCAGTCTACGTCGGAGTACACGGTGAGGGAGTCGATGGGGCTAGAGCTGAGATGCAGCCCGCTAGAGAGGGTGTCCTTCACGTAGCGTAGGATTCGCTTGAGCAGTGCGAGGTGAGGTTCACGCGGAGCGTGCATGAAGAGGCACACTTACTGGACAGCATACGTGAGGTCGGGCCGGGTAAGGGTGAGGTACTGGAGAGCCACGGCAAGACTCCGATAGTGAAAGGGATCGGCAACGAGTGCGCCATCGGCAATGGAGAGTTTGGCTCGAGTGTCGACCAGGGTGGCCGTGGGGTGACAATCGGCCATGCTCGCACGCTGGAGGAGGTCGATGGCGTACTGGCATTGGGAAAGAAAGAGCCTGTAGGAGGAATGGGTGACGGAGATGCCAAGGAAATGGTGGAGAGGACCAAGATCGGTCATGGTGAACTCAGAGTGGAGTCGGGCCATGATCTGGTTGAGGAGAGATGTCGAAGACGCTGTAATGACAATATCGTCGACATATAGAAGTAGATAGGCAGTAGTGGAGCCGATATGGAGAGTGAACAGGGAACTATTGGACGCAGAGGCCACGAAGCTGATGTGCCGAAGATAGGCAGCAAAGCGCTAGTACCAGGCACGAAGGGCTTGTTTGAGGCCGTAGAGAGAACGTTGAAGAAGACAGACGTCATCTGGACGAGAAGGGTCGACGAAGCCTGGAGGCTGCTGGCAGTAGACCGTTTCCATTAGGTGGCCATGAAGAAAAGCGTTCTTCACGTCAAGTTGATGGATCGGCCAGGAATACGAGACAGCCAAAATGAGGACGACCTGGATGGTGGCGGGTTTGACGACGGGACTAAAGGTCTCGTCGTAATCGACACCGGGTCATTGGGAGAAACCCCGGACTATCCAGCGAGCCTTGTGACAGGCAAGAGAGCCATCGGCGTGAAATTTATGTTTGAAAATCCACTTACCGGTCGCAATGTTGGCTTCAGGAGGACGGGGGACGAGACGACAGGTCTCGTTGTCCATTAGGGCCTTGTACTCGTCGGCCATGGCCGCGCGCCACTAAGGGTTGGCTAGGACGGAGCGAGATGTCGTCGGGATGGGCGAGATAGAGCTGTGGACAGTGGAGAGCCCGTAGCGCTGAGTAGGGCGGAGAGACCCGGTCTGGGAGCGGGTGACCATATGAGAGGTGGAGGAGACTGGAGCCAATGGGGGTGCGAGAGTAATGGGAAGAACTAGTCAAGTGGGGGTATCATCGGCTCTGGGTCGGCGACTGTAGATGAGAGGAAAAGAGGTAATTAGATCGGTCTGAGCCGATGGAGTCGGGTGGGCCGAGTGGTTCGATAGGTCCGATAGAGATGGATCAGCCGATGGGGTGGGGGAGCCGATGGAAGTGTGGTGTTCGATGGAAAGGGGACTGTATCGGCTGAAGGATAAATGGTATCGGTATCGGCCGATGGAGGTGGGGCCGATGGGGTCCGATGGTTGGGACATCGAACCGAATAGTGGTTGGATATGTGAAGGGTAAGTCCTCAGCAGCGGTCGATGAGGGGGGCGATGGAGGGACTGTGAAGGAGATCTGGTTGGCACGGTGTTGGTGAGGAGGAAGTCGAGATCACTAGAGGAGGATCTCAGATAAAGTAGACCGAAGGGAAAACATGTCTCGTCAAAAATGACGTGACGAGAGACGATGACCCATCGGGTGGAAAGGTCGAGACATCGGTATCCCTTGTGAGAGGAGGGATAGCCGAGGAGAATACAGGCGGTAGAGCGGACAGTGAGTTTGTTGGAAGCTGTGGCGGTGAGGTTTGGGTAGCAGAGGCACCCGAAAACACGAAGGAGGTTTTAGTCGGGAGCCGTGCTATAGAGAAGGGCATAGGAAACGTTGTTTTGAACGGAGGAGCATGGGCGCCGATTGAGAAGATACGTCACAATAGCCAGAGTTTCTGTCTAATAAGTGGCAGGTAAGTGGGCGTGAAGTAGCATGGTGCGACTGATGTTGTTGAGGGTGCGAAAGAGGCGCTCGGCTTTGCCGTTCTGAGGAGAGGTGTAGGGGCAGGAGAGCCGGAGATGGATGCCCTACGAGGTGAGGAAGGTTGTAACGGTACGGTTAACGAATTCCGTACCGTTATCGGCTTGTAGAGCCTTGATGGGGAGGTTGAACTGAGTGGACACATACGTGACGAAGTGAGTGAGGTGAGAGGCGACCTCGGATTTGTTGATGAGCGGAAAGGTCCAGCAATAGTGTGTGTAATTGTCAAGTATAGCTAGGTAATATTGATTACCGGAGACACTTTTAACTGGAGACGTCCATACATCACAATGTATAAGTTCAAATGGACGCGAGGTACAGGAGAGAGAACTAGAAAAAGGCAGACGCGCATGTTTGCCAAGTTGACACGAGTGGCAAACTATGGAGCTGCTGTGGGTACATCGGATGGAGGCGCTACGACGGAGGGTAGCGACAGCGTCGGGGCCGGGATGGCCGAGGCGAAGATGCCAAAGGTTGGTGGAGAGGGCGACGCTGGCGTGTGGAGTGGACGGCGCAGCAGGAATGGTGTAGAGGTCTTCGCCACTATTGCAACGAAGGATCTGTCGTCGGGTTGGAATATCCTTCACAAAGAAACCAAATGCGTCAAATTCGATGGAGCAGTTGTTGTCTCTTGTGAATTAGCGAACAGATATAAGATTGTGAATAAGAGAAGGTACGATAAGAACATTGCGAAGGAGGAGGTTAGTGGTGGTTGTAGACAGAGAGTAGTGACCTCGGCATTGGATAGGAAAAGAGTGACCATTATCGATGGTGACAAAGGAAGAGGAAGAGGGATGACAGGAGCGAAGTATACCGGCCGATGACGCCATGTGTGAAGACGCCGTAGAGTCCAGCACCCAAGGGTGTTGTAGTTGGAGCGTCATCTGGTTGAGGGCAGCGACGAGGCCAGCCTGGTTCCAGGAGGGAACCGACTGGGTGGGTTGGGTCGGTAGCATCGGCTAAGACGGCAGAATGGGAGCCGATGCCAGGTAAGTCTGGGAATGGATGCCGAGAACCCCGGGTTACCAGTCGATGGGGCTGCGTGGCTGGGGCTGGGGTGCCCAGGGGTTGTAGCAGAGCCACGGACCCGTGGGACTGGCAGGTTGGGCAGGGACCGAGGCAGGTCGTGATTGCATCGGACCCTGCCAGTTCCTGCTTTTGCCTTTGCCCTTGCCTTTCCCGGTGTGGGCTGTGTTGCCATGGCTGGAGCCATGGCTACCAGAGCCGTGGGAGGAAAGGGCAGCGTAGGATGCTCGGCAGCCATTATCAGCTGTGGCAAGGAGAGCGGTGTGGGCCACTATCTTCTCATCATTGGTCAGACGGAGTTCTTTAAGAACTAACATGTCATGGGCCCGGGCGAATGATGGAAGAGGTGTGACATTGGCGATGTCCTCGGCGGTGTTTGAGAAGCGGGGGTTGAGGCCTCGCAAAAGGGTGAGGACGAGTTGAGAGTCGGCCACAGGGTGGCCGACGTCCCGGAGAGCTGCAGCCTTGACCTTGAGGCGCTGACAGTACGAGAAGACAAAGGAGTCTCCTTGTACCATGGAGTGGAACTCGTTCAGGAGGAAGATAGCGCGAGGCTGCTTGTTGGCCAGTAAGATCCGCTCGATGGCCACCTAGAGATCCCAGGCGGTGGAGTCGGTATCGTTCATGGCGAGGTCGAGGACAAAGTCCTCGACCAAGCTGAGTAGCCAGTTGCGCACGTAGCACTCGGTGATGTCCCACTGAGGATCATCGGGACGAGGTGGAGCGGAGCCATCAATATAGGACCGGAGGCCGAATTTTTCACAAAGGGATTTAAAGAAGAAAACCCACTTGAAATAATTGGCGTTAAGGTCAAGGGAGATAGAAACGTGATATTTCACGTTCACAGCAGCGTAAGGAGGGGAGAAGATCGACGAGGTGGTGCCCGAGGTGTGGTCTAAGGCACCGAGGGCCGGAGCAGACTCGGTGACTGGGAGAGTGCCAGAGCTAAGGGCGGACTCGATGGCCATAACGGGAGAACGGGAGCAAATAGCCAATGGGAGAAAGAAGCCGATGGGAGGAAGAAGCCGATGAGAGGACGGATCGGCCGATCAAGGATGTGTGAAGCCGATGGGGAGTAGGCCGGCCAGCCGATGAGGTGTGGTTGGCCGATGGAGAGTAGGCAGTGGAGTAGGTGAGAAAAAAGGTTGTGGCAGAGTAGGTGGGTTAGAGAGTAGTTAGGTTACGGACGTGCGAAGATTCACGTTCATGAAGAGAAGATTCACGTCCGTAGACTCGTGGAGGCCAAGGAGTAGGGCAGACGCGAAAAAGGCAGGGAGTGGTCGGACGCTAAGAGAATATGTTCGCGTCTGGGAGGCAGGGATTCGTGTCCGTGGACACATGGACACGTTTGACTGGCTCGGACGTGAGGGAAGAAAGTTTGCGTCCGAGAGCCGTTGAGCGTGTCAGAAAAGGCAAGAACCGAGGGAGGGTTCCAGCCGATGGAGGGCTGGACAAGTCCAGCCGATGGGAGGGCGAACGAGTTCAGCTGATGGAGACGACGAGCGCGGAGGTGCGCCGGCGTCAGAGAAGGAGAGATGCACGAAGCAAGAAGAAGAACGGAGACAGGTGCGAGGCGAGATGAAGACCGTCGCCTGATCGTACAGAGGTGAGACGGAGAAAAGAAGGTGACTGCGGGAGAGACGGAGAGAAGAAGAAACGGAGGCGAGAAAGCAAGGAGAGTGCCGGGAGGAGAGTTCCGGAAAAAGGGTCAGTGATGGGAAGAAGACGTCGACGAGGAGGAGGAAAGGGTTGGCTCGCCGAAGTGAGAAACTAGCGCGTCGGGGATGTCTAGACTCGCTCTGATACCATATAGAAATGTGTACAGTGACTAAGACCCCGAGAGTATAAAGGGGGTCGGGTCTATATATATACAATCTATGCCAGTGGTCTGTCTAATACTCCATGCATCCAGTGAAAATAGAACAAAGGAATGAACATTAGTAGGTTACAAAAAGAGAAAAAAATCCATAAGACACCTAGATTCAATATATTCATTCTGTTTAGCTCATGTAACAAGGGAAAATAGAATAAAGTACTTCATTTTGGTTGATATCTTGTTAAATAGTAGATAGATCATTATATTAGAATATCATTATTATAGTTGAGATTCATCCATAACTCAAATATGTACAAATATTAACAACTTACAGCACATTTTCAATAAAATTACATAATACAAAACACTAAAAATTTAATATATAGATAATGTAAAATTTTAAAAAAGCATGTAAATTTAGTAAATATCATTAAAAAACTATAATTTTAGTTGCTTAACCATTTAGATTCATTACTAAGAATTGTTGTAGGCTAATCATATAACAAATATTCTATGGCTTGCCTATAATAAGGGCACGGCTATCCAAACAGTTTTACTCTGATCAGAAGTGTACACTTTACCCACCAGACATGCATTCCTCACGCTACCATGTGCTATATACCACCACGGTACATGGGCGGAAGTCGTCACATAACCATCCACCAAACCTAACTCTAATCAAAAGAATGGGCATAGACCTCCTGGGCCAGTACCAACTAGGACAGAAGAGATAGCCTATGCCCCCAAGCATTCCCTACACGACTACAGCTATGCCAAGACGTCTGTGCACCCATAGTTTCTTTGTCTCATCCTTGTCCATTTGACTAGAACTAGACTAAGTTTTAATCGAAATCTTACCCATTAGACAGGTGGTTATATGGATTATACTTCATAACCAAGGCTCAAAGATCTGTCCTTATGGTGACCAAGGTGCTCCTATCCAAACCATGCACCTCATATCCCACCGAAATTAGGTTCTAGGAATTTTGAATGAGAAACTGTACTTCATGACTATGAAAGCTTTAATCACAAAGTTACAAAAGTTATAGATAATTTTTAGAGAAACTTTTATAAAACATCTATAAATTTTCTAGTTTAAGCATGGCAAAACATAATTCTAAAGTTATCAATAAGTACTACATATAAAGTACTTATTGGTGGTTTTTTTACCTAGGGTTGTCAAGGTATAATATACACAACAATAATAATGTTCTAACCAGGAAAAGTAGGTACGGCTAAATAAACAAGTATTTACGTGAGTAATTTTAATAAAACATAATGTAATAATTTAAACAAAAATAAAATTTTGCAAGAATATGTTATCAATATGATCAAAATGATATGACTTTCCTTGCTCGCTGCTAAGATCTTCAAGATTGACCTCCATGTAATGTGGCTCTTCCGGATCTACAATGTCTATACGACCAACACAAAGAAAAAGGCTAAAATTAAAACAAAGCCACATAAAAAGCATTAAACAAGCATACAAATGGGTTTTGCTAATTTTTAGAAAAAAATGAAACTTAAACGGGTCAATTTAGAGTTCATATGGTTAAGATAGCCATCCAAAGTTTAAATAGAGATTTTTAAATTTGTTAATTATTTTTTCTTAAGAAAAACTAGATTATTGCACAAGTGTTGGCGTTAGTGTGAGCAGGTGCACAGACCAGGTCCACAAGAGGTGGACCCTAGGCATCAGCCTCATAGTCCATCATGAACCAAGCGTATGCACACGGCTCACAGCTTGTTGCTGCTGATTTACGGGCCTTATTGGTTAGCCCCTTGGAACGACCAATAGGTAGGCCACAATGGTGCGAAGGGCACACACAGTGGCCATGTGGCCGCCACATTGGCATGCATGCGCAAATGCAGTGGCCACATTGTGTGCCACATGAGCATGGCCAGCGCGGTGATGCGAGCGCCTCAAGGCAATGGCCCTCGCACCCCTATGGTCGATGCTGATGACCTAAGGTGTGACTATGGCATTGCCCGTAATGGGAAAGAGTGGTTGGGCCCTGCACTCACCTCCACTAGCAGTGACGAGAAGGGCGGTGGTCGAGAGGTGAGAAAGGAAGCGGCAATGCCCTCTTGAAGGAGGAAAGTGAGCATACAATGGTAGTGGCGCAAAGCGCAGTGAGAAGGGGGTGAAACACTTGAGTGGTGACCGAATGGGAGAGAGGAGGATATGGGCATCCTCTTGAAGGAAGTAGGAAGGAAAGATAGGAGCCAAAGGATGCGAGATGCGGCCATCAATGGCACGGTTCATTGGAAGGAAAGATAGATCAAAATCCTAGCAATTTGGGCTCGAACGGGATAGGGGTTTAGGGGGATAGTGAAAAAGAGGGGAGGAAATTATTTCCCCTCGATTAATTGGTTACAGTGGTCACTAAAGAGACAAAATTGAGCTCGCGATTTGGGTCTAGGGTTCTAGCGACGTGGGTGCTCGGACGGTCGGAGGTAGAAGGAAAGTCTGATAGACAGCCTATTTGTTAGTGCTCACGAGCATAGGGGTCAACTGGGTCATGTGGCTATGCACGCAAGGGAAAGCCTTGCACGCTTGGGCCGGCCTAACAAGGGAGGAAGGAGGCTATAAGGGATAAAGGAAAAAATGTGGACTAGATAGGCTGAGAGGAGAGAGGGAAGTAGGGATGGACCGAAATCGGCCTAGAGAGAAAGGAGAGGATTTTAAAACTTCTATGATTTTAGAAATTATAATAATGGTTATTGTTGCGTAATAATTACTTAAATAGCTCTAAAAATTCTAGTAAAAACTAATTAAATATTAAGGCATGGGAAATTTATTAAAAATACCCACAAGCTCATTTGAGC
The DNA here is from genome assembly GCA_030770085.1 of Oryza coarctata. Lineage (NCBI taxonomy): Eukaryota > Viridiplantae > Streptophyta > Magnoliopsida > Poales > Poaceae > Oryza > Oryza coarctata. Next base: position 13,514,625 of record CM061471.1, read on the forward strand.
TTTTAATTTTAGTTTTTTAATTATTAAAGGCTCTTTTAGGCTTTTTAATATTTCTATAAATGCATTAAAAGGATAAATTGAACTTGAGGTTAATTTGGAACGAGACACCAATTATCTTAATCTTGAGAAACTTATCAATATGGGTTTAGAAATCAAAACCGGCTAGTAAAACCAATTTAGACAAATTAGGGTAAACTCTCGTCTTGTGAGTGGAGCGGAAGTTTTTGGGACAAACCTAAAAAGGATTCACACTCTCGTGGTGAGGACGAACAAGTTATAGCGTAAATCGATGAAGATGGATGAACTAAATTAAAAATTAAGGCAAGATGTGATATTGAAAGAATTATTCGATTGGCTAAAAATATATTGTGTTGTTGATTGTTGATTGATTGACAATCGAACCAACCATAGCCCTTAAAGAGGTTGGTTTTGTCTCTATAAGACTTTTTCCACCACGTTCTATTAGACTCAATTAATAAAACACGAATATCATCTACTTAGACTCGACCTCTGCCAGTCTAATCATCGGGCCACCTAGTCTAACAGCCGCTATGCCACCGATCGGACTGACCAAACTTTGCTATATTCCGTCCTAGGTGTCAACAATACCATTGTAGTTCAGCATGTTGTTGGTCATGCAACTAGCTGTTTGTGGGCATCAAGACACTTATACGATATCTGGTAAATAATACAGATTAGTAACAGCTCCAGGCGTTAATGGAATGGATATGATATGATTGCCCATGAAAACAAATACTTCTTGACTAATCTTTGTGATGGACTTCTCGTGTATGATTTATTCACCAAACGACAAAGCTCTAGTATATTCTATTCCCATAGGCCGCGAGATGGTCGAGGGATTGGCTTTGGGCCTCACCAAGCGTCGTTGCATCAATGTAAGTTGTGGCAAGATCATATTCGTTGAGGTGTCAGTGACTGGTGAGAAAGCAACTGCTAAGCTCTGTACTCTACTTACTTACCTGAAGGGATCACACCTGTAAGTTGAGTATACTCTGAATTTTATAAATCTCTTAGAAGAAATGAGTTTCAAAACTGGCCTATCCAAGGAGCCACTGTGTTGGGCTATTTCAACCGTGGAAGTTTTCCACTATCTAATTCTCCATAGCAACACCATTTTCTTGGTTGACACTACTGGAGGCATTTCTGACCATAAATTTCCTCTATCTAAATTTCTGCTGTTAACAATACCTAAAGACCAGTTGTCTCTAATTCAATGGTCGGAAGCTCCTATAGAGCCACTGACTCTCTTGATTCCATAGGATGCCATACGGATGCTTCAGTCGAACTACGACACGAAATTGTAGAACTTACCTATCCTTGTCTCTGCTCAGAATTTTACTTGAGTTTTTTTTATATTCAGCTATATTCTAAACTGAATTTCTTAACATAAACACGATAGTTTTTTTTTGTGCGTTTCATGCCATCAAGTGCCTGTAACTATATTTTTTTTGCAAAATTTTGCTACAAGGCACTTAAAAAACATGGTCTTTGCTAAAAGAACAGAAGAAACTTGACTTTAATACTGGACATCCCAATTTTTCGATTATTTGGTGCACTCCACCTTTTAAAATAATGTAACACATTATCATGTCTTTGCTCCCTGCATAAATATCATGTTTTTACTTTGCTTTCTACCTTGATGTGGATAGTCTCGTTGTGTTAAAGTGTGTAATAAAAAATTATATATATTTAAAGCTATGTCTTATGATTGTCATTGGTCACGCTTGTAACCATAATCTTTTATGTATGTGATCTTCTATATATATAAATGGTTATAACCCATAGAGGTCATCTAGCATTAACGTTGGTATCATAGTCATCATTTTTTTCTCTAAATCAATGTTGACATCAACTTCTACCTCCTCTTCCACCACCTTCACCATCACTTCCAGCCTTTCCTCTTCTACTACCTTTGCCGCTATACCAATTTATCATACCGTCACCATCCGACTCAACAAAACAAACTATACATTATAATGCGTCCAGCTTCTCCCGTATATATGAAGTGCAAAACTTATGGGCTTCATCGATGGATCCATGATCGCGCCTCCTCAGCAGATTCCTTCATCGACTGCTGATGGTGCCGAGCTCGTGTTTAACCTAGAATATTGTCTGTGGTATGATAAAGATCAATAACTACTAAGTGGTCTTCTCTCGTCGATGACTGAAGACATCCTTCAGGATGTGGTATCTGCTGCCACATCCAAAGAAGCCTAGGACACTCTTCGGCGCATGTTCTCCTCCGTCACGCGTGCGCACGCTGTCCAAGTGCGTGTCGATCTTACTACAACTAAGAAGCGCGATCTCTTTGCTACCGATTACTTCCACAAGATCAAGAGTCTGGCCTCTGAGCTAGCTATGACTGATGCTCCTCTTCATGATGATGAAATCACTGCCTATCTCCTAGCGGGTCTTCCCCTAGATTACAATCTGTTCGTCACATCTATGATGACAAAGAGTGAGCCCCTCACACTCGACGATGTCTACTCACATCTTCTAGCATTTGAGGCGTGCCAACTGCAGTACTAGGTGGAGACTCGCCTCAATATCGGCGCGTCGGCCAACTTTGTCGGCCGAGGTGGGCAGCAGCGGGGCCATGGCCATGGCGGTCCCCCTGGCCGCGCCCGAGGCTGTGGCCGTGGCAGTCCTCCGCCCTAGGGACGTGGACGCGGTGCCCCTCCCTATCAGATATGCGGTCGTATAGGTCATACTGCCATCAAATGTTGGCATCATATGGATGAGTTTTACCAGGAGAAACAACCCTATGCTACGGTGGCTGCTACTTCATCCTACAAGGTCGACATCAACTGGTACACCAACACGGGGGTTACCGATCACATAACCAGTGATCTGGATCATCTAGCCTTACGTGAACAATACTATGGTGGAGAAACGGTTCAAGTTGGCAACGGAACAGGTTTACAAATTATGCATATTGGTTCTTATTCTCTTAATAATGCTACACGTTCTCTTGACTTACATAATGTTCTCCACGTATCTGATATCTCTAAACACTTCTTTTCAGTTCATAAACTATCACGTGACAATAATGTATTTTTTTGAATTTCATCCCTATCATTTTTTTGTAAAGAACCAAGCAACGAAACAAGTGCTCCTGGAAGAAAAGTGTGAATCCAATCTCTATCCCATAAAGTCGTACGATGTTGAATTCTTCAAACAAGCACTTGTCAGTGTCAAGGCAACCCCAAATCGGTGGCATGCTCGTCTTGGCCACCCCTCTACCCTAGTCATGCAATCTATTTTGAGTTTGAATAATCTCTCATATATCAAGGAGTCGAATCTCTCAATTTATCATGCATGTCAATTAGGCAAGAGTCATCAACTCCCCTATACCCATGCCATTCATCGTTCTAAATCGCCTCTTAAACTTATTTTTTCATATGTGTAGGGCCCTACCCCCAAGTCTGTTAGTGGATACAAATACTACATAAGCTTTATTGATGATTTTAGTAAATTTACGTGGATATATTTGATGCATGACCGCACTGAGGCTCAACACATTTTATTGCAATTTCAAGCACATGTAGAACCTCTCCTTGATACTAAAATTAAATACGTCTAATCCGATTGGGGCGGGGAGTAACAAAAACTTTATACTCAATTTTTCCGATCCCTTAGCATAGCACATCGTATTTCCTACCCACATACTCACCAACAAAATGGATCGGCTGAACGCAAGCATCGTCATATAGTTGAAACTGGTCTTACTCTATTAGCTCATGCCTCCATATCGATTAAATTTTAGAACGAGACCTTCCTCACAGCCACTTATCTCATCAATAGATTGCCCACTCGAGTCCTTGATAATCTATGCCCACTAGAACGCCTCCTCAAAACTCCACCGAATTATTCTATTCTCTGTATATTTGGTTGTGCATGTTGGCTCAATTTGCGACCCTATAACTAGCACAAACTTTCCTTTCGATCCAAAGTCTGCGTGTTTTTGGAATATAGTGGTCTTCACAAGGGATACAAATGTCTCGATATGGATTCCGGACGCGTGTATGTATCCCATGACGTTATATTTGATGAAACAATTTTTTCTTTCTCCACTTATCCTTCATCCAACATTGCACCTAATTAGGACAGTGGTAGTTTTAATTTGAACAATTACGATATGTATATGTTTCCTGCTAACTCTATGAATGTAGCCCCTCAGCATGCAGCAAATCCCGGGATGCCTAAAACCTCATCAGGATTGGCGCCGACATTCCCTACGCTTGCTTCTTCACCCGAGATAGGTGCTCCGCATGCAACGCCTGACGCTGACCTGCTTACATCGGAGTCTATGCCTGCCTCTCCCATGTCCTCTATGGCAAGCACAGATGCTGTGGCTAGGTTGTCATCTATCGGCCCATCATCACCAGCATCATGACAAACTTTGTCACCGAGCATCCGGCCTGAGGCCGTGCACCACTTAGAGGTTCCTGCACCGGATCCTCCTGCCCACAAGTATGGGACGTGCTTAAGCCACAACATCAAGAAGCCTAAGATTCGTACCGACGGCACGGTTACTTATTCTACCTTATGGACTTTAGATGTAGAGCATACATTGCATGTTACTACTATGACACATCCCCTTTGGGGGTCAGCAATGAATGATGAAATTTAAGCCCTTATCAAGAACAAGACTTTGGCATCTGGTTCTTTCACGTGCTGGCCTTAATGTCATTGATTGCAAGTGGATTTTCAAACTGAAGCACAAAGCTGATGGCTCCATTGATCGCTATAAAGCACGATTGGTCGCCAAGGGCTTCAAACAGCAGTATGTAGTTGATTATGATGATACATTCAATCCGGTAGTGAAACCTACCACTATTTAAGTCTTATTGTCTCTTATAGTCTCTCGTGGTTGGTTTCTTCGACAGATTGATATTCAAACTACATTCTTACATGGTCATTTTCAAGAGGACATCTATATAAAACACCCACCTAGTTTTCTTGACTCGGCTCATCCTACTTATCTTTGCAAGTTAGACAAGTCATTATATGGCCTTAAACAGGCCCCATGTATCTGGTTTCTCGTCTTAGTAACAAACTATTACAACTGGGGTTTTAAGCTTGTAAGTTTGATGTTTCTCTTTTCATGTTCAACAGAGGTGGCATTCAGATGTATATTCTCATCTATGTGAATGATATTATTATTATGAGCTCTTCGTCATCAGTTACGGATCGTCTACTCATTCAACTTGAAGCTGAGTTTGCCGTAAAAGATCTTGGCACTCTTGGATATTTTCTTAGTATTGAAGTATATCATACTTCTATTGGCCTTATCTTGACATAACACAAATACATTCAAGACCTGTTGTAGCGCATAAATATGGCCTCCTCTAATAGTGTTTCGACACATATGCTTCCCAACAAGTTACTCTTAAAGAGTAGCGACCCTCTCTCAGCTGAAGATACTACACGCTATCGCAGTGTTGTTAGGGCTCTCCAATATTTGTCTTTCACTCGCCCCGATATCTTCTTCTCTGTCAACCGAATATGCCAATTTCTATCAGCACCAATGACGACTCATTGGGCGTTAGTAAAACGCATACTGTATTATCTTCATTCCACGTCTGATATAGGGTTATGCATCACTAAATCTGGATCTTCATTGCTAAGTATCTTTGATACCGATTGGGTCGGAAACCCAGATGATCGGCGCAATACAGGTGGCTATGTCATTTTCTTTGATGACAATCTTATTTCTTGGAGCTCTCGTAAACAACTAGTTATTTCTCACTTGAGCACAGAGACTGAATACAAGGTCGTCGCCAATGCTACCGCTGAAGTAATATGGATACAAATGTTGCTAAGGAAACTTGAGATCTCTCAGTTTCGGCCATCGTCCCTATGGTGTGACAACATTAGTGCCACTTATCTCTCTCCCAATCCCATATTTCATAGTCACACGAAGCATATCGAGGTTGATTACCATTTTGTTCATGAACGTGTTGCCTCTCGCCAACTCGATGTTCGCTTCATCTCATCCAAGGACCAGGTGGCCGACATCATGACTAAGCCGCTCTCGATTACTCTCTACTATAATTTACGGCACAATCTGAATTTAGTCTACCTTCGTCCAGATTGAGAAGGGTGTTAAATATAGAAGTGTGTAATCTATATTTAGTAAGAGATCATCTATATTTGGAGCTATGTTTTTTTATTGTAGTTGATCACGCTTGTAACCTTTCATATATATGTAACCTTTCATGTATGTAATTGAGTAATCATGATCATAAAGATCATTCAGCACCAATTACATTAATATTGTTAACCATCATCAAACTTTCCCAGGCATAAGAAAATTTCTAAATCCACCATTGGCTATGACCTCTCTTGTTTCATATGTTACTATCGGTTTTCTGAATCGTCTGTTCTCGCGGGGAGCAGACTGCCGCTCTTCATCAATATCCTACAAAGCTGGCACTGTTGTGTATCTTCTTGAGGTAGGTAATGCGCATTCTATGCTTCAACAAAGGAGAAATGATTACAGAAAAGCTAACAAGAACAAATAAAGATGTTCATGGACCTAAAACTCTGACAGCTCTAGGATTCAGAGCAAGCTTCCCACATCAAAACAAAATTCAACGCGTGCGACTTTTGGAAAAGGCGCAGTCTCAAACGATATTCAAGTCTCCAACTTGGGTGTTTACTTATCCCTCACAGGGGAAACTTTTTTGCTCTATCTACTAGAGAGAACTCAGAAATGCCTACAGATATTATGAAATTTTATTTGCACCGTTTTCATGGATATCGTATTGCGGCTGCATCAGAAAGATCATTACGAATTATTTTTTACCCTTAGCCTAAGCCGCATTTGTAGTTGCAATTAGCAAACTTCAAAGGTAGAAAAGAAAGCAGTAGAGTACTGAGTCATAGGCTCAGTTACTTTTTACTGTATTTTCATTACCATTATACAATGTATTGCAAGTTACTGGGGCTGAAGACTTCTAACAGTAGGTATACAGGAAATTTGTGCTTATCTTAGGAGTCTGACCATTGTTTCGTTGTGCAAGACTCTGTTATCGTTTAGGCTTTCTTCGCAAAGCCGGGTAATGAAAAAGTTACATGTTTTCCAAAAAAAAGGACTGTGACCATTGCCTGCTGAGACATCTTCTAATGCGAAGTTTCAAACAGGTATACAGGTCGCTTAGGAGGCTGCGAAATAGTACAAATTGGCAGATTATTTTCTTCCTCGGTGTTTATTTGCCTCTTACAGAAAGGAATTTGTTTGTTCAACAAGAGTGAAATCGGAGCAACGCTAGCAAATGCTTTAGATCTCTTGTGAAAAATTTCTTTGCGCTAATTGTTTTCCTGTATATTATGGGTGTATTAGAAAGCGTACTTGGAAAACTATCTGCTGTTAGCTCCAGCAGAATCATGTTATCATGTCTACAACTCGCAACACTTCAAAGTGAGCACGGAAAGTAAGGGACATGAGGGTGATAGATAGATCATCCATCTGGGAAAAATGATACATTTTATTATCATTCTCATATACAACCACTACAACTTATTGGGACCGCAGGTTTCTGACAGTAGATATACACAAAATTTGTACTTATCATAGGTTTGTGACCCTTATTTTAACTGCAGAAACTAGGCAAGAGCGCTCTTTGATTCAAATAGAACACAAGTATGTGCTTCCACATGATAAGGGGATAATCCTGGCACTTGTTGCACATTGGGATTAGACTCTGTTTCAAAGAAACCTGGAAATGCAAGTGATGTATCAACCAAGCGCAACCACATGGATCTTTCTGCAAGACCAGGCAAGGTAGCACTCACTGGTTCCTCGTTTGCATTGAAACAGATGTACAGGTCACCTCTGACTGAATCTGCCGCCATTTCATCAACCTCTGCATTTATGTGCATGCAAAGAAAGTTGCTGGTAGGATCATCCCAACCTGGCTCAGATAGATCACTCCCATACCAATGTATGTTCTCAAGTTTTAGGAATTCCCTTCTCTGAAAGATGTCGCCTCGCCGATTCCTGAGTGCAGTTAGAAATGAAATGAATCCGGTAACTTCCTTAACAAATGTTGTCTTCATGCCTCTCCAGTTCAGAGGCCCTCTATCCTTGTATGATACCGAACCAGCAGCAGAATGCCCGCATTCATCTCCCATGTTCAGAACAGGAACACCAAGTGAAACAAATAGAATAAATAAGAAGTTGCGTATCTGCCTTAGCCTAGTCTGAAGGACACCATTGTTCTCCGATGGACCTTCTTCACCACAATTCCAGCTTGACTCAGAAGCAAGATCATCATTGCTGAAACTCACCAAATCAACAAGAGAAAGTCCTGAATTCCTGGATACATAATTGAACGAAAATGCTGGCCCTCTAGTGGAGAATAGGTCCCCACTGCCACACAGACGAGTAGCAAGATCACTAACAAGTGCTTCTCTCTTCAAAAATTTGCGCACATCAATAGAGAATCTTGTGTTCATCTGAGCCCATCTTTTCCAATGAGGGAATGGAAACTGCACATTAGATATGTCGAGTGGAGACCAAGGATCTGCAATGATCTTTGTAATGGAAAGAACCGGGTCAAAAGCTATAGCTTCAACAAGGGGAGGCCGTGATAAATATTCACCGCCCGGACCTCTCACAAGGAAAGGAGCATTGATGAAGCAAAACCCATCAACATGGAAGTCAAGCACCCAATGGCGGAGGCTGTCCAAAATCAGCTTCTGAGTCACCGGATGGTTGCAATTCAATATGCTTGTGTTGCATCCCGCAATCCCATTGGAAATGTAATAAGAGGAAATATCGATGCCACGCATTGATATTGTCTGACACTCTGATTCTCCTTCAGCGGTATGTGTAAAAACCACCTCCAAGAAGACCTCTATTCCATTTCTATGCACTGCCTTGACCATATCCTTCATAGACTTGATAGCTGAAACGCAAGAACCTTCACTGCTATACAAGTTCATCGGTGAAAAGAAATGGTACGGGAAATAAGGTCCTTTCACCTGATGAAATGGGAACACTGGTTCCAGCAAAATCGTATTGACACCAAGGCTCCTGAAGTGTTCTATCTTAGCAGCCAGCCCAGAGAAAGTGCCGGCACCATCATCCAAAAGCCCATTCGACTTGTCTTTTGTGAATAAAGCCACATTTGTCCGGTACACCACCAGCTTCTCCAATGGCAGACGTGGGTGTCTGTCCCTGCCCCAGCTGTAGCTCGGCGCACTCGCCAACGATGCAAAGCACCTCACTGACGGCGCAGTGACACCCTCGTCATAAACAGAGTTTCCAGAGACGAAGTCTCCGATCACCATGGAGTACGGGTCCAACAGTGGGCGGCGGATGCCACCGCAGCAGAAGGCATAGCTGACGTACCCATCTACGCTCGCCAGAGAGACATGCCAGACATTGCCAGTCCGATGGACGTATGGATCGAGGTCGATCTCCAGCGCGGGCTCCTCGTCGCCGCCGGCGGCGGCGTAGAGGTAGAGAGAAACGGCATTGGCATTCTTGCTATACAGAGCGAAGTTAACGGCCCCGTCGCCTGAGATGGACACGCCGAGCGGCGCGGGGCTGCCCGGCCCGACGCCGACCGGCACGCGGAAGCTCGTCTTGCGGTGCGTCCGTATCTCCGCCCCCGCCGCGTCCGTGATCAGGAACGAGAGGTAGAACGGCACGCGGGGCGCGTCGAAGGAGAGCTCGGCCGCGAGGGAGGCGCCGCCCGCGGCCGGCGCCAGCGGGACGCCCTCGCCGGACCCCGAGGCGAGCACTAGCCCACCCTCCCGCCCGCGAGTGCCAGGCAGGCGCGGGATCTCGACGGACACCGCGTACCCGCCGCCGCCGTCCCCCTCCTCCCCGGAGACGGCCACGTCCACCACGCCGTCGTCATCGGTCCGGAAGCGGTAGCACGACCGAGCGGCGCGGGCGAGACCCGCACCGCACTGACGGAGTGCGCGGGGGGGCGGCGGTACGACTCTTCCGCCGCCGCCGCGGGAGCAGGAGCCGAGCGGCGTGGGCGGCGCGGGGAGGGACGCCATGGCTGAGGCTGACGGTGCGATCAGCGGGAGCGGAATTGCGTCGTGCGGGTGGTGGGCATCGGAGTCCGGGCAGGGCCCGGACGCTAAGGGAAGGGAGTGAGAGGCGTGGCGTGGCCGCGTAGGGGAGAGCACGCGGCGCGCGGGGCCGTGGAGTGTAGCGGAGTGGAGGAGGAGCCGAGGCCCGAGGCGCGCGCGGTGCGCGGTACACGTGGAGGCGGAGAGCGGGATAGGCGGCAGCGGGCGGTTGTGTTGTGTTGGCGACGGTGGGCGGCGCGCACGGGATCCGTGTGCCGCGCGGCCGAGACGAGCGAGCAGCGTAGCGTGCGAGCGGTGAAGCAGCAGCCGTGGCGTGCGTTGCGTCGGGAGGCGTCGCTTTTCTCAGGCTTTTTCGTGATGGGAAACAGGAAAAGGAAGGTTTATTTGTTCATTTGCGTTGCAGGCGGCACCGTGGTGCACCGGCCGTCCGGCACCGCTGGTGTCGCTGTCACCGAACAGCGCAGGTGACGCATGCTCCACGGAGCGATGTGCCCGCATCCGTCCGTTCGCGCGAGTGTCCCCTTTACATGCACACTGGCTCCTACTCGGGCCCCGTCACGATGTGGAGAGGAGATGCCTACCACAGGTCGTGGCGTCGTGCTGCTGTCAGGTGGCGTAGACCGCTGCGAGTAGCAAATGTACTCTCCGTGATCACGTGGTGTGGTGGATGGTGGTGTCCAAAAGTGACGAGATCCAACAAGTGGGTTGTGAGTTGAGGTTGGAGCTTTATCGTCCGTCCGTCCAATGTGCCGCTCAAGCCTGCACGTTGCACGGATGACGGATCTCTTTGATCGATCAGTTTCCAGCTGCAATTTCTGCCGGTCCGTTAGCCTTGGCGAACACAACAGCCAACCCTCTCCGTTGATTTTCGCCGTTCGTCTACTGGATGACTGGGCCATCGCAGACATTGTCTGATCTCTATGGGCAAGTCGCGAAACCGTCATCGCTGAATGGGCTCCGTCTTCCACCGCCTTTGCTGACTCGGCCCAGCAATCCACGGGCCAACGGTGAACGGCCGGCTAGCGCTGGCGCATGCCGTCTTAGGCTGAGCTGTCAGCCCCGGGCCGAGCAACAAATGGAGGCGCCAGCCAACCAACTAGACGAGACGGAAGCCACGGACGCACGCACGTCCGTCGTGCCGGCTCCTCCCTCTCGTCGCGCCCATAAACAAAGCAGAAAAATCCCAGCGCGGTCCCTCGAAACGAGGAGGTCGTAACAGCCAGCGACGGTGTTGTCGCGAAATCTTCTCCTCCCTCGGTTTTCCTACCGGGTCGATCCGCCTCGTTGGCGGCCAGCCGCCGGCTGATCGATCGATCGTGACTGACCTCGTTGCCATTTTTGCACGCCTATCTCGGAGGCCAAAGGCACCGCGTCTCGCCTCTCCGGCCTCGTTGCTTTCGACGCCGGAGGCCGAGAGACAGGCAAGCGGTTCTGCGCGCGCACGGCTGTCTGCGCCGTTGCCGCAGGGTTAATTAGCCTGAGGAGGTAATCGTGACCCTGCGCGTGCGCGTGCGCGTCGATCGACCGATCCCGGCCTCCTCCTCGATTTGTTGGCAGCCGAATTGGATTACCGATTACGATGTGTTCTCTTCCTCGTCGGTTTTCGTCGATCGTTTCCTTCTTTTTTGGCGCGTTACTTAGAACAAATTCCTTCTTTTTCCTCGGACACACCTCGAACAATATTTTGTCGTCACTTCGATTTACCGTCCATAGTCCATACCGATTTACCGTCCATAGTCCATACCCTTCTCAGTTGTAGTGATCATCACCTAGGTTTATTCGACTTGACCAATAATCTGCCATGTTTATTGTATTAATGCTGAAAACCAACTTTTTTTCTGATATTTCTCCAATTCTTTGCAGATACCAGCTCTACAATTACTTCTTCTATATATGATGCCTGTTCTGAACTGAGTCTGAGAAATGGGTTCTCTCGCAGACATTGGCGTCGCCGCAGGAATAAACATACTATCCGCATTGGGTTTTCTTCTCGCATTTGCAGTTCTCAGGATACAGCCTATCAACGACAGGGTCTACTTTCCAAAATGGTACCTCAAAGGGACAAGAAGCAGCCCAAGAAACCTGGGAACTGTTTTCTCGAAGTTTGTCAATGTTGATCTTTCGACGTATATCCGGTTCCTGAATTGGATGCCTGCAGCGCTGCAAATGCCTGAACCTGAGTTGATTGAGCATGCAGGCCTCGACTCCGCAGTATATGTCCGCATATATCTTCTTGGGTGAGCATGCTATTCGTGTTTCGCAATTGTCCTTCTATGTCTTCAAAGTTCCCAAAAGGTTAAATTCAACTGATAATATGATTATTAAAACTTCATTATTTGGATTGGATGTCAGAACATAGACAGGTACGGGTATATTATGCTTACTGCATAGTTCCCTTGTTATGCAGGTTAAAAATATTTGTGCCCATTGCTGTGCTGGCATTCATTGTCCTAGTTCCTATCAACTGGACTAGTGGAACTTTGCAGAATGAAAAGAGTCTAAGTTATGATCAAATTGACAAGCTTTCAATATCTAATCTTGGAAAAGGATCAAAAAGGTATAATTCCCTGTACTTCATGTATGTGTTGTAATACTTGCAGCACCACCATGGATCATGCCTTCGTTTCTTCGAATAATTAAGTATGTTGCATATAATGTTACCACTAGTCCTTACTTGTTATTCACAGTATTACTACAAAGTAGCATAACATCATAATCAGATACTGCCATTGGTCGTATCCTTCGAAAAAGATAATGATATTGGGTGTTCCCTTTTCTATCTGTATTTCGAAAAATTGGCGGTTGGACATTCTGGAATTTTGTGAATATGTTTGAAGTTTTCCAATGTTAGTGCACTATTAGATACTTCAAATAAATGTAGTACAAAAATATTAATTTATGAAGAGATAACCTATACTTAACCATAAATTTTTACAAATGGAAACTGGTCTGACTAATAATAATTGGATCTCTTCAAAATTCATGCATGTTCTAATTAACTTTCCACATAAAAAACGAAAAGGCTTGCCTCCAAATAATTTCCCAATTATCGATGATTATTCTAGTGGTTAGTTATCATCACTTTTAAAAATTGTTACAAATGGAGACTGCTGTGACTAATAATAACAGGACCTCTTCAAAATTCATGCATGTTCTAATTAACTTTCCACATAAAAGAATGCAAAGGCTTGCCTCCAAATAATTTCCCAATTATTGATGATTATTTTAGTGGTTAGTTATCATCACTTTTACTAAAATCAATTTGTATGATGCTCTAGCACTAGAATTTGATAAAATAATTGGATCATGATGGCTCTTGCAGTATTTTTCTAACCAACACAATGCCTAATAATTAGTTTTTTTTCGCTGTCAATTTCACTAGTGAGAGTTTAGCTGAATTTGTATATATGTTTTGTTGGATATCCTAATAGGCTGACAATTTCTCTTCTGAATTTATGTTTTTTCCCTGTCAATAGATTTTGGGCACACATAGTGATGGCCTATGTATTTACGTTTTGGACGTTTTACGTGTTGTATCGTGAATACAAGGTTGTAACAACTATGAGATTGCGCTTTCTTGCTAATCTGAATCGTCGAGCTGATCAGTTCACGGTAAGAGATATTTTCCATAACACTCAAATCGTCAAATTTAGACTTTTTACTAGATTATGTCAACTTTGCAAATTGTTATATATAGTTTTGCTTCTTTTTTATTTACTGCGGTGAAACATTTCCTAACTTCATATTAATTCCTTTCTTCTTCATCTAGGTCCTTGTGAGAAATGTACCACCTGACCCAGATGAAACAGTTAGTGAGCATGTTGAGCACTTCTTTGCTGTTAATCATCGTGATCATTATCTCAGTCACCAGGTACTAAATTTTGCTATCTTCACTCCACTGTGGACATCAGCATTGCTGTTGTGGAAAAACTAGAAAATAAAGTAGTAAGGAAATTCAAATAAGAAACGACTTATTTTATTTCCTTTTGTTCTGTTCTCCTGAATTACAAACAGCTCTTTACTCTTAGCACATACTAACAGATAGTCCATTTTAAAAGTTTGCTTCTCGTTTGGAGTAATTTTTTTTATCATATGGCCAACAGACTGTATACAATGCAAACACCCTTGCCGGTTTGGTTGAGCAGAAGAAAGGCTTGCAAAACTGGCTGATCTACTACGAAAACCAGCATGCTAAAAACCCTGCAAAAAAACCAACTATGAAGGTACGGCTTGTTTGTTTCAAAGTTATTCTCATGGACCCAAGCTTTTATCATCTATGAAGTTAGGAGTATTTTAGTTTCTGCTAATATTGCAAGTGGCATGAATCGACTACATTTCTTGTAGACAGGATTGTGGGGCCTTTGGGGGAAAAGAGTGGACGCTACAGAATACTACACAACTGCTATTAAGGAGTTATGCAAACAGGTGCAAGTTTCATTAATTCATTGAAAGCATTTCATGCTTTCACCATGTTGACAGTGTCACCAGACTACCGACCACCAATTTTCCTTTGATAAACATATTTACCTTGTAACAATCAAAATACCAAACAAAGTTACACACTTGCATTGCAGGAAGATGAGGAGAGACAGAAGGTGATCACTGATCCTAATGCTATTATGCCAGCAGCATTTGTATCTTTCAAAAGCCGGTGGGGAGCTGCTGTTTGTGCTCAAACGCAACAGACAAGCAATCCAACGTTGTGGCTTACGGAGTGGGCCCCAGAACCTAGGGATGTTTTCTGGCCTAATCTCGCGATCCCTTTCGTCGAGCTCTCAGTCCGGAGGCTTATCATGGCTGTTGCACTCTTCTTTCTGACTTTTTTCTTCATGATACCAATTGCAATTGTCCAATCATTGGCAAACTTAGATGACATTGAACGGATGCTTCCTTTCCTGAAACCTATAATAGAGAGGTGACTGTTATTACCCATTGTTTTGCAGTTTAATATCCATAAAAATGCATTTGCGGCATGTTGTTTATCAGTGCATCTACATCTTTTTTGCCTTCCTATCACAAGTCAACAACAATTAAATAGGTCCAAGTTTGAACTAGTTGTGATTACTTGTATAGTGGTACCATCCAATTTTATACAATATGCATATGCATTTTATCATCATCATCATTAAAGACTTTCAGTCCCAAGATGTATATGAATTTCAAACTGGAGATTTTGCAATTCATTATGTTACATTGTTGACATAATTTTTGGTAGCCATTTGTTTAGCGTGTTGTTGAGTACTTATTTCATAAAGAGATTCTTTTCTTGCTAACTAGGATATATTATAAAGCAACAAAAATCAAACAACCCAGGCGATAATAGACTGTAATAAAGTAGACTTTAGATTTGCTAAACATGATGTAGAAGCGAACAGTTACCTTCTACATTTCTTTATCCTGGAACAAGGAGTAATCTCTGCTATGCTTGGACTGCGTGTTCAGTTTTGGATGTTCCTCTGCATTCCTTTGGATCTGAAAATTTATAGGGCTACCAAATATTGCTCTACAAGTCAAACATCTATGTTTCAAAGGAAATATTGCTCTACAAGTGCATAGATGCATGACTTGAGTTCAAGTTTAAATAATTCAAAATCTTCCCTGGCTGGATAATAAAGTGAGTGAAGAAAACAATAATAAATTTAACCAACCCCACATTTATCACTTACTGTTGTTTACTGTTTGCAACATACTGTTTTTCTGGATCTAAAATCATTTCTGATGCAATGTGCTACAGAAATTCACTGAGGTCAATTGTGCAAGGTTTCTTGCCAGGAATCGCATTGAAAATCTTCCTTATACTTCTCCCAACAATTCTTATGATGATGAGCAAAATTGAAGGCCATACATCACTCTCTGGATTGGACAGGAGGACGGCGTCGAAGTATTACCTGTTCCTATTTGTCAATGTGTTCTTGGGGAGTGTAATAACAGGAACAGCATTCCAACAGCTCAACAATTTTATCCATCAGTCAGCTAACAAGTATGCTCAATCTGTCATTACTTCTTTGTTACGGACATGGGTTAGGGGGCATGTCTCGCTGGCCCCCTGACCCACATTGGTTAAGTTTGGTCAATGTTTACCAGCTAGCCAATAATATTAATACCTTACCTTGACACTTTTTGCCTTTTGTTTTCACAAGAATTCCAGAGATTGTTGGAGAATCCATCCCCATGAAAGCAACATTTTTCGTCACATATGTAATGGTTGATGGCTGGGCTGGTGTCGCCGCTGAGGTTCTTAGGTTGAAGGCGCTGGTCATGTTCCATATAAAGAATGCTTTCTTGGTCAGAACCGAGCAAGATCGAGAGCAAGCCATGGACCCTGGGTGCCTGGATTTTGGCACCACAGAACCAAGAATACAACTGTACTTTCTGCTTGGGCTTGTATATGCTGTTGTGACACCATTTCTTCTACCTTTCATCATAGTGTTCTTTAGCCTTGCCTATCTTGTATTCAGACACCAGGTACTAGTCTGCCTTCAAGTTCAAATATACCATTTTATCATATTGTTGTCACATTCAAAATGGCAGAACCATACATTTCAGATCATTCTTCAATCTTCTCTTAGCATAGTCTGTTAATATATATTTCTGCTTCTTTTTTAAAAGATCATTAATGTCTACAATCAGCAATATGAAAGTGGCGCACAATTCTGGCCAGATGTCCAAAGACGACTGGTTATAGCATTGATAGTATCACAAATCCTCCTGCTGGGACTGCTGAGCACACAGGAAGCAGACAAATCCACTGTTGTTCTTCTTCCTCTTCCTGTACTGTCCATATGGTTCCACTATGTTTGCAAGGGCCGCTTTGAGCCAGCGTTTATAAAGTTCCCCTTGCAGGTTAGACTGAAACTTTACTCTTCACACATGCATTCACCATATCATAGCAAAATTAAAAACTAAGCTAGAAAAATCCTGATACATAACATTTTTGTCTTGCAGGATGCAATGGTAAAGGACACGCTGGAACGGGCAAATGACCCAACCCTGAATTTGAGAGAGTACCTGAAGGATGCATATGTACACCCAGTTTTCCATAAAAATGGCATATACAAGCTTGCTGCCATCGATGAGGAAGAGAAGAACCCCCCGGTTGCAACAAAACGCCGAACACGAATGAACACCCCGGTAGATAGCAAGTTCAATTCCAGTTCTGGCTCTAATGAAGGAGACTTCAGTCGGATGGCTCCTATCTGAAGCTTGATTTTTCATCAGTCAATGTAAACTTATTGCAGTTTGGTAATATTGTAAATGTTCAGGCAAAAAGGAAATACAAGGTTTAAACAATGTTGGATAAGGCTATAAACTACACATGATTAGCAGTTCCATTACCGCATTAGAATATTTGCCTTAGTAAAATCTTATACTAGAACTATCAGAAGATGATGATTTAAGCCTTTAAGCACTTAACGTGACCAAACCAATCAGTCAAACCATCATATAGTTAAATCATTAGTTTAACAACTATGATGATAGGGCATGTGATGATGGCTTACAATTAAGTGCTAACTAGGAAACTAGTAAATCGTGAGAAGATTGGAGGTGTCCAACTAAATTCTTAAGGCTTTTAATTAAACAAACTGCATAGTCAATTTTAAATAAGATCTTCAGAAATTATCTTTAAAACAAGAAAAAAAACAAAAAAAACAAAGATTTATTAAAAAAGGATAAGAGTAAACTAAACCTATACTACTGAGAGCTTGCTACTACAATGCACATTAGCAGCTCAAAGTACAGAATTCTTTTGTGCTAACTGGTGGAGCAAAAAATCATCTCAATCTGAGCATTCTTTCCAATATATGACAAACTGTGTACATTTCTACACTTTGGCAGTACCCATTCTTACAAAAAACTTTGATCAGTTCCTGGTAAATATACACTTCTATTATAAAGCCTTGTCCAAGAACACATCCAATTAGAGTATGCAGTTCACCAAGCATACCACCAACAACTAGACCTTGTACAATACTGAGAAATGCAGATGGGAAGAAGTCGTCCTCCAGTGATTGGTAGAAACAGCAAAGAGCCACCAAGAACTTCTCTTCTCTACAGAGACAATCAATCACAAGACTGTAGGTGATGTCATTGGGAGCAATGCCTCCCCTAATCATCTGATAAAACAAGAGGCAAACTTCATTGCCTTCCCCAGAAACACTGAGATGACGGATTAAAGTATTGTATGCGATAACAGTAGCTACAAACTCTTTGCTTCTGAGCAGACAAAGCGCTTTATGAAGTCTCCCCAATTTACAGAGGCTGTGGACAACAATGTTGAAGGTCCAGCTATTTGGAGCAATGCCTTTCTTAGCCATGTCAGTGAAAAGTTTGACAACAGACAACCATCTCCGCTCATCACAAAGCCTCCTCATCACTGTGTTATAATTGACAACATTGGCGTCCCACCCAAGCTCTGCGCTGCACTCCAAGAGGCGTTTTGCAGTCCATGCAGTTGAGCTACGACAAACACCATCAAGAAGGATATTCAGAGTCACCTCATTAGGTTGTAACCCGTTGGACAACATCTTATCAACCAATGCAAAGCTCTTATCAATTCTGCCGGCTTTGCATAGCCCGTCCATGTAACTGCTATATGTAATTGCATCTGGTGTCCACCCTTTTGCACTGCTGTCCTCAAGAATGGTATCTATCTCCTTGAAAGCCCCAACCTTGCAGAGAGCTTCAACCAAGACATTGTAAGTGGCCGTACTTGGAGCAAATCCACTAGCAATCATAGTGTTCAACAGCCTCTTGGCCTCATGTATCCTCCCACCCATGCAATATGCGTGCATGATAGGTGTATATGTGTGCGCATTGGGTTGGCAACCTTCTTCCAGCATCAAGTCCAGCACGCCCAGAGCTTCAGCCACCTGCCCAGCACTGCACAACCCAGATATCAACGTTGAGTAGGTGACCACGTCGGGGGCCACACCGTTCGCCACCATCCAGCGCACGACTTCGTAGGCAGCGTCGAACAGCTGCAGGCGGCAGGCGTACACCCCGACGAGCACCGTGCACGCCGCGGCGTCGGGCGCGACGCCATCGGCGGCCATGACGTCGAGCACGGCGAGCGCCGCGCTCGTCCGGGACGCCGAAGAGAGCGCCGCGGCGGCCGTGGTGAAGCAGGCGGCATCGGGGCGGCGCCGGAGGAGAACGCGCATTTCGTCGAGCAGGTGGAGGGCGCGGTCCGCGCCAGCGTCGTCCCGCGACCCCGCGTGCGCGGACATGAGGTGGTTGTAGTCGTAGGGGTGCGGGGACTGCGGCCGGATCGGGGGAGGCGGTGGGGACCGCGGCTGGTCGGAGAGCTCCTTCGCGAGTGCGGCGAAGCGGAGGAGGAACCGGTGGTCTCGGTGGGGGGAGGAGGAGAGGCAGCGGAGGAGGAGGCAGGGCAGGCGAGGGAGGGAACGGGAGGGGGAGCGCATAGGGTGGTGCGGAAGGAGGAGGAGGCGGTGGCGACATCGGAGAGCGGCGGCCGGGCGCAGCCTTGCAGCCCACGGCGGAGCGCGCGACGTTCGGGCAGGTGTTGATGATGGGAGGGGAGAGAGGCAGTTACGTAGGTCGGAACTGGAATTTCGAAACGTGGCTGAGGGCTGTGGTACGTATCAACTCTCCTCGCACACTGCGCAGCTCAGGCTTGTCGTCTCCTCTCCCTATAGCAGCCCAAGACTGCGCTCATAGCCGCGTCCTACTCGCTTCAGCCCCTTCTGATTTGCATGAAAAACGTAGGCTGATCATATACTCACAGCTTATTAGAAAAATTAATAATAATTTATAAATAAAACTTATATATATATTCTCAGTGATTTAAAACTAATGTTAAAAATAAACTTCGATAAAAAAATTAAAATCAAATTTTAAAATTTAAATTTTAGGAGCGACGATAGTAATTGCCCCGCAAACTTATGTCTTTTTAGCATAGGGTCACTAGACTTATTTAATATTACTTTATTTTTTTTCATTTTAGCTATCAAACTATTTCCCATTGGTTTTTCCCATTTTCTCTCCATGTTAATAAAGAGCCTCTTGTTTAATTTGACTTTAACTAGCTAAAATAGGATGGAGTATGTAGAAAAATAAGATTTAAATCCTAGATCAAAATTTTATACTTAGTTGTGTGAAACAAAGGGTTGATATACCAAGCTTATGCGGTTTCTATCAAAAAGATTTTAAGAATAAAGTTAGCATTATATCAAACCACAAAACTTTTTGAATCTGCTGTATCTCTTATCTAGTTTATTTATTTCTCCTGCTATCTAATTCTTGTGTTTTGCAACCTTCCACATACATTTTATCAAAATACTTACCTTTTTTTTCTATTCATGTGTCTTTCTCAATCATGTATTTCAAAAGTAGCCTTAAATTCAAAATCCCACCTCGTTTAACTTGAAATCCTATTAACACAAAATCCCACTTCCAGTTCTAAATCCACTACTTCCAACCTGGAATTCTCCCGCTTCAACTAAAAATACACCACTCTCAAGTTTAGATTGAGGACATCAAGTTTCAATTGGATGTGATCAACATTTTTCAACTTGAATAGGGAGTATTTTCCCCTCTCTTTCACTTGCTCCCCTCTATGGTCTCTATGGAACCCATAGAGATATGTACTCTCCAAGAGACCAAGACTCTATTTAGGAGCTTTTAGCTGCAGCTTCTTTTAAATCTCCATTTATCCCAAATAGTGTACATTCTACCTAGATTCAGAAAATAGATGTAGTTATAGAATAAAAAATAAACTAAAAGCTAAAAACTAAGAAACCCAGTTTCTATATATACTCATTAGCTAGCTCTGTAGAAGCTACTTAGAAACTTAAAATACCCGATCAGGGCCCAAGACAATGGATGATGGACAAGAGGCAAAAAGGGTCAGGGGTGGACGTAGCCCATCTTGTTTTGACCATTTTGGCTATTGTTGTATTTATCACGGTGAAAAAAGGTCAAGCCTATCAGCCTTTTAGCTGATATGGGCAAACACTATTTTACAGAGAATATGGGCCATAGTTGGAACAATATAAAAGGGATTTTTAAAAAAATAAAGAAATTAACTTGTTCTCACTTTTATTTTTACCGCATGTAATTCCATGAAGCAGGGTGATCTTAACCCAGCGATGACCATATAAGATAGCAATTCATGGTCATGGAATATAGATAAGGTTCATGATTGCCAAATGAAAATTTGAACTTACGAGATAAAGCTCCATCGCCTTAGATAGCAATTAATGGAATATAGATAGGGTTTGTGATTGTCATATGATGTAGTCGTCTAAATAATACATTTTGTAGAGTTGTTAAACTACTCATGGAATAGAGCTAGCGCATTAGATTCCATGCATACCTGTTTGGCACAACTTTAATTGCAATATTTTTTAAATATCTCAAAAAATTAGGATTATTAACATAATGCATTTATTTTATATTTTAGACAAAATGAAGATATTAAATCATATTAATTTAATCTAGATAGCACCATTTTCTTAAATATATAAAGATTTTAAATCACTCAGTGGAAACGTATAAAACCACGGTATTGTCTTACACATGAGCGGTCACATCACACGAATTACTTTCGAGTTACTTCAGACTAGTGTTTGTGGATGATGGAATGCGGATGTCGGAGAGGATGCCATCAAACAATTAATCATAATACGGATAATTAATCGATATTTGATGGAAATTTGACTTTTGCACAAATATACATATTTGATAATAGTTTGCACTTTTTGAAGAGGAAAATGCATACAACTGCATATAGTAAATCTATTCCTACTATTTTTGTTGGCCCCGGTTTCATAAAACAGAACCCTCATGTGTTTTTCTATATCAATCTTTGGATTAGTAGTTAATAGACATAACATATTTCAAGATAAAATAAGATATAACCAAGGGACTTGTCCTATCAGATAAACTGCAACAGAAACCAAAATAGTAGTATGCCCAAGTGACATGTCCACAGGCGATCAACTAGGTTCGTAACCAGTTGTTAATCAGCCCTTTGATCTTCCTGCTAAGCATACTTAGCATACAACCCTTCTCCTGCTTCTGATATATCCACAATTTTAAAAAAATAATTACTTATATACTCAACAAGTCATTATGGCTATTGGTTTATTTGTGTTAAGCCAGAGTTACAATAGTATAATAATAGATTTAAATTGTCACATACTAATTTTATTCGTATTTTATGCAACATATGTTAAAGCCTCGTATAAGAGAGGATAAGCTGACCTGATCAGGAGTACCTCAACCATACCCACTAAAGATCATTTGATCTCACTAAGCAAGTGCTACGGGCGGAAAACCCACATGTGCTTTATAAATCATCAGAACATCACTGACTCCCATCTTACTTTTCATTTTATTCTCACCTAGGTTTTTGCAAGACAACTAATCCAAATGTGTGAATACAACTATTTAAATATTTTTTACTCTATATTCAAATATTTTTTACTTTATAGATATTGTACACTTTACCCACATACCATACACACTTATAAACGTGTGGCTGATAAAGCATTTAACGAGGGTGCATGGCTTTTACAATGCATTCCAACTGATAATATCATAGCCGTGACCGCCATGTGCTAAGGTAGGTGATGCTCTTTATAGGATGAGCCTTTGTTGGACAGGTAATGGCACATCCCTAATTCTTCTTTCACCTACATCCGACCTGAGCACATCACCAAGCCACTTCATGAACATAGTGGTCTCAACGTCCTACTTCGTAAATATAGTGGTCTCAACGTCCCACAGACATAACGGGGATTCGATCCCTTCAGACTAAGCCTTACTAGGCATAGTCTGTCTATTGTTCCAAATATATGCACGAAGTTTATAGTGTGAAAGATTTAACTAGTATAAATTCCATGTAATCATATTTTACATAATGCATGTAATTTACAAACGAAATATTTTACAAACTAGGATTAACATGATTAGAATCAACATGATCAAAAGGGACTCTCTAGCTTGTTCTTGGCTCTACTCAACCTTCAACTCCCTAGGACAGTACCCTCAATGACCCTCACAATAATGATATAGTCTAAATACATGAGAAGAACCAAATACAACACCCAATTACACAAAAACAAGACCTAAGTAGGACTACATGGCTACTAACTCTATTCTCTTACTCCTAAATCTAGAGGGTTTTGCTAACTAAACAAAAGGTAAAGGCTTGGCTTCTACTTTAAATAGATGGGTGGGGGAGAACTACCGCATAGAGGGGCTCCCATTTCTAGCCTTTCCCAGCCACAGATTTCCATGGGGTGGCGGGTCGCCGCTGCTGGTTGCACGGCCAGCGAGAGCAGGCGGCGGCGGCGCCCCAGAGGGGAATCGACCTAATTGGCAGGGGTTCCAGCTTCCCGGGAGGGTGCAAAGGGTGGAGGCGAAGCTTCCTGTCGTGGGACAGCCATGTCGAGAAAAAAAAGGACGTTCGGGGTCGCGAACATGCGCGGGCAGAGCGTGCTGCGTGTGCCGTGGTGGCGCAGCGTCAACGGCGGCCCTACCGCGAGGAGGCTATGCTGCTACGACTAGAGGGGCACGGAGGGGACGACGGGTATGCTTGCTCACCTTGCGATCGCCGCTCGCCGGGGAGCGGCACACAGAGTGGTGAGGACAGCGGAAGCGACGGGTGGCGGGTTCGGATCGAGACGCGCGGTTCGTCCGGCGGCAGCGAACTCGTCTCCCCCTTGCTCCTGCTTCACACGGCTCAGGGACGGCGTCGCCTCCTTCTTGCTCCCGACGGCGCAACGGTGGCTCAGGTCGGGCTTCCTCTTTTGGCCCGGGCGCGGGACGGCGGGAGCAAGCAGGTGCCCCGGCGGCCGAGCGGTAGGACGAAGCGGGTTGGGGTTGAGGCGTTGGCGAACTCGCCTTTTATAGGCACGGAGTGCTTGGGGTCGATGGGTGCCAGCGGAGCAAGGACGGAAAGGACGGACGCAACGGGGTGAGGAGGAGTGGCGGTAAGGGCGACGTTGCCGGTGTCAGGGCGTGGGCGGCATGGCGCTCGGCGTGGCCAGGTCATCGCAGGCGCAGGCGGTAAGGGGGAGAAGATGGTAGGGTCGCGTCGGGGCCGATAGTTGACGACAGCGCGACGTGGCCAGGACGTCGCTGGGCCCAGCGGTAGTAGCGGTGTGTGGCGAGGCGCGGCGGATTTGGCGGCATTTCGTCGAGTAGCTGGAGCGGTATGGCTTGGGGAGGAGATGGTCTCGGACCAAGCGAGAGGGAAAACGGGCCGCGGTGGCAGTTGGACTGTGAAGCCGAGGCTGAGGTAGCAGACCGGCTGGGGAAAAGAGATTGAAGCAAAGAGTAGAGAAAATCGAAAAAAAAGGCTTTGGCAAAATGGGATTCTGTTTTATAGAACTCATTTTTAGGATTACGGTTTGAATTGTAAAGGATTTGAATTTGTAGAACTTCCCTCTAAACTGAATGCCTTGGGAAAATTCAAATCATGAATTTGAATTCTCGAATTTCCTTTAAGAGGGGAATTCTTTAATTAATTAATTAATTTGTTTCAAGGACTCATTTATGTTTTTTTTCAGGTTTATGCTTTCCAAATAGATTAGAGTAAAATCTAATTATTGAGATTAAATCATATTCCTTGTAATGGAATAATATTTATTGTATTTGGAAATTAATTTAATTTCCTTTCTAGTTGGTATTTGAATTGTTACATTGATTAATCCATTGTTAGGGTTTGCATATCCAATTAGTATTTAGGTATTTGGGAATTAAAGAAGGGTTTTAATTCCTATGTCTTTATTACCGATGTACATTCTCTGTCAAGTGTAGTATAATTGGATTAAAAATTAAATTTGTATTTAATTTCTCTTCATTTGCATTGTCTCTATTTTATGTTAGATTTATAGATTAGGTTATGAGTTATCTTGGAACATTCCGGGATTTAACCTTTTAGGTTTGTTTTAATGTGGATCACAAAACAACTCAAATAAAGATTATAGCATGATGTAAAAGTTTTAAAAAAATTAAAATTGTATTGATTTTTCCTATCTGGATTTGCAAGGTGTTACAATTTTTTAATAGGACACCAACATTAGTCATTATATATTAAAGGATAGGTCTCAACGGTCATAGTATGCATCAAATACTAAGAGAAAGCTAATATATACTAATATAAAAAGCACCAGTTGCACTCATTGCTATCTTCACCCAGAAAAAGCGTACACAAAGTCGTTCTCAGCCGTTCAATCGTGTCCTCCAATGGTCCAGATTGCAAGCTCCACCATGTCTTGCAATGCAACAAGTGAACCCACTCATGACTCATTCGATCCCACCCTTGGCCGTGGCAAACGCATTCCTTCGCCCAAACCTCGCTGCCATGCTCGATGCTGCTCCTCGCACACTCCCGGCACCCACCTCTACACGCTCTCCTCGCCGGCCAGGCCATCGTCACCGTGCGACCCGTCCGCCGGCCCACACGATGGTCCTCCTCGCCGCCCGCTGCTGCCCTACTCGCCGTGCTCCTCACCAACTAGACGATCCTCACCGCGTGCCGTGCCATCGACCGCTCCATCGCGAGATGGTCCTCCTCGCTGTGCGCTGTCGCCGACCAGGCCATCGTCGGCGCGTGCCCCGTCCGCCGGCCAGGCCATCGTCACCGTGCGCCCCGTCCGCTGGCCCTTCTCGTCTCACGCTGCCGCCGACCACGCTCTCCTCCCATGGATGGATACTATTGCATTTGGATGCTGACTATTATTAGTATTTGTGTTGTATTTACAGAGCAAAATTTACTATCGCTCTCTCCCACACTGCCAGCGATATTGTCTGCCAATCCTAGAGCTCTTGCCATCCGCCCCAGGTACTGCTGCTCTTTTGGAATTAAAGTGAACAAGACTCTGTATTGCTTGACTACTTCTGGTTTTTGTTCATGATATTGCTTATAGAAAACTCAGTGCTCATGAATTGCTTGACAAAATGTCTGTAAGGTTCGGTTTGAAAGTCTAAATATGTTGTCTTGTATATATATCCAGTATCTTTAGATGGAGAAAATTCACATTGTTAGATTTCCTATAAGATTTTGAAGTATTTGGGATTTGACAAAGTATTTTTTTGATTCCATCATGCATATTAATTCCCTATAGAAAGAGCGAACATTTATTTGTATCAATTTCACTTCCAGATACAGTCAAGAACTTGATTGATCACGAAAATTCATGGATTTTGTTGAATTGTTCTGCTATCTGTTGTTACTCACCAAGGAGACTTAAGCTGTGATCCCCGGCCTAAATCATATTGTCAACTACTGAAGAGATCAATTTATTCAGCGTATGTGGATTTTTTTTTTTGCTTCAGTGTTTTTTTTTTTTTTTTTTTGCTTCCCTTTGTTCTGCTAAATTCCAAAATAAAGAACACATTTGAGCTATCAGGCTTCCTCAGGTACCGCAGTCTGTGATAGTGTGTCCTAACATCTGTTCTCTGCGTATTAGCTATGCGTGAACTTTTACTGTCACACATTTCTTTTCTTGCATGTGACATATTTCAGGTCTTAGTGTCATCTATAATCTTTTGCTGCAGATACTGGTAAGACTTTGATGTCATCTATCATCTATGCCATTTTCTTAAATTTTGGCTACTATTGGCTTGGAACCAGATCATGAAGCTGGTGACTCTGATATATTCAGCCATGATTTCATATCAGCTGTTCTGTTAAACTATGATGTCTTTTCTAGCTGCAAATTTTGGTTGGTCAATGGCAGGTTCACCACAGCAGCAAATATACTGAGGGAGTTGAGAGAAATTCCAAGATAAAACGTACATTACAACAATATTTTGTCATGTTTCAGGCCCATTCTCTATTATCTCTGTGTTCTTCTCATAAATTATCTTGTAATGAAACATTTGCCTTTTTATTTCAAGTCCAATTTATGAGTCTCTTGATTTGAGGATTTACTTATGTTCCTTTTGCCATATTGATGTTGCACGAATTCTGCTTAATTATCTTGTGATGTTGCACTGCTCCACGGAAGGATCATAATCAGATGTTCTCATCTCTATGAGTCTGTACATATTTATACAATAAGAAATTTTGGATTGATGTACATTCTATTATCCTTGGTTGATCATGCCAAAAATTGAATCTGAACGCTTTTATTCTCTAAGCTTCTGCAATGTAGAATCGAAGAATTGAACACCTTTGATAGAACTAACATTTGGATCTTTATATTTTTTCTGTGGTGAAGCCAACTTTAGATTTAAATTTTAAAATCTAAACGCCCAGTGCCTATTTGATGAAATGTGCGTCCAGTTATATGGCCCTGATATGGCATCCGTCCTTCTAGGCTGCACTTAATTCTGTCAGTCAGAACTCAGCTAGTTGTTCCTGTTTCTTAGAACAACGTATATTATTTGCATGATTTAATGCAGATTGATAGGTTAGTGTTCTTTTGTCCAGGACTCTAGGTGGTCTCATCAGCTAATGATAGTAGATACAGTTCTAGTTTGAGGGCAATTATATTTTTCCAGTGTGATGCAGTATTGTACATGGATATGTATACAAGTGCATGTGGCATGCCTGCCACTTAGGAATTAGGACTGAGATGCATGCTACTCAAGAATCAGGTTAGAGTTCAAATGACGATTTTCACGTTCTATTAAATGTTTACTTGTATTTCCTAGAACATGAAAGGCCTTTAGCAGAGTTAATTAGATTTTGACATTTGATTTGTGAACTCTCTTTATAACAACATCAATAATATTAAAAACAAAACTTTAAAAATATTTTAATATTAAATCATCTCAACCAGTGTAGTATATCACGTATATCATTATTTCAAATTCGATTCATTATTATATACTCATAAATCGAACACATGTATCTTCGTAACACTTAATTATTAAATATGTCAGATTAACATTCTGCACCATATAATATCGTAGATCTAATAGCTATTTTATAAAACTTATATTTTAGTATTTTGATAACTTGAGAATATCTGATACTTTTTGCCATTTTATCTGGCTCGCTTTAATTGTAAGATATTTTTCTTGGGCATAACTTAAACTTTCAAACTAATATTTTCCATCTATTATATAGTAGTGCTAAATTTACATCTTATATATTTAGTTTTAGTTTCGCTAAGGCTAAAGGTTTTTTATTCTAGAGTCTGCTGCCACACTGTAACTTTCTATTTACTCTCGCTTGACTTTTCGTTAACAAAAAAAGTATACATAAAGTGATATCTCTTTATATATGTACTTTGTGACATTATTTATGATCATGTCAAAAAAGATAAGGCTCAAAAACCGACCCTTGATACAATCTTGTTTTAATTGAGAAATTATCTATGTCTCTATCACCTGTTCAAATCCTAGTTACAATATTATTGTACATATTCAAAATGAGCACAACAAAATTTATTGAAACTTTATGTTTAAAATCTATCGCATATTATTTTTTTGTACTTTATCATAAGCATTCTTCAAGTTAATGAAATCCATTTTTAGTCCCTTCTTCTACCCTCTATATCACTTCATAATTTGTTTTATTAATAAAATTGCTTCTATGTTTGACATTTTGAGTATGAAATTAAATTATTTAATGAAGTCCACGTCATTCTTCTTAAACGATATCAACAACTCTCTTTTATAGCTTCATAGAATGCACTATCAACTTAATTTCTTGATGATTAGTATAATTTTAAATATATATTTTATTCTTTTAGACCAATACCAATATAATTTTCCTTCACGCTTTAGGCATCTTATTTGATAAAAAAATATGATTGAATAACTTGGTCAATCATGCTATAGCTAAATCTTCGAGCCATTTTCACACATCGATAATATACCATCAGAGCCTATCGCCTTATTTTCTTTTATCATTTTCAATGTCTCTCTAGTATCAGTTCTTGGATTCTCTACACAAATAGTCTATTGGTGTTATTAAAATAGTAATCCAATTAGAAGTTTATATTCTTATTTTTACCATCAAATAAATTATTAAAATAGTATTGTCATATATATTTGATATCATCTGTCTAAGAGTTGTTCTCTCATCTTTAATGCGTTGAGGTTTTTTGTTTTCCTCTTATAAACCTTAGCTATCCTATATATGTTATTCTCTTATTTTTTAACACTCAATCGTTGGTAAAGATCTTCATAAGACTGCTCATTTGTTTTACTTATAGCTTATAAAACTTATTTGTTATCTTATAATTCTCTATTTTTTCTATACTCTTTTTACTCCGCTGTTTGGACTTTTTCATTCTATCACCACGTATTTGACAGCTGATTATTGGACTGGACGCAATTCATGTGTGCTTCCCCCCTTAAGTTCCAGGTCATTTCAAATGCCAGTATTTTGTTCACATATGCATATTCAGGGTGCTTTACTTAGAACACGTTAATGTGTCTCCCATTCTACCTTTTCTCTTTATTTCACTTATAAATAATAAAAATTGTTGAGCTTGAAGCATTTTAAATAGCTATAGTTGGAGTTTTATAGGATTACTTTTGCTCCATAGTCCTGGAGCAAGAAAAACATGGCCTTATTGTCAATTTACGTAGTGCAGGTTCCCTTTTCCTTCAGTAATATTGCCTGATGCATATCATTTCCTGTCATTGTAATAACTTACATAATCCATAATTGTCAGATTGTTTATTCATAGGACTTTATTTTGCACGTTTCTAGCATATTATATTTTTAGAAAATGCAGAGATCGTTTTCCTAATTTACCTATAGAATGTCACTCGGCAAAGTTCTCCTTTTTCTGTTTTGGTTCAGCAGTTTACAGTGTGGAGCAGGAGAGCATGAGCAGTTGATTTTGGTATTCTTTTTTTTCTTGGCTAGAACTCTGTTTGCAAAGCATTCCAATTTTGTATCTGCATTGTTTCACAGGTCTCCTTCACAAATTATGAAATTTCTTATGAACTAACCGTTCCTTCAAGTTTCTTAGCACTCACTAATATATCTTTTGAAAGTTTATATAGTTTTTGCTGGTATCCGATGGATAATTTTCTTTCTCACAGCCTCACAAAGGCAGCTCACTACATATCCATCTGAAATTTTATTAGGCATGTGTACATTTAATTCTACTATGCACAATAAGAAGCGCATATATCATGCTCTTTATTGTAACCTGAATTTGTTAGGAAGGCGTGTACAACCACACAAATAAATTTGAAGTATGTATAATCTATGTGTTTCTCCCATTTCAAGGTCCAACAAATGCTAAGATTTTACTTCATTTGGTTGTGGTTCGTATACTGGTAATATGCCTGAGAGTAATGAAAGTTCATGTTGATGAAGTGCTAAGAAAATAACAAGTACCGATAATGTTGGTTATTTTTATTTTTACAGTTACGTGGGGATATATATTTTATAAATTTTGGTTAAATATATTATTTTTAGTATATACTCTCCCCATTCCAAAATAGAGGGCTTAACTACTTTTTTCTGATGTTTGGTAACATAAGTTGCGCATTTATATATGCAATTAACTAAGTACTTCCTACTCCTTTAAATTCTTTTTTAATCCTCAACCCTTAAGATTTTTAATCATATTGGATGTATGTATTGTATTTATTAGGATGATTGATGATAATATTTTTTTTTGTTAGTGGTAGTTGCGCCTTATATTTTATATCGAGTAATAATTTCTAAAATTTTAATGCACTCCTATGATTTATTGTGTGAAAAATGCACATTACACGTGCACTACTGGTAGATTGATAATTTCCTATGTTAGACTTTATAGTCATGCGAATTATATGGCTGTTTAGACCAAAACCAGCGGATTAGTTGCAGATAACAACTATGTATTTGGAAGAGTTTATGAGCTCAGCTACTTTCACATTTTTATAAGCATACTTATTACTATATATGATACGTTTTATATAAAAACTTTTTTATATAAAATTATTTTAAAATTAAATAATTTTTTAAATTTATAATAGTTAATATTTAATTAATTATATATTAATTACTGCTTCGAAGGCAGCGGCCGATTGCTCACCGTATCACCGTATCCACAACACTGCTCCAGACGCGCGCCATGATGTCTAGATGGATTGCGTTGTTGCAACCAGGCTCAGCATGTCAGCAAGCCATGGATGCATGGTTGCTCAACTACCCAGCGTCCCGGCGCGCCGCTCGCTCGCTGCTGGAGCGTTGGTCGCCGGCTCGGCCAAACTCTAGGCGCCGCGTGTAGCGCAGGCGGCAACCGCGCAATGCCGCTCGTGACGTCCACTCTCCGCCTCCGGCGAGCCGTTGGACCTTTGAAGTGGTTGGTTGGTTGGGCGACCTTCGCCCGCACAAACAACAACACTCTTTCTCTCGTCATCTTAACACCTCATGCATATGCCGCACGTGTCATCCGAAGACATTCACGGACGCCGACGTGTGGGGTCAAACAAACACGCGGCCCCACGTGGAAGCCTCACGGGTTTTCCACCCTGTAGCTGGTGTGTTCGAACGGCGTGGTTAATTTTGAAAAGAAAAAAACAAAACTGAGGCGAGAGAGAGACGGAGAGCGCAAGCTGTCCCGCAGCAGAGCAAACTGACGCCGATGCATGCAGACTGCAGAGCAAGCGCCAAGCCCCAACCAACGTCTTTCCCGTCATCGCCTGACACGTCGGGCCCACCGTCCGACAGGGGCCAGCGTCCAAATAGAAAAAAAGTAGAGAAGCGAACAAAAAGCGGTGGAAAAAGCGCAGGTGCCAGTAAAAAAAAGAGAAAACCAGAAAAGCACTCGCGATTTGCCGGTATTTACGTAATTACCGCGTATGGCTAGGCCGCGCCCGCGCCACCCCTCCTCTCCAAAGCAGCCAAAGGACAAGGCGCAGCGAGCGAGCACGCGCGGGGCACTGACCACGGTCCACACCCAACCACTCCGCACGGAGCGGAAGAAACCCACCACCGGCTGGCACGGTGGCCCCAGCGCGTAGTGGACCCACGTGTAGGTGGAACGGACGGGAAGGGCCCCGCGGGTTAAACCACACACCACCGAGCCCCTCGCCGCACAGAGAGTTCTCTCGGCTGCTGCGCCTTGCGACGAGCACCCAACGAGGCAACAGCCATTCCTAGATCCACTCGCCTTGGTCTCCCTCGCCACGGTCGCTGCTTTGCTGAGCTGCTTGGGGTTTTGGGTTGGGGGGTTGTGGGTGGGGGAGGGGAAGGGGGTTGGTTTGGTTGGTCGCTTGCTTTCTGCATACCTGCGCAATGCGGTGAGGTGGGAGGGAGAAGGAGGGTAGGGGGACGAGATGGGGTGCGCTCAGTCGCGGATCGAGAACGAGGAGGCGGTGGCGCGATGCAAGGAGCGGCGGCAGTGGATGAAGTCCGCCGTGCAGGCGCGGAACGCGTTCGCGGCCGCGCACTCGGCGTACGCCATGTCGCTGCGGGACACGGGCGCCGCGCTCTCCGAGTTCGCCCACGGGGAAGGCGTGCCGCCGCCCCCGCCGCCGGGGGCCGCGGAGGAGGCGGCGCCCGGTAGTGCCTCGGCGGACCGGCTCGCGCCCGGCGGCGGGATGGGCGGCGCGGGTGTGCCGGGTGTCTCGCCGACTTCGGCGGCGGTCGACGCGATGATGCCGCCGCCCCCGCCGCCGCTGCCGGAGTTCTCGCCGTCGCCGGCGAAGATCCACCGCTCCAAGAGCATGCCCCTGCCCCCGCAGACCAAGGGTCCCGCTGTGCTTCATAGCGACTCGATTAGGGAGGAGGACGAGGAGGAGGCGGAGATAGAGGAGGAAGAGGACGAGGACGGGCATCTCGATGACCGGCGGCGGAGGCTGCGTCACCGGCCGCAGGTACCGCCGCTCGTGTCTTCGCCAACACCGGAAACGCCGGTGACGCCTCAGCCACCGCCACCGCCTCCACCGGACTCGAAGCCTGGAGTTGACACATGGGACTATTTCTTCTCCATGGACGAGGGGATGACCTCCATTGCCCCCGACGACGACGAGATCATCCAGGAGCCGGAAGACGAGAAGTATGTCCCTGCCTCTCCACCGCGTCCTCCCCCTTCCTCTCCTCCACCGGTAGCAGCGCCGGCGCCACAGGAGTTTGAGGAGGAGCCGCGGACGCCGGAGATGGTCACGCCGCCGCCATCACTTCCGCCAAGGCCTCCTTCTGTGTCGTCCAAGAAAAAGGGGAAGGGGAAGCATAGGGCGGCGCACCACCAGCACACGGAGTCGGCGCCGCCGGTCACATTAGTCGGCGGCGGGGGAAAGGCGGGGAAGGTGGTCCTTGCCGAGTTGCCGCGCATCGATCTTCTGCGGGTGCTCGCCGAGATCGACGACAGGTTCCTGAAGGCGTCGGAGAGCGCCGGGGAGGTGTCCAAGGTTCTGGAGGCCAACAGGATGCATTATCACTCCAATTTCGTTGACACTAGAGGTCAGTGATTTGATTGCTCCTTGATACTTGTAGTTTTGGATGTTTTAGTCTCCAAAGTGGGGGGCTTTGCGTCTGTCGCTATGATTTAATCATAAAATTTTATCTTTTTGGGTGATGGCGATGGTGGTGTGATGGATTCTTGGGAAGATAGAGACCAAAAACTAGTGTCTTGAGTATGTTGGTGGTGGTGGGGTCTGCATGGGAAGACAAGTGAGCTGTCCACACCCCACAATTCCATTTGCCCAAATTGGGTGCTCTTGTAGTTGTAGCAGCTAGCAAGCTATAGGAAAGAAGATATATTTTGACACAACCATTGGTTTGAATTATTAATGCCTGTCATGATTATGGGTTTGAATTATAAATATACAATGCATATCTTGATGGATTTTGATTATGAGAGTCCATATAATCCATTTGGACGACACATTATAACTTCAGATTGAAATCATCATACAAATGACATTCCAGGGTATAACCTATTCAATACAATCCTTTCAGTGTACAATGATCATGAAGGCCTAATATTTTGTCTTCTCCTGTTCCAATTTTAGTGCCATATCCAGCATCTATGGATGTTGGTAATGATGAAATGTGTGCTCGTAATTATAAATATCACACAAGATGTTTGGGTGCGTTTGAAGAATTATGGATGTGCTACATGGCACATACAAGCAGGAATGGCTGAATTACTGTGTTGTACGTTTGGAATGCACAACTAGAAGATTCTTTGGTGCTCTCTCTGAAAGGATTATGCACAAATTTTAAAGAATGTTTGTGTTTGGAAGGGTATATAAACACTACTAATTGTTAGTGTTTCAGAAAACCATTGCACACTCTGTTTAGCACATACAGAGGGTAGACTTAAGGACTGCTAGTTTATGCTGTAGCACTCAATATCTAATACACATCCCAGTTACTCCACTAAATATAATTCATTTTGGACTTCACATGATTGTCGTTCTCAGTTTCTCACTTCCCTGATTCAGGTTGACTATGGTTCTTGATAAGAGAGAGTAATTGATCGTCCTTTACAATTTTAAATTAAAACTTTATACACACAAATATGATTTAGCTTAAAATTTAATCAGAAAAAAGGTTAACATAGAGCTGGTTAGAGCTTACTGAAATATGCCCTTTTGTTTCTCACTGTTTGTACCCAGTTTTGATCTGACATCATAATGAATACTAGATTATTGTTCTGTGCCATTCACTCATTTCTGGATTGAGTCAATTCAATTAATTTGGAAACAAGCAATTTTCTTATCTTCTGATTAATATATTATAGTAACATCGCTGATCTTGTCCATTCTTGGTACAATATATGTTTTGAAGTTAATTGGACATCCTCAAATTCCAACAATCTTTTCTCTAATATCTTTATGTTCAGTTATATATTATTAAAATATACAATTGTGAATGACCTGTCTAACTTATTTTTTTATTGATTTTAATAACACCTTTTTTAACAGGCCATATTGATCATTCTGCTAGAGTCATGAAAATCATAACATGGAATAGATCCTTCAGAGCCATGCAAAATGTAGATGATGGGAAGGATGACTTCGAAAATGATGAATGGGAGACTTTGGCAACTGTCATAGATAAAATTTTAGCCTGGGAGAAAAAGCTCTATGATGAAGTGAAGGTGCAACTCATTCCTCTGATAAAAAATGTGTTTTTTCTGCTAGAAATCTTCTCCAGTACTAGTTTTGAAAAGTTTTGCAATGAGAGACAGTCTAATATTTATTCTCTACTAAAGTATTAGATGGAGTTATGAGTATTGCCAAGTTGTCCTGATTTTTCTTTGTTCCTTTTGCCTTGTTGAAAACATCAAATTGAGAGTAAGCCTTAATACATATGCTAGGACACACGTATATATGCGAGAACGCACAATAATGTAGCAGAACACTGCATACTATTATACTATTCACCATGCATGCTATTATGTGATACTATATATTATTAATACTCTGAGTTATCATAGTATAACAACAATATAGACTTTCAGTCCTAAACAAATTGTGGTAGGCTATGAGTTATCATAGTATAAGATAAATAAATCAACTATGATCCTGTTCTCTCCATATCAGGAGGCTTTATGGTCAACGCAAGTGCATATGAATTTACCATTGACTTGTTAGAGTTTTATGCTTACCATTCTAATACTTCAATTCAAAATGACTATTAGAAATCATTTTCTGACAGTGATGATGGTTGTCATTTAGAATAGCATAGAAGGAATTCATACCATGATTTAGTCTGTTACCACCTGTGGTTAGTATAAATGAAGTTGTCAATAATCCATTGGTTGGTAGGGGCTCTGAAAAATATGTTCCAAATGAAAATAATCATGAACTTCAAGGTGTAAAGAAGAAAAAGGATCAAAATAGTTAGTTATCAAATAATTGGTTGATGCTGTAGCTATTCCACATTATGCTTGTTGAAAGTTGTTACCCTTTTTGAGCTTGGACTGTATTAACACAACTTATATGCCTCAATTGCGCAGGCAGGAGAGCTTATGAAACTTGAATATCAAAGGAAGGTTGCTTTGTTAAATAGACAAAAGAAACACAATGCTGCCACTGAGGTTCTGGAGAAGACTAAAGCTGCTGTAACCCATTTACACACAAGATACATAGTTGATATGCAATCAATGGATTCAACTGTATCAGAAATTCAGCATCTCCGTGATAAGCAACTTTATCCAAGACTTTTGGATCTTGCTGACAGGTAATTTAGACGCATGATGCAGCTTTACCATGAATGAGATTTCTAAGTATTGTGATGATTGGCTTTTTTATTGTACTTTAAGAACATTTAGTTCTCTTATGAATAGATTTGGCAACTCACAATCCTTTACATTCTTCATTTGGTGCTATGCCTTCAGGATGGCAAAAATGTGGGAGGACATGCACCTGCACCATGAAAACCAGCTGAAAACTGTGTTAAATCTGAAGTCAGTTGACATTTCTGATTCCCATATTGAAACAAGTGATCATCACCACAGCCACACACGCCAGCTACGTGATATTGTTGAAAAGTGGACCGCGAATTTTAGTGATCTCATGAGTTATCAAAAGGAGTACATAAATGCTCTATATAGTTGGTTGAAACTGAACCTTATACCCATAGAGAGCAGCTTAAAGGAGAAAGTAGCATCACCACCCAGGGTGCAGCAACCCCCTGTTAAAGCCCTCCTCCAAGCGTGGAATGAGCATCTAACTAAGCTGCCTGATGATCTTGCCAAGACTGCCATTGTCAGTTTTCGGGCAGTCCTGGACACCATATTAAGCGTTCAAGATGAAGAGTTGAAACAGAAGGAGACTTGTGAATACACTCGCAAGGAATACATGCGGAAGGCTCGGGCTTTTGAGGATTGGTATCACAAGCACGCACAACGCAGGGCGTTTGATGTCAATCCGGAGAATGACGAGGGGACAAACCAAAGGGATGCGGTTGCGGAGAAGAGATTTGCTGTGGAGAGCTTAAAGAACAAACTGGACGAGGAGGTCGAAGCCCACAACAAGCTATCGAAGCAAGTCAGGGAGAAGTCCCTTTCAATCCTGAAAGCGCACTTGCCTGAGCTGTTCCGCGCCCTCACTGACTTCTCTGTTGCTTCTTTTGACATGTACTCGAAGCTGAGGTTGATGTCACTCATGCAGGATCAGGGCAACAACTAGCTTGAGCATGTACAGGAGTTAGGATGCTAGCGAAAATTCTATCAACTGTTGTAACGGTTAATGTCGTTTCCCTACCCCTTTTTTTGCGGTATGTGTACCTGTGGGAACTGGGTGAGGTGGTCTGTCTAATGAAAATTGTTGAGGTAATTTGGTATGGGTTCCTGGAATCTGGTGTCTGGCAAATGGCAATTCTTTTTGCTGTGGTGTTCTCCATTTTTATTGGGTCTACATGTGGGGGTCTGCCTATGCTGCAGTTTTGCTTTGTCAGATATCAACTGACGCTTGGCTGCGCGTTGATGCTTTCCATTGGCGATTGGATGGGCCGTGGGCCCATGGTGCCAGGAGGCGAGCGAAAGGGCAGCCCAGGGCTGGGTGACTGGACCAACAAGACGGTATTTGGCCCATGCAGATGGACTGAATGGACCAGACGATATTGAGGACTTGCACGTTTTTTACGTGGCTTGTCTGGCTGGGCCTGGGCTTGCACCGTACATCCCAAATGAAGTTTGGAACACATAAAAGATGGCAAAAACTAAATGAATCTCGTACTAAATAGTCCACTTCCCAATAAAAATAATACCGCATTCCAAATGGTGCCTTCGTTTTTTTTAAGCTCCAGTTAGGAGGCACATCCATGCATTACTTGGAGGAGCCCGAAATAACTACAAAAATTATACCCGCTCCAGTCAAATATATTGGACATTCTATATTTGATCGGATGGAGTAGTTTTTAGCATCTAACTACTGAGAAACAGGACAAATAACACCTCTTAACAATTCCATGGAGATTTGCCCATATTTCATTATATATTTATAATCTCCAAGTACTCTTACTCTCTTGCTCTCTCAAATCTCAGTAAAGTTAACCATTAAGAGAGAGAAAATAATTGGGTGAATGTTATTATTGGTTAAGAAGGGAAGAAAAAGTAGACAAAGAAATTAAATGAAATATGGTTATAATTAGTTGAGATGAAGGGGTAGATAGAGAAATAACTTCCTTTTAAAACCAAGCATAGTGGTCGAAATAGCTTTATTTTTGGATGGAGAGGTTAATAACTAAATAATTAATACTGTAGTTAATTAGCTAATACTTTATCCGTTTCAAAATATAATAACTCTTAGCATTTGAATAATTTTTAGTATACTACTTGTCATATCAATAACCTTATATTTAATTGTTTTTTCATCTTATTCCCACCTACTCTAAAATGGAGGTAGTACAGTCCTTTGGGTGATCTTTTAAGGAAAAAAACAACAAATCCTCAAATATGCAAAAGTATATACTAGTTCAGACCTCTCATAAAAATCGTCTTGCTTCCTCTCTTTGACCCCTCTCCCCTTAGATCCCGGTGGCTCGCCACCAGCGAATGGATGAAGAGGGGTTAGGTTTCTCCCTCCTCTTAGTAGGTCTAGTTTTATTTGGTTTTTCTCGTTTCTTCAAGTACTTCCTATTGTTCAAGCTCATCTCGGGTAGGCTTGTATAGAGCAAGAGATCTACCGGCGTTTAGCCCTTCTATCTAACTTGCTTCGGTCATGGAAGATCTTGCTGGAGTCTTCTTTGTCATGTGCCTTTGAATCGACGTAAGTTCGATCTCCCTTCGCCACCTTTTGTTGAGAGTCCAGCAATCTTGCTTTAGAGTTTGCTCTCTAAACAGTGGTAGCTAGTGTTGACCATTCAGCTCAACTCTGACGTGCTCCCTGCCTCGATGTTGTCCTTCTTCCTTGTCATCGACAATGACTTCAACATGTTCGATTGATGTTTCAAGAGTTGCCAAGGACGACTTTAAGCCCTTAATCTCCACCTTTTGGAGGTCTTGTTTGGGTTCTTCTTGTTAAGGTTATCTCCTCTGTAGTTCGCTATGGATTTTCTATGCTCACCGTCATCGTATGTGTAGATCTGCTTGGCACTCATGAAGACTATGAGGATAAGGACCTGTTTGCTGTTTTTCTGATTGCTGTTTTTCTACTCTTCTTGTTCTATTTGCCCATTGTATAGGGGCCTGTCTGCAAATGTTACTGTACTATCATCATCTTAGGTTTTGGGCCCCATTTTATCTTTAAAAAATGAGCTAAGTTTTAGGTCTTTGTGTTTTTACATCTATGAAGAGATATATATACAGTTTAACGTGTATAGGACAGATAGATATTAGACCTAGTTGATAATCTCAGCAAGACGATGCGGTAGGGTTTCGATGAGATTAGTTGTGATCTCCAATCTTATCGTATTTAGAAATCTTGGTTATTTGTTGGGCTCTTTATATTATATCTACGTCCTCCTGATTATCTTCGACTTATAGGATTTGTTTGGAAATAGCCGGTGAGAATTTAGCTGGTAAAAATCTTAAAAAATTTGAAAAACTAACTTCTGTATTTTAATTTATTTTCTAAATTTTATAACTATAGCTTCTCATAAATCGAACGAAAAGACAGACCGTTTGAGAGCTTTGATTTTGATTTTGATTTTGATTTTGAGAAAAACTATAATGCTTGAAGATCGTCTAAACAGGTCCGTAGACAGAGCCGTGCGCCTACTGGGAGTGCGACCGCACAGGCCCCCAAATCTCAGGGGCCTAGTAGACCCACGTACCTTAGTATATGTCGCAGGGGGGTGCGGAGGCGTCTGTTCGTTTTTCCGAGCGTCCGCCTGCCTCGATCGCGCGCCGCGCCACCCTCGCACGCAGTCTCGCTGTCCCGCTCGTCGCTCGGCTGGACGTCTGCCGCAGCACGGCAGCAGGCAACGAGCACGGCCTTAGGCGCTCCACGGCACTACGGCAGCAAGCAAGGCCCTGCACGGCAGCAAGGAAAGGAAACAGGGTATGCGCACTATATTTTTATTTTGGTCAGATTTATCTATTATGTGCAATAAATTAAAATCTATCAATTATGCACATGTACAATTTTTGTTCTATTTTATATTGCTATAAAATGTATCATGAAATATAAATTATTATCGATTTATTTTATCACTTAGTAGTTGGTTAAGATTTCGTATAGGCTCCTAAATTTCATAGGAGTAGAGATAAAATAGGGATATCTAAATAGTATCTTGTATCTTGTGTTTGTCGGTAGAATACGTTTAGATCTTTGGTACACATCCTCAGACTCTTATCTAATATAACATATATACTAAAATAGGCATGAATCTATTTATATATTAGAGGTATATATCATATCTAGTAGTACTTATATGTTTTTGGTTGAATAATAATAATGTATATACCAAAGTGAGCAAAATATTATACTTATATACTATACATCGTCGTTGAACCAACTACGTTTTTTTCCACTTAATGAACAGCGATGAATCAGTAGCTAAAAGCCACGTGTCCTCGTAACAAGAAGATATATCATTCAGACCTAGGATCCCGATCCAACATATATAACCATAAAACAACAGTGATAGCATTTTGAATTTAAGGTGGCATGTATAATAAAATGCACAGACGAAACGAAATGGATGTTAATTTGATGGCCATATATGGGTCCTTTGTTCACGTGCGCCCGCATACGACGTCACGTGGATATGTCTGTCCCTTGCTAGCAAATGACACGAGAGAGAACAAAATCTGGAGATCGGTTTGTTTGTATGGGATCGAGACGTACACGTTGATACTTCGCTGGCCATATTCTCCAGTTCCATACAAATCGCAGGATAAAAGTGTAGCACAGATATGCCCTGTCCGAAATATTATTTCCGACATAATTAATCCTATGTATATTTAATATATATCAGATGATCTCATTTCTTTTTTTTCAGGAATACATATCAGATCATTTCGGTAGCACTTGCTAGCCAGACTTAATTTGCCGTCTGATCGAGCGGTTGATCGGTCTGCTTGTGATTTGACATGGATCGGTGCGTGCCGGTGTGTAGCTTGAGTACGCCTTCGATGATGGTCTTATATTACCTGTAAATAGCAAAACCCATGAGCAGTGCATGATTCCACACCGGCATGTCAGGGGATGTCTCCGCCGCTGCCCCGCGCCATGCTTACTTGACCCTGCGCGTAGGTCGGCAACGGCAATCTCTTGGGCGACGCTGGGCGCTTTCGCGCCTCGACGCCATAGGCGTCAATGCGTCATGCATCGGCTCAGCGCACGTTCGTGCGTCACGCGAAGCGCGCGTCTCGGCTTGGCCACGGGCTGATGGACCGTAGTGGGTTGGCCGAATCGCCGATTGTGTTGGCCTTGCTACCCTGCGGTTGTTGCGTTGCGTCATGACGGAGTATGCGTGCACCGGTGCACAGGGCGAGCGTTTGATCGGGCTGCTTGTGTGTTGTGACTTGACATGGATTGGCGCGTGCGTGGTGCGTAGAGCTTAAGTACCTCTTCGAATATGTTCTTACCTGCAAATGACAGAACTACAAAAGATGCATATGGCTATATAATTGTAAAGGAGAATTTCAATACAAGGAACACTATGTCCACATTGTTTAGAGAGCACCTATTCTAAATTTTTAAAAATATTTAATCTATCTCTATGTCCACATTGTACATTAGCGGGCAATGCTCAGATATGAAGCTTAGCACGGATAATATGGATCTCACAATAAAAAAGAAACCCACAGTTCCCAGCCTTGGATTCGTTGCC
This sequence comes from Oryza coarctata, assembly GCA_030770085.1. Classification (NCBI taxonomy): domain Eukaryota; kingdom Viridiplantae; phylum Streptophyta; class Magnoliopsida; order Poales; family Poaceae; genus Oryza; species Oryza coarctata. Next base: position 13,556,317 of record CM061471.1, read on the forward strand.
GCTTCGAAGGAGACCAATATAAACAAATCCAATTGCTTATAAAAGTTCCCCGGTAGAGCACAGCACAAATCCTTAGACGCAAAACTGGTTTGCATAGACGTTCTTTGTTCGAGAATCTGCCAAGGTGCCGCTTCATTTTACTGGAGAACAAAAATTTGCGAACAAACGTACCTCAATCTTGCAGGACTTCAACGGCCGACCACGAGTCCAACGTTGACGGACGACCGAGGAAGCCGAGGAAAGAAGGGAAGAGGTCGCTGGAGAGTTTCTGCCGATGAACAGGGAGCTACTGCAGCCAACGGACGGGACGACGCATGGCTGCCGGGTGCCGGCAAGGTGGGGCGAGCGGCAAGGGGAAAAGGCCATGACGATTGACGAGGCCGTCGCCAGCAGCAGGGCTAAAGGCTGGGAAACTAATTTCCGTGCTATAAAACTGAAAACGTTTGACTTTCGATATGAAACTAATTTTGTATTTTTTTCCATCTTCACTTTGATAGCAACAACTAATCTAATATTTGACACCATTTTTTAATACAAGTTCCTTCTCATACAAGTTCATAATGGGAAATTCAAGTGCTTTTCCAATTAAATTCGGATGCTGTCATAAGTTAGGCACATATCCATTGGGCGTGATTCATTGATTCAGCAGCATATATGTATTATTCATACTAGTTAGCACACATATATATGGCTTCACCGTCAACTACATCCCAGCTACAATCCAAATCAATATTTTCATAGAGGGAAGCATCATCAATCTCTTCATCACCACTAAAAACTGACTTTGACTCTGCAGCAGATGACCAACTACTCTTGAAAGTTGCTGGTTTCTCTGAGCTGGCCAAGCTAGATGAAGCTGTAGCGACTCATCGGCTTTAGCCCTTTGTTGGAGCTTTGCAATGGTGTCTGAAGCAGATGACCAATTCTTGAAAGTTGCTGGTTTCTCTGAGCTGGCCAAGCTAGATGATTGCAGCAACTCATCGGCATCAGCCCTTTGTTGGAACTGTGTGATGCTGTCTGATGATTTCACTAAACTGGATAAGCTCAATGAAGGTAGTTGCAGTGACTCGTCAACAGGAAAATGCACATCAAGTACTCCTTCCGAAAGTTGAGCAACGTTATCTCCTGATTTGAGCGAACTAGATGATCTTGATAGAGCTAGTTGCAACACCTCATCAACAGGAAGTAGCCGTTCATCAACTCTATAATGGGATTGTGCAGACATGACTGAGCTAGATAATCTTGGTGAAACTAGTTGCAGCTGCTCACGCTCATCAACAGGAAGTAGCGATTCATCAACATAAAGTTGTGGCTCATCAACTCTACAATGGGCTTGCGCGGTGCTATCTGTTGATTTGAATGAGCTGGACAATCTTAGTGAAGCTACTTGCAATGAATCAACATAATGTTGTGGGTCATCAACTCTGCACTGGAGCTGTGCAATGTTATCAGCTGAGTTGACTGAGCAGGAAATGCTTGATGGCAGGGGTTCAGGAAGTTGCATATAAACCCTGAGTTGAAGCTGTGAAATTTTATCGAAGATTCCAAGCATTTCCCCCCTAAGACATACAAGGTGGAGTATGAGATGTAAATGTCTAACAAAATAACAGAAAGTGTTAAACTTTCCATAACACTTACTGCAATGCATCCACAACTTGGCCTCGGTCCATTAGTAACTCCCTCAGCTGCATCAATATTATGCAAATTAGTAGTTGTTTACTAAAACATGAATCCAAAAATAAAATAGTGTACTTCATATCCATCTTTCATGTACACTACTTATCATTACCTTTGCATTCTCTTGCACTTGTTGTTCCAGCATCTTGGATCTTTCCTTTGTTGCATCAAGTAAGAGTTATTGTTCATTCAACATTTTTTCAGCCAATGTTTCCCTTTCAACCTTCTCCTTCTCAGCTGCTACAGTCTCCACTTCAGCCACAGCAAGTCTCTTTTGAAGAGTATGGCACATCTGCATAGAATACATAAAAGGTGTATACAAATTCTGTTAAATCAGAATAATCAATGCAATATTTCATGGAAAATCAATCTATGATATTTTTCACTCAAATTAATTTAACATACTATAGATCCACAGCTACAGTCAGTGTCAAACTTATAGCCCTCAAATCAATATATAACATATATGATCACTGGTAGTTCTAAAAGACATTTTTATTCACCAAGATACTATAATTATCAACCACTTAGATGTTGACCAGGCATTCTAGTAATCCAATGGTTCAAAAATAAGAACATGACAATCCAGGATATGATATGTCTTTTCTTCTTTTCTAGGCTCATGTTTTTCCTGATTTTCTGAACTGTTTCAGTTTCTTATAGAGTGCTCATTCTACTTAATACATACGACCAATATTTATTGTTTTCAAAAAATTAAGTCTTAAGGGTGAGTGAAAATAAACAGTAAACAACTTTCAAAAAAGTTGTTCTCTGTATAGAAACAATTGCTTTCTGTTGGTTGATGTACTATTTAGAACACACTAAAACATTGAAATTCCAACAAATCACAGGATGACAGTGTAGGCGTCAGATTTACCTCATTAATAATTAAGACAAACATTTCTTTCCTCAGAAATATTAGACAACCGAGCTTGAAGCCCATGTGCTTCTGATGCTAGAATAGATTGCTCAGTGAAAACCTCCCCTGCAGCCTACATATTCCATTGAGAAGTCCTATTCAGTCCTATTGTTTTAGTTATTAAGACAAAGAAAAGTATGAAAATAAAATTCACAGTATTATATGTACAACTTTGTCGTTCTCTTCTACTGCAAGCATTGTCATCTCTTTTAACTCCTCCAACTTCACAAAAATATCATTGCCAGCTTGAGTTGCTTCTAACACAGCATGTTTTGATTTTTCTTCTTTTAACTTTATGTCCTCTAGCATTTGGTTTATCTCTGTTACATTTGACATCAAAGTAACCTGCATCATACGTTAATTAAGAGAAATAGGTAACTAATTGAGAAACGTTGCATGTTGTCCATTATGCATAATAATGTTGGTACTACTATTATTTAGGGACTATTTTCAGATAGTATATGATAAATTGTGTTATTTCTTAATAAAAAGAAGAAAGTAAATTGGTTACCTTCTTGTCAATTTCATCAGCAATTGCATTGTCAAGCGACTCAAGTCTAACAGGGTAGCTTGACTGTATAGTCAAAGCAGGTAATCCATCATCATGGGTTACCAAATCATCTTCAAAAGCTGAAGTGTCAGGTTTTGAACTCAGAGTACTAGCAACCAAACAATCAAAATTTTCTTTCATAAGTCTGTCCTCCTCCTAGGATGTGTATTTGTTGGCTATGTCAGACTGCACTGAATCTGCATCATTATCAATTGAAGCAGGCCCTATAAAGTATTTATTATTAAAACGTGTTATTGCTAAGAACCAATTTTATTGATAAAAAAGAGCATAAAAGGGAGAAAGAAGGGGTGACATAACTATTTGTATTTAACATATGCAAAACTGAGTAGCAAGAAGGAAATTCGAAGATACTTAAGCTATCATCACTCTCATAAGCACATGCAGTTATTTATGATGACATGATTACTCAAATCCATTCTCACTAGCATACTTTCCATATTGTATCAATAAGATGGCAAACTAAAACATATGTTTTGACTTTTGAGAAGAGAAAAACTTAAATATAGTTAATGTATAACACCTAAAAAAATTATAGCATAATGCCATTAGTGTGTATATAAACATGTGCCAAGCAGTACTAAACTAGAAATACTTCAGAACACATAATCAATTTTTACCTTCCATATGAGAATCTTGGTTTGCATTTGCATTATTGTCATCCAGGATACTCGGAAGGACATTATATATAATATAATCTGCCGCACCATCTATATCATTCTTATATTCCATGCAAACTTCTACCAGTGTTAAGAAATTCATAGATGAAAATAGGGTATTAGTAGGAAAAGTATTGAGTAAGTGAAATTCAACTGCATAGATGAAAATAGGGTATTAGTAGGAAAAGTACTGAGTAGGTGAAAGGCCTATAATTTCGAATTTCATACAGGTAGAATGTGAAAACCGATTGTAGATTTATTCCTGGTAGAATATCTAGAAATGTGCATATGAAACATCTCCAAACTAAAAGATTTTTCCCCAAAATCTACAAATTCTCAGCAAAAAAACAAATAGAAAGTAGAATTGAATGCTTAAATTATTATCTATGATTACTCCCAAGAAAGCACACATGCAGCATGATAGTGCAAATCACATCCATCCGAACGACCAAGCATACATCTCTGTTTTAAAAGAGTTAAGCCTTTTACCTTGGCAGAGAATGCAATTAGTTGAAGTGGTTGATAAACAATTAGCATAGTTGTCCAACGAGACAAAAAGAACATTTTTTATGAGATATTAGCAGGTAGACCAAGGTGTTTTTAGGAAAAACAAACTCAACCGCATCTTCTTTGCTAAGAATATCACATCTCCTCAATCTAGTTAATACTCTGTCACCACGGCATCTTTTTGCTGGATTGACAAATCCTAAGTTACTAATCGCGCATAACCAGCAATGCTACACCTGCACCGCTGCACGGCCTTCTCGTCGTCGTTCTATAACTTAAATTGGCCCATATTGAAACAAACAAACTAGTGAAACGATCGTGATGTGTTTCTCTAAAATAGAAGAAAACAAAAAAATCAAATTTAACCACCAAATTAACTGAGCTTTTTGGAACCACACAGATCGATCGCGAAGGACGTCTAATCGAAGTGGGTTTTTGGCCTAAAACTCACCTGCGGGAACACCTCGACGAGGACGTCCAGGAGATCATCCCCCGTGTTCATCTTCCCCTTCCCCTGCAACCACAACAACAAGCGAGCGGCACGTCACGATCACAATCACGCAGTGCAAGCCAAACCGAATCGCCCCAAGTCCAAGCACCATCGGAGAGGAGAAAAAAAATTCCGAGAGGGAGCCGACGAAGACGAACAGGCGGCGCTGGACGAGGCGCCCGCAGAGAGAGGCCGCTTCCGGGAAGACGACGACGACGACGACGCCATCGATAGAGGAGTAGTGGCGACGGGCGAGACGAGGTCGGGAGGGTTTTGGAGGGTTTCCGAAGCTAAAGGGTTCTGGGGAACGATCGAACGAGTCGTACTGCGTGCGGCACGGGATTTTATCAGCGATTCAGTTACGCGGGTTCATTTCCAGCTCTCGCTCGGAAGCGCTCACCGTGGCGGGTCGGCAGGGAACAGGCGACCTGGTTACGATAAAATAGAGGAGACGAACGAATCGGCCGTTGGATCTGGTTAGGATTCCAAATCGGACGGCGACTGGACATGGTGTGGGTCTTTACTTAGCCTGATGGAACGGTGAGGATCGTGACTGTCACGTTCTTGACTCTACTACAATGGCAGCGTTACAATTACAGAATTACAGAGCATATCGGCATACACACGACATAGTCTGCAATTTCCAGCTTTATTGCGTTTTTATTGAAACAAACACAACCACATTTTGAACTGCAAAACTTTCGGGAAAAAATGAACGGTAAAACCAGAAACGACGGTTCACACCGACAAAACTGCATACATACAAATTATAGAAACTATACGCTAAATACAAATCAAAATTACCCTGAAGAAAGCCAATGATCTTGGTCACGTCGATGCCCTTGGAAACAATTCTGCACATAAGAATTCTTCGAACTGACGAATTTCACCTGGATTCGAGAAATGGATGACAAGAAACAGCTCAACTCCCACGACAATCCAGGTAGCCACCGTTGCTGGAACACACCGGCCATTACAGCGCAGCAATGCCGGCGTGGAACCGACACGCTGCCGCCGCCGTTCTACAGCAGCGAGCGTCCACCGCGGCGGCCAGGGCGCTGAAGCTCTCGGTGACGTTGTCGCTCAGCACGGCGCCGTCCATGACGTCGATCATCCGCTCGTACTCCCGCTCCTCGTCGCTGAACCGGTACGACTGGGTCGTCGTCACAGACCCGTTCGCCACGTCGTGGTCCATGAGGACCATCCACCCCTGCGCGGTCTGCTCGTCGTCGAGCTTCTCCTTGTTCTCGAAGGCCTTCGTCTCGATCTCCGTCTCGACGTTGAGGCCGTGGGTCAGGCTCACCGTGACGATGGACGTGCCGTTCTCGCCGTCCTCGGTCTCCGTGAAGAGCGACAGCGGGTACTTGGCTTCCCTCTCTACCTTGCCGATCACCTTCCTCGTGTCGGCCCGGATCAGCGTCTTCGTATCCTGCTTCGCCTCCAGCGAGACGGTCTTGTTCTTGCCGTCGCCGGTGAATTCCACCAAGCTGGTGGCCTTCAGCTCCGTCTCCACCTCAGTGGTGAAGTTGCCGAACGAGGACTTGACCCAACCTCTGAAGGAGGACTTCCTGTTGGCTTTGATCTTGAACCTGCCTTCCAGCAGCCGCGTCGAGTACTGGCGGGAGATTTTCAGGCGCGGCGTCTGGTACGAGCCGAGCGCGGCGTGCACGTCCGACGTGCTGGGGTCCAGCCAGAGGTGAAGGTTGGCGTCGACGAGCCACTCTGCGATGCTGTCCACCACGCTGAGACCGATCTCGTGGGCATTGCTGTCGACCAGGAGGCCGACGAATGGGGTCAGCTCGACGTCGTAGGTGGGCAGGTCGAACGCGCCGAGCGCGGTCACCGGCTGCCAGAAGAGCGGGTTGATGCCGCCCGTGTAGATGACAGGGAATGGCACGAAGGAGCCGACGAAGCGGTGGTCTATGCTGACGACGACCTCGCGGTACGCCGCGTTGCCCCTCCGCGTGGTGAGGTTGTTCTCCCTAATGTAGATGTCCGGCGGGTTGGAGTACCAGTACTCATCGTTGGAGTGAGGGGACACGAACACCTCGAGGACCGCACGGTAGGTGCTCGACGGAATGGTTACGAGCTTGTAGTGCGAGTCCGACATATTCTGGATGCGGAACCAGAAGCCACCTTTGCTGTTGACATCCGAGATCGGGATGATGAGATCCGCCGGCTGGAAGTACGACTCTGGCAGCATAGGTTCCTCGGGATTGTCGCTGGCAACGCCGGTAGGGGAGGAGGAGGCTGCCGCGTCGGAGAGGTAAGGCGGGGTTCCATGGAACTCCAGGGAGACGTTGACGTTGTACACCCCGGTGTACTTGTCGTTGACGACGTTCTCGAGCATGACGGAGAGGACGCCGCCGGGCGGGGAGCGGAGGAGGGCGGAGTAGCGGGTGACATCCTTGCGGACGGTCCAGCGGACGCCCTCAGGGGTCGGCTCGGCGGTGGTGGTCCGGAGGAGCTCTGCGCCGTCGAGCCAGACGGCGGCGACGCGGTCGTACTGGTCGCCGGCGCAGGAGGCGGAGAAGGTGAGCACGACGAGGGACCAGGGCGCGGGGCACCCGAAGGGGGGCGCGTACGAGGCCTTGGCCGGCGTGGCGCCGTAGGTGTCGCCGAAGGAGTAGGAGAGCACCGGCACGGTGCAGGACGGCGCCGCCGGCTGGGGCTGGGGAAGAGGGAAGGTCGGGTCGAGGTACTCCTTGGACACCGCGCTGGCCCCCGGGCCCTGCGGAGCGCGGCGGACGGCGTAGTGGTCCGGGAACCCCTCGGCGCAGGCCGGAGCAGCGAGGAGCGGGAGGAGAACGAGGAGGAGATAGAGCGGCGGCGCCATCCTGTGCCGCCGCCGCGATGTAGTTGGTCGTTGGTCGCCGCTGCGGGGTACGGGCTGCTACTGTGGCGTTGGATTTGGGAATTTTTGAGCTTTTTTTACTCGCCTCGTGGGGAGAGCGGCTACCGTCTCCTTCAGGTTGCCGGCTGTTGGTCGTGTGACTTCCGTAGCTTATCAACGGGAGCGTATCACGGCAATAAATTTACATCTAACTCTCTCAGCAATACACAAATAAAACACACACACATATATATATATATATATCCTTTCTCCATTAAATTAGAACGACAGTGGCTAAGACAACCGTAGCTAGGGTGTTACGGAAAGGTATCGGGAAGGAAAGGAGGAGTGAAAGGCGGAGAAGTGTTCGGGAATCTAGGTGTGTACGAGTGGAAAAGGGTTGTACACAAATTTATTTTTACAGTGTTTAAATGTAAAGTTTTGGTAATTATGGATAGCACGCTTTTAAATATGTTGTAATTCATTGAATTAAGTGAGTAGTATAAAATATTACGGACCTAAGTAATATTCCAAACTGACCATAAAAATATCCTCGGCCTCACCTATGATCCCTTCTTCTCCGGCTAGGACAGTACCGGCTCATCACGACGCTACGTTCCCCATCGGGCGATGGCCACCGTGGACTACCCTCCTTCCTCCGTGAACGTCTCCACCATACATTCAGGCTTGTCTTCTTATTACACGACGCTTAACTGTTCGATGTCTTCCTCGCGTGACAGCGTGAGCAACGGCCGGTACTCTCCATCTCCAGTAAATAGCAGGTGGAGTCTGGCGGAGCCAGGGGCCGGTGACCGTGGGCCGCTTCCCAGGCTCCGCCAGCCACATGCAACATCAGATTAAACCTAGATTAGTCACAGCAGAGCCATACACAAAACAGCAGCACAACAGTAGTGGTGTATAGAACTTAATTAACGTGCTTAACGCAAACTATCAACGCAAAGTGCTCACGCCATCACGACTATATCTTGAAGCAAAGTGTCATAGCTCTTCCGCACCCATCATTTTTTTTATTTACAAGATAATACAACCCCCATAGTCCCATCATTTCATCGATATAATCTCAAGCATTAGTTTTCCTCTCCCTAAAACAAATCTCGGTGTCCATTAATTTTGTTTGCGTCTTCAGATTTATATAGACTTATGTGTACTCTGTCTATCTTTAGGCTTGCAAGTTCCTTGGCCGTGATTCACGCCTGACTCCCCCTTCTTGTGACATCTTGAAGAAGTACGCTTAGCAATTCGTCTTCAGTTCCATCAAGAGAATAGCAACATGCCAAATCAGCACGTGCATCTGTAAACTAAACCCCCTACATGGAGAGACTTCGGAGAATTCAGATCCTTTCCAGCGAGCATCAACCGTGTCAGGTCTGGTAATTCATCATCGAGCATCCGGTAAGCATTTTTCCTACTCCATCATCGACGGCCTGATCTAGGCTTTGTCTGCTTCTTTCCCTCGGGATTTGTGAGTTTTGTGGAGTGCAATCTGCTTGGCTGCTTTGCACTGCAAACAATTTTCATCGTAGCTATGGACTTACGGTAACTGACGGTTCGATGTAATACTTGTACAGTACTGGTTGATGGACAGTCCTACGTCATAGAAAAACACGCGAGGCATATGAATTGACTAGAGCGTCAAGTTTCAGACCTGTTGGACGACTGTATTCCTGCAACTGGCCGGCAGTATCTACCAGTACCTCCGCGACGAATGCATCGTAATCCATGCGGTGGCGTCTCGCCCAACAAGGTGTGTCCATTGGCCAGCGCTCGCCGTTGGACGGTCTGTGGATGGGAAGAGCGGGCCGGTTTGGCTTCATTCGAGTCACCGATATTAGGCTGCGTTGCACTCTGCTACGCTGCTGGAAGATAGAAGGTTTTTTTTATCGGTTTTATGTGTATATTTTGTAAAATATTAAATAATATGTTTTTTAAAAAGTTTTTATGAAAGTTTTTTTATCTCATCTTTCTAAAAAATATATTTTTAACTATAGTGGCTAATTTTATCGTTTATATTATATCATAAAAATTAGATAATCTTTTATCTTTTATCACTTTTAAATATCAGATTTTTTATAAGACAGAAAATGCATTTAATTCGCCATTAAAATCTGGGAGAATAGTGTTTGAGCATTATCCCTTGACCTGCTATAAATAAGAACCAAAACCTTGGCATATTTTTTGTGGTTGCAGGAATTTTGGTAAGATGTCGATCTAGGCCTAGCCTGACGTAATCTTGTTTGTGTGTTCATTGCAGATTTGTGCTCTTCTGCTGGGCATCCACTGATGCACGATGGAGACGGGACCTGAAGGCGAAGGTTCCTTTGAGATTCGTTTAGGCACGCCCAGGGTTCGGGACCTTTGGGAGGCACCGGGGTTTTGGAGCTCCCCGTGCTAGGGACAAGCCGCGCATGTGCCTCTTGCGCATGGCAAAGGTTGGGGGCTTTAGGCCCGCACGATGAGACACGTGTGTGTACATCCTCTAGGGGGATGTTCGTTGTGACAACTTTATCTTGCCAATCGATGTGTTCTCTTCGCTAACCAGGGGAGAGAGATTTTTTCGGCTGCCACAGTATGATATTTACGAGGTATTAAGCTTTGATATCGATGAGTAAAAGTTCTGATATCCAATAGATATTAGAATAGCAGATGATACTATCATGTGATATTTGTAAGATAGCAAGCGATACTTGTGAGGTACTAAGCTAATACTCACCAGTAACGACTGATACTCGCCCGATACTTGTGGTGAGGAAGAAAGCCAGTCACATATGCATGTTGTTGTTGATAAGAAAGAAGAAAAGCACCCTCGCTGCTGACCTCCTCCTTGCCCTCGTCACCGTTGTAATACCCCGGTTTTTTTCTCATTTAAAAAATAAAAATCATTTTCAAATTTGGATCTTAATTGAATTTCATTTGAATATGCCATAAAGATATTGATCCTTTAATCATAATCTCTCTCCAAAAATTAGAAACCATTCAAACTCAAAGTTGAATTAAAACTCTATTGATTTTTCTTCCCATTCTCAATAAAATTGAAAAGGGATACTATTCATCTTACAACACCCTTCTCCTTCTCAACCCTACTCATACTTCTCTCTTTCCTCTCCCATAGCCCACTTTCTCCCTTTCTATCCCGCAACCCAATCCTCCTAGGTCAGCAGGTCCATTTCTTCTCCCTCCACCGCACTGGCCCAACTTGCTTGGCCCAGTGCAGCAAGGGCACCGTACGTGCGTATCGACCCAGCAGCCCAAGGCCTAGCCTCATACGCTATCTCCCCCACCAAGCATACACACTACCTGATCGATGCAATGGCATGCCGACACCGCATCTACTAGGCCAAAGGGCATGTCGGTCCATGCAACGACCCACTGCGCCTCGCCTCACCTAGGCCCTGTCGTGCCGCTGCGGATCCCTTTAGGCCATGCCGCTGCGAATCCCACCAGCCTCGAAGACTTCCATGCACCATCACCACCCAACCTGCTCCTGTCGCTCGTTGCACGCGTCGCACCACTCGCCAGGGCTGGCCTAATCGCCCTCACACCATCGTGTCCACCTACGCGTCTGACCAACACCGTCTTGGCCAAAGGACCGCACATGCACCCAGATTTGAGGAGAAATTGTGGAAGCCATGTCAGGGTAGTTTTTATCTTTATAAATATGCAAGTTAGTTAGTTTTCCTTTTATATCTAACATATATTTTGTTTTATCATTAGCAAAGTTTATCTTGTATTTGTGTGGGATTTGTGTAACCCCAAGATATAAATATAGACCCCCTGCGACCTTGTAAATGATATCTACAGATCAATATAATTTTGGTGTATTGTCACCTTAGTTCATTTGGTTTTTTTCGGCGGGTTCGGGCTCTCGACGCGAGGCTGTATCGGTTAGGTCTAAATTTCGACGAAAGAGTAAGTCCCGCTATTATATTAGTGTATCTGCTCTATCTAAGACTGCATCGGTTGAGTCCAATCTCTTAGTCCAATCAGATATATCACATCACATTCGTGTGAGATTTATCAGTTTATTAAGCTTCTTTACCATCATCAATCTCGTGCTACATCGGATAGATCATAACTTCTAGACTGTTGATAGTAGATTAAGCCTTAAGTCGATGTGTCTTTACGCGATGTTTCATCGAAGTAGCCAGTGGATGAGTTATCTTTACACTAAGCTTCACGCCTAACGTATCAACTTTTCAGCCGATATACAGGGAAAGCCTACAGTTAATCTGGTAAAGATCGATCTAATTCTATTAGATCCAGTCTTATGCTGTCTTGGTTAGGTCCGATCTATCATGGTTATGTTTAATAAGGCTAGTATCGTGATTTAGTAAGTTTTGTTCCTTCCATCAGCTCAGCTAGCTGATGAGTTTACACTACTCTAACGGGTTTACATGTTCCTTCTATTAGCACGACCGATCTAGCTTCCATCATTTTAGTGACGTTAGCTTTAACCTTATATTGTCTTGGTTTATTCTAATCTATCAAGTCTAGCTCTAACGATACGATCATCGTTGGTCGCTAGGTCTCGTCTCTTCGAAAGACTAGACTTTGCTCTTTAATACTTATTTTATATTTTATTTATAGCGTCATCGGCTCTATAGCCGATATGTCTTTTATTTTATTTATCACTATTTGCTTATAACATCATCGACTTTCTAGTCAATGTATAAGTGCTACAACCCCTATTGGCAATCAGTCGATAGCAAGAGTGCATTGGACTCATAGCCGATGGCTATTTTAACTCTATTGGCTCATCCAGCTGATAGCAATAGTTCGTATCGACTTATCAGTTGATTGGCTCGATGATTTAACTCTATCTATCTTTTTTGTCAATTAGAGGTCAAATTAACTGGCACGACCTAAACCTCAACAACCTGAAGATGCCAAAAAGTTTAAGGATCTGTACTAGAGCTAAGCAGATCTCTTAAGCATTCGTGTGTTTAGACGCATCGCATCGAACCTCCATTGTTGAACACGCTCTCTCTCGACGTGCTTTCTACTGAGACCGATCTCCACATCAACGGTAACTAACATGTGGAGCCCACCAGCCCAACCCACTCTTTTGCATTCAGTCCAGTAAGTAGATGGCCTACCAGGCAAGTAGGCAGCCTTAGCCGATCCACTTGCCTATTCTATGACATGGGCCAAGACCAACAACCTCTAGGCAAATATTTTCTCAAAATATTCTCCTCAATTTATAATAAACCATTCCTCCATTTTCATAAATTACATTAAACTTTAAAAATTCATATGTTATAAACCATAATTTTATTTGGCTCTGTTCAACTTCTAGAACTTTTTTGAAAATAAGATCTATTATTTGCTTTTGTCTTGATTTGCTCCTTTGTACGCGTACTTCCGAAGTCTGAGAAGGATCTAGACATCATGTTCAAGGGAGAAGAACCACTTTAGGATCAAGGCAAGCCACCTTTGACCATCTTGCTTTCTATATGTGTAAATTATATTATTTGTAAATATGTATTCTTAGGTTACCTTTAAACTATTCAGCCTCAGATTGTGAGCACAACTGATGAACCTTGGTCATACTTTTTTCAAAGGATATTGATTTTATTATTCTTGATAACCCTACATATGATGTGCCGGTGTTGTCATCTTCTAGATACAATTACCAAGGTAGATTGGCTTATCCCTGCTAAGATTATACTATCATATAGGAAAATATAGACTTTTAATCAATTGTTTGCAAACCAGGTACTCTATGTGTCGGTATGATTATGAAATAAAACTAGTTTGTAAAAACTGATGATATGGAGACAGTGTCTTTGTGGCTTGGCTACATATTGTCACTAAGTACTATTTCCTTCGGAAATTTCATTTGAGCATCCTACAGTGTGAGCATACGGGTACTATAGGGGTATCCTGGCTAAGTAATTAGTTGACATAGGGAAGTTTAGTGCCAATAGGAGTAGACTTATCTGAGTAGCCGCTCTTGAGTTCCATTGTAAACAAAGGTGGTAGCTTGCCCTAAGCATCGGTTCTTCGTGGACCCTACTAGGTTAGTTTTAGAAAGGCCTTGTTGTGAACCTTCCTTTGTTGGCCATTTTTGATCATCACATGTTGGATAATTGAAGTTAACTCACATCATGTGGGTAAAGTATGTAACCTCTATAGAGTTTAACTAAACTGTTCGAATAGTTATACCTATGATTAAAGACAAATATAAGGTGATTGTCATAACGTATTGTTGTTTGCATATGCTTTGTGAACTTAATTTGTGTGACAAACAAAAGGCCTATGTGGCCAGAAACGGCCAGAAACGGGACTGTGTGACTTGAGGTATTGATGCACCATAATTAGGATACGTGTCTGTTTAATAATGTAAGAATAACCTTTTTGGTTAGGCTCGAAGGTGGAAAAAAATAGACTAAACGATTGAGGCATGTAAATGGTTGAAGAAAAAAAAACTAAACCAGTTGTAGGTGGAAAATATATATGAATTAATAGTGGGTTGGAGGCACTAAGAAACTAAAAGAGAAAAAAAGGAGAAAATGAATGAAGAGACAATATAATTCATTAATCATTTGTATGACAACTTATGAAATGGATTTAGCCATGAGTATGTTTTCGATAACTAAAACTTGATACACTACTATTTTGCAAATAAAATCTTTTATGCAAAGGTTGTTTTTGCAAATAAACTATCATCTCCTTTTGATAAGCTTTACATAAACATTTTTCTCCTGGCCTGTGGAGTTCGAAAGCAATCACTCTTGCTCTCTATATGATTATATTATAATTTGAGGAAGAAGATGATTACCTGACCATCGAGAAATATCTCCGAGAGCAAACAACCTAGGATTTTTGGTCTAGTTTTTAAACCATATCTATGGAATAAATTAGTTGCTTAGTCGTTTAGTCTAGTACTTAGTCATTTAGTTGTTTTCTGCTATAAACTTTTGCTCTGATGTTGTGCTATCTTTGGTAATGTGATATTGTTCATTTAAAGTTCATCTATAATATAAAACTCTTCCAGTAACTAAAATAAAATTATGTAGTTTGATTTACTGTTGTTTTGTGTGTATCCGTTTATATATTTTAAAACTGATACTAGTATAACGTGGTCCTGATCCGAGTCAATTCATGTAACTAGGTTGGCTAGGATCGAGACACTACAACCATCCTCTTGGTGCTGCAACTTATAGTAGCCGTCTCCTAGGATCCCGTCCTAGGTAGTGGGGACGGTATAATGGCATATAACATTTCTGATTTTTTCTACTGTATTTAGTTCATGGAATTTCATATGGTTTTTTGGTGAATATTTTATATGATTTGAATGCATGATGAGAAAATAATATAGAAATTTGACGGATTT
This sequence comes from Oryza coarctata, assembly GCA_030770085.1. Classification (NCBI taxonomy): domain Eukaryota; kingdom Viridiplantae; phylum Streptophyta; class Magnoliopsida; order Poales; family Poaceae; genus Oryza; species Oryza coarctata. The sequence goes on from CM061471.1 coordinate 13,571,324, forward strand.
AAGAGAGAAGGAGGCTACAAGAGAGAGGACTCCTCGAAGGTTTTAGTCATTTCTTAGGGCTTTGTATAATATTTATTTAAGTATTTAACCGTATGCGTTTTTCATACCAGGTAATTCATGCCTCGCAACAGAAAATGCTGACCAATACATTTTTTAAGGGTATGAAAGAAACAATATCCACTCATTCTCATAAACAATCTCAAAAAATAGCAACATATCCACCACGTTAAGTACTCAAACATGTCACAATAGCTACATTAAATTCTTGACAATTGAGTCATAAACACAAGAAAACCACTATCCATTGTCATGGAAGAGAACCATTATTTTACAAACACAGCTTGCCTACTCCTTTTTATACTTCCATCCGTGTTCCCAAACAGCTGGCCACCAATATATTCCTTTTTTTTTTGTGGTTCTAAGCAGATGTTCTGGAAGACGAGCATATTCAACTGGTGGACGATGTCGGAGAGATTTCAGGCCATTAGGGCCACAGCGCACTACGAAAATTTTAGCTTACAGATTGGCGCTGGCCACCTGTTAAGGAGCACAAGGACCAAGGAAGCCACGTCCTCAATTTACAATGTCTTTGCCAAGCTAAAAATAACTGAGGAAGTGAAGTCTTTCTCTCCAGGACTGAACATTGTTCCAAACTTCCGGTGCAACGTAGCGCCAGGCTAATCCGTACAAGTACAACATCCAAAGCAATGAAAGGTTGAAACCTGATTAAGCTTCATCAGTTAAATATGAACCATAAGATGCAACAAGGATTCAATATGTGACCTTAGATGTAGAATGATAGTAAACAAAGGCTCAGTAAAACATTGGTAAAAGCTCAAGAGAATTCAAGAAAGCCCTCTAGTGACTAATACAAAACATATTGCACCTTTTCCGTTTTATAACATAAGAGAATTTTTTATCTTAATATAATAGATTTTCTAATCTTAGAGTAATAATTTATTCCACACCTACCTATTTTTTATTTTATTTCCCACCTTTTAACTTTATTTTCCTAACTGTACCATAAATTATCCTTTTGCTACTTCATTTTATTTTAAGAAAAAACATAATCCCTAGTATTATGGGTCATATATTGTAAGAAAGATAAAAAGGAGATAGCCTAGATCAAGATAAAGGAAACCCATTTTCTTTGGTTTGTTTGGCCTGTGGGTTCGACCTGGCTTATTTGCATTGAACCTTCAAATAAATACTAATATGTAAAATAGTTCTAAAAATAGTACTATGCTGTCTATGCAGTTAGTAGTATATTTCCATCTGCCGTCAGGGTGTAAAATTGTAAATTTGCATTTTAGACCCTATAAGTACGGAAAACATATAAATGTCCAAAGTAGATGTCCATATGCATTTCCCAATAACATATACATGATTTGGGATTATTATATTTATACATCTAAAAAAATTATATAGTCACCTTAATTAAGTTCTACTAAATGCTTAATTCATTTACAAGACATAAATAATTAACCTAATTAAGTCCTAAATCTTAATTCAAGAGTCAAAAGGTGAAACTTATAAGAACAAAATAAAATGAGAAAATATATTCTATTGTGGAAAAAATTGTAATTAAATTAGCAATATGCGAAACAAAACTGTACAAAATCATGGAATAAAACATAGCTCCATCCAAAACTCGTTCAACCAATCAACAATATGCAAATAAATTAATTTAAAATGATTATATAAAAAGGTAGGTTTCTGTATGCATTTGGATTCAACTTATTATCATTAATAATGACGCATATATACAGGGTTTTAAGACGGGCATCTAAAGTCATGCAAAGCGCGACTACGTGAATCGCAACTATGTGGCTAGTTAATACAGAGTATGAAAAGACGAGCACAGACAAATACAACGTTAAAGAATTTGCTGACAAACAATAGGAATTCATGGTTTGGTTAAACATGGTGCTAGATCGATAGTATAATTGCATCTGTAACGACTAAATATCACGATTTTAGTTATATATCATAGAAAGATCGCCGTCTAAAGCTGACTCTATAGTTCTATTTACTGCTTTGTCTAAATTTCTTTTATCTTTTCCTTTTTTTTTAAAAAAAGATGCGAAATACCAACACTAACTTTTATTTCTTTCTCTATATCCAACCCCTTTCTTCCTTTCCTGTGCTTTGAATGCCACTTCCACCACCATCTTTGAGCTCAACTGCCCCCCATAGCACTTCATTGACCTTGACCGTCACCAAAATGTCCTTGAGCTAGATCGCCGGCGGCACGTCCTTGAAGCTTGGTTAGTTGTAGGTCCATGAGCTCAACCACCATAGCCGTGTCATTGAGCTTGGACGCTGTCGGCTTCATCCTCGAGCTTGAATCAGCGAAAAGGAATTGAGGGCTAAACATATATACTAGGGTAGTACAGCCAGCACCCTCAAACTCTGATCCATGACGAAGAAAATGAGCGCTCCACTGGTCCAGAGAGGGTAGGGGGGGATCGAACCCCTTAGCAGTGAGCACTTACTCTACTTTGGATCCGCTCCTACCGTCGAAAAAAAAAACTCGAACGCCAATTACAGTTCGGTTCTGTCCCACTGGCCCGCACGCCAACTGCAATTCGTTCCTGCGCAACCATAATGGGCCGCTCGTCAGCCACAATCACGTTCGTGGCAGACTCCCACACCGTGATCCAAGTAAAATGCACTTGTTCCACGAACGACAACAATGCATGTTCGTCGTGCTTTCCTTCCCTGTTGTTTCCATACAGATCAGTGGTCCTGCTTGCTTTTCATAGCCCATGAATGCATTGAAATATGATCATCGCTGGCAGCTTATTTTGGAGGGCATTTTGCAAATAAATAAATCCACGTGTGTTTCTTTTATAGTGTTTCACATTTAGTAATGTCCATGCAAGCAGATTCAGACATTCAGTGTAGTAGTCTTATGCTGTGTAAGGAGTTTCAAAAAATTGTAATTTTTTGAAACTTTTGATGGGACAAATTAATTGTTAACCTTATATGTTAAACATAAAGACATTTTATATATTTTTCTGAGAAATACCTAACCCAAAGGCATATCATAAAATAATTGATATGCTCAGTGATATATTGTAGAAAGAGAAAACTACTACTATAGAATTGCTTTTCGCAAACGACCCCTCTAATCCTAAGCAGGCTGTGAAGAGTGCCCACATGCGACATACTCGGTTGCTGAAGAGGACACGGCTCTCTATAAAAATACATTATTACAGGTGGACCCTGTTTATGATAATGGACTCACTTAAGGGCCTACCTATGATAATGCATTGTATTATAGTTGGGGCCTTAAGGCCAGCTGTCTTAAGGACCACATAAGTGGTCCGCCTGTGAAAACATCCCTTGAATAAATATAGGTTCTAACTTGATATTTTTCTCCAAACCATATGAACATATAGGGAGAGGTTTTAAACTCAAAATCTTTGGTGAAAATTGCTACATAAGGTTAGATCCATGTATTTCTCCTTTAAAAGTTCATGCATCTGAAGTGGAGAGTCTAGCTATGTTAAAAGTTGGCATATGAGCTTACTAAATTGGCATATGAGTAGGTTTGTCACACACACACTTAGCTTAGGAAAAGTTTTGTTTGAAATAAGGTTAGATCCATATATTTCTCATCTATTTTCGTAGTTTTGTTTCAAATTCATGTGGAGATCTAGCTATGTTAAAAGTTGGTATATATATGAGCTACCTAGCTAAATTGGCATATGGGATAGAATTTATAAGTAGCTATGAAAAGTTTTCTTTGAAATTAAGTTTGTAGGCAATATTTGTGTAATAGTGGTTTTCATTTCCTAGTGATTAGGCTGTAAACTTCAGGATAATGGTATATATGCAATTAATTGTGTACAAATGTTACTTCTAAGATCTAGTTGATATGGATGGGAAATATAGATAGGGGCAAATTAATAACTGTATAATGCATTAATTTTATTTGCATTGTATTATAGATGGAGAGGGCATGGATGTACGATACGGCAAGAATTTATCCATCTTATATTTCTAAAGTATTTAAATTTATTGAAGAGGCCAAGATATATGCTTTGAGAGAAAATAGGAAGGAAATACATTATCCCTAAGTTGATTGTAGGAACAAGAAAGTATGGATCAACGTCGATATAATCAAGTCATATTTAATAAAGCGTGGATTTATACAAGATTATAGGGTTTGGTACCATCACGATGAAATCACTGCTTCTCAAGATGGTAATCATGGCATATAGATGAAGTCACTTATTTTTCATTGGATATGGCTAAAATTTTTATGACCTATGACACTGACCATGATATGATGGATAAAAATAATCCTGTTTTGATAGATGATATTGATGGTTTTGACGCTAATTTTGATATGGACGATATGTTATGCCACGTTGAACCGAAAGTGTTAATAGGTACAGTGAGATGATTAGATAATTTTAAGGCGTTAGAAAAGGCAACGAATGATCTTTTGTACAACGAGTCAAAGGGATATAACAAGGATTTTACGGTACTACGTTTGGTACTTGAACTTCTCATATTGAAGACCAACAACGGATGGTTTGATAGTAGCTTCAATAATTTTGTTGGGTCTCTTAAGAAACTTGCTTTTGAAGTTTAATTTCTTGCCATCCAACACCTATCAAGTGAAGAAACTTATATGCCTATTGTCGCTAGGTGTTTAAAAGATACATGTATGTGTGAATCACTATATACCATACTTCAAAGAGTATACATACTCGGATAGTTGCGAACCTATGGGGCTAGTCGATACAAAATGGGTAATGAGTCCTTAGATGGTGAGCTTGAAGACCCTAATTCATCGAGACATAAAAATAAAATTCTAGCCATGGTGATGTGGTACTTATCAGTGAAAGATCACATGAAGCATATGTTCTCAAATCCTAGGGATGTTGAATTGATGAGACGACATCACTAGAAGCACAAGATCGATAGGATGCTTTGTCACCTCGCCGATGCTTGCCCGTGAAAAAACTTTTATGCACTATATCCAGAATTTACTAAGGACCTGAGAAATGTAAAGTTTGCATTGAGCACGAATGGAGTGAACCCTTTTAGTGACTTAAACAGCTCACATAGCACTTAGCTAGTGCTACTGACCATGTACAATCTGCCTACATGGATTTGTTAGAAGTGAAAATACATTTTATTAACTATCCTTATATAAGGGCTACAAAAACCTGCATCGATATAGATGTTTTTCTTGAACCTCTGATGGAGAATATGGCATATCTATGAAAGGACGGAGTGTAGGTGTGGGATGAGTACCTTTGGGAGTACTTTTCCCTCTTGGGACAGATAAAAGGAAAGACTGGATTTGGATAACACCTCATCTTTGTATCTTACATCATCAGGCAAATTAGTGTACATGCGGCATCGATGGTTCTTGGGACTAAGGCATAGATATCATATAATGGCAAAATATTTTGATAAGACATAAGAGCATGGTATTGCACTCAAAGACCAAAGCAGTAAACTAGTGTTTCAAATGACGAAGAATATTAATCTCATTTCTAAGAAGGAAAAGAAGAAGGGAGCAAAGTGTAAGAAAGTAGTGGAAGAAAAGATAGTGCCATTCAAGAAGCACCTAATCTTCTTCAAGTACTTTCCGTACTAAAATGATTTGGAGATTCGTCATGCCATCGATGTCATGTACCTCAAGAAGAATGTGTTTGATAGTACCATCAGCACCTTGCTAGACATCCCGAGTAAAACAAAGGATTGACTAAAGTCACGTAATGATATATAAAATTTGGACATAAGAAAAAAGTTTCATTCTAAAGAACTATCAAATGGAAAGATTGAGATTCCTTCTGCTATCTATACCTTGACACCAGAAGAGAAAAAGACATCGTGCAAAAGCTTACTTGGGGTGAGAGGGCCTACTAGTTTCTCATCAAACATCAGGAAGCAAGTCTCAATGAATGATTAGACTCTATTTGGTTATAATTCTCATGATTGTCATATAATGCTAACGGTGTTCCTTCCTATTACTATAAGGGCAATCAAATCAGACCAAATTAAGGTGGTCCAAAGATGCGTTACTTTTTTAATTAAATTTTATAGAATGTATTTGATCCTATGGAATTGTGAAGGAGACCATATGTTAGCTTGAGATGTATTTCTCTCCATCATTTTTTGATATGATGGTACAACTAATAGTTCACATCATCCAACGGATTATTGAACTTAAGACTTATGTATGGAATCGTGCTCACCTAAAAGGATTGATGATAGAGGGATACAACACTAAAGAAGTTGTTAAGTACCATATAGATTACTTAAAAGATACCAAGGCCATTGGTTTACCTGTCCCTAGACATTAGAGAAGATTGTCTAGAAAGGGGACCGTAGGAAAGAAAATATTCTATGATGAGAATTACAAAGCAATTGAAGAAGCACACAATAGTGTACTGCAACAGCTCACAATAGTTGAGCCCTTTATTGATCAACACATAAATAAGATTAGAGTCAAGAATGCTAAATGCTCAGTTGATTGGATCACAAAAGAGCATAATCGTTACTTCCCTACATGGTTGAAGGACCAAAACATGCTGGATGGTCACTCTATAGAGGAAAAAACTTTTAAAAGGTTGGCATCAGGCCCATCAAGTCATGTCACTTCATAACAAGTATATGACATTAACGAATACGCTTTTTACATGAAAGCAAATGACAAGAAGAGCATGGCATGGAATAGTGGAGTTTGAGTCAAGGCGATAGACACATTCGGTAAAAAGAATATGTACTATGGATCATAAATGAAATATGCAAACTTGACTATGGAATGAACATTTAGATCCCTGTATTTTGATGCCAATAGGTCAAACACCCAAAAGGCGTATGCTTGGACAACTTTGACCTAACAATTTTGACCACGGGAATGTAGGCCACAAGTATAATCTGTGTGTACTCACTAAGCATGTCGCACACATTTTCTATATAACCGATCCTATGAATGAGAAGAAGGACATAACTATATCAGGGAAGTGACACATCGTAGGCATTGACAACGTCAAAGATATTGAATAATACAACCAGTACTATGATATAGTGTTATTCACCGATTTTCCTAATATGGTTAAGTGTGTAGAGTAAACCATTGACGAAGAAACTATACTCTACGCGCACACTGATGATATAGAAAAATCTATTAAAGGCTAGTTTCATATGTAATGTTGGCCTACTATTATGTACATTTTATAATTTAATTACTTTAGAATGTGCTATGTTATGTCATTTAATTATACAATTTCATAGTTCCACAAAATTCTACAATTTTGGAGACAAAAGTTGTGGATTTCCTACAATTAGTTATGAGTTCATAAAATTTTCCAACACAAGCTGCATAAATTTTAGAGTTTATTTCAATTAGTTATGATTTTACAAACATTTATTTTAATTAATTAGAAACTTGGACAATTTTGTGGGACTGATAGGTGGGCCTGGTCTTCTTAGTGCGTGCGGGTTACTTAACAACCTACTTATGAAAAGGATTGTCGCACATAAGTACCGACCCGCAATATGGAAAGCATGCCCTTAAGTTGCCCGCCTGAGATAATAGCCAGGCTATATATGCACCACACAAGGGAGTTGGACAATAATTTTCCAAGTCCCTATGGGTGAAAACCCTAGCCCCCACCGCAAAGCTGCCAAAATTTTGCATGCTGTTGCTGCTTCCTACCGTTGTCATTGTGCTGGCCCCTTGCTCCACCACTATGCCTCTCGTCGACCCACTACCGCCCAGCCTTGTCATCATCAAGTGTTGCCACTGCCTCCATAGGAAGACCCATCGCCACTATTTTAAATCTTTAACTATATCACATTATTTCAAATCTCTTCTTATTGTCTCTTTATATTAGTTTTAGTCTTCTTCTCTTTTTATCTTATTATATTGACTTAGTATTTTATAATATGCTGGTATTTCTATGGTCCCCTTTAGACATGACTAAACCATATTAACCAATGTTGGATAAGTTTTTTCTTCACTTGCTGCTACCCCTAGTCGATCACATATTTCTTCGTTTCAGACTCAATTCATTTTTGTATGACCATAAATCTAACATAGCATACATATTTTTTTACAATAATCAGTTGTTGAATATGATGTCTTTCTGTAAAACAACATTCTACTCTATGTAGCATAGTAAGTCTAATCACCATTTTATAAAACTTATTTTTTAACTTTTAAGATACTCTCTTATCACAAAGAATGTCAGATGCTTGGCACCACTTTAATTAGCTCGCTTTGATTCTATAGCTAACATTTGCATTAATATCCTCATTTATCTATAGTATTGATCTCAGATATCAAAAATTATTCTTCTTAGACACCACTTGGCCTCCTAACATCATATCTCTCTTCTCGTGTGTGATAGTGCCAAAGTCACACATCAATTATTCAGTCTTATTTCTGTTTACTCTAAAACCTTTAAACTCAAGAGTATGCCGTTATAACTTTAGTTTTCTATTTATTCCTACGTAGCTCTTATCAATTAATACTATATTATTTATAAAGAGTATACACCAAGAGATATCATCTGGTATGTTTCTCATAATCTCATTTATTACCAATGTAAAAAGATAAGGGCTTAATACTGAATGTGATTTTATTTTAATCAAAAAGTACTGTGCTAGGTATACTAACTATCTGTGGAAAATCTTTTTCATGAGTGGCCGGTGTAACTAGGCCACCGATTTTCGTAAGTAGGCCACGTAGAAAAACTATTTTCACATGTGTCTGTTTTAACTTGGCCTGTTATGAAAATAAATTATCGTAGACAACCGTGTTACACTCGCCACATGTGATAATCATTTTTCCCATATGCTCCAGCTAGCCATATGTAAAAATGTCTATTTTTATATATAGATGAGCAGAGGTGGATCACCCAGCCACTTAAAAAAATAGGTTTTGGTTGTCTAGAATTGAATATGTTCGTTAAACCATGGCAAACTCAATGGCATAGATTATATTTTCTCTAGATATTATTATTCTTGATATCATTTATTATTGTTTTTTAAACTATTGGAAGAGAAATGAGTTTATTTAACACCATACAGAAGTAGGAAAAAGAGATTGGTGTCACTGGTCACTATTTTTTCCGATAACTAACCAGGGTACATAATTAGATGGGTATATTCTAGCATATGAACCTATAAAAACACTCTTTTTTTACATGAAATTGTCTGTACATGGAACCAAGACCAAAAGTGTCTGACATGGATAATCTTACGATGTTGTACACTATTTAGGACGCGATGTGCACATATAAAAATTGTATGAGACATTCTATATTTGAAAATAACCATATAATTGGTTTCTACTTTGCCTTTTCTTCATTTTCTCCCTGCATCATTCTTTGGTTTTCTATACATCTTTCTCTGTGTAATCACTAATGCCTCATTTTAACTTTTTACAGACTAGAATGTGTCAGCATGGCATCTTTCTCACATTTTTACATGGTATTCTAATCAATACACAACTAAATAAAATTAGCCATGGCGTACACTTTTAGCCTTCGTTTGTAAATACCAAACAAGTTCATGCACTGAAAACGTTCTAGATTATATCCATCTACTAGGTTTACAGGTTTATGTAGCGACAGCATAACTTACTCTTGTAGTTATATTGTAGTTATATAGTTGAACTTAGAGACAATTTTATTGACAATATACCAGAGTAGCTAATCTTGAAAAGAGACTATGATACATTATGATATTATTGTCTCTCTAAGGAATCCTTTTAGAAGTTTGATTGGAAAAATGTAGAATTAGAAAAATAATCATAGAAGTTTGATTGGAAAAATGTAGAATTAGAAAAATAGTCAATTTAGTCATCTAAGTAAATTTTTTATGGAGTCATCTAGGTAGTTGCTTTTGCCGGTAACCTAACATCAAAGAAATTTCCTCAGCTCATTCATCTGAATAGCTCATTAATGCAACATCACAATCACATCATGCTTGTATTATCTAAATTCATAATGAAACAAACACATCAAACTTAGCCATATTAAAGCCCTCTTTTTCTGAAGTCCAATACAGCAGCTGCAGCCTACGGGGACAAGGCATCTGCAGTCCACGCCTCCTCCACAGGTCCAAGCGTCTCCAAACGCCAAAGACGTGTTCGGGCCGGTACATCGGGGATCCGAGAGCGGCCCAGGTGGTCCACCCTTCCTCCACGTGTCCTGTCTCCAGCCGTCGGATCAGCTGCCAACCCCGACTTCCCGCGGCCGCATCCGACGGGCACCGTTCCGAACGCATCGTGCTACTGTTGCGATTTGCGAGGTTGTTGTCGTCCGCCTTGCTCCTCGCTCGCTCCCATCCATATACCACCGCATCGGGGGCGAGGGAGGCGTGGTGGTGGTCGGGCTCTGACGCGTCGGGGATTCGTGCGGTTGCGGCGGCGGCGGTGGTGGGGAGGGCGAGATGGCTACGGCGGTGGGGAGGGCGCGGGCGGCGAGCCTGGCCGCGGCGGTGAGGGTGGCGGCGGCGACGGCGCGGCCGGCGTCGAGCGTCGCCGCGGCTGCCGGGGTGGGCTTCGCGGGCCTGGTCGTGCAGGGGGAGGACACGCCGTTCGGTTCGTTGTGGTGGTGGGCGTACGCGGGGATATCCTGCTTCCTGGTGCTCTTCGCTGGGATCATGTCGGGGCTCACCCTCGGCCTCATGTCGCTCGGCCTCGTCGAGCTGGAGATCCTCCAGCGCAGCGGCACCGATGCCGAGAAGGCTCAGGCTGGTATGATCCGGAACCCTAGCCGTTTTCTTCTCCTCCCCCGTGTTGTGATCGATCCGGTTGCGGTCTAAGGAGCCATTTCTAGGAGGTTTCATGCTGGAACAGCCCGTTGTGCTCGATCTGGTTGCGATTTTGCGAGCCATTCTTATGAGGTGTTGAGTTGGGATAGCAGGTGTTATGTTACGTCACATTGGGGATTCACGGTATCTGTAACACACCGCGATTAGTTTCTGCTATTTTGAAACGAGGATCTATTGCTGTTGTTTTGCTAGGGATCTGCTTAATCTAATCATGCTGGTCATGCTTTAGATCCTTTGATTGTTGTACCAGTGGTATTTATTTTGTAATTTAAGTTAATAGAATCGAATCTACATTACGAATGCTGACATTGAAGTATACTGTGAGAAAAAATAGAAAAACAAAAAGGTAGTAAGGTTCCTCTACAAAAAAGGCTAGTAAGGTAATAAGAAAAGAAGACATTGGTGGGACTTGGCTTTATGCAATATTCACCTCTTTCTGGGGAGATATAAGGTGATCCTTTGGTAAGTGGGAATTGGAACTATGCAAAGGAAAGGCATAGAGATGTCTGCGCTAGAATAGAAGTTCCTGGACCTGTCATGTTTGTTTGGGAGGGTAGCGTGTAGCTAAGCCTTTTCACACGTAAGATATATTCCATAGTTTTTTGGTGTTGTTGTTTATCCTGCTAATTTTCTGTGAAATGATCTAGTTCTGTCTGAAATGCAATATGGACATTTTAGATCTGCACCTTGATCTAATGTATATGTTAAAATTGATAACTTGATATGGTAGCAGTGATGCTGCTTGTGAAGTATTATTACAGGCAGTTTCAGCACCTTAATAACTCGTTTTCACTTTTTAGCAGATGCTACTGTTGCTTAATACTATTTTTGAATCTACTAATTTGATATTTTCATGGATAGTTCTGTTGTTGATTGTTTGATTACTTATATGTCATGTTATTGTAGCTACCATCCTCCCAGTTGTTCAAAAGCAGCACCAGCTTCTTGTCACCCTGCTCTTGTGTAATGCTGCTGCCATGGAGGTATGTAACTCTGGTTGCAATTTTTTATCATTTACCACACTATTTTGTACTGTGAACATTTAAATATAAAGGGTATTAGCAGATGGACATGTTTGAAAGTATGTTATAGTTTTGACACGTTTTAACTTGTAGCTTTTTTGGAGAGAAGAATGGTATATGCTGTTGCCTCAATTTGTTCAGTTTTGTCTGTATTGCGGCATGATTTCCAGTTTATGAGCATCTGTGGGAATCCACAAACCATTTTTCTTGAATTGTAATATCTAATTTGGAAGAAGGTAGTGTCTTTAATGCTATGTTAGGTCCCTGAATATTAGGTCATCTATGCTTGATGATTAATGCTACTGCTACAAGTCTATTTGTCATTGTAATGTGCATTAATCTGAGTGTGTGCCGTAAAATCCAACAAAGTGGCTATATTGAAATTAATAATATATCACTATATCCCTCATTTAAATATTTAGTTCCCTTTAATATTTGAAGTTCTATTAGGTTTGGCTTGTTAACTCGTTGTGCTCACCAAGAATATGTTCAATCTGCTCACCTACTCACTAAATTTGCTAATAAGATAATGCACTTGAAAAGTTTGAATTGATTTCACATATTAGATGTTCTGGTATAAGATTAAGCACCTAGAAAGTACAAATGCACAACATAAGTGGAGTGCTAAGATCCTAAATGGATAACATATTCTGGATCCTGAGTTCCTGACACATTCGCTAGATACATTGTTTTCTGCTATGCACAAAGGATTTCCCAGACCAATATTTGCAAGCTTCTCTTTGCACACAGTATGGTCTATCAGCTTAGTTGACATGGATGTGTTTGCATTCCCCCTAGCATGATTTTTCTTTCAGAATTGTACAGCTCTCAGTAGATACACCATGCATTCTATTCACATATCTTTTGCACATTGTTTTGTTTAGTCAGCGACTCTTCCATTTACTTCTTTGGGACGTTTGCAGGCTCTTCCTATATTTCTTGACAGGATTTTTCATCCAGTTGTTGCTGTTATTTTATCAGTAACGTTTGTTCTTGCTTTTGGAGAGGTATTGTATATTTTTTCCAAACACTATAGTTTCTCTATGGTCTTGCAGATGGTCTGATTGATTATTTAATTTTTAACACCAGGTTATACCACAAGCAATCTGTACTAGGTATGGATTGGCAGTGGGTGCTAACTTTGTATGGCTTGTACGCATCCTCATGATCATTTGCTATCCTATTTCTTATCCCATTGGGAAGGTAAGTCAGCAAAACTAAAATGACTTAATTTAAGTGTCCCTACTATAATGAAGTCTTTTGGAGCTTCTCGAATGGGCTAATGGCAGAGACTTCGAATTTTCATGAACTAGACATTATAACATTTGCGCTTCTGAGTCATCTCTTCATTCAGTTTTGAAGAGATGTCCCAAAGACATGTCCCAAAGGCCACTTTGTGAAGGCGTATCATTTTCACTTTATAGTTGATGAACCCCAGTTACAAAGTGAAAATGATATGCCTTCACAAAGTGGCCTTTGGGACATGTCTTTCGATTTGAGAATTTGATACCAGCTTATATTATATTAGGTTAATCAAGCCCTTCGGCTTGTAGTGGTACTGAAGCTTCTATTAATAAAACCCCACACTTGATTTGTTATACTTCCTATTTTTCAACAAAACGGCCATGTGAGCTCATGCTATTACATATTTGCATTTAATGCATTATGCTACAATGCAGTGCAGGTGTTTCAATGCATGTGTAACTTGATGTAGAGAATGTATTTTCATGCAGGTTTTAATATTTTACGCTTTAGTTTTTAATAAAAACTGACTTGATTTTTGTACTATGGAATAGCATGTGTATTTGATTTTGTTTTGAAATATTTTTTGTTTAAAGTCTTCCAGATTTTACTTAAGATGATTTAAGGACTAGTTACTGAAAGTGATTAAAATATATATTGTCCATTTGTCACAGCTCCTAGATTGTGCTCTTGGGCATAATGAATCTGCACTTTTTAGGCGAGCTCAACTTAAAGCTCTTGTCTCTATCCATAGCAAAGAGGTAACATGATCTTACTGTGTAACTTATTAAGAAGTTAAGATCTTCAAATGTTATATCACAGTTTAATGCTTTTCTGCCATGGCAGGCTGGCAAGGGTGGAGAGCTTACCCATGATGAGACTACAATCATAAGTGGAGCCTTGGACTTGACTGAAAAGGTGTGCATTGTTTTAAAATTTGACTTCTAATTTTATAATGAATAATAGAATCTGGAGAACCATTGGCCATCGGAATTCAAGTGAACTTGTTACAAAATTAGATGTTGCATGACTTGTTTTCTAGATATGACTCAGTGATTTCTCCCTTTTGGTTTTAGGGGATTGAAACATTGGACTCCCTATTGTCTTTTACATATTAATATTTAACAATGAACTAGCATTTTGCATGTACATAATACTGATATTTCATGGCTTCATGCTTTATGGCTGTCGTCCTTTTTTTGTTTAGTATTTAACAGCTTTGAGCTTCACATCAGAAATGACTTAATCCATGCTGCAAATATCATGTGATCAACACCTACTTTTGTTCTTATGTGTTAATCAGTGAGCGAAAGAACTTGTGTTTCTTATTTTACAAACATAAAGCTCATAGACTAGCACTTTGTTGTGAACAATCATTTTTAGGTTACTCCAGCAGAATCTCATTGTTATTTGTGTGCAGACTGCCGAGGAGGCTATGACACCTATTGAGTCAACTTTCTCATTAGATGTGGACTCCAAATTGGATTGGTAACTAAAAAAGATATAATCACACTTTAGACACTATAGCTCTTGCTTATGTTCCATATTAGTTATTATCGATCATATTCCTTGCAAAAGTTATTATTTATTCTATGCTTGTCTTATGTCACCTCTTACCTTATTAGTTGAACTCATCCTGTCAAACTTGAACAATCTTCTCTCTGGGATCTGTATGAGTTCAGATGATGTTCTTTTGTTGTTTTACCTACATAATAGTTAGTAAACACTAGCAAACAGTATGCAAATTCTCCATTTGTTTTGGTAAGGTTCAATGCTCTGCCGATCTTCTTATCTACTTGTACTTACAGGGAAGCAATTGGCAAAATCCTTGCTCGGGGCCATAGCCGTGTGCCTGTGCACTCTGGAAACCCTAGGAATATTATTGGCCTCCTGCTGGTAGGTGTCAATGCGGCCATGGAGTATTAGCTAGTGATTTGTTTGTATGCTTCACTATGTCATTATTTTGAATTTTTACAGGTGAAAAGCCTTCTGACAGTTCGTGCTGAAACAGAGACACCAGTTAGTGCTGTTTCCATAAGAAGGATTCCAAGGTCATGCCACAAATCTATTAAATTATATATAAAATGTTTTGATAGTTGAAGTATCTCCTTTGCTGTATTAATACTTGCAAACCATCTCCCTACTTTCTGACAAATAATCAGTCAATGATTCAATATTTACCTTCTTCAGGGTTCCTGCAGACATGCCTTTATATGACATACTAAATGAGTTTCAGAAAGGAAGTAGTCATATGGCTGCTGTCGTGAAGGCTAAGCCCAAGAATGTACCACTCCCTGACAAAACTGAACCGAACCGGGAAGTAAGTGGGGCACCACAGCTGACTGCTCCCTTGCTATCCAATACTGAAGAAAGGGTGGAAGGCTTGGTTGTTGATATTGAAAAACCACAGAGCAGGCAGGTTAATGGAAACAAACCCCGTTCCATGCAGCAGAATGAGATGCCATATGCAATGTCTCGGTCATCAGAGGATATAGATGATGGTGAGGTCATTGGTATCATCACACTTGAAGATGTATTTGAAGAATTATTGCAGGTAAGCTTAAGCATACTAAATAACTATTTTCAATAAACGCTGCCTCAGTTTAATAACCTGTGTAAATTATGTATTTTGTAGTAACCTGTTTGAAACAGCATTAATAGTTGTTCTTGACAGACTATTCACTCAGCTTCTGAACTGCTACTGCATGGTTTACATATGCCCAAATGCTGACAAGCACTTCTATTTGTGCTTGAATAACTTATGCCAACTAGTGTTCTCTGCACAAATATGACCTTTATTCTTATTCTTATGCAACAGTGAAATCTGTAATATATGTCCGACACAACCAACAGTATGGAGTTTTTTCGGTTATACTCTGATTAAGTTTGTATTTTCTATCCTTAGAGAGCAAGCATGGAGGTTTCTTTTTCTACTTTTCAAATAGAATAGTAAATTGATGCATGAGCATCACATTAGTTGCACTCTAATGGCATGGGGAGTTAGGAAATTGAAGGGGGCATGGAGCTTGATAAAAGATTTAGGCAAATTTTATTGTAAGACACCGTGACTTTGTGGTTTTAGCTTTTGGATATGGCAAAAGTCGATCTTTGGGGGCATACACTATAAAATTGTGGTAGTTTGTTGTTGGACACTGCACCTATTAAAATATTTATTTCTGGTTGAATAGGAGAGAGAAACAACATAAAAGGTCAAAAATGCCCCTAGGCCCACTTGTCATAATCTTCCTCTTCGCTCCTATTCCCCCTTTCTCCCATAAATACCTTCTTATTCCTCTTTCCTTTTTCCATCTCTTTCTTTTCTTCGTCCTTTCCTTCTAGGCGACAGCATGGCCGGCATGCACTGGCACGACACAGCGTGCCACGGTCACGTGCGGCATGAGTGCAGTGGCTCGGCGCGGACGCGACGGTGCAGCTGGGCACGGGCGAAGTGGCATGGCCCGACATGGGCATGGCCGGCTTGACCCCATGTGGTGCAAGGCCGTGGTGCGGGTGGCTGTTGCGGGCATGATGCTTGCCCGCAAGGTGGCCTGGTGCATGGTCTGTCATGTTGCGTGGCCCGGCTTGTAATCCAACGCAGGGTATGGCCGATGCGTGGCGTTGCTTGGTGCATGTGGTATGGGCCAGCACTCGGTTGGAGTGAGGTGTGGAGCTTGTCGTTGATTCGGCGACAGTGAAGTATGGTGTCAATGTGGCAACCCCAATGTGGTAGGACCCAATGCAGTGGGGTGTGGAGCGGCGGTGAGATCGGTGACGACTTTGAGTCAGCGGAGGACGCAGTTTGTGACGCGTGGGTGAATCCAAGGTCCTCAATGAGCACACACACCTCCCTTGGGTAGAACTCCTTTGGCTGCAGCAGCACCTCCCCAGACGCTGCCTTCAGTAGCCGCTCCCACAACTCCATTGCAAGCACATGCTCTGCCACTGTTGGAGCTCTCCTACCCCATGCCTCCCCAGCTGCCACAAGCACCATCAGGAAGGATAGGGGCATTTTTTACCATTCACACTATTTCTATCTCCTATTCAATCAGAAATAGATATTTTAATGGGTGCGATGTCCAATAGCAAACATTTTGATAGTGTATTTCCCTAAAGATCAACTTTTGTCATGTCCAGGAGCGATGTATTGCCAAGTATTTAACTTCTGTGGCTTGCAAAAGGGAACAAAAAAAGAACTGATTCCTCCAAAAAAAAAGAACTGATCAATCAGTTCTAGTACTTTTATAGTGTTATTGACTCTTCTGATGTCTTTGTCTCCGGTTGGAAAACTTTACTTAAAGAAATCAATTTTGTATGCATCTACTCTGCAATTTCTATTGTAATTTGTACTAAAAAGAAGATGCTAAATGACAATATAACCACCTATTATATACTCAGGTTCTCTGCGTCTGTTTCATATAACTAAATCCTAGCATATCTGTTGATGCAGTTTGTCTTTTCATTCTTTATCAAAAAGATCCTAGCCCTTGGCATTAAAGAGGCACCTTGGGATAATTTGAATCATTTATACAGCTCTTAATTATTATTGGACATCTTCTGTATTTCATAAATTTAGTATTTATCTTACAGGAGGAGATAGTGGATGAAACTGATGAGTATGTTGATGTTCATAAGAGGTATGCCTCATCCTTGCACTTGCTCCCCTCATTTTTCAGTTTTTGCAGGCATACTTTGTAAGAATGAATTTTCTCCATTACAGGATCCGAGTGGCTGCTGCTGCTGCTGCATCTTCGGTTGCCAGGGCTCCATCAGTTCGGAGATTAACGGGTCAAAAGGGCACAGTAAGTGCTATTTATTGCTGCAGTTTTATAGCCATATTGGTCACCATGATTGTTTAATAACACACGTTACACAAATACATGAATAATACTATAGGACAAATTTGTCAATAGGAATTGAGTTTTTTTAATATAAGGTTTATCTTTAATGTTGATCTTTAGGATAAAAATACATGAATAATACTGTAGCACAAACTTGTCATTAAGCTTTCTGGACAGGGAGGGTAGATACTAATAAAAATCTTATTATGTGGATTGAACTGATGTACTTGACTTGAAAACTGTACAATCACCTCAGGCATACTGGGGATTGAAAGCTGTTCATGTCAAGATTTACCTCATTTCTGTTAGAAGCTCAGGCCCTGGCATTCTTGAAGTTGGATTAACCTGGTGTCTGTTTTTCCACTAGGAAATTGATCACAAAACTTTGTAGGGAAATTTGTTTTAAATTGATTTTTGACCAACAATAAGCTCAAATGTTTTAATTTGAATTAGGTGGTTTTAAGTTTAGGACGAGATGCCGAGTTATAGGGCTCTTACATAACCTGTGAGAATTCCTTGAGGTTCAGCACAAGTGATAAAATATTTGCTGAGGTTGTTAATGTTCTTTTATTTCTTGCTATATCATTATGAATGTTCATTATTTCTCGCTATATCATTATGAATGTTCATTTCCTGGTTACACTGATTTTCTGAATGTGGTGTCTTTGTATAATGTAAAAGATATGAAACTGTGCAGTTACTAATGATATGTGTACAATTTTAAACATGTTAGCGCGATGGACTTGCCCAAATTTTCTTGAACCGTCTTCCCTAACTGCTAGCTTACATGTTTATATTCATGTCTGAAGAAACTGCATTTGGTTCTAGCTATATAAACAATTTTATATCAATAACCTCGAGTCCTTATTGTTTGTTGTTATGGTCCATAAACTGTTTTGAGTTTCCACAAACTTGTGATCGAAGTCTTACTTTTGATGACGTCACTTTCTGTCTCTTCAGGGTACGCAGAATAGGCAAGGACAGCCAACTGGAATTTTGAAGAAACCTACAGAAGGAGATTCAAACCCATCAAAACATCAGGTGAACCTTGTTGAACCTCTTTTGGAAAATAAAAGATGATTTTAGATGCATGCATGATTATAGCGATGGAACGCAGAAACAAATTGAAAAGGTTTGGCTAACAGTAAATATGAGCGAACACGTTGTAAATTCTTATGTATTGTCATGAACCTTAGCGTTGAATTTTGTGTTTATGGATGATGGAAGCAGATAACCATTTCAGAATCTTTTTATACATGACAGTAGCAACGACTTTTAGTACTGTTGGGAATCCTATAACTGAATTATTAATCTGGAGGACTGGAACGGTAGATGTGGTTACATTTGGAATAAGTGCATCTGCAGCAGAGGTGAAGAGAACCGGCGAGTATTTCAATTCTGAGAAACCTGGTTCATCCCTGGAAATTTTGGAACCATTTACCACGCAAACCTCTCTGCTCACTGCTCTTTCACATTTGAGCTACAACTGAGCATGTTGGTGAAACCTTCGATTGCATCAATTCCAGTTACCTGCCTTCATGAATTTACGTACGGCCTACTCTTCACCTAGTTTTTTTTACCTCGTATATATTAGCATATATATCTCTTACAAAGTTACAAGGCACAATACTACTACAAATAAATCAAGAGCCGCGGAGAGGGCTTGGCTGCCAAGAAACCGTCTGCTAGAACGAGATTGGCTGCCAAGAAACCTTCAGCTATAGAACGCGTGCATACAAATATAACGAGTCACGATCGAATTCCTTCCCCACTCAGCCAGAAACGATCGTCCAGCACAGCGAACTCACGGAACGGAAGCGAAGCCCGCCCGTCACTGCGGCAGGTCCAAGATCTGATCGACACCTAGCAACAGGTAGCGCCGCGCCGCCGTTGATTCCTCCACAAAAAAAAAAAAAAAAACTAACCCTTCCCCATTACTAGCTAGTTAGTTCGACCCAAGTCGACCGGCGGCGATGGCACCCGTGGCGTGGTGCTGGTGCACCCACTGCGGCGTGGCCCGTCGCCTGAGGAGGGAGGGCGAGTATGCCTCCTGCAGCTCCTGCGGCAAGGTCCTCCTGCAGCTCCGGGGTGGCGACGCCGCCGCCGAGGCCCCCCGCCCTCGCCAGCACCTGGGGCCCAAAAAGCGTGCGGTGGCGGCTGATGCTGCGGGCGGCGGCGAGAAGTCCAGGCGCGAAGCGTCGTCTGACGCCGACTCCAACACTGGTTGATCTATGACGGCGTATGTAACTGAATATTGATAAGCAGCGTGGATCTCTGTATCTGCGCGGATTTGCCGTTCACTATAAAAAAAAGTTCGCGTTGATTCCCTTGTGGCACAAATATACTGTATTAGTGCTTCTCTGTTCTTCCGTCGAATCATATAATTCATTCATAAAGGTATCAACTTATTTTTTGAGCATAGGTATCAACTGTTATTTATGTTTAGGTTGACATTAACAAATTAGGTTAGTTTTTCTGCACGAGAAGGCTGCACATGCGTCGCACACTTCTTTTCAAGGATTTTAGTCAAACTTATGAGTTCAGAATATGCTCACAGATTTGGCCATGCCATAAATAAATCCCCCAACTAACTTGTTTTGTTTTTCTACTGTATGTTAAACAAAAGAAATCTTGCTGTCCTTAAGGTTAAGTCGAATTCATACACACAACGCACGTGAAAAGGCTAAGCTGTGCGCGAATCGGTCGGCCTTTCCGTTTTGGCCAAACAAATTCCGTTTCCGGTTAGGCCTTTCCTCTTTCGGCCTCGCGTGACCTGTTGGACAACGTAGGCCTGAAACGCTAGTCCGAATCCAAGTGGTAGCCTGTTGGATAATATGAGCTTTATGGCCCAATGTTTCTCGGTATAAAGTTTCTATACCGAATTTTTCTATGTATAAAGTTTTTATTAAATATTTAAGTTCTATGTATAAAGTATGTATGTATATAAATTCGTCATAGGCTAACATAGTGCCCACTAGGCCAAATGCGTAAGCACACGCATTTTAATTTGGGCTAGAAAAAATGGAATCTCGTGAGATGATTTCCATTTCCGAATCCCGCGTGACCGCATGTGGGCTAAATTCCATTTTTATGGACTGAGCACGCACATTAGACTTATCCCACATGCATGCACTTATATTATCAAGATATTTAACATATCTATCTCATATTAAATTTTATTGGAGAACTCTATACTTTTAAATCTATAAAAACATATATCTCATCACACGCTGAATATGGACGGTTATAGCCTAGTTTACAAGTACAACCCCCATTGATTTCGGAAAAGAAAAAAAAACTATACATTATGAAGAGTTAGCTCGAGTAAGTGCTTGGCCTTGGCGGTCGTCTACATCCTCACCTCTTTCTTGATTATGCAAATATATAGAATAATCACCCAGAGCTTCTTGTGTGAAAAAACTCTTTGTTCTTTCTTTCCAAATCTCCCACACAACTAACGTGCACATCCTTTTTTATTTGGTAGACCTAAGACCTAGTTTATCAGGTGACAGACACATGGGTTTTGGTGTGTGTATATATATACAATTATTATCTGAACATAATACTTAGGAAAGATGATCAATAGAAAACCTATCATCTGCTCCCTCCGGTCACATGCTTCACATTGTCCATGAAACCTTCAACTACAATGTATACATAGATGAAAACTCGAGAGGTGCTTACATTCATCTCCATCTAAAATTCGCAGAAATGTAATGCATAAATCAACGATCAAGGGTTGATGGTGGTAATTAACTGTCTCCTTCAGCTGCTTTAGATTCGTGTAACACAAGATTTTGAAAACACAGAATTAGGAGTTCTTGGCTTGCAAACTCCTATGGAAATTAGAAATGCAGTCATTTGGACGACAAGTAGGAAAAAGAAAAGGAATTATAGATACAAGAAAAGAAAACAAGGAAAAACCACTCATGTTTGTTTTCCTCTAAAATTTATATGAAATGGCTTATTCCATAGGATTTTTTTTTGAGATATCAATCCTTTGTTTCAGATGACTTCATAAGAATTTTATCAAAGGATTCAAATCCTCTAAAAATCTTTTACTTTTCTTTCTTCCAAAAGAGCCCTAATTAAGCATGACATACATATCATTATTTTATTTAATTAACTAAAATGCATGCCCACATGGCAAACAATTGGGTGAATAACATTAACCGGTTTGTAATTTATTCTAGAAAACAAACAACTAAACATTAATTCGTCGTGCACAGTGGACATTGGAGATAGATTAATTCGTGCAACGAGCCACCAATTCTTGGTTCCACATCACTTCCCCGTTTTCGCCATTAGCTCAAACGCTGACAAAAAAAGAAAGAAAAATGGTGTTATAATCAACTAGAGAACGAAACAGGTATATTTATTTCTCGGTCAGGTGAAGAGATGAATGAAAGAATGCAGTAAGTAAAAAAAAACTGAAGATCATCAATATATTGGGATTAGCAATTATAATGCTTCAATGAAATTCTGTAGAAGTAAATTGGGAAAATAAAAGACTTCAAGTGAACTAGCTATTTAGTAGTAATAATTTTGCAACATCACCAGGACAAACCGTAAATATGGAATACCTGTTAGTATATGTGTGCGTACTGTAAAATCAAAATCAAAAGAATACGGGATGTATTTAATGCGTGTAATTCACCGACTGGGACTTTATTTGATGACTATAAATATATGTGCAATTCTAAAGAACTTGGAAATTGCTACTGATCAAGATTATTTTACTTTTGAATGATATATATAGAATCTGGGCTATGCACATTTTTTTGAAATAGAAACATAAATATGTGCACAGTATTTATATGAGAATTCTAAAATAATATGCACATTTTTTATTAATCACAAAACATACCAGTTCATATATCTATATTCAAAAGATATACTGTACTGTGTTAGTTTCTTTGTGGAAAAGTATACTGAGCCAATTAAACATCCAAAAGAGCACATACGGGCGTACTTAATCTCTTTAGCCCATCAGTAGTTTCTCCAAGTTCATTATGCGCCTCAAAATGGCCAGTGGAAGATGAACCTCTAATGGGGGTCCCGTCATCAGAAATATAAAGTAATGTATGACTAACCATTAGCTCTGGCTATAACACTTGTAACCAGAGGTGCATTACACCCACCGACTACTACATATTTGTCCGTTGATAACCCATCTATAACAGGTCCAATGACTCATTGTAGAGTTCATAGATGGTAACTTGTCCCGTTACAGATTGGACTGAATGGCATGGGCGAAGAACTCATCCGTGACGGGCCGATTAGTGAAAACCATCACCGATCATCAACGTCGGTTTGAAGTACTAGGCACATCATAGATAATGATCTATTCGTGATAGGCCGCTAGTTCCCACCCATACCTGCTATGGGTTGTCTTTTAACTCATCAGAGCTATACCCATCCTATATATATATTGAGTTTACTTGTTAATTGAACTATCCCATCTAATATATTGTTTACTATTAAGCTAGAAGAGCGGGAGGGGACTTTAACTCTAAAATGGAGGCAAAAAACCATTTTCACTTCCAATTTCTAAAATTAGTGATACATATTTTTTAAGATATATGTTGCATATTTTTTTAGGATGTTGGTATTATTCTAATTAGTGTTTATATAATATTATAGATAGAAAGAAACTGGATATACACTAGTAATTGCTTGAGTCATGAGTATAGAGTTGGAGTTATTTAATTTTTAAATACTATAGAGGATGATAAGTCTAGAAGGAGCGAATAATTTATGGTATGTCTATATTATAAGAATGAGAAGATGTTTGTGAAAAGAGTTTAGCTACAATGTTATTTAATATGTAGAGGTTTCATGAATGATTGTACTTATTGGCCTAAATATGGTGAGGAAGAACTTGTGATGGCTACATCGGTGAAAGTACAGGATAAGCAACATAATGACGATGACATATTTGTTTATAATTCCATTGAGTAGGAAATATTTGACATCGACGATGATGCCCTTGGTCAAATGTTATGGGATGTAAGCTCCACCGTATAACGAAAGAGACTAAGAATTTTGTGTGCTTGGTAATGGATTCCGAGACTCCTATTTTCACTGGGTGCAAGCAGAAGTATGTGAAGTTGTTGATAGTACTTAAACATATGAAGGTTAAGATAAGTAATGGGTGGTCGGATAAGAGTTTTATAAAGCTCCTTCATTTTCTGAAAGACTTGCTCCCTAAGCTAAACATTTTACCAAGAACGATGTATGAAGCAAAGAAGGTATTGTGTTCTTTAGGGTTAGAGATTAGAAGGATTCATATATGTTAGAATGAGTGCATATTATACTACAAGGAGTATGCAGACTTGGATTTATGCCCTTCGTGCCAACCTTCCTGGTACAAGAGAAAAGAACAATTATACAGAGGGTAAGAAGTCAAAGAAGGGTGACCCTATAAAATTTGTGTGGTACCTACCTATCAAAAAATAAAAAAGAAAATTATCTCACTATCAAATAGTCAACAAGTTGAGTATGGTTAATAAGATATCGGTGACAGGTTGGGAGTTACCACTCGTCGTGGATAGTAGTAAACCTTAGAAGTTGATTACGCTCGTCTTCTCATATCTTGCACTCCAGACTTGTCCACACACTTGTCTTCTCCACCTTAGTAATAAACCTTAGCTATCGTCATCTTCCCTGAACCCAGCGCCACCTCCTTGTGCTCAGCAATGTCCTTCCTGATGTCGGTACCACCTCCCCAACTCAGCTTCGCCTTCTCCTAGCCTGATGCCGCCGTCCCCATCATCCCCATCCCCAATGACACCTCCCTAACCCCCAATGCTACCTCCTTGAGCTCCAGCGACATCCTCCCTTATGTCCACAACCTTGATGCTACTTTCTTGAGCACCCTAGTGACTAGCTGCGCCACCTCTTCTTTTCTCTCCCTCTCTTGTTTAGATATACATATAGTTTAAATTTGTGAAAATGCTCTATAGTTTAGAAATAATTTTAGAAATAACTTATAGAAATTATCTATTATTTAGTAATAATTTTAGAAATAACTTGTGAAAATGCTCTAAAAATAATTTTAGAAATAATTTGTGGAAATGCTCTATTATTTTAGAAATAATTTTAGAAATAACTTATGGATCTAGTGACCCAAGTGATAAACAAGAAATAAAGTTTATATTGTAATTAGTTCATTCGCTTGCGGTGAACAATCAATATATTTCCAAAAATATTTAATTTATGTACATAAGTGGGCTCCTTGTATTTGTGATTTTACAATGATTACGCGACTTCATTCAATTTTTTATAATTATTATTTGACTTGAGCTTGCTATTTTAGATTTTAAAAAGCTTTTACAGGTGTTTTATGATATGAATATTTAACTTAATGATGAATTATATGAATTATGTAAATATAAATGCTATATGAATTATGTGAATGTTGATGTGGATGTGAAATGTATATATGTGCATACCGTGTGAATGCCGTGAATTCTTTCATTATTTAAAGACATGGGCTTATGAATAAAATAGATTTATTTTTTTTTATCAAAGTTTATCGTGATTAAGTAGTATATGTGATATTTCTCAGTACGGCGTAGGTAGTGTATCCGTGATGTTTGAGAAGACTAAGATAGTCAGCTGTGGTGGGTCGCAACTAGATCCTATCTGTGATGGGGCTGTATTTGCGATCCATCGGCGGATTGTTCACTATGATTTTTTATCAGTGACAACACGTTTCTCCTTACATGTTTGAGTTCGAATCCGTCACCGATAAGGAATCCGTTGTAATTATGTAAGCATCACTGAAAAGGGATCCGTTGTAATTACGTAAGCAGTCCTCCAAGCACTCCATATTGACTAATTTCTAGTGGGTCTCACAAAAGTTATCCGATTGAAAGGAACAAGGAGGTGCTGATTTTTTCCTGTTCCCACACTTAAGACCAAGCTGAGGGGGAAGCTGTATCCCATGAACACTTCCTGTCGGTATTGGGGTGCAGCTTGGCAGGGGTTTTGATTTATTTAGAGACATTCCAAATCTCTGAAAATGTTGTAATTAAAATGTATATGCATAACAATGTTCACGGAGAATAAGGTTAAAAAATAACGAACATTTCAAATTTGTATAAATTAATTAATCTGTTGCGTTGTCAAGGTTTTGCTGATTTATTTTTCTGGAAAAGTCAGATATACTAGCTAGATAGCTAAAAATAGGGAATAAGATGAATGACGTATACACGGCAAAGTAGAGACTAGCTACAATTGAGTAAAAGAAAATGAACATAGAAGCAAAACTTTTTTCCTCAAAATTAAATGTCATCTTTATTTAATGTATGCATCATGAAAAGGATGTTAAAAGGAGAATTGACGGCACAAGCACTCTCATTTAAAAAAATACATGAACAAATATATAGTATAGAGATTAGTTCAAATTTAAATATATATATTTTGTGTGTGAATATCTGATAGGAATCTTGCCTGCAGGTGACTTGAAAATTGATCTCTAGTGAAATCTTCCCGATTCAGTAGTGGTAATATGTGGTTTGGAGTTGCCTCTGCAATAATATAAGAAAAGGTCTAGACTGTTTATCTTTAAAAAATAATTATTCTAGATCAATGATTAAAGCAGCGTATGTCATAGTACACAAATGCTTTCTTGTTTGCATGTATAAGTCATTACTTATAGCATACATATGGCATCATTTCATTATCACAGAATTTCTCATCCTAGACGGCCAATCTATGATAGGTCTTAATGCCTCATTATAGATAGCATCACCTCTAACAGACTGTATCGAGACCCATTGAAAGTGAGACATAATGACTGGACCTATCATAGGTGAGATCATATCTACAATGGACCGTCGTATAAAATTGACAGAGTTGAGGTCAGCTCATCTCTAATAGGATTAGTAGACATATAGTGATAAGTAAGCCCTCGTTTATGATGTTTATCCAGTCTAAATTCATCGTGAGGGTTTACTATTTTAATGTTTTCTTAGTACAACTCATCAGAGGTATGGTTTACCCTGTCACATGTGTCTTGACCTTACCTCTGATGGTTAGTATGTTGGTAACTGACAGAAGTTAGCTACCTCCTATATATACCTCCATATATGTATTTGTTGACCAACTCATCTTGTACACTATTTACATTTTAGGTGAGAGGGTAAGGGGACGAATATTTATACTAATATTAAGAGGTTAAATAAAAAATAAGCTAATTTAGACTTAGTAGTGTTATAATTTATTCATCCAAACTAATTTTATTATATATGTATAAATGAATTGTAGTTGGATGTACAATACTAATTGTTTAAGCCAGTAGTTTAGAATTAGAATAGTTGAATTTCTAAATGCTAAGAAGGATGATAAGAGAAGGAGGAGCAAGGACTATGTAGTCTGTCCATGTATATATTACAAAAATAAAAAGATGTTTACAAATAGAGTGCAATTACGATCTCATCTTATACGTAGAGATTTTATGAAGGGTTATAGTTGTTGAAGCAAATACGCGGAGCAAGAAGTATTGAATTTTCCTGTTAAAGAAGTGGACGATGAATACCAAGAAAAACAAGAAGATCGAGATGATATGTATGTCCTTTATTTATTTGGCAATGATATCATTAATATCGACTATGTTCTTTCTTAGATGCTTCGTGATGTTGAAGAGTCAGAATATAACGAGAAGGATTATGAGAAGTTCTTATCTTTGGTAATTGATTCGGAGACACCTATATATCCTAGATATAAGTTAAATCACATGAACCTATCTATTATCATTTATTTAATAAAGCTTAAGGCAAGTAACGGTTGGTCAGACAAGAGCTTTATGAATCTGTTTGATTTTTTAAAGGACTTGCTACCCAACAAGAACAAAATGCTAAAGACAACATATAAAAAAAAGCAAGTGTTATGTTTCTTGGGGTTGAAGGTTAGAAGAATCCATATATGTCTGAATGACTGCATCTAATACTACAAAGAATACACCAAATTGTATATGTGCCCTACATGTGAAGCTTCTCGATACAATCAAAAGAATAGCAATATAAAGGGTAAGAAGTCAAAGAGGGGTAATCCAACAAAAGTTATGTGGTATCTCCCTATTGCCAATTGCATGAAGTGAACGTTTACCAATATCAAAAAAGCTAAGTTAGTTCATTGGCATGCAATAGACAAAAATGAGGATAGTATGCTAAGGCACTTTGAATTTAGCACAGTGAAGTAATATCGATAGGAAGCACTATGAATTTAGAGAAGATCTAAGTTCGGATGGCATGAATCTCTTCGATGACCTTAGCAGCCATCATAACACTTGGCCAATGCTTCTCGTGAACTTCAATCTACCGCCTTGGTTGTGTTTTAAGAGAAAGTATGTTATGCTTTTCATGTTAGTGTAAGGGCCGAGACAACTTGGCAACGATATTGATAACTTAGAAGTGCTATGGCATCTAGGATCTGAAACATGGGATGCTTATGGACAGGAGAACTTTAATATTCATGCATTGCTATTCTGCACCATTAATTACTACCCTGCACTTGGTAATTTTTCAAGCTAAACTGTAAAAGGAAAGAAAGTATGTTCGGATTGTATGGAGGAAACACATAGAAAATAAATAAAGAATTCACGCAAGATGATCTACATGGCCCATAGGAGATTCCTCCTCCTGTATCACTCGTATAGAGGAATGACAAGAAACTTCAATGGCAAGAAGGAAAAGTGCAGGTCACCGCTGAAATTATTAGGAAGGCAGGTGCATGACTTAGTGAGAAACATTCGTAATGATTTTAGAAAGAAGAAGAAAGCTACAAATCCAAAGAAGAAGAGTTTATGGAAGAAGAAGTGATTATGTGGCTACCGTACTAGGAAGATCTAGAGATCCATCATTGCATTGATTTTATGCACATGGAGAAGAATATTTGTGAGAGCCTTGTTGGATTATTGCTTAATGGTAAGACGAAGGACAAGGTAAATGCACAGTCAAATTTGGAAGATGTGGACATCTGTAATAAACTGTAACCAACAACCTCGAAGTCATGAAGATTGTATCTCCCACTAGCTTGGTACAGTCTATCGAAGAAGTTGAGTTATGTGAAATTCAAAGTGGCATTATTTTGGTGTACATGGGTTGTTCTAAAGCATGTCAAGGTTGACAAAGATGGTTTCACACTTGTAAAGTTGTAGTCCAACGGATATAGGGATGAACCGTTAGTTCTTGTAAAACAAGTTGTTCAAGTGTTCTACATTGCTGATTTGAAAAATAAGAGGCTTCACATTATTCATGAAGGAAAATGAAGGATTATCGTGGTTGACAATGTTGTCAATGAGAACGATTACAAAAGGTACATCCACGCTGTTGGCCAAGAAGCTCCTCTTGAAGAAGTTCAACGAGATGATGGGACAATGTACACATGTATGGACCATGATGAAGGAATTCTTATGTAACAATGCATGAACATAATATACAAGTTTAGGTATTTTAGATACATTTTAATGTTATGTGAAATATATGGATTTTTGTGTGATTTAAAATAAATTTAAATTCCAATGAATTTGGTGGACTTCTGGTCATACATGCAAATAAGAAATGAATTTGGTAGACTTCTGATGCAAGCTACCTATGAAGGTTTTAGTAAAGGGAACATCACATGTGTCCTACCTGTGACGGTTTTTATTGCATGGCCCATCACAGGTTGAAACCCTGTGATCGGTTTTATTTTACGACCCGTCATAGGTAATTTACGTATGACGGATTTTATTGCACCACCATTATAAGTATGTTACCTGTGATAGATTTTATTGCATGACTCGTCACAAGTAATTCAAATGCCTTTTTTTGGAAGTATCTAGATTCAAGCAAAGTCACTCACACACATGTCTAAGCCACCGATGCCCTTGTCCCAGAGCTCGATACCCACCTGTGTCATCATTGTTGCCACCGCTATGCCCTCTCATCATCCCTAAGCTCCACAAGCCTACAACTGTGCCACAGTCACCGCCAACCCCAAGCACTCCCATCATCTGAGAGCCCATGGAGCCCACCACTATGCCGCCATCGCCGCAGACCCCAAGCTCCCCAAGCCCTCTACTGCACCATCGCCAATGCTACCGTGCTCGAGCGTTGTCCCTAAGCTCCCCTAGCCTGCCACTACGCCGCCAGAGTTGCCGTCCTCAAGCATCGACATAGTTGAATTCTATGTGATTTAGCTTTACTTTTTTTTCTTGCCACTGTAAGTACATTGCAACCTTTGCATGATATCTCTATGATTTATTAGTACATTAACTAATGTGAGTTTTAGTGAATTTCTTAGTTATACTACTTCCTATGATTTTAGTTTTTTTATATCAATTAATTACCTTCTATTTTTGGTAATTTATTAGTTAATTAACTAGTGTGATTTTGTATTTATTGAACTAATGTAGTCAACGATTTTAGGGCATAAGTTGAAATATAAGAAGCAAAAATGTCTGAGAATGTCCACAAAACTGAAATCTCAGCCAAAACCTACACAACGACCTCAGGTCGAAACCCTATAACTCATTACTAATTACCTAAATATAGACTGATAATCATTAATGTGTGATCTGACCATTTGGGAATAGTTGCGAATTCGTCACGCGATAGTACTTGGGCATTCTTCACGTGGACATGAAGAAGGTCCTCGAAAGTGAGAAAGAGGAAGCTTGGGCTAGACTCAAGAAAAAGTTCGACTATCCAGAGGAAGAGGAGGCAAGATTCAAGCGACGCGCGCTATTGAAGATAGACCAAGCATGGAAGAACTTTAAGTCTAAGCTTATCAACGAGTTTTTCATCCTTCTAGGAAACCGCACACCATACACGGAGTACCCATATATAACTAAGACAGTGTGATAGCAATTCTATGCTCTAAAGAATTTCGAGGAGTTCAAAGCAATAAGAAAGGCTCATCAATAGTTGTGGGCTTCGAACGAGCATCCGCACCGACTCGGTACAATGAGATACATCAAAAGGGCATAGAATTGGGCCAAGAAGGACGGAGCTGCAATAATGGCAAACATTCCTCCCCCGTTCGTTGATATCTCGAAAGAACATGCTTGGAATTGGGCTCGAGCGCAGGGTAGGGTCAACCTCGATGAGTCTGTCTCCTTTCCTAATGAAGCTAATGGAGCAATGTACTAGAGACTCATGAGTATTATTACTCATGAATCTTAAACAAACTTTCTGCTTCATTAAAAAACTTCACTCTAACTCTTGTTATTTTTGCCATGGCTTTTGCCATTTAGATGAGTTTATTGGTTCACAATCTTCACAAAGTGAGGTTGAGTCGGCCCCGTGGAAGCGTGAGGACAACGTCCTCAGACAAGTGCTTGGCAATCCTGAATATCTAGGGCGAACCAGAGGTTTAGGCACAAGAAGTGCCTTGGAAGTATGAGTTGCCTCAATACAACACGCAATACAAGAAACGACAGGTCTCGAAGGAAGAGAAGAAGACCCGTCTCAAGGAATATCTAAAGGAAGAGGTGAAGGCCGATCTAGGCAAGGAGTTCAATGCCAAGCTTCGAAAAGAGTTGGAATATCTGAGGATCGAGATGCAGGCAAATCGGGCAAGAGCATGTCAGGCACCACATCTAGCCAATCCAGCTCATGTGGATGCTAGCCCAACTCAACAACATAGTAGTTGCGCATGGACAAAGCTAGCACATGAGCATTCAATTCCATGCATAGTTGACCATATAGAGGTAATAAGGTAGTACTACTTAAGTAGGCTCATATTTGAAGGACATATATGTTAATATTCCACGATCAACATGTAGGATGCAATAAGGTTCGTCCTCTAAGTTAGGGTCACTCCAACATTCTACGTTGATGCTACCGAGGGAATGGTTTATAAACCATTACAAACACGGAAGATGGATGATGTAGACTTGGTCTATTGTTATGCAAAAGTCAATGTCAACTAAGTCAACAATACCTAGGCGCAATATCCACTTTCAATCCCACCAAATGATGAGATCTTGACTCTTGGTGCTGCAAGAAAAACCTTCATCTAATGGCCCAAAAGAGATATTATAGTCAAGTTGACTCCTTATCAAGCTCAACCTGTCGATAAATCTCCTCCACCTCAGAAGACTCAACTTTCGATAAAGCCTCCACGTGGTCCTCATAATGGACTTGGATGATATACAGGCAGGCTTGACAAAACCACCAGATGTTTAGGTCACCATAATGGACTTGGATGATATACCGGCTGGCCTATCTGCGATTAAGATTCCTCTCAAGTCCGATATTTCCCCAGCATAGAAAAGAAGCCAACGTGGAAAGAGAAATGGAAAGGTCAAGCAAAAGGAGTCCTTGGCCCCTCGACAACTTCAGCAAACTCAATTTGTGTCAGGCATGCTGTTGGTGGAGGACAATTGTTATGACAAATGTATAGTGCCTGCTAAGAACTCTACAAATACTACATGTTGATGACCAACCCTAAGAGAAAGCAACAGGAGAACTCAATCATTGGACATGATAGTCCTGAGCCATTCCTATCTAGTGTAGCTTATGTTATTGTGGTTGCTATGCTCTCTTTGATCTTTATAGGCTATGAGCGGTGGACATGGGTCTTCTGAAGTGCTAATCATTGTAAGTGCACACGAACCTACTTTACTGCACATATACTCATGTTCAAATTGTCCTAACTAATACGAGCATGGTTACATGTTATATTGGAAAGAAGCTTGTATGTCGGGGTACCAAGTTGGTTTCCTTAATCCATCAAGAATCAATGAGACCAACCTAAATTCCAATACTGGTGATGTTATCGAATACTTAAACCGTTTCTTCTGGGCCCACTAAGACAAGGAATACATAATGTTAGCGCATAATCAATAGTAAGAGCCTTGCAAACTTAAGTTTTTCCCTTTTCATTACATCGTACTAGTATTTTTATAGACCTCAGGTTCTTTACAGATACAATATCATGCAAGCGGCATTGGGTTCTCTTGGTAATAGTGCTAAAATCATATAAGTTTTATTACCTTAACACCAACCGTAGCGGACCATATAATTTCGAGCCTATGACTATCACAATAGACGCCATGTGGGCACCTTACATGCAAAAAGGAGGGAGACACATGGAGAAGAAACAAACCCTCCATCACCATCAAGACTTCCATTGTGCAAAATAGGTTGTTGATCAATGCATTTTTCATGTTTGCCACAACATGGCTACTTTAATGAGACATGTGACCGACTATGATTCCGAGGTTCATGCTTACACGTGTACGCCATTTGTACTTTCATTATTGTGAACTAACTATGGTATTAAACAAATAGGTGGAGCATCTGTCAGATTGACCTAGTGCACTTTATAGTACAAATAGTTCCTTTCATTCTCTAAGAAATCACCCAAAAGGGATGTTTCATTTCAAGTAGAATGAAAGTGAATGTGTTTTGT
This sequence comes from Oryza coarctata, assembly GCA_030770085.1. Taxonomy (NCBI): domain Eukaryota; kingdom Viridiplantae; phylum Streptophyta; class Magnoliopsida; order Poales; family Poaceae; genus Oryza; species Oryza coarctata. The sequence goes on from CM061471.1 coordinate 13,604,646, forward strand.
ACCATACACTTTATATTGGTATTTATGTATTTGTCTATGTATGTTTTGGGTTGTTAAATAATTATAGAATATGCCATTTATCAAAAAAACTCCAAAAGTTATATTAAAAAAAGATGACGCTTGACTTACAAAATTCCACAATATATTATTTAATTATTTTTTCTAGTTTTTAACTTCATAGATAGTTGTGGTTCTATGTGTGTGAGAGAGCTTATTGATATGTCAATGTTAATATATCAATTGGGTAGAATTTTAGATACTTAATTATGACAATATTATTACTGGGAATTAGGAGGGTGTGGAAAATATATGTGTTATCTATTTTTTTAGAGAACATGGCTAACAATTCCTAAGCCTAGTTAAGAAATTTATTTATTTATTTAATAACCACGTCACTGTCAGTTTTCAAGTAAAACCCATCATAAATGAGTACTACTTGTAACTGGTTTTAAACAAAACTAGTCACAGGTAATTACCTGTCATGAATGCTAATCTACATCGTCACAAGTAAATGAGTCATCTTAAATTATGAAGTAGGCCCGTTAGAGGTAGACTATCTCTGATGGGTCATAAGTGTAATCACACGTGTGGGTACTTAGATAGGTTGTTAAAGGGACTGTTACAGTTATGTTATCTCTAATGGGTCATAAGTATGCTATCTCACATATGACGGATTTTTCTTGTAGCACATCATAGGTAACCTTAGCTCTAATGGACCTTAACATATTACAGATGACGTGGAGTCATAACTGACTACTCATCTATGATAAGGGCCAAACCCATCAAGTATAGTGTTTCTCACATAAATTTGAAACTTACAAAAACATATATTAAAACATTTTAACATTGCGAAGATAAACTCGAGGATAAATATAGTTAAATTAAGCACGCCAAGTACCCACAAAATCAACTTTTTATATATAAAGTCTAAATTATGTCCCTAGTAATATATATATTCACACACCTTAAATTACATAATTCTTCTCTGAATTTTTCATCAACTTTTAATATTCAAAATCTGTAGATCAATCTGATCTTCAAATGCCACTAAGATATAATGAATGCAATGGATCATATGGTTAATTTGCATGTTGTGTGTGTGTTATTAATCTATTCCTTTAACTTGTTGTTGACGTTTTGCCGTAGGTTTTTTGCGCGCGGACGACAGAAAAAAAGCAGCCCACAGGATAGGTTCGAAGTCTGGTAGTGCTAGAATGTCTCATAAAGCCGCTGCTGATTCTGGTTTGATTACTGGGATTTTGAAATGTTTGCAACCTTGCTTGATGATTAGTCTATTGTGTTACTCTTGTTTCTGGATAATGATGTGGAGAAAATCTGAATTTTAATGGTTCCTATCTTCAAAGAGATTGTAACTTCAAGTCTCAAATTTTGAGTTGCAAAATTAGTTCTTTCCTTCTATGTACTTAGGAACTGCTCTTCATTTTACTTAGGAACTGAAATTTTGATTACTAAAATGAAGAGGACAACCATGAAGGTCACTGCCTTAATTTGGGACAACCATGCATGTACTTTAAAGAGCATCTCGGCAATTGGGATTTGTTTTTGAAAAAATAAAATTTATATGTGTTGGCATTCCTAATCTAGATTTAAATATGTCTTCTTGCTTCTTGGATCAAAATATAACTTGGGAATAATATTTTTTGGAAGAATTTAGGTATATACTTTAGGTGTTGAGTTCTCCCTCCTAATTAAATACAATAATATAGGACTATCTCGATGCTGCATTCAATGGCATCCCCAGCTAAGTGGATAGCCACCTAAGCAAAGAGAAAAACGTGCTACCAGTACAAGAGATAACTTGACAACGTCAAGCATGTAAGCAACATGATGATCACTACAGAGAGTAGTTCAGCGTGCATTTGCAATTTAAACATGCATCATAAAGCATATCAGCAACTTAGACACACCAGCTAACAATAATCACCATTTTCTGAAGAAAACAATATTACTTCTTTCAGATGAGAGAGAGATCTTACTATCCACTCCGAGCTGATGGACGATGCTGACAAACCTCTCGTGCAGCTCCTAACACATAAACCTCTTCTTCAACCCCTTGCTGTTGCCAGCCTCCGCTGCAGCGCGACGACCGTTGCGCAGGGTCCTCCTATAGACATGTTGCCATATGTTCATGAGTTCGTCGTTCGACAAGGGCTTCACCAGGTAGTCGCGCACGGCGTGCTTGACACACTTCAACACCGTTTTCTTGTCGTCGTCGGCAGAGAACACTACAAAAAAATATAACTGGGCATGTATGGACAAGATGAGTCCTTCTAGGAAATTACAGAATGATTTACGGCTGCATGCAACGGCAAGAAGTAGAGCAGCAGCGGCTAGCTCGTACCGATGACTGGTAGATCCGTCTCGGTGACTGCGTATTGGAGGAGGTCGCAGACGTTTATCTGGGCCGTCATGTGCACATCGGTGAGGACAATGAGATAGCTCCAAGGGTTCTCGCACAGCTCCTCCACAGCATCTTGCACCGCCGTCTTGGGCGTGACTGCATGCCCACGCAACATAATCACCAAATTACAGATCGATCCAGTGGAGACACATCGGTTAGACTTGTACATACGCTCATATATATATTGGTGAAAACAAAGTGAAAAAAGAGACCGGCCGGCAGATTGGTGTGTTCGTGGCTTCTCAATCTGAATCAAGAATGGTGGTATAGGGACTGGATTAATTGGATAAGACAGTACAGACCTTTATAACCGCAGTTGCGCAGCTTTTTCCTGATTATCCTGAGGCAGGTGGTGCTCTCATCGATGAGGAGTTCTCTCATGCCCACCGGATTGAATTCTTCGTCCGCGAGCTTGGATTCCTTGCCACCGGCGGCGCTAGAAGAGCCGTCCATTGCGAACAGGACCAATTTTTTTGCTGAGGGGCCTTCGATTGTCCTTTGTTGGGGAGGACCTGTGGATGGAGTACTCTTATAAAACAAATAATATCAATCTTAATTAAGAGGGAATTAATGGTGCCAGATATAGCGCATTTATTACTCACTGCAAATGGCAAAGGCAACCGGTTCACATGTTTATCTCAACCAAGCAAATTTCCTTGTGACACGCAATGATTCAAAATTTAAATTCCAGAAAAATTTATAACACAGAAAATGCATTCTCTGGAGTTTATGCATCAGTTGTTGCATTCCTTGACATTATAACTTCATATACACACTAAGCTACATCTTTCTTAATTCCTAAATATTGCATCCAATTAAGACATGCGTTCTCTAGGATGCTTTACTAATGGGCTGGCTATCTCCCCTGTATCTATATGCCACTTCCGTGGTTTAGTGGATGAAAATGTGAACCCATACGCCGTATGATTTTAGGCCCTTCCCACTGGATCGTGGGACCAAATGCACCTTAGCCATAAAGAGGTTTATCCCCATCCGGCATCCATGGTGGAGGAATTTCTACCCCTAAAAACCAACTATGTTAAAGATGAAAGATTCACGAGGTGCACCTCATGGACCAAACAATTTATTGTAAAATTTCAAGTTAACTTAAGTAACGTATCATGAAAAAAATATTTGGCAATCCTACAGTGTAACAGAGAAAAATCAACTCTCACTTGATATGTACGGTTGTACCCTCGTATGTACTATCAGTGGGTCTCAAATAGCTGCAGCGTGGACCAAGCCTTCGGTACAACATGTCCAATGGCATTTTTCCATCTCTCCCTATGCGCCATGCCGTGCTGCGCCAGAGCACGTTGGGCACAGTTTCTAATAGCGCTCATGCTGATCGAACACTACGTCCCCTCAAAATCTAATGCTAACTCATACGTGGTTTTTCGAGTTCCAGAGGTGGGTTCTTGGAGAGTCGATTGCGCTGACTTGATTCCCGTTTTCCTATGGTATGCACCCTCCAAGGTCCATATGAACAGTTAACAAGTTGAGCTACTGTATTCTGAAAGCAGTAACTCAAAAAATACATCTGCGAGCACATGGGGTCCCCCTGCACGGGTCGGTAATCTAAAAATTGATAAAAATATGATGATGTGTGTGTGGGTGGAGGGTTTAGTGCGCGCGCGCGCGCTCCATTTATTGTTGTTCACAGTGGGGCGCCCCACTTATTGTTGTTCATTGTGGTTGTATTAAGCTGAGAAACAAGTATTTAAACATTATGGTTTGTTTTAAATTGTATATTCATCTAACTATCTGTTGCTACATTGTTTTCCATGAATGTGTCGTTGTAGCCCTCATGTCATCAAAACAATAAATATTAATTTAAAATTGTTAATATAGATCAAATCAAAACAATAATTATTTGAGATGCTTTGGAGTCATTAAATTTAATATACATCCTCACTGTTGTAGATGGTAACTTTGGCTTTTGCCACTTCATAAGACAACTCGATCTTTAAGGCAATATTATTCCGAAACATTCGTTCATGCAGTACGGTGAGCTTCATGTTTACTTATAATGTAGCATTGATAGGAATCAAATTTCCACTGAAAAGGATGGAAAAGTATTTAATTTTACAATTACATGGAAGACGTGCATACACATACTGAGTGCGCTCATAATATACGCTTAATTAAAAAGACAAATAAATAGCAAAACCTAGTCTTACTAAAAGAGGTAGCAATCACATAGGAAAAAAGCGATTGAAATCAAAGTAAAAAAATATGACATCTTATTTTTAACAAAAATGATCCAACATCGCATTGTTGCCATACCCAAGTTTAGTCATGTGTGGATCAACCATTTCTTGGGTCACAGGATTTTGATCACTAGTAGCACTCAAGTTAGCTGCACAACCAGTCACAGGGTTTTGATCACTGACATCACTGAAGTTAGTTGCAAAGCCACCGGCGGAGAAGCTTTATAATTTTGCTTGGTTCCATTGGCTGTCTCATATTTGATGGCGATGATGCACTAATAACCTGCAGGAGGTTCTCATTTGTAATAGCTACACCATGAGAAGCTGAAGTACCTATACTCAATGCACTTCTAGCTTGGCTGCTTCCATTTACATAATCATGACTACCAGCTGTTGTAACCTCACTACGAAGGCTTGCTTTTCTAATAGCTGATCCATGACCAATTGTAGTTCCCTGAGATCTCTGATGATTGGAAATGAAATTCTCAACTTCTTTAATTAGTTCCCATCCTCACATTGCTTTAAGTAAGTAGTGAGATGACCATTCGATGCGGCCATGGAATGAACAGGCCGGCCATAAAACATCCCAGCAAGAGGTCCTGTTATGATTGAGCTTCTCTTCCAATAACAACTTTTGTCTTGGCTGCCGATGTACGGTGAGTGGTTTGTTTCTCCTTGTTTTTTTCATTTTCTCTAACCAGCCTCTGAATTTATCAAACATCAAACATATGGAGATTATGAAGAAGTCGTATGGCAAAGAACATTTCTTGCTCCTGTCAGTAACAGGCAGGTCCCTCCTGTAAGATGGTGTGGACGATGGAGATGAGGGCCTATTAGTAATTATCTAAAGTTTTACGGTTTATTGTAAAACATGATGATTTTGCAGTCCTCCCCTCTGGACTGTAGGACCAAATGTGCCTCGGCCAAGTTCACATGGTGCACCTCATGGACCCAACAACTTAAAGTAAAATTTCAATTTAATTCAAGTAATGCATCGTGTTCAAAAAATTTGATAATCATGCAATGCAATAGAAAAAAAATCAACTCTCACATGGTACATACCATCATGCTTGTGCGTACTGTCGGTGGGCCTTGGCTAGCTGCATCATGGACCTTACAACCTCACGCACCCCATGCCCATGCCATTTTCCAATCTCTACCTCTACGCCATGCCGCGCCACGCTAGAGCACAGTTGGCACATTTTCCCATAGCGCCCATTCTAAACGGACACTATCCCCTTAACATCTAACGCTAACTCATGCATGATCTCAGCCGTTCGTTTGGTGTTATCATGAATTCATGGCTGTCGACAAGCTCCATAAGAGCAGCCCTGGCCACGACAAAGTACAAAGGACAACCTAGTTAAACCTACTTAGATGTATTAACTAGGAATTAATCTAATAGTAGGCCATAAGAGAATTTAGAACCTAGTTAACAAATTGAGCTACTGGATTACATATTCTGAAAGCAGTCTCAGAATGCACATTATCAAGGACATGGCCCACCGCACGGGTCGGTTAATCGAAAAATTCATAAAAATGTGATGTGCGTGTGTTTGTTTGTGTGAGAGGTGCGTGAGCGGAGGGAGGAGTCAGTGCGCACGTGTACGCCCCATTTATTCTTGTTGATGGGTGGCTGGGTGGGAATGTGTGAGTGTGGGTTTGGGGTGGGGGTGGTTTGACTGTGGGTGTGCACGCACACCCATTTATTATTGTGTACAGTGGTTGTGCTGCTCCATTTTGACATTGCACAGAGAATTATACGAGAGAAATGATATATATATATATATAATTTAAAGGTAAAAGTAAGTATTTTTAGTTTCGATCTAATTGGCTCATATCAATTGGTCTCGACGTGAAAACGACTGAAGTGTTTTTTATACTAATTTTTGCTATTTATTTTACTATAATATTTGTTTATTTATTATTTTCTTTATTTTATATTGTTTTATATTTATATTTATATGATTAACGATCTTATCCATAATAAATAATAGTCCTTATGTATGATCATAATAAATATTTTGATAGAGCGGGAAAACTTTTTAGTGTCGATCGTTATATACAACCGGTATTAAAGAGGTGATGGTGCATATATATATATATATTATCTCGTCTTTTTTGATCTAAGTCTCTATATTATTCTTATTGTCTCTTTAAACCGCCGTCCTCTATGGCACCGCACGCTAGCCTTCTCACCGACGATGCTGCCCTCCACGACGCATGTACGCCTTCCCACCGATGCCGTTGCCCTCAATGCCATCGTGTCCCCATCTCTACCGTTGATGCCGCTGCACACCTGCCCACTGATGACACCGTCGCCGACACTGCTGCCGTATCTAAAGCAAAAAACTCTTCCTAGCAAATTACATAAAGGCTACTATGAGTGAATGAGATCATTAATCATATATATATAAAACAGTACATCAATAAAGAAAACAACAAATAAACACTATAGCAAAATAAATATAAAAAGTATAGAAAAAAACCCTTTAGTACCGGCTAAAGATGTCATCCATGTTAATGACTATTTTTAGTACCAGCTAGTGTAATCAAAAAATAGTTTTTTTCTGATTAATTAAATTGGGATTAAAAATACACATCTTAATTCTAGATTACATGTTTCAGTTACATAACTAAAACCACTCAGAGATTATAAATCGATAGACCATTTCTTCAGCAGTGGCAACACTCTGGGGGCTACAATAGCCGTGTCACCTGCAGCGGGGTCTCTGGCGAGGTCTTGATCAGCGTCCACTACTTTAGCGAGGTGAAGAGCCTTCGTCCACGTTCACGCGCGTGCCTGAGTCATCGTCCTTGTCGTCGATGGAGTGTGGCTATTGCGATGCCGCCATGGTCTGTGACACCGTGGGTGTCAGGCCACTAGATGCAACACACTGCTGCCACGGGCTCCCCGAACAAGGTGGTAGCCGAGTTCATGCCGCTGGCGATGGAGTCCACGCTGTTGAAGCGGTGACAATCTCCATCACGTGATCTAAGGTGAGACGCGAGGTGCCGCTCATGTACTGGTATCATCATCGGAGGAAGACGACCAGGTGGCTGCCGAGTTCCAGGAGGCATCGCTGGAGGCCATCGAACGAGCAATGCACAGCGCATCTAGCCGGTACATACTTTTTTCACGCTAGCTGGTATATATTTTTTTCTTTTACTTTCTCTAGTCACAATTAATTGATATTTTAGACTTAGTCAGGTCGGGGGAGGAATACAAGCGTTGCAACGCCAGGAGCAGTGGGTGTGTTTGGGGACGGATGCGCTAGGATTTGGCTGGGTTTAGTAGTCCTATTTATTTTGGACCTTTCATACGTTCTATCTCTTCTTATCGGACCGAAAATAATAAAATGGTGGGGATTGTGTCTAACAGCAAAGACCCACGCGTGTCTTCTCAATGATCCACTTCTACTGTGTTCTACAATTAAAACCATAAAATTACGATATCCAACAACAATTTTTGCTAAAAAATATAAACAAAAAAACACGGTCCTTTATATTTAACTAGAATATAGATATTTGCAGACATATGCTAGGAAAAGCATAATGGTGAAATTTGAATATAATTTTGCTCTATGATTGTAACAGAAGGGTAGACTATTTATTTTGCAGTTACGTCGAAGACGCATAACATAGATATCACTACATACACATCTATAAATAAGCTCCTAATTAACACTAGCCAAATTGAAGAGATAGAGATCATTGTAAATTTTTAGCCTCACTAAATTTGTATTAAAAACTAAAATAGTATCTAGCAAAACGAGTTCACCACCTCGAAGTGCCACATCATTCAGCATGCCCTCAGTCAAGGTCCACCAGATGCGTCGTTCTTTCCATTGGTACTCTCATGGCTGGGAATGTCGTTAAGGCGTTGAGGCGGCGCAGAGCCCAAGTCACCGGCAGAATCAAAAGCAAGCATTTCTTGGGTCCCATCTATAGCAGTAACTACACCCTGCTGGAGTTGGTCTCCATCAAAGAGGCTGTTCATCAGCATGTCATAATCCAGCTGATCATCCAGACCACCTAATTCTGGCCAATCCAACATCACATTGTTGCCATACCCAAGTTCAACTTTTTGTGAAACGGACATTTCTTGGGTCACAGGATTTTTATTATTGATAGCACTGGAGTTAGTTGGATTACTAGTCCCAGGGTTTTGATCACTGATAGTACTGAAGTTAGCTACCAATCCATTGGTGTAGAAGCTTTGACTTGGTTGTATTGGTTGTCCCATGTTTGATGGCAATGATGCACTAACAACCTGTAGGAGGTTCTCATTTGTAACAGCTACACCACGAGGAGTTGAAGTACAGTTACTCATTGCACCTCGTCTAGCTTGGCTGCTTCCATTTGCATGAGCATCACGACCGGCTGATGTAACCTCGCTATGAAAGTTTGCCTGTCTAATAGCTGATTCGTGACCAATTGGAGTTCCCTGAGATCTCTGGTGGCTAGAAATGAAATTCTCAATTTCTTTAGGTCCCACTCCCACATAGTTGCTTTGAATAGTAGTTAGACAACCATTTGATGTGGCCACGGAATGAACAGGCCGTCCAGAAAACATCCCAGCAAGCGGTCCTTCAGTTATGATTGAGCTTCTCGGACTATAACTTCTATATTGGCGGTTGGTGTAGTTACTCAGCAGGTTGTTTGGTGAGCTGCTTGCTTCTTGTTGTTTCTTTGTGGTCTCTAACCAGTCTCTGTATTTCTGGAACATCAAACATTATATTGGAGATTGTGAGGAAGTAATATGGCAAAAAGAATCAATATATATAGACATAACAGAGTATGTGTTTGTTTAGGATTTCCCCCAGAATATAAATTTATTAATATAAAATTTATCGAAGAATTAACACACATTAATTATATATATGCCATCATTGAAAAGTACCAAAGAAATATTGGCTTATATATTAGTCGGAAATCATACTGACCTGCAGATGGCTTGAGACTTGATGTTTAGTTAAAAATATACCATCAAGCTCCATCAGTTGCTTTATCCTCTTTGGACCTGCATAAGAAATTAAATCAATATAGGTCAGATGCAGAAAATATTGAAAGATTGCAGTCCATGATCGTTTGTACTTATGAATTAAGTATGGGATTAACAGGTGCTCACGTTTCATAAATAACAAGATCGACATGAAAAGTTATGAATTAATTTGCCCTAAACAAAATCCCAATGAATTCAATCCTTCAAGGTCGTAAACAGGAACAGCGCGAATTAATATCACGAATCGTTAATAAGTTTGCCCAGTGAGAAGTGGTATAAAAATAGATTCACAAGGGCACTATTAATACATAAAACATAAAGCACTACTGCCATTTCTACCTCAGGAAATGCTTACAAATTAAAATCATACTACAAAGGTTGATATTAGGTGTGCTTGATGTGATAAGATCACATCCATGTAATATATTGAGATGTAGTTATATCCCAAATTTATTGTCAGTGCCTTCTCTTTATAAACCTTTTAGATGACTAAGATCCTACTGCAGGCAACAGGTTTAATTCGTATGGCTGGAGAAAATGTAATGTCTAAGACTAAAAATTAAGTTATTTATTTATTTATGTATAGGCAAGCTTTTACTTCAGAAATATATATATATATATATATATATATATATATATATGCTAAGTAAGCTTACAAAGTAGAAGTTATAAATGATTTTACACATGATCAGCTAGAACTTTTTAATTTTGTATAAAGCCTTTGCAAATAAATCTTGCATTTGCTTAGTTTCTCATCTACTGAAGAAATTCCCCACAAATGCTGCTAACTTCAATTGGACCAATCCAACTATTCTAAATGGTTGCTTCCATGTTTGGACTGCACTAGTCCGATCCAACATAGACTCGGTGCTTAAGAAATTCCTAAAACATTACGTTGTCACAATAATAAGATGAAATGTAATTGTTATACTTTGTACAATACAAGTGATAATTAACCATTGATTAAATTAAACACATTCAGATGCAATCTATAAAGCAAGCAGGGATGCATTGGTTCAAATATCGCGATGTTGTTATTTGATCTAAGGGGTCTCACCTTCTTGGTCCTTCAGCTGGTAGTATGCCTTGACAAACGCTGCGTGCGACTCCGTCGTCCACGTGAACCTGGCCCTCGCTTTCTTCCTCTCCGTCGTCGCCTCGAAGTTGTTGGAGCCCTTGTCGGACACTTCTGGCGCGCCCCTCTTCTTAGATGTGTCCTTCGTCACCGCCTCTTGGCCGTCACCACGGCTGCTTCCTGCCGCTGACGCCTCTTGAACGTCACTACGCCTGTTCTCAGATGGCACCAGCGCTGGAGGTTGCGCCAACGCCGCCTCTTGAACGTCACCACCCCTATTCACAGCGGCCGCTGGCATCGGAGGCTGCGCCAATGCCACCTTTCGAACGTCACCACGCCTGTTCCCAGCCGACGCCGATGGTGGCAGCGGTGCCAACGCTGCCTGTTGACCGTCACCCCGCGTTCTACCTGCCGGCAGCACCGGTAGAGGCGGCGGCGCCACAGCCGCTAGAGCCGCCGCCAAGTGATCGCTTGGCAGCGATGAGGCCTGCGTGGGGAGCGCGCTGAGCCTCCGGCGCAGGACGTGCTTCCATATGATCCTGATCGCCTCTGACGTTATCGGCTTCACCATGTAGTCGCACGCGCCGTCCATCACCGCCCTCATCACCGTCACCACGTCTTCGCCATCGGAGAACACTGCGACACATACACACACATGCATTGTCGTCCATGCAGAATCAGGAAGAATTTTTTTCTCGAAGCAAAAACTAGCAAGAAAAAAAACTTTTTGAAGAAAAATATTAGCTCGAGTAATCGTCCTTGCGATACATCGATCAGATCGATCAATCTGCGTGCATCGACTTAACTGATGACAGGGAGCCGGCCCTTGACCCCGTGGAGGAGATCGAAGCCGTCCATTCCAGGCATATGGACGTCGGTCATGACGATGTCAAAGTAATCCTCCTGAATCTGGTCAAGCTCTTGCAGCGCTTCTTCTGCTGTCGTCTTGCCCGTCACTGCAGATCGAACACACACACAGACAATATTAAATACAATATTGCCTTAAAAAATATTAGAACAAAAGGGGAAAATAAAAATGAGTACAAAATTGGACATGTTACGTATGGGCAAAACTTGCAGAAATTCAAAACCAAGGAATTTGAAAATTATTGTGTTTGAATTGTTCACAAGAAAATAATCATAGGTTTTGACGGATTAAAGAGGGGGAAGAAAAGAGGGAACATGTATTTCCTATGGAAGAGGCATATAGGAAAGCATCTGCAGGATTTTTGCAACCATATTTCTTTGGTGTGACAAAAAGTTTCTCAATAATTGTAATCCCCGAAAAAACAAAGAAATTTCATTTAATACAAATCATCCCTACAATGCTACTCCGAGTGATGATGTCCAGAACTCCAGATTTATTCCAATAGAATAAGCAATAGAAAAGCAGAAAATTAAGAACCCCAAATAGAAAAAGAAAAAGGGAACACGATATATATGTTCGGACCAGAGTAGCCGGAGAGGAGCAGCATAATCTTCAGATCCTCGAGGTAGCCTGCATCGTCGTCGACGACGAGCACGTGCAGCCTTCCAAGGAAGCCAGCCGCCGGGAGCTTGCAGCTGGGAGGCATCGCGTTGTTGTCCGCCGCCATTGCCGACCTGAACTACCGACCGACTGCCGAATCCTCGGGAACACTGCTAGTTGACTGCCGAGAGACGAATGTTCTATCCCACTCTCTCTCTCTCTCTCTCTCTCTCTCTGTGATAACTCCAAGGTCAACAGAGCTGACAAGACTTTATGACAACAAACAAGGCCAGCGGCCAGGCTCCTGCCGTAGTGATTAGTAATAAAGGAGAACAAGACGGATACATGAGTAAATGAAGTGAAAAGATAAATGATTGGCAATTGATACGGACCGTTCATACTCCAAGGTCCCACGTTAATTTCTGTGAAAAACAAGCGGTATATTGTGAGTACTGAACCGGCCGCCCACTGGTTTGTTTTGTCAAATGAGGCATATAGCGGATTTGATGAACATGCCGTTATATTTTGCAGGGTTTACGATGGGACGTACCTGCATCATTCCTCCATTTTTTGCTCGATTGATCGATGCAACACTCGCATGGCACATGCATCGCACGATATACAGACGAGCAGTGGATACATCACGCGCGGTAGCCGAACACGTATGACAAGAGGCTGCAGCGGCAGAGAAATATATGAGCTAAGCGACAATACTGATCAGTTGAATATAAAATGTATATGAAATTAAAATGATCATTCAAACGGTGTTTTCAAAAGCTAGGCGCCATTCCTTAAAAAAAATTGAAAAACTGACGTGAGCTAGCATGCATGGAATCACTCAGGCGGCCAGCCAGCTTGAGGACGCATGGGAGCTGTGCTGATCTCTGGGCTCTCGCTAGCTGCCTTCGTTTGGCTGCTGGTGTATTGGTGATTAATCACATGCATGTACCGTGAGGTTTCCCGTTAACTAGTTTAGGTATACGTACTTGGCCCTGCAGATACCACTGCTTTCAACATCAATCACCACATGCATTACAGATGTAGATTTGAAATTCGATCGGCCGACTGCTTCTGAATACCGAGGTGACGCGTCTGAATTTGTTCCGAGTATACACTTACAATGACGCTATAAATTAAATTCCCTTACTTTATTGACGTTCCTGCCTTTTCCATATATATATTTTTAATCTGACGAGCTATTTGTATTATCCAAACGAGTATTGCTCTTGCCGGACGAGCTAGAGAGAGCAGAAATTCTCTAGAAGGGTGTTTTCTTTATAAGCTAGCTTTATTCTCTCTTGAAATACATAAGTAACTTCTAGCGTTTAAAATATATTCTAAAATATTAACAAATTCTCTGCCTTGTTTCTCATGTCAACTAATCACAATAATCTCTTATTTAATTTTTCTACCTACTTTCTCTTCTTAACTAATTAACCACAAGCATTCCTTAATTATATTTAGAATGGATGCATGTATGTGTAGCAGAATGAATAAATATAGCCCGATACTACACATACCTAGCATGCATTACAGTGAAAAACTAGTATGTCTCTATGCATTATTTAGACTGGCGGATGTTCTCATGCAGTTTTATGTGGAGCAAGATTCTATACCAACTGGATTTGATTGACATCTCCCTCAGCTTATGTTTCCGAAAATATTATAATTTGTATACAACAATACCAATAAGTCGTCACCATTATAATCTGAACCGTATCCATCACGATTAAACTGTTTAAATGTCTCATTTGTTTCATTATAATGGGAATTCTTAAGGCCCTAGAATGAGTGTGGTTGCTCTTTTTTTCAACCTTTGTTACTAATATTATATATTTAAATATAAAAAACTATTCACGACAGCACGCATGGGACCACTCAGGCGGCCAGCTAACTTAACGATGCATGGGAGAAGCTGACCTCTCGCTGAGCTTTTGTTTGGCTCCTGGCGTATTGGTGCTTAATCACATGCACGGACCATGAGATTTGGCGTGAACTAGTTCAGGTACCTATATATGTTCTATACAGAAGTAACCACTAAAATATAAATATATCAATTATTAATTACTACATATTAAAAATTATTATTTAGAGTATCTTATTATCTATAATTTATTATACCATCATCACCATATTATTTACATATTATTTTAATATATATATATATTATTTCTATAATATATAATATATATGTATTCCACAGCAAATAGCAACACGTCAACTACTACATATATATATATATATACATATACATATATATACAAATACCGTACATTGCTTTCAACATCACTAACCACATTGTACAGATGTAGATTTGAAATTCGACCGGTGGGCTGGTTCTGAATACCCTGATGAGGTGAGGCATCTGAATTTATATGTATATTGTAAGTCAACACTTACAATGACGCTATAAATTAAAATCCCCTTACTTTATTGGCGTTGTTAATGCATTTTTCATAAATATTTTTTTAATATGACAAGAGCCATTTGTATTAATTCCAACAAGTGTTACCCTTTCCGGATGAGTTAGATAGATCTGAAAATCTCTCGTAAGGGGGGTTCTTTGTGAGTGTTATATCCTTATGGATGTATGTATGTGTAGCGGAGTGAATATGTATAGTATGATATTACACATAGCTAGCATGCATCACAATGAAACTGGTGGTGGTGGTGTTAGTAGGTTTGTATGTATTATCTACACTAGCAGATTTTCCCATATAGTTTTGCACGGCGCAAAATTCGAAACGAATTAGATTGATCTACATCTCTCAGCTTACATTTCCATAAATATAATTGTAGTCGGGATTTGCTTGCTACTAGGCGTCCAATTGCACGGTCTCGGATGTGACACTGCGCGGTTGGACGCACTACCCTGCCAACCCATGGCTCAAGATGGGTCTCGCTCCTGATGGTCCATTTTATGTTTTGCCCACCTTGGTATCACAGCCACTTCTACAAAAATCTTCCTATCGGTTCTATGGATATTCCTATCTTCTTCTCAACCATTCTCTTATGCTGCTTGATATAAAACTTAGTTTTCTACTACGAGACTATCTGATACGGTCCCTACTCCGAAATTTTTATCCCGTGGAGCTAGAGCTGGTACCAAACACTAGATAATATAAAGTGGAGCTACCACTCCACTCCTAAAAGTTACACTACAAGGGTGGAGCAGCATTCCCATCGCTCCTCAGCGATCCCTTCACCCTCGGAGTAGGAGTTGTACCAAACAAGCCGTAAAAATCTAAGTGTAATTCTTTTTGATTTATGTTGGCAAGACATTCAATTCCACTCAATCTCTGCTTCCTCCTCCGTTTGTACGGTTGATGTTGCTAACCATTGGAAGCTAGATTGAGCAAGGATTGCATTAGGTTGGTTTCCCTACCATTGAAGAGTGTTGTGTCCTTCTAGGCTTCACCGTGGCTAGCTACGATGTAAAGATGCCATCAATTGATCGAATAAATGAATGCTGGTTTTGTAGAAGAAGAAGACAGATTCAGCCACTAGAGTAGTGGAAGAACACTACTATAGAAAACATTTGTCTGGGCAGCACATAAGCCGTTTACACGGACGTTTTCTGAACCATCTCTAACCAAGTGCCTGCAGAAATCAGGTCTCTATGCAGGTGCATCAAGAATTACCCGGAAAAATATATTTACACAGATGAATATCTTCAGTCTCCACCTAAGAAAATATATTTACGTAGATAGATATCTTCAATTTCCATCTATGGAATACATTTTACATGGGCTGTTACTAAAGTAATCCGCCCAAGGAAATACTTTTCATAGGCAGATATAACATAGAACCACCTGCATTATTGTATTACAGTAAAAAAAATGCAGCAATGCATACCCATACAAAATATTGACATATTTTTTATCAGTATACATGAACAACAACGTATTACATATTCATAGCCACATTCATATCAACTGGACAATTACATAGATAGAGATACCTATTGTCTATATCAATACATGGAAACATATATAGTTTTTAGTCATATTAATTCACTCTCTACCACTGGCTCACATCAGATATATAGTGTAATTACTCTCTAAGATGTCAACTCCATACAGGTCCTCAACAGCAATTAATGCATTATGTAAGCACTTTCTTTTGCATTAACATATCGATAAATTATGGCTCCAAAAAATATGAATTGGTTTCGCTCTGAACAAAAATAGATGTACAACTGATGTTTGAAGTCGTCAACCAAATAGGGCTTAGATTGAGTGAAAGTGTATCCATTCTCATTCATAACCTCAAGTAAGATGTATTACAAGCTAGCTTCCATTAGCACCTTAGGAGCTTCACCCTACACATATGAAAATTCAGTAACTATTAGTATCAATATAATTGGTGGTGGAAATTATGAGATTAAAGTAGCACTTCAATCGAAAGGGCATTCAAAAGTCTAAGAGGCAAAAACGACACATCATCATCATCTTTAAACCCTTTTAGTTTGAAATAACTAGAGTCAAAGAAAAGTATGTCACTTTGTTCCTTAAGTTGATTGGTTGCTTTCATGATAATACCAAGGACACATATCTTGATGGTCACACTCTGCCGTGGCTCGCATAGCAATTGGGGTATTGTCATCTCTATATCTATATTGATTAATGGTAATTTATACCTTGTACATACCGTCATCAGTAATTTATGTCCGGTACTTCAGATAATTGATATATGCTTTGTTGCATACATGTCTTAAATACCATACAGGGTCAATACACTATAAGAGACATAATACAAAATTGTGCATTATAAAATTGGGCACCTTGTGTGTGGGGTGAAGGCCACTTGAGGTCATCATGAAGTAAGATATCGGGTGAGTGACTTGGTACATGAGCAGCCATTCTATGAATCAAGTAAAACAGTTAGACCTATACCATCAAACCACACAGTGTCTTAGTCAATTAGTGTAGGCACTATACCATCCAAACCACATAGACATATCGTTGACCTGCCATTATGTAATAATTTGATAAAATAATACTCTCATATTGTCTACAAGGTCCCATGCACTTAACAATCAACTTTCTAAAGTGAACCCTATTATACAAGGTCAAAATAAATGACACGGTTTCAGGTCAACGACATATTTCCATGTCTTAGTCAGATAGTATAGGCACTAAACTGTCTAAGCCATGTCAAAATATCGTTGACCCAACACTATGTGATAGTTTGACAAAATAATCAACTAATATTGTATACAAACTATTGCATGTCGAAACCCTAAAATCTAGGCAAGAAATTGAGTAGATCTATTACCGCCTTACATGTTGCCAACCAAAACCCTGAACCCTAGGCTAGAAACTGAGTAGATATATTGAAACCCCAATGAGCAATAAGCAAACTTGCTTTTCGTGGAGCAACAAGCAAGCTTGCTTAAGTAACCATCCTCATGCAAGCTACCAAGAAACTCCAGCGATAGCAGTAACCGGGACGGTATTTCCGGATGTGTTGTGCTAACTGTGGGAGAGATGACGTGCGATACAGTGCTCAACTCAATGTGGTTAGGTCTACTTCGCCGTAGTGCAAGCCAAGGAGGTGTAGGGAAAGAGTAGGAGGAGTGTTGTCATGCCTAGAAATTCACTAGTAATTTCTGAACAAATTTGTGCATTTAATCATCATCTAGAAATCAGTCGAGAGACACAAATTAACAGTTCAATATATATATCGAACATAACTAATGAAATAAATACTTACGAAAGAGGCACTTAGTTCTCACCATGAAGAAAACTACAGCAAAGAGGAAAAACTAGTGAGGTTTCAACTCCACGCCCACAAGCAACTTAATTGGGTTATAAGCCAAGAGTTTTCTCCTTCAAAATCTTTCTTCAACTGAGGTTGATGATTATTACAAGGTGAGTATATGAAAAACTCAGCAAGCCACATAGTAAATATGTAGATGCATGGGATATGGCAAAGGAAGGCATAATAGGGTTTATTTGCAAAAACAACATTTAATAAATATGTAATAGTAGTAAAATCAATAGAGTAATTAAGCAATATTAAGTCATCCCTGAACAGCGCATCGGTGTTGCACAAGCCCAAACCCAACCCTAAACAACCAATCCCGGTTGCATAGATCTAATCTCTCCACACAATTAACTAACCATTCCATATAGGAGTTTACCTGTCACCATTTTACCAAATTAATATCATTATTGAGTAGTGTGGGACTAATCATAAAAACATTGTTAAACTCGCCCATAACTATGGGCTCAGCTATTCGAATAGTTTGCTCAAGATGTACAAATTTAGTCACAAGACATGATTCCACACATGTTTCTATGCCCCAAAATACTGCCATGGTATTGAAAAGGGAAAAATCATGACAAGACCCTTCACATAACACAACTCAAAGTAGTTCACTGTACCTAGGATCCTTGTCTTTCCTTCTCCCAAAATAGACTCTCCAAGTGTCCCTCGTGGGCTTATCTCCACCACTTCTCAGTCTGATGCCCCACAACGGATCATCCTATACAAAAAGTCAGGTCATTGCCCATGTTAACTTGTGGTTAGTACAATGAATGCTTCACAACAATAGCTTGTGAACCAATCCTTAATATTCATGAGCACGACCATCAAAACACACCATTAGTCAAGTTTTAATTAGAATATTCATTGACCAACTATGGCAATTCATCGTGAGCTACCATTAATTAACCTTTATTAATCATAAGTGAATCATTAATTATTTCACATAAAATGATACTAGTGTTTCTAAGCATAGCTAAGTAATTATACTAATATCTAGCCAAATCAATATATAAAGTCCAAGCTAGTTAAATTATATCCTAAGGTAATAATATAATCAATACAAATTGGCCATAACAAGATACATAGGTTCACACCACCCAATGACATTCGAAAACAAATGCATATTTGAAGTAAAGAGAGAATTTAAATATAGGTTCAACATACTCAAAAGGGATTTTGGATCTATATCACTTGCCTTGCAATTAAAGGTCTTCAATTAGTTTTCCAAAACATTTTTGATGAACTTGTGATCCTCCAAAACGTCAAAAACTACACGCTAAGACACAAAATAAGGAAAAAGACTAAGAAACTCCAAATAAATGGTACACATAAAGTTCATTGATAGGTAGATCTTGAATTTAGAAGAACTATGAGTCTTAAATGACTTGATTTAAAGTTTGTATGAATTAGTTATGAATTTTATAACTTTCAATCCAATTAGACCCTTTTTAAAAGAATCTAAATGATTTACTACATTATTATTATTTATTTTTACACAAAAAACACTAACGATGTCAACTCTGGAGAGAGGAGGCTAAGTCCACAAACACATGTGACCCACATGTCACTAAGACGATGGTTGCTGGTCCATGGTGAACCAAGTTTATAGAAGTAGTTCACATGGATGGATGGCTAAGAACGATTGACCACTATTGACCTAGATCGGACAGCTAAAATCGATACCGATATGGGAAAGGAGGGGATGCCATATGGCACCCTAGTGGCAGCCACAGTGGATAGAAGAACTGATGAGGTGATGACATGGCAACACTACATCAGCTCACTGGCCGATAAGCATGGGAACCGTGGCTCCAACGAATGGTGGTGCGGAGGCAGAAACAAAGGGCACCACGATGATGAGAGGAGTGTAGCGATGGTCACCAACATGACAACAACGATAGGTGCTGAAGGGAGAGGCCGGCAACGAGGTCGAAGCGGCGATAGCTTCTGGAGAAGATGATAATGGAGTCATTTCAATGGTGTCTAAGGAAAGAGGAGGTGCAGCCGGGCTTCCTCTTGTCATTGCGGTGCCGACGAAAGAGACAGCGTAGCCTTGAGGTGAAAGAGGCGACGTTGTGGCTTGGCTAGAGCGGTGGACAGCTACAGAGTATGTGGGAGCAAGCGAGGAGGTGGCTAGGTCATAGGAAAAGCTCAGAAAAAGGGTAGACACGGTAGAGAGAAGGGTGGCCATCCTATTTATTGGCTTGGGAGGAAAATCTGACTCAGATTTGATGCATATCGGCAGTGAAAAAGCTAGGGTTCACCGGTTAAGGATAGAGCTTGATTCTATGTTGATTCCCTATGGTTTGGCTATGAAACTTTGGGGAAAAGGAAGAGGACGATAAGTTAAAACTTGCCAACCAATTTCTGGAAAAGATCAATGAAGCAGCTTGATTTGGCGCAAGGAAGTGGCAGTGCCGGTGGCGTCGGGTGGCTGGACTTCAGCCAGAGGTAGGAGATGCCACTGATGCATAGGCCCAGCACAATAGTGGGAGGAGGCGGCGAGGCACACAGCTGGGCTAGCACTTGCGAGCCGAGGCGGAGAAGGCTAACGTGCAGCTGGGCCAAACTGGCCTTGCGGTGCGGTGTTTATGGCCTTTCATGAAAGGAGACGGACTAGCTTGATGGCAAGCTGGGCCAGAGGGAGGAAGGCAGACCAGAGACACAAGCAAACCACCCGTGAAAACCATTTTCATAGATGGTTGTGAGCGTGTGCTGCCTGTGAAAACATAATCCATAGTTCAAAATATTTGTAACGGGTAGACTAAACAACAAGAAACCCGTGAAAGTTGTTTACATAGCCGGTTGTATGGACATAGTGCCACAATATTAAGTTCTTTTTTTTGTAAATTCATAGAAAATTAATATGGACTCTGATTGAGATAAATAACATATCTATGTGAACCTTATAGTGGCTTTAGTTTGGTTAGGTATATCAACCTTGAAATTCAGTCACTCACTATTAGTTACCTAGCATAGCATTTGACCTTAATTTGTTAGATATCATGACATTAGTGAAAATCTGTATAAAATTGAGTAGTTTCGAAGGGTTTGACCTAACCAAACTGTAGAAAATGTATTAAGGATCACTTTGAAACTTTTTAAATCCCAGTCAGCCTGAATTTTCTATAATCTTTTTGAATAATATGAAAATTATCTCTAGAGGCAGTTACTTATATGAGTTACCTGAAAAAATTGACCACATGTCAGTGAAAAGTCACATTTTTACATGTCTATTTGATAGTGAGAATCCATATTTCTAAGGTGAATAGCATAAGATATTATATTGTACAAGAAGAAATATATAACATATATTAATTTATGTTTCCATAAAATATTCTAATTGGACTCACTTGACATATTCTAAGCTATACTAACTGGTAATATATTATAAAGCAAAAGTATTTCTCTAAACAAAATATTCTATGTAGGACAACTTGTCATACTATAGTCCTAAAAACTTGTTGCAACTAGTTATGTTATGTGCTAGCTTTGTTGCCATCGTTGAACAAACATTCACAACTAGCCCTATACCGAAGCAGGCGCTAGGTGCCAGTATCGAGGGCTAGCGGTCTGCCCCATTTGGGACTCGACGCTAAGGGCCAGTCATGCGGCTTCTCCGAAGGCTACGCTTTTGCTAGAACCTCCTTCGTGCTCGCTAGCATCCTAGACCTCTGCACACCGGCACCTTTTCCTCTACAACCCTCGTCATTGTCATCGTCATCATTAACGTCAGAGCCCTTCTTCAATGGGGACCCATACCACCACTTGAACTCATTGTCTACTTCATCCTCAGGCATTTCACCTGGTGGTAGTGATAGAAACAACGAGGAGGTGTCACCGAAGGAGCTTATTGAGATGTCCTTCTCCTGCTCCTCATTGGTGGTGATGTATTGTGGCTGCCATAGTGTGTCTGCCATTGCTGGTAAGAGTGGAGAAAGGTGAGATGGAAAGAGGGAGTGCATGGTGAGAAAACCACCATTGCTATCTATTTATTAGAAAATTGAGGTGTCATGGGAACTGAGAAGGCGAGGCATGTTAGTGAAGGATGTGACTGTCATCCAGCAGTTTGTCTTCTAAGGAGAGAGTGATCAGAGTCCATGTGAAAATTGATGGTAGTAGATGTAGTTGAAAACTTTGAATTAATGGCATGAGGAAGACAAAATGATAACGTCACAAGCAAACATTTAAGAGTACTGCAGCGGTCGACGACGTGTTGCCTGTGTAAATATATGTATTTTTTTAGCCAGCACCTTAAGACAACCTCCTACGTGTATCATGTTATTACATACGACTGCTAAAAGATGTTGCCCAGGTAAATTGAAACGATTTTCATAGGTAAAGTTCATCAACATCTGCCCGTGGTATTCTATTTACACAAGTGGCTTTTTAATCCTCTATCCTAATAAATATAAAGCATTTATTTTGTTTTTTTTTATCCGCATGTGAAATTAAAGGTGAGAGGCCTACGAATCATTTTGTAATAGTAGAAGACAGATCTGGCTAGAGTAGAGGAATAAAGCGCATCTAGCCAATAGAGTACAAGAAGGTGGACAGTACTTTTTTTTGTTGGATTTTGACATTGTTATAGCAATCAATTGTTTTTATCTGTTCCACCTTACTGTATTTGAGTGTTCATCTTGGATGTTGCACATGATGCATACTACAGACAACGTTTTTCTTCATGCTGCAGTCGATTTTGTTCAATAATGCACATAGTGATTTCTTGATATTGTAATTACTATTTTTCATTGTTGCATGGGGTTGAAAATTTTTCACCGCGTGATGAAACATTTGAAATATTTTTTATTAAAATATTTTTCGCTGAGTGATAGAAACATCTAAAACATTTCTTGTTAAAAACATTTTCACTTAGTGATAAAACATCTGAAATTTTTCTTTATAACAGTGAAACACTGTCTGACGATTTGCAAAAAATCAGATATCTAAGGCATAGTCACTAGACCCATCATAATTGAATGTTATAAATTTCTCATTCTTTCTTTGATTAACATGAAAAATTTTAGTTTTTAGAATAAGTGTGGTGGCTTCTTTTTTCAACTTTTGTTACTAATATAATATATTTAAATATTGATGCTTAAATTACCCATATATATAGTATAAACATAATTTTTCTAAATTTCATCGCATGGGAAATTCACTGTCCATGGGGGAAAAACATGAATTGCTTTCATAATTGAGAAAATTGTACTAAAAGAGGTACCAATGTTTTATAGTATAAATTTTAATAGCTCATAGTAGCTGAGGTGCTGAGGTACCAAATTTTACGCAACAAAATCTAGTCTTTTCAGTAATTTCACGATAACTAGGTTTCGCCCACAACCGCTCTTGCTACTTGAAGCCAATGGCATCCATATAAATCAGCTAGCTGACCAACTTGGCCTGGCGTAAATCTGACCGCTGCCAAGATGAATGTACTAATTAATGTGGCACTAGAAGGTCAGACATGCTAATCGGCATCACCTTGATCCTATTTTATTGAGTGTCATTTAATTTGTGTCTCTTATTCCATATTTTATGGAGAGTAAATTTATTGAGTACCATCACACGGATAGATGACGAGTTGAAAACTGTGTCATGCTGCTGCTAGTAAAATACCATTTGAAAGGCCCAAAACTACGTGAAATGCCACATCGTCACCATAGCCGTCTCTAGTTGTTATTACGCAAGGGGATATGTCGACTTTGATGCCCGCACGGAAAATTTCGACTTCTGACACCAACATGAGGGGGGAGTTGATGCCTAATATCGTGCATATATAATGATATACAAGATGTACGACTTGTGAAAAGCTATTCTCCTCTTCTTTCTATCATCAACGTCACAAAACTGTCTCACAATAAATATTAGCACGTCACATCGGAATAATCGGAGTAAAAGTTAACATAGCCAACATGCACCATAGGAGCAGCCAGGACGGCTTATGCGAGAAGCACTCCCCACTGGTATAGAATCATGAAATCATATAATAAAAGTTAAATAAATAGAAAAACCAACCTATTCATTTCAATCAACAAATTTACTATGCACTCGTCTCAGACCATAATGATAACCCGATGTCATACTGGCCGCACTAGAGCCATCCAACCTAAACAACCAAATAATACACAAACATCTAATTCCAAACAACCGTGTAGAAAGAATACAAATGCCGTCGCTAAGTACTTCATATATATTCTAAAAGCCCGGAATCTGAGATTTTGATAAGCTAATCATATGCTTTAAACTGCTTAACTAAATATAGCAAATAAATACATCTTGAGTTTCTACATAAAATTATTTACAACTTTCACATTGAGAGAAAAAAAATCTAATTATACTTCTATCATACCCAAACTTAAAAAGACGAATTGATGTGTTGGTTTTCGGACCCAGTTAGCAGCATTATTTTTGTAATTTATCCTAAAACACTTATCTAAATTATACCAAACTAGCGTGACAGTATTTACAACTTTTATTTACACCATAAAACTTAATTTCTAACAGATTAATACCATATTTGTTTTACTATTTTAGCCTAGAGTTTTACTATTTCTAACAGATTAATACTGACAACTACGCTTGATTCCAATTTGAAATTTATGCATCTAGGGACTAATTAGAGATTACCCTGCAGCTAAAAACTCAATTTCTTGACAAACTTGGCATTCCCTAATTTTTCCTTCTTGCCCTATTCTTTTTCTTCCCATCTTCCTGTTTCACTGCCTCCTTACTGTTACCGGCCGACAGCAGCAAGCGCCAACCGTAGCAGCACAGAAGCAGGCGTAGCGAACAACAGCACATACCGACAGCAACATAAGGTAGCAGCAGCGCAGAGCATCAGGCGAAGGGCAGCTCCAGGAGCAGAGAAGCAAGCTAGTCCCCAATTAAGCCTTGGGCCTCAACTCGTTGGCTCGCATGCAACTCCGTAAGTCTTTTATCCACCCGGGTGGCGTCCACATGGGCTAGATGCCACTCGTTCACACCAAGATTCGTGCGTAGGTCTGTATTCATTTATGTATTCACAGCGTACAAAGACTAGCCGTTATTTTCGCGGGATCGCCAGGGATACACCACAAGTGGGACCCAGCAGGTCACGTGCCACTACTTGCCGGCTAGGACCCGTATTGGACGCGAGGAAGGAAGCGCAGGGGCTAGCCCACCCTACTGTCATGCCAGCATCAAGAGCCACTGTGCAGCCCAGATTCTTACAATTTGCACACCATGACACATACCCTCCTCGATGTTATCATTCACAATCCTAATCCACTATCCTAAAAACTATCACCGTTAGGACACATCATTTCCATAAGAAGGTCCACATCACTTTCAAAACACCTCAACTGCCAACCTCAAGTCACACGGCTAGATTTACGTATAGAGGACCATCACTGTTGGTGAGAATTCCTCCATCATGATCTTCACCACCACAACAAAGAAGATAGGCCACACACTAAGAAAGCCATCACCTATTATCTGACAGCAGCATACCACTCTATCAATTAAAACCTATCGTCCTCGAGGTTGTCGTCTTATCCCCATTGACACTGTCCACCTACCGTTTCTATTAGAACTTTGCCGTTCCATCAGCCAAAGCTAGCGCTACTGTTTGCCTCTAATAGTGTTGCTGTCACTTTGTCACCGAGGGAATTTAGGGTTGGGAGGAGGCAAGGAAGGAATTACAATGTCCACTCAAATCTAGCCAACCAGATGTCGTTCTCACCGGAGCAGCTGACCTGCCAACGTGGTGCTCCAAGCCCAGCTGCCATGCCCCACCTAGCCACGTCGTGATGCAGAACTCTAGCAGCCCACCAGATCCAACCATACCGAGCCGCCGTCGTCCATGTGCTCGCGCGGGACTCCAGTACTGTCCACTGCTTTGTAGTTGTAATGAAAGGTATAGCGGATGTGATGTCTAATTTGTTTAGTCACAACGCGTATACTACGTGCAACCTCCCAAGGAAGCCAGCCGCAGGGAGTTTGCAGCCGGGAGGCCCCACGACGTTTTCCGCCATTGCTGTCCTGATCAACGAACAACAGTCGTTCGGAGCAGCTAGTTGGTTAAGAGAATGTTCCCTGTCTCTGTCACTCTCTTATCTCTGAGGTCAGACCTGACAAGACAAGACAGTGATAGAAGTGCGGATAAGAGATTGGCCTCTCCTTGTCACAACAAGGCCAGTGATCATGGTCGCCATAATGATTAGCAATAAGATAGATCAAGACGACGAGCAATTAGCTATACATAGGGTTACGTGCATTAATGAAGTGGAAAGAAAATACTACTTAAATGGAGTTGATTGCAAACTGATACTACATGTATACGTACTACAGTACGTTCATACTCCTCCCACATTTTGTGTTGCGACAAATGTATAATTAATTTTGTAGTACCTGTTGTTTTGGGGAAAAAAACCAGCGGTATTTCTGAACCGCCTACTGGTTTATTTTTGTCAAACGAGGTATATAGCGGATTTGATGATGATGCTTAATGTCATGATGCATTACACACTTTGCAAGGCATACGCTGCTTCCTGCGCCATTCCTCCAATTTGTGATCGGTTAATCGATGCAATTCGCATGGTACACGCGTCGCACAACGGACGGACGAGTGCAGTGGATACACCGCGTGCAGTCAGCGAACACATATGACGTGAGGCGGCAACAGCAGAGACATATATGACTATATGACTATATGACTAAGCGACAATTGATCAGTTGACTAAATTTATATGAACTTAAAATGAGCAAACAAGTATTTATTCCAATGATGCTTTTAAAAAGCTACCGGCGTCATTCCTTCAAGAAATGAAAAAACGACGAGCATGCATATAAGGAATCGCTAGGCGGCTAGCTTGGTGATCCATGCAAACATGAGACGACTGGACTATGGGAAGAGAAGAGCTGATCTCGCCTTCGTGTGGCTGCTGGCCGTCTATCAGTGGCTGAAACATATGGACCGTGAGGTTGTGCATGAACTCCTTTAGTATACGCTAAGGTCACTATAAATCTATAAAAAAAATATAGATATCTTTTTTTTTAAAATCACCACTAAAATCAGGAGTATCAGAGTGTTAATGCTAAAATCTGAACAGTCCGATAATGCTAAAGCCGATCGGCTAAGAAGTGTTCGATGACTACAGTGAAGAAGCCGATCGGATTGTAGTGAAGGAAGACTCGGTTTCAGAATGGAAGACTATTCAGATAAAACCGAGTTTGCAGAGGAGCCGTGGAATCCACGACAGGGGTATTTTATCTTTGTAAATTGTAACCTTATCTAATTAGAAAGGTTTAGTTAGTTAGTTAACTTCTTTAAAGATATTTTTCTTTGTTTTTATTAGGAAATAACATCCAATGGTTGTAAACACGTCGGACTCTGTAAATCTAAAATATAAATATAGACCCCATAGAAACATGTAATCTATCTCTCGATCAATATGATCTCGGCGCATCGCCACCCTAGTTCATCTAAGTGTTTACCGGCGGGTTCTGGCTCTCGACACGGGGCTACATCGGTTAAGTCCGATCTCCAGTGAAGAGGTAAGTCCCACCACTATCTTGATATATTCTACTCTGTCTAAGGCTGCATCGGTTAGATTTGACCTCTTAGGTCGATCAGACGTATCGCATCACGTCCGTGCAGGGCCTATCGGCCTGTTAAGCTCCCTCTGTCATCGTTAATTTCGTGTTACATCGGTTAGATTTGACCTACGGGGCTGCCAACGGTAGATTGAGCTTCAGGCTTATAGTTTTCTGCACGGCGTCTCATCGGAGTGCTAGCCGATGAGTTATCCATGCTCTGAGCTTCACACCCAGCGCATCAGCCCCTCGGCCGATACGCATTAGCCTTTAGAGGTGTCCCTTGACGCGTAACGCTAAACGCATCAGTCTCCCAGCCGATACGCATCCACCTTCAGAGAGGCGTCCACTCATCAGTTCAGCTAGCTGATGAATTTGTTCCTATCTTTGCTTCAGGACAGCCGATCCGGCGTCCTCCGTATCATCGTTGTTGGCCTCGTCCTCGTACTGTCTCGGTTAGGTCCGATCTTCAAGGTTCGGTGTTAATGGCGCTGTCACGACGGGCGACGGGTCTCGTGCTGTCATATCTGGAGCGGCATCGGCTTTGCAGCCCGTGCCTTTTAATACTATTCTTTGCCAGTCCACATATGTCTTCATCGGTTTTTCCAGCCGATGAATGACCGTTACGGCTTCCATCGGCTATCCGAAGGGATCCTATGCGCTTTGCTATCCTCTGAGTACACTCCGGTTCTTCCATCGGCTCTGCGGCCGATTCCTCGTCAACACCTGTTCATGTCCACATCGGCTCCCCAGCTGATCGAAGAGCTTCCCGATTCCTATTGGCAAATAGCCGATAGCGAGCGCCTGTATCGGCCCACCGTCCGACGGATCTACTCATCTCACTTCCTTGTCAATTACAGAGTCAAATTGATTGGCACACCCGTACCTGTACTGTCGCGCCGGAGCCGATCAGACCCCACGGCCCCCGATGCACGTATCTCGAGCCACGAAGAGAAGTCGACCGATCTGCACTAGAGCTAAGCAGACCTCCCAGACGTTCGGCGTGTTCGCGCCGGAGCGCGCGAGGGATCTCGGCGCGAACACATAGTGTAAAAACATTTTTAAGAGGTATTTTTAAAAAAATGTCTAGAATACTTTTAGCTTGAAGACACTTTACATATTTTTAGCACATCTATTATAGAGACAATTTGTAGGCCACTTTGTAATTTATCTCATATCTAAAGACATTATCGTAAGGTATTAATTTTAACCTCTCTGGAGGCACGTTTTAAGGAGGTTAATTTGTGCTAAGTATCTAAATATAAGTAACATAAAGCACATATAAATAAGTAATGAGATCGTTAGTGCAGTGAAGATAAACGAGAAAATTCAACATGTACCAAGTTATTGGCCTGGTTCCTGAAAATGCCATCCACAACTTTTGAGGTCCATTACAAAGTTCCGAATTTTGCCACATCCAGCACTCTTTCCGTTATCTTTGAACTGGGAACGCTCAAGCGAACTTTGGAGCGCTGAATGCCCATTGAGCTCACCCTGGACATGATTTTGGTTCCTGACCATGGCAGCATAGGCTATCACCCTGGACATGATGTTGGTTCCTGACCATGGCAGCATAGGTTATCTCCCTCTTCCCCCACATGCATCTCCTCCTCCCGTGGTGCAGCAGCTCCACTCTGATCAACGACGACCACACCGGGATGATACAAGATAGGACCTTCACCTCGTCCACCTGCTGCACAGTGCACAGCAATCATGGGTTCTCTGGTGTGCTTCCAGGCGGCAGCAATAGAAACATTGGAGTAGCCTGTTATGTCACCCTGGAGGCTCTCCCTCTTGTATCCCCAGTTGGCACCGCAACACAAGGTGCAAATCGTGGAGGCATAACGATGTGGGGCCTTGACAATGTTGTCTCCATCTCGCTGCCGATCGTCGCCAGAGACGAAAGTAGATAAGTTTTTTAAATCGATTGAACGTTGTGCTCGCTAATTTCGCGAGCAAGTAAACACTAAATTGGGTTGCTCAATAGCTGTGTTGATTTTACAGCTCAATTGGTTGGATTACATACACGATTACACGGCCGCAACCATGAACTCCAATCTATGCACGCGCACCATGACCTCTGACGAAATCGCGCCATCGTGGGTTCCATCCGCTATGTGCCACGATCTCTATTTCGTTCGCAAACACGTGAGTTCATGCGCACGCCACCCACTCCTAGCCTTAATTCTGCTCCAAATCAAGCGGGATTATATAACAATCTCCTCCTAATCCTAACTCGATCCTATCTAAGCTTGATAATGTCGATTTTCTCGTGAAGTTCGTAGAATCTCGTTCACCCAAGCTATTTGGTCAGGATGTCTGCTAGCTAATCTTCAATGCTCATGTGATCCACGCCGATCTTCCCATTCTTCACACATTCATATAGGAAGTGAAACTTGATGTCAATATGCTTGTTCTTGTCATGGAGAACGGGATTCCTACTGAGCGCGATCGTGGATTGGTTATCTATCTATAGGAGCGGCGGCTTGATCTCAACGCCAGCAATGTCGTGCAGCAACCGCACAAGCCATACAGCCTGGCACGCTCTAGCTGCTCCCGTCATATACTTTGCTTCGCAAGTCAAGAGGGCCACTGCTTTCTGCTTCTAAGATTGCCAGGACACTAGCATCTCTTCGAGGAAGAAGATGATCCTGCCAATGCTCCTTCTCTCATCAATATCTCCCCCTAGGTCACTGTCATTGTATCCTGTCAGCACGTAGTCCATCTGTCTATTGTCAGAATTGCAATGCTTGGGGTAGAGAATTCCGCAATCGATTATGCCGGCGATGTAGCAGAGTATATGCTTCACGATGACGAGGTGCTCTAGCTATGGTTTCTCCATGAAGTGGCTCACGTATCCGACCATGAATGTGATGTCAGGCCTTGTGTGCACGAGACACCGCAAACTCTCCACCAGGCTATGGTATGTCATCGTATCGACCTCTGATATTGAGCTAGACCTCCATCGGCATGTGGCAGGGGTTGCAGCCCGCCATGCCTGCCTTCTCTAGAAGCTTGTGGGCATATGCTGCTTTTCTCAACGTGATGGCGCTCACCCCTTGCTTCACTTCTAGGCCGAGGTAGAACAAGAAAAGGCCAAGGTCACTCATCCAGAAGCGATGGCGCATCTGGTCTTTAAACGTGTCGACCTCCTCTGACATGGAACTAGTGATGATCAAATCGTCGACGTACATGCCCACCACCACACCAATGTCGCGGCGCCCTTGGCGTACATGTCATGTTCACTAGTGCACCTAGTGAAGCCGAGTTCGTGCAGGATGCTATCCAATTTCGCATTCCATGCCCGTGGCACCTGCCGAAGTCCATACAAGGCCTTCTTCAACCTCAAGACCTTGCTCTCATGCCCTGCTACAGTGAAACCCAGTGGCGACCGGACATACACCTCCTCCTTGAGGTCTCCATT
This sequence comes from Oryza coarctata, assembly GCA_030770085.1. NCBI lineage: Eukaryota > Viridiplantae > Streptophyta > Magnoliopsida > Poales > Poaceae > Oryza > Oryza coarctata. The sequence goes on from CM061471.1 coordinate 13,635,598, forward strand.
CAAGAACGTCGACTTGACATCCATGTGATAGACAAGATCTCGACCAAACATACACCTTCTCGCTCTAGTTTGAGCCTCGCAAAAGATTATTGCCATCTAGATCTCGACGCGGAATAGCTCCGACTCCGTTGTGCTGGAATTGGCTACGCTGCTCTAGTCCTAGGCTTTTGCCTCGTCGAACACCACATTGCGCAAGATATACACACGTTCGGCCGTCGGATTGTAGAACCTGTATGCCTTGGACCCTAGCTCGTACCCGATGAACACCATCGGTGTGCTTCGGTCGTCTAGCTTCTGCTAGTGTCTACCGCCCACCTTGACATGTGCCACACATCCGAAGGTTTGGAGGAAATGGACTAGCAGTTTTATCCATTCTAGGCTTCAAAGGGGGTCTTGCTGACCAACTGAGGATGAACACGTCAGTCATCACTGCCTCCTCCTAGAGCCAACCCGAGACCTTCTTCACCTTCAACATGCTTCTGGCCATGCCAAGCACCGTCTAGTTGCTCCTCTCCACAACGCCATTCTGCTACGACGTGTATGGCGCGGTGAAGTGGAGCTGAATGCCTTGCTCTTCGCAATAGTCACCAAATGCCAGCGTCGTGAACTCCCCACCACAGTCAGTGTGGAGCATGCCCAGCCTCCTCCTTGCGTTCGCCTCTACGCGCGCCTAGAGATAGGTGATCGCCGCTGCAGCCTGATCCTTTGATGCCAGTAGGACAAGCCACATGTAGTGACTCTTGTCATCTACGACGAGAAGGAACAAGCACTTGCCACCTGGTGTCTCTGATGTGATCGACCAGTAGAGGTCCGCATGTATGAGGTCAAGCAAGTGCTCTGCGCGGTATTTGCTGGCCGCCGGGAACAGATGCCACCGCTGTTTCCTGGCCAAGCAGCTGTCACAGACCTAATCAACATGGTCGATTGACAGCAATCCACATACTAGTCCTCCCCTCGATTTCGCTCTGAGCCCCTAGAACCCCAGGTGTCCGAACTTGGCATGCTATTTCCAAGCCACCTCAGAGCTCCAGGAGCGAGGGACACCGGCTGGTCGATGTCTATGTCGAGTACGTATAGTTGACTTGCTGAGAGCCGCACCTTCACCAGCAGACGTTGCATTTCATCCCATATCCTAAGAACTCCCTTCTCGATCAGGACCTTGTGATCGTCCTCATCAAGTTGCCCCAAGCTGACAATGTTTGTCGTCAGCCGAGGAATGTAGTAAACTCTGGCAAGCACGCAGTGTTCCCCGCTCTTGCACTTGAAGAGGATTGTCCCGCAACCCTCAATTACAACCATGGACCTGTTGCTGAAATGAACAGTGTCGTGGACGCCGATGTCTAGCTCAGAGAAGGTTGCGTGCTCCCCTATCATGTGATTCATCACGCTAGTGTCGAGGATCCAACGCGTACTCCTGCCATCACCCTTCTCGCCATGCTGCACGAATAGCTTATCCTCATCATGGTGTTGGCGGACGCCAAAGCCACGAGCACGACGGGCTCCAACTCCTTCTTGACAAACATCCACGGTGTGTTGCCTTTTCCCTCGATCTAGATGATGAGTCCATCTAGACAAGGAACAGTGATGACAGAGGTCATCCCCAACATCAGCGTCCTCTCGGTGGGCACCTCCTCAGCTTGCACCGCATAGACTTGCTCGTCCTTTTTCTTCTTACAACAATCGCGAGCCTAGTGGCCCATCTTCCCGCAGTATCTACACTCGTCGTTAGTGATCCTCTTCCCCTTGCCAGTTCCATCAGGAAGCTTATGTGGCCTCGGGGCACCAGCGCTCCCGGCATCTCTCCTGCGGATATTGGTACAGTCTCGGCTTTGACGTGATGATGACGAGCGATTATCACCCAATCCTCCGCCGCCTAAGAGTTGAAGGCGTGACGCGATGCACACCACCAACTTGTCCTTGGACAAGTTTAGCTTGGCTACAGGTCCACAACTGTTGTTCCCGCCGAGAATGTGGTGTTTCTCCGTTGCCTTTAGCCAAGTGGTCAGCTCCTCCACCGAGACCTGGCTCAGATCGAGCAGAGTCTTGATCACCATCGTGATTTGTGTGAACTTCAGTGGGATGGCTTGTAGGAATTTGCACATGACATCTTCCTTAGTGATCTCCTTACCTAGGACCGCCAATTGATGAACGATCCCATTGATGCAGAAGGAGAAGTCGTCGATTGTTTCTGTGTCGTGGAATCGCAATCCGTCGAATCCCCGCTGAAAGGTGTTTGCCTTGGCGTGCCGCACCCGCTCGACGCCTACGTGCCTGGTGCAGAGAGTGTCCCAAGCTGCCTTGGCCAAGGGCTTGGTTGCCACTGCACCCATCATCTCTGGCGAAATGGCCTTGGAGATAACCTCAAGCGACATGTGGTCGGTGGTAAAGTCGACGTCAGTGGCGCCAAGGCTCACCACCTCCTAGAGGCCACACGCTTGAAGCATCACTTTCATATGTGCCGCCCAGTCGAATTAGTTTATGCGAGTAAGCGTCAAGTACTGCCTGCTCCCATTCACCTCCTTGGTGATCCGATGAATCATCAGATTCCGCTCGTCATTGCCAGAGCCATTCCTTGGCTCTGGCGTTGCGTCCTGGTGACAGCGATGAAAGGACAAAGCTGATCAACCATGCAGCATGAGCACAAACTTGACGGCACAATAACAAAGCCACTGGCAGTATCTAGCTCTAATACCACTTGTTATCTCCTTCTCGCTACTGACCATCACCGGAGATAAGGAAGAAGATGAGCTCTCTAAATCGATTGAATACTGCGCTTGATAACTTTGCACAAAACAGAGCAAGTGAACACTAAATTTTGCCGCTCAATTGCTACGTTGATTTTGGAGCTCAATTGGTCAGATTATATACATGATTACATGGCCTCAGCCACAAACTCCACTCTATGCATGCACGCCACGACCTTCGGTGAAATCGCGCCATCATGGGTTCTAGCCGCCATACACCACGATCTCTTTTTCGTTCACGCCATCCCACAAACATGTGAGTTCATGCACATGCCGCCCACTCCTAGCCTCAATTTCGTCCTAAATCGAGCAGGAATTATACAACAGACAACCAATGGAGCACAATGATGCAAGGGCATGTCAAGGGAAAGGCCCAATAAAAAATGCCAAGGAATACCCTCATAGGCGCATCAACAGTGAATCTAGTCTACGAAACACCATGGCCACACGAAGGCCTCCGACAATAAAAACTGATTTTGGTGGTCAATGGTCTATCTTATTCATAGCCAGTTGGCCTACCATTTTTCTTGCAGATGGCTTGTTCCTATCACACAGTGCCTCCCTCTCTACCTCCGGCACACGTATGTCTAGCGGCATGCCTTCTGTCATAGAGTACCTAAGGAACAACGAGTTCTAAGGAAGAGATGGGTGGTGTAATTTGGCCCTATTTTTCATCGTTAATGGAAGGGTTGCTAGATGTAAAATACATAAGTTTATATTAGATATGTGGTATCAACTGTAGTTGAAACTATATGTGATACTTTCACAAACCAGGTAAACAACAGTGGTATAGGTCAAATTTTCTAAAAATAAAAATAATCATCCCCGAAGGCCTTAGGTGTGTGTATTGGCATTAACAAAGAATTGCATTTGTTCCCTTTTTTCACTATGATTTGCTACATTAGTAGTACAATTTAACACCTCTAGAAAATACCTCTACTATCTTATAGACAAAAAAAATACCCTAAAAAATGCTACAAGACATAAAGGCATTACAAAATGCCTCTTCTTTTGTAGCGACAATTCGCGAGAAGACACATGGAGACATTTTCATAATGTATATCTCTACCATGTTGTAAAGGCATATGAATGAAAAGGTCAAGAGGTTTGCTCATAAAGACAATGGTGTGGCTTGCTGCTTCTACTCATAATCGTATGCATCAACCTTGATGGTGCTAGAACTATGGTATAGCTACTACAAGGGAAGAGACAAGGCATTGCTTCACTTATTTGAATGGCTGATCATTTCTTGTATAAAGTTTTTAAGACCTGGTTTTCAGAGGGAGCAGTTTGGCATTGTGGTGGAAGCAGTGTTCATCTAGTTGGTAATTGATAGTCGGTCGGTTACCCACTGACTACCGATTAGTCTAACTAGTCACAGTCTAGTCAGTGGCTCCAATATGTCAAGAAATTTTTTTAAACTAATTTTGATATGATTTATACCAAATTTTTAGACCATTGAGCAAATGAGTAATGACAATTGATAATTTGATTGTTGTAATAACAAACAAGTACAATGAAAAGTAGAAAACTGCAATTTTATATGCTATTCATACCTTGTTTTTAAGACGTTGCAGATCCTTTCTATTGTTCAGTTGAAAAAGCTCAACATTCTCCTATAGTGCAAATTATAAACAGCTAGCTGAGCATTGAAATCATCTAGGAATTTTAAGACCATAGAAAACAAACAAACTCACCTGATGCCAATAAAATGTCAGGACCACCATCCTTAAAAATGCTGTAGCAAAATAGAAGTAGAACAGAACAACAGTGAACAGTCAGCTCAAAGTTCAAAGCTTACATGATCTAAATTACCACACATTTTACACAAGCATTAGTGCATCACAAATATAAATAAACATAGACATAGATAAACATGTTCTGAGTTGTTCCCAAGTCACAACTCACAATCATAAGTCACACACAAAATAAGTTGATAGATAAGTAGTTCCAGCACAACACAAAGGCAAAAGGTGATAGATAAATTGACTATGACAAATTGACAGCAACACTAATCATCATCTCAGTTCTCATCTTGTTCTTCGTCATAATTCTTTGTCATGGCCACTTCCTCTTGGTCAGACTTAAACTCAATCTCCTCCTCATTGTTCAGATTGTTCATTATCTTTGTTAAGTTCTCTAATCCTCAATCTTGTACTCTATGAAGTTTTGTCACCTCCTTAGCCCCACGTGACTCTTCAATTAATTTTGATGTTAACCCTATAGCAATCTCAATATCTGTATCTTCATCTCCTCCTTCAACCATCCAACCTTGAGCATGTGTTGTTCAGTATAAAGAAGGGGATCCATGTTCTTGATCTTCTTAGCCTTCTCTTTCCTATTGTGCATAACATTATTGTATCGAATAAAGACAAGTTGGTTGAGGTGCTCACAAGTTAACTTATTTCTTCTCTTTGTATGAATCTACAAAATGAGCAATGTATTTTTTTTAATTCAACTAGACACTCAAAATTTATAAGTAACAATAAACATGTAATCTAAGATTTGGGAGGTCAAGGCTTACCCCTTCAAAACAACTAAAGTTTCTTTCACATCCAAAAGTACTAGAAGTCAAAAAGATGATCCTTATGGCCATATTTTGTAGTGTTGGAACATTGCATCCATCATTGCCCCACCATTTTGCTGCATATATTTGCAAAGTGATTCAAGAAGTTAGCACATGATAAAGTAATAAAGTGATATGTACTGCTGATGTGAAATTTAAACAACAAAAGTAAACTAAATGACTAATACCTGGGTTGAAATCATAATCCTTGCAGCCAAAATTTGCTACCACTTTTCCAAAATGGCCTTCCTGATCTTTGAACTTGTCCAAATCCCCATTAATCACTTGGTTTTGCTTGTCATAGTCACCATGGTAAAAAGTTTCAATAGAAGCAATTAACCCATCCATTACTTGTATATTTCCAAAGATGGATGAATCGTTGTAGGAAAAGTATGGGTTCAAGAAGTAATCAACCAAGGGCAAAGGTGTGTCAAACCTATCCTTCATCTTTCCATCAACAATTTATGTGATGTCATTATAAAGCTTTATTGTCTTGTCAATATTCCCTATGCCAGCCTTGATTTCTTTCTTTGCCTTTTGAACATCTCCAAAAAGAAAGGCCATTGATGGCTTCATGTCTCCATCAACCATTCGAATCACTTTTACCAATGGCTCTAAGACCCTCAAACACAAAGCAACACCACTCCAAAAGGTTGGTTTCACCAATGTGGCTATTGTTGTCACACCTTTGGTGCTCTTCTTCACATGGCTACAACTCTCCCATTCTTCACATTGAGACATTGCCCTCAGCTACTTCTTCTTCTCATACAAGCTTTGCGAAGTGAGAAAATCTGAAGCAAACCTTATTACTCCGAGCCTCACAATGTCTATCTTCTTTTTAAAATTTTCTCATCAAAGCCAAGGTTCTATGCTGTGCATAAATAAACATAGTCAGTGCTCTCACTTACTCTAATACCTTCTTGAATCTCCTCATCTTCCCAATTCCTGCAAGCCTCAATTTGAGAGTGTGAGTTGCACATGAGCTCCAAAATACGTTGGGCCTTTCGATATACAACAATTGCTTAGCTGCCATATTATTTAAAGCATTGTCTGTGACTACTTGCATAACATTTTGTACACCAACTTTCTCAATACAACCATTTACATACTCAAATATGAGTTGCCTGGTGTGTGACTCATCTAAGGCCTCCCTTGACTCTAGAAAACTTGTGCCACTGCTGCAATGCAAACACAAATTCATTATACTTCTTCTTTTTTGGCCAGACCATGCATCAATCATAATTAAACACCCGTTCTTAGCCCACTCTGCTTCTTTCACCTTCAACATCTCCTTAGTATTACTCACTTCCTCATACAATAATTTCTCTCGCAACTCATGTGATTTGGTTTCCTTGCACCGGGGCCAAACCAATCAACCGCTTCAAGCATTGGTCAAACTCCTCATTGTTTATGGCATTGAATGGTATTGCTAAAATTGAAGCAATTTAATGCAAGCATTAGCATTTAGAAAATAATTAAACCATTCAAAGCTTCAATTTAAAAGAACAAATGAAATGAATTCTTACCGTGCACATACATACACTTTGCAATGTATCTCTTCAACAGATGGAGCATATCTTTCCTTGTTTTTTTTATGATTTTCTGTTGCCTTATTGGACAAAGAATTTTGACCAAGAGGCAATATAAACTTATTCATTGGCCCAAATTTTCTTGGTGCCAAATCTCTAGTCTCATTAAGCCTGGTGTTCCCGGTCCCAGTGCGAGTCTCTTCTTCTGCTTCTTCATCTCCACCAATATCCACATTATCTTGCTCTCTATCTTTCTTGGCTTGCCTAGTTTTCTTTGACCCCTCAATAGCAGCTTTGTGCTATGCTATGGCCTTAGGTTGGGCATTAGGGCAAACCTTCGACTGGCCTCCAACTCTAACAATATGGCACTTAAACCTATATATTCCTAACCTCACAATTATAGGACAATATGTGCACTAAATTATATCCTTGTTGGTCTCATCCAAATAATCCCCAAAGTCTCAGTCAATGTCTTCAGAGTTCCTCTTATGTACGGTTACTATGGTGTTTGTGGAAGTAAACAAACTTGATCCAACTAATGACATCCTACAAACTAGCAAGCAACCCTAGCACATGAAGCAACAATAGCTAACCTAAAAAACAATACCAACAGTAGAATAAGCTCACTTTACAACATGATACCTAGAACTAGAAGTGTATAACAAGACCCATATAACAAAATCGCAATAGGAGAGAGATATCCAGAGTAGGAGTACCTAGATGCTGCCTGAAGATGTCGGAGCTTTAGATGGTATGACCTAGAGAGTGGTTGTCTTGCCGCCTGGTGGCTCTACGGTTGGCGCAGCGGCATGTAGAACCGGCCCAGGAGGTGAGCGAGGAAGCAGGGGGGCGAAACGGGGCGACGAGCCAACGCGAGGCATAGGTAGTGGCACAAGGCGCCGCAAGAGTGAGAAGAGAGAGAGGCAGCGTTGAAGGGGGCGAGAGAAATCCGTACTAGGGTGGGGAATAAAAGGGAATGAGGGATTCTCTAACCCTAGCCCATATGTTTTGGACGGGCCAAAATTTCATCCCACGTCAAATTGCCATTTTCTAGTCAACCCGTATAAGCGACTAGTTAGTGACTACTACCAACTGTAGGTACCAACTAGAACAACCAATTGACTAGTCACGGACTAGTCGATCAAACCAACTAATTTTCACATGATCGAGTTGGTGAGCCCTAAATTACTAACTAATCAGTCTAGTCGACCAACCAGACAAACACTAGGTGTAAGCCAGCATGAGCATGTCCCTCAGAATGGTCCGTACTCCATACTGTCAATGGAAAAGCTTACATTTGTTCACTTACTTATTATTTTTTTAGACATGCTGGGTTTCCCCTATTGCTAGTAGGTTGATGGGTTGCATGTCTAGCTCATATGTTCTAGCCTTGCTTGTGTCCATAACTCAAAATAGGTGACCTAACAACTGCCACGAGCAGAAAGGTTGAGCCTGCGAGTTGATTAAACGTACTTATTTAGAAGTGATGAAGCAGAGGAGTTGGAATAAATAAATAGGCCAACTTAATGTCCCAAAAGCAAAAAAAAAGGAAAATGTGTACAAATGGGAAGTTATGTTATGAAGCAAGTTTAATTCAGAGGATTGGTACTGAGAAGCGACACGATGATCTGGATGTAAAACTAGATCCTGAGGCACTTTAAAATAATGCATCTACACCTCTATAATATTATGAAACGTATCTACATGTTATTTCTGTTGTTGCTTCAATATCAATTTCCACATTCACACTAGAAATAGGGGCATGATGTTATACCTGAATCAACTTTGTTGGTAGGATTGGGGGAATATAGATGTTATGTTCTCATCTATAGGTCAAATATGGCCTGATAGGGATGAAAAAAGAGTTCAAATCGACTCGTATCGAGTTTATAGTCATAATTAGTCAAGGCTTTTAACTCGTGAGCTTAAAAAGCCAACTTGCGAATTCAAATTCACTAGTAAAAATTGTCACCATATATTTATATACTTGGTGCTTCTTAATCAGTGATTAGTCTTTGATTACATCCGAATGATTTTTTTTGTATTTAGTTAGTGTTTATTCTCATATTATTGTATAATAAAATGATAAATTTAAATTATAAAGGAAACAGAAATAAGACTGATCTTGTTAGTTAACAAACCTAACGAACTTGAAGAGACAGCTCACGTGCCAAGCTAGGCTGGCTGATTATCCACCCCTAGGCCTGAACCGTCTCGTTGGCCGATGCGCGACGTGAGCCTGCGATCCACCAGGCCGCCGCAACCATGGACACTTTGCATAGCACGGCCGCCGGTGGCGGCTGGGGAAACTTGTTCTCCCTTAATTAGAGAGTCCCAGTCATTCGATCGGAATGCTCGTGGCTCATTGCTAGAGGTTTGTCTTGTCCCACGCGTTGTCATCATCGTCGACGGGAGCATGTCGTCTTCGCGTCGCACCAGTCCGTGTATTACGGGCCGGGTCTGTTTTGGCCTGGGTCTGCCGTAAACAGAAACGAAGCTATTTGTGCAGCCGCATTTTGGTTCAAGCTTAATCGATGGCTACTAGCATTACATTTTTTTGAGAGAGACAGGGGGGATCAGCATTACGTCTTTTAAAAAACAGCGAGACAGAAATAGTGCTTGAATCATCCAGAATCGACGAATCATCCAGAAATAGTGCATGAAGCTTTGGACTGCATATCCTTAAAGAGTATCTCAGCGCTTGCACACAGAATCGACAAATCATCCAACCTGCTCCTTCTGTTGTAGGACAAATGGAGGCCCAATTTTGCGGCGGGAGCAGGGAAAAGGCTCCATTGGTAGCAATCCAACTCTGAATGGGCTAAACTGGAAGTGACACTTCTGTGTGGCGCCAGCGAGAGAAGCGAGGAAGCCTCATATTGGGCAAAATATTCCAAGTACGGCCCACTTCACGCGTGCAATGGCTCGGTCGGGTCGTCGGGATCGCCGTGCTGTTTGGTTGTAGTCCCGGACTCGACAACGGCAGAAACTTGCGCTTTCTAGCCTTGTACGTCTTTTTTTCCGTTGGATCTTAAACGATAGATTGTGGAATGAAAACCGTGCAACGGATAAAATCTATCAATATTAAATAATTGTTAAAACAGCTCGAAAAAGGAGGTATCGCGTTTCTTCTATATTAGAAAAAGAAAATTTAATATAACCGAAATTCGAAATAAAAAATAAAGAATGCTGAAAAGTCTAGAAGCTAAAAATTCTTACATTAATGAGTTAACTAGAAATATAATTTAAAAACAACTAATATTTAAAATAAAAATAAAGAATATTAACAAAACCATCTATCTAAAACACAACACGAGATTAATTAAAATTTAAAATAAAAAATAAAATAAATTTTGAAATTGGATTTCAATACAGATTCTAAATAAACATAAAAAACATTAAAATTAAAAATAAAAATGTAATAAAAACTCCTATGGATACTAAAAATTTTCATATTAATCAGAGGGAAAACAGGAAGAGTTGATGTTAGAATACAATTTTAAAATAATTAAAATTCAAAATAAAAAAGGAATATTACTCGAACACAACATGATATTAATTAAAATTTAGAAAATAAAATAAATTTTGAAATTGGATTTTTCAATATAAATTCCAAACAAACTTAAATAATTATAACAATAATACATATAAAATAATATTGAAGGAGGGAAAGGGAAAATAGAGTCTATAAGGAAATAAGATTTATAAATAAGCAAAAATCAAAATAAAAATAAGGAATATTGAGAGAAGTGTGCATCTAAAACACAACACAAGAATAACTATAATTAAGAATAGGAAATCTATTATATTATTAAGAAGTCCTTGGAGGCTAATAATTACCACATTAATCTTGAAAAAAGACAAAATCTACACTGTTGTATCATGGTGTATACATATTACAATGGATGAGATTTAATTGAGTATACGGATAAATTTGATATATGCCTTATTTCCAATTTAAATATAAAATGTTACTGTTTCAAATTGGACATAGATGTGTGATATTACCCTACCATAATATATATCTATGTCGTCTAAAATAGAAAATTTAGTCCACCTAGAACACAACAAAATATTAATAATAATTCAGAAAAAAATAAAACATTTTTAGTCTAGAAGCTAAAAAATCTCACATTAATAAAAAGACGAGAGTTAAGTAGAAATATAATTTAGAAACAACTAAAATTAAAAATAAAAATAAAGAATATTGAAAGAACTGTCCATCCAAAACACAACACAAGATTAATTAAAATTTAAAATAAAAAATAAAATAAATTCTAAAATTGGATTTAAATACAAATTCTTAATAAACATAAATTATTTTAAAATTCAAAAAATGTAATAAAAACTCACTGTGGTCACTATAAATTTCCATATTAATCAGAGAAAAAAAGAAAGATTTGAAGTTAGAATATAATTTAGAAATAACTAAAATTCAAAATAAAAAGGAATATTGAAAGAAGAGTCTATCTCGAACACAACATGATATTAATTAAAATTCAAAAAAATAAATTATGCTATTGGATTTTTAAATATAAATTCCAAACAAACTTCAAAAATTATAGCAATAATACATATAAAATAATATTGAAGGAGGGAAGGAAAAAATAGAGTCCATAAGGAAATAAGATTTATAAATAAGTAAACAATCAGAATAAAAATAAGGAATATTGAGAAAAATATGCATCTAAAACACAACACAAGATTACCTATAATTCACAATAGAAAATCTATTATATTATTAAGATGGTCTTGGAGGCTAGCAATTACCACATTAATCTTGGAAAAAGACAAAATCTACACCATTTTATTGTAGTAAACCCATATTATAATAGATGATATTTAATTGAGTGATATGTCTTATTTCCAATTTAAATACAAAATATTATTGTTTCAAATTGAACATAAATGTGCAAGGCGACACTATAATACTCATCTAGAATACAAAATTAACATAGTATTTTAATTTCAATCTAGAAACTAAAAATTCTCACATTAATAAAATAATGATAATTAAGTAGAAATATAATTTAGAAACAACTAAAATTCAAAAAAATATTAAAGAACCATCCATTTAAAACACAACACAAGATTAATTAAAATTTAGAATAAAAAATTGAAATTGAATTTCAGTACAAATTCTAAATAAACATAAAACATTAAAATTTAAAATAAAAATGTATTAAAAATTCACAGTGGAAACTAGAAATGTCTATATTAATCGGGGAAAAAAGAAAGTTGAAGTTAGAATACAAATTAGAACTAACTAAAATTCAAAATAAAAAAGAATATTAAAATAATAGGACATCTTAAACACAACACGATATTAATTAAAATTCAGAAAAAAAAATAAATTATAAATTTTGCTTTTTAATGAAACTTTTTAGGATTTTATCTATTTCATTAGATGTCCAAGATGACCCACATGTTATAATTTATTTAGCACAAAACATAGCCAATACAGTATCAGATTGTTCATTTACTCATATCCTCCAAAAAAATACCAGCTTCATCATTCCTCATAGGTGAACTAAAATTTGTCACATACGGAGACATCACTCATTACTCATATATGGCTTTGTTGTTGTATGCTCATTGAACGTTGGCATCTCATAACTCATAGATCAGTTAGTGTCTCCGTTTATCTTAAATTACCACTTGATGGCAGACGTTGCCGAGTAATCTCAGGTAGTTAATTTCATGCATTTAGTATCCATGGGTAATTGTGACTGCAATTGGTAGATATATAGGGATATATATCCGAGGGATGGGATAAGACGTAAGAGTGGTTATGGTTTAAAATATAGTCAAATGTGTATTAAATTGTTGGTTGAATTATAAAAAATACTATGATTCAAATGGATAAGATAAATAAATGTATGATTCAAAAGTTATAGCCATTCAAAAACTATATATCTCCCATGGCTGAAATGCCGGTCCATCGGTTTTATTTTTTTATTAGATTTTTTCTTCTATAATGTATTATAGACTTTAAGGAAAGTCTTAGAAGAACGATGTTTAATATGATCACAAATTAGACATTCGATTTGATTTAGAAGAGACTTGTTTGTAGCTTACTATTTGTCAAATCATGGAATAATCATTCATGGGAATCAAGGTACTGCTGTCCATGGAGTAGATTAATTAAAAAGGTTAACCGACACATCTGTGAATGCATTGCATGCCGGACTTTTTTTTTCCCATAGGGTCGTTGGTGCGAACCTTCTCCGCGGAGGCACGAAACCTGTTGGTCTACGTCCACGGCGCGCGAAGGCGAAGAATAACGTGGGGCCATTGGACTGTGTAAGTTGTAATATGTTATACGTGTATAGATATATCTAATGAGCATAAACATAAATAAATAATAGATTTACCGTTGTTTTTTTAATTATTTTTTAATTTTTAAGACGTGACACGTGGTGAATTAGAAATGTTCGTGGTAGAAGTGATACGTGATGATTTACATACGTTTATACATGTTTAAGAAACTTCAGGATTTAATAGGTAAATAGATAGATGTCAATATTAAATTATAGAATTTCTTTAGATATAAACCCACCTCACTAAATCTTTAACCACTACTAGCCTCCAAAACTCTAACCCGAAAAGACTAGTTCGACAACACCTACCTCGTCGTCTTCATCGGAGACGGAGAAATGTTCGCCGGAGCACGAACCTTGTTACTACCTTACAGCTAACCAAACAGTGAGGAAATTGAAGCACGTAGTGGCAAAAAAGTACTCGAGTAATATCGACGATCTTTTTGCACATTTACTGTATATAAGTCTAATAGTTGCGCACGTATTGGCATTTGATCGGTCCACTACCGTTATCCGTACTATCGTACAAAATGTACAATGATAATACTGCAGCAGACAACAACGTGCACATGCGAGCGCGTGCCTACCAGAATCGACGCCCCAACCATCACCGATTCCAGTGATTAAATTTCCCAGCAACGATAGTGATCCACCAACCCTGTCGCGAAGCACAATCAGGTTGTGAGATGGGGGGTGTCGCTAGCTCTCATCTCACGTGTCACCCCATTCTGCCTGTCGCTTTGACACGGCCCAATCGGTGCGGATCGGGCAGGGCAGAACAACTGTCCGAGTCCTGACCAAATTTAGGCTCGTGGTCGGTGTGCCATCACTCGCTCAGCATCAGATTCTCCAGCTGCAATGGCGCACTTATGGTTGATTAGATTACTGGATCAGTGGATCGTTAGGCTATTAGGGTACAGCTAGATTGGGAAATGTCGCAAAGCACGCCTGATTTACTGGCACAAACTATGACCGAGACTGCAGCTATGAAGTACTCTGAGCTCCAAACTGCAAAACACCTTGCCATCACTCGCCCAAATAAGATTCTCTCGCTGCGATTGCACGCTGCTTGATTAGATTACCAGATCATTAGGTTCTTAGTGCGTGCACAGCTTGGTTGGGACTGTAACAGAGCACACCTGCTTTACAGGCACAGCCTCTGAGTCTCTGACCAAAACTGTAGTAGCTATGAAACGAAACCTGATATCTGAAGTACACTGAACTCCAAACAACAAAACATGAGGCCATTCCTGTTAAAAATTCAGGTCATCCTGTCGATAAATATTCGCTGTTGCTTCACTCTGTGTAGAAGCACTTGAAGTTACTCAACAGTGCAGCATTTCTCATTTTCACTACCTGCATACTACTACCACCTTGCAAGCCACACAAAGAACAGTGAGCCTGAGGAGTACTAACACAGGCGCAATCTGACATACTCAAAGCTGTTTATGCACTAAACAGCCTCCTGATAACTTTCCTGTCATGTATTTATAAGCACCTGATTTTGACTAGGTATGTACTGCATCCACACTGTTACAATTGTACTAGGGAACTGCTTGAAGATTTGTAAATGAATAAAGTCAACAAGTTTTGTCGGCTCACTTCTGACCAAGCTCGTCCCTTCAAAAAAAAACACCAATTAAACTATCTGACAGCTTGCCCTTTTCTGCTCATCACGGCAATATTGCTTCAATCCCACTCATCTATAAGAATACCTTAAGACACTCAACAATGTACCGTTTCGGTACTTGCAACCACAGAAATAACAATAAGCCACTGAATGTTATTATATAGGAATAAACAATACCATATAACCTACTAAATTCGTATATCCATTAAGCCACCTCAAGCAGCCTTGGTATGTATTTACATGTACCTGATTTTCGATCATAGCTAGCTCCAATCGAACTCAATCTTCCTCACCCGCTAGAGTAAGTTTCGACCAACAACATGGCCGAAAGATCAGATGTCTCACTATACATGCTTCAGCTAAGGCTCCACCCCCATATCTGATGTACACATGATATCAGGAACTGGAATTGTTTCTATGCCAGTAATTTCATCTAAGCAGATTCAATTCCCTGAGGATCCTACTCTAGTGTACACAATTGAGCCGCACAAACTTAATGAGCATGGAAGCAAAAACCTTCACCCATTGCAGATGGCATTGAGGAGCACATGCCCCAGCATGAGGTCCACGAAATACTGGTGCCCGATCTTGCCATCCCGCCATAACAACTTCGCCGGTGCACGCCCATAGTGAACACCATCATTGCAACGATTGTCGTAGTGCCATGGGAAGGTCATATCGAAGTTGTCGATCAGCCCACCAGTGAGCACCCCATGACGCCTCAACTTCTCAACGAGCACCCCATTGAACGCCTCCATCTTGCTGGGATTGAATGCCAGGTCCCGAGCATACCCGCCAGTCGCGATGGTCGTTCGGTAGAACATCCTCGGCACGGCATGCCCACGCGCCCGCACTTGAGACATAACTCCAGCCCAGAATTGTGCAGCATACTCAGCAGCCTGAACGTATGCGCGGACGCTGGTCCAGTAGCACCCGTCGTGCAGGCCGGAGTTGAGGATGACAATGTCCGGGGCACGGTCCTCAGCCAAGAAGTATGAGCGGACAAGCTGCCGGAACCCCTTGTTCCGGAGGGAATGCAGACCAAGATAGTTCATGCTCATGTTCCAGTGGCCATTGAAAATGCTTGTGATCCTCACAGTCCCTGGCCCGCCGCTGGGGTTCGTGAACACGGCGTGGAACCGGCGTGTCACCGCGGACGTGTCTGTGACGCCGAGAACGAAGGTCAGGAGGTTCCGGATGGTGTCAACGTGGTTGGAGTCGCCCCAGAAGAAGAGCCACTTGCCGTCCAGGCACCGCCACGCCGCGTCGGCCGTGAAGAGCTTGAACGAGCAGTGCGCCGAGTAGACCCACCCGTTGCTCTCCAGCTCGCCCAGTGGCCCGGCGCACCATGGCGCCTCGCATGGGTGCTGCGGCTCCAGGCATCGGTACCTTCCGGCGTCGTCCACCTCCTCGCAGTTGTCGTTCTTGGCGAGGCGCGTCCAGCGGCCGGACCAAACGTCGCGCGCGAAGTCGGCGGCGCGGCAAGTCTCCAATGCCGGGAGGAAGCGCGTCGCGTTGCTTGGCCGGAACAGGAGAGGAATCCGGCGCAGCTCGGCGCGGTACTTGAACCTCAGGGAGGAGAACTTGAGGCCCTCGAAGCTGCGGAACAGGAGGATGATGGTGAGGCGGAAATCCCCCTCGGCGAAGCGGGGCGCGACCTGGAGGCGGAAGGAGTAGGAGCCGGAGCCGTGGTCCACGACGGGGGGCCGCGACTTCCACTCGTCCCCGGAGAGATCAATCTCGAAGAAGTCCCCGCCAAGGCAGCGCCGCTGCCCGGCGTCGTCGAGCGCCCAGAACGTGAACTCGTGGATCTCGGCGGAGCCCAGCGCGGTCACCTCGCCCGCTGCCGCGTCGTCGTCAAGAACAGGGATGGAGATGTTGGCCGTACGGGAGTCGCGGCATGGAATCCCCCCGGGGGTGAGCCACCGGGAGAGGAGCTCCTCCGTGAAGTTGGAGGGGTCCGGCATGGAGAGCCAAGGAAGCTCGTTGCTCTTGGCTTCTTCGCCACCGCCATCCCCGCCGCCGCCGCCGAGGTAATGCTGGAATTGATGCCGCAGCCGCCTGTGCACGCCGGCGCCGGTGAGGGACAGGTCGACGGCGAGGACGAGGATGACGCCGAGGAAGGACACGAGCGCGAGCTTCGCCGCGGGGGGGGCGCCGCCGCCGACGAGCTTCCTGGGGAGAAAATGGTGGTCGCCGCCGCCGACGCCGCACCACGACAAGTTCTTGGGGTCGGCGAGGTGGACCTTCCTGGAGTCCCCGGAGGCGATGGCGGCACGGGGCCCGTGGTGCGGCGGGTGGTGCGCCAACATTGCCGGGGGGAGGGGGTTCCCTACTCGGGACCCGTGGGGTGGCCTCGCATCCGTTCGTGCTGGTCGCGCGGGGAAGGAGGGGCTGGCGGCGTTGGGGGGTTGTGGTGCGAGCTGCGCCGGGTTAAGCGGGTTTAAATTGGGTTTGCAGCGAACGCGGCACGAGTCATAGGAGGGAGGACGTGTTAAATGGATCTTCTGTTGCACCGGAAAAATGCATGTGCTTTACACCACGAGAGCCGTCCGATCGAGAAAAAAAAAGCATTTGGGGTTTTTGGGCCGTGTCGGCCTGGGATCAGTCGGTTTGGCTGGTTCCTGACGAGGGGAATGTACAGCGTGCCTGCGTTCGCAAGCGACGCAGAGGATCCTATGCCGGAATCCGGCGCGCCACTTATCTCCCCCTCTTTCCTATCTTCCCTATTTTTAGTCGGTGCTTGGCAGCTGTGTTCGGTGCCCCTGGCTCGGCACGGAGAGATGTTCTGGGTCCCCTCGCGCGCGTGGGCCAGGCGTCCGTCCTCCTCGAGCCCATCCGTTCGACCCTCCTGACTCGATGCGGCTCGGGTGCTCGGTTGTGCTCAACGCTTTTGCCTGTCTCCGGTTCTGGGCTTTCGTCTTCAGACGATTCCCGCGCGATCGTGGGGTCGTAGCTGCCCGGTGGATCGGTGAGTGGCTGAGTGGTGTCCGTCGTGCCAAGGAACGCGCGGTAGGGAAAGTTGGGTGGCTCGTCGGGCTGGCGCGAGGCTGACGATCTTGCGATGTTGGTGGTGTTTGCGGTGAGTTTTGCCGTCTAGTTCGGTTGGGAGTGGTTCGGTTTCCGCAGCGATGGGTGTGAATGTGGTAGGATGCGCCGATGTGGGTTGCCAGTTGGCTGGCGCAGCCGTGCAGGGCAAGTTTGGTGAGCGTACATAGCCAGTTATTGCATTGGATGCGTAATAGCAAATTTTATAACAGAGGTTATTGTCACTTTTAATTTTATTCGTATCATCAAGAAGAAGAAGTAATATGTACAATATATTAGCTCTAATATATTTATTCTAATACACTATAATAATTTAACTTTCTCAATCTATTGTTATCTTTTTTTTCTCCAGTTTATATAGATGTTTTTTTTATAAGGTGTGGCTCCTCTCTTTTCTCACTTCTCTCTTTCATCATGTGCTTATACGGTATTTAAGAGCAAATGCTTACAGAATTACAGTAATTAGCTCTAAGATAGGAAATCCAGTAAATTTTCAGAATGTACGCTACACTAAAATATTTGGCACTGAAAACGCCCATAGTCGGTGGAGAGAAGTTTCCTGGTGGCCATCAGGGGTGGCTCCGCGCTTCCACTGAAAAAGGATTAATTATCTCGTACAAAGCTTCTATTAATACGTTTGGTGCATTTCACTGTCAATTTGTTCTTTAAAAAATGCCAAATTAGTTGTAAGAAGTCGACCATGAGCTACAATAGAATGATCTTTCAATTGTGATGTGTGAAAAGTTCTATTAAGCCAGGCTCCTTTGGCGCAGGACACGGTAATTGTAGGAGAAGAAAAATACATAAATTAAGCGTCATGACTAACCAAATTCTACACGAAATAAAAACACAGGAATTTGCTAAAGAATGTGTTTGGTTATTCCATTAAAAACAACAGGAATTGTGAATGAAATACTTTTTAGATAGATAAAAATGAGAGATAACGGGACATGCTGCCTTTGGACTTCTTAAAGATTGAAAAGATGAGCTTTGATCAAATGTTTGGAATCCTAAGTGCTCCTTCAGATTGAATGAACTTTGTAAGAAATGAGAAATTGAATCCTTTGGGAAAAAATTCCTTTGAAAGCATTTGGATGGTAGAATTGATTCAAAAGATATCTCATGGAATAGGAAAATTTCCTTAGCATTTTAGAGGAATTCTAGCAACAAGTCTAACCTCAATGTTTCAATTCCTTTGAAAGTTTCAATGCACCTTCTCTTTTTCTCTCTACTAATAAATCAATATATAATGTCAAGTTTCTTGTGCTTTTTCTATGAGACATCCAAACATATACTTTGTAATTACTTCATCCCAAAATATAAGAAGCAACTAACACTAACGCAAAGACAAAAAAATACGTTTGTATTATCTTAATAAATACAATGCATTACCCAATAAGATTAGATATCTTGAGGACGGAGGATTTTAAAAAAAAATGAATTTAGAGGAGTGGAGGTGTTAGTTAATTATATGCATGCATACGTGTCTTGTATTATTATGAAATATAAAAAAATATTTATACACTGTATTTTAAAATTGATATAGTGGTTTTATTTTCTGTGTCATTCAATAAGCCATAGCATCATAATTACATGTTTTTTCTATTTTTCTTAGTTTTTAAATTCATATAATCCAAAAAAGTTGAAGGAAATAAAACAATTGAATTTCGAGCCCATTCCTACTATCCAAAGTTCCTCATAAGAAAATTTCCTATATTTCAATCCTTTAAAATTCCTACAACATTCCTTCTAAGGGAGGCCTTAGCAATTACTGGAACCTAGAAGTGATTTACGAACAGGCCGTCAGACCGCGGCATTAGCGCAAAATTGTCAGAAAGGAAATCCAAAGCGACTATATTTTCTCTCGCTCTTTGAGACTTTGACAAACTATCGAAAGGCATCAGCTTTCACTTTTACTAATTGCATGCATGATCACCACCATTTTACAGGAGACGAGAGTTTTGGTAAAGTGGCAGTGAGGCTTCCACGCCCACGAGGAGCCAGTAGGACTGTAGGACTGGTATGCCGTTGTACTGTACCCCCTCTTTATCTCACGTTAGATTTTGCGACCTACTCCTGGTGGACCCAGCTAATTTCGTCCGTGGTATGACTCTTATCGTACAATTAATATGGTGCTCTCCTTGATCGACAGCAGCCAATGATGCCTTTTCCGTCCTCCATAATGGGCAATGGTTTCTTTATCTCGAGGTAAAGGGTTTTGATCCTTAACCGGCATCCTCACCGCCGAATCTTAATCAACGGTTTAGATGAATTGGAACAGAACGTTGCTACAGTAATGGATCTACAATGTGCAACAGTAAATCGGAGTGGTCTTGCTACAGTAGATGCCGCTGCGTGGGCTATTGCTGTTAGGATCTTATTTCATTAAATATATGATTACCTAATTAAGCTTACGTGAAATATAGTCGATGAAATTGACCAATTAAAGAAAAAAACAATAGATACCGCTATTAGTCGTGTTAGTGGTATAGATATAGGGTGGCAGCTGACACAACAGCGGGCCACCGGTGAGGACGTCACTGAGGTTGAATACGTAGCTAGTGAATAATCATTGTGCATGTGGAGATCCTCCTTCGATATGCTGCTGCACTACTAGATCGGTATAGGGCACTGAGGAATATGAATCATATTAATTCGTCAACACGCACAGGGCTTAGTTCTTTGTTTTTATAGCATAGGGGAGTCGGGCCATGTCCATTAAGAGTTAGTTGCGTCATCGAATCAACGCACGACTTAAAGACGTGCACACGAGTCTTGTCACATGTGGACTCGCGCGACCTGATTAGTGAGAGTGAGGGCTCAAGATGGGACTTGCCGTACGTGTCTCTTTAGCTCGTGGCCAAAAATCAAACCAATAAAATCAAAATATTGTGCAATCAGTGTTCTCTACCATAACTACGGATGACCAATGATTACAATTGACAAGCAATAGTCCAAAAAATTTTCTGTGAGAAAAAAACGAAAGAGCGGAAGGTGTTTGTAACGTGGAAACCCCTTTCTAGCCAGTTTGCACAAGGGATTGAACGTGGCAGACAGAAGGCAGGTTGACAAGCAAATGAAGCGATGCCCAACAGGCCAACCAGGGGCGGACCCAAGGGGGTGACGGGTATGCACCGGCATACCCGAAAAATTCGAAAAAAATTTAGTATGTAGTAGCATGTATCAGGTGGACCGAAACATTTTGTGGGTGCCTCGCCAAAACCACGAGCCCAGAAGTTGTAGACTCCACTAGAAGACGCCCATGTGCGTACATTCCCCCCCTTGGCTGGCGTAGGGTTTGGCGCTTCATCAAACCAGCGGGCGTTGGCGGCGGCACTGCGGCCCTCCGCATCGGCAGCCTCGCGGCGAGCACGACGCACGGCGGGTTTGGGCGTCATGGCGCTGAGACTGGACAGCGAGCGCCAGTGGAAGAGGCCGCCTGCCACCGGCTAGACACCAGCGCCTCGGCGAGCAGCGGCATCAGCGACTGCCCGAGGAAGGCAATGACCGCCGACCAGGCTACCAGGGTTCAGCTCCTGGGATCATCCGTCCAGATTCAAGTATACTCGTTCACTATTTTTAGCTTCTGTGTCCCTCTGATTTCTTCTCTTAACACAGAGAGACACAGAGATTGATTGAAAAATTGAAAACTGGAGTGAACTAAAAAAGTGAAATCAATGAGTTCAAACTTCTAAAATTGAATGCACGTTTCTGTGATTTGTACTCTGAGATCAAGTTGAATCAATGAAATTAAAATTTCTATAGCAATTAGCAAGGAACCATCAGATTCTGCTTTACCTAGGCCATGCCCAATGCTTCTTTCTGATTACTGATGGCGATGGGAAACCTTAGAACAAGAAGGAAGGGTAACTGAAACAAAGTAAAAATGAGTTGCAATTGGTGTTGTTTTCTTCCTCCGTTCCACCTCAAGAGTGTTGATACAGCACCAGTCGAATTATTTGTATTGTGCTTTCCATAAACTAAACTATATTATTTGCATTAAGTGTTTAATTTGTCTCTTCAGAGGCCTGTGACTGTGGACACACCCAGGGAAAAATCCTAAACTAAACTTTTAGCTTATTAAAGTTAACGAGTTGAGTCGAACTAGCTCGTTAAGGTAATGAGCTCAAACTAGCTAAGTCTTAACGAGCCGACACCCCTAGCTCTAAACTCAGCTGATCATGGTAATGGCCAGGCTGTTCTATGTTACGTACCACAAGGACTATATACAAATCACTCCTACTCAGAAACTGGATTGAATGGTACTCCTAGACAAATTGGACATCTAAAAGAGCGTTCCGTTCAAGAGGCAAAACACTCTTCTTTCACCAAAAAAAAAAAGCAACACAAAGATCTCTCAAAAGGAGAGCAATGCATCTAGATTCAGGAGGGCAAGCGCCTTGACACTGGGCACAAAATTCTCACGCCCAAAAAGCTCTCGAGGCATTTTTAACCGGGACGGCCTACCATCTCAAGAGGTTAAAGTTACAAAAAAAGGTCCAGGTGGCCCAATGGTCTGCATGGGCCGTGGTCTAGCGACAAGCGGAAGGTGGGTAACAGCGATGGGCCGTCGTGAACGAACTTTTAGGCCGTCAGCTCAGTCCCAACTCTGGGCCTGTTGGGGAGCCCAAAATTCCGGCCTATCCGTGTGTGACGGGCTGGGATTTGAGCTCAAATCCCGGTACAACGACGATGATGAGCCTGTTCGGCCAGGAAATTGGGTCGCCCAATTTTCAAACTAGGCCTAACCTAAGACTAGAAACACGGCTCAACGAGTGTAGGCACGCAAGATGAAGCTGTAAGCTGTTGTCTTTTTTCCTTTTCCGGTATTGAGCCGACAAAATCATGCCTCCAGCTCGTCGTTGCTATTTTGTATAGTGCAACTCTACTCCACTTGAAATGTTCCCTACTCCAGCTAAAGGTTAGCAGCGTCAGCTGTCACGTGGTTGAGGTGCACCCTGAACATTTCCGACAATTTCTTCTTTTTTTTTTGCCAACGTGGCGCTGCCAAATGACAGTTGATCGTGGTGTCCGCAGCTGTCGTTTTTCATGCTCACGGCCTTCCAGCAGAAACTGTCAAACTAGAACGTCTGTTTCGAACACTGGTATATTCCTTTTGTCACATCTTGGAGCGATTTGAATTGGCGCGTTTCATCAGCACGCTGTAAAATTCATGTGAAGTGTCCAATCGCTGCCGCCTATCGGTCTTTTGGTATGTGAAACAACAAGGCAAGCTAAGGGCCCTTTCTTAGACAACAATTCTCAAGGCACCGTCACTGTTTCAGTGTTTCTTGATCACGGGACATTGCTATGCGCCGAGGAGGAGGACCTGGCGACGCCGATGTCTACACACGTACGGAGAAAGCGAGTGCTACTACTGTAGTACGTGCCGGGAAGTTTGTCCCATGTCTTGTGCCCGTATCCGAGTGGCGACCCTGTCTGCTACGACGGCTACTCCTCCACGCACTGACGCGCACAACACGACGCGCCCCGCGCCGCTTGCACGCGCGCGCCCGGCCCCCGTGCCTCGACCCCCGCAGGTAGCGCCCGCCCCGAATTCCGGCCGGCACCGCACCGCCTCGCGCGGGGTGGACGTGGATCCACCAATCCCCAGGCCCGAAAACCACATGGATCCCCGCGTCATCCAATCTGCCCATGGCACGGCGCGTGTCAGGCTGCCAGCCCTGTCCCTTCGATCCGGAAGCCGCCTGCATCCCCCTGCCTGATCTCCTGTCCCGTGGCGTGGTACGTACTAGCACACGCATGCATACTACATGATACAGCCAGCCAAAACAGGGGAGCATTGGCTGCATTGCGGCAGATTCCAGATCTGCGCGCATGTTACAAGACCTGCGTGATTCCATCGCCGCGAAGGATCCAACGGCAAGCCCCGGTTCGAGACACCCAACGTGGACCAATCGTGCAACCCCACTGTTTGTCTTCTGAAGAGAAAACTATCACCAATCATCACCGGTTCCATTCCATTCCTTAATTGCTTAATTAGTACTAGTATAGTAGTACTACTGCACCAATCTATATATTCCATCTTACAAAAGTGTTGACATAGAAAAAAGAAATTAAATAATAATAATTAATTAATTGAATTATTAAAAGCCAAGGAGATAGATAGAGAAAAAAGAAAAGCCATGGCACCACTCCACGGACACCAGCTTACTATTATACACATACAGCAACCCTAGCAGTAACTTGCTGGTGTGTGGTGGTGCCCCCCGTTGCTCCCATTACACGTTGGCCGTCGGTAGCAACTGGTTATTTAGCATATATATAGTACATAATTAATTTAATTCCACTGATAATTCAGCACTGCAATTGGAGTTAGTTGTGCCCTTTTTTCTTTTTTTTTTCATTTGTGAGAGGATTATTTCTTCGCCGGCGCCGCTTGGCCCCGTACCGCCTTGTGCACGTTGCCCTTGCTTTTGCCCTTCTTCTTGTGGTGGACGGATCCCGGCGACGAACGGGGGATGAACACGCCGGTGCCCTTGCTGCCGCACTGCTGCTGCTGCCACGCCCTGACTGCGGCGTTGTCGCCGCCGGCGCCGATCATGTCGCTGTTGTTACCGTAGCCGCCGTCTTTGTAGCTGGCGGCGTGGTGGTACAACGTATAGGCCGGTGGCGCCACCATCGACGCGCCCATCGGCACATGGGCGAGCGAGAATCCCTGTGTGTTTTTGTGTAATTCCAACCAAATGGGCTAGCTGTTAGTGTCGACGGGTTGCTGCGATGTAGGGGCGCACATGCATATGGTCGATGCGATTGATGCGATGCGATCATGGCGGAGAAGAAGAAAAACTTTATCTATTTATTCCTATAAACTAAAAATTTAGTGGCCAATAGCTAGCTGTAGGAACAACATCAACGACAACAACAACTAGCTAGTAGGAGCAGACTTGAGTGCATGCAAAGATTTGGTGAGCACCCCGGAGATCTTGTCACGGAGCATGAGAGGGGATTATTAAACCAGCATCATGCATGCCGTACGTGTATACTCCTATGTGCGAGTAATTATTTTGTTAGCAAAAGAGACAAGCAGGCAAGGTCGCATGATGAGGTGTCGTGTGCAAGCAACGTCGATTGGATTAGAAGCTTGGAGCCCCAAGTAACAGCGATCGAGTACGCTTGTCGCATCGCGTGCAGGCCTAAAAACAACTAAAATTCTTTGGCAATTGCATGCGAGGAGAGTGCCGACCGACCGTCTGCATATGCATGCTTAACTGGAGTTTTTGGACCTACTAATTACGCACCGTGCACGCATGGGAGAGGGTAAGATATAACAATTAAGCAGCGATTAGTGGATGCTTAACCGGAGGTTTGGAGCTAAGCTGTTAATTAACTACTAATTAAACACCAAACTATTGTGACATGTAGCGACGCGGATCGTCTGTAGCCACGGGCAATGGGAAGACGTTTCTTGCAAGTTTCTAGTTCAGGAATGGCCAGTGAAAGAGACATGGCTGTGGTTCTGCATAACACCTGTGCACATCATGGGGCCCTTCCAGCAGCTAACGATTTGGATTAGGGCAGATTTTAGTTGGCCCATCGTGCTCTATCTCGCTGGGAAATGGCACTTTATATAAAAACACAAACCACTAAAAAAGAACCATTTCAGTGCTATCTATCTGGCCTAGTACTCAGGTTTTGCTGACAACTGAACATGAATTTCACAAACATAATATTGTACGGTTCCTCCAAAATGAAATGCTAAAAAGCCCTTTAGATTCAAGGCTTGTCGACTAGTCTTGTGCTGGTGATGATTCTTTGCTTGCGTTTGTGGGACCCAAGGAGAATTGGCAATAGCAACAACTGTAAATGCTCAATATCCTACGAAAGGTGTATGTTACTCCTCTTACTACAAGGGCTCTCGCTGATCTACATACACAAACGAACGAACGAATATCGTAGTGTAGCTCAGTGCACAAATGCGCTTATGACTCATAAGCAGTAGTAGCTCAAAGCACACGCATATGCACACGCAACCGTGCAAGTGTGTCATGTATAGCAAGCTAGCTATACCCTCGATCATAATTAGCAGCCAGCGCAAGTGTGCCGGGCAGCTAAGTCCTAACAAACAACAGCACGGCAACAGCAAACAACACGTAGCACCTGCGCACATGGCGGTAGGAAGCTGAGTTTGTTGAAACCAGCTAACGCTAGCTACGCAAAGAGCAAAAGCACCTGTTCATATATAGTTGGCCACTCCTGTTCTAGAAAATTTTCAAATTTTGTTAATCTATTCGGGGGAAAGAACAAAGGCTTGATCAGTGTTTCAAAAAAACAATTAAAGATTGGTTTCGTAATTTGTTTCGGTTTGGTTGTGTGCAAGTGCGACCTCGTGCGCGGTGGTGCCGCAACTACCAACCAACAGCCGCGAGAAGGCGAGAGAAGCTGCAAGAACCCAACGCCCCCAACCGAAGCGAGCCCCAACCGAAGCGAGCTACCTAGCTCACATGCACGCGCGGCGCGGGCGCACGCATGCTTGATGAATGATGATGACGCGGCGGAAGAGGAAAACAAATAAAACGGATGCGAGGAAGCGGAGGCTCACCGGGATGGGCGCGGCGGCGGCGGGGAAGTGGGCGGCGCCGAAGTCGGCCGCCTCGTCGTCGTCGGTGACGAGGAGCGATATCCGCTTGCTGAGCTCGGCGAAGAACACGTCGTCCTCCGTCATCTCCACCTCCATCGTCTTCTCTTCTCCCTCACGCACTACGATTGAGCTCGAGGTGGGAGAAGAAGCTGGAGGCAGAGCAGTAGGAAGGGATTAGCAGCAGAGCAGAGGAGATTTGGGGCAGGGAGGTGTTGCGTTTGCGTTGGCTTTGCGGTCTCAGTGGGGCGTTCCGCTTTAATAAGCTCGCACCAGCGTCATCAGAGAAGGGTTGGGGTGGCTGGGCGTGGGCCCGGTGGAGCAGTTGGCCAATCCCTACTCGGAAAGGTCGTGGGCCCCACGAATGTGCAGCGCTGAGCAGTTCGCCAGGTGGGCCCCACATGCCAGTGTTCAGGGATATCCCGTCCACGAGAAATCCAACGAGACGTGCAAAACGAATTGAGAATATAGAGAATTTGCATTTATATACGTAAATTTAAAATTTTAGCGGAAAAAATTCACGCGGGGACACGGAAGGGGCGATTTGGCGTGGCTCGGAGGCGCGAGACCGACGGTCGGCCCGGTGCTGCGCCGTCGCCACGCGCCACCGCGGCTGGGCCGCGCAGGTGCGACGCGCCACCCGGTGCCGCGACTTGGTACTATCAACAGCCCTGCAACGCATGCAACTCCAGGTGCTATCACCCTTTGCGATGTAGTGTTAAGCTCAGAAGCAATCATCTGTGTCGTCACGGGTGCACGTAGAAGCCGACCGCGTCGAGCTGCACGACCGCGCGAAGAAGCCGACGACGCGGGCGCCGTCCTGCACCGGCACGCGGAACGCCACGCCGCCCTCATTGCCGAACGGCCCGTGTGCGTCTCCCCGGCGCAGGTGACGAACGTCAGCGACGCACGCGTGGGGGCCCCACGGCCCGAACTTCCTAGAGACCTCCGTGACGAGCGACCACAGCGGTGGCGCGACCAAGCCGCAGCACCGGATGGCGCGTCGCTCCCACGTGGGCCCGCCCGTGGTGGCCTGTGGTGACGGCACGGCACCGCTCCGGTCGTCGGTCCTGTGACTTTGGGCCGCGCCGAACCGTTGATCCCGCGTCTTCGCGTTGTAGGACGTGAATGTTTTTGCTAAAATTTGAAATTTATGTATATAAATGTAAATTCTCCAAAAAAAACTGTATATTCTCGAAATTTTTCCACGAGATGTGCACGAGACGTGCGCGAACAGTACAGCTGATCGAGGAGGAAGGGAGAGCTTATCGCAATTTGGGTTTTTCGATTAGGGAGGGAATGGTAAGGTACCAAGGTCCGACACAGAAAGCGTTGTTGGATTAGACCGATTTGATCCACAGGCAGTCTGATCTTGACGTGGGAGATCCGGATCAGAAGATGCAAAAGGTCGTCCTTTTTTCTCTCACGAATTGTACCAGAATCGAAGTTGGTTTAGTTTAGTCGAGGAGGATTAATTCCCAGCCGTGATGGAGAAAAAAAAGATCTCTCGGCACATCGAGCCCATGTTACAAACTCGTGGTACAACGTACACGAGGTAGCTTTTACAAACAAACCGGCCCTAGTACTACAAGGCATAGCCTTTTAGGCTTTTACCATGCTGCATATACACATACACAAAGGCACTGTACGAATGCGACGGCGTGACCACACGTTGATTCCGGCGGGAACGTGACGAAGAAAGCGACCGGGGTTTCGCTATTTTAGGCGAGATATTACGTGATGATACGATAATGCAATAAAGGGTATGGAGTATTATCCTCTTGGCTCGCAGCGCAGGAGGAGGATGAGGCTGCTCCGGCGCCGAGTCGGCCACCGAAGCCATCGTCATGGCGCGAAACCCCCCGCGATTGGGGCCGGATTACGCTGCACCGCACCGCACCCTCCCTGAGCTGAGCTGCTGCGCCGATGCACATGGTCGCCAGGGTGGGGGCGCACCGCCTGCCTGCCTTTCAGGCTGGGGCCCCCACGCCCTTTTGCAGTTTTGCCTGAATCAGCGGCCGTCCTGTAACAGCGAGCGATTGCGCATTTGCGCTGATTTGTTCCCAGCAAAACACCATGTCTGCATGTCACGTCCGTCGGCACAAACTGCAGTGCTAACTTACGGGTGCTAGTGGACTGAAACCCAGCCCAAAACCAATCCACCCCACCTGCTTCCGAAGCTACGCTCCAAACCATTCCAATCCACTTCCTCTCCTTTAAAACGCAACCCATACCAACCCGCAATATATTTTAACCCAACCCAATCAACCCATTTTCCATCAAATGGGCTCAATCCATCCCCAATCCAATCCCCTTCGATGGATTTCTCCATCGTCGTAGTCTGGTCGCGTACGCCGCCGTCGTCGCCGCTAAAGCAGACCTCTCTGCATGCACCAGGTGCTCGAGAACGTCAATAGCCTCGCTACTAGCGACCTGGTCCTCTCGCCGCCGCCGCCGCCGCCGCGGCCGGGGCGGGTGGCTATGCCGGCGGCGGCTGCCATAGCCACCAAGTCGCTTCCTTTACCCAATTCTTCCGGAGAAAACGTTGCCGCCATCGTCACCTGATCCGTGGCAGCGCCGTTGCCTCCGCTGCGATGGCTTTTACAACAATTCGTCATTTAGGATGCGACGACAAGAAGCTGCCTGTGGGCACTGGCACCGGTGTCCGGTGGCATCGGCAACATCTACCTGGAGCGTCCAGAAGCAGCGCATGCCCATCAAGAATATTGACAGGTCCTAGAAGAGGGCAGAGTTCTACACCGATGCGGTCGTGCTCGGCTACTGGCCAAGCAGTGGCGTTGCGACGGTGTCTAGTCTCCACGGCCGCGGCGGCAACCACGCACGAGTACACTTCCAGCGGGCAACACTGTAGCACGCACTGTTTCGGGGAGATCCATGGCTGCGGACATGACGGACGTGCTCGCGTACCCGCATAGCGTTATCTGCTGCTTCCCCCTGAGGAGTAATGCTCGATCCACAGGTTGAATCCAAACTTAATTTATGGATTTAATCCATTCCAACCCGATAATTCTCCACCCATTCCCACCCCCATCCAACCTGCTTCCTCGGAAAATCCAAACCAATCCAACCCGATAGGCAAGAGAACCCATTTCTACCCGTCCAAACTAAACCCAACAGACAATCCAATCCACTGTATCCATTACAACGCGCCGCGCTCCATTAGCAGGCCTAAGTACGCCTGGAAATCGTGTTAGATCATGAAGAGGTGATGAGCTCTGAACTGGTTGATGCGCTGCACCGGTGCATGCAGCAAGTTGCAGGCAGGCTGTGCCGTACGTAGGACAGGCTACAACACAAGAGGGAGCCGCAGCGGCTGCAGCGGTGGGCTGGGCCTCCACCTCCAGGTCGGCTGCGCGCGCCCGTTCCTATCCGGAAAGCCGGCGACGGATTGGATGGATGGACGGGTCTAGGGCGAGCGGCGGGAGAGGACGCGGGCGCTCCACGTCGCCGGCCTGCTCTGCTCCCCGTCTCCCGCTCGGTGGGGGCCTCCTCCGCCGCCGTCTGGGGTCAGCAGCAGCCGCTTGACGAGCGACCCCCTCTGGGGTACGGGCTGAGCGCGACGTCGCGTTTTGGACGGGACTACGAGCTACCTATGGTGATCCGCGGCGGTGTCACGGTGTGGCTGGCTGTCGCGCGGAGTGGCCGGTTGATCCGTGGGCGCGGCCCGTTGGATCTGGCTGGGCCACGGCGCGCACGGGCTTGTTGTATACGGCGCGCGCTTCGCGGCCCTCGCGGGCGCCGGGCGCGGTGGTTTCGTTTGTGAGCGTTTTGCTGGGGTTTCCACCGAGGTCGGCAGGGCAGAGCGTCTCGGGGTGTTTCCAGTGCGGCGGTGCCGAACGACTGCCGATCGATCGCGGTCGTGGCGGGGACGTTGTTGATTCACCATTGTCGCCGTCGCTGCCGATTGCTCGAGATGGACGGAGCAGGAGTAGGTAAGCAGTAGCCAATAGGCGGCGGCGGAGGGAGAAAGGGGCGGTGGGCTTCCCAGCTTTTGGCGACGGTGGCATCGTCCATCGTTGATACGCAAATTTAGGAGCGCTGAAATGGACGTTACTGATGACAACAGTGTGATATATACTACTCTCGTTCTAAAATATAATAACTAATGCTAGATTCATAGTATATCTAATAATATGTTTCTATATTTTAAGTAGAAGTAGTAAATTATAGAGATGGTCAGATTATTTGAGTTTTTTCCGTACGTTGCATTCGTTGAGGCATTGGACAGAAACAGGGTAGCACGGACACCGCGCTCCATTCCATAAGTCATCGAAGTGGCGCATGGAGGGAGGCAGATGTCTGCCGAGGACGTTTTCAAGAAGCAAGAATACAATCGAAATAATATGGTAGAACAGATCAACTGGTGATGTTGCTTAAAATAACTATACGTCTTAAAACATCTTTTATACCGAATCTTAAAATAAGCATACATCAGAAAACGTCTTTAATACCGAAAGCCATCTCACCGTGCGCCGCAACCTGTCAAATCACTAAGCAAAGCAGAGAAGGGAACTTTAAATGAAGACAACGCAGTGAAGTCAAAAACTCTTCTCCTAAGTTGTGGTTTCCAATATATGTTCTCCCACCTTTCCATGCCCCACCAGAAATATCTACTCATGGTACATAATGTCAAAAATTAATGTTTATTCGAGCCATTGGAGCTGCTAGCAACGAACACCGCTCACATTGATGATGTTATTGCTGCTATGATCATAAACGCAGTGCCCCAAATTAAGACCCGAAGTAAATTACTCATTGGACTTTTCTGAATTGAATGGAAATAACAGGTGTGCGATGTAAGACTGGGCAGTACGAGAAGATGCATAACGCAAATACGTGAATGTTTTGTTCCAGAACAACATAATGGAAGAGCATATCCAGGATGGCGAACATACACTGATATTCTTACACATTTGCATGCCCAAATCCAGAGTCGTAGCTTAAAGAACTGTACATCGTGGTTTATGGGCATGGCCCGTACCATTTACATGTTCTGTACACCGGAAAAACTTGCCAAAATTTCCAAAAGCACCTTCAGCAGTTCGCCAGAAACAAAAAAAAAGAAGCATTATGACCAGATTGAAGCTTCTCATACACCATTCCAGCTCATTATTTGAGGATACGCAACACGGGCAGCATACTTGCAAGCAAAACATAAACAACAATCGGTACCCAAAAAAATTCTGCAATGTGCAAATCATTCAACTTCTGCAGCATATGAGCTAGTAGGAAGTTTTGGAATTCCATGTAGTACTTAGTCTTGGATGTGCAAAACGGTGAACATATGGAAGATGCAATAACTTTGATGGTACCGAACTATTTTATATTCATTGATAACTTGTTGCTGCCCTTTGATGCGACTATGGTAGCTGTGTCTGGCAGACTAAAAGACTCACTAGTCCACTATATTTCAGTTCAAACCAATGGATCAACCAATAAGGACTAAATCAAGGAAATAGAAATCGCTGTTTTCGGTGCATAAGCATAGTAGGCGACAAACAGGTGTGAAGAACCTTATGAAAGAACAAGATAGCCCAGTTTAAAACTCGACAGACCTAGTAGGAACTAGGTGGTTTTCTTAATTGAGAAGCAATAGGCACCCATATTTGCCTCAACGAGGACTTGAACTTGGTGGTCTGGGCGTACACTCACGCCCTTGCCCAACCGAGCTAGGCTTAGTTCCTAAGATAGTCCAGTTTAAAACAGGCATGTCACATAGAACCGTGCTCCCAGTTTAAACACCTTTTGAATGGTTTATATCTTACAAGCATTTGTTTCCACTCAGAAAAAAAAACATGTTGTAAATCCCCAGCTTAGGACATATCAGCATTTTAATGGAGTGACTACACATGTAGAATGCTCCACCTAATTCATTCCCATTTATATGTTGAGTAATTACTGCTTTCAGCAATCAGAAATTCATAACACCCAGATCTGCTAGGTGGTGAAGACTTTTGAAGTTCAAAGTAAATGTGTAATGCACCAGGTCTATATAAAGACACTTAAAGCATATCGGCTGGGTTTAAGCCTGATAGTAAGCTTCGGACAACTTTCTCCCCATTAACCTCAGCATGGGAGCTGATACCAAGTGGAATATCCAACTAACAAATTCTATTGTCCCATAGTAACCTGTAATTTGGCATACTTTGGTCACACTAAGCCAGTTTTCATTCCAACTATTGTGTAACATCTACCATGAATCCATGATTCATGCACAGGAAAAAGAATCTAGCAC
Source organism: Oryza coarctata (assembly GCA_030770085.1). NCBI lineage: Eukaryota > Viridiplantae > Streptophyta > Magnoliopsida > Poales > Poaceae > Oryza > Oryza coarctata. The sequence continues at coordinate 13,668,290 of CM061471.1, forward strand.
GTGGTAACTTGGCTAACGGTGAAACTTGTAGGTATGCTTTGTTTTTTGTGTTTCCCTCATAGAGTTAGCAGGCTATGCTTTCAGATAGACTGGATTGGAACTTCAAAGCAATCATCAAGATTCGAGTAAATGTAGAGGGCAGAAATGGAGAGTGTGAAATATGAAAAGGGCAGCACAAGTCTAGCATATGAAGTCAAAAAAACTATTCTCTCTGTTTCATATTATAAGACGCTTTAATTTTTTTCTAAAAAAAATTCTTTAAGAAAAACGTAGCAATATTTTTAACACAAAACAAATATAATATTAAAATATATTTAATTTTATATTTAATAAAACTAATTTAGCATTGTAAATATTGCTATATTTTTCTATAAATACAATCAAGCTTAAAGAAGTTTGACTTAGACAAAAAAATAAAAGCGTCTCATAACATGAAACAAGGGGATTAAAAATTTGGCAATTGACACTACAAAAAGGTATGTGCAATTTTACAATTAGCTCAATAAAAGGAAAAATGTGCGACAAAGTTTGTTTTCACAGATACTATGTTCTCTCTATGCCCACAGAAATCAACATGTAGAGTTCAAGTGAGCAATGATGAAATCAACAGTTTCTTGCTACAAAGACATCAACTTTGAAGACAGATGCTATTTTAAAGGATTATAGACAACAAACTACAGATGAAGCAACAATCATACCATCAAAGGTGTGTTTATGGCTCAGGACTTCTAACTTTGATCTCCATTAGTTTCTGAACAGGTTGTCTGCATATGGGGCATTTATCCGTCTGAAACCTTAGAGTTTTTGCACATTCGCTGCACATGCACTGAGGCAATACAGGACCAATCAGATAAGTCAATTTAAGGCAATGTAAGTTAGATCTGGCAAAGCAAAACTATAGATGTACGCTACAGGTTATGGGTGAATCAAGTTCTTACCAAATGCCTACAAGGAAAAACAGCTGTGTCCCTTGGCTCTGTCAAGCAGATGACACATTCTTTTCCCATATCATTATCATCCACGTCGGGAACATCAGCTTCAGTCGAGTTGACAATCCCATAAATTTCTTGTAGCTCATACTTCTCTCCATCACTCCACAATATTTGCTTGACAACTTTAACTCGAAGGTCATTGTGATGCTTCTCTATAACAGCAAGAGTAATTTGTGCCCTAGTGGAGTTCACTGGCTGATGGCCTTCCTCTGGAGGTGGACGAGCTTCTGCATAAACTACGAGTGGGAATACTTCTCCTGAAGGATTTGAAAGCTCATCCAGAGAAAAGAATCCCAAATCAACACCAAATCCAGAGGGCTGGACAAACTTTTGAGCCAATCCTTTCTGGAAAGGTATCTTTGTAGGTGTTTGCAAGTCTGGATATACCGAAGAAAAAGTACAGTTTTTTCCTTCCTTGCCAAAGTAATAAATAGTTATGCTGCAAAGGACAAGGAGAAGCTTAACTGTGGTCTCCAAACAATAACTATAGCTGGAAAATGACTACACGATTTTGTCAGATATCAAAACAAGCCAAATACTTTCATAGAAAATGCATTTTATATAACTAGTTTAAACTTAATTGAGACCACAGTAAAATGCTCCACATGGTGCAGTAGTACAAAACGGAAATGTTAAAATAACCTGAACAAAATATTACAGAGTTACCGAGGTTGAACACCTAATGCTAAGTCTGCAACTGATGTATATTTCAACATACATAATGATAGAGAAGCTAACTTCTTACTAATGGTTGTTAAATTTTAAATAATTTTAGGGGTTTGCTTCAGATTAGGCATACACTACTTCCTCTTCTTATCCTTATTCCTCTGATTCAGATTTATTCTTAAAAGTGAAAGACCAGTTCCGATTTACAATATTAAACACCAACTTCAACTGTAAAGAGCAGGAAGATACTTGGATATATAGAATTTGCTATATCAAAGGAGGGTTCCAACTTCGCATAGCTCATTAGCTCCAGTTTTTAGTTTCAAAATCTCTGGAAGAATTTGCTCTCTCTCTCTCTCTCTCTCTCTTTTGTCTCAAATATACCAAATCCTACCATTCAACTGCCGGCTAGCAGTAGGCACACAATTCAAAACCACTCCAAGAAATTTGACACATGATCACAGTTTCAGAGCTCAGACACCCCAATCCCAATCCTCGCCTCACCTGCCGTCGGTCACAGCGTCGAAGGTGAAGGCGACGAGGCGTCGGTCGGGGTCTGTGAGATCGGGCACGACCCTGATGGTGTCCTTGTGCAGGTTGACGTCGTTCTTCACCTTCCGCGTCTGCTGGTGCTCCACGAAGTCGGGCGGCGGCCCTGTCAGCGCGGGCTGCTCCGGGTGGGGCGCGGGGTGCCACGGGCCGTGGTAGGCGTGCGGGGGCGGCGGGTGGTGGTAGTAGTACGAGGATGAGGCGTGGTGCGGCGGCGGCGGCGGAGGTCGGTGGGGGTGCGGGTGGTGGTGCGGTGGGGGAGGAGGCGGCGGCGGAGGGTGGTGGTGGTGGTGCGGCGGCGGAGGGGGCGGCGGGTAGGAGTAGTAGTGGTGCGGCGGCGGGGGAGGAGGAGGGGGAGGGGGCGGGGCAGCGTAGTAGTCGTCGCGGCGGCGGCGGCTGGTGGAGGAGGAGCCACCCATGGCCGCAACGTGCAAACGAAGGGCCAGGAACGGCAGGCAACTAGGCGAGGCGAGGCTGGTTCACGCTCACGGCTCACCTGGTGGATTTGCCGCGTGGGGGAGGAGGAGGAAGGAAGTGAAGAAGAAGAGGTTGCTTAGGCGTGTCGCTGGGGGAGCAGCGCGTGCGCGCGGTGGTGTTGACGCGAGGGGAGGGGTTGGGGTGGAAGAGGACTCGGCCACACGGGGGAATTGACTTGCGCGGCGGCACCGTCGCGTGTGTCGGGGGAGTTTCCTTCCTTCTCTCCGAAATCGCGACGAGCGATCGCGCTCGCGCGCGGCAGGTGAGGTGAGGCCGGTGATGGCGCCGTGCCGTGGCGCGTACTGCGGTGGTGCTGGTGATGGTGGCGCAGACTGTGGATGGAAGGAGAGAGATGGAGCTTCTTTTTTTCTTTTTCTTTTTGGTGCCGGACTCTCGTCGCTATTGTTATTGACCGGGCGAAAGTCTGACGATGGAGTTCAAGAATACCCCGTACTGTACTAGATTAGCTAAATGCCTAACTAAATATAATCATTTACCTAAATATGTGGGTCACGTAGGATAATGCTGTGACGCACAATTGAGCACAATAATATGCGAGTAGATTTTCTGTTTTGAGACTCAATGAGCGATTTCGTACATATGATGTAGAGTATGTATTCATATTAGAGGCTCTACCTGTATGATTCTTGATTTGTTCTAAAATATAAGTACTTATTTAGATTTATATAGCCAAAAAATACTTACTATATTTTACGTTATGATAGAATGTCTGTTTCTCTAGCATGCAGCTCAACTATATCGTTGTCAATAAAATTATGCTTCTTTATCTTTTGTAAATGTGAAGCTGCTTTTTTTTTTTGGTAAAGTGAACAAAATAGCCTATAAGAAGTCAGGACTGAAGCTCTACTGTTAAGCCATAAATTTACAAAAGCAGACGCTGGTCATCAGATGCACAACAGCTGTTCTTCATTATGGTACATGGATAAGTCCAGATGGTCAACCGGCAAGCTTCTGCTGTACGTTCCAACAATCAACCAAAAACCCAACAATTTTTGCAGTCTTCGGACTTAGAGCCAGAGCGTAATTGCCCTTTTAGGAGGTTCTGACTGTACCATGTACCACGCGCGATGCAGCTAAAATCCAACTTCCAGCAAGCAATTTGGCTATCTGATCTTCCGAAAATGATACGGCCGGGTAAGATTGGATCCAAATTTTCGTTCGCATTGCATCAAGCCGCCAAACATTCCAAAAGTGCCCGAAGACACAATAACACAGCTCCTCGTATGTGACCGCTCTTCATAGTTTCTGTACCACGAGTAACAGAATGCCCCCTTTGTTCTTCGGTTCCACTTTATGCCACAGAAGATCGATATCAAACTATACTAATCTCATCCCAACCCAAGCACGACATCAGTCTGGGTTATAGAACTCTTCTTATTGCTCTGCACTGCAAGTTGTTGACAATAATCAAGGTCACGGCATCAAGACGGCTGTAAGCTTGTGAAATCTGAAGTTTTTTGACATGGTCCTCCTAGAAAAAGGGAAAAGGCCAGGCTTAGCTTAAATATTACAAAGACTAGCAACAAAGTAAGAAGTACCTTGTGGATGATACCATCAAAACCAAATATGTGCCTACATAACCTCAGGCACCATATCTCTTTAGAACTTTGCTTAGTGCTGGCATCACATTGTATGCTTGATAAGACCTTCTCAGCTCAATAATTGAGCCCACCTGAACGATCATTTTCAAATAATTTCATTATCCAAATACTCGTTCATCACGCACATGTCCCATTTAATCAAATAAAAATTTACTATTTAATGCCCATACTCCACAAGTAAATGAAGGTGAAAAGAGCTAGAAGACCTAATGCAGCAGTAGAAAATAAGAAGCACACTAATAGAATATTTTGTAGTCCATATCCATTTTTTAAAAAAACAACAACAATATCAAGAAAATGCAATGTAGAGGGAAATCAACATAAAATTTGAGCCTTCCATTTAAAATGAAATTATGGATGGAAGAACATCAATAGGCAGGTAAGAATATTAATTATTCAGTTGCAAAGAACTAACAAATTTGCCAAGTTCTCTGGTTCACTGCTAATATGACTACCGCTGTCCGCTGTGCTGGAAATGATTCCTATACTGCATTATTCCTTGCTGCACTGGGCTGGAAGCTTGTCATTTAAGGAAATGAAATCTTCAGATGTTTTTTTTCTTTTCAACCAAAACATTTCATGTGTTTTTACTTTCTAAATATATTTCCTAGATTTAGAAATTTTGCATAGTAGTGGGATCTGCGTTATGGAACAACTTGCAACAACCTGCTAAACTGCATAAACATAATATTTAATTACATAATATTCAACTCTCAAAAGTCAAAATCACCCTAGCTTTCCTCCATATACAATAAATAGTACATCAACAAGAGAGATTCTAATGGCTTTTTTGATGGGTGTGGGCCTGTAGGGAGTAGGAATGGATTGTGGTGACTGCTAAGAGGGCTTAGCTTGACTGAGCGTAAGGCCGTAAGCCCTAAATCATCTAATACACCATTTCGATTTGGTAAATATTTAAGAAGACCAAAAGGCAGAAACATTGACAAAACAAAATACAGAATGTCAACATTGTAATTGTGCATAATCAACTAAAATCCCTAGTCACTTGACCAAGTTTAAGTTCATTTAGAATTTTAGATTCAGGCACCTAGATCATATTAGAGAAACTGCATGTAAAAATGCCAATACTTGAAAAAAATAGCACCATGATAATGCAATTCAACATCAATCTTTTCCATGGTGACAAATGATAGCAAAGAATATGATTGAGTTGCACTCACAATAATCAACACCGATGTGAAACCTATAGAAAATCCCTCATTTATCTGCCTGAGATATCGGTCAAGTAATAAAGAGGAAGTCGCCAACAAGCTCAGCAATATACCCCCTGAAATACAAGGAAAGAAATACTTTTTAAAAATGAGAAAAAGCATAAAGACAAAACAGGGGAAAGTTGTTCTCATGAAGGCCACCCACCCCAGAAACGTGTAGATGTTTGTATTTTTGTTAGATAATCTACTGTTGCTCTTCCAGGCTTTATCTTTGGTACTCTGGCACTCATTTTATTCAGGTAGTCAGATATCACTTTTGGTAAGTTTGCCTGCAGTGAATAATATGTAGATTAAGCTATATTTTGATAAGGCACGCGCACATAAAATCATGAAAAAAATTAAAGAATATTATCTTCCTGAAAATGTTGAGAACATGAATTCTGATATCAAAATTTCATCACAAGTATCTGTCATCTTTTTGAAATTTACAAGAGCATTATTAAGCAAAGTTTTATATGCAATACTTGGTTCAACAGTAAACTTATGCATGATTGGTGCCCAGGGGATCCTTTGTCTGCCTTAACAAAATCTGATGAATCCAACATAAGCGATGTTTAAAAAATTCCAAAATGACTCATGGATGTAGCATGAGTAGCTCTGTGTAAACCTGCAAAATACCAAACTCAAATTTTTTTCCTAGATGTCAAGATATAAAAAAAAAGTAAAAGAAAAAGAAAACCGGTACTTCTACTGCATGGTGAACAATACCGTGCTGAATGCTTGTCCTTTCTGTATCTCAACATCTTGACCAAGTTGATTATTTTTTGTAGGTTTACAGAATTATATGTGTGCTATATCCACAATTCATTTTGGAATTTTTTAAACAATGCATTCTCTTGGGGGGGGGGGCACCATGTTCCCCAGGCACCAAAACAAAGTCACAAGAAACTATAAGAGAGCATCACTACAATATAATAGAAGGAATATTGGTATAATAAGTGTATCCTGAATAATAAAATAGTTAAACAGTTATTAAGATGAGAAAATAACTTACAATGTCAAAAATATTGAAGACAAAGACAAGAAATGCATATGTCAAATAATAAACCCATGGACCACCACCAACTTAAGTCTTTGGATTCAACGTTTCCTTCAAGCTTTCCCAAAATGGCATACCAAAAATGCTGGAGAAATTCCACATCAGAATGGAAAATTTAATCAAAATACACCCAGAAAATAAACGTAATGAATTACCTGGCCATAATGCTTGGAAAAGCTAATAAGTATGAGGTGGTAAGCAAAGGCTGCATCCCAGTTGGATTTATGTTAAAAGGGATATATAGCTCTACCTCTGTAACTTGGGAGCTCTCACTCCTGCAAAAGAATGGTCAAATATAAGAGAAGTGAAAGGATCGAGAAAACAATAAAGCTTAGTATTAGCACAAATATGATGATAGAGTAGCCTTTGCTAGGTCAATCCACATCCAACCATATCATTGTGCCATATAACCATGCCAGGGTGCAGCTAAAAATACCAGTAGAAGGGTGCTGTTAAATTGTTTAGAAATTGAAACTTAAACAGGATATAACAAAAGTACAGAAAGTTTCCAAATAACATAAAAATGATATTTCAAACAAAAGGTTTGTAGTTAATGTGGTAAGTATATTCTGTTTGGGCATTTGGCCAACAAGAAAGGTTCTTATGTGCAGCTTGTTTCGATAATATTCTTATGTGCTCCATGCAAATAACAGCATTTGAAAGTACATGTAGAGTTGATTTTATCATTACCTTGCACCACAAGCCAATTTAAATCCATAGTACTGAAGCTTTATCTTCCTACACCCTTCAGTCACCAGCACTGCTCCCATGGTAACCAAAATAAAAGTTCCAGCTATCCCCAAGATGTAGGGCCAACAGCTGTACCAATTCCCTGTTTCAAAAGGAATATCAAACAAAAGAAAAACAACACTAGAACTCTCAACATATCAGCTGTCTATGTACATACAGTATATAACCGAATGAAATTAGGAGTTACATTTTCAGTCTCTTTTCTCCCAATGTTTATGTGATCTATCTTGGTAAACAAGTTATTGTATTGTAAAAACTGGAGAAGTGTTTAAGACTTAAAAGTTCTAGTTCATATTTACACGTTACTGACAACAAAAATGTCAACATTATATCTTCATGAACTGGCTAGTGATCAAATGATCATGCAAACAAGTGTTACATGGAGCACGATGCAAATTATGTTATTCTTAGCTAGAGAAATGAAGCTCTGGTAGATTAGCTGGCAACTTTAGCTAAGATAATGCAACTGCAATGATATTATAACAGACACAAGCATCCAAGATTTTTAAGTGCAAAATAAGATTTCACCATCCTGTAATTAATTAATACTCCCTCCACCCTTAAATATAGTAAGTTCTAGCATTCAAAATTTGTCCCAAAATATAGCAACTTCTCCACCTATATTCTCTTATCAACCAATTACAATATTCTCCTATTTAATTTCTCCACTTACTACCTACTTCCTCTAGTGGCGGAGCTAGCAATTTTATCCTGTGGGGATCAATTATCATTGCTTGATATTTTAGTGGGGTCATTTATGCAAAATTTAATGAATTTATAGGAAAAAATTAAGATTCACAAGAGTGATTGTGAAAAAGCTATGGGGTCAGCCGACTCCACAGCTTGTACGTGCCTCTGCCATTGAGTTCCTCTTCTCGACCAATCACAACATTCTTCCATTTAATTCCACCTACTTATTTAGTACCCGTGTCCAACTCTAAAAATTCTTATATTTTGGGACAAAGGTAGTAGAAGATAAAAAGGGATAATTCCACATATATCATTAACAATATGTCTGATCCTAGATATCCCATTGAAAAAATCTGATGATTCCTGATATGCCTCTACTGTGTCAAAACCTTACTCTTTTCTTGTCTTGTTGATCAAATTCCATTGGTCAAGCTATGAACAAGCAGCTCAAAGACCATTTTACCCCTCTTCTCTCATTTTTTTATAAAAATTTTCTGACTAATTACTAATATAAACTAGCCATCGGTCATTGTGCAGATGAGCCATTCTCTCCAGTCAGCTATGGAAAAGTGTAATAAAAAAGAGAAAAATGGTAGAGAAGGGGTAAAATGGTCTTTGCGCAGACTGGACACAATTTGACTGATGGAATTTGGTCTGCAATGAAATAAAAGGGCTAAGTATTGTACTTGTACAATAGCAGCACATCCCAGGTTTGGAAAATTTTGAGTGGCATATCTAGATTGGTCAAATTTGCAGTGGCATAATAGAATTATCCATTCTACTCAGAGTATGTTGCTTCTTATTTATTTGAGCAATGGTTATACCAAGCCATAATGAAATTCAACCCTTCAAAGGAGTTCCAACAATGAATTTTGGTTGGCAATACAAAGTGTGGCACCAAACAGGCAGATAAAAAATATCACGAAGTATAAGATCTTCATAGATGACAATGCTAGGTTTGGAAAAGCGCCTTGAATAAATATTCCACCTCACACAAAACTTCCACAATGAGATATAGAAGACGTAAGGATAATAAATTCAGTACATACACATTATCATTAGAATTTCCTGGCCGCATCCAACTCGAAGGAGTAAAAATTAACAGTTGAAAAGTTAATGTCATGAAAGATTACCTGAAAATTGAGTTAACATCTTGTGGAGTGTGTCTGTATAACCAGTCAATATTCCCACACAGATAATCAAGGAAGAGCCATGTCCTGAATGCAAAGACATACAAGAAACAATAAACACAAAAGTTTCAACTAAGCACAAGAAAATATGCACTAAATGGGTAACAACCATCATTTTATGCTCTTACCTTACAAGATCATTTACATGAAACACAATCATAGAGATATATAGTAATGAAATCATGCCAGTATGCATGTTTTTCATGTCCAACAGCTGAAGTTAGTCTAAAGCTTGGATATGACATAATATGCCACATTGAATATAGATTTAACACAATATAATCAAAGCATGCAGAGATGACACTAGACACCGAATCCAGATTCTGATATACATGAGGTAGAGTATTACCAAATCCAGATTCCGATATAGTGTCACAGATCCATGTCATTGTCATTGCACCAAGAACAAGAAAAAGGCTTGTTATCATCACATGCTTAACTCTGAAAGATTACAAAAAATAAGTAGATGTAAAGAAATACTGATGAGCATCCTTCCAGTCCAAACAAATTATTATTAGTAAAAGCTTTTTCTCCATATAGAGCTAACATACAGTCACCTGTAACTTGCAGCATATATAGAATACTGCAGTGAGTAGCATGACACTGTAAAAGCCGCCACAAGTGCAAAACCCAGCGACAGCCACCAACTAGAACATCAAAACAACCAGACTTAAAACTAGATGAAATGCTGGGAAAAAATTAAAATGTCCCCTTTCCAAATAACCCGGTTCAAGAAAGAGAACTCGACTACATATAGCCTTTGATCTTCTCATGTCCATCTAATCCTTCCTTGCGTAGTTTTTCAAGTGATGGAAGAACATGACAGAGAACCTAAAAATCACAATTTATTACTATCACCAAATATTGAGAAAAACTTTATTAGAACGTTAGAAGCAACTGATGCAAACAAACCCTTAAAACCAAAATCGTACAAACTCTAGAATAAAAGAACTAATTAAGAGACATAAGTTGCCACTGCAAAACAAAGAGCAAGACCAGACAAAGGATAAATTAATCGAACCTGCATGAATATAGATGCTGAAATCTGATGACTGATTCCGAGCTGGAAAAATGACAGCTTCAATTCAGAAGAAAAATCACCGAGGTCATCTGCACAGGCAAAAGAGCATCGTACATTCTTCGTACAGTTCACCAAAGCCATCATCCATGAAAAATCAAAATGATCAAATGACTACGCATTTTCATACATTACAGCTAGCACAAACGAATATTCCGGAGGAGTAAAGTGAAGAGACCTGCAGGAAGGGGCGCAAAGCTGAGGTATGAGTCGGGGATGAGCCGTCGGTCGAACCCAGGGAGCGGAACGAAGTTTCCGACGCGGCTGAGCAGGATGAGCACGGCCGTGACGGCCAGCCGCCGCCGAATCTCGCTACGGAAGAACGCCTCCACCGCGCTCTCCGCCACCGCGCCCAGCCGCGCCAGGTCAAGGAACCTGTTCCGGTACCCCGCCCTCCTCCTGGCCCCCACCACGCCGCCCTCGCCAGCAGGCCCTACAGGGGACGCAGCAGCGGACGACGCGGAAGCCCTGGCGGCATGGAGAAGGCGGCGAGGCGAGGGAGCCTGCCGCTTCGGCGTGAGGACGAGGAGGTGGCCGTGGTGGTGCGCGCGAAGAGGTGGGAGTGTTGGGGCGACGCGAAGGGGTGGGGAGGAGAGCGTGCGGCTGGGTTTGAGTAGGACGGAGAGGAAGTGCGGCATGTCGGCGAATCGGCGGTGGCGGAACTGCCGCCCTCGAGCCGTCGCGCTGCCGGCCGCTTCGATGGGATTGGAAAATCCGGCGGTGCTACACGTCGGTGGCTTCTCTCGCGGACCCGTGTGCAATCGGCCCGGCCCCGCACGGCCCAGTGGGCTTCGCACCGACTCTTCACGCTCTCATGCGCATGCGCAGCACGTGACTCGTGACAGGGTCAGGTTTCCCGACCATACAAACACGTAACGTACACCGAGCGGCCGAGCGCGTCGCACGCGGGCACGGCCGGCGCACGGCGCGTCATCGTCTCATCGACGAGAGCCACACACAGCACAGCACAGGCAGCCGAGCACGTGTCGCGCGCGAGAGCGCATGGCCGCCCCGGTGACCTCCGCCTCCCGCTTCCCGCGGCGCAGCCACCGCGGCTTGCTCTACGGCCGGACGAGGGCGCCGTCGCCGCCTCTGTCTCCGCGGCGTGGCGCGCCGCTGCGCCTCCGGTGCGTCCTGGCGCGCAGCAGCGGCGGCGCCGGCGGAGATGACGCGAGGGGGATACTGGACCCGCACGCCACGCCTTTCCAGATTCTCGGACTCGACGCCTCGGCCTCCTACTCCGCCGCGCAACTCAAGGCCGCCTTCCGCGCCCGGGTAGTGTACCGCTCCCGCCCGCCTTCGTCTTCGTTGCAGCTTGCTACGCTCCAATGATCATTCTTAACGATGCCTTATCAGCTTTAGTTTTTGGATATGACAAGCGTACTAAACTCGTCTTCTTGAATTACTGTTTGGAGGTTCCCAACATCAGTTTTAAGTTTAGGCAATTGCTGATTGGTGTGTAGGGTATAGAATACAACCTTTCCAACATCTTAAGATTGTGTTTGTGCAAAGTCATGTCCTAAATAAAAGTGTAAAATTGAGCTGAACTGTGTAGGCATGATAGTTTTCCAAAACTGCAAACTACAGATTCCGTTTTGGTCTGTCACAACGCTAGCCCCCAGTGACTTGACATTGTTAGTTTCTGTTACAGGTAAAGGAATTCCATCCTGATGTTTGCAAGGACGCAGAGAATGCAGATCTAATAATGAGAAGAGTTCTTGAGGCCTATGAGGTAATAGTGCTAACTAAATGTGTGTTTTGTGCAAGTGGCTGTGAGTTGCTATCATAAGTACTACAGGTAAAGGTAAATTCCACGGAACGATCACAACCAACAGTGTTCATGTGGTCTTGATTGTCTCTGAAAATGTTGCCTTTTGAAATTTTTAGTGTACAGCTGGACGAGTGCCAGACAGATCTTCCTAATGAATATATTATTCTTTTGATGGTTATGAGTTTTTCCCCTGCTATCTATAAGCTGCTGTTATTACATTGGTCTATTTGTTGTACAGATATTATCTGGTAACCAAGGAATCATGATTGAAAGGTATAAAATACTTCCATAGTTGTGTAATGAATATATGATTCAATGCTGATTGGGTTGACCTTTTGTCTAGCTACACTGCTCTTGTATCTCAACTAGTATAGCTTGGGGGTTCCCATAAAAACTTCAAAGTGGACAGTAGATTGGGTCTTACAAATTTTGATCATGGCGATCTCAAAGTGAACTCTTGCCTGCATACATTTTCAGAAAAGACCAACTGACATGTTCATATATTACACTGATGCAGGAACAATGTTGATCCGTTTGATGAACCTGAGTGTGCAGCTTGTGACATATTTGTGAATGAACTTCTATGCATTGGCACCGGTACCTTTTGCATTCATGTTCTTTCATTTTGTTGGTTTCCAAATTATGTTCTATCTTGCTATTGACCATAGTAGGTGTCAAGGATGAGGTCTGAAGTGCACAATTACTCTGATAGGAGTAGCTCTTAAGTGACATTTTAGGGGAAAACATGTGTTAATTGATATGCCAGCACGAAATATCTTTTCTCTACTACTTTAAAGATGCAGTTGTCCGTCCTCCCTCCCCTCGCACGTAGCACACTTCCCTCCAGAAAAAAAAAACTCTCATTAGAGAAAAACAGAAAAAAGAAAAACGGTTGCTAAAAAAACGCATGCTTTAGGTCCACACGCAGCCCATTCCTAGCAGTGTTGGATCGTTGCAATGCATGGGCATATTACTAGTTTTCCCTAACAATTCAGTTGTAATCAGAGCACATTATGTTCACTTCTTAACATATACAGAGATATAACATATATAAATATGGAGGCTATGTTTTATAAAGTTGGTTTGGTATAAATTACAAGGACATGTTCTGGCAACTTGATCTGAAAAGGATACCTTTACATCTTTTGCAGGATGCCCATATTCTTGTGTTAAAAGGGCACCTCACGCATTTGCATTTGCCGGTGACACTGGTACAGCACGTGCATCATCTCAAGGTATGCCGATCATTGCCACTTTGCTTAACTGAGAGGTAGCGTGCTTAGTATGTTGTTAGTTTACTAGCAAATGTTATAAGCAGTGGATCCATAAGTCGTTTCTCTTGTGCTCTTTGAAATTAATTTAACCTTTGTTTCAGGTCACTGTGATGACTACAATGTCCAACTTGCTGTTGGGCAGTGTCCAAGAAAGTGCATATACTATGTCACGCCTTGTCAACGCACTATTTTGGAGGAAATTCTTGCAAGGTAAATTCTTGCCAACACATATACTACAGAAAAGTGCATATATTATTTTGGAGTATTAAACTCCGTGAACTGAGACGGCCATATTGATTACCATGGGAAATACAATAGTTGTGAAGCACTTATCATTTCTACTCGCTGTGGGCATTGCATAGTTTCACTTACCATGAAGTTTGTCTATAATCATCTGTTATTTACCATGATAGAAAAAAAGTTGAGTAATTAATAATTGAAACAGGCTATACTAAAGTTTTTGCCATTTCTTAGTCCATACTAAAGTTTTAGCCATTACAAAAAAAAGATCTTGTATGTAATTTAGGACCACGATGATCCCAACTACTCCCCCAGTAATTAATATATGATGTTTTCAACACTAATTTTAGCATAAAAAATGTCATATATTAATGACCGGAGGGAGTAGTTGACAAGAAAGAAGGTTGGCAAATGAACCCCTAGTGAGATGGTTCAGGTTTTGATCCTCTGAGCAAAAGCACAAGGCTAAGTACCCTGATACAGAGTATTAGTAGAATACATTTGCCACACTAAGATTAGGGATATTATCTATACATTCCCTTTTGATGAAGATGCCATTTGTGCTAATCTCTCTCACACGTTCACAGTGTGTTGATGACTCCATACGACCTCTCTGAAGCAGCAGTTCTGGATTCTCTCTTATCAAAAGCAATGTTTGAGAATAACAGGTACAAGAAGCCCAAAAGAGAAACAAAATCATCTTCTGATTATGTTGAGTGGATGTGATCCACTCTATAGCACAGTTAGATGATTCAAGATGTATAATGTAAATATTATTGTAGGGCAAACTGTGAGTGCTAGATGTTTGCTTCAACTATTAAGGGCTTGGTTAGATAGGTGGAATGACACCAACCCCTTCATAATGGGATTGAAATTGACTAAATGCCTGCCAACCCGAAGGGATTCTGGGCCATTTTGGTTTGCTACACTATTAAAATTAATTTTGATAGGGTAGCAAACCAAATACACCATTTCTCTTGTTGGTGCAATTTGGGAGTAGTACCATAACTCGCCGAGGATTTGGCACTATCAAAATTTGTTAGGATATCACACCAAAACTGCCTTCTAATTCTACATATCCCATACAAGCCCTAAAGTGTGCAAATGGAAAAGATTATATGATCAAACCACAACCTTTTCAGCCCAACTTCCGTTTCGTTTTTCTTCCAACACATTTTATCCATATTTTTTACATGGTAGTGGCGTCCTGCAACCAGTTATATTTTGAACCGAATTTGCATTCCAGTCTACTTGTTACATCGAAATTTGTATGTATATTCCATTTGATGCTGATAACGATCTTTCTTCAGGAACAACATAAAGTTCGCCATTCATCATGCACATTTAACACTGCCATTTTTTAAACTCACAATTAAAATGTTTTTTTTCAATTTATAAAAGAATTTTTAAAATATGAACATTATAAAAATATGACAAAATAAAATAAAGTCTAATCAAGCTTATCGTTCCAGTAGTTTAAATAGCATATAAGAAAACTGAAGAAAAAACTGTAATTGGCATTTTAAAAATAAAAATTTGGGTCATTGTAGTTAGAAAAATCATAAACATTTACATAATTGTAGACCAAGTAAAAATACCAGTGGCGGACCTTCCCTGTGGCAAGGTGTGGCAGCTGCCATACCTAACTGCCGGCAGTAACTATCACCTAAACAGCAACACTACTGACTGTTCCGTACTTCCATTGGTTGTCACCGTGATGATGGAGGCAAGAAGCACTAATCTTTTAGTATTAGTACTAGTACAAGTAAATCTGGTGTGGTCGAACAAGTTATCATTGACCAAGTGATGATACAACTGCATCGGCTGGAATTGTTGTTTGATGAATTGCGCAAAAATATAATTACTGATTTTTTTTAGACGTTAGCCGCAAATAATTGGAGAATAATTTGGAATGGGAGCATTCCGATGGCTCTAGTGGCTCACCTTCTAGCAATTCAAGCTTCACCTACATTGAAAACAGTAAATTATTTACTTATAGTTTTTATTGGATGTGCACACTAATTTTTTTACATATACATTATGTACTAATGTTTTGGTATGTTCATGTTTTTGAGAAAAAAATGCCTCCACAAATATCTCTGTTACTTATAAGGAAGTCGACATTCTCCCACCTCTTCCGTTACGCACCTTCTATTTCAAAGAAATAAACCGCTCTCCCTAATAAAACTGATCTCCTCTCTACTACTGGCATAGTGGTTCTCCTCCTGCCCCTCCCATTACGCACTAGCAAATCGCTCCCTAAGAAAATATATGATATCAAGAAAAAACAAAATAGAAAAAAAAAACTGAACCAGGTGAAATTGTTGCCCCCTGTTGCAACGCACTGTATGTCACTAGTTTAGAAAAAGAGGAGTATATCGGTGTTAAGTACATTTAGAAAGTCCGCCATAGCTATAATTTTGCGTGCCTCTGCAAAATACAAATTGTTTATGTTCTTTCCATGGTATTAATGCAGGATTCTACTAATTGCAATTTACTACTAATTGTTATTTTAAACCAATTAGAGAATTCTAAATACAAATTCTTCATGCTCTTCCATGATGTTAATGCAGGATTTAAATATTAATTGCATTTTTACTCGCAATATGGTCAGTTAGATTTGTACTATCCTGGTTCGAACCAAATTGTGTATGTTTAGTTTGGTGCATCTAGCAAAGAACGTGACTCGTTCTCATAGAAATAGCGAGGGATTTTGATAAACACTATAGAGTTTAATCTTATTTTTAAAGAAATTAAATGTTCTTTTTAAAAATAAATTCAAACATCTTTTCAAAGAGAAATTTAATCTTCTTTTAGCCAGTCATTTACTCGAAAGCAGTGAACCCAAAGCAAATCCAGAACCGTCAGTTGCCCAACAGATCCAGGCCGTTGCCTAGTATGACGTGGCATCCATCCGGCCGTCCCTTCCCGAACGAAATGCGGTTGCTAGCGCTGCACAGGTGCACCCCCCCAAACGGTCGTCTCCGCAAGTTCAAAAATCGAATCCGCTCCTCCATTTCTCTCCTCTTCCCCCCAAACTGCTCCTCCTCGTCTCCTCCTCCGCTCCCCAACCAAATCCCCAATTCCCCCCACCCCGAGGCGGCGACGTGAATCCCCCTCCTCCACTCCTGCCGTGCTCCCAGATCGCGGGCGATGGAAACGGATCCGGTCCCATCCTCGACGCCGCCGCCCTCCCCCGCGCCTGCGGCTTCTCCGTCCCGGCAACCTCCAGGTACGCGTGCTCCGTGGTTCCGTGGGGGAGGAATGGGTGGGCTAGGATTTTTTGTGGGTTCGTGTGTCATGGTGAGGGGTTCTTCTTTGGCAGGCGAGGAAGGAGGGGCTGAGCGCGTGGAGGTGGAGGAGTATGTGGATCCCCCGAGCCCAGATTGCTGCGGGGGAGCCGAGCCGAACCATGCGCCTCCGCCGAAAGGTTCGGTTCCGGGACCTGTAGTGTATAAGCGATTAGTAGAGCTTAATTTGTGTTCGTCTCACGGTGTGGCGAGACTTGTTTTGTACCTGTCTTATAGTGGCACATTGTCAGGTGAGGAGCCGGTGGTGAGCAGTGAGGAGGAGCAGGCGGCGGTTTCAGGAGGGGAAGGGGAGGTTCTTCGCAGCTTCCTGGAGGTGGGAAACTTCAGTGTTCTTGCTCAAAGATCTGTTAGGTTATCTGCACTCCGTGCTTTGTTTCTAATTTGTAGGATTATACTTCTTGCAGGAATTTGGAGACCAAGGGGACGAGTCCCTTATCCCGTCGCCACGGCTGAAGCAGATAGACACCCCTGATCGCCTCGCTGCTCTTCGTTTCCTTGGTACACATTACACAATAAAACATACTTTATACCTTGCTCATGGAGGTTATCTGCATCTAGAGTCATGATTTGTATGTGTGTTGTAGGGGGCAAGTACAACAGCTTGGTGGAGAGGTACAAGCAGCAGGTGGCTAAGTGTGCTGAGGAGTGTGCGCCGAGATATGATGGCTTGAAGAAGAAGTACGCAGACGAGTGTGCAGAGCGGCGACGCTTGTACAATGAACTCATCGAGCTGAGGGGTAACATCAGGGTTTTTTGCCGTTGTCGCCCTCTAAGCACTTATGAGATCTCCAATGGGTGTTCTTCTATAGTTGAGATCGATCCATCCCATGAGACCGAGCTGCATTTTGCCCCATCTGATAAAGACAGGAAGGCTTTTAAATTTGATCATGTTTTTGGACCATCTGACAATCAAGGTATGATAAATCGCATTTTGTATAGTCCATTACATATTATGTGCGAAGATACGCAAACATTGGTGTCAAATATAATTATATTTCAACTATAATTTGATTGAACAGAAGACATTTTCTTTGTTTGTCACTGTACATTTTGAGAAATGAATGTGTTGAAGGATGCTCAATGTTTTTCCATCAGAGACTGTCTTTGCCGAGAGCTTGCCTGTCGTGCGGTCTGTCATGGATGGTTTCAACGTGTGCATCTTTGCATATGGACAAACTGGAACAGGGAAGACATTCACCATGGAAGGGGTTCCAGAGGATAGGGGTGTTAACTATAGAGCATTGGAAGAACTATTCAGGCTGTACGAAGAAAGCTCTTCTGTTGCATACACATTTGCTGTGAGCATTTTGGAAGTTTATAATGAAAAAATCAGGGATCTTCTTGATGAAAGCTCTGAGCAAACAGGAAGAAAGTATATTTCCTTTGTCCCATTTATTTGATAGTATTAATTTAATCCTGATTTGTTAATCTATTCAATTTTAACACATAATATCTTGTTCTATGCAAAGATTGGAGATAAAGCAGACTGCTGATGGAACACAAGAGGTGGTTGGTTTGATTGAAGCTCCAATTTATACTATAGATGGTGTTTGGGAGAAACTGAAAGTTGGAGCTAAAAATAGATCGGTTGGAGCAACTAATGCCAATGAACTAAGCAGCCGCTCTCATAGGTGAGGCTTTTTGGTGCTTCGTTATTTTTACAATATCCCTTTAAAGTAATTTAACTCATATATTAGAATATGCTGCTTCTTAGATCATTCTCAATTAAATGTGTGCTTCTACAACATTATTCTAATGATAATTTGATGATGGTATCTGGGGTTCTGTTCTATATGCAGCTTGGTTAGGGTTACCGTCAGGAGTGAGCATCTGGTGACAGGGCAAAGGTGTAGGAGTTACATCTGGTTGGTCGACCTAGCTGGAAGTGAGCGCGTGAACAAAACGGAAGTAGAAGGGGAGAGGCTAAAGGAGTCACAGTTCATCAACAAGTCGCTCTCTGCTTTGGGCGATGTTATTTCTGCCCTTGCCTCAAAAAATGCACACATTCCTTATAGGTCAGTAATATTTAATATCTATAGAATTAAACATCTATCTTATCTAGCTACTTTATGGATTAGCTTCATCTCAATCTCACCACTGTTTTTATTCCTTTTGCTGTCAATAGAAATTCCAAGTTGACCCATCTGCTCCAAAGCTCTTTAGGTAAATTCAATTTTTTTGGTACTAATTATGGGTGATGTGTATTGACTTGTAGGTAGATGATTTTTTTACAATTCTTTTATTGATTCTTTTCTGTTCTGGAATACCTATCAAATTAGCAAATAGATAGATTACTCATGATGGTTGGCTTGTACAGGTGGGGATTGCAAGACACTCATGTTTGTGCAGATAAGCCCAAGTTCTGCAGACTCGGGAGAGACTCTCTGCTCACTTAACTTTGCTAGTAGAGTTAGAGCTATCGATCATGGCCCTGCTCGTAAACAAGCAGATCCAGCAGAAACTTTTAAGCTCAAGCAGATGGTAATTTGATTCTTTCATAACTAAAAAATTACGATGCAACTTAGCTGATACTAATTGGAAAAATCATTACAGACAGAGAAAGTTCGTCATGAGGAGAAGGAAAATGCTAAGTTACTTGAAAGCTTGCAACTGACGCAGCTTAGGTATGCTTCTCGAGAGAATGTCATCAGGACACTTCAAGATAAGGTATGTTGTCTAGATTCATTGCTATTCTCTTGGATGGCCTTGCATATCTTATGAAACAAAATGCTAGCAATAACCCGACGAATATTGTGAACAGATAAGGGAGGCTGAACAAACGTCTAAAACTTATCAGCAGCGGGTAAGTATGATAACCACTTCTGTTTAATAATTCATCAGAGCCTAGATCCTGCATGTATTTGAATATTCTTATCTGTGTGTGACATTTTCTTTTGTACAGGTTAGAGAGCTAGAAAATGAATTAACCAATCAGAAGAAGGCTGCTAGGGATACAGCTAGATCAACAAAGCCACCACTTGCTCCTATGAGGCAGAGACCACCTCTTGGAAGAATTGTCAATCACGTTCCACCTTCTGCTCCTCTTAGACTGAGGCTCAGTAAAGCACCCGCGATTCAAAATAAAGAGAACATTCCTGTGATGAACAAAGCATCCTCTGGGGCTGATACTAGCAAGGCTGTTGGCAAGGCACGCCGCGTGTCTCTGACTCCTGTGATTCGACAAATACCTCTGCAGCCCAAGAGGCGATCCTCATTTGCGGTACTACCATCCCAGAGAGAGCAGCTCTCTGTACTTCCTGAGAAGAGATCAATGTCCCGTCTATCCCATCTCCAAATGCCAAGGAGATCAATTGCAACATTTAATTCAATTCCAGGAACACCGTTATCAGCTGCAGTACATGCACCGGTTGATGGAACCCCAGATGCAAGAGGACGATTGAGGAGCATCGAGTTCAGCAGTAGCAAGTTTAGAAGCCCTCCAGTGCTGACCATGTTGAATTCAAGGAATAACGCCTTGTCACCTCAGCAGAAGCTGCGGCTAGCATCAGGCTCAGGAAATGCAAGCAAGCTATGCTTCAGTGTTCAGAAAAGAGTAATCCTAGGTTCACCTGCTCGAGTGAAAAGCGGTCTGCTCTCTGGTACTGGCATCTTCAATCCAGCTCTGCGCGAGAAAATGATGGCGGCAAAAGCAGGGAATGCACAGCGCGTGTTCAACACCAACAGGAGGAAGTCTGTCCTCTAAAGTACTTTTCCAGACCAGAAGTGAAGACCAATGTTGGGATGTTCAAACAGTGATGCAGAATAGGAATGTTGACGATTATTTTGTTTAAACCGTTGAAAGCCATCCATCTGTACTCATGTCTTTGTGTTGATAAAATGTGTGATAAGGATTGTACCCATTCATCAGTTTTTTTCTTAAAATGATTGATGTTAGTGTTCGTTGAAGTTTTATATTGTATAAATCCTTTACAGTTGCAGTAATCCAGTTGGTACAGACCACTTGTTCTAACTAGGTGGTGGAATATGCTATCATATGCGTGTGATTCTTGGAATTAAACTAGATCAGTACTATTCTCATTCCTTCATTTCACAAAATTCGTCAGTACTGAGTAAAATATCATCACAACGCAGATGATGTGTGGCACTCATACATAGAGGTAAACACTAAACAGCCATGGGGCATATCATGATATTTGAAGACACCTCCATAGATATTACTTGTATAGTTGTATTCAACATAATCACTGAATTTACAGTATTGTGTTTCGTTAGATTGAACAATGTGATTGGTCAGCTACATCCTTGGAGAGCCTGACTGTTGTATCTTCCCCGAATTAGCTCGCTCTTGCAAGACTCATCGATGCTACTGTTACAACCCAAATCCTTAGCCCCGTTGACGCCAAGAGAACTTGTTGAATAGGTCTCTCTATTGCAAGAACCATAATTTATTTTTCCAACTGCAAGCAGTAGCTTCCGAACGTCTCTAAATCCACTTTCAGCCTGAAGTCCAGATTAAATAACAAAGCCAGCTCAAGTCAGTTAATCTCTACTGTGCTGATTCCCCCAACTCTAGCGTAGAATGCATTGTTGAAAAACCTGCAAACAAGCATATACGGGAAGTTATTGGGAAGCCATGTAATGTGGTTCTGCATGGCAAATACCTACGGAGCACATCTCAGCACCTATAGAAAGCATGGTGTATGTAATATCCAACACTAATCTAGACCATGCTAGAAAAACCTAGAAAACAAATGTATGCATAATGTAACTATTCGCGCCGGATCTCGCACGAGGCGCGAACACGCCAAAGCCTGGGATGTTTGCTTAGCTCTAGTGCAGGTCTGTTGGCTTCTCTCAATGACTTGAGGTACGCGTACCGAGGCCTGGGAGGTCCGCCTAACTCCAACACGGGTATCTCGACTCGCTCTCTGTCTCGACGGTGTAGGTGTGCCAGTCAATTTGACCCTGCAATTGACAAGAAGGTGAGGCAAATAGGTCAGTCGGACGATAGGCCGACACGAGCTCTCGTTATCGGCTGACCACCGATAGGATCAAGTTGGTTATTGGCCGCGTCCGGATGGCTCCTGCAATCAGCTGGTCACTGATAGGGATTTTGGACACTCTTCCATTGGCTGGGGAACCGATGAAGATGTTGAACAGATGTCGATGGATGTAATGGCTTCGGGTGTAGCGAAAACGAGATCCTGATCTATTGACCGTAGAGCCGACGGAGGCACCAAAGGGTATTCAGAGAACAACAAAGCACGCGGGATATCTCCTGGTTGCCGACGAAAGATATAGCGCTCATTTATCGGCTGGAAAGGCAATGAAGACATATGCGAATTGGCAAGAAATCGTATAAAAGAAGGCTGTAAAACCGATGCCACTTCGGATATAGTAGGCGATGAACTAGGAGTAGGGCCCACTCCTCTCACCACACAAAACCCATCGCCCACCGTGACGACGCCGTTAGCACCGATCTCGAAGATTGGACCTAACCGAGACAGTAAGAGACTAAGACCAACGGCAACGAGACGACGGACCCCAGATCGGTCGTTCTGAAGGAAGGGCGAAGTGAACCCATTGGCTAGCTGAGCCAATGAGAGGACATCTTTGAAGATATGCGTGCATCGACCGGAAAGGCCGATGCACTAGGCGTGGCGTTCGATGGAAGTCACTAAAGGCAGGTGCGTATCAGCTAAGGAGCCGATATGCTGGGCGTGTTGCTCAAGGTATGGATAACTTATCGGCTAACCATTCCGATGAAACGCCGGGTAGAGACCTACAGACCTATGGCTCAATCTACTGTCAGTAGCCTCGTAGGTCGAACCTAACCGATGCAGTACGGAATGGATGACGATAGAGAGAGCTTGGTAAACCGATAGATGTCGTACGGACGCTCGATCTGACTAAGAGGTCGAATCCTAACCGATACAGCCTTAGACAGAGCAAGATATAACGGGATAGTGGCGAAACTTACCCCTTCGCTGGAGATCGAAGTTAACCGATGCAGCCCCGCGTCGAAAGCCAAAACCCACCGGTAAAAACCTAGATAAACTAAGATGGCGATGCGCCGAAATTGTATTGATCGAGAGATATGTTCCAGGCTCCCAGAGGGTCTATATTTATACCCTGGCATTACAGAGTCCGACGCATTTACAATAACCATCAAACGTTATTTCCTAATAACGATAAAAGAAAAATATCTTAAAGAAAGTTAACTAAACTAACTAAACCATCTTATCTATACGATTTATATAGATAGAATATCCTACCATGATTTTCACGGCTCTTTCTCAGACTCGGTTTTATTTGAATAATCTTGGACCGAATCTTTCCTTACTTCGTTCAATCGGCTTCTTACCTATAGCAACCGGACTCTTCTTTACTAAACCAATCATCTTTTCAATCTATTCACAGGCTTACTAAATTATGACGTTAACAGTAACTGAATTTGTGTTGAAGGGGATTGCTACACATCATCTGTAAATTTGGCAGAAACCACCACAGATGTAATTAGCAAGCAATGAACACTAAGGGACGTCATGTATACATGTGGCTGCTGTAGATATCTCTTCATGTAGACGAAGGCCAACACAAAGCAAGATGGACTGCACTCTTAGTACTTGAAAATGCGCTCTGCATAGAGCATATACTAAGATCTGGAGCCATCTGACCATGAAAAATGGTGCTCGAATCCTTTATCTTATTAGAATCTAGTAAGTCTTCATTCTCCTGAACTGCTGCTCTATCAAGATAAGTCGCCAGAAGCAACAAAACCTTGGGATATTCAGTGTCTTTTTTCTTTGATTGTGATACTGTCAAACCCAACGACAGGTAGCTCTCTTTATGTTTGTCACTGTCATCAGTTGTGAATGTCCCTATAACTATATCCAGACATTAGAACTGTAAAAGATAATGAAGTTATTACCCAACACATTTCCAGTACAACAGAAAGTCTATACAGTTAAAGGAGGCAACTAATGACCAAAAAAAAAAAACTTGCCCCATTTTATACATTAACATAAACAATGAAGGATATGAGATTTCAATAACTCCGTTAAGTCACATAGGCCAGGGAATTGCACAAAAGAATTCATAGGATGAGGAGACAACAAAAGATTTTGAGGTCTCCAAGTGTTTACATAAATTAGGCAATTAGCTCTCTATAACACGCAATATACTCAGAATGCAATTTCCAAGACGACATAATCTCTTAAAAATGTGGCCAAGTAGCACAAAAATGTAACAGCACTAAGCTGCTTCACAGTAATCAACGATGTCAACTACTAGTAGTCGGGTTTCATACCCACTTTGGCACATTATTGATTATTTTCGCCTCTCCCATGATCCCATCCTGACTTCCTGAGCAAAATTTTCCTATTTGGCGTATTTTGCCTCATTTATAAATCCAAATCACACGAAAAATCAAACGGGTAAAGATTTGGCAGGGAATAGCTACAAGATGCCTCTGCGCCCAAATCTATTCCAAGAACTGAGCCCACCCTCAAATCACGCCGACAAGTACAACTTCTGCTTCTTACACGCGCCTAAATTGGTCCGAATCGACTAGAGGAAGGAGAAAAAATATCGGACTGTAAGAGAGACCAGAGTCAGAATCGCATCTAAAACCCAAATGCCGCAGATTTGAGCTAGCCAGGACAGCATGCTCTGTAAACTCGGATCTAACGCTAATTGGAAAGGAGGGAGAGAGAGAGATGGACGGATGCATGGATCCTTACAGCTTGCTCGAGCTTCAGCTTGCGGCCTTGGGGGAAACCAGATAGATGCCTTTGGGCTCCAGGCTTGTGCTCAGGCACAGCCAAACGCTCTTAACCTCTTCTTCCTTTTGGACGAGCAAACTGCAGGGAAGCAGCTATCCTTCGATGCTAAAACCTGGAGTCCTGGACGAGCAAGATGCAGGATGGAAGGGAGAGAGAGGAGAGTTTTTTTAAAAAAAAAGAGAAAGAAAACAAAAATCTCGCATGTCATCATCTGCTGACAATGATAGTGTATTAATGTTATATTTAATTGCTCTTTTGACTTTTACTATTTTCACTTTCACCATTAATATTTTCTTAAGAATTATACTATAATGGATGAAAGTTTTATACTTAGATGCAATATACTTTGATTATATGACAACTTTTAAGTATTTATATTTTTTTAAAATAGAATAAGTAGCCAAATCTAAAAGATAAATAGTAATCTTGCACTCCTAATAATGTCTAGTGTCTATAATAATTAATAATTATGTCATGTGGAATTTTTGGTGACGTGTATTAAGAAAGAGAGAGGAGAAAACAATATTTTTCATAAGACACTCTGGAAGCATATGAAACAAAAAGTTAGACATGGCTAAAGCATGCACTGAGAAAAAAGAATTCTTAGACCCAAAATCAAAGAAAAAAACTAATTGTGAGAAGAGAGAAAGAAAATAATATTTAATTTTGGACCAGACGCTATGAATTGCAAAACCCGTTTCTATGGTTATATTTATACACACAATTAATAGGGATAGAAATTGCTGTAGACGCGATGTATTGGGAGTGCTCTAATGCTAATCTACCACAATTTTACAGTAGCCTCTCAACGTTTTCTATACGGTCAGGGATCGACCCCGCCCGACAAGCCCGGACGGTCGTCCATCAGGCAGACACGCAACGGAATTTAAATGTTTTTCAATGAATTGTAAACAAAATTATCATAGCAAACACTTGACATACATATAGTCATATACTAAGATTTGACTAGGCTCCCAAAGTACTAAGATTTGACTAGGCTCCGAAGTAGATTCGCCACTGTCTACAGCTAATAAGCCATAAAAATAAATAAACAAAATAATTAAAAATAATTTATAAATAATTTTTTTATATTTGTGTTTTTATTGATTTAAAAGCTAATAATAAAAAATATACTACAATAAAATGGTCAAAATTAACTCTAATATTAAGTTCAAAATTTAATTTTTTTTGTTATGGTTGTTTGGTTGATAAACTAGTAAACAAACAATGGAGTTGCCAAAGGATATTAATAAGTTGAAAATAATTTTAATCAAAAGAAACAAATCAATGTTTAAACATACGAAAATAATATGCTTCTAATGAAATTAAATGAGTCTAAAAAGCATAGCGTATTGTTCCTAGCTACGGAGTATTATCCTAGTTGTAGTGCTGGCGCCTTTCGGTGGTACATAGGATCAATGGTAAGTAGACAAGGGGCACACAAGGTTTAGGGAAATGGCCACTCGGTTAGGGCTGTCTCTACCTATCATTAGCTAGATCTGCTGGTGTTTTTCTACGGTGGAGAGGATATAAAGCTCACGAGGACACGAGAGACGAGACATAGGCGAAGTGCAGCAGGAGAAATAGCAAACCGATGCGTTCTCTACTCTGCAAAAGCTCGTAAATCGTAATCAACTAATCGTAGTGGTCTCCTAATCGGAAAAGGAAAGAAGATTATCCAAGCTGGGATCGACTTGTGGTGGGACGTCCCACATCACGTTACCACATCGAAAGTGAAAGAATGCTTTTTTAGGCCGAAATTGAAAGCATGGTATAATAGTGATCGGGAGGAAAACCGGGCACTAACTTCGTTTTAAAATAAATTTATTTTAAGTCTCTTCTATCTATCCTGAAATAAATTCGTTTTTATTCTCTACCTACTCTTAAACCACAAATAATAAGTTATAATGAGGTTACTTTTATTTTCCATCATTCTTGTTTTAAACCTCTAAAGTTAAAAAGTAAAGTTATTTTAAACAAAAGATTAGAAAACTTAATGTAAATTAGACATGTGAAGAGATTAATTACGTACCTGAGTGTTAGTAGACAACACAACATGGCTACGTTTTGTGAATCATAGTGATGAACAATCGGTATGATATGTTTTATTGTGTTTAAAGTAAAAATGTTATATTTAAATTGTATCGGTCAAACTCCGATCGAGCAGTGAACAGTTTCAGGTATGAAAGCGGTTAGATCAAAAAATTTAACGATTGGACCGATGAAATTTTGAAAAGAGTCGGTTTTAAATTAATTTCTTGATTTATAATATTGTTTCATGTTTTTGATTTTTAAATGGTTTTTATATATGAGATATTATATGCTAATATGAGTTAAGATAAATAAGAAATTATGCTTGTTTGGTTATTCTAGATATTACTTATGATCTCGAAAGTAATAATAGATTGAGACAAGAGAAATTAAGATTCAGACGGTTAAAGAAGAACACACGAGAAACTAAGTTTAGATAACATATATGAAGTTAAAGTTTTTATACGAGATTGCGTGAGTATGAAAAATGGGATAAAATTTAAGAGGAGTATAACTTTTATAAAGATTAGAGTTAGTATTTTGTATGATTAAGTTGGACAAATGGAGAGTTTATTATGGTATTAGGAGCGTGCCGTTCTATCACGTGCACACTGCGATAGCTGCCAGATCAAAATAATTTACACGCATCGTCCATTCGTGCCCATCCGCGTTCACACGCACTCGTTGCCTTGGCCCAACGACCAACGGCTGTCCGATCTCGCAAGTAGAAATGTGTCGTCCATCCACACTCGCACTCTCCACGTCGCCACATCGCCCTTCTCTGGTCCGAAAATGCTCTCATCCACGCTCGGGAAGTTACTGCGCCCAGAGAGAGAGAGAGAGCAGCGATTTCTCCCTCAAATCCGGCAATTTTCTCCATTGTTTTCCCAAATCGGTCGACGGCGGCGGTCACAGTGGCGATTTGCTGGTTTCGTGGTTGTGTTGGTGACTAATACGACACCATCAAGCTCTCCGCGCCACTCTTCATCATCCCGTCCCCTTGGTTGCACGACTGGCATGGAGGCGTGCTCTGGGCGGCCACGGTGCTAAAGGTGCCAAGGTGCTTTAGGCGGCGGTGGCACTAGCGATCACACGATGAGTTACCCTGCGTACCTAGGTTTTTGTCGTTGTGCGTACCTAGGGTCAGCCGGGGCAGGTCCCTTGTGCTGCTTCCTACATGGCATCAATGGCGCTAGCAGAAGTTACTTCCCTTCTAAGGTCGTCCTAGTAATGAGCATATTGTGTGGGATTTGGTTTGGGAGGAGTTGTTTGGAGGGACACTTCGTGCATTTTGGGAGGAACAAGAAATACACCATGTCGGTTTTGGGAGAACATAAGCTATTGGGAGGTACATGGTGTGGTTTAGGAGTCAACACACATTGGATTTAGGATACAGCATGCTTTGAATTTTTGGAAGAATACTATGTGAACACTCTGTTATGGGTCTTTAGGTCGCTCAAGAGGTATTTAGGCTCTAGAAATAGGGTTACTGTTTCTATTAACAATGATTCATGTTAAATGTTAAGTGAAGGTTGAATAGAAATGAATTCAGTCTTCCACTTTTTGCATACTATTAGTGAAGTTTGGGATCAGAGGTGTCTAAGCACTTCTGCATGTGTTCATATTCTGATAAGTCATTGCATTCTGTCCTGATAATGTTTAGCAAACCATTCCTGCCAATGTTTAAGAGTGATTCATGCCAACATTTTGCTCGGATGTTGGGGCCGCCTTAGTGGTGGATTTGGTTGTAGATGATGTGCTCCTTCATGGGGATGCTGAGCGCGTACCGGCCACTGATCTGGCAGTTGTAGGTTTAGTTTCTGGTGTTGTGTCAATGGGTGATTTCCTTTTTTTTTTGCGGCATCATTTCCTGCCAGCGCTTGCCCATGGTGCCAATGGGGCTGCCTTGGTGAATTTTTGTCGACAACTGGTTTGCTGTTTCATGGGGTTGCTGAGCGTGTGTGGCGATGACTGATTCCGGTGGCTGTAGAGGGCACGGTTAGGTCTTGTCTAGTAACTTTCTTTTTTCTTAAAGTAACTTTACAATATTTTAGACGTAATTTTATGTTTTGAAATTCTGTTCTGAAATGTAACTTCAACCAATTCACATTTATAATTGCAACTTAGGTTGATATGTCTACATATAAATCATTTTACTAGTTTTGATTGTATGTAGGTGGTAAAAAGGTCAATATGTAGCACATTGATGATATGTGATTTTTGCATTTTTACTAGTTTTTAATGGTTGATTTATAAGTTTTCTATGTTTTTGTTTATTTATTGATTCACTTTTCTCTCTTTTCCCTACTTTTTGTGATATAAGCTAGGATTGTTAGAATGAAGTCCTAAGCACATAAAGCATCAGTGAAGGAAGTTCCATATGTAAAGACAAAGCAAGCGGCATGATGTAGTACCAAAAGGGACCTAGGAGATGATCATACAGAGGAAGTAGAACATACTTCTTCAAAAAGGCCTAGAAATAAGGTACTATACTCTGTTTATTATTCGCTCTGCTATGCAATCTGTCTACTATAACTGTCTTATATTCTGATGGATTTTTTCTTACATCCTGGTTGTTTGAAAATTACATCTCTGACATTACTGTTTTACCCTGCAGAAAGAGCATACTAGAGCTTCTCCCATGAAGATTACTAAATTGTATGCTCACATGGACAAGTATCATAAGACCGCAACAGATGATGCTGGTTTCCCTGATTTTTTGGAGTTGAAGTGTTCAAAGCTTCGCCCTGATCTTTGCTTGTGGGTAATGGAGCACTTTAATCCTGCTATCAATCAACTTATTTTCCCTAGACGTGGAGTTTTAGAGATTACTAAAAAATCAGCGAGGTGAGTTTTAGGTATCCCTTGAGAAGGTATAGATGTGCCTTATGAGCTGGATTCACATGCCACAGAAGTTGTCTTGGTTGGCATGGGAATTGAAGATGGGAACTCCCCGTCACTCTCTACTCTTGGAGAAATATTACAGAAGATGAAATCTTTTGGTGACAAGTATGTGCGGCTTTGGATCATTTATGCAATGTCTTCTGTTTTAGCACCTACTATGGCGACAACAGTCAGCCCTAGATGATATCCATCCGTGTTCATGTGTCAAAGATCAAAGACCTCAATTGGTGCAAGTTTGTGATTTCAGCCAGGCAGAAATCTGTCTTCTAAAACCAAGTCAAGTCCTGCAAAATTTTGCCTTCTGTATATCATGGTAAGTTCCTAAAGTCTTCTGCACTGAATATACTTGTTTCACATCCTACCTGTGTGAAAGTTACATATCTATCATAACTGTTATATATTCTATCTATGTAGTATTTACTCCTTTTTACATCTCTATCATAACTGTTATATATTCCTTTTGTATATATTCTACAATTTGCTTGTGCACAAATTACTTTTCGGAAACTTTATTGAATGTCCCTATATTGCATTCTACTTGTGTGTAAATGCTATGTTGCACATGTAGGTTTGATTTATTTTTTTTATTTTTCAGATATTGTACTTGGATTCACTTGGTATAGAGAATATAAATGTGCCAAAGAAAGGGTACCGAGCAACTGTCTGGACAAATGATATGATCAACAAAGCTATATAGTGGATACATTGCCAGATGGCAATTTTGGTGCCTTACCGGTTTGTTTTTGGTTTTTTATTTTCATATGAATGCATTTTCCCTCTTTTTTACTCTTTTTGTCTGTTTTTTAATTATTATGTTGAACTTTCAGTTTCGGCCAATCGTGGAGCCTGGAGAAATCCCATTGTTTGAAAGTGGTTTCGATTTCAGGAGTTTTGTCAATTCAAATGTGCCCAATGATATAAATGAACAGGTTTAGTTTTTGCACGCTCCAACTAGACTCTTTTTCACAATTTTTTCTGTTATACATCTTAGGCATAATTGTTTTACTTTGTGAATGCACTTTTTTTTTCACACCATGCTTGCTTGAATATTATATCTCTGTCATTTTTGTTTCACATCGTGAATGAACCTTTTTATACCCTTCTTGTATGAAAATAACACCCCTTGCATATCTGTTGTACATTTTGTGTTCTTTTCTGAACATAATATATCTGGCATAATAGGATTAATTTTCTATACTTCTCTGCCATTTTTTGTTTATACAATCTGAATAAATTTTACTCACATCATACTTGCTCAACTACCACAAGTAGCATGGCTGCTCTTTTTTCTTCTGTTACAGGACCGTAAGAGAATTGAAATTGTTGTCTGTAACATGTGTTATGGCTTCTCAAGGCTTCTCTCTAAGTTTATGAGAGAAATTTCTGGTCTGGAAAAGGTTGATGAAGGAGCTCCTTGTGCAGGAAATGTGGATGTATGAGGTAGTCATGAAAGGGCAACAAGAAGAGCTTAGAAAAAGACGACACAACGCAAAACTATTGATGCAAATGAGGAAACAGATGATAGAGAAGATAAAGATTACGTGGAGGATGCAGAAAGTGAAGATGAAGACAACGATGATGACAATAATAATGATGATGAAGTTGAAGATATAGATGATGGTGACAAAGAGGGAGATGAATACACCAATGGATCAAAAGATGGAGATTGAGATGGAGGTGAGGATGGTTAAAAAATATGGAGATGATGATGATGATGATGATGATGATGGGGTTAAAGAAAAAGGTATCACCCAAGAGGCTAATGTTGCGAAAGATAGAGATGGAGATGGAGATGAAAAGCTTGCTGAATCTGAAAAAGAACAAAGATGGAGGTGAAGATGTTGCCCCTGGAAGACAACCAGAAGAAGAAAACAGGAAAGATAATGGTGATGACACAAACAAGAAAGGGGTGCTAGATGCTAAAAAAGCTAAAGATCATGTACAAGGTATGAGCAAAAAAATTCCCTAAAAGTTTCTTTTTTAATTTTACCTCACTGCATCTCGTTGTTGGCATATCCCTCTTCATCTTTTCTGTTTATAGTCAACAAGAAAGAAGGTTACATAGTGGGTGAAACCAAGGAAGGTGATGCTGATGATAGAAAGAAGGAACAGTTGCTAGATGCCGAACAAGCTAAAGACTGCCGAGAAGGTGACTTCAAAAAATCTCCTTAAGTTACATTTGCATCATTCATGTTATATATCCTTCTAATTTGTAACTTACATACCTGAACAGTTTTATTGTATATACATGTTATAATTTTTTTGTTTTGTTTTGTAGGTAGCAAGGAACAACAAGAAGTCAGCCCCCAGCTGCAGCTCAATCAACTCCAAACTAGGAGGAGGAAGAAGTTGGAGATTATTTATTCCTAGCAAGATAGATCACACCAAGCATATCAGAGGATGTGCCCACCTTCAATCTTGGGTTTGATAGCACACAAGAAACAGTTGAAGAGGTGACCATCACAAGTAAAGGCTATAGAAGTTTTACAACCGAAGATTATGAAAGGGTGAGGAGAGAAGTAGATGAAGCAATTGCAAAGCTTTGGAAGAGAAAACACCAGTCCCACATGAGTATAACAAAAGGGCTGTCAAATCAAGAAACTTCCAAAGATCTCCTTTCGTTGATTATGAGAACAAGAAGCAATTCACCATGAATCGTCACATAAATGAGATTTACGATAAAGTGTACAAGAATGGATCGAGATCATCCTTAACAAAAAAGAGGTACGAAAATTGCATACTCCATCTTAGAACAGTTTTACATACTACTTAATGTATTTTTGAAAATACAACCTACTATATTAGTGAGGAAGTAACTTTTTAGCTCTTTTTTTACTGTTCTAGTACCCATAGATGTAACTTTTTATGTTTAACAGAGTGACTTTACTCATCTATTTTTTTAGTAGCCCTCATGCATTTCCTTTTCTGAAAACATGTTTTGATTTTTCTTTTTGAACATCCAATGTTAAAATCATGGAGTATGGATCATTTTATGTTGAGCTTGAAGATCTCGTGACTGTGTCAAACCTTTGGGCTTACTGTCCAACAATATAGCTGAGATAGTAATACATGTTATCTCAGCCGACAACAAGGACAGGTTGAAGAAAATAGCCCCTGCTAGAGTAACAGTTAGTAAACATAAGCTTTTGCCTTTTTCATACCCAATCTTTTAAGCCCATTACACATTTTTCACGTTACATTTGGGTAGGTCTATCTACTCAACCAGTTGGACAGGAATGATATCAAAAGTTTATTCAGGAAGTCTGATGACCACCTTACCACAAGGAACTCTATGCGAAAGATGTCTTTTTTTTTACCGATTCCTTTTTTTCAAATTAGGTTCTCATCTCTCATGTAGATATTTCTCTGTGGACACCTAACTACAAGCAATTTGGTATTATGTACACTTAGTTCTGTGGTATATGTTTTTACACATCCTTCTAGTGCACAAATTACTTCTACAACTTTGTTGAGTTACCCACCTTGTATATGTATTTTACACCTGATGTGCAAGATACTCCCCAAATTTTTTTATTGTATTACTTCCTCCTGTGTAAGTATATTTTTTCCCTTGTACTTCAGCAGATGGGTGAAGGGGTTGACAAGGCAGGACACTGGTTCACAGTGTGCCGAAATTTGAAAGATAAAAGATTTGAGGTTCTTGATTCCTTGAGGGAATAGGGCGATGAATTGTTAGTATATACATGTAATTTTGTCATTGCATCTATCAAGATCAAGTTGGAAAGATCGTATGGGGATTCTTTGAAAATAATTATCTAAAACTACCCCATTGTCTTTTTTGATTGTCCAAACCTACCAAACACTTATGTAATGGATTTGTCGCTACATTTTTTTGTTTCTACGGATCTAAACTATTTTTTTAAGAACTGACATCTTTTGGTGTTTTTTGTTTTAAAATAACAAGAAGGATTGCGGTTTTTTCATGTTAAAGTTTCTAGAGCTGTGGGATGGCAAGCAAATGTCAATGTTCAATGCAAGTGACATGCCCAGCGTTAGGAAGCTGTTTCCACACTGGTTGCTGGTATTCAAAGAGCACAGAGTAACTAGTTGGCAGAAAGTTCTACATAAATAAGAGGCAAAGGCAGTCTTTCTGTTGGTGTAAAAATCTGATGATAACTCTTACATCGCACACGACGACTTATGAGATCTGTTTAACTCTAGTGTATATATTAGTTTAGTTTATTAAGGTTGTACCGTTCAATTTGATCCTATAATTAATAAAAAACATAGATAAAAGAAAAATCATTGAGTCAATCGTTCTAATGATTGATACGAGCTTCTTCTATCAGCCGATAATTGATATGAATGATAGCATGTACGTACTAACGATAAGACCGATACGACCATAGAGATATATATAAAATGATATTGACGAGTTAACTCATTGGCTAGCTTAAACGATATAAGTAATGAAATATACTAAGTTACTATGCTAGTCTTAGTAAATACAATCTTAATCTTAATAAATTAAACTAAACTAAGATAGATAAGATTGAATCCAGTGAGACTAGATTAATCAATAGTAGATTAAACATTGAAATAAAAGATAAATATTGATCGGTCTGATATGTATAAAGATAGTTTATGATAAATACAAATATATCAGCTAGAGAGCCGATACATATTAAAATTGAATTATAAAGATATATGATCGGTTAGAACTTCGATAAAAAGTTAAATAAGGATTTTATTAATATAATTGACACTAGATAACATTTACGAATCATAAGATCATATACATAGAAGGTTTCACATATATGGAAGGTTACACATATATGAAATGTTACAAATGTAACTAATGACAATCAGGAGACTCAGCTCCAAATATAGATGATCTCTTAGATTACACACTTCTATATTTAACAGATTTAACCTATTAGCAGTAATCTAATAGATCGAATCTAATCAGGACAGTATTAGATTGAAGATAATAAGAAAAGATTACTTAACCGTTATATACTATGTAAGAGTGATAGATACACTAAATCAATCTAAGAGATCAAAATATTACAGTCTTAGATAGAACCGATATATCAAGATAAGTCGACAACCATATCTACCAAACTAAGATAATCTAAGAGATTAAAATGATATAGTCTTAAATGAGACTAGTCTAGTCGATATAACTGTTGGATGGTGGGACTTATCCCTTCGTTGAAGATCGAAATGATGCAGCTCTACGTCGAGAGCTACAACCTACCGGAAAAACCTAGATAACTAAGGTCAGTGATACGCCGAATGTATTGTTGTATTCTGTTGTGTGTTATTATTTTTACAGTAACGCAGGGTTTATACTTATACCCTGTGATTACATAAGTCATATGCGGTTTCAATATCTATGGCAACCAAGAAACAAACAGAACCTAACAAACCTTCCTAATTATAATATAATTTTACCTAATTACAATAGATATTCTTAAATATAATTTTCTTTGTCTTCCATAAATCAACCTAAGCTTAATCATTCATGGGCCAATTGATCCACCCGAACCTACGTTCAATCTTGCTAGTCGATTCATCAACTATTGTCTTCAGTTGATTCATCGGTCATCGGCTCCAGCCGATCCATCACCACTGGCCTTTGTCAAAGACCATTGGACTTCATCAAACACACCAAAGTTATCATGCTGATACGTTGGTTTGTGCTAATTTTTGCCATTAAAACTTTCAGGTAAAAAAAATACAAACTCTTTTGTGTAATATTTTGCTTTCTAAACCAGTACATAAATATCATGTTTAAATGCAACTACCTTTAGATGTAAATTACATAAATATCATGTCTTTCAAAAATGCAACAATTCATGTCTGTGCAAGTAACTCCAACTAAAAATAAAAATAACTTTAGGCAATCACAAAAGTAACTTAAGACAACTGTAGAACTAACTTCAACAAAAGTAAAACATGTTGCTTTGATTCATTGTGGTTGCTAACTAGATTTTGAGAGCCTTAGAGGGCATTTCTGCACTGTGTGATCATTATTGTCACAGAGTATACATGGCATTGGCTTTGATGGCCTCACATGGATGCCGGACATGTGTCTTGTTGAAATGGGTCTGCCTTGCCACTGTGCAGTGGGAGGTTTGTTTATCTGAAGGATAGTATGTACGAGGCTCATTTATCTGAATGGCAAGGGTAGTTGTTGTTGAGGGTATATCCGAATATGCACTTGTAGCATGTTTTTTTCTTCCCACTCTGTTTCGGAGCTATTGTCGAGGGCACATCTAAAGCTCCACTTGCAGCACCTTTTTGTTTCTTCCTACTCTGTTTCAAAGTTGTTAGATCATCTAACATTGAACCTATATGTGCAAGAGCGAGGCGACAGGACTTTTTGTTGTTTGTAGCTTCTTGAGCAGTTTGTTGAATAGATTGCTATACCATAGTAATTTCAAGGACCCAAGAGGCATCTTCATTTGTTATTTATTGGCAGCAATTCGAGGTAATTCAGGTTCTTTCATAGATGTCCATCTCGGAAATATGTATTGCACTAGAATTTCATGAACACAGAAATTTTGCATCACCTATAACAAAAGTACTATTAGTGAAAGTAACAAAGGGTGTTGAGGTAAGTAACTACAATGCAAATAAAATGTAACTTAAGTCAATAGTATAGTCATGTACAGTAAAAGTAAGAATTTATGTTGAGGGAAGTAACTACAATGCAAATAAAATGTAACTTAATTCAGCAGTATAGTCATGTGCATTAAAAAGTAAAAGTAAGAATGAGTATGGGGAAGTAACTATAGTTGTAAATAAAAGTAATTTAACTCAACAATGGAAGTAAGAATAGGGTATCATACCATAAGAACATGATAACAAAGGATGCAATCCCTCTTAAACTTGCAACACTCATAGGTGAATGTTATGTCCAACAAGTTTGCATTTACATTGTAAGTCCTTGTGCCATAGTTCAAAACTGAGTGTCTGATAGGAATCACTTTATAGGAGCTGTTAAAAGTAGACACCATGTCATACCCTGTGCTAGCCATCAACTCTTTCTGAAAGAGATTAAATATGTATCTTGTGTATACTTCGAATGCTTGCATCTCTAGTGGTTGTCTACATCACAGATAAGGTACATTTTCTTCTCTGAAGTTGTTCTGATTAGTAGCAACAAACCATTATCACTTTAGTACCGCATTGAACCTCTCACTTCTTGCTGTAGTTTGGAGGAAGGGGAAAAGGAGTGCATAAAGTATGTTGGGACCCAACAATCCCTTATCTCCCATAGATGTTGAAAATGCTTGTTGTGATCAAGATGATGTGTCGACAACATTGCATTCCATTTACCCACAAACTACTCCATTGTCAAATTGTTGTCAAGGCAGTCATTGAAAGCATCACAAAGAACTTTGTTTTTACTTACTATATTACCAATTTTCTTATGATCATTTTGCATTATATGCCAACGGCGGTTCCTATGAGTAGCACTAGGAAAAACTATCTCTATTGTCTTCATTGCAATATCTTGATCAGTAATTATGTTAGCATGCTCTACACTTTCCATGGCCTCAAGAAATGCTCAAAACAACCAAATAAAGGATTTTGTCTTTTCATTTCTTAGGAAACCACACCTAGCTGAAATGTCACAAAACATAATTATGATGAGTAACTACAATTTTTTTAGAAAGGAAAACACATATACAAATGTAACTTAGGGGCATTTAGGAAGTAACTCAGTAGTTTTGCAAGGAAGTAACCCAGTAGTTTTGCAGAAGTATTTTTCCTCTTTTTTTTTCTTTTTGTCAAAACAATGTATAAAAAATGAAAACTAAAGTTGTACTTCCTTTTTTGGCTGTTAACGCCGGAATTTGATTCAGCCTATATACAGGATCGGTCTTTGGAAAATACTGATCGGCTCATAGGGTGAAGCCGATTGATACTGTAGAAGAGCCGATCAAATGGGTGGAAGACGGATTCGATTTGTTTGAAGACGGAAAGTTATCCAAATGGAGTTAAGTTCAAAAAGGAGTAATGAGGATAACGGCAGGAAATAATATCTAATGGTTGTTGTAACCGCGTCGGATTCTGTAATGCTAGAGTATAAATATCGACCCCCTAAAAGCCTGTAAAGATATCAACATATCAACATATCAATCCAATAAACTTTCGGTGCATCGCCATCTTAGCTTGTCTAGGTTTTTACCGGTGGGTTCTAGCTCTCGACGCGGGGCTGCATCAGTTAAGTTCGATCTCCGACGAAAGGGTAAGTCCCGCCACTATCCCGGTATATCTTGCTCTGTCCAAGGCTACATCAGTTAGGTTCGACTTCTTAGTTAGATCGGGTGTGCCGCATCACGTTCATACGGGGTCTATCGGTTTACCAAGCTCTCTCTGTCATCGTTCATCTTGTGCTACATCGGTTAGGTTCGACCTATCAGGCTGTCGATAGTAGATTGAGTCGTAGGCCTATATGTCTCTGCCCGACGTCTCGTCAAAGTGAGTAGCCGACGAGTTATCCTCAACGCAGGCCCTACATTCGTCTCGCGTATCGTCTAACGATCGACCTTCTAGAGGTCGATCCAAACACGTCGGACGCTTTCTAATACTGTTTTGGTTCGGTCCGATCTTCTAGGGCTCGCGTCTAACGTGGCCGGTATCGAGATCTAGCAGGTCTCATTCCCCATCGGCTCGAGCAGTCGATGGGTTTAGGTGTAGGCCTTCATCAGACGTTCGGCAGATAGGTAGACGATGACCTCTTCTCTTTTCTCCCTCATCGTCACATTTGGTCTAAGCCTTTATCGTCTTTATGTCGTTAGTCTCTGGCCTCATACTATCTCGGTTCAGTCTGATCTATCGAGGCTAGTCCTAACGGCGCCGTTACCACGGTCGCTGACCCTTGTGGCTTCGCGAGGGATCGGGCCCTGCTCCGCAAGTCGGATGCTGCGGAGCGTCATCGGTTCTTTGGCCGATAGGTCCTTTAGTATATTACACACCACTCACATCTCCATCGGCTGCTCAGCCGATGCTTGAGCGCTGCCTTCCCTACCGACACCCAACCGATAGAGAGAGCCGGACAAGCCTACCCACCGACCAGCTCACAGGTCTTATTCTCTCTCCTTGTCAATTGCAGGGTCAAATTGACTAGCACGTCCTCGAACCTCAAAGCTTAAGGACCTACACTAGAGCTAAGTAGATCTCCCAGGTCTTCGTATGACCGAACCATCGTCTTTCCCCTGTTGGACCTCCGCTCGGTCCGGTCGGACCTTCCTCTGTGAGGTTTAACGGCGAGCACTGGCACAAATCATTATGTTTGTCATATATTTAATCAACTCTATAAGAGATAAATTGTATTTCTTCTTAGATATTTTTTTTAGCAAGCAAGAAGTAACTCAGTAGTTTCATAGAATTTAACTATAATAGAAAATAAATGTAATTTCACTCAACGGTCGAAGTATCTATAGTGGAAATAAGACAACGAGTGTTCTATAAAGGTGAAACTAGATATTAGTAATTGAATAGATTGCCCATGCCTGTTTATGCCATTGCACAAGACATGTTATACATGTTGGTCATGTGCAATAAAAAGAGATGCAATCCTTGTACTCTTTGTAAACATTTCTAGCTGCTCCATCTATCCAAAATAGGTTTTGCACCCTATCATCTCTGTCAAGCTATATCTTGTAGAAGAAACTTGGGTCATCCTTTCTAACTTTCTCAAAATGTGCAATTGTCTCAGCTAGATCTCTACATATGTACTTGCTGCCTAGTTTTAACTTATAATTGCTAATGTCCTTTGTTGTGTATGGCATATTTCTAGCCCTGCCATATAACAATGCCATCAATTGCATAACTCACCTAAATAAGACATTGACACTATGCAACATTTTGATAAAATCTTTCTCTTCTTTTGGTATCATCATATGTGATCTTAGGAACTTTTTGAGGGAAAACTTATGAACCAATGGATGATTGTGTTCTTCAATAAACTAAATTACTTCCCACCTTGCACCTATTCACTTCACTGTCATCTATGTTTTGCAGTTAGTTCTTTTAGTCTTATTTCTTATTTGCTTGGGAGGAGTAGTCTTATTTCTTATTTGCTTGGGATGAGACACTTTACTGTTGTTTGATGTCCTTGGACCACATTTGATGCAAATAAACATAACCTTGTCACGTTGCATATCTTTGGTTGATTTTTTCGATGTGCCTATTTTGATTGAGAAACCTACATGCTTCGCATACTTGTTGTAATGACTTTTTGCTTCCTCTGTATCAAATGATATCATGGGGTACGACACTTGAGAAGTGCACAAAATATGCTACGATTTTCTTGCTACAATTTTGCTTTAGAATCATCTTCGTCATATTCCATGCTTGAAAGTGTCCTCAGTAGCATTTATTACACCACTTTCATGTCTAGTGTGCATGGTGTTATCTGTATGGGTAAAGCATTCCAGAGCTAATTGTGTGTCATTATGAGAGAAGGTTAGTACTAGGAACATTTCTTTAGATACCACTATCATTCACATCATAAGCACTGTATATATCTACGATGTCAAAATTATCATCCAAATTCACCTAGGGAATATAAATTATGTCTTCATTTGAATGAATTGAGAAATAAGGTCCAATTATGTTTTTACCAAGTGAAGCATCTTCAAATGGAAATGTATTTTCATTGACATTTTCATCACAGTCGAATTGGGGGAGGTTTTTGAGGTCAAACTTTGGATCTAGGTCCATATCTACATTCATTTTTCAGCACATTGCAAATTAGTTCATATCCGAGGTTGTATGAACTTATTCGGTACAATTTAAAGATGTAACTTACATATCATGATAATATAGATAATACATATCACTTATGTAACTTTTAGTACATAATTAAATCTATGATACCTTCTCGAGTTCAACTTATGCAGCAACTGAGTTATTTTTTTAGATATTTTGTTTATAAGGTGCATATTGACCAATAATTATGCTATTTTTTTTCTTTTTATGCAGTATCAAAAAATGAGCAAAATGAAGATTTATGATACACAATGTCACATAAAGGTACGAAATGCACTTTTTTTTATATGATGATCATAGTAAATACTGTCATAACAAATGTGTACACAATATATTTTCAGAAAAGTAGATTTCATAATTATTTTAAAATAACTTTTACTTTTTTCTAGAAGCAACTATGTGTAAATGTTTTTTTGGAAGTAAATTAATCTCTCCCTAAAAGTAACTTTAATCTTAACTAGAAGTACCTATTTTTAAAATGTCAATTTAATACTTACTACAAGTAACTATATTATTTCTGAAAGTAAGTTAAAGTCCTTGAGGAAGTAACTTTTCTGTTTTCACATCTATTTCACAGATTTAACTTCTTTTTTCAGTAGTACTTATGTTTTTTTCTTCTTCAATTGTACTTATGATGCAGTACAAGAAGAGAAGATGATGAAGGCGTGATTGTCATGCTTTTGGTTCAGTTTTTTTGAGGTACAAGGAAGAAAGGGAACATCTAGCTTAGTTAAAAAGGAAAACCAAGACAGATGCAATGTGAATTTCTGATGATGTAAATGTATATGTCTAGCTGGATCTGTCCTCTCTTTTTTTAAGAACTTTGACATAGGTTTGAGCTCTTAATTTTTCTGTATTGGATTTTGCTCCTCTCTTCTCTTCTTATCTTCCTGCTCCTCGATTCCTTGTTTTTTTTTTGTTTATTTGATGCAAATAAACATAACCTTGTCTCATTGCATATCTTTGGTTAATTTTTTCGATGTGCCTATTTTGATTGAGAAACCTACATGCTTTGCATACTTGTTGTAATGACTTCCACGGTATCAAATGATATCATGGGGTACGACACTTGAGAAGTGCACAAAACATGCTACGATTTTGCTTCGGAATCATTTTCGTCATATTCCTTGCTTGAAAGTGCCCTCAGTAGCCTTTATTGCACCAGTTTCATGTCCAATATGCATGGTGTTATTTGTATGGGTAAAGCATTTCAGAGCTAATTGTGTGTCATTATGAGGAAATGTTAGTACTAGGAACATTTCTTTAGGATACCTCCATCATTCACATCATAAGCACTGTATATATCTGCGATGTCAAAATTATCATCTTAATTTACCTAGGGAATATAAATTATGATATCATTTGAATGAATTGAGAAATAAGGTTCAATTATGTTTTTACCAAGTGAAGCATCTTTAAATGGAAATGTATTTTCATCACAGTCGAATTGGGAGAGGTTTTTGAGGTCAAACTTTGGATCTAGATTCATATCTACATTCATTTAGAGGACATTGCAAATTAGTTCATATCTGAGACTGTATGAACTTATTTGATACAATTTAAAGATATAACTTACATAATATATTTTTAGAAAAGTAGGTTTCATAATTATTTTAAAATAACTTTTACTTTTTTTTTTCTAGAAGCAACTATGTGTAAATGTTTTTTTAAGTAAATTAATCTTCCCCTGAAAGTAACTTTAATCTTAACTAGAAGTACCTATTTTTTAAATGTCAATTTAATACTTACTACAAGTAACTATATTATTTCTGAAAGTAAGTTAATGTCCTTGAGGAAGTAACTTTTCTGTTTTCACATCTATTTCACAGATTTAACTTTTTTTTAGTAGTACTTATGTTTTTTTCTTCTTCAATTGTGCAGTACAAGAAGAGAAGATGATAAAGGCGTGATTGTCATGCTTTTGGTTCAGTTTTTTTAAGGTACAAGGAAGAAAGGGAACATCTTCCTTAGTTAAAAAGGAAAACCAAGACAGATGCAATGAATTTCTGATGATGTAAATGTATGTCTAGCTGGATCTGTCCTCTCTCTTTTTTTAAGAACTTTGACATTGGTTTGAGCTCTTAATTTTTCTCTATTGTATTTTGCTCCTCTCCTCTCTTCTTATCTTCCTGCTCCCCCTTGATTCCTTTTTTTTTTTCCTTCTGTTGTCTAGATATTTTTCGAAATCTCCTCTTCGCGGCGCATGTTGCCGTGCTTGCCGCGGGGTAGGGAGGAGCTAGGTTGCGGATAGGGGGTGGGGAGGAGCAGGTTGGGAGTGCTTGCCGCGGGGGCCACATGGAGCCCACTTGTTTTCGCCTGTGGCACAGTGAACCCAGCGCACCCCAATTGGGGATGGCATAGGCGGGTGGTTTTTTTGTTTTTGGTATGGTGTCACGCGTGCTACTCCTTTCCATTTATGGCGTGCACACCGGTTAGGTCTAACCAGCTACCGCCACAGCGTAGCAGCGTCATATCAGTATACATGGACTAGGACAAGTTGGGAGAAAACGCCAAATCTGATTAGCATTTCTGCATTGTTAACGCGAAGACGAAACTAATTGCAACAGCACTATTACACCGCTCGATCTTATCCTCTGCATCATTAAGACACGGACATACACGGAGCTCTGGACTGGGAAAATAGCCCTAAACTCGGTGACTATGCCAAGGGGAAACAAAGTAGACCTATCCCAGCATAGGCTGGTCCAAGCCTAGGCTGACAAAGCCATGCTCTAACCAAGATTTGGGCTCTGTTCTAATCGAATAAAGGATGTTACAATGTTGTTGGTACCATCGAATGCCAATGTCCAACGCCAGAAAAGAAACTTCAGCTGTACAAGATCTCCGGAAGAGACTGTCAGATGTGTGGTGGTGTCAAGGATGAGAAAGGGGGGCGGACTCATGGCTGCGCATTCCTGTGGCTTGGCCTTAGCGCCTTAGCGAAGAAGTTGCGGAGCTCTGGGATGACACGCTGGATCAGCTGACTGGACCTGCATTGCAAAATGGCATGGTAAATGATTTCTGTTACCTAAAATGAGTCGCATGACGCAAAAAAAATGAACCTAAAAACAGGACACTTGGTGAGCAAGGATACCCAGGTCTGATGCAAATCTTTTCAAACTGCTCCAAGATAAATAGGACACATGTATGTCTGAGTGACATTGCATGAAAAGCTTCAGATAGGTCATACATGTCAGAAACGTTATCTACATTCACATCCTGCAAGGCAGATATATTAAATCAGACCAAGCCAGAATTTTGAGCCTAGAGCATGCAGGTAACAATCCTAATTACCTGCGCAATTGTATATTCACACAGACGTTTGAGGGCTTCTAATAGATACTGATCAGCAGCTCTAAGAAGGTCTTGAGAGATATCACTAGTTACTTCCACTGACCCTGTATAGATAAATCTGCATATACCAAAATGGATATTTAGACTCTAGTGTAGCAGGCATTTGCCTACAAACCAGAAGAACAATAACAATTACAGATATGCGCACAGAAGCAAAGCATCCATGGCCAAGGAGGAAGAAAACTAACTGCCTTACCTCATCATGAGTTCAAACACATTCCATCTGATATTTGGAATATCTATGTCTCTCGCGTCCTTTTCCTGGTTAAGAAAACAGTGTTTGAGTCAAGACATATATTGAGGTTCTTTAAAAGATGAAAAAATATATCTACAACAGGAATTATTCCACTAAGAAACAAATCTGCATCTACCAAACAGAAAAATAAATGCTACACCAAGACTCACCCTATATCCGCCATCAAACATTGCACGAAATGCATCTGAAGAAGCAAGCAATGCAATTCTATGTGCATAAAAGCGCTTTCCTGGAGACAACAGGA
Source organism: Oryza coarctata (assembly GCA_030770085.1). Lineage (NCBI taxonomy): Eukaryota > Viridiplantae > Streptophyta > Magnoliopsida > Poales > Poaceae > Oryza > Oryza coarctata. The sequence goes on from CM061471.1 coordinate 13,712,457, forward strand.
ATATCATTTACATGGCTTCAATGGAAAAGATAGGAAGTATCTAAATGATTTTCTGATGACAGCTGGATCCACAGATAAAGTACCAACCTTCTACCAAGAAGGTAACATCTGAAAGTGTCGAACTGTTCACATATTGCTCGCCAAGATAAACCTACAATTGAAGAAAATATACTGTGTCAGGGATTGCCAGCATTATGGATGGACCAATTTCTCTGAATTATATCTTTTGAGTCCAGCATTGCACAAATTAGGTTTTACTAAGATAATACCTTGTTAATACTCTCCCTCTGTCACAAAATATAAGAACCTAATACTGGATGGGACACATCCTAAAATAAATGTGTCCCAAAATATAAGAATCTAGTGTTGGATTAAACACATCCATTATGAGACATATCTTAGAATGGATGTGTCCCATCTAGTACTAATTCTTAAATTTTGAGACGGAGAGAGTAGAACTGACTGCCAATTAGAAACAGACATCAGGCATTATAAATTCAGATGGCAGAATATCTGAATCCTAATGTGTGCTAATCTCTGAAGGTTGAGGATAAAAATAACCCATAGAAACACATGGATGCATAAGGCAATACTACTGCTACGAATGAGTTAAATAACACATCGATCTTAATAAATTATTATCATAGACTGCTCCAAAATTAACTTGAGATATACAAATTTTAATAACTGTTGGGTAGTTCAACTGAAATGTTGCAGTATCTTAAAAGTTATGTAAACTAATGTTTCCTTTTTAAACTTAAAAACATTAAACTTTAGCTATTAATATTCACATCTTAGTAACCCTAAGCTTCTTAATATTCACATCTTGCGATGAATGTACAAGATTGCTCCTTCAGTTAATATTTTGCAACAATTTTTCACAGCTACCACACAACTGACCCATTTGCGGTATTGTAACTATTTTCCAAAACCGTTCAGTGTTTATCCGAGGATGTCCAAGACTTAGGCAAGAAGCCAAGAATCTGTGTTGCACATTTACAGTTATTATATATCCACCTTCAATTTCCTGTCAAAATACTAATTAAACCAGATTGTCAGCCAACATTTAGCTGGTTTTGTTGCATTACATAAATTTCCCCTAAACATGCACTATTTTGTTTATTTCTAACGAAAAGCCCATTATCGTATTGACTATAAAAAATAAAATCAACATCTGAACATTACCACATCGTAATTCAGTTCACATCACATTGAAAGCCTTTTGGATAGAGCACCACAATCAACTCATAAAGCCACTGGCATAAATAAGGAGGTTGGGTTGAATTAAGAATCAATTTTTCTACCTGTGGTGTTGGAGATGGTGGTGCAGCATCCATGGGAGAAAGTGCTGCAGCTTTGTTGGCCAATTTGTATAGTGCTACCGAACCGTCTAGCTGATGCTTCAGGCTCACCGACACCAGAAGATCAAGAAGCAACTCAAGACCTGAATTAATTTAAGAACTTAATCAATGGTAAACATAACACAAAGGAAATAAAAAGGAGCACATTTTGGTGCATTTAAAATTGCTCATACCATTATTATCAATAAAAATTGTTCTTTGATCTTCAGGTGCACAGAGGTGTGCCAGGGCCAAAGCAACCCGCCTCTGCACAGATTTTTCTCCTACTCTCATCATATAAAGCAAGTGTTTTAACACCTGTGATCATACAGGAACAAAATGAACTAAATGCTAGAGTGTGGTGAAGGAAAAGCAAAATCTGGTGAGCGCTGAGCATAGCTTACTCGTCCATTTATCTTCTCCTCTAACCTCTTAAGGGTCTTAGCTACACAATCCTTTGTGGCCTGAAATTTAAAATGACGTAATTAAACTCACTTACAATGAAAGTAACCAAACAATAATATGATGGCTCGCATACCTGCACAATAAATTCTCCATCTTGCAATTTTTGTACACCTCCAACTTTAATGAAATCAGACACATAGTCCTACAATATGAAGAGTATAGTCATTTATTTTGAAATAATACTAAAGAGATCATTCCCTTTTCAGAAATCGAATCATTAGCCTACTAGTGGAAGACAAGATATCCATAGATAGGTTACCATTTGCTTGAATAATCATTATTTACCTCATTATCAGCAACTCCGTAAAGGGCAAATGCAGCATTATGTTGCAGAGATCCATTTTTTGAGTCTAGAAGCTTTAGTAGAGGCACCAAACCACCATTATATGCAATGCCGGCTTGGTTATGAGTGTCCTGGGAAACAAATGAACTTCTCTGTGAATTGACCAGTGCATATTACAATTAAGATCTTTAATATCTTCGCAGCCTAGGGAATAACTAGGACTGTGTCTCATATCTGGACTTCATCACTAACATACAGAATGTCTCTGTTGAGAGCAGAAAAAGAATTGATAGTCAAAGAACAATATAGTATATCGATGACCATTTGGACATGTTTCAACTGGTGCATTACACATGAAGCGATATCTGAGTATAAATGAAGCTTTTGTCTTACCAAGACCAAAATATGTTATTATCACCATCCTAAGATGTTAGTATGATTGCGTGTGGATTATCTCTTGCATAAATATAGTCAAATAATCAAGTGACGGAAATTATCTCTTAAAGCTCTACAGATGTATTTGCATGGGTGACTTCAAGCTGTTACTATGCAAGAATCAGCCAATGACAAAATGAAATCTTTCCCTCAGCCCACAGGACCATTCCTACATGCACACATTCAGGTCTATAAAATATCCAGTGTTACTCCTCATAGGATAGTGGATACAGTGGAAGAAGCAGACAAAAAACACCAATCTGTGCAATGAACATTTGAAAGGCTCAACTCTGAGGTGCTCAAAAGTTAGTATGAAAAGTTTGCCTGTACGGAGAATGAACTGGGATACTTGGGTTATTCAGAATATATTATGCCTAAACTTATGTTAAGCACGCACAATAAGGAGCCTATGTCAATTTATTCAAGATCGAAGACATTATAATTTTCTTCAAAATATATTTTTATATTTGTGTCCTAACATACAGCTGCCATTGACACAGAAATTAAGAGGAGCAAAGTTACTAAGTGGCATGTCAGCGTTGTTCTTTTTTCAGTGCTGTATCCCTAAAATACACACAGTAAAACAAGCTAACAAACATAAATGGTAAGATTCACATTACTAAATAAAACAGGACTTAAATTAAACCTGGGCAAGCCTCCCGAGGGCAAAAGCAGACATTTCTCTGAGTTGGACATCAGCTGACTGTAGCATTTCAATTAGAGGTCGGACTGCACCTCTTTGCACAATATGGACCTGTAAAGAATACACATGCACAGGATGTTTAACAACAAAAAAGGTAAGAAAACATCAGCTTCTTTTGATTCATATATTCAAGAATTCCACACTTGAGCCTTCTATTGTGCACATAAAATATTTAGCAAGTCAAAAACACAATAGAATAATGGTCTCTCTTACACCAGAATATTATATCAAAGGAAACTCAATTTAAGTTTGTTTTTTGCTCTTCCACTGCATTAACTCATCATAGAAGAATTAAAAACAAGAAGCCAGCTAAAAATGAATGAAGAACAATCAAGTACCTTGCAATCAGAATCAGCTGAAGCAAACTGCCCTAGCAACAAAGCAGCCTCTCTTTGACTCTCCGTACAACAGGAACTACAAAATGAACAATCGTAGGATAATAGTCAACTTAATATTCTCAATTTAAAGCGGCAGAGATGTAAAGTTAACTACCATTCAGAAACATGTGTACAATGGTATCTTCACAGTAATTCTATGGAGTGTTCCACCAAGCAAGCAGTTACTACGGTAGTAATTGGAAATGTTAAAAGTTATCATGCAGAGCTAAAAATTATATTACATTTGAGTCATCAGGAGTAGGGTTCAACAAATAAATCATATTTTTAATGCATTCAAATATTTCCAAAGTCAGTTTAAAAATATGATCCTAAACTGCATGAAAATCATACCTTAATAACCCAATTACAGGTTGCAGGGCCCCTGCATTGAGAACCTCTTTCTTGATATTTGGGGATGAATGAACTAAGTTTCCAATGACGCCAACCTGACATGTCAACAGAGTATTTATTGGCATGCACTATAAAAAGATAATACAGAAGTGTAGTTCAAAAACCAGCTTGATACTCATGCAAGATTGCTGAAATGCTTGTTGTATCAATAAAAGACTTCATACAGACAGGAAGTCTTGCAAGGTGCAAAAAGCCAAAATTATACAAACATACATAGTACTGATAGAAATACCTGATGGAGAAAAGTAGAGGAAAGTGTCAAGACCATTCTCATGCAATTTATTTGTTCTATGTGGATACCACAGGATACTATGTAAGTGTATGACTAGCATTGTTAGACTGTTTGCAGTAATTGATGTTTTTGCACCATGCTTATCTCTACTATTACAAAAGAAGCTAGTGATGGTAGTGGTGGTGGCGGCGGCTCTGCCATCCCACACCATACCAAGGGATCTCTGCATAAATACATGTGTATATGTTTTTACTAGTTGAAGAATATTCCCTTGATAATTATAGCATTGCACATGTGGTTTGTAATAGAATTATTTGGAGATCGATGTTCAACTGAATATTTATCTTTTCAAATTTAGAATTTCTGGTATAATTATTCTAAATCATTACTATGGACAGGTCTTTGGCTACTAATAAGTCAAACAGTGAAACAGGTCAATAGGTCATCAAATTTGTTGATCTATGTAACAAAAGTTCTTGAATTTCAATATTAGATTGGCAAGTTCCCTCAGACTGCTTACAGAACAAGTTAGTCGGGTATGCCCATCCTCCAGTGAACCATGATGTGGACCTTAAGCATCCCTACCTCTGTAATTGTACATCTTAAATTTGTTCTACCAGTCCAACAGCCTAACATGACATTTTTACCTTTATTAAACCTGCAGATGAACCTAATTTGCTTGGTTGACCAAGTTCATGCTAAGTTTTCACTTTTCAGCATGCTTGTTTACTCTCTGTCCAAGTCATGCAAGTTTACACTCTTTAATATGTTCACACAGTTGATATGTAACTTTGACACCATCGCACACGAGGAGAGAGACGTGAGTTTAGAAAACCAAGTAGTGTCTAAGATGGATAACTTTCGATATCTAAGATCGATGTTACAAATGAATGAGGATATTGATACGAATGTTAGTTATAGAATCAAAATTAGTTGGTTGAAGTAATGCCAAGCATCTGACATCCTCTATGATAATAGGATACCGCGAAAGTTAAAAGTTAAGTTTTATATAACAACGATTAGACCTGCTATGTTATATATGACATAATATTGACTAATAAAAAATATCATATTCAATAGCTGAGTGTTATAGAAATGCGTATGTTACGCTGGATTTATAGTCATACAAGAATAGATCAAATTCAGAACAACAATATACGTGATCGACTAAGGATAGCACTAATTGAAGAAAAACTTATCTAACATTGGTTGAGATGGTTTGGCCATGTTGAAAAAAACTCCAAAGGCACCAATACATTGTAGAATACTAAGTTAAAATAATAATGTGAAAAAATATAGAAAAAGATCAAAATTAATATAAAAAAATATAATAAGAAGAAACTTAAAAGAGTGAGATATAACTAAAAATCTGTACTTAAATAGGAATGTTTAGAAAACAGCTATTGATGTGACTGAACCGTAATTAAATACTCTTGTTAGGTTTAAATTCTAGTCTATCTCAACTTAATTGAGACAAAGGATGTATTATTGTTGTTTTGTACACACTAGGTTCAATTCATGTAATCTAACATAGCAGTCCATGGTTCTCTATGTAACACATAGCACTATATTCAATGTTAAGTTGTAGACAGGGTTCAAAATAACAGCGGCATGCTTGTTACCAAATCTCCCCCAACTGTAGTAGTATTGTAGCTACCAGTTTCCATATGTTATTTTGGAGTATAGTTGATCGATTTTCTTGCTATTTGTTATCATATGTTGTTTGGAGGCCGAAGTAGTAGAAAACCTGAGTCAGATTCAACCAAAAAAAACTTTAAATAAAAATTGCTTTAGTAAACAAGAAAACAGGGGTTTGCTTGTTCTGGGAGCACACAAAGTAATTTTTGTGGCCCTGGCCATAAAGGATAAGCGCTTGGAAGTTTATGTTCTAGAACACATTAGCATAACTGCTGACTCAAGATTGTAGATAACTAGGAAATTTGCAACACTAGCAGCATAACCAAGTACATACATATCAGTCAGCGTCAACCTTAACATAGAAGAGTTCTACCAGAGAAGTGCAGTTCATAATTCACAAAAATAAATTCGTAGTGTCTCACTGATTCGTAGTGTATCGCAGCATCCTCTGATCGAAGCATTAATATCAAAGTTGGCAATGCATTGCAATCAACAATCTGCATTAAGGAGGAAATTACACAAAAGAGTAGTATGAGTAAATATGGATTTAGCTGTGCCACTATGGTGTTAAAATCTATCATAATATTGGCTTCATTATTTTGAAATTTTGACATCTCGCCTGGCTTTTGTTTTCATCATTTTTGAAAGCCAATGTCCGCAAGGCCCCTGCAGCTGCCCTCTGCACCTTAAGATCCTGTGATTCTAGCAATTCAACAAGAGGTGGAATTCCGCCTTCAATTCTGCAGTAAACCAACATATAAAAACATCATTAAGCAATAAAAAGTTCCCTAGTTGAAGGAGCATTAGACTAGAAACAGAATATAGAAAAACCACCTGACACAAGTTTTGATGTTGCTATTTTCATGAGCTAGATTGGTGATTGCATCAGCTGCTCTCCTGATAACACTGTTAACTGCCCGCAAGTTTGTAGCATTTTTGTGCCTTTTTAGAAGATTCACCAGCAGTGGTAAGGCACCGGCATCAACTATAAGTTGTTGATGTTCAGGCTGTTATGCAAAAACATTATGTAATTAATGGCTAGATTTCTCAAAAGTAACTTAGGTCAAAAACATATTAAGGAGATCATGCTCAAGAACATAAATTCCCAGGGATTGCTTAAAGGGAGCAAGGGAACATGAAACATGACTACACAAAAACTAGTCAAGTTCCTAGGTGTCAACTATCTTGCACAACAATTGTCCTCGTGTTAATTTTGCAAGACCATGGCATATCCAAAGCTACTCTTAATTTTGTTATGGAATGATACATTTGAATGACTTCCGTGAGAAAAAATAACAATAATTCAAGCAATCACAATGAAATGGGAGCAAAGTACGGCACAAACGGGGAACCTTTACTGATAGGAGGCCAAGAGCGAAGGCAGCCCCCTTCTCGACCTCGTGCTCGAACGGCCGAGGCTGCTGCTCCTCCTGCACCATCGCCAAGGCAGGCGGCTCCTCCAGGTGGCACACCAAGGCGGGCACGGCGCCGCCCTCTACGATCACGTTCACAACCTCCTCTGCGAGAAACACAACATCCAGATCCGCCTCAGCTAAACGGCCCGGAGCCGGCGCGGAAAACCACGAATCGGCCAGGTGCGGCGAGGGTTCGGGGTGGGGGCGTTACCGTTTTTGGCGAGCTCGGCGAGGACGTGAGTGGCGCGCTTGGCGGCGGCGCGGTCCACGTGCCTCCAGGAGAAGCACCGGTGGAGGGCGTCGACCTGCGTGCGGACCTCGCGGGCCAGCGCCGCCAGGGAGTGGCGGCAGCAGATCTCTGGCCCGGCCGAGCCGTCCTCCTCCTCCTCGTTGTCGTCGTCGGCGCCGGCGCTCCCCAGCGACGACGGGGTGGCGGTGGCGGCCGCCGACGCTGCGGCAGCGGCAGCGGCCGAGGCGGAGGCCGCGACCTCGTCTTCCAACTTCCTCTTCTGCCCCTTGCGGCGCGGGCGATGTGGCGGCTGCTGCTGCTGCTCCGCCTCCATTAGAGGGGGGTGGACGGCGAGGGGGAGGGGCTTGTCGGAGGTTGAGGAAGAGGGAGGGCGGAAGCAAAGTGTGTGCGCCCAGCGGAAGAGGAATTTATTTCGTGATCAGTTAAAATTGAACACTTCAAGTTTTTACCGTGAGAATATTTGCACTTTCCTCGTTGTTGAAAACACTCCAGTATTTTATATTTTGACGATCACACTCACACCTGCCTATTTACCCTGTGATAAAAATGTGAAATGCGGTAGTAATAAATTACTTATTTTTTCCAGTAGCTTAATTTATTTTTATCTTCTTTATTGGAAATAATTTTAGCATGAAAAAGATGGATGTTGAAATAATAAAAGTAGATAACCTGTAGACAAATACTAGCAACGATAGTCCCTAACTTTTTTATCAATATATCTATACTTTGTATTTCTAACTACACACTAAGAGACATTAATTTGACATATACAACGACACGTCATTCATATTTTTTAGCTACTAGATCACATTAGTATAAAAATAACGGTTGTTATATTAAGAAGTTACTTTAGTATCTATCTAATGAAATTATTGATTACTCATCCTTTCTAATTCCTACTCCTATTACTCCTAGCAACATAGTACCTAAATAAACATTACCTTTTCCCATCTAGTCGCGCGGGAACCCGGTGCGAGCATGTTGACGTCTGAAAGATCTGCTTAGCTCCAGTGTAGGTCGATCGGTTTCTCTCCGTGGCTCGAGATATGCTCGCCGAGTCCTGTGGGGTTCGATCGGCTCTGGCGCGACGATGCGGGTACAGGCGTGCCAGTCAATTTGACTCTACAATTAACAAAGAGGTGAGGCAAACGGATCAGTCAGATGACAGACTGATACGAGCCTTCGTTATCGGCTAGCTACCGATAGGATCGAGTTAGTTATCGACCGCGTCCGGATGGCTATTGCTATCGGCTCATCGTCGATAGAAATCAGGACGCCCTTCCATCGGCTGGGGAGCTGATGTTGACATAAGCGGATATCGACGAAGGATACGACGTCTCCGGGTGTAGTGAACGCAAGGCCCTGATCTATCGGCTGTAAAGCCGATGGAGACACATGATGGAGATGGCAGCACGAAACCTGTCGCTCGCAGTGACGACGTTGTTGGCACCGAATCTCGAAAATCAGACCTAACCGAGACAGTACGAGACCAAGGCCAAAGACGACGGGATGGTGAACGCCGGATCGGTTGTACTAAAGGAAGGGCGAAGCGAACCCATCGACTAGCTAAGCCGATGAGTAGACGTCTCTCTAAAGACAGGCGCGCATCGGCTAGAAAGCCGACGTGCTTAACGTGGCGCTCAAAGGAAAGTCTCTCAATACCTGGTGCGTATCGACCAAGGACACGATGCGCTGGGCGTATTGCTCAATATATAGATAATTCATCGGCTAACACTCTGATGAAACGTTGTACAGAGTTCTATAGGCCTAAAGCTTATTCCACCGTCGGTAGCCTCGTAGGTCGAACCTAACTGATGCAGCACGAGACCGACGGCGGCAAAGAAAGCTTAATAGACCGATAGACCTTGCACGGACGTGATACGATACATCCTATCGGCCTAAGAGGTCGAACCTAACCGATAAAACATTAGACAAAATGAGACATATCTTCATAGTGGCAGGACTTATCTCTTCATCGGAGATCGGACCTAACCGATATAGTCCCACGTTAAGAGCTAGACCCCGTCGGTAAAAACCTAGATAAACTAGGGTGATGATGCGCTAAGGTTGTATTGATCGAAGGATTGATGATTACATATTTCTAGGGAGTCTATATTTATACTCTAGGTTTACAGAGTCCGACATATTTACAACAACCATCGGACGTTATTTTCTAACAAACATAAAAGAAAATATCTCTAACAAAGGTAACTAACTAAAATTTTCTATCTATTTCTTCTTAAACTCGGTCTCATCCAGATAATCTTCTATTCTGGTGGACCGAGTCTTTCCTTTCCTCGATCCGATCGGTTTTTTCCCTATAGCAATCGGACGATCTTCTTTCCAATCTAGATTTTTTAAATTTTAACGTTAACACCATCATAACTATTCTCCATACTATTATGCTTTTTTATATATATTCTTCATAGTAGACTTAGAATTTATTAGCATAATAACGATGAATGTAGATTGCCTTCCTTTCCAGAGAGCAATCACTCTATCTATCCATTGATTTTTTTTGTCATTTTTTGAAAAGAGATGCAAGATATATTTAAATAATCAAATATCGATCATATTATATTTAGAATAGTGCCCATATATTTTGCCATATAACCTGTCAAATATATTTTTATCTAATGTTTTCTGTTTTATTGAAATTTTATAGCAACATATATAGGGCTGTCACTAGTTTGTTCCATACTTATGTGCTATGATAAGCCGCTTGCAAATAGATCTCAACAGTAACTTATATGCACACTGATGCATGTAGGATTCTATCCTCGTGTCTTCGCATCTAAGACATTGTTGCCCCTTTAGGCTTTCTTTGTATTATATAATATTTGGATAAATTTTATAGGAATGTAACTAATTTCTAAAAAATAATATAAATTTGTGCGTTCTAAAGAAACCAAACCATTAGTGTGAAATTATAGTTTTACTTCTGGGCTCCCACATGCCTCCACTCGGCACTGCGGTAGATATAATGTGCCTGCACATTGGCATTGCACCATTCCTCTCAAGTTTGGAAGAAGAAACATTCACACATGATTTAAATTAACATGTTACAAAATGTTAGTTGGATTGCATATCAATGCATAATATTGCATTTATGGTCTAACTACATAAGGGGGAGAATGAATGTTATGTAGGGAACGCATGCTTGTGATTCTTTAGTTGTGAAATTGGCTGATGAATCAAAAGCAAACACACGGTCCAGTGCATTGCTCCTCTGGTTGGATGTCTATTGTCGGGGTATTGGCAAGTTATTGTAGCTCTTTTTTCTGCAGCCTCCAGGATGTACCTAGATGACTTATCTTGTCTACTCCACGTTTTACTGTTTAAATGATTGTATATTAAATATTATAAAAATAATAAATGTATATATTTAAATATTATAAAAATGATGTGGAGATGATGATTGACATGCTTACATAGATATATCATACTTTTATAAGATTTAAAATTCTTATAATAATTATTTTTGATAGTTAATAATGTCTATTTCTACATGTTGAGTTTTAAGAGTTAATAATTCCTAGTGGGTTTTAACCGGTAAAGATGATAGATGTTTCTAAAATATTATGAAAATAATATAAAGATGATGATAAGTTAAGTTCTAAAATAGAATATAATAAATTATAGTAGATATGTATGAGTTTTAAAATGTTTAGAATAATTATTAAGTTCTAAAATATAATAAACTATAGTAGATGTGTTATACTTGCATAAGCTATAAAATACTTTGAGTAATTATTATAAATAGGTGATGATGTGATATATTTATATATTGAGCTTTAGCATCCAAGTTATAACTATATCGAAAGGATATATATGCTTTTTTTAAGATATCAAATGCAAAGTTTAGATTTAAGAATAAAAAATAGACTAATTTGTTTTCAAAATTGAAAATAATTTTGATTTAAGAGATTTATATAATTCATTAATACAGCATTGAATCTTTAGGTTGTGGTTGGAATTGGAATCTTCCAAGCTAGTTTGGATGTCTTAGGCACATTTGATCAAGCTTGTTTGGATTTGCTACTTTCCCATTTTTTATTAGCACACTTTCTATATTGCTAAATTATGTGTTTTTTTAAAAAAATAAAAACTTTTATAGAAAGTTCTTAAAAATTAAATAAATGTATTTTTTAAGTTTGTAATAGTTAAAACTTAATTAATTATGTGTTAATAATCAGTCACATTTTCCACGCCACAATTAGCTCATTCTCAACAACTTGATTGAACTGTGCCTTAACCAAACTTGGAAGTTTTCTCTTTGGGATTCCTCAATCGCTTTCTATTTTGACCGGAATTCATAAATTCAAAAACACCATAGCTCAACCCATATTATCAGTCATCAACTATGGTTAGTGGTTCGCTCACCATATCGACACCCAAAGCCAGGGGTGGGAAAATGACCAAGACAAAAAAAAAAGGAACCGAAATAAATGGGATCGAAATCGAAATTGCGAGACTCAGAAATTCCGTCAAGCTTTTGAACTAACCGAAATTAATTTGATTCTGATCATCACCATCGGTTAACCAAAATTTCCGAATTGACCGAAATGAGGAAAGAAATCCAAGTAGCTATCTTAATCTTGATGACTGGTGTTAAGTTGGAAGTTAGAACAGTTATAATTGAAGTTATCTTGGTGAATCGGTACGCTACAAATTGTCTGTATTGTCTAGTGCTATTTAATTATCAAAATATGTCCTAAAAGAGGGGAAGGAGGGGAAGTATTGCCAAGATTTTGTTGTGATTTGTCTGTTTTTTATCTCCTAAAATCGTCACATATTTTGGCCATGACAGAAGACCGAACCAGACTAATTGCTGGGTCATAAGTTTGTTTTGTAAGTAATTAAAACCACACTGCAATAACTAAAACATACTCCTCACTCACAGGTTTGCACCTCCAACCCCACCCACCCACTGCCCTCTCCTCGCGTCCACTTCTAGTGGTATCCATCCCACGTCTTTTCGAAATGATATTTAGTAAAATGATTACTAATGTTGTGTATGTGACATAGTTCACTATTAATATATTTACTGTACGAAATTAGATGAGGTACGCATCCCCGTACTTTTTTTACGGGTAGATATCTTAATAAATTATTTACCAAACATACTTATGTGGCAACCATTAGTGTGCTGGTATGATAGTGAGTTAAAATTTTAGGATTAGTTACTTACTATTAGTAATTTCACTGTCTAGTTAAATAGATCCCCTACTATTATCTATGTTTATTTCTTAGTCATTTTCAGTAGCTCGGTGTCTTATTTGTATGGTAGTGATATTTTTACTGTAATATATTTTCACATTTTTAATCTATACGTCAATCCATAAGTATTTTTTTCAGACACTTAATAGCGCATGTTTTTAAGATAAGATTTTGATTTTCTTGGATAAATAAATAAAATAAATATTTTACTAGATGATAATATGAGAATAGTAATATTTTCACAATCGGTTTATGCGGTATGAATAAAAAATTACGGTGTGAAAGTAAAAATTTGCTCTATGGCAATATGTGAAATATATATATTTTTTACATTTTATTCTGATAGAAATGGAGGATCCATTGGGAAAAAAACCCAAGTCCAGGCAATGGTGGCAGGGAATCTTGGCAAAGGCAACAACACCCCTGTCTATAGCTCCTCCCTACCTTTATCAGCGCGATGTACTCCTCTTCACAAATACCCATCTATCATCATAAGAGCTACGCTGGTGAACCTCAGATTGGAAGGGGGATGTCGCCGCACATAGTTTGTCAGCACATGGCTCCCACCGTCGTTCGTAGCTCAAAACCAGCATATCGTTGCGCATCCGATTCCCTCCTCCAAAGGCTAAACGACCTCCACGCCATCGCCGATGCCCCGCCTTCTCAAGTTAGTCCTAGTATACAATTGAACATTTTGCAATTCAGGAAAATAAAAAAGCCAATAACAAATATAGAAAGAAATATTTTTGGTCAAAATGATCAGAATAATACATACAGCTGCTCAGTTAAACTAGAAAATCTAGAAAACTTCTAACATTCAATGGCAGAAAACTCCACAAATTTAGAGCATTCCTATATTAGAAAAATATCTTCAATTTAAATCCACTCAAACTACTCTATTCAAAAAAATATCAGAACATGAACATCTAAAGCAAACCATTACAGACTACCGTACCATCGAGTTCTACCTCCACCACAAAGAGCTCACATTGCAGCTACTAATGCCGGTGGCTAAAAGTAAAATTCAGGACATTTAACCTGAAAATGTTTGTTCTGTAAAAATATTTAGAGAAAACTTCATCAGGACCATATACAGTGAGCAGTTAAAAAAATCAATCGGTCTGCTCTGTTGAACAAAAATAATTTAGAGAATTGATGTCCAATCGAGCTCCTTGAGTTTTCATCTATCCAAAATTTTAGAAGAAACAAAATAAACCAGCTTAAAAAAATATAGCTCGGTTGCAAGCCATATAGTGGACGCCCGTATCCCTATGCTTATGAGGATGGATGCTGTCGACAAGACCAACCCATTGCGTCACATGCAGCCCCTTCTTCACCTCAGCCTGGACATCTTCAACCTTTCATGCAGTTAGGAAGGCTAATGCTGAGAGGATGGACACACTCAACGACATTGTCTCCATCCTTATCGCCGAAACACCATCCTTCTCCCTACAATGTATCGCCCCACCAATGGATGAGGGACACGGCCTCTAGATCTGGTCCACTGCCTCACCCGGTGTGGATATGGAGCCAACAACCACCGGTCCCCCACCCTCTCGATGCCATTGTCACTCACTTCAGCACCCTGGATTTCACCGCTCAAGTCTGCCTTGAGGAAGTTGTCCACCACCGCCTGAAGGAGATGAACTCGATGCTAGGGACATCGCCTCCACTTCACCGATGTCAATTTCATCATATCCATCTTATCCATGATCTCCACCATCGGTCTAGCAGGGGCAGGGGACAAACCTCACCGTGTTCTCGATCCTCCTTCGCCTACCTATCGTCGTTCCACCACAAAGAGGGGACAACAAAAACAACAAAGCTCCCCGGTGAAAAGGATGGCTACCACCACAGACCACCCCTAATCTATAGGCAGTCCGCCTTACTCCTAGAGTCGTTGGCACTTCGCCTTACTCTTACCGTCACTGGCAACCTCTTCTTCCTCGAGATCTAGAAAAATTGAAAAGAACAGGAAAAATAAGAAATGGCTAGGTAGTATAACTATATATATAGAGTGCGGTCTATAGTAAAATTATACTTAGTGATGTGCGTACGCAAACGAAGGATGTGAGTGGTGTTGGTGGTTGCAGTGGGGTGGTGAGGGTTGGGATTGGGTATTATGTGAGAGACTTCATTTTTAGTTATAACAAATACTAAGAGTAGTCTGTAAGAGTAGTCTGTGTGTATATATATATATAAGTTAAGGGCTGCTTTGCAAAAATATAGTCTAAATACCACCTCATCTATGGGTATGAGCTAGTGATTTGGACTACTTAAATCAGTCCTGAGTAGTGAGTGCCCATGTTATTGTTCCTCTTCTTTTCTTGAGATGAAAGCTTGATGTTTTGGTTTGTGGTTGCCCCCTTACTCCACGAGGGGTTATCAAGTCTTTTAAGAACACAAAAAATCCAAGCTAAGTAGTCTACACCATGATATCATGCCATGACCCAGGTATCAGTTTTACAATTTGTGTGTGCACTGTTTTTCTAGTTAACCCGGTAGAATAACATAAATAGCAAGGAAAAGGGAGATCGAGATCTGTCATTTGATTCGATGGCATATCAAGAACAGCAGCCAGTTGTCTGGCCACCATCCATCTTGGGATAATTATGCAAGTAATATTGTGTGGATTAAATATGGCGTGTACTCACGACACAATGATCGAGTCTGAGTTTATTTGTCAGCGGCCTGAAAAAGACGAATTATTAGTGTATAATTAATTAAATATTAATTGCTATGAATATAAAAATATATTTATTTAATTTTTTAATATATATATTAAAAAACATATCGTTGAGCAGTTTAGAAATTGTATAAAAAAACGAGCAGCTATCATCCCCAAGGGCCCAAACGACCTCCACTAGTATTTGCCCAAAACACTTTAAAAGATTGGGTCTAGACTGTGGATAATTACATTAATTGGATGGATAAGTTATAAATCGATTAGTTATATTAATTCTTTTAAAGTTGAATTGGTTTCCAGAAAACCAACAACATGCAAAAAAGAAAAATTAACTCCTAAGCAAGTATTGATATGTGTACTAGCTTGGCTAGTAATAATAGACTTAGACTACTTTCGAAAGAGCTGTAAGCTAGAGATTTTTCGTTGCATGTGAAACAAGACGAGTAATTAGGGTATGATTAATTAAATATTAATTATTAAAAACTAAAATTATTTTATTTAGTTTTTTAAAGAAACTTTGATAAAGATACATTTAATAGTTTAAAAAGCGTACTCACAATAAATGAGAATAAATGAGAAAATAGCTAGATGAAAACGGCTCAAAAACTCTCTATCATATTTGCTTTCATATTTTGTTAAACCGGATTTGAAAATGAAAACTCTGAATATGAAAACAAAATCAAATATTATCAAATACAGATACACAAAGTGAATACAAATCAAAACTAATGTGGTCATGAATATTTATCGAAACGTGAAAGTCACATATAACCTGCTTCTAAAATCCACAGAGTCATATAACTAGTTCTTTTATACAAAAGAATATACTAAATTTGTGTCCATAATATGGTCATTGTAAATTAGACTCTTTAGTTTTTCAAAACTTTAATAACTTAGAATTATACATATGAAATTGCATCCATATTAGAATCTCAATTTTGAATGTTATTATTTAATTCTAAAATTAAGAATTAACAAATGTAATTGACATGAACTCTTCTTTTTTTAAGAATAAGCTAATTTTTGCATTAAAAAGAATCAATTTATTTAATATATTGTTAAATTTTTAATATTTTTAATATCAAGTAATAATACCGAATATAGTGTATGGATTGTAACTAGCAAATATAATAGGTAGCTACATATCATATTTTTAAAATAAAAAATATTTGATAAATAAGTTAGACTAGAGATGTGAGCTTAAAATTGAAGGTACATAGTAGGCTAGGCTTTTATTTCCTGAAAGTATCCATATAACTTTCAAAAATTATCTAGATAGTTTTCAACCGTTTTCCGTTTCCTCTGTATACTTAGCCTTATTTATTGTATTTGTTTCGTTTCCAAAAGAAAATTCTCAATTAGCTTTTGTTTTCAAAACTATCAAAAACTATCCGATAGACACTATTGGTTTCCAAAAAAGTGTCTGGATAGCAAAAACTATCAAAACCGAATTCATCTTTAATTTGGACAGGCCGATAATGGATTGGAAAAGACCGATCGACTAAATAGGTGTCCGATTGCTACAGGGAAAAAGCCGATCGAATTGAGTTAAGGAAAGACTCGGTCCTAAAATTGAAGATTATTAAAGATAAGATCGAGTTTAAAGAGCCGTGGTTCACGGTATGATAGAATGATAAGAAGATTTAGTTAGTTAGTTAACTTCTTTAAAGATATTTTTTTATTCTTTGTTAGAAAGTAACGTCCGATGGTTGTTGTAAACGCGTCGGACTCTGTAAACCCAGCGTATAAATATAGACTCTTGGAAATATATAATTATCAATCCTTCGATCAATACAACCTCGACGCATCATCACCCTAGTTTATCTAGGTTTCTACCGGCGGGGTCTAGCTGTCGACGCTGGGCTGCATCGGTTAGATCTGATCTTCAACGAAGGGGTAAGTTCCGCCACTATCTTGATATGTCTCGTTCTATCTAAGGCTACATCGATTAGGTTTGACCTCTTAGGGCGATAGGATGTATCGTATCACGTTCGTGCAGTATCTATCGATCTAACAAGCTTTCTCCATCGTCATTGGTCTCATGCTGTATCGATTAGGTTCGACCTACAAAACAGCCGATGGTAGAATGAGCTTTAGGCCTATAGGTTTTTATACGGTGTTTCATCAGAGTGCTAGCTGATGAGTTATCTATACGTTGAGCGTCACGTCCAGTATATCGGCTCCTCGACCGATACATGTTAGGTCTTCATAGACTTTTCCTTGAGCGCTACGCCAAATTCGTCAGCCTTCCAGCTAATACGCGCCTATTTTCAGAGAAACGTCCTCTCATTGGCTTAGCTAGCCGATGGGTTCGCTTCGCTCTTGCTTCAGCACATCCGATCCGACGTTCACCATCTCGTCGTCTTTAGCCCCGTTCTCGTACTGTCTCGATTAGGTTCGATCTTCGAGAATCGATACCAGCGGCATTGTTACGATGGGCGACGGGTCTCGTGCTGCTATCTCCATCCTGTGCCTCTATCGGCTCTGCGACCGATGTATCAGGGCCTCGCTTTCGCTACGCCCGGAGTCGTCGTATCCCTCGTCGACACCTGTCCACACCCTCATTGGCTCCCTAGCCAATGGAAGAGCGTCCTGATTCTTATCGGCTATCAGCCGATAGCGAGAGACTTCCGGACGCGGCCGATGACCAACCTGATCCTATTGACAGCCAGCTGATAGCGAGCGCTCGTATCGGCCCGTCATCCAATTGACCCGTTTGCCTCATCTGCTTGTCAATTACAGAATCAAATTGACTGGCATGCCTGCACCTGCACCTGCACCATCGCGCCGAAGCCGATCGAAACACATGGCCACCGGCACGCATACCTCGAGCCACAGAGAGAAGCCGACCTGCCTACACTGGAGCTAAGCAAACCTCTTAGGCATCGGTATGCTCACGTCGGGTTCCGGCGCGAACACGCTACTAGCTCCAGTAACATATTAGAACACACTGTCGCCAGCAAAACTCTTGCCAGCTTAAATGTCTTACCCAATTGGTGTCTTAGTTCTAGTCTTCTAGAAGGATCTGAAATCGGGGATGCAGCTCTCTAAGTCGAAATGGCACGTCTGCTGACCATTTAGCTACTCCTCCGGTTACGAAAACATAACATTTTAGACATCGACACACGCTTCACCAATTTCCACTAAAGTTTCATAAAACCTAACAAAATTATAATATAATGAAAAAACTTTTTCAAACGCACATGATTTGCATGCATCTGATTTAAATAATTGAAAAGCTAGTGATGTTTAAAGTTTTTGAGGTTTGGTACAGAACATGATTAACATAGCATGTTTTCGTGATGAGATAGATTATACCACTTCGTCGTGGAACATGTACGGTATGTCAATATCATTTAGAAACATTTTCATAGTTACCGCTTGTATGCAATGCATCTATTGACAATCTGCCATCGTTTTTTGTCTTGTTGCAAATATGCCAATCGTTGAGACTAAATGTTTCATAGTTGACACTACACAATCTGAAACATAACCCCGCCCAATCAATGACAGTTTGACCCACATGCTCCTCTTTCAATTTTCTTTCCTCTTATCTATCTCACTCGCTCTCTTCTTGCACACCTTGGCTCATGTATTTATCCACCCATATATGCCAACGAGGTCGTTTAGGAGAAGAAATGTGCAAATTGAGAACCTCAAGCTTGCTGGTCCCGGTGTGCCAGCGATCTCCCCACTCGGATTGGTTGCCTCACCCCTCACTCACCTTTTCACTCGCTGGTGACCTCTCGTAAACCTTTATGCCAGTCACCTTGGCTCCTCCACTTGCACTGACCCAATAAAAAATCGACGGGGTATAAGATTGAGAGAACACATAATCGTAATTGGGCTTTTATCCATCGCTAAATGGCAAATGTTCACAATTGCCATCCTTAACTTACAAAAAGAGAACATCATGTTAATTTATGTTGGACAAATAGCCAAAACAGCGTGGGCTCAATGATGTTAATTTTTAACGGTGAAGTGGCATATTTGTGACTTGTGGTTGAATTGGTGGCACAACATAATTAAAAACCAACAGCGAATCTACAAAACCCAACAACCCTAGTGACGTTTACGCAAATCGCCCTGCTATTTAACCTTGTCCGTTATTACATGGCTCTTGCTTGTACGTCTGTAATGGACCAATGGTTACTCTGTCAGGTGAATCCCCGTACTCGCCACACTATCAATGTGGAAACGATTGCCATAACCACTGCACAAACAAATGTTAACTCTCAGTTTTGAAAGGACGGTATTAAATAGATGCATATGGCTGCGTGGGGCTCCAATGCTCCATCCTTCAGTAATATCCGAACTTAGTAGAAGATACATATACTACTTCGCGGCACGCGTTTCTGCTGTCCCACCTCCAGCCCCCGAATGCCAGGTTGCCTGGCACTCTAGCCTCTTCACCATTGATAGCCAACCCATCATTAAATTTTTCTTTACCTTCAGCGTAGATCCAACCAAAAAATCGAGAGATTGCCTGCGTATGGCCGGCGGCCACGATTTACTACGAGCGTCTACTACACAAGCCCCTCCCTGTACCTGGCGCTGCTATCCCAGTACTCCAGACATATTATTAGAAAAATAATATTTAGTTAAATGACTTAAAATATAAATATATCGGTCGTTAAAATAATTAGCCTTAAACATTGGATTAAAACTTAAGACTGTAGTATACAACAACCGATACTAATATCTTTTTACCAATTATGATAGTTAGATATTTTTAGTAAACATGTATAATTTTTAGTACCAGCTGATACTAAAAGAATATATATTATGGTAACATCAATAGATACTAATGTTATTGAACATATTAGCATCGGCTAAAGATATTAATTGATTCTAAATTGGTGTTTTTAACTGTTACTTAAAATCCACTTTAGAGGAGGAATTACAGAAGATGTTATGTCAAAATTTTTATAGATTTTTATTTGGTGATTTTACTTATCCAAGGGTTGTAAAAGATACCAACCGACAACGATGTCCTCCATATCATGCACCCACCTTCATACCGACAACGCCATACTTCACGTCACGCATCCAACTTCCTACCAGCGACGCCACCCTCGACACTGCCAACATCCTCGTCTCTATTATTGATGTCACCACGTGCCCACCCATAGATGATGTCATCGTTTTCACTAAGAACTCATCGGATATTTAAGAACATCTAATAGATTATTATAATAAAGCAGTATAGCAAGCAAATAAGTACTATAACAAAATAAACAGGTAAAAAAATACTTTATTACCGGTTAGTAACACCAGATAGCTCCTACGTCATGTGGCCTACACCAATAAATACTAAAGATAATTTTTTTAATATCGGTCAATTAAATCGGCACTAAAAATACACATATTTATTACTTTTAAAAGGATTATGAATAGTTACTAATTACTATTTCTCTCTAATAGTGACACGTCGCCCTTAGCATGTGTACTCCTAGAAGTACTACTAGTAGTAGGTTACTGCCGTTCGATCACATCGTGCTAGCACGTAGTAGGCAACTAACAATAGATCCGCGAGATCGTAGAAGCAACTAATTCAGGTGCGTGTATAACTAAGTTAGGTTACGTTCGACAACGCTGCAGGATTTTTGTAAAATAGAGTTTTAGCTTTGTAATAATTAATTTTATTATTTATATTATTAAATAGTTATAAAAAATCAGATAATTTTATATCTCCTGTCAATAATTATTTTCAAACGTAACCTGCAGTTTGGTGTCACACGGTGTGGGAGCAAACAAATGGCGGTCACGAGCGCGGAACGGTGGCCAGCCCGGCCGGCCGCATGCACCAGCTTCTTCTCTTCACCCCCGCACGCGAACGCCGCATGTGAGTCCGGCCCTTTTGGCGCCTTGCCGGCCTCGCGTCTCGAGAGGATCTCGTATTTTTCCCTTCCCAACCCCTGGCCGGTTGACCTGTCCGGACGGGTCACCGCTCGTGTAACTGCCGTAACGCAGTTGCCGGCCACACCGCATCCACTGTCAGGAAGAAGATACTGCTGCTGCTGCTGCTCGTGTGCGTACGTGCAGTTTTACCGAGTTTGCATTGGGAGCGAACTAGCTATAGCGAGCTGTGTGGTCCCTCGCACAAGGGGCCAAAGGCCACTTACAATGCGATCATTGCTAGCTCGGCGTCCAAAACTTACAATGCGAATGCTACGTTTCTTCTCTTAAAAAGGACAATGCGTTATGCGTAGAGGCTGCGTTTGTTGGTTGGTGCGAAACGAAACAAGTCACATAATTAAATAAATATTAATTGTTATAAATTTTTTATATAAAATATGTTTATTTGATTTAAAAAAACTTTTACATGAAAACTTTTTTAAAAAAAATATCATTTAATAGTTTTATAACGTATGCTAAAAAAAGGAAAAAGTTTTTACGGTTAAACTCACGTTCGAACGCAGCCTAGCTTACACAAGAATTACGTATTCTGCCGATCAACCTGTCACATCCGCGGGACGGTGAGTGGCGGTGGGCGCGCCGGTGCGCCAACGCCAACGTCGCCACTTGCCCACTCGTCGAGCGCGGATAGGGCTACTACAAGGTAGCAGCTGCTGCTGCAGAAGCAAACAGCTCCTAGCAGTTAGCTGCAGTTGGGACGTTAATTAGGAGTAGTACACTGCTCCTATATCTTGCACGGTGCAAGTTGCCCATCGTGCAGGCAATGCGAGCTCGGACGGAGTAAATTGAGCGGCAGCTACGTTCCAGTACATTCAGAGAATTTCTTACTCTGCTTTTATTCCCGTGCAGTAGCTCTCCGATATATTTTGGCGCTTCTGCACACGCCTCCTTATCTCTCTCCTTCGGTTCACTCTTCACTGTTCTACCGCCGGCTTCTCCAGCTGCCTGGCCGTGGCCGGCCACTCCCGGGAGGAGGAAAATGGAGGATGCTTTGGCGGCGTCCCCTCCATCGCCGGCGGCTCCTTCACCTTTAGCCGCGGACGACCTCATCGACGCGCGGCTCGCGCCGTGGCCACCGTTCGCCCCTTGGCCGGCTCCCTACCAGCTCCACCACGACGGCCGCGGAGGCGGGCACCCGAACCCGCTCTTCACCATCCTGCCGGCCTCGGCACTGGCGATAGGGGTCGTGCTGCTCGTCGCCGTGGCCGTCATCCTGGTGATGACGCGCCGGTCGAAGCCCGGGACGGTGGACGCCGGCGGCGCCAGCTGCAACGGCGACAAGCCTGGCGGCGCCCTCGCGTCCAGCGGCGGCATCAGCGTCCGTGGCTACAACAACTCGAGGTACTACGCTGCCGCCGCTGGTAAGTATACTGTGCTCAGCAACCAACCAATTAGCCAGACCAATGCGGCGTTACATCGATCGTGAGAAGGCGCTCACCGTGTCGACCGACCCACGCGGTCGTGTACTACTTCTGCAGGGTGCATTTACGGCGGGAGGCTCGGTTTCTCGGTGCAGCCGCGGAACCGCGGCGCGCAGGTGTTCACGTACCGGGAGCTGGAGAGCGCCACGGACGGGTTCAGCGAGTGCAACGTGGTGGGCCGCGGCGCTTACGGCGTGGTCTTCCGCGGCCGGCTCGGCGACGGCACCACGGCCGCCATCAAGCGGCTGAAGATGGACGGCCGGCGCGAGGCCGAGCGCGAGTTCCGCATCGAGGTAAGCTGCACCAGCCACAACCATAGCGTAACCAACATCACGTTCTAGCGAAGCGACGCAAAGCTACGGTACGCGCGCATCTCCATCAACGCACGTCTCGTCCATGTGCACGTACCGCGTACGGCCGCCGCTTTTGTTTCTTCAATCCGTATACCAACCATAGCTACCTGTAGGCAGCCGCAACATCAGCGGCAGATCAGAGCGGGTGGTTCCCAGTGGTTGTTGCCTCTGCTGTTTGCCGGCTTGCCGCGATCCCTGGATGGTTCATGGATGGGGTTGTGTGCCTGTGTGTCATGCGTAGCGTACGTACGAGACCTGGAAACGTAAACAAGTGCTCCTGCCCGCCTGCCCGTCCACCCGGTTGCTCACTTCAGTTGTGCACCAGCACCATCGCTGGTGGTCACTGGGCGCTAGCGCCTTTCGCGACATTGCGTACCCTTTGGTCGCTTGTGACAGACTGTTGGCGCTGTCTTGTGCCGGGGGAATGAGACGGAACGCATGAGCCGAGCCCGCATAGCGGCGCAGGATATTCAGCTGGCTAAGCTTGGCGTGTCATGCGCAACTTGCCGCGGCACGCGCGCGCGGTTGTTCGTCACGGCGTGAGTTGCCCTCCCCTTTCGGGCTGTGCTGTCCCTTGCTCCGCCCAGCGGCTGGCTTTCCGCTACAATTCTGCGTTGTTTTTGGCTAGGCACACCAGGCCGCTAATGCACAGGGCGTTTTGACTCATTGACACATATAGTACACGCTATAGTACTACTATCACGCGAGCCTAATCTAGGGCGGGAGTCCCTCGCAAGTCCGGATGGGACAATCTTTGCTTGTGTCATGTGCCAACCATTTTTGGACTTACATTTTCGATTTATGACGAGCAGATGGGCGTTGCTATTACTGCTCAGGTAGGTATCGATTGTTTCTTACTGTGAGGCCTCTTACCTTTCAACAACCGGGCATCATGAGTGCATAACACATTGACACTGTACGACATGTCCTCGGCACGGACGACTGATGTCGTTGTGCGGTTAAGTTTAACGGGTGATGTCTTTAAAGTGCTGGGGCTGGGTATGTCTCGCCGCAGCCTGCTGCCCGCAGGGGGCGTTGCATGAGCGGATCAAATTTACCTGCAGAGTGCCAGAGATTGGAAAGGACGCTCACGAGAGGCGTGTGGGCTTTCCTGCCGGGCTGGTCGATTGACAAAGCCGAGGATCCATCCGTCACGCCATTTAAGAACCTGACCGTCTGACAGCTGCGCAGGTCCATATCTGATCAATTGCACGATCTGGGCCGTCCCGGGAGTCATGGTGGTAGCTCACGGATGACATGTCCCGGCGCTAACCCCAGGTCATCACCCTTAAGACACCGTGTTCAGTGCGACACAGTGTGGAACTGTGGATTATTGTTGATTAGTACAGTATGTACCGTCGACATTAGTTTTACTGTGAGTATAACACAGGAAAATTTAATATTTACTAGAAGTGTCAACTTTTTAAATGGTACTTTTAGATTTTATTTCAAGTTTTTTATTACTGAAAATATCCTTAATATTTTTTTTACTTTTGCTACGTGTCATTGCTAAGTGTCATGACACGTAGGATTGCCAACGTGGAAAAGCGAGGTGAAATATCTAATTTACCTTATGGACCCCATGAGTCAGCCTCTCCTTGCTCTGGTCGCCTTCAACCACGTCCTCGCGACACCACGCGCGAGGCGAGCACGCCCCGCCAGGGTGGCTGTGTCTGGGGAAGAAGCGGCGCGGTCCCGGTGGCAGCAGGTATCTTCACAATCACCAGCGCGCCGACCGATCGATTTTCACAACCTTGGCTTCTTGCGCTTCTCTGGCGGCAGCGCAGCACGCGGGCGTCACCTCGGCCTTGGCCTCTTCCTCCAGTCGATGCCATCCTCCATGACGGCCTGGACGAGGAGCGGCGGGTACTGAGAACCACGCCACTGTCGGCAACCTCGTCGTCCTCCTCGGCAGGGGAGGAGGAGTGAGAGGCGGCGGAGGGCTCACTTCCTAAATCATGGCAGCGGCGGCGGCGACACGAACTGGCCAATCCCCCCGAGCTCGCCGGCAAGTCGCGAAGGAGGAAGGCGCGCAATGCCGCGGCATCGCCAAAACGCTTCGAAGCTCACCGGGATCTGGTGCGCCACGCGCCAAGAAGCCCACTCGCGGGCTTATAGTGCCCTGTAGCTGCCCTTCTTCCACCCCGGCTGCTCCCGGCGCAGGAAGGCACCTCCGCCTCCGCCGCCGCCACTGAGGGAGATGGGAGTCCTCAGTGTCGACTGCAGCCGTGCAGCGTCCCCACTCCCCGCGACCCTATCTTCGTACCCCTCCGGCGGCATCTCGCTGGCATCGCCGCCCATCGGCCTCCTGCAGCAGCTCGTCGTCCTCCGCATCGCTGGCATCATGGCATGGAAGATAAGAGAGATTCAGAATAAGGGAGAAGAAGGAGAATAGTGGTGAGGCCAGGAGAAAATTAGACATTTCACCTCCTGTCGTGCCAGAAGTGACAAAATATTAAAAACTTAACGAACAAACCTAAAAGTGATAGTGATATATGAAGAACTATCACTTTTAACAGTGATAAATAGTTAAATTTGCCTGGGATTCATGAGACTGAAGCCAGTGAAGATCGAGGACGCACGTAGGTAGATCGGCAGCGAGCCAGTGACAGGCGTCGCTTCAGGCGCACCTTTTCCCGAACTAAGCGAGACAATGCCAACTCTCTAACACGATGGCACACTGTTCACGGACTCCATCAGCCGTATCATGCGTGCAGCGGGGGTGATAAGTGATTAAACCGACACAGCTGCAGTAAGTAGTAACACGTACGAGTGTGCATGGTGCACAGGTCGACCTGCTGAGCCGGATGCACTCTCCGTACCTGGTGGGGCTGCTGGGCTACTGCGCCGACCAGAGCCACCGGCTGCTGGTGTTCGAGTTCATGCCCAACGGCAGCCTCAAGAGTCACCTCCACCGGCGGGCGGCGGCGCCGGCGGAGCAGCCGCTGCCGCTGGACTGGCAAACGCGGCTGGGCATCGCGCTGGACTGCGCCCGCGCGCTGGAGTTCCTCCACGAGCACAGCTCGCCCGCCGTGATCCACCGCGACTTCAAGTGCAGCAACATCCTCCTCGATCACAACTACCGCGCCCGCGTCTCCGACTTCGGCATGGCCAAGCTCGGCTCCAACAAGGCCAACGGCCAGGTCACCACCCGCGTCCTCGGCACCACCGGCTACCTCGCCCCGGAGTACGCACAATTTTCCAATCTTTTTCTGCTTAACTCATCGATGTCACGATGTGCTTGGCTAAACTGTGTTTGCTGCTGCAGATACGCGTCGACGGGGAAGCTGACGACAAAGTCGGACGTGTACGGCTACGGCGTTGTGCTCCTCGAGCTGCTCACCGGGCGGGTGCCCGTCGACACGAAGCGGCCACCGGGACAACACGTACTCGTCTCATGGGTCAGTACAATATCATCGTTAATTGCCCATGTGGTCTGCTATTTGTCTTAGCTACAGTAGGATAAATGCAGGGATCGATCGTGATAGTCACATCAGGATGACCAACAGACACACTTAAATTCCCTCACTTTTTTGCCATGTGGAATCAACACAGGCCCTTCCGCGGCTGACGAACCGCGAGAAGCTCGTGCAGATGGTGGATTCTGCCCTCATAGGCCAGTTCTCCCTGAAAGATCTGGTCCAGGTATCGTCCAAGCTAATTCACTCTCCACATAGGAGTTACTACAGTATACTGGAAGCAGCTGTGACTTGAAATCTCTCTGCCTCGGAGTTGTTCTCTGCAGATTCTAACTGACGCGTGATTAATTGCAATGCTGTGCAACGCAGGTGGCCGCCATCACGGCGATGTGCATACAGACGAAGGCGGACTACCGGCCGCTGATGACAGACGTGGTGCAGTCGCTGATCCCCATCGTGAAGAGCCCACTCATGTCCTGCACCTCCACTCCTCTGAGGCCCGCACACCACCACGTCGTCTACAAGTGCCCGAGTAGGGGATCTTCCAACGGCGGTGCCCTGGAAACGCGATGCATCATGCGTGGCTTGGATTAACCATGCTTTTCAGTTGCAGATATATATGCTACTAGCACCTATATATACTACTATATGTCTCGATCGTCGATCGCTAGCTTGGACCTTGGAGTACTTGAGTCAGGCAGATGGGCAAGAAGAGATAGATGATCAGCTTGTTTGCTCGTGTCCAGCTGCTCGATCGGATGGAGATTGCTGGCACCACTCCCAGATGTATAGACTAGGACGACCACTTCATCAAGCTCACGGCTTGCAAGACATCCTTGCAATTGCGGACTTGCAGTACATCATCACGTACGTACGTACGATTATATTTAGCGACAGTTGTACGGCGATTCCTTGTTCTTTTGTACGAAATCATATAAATCCATACATTCCTGTATAAGGTAGTAAGATGGAAAAAGACTATAGATGGGTCCTTTCTCAGGAACAGCAGTGTAATTAAGGAGTTGTTTAGTGTTGTTTGTGGCTTCGATCTACTTCCATTAAAAAAACTTTTAGACTTTAAATTTTATCCTAAATAAAATTATTATTTTTTATCTTTTTACCTATTCTTAGCACAAGAATTTGTATCTCTCTTACCAACCCAACATCTAATATAATTTTTATACTAATGAGAGGTATTTTTAGTACTTTTACTTTTCTACTATTGTTGCATTGGGAATGTAGTAATTTTTTTTTGGAGGGAGTGGACCTCTTCTACGTAGTCCCGCTGTCACCTAACTGAAATGATGACACGAGATTCGGTTGTGATCGTTTTTTCATCATTGCTTAAGCGAACAGATTTGGCATCATCAGATAGAGCTTATCATAGAGCAGGGTGATGCCAGTTCAGTCTTTGTCAGCAGATATTCTTCTCTTTTTGGATCAGTTGCTGCGTCTAATCACTACGAAATGGGGACCGGTGGCCCAAACTCCAAATGGAGAATGGACATTTTCTCCGTCTCATATGCGGTTTCAAAGAGGAGCAAAAATTTCTCTACGGGCCAAACAAACTTCACCCAAGTCCAATCATTAGGCCCATCTTAAAATCTTGGATCTGGGCCCGTAGTCCCTCTTTTCCAAACGGCCCACATAACGAGTGGGCCCACGAAGCCCTCCGACGTCAGCGCTGACCTACGGAACCTTGTGTCGTTCTATCCCCACGCCGATGTCCATCCACCTCGCATCTCTTCACTCTTCCTGATCTCCGGTTGGATTCGAATGGAGCAGTAATTTTCGTATTTTTTTTCTTTCAAAATCCGTCGCAATCAAGCCGCCGCTTTCCGCCGTACATGCCGCTCCGGCAGTCCGGCTCCCTCCCCATTTATGTGCGAGGCAGAGGCTGCGACCTGGCACCAGCCGTGTGTTGAGGAGAAGCGAGTGGACAGCTTCGGCGGGATCAAGGCGTACGTCACCGGCGCCGCGGAGACCAAGGCCGCCGTCGTCCTCGTCTCCGACGTCTTCGGTGATTGATCTCCCCTCTCTTTGTTTTCTTCCTGCTTAGTTCTTTTTAGTAACGAAAAGTAACGGGTCTTCTCATCTTGGAGGGTTTGAAGCGCCGAACCTGAGGTACCGATTTATCTGCTAGACTGCTACTATCTCGGTTCCACTTGTACAGTATCATGCAGGATATGCCGCTGTTCCTACTCCTATATATTTTTGGGGAAATGGATTATTGGGATGTTAGAAACTTCGAAGATCTTCCGTGCACTTTGGGGGTGACTGATTTCCATACCGTAGTGGGATTAATTTTTGAAAAATTTAAGTGCAATTTTCCTGATGACATGTGCCATTTTGAACATTTTGAAGTACTCTAGTTTGTCGTAAGTATCCTGTCATATGTGACCTACACTATGGAACCTGATGCGATAGCTTATCTCATGAAGGAAGAAAGCTGACAAAGTTTGCTGTGCTGGAATTTTGACCTGATTATTAATTTTTTAAAAATTTTACTCCAATTTTCATGATGGCATGTGCCCTCATTGAAGTATTCTAGCTTATCATAAGCACTAACTGATGTATTTCTTAATTCATGAAGGAAGATAGCCAACAAAGTTGCCTTGTCTGGGTACTTCGTTGTGGTTCCAGATTTCTTACACGGGGATCCTTTTGTACCTGAAAATACTGAGACTGATACAAGTGTGGATAAAAGATCATGGCTCACTTTGTTATTCTCTCCTTAAATTATGTTCCACTTGTTTTTTTTCTTATATTAGGAAAATATTCAGAGTGCCTTGTTTCAAATTTTCTTGATGCTATATGTTTTCAAATTCTTTTGATTGCCATCTTGCGGATGCTAGTGATTTCTTACTAGCATATACTGTGGTTTCTTGAAATTTTCTTAAATTTAATTAGGTGTATATAAGAGTACCACTTCATTTTGTGTATATAGGATCTGTCATTCCATTACAACAGCTATGAGCCCATATAATGCTTAGCTATGCATCTTTCTGACTTCTAAGCATCTATTAATTATTAAGAGAGGGCGAAAACAAGCCACAAAGTTCACTCTAGAAGCCTAAGAATTACCACGTTAATCTGAGAAAAAGAGAAAGATATGCACTGTGATTGACTAATCGTGATGGCATATTATAATGGTGTAGATTGTCAACATAGTTTTATACGAAATACATTTCTGTTTACGGAAGAGAATTAATAGTTGTATATTAAATTTAATTCTACTTTAAAGTCTACCTCTACATAAAATTGTGTAGTAAAATCTGCTGGTCTGTATGAAGTTATCTTCCCTTACGTTCAAAAAGCTTGATTACAGATACCTTAGTGACTTTTGGTTCTTATTTCCTTCGTAACTTACGGATGCAGGTGGTTGGCCCAAGGGTACCCATTGACCCATTTAATTTGTAGTTTTATACATGAACTAACAAATGAGTGAAAAGTACCTTTTAGTTACATGGGATGGGTCAATGGTTAACCATGAGTGGGTAAATTTGCATCCCTAACTTTGTTTGTCATCTTTCAGCATTTTTCCTATTGAAAATTTCATCAAACAATATGTGTTTCCTTTTTACAGGATAAAGGGTTTGAAGACGCAAAACCAGTTATTGCCGCACTAAAGGAGAAAGGAATATCTAGGATTGGGAAAGAGGACAAAGTAGCAGCCTTAAGCCAGGTGACGATAGCACTTGTGGTGGTGGTGGTTTTGGTGGTTTTCTAACGAGACAGTGAGGTTAGTAGCATCAATGTATCAAGGGGAGTAGAATGGTGGCGACGGCTTGGTCATGGTGGCCGGGAGGATGGCATTGTGCGTTCTGATGGCGAGGCTAAAGCAAGGCTAGAGCAAAGGACAATGATCGGGATCCTCTTCCAACGAGTCTTGGCAGTAG
Source organism: Oryza coarctata (assembly GCA_030770085.1). Lineage (NCBI taxonomy): Eukaryota > Viridiplantae > Streptophyta > Magnoliopsida > Poales > Poaceae > Oryza > Oryza coarctata. The sequence continues at coordinate 13,742,923 of CM061471.1, forward strand.
AATGGTGGTGGTGGCTTGGCCATGGTGGCTAGGAGGAGGCTGGTGTTGTGCACCCTAATGGTGAGGCTTAAGCAAAGGGCAGCGACTAGGATTCTCTTCTAGCAAGTCGTGGCAGCACGACTACAGTGGAATGATAGGTGAAATGGAGTAGAGAGCATAGAGATGATGAGGAACACGTCAATTTTGTACTAGAGGTCATTACGACGACGGGTGGACAAGCTATTGTTTCGCCCTTCTTGCTCCAATGACGGTGAAAGTAACAGAGGTGGAGGCAGTTCTTTTATCTGTTGGTGGTGAGCTGACGAGATGGCTTGATGAGGGAGAGGGCATGGAAGCAGGCTGGCAGCTATGGCAGCAGGTGTGAGCTCGATTGACCGGATGAGTTCGACGTCCTGCTACCGTGGTGGCTCGCGAGCAAGGCGGCGCTAGCTGTTTTTGCTCTGTTCGGCAGTGGCAAGCTCACCGACAAGAAATGGAGGAAGGAGAGAAAAAAACGAGAGAGGAGAGAAAATGAAAAGAGAAGGAAAAGGAAAACAAAGAGAAAAAAAGAGCGAATGAAAAAAAAGAAAAGAAAAAAGAACAGTTTTTAAGTGGGCCCATTTGTCAGTTATTAGAGTTAGTAATGATACCGTCAACATCCATGTAACATGCCATATATTTAGATATCCAGAAAGTCCATATAACATGCCACGTAGATTTCCAGAAAGTTTATGATAATTTAAAATCGGGATAACATATTTTAACAAATGTTGAGACCTATATAGTATAGAAAACTACTGACAAGTTTAGGGACGGCTGGACAGCTGATGTACTCTACTCAATATAAAATACTGACTTGGTTGACAGCAATACGATGAAACGCACAGACGCAGTGCCACTACCACAACAAAAACCAAGCGTTCCACAGTCCCAGGTGATTACAGAAACAAAACCTCAAAATAACTTTCATTCCTAGGAGTTTGTATAGTTTTCAGTTGATTCCAGAGCGCACCATCTCATGGCTACAGAAAAGGTTTTGACCATGCATCTAAAAATTCACAAACCATGTTCGAGAGAATGAATCGAGTGCTAACTCTCAGAAGCGGAGATAGAGGTTTTACATTGTTTATTGTGCCGAAGAAAATGACGAGATAGAGCTTAAAAGAGTCTACTTTTACGCAAAGCAAGATGATGAGTGTTGGGCTTCATTGTTCTACTCGGCCGGCCTTTGCCCCAGAACTGATATATCTTCGTACCTTTTCTTCATTCCCAACAAACAAACAAGTGTCAGCAGACTATTCGGATTTCTAGAAAACAACTTAAGCTATACTCCATAATGAGTTGAATGAGAAGAACATGGCAATCAGTTGAAAACAAACAATTAATTGAACCTGCTAAACGTTTCACCAAATCACTTTAGGGGTATGGGCAATGGAATGCAGATAGTGAAAGATACGGGAGAACACATCATAATGTTATAGATGCATACGATACAAAAGCTATGCAGATACAAAAACACATTGTGATATTCTGTGATGCATAAAAATGGAGTAAATCTGCACCTGCAACCATAAAGTTGCACATAGCAAAATCAATATGTAATTTTGTATACTCAAATATCTATCCCCTCGAACACAATGCCTGGCTCACTCTCAACTTTGGGCTAAAACATATACTTTGGTACATACCCTTATACACATCCATCAAGAAAAGATTGCAAGGTAGGTCGAGCTCAAATCTAAATAATAATAATATACCAGCGGAGTGTCCATGCACAGTAACAGAAACCAAATTTACTAAACAAGTCAACCATGGTTTACCAAGATATCATTTGTGAGATAGAAAAGCACACCTACTGTAGAAACAAGCTATGACGTGAGAAATTCTCATTCTAATAATTTGGACCCTGATCTATAGCAGTTCCACCTTAACTATATGCGTATGCAACAGCAGCTCCTTGCTATTCTGGAAATTGAGAACATACCAAGAAAAAAAAGTGCTACCAACACAAAGAAATTGGTTTTATACAGGTCCAAATTTAATTTAATTTATATATACATGCGATTGCCTTTTTGATGATTTCTTGTATTTTCCTCTACGATGCTTGATGATTGCTACCCTCATCATTCACACATAAGAGCGAGTATCAAAACACCTTCGCGAGTATCAAAACACCTTCCAAATAAGGATTATACATGACCTGTTATTGTTCAGTACTTGACGACATATATTTGTGATAGAAGAATTGATTTGTTTTGTGCTAGTCTGGAGGTAATATGATAATAACTCACAGATGCATTTCATCAAATTATTATCTTTTTAGTTGACAGATGGGAAAGAAGCAGCAGACCAAAATCAGATCTCATAATAAGAAAATGACTAACTACAGATGGGGTACACTATACCCCTGTAGTCCTGTTGGGTACTTGGATGTGGCAAAGTTTTCTTAAGTTATCTCAAGGCATGCAGTTTGTACCATGAGAACTATCAGTTTTAATTTAGTTTAATGAATCATAAAAGTGAGAAATTAAAGCTAAACATGAGATTAGGAGAGTAAAAGAAAGATAAAACCCTTTTAAACTGTTGATCACAAGCAGTAGAGGGTAGTATATGCAAAGATCAAAGCACCTATGAGGGTTTTTATTTATAACTGAAATAATTACTGCCATAAACTTGAATCTTTGATTGGTACGTACTTATGCTAACTTGAAAATTTGAACATGTTTCAACAGCACTTAATGTTTAAGAGATAAAATCTTCTTATAATGCTGATACCTTTACTCCCAGATGGTGCATATACCCTTCTGTGATCACAAATCTAAACCTCCTATATCTCCGAATTGATACCATTGGCTTTGCATCTGAGTCATGTCTATAACATAAGTGTATTCCATGCTAAAAGATTCTAGTACTTGATCAAAGATTTCAGAAAGCACAATCAACAGCTGAAGCCTCAAGAGACTGCATGCAGAGTCAACGAGCAAGCTGGGCTGTCCACAGTCCACTCCCTCTCCACTCGCAGCAGCCGGCTGCCCTACTATTTGCTGATTTTCCACACCCTTGCTGACCGCCACCCTTGTGCCATCCAACCCATGTGCCACCCATGCCGATGTTCAAGCGAGAGGGGATTGGGGAGGAGGGAAGGTGGAATGCGGATAGATTGACAAGCCATTCAAACACCCATTGCGTCCTGCGCAGCACCCACCACATGCTGGAAACTCGATTAAGTTGGCTTCTGGCTGGCCGCTCGATAAAATGCATAGGCCAGAGCAGAGAAAGAAGAGTCTGTTGTTGAAGGCTCAAAGCTAGAAGAGAGAAGGGGCCAGGCATGCCCATAACCATCTGAGGAGCGTTGGGCCTAGTTGGAATTTGCAATTTTGGTGGCGTATGTGGATGGGAGTCATGTTATGTCATAAAGGGTGGAGGCTTATGAAGAATGGAACATGAACCACCACTACATTCTTTTTAAATGTATAATAACTTATATGATATTCACATGGGCTTCACCAATCACCAGTGCCATTCAAAACACAGTTTACCCATAATTTATGTATATTATAAGTTGAAGTATAACCATGTTATATACTTTCCTATATTGCATTGCTAAAAACAAAACAAAGTGATTAACCAAGTTTGCCCATCGACAAATTTTGCACAGAAAATCAAGTGCATCACAAGTCAAGTACTTTATTAATTGCACGCCTATTGTTGGTGACATCCATGCTATGTGACATATGAAATACAGTTAGGCTTCATGTATTGTCGGGCATAGAACACAATGGCATGCACGTTTCAGAATCCCAGATGGTGATTTTGGGGAAATGGAAAAGCTACCAACATGTTTAGCGTACTCAAGCATACAAACAAAAATAAAACAGTGCAGTCTCGGCTGTTTTACGCTTTTGATATCTAAAATCGATGGCATGGCAAAACACATTTGCATTTACAGGATATTGAATCAAGTAACAGCCAAAGCAGATCACTCTCTTGTACCATAGAAAAAACAGGTTCCTCGTTCAGGAATTATAATATCAGAACAAAGACATTGCTAGCTACCAGTTTAGAAACAGTAAGATCCTAAAAGAAGCAATCTCATTTTGCATGGCTCTTCCTCATTTTGCATGCGATCAAGCACTCTCGGCGCATGGCTCTTCCTCATTTTGCACAAACAAGCACTGCCCAAAGATTATTCGCACCTCTACAACGGATCAGGACCGCGCCGATAGAAAGATCTTAAATGCAAGATCTAGAATGCCACAATTCAAAACACGCGACAAACATACCTAGAAAGGAGAAGCATCCATAGAGAGGGAGAAGCATTAATAGAGAGGGAAGAAAACAATTACCCCGATGTTGTTCATCTCCCAGACTTTGTGCACCCCGTAGTCCACCGCCTACAGCGAGACCAAGAGAGCGCAACATGAGATAGGGTCAAACAGCGACGCGGCGGCCGGACAGATCTGAGGGAAAAGGATAGAGGGGGCGTACCCGCTCGCCGGCGAAGGCACCGGCGACGACGAAGGTGACGTAGACTGCGTTGCGGCGCATCACCACGCGGTAGAGCGCGTCCCACAGGCCCATCGCGCTCTGGTCGGTCTCGGCGGCGGCGGAGCTTGTTGTGAGGAGGGTGCGGGTGCGAGCGACGGGGAGGGATTGGTTGGGCCAAAGCGAAAGGTGGCTCATCGTGTGGCGTCCTCTCGCTTTCTAGAGTCGTCGATTCCCCACGTTAGGCGGGCACACCGAGCGGTCCGATCCATCTTTGAGATTCGTGCCGCTGGGCCGTGGAATGGAACCGTACTTTTTTTTTTGGCCGAGGTGTGCACCCTATTTTATTCTCTTGGCTTTAGGTATCTCAACCACTTCTTATTACTTGCTGCCTACATATCCGTACGGTACAACGGTTTTTTTTAAAAAAATTGTATTGTACACTTTTAAAGCCCAAAGGTGAAATGAAACATTAGCATTGTATAATCATCCTATAATGTGCTAACCGATAAGGTACATGTAGTTGAGCCGATATAAATTATTCATGTTTTTCAGTTATCATATTTGATCACTGTAGATCTTTTTTCTGATCTGCTAGCTCACACATTATTTCATATATAATTTCTACGTTTTGTTTTTTTACTTTAATCGTATAAATATAGTGAGTTACTATATAGAGCGTAGCGCTCAATTTAACTAATAACGCGCTTCTGCCCACACCCAGGGATTCCACCTCCTGATACCCACCCTCTTCCCCTCCATTGTCCGGTCGAGTAATTTTTTTACAACCTCATCTTGCTCATATATTCCTATTTTTACTGTACCCATCCAACTACTCTCTCTCTCTCTCCCACTTCATTTTTCCTTCTTTTTTTTTGGGATCTGGGATCCATCCACCGCCCCAACCCGTCGATCGGTGACGCATCCCGGCGGGACGGCGGTTGGCGGCGGCGGCTGGCGAGCAGGTGCACACCAGGGACGAGCGCCACCGACCGGCGAGGTGGACCGTCGAGCTCGCGCCGGGCGTCCTCCTCTCGATGCCGCGCGGCGGCCCGGACCGAGGCGGTGGGCACGCTGGTCGCATGGCCGCCGTCCCGGTCAATGGGTGATGGCGGGACACAGGGCAGTGTGGCCGGCGGAGGGAGAAGCACGGCAGGGAGCGGAGGACGAGGCGGTGGACACTGGCGCGGGGAGCCCGGGCGGAGACGGCGACGGGCTCCAGGTGAACCCCGCGGCACCTCCTCGGTGACGTGGAAGCCCCGCCGGGAGGTGGATGGCAGCGCTGACGACAGAGGAGCACGGCGCCACCGGCAAGAGCCTCGACGGTGAGGTCGAGAAGGGGCCGGACGGAGGAGGTGGCTCCCCCAAGCGGCGACGTTGTAGCAGAGAGGGAGGACAGCGTGCTCGTTGGTGTCGGCAACCGGATCTGGTGCCTCCCGACCTCGCGGCCACCAGATCGAGTGCTGCCCAACTGCCGGCTACGGCGGCCAGATTTGGAGGATAGGACGGCCTCAAAGTGTTGCCCTGCCAAACTCCTCTGCCAGGCTCGATGGGGAGCAGGGGCAGCGGCGGCGACGGGCTCCAGGAGAACCCGGCGGCACCCAGGCAGCGGCGGCAACTGGCTCCAGGCGAACCCGGTGGCACCCAGGCGGCAGCGAGGTCCTTGCGCGGAGGAGCAGGCCGTCCTCACCTCGTACCCTCCTGCCGGACCCCCTCGGCGTCGCCTCCGGTTGCGGGGGAGAGCGGCGGCGACATGGAGCAGGAAACAGCGGCGTGCTCGCAGGCATGGATGTCGCGGGGGAGGCCGCCGACGCAGGATCTGGAGCAGGCGGTGCGCGGGACGTCGGTCTGTGGCGACTTTGTCGTGGAAAACAGCGGGGGCACCGGCCCGATGGTCTGCTTCCTCGCCTGTGTTTGCTACCGTTGGAATTTTAGCTCCCGTGTGTTTGAGCCAACTACTAATTTTTTTATTCGGTGGAAAGTTGTGCGATAGGATTGCAATACATATTGTAAAAAAAAACCTTTCAACATGGTGGAAAAATTACTCCCACCCCCACGGCAAATTGAATTAATGTTTTACTAATGCAAATCTCATAAAAAATATAAATTATATGTAGTAAAAACATTACTATGGAGATGAAATTAAACTGGCGGGGGAGGAAGAGAATGGCTATGGCTAGTAATTTTTTTAACAAGCACGCTGAGGTAGGTGTCCATTGCTGGACTAGATGGGTAGTAATTGTTTTGTCATGTCCTGAACTCCTGATGACGGTGGGCCAAGATAAAGTAATTCTTCTATGCAGCAGATGGGTTGGGTGCGGAGGGAGACGGGGCCGGGTGGGGGTTATCGGGAGGTAAAACGGGAAAATCGGAGATGAAAACGGGGAAATCGGGCGATGTTTAATTAATAGAGCATAGTACGCTGATTAGCGTTATCAATAAATATACTATCATTTTGAATATGCTAGCACAAACTTTTACCGTGAAATACCTTTTTCTTAATATATAACTACTTTCGTAATTCAAGAGAGTAGTATAGTATTATATTTGTGTCAGTACTCATTACTACTGCTACTGAATAGCTAAAACAATGTATTTTCACGAGCATAACTACAATTATGTGTTTGTCTATTCAATTGCCTCTTGCTGCCGTGAGTGTGGCTGCTATGTACAGGCTGGCTTAGGGTGAGTTATTAAGTGAGGTTGGCTGAAAATCCTCGTTCATCGTAAGGATGATTTGAAAACCGTTGAATTGTGTGTTTTATTTAAAAATTTTCCATATAAATTTTTTTAAAAAACATTAAATAAATATATTTTTAAGTTTATAATAATTAATACTCAATTAATCATTTACTTATTATTTATTTATGTCATTTTATGTGTCCAAAACGTAAGAAAAATGTCATGTTGAACTCAACCTTAATCTATACACAGTTATCTAAATGTTTGACTAGGTTTATTAGGAATGATAACAAAACAAAACATTTATCACTATCTTATCCTCTTAGGTTCTCATAGAAGTAAACACTCCTTCCATAATCCATTGTATCCCTCTCTCCTAACTTGATAATCAATCCCACCATCTTCGGAGGTGCATGCGATAACTTCCATAGCAGGACTAGGGAAGCAGGAGTTCTGCTCTGGTGACAGAGCCATACAGACAAGTCCAAATCCCATGGCGTACTTTTAAGCTTGAATGGCAAGACTATGGTAGAGGTGTGCCTACTGCATTGCCATAGCCTGAGAGGTTGCAACAACTCGAAGAGCACATTTAGCGACTTGGGTTAAGAAATCAAGCATATTGTCACAACGCATGAGCGCCACCTCCATCTAGCATCGCTAGAAGCCTCTACGCAACGACAAGGGCCTAGCCTCCACCACAAGCACCGTGGCCACTGTCTGCACATAGTCAAGAGTGGCCAGGGTCTACACAGGCCACTAGAAGCTGAGCATGCAAACCATCACCGTTGTCGATCCTCTACCCATCCATGGCAACAAGCTCGAGGCCAGATCCAGCACCTGCAAGCTTGGACTTGCCAAGTGATGGCGATTCGCGAAGGTGTTGTTGGTGGCGGGGACCAGAGACATCATCACGCAGGATAGGGAATCAACGAGAAAGATACAGAGAAGCAACTATGGTGAGAACTGTGAGAGACAGAATGAGGATCGTCTGATCGGAAACGTTTGAATCTAGGTGGAGCTCTAATTTTTCACCGATATTGTAGGGCTTAAATGGCAGTCGTAGAGGTGGTGTGGAAGAATGGCCACCATCACTACTAATGTTTTAAGTCAAAATGGTTCCACGCTGAGCACTCGATTTGGGCCAAAAAAATCGAACGCTCCTACCAGCTACTCATTTAATCATTTTTTCTCTCCCTTATCTTACTCATATCTCTCTCCCTTATCAAGTTGTCTTTTTGATCATTTTGTCTCTCTCCATCTTTCTCTCTATCCCACTAAGGCCTTGATGTGGCAATGACGGTGCATCCCTATAGTTGTGGCCAATGTGACCAGCATCAATGGTGACCAGGAGGACGACTGCAGTGGTGGTAGATAGGAGGAGGAGGGCATCCCATCATGGTTAAGCAGTGAATCGAGCATAAGGTGGTTGCCATTATCGACAACAAGGATGTCAAGGCTGTCGATGGGAAGAATCATTGGGTTATCACATTGCAGTGCTCGAGACCGTTGAAAGAAGCCAATCCATTTAACAGAGAAGGAAGAATCCAGATCTAGTTGGTATAATTTTGTGAAAATTTTAATGTTTCACCCAATGTATTTTTTTAGGTTTCTTGTGTTGAATTAAAATGTTGTATTTTAATGGTGTTTTATATTTTTGTCTTTTATTTATTGCAGATTTGGTGATGTTTCAAGAATTGAATTACGATGTTTTGTGTGTAAGACCAAATTTTTTTAATCGTGATTCAAATATGTTTCAATATTTTAATAGGTTAAAACATTTTTTGATTTAGCAGTGAAACAACTCTTGATTTTTAGGGGAAAATTGGATACCCAATTTTGTAGTCGCTTCCGTTTTAAGTAGTATTGAAAAAATGAGCCTCATCTCACCACCATGCATATCTTGTGTGCAACCATCCTCAATCCACTACTCAACCTATCTCCAATCCACCCTAGATCTATGGATTGTTACAATATACGGACATGTTATGACTAAAACCAAAATATTGGTGAAATTCAGAGAATACCAAATTCATGGCAAACAGAACAGAGTTTGCGACCAAGCCAAGGTTCTGGTTGCCAATTTGCTCCTGTTCAGTTTTGCCCTGATTATGGGTTTCCAAATTTCTTGAAGGGTGGCAATTATGAAACTAAATATTAGTAATAATTAGGCCATCTCCAGTGCACTCCAAATCGTACTGAGAGGAGAGAGAAACATCGAGGGACGGGGAGGATGGGGAGGGGAGAAGAGCTTGAGGGTGTGAGTTTGAGAGAAGGGACAGCAATGGCGGTCTCTCCTTTTATAGGTGCGTGATGTGCTCGGGCCTGTAGAATTGATAAGAAAGACAATTAGAGGGGGTGAATGGTTGCAATAAGTTAAAAATAAAATTTAACACTTTCTCCTTAATCACGAGACCTGAAAAACTGTGTTTGTTTCATCACTAAGCAGATTGTAGCCAAAGATCCGTAAGCCCGATCGACCTAAAATTTTGACGGAACAAACTAGACAAAATTTTCAAATGAACCTAATAAAAATCACCTCAATTAGACTTCTGGATCTTGAGATATTTATAAAACAAAATTACTGAATATAAGTTTGACAAAAATTGTTTAAACTCTAATTAATTAATAATACGAGTTCTAAAAATAATTAACTAATTAAACTTTTCACAACACTGGAAAAACATAATAGCTAAATTTTACATCAAAGAAACCAATCTAAATCATAGAGAAAAACAAATTAATATAAAATTGATCACTAGGCCTACACAAAGATAAACTAGAAAGAGATATTAATTATTGTACTAATTTTTTATAAGCTTTACCTTTATTACTAAAATCGTACCAAAAATTCTACCAAAATCTCTCTCTTAAATCTCCAATACCTTACCTTACCTTTCTTGCAAAAAATAATAAGAAAATCCCAAAGTAAAAAACATAAATACGCTTGATATTTTGTAATGACTACTCAGCCTATTCTCACCCATTGTATTTGGAATCGACACTCTAGATTAGATTATGCCACATTAGCTGACACATAGAAGACTATAGTGTTTAACGCGTTTTTGCAAAGAATCGTGCTCGTTCACTGTTGCTATGCCGCTATGCCAACCCTAAGCTGACACCTGTCACTTCGGATCGCTTGTCATGCCATGCCTCTACCACGTCGGGCCTACCTTTCAGCCACTATGTCACCGCGCTCACGCATCACTGCCACACTGGGCGCGCCAGTCAGCCACACATACGCTAGGCTGCCTTCATGCCGATGGTATGCTTCTGTTGTCAGCCCAGTCTGCTGTAGTATCTCACGTTAGCCTAACTCACCAGACTGATAACTTTTGGCCAACCTACCGAGTCAGCCCACCCTCCCAACCTGCTAGCTTTCGGTCTATGCTAGCCCACGCTGACCTGCTTGCTCGCCGTCACTAGCCTACTCCTAGCTAGACCGCGCACATACTCTGCAGTCGGCATGCCTGCACTTTTGGCTTGTTGCTTAACAAATTCTAAATTTTAATTTATCAATTTTAATTTAAAATTCATCTAAATTTTTATAACAATTTTTTCATCTATTTCTAATATTTAATACCTGCACACATATAGAAAACATTTTCTAGTCACATATTTTCACAGCTTGACCCATGTCAGTATACACACACACTCATAACACTTTACCATAAACAATTCTCACATGATCTAATTATGAAATGTCAATTTTAATATAAACTAATTTTATCAATTTTAATATAGACCAATTTTATCATTTTTAATATAAACAAAATTTTCATCACTATTGATTTTACAATCTTTCCCTTAATGAAAATATTGACAACAACACATGAATATGAAATATTGGCATTGATATTCCCAAAAATATTGGTATTTACCTTCCAAAAAAAATTAGAATTTTTGTATAAACTCTCTTCCCATTTTTGACAATAGAAGTATCAAGAATACATCAAGAAAGAAAGTTTTTTTAATTTTGTTCTAATTTTTATGATTATGAGCATCATAAATCATCAATGTAAATAAAATCTCACATGCCATGTTAAAAGTAATTTGTACCCTCACATCCATACATATCCGATATAAATCCATCATAACTAAAAATCAAGGGTAATTAATAATTTATTTTAAGACATGATATTTCTTTTTTAACTATTTTAAAACTTTCAAGCATTAAGATGATACACTTCATTAGTGCTTTTTTTTAAAAAATTGAGAACTTGTTCCAATGCTACTCGAGCTCACCTTGTGACCTTCTCACCTTCTCACCTTTGTTCCACCACTGCTTGAGCTCACCTCATGACCTTCTCACCTTTGTGAGAATAAATAGCATCCTCATGACCTTCTCACCTTTGTTCCACCACTACTCGAGCTCACCTTGTGCCCTAGCCGCTGCGCCATGCTCATCCTTCTCTCTATCGTGCACCGCCACCTTTAGCCAAGCATATCCACCGCTTGGAAGCTTGCTGAAGCTCATTGTTGCTATTGTCATGATCTTCCTATCGCAGCGTAAAAATAATTAATAATTATGTAATAAATCTATTTAATTCTTTTAATTAGGCTTTAATTAGATTAAATCTTATAAAATTCATAACTAATTCATACGAACTCGAAATAAGTTCGTTGAAGTCTCATAATTTATGTAAAATCATGATCTTTTTGGATTTTCTTAGTCTTTTTTCTCATTTTGCATATAATAGTGTAGTTCACATCGTTTCAGGGAATTGTGAGTTCAAGGATCAATATCATATGGCTAATTGAAAATCGTTGGTAGCAAGACAAGTCATGAAAATCCAAAATCCTTTTGAGCATGTTGATCCAAGATTTAAAGTTTTCTTTACTTCAAATATGCATTTATTTTTAAATGACATTGGGATGGTTATACCCATGTTCTTTGTATCACCCCATTGATCTTGACCCCTATTCTTGATAACTTTGGGTAACTTGACTAGACTAGGTCTTATATGATGATCTAGCTTGAATAATTAGTTTTTCTTAGCCATACTTAGAAACTCTATAATCATTGATGGAATAAGTATTTTGGTAATTGATAGTAACTTGCTAGCTCCATATGTGAAGATATATTTGTGCAATCAGGATTGGTTGTTCAGATATGGTTTGAGCCTATGCAACTAGAAAGGGTTGTATAGCGTTAATTTTATATCGATTAATTGCCCTACTATTTTACTACTATCAAATATTTATTAAATGTTACTTTTACAAATGAGCCATATTATGCCTTTCTTTATCATATTCCATCCATTTGTATATTTGTTACGTGGCTTGCTAAGTATTACATGTACTCACCTTGCTATCAATAAAATCTCATTAGTGAAGATAAGTTTTTTCGTGGAGAAGGTGGAGTTAGAAGACCTGGCTTATACTCCAATTGAGGTGCTTGTGGGAGTAGAGCTCAAGCTCGTTAGATCATCTTTTCACTGCTATTTTCTTCTTTTTGAGTACTAAGTGTCTCTCTTGTAAGTATTAACATATATCTTTATGTTGGATCTATATATTAAAATGTTAATTTATGTATCTCGATTGATTCTTGGATGAGGATTGAATGCACAAATTATTTCATAAATTACTAGTGAATTTCTATGTGTGACAAGTTAGTATCTAAGATATCTCGACTATAGGATAAGCCAAATGATCAAACTTTAAGGACTTATTTTCTAAAAACATTTTTTTGTGAAAACTTATCCTCTTACCATGAGAATTCTTTGCAAACTGGTTTATTAGTCTTTCCTTGTCCCTCCTTCAACATGTTTAGTTGATAAATTTGCCGGTTGTCTACACATGGAAGTCCAGTCAAGCATATCGAGGAACAATAAGATGAAGATTGGACTAAATTCTGAAGGTGTCAAGATGGAATAAAGTTTGGACCTACCTAGAACATAAACCACCAAAGTGACCCTAAAGAGTAGTATTGTTAGTAGTAGATCATGTGTTGCTTGCTTGTGTGTAGGTATGATTTCATCTGCATCTTTGATGTAGTTCATTGATGGGTGTATAACTGTACTAGTTTGTTTGCATAATCAACTTGAACAATAATAGTCTACCCACATTATATTGGAAATAAAGATGATTAAGGTCTCATCTTTAGTGTAACCCCTCTCTTTCTCCCTCTCCTTGACGTCCACAATAGATGGTCAACACCAGGAATGGAAGTTATAGTGGGAATGATGACAACGCTAGTGGATCAGGCACTCGAGCCATTGGACTAGTTCAAGACAACCACAACATCCTAGAGATGCCAAAGAACTCGACACTTGCTCAAGTTCTAGCCCACTAGACCTAACTCATGACAATGATGATGTAGCAGATGCTAAACCAACACAACAAGGAAAATAACAATGTGCATGCAGCTCTACCGTGGAACAAACTTACAGAGTTTTTTTTGTGTGAGGCTGCAAATCTTTTCTAGTATAACAAACCCTATGGAAGCCAGTGATTGGTTGCACACAATTTAAAAGAAGCTAGATCTACTTTAGTGCAGTAAACAGGAGAAAGTTTCTTTTGCATCACACCAACTGCAAGGATTTGCTTACAGAACTAAAGATCAATAGATTACTTAAGCAGAGTTCACTGAAGGATTCAAGAAGACACACATATCTACAGAGTGATTGCTTTGAACAATGGGAGTTCCATGCACTCAAGCAAAGGGATCACACCGTAATAGAGTACCTTCATGAGTTCAACCGTTTGGCACATTATGCTTTAGAAGATGTGCATATTGACAAGGAAAGACATCAGAAGTTCTTGAAAGGACTAAATGATGAGCTATAAATTAAATTGATCTTTAGCAACTATGCTGATTTTCAGAAGCTATTTGACAAGCTGATTTGCTAAGAAGATAAATAGAACAAGATGGATAACCACAAGATAAGAATGGTTGTTTTCAGGAAGCATAGGGTAGCAACTAGAGGCAATGCATCAAGTAGCTTCAAATTGGTGGATCGTCTTCTACATCTCAAGCATCATTACAGCAGATCAGCAATGGTGGTGACGTCAACTTAGAAAATAATACAAGCAATGAAGTCAACAAGGAGCAAGTTCCTTAACCTATGCCAGTTTCGCATGATCAGTCTCAAGAGGATGACAGTAATGGAAAGAAGCATCTTCTATACTTTAACTACTATGAGTCAGGGCATTTCTTAAGAGTGTCCAAGGCCGAAGCGCAACCAATTATAGGGAAATATCAACAACATCATTGTCATAGGAGCCAATGCAGTGCCAATTGCATCATCAAGTAATCCAGTTGAGTCATGTTATGCAAAGAAGTAGTAGTTTTCTTCTTAGCCTTAGAACAATATACTAGAGTTAATGGAATAAGATAGACTACAATTTACATATGCCTTTTTCTTTCTAGCTGTTTTGAATCTTGGGATGAGATTACTGTAAGGGGTAGATCTTTCACACCTAGATTTTCATTTTAGGGACTAATAAATTATTTCTAGCATATGAATTAAGGAGTGAAGTAAATATGGGAAATACAATTTCCCTAATAACTTGAGTCTTAGAGTATTTTTATTGAAATATGTAGGGTTAATTATACTCTATGAAATTTTATCAGATCTTTAAGAGCTCAAGAAGTAATTTTAATACTACAAAGTTCATTATAGTAATAATTTATATAGAAAATCTAATTAAAATCATCCTCAATCTCTCCAGGCCATTTTAAGACCATTCCTTCCTCTCTTTCTCTCTATCATCAGCCTGCTCCTTTTGGCCCATCTATACTTTCTCCTGATCTGCTCTCTTTTTTTTCCTTCAGCCCAATAAGCAGCCTAGCAGTGGCACCGGCCTAGCCTACGCACCAACTTGCCAAGCCGTAGGCATCTCCTGCTAAGATGTGGGGTTAGGTGTGGAATATTAGTGCCTAGCCCCACATGTTAGGGCTTTTTTCAAGCTCCAGCCAGACTCCCAACTACCCCCACCCCCACAAATCCCGTGCCTAATTTGGCCGCACCCTTGGAGATAATCCAAAATTGGTTGAGGGGTTTTGAGCACCTAATCTTCCTCTTCTTTTCTTGTAATAAATCCCTAAGAATTCCAAAGAGAATATCATCAATCTCGGTGCCATTTTATCCGGTGAAGTTTGGGATGAACCCTAGTTTTCCAATCGTCAAATACCATTATACCTGTGTCAATCTCTCTACCCCTTTACCTATAAATAGCATCCCCATGGCCTCCTCATCCTCGTTCCACTGCTACCCAAGCTCGCCTTGTGCCCTAGCCGCCACATTGCGCTCATCCCTCTCTCCACCATGTGCCACCACCTTCAGCCAAGTCTCGCTACTGCTTGGAAGCTTTCTAGAGGTCATTGTCACCGTCTTTGGCATCATAGCAATGAGTATCATCCAGCCACTCCTTTGTTGCCATCCCTTGTTGAAAGTTGTTCATCGCCATGGACCCAAGTTGCTTCACCGCTAGAGCTCACTACCGGCCTCTTCCTGTCACCATTTGCCGCTACCATCGCTTTGGATGAGTTTGTTGTGCTTTGCTCATCCTCCCAGTGCCCTCCGTTGTCTTTGTTGCCCCCATTGGTCACTTTTCACTACCATGCTGGTGTGGTTACCCCCATCATCCTCTTGTCCCACGTGGCTGCTTGCATGGCCATGTTGGTCTAGATCTAATATCGATTGTCCGCTCTCTGTAGATCAATCTTAGCAGTCCAATCTCGTAAACCATCTCTGTGCACTTGGTCTACTAGGGACCGTGGGACTAACTTCTGGGTCTCACCCGTCAATGGCTCATCCTCTTTTTTGCGGGCTAATATCATAATCTTCTTTTGCAATGTAAAAATAATTAATAATGACATAATAAATCTATTTAATCCTTTTAAATAGGCTTTAATTGGATTAAATCTTATAAAATTCATAACTAATTGCTCGTCGCCAAAAAATCCCGTGACCGGGGAGGGACGGCGGCTCGGTCACGCGAAGACCTGGGAGGTCTGCTTATCTCCAGTGCAGGTCCTTAAGCGTCGAGGTTTGCGAGCGTGCCAGTCAATTTGACCCTGCAATTGATAAGAAAGTGAGACGAGCGGGTCCGATACAGGTGCTCGCTATTGGCTGGCTGCCGATAGGTTCGGGATACTGTTCGATCGACTAGGAAGCCGATGTGGATAGGTGCCGACGAGGGGTCGACCGCAGAGCCGATGGAGGAACCAGGGTGTATTCAGAGAATGGCAAGGCACACAGGATCCCTCCGGACAGCCAAACAGTGATTCATCGGCTAGAAAAACCGATGAGTGCGCATGCGGCCTAAGCAATGATTAGCGTAAGAAAACACGGGTTGCAAAGCCGATGCCGCTCCGGATATGACAGCATGAGACCCGTCGCCAGCCATGGCAGCGCCATCAACACCGAACCTCGAAGATCGGACCTAACCGAGACAGTACGAGGCCGGGGCCAGCGGCGATGATACGGAGGACGCCGGATCGGCTATGCCGTAGCAAGGATATGAACGAACCCATCGGCTAGCTAAGCCGATGAGGGGATGCCTCTCTGAAGGCGGGTGCGTATCGGCTGGGGGACCAATACTTTTGGCGTTACGCATCGTGGGACACCTCTAAAAGCTGATGCGTATCGGCCGAGGGGCCAATGCACTGGGCGTGAAGCATAGAGCATGGATAACTCATCGGCTAGCACTTCGATGATACGCCGTATAGAAGGCTATAGGCCTGAAGCTCGATCTACCATCGGTAGCCCCGTAGATCGGACCTAACCGATACAGCATGACACTGACGGCGGCAGAGGGAGCTTAACGGACTGATAGATTTAGCACGGACGTGATGCGATACATCCGATCGGCTTAAGAGATCGGACCTAACCGATGCAGCCTCAGACAGAATAGGACATATCGGGATGGTGGCGGGACTTACCCCTTCGCCGAAGATCGGACTTAACCGATGCAGCCCTGCGTCGAGAGCCAGAACCCGCCGGTAAATACCTAGATGAACTAGGGTGGCGATGCGCCGAATTTGTATATGATCGAGAGATATCTTACATGTTTCCAGGGGGTCTATATTTATATCCTAGAATTACAGACAGAGTACGACGCGTCTACAACCATCGGACATTATTTCCTAGTAAGAACAAAGGAAAATATTTCTAAAGAAGTTAACTAACCAGCTAAACCTCCCTAATTGAGTAAGGTTATAATTTACAAAAATAAGCACCCTGCCGTGGAGTCCACGGCTCTTCCGTAAACCTGGTTTCATCTGAATAATCTTTCAATTTGTAACCGAGTCTTTCTTTGCTGCAACCTAATCGGCTTATCCACTGTAGCTATCGGACCTTCTTTTAGTCTAGCCGATCCTTCTCCTTCCTTCCCTCGGGCTTCTCGGACCTGATCCCGATTAGACAATCCCTTGTCTTCAAGCCGATCCAATCTTCTACTAATCTGATAGGCTTTTCTACAGTTCTTCATCGGCTTTGTCTCAGTATCTCCATCGACTGATGACTGCATTAAACCCTTCATCAGACCTCTCAGTCGATCGGCTTTAACCTCATCGGATCTCCCGGTCGATCGGCTTTAGCGCCATCGTATCGTCCAGATTTTGACGTTAACACTAATTCATACGAACTCAGAATAAGATCATTCAAGTCTCATAATTCATCCTATAGTTTTATTCATTTTTTTATGTTCTGTTCATTTCAAATTTCTTAATTTTTTTTCTTGTTTTGCATATGATAGTGTAGTACACATCGTTTAGAAGGATAACGAGTTTGAGGATCAATATTAGAAGACTAATTTAAGATTGTTGATAGCAAGATAAGTCATTTGAGCATGTTGATTCCAATTTTGAGTTCTTATTTTATTTTAAATATGTATTTATTTTTGAATGACATTGGGATGGTTATAACCATACTCTTTGTATGGCCCATTTGATCTTGACCCCTCATTACTTAATAACTTGACTAGACTAGGTCTTATATGACGATCTAGTTAGAATAATTAGTTTTGCTTAGCTATGGTTAGAAACTCTAGAATAATTTTTATGATAACTAATGATTCAATTATACTTAGTTAAAGTTAATTAATAGTAGCTCATAATGGTTGGTCGTGTTTAGTATATTAATAAGTGTCCAACTAAAACTTGACTAATGGTGGGTTATAGCCACATAGTTTTGATGGTTATGCTCATGATAATTAAGGACCAGTTAACTGTTATGAAGCATTTAACGTACTAACCATAAACTAGTATGTGTAATGGCTAGATTTATAGTATGACATATTCCAATGGGAGGCACCATGGTATGTTGTTATAGTGGCTGATTATAAGACCAATGTGGCATATTATAAGTCCACATTTGTTTGGGCGCTATTCCTATTGTTAACACCAAAATTTGGTAAGTCCACAAACAGATTCGGTTAAGGATCGGAGAATCGATTGGCTTATGAAAAGAGGCTGATTGATAAAAGGAAAGAACCGATCAGATAGATAAAAATAGATTCGGTTTAGTCGATAGGTGAAAGATTATCTAGATGAGACCGAATCTAGAAAGTAATCGTAGAAACCATGGTAGAGTGGTTTTATATCTATAAGATATCTTTTGTAATTAGGCAGAAGTAATTAATTTTATTATTTTTTAGAGATAGTTTTCTTTTTTGTTTAGAAAATAATATTTAAAGGTTGTTTGTAACTATCTTAGACTTGTGTAATCTCAGTGTATAAATACAAACCCACGGAAACCATGTAAATCATCTACACAGATCAATACAACTTCAGCGTATCACCACCCCAGTTCTTCTAGGTTTCTACCACCCCAGTTCTGTTTTTTAATAGGGTTAGCATCGTGACCTATTAGTTTTCATTTCTCCCATCGGCTCAGCTATCCGATGAGTTTACTTATTTATATGATGTTTCTATGATCGCATCAGACCATTAACCGATGCATAAATAAGCTATCTTCATATCATGTTTATATGCCTGTATCGGACTTACAACCGATGAGTATCTCAACTCTATCAGTATATCTAGTTAATAGTAGGAGTCTGTATCGATCTATTGTCCAATTGGCTCAATGATCTAATTCTATTTGTAATCTTTATCAATTAGAGGTCAAATTGACTGGCATTTTCTGAACCCCAATAAACCAAAGATGTCAAAGAGCTTAAGGACATGCATTGAAACTAAGCAAAATTTTTAGTCCTTCTTGTGTTTAAGCACATCAGACCGAAATTCTATCGGCCAATCCGGTGGACCGATTTAGCTTGAACAACTTTCCTTTTATATGACAACAACAAAGTTTTTTAGTCCCTAGTAAGTTAGGGTAGGCTAGAGTTAAAACCCAACAAGATTCTTAAATCATGGTT
The DNA here is from genome assembly GCA_030770085.1 of Oryza coarctata. Classification (NCBI taxonomy): domain Eukaryota; kingdom Viridiplantae; phylum Streptophyta; class Magnoliopsida; order Poales; family Poaceae; genus Oryza; species Oryza coarctata. The sequence continues at coordinate 13,762,396 of CM061471.1, forward strand.
CATGCACGTCAATAGTAGCTTTTCAAGCACTCTTATTTAAGTATAGATCTTTAGGTATATCTCAATCTTTCAAGTCCTTTTTATTACCTCTCTCCATGTTAATTTTGGTTTTCCTCTACTTCTCCTCACATTATTATATTAACTTAGTATTCCACAATATACTGGTATCTTTGGAGGTCTTCTTTGGACATGGCCAAACCAGCTCAACTGATGTTGGACACGCTTTTCTTCAATTAGTGATATGTCTAGCCGATCACGTACATCCTCCTTCCGATCACGATCCATCTTGTATGCCCACAAATCCAGTGTAATATACGTATTTCTACCACACTCAGCTGTTGAACATGTCATTTTTTAGGTTAACATTCTTCCTAATACAACATATCAGGTCTAATCGCTGTTATATAAAACTTGTATTTTAGCTTATACGGTACTCTCTTATCACAGAGAATAGCAGATGCTTGGTGCTATTTCATCCAGCTTGCTTTGATTATATGACTAATGTCTACATCAATATCCCTATTCATCTATAGCATTGATCCTAGATATCAAAAGATGTCATTCTTAGGTATTACTTGACCTCCTAAACTCACATCTCTCTCCCAGTGTGCGATAGTGTCAAAGTCACACATCAAGTATTCAGTCTTAGTTTTGCTTACTTTAAAATATTTAGACTCAAAAGTCTATCGTCACAACTCTAGTTTTCTTATTTACTCCCACCTGGTTCTCATCAATTAATATTAAATCATCTACAAAGAGCATACACCAAAAGATATCTCCTTGTATATTTCTTGTAACCTCATCTATTACTAAAGCAAAGAGGTACGAGCTCAAGATTAATCCCTGATATAGTCCTATTTTAATCGAAAACTAACCTATGTTACCATCATTTTTTGAAACATTAGTTGTAACATTGTTTTATATATTCTTGATGAGAGAGACATACTTTGTTAAGACTTTATGTTTATCCAAATCTACCACATCACATTTATTGGTATCTTATCACAAGCCTTCTCCAAGTCAATAAAAACTATATGTATCTCCTTCTTGTACTCTCTAAATCACTTTATAACTTGTCTTATAAAGAAAATTGCTTCTATCGTTGACCTTCGAAGCATAAAACCAAATTGGTTTATAGAATTCTACATCATTCCTCTCAAATGGTGCTCAATAAGTCTCTCTTATAGTTTTATAGTATGATTCATCAACTTAATTTCCTATTAATTAGTACAACTTTGGATATCTTCCTTATTTTTTAAATTGGTACCAATCGATTGAAAAATATTATTAAACCACTTGGTTAGCCATATTATAGCTATATCCCGAGATATCTTCACACCTTTATTAGAATATCATCAGGACCCATCGTCTTACCCCTTTCATCCTTTTCAACACTTCTCTAACCTCAATTTCTTGGATCCTCCGCATAAAACGTCTATTGGTGTCATCCGATGAGTCATCTAACTGGACGGTGGTGTTATTGTTCCCATCATTGAATAAATTATCAAAATACTCTTACCATGTCTAATCTCATCCTCCTTTAATAAGAGCTGCTTCCTCTCATTTTTAATACACTTAACTTGGTTAAAGTCTTTTGTCTTTCCATCACGAGCTATAGTTATTTTATAGATATCCTTATCTCATTCTTTCATACTCAGATGTTAATAAAGAACCTCGAAAGCCCGGCCTTTTACCTCACTCACAACTCATTTTACAGTTTTTTTATCATCTTATATTTCTTCATATTATCTTCACTCCTATCATGATATAAGCGTTTATAGTATTATTTCTTCTCCTTAATAATTCTTTGCGCATCTTTGTTTTACTATCAAGTGTCTTTAGTTTCTTATCCACTCTCTTTGGTCACTCCAAACACCTTTAAAGCAATCTTTTAAATACATGTTATCATTTTCTCCCATATATTATTTGCATTATTTTCTTTCTTTTAAGAACCCTCGTCGTTAACCCTTTTCTTAAAGGCATTTGATGTTTTTCCTTTTAACTTATACCACTTGATTTTTATGATTTTGGTTTGATTTTTCCTACGAGCATGCATCAGAAAGTGGAAGTTGGCCACCACTAGTCTATATTGAAAAATCACATATTCTCCATATATCATCTTTCAATCCACGTATGCTCGTTTATCTTCTCTTCTTATATAGACAAAGTTAATTTGCTCTTCTCTTATACATACGTTAATTAGTTATATCATGGAATTGCATAGAAAAAAATGTAAAAAATAAACATGAACTTAAGTTGTTAGATGGGTACATATATTAACAAAGGATACATTATAAGAATTGGAGTTACTTCCATAGTTCCATGATGTAAGTGAAATAGTTCTTTGGACATAAATTGCTGTTCATGACATATTCCATTTTCTGACAAATTTCATTTTATCATGGGACAGATATACTAAGGAAGTGTCTGGTCCAGAAGCAGTTCACGTTTGTGTTGCCACAATGGCTAAACCAAATGTGGATAAAGGTAACCTGCTAAATAGGGAATTTTTTAAGAGCTTCCTCGAGGTAAGCTGTTCACTTGCAGTTCTCAAGGTTAAATATGAACTTTTTTTTGTATGATATCTAATTTTTCTGGTCAAAATTTAATGTCTAACCTGTGCGAATCCAATCAGCTGGCTAGTTTTCAGCTAGTTGGATTCTTCATGCATAACATGTAAACTGCAGCCATTATTGTTCTTTCTGCATTTGCTGATGATTCTAAATGCTTGCAGAATTTTGGAAATTTTCATATTGAGTCGGTTCTGTTTGGTATTGAATCAACGCCCAGGCACCTTAGTATTTCTGTTATTTCATTATACATGAATAAATCATATATTTCTTGCTTCCTCCATGACCCATTCAGTATGAATTTTAAACCAGCACTTGGCACTTCAATATTACGGTTATTTTATTCTAGATGAGTAAATCATAAATTCTCATTCAATATGTCTATGGGTGACAACTGCTACAATGCTGAACCTCTGTATGTGCGTGTGCAATAGATTACCTTATTTTACATGTTGTTTTCCTCTGCATATGCTAACTAGCATTTCATAGCTTAACTGATATTTAGTGATTTATGTTGTCACAAAAAATACTCATGGAGGACCTTATGCACTAATATGTAATGTTAAATATGAAACAAATTGTGCCTCTTAGCATTTTACATCAAACATTTATGCAATATTTTCCCTATTCTTAAAAGACAGTAACAACTAGACTGTGGCCTGTAGACCCTAAATCTCCCTGAGAACACTGGTCTCTTCAACATAACGGCCCAGTTTCCATTTTACAAAGAGGTTCTATACATACCAGACCTCACAAACAAAACTAGGGGGAAACCAGTCATTTTTGACATGGAAATGAGTCCTGGAGATTTTATTTCACTTATATATCTTTTGAAAGCACCTACAGAATTAATAGATTTAAAGGTATGTTTTTTGATTGTGCAAATCATGAAAATGATTCTGCAAAGTGCACCTATGTAGAAAAAAACGTTTTACCTCCTTTATTTGTCTCTACATGACATTGTGATATAATGATTGTAGGGGATTTTAGTCAGTGGCAATGGTTGGGTCAATGTCGCAAGTATTGATATTGTTTATGACATTCTATATATGATGGGCCGTGATGACATTCCTGTTGGTCGTGGTAATACTTCTGCATTAGGCACTGAAAGTCTCGGTTGCAGGTATGTCAGTGCTTTTCCCCAAGGTAGTGGTGGACTTCTTTATTCTGACACTCTCTATGGAATAGCTCGGTCATTGCCAAGGAGTCCTAGAAGGTATCCTTCCTGTCACCAAATGACCGATATAGAATTCAATGTGTATGGTGTAAATATTTACTTCTTTATGCTTTCATAACCAGGTATACTACTGAAAATTCAGTAAAATATGGTGCTCCTAGAGATATTGATCATCCAGAACTTCGACAACCATTGGCTTTTGAAGTTTGGCAGTTTGTTAAACAGCAACTTGATCCGAAGGAGAAGATCACCATTCTTACCAATGGACCTCTTACAAATTTGGCCAACATTGTGCTATCTGACAGGAATGTAAGTTCTGTACTTAAAGGTCTGGTCATGTTTGATATCTTTTGATTCTTACGATAACTTCAATTTTATGCATTTTAACTACAAAATTTCTCTCTCTGCAGAGTGTTTATGTTGCTGGAGGTCATATCAGAGATGATAGTAATACAAAGAGAAATGTGTTCACTGTACCATCAAATACTTGTGCAGAGTTTAATATATTTCTTGATCCCCTAGCTGCCAAAACAGTACTAGATTCCACTGTGGATATCACACTAATTCCTCTTAGAGCTCAAAGAAAAGGTGCTTCCTTTCATCTGCTCCTTGAAGCTCTGAAGCATGCTGAGACTCCAGAATTACGTTTTGTCCATCACTTGTTAAGGTTGCTGCATGACCTTCAACACAAGCATGGGCTGTATCACCATATGGTAAATATTTGGAACATCTGCATTTCCTTCTATTTATTTGCTATAGCAAAAAAAAAGCCCAAAAGAAAAGCCTGAGGTGCAGCACCTCATATTTTTTTCTCTTATCATAACTTCACATCCTCTGCCAATGCTGTTCAAACTGTATGTGCCAAGGCCTCTAGAGCGTCTTACTGAGCAACGATAGTCCAAATGAAAGCAAGAGATTTTCATCATTGTTCATGAGGAACTGAAATAAGCTTTTGCTTTCTGCTTACATGAATCCAGATTCCTGACCATCCCATTTCCAATTAGATGGTAACTCAGCCAATGACAGGATACAGAGCCCAAAATTATTACTCATCTCATTTCCAATTGGATGGTAACTTTTTTCACGGGTAAATTGTGATTATCTTAGGATATATTTCTGGGAGAACTCCTTTGCGCTGTTTATTTGGTGGAAGGATCTAATGTCAAACATTCATTACAACTGAAACCAGTAAGCATTGTTGCCAACAGTACTACAAGCATTGATGGGCAGACTGTTGTTGACAACCAGAGTGCAAATTTGGTAAAAGTATTACTTAATTTCAATAGTGAAGAATATTATAATCGGATGGCCAATTCTCTAGGCGACAAGGAACGGTCTGACGTTATTAGAGCAACCCACCTGAGAATGTGGGGGTATGAAGATAATGATTACTTTTGTATGGTAGTACTGTTTGAAACAAAATAGCAGTTCACTTTTCTTACTAGGTTAGATTCTCTAGCTTATCAAAAGAGCATGCCATGTTATATGTTTCTTCATTCTTAGCATCATAAGAAAATCCAGAGTTTGCACATGTAAATACACATCTTCACATGATGTGTCTCATTTAATTTGATAGCACTTCTAAGAAGTTTTGCTCCATGTGTTCGACATAATCATATTAGGTTTCTTTGATGGTGAATACATGTTTGTTCCACGGTTCCGTCAGTTTGCTACTGCATTTTACTTGGCACCGCAACGAATCTTCGAAACTTTGACAAGAATTATGGTTGACCTCAATGGTTTCGAAAAAAGCAGCATGTCAAGATCATGGGGAAGCCAAGATAAAACAGTGGACTCTCAATTGGCCACCCATCTCAAGCCTTAGTTGAGACATCGAACTGTTGTTACTGGTGGAGAGTATAATTTTTTTGTACTAAATTTCGTGCTTTTCGATGTATCTTTCCACAAACGTTCTCATTCTCAGTGGAAAGGAGAGAAACTAAACAGTTGGTAAAGTTATCGCTTGTCGGAGTTCTCGATGGCTGAAATGTGACGAGGAATCCGTAGGTCAAGCAACTACTGCAGACATTAGACAGTACACGATATCATGGTGCTATGAAAGTTATCAGATTGTTGTTACAAGGTTTTGATTGTGTAATGTTAACGTCAAAATCTGGATGATCCGATGGTGCTAAAACCGATCGACTGGAAGATCCGATGGGGCTAAAGTCGATCGGCTAAGAGGTATAATGGAGGGTTTAATGTAGTCATCGGCCGATAGAGATACTGAGACAAAGCCGATGGAGAACTGTAAAAAAGCCGATCAGATTAGTAGAAGATTGGATTGGCTTGAAGGTAGGGCGTTGTCCAATCGGGATCAGGTCCGAGAAGCCTAAGGAAAAAAAGGAGAAGAATCGGCTTGACTAAAAGAAGGTCCGATAGCTACAGTATAGAAGCCGATTAGGTTATAGTAAAGAAAGACTCGGTTACAAATTGGAAGATTATTCAGATGAAACCGGGTTTGTGGAGGAGCCGTGGACTCCACGGCAGGGTACTTATTTTTGTAAATTATAACCTTACTCAATTAGGGAGGTCTAGCTGGTTAATTAACTTCTTTAGGAATATTTTCCTTTGTTCTTACTAGGAAATAATGTCCGATGGTCGTAGACGCGTCAGACTCTATCTGTAAATTCAGGGTATAAATATAGACCCCCTGAAAACATGTAACATATCTCTCGATCATATTCAAATTCGGCGCATCGCCACCCTAGTTTATCTAGGTTCTACCAGCAGGTTCTGGCTCTCGACGTAGTGCTGCATCGGTTAAATCTGATCTCCGACAAAGCGGTAAGTCCCGCCACCATCCTGATATGTCCTGCTCTGTCTGAGGCTACATCGGTTAGGTCCGATCTCTTAGGCCGATCGGATGTATCGCATCACGTCCGTGCTGGACCTATCGGCCCTTTAATCTCCCTCTGTCGTCGTCAGTCTCGTGCTGCATCGGTTAGGTCCGACCTACGGAACTGCCGACGGTAGATCGAGCTTCAGGCCTATAGGCTTCTGCACGGCGTATCATCGGAGTGCTAGCCGATGAGTTATCCATGCTCTGTGCTTCACGCCTAGTGCATCGGCCCCTCGGCCGATACGCATTAGCCTTTAGAGGCGTCCCACGACACGTAACGCCAAACGTATCGGACCCCCAGTCAATACGCACCCGCCTTTAGAGAGACGTCCCTTCATCGACTCAGCTAGCTGATGGGTTCGTTTCTATCCTTACTACGGCATAGCCGATCTGACGTCCTTCGTATCATCGCCGCTGGCCCTGGCCTCGTACTGTCTCGGTTAGGTCCGATCTTTGAGATTCGGTGTTGATGGCATTGACACGGCAGGCGACAGGTCTCGCGCTGACACGGCAGCCAGTCGATAGCGAGTGTTTGTATCGGACCCGCTCGTCTCACCTTCTTGTCAATTGCAGGGTCAAATTAACTGGCACGTCCATGAATCTCGAGACCTAAGTACCTGTACTGAAGATAAACAGATCTCTCAAGCCTTTGCGTGATCGAGCCGTTGTCCCTCCCCGATCGTGGGATTTTTTTTTTGCAGCTAGCGACGAGGCACCGAAAGCTAGCTAGCTCCTTGTGTAGCGCTCTCACGCGATTCCCTCCCGTCCAGGCCAAGATCGATCCATCCGTCCATCCATCCATCCATGGGTGGTGTCACTTCCACCCGCCGCGCGCGCCCACCCGCGCCGTACGTGCCTGTTGCTGTAGCTGCAACCACGGAGGTGGCCTTGTGGACAGTGGACTCGCGGGCGCGCGCGCGCCCGGCCGGAGACGAGGCCACCACGGAAGTTGGAAAATGACCACGCGGTCCCGAACCCACCAGCCCGGGCACGAGATGGTGACACGCCGGGATGGGCATGGGCCAACCAGCGGTTTACGGTGAAATTTAAGGTTTGTTCAGTTTGTTATTATTCGTAAATTTTTTAAATTTTAGTATTATCAAAATTTAGCAAGATAACAAAAACATATTCGTACCAACACTACCCTACTTAAAAAAACCAAACACAATCAATTCTCATCTTACCTTTTTTCCGATAATACCAAAATTTAGCATTATTAAAGTTTGATAAGTTTTTTTAATTAAGTAAACAAGCTCTTAGTTTATTTCGCTGGATTACTAAGTAGAATGGGCTAACTGGGTTCGATTGTAATCACGGACCTTATTTGACATAAAATTATCTATTCTGGTTATAAATACTCGTGGCTTAATTTGTACATATGAAAGTTTTTTAAAAAACATAACTACTACTCCCTCCGTATCTAAATTTAGTCAAAAGTTGATTATTATTTTTGACAGAAAATATGGTGGGAGCAAACAAAAAGCTTTCCATAATTGATAATAACAATCTTTTAGACTATGGGGATGCACGCAACCAATAAAGTGGTGGCCGGCTCAGGAGCCAACAGAAACCTTCCCATGATTCTATACAAGTAGATTATTTTTAAAAATTATATCATAATATGGTGATGCATTATGGGCAAACTATATATACAGTTTAGGGCGAGAGTTGAAACACTTACCATTAGTAATTTCTCAAATACTTGTTAAAAAATATACATAGATCTGCCTTGAAAATATTCATATCTTGATTTTTAAAATTTATTCTGATATGAAATTGACCATCAGATTTTAAAAGTTTGACATAATATTATTAGAAGTGTCAAATATTGTATGATTTATAAATGACAAGTATTTATAACTACTAGTGTGCTCTAGATTTATAAACTTTTAAGCCGGTTTCGGCTTCTCGATTTGTGCCAGCTCGAAAAGACAGATAACGACATCAACTTAGTGGTTACTGTCGCATTGCATTTTGGGGCAAAGTTTTAAACACTGTGTGACTGCATATTTTAGATATTAAAGAACTAGTTAAATATATATAAATAGCCACACGTGAAAATTTTTCTAAAGGATATTCATCCATACTTTAATATGTTAGCTGCATGATGATGGCCCTGATGGGCAGACTACGATTTACAAGATGGCAAGTACTCCTATTTATGAATACTGGTGCATTGTCCACAGTCCACTGGCCGATCGGGGAGGACTCCACGCCGGCTCGCCCTGACGGCTGCTGCCAGTCCGCCCCCATTACTGCCCTGCAGGCTGGCTGCAGCGAGCCATCGAGGCCGGCTGGCGATCGAGATAAAAGGCGCACCTGGTATGCACAGATCAGCTAGCTAAGCTCTTCCTCCTCTTCCTCCTGCTTCTGCTACTGCTGTGCATGTCTCCCGCGGAGAAGGGGAAGAGGAGGGCGAAGATGTGGAGGACGGCGGCGGCGGCGGCCGCCGAGCTGCTCCTCGTCGCGGTAGGCGCCAGCGGCGGCGAAGCCGAGCAGTATCCTGGTGGACACGGACATGGACATGATGACCTCTTCGCGCTGCTCTACTTACTCAAGCAGAACCACTCCGAGTTCGACGTCAAGGTACGTTTAGCGTTGTTGTCCATGTACGTGAATCGCGTGATTCGACCTAGCTAGCTAGCTTCTTTCAAGATTTTCACAACGATATGGAAGTCAAGATTAGTCTACTCCCCTGTTCAGAAATACAAGTATTCCAAGCGTTTAATCATTGTGAAATAGACGGTCCCTACAAAGCCGTGTACATAGGCTTGGCTGTGAATGATCCAGAGCCGTGTAAATCTCTTGAAAAGACGATGACGATCTTGATCATATCTATTTCCCCAACCGGAGTAAATGGTCCATCCCCGGTGAATCTCGCGCGTGCGCACGCGTGTGGTTCCTTGCCTATACTGTCATTTCATCATTAAGTCGGTACATAATTAATTAAACATGATATAGATACACTAATGCAGAAATAGTCTTTAGTTAGTACTAAAATAAAATATGTATTTTCAATCTATTTTTAATACCAATTAGTTAAAAAACATAATCGGCCATGTGACATGACTTTTTTAAGTATTGGTTAGTGTCAATCGGTATGAAAGTGTTTTTTTATTTTTCTGTTTATTTTGTTATAGCATTGTTTTCTTTATTAATGTACTGATATATATATATATAATTAACAAACTCATTCGTAATAATTTTAATAAATTATCTTAAATAGTTATTATATAATTCGTCGAGAGAAAATTCTACTTTAGAGACGATGAAAGCAGTGTCAGTGAGCAAACACAGGGTGACATTGATGGTAAAGATAGAGACGACAACGGCGTCGATGGGAGGATGAGTAAGTGGCATGGAGGACAGTGTTGGTATGGAGGACGACAGTGTGAAGACATAAAAAAAATATGATCTTAAGACTTAGATAAGAGAAGACAAATGAATAGTATAATATTTCTACTCTCTTGTAGAAATAAATTTTTTACAAAAAATTTTTGATAGTAATTTCTACTCCTAATGATCTGTACCGGTTAAAAACACACAATATTATTATGTTGTCTTCGTAATAACCAATACTAATGTGTTCAGCAATATTAATATCGATTAATAACTTAGTACTAATATATAAATCTTTAATATGGATTGGTGTCACTAGCCAGTAAGATCTTGCATGGCTATTGAGGATATCTCATCAATTAATATTAAAGATCTTACACGGCTACTAAGAATGATAATCTTACAATGGCTTGGTACTACTAAAGATTATCTTCTTCAACCAGCAGGTATATTTGTGTTGGATCGTTGAATTAAATACTATTTTTTTATTTTTTTCTGGTATCAACATCACATTCAACATATATATATTTAGATGGTATCAGCATCTTCTATCTTCAAAACGTTGTCACTAATTATGAACCAATAAATCCTGAACCCATCGTATCAGTAAAAACGCACGGTGAGTCTCTATGCCTACCTTTGACCAGCGCTACCACTTCGCCGCATATGCATGTTTCAACGTCATTTGTCCACAGGATAAGCCGTCGTCTGCTTGTCTGAGTGATCGACTCACCCTGATCGATGTCTTTGCATGTACGCGCGTGCGTGCGCGTGCGCAGGCCATCACCATCAACGCCAACGAGTGGAGCGACGCCGGGCACGCCGTCAACCACCTCTACGACCTCCTCCACATGATGGGCCACGAGGACATCCCCGTCGGCGCCGGCGGCGACGGCGGAGTCTCCGACGCCGGCGCCGTCCGCCCCGTCGGCGGCTACCTCCCACTCATAGACCAGGTAACTTAACGTACTGTACACATTGTCCAAGAATGCACAAGCTAGCTGATGCCTGCGCGCGTGTACAGGGAACGTCCACAGCCGGCGGCTGCCGGTACAGGCAGGCGATCCCACACGGGAGCGGCGGGCGGCTCGACGTCGACACGAACTTCGGCGTGATGAGGGGTTCCTGCCGCAGGGGCGGCGGCGGTACAGGCCGCTGACGCATCCGACGGCGCAGCGGGTGATGGCCGACACGGTGTCGGCGGGGCCCACCACCGTGCCCCTCTTCGGGGTGCACACGAACCTGGCGCTCCTGCTCATGGTGCACCCGCGCCTGAGGCGGAACATCGACCGCGTCTACGTCTCCGGCGGCGCCGTCAGGGCGGCGGACCCCGCCGGCAACCTGTTCACCGCCTTCGCTACCAACCCGTTCGCCGCTTATCAGGTACATATATACGCTTGTCTTGTCTTGGCATCAACCACGTCAACTTGCAACAATGCATCAACCGTTCTCTCCTGTAACTGTATGGAGCAACTCGTAAAAGTTTTTCTATAGAAGTTTATAAAAAATTAAATAAATTTATTTTTTAAATTTGTTATAATTAATATTCAATTAATTTTACGTTAATAACTTTCGCCTACCATAAAAATCCTATCCAAGTTGCTCCTCCCCGAAAGGGGCTAGACATGGGCTGATGCATATGATCGAGAGGTGATATCGTACTTTATTGCATGCGCAATTGTGGTTAATTGTCTCTAAGATTGTGGCTAAGTATGTCATTAGTTTCCTTCTCTCTCTTAGAAAGTTTACAAATGATGGGGCTTTGGTGTTAGTATCTCTTTTTACCTCTTTGAAATGGATTGGCTGAGTTCATCATCCGTTTTGGTAAAAAAAAAAGTGGGAAGTTTGCAAGAATCTTAAAACATACTCATCTTAGTTTTAAATATACGACGTTGTTAAATTTTGGATATGAAGACCATTTATCTTAATCAAATATTTAGTATAAATTTGTAAATAAGTCATGTTTAAATTATCTTTAATGATAAAATAAGTGCAATAAAATAATTAATAATCGTATAGTTTTTAATATGATGAATAGTTAAATATCATATTAAAAACCAATAACATCAGGAGGCATTAATATTTTAACTATTCAGGTGTCTCACTTCCATATTTTAATTTGTTTGAGTTGACTACTATCTTTAATTTTATCTATTATATCACCTCTAATATAAAAATATTAATACATCTAATACTCTCACGTAAAATTTGTGTGGAGCTTGTCTTTTACATAGGGTAGCTCACCATCTCTCTCGTCACTTATTTACTCCGTATCATTATTTAATTTTATAGTAATTGCTCTAATAGTACTAGTGTCAACTCACCGTGTCTGTCTTCAGGTGATCCACTCTGGGATTCCCATCACGATGATTCCTCTTGACGCGAACAACACAATTCCGGTCACCGAGGAATTCGTTTCTGAATTCCAACAGCGTCAGCAAACTTACGAGGCACAATATTGTTTACAGTCACTTATAAGGTCCTGATGAGGCTGAGGGGACGATCCAACGGCAATGGCAACACGGCAAGTCCAAAGCTCAAATATCTCTTCATTTTTATCACACTTGTAAAAAATTTCAAAAATTTTATATGGTACTGAAATTTCGCCTAAAAAAAGTCGTAACTTTTCATGGTGTTCTTTCTTTACTCAGCAGAACTACTACATGTGGGATTCCTTTGCTGCTGGAGTGGCTCTCTCTAGCATGCGCAATGGCGAGATCGATGGTGAAAATGAATTTTCTGAGCTTGAATATATGAACATTACAGTGATAACTTTAAACAAACCATATGGTAAACGCAACGGCTCAAACCCTTTTTTTATGGCCGTGCTACTCCTAAATTTGGCCTCAAAGAGTTCACAGTGGCCATGTTCAGACTGGAATAAGAGATAGCTTCTGCTTGGTACCGAGAAGCAACAAGAGGGAGATGTGAGGTAATGTACATGTGTTCTATAGCTATATTTACGACGCCATATTTTCTAAAAAAGAGATTAAATCGTTTTTACTATATATGTTACATACACTAACATTGTAATTACACTGAAAATTTTCAATACACTAGAAAAATTCAATAATATCATTGTAATTTTCTAATACACACTATATAATAGATTAGGATTAAAAGTAGTTAATTATCTACTTGGAAGAGGAGGTAGAAGCATACTTTTACATATAAAAAAGATAGTAGTCATATAAGAAAAAAAAGTGACCAAAATTATGAAAAAAAAATGTGGCATCATATTTTTAGCAAAACCAAATGAAAAAATATTACAGTTTTGGAGTTGTTTTAACGATATACATATGAATATAGGTCTTATATCCATTTAGTTCACCGAGAATTTGAAAGTGAGCAAGTTAAATTTTCCTGTTGTGAGCATTTCCATCGCTGATCTCTCCACTTGCTATGATACGATTTCACATTTTTAATACTCTACATGTAAAATTCTGTCTATGCATGAGACAAGGTACATTTGATATTTTTCTGAATTTCTCTTAGGATGCATACACTAGAGAAGTGTCTGGTCTAGGAGGAGTCCGGGTTCGTGTTGCGACAAGAGCAAAGCCCAACGCTGATAAAAATAGTTCACTTGAAAAGGAAATTTGCAATAGCTTCTTAGAGGTAAGCAGGCATGTCATTCTTTGCTCATCTATGAGAAGGTTGAATTCTTATTTTAAGGGAATGACAAGGTTAACACATAAATATTTTCACTGTTTTGTCTAATAAAGTTACTGTTATTGACGAAATTGTTCCCTGCAGGTCTTAAATCGTCCAGAACGAACTAGCCTTTTCAACATCAATACGCAGTTCCCATATTATAGAGAAGTTAATTACAAGAAGGTTTTCAGAAATGTGAGCAGGGGGAAGCCAGTCATTTTTGACATGGACATGTGCCCTGGAGATTTTATTTCCCTAATATACCTCTTGAAGACACCAATAGAAGTAATAGAGGTGAGGAAACAAGAAATTGTATGGCAAATGCATTAAATGAACAAGATGAAATGCTGTCATTTCTCATATAATAATGGATTAGCATTTGTTATGCACCACTGTTGACAACATCAAGCAAAACTCACTGTCTTAAATGTTTTAGGAGGTTTTGGTCGATGGCAATGGCTGGGCAAATATTGTGAGCATCGATATCGATTACGACATTCTATGATGGGCCGCAACAACATTCCAGTCGATTTAGGCAATACCACTGCATTGGGCATTCCAACCCTTGGCTGCAACAATTCTTATGCTATCTCCCATGGAAGTGGTGGTTTTATTGATTCAGATACACTGTATGGACTAGCCCGGTCACTGCAATGAAGTCCTAGAAGGTAACGTTCTTCTGCAGCATCTGAATACATAGTCCACACTAATTTGTGGGTACAGTAAAGGAACTCTCTCATAGGAGTACTTAATTCAAGATTGTCCTAAAATATTTTTTACATTATGAATTACATGATCAGATATGCTCCTGAAAGTTTAGATGCTCCAGAAGGTCGGCAACCTTTGGCTCTTGAAGTATGGCAATCTGTCAGGAAGCAGCTTGATCCAGGCGAACAGATCAATGTTCTTATAATGGACCTCTCACCAATATGGCCAACATTTCACTCTCTGACAGGGATGCAAGTTCTGTGATAGAGGTCAGTTGTTCACTATCTTTCAAAATAAGTATTAGTTTGTGATGAGTTCATCAGTGAGGGTCTATCTTCATGAACAACTTTTTTTCCACTGCAGAGAGTCTATGTTGTTGTGGGACATTTAACTTTTTGCCATGGGTGGACTCATCAAAGATGAAGCTGATGAGAATGGAAATGTGTTTACTGTTCCATCGAACAAACATGCAGAGTTTAACATGTTTCTTGATCCACTAGCTGCAAAAGCAGTCCTAGAATCTGATATGAAAATCACTCTCATTCCTTTTACGTTGCAACGAAAAGCTGCATCATTTCGAGCTGTGCTTGCCGCTTTGGAAGACATCCAGCATACTCGTGAATCAAATTTTGTCCATGAATTGTTGTCGTTGCTGCAGGAACTTCGGATGAAACAGAAGCTGTATCATCATTTGGTAACTGACTAGTTACTAGAATCCATCTCTTATATTTTTGTAAGAAGGTGTACAGTGACACTAAGACTTCAACTATATACAGAAATGGTCGGGTCTATATATATATACAGTCTAGTGGTCCAGTGGTATAACACCCTCGCAGTCGTAGCGGGAGGGAAATGGACGCAGAGACTGGACCGAAAAATGATGAACAAAGACGTGGGCAAATCTTTGATCATAATATCGGCAAACTGGTGCGCCGATGATACATGGAGCACCCGAACCTGTTCTAGTACGACCTTGGTACGGACAAAATGGATATCGATCTTTATGTGCTTGGTGCGTCGATGATGAATCGGGTTGGCGGTCATGTAGACAGCACTGACGTTGTCGCAGTAGATGACGGTCGCAGAGGAGAGGGGTGCACGGAGCTCCTGGAGAAGCTGGCGAAGCTAACAACACTCGACGACGGCGTGGTACTCGGCTTCGGCACTGGATCATGACACTGTAGTCTAGCATTTTAAGGACCAGGAGACTTAGAGTGTCGTCGAGAAAGACGTAGTAGCCGGACGTAGAGCGTCGAGAGTCGGAGCAGCTTGCCCAGTCTGCGTCGGAGTACGCGGTGAGGGAGTCGATGGGGCTGGAGCTGAGGTGTAGCCCACTGGAGAGCGTGCCCTTCATGTAGCGCGGGATGCGCTTGAGCAGCGCGAAGTGAGGTTCACGCAGAGCGTGCATGAAGAGGCACACTTGCTGAATGACGTAGGTGAGGTCAGGCTGTGTGAGGGTGAGGTATTGGAGAGCACCGACAAGACTCTGATATTGAGAGGGATCGGCGATGAGTGTGCCATCAGTAGCGGAGAGTTTGGCTCGAGTGTCGACTGGGGTGGCCGTGGGGTAACAATGGGCCATACCCACACGCTGGAGAAGATCGATGGCGTACTGGTGCTAGGAAAGAAAGAGCCCGTGAGAAGAACGGGCGACGGAGATGCCAAGGAAGTGGTGGAGGGGACCAAGATCGGTCATGGCGAACTCGGAGTGGAGTCGGGCCATGATCTGGTGTAGGAGGGATGTCGAAGACACTGTAAGTATAATGTTGTCGACGTATAGAAGGAGATAGGCAGTAGTGTTGCCGATGTAAAGAGTGAATAGGGAGCTATCGGACGCAGAGACCACAAAGCCGATGTGCCGATGGTAGGCAGCAAAACGCTGGTACCAGACGCGAGGGGCTTATTTGAGGCTGTAGAGAGAGCGTTGAAGGAGGCAGACATCATCGGGACAAGAGGGGGCGACGAAGCCTAGAGGCTGCTGGCGGTAGACCGTTTTCGTCAGATGATTGTGAAGAAAAGCGTTCTTCACGTCAAGCTGATGGATCGGCCAGGAGTGCGATGCAGCCAAGGTGAGAACGACCCGGATGGTGGCGGGTTTAACGACGGGACTGAAAGTCTTATTGTAGTCGACACCGGGGCGTTGGGAGAAACCCTGAACTACTTAGCGTGCCTTGTGACGGGCAAGGGAGCCATCGGCGTAGAACTTGTGCTTAAAGATCCACTTGCCGGTCACAATGTTGGCGCTGGGAGGATGGAGGACGAGACGCCAGGTCTCGTTGTTCATGAGGGCCTTATACTCGTCGGCCATGGCCGTGCGCCACTAAGGGTCGGCCAGGGCGGAACGAGAAGTCACCGGGATGGTGAGATAGAGTTGTGGACGGTAGAGAGGCCGTAGCGCTTGGTGGGGCGAAGAGACCCGATCTGTGAGTGAGTAACCATATGAGAGGTGGAGGGGATGGGAGCCGATGAGAGTGTGGTAGAGGTGGGGAGAACTGGTTGGGAAGGGGCATCATCGGCTCGGGATCGACGGCTATATGTGAGAGGAAAGGGGGGAACTAGATCGGTCTGAGCCAATGGAGTTGGATGGGCCGATCGGTTCGATGGAGATGGAGCAGCCGATAGGGAGGGGGGAGCCGATGGAGGCTGAGGAGTTGATGGAGGCGGATGAGCTGATGAGGGCTGAGGAGCTTATAGGGGTAAGGTGTCCGATGGAAAGGGGACAGGATTGGCTGAAGCCAATGAGAGTGGTAGGGTCGATGGGGGTCCGATGTGAGAGACATTGGACCGAATAGTAGTGGGATAGCTGAAGGGTAAGTCCTCAGCAGTGACCGATGAGGGGGCCGATGGGGAGAACGGTGGAGGTGACCGGGATGGCACGGTGTTGGTAAGGAGGAAGTCGAGATAGCTAGATGAAGATCTCGGATTAAGCAAGCCGAAGGAAAAGCACGTCTCGTCAAAGATGACATGACGAGAGACGATGACCCGTCGGGTGAAAAGGTCGAAACATCGATATCCTTTGTGAGATGAGGGATAGCCGATGAGAATGTAGGCGATGGAGTAGGGAGCGAGTTTGTGGGGAGCAGTGGCGATGAGGTTTGGATAGCAGAGACACCCAAAGACGCGAAGTTGGGAGTAGTCGGGCACCGTGCGGTAAAGAAGAGTGTATGGAACATTGTGACGAACGGAAGAATACGAGCGCCGATTGAGGAGGTAAGTCACAGTGGTCAGTGCTTCTGCCCAGTAAGTTACAGGTAAGTGGGCATGAAGCAGCATAGTGCGACTTATGTTGTTGAGGGTGTGAAGGAGGCGTTCGGTCTTGCCGTTCTAGGGAGAGGTGTAGTGGCAGGAGAGACATAGCTGGATGTCCTGCGAGGTGAGGAAGGTTGTAACAGTACGGTTAACGAACTCCGTACCGTTATCGGCTTGTAGAGTCTTGATGAGGAGGTTGAACAGGGTAGAAACGTAGGTGGTGAAGTTAGTGAGGTGACAGGCGACCTCGAATTTGCTGATGAGCGGAAAAGTCTAGCAATAGTGTGTGTAATCGTCAAGTATGACAAGGTAATACTGATTACAGGAGACACTTTTAACTAGAGAAGTCCATACATCACAATGTATAAGCTCAAACGGTCGCGAGGTATAAAAGAGAGAACTAGAAAATGGCAGACGCACATGTTTGCCAAGTTGACACGAGTGACAAACTGTGGAGCTGCTGTGAGTACATTGGATGGAGGCGCTATGACGGAGGTTGGCGACAGCGTCGGGCTCGGGGTGGCCGAGGCGAAGATGCTAGAGCCGCGGGAGAGAGCGGCAGGGCAGGATGCTCGGCAGCCATTATTGGCTGCGGCGAGGAGAGCGGTGTGGGCCACGATCTTCTTGTCGTTGGCTAGATAGAATTCTTTAAGAACTAGCATGTCATGGGTCCGGGCAAACGACAGAAGGGGTGTGGTGTTGGCGATGTCGGCGGCGGTGTTTGAGAAGCGGGGGTTGAGACCTCGCAGAAGGGCGAGAACGAGTTGAGCGTCGGACACAGGGTGGCCAACATTCCGGAGAGCAGCAGCCTTTACCTTAAGGCACTGGCAGTACAAGGAGACAAAGGAGTCTCCTTATACCATGGAATGGAACTCGTTGAGTAGGAAGATGGCGCGGGGCTGCTTGTTTGCGAGGAAGATCTGCTTGATAGCTACCTAGAGATCCCGGGCGGTGGGGTCGGTATCTTTCATGGCGAGGTCGAGGACAGAGTCGTCGACCGAGCCGACCAGCCTGTTGCGATGTCTTACTAGGGATCATCGAGTCGAGATGGAGCGGAGCTAACGATGTGTGACCATAGGTCGAACTTTTCACAGAGGGATTTAAAGAAGAAAACCCACTTGGAATAGTTTGCGTTAAGATCAAGAGGGATAGGAACGTGAGATTTCACGTTCACAACAGCATAGGGGGGTGAGAAGATCGGCGAGGTGGTGCCCGAGGTGTGATCTGGGGCACCGAGAGCCGGAGTAGATCCGGCGATTGGGAGAGTGCCAGAGCTGAGGACGGACTCGGTGGCCATGACGAGAGGAGAGCAGGGACAAGAAGTCGATGGAAGTAAAAGGCCGATGAGAGGAAGCCAATGAGAAGAGAGATCGGCCGATCAGAGAAATGAGAAGCCGATAGAGAGTGGGCCAACCAGCCGATAGGGAGTGGTTGGCCGATGTGGAGTAGGCAGCGGAGTAGGTGAGGAAAAAATGTGGTGGCAGAGTAGGTAGGTCAGAGAGTGGTTGGGTTACGGACGTGCGAAGATTCACATCCGTGAAGAGAAGATTTACGTCCGTGGACTCGTGGAGGCCAAGGAGTGGAGCGGTCGCGAAAAAGGCGGAGAAAGGCCGGACGCGAAGAGAAGAGGTTCGTGTCCGGGAGGCAGAGATTCGTGTCCGTGGATATGTGGACACGTCAGATTGGTTCGGACGTGAGGGGAGAAGGTTCGCGTCTGAGAGCCGTTGAGCGTGTCGGAAAAGCGGGAACCGAGGGAGGATTTCAGCCGATGGAGGGTAGACAAGTTTAATCGATGGGAGGGCGGATGAGTTCAACTAATGAAGACGACGAGCGCAGAGGTGCGCCGGTGTCGGAAGAGAAAGGATGCACGGAGCAAGAAGAAGGACGAAGACGGGTGCGAGGCGAGACGAGGAGGCAGATGGAGACCGTTGTCTTGTTGCGTGGAGGTGGAAAGGAGAAAAGAAAAGCGTTTGCGGAGAAGACGGGAAGAAGAAAGAAACTGAGACGAGAGAGCGAGGAGAGAGTACCAGGAAGAAGGTCGGCGACGGGGAGAAACGTCGATGATGGAGAGAAAAAGATTGGGTCACCGGTGAGAGAAAGCTAGCACGTTGAGAATGTCTAGACTTGCTTTGATACCATATAAGAATATATACAGTGAGACTAAGACCCTAACTCTATATAGGAGGTCGGGTTATACAGTGGTCCAGTGGTCTAACAATTATACAGTGGTCTAACAATTTTCTCTCATTTTGATACTGTTTTGTCATATAATTTTTTATGTAAATTTTCATTATATCAGGACATATTTCTGGGAGAAATTCTTGGAGCAGTTTACATGGTTGAAGGATCAGGACTGAAATCTTCAGTGGAACTCAAGCCAGTAAGCGTTGTTGCCAACACAAACAAAAGCACAGTTGGGCAGATTGTAATCAGCAAGAGTAGTGCAAGGCGGGTAAGGGTATTGAGCGATTTCGATGGTGAAATATATAGCAAACAATTGGCAAATTCTTTAGCAAACAAGACAGTCTGCCGTTATTGGGAGTTTTGAAGAACAAAATGCAATTTGGAGCAGGCCGCCAAATAATTCAGGGAATGTAAAAAACAAAGGTAAACTTTTGTAGTAGCATTAGCGTGCCAAAAAAAGAGATTAAAGATTACATAGCACAGGTAATAACAAAGTTGACATGATAATGCTTGAATTGGTTGAAGAACGGGTGTCATTGGGTGCTGAAGAATCGCTCCATGATGCGAAGTAACCTGAAGAATAGATCATTTTTCTCATTCTTTGATTGCTAAAAAAACAAAATTATGTTTCTTTCTGAATTTTTTTACCGTAGTTGAGCATTGATGTGACCAAAAAATCTGGCACACGTTTTCAGTTTGTGCTCTGAACCCCTGAACCCTCTGTTCAGTTGGGTTTTAAGTGTATACCCTCCAAGCAGTATAAATAATTAGAGTCTGAAATCATTTTACCTTTGCGGCAAATCAAGCCGTTTTTACCAAACGAATATATACAGCTACACTTGTATGAAAGGGCATTCTTGCAATTTAATTTATCTTCTTCAAAGTAGTTTCATCGACTGGTACATGCGAAGAAAGTTTGTTTTGCTCTCGTTTCAACTGCATGTTATCTGTGGGTACGAGAAGCATCTTGAATTGAAGAAAAGAAAAACACAATGTCTCTTATTCCAAATTTTTCATTGGTATTACATATATAACCGTACCTTACAGACTCTACATTAACATTAAGAATAAATTTTAAAACTATACACCAGAAATCTGAAATGAGTAGCAACTGAAATACAAAAATTGATACAATTCCTACGGTGCAAATTTGTGTGGTTCTTCAAGTACAATAGAATGTCAAGCTTTTTGAAAAAAAAATACACAACAGGACAGACCTTAAGCAACTTTACAAGTGGACTAGGAGAAGATAGGTAATCATAATAACTCTTAGGCAAATGTTCCATCCTTTTCTAAAGGAAAGTTGCACCCATTTTACAGGTAGAGGTACTTTCTAAAGTCATGTTCATCTTCAAACATATACCTGACTTGACAGAAGAACTCTTTTCCATCAACTCGTGTTCGTCCTGAAACAAACGTACAAACAATAAACATAGCGAATTCATGGAAATGATCAGCATGTCAGTCAGAAATCAAACCCTAGGCTACAGTAGAGATTGGTATCAGTCTATCAGAACCAATTAATCCTTTTCATTTGTCCTAAAAAATTGATGCTTCAAACTGATTTATCTATTTCAGGTCTCTACTATCAGCGCACCAGAATGGATGATTAATGGAGTTTGCTAGTTCTTCACAAGGTAGACTGACTCTTAGCAATCTAGATTGCATTTTGGCATTCATAAAAAGATCTTATCGGTATTTTTTTGCGTGCAAATACTCAACTCAATAGAACAAAGGATTCATGCCCTTATCACATATGGATGGTTATTGAATCATATGACATGGCAATTTGTTAGGTTTCCTCCTTTTATATATATTCTAAGTTCTAAATCATGACAACACTGAACTCTACTAGCAGCTACTAGCCAATTTTCAGTGGTATATTTTGATTTGAGTCGGTTTTTTTGTCCTTGAAGAATTTCAGCCTCATTAATTTACTCACAAAATTTATGTTATTACATTATACATATGAAGGTTCCTTATTTCACACAAAAAAGTAGCAAATTACAATGCAAACAAGAACATAGATAATTTGTTCGAGTTAACATAGCTAACCTGTATGACTTGCTGCATCAAATGGAAATGTCATTGAACTATGATGACCAGAATAGGCTGAGGACCTATCATCAAACATATTCCTTGATGTAACTGAAATTGAATGTCTCCTTGGAGGTGATATTGTCGTGAAACTCCTTGGAGGTGAGTCTGGGGGAGTAATCCTTGGTGTACTGTTGTATGATGGCAAAAATACATGTGGATGGGGTGGCCTAGGTACTATAAGTATAAAAAGGTGCTTTATGTAAATTATCGCTAAACAATTTGCACATTGGATAACATGAATCAACTGAGATGGAATGTACCATCTGGCTCAACATGACTACTTTCCTCTGAGACAGAACTTTGCAGTTTCCGACAATTGTGACGATCTGGAAACTGGAAATGCAGAATCTTCATCTGACAGAAACAAATGGTCAAAGGTTACTCTAGTGATTACATATGGCACAACGCAAGTGGATGCAATTTGGAGTACCTCCAACAGATGTTGCAGAGAAGAAATTTGAAGCTTTGCTGACCTTTGCCTTGGGAGTAGTGTTCTGCATCAAAGTATTTTAACAAGAAAAATCACTTCAAATAAAAAAAATTACAAATAAATTTAGGAGAATAGTTCCAAATTCCAATGCTCTAGTCACTGTTGGGTTCTTGAAGTAAATACAACACAAACATGAAAACGCAGAGTCGTGGACAACTTACAGCAGGGTCTTCATCTCCCTGGAGTGACTGCATAGGCATCTTCTTGAACACTTCCAACTGGACAGCAAAACGGAAAACAGGTGGTAAAAACATACTTTGAGCAAACATTCCGAGTCACCGCGCATTGCAAAAATTCAAATGAGCAATAAGTAAGTCCTGTTACTTTGGCAGCAACATCTCTGTTCAACCTCCTGACGGTGTTTGACAGCAAGAGTTATTCCTCTGTAGCGCCTCCTGCATATCCACTATCCACAATGGGAACACATATTAACATCAAAATGCTCAACCAAAGATTGATGCAACTATTAGAGACAGCAAGCAAAGTGTCATACAGGTGCATATTTTTGAAGAAATTGTACTCCATTATCATTAGCGTTCAATCAAATGGCCCGAAACTAGGTCAGATAGAGTATACTATTACGAGCGTCTTAACAGTTTGGGACGCACGACAGTATCGCCGGCAAATGGACCCCATGTGTTATCCAATAATTATCTCAGTTGAAACGAACAGCTAAGGCCACACTAGTGACTTGACTCCAGTAGCTAGTGGTTTTTACCTTTTCCTCCTCGGCGCGGCGGAGGCGACCGGTGGCCACCGCGAGCGACGCATCGAGCTGCTCGACGCGCTCGCGGAGGTCCTCGGCCGCGGGCCTCCGACTCCAGCGCGATGGAGGTGATCTTCCGCGCCACGTCCAGCTGCTCGAACGGGTCCTCCGGCAGCACAGCCATCACCTCTCCGCGGGCAGCCCGAACTCCGCTCCCACCGCCGCGGGCGCCGGCGCCGGCGCCGTCATATGCTCCTTCTCAACTTCCCCCTCCATCATCGCAGCCGCGCGCTCTCTCCTCCCTCCTTGGACCTCTCCTCCCCCTCCCTCTTGTCTGTTATCCGCTAACCACTATCCACCACGGGGGGATTAGCAAGGGTGGGCGCGTGGGTTTTTTGTGGTGGTGGCGTAGTGGTGAAGAGGGCGCCCCGCCCGGAGCCATGGGTCCCTTGGAGGCTTCCTCCCTCGTCGCTCTCGACGCAGGCGCTGTGCAGCGCAGGGTTAGGGATGCGTGTCTTCTTCTTCCCGGATGAGGCCTCGCGTCGAGTCGCCTCGGCGTGTGGCTAACCCTGATCGCGCCTCGCAAGGCAGGCATGTGTGTGGATCTGGGCGGCGCGTGCCTCCGTCCCTCCGGGCCGCGAACAGGCGAGGAAAATTGGGATTACGCAGTGCATCATCGCCTTTGCTGCGTACGGCTTTGGGGTTTGGGATTTGGATGGCTTGTCACTCACTAGTGACAGCCAGGTGTGGTTTGCCGTAGTTTATCTGTCTTAGGGCAGTTGTTTAGTTTAGCACGTTTGATGGAGTACATTTGTAAAATCTCACATTCCAAACATGGCTAACCCTCTCTGTTAGAAATCTCGGAACTTGAAGGGCACCTTTGGAATGAAGAAAAAGCATAAAATTTTTAAAAGGTTAGATCCTTAGGAAAATAATTATATAGGGAACATAGGAATAGAGAGTGCGAAATTACTATGGATTATTTTTCTATACCCTTATTCTATAGAAATTTTAGCATGAGCTTAAATCTTTTATATTATTTTTTTTACTAAGTCTAATGCGCACTCTCTTCCCCTCTCTAATCTCTATCTTCCACTTGTGATTTTCTTCAAAATTTTTGTATTTCAATTCCTATGAAAAATCCAAACGTATTATCTACCATGTTATTGAGTTTTAAAGCCACGTTAGAATTTAAAGTACATGACATTCTTTTCTTTTCTTTTCTTCTCTCACGTTTTAAAAATTATGCATTCCAAAGGAGTGCTAAACTCAAGTCTCCAAAGGAAAAAAAAAGTGAGTAATCCCTGATGTTATTTTCCAATTTGTACGCAACTACGCGTTATAGTGTTACCGAGCAAATTTTAGCAAAAAGAAAAAAAAAGAACCGCACTTCTGCTGTACAAATTGGCGGTACTTGTGGCAGTAGCATTGATTCAGTGTATTGATTCAGTGTACGTTGGTAACTTGGTACACTATCCAATCGCTTAGCATTGAGCCAGTGTATGTTGGTACTGTACCATCTTTTTTCAGATGTCGGTACACATCCAATCGCTTAGCATTGTTGATCCAGTGGAGTACGTTGGTAGTACCATATTTTTTTTTCAGATGTTGGTACTCGGTACACTATCCAATCGCTGAAATGCACTTTGATAGTACCACCAGACGTTCAGTCAATACCAAACACATAAAATCGAGGTGAGAAGGGAAACAATAACATTTCTTCGTAAACGGAAATTCCTTACTGAATGTTTATACAGTTATGTCACATTAATCCTTGCTAGATTTCCTTTTCCTTGATGAAACAGAAAAGACTGTACAAATAAACAAGGAACATTAACAGGCCTTGACAGGGGTCTTTGGACCGTCCAATGTTCCAGATGTATTTCAAAAAACAAATGGTCTTATGTACAAAGCAACACAAAAGGGGGCAGTGTTGCGGCAGGCAGCAGCAACTTCTCGACAACACCAAGCTCCCCTTAACGTGGATCCGTGGATTAGTAAATTGCCCGGAAGGATCTTGATCTCAATTCCTGACTAAAACTTCTCACAAATGGACATCGAGCACAAGCTTCACCTTTCTAATATGTACCAAATACTAGATTATCATCTCAGCACCAATTTATTCCACGAAAGCCTACTAAAAATCCACCATTTTCTAAGTAATATCATGGGCACTGTTTTCCATTCTCTATGTAAAAGCAGAGAGTATATTAGGTTCAACCTGCCACCAGAAATAAGAGAGATAGGTCAGCACAACGCAAAAAAAAAAAAAGCAATGCCCTCATAGAACTTGCATCACAAGTAGTACCTTCTTCGCTGAAGGCAAAAACAGCTCCAAGCATGTCATCGTTATCCCCATCTTCCTCAGGCTTCTCTCTCTCGCAGTGGCTGCTGCTGCTGTCAGCATCAGTAACAGCTTCAGTCAACTCACGGCAGTCATCGAGTTCTGATATTTTACAATAGCCCTCTTGGAAATACTGGGTAAACTCCACTGAGTTGTGAGAATCCGATGCTTCATTCTGTCCAGAATTGATGCTTGTGAGACACCCATTTGAGATGTCAGTGATTGCACCATTGCTTACTGAAGAATTGTTGGTTATCTGAGGCCTGCACGATACATTACTTGCAGGCAATGGTAGTCCATCATCAAGAGGTTCATCCAAGAGGGAATAGCTGCTCAATGGTCTGATGTTTGAAGGTACACTGTCCACTGTCTCTCTACCGTGTGGCATTATGGCTGATGCATTTGCTCCAGTTGCTGTTGAAACATGGTTCATGCTCTCATTATCAACATTGTGAAGGGCAGTCAAATTTGCCACTTTGGGAGATTCAACAGAATTGAATTTTTCCATTGGATGTAAATCAGGAGTAATGATAGGTCCCGACAATAACTGCCCTCCTAAACCATTCATGTTCTGCATTTTTCTCATATCTGCAAAATGAAAGGTTTTTCAATTAACGATGACACATAACAGGGATGAAGTATTACGATTGACATCATATGCTTACCACTGTAAAATCCATATATAGGGAACCCCGGCTTGGATCCATGAGCACCATTATCCTTGTCAATGTCTTTCAATGCATTCTGAAACCGTCCTACTGCAAGATTCCTGCACCTTTAAATATTGTTAATTTCTCATTTGAATGCAGTCACGTTAAAAAATTAATATTAAACTTGGATTGGATTCATTTGCATTAAATGAGAACTATAAAAATATTGGACACTTCAATTCCAAAATAATCAAGTAGTAGGCACTAACATCTGCTACATAGAGAAAACATGTAATAACACCACGTATATGTTACCAAATTACCAAACCAAGGTTAAAAGAACCGCTTGCTATTCTTAGATATGCAATACTACACAAAATTAAACTATTAGCTAAAATCATGCCACCTCCATTCTCTTTTACTTCTACACACAAATGACAATTAATTGGAATGTTAAAATTATGTGATTATGAAATTCTCCCGTTTTCAAAAATTTTGTACATTCACAGTGCCCGCAAGCATTCTATCTATTTCCTACCAGAGAAAATTATTATACAATATACACAATCCCCAGATATATCCACTATTGCATTGTTTCGGTAACTACTTAGGATCATCTAAATCTGTGTCATTAAAACAACTCACCAAGAACGACAATTTTTCAATATGAATCAGCCAGCATAATGCGGGAAAAAAACTGTCAGAAAGTGTGGCAAATCCAGCCTAGATTTAGCCAAGTGTGCATATCATCAACCTTTTCTAATGCTGAAAAGTTCTGGCCATATCTTTTTGAAATTTGACATTCGCAGAATTAGTCCATGCACACCATGCACCTGAGACAATGATGTACCCAAACTATAAAATGCACATTAGACCATTCAGATTCAGAAACCTGTCAGTTGCTGCCAGTGTTCAGTTAAACCAGTCCAGAATGGGAAATGCCATATAATTTAGAATTAAAGCTGACTTAACCAGCTTCTGTTTTGGGGAAAATATTTACTAAAACCAACGGCACATATTTGACAGCATATCTTTACAACAGATAAAAGAAACAAAATTTTACCAGCCAAAATTTGCTGACATTACCTATCACTAAAATTCTGCTCAGAATAGTGGAACTGCTTGAATACAGGGAGCAATTCCCTCCTCCGAAGTTCAACCTCATGTAGAGGCAGCTTCTCAATCTCAATCTCTCCCCCACTAGAGCTAAGAGATTCCCCTGATTTTGCAGGCGGTTGATCTATCACGTAGAAGAAAATCTACACAAACATGAAAAAATATTCAATATTCATTGCGCATAATTGAGCACAATGTTGAGACAGCAAGGTACTACCTTTGATTTCTGCCAAATGGGAATCCTCCATGAACTTATCTGTACCTCTGCATTTGAGAGGTACCAACTTGATCTTTCTCGAGATCCCATAATCTCTTTCCCAGAAATACCATCTGATGGAATGGAATTTGAATGCTCACTATCACAGTCAGAAGCATCCATTGCCATCATACTATTTCGTTGGTTATGGAAGACTATGTTTGCAATGTTTTCATCCCTTTCTAGCCAGTTTGTCCTACGGCATACATCCCACCACTGAGTCGGTTCAGCAGTAACATGCAACTCGTCATCTTGGATCTGCAAGGAACCAGGCCCAACTATTGGACTGCTATCAGAGGATTCAGAACCTGAAGGCAGAAGTTCATGTTGAATAACATGACCAGATGGTGAATACACCAATAGATGCTCTATAGCATTAGCCTTTGATGGAACTGGCAAT
Organism: Oryza coarctata; assembly: GCA_030770085.1. Classification (NCBI taxonomy): domain Eukaryota; kingdom Viridiplantae; phylum Streptophyta; class Magnoliopsida; order Poales; family Poaceae; genus Oryza; species Oryza coarctata. The sequence continues at coordinate 13,790,181 of CM061471.1, forward strand.
GAACCTTCATAGTTGGAATTGTGGAAAACAGCAGTAACAGCACCTGATGGTACGGATAGCTTCCCACTTGCAGAAGCAGCCACATTGCTAACAGTATTTAGCCAACAAGAAGAACTGTTTTTTATCCTACTGACAACAGAATTAGTTACAGTTGAAGGAGCTGTATGAAGCTGATGATCCACAAGGAATGATGGCTTTGACCACCATGGCCTTGACTGACATGGGGCAAGGGGTGGCCCATCACTGTGAGAATTCTGTGGCAGCAGACTCGCGTCACCACCAAAAGGAGACAATGTAAAAATATGGCAAGTACCTCGCAATGAAACAATAGATATCCACTGGCTAAAATGGCTAAAAGAGATGTCCTGTATGACCTGCAAGCAGATGCAAGATAATCAGAAACAAATCCCAACATTACAAGTTTAAATTGAACTTTTATTTGCTTTTGGAACATACAGCTGCTGTCATGCCACGATACAGTTTGTAAAGGTGGACATGAGATGTTGTCCAATCATAGCGTATTGATCCTGAGCTGTTAGCTATTACGGTTGGCATGATCCTGAAAACATTTATGTTATGGCCATGAACAGAGGCTGTGACCAACAGAGTTCCACTAGGGTCAAAACAAAGAGCAGATATGGGACTTGTGTGAGCTCTAAACTGAGATATGATTTCTTTGGAGATAAAATCCTTGATGACTACCTGCAAGTGTTCAACAGGATTACACTGTTAGGAAACAGGAATGTGAGTATGTGACAAAGTGTTCATTTTTTCCTGTGCACTCATTTTTACAAAAAATAAATAAATAAATAAAAGGTTTGCTCAAGCCTCAACTAACCATTCCAGCATTATCAGCTTCCAGCAGATGCACGCTGGAGGGAAATTTGCCAGATCTTCTGCCAGGACTTGATGACAAGGGGGAGCCAGAACCATCTGGCAGAAGTTCTTGGCAGTATTTTGACAGTGTCTTGTATCCCATATCACCAAGATTAATAATACCAGCAGCTATCTGCTTACTGGATTCCATTGCATATCGAGCAACTAAACTTCCACTACTAGGGGAGGTAGATGGGCTAACTCCTGGAGATGGTGTAAGGTTCTGTGGACTTAGACGACCTGTGATTGATAATAAAGGGCTATTAGAAGCATAAGCCAACCACCTTGGGCCAACAGCCATTGGGCCATACCCAATATTTACCCCAGGTGCCCCTTGCAAAGGATATGTCAAGACACTGAACTTATTCTCAAGGGTCACAGCATCAAAGCAGTATACCTGGAATGTAGTTAAAGCATATAAGTACATCTAAGCAAATTAAAAGTGTGTACTCCGCTATGTCATTTAACAATGAATAAGAGCACCAAGAGAAACTTACTTGTGCTGCAAGAGCTACAGCAACAATCCGGGGGCTGCAACGAACTATATATACAGCAGACCGAAATCTGAGAACATGTACAAATGTGTGAGACTTCAAAGAGTAAAAGCGAACGACCGTTGGAGTAGAAATGCAATTTCCATTTGGAGGTTCACTGCTGTTATCTCTTATTAGCGCACTTAAGCGACCACCTTGAACCATACCTAACCCATTTGTCTCGTCACCAGCAACAACCAGAAGCATAGGATGTGATGCTCTGAATCCTTCAGTACCATCAGAGTAAACTAGTGTGGGTTGCATTTGTAAAAATGTAACTGGACCATCACGTTTTGAGACCAATTCACAAACATTTGCAGCATCCTCGACATCAAGCACTTGGAACCCATTTGAATAACCAACAAGCAAAACATGCTTGAAAGATGACGGGTGAAGCTCTAGCTTATCAAATCCAGCCCACAATACCTATATATATAATGAAGCATCAAGACTACAGTTATGCTCAAATTTGCATAATATACTAAAGCTACATGCATACATTAGGTTAAAGAACTGCAGTAAATGGTTAGTGAAAAATGAAATTGATTGAACAAATAAAATGTATTAAGACAACATAACAGCACAGAAAAAAGAAAATGCTCTTCTGATGAATACATTCCAAAATGGAAGCATAGCACATGAAGTGAAATTAAATGTATTAAGACATACAAATGATAACTGAAACAAAATAACCAAAGCACTATTTACCAATTGGTTTTAAAAACACATGTCAGAAAAGTAATAGAAACATTATGATAGTAAAGCAGAAAGTCAACTTCCCAGGCTCCCAACAAAGTGAGATATAGTTACAATAGTGAAATTGTAGCAAAGAAAGAAACTTCTGAGCTATGGAACAGTCCAATTGTTTTGAAGTTCTTGCATTACTTGAAAAATATTATTTTGCCCACCAATGTAGATAACTAGAATTTCATCCATAGTTGAAATGGAAAGGAGTACCCACTCAAATTTCACATGTTGTAGATTTACCAAGTCCGTATATCCATTTTAGCTTTATGGTAGTTAACTGGCTTCCCACTTTACTACTTGCGCACAGAATTTTGAATCTACAAGAACATAAGATCTACCTCGCTAGAGTAATCACAACATCCTACCTCAAAATGCCGTGATTGAAGTTCACGATTGCAACTATAATACATCAGAACTAAAATTAGCAACTCCCACAGCTACCTTCAACAGTGAGAAAACGAACATATATTTGAATAGTTGGGGGCGTGGTCAGTAGCGTGTGGAAGGAACGGACCTGGTCCTTCTCGTCCTCGGCCTGGGGAGCGATTGAGGCGGCGACGGAGGCGCCGGCCGAGCGCACCGTGGACGCGACGGAGCCGGCGTTGGACGACACCGTCTTGAGACATGACGATATGATCCGCAACGAGCTCGGCAGCAGCCCGTTCCTCCCGCCCTTCCCGCGCCTCATCCCTTCTCCCAACCCCTCCCCCAGCACGAGCGTCGCCGCCTGCCGCCCCCTCCCCTAACCCCGGAACCGCTCTTCCACCTACAGCCCCCGGCCCCCCTGCCCGCCGCCCATCCGCGATCGCCGCCTCCGGCGCCGGCGAAGTCCAATACCATCCGAGTGGCCCTACACCCCTCCGATCCCCCCTCCACCGCCGCCGCGATCTGCCAAGTCAGCTCGCCACCATCTCCTCCTCCTCCGACTCCGACCAGAACCAACTCCTTGGCTTCTCCCTCTTCTCTCTCTCTCCCCTCTTCGCTGTTGCTTTCGTGTGCCTATCTCCCCCTCCCCCTGTCCCGCCTCCTTTAAATAATCCCAGGAAATCTCCCCCCGTTTGCCTCTCCCCTCCCCGCAACGCGGCACCCTGTAACAAACCCACCTCACCCACTTCCACCCCGACCCCACCCCACCACCGGCATCCCGTGTACGCGTGGCCGGGTGCGCGTGGCGAAGGTGAAGGGGTTGCGGGAGGAGAGGAGCTTGCACGCAAGGGGAATACGGGGGGATAGATCCCTTGGTAAGCTTCGTCCCCGCCGCTGCGGTTGCTGGTATCTATCCATCCATCCCGTGCAAAAAAAATTTTTTTTTCCTCGCGCGATGGGTTGTTTTTCGTTTTTTTTTTCTCCTCGCTACTCTTTGCTTGCGCACAGCATGTGCCATAGTGCCCTCACACCCGCAGCCTTGGAACACAAGGGTGAGACGAGACCAAGGAAAACCCGATGGTGGATGGCCTGGTTACCATAGCATTGGTAGCGTTGCTTGCTTGCCCGTGCCACACGGGACTTGACAAGCTCGGTAGATTCAGATCCGTTGCTTCGGCAGGGGTTCAGTTGAAAGCTTCAAATAAGGCAAAGCCATGGCGGGTCTGTGTGCTCATCTTTGGGATGATAATCTAGTTTTTAGGTTTTTATTAATTTGAAAGTGATGTCACTTTATAGATGGCTAGAGTTTTTGCGGTTATGACTTTGTTGCCTCATTTGGTTGAGCTCGACGGTACAGGTTGGAGCAAAAGAAAGGAATGCCGTTTGGTAGTGTTATGAACAAGAACAAGCTAGCTTGTGTGAAAAGAATATCTAGTATGCTATCATAATACAAGCTATTGTAAATATATATATATATATAATTACTTGTTAGACCATGCTTCGCATGGGTTAATGATATTATATGCATCAAATTAAAATTCTATCGAAATTTATATGTGAATAGAAAAAAAAAGAAATTATTTTATTGATAGTTTCAAAATTAAAAATTGCTCCTTCCGTTGTAAATATTTGATGTTTCATTATTTCGTTTAACTTTTAAAACTTTGGCTATTATTAATTTCTTAAATACATAGTTTAAAACAAGATAAAATGGTATGTATAGATTTATCTTAAAAATTGCTATTAGTCTATCATAATATCAAAAACTTATTTGATCTTATAAACTTATTATAATAAAATTTTGATGGTTACAGTTTCAAAATTTTGACTGTGTGTTGTGCTAAACATTGAATATTTCTGATAGAAGGGAGGAGTAACTACAAAAGTTATATTTATAATCCATCCTAATTCTTTTTCATTATATTCTTTTTCTGATTTGACAATTGTTGATTTTGGAATTAATAAAAAATTGTATATACTGTGGAGTTTGAATTTTATTTTTTCCTTTACTAGGAAAATACTTATACTTTGCTATAGGTAAAAGAAAGCATATTTTAATATGTCATAGAAAAATATATTTTTTATCGAATACCAAATATTGAACCATTCCACAATATCAGAAAATATCATGGGCCAGTTCGTAAAAAACTACAAAAACAGTGGCGGGTGACAAATTTACTGCTACCACCACTAGTGAATTTTAAAGAAATGTAGATTGTTAGATCAGGGAAGCTCCTGTCCTTCAGAAATCAAAAGGTTGAAGGCACACTTCACTCTTCTAGGTATAGAGTATTCAAACCACTAGTTGATACAATCAAACCAAGTTCAAAGGTCAAGCTAGGTTCAAAGGGCTAAATTAGTTCAAGGACTAGGTTTTTAGAAGCCAATCTAAGTTTAAAGATGTTCCAAGATATGATAGGGGCAAAGATGAGTAAGAGGGATAAGGATGAGGGAAAGACTGAAGACTTTTGAAGTGTTGACCACACTCTGTAAGTCATGGCAGACAGCTCAGCTTGATGAGTATAGTTTACATGTTGTACCCTAGGCTATGCCTTATTTTTTAGGACATCTATTTAACTTACTTGTATACTACTTAACTAATAAAAAGGTATAGGGAATAGCGAAAGAATACATTATACTTTGGAGAGGCACTTTGGAGAGGCCTTATTGTACTAACAATTATATATAATTTGATACACCACATGTTGCAGTAGAATTTTAGAAGTCTTCTAATAGCACTTAAAAACAATATTGAGTTAAAAGGTGAAATAATAGAATGCTCAATGCATATTAAGGTATAGTTAGTAGGAACTTTGCATACATGATAAATTGATAAATTGTGATTAAACATGGAAGTGATCCAATGACTCTTTCCATATAAAGTGGCTCAATGCATATTAATCTTTATAGCAATAACTACATGAAGTAAAAATAGCATATTTAAATATGACCACTAGTGTCATAGGTATGGGGGTTACTCGATACCGTTACATCTAGGCTAGGAGGCAAGGCATAAGCCCATTCCTCTCGTCGAACTAAGGTTCATGGGAAAGGTCCACATGAAAAGCTAGCTAGAAAGCACTAAATGACTTGGACTACTTGTGACTAAACACATGGTTGAAAGCACGGTTAGAGGCCGACCATAGGGGGGCTACTCAAGATCCAGCATGTGGCAGTGTGCACGACTACCTAGAGCTACCTATAGGAAGATTGTTTGGGATGGCTTGGGGACGCCTACAAAGATTGCCTAAAAGGCAATACATGGTAGTGCAAGGGCAAGGCGACCCAAGTCCGCCATCGTAGATGTTGCTCGAAGTGTAGCTTGTGGCAATGTATGAGGTAACTCGAGGACACCCACAAAAAGACTACCTAGGAGGCAACACGAGGTGGTGTTTAAGATGGCAACCGGTCTACTGTGCGGGTGTTCTCGATGCCCGTGTATGTGGTGTGCCCTCATGTTAGGGAGAGGCTATGCATGAGAACCCTAGGAAGGGGACCACGGGAGCCCCATGCCTTGACACTAGAGGCATAACACAAGTACGCTTGCATGTTTCGTTATTCTGCATTAATCTAACGTGCTCATGCTACTGATCAAGGACCTTAAATAGGAGTGATTTGTTGAATCATGTCTTCCTCAACCATCTCTTTCTCTAGCTAACCCGTTCTGTTAAAGGGAGATAGGGTCACTTTGATGGCAGGCTTGAGGCGATACTACACAACATGGTAGGAAGGAATGATCAGGCGACATATGGCATGACAATATATACATGCTTAAGGTGCCTTGGTGGCAGCCCTATGACATTTTGGTAGACTCGAGCAAAATAGAAGTTGTCTATGCTACACTAAGCAAAAGGTTAGACGTAGATGGGTACACAAGAATATTGAGAAGCCCTTGTAACTCCAGACTTAGCTGAGTGAGCACTTTGCACAGTGTAAGAAAGATCTCCGTGTATTAATCCAAAAAGCAAGAATATGGTTATTATCATCTAGAAGGCCTGAATCTGGATAATTCATCTATGTTACAAATTGTTCAGTGCTAAAGCCGTGTGGTCGTAGCCTTAAACCCCTATCGTTGAACACCAGGTTTTCTCATATTTTATTTTACTATCACACGTCAACAATGAGATAATCAAATGTGCCATGTATGTTAAGCTATAGTTAATACAGAACGTTTAGCACTTAAAATGGCTCTAATTAAGCATGGAAGTGGCTTAATAGATGTTAAGCCTCTGGTTATAATAATTATATAGAATACTAGATGATACCCCGTGCATTGCAATGAGATGTTGGTGTACGTGTAGCGCAGGTTCAAAATTTAAATATATAGATATGAGAAAGATTATGCACTAATCTAAACCGTAAAAGCACCCTCTAAAGATGTATGAGAAGTGGTGTGACTTCGTGTGGTTGTAATAATTATATAGGAATACTAGATGACATCCCGTGCATTGCAGCATGATGTTGGTGTATGTGCAATGTAGATGCAAAAATTTAAATGTATAGATATGAGAGATATTACATGACGATCTGTACCATGAAAGCACCACCCAAGGCGTCAAGGATGAGAAATAGTGTGACTTCTTGTGGTGTGGCTTCTGGATGATTACGATGAACTGTGTCTCTTGTCCTACGGGTGACGTGCCTCATGTTGAGTTTTTGTTTTAATCATATAGGACATATGTAGATATCAAGTTGTATTCTGCTTAAACTCTCTGTTACAGTGCTCTCATGATTTAATAATTACAAAATTCGAAATTATAAAACTGTGTTTGCAATCACCATGGTGCCTCAGTCTTAATTTTTTTTCATTAATTTAGTGTTTTTAAAATTTAAACTTGATAATTGTCAAGTTATGCACGATATGAATTCTTTTCATCTGAAGCCAGATTTTTCAGGGTGTCTAATTAGTAAGACTAGAGTTATTATAACCAATGACTAAATCTAATTTATTTTTTTGAGCGGACTAAATCTAATTTAATTTATCAGATATTGGCTATCTGTTGATCTTTACTAAGTGCACTCTAGGTTTCATCCATATTATTTGCAATCAATATACATAAACATATATGTCAAAAGAACACTAAACTTTTTTTGAGATAAACAATAGGAAACCTTGCTAAGCTTGACCAGTGTGGCCGTTTAACACAGTTAGGCCGGTTATTTTTTAATTAAGATATATTTTTCCGATTTTTATTAATACTAAATAAATTTATTTTTTATTTATAATAATTAAAACTTAATTAATTATCTACTAATAACTTTTTTCACGTGCACCGCCTTCGTTTCAGAGAAACAAACACAATACAAACCACGAACTACAACGTGGTGGCTCTGCCGTGTGGTCACCTAAATTTCGTCATCAATTAATAATGAGAAGAGGCCTATTAACCTGACCCATTATTGCGGCAACCACGCGATCAGCATGCAGCCGATCGGTGCAGTAGAGTAGCACCCGAGCTTAATTCATAAATCTTGAGGTGTCCCCAGGCCCCACCACATCAACGACAAGTCGACCCCTGCGCAAGCCAACCCCGCGAGGCCGCGACCGGCGCGCGCGCGGCCCAGATCGGTGGACGAGGGCACGGGGGCATCTCACATCTGGGCCTCGCTTCCGGTTGCGGCCGGGCGCGGGCGCGCGCGGTGTGTGCGGGAGCCGCGGCGCTGTGGATGTTGGGTGGTGGACTGGTGGCCGGTGTGGTCGCAGGATGGGAGTCGAGCGACGCGGAACTAGACGGAGTGCGACGTTTTCCGCGGCCTGATGAACTGCACTGTGTTAAGAAGCCAATTCTATTTTATCGATCGTCACAAGCACAACACAATTTAGGCACTACAAATAACAAGAAGAAACGGGATTCTCTTTGTTAGGAGTACAGGCTACAACAGGTGGAGAATCCATCCATCCGAGCCTCTCTTCGCTGCTATTTATAGGCGGTGAATATCGGTTTTCCTTGGCATGCAAGATTTCAACTCCCAATTCCCATTTCGCACGTATCAGCACATTTTGATTTCACAACACGCTTCCTTAGGCGAACTTTACGGCATACACATGCTTCGTTAAACCCATTTAAAAAACCCAGTCGGAAAAAATATAGGAGAAAAGAGTGCATTGCATGTGTCTGCTATGTTGTACCTGTTGTCTTATTAAAAATCTCATGTGAGAAAATTCAATAGGAAAAGGAAGGACTCATGAAGGAAAAGAGAGTACAACATATCAAATCTTCAGACATATTTGTGATCTTCAGGATCATAAGTATATAGGCTAACTTAAAAGATTTACTCCTCTAATTTCTATAATTCATTAAGTTGTCTCATAATAATGTCACGAATATATTTATAGAAACTTGATAGAGACTCTGTGAACAAATCAGTGAGATTCTCACATAATTTAGTTTGCAAGATATTTATTTTCTTGCTCTTCTAGAGCTCATGAGGATAAAATAATTTGGAAGCAATATGTTTTGTGAAATTACTCTTTACATATCCCATATGTTTTTGTGTGATACAAGCAGCATTATCTTCGTAGATAACAGTAGGGTGTTGACATAATTTAGGACACATGACTTCCGGATATAATCAATCATCTATCTAAGCCACAAAAATTCTCGTGTAGCTTCATATAATGTAATTATCTCTGAGTGGTTGATGTCATAACCAAGTTCTATTTTATAGGTCACTAGAAAATAGGAATATCATCATAGAGAAACATAAAACCAGTCTAGAATCTAGCATTGTATGGGTCAAACATATAGCCAGCATCCACATATCCCATCATAGATGGATCTTTATTTTTTGGAAACCATAACCTAAGTTCTCTAGTACTTCATAGGTACCTAAGTATAGTTCTGACGCTAACCCAATGTTTTCTAGTTGGGTAGCACTATACCAAGCTAACAAGTTTACTATAAAAGCAATATCAAGTCTTGTATAATTTGTAAGGTACATCAGTACCCCAAATAGTTTAAGTAGGGAACTTTAGGTCCCACTATATCCTCATTATTTTCTTTGGTCTAAATAGGTCCCTTTTTGCTTGCAGGGATCAAAAGGGATCGGACCATTATGGAGTTTTTCAAAGGGTGACATTTGTCCATATTGAATTTTTCAAGTATCCTCTTTGTATAAGTGGACTAGTGTACGGACTTGGTTTTGCCCAAATCTTTTATCTCAAACTCGGTCTTAAGATAAGCTATTATTTTTGTGATGTCTTTTGTGGTGCTGATGATATTCACATCATCGACATAGATTGAAATAATACAAAATCCATTTAAAGAATTCTTTATAAACACATAGATACAATCATCATTATTTGTGTAATCTACCTTTAGAAGAAAATTACTTAGTTGATTTAACAACATCCTTTCGGGTTGTTTTAATCCATATAACGATTGCTGTAGGTGAAAACTATACATGTTTGGATTTTCTTTTGGATTAGGGATCTTGAGTCCTTCATAGACATTCATATAAATTTCTGAATCTAGTGACCTAGGCAAATATACAATCACTACATCCATCAACTGTTTATCCAAATTCAAGTTAGCTACCATAGAGATCAAGTATCGAAATGTAATATCACTCATGATAGAAGAGTAAGTTTTATCATAATCAATTATGGGTCTCTATGTGAACTCTTGTGCCACCAGACTCACTTTATGCCTTGCCACCTTACTATGTTCATTTCTCTTTTAGAGGAAAACCCATTTGCACCCTACAGGGATGACTCTTGGAGGTGTTAAGATTGTAGACCAAAAAACCTCTCTTTTACTAAGCGAGCACAACTCTACCTAAATTGTTGCTTTCTATTTATCTAAATCTAAGAACTTATGGCACTTTACCATGGACTTTGGTTCTATATCTGAATCCATAGTGTTAGCAATTTTTGAGCCAAAGTATATGTCCACAATGGTGGTTTTTCTATTATATAACTCCCCTATGTCAGCATAGTTAGTAGAGATCTCCTTATTTATTTCCTCCAACTCATCATGATTTTCCATAGCGACCAAGTTGGGATGTTCTAATCTTTCAATGCTAAGGTGCGCATGTGAAGCACTTGGTTTGTCATCTTCAAGATAGTGTCCTTCTGGGACCATCTCAACTTTTGGTTGAGTTGCTACTTTCGAAGCTTTCTCAACTTCAGGTTGAGCTTCTTCACCTAATTCTTGGAGTGGAACAAGTGGCTCAGGTTTTTGTCTCTACGGACATCTTCGTGGGACCTTGTCCCGAGCACCCAAAGGTCTCCCCCTCTTCCTAGGATAGGGGGCAAGGGTAGAGTCGATAAATTTCTGGGTTAATTCTACTCTTTCTTACGTATTTACTACACATATATGCGACCTTGTCACTCTTTTATAATTAGTGAAGGCATCTGGCAGCATATTTGTAAGATTTTACAAATTTATAATCTTCTGAACTTATAGTTCAGCTTCACTAGTGCATGGGTCTAGTGGTTGTATTCTAGTTGCATTTCATACAATTTTCTAGCATTCTTCTAGATACCAATCTCCTCCTAATGCTTAGAAAATGGTCCTTGTCAAAGATATAAATAGTGTACCAATCCATACGAACATCCCTAGTCATATGCTCTAGATATTTGATTATGGATAAAGTTTTGTAACCAACATATATACCTAACTTTCGATGAGATCCTATAGAAGTATGCTGTAGTGGTGGGATCAACACATATACTGCATAGCTGAATTTATACAAATGGAAAATACTAGGTTCTTTTTCACGCACTAGTTGTAAGGGGATGTACTATGATATGCAATTGGCCTAGGTTGGATTAGTGCTACTGCATGCAACATGGCATGGCCCCAACAACTAGTTGGTAGCCTACAATTCTATAGTAATGGCCATACAATCAATTTGATCCGTTCGATCAAAGACTTAGCTAGTCCATTTTGAGTATGGAGATGTGATAATAAATGCTCTAACTTTATGCCCACGGCTAGACAATAATCATTGAAAACCTTTGATTTGAACTTCCATTATTATCCATCTAAATGGATTGGATGCGGTTATCAGGGAAATTAGCCTTTAGCCTAATGATCTAGGCAATTAGCTTTATAAAAAGCATAGTTCCTTGTGAACAATAGGTCCATATAGCTCTATCTAGTAGAAGTATCAATTAGTACCATGAAATATCTAAACAGAGCCAACAAGAGCTGGATAGGTCCACATGTCACCCTATATCTTTTCAAGAAAAATAGGTGATTCATCCTTAATCTTCAGGAAAGATGGCTTAGTGATCAACTTCCCTTTTGCACAAGTAGGAAAAATAAAATCATTAGCATTAGGAAAGCCTTTAGCTTTAATATTATGTTCAGTAGAATTGTTGATGATTCTTTTCATCATACCCAACTCAGGATGATTCAGTTTGTCATGCCAAATTTTAAATGATTTTGGGTTTTCTAAATATGGTTTTCATCACAATATATTATTCGATGGGTTTTATATACGTATAGTACAAACCTGAGGGTGATGAAGGTAGTATTTCCATGACTTGCTTTCTATACCTATTTATTCTTGTGATGAGGAGATATCCAATATCTTGCTCAACCTTAGTTTCTATGTGCAAACCATTCACACAAATGTCTTTAAAGCTCAAAAGGGTATGCTTTGAATTAGATACAATAAAGCCTCCTTTATAAAGATACGTGTACCCATAGAGATACTAGAGTAGCACTTTTAGTGCCTACTACATGAGCATTGCTTTTAGTAATGGTCATAATATTTTTAGTTTTCTTAGTTAACGTATGAAAATATCTAGTTTTCCTTAGGATTATATTTGTGGGGCCGTTGTCTATTAGGTTTATCTCCTCTTCTACCATATGGTTCCTACCATATCTATTTTACAAAGTATGACAATAGAACATAAGTAAACTTAGATAGAAAATATATACAAAACATGTTGATCTTATTTAAAAAACATTACAAGGATTTTAAGCCTAGTAAAGGACTAAGGATGATCTTTAAATATGAGATCAATGTTGTGTGCCTCCACATTTGTAGCATATATCTTGTTTTTCCCCAAATGTCTCACGTGTGACCTTCTTAGACTCGCCTTTACCTTTGGGCTTACCCTTATCCTTATCTTTATCTTTGAACATGCTATATTTCTTACCCTTTAATTTCTTATGCCTGCCCCTTTTTAGCCATGAGAGTTCCTAATAATATTAGCATGTGCTTCAGCCGCTGCCATAGACCTAGTGGGTCAGACAGAATGATTCTTTAGGAGAATCTTATTTTGCTTTTTTATAACTAATAAGACAAAAATAAGCTTAGGGTACAACTAATAAGACAAAAATAAGCTCAGGGCACTTAAATTACTTCGAGTTCTTGTGTTGGTGTAGCACTATATTATCGGGATGGAAGATAGATATGGTTTTCTCGATCATCTCGTTGTCAGTGATCTTCTAGCCATATGACACAACTAAGAAACGATCCTATGTATGGCAAATTTATATGCTACTATGACGTATGATGATTCAGTTATGTCTGTGGAAGTACAATTGACCCTTGCTAGTCAAACCAACCCTTCAAGGATTGCTATAGGACAAGTAGATCTCTCTCGGTCATATCTGGGTGAAAATGGTGTCACAATGAATACGATGCATTTGCTTTTTTAGTTGGTCCATCTATGCTTTAGGCTATATAATGATGTGACCAAGACACATGGAGTCGAGTTTAATCTCAATGTCCATCGCCTAAGTGAGCTAGTTGCTATCGTCCAAGACAAGCTTGGCAAATTCCTTCTTTTGCCCAACATGATTTTGTATTTACTTAAGGTAAATATAAAGTGTAAAATTATTATAAATTAGTCATGTGTAATATTTAGGATTATCGTGGGTAATCTTTAGGATTGTCTCACAATTTATCAGATATTTTTTCTAGCGATTTAATTTATGTAATCTTCGGGATGGCAAATTATTGTTATAAACAATGTTGAAAAATAAATAAATTTTATGGCCATAGGATTAATAGATACCTCGGGATTTAAAGATGCAAGAGATAAGCATTAGTAAAAATAAATACGTAAGTAATCCAACACACCAAGGCTAATTAACAACTTAAGCTGCGTTCTTTTGGCTGGTTTGGAGCTTCTCCCTGCACACGTAAAACGGAACAACTCAATAACGTATGATTAATTCGACGGCGTGCGCGGCAATGGCAACTCTTTTTCTCCTGGTGGCATGTGCAAGTCACGGCTCCCGAGCATGGTGCGGTGGGGCTTCTGGCCATTCCACTCGGTGGCTCGCATGTCTGGCGCACGCTCGCACGGGTGCAGGCGTGCAGCTGGGCTCGTTAGTGCTCTTGCTTTGGTACTTCTGGTGCCAGGAACGCTGAGCATGTGTGCATTGGTTATTGTTGGTAGTTCTTTTATGCATCAACAGTAATGGGATGTTTTTGCATACCCAAGAACAGATAGACAGATAGGAATTAATTTCTTACTATCAATACTATTTAATCGATCGTCACACACAAGCACAACACAATTTGAACACTGTAAATAATATGAAGGAACGAGAGCTTTATTATTCTCTTTGTTGAGAGTACAAGCTACAACAGGTGGAAAATCCATCTATCTGTGTCTCTCTTTGCCGCTATTTATAGGTGGTAAGTGTCGGTTTTCTTCATATATAAGATTTATAGGAGTAACTCTCAACTCCCATTTACAGTGTCCGTAAATTTCGCCTATTCTTTTCACAAAACACTGCACGTCGTGGCCTTTTTTTTCCTTTTCCCTTCCAAAGCTCTGGATGATGCAGTTGATCATAGTTCAGTTTTCAGCAATCAGATTGTAAGGATCAGATCCTACATAAAAGCAAGTATAATTAGCAGCGGTTAATTTGGTTTCAATCTCATGTTGGCTACTTGGCTGTGGTCATCGTGCCGCTAGGGAGAATTTTTTTCCTTTAGTTGCTTGCAGTCTTTGACAACGAGCTCAACTAGTCATTCAATATTCGATTAAAATATTTAGCAACTACTTAATCTATTTTAAAATATAGCAACTTCTAGCATTTAAAATTTATTGTTCTATTCAATTATGTCATGTTAGATTATTGAACTTTTAAAACACATTTTTAGGTCACAACTCATTTTTGCACTACCATGGGTCCAAACCAGCCCTAACCTGCCTCATGCGTGAAATCTTGTAGAATTGGTCTATGTGGTATGACTCGAGGGTAGGGCCACATGTTAGTCTCTTTTTCATCTCTCCCTCACATCTCTATCGACCTCTTCCCTAGTCGGAGATGGCGGTAAGCTAGAGCTAGGCTTGAAATCAGTGGCAATGGCGCCGTCCCATTCGTTCCCACAGCCGGCGGTGACAACGGTGAGAGGGGTGGCGGTGATGGTGGTGATGAGTGTGAGGACAACAGCTGATGAGGTGTTCATAGGCCTAGCAGGTAGGGGTGAGCTCAACAGTGGTAGGGGTGCAAGGGCAGAGGAAGTAGGGAAAGGCTTGATGACGGTGGCTCGAGCGGAGCTAGCCGACACAATGAAGGAGATGGGGACACCCTATCTGCTCCCTTATTTTCTCCCTTCTTGCCTTCTCCCATGGCTTCCACGCATCATTCCTACCCATGGACAGAGAGATGGAGGAAAGAGAAGGAGATGAGGGTTGTCGCCGGTGAGCTCATCATGGTTATTGCTGAGCATCATCGTGATAGTCGTCGCCAACACGGACTTGAGCCAGAGATTATCTGTCCGAGCTGCTCCGCCAACATAGGCTCAAGCTCAAGCTGCTCAGCCCCAATCTAGCCCATGACTAGAGGCTAGATTTGGTGAGCTCGAGGCTAGATCTAAGGAGCTCGAGGCTAGATCCACCATCTGGAGAGGGCAGAGAAGCTCAAGCTCATCCCATCGCTAAATTTGTGCTACCAATGCCGAGCTTGTCATCGTTCCTTGAGCTCAAACTCCATCGACCTCATCATCATCGAATGCATTGGCCATGGGCGACGAATTTGGTGCAAGGGATTCTACGTCATTCTCTCCAAGTCATTCGAGTGTTTTCAAGCTGAAGAGATGGGGGCAGCCTCCACCACTGTTGTCCCTTAATTGCACTGTTCTCCTCCGTGCCCCTCAACGCACATGTAGGATCCTATGGGGACATGGCAATCACACAATATAATATAATAACTTTTGAAATTTAAATATGTATTTCGATAGTATAATAATCTAGATGATATATGCAAATAAGTTCATGGTTCAGCTGTGCACTTTACTCATATAACAACTTCATCACATACGTTCTCTTCTTAACTAATCATAGTCTTGTAACTTTTGATTTCTTCACATACTTTTTCTTCTTTAACCAATTAGAACTCATATTTAATTTCACTAACTTTCTTTAATACATGTGTCCAACTCCAAAATTTCTTATATTTTAAGACCAATTATAACCTTTCCACGTATAATTTGATCAGTTTTCTAAATAGTTATGTCCAACCCCAAAACTTTATTATTTTTTGAAAAGAGGTAGTCCAAATGACGTGATGCCATGTAAAAAAAATAATTGACCTACACACAAAAATAAACAAATGACATTCTCACATCAAAATGAATAGTCAACAATGACATGAGTTGCTGAGGGGCTATTTAGATGCTTGTTTTAGTATGTCATTATAGCTAAGTGTGGCATGTCTCAATTTGCCTGGCTAAAAAATTCTTGGCTATAAATTAGGCAAGTTTTGGCAAGTGCCTATGACAAGTGGGAACGTAAAACCAAAAAGTGTGGCACAATAAACATGTGGCAACCATCCAAATAATATGCTGAGTTAGTCAAAGGTGCTTCCAAAGTTGTTGTCACCATCCAAACACACCCCTCGGTATAGCTTAGTTGGTTAACAACCTTGTGGTGAAATGTACCTATTCAGCTTGAGTTCCAAACTCTACACGGCTGCTAGCATTTTTCTAAGATAGTAGCAAATGCACATGGTGATGCATTTTGTGGTCTAAAAATATCTAGACCCTCATGTGGTGTTTTGGTGGTTAATGACAATGTAATCATCAAAACAAGACTTGTTGTGAGTATTGAAATAGGATTAGGGTTTAGGTGATGTGGATGTGGATTTTTTTGGTGATACCCTTGAAGGACTATCAAGACTAGATCCATCTACTATAACTCGCATATTTGGTTTGGCATCTACTTAGGACAATTGCAGTAGAATTAGATTTAAAAACCACACTATAAAGAGGGGTTGAAAGCTAGTAGCTTGAAGTTTCAAAATTACTAGACTCTAAGTGTGGCACATACTAAGTTGCTAGCCTCTCAAATCAAGTACTAGATCAAGTAAGTAAAAACCTCAAGTGTTTACCTATGTGCAAGTCTTCTTGCAACCTTGAAGATGTACTAGTCGAATAGTTCGAGTGATGCTGAACAAGCTGGATAGTTCGAGTGATGCCAAACGAGTCGTATAGTTTAAGTGATCCTAAACAACTTGACTGGACAATCTAGCGATGTGTTGGATTTTCCGACTAGTTCATTGTCTAATTGAGGTCATGTGTTAACCGGATAGAGGAAACAAACTAGCCGGATGGTCCAACAACCCTTGAATTGTCTGACGCTAAGTTGATCTAGCAATTGTCGGACAATCTAACTGCATGTTCATCTAGACACTGTCGGATAGTGGTTTTGAACGTGGCGGCTTGTCCGGCATTATGCTGGACAAAGGATTTTGGACAATCCATGTGATGCCAGATTGTTCAACACTTTATAGTCCAATGACTACTTACCCAGTTATTGTTACAATAGTATAAATGGTCAAATAGTTCAGCCTGGTATCAGATTGTTCAACCACTTGCAGTTTTGGTTGCTTGTTTTCAATAGTAACAAATGGTTGGTGAGCTGAGTTAGGGCTATATATATATATTCCTATCTTGGACTCCCTAATGTCTATTGAAACCTTATTGAGATGAGCAACTGAAGGGAGAGTCTAAGAACACCTTTTGAGCTAATTGTGATATATTTCTTCACAAGCTTAGTGCTAGTTTGAGTTGAGAGTGGCTTAGTATGAATCCACCAAGAGTCTTATTTATTAAGGGCTTCAATGGAAGGCTCTTATTGTTTCTCTTGGCCAGTCTCAGAGATGATCTAGTGATTCCTTAAGAAGGTTATGGGAGACCCGATATGTTTATGAAGGCTTTGTGGTTCACCTTCTAGAGCGGAGAAGAACCACAATGATGAGAGCACCATGGACTTTCTAGCTATGGGAGAGAGTTGTACTCTTATGTGGAGTGCTTCAACGAGGACTTGGGGAGACTATCGAATCTCTGATACCTCGTGAAAAAAGTTGCCATGTCTTCTGTCATTGCAATCTCTCTTGCTTGCTTGCTTCTTACTTTCAAACTATTTACTTACTAAAGAGTAATGTGATAGGATTGGAAACTAGGTTACAAAATTTGGACCACACATGTTTTTACCTACACACATAGGCTAGATTTATCTTCCACTATTAGTGTTTAATTGGACCCTAGATTTAAAAATTCTATTCCCGCCCACCTTCTAGGACACTTTTGATCCTTCATGGTCAAATCATGTGGTCACGCTATGTGAGGGGAAGGCCTTCAATCTTGTGTTAGATAGTAGGGTTAATTGGATCCATGCCATTACAAATTTGCTAGTTTAAAAAATATCATTACTATTTATAAAATCTATTCCGTGCCACTAAAATTTTCTAAAAATCCAATTGTTCCACTGTTGTTAATTTTTCTATCAAACGTTGTCTCAAGACATGCTTTCCACATCATCTCCTAACTCCTTTCTTCCTCCTCGGTCTTCTTCTTCTTATTGAAGGAGGTTGAAGCCTACCTTACTTCTTTCTCCATCATGCATGCACGCTATGCTCACCGCTATTCGAGAAGGGCGTGATGTCGGGTGACATCAGCAAGTTCAACCTCAGTCATGCCAATGCAACAATAATCACTTCCTGTTCCCTCTCCACCAAAGTTGCGATGCTGCTACGGTCACTATTGACAAGAGTATGCTGCTCAACTTAGAGAATGGCAATGGCAAGGTGTGGAGGTTCTATACTCACACTGATAGGTGGCGAATCGTATTGATAGGCAGCGAATCATGATGATGACCTCGACACCATCCCCATGCTCATCTCCTTCATCTCCATGGGGCGTGACCCTGCAAGCAGCCGCCTATTCATTGTCACACTTTTCCTCCTCGGCATACATCCTTGTGCTCTTTAGATTCTCCACCACTCTTCGATTGGATCCTTCTACGAACCACATGCAATGCAACACACCTATTGGTTGCTTGGATGAAAAACTTTGTAATGACGTTATGCACATTGTCGGACTATGGCATCTCACTCTCATCGGTGGAGGCAGGTAGTCCCACGATCAGCTTGTTTGCTTCTTGCAGAAGAGAAGAACACATGTAGCAAACTCAAAAACCGTCACCATATTTAGGGAGAGAAAATGTGTTGAGTTGAATTCATCTCCGCGTGTTGCTGAGCTATATCAAGCAACATCGGCTCTAGCCTTTGCCTATGTAGCTTCAAGAACAATGCTCAATTCACACCAACACGACTCCAATTGCAGATCATCCAAATGCAACAAACAAATGATTCGAGTGAGTGTGAGAGCATGTACAGTGAGGGGACAAGGGAGAATGATGCCCCTGCTAATGGTGAGTATTGTGCGGGCTTCTCTTAAGTTATCATGCCTAGAAATTCACTAGTTTCCGGACAATTTTGTCCATTTAATTTTTTTCTAGGAATCAACTTGTCCATTTAATTCTTGTCTAGGAATTAATTGACATACAAAAATTGACATTTTGATATACAGATCCACCATAACTAAAGCAGTAAATACTTACAAAAGAGTCACTTAGTCCACACCATGAAACAAAAATGCAGTGAAAAGGAAAAACTAGAGAGACTTCAACTCCACACCCATACGAAATTTAACTAGGGTATAAACCAACAATCTTCTCCTTTGAAATCTCTCTTTAACTAAGGTTGATGTTTATTGTAATATGAGTATATGAAATACTTTGCAAGCCACACAACAAATATGCAGATGCACGGGATATGACAAAGGAAGGAATAATAGGGATCATTTGCAAAAACTGCATCTAATAAACTTTTGAAGACTAACAAAACCATAGAGTAATTAAGCATTATTAAAATAACACTGTACAACCCTTCCCGGCTGCACAGGCCCATACCAGCTCTAAACAACTAATCATGATTACATCGATCTATCTTCATTCTAGGAGCTAATAAATTATTGCCAAATTATTATCGTTAATGAGCTATGTGGGACTAATTAAAAAAACATTGTTAGGCTTGCCCATAATCACAAGCACGGCTATTTGAATAGTTTATTATGACTAGAAGTGTACAAATTTACCCACAAGACACAACCTCGACATCATGTCAACCATGTGTTGTGATACCTAAAAGTACCTGAATAGATATTTTGATAAAACCCTTTGTATAACACGCCCAACGAAATGATCACTACCTAAATACCCAGTAGAAGTGGCCCAACCTCTAAACTAGAGGAACTTATAGTACCTGAATAGATATGCTACCATTGTGGGTTTATTGACACTACCACCTATAAATTAAACACACAATGGTGTCTCTTGTTAGGATATGCTTACTATAATTAATACTGTTGCACATCTAACTTGTGATTAGTATGATAAATGCTTCATAACAGTAGCTCGTAAACCAATCCTTAATTGCCATGAGCACAACAATCATAACCATATGCTCACAATCCATCATTAGTTAAGTTTTAGTTAGAATATGAATTAATCAACCATGACAAACAAACTATTGTGAGTTGTTGAATCTTTAGTATATCCCACATAAAATGTTACTAGTGTTTTTAAACATGGCTAAGCAATTATACTAATATCTATTCGGACTGATATATAAAGTCCTAGCTAATTAAATTATATTCCAAAGCAACAAGGTATAATGCAATCAATGTAAATTGGCCATAACAAGGGAATATGGGTTCACCCCACCAAATGACATTAAAAAATAAATGTATATTTGAAGTAAAGTAAGATGTTAAATCTAGGATCAATATACTTAAAGGAGATTTGGATCTACATGACTTGCCGCACAATCAAAAGGTCTTTAATTAGTCTTTTGAAACTCTCCCAATGAACACATGATCCTTTGAAACATCGGAAACTACACGCTAACACACGAAACAAGAAAAAAAGACTAATAGACTATAAATAAATAGTACAAGTAAAGTTCATAAATAGGTAGAATATAAATTTAGATGAATTATGGGACTTGAACGACCTTATTCCAAATTCGTTTAAATTAGTTATGAATTTTACATGTTTTAACCAAACTAAATCCTATTTAAAATATTTAAATGATTTACTACATCATTAAACTAAACCCTATTTAAAATATCTAAATGATTTTCCACATCATTATTATTTATTTTTAACTAGAACAGGAGGTTAATGACATCAGCCGTGAACAGAGATGACTAAGGTTAGTGACATATGGGACCCACATGTCAAAGAGAAAAAGTTTGGTCCTCTATAGACCAAGTCCACAGAAGTGGCCTACAATGGTCCAAAGGAATGTATGGCTATGATTGGTTTGACCAGTGTTGACCTACATCCGATGGCTCACATTGGATCCGATTAGAAGGATGCTGCACTAAAAGAGGGCCTTGATTTGATGATGCTTAGAGGGAGTGGATAGGCATTTCCTCAAATTTTAAAACTTTCAGTGAAATTAGACATAGTCAGATAGTTTGGTGTTGGGTGAAAAAGTTCAATTATGGAGGAGTCAGCCAACCCAAACTATATAACGATACAAAAACAATATGTGCCTAGATTGTCTAATTGTTGTAAGACAATCCAAGTAAAATAGGAAACTTAACTTAAGCAATTTATCAAGATTCAATTTATAAAAACTACTTAAGCACACTTTCTATAAGAGAAAGCTCGTGATTGATAGAGCTAAGAATCACTATAAGTATAAGATAAAAAGCGGTAAATGCAAGGTAAAAGCGAGAAAAGGAGATTGATTTATTTATTGAAGTTCGGTTCCAATTGATCCTAATTCTCCATTAAGGAGGAATGAAGAGTCGGGTCTCAATTAACTCTTTCTCTCTCCAAGCAACCTTTGATGCAGCTTTGGTCTCCAAGCAACTACCAAGGCCTAGCTCTATCTCCAAGTGGCCACCAAGGTCCCGAGCTTAGACAATGAGCTATAACCTCCGGCGCAAATAACATGTGGAAAAAGATAGCAACCTACATTTAGAATGTGGCTTTAGAGGTGTTTGAAGTGACCAAAGGCAGTAGATATGAACCTAAAGGTACTTAGTAGTAGAACGAGAAAGTCTAAAGGGCTATTAAGGAGAAGAATGATTGCTATAGGCTCTTATACTATGAAAAGAGTACGGATGACATAGAGAAGTACAAGCTAGCAAAAAAAACAGCAAAAAGAGTTGTGAGTGAGACATAGGGACAAACTTATGAGTATCTTTACCAACAATTGAGTATGAAGGAAGGAAAAAAAGACATCTATAGGATTCTTATGGTTCATGAGAGAAAAATAAGAGATCTCAAATAAGTTAAGTGCATTAAGGATGGGAGAGAGCTCTTAGTGAAGAATGATGATATCAAACATATAGATAGCAAGAGTATTTTGATAATTTGTTTAATGGTAACAATGAGAATAATTTTTTTAGTTGAATAACTCTTTTTATGACACCAATAGATGCTTTATATGGAGGATCTAAGAATATGAGTTCAGAGAGGTATTTAAAGGATGAAGTGGGGATAAAAAATGGGCCTTGATGCTATAAGGCGTGAAAATATCTCAAAGATTTAGCTATAGTATGCCTAATAAAGTTATTCAACCATTTTTTAGTTGAACAAGATGCTTGAAATATGGAGGTGAAGTATATTAGTAATGATATACAAGAATAAGTGAGATATTAGAATTATACTAATTACTAGAAAATTAAGTATGAGTGGAATAATATGGATCTTTATGAACCAATTTAGTTTTATGCATAGAAGATCAACTATAGAAATAATTTTTTTGATAAGACAAGTTATGGGGCGGTATACTAAGCATAAGAAAGGCCTATATGGTTTTCATTTACTTAGAAAAAGACTTATAATAAAATACCAAAAAATATTATACGGTGAACTTTGGATAAACATAAAGTTCCAATAAAGTTTATTGTCATCATGTGAGTAGAGTTTGAACAAATAATAAGAATACATGACTTCCTGATTAAAATATGATTATATCAGGGGTCGGCTTTAAGCCCTTATCATTTTTAATTAGTCATGGATAAATTTATAAGGGACATACAAGAACATATCTCTTGATGTATTTTTTTCACGGATAATGTAGTGTTAGTCAATGAAAGTCGAGTGAGAGTGAATAAAAGCTAGACTTGTGGTGGCAGACTAGGCTTATCAAAACTAAAACTGAATATATGATATGTGACTTTTGTATTACTATATATAAGATGGAAAATATTAGTTTGAGGGTCAAGTAGTGCCCAAGAATAATATATTTTGCTATTTGGGATCGATACTATAGAGATATGATGATATTGATGAAGATGTTAGGTAAAATCAATGTGGGGTGGATGAAATGTCGAAAAGCATTTGATATTCTTTGTGAAAATAAGTTACCCTAAAAGATAAAATTTATATTTACGATGTTATATGATATAGAATATTAGGCTATAAAAATACGATATATTCAATAGTTAAGTATTATGAAGATATACATGTTACATTGGATTTATGGCATATAAGAATGGATTAGATTTAAAATTATGATAAACATGATAGACTAGGAGTAGCACCAATTAAAAAAAATTATCTAATGTTAATTGAAATGGTTTAGATATAGACCTTCAAATATGCATATGTATAGTAAATCCTAAGGTGAGATTATAATGTGAGCAAAGGTATGAGAATGCTAAAATTAATATGGGAGGATGCAATAAAATAAGAATTAAATTGTTAGAATATTTTCAAATTTTTGGCGTTGAATAGAAGTGCATGAAGTATAGTTATTTTTTATCTTAATCTTAATATGTGGGTTTTATGGGTTTTATTTCTAATATACTATAATTTGCTTAAAATTAAAAGAATTGATGATGGTGATGTATGCTTGATAAATATATATCAGGAATAGTCCATTCAAAATAAAATTATGAACAAAAATGTTAATACAAAAGTATTTAAAAATTACAAGTGAAATAATATCGATGAATAATTTTAGCTCTGACCAAAAATAAATTAATATCAATGGAATTTTTTTGCAAAACAAATTCCATAATAAATACCTAAATTACTAATAAAATTAAAGTTTAAAAAAATAGTTGTGTACATGTTGAATATATTGTCTGAGAGTAATTAAAATTTAATAAAAATATAGTTATTTAATTACCGTGAAAATATCAAATATCTAGATATTTTTAATTTGAATTATTAACTAAAAATATTATAAAAACCAATGTGAAAGATGAATATTGTTTTTCAATAAAATAGAATTATCTAACCTCACATAATATCCATATCTGCAATAGCCTAGAATGCACACATATTGACAATTTAGAGTTGGTAGGAGTATGGTAAAGCAATGGTTGAACACTATTACAGCATGAATGGTGGACTAGGATTCTTAAACATAACTAAAAAAGAGCTCAAAAAGAAGTCACCAAGTTTGCCCTATAGGACTAAAAATTTCCATATTAACCAGAGAAAAATATAGATATTTTTGGTTGATTTCATATAGCACTTGAATTTAAAATAATAAATAATAAAAATAAAAGAAAGTGTCAGTGTCAAATACTACCTCTATCAAAACAAGTTGGCTTTTAAAAAATCTAATACAAATTAGTAGTTAGACGAATAGATTAAGTTACTCCTAATCAATAGGAATTTGTATTGTCAGGTGGGCTAATAGAAAGAATTTATCTTAAGGTGAAAGGCTGCAAATCAACTTGATTTTTTTAGGATAAATTTTGAACACTACAAATTAACTCTTTTTGGATGGTGGGAGTACCATAAATTTGAAAAGTCAACGATGAACACAAATGATTGGAATTTGAATAAAAACCATAGTTATCTATTAAAACCATATAACCTTTTTGCCACTTTGTTGAAGGAAAAGCCAACAACTAAAGCAAGAAAAATTCTAGTAGATAATAGATATCAAGGGGCTGGCGAGATAGAAAAGTAGAGGAAGAGAAGAGAGATGAAGAGAAATAGAGGGTCAAAGTTAGTATATAGATGGAGAAATGCAAGCAGCTCTCCATCACCCTTGAATAGATACAAACTTGCTATTATTAGCCGAACAAAAGAAATTCTAGCGGTATGTGATTGTGTGAATGTATAGAAATGCATATTATCAACTTGCAAATATGTGAATATCTATTATAATTTTGAGTAATATTATTAAATACCAGAACTTTTAAAATAAATCTAGCCACGCAAATGTGAAGGGCACTAGTTAAAATTTGGTCTGCTTTCTTTATGGAGCAAGGTGCTTTCGGCCCTTTACTTTATAGGCCGTACATTTTCTCTTGGGCTTAACTAAAACAAAAGCTATGGTAGACCAAAATCACTTATGGCCGTTTGTCGGCCGTAGGTAAGCCAAATTTGATCTGATCCGGAATTCGGTCACATTTGCTAATTAGCCGTCGAGGGCGGACAATCGAAACCGAAGTTGGCTGAATTTACTTATGGAGCAACCTCGGCCGAAAGAATTTCAGGCCGTAATTTCTGCGGTGCGGTTAGTAGGTCGTGATTTCTCTGAAGGCCGCTTATTTGCTTGGTTCCTTTTATTTGTTATGTTATGGGCTGCTTCTTTGCCGGCCGTTCACTTTGTTTTCTCCAGGGGCCGTGACTCTCGCCTGGGCAAGCCTTGTTCTTCTAGGCTGTGATTTTTAGCAGGAAGCTATTAAGAAACTGTCCCGAGTTTTTTTAAAAGAACTTTTAAATATAACTATAGTATTTTAATTATAACTCACGATGATCGGCACAATCTTTGACAAAGGATGGCAAATGTGAACGCTGATGGAGCTTGTTGTGCATTTGAACAAATTCTTCTGCGGACCTGTAGTCGCCAAACTCGAAAGAATTATGCCACGCAGGTCAGCACTGGCAGCAGCCGGGGAAAATCAAAAGTTTCGGCGTCGAAGCAGCGGCTCACGGATCTGTTACATCTGGAAGCGCCTCTGCTGTAAAAATACTCAGAAAACTCGGTGAATCCACGAGCAGAAGCGCAAAACGTACGAAACAATGGCCTCAGCCTCACCTGCTCCCAGAGTCAACGCCTTTCCTCTTCTTCCGCCCGAGTTGAAGTCCCAATCCAAGAGTCAGCGGCAGCTTCCAGAGCAGATTAGAGAAAGAGATGGCCGCGCTGCTGGGCATCCTCCTCGCGGCCTTCCTCGCCGCCGTCCCTTTCGCGCTCCGCCTGCTCCACTCCTTCCTGTGGGTCCCACGCCGCCTGGAGCGCCGGTTCCGCCGGCAGGGCATCCGGGGCCCTCCGCGCCGCCTGCTCTCCGGCAACGCCGCCGACTACCGCGACCTGCTCACTGCCGCCCAGTCCGCGCCGCTCGCGTCCTTCCACCATGCCGTCGTGGCGCGCGTCGCGCCGCACTACCGCGAGTGGCCGGAGCGGTACGGCCGACCGTTCGTGTTCTGGTTCGGACCCCGGCCGCGGCTGGTGGTCTCCGACC
The DNA here is from genome assembly GCA_030770085.1 of Oryza coarctata. NCBI lineage: Eukaryota > Viridiplantae > Streptophyta > Magnoliopsida > Poales > Poaceae > Oryza > Oryza coarctata. The sequence continues at coordinate 13,816,415 of CM061471.1, forward strand.
CCGAGGTCGTGAAGACCGTGCTGACCGACTCCACGGGGACCTTCGGAAAAGCTGGCCCCGGCGGCAACAACCCGCTCGCGCGGCAGCTCTTCGGCGAGGGGCTGGTGGGGCTCACCGGGGAGACGTGGGCGCGCCACCGCCGTGTGATCGCGCCGGCGTTCAACATGGAGAGGGTCATGGTAAGAAGGTGTGGATTGTGTTAGAAAATGTGTCATTAATTATTATGCTTATACATCATGTTGGCAACTTATCGCTGTCAACAATTACAAAGGACTAGAAACAATATCCTCAAACATATGTCCATATGCAATAATGTAAGCCTTGCTAAAATGTTCATTACTCAATTCTTAGATGTAAGTTGTGTCATATGTGAACTCAGTTACTCTCCAAGGCTAGGATCCTGTAAAGAACTGCCAAATTTGCTGTGGTCTAACTTCTTTCTACAATTCTACTAACTTCGATTTAAATTTCTATGGATGTATCTACCACGGAATGGAATTTATCCTCTCTTTTTTAAAAAAAAACGATGTTCTTACATATTGATTTATTTTGGAAATGAAACATTTTTTTATACATATTTCTTTAGGACAAGTAAATAGTACTCTATCCAGGTTAAAAATAATTGTCGTTTTGGACAAGGACACAATCTCGAAAAAATAACTTTGACCACTAATTTTTATTATAATACATATAGAAATATCAATAAATATATGTTTTTATTGAAGTACTTTTAAAAGCAATTTATACATATAGTCTTTATGTTTCTAAGGCAAATATTTTAGAAGTTATAATATTTAAAGTTTTTAAAGTTTAACATTAGTATTATTTAAAACGATAATTATTTTCAACCTGGAGGGAGTAGCGATCAGCATGTCATTTGTAAATGGTAGCTTTTTTTTAACAAATACGACATGTTGTAGGGAGAAAAATCCATCTCCTGTTTTGTAGACTGTTTTCTTGGTAAATAAACTTCTCCCTTCTATTAGTAATATTCTGATGTGATTGAGAGTTGCACTATGAATAATTCATTAATAAAATGGCTTCCTGCTAAGATAAAATTCTTATTCCTTTCAGGGTTGGATTCCAGAAATAACAGCTATCATCTCATCCATACTGGATAAATGGGAAGTTCAAAATAAAGCACACGCTGAGTTTGAGATAGATGTAAACAAAGAATTCCACACTTTGATTGCAGATGTCATTTCCTGTGTGGCATTTGGAAGTAGCTACGAGGAAGGAAAACGAGTTTTCCAATTGCAAGAGGAGCAGCTAAAACTTGTTATTCTTGCAATGAGGACTGTGTATATTCCTGGCTTCAGGTGAGGTATCTCTGTCTCTTAGCTTGCTTGGGACTCATGCTTTTCAAACGCCACAATTGAGGGAGAAAATTGTGACATCTTTCTCTAATAGGTTTGTCCCAACAAAGAAGAACCGAAGAAGGAAGATCCTAAACCAGGAAATCCGGAATTCCTTGCGCAAATTGATTGAGATTAATGGAAGGAAGTGTGAGGATTCCAACAATTTGCTTGGGATGATGTTATCCGCTAGTAAAATTGATAGTGAATTCAAAATGGGAATTGAAGAAATAATTGATGAGTGCAAGACTTTTTACTTTGCGGGGAAAGAAACAACAGCTACCTTGTTGACATGGGCAACTCTTCTTCTAGCTTTACACCAAGAGTGGCAAAACAAGGCTCGCGATGAAGTCCTTCAAGTGTGTGGCAAGTATGAGCACCCAAAAGCAGAAAACCTGAGTGGTCTTAAAATTGTGAGTCCATCTATTTTGTACCTTTTATGTTATCTCCTTTCTTGAATGCAGCATTTAATTCTTTATTTCATGTTTGAATGCAACCAGGTAAATATGGTATTAAAAGAAACCCTCAGGTTGTATCCTCCGGCCGTGTTTCTCAATAGGATAACCAACCGGGATGTCAAGCTAGGCAAACTTGACATTCCGGCTGGTACGCAGCTCCAGTTGCCTATTCTTGACATTCATCATGATGTTAACATATGGGGCACCGATGCAGATGAGTTTGATCCATCAAGGTTTGCAGAGGGCAAGAGCTATCACCTTGGCGCATACTTTCCCTTTGGGATTGGCCCTACCATCTGTGTTGGCCAGAATCTTGCAATGGTTGAAGCAAAGGTGGCCCTTGCAATGATCCTTCAGCGCTTCACGCTTGTTGTCTCACCGTCCTATGTTCATGCACCAATGCTTGTAGTCACACTCCAACCCCAGTATGGTGCTCAAGTTCTTGTCAGCAAGATTTGAGACTTCGATGGATCTATGGGTGGATTTCCTGGTTTTTGCAGTAAGTATGGTGATGCAGCAGACATTATGTATTATATCTTTGGGAGCAGTTTTGAAAGGGCGTTTCTATCAGAAGTGGAATTTGCTGGAGCCGTGGGAGCATTTTCCATGTACAAACAGCTCTTAGTACCTGCAGAAATGTACGGAAAATAAAATGTTTGCAACTCTTCATGTTTTTGCCATGTACAAATAACTCTTGCTGAAATGTACACAAAATAAAATGGTTTGCAATTGTAAATATTCCAGTTTCTCTCCCTTTTTTGCATCATCTACTGCATATGTTGTCATATTTAGTTGTTTGTCCGGTGTGATCAGGCATCTGGCATCCCCACCATTAGGGCTGGTGAAATCTATATATCTTAAAACCATCTGTCCATAAAGCTCCGTCCCATCCTAGCTTCCAAGGCAAATCAAACCAAACGATTTTAAGACTTAACCGAGCTTTTAAAAGGGAAGGGAGGATATTACATTCATTCAAGCATCTAATTAATTAGCACGAACCAGCAGCACAAGAGCACATCTAAAGAATTTTCCTCTGAAGTCAGATTCGATTAACCACATCTAGATCACATCAAATCTTCCCGACGATGTCATTTTTTTTCCCTCTCCGACGGCCGGCTCCAGATCTCAGGCGCGCGCCCTAGCTTCTTGCCAACATTTGCCCTTGACAAAAACGGCAGGCAAGGCAGGCAGATCGAAGCAGACGTATGTACGTCCGTGCGCCATGGCCGTGACCGCGTCATTGGAGAGGGAGAGAGCTGGAAGCCGAGATGAATCGATTGAAGAATCGAAGAGACAGCCGCACATGCTAATCCCCTTCTTGCTGAATGCGTCTCGCGATCGCTTGCTCGAATGGTTTTCGTTTGGCTCCTCGTCGTCGATCAGTGGAGGCCCAGCAGGCGCCGGAGCTCCCGCGTCGCCGAGTCGTCCACCCCTGCCGCGGCCGCGGCGGCGGTAGCCCTGGAGGAGGAGGAGGAGGAGGAGGAGAACCGCGGCAGCGGAAGCGCCCGCGGTGATGGCGACATGGCCCCGTACGCCGGCCCGGCGTACGCGTCTGCTGCCGCGCCCGCCGCCGCCACCTTGACCCGGACCACCCGCGTCACGACGGGCGCCGCCTGCTGGCGCGGCAACCGCCTGGTGGCGTGGGAATGGGAACGGGCGCGGACGCGGTCGAGGCAATCGTGCGGGCGGAGCACCTCCGTCCCCATGGCGCGCGCGACGCGAACTCGCTTGGGTGGGTCGTAGCCTACGAAACGGTTAGCGGTGTAGGAGGGTGGGGTTGGGTGAAGCGTGGCGGCTTCCACCCCCTCTCCCGGCGGCGTCCCCGCTGATCGGTCGCTTCCTCTATACGATCGCCTGGTTTCCACGGCGTGCAACGGTGGTCTCCGCTTTTAAGGCACCCGCTTTCTTCCCGGAGGAGGCGGCCGCCCTACACCGAACGGACGAAGGCGCGGGCATACAGGAGGGGGTGTAGCTAGTTGGCGCTCGTGCGCCACTAGAATAACTCGCGCTCACGTCGAGGGCGGACTTCGTCGTAGGACACGGGACTCCATGTCGAGCCATCTTCTCTCTCCATTTCAAGATCTGAATTTCTCTATATATAAGTCACTTAAAACTTTCAACTCGTACAGTAAAACTTTCAACTAAAAATTACAACACGTCCAATAGGTGTCTTGAGTAACTTTCAACTCAAAACCTAAAGAGAAAAGGGCCGTAACTAAAAGAAAAAATAAGATGAAAAAGACTAATACCGAGACCGAAAAATTCGGTACTACCTCAATCTTCCAAATTTTATTTAATCAATTTGGTTACTAAGCCTAAACTAATTGGCCAAAAAAACTAAAATTTAGCTATTATATATATCCTACCCTTAATCCCTCACCCTCGATTTCAATCCTCACACTGTTGTAAAAAAAGAGTTGCATAGTAGCCAACACTTGGTGGGTGTCACTCCATATTTACCTAGTGTTGCGATGTCAGTGACATCCAATGGTCATGCCAGATGGTGGCGACCATGGTGGTGCCTCCTCTACTCGAACTCCTCTGTGTGGCTCCTCCTGACAAACGGCGTCCTCATTGTTGTCTTCATAGTTTTGGCACCACCTCAGCCTCCATAGCTCTATTGGCAATGAGATCTAGAGGGGGCCATAGGTCTAGAGTGTCTCCTCCATGGCCTTGCTGACAATTTGATGACTTGTGCTACACTGCTTGATCGTACTCTCTTCTGTCTCCACTCCTTTGTGGACAATTCATGTGCCACCGTCTCCTTTGTTTCAACATTGCCGCTGCCTCCATAGCTTCACCAATGATGGGATCTAGAGGAGGCCATAGATCCAATGACTCCTCCATGGCTTCACCTATGATTTGACCACATGTGATGTGTTACCCCTCCTACTCTTCTCTGCCTCCTCTACAACGGTGTGATTGTTTGTTTTTCTATGATTATTTTTGGCTATCAATACCTCTTTTGCATTCAATTCCATTGTATAATTGTATCATCGATTGATTTTTTTTGCTATGAATAAGTGGTGGTTAGTTTGGTGAGACCAAATTGAAATAATCAAAGAAGTTCTCAGTCTTATATTTTGTTTAAGACGGATAAGTTCTAAGAATCAGATGGTCAAAATTTTATTAGATCTAATACCGAGACCAAATTGATCAGACCGAAAGCCCACCCCTATCAAAACCTCAAAACTTTCAACTTAAAAATTAGAAACTTTTAACTCAAATCTGAAAAAATTAGAAACTTTCAATTGAAAAAAATCTCAAAACTTTCGATTAAAAATGTGAAATTTTCATACACAAAATCCTAAAAATTTTGAATCAAAATTATTTTATTTTTTTTTAAATCAACTAGAAAAGGATCTTGTCATAGGAGAAAAAAGAGATCCCAAGCTTGCTAGTATCTTCCCGTAGAGGAGGAAGAAACATAGGGGAGCATCAAGAAAGGATTCTAATCTCCTTGACGCCTTGCGATGGAGGAGAAATATGGGTGGGGTGTAGCGCTATTGGAAGAGGAGGGGGATGAGATTTAATCTCTTTGGTCTAAGAGCAAGAGCAACATCGACACGTTGCTAGGATGTCTCAGTGGCGGATGAGATATGGGGAGCAGCAACGACTCGTGCTCAAGCTCAGACGAGCGATGTAGAGCAGCAAAAAAGGTGGGCGAACACAAAGAGATAATGTGAGACCGTTGGCTGAAAAGAGAAATGGGAAAGAAGAGGATAGTGCATGGGCTATGCATAGACCTAGTGGGATTAAACAGTGCACCACTAACAAAGCTGTGCGAATTAGTGTGTATTTGAGAGAGGGAAAATAATAGGTTAAGAAAATAAGTAAAATATGGTGAGTTATTACCATATAATTAATTAAGTATTATTTATTTTTTTAAAAATAGATTAATATAATTTTAAAAGGAACTTTTTAATACATTTAAAAAAAACATATTTCCAAAAACACACGTGCGTGATCTCCGTGCTCTCGAACGGGAGCCTCTATCCGAGGAGGCAGCCATGGGAAGAAAATAAACGCGGTTGCGTGGGCCGCGGGCATATCATTCCCGCGTGATGCCGTGCGAGTGCAGGCCGCCAGCGCGAGGCCCAGGGCGAGCCAGGCCATGCTTTGCCGCGACCGCTCGTTTCTCGTGAGATACGAGCCGAAACGCAGTGGAATTGGGAGCACGCGCCGACGCGCGCGTCGTGCGTGCCGTCGTCGTTGTCGCGGTGGAGCGGAGCGCGCCCACTTGGGCGCCGGCGCCGGAGGCGGGTCTCCAGGGGTTCGGGAATCCCCTGGAGCCACACGTAGAGACGCGGGCGGGAGGGGCCAGCTAGGATAAGGCGCGCGCGACCGCTGCGATTGGGGCGCTTGTGAACACCGTGGCGCCACGTGGAGAGGACGTTCCGCTGCAGCCGCCAAATTTCCAGTCCCCCCGCGCGCTCGTCCCTTTTCTCTGTTCTCCCCCTCTTCTTCTTTTCCGCGATCGCACCTCGCCCACGCGCCCCCGCCACGCACAAGCTCTGCAGCTCTCCAGCTTCGTTGGAACTCGGAAGCTCTCCGATCTCAGGTAAGTAGCAACGGCGTCATGCACGATACTGCTCGATAGATCTCCTCGCCGCCGGCAATCATGAAGCTAGCGAAGGTTGTGTTTGCCGTGTATAGGTGAAGCAAGCTTGGAGGGGGAAGATCAGGTCATCAGGATCACAGGATGCCGTCGGTTTCGAGGGCCGTGTGCGTGCAGACGGCGAGCGGGAACGGCAGGAGGAACAGAGATGGGGCGGCCGCCGCCGGCCGCCGATCTGTCGTGGCGCAGAGAACGCGGCACGCCAAATCGGAGGCCATCCGCTCGGGGTCCGGCGGTTCGGCGCGGGGCTGGCATGGCTCGCCTCCCAGGGCAGTGGCGGCGCCGATCCCGACTACCAAAAAGGTAACCATGCATGCAGCTCCTCGTTGGCTCACGCGCGCATTTGTTGTGTTTGACACACCGTTGACTCGATCGTGCGAGCATCTGTCACCGGTTCGACGTAACAGCCCTCGATCGTGCGAATATCTACCACTGGTTCGACTGGCATTCTTAGGAGCCCGGAACAAACCATCGTATAGTTCACCAGGTAGCACCGTAGCAGGGATGCGCGGATGGCCAACCCATTGAGCCACATAAAGCTAGGGGGTGGGGGGTGAAAACGGTCACGAAAATCCTCTTCCACCGACGCTCGTTTCCCATTTTTACCAGCCGAGAAATATAAAAATGGTTACGACGAAAACGAAAATAAAAGTGGTAAAGAATATGAAAATAAAAATAGAAACGATTGTGATATATATCTACCATTTCTAAATTTTACATTAATTACCATTTTTTATATTATGATAATTACCATATTTCTGAATATATCGATATTTATGGTTTATTTCTTTATTTGACTATAATTTTGAGGTCATCAACTGCTCAACTAAATCCCTAACTTGAGCACAAGGTTAAAATGAAGACAATTTGCTATTTACATAGTGTATAGTGTAACCTTGAATTTATTTTGTTATACTATATATATATTATGCAAATTTAAATATGAGATTTTACTATTTAATATTTTTGATATTTATTACTGGTTTCCGATTCATACCAATTTATTTCTGTTCGTATAGTTCCGTTTCTGGTTTTATGATATTTCTGTTTATATTTTCATCTTTATCATTTTTAATTCCTTTCCGAGAAAAATATGTTATGAAAATAGTCTTCTGACCATTTCCATCTGTTTTCATCCCTATAAAACGCCCCTTTTTTTCTACCCACTAGAATTCAATCCCTGTGATTGACACTTTGTCTCATTTATGGGAATATATTCGGATGTTATCTCGTGTATCTTCTTTTAAAAAATTAATGTAAATAGTGATAAAAAATAATAATATAGAGTACAATAATATTTAAAAATTAAGTTCAAATTCAACCTACATATTAAAAAATAAAAAAGATAAATTTAGGTATAAATAGTACCATTAAATTTATTTATGAGTTGAGTTTAAATCTAAGATTTTGTGAAGTGCGATATATATGTTGTATAAATATTATTAATTTTTTTTAAATTTTTATAACTATTTAGATTACTTTAGATAAACGAGAGAACATTCCTCTCCTCATTTATCTAGAGTATGCACAGATGCATGCATTCAATCAACAGACAAGTAGCCCGTTTGGGACCTTTGTGTTTCTATGACGTTCCCTCTTCTAGGGATGAAGTATGTAGTAGGATGCACACACGTGATGGTGTAATTGCGGGCATGTGTGATTCGGTATAAAAAAAAACAACACCTTTGCTAGTTCTTAACCGGTATAATTGTCGGTTTTTGAATTGGCAGTGTGCTAGTCACTATCACTGTCGATCCAAGGCATGAATAGATAGTGATATATAGAGCATCACTGCTAATTCTAGTTACAAATCGACAGTGATAGTGATTTTGAGGCCCTTAAAAATATGCAATGCCAATAGATTTGTTGATTCGCATTCACTGATCCAACAAAACAACTTCATTTCATTCATAAATTTAACAATAGAAAGTTTGTTGAAGAACAAAATTGATCCAACAGAAAGTTTGTAACAGATTCACTTCATTCGCCAATCCAACGGTGTGGTTTCATCGATTGATCAACTGCATCTTTGCATTGTGATGAACAACAATAGAACAAAATATTTCAAGAAAAAAATTTCCCTCATCATGCAGCTTCTAAAAATAGATCAAAATTGACCCTACATCTCTTCTCCTCACCATCTTCAAAGATGTAGAGGGTAACATAGCAGACACATCTGCTGACAAACTCCCCTCCATAGGATTTGGTGGCTCCAAGCTTAGCATGGTCAAATCTGACTCTACAGAGCCTCATCTCTATCGTCTATTATTATCAAATATACTGTATGACCTCCACTGCCATTACTTTAGTGAGGTAATGTCACTATGTTTCGAGAGTAAGGAAGCCGTGGCGTATTAGCAGGAGGTGGAGCACTCTGCATGAGGAGAGAGGGAGGAAAGGAAAATAGCAATAATGATAGTATCATTATTAGTTTATATCCTAAATTATTAGTAAAAAAGTATAATTATCGGTTATAGATAAGATAAAATATTGTAAATGACGTGCTTGGCTTCACACAATGCTCTTTGCCTAAATTTGGTTAGCATACTGATAGCTATTATAAAGTTTCTTAGATGGATAGGATCGAGAATCGAGATTAAGATATGTGGTATGCTATTTGCGAGAGATTTTACAAGGTAGGGATAAAATATTTTCGCATTATCAAGACGAGGATGATGTTACCACATCGAGAAACGCTACCATCGACCCTGTTTCCTATAACTATACTATCAAAAATCCTATTTTAGATAATAGAAGCTACAACCAATTATTAAAGGTGTTAATCAAATGACTATGAATTATAAACCATAATTTAATTAAAAACAAGAAGTTACTTAGATAACAACTATTGCTAAACTTTCCTCTATTTTGGCGAGAATCTATATTACCATTTGTTTTAGCTCAGTGCCTATCGTGTTTGTAAAGATTATCATCGATTAGAAAAAAAGAAATAAAAGTATGCAACTTAATGATAATAAAACAACTATAGTTGAGTACGCTCATAGGTGCAAACTGCCGAAAGCTGAATCATTCCATCACTTGGAATCTTGGGGTAAGAAACTGCAATGATATTTTATTTATACAGACCTAGTGACTGTCAATCAATTTGGTAGGCTTTCTAGTTACCTTAGATATTTCCTTTTTTTTTTCCATGCACTTCACAGAGGCATCTGAGATTCTGGATTGCCAAGCCCATGGTTTCACCAAAACCAGAAAAACAGACAGTTACATGCAAATAATTTTTTCATCAGTCTCAGTACATCAAGAATGTGAACGGAATCGAGCCTGGAATCCATGGTGAGACAGGGGCCAAATTCATCTTAGCAATCTAGCAAATTGATTAAGCATTTAACCTGGTAGGCTCGACCATTAGGCAAGTGGACAAGGTTGTGATCATGCAGGTAAAAAAACTAGGATTTAAGTACTTTTCGCCGCGGTTAAATCCAAGTGTTTACGGGCCCTTTGACAGCGATCTAGCCAAGTAGCACGGAGGTGTATTAACACATGCATGAATGGAATATATTTCTCCCTGGTGCAGAGGGGTTCATTTAACTTGTCATCATCACGGACCTACATTAGGGGCATGCCACGAATTTCTTGTTTATTCATCAAATGTTCGGTAGCAATAATGTTCCCATGTTCACTTGTGCATGTTGCTAATTTTCTTATAAGGTGACGTTTAAATCAAATCATGTTTTTTGCAAGTTAAATCATGATTTTTTAGGACTAACTCAAGTCATGGTGAATCATATATGGTTGTGCTAATGCCGTGCAATTGCTTGAATCGGCCGATACTGCAATACATGGTTCTGTACTCTGATTTTGCCCGTAGTTCAGTCCGTTCCCAGTTAAGTCTTAAGGGTGTTTTGGTTTATTACCTAAACCAACCACAAAAAAAGATGGTACTCCTCTGTTCCAAGATTAGTTATATTTTGGGACGGAGTGAATACTTGCAAATTATTTATATATAGACTTATTTGGTTTGTTGTTAAAAAACGACAATTGACAATATTTTGGCAAGATTAAATAAAACTTAAGGGAAATTTTTTTTATACAAGTAATACCAAATATATTTGATAGGGCAAATTTTTGATGGAGTTCTGTTTCTTGACTTTGTTAGTAAAGCTAAATCAATATCAGGATTGATATTCAGTCTTTTTTTATGGAGTATTTGACCCTGACAAAATTTTGGTATGGCATATTAATATAGTAGGATAGCAAACTGAACTAGCCCTAAATTAACTTTGCCTATTTTAAGTATAACATTGGCTAAAAGCCAAACCTATCCTTAGTTAATACTAGAAAATATATTTTTCTTGATCTAAGATAATTGCTGTAGAAATGAATGTCGCTACACATATCAAGACGTTGTAGCATCTATCTCTAGGTATATGTGATGTAGTCACGTTCACGGTCACAGAACATAAAAATATATCGGATGGTTCTGTTCAAAATATGCTGGGATTTGTCACTTGTCAGTTTCATGCCCTTCCTATTAGAACCACAAGAATGTAATTTTTTTAAAAAAGGACAAGAACAGAACCGGTTTATACTGTATTTTATTCTGTATTTCATTTCTGGGGCATCATGCGTTTTCGTTTGCTGCAAAAACCGCCATCTTGCATATGAAACCAGACTTTCAACTCCCCACAGATTCTGCCGAGTATAGTTGATTAGTGGTAAATAAATTCTAATTAGGACAGAATGCCATATTATCAACGTTAGCGACAGGCAGACAAACACGTTTATAGGTATGCATACCTTGTTTCAAATAGGTCCAACGATGTTTGTCAGTAAAGACTCTAAGGTGCTGTTTGGCTAGAAAATGGAAACGTAAAGGTAAACGCTATTAGAAAGTGCTGCAAATGTAAACAAATTAAGGGATTACTTGCTTTGTTTGGTTCTTCTCCGGTAATGAGATTGGAACGCGATAACTGAAGAGATGAGATGAAGTCTGCCTGTGCAATTAATCAATCAGAAGAGCAATTAATCTATCCTTCTCGCGAGTTGGGAAACCACCATCTCCTCGCCGCTCGGCGACTCGCTCGCCTGTGTTGCCAAGAAGAATGGAGAGCGGTATCGCATTACGCAAGATTGGAGCGGTATCAAATTTCTACATCGCTGTAATCGGTTACATGGGAGTTGATTGCAGTGGGTGTGAAACAAACAAGATATACGTAATCGGTTAGCACGGTAATCAGATTGCGTTACAAATGAAGGAACCAAACACCATCTAAATGTGTGCATGGTTGCAATGAGATTATGAGACCCGTAATGTAGGTGGTTTTTAGGGGGAAATGTTATGTCTGGATGAGCTAGACTTCTCAGCATTCTAAACTTCAAACAAGCTAAATTACTCCGTAAATTCTTAGTTGAATGTTTTCAGTGTGTTTAGAAGAAGATTCTGCTGCGTGTCACTTACCACATGGCGATTATGTGATGTGGTTTGGCTACACAAGAGATGACATTAACAAAATAATCAAGTCCATATCTCTATCTTTCTTTCCTATCTAATTACACGTCATTTCTTCAGTTACACGATGATATGTCGAGTAATCTCCTCATATATAAAGATCAGTGAAGTATAAGTGAGCACGAAATACGGCTAAATAGTAGCGATGTCATAAAAAATGACAGAGGATTGATAGTGGAAGAGTTAGTGAAGTAGAGATCTATATGCGGTGCCTACTTTTATGCCCAATGGATGCATATGATTTCGAACTCTGCGGCACCTCTATTTTTATCCACTCTATAGTGACTTTTATCTTTGAGCTTAACTCACTAGCTTGCAATCTGTTATATCATTTTCTATATTTATCACATCCACCAAGGATTTTTTTTGACGTAAAAGGTAGAGATTGCTCTATCTTATAGCCATTTTTTTATTAATGAAAGGTGGGGAATACAAAGTAATGAAAAAAGAGACATAATGGGGAGTTAGTTAGAGAATGTACAAAAATAAAGAAAGGAAAGAAAAAAAACCCAAAAGAAGCTATACAAGATGGACTAAAAAAATGGTGAATTGCTTATGCAAAAGGTTGATCTTTAACTTGAGCTTGGCACTTGCTTGGTGCTCCAAAGATCAAACATTTTCAGGATCTGTTGTATCATATCAGGCAATCTGTGGTTTTGCTTGTTGAAAATACAAGTATTCCTCATCTTCCTTATGGGCACATGCTGCAAATCTTATTGGCCAAATGTTGTTGTTGATGCGGTCAATGGCAATGGTGTCTTCCATAAAGCACTAAATGGAGCTTGATCTGTTGGCGATGCTGCTTAATCCTAGGAGTTTTCACAAATTCGTGGCTGGGCGACATTTAAAAATAGTGTGATCAGTTGTTTCTAAAGCTAGGAAGAGATCACAATATGGGTCTATAGTTTATTTCTTGTTAGCCATTTTGGTTTTAGTATCTTTTTCCATAAGAAAACCTTACAGGTGTTTGGTATGGCATTTAACTAGATGAAATTAATGACTTTCTATAGTGTTCCATGAAAGGTCAAGAGTAGGTATGCATTCAAAGTTGTGCACTGATGTGCAAGGTAGATAAGTTCTCTTTGATATGGTGCTATAGGGTTTGGAGCGAAGCCATTTAGTAGAGCCTGAATCATATGCTGATCTAGTTGTGCTAGGTGAGATAGATTCTAATGGAGTTGTAGTTGCTAGGTCTAATCAATAAATTGTTAGGCAACTGTGCAGGATTTTCTAAAGCAAAGGACTATAGAGTAGGAAACTTATCACACAATCTTCCTATAGTCCATAAATCAGTCTAGAAGAGTGTTGTTTGGCTATTACCGATTTAACCCTTATTATTGATACCAGAAGTTGTAGATTGGCTGAGATCTATTTCCATATCAGTATATCATTAGTTCTTGCCATTAGTTACAGATTGTATAGTAGATTCTTCTATCTAAACCAGTCGGGGAGTGGTCCAAGAGAACCCAAGAGCAAGTTATTACATGCTTTTAGGAGAAGAGCTATATTTTGTGCCCTTAAGTCCTTGACTCTTAGGCCTCCTTGTTGTTTTGCAACAATACTATGTCCTAGGATAATAGACATGGCCTTTCCTTGACAGTTTTTTCCCTTTGAATGCTTGCCTTAGTTTGTCGATTGTCTCAATATATTTTTTCGGCCATTTGTAGCAAGACATGTAGAAGGTTGGTATTGCTAAGATTACTACATTCACCACAATTAGTCTTCCCACTGAGAAAAGTGGCATCCACCCTGCTAGCCTCTTGTCACTTCTTGAAATTATGGCCATCAACATGTTATGTGATATCTTGGAGATGGACAGAGAGAGTCCTAGGTAGTTGCATGGTAGAGAACTAATGGGGCATTGTAGTATATGTGTAGCCTGTTTAGATTATGTTTGAGTCATGTGGATCGGGACAAATGTGCTTTTCTGATAGTTTATCTTTAGTATGGAGAATTGTGTAAAGAAGTTTGGGATCTGTCTGAGCAACAATACCTAGCTTGCTTCCTCTTTAATTAAGATTAAAGTGTTGTCAACGTATTACAAAGTTAGTGGTGCTCCTTGTATGTCCAATGTGTGGGTGAGTGTTCCATCATGATGTGCATACTGTATCACTTGTTGGAGGACATCAGTGATTAGGATAAAGAAATATGGGGATAAAGGATTGCCTTGGTGAACTCCTCTTTGATATGTAATTGTTGGTCCTATCTACCCATTAATTATAGCCTATGCTTTGCTGGTGTAGAGTATAGTTTTTATCCATGTTATCTAAGGAAAACCTCTTCTCCTTAGGACTAGGAACGGAGCCTTCCAACTCATCGTATCAAAAGCCTTGTGGAAGTCAAGTTTTAGGATACTCATCGGTTTCTTCCTTCTTAGGGCACTTTGCACCAATTCCAAAGCAAAAATGAAATTATCAATGATCGATCTTCCTCTAATAAATCCTAATTGCATGTTATCAACAAAGTTAGAGATTTCTTTCTATAGTCTTTAGGTTATGGCCTTGCTAATAAGTTTTGATAAGCTGTGTAGCAGTGAGATTGGACTGAAGTCCTTGGTAAGCACTAGTGTTGTTGTCTTCAAAAGCAGAATAATAAAGGAGTAGTTGCCTGATAGGTTTAAGTTTTAATCTTGCAAGTTCTATAGAACAGTGAGCATGTGTGGCATCACAATGTTTATGATTTTTTTTGTAGAAATCATTCATAAATCCATCTGGTCCTAAGATTTTGTTGATTGGTATTTGATTTATAATATTTGCAATCTCTTCGATGGTAAAGTTTGCATATAGACCATCCATTGTATTCTCTAGTAAAGGGATTCTAGTTGTATGTTCTTTGGGTCATGTGATTCCTCACCGAACAATTGTTGAAAGTTTTTTTTTGCAATTTTGAGTTTTTGTGTCATATAAGAGTGCTCTATTCCATTGTCGATCAACACCTTGATGTTATTCTTTTGCTTATTTACTGAGGCCACCGTGTGATAAAACTTTGTTTTTTTATCACATAGGGTGAATAATTTGATTCTTGCTATTTGTTTCCATTTTAAGGTTAGAAAGTTGTTTAGATGTTGAATGTGGCACTGTATAGTTTGTATCTTGATAAACTCTGGTGTTGTTAGTTGTCTCCATTCCTCGACTTTGTCCAAGTATTCAAGAGTGCACGTTTTGGCGTTCAGTGGAGTTGGCAAGCTTCTTCGATGTTTATTCCAAGTCCTTCCTTTTGCTCGTAGTCTTCTCAGCCCTTGGTTGAAGGCTATGACTAGCATGATCGGTCACATATCTGTGTTCTAGCTATTGGTGGCTATGTCGATGAACACCGATAACTATAACTAGAAATTCTCCATTCGGAAGATGGTAGAGTGTCTTGTGCTCTTGGAGGTTTTAGCGAGGATAGGTATGTGGTCCGATGTTGTGGCTATGATTGCTTGGGCTATTGATCCTAGAAATGTTTGAGTCCAAGCGGTGTCCACGAGGATTCTGTTAAGCTTTACGAGAGTTGGTTTCCTTCTTTTATTTGTCCAGGTGAACCTTCGGTTAGGAATCTCAAGGTCAATTAGCCTTGCATTATTGATCCAAGCATTGAACACTTCAATCCCTAACATGTTCAGGTTTGAGTTGTCTTTTTTCCTCAGTGTAGTGATAGATGTTGAAATCCTCTATGCACATCCATGGCTGTTGTTGATTTGCTCTGAGAGTAGTTAGCTCATCGAATAGATTTTGTCTTTCTTCACCTGAGTGAGGGGCATAAACATTTGTTACCATGAATTGAATGTTATTTGTCGTTGACTGGAAAGTGGAGGAAATTAAATTAACATCTTTTGTTAGAAGACATGATTGGAACCAAGATAAAGACCAGGGTAGTTAAAATTCCTCTTGAGACACCATCTGATGGTTGAAAGTAAAAATTCTTGAGAGTTAGGGAAAGGAAAGAGGATGACAAAAATATGTCTATGCCTTGCAACTTAGACTCCAGCAGGCATACAAGATCTGGTTTGTGCTCAATTAAGGTGGAGTAAACCAAAGTCATTTCTCTTTGTCACCTAATCCTCTAACATTCCACAAGAGGATCTTCATGTTGGGTAGTATAAACCTCTGATAAAAGTGGCAAAACCAAGACCAAATGATCTCTACTAGCACCGAAAGAAACACAAGTTGTTACATTGCAAACAGGAAGAAGCAATGGGAGTAGAAAGCAAGTTGTGAATAAGGGGGCCAAAGCAAGTAGAAAGTGAGTTGCGAACAATCTATCACATAAAGAATGAGTAGAAAGCAGACTTGAAGCAAACTTAAAAACATAAAACACCATAGTCTAATAAGCAAAAGGTTCAGAGGGAAGCTAGCTGGCTTGCAAGCCTTTAAGAGGATAGTGGCGGGCCTAATACAACTGAATTCTAAACACACAAGAAGTGAAGCCTGGATGCAAGAACCTAACAACAACAGAAAATAAAGGACATGTGACCATGCCCGAAGGCACACTAACCAATGAATGACATACAAGCTTACATGGAAAGCAAAAGTGGACTCTAGGTTAAGAACTAGTTGGACTTGATCACCTATCATTGGTTTGGCTCTCACTTAATTTGTCATCTTTGCTAAGAACCTTGGCACCATCCAAGCCACAGAAACTGGCAAGTTCCTTGATCTTCCCCTTGGTAGCTGGTGGTGGCACATCTATGATTGGCAATTGCATGGTGCCCTTTATCTTCTTGATTTTCATCTTCAGATGGGATCTGCTTTTGCTGCTGCTACTTGAATTTGAGCTAACCGAGGGCTCCATTACAACATCAACCCTGTGGCTAGCACGTTTCACGGGATCTACATGTGGGCCATTGTATGCTTCTTGAATCCTTGGATTGTGCATGACATACACCTTCTGTGGCTCCAAATTTAGGTCAGGTAGTGGTTCAGGGTACAGCTGAAGAGTACGTGGATCTTAGGGCTTATCCATTGCGTCAACAGGCTCCTTCTCGCGCAACTGCTTTTCCTTTGATTTTTTTCTTGGTATGCAGCCACTTCCTCTAGCGGAAGCTTGATGAGCGACCTTGTAAAGATCTTCTCGAGGAGGGAGTGCAACTAGGCTTGCTATCATAGTAGAATCTGCCAAATCAATAAGAATTTTCCTCCTATAAACTAAAATGGAACTAGGTGTAGGGTGCAAATAGAAGGGGATAGTAAATGGACTTGGGCTAGACAGTAGGCTGCTCGCCTAGAGAGACTAAAGATAGTAGAGAGACATCCACAACCACTAACCTAAGAGAGGCTATGATATTTGTGTCATAGCAGCATTCTATGGTGGGCAGTAGGGATCTAGGTTGAAAATTAGAAGCAAGCAAGCTGAAGAGTAAGGAGTAGGCTATTTCCCAAGAAGCGACGCTAGGGGTGATTTTATTTAAAGGAAAAGTTATTTATCTAGACTATCAATTTGCTTAACTAGAAGTGATGCATGCACAAATCTACCTAGGCTGTGTTGTACGGTGAACTTGTATGACCCCTCTTGAAAGAGTATAGTCACGTGTGGCACCTGTACTGAGAAACTTGGTGGATATGGTTTCGGCAAAAGAAAAGGCATCGCTAGCAAGTCACTAAAAGCAGAGTTGTCATTCTTGGCCATGTCCCTACAAGCCTAGAATGCCATGTACTCAAAGTGTATGAGGTAGTGAGTGATAGTGTGAGAGGAGCTACGAGAAGAGTTGAGATTTGCATTGCTGCTTTCTTGTTGCTAAGGCAGGATTTCAGCTAAGTTGAAGGAGGTTGTGGTGGATTGATGGTAGTAGCTTGCATGTTGTGGCAGCGGTGGTGATGGCAGACTAGGAGGAAAGGAGCCACCGCTATCCCAAATCTCGTTGATGAATGTTTGCCATGGTGCTAGTCTCATATGCCTTGTGGAAGGCAAGGTGGTACAGGATGTGGTCAAGAGACTCCACCTTGATCATGGCAAAGATGGCAATAAAGTCATGACCATGCAGGCATTCATGGTCAACATTGACAATATCGGAAAAGCTCGAGAGACAGGCAACAATGCCTCGTCGATGCTAAAATTCCGAGGAACTTCTCTAGCGTGATGCAGACCAGATATCGGTAGACAAAAGGAGGAGTTTTTCTCCTGGTTGTGTAGGAAGATGGCCACCGTGCAGCCCTCCTCTCGGATTGGGCTTAGCCAGAATGCTCGCTCCTGGTCTTTCTGCTGTAGGAACATAGTGAACAAGTGGCCCACCCCACTACTTGTGAAGCACACCCTCGAGCTGCCTAGCCGAAGGTGGAATAAGTGACATTGCCATGGCACAGCGCATGGCAATGGTGGGTTGATGGTGATCGCCGTAATTGAGAGTTTTGGTCACGGGCTGATGGGTAGTGAACATCAAGACACACTAGGTGACCTTGAATAGAGGGCTCTATGGAATGAGTGTTGGCTGTTGTGAGGTGGCTAGCTGAAGGGGTGGTTTTGGAGATCAAGGGACACAAAGTGCAAAGATAGCTTGCTTTTCTACGGACCATGGACGAAGAAGGTAGGACTCCTCCCCCCGTGCATTTACATGGCAAGTGGTGCAATGAAACTAGATACTCCGTTTAGCGTTAAAATAGATGATGATAATCTTGTTTGGTAAAACTGTTTGACATTTAGGCATTGGCGAACTGCTTTCCTTTTAATCTCTCATAAATTGTTTGAGATGTAGCAAACAGGAGATCACATAAGAAACTGTAATAAAACATGTTTATGCGACACTTTCTTAACTTAATTTCTGTCTAGTTTGTCCTCTTATAAATTTTTGTTAGTTTTGATGACCAACACTATTTTTTGAAATATCTCATTAAGTAGAATAAACATTACTCTATTATCAACATTTAATGTTATCACTTTTATGCTGCTTAAAAAGTAGTAAATGTTAAAGCTTGATTACTCTAGGTCACGTAGTCAAGCTGAGAAGTGACAAATATTAGCAAACGATGCAAGTTGCTACATAAAGGTAGACAGTTTTTTGAAAAAAAGTAGTCTAGTTTGATTTTGCTTTAGTTAAACTTGAAAATTCCAGTAACGGGGGATGAAGTTGTTCAAACGTGGCAATGCAAACGGATTGTGGCTGAGGCAATGGATAATCCTAGTCTCCTTTCATCTGCCCATCTTCTAACCTACAAGTTCATTTGGACTTGCCCAGGTATTGAAAAACATGCAACATGTTTCTTATAGATTTTTCGCCTTGGCAAAATTTGACATGATCCGATAGCTTAATTTTCAACAAATATGAGTCATTTTCCTTGTTCATTTTCCCAGTTCTATTACGTAGCAGCATAGAATGAATTTACTACTCGTGCCTTTTTTTTTCCTTTCTTTAACGCCGTTCGTCTTTAGTTTTCATTACCCGCACATGCTGCGCGCCCGTGCCACATAGAGGTGGCTAGCGTAGCTGCGTAAGTAGTGCGGTTGCACGTGCCGCGCCGCGCGGTGCCTGTGGCGCGAACGCCGTGCGCGCGCGCGCGCTGCGCCGCCGCCGTGGAGCGGAAGCGGAATACCAGGCTTCGCGCCCGCGGGTTTTGCCTTCCGCGCTGCGTCCGCCCAATGTCCAGCCGCGCCGGGGCGCGTTGATGATGCGGCGTGAAATGGTGAATGGTGATGCCGTCGCGCGCAGCGTGGCCGCACGGAATCCCTGCGCGGCATCCAAAAGCCCACCAGATGCAAGTGGCCGGCGCCTCTCGGCACTCGGCTCCGGCTTGCGTCTCGTGGTGTTCCACGACCTCACCCAGCAGCTCCTACTATCCCCGTTTGACGAGCAGCAATCTACGCACATGCTCGACGACGCGCACAATTCACCTTCCTTTTGCATCAAGGCCTTTGGGAGAGGCACACTTCTCGTCGAGAGCTTGTAGATCTTGGTGCTCAAAATTATAAATACATGGATATATTTTCGGTGACACATTTATCCATGATATTCTCGGTGTTAGGACACGATCGTAACTTCGTAACTGTGTGCGGTGTAGTATATAGCCTACTTATCACTCTGAAAAACAAGGCACTTTGCAGCAGAGCAAATTGGCAACACCTTTTCCCCCAGAAGAAACGCTCGAATGTGATGTCACGATCACGAAATAATCGTTCACGGTCGCAAGAGGAGTAGAATCATATCCTCACGGCGACCAGGGACGGACGTGCAGCTGAGTTGCCAATCGATCCGTCCCGCAACACACGCACAACGGCACAAGCAAGACGGCGACCCATCCTGCCACGGCGGACGTGGCTATCCATTCATACGCGCGTCGTGCGTGGCCATGCGTGTGCTCGCCTCAGACTCGTCTTATCTGTTTTGCAGGTAGCCCTCCGCTTGCTTGGAGAATTTTGCGCGTTCACAACATGAGCTGGTACCCATCGGAATTATTTTTTTAGCTCAATCAAACCGGCAAATTTGCAGTGGTTGCCCTGCCCCTCAATGTGATCCCTATTTATTTTGTGTTGATTAGCAAATGGCAGTAAGCTATTTTGCACACCTTTTCATATAAAAGAGCGATAAAACTCCAAGGAAAAACAGATTAGCACTTTTTTGGGGTTTAAATGTGTAGTCGCGGTCATCCGCAAGGTTTATATGGCCTGTGCTTTTCGCTTTAGGCCTTTAATTTCCCTCCATAGCACCATGAAGTTCATGGCACCAAACACCTGAACAAGTGGCAAATGACGAAAGTATATGCATGTCCAGCTACTTTATTTTGGGCTGGACGCGTTGGTTCTCAACTGAACCTGCACCGCTATCAGACAATGTACATAACGCCATCGATGAGCAAAGGAAACAGAAAGGCTACTGCCCAGTGCCATTTTATTAGGTCATTTCTGCTGCAAAGCTCTCTTTAGTTATTGAATGCCAATTTGGCGAGACCAATTTCTAGAGAGTTTCTGTGGTGGTACTTATTGTATAGTGCTTTCCTTTTCGGGTTGTTTTCCATTTTCATTTTCATTTGCATATATATATAACAAATTTGAGTATGTACCAGAATAGTACATCAGTGATGAAGTGGTGGCCCACATCGATCTAAGAGTTCACTCGAGCAATAAACAACTTAACTTCGTGAGTGAATCAGCATAATGGTTATGTTACTGTCTAGTATATTGCTACTGATGTCTGTGTTTTGTGGTGATAAGTTTGAGCCATAAAGCAGTGGTTGAAGTTAAACAAAACAGCACCCTCAAACCAATTTTAGGTTGTGTTTAAGTAGAGGAGAAAAAAAGAACTAGAAGATACACCGAACGATTGTTAGAGTATAATTAATTGAGTATTAATTATTTTAAATTAAAAAAATATATTAATACAATTTTTAAAATAACTTTTATATATTTTTTATAAAAAACACACAATTTAAAAAATATACACACGGAAAACAAATAAATATCTCTTTTTTTTTCGGCTCGAACGCAGCTTTACGTTTTTACTCGGGATATTATGCGTGGTAGTGGCATTCTTAGATGCCTTTGCTGACATAATTTGTTGTTGACCCTAATTATTTTTTAGGACAAAAATGTTCGTGTCAATACTAGTGTTACTATGTGCCCGTGTCATATATAATGTTTAAACGGTGAGCACCAGAAAATACAATCGATGAGGCGTTGCTCACACAAGCAAAAGAAATTTTGTTTGGTGTTAAAGATATTTGGCTCTTCACTAGTTTGTTGGAGCACATTACGTTGTTTCTCCATATTATAAGTCACACGAGCCACTTTCCAGCACTGCAAAGCGCGCAGAGCTCATCTGTGCTAGAGCTTTGCCGTGAGTAACAAATTACACTTCAGCACAAATTCCCCTGGTTTTGATACAGACAAGTCCAATTTTATTCACACCTAAGCTCACAAGGCTTGCATTTCATTCACCGCACGTCTAATTCTTGTTAGCATACACAAAATAGCTATACAAAATAGCAACATGATATTAAATTAGACATAAAATAGTGCTACAAATCTAAACATATTCAGACTTCTGTTTAAATTTATAGTAATAATTATATCAATCCAATACTACTGCTCTCTAACTATAAAAATGGGCGCTGCACATGCTCCCTGGTTTTGAGGCAGAAACATCCAATTATACTCACACTTAAAATTCACAAATCTTGCCTTTTATTCACCACAAGTCTAAATTTCTTGGTCACGTCTACATAATATGATGCTATTAGAATTTTATACTACTTTTACATTATACTATTAGACTTTTTTTAACACAAAAAAATCCACCTACCCAGCCCTTTTGCCGGGCTGGTCCTCCTTCCCTCGCATGTGCCACTCGTGCGATGATGTCTTCCTGTGGGTCAACAGCGTCATACGCCGTGCTATAAATAAGGGGGCTTGGCCTCTCCGCCATGAACACTACACTTCACCAGCTTAGTTTTCACAAAGCCTCACCGGCGCCACTGCGCTTGCACCGGTCACTAATGGCTCCAGCTCAATGTGCGCGTGTGCAGAGGGTGTTCCACTTCGGCAAGGGCAAGAGCGAGGGCAACAAGGTCATGAAGGACCTGGTAATGACATTATTACGACCACCGATTGTATCTAATTAATCGCATGGATAGATAGATGATGCTGTTGTTGATGGCAGCTGGGAGGGAAGGGGGCGAACTTGGCGGAGATGGCGAGCATCGGGCTGTCGGTGCCTCCGGGGTTCACGGTGTCGACGGAGGCGTGCCAGCAGTACCAGGCGGCGGGGAAAAAGCTGCCGGCGGGGCTGTGGGAGGAGATCCTCGAGGGGCTCCAGTGGGTGGAGGAGTACATGGCGGCGCGCCTCGGCGACCCCGCCCGCCCGCTCCTCCTCTCCGTCCGCTCCGGCGCCGCCGTGCGTATCACTTACTCTCTGGCTGGTTCTCTCTCGTCGCCGGCCGGCCCGGCCGTGATCGATCTCCGGTCCTGATCCGTGTGTGTGTGCAGGTGTCGATGCCGGGGATGATGGACACGGTGCTGAACCTGGGGCTGAACGACGAGGTGGCGGCCGGGCTGGCGGCCAAGAGTGGCGACCGCTTCGCCTACGACTCCTACCGCCGTTTCCTCGACATGTTCGGCAACGTGGTACGTAGTACTCGTCATATCACTCCCCTGGCTCCTTGACTCGGCAGCTAGCTCTAGCTAGCTCGTCGGAGATCGCGAGCTTTACTTGTCCTGCTTGGTTTGCTTGCTTTCGTGTGCGTCAACACTGCCACGGCTGCGTCGATGTTGGTGGTCTATGAGTTACGTGCGTTTTGGCGAGTCATGCTGCGCCAGCGACGCGACGGTGGTGGCTGCGGATGCGCATTCTTTTGTGCGCAGGTAGGGCCCGGTTCTTCCGTCTCATCCGATGTGGGGGAATTTGTCCGCACTAGAGTCACTGCAGCTTCCCAACGCTGTTGTTTTTACACATCATTTTTTGTTCTTTTGCGGTACTATTTTACTACTATCAGAAATTGAGGAACAATTTTAGTACTATTTGACTCTCGACAAGTACTAACAAGGAGAATATTGTGTCAACAAATAAAAAGATCGTATATGCGAAATTATATGCTACTCCTGTAAGGGATCAACATGGAACTTGCCGTCAATATTTGAGCTCCTACGAAGAATACAAGATGTTTTCTTAGGAGACCTGTACGATACTATTGCCGTATATTGACCGCAGTCCACGGTTCTTTTTATTGGAAGGGATGACTGGTGAAGGCGGTGCAGTAGAATTCGACACTCCTTAGCTCGCACATACTCCTGTTTCATGTAATAATTAAATTAATACGTCCAGGGTCTGAGTGTAAAAAGGATTATTCAGCTCCAAGTCTCCAACATAACTGATGACATCTGCAATATGGAAATATCTGTCTTACCAAAAGTTCCAACGTTTATCTGACAAGTTGGTTTTGTTCCAGAAGAGTTAAATATTTCTAGTAGAGATACTACCAACCAAACTTTTTTTTGTCACCATATATACATGAAAGATTTTTTTGAAAAAAAAACTCTATTCTTTATTAGTTTTTATTTTTTTGGCAAAATATAATTTTATTAGTGTCAAAGAGCAGTAGTAAGTTTTTTTTTCAAGCGAAATCACCATTCACCACCGGTCGGTCTGCACGGTCACACTGGTCGGTCGTTGCCGTCGAAGTGGTTCGAACTCGAAACATCCAGGCCCCAAGGATGAGCCGTTGAGCACCAATCCCATTCATGGTTCTGCTCATTACGAGCGCCGCTGAGGCAGCGGCGGCGGCGGCGCGGAGGAGATCGTCCCGCGGCCCGCGCCTGTGCCCATCATGGAGCAGGATAGATCAGCTTTCTCCGCGATTCGCTGGTAAGATAGGAGGCTACGGTATGATATGGCAAGGATGAGCCGCAAAATTGTGATGGGTGTTGCTCAATAATGGGGAATTTTACCTTTATTCTGTCAAAAAAAAATGGTTCCAGGTTTTGTGAATGTTTTCTGGTACCTGAATCCTAATTCCTACGGAGATCAGTGTTTCTTACGAGAGAAATGTTCTTTTTCCAGGTCATGGACATTCCTCATGCACTATTCGAAGAGAAGCTTGAAGCCATGAAAGCGGCCAAGGTATTGCACAACGACACTGACCTGACCGCCACTGATCTCAAAGAACTAGTGAGCCAGTACAAGGATGTCTACGTTGAAGCTAAGGGAGAGCCATTTCCCTCAGGTATACCCATAAAGTTTCTGATATCTGAAATCGTTGCCCTGAAACCGAGCTTTTCTTTTGGCATCTGAATACTGATGTACTGTGCTTTTGCTTGCCATAGATCCCAAGAAGCAGCTGCAGTTGGCAGTGTTGGCAGTGTTCAACTCATGGGACAGCCCAAGAGCAATTAAGTATAGAAGCATTAACAAGATCACTGGGCTGAAGGGCACTGCTGTAAACGTGCAGAGCATGGTGTTTGGGAACATGGGGAACACCTCTGGCACTGGTGTGCTCTTCACTAGGAACCCAAGCACTGGAGATAAGAAGCTTTACGGCGAATTCCTTGTGAATGCTCAGGTATGGTTCAGACCCCGTTGCTCCTATTTGCATATAGCTGCTAACTGTTGCACTCCTGCAGTTTGTGTGTATGAATATTGTATGAGCAATATGTTGCCTGATGATCGTATTAGGTTATGCAAGTGGCAATAGTTCATACATACCCGCGATTTCTTATATGCATTATTGTTTCTTCTGCAGGGTGAGGATGTGGTTGCTGGAATAAGAACTCCGGAGGATCTTGATGCTATGAGGGACCACATGCCCGAGCCTTATGAAGAAGTCGTTGAAAACTGCAAAATTTTGGAGAGTCACTATAAAGAAATGATGGTACAATATTCTAATATGCTTTATGCATCTATCCCTTAGCAATTAATGGGATTAAGGTAGTTCTAGAATCATAAATGTCCTACTTTCCCTCAGACTAAAAAACTTAAAAGGAAACGCCTGCATGATCGTTTGATCATGTACTCAAGCATTATTTTGGTGATATCTCCAATAGCTTGCGCACAGAAATAAGTGAACTTGAACTGATCTTGATCATGCTCTTGTTTAAGCAACTAGGCAATGTGTCTCCACTATTTTTTTTTCTAGGAGACTAACTGCAGAAGTGTAGCATACAGTGAGACTGAGACCCCAACTCTATATAGGGGGGTCGGGTTTATATATATATAAGTCCAGTAGTCTAACACCCCCCGTAGTTGTAGTGGGAGGGTAACGGACGCAGAGATTGAAGCGAAAATTGGTGAACAAAGACGCGGGTAGGACTTTAGTCATAATGTCGGCAAACTGGTATGTTGATGGTACATGGAGCACCCGAACTTATCCTAGCGCGACCTTGTCACGTACGAAGTGAATGTCAATCTTTATATGCTTCGTGCGTCAATGATGAACCGGGTTGGCGGTCATGTAGATGGCGCTGACGTTGTCGCAGTAGATGACGGTCGCAGAAGTGATAGGTGTACGAAGCTCCTGGAGAAGCTGGCGAAGCCAGCAACACTCAACGACGGCGTGGGCAACAGCGCGATACTCGGCTTCCGCACTGGACCGAGACACTGTAGTCTGGCGCTTGGAGGACCAAGAGACTAGAGTGTCCCCGAGGAAGACGTAGTAGCCGGAGGTGGAGTGTCGGGAGTCAGGGCAACCCGCCCAGTCCGTGTCAGAATATGCGGTGAGAGAGTCGATAGGGCCGGAGCTAAGATGTAGGCCGATGGATAGTGTGCCCTTTACGTAGCAAAGGATACGATTGAGTAGCGCGAGGGAAGGTTCGCGCGGAACATGCATTAAGAGGCACACTTGCTAGACGGCGTAGGTGAGATCGGGCCATGTGAGTGTGAGGTACTGGAGGACACCAGCAAGACTTCGGTACAGGGAGGGTTTGGCAATGAGAGAGCCATCGGTGGTGGAGAGCTTGGCGTGAGTGTCGACAGGAGTGGCGGTGGAGTGACATTCGGCCATGCCCGCAAGCTGAAGAAGATCGATGGCATACTGGCGCTGGGAGAGAAACAACCCGTAAGGAGAGTATGTGACAGAGATGCCAAAGAAATGATGGAGAGGACCTAGATCGATCATGGCAAACTCTAAGTGTAGTCGGGCTATGATATGGGAGCGAAGGCCAAACTTTTCACATAAGGATTTAAAGAAGAATACCCATTTGGAATAGTTGGCATTGAGGTCAAGGGAGATGGGAACGTGAGATTTCACGTTGACGGCGACGTAAGGTGGTGAGAACATCAACGAAGTGGTGCCCGAGTTATGGTTAGGAACGCTGATGGCCAGAAGGGATCCGGTGACTGGAAGAGTGCCGAAACTAAGAGCCGATTCGGTGGTCATGACGAGAGAGTAGCGGGGCGTGATAAGCCGATGAGGGTAGTGAGCCGATGAGGAGAGTCGGGTGTCCGATGAAAGTGGGTAGCCGATGGGAGTAGGTGGCCAATGAGAGCGGTTGGCCGATGAGAGTAGGTGGCGGAGTAATTGAGCGAGGAGTAGGTGGTAGAGTAGGTAGTTCATGAGTGTGAGAAAGTAGGTGGGTCACGGGCGTGAGAGAGTTCGCGTCCATAAAGGGAGGTTTCACGTCCGTGGACCCGTGGACGCAGCGGAGTGGGGTGGACGCGAAAAATCGGAGAAGTCACGGACGCAAAGAAAGGAGGTTCGTGTTCGGAAAATAGAAATTCGTGTCCACGGACACGTGGACACGGCGGAGTGGCTCGGACATGAGTAGAGAAGTTTCGTGTTCGGGAGCAGGTGAGCGTATCGAAAAAGCGAAAACCGAGAGAGAGTTCTAGCCGATGGAGGGCAGACAGGTCCAGCCGATGGAGACGGTGAGCGCAGAGGTGCGCCGGCATCGGAAGAGGGGAAGGTACGCCAAAGTAAGGAAAAAGTTAAGGCGGGTCTAAACAAGACGAGGAGGCGGATGGAGGCCGTCTCCTTGTCACGTGGTGGAAAGGGGCGAGAAGGCGGTAGAGGAGGAGAAGGCCGTCTGCGGAGGAGACGGGGAGGATGAGAGTTGAGACGAGAAGGCAGAGGAGGAATACCGGGAGAGAAGGTCTGAGATGGGGAGAAAACATCGGCTCTCCGACGAGAGGATGCTAGTGTACCGAGAATATTTAAACCTGCTCTGATACCATGCAGAAGTGTAGTATACAGTGAGACTGAGACCCTAACTCTATACAAGAGGGTCGGGTCTATATATATACAAGTCCAGTGATCTAACACTAACTTACTTTTTATGTATAATGCAGGATATTGAATTTACTGTTCAGGAAAATAGGCTTTGGATGCTGCAGTGCAGAACAGGTAAGCGTACAGGCAAAGGTGCTGTAAAGATTGCTGTAGACATGGTTAATGAGGGCCTTATTGAGCGCCGTACAGCACTTAAGATGGTAGAACCAGGTCACCTAGGTCAGCTTCTTCATCCTCAGGTATTATATAACTTAGGCTCTAATGGTCTATAAACTCATGCACATAAACAGACATGTACAGTTTCTTAATACCTCTGTTGTCCCAAAATGCTGTGCTCTTTTAGAACAATTTTCTTGGGTTGTGTATTGATGTCATAGAAGTAACCACATCGATTGCATGCTTAGAATATATCAGTTAATAGTAAGCTAGAAGAAGCAAAGAATAAATGTGTGTTTGTGATCTATTACTGAAATTTGATATGCATGTCTGCTTTAATTCTGAGCATCAAAATCACAAAGTAGATAGAATGTGTGCTACTTGAACTCTGAGCATTTTGAATTATTTGGAGTGAATTTTAGCAAACAGAATAGATTATCTCATTACATCTTGTGTTGTAAGGTATAATACCATTATCATAACTGACAAATGTGAAACAAAATCATGCAAGTGTTGATGTTGGCAACTGTTATTTTAAAATTTTGTTCCCTGCTCGTTTCTGTACAGGTCTTTGACATTGCATACTAGAGTTTCAGTTCGCAACTAAATTAATGGCCATTATTGATATCTTGCTTTTAATCTTATGTTATGAAAACCAGTTTGAGAACCCATCAGGGTATAAAGGCAATGTTATTGCCACGGGCTTACCTGCATCACCTGGGGCTGCTGTGGGCCAAATTGTATTCACCACCGAGGATGCTGAAGCATGGCATGCCCAAGGGAAAGATGTTATTCTGGTATGTGCTGATCATCCATCTGTCTAGTACAAGAAATCTTTTATAGTTCTACATGAAGTTTAGTTGGACTTTTGCTTTGGTGAAAAATGGTTTGTCAATTATCATGGCAAAATTTGTTTGTTTCATCTATATTTGAATAGTAAACACCTGCTTATAGGAAAAAACTAGATTTATCACAGCTTTATTCGAGCTGCACATGGAAACTCCACATTGTATTGCTGCATTTGTATCTTGACATTTTCCTGTCCATTATGAATGTAAAGGTGAGGACAGAGACCAGCCCAGAGGATGTTGGTGGCATGCATGCAGCTGTTGGAATTCTTACAGCAAGAGGTGGTATGACCTCTCACGCTGCTGTTGTAGCACGTGGATGGGGCAAATGTTGTGTGTCAGGATGCTCAAGCGTTCATGTAAATGATGCGGCCAAGGTGATTGGACTAGTTTCTTGCACCACACAAACATTTAAAAATTGTTCTCCTATTTACAAAGGCTGCCTTTCCCACATCGAGTTTGTAATTACCATTTTATACTGCAGATAGTTGCTTAATTTGCTGTGTCTCTACAGATTGTAGTGATTGAAGACAAGGCGCTGCATGAAGGTGAGTGGCTATCGTTGAATGGATCAACTGGTGAAGTGATCCTTGGCAAGCAGCCACTTTGCCCACCAGCCCTTAGTGGTGATTTGGAAACTTTCATGTCCTGGGTGGATGAAGTTAGGAAACTCAAGGTAAAGTTTCTAGAAACAATGAGTGCCTACCATTAGTCACGAAAGAAGTAAAATATATTTCAAGTTGGAAGTCAGCTGAAAAAAGGACATTAGTTTATTTACTCACTAAGTTCAAGGCTACCTAGTCCCATTACACCAGCTTCAATTAAAAATGTTTATTATGAGTATGTTACATTTTCTAGGTTATGGCAAATGCTGATACTCCAGAGGATGCATCAACAGCCAGACGGAATGGGGCAGAAGGAATCGGGCTATGCCGGACTGAACATATGGTGTGTATTAGCTTTGTTGGTTAATACTCGGTATTTTTTTGCTAGATGATAGGTGCATGAACTCATTGAATTCAACATTTAGAAGTTAGATCTATGGATGCAGCTCTCCTCTTCTAGACAGTGCAGATAATTTCATGCCTTATTCTCCTTTTGTACGTTCATAGTTCTTCGCTTCAGATGAGAGGATTAAAGCTGTCAGGCAGATGATTATGGCTTCAACTCTTGAACTGAGGCAGAAAGCACTAGATCGCCTTCTACCTTATCAGAGGTCTGACTTTGAAGGCATCTTTCGTGCAATGGATGGTATGTGAAATTTTTACCATAATTCATATTTAATGAATTTGGATGCACTAGTGTTTAACTGAAGGAAACAAAAGTAGGTTTGTTTTCTTAAATATAAGTGAATTGATTGTTCTAGCCTAGATGCAACGTTATAAATTTGCAAAAAGGGCTGCAATATACTTTTTGAAGATTGTCGATAATCTTAACATACTATGAATTATGAATTTTATAGGCACGATTCTGCTATGAGTCTTCTTTTATGGAAAGGGGTACATTGATGGATGTACGATTCATCCAACATAATCTTAAATTCTTAATTCATTGCATCTTGCATACCACATACTACATACTTGGTCATGCAGGCTGGTTTAAATATGGATATTTGTTGCATTCCAGGGCTTCCGGTGACTATTAGACTATTGGATCCTCCACTTCATGAGTTCCTTCCAGAAGGTCATGTTGAGGAAATGGTGCGTGAGCTATGCTCCGAAACTGGAGCAGCTCAGGATGTTGTCCTTGCAAGAGTAGAAAAACTTTCAGAAGTAAATCCAATGCTTGGTTTCCGTGGGTGCAGGTTGGTTTTTGCACTGTGCTATTCAGTGTTGAATTAGGTCTTTTCTTTTCTAGAGCATTTACTTGGTTGTTGTCCTACTTTGTTTGGGCTTGCAGCAATAATCAATTGTAAGTTTGCATCATTTTCCTTTACTAATGCTGCGAGTACTCAATTTCAGGCTTGGCATATCATACCCTGAATTAACAGAAATGCAAGCCCGTGCCATCTTTGAAGCTGCTATAACCATGACCAACCAGGGTATTCAAGTTTTTCCGGAGATAATGGTTCCCCTTGTTGGAACACCTCAGGCATGTATCTCTACGTCCTTTGCATTCATGGTACCTAGCTGGTGTAAATGGGTGTCTGTGAAGGTGATGCAATTTAGATAATAGCATCCTTTTAATGACAAAATTGTATAATAACTTCTATTTACATGTATTCTAAATTCCTATGGAGCATTGAATTCATCCAGGAAATGGCTCAGTTCATTTCTTCACATGTACCTGCTTTGATTGTTCTAACACATTTGATTCAGTTGTTTTTTTTCCTGTTGGTTTTCCAACAATTGACATTTGAGTATTTTACTGTGCCAGGAATTGGGGCATCAAGTGGATGTCATCCGTCAAATTGCCAACAAAGTGTTCACAGACATGGGTAAAACCATTGGCTACAAAGTTGGAACTATGATTGAAATTCCTCGGGCAGCTCTAGTGGCAGACGAGGTAAGAAACAACTGATAGCTCCCTTATTTTCTGAAAATCTTGAAGTATGGTTATTGTCATTCAACATGTAGACAAAACTGCACATGCAATGGTTAGTAATAATCTTGAATATTCCCTAAAGGATATTTTGAACTTGAAATAATGAATGGCTATAAGAATATTGAAAGTTCAAGTGATGAGTTTATGTCTGCTTTAAATCTATAAGCTGACAGTGTTATGTTGGCTGCACATTTATTGACAGATAGCAGAGCAGGCTGAGTTCTTCTCCTTTGGAACAAACGACCTCACACAGATGACATTTGGTTACAGCAGGGATGATGTGGGGAAGTTCCTTCCCGTCTATCTGGCTCAGGGTATCCTCCAGCATGACCCCTTTGAGGTAAATTTGTTCAGCCAAAATGGCACCCCTTAAGTTTCAATAAACACCCATATTTTCAACATTTACAGATGGGAGCAAACCATATCTGCATATTCTCAATCTGATCAAATTCTACCATGTAACATACCTGTCGATGAATATCTTAGGTGCTTGATCAGAGAGGAGTGGGGGAACTGGTTAAGCTGGCTACAGAGAGAGGCCGCAAAGCTAGGCCTAACTTGAAGGTCAGTCTTGCACTGGAGCCTGGAGGACATCACCTTGTATAGAATCCATGGTTTTTTATATTGAATGTTTTCTTGTTTGTAAACAGGTGGGAATCTGTGGTGAACATGGTGGTGAGCCTTTGTCAGTCGCTTTCTTTGCGAAGGCCGGGCTGGACTATGTTTCTTGTTCGCCTTTCAGGTTGGTTGAGTGACAAACAAAATCGTCGAGAGCTCGGCTCTTCCATTTCATAGAAAAAGCACTAACTGTTTGACATGAACTCTCTTTGGCAGGGTCCCAATTGCTAGGCTAGCTGCAGCTCAGGTGCTCCTCTGATGACGGCGCCTTCTCTTTACTGGCAACCAGATCGCCTGCTGTTGGTGCACCTGGTGAAGAATAATAATACATGGCTATGGAACGGTGGAAACTCTGCTGCCTGACAAAGGCGTCGTTGTATGTAGTATGCATGTTCACATGTAAGCCTATGTGGTGGTAGTTTTCTGAATTTCGCTTGAACTGCCATGGTAATGTACCAAACAGCGATGACGACGAAGAATCGAATAAAGGTGCCGATCACCTATAATCCAAGTCCCTGCATCTTCTTTCGGTCACTCTTCTCCTTGAGTTGCAATGCGAAAACAAGAAGTTGAAAACAAGTAGCATTTCATCCTATAACATCGTAAGCCAAGTTGTTGAAAACAAGAAGTTGCTTAATCATATCCAGCTCAGATGCTCAGATGTGTCCTTAGTGAATTAATCACACGAGTCAAAGCTAGATCATCATCTCTATACTAGAAAGGAATGACATATGAGTCAAAGCTAGATCATCGCCATATTCATTGTAGGAGAGGAAGGACACATGAATGGCTGACCTGATAATATTTCATGTGTCTGACCTGATAATATTTAGAGCTTAGCACTTGTTCACTTTATAATCATTTTTAATCTTTTTAAATTTTAATAATATTAAAATTTGGTAAGACAACAAACTACACATATCATTACCAATATAAGGGAACAGCCCTTCTTTACTATATGTGGCCTTAGAATCTTGAAAAAAAATAAATCTATGTTAATACTCTATATAAAATTAAAAAAGGGCACATCTTTCTTACTCCGCCCAGAATGATGTGCACAGGTATTTCGGAAGCGTTGGATCGTCTACACGTAATGATTCTAATATACTAATATAGTAATCCACAATGATGAAGAAATCGTACTGATCCAATGTATCATATAGTCCAAGATGGACATCCACATTAATTGGTACTACAATATACCAACATAATTATTACTAATAAAATCATTAATCAATCTCTTCATCAGGATAACCTCTGCTAAAACATACAAGTTAAGAGCTATTGCAACAATAGTGTGATTAGTGTTTAGTTCAGCACATGAATAATAGTGTGACGTTAGTGTCTGGGAGAAGCCAAGCAGAAATTTTGATGATGTGAAAGAAAGAAAAAGAGAAAAAGAAATGTTAATTAACAGATGATCTAATAGACAACTTAATACTTATATATATCATTGTACAAGTTTCTATAAAATTAAATTAGTTATTTAAATTTATTTAAAATAACTAAACAAACATCCAATTGAAAAGAATATATATATAGACAACAGTCGGCACCTTTGTTCATTCTCTCAGGAGGATGTTCTATGGGCGGGTTCCATTAGAAGGAAAGCACCAGTTGAGAATTTTCTAGTCTATACACTCACCAAAGGTTCCATGGGGTTACCGATAACACAAAGTAATATTGTTTAATTCGAGGGAGGGTATTTACATAGAACTGGTTGCTTCACTTAGAGCTAGACGCAACTGCTATGTAGTGGATAGGCGCGTGGTCACAGAGCAAGCAAAGCGGCACAAGCCTTTCCTTCTTCCCACTTAATCATAAAAAGGTTTTGAAGCGACACCACCTTAATATGTACGTTAGTAGGAGAGTGACGCAACAGATTTGAGAGGTGTCATGGTGGATTTAGATTTTAAGGATGCGTGGGAGAGCGGTGTTGGCTACATAAGGATATAAGACACACCAATCGTATCATGCCCTCACTGTTTCTCTTCTCTCTTGTGTTTTAGCTTTTATCTTCTCACTCCTACAACTCTTTCTTTCGTTTGACTATCACCATGCCATAGGCATGATGTTTCTTGCACGCTGTAGGAGGCAAAATGTTGCCACTATCGTGCCTCTCTACTAAGCTAGCGATGGAGAAAGTGTGCCAGCTGATACCAATATCAAACGCCTAGAGGCAAGCGGTGACGGTAAGGACTAGTGAGTTGAAGCCTCAACTGAATGAGCCTGGCGAGGCAATGTTCTTTAACTCATACATTCTCATTGGGTTGATGCCACCGTTCTAGTCATTTTTTATGGAGATGCTAGAGACCTATCACATCCAGTTAGCGCACTTTGGGCTGAACGTCATTGTGACATTGGTCATTTTTGCACACCTATGTAAGATGTCCATCGGTGACGCTGTTCCAATTGTTCTTAATCATGTGGAGCACAAAAAGAAAAAGAACTCTGACAACCTAGAAACCATGGGATACCATCTAGGGGCAATGAGCCATATATTTCGTAGACACTACGGAATAAATAGGACCAGTGGCGCGACGACTAGGTGTACGTTTGCATCCTATCTCACCCGGGCTTCTCTTTCCCCTAACAGCTAGCGGTTTATATTGACCCCTGAGAGGATGCCCCTCATTCGAACGCAGGTCTTAACCTGATGATGAACAGGATTGTCGATCTTCGCGCTGTTAGGCTAGATGCTACCATGGTGGTCAAGGTCTTATTGTGTCGGAGGCTAGCCCCACTTCATAGGCGCAACTAACTTGCTTGGTTATACACGGGAAACAATGATGCCACCCAAACCCACTGCGCCGAAGGCCAAAATTGAAATCAGGAAAAGTTTGCTCACATGATGAAGGTGATTATGGAGGTGCATGACGTAGTGGCAATGATCCTGCCAAGGGACGACCTTGTGTTGTGCTTGGACCCTGAGAGGGTGGTGCTTCAAAAGAAACCCTCCCAGACTACGACGTGAAAGGGGTTAAGGAGCGAACCCTAAGGTAGCTCCCTGGGTGATGCAAATTCCCAGCAAGGATGGTTGTGGCCTAGACAGCAACCTCGAGGACGATGACAGTGGTGAAGACCCTTTCTATCCATGGAGGAAAGGGAAGCAGCAGCACAAGTCAAGCTCCCCACGATCATTCCCATCGCCCCCTCAAGTGGAGGACACGCCAAGCAGGCCATGACGGTAAGGCTGGTGGATCAAGGGTGTCGCATGGTGCTGTGACATGCCATGTCTGGGGCACAAGCCCGAGAGGACCAGGTCCAAGATGCACCCAAAATTGTCTCCAATTTCATTGTTATCAACATTATTTTTTTCCCATTACAGTCGTGTGTTAACTTTTTCTCTTAACTTACTTAGCTGGCCTAAGTCACTGTCAGTCACCTCCAAGTTGGAGTTGGCCACCACCCCTAAGATAGTGGAGGCGAGGGCCGCTGACATAACAACCAAAGCGCCAGTTGGTGGGCCTCCATTGCTCAGGCCCTTATAAATATGGTCCCCAAACTATGATTTATGGGATATATATCATGAAATATGCCACGCACGTGCACGATTGCTAGCAACACAAAATAGGAAACTAACTCCATCTTTCCACTATAACATCTGAGCACTTTCCAATAAAGCCATATAAATGGACAACAATGCCAGCCCATATCACATAAATAGGCCAATTCCTACTTACCTGGTGCAAAAAAGAAAGAACGACTGGACACTGGACCTTTGCACATTGCTTAAGGCATGACGTTGCTGGATAAAAACTACATAAGCGTACAGCTAGTAACAGCGCATGCCATATAAGGTGAATTTGTCATATCCGATGACAAAGGAAAAAGGAGAAAATTGCCTAGACCCTTCGCCCACAGTTTTCAAATATGGTTCTGCTCATAAAAACCAAATGAGTGCACAGCTAATTCCAGCAAACCCTCTCAAATGCAATAAATGATACCAGCTAACCATTTATAAGAAATATTGCTAGCGTATCCTTACAAACGCCTGTAATACCACCATATTTCTATAATGTGAACTGGTTACGTTGCTGCAAAAGGAGCAGATAGAGATTGTCTGTAGTGTTAAATCTTGCTCCCAGGGATCTCTATAAATACAGAGAACCTCATGAAACTACTCCAAACTATCATCAGTCACCACTTTTCCCCACCTACCAATCTGCACTCCTCATCCCAGAGGTGACCATCATGGCTCTTGAGGTAATTCTACGGTCTGATTTTAATTTCTAGTATGTTTTGCTTTCGTTCCCATGGATTAGTGATGTGTGTAGTGTTATCCATACATCTGCGCCCCTTCTACTTTTCGGGTTCTAAGTAGTATTTTGCCTGTACAATTTATTTATGGGATAGGACATAAGAAAACTAGGTCGAACTCCAAACATCACGTCCTTAGCCTGATTTAGATTTGGACTTCCGGATTCTAAGTAGTATTTCTTATATTTTTTTATGAGATAGGACGTGAGAAATCTGAGTTGGATTCTAAGCACATGTCTATGTCCTTAATCCGATTTGGATTTCGACTCTCTTGTTGGATTCTTTTCCATGTATAATTTTATGGGATATGACGTGAGAAATCTGAGTCGGATTCTAAACATGCGTCCATGTCCTTAGCCTGATTTAGATTTTAACCCTCTTGTCGGATTCCAAGTAGTATTTCCCATGTATAATAAATCTGAGTCATTCCAAACATATATCCATGTTTTTAGCTCGATTTGGATTTTGACCCTTGTCAGATTCCAAGTAGTATTTTCATGTATAATTACTTCAATGGGATAGGACATGAGAAATCTGACTTGGATTTCGAACACGTGTCCATGTCCAGGTAACACAGATCAAGTGTGTTGATGCCCTATGTTATGATCACTCATGTCAACTAATAATCATCACTTCCGTAACATGTGTTTTCCCCAAATGACAGGAGGCAGAGGGGCCATGATAGGGCTTTTATTATGAGGTTCCTCTTGGCATTAGTCCTATGCTATGCATGTAAAAGTTCTTTGGTAGCACCACTTGTGTCAGTGAGACAACGAGCAGCACATCGTGACACAACAATCTTTGGAGTGTCATATCCTAGAATCCCACCTTATGGTTACATGATATTAAACTACTATAGATCGATGTATTGGCTGGATATAAAGAGTGGGCTCCCTCAGGAGTCGTGATATACTTTAGAACAACAATATAAAACTAGCAGGTGGCCCGTGTAATTGCACGGCTAACACCCATATAAAATTATTTATTTTTTACACGTGATTTTGATTAAATTTGTTAAATAGTAATCTTATTGTCATAGGATTTTGAAAATTTGAACATCGGGTTTTCAACTTTATTGTTTTTAAAAGTCACAACTTCTATTCATGTTTGTTTAAGACCTTTAAAAATTAAATATTATAGTTTTTAGAGGTTATTATCTTACCAGATTTCTTTTTTATAGTTTTTTATAAGTCATATTGAATTGCGCCACCCGATTTGTCCCGCTGTCCCTCCCATTGAGATGTTAAATATCAAATCTAATTATCATAGGGTTACTTTGTTTAATTTCAAGAAGTCTCATCAACTGCTATCACCCTACTCCTTTACGTCCTATCTACCGCCTTTCCTCCTTATCCTCGTTGAGATTTAAAAATCAAATCTATTCTTTATAGGGGTTTTGTTTTATAGTTTTTAGATGTCTTGTTGATCGTCGCTACCATACTCTTTTACAGCTTGCCTGTTGCTCATCCCCTTCATTATCATTAGATTTTAAAAATCGATTAGTTGGAGTTCTCTTTTTATAGTTTTTAGAAGTCTTTGCTAGCTGTTATTTCCCTACTTCTTTTGTCCTTCCTTTGGCTTGTCCTCTACCACTCCTTTTCCATGTCACTTGGTGATGCCCACGTATGTGTGGATGTTTTGTTTTGTTATAATATAATCTCATCACAAACAATTTAGATTTTTCTCTATTTATGCTATTAATCTAGAAATTTCTAAGCCTTAAAGAGCAAACATAGAGGCTTCTTTTTACATTCCTCTATTAAGATAATAGACATATATATTTTATTTATATATAACTCAATCTACACTATTAAAATTTAGGCCCACCATAATAAAAAAAGTGTAAATATTTTACTTTTTTATGATTAATGTGGTAATTTCTAGGACTTGGAGTGATTGTTGTGGTTTCTTTTTAACCTATATTAATAATTTTGTAAATATATTTCTTTAATTTTTAAAACATGGCAAAGTTTGGACCACATATTGTAAAAAAAACATATCTTAGTGCTCAGTTGAATATGCTGACGGATGATGCCTAATAGTGAGTTTATGACAATTAACAAAGCAAACATTAAGAATGCCAGCTTTTTGCAAAAATCACACTGTTTAGGTGATTGAGGACAGTGCCATGATAATCCGTTATCTATAATCAGAAAAGAAGTTTGAAACGGATAGCAGAGGACTACAACAAATAGGCTGCTAATCCATCGTTGAATATCGTAAAATAATAATGATAAAAATTTAGTTTAAATAAAATTGGTAAAAGTGATTTATATTAAAATCGGTAAATTTGGTTTATATTAAAATTGGTATTATTTAATTAATTTATATTAATTTATTTATAAAAGTGTGGTGAGTGTGCATTCACGTAAGTTCAGGTTATAAAAATATATACCGGAGAATATTTTTGTGTTTATTAGTGTGCAAATATTAAGTGCAGAAAATAGATAAAAAATTGTTGAATTTTAGATAAAAATTAAGAAATTAATTTTTAGAAATTACTACACTAACTGATTGGGACTGAGAGCATATCGATATAGATAATGCCAGTAGGAAATAGGTTAAAGGCGATGTGTGAATTGGCACCCACGGGCGCGCGGAGGCGCAACAGCTGACAACCGGGCTAGATTTGTCAACAAGCACGAGCACGGATGCGGAGAAGCATTGTGGCTGATGTGTGGGATCAGAAAAGGTAACATGGTGTGCAACCAGATTAGTACGAAGGTGATGGAACAGTGTTTGAGTGAGATTGTCTGAGGAAACACATTGAACTCTATGGTTCTCGATGTAACAGGTGATGTGGTGCAATCTGGTTTATCTATTTTGAATCGAACGGTTGAGAATAAACAGATCAGTGGTTACAAAATCTAAAGGATATTTAGTTATTTTCGTTTGTGATTTTTTTAGATGTTAGAGATTTGGATACAGAGTTTTTTTATTTTGTAAATATAATTTTGGGTATAAAGTTAAAGTTTATGAAAAATTAGCACGGTAATTAATTTCTCTTTTTTATACATGTATAGCGTTTGATTTTAGATTGATTTATTTTATTTGTGTTTTGGATTGATTTATTTTGATCTAAAATTTAGCTAAAGTGTTTTTCTAGTATTATGAAAAGTTTGACCGTTTAAGTATTTTTAGATATCATATTATTAATTAATTAGGGTTTAATTGATTTTGTTAAACTTTCATTAATATCTTAAGATGTATAAGTACGATTGAAATGATTCTAATTGTATTTGTTTGTAAATTTTATCTAGTTTATTTTATAAAATTTTTAGGTCGATTGGAATTATATACAACTATAATATATTTAGTGTTTTATGATTAGAGGAAAGTATTAAATTTTATTTTTTAACTTTCACAATTATTTACCCCTAACTAATTATCAGTGTGAGTTAATACTACAAATATAATCCGCCATACTATATTGATCATCTTGTGCAACCCTATTTTCAGTGTTCTGTAGAGAGTTGTTGCCAAAGGAAGAATAGTGCGCTATTTCAACAAATTCTTCTCTGCTAGGCCTTTCCTGACTAGCTTGTATGTAGATACGTTAATCATAAACCTTTTGTTGTACTTTATTTTTCTTTTCTGAAATATAACTGATAGTTTTCTTCAAAGTACTCCCCCAGTCAAATTTATTTGATGTTGCGAGGGCTGAGTTCAGTTCTTTCAACGTCAAATATTTTTGACTAAAGGGTGTAGTTTTGAAAAATAAAATGCTGGATGAAACTAGGGGTAGTTGTATTCAGAATTCTTTTGCTGCAATTAACTTAAGGAAGTAAACATGATCCTTTATTGAGCCAAAATTTCCAAGAACCGCTTTTAGTTTTTTATATTTGATTGTAGAATTGAGAAGATGTCCAGTTATTCTATTTCATAGAAGCACACATGTTTGTCAGTAGCATCCCTTTGTTTATTTAACACACTTAAATTCCATGTTTCCAATGTTTACTGAAGATGACCCAATTCTGTCTTGCATGATATTATTAACAAAAATATTAACTTTATATTTAACGGGGGAAACAAGTTTCTGGAGGTTCCATTAATGTGTATGCCATCACATGCTGCAAATGTGAGAAATGGCGTACCATTCCAACAAAAGAAGAGTTTGAGATAATCCGTTCGAACTTCCCTACGGAGCCATGGTTCTGCAGTAAAAAACGTGACTGCTCATGTGAGCACCCTGAAGATATCCAGTATGACACCAGCCGTATTTGAGTCGTTGACAGGCCCAACATCCCTAAGCCTCTGCCGAGGACAGAGAGGCTACTGATCCTGAGGAATGATTTCGTCTAAAATGGATGCCTACTATGTCATGCCAAATGGGAAGCGTGCAAGGGCAAACCTGATGTGGACAGGTTTCTGAAGGAAAATCCACAGTACGCTGCTACCTTACCAGCTTCGAGCTTCAACTTCTCAACACCTAAGATTATTAAGGAGACTGTTTCTGAGATTGCAAAGTGGGTGATCGCGATGGCTGAGAGGGAAGGGCGTAAGCTACTGGGCACAAAAGATGTTCCAAGTTCCAGCAGCGAGTAGTTACCATGGAGCCTCTAAATCTGCATGCACCGTACTTTAGGCGATGCTAAACTCGAAGACAATATGGGAGCAGCCACCTTAAAAACCTATCTTTTCCCTTCCTTGTTTACCTCAAGAAGTTATGCCATGTTTTGCATGTGCCTTTGTGTGTCGAACCTTTTCATTTTAGTTCATATCGAATGCTGCGAGGTGCTGGAACTATTTTCATGTGGTGATTTTGGATATTTGCTATATATGCAGTGTGTATCTAGAGTATGGCTTTGATCCACACCGATTGTATTGATTTTATTATAGAATGTAGGCGTCATCCAAACAGGGGCCATGGTTGGGCTCAACTTGAGCGTTTCGATGACGACATGGACTCAAGGGACGTTCATGAGTCTTAGAGTAGAGTACAATGCTCCCTCCATCAACAAATGATCAGCATATATAGTCTGGGCACTGAGATCAAGAGAACAAAATCTCCCACGTAACCCATTTAATCAGCATCGAATGGAGCCGCATCGTCGCTTCAGTGGCCCGTGCATGTCGCGTTGCTTTGGTGGCCCGCGCTCGTGCCGTCCCCACACATCGCGTCGTTCCCTCGCCCTCACCTGTGCGCCAGCATCCCAAACTGGATGGCCGTGGCGCGCTGTCGCCGTATGTCATGCTTCTGGCCAATCTCAGCAGATCGATCCGCATGGTCTAGTCATCGCAAATCACAGGCGAGATGAAACTGCATGGCTTTCTTTTGCAAATTTGGCCGCGCTCATGCCGATTCCTCCGCCCTCTTCCTTCAAAAATTTTTAGCGTCTTGCCTCCATCCTGTCTCCATAGCCCTATATACTCCTATGTCGCCATGAACCGAAGGAAGCCCAACAGTTCTCAGACCTATGGCAGCACAAGACTTTGATTTAAACCTTGAGCCACCCGTTTTCGACCTAAACCATCCGACAGATTGGAATGACAATGGCGGGTGTGATGGTGCACATGAACTGGACTACCACTTGGTGTGGGATAATCGACATGAAGGTGATGATCTGTTATAGAGAATTTGTTAGGTTTTGTAGAGAATTTCATCCAACAGAGCTTACTTGTTTTTGCTTTTTTTTCTGTCTTAGATGGAGATGGGCAAGGAGCCCATCGATATGTACAAGCAGAGGGACAAATTTTGATGAACAAGGAGAGGGAGAAGCTGTTAGTCATATTGGTTTCATTGTCGTTGAGCACGGCAAATGCACACTGCTAAATCTGAGTTTCTAGTTCTGAGTCTCAAGTTCTGAATTGAAGCTCAAGTTATGAATTTTCTTGCAAAATCAGTAAAATCTGAAGTTCAGCAAAAATCGAGATTATAATTAGTGAACATGCTCCTGAACATGATGGTATGTCCTCTATTCTTGGATATAACTTGTTTTGAAGCTCTAGTTGACAAGTTAATTGTACTAAATCCTTATGTACTCGTTTTGTGAAGTTGTTGTACTCTATTGTCGGATGGAACTTATTCAGAATCCTTTTGTGCATACTTGCTCAGAAATTAATTCCTGTATAATTTAAATCAATACTGAATTGTGAATAGAGTATTGATGATGGAATTCTACCAAAGTCTAAGTACAGGAATAACTAGAGTACGTAAATATTGAATTTAAATAGTAGAGTTCTTCTGCCCATCTTGCTAACGGAGTTATGTTTTTTACCAATAATAATTAAAATATATAGCGCATGAGACCTAAAGTGAGAACACAAGTAGTTAAACAAGCTTAGCCTCCATCATAAGAGGTAATATTATACTTCTATTTTTTTAATTATATTAGAACTTGGTGTCTTTTGTGTATTGATATTGTCGATCTATAAGGTTATCATGCCCATATATAGGTTAGGGAGTAGCGTTACATGATAGCAAATCTAGCCGGATATGGTTTCGGTTATCTTATCTGTATATGGTATTATTCATCTAGGATTATATATCCTATCTTAGAATATAAGGTAACATGTCAATTAAACTATACTCTATCTCGTATTACATAGACTTGGTCCATCTCCTATTTTTAGTCGGATAAGTAGGATGTGTAGATATCTAGTGCCCATACTCTCCACAATAGCTTCTAAGTTCTTTATAGCCGAGTTACAGTCTTCCTCATGGTTCATGATCGATACCAAGAGTTTCAACCCTTCTCATGAATTATTTCCATGTGTTTTCTTATTGAGTTCTTGATGTCTTGTAAAAAGGTTGTGGAGGGCTTTGTTAATACATAAATACATACATTGAATAGATACACCTATTAGGTGTAGCCTCCGACTCTATACTTAGGTATAAAACAATAAAATATAGAGTCGGATATGATTATATCTGAAAAATAAAAATATTATGTGCACTAAATAGGTGTAGCCACTTACTATGTACTTAATTGAAAAACAACTAATCATAGAGCTAAGAATAATATCTTGAGTATAATATGCAAAGTACCAACCACCCAAGTGCCTTAGCCAAAGTATTTCGATTCTGAGTAGTGTCTTTCTAAGTGGTATACTCATCACATATCTCCACTAT
Source organism: Oryza coarctata (assembly GCA_030770085.1). Classification (NCBI taxonomy): domain Eukaryota; kingdom Viridiplantae; phylum Streptophyta; class Magnoliopsida; order Poales; family Poaceae; genus Oryza; species Oryza coarctata. The sequence continues at coordinate 13,859,437 of CM061471.1, forward strand.
AATAATATGCATAGCTTAAATCCCAATGCACTATAGACTAAATGTCATTAAACAACATATGCGTCCCAAATTTATCGGCGACTAGATTCTGGGCTCTTTTTAAGAGCATGTTATCAATACCAAAAAATTATGACATTAGATTTTAGGTATTTTATAGCAACCAAGTTGTGCCACAAATTGATCTAAGACTTTAGCCAAAATAGCATGTGCACCACGAGAACATCACAACCAATCCAGGGCCCAACAGGCATGCCAAGTTCACTGTCACCTTTTATTAATGGGTCATCAATGCATAGGCTCAAACCCATCACGTGCAATTAGATCATATATAAATAGACAACAAGAATAACCCATAGTTCCCCACACCATGCCTCTTTGTCTTCCTTGGCGAAAGACTTTTTTGCGCTCTGCACAGCCACCAAAATAGACTTCATTGTTAAAAGCTAGAGTTAGGGTCTCTCTTGATTCCTATCCGATTTCATAGTTCCCACCACACACCACCGCCCCAAATTGCCTTCATATCTACACTCTTCTTCTGACACTCCCAATCTGCACCCGCCATGGCTACCGCTAACCAAGAAAGTCAAGAAATCTTCTTTGATGAATAGGTGAAGTCTACAATGACCCATGCCAAGTTGAAGACCATAGTGAAGGACGACATCTTTCCAGTGAAGGAAATTATTAGCTAGCATCCCATCGTCTGTGAGGAATTTCCTACAACTAACTCCGGTGAAATTGTTGTTTTTAATTGTTTTTTTCTATTGGGGTTTTGGGATCCCTACTTGTAATTTCTTCTATGAACTTCTCGATTTTTACTAGATTGAGCTTGTCCACTTGAATCCTAATTCCATCTTCTAAATTGTTTTGTTTATTCATCTCTAAGAAGCTTTCCTCAACATTATCCTCCACTTCAATCTCTTCCTCATTGATTCTTTGTTAAACCCTAGCCGGGTAAACAAAATCCTTCCGTAGTTAGGGGTGCTAGCATTCAACTTTGAAACAAGTTGAAACAACATTACCTTGATTTGTCGTTGAAATCCTCAAACAAGGAGTGGCGCTAAAAATGGTTTTATTGCTCTAATCCAAATCCATCTCTCCAAGCCTATGTTGGTCTTTCCCTCAAAGTCTTGCCTTTTGGACTTCTCTCTCTAATAAGCAAGAATCCATCCAAGTTGATAAACTATTGACCAAGATTAATGTCCCACAGCAGAAAGGGCTAACTGGCATGTGGGTCACTTGGCACTTCATAAAGTCCAGGCTGCAACTAATGAAGAACTGAGTGCACCCAGCTTTTGAGTTCTCAAGCATTGAAGACCCCACTCGGGAGACCCGAGTATCTCTGAAGGTAGAAAAAGTAGCCGAGCGCCTATATAAGGTCTTCTCAAGTGGCATTTCAATACCTACTCAAAAGGAAAAACCTTTACAAGCATACAATCTCCTTAATCTTCCTCCTCTGGTTAGTACCATTGCTCTTCATGTCTTCTTATTGTTATTCTATATATAAAATCTTCATACTTAATCTATCATGCATCGTGTGCCAGAAAATAAGATATTCATCTCCCATCCCCCTAGTCAATAGCACAAGGCTCCACGCAAGCTAGTTATTGGCCCCAGTATTAACGATCTTGCTCCTAAGTGAGTAGGCAAACGACGACTGATCGTGGATTCCGATGACAAAGAAAGAGGTAGCACTACTCCAGTTGGGAGCAACCAGACTGTTGCTTCTCCTCAACCTCCGTCAAGCCCCAAGTCTTCTGCACCGCCTCCACCAAAGCGAAGAGCTAGTTGCAAGTTCAAGGACTTAACTAGGTATTTCTAATTTCTTACGAACGATATTCTGATGATCTATAGTACATTTTTACTCCTTGCTTGTATTTCTTCTAGGAAGGCTTATAATGATGATCCATACGACGCTGCAGACAACACCGCTCAATAGCCCTCAACTGTTAATTAGACTGAGGTCCAATTGAGTGGCATTAACCAAGAGCTCCTAACTGGCAACCAACCCAATAGCTAACCGAGTAACAAAGCTAGGCTCTCTTTAGAAAAGAGGTCTCCTTCACCTTCTCACTAAGCAACGCCACCACTAAGTCAAGCATCCCCTAAACTCGACAACGGCACCACCGACTCCGATACTACTATGCCAGATTCGATGTCAACTGCAAACGTCAAGTCCCATCCGAAGCAGGAATAACAGACTACCTCGACACCTCCTACTTCTCCCCACTCTACCCATGAGAACAATTAGGAAGAAATTTCTCGTAGTTCCTTCTTGAAAGCCTTGGGTGAAGAACACACTGCTCTAGTGAAGATTTACTAGATAAATTTTGAGGGCCAAGAAGAAGTCATTGTCCTCAATAAGAGGAAAGAAGAAAAGGAGAAAGATGATTTGGTACACCGACTGGATCAGTCAATTTTGCTAATGTATGTAAGTTGTTTTTCTTTCCACAATATCTTGAAGCTTTATCTTTGTATCCTAACATATTGCTTTGCATAGATTTGATAAACAATCCTTAGCCAAATTCAAGACATTGCATAGACTCGACCACATCTCAATTAGATGGAAGCTTTGAAAAAAGAGCACAATGCAATCTTTGGTCAAATCCAAATATAGAGAAAAACATTTGATGACCGAGATCTAAGAGCTTCGGGACAACAACTTCGATACTAGTGGATTACTCGGAGATAAGTAACTCAAGCGTATCTTTACTCATTTCTGATTCTCATTTTTATCCCACTACTATTTTTTTAGGCTGAAACTTGAAAGTAAATCAGCTGTGTGACGTCGAGGTCATGGAGTAGAGCTGGACGGGCTGCCTGCTAGCCAGCATAGTATGCTTGCGGTCAATGCGGCGTGGGGCAGGACGCCCGTAGACCGTCCCACTTGCATCCGTAATCGTAGCAGCATGGACATCCTCGTCATGCACTCCATACAAGCAAGGAAGCAACACAAGTAGCATCAAGGTGGAGACCTCTTTTAGATGCTTGTTGTCTTTGAAGTCGTTCAACTTGGTCGACACGAGGTGCAGAAGAGCATGAGCAACATCCACTGCTTCCGCGATGTCTTCTTCCGCATGCGCACCACCCACGCTATCGACATGCACATAGTTGGCGAGCTTCGCTACGGCGACGACGACTTGGGAATTTGCCACCTCAGTCTCGCCGGCGAAGGAATCGAGCACGTACCAAACCTCGTTTAGAATCTTCACGACCTCATCGACGCCATGGCGCTCACTATCGGAGGTGAAGGAATCTACTGCTAACTCGCCTCCTGCTATGCCCACGATGAAGCTGACGACAAGGACTCCATCGATGAAGCTGACTACAAGGCCTTGGTCGCCGTGGGCATAGCCTCTATGAGGTCGTGGAAGATTCTGACGAGGTCCCATATGTGCTCGATTCCTTCGCCGGCGAGACTGGCAAATTCTCAAGTCGTCGTGGCAGAGTTTGCCGACTATGTGCATGTCGACGGCGTGGGTGGCTTGCATGCGGAGCAAGACATCGCCGAAAAGGTGGATGTCACTCGTGCCCTTCTGTACCTCGCGTCGACGAAGTTTAGAGACTTCAAGGACGACAAGTAGCTAAAAGTAGTCTCCAGCTTGATGTTTGCGTGTGTTTCTTCCTTGGTTGTATGGAGTGCGCGACGAGGATGTCTATGCTGCAAAGATGACCCTACCATGGACTGCATGTGGGTTTGTGCATGACTATGGATCGAGCATGGACTGCGTGACTTCAAAATCTTTGTTAAACATGTTGTAACCGAGAAGCTTGATGAACCTTATTGTTTTCGTGGATGATTTTTGACCATTTGTTTGTTTGATGATGTTTTTTTTCATATAGTCACACGGTACGACGTTTTGATCGGCAACAGAATACTCCTATGTATCGATTCTGTTGATCAATGAAATAATTTGAAGCTTTCACAGTCAGATAGGAATAATGTTCATGAGAAAAACACATCATGATCTAAAAAACGAATTGCTTAGCTTGATTGTAAAGGTCACACAAGCTTATGTGAAGATCACCCTGCATCTTCCATGTCTTCTACGTGTGTGGAATTATAGAATATGTATAGTGACTATGAATCCCCCGAGCGTATAAAGGGGGTCAGGTCTATATATATAGAGTTCAGGCCAGTGATCTGTCTAACACCCCCCGCAGTCGCAGCGGGAGGGGAACGGATGCAGAGACTGGACCGAAAACTGGTGAACAAAGGCGTGGGCAGGTCTTTAGTCATTATATCGGCAAACTGATGTGCCGATGATACATGGAGCACCCGAACCTGTCCTAATGCAACCTTGTCACGGACAAAATGGATATTGATCTCGATGTGCTTGGTGCGTCGGTGATGGACCGGGTTGGCGGTCATGTAGACGGCACTGACATTGTCGTAGTAGACGACGATCGCGGTGGAGAGGGAGCACGGAGCTCCTAGAGAAGCTGGCAAAGCCAGCAGCACTCAGCGACGGCGTGGGCGATGGCGCGGTACTCGGCTTCAGCGCTGGAGCGGGACACTGTAGTTTGGCGTTTTGAGGACCAGGATACGAGAGTGTCACCGAGGTAAACACAGTAGCCAAACATAGAGCGTCGAGAGTCGGGGCAGCCTGCCTAGTTCGCGTCGGAGTACGCGGTAAGAGAGTCGATGCGGCTGGAGCTGAGATGCAACCCGCTGGAGAGGGTGCCCTTCACGTAGCGTAGGATGCGCTTGAGCAGCGTGAGGTGAGGTTCGCGCGGAGCGTGCATGAAGAGGCACACTTGATGGACAGTGTACGTGAGGTCGGGTCGGATGAGTGTGAGGTATTGGAGAGCCCCGACAAGACTCCAATAGTGAGAGGGATCAGCAACGAGGGCGCCATTGACGGCGGAGAGTTTGGCTTGAGTGTCGACTGGGGTGGCCGTAGGGTGACAGTCGGCCATGCCCACACGCTGGAGGAGGTCGATGGCGTACTGGCGTTGGGAAAGGAAGAGCCCGTGGATGGAACGGGTTATGGAGATGCCAAGGAAATGGTGGAGAGGACCAAGATCAGTCATGGTGAACTCAGAGTGGAGTCGGGCCATGATCTGGTCGAGGAGAGATATCGAAGACGCTATGAGGACAATGTCATCGATATAGAGAAGTAGATAGGCAGTGGCGGAGCCGATATGAAAAGTGAATAGGGAACTATTGGACGCAGATGCCACGAAGCCAATGTGCCGAAGATAGGCAGCAAAGCGCTGGTACCAGGCACGAGGGGCTTGTTTGAGGCCGTAGAGAGAGCGTTGAAGGAGACAGACGTCGTCGGGACAAGAAGGGTCGATGAAGCCTGGGGACTGCTGGCAGTAGACTGTTTCCGTCAGGTGGCCGTGAAGAAAGGCGTTCTTCACGTCTGGTTGATGGATTGGCCAGGAGCGAGAGGCAGCCAAGGTGAGGACGACTTGGATGGTGGTAGGTTTGACAACAGGACTGAAGGTCTCATCGTAGTCGACACCAGGTCGTTGGGAGAAACCCCGGACTACCCAGCGAGCCTTGTGACGGGCAAGGGAGGCATCGGCGTGGAATTTGTGTTTGAAAATCCACTTACCGGTCACAATATTGGCGCCGGGAGGTCGGGAAAGAAGGCGCCAGGTCTCGTTGTCCATTAGGGCCCTGTACTCATCGGCCATGGCCGCGCGCCATTGAGGGTCGGCCAGGGCTGAGCGAGAAGTCACCGGGATGGGCGAGATAGAGCTGTGGATGGCGGAGAGACCGTAGCGCGGAGTGGGGCGGAGAGACTCGGTCTAGGAGTGGGTGACCATGTGAGAGGTAGAGAGAACTGGAGCCAATGGGGGTGCGGGAGTAATGGGAAGAACTGGTCGGGTGGGGGCGTCATCGGCTCCGAGTCGGCGACTGTAGACAAAAGGAAAAGGAGAAATTAGATCGGCCTGAGCCGATGAGGTCGGGTGGGCCGAGTATTCCGATTGGTTCGATAGAGATGGATCAGTCGATAGGGTGGAGGAGCCGATAAGGTAGGGGAGCCGATGGAAAGTGAGGAGCCGATAGAAGTAGGGTGTCTGATGGAGAGGGAACGGTATCGGCTGAAGGATAAATAGGATCGGTATCGGCCGATGGAGGTGGGTCCGATGGGGGTCCGATGGTGGGGACATCAGACCGAGTAGTGGTGGGATATGTGATGGGTAAATCCTCAGCAGCGGCCGATGAGGGGGCCGATGGAGAAGGCAGTGGAGGAGACCTGGTCGACACGGTGTTGGTGAGGAGAAGTCGAGATCACTAGAGGAGGATCTCGGATGAAGGAGACCGAAGGAAAAACATGTCTCGTCAAAAATGATGTGACGAGAGACGAGGACCCGTCGGGTGGAAAGGTCGAGGCATCGGTATCCCTTGTGAGAGGTGGAATAGCCGAGGAGAATACAGGCGGTGGAGCGGGGAGCGAGTTTGTGGGAAGCTATGGCGGTGAGATTTGGGTAGCAGAGGCACCCAAAAACGCGAAGGTGGGAGTAGTCGGGCGCCGTGCGGTAGAGAAGGGCATAGGGAATGTTGTTATGAACGGAGGAGCATGGGTGTCGATTGAGAAGGTATGTCACAGTAGCCAGAGCTTCGGCCCAATAAGTGGCGGGTAAGTGGGCGTGAAGTAGCATGGTACGACTGATGTTGTTGAGGGTACGAAGGAGGCGCTCGGCTTTACCGTTCTGAGGAGAGGTGTAGGGGCAGGAGAGCCGGAGATGGATGCCCTGTGAGGTGAGGAGGTTTGTAACGGTATGGTTGATGAATTTCGTACCATTATCGGCTTGTAAAGCCTTGATGGGAGGTTGAACTGAGTGGATACGTACGTGACGAAGTGAGTGAGGTGAGAGGTGACCTCGGATTTGTGGACGAGCGGGAAGGTCCAGCAATAGTGTGTGTAATCGTCAAGTATAGCGAGTAATACTAATTACCAGAGACACTTTTAACTGGGGACGTCCATACATCACAATGTATAAGTTCAAATGGATACGAGGTACAGGAGAGAGAACTAGAAAAGGGCAGACGCACATATTTGCCAAGTTGACATGAGTGGCAAACTGTGGAGCTGTTGTGAGTACATCGGATGGAGGCGCTGCGACGGAGGGTGGCGACAGCGTTGGGGCCGGGGTGTCCAAGGCGAAAGTGCCAAAGGTTGGTGGAGAGGGCGACGCTGGCGTGTGGGGTGGACGGCGCAGCGGGAATGGTGTAGAGGTCTCCGCCACTATTGCAGCGAAGGATCTGTCGCCGGGTTGGGATATCCTTCACAGAGAAACCAGACGCGTCAAATTCAATGGAGCAGTGGTTGTCTCGTGTGAATTGCCGAACAGATAAAAGATTGGGAATAAGAAAAGGGACGATAAGAACATTGCGTAGGGGGAGGTTAGTGGTGGATGTAGACAGAGAGGAGTCACCGCGGCATTGGACAGGAAGAGAGTGACCATTGCCGATGGTGACAAAAGAGGAGGAAGAGGGATGACAGGAGCGAAGTATACCGGCCGATGACGCCATGTGTGAAGACGCCCCAGAGTCTAGCACCCAAGGGTGCTATGGTTAGAGCGTCATCTGTTGAGGGCAGCGACGAGGCCAGCCTGGTTCCAGGAGGGAACCAACTGGGTGGTTGGGGTCGGTAGCATCGGCTGAGGCGGCAGAACGGGAGCCGATGCCAGGTGAGCCTAGGGATGGGCGTCGAGAACTCTGAGTTGCCAGCCAATGGGGCTATGTGGCTGGGGCTGGGGCGCCCAGGGGTTGTAGCAGAGCCACGGACTCATGGGACCGGCAGGGTGGGTAGGGACCGAGGTAGGTCGTGGTGGCGTCAGACCCTACCAGGTCCTGCCTTTGCCTTTGCCCTTGCCTTTCCCGGTGCGAGCTGTGTTGCTGTGGTCGGAGCCATGGCCACCAGGACCGCGGGAGGAAGGGGCAGCGCAAGAAGCTTGACAGCCATTATCGGCTGCGACAAGAAGAGCGGTGTGGGCCACTATCTTCTCGTCATTGGCCAGAAGGAGTTCTTTAAAAACTAGCATGTCATGAGCCCGGGCGAATGATGGAAGAGGTGTGGCGTTGACGATGCCATCGGCGGTGTTGGAGAAGCAGGGATTGAGGCCTCGCAGAAGGGTGAGGACGAGTTGAGAGTCGGCCACAGGGTGGCCGACGTCCCGGAGAGCAGCCTTGACTTTAAGGTGCTGACAGTACGAGGAGACAGAGGAGTCGCCTTGTACCATGGAGTGGAACTCGTTGAGGAGGAAGATGGTGCGAGGCTGCTTGTTGGCCAGGAAGATCCGCTCGATGGCCACCCAGAGATCCCGGGCGGTGGGGTCGGTATCGTCCATGGCAAGGTCGAGGACAGAGTCGTCGACCGAGCCGAGCAACCAGTTGCGCACGCAGTACTCGGCGATGTCCCACTGAGGATCATCGGGGCGAGGTGGAGCGGAGCCATCAATATGGGACCGGAGACCGAATTTTCCACAGAGGGATTTGAAGAAGAAAACCCACTTAGAATAATTGACGTTAAGGTCAAGGGAGATAGGAACGTGAGATTTCACCGAGGTGTGGTCTGAGGCACCGAGAGCCGGAGCATATTCGGCGACTGGGAGAGTGCCGGAGCTGAAAGCGGACTCGGTGGCCATGACGGGAGAATGGGAGCAAAGAGCCGATTGGAGTAGGAAGCCGATGGGAGGGGGGAGCCGATGAGAGGACGGATCGGCCGATCAAGGATGTGAGAAGCCGATGGGAAGTGGGCCGGCCAGCCGATGAGGAGTGGTTGGCCGATGGGGAGTAGACAGCAGAGTAGGTGAGGAGTGGCCAGCCGATGAGGAGTGGTTGGCCGATGAGAAGTAGGCAACGGAGTAGGTGAGGACAGAGTGGGTGGGTCAGAGAGTGATTGGGTCACGGACGTGCGAGGATTCACGTCCGTGAAGAGAAGATTCACGTCCATGGACTCATGGAGGCCAAGGAGTGGGGCGGACCCGAAAAAGGCATGGAGTGGCCAGACGCGAAGAGAATATGTTCGCATCCGGGAGGCAGGGATTCGTGTCCGTGGACACGTGGACACGTTGGACTGGCTCGGACGTGAGGGGAGAAGGTTCGTGTCCGAGAGCCGTTGAGCGTGTCGGAAAGGGCGAGAACCGAGGGAGGTATCCAGTCGATGGAGACGACGAGCGCGGAGGTGCGCCGGCGTCAGAGAAGGAGAGATGCACGAAACAAGAGGAAGAGCGGAGACGGGTGCGAGGCGGGACTAGGAGGCGGATCGAGACCGTCGCCTGGTCGCGCGGAGGTGGGACGGAGAAAAGAAGGTGACTGCGGGAGAGACGGGGAGAAGAAGAAAAGGAGACGAGAGAGCGAGGAGAGTACCAGGAAGAGAGTCGGCGACGGGAAGAAGACGTCAACGATGAGGAGAAAAGGGTCGGCTCGCCGGAGGGAGAAGCTAGCGCGCCGGGATGTCTAGACTTCTAATACCATATAGAATGTGTACAGTGACTATGAATCCTTCCGAGCATATACAAGAGAGTTGGGTCTATATATATATAGTCTAGGCCAGTGGTCTGTCTAATAGGAATGTTACAGTGATGCTCTCTATTATGCTTCATGATCTCCATCATGCAGCCTTACTATGTTAGGAAAATCCGTTTGGACCTATCCACTAGGTACTCACGAAATGCTTGATCAACATTTGCCACAATTTGTTCGACGTTGTTTAAAGTGCCATTATGAAACAATGCTTGGATTGCTGCAAAACAACCAAGATAGCTTACTGCAATATAGTAGGATCAGGTGTATTTGGAGGCTGGCATTTTAGTCTTATGTCCCATGCATCTGTTTGGGCATGTCAATGTGAGTCTTGGCATTATCCTGCTGAATGAATATGGGCAAGTGACTTTCATCAGCCGGCCACTTTTCTTTGATTGCAGGCAACACCTTGTTTTTATGGAATTCTCAGCTAGTTCCCTTTTTAACTGACGCCATCGCATTTGTACTCAAGGTATCTATATATTAAAACAATTTTAGCATAATCCAATCAATTAAGATGTCAATTTTAACTATACATGCATGTGACACCTCTAGGCCTGTTTGCGCTCGATTTCTTTGCTGGCTCCACATAGACGAGGGAAAGATGCCAATTTTACAATCAAATATGCAATTCACATTCTCATTAAATCTAGGACGAGTAACCACAGCAAGGAACATCACCCTCCCTATGAAGTTTTTACTCGTAACCTCCCTTTGCAGTCTTTCTTCATCTTTGGCGAGATAGTACTTCTGGTTCCGTCTTGTCCTATAGAACTATTTCTCATCAATGTAACGACGTTGTACATTGGGTTGAAACTAGGATTATTCAGTATGGTGTTGAGTATTATCTACAAGAAGTACTGGACACGGGCCTTCTTGTTGTCATTGGTCAAGTTAAACTTTAGGTCATTGGTGAGTCAACGAAAGTACCATTCCCTAACGGTTATTAAGGTTGCTCTTCTTCACACCTAATACAGCCTTGATGGATTCCATGTCTATCTCTTTTCTTTTGTGACCACGGTTTTTAGTCAGTTTGATTTTTTACACGTTCTATCCCATCGTAATCCTGTCCATTGCACCACAAACTCTACACAGCTCTCTGAGGCACACCATATTTTTAGTGCAACATGCTTATATACTCCACAATGCAGCTCCGGTGGATCTACCTTCGCTAGCGACTCCACATATATTGCGATGTTGAGGTCATCATCATAGAATCTGCTCTTTCTCACCTGAGCACCTTTAATAGACAACTCAAAATCAACTAGACCGAAAATTCAGAACTAGAGCTAACTTCAATCACTATTCAATTTAAACTCAGTAGTAGAGCTAAATTTCAGAACTAGGGTACAATTTAGAGCTAGAAAACTTTACTTCAGTTACTATTCAATTTTAAAATCAGTACTAGAGCTAAAATTCAGAACTAGTTGGGATGGAGTAACAAGCTACTCCCTATATTCCAAAATAAGTTTGATTTATAGAGTTCAAAATTTGTCCCAAACTGTTTAATAATAATGATAAAAAATTAGTTTAAACAAAATTAGTAAAATAATTTATATTGAAATTGTCAAAAATAATTTATATTAAAATTAGCATTTTTAATTGGTTTATATTTAAAATTACTTATAAAAAATATATGGTAAGCATGTGTGTACGTTGATATAGATGTGGTTGAAAAATATATGTGCCAAAAAATATTTTTTATTTGTGTGCAGCAATTAAAATTGAAAAATAGATGAAAAAATGACGAAAAAGTTTCGAGGAATTTTGGAAAAAAATTGAGAAAACAAATTTCTAAATTTGTAATAGTAACTAGATGAAATTTTGGTGGCTCAGATACACGGCAATAGATACGGTCTAGTAGTAATAGTACATGGAGATAGCGATAAGGTTGATAAGTGTGATCGGCTTGACAGAGTGAGCAAGCATACACATGACGGCAGTGCAGAGGCAAATAGGAGGTACTGAGTTGTCGGCGGGCGTGGGCGTGCCCACGGTGACAGTGGCGCGACTGACAGACAGACCAAAACTGTTAGTGAGCGTGAGTGCGGGCACGAGGAGATGCTGCGACTAATAAGTAGGGCAAAAGGGCCGACATTTCACAAGCAGAAGCACGCGCATATGTGCGACAGCTGGAGATCCAAAGACAATATGGCGTGTTCTATTTGGTACGGAGGTACTCAAATAGTAATCGAGCTAGATTCTCTACGGATATGAGTTAGACTTTAGAGCCTTTTATATAATTGATAAAAATCTAAACCACCAATTTTAAATTAGATGGCTACAAATAAATAGTGTAATCTCAAAAGTATTTAAGTCTTTTTCTTTGGGATTCTTCGCTATAAATAAAGGATAATATGTTAGAGATTGTGAGAAAGAAAATTGAGATAGTTTTTTATGTAAATTTTATAAGCGCAATTTTAGGAATAAAGGCAAAGTTTGTCAAAGTTTTGTACGGTAATTAATCTATCTTTCTGTGCATATCTAGCATTTGATTTTAGATTAATTTATTTTGTTTTTATAGTTTTCTGAAAAGTTTGATCGGTTAATTCTTTTCAGATCTCCTGTTATTAATTAATTATGTTTAATTAATTTTGGTCAACCTTGTGTTTAGTAATTTTTTTGTTAATATCTCGAGATACAAAAGTCTGATTGAGGTGATTTGTATTGGATTTAATTACAAATTTTGTCTAGCTTATTCTGTAAAAGTTTTAGGTCAATCGAAGCTACAGATCTATGGCTATCATCTATTTAGTAATAAAATGGTTTTCTATCCAGATTGAAAAAACGTAGTTTTTTAGATTTTATAATTAAGGGAAATTGTTAATTTGCAATTTTATCTTTCGTAATCATTCACCCCTTTCTTACAGTTAGCCGATCCTACAAGTGTATTAGAGCAATGTTATTTTTTCTCTAATTGATCTTAACTAGTGATTAAAAAATATATCGATGAATATATATTCCATGAAACCTTGTGTTTTCGATGATATTGATTTTTAGTATTGGAAAGACAAGGTGGAAGCATATATTCAAGCTCAAAGACTTTACTATATGGAAGAAGATATATATGTTCTCGAAAAGGATGAAGTGATAGCGATGAATCTGTCACATGTGAAGGCTAACAGCAAGATAAGAAAATTGATTATACAAGGGCTAGAAAGAAGTGATTTTGACCATGTGGTGTATCTCAAGTCACCATATAAGATATGAAAAGCACTTTGTGATTATCATAAAGGATCAAATACGGTAAAAGTGGTACGTTAGGATTTGTATTAAAAAGAATACATGTGTTTTAAGATGAAACCTGATAAATCTCTTGATGATTTCTTTGTTCGTTTTAATAAGATTTCTAGCACTTTCATTCTATTAATGTTATATATGTTAGAGACCAAAAATATGTTTATATAGGAGATGAAGATAACATCAATTAGAGAATCTACTACTATAAGTATACTTACTTTAGATGTACTTTATTCTAAATTAAAAACTCATGAGCTAATTGATTTTGCAAAAAAAATATTGCTAATAAATCAATAGATTTAGCTTCACAAACTAGCAACTCTATTGGTGTTAATTATTCAACTAGCTTTATTTTGTCTGCTTTGTCGTCACTAACCAATGAACAAATAGAACAACTATCTAAAGATGATTTGTCACTTCTCTCCACATGCTGTAAAAGAGCTTTGCAAAATGGTCGATTCAGAAAGAGAACAAATGGTGGAGAATCTTGAAGATGTTTTGAATGTGGTTCGCTTAATCATCTTCGTCTTAAATGTCCAAAAATTTTAACAAAAATTTATAGGGATGAAGATGAGGAAAAGACAAAGAAGAGGGTGACAAGAACTGAACATTAAAGAGTACCAAGAAAAAAGTGTGTTCAAATAAGAAGGTAGTACACCATGTTGTTTCTACACTTGAACAGATGAATCTAAGCGATGTGGATCCTAAGAGTGATGATAATTCTACTCCTAAAGGTAAGAAAAACTTAATGGAGATATTTACGATGGCAAGTACCAGAAGCGTCAATAATAGTGACATCAACAACAACAGTGATAATGAGGTATAACTATCTTACAATGATTTAGCTTGTGTTGTTAAAAACCTTAATACTTTATTAGAAAATAAAGATAAAAAGATTAAGAAACATATATCTTAGTTAAACAATTAAATGCTAAAATTACAAGAATTAAAACATTGACATCAATAAATGATTCTTGCTAATCATTTAAATTAGTTTATGCTGAATTTAATTCTTTAAGAGATATACATGCTCCTACTTTGAAGAAACTTTATTTTGAAAAAGAGAAAAATAATAAGTATATTTGTGTAGTTGTAAAATTTGATTATTGTAAAATTGCAATTCTCTAAAGTTGAAGTTAAAAGATGCTGATATTAAAATTTCTCAACTAAAAAATAATCTTACTACCCATAGAGTTCTTAAATGTTCTAATTGTAATAATAAAGACAAATTTCATCATGTTTCTTATAAAAATTATTCCACTCTTTTGAATCATATCAATTACTTGCAAGGAAGGATGTGAACTTAAAGATTGAATCAAATTTTAAATCAAAACATTAGTTCTCAAAAATTTAAGATAGATTTAGGTTATAATCTTTATAATCATTCTAAGACTCATGTTTCAAATAGATCTAATGTTGTCACATCATCTACTGACACAACAAGTCTAAGTGTTCTTTCTACTTCTAAAAGTAAATATGAAATTAAGTACACTTGCACTTACTATATTAAAGATAGACATAAAGTAGAATTTTATTTAGACTTGCTAAACAACAAATGAGAGAAAAAACTAAGGCAATGTCTAACTTAAAAATAGCAAGCCATTTTGGTTCTAATAACATAAGTAATAATAAAACGAAAACTTTGTATAGAAATACTTATATCATGTCTTCTGGTGTATGTCGTGTGTCTTAATACTGGATTACTAAATTTTATATTAATAACTCTAGTACAAAGATATCAATAGTGTCTTCTTCTATGTAGACACTTTGCACTAGAAAGGAGAACTTTTGTTTACTAAATTCTAAATGTTTGCGTCACATGTCCGATAACAAGAATTGATTCTCTTATTTTACAGAAGCATCATATGTTAAAATGATAACTTTTGGAGATTCTTTTATTTCTATATTTGTGATTATAGGTATAGGTACGTACATTCAGAGAGAGAACATTTTTGTTGATAAAGATAAAGCTTTAGTTTCTTCCACACAATTAATTGAATTAGTTTCAACACAGATCATAACTTCACAAATGATAGAGCATACTTAAGAAAATATAAAATTTATGATATGTTTATACACAAGATTTCAAACTTTCCACGTAATTCACATCTTCAAGCAATTAAGCGGACTTTCAATTATGTTTATATCACTAAATATTTTGGTATTTGGCTATCTGCATCCTCATATATTTAAGAGTTTTTATGCTGATTTTGGAGGGTATAAAAAAGTACTTATGGTGCTTGTTTTTCCTAATTAATTCACTTGTTACTTGGTATTTTAAAAAATAATTTTTTATAACACAATCAACTGCTAAATCTAATATATATGGCTACTGCTAGTTGTTGTTCTCTAATTCTTTGGATAATAGCTATACTTAAAGAATATGGTGTTACTTTGGAAAATATTCAACTTTTCTATGATAACATAAGTGTTATTTATTTTTCTAAGAACCTAGTTCAACACTATAGAACAAAATATATTCATATTAGATTTCATGTTGTTAGATATCATGTTAAAAAGATAATATATCACTTCATTATGTGGTTACTGAATATCAATTGGTAGATATTTTTACAAAAACATTAGGACTATTCTCGTTTTGCTCGTCTTAAGTGAGAACTTAGAGTTATTTATCGTATGAGGTTATTTTGAGGGGGAAGATCAACTTTTATAATATTTTTTTGTGTTCTTTATTTTACAAGAACAATTTATTAAATAATAATCAGTAAATATTATTTACGGGTATTACTTACAGTTATATTCATGTCATAAGATATAAGTGCTTTCATTTTTCTATAAATGTGTTGTTGATTTTTGTATGAATAATGAAATGACAACTTGAATTAAATCTTGACATAATTAAACTTTCTTATGTATTTTGATCTTATTTTAAAAGTGCTAAATGCTATGAGAAATATGAAAAAAATCAAAAATATGTGATATGATAAGTACGGAAAAAAATCAAGGAAATATGTATTATCGTACAAGATTGTTTAATATTACATTTTAGTATGAACTTAGAAAAAGTTATGTATTACAGAAATATGATTCCTAAGCTTTTAATTGTCAAAAGACATAAGCTTGAACGAGTTAAAATGTAAGGTTGATATTGCGTAAAATTCCTTGTAAATTATGTCACGATTGAGATCAATTAAGTTCTTATTTTATTAAAAAAGAACTAATAAAATGCATCAAGTCAATAGTTACATGTTTTAAAATAATTACTAGGAGATAGATTTACATTAGATATATATTGATGTCTGCAAATTATTTTTGTCATGTCATATACACCTTGTTTACATTGATTGATTTGTTTTGATCATCGAAATAAAAAAATTTAAAAAAAATGGTATAAAATTATAAAACTTTGTTTTTTTATAATTCTTGAGGAATCTATCGTAAAAATGGAGGAGAGAGTTTAATGTAAAAGTTTTTGGAAGTTAAATGCCAATGTTTTATTTTGAAGGTAAATACAATATTCAATATTAATGTGTTGTTATCAATGTTCTTATCAAATGGGAGATTGTTAAATAATAATGATGAAAAATTAGTTTAATCAAACTCGGTAAAATAATTTATATTTAAATTAACAATAATAGTTTATATTAAAATTAATATTATTAATTAGTTTAAATTTAAAATTATTTATGCAAAATATATGGTGAGCATAAGTGTGAGTTGATATAGGTGGGATTGAAAAAATCTATGCCGAAGAATGTTTTTTATTTGTTTGTGTACAGGAATTAAAATTGAGAAATAGATGAAAAATGGCTGGAAAAAATTTTGAGGAATTTTAGAGAAAAATTGATAAAACAATTTTCTAAATTTGTAACAGCAACAGACTAAAATTTCGATGGCCAAATGCATAGTAATGGACAAGGCCAATAGCGATAGTATGCGAAGATTGCCCAATAGACCACGGCGTGGCGATAGCCTAGTGGCATCGATGAGGCTGATAGGTGGAAATGGCTTGTCAACGGGAGTGAGCGTGCGTAGCGACAGCGCAGAGACTGATAGGAGGGACCAGCGAGTCAACGGGCGCGAGCACGCACGGCGGCAGTAGTGTGGCTGACAAACGAGCTAGCCCTATCAATGAGTACGGGCACAGGCGTGGAGAGGTGCTATGACTGACAGGTGATCTAGAACTATTAATGAGCGCATGAGTGACGAGACACTATGACTAACACAAGTAGGGCCAAAAGAGGCAACGTGTCCCACACGGAAGCGTATGCATGTGCAATCGCAAGAGATGTGGAGGCGAAGTAGCGCATTGTGATTGGTGTGGAGGCGCTAGAACAACGATTGAGGTATATTCTCTATGGATACGAATCACACTTTGTAGCCTTCTGTGTAAGTGATGATGTGACGTAATCTAGAGCGTTCATTTCATGTTGAACGGCTGAAAATAAATAGTGTAACCTTATGGGTATTTAGGTCTTTTCCTTTGAGATTTTTTTGTTATAAATAGAGGGTAATATGTTAGGGATTATGACACAGAAAATTGAGAGAGTTTTTTTAAACTTTTATAAGTGCAATTTTAGAAATAAAGGTAAAGTTTGTTAAAGATTTATGCGGTAATTAATCAATACTTTTTCATATCTACGTTTAATTTTAAATTAATTTATTTTCTCTAGATTTTGATTTGATTTCTTTAATCTAAAATTTAGCTAGGGTATTTTTATAGTTTTAAATTAACCTTTTTTCTGAAAAGTTTGATCGGATAATTATTTTTAGATCACCTATTATTAATTAATTAGTTTTAATTAATTGTTTAGTAATTTTGTTTTGTTAATATCTTGAGATTGATGAGTCTGATTAAGATGATTTGTATATAAATTTTATCTAGTTTATTCTATAAAATTTTTAAATCATTCAAAGTTACGGATTTACGAATATAATCTGTTTAGTAGTTTTTAGATTTTGTGATTAAAAAAATAATTAAATTGTAATTTTATCTTTCACAATCATTCCACCTATGATTATTTTTTAGAGTGAGTCCATTCTAAGTAGACTAATAGGGATGGCAATAAGTAGGGTAGGCAAAAAATTCTCAAAGACTGAACACCGCACCGAACCAAGCCGACCCGAATCGAATTATCGGCTTCTTCGGTTTTCGGTGGGAGGATTGGTTTTTATTTCCATTTAGTTCGGCCTTCAATTGTTATCTCGGGTGTCGTTTGTTGTAAACCGAAAAAACAGTGAAAACCGACTTGTCTAGACTAGGCCCAATTAGCCCATTAATGTTTCTCATCCTAAGATTAATAGATCGAGTGGATATTGCCCCATGAAATTGGCCAGATGTGTGGCCTCGGGAAGCTTTGCATTGCTGCTGGCACATCGAGAGGAAGAGTCTCAGGAACTGGATTAATTCGGCTTTTTTTGCCTTGGTTTTTCATTTTCTAGAATGCTTTGCATAAACCGATTTGGGAAAAAACCAAACAAACCACGCAAAAAACCAGAGTGCCCACCCCTAGCAATGGGGTGAGCCAGGTGTAGGTTGGTCCTAAATGACCGTGTCCCGCTCCCTTGCGGGTGCACCCATCCTGTCCTTAGAGTAAAGAGCAGGGCGACATCAATCCCTACCCTAGACCCCTCCAGGGCCCTTTCACCTGACCGAGGACATGTTTTCTCTGTATAGAGTCAATACTCCATGCTAATTGGGTAGTGACTAGGACTGGTGACAATGAGACGAACTGTCCTAACCTCTTGGGTGGTAGTTGTTTTTAGCCTAAGAGACAAATGAGGATGACGATGGGCAACACGACAACGAAGCCCATGAGCTCTAGCACGGCAGCATGGTAACGGTCATTGACAATTCCTAGAGGCTATGAGGAGAAGGGAAGCCAACAAGCTCCAACACGGCAGCGTGGTGCAGGTCACCATCCACCGAAGATGAGCCAGCATGAAGGAGGATCCACCTCTGGCCTATGGCTGTGTGGCCATGGCCTAGGTGAGGGCAGTGTCGTGAACTACGTGAGAAAGGTGGTGAGGGTTGGAGATTTGGAGAATTAGGGATTTAGAGTTAGCTATTGAGAATACAATTTATAGATGGGCAACTTGCATCTGCCAATAAGCTTAGAACTTGACTAATTTAGAGCAATAATACATAATCCCAAGGCCTCGTAAGGTTAGCCATGGGTAACTTATCATACCCACTCCTAGAAAAGACCAAGGCCTCGCCCCCGCTCACCCACACGTGAGAGTTCCCCCACCCCCATTCCCTAGGGGTGGATCCTTGGCCCATAGGAAAAAATACCACCCCTATTTAACTTTTATTTTCTTACCTACTCACTCATCAATACAACTTTTTTATTAGCACTTTGATCATTTTCTCTTCCTACTAAAGTTTTCTTGGGATTTTAGGAGTCCACTTATTTTAAGATAGAGGAAGTAGGAGTTAAAATGTGTAAATATTTTTAAGTAAATTGTATTTATGAGGTGCAATTTAGTATCATTTTGGTACACATTTATTTGGTGGGTGCGAACCAAGACTAAAAGGGCACAATATTGCTAATCTTGAGTGATTAGGATGTCACATAGGCACATATATAGACATTCATCTACACAATAGATAGAATAAAGCATATTGATTGCACGGAGAAAGATATAAAAAACCAAGGAATGATAAAGGAGATAAAAAAACAAATAAAGGACAAAGTAGAAACAAGTGTAGGATTATCTAAAAGTATAGCATGTCCTGTGCCCTTGTCATATGTACACGGCACACTATAATCAGCATCTAACTGGTAAAATCATCCATGTCATTAGGGATGGGTGTTCGGTTTATTCGGATTCTTCGGTTTGGTTTTAACGGTTTTGCGAATGGTCGATTTTTGAGAGAAGCCAACCAATCTCATCATGGGAAAAAACAAAAACAGAGCCGAAGAAAACCGAATACTTCGGTTCAGCTTTGATTTTTACCAATGAAAACGAGTAAGGTGTCCTGCTTCTTTATACAACGAGGTGACCCCACATCCTGGCTGTTGGGCTGTCATCTGCTTAGATCACATGAGGAAGACTGCGCGCTGAGATCCCATGAGCTGAGCCACGTGTCATCTAGTAGGTTTGTGTTTGCCTAAAGCGCGCCAAATGCTGCCATTTCATAAGTTTCAAGCCGCCCACATCAATATCTTCAATTTCCTTGCGGTGTTCGGTTTGCATGAGATAAAAACCATCTCCAAACCAAAAATCGAAGCAGATCATTATAAAAAGCAGACCTTATCCTAAAAACCGAACAAGCCGCTAATTTAGCTCGGTTCGGTCTAATCTTTGGTGTATGGTTTATTTCCGCCTACCCATACATGTCATGCTGCTCTGACCTTGTTTATACTAATTAGAAAAGTTCATGCACCCATGTAACAAGTTTGGGTATCTAAGATAATTTTCTTTTTTTTTAATGGCGGAAAGTAGATTTGCACCAAAGAGAGGCAGAGAATGGAAACCTCATCTGCTACGGTACCAACCCAAGAAAGGACTACGAGAGCTACTACTGCACAAGTCCACATCACCGTAGGTTTGCAACGGAGACTGAACTGAAAGGTGCCGGACTGCCGGTGATAGGACTGCCGTTTGGATGGGCAAGCCCGCATCCCGCAAGGGACAAAACCCTGTCGGTCTATCCCCGTGAAAGGCCACCTTCCGTCCGTCTACCCGAGTCCCCCCACCCCCCACCCTTACGTCCGGCCCCGCGGCCTGAGGCTTCCTCTTCTCGCCACGCGACCGCTCCGCCCCACCTCCGCCGCCGCCGCCGAGGCCGCCGGCCGACCGCCCCACCGTCGAGTATGGCCTCAGCTCCGTCACCGGTCTCGCCCCCCTCGGCGCCCTCCACCCAGGTTTGCCTCTCGCCCTTGCCTCCTCGATCGTCGCCATCTACGTTTCCTCGTATTTGTATTTCCCCCGCAGCTCAGGTCTGTCCCCCGATCTTGTTGGTCTATCTGGTGATGCGGGGCTGCTTCTGGTGGTGTCCATGGCACGCTCGATTGTTGATTCGGTTGATCTAGGTTTGTTTCATTTCATTGTTTGGCTTGAGAAATTGTGTGAAATGGTAGTGCCTGCATGTTGCGCCGCCTTATACAGAAAATGATGTCTTCCATATGTGCGGTTGGCTTCAGAGTTCAGAATAGGGGTTGTTATTCCACTCATAGGTTCTAGGACGAAATTTTTTTATCAAATAGTATTGTCACTGACGGGAAGGATCGATTTAGAGCCTTAATTTAACCTGATGAGCTGAAATTGTGCCTAATTGCATAGAAATTGTAGGCGTGTTGCTTTGCACTGTTGTGCATGCCTGAAGCCTGAAGTTTGTTTGTCAGTAATGCGGACTTTATGGGCTCTAAAGAAATAAAAAAGATCAGCTTGTATTGGTTTCTCAAAATCAGGTTTGGGATCCAAGAGGTATGGACAAAAGCATGAAGGACAATGGAATCTGTCCAATAACAGAAATGCATAGAACTTTAGATTGAGAAAATAAGAGTTAATGGAATGCACCATTTAGTACTTTTGCAGTTCTTAAGTTCTGACGACATTTTATACATTAGCAAAGTGGGACTGCAGGGACTGAAGAGTGTAGAGGGTTGCAATGGGAAGAGGAAAATGAGAGATTTTCTAGTTAAAGCCGTCTGAACCATTTCTATACAACACTGTGTCTATGAATCAATTTTAGATTTATTCACAAAATGCTGGGCAAAACCTGGATTTTCTGCCCCTTTTCAAAATTGAATGCAAAATCTTTTTCTGTGGTTACTTTTGTGCAGCCAAAGATAGGTGCGCCTATATAATTTATTCTATGTGAACTAGCATCTGCATTATGCCAAAGTTGCCATACCGTATGGACTATGCAAAGTATGACTGCTAGGCAGCAGCTTTTATGGACTGTAAAGAAAAAATAAGGTAGCACACTTTGTTATTTCTATTTGCGTGTTGGGAAGTTGTTCTGTTATCCTATCCAAAAGAAGTATGCATCCTATGTGGTTAGCATCCATTTTCCATTTGTTTGTGCCTGATAGAATTAAAATTTACATTTCAAATGCTTATTTTAGGATCAGAAAAATTATTTTGCTTGATTTACAATAGTAATGAAAGGTAACCTTCTTATTTCAACAGAGAAAACGAGGTTCCCCCACAGATTCCATTGGCATGTATGCAGTTCAATGTTGTAAGTGCCACAAATGGCGCAAGATTCCGACAAAGGGTGAATTTGAGACAATTCGTGAGAACTTCACTGAGGAGCCATGGTACTGCAGTAAAAGACCTGACTGCTCGTGTGAAGACACTGCTGACATCGAATATGATAGCAGCCGTATATGGGTCATTGACAAGCCTAACATACCAAAGCCTCCACCAGGAACTGAGAGACTAGTGATTATGAGAGGTGATTTGTCTAAAATGGATACCTACTATGTCATGCCAAATGGGAAGCGTGTAAGGTGCACTGCAGAGGTGGATAAGTTCCTTGAGGCCAACCCAAAGTACAAAAACCGTTTTTCAGTTGAAAGCTTCAGCTTTACAACACCCAAGATTGTTGAGGAAACTGTTTCTCACAGCTCTGTGTGGAAGTCTGGAAAGGCTAAGAAGCAGGACAAAATAAATGCTTCAAGCAATAACAATTAATTTCTTTGGAAATGATAAGGCCTATGCTAAGCTTAGGTGATGCTCATCTCAGGTTGTGATGCTACCTTCATCTACTTTCCGGGCTGGTCAGATCTGTTTATATTTGCACTTATGTCTGTTCAATCTCTGTGATCTGCGTGTTATGATATTCTGAACTTTTTCTTTCTTCTTCGTTATGTATTAACTCTTGGCAAAACTTTGAGATGGTTGAGAAGGGTTGTGGTTATGTTGGCCAGAACTAACCTTAGTTATAGGCATGCACTGTAGTTACATCTCATATGTTTGCTTTTTCGTTCATATTTCTGCGTGGTGAAATTTGATCATATACCCTCCCTTTAGATTGAAATTACGATTTACCACAGAACCCACATGTCAGTGGCACAGTAAATCCTTGATCCTTAGTTTCCAGATCAGGAAAATTCAATTACAAAATACTAAAACTAGTTGGGTCTGCTGCTATCATGTGAGAGCTGTCTCTATACATGAGTTTCTTACTAGAAAAACAAAAATCGTGTATTCCTACCAAAATAATCATTTGAGATTTGATTTGATGCGATATGTTTGGTTTCCATTTAAGATTGAAACAACTCTATATGAATTTAGCAACCAAGCATCAGCATAAACTGATTCCAGATCAAGAATGTTCGGTAACAAAATATAAAGGCTAGCTAAGTGTGCTGATCTGGTATTGCATACCTGTGAACAAAATCGCCTTCTTCCATGCTGTGAGATGGCTCTGCGTTTTTAGCGTGATTGTGCAACTTGTGGGGAGGCCCATGGAAGCGCATGCGTCAAGTCCTGGTCTGCATTGTGAGATTGGAACTGCATGAGGCTTTAGCAGCAAATAAAAAAACAATTTGTAAGAAGAAGCAATGGAATCAGAAAGTGCTGTCTTACGTGAAACGGTGTGCTCACGAAACTGTGGCTAAGCCCATAAGCATATAGGAATAGACGTAGCATAAAATAAAAAAAATTACTGCATACACCAAAACATTATGTAAAAGAGAGATCATAAAATGTTAATATGAGACGCGCAATGTAGTGGAATCAGGACTGATGAAGCCAATCTAACTGCACGCGCATTGAGACAGTAGACAAAGTAATCGAGCGCTACGATCTCAATACCGATCAACACCGTAACGAGTAATGCCTTCACTGATATCCACACATTTAAGGCTAGAATATTGATTGTGAGTGTACTAGCACTTACAAGCGGTTAGGGTTTTACTCAGGAAATGGCGGCTAGAGTTTTTGCTTGAGACGACCTCTATGTCTCTCTATATTTAGTCTTTTTCATTTGGTTATAGTAAACCATGGTCTAATAGAAATCTACTCGAATCTATCCAAACCGAGACCTTACATAAATTACATTTGAATAATCATTCTAATCCGTTAAGCATATGACCCTATAGGTTTACGTATATTTGGTCGCGAACTAGAAACGATTTTTTTTCATCTTGTTAATAATGGTTCTAGTAAAATATATTAACCCTAAAGTATACATAAGAATCATATCGACTGAACCTATAATATTCTTACGTACAAATCGTTTTATCTTATGATATCGATCGAGCTCAAGACAAGACTTGTGTCATTCTTTTAATAACTCAATCATTCTCGATTTTATGATAGATTATAAATTTTTAATTGATTCTTTAATCATCTTAACATGGTCATATACTTTCATAATCCAATCTCTCCAACAGAATAGTCAAATTCTATATCACTATATATTTCATAGTAAATCCAAAAACTACTTTTATAACTACCCTATTACGGAGTAGCGTTTAGTAGTGTCAAAATAATCTACTAAGTATGTTAGAACCATAATAATCTTTAAGTCTAAAGACTACATATAAATGCTACTTAAAATTAACTGATAATATATAAAATCTTTATAGTATCTTATAATGCGTCTATCGTTCATTAATACATATTCATATTATTGATTTAATATCTCTACATAATCCATGAAATATGATCATCAATCGATATACATGACATAATCATCAATCAATTGACCTTACAATTATATTTTTTTTCTCATATGATATATAATCAGAGAACATTTAAAAGTAACAACATCTAATATTAGCAGTCTCATAAATAAATTATATATTTATTTATCAATATTCTCAACTCAACTCAGAGTACTAAACAGATAGAGTTGAAACCTAACAAGAATATCCAAATCACAATTCAGATATATTAATAGTTATTTTTCAATCATTATAAATCTTTAGCAATATTCTACTCTTTCAAATCCCCTTCTTATTATATCTCTCCATATTAGTTTTATTCTTTATCTACTTTTTTTATTTTATTATCTTAACTTAGCATTTACTACGATATGGATTTTCTTTTAATATAATTGAACCAACTCAACCGATGTCTATTTCAATAAACATCTCAATATATCATAAAAATAATATATAATATTTATAACATCTAAGACATATCATTAACAAAGCACTGATGCTCATCGTGCTCAACTGCCATCACTTCGAATTTGGCTTCTTCTTCCTATTTACATTGTTTTTTATGGATTCTCGTCTCCCCCATGACTTGCAGTCCCGTTCTTGCAATTCCTATTTTGACTGATCCACAAAACTTTAGGCTGTTTCTTCCTCTCTTCACTATCAAACACAATAAAATGCGCAGTTCCCAGAGTTAACAGAAATCATTCCAGGTCAATTGATTCAAGACCATCAGATCAGAGGAGCTTCTTATACTTATCAGTGGCCTGTCACTTGGGTCATTCTCATCTCAAAGACTCGCACTGGAATCTGCAGTTCTGCACTGTTTCTCCGACTGACCGATGATACTTCCAACTTCTTCTCTGCACAGTCAGATAAAAAAATACACACACAATCCACGGACATTGATTGAAACACCAAGTCTCTGAAAACTGCTTAACTTCAATACTGTCATTCAGGCCCTTCTCATCTTTTTTTAAGACGAGCTGGAGAAGGAACGCGGACAAATTTTATTCAGAGGCGAGGGAGAAAGGTTCATTACAACAAAGTAAGAGTTGAGGTAGTTCGTCATCTGAATTGTGGTCTGAAGCTGAGTACTGCGGTAACCTTTCTGCACCTGTTTTTGCTCGAACACTCAACGATACCTTCGTATCTGAACAGCAGAAGGTTGCCCTCAGAAAGATCACGAGCCCTCACAAACTCTGTTCTAACACTCCCTATGTAGATCTCAGTACAGCTTAACGTGCCAAAGATTGCCAATGAGGCTGAAAACCAGGACCAATTTGACTGGCACTGTCCATGCAAACTTGTTAAGAATTCGCGAGGAAAACATCGGTTCAGAACGGCAGAACATGTAGTAGTATGCAAGCATCACGGTGTTCAGGAACACCCAGTTAAATCGCATCAGAAGATTTTGCTTTGTGGACTATCCCGGCTAACAGTTGCATTTGTCTTGTTCGTCAAATCAGCCAAAGTGCCAACTTAATAAATTTTCCAAAATCAAAAGTTATCGGAAAGTCATAGCTACGTCAACAGTAACAAATCAAGTAACTAGTAAACAGGTTGGTCTCCAGCTCGTGCCGTCAACAGTAACAAATCAAGTATACCCCACGACGAAGCCATGAGCGCGCGCGGACTCGCCAACCCGCGCGCCAGGAACGCCGCCGCCGCCGCGCCGCTCCCGCTGAACCTCCATGCGCCACACCTTGCCGAGCGAGCCCACCAGGAGCACCGTGCTGCCGTCGCCGGGAGCCGGTAGCGCTGGCGACGTGCGCACGCTAGAGGATTAGCTCATGCCTGCGCACACGGGTGGTTAATAATTTGGCGTAGGAGTGGGAGGGAACCGCGAGCTGGTTCCGTGGTGTATACCTAGCAGGAGCAGCCCCACCAGGAAGAACTTGAGCACGGGGTGCCGGTGGTCGGCACGGTGCGCCATGGCTGCGAAGCGGTGCCGGAGTAAGGGATAATGGGCGTGGAGATTTTAGGATACCGCCGCACCGATTAAGAGACGAAGGGACACGGCGGTCGGAGTTCTCCAGAAGTTGAATTCTTTCTGAAGGAAAATAAACCAGCGTATAAAATCAGGTCCCACGCGTCAGGAAGGAATGCCTTCTTTACCTTTCTACTTTCGAGCAACAAATCGTTTCATTTCCTTCTGAGAGAAAGTGCTTCGCACCATCGGGGGAAAAAATCACTGTACTGAAGGCCACGTTAAAACGGTGTTTCCAGGTACAAGATAAAAGTTGGTGGGTTGGTTTTGGTCTAATATTGTGTCGAGATAGTGGGATAGATACGTATATTTAAGCTGTTATGTTTTATGTATTTAACTATTGCTAAGATATATCATATTGATTTTAGGATAATATAGATTATGACAGATCAATATGACAACATGTCATACGACTTCCTTGAGTGAAGGTACCTTTTCAGAGCATCACCTTCTTCATGGGTATATTCTCAGTATCTCGTTGTGTTGTCTCATCCACGGTGCCAACTCGGCTCTTTTGCCTCATATGATCCAGGCATGTAATACCTCACTAACACTGTCTCCTCCATGATTTCATCTTTAGTACCTCACTAGAGCCAAAGCCTCCTCTACGGTGAACCGTCTCTAGTGGGATAGATACGTATATTTAAGCTGTTATGTTTTATGTATTTGACCATTGCTAGGTATATCATATTGATTTTAGGATAATATAGATTATGAGAGATCAATATGACAACATGTCATACGACTTCCTTGAGTGAAGGTACCTTTTCGGAGCATCACCTTCTTCATGGGTTTATTCTCAGTATCTCGTTGTGTTGTCTCATCCACGGTGCCAACTCGGCTCTTTTGCCTCACATGATCCAGGCATGTAATACCTCACTAACACTGTCTCCTCTATGATTTCATCTTTAGTACCTCACTGGAGCCAAAGCCTCCTCTACGGTGAACCGTCTCTGCTACTCATATGTATCATTGTAATCTCTTTGTAGGTATTATATATCTTACCAAAGGGGTATCATTAATGACACATGTGTATCATGTGGTAGTAGCACTTATAGACATAAGTATCAGTTTGTATCAAATGATACTATTGGTATCATAGTTAGGTACTGATGGTATGTCTTTTATCAACCTAATGACTATAATAACAATAGAGTATCATATTATCATGCAATACTTTAAGCATCACAGTTAGATACCATTGATATTTCCCTTAGTTTTATCCAACTAATCACTCTTAATACGATAGAGTATTATTGCGATAGTGTTTATCTAGTGATGCTTGGAGTAATCGGTGGCATGTCCTTACCTTCATCAATCTAATCACCATGATACATTTATGTATCATGGACGAGGGAGGATTAGGGGATAGACATTGAGGATGTGGATTAGGTCATTGTATCATAGATGTGGAGAATGATGGATATGGTCTTATAGGAAAAGAGGATGAGAGATCAGGTTGGAATGACACTGGTGTAGGAAAGGCCAATGGTGGCAATGGATTTGTCTGGAGTGTCGCTGTGTATTGAAAGGAAGAGGGACGGACAAAGCTTTGGGGCAAATGAGAAGAAGAGAATATCGGACCAAGGGTCACCATGTATGCAAGGGAGAAGATAGATGGGGGTATTGAGCAGGAAGAGGATGTTTGTCTCAGCTAACCTGAGCATAACAATCGCTCGTTAAGTAATTCCATCCCAAGAATCTGAAGTTTTTTCTTATTTTTTAACCTTTTTATTTTTTTAATTTTAAAACTAAATATATTAAAAACTTATTTCTAAATCTAAACTTTTTTTTATCATATCATTCCTTCTAACATAACAAAACAATACTATCATATCAGATTCTCATGATGTGATAGTATTTTTCTACCATGCTAGTCAATGGTAGAATACTTGTCACACTAGTCTAACAAATATGACCAAATAAAACCGTCACATCACGAGAGAATGTGATATAGTTGTTTAGTCATATCAGTCAATACTTATGTGGTAAAGGTGAAACTTAGAAATAAGTTTTTGGTGGGTTTGTTTTTTAAATTAAAAAAATAAAAAGTTAAAAAAAATATAAAAATACTTCGTGGAATGTTCACTAGGTTTTCTCTTTACTTTTGTGGCAATGAATTCGATATCCGCTAAATAAAATCCGGTGGCAGTAGGAAACTACCAACCAACGTAGTAGGAAACGCCAACCAACGTCACGCTCATCGCGAAACACGGAAGCTGCAGCAGCGGCCACGTCGGCACAAAACAAAGGCGGGAGGACGACGACCCTCCATTCGCCATCTCTTCCACCCTCTCTCCTCCCCGCCTCCTCCCTCCCCACAGAAAAATCTCACTCGAACAATGTACAGCCCTCTCGGCAGCGGCTGCGCGTTCGCGGCCGCGGCCAGCTCTGCGTTCCCGCCTACCGCAGCCGCGGCGCGGTTGCCGGCGTCCACCCTCCCCGCCGGGAGATGCGCGGGCAGGAGGAGGAGGAGGCCGGCGCGGCTGGTTCTTGCGTGGGCGAACTCGGATGGCTCGGACGGTGGCGCAGCTGGTGCAGTGGCGGCCGAGGCCTCCGCCGCGGGAGAGAGCAAGGAAGGGGAGGAAGCCGGAGGCGGAGGTTCTTCCGCTGAGTTGTCGACGGAGAAGAAACCGGCTCCCGTTGATCCCAAGATTGAGAAGGAGCTCAAGAAGGTCGGCTCTTTTCTTTGTCCCTTAGCACTTAGCTTGTTCGAGATAATTTGTCCTCCAAAAATACGAGTAGCAACTAGAAGAATTCGAAACACTTGAAAACTTCACAATTCGACAGTAACCGAGTACAATGAATTGCAGGAAGAATCTGATTTGAGCCATCAGAAATGTTATAGCCTTCTAGGTGCTTTAGCATACATGTAGTTTTGGTCTTAGGCCCATTTGCACCAATAACTCGAGAAATGTTCTTTTAAAAGGTAGAAATGCTAAAGATTGTGCTGATACAACAAACAACATGAGGTCACCACCAAATAACTATGATGTGCCCTTGAGCAGGCAGTTCAGAAGACCGCGGCAACGTTTGCACCGAGGGCGTCCACTGCCACAAAGAACCCTGCAGTGCCTGGAACAGCTCTGTACACTATCTTTGAGGTCCAGGGATATGCCTCCATTCTGTTCGGTGGAGCCCTTTCCTTCAATCTCGTGTTCCCGTCAAATGAGCCAGACATTTGGAGGCTGATGGGAATGTGGTCCATCTGGATGTTCAGTAAGTAAGATTTCAATTTGTGGTACTTGCCATTGTGCAATGAGTTTAAAAGTTTGTAAATTGTTCCCATCCGTAGCAAGGATTATGATCTACCCATGCATCAACCGGGACATTACTCGTTTTTCGTAAGGTGCAGTGGCTAAAAATGTACTGAAAGTGCTCTGTGCTACAACATTATGAATCAACTGGCACAAGTGGGTAATTGGTTCTTCACTAGCCATAACCTTATAGTGCAGTTCATCCAGTTCTAGATAAAGAGTAGTTCTAAGAGCAACCGAGAATTTATTTTCTATCATGGTGTCTGTTTAGCTGTTCTACATATGCATATGCTGACTGGAAAAACAGAATAAACTATCCTTCTCTTTGCCAAGAACCTTCAACAAAAATCCATGAGGTTATGAAATCAAGTAATTAACCGTGAATCTGTATCTCAATATCAATTATTTAGTCTGAGTTTGTCGATATAATGAACATAATTTGATCTCTAGATGATGTGTTGCTGTTGAGGTTAATTAGATTCAATGTTGATGCAATGAATTAGAAACATTTTCTCAACTACCTACTTCTGCAGCTATACCTTCTCTTCGGGCCCGTGACTGCTCAAATAAGGAGAAAGAGGCTCTCAACTACTTGTTTCTACTGGTCCCTCTAATCAACGTCATTATCCCATTCTTCGTGAAATCCTTCGCTGTTGTCTGGTCAGCAGATACGGTTGCGTTCATTGTGATGTATGCATGGAAGGTATTTCCTCGTGCTAAAATGTTCTCTGCTCCTTCAATATTCAGTCAGTTGTTGTCAAATGTTTAACAATATTCATTTCTACACAGCTTGGATGGCTGCAAAGGTCAGAGTGAAAATTTTCCTGATCAAAGGAGCATTTGAACTGCAAGTTTTGCACAAGTGAATTTTGGAGGGCACGCTACATGCGTCGATGAATTTTCCTAGATTTAGTTTTGTGTACATCCGTTGAGAATGAAGAAGCTTGCTTTGATTGACATCCAAGAGCTGTGTAGATGTACCATAAATATCAATATCAATAGTGTT
This sequence comes from Oryza coarctata, assembly GCA_030770085.1. NCBI lineage: Eukaryota > Viridiplantae > Streptophyta > Magnoliopsida > Poales > Poaceae > Oryza > Oryza coarctata. The sequence goes on from CM061471.1 coordinate 13,889,999, forward strand.
GACTAGGGACTGGGCATCTCTCAACCTGTCATGGTTTCCCAGTAGATCATGTCTTGAGGTGATATATGCGCCTGCCATGAAACGGTTGCCAGTTGTAGCCCCCCCAAAACGAAGCAGATGCAAGTGTGTAGCAACATCAAATATGTATGGTTCAGTGCCTGATTTGGGGTAAATATTGTCATGGAAGAAATATTAAACTGCACAGATCTCATTCATATGATCAATTGATCCTCTTACCCAATCTATCACCTAATCTATCTATAGTTTAAAAAGAAGCCACCACATTGTAGGCTTAGAAATTATCATATTAATTAGAAAAAAAAGAAAAAAATTGTACCGTTAGATCTATATTTTTAACCATTGAGATTAATTAGATAAGTAAGGAAAATTACTTGACAAATCCTACACAAACTCTGTAAAAATACTGTACAGCAAAAAAATCCAGTTCAATACGGACTCTCAAGTTCCAAATCCCAACAGGACAAGGCTGACAACTAACAGGTTTTTTTTCCCAGAGAAGCTATCAGTCCAAAAAAAATCAATCCCCTTGCCAAATTAAGGTTAAGGAGATATAGAAATTACCAAATTAATAAGAGAAAAAAATATTCTCATTTTGTGGTGTACCTATATGGTTGAGATTGATTGGATACGTATAAGAAAAAAAATACTAGACAAATCCTACGTTGCAAAGACAACAAAACAAGAATCCTGTTTGGACTCACAACCGGGCAAGGACTGATAACTGAAATGATCTTCTTATCACGAGTATAAGATAGCAGTAACACATGACCCCAGATTGATGTGCACAGATACATTTATCTGTATATATGGTGCATAGATAATATAGTCTGCATGATTAATTTTGTGGACTAATGGTTTAACATGGTAAGTACGACATTAAACTTGGCAGCTTGCCAATGCCCAATAATCAATTTTCGACCATATTCTATCTGTTTATCTATTTCTAATAAGTTATATTTGGAAGCTTACAAATTACCAAATTAATAAAACAACTAACATATTAACTACAAGTGATTGTTCTATTTCAATTGTCAAAATGCAAAACAACAAATTATAGACCTGTCAATTAAAGAAAAGTCTACCTGTGGCTTTAGAAAAGATTTTCATATACTAATTAGTATGGGTGCTGCGGGAGTAAACAAAGAAGAGAGACGACAAGTAAGTGAGCTTAGGGGCAACAAACGAGAAGGTAGGCGGTTGCTACAGGAGGACGTGTCGAGGGGTAGAAAAGTAGTAAGCGGCAATGGCTAACGCTGGAACATGAGTAGAGGGATGGCAAAGTAAGGTAGTAGCAACGTTGACAAGAATTCTAAAACCTATAAAAATGGAATTCTCATCATGATTAGATTATTTTTTTAAGATGGTAATAGTAATAAAGTAGAGAAACAGTGCATGGGCGAGTGGAACCGTTAATGTCAAGATTCAAAATTTCTAGATGTTGATGACAAGAATGAGGAGGGTAGCCAGTGGCCGAGTGAAGGAACGACAGAGAAGTAGGATGGTGGTAGCTAACGAGACATCTACAAACCGTAAAAAACTAACCTAACATTTATAACTTGACAAGGTTTGATTTTTTAAGATCTCTATATGAGCAAAGGGGAAGGATGGAAGGTAAACGAGTGAAGAGGTGGCAGGTGATATGACTTCTAAAAATAATTAAGATCATGATGATAATAAAGAGGCAATCATAATGATGGGTGGGATGAGTGGAGGGGATAGACCGGTAGAATTTGATTAAGATTGAAGTAAGAGTAAGATGTCCTATAAGTAACAATTTATTTTAATAAAATTTAATATAAATTCATTATGATTCTAGTTGTATGAGACCGTGGAAGTTAGTTTTAGATCAACAACCGCTTCCAAAAAAAAAAGCCAAATAGACCCCCTAATTAGCCTAACACTAATAGCCAATGTTACTACTAAATATTTAATAATAATTTTGTACATTATTTATATTGGTTAAATCTTAATCATATGATATAATTTACCACTTCACTTTAATTTTAAAATTTTAAAATATTATTATCTTCGTTCCAAAAAATAAGAAAATTTGTCTTTACACTTTAACAATGCATAACCAAATGTTCTTATATTTGGATGGAGGTAGTAGTTAATAATAAATAATTTGTTGATTATTTTATTACGATATATTTTGTATCTAATTATTTATCAGTTTATTTGGACTTTTAGCTTAAATGATATTTTAGGTTGGATTATGTTATGATGGCTTATGATACTTTAACCTTGGATGATATTTTACCTTCGATGATATTATGACAGCTTATGATTTGTTTGTTTAATACTTATAAAGCTAAATTAAAATAAATAAATGTGTGCATTATAGCTATCAATCTATCTTTTGCATTCTCATGTGTTTTTTTACGTTAATACAGTATATTAGTTATAAGATATCCTAAACTGTATATATTTTTACGCTATTTTTTATTACCGTAATAACTAAGTCAAGTCGGTCACCTCATGCTCATATTCTGCTTCGCCCCTATCTGGAAGTAGGCTTGTGCTTTGATGCTTTCCCGCTTTGACGTACTTGGGATCTTCAAGGAAGTGGAACCAAAATAGGCGCAGCCGTCAGCCCGTCACGCCGGAGTCCGGACTCGACCGACCGATTCAACACCACGCAACTACGCAACAAGGCGGGCGAGGCGGCACCGAAAAGGCGAAAACCATGGGCTCCTCCTCGAGCAACAGTCGGGCCGCGCCGCCGCACCCACTCCACGTTATGGACGCGGATGAGGAGGACGAGAACGTGAAGCAGCTCAGCGAGTGCGCCGCCCTCTACCTCTCCCTGCAGGCACCGTTCTCTCCGCTCCCTTCTCCCCTCGCTTTGCGTTCTCTTTCCCCACCCCGTCTTTGTTGAGGAGGCGCTTCCTGTCCTGCTGCCTTGCGCAAATCGGTGGGATCCTTTGCGCAACTTATTGTTCATGACCTTGCTGTTCGCTTGGATCCTTTGCAGGACTGCCTCGCCGAGTCCAACCGCAACTGGAAGGCCTGCCAAGCACGTAAGCATCGCGACAAATTCGTCTTCTTGTTTTTTCTCTTCATTCTCTAGTACGTAGGCCACGGCGTCAAATTTGTCGAGTGATTATTGGTGAACCTTGCTGATTGCTTGCTATGATTGGAACAAAATTTGTTTGTTAAATGGTTTGGAATTAGGCAAAACCTTGGATTTGGTTGTGTTCCGTTGAATTTTCAGGCTGAACTGCCTCATGTTACATATGAATGGTTTTTGGTTTATCAAGTGTTAATGTAAACTCAGGAATGCTAGGATTTTTTCTTCTTCAATAGAATGTTTATGGTAGAGTAGAAGCTATCTTCAGGCTCACTTGCTTATCACATTACACTCTTAGGCCCCATATGAAATGTGAGGAATTTTTCTTGCTTCTTTGGGAATTGAATTGCTTTGTATGAATTTCCTGCATTATAATATAGACAGGACCTTAATGGCATGGTATGGTCTTCAATAGCTTAAAAGTTGCTAGAATGGGACTTAGAACCATCCAAGATAAATCAGGATGTGGGTGTGGCTTAGCTTCATCACTTTTCTGTCCATGCGCACTTGTCCAATATTACTGGGTAATTTTCTAAAATAAAGTTGTTGATCCATGAGGCAATTGGTACACATTTGGCTTACCTCACAGGTCGCATGCCCATCACAACACCAGCCATGCAGACCCAACTTTGCTGTATAGCAGTAATCGCCTAGAACTGCACAAAGTTTGGTCACACATTCATATCCTAGTTGCTTTTCAAAATTGAAACTTGCAACCACAGTTTATCTTGTCTTCTTGCAATTGCTGTCATAAGGTAATGTTTGCTCAAGGGGCTAGCCCTGAGTTGAGATGTTGCAATTTTAAGATGCCTTGCATTATGATCCTAGTTAAATGCAGCATTTCTTTGAGGATAAAAATATGGTAGCTATGATAGTTACATCCATATCTGTGTAAAGTTAGTGTTCTCTTGGTTTCTGCATAGAAAATTTCTCCACAAGCTGTGAATTCTGGTTTTCATCTCATGACATTCTCACTTTGTTCTAACAATATATGTGTCACTTCCTTTTTATGGCAGATGTTCAGGCCTTGAAAGCATGTGAGGCAAAGAGAAACAAAATAAAACATTTTTGTAACAGTCAACATTAATACAAGGCAAGTAGAAATTGCACAGCATACTAATGATTACAAATGTCTACAGTTGGTTAAAAACGTTTGAAGAGCTTTGAAATCAACTGACTTATTTCTTCAAATATTATGTTATGGCTGTTGCAATCAGCATCGAACTGAACACTTTGTGTTTTCACCAGTCGGCATTTGGAAGGTATCTCATATTCTTCATCGAGGATGGCAACGTCATAGGCAACGTGTTGAGAGCTCTTAGCTGTTGATGGAGAAGGTCTACAGCGTCATAACCTGGAGTTAACTTGTTCAAAAAAACCTGTAGTTAGCTTTCGACCGAAAAGACACAGGATGAGTTTGCCAAGTTAACTGAATTTGCTTGGATGTTTCTGGTAGCAGCTGCTCTTTCTTCAAATTTTGATGCAATGAGACAATATTAACATTGCATGTGCCTTTCGATAACTGCTAATATGAGTTAAGATTATCATTGTTGCTGAGCTGCCCTTTCCAATACCCGTTTTGGCTTGTTTTGGGGCGTACATGGTTCGCCTATACAAGTTACAACACACCGAGTTACCGACAGAATAGTTTCTTCAGTGACAAAACGGCTATTGCAGCCTGAGCACACAAATTCCTGCCATTCTACCGGTGGCTTTCTCCATCGGATATTTTTCTTCTGTGTTCAATTATGTATGGATATGAACTTCTCTAGCTATCAGAGAAGGTAGAACTGGAAGTGTAAATATGTTACAGCCAAAAGTTATCGGCAATCATCAGACTTAGTATTTCACATTATTGACAAACTGCAGAGTACAGATAACTATCTGAAAAATTCGATACTTCTTTATAAACATCACAGGCTACTACGACTCTGCGTAGACTGTTCTATTGTGGGTTTCTACTTTCATGCTCATCCGCTCAAAGTTTACTATCTTCTGAGGCTGGGATGAACTTGAGTGAGATACTGTTAACACAATGCCGCTCATCTGTAGGCGTGTTGAACCCCTCCCCTTTGAACACATGGCCTAAATGTCCTCCACAAGCCGCACAGGTGATCTCTGTTCGCCTGCCATCAAGATCAGGCTGAAGTTGCAAAATAGTGCCAGCATCAGTAGGAGAGCATGGAATCGCGAAAGAGGAAAACAAACCATGTATATTCATTGCCATCAGATGTAGTAGACAAAACCATACCATTCGTGCGATGGCTCTAGGAAATCCTTCATAGAATGCTGGCCAACCACAACCTGAGTTGAATTTTGTAGACGATTTGTACAATGGAGTTCTGCATCCAGCACATTCATAAACACCCTCAGCGAAGAGCTTGTCATATTCACCTGTTCCAGGATACCTGGAAAAAACATATGATCAAATCAAAATTCATCATAAATTACACTATTATTAGTTCAAGAGACTACCAGACTAACCATGTCATACACCAGTAATTAGTTAACTGTATGACAACACAAATTTTGATTATGATAATAGGAATAGCACTGCAGCTTTGTGCAGAATTATCTTTTTGCAGTTTTACTCCATTACTCAATTGTCAGGACTACAGTTCCAGATTTGGAACAAAACAAGCCTCACAGGATGGAAAGTTGGTTACAACCAATAAGCTTTAGTAGCGACTTTGCTTTAGCAACTTTGGCTAAGCTATTTTTGCTGACATTCTGCACTTCATGATATGCAGCCATGTTCAATGACATTGGTAGAAGGTAGACAGAAGAAATATTACCAACAAAAGGTTTATGCACTAGTACTTGTCTATATAGTAAGATACAATCCTGGTCAAGACGAAGAGGATATGTCTAGAGACAAACCTGAAATTAACATTTCAATACAGGATCATAGTAACGGGCTGATTTTCTTTAGATAATGGATACAAATCCAGCCTCTATATCCACATATGGATATATATAGCCAATAATAACGGGTTGATAAACTGATAAATTGTCTTCAGAGTAAAACATCAGATACCGTTACACAAGAATTCCCATATGTAATTCTACCATTTGATAACTGTAGTACAGCTGGTACTTAATTTATGAACAATTGTGTGCACAAAAAATCATTATGTCGACAAAATGCAAAAATAAGAATACATGCAAATTCCAAACAGAGCGTACATTCAGTCATTCAGATGAGAGTTATGGAGGCTGGTATCACAAGCTTTTTAGTTTGTTTTTTCTTCTTTTGCATGGTAAAATCAATAGTCCTGGTCGGCTATCATTTTTGTGGCTGCCGCTAGTAGCTTTGGCTGTGCGCTGCAGCCGCAGCCGTAAAAATCACAGCCGAGCAAGGCCAAATCATAACCACTTTAAAAGGCATTGACAGATCTATTAACGTTTGCAGCATGCAAAATGTCCAGGAAATGCAACTAGATAATATTATAGTTGTTGACACATGGCAATAAAAGATGGAAACTCGGGAGCAAGTTAATAAAGAGACACGATGGTTGACTGGCCAGCCAGTAACCACGCTCATACATGATCGAGTATATACTGATTCAAAGTTTTTAAGAAGTTGACGTTATCAGAAATAGAAACAGATAGCAATGACTCTACGCTACTACTATTCTTTATTCCAAGGAAAAAAAAGGACAAACAGTTGGAAGAATCACGTCTTACTCGGTGCCCTTGAGGCGGAGGATGCGGAACTGCTCCGGCGAGAGGATGGCTTCCCACTCCTCCTCCGACTTCTGCACGAACCCCGGAGGAGGAGGCGCCGACGAAGACATCGCCACGACGCCCGGCAGCCGCCGCCGGCCGGCCGTCCCGCAGCACCGGCTGGCTGCCCACTGGTTGCAGTGCGGCCGCGAGCACGAGAGGGTGACGTGCCGAGGAGGTGGCGTGAGCCTCGGCGCGGCGGTGGAGGGCGGGACGAGGAAGAAGGAGGCGAGCGCGGAGAGCGGCCGCGCGGTGAGCGCCGCGCCGGGGTGCGGGTGGGGGTGGAGCGACGCCATCCTCAGCTTGAGCAGATGCTGGACGCCCATTTTCTCCTGGCCTTTTCCGTCTCCTCCTCAAGCAGTCCGTCGTACACGCTAAAATAATATAATTCGAACGACAACCCCCACGTACATACGCTCGCTCGCCTTATCTCATTAGACAGCTCATGTACGCGACATGCATTTAATAAAATTAGTCTCTCATGATTTATGATTGTACAGACATGGTTTTATTTGATTTGATTTTATTGAATTTTATGATTGATCCATTGAAGTGACGTGAAGTTATAGATAGGTTACTAACAATTTATTTGGTTTTTGGTTACTATAGAGATCGTGATAACGTCTGTATCCTAATATCTTAACTCGATACACACTAAAATAATATAATAATTTACCATATTATTTGTATTATGGCATTGCACACCGCTTACTCCGTCCCTATAATTAACATGTAATTGGTAAATTAGAAGAGCAGGTCTCTAAAGCTTCTTATGGAGTATTACACTAGAAAAGAATAAATAAGATTTTCGAGAAGCGCTCCACACAACTGCTCATTGATCATTCATGGTACATCGATGTCGTCATTCTATACTGCGCAATACTGGCTGCTATTGTTAACACACTAAAATATAACCGTCGGTACGTGTATATTATGTATTTCATATTTGATATATTTATATTGATTACTATCGTATATATATTGATTACTATCGTATATATGTTTAAATCAAGTATTCTATTATTTTATATTATTAATATTATAATTTATTTATAAAATAAATTAAATCTACCGGAGAAAATATTAGGGAAAAATCCCTACATTTCATTTGATTATTGTTGATTCTTGTGAAAAAGATTACAGATACATAAAACATGTAAACTCGTATCTGAAATTCCCTTTCCCGGAAATGCAGAAAGGCTATTACTTTGTTGCTCATCTCCTTGAGACAAGACTGTAGTATTAACACCTGCAGAATATGGATTTAGCTCATCTCTTCACAACCTATCTCAAATTTAAGCCTGACACATCCTAATGGCGAAATCTCCTTCCAGTATGTAGGCATGATCCTCTCAAAGAAAATCATTGGTATGTTCCGTGAAAAATGACAAGAGGTGACAAAAGCAGTGCATTTCAATTGTGCATGACCAACAAATGTTCCATTAAGAAGAGCAAATCTGTCCAACTTCTGAAGATAATGTGAACTCTTAATGCACTGACAAGAATCGGGCTAAAATGAAGTTCCATATTCAGGAAAATATGCATGGAAATGCCAAGTATGTTAGTAACAAACATGAGCCGTACACCAGTAAATGTTCACTGGTTCAAGAATATTTGAATACATTGGACCTCTAAGCTACAATTTTATTATATCCAGCATTTGTTTATCAAGCCAATCCTTCAAAAATGACATATAGTGACTGCATCGTGGTCATATACAACAGCGCATCAAAGAAGACCTACATGCAAGTTCGTCAGCAAACAGTTGATTCTAAGAAGCACGTTACTCGATAAACTCATCATCGGTGCTGTCATAATCACTATCTTCATCCAGATCTTCATCTTCCACCTCATCCTCTACTCGCTCTGACAAAGTGTTCGTCTCAAAAAAATTATCAACTTCCATTTCTTCAATGCCAATTGTATCATACTTCATTCGCTCATCGAATTTGGCATCAGAACAGTTTAGAAGCCATGCAAGAGAGCATGTAACTCCATTCTTAGACACTATCTCATGCCGTGGCCTTACAGTCGACTCAAGGCCGTATGTAAAGAATGCAGGGAATTCAACCAGCTCCTCCAAACCCCTCTCCATCTCATTCTTAAAATACTCAAAGTTCATATTCATTATATCCATGTTCAATGCGAGCAGCTGTGGGCATGCTACGACCATCTAGCTGACCTGAGAGAGCAAGAAGCCACAAGCAGTAAGGAAATTAACATGCTTTAGAACTGCAGTTCGGCCGAGGCTATGGCTTGTGGCATCCTCTCTATCACTCTACCAAAATCCTCGCTGCTGACCAAAATGCTAGATTCAAACAAGCTCTGTTGTGCAACAAGCTTGTTTCTCAGCTCAATTCCAAGGATGTCAGGGTGTTGTGCCACAACGAATGCTAACGCCTCCTTCCTCACCCCAAATTCCAGAAGCGCGTCAATATTAGGCTTCACCTTGTCCTCCAACCCAAAACCAAGGACATACGGCTTCTTGTCGATGATTCTTACAATAGCTAGCGTCTGCAGCCCAATGCCTTCAAGGTGTTCGACGAAAGGTTTAATGATCTTACCCACCCGCATGCCCAGCACCACAGGGAAACGGGTGATAACGCGGCCAATCTGCCGCCTTGCCACGCCAAAGCCGACGAGGTAAGCGACCGAAGTGCTCATGGTTCCCTCGAGCTTGAAGCCAAGGAGCTCGGGGTATCGCTCTAGCACGCGTGGCACGTCCAGCGGCTTGACATGCATACCCTGGAGGTACTTGACGACGGGACCAAGGTCGACGACGACGCTCGCGTGGAGCACCTGCGGGTAGCGGCGGAGCAGGTCCGGGAGAGCGTCCTAGCGGACGCCGAGCTTGCCGAGGTAGTCGAGGACGGGGACCATGTTCTTGCGGACGCTGCACCGCAGGGCGAGCGGGTACGCGGCGAGGTCTTCGTTGGAGAGGCCCAGGGAGTGCAGGAACTCGACGCGCTCGCGCATGACGTCGACGGAGGTGGGGGTTGGGGAGAGGTAGCTTGGGGTGGGCGAAGAAGAGGAAGAGGAACTTAATCATTTGGCGAGAAGAGGAAGAGGTCGAGGTCGAGGTCGAGTAAGGTAGCTGCTCGTACGGGTGGAAAAAATATCTCGAAAGCTTATGGTTGGTATTAGACTTATTAAACTATACCCGCAATATAACCCTAATCCCAATTCACATTCACATGATATCAAAGCCACGACGACGATTCGTTCGATCCGATTCTCTCACCGTCCGGTCTCTTCACTGTTTCCACTTACCTAGGTTTGCCGCCGCTCGATCTCGCCATCCACGCACACCTCTACATCGATGTCGCCGCTACTGCTAAGATCTCGCCAAGCGTCATCACCACCAGTCCACACTCTCGCCACCAACCGTGTCGCCGTTGCCGCTGCCGCTGAGAGTATGCTCAAATCCATAACTCCCGATACACCTGTGGAGCAACTTCGTCTATAGCAAGAGGTCGCTGAGCTCAAGGTCGATGCCATCCACCAGAGGGCCGCCGAGGATAGCGAAATTGCCCTCGCTGCGCACGAGGCCAAGCATGTGGCTGTGCATGCACAAACCCTTGCCATCCTCAACATCAAGATACTTGTCTCCGAAACACTGGATCGCGCTACCAACAACTACAGCCAGTGACGAACCCTCTTCCTCATCGTCCTAGGAAAGCATGCCCAAGCCGACCACATTCTCTCTAATATTGACAACTCTAACCACTCGGCGTGGGTTCAGATGGATTGCATCATCCTGACTTGGATTTATGACACCATTGCCACCGACCTCCAGCAGATAGTAACGCTCTGCAACCCAACTGCTTGCACTGCCTGATCCGTTCTCGAGTTGGAGTTCCGCGGCCAGCGCGAGTCATGCGCGCTTCTTCTCTTCGCTAAGTTTTGCACCGTCAAAAAAAGGGGACCTCCATCACCAACTTTTGCCATCGTCTTGAGACGATAGCCAGCGCTCTCTCCGAGTTTGGGGATCCAGTCGGCTACCACACTCTTGTGTTGACTCTCCTCCGAGGACTCAATGACAAGTTCCGCCACATGGTCTCCAACCTGAAGATACAACGGTCATTCCCCACCTTCAACGAAGTACACACCCTGCTCCTTCTCGAAGAGATCGACCTTGATGACGCCACTGAGGATGCTCCATCGCCTGCTTTCGTTGCCACGCATCAAGAGTGCCCTATAGGCAAGTCCGCTGGTAGAGGTTTGGGACGAGGCAACCATGGGGGCTATGACCCCAATCCATGCCCCACCAACCGTCGCCGTAGTTGCAGTGGCAAACCTGCCTCCCCAGGCGCTCGCATCTTCAACCCCGGTCCTCGCCATGGCGGTCGTCCCCCAGGCGCCCCCTTCCTCAACCCTTGGGCGGGGACTGTGCAACTATGTCCGCATCTATACGGCCCCAACCACACCGCAGGGTTGACACCACGACATCCACTGACGTCGTTCGAGCCACCAACTGCCCTCGCTGTCTCGGCATACCCCCTCTACTATGCCGCAACGCTCGGCTTCGGCACTCTCCCAGGTTTCGCCTAGGGGTACGTGCCCACCTCGCCACCAGGGTCCGTGTACAGGGGCATGCCCGCCTCACCACTGGGGTTCACTTGCGGCAGGCTGCCCACTTCACCGCCTAGTTTCGTTGGCACTCCGTCGGTTTTTAGTGCCGTGTCACCCACTCCGCCTGTGCCATTGCCAAGCTCCTAGTCCCTGATGGAAAGCCCCTCCTAGAACAAACATCTCTCATCAACAACTTCAACACCTTGTCTTTGACTCCATCGGCATCTAATGAGTGGTACGCCGACTTCGGGGCCGGCTCCTATATGGCCAACACCACTGGTATACTCACTTCTTCTCAACCTCCTTCTTCATTCAATCTTTCATCGATTATTATAGGAAATTAAGCCCTACTCCCTGTCACCTTCATTGGGCCATCCACCATTTCCACGCCACAACGATCCTTTATTCTCTTCAATGTTTTAGTTGCTCCTAGCATCATCAAAAACTTAATTTTAGTTCATCATTTCACTACCGATAATAATTACTCCATTGAGTTGGACCCGTTTGGCCTCTCTATGAAGGACCTGCAAACTCAAAGCATGATTGCCAGGTGCAATAGCATGGGTGACCTCTATCCATTCTTTTCGTCTGCCATCAGCTCACCTACCCTCACCGCCACTGCCTGCTCCATCACCTTCTAGCATTGTCGTCTTGGTCATCTTGGTCCTGTGGCTTTATCAAAACTTATCAACTCTAAAGTTATTTCCTATAATAAATGTACTTCTCACCATATATGTCATGTTTGCCAGCTAGGCTGCCATGTGCGTCTCCCCTTCTGCAGGTCCGCCATTCATGCACTTCACCCCTTCGACCTCATACACTATGATCTCTAGTCATCCCCTATTGTTAGCGTATCAGGTTATAAGTACTATCTCATCATTCTCAATGATTGCACTCACTATGCGTGGACTTTCCCCTACCGCATCAAGTCTGATACCTTTGGCGCCCTATCCAACTTTTTCTCGTATGTGTGCACCCAGTTCAGCACCTCCATCAAGCAAGTCTAGTGTGACAACAACCGTGAATTTGACCATTCCTTAGCCCCTGCATTCTTCCTCACCAACGGAGTCATTCTTCGTATGTCTTACCCATACACCTCCCAGCAAAACGGTCGAGTTGAGTGCACTCTTCGCACTATCAACAACATCGTGCGCTCTCTCCTCTTTCGGGCTAGTTTTCCCCTCACTTATTGGGCTGATTCTCTCCATACAACAATATACCTCCTCAATATTCATCCCACTACAACTCTCGATGCCCTCACTCCATTTTATGCTCTTCATCGCATGCACCCATTCTATACTCATCTCCCCGTGTTTGGTTGCACCTGCTACCTAAACCTATTTGCCATAACTCCACATAAACTCTCTCCTCGCTTCTTGTTGTGTATCTTCCTTCATTACTCTACCAATCACAAGGGGTATCGCTGTCTTGACCTTCATTCCAACAGAATCATCGTCTCCCGACACATCATGTTCAACAAGACCTTTTTTCCCTTTTTAAGATGTATACATCTCCCTTGGATCTCACCACTCTAGATTTCTTGGGCGATGATGACTACTCCACTTTGCCCATCGGGCCTCGTGTTGTGTCTGTAGGTACACCTCCCGGGAGCGCCACGCCTAGCGCCATCAGGTCATCATGGCTTTCCTCTGCTACTAGGCCTCCTTTACCACGGCCTCGTGCCGCTACCACTATGGACACCACGTCCAAGGTTGTTGCCAGCGACACGGTCGGGCCCTTCACCGCAACTCCTGTGGACACCTTGTCCCAGGTTACGAGGCATGCCACTGGACGTACTATCGTCACAGCCCCGCAACCCATCACCAACATGCATGGTATATGCACCCACGCAAAATCCGGATTCATCCAGCCAATTGACCGTCTCAACCTTAACACGTCAGCTCTCTCTCTGATCTCGACATCTTTCAGATCAGCCTTGTCTGATCCAAACTTACATGCTGCTATGCAGACAGAGTTTGATGCCATCTAGGCAAATGACACCTGTACACTGGTACCCTGCCTTCCTAGCATTAATATGGTCATTGAGAAATGGATTTTTCGTCATTTTTGTCTGATGGATCTCTTACTCGCTACAAAGCAAGATGGGTCTTACGGGGTTTTACCTAGCATCCCGGCCTCAACTATGATGATACTTTCAGTCCGGTCGTGAAGCTCGCTACCATTTGCGTGGTACTCTATTTGGCTCTCTCGCGCACTTGGCCTATTCATCAACTTGACGTAAAGAATGCTTTCTTACATGACACATTGACAGAGATAGTGTATTGTGCCTAGCCATCAGGGTTTGTTGATTTCTCGTGACCCAATTATGTATGCCACCTAAACCTCTATGAACTCAAGCAGGCCCCGTGAGCTTGGTAGAGTCGCTTTGCTTTTCATATCACCTCTCTTGGATTTGTTGATGCTAAGTCTAACACCTCATTGTTTATTTACTACCGTAGTACTGATATGACATTCTTGCTCCTTTACGTTGATGGCATCGCCATCACGGCCTCGTCCGAACGGTTCCTTCAGCAAGTTATATCTGTTCTCTGGCAGGAGTTCTCCATCACAGATATGGGTCCATTTCATCATTTCTTGGGCATCACTATCGACCATCAGGATAATGGTATATTCCTTTCACAACGACAATATATGCTAGACATTCTGGATCGCGTTGGTATGCGAGACTGCAAGCCTTGCAGTACTCCCGTGGACACTCGCTCCAAACTGTCCGCTGCTAAGGATTCGATACCTGATCCCACTCACTACAGGAGCATTGCAGGTGCACTATAGTATCTCACTTTCACCTATCCAAACATCGCATATGCCATCCAATAGATTTGCCTACATATGCACAACCTAAGAGATCTCTATCTTACCACCATAAAGCAAATCTTGCAATACTTACAAAGCACTCTGGATCTCGGTCTTCATCTCTACCGAACTTCGTCGATCGATCTTACAGTTTATATTGATGCTGATTGGACAGGGTGTCCAGACACTCGCAAATCTAGCTCAGGCTATACTGTCTTCCTCGAGTGCAATCTCGTCTACTATTTCTCCAAGCGCCAGCAGACAATGTCTCGCTTCAACGCTAAAGCCGAGTACCACACTATGGCTAATGGCATCGCTGAAGACTACTAGTTGCGTCAGCTCCTCAAGGAACTTCATTGCCATGTTCGCTATGCCACCGTCATCTACTGCGACAATATTAGCGCTGTCTACCTCTCTACAAACCCCATTCAGCATCAGCGAACCAAGCATATGAAGATCGACCTACACTTCATCCATGAACGTGTTGCTATTGGTAAAGTTCGCGTCCTGCATGTTCCTACTTCGTCTCAGTATGCCAACATCTTCACTAAGGGTATACCGATGTCTATCTTTTCTAAGTTTAGGTCTAGTCTGAATGTTCGCTGTGCTCCCACTTTCGACTATAGGGACGTGTTAGACTTATTAAACTAGGCCCATGTTAGATTAGGCCTACTCAGCCTGGTCGGCCCGCTCGACCTGATGTATTTATAATATTCGTTCTGTGTGCACACGCTACAACCTAACCCTAATTCCCATTCACGTTCATGGATTGGCTCCGAGCGACAGAGCGACTTTGGTTTAGATAAAAATTATAGTCATAATAATTCGAGGAAGTTAACTATTTAACTCGTGAGTTTGATGAGTCAGCTCTTGAGCTATCAAAGATCCCTACTTTTTTATATATTTTGTGCTTCTTAACTAACATTTTAATTTTATTTACATCCAAACCATTTCTATTTAATTTTTTTTATTAATTAGTACTTATTATTATATTGGTATATAATAAAGCAATAAATTTAAAATTAGAAATAGGAAGTTAAGCCGAGATAGACTTTTACCTCGTTAATATTAACGAGCTGAACTAACCTAGCTGGTCAAATGTTATCCACTAGACACTTTCATTGAGAAACAAACTCTTGCCATTTCCTAAAAATTTCATACAGTAGTGTAGAAGTGTACAGTGAGCCTGAGACCCTATTTTCTATAAGGAGGGTCGGGTCTATATATATACAAGTCCAGTGGTCTGACACCATCTTGCAGTCGTAGCGAGAGGAGAACGGACATAGAGACTAGAGCGAAAACTGGTGAACAAAGGCGCGGGTAGGCCTTTGGTTATGATATCGGCAAACTGGTGTGTTGACGGTACATGGAGCATCCGAACATGTCTTAGAGCGACCTTATCACGTACGAAGTGAATGTCAATCTCAATGTGCTTCATGTATCGATGATGAACCGGGTTGGCGACCATGTAGACGGTACTAACGTTGTCGCAATAGACAATGGTCGTGGAAGCGATGGGTGTATAGAGCTCTTAGAGAAGCTGACGAATCCAGTAGCACTCAGCGACGATGTGGGCAACGATGCGATACTCAGCTTTGGCGCTGGACCGAGACACTGTAGTCTGGCGCTTGGAGGACTAAGAGACTAGAGTGTCATCGAGAAAGACGCAGTAGCCAGAAGTGAAGCGTCGGGAGTCGGGGCAACTCGCCCAGCCCGCGTCAGAATACGCGGTGAGAGAGTCGGTGGGGCTGGAGCTGAGATGTAGGCCAGTGGATAGTGTGCCATTCACGTAGCGAAGAATACGCTTAAGCAGGGCGAGGTGAGATTCACACGGAGCATGCATAAAGAGGCGCACTTGCTGTACGACATAGGTGAGATCAGACTGTGTGAGTGTGAGGTACTGGAGAGCACCAGCAAGACTCCGGTACTGAGAGGGGTTGGCGATGAGAAAGCCGTTGGTGGCAGAGAGCTTGACGCGAGTGTCGACCGGAGTGGCGGTGGAGTGACATTTGGCCATGCCTGCACGGTGGAGAAGATCCATGGCATACTAGCGCTGGGAGAGAAATAGCTCGTGGGAAGAGCGCATAACAGAGATGCTAAGAAAGTGATGAAGAGGACCTAGATCGGTCATGGTAAACTCCGAGTGGAGTCGAGCCATGATGTGCCGTAGGGTGGTCGTCGAGGATGCCGTAATAATGATGTCGTCGATATAGAGAAAGAGGTAGGCGGTGGTATCTTCGTTGTGAAGTACGAAGAGAGACATATCGGAGACGGAGGCCACAAAGCCAAGTTACCGAAGATAGGCAGCAAAGCGCTATTACCAAGTCCGAGGGGCCTGTTTTAGGCCATAGAAAGAGCACTGAAGGAGACAAACATCGTCGGAACGAGATGGGTTGATGAAGCCTAGAGGCTGCTGGCAGTAGATCGTCTCCGTCAGGTGGCCGTGAAGGAAGACATTCTACATGTCGAGCTGATGGATCAGCCAAGAACGCGAGGCAGCGAGAGTGAGCACAACCCGAATGGTAGCGGGCTTGACGACGAGACCGAAGGTCTCATCGTAGTCAACGCCAGGACGGTGAGAGAAACCATGGACCACCCAGCGTGCCTTTTGACGAGCAAGCGAGCCATCAGAGTGGAACTTGTATTTATAGATTTACTGTTGATCACAACGTTGGCACTGGGACGACAAGGGACGAGGCGCCAGGTCTCGTTGTCCAGAAGAGAAGTCACGAGCACGAAGAAAAGAAGTTCGTGTCCGGGAAACAGGAATTCGCGTCCATAGACATATGGACGCGTTGGAGTGGCGTGGATGCGAGTGGAGAGGTTTCGTATCCGGGAGCAGGTGAGTGTGTTGGAAGAGCGGGAACCGAAAGAGTGTTCTAGCCGATGGAGGACGGATGGGTCTAGCCGATGGAGACCGCGAGCGTAGATGTGCGCCGACGTAGGAAAAAGGGAAGGTGGGCTAAAGCAAGGAGAAGGGGAAAACAAAGGTGGGTCTGAACGAGATGAGAAGGTGGATGGAGGTTGTCTCCTTATTATGTGGTGGAAAAAGACAAGCATGCGGTGGAGGAGGAGAAAAACCGTCTGCGGAGGAGATGATGGGAATAAGAACCGAGGTGAAAAAAACAGAGGAAGAATATCAGAGGAGAAGGTCTACGATGGGGAGAAAACATCGGCTCATCGATGAGAGGGTTGCTAGTGTACCGAGGATATCTAAACCTGCTCTGATATCATACAGAAATATAGTATACAGTAAGACTGAGACCTTATTTTTTATAAGGGAGGCCGAGTCTATATATATATATATAAGTATAGTACAACCATTTCCTTGTGAATCTCGAAAAAAGTATCCTGCGTTCGAATTGAAAGGCAGTCCCTGTGACAACTTTCTAAAATCTAAAAATAGTAACTTTCTGGTTATTTTTCTTACTGGCCATCTGAAATCTCGAGACGCAGAAAGTATTAAGAAAAGATTTTAGTTTTAACATCTGCAAATTAAGAAAAGGAAGAAATGAGATATCGATTCATTTATCAATATTCGAATTCAATTGATCATACGTTTTCGTTGAAGACCTCTAAAGATTTGTGTCTTGATTAATCATTTTCATCTCTAAACAACCTCTAGTATGACCTCGGTTTTTAAACAACCACCAAGTTCTTAACTTGTATGATGAGCTACAATCTCCTACAAAGATTACTCTAAGTAACCACCAAGAGAAAGTTTGCTTTCCACTCAAATTAAGTCTTCCCTTCCATAGAGGAGGTAGAACCTTTATAAGAGTTTTCAGTCATACCATACTCCTTGATTGCTCCAAGATTATAATTCTTTATTTTTACTCACTTTCAACTCAATCTACTAATATCACACAAGCTTTAGAATAGGTAGAGAGTTAGGAAGGAGTTTTATCTTCTAAATAAGAACAAAAAAAATATTCAACGCTAAACTCTAGCTCAATTAATCCTCAATTAGCTCTTAAAATTCTTGGATATTTGTTTGACTTGCTTAGGGTGGAGGGGGAGTCCAAATGTCTCTAAATGAGTCTATAGCATCACTCATTTATAGTACTGATTCTTTCAACTAGTCGTTTGTTAATTGATGGAGTTTGTTAGAAATTGCATAGGGTCAGACAATCTGAACAACATTGGATTATTTGGCTATTTATACTTTTCCAACAATAACTAAGCAACTAGCTATTAAGTCATAAAGAGACGATAATCCAATTACTATAGGATTGTCTAACTGTGCTTCTCCCGGGCAATTTGATACTACGTCGGATTGTTCATTCCATTGCTTCTTCAATATCCAACTGAGCAATCGTCCAACTATATCCAAAGGGTGTTAGACAATCCAATACTGCATTAAATTATCCGACCTCCATCGAACAAACCATTCCACTGAGTTTATTGTGTTTATCTTCTTTTGAATTATCTGACATCATCTAGATTATCCGGCTTATGCTTGACTCAGATTATCATGTACCTCACAGAATTGTCCGACTTGCGCAATTTGTTTTTCTATCTTCAAAACTTTACCTAATTCACTTTTATTTTAACTATTTTCTTTTAAGAGTTATCTTTACTTACTTTAGAATCTAGTACCTACTCATTACTCAATAAACATATTAATTTTTTATGATTAATTAATCATAAAATTATTCAGACTTACTTTTTTAACAAGAGCACCACCCTTGCCCAAATCCTGTGGCCACTTACACGGGTTGTTGCTGCAGTTCTCCCCCATCTCCTTGTCGTGCCCAGTCAAGCTATGCGCGACAACCAAGATGAAAGCGCGAAAGAAAAGGGTTTCAATAGGGTTATGTGGGCATGTGTGCTGATTGCACGGTATGGCCTTGTAAGTGGGCTTGAGACGAGTCTAGCGAGACTGCGAGCCGCCGTGCCGTAAAAGGAACAAGTTAGTTAGGGAAATGAGACATCGAATGATTGAATGAAGTCCTAACTTTCTCCACGCCTATCTCAACTCTGTTCTTCCCGGCTTTCTTATTCTTCTTCTCCACGGCTATCTCTGAACCCCTCTTCTACTCCTCGGTAGCGATTGGTGGCAGAAGGGTGCAACAATGGTATCAGAGCATGCTCGTTCCTGGTAGACCTCTGTTGTCCTCTTGATTTGACCGGCAAAATCCCTATGCTCGAGTAAGTGATCTCTTTCGGGCTTGACTGCTATTAATATCGTTCTAGTTTGGTCAAATTCGGAGAGGAGGTCACCACGGTGCCAACAAAACTCAGCGCGCCAGTTCGAACGGCGATGGAGACCATAGAGAATAAGCTATTAGAGAAGATGGAGCTGCTAATGGTGCAGATTGAGAAGATGGACCAGAAATTAGAACTGCAACATGAGAAATTGGACCGGGTTGATTCTAAGGTGAATTTGGCTATGGATTTGGTTTGGAAAATGCAGTTGGAGCAGGCGATACTAGCACAATCAATGAGAGCGGCGCCATCGTGATTGGAGATTTCGGGGAGGGGAGCGGCGGGTGTGCTCGAACCAGCTATGGGGGTGCCACAAGCACCGCCACCTACGGTACAACCACCGATTCCTCCTCCTCCTCCGCCTCCCCATTTTACTACGCTTGCCTCGACACCGCGTGGATCTGACGATGGAGCAAAGTCTAGTCACACGGGTGATGATGGGTACCAGAAGAAGCCACACTTGCCCAAAATGGATCTGCCTAAGTTTGATGGACAGGATGTTCGGATTTGGTTGAATAATTACAAAACATACTTTGAGCTTTACCAAATTTTGGAGAATTTTAAGATTTCTGTCGCAGTATTTCACATGGTGGGTGATGCAGCCCAACGGTATCAGTCATTCAAGTTGTCAACACCTATTCATGACTGGGAACATTTCAGGCAAGCTGTTGCTTCTGAATTCGAGTGCAATACAGAACGTGAGAAGACACTTGCTCTATAGACTTTGAGGTGAACTGGATCTATGGCAGAGTATAAGAAAGCTTTTGACTCATTGGTATATTAGGTGAGAGTGTTTGGTCCAGTTATGGGTGGTATGATGTTGGTTACTCGATTTATGTTGGGCTTAAAAGATGAGATTCGGGCTGCTGTGATGGTTCAATTACCTAGTACAGTGACACAAGCTGTAGCTTTTGCCTTTGTTCAAGAGGTGTTGAGTTCTTCATCTAACAAACAGAAAAAGTTTGCTTATAAGAATGGCACTTATAAAGCAGTGGATTAGGCACCTACTGGAGCTGAATATGGAGTTCCCAAACTGGAAAAAGGTGAATTGTGGAAGGCCAAACAACTGAAAGATTTTCGAAGAGAAAATGGGCTATGCTTTAAGTGTGGAGAAAAATATTCTCCTGATCACAAGTGTTCAGTACCTGTTGCCCAACTGAAAACTATGCAAGTCACTGAGCTTCTGTCAGATGAAGTCTTAGATACAGTAGTGGCTGGAGAGTAGTCAGATTCTGAGGAGTTGTGTCATTTATCCTTGACTGTTGTATCTGGTGAAAATCATCCTAAAGCCATTAGACTTCGAGCTCTGGTTCAGGACAAAATGTTGCTAATACTATTAGATTCAGGAAGCTCTCATAGTTTTCTTGATTACAATTTTGCCACCACATTGGGATTACCACTACAATCCATCACACCAACATTGGTGAGAGTGGATAATGGTGATTTTATTACTTGTCAACAAGGTTGCTGATTTCACTTGGTGGATTCAAGGGCATACTTTCACTTTTGACATGAGAGTGTTACCTTTGGGAGGTCATGATAACATTCTAGGCATAGATTGGCTAGAACAATGGGGTGATATGGCACGCAACTGGGCTGAGAAAATCATTAAATTCATGTACAAAGGACAATTAACTCACTTACAGGGTGTCATACTTGTAGATCGAGGGCCTCAATTGTCTGAAATTTCAGTGACACAATTTCTGAAAGTCTACAGGCTATGATATTTGGGCAACTGCAGTGGTGAAATGTAATGTCTCAGGGTCCGAAAACGATTATAGGCTCAACTCATATGGTTAGACTACACCTATACTTTAATTCTCTCGTACTTTCGCTTTTGCTTTACACAAAAAGTTTGAACTAGCACTGATGCTTATAAACCACTACTACTCTCGTCAAACTAGCGATATGGAACTAAATTAGTTGCTGGAGCTGCTGCTCGAACTGTTGCTGCTGCTTGCACTGCTTGCTACTGTTGAAGCTACTACTGCCAGCCTGCTATTGATGCTGCACGATAGCTAGCTGCCAACACTGCTGCTTGCTGGCCCAAGTCCCAAGGCCCAAGCACGCATGTGCTTTTCTACCTGTTAGCTAGCTAGCCCAAGACCAGAGAAGCCAACTAGCGCAGGTTCCCACTAGCACAAGCTCAACAGCTCACCTTTCTTTCTTTCTTTTTTTCATTTTCTCACTAATTATTGTGGGGAATCACATGAAACCTCCTGAAATTATGTCAGCAGTGGATGTTGTACCTGACATTCAACACCTTACTTCAAGAATTTGCTGATATTTTTCAAGAACCCAAAGCTCTTCCACCTCATAGGATCTATGATCATGCTATTGCTTTGGTTCCTGGCTCTACTCCTGTGAATAGTAGGACTTACAAGTACTCTCCACTACAGAAAACAGAAATTGAAAAGCAAGTCAGAGAAATGATTGAGGCTGATTAATTACAACAAGCATGAGTCCTTGTCTCACCTGTTCTATTGGTCAAGAAGAAGGATGGGAGTTGGAGATTTTGTGTAGATCATCGCAAGCTCAATGATTTGACCATAAAGAGCAAGTTTCCAATGCCAATTGTTCATGAGCTTTTAGATGAGTTGGCTAGGACTAAATGGTTTTCTAAATTGGATCTAAGAGCTGGTTATCATCAAATGAGGATAGTGCAATCTGATGAATACAAAACTACATTCAAAACCTCACCACGGTCAGTTTCAGTTCAGGATGATGCCCTTTGGGCATACCAATGCTCCCTCTACATTTCCGTGTTTATGAATTCCACATTTGAGCCTTTCCTTAGAAAGTTTATGTTGGTCTTTATATATGACATATTGATCTATAGTCCATCACTTTCTAACCTCTTGGAGCATCCGAGACAAGTTTTTTTGGTGTTGCGACAACACAGATTATTTGTTAAGGCCACTAAATGTTCTTTTGGTCAGTCCAAATTAGATTACTTGGGGTCATATTATTTCTAATCAAGGTGTCAGCACTGACCTTAACAAAACTTCAACTACGTTGTCTTGGCCAAACACTACTAATCCAACTGAATTGAGAGGTTTCTAGGATTAACTGGCTATTACAGGGAATTTGTGCAGCATTACAGTATTTTGGCTAAACCCCTTACCGTGTTGTTACAGAAGAAACAATTTCAGTGGGATGCTACAGCTCAGGAGGCTTTTGCCAAATTGAAAGTGGCTATGACTTAGACTCCTGTGCTTGCATTACCTGATTTTCAACATTCTTTTACTCTTGAAATTGATGCTTGTGCAGTGGGTATTGGTGCAGTGCTTAGCCAACATGGTCACCCTATTGCTTTTTATTGCAAAGTTTTGGGTCCTGCCAATCAAAAACTTTCTATTTATGAGAAAGAGTTTTTAGCTATCATGATGGCAGTGGACAAGTGGAGGTGTTATTGGCAAAGACGGCCTTTCATCATTAAAACTTACCATAAAAGTTTGTCACTTGAGTGATCAAATTCTGGGAATAGAACTTCAATAGAAGACCATGACTAAACTGATGGGTCATCAATACACTTTTCAGTACAAGAAGGGAGTAGAAAATGTAGTTGCTGATGCTCTCTCTAGAAGATCTCATTCAGCTGAGATTCAGGCTATCTTTGTGGCTCAACCTTTGTGGATGCAAGAAGTTCTGAACTTTTATGTGGTGGATAGTACAGCTCAACAATTATTGACTGAATTGGCCATTGTTCAGCACAATAAGAAAGGTTTTTCCTTAATGGATGGCATCATTCGGTTTCATGGAAAAAATTGGATTGGTGCTAATAGTTTGCAAACTTAGATCATTGCTGCATTTCACTCTACACCAATTAGAGGCCACTCTGGTATGCTTGCTACTAACCAGCGTTTGAAGAGGTTGGTTTCTTGGCCTGGTACGAAGGTTTTGTGGATAATTTTGTACAGCAATGTCAGGTTTGCTAGCAGGCTAAACATGAGAATTGCAAGCTTCCTGGTTTATTGGTTCCTGTACCTGTACCTAAATAAGCTTGGCAAGATATTTCTATGGACTTTATAGAGGGTCTTCCTATTTCTCATGAATATAATTCCAATCTGGTGTTGGTGGATAGATTTACCAAGTACAGTCATTTCATCCCATTGAAACATCCTTATACAGCTTTGTAGGTTGCCTCAGATGTTGATAAAGTGGTGATTAAAACTCATGGAATTCCTAGATCAATTGTGTCAGATAGAGATAGGATTTTCACCAGCAAGTTTCGGCAGGAACTGTTTACAGTCTGGCACACTGAATTGAAAATGGGGACAACTTATCATCCACAGGCCGATGGCCAAACTGAAAGAGTCAATCAGTGTCTAAAGTTGTATCTGAGGTATGTGACTCAAGTAAATCCCCAAAAATGGAGCACTTGGCTGCACCTCTCTGAGTTTTGATAAAATACAAGTTACCACCACTTTAGGGTGCTCACCTCGTAAAGCTTTATTTGGTCAGGAGCCCCATTATGGTTAGATTCCAGATTTATCTGAAGCTTCACAACTTGATGTGGTTGATCTCTTGACCAAAAGGCAGCACTTATCTGATTTTTTGCATCAACGGATTACTCAGCTATGGATGAAACAGATGGCTGACAAGCATCGTTCTGAATGCAGCTTTATGGTGGGCAAAAAGGTTTTCCTGAAGCGTCAACCTTATGCTCAATCTTCAGCGGTAAACCGGCCTTTTCCTAAACTTGCTTATAAGTACTTTGGACCATTTGCTCTGGAGGCTAGGGTTGGTGCTGCAGCTTATCATTAGAGCTTACTGGAAAGGAGTGATGTGCATCCAGTCTTTTGTGTCTCCCAGTTGAAAGGACTTATGCTGATCACACACCGGTTTATTCTTCTCTTCCTTCTCCAGTGTTACTTGATGCTGCAGATGCACAACCCGAAGCAATTCTAGATCGCAAGTTGGTGAAGAAAGGCAAGGGAGCGCATGTTCGGGTGTTGATCAAGTGGGGCTCACCTCCGCTGAGAATATTACCTGGGACAACGAAGGCGAAGGCGCGTAAGAAAAAGGATTTAATAGGGTTAAGTGGGCCTGTGTGTCGGTTGGGCCGGATGTCCGTAAGTAGGCTTGAGACAATTGTAGTGAGCCTGCGAGCCGCTGTGCTGCAAAAGGGAAGAAGTTAGGGAAAGGAGACATTGAATGATTGAACGATATCCTAACTTTTTCATGCCTATTTCAACTCTGTTCTTCTCAGCTTCCTTATTCTTCTTCTTCCCCATGGCTATCTCCGAACCCCTCTTATACTCCTCGGTGGCGATTGGCGGTGGAAGAGCGTAACACTCCTCCATGCTAGAAACCTCACAAATCAACTGCTTGATACCAATTTGTTAACAGCCCTTCTCTAAAGAAAGATTTGCTGTATTATATCGATACAACTCTCAACGTTTGTCTTATATTATATTTTATAAGCCGCTATTAATATTTAAATTTTAAAATCTAATTTTAAAAGCTAATTTTAAGAGATTTTTATCATAGTTTATTATATATATGTTTTATTTATAATTTTTTTTCTGATGAGCCATACGATTTATAATTATACAAGAAGCTAAGGATACAACTTCTAGAGGAAGAGTACAGCAGGAAAGAAAAGAGACAGACGAGGAGCCTAGCCTAGCCTCAGGCCGCCGCCGCCGCCGTCGCCATTGCTGATTGATATGTTCGATGACCTCCTCCAAGCCAGCTGTTGTTGCTGTTGATGCTTCTTTGGCATTGCCTTCAAGCCGGATGGGCCAAATGGAAACCGAAACCCAAGTCGAAGTCTTCAAGGCCCATGTCCCTAACAGGGTACCGTGAAAAAAGGAGTACGGCTAAACCCTCCCCAAAATCCACTCTTCCCCTCCGTCCTGCATCACCATGTTCGCCGCCATCTGCCGCCGCCGGCTCGCCGTCCTATTCCCCCAAATCCGCGGCGGCGGCGGCGCATATCATGTCCAGTCCAATCCTCAGGCCGCCCTCCTCTTTCACAGCTACTCCACGACCGCCGTCACCGGCGGCCCCGACTCGGAGCCATGCCCCGACACGGTCTCTTACCTCGTTTCCTGCGGTCTCTCCCCGGCCGCCGCCCGCCACACGGCCGCCAACACCCCCAGCCTCCGGATCCGATCCACGGAAAAGGCGGACGCCGTTTGCGCCCTCCTCCGCAGCCACGGCTTCTCCGACGCGGACGTCGTCCGGATAGCCCGCAGCGCCCCGTTGCTCCTCACCGTCGATCCAGACCGGATTATCCGCCCCAAGCTCGAGTTCTTTGCCTCGATGGGATTCGAGCCCAGCAAGCTGGCCACCGCGCCCCTCCTCCTTGCGCGCAGCCTCGACAAGCATCTCGTCCCCAGCATCCAGTTCCTCCGCGGCGTCATCGGCACCGACGACGAGATCCGCCGCGGATTCTCCCGCATCCCTCGCGCCCTCATGGTCAGCCTGGACAACTGTATGCGCCCCGCGGTGGAAGCCCTCCGCAGGCACGGCCTCACTAGCAGCGAGGACGTGTCGAAAGTCCTCGTCGTTCAGCTGGGCGTGCTCATGCTATCGCCGGCCCGCATCGGCGAAATCTTCGAGGATCTCAAGGCTATGGGTATGTCCATCACGGACAAGCGCTTCGCCAACTCGTTCCGTGCGATGTGCAGCATGAGGAGGGAGACATGGCTGCGGAAGGTGGCGCTGTACCGGAGCTTTGGCCTGTCCGAGAGTGAGGTGTTCGAAGCCTTCAAGAAGCAGCCCACGGCACTGCTTGGCGCTGATGAGACCATAAAAAAGAAGGCATCGTTTTTCCGCGACAAGCTAAAGCTTGAAATGCGTGAGGTAATGACGCATCCTGTTGTTATAGCATATAGCTTTGAGAAGACCATCCTGCCAAGGTGTGCCGTGTTGAGCGTGTTGATGAGAGAGGGGAAGATTAAGCCAGATATCCAGTTGCTTCATGCATTGCTTGGTAGTGCCAAGACATTCTCGGGGAAGTATGTACAGAGGTATTCTGCTGATGTGCCAGACGTTGTTAAGGCATATGAGGGTAAGATTAAATTCAAAGGATTCAAGGGTCAGGGTGTTTAAGTTCACTGAAGGGTCAGGGTGTTTATGCCAAGAGGTTATTCTTCTAGAACAAAATCACTTCAGGTTGGGCTATCTGTTTTTATTGCCATTGAGATCAAGGCATATCGTTCTAAATTCTAACACTGTTTCAGGCATCATTATTCCATTGTTGGTCCATGGTTACTCAGTAGTATCATATACATTTGTAGTTTAGCACTTTCCATTTTGAAATATTTTGGCCTTGGGAAATCTAGAAACATGACATTGTGATGTTACTGAATTTGCTTGATCTGGAATGGTGAATTAGTTCATTAAATTGGTTATGCCTTTACAGCCAATTCCTCCATCATTTTCTGATTGCAAATGTTATGGCTTTACGGCCAATTCCTCCATTTTCTGATTGCAAATGTTATGCCTTTACAGTCAATTCCTCCATTTTCTGATTGCAAATGTTTTGCCTTTACGGCCAATTCCTCCATCATTTTCTGATTTCAAATGTATCTCGGAAATGAACTTAATTTGCGATTTTCAAACAGTTATTTCTACAACTCACCTGAAATATCTGTGGTTTGTTTGTGTAGATAATTGAGAGTTCAGACTTCAGAGTTTCCTTATATGAGGTTATCCCGCAGCTTTTCATACAAATCTGGCAAGGTCGTTTAGAGAAAGTGCAAGGTAGCGCAATGAGGGCATCATAAAACAAGTTTAGTGGGAAATTATAGCTAGTGGCATGTGGCCGTGGCTTGCAATGCCTATAAGGCACAGCACTAAGCTTCTAAGCCTTGTTCCAGATCACTAAGATTTATTCCTTAATAGATAGTAGAATAAAGAACATCAGTAGAAAACTGATAACTGGCATATAGACATGCAAATCAATGCTGAACTTAGTTGATGGCAGGATGAATTGAGCTCTTTCCATTGCCACCATAAGAGGAAACATATATTTAATTGAAGGTTACACTGCAGTAATCATGCTGTACTGCTCTTGAAGCTTGCCTGGTTCTTACCACCCATGGTAACCTGCATCTAACATGTGCATAGGATTTGTCATCTGCAAATCTTTGTTGTGTGATTGCTAAGAATGTTCAGAGTATCTGATAGTCTTGAAATTGTGAATGCTGAGTTACAGTGACTTCTTTGAACTGGTTTGATACTTTGATGTACTGTTCTCGTGAGGCATTGTAAAGTTTTGTGAGGAACTTGCTCGAAGTTTGAAAGTATCCTTAATGATGCTTAGTGAAAATTTTAGGTCCTGGAATGAGATATCCATTTGGTTGAGAATTGACATGCAAATCATACTTGGTACTATATCAATAGTCTGAACTGTTACACACCATCCGAGTACTTGAGTCCTTGCTGATCTCCAAATCACATGTTATTTTTGCTCCAGTATGGTTCCTTGACTTAATCCATATTGCTTCCATGAACTTGGAGGAAAGTTAGGCTTGTTTCTTCCCGCTTGTAGTATTTCTGTTTAATGATTGTTGGAACTTATTCCTAAAAAAAAAAAGAAGACTGTTCAAGTCAAGCCTCGTCTTGAATGGTTATTCTTAACTTTTGATACATCATTGATACATGTTATGCATGCGTTTTCGCTGGATATTTGAGCGGTAAATACATGATTCACTTATTCATACAGTAGTAATTCATGTTTTGAAATGTGCCTTCTTTTTTTCCGTGGTGATTTGGATTGCATAATAACAAGCATATCAAATGGAGAAAAGTTAGGCTTGTTTCTTCATGCTTGTAGTACGTCTTAATGATAGTTGAAACTAAGACCTATTTGTCTCACAGTGGTTTTCTTTGCCACCACCTTATATTTCTTCATACTGTCCGTTAGGGTATAACCGTTTATAGCATTTGTTTCTATTTAATGGCTCTTTGTACGATTCATTTTACCACTAGTTTTGCATTTAGGTCTTCTCTTTCTTTCAAAGAGTCATCTTTAATAATCATTTTTTAAATATATTTGATGTTTTTTCTTTTAATTTTTATAACTTGTTTTTTATAATTTTGGTTTGTTTATCCATATAAGGATCCACTAGGAAATGAAAGTCGACCACTATAAACCTTGAGAAATCACACATTCTCTAGGTATTATTTTATAATTCACACATGTTCGCTTATCTATAAGGACAAAGTGGTCGTTACTAAAAGTTATGATTGTCTTTTTCTAAATAAAATGTCAGCTATTATCAAATAAAAACTATAGTAAAGTCTAAGATGTTCTCTCCCTTTTGATTTCTACTATCATATTTATGTACTGTGGTGAAACATGTACGTGTTGTAATTACATAGCAATTAAGATTCACTCCTATAAAAAAGTTTCTCACTATTGTAATTACCAAGCTAAATCTTTTTAAAAATATTTTTAGTACTCTTCTCCTGATCTACTTAAGGGACATATGTACTAATTACATTTAAGACTATATTATTAATGATAAATTTTACTAAGATTATTCTATCCTCTTGGCCTTTCATCTCCACTACACCATTCTTAAGGCTTAATGATAAATTTTACTAAGTTGATTCTATCCTCTTTGGCTTTTCACCTTTACTACGCTATTCTTGAGGCTCTATCAATTAGAATTTTTACTCTACTTTTATTTAAATTTGTCCCTATGTACCAGAGTTTGAAATCGGTACTGTTTACCTCATTCACTTTTCGATCATTTCATTTAGTCTCTTGAACGTACAAGATATTTATACATCTCTTAATCGTTAGTCTCAATTAGCTCTCTTAATTTATCTATAAGTGACCCTACATTCTAACTATGCAAACAAATCCTAATTGGTTCAACTAACTTTCTTACTTTTCGAATCTATCAAGTTAGGTGTAAAGACGCTTACTTATTATCACACCTACGCACCAATATGATGCACCGCTAATGATGCGATAGCTCAATCCTTACGCACCTGACACTATGTCTAGATCACAATATGGCACGTCATATTGGTGATGATCTAGAACTTATCTATTTAACATCATACCGGGTTTTGATATGACGTGTTGTTAAAAGGGTTACGTTTCGACGAGATTTTCTTAGGTTTCATCTCCATAGTTTTTACGTTGGCTAATCAAATTTAACAAAATCCTCCTCTTCATCAGGGCTTGGGATCTGCTACGTAAAACACCAAAGACACCCACAGAGTTTAATTAAGTATTAACTATTAAAAAAATGCATTTATTTAATTTTTTTAAAGAAACTTTAATATAGAAACTTTTTTTAAAAAATCACTTCTTTCCGCTATAATCTGAAAAGAAATAAGAACACTGTTAAAGTTTCTAGCCTCATCTTTAATGGTGATTTTTTACGTTTGATACAGCAGTGATACATGCTATGCATGCGTTTTCACTGGAAAATACATGATCCAGTTATCCATGCAGTAGTAATTCATGTTTTGGAATGCGACCTTTTCCCTGTAATGATTTGGGATGCATAATAACAAGCATGATAAATGAGTATTTATCAATTTCATTATTGGTATCTTGACGTCTAGTCGTTTTTAAGGATAAAGGCTGCAACGGTGGTTCTGAACGAACGGTCCAAACGGCAGGCGTCAACTGATGCTCCCTGCCGTCTATTAAAGCAGACAAAATATTTTATGTATAGATAGATGAGGTTATGAAACATACTGGTAGAGAAACGCTCAACTGGCTTGATGTACATACCTCTGTTGCTTTAGGTGAATGCGTTGTTTAATCCTTTCTGTGGTGCGCACAACCCTTTTACACACAACTTGGTCCTTAACGATAAATCCGTAAACCTTATTGAGTTTATATTAAAAGTGTATTCATGTGAATGTGATTATAAGCACAAGAATTTAAATTCTAATGAGCAAAATATTATAAGCACGATTCTACCGTCAAACCTCGGCGCTTTCTCAATTTGAGATTTTGCTGACACTTGGACTAATGCCAATGTGATTATAGCAACAACAATTTAAACTCTGATGAATGATTATACGCATGACTTACCACACCTCTTGTGCTTCCTATATTTGAGATTTTGGTGACACTAGAATTAGTGCTAGTGTGATTATGGGCACAAGAATTAGAATCTGATGAGTGGAATATTATACACATGACTACCACCACACCTCCTGTACTTGCCCTATTTGAGATTTTTGTTAGCAATTAAATTACTTGTATAATTATTTCCCTAAATATTATGTTGGCTTTAATACATCAATTGAATTAGATTACAAACATGTTTTATGCAACTTTTTTTCAGCGTTTGTGGTATCTCATTAACTAATTACTTTGACCATATATTTATTTAAAAACTTAGTATAAATATGTAAACATATAAGGCACCCTTAAAAGTAACTTTAATAATAAAACAAATAAGTAATATTTACATAAATTTTTTAAATAAAACGAACGGTCATAAAATTAACTGCAATAAATATTTTTGGATGAGAATATTATTGCATTTCAGAAATGATACAAATGTAAGAGATAAATGTAAAGGGCTACTTCACCACTAATTGTCCAAGAGATTGAAATAAGAGGCCCAATATCAAATTCAAATTTCAAACCCTTCCTTCTCTCTTTCCAAACCCCTAACCCCTAATCTAAACAGTGGACTAAAACCTAACCCGCTTTTTAACTGTCATAAAAAAATAACTACATCAAATATTTATGGCCGAAAAGGAGTGTATAGCAGCTCCATATGAACGAGGATATTATTGCATTTCAGAAATGGTGTATAGACAAATGTAAAGGAAAAAATACGGCATGCTTCATCACTAATTGTCAAAGAGTTTAAAATGAGAGGCCTAAAATCAAATTCAAATTTCAAACCCTTCTCTCTCCCTTTCCAAACCCCCAATCCAAACAGTAGACTAAACCCTAACCCGCTTTCTAAAAGTCCCAAACTCGCAGTAGCGCTTGGAAATCCCAGGCATGTTCCCCACAGCCGGCGGCCGCCGGCTCCTCCTTCTCATCCGCCGCGCCGCCGCCGCCGGCACAAACCCTAAATACCACCACCACGCCACGCTTTTCGCCCATCGCTACTCTTCGTCCCCCCTAGCAAGAACCCCTGAGGCGGCATCCTCCGCCGCCGCTTCCTACCTCGTCGCCTCCGTCGGCCTCTCCCCGGCCGCCGCCGCCAGGATCTCCCGCAAGACCCGCTTCCGCTCCAACGCCGATGCCGAAGCCGTCGTCTCCCTCCTCCGCGGCCACGGCTTCTCCGACGCCAATATCGCACAGGTGCTCCCCAAAATCCCAGGCCTCCTCGTCCTTAACCCCGACAAGATCCTCCGGCCAAAGCTCGAGTACTTCGCCTCCCTCGGGGTCGCCGCCCCAGCCCTGTCCCGCGCGCCCATCCTCGGGCGCAGCCTGGAGAAGCACCTCATCCCGTGCGTCGAGTTCCTCCGCGGCATCGTCGGCACAGACGCCAACCTCTGCGCGGCCATCTCCCGTAACCCTTGGGCCCTCTGGTCCGACATTAACAGCAGCATGCGCCCCGCCGTGGAATCTCTTCGCCGCCACGGCCTTGCTGAGACGGACATCTCCAAGCTCGTCGTTATCAATCTCAGCGTTCTCACGATGTCACCCGACCGTATTAACGGGATCTTTGAGGACCTGGAGGCGCTCGAGGTGCCCATTGCGCATTCGCGCTTCGTGTACGGCTTCTGGGCACTGTCCAGACTCAAGAGGGGGGCATGGGAGGAACGGATGTCCGTGTACATGAGCTTTGGGTTTTCCAGGAGCGAGTTGCTCAAGGCATTCAGGGAGCAGCCCGGTATACTAGTGTTTACAGCTAAAACTATCCAGCGGAAGCTCTGTTTCTACCAGGAAAAGATTAAGGTTGCACTGGCAGATGTGATTGCACGGCCTCTTCTCTTGACGTTCAGCTTGGAGAAGAACATCATCCCTAAATGTGCTGTGCTGAATGTGCTATTGAGGGAGGGGAAGATTAAGAGAGATGGGAGAGAGATGGACTTGTTCAGACCATTGCAGCGTAGCAATGCAAGTTTCTTTGATAGATTTGTGAGGAGGTATGAGAAAGATGTGCCAGATGTTGTAAAAGCATACGAGGGGAAGATTAAGTTCACAGGATTCATGGATTAGGATGTCAATGTTTGATTATGCTGAAGCCAAGGCGCCAACTTTCCACGGTGTATTCTCTGTAGCCTGTAGGTAAGGCTAAATTTGTGTCAAATTAATGCATATTGCTTCCTTCATTTTTTTATTTTGAACTAACCAACATCATATAACTGAAAATGGAGGGAGTACATTTTTACATCGTCTTACCATGCAATCTTACCATACACTGTATGTTGGATTACTTTTGCTGCCTAGTACAAGTAACTAATAGCATCATGAGAATTCTGAAGTTGTGCAATCTTATTTAGCCTCTGTATTTTGTAGTTTTGTGGTGCATATCATAGTCACAGGAGACAGGGGCAATGGCAATGTTCCTCGACCAGGGAACGTTGTCCCCGTCCTAGGAACGCGGGGATGTTTTCGTCCTCACCTTGTAAAAACCTCTCGTAAGTAGTGTATCACATTTCTCAACCCCGGTCTTTGATCCCATCAACTTGGGAACTTTGTGACTATGGTGTATATGCACCTAGAGGCACAATAGCTCTTACCTTAATCTTCACTAAAGGACAGTGCATTTATCATGTATGGATAACCAGCTCATTCAATTGTTTGTGCTGAATGAACTAATTCCCCCTCCTAATGGTGTGACCATAGTATTTTCGCTGGCACTTGATCTCAAATTTCACTTCTAAGTTATGCTGCTCAAATAAAGTATGTGGTTCTGTGAAATATTATGACACTGACAACTCCTTTTTTAGAGCTAAGACCCCATGAAGTTTGAAATTCCTTTTTTTTTAATTTGTGAAGCATCTCCTCCCCATACATAATTTTTTTCACCCAATGGAATTTATAAACTTTTCTTAAGAATTAGCACTTGTCATGTCTAAAGTTCCTTCATTTTATTTATGAAATATCCACTTTCTGCAGAACTTCTTCGCCCTTGACTTTTGTAAGTCTTCAAAAGACACAGCCTCCTTTGTAATGTTCTCATGAGGCATTAAAATTTATAAAGTTTTGTGATGAACTTATTTGAAGTTCGAAAGTGTTCTTAATGATGCTCAGTGGAAGTTTTAGGTACCCTATGAGTATCCATTTGGTTGAGAGTAGATGGTGTACCAATCGTACTTGGTATATCAATAGTCTGAATTGTTACTCGCCATCTGAGTACTCGAGACTTCATTGATCTCCAACAACACATGTTAGCTTAGCTCCAATTTGGTTCCTGATCTTATACATACTGCTTCCATGAACTTGAAGGAAAGTTAGTATTGTTTCTTCACGCTTGTAGTATTTATGTTTAATGATTGTTGAAACTTATTCCTAAAAGAATGAAGACTGTTAAAGTTTCTGGCCTCATCTTGAATGGTGATTCTTTTATAAGCAGTGATACATGTTATGCATGCATATTCACTGGATATTTAGCGGCAAATACATGATTCACTTATTCATACAGTAGTAATTCATGTTTTGAAATGTGCATTTTTTTATTTCTGATTATTTGAAATGGGTATTGATCAATCTCATTATCGGTACCTTGTCAATTTTAAGGCTCAATGCAGGTCAGTGGTTCCAAAAGGCAGGCGTCGACTGATGCTCCTTGCCGTGGTGACTACCAAGGACAGCCACCCCCTACCCTCTATAAAGCAGGGAAAAATAATACATGAATCATGCTGGTAGAGAGCAGGCCCTTAAAATGCTCATCTGGCTTGATATACATGAATCAATTGTTGCTCTCTCCATTCTGTGGTGCACTTGTACAGGCACACATAACACTCGCATACCCGCTACACGCAAGTGCATCCCCTTTTGACACATGTTAAAGAGATGGAGACTCATGATAAATATGTAGATCTCTAAATTTATATTGAAAGAGCATCTGTATGTGTGCAATCATTGGCACCGGAGTCTGAACCTGGGGATAGAATCCTACACGCACGAATAAATCGATCACAACTATAGTGATTCGCCTGCCTGAGTTATTGTACATATGTGAACCAAAAATATAGCTTTTTCCTGAAATGTTACATTGACTTATGATGCATTGAGAATTTAGTTTGATTACAATCATGTATCATGCAACTTCTTTTTGGAGTTTGAAGTGTCTCGTCAACTAATTTTATGTTAATCTTATCGGTGCATGTTTGCATTTCACATGTGCTACAAGTACGAGAGAAACAAATGATAGGTAGCAGAATTTATCTAGCCTTAAACAAAATAACTTTATGTTTCACCACTTAATTTCCTTGTCTGCTTAAAAATAAGAGGCCCATATCCGTATCAAATTCAAATTGCAAAGAGAAAATTCACCCCTGCCCCAAAGCTGAGGTGCCTACCAACATTTGTCCTGGCCTAAAGTTGTGTTTATAAAACTAGCAGGGTAGGCGCAGCGCCACGCCGCGCTTACAGCTGTGAACATGTGTAATATCTACTGAGCAAAGAACAATGTGATGCACAAATTTATCGGTAGACAGATGAACAAACAGCTAAACACAGCGAGGTTGCCATAAGCTGATTTGACCCAATAAAACACAATTTGGTATTTCACAAAGGTTATACTTAGCAGAAATAGAACTATCATAAAAGGGCTAAGCAAAATGAATTGAATGAGCAATCCAGTCCATAAATAGTTATTTCAAATTCCATACACAGTCAAATATTGAATTTATTTGGATTGACCGGCTAAATTACAGTCCTTCACATGCATCCGAGTTCCATTGGATTTTTTTTGGAGTGCCTGTCCATAGAATATTCAGCTCTAGGAGCAGGTAAGTGCGTTCCAAAGAATAAAGAAATAATCGCTGCCATCGACGACAAGAATCCCAACTGGGCACCATATTCGGTGGATTTTTTTTCCTCATTCGGTGATCTATCGGCTTTCACTGCAACACTTGCAGCTAAATGTCTACGCTGGACATCGTTTACATCCATATCTGTTTCCGAAGTCTTATATTCCGCATAAGATTCAGCGTCCGAATCATCACCATGGACAATGTTCTGCACATTGCAATGTCAAAAGCATAAATCACGTCATCATGTTGACAATGAACTTGCTACTCATTTTAAAATGAAAACCCATTTTGTTTCTGATTAAGTTATTAAGAATGCTTCAGATCATGAACAACAAAATATATTTAAGGATACACTTGATAATGCAATTATATATTAAAAAAATACCAACTGCATGTGGTAAAAAACAAAGAAGTGGAATTGGAAGGTAAACCTATTTTGTTCTAATGTTTTTTATTTCCCTCAGTTGACATAAAAATACCCAAAAATATTCACGACTGTATTAAACCAAAATTGTTGCCTAGTAGAAATTTCACAACTGGGAAGAACACTAAACCTCGTAGCCGTAAGGTCACCAGCAGTACATGCACTGGTGTCACTTAATTTTCACTCAGTATATGCTCAGAGTCATCTAATTCTTGATCTACATCTTTCTCTGCATCATATACAGAACAAGCTTTAAAATCTCCAGAAATCAAGGTGCCATCACATACAAATGGTTAATGCAGTTAAGTTAACAGCTTTAGCTGGATGCATCAGCTACTGTTTGATTTACATAAAGCCAAATGATAGCCAATCCCCATCATTGATACATCAAAGTCTGGGTAAATAAAGTGGACCAACAAATAATATCCCATATTCTACAGCATACCAAGAATTATTCACTATGAAAATTGCAAATTTTGCCTAATTTCATACTATAGGAGCAAACAAACATGATGTACTGTACTACTGTTAGATGCACGCGGCAGAGCATGTTTGGACCATACACATTAAGACATGAAATACCTAGACCAAGTTTCAGACAAGGCAAAAGTTTATATCCTGTCTATTTCTATTGTTACGGTGCAAGTGTCAGAAAGTAACCAAATCACTGTAAGTAGAACTTACTTTGCTAGTAAACCTCTGTGGCATGCAACTGACAAACTTTCATCAGCATTTTCCTGCCACACCACAATTGGAATAAGTTGTACATAAGTACATTAGATACTTATGCAGAGGACTTTAATATGTTTGTTTATTTTTCAGATGCAGTCTTTTTGGACGCTGCAATACACCCTAGAAACTGGATTCATAGTTACAATAGTAGAACTTCACCCAACAAATTAAATTCAGATTGGGCACCTGCAGCAGAGTTTCAAAAGGTCTGACATCAACAAGCAAAGGAGTTTTCAAACAACAGAACTTCAGCCAATACATTAAATTCACACTGGACACACTCAAAACTTAGTGGGAGGGAAATTCAGCAAGGTCTGACATCAAGCGACAAAGGAGTGACATACACCTTGTTAACAAACAATGATGGAAATTAATATAAAATCATGTAGAAAAATAGAAGTGGTTTTAAGAAAAATAATAAAAAAAGCAAATACTCCTGATACTCCATGTTTAAACAATAGATCTGTACAACAACAATAACAATAAAGTTTTAAATAAGTTAAATAAGTTAAAACTTAACATAAGCTTTAAATTATGGTTCAGACTACTTATCTTTATATATCCCAATTTTTTAAAATTATTTTTATTATGTCTTATCATGTCAATTTCGTTCTTTTCATATTTTTTTTATATTATTATCGTGATTTAGAATTTTACAATGTATTAGTATCTCTGGGGTCTCTAATGTGCTAAAATGCATATTGAATGTATTGCAATAATAATGAAGATTAATGATAGCAACAAATAGCAAAACCCATTGTGTTCTTGTGCAGAAACCAATGCCCTGGGTCTTATGGATGAGATCAACAAGTAAGATGCTAAAGTTAATCTTTTGGTACGTGTCAAATTATTTTATCCCATGGTTACTTCTACCCAGTTTCCTGCATCAAAACGGGGACAGCCAAAATTTAACTACAACGATTGACATCCTTATTTGAATGAAATTTGAACAACTTGAAAGAAGCAGAACTAAAAGCAGTCGGTTTGGAATTGTGGCATCTCTTCTAAGCACGTAACCAGCTCCTACAGTAGACATCCTAATGTGATCAAAGCATGCATCTAAGCCAGAAGATAGATGGTATTGCAGCATGGCTCTGACAAGGCGACCAGCAAACAAGGTGCAGAGGAGAAAAGCCTCCTTAATCACAAGAGGATAGGAAGGAAGGAAGCACAGGACATCAATCGCAGCGCTTGTCATGCAAACAGCAAACAATATAAACTGTTAATTTTGTTTTGACTGAACCAATCGCTTATCTTCAAACATTCATATCCATCACTTTCAGACTTTGATTGTGAAAAGAGCTTGACCATGACTGGGAAATGCTGATATAGTATTATCTAAACTTTAATTTCTACATGATGCTTTCACTACCATAAAATAGGAAGAACATGATGCCAGGCTGCACCATCAAATTAGGCTCAAGCCCAAAAAGGAAAAGCAGGAGCACATATTTTCAGGTGCTAACACTTCTTCAGTCGTTTCAGTCTTTCAGATTTTAACTAATCAAGCACAGTGGAATGTAGATAATCAAGAACCTTCCTATCACCTACAACAAAACAAGGAACAATCTGACAGATGCATTATTTTCAATATGGTAATATATTTACAGAGTAAAAACACCTACCATGACATTCTTGTGATAACAGGAGAGGCTGCAACCAGAGGTGACTATGCCTATACCGGCAGCATACTCGCATTGATGAACAAAGCTAGAGGGAGTATTCACATGTACAGCCAGATCTTCCTGATCACATACCTGGACCACCGAGCCAGGAAGAGGGACAAAGAGAGACTGAAGAAGCGAAGATGAAAGGAATAAGACGGAGGATAAGAGGAGAGAATAGAGGAAGGCGGTGACCTGTTGCGCTCGCCCTTGTGGATGATGAGCAAGGTCTTTGGGCTTCGATGTTGCCGATGGTTGCCTCTAGGCCGGTGCTGAGGCTGAGAGCGAACGCTATCTCATCAAGTGTGATCTTGCGTTGCCAGTGCGGTCGAAGAGGTCCAACACCCTATGCAGGACCAGCGCGTTGAGGCTGTTGTCCCGGAGGCTTTGTCAAGAGCAACCATTGCTATAAGTAGTGGAATGCGGTGTGGCAGCACCACAACTTGGGGCGCAACATCTCGTTGTCTTCACCGTAGAGCCCAATGCCACCGCTAAGCTTCCTGCCGTTGTACAGCAATATTGTTAAATCCGGCGTTCTCAGACGATGGTTCGGCGTCGGCTTGAAGGGGGAGCGGCGTGGGGTGGTGCCGTTGGCTCGCACGGGAGAAAGGGTGCGGATAATGGAGCTGGGGTGACCGGGTGGAGGAAGAACGGGAGGGGAGTGGGGACAGGGGTGGCGGCGGATGGGACCCTAGGCCTGTCGTCCTCCTGGTCGACAGCACCAGCACTACCGCCGGCTTCGCCTTCTTCCTCGTAGAGTGACAGCTGTCGAGCCCTCCGCCCATCTGTTCTCTCGGGCCACCCTGCCCCCTCGCGCCCTCCTGCTCCAAAACGCTGGTGCCATCCTTGATGCCTCCTTGCCGACGGCGAGGTCAGAGGCCACCCGATTGCCCTTCCCGAGGGCCATGTCGAGGAGGGGCACAGGCAATGCCGTATGGTCGAGAGTGAGGGAGGAGGGAGTGGGCTTGTCCCAACGTACGTCGCCACCAACGCACTCAGAAGAAATGCAGTGCCGCCCATTAGGTGGAGGACGACGCGGGCTACGGGGATGGAGCAGTGGTAGTAGTGGTAGTAGTAGGAGGCGCAGCCAGAAGGTCACGCTAGGTCGGCAGACCGCAGACGACAGGGTTGGAGAGGAACTGCAACAGATATAGATCAATTTAACTATTTACCACTCTTACAAACTTTATAACACCCTTCCGATTATTTATAATATTTATTTTGTCATTAAAGGGTTGCCCATCTCTTTCCCTTCATCCCTCGCCTATTCTCGACTCTAGCTAGGAGCAAGGATACCGCCAGCTAATCTCTTTACATGATCACACCTACCTTCGTGGGCATACAGCACTTCTCAATGGCAGCAGCCAAAGCGTCCGGGCCAAGTGCCATCGTGGCATACGCCATGGTGCAAGGCGTAGGCAACGCCAAGCCTGTCATGATGCTCAATTAGGTGTCACATTGGAGTGACCCTAACCAACGTCGTCGTTCTCCGCAGCTGCTGACGGTGTGGATGCATCGTCGTTGTCCTTAGTGGCTACATGAGTGCACGCGGTGTGGATGCAGATGGAGATGGTGGATCAAAGCTGACTGGGTCATCGGGCCATCTCGTCGCCGCCACCTTGCCAGGCTACCATCCACCTCGTTGCCAGTTCTTGCTCCCAACAAGACAGAAGATTGATGAAAGGGAATGTGCAAAATGGACATTTCACTTTCATCCGGTGGCAAAAATATTAGTAACAACCGAAAAGAGTGACCGTTGATAAGAACAGCAAATAATTAAATGCCCTAGATCCAATCTGAGTAGGCCTTTTTCAGGAATACCTTCATGTTTTTTAAATTTACAGTGACTATCCTTAAAAGCGGAATTTCCTATTTTATATTATATTTCACGTAAACATAAGGGTGCTTCAGCAAAACATACAACGGTTGGCAACCGATGAAAGGTCTATGTTGAAATTACCAAAATATTGAGGACCTCCATGATAAAACACACAGAGGCATGAGTGGCATGCACGCATACTTTTTTTTAAGAGTTAGCTTATAAAGTGCGCATTGGCGTGACTATAACCATCCTATTATTTGCCACCATCTTCACCATTATGAGTTGTCACCCTCTTGCCTTTTTCGCTGCTGCATGGCCCTTCATCCTCCTCTCTACTTTCCATTGGTGTGCCCGCTTTATAACCCATACACATACATTTTGTAGGTTTTTAAAATAATTAGTTTAATTTTATAAAAAAATCTTTAAAGTGTGAAGAGAGATAGAAGAAGACAAAAATAAAATGGAGACAATAAGAAGTAATTTAAAAGAGTAAAATATAGCTGAAGATTTGTAGAAAATAGCTATTAACGTGTCTTTGAAGGTTTTTATTGGGTTTCAATTATAACCTTTAAAGGTTTCAATTATAACCTTTTAGTATGGATGAGTTTCTAATTTATTAAAGTATAGCACAGTGTATTATTATGAAAGCATTCAAGTACGTTATATTTTTTTTTCAACACAGCGTTCACTCTTTCGCTTAACATACTTTAATTGCAAAAGTTGGTGTCAACCATACACAAAATAATTGGCAGCCAAATACAATATGCTTCTTTAAAGCATGATTCTAGCTGTATAGAAATTCTAAATATGCATACTCCTATTTATTAAGTTAAATAGCTGCTAAAGATCTTCAGGTTCTTGAGTTGTTTTTATTATGTACTCCTAGTAAAACTTGATGCTTGGATCATCTCAATAGTTTATCCTCCCATCTGCTGATGACAGAAAAACAAAAACAGATCGAATGTAGGATCATATGGCATATGTGATACAATATCAAAATCACTTGGGCCTTATTCAGGCTCTATCTATAAAGTGGAAAGCCAAGCTTCTGCTTACTTTTTAGCTACCACCATATCAAATAAAATGCATTCTAGTACATTAGTGTCTTAAGCATTTTATCAACAAATAACAATACAATGAATGAGGTAAGAATTTTGTACTCAACCTTGCTTTCTCCATGGTGCCAATACTCTTGAGCAGGACAACAACGGTGGTTTTCACATTTTTCTTACTCAATTCCGACCCTACACCAACAAATACTTGAATATATCATAGAGACTGAAGAGTCATTTTAGTTAATAGATCAAAAAGTTAAAAAAATCATAAGAAAGAATTATTTTTCTTGCACTGATTATTAGTCACGTGCATATCAATTCATACCAGCTATTGGTAGACAATGTTTTACATGTCTCTACATGTAGAACATCTTTGTTGAAACAGGATATGCAATATAACTGAGCTCAACCATGCAAAGGAGGAAAACATGAAAGAAAAACAACAATCAAATCCTTGCTGAAGTTTGAGCCTTTCTTATACTCTGAACTTATTATTATTAAAACTGGAAGGAATAGATAGTACTGTTTATTTAGTACCAAACATCATGTTACATCTCCTGTGACCAAGTAATTCTTTACCAAATTCTAAATTTAAGCTCGGTTGCACCTTATGAACCAAAACCTATGGTTACCATTCTTTACAAATTCATAGTACAATCTTTTGCCACTCTAGAAAACTTAATATGCAAAGCACTATTTTCATACTTTCTTGATTGAATCGAATCAATTCACAGAGAAATATGTTATCTGGATGGATGCCATCAGCTGCATCCTTAACAATCATGGTGTGCACATCCCACTCGTAACTTTCAGAGTTCATTTTTCCACCGTTCAACCAAATATATAGTGAAAGTAATGGCATCATGAAGTAATAAAATTATTACTCTAAAGTAATAATAGGTAAAGTATATATTTGGTTCCCCAAACCATGTGATTTAGTAAAGAACATGTAGGTATAAATTACTTCCAGACCACTGAGATGGAAACTTAAGTATAGCCTAGCAGTACCGATCACCATCTCCTCATGAGCACTTGAACATTGAAATCTAACATAATAATTTAATTAAATGAAAGGACCAAAATGATTTGAATTATTAAAATACTCCTAAAGTTTTGGTCTTAAATAAGGATGCATGAAAATTATTTGTATGTTTGAACCTTCATATGTGGCTTATGTAGGTTTTATTTCTAACCTATCTTAATTTGCTAATGATAATGATGATGAAATAAAAGGAACAAATTATAATTCTGTGTGTGGATTAGAAGTATTGTTTTGATTGTAAGTAAACAGATCTGCCTTCTACTAAATAGTTTATTCACTGATAGAAACATTTCTGCTCATTTCTTGTTTCTTAGCACCCATTTTTTTCCCAAGAATAATATATGCCTACTTAAGGTAACCACTATGTTGAATTATTTGACTAATCAATGTCTAGATTTAATCTGGCACTTCCCACCTTCTACTACTAAAATTCTATATGCATTCTATATTCTTACCTGTTACTCCCTTAGTAATGGAACACCATTGTAAGCGTGGTGAAATCGATGCACATCTATCACTTGCCATTGGCTTCCTTTACCAGTATAGTATTGTAGAGCCATTCACAGTGCTACACCTCCTGAATGACTCCGACCACGAGCAACTTATGCACCTCCTCATGGGCCACCTATGCCTATTTGGCGGACATTTGCTAGAGCCCCTAGCGCACCGGCTTGGCTTCCGAGTGGACATGGAGCATGTGTTCGATAATGGAATGGTCTAGTCCAGGCAAGTCTAACGGGGACTAAGTGAACACATCCATGTTATCCCAAAGGATCTTGACTATGGTGGCCTCTGTCTCTGCCTCTAGGGAGAGGTTGCCATCGATCTAGACTGAGAGCTCAATCTAGCCTAGGGGCCCTACTAGTTCTTTGTTGAAGCTTCTTAGGGACCATTTGGCCCTCATTAGTCTGTTGTGGGGGATCTGCATCTAGTCGACAGAAGACACAAAGAGGATGTCTACAAAGTTGCCTCCATCAACTAGTATGTGGTGCACGTCAGCTTTCGCCACATGCACTTTAATTACCATAGCATCATTGTGGGGATG
This sequence comes from Oryza coarctata, assembly GCA_030770085.1. Lineage (NCBI taxonomy): Eukaryota > Viridiplantae > Streptophyta > Magnoliopsida > Poales > Poaceae > Oryza > Oryza coarctata. The sequence goes on from CM061471.1 coordinate 13,933,079, forward strand.
GAGGTGACCATAGCTTTCCTTTGGTGTGAATGCGATAGGTAACCAGGCACATGCCGGATCTTGTGGATAGCCTGTCATGCCCACGTGGTGGATACCCTGAGCGTACTCGCAGCATTGGTGTTTGGAGCCATAGGTCACGGAGCTTCCCTCAGTGATGGTGAGGATGACTTGCCACAACTTTTTATCTTTTATATGTTGTATAGGGGTCATGTGCTACTGGGCATAGCTGGGAGGTGATGGCAGGGGGTGGCAGCACGTGGTACGCTTGGGCAGGTGGTGAGCCGTGGTATGGTAGAGGTGACGAAGCCATGTAATACCCCTGCGATTGGTGAGTATGGCCTTGAGAAATGTGCTCGACCACCCAGAAGTAGCCTTAGTGGCGCCACTAGTCGAGTGCCTAGTAGAATGCGTTGTGCTCTACCGATCGACTCTTCATTTTTGCCGCAAGGGTACGACAATTGTCAGAGACATGGGTGGGGTTTTAGCTATGTAGGGCCCATCAGTAGAAACCTTTGTTGGGCCTTGTGCCTCTCCCTAACCACAATCACTAGCTTATGTGATGCCTTCGTGTCCTCGGCCTTGTCCTCGTCCACAGGAGGGGTTCGACGTCTATGATGTTCACTTCTCTCTTTTTAGCATTCCATTGGTTCAGCATTTCGTTGGTTGTTGTGATTGCCACATCCGTACCACCGCTCACCCTCCGCGATGTTCGTGGGAGGCGCCCCTTGAGACACGACATTGGAGTTCGCTATCGCCATGAGCTACGTCTTGACCTCATCAAACGCTAGGGCCAGTGGAGTCAGGATATATACATCTAGAGCCATTGGCCTAGGTGATAATGGAGGCAAGCCCTTTATGACCTGGCTCCTAACGGTCTCGAGCGTGCATATTTTCTAAACTTGTTCATGAGCTTTTCTAACATCGTCACTGGCTTTCAATGCAGCGGTTGAAAAGCTCGCCTCCCTCCATCAAGCCTTACTTAATGGCACCGATGATGGTAGTGTCAGACATGTCTCTTATTTTAGACTTGGCGATGGTGAAGCACCAGAAATAGTTTCAGAGCATCTCGTTTGCCCGCTGTTGACAATGAATAGGCTGACAGAGGTCATGGGTTCGACAAAGGTGCCCTAGAAGTTGTTATAGAAGGTGTCTTAGAGTTAGGTTTAGGTGTGCATGGAACCATATGGCAGTGCCCAAAACCAACGTTAAGCGACATTGTTGAGGGCCAACGGGAAACACACTGGCATGGTGGTCGTGCCCTTACCGCTGGCTTTTATGGCCAAATTGTAGCTCTCGATGAATTCCTTCATGACCGTCTCGTCGTAGTACTTAGTGAGCTTTAGAGGACAGAAGCCATGTGGATATGGCTCTAGCTAGAGCTCTATGGCCAACGGGGACTCCGAGTCGAGCATAGACTAGAGGTGAGCGTGAAGCGCAACTGTAGTGACCAAAAGTAGCCCTACAAACTTGCTCACTGACATGCACGAGTCCACATGTATCACGTGTACCACTACTTCTATGGTTAGGGGCCTCACGTTGGCGGTGATTGTGTCCATACCTTGAACCGCTACAGCAGCCACCACAACTTATGGAGAGGTAGGTTCTCCTAGTCGGGTTGGGTGGCACATGGCCCTCTAAGAGCGATGCACCACACCCTTGATGACAGTAGCCTTTCTTTTTGGGGCCATTCTTCTTATGTGGAATGTTGTGTGGGATGGCTCGAGAGACTTTTTTTTGGACTACATCCGATCCCCACGGATGAGGCTAATGTTGGAACAAAATCCAACAACTATCTTGAGAGAGATTGGTGGCAAAAAATGTGTGTTCTGTTAGGGTTCTTCTATCTTTGGAAAGCAGATTATATGTTTTTATATTACAATGATATATATAGAAAATTACATAGCTATCTCGGAAGCTTTCCTAAGGTAAACGAGTGACTAATAGCTAGCCCACTCCTAGGGTTAACTAGTAAAATCATATGAGATTGGGAAGGATAACCCATTAAGTCCTAGACTGAGTGAATCTAGTGAATTCTGAGATTGACAGCACAACGACGTGCTCCTAGGATCTACGGCCTCAACTATCACTCCTTTGTAATACCTGCTTGAAGCAAGTCATTTAGGTAGATGAGAGCCTTGAATACTCCTATCTTGTCACTATAAATGCTGTTTTGATCGCCTTGTAGCCATCGAAGCCTCACCTCTAGTTTGGCCACCTAGAGGCATCTAATCTAGACTTTAGTACAACAGAATCCATGTATGCTATGGAGAATTCCTTGCAGCCTTCTCAGAGCACATCCTTGAGGGTGACCTGGTCCCATAGGAGGGGGCTAGAGCCACTCCAACATGGTTTGATGAATTTTAATTTAATTTAATTTTGAAAAAAATGATAGAAAAAATTTTAAAAATCCTACCAGTATACCTAATTACTATATTGGAAAATAGAAATAATGTAAAAATGACGAAGTTTAAATATTGAGAAAACAAGAAATGGGTTGGGATATGATTACTACTTTGTTTAAATATAAAACATATTGCAAATGTTATGTCAAAAAATTTATGCAATATTACATTATTTTTTTAGAGATAACCACAATTTTCTTGATTTGCCCATAATTTTGCTGAATTGTTACTATGTTTTACAATTTTTTTCTTTTTAGCTTCAACACACCGCTATTACCGTGGCTTATCATGCGGTAACCCTATATTACCACATGGAGTTTAAAATTTTGAATTCAAAGTTTTGAATACAAATTTGTTATTGTTTTTCGTGGTTACCATGCTTACGGTGCTACCACCGGCACGGTAAATAGCCTACCGACTGACGATAGGGTAAACCCTAGAAACAACTAACAAGTATACAACATTTGAATATTCAATAAGCTATTGTTTTCCATACAATGGAGAGCTAGACTATCCAACATTGTGTACGTGCGCAGACTAAACGTACACACATGTACATTGGTGAGCTGCTGATCCCGTGAAGTGGGTGTGTTTATATGTGTTGTGCCTATAGGTTGTATTGTTTTTCCTTGCTTTAGTTTGGTCGAAGATCATATGCAATTTTATTCCCCACTTCAACAAATCAGAGTAGTATTTTATGGAAATGCAAACTGGTTAGATGTACATACACCATCTGTAGACACATATTAGAGCGTCGACTGAGTGGTAAAATTCTGTTTTATGTGGAATAAACGCACATCGGTATCTATACAAAGGTGTTTAAAAATCCATTGCAATGCTCCTATCCTATCTTATTCTAATTAAACTCTGATTTCTCGTATGATAAGTTTTCCCCATTTAAGGAAGAGACAAGCACACAAGTTTTCGATGGATAGAGAGAAGATCTTGATGGCGCCTTCAAGTGCATTGTCTATCATCTTTAATATTGGTCAAAACTTGTTTTTGTAGAATCCAAAGTTCACATTTCTAGTTATCAAAAGTTTGTGAAATACTTTAAAAACACTAAAAGTTACCCTATTACTCATTTTAGAATTTGGTCAAAACTATCATGATCTTTATCTACCATATCATTACATCTTCTTCATTGTCTACTCCCCCTCATATGCATGAGCACTCACTAGTCACCACAACAAGCAAGCTGGATGGCATAATAACAAGAGAGCTAGAGGATGACGCTACATCCAAACAAGGTTGATAGAACGATGATGGGTGAATTAGAGTGTGGCATATTTGGCAAGCTTGAGGGCGGTGCAGCAAACTAGCTCAAGCATGACAATATTGGGTTATGCTTGAGAGTGTCGGCATAGGGGCGTTTAGGTCTACCTGAGCTCAAAGGTAGTTATAGCCGACAAGCTTGATGGCAATTGCTTTAGGCAAATTTGATGGCAGCGACGAGAGAGTGATAACAATGATGAGCGTATTCGAGGACAAGAAGGAGCATGACATTCAATCTTGGGGAAAGAGAGTTGGAGGTGGGATGACCACATAAGTGTAGCAAGCCATCGAGGGCATAAACGTGAGTGGTTAGCATTTCGCATAGTACCATCATTGTGTACAACAACAACTTGTGGTTTGCATTAGTAACAATTGCTAGAACACATGCCACAATTCGATTTGTATTTGCTAGAACACATGCCACAATTCGATTTGCATTGGCTACAAGCGCACACGCCAACCATGAAAATTATGCTGGACTCTAGCTTTGGCGTGAGATTTTGATGCTATAAAACTTTGACTATTAAGTGAATCGTAAAATTTTGATGCTTGAATGAGCTAACTTGGCTTAAGTTGAGTATGAAGCGGCTTGAAAAACAAGATTATATGATTAATTATGTATTAATTACTATAAAACTTAAAAATAGATTTATTTATTTTTTAAAAAAAATAGATATAAAATTTTGATATAAAATATTATTTAGCGGTTGTTAACGAAAACGAGAAAGTTAAAAGAGCACATATATGCACAAAATATCAATTTCGCATAATCATTGCAAGGGCTGTAGTTTTTTCAGGGAACACAAATCGTCTCCCAGACTCCATCTTGTTCACGATCTGTCCAGTGCTACTGTTTATCTCGGCAAATACTTTAGCTTTACATGCCTTCATAAAATCGAAAAGAACGTGAATTGAAGAAAAGAAAAGTTACGATCGCCGTCACGTTCCACACCACCGTAACTAAATAACGGCCGCCGAGGCAGTAGAGGACGAGCCGCAGAGAGCAGAGCAGCGAAGCAGCCGCGGCGGAAGAACCGCGGCTGCCGTCCGGCCATCGCGGCCGATCCGACTCCGCCGACCCGACCCGAGCCGGTAAAACCCCCCAAATCCCAACGCCTGCAAGTGCAACCCCCCTCTCCGGTTCGCATCGAATCCCGATCTGAGCGCCCTCGACGACCTCGCAGCTCTCCGCCCGATCTGCTGCGCCGGCATGGCGCGGTTCGAGGTAGGCGGCAAGTCGGTGCAGGGCTTGGACCTGCTCCGGCGGCGGCACTGGGCGTCCCGCCTCGACTTCTGGCCCTTCCTCGCGCTCTACGCGCTCTGGCTGGTGGTCGTGGTCCCGGCGCTTGACTTCACCGACGCCCTCGTCGTCCTCGGCTCGCTCTCCGCCTCCCACGTCCTCGCCTTCCTCTTCACCGGATGGTCCGTCGACTTCCGGGCGTTCGTTGGGTACTCCAAGGCGAGACACTTCTCACCCCTCATCTAGCCACCGCTACGCTCTCTCTGTTTGGCGCGCAGTCTCTAGGGGTAAACGGCTTGCGCTTGGTGACGGTGCAGATGAAGGATATCCGTGCGGCCAACGCGTGCAAGGTAACACCCGCGAAGTTCTCGGGATCGAAGGAGATTGTGCCCCTGCATATACAGAAAACTGTGAGTATGGCGTCGTTTGGCTGTTAAGTGATGGCGTTTTCTGATGCTTTGGCCACTAAGTACTGGTCTGGGTGCTGCTGCTCAGGTGGTCTCGTCGTCGGCAGCAGGTGAGACGGAGGCGATCTACTTTGATTTCCGTAAGCAGAGGTTCATCTACTCCTCGGAGAAGGATAACTTTTTCAAGCTCCGCTACCCAACAAGGGAACCATTTGAGCATTATATCAAGGGCACTGGGTATGGAACAGAGGCTAAGATTAACACTGCTGTGGATAAGTGGGGTAGAAACATGTAAGCTGCAACTTAGCTCCCTATTTGTTCATGGCATTCAGTAATGGGTAAACTGATCGCTTGTATGGCTGTAAATGATATCATCTACAACAGTATAGTTCAACTTAACAAACACAATTTCCTACAAAAACTTAACAAATACAAGCATTGCTGTTTTTTTTTTCAATGGATGAATGTCTTGAAAACTAGTTAAATTCCCATGTTTTTTCAAAGGATAAAGATGAATAACATAGGTTCTTATATGTTTTAAAACAGTAAATGTGATGTTTCATCAAATGCCTTTCACATATTTTTTGCTACAAGGAGCATCTGACTGTTTTAAAACATGCTTATTCTGAAATTAACTCATGCACTACATATTTGAATTACAATTTAGTCACCTTAGACTTCCCTAATAAGAAGAAAAGAACATATAAAATGTCTGTTATGTAATATTGATTAAATTTAGGGTGTAATTCATAAAATGAAGCGTCAATATGGTGTGGGGAAGACTCACAGCCACAGCCACTGCCGCCTTCTTTTTAAGGACTATAGATAGATGTGCCATTGAAGATTAACTTCCAGTCCAGTGCCACGTCCTGAATGGAACTCCCAATTTCATATAAAAAACATGCCTGAGAGAAGAGGAACATGATGAAAGTAGACTCTTGTGCATTGCGTCATATAGAGCGATGATGAAGTAGAGTCCAAAGAGCAGATAAATGCATTTAGGGCATAAATAAATGTGTTTGCACTTTACACTAGAAATTCAGTTACTATCTCTTGTTAAATTAAGGTATCTTAAGACCACTTTTAATAGTCAATACGTATCATTTTTTGGATCTAATTATAATACTCAATAGCATGGTTATTAAGGTGTCGCCTTGGCATCCCTAAGGCAGTAAGGCGCTACCAGGGTGTAAGGCGTCCACTCCGCCTTACGTTGCCTTGGCCTTATGGGAAAAACTAGAGGAAAAGGGGCAAAAACAAGGGGATAAACGGCAGTAGTCCATAGTTGCGAAGAGCGGTGGCAGCAGGGGAAGGGGGAGGAATGAAAAGAGCTGACCTATATCGCTGTCACCATTGTCCCAGACCACCGGCAAAGCCAGATCCACCATGCTCAATGGCCAGCACCACCCGATGACGAGGAGCGGTGGCAGCTAGGGTAGGGGTCTTGCTGTTGGCGGGAATGGAGCGGAGGCGAGCAGGTGGCATGAGAAATGGGGGGCAACCGGATTGAGGATGGAAATGGTTTGATAAATATCTGTTGTCACCTTTCATTTTAGTCCTTGGACTCTATAAATATTACAAAAAGTCCTTCATTTCCTATTTTTCTAACTGCGTAAAGCATTGCCTCGCCTTGCGCCTTACCGCCTAAGGTGTAAGGCATGGTCAGGGCTCGTTATGTTGCCTTGTCGCCTTAATAACCATGGTCTGTAGCACTTTTTTTTTTGGTGCAGTAAAATGCTGCAAAATAAACAAAGGCTAGGTGTATAGGGAACATAACATTTTCACTCTGAGCAAAGGAAAAATTCTGTATATCTGTATTACTCAAATCATATCTGAAAAACTTATATCTTATTGGACTCTTTGAAAAACTGAAACTCTCATCATGCATGCATATGTTAGCTATTGTGGATTAGTGGCTGATGCTCAAAATTGTTTCCTCTCTAGATTTGAGTATCCACAGCCCACATTTCAGAAATTAATGAAGGAGCAATGCATGGAACCATTTTTCGTTTTCCAGGTTATCCTATCCCATCAACTTGGTATTTAATGCTTCATCTGCCTTCGCTAATAGTGATCTTTTTTATTCTTCAGGTTTTTTGTGTTGGCCTTTGGTGTCTAGATGAATATTGGTACTACAGTCTATTTACACTTTTCATGCTCTTCCTGTTTGAGTCTACTATGGCAAAGAACAGACTGAAGACATTGACTGAGCTAAGGCGTGTGAAAGTTGATAATCAGATTGTGGCAACTTATCGCTGTGGAAAGTATGCCTGCTTCATTTGATTGATTGCTTATACTGTTTTAACATGTTATTCGTCCTACTTATGAGTTTTTTTTACTATAAACATATATTCAGATGGGTTAAAATACCTGGGACGGAACTACTACCTGGAGATATAGTGTCAATAGGCCGCTCAGTAAGTGGTGAAGATAGGTCTGTACCAGCAGATATGTTATTGTTGGCTGGATCTGCGATTGTAAATGAAGCTATTCTCACAGGAGAATCTACTCCACAGTGGAAGGTCCCCCCCTCTCCACTTTGTGCATTAATTCTAAGATTTTTTTTGTGTGGTCAAACCAAGGCTTACAAGCAAACTTGTTGATTCTGTTTTTTTTCTTTGTTTGAATTTACTGCATCATTCTCGGTGCACCAATCTTGACTGCCAGAATTAAAAAAATCTAAAAAAAATGTTAAACCCACATTACATTTTCATATCAAACATGCATGTATACAATTGGAAAACCTATTGCCTCTTAAAATATGGAAAAAATGTCTCTAGAGAATTTATTAACATCATAGGTATAGTGAATGCTGAATTTGGCAATCAGAGGTTTGCATATATACTTTAAGCGTGTGAGCTAGGTAATTACTTTTTTGACATGGAGGGTCAGGTAATAAAGCTTTCTGGTTAGTTTTCCAGCCCACCATTGGAGGAGACATTGTGGCTTGTAGCATATTTACTTGAAAGGTTGGGGACTTGGGGTTCTCCACAATGGTTGCAATGAGCTGGTTTTTGTGGTGTTGTATTTCTTTTTAAATGGTCAAATGGAACACCCCAGTTCTACTTATTAGAATTCATTTAACTTGACACAGTCTTTCAGTTCTAAGTAAATTGAGGTAGACTAGAGTTAAAATCCATAAGAATTTTCAAATCACAGTTCAGATACTCAATAGCTGTTTTCAAGCATTTCTATTTATGTACATATCTTCAAATATATCCTATCCTTTCAAGTCAATTTTTATTCTCTCTATGTTAATTTTGGTATTTCTTTATCTCTCTTCATATTTTTTATATTTTTATTTTGACTTATGATTTCACAATATACTGGTGCCTCTAGAAATCTCCTTTGGACATGGTCAAACCACCTCAATTGATGTTGGATAGACTTCTTTTCAATTGGTGCTACCCCTAGTCGATCACGTATATCCTCGTCCGGACTCGATCCATTCTTGTATAACCACAAATCTAACGTAACATACATATTCCTATAACATTTAGCTATTGAACATGACGTTTTTTTGTAGTCCAACATTCTGCTCCATATAGCATAGTAGGTCTAATCGTCGTTCTATAAAACTTATCTTTTAGTTTCTATGGTACTCTCTTATCACAGATGATTCTAGATACTTGGCGCCAATTTAACTAGCCCGCTTTGATTCTCTGGCTAATGTCCGCATTAATATCCTAATCTATCTATAGCATCGATCACAAATATAGAAAAGTGTTCTTCTTAGACACTACTTGTCCTCCTAAACTCACATCTCCTTCCTTGTGTGCGATAGTGCCAAAGTCACACCTTAATTATTCAATCTTAGTTCTGCTTACTATAAAACCTTTAAACATAAAAGTCTGCCGTCACAACTCTAGTTTCATATTTATTTATGCACGGCTCTAATCAATTAATACTATATCATTTGTAAAGAGCATACACCAAGGAATATATTTTTGTATGTTTCCTGTAACCTTATCCATTACCAAAGCAAAGAAATATGGATTTAAGATTGATCCCTGTTGTAGTCTTATTTTAATCGAAAAGTAACATGTTTTATATCATTTGTTCGAACACTAGTCATAGTATTATTGTATATATCCTTCATTAGAGAGACATAATTTGTTGAACTTTATATTTGTTTAAAACCCACTACATAATATTTTTTGATATCTTATCATAAAACTTTTTCAAGTCAATAAAAACTATATATAGGTTCTTCTGCTCTCTAAACACTCTATAACTTGACTTATTAAGAAAATTAATTCCATAGTTGATGCTTTGAGCATAAAACCAAATTGGTTCATAGAGATTTGTGTCGTTCTTCTCAAACGGTGTTCGATAACTCTCTTTCATGGCTTCATAGTGTGGCTCATCAACTTAATTTCTGGTAATTAATACAACTTTGGATATCTCCTTTATTCTTATAGGTTGGTACCAATATACTTCTCCTCTACTCCTCAGGTATCGTGTTCGATTGAAAAATATTATTGAACAACTTGATTAGTCATACTATAGCTATATCCTTAAGACATCTCTATATCTTGATTGAAATATTATCAAGACCCATCATCTTACCTCTTTGATCCTTTTCAAAGTTTCTCTAACCTTAGATTCTTATATCTTCCATACAAAGCTCCTATTAATGTCATCCGAAGAGTCGTCTAACTGAACGGTGGTGTCCTCGTTTTCACCATTGAATAAATTATCAAAATACTATTGCCATCTATGTCTAATCCCATTCTCCTTTACCAAGAGTTGCTCGCTCTCATCACACTTGGTTGAAGTCACTAGTATTCCTATCATGAGCTCTAGCTATTTTATAAATGTTCTTCTCTTTTTTTTACTCAAATGTTCTTTCTTCTTAATAGCTCTTTGCACGTCTTTGTTCTACCACTAAGAGTCTTTAGTTTCATATTCACTCCCTTCAATCACTCTAAACACCTCTGAAGCAATCTTCCGTATATATGTTGTCATTTTTTCTCACATGTTATTTGTATCGTCTTCTTCCTTTTCAGAGCCCTTTCGATAACACTTTTCTTAAAGACATTTGATTTCTCCTCTTCTAACTTTCATCACTTGGTTCTTGCAATTTTGGCTTGTTTATCCCTACGAGTATACATTAAAAAGCGAAAGTCGGCCACCACCAGCTTATGTTGAGAAACCACATATTCTTTAGGTATTATCTTACAATCTACACAAACTCATTTATCCCCTTTTCTCATAAGGACACAATCAATATGACTAAACTATTGGCCGTTATTAAAAGTTACTAAATGAGAATTGTCTCTTCCTAAAGAAAGTGTTGACTATCATCAGATCAAGAGCTATAGTAAAGTCTAAGATTTCCTCTCCTTCCTGATTCCTACCACTATACCCAAACCCTTCTTGTGCCGCCTCGAAATCTATACCTATCGCACCTACATGATCATTAAGATCTCCTATAAAAAGCTTCTCGCTACTAGGTACAGCTCTAATCAAATTATTTAAGTCTTTCTAGAAATGTCTCTTAGCACTCTCATCCTGATCTATCTAAGAGGCGTATGTACTAATTACATTTAAGACTATATCATTAATGACAAGTTTAACTAAGATGATTCTATCCCCTTGTCTTCTCACCTCCACCACATCGTTCTTAAGACTCTTATCAATTAGAATTCCTACTCTATTTCTATTTTAAGTTGTCCCTGTGTACCAAAGCTTGAAGTGAACTATCTATCTTTTTTGCCTTCTAACCCTTTCGTTTAGTCTCTTGAACGCATAAGATATTTATACGCCTTCTAACCGCTATCTCAACCAGCTCTCATCCGTAAGAGACCCTACATTCTAGCTATCTAAACGGATTTTAGTTGGCTCAATTTTTCTTACCCTTCACACTTGTCGAGTCAGGTGTGAAGACTTTTATTCATTTTTCATCATACTCGGACGCCGATATGGCGCGCCACTAAAAATGTGATGGCCCGATCCTTACTCACTTAACATCATGCCTAGATCACGACATGGCGTGTCATAGAGGTGACAACCCGGCCCTTGCCCTTTTAACATTATAACCGGGTTTCGATATGGCGCGTGGCTAAGAGGGTTATGTTCCAATGAGATTTTCTTGGGTTTCATCTTTATAAGAGTAGTTAAGTTTTTACGTTGGCCCTTCTCCTTTATCAGTGCTTGGGACCTGCTATATTGTGACATCAAAGACAAGTCAACACTGACGGAGTTTTCCTCTGATTAGAAGCAAATAGAATTAAAAATATGCTTCAAAGATACTTTGAGTTGTGTTAGCCAACTGTAACATCCAACACTTGTTTTGTCCTGCTTTCAAATGTGCTGTCCCTAGTATTTTTGTTCAATTTTTTCAGTTCTGGACTTCTGGTTCTGACTGATCTTCTATTCCTATAGGTCTCAGTTGCTGGTCGTGGTCCTGAGGAAACACTATCTGTAAAGCGAGATAAGAATCATGTCCTATTTGGTGGCACTAAGATATTGCAACATACTCCAGATAAGGTAGACACATCTATTATACCTACTATTCCCTCCGTTCATTTTTAGGTGGCGTTTTTGGCATGTTGATTTAGTTCACAAATATATATATTTTCTAGGTAAAGTTTTCCCTTACTACCCCTATTAAAGCTTATGATTCTCAAATGTTTTCTGGTTGAGATAAATTCAGCTATGCTCACAGCTCCATGTGGTAGCACTGCTGGTTGTGTCAATTGACACCACTATGCCTTGCCTAATGGGTAGATGGGCTTGGAACTAGTGAGGGCTATTAAACTAATGAAGGGCTATTAAACTGGTTATCTAGCATTAAAGAGGTGCATTGTTCTGTGGAGTACATGCTAGAACGTCACGTTTTGCTGAATGGAGGGAGGATATGTGCTGGAAGTATTGCTGACATGTTTACTTCTATGCAGTCTATAAATCTTCGAGCACCTGATGGTGGTTGCATAGCTTTTGTATTGAGGACTGGATTTGAGACTAGCCAGGGAAAGTTGATGAGAACTATCTTATTTTCAACTGAGAGGGTAACTTCCTTTCTTGAGTTATGAGTTAATAATGCTGTTAAAATATGCAAACATAACACTCAGATTTACATAACAGGTTACTGCAAACAGTAAGGAAAGTGGCCTGTTTATCCTATTTTTGCTTTTCTTTGCAGTAATTGCATCCGGTTATGTGCTTGTCAAGGTAATACCAGATGGAATTATCAAGAGAATCCATTTATGTTTTAAATTGTATGCCATTCTGCACACTTCAATATTATTTGAACTTTGGTCTGTCCATGTGTAGGGACTGGAGGACCCAACAAGGAGCAGATATAAGCTTTTCTTAAGTTGTTCATTGATTCTTACTTCTGTGATACCCCCTGAGTTACCAATGGAGCTCTCCATAGCAGTTAATACATCTTTAATTGCATTAGCCCGCCGTGGTATTTTCTGCACAGAGCCATTCAGGATACCATTTGCTGGGAAGGTTAATAAAAAATACTCTGTTGTGTTTATGTTTAATCCTTCTTGCACAAGCTTTTAAAAGCTCTTTATTTTCGTTTATCAGGTTGACATATGCTGTTTTGATAAAACTGGAACATTGACATCGGATGACATGGTAAATGATTTACCAATGCGTTTTTTTTCCAATTCAAGAGGGATTTTGTCAACCAAGGTGACATGCATTTCAGGAATTCCAAGGTGTTGTTAGTTTGGAAGGTGATGAAGAATTAATAACAGATGCAAATAAGTTGTTGCTCCGCACCCAAGAAGTATTGTCCAGTTGCCATGCATTGGTATTTGTAGATAACAAACTGGTATGTAATGGGCTATATGTCAGAAATAACTGTCTATGCGAAGCATAGCCAAGGGAAGTTTAGATGCCTCCTTTTGTTGATGCTATGTTTTATGTTATAAAAGGTTGGTGACCCCCTTGAAAAAGCTGCTATAAAGGGCATAGACTGGATCTACACATCTGATGAGAAGGCCATGTCTAAAAAGTAAGTTATTGCCTGAAATAACATATGTAAATTTATGTGGGCATTGGATAACTGTGCATGTGATGACCTAAACCTGATAGGAGCATAATGTCTATGCCACAGTTAATTAAGTGTCATGCACTTTTGGATTTTCAAGAGGAATTTGTAAAACTGAACACTAGCTGTGTGTCTAGTCAAGCAAAATAAACTTTCATATTGGTTAGTTAACACGAGAATAATTTCCTATCTTTTGGGGTAAACACACAATATCCCATGTTGATTATTTCACCTTGTCAGTTTCGTGGCATGCTGCCACCTTTGTCCCTTCTCTGAAACTAGTCAAGCTAGTTCTATTAGGGGAGATTTTTATCTTTAGTCATATATCAAAGATTATAGTGTACTACTTTTCTCTGGAGGATTTCTCTTCTCTCTTTTATTTGCGATATGCACAACTGTGGATCTATTTATAGCATTGGAAAGTCCTGTAGGCAGATGATAGGCTAGATGTTTTTGCTATCAGAAGCAGGACTTCGATGTTTGATTGACTTACATGTATTACATCAAAATATATCTGAAATGTTAGTACCAGTATAGTTATTGTTAATTGATTCCAAATTAAAGATTTTCTATTATCTATTTTACTTGATGTCATCTTCATTGCAGGTCTGGTGGTCAACCTGTAAGAATTGTACACAGATACCATTTTGCTTCACACTTAAAGAGAATGTCTGTTGTTGTCAGTATACAGGAGAAATATTATGCTTTCATAAAGGTAGGAATTCTGAGAGACTACATAAATGCTGTACACATTTTCTTTGTTAATAAAATTGCTGCTTAGGATGGTTCAGAAGCAGTCTCTTTTGGCCCAGTGTGCCTATGCATTTGGCATGAAGAGTACCTTTTCTTGTTATTAGACATTTTAACGCAACCAAAACAAATGTGATTTTCATAAGGTTTGCATTTCACATGTTTATGAATATTTACTATTGGTTTAAACCAAATGAATAGTGGGAAGAATTCACCTTGTAATCCTACGTATGTTTTAGATGGAAATTAATTAGGATACATTATAAATTCTGAGCAGCTATCCAAAGAGTTGGCTTGGCTCTTTTCTCTTTGTTTATTTAAATTCATAAGAAAAATTAGAACTCACCAAAGGATTATTCACCATTTGTCATGTTAGAACTTACCTTCATTCAAACAGAATTAAATATATAAGGTCTCCTTTGAAACACATGAATTTTGGATGATTTTATTTTCTAATGAATTATTTCGATTCCTGCTGGAATCGGGAGAGATTCCCATGTTCCAAAGGAGACCTAACTATGATACACCTAATTAAACTAATTAACAGTTCATAAAAAATATGGCGAATCAGGCAAGCACCCTGCAATAGATATGTTTGCTCAACACTGTCTTCTGGAAGCACTAGTGACCATTTAATAGGAAAATCTAGTTGCAAACAAAAAAAATCATGATACTAGGTATTTCAGAGTTAGCTTGGTTCATTATTCCATTCACTGTTTCTTTGTTTTAGATCTTGTGATATTTCAAATATTTTTTGCTCAACCTTTCTGTCTAGGCCTTTTGCAAGAAACCTTTAATAAAGTATCATCTTATTTTGTGGTTTAGGGTGCACCAGAGACTATCCAGGAGAGGTTTGTTGATTTACCTGCTGGATATGTGGAGACATACAAAAAATACACTCGACAGGGTTCCCGAGTCCTGGCCCTTGCATACAAATTGCTTCCAGATATGCCTGTAAGTTTGCATATGGCATTTCTCATGTCATTAACTGTGTCATTTGACAAATCATTCATTTTTCTTGTTATTCTTTGTTAGCAGTCTTCCAGAAAGTTCCTGATCTGCAACATAGCAAGAACATTTTAACTAAAGATAAACCTTGTCTTTTAACCTGATGTATAAGAGCTGATAAATTCCAGCTATTCGCAGAATTCTAGTTTAGTAAAAGATAGTCTGATTATATTCTACACCTCGTCTTTGTATCCTTGTATTAGCAAAGGTCACTGGAGTCCTATGAATCTTCTGTTTCCTCGAAATGGTACTGATAAGCTCTTTACCTGACATGTTTTAGCACCTTTACAAGGAATGTTTACAGAAGTGAAGCATTCCCTAAGGCCTAAAGGCATTCTGGCTGCATGCATTACCAATGAACTGGGTCTAAAAGCAATAGCTAGTAATATCACTACACATGCATATAACTGCTACATGTCATCTAATAACATCTTTCAGAGGGAGGTTGGATGATGGAAACTTGAGTTAGAACGGTGATGGGTGAAGGAGGGCTCTGATTTGGGGACCAGATCTAGAATTGCTGGTCATGGGAAAGATCGCAGCTGAAGTTTAGGGAGTAGGGACTTGTTTATTATCTTTGGTTCATTCAATAGATACAGTGCAATCCCTTTGATATGGATGACTCTACATGACTCCTATGAAATAAGCTGTGACCTAGAAACAGATCATCCTAAGATAAGTATCCAAATTCCCAACTATCAAACTAGCCTAATATCTAACAATCCCACTCCAATAGACCTGACCCATTTGTTAGACTCACCCCTCCCTCCATATTTGTTGTTCTTGTTCAAAGATTGTATCTGCACCAAGATTTGGCTATCCAAAACTACCGTTCCTCACTCTTCCTTGACTCTTATCAATGCCACCTTTGTTAAGGTATAGGAATTAGGAACTTATGTCAGGTCTCTTATTTTTGTTTGTTATTCATCTAGGACTCTCAATCTTGTACTCCTATATATTTGGGCCTAGAGCCCCCATGTTGAATACATCCGCTATGCATAACAACATTCATCCTAGGTGGATTGTTTAGATATGTCTATGTTGGATCATTGAAAATGCTCTTACAACGGTGCGAAATACCATTTTGCAATTTACAGGGGAATTTGGTGGAAAATGCTGTCTTGAAACATCTAAATGGCAAATATTTGCAAACTAAAATCTGCTTGCTAAAGCATCATCTATTTTGTACTGGAGGAAATTACGTTTTTAGGAAGGCAAATAATGGATTGTCAAGGCGATGTGGGATATCCTAGAGGAAAAGAACAAACTCTGATTTGTTGAATCCTAGGTTCAGAATAAACATATAGACATTTATAATGATATTTGTCTATGATCCACAACCTTTGCATCAACGACATATTCATTATTCATTCACTGCTTAATTGCGATACTCTTCAGGAGATACTGCAACTTTGGAACCGTTCTCAGTCTCATCATTTGTCATTCCACACTATTTTTGATAAATTACCCAAATTAACTCTTCAAATGTATGTGATGTTCATCACAAAATGTATCAAGCTTAATATCCTTGAACTTTACAAGTAGTTTCAATTTATTTGTTTTTTTTGTTTTTCTGAAGCAACCTTTTATCTAGTCTGAATTGTTTGGCCTCTTGGTGTTTGAATGACAGGTAAATGAAGCTAGAAGTTTAGAAAGGGATCAAGTAGAGAGTGGCCTAACTTTTGCAGGTTTTGCGGTAAACCATACCCCCTACTCACATCCTTAAATTTTATAATTTCTGAAGTTTGTTGATGTGCCTTTTATGATAATGGGGTTTTGTGGGCTTAGGTTTTTAACTGTCCTATAAGGAGTGACTCTGGTGCTGTCTTGCAAGAACTGGAGCAATCTTCCCATGACTTGGTATGTACTCCTATTCATCTTGTGTCCATTCATCAAATTACAAGGTTGTGCTGTAGTGGCATCTCCAATTCTCAATGCATTGTGCAATATTTCCTTGTTGAAGGATTTTTTTAGACCAGTAATATGACCTTTATACACCAGTACATCAACCAGTATATTGCTCAAGGATTGCACTGGAAAGTTTCCATTGATGTGATTAAAATTCTTAGCACCTGCCTGATGTATTAGGTTATGATCACTGGGGACCAAGCTTTGACTGCCTGCCATGTTGCTGGCCAAGTACATATTTGTTCCAAACCTGTTTTAATTCTGACACGTACAAAGACTGGTGGTTTTGAGTGGGTTTCCCCTGACGAAACTGACAGAGCTCCATACAGGTAACATCTATATGCAAGGGTCTGCTCTATACTAAGCATTTTTATCAAACATTTCATACTTTTTAGTTAATACATACTCCCTCTATCCCTAAAATAGCTAAAAAGACACTCTTTTAGGGACGGAGAGAGTACTTTACAAAGATTCTTCTTTTGTACAGCTGTTGTTCCTTTCCAGTGAAAAAAATGAGTTTTCCTATATGTGCTGGCGAATATTAACATTGCTTGTTCTTTTATCTATGGTACAACACTGGTTAGGAAATAAATTCCTAAAATTATGGAAAACGATATGCGGTGAATATGATTTCTTTTCCTGATTAGTGATTAGTATATAGTTTAATTGTTATTCCAAACTTCACTTCCATTACACACATATAGGGTAACTATGTGTAATGCCTTCTTGATTTTTCAGAATACAGTGCATATAGTTATCCATTATTTTACATCTCTGCCATCATAATGACTCAGTGCAATGTGTATGTTCTTTAATACTATTCCTGATGCGCTGCATTAATATTTTGTAGTGCTGAGGAGGTTGCTGCAGTGTCTGAATCACATGATCTCTGCATTAGTGGAGACTGCTTTGAAATGCTACAAAGAGCTGATGCTGTTATCCAAGTCATTCCATACGTGAAGGTATGTGAGAACAGATTACATCTTTTTGGTGCTTTTACGGTACCTTCTACTACTGGCATTACTATGCTAGTAGCATCTAAATCTGTCAGTTGATTTTCATGTGTACTTAGAACATTTTAGTCAAGGTTTAGCAAAGGTAATTTTGACCATTCATCTATTGAATATTCCATTTGGCATGTGAATTTATCTACCAACATGCATCTTTGTTCCACTTTTGCCCCTACAAATATTTACTGCCCATACTTCCAGGTTTATTAGCATAGAATCTTATCCATTAGGTCAAATGCAATGGATGGACCTAGGTTTATCCTAGAGTACTATACAAAAAACCGTTAAAAATATATTGACCCTTATTTCAATTGCTGCTGATTTTGTATGTGTCATCTTTTCAGGTTTTTGCACGTGTTGCTCCAGAACAGAAAGAACTTGTACTGACTACATTTAAAACCGTTGGGAGGATTACACTGATGTGTGGGGATGGAACTAATGATGTTGGTGCACTAAAACAGGTACAGTTCTACTTTTTTCCCTCAAATTCACTATAGGTTTACTCAAATGTGTGTTCCTGCAATACATTCGTTAATCAATCTTTATCTGTACTTTTCTGGTGATATTGATCTTGCAGAGATATTTCTTACTACATCTTTTCCTTTTTGTATTTATTATTTGTATGATTCATTTGGCCTTCAGATATTATTGTAGCCACTAGATCTTTACTGTACTTATGGGCCCCAATCTGGTATTGGCATTTGGCTATCTGTGGTACAAATGATACGGATGACTGGATAACGTTTACACATACATGCTGTACCAGCTGGGTAGCTTTTCTAGTTCTACCACCAGCTGAGGTGGATAATTTGCTTTTCACTTCTTTCATAAAAGATTAAAAAGCAAATCCAGAGATTTTAGATGAAGTTCTTCCCAAAATTTCTGGTAATTGGCATGATGAGAAACCTAAACCAACACAAGAATTAAGCAGAGCATGTAGGCTTTAGGATGAGCTGTCCTGGATCATTGAATTAACAAAGAACCACTCCTTTGTTTGTTTGAATGGGATGACAAGGTATAGAACCTACTGCCAGCAGCCCACCAACACCATCTTTAGCTGATGGCTTGGGAAATACATGTAGATGTAATTTGTGTTAGGCATGTTGCCCTATATTAGCGTGGTATTTTGTTCCATTTTATCAGTGATTTGTTCAGCAATCTTAACTGTAACCCAAAAGCTTACTTCTAAATTGATAGACCTGACCTGAGGCATTTCTATCTACTTTCTTGTCAGGTGGTATTTCTTCTATTGATGCTTTAAATCTATCAAAAGATAGGATGCATAATTATAACAATATGTGATGGAAATAATTTGTTTTGTGATCTCCGAATTTTCAGGCTCATGTTGGCATAGCTCTTTTGAATGCTGAACCTGTCCAGAAATCAGACACAAAATCCCAGGCATCGAAACCTGAAAATAAGCAAGAGAAGTTGAAAAAACCAAGACCTTCTAAGGAAGGATCATCACAATTGACCCAACCAGCTAACAGTTCTGCTAGAGCATCCAGTAGCCACCCCTTGACTGCAGCTGAGAGGCAGAGAGAAAGACTGCAGAAGATGATGGAGGAAATGAATGAGGAAAGTGATGGCCGTTCAGCTCCTATTGTGAAGCTTGGGGATGCTTCCATGGCTTCACCTTTCACAGCAAAGCATGCCTCTGTTTCCCCTACACTTGACATCATCCGCCAGGGGAGAAGCACCCTAGTCACTACCCTTCAAATGTTTAAGATTCTTGGGCTCAACTGCCTTGCCACAGCATACGTTCTCAGTGTCATGTACTTGGATGGCGTCAAGCTGGGTGACGTTCAGGCTACAATCAGTGGTGTCTTCACTGCAGCTTTCTTCCTCTTCATTTCCCATGCTCGCCCCCTTCAAACACTGTCTGCAGAGCGGCCTCATCCGAACATATTCTGTGCATACGTCTTCCTTTCCATTCTTGGTCAGTTTGCCATGCACTTGTTCTTCCTGATCTCAGCCGTCAATGAAGCAACCAAGTATATGCCAGAGGAGTGCATTGAGCCTGATTCAGAGTTCCACCCAAACCTTGTGAACACAGTTTCATACATGGTGAACATGATGATCCAGGTTGCAACCTTTGCAGTAAACTACATGGGACACCCATTTAACCAGAGTATATCAGAGAACAAGCCCTTCAAGTATGCTCTATATGCAGCAGTTGCTTTCTTCACAGTAATCACGTCAGATATGTTTAGGGATCTGAATGACTATATGAAGCTTGAACCCCTGCCTGAAGGAATGAGGGGCAAATTGATGCTTTGGGCTATCCTTATGTTTTGTGGTTGCTATGGATGGGAGCGAATTTTGCGATGGGCGTTCCCAGGCAAGATGCCAGCATGGGAGAAGCGTCAGAAACATGCAATTGCAAATCTGGAGAAAAAACACGAATAGTATCTTGTATTGTTTTTCCTTCACTTCAATTCTTTACTCAACTGGAATAGTTTCAATCTAATATGTAGTTTAGGAGAATTTTGTTGGACTATAGGCCCCATTACTAGGAAGATACATGGTCAATATCCACTCTGCTTACAGAATGGATGAAGATTTTAAAACTTTTCCATATCCTCTGCTAATGGCATAGCATTGATAGATGTGCAATGAACCTGAATTGCTACAGCAGTTCTCTCACGGCAGAAGTTATCTGAATTTGCTATACAATTTACCACCTTGCGTTGAGGTAGCGTGATAAGTCTGTTTGGAAGCAAAGCAAAGCTTCGATTGAACCGTGGGGAATGCTTGAGCTGTTTTCTAGCTTCTGGATGTCTGCGTGTTTCCTTTGCCACCTTGTGTACATTGCCATGTTTGGAGAAAAATTGCTTGTTTATATGGCCTTGTTTGGAGAAAAGTTGGTTTTCCTAGAGCTTTTAATTCATTTTCTGACTAATATAGCTACAAGCCACATATTTTCTGACTAATATAGCTACGAGCCCTGATTTTCTGACTAATATAGGTACGAGCCACTGATTGTCCTATCTGAGGGAGTTTTCTATTTGAGGGAGCTAGAAGCTCGAGGTTCTATGGAAAAGCTTGCAGGAGAATATGAGCGAAGCTAGAGGTATGCATGTACTGATTTGCTTGTGGATTGTTTCACTGTCGCTGGATGTATGCAAGTACTGATTTGCTTGCGAAACGTATTTATTTACACTTCCATATAGTGAGATCAAATCGAACGAACTAAAAAAAAGAGCGAATTTGGTTCTAAAGGTAAAATTTCGCTTTACTCCACATTGGTTTTAGGGCACTACTTTCACAAATTATCTCTGACTGCATCAGATCAATCGATCAACTAGGGGTATGTCTGAGTTGCTAGTTATTTTACACTAAATTGTAAAGCTTCACTGAAATAGAGTAACTCAACTTGAAAAAAAGAGAAGAAACAGAGTAGCTCTGCCGACAGCCGACTAGGGTACCAGGTACAGAACCTGAACCCAGAGTCCCCGACACGTGAATTCCATTCAATAAAATCACCCATCAAATAGCAAATCACCCGGTTACAAAAGTGACTGATAAAAACGAAAATTCAATTCCAGGCAATTGATATTTAGTAAATGTGTTACAAAAATTAAGGTTCCAGATTATTAAGACTCGACTTAGATAACCATAGGTTAAACCACCTTAACAGCCGCAAAATACCCAACCAGGCAGTTGATCCCCTGAGGCACGTCAGTACTTGTAGTCCTTGACGTGAAGGCTCTCGAAGGCGCCCTCGCAGAGGACAGCATCACCCTTGCATGTACCGAGGGTAGCCTCCGAGTTGGCCTTGCACCTGGTAAGGAATGCCGCCCTGGCCTTCTCAATGTTCTCCACCTAGCTGGACAAGGCCTTGAGCGTGCTCTGCTGGAGGGCACGGCCGAAGGAGAAGGACAGAGACCATGGCTTCTTGGTGCTGCGCTTGTTCATGGCGTTCAGGCTCAGGTTCGCCTCCTCCTCGCTCTGCCCACCGGACAGGAAGACAATGGCAGGCATGGAAGCAGGGATGGTCCTCTAGAGGGTGCGGACAGTGTACTCAGCGATGACCTCCGATGCTGCCTTCTCGGTGTCAGAGCCTGGGGTGACCATGTTGGGCTTCAGGAGGGTACCCTCAAGGAGGACATGGTGCTCATTGAGTGCCTTGTAGCACGCAGTGAGGACCACCTCGAGACGTATGGACAGCGGTCAATGTCATGAGGGCCATCAACAAGGATCTCAGGCTCAACGATTGGCACCAGCCTGTTCTCCTGGCAGATGATGGCATAGGAGCGAGGCCCTGAGCATTCAGATCAATGGCAAGCTGTGACGGCTCGTTGGGGCTGATCTTGAGGACGGCACACCACTAGGCGAAGCAGGCAACAGCCTCATAGTACTTGGCGCATCGCTTGCCAAGGTCATCATGGCCCTGGGTGGTGGTCTCCTTCTCGGTGCTGGCAATCTCGATGGTGCCCTGGTCGACCTTGATGCCCGGGAGGACACCACCCTCCTTGAGGACATTGACAAAGGGCTTGCCATCCTTGGTCTTCAGGTACAGGGCCTCCTCAAAGAGGATCACACCGCTGATGTACTGGAGGGCACCAAGGGTGCAGAAGAGGAGCTCGTGGAGGGAACAACGGTTCTCCTCAACATTCTCAACGTTGATGCTGGCGAAGCGCTTGCCAATGGTGCCAGTGGACTCATCCACAGCAAGGATACCCTTGCCAGGAGTGCCAATGTAGGCAGCATTCTTGATGAGCTCATCTGAAAGACGGCAAACACATATTTTTAGCCAAAAAAAATGCAGCATCTCAGTATGAACTAAATTATTGATCTAGGCATAAACTATGCTACCCAAGGTTACACTTGAACAGATCAATATATATAGAAAATTTCTGCTAACAGAACATGCATGTCATCCAGATCAACCAACTTAATTCTGTCACAAACAATACACGATTTATCACTAAAGAATCATTAATGTATAAACTAAATCAATATGGCAGACAATATGTTTTATAATCAATCTTTTAGTACACAAGAAAAATATTTGCACAATTTACCACCAAATATGGCTGACAATAAGTCAACATGTAACCAATCTTTTACTGAGACACAAGAAAAGATTCATAAATAAACACGATGCATCATACACTCCATCAATTTACTGTTCCCGAACGGATCTAATAAACTCACCCTCAAAACCTACAGCCAAAACTAGATCTAAACAACACACAAATGACAGAGGCACGAACAGACGTAGAGAGGATAACGACATGGAGATGGGGGGCGAATGCAGATGGATGGATCGTACCCTTGTACTTGCCGCAGTAGGCCGACATGGTTGCGGAGGGATCGAGAGAGGGAGGCTACGACAAATGAGATTGGGGAGAGGAGGGGAGGCGGCGGCTGTGGGGAAAGAGGCGAGAAGGTGGGAGGGGGTGGCCTTTTGAAGGGCGCGGGGATCCGATCCGATCTGTGGGCGTCCGGCCGCCTTGGTGGAGGGGTAAGAAACCAACAAATCGGGCGCCATGAGTCTGCGACCCGATCGATCCGCCTTGGTGGACGGGAGGTTGAGAACTGCGTTGTTCCGGCGCGCGGAGACGGGCAGTGGCCGCCGCGCGGCGTCCACGCTTCCGTGTCGCGGTTGCGGAAGGAGGAGGTCCCGGCTCGTGGCCGTCGCGTCCGCCGCCTCGTCGGCTAGTACGGCCGCTACTACCAGCGAATCGCCCATGGGTTCCGATGGCTCCGCGGCAGAAGGGCGAGGGAGCTGGGCGGCAGCGGAACCAGCAGTGCGGCAGGAGGTAGTGGAGCGAGGGAGTTGGGCGGCGGCGTCGGCTTATCCACACCTCGGGAACCTGAAGAGGGCAACGGAGGGACCCCGAGCTCGATGGGGTTTTCCGGCCGCTGCTACCCTTCCTCCGCCGTGCAGCTCGGAGCTCGGAGAGGGAGAGGTCGAGCTGGGCGGATCTAGACGGGCCGCGCCAGGTGGGGGCCTCCATGCCGTGGGGGCGAGGTGCGCCGCCGCTGTGGGAATCCTCCCTTCTCTGCCTCGAGCTCGGCTCGCCGTTCGCCAGGAGAAAGATGGCCAGTGCGACGTAAACGTCACGTGTCCTGTACCCCGTTTGACACAGGTCAACGTGTCACACCAATGAAAACTACCGTCAATATCACCAAACGAGTTATTTTACATCAGATATAAAAATCAATATACCCGATTTTAGCTAAGAGATACGAATTATATTGAACTAAAATTTTCCATTTGCCTATGTGCGTTGTAGTGTGTTCAGCGAAAATTTAAGCACTGTTTGCGATTGTTATCCAATCAAATACTCTCTTCACACAAAAAAAACAATATATAGTATTCAAAATGTCTTAAAATATAATAACTTTTTAACCTATATTTTTTCTCAACTAATCACAACTTTTTATTTTTAAATTTATTTTATTTTCTTTTCTTAAACAATTATAATCCTCTTTTATCTAATTCTAAATAGCTATGACCAAGAACTGAATGAATCCGAAAGATTGACACCAAACCCGAAAAAATCAATGTCAAGATCTATAAGATTTTATTGACGAAAAAAGTATATTTTATAGGCCATTTTTAATTTACACACTTCAACCGTAAGCCCAGTATAATGCATCTCAACTTTTTAAACCGGTATAAATCAACTCTCTTTTTGGTAGCAGTTTAACTAACATAGCACCTACATAACTTTATCTTCGCCCCATATGAAAAAAAACACTAGTAAAGCCTACATCTCAATTGGTGTTCGGTTAAAAAAATCAAAACAAACACGTAGAGACCATATGTCAGGTGCCTATCCTATTTATTTTTTTCTCTTATGAGTCCGTGACTATGTGGCGGCGCTGGAAACGGAGAAGGCGTGAGCGTGATGGATAAGGACAGCACAAGCATGGTGGCGATGGTGGATAGTAGCATCAATAGCGCAATTAGTGGGCAGCGATAGGTGGATTAAGATAGGGAAGAGTTGGTGACTAAGAGAGGGCTCGATGGCTACATATCTGACGACGAAACAACTACAAAATCAATCAAAAAGAGGGAGGAGGAAAGGAGGAGATGGGTAAAATGAGAGGAGGTGGAAGCGGGGGCCGTGGCTCTTGGTGGAGATCTTGGTGCTAGGCGAGGTTAAGCCGATGACTTCTCCTTTGCCATTGAGCTCCTTGATAGCCGAGCTCAGAATGAGAGGCCGAACAATGCCAACAAGGATGGCAGGATGCCGACATGAGGTTGACACCGATGGGAGGGAATAGGCAGATAGCCTCCTAAGGAAAGTGAGGAGATGCCGAGAAAAAAGGAGTTGGCAAGCCAACGAGCTCACTAGGATGGAGGTGTCGATGCACCTTGGCGGTAGAAGTGGGAGCTCGGGGAGGCAGCAGTGGCGTGGGAGAATGCAGGAGCTTGAGGAGGCTAAGCAGGACGATGTCTCAGATTCCGCTGTCATGCCTTGCATCATTGCCCACCTCCTCTGTATCACCGCACGATGTTGGTTGGCTCTCTCTCTCTTCGCCAATGAGAGAGATGGAGAGAAAAGGAGGAGAGGGGAGGAAGCGAAGGAGAGGAAGGATAATATGTGGGTTTTAGTGATTTTTATTTTTTTTCTTAAGTGGTTCTACCTATTTTATATTTTTTCTAGAATAAAATTGTAGGTAAGCGAACTATATTAATATAAAGGATCACATTAAAGTGTAATGAAACCAATAAATTAATCTAGTTTTAATAGCTAAGGTGTTATTTTACTATTAAAGGATCCAAATGAAGGAAAGAAAAATAAAGTTTTTCCTTTATAACAGATATAAGTTCGAACATTCGATGCATTTGGTCATCAGGCCTTTCGAACCAAAGTAACCATACACCGAAGTGGCCTAGTTCTCTCCTTTACACGTAGCATGCCCATAAGCCCATTAGCTTGTATACATATAGCCTTTAAGGGCAAGTGCATAGTAGGACAGAGCATCATCTCTCAAAAAGAAAAAAAAGAAAAGAAAAGGAGAGGATAGGAGAAGTGCTACCGGTGATAGGGTTAGCGGCTTGGCGCCGGCTCCCTCTAGCCTCTAGCGGCGGTGCTTCATCTAGCGGTAGATGATGTAAGAGAATAGAAGAGGCGGTTAATGAGAGGTCTTCGTCAGTGTGGGAGCTATAAGGTTGTCGCCGTCTACTACCGTGAGGATTGTCTGCCAGTGATGATTGTTTTTTCTCTACTCTCTCAATTCTCCAATTGCCCTTTTCAAATTTGTAACATGATCGAATCTCATTTTTATAAAATTTAGATTTCTGTGCTTAAGAGCAATCATTGCATATGTATACTTATGATTGGTAGTCTGTTCTGACAATCATTCTCGTACAAATTTTTTTCTCATCCTCATCCCTACCCGCAAGTTTGCTCCCTTTAGTCCAGTGTGGCAAAGGAGGGTTTGGTTTGGTCAGTCGGACCAATGACCGAGACCGAAATATCGGTTAACCGAACTATCGGCTCTCAAGTTTCTCACAACATCACACTTGCACCATCACAATGTCTCCCGTTGTGCGCTCTAGCTGGTGTTGCGTTACCGATTCTGCCTCGGGTCAACGCGCGACGCAGAGATCGTTTTTTCCTATCGTAGTTTCCGTCATCTAGTCCCCGATCCAAACGGGTTTGCCAACCCAGCCCAATGGCCCAACCACATCTTGTCCGTGTCGGATGTACCGATGATGCACAGAAAAATCAACTGACAACTTATTTATCCGCTATGTTAAGTTTTTTTTTCAGTAGCACTCGAGCTGATTGGAATTGCCAAAGCTTTGCCAATAGTGCTGATTAACGAAAATGTAAAAGTTTATTTATCCGTTACGTTAAGTTTTAGGTTCTGATCCTACATCAAGCCAGCTTTTGTTGATACTTTGTGCCGGTCCAGGTCCTTCAAAGTTTTGTTTCTCTCCTTTTCAGTTTTGGCACATACTTTGATTGGATTTTTTTTTCATATTTTAGTGGATTGGGTTTGAGTGTCCCGATGAGATCAGGTTCCCGTGCGACGCGCAGTCCAAGTTTAAAGGTCCGACTTGAATTATTCTTTTTCCAAAACTAGATCGCGACATGACACACAGGGTCCAATTTACGGACAATATTAAGGATTGACTAATTTTGATTCCCCTCCAATTACAATCCTGTCCTCTCCTTTGCTCTATCGGTCTCTCCGGTTAGAGTTAGGCGTGCCGCTGCCTCACTTTTCTTTACATATTAGCTAATGTTGGAGCTGGCGAGCAATAATATTTTTTTAAACAAGTTACCGGGCAGCTCCACTAGAAGATTATTTTTTTTATGAAAGGGTTTGGATCATGAAAAGTAAACCTTGATCATTTAAATGTTTATTTAATGTTCGTTTTCCCGTTGTAACGCACGGGCCTTTTTCCTTAGCATATATACAAGTTTTACATACGAATCACTTTTGATTTTGATTGCTTTGTTTACTTTTGTATGGCTCGTCAGCCATAGCCCAAACGATTCGAGCCCAAATAATTGTTGATGTCCTTCTCCAAACTAATCTAGCTGATTGAACACGTTTATTTTATTTGGAGTAGGGCAGTTCGTATGCCGAAAAGTGGATGGCATTATTTTGCAAAATAAACCTACCAAAACTAATTTATGATTATTTGGGTATGCTTAGAAGTCATCTCTTTTTTTAAAACACAGACACATGTGTTTATATAAACATACGTCTATTCACCCATATGAACACATACATACACCCTTACTTCTATTAGCATCTTCGAAGAGATGACCACGTAAAATACAAACCTATGCCAAGTATAGACCACGTAAAATACAAACACCTATATCAAGCCTGACTTGAAACTAAGTAGATAATTCAACCATCAGTAATCTAACCAGTTCAGCTATACGCACTAAAGACATCTTTTCTTCATGCAGCCTATAAGCCAAAACCACATAACCTATGGGACAAAAATAGTTTTAGGATTAGATTTTTACAATTCTACGTGTAGTGGATTAGAAGTCAATGCTAAGCGATAAAAAACAAAAAAACTAAATTAATTTGAAGTTAGAGTAAATTTTATAAAATTACATATACTTTATTAAAATTTAAAGTATTACAAAATTTTAGATTTAGTAAATAAAGTTATCATAAAATTATATTAGAGTTTAAGACTCCTTTGGAACATGGGATTTTAAAAATATAGTATAGAAAAAATGTATAAATAGGATATCATGGTAGAATCAGATTTTAAAACACATTAGAGTTGACGCGGTTTGCATGAAATAAACATACTAAGTTTAAAAAGAACTTGCATGTGATAGAGAGTGGAAATGGGAGAGAGTGTATTGGACTTCGCAAAAGAAAATAAAAAATGAGGTTTGAACTCATCTTCATTTTCCTACGGAATTGGGGGCATGGGATGAGGGGTGGTCACTCCATCTGGATTATTTATGCTATTCCTTTGTTCCAAAAACCTCATCAGAAAATTTCCCCATGGATTTCAATCCTCCATAAATTCTATAAAATTCATATTGCAATTATGCGATAAAATTGACACTAAATCTGTAATATTGTAATGTTATAACTTATTTCGTGGTAAACTTGATGTTAAATATATAGTTTTGTGATAGAAATATATAGTTTTAGAGTAGTTTTGTCAAAATCATATGTAATTTGCTGTCAAAATTAAAACTATGTAATTTAAAATTGGCTAACAATAGCTAGAACCTACCACCCCGAAACAAGCCTGCACTTTTAGGTCATTCTCTCTTTTTTTAGGGGAAACACTACTGGGTTTACCTAGTAGTTATAATTTTATAAGTTATAAGAGATTGTCCGTATTTACATGAAAAAAGGAAAGAAAAAGAAAGGATAGAAACACTACAGCTCTATAAGGATTGTAACCATCATCCATCCTGCAAATATGCTAGAGAACCTCATTTTTCAAGTTGGCCAGCCATCTGTCAACACTCAGTTGCACTTGCTGAAAGATCAATGCATTGCATTGCTTCCATATATGCCAGCAAGCAATCAGTGCTATCTCCCAAAAAAACCTTTCATTAGAAACCTCAGCCTTGTAAGCACTATCATTTGGTAAAAGAACGGAGAAGTATTACACGATATACCAAGTTTTCTCCAACAGGTTTTGCTAAAACTGCAAAGAAGAGGTGCATCCTTGTTTCTCTTATTCTACTTGTGCAAAGCCAGAATGCTATGACTACATCAGGTGGAGCACGATGCGTGTGGGTCCATCATATCTCTTGTGTTTCAACCTGTCATTGAATAACAACCAAGCAAACACCTTTATTTTCCATACCCATGGTAATGGTCTTGGTGGTTGCATTCCTGCAAAACAAAGTTTATATATTCTTTGGGAGGAGTATGATGGCTGGTTCCATATATAAGTCCATTTATCATGCCGTTAATTGATCTGAATGTGTTGCACCTCCGGAGATAACTGAATTTACTCCTTATATGCCTGCTGTGAAAGTGGCAAATGGAAAAAGCCATTGACATTTTTGAAAGGAACTTCATGTCGTTTAGAGGGGGTGGGGTGAATATCCTTAGACATTTTTTAAAAGGACCTTCACTTTGCAGTGGTATCAAATTCATTGGAACTTTTGGTCAGCTTTTTCTGTTTAGAACAAAGGATGCAGATTAGAACTTTCGGTCTTTAGTACTGTAACTTTCGATCCCCTAAGTTTGTCTCCTCGAGGAGAAAAAATAGGGGGCAAGTCTCACAACAACAAGGTATATAGGATGGGCAGGAACATGCAAGGAAGTAAATACAACAAGCAAAGATAACAAGGAGATAAGAAATTTTCACTAAAGTTTAGATCTTTCGATCCTATTTTTCTTTAAGAACCTTTAAGGAGTTGGATCTTGATTGATCTCAAACCTCACCAAACTGTCAATGTGAAGGAAACTTTAGCCTTCAAACAATCACCAAGGCTTAACAAGTTTTCAAGCAACCCTTAAGGGCTAAACTTAGACAACGAGCACTCACTTTCGATGAAGCTTACTCTATCAATCAATAACGTAGCTCAGTTTTCATTCAACTTAACCTATTTCTTTATGGAGGTAAGATAAAATCTTCACCAACTTTTTCAGGCAATCCACACGATCAAATCCTCATAGGCAATGTGTAGCTGGCTAGGTGAAGAACCACCAAGAGTAATAAGTGTGATGGCTAGTTGCTGATTCCCAAGTAATATTGACAAGAGCCCTAGCTCTCCATCTTTTTACATCCAAACCCCTCAACTTATAAGATTTTTGGATCAAGAATCAAAATGGTGAGGTTATAAACTATAGAGAAGCTATGAGAGTAGGTCTGAAAGGTATGATAGCTAGTCCATTAAAATGGGAGTAGGTGGAGTTAAATACTAGTGTATCTCCATAACTAATAGTTACTCATAGATTTAAACATCATAACTTCTAGTCCACACTTAGTCTTGATGCGGAGAGAGGACCGGAATTTTTAGTCCAAAAGATTTTAACTTCCAGTATGAGGTTTTTGTCTCGGCGAGGAATAAGGACCAAAACTTCCAGAAACTTCCAACTTTCGGTTCGAGTTTACATATTAACTATTTTCTCTTTTTGTGAGTTTGCTATATTGTGTATCTCTCTAAAATATCAAGGTAGCTCTAGAGCACTTGGACACAGTGCTAGCCATTGACATGGGTCTCTCTTGACTTTTATATGACTAAAATTCGAACAGAAAATTAATTTATAGGGACTCCATATCACAAGTTTATCACCATGCAAGACTAATGCACGTAGTTATCTCAATTAAAATAATTAGTCTTCTAATTTTCTTATCATCTATCATGAAAATCCATTAGGGTTATAGATGTACTTTTAATTTCTCTACTAAACATTTTTGTCAAAGAATCTTCTCTAAACTTGTAGGAGTAAAGTCTTGTATATGCATTCATTTTGATTTTTCCATTCAACAAATCCTCCCAAAAGGGCAAATATTCACCTTTTTCTATAGAACAAATTGAGATTCCTCTGGATAAATCAGATAAATGGATAATGTCCCTCCACCAAAAGGACCTCTTACTAAAAACTGCATGAGGCGCTGTGCTGCTATAGTAGGTTTTTCAGATAAGGTGCACTCAAGGGAGATCCTGATGATTATAGAACTTGTTGAGATTCTTCAGAAGTAATGCCACATTTTGCTTCCTGAGATCACTTTTGTTTCTTGGCTTACAAACATTACTCCATGCTGCTAAAGATTTATTCTCAGAATTAATGTCTGAACCCCTCCAAAGACAATGGTCTCCTGTATTTATCTATGGCCTCAATTATAGTTTTTGGTAAAATGAAATTGCACATATAATATGTTTGAAGGCAAGATAAGACTGAATTCACATTCTCATTTGACCACACACAGGTAACTGGAAACCTATTCTATAGATACCCGGCCACCATCGAAGAAAAAAACAGCCTAAGACTGGATTGGCTGTAATCACCTGATCGGTACTGTAACTAATCCTACGTGATGGTGGTGGTAAGGTTAGAGTTTAGGATTTTAGGACAGGGGTTATGGTGAGAGAGGAGGCTATAGGAGGGAGATTTTCCTAAGGGTTAGAGGGATGACCTTGGGCAGCGGCTAGATAGGCGATAAGCGAGGGCGATGAGTAGGCGGCGAGGTGACAGGCGTTGTATGAAGGATGACGATGGGTGTGGTTGGTGGCAGGGGTAAGAGAGGTTGTAGGGTTAGATGGCGGCGATTAGCAGTGGCAAATCCAATAGCACGGATGCCAAAGACGAGGAAGAGGAGAGGAGGTGGCCGGTTGGATAGGCCTCAGCGACGTCGTTAATAGCTTTTGGCTAACCGACGAGACCGGTGGCAATGTGATTGGATGAGGAGATGAGAGCGACAATGGTGAGCTCAATGTCCTCGAGCGAGCAACCGCATGTGTGTGGTCATGCGTGGGGGTGTGGAGAAGAGAGCATAATGTTTCTGGTGTATACATGAATCTCGAGGCATGACCATCCAAAAAACTGACTGAATTTCTTTTATCTCAAGCAACAGGCTATTAGACTGCCCCCTTGCATTTGTTATCGTCCTTTCACATTGAATTCTACGGCCCTCGACCAATTCAGCAGCAACTGCATCATCTCCCAACTCTATTTTATTTTTATCATCATCGATTCATCACAGATCAGTTATAGAGACGAGCAAATATGCTTATGGTTGCACTTCTACTACTAATAACAAATATGTGCTGCATATCGCACCATAAATGAGAAACCAAATGAACAAATTCTGCGTCGCAGATGCAGTAAAGATGAGTTAAGCACTTGTAATTAGAGATTATTTATTATTGTTATTATTATTAACATAACAGACTATCCACGTGGGTCCATGTGTCAGTGTGTTACAAGTTCTTCTGACTTCTGAGTGCTGCGCCCACCGATTCTCCCAATTTGGCCCCACCTTGCAGTGACCAGAAGAAAAAAGGTTAGGACGGATCCCACGTGTACGCGGAGCAAATCCACATATCCCCAACTTCCCCGATACATACGTGCCTCCCTCCCACGAGGCCAGCAGCAACCGAAATCCCCTCCTGACCTTCCTCTCTCTCCGATTCCCCACCCACTAAGCGCGTCGGAAGCGATGGCGTTGGCGGCGGAGATGCAACCGTTGGCCCCGGCGGGGTACCGCCGGGCGCCAGAGCAGAAGGAGAAGGTTGACGCCTCCGCGGTGGACCTGGAGGCCGGCACCGGGGACACGCTGTACCCAGGGATCTCGCGCGGGGAGAGCGCCCTCCGGTGGGGGTTCGTCCGCAAGGTGTACGGCATCCTCGCCGCGCAGCTGCTCCTCACTACCGCCGTCTCCGCGCTCACCGTCCTCCACCCCACCCTCAACGCCACGCTGTCGTCCTCCCCAACCCTCGCGCTCGTGCTCGCCGTCCTTCCCTTCGTCCGTACGTGCCCTCGTCTCCATCTGATGCTGCGCTTTACCTTATCTTAGATGTGTTGTGCTTAATGAGGAAGGTTTTATTCTGTGATCGGTCCTAGATTCATCCTTGTCCCGCTGATTAGCAGCTGGTTTGATTTGTAGGTTACTTAGTTGAATCTAGATAGATCGATGCGTTACGTCATATTTTATTCTTAACCAGGATGCCTTGCTGTTCGAATCGAAACTTTGGCCTCTAGATCTAGGATCTAATTAGTTCACAAATTAATACTTAGAATTAGACGTAATAAGTTTTACATCATAGATTTGCCCACTAGCATTCCAAATTGGGATGTGAAGTAGATGTTCGTGTTTTAAACTAATGCAATTGCTTTTCGTATAAATATACAAAATATCACAAAGATTTACATTGTGAATAGCATTTCTATGGATTGTGTCCAGGGATAGGTTTATCACAAACCAGTTACTGTAAATGCCAGTGGAAAATTTTGTTACAAATGTTATGAGACCTTAAATAATATAATTTATATGCATTTTGGTTTGGTCGTAATTGTTTCCCTTGACATCATATGATACGTTTGTGTTAGTCAAGGGTGGAGTGTAATGATCTAGGCATGGTGGGAATCTGTCTGCAGAACACTTTTGAACACCCATGTATCCAGATTTTTTTTCTTTCATTCCTGAAATTTCTGCTTTCATTGGCATTCTGCTTTGTGTTTGCCATAGATGAGCTTATTTTATCCTCTATTCGGACACACATTTCTACAATACTCAGCTGTTGAATATGTCGTTTTTTTTAAAACAACATTCTACCCCAAACAATATAGCAGGTCTAATAGCCGTCCTATAAAACTTATCTTTTAGCTTCTACGATACCCTCTTATCACTGAGGATGCCAGATACTTAGCGCCACTTCAACCAACACACTTTGATTCTATAGATAACATCCGCATCAATATTCCTATCCATCTGCAGCATCAATTCCAAATGTCGAAAGGTGCCCTTCTTAGACATTACTTGGCCTCCTAAACTCATATCTTCCTCCTAAAGCAAGTTCAACTTAGAATTAATTAGTGGTATTTAATTTAACTTAGAACAAGAGTTTATGATTCAATTTTGGATCATGTATTTCCAGCTTGCACTCCAAATTGGGATGTGAAGTGGATGTTCTTGCTCAGAATGAATGTAATTGTAGTCTGTGTAAATATACAAAACATCAAAATGATTTACATTGGGAATAGCATTTCTGGGATGTGAATGACACACCAGCTAAGCTATGTTACTATGTTAATGTAAATGCCAATGAAAAAGTTCATTAAAACTATTATCAGACTATGAATAATATGATTTCTATGTGCAGCCTGCTGTTGCGTTAGTCTAGTGTGGAGTATAATGAGCTAGGCATGTTGGGGCTCTGTCTGTAGAAAACTTTTGAACACTTGTATATCCAGATTTTATTCCTTCAATCCTGAACTTTCTGCCTTCATTGGCATTCTCTGTTTTGTGTTTGCCATAGATGGGCTTTAATTTTCCCCTAGTTTCCCCTAGTCTGATCAAGCAGGCAGGCATATGAGCATTTTCAATATATTAGTCTAGTACAAGTTGTATTTTAATAGTGTATGGAAAAAAAATGTCAATGAAAGAGTCTCAAATCTTGGATCAGGGGGGCAAGGCAATTTTTTTACTTCCTGCTTTTATTCATGTCTATGCTAGTGCTGTGAGTATGATTCCATCGAACTATAACTTGCTTCCTGTGAATTTGGAGAAAAGCTTAAGAAGAGGACCGCGATATTTTTTCTGTAGGATGGTAGGAGTATGTTTTTGGTAAACTCACAGCTAATTTTGTGGTATTTGTTGCAGTGATGGTCCCATTGTATCATTATCAGCACAAACACCCACACAACCTTGTTTACCTGGGTCTGTTCACTTTGTGCTTGAGTTTCAGTATTGCTGTGGCATGTGCAAACACTCAAGGTTAGTTTTGTTTTAGTTGCTTTCTTTAACTGCAACTGTACTTTTTATAAAACATTTATTTGTGTGCTGCAGGGAAAATTGTGCTTGAGTCATTAATATTGACCTCAGCTGTGGTTGCTTCATTAACTGCCTATACCTTCTGGGCTTCAAAGAAGGGGAAAGAATTTGGTTATCTTGGGCCAATTCTATTTTCCGCTCTTATTTTACTTGTCGTGATAAGCTTTATTCAGGCAAGTTTATACTCATTTTGATTCAATATACTCAGTTCAAATAGCAATCTTACGATTGTGAAACTACCCATTGTAATAAACACTTTCCTGTTAAATGCTGTGTTGCAGGTGTTCTTCCCTTTGGGTTCTGGATCAGTTGCGTTGTTTGGTGGCCTTGGAGCTTTAGTTTTCTCAGGTTTCATCATCTACGACACAGAGAACTTGATAAAGCGCCACACTTATGATGACTACATTTGGGCCTCTGTTGAGCTCTACCTTGACATCCTCAACTTGTTCCTTTATATCCTGAACATGATCAAGAACATGCAAAGTGATAACTAGTCGGTCCGTCAGCACCAACCAGACCTATTGTCAACTTGCTCAGTGACGTCATTGTGCCTGCCCTATCAAGTAGTATTTTGAACAGCAATCTATACAACCGTGAAAACCTTGTGATGTATTTTGCTGTCGTCTGACTCAAAGGATGAGACCGAAGTACAATATATGTATAGTGCGGTTGTGTTTTGTATGACCGTCAGAAATCCTGTGATCCCATCATCGTGCCGTGGTGCCAATAATTTTTACCCTGCGATGTACGTGAATGGTTTTTTCTCTAGTATTCCGGAAGTTCAGGTTTTGGGTCTGATTCATCTCCCCCTCAATTAGAGGTGGAGATCAGCAGGCACGCATGTATATCGACGGTAGGATATCGATGTTCACTAATGTTTCTGAACATCGCTACAGAACATATTTTAGATGAAGGGGTACTTTATTAATCACATGACTCTTGAGCTTGTTTGCTGGTGACTGATTACTTCGCTCGAGCTCTACTCTGAAGAATTATACCAGCGTGATCTTTTTCTCTGAAATTTGAATTAAAAGAACCACAAACGCCAGTAACATTGGGACTTGAAAATCCGCACTGCAGATAAAATCGTAGAGGAATGAAGCTGTTCGAAAATTTTGCACAACATTTCACCCATATATAAGTGAAAAAAGTTCACTTAAGTTCTTTTAATCATAAAATCAAATATAATATATTCTTCATCTTTTAAAATTAATATAAATATATTTTACATAATATATTCCTCATCTTTTAAAATTAATATAAATATATTTTACCGACGGTTTCAATTAAAATAATATATTAATTTAGTCTAATAGTATTTATCTAACGTGATCCACGAATCAGTCACACGAAAAAAAAATAACTACGAGTCTACAGGTTATCCATTCCTTCTTTCTTTCCATCTTCTCACCCTCATCTCTCATCCAGTCCGTTTGTCTCCGGCGAGTCCGTACGCATCGCGACGTCGCCGGCCCGAACCACCGACGGCCTGACTGCGCAGAGGAAGTGGTCCCCGCCGGCAAGCACGGAGAACGGGTGCGGCGAATACGAGGACGCGGAGGAGGGGAGGACACGCCGAGCCGTGGCAGCGGTGAGAGAGAGAGAGAGAGAGAGAGAGAGACGAGGACGGCAAGAATGCGGGACTACGGCCCCGCCGAACTAGGCGCCTGGAGCCAGTCGATCCCTTCCGCCCGCGCCGGCTGGAAGACGCGGCTTCCTACTGCATCCTCGCCCGCCATGGCGAACTCCCTGGCCTCCTTCTCCTCTTGGTGGTGGACGGCGTGGCATGGTGAGATCGGCGCGCAGGTCGCGGACGAGTATGGCCATCCGGTACAGAGGATAGCCGTTGGTCTCGAGGGCGACCCTTGTGCGGCGGACGAGATCGGCGTAGAGGTCGTCCCCTTGACCCACTCGGCCATCCTTGGTGCCGCAGCCGGCGTAGGGGACGAGGCCGAGGACGGGGCCGGCGCGGCCGGAGCGGAGGAGGGTGTTGGCGTAGGCCATCCCCGGGCGACCCCGCAGGTGCGGTTGGAGTCGATGCCGTCGTGGAGCTGCTCATGGGCTTGCTCCCAGCGGAGCTGTGGGGAGAGGCGGAGGAAGGAGGGGTTGGAGGCGCAATCGGGCGGAACGATGGATGCCGTCCTAGTGGGAGCCGAGGATGCCGCCGCGGCTGGCCAACAAGCTTGTTGGAGGGCCGCCCCAGGCCTCGCCGGCCGACGCCCTTGATATCACTGGGAAGAGAGGGCAGAGGTGGAGATGAGGAACAGAAGA
This sequence comes from Oryza coarctata, assembly GCA_030770085.1. Classification (NCBI taxonomy): domain Eukaryota; kingdom Viridiplantae; phylum Streptophyta; class Magnoliopsida; order Poales; family Poaceae; genus Oryza; species Oryza coarctata. The sequence goes on from CM061471.1 coordinate 13,970,282, forward strand.
GGAGAAAAGAGAGGGTGACTCTTACGGTTTTTTATTATTATTGACATGTAGATTTTATTATTTTTATTTATTTTTTAATTAATATTATGTAGATGTTATATCAGATAAAGATTAAATTAAATTCGATTTTACGATTAAACAATATGATCAGAACTTAGCACATAGATGGAGACCTAAACTTAACTTTTTCTTTTATAAGGAAACCGGATGGAGAGCTGCAGCACTAAAGGCAGGGAGATAGGTGTAAGCTGCAGCACTGAAGCCTGAAGGTAGGGATATAGCTGACGGCTGGCGCGGATGTACCGTAGGGAGGGGTGATGATGAGTCAGCGGCCGGTGTAGAAGTAAGAATTTTTTATTTATATTTTTTATTAAAATATTTATAAAAAAATATATATTTCTTAAAAAAGTTTACAGCTCTATACCGATATTTTTAAGTTTTTTTAAAAAATACTTAAAAAAACGTAAAATCCGACGTAACAGACTCTCTCGTGCTTATTAACGATGAACTCACGGAGTTAGTAAATTTATAGTCGGTTTTTTTACCACCCTATTCAGCAGTCTTTTCTTGTGTTAGTTGGCACCTACAAAATAACGTGTGGGACGTGCAAGAGAAGAAGAGGGCTACCCTTTTTATAGTGACCTCTTTCATCGCTCTCATGTGCCCCTTTGACGTTCTTTATGAGAGCTATTTTTGTTAGCTACCTATAAGATATCTGCTAGATGCCTAAAAATTTAGTTTAATAAAAAACAGAAAAAAGAGAAGAAAGAGTTAAGAGGAGGTGAATGAAGCGATAAAGTTCTGCTGACTTTTGGATTTATTAAAAGGTAAAAGATTTATACCCTTTATAATATTTATTTTTTTATGAAATAAAGTAGTATTTGTAGTATTGTTGTAAATTTATGAATACTTTTGTTTCTACATCTATGGTTTGTTAGTTTCATTTCTAAATTCGTAAATAATTTCATTCGTAATATTTAAAGATATATCGTGTTAAAATATCAAATGTGTGGTAGTAGATGTGATGATTAATTTCTTATTTAGTTTATCACAATTTTTTAGTAAAAATATATTAAATAAAATAATATTTTAGTTATATCACGGTCGAGAGAATGTTATGAATGATTTATATGGTGTAGATCTATCAGAGCTCGGCTTAATATTAAAATGTCAGATAAGAGAAGTTTTTTTAATAGCATACAACTAACTTAACGTGAGACTTCCAAATCAACCATAGGTCAATGCAACAACTGTGTACATCGTATTGAGCCAGGAAACCAAAAATTTTTTCTAGGAATTGATGCTAATAGATTCCACTAACACTAGAAACTACGTGAAGAATGTAATAAAACGATTTTAGTCACCTAGTATTTTTGTGTTACTGTACAAGAAAGACAACACTATTTCATTGGACATATAAGATGAAGAGGTCTAAGTATGATGAAAGTAAATGGTAAAATAGTAAAAAAATAGGTCAGAACATAAAAAGAAGAAGTAGTAGGAGGAGAAGACATAGAGCCTAGAGGATTGCTAGACAAGGAAGAGAAAAATAACTTAATCATTGAGATAATAGATAGAAAAGATTTCAATAACGATCATGTAGAGAATGATAAATCGTCAGATGAGAATTGCGGTAATGTAAATTCCTCACAATAGTCCAACGAGGACTTCTCTGAACTTATTATCTCATATGCTATGGGAACACAAGAAGAACAAGTTCATTCAAGGAACCAAGTATGTATACAAATAGGGATTGATAGATGCTATTAAGCATTGGGTGGTATTACTTCGGAGGAAGTTCTGAATCATAAAGTCAAACAAGTCGGTGTACGAAGTAAAATACGTGAATTCAAGTTATAGGTGTCCATGAAAGTTGCATGCATTCAAATATAAATAGAAGGATTACTAAAATATATCAATTATCACCGAGCATAATTATCACTTATACGAGGTCGAGAAATAACAAAGAAACATCACATTTGTATTTATTGTAATAGAGATATACTCTGATATTGTGTATAACCTATGATATGAACTGAGATCAATTATCAGGAACATTGAGGACAAATTCAAATACACAATTATCTATGTAAAGGCATGAAACGAAAGATAGTGGACATGAGGTTTGGTACATTTAAAGCTTCATATGATAATTTATCTTATTTTCTAGTTTGTATTCTTTAGACAATCTAGGGAACTACTATGATCTTAAATCATTCTCATCACTTGACCATTCTCAGCAGAGTATACTTTAATAGTCTTTTTTTGCATTAAGATACGCATTTGTGCACTATCATCCTATAGTCTGGTTCGATGGGACATTCCTGGCTGAAAAATATAAATTGTATATGCGTCACATAGTTGCTAATTTCTACAAATAGTCTAAGAACAAACACCTTATAAATCTTTTTAAGCGAATCTATGCTCAGAGTCAAGAAAAGAAATTTATGAGGTTTGAAGGATGTTGGACGAGATGACAACGAAATAAACATATGAGTAGTCTAGAAGACCAACACCTATCAATGACGAGGCTCCCGAAGCTCTAGGACCACTTTCCAGTCATAATCATATTGTGAGAAGTAGATCAACATTCTAGGTTAGAATTTTTTCACACTAGATTAAGAATGAGATAAACGATAAATGTGACTTATTGTATAACGATCATGACACTAGATTTTGCATAATGACCATTAATTTGGCTGAGATTTACAACTAGATAATGCGTGGTGTAAGAGAGTGTAAACACCAAAATTTTGTAAGCCCGTAAATAGATTCAGTTATAGATGAAGAGCTGATTGGTTTATGTAAAGAGGCCGACTGATGGATGGAAAGAGCTGATCAGGCAGAAGATGGATTCGATTTAATCGATAGGTAGAGGAATATTTAGATCAGACCGAATCAAAAAAGGAATCTTAGAAATCATGGCAGAGAGTCTTTGTATCTATACTCTTGTAGTTAGGCAGTAGTAGTTAATTTTATTAACTTTTTATAGAGAATTTTCTTTTCTATTTAGAAAGTAATGTCTAAAGTTTGTTTGTAACTATCTCCTACTTGTGTAATTCCGAGATATATATACAAACTCATAGGGACCTTATAAGATATCTCCACAGATTAATGCAATTTCGGTGTATTGCCACTCTAGTTCATCTAATTTTTTTTCCAACGTGTTTTGGCTCTTGACACGGGGCTGCATCGGTTAGGTTTGATCTCCAATGAAGGGTAAGTCCCGCCATTATTATGATGTATCCGCTCTGTGTAAGACTATATCGGTCGGGTTCAATCTTTTAGTACGATCGGATATATCATATCACGTTTGCATGTGATTTATCGCTTTATTGAACTCCTTTTATCATCATTAGTCTCATGCCGCATCGGTTAGGTTCGACCTTTTAGGTTGTCGATAGTAGATTGAGCCTTAAGTCGGTGGGTATTTACGCGATGTTTCATCGGAGTGGCTAGCCGATGAGTTATCTTTATGCTGAGCTTTATACCTAATGTATTGGCTTTTAACCAATATACAAGGACTTCCCATTATTGATCTGCTAGCGATCGGTCTGGTTCTATTAGATCCAGTCTTATATTGTCTCGGTTAGTTTCGATTCATCAAGAATGTGTTTAATAGTGCTAGCATCATGACCTAACGTGTTTCGTTCCCCCATCAACTAAGCTAGCTGATGAGTTTATTTGTTTATATCATAATTATGGGTTTACCCATTCCTTCTATCAACATGACCAATCTAGCTTTTGCCATTTCAGCGCCATTAACTTCAGTCTTATACTATCTTGGTTTGGTCCGATCTATCAAGATTGACTCTAATGGTACGATCATTAGTGGTCACTAGGTCTCGTCTCTTCGAAAGATCGTACTTCTTTCTTTACTGCTTATCGTTTATTTTATTCAGAGCGTCATCGGCTCTATAGTCGATGTGTCTTTTATTTTATTCCTTACTATTTACCTATACCGTCATCGGCTTTCTAGCCGATATATAAGTGCTACAATCACTATCGGCAATCAACCGATAATAAGAGTCCATATCAGCCTATCGGCTGATTGGCTTGTCAACCTAATCATTTCTATCTCTTTATTAATTATAGGGTTAAATTAACTAGCACGTCCGCAAACTTTAAAGTATAGGAACTACACTGAAGCTAAGTAAATCTCCTAGGTCTTTACGTATACAGGCACATCACATCGGATCTTTATCGTCAAACATGCTCTCTTGGCACGTCTCTCGCCTGGACCGATCTCCACGTCCACAAAGGGCTACCGTTTGTTACCATTATTAAGTTTATCATCTATGACACATGCAAGTATTTTATATATCGATACAAAGTAGCTGGGCCATCTGTGACACACATGATATTTTCTTTGTTATAGTAATGATAAAGTACTTGAAAAAATGTAAAAAGTCTCAAGAGCATCAAGTTATATCTGAAAGTATATATTAACAAGGCCAAACATGAAATTTACCGTAAAAGAATCATGCAGAAGTGTGTCCTAAAGGACGATAGTACCTACTCGTGCTTGTGCCAATAGACAAGGCTATACCACAAGCCATGTTCTCATGTTAATGTCGTGAACTCGGAGTGTGGAATATTAGACCATCATTTTTGTGTCGGCTTATTTTACATACATGGAGCGTCGACGCATTTGGTTTTCATATTGCAGGGTCTTTCATAGCTCAACAACCTTATTTTTTTATATTTCAGACCTAACAAAAATAAAAGACAAGGCAGGGCACATAAGACAAGACGTATTTGTAATGATATGCATGAGTTTGAAGCAGTTGGAAGACTTAAACATTGTAGCAAGTACAACTAGGAGGAACATACATATAAGAAGTGTTCAAAAGATATAGAGGTTTCGAGTGAAGTGGAATCTCCTTAATCAAGAGGAAAGGCCAATGAAAGACGCCCCATAGGAAAAGGCAGCACTTCAAGGTCAACCCGGCCTAGGTGTTATTGTACATCTAGTGTTTCAGTCGTTTATTACAAGTGTATGCATTATTGTAAAAATGAATATATAAATTAAGTTCTCGTAATTTAGAAAGTCATGAACATTTTCTTCTAAGTTATATAAAGTATATATATCGTAATGTTATTTACTTTATACCTTGGTAACATTACTTTGTTTGTCGAAATATTCTTGACGATGATTTTATTATAAGTTTGCTATATATCTCTCTAATTTGCTTTAATTTTGTTATTACCATAATAGCTATATATGTATTTTTCCCATAGGAATTATTAATAATGTGTGAATTTAAATAATGGATAGATATAAAGAAATCACCGTATTACTCTGTAGTGATCATATTGTTTCAAACAATTCGACAATATATAGCGATCAAATAGTGTGAAACAATTAAACAACTCTGTAGGGATCACAACCACTAATATCTAAATAATATCTACGTGAGAACCTATGAATCGTTCAACTCTCTAATTAATGATATAATGATTTTTTAGTATTAACGCTAACTTCTCATATAATTCAGATATCGCAATTATTTTTTTTACATACTCCTAAATTTTCTTTATAAATAAATCTTTTAAAAAAATAGATTTATTTAAACTATTTTTTCTTTTTGACATCGGGATCAAAACATTCTAATAGGGGTGGTAATAGGACCACCTGTAAAATAAAATTAATAGGTCCTCTTTTCTTTCACGAGCTAGGCTAATAATTTTATAGGCGGCTACCTAGAAGTGAAAAAACGCCCGTATAAAGAGCGATAAGGAGATCGCCTATAAAAAAGATAGGCCACCTCCACCCTTACGTGTCTTGTCATGGTATTTTACAGCTAATCTTTACTATGAAAAAAAAACACTCTTAAGTAGGACGGCTAAAAAGTTGGCTACATCCTTATTTGTCCACCGTTAACGCCAACATCAAACGTTTGTTATATCAGATTAAACATTACTTGAATGTTTTTTATAAAAAAAATCCAGAACATTGATAGTATATTTATATATATTTTCGAAAAAAATATATTTAAAATATTTTAATTAAAAAATAAAAAAAAAATTTAGAAGTAGAACGCAGCAGCGGGTTACTTGTCGGCTGTGCTGCAGCGGTGGCTGGTTAAGTTGATGGGCCACAGCGATGATGCTTGAGAGCCACAATCCAGTTCCGGCTTATGAGCGTTCCCTGTAACACCGTTTGGGCCCATAATGGATGGACAGCGCTCGCCCGTGATACGGGCCGCACGTAAGCGACAACTGCGTTCAGCAGAGCTGCAGTCCTGCAGAGGAGGCCAGCGTTTTATTCTCTTGTTGACTTCTCTTTTTCTGTGAGAGAGAGAGAGATCTTCACTTCTTGGCTACCGTATTGTTGCACGCCTTCTAGTCCCTACTATCTTGCCACGCCTTGCCACCCTGGGTCGGAATGCAAGAACTTTACACAAATTTCACATAACACAGTTCAGCTCCTACGGGCTCCTTCCGTCCTTTTCACATTCTCCCTCTGTCCCATTTTATAGGGAGTATATTTTTCTTCACAAAGACCAAGACGTGAGCGTGTACTACGATTTCTTCCTGATATGTCCTTAATTAAACGCGTGTTAATCTTGCCATGAAGAATTAATACCGTTGGGCCTCCGCTAAGCGCGCGCATGCAGGTTCTTTGACGGGCTGCATGGCTTAACAAGTAAATGCGTGTGTTTATCCAAGCATCAACTAACTCCATGCATGTAGCTAGGGGAAAGGGCACTCTTGGAAACAGAACCAATAGATATCATACCCCCTACAATTTGGGACGCCAGGAAAATTGTTATTCGCCCTATAAAATGGGACGGAGGGAGTAACACAGTTCACGTCAGACAAATTTCGCCACACCTTTCGACTCTCGTCCTTTTCCGTTCCATTACCTCGAGAAGCCAACACCCCCCGCCGCCCGTCCATCCCCTTGGGAAATCGCACGCGGATGATTGCGCCCGAGGCGGGGACGCCTCTCTTTTCCCCGTGGGCGATCCTGCGCCGGTCTTTTCCACGGCTGGGCCCCGTGCGCCCCGCGGCAGCAAAGGAGGAAAAAAAAGGGCGGAACCACCGTGCGGTCGCGCGGGCGGGGCACGAACCAGCCTCACATGAAACCCAAGTTGCCGATGGTCGATGGGCGAGCAGACAAGCAGATTCCGCGAGCAAAACTGCAAAGCCAGGATAAGAATACGAGCTACCCGGACCGTTGGGTAAATAGTGCCAGCCATTTTGATCCAGAATGATGACGCATTGTGCCCATATTCTTGTCAGGTTAAAGAAAAGATGTGATAAATTGATGCGTCGTTCTTATGATAGAGTAATGTCAATGATTCTGTTACTTTACTGGAAAGTAGAGAGCACTAATAAGCAGAGCAGATGTAACGGTTTCAATTTCGGAGAGAACTTCAGACCAAGGTGAACTTTATGCGATCGGCTGTCAGTGCAGTATATGGTGTATATGGTCCAGACAGATCTCAGATTGTTCAAAGAATGCAATGAGACGGGAGCAGAAAAATCTTGGCCCTGTAGTGACTATCGGCACCATTGTATATTATCATCATACTATGAATGGGGAATATTGAAAAAGGAAGATTATATGTGTGCCTACATATCAACTTATGGTCCATCCCGTAGTGTTTGTTAAAATCTCTTTATATCTCATAAGGTATAATAATAATAATGCCACTGCTCCACGGAACAATCATGTTTTTTTAAATCAAGGGTGGCTGATCATGCTTTTTCTACTAGCTACTACCTTTATCCATAAATATAATAGATACTTGCACTAAAATATACTATAGATCTCTACTACTTTTTTTTATTATAATGTCTATGTTGTATTTCAGAAAATTCAGATCCAATAAATTAGTGTCGAAGATATACCTATTTTTAATGGTTGCTTATCAAGGCTATTATTATTCATGCATGGGACAATGTCTTCCTCCCTTACCTCATGATGCAATATCATTTCTCGTCATACATTAATAATTAATAATACTTGTTCGCTTATATAGGAAGCTTTGAGAGTGCACTAATTAAGAGGACTTATTCCATACTAGTTTGCATCACATACAAATGTGCATAACCCTTCATTGTACCTGATTGAAAAAGACAATAGGTCTAGAGAAAAGCAATAGCTTTGTGTAAAAAAAATTCTCAAAGGCCATATAATTGATGCTTACAAATGTGCAGTTGCCCAATTAGGCAACGGCCTTGCCCAAGCAGATATGGTTTATAAATGACCTCTGAAAGCAAAAGTTAGGTTCATGCGTACTTTGTGTAGCTTCTAGGAGAGGTTTGTCGCTTAAAGGCTAACGACTGTTCATGATGCAAAGCAAACACAAGCTAAGGCTGGACGACGGCAAAGTGATCTTAAAAGCGCCTTTTAAATTTGTGCAAAATTTGCAGGAATGAGCTGACGAGAATCAGACAGGCACCATATGTTACGGTACTTCCACGTGCTACGGTATAAAGTGTAGAGATCTGTGGTGTACTACGACGAACTAAAGAGCAGGGGAATATAACATTATTTATCCAATATTCCAATATTGCTTGCCTGGGCAAAATATAATAAAGTAAGTATACACATGCTCTCCCCTGGCTGGCCTAGCTTTTCAGTGAAATTTACCATCTTATTCCAACTTGATCTTAATGAGTACTGTAATAATCAGATAGAATAAAATGAGTAGAATATCTGTACTTGTACATGTGAAAACCATGGAGGATATATGGTTTAGAAAGGAGTAGTTATTAGTTAGGAGCAACTAATCTAGTCATCAATACATACGTTGCTCGGCTATTATTATTGATATGATTTTTTTATAATTTAATAATTCTAAAATTTATAATTAATAAATATTGAGTTGTTCTCTATTTGCATACTTAGATTAGCTCTCCCATGTTTTTGATAAGTCTAAAATTTGAAATCAATAAACATCCTGAGTTGTATTCTTTTGAAGTACCAATTATAGATTTAGCATGATTTCAAATCCAAGTTGTTCACAAACCAAGTTGTATTTGGGGTATGAATTATAATATTTTTCATGTTTTAGCAGTTTAATGAAATTCTGAATTAATAATTATCAAAATGTATGGAGTTTACAAATTTTTAATGACTTACTAATTCATTTTTTTAAAACAACCTACATGCGGAGTTTTATGTTGATATAGAAAAAATATATAAGATTATAGCCTTAGGAGGCTATGATCAAGAAAAAGAAAAAGAAACACAGCACCACACATTGGTCACTCTAGCACATAGACTTGAGGATAGAATTAACACCAGCCAAGACACCGCTATGCTTTTCAGGTCGCCGCTAGTCCTTCAAAGAGGGAACAAACATGTTGTCCCACTCTTCTCCAAGCAGAAGGTTACTTTTGGACTTATGAACATCCCAATGGAGAAGGGTTGTCAAGGGGTGAGTTGTCAAGGGGTGAGGACAAAAGAGAAGATTCACTCGTCCCTAGTGTAACCTGATGAAGACATCTAAGAGTACCATTGCAAACCAAATTGATTAGAGGTGAGGAAGGCAAGCAACGTGATCTCCTAGACGATGCCACCATGAAGGTCATGACTCTAGCACGTCGCCGCTATCCATCCAAGAACTAGATAAGGCTTTTACTAAGAGGATCCTGCCAAGAAGGGAGGAGAAGCATCTCAACAATGCCTCAAGAAGAAAGTGTGGCGTCTAAAGGTGTTGCCATTGCTAGCCTATGAACCTAGGCTAGACTTTCACCTATTGCCTCCCTCTCCTCTCTAATATTGCAACCCCATCTCCTTCCATCATCCGACCTCTGTTAATGTGACTATCCTACCACACTAGCATCTCTTTGCTGGCTAGACCCCACCCACCTCCAAGACAGAAAAACAGGGCCCTTTTGCTCCACAACCGTCACCATGTCAACACCCCTCCGCTGGTGCCTCACCTCTATACACTGGTATCTCTTGGCCCACCGCAACTCCACTGACACACCAGCCACCTAAGCTAGATTGCCCTCTTAACCACCTCCACTCACCATGGAGCTCCCCACGACTAGATTTGGAAGCAGATTGGTCTTAAAAGGGGAGAAGTTCCTCGGATAAGTGGGGGACTAGCTAGAGGAAATCCAACCGTCACTATCGTACGTGGGGACATTTAACTTTTTGCCACTCTTTACCAAATGGGTTTAATCCCTCTCACAACATTCTATGAGAGGAGAGTGGCAAATCTGTAGCCACTCACTCATAAGAGTGGCAATGAGTTAAATGTTCCACCGTACGTGTCATCCACATCATTGAGAGCATTGCTGTGCCATGCTATTGCCATCGCCACCACAACCATCATCTAGGTGCGAAGGTCTCTTGCCATGCCATCGTTGTATCCCTCCAAGCATGCTAGTGGTGCCTTAGTGCAGCAGTAGCCATTGTTGCTCCCATCACTGCCTCACTATAGCAATTGCCATCTCTGCCATCGCAACTAGTCTCCTACATAGCAAGTTCGAATAGATCTGGGGGCCAACCTTCTCTCGGCCCCTGGCCGCTCAAGCCGTCTCCTTGGCGACCTCCTTCTCGCCACCACCACCTTTCAATACTGCCACTCGATTCACCACGTTGGCTTGTACTCCTTATCCATGCCACTCACTGATGTCCTAGTTGGATCTAGCCATGAGGGCCTAAATCTAGGTAGTACCTCCTCTAGTCTTCTCAGTACTTGGCCAAAGACATGACTTTGAGGGAGTTAAGAAGAGAGAGCCTCACCTTCGCCATTTGTCACAACTGGCTTGCTAGCATTCTACTCGGGTGGCAATGAGGTAGGAGAGAGAAGGTAGGGAGGTAGTGGTGGCACCATTGTCACATTCCTATCACCCTTGGCTATGAGCAATAGAGCTCTTTCTAGCCAGGACTTACTAATTCATAATTAATGTATATCAAGTTGTCATAGTGGACTTTAAATGTAGCAAACAACATGTAGAATAGCCCACAATATTAAATGTAGATCTACGACACAAACACAATAATATGATCTAGCGAATGGGCCTATAGTGGTTAGTAGCACCCTAGTGACCTAGTTCGAGTTTTCATGGGAGCGGATTTTCGTGGTTGGTTAAAAAAAAAGACGCTTGCCACCTTGCTTCTTTCACGTTACATTAACTTAGCAGGTGTGCCGTGGGTACGTAAAGGTAGTCTTCGGGGTCTTTTTTTTCAGTCATGTAGCAAGAAATTTTCTTCTACTGCAAAATACCTCTAGGGAGGTCCCATAGGGCTGAGTTTTTTTAATAAGTTCCATCTAATTCAATGATTGGTTAACATGAGAACTCGTATCCATCCAATTCAACGATTGGTTAACACAAAAGCTTAGAAAGTATTTTATTAACCTAAATAGGGGTGTGTGTAGATAGATAGATAGATAGATTTATAGATTTATGCTTGTTCATAGTCCTTTTTTTTCTTTTTTCCAAGAGACCCAATTAGTTTTTCTAGTTATTACGGTGTTGCTTATAAAAATTGATACCAATGGTCTAATTGAACGTCAGACCAGCCATTTCTAAAGCCCGCACGAAATCCACTACAACGGTCCTTGGGCACGATCTGGCACCAACGGCAGCGTGCTCTCGCCTCCCTCTTGCACCGGTGAGCCTGGCCGGCAGTGGGTTTATCTGCCGCTGAGACGCTGACCACTCCATGTCTCCATTAATTCCATCTCTTCATTCATCGATCGGTACCGCGGTACGTCGCTGCGAGCGATCGAGCTGAGCACGAACGCACGAACGAGATTACGTACGAGATGCATCGCGATCGTAGCGATCGAGTATGGGATAGATCGCACTAGACGGCAATACGGCACGGCGCGGCTCGGCTGGTTCAGTGTGCGTGCACCCATCATCACCCTCGCCCATCTCTCTCGGTCGATCTCTCTCCTCTCCTCTCTCCCTCCGTGGCTCCGTATGGCCGATCGATGTGGAAAAGGTACCCGATTCCGATGCCGTTGCAAAGCCGAAACGTACGCATGCTAAAAAAGCTAGTATATCTATCTACTGCTATCTCGCTCTCGCCGTGCTGGCGGTGGGACTGTGCTTGCTGTTGCCGCGCGCGCAGCTGGGTGGTGCGTATTGTAGATCAACCTGCAGATGCCGTCCCACGATCGCATGATCGATCGAGTGCCTGTCATCTCCGGTCCATGGTTGATTGATCATTGAAGTGCAGTACATATCCATGGCCGCCGGCCAGATGCTCGCACATGCAGCTAGGAGGAGGAAGAACCCTTCCATCATTTTCTACAGGTGACAATCTATATTGTTATGGCCATAGACCTTATTGGTAATTATATCTATATCTGTAATGGCTATAGACCTTATCAGTAATTAGGAGATACGGGTAAGAAAAACCTATCTAAACATCCATCACAGATAAATTATTTATAATCATTGATAAATTATGACATGTCACGAATAACTTATCTATAACTAGTGATAACTTATCACTCATTATGGATGGGAGTTATATGTGATAGTCATAATTACAAACTGTCACTGATAATAACTTATGATTTTTAATTTTAAATGCGACAAAAAATCCTAAAAATATTTTAAACTTTAGCACGCGTGAGTAGGATTCGAACCCAATACCTTCTAAAGAACATTTAGACGTTACTCTTTTGACTATTTCTATTTGAAAGTAAATTATTAATTTAACACTCAAGATGACTTTAAATGAGAACTTTGTCCACGTAGAATATGTTTCCATCTAAGATCGTTTGAAAAATTAAAAAATCTTTTGAGAATAAATCACATAACTTATAACACATATTATATTCAGGCATGTAAATAAACTTAAATAAAAATATTGTCAGTTGTAGATCTCATCATATAAAGCATGTCTCCATTTAAGATTATTTAAAAAATTCAAAATTTTATTTTTTTTAAAAAAATAGATCTCACCACTTATAATGCATATTAGGCATATAATACAATACATATTTGGCATGTAAAGATATTATGAGTTATAGAGATCTTGTCGAGATCTATATATCTCCATCTAAGCTAAAAAAAATTAAATTTTTATTTATATGTGCATAGATAAGATTATTAGGTGTTAGTTACGACTTACACTTATCTTCATCTAACTATTTCGATCACAAATGACATGCCATCTCTGACATAGCATAATTGTGATCAATAATAAATTATCTATGATTATAAATGACGTGTCATCTCCGTTAACCATATCTCAAACACGTGCTACTTTTTGATCCGTTAGATATAAGTTATGTTAAACCGATCACTTTGATCCACCGTTACAAATGACTGATCACGTATGTCCAGATATATAGTAATGACATGTACCGGAACGGAAAAAGCGTATCTTTCTACAGGTAGTTTCCAACCGGCCTAGCTAGCTAGCTACTTGTCCTGTCAACATGTAATGCTAGCTAGCGGCATCCACAAAAGCATAACGTTTGCCTTTGTATAGGTTACTTTGGTTCGCTGCCGATCGATAGCGATCGTGCCGAGAACTCGTTGTCATGTGTGTTGGCGATCGATGCTGCACTGCACCGGCAAGCTAGATATGTAAATACTGTCAGTAGGTGTCATCCGCAACTGCTCATGTATTGCAATTTAACCGGAATATATACCCCGAGAAAAAGCAGAGGATATGTAGTGTATCTTTCATACGGGCGCAGGGCGTAGTGTATTTTTTTTGGTTTGCTGCAAGGGAGGATCACATGGCTTAATCGATAGCTCTTTATATTCGGGGCAACGTGTTTATGCCCCTAGTTTTATATTTAATTATGGTTTTGTCTTTAGGAATTATAAATTTGTCCTTATTTTTTTAAAATGAAGCTTAGGTTTATCTCCGGTTTCTTAAGTATGGTTGATGATGTTAAGCAAGTGATGAAAAGAATTGTACGTCCTTATTTGTTATTGTATATTTGCTCTAACTTTTACATATCAGTACTGAATTTATATATGTTTTGAACCAACATGAAATTTTGTTGTCTATATAAGTTTTTTTGAATAATTCAAATATGACATGATTTTTGAATTCATTAAAATCTAAACTGATTTTTGAAATAGTTCATTGCTGCCACATTTTTTTGTGGAATACTTTTAATCTAACATGATATTTGAAATAATTTAAATCTAAATTTATTTTTGAAATAAGTCAAACCTAAACTGATTTTTGAAATAATTAAAATCTGAACTGCTTTTTCAAATAATTAAAGTCTAAACTTATTTTCTACAAACTTCCATTAAATTTTACAAATATGAAAATTTTGATAGAATTTTAACAGAATTTTGACATAATTTTAACAGAAACAGCATAAATAGTCATGTATAGGATATATATAGCATCGCAAAAGTACCATATAATGAAAACAACAGATATAACATGTTCAGATAATAGTCTACACACTACTACATACTACATGTCCAAGTCATCCAAAAACAAGTGTCCAGATTATCACATAGTGCAGATCATGCATATCCAACAAAAATAAACAACTATCACTCTAGTTATTATATATCACATATCAAACGCTAAACAATTTAGTTAGCCTTCCCTTCCACCTCCATCTCCATCTCCACCTCCCCTTCCCCTTTCAGTTGGTGGTCTTTCTCCTCCCATTTGCAGTAGCATTTGCACCTGCATCAGCACTTTCACTACCACTTCATGATTAAGCAATAAACAAATCAGCAAACACAAAATGAGCAAAATCATTAAGGATTAATTAAGAATGAGGGTAAATGAAAAAAAATGATCAGTATATGACTCACATTGATGCTCGTGGAAAACTTAATTCATTGCTCCCACTCCTGTTCTAACATGTGAAGATGAGAGCCTCATCTTTTAACTTGCTATAAGACCTTTGCAATCCTCCGTTGGCCTAGTTCATGACATTTTGTGCATTTTTTCTCTAGGTTGACTTGAAACCATTCTAAGCAAGTGTTCATCTGATTTTATCTCAATAAAGTCATCATTGATAGGATGCTTCAAAGTCATATACTATTTATAACCCCATAGTGTCCACCTATAAAATTTTATACTAATACTTGTGTTGACAAGGTTTGCATGTCTTCAGCCCTCTATCCGGCAAGCTCAAAAATGATTGAACTCTAACAACTAGTTTTAGTTCATTGTGAATTGCCCTACAAATCACATGAAAATATACCCAATCAACTAATTATGTATGAGACCTAAGCAAATTCGTCCTACAAACCAATTAAATTCATATCTATTACTTGATGAATATCTACAATCACAAGAATATTAAAAATTACCTGCTAGCCACCTTGCCTACCAATGCCTCTCTATCTAACTAGTTCACTGCTGCGTCGTGCCCCTGACCTCTCTATGCCCCTGCCTTCAAGCCCTTGCCACCACGTTTGGCAGAAGCGAAGCCTAGGGGCACTATTGATTTGATACTCCCCCTGTGCCTGCTCACCGAAGGGAGGCCTAGGGGACTGTCATGCTGTCAGCGCCTACTCGCCGTCCGTCATATCCTTGGTCCTATCATGCCCATGCCCCCATGAGGCCTAGACATGCTTGCTCGTCGCCTCTCCCCCTGCAACTGTTTGCTGCCTCTCCCTCTACACCTACTGGATGCCACGCTTAGGTGCTTGAGCCTAATCGTGTGAATTGGGCGCCAAAGTTGAACCGCCGCCTCCATGCCTCAAAGTCAGCTGATAGAGAATGTTGTTATCGTCATCACATAGGACAGGGTTACATATTGGAGTTAAACTATCAAATGGTAGTAAAGAGGGGAATGAATTAGATGATATTTTTACTATAGGAGTTATCATTTCTTAATTTAAAAACCATTTTTTTGTTTTCCTTTTTTTTCTTTAAATCACGTGTAACAGTAGCTCAAAATAGGAGTAAACAGAAGATTCATTTAAAAAACCGAGGGCAAATCCACAAATACTGAGAAAAATCGCAATTAGACATGAAAGTAGTGGCATAAACACGATTGCCCATTATATTCCCACTATCTAGCTAAAACAGCAGATATACGCAAGAGTAAATTTGTGCGTAGCTAGCTCGTGTGTCGACGTTGAATTGGGTGGTCGAATTCACTGTAACTCTGATGGAAACATGCATGTAATTGTTGAATGCGATAAGGTAATTTAGTTTATCCCGTTAGTTGACAGGCGGCATATATAACGAGAATCAGATACACATCTTGCACAAAATTAAAGATTGGCCTTAAAAATCCAAATATACTTCCTCGTGGGTTTATAAAACCATATCATATCGAGAGAACCACCGCATTGTAATTTTTGAGCGGATTCTTCATGCATGTTATGTGGAGATGAAGTGGGGGGGGGGGGGGGGGGCGATGGTTGAAAAGATCATGTCTGGGGAGTTTTAGAACCTAAAAGGAGAAACAACAGATAATAATTTAGAGAAGGTAGGAGCATGAGAAAAAATCCCACCATCTAGCTATCGGTTTAACTAGCTAGCATCAACTCTGCACATCGGTGTGTACTATATTTTGAACAACTAATGTTATCTTGGTATTTATTAATTTGATTTTTTTTAAAAAAATATTAAATCATAAAAATATTATAATTGAGATTCCAAAATGAGCATAACTTGGTATTTACATATTTGGAATTTTAGAATTGTTAAATCATGAAAAAAACTACTTGATAATTTAACATGAGGTATAATTTTATCAGTCATCCTACTTAATTTCAATTTAAAACATGACTTGTGTAAAGAGAAACAGAAAACAAGTAGTTCTTTAAAAAATGTTGCAGATACCAAATATCCAGCATAAAAATAGCGGATCAGATAGAGCTAAAAGAAATCTAGTAAGATTAAAGATGAGTTTTTAATAATATATAGAAGAAATACACTTACAACCTCACACTACATATAAGCTACACACAGCATAATTAAAGAGGTGTCATCCTGCTGAACGATTCCCAAAACCAAATGTGGCAAGCTCCGCTCCACTTGTATGCCCTTTCAATTCGGATACCACGTGAACAACCACTTAAAAGCAAGCAATAATTATAAATTTCTAATGCATGGAGGTGAGCTCCAATTGCAGGAAAGGGAATAGTCATGCTCATTATGATAAAAAGAAGAGAAGCATCTAGCTAATTCATACCGTTCTACTTTCCTGGAAATGCAATTAGTGCCCATCAATCGTAGGAAAGCAAGAACCTCCTCTAAGTACATTTTGATGAAAAGATGCTCTGCATTCATAAAGTAATATTTATGTCACAATATTTTTTTATAAAAATAGTTAAATCATTTTTACACTGTAAATTATTTATGCTTACATTATAGTTATTTATACTATAAATTTTAAAACTTACACGGTAATTATAATATATGTTTTAATATTTATATTGTATTTCTTCTAATATACAATGTATAAGAGAAATATGATTAAAAGTAATTTATTATCTACTTAGAAGAGAAGATAGAAGCATACCTACGTATAGAATAGAGAGCAATCACATAGCGAGAGAAAAAAAATAAAAAAAATGTGGCGCTATAATTCTAGCAAACCCATTCATAAATGCTTGCTTTTAAAGTATTGTACTGAAAATTTTTAATTAGGATGTGCATTATAGTACTATCCTGGAAAATCATGGTGGACCAAACTGGAAAATGGGTTTAGGTCGTTGCAATTGCAGAGGCATCACACTCTAAATTCGTCAATTTGCACCTCTGAAGTGATGACGGTATAAGATGGGAACCGGAACTCCAGACGACATATTTGGCGGTGGAAAAATGAACTAAGAAACTAAAAATAATTCAAGAGTAAAATTTATATATATGTGTTGTTAATGGTTTAATAAACCGTGCTGAAAAATAAACTATAAAAAAACCCTAAAATTAATTTAAAATTAAGTTTTAAAATTTAAATTTCATATCTGTAGCTGATAAGTAAACAACCAGGAGATGAGAAGGTAAGAAAAGGATCCTGTTTAAATACTAAGTGGCAAGAGCTGGTTAACTATATAGTATAGACCATGTTTTCCGATCTTACAAACAGATGTTGACAAAAAGGGAAATGTAACCTCAAATTCTCTGTATACAAGGTTGCAAGCGTGCATGACCAAATGTCACTGTGAATTCGTCAGTGAGAAACCTCTCTCGCAAGTTGTACTCTATCAAGTGGATCACAAGAAAGGACGAACTAACTGGGCTGAGGATGTTGCATAAACATAGCATGTGGTCTACGCATATGGTCGAATGAGTGCATCTGCCTTCGGTGTAATCGAAAAAAAACAAGACATATTTATGCTGCAACAAAATCCTGAACTCGTGCAGGTTCGTAGCTTTGTCTGGCGGTATCCTCTCTTCCTGCCAGCCGTGCGCTTCCCTACGTAACTCTCCTGTCCGATCTCGAACCGATCCTCCGTTCCCTTGAAGCAACTGGCTACACGCCGCTTTCCCGCAGCACTCGCGTTCGTGGCGCGAAAAACAGCTACCTGCGTCTGCGTCTGCGTCTGCGTGCGCGCGCGCGCTACTGCGCTCCCGCCGTGTCGACTTCCAGCTGCCTCCTCTTCTGTTCTCTCCGTGACGCCGATGGCGAGAGGGCGGGATAAAGCGCGCGGTACGTACGTCGCGAGAGCGCAGGAGAATTTGTGGCGCTCACGGCGCGCGGCCGGTGTCCGTGTCAGCTTTAGCTCGAATGCTCGAACGGAAACGCTTGTGCGAGCCTCGCGCCACGGCATCCGGGTCGACGACGATGGATCGCGATCCGAGCCTCTCGCGATCTTGGGTGAGTAAAGAGCGGAAGCTTCGCGCTTAATTGGGAAACCGTGAAATCTGATGTAAGCGATGCAGTAAGACTGGGTGGGACAGGTTAATTCGATCCGCGGCAAATATGCATACAGTTTATTATAGAGTAACATTCACCTGTTTTTAAGTACTTTGACATGCTCACTTCTTGTTTCAATGGCTGCATCTAATATGTTTATGCGGTTGTAAAAAAGCAATTGAACATTGATGCTATATATGTAAAACAGTACTGTCAAGTTCGGCATTTGTCAACATCGAAGGGCCTTTCGGTATTAGTACCGTAAGTTTCATGCACCAATCAATTCTCCGAACAAAAGCTTAGGTTGCTATACAATTGGAATTACCTGTGGCTGTAGTCCATCAAAACACACAGGTGCCTAATAATACACTTAACCGGTTTCTTATCGTTTGGACGTTCATGTCAGATATGTAACTAGCCCCAACTTAGCTAAACTAACCTTGACAAGTCCATCTTGTGTCGCATCAACTAGCAAGTTGCCTAGTTGGCAGCTAAAACAAAGCATGTAACCCTATCCCTACAATAGGAAAAGATTGCAGATTCCCTTTACAGAGATAGAATATTCTGAGTCAGTATAAGCTCTCTCTCTCTCTCTCTCTGTGCATTGTATTTGTAGTCTGCTCAAAATGGGGTGTTGAGTGCTACATCTCAGTCGAGGCAGGGGCATCCAAAGCTCACACACAAAAACATGTGACACCATAAAGCTCATCCATATGACTCTCGATAGAAAGGAAAGCATCAGCTAGATTCCGGTGTGCACTGAGCCACGTACAACTGCACTAAGTAAAGTGGAACACAACATAGCCAATCAGCAACCTCCCCTTATCTAATGGCAGATTGTTATTTTCCCGGTTAGAGTAAGAGAGCTCTTGAATGCAGCGAAAGTGGCCTTCAGTGGGTGCACCGGTAAGCAAAAGGATGAGATGAAGTCGCTGGGCAATTAACAAGCCATGCATATGGCTTTGGTAGTATTGTTCACTTGATAGTTCCATATTATTTATAAAAACTGAGCTGGCTAGTATGCCATTGGTTTTCAGTTGGAACCTCTCCTGTAGTTTACATCTATCCTCTTCTGTTCTACTTGCACCTGCATATATACGAAAGGTGGCCATACGTATACCACTTGAAAGCGAGAGCGCCGTTGCATCCACTGACGAGTGAAACATACCATTCAGCTTTCAGCCGGCTGCCCGGGTTGCGGTTTACAAGAACAGTTTCGGCTAGGAAAGCGGTTTCTTTTCTGGAAGAGTGGGTAAAAAAAGACTCAGACAAAACGATGAGACGGCTGTATTTTCTGTTGTTCCCTCTGCTACCCTTATGTCTGTAAGTATGTCTAGCTGACGCAACTGATCTTTTGCCGTCGACCTTTTTATCCTCATCCGTGTTTAAAAAAAAAGTTGCAAAGTCAAAAGTAGGCCACATGAGCAGCAGAGCAGGTCCATTTACTGGCAAAAGAGCTTGAGCTCGCATGCAGTTCAGTTCTAATCTAGGAGGATCAATCCCAATTTAGATAGTGACACCTCCCAACATGTAATAGAAAACAGGGCAACCGTTGACACAAATCACTTATTTAAAATCAAATAGAGTATTATTAGGTATAATATAAAACACACATGTATAAAAAGGGAGTGGTGTAATATCGATAACTGCATAACTCGTAGGACTATCTTAGTCATAAGTCAGATCCCCGCATAAAGATAAGGGACTATCCCAAGCGTTGTCCGACCATGTCTCAGAGATTGGTGAGATCATGATCAGCCATCTATTGGGCAGCCACATTCCCATATTACTCCCATATACACACATGACTTACAAGTATATAGAGAGGGTACATTGCTATTGATGGTCTGCCTGATATGGAATGTGAGCATGAATAAGGTACAGGCACATAGCTAGCCAGTGCACTGCAACCACAAGGTTACGTGTAGTGAATGGCTATATAAGTTGCGGCAATGCTGCCTATCCTGAGAGCCAGGGACCAACGGGCCGCGCGGCACTTTCGCGGCTTCTGGTTGATGTGCGTGACGATAATTGGCTAGTGCGCCGGGCAGCTTCGTCGCAGTGTGTATCACAGCATCAGCCATGGTACGTGGAGGATTTGCATGCAGGGAATTCAGGACGGTAGATAGCAGCGAGATCTTGGTGAGGTGACAGCTGCGGGAGCTAGTGGCACCGCCGGGTCCGTACTGTGATGTAGCCTTATCTCGTAGTGCAATGGTGCAGGGCACATCCTTTTCGGGCTCAGCGATGTCCACGGGCAACTTGGGGCGTATTGCCTAGCCGGTCCGTCACTACACAGTGGGTGTATCTTGGATGGTGGCTACTAGAGTTCTATCATGGGCCTGGAATCGGCAGAAAGAGGGGTGCTTCGTCGTGCGCAGCAGGGTAGGGCTCCAACCGCTGCTACTGGAGCTTTGGAGACGCTGATCAATGGTAACAACCCACGCTAAGCAACCTACCTAACTTCCATAGCCACAACCGTGATTCTAGCAACGTTCACACCTTGATGAGGATGTGTCGTCGGTACGATATCCAGTCCCTCTAGCCCGGGAACCCTTCCTCTGTATCAGATCTTAAAAGCAGATATGATCCCATACTAGTCCTGACACGGGGTAGATGGCGCGGTTACGGGTTGTCAGCGTGCCTACTACGCGACACAGAGATACTCCTAAACGATCGAAAGGCCCAAACGATCTGCCGCGCCGCGCCGCCAGCGATCCCGACGTAACAGGGCTGCTAGTCTGGTCCAGACGTTTCACCAGTGGGGTGTGCGCTCGGCACTGCACACGGTTACGACGGTGTACCTAAACATACACCTCGCGCAGGCGCGCGTGCGGGTAGCTTGGCTTAGTGGTAGCTAATTAGCCGGTGGTCCCAAACCTAACCAGTGGTTAATGCTGTCATCATGTGGCATTGATGCCGCATAAAAACCGTACGATCATGCCGATTCAGATATATCCCCGTTCGAGAGGCCACGCTTCCTCCCCTGGTCACCGGCCCCTGGTCTGGGTCCCAACCTCAGATCATGATCAAAATTCCCAATGCAATCCTTCAGCCACAATCTCACATATGCTCCGACCGTGACGTGCCCCTATACGCAATCACACAAGTTATTCATTTATTCCTGTCCCATGCGATCAATCAACTAGATGGCCTAACGACTAACGTCAGTATACCACCTACTGTAGTTTCATCAGGGGAAAACATCCATATGATCTGAAAAGTGAAAACCGAGGCGGAATGGAGCGCAGCTGGTATCATGGTAGTCTGGCATAACCGTATACAAGAGACGAAAGCAAAGACGAATACGTAGGCGCACCGCACGGCAGTGTGAACGCGGAGCTTCCGTCGGCATCTACCTCGGAATCTTCGTCCGCGGCCGGTTCGAGCTAGCGCTTGTCCTCTACCAGAGCTTGATGCCGATACGGCGATAGGATGCCTCTCCCGTGCTGCACAACAACCGCTCCGCGCGGCTAGCTTGCTGAAATCTCTCGGAGTCTCGCGCGCGTCGTCACGTTCGTGCGTTGGGCACCGGGCGCCGCGCGGCGCGCGGCCGAAACCAGGCGTGTGTTTCCGCTCAGTTCGACAAGGACGGCGAGTTAACCAGTGCCGGTATTAGCGGCTCCCGAGTCATCGGTCGCCGTCTCCATCTCAGGTGCGGCGCTCGTGTCGCGCAACTGTGCAAGAGCTCCGTGGCGGGCGCTGGAATTCTGGGGCCCGTACAGCCGTTTGTACCAACGGGGAGGGGGTCTCTTCACAGAATGGGACGTGGCGACAGAAGCTCGTGGCTAATGTGGTGGTATAAAAAAAAAACAACTGTAGAGTGGCTGGAGGTGTAGGCGCGCCCGTGTCCAGCGTCCAAAGTGAGTATTTTACTTGAACGTTAGGTGACAGGCTGATGATTTACATCTGTTGTGATGGGACAAGGTGTGTCCCTCGAGGACTACGGCTTTTGTGGCTTCGTTGGCTCCAAAGATCGATCTTCGGGGAAAATATAAAAGAATTTCAGAATACGCTAGGGGCTTATTACTTTTAGGCCCAGGTCCCGTTCTAAACAGCTATAACTAGCTATGCTACTTCCACAATTTTTTATTAACACACATTTTAAAATAAAATTATATATAATCTTCTTTAAAAAATCAAACAAATATTTTTTACTTAATTAATTATATATTAATAACTTCTCTTATTTTACATGTCGTTAAAAATCCCATAGCTATGGCCAAAATGAACCCATCCTCAGTTCAAAAGTGCTAGCACCTTTCTTATTTTCCCTTAGTGTGATTTCTGAATTGCTAAAAGGTATAATTTGTGTAAAAGTTTTTTTATATAGAAGTTTCTTAAAAAGATTAAATACATTCATTTTTAAATTTATAATAATTAATAGTTGATTAATTGTGTATTAATGACTTGTGTTGTTTTACATGTCATAAAGTATATAATAGTTAATATTTAATTAATAAAATAAATAAATAAATAAGTATAGAATGTTTGTTTGATTAATTAAGCATGTGGTATATTCTTGTATTTTTTTTATTTTTATTTGATTAATTAAGTATTAACTATTATAAACTCTTTGGCATGTAAAACGAGACAAATAATTAGTGTATGATTGATTGAGTATTTAATTATTATAAACTTAAAAATGATTTTTTTTAAAAGAAACCTTCTATAAAAATTTTATACGAAATACATCATTATGCTAATGAACAAAAAAGTTGTACCACCTTGGAATGGAGCCTGAGTCTGATGGCTGGACCAGAAAAATTGCAGGTATCTCCTCATGCTTGATGGATGTCGGTAGTTAGCGTGGTAGCATAATGACGTATAATGCTTATACTCCTCTTTAAAAAAAACTCAAATCCTAGCATCAGAAAGGCTCAAATAGGGAGAAAAAACAAGATATAATAGTTAAAGGAATTAAAGAAATAATTTTATTTATTTATGGACCGATAATAAGTAACAATTGGTTTATTTTAGAACAATATTTAAATTCTAGAAGATGGTTTATTTTATGATAGATGGAGTATGCAAGCATATGTTTGATTTGAGAATAAGGTAGGATAGGTTGGACTCATCTTGAAATTATTGTATTTATCCATTTAACATAAGAGATGTGATAGTACTGTATTTTAAGAAATATCCCATATGTCAGCTAGAGAAAGATGAATTAGATTGGCCCATCAGTTTTTTATAGACAAAGCTAATCTAGATGTTGAGAGAATATTTACTTTCAGATATCATCTTATCATATCTATCCCTAAACTAAACACCTAAAAAATGGGTTCAATCCAACCCGATTCATCCCTTGAACCAAATACATACTATAAAGAATATAACTAGCGCGGGTTGGGTGCTTGTGCAAGGTGGTGCGTGGCTACCTGGTAGGTTGGTAAGTGGTGTGTAGTAAGCTTGGATTGTTCATTGATGCTGGATGATCTACCTCCTCAGTCCTTCCCAAGTTTTCATTCGGTTTTACAATTTTTTTGTTAATT
This sequence comes from Oryza coarctata, assembly GCA_030770085.1. Classification (NCBI taxonomy): domain Eukaryota; kingdom Viridiplantae; phylum Streptophyta; class Magnoliopsida; order Poales; family Poaceae; genus Oryza; species Oryza coarctata. The sequence goes on from CM061471.1 coordinate 13,994,520, forward strand.
GTCAACTTTCAGACCAAAGGATTTTAAATATTGAGCAGTGATTGCTCAGGGGAAGTTACATTATAATGATTGAAAAGCTAAATTTAATGTGCTCACGGTCAAGTAGCAAATGCATGCTTTTGCGAGACCAATGTATAAAATGATTCACCGTAGCATATGAGGTTAAATTTGAAGTTTAAGTGAAGATACTAAATACGAACTTACTTATCCCTTCATTGTTGCTACCGTAAAGGAGACTCCACCCGGCCCCACATCACTGTAGAGTTGGGGAACACAGGCGGCGTCTCTCTTGTTGCTGTAATTTTAATTACGATAATTAATAATAAATTTAATTATATAACACTAATATTTTTACAAGTATTTCTTTAAAATAGGACGGTGAGAGGTCTGTAGTTAACTTCTCTTATTCTAAATTATCTCTCTCAAAATATAGAATAAACTTTTTTGATATGCTTTTTATAATATGTGTACGTACAGCTCATTCCATATTGTCCACTTAGCTCTATATGTTTTATATCAGGTTGATATCTATCATAAAGAAAAATAGTTCAAGATATCTATAATTAATAATTAATAATTATTGTTCTGAAGATTTATCATAACTGATTTATTAGGACTTATGTGTTGGTAAATAGGTTTTTCTTAGACTTTATATAAGTTGAGATATAAATATTCGAATCTAAATCACAACAAAAATAAAATGCATGAAAATCAAGCTATATATATATATATATATATATATTACTCTTTCTCTCTATGCACATTTTCTCTCTATGCACATATTGATATGTTTATATATAATATTTTTATGTGATTGACATATGTACGCAAGACTAATGTTTTGTTTAATCCTCATATTATTTAGTTTCTTTGCATCAAGAATTTGAAGATGATGTAGGTATATTTATTATCATCTCTATGTATTTTTTATAAAAATGCCTTCTATAAGAATATATGATAAGTTTTTAATTTTTTTATTTCTATTTATGCATACACTTACTTTCCAAAAAAATTTGTATGTGTACATTTAGAGAAGCAAATAATATATCTTGTTTATATATGTATTTGATACAAGATAATCAGTAACATTTAATTGGGATATTTAAATTAGAGCATACTTGTGATATTGATTAATACTTTTCCTTTATTTATGTTCGTTTATATGCGATTAGTTGATCAACAAGCGGAGTTTGACAATTAGATCATTGGACCAACCATTTCATTGAGTTAAATGGAGGTAATAGGTCCTAATATTTGAACGTGTTGATGCTCAAGAAAAATCATGACAACTAAATATCAATATGAATGGCTAGCTTAGTCAAAGGATTATAAAAGTTGAGATATTCACGCAAATATTAATTGATGAGAATCAAAGTGAAGATATTAAAGATGTGGGATACAAAATGATTATTTATAGCAAGCGATGCTTAGTCACGATAGACTATGTAGTGGTGAAGGATAAGCAAGAGACTTAGCGTCAAATGATCAAATCTGGTGATGAGCCATGAGTGAAGGTCTTGTCGTGATGTGCCGTACAAAGCCAAGTAAATCTACAAGTAACTCTCATCAATCATTTGAAGAATACATGGTGAAATGGTTTTGACATTGACATCTCTTAATATAAAGAATGAAGAAGACATGAAGGTATTCTTATTAGAATAATTTGTTCTCTATTTGCATTTTAGTATAGGAATATTGTACTATTAAGAGAAATGCAACCGATGTTTTTATGTATGTCTCAATGCTCAAAGTGATATATCTTAGTGTTATCTTAAGAGAAACCTAAGTTTTAACCTTCCCTTTATAGACTTTATTTTTTGTTGGGTAGAGTAGTCCCTTAAGTGAGCTTTCCATATAGTTCAAGATCATCAAAAACAGGCTTCTAAGTAAAAAATTATGACTGTTTTGGTAAGTGACATCGGAAGTTTCAATGAAGGTTAGAAATTCTGGTGTGAGTGTCGGAATATTCGATATGGTCAGAAATTCTAATATAACCAAACTTATTTCGCTCGATTAAGTGGCCTAGAATATTATCGGATATTCTGATATGACTTTAGAATATCTAATATGTGTAAAATTCTAGGTTTTAGAGTTTTTGGTTATGACTATTGGGGTGTGGTTTAAATAGATTGGATATTCTAATGTGAATCTTAAAATATGAATATCTGATATGTGCATAATAGCTAGTTTTAAGGGACTCGAGTATTTAAATCTCTCCACCCCTTCATCTTTTGGTACTATGATTTTAAAGAGAAAAAACTATCCAAAGCTAAAGAGCCCTCCCTTATTTTCCTATCTTAGCGATATTTCTTTGTAAGAGCAATTTGAGAAGAGGAAAGAGTTGGATTGAGAGTTTAAAAAGTTGATGGCTAATGAGCTTCATTCTACTCTTTGAGCACTTGAGATGATAACAAACAAATCATTGGTTGTGTTTGTTACTCCTAGAGATTAATGTCTCTTAAACTACTAGGTGTCACCGGTGAGGATATAAGGTTATGGTGTGCCACGGGAAGTTTATGAAGGCTTCAATTTTGTCACCACAAGGGAAGAAATCAAGAGTTAAACCGATGAGTGCATTAGTTCGACCCCGTTAAGAAAAGGGTTGAAAGAGACTTAGCCATTATGGCTCCTCAATGGAGACGTAGGATCGGTGGATCTGAACTTAGAAAACAAATCATAGGTCTCCTCTCTTGGTTTCCCTATTCATGCCTTTACTTATATTGAACTTGAGCTTATTTTACTCGATCTTCTTGCATGCGTAATTGGCCTAGTTGGTGAAATTATATCTTGCTTATATACCTTGTTTATCATCTTTTGATTCATATACATATTGTTTGTTTGAGCTACATTCATAGTTAGTACTTTATTCAGTTATCTGCTGAACACTCTAGTTCAATCTCTTATAGAAAGTTTCAATTTGAACCAAAAGTTCCAATCATTCTAATATGCTATGAAGTTATAATAATTTTTAGGAATGACTATTCACCCTCTAGGCTATATTAATGTCCTTTCAGCCGTAACACTACTCCTTTGCCTTTTCCTCTTCTCCGCCTCGCCGCTGCTCGAACAACCCACTGAAAAACCATGCAGCTACAAGGATGACAGTGGCAAGGCCTTTTCCTTTCCCCTGGCTTTGAGGTTGGAGTACAAGACCTAGATCTAGGATGTCAGAGTGGCACAAGGCTAGAGCTACACGTGCAGCATCAGGCTCTGGACACAGACATCGATGAAAGTTGACGGCGCAAATTTGCTGAGGCCACCATCGATCGGGTTTGCATGAGGAGACAATAGAGTTGCAATGTAGAGTGAAGGGAAGGCTTCAAGTCCTAGCTCGAAGTTCCTCTTTCGATCTAGCGATGGTGACGTCTTTGGGCTTCGCATTCCCAAACGAATGGATCTTCTTCTCTCTCGCTCTCTTCCTCAACAACTTCTTCTCTGTGACGATAACCGGGAGTCAATGGGTGACTTTTTGCTTAGATTTGTGGAAGGGTGAAGCATTTGTGTCTCGTTGTAGAGCTGATGGTGACTAGTCACATATAGCGGTGGCTAGCTAGATGTTATTTTCTTTTCTCAAGTTGGTGTGTAGGAGTCATTAGTGTAGTGATGTGTTTTTTTCTTTTTTTATGATTATAGTCTCTTAGGTTATAATCTTTTCTCTACTATATTAATATATGTCGGTGTGGTTTGTTTAAAAAATCTAGGTGAAAGTTTGAAACCTTTGAGCCGACTTGTCTATTCGTTTCAATTTCCTATCAGGTTTAGTGTCCATTTATTTTCTTCTAAAAATTAGCCTTTTGTATTTTTATTGTATTAAAGTCGCACATGCATACAAATCATAATGTTATCTAGAAAATTGGTTCGTTGGTGTACTAGTATGCTCATTATGATTAGACCATAGTGTTATGTCATACTTATAAGCATTTAGCCATAGGTTTAGATTCGCTCTCTGAAACCACATATACAAACCCGCGACCTTTTGTATGCTACAAGCTTTGAGTAAACGCACATAACTTCATATAACTCAAATCAGAGATCTATGAAGGCGACGTGCTGATAAAATTTCCATGATTCAGCACTATCCATGAATTATTTCCCCTTCTTTTCATAAGAAAGAGCTGGATGCATAATTTCATTTCCATTCCATCGATTCGTTCCACCGTCTGCCTATTGCAGAAATATTATGGCCGTGAGTCCGTTAGCTTTTCGAGGCCGGGAAAGATAGGACGTGATGAGACCCTTGCCTACGGGCAATTCTGACATCTAACTGTAGCTGGTGATAGTATCTTCCTCCGCCTTCTCCAAAGGTCAACTGCTACTTAGAGCAACCAGTCTCTCCTTAAAATATCCAAAAGTGCTGTCAAAATGTGCAACAGTCACCTTGGTAAAATTAGAAAAAAAATACTACTTTATCTCAAAATATAATAACTTCTAGATATTAAAAAATAGATGAAATTAAATGATAAATATTATGATTGTTTAATAAAGATTGAGAAATTAAAATAGAATACGGTTATGATTGAAAAATAAAATATGTTTATGATTGATTGTGATAAATAGTAAATAAAGTTGTTATTATCTATAATAAATTTTAAATGCTAAAAATCGTTATATATGAGGACGGAGAGAGCACTACCAATTGCTTTTTGCAACCTACATAATTTAGAATACCAAAGTTTAATTATGAGTGAATGAATTTATGTACACATCTCACATTCTGCGACGAAAGTGCCTGTGACGACATTTTTACTGACCCAGATGTCAACCTCGGGGTTAGTTAACATCATCTATGCATAAATTATATAAAAAATATAAAAGTATAAATTTTGTCAAAGGGGGACAAGGAGAGATGGGAGAGGTTATCGTCAGCTCAACACGTGGACCATTTAAAATCTCCTTATAATATCACCAAACAGTGTTTTATAACTAGCATTATGGTTCATCAGGCTCTAAAGTAAGATATCTAACACTTTTGGGTTTCGATGAGGAGACAAATTTTTGCATTTGGATCGATTATATTATAGACGCTTACGCTCGAGTTCAGATTAAATAAATTATAGCCAATTATGTAGCCCCGGCCCGGTGTTAGACGGGGCTTCGAATAATGCAATATGGACAGTGTCACACAGAGAGGATCGCTGACGATATCATGTCATGGAAGGGGCTCTTGTTGAGTTGTTGTCACGGCCAAAAAAGCAGTACATTAAACAAAACACTCACGTCAACAATTCGGCAGTCTTTGCGCCTTACGTTGCTTTTTGCATCGTGACAGTTGATTTGAATTTTTAGTATTACTGTCTTATTCAAGCATAAATCAAAGCAAACAAATTTCTGTGGTTCTTCTTTGATATGTCCCCTCTGTGATTAGTGAATGTACGGAAATTTGCAATAGTAAAATCAACGAGAGGTTTTAAGTTCTCCTGAAGCCGAAAGTCTAGATCTGAAGCTTTGTCAAGTTGCACATGGCATTTTCATACTGATTCTGTAACACTTAAACCGTTCTAATTGGGGAGGGGCATACCATATATGGTCAACTCGCCCAGCACAGGGGAAAGAAAATGTTCGCCCGTGCTTGATGACCTAATGATGTCGCAAGCAAGGCCCTGATTCGTTACTTGATTTCTTCCGTTCCATAACCGTAAATAACATCTGGACCATCTGGTGCACAACATACACCGGACTTTCTACCATATTATTCCTATGTAAAAGTCAAACTTTGTAGATTTTCACCAATTATTAGTCAAATTACATGTATATTTAGTGTATAAAAGTTGTACCAACAGACTCATGTGGAATCATATAATATTTGTTTTATTAATATGAAGAATACTATTTAGGACTTCTTTAAAACACATCATCGGAAGAAATATTGGAATAGGAAAGTCTCAAGATTTTGATAAAAATACAATTGTAAAATAGATTAAAGGAATGATAGACCGTAGAAAAAACCATATAATCATATGGGCGAGATAGACTGAAGTAAATTCTCTAAGAGGCTAGAGCTCCTGCTAAATTTTCTTTGAAATCAGAATTTTCAAAGGAAACAATAAGATTTTGTTTCAAAAGCCTTATAATTTTTTTCTATAGGATTAATATTTTTTAATATTTTTTATACAAATAAGATGGGCCTTTTTTGAGAAATGCATGAACAAAGTTTAATGTTAAAGACTTTTTCAATTGGAAGTATGTCCGGTAGAAACCAACAGTACATGTATTAACTGTAAACATGCTATGCCGCAAGTGGCAACGATGACATAAGGTAGGCGGCGCATGAGGCTCCACCGCGTTGCGTCTCAATGCTGGTGGTGCACAATTTCTATGCAATTAATGTCGGGGCTGGTATCGTGTCATCTCTTCTCAAAGAATATTAATTGTAATTCTCCTCGGTCGAATTTCCCATGTAATTTTATATGGAAGAAATTTTACGTTACTTAAGAAAATATCTATAGCTACCAAAATTACAATATTTAGTAACCAGAGGTACATGATACTTAAAATTACCCTTTATATGGAGTAAAATTATATTTAAAACTCTTGCTTTCATTTCTATAAATACAATCTATTTTTTTTTCAAAATACAATACATACATATGCACTCATATAAATACACTCACCCCTATAATTGCACATCCTATCCTTCTAACCAACTTTAAAGATTGTATTGGTATATCTTGATATTCGCAAAATCACTAAAGACAACTCGTTACTCTATGTTTTACAAATGGAGGTCCATGCAATCGTGCAAACATGCTGAGGCATAGTATATCTGTTTTACTCTAGTGCACTTTCTTCAGTTTTGAGATCGCTTCATTGGGATTGTTGAAGTTGCGAGCGTGCCAATTAATTTAACTCTATAATTGATAAGGAGATAGAACGATAAGTCAGTCGGCCGATGAGACGATACGAAATCTTGCTATCGGCTGGTCACCGATAGGGTTGAGATAATCATCGATTATGTCTGATATACTCTTTCTATTGGCTGGTTACCGATAGGGGTTGAAGCCGTTCATCAGCTAGAAAGCTGATGAAGGCGATGTCGACGAAGAAAATAAAAGATACATCGACTATAGAGCCAATAACATTTTAGAATAGAGTAGTCAATAAGTATGTATCTGTACTCCTTTCATTGACTGGTTACCGATAGAGGTTATAGTACTCGTTTATCGGCTAGAAAAGCTAATGAAGACATGCGATAGTAAGGAATAAGATAAATAACCCATCGGCCACAAAGCCGATGGTGTTTCAAATAAAATATGCGATAAATAGTAAGAAACGAGACACAATCTTTTGAAGATATGAAACTCAACAACCACCGTGACTATATCGTTAGAGCCAACCTTAATAGATCATACTAAACCAAGACGGTATAAGGCGAAAACTAACGGCAATGAGACGACGAATGCTAGATTGAACACGCGGATAGAAGGAACGGATGAACCCATCGGCTAGATGAGCCGATGAAAAAAAATCACTGAAGATATATGTATATTGACTGAGAAGCCGATACACTAGACGTGATACTCAATGTGTGGATAACTTATCGCCTGGTCGCTCTGATGAAACATTTTCATAAAGATTTATCGACCCACAATTCAATCTACTATCAACGATCTAGTAGATTGGACCTAACCGATACAGCATGAGACCGATAATAGTAGAAGAAGCTCAATAAAGTGATAGAACTACGTGAACGTGATGTGATGTACGTGATCGGATTAAGAGATAAAACCTAATCGATGTAGCCTTAGGTAGAACGAATACACTAAGATAGTGGTGGGACTTACCTGTTTGCTAGAGATCGGACTTACTCGATGTAGCTTAGCGTCGAGAGCTAGAATCCGCCGGTAGAAATCTAGATGAACTAGAGTGGCGATGTGCTGAAATTGTATTAATCAAGAAATAATTTACAATGTCTCAGAAAGTCTATTTTTATACCCTGGAGTTACAAGAGTCCAATAAGGTTACAAATAATCTCCAGACGTTATTTTCTAAATATAAAAGGAAACTATAAGTTAATAAAACGAATTAAATGTGACTATCGTACAAGATATATTATATAAAGATAAAATATTATACCGTGGTTTTTACGGCTGCTTCTCAGATTTGGTCCCATCTACATAATTTTTTGTCTTTTGACTAATCTAAATCCATCCTCAATCCATCCAATCAACTCTTTCACTGTATCAATCAAAATCTTTTTATAAGTCGATTGACTCTTCGATCCTAACCGTGAGGTTTATCAAATGTTAGTGCAAATAGCTCTTGATAGGTATATAGCTTAGCACTAAAAGAAAAATTAGTTATATTTATAAGTATCTGGTTAATTTTATATACATCTATATCAATTAATCTTCACTGTATTATAAGGTGAACCAATAGTGATACAATATTGCATATCTTTTTTATTTTTTAAATTAATATGATAATTTTTACACTTACGAGCTAATGTTGTGTTTCCTTTTCACCCTTGTTAATAGAGTATATTAGATATTATGAAATTTGGTTTAAAAAGATTTGCAGAAACAACTCTCAAAATGTGCTGTGTTAATTAACTTACTATGATCAATCAACTCTCAAATGCGTGCCATTTCAACAACATTAATGACGCAAACAGCTGGGGTTTGATGAAAATCGTTGATCACATGCCATATAATTGAGTTGGTGCGTGTTTCCCCGCAGTAAAAGCTTCCTAAAAAGGAACTCCAGAACAGACGCAGCGCATCCACCAATCATCCAGATGTACAAGCCCTTATTTAAACCGAACCAAATCAATACCAAATTAAAAAGTGCCATAAACTAATGGAGCAGACACAGCTTGATTGTGATACTATATTGCTCTAGGGTTAAAATAGGTCACGGTTTCTCTGCAGAATCAAAAGGGATCTTAAGAACCGTTTCACAATCTTAAGATGTCCTTCATGTTCAAGGTCCAAATCCCAAGACGTGTCAATTAAGAAATCAGGAATGAAATTGGAGATCAAACACGATGCATATGTTTGAAACTTTTGATTCGGGTCATGTACCAGCAGCTTAGACTTAATCGGGATCTCAATGATCTAGATGAAAAGATTTGAATTTAATGGCACTACGAAGACTAGCAGGAGAAAAACTACCAACCTATAGAGTACAAAGCGACAAGGTCAAGAGAAAAGGGTGGTGTTATGTTGTTGAAATATTCCAGCAAGTTCATCATATCAGATGAAACATCCAAGGACTATTAGTGGACTAGTGCATTTCCATGTAGGCAAGGTAACTTGTTGAGCATGAGATTTTTCACTATCAATTCTTAATTACTCAAACTTTATGTAAGTGTAATTAATCTATAGAAGAAACTGACGTACTGATGTCACATCAAGCTAAAAGGTCGTAGAGTATGCATCACGAATTACACCCTCATTTCAACGATCATACAGATAGAACCAACCAATTTATTTCACGGATCTAAAATTTGCCACATTAACTAGAAAAAAAAATAGTTACTCTCCATCATCAGATCTTCATGAGTATAAATTATAGTGACAACGATTGATCGGTATCGGTATAGTTATATAGGTTAGGTCAGCAAGGACAGAGCCTTTCAATCCATAGTTGTACTGTTTGGTTATAAAAAATGCAAATTAAAATAAAATAAAAATTACTAAAGTGTCTCTCATTAATGAAAAATTAGTATTAGTGAGTGATAGATAATAATAGATAACAGATATTAAAAAAATAAAACTCATTGATTTGCTAAAACATATCAAATTCAATTCAATTGAATATGCTCGTGGAATAATGTGTATATATATATGGGTGAGTGATTAAAGCGTTATAGTGTGTAGTGTTTTTATCTAGTGCGTTTTAAAAGAATTACTCGGGAAAGTTCAGCAATTTCCCTTTTCTTACGATTATAGACCGAGGTCACCGAACCGATCCTATGTTTTTCTACAGTGGCTTACACGAACGAGAGCAAAATGCCAAGAATCTGGGGTACTGAAACGGACGGCCGAGATGACGCGTGGCCGCCGAACCACGCGTCGACGCAAAAGGCCATGACCCACAAGATGACCTCCTGGTCTCCTACACCAGGCCGCGCCAACGTGTCGCCGTGCATCCATCCCAAGGCCACGGTGACGACGTGTCCGTGCGCCGTATCCCGCAGCCCCGTCCTGCGTGGCGCGTGCGGTCGACACGCGCCTCCCGTAGGACCGGCCGGTCGTGCCCGCCGGCCGCAGCGATCAACCTCCTAAAGCGAAGCTGACCGGACCTCCCTAACTGCCACCTCCTTGTCGGATCATCGGAACGGCGCCCGTGCCCGCTAAGCCGCGCCCACGCGGCACGTCACCACGGCCACCTCCGTCTCCAAGGCGTACGGGGCTACGGGTACCCCACGGCCGCGTCGTCCTCTCCTCCTGGTATTTATAAGAGCGCCCCGAGAGAGAGCGCTCACCACACCGACCTCCATAATTTCCCAAGAGAGATACACCAGCCCAGAACAAGGCGTCGAACACCTTAACGCCATTACCGAAAGGCCTCGAGAGAGACGGATTCGGGTGGGTTTGCCGTGTGTGTGGAAGAGAGAGGGTAGTGGGAAGTGAGAAGGGGCCCTGGCGATCGCCGGAGGGATGACGACGGGCGCGGCGGATGCGGCTGCGGGGGCGGCCCCGGCGTCGCCGGTGGCCGCTGCTGCTGCTGCGGCGGCTCCCGAGGTGGCGGCGAGGGACGCCGTGATCGGGTGGTTCCGCGGGGAGTTCGCGGCGGCGAACGCGGTGATCGACGCGCTGTGCGGACACCTTGCGCAAATCGGCGGGGACACCGAGTACGATGCCGTGTTCGCCGCGCTCCACCGCCGCCGCCTCAACTGGTTCCCCGTCCTCCACATGCAGAAGTTCTACTCCGTCGCCGACGTCACCGCTGAGCTCCGCCGCGTCGCGGACGCCCGCGCCTCCGTCGCCTACTCGGAGGAGGAGGCGGCGTCCACGGTGATCCACGAGCCCATGGATGAGGTTGTCGTCATGGCCGCCGTGCCTGAGCCGGAGCCCGACCTCGACCATGATCCTGTACCTCAAGATCCGGCACCGGAGGCGGAGACTGACGGCGCCGTCAACAACCCCGTCTCCCCCACTGCCGCCGAGGTGCTGGACCACGAGGCGGACGGGGAAGATTCCTCCGGAGATTCGTCGGAGCGGAAGGCACCCTCCACGGAAGATGACGCCGTCGCTGACGGACGTAAGTACAATCATCCCCGCTAATTAATCCTCGTATGCGCATATTAATTACATGTGCTTCATAGCTTTTCTACAACCATCGTTGCTTCCTATTTTCGGCATCCGTATTCCTTTTCATGCCAAATCCGTCATCGTTTCCGTTAGTTCATCCGTCGAATGGATCTCCAGTTTTGGCCCGCTTCAGTTGGATCTGGTCGTTTCCTGTGGATTTCTCTCCAAGTTTTATCCTCTAATCTCCTATTTTTTGGGGGTTAACGAAAAAGTGATTAAATTGGGCTTTCAAACGATATCTTTTTACGGTAAATACCATTGCAAAAGCGGCAGGGTTAGAACTACCAGAACTGGCGCACGGGTCCATCACGCTTGGTGGTTAGGAGAAAAAATGGAGCCCGAGGGCCAATTATTCAACGGCGCATCAAATGCGGAGCCATGATTCTTTATAGGATGGGAGATCGTACGGCGGGGCAGTGCTCCTCCCGGTCAATCAACGCCGTCCGTGCCGGCGGCGGCGGCACGGCCATGCCCGTGACCTCGCTAAAACCCTCTCGCTTTATTGGCTTCTCTCCACCCACGCCGTTCGATTCCTCTCCTTTCCTCCGCCCGCCTCCACGCGTCCCGCCGCTGATTGGCTCGGCGTAAAATATTGCCGTGCATGTGTGGACGGCCGGAGATCACCAGATTCGGCTTGCTGGTTAGCCTGGACAAAAGACTGTATGTACCTCCTCACCTGGAGGAGATGGCGTGATGCGTGACAGTGTGGCGCCAACTTTGAACAGGCGTTTTTCTCTTCAATGAGATAAATGCTCTTGAAAAACTCTGTCATGAAACTGTTGACTTTTTTATTTAGGAGAAATACGTAGTAAGTTGGTGTGATTTAAATTTTTGTCTTGTGTTGTTGCATGCTATTCCGGTGTTGTGCGTGTAGAATTGTCTTCAGCATTTTGTCCTGGTTTGCAGTCTCAAAAACGTAATTAGGGATGATCTCCGTCGTCCTCTTGCTCGAGTGAAGATTATCTACTGCTCGTCTCCTTCTGCCTCGAGGCAAGCAAGTGTAGCAATCAAACATGAGAAATCATAAAAACGCATTTAAAAGAAAAAAAAAGGAAAGTGTGATTATGTCATCCTCGCCTTGGGCTACGAGCCCTAAAATAACAAAGGATGGTTTTTGTTAAATAGATCAGGTTAACTGGGTCAGCGCATCAGGCTTGTTATTGTTGGTTTGGCTTAGATATGGTATTGCACGGGCTAGGCCGTGTCTGACCGGTGGTGTAACCCCGTCTAGTCCATTTAGTAATTTTATGAATTTTTTAATAATTTTTTTCACTTATTCCATATTTTTCCATTTTTTCATAAGTTTCTATATTTTTCCTATTTTTCTTTTTTTTCAAAAAAATCACATATTTTTTAATTTTTTAGTCTAAACAGACTGTCAAACTAGTTTGACCCGTTTAAACCTTGATCGGATCATGTCACGGGCTGGCTCAACACAGATTATTTAGTAGTCGGATTAGGCATCGAATCGGGCCGCTCGTTTGATATCTTTATTTTTGCAATTGTTGTGCAAAAAAGCAAACAAAAGAAAGTGAATTAGTGTATTAAAAATGCAGAGCTGATAGATTAAATGAGAAAAATAGTACTCCTACTAAGTGGCACTACTGCAACGTGCATCTCATGAGGGGTGCCAGGCCATGTCAGGCTGCGCGGTGGAGCCAGCCAGTGCGTCGCGCGCCGCGACGGCCCGTCTGATCGCAATCAAACGGAGCCAGACGCTGCGCAGAGTTAAATGGACCCGCATGAGACTCACCGGGTCACCGTGGAAATATCAATCCGTTCGTGCCCAACCCTGCACGAGTCGATGACCGACTGGACCCAGATCGGGTTCGAGAAGCCAGAATTCCCAGGGTCGGAAGGCTGGATCTGGTGCCGTGCCGATCGGATCGGTCGCGCGGAGTCTGAGCTGTACACGTGGTTGGCCGACATCCGCTGGCTGGTGGTAGCTCGGGCCCACTGGCAGCACCCTCTCGAAAGAACGCTTTGTCTCCGCGTGGAGGCAGTGACAGGTCTCGTGTTATTGGGCATTTGGGGCTCTTGGCTGTTGTCGTGAATCTTTAGCCGCCTTGAGGCTGCAACCATCAGTTGGGTTGGTGTGGCGACTGGCGACGGCGTGTAGAACTTTTGAACTTCCATTAGCTTGCACGTGATTAGATCAGCTATAGGTGATTTGGAATTGATAATTCGGGTTAGGGCAGCGTAGCCAGTGCGACGTTATGTTTGTTTCTGCGTTGTATATGGCTGATGTGATCGTGTTCCGCGATTTGAAGACTTGCTAGTTGCTGCTATTAGTCAGCCACCTTTGCAACCAGTCCGGATTACAGAAGATTTTCTGCAATCTCTTCCAATTGACAACTGAGGAACTACACGCGAGTACTTTATTCGAAAAGATAGGAGGAAAAAACAAATTCTTAAGTTTCTTGTGCTAAAACGAGGAAAAAGGTTTTGCTGTGCGTGCTGCATAGGGTGGTCTAATGCAAATCGTCTTATACATTGTCTTCGCCCAATAATTGAACACGTATTGGTCCCTGCTTGGTGCTTGCCCCCACACTTATGCCATGTACTAATGTCCATCCACGCTTCACTCAACTTGCGGGAAGAATCTCCCGTTGTGCTTTCTTCTCTTTATTGCGTTATCACGAAAGGTTCCTCTTTTTTCTCATGCTGTCCATCGAAAATGACATGAAAATGACTACAGCATAGGAGTGCTAGACACTAGGTTATTTCTTCCTGGTTATGATGGGGATTTTGGAAGATCAAGGGGAACTACAGTGTGTCTCAAAATGTGATGGCAAAACGGTAGGTGACAACAATTTTGTGTGAATGCAATTGGGCGAAAGACCGAAGACCTTGGTGACGCGTGACTGTGCCCACTAACGAACTCTTATTGAGGATCTAATTATGCCAGGGCAGAAAAGCTGGTAGAAAGTACATTTTTTATTTTATTAGAGAAGTGCAATAAGTGAAGTGTTGTAAGCGGGCTCAAAAAATTGCTCTCTACTTAGAGAAGAGAGGGGAAGAGAGAGAAGAAAAATATGTTATGGATTTATAGTCATCTATGACTCTATTGTGTATGTATAAGATATGTTAGATATTAATGTTATAGTATATATATTTATATATAACTACTATATATAAATTTAAATTATTAGATTGATTGTAGATGATGAGTTATCTTTTATAGCTACTATTTGACTATACATTTAAACTTCCTATAAGAAGATTTACGATTTTATTGGATTCAGCCTACTATTAATCTGTCGGTGATTGTTCAGCACCATAGCTATTTCGTTTCTCATTTCGTGAACAACATGATAAGAGTCATCAGCTTTTATATGTGTATCTTTTGTGCTTGCAAGCTAAAGGATGAACAGTCAAACTGAATTTTCAGAATGCACTTTCTTTTTAAAAAATAAGGCGTACGACACGGGCATGGGTGCAGTTTTTTTTTTCTAGCGTCACCAGTCATATATACTCCATATCCGTGATTGGAAGTTTTCATGCTTTCTGCTGTTTATCATAAGTTCATTGCTCTTTGAAATAGATGTTTTCCCTGAAACATGGTACCGCGGTTAAAGAATTTTGCATCTTTATTTTTCGAAAACAGAGTTCAAATCTAATTGCTAAGAACATATCACTGTTTGGATGCATCTTTTTTTTAGAACTGTTTGGATGCATCTGAGATCTATATTACTTAGCAGATGATCATACTGACCAAGGATCTCAAGGAGAACACAGCCTACCAGAGAGCTACCCTATCTGTTCTGATCACGAGGAGTGCATCGTCCGCCCTGAGAGGATAAAGATTCAGAAAGGTTTTATGGCCAAGGAATCCGTGAAGGGGCACATGGCGAGTTCCTTCTTTACACCACTCGGCAAACTTTCTGTTTTGAAGAACTAGGAGATGCTGTAGGACTTAGTAGAAATTCCATTCATCTAAGAAGTTCATTTCTTCTAATTGCTGTTTTTGACTGGTGTTTATGACTTCTGTATGATCAGGTTAACGTTGTGAAAGGCTTGAAGATTTATGAAGATGCGTTCACAACTTCAGAGCTCATGAAGGTTGCTGATTTCATCAATGAAATTCGTCGGGCTGGCAGAAATGGAGAGCTTTCAGGTTAGTTGGTGTTTTTGTTGCTTAAAAACACTTTTGTTCGTCAAACGTAGTTTTAGAGCTCCCTGATATGGAGTATGTTTGCATGTTAACGTTAGGTGCTATTTATTTTCATACTTTTTTACTTTTGTCTATTTATCGTCGGTGCTATCCAACTGATTCTTCCAAGATATCAGAAATATTCTTGCGTCCATAGCACTAAAGTTGGTCCTAGGTCAAGCATTGCTACCTTTTTCTATTTGTGGTGATTATTTTGTTTGATATTCTTTCGTCGTAACTGACTCCAATATCTGGATGTCTAGTTCATAACAACTGTCGTCCATATATTTCACATAATATTGTGTTAGAAGCAATAGAAAATGAAGCTAAGACATTGAAGTTTATACACTTCTTGCATAGATAGGTACCACCTCCAGTCATCCTAATCAAGTAAAAGTATAATTTGCATTTGACAAGATAGTTACTAATCTTGTGCCTACAATACCAAATGGACTCGGGCATGTTATTGGTTTTAACTTAATCCAACTAACCATTAGTTCTCAAGTTCTCTTAAAATGACAATAGAAGACGTCGAGCAAGTGTATAGTTTAATTATGATAACATGTTAGATCGCTTGTCTTATTAGAATAGGTTCTGCAAGACATGCTAACATCCGTCCCAAAGTTGTGCACCACAATACATTGATCCAAGTAAGATCTCAACTTCGTAGCCTTCTTTGGTTCCTGAGTATGATTGCATCTTAAGATTTAACATAGGACCCACATCGTCAGTACACTTATAACAAGTTTAGTTTCGTCAAAATCTCCATATGCAAGTAAGCCATCTGAGCTTTACTAGTTAAAGAATTTCCTTGTTTTTTTCTGTGGGAATAGAATTTCCCTCTGTTTTTTTTTGAAAGGGATAGCAATTCCATATTGGCTCTGTTGATTGTTCATGTTTGGCTATGTTAATTGTTTCTACCTACCTTGTACCTTGAAATGTGGCCCTCCTATTACATTTGCCTTTGTTGGTATCAATTTTGTCAGTTTGGAGCTAACTCTGTAGTTCAAAATTTAGGTGAAACCTTCATATTCTTCAACAAGCAGATTAAAGGGAACAAGAGGGAGATCATTCAGCTTGGTGTCCCACTATTTCAGCCCACCACAGAGGAATCTAATTGTATGTTCAGAAAACTAGACAACTCTACTGTGATTTTTTTGAAGTGTGGCATAGCAAATTTGCATGAATATGTCTTATCCACACAATGTAATGGCCTAGTGAATGATGGTTTACAACTTTTCATTCTTACCTCTGCGTACAGGTCACATAGAAGCAATCCCCCTTGTCCTCCAGGCTGTTATTGATCACCTTGTTCTTTGGCGTTTAATACCAGAAAGCAGGAAACCAAACAGTGTCATCATCAACTTCTTCGATGAGGTAGGTACTGGTTCCCTTATAAAAGTATGACAGTACACTTGACGAACCCAAATGCCCCTTGTCTTCTGTACTTCGTTAAAATTTGTCATATAATATTGAATAGAATTGGAAGTATGGTTAGTGTAGCGGTCCTAAAAAAGGAAAAAGATAAAAAATGTGATTTTAAGAGAGGAACATCATTATAATGGAGGAAGACACCAACAATTTGGAAAAAAAAAATCAGTGCAACGAAGGGGCATATAGTGGCACATCTCGAATATCTGTTAAATTGTAATGGTATGGTTTTAAATAGGTAAATAGTAATAGTATTTTTTAAAACCACGAAAGTTATAATGGCATATCCGATTAACCCTTATAATATAGTAAATTCACTCTTGGTGTACATGTCAGAACACGTTCCTGTACTCTCTTCTTTTTCTACTAGTGAAGGCTGAAGATAAGTATAAAAAAACGAAAGCGAAGAAAAATTTAAAATTTCTAACATATCTACTTCTCCCATATAGTGCTTTGTTTGACCTTGATGACTTCCTAACCCTTTTACTCGTTTGGAATTTGGATGGCCCCCAACCCATCATCACCATGTGTAGAACTAATATCCTGGTCCATGGCCTGGATTTACCCCATGGCAAGCGTAGGTGATGGAAAATCAGTTGGACTTTAGGTCGCATGTTTTTATGAAGATCTTGAGCTTGCTTGATTTCCAATTTTTTGCTTTGGATACAGAAAGTCAACTTTAGTACCAGGACATCAGTAATTTCCTTAGACAAGAACTCAACTGCATATACGAACAAAAATCCTTGCTCAAAAGTCTTTTCCAGGTGCTGCTCTCTGACAATCTGACTCAATGGTGGATTGTTTGACAGGATGAACACTCGCAGCCCTACTTCAAGCCTCCCCACCTGGACAACCCAATCTCCACTCTCCTGCTGTCCGAGACTACGATGGCATTTGGAAGGTCACTTGTCACTGACAGCAATGGCAACTACAAGGGACCCCTTACGCTCTCACTCAAGCAAGGGTAAGCATTGACATCATACTGACATCTGCTTGTTTATGGAGTTAGTATAGCATACATGAGCTCATGGCGTCTCTGCGTCGAATTTGCAGGTCTCTCCTGGTGATGCGCGGGAACAGCGCGGACATGGCTCGCCACGTCGTGTGCCCGTCGTCCAACCGACGCGTGAGCATCACGTTCGTGCGCGTGAGGCCGTCGACGCCGGTGGACCTCAGCCCGCTCCCGTCTCCCACCAAGGCCATGACGCTATGGCAGGCACCGCCGCCGCAGCAGCAACAGCCGATCCCGGCGCCCGGCATGCAGCAGAAGCCGCAGCACGGCGGTGCCATCATCGGCTACGCCCCGGCGCCGCAGGCCGTGCTGGCGCCTGCGTGGGGCATGGCCGTCCGCGCGGCGCCCGTCATGATAGTCGCCACGCCCGCGCCGGCGAGGCCGATGGTGATGGCTCCCGCCGGCGGCAACAAGCGGATGAGCCGCAGTGGCACAGGCGTCTTCCTGCCGTGGACGGTCGGGCCCAAGAGGTACAACAAGCACCTCCCGCCGCGCATCCAGAAGCGCCGGTTCTCGGCGATGATGTCGCCGATCGAGGCCCAGGGCTGACACCAACGTTACCTCACCGGACCTCGTCAAGCCTCGCCGGCGTCGTCGTGGTCACCATTAGGCCGCATTTTCTTCTTCTTTGAGGCAAAAAAAAAAAGGAAAGGAAAAAAGTCGAAACGCGCTGGAAGTTCAGTCTTAATCGGTGTCCTCTCTGTGAATTTTGTTGTCGAAGTGGTGACTGGTTGTTTTTGTTTGGTCTGCCTGTAATTTAGCCGGATGTGAGTAGCAGAAATGGAAGCGGTAGAATATATGGGTAGGCATAGCTGAGCTCAGGTTCAATCAGGAACATTGTTTTCTTTTTCCCTTTTGGTTGCGAGAAAGAACTACTGGATGGATGTTCATGTCCCGCTGAGTTTGCTTTAAGCTCTAAATAGTAAAGGTAGGTGTTGCTTACTTTTTGGTTTGTACCAACAGATGTACCTAGTTATGCTTATGCACCGATTTTATTGGTTTGTATATAGGATTTGCCAGAACCAATCGTTGAGTTATGCTCCTAGGAAGAGAAATAAGAGATGTGTTAACGCTAAAATTTAAAAAGCCTAATAATAAATTAGAAAGACGATTGACTGAAGCATAGAAGTGTCCGATTGCTATAGGAAAGAAGCCGATTGAACTGAAGCAAGGAAAGACTCGATCCTAGAATAGAAGATTATCTAGATAAGACCGAGTTTGAGAAGAAGCCGTGATTTACGGCAGGGTATTCTATCCTATCTTATGTGGAAAATAAGATTTAATTAGTTAGTTAACTTACTTAGAGATATTTTTCTTTATCTTTGTTAGAAAATAACGTTCGATAATTATTGTAAATGTGTCGGATTCTATAAACCCAAGGTATAAATATAGACCACCTGAAAACATGTAATCATCAATCCTTCGATCAATACAAACTCGACGTATCACCACCCTAGTTCATCTAGGTTTCTACTGGTTGAGTCTAACTCTCGACGCGGGGCTGCATCGATTAGGTCCGATCTTCGGTGAAGGGGTAAGTCCCGTCACTATCTCGATATATCTTGTTCTGTCTAAGGCTGTATCGGTTAGGTTCGACCTCTTAGGTCGATAGGATGTATCGCATTACGTTTGTGCAGTATCTATCGGTTTATCAAGCTCTCTCCATCATCGTCAGTCTCATGCTGCATCGGTTAGGTTTGATCTACGAGACAGTCGACGGTGGAATGAGCTTTAGGCCTATAGGTCTTTGTACGATGTTTCATCGGAGTGTTAGCCGATGAGTTATCTATACGTTGAGCATCACGCCTAGCGTATCGACTCCTCGGCCAATATGCACTAGGTCTTTAGAGACTTTTCTTTAAGTGTCATGCCAAGCGCGTCGGCCTTCCAGCCGATGCGCGCCTGTCTCTAGAGAGACGTCCACTCATCAGCTTAGCTAGCCGATGGGTTCGCTTCGCCCTTACTTCAACACGTCCGATCCGGCGTTCACCGTCCTATTGTCGTTGGCCTCGTTCTCGTGTTGTCTCGATTAGGTCCGATCTTCGAGATTTGGTGCCAGCTGCATCGTCACGGTGAGCGACGGGTCTCGTGCTACCATCTCCATCATGTGTCTCCGTCAGCTCTATGGCCGATGGATCAGGGCCTCGTGTCTGCTACACCTGGAGGCGTCATATCCTTCGTCGACATCCGTCTACGCCTACATTGACTCCCTAGCCGATGGAAGGGCGCCCTGATTCCTATCGATGACCAGCCGATAGCAGGAGCCATCCAGACGTGGCCGATGACTAACTTGATCTTATCAGTAGCCAGCCGATAGCGAGGGCTCGTATCGGCCTGTCGTCCTACTGACCTGTTCGCCTTACCTCTTTGTCAATTGTAGGGTCAAATTGACTGGCATGCTCGCACCCACACCGTTGCACTAGAACCGACCGAACCCACGGGCCTCGCCGCATGTACCTTAAGCCACAGAGAGAAACCGACTGGCCTGCACTGGAGCTAAGCAGGCCTCTCAGGCGTCGGCGTGCTCGCGCCAAGATCCGGTACGAACATATTTTTTTGCACGCCTGGTGGGACCGAAGGTTTCATTCATTAGCCGATTAGAACCATACTTCGTTCATCGGCCGGTGGTATAGAAATCTTTATTCATCAGCTGATTGGATAGGATTTTATTCATTGGCTGGAGAAACCTGAAGATCGTTTGTTGGCTGAAGATCCTTTATCGGCTGGTGTGATATAATTCCATTTATCAACTAGCGGGACTATACAATTGCCTGATTAAAAGTCAGAATTTTTTACTCATCAACCCGGGGGCATCTTGTTATCAATATGTCTAAAGAAAATATTGATTCCAAGGCATATTCATCCGAAGAAAAAGCCGATGAGGATTTTATAGTTCCAGTTACCATGGATGATCTTAATGAAGACCAGAGGTATTATATAGAGCAGAATATGAATAACTTTCAGAAGCTCTGTTTGAAATCCTTCAGTATGACTAAACAAGGGCCGATTCAAAAGGCGCAGTTACGAAAATGTGTTTTGATGAAGGAATCAAGCCATTCATCACTGGTGAATTCTCCCAAGCCGTTGCAAGAGATGTTCAACAAAGCATTTTATCAAGCATTCAGTAATCCATCAGGAGTATGGATGGATACACTATAGGATCTGATCAAGAAGACGATATAAGAATCATTAGCTCAAGAGCCTAATCAAGATCATGTATCTTTGCTGATAGAGATGAAGTTATCTCAGAAAACTTGGCAAAACAAGAGGGACCTATCAGCAAACATGTATCCACCAACACAAGATCGATTCGGGGGGCAAGGCAGGAGGTACCTCCAGAGTTCTTTCAGAGTAATTATTATGGAGAGTATCACAGGCAAAATCAGGTACCATATCCACCTCCACATGATTAGGGAGATATTCTTAGGGAGAAGTATTGGTTAACTAGAATTGTGGACACAGTGAAAGAACAATTTGGTATCAAACCCAATGATCAGACAGTTATGTATCGACACCCTTATCCAGAATGGTTTGATAGAGTTCCATTGCCTCGCTGATATATGATACCAGATTTCACCAAATTCTCAGGGCAAGACGATATATCTATAATAAAGCACATTAGTCGATTCTTAGCACAGTGTAGAGAAGCATCGGCTGAGGAAACTCTCAGAGTCTGTTTCTTTCCATTATCTCTCTCTGGATCGACCTTTGCATGATTTTTTTCATTACCACCGAACTCGATTAAAGGATGGGCCGATCTAGAGCAGCAATTTCATAGATATTTTTTTGCTAGGATTAAAGAAATGAGATTGTCAGATTTGATATCAGTTAGACAGAGGTCTAATGAGTGAGTTTTAGAATACATCTAACGTTTCTAGGACATCAGAGGCCGATGTTATAGTCTTGTTCTGAGCGAGGAACAGTTAGTTGATTTGGCCTTCCAAGGGCTATCGAGTCGCATCAGGTGGAAATTTTTTTCCCAAGAATTCAAAAGTTTAGTACATCTGATGCATGCAGTATCAGCTTACGAGAGCCAATTATCAGTAAAAGAGGAGATGTCGAAGCATTGGAGGCCTGAGGAAGAGAATTTCGAAACATGAGCCTTCATACTTCGAAATCAGGGGGCATGTGTTAACTCTAAAATTTGGAAAGCCTAGCAATAGATTGGAAAGACGATTAAATGAAGCATAGAAGTGTCCGATTGCTACAGGGAAGAAGCTGATCGGACTGAAGCAAGGAAAGACTCGGTCCTAGAATAGAAGATTATCCAGAGAAGACCGAGTTTGAGTAGGAGTCGTGGTTCACGGCAGGGTATTCTATCCTATTTTATACGGATAGAAAGATTTAGTTAGTTAGTTAACTTTCTTAGAGATACCTTTATCTTTGTTAGAAAATAACGTTCGATGATTGTTGTAAACGTGTCGGATTTTGTAAACCCAGGGTATAAATATAGGCCTCATGGAAATATGTAATCATCAATCCTTCGATCAATATAACCTCGGTACATCGCCACCTTAGTTCATCTAGGTTTTTACTGGCGAGGTCTAGCTCTCGACGCGGGGCCGCATCAGTTAGGTTCGATCTCCAACGAAGGGGTAAGTCCCACCACTATCTCGATATGTCTCATTCTGTCTAAGCCTGTATCGGTTAGGTACGACCTCTTAGGCCGATAGGATGTATCGCATCACGTTCGTGCAGTATCTATCGGTCTATCAACCTCTCTCCACTGTCATCGGTCTTGTGCTGCATCGGTTAGGTTTGACCTACGAGACAGCCGATGGTGGAATGAGCTTTAGGCCTATAGGTCTCTGTACGACGTTTCATCGAAGTGTTAGACGATGAGTTATTTATACGTTGAGCGTCATGCCCAGTGTATCGGCTTCTCGGCAGATATGCACTATGTCTTTAGAGACTTTCTTTTGAATGCCACGCCAAGCGTGTCGATCTTTCAGCAGATGCGCGCCTGTCTCGAAAGACGTCCTTTCATTGGCTTAGCTAGCTGATCGGTTTGCTTCGCCCTTACTTCAGCACGTCTGATTCGATGTCTACCGTCCCGTTGTCATTGGCCTCGTTCTTGTACTATCTCGGTTAGGTCCGATCTTCGAGATTCGGTGCCAGTGGCGTCGTCACAACGGGCGACGGGTCTTGTGCTGCCATCTCCATCCTGTGCCTCCGTCGGCTCTGCGGCCGATGGATTAGGGTCTCATGTCCGCTACACCCGGAGGCCTCATATCCTTCTTCGACATCCACCTACACCTTAATCGGCTCCTCAGTCGATGGAAGGACATCCTGATTCCTATCGATGACCAGCCGATAGCAGGAGCCATCCGAACGCAGCCGATGACTAACTCGATCCTATCGGCAGCCAACCGATAGCGAGGGCTCATATCGGCCCGTCGTCTGACTGACCCATTGGTCTCACCTCCTTGTCAATTGTAGGGTTAAATTGACTGGCACACCCGCATCCGTACCGTCGCATCGGAGCCGACCGAACCCATGGGCCCCAACGCGTGTACCTTGAGCCATGGAGAGAAGTCGACCGACCTGTACTGGAGCTAAGTAGACCTCCTAGGTGTCGACGTGCTCACATCGGGATCCGGCGCGAACAAGATGACCAATTGAAAGTTGCCATTTTGGTTTGAGATACATGGTTGGCATCCTTGCGTTGTATTGAGAATGATTGTAGATAATTGTAACTAGCAGATAGCAATTGCAAGGATAGCATCGATATAAAATTATTCAAATTCTTTTTGCACATGAGTTTTTTTAAATTGAATCTTATCATCATCGGATTTTTAATTTTATATCTTTCAAAATTCATACCAACCGTCACCCCCTACTTCTATGCCACCCCTCTACTTGCTCACGTGGTTTGCCACCACTTCATTCATTGTTGTTAGGATATTTAAAAATCTAACACTGTCTTAATCTGATTATGTTTTTATAGTTGATAGAAGTTATGTGGATCGCTGCCATTCTACTCCTTTATCACACGCCACCCTTTCTCTTTATTGTTAGTGGGATTTTTAAAAATCGTCCCTAATCATTGAGGGTCATTTTTATAGTTTTAAAAGTCCTATCTAACTGCCATCACTCTACCCCTTTACAAAGCACCTACCGTCCCTTATTGTGATATAAAAAAAATCGTACTTATCATCCTTAGGTTCAAATTGCCCCCCTACTTCCTTGCAGCCTACCTACCATCCCTCATCTTTACTGTCATTAGGATTTTAAAAATTAAACACGATCATCACTAGGGTTTCTTTTTATAGTTTTAACCACTGTCACCCTTTTACGACCCGTTCACTGTCACTCCTCTCATTTGAATTTTAAAAATGTAATCTAATTATTGTTAGGGTTTTATTTTTATAGTTTTAAAATTCTCACAAACCAACATCACTCTCTTTGTTGCCCCTTGGCTTGTCGTCTAGCTATTCCTCTTTCTTGTCAATTAGAGATGTTCATGTATGCATGGATGTTTTGTTTGGATACTTTGTAAATTGTCTAGTTTGTATTTGTTGCTCGATCACCTTGACCTCTTTTCATTATGACGTTGTGGCCATGTAGTAAAGCTGACTTTGCTTGGCATGCTTGTTTGCTTGCCTCTGTTTGGACTGCTTGATAGTCATGAACATATATATACAATTTACAACGTCATTCATGACCCCTAGTAAGACTACTACATGGATCCCTTTCTATTGGGTCTTTTTTTTAATTGACAGTTGTAGGTTTTGTTGTTTTGGTAATTAAAATAGAATGTATCTTTGTCTAATCTAGATATAAAATAGAGTCATAATTAATTCTTCTTGAAGTCTTTATATATCTCTCTTAATATAAACCTTATAGTTTAATCTCACCATGATCTATTGACGTAGATATTCCTCATTTTCCTTGAAAACTACAAAAAAAATTGGTAAGATATATTTTGGCATCAATCCAAAATGGCCCTAAATGTTCACAAAGTGCTAGATTCTCATGAAGACATGGATTGCATTAATGGTAATTGCCCTAGGCCTAAGTCGGTGTTGCTATTATATATCAATCTCATAAGTAAAAAGGACATGGATAAAAAATCCTAATATAGTCTACCATATAGAGCTTAAACATGTTGGTCGGTGGGTAGCTGTTGTTGGCTCTCTTAGCTATGGACTTGATAGAATTAGAGATAGTTTATGTTATTTTGTTTCTATTGAGATCTTTCAGGCTTGTCTCCTATGATATGAGTAATACTAGTCGGGTTCAAGTAGGACTACGTATTTATTTTCTTATCTAGGATTTATCTCTAAACTTTATCCATATATATGATGTGTCTTTTTTATAAGACTTGGTATATGGTAGTCTTGTCGATATAAGTACATATGTATAGGGTGTCTCATAATCTGAGTATTAGATTGAATTGAATTGATTCTATTGATTGTGCATCCTTGTTTTTTATTTCTTTTTTCCATTTATCCTAACATTTCTTCATATGGATTTTTTATTGAACCGCCACAATTTGCAATCTCTCAACCAATTGTCTTTCTCTGATATGATCCACGAAGGTTTGATCCCAACTCCTAAACAAGTGAGAAACACTTTGAGGTGGATGAAGATCTGACACCACTTAAATAATAGACCAAACCAAGTGAGCATAAAACTGTGTTTAACTGTTTCATTTTTACAATAGAAACAACACTCCTCCAGTTGCGTTTAGCTAGGCTGTATTTTATTAGCAGCACTCCACATTACAGATACCAAAGACATATCTTATCTTAAGTGACACCTTTAATTTCTAGAGACATTTGGTAAGTACCCTCTTAATATTGCGAAGAAAGACATAAGGAGCATGCTAAGCAATGAACTAATCAAGGGTCAATTCCCTATGTGTCCTAAAATTTCACATGATTTCTTGTATGTCCCAGAGATTTGTTTGATCTGGTATATCCCTGAATTTTCGTTTGGATCCTTTATATGCCCATTTCTTTAGTTGATTATTAGTTGATCAATAGTTTTTTTTAAAATGATCTTATTGCCCTTAGCATATTATTGAAAGTTAGAAATTTTCTATATAGGAATTATTTGGCTTGTGAAAAAAAGTAAGGGGTATATTACCGAATGCGTGGTTTTGAATTTCAAAAACTTGAAAAGTAACTTCATTGAAATTACAAAAAAATGTGAAATTTTGCATCAAATTTGAAAAGTGTTTTTTTAATGAATATGCAGTTTGAAAAATGTGGAGTTTTTCATAACCATGTATTCACCTTTTGTCACTATTGTTAGTTCATGCAAAATTTGTTGAAATATGTTTAATATTTAAATTTTTGGTTTTTTCTTATTTAGTGAAAAATTTCAATTTATTTGCAAATAGGTATTTCAGCCACTATAATATCTTTTTATAACTAAAAAAATTATTTAGTGAGGAATCTTATTATTTTTAATATATAAACTACAGGCAGTATGATCATTTGAGAAAAAAAATAATGGTCAACTAACAGAATGGAGCACGTATGAAATCAATATATATAGAAACTCAGATGTATGAAAAGGATTGGTCAAAATTTTGGGTTGACCTTTTGTAGATGTAAGTTTTTCTTTTCCACTACTAAGTCTCTTCTCATGTTGGAGGAGGGGAGTGGTCATTGCCTTCTTTTTCTCCCCTCCCCTCTCCTGTTTCTCCATGGAAATCTAATGGGTAGGGGGCATAAGCCCCCATAAACCTCCAAATGTAATGTGCCACCAGTGGGTATTTTCATGCAAGAATTTAGAATACGTGTGACAAATCAACATCATTGTAGTAAATACAATAGGCGATCATGCATGCAATTAACGAACCAAATGTGCACTATCACATGCAACTCTATGAGAACACTTGTATAATCGTTTCTTACATTCTTCATGTTCATAGCCAGGGAAAATTGATGTCTGACTTAGCGTTAACAAATTTCTTTGTTACTACTTTGATGAACTAAAGAAGTTTTTACCTATGGTAATAAATATTTGAGACGTATAATTTACTCATGTTAAGTATAGCAATACAGGGTAGATAATACAAGTCTCTAATTTGGACTTGCGCTCATTGCGGCCAACTAATAGAAACATTTATATCCACGATGTGATCTAAGCAGAGGAGGGATGATTGGATGAACAAGGAAAGGAAAAACAAATGAAAAGGGACGGCCAACGGCGGTGAGCGTGGTGCATGCAGCAACTAATGACGGCATGCACGGTGAGTAGCGATCGGTGGAGTGAGGAGCATGCAAGTTTATCAATAGCATGCTCATGCTATCAACGCGGGCTTAGGCGAAAGGTTCAGAGTGGCTAGAGGTTCAGCAAGGCTGCTCTTCTGGTGAGGAGAGCAATGCAGGCTTGGGAATATGGGCCCTAGGCATGAGGGGCTTGAGCATGACAAGGAGGCTAAAGGGTTGGGCTCAAAAGAGACAATGGCGACAAGGAGACATTCTGCTTCGACGAGGTACTTTTCTACTGATCCATTTTTTGGCCTAAGACATAGGGCATTCAGTTCTTGGTTTTGGTCACTTGCAAATGAATCAAGCTCAGAGGGCAAACATGTAGGAACCATTTGGCATGAGGAGGAAAGACTATGTGATGAAGTAGGGTCGTCAAACAATATTGTCCGGCGTGCATTGGCAAAAGGCTTCACCATAGATAAAGTTTTAGTGGTAGGGGACTATCTTCTCGGTGCTAGCCCTTCCTCTAAGGTAAGGCCTTGTTTCGGTGATGTAGGTTCAAGAGTTAAGGGGCGTCTTATAAGGAGAATGATGGAGGTTGTGGCTCACTAAAGATCACTAGCTTGCAAACCCTAGAAAGGTCTACTCTTGAAACCTAGGGTTTCGTTGATAAGGACTTTGGGTGACTTTTTTTGCTGGATTCCCTAGGTTGAAGAGAGGGGAAACACAGGTTCAACAAGCGAGCATTATCAGAGAAGATGGTGCTAAAGCATCATCCGATATGACGAACCTTGATAATGCCAAAAACTAGCTATCAAATTTAATGTTTGGGAGACAACATGCGTGGGAACTCGAGAGACAGGGAGATTGGTCTGGTGGACTATTGTGTCTACTGGTCTTCATGGGCTGAAAACTTTTATTTTGATTAGCACAAGGAAAAGCTCTAGCCAGTTTTTGGTTATGCCACAGATTAAGTCGATTTTTTTAGTGGACAGAGAAGCACGTCTAGGCCACACAATCACAAAACTCATCTTTACAAATCAAACACTTTAGCTTTGGCATTCGTTCAGGGGGAGCAAGGCAAGATAGTTTCCATAAAGATGTAGGTAGTGGATGGAGGAAGAGAGAGCGATGGTGGTCGTGTGGGAGCCATGAACTAGGGGAAAGGGGTCACAATAGCTTTGATAGTCACAATGTAGTGTTTAGGGCGTATGAGGAGTTCTTTGGTGATGATAGGTTTGATGGTAGCAAGCTAGCTCCAAGACTTGGTTTTTGTGCCCTAGTGGCGAGATCGGGGATGGTGGCACCGTGGTTTTTGTCCATTGTGAGTATGGAGTTTTGGCCCTTGTCTGGGAGGTGGAGTGCATTAAGACCGAGACATGGCGTGCCTAGGCAGGCAGAGATCTAGTATGGTCATGTTAACACTAAAATTTGGTAAGCTCCGTAGACAGGATCAGAAAGCCGATTAGATTATAGAAAGAAGCCGATTGATATAGAGAAAGAGCTGATCGGATGCATGAAGATGTATTCAATTTAGTCAAAGATAGAAGTTTATGCAGATGAGACCGGGTCTGAGGAGGAGTCATGAAGACCATGGCATGATAATTGTATCTTTATAAAATATATCTTATAACATATGTAAGTTTAATTAGTTTTGCTATGTTCTTAGATATAGTTTCTTTTTATGTTTAGGAAGTAACATCCGAAGAATGTTGCTAATCACAACAAACTCATGTAACCCTATGGTACAAATATAGATTCCATGCAAGCTTGTAAATCATCCACGTAGATCAATACAATTTTAGCACATTATCACCCTAGTTCATCTAGTTTTTTATTGGTGGGTTTTGGCTCTTGACGCGGGGCTGCATCGGTTAAGTCTGATCTCTGGCGAAGAGGTAAGTCCTGCCATAATTCTAGTGTATCTGCTCTGCCTAAGGTTGTATCAGTTAGACTTGATCTCTTAGTCTGGTCGGATATATCACATCACGTTCACATGGGTTCTATTGGCTTATCAAGCTCTTTCTATCGTCATCGGTCTCATGCTGTATCGGTTAGATCTGATCTACTTGACTGCTGGTAGTAGATCAAGACTAGGTCTTTACGCGATGTTTCATCAGAGCAGCCAGCCGATAAGTTATCCATACACTGAGCTTCACGCCTAGTGTATTGACTTTTCAGCCGATATACATATATATTACCTAAAGATTAATCCGCTAGCAATTAATATATTTATGTTAGATCTAGCATCGAGATATAGAGGGTTTCCCCCCATTGACTCAGTTAGCCGATGATTTTACTCATATGCCTACATCGGATCCACAGCCGATAGCAATCGATGGTTTCACTCGGTCCCTCCGTCGTTACATCCGATCTAGCTCCTATCGTTTTAGTGCCATTAGCTTTAGCCTTTACTGTTTTGGTTCAATTCAATCTATTAAAGTTGGCTCTAACGATACCGTCATCGGTGGTTGCTAGGTCTTGTCCATTCGGAAGATCGAATATCGCTCTCTATTGTTTATCGCATATTCTATTTAGAGCGTTATCGGCTCTACAACTGATGAATCTTTTATTTTATTTCTTGCTACTTGTTTATGTTGTTATTGGCTTTCTAGCTGATGCATGAGCACTGCAGTCCACCAGCCGATAGCATGAGTGCATTGAACTCATAGTCGATGGCTATATTAACCCTATCGGCACATCCAGCCGATAGCAAGAGTTCGTATCGATCTATCGGTTGATTGTCTCTATGATCTAATCATATTTATCTTCCTTGTTAATTAGAGGTCAAATTGATTGACATACCTGCAACTCTAATAATCCAAAGACTCCAATGAGCCAAAGGACCTACACCGGAGGTAAGTAAATCTCTCAGGCCTTCGTGTATTTGGGTGCATCGCATCGGACATCCATCGGCTAACTCGCTCGCCTTCTTGGTGCACCTCTCCACCCGGCCTGATCTCCTCGCACAAACATATTTTTTAGCATGTTCGATGAGATAATCGAGAGTGCACTCCAACAAAGACACCTCAAAGCTGAAGGATCTACACTAGAGTTAAGCAGATCTTTCAGGCCTTCACATATTCAGGCATGATCGCATCAAACCTCCATCGGCTAACTCCCTCACTTCATCTCTGTGCGTTCTCTCTGCCTAGTCCAATCTCCTTCGTGCATGAATAGGTCACCAAACGGGAGCATGGCTCATTGAAGGAAGAGTGGGAATGGATCGCAATGGCAGTGGTTCAAATGCTATGACAAGGGTGCAAGCTAGTACTATTAAACTTGAGGCTAGGGTAGACCGTGTGTATGTGCAGGTAACGCGGTCGTCGTTGCTGATACTTCAGATGATCATATGATGGTTGAGTAAGAGAAGACAAATTTAGACTACAATTTAGAGGTCAGCTCGAAGGTTGTGCAAATAGAGTGTGATCAGAACAATGTTGCAGGATCAAGAGCTATTGATAATGGGTTAAAAAAACTTTACAAAAATTAAAATTTGTTCTAGATGCTCATAGAAGGGACATGTGGCTGAACACTCCACATAAGTTTATTGTGACATAAATGATCATGTTAATCATAGATGCCTGATTCAAGAGCAACCTCGGTCTGTTGTGCATGTGGTTGGATATTCGGTGGAAGAATTGGGGTTTTATCACATTCCATATCCACCCCTACAAAGAGGTAAGAAAGTTATTAAGATAGCTCTGATTAAAATGGTGGGTGGTATCTCAGTTGTAGATAGTTGTGCCGGTTAAGTGGAACCTGAAACCATAGAACATGATGAAAATTCTTTTATTGTTACTTTTCCTTCTAAGGAATAGCTTCAGAGATCTATTGCTTTTGGTGAGGCTGATGTGAAAGGGAATGTGATTCCCACTGGTATTGGGTTGCAGTTTGAGGAGTGGCATGAAAAATAAGAAGGCTTTCTGTTGCCTAAGGTGTGGGTTAGAGTGTTTGGGCTAAGAACAAACCTTAGAGAATATCTTAATCTTTAGGCTATAGGATCAATGTTGAGAGATACACAAGTAGTGGATATGAAAATAACTAGAAAAAAAAGAATTTTTGGATAGTTTTTGTGGTTGTTTTGAATCCTAAGATCATCCCTTAGAATTTGGAAGTGGTAATTGGGGATCACTAGTTTGAACTAAAGTTTCAGGTTGAACACAAGGGTTTTGATGAGAATGGAGATGAGGAGGTGTTAGAGCTTGATGATAAGATTTTGGAAGAGAATGGTGGTGAGTAATCCACTGTTAGCATTGTTGCTTCCCTAAGTGGGAGCCAATGGCAAGAGTTGGTTTTGGGAGATAAAATTAGGGTGCAGGCCTTGGGCATTATGGATATGGTTGTTGACAATGCATTGAATGAGATTTGTAATCATGTCATGGCCGAGAATGCCATTTTGGTGCCAGGTGATGAGCTAAATCATTACTACTATAAAAATTGAAGTTGTTTCCATCGCATCCTTTGGTACGTCGTTCGCCTCGCGGCGCACTCCCGCCTGCTTGCGTCCGATTCCCGAGCGCGTCTTCTTCCGTTACAGAGAAGTCTGCGTGGATCGCGTGCACCAATTCGATTTTGCTGTGATGCATTCTCCAGATCGCTATCCGATTCCAACGCCTGCACGACGTGCGGAGACACAACCTGTACGCGAGGGGGAGCCTCGCTCCTCCTTGGGCCCAAAAAAGCGGATGAATCAGTTCATCAGCAGATTCAGCTCGAGGGCATACGTTCGTCCAGTCTATGACGGCTCGCATGCCTCCACATAAAAGCTAGCCCTGCCGTCTGCGTGCGCCTCTGCCTAGGTAGGAGCACACCGGCCATGTCATCGACGTCGATAGGAATGGCACCGCGCCATCGTTCAGCACGGCGCCGGCAATGTGCCTGTTTAGCCTCCTTGAAGTGCACCCCGTCCCACGACACGTACGCGGTACGCCGACGGGTCCGCACACACCGTCGTCCCCGCCGCACCGCAGAACGCCGTCATGTTGAAATTGTACGTGCCGGTGCACGGCCGGCGGCCAGTCCCTGAAGCCGTATATCCCGGGCGAGACGATGACGTCGGTGACGGCGCGGTAGAGGTCGCGTAGACGACGGACGTGCCGGCGTGCATGCGTCGGAGCTTGGCGACCGTGCAGTTCAGCGCGCGGTTGTGGAGCTTAGCGAGGGTGTTCGGCCGTGTAATGTATCTGGGCTGAGGGTCATAGTCGCCGCCGTCGCCACTGCCACCGCCCCCCTGGTAGAGCGTGCGCAGCTGCGGCTCGTAGTTGAGCGGTTTCATGTCAACCAGGCACCACAACCATCGTTGCTCCCAGGGGCAGAGCTACAGTACAACCACCCAGGTTGCCGACAGCGAGGTTCCTGATGAGGGGGACGAAGTAGTCATTCACCCGTTGTAACACACGGATATATTGCTAGTAAAGAAAATATTGATGAACATTTGCACGAGTTGGGCACTATTAATGGAGCAGGGGTGCTGGTCAGTAAGGAAGTGATCCAGGCAGCTAACGTCAAAGAAGTTGTGGTGACACCGTCACGGTCTAGCGCAAGGTTGGCGAAGTCCTGTGATGCACACACTATGGAGAAGAGAAGGCCGCTAGAAGAAATTTGGAGTTTCGGTCAGGTAATGATGCTTAGATTTCGTTCCTTCTTGTGCTAATGCTTCTATTGCTGCTAGTTTACATTATTAGGTGTTGGTTTAGGTAGTTCTCCTAATGCTATTTCAGATTTCGTCCGTGACTTAAAAAGATCTGAGTTAGATAGTTTAGCTGGTAAACTTGCTGTATGGGGTGAGGTGGAGGATATAGATGATGGTTGTACGGTCTTGGATGATGAAAATGAGATTGATAACTGACTCTTGGTCTTTTATGTGGTGATCTAATGGAGGAGGTTATGGATGAGGACAGTTATCATCTAAGTTATGATTTTAAGGCTGTCTTTAAGAAAAACAAATCAAAATCAAGGACAAAGAAAAAAAAGAAGCTAGGACAGTTAGAAAATATAAAACAAGTGTGATATTAAAGGAATTTTTTTTGGAACAGGAGAGGTCTAAGGACTTGGTTAAATTTAAATTTCTTTTGGACACATCTAAAGAGTGGAAACTAGACTTTATTACTCTTTTGAAAGCGGGAAAGAGTGATTCACTATTAGTTGTCCTAAGAATCCTAGAAATGGGAAAGATTTCCTTAGCATTAGATTAGACTTGAAGGAAGGTTGGGAGGTAGTCTATTAGGAGTTTAGGAGTTCATCTTGAGGTGTTTGACATTGCTAACATTGATGAGGGAGACTTTTGTACCAAATTTCATCTAAAAAACCAGGTAGGTGGTTTCCAGTGGATCATTATAGCAGTTTATAGAGCTGTTCAAGAGGAATACAGGAGGCCTTCCTTACCGAGCTAGTACAATCTTGCAATAAAGAATAATTACCTATGTTAATTGGTGGGGTTTTAATATTATTAGAAATCCTCATGAAAAGAGCAACGATAGGTATAATGGCCAAAGGCCTTTCTTATTTAATACTGTCATAGATGCATTAAACTTGCAAGAACATGAACTATCTGTCCGAAAAGTTACGTGGGCTAATTATCTGCCAACACTAACGTTCGAAAAGTCAGATAGAATCCTCGTGTGCACAGAGTGGGAGTAGAAATTTCTGCTCTCGAGGTACAAGCCTTGAGTAGGGACATTTCTAACCATACACCGCTTCTGCTTGATCTGGAGCAGGGCCCGTCATAATAAACAACCTTTGTTTAGATTTGAATTGGGTTGGTTATTATGAGAGGATTTCTATGAGATAGTAGCAAATGTTTGGAGCAAGGAAGATAGGGGCTCTTCAACGATGGAAAAATGGCAGAATAAAATTCATAGACTCCAACAGTTTTTGAGAGAGTGGACAAAAAATATTAGAGGCTCTTTTAAAAAATGAGAAAGCTGATTTAATTGCAAAGGCTGATAGCTACATAGAAAAGGCAGAGAATCAATTATTGACCAGAAAGGAACTAGATTGAAAAACTTTCTGAAAAACATATTAGCACAATTGCTTAGAGAGGAGGATATCAAGTGGTATGAGAGGCAAAAACTAAGAAAGAACCTTTTAGAAGGGGATTGCAACACAAAATATTTTCAGCTATTGGCTAATGGTAATCATAAAAAGACAAGAATTATTTTAGCTCGAGCAAGAGGAAGGTGTAATTAAAGGTGATGAATGGTTGAAAACAACATCACTAATTATTACTAGTGTTTTTGGACACCCGGAGAGAAATAATTTTACCATGGTTGAATCTCAAAGGGAAGATATCCCTCAGGTTTCTGAGCTAGAAAATGATCTTCTTATGAAAACTTTACTGAGGAGAAAGTGAAATGTGCCGTCTTTCAAATGGAGCACAACAAGGCTCCAAGTTGTGATGGTTTCCCCCGCATAATTTTACCAAGTATTTTGGGAAGTGATTAAGGATAACCTGATGGCCATTTTCAGAAATTTCCATAATGGTAATCTTCCTCTTCATAGTCTAAACTTTGGTATTATTACTTTGTTACCAAAACAGAAGGAGCAAGATAGATTCAGCAGTACAGAGCCATTTACATTCTCAATGTTAGTTTCAAATTTTTTTACCAAGGTCTTGTCCAATAGGATAGCTCTAGTAGCTTAGAAGGTTATTAGACCTTCTCAAACAACTTTTTCTACCAGGTAGAAATATTATAGAGGGAATGGTGATTCTTCATTAAACAATACATGAAATGCATAGCAGAAGAGTGGGCTTATTTAAAACTTGACTTTGAGAAAGCATATGATAAAGTTAGTTGTTTTTTTAACAATCTCTAAGAATGAAGGGGCTTTCACTGATTTGGTGTAAGCGGATTGATCAAATAGTGAAGGTCAATAATGAGGTTGAGCATTTTTTTCCAGTCCAAAAAATTATTGAGACAGGGAGATCATCTCTCATCGATTCCATCTAATCTAGTGGTGGATATGTTGTCAATCCTAATTTAGAGAGATCTACGGATTTAGGAATGCTTAATGGGATAATTGGCCTATCTATGCTGTACTATGCTGATGACACTATTCTTTTTATGGATCACGATCTACAGGAAGCTAGAAATATTAAGCTAATGCTAAGCACTTTCGAGAAACTTTCAGGCTTGACAATTTAACTTTTATAAAAATGGATTGTTATGTTCTGGTGGGGCTAAGGATGTTGAGCAGGACTACGCTTTGTTATTTGGTTATGGGGCAGGGTCATACCTATTTAAGTATTTAGTAATCATTATGCATCATATGAAGCTTTTGAATAAAGATTGGTAAAATATTGAAGGGAGATTATAGAAAAAAAGGAAAATATTTATCTAGGGGAAGGGGAGGCTGGTCTTAATTACTTATGTACTAAGTTGTTTGGCTATATTTATGTTGTCTTTCTTCGAGGTCCAAGAGGAATCCTATTGAAGCTAGGTTATTACCGATCACAAAGTGATGAACTTAAAAAAAAAGTAGACTTGCTAAATGGAGTACTCTACGTAGAAAAAAAAACGGTGAGCTTGGAATCCTAAATCTGGATATCTAGAATAAATATTTGCTAAGTGACTATTCAAGCTTATTAATGAAGGCGTTTGGCAGAACTTGCTTAGAAGAAAATACCTATGCAAAAAATAACATTATTAAGGTGCGAAAACAGCCAGGCAGTTTCTTCTTATTACAGGACTTACGAAGGTTAAAGATTTGTTTTTGTCTTGTGGCTATTGGTGCCATGGATCGCAGTTGAGATTTTGGGACCACTGCTGGTTGGGTTATTATCGTCTTAACACTTTATGCCCTGCGTTGTATAATCTGGTTACAAACAAAAATGCTTTGGTAATTGAAATGTTTTCTACTGTTCCACTTGATGTTTCTTTTAGAAGGGCTTCAGTATGGGAACAATTTGTTAGCATAGTATGATTTAGTGGCTAAGGTTGTGGTGGAGCGTTTGTCTGCTAATAATGATAGTTTTTCTGGATGCAAAGGAATGGAATTCTTTTCAGTGAGTTCTATGTACAGACCGCTCATTCTCAAGGATATAGTACCAAGTAAGGTTTTCATTTTGAACTTTGAATTTCATTGAAAATCAAAAAGTTCCTTTAGCACCTTAAGACGGGGTAATTTAAGTACCCTTTTTTTTAATGCGAACGAATCTACTCAACACTTGTTTTTTGATTACCTAAGTTGCAAGATTCATTTGGAACATGTTTTTTTTAGTACTTTTGGAATTCGACCACGACTAGCAAATGGTATTAAACCTAGGCTAAAGAATCAAATTGTTGTAGGAATTGCGGCTTTATATTAGACAGTTTGGTTGAATAGAAATGATGTGGTTTTTAATAGAGCCAAAACCTAACTCCTTTTTCAGGTCACAAAGAGACATATTGGACGTGTCAATGGTCGCTACTGCTTAAAGAAGATGGTGGTCACATGTTGAAGAAAGCTTGTGGGCTGCTAGAAGCGAGAGTCATGGATTCTTTTGCTAAATTTGGTTGAAACTTTAGAAACAGAGTTAAAAGCTTAGTCTCCCTCGTGTGTCTTGGTCTGAACCTTTTGAGCTAGAGGGTGCCTTCGTTATGAGGTGTTGGATCTAACTACTTCTGTATTATCCTATGGCTGTGTACACCCCACATTGGGTGTAGAGGCTGGGTTTTACTTATCCATTATCTAAAAAAATCCACGGCCAAAAAAATAAGACGATGTGATTCATCTATGCAGCTGCGGCATGAAATTCTGAACAAATGCTTGGTATTCTGCTTTGCATCATGAAACAGACAAAGAAACAGCAGCTGATCGCAACTTCACGCCATCATCATCCCACCTTGTCTCTGGAGCAGTGGCACCGGCAATATATGTCTGTCGACACATCACACATGGCAATTCAAATCAAATACAGTGACGGAAATAGGAGGCCAAAGTCCAGCAATTAAAAACAAAATGAATTGATAAGGTCATTAAATCTCTAAGATAAAGCTACAGATTACAAGCTTTCGGCACAACATATCTTTATAATTGGGCCATTGTTGTTTTTACCAAGCAATAATTTCTTGTGCCGGCGATGCAATAATTATTTTGTTTTAGGATGCCTCCGGCACAATCAAGCAAACTTTTAAGACTGGAATGAAACCAAGGTAGGTTGTTTGTTCATTCCATAAAAAAAAGGGAAGGCAACATTTTCCCCAAAACAACACAGACAAATCTTATGTTATATTATTCATTGGCCATCACTTTTACTTCCAAATATACACAAAGGTGGCCAACCAATTAATTAATTAATAGAATCAAGTATTATCTATAGTGAGCAGTTCGTTACTCAGTAGAATTAAATATTATCTATGGTCAGCATAGTTGGTTTCATGCATCCATGATACAGAGGCCGGATGTGTAATTTTACCCTTTTATTGTCTAAAAATCTATAGCCAACAGTTCAATGATTGCTTTTATGCTTGTTTTGTTGGTGCTTGCAATTTGTAGGGATGAATGGAGGTTTGGACTACTTAATTTAGAATGTAGATGACTACATGACTACAATAGGAGTCAGGGCAGCAACAACAAAACAAACATGAAGACAGGAAAACATTTTCCCAGAACAAAATTGCCCACAAAAACATAAAGGAAATGAGTGAATACCTTTCCACTATTCACAGTAGCCATTACAGCAACATGTTCTTTGTCCACACCAAACTCATAGAAGTAATATGTCCTGCAGAACCAATCTCTCATGACCAAAATGAAAATAAAGAATAATTCTGTCCAAATTTGGACATTATGAGGGATCAGTTTTCTTTTTGGTTTTTTTTGTCTCAAAATAAATAGAAAAGGTCATATAGTACCTTATATCATCTTCATCCTTAACTTTAATTGTTCGTGCTGAGTATAATTTTGCACCACCTATAAAATGAGACAAAAGAATTTACAAATAAATTGGAAGAGCAAAGTCAGAAATTTCCAAATGAGTACATTATGCTAGCACTACATGCTAACAGAATATTTTTGCTTCATATTTTCTCATATAATTTTTTGAAGTTCTGGAAACAAATAATGGATACTAGTTTATATTTAGATGGATATTTCAACCAAGCATCAATTTTGATCATACAAAATTTTACAAAGACAACATTAGACAATGATAAAGTTGTACAATGTCAAACAAACAGTTCAAAATACAATGTAAGCATGTGACTACATTGCGCAACTCATCATGAAAGCAGTTAATAGTGCCCTTCCATGCTAGACATTTATTTTAAAAATGATGCAAAATTAACCAAAACTTTACATCATAAGAACATTTGTTAAGATAAGACGCCCCTTCAATTTGTAAACATGATGTTAGGTCATTCAGGTGAAACATCATATTTACAGCAGCGCCCACACAAGAGGCTAGATCAAGAGTTAGCAATTTCCTTTGATAAGCGAAAACTGTGAATACTGTGTGCCAATTAATCTTCGAAACTTATTTTAAAAACAAAGCACATCATCTCTGAAGTATAAGATAACAGTAATCACCAGGTACAAATATCTTTGATGCCTCCTTTAAAGTGCCCAGGTCCGTTATATCTTTGGCCTGCAAACCAATGTTTGTGTTAGAACATAAATTTTTTGATTAATTGTGTGCAATATAAAATAAATAAATAAAGCATGTCTTTGGGCCTTGATTGCAGAGAGAATTGTTGATATAAAGCAACATTATGAACAACACTGTTGCACCAACTATTGCAGTACCAGTATCTACTAGTCAGTAGGAGCAAAAAAAGTAATGTTTGGCGCCTCCATGTGAATCAATGCTACTATTGTTCGTTATAAATATAATTAATTGGGACTTGACATGTGTTATCAATAGTATATTTATTTCTATATAATTGTTATTATTGTTTAGGGGTGTTTATCAAAGGATGGTAAATTATCATCATATAAAGCGCCATTAATCAACCATGCATAACACAGTGAGACAATTGCACAATATTGTAAATCAATTTATAGTAACTACTAACTAGTGTGCAACGCTAAACCACTTTAATGATTAAACAGGAGAAAGATGACCAAGTACTTGGCAAATGGGCGGTTGGTCATTCCAAAGAGTTGAGAGCATCAGGATTATACAATCATCACATTATCTTGCATCATGACAAACTCAACAATTTTTTTACAAATCTGTGCTATACCATTATTTTACTTTTAGACAAGATCAATGCTGCACATACAGAAAAATTCAGGAGGGAGAAGACAAAACAATGAAACTATACTAACAGAAAATAACAAGTTGATGTGCAAACCTCTAGGAATGTGATTTTGAGCTGATTCGATGGCTTAATCACCACGCTAACAAGTTCTGACCTGCATTC
The DNA here is from genome assembly GCA_030770085.1 of Oryza coarctata. Classification (NCBI taxonomy): domain Eukaryota; kingdom Viridiplantae; phylum Streptophyta; class Magnoliopsida; order Poales; family Poaceae; genus Oryza; species Oryza coarctata. The sequence continues at coordinate 14,033,885 of CM061471.1, forward strand.
AGAAAAATAACAGGGCAATCCTCTTAGCTCGTTGAATGCATTTAGTGATACAAATACTAACCAATTTCTTCCTAGAGCTATTTCGTACGCGAATTTGAAAGTAATACGAGTACTGTAAATTTATAATCTTTATGCATATCTCGAAATGCTAGATAACTCGATAAATCGAACATGGCCTTACTTACCAACCTGTCCGGAGACGCGAAGCGAGCAGCGTATGTCCTGGGCTTCGCCTTGTCGCCGTAGTAGGTCATCCCAACGTTGAAGTCCTGATTTGTCGATAAAATCCAAGGTTAAAACCAAATGCTGAGCTCGCGCGACTACAATGCCTAAGGAAACCGGGCGCGGAAGGGGGCGGTGAGAGAAGACGAGACCTCGGGCTCCAGGATGTCGTCGAAGGAAGGCGGCACGCGGATGGAGAAGCCGCTGCCGTAGTACTGCGACCACGACTTGGTGTTCGCGATGCCGCCCAGCACCGGGGAGCCCACCTTCTTACGGGGAGGCTCCGCTGGTGGCCCCTCCTCGGCGGCGGCGATGGCAGGGAGCACGGCGACCGCGGAAGCAGCGGAGGCGATGGCGGTGTGGATGGCGAAGTCCCGCCGCGAGGCGCCGCACGCCGGACCGGGGCTCCGGCGTCGCGGCGGCTTCTGGGGAGGTGGCGAGGGGGTGAGGCGGAGGAGGACGGCGGGGGCCATGGGCGGGGCGGCGCCACTTCCGAGTCCCGAGTTCGCCGTGGCGAGAGGAACCCAAGGAAACACAAAAGAAGGTGAATCGATTTCTGGTGGATAAGCAATTAAGCACGGCACGATGGAAATCGAGCGTCAGTCATGAGCAGCCGAAACGTGCTACGCCGCTCCTTCTCGCCCGTGCGATACCGCCGCTTACATCGGACGCTCGCGTGCGCCGCCACCTCCTCACCAGAATCTTGCCCACTATCAATTCACTTGTTTACCTCCTCCGGTTGCCTGATCCATTCACTTGTTATCCACTCAATCAGCATTCCTCTCTCTCTCCCCCAAACCCAGTGCTCCAGAGTCCAGCCGTCCGTCCAGCGAGCTCGGCCGAGGAGGAACACAGACTGCGCAGTCTCCGTATTCGCCGGCGACGAGGCGGCTCCGACCTTATCAGGTTAGGAATCCCAAGCTTCGCTGCTGTCGATCCCGTTGCAAATGTTTTCTCCATATGATTGCAGCAGTTTTTTTTTCTCAGTAATAACTAGTATGTTGTTTTGTTGCAAATTATCTTGCGCTGTTTTGCTTCCTGGGGTATTCGTGGCCCAAAAGAGGTTATTTTTATTGCAGTCAAGATGTCTGTTGCATGGAGGAAAATGTCTGTAGTTATCAAAAAAATATTTTCTGCAAATGTGTATTATCATACAAAATTTTGTTACTTTTGAAACTTTTTTACTTGGTTTTGAAGCTAGCAAAAATAAGTTGTATGATGAAAGTAGTATCTGACATCTTATATGTGACCGAAATAATTATAGAAGTTCTAAAAAAATTTAGTGGCATAGATTATTGTATCGCATGTCGATCCAAAAACATTCAAGTCAAATTTGATTTTTTAGATGGAAGAGTAATAACAAATCAAAGTGCAAATGCTTTTGCACCTTTAAAGTCTGGTTTGTTTCTCTATTTTCTCGTGCGTGGATTGAAGTTAACTTTTGTTTGTGTAGTGTTGAACTCGTCGTAAATGTATTGTATTAGCTATCTCATATTTCTTTTTGGTCATCATCTGACCACACAAAAATGTTGGTTCGTTTCTGTCAAGATTTTTGTTTTTGGTCTTCATTGCGATTGAAACTCTTTGTTTTTTTTTTTTGGGTAGTTATTTTTCTTGTTGCAACAGGCCTTCGCAAATTTCTGTTAAAAAAGGCCTTCACAAATGTAGCATGTGAAGTGTCTAATGGGATTAATCCATCAGATATTCAACCCATAGTCGCATCCTTTTTTATACCCTTAACTGCGATAAATGGTTGTCGAGCATATTGTGTGAAGTGTGATCCATGTGTCTAAGTTACATCTTTTTTTTTTACTTTATGCATATATGCATATGCTATCCAGTAGCCTATCTGTGACAGTTTGGAATCTGACCAATCTGTGCCCCGGATTTGTATGTAGGTAAACCATATTTGTGAAAAACAATATCAAACAGCAAATTGGCAGTGGGCACCCTCAGCAACTGCACGGCTCTTGCGGCCGAACGTGGAGTGCTTGGTAACGAGGTCCATCAAAAAGCCCAAGAAAAGAAGTGAGGCAGATCAAGTAACGAGCTTGAGTGCTTCTCTATTCCATAGAAGATTCGGAGAGGGAAAAAACCAAAAAGCTCAAAGAAGAACAGGAACACAAGCTGAGGGAGCCATGATGTCTACTCTCTCATTATCTTCCCCACTCTTCCTGGCATCTCCTCCCAAAGGTAACCATCTCCCAATCCAAGAACAGCTCCTCCTTCTAGCAGTACTACCGTGGGCTCCTGCCATCTATGGAAGATAACCCTTGCTGCCAGTAGATGGTAGTGACTACTTAGTTACCACACTCTTTCTCTCGAGTGGTGACCTTTGTTAGGGTGGTGAGTGGTGGCTACTGACTCGTTTATGCCATGTTTATTTGAGCAAGAGGAATTCAGGACCTTCCATGTGAAAACAGCACTAGATCTTGAGGTGAGAAGCTAATGCTAATAGGCCTCAGTTGCACTAAGCCATATTCTTGCTGATATGTAAAGCAAGATAGGGGAACCGTCCTTTATTGGAATAGTTTGTGGTGGTCGTGACTGGTTGATTACCTGCCTCCTCCATGTACCAGAAATTATCAGTAGAGACTGAGAAAGGTCACTGCTTTGTTGCTGCTAGGTCATGTCTCACATGTATTTGCTGTTTTTGTGATCAGTCCTGAATAAGAAGTTGCCATTGTTTACTATGATATACTACACTCCCATTATCATAATGGTGTACATATGAGATGATTTGTTTTTTTCTACTTGTGCAGTTCGAGGTGTGATTTCGTGTCAAGCAGCTTTAGCTAGTCCATCATGGAACTCTGTTAGGGTACATGGCGTGAGGCAATTGCGGCACGCAACAATAGTAAACGTGGTTAGACTTTGTAATGTAGATTACCCTTCTTTTTTAGTACCTCTTGATGTGGTTCACTTTAAGTTGTCTTTTTCATGACTAAAGAGGCTTAAAATTTATTTCATGAAATAATGGCATCGATGCACCATGTTCTGATCAATCATAACTAATAGTCAAGCACCAATTAAATCATCCAAGGGGAGTGATAGCATAGTTCATAAACATTACATGCACAATTGCGCATTAAAAATCTAGGTTTGCCCAACACCCAAGATTTTAATTTACCAATGAAATGGAATTTGAGTTTGTTTGCATTCTACAGATTTGTATGTGTGCAAGATAAATCAGTTCACATTTTCTATGATGTGGTAACCTGTGTCCTCATTTCCAGCTTGGAAGAAAGTCAACGACCAGAGAAACTATCATCCCTGACCCTGACTATCGATTGCCAATTGTTATACTTGGTGAGCTCTGTAATTAGTAAGTAGAATATTTCTGGATTTATACTTCTACTTGAAGTCTAAAGATGTATTAAATGTTAGAATGGTGATTCCTCATTTCAACTAATTACCTAGTATTGTCCAAATGCAGGGATAGCTGGTGCATTTGCATATGCAGACAATCTTCTTGCTGCTGCACCTGTAGGCCTTCTGGGGTGTCTTCTTTTGTTCCAGGTCAGCGCAAGCCTGATTAAGCTCTGCTTTTATAACATCTGCTTAAGTTATTCATGAACATATATTATTAGTTAATTCTATCTTTTTTTCTGTACGATAAAATCTGTAAGACTATTGAATAATCTGAAATCAAACTTCATGGACTATACCATATCAATGCAGTGCTGCAAGAGCTCCTATTGCTACTTCATTTAAATTAAAACAAGTTGTTCATTAGCTCTTCCATCACCAACTAGCTACCCATGGCTTATTTCTTCGTATCTTTTTCAGAACACTTTTTTTTGCCTTTTTGTATTTTAATTAAATTTTATCGGTCATTTTTGAGCAATTGTTTTCTTCATTTTCATGCTAACACTGATCTCAATGTTTTGCAGACTACTAGAGTAAGATTTGTCTTTGATGATGAGGCCTTGGTTCGTGCTCTCTATCCTCTTGAGTAAAATAAGGATATAGGAAAATACAGATTGCTAAGCAAAGATCAGTGAATCTGTTATGATTTACCTTTTTTAAAAAATCTGTTATAATTTTCAGTCACATGAATGATTTTATTCTTTTCACATCATGACTTATGTGGATTAAGATGTATTTCTGGGTCTTCATATCTATAATTTCATATGACTGTCCTTGCAAAAAATATATATATATTTGTGTTATTACAGGAGGTGAAAGTGGGTGATCAGTTGGAGGAGTCAGGTGAAAATGTATTTGTTGGTGGCAAGAATCGTTGGAAGTAAGTAGGCATGTTAATCTTTTACACCATATGTGGTCCAGGACAGAATCCTTTTGGCAAGTCTGTCGACATGATTTAATAAGGGAAAGATATGTCAAAAACTAAGCATTAGCTACTTGTTCTATGTGCATAAAACTAAAATGCATATATATCACATGCTGAAGATCACACTATCTTGCTCGATAAATTGCTTTGATCATGGTAACAGTTGTAATATCTGATAATAGAATGAACCCACAGGTACTCAACATTTGTGAATTGGGAATTGTGGTGGCCACAATTTCCTATCTTGGTTTATTTCAAGGAGACCCAAACAAAACCCGAAGGGCAAATTCATTTCTTCCCTGTGATTTTCGTAAGTCCACTAATTTTACTAAGTTAAAACTACTTTGTTGTTCTATCATTTGGAATTTGATTTGGTGTAGGCGTGTTGCAACACAGAATGGTCGACAACTTTATGATGCTATGGTGGAGCGTGCTGGACCTTCGAAAACTAGTGGTCCTAAATAGTGAGTGCTTCCCTCAGGGAGGCCATGTGTTGGGTTCCAATGACTGTGTTGGTTTAGTTGATATTTTAGAGGGACAAGAGCTACTATGATGTACAACATTACAATATGCATTATTAACCCTTTCAAGAATGGTGTACACGGTATTGTTGGAAAATAAGAATATTTACAAGAATTCGTGGTGGTTGTGTATGTGTCTTTCAGATAACAAAAAGACGAATTGGCCTTATAATATGCGGAATTGCTATTTGACATATGTTTGTTCCCAGCGTAAACTCTTTCATATAGAAGTTCTTAAATAAAAGTTTTTCGGATGAAAGTTTTTAGATAAAACTTTTTTAGATGAAAATTTTGAGATGAAGTTTTCAGGAAAAAGAAAGAGTGCCTCTGAATGCATCTGCGTTAAATAGCAACCTCTTATAATATGTTTTGTTGAGAAGAGGGAAAGGTAGCGAGTAACCGGCCGGGAGGCTGGTGCCCTTCTTTCTGCCCTTGTAGTACGAAAATGCTAATCTGCGATCGCCCGCGCGCGATCGATTCTGGATTTCCATTTTCTGCCCAACGCGCGCGCTCGATTTTTCTTTTCATTTCTATTTTCAGCCCATCACTTGTAGAGCTAAATCTTGTTTCTTTTTTTGGCCCGTGCTATTTTTGGCCCAGGAGGATATTCCATTCTATCTAAATGTGTGGGCTTATCCCGTTTTCATTTTTTTAGGCTTGGCCTATTAACATGTGCTCGCGGTCCAAATATGATTAGTACCTATTTTAAAACTTTTTAAATTTGGTTTAAAATTTATGTGCATAAAGTTTATACACCAATAGTTTGATTTTAAAATTGCATTTTGAATTCATTTCGAATTTATATGTACAAAGTTTGTACGTGTACAGAGGTTTTTATAGGTATATATACAAAGTTTATACACATAAACTTTATATATATATATATGTATATGTATATATACAAAGTTTATACGTGGGAGGCAGGGGGCTAAGCTCGGACGGGCGCGATGGCCGCGCGATCGATCGCCTATTAGGCGCTCCCCCTTGTAGTATGGCTACCAGACATGGCTGTCCAGGCACCGCACCTTATCCGGCTTCAGAATCTCATCCACCCAATCACAACCCAACCTACGCCATTGCAACCAAAATTCCAAAACAGAAACAGCAGAAACTCTAGTGATCACAAGCTCAGCTCAGCTCCCCTTGTCCGCGGAGAAGCAGCGGCCGGCAGCAATGGAGACCCTCCTCTCCCCGCCCACATTGCTCACCCCTCTTCGCGGCTCCAAGAAGAAGCCGGCGAGCCCTGCCGCGTCGTCGTCTCCCAGGTCCGTCGTCTCTTGCGCGCTCAGGAGGCAGCAGCAGCAGCCGCAGGCAGTCGCCGCGTGGCGCGGGGACGGCGTCCGCGGCTGCGTGGGGAGATGGGCGTCGTTCTTGCAGCACGCCCTGGCCGCGGCGGCGCTGTCGCTGGCCATCAGCCTGGCGCCCACGCCCGCTCCGGCCGTGGCGTCGGAGTTCGACGTGCTGAACGGCGGGCCACCGGAGGACACGTACGTGGTGGACGACGCCGGCGTGCTCAGCCGCGTGACCAAGTCCGACGTGAAGCGGCTCATCCGCGACCTCGAGTCCCGCGAGAACATCAGGATCAACTTCATCACCATCCGCAAGCTTACGGTACGTCCGTCCGTCCACGCATCACATCACGCCACCGCTGTGCAAATCGCTGACCACCTCGCCTCCTGCGGCTCATCCATGAGATCATAACGTGACCTGCGACGTTGCAGAGCAAAGCTGACGCGTTCGAGTACGCGGACCAAGTGCTGGAGAAGTGGTACCCGACGGTGGAGGAGGGCAACAACAAGGGCATCGTCGTGCTCGTCACTAGCCAGAAGGAGGGCGCCATCACCGGCGGCCCGGCCTTCGTGCAGGCCGTCGGCGACGAGATCCTTGACTCCACCGTCTCCGAGAATCTCCCAGGTTAGCCTCGCCGTCGCCGGCTGGACACCGTCGTGCTGTGCCATTCACGACGACGACGGAGCAGAAACTAACACATGTGAGCACGCATGCAGTGCTGGCGACCGACGAGAAGTACAACGAGGCGATCTACACGACGGCAAAGCGGCTGGTGGCAGCGATTGACGGGCTGCCGGACCCCGGCGGGCCGTCGTTCAAGGAGAACAAGAGGGAGTCCAACTTCAAGACGAAGGAGGAGACGGAGGAGAAGCGCGGCCAGTTCACGCTCGTCGTCGGCGGCCTTCTCGTCATCGCCTTCGTCGTGCCCATGGCGCAGTACTACGCCTACATTTCCAAGAAGTGAGCAGCAGCTGCTGCTGCCTTTTCTTTCAAAAACAAAAGAAAAAAAAGTGAACAGCTACAGCAGCGTGCTGCTCTGTACAGTGAATTTGCTCAGGAGATGGCTAAATCTCCCGATTTTCTGTCGGAATTTTAGAGGCAAAACAGAGAATTATGATGAACACAGGCGCACCAACCTGCCGATTAATTTTTATTTTAGTGGCATAACTGAGCCCCAATAACCGATTTTTTTGGGTTGGGGGGGGGGGGGGGGGGGGCGCTCTGTTTCATCCTTCCAGTAACCCTGCAACAGCTCTTGCAAACAATGGAAATTGCCCAGACTCCAGCAAAATGTCGATGCTACAACAGTGCCTCTATAACCGATTTTTTTGGGTGGGTGAGGGAGGGGGGGGCTCTGTTTCATCCTTCCAGTAACACTGCAACAGCTCTTGCAAACTATGGAAATTGCCCAGACTCCAGCAAAATGTCGATGCTACAACAGTGAAACAAATCCTTTTGGCTTTAATTAACATGGCTGAGGCTTCGTAGAAGTATAGAACACATTGGGTATAACAAGCTATGGACAACTGAAATAAGCTATATGTGATTATTATCTATTGACAAGTAATAAATACAACGTTTTTTTATCAATACAGCATCTCAGTGGTTCATTAAAGCGAAAGCAAATATCCGCTCATTAGAACTTCGGTTTTATGAGAAATGGCATCTTCTCAACAAATGGAGGGTCGGAGTATCTCCCTGTAAGAATCTGCGACGTGATGTGGAAATTCGCAGCTTCCGTGTAATGTATTCCATCCCAATTGACAAATTCTGTACTGTCCTTACACCCTTTGGCTGTTACAAGATTGCCATTCAGTGACACTGTCTGCCCACAAGGTACTCTGCTGTCATAGTTCAAGGGTGGCCCTCCATATCCACAGCATGCTTGGATGGGATTCTCAAACCCTGTAACAATGCAAAGGCAGAAATAAGAGTGTTATGAATTATTGTTTTCAAAGCCTACTGCTTAATATTCTGATGAGCTAGCTACAATAGTCATCACTGATCCAGCATGCGTCAAAATCCATAGTACAAGAAGAATAAGAGAGGAATTGTTGTTTATGTATAGCAGTGTAGCGTCTTGTACACTTCCATTGCCTTAAAAAAATGTGTAGCAGTGCAAGGGAATGAGCAAAGAGCCAAAAAAAAGTATAAAGCATATTTATTTCCCTCAAGTGAGGTTTACAACTAGAAGCCTAGTTCAGGACTGATGGTGGCAATTCATCATATATAAGTCTTCTACTTGAAACATGATTAATGTTATTAAAAAAACTTCCCAGCATTGTAATATACTGACAATAGAAATGATATTTTATGTATTTGACGATAACCAAAGAATGAGGAAAGTAGAAAGTCTGGTTGCATACCATAGCGAGAATAATTAGTGATCAGGCTGTACTTGATGGTGTAGATGTCAACATAAGTGATACTAGCCCCAGCGAATTCACCTCTTAACTTTGTGCAAAGTGAATGCAGCTGTGAGTTGAAAAGCTTTGCAACACGATTGTGCTTTGCTACACAATGAAGTTCATCCAGCTGGGATGAGTCTTTTCCGAAAAAAGCTACGTTTTGAGGTAAGCACCCAAGAGGACCTGTGTTGTGAATCCAGAATTTCCTGGCACCTTGCTCGTATAATTTCTGAAAAAGAAGGAATACGTTTAGGGTAGGTACTTTCTCAATCAAACAGTCCATAGTTGGAACAGTATGGCAAAACAGCAAACACATTATTTGAAGCCATTCTGTCAACTCCAGCCCTTTTCACATTTCACCTCTAAAAATAATAGAACGACTGAAAACCACTGAAGAAAAATGGGGTCCATGTACTGCAAAAGCTTCAGAATGAAAATGTTGTGTATATTTTACAAACCTTCAGCCCAGTTTCAAATTCCAACAAAATAGTCGGGATAGATGCAGCAACTTGGTCCTCTGTTTTCCAGTAGAATTCACCAGCAAGGTCATTTTGACCTATATCAAACGTGTAAAGTCCCTGCGAAAAGTAATCCACCTGAGGAATATATCTCCTGTACCTATCTCCTGCAAAATAAATAAATAATATTCCATCACTAATAAAGTTACACAGCCTATAACATGGAAAATCAAAGACACCAGGTGGTTACGTTAGCATAGAGGGGAATATAATTTTTAATTCTTCTATTGATATATGTTGATTAAAAAATATAATGGAACTATGAAAATTTTGTTAGACCAATCAGACAGATTAATAGCCTATTCTCAGACTTTTAAGCTATAATTAGAATGCTAAGCGTTAAAAATCTAGTCACAGCAAGGATTCCAAACTTGGTACCATTGCTAATGAACAATGATAAATAATAGAAACTTCTACAATTTTCCAGAAACACAATATTGACCTAAAATGTTCTAAAATTTTTCATTCATGCAACTCACTCAACTTTATGTCCTCTTTAATTCATTTTAAATTTGATGGTGTCAATCGTCTTGGAGTCTTTGCTAGGTGCAGTTCTTTAATTCATTTTAAATTTGCCTTACCAATAACTGGCTAGCCACCTCCAGTCAAAGTTCATTAGGTCTGCATGACTGTTATGGGTACATACTGCAGGACATTTTCCATTTTGCTTTGTGATCTACAACATCTAAAGGTGTGAAATACAGGAAGCCTGCCATACCTTCAGATAGAAGCTTAGTAACTTTGTCCTTGAATGCAAAGAATTGCTTAATCTGAAGACCAAAAGAAAATGGGCTGACAGATGTTGCAGTTGCTGGAGTAATAGAACAGCCAGCTTGAGCAAAATTAACACCCGCATGTAAGTTAGGTGCACCAACAGAATCCAAATATGCATTGAGGAACGGCATATCCATCACATCCACTGCAGGAGGAAGTTTAAAACCATATGTCAAATAGTGGGACACATAAAGTTTTCATGTGCAAAAGTGTGAAAAAAGAACTTCCTAGTCATAAGCGGACTAATGCATATAAAAGGCATACTGTCAATGCTATTACTATTCCTATCAAGATGTAATGCATTAACCCACTCAAGCAACTATGTTTAGAATCCAAGGTTCCAGGTTTATAGTGATTATATGAAAAATATATCACTAGATCTATTGTTAAGAATGCTTTCAGAATACTATAGTCTTCTACATTAAACAAAGCTGTAGATTGTACAAACTAATTGTAAGTCATGTCTCAAAAACTGTGAAAGTTAATAATGTGAAATAACAAAGAGAAGAGGGAGCAGTGATCAATAGCAACTTGTGATAAGTACAACATAAACCGGATACTGTTTTCTACAACTAAAATTGTGCTAGCCATCTGGATTTCCTTTATAGTTACGACTCCAACTCCCATGGTCTCTTAATGACACCACCACACCAACTCCAATAATAAGCTGCCAAGCATTAGCCTAGTAAAACTACATAAGTGGAAACACATTACACGTGGTAGTTGGTGGGTCAGTCTTAGAACACCCAAGAAATTAGGCACTAGACAAGTAGTCAGCTGGATGGTGACAGAGCAAAGCTAACCGCAAGTCAAATATAAACAACAATGACCCAAATTTCCCAAATGCGACGAAACCGGATCAAGAAAAGAGACATCCTTTCATCCAGATCTACCGAAATCCCTTCAAAGTGGTACGGCTTGCACGAATTGGACCACCCACATCCGGCACAATTCATCCGGTGTTAGAACAGTGTACAACGCTATCAATGACCATCGGCAATGATTCCCCAATCCTCATCCTAAATCTTCTAACCACCACCACGGCCGTTCTGGTTATCTGGTATGTTCTGCAAAGGACCGTCCTAAATAATTTGCCCTTTTCCCCAACCACCGCGCGGACGAAATGGCCACACTGCCATCAAGAATCGACGACGAACAGTATCGCCAGTACGCCGATTCTTCGTTTCTTGCAACACTCAATTGGGTACCAAGAACCAATCGGCGACGAGCAATTGCAAGGATAACGAAAGAAATATCCTTCTCGTGCAATTCAGACAGATCAAAGCCACATCGCCAATGCCCAGATTACCATGTGGGAATAAGATTGCAACAAGCAATGTAAACGACACACTGCCACCCACATGAAGAATCTACACGGAAATGGGTGAGAGAGAGAGGTGAGCTTACTGAGGAAGTCGATGATGAGGCGGCCGTCGCAGAACCGCCCGGAGGGGGTGCCGAAGAAGGTGGAGCCGTAGGGAGGCGCGATGGACTCGAACCCGGCGGCTACGCGACCGCCGGTGTCGGAGTTGGAGTCGCCGAAGTTGAACACCGCTGGGTAGTTGAACTCCGACGAAGCCTCGACCTCCGCCGCGCGGCCGCCGAGGCAAAGGGCGGTGGCGGCGACAAGGAGCACCGCGGCCGCATGCGGAGGTCGAAGCATGGTGGCTGGGGCTCCCCTTACCCAGCTCTCTAGCTACTCCACTCTGCTCTGCTCTCCTTCTGCTCCAAGTGAAGAGGAGGAGGCTGCTGATGCTTGAAGCTCTTGAGCAGTGGAGATTTGATTTTGATTTCGGATTGTAAAGGTAAGACCTAGCCCCCACGATTAGTGTCGTGCCGAACTTTTTACGGAGTATTTATTTTTGGACTTTAGCCCTTGTGCTTTCGGCTTTTTATGTGGCAAATGGAGAGAGCATGGCAGTATGGAGAGATGAGAGGTAATTACAGAGATTTTGAAGGGGTATGGTGGAATTGATTTCTGAAATTGAAAGCGAAGAGAAGTGAGCTACAGCCTATAACTTGTTCCAAAATTCAATCCTGTGTAAAGCATTCAGCTCAGTGCATTGCACGGAAAGATTGCCATTTTATACCTTGCTGCTTTCGTGAGAATCGGGACAAATAGAACGTATCTGTGCTCGTGCTCTTCTCTTTTTTTTCCCTTTCATAGAGGAGGAAAAGGAAAACCAAAACCTTCATAAGAAACACTGAAATCCCACATACATTTAAGATGAACCATGTAGGTTTCATCTGAAATTTCCTACACTACGAAGTAGAGATCCTGCATTCCATTCTCCTTCCCAAAATTGCTGGTATTACTAATCCGTTGGGAGTGGAAACATCAGGACGGAGCCAAAACGAACGAACTGGAAGGGTGCTGACCCCCAAAATCACCACGTAAATGTGGTTGGCGTGGTGGCAAATCGGGGGGGTATGGGTGGCAGGAGACGGTGAACAACAGTGAGTGGTGGAGAGCGGGGGGACTGGCCCCAGGATCCGGTTTTGTCTATTGCCGCGCAGCTTTTACCCCAGTGTCGCCACTCGCCACTAGCGCGCGCCTCTCCAACGCTCGTCAGATGCAGATGCTGTATTGCTGCCCATGCTCAACGAGGCAGCGTTCGGGACCAGTTGATAAAACTTATTTGTTTTGCTTTCGTCGATGCCTGCCATTAGACTCGCTGCGTTTTCCCGCATGGATTCGGTTTGCCACGAACTGCATGCCTTGTCGTGTCGTGCCACAGCCTCCAAGCCTCCATGGTTCGTTCGTTCCTTTAGCTACGAGCCTAGCCAACAACCTGAGCAGCCGAAAACCTTGCAACCGAACCGGCGCCCTTTGCGAGTTTGGATTAAAGGGTTGAGGTGAATCGGAGAGCAAATAGGAATGGTAGAGCTGTAAGAACGGCAGCTAACTAAGCAAGGCCGAATCAGATCAACATGGGTGGGTACCAGCTTTTATCTATCGGATCCTTGAGCTCTCACGAATCTCAACCATAGTAACACCTTGCTCTCCCTCTTCCTCCTTTTCTTTGACGGGCTCATCGTTGGCGAAGGGTGGGAGAGGGGTTGGATATTTCCACTCACCTAAGTAGCTTTAGTAGTCGAGTTTTCTCCTTAAGTTGTGTCTTACCGTTAATTTGGGCTTTAATTTTTTTATGCTTGAGATGGTCGTCGGCTCTGGCACTCCTCGATCTAGTGTTGTGGCAAGCACCGCCGGATTTCAAACCATTGGGTGATCACTACATCACCATGGTTTTGCTCCTAATAGCCAGTTGGGATACCTCTAAATCTAGACAAGAATATGTGGCATCGACCCTCTTTATATTCTTCGGCGAGCTCTCCTTAAGGAAGATGACCTTCTTCTTGATCTCCGATGGTGATTCTTCTTTGAGTAGCTAAAAGTTTCAAAATTTACTAAGATGGTCTTAACCTCTCTTGCTTAGAGGCCTCATTCGAATATGCCACTTGGTTTCTTTTGCAGTTTACACTAGGAGAGCTATATTTCCATAGTTCTTGAAAGGCGGCGATAGGGATCCAACCTTGTAGTTGGTGCGAAGACGACTAAGACGTGTCCCCGTCTCGCCACCTCGTCTCGTCGTAGGAGGCAGCGGCAAGCAACATAGTTAGGGTGATAAGTAGGCAAGGCAAGAGGATGGCGGCAACTCTAGTGATGGGGATGCATTGGCACTAGCACCATTCTAGCCCGTCTCCAAGAGCCAATGACATTTGAGCATCCACATTGGTGATGCTTATGGACGTCATTTACCTTCCTGAGGCAATGTCATGATGTCTGCACTCGCTTTACCATGCTTTGGGTGGAATCTTTAAGTGATAACTTTGTTTCGAATGTTTGGAATAGCGATGGTAACATTCTAAATGTCATGACTTTTTTTAAGGCATCGCATTAAACGTTTCGCGGTGTCCTTGGATCAGTTTCATATCAACGGTAGTGGAAAGATTTGGACAAATGACTTATTTATAACTTAGTTATTCTTCAACGTTATCTTCTACTTTAGTTCAACTTGGCGGTGATCATGGTAGCGAAAATTTGGTCAATAAAGATCTATTACTGATTTTGAAGATTCTACTTTTCTGAATTGGAAGACAATAACTTACAATCTTTATAATAATTGGTTATAGCTTATTTAAAGTAAAGATAAAACTGAATTCTATTATAAGAAAAACTTATTCCAAAATTTTGTAGAGTATATTCAGCTCACTGTATTGCGTGAAAAGATTGCCATTGTATACTTTTCTGCTTTTGCGAGAATCGGGTAAACATAACAAAAATGAGGCACTGAAATTACCCATCAATATTAGATGAAACCAATATGGTTTCTTCTGAAATTTCCTACAATAAAGTACAAATCCTGCATCCCCAAAACCGCGACGAGTAATCTCTGTTTGTGGAAACATAGAGCCAAACTAACGATGTAGAAGAGCAGCCGACAAATTTCACTGCCAAAAGGTGGTTGGTGACAGGTGTTAGACATATAATTACCGGATAGATAACTTTTCTTTGGCTACAATATATATTTAACTAACATATTGACTATTGCGTGTATTATTATATGCTTTTATGGTACTAGAGTACTATCTTAAACCCTAGCCATTGATTCTACCAATTTTCCGTTGTTGCCGGTACACCGGCGATACCCCTCCTACGCCATGGCGTCCGTTCTGTGAATGCCTCGCCATTGTCGTCCTTCCGCAATGGTCGGAGCTAGCATCGATTAGGCCTCAACATCATCGTCCTCACCTACCGTCGCCACCACTAGACTAGGCCTCACCATCGCTGCTGCTCGTCGCCATCACTGACTATGACACCATCCTTGCATTTCCATCGCAGCGTTGTCCACATCGTCATCCTCGTCAACTATCGTCAATTATGACGCTAGTCACAGCATCTGGCATCGAATCGGACCTCGCTATCGCCATTAGCTTCGGTCGTCGTCCTCACCGACCGTTGCCGCCACTCGACCAGGCCTCTCCTCCGCCATCCTCTTTGTGACCATCTCTGTTGTCCTCTTCGTGACCGTCTCCACCATCCTTTCGGGCGTAGCTGATGTCGCTCCTACAGCGCATCTGTACATCCTTGTCGCCGCTCCGTCGCATGCGTCTCCATGGCCGACGATGCGATCGAGCTCGAACGACTCTGCAAGGAAGTCACCGAGCTTCACGAGGAAAGCCACCCAGCGTGCTTAGGAAGATCAGTGTCCCGCCAAAGCCAAACGACGCCGTGCTGATGAACTCACCACCATTAAACGTCTTCAGCAGGAGGCTGCTATCGCCGAGGAAACCCGCCAACGCCAGGCTACCAAAGCCGACGCCCTTGTCATCACCAACCTCCATACACAGGCGGTTGCCGTCATAAACATCCAGGCCCTTGTTCCTATTGTTCTTGAGTTCGGCTCCACCTCTTACCCAAAGTGGTATAGTCTCCACCTCATCACCCTCGGCAAATACACGTTTACTGATCATGTCCTCTCCGACATCGTCTACAGTGACATCGCGTCGTGGCACCATATGGACTGCGTCGTGATCTCTTGGCCTTTTGGCACCATCTCTACCTATTTGCTTGAGAGCGTCATGACCTCCCACAACATTGATTAGCAACCCACCAGCCACGAGGTCTAGCTCACCCTTGAGGACAAGTTCATCGGCAACAAGGTGACCCATGCCATGATCCTCAACACGGAGTTCCGCACTCTCACTCAAAATAATGGCAGATCAGCTCGACAGCTTGGGTAAACACATCCCTGATCGAACCTTGGTGCTAGCTACATTGCGAGGCCTTAATGAGCGCTTCACCCATATGGCTGCCCTCCTCAAGCGCTAGAAGTCGTTCCTGTCCTTTGAAGATGTCTGCAACGATTTCCTCCTTGAGGAGATCATGCTCAACGGCAAGGCCTCCACACCATCGACCACCCTTCTCTCTACCAACAACACCGGCGCCCATCATCCCACTAGTGGTGCACCAGGCTCCAACACCCTTGGTGCCACCAATGGCACGTCCAACTCAGTACGCGGCCTCGGCAAAAATGGCGTTGCGACCACGGCTGGCGACAACCAGCTAAACAATCGTCGCCGCCACAACAACAACGATGGCAACAATAGGAAGTCTAGCGCGCTGCACGGTAACTGGCTGCCATCCTTCTTCAACCTATGGACGAGGACCGTGCAGGTCTGGCCCCACCATGGTGCGTCACGCTCTTCTAGTCGCCAAACTCCACGTCAGTCATTCCAGCAGCAGGCGCTGCATGCGTTCACCACAAACACCAGGAACACCCGCATGTCGCCCGGCTATGGCATCCCGCCCTAGGTCCCCTATGTGCCTGGTGTTCCACTACAGGGTGCCATGCCTAGGTTGCCTGGCTATATTGGTGGTCTCCCTGGTGTCCAACAGCCCACCGCCCATGTTCTTGGTATACACCAGCCCACCGCTCTTACCATGGGTGGTCTTAGTGGCCATGGTGGATGGGATCAAGCAGCTCTCACCAATGCTTTCAATACCATGTAGCTGATACCTCCTCAAACTACAAATTGGTACATGAATTCAGGTGCTAGTGACCATATGACATCAGATGCCAGTAATCTCTTCACTTCCCACACTCTGTCCACTACTTCTTCTTCTAGTATAATTGTTGGCAACAGGTCCTTGATTCCCATTACATCTATTGGTTCCATGCACCTTCCTATTGCACATGGTCCTTTCACCCTTTGGAACGTGCTAGTTACACCACAAATAATCAAAAACCTTATTTTTGTTTAACGTTTCACCATTGATAATAATTGTTTCATCAAATTTGTCCCATATGGCCTTTCCGTGAAGGATCTTCGCACCAAGAGATTGATCGCCAGATGCAATAGCTATAGAGACCTTTATCTGCTTCTGCCACCCTTCTCTAGTCCACAAGTCTTGGTCACCACCAGTCCCAACCTTTGGCACTGTCGTCTCGGTCACCTCGGCATCGATGCTCTCCAACATTTAGTACATTCTACATCTATTTCTTGTAATAACAATAAAGTTGATCAACTCTGTCATGTTTATCAACTAGGTCGACACACTCGTTCGGCCTTTTCTTCTTCCAGTTCATGTGCCACAAACAATTTTGATTTAATACATTGTGACCTTTGGACCTCCCTCATCGCTAGCGTCTCAGGTTACAAGCATTACTTAGTCATCCTCGATGATTACTTACACTTTTTTGGACATTTTCCCTCTACTTTAAGTCAGAAACTTTTTTCACAATTTCTAACTTTTTTGCATATATCCAAACCCAATTTGGCACCACTCTTAAATATGTTCAATGTGACAACGACCGTGAGTTCGATAACCTCTTCGCCCGTACATTCTTTCTCACTTATGGCGTCACTCTTCGTATGTCTTGTCCATACACGTCTCAACAAAATGAAAAAGTTGAGCATGCCATTAGAACTATCAATAATATTATTTGCACTCTCCTTATTGAAGCTATTATGCTGCCTCAATATTAGGTTGAAGACCTTCATACAACCACCTATCTCCTAAACCAGCACCCTACAAAAACCCTATAGTTTTCAACCCCTTTCATGCCTTGTATGGTTCACTACCCTCATATGATCATCTATGGGTTTTTGGTTGTTGGTGCTACCCCAATCTTTTTGCCTCTATTGCCAACAAATTCTCACCACGCTCCACGCTAAGTGCATTCCTTGACTACTCCTTAGAACACAAAGGTTACCGATGTTTAGATATACATTCCAATCAGGTCATCATCTTTCGTCATGTAACCTTTGATGAGAACTCTTTTTCTTTCACTGACCTGGCCGCTATCCCCTTCCTAATAATACTAATCTTGACTTTCTATTGGAGTTGGATTGTTCTCCGCTTCCCATTGGGCAGCGACTCTCTACAGGCACCTCTCGATCTAGACCTGCTGCCCTTGTTGGTTCTCCATGGGCTGCTGCCAGCGGTGCCATCCCAGCCCCGTCCCATGGTCCTCTAGGCAAGCCACAGGCCAGCGAAGCTAGCCCAGCTACTTCCTAGGGTCCTCCAGCCATGATCGGCTCACATTCACCCGTTATGAACATGCCGGAGCTTTGGTCCAATCATGGTATTGGCACTAGGACGGTCACCTTGGATGGCATGGGCGTACCTCTCACTAGTGGTGTCATCCCTCCTGGTGCCCCAAGTGTCCCTTCTGGTGCAGTGCCAGGCTCTCCCACACTAGCAGCTTTGGTACTGCGGCGCCTCCTGTAGTGATTCCGATTATTCCTATTGTCAATGAGCATCGCATGACTACAAGGGCCAAGATAGGTTTTCGATTACCAACAGATAGAATGAATCTCATTGCTATAGTGATTTCACCCATTCCCAAGACATATCGTGGGGCTCTTGCTGATCCCAATTGGTGTGCCGCCATGATTGAGGAATTCAACACTCTTCAGGTGAATAATACTTGGAAACTTCTGCCTCGATCGCCAGGCATCAACATTGTCACAGGAAAGTGGGTTTTTTGGCACAAGCTTCATCCTGATGGGTATCTTGACTGGTATAAGGCACGATGGGTACTTCACGGTTTCACACAGCATTTAGGCATTGACTTTGGTGAGACTTTTAGCCCTGTGGTAAAACCAACTACTATCAGAACTATTCTAACTCTAGCTCTTTCCTGAGACTGGCCTATCCATCAGCTTGACGTAAAAAATGCTTTTCTTCACGGAACTCTCTCCAAGACAGTTTATTGTGTGCAACCTCCTCACTTTGTTGACTCGGCTCATCCTAATCATGTCTGTCGTCTCAATAAATCTTTCTATGGGCTTAAGCAGGCACCCCGCGCATGGTACAGTCGCTTTGCCATACATCTTCTCTCTCTGGGTTTTGTTGAGGCTAAGTCTAATACATCACTGTTCATCTTTCGTCGAGGGTTAGATACAGTTTATGTGCTCCTTTATATTGATGACATTGTGCTTACAACCTTCTCCAATGCTCTCCTTCGTCGGACCATCACTGTGCTTTAGTATGAATTTTCTATGAAAGATCTTAGGCCTCTTCATCATTTTCTTAACCTATCAGTGACCAAGCATCATGGGGCAATACTTCTCTCTTGGCGCCACTATATTCTTGTGATTCTTGAGCAAGCTGGTATGTCTGAATGCAAGCCGTGCAGTACTCCGGTTGACACACACTCAAAATTGTCTACTGATGGTGCACCAGTTGTCTGTCTATTTATGCATGATCCAAGGGTGCCTCATCTTTCATTAGTGAAAGCGTATTCTTCGGCATTTTTGTGGTACACTTGATTACGGTCTTCTCTAGAGAGTTTGGTTGTCTATACTGATGTTGATGGGGCTGGTTGCCCCGACACTTGATCAAGTATGTGTTCTTCATGTACCGACTTCTACACAGTACATGGACATCTTCACCAAGAAGCTGTCGACGTCCGTCTTCATAGAGTTTCGTTTTAGTCTCAACGTTCGTTCCTCTGTCGTTTCGACTACGGGAGAGTGTTAAACATGTAATCTTATATAATCTGTGCAAGATCTATAGAACCAAATCTCTAAGCTTATGGGTAGTTAGATATTTTAAAAAATGACTGATTATATCCAATCATCATTGATAAATTTCCTTCAATTGAACTCCTACAATATATATTTGCGAGTATTGCGTGTATTATACGCTTCAACAGGGAACAGGGAACAATGGCGAGTCAGGATCTTTGACTTCACTCGGCGAAGTTAGAGGTGTACAGTATTGTAACTTTATGGTGTTTTTAGTCGTCCGATTTGCAGCGAAAGATCGCCACAGTGTGCCACCGTAACGAATAAACAGTGGTGCGATACAGTATAAATTCTTGTTTACACCGTTGCTACAGGAAAGAACTGCAAATCACTGTATTATAATGTAGCATAATGCGCCCATGCCCTTGGCGTCTAAAGGGAGAGGATCCGCATCCGTGGTGGACTAGTGGGCGAGAGAGCGGGCGTCTTGCACGGTTGCAGTGTTGCACCAATGCACTGGCGGCGTCTGGGCAGGCCCCTCCATCTCCAGGCTCCCCGGTTTTGTTTAAGCGCAGCTTTTACCCCAGTGTTGCCACTCGCCACTCGCGCTGTCGTGCGCACGGCCGCACGTCAGCCAAGGCGCCAACCCCCACAATCCCACAGGACCCGGCACCAGACATTCGCCCTTTTGTCTCCAACGCTCGCGAGACGTGAATGGCATGCAGATGCTGCCCAACGATAGGGAAGAGGATACGATTTTTTTTTGTGCTTTCATTACTGCTGCCTGCGTCAGGCCCGCTGCGTTTTCCCACGGATTGGCCTTGCAACGAACTGTGCGTCGGTGACGAACTGCATGCCGTGTCGTGTCGTGCGGTCGTGCCGTGCGTTCCTCCATTGTTCTTTCAGTTACGAACCTATTCAAAATCCCGACTACCGGAGTCGCTAAATACGTAAGCAAGACCAAATCAGACCATCATTGGCAAAATTTGTCTTAGCAAACTTCGGCACCCATGAACACATCTGGCAACCCAAACTTCCGTAGCCAAGGGCAAATCTGACGGCTCTTCAAGCCATTGTTAAGGGCGCAAGAAATTCGCAGCTCTGCACCACACCGGTGTCAGCGCCAACGACGAAAATAAAATCCGCAACATATGCAGTGATACAGATCCGTGGAACGTTGCACACACAGAATACCCCGTACAATGCCAGCAGCAATGGGCAGTGCCATACATGCACCTGAAGCCGGGACACAAACAGACTCGAGTGCCTAAATCTTTTCAGTTACCTACCGTTTTGTTCCTTTCCTGGCAGTGTCTAGGATCATCACCATTGCAGGCTGGTTATTGCGCTGAGTCATGTACTTGTCTGTACCGAAAATGGGATTCCTTGTGAAAATCTGTGAAAATACGACCACAAGACCAACAATAGGCATTAATAGTTTCAAACAAATCAGTTGTATTATGAACTGAGACGTTTCAGGCTTGCAAATGGGGCCTCGAGATGTCAATCCATTACTACACTCCAGTACTCCACAGCCAAACGTGGCGAAGAGACCCACATGGCCACATTGGCCTGTCTGGAGTCTGGTACATACTACATAGTGATTTCACATGACATGCAGGGACTTGGGGAAATGCCCGCGCACATTGCTTCCCTCCGTTGAATGATCTCCCCCCGGGAAATCATTCCAGATAAGCTCAGGCCTTTCTAGGAAAGGCGCTGGGCCCGCGCCGCATTTCAAATGGGGCGCTAATCCTCTGAGTCTCTGTCCACTTCCACAGACATCAAAACGCACTGTATCCACTGCATGCCATCAGCTTGGTGCGCCAAATGTTGAGTACGAGTAATGAGCTGTTCCGCCGAATGTTGAGTATGAGTAGTGAGCTGTGGACTAGTGAGCACCCCCCCCCCCCCCCCCCATCAGACGGGCCAACTCAACAGATGTACGTAGTACATATTATGTTAACAGTGTTTTAATCTCCAAAAACATATAGTGCATTCGCTTGAAAAACAGCTCTGCCCGTACTCAATGTAAGCCTAGTTCCAGATCCGAACAAAATCAAACCCCCCGGCTTGAACTTATACCACAGAAGACCCATCGAGTTATTCGCAGTACAACACTTGAGAAATGCGTTAGCATTACGGCTAGACCCTGGAGGTCTGTGCATAGCAAACGAGCTGATGGAATAGATTAAGCATTATAACTGTGATTATTTCATGGTTCGCTAACCATATTTTGCTCCTTGTGCCAAAGAACAACGTCTTTGTAGGGCAAATCTCCTCCAAATATATCAAGGGCACTCCCAACCGTAACATCAACTCGACTTTTGCCTGCTCTTTTTATCCTCTCTAGGTCGTCCATTGTAGACACACCCCCAGCATAAGTTACTGGTATCTACAGAGCCAAATGTACTATTATGAGTTCATAAACAATAGAACTAGGAACATTCAAATACGGTTGAAGCAAAGGTTTTATTGGTTTGCAAGCTGGGAGCCTGCACGCATGCATGATCATTGTCACAACCTGTTGACCTGCCTAAACCGTATCTGAATGGCCCAAGTAAATGTCCATCTCCCAAAATTTAGATCAGCATGCCCAAATTTATATCTAAATGGCTACCAGTGCTTTGTTCGACAATTGTTTCGTTCATAAGAAACAAGGATGGTAAAATGGCTAGCTGCTGCTTGATTCAGTTTTTTGAGTTTTAGAATTACAAAGGCCATAGTAAACTTGTTATATAGCTTTTAAAATAACATTGACTGTGTAGCATTTTTCTTTGCTTTCAAATATCTAAATGCTCCACTATAAAATGCAGTCAATTCAGCCAATTTACTTGGTGTATGACAGCATTGTCAATGATAGAATTAGATAAAACAAGAGTCAAAATTTCACAAGAAAGACTAAAATTGCAGATGCAGAACAAATATAAAGGATGGAATTAAGAAACATGAAAACACTGGAAGAATTTAAATTAATGAATCAAGAATAGAATTGCACATACAGGTGAATAGCGTCCCAATAGTTCGGCAAGTTCTTCATCAATTCCTAACCTGCAATTTTCACGCTAACTTAAATTAGAAAAGGTAGCAGTACAAAAAGAAAGCTGTTCACTGCTAGAGTAGGAAGTGAATACACAGGTGAACTGAATATACAAAGTAACAACCAGTCCAAAACTCAAGAGCAGTTCCATTACTGAAGAATGCAAATAAGCTTTTGAACATTAGAACTCATTTCACTCAAGACAGAGAAAAAAAATATAAAAAAAGTGAAAAAAACCTGTTTCTATTGGGAAAAATCCCTGCTTCTATAGGTTCTACAAGTAAGTTTTGAGATAACACATGGAGATTTTAGGTATGCTAGAAAGAATCAGAAGTGAAATGAGGTCTTGGACTTTATTATAGTTTTTGACCTGTTGTTAACTAACATTTTCTACAAAAAATTCCACTTGAATCGTCTTATGCTTTTCTTAAGTAATAGACAGTCCTAGTGACCTTTAGTAGTGAACAACACTCTAGTCAGATTAACTCTATCCTCACAAAAAGAGAAAATAAGCATGCATATTTCGATTGTAAGGTAATATTGGAAGTGTGCTGTATTTCAACATAAACTTTTGGTGTTCGACTTTTAATTTCAGGTGCGTGTCTATAGAGATAAAAAAGCTAAGATTGTCGGATAAAAGTAAAAATTAAAAAGAGAAACGTAGAAAACAGTTATCAAATAGAGCTCTTAGAATGAAAAAGATGACACAAACAACATGTGAGAAAAGATAGTAATCTGCATTCAGAATGTGGTTTCAAAGGTGTTTGGAGTGATCAAAGAGAGTAAATATAAATATAAAGATATTTGTTAGTAGAACGAGAAAGTCCAAATGATTATTAAGAAGAAAGAATGATATATACTCTTATACCATGATAGAAGTACAAACAACATAAAAAAAGTATAAAGTAGCAAAGAAATCTGTAAAACAAGCTATGATGAGGTAAATGGACATGCTTACAAAAATCTTTACCAACGATTGAATACAGAGAAATGAGAGAATGACATCTATAGAATGGTTAGGATTCATAAGAGTAAGATAAGAGTTCTCAAATAAGTTAAATGCATTAGGAATGAGAGATATCAGCTCTTATTGAAGAAGGATAATATCAAACATAGATGTCAAAAGTATTTTAACAATTTATTTAATAGTAACAATGATAACATAAACTTTTAGTTAGATAACTCTTTTGATGATACCAATAGACACTTTGTACAGACGATCTAAGAATCTGAGGTCAGAGAGGTACTGAAAAGAATGAAGAGGATAAGGCGATGGGCCTGATGGTATCTCAATTGAGATGTGCAAATGCACTAGAGATTTAGCTATAGTATGGCTGACCAAATTGTTCAATTATATTTTTTGGTCGAACAAGATATCTGAAGAGTGAAGGACAAATATATTGGTACCAATTTATAAGAATAAGAGAGATTCAAAATTAATTACTAGAGAATTTAGTTGATGAGTCATACTACGAAACTATAAAAGAGAATTATTAAATATCGTTTAAGAGAAATGATGCGGATCTCCATGAATCAATTTGGTTTCATACCTAGAAGGTTAACTATAGAAACATTTTTTTAATAAGATAAGTTGTGGAGCGATATAAGAAGCTTATGATAAAATATCAAGAAATGTTATATTGTGGGCTTTGGATAAGTATAAAGTTACAACAACTAGGGTTCGAACAAGTGATAGGGATTTATATAACTTTTCGATTAAAATAAGACTGCGTCAAAGGTTGGCTCTAGGCATTTATCTTTTTGACATGATCATAGATGAGGTCATAGGAAACATATAAAGAAATATATTTTAGTGTATGCTTTTTGCTGATAATATAATGTTAGTCAATAAAAATTAAGCGGGAGTAAATAGAAAGCTACAGTTATGACGGCAGACTCTAGAGTCAAAAGGTTTTAGGCTAATAGAACTAAAACTGAATATATAAGATATGGCTTCAGCAATACTACATATGAGAGGAAAAATGTTAGTTTGGAGGATATATATTTCGTTATTTGGGATCGATGCTGCAAAGAGATGAAGATATTGATAAAGATGTTAGCCGTAGAATCAAAACGTGATAGAAAAAATAATAAAAAGCATCAGACATTCTTTATGATAAAAAGACACCCTAAAAGCTAAAATGTAAGTTTTATAGAATAGTGATTAGACCTTAATGTTGTATGGTATAGAATGTTGAGCTACAAAATGTTGACATATTTAACAGTTTAGTGTTAAAGAGATACGCATGTTGCGTTAGATTTATTGGTATAGAAGAATGGACCAGATCTGAAATGATGATATACGTGATAAGCTAGGGGTAGCACTAATTGAAGAAAAACTTGTCTAATAATGGCTGAGATGGTTTGAATATATCCAACGGAGACTTACAGAGACACCCGTGCATAGTAAAATCCTAAGAAGCGATAATAATATAAAGAGAGCCAAGGAAATGCCAAATTAACATGAGATGATGTAATAAAAATAGACTTAAAATATTATAATACTCCTAAAGTTTTATTCTTAAATAGAAGTGTAAAACAAAAAACTATTTTGTGCCTAAATCTTAATATGTAGTTTCTGTTGGTTTTCATTTCTGGCATATACTAATTTACTTATAACTGAAAAGGTTTAATGTTGTTATTGCTGCTGCTGCTATTGGGAAAGATCATGTTAACTTCATTTGCTCAACAATGTGTCATTAAATTTAAATACCTAATTGAAAGCACAAAAATGGGAACTTTACCGAGTAATTGGTTATGAAATTCAGGATGAGCAGTGGCGTATAGAAAGTTTGGGCCAACATAGACATGTAAATTCTTCTTACAATATTTCATGCTGCTATTAACAATCCAATTATATCAAGAAAGTATGAAACAGAGAAGGTATAAATGCACCTTTTGCCCTCCACATCAACACCATGAACCAAAAATTCATCTGCATAGGCAGCAAGATGTTTTAATGTTGACTCATCCACAAAGACATCACTGAATTTCTGCCATCTGTCAGTCACGATGGCATATCTTCCATCCTATCAAGAAATATTATTGTAAGAACATAATCAAGTATCAAAGTAGCTGTAAATAATAAGATATTGACAATCACACCAGGGTAATTCTAATCGTTCTTTCTTGCATTTACAAAGTATGTGGTTAGCTTGAGTTTCTCTAATTTTGATATAACCTATTAAAAAGACTACCTAGTTTAGTTTACATGTTATCTTGTTCCGGGGG
The DNA here is from genome assembly GCA_030770085.1 of Oryza coarctata. NCBI lineage: Eukaryota > Viridiplantae > Streptophyta > Magnoliopsida > Poales > Poaceae > Oryza > Oryza coarctata. Next base: position 14,059,660 of record CM061471.1, read on the forward strand.
TAAAATGCTCAGATCTGACGGTATGACTAATTATTTTTATCAGTAACAATCATTCTGAATATGAAAAGGAATACATGGAGTAATTACACCTAAAGTAGTGATAGATTCTGATTGTTGTTGGTTTATGCTTTTGGATATCAGTTCATAAAAGAAACCACTTGGAATTCAATTAGATATTACTTTCCTCCTGTTTTGAATATACGAGTCTGTTAACTTTTAGACATATTCAAAATTTTTATACAAACATAAAAAATCAAATCAAATCACATCAAATCTTTAATAGTAAATCAAATCATAGCAAACAACAACAATAATACAGCTTTTTAGTTCTAAGCAAGTTGAGTAGGCTAGAGTTGAAATACAACAAGAGTCTCTAATTATGTTTTAAACACGTTAATATCTACTTACCAAGCATTCCTATTCAAGTATAAATGTTTAGGTATATCGTACTATTTCAAGTCATTTTTTATTGTCTTTTCCTATGTTAATTTTGGTCTTACTTTTTCTCTCATTCACATTATTATATTAATGTAGGATTCTACAATATTCTAGCATCTTTGAAGGTCTTCTTTGAACATGACTAAGCCAGTTCAACCGATATTGGACAAATTTTTCTTCAATTGGTGTTACCCCTAGTCAATCACGTATATCCTTAGTCTAAACTCAATCTATTCTTATATCACCATAAATCCAACGTACGTATTTCTGCAACACTCAGCTGTTGAATATGACGTCTTTTTGTAGACTAACATTCTGCTCTAGATAGCATAGCAGGTCTAATCGTCGTTCTATAAAACTTGCATTTTAACTTCTACAGTACTCTTTTATCATAGAGGATGCCAAATGCTTAACGTCACTTCAATCAGCCCGCTTTGATTCTATGGCTAACGTCCACATCAATATCCTCATTAATCTGTAGCATCGATCTCATATATCAAAATGTGTCCTTAGGAACTATTTGGCCTCCTAAACTCACATCTCACTCCTCGTGTACGATGGTGTCAAAGTCACACCTCAAGAATTCAGTATTAGTTCTGCTTACTCTGAAACCTTTTAACTCAATAGTTTACCGCTATAACTTTAGTTTCCTCCTTCTGCACTTTAAACTGCTCTATAACTTGTCTTATTCAGAAAATTGTTTCTATGTTTGATCCGCGTCATTACTCTTCAACGGTGTTCGATAACTTTCTCCCATAGTTTCATAGTGTAGTTTATCAACTTAATTCTCCGGTAATTAGTACAACTTTAGATATTTCTTTTATTCTTGTAGATTGTTACCAATATAATTCTCCTTCACTCTTGAGGCATCAAGTCACAGCAAAATAAATAATAAATATATAAATTTTTTAAACAAGACGAATGGTTAAGCGTATCTTAAAAAGTTAATGACGCCATATATTAAAAATCGGAGGGAGTACTTCGGTATACTGCTCTATATAACAATCAGGGCATACATAGTACAAACTATATTTAAACCATTTTAGGTTAAACTTGGAACAGATCAAAATGAAAATTCCAGAAAGAGGCCCTTATTAACTTCTAACGAAAATTCCAAAAGAGGTAATCAACCATGCCACTATTCTAACACTTTTTGCCAATGAAATGCAATGCACGTCACGCATTTGGAATTGTTCATATACCAGCATGTGGCATAGGCATCACACTAGGAGAGCATGAACTGCAGCTACGAAAATGTGCATTTGGAAGAATCTAATGAGGACGGCTCCCATGTAATATTTGAAACACTAACTTTCTCATTGCACTCGACAGCATACTGTAAATTTGCTTAGCAGTAACTTATCCCACAGTTGAAAGAACATAAGCTAGAATTGTAAACTATACATCAATTAACAATGTGTAACACAGTAATGGATTAATTATACTTGAACAAAAGATGTCCGAAGAACTTGGTACCTTTTTTCTACAGCTAAGGTCCAAAACAAGCCTATGTTTCCCAACCAGATCAACAAGTTGCTTCAGCCGTTCAATGTTAATTTTGCCTTCACTAAACATGTACTGCATAAAAAGACTCAGATGCATGATTCACAATATTCAACTAATGATAAGCCCAAATACAATAAAAGCAAAATGCAGGTAAATTACACAAAAAAAAATCATATCACACATTTGTAAAATGGGTGGGTCATGCGCAAATACAATAAGAAACCAGAAGCTTTTGCCTGGCTGTTAGTAATTATTGGCTATGAATGTATTTTGTCCAACTAAAAGTAACATTAACATTTTTTACCATAGAAGTGACCTCTATAGCAGAAAACATATAAATAATTGATGGTTAGACATTTTGACCCTTAATCAAGACATTGCAATGTGCTTTGACATCTATTACACTATTTGATAGTACTCAGAGAGAACAATGAGTAAAGAAAATAGAACCATGCTCATGGATAACTAAACAACTAAAATGCCTGAACTAAGCTTATGGTTCATGTTTATGGTATCATGGGTTCGTCAAAGATAACAGACATGACCAGGTGGACATGAGAGGCTTCAAATTTATCACCTTAAGTCAACAAGAAGAAAAATCCACTTCACATCAATATACTAATTTACTAACAATGTGAAATAGCTACATCTATCTGTGCAAGTAGTTGCATCAATGAAGAATGGATGATAATCATATGATCAAATAGATCAAATTTCCCATCATAGTGAAATAGTGATGACCATGTTTTAGTTGAAAATCACAAACAATTAAGAAACCCATCAATTGAATCCTAAAAGACTTAACTCATTACATGTATGCAAATGAAGCATGACAGCAACGAGGAATAATATCAAATGCACATAAGCAATCTAATGCTGCAGCTGGTACTCACCAATAGCACCAGCCTATTAGTAGGCCAGTAGGTAAAAGGCACATACGCCCCACTACAAAGACTCCCTTAGACACTCCACCAAAAAGTCAAATGATCACCCAAAGAGAACAAGAGATTCCTTAGACCTTGTGGCTTTTGGAACACTTTTCCATCAAGAGGAAAAAGGAGGCGGCCAGCAAGTAAATTACACTGGTTAAGGAAGGTGCAACCACCAGAATGTTATTGACTGACTGGACAGGACTATCGGCAATTCCATTGCCTGTAGATTAAGGACCAGAAGTAGGGTTTTGATAGGTCGCTCTCATATCATGTTAGGCTTAGGGATAACGTTACTGTGGACAAACATATTGTGTTTAACAAGAAATGGATATGAAATGGAAATGCAACGTGGCCAGGCTTAATTTTGTCCCGGTTAACCAATGCACGTACATAAATTAACATACACAACTATATGTGGTTTCAAAGAATGAAAGAAAATCAGAACTTATTTACACAGATCAAGGCATGAACACGTACAGAAGTAACAATCACGTGACTGGCACCTTCATTAAGGTAAGATATTGCATTCTCCAAATTTATTCCACCTCCAACTTGCAAACCACCTAATATTATAATAGCCCACGTTTATTACAAATACTTCAAATCGATTTTGCTTCATGGCTATAGTAGAAACAAATCATACTAGCGGATGAAAAAAAAAACTCTCCAAAGGCTCCAATGACCAGAATGATAATAACCTAAATTAGCACATCTTAGGCTTAATTTTACTGAAATGAACATGAAATATGGCTGTCAGAATGAACCATAGATAATTAAAAAACCACAATAGTGGAATCTGGCAGTTATACCACTGGAAAATATCATGATACATGAAAAGGAAAAGGAGGAAGTGTTATTAAGTTTTTGCACCCCCCCCCTTAGAGTTACATTTGGCAAAGTATTTTTCATTGGTCTCAAACAGCTACATGACATTTTGTATCTGCTGTTTTTTTTTAAAAAAAACAAACATTCCACTTATTAAATTATACAATGTAAGCATCCATATATGATTAATATTCTTCAATAGTTGACAAAACACAACAACAAATGTGGCTTTATGTCAGAATTATTATTAATAACAGTAAAGAACAAACAACTACAGACAGCTGTTTACAAAAAGCTAGTCCAAATAACAACATAGTTATGCTAACAGCTAGATAACATTCTCACCAGGATATGCATGCAGTGCTTCCATGGCAGCAGCTTGGCTAGCAGGATCTGCACCAAGCATGATTACATGTCCACCAAAAAGTTCATCCTCTTTATATATATTTGCAAATTCTGCTGGAGGCTTGTCTGATTCAAAATTTGTAACAAGTGCTGTGCTATTGTTTGATGAATCCTGAAGAGTAGAGCCAACAATTTGTTTAACTTTCCCCTGGAAATTTGTATTAAGAAGCAGCCCATCAGATAAATGATGCTGTTAATTCCAGAAGTAACTGAACTCAGATGGTTGCAAAGTGACAGTACAAAAGTCTTTAGTTTTAGTATCACTATGCTGCAGGTGAATCATATCACAGGAAAATGAGGAACATAAAAGCTAAAAAAACTTCTATTAGTACTTTGCTTACAAAGTTAGGGCACCAATTTACAATCATGTTAAAGTTCAGTACACACATGAACCACAATGTGTTTGGGTCTTCCTATAATTAGACATCACTAAAAGGAAGCAAGGAAGCAAGTGCTCCACTCGTACGCACCTTGTGAATGTCGATACACGGTCTGAAGCTAACGGTGCACACGGCAGCACGTCCTCCTGCCAAAACAAACGAGCCATTCCAGTTTTCCCCAATTCGCGACAAGCAGTACTAATCGAGCCATACAGAGAATCAAAAGGGACATCGTACTCGCCACGCCGGATCTCGCCGGCCGGACGGAAACCAGAGGGCCAGCCCAACCGGACCGCACCGCCGCACACGGTGGAGGCGGTAGCCTCGCGGCGCATCTCCACGCCATTCAGTCGCTGTGACAGGCAACACAGAAACCCACGAAGCAAATCAGAACCGTGGGCAAGCATGCACGAGCCCCCCAAGCCAGGACGATTCGGAGAAGGAGAAACTAGCGCGTACGAGGAGCAGCTTCGCAGCCGCTGACAGGGGAGAAGAGGGCTCTGCGGGGCGGCGCAAGGGCGGCGGCGCACGGCCGGAGTGGGAGTCGGTGCCGGGACAAGACGGCCAAAGCCGAGGCCGAGCCGAACTGGGTAAAGAGTTTTATTGGACGGCAAGGATGCACAGAGGCGTTGATCTGACGGCTTGCACGCCTCGTGTTTCGGTTAATATTGCCTCACGCATCGCCCTGGGGCGAGCCAAACAGCCAGTTGAATCGTGAGGAATCGCTAGCTTGTTCTCTCGCCGCCGGCCGACGAGGGCAATATGTTCTTCCACATCGTGCTGGAGCGGAACATGCAGCTGCACCCGCGGCACTTCGGCCCGCACCCCCGCGACAAGCTCGTCTCCAAGCTCATCAAGGATGTCGAGGGCACCTGCAGGTAGGCTCCTCTTCCTCCTCCCGGTAAACCCTAGTAAGGCGGGGAGGGCTCGGGCGCTGAGGGTTTCGACGGATTCTTGTTTATCCTTGCAGCGGGCGGCACGGGTTCGTGGTGGCGATCACGGGGGTGGAGGAGGTCGGCAAGGGGCTCATCAGGGAGGGCACGGGATACGTCACCTTCCCCGTCAAGTACCAGTGCGTCGTCTTCCGCCCCTTCAAGGGTGAGATCCTCGAGGCCATCGTCACCATGGTCAACAAGGTGGTTGATGTGCCTCCGTCGCCCTCCGGATTGGTCTCGCTGTTGGTGGATTAGGGTTTCTTGGTTGTTAGTGACTCCAATTCGTTCGCTTTTTGACTCTGCAGATGGGATTCTTCGCGGAGGCTGGGCCTGTGCAGATCTTCGTGTCCAACCATGCGAGTGCCTGCTTTGCCTGAAGATGCTTTGTCTAATACTCGTATCTTTTTCGTGGATCAAAGTTCAGAATTTATGTTAGAATGATCGATAGTAGTTCAGTAGTAGGTCATTCATATACCCAATTTAGATCTACCCAACTCTGATACTCATTTATCAAACATATGGAAGTTTTTTTAAAAAAAATTGAAACATGGCAGTTTGTTAGCTTAAAGTGACTGGATGGCAACATAAGGTTCTGTTGAAATTGTACTGTCTAACTAATGTTTTGTTCTTGCATCCCCTGGTTCTATTTTATTATGCAGTTGATTCCTGATGATATGGAGTTCCAATCGGGGGACGTGCCAAATTATACAACTTCGGATGGATCGGTATGCTTCTTTTCTATAATTACTACTTATGTCTCATCCTTTGTAACCATTGACTACTGTCTGTAGGTCATGGTTTTTCCTGTTTATTCATGCTTATTGGTGATATATCTGAATTAAAAATTGCTTGTAAATGTACTGCATTTTTTCATTGTATCCAACTTTGGTATCTGCATGTTATATCTATGCTTGAAATGCACACATAGAGGTTTATTGTTTTGTTAGAAAAGAATAGGTGTGAGTACTGTTGAAGGCTAATTCCTTTAGCCATCTTCTTCTGCTTACTAGGATTGACTTGTTTGTACTATGCAGGTGAAAATCCAAAAAGATAGTGAGGTTCGGTTGAAGATTATTGGGACACGTGTTGATGCAACAGAAATTGTAAGTTCATTGGCATCTATTTTCTTGCCAAAAAAAACCTGGGTCTTCCCTGTCTTTGTTTAGTCTTTTGTAGCATCGCTCTGCGAATAAACCACCATATGCAATTCTTGGTGATGTATCCCACTTTTTCATACCACTAGTTTGCATGATGTTTTTCTTTCCTAATGTGTGTGAAAAAAATAGGTGTGGTTTTATCAGCAAAGAACAACATTGATGTCTATCAAGTAAATTAGTTGAAAAGTATATCAATATGAAAAATTGAAATGTAATATTGTAGTATAACAAATTGCAAGTAATTGCCATTGATTCTCATAATCTAGCCTGTAGTTGGGTATCGAAATAGATAATTGTTGAATTTATTAGTGACAATCTAGATGTTTTGCTAAAAGGTTGAAAATTTGCAAGTGACTATATTCCTCCCTGAGGCATTTCTGAATCCATGTCTGTGTCATGACGCCTTTTAAGCTGGTGATGTGCAATGCTCTAACAGCTTGAACATGTTGCAGTTTTGCATTGGCACAATAAAAGATGACTTTCTGGGTGTTATCAGTGATCCTGGTGCCACAGTGTAAATTATCTGGTGGCAAGATTACGTGATTCATGCTCTTGAACGGGAATAGTCTGGTGAATTGTAGTGCTAACATATGGAAGCCCCACTGGAAGGTACTGTAAGTGGGTTGGAACCTGTATTTTAAATTTTTCATCACTATAAATGACGCTTTACCAAGTACGTACTATTGCTTGATTGGGTGTGGATGTGGGATTGAAGTAGTCATTTAACCAATCAATGACCTTTTTACAGATTGTACAATTTAGCACTCTACCTTGCAATAATTTACACGTTCAATGTTCAATGCTTCGAAATGCAAAATGAAACAAAAAGGAAAGAAAAGGAAACGTGTAAAGATAGGTTTCGTGTTAGAGATCAGGTTAACACAGCAGATGTTTACATTAAGTTAGCAGGAACATAGCAGTCATCCCATCTTTTCTTGCGGTCATCCTATCTAGAGTTCTTGAGAGCACTGCCTAATGAGGACCAGTGAATACTATGATTGTGCACAAATACTCAACGTTCTCATGTGGTCCTTCAAAGAAGGATCAGCGAATGACACTGCGCCTGCGGTAATTAACAGAAATCAGATGACAGGAGATAAAACATTGTTAAAGAGCAAAAATGACTATTTGGATATAAAACAAGTCTTAACTCACCAGCAGAGAAGTTATAACCATAGGTTAACTTAAACCTTTCAGTCTCCCCTTCGAAATGGGCTCGCGCTGTACACAATCACAATCTTCCTGACAATTCAATCGTTACTACTGTTTCCACAATTCCGCTACAGAGAAGGTGCTCCTGAGATGCCCCCAAAACTGATTTTGCAACAGCATTTTTAAGCAACAGAGGGATGAAGTCCCCATGATAATCTTATAGTTCCTGATTCCTGAAGCAATCAAGAAGATGGTCATATGTAATAAGTTCAACACTTTAACGATGTTATCAAATTGGTGAATAGATCATAAGTGCCTTTTCATACCATCAAACCCAATTTATATGAAATGGAAGCCAGGGCCACCAGAGCAAATAAGTAAAGTAATGAAAAAACATCCACAATGCCAAAAGAAGATTCTGTAAGAAAGTATATCTTGTGGTTGCTAGGGTCACCACGAAATCCCCGAGCAATCATGACCTACAAAAATCAGACAGACATCCAAAGTAAGACGTGCGATCATATGCATAGTAAGTAATTTTGGCTACAGCTGCACCGTGTATGTACAATGTAAGTGCTTGAAAATGCTGGGCAGCAGCAATGATGTAATTTAAGTTTCACCCTCCTTACGAGCGCCTTAAAAGATCTTTTCATCAAAGCTGTATGTTACTTTTAGTTCATAAACAGTAAGTACAACACTGCATTTGAGCATTAAAATTCTTGATTAAGTTCTTACAAGCAGCTAACCAGGCAACCTGCAGTATGTTTGCCTTCAGCCTAAACTTTGGCAAGTTTGAACTGTGTTATAAGACTAAGAGTGCATAAACTGAACCCTGTTTGGTTCAATACATTCAGTCCATAATAAATTTCTCTTATTCATATCGAACTCAACAACCTGCAACACCACTTTCACAAGGATGTTGTACTCTTGGACATGAACTTGTAAAATATCATTGATGTCCTGTATAGCAAAAGCCCATTGACTGTCTGTAGACTAACCAGTACATTCATGGCTATGTGGATAAAGGATGCACCAGCAGTTAGATTTTGTAATAGGACCCCAGCTCTTAGAAATAGCATATTAGTCATAAGCTTATATAAATGCCAATGATATGCTCATATGAAAGATCACAACTGATGATCTCCTTAGAGAAGGAGAAGCGACTAATGTTACAGAATCAAGGTTATAGTTCTTGACAGCAACAGAAGAGTCCTACAAAATTCTGAAGTTTAGAAAAGCCACACAGATTTGATTAGATTATAATGCAAGCACATGTTTGGGAAGCAGTCAGAGTTGGCATATCATCCCAAGTGGCCAATGAAGGTTTTCTATTTAACAGTTGTGAATTACACTAATATGTGAGCCAGGATATCCATAGAAAATTGCAATTAGTTAGTAGCTTATGCCATGTTCAATAAATTGTTTTTTTCACAATAGTGAAAGATCACTTTGTATTCATTATAACTTCTTAGTCAGTGAAAGGTAAAATTCAGAACTGAACTGACCTTGGATATTTGCTCCACGTGATCAAATATATTTTTGAAAATTCTCCATACATAGTTGGAGAAAACTGCAAATTCAATGCAAAGGATCAATTCCCCAAAAATAAGTTAATAAGTTCTGTATTACAATCTATGCACATAAAATTAGCCTACATTAGGTAACTCAATAAAAACAGAACAATTGCAAAGCAGTCTGCTGAAATTAGCCAATTTCACCAAGTCCAACCTTCTGCAAGAGTCATTTAACCTCACAAAATCAAGCAAGGTTTGAACTTGAAAAAATATATACATACTCCCTCCATCCCGAAATATAAGAACTTTCAGAGTTGGGCATGAGTATTAAGGAGAAAGGTAAAATAAAATTATGGATGGTTATAATTGGTTGAGATGAGAAAGTAGGTAGAGAAATTAAATCGGAGATGATTGTGATTGATTGAGTGGTAGAATGGTAGTTATATTTTGGAATAAATTTTAAATGTTAAAGATAGCTATATTTTGGGATACAGGGATTAGTAAACATAAAACTGCTAAGAGGTAAATGCATTGGAAGAAGAAATATTGGAATAAATAGTCTGGTCAGTATCAACAGGACTACAAAAGCAGTTGATAAATAGCATAATCCATTATTTACCTCTGACAGGCCACGAAATCTCTATAGCTAGACAACACAAGCCACAAGCTACCTCAAATGAACTAGACTAAGAAACAGAACTCATATATTAAAGTCTTTGAATTTGAGCTAAGCAAATGCACTTGAAGTTGGACCAACTTCAACTAACTATAATTGTCTTCATTTTAATAGCTGAACCATGATTTAAAGAGTTTTATTGGATTTTAACTGTAACCTACTCCAACTTGTTTAGGACTGAAAAGCTGTATTGAGTTTAGTTGAGTTAGAGTTCAGTAGTGCAAATCATGAGAAGCACTTAGTTAAATCCTGCTGACAAAATAAATCAAGTAGATAACAAATAGTAAATTCAGTAGAGATTAGTTTTCTGTTGCAATTCCCCACCAAAATCATCTAGCAACTGGTTCCTGACAAAGTTTGTCAGCTAGTTCACTCACAGCCATTGGTTACAGAATTAGGAAGTACTTACTATCAATAGTCTCCATAATTGCCAGCTTTTTCCGATTTATCCGATGTGCTACAATCGCCAGTGCTGAATTGTGAACCTAATGAAAAATATTTATAACAATGCTACATTCACAGGGCACGTTCTAGTTAGATTGTTAGAAAGACAAATATAGCCTATGTTTACTTGAACACTTACGTTTACTTGAACACTTACCCTATACTTGCCTCATCAAATACTAGATTAATGAACCTCAAAGATAGTAGAAGTGTGAGTATTATCTAAGGTACTGGTATGCCGATATGCTTCAGTGGAATCATAAACCACCACAGAGCAGAAGCAAGCTGCTCAGGAGTAGTTGTTGTCAAGCAGAGACTTGCACTTTGGAATATCTGCATCAAAAGAACAAGTATGGGAGAGTATACCTAAAGAGTTTATTAAAAAAATTTCTACTGTCAACTCAGTGCATGCTTGTCTTATGTGCCACCAGTTAGATTATGAAAGCATTGGTTCAAACAAATCCTATGGGTTTTGGGTCGCTGGTCATAGTCTTTTGTGATTTCTTTGGCAAGTCCTTTCATACTAAACCTTGCCCTAATGGGCTTGTTTGAGTCTTCTTAGACTCTTTTCCTTCTTAATATAATGATGCACAGCTCTTCTGTGCGTTTGAGAAAAAAAAACAATTCGTATGGAAATTATTACCCATAAAAAGGACATACCGCAAATGAGATGCATGCTGACGTACTTGCCACTGATAAGCCCTTCCTTGTAAATTGCAGTGGACCCAGTTTTATGATTGTGTAAGAATAGTCATTTGTGGAGCCAGGAATGTTTGGCAAACCTATAACAGATGGGGGAGGAGTTCTTTTCTGGACTAATGAAGGAGCACCGTCAGAACCAAATCCCAGAATTATGAATATAATGCTTGAAAGCAGAAAAACCCCTCCAAGTTGGTCCTACAGAGAATGCAATTTGTTTAAAGGTAAAACAGCAGATTCACTTCAAGAGTAACATTTTAACAAAAAAGATGGCATGATGGCAGATACTACTCATCAAAGGAGTAAAAAATAGCCAAACCCTAGAGGAAAATCTATAAGAAAAACATGGATGGCTTGTATTGGGGTATGTGTGTGTGTGTGTGTAAACTAATAGACAATTTAAACCACATTTGGCTACCCAGCAGGCCAGCACTAGTTGCATAAAATGGTGAATGCCCATTTTAGCAATAGATCAGAGAGCGTACCTTCCAAACATGGTTTGGGAGAACCCACATAGAAAGGAGAGTAAGGTATGCTACTAAACCAAACTGCAAGTAAATATTTTATCTAGCTGGTAGGACAACAAGAGCCAAGAGCCACACACCTGAGAACAAAGCGATTGGTCAGGTTGCAGAAGGAAATTGCAAGATATTTAGTTAACCATAAACTTAATCAATATTTTTGTGAGCAGAAGACAATTAAAGAAATACTACAAAATTGGTTAAAATAACTACCGTGACAAAATCAAAATTCTCCAAACTCGGGGGAAGGGAAAATCCATCAGGCACTTTTTTCTTACTTACCTAAATATTATAAATGATCATCAGACAAAGTGTGATATAACTTATAGATATACTAACGCAGGTTCAACGGTTAAGGAGAGTTTCTAAAATAGCGGACAACAAAACCTAATGATTTCACAGTTTGTGGCTCCAAGGAGAACAGGTCAATTATCGAGAAAACTAAGTCTGTTGTCATGAAAGTTTACAACAGCATTACGTATGCTCAACCAACAATCCAAGTTAACCTCAGAATAGACACAGCTGCACGCCCTCACGCTGGTACAGATGGCTCTTAAGAATATAAAAGTGAGCAAAATTTTTGGCGATGCATTTGCATCCGCATTTCATTTATCCCTTCATAACCCATGGCTACATTTTCGCAAGCACTTACTGTGCATCCTTATCACCTGCCGATTACTGGATGTTCAATCCAAAAACACGGAGCAGATAAGAGTGAGGAGAGGCAAGGTGTCTGTCTCCGGGGAAATCTTAGTTACTAGCTTAACCCGGGGTCGATGGCGTGGAGGAAGGTGCGGGGCGAGTCCATGAACTGGCAGATGGGCTTGGCCGCGGCGCCGGGAGATGAGCCTGAGGACCTGCTCCGGGCCGGCCCCTCCCACCGCGGCCCGCGGGATCCACGCTGCCCACCTGGCGACCGCATCCCCCGCCTCGCTCTGCCCTGCGGACGACGAAGGCGAGGGGTTTGCTGCCTTGCTGGGGCCGGAAGCGGCGCAGACGAGCAAGGCGAGGCCGCCGCGGCATCTTCTTCCTGCGCTTGCCTTCGCCGCGAGCGGAAGCCAACCGGGTCTTGGTGTGGCCTTGCCGCGAGGAGAGGGCGGAGGTGGACGGCGGCCATCGGATTCCGCGCTCCGGGCAGTTTTTGCCGCCGCGTGCGCGGCGGGACCAAGGATAATACGGGTGCAGAAACGTTGTTTTTTTCATGTATTAAATGGACATGAAAAATCGTTTAAAAAACTTAAAAGAAATTTTTGGATAAAAATTGATAGATTAATTTTTAGAGTTGCTACAGTAACAACCGAAGACCGAATGTACAGTACGGCCCGCGGGCTAGCTAGAGTGTTTTGAAGGTCAAAAGTTAATAGGCTATTGAGTAGAGTCATATAGTAAGCAGATCGGTATATAGACTAATAATATAAAATTAAGTTAGCAGCATTGGTATGTGTATGTGGGTATGATGAGATGTGTAGGCTGGCATGGCAGTTGCACAAGCGCTACTGTATGTGCAACTGACATATGGATCTAACATGACAACAAACGTGGGTGTACGAATTGATAGATAGGTCTAGATGTGACAATGATACGGTGCACGCAGGCGTGCGCGTGTGGCACAAGAGATCTCAAGAACATGTGTCGTCGTCAGATTGGCACGATGACATAAAAATAGTGTACAAGTGGGGTTCTACGTGGAAACGTGTCTGTGTGTTTTGTGTCATTTGATGATTAAAAATAATTAGAATGGTGGTTACAAAATCTTAATATTTTTTTTAGATTTTCTTAGTTATTTTTAGCTTAAAGCGTTAGAGATTTAAACATAGAGTTGAAAGAGTTTTGAAGAATTTTTATAAATAAAGATAAAACTGTATGGCAATTAATTATTTTTTTTATCTTATGCATATCTAGATTAATTTATCTTATGCATATCTAGATTAATTTATTTGGATTGGTTTATATTGTATTTTTATATTATTTTTATTAGTTCATTATTTTTAGATATCGTATTATTAATTAATTAATTGGTGTTTAATTAATTTTAGTTAATTTTATTTTGTTAAAATCTTAAAATCAGAAGTCTAATTAAAGTCTAGTTCAGTTTATTTACAAATTTTGTCTAACTTATTGACATCAATACGGTTATAATATGGTATAATATTAGTGACAAAATTATGGTTTTTTTATGCTGAAAACATGATTTTATAATTAAAGGAAATTGTTAATTTTTTTAAATTTTCACCATCATTGACCCTCTGATTATCTTAATATCAGTCGATACGACGTACTCAATTCGCGAAGAGGCAGCCTCCATGGCGAGCTCTTGTCGTCGACGTGCTGCCCGCGCGTGCAGAAGCTGCGGCTGCGCCGGCTAACTGGACTGGACGAGCTGCTGCTCGAGGCACTTGCTCTCTCAGAGCTGTCACTGGAGTTCGTCGACATGAGAGAGAGAGGAAGCTGAAGCACTGTAGCTGAAGACTCCCGACCTCCGCTCTCTTTACATGAACTTCTGTTCTGTCGGCACTATGACGATCTCGGCGTCGAGGCTAGAGGACATCGCATTTCACTCGGTCTTCTGTTCAAAACGATTCGACGCCGATGACTTGACATGCCTTCGGGTGCTCAAGGATATTCAACTGTACGCACCCGGTGATCCCCTACACAGTACAGCTAGCAATGTTAGTAGCATCAGCTTGCTGAAACACAGAAGATTCATCAATCGCCTTGGCATTAAACTCGGTCTTGCACAGGTATGATCCATGGACCGATCTGCCTTTGCCCTCCCCTCAAAAGCAATTGTCTTCTTTTGAAACTTATTGAGATGCATATTGTTCCGTCCTGTAGCTAACATTTACGTTTTCAACAGCTACGAGCAATAGAAGATCAGCATGACAAAGATGATGTTGGGTTGATGAAAGATATACCACAACTCTCCCATGTTACAGAATTATCAATAAGCGTCGCTTACTCACTGCTCAATAAACGGTTCAGAGCTAATGTAGCATTCATCATCTCAAGATGCGGCCTTGTCAAACACCTCCGCTTGGAAATATTCTGCATTGACGACAAGGTGAGTTCGTTCTTCCTCCCTCAAGCTACCATCTGCCTACAGCCCTACACCTATTACTTCACTTCCTTAAATTGTTTCCCTTTTTAGCTTCTTCTTGAACTCATACGTTGAAAATGTATCTAGGTCAAGATTGTTCATAATCAGATAAACAGGAAGGATCAAACTGTCATCTCGTTAGAGCATCTCCGGGAAGTAGAGATGTTGCCTTCGATAGAAAAGAGTACGGGATTGATTTGGTCCAATGGTTACATGGAAGAGCCCCAGCTCTCGAGAAGATGAGATTAACCTTCTGGCGATTTTCACCTCCAAAAATGTCGAAAGATGAATGCAGAGAAGTTTGTGATCGCTTTGCTTTGGCTAAGGCAGGAAAATGGGTTGCAACGTTCGAATGGACACCATCGAGCGACTAGTGAAAAATTAATCTATATGCATCACCATTTCTTGCTATATAACTGTTATAGCAACTTAGTAAAATCATGGTGATAATTAGAGTATGTGATAAATAATTAGTATGATATTTGTTTATTAACATTAAAGTAAAAATATTGTATTTAAATTAATGATTGGTCTAACGGGTGAACAATATCTGGTCTGACATTAGACATGAGAGCGGTCAGAC
Source organism: Oryza coarctata (assembly GCA_030770085.1). Taxonomy (NCBI): domain Eukaryota; kingdom Viridiplantae; phylum Streptophyta; class Magnoliopsida; order Poales; family Poaceae; genus Oryza; species Oryza coarctata. The sequence continues at coordinate 14,074,924 of CM061471.1, forward strand.
CGAAAAGCTTTGACATTTAGACTGGCAAATCTAAAAAAGAGTTGTTTTTAGTTGATTTTTTGATTTATGATGTTTGCTTTATATTTATGATTTCTAAATGATTTTTATACATAACATATTTTATTATATGTTAATGTAAGTTAAGTTAGATAAGAACTTGTGTTCGGATATATTTTTTATTATTCATATATATGTGTTGTTTGAAAACTTGAGAGTATTGCTGATAATGAATTAAAACTAGACTTAAGAGAAGTTGATGTCTAGACCACTCAAAAAGATTATGCAGTATAGTAACACTAAAGAACAATGCACATGAAGTGAAGTTTTTATATGGTATAAAAAGAGATTATATGCGTATGAAACATAGCATCAAATTTGGAAGGAGTCTAAATTTATGAAGATTGGTATTTGTATTTGATATGAATAAGCTAGATACATAGAGAAGAGTTTTCTATATAATTAGGACACTTTGTTGTAGTTGGATTTATGGCTATGATTAGCCACATCCAAAGGTATAAATAGAGAGGAAGACTAAATGCTAAGGATAAGTCAAAAAAACCGAAAAGATGAGAAAACTGTTATTGAGATATTTAAGAGTTAAGAGTTATTTGTATTAAAGTTTCGTGAGAAACATGTGATGAGTGTTATATCTGCACCTTGTGGATAACACTTAAGCAATAAAGATTATATTCAATTATCAAGACGTCGATGATTTCTTCTACTTTCATAAATTTTACATTTTTATTTGGTTTTGGTATTAACTTGTGATTCTTCGTTTGGTTGAGATTTTGTTTAAGTTAATCTATCCAAAATCTTTCTAATGCTTCATAGATCAGATCTAAGAAATTTCATTGATTGGTTTTTGCTAGATTTAAAGTTATTGAAATTTCTAACTGACTTGTGTTTTTTCAAAAAACTGTTAATTATTTTGCAAATCTCTCTAGTGAAGTTGTTCTTTAGTTTATATATTTTATTCTAACCAAGTTTGAGTTTGACCTAACAATTGTTTTTGGGGAAATCGTATTTTGATAGAAATACTAACAAGTTGTTTTCAGGCTGACGGTTAGACAAAAATTATACTATATCAGACCAGTCCTAGCCCAATTAGACCATCGGTAGAGGTCACCGTCAGAATTGTGTTATTTTAGCTTTTAAGGTTGGATGAGTTTTGATGACTATTTTACTTCCGCTAACGTCTTACCATTTAATCTCCTATAATAGTTTCTTATTCTTAGATCCTACATTTACATTTAATACTAGGCAGATATATTATGCATTTATGTAGGATGTTTTGTAAGTTCTTTAATTTTCCTCTTACTGTACTACATAACCCATATGTGTATTTTATCTAAAAAAACATATGTGTATTTTATCTAAAAAAAAACATAAGTGTTTGTACTGCTGCTGCTGCATTGTTGCTGTTTAGTAGTGCATTTTGGTGCTCGGCTTGTACTCCTAAGTTGGTGCGATGGAAATCATGGTTTGTTGATTGCATCATCTGCCAAGAAAAACATTTTGGCTTTGTTGCAGATATATTGGTCAAATAACATGTAACAATACTTTGAACTCTAATCCAAACAGACGAGACGACACAAACCGGGAACTGATGACGAGAAAATCATGAAAACAAAAACCTTGTATTTAACTCATGCCTGCTAAACAAGACCATTTAAATGTGGCTATTACAATAAACAGCAAGATTTAATATATGCTACCCTACAACCACCTCTGCACCAGAAAAGTGCCCTACAGAAATGAGAACCATGAGACAAGACATCTATGTCCATTTTCAGAGAGGGATCATTGAGTCTCGTCGATTACGGTATACGAATTCGTTCGGTTACGTAGCATTAATCACAAGTGAACAAATTCGCCACGAGCACACGGATATACATCCACACACAAACACTTGCATAAGTCAACACAGCATTAAACCAACCGTCGCCCAAGATTGATACGGTTTTGTACAGATTCCTCTTCAACACGGTCGTCGACACCCTCAGACTCTGCTAACCATCCGCGTCTGTATGGTGGCCACGTGTGCTCCGGCGTGGAGCGACCCGGCGCAAAGCAGCTGCGTCCCGGCCAAGATGATGGTGAACGTCTCCAGCGCTCGCTGCACAGAGAGGCAAGAACGCAAAAACAATGTCAGCTTAGCTACGAAAACGACGAGGAGGAAAATGGCCTAATTGGTTCAGTTTGTGGTTGATAAATTTACCAGGCTCGGTGGCCTCCAGCCGATGCTGATCTCTTTGCACGCCAGCCTGCGAGGAACGAATTGATGGTTAATTGATCCGTGAGAACCTGCCTGCAGATCAAGTCAGGAATGGCGAATTGGTTGGTGGTTTTGACGGTTGCTTACCCCATGGCGAGGAGGGTGAGGGTCCAGGTGACGATGGAGGCGGCGGCGGTGGACATCATGCTGGCGGGGTAGCCCTGGCTGACGTCGTGGAGGCCGGTGAGAGAGGTGGAGACGCCGACGACGCCGGTGAGGAGCGCGAAGATGACGAAGAACCCCGTCGCCAGGTTGCCGATCGGGAAGTAGATCGGGAACAGCTGCACCGACGGCGACACCCCCTGCACTGCATCACGCACGCGTCGCAACGAACACGTCAATCAAACAGTCGAGGCAAGAGACAACTCACATAGGTATTGGATGGAATTTGACACTTACGTGAGTTGAAGCTCTCATCGATGCTGTAGTTGATGGCCCAGCCGGCGATAACTGCGACGACGACGTACAGGATGAGGTTGAGGAAGAGGAGCCCAGAGGACATAGAATTGGGACCCCCAGTCGCCATTTCTGATCTTGCTCTGCACTGCTCTCCGAGGCAGGAGAAAACAGTACGCTCTGCGCTGCTGCTGTTGTGTTGACGCTTCGATCGACCGGGAGCCAATATATACGCTAAAAAGTGCAGTTTTTTAAGTCAAAAGATTGCAGGAAATATTTCTCCTTGGTTGCTTTGCAGGTAAGCCAGCCAGCTATTCCTTTGTGGCACAGCAGAGATTGCTGCTTTTGCCCTCTGCAAGGGAGGAATATCCAATTCTCCATCTCTCATCCATCCATGGTGATCAAGAATAGAATCTGTTCTTGTCTGTGATCACAAGTGCATATCCATCCCTGCAAATAGTTTACATGCATCGATCATTGCTGGCGTGCTGCATCTCACGTAGCATATGTTCTTTTCCTTTCTGCTCGGCGATGTACGGCTGCTGGCCTCTAGATGATCTGTTAGTAGCAGCGGTTCAGAATTTTGGCTCGAGAAGGCTTGTGATCAGCAACAAGTATACATGAACAGTTAAACGTGAACGGCGAAATAAATCTGCAATAAGTGACGTCTACGAGTGGGGATTTGAGGGCTTGTTTGGTTTGCTGCCTAAACTGGCCATTTCAAAAAGCTAGTAATACGAACTAAGCTAGAACTTTATTTGGTTTGGGCCAAAAAAATTGTAATTGCCAATCTTAGTAAGAGAACAGATATGACCTCAAACACTGACCAAAATTGGGCAACAAGCCAAACAACCACATTTTTACCCTATTTTTTGCAATGTTCAAATCTTACTTTTACCAATCTTTTGGTAATGTTTGGATTGAAATGATTCAAACAAATGGTTGTGTATGATTTGTGGACTGTTAATGTGGACTATCAAGGGCATGCTTAGACGTAAAGCGATTCAACGCAAAATGAAGAGAAAATCTAAGAAATGCTACTGACAAGCTCTTTGTTTCATGTTTTGCTATTGATGAATACCTCATCTAGAAAATACCATCATACAAGCCTATTTATCCAATAAATACCAACGCCGTCACTATTTTGGACCAAATTACCCTCCTCAACCCACACGACCAAATTCCTCCATCCCCTCACGTTAAACTGAAACCATATTCAAAGGGAAAAAAGAAAACCCTAAGGACGGTGGCATCATTCCTAGTGATATGGCCAGCGGCGCAGATGCTAGCACTGGCTGCTTCAGGCAGGTGCTTCCTAGCGGTGGTGAGATGTTGGCACGAAAGGCGGCTAGCACAGAGTCAGCCCTAAAGACGCAAGTAGCTCACATGGAGTCAACGCTGAAGGCGTTGATGACTCAACAATCAACGGCGTGGCAAGTGGCCCGCTTGAAGTCGATGCGAGTGGCAACGACGCAAAAGTCCGCCCATACGAAGGCAACACACTTAGAGGTGGTAGTGGAGTTGATGCAGGTTGTGGGGGAGGTGTTGGTGTGGAACAAGAGGGAGCAAGGGTGGCGCAGGTATTGACGCAAGCTGCGCAGGTAGTGTGGTGGTGTTGGTGTGTGAGCATAAGTCATCTTTGCCAATCCAATCTAGATAGGGCGAAGATGTACCTCCTCTAGTCATTCGATCTTCATCCTCTTATTCCTCGGTACTCTTGATTGTACTTCTATGTGTAGACAACATTGACATCATAAACACTGTCTAACAAATTTATCAACTAAACATGTTGAAGGAAGGACGAGGAAAGGCGAGTAAACAAGTTTGCAAAGAATTCAGAGGGTAAGAGGAGAAGTTTTCAAAAAAATGTTTTTAGAAAACAAGTCCTTAAAGTTTGACCATTAGGCTTATTCTATAGTTAAGATGGTTTTGATACAGTCGAGATGGTCCTGATGCTTTCCGAACTAATTTATGCATTAAATCCTTATATAGCAATCAATCGATATATACAAATTGACAATTCAATATACAGATCCAACGTAAAGATATATATTACTTATTTACGAAAGAAGTACTTAGTCCTCACAAAGAAGAAAACAACAATAGAAAAACAATCGAGCGATGCTTCAACTCCTCACCATATGTAGCTCAACTGGGTTATAAGCCAGGTGTTCTAACTCTATCTTCTGTGTTGAAAACTTATTTTTGCTGATGAGGTTTTGTTGATAGTAGGATAAGTATGTGGAATACTCAGTAAGATATACAACAAATATGTATATGCATGGAATATAACAAAGGAAAGCATAATAGGGCTTATTTATAAAACTAACAATTGAGTGTGTCAAAAGATGTGTTCAAGCCGAATCGATTCACCAGGTTGGCTGATAAAAATTCGATCCAATGTGCTTAAAGATGAGAAGATCTCGGATATCTGTTTAGCTCTAGTGTAGTTCCTTAAACTCTTTGGAGTCTTTGTGTTGTTGGGGTTTAGGACGTACCAATCAATTTGATCTCTAATTGACAAGGAAGAAAAATATAATTAGATCATTGAGCCAATCGATCTATTGATCGATATAGACTTCTACTATCAACTAAATGTATCGATAGAGTTGAGATAGTCATCTGCTGTAAATCTGATATAGACATATAAATATGATATAAAGATAGCTTATTTATATATCGACTAATAGTCCGATGCGATCGTAGAAACATGATATAAACAAGTAAACTCATCGGCTAGTTGAGCCAATAAAAGAAACAAAATCTATTAGATCATGATGCTAGCACTATTAAAAACAACGTTGATAGATCGGACCAAATTAAGATAGTATAAGATTGGATCTAATAAAATTAAATTAATCACTAGCAAACTGATTGTAGAAAATCTATGTATATCGACTGATAACCCAATACGTTAAGCTTGAAACTTAATATAAAGATAACTCATCGGTTGACTACTCCGATAAAACATTGTATAAAAACCCATCAACTTATTCTAAATTTATTATCAGTACCTTAGAAGATCGAACCTAACCGATACAATACTAGACTGATGATGATAAAAGTAACTCGATAAACTGATAGATCTAATGTAAATGTAATGTAATGTAACAAATAGAACCGATATACCAAGATAATAACAGGACTTATCCATTCATCGGAAATTGGACTTAACCAATGCAGCCGCGTGTCAAGAGTCAGAACCTACCAGTAAAAACCTAAAAGAACTAGGGTGACGATGTGTCAAAATGATTTACAAGTTCTATGTGGATTTATATTTATACCCTGTGATTACATAAGTTCAAGATAGTTAAAAATATCTCTAGATATTATTTTCTAAATAAAAAAACAAAGATAATAAAATTAACTACTCATAACTAATTATAAAAGATATCTTATAGATATAAAATCACTCTATCGTGGTTTTTAGATTACGTTTTATATTTAGCCTTATCTGGATAATCTCAACCTATCCGCTAAAAAAATCTATGTTAATTTGTCCAATCGGCTATTTTCTTATCCGAGACTATCGATATTTTCATCCGTCTGATCGACTTCTCAATCTATCAGTTAGTCTCTTTACATAAATCGATTAGCTCACTGATCTTTTAACCAAATCTATTTGTGAGTTTATCAAATTTTAATGTTAACAAACGCTAATGAAGTTAAATGGAAGCAGTTATAATACAATAAAAAATAGTGGACTTTTCCCATAAACATCAATTTGGCTACGTCATGCCTCGGATCTTTCTTACTTTCCTTTGCAAGGCAGAAGCTATCTGTAATTCCAGTCTGAACATGACCGCTATGAACTCCACACTTCCGAAGACCAAACGGGGGAATGACATGATCATCGATTATGACCACTATGAGCCATCGCGTATACCATATGGTTTATTTGATGTTATTACTGTTATGTTCATATATTTAAGCTCAGCAAAATCATTTCCAGATTGGCAATTATTGTCATTAAGCATGCTGGATATAGCTTCACCAGAAGTAAAGGAATCCTACATAAAGTAGCTCTGCATTAGGGCGGCAGAAGAAAAAAAAAAGGTAAAAGTGAAGAGGTTCCCATATTGTACCAAACATAATAAGAACTAAGATATAAGCATATAGTTACTGTATAGAATTCATGATTGAACCATGTGTCTCGGGCCATTTTTAAGAGTCGAAACAATATTGTGCTTCATATGTACTTTCATGTTATTGGAATGCATGAAAGAACTCCTCATTTACCGGAATTGTATTAGTTAGATCAAGAGGGATAAGGATGATTGGAATTCCAGAATGGAACACCTGAAATGAATAGATTATACTGTATTATCTACTAAATAAAGATTAAGTGTGATGAAGTAAAAAATGATTTAAATATAAGTAAATGAAACATAAAATTCTTTCTTCAACAAAAGAATCAGAGATGGAAGTTTTCACTTTAGAAAATGTGTACACTAAAATTAGATAATTCCGTACAGATAGGATTAGAGAGCTGATCAGCTTATGAAAAGATTTCGATTGAAACAGGAAAAGAGCCGATTGAATGGATAAGGATAGATTCAGTTCAATCAAATATAGAAGATTATCTGGATGGAATCGAATTTAAAGAGGAGCCGTGAAAATCACGATATGATACTTGTATCTTTAAAAAATATATCATAAGTTTAATTAGTTTTATTAAACTTCTTATAATGGGTGTCCTTTTGTGTTTAGGAAATAATGTTCGAAGGTTGTTTGCAACCATATCAGACTTATGTAATTTCAGAGTATAAATATAGACTTCCTAAAATCTCATACATGATCAAATACAGATTAAATACAATCTCATCGTATCGCCACCCTAGTTCATCTAGATTTTTACCGATAGGTTCTAGCTCTCGACACAGGCCTACATCGATTAAGTTTGATCTTCGGTGAATGGGTAAGTCCCACAATTATCTTAATGTATCCGTTATGTTTAAGGCTACATCAATTAGGTCCGATCTCTTAATCCGATTGAGTGCATCACATCACGTTCACGTGATTCTATTGTTTTATCAAGCTCCTTCTACTATCATCGATCTCGTGCTACATCGATTTGGTCTGACCTACTAGACCACTGATAATAAATTAAGCTGTAGGTCAATAAGTCTTTACATGAACATTTAATCGGAGCGGCCAGCTGATGACTTATTCATACATTGAGCCTCATGCCTAGTGTATCGGTTTTTCAGCTAATATACATATATCTTCAGAGAATTCATCTCATCAGCTCAGCGAGTCAATGGGTTCGCTTGTTCCTTCCATCCGCGCGTCCGATCTAACCTCTCGTATCTTTGAAAGATTAGATCTTGCTCCTTACTATTCATCATATATTCTATTTGTAGCGCCATCAGCTTTATAGCCTCCGCGGCGCCGTCACACTTGCTTCCTCGGCAGGCCGTTGCCCTCAGCATCACCACGCGACCACGTATCCCGACGGCGTGGACGCGACGCCGCTCTCCTAAGCACACACCGTCCACAGGCGCTCGTCGGTGGCATTGTTGTGTGGCCGTGGTGGCGGCGCCGGCGCCCGATCCCCGGCGACCTCGCCTACTAGCAAAGGCAGAAACCTCGTCCGCTTCACAAATATAATGGGTCGACGGCCCAAGCCGTGGAACTATCCCGATTTCGGAGCGTAAAACGTCCGTATTAACTATTGCCTGAGTCCGATTTTTGTCCCTTTACGGTTTTATCCTGTTGACTGGTCAATTTATCTAACATTATTAAAATAGAATTGTCCACATGTTATCCTCTCTCGGCCTATTCTTCTCTAATCTGTCACTGCCATCGTAGAGCTTGAAGAGAGGAGGGTGTTTAGTGTCAAGGGTTCTAAAAAGACAAGCTCATGTTTGTCATCACCAGGTGAGAAAAGAGTTCAATTGTGAACGGCCAGTTGCTATCGCTCGGCATGACAGTGGACGATGGCACACGTGCGAGTTTGACCTAGGATGTCACTTTCGGTGCATAGAAAGAGGATGAGTTACAGTGTCACCGATGAATACGTAATGGTGACAAAGTAGACGTTGCCTCAAGCTAGAGAGAGATGAGGAGGTTGATGCTATCGGCCATGCCCTTCCCCTAAAAACTTCTTACCAGAAAGTTGTGTAGTCGACAAAAAGCTCAAGGTTGTTGCATGTGAGCTCTCATGCTACGTATCAGCCAAGGTCCACAACTACCATACCTTGGAACCCCTTGTCTACCATTGAATGTCTACTAGAGTATGGCTCCTCGATAACAACAATGGCTTAGGAAGAATAGAAATAGTGACACAACACCACGATGGTGGCCCAAACAATGCAAAGCTATCGCTGAGCCCACCAATGTCATCGAGCAAGTAAGCAGCCCCACCCCTAGCTCTACAGCGATGTTGGTTGTGTAGGAATATAGTGAGGAACTCGAAGATATGGTCTAGAGGATACACAAGGACCACAAGTTAGACCTTCGTGCAAGCGTGTGCAAGTCGTCACCATCGACGACCATAGGGGTGATAGGACGGTGATAAGCTCAACAAGGGGCAAAGGCGGTTAATGGTGTTCGATGAATGAGAGGATAGAAAGCCAGAAATTTGTGAGTCCCATTATTTTTTTTAATTATTATTGTTGACTGGACTGCTACTAAGATTAGACTGATATCGTAAGTCACTAGACTTCATGTCAGACAAAACCCCTATAAATAAATTAGTATTAATAGTTGAGGGATGTATTGTAACCGATTTTAATATTTTGGAGGAAAGTCAGACTCGTAGAAGGTAATATGAACTTTTCCCTTCCGGAGCAGATGGGAAAACTACTAATGACTTAGTTGAGCTTGAGAACTGAGGCCCGTTAGTCTAACTGTGTCAGTTCCTGTCCGATTTTTCTCAGTAAAATTTTTTCAGTAAAAAAAACCTTAAGTTCAAAGCTTTGCAAAAAAACAATAATAATGTTTGGGCAGATATCTTGGAGCAATTTTCAACTTGTATGGTGTACCCCTTAGAAATGGCCAAATGGGTACTTGACAATTCTCAACGGATTCTGGTCAATACATCCTGAACAAAAAATGTGGTGAATTTTATCACGAATCTTGTAAAAAGAATAATCCACCCTGCGTGAAGACTCGGTAAAGGATCCAATGTACACGACTTTTACACGCTCATTTTAAAAGTGAAGTATATGTATATGTAACACAATCATTTTAAAAAGAAGTAATATGTAAAGCAATCTCTCCGCGATGTGTGTAGATTTTTATGCGAAAAAGTAGGTGGTCGAATAGACGTATGGTAGAAAATATCATATTGACATAAAGCTATGAAAAAAATCTATTATTTGAGATAAAACAAAGAGATAATAATGCAAGTTTCGATGGTGCCCATCCTCTTAATTACAAAAGGAATGAACAAAAATTTTAGTATGAAGCATTCACACGTCAACAAATTCCCAACCGACCAACCTCAAGAAATACTCTTTCAAATTGAGTTAGCTCATCTCTCGGTTCACTTTTGGGAGATATATGGCTTAATTATGAAATGAGGTGGTGAAGTGCAGCATATAGTCAAATTAAAGGGAAGATGCTCCATCACTGTCTCGCCTATAGCCAGCGCCTGTGCTTTAATTATGCTCGACTAATGACAATGCTATGAAACCAGCAATGTCTTGTTTATAATTTTTTTTGGCCTAGTTGAATTTGCATGTAATTAGGAGCAGATTATACGTCTTAATTAATTTCCATATGCTCGAATAAAGTTCGTGGCATGCGGAGAGATGATCGATCAACGTGATCGATGTAGATTTATGTAATCGCAGAGTACAAGCTTATGACCAATTTGCTTGTATTCTAACACAAAATGGGTAATTTGAGTACGAGTCAGGATCAAGTTGAATTATTTGGAGAGAAAAATATGCATGTAGTAGGACAACACGAGGTCGGTATAAATAGACGATTTCTCATTCATTAAAAACCAAAAGTACAACATACGATCAGCCATTTCGGGATCTAGATGATGAGATTGGGTTGACTTCATGGGCAGTTTTGAGTGTTAGGAAGGAGTGAAGTACCCAAACAAGGACCAGAAAAAATAATACAAATAAGGAAATGTTGTAGATGCGTAGGATTTATTCTGTTATTTATATATACAGTTAAAAGACAAACAATATTGGTGACTTCTACGAGATATTTGATGGCACGAAGAAAAGTGATGGGGAATTATTAGGAATATAACGCATCTGATGATCATCAGATGGTCTAATAGGCAATTTAACACCTCATTATCATATCTATATAACCAACTCAATAATTATATGAATATATTGTAGATAAATAAACAAACAAATTATAAGAGTTGTTTGTATATTATCCAATTCCTACACTATCAAAAATGGTATTGAAGCGGGTAAGATGAGGTTTTAATTTCCAGCAGACGTAGCCCGTTCGAGTTACTCAAAATACAGAAATGTACACAATGCAAGAGGATAAAAGGGACCTGGTAACCATTCATGTGGATGCATGGGATCCTTTTCCTTGTCAGGTTCAACTGTCGTCTCTATTAGTCTGCTGCACGTTACATGGTTAGTCGTGGCATGCACCGTTTTGTTTGGACATGTTTTTGTCATGAAAAGATCGCCCATAGACATCGACAGAAATAGAAGGAGCGAAGAAGTTAGTCTATTGGTAGTCCCTGTATGGCTACTGTATTCATTTGGAAGAAAAAAGAGCTATAATAGAAATGAAGAACAGTTATGAGGTTTGCCTCTAACTGCCGAGAACTCTCGCTAGTTAGCTGCATGCTGCAATCATGGAAACAGAAGTTTTGGTTTCTTTCAAGAGCATAAAGCTCCAATTAAGTGCAGCAATTAGTTGTCTCTGCAAGTAACAATCAAGGGCAATGCCTAACTACTAATGTTTTACTCCTATCTTTTCTTTGCTTGGATGTATATGATCCACGTAATAATCCTAGTTAGGCAAGAAGCAGACTTGCAGAGAAATGCAAAAGGTAAGCAAAACCATTACTACTACTACTCCTGCCATCAAGTCCTCAACCATGCATGCAACAGAAGAATCTACACGCTACATGCAGTAGCATCACCCCTAACCTGGAGGTCGAACTCGGACCGGTTCTACTTGAGGAGGTAGAGCAGCGCGAAGAGGTCGTCGGTGTCCATCTCCGCGTCCACCAGGATCCGCCGTGGCGCCGCCGCCACGACGGCGATGACCGACGTCGCCACAACAGCCACCAGTAGCGCCGTCGCCGTCCTCCGCAGCGGCGAGATCTTGGTCCCCTCCTTCATCAAACACGTCGGCGCCCGGCGGCGGCGGCAACCACACCGCCCAAGCTGGAGAGAGACCATGTGGCAGTCGCCGTCGCACGCGCGTCCTCTGCTATCCAATCCAGCGAGCAGTTAACACAGGCATATGCCAATTAAGCTGGCCAAGCAAGTCGACTGAGCTACCTTACCACCACTGCAAGCCATTAAATGCTAGCTCGCGCGAGTCATCGAGATGGACGATGGGGTATGGCCGTATCCGTGGGGACTAGGTAGGCAGTTGGTACATGCACACGGCTGCTTCCTCCTCCGGTACAAAATACAAGAATTTCTAGTTTATTAAGCATACAGTAAGCTTAGTTCAGAAGATTTCTTTTTTTAGTTCAGTTATCAATTTTTAAATTTTAAATTGCTTAAATTCTCCTTACAGATATTTGATTGGCTTTGGAATCATTAAAAAGATTAGAATAATAGCAATCAACGTATAAATCCTACAAAATTTAAATATCATAAATTCTTAACAAAGAAAGTACTACCTAGATCTACAATTGTTGGATTTTTACAAATTAAGTGTGCATTATTTTAAAGCAGATAGGGGGAGAAAACTCCTCATTTTCTACGTGCACGTTTCTCAAACAGTTAAACGATACATTTTAAAAAAATTATATAAAAATTGTTTTAAAAATCATATTAATCTATTTTTAAGTTTAAAATAATTAATATTTAATTAATAATACGCTAATGTCTTGTCTTGTTTTGCGTATCTTCTTCTCTCCTTTTCTCTCCTCTTAATCACACTATATGTGCCATTTTGTAAGTGTTATCTCAACATTTATGTTTTTTTTCTTTAGAAAGGTAAAAAAAGTAAACATTATGACACATAAAGAGAAAACTGAATCACTAGCCTAGGAAAGCACATCTGCGCCACTAATTCCAAACCCATACGTATCGAATTCATAGCCGGCACTATAATAACAGTGATAAACCATGGTTATTGTTTATAACCGGCAGACATATGGGAACATATGCTCCAGTTCTTTTACAACCAGTACATATGAGCCTCTTCGGGGACGCACTAACAGGCTCATATATTGAACCCATCGTCAATAGTCTTACCGTAGGCATATTCAAACAATAGTCTAAATAGTTAAATTTCTCTTTAAAAAATACTCCCTCCATCCACAAATATAAAGTCTTTTTAAAATAGAGGATTGGCAAATGATTTTTAAGCACTGTCAATTTCCTTAGGAATTTTTTTATATAGGCCTCTTTGATTCTTCATCATAGGAGAAGATATGATTTTTTGATAGGAATGTATTCCTAGTCAATTTCATAAGGAAATAAGTAAGAAATTAACCTCATGTAAACTTTCATTTGGTTTAATTTTTCCTATGGTGTAATTAAAGGGCTCTCCTTTCATTTGTTGTGTTTTCAATTCCTATAGCATTGAAAAAACGTGCTACTTTATTTCCTACATTTTCTCATGCTATTGTGTTTTTCCTATCATAAGCTTCAAAGCAGTGTAAGTAATTCTATTATGAAGGATAAATATTATGTTACCCCTCATTAAATAAGTGGTGATTAGGGAATGGGAGGGTGGTTGGGGTTAAATTGGATAAAAATTAAATGAGGGGTGATTGGGAGAGAGAAGTACTAGAATTTTCTATATCTATAGACAAATTTCAAATGATAGAATCTCTTGTATCCATGGAGGGGGAGACTAGCAAATTGTAAATATTTGTTTGACTTGAAGCAAGTTGTATGCCACTTCATAAACATGCACGGTTAGTTGAATTTAATACACATATGCAGAGGAAATGGCTTATCAATTGTTGTATATCCTATACATGCACAGCCTAGCGACTAATAATCTGAGCTGACTAATAGTCTAAGGGCTACATTGAAATGCATAATTCAAAAAATACAAAAAAATATAGAAACACAGAAAACATAGTGATGATGGTTATATCAGACCATAGTATTTAAAAAAATCAAGATGTGAAATAAAGGGACAGGGGCGATAATATACATTAATAGGTCTACTCCTATCTATTTATATAGATTGATCTAGCCTATATCACAACGAGTATAAAACAAAGTTAGCTAATATAGTCTATCAAACTAATCTCAACGAGCAAATATGTTGTAGTAGTTGGCTAACGGAAGAGCTTCTTCATGTGAACTCTATATAATTGGTATAAGGTTTATAGTTAGATGTGCTCTCAGAGGCTTTGTACTATATTAAAATATAACTCGTTACATAAATCTCAAATAGGATATGGACAAATAGGGTCTTATCATCATCGAGTCAGACTACACGTGCCTTCGTACTTCATCGTTGGCATGTGCCATGCCAGCTCTCAGCAGTCTTGTATGGCTCGTTTCATTTCAAAGTTGCGCACCTAGCTACTTTAAAACAACACAAGTTCGTCTACAGTGTATCAAAGCTATGTTTTTTATAATTGGAATGGTAGCGACAGACTGCTTTTATACAAAGAACGAAACTATTCATCATTTTTTTTCAAGTATCATTATGTTAAATTTTTTGGAAAAGTAGTATGTATCTTTTTTGTCCTAACACCTCTAAATATTATTTCTCACATGTCTGGGAATTAGCTTATGGGTATTCACTCAAAAACTAAAAAACTTATTTTAGTTGGAGCATTTATTTTATGTTGTACTATATAACTTATTAGAAATAATATGATATTTGATAAATCTCTATCTAAATCTTATTTGCAGTTACTTTTCGGATAACATACTAGTTTCGATTCTAAACATAATTATAAGGATGTGAAGAGAATAGAAAACTAATACACACTGCATTTCACAACTTAGAGTCAACGGTCATACAAATATTTATGATCTTTAGATAGAGATTGACAAATAGACTTGAATAAATGTTTTTCTCATTAAGTGTTGGTGTTAACTAATCCCCTACCGGACAAGAGTACGAATAACGCGCAAGAGGCTCATTCCCAGCATGGGCTGAGGCCTACTAATGGACGTACGCGATGAGAGTGATTGCCATATTAAGCCTGCCACCCACGCGGCAGTATGGTCGGTGCCATTGGCTGGCCCATCATTGTACCAGCCTCTTTACTCCTCGTGATATGCCTTCAATGGTGACAGCCCAGACCGACCGCCGGCATCTAATCCATTCCACCCAAACCCTCGCCGCCGCGTCACAAAGCAACCGCGTGCCGTGAACCCCCGCTGCGAACTCGGGGTGGAAAAGGCCTCTCCTTCCTGTGTCGATCTCGATCCACCCAAACATAAGTTCGTAGAGGGCCGTCCTTGCCCGCCTCGCTGGGATCGTCCGCGAGGCCACCACCAAATTCCGCGCAAATCCGCTGCTCGCTTGCCGTACCCGCACGGCTAGCGCCGGCTAAAATCCACGCTCCGATCACGAGCCCGACCACCCAACCCAGATGATCACCGTCGAATCGGCGCAAAATCAAAGTCGCCTCGCGCCTTGCTAGCTATAGGTAGCTTGCACGTGTGCCGCTTGTTCGTCCAGGTCACCTGGGTCGAGTGGCTGCCGCGCCGTCGGTGTTTCGCCATGTGGACCAAGAAGCAGCGTGGACATGCTAGGCAAAACTGAATAGCATACGTCTTTATCTATACCATCTATACCTACGAGTAGTGTTGAAAACGGCTTAGAAAGTTTCCAAATTTTGGACCTATATTTTGAAAAACGAAAAGCGTCGGTCATAATTTGTTTAGAAATTTTTAGAAACGAAAACTAATTTGCATTTTTTTCTCTACAATAGAAACAAATACAGTAAGAGTATTATCCGTCAAAAAACAGAATCAGTTGAAAACTTTTTGGAGAATTTCTCAAAAACAAATTTGAAAGTTTTAGATTATTAATGATAAAATGATTAAATAATTAATGAGTTTATTGAGATGTGAGTAGTAATTAGTCACAAGATACATTCTGTGATACATAAAGACCCCTCAAACATAATGCGAAGTGGCGAGAAGGCTTGAAGTTATATTTTGAGTTTAAGCTTAGAAAAGTTGTATTATCATGGGATATTTCTAACGGTTGTCTGTGTATAACTAATTGCTTAAATGTTTGTATATAATTAAGAGACACTTTTACATAACACATCCATAGTGTTAGGTGTTGGTTATCTCAATGGTCTGAAAGGACTTAAGTCACATAAAGTAAGGGTGGATGTATAAATTTTTAAAAGCAGAAATTAGTCTTCCATACAAAGTCTTTAATCTAATAGTCCAGAGTATCTATACCAGTTTTTCTATTAAATAGAGAAACTAGTCCGGAGTCTTTACTACTATAGTCCGAAGACTTTGAAACTCTTTCAAAATATCCGAAGGATACTCAAAGAAAACAAACCCTACATGTTGAGAAAGAAGCAAGAAAATAAAATTACAGTGAATATAAAAAGGCTATGAGATAAAACGATTTTTCACCGAAGTTCGGATCAAACGATCATACCTTTCCTTTAAGGAGTTCCAAAGAGTCGAATCTCTTTCGATCCTTTGCCTCACTAAGTTCAACATTACAAATTATTTTAACCTTCAAGCTCTCACTAAAGCGTAGTGCTTATTTCAAGACAATCAACAAGGTCTCTAGTAGAACACCATCCTTCCAACTTCTATGGAGCTTGTTCTATTAAATTAACTTCTAAGATATAACTCGGGGATTTACTAATATATCTCTTTTCTTATAGAAGTGAGAGAGACCTTCACAAATATCCCGAGCGATTCACACGATAAATCCTTGTAAGCAACGTTTAGTCGTCTAGGAGATGATCCTCCAAGAGTAACAAGTTTAAATCTTCGTTGGCGTTGATCTACAAGCGCTCACATAAATCTCAAGATCCATTCTCTCATAAGTCACCTAAAAAACTTTCTTAAAATGTGAATTAAGTTTAAAATCTAAGAGAATGTAGTGAAAAATATCTAGAAAATTCTTGGAAGTGAAGTAACAATGAATGAGTAACTAACCTCTCAAAGGAAGATTGGTGGGATTAAATATCCGTCATTCTCAAAACTAGCTATTCAAACTCTAAAGTATACAGAGACTCCAGGCGGACCTTTTGGCCAGAATAGAGACTTCAGTTCGAAGACTCCAGCCAAACAATCCAAAAACTTCGGATAGGTCTTTTGGCCTAGAGAGATATCTCAGTTTAAAAACTTTGGTCAAATAGTTTGAATACTCTACACAACACTTAACTTTGAGAAAGAGAAGATGCTCAGAATGTTTAACCTAAACTTCCAGAGACTTTGGATATGCCTCTTTGTTAGACATAGAGCTCACTCTAGAGACTTTGACCAAATAATCTAGAGACTTCGAATATATTTTTCTATTTGACAGAGAAACATGTCCATAAATTTTTATAAAGTCCAAACATAAATATCTGAAATACTATGAGAGAAAAATCAAAACCTAAAATGTATATAGTACGAGTGTCCACTCATGAGCATTTGCTTATCAACTTGGATAAACTTAAACCCTTCTTAGGAGTAGCATAATTTTCACTTAAATACAGTAACTTTCTTATGATAAAACGATAATTTCCATTTAAATATGAAAACTGTAGTTAGAACAATAAAATCATTTTTTTTCATTTTCATTTTTTTACCATTTTTATTTTCATTTTTGTTAGTTACCGTTTTCATACGGTTGGATCGGTAAAAATCAGTGGGTCGGGAATTTTTTTTTGACTCTTCTTTCCCTTAGCCCAGTGTGATGTACATCAAATATTGCAAAGATTTATATTTAATTTTGTTGTGTTTTTCCATTATAATAGATAGGAATCATGTGTAGCGTCTTAACTCTTAACTTCGTGCATCGTGTCTTTCTATCACGAGCGAGCAATTATATGGTTTCAATTGTGAAGCAGTTTCAAGTTGCAACTGTAGCAATACATGAAGCGAGATTATCCCCATGTACGAGTGAAAAAGGCTACGGAAAATGGTAGTATTAGATTCTAGTACTCTACTACTAACATTTGTGCAAAGGCTAAAGCATGACTAGCACAACTGTTTTTGTGTGTCCAGTTGCTAGCCTGGCGACACTCATGAGAACCTACTGCCTTTTAGTTCGACTAACCGAACGTCAATTTAAGTTTACTAATTTGTGTGTCCAGTCACTTGCCTTCTAAGGTTTAGGCACCATTATTGTGTCTACCTTAAGCCCCGCTGGTTCGGTTCATGATGGAATTGGAATTGAAATTGACTTTCCTAATTTCCTACGTGAGCTTCTTAAGCTAAACAGCAGGGCCTTCTGATTAATTAAGTTTCAGACAACATTCAACCACAGTACGAGAAGCTAACTAGCACCACGGTTATCGTCCCAATCCATGCGATTAATTAATTAATTAACGAGTAGCTACATTTCTTATTCTCGCTGGGCCTAACCACTCTCTGTAGTACGTGCAAACGAAGTTAAAGCGCCGGTGTTATTACAGTGATGTCCACCCCTATGCATGAACGCCTTTCAAGAAATGTAATTACAGCGATGCTCTGTTAACGTTTGTTACATTAAGCTGGAGATCGAATTCGTGCCGGCGTAGTGGCGTGTGCGCGGCGAGCGGCCTCGTCGTGGCCAGAGAAAACAACGAGCCACGACTTCCCCGACTCGTCGCACGACGAAGCGGCAGCAAGAAGGCCGGACGCCGTGCTGCTCCCAAGCCGGCAAGGCGAGCCCCCGACAAGCCCACTTGTTTTTTACCGTTGGCTTCGAGGCCCCCACAATCTGACGTGTCCTCCTCAGTCTGGCCAGGTCAATCAAAAATAAACCTTTTTAGGTTCAGGCTCCAGAAAAAAAAATGAAAATCGCTGTAACACCAAAAGCCACTTTCCTTTTGCTTGCTCTGCCGCTACGCCGCTGACACGTGGACTCGGAGTTTTGTGCCAGTCTCCTCGTCCATGTTTGCCAGTTCTGCCCACGTGGGTGGTGGGCCTTTGGGTGAAGTCGAAGGAAACACAAACAGAGCCGACGATACGGACTGTAACTTTTTTTGCATGTGCTTCGCGCGAATTATTCAGGGTCTTTGTCTCACCCGGTCGATAGCGACTTCCGTGTCATACTGTCTCCGGATAAACTTCCCAGGTTATTACTGGATAAAGAAGAGGATTCATACCAAAGCGATTGTGTAGTTTATTCGCAATGAACCCGTGCAGGTAGATTCAGGCTTAGATCGTTTCTTCGATTTGGACGAAGGTTAAGAATGCAGTTAAAACGAAAAAAAACTATTAGCATATAATTAATTAAATTTTAATTATTAAAAATTTGAAAAAATATTTAATATTTTAATATAACTAGAATTTTTTCATAGGAAACAAACGGTTTAAATACTGTAATAACGAAATTATGATAAAATTTATATCTTAATAAAAATGTATACTAGCCTTGGTGGGTTCTACTGGTCATTATTCATCTTTATCTAGTTGTATACTGAAAAATTAACAATAGGTAATCCAAGATTACACGAGATACACACCGTATCGAGTTTTTTACCTTATTTTTTACAGGTACAACAAGGACGCATACGACTCACGTAAGCTCCACGCACGCGTACATGTATAACACAAGTTTATTAGCTAGATGCTTCACACGCACACGCGACACACGCTTACAAGCTAGAGAATTATTTACGAGCTAGAGGCTTTTAGAATCTAATTCACCCGTGTACAGTTTTACTAAACGTACACGTCTGTACCCTATATCAAACTGGCATTAGCCTAAGCTAATTTCAGATAAAAGGTTTTAAAAAAACCCCAGTACCACACCCGGTCGATCCAGGGATCGAACGCGGCTGGGTAGGCTGGCCACCCCCAACCACGACGAGCTCGTCCGCATCGAGCCTTTTACCTGGTGCCAACGAGGCGAACCGAACAGAACAGAGCCACGAAAGTAGACGAAACACCACGCTGGCCACCAGCGCTGGCCGGTGGACTGTGTAGCTAGCGAACACGCACGCACGCACGCACCAGGTCACTAGCCCGTTACGCCCGTGTCGTGTTCCGTCCCATCTCCACCTACGCCGGTAGATCCACGAGCCCCAGGGGCAGGTTCACTGTCACGCGGGCCCAGCGTCGCCCTGACCCCACTGGCAGAATGACCATGAGCGGATCGCACACATCGCCTATGGTTTTCCTCGGTTTTTACTTGGGGAAAGCCGGCGGCTCGGCATCCGAGGTCGCTGGAATTGATGCGCCCAACTGCTACGTGAGACCGTGGCCCCACATGTCATGCTCCGTAAGGCGATAACGGGCCCACACCGAGCCTCAGGTTCGGACTAGCCGTTTGCGCGTCCGAGACTGGGCGGCACTAAAAAATTCGGAGACCCATCGGTTCAACGGGAGGGAGAGCGCCAATGAGGAGAGGGGAAGGTGGCCGCGTCGTGCTGCTGCTCGCGCCGTGGTACTTGTGGGGCAGTGGGCGAGTGCTTGCTCGTTCGTCGCAAGATAGGAAGCAGCAGAGAGCAGAGCAGAAGCAAAGCTGAGAGAACGAGAGAGAGGTGGGGAGAGGGAGCGAATTGGTCCTCAACCTCCGTCCTTCTTCGCCAAGCCACCATCATTGCGCCACCGCCGCAAGATCTGAGCTCAACTCACTCCTCCCCCCGCACGGGCGCACGACGCTAGCTTCTTTAAGTATTTCTTCTTCCCGCGCAGCGCGCGGCTGCTCGCTGGCTTCTCGGCAAAGGCTTGTTGCGGTTGCGGTACGGGGGAGTGGATAGTGTGTGTGCGAGCGAGCGGCGGTACGGTGCCGCACCCACCCACCACCACCCCCGCCATTAAAGGCGCTCACGCGCCCCGTATTCAGCTTCCTCCACGAGCTAAGAGAGAGAGAGAGAAAGTGACGCTGAGCTCACTTCCTCCCCTCACGGGAGCAGCAGCAGCCAACCCCCAGCGCCACCACCATCACCGTCCCCCCACGCCGTTCGCGCGCTTTAAAGAAGGCGCGCCACCTTAGCATAAGCTTAAAGATTCCAACACCACTGCCCCCCTCCACCTCGCGCCACGAGCGTTAATCGGTGCCTTTAATTGTTCTTCCTTGCTGCAGACGAGAGCGATCGAGCTTTGCGCGCGCGCGCGAACCGAGGCGGCGGAGGACGCGGATGACGACGGTGCTCGCGTGGCTCGGCGCTATTGTGGTGTTCTTGGCGGCGGCAGCCGTGGTGGCGGAGGGGATTCTTGACCCCATTGACTTCCTGGCGCTGCAGGCGGTGCGGCGGTCGCTCGACGATATGGCCGGCTCGTCGTTCTTCGAAGGGTGGGATTTCACGGCCGACCCGTGCGGGTTCCCCGGGGTGTACTGCGACGGCAACAAGGTGTCAGCGCTGGCGCTCGGCGACCCGAGGGCGGGGTCGCCGGGGCTGTCCGGGCGGCTCGACCCGGCACTGGGACGGCTGTCCGCGCTCACTGAGCTCTCGCTCGTGCCCGGGCGCGTCGACGGCGAGCTCCCGGAGTCCCTCAGCTCGTGCCAGAACCTCCGCTTCTTGGCCGTCAGCAAGAACCTCATCTCCGGGCAGATACCGGACGGCCTCGGCGGGCTGTCCAACCTCCGGACGCTCGACGTCAGCTTCAACCAGATCTCTGGCAGCATCCCGCCGTCCATCGCCACGCTGCCGTCGATCACCAATCTCATCCTCTGCCACAACCATCTCACCGGCGGCATCCCGTCGTTCCCGGACTCGTCACCGCTCATCCGACTCGACCTCAAGCACAACGACCTCTCCGGCGGCGTGCCCAGCCTGCCGAACACGCTCCAGTACCTCTCGCTCTCGGCGAATCGGCTCACCGGCACCGTCGACTCCGTGCTCCCCCGGCTGACTCGGCTCAACTACCTCGACCTCAGCATGAACCAGCTCGATGGCCCAATCCCAGCGTCCGTCTTCACATTGCCGCTGTCCGTGCTCCAGCTGCAGCGAAACTTCTTCTCCGGTCTCCTCCAGCCGGCGAACGACGTGACGATCCAGGTGGTGGACCTGAGCTACAACCGCTTCTGGGGCCCGGTCTCGCCACTCCTCGCCGGCGTGGGGCAGCTGTACCTGAACAACAACCGGTTCACCGGCGAGGTGCCGGCGCGGCTGGTGCAGGAGCTGGTCGGCTCCGGCGGGCTGCAGGTGCTGTACCTGCAGCACAACTTCCTGACCGGCATCGAGATATCGCCGGCGTCGTCGCTCCCCTCCAGCGTCTCGCTCTGCCTGATGTACAACTGCATGGTGCCGCCGGTGTACGCGCCGTGCCCGCTCAAGGCCGGCTCTCAGAACACCCGGCCGGCCGACCAGTGCCCGGAGTGGAGGGGCTAATCAAGCTGCCGCCGCCTGCCTGCACAACAACGCCGACGCCATTGCCGGATCGCCTCGGATCGTCCAAGCTCAAGAACTCTGAAAGAATGGAGATTGCAAATGGCGGTCTCCGATTCTTTGATTAATTTGTTCAGTTACTAGCGTTCCACTGTGGATTACTACTACTATTCTTTTTGGTTAGGGAGATGGATGGAGATAGTCACACACAAGTAAGTGCTTTAATAATCTTGGATTTATAGGTGTAATCTCTTTCTTTTTGTTTAGCTGGTGTATGTTCTTGTGTCCCTGCTGTATAGTTGCGTGAGTAGTAAACATTGGCTGTTGATGTTATGTGAGGTGGTGACGATCGATAGAGTACCTGATGATGATCATGATGATGGTGCTAGAAATCAGTGATGTTATTTATTGCATTGCCATTTGGCAAGCAGAGTATGACAAGCATTCGCTGTGCTTGATTTTGTTTCCAGTAGAGGGCTTCTTCGCAATCAGTTGCAGTCAATTGACGCTCGTCACAGTTCCTTCTTGTCAGAAAAAAAACCAATGGCTAGTGTTATGGATAAGCATTTTTTTTCTGATTATTTCGTGAGGAGAAACATAACGGTAGATGAATAACACGCTTGTAGAATGATTGCTCAGGGCGCAATCACATAACAGAAGCAAAGCCAAGAATGGACAAAGCAGCCCCCCACACTGAACAATCATTACGTAAAGCAGAGAACTAACTAATCAATCTATCTGATGGCCTTCTGAACAATCATCCTATCTCCATTTGCAAGACTGACAGGCCTTCTGCACAATCATCCTATCTCCATTTGCAAGACTGACAGGACCAGAGTACTTACAACCCGATCATTACGCCACGTTATTACTTCTTAATTATTACTCATTATAGCACGATTAGTAATAATAATATACGTCTAATTCTATAATAATTAATTATATTTTTAGCGATGATTTATAATACTTAATATGTTTAATTATTATATTTTAGGATGGATGAAGTAATAATTAAGAAGTTAAGTTATTTTTTTATAGAAGGAGTATTATTTTTACAACTAATGCTACGTGATATAATTTCCATGCAACTGATTCTTCTATGTCCTTCACGTTCTCCTTCATTCTTCTCCCCTTTACATCTCCTGTCCTAACCTGGCTTAAAACAGCCCGCGTACAATACTCGTCCTGCACAGTGAAATATAACTCACGCCTTGCCTTAATTTAGTTGTCAGTACGCGATCTGTGTGCGTCCTCGCGTACTCGGTTGCAGAGAGTTGGTAGCACTGGTTTTTAATGGAGCTGCAACCACACGCAACAGCAGAAAATATCGCGCCAGATCAGCAAATTCGCGATGCAGGAGGACGACGTCGCACGGCCAGGCGCACGCCGTCCTCTGCCCGGCTTCCGACGGTTCGGCGTTGGAGACGAGGGGCTGCTTTACTTTTTTCCAAAATTAACTTGGTATATTTCAATATTGTTAAATTTCGGTAACATTGGATATTTATGCACTCTTTAGCTCTTCACTTTACCTAAAACACATCCTCAAATTTTAAAATCGAATATCTTAACCTATCAAAATTGAACAGTTTTCTGATTTTATTACAGCTGACACTATTAAAATTGAATGCTTTACCCCTACCAATTTTAGTCAGGTTTTGATATAGCTGATAACATGTTACATACCACCTCTATAAATAATTCACGTCAACAAAGGGGAGTGAGGGTCCCACTAGTCAGCCCCACTCCCTCTTCTTCCTCTCTCACTATCTCTCTCCCCTCTCTCCTTGATAAGGTCAATGAAGCAGCTGAAGTTGCTAGCGAGCTCCCTTTGTCTCAACCTCCATCCCAGCCTCCACCTTTTTCATCCCCTCTACCCACGGTAAGCTCTTTCCCACTGCTCTCCTACCATGGATCTGCCCTCCTCCACGGCATATGACGGCGGTAGGTTGAGACTGATGGAGGTGATAGGCGGCGGCAAGGGGACGAGGTGAAGGCAGCACGAGTGTCCTTAGAGGTGGTCCATGTTAAATTGTGTAGCGCTAGATGAACTCTGTAGGTCATGATCTCTTATATATATATAGAAGATTGATATATGAAATGTTACATACGTGATCATTGGTATACGGTAAGTCAGAAGATACTTAAGAACAGAGAATTCGCATATTATATATAGATACAACATTTTATATTTAACATATATCTCCAAGAATAGAGAATTTCTCTATTATATATAAATATATCCTTCTATATTTAACACCCATCTCAATCTGAACGATATAACTTGCGCCAAAAATTACTGAATGAAGAGACTGGCAATGGTTTTGTCATAATATTTGCAAGCTGATCTTTAGAAGATATGAATCGCACATCAAGCTGGCGAGTGATACTCGTTCACAAACAAAATGATAATCAATCTCAACATGCTTTGTTCGGCGATGAAAAATTGGATTGGAGAACAAATAAGTACAAACTTGGTGCTCGTGCCCGTGAAATCTCAAGCTCTTGCAATAGCACTTCAATCTAGATTAATTCTACAGTAGCATCAACAACTGCCTTGTATTTGGCCTCAGTACTAGAGCGAGACACCATTGGTTGTTTGCGTGAACTCTAGGAGATAGATTGCAACCGAAAAAGATGACATAGCCGCCTGTGCTACGACAATCATCTGAATCCCTGGCCCAATCAACATCTAAGAAGGCACTAAGCAATGAAGAGTCTGACTTGGTGAAGCATAACCCTATGTCAGCAGTGTCATGAAGATACCGAATAATCTGTTTAACCGCTGCCCAATGTACAATAGTTGGAGCGGATAAAAATTGACAAACTCTGGTGACACAGAAAGAAATATTAGGTCATGTCAGGGATAGGTATTGGAGAGCGCCAATAACACTCCGATATCATGTGGTATCTTCAAGCGAGAGTTTGTCACCACTATCGAGCAACAGCTTCTCACTAGGAACCACAGGAGTGGACACACCTTTGAAGGTGAGCATATTAGTTTGGGGCAATCAATCTTATATGTATTTATGTTGTGTCAGAACAAGCCCATGAGAAGTATGCTGTACTTCAACCCAAGAAAACAATTAAGGATACCAAGATCTTTGAGTGCAAAATCAGGCTAGAGTTGTGTAAGGAGTCGCTTAGTAGCCATAGAAGATAAGCTAACTATAAGAATATCATCAACATAGATGAGAATATACATTTGAATGCCCGCCTTGGTAAAGATGAAAAGAGAGACATCAGCCTTTGATGTTGTAAATCCCAACTGCAAGAGTTTGGAGCTAAGGCGAGAAAATTAGGCATGTGGTGCTTGTTTAAGGCCATAAAGAGACTTATCCAACTTGCAAAGATAATCAGGATGTTGAGAATCGATAAATCCAGGGGTTGTTTCATATAAACATCCTGATAAAGAAGACCATCCAGAAAAACATTTTGAATATTAATCTGTTGAATAGTCTAACCACGAGAAACATAAGTGACAATAAAAGGCAAATAGTAGTAGGCTTAACAATTGGACTAAAGGTATCATCATAATCAATCATATTTTGCTGTTTGAAACCTTTAACAACCAGACGTGCTTTGTAAGAATCAATGGGCCCATCTGGCTTTTGCTTGAGTTTGAAAACCCATTTGCAATCAATAACATTAAGACCAGCACAAGGAGGGACTATGTGCCATGTTTTATTGTTGAGAAGTGCGAGAAATTCATCATCCATAGCCTGACGCCAGAGAGGATGCTCCATAGTAGCAACATGAGAAATAGTTTTAGGGGCAGAAGACCGAACCACGGAATATGTGACCGTTCCATAGGTATGTACTTTGGGCACCTGATATTATGCCGTAGTCATGTACCATATGGATGGATGAGAGGTGCATCATCCATGGCACTTGATTGAGCAGCAGTACTAGAGGCAGAAGAATCCGCAATATTAAGTCCCGGTTGATTAGCAACTGAGGGCTCGAGCAACACAGGCACACGATCGCCGAGCGAGGTACCCAAGTCAGCAGGTACGACAAGTGCTCCCGTGGTCAACTCATGTGACAACGGCAACATTCCTTGGGATGGAGGTGCCTGATTTTCTGCATCCAAAAAATTAGTAGGCACATATGCATGCATATGATCACAATCCAAATTAGTATTGCTATTATCCAAATGCAAGGTGCACAAATAAGGATGGAAAGGCTATGGTTGCAAGAATTGGAAGTGCTAGGGGAAGTCCTAGTGAAAGGAAAAACACTCTCGTCAAAAATAACATCTCTAGAAATATAGACATGGCCGAAATAAGTGTCAAGGCACTTGTACCCCTTATGCAAAGAACTGTAGCCTAGGAAAACATATTCTTTGGATTGAAAACAGAGCTTTTGTTTGTGATAGGGACAAAGATGGGGTCAACAGGCACACCCAAAAACTTTTAGTAATGAATAATTGGGTGGTGTATAAAAGAGACGTTCTAAAGGACACGAGTAATGAATAATTGGGTCGTGTTGTCAATGACATGAGTAGGAAGGTGATTGATGAGGTATGTGGCTGTAAGAAATGCTTCATCAGGGGCATGGCAGCATGAGCTAGAAGAGCAAGGCCAGTTTCAACAATATAATAGTGCTTGCATTCAACAGGCCTATTTTGTTGATGCATGTAAAGACACAAAACACGATGAGCGATACTAAGAGAACAAAAAAATATGTTATGAATTTTTTGGTATTTCCTACCCCAATTGGATTGGTCACACTTAATTTTAGTATCCAGGAGGCACTCAACATGCATCTGGAATTGTAAAAATATACGAGGGGCTTCTGTACAATCATGCATCAAATAGATCCAAGAAAATTGACTGAAATCATCGATGAAGCTAATATAATATTTAAAACCCCTAACGGATTGAGGTGCAGGGCCCATATATCAAAGAAAATTAGTTCCAAAGATGACGAAGACCGATGAATAGAACTAGTGTATGGCAAATGATGACTCTTAGCTAACTGATATGCATTACAAACTGGCAAAGGTGACTCTCTAGCACATAGAATGTTATTGAGACGCAAAATTGACTAAACTACTTGGAATGAAGGATAGTCAAGCCATACATGCCATTGGGCATGACTAGTAGAGTTGTTCTCTAAAGCGTGCTTGAGAGCACAACATTAGATGGTTTGATAGGGTAAAGGTCAGACTCACACCGTCCTTCTAGAAGGCTTTTCCTCAATGTTCGATCCTTAATAGAAAAATACCATGGATGAAATTCAAAGAAGACATTATTATCACGAGAAAAATTATAAACGGAAAGGAGATGTTTAGAAATATCAGACACATGCAAAATATTGTGCAATACAAGAGGATGAGCAGCAATATTAATTGAAGAATGACCAATATGCAGAACCTGTAAACTTGCGCCGTTGTTGACTTGGACTTGTTCACCTCCATGATTGCATTCACAAACAACAAGACGATCAAGATCACTTGTGATATGATCAATGGCTCACGTGTTACTATACCAATTGGGATCAATCTTGTAGGAGGAAGTAGTTGCCATAGCTGCAGAGGGAGGCTCATCGTGATAGGACTCATCCATTCTATACCAACACTTGACGGCGGTATGACTCGTCTTGCTGCATATCTAGTATGGAGGATGAGAAGAAGTACTGCGGCAACCGCCATGGCCATCAAAAAGGCGAGGGGGCACACCACCTTGGGTATACGCAGGATGACAATGACCACGATCCCCGTGCTCGCAGTTCCTCAGCTAGCTACCACGACAAACATAATTGGCCAAGGATCCATGATGCAACTGCAGTTTGCCCTGATGTTGCAGTTGATGGGCTTCAAACGCCATTGGATGTGCAAGTACATCATCAAGTGTGAGGGGTTCACTCTTGGTTGTCATCGAGGTGATGAAGGGGTCATAATCAGGGTCGAGACCGGCGAAGAGATACGTGATCACCTCATCATCGCGTAGGGCAGAACCGACAACGGCCAGCTCAGAGGCTTGCCCTTTGATCTTGCAAAAATAATCTATAGCAGAGAGGTCTCGTTTCTTGGTCGTGGCAAGCTTCACATTGATTTGAATGGTGCGGGCGCGTGGTAGAGGAGAACATCCACTATAGCGTGTCCTATGCCTTCTTAGATGTGGTAGCATCAACCACATCTTAGAGAATGTCCTCAAAGATGGAGGAGAGAAGGGCACTAAGGACCTGTTGATCCTTATCATACCACCAGTCATATGCCGGGTTTGGGACCTGGTTAGCACTAGCAGCAGTCGAAGAAGCAACGAATTTGGTGGGTATAGTGATGGATCCATCAAGATAGCCCATAAGCTTCGTACTTTGCAGATAGGGGAGGAGTTGGGCGTACCATATGATGAAAGTATTCTTGGTGAGACAAATTGTAATGACATGGTGGAGAGGAATTGGCACAAAGGTTGTTGCCATAGTAGATGAGGTCTTGTTGGAGATGTTGGAGGGGAGGAAAAAGATGTGGTAGATATTTTTCAATGAGAAATCCTTGGCTCTAATATCATATTGGATTGTGTGACGCTGGATGGCCTCTACAGGTCATGATCTCTCATATATATATATATATATATATATATATATATAGAAAACAGATACATGGAATGTTACATACATGATAATCGGTATACGATAAGTCAGGAGATATAGCTTTGAATTTCACTACTATATATACATATAACATTCTATATTTAACATATAGCATCAGGAATAGAAAATTCCTTCTATATTTAACAGCCCACAGCCACAGCAGAGCAGGAGGCCTAGCGGCGCCACTAGCCAGAGAGTAGGAGCCGACGCTGGAGAAGAGGGCGAGGAGGTCGGTGTCGATGGCGTGGCGATGCAGATCTGGCGCTAGGCCTCATCGGTAGCGGCAACAACTAGAAGTGGTGGGGACAGGGAGCTTGTCGTCGACCACTTGGAAGAGACGGAGCTTGCCGGAGCCCCTCTACTACCGTCCAAATCTGACCGTGGCTCAGGAGTGAAGCATTTAGGGGATGCCTAGGGATGTAGAGTTCGGCAACAACACTATCGTTGGCCGCCTTGCTCCTCCTCAGGCTCCTCTCTTCGCTTAGCACCCCTTTCTCCCAGTGACAACCGGCCATCCCTCTCCTCCTTCCTTCCTTCGCTAAAGAGGACATGGAGCCCATCCCTTTGGCCGAGCTTGGAGAAGACGGGGTCAACGGCGAGCTCAGCGCGACCAGGGCATCATCCAACTTTGCGGTCGCATCGAAGCTCCCATCTGCATGCGACCGCTTGGCCTTGAGGAGCGCAAGCTCCCGAATGGAGGCGTCGGTAGGCCTGGGTGGAGGGGCTAGCCAACAGTGGTGCCTCGGGAAGCTTAGGGACAATGATGGTGAGTAGATTGGGGAGAAAGAGTCACAGGTACGGTAGGGAAGAAAATGAGTGGTGTTGACGAGTAGGTCACACTGTTTTTTTGAGATAATTAAATCTACTTTAAAATTTATACAGACAATAACCTTATCATTTTCTTTCACTTCCCCTCCTTTCACAGCCACACCATCCTTCCATGGCCACACCGATGTCTGTTCATCTCCTTTGACGCTATCACCAATGTCACCCAATCATACTGTTGCCTAGCCTCGCCAACTAAAAGACGTAAATGGAGCTGACTAGGCATCTCCCACCGACCCCCTCCTATCAACAGTGACAGGTTCCTATCATCTTTCCTATCTCTAATGACTTTCTCGCCATTGGAGATGATACCATTGCTTCCGCCTTCAACATCAGCCTAGGGCCTGCTATCGACTCTGTAGCTTCGACAGTGCTATCGTTGGTCTGCTGCCTCCCTCGGCCATCCCTCTAAACCGTTGTTGGTCTTTCGTCTCATACGGTCATTTCTCTAAATAATGAGAACTACCATCTTTCCCCTTCCTCAAACTTCCATCCTGTCCTTCCCCCAACATCAAGCACTAAATCATTGGTCATCTAGAGTTGAGTTACCGTCGCCATCTCATCGGAGATAGAGGCAAGTATAAATCGTGGAGCAGATAAATTTATGTCACATTAAGGTTAGGAATTCCTTTATTTTTCTAACTGTGCTAGGAAATAGAAGAAAAAAACACCCTTATTTGGTTTAGGGGTAAACACATACGGCGGTTATTATTTATCCTGTTTTGAAGTTAGGGATGTATTTAGACAAAGCTAAAGTTGAGAGGTATAATGCACCTATCTCTCAAATTTTTGTAGCGTTTTTTGAGAAAAAAAAAGAACTGGAGTATTAATTTTAGTAGGGTAGTAGTAATAGGTACCTACACCGGCCGGCCGGTCGGTGTAACTCATACGCGATACGTATCCCCTTGAGGCCTTGAAGGCTTGGATGGTACACGTACTAGTACGTACGAGTAATAAAAGAGCTCGTCGTGACACGGGCGCGACTGGGCTATGGCCATTCAGTTCTCTTTTTTGGTGTTTTATTTTTTTTCTCTTCTTTTCACATCGTCGTGTTTCATGTTACTGCTGGCTTTACCTTGCCACCCGAACACGCATGTAACGAAGGACTACTCGGCTAGCCGCTAGACTGTAAAGAGGTGATAACAACTCAACGTGATGCAGCTCCTGGGTTTACTCCTTCCTACTCCCAGGAGGCGAGGAGCTGTGGGGCCCTCTTTCACTGCCATGTAGGCCATGGCGCATGCAAAGCGGATAATTGTACATGTTTGGCAGCAGCATGTCAGTTTGTCCCCGCATGACAGTGACGCATCACGGCAAAAGGTATTGACTGCTGTCGCTGCAATTTGGTTGGCAAAATGTGGTACTAACTACCATCGTGATCATTCACGCCGCCCCGACGAGCGAGCTTACCTCTGCTTTCCTCCTTTTTGCCTGTGACGGGGGTGGCTGTTCCGAAAGCGTAACGCCGACTGATCCTTCCATTCCTGGCTCTTTTTGAGTGTTCGTTGGATTTTAGCTTTGCAATCCCTTCTCCTGCGCTAGATGGCAACGGGAATGTATCTATCCAGTTTTCTTACCCCCTTACCCACACTGGATGATTAAAAAATTCTGATCCAACACCCACACACACTCAGGTGCAACACTCTCCAAAACCACACCCATGTGGATAATGGATACCCATACCCATAATACTAATTTAAATTATTTATAATTTTGTACAACAATAAGACGATTACAATCGTTAACTAATATTATGTCAGTTAATAGTGATATAGGAAGAAAACAAGCCATACAACCACGTTTTGAAAATAATAAAATAGATAATAATTTCATACAACCAGAGGCAGAAGTTGAGAGATGAAAAAAGTTTTATAGTTTGATAGTTATTGGGTCTTGAGTTACTCATAGTTTTTTTAAGCATATGGGTTTTTTTTACCCATGGATTAGTATGGATGGGTGGCTAAAGAACAAACCCAAACCAGTTTACCCGATTTTGATTATTAATAGATCCATAATTACAAGAATTAGATCATATATGGCTAAACCCGCTAGTTCTTAGATAATAGGGCCATTGCCATCTCTACATTCTAAGTAGTTGACTGAGAGAATTTTAGAATTAAAAGGATGTAGACTGGTTTGTGCAATAAAAAATACCAAAATTTTATATATAGGCCTGACAGGTCACAAGACCCAGTCAAAGCAAACAAACATGTTGGAATTGACGAAACATGAGCTAGATGAAGCAAAGCAAAACCGACAAAGACGAGCGGAGCTGGGTGAAGTAAGACAAAGCCACATGGAGAAGAGCGAAGCTAAGTGAAATAAGACAAACCCAAGCGAAGCACAACAAGACTCAGTTAAACACCACACCCAAAACTTCGAATAAAAGCCAAAAGGTTAGAAAGCCGAAAGCCAATAAGAAAAAAAGCGTTTAAAAAGAAGGCCGGCCTAATAATGACCACAACCTGCATATTGATTCGAAACGCATGGAGTGAGTGCTTAGCCTTCGGCTTCGACGAATCGGAGGGGGTGAGGGGTTCTTGCTACGACAAAGAAGCTTAAAAAAAAAGCAGGTTTTGTCGTCGGAGAAGAGGACGTGGCTGTGGCTCATGTGAAAAGAGAGACAATTTGGCTGGTCGCTTTTGCTTTGTACTCCTAGATGACTTCTAGACCTGAACAAGTAGTAGTTCTCAAACCTAGGTTTGTTAATCCGTCAGCTATGGCCGACCGTGACGCTACTGCTCGGCCAGGCCGCGGCGCCGCCCGGGTTAAGTTCCAGCGGGATCGCGTCGCGCGCACGCTGAATGGACGGTGCCCGTCCGTTTCCGTTTTTTTTTCCTTTTCTTTTTGTGCGGTGATGCGAAGGTTCCAGAACGGGTGGACGCTTCCGGAAACAGACGCGCAGACGGATCCCGCCCAGCATAAAATCCCGGGCACCCGAGCGCGCCGCCCGTCTCGGCCTCACGATCCAAAAGTTCTCATTGTCAACGGCAGCCGCACGCTGCTTCTAGATACTTCCTCCATTTCTTTCCTCTTGCCACCGTCCCGTCTCCCACGCTCCTGCTACTTCTTATACTCTCACCTCTATGACTCATATCCTTCGCCACAACAAAATATTTTTCTTCTCTGTGTTTTTACCCCTAAAGAGTTCTTCTGTTCCTTCTTCTATCTGTAGTGTTTAAGGAATTTATTTTCTGTTTTTTCACCGCGCGTGTTCGTGTGACATTTTTTGATCTTTGGATTGTACTACCATGTTGTCCTTGACCTGAGGGGGCGCACGCGGCGACCAGAGGGAGCGGGACAGGCAGCGGGCGCAGGCGCGGAAGACGGTGGTGAAGGGCCGCGACGACGGTCTCACGCCGGAGCAGCGACGCGAGAGGGACGCCAAGGCACTGCAGGAGAAGGCGGCCAGGAAGGCGGCGCAGGCCGCCGGCCAGGGCGGCAACGGCGGCGCCAAGGGCAAGAGCGCCAGCAAGAAGTAGGCAGCAGCACGCCGGCATTTGATATGTTGTCACTCACGTCTAGTTGCAAGTCGTAGATGATCCTGTCGAGGATCGGTGCCGTGACCGTGCGTTGCATGTCATGTGGCCTTTCTTTCGATCCTATGCTGCTGATTCTGTCCATGTTGGCAGATTTTTACTACTATTTTATTTGGAGATTGCAATTGCAATGCAAATTTCTCGTGAAAACAAATTTACTTCGCTACTGCACAAATCAAACTAACTCCCAGCTCGTACTCCATAAATCACAGTGACATATACAAATTGGCATGTACAGAAAACATATGTACAAGTGTACAACCAAAGGAAACTCTGTGTTATGTTCTCTGACGAGTGCATGACTCCTTCATATTCATTATTTACAACGTGCGATCCTCTTTACAATTTCTAGCCAAACTGTGTGTAATCTGTTTAAACCCATGTTTTTCGGACCATTATATGCGTACGCTAATTGAAGATCACAAATTCTGAACTAGTGCGAGCGCCGAATCAATCGAGATCATAAGTCTCTTGCTGACGAGAAGACTTGGACCACTTGGCAACCCTGCCGTCCCAGGATGAGCTGACAAGCATAGGGTCGAAGGGATGCCAACTGCAGTCTCGAATTGCCAGCTGATGATATCCTTTGAGTTTTGCAACTTCTGATCCGCTTACCTGAACAAGGAAGTAGCAAGATGAAAGAAATTGTCAGAAGAATCAAGATGAATTTGGAAGTGCAATATGAGCCTTTCGAAATAATTGAAGTAGCAAGATGAAGAAAGAAATTGTTAGAAGAATCCTTATGGTACTGAAGTAACAAGATCAAAAGAATCCTTGTGGTGAATGTAGGAAAACGATGCACTTTTTGTCGCCTATTCTGTGGCATGTAGAATAGGTTTTCAGTGTTTCATAACTGGAGGTATCAGACAGGTTATTGTTGAGTGGTACGAATTAAATTTAAAATTTTTGCACTGTCACAGATCCAACTACTCTTTAAAAGATGACATGCGTAAATAACCAATACTACAAGTTCCCAATATCTTACCCATCTTCCCCTACTCCAATGCTGCTGTATGCCAGCCATCAGGGACCTTGCCCTACCAAAACCTAGGCTGTTGGAGCAAAACGCATTGCAAGGCAAAACAATGGGGGTGGCATTTTGTAACATCATGGATTTGTAACCCATACCAAAACTAAAGATCTCGCCAATTCTTTTTGCATAACAGGATTAATCTAATTTAGCATTGTAGGTTATCCAAAGATCATATACAACTCTCAAGCTAGCATAAGTGCACAACTACTGCCTGCTGGTAATAGACTAATTCCATTGCTAAAAGCACCAATAGGCCAATTGGTCAAGGTATTACAGTTGCCCACTCGAGGAACGAGTCAGCATATAATAAACAAGAAAATACCTACAAATTCCTCATGTAGTCAGTCATATGAACCGATGCTGTATACAATCTATGACATACAATATAAGGTTTGTTTCCTGTAGTCCGAACACCCAAAATACTTTTATTTTCGCTTCGATTCAAGGCTAGTACAAGATCAGATATCCTGCAGTGAGATATGCAAGTCTAAGCATACTGGTACCACCATGTGAGACTGAGTAGTCACACTACTACAAGCCTGAAATTGGCCAAACTGACTGAGATCTTACATATTTGGATGCAGTCTTAAGGTTCTGGGAAAGGCAAAAGAGTCATTTTGGCTTTGGCAAAAAAAACTACACCTTGTTGGAGTGACTATTTTAGGGAAAAATATCTGGTCGATGTTTTTATTTACATATTCAGACAATGGTGTTTGCCTAATGTCATTTCAGATTTCCCCAATTTGCATGTAGAAAGATCACATATCGCCACTAATGCAAATATGCAACTACAAAAACATGAAAAAATAGTCAGACTACCTTGGAAAAGATGAGAAAGTAAGTCAACAGGAAAATTCATCCAAGAAAGGTACTTGAGTATATCAAGCACAGTGCAATATCTAGATTGCTGTCATGAAAGTCAAAAGGAGGCATACCACATCATAGATACAAACACTAGAATCATAGGATCCTGTATATATGTACTTCTGTCCTGTACTGTAGAAACAGGAAAAACATAAAAGGGACATTAGCATTTACTACTTTACATAATTTGACTAATGCAAAATCCTTCATATGACATATCAGAACTGAGAATCATGAAGTTACCTATACGCAGGCGAAAAATAACAACGAATCAATGTACGAAGAACTGAATGGCCCCTGTATGTAGCTATTGACTGATCATGGGGATGCTTTAGTTGCTTATACTGTTGTGGATATCTTGAGTATCTATAGTCCCAGTTCGAGGTTCTGCCTTCATAACTGCATGAAACAATAAGATCGGATTCCGTCTTCATAACTGAAATTTTATTTACATTTTATGTTGATAGCTCAATGCATACCTATCAGCATTGGATGTCATTTTCCTGATGTCCCACATTTTAATAGCTTGGTCTTTTCCATTTGATATGAAACACCGACCATCTCCATGGCTATCAATATGAGTAATGCCATGCAAATGCCCAGTCAAAACTCCAGCAGGTTCTTCTGTGGATAAACATCGCCTATCCCAGACCTGAAGAAAACCAAGATCATTAACACAGTTCCTGATTAAAAAAAGATAATTAACACAGTACTTGTAAATTATTTTTTTAAAAAAAATAAATACTCTCTCAAAACTATCAAGCTATATGAACAGGCAATGTAATCCAAACCATGTATTAATTACTGAGACATCCTCACAGTGTTTGTAAATGTTGGATACCTTTTACTTTCGTCCCTGAAATACATTTTGTAACATCCTGTCTACTATTTGAGACAATACGAATAATATACTTTGGTAGCTGTTATTGAGGCTGAGGATAGAAGGCGTGTGTATAAATCCAGTCGATTAACTTAAGGAGATGGTCCATTTCTCACAGTAATGAGGATTTTGAGCTATTATGGATTTATGTCTGACTATATAGGCTCGTTTGGCAACTAGGATAGGGAAATGATATCCCACCCATCAAAATGTAGCATTGCATCCTAGCCATCCATTCTCCCCACCTCATTTCATCCTAACCCTTCACTCATTTCACTATCCCAATCACACCTCTCATAACCCATTTGCTAAACAGGCCCTGTAAGTTTACCCAATGAAAGAAGAGATAAGACAGGCTGATATTAAAAGACTCCATCTGAAACATGTGGGCATTGGGCCAGGCCCACTTTTTTTTGCTGTGCACTCAGTTTCAAATTTGGAAATTCCTCTACATATATTCCTGTTTTCCTTGTCCTTGCCATACAACCTAGACAGCAAACATTTTATGTGATATGTCATATGCCAATATTTGCAACATTTTTTGTGTCGGGTGGTAAAACCACTTTTTCAAGTGCAATTTTGGAAACTAACAACAGGAGAATGATATGCATTTGTATCAGTGCACTACCAGCAATTCTTCGGAATTACCAATAATCCTGAATGACAGCAAGAGGATCACCAGCAAAAAGAAGAGATTTCAAAGATTTAACTTAATGTTATTATTGCACCTTGCAATCTGAGAACACTTTGGGATTTGGTCAAAAGTTAGAGAAGCAGCAATATGAAAAAAATGGTTTTTATTAGCAACTTTTTTCCTTTGTCTTTTTGACATCTAACCTAGGCAGTCAGTTCAACGCCTCATTTTATTTAGGCAGCAACACAATTATATGGAGTATATTTTTCAAGAGCAACAATGAAAATAAGTGATACAGAAACTGAAACTAACCAGCATTATGGCATATACCTTGCTATCTAGAACCAGAACTTTGAGTTTTTCAGATATATGGAGGTTGCAAGTTGAAACTAAAGGTAACATATAAAAGGCATGTGCTCAGATTTTCTGTGTAAATATGAGAACAGTTCAATGAATATGTTATTGTAGAAAGCTTACATAATTTACAACATCAAGATACCTTGCATAAATTATCATCACTTCCAGAATATATGAGATGGCCAGTTCCATCAGCAAATGCTACCGTGTTGACGTCAGACTGGAAAAGTAGGGGGAAAAACTATTAGAAATCAAGTATGGAAAGAACCCATAACCAACTTAAGAAATAGATTAAGAAGATTAAAGGAAGATACAAGCCAAGAAAACAACCAAATTATCATACATGATGAGCAGGCAAACGCAACGTTAGTTTGTTTGCCACAAGGTCATAGACATATATTGAATCATCATTACTGCCAGCAACAAGCTCTCGGCCATCAGAAGAGAATTTAACAGAAAATATTCCAAATTTATGTCGAACATCTTCATGCTGCGAAAAATCTAGTCCATTGTGGATGTCCTGCAGAAATGAAAGAATAAAAAAGAATTTCTATTCAAATGTATAGTGGACATACTGCAACAAATCTAATCGATCAGGAATGTCCCAAAGGAAGATGCATGAAAGCATAAATCAACTGTGGATCTTTAAATTGGAGTGTGAGTATAAGATGGCCTTAGTGGTATTAGTGACACTTGCTCATTTACCCAGGATGGTCAAATGTAACATAAAATTAGGCATATGAAAGTACAAAACAGACATAACTGCATCTCCATTTTCTTTTGAAGGCCACTATGCATCTATGCATGTTCAAACGAATGCGCCTGCTGGTACAAAAGTGCAAATCATGATGATCACTCACAGTGACATTAGCATATGATTGTTTTGCAGCAGTCCCAACATTGACGATATGGATAATTGGTGCCAGACTGGAGTAGACCTGCAGTTCGAAAGAATGATAGGTCAAAAATAACAACCTTACACATCTATGTAAACAGAGAATGATAAGCACAAGGCACTAGATAAATAAATACAGCAGAAAGAACTAACTAGCATGTATTTTCTATAGATCTGAAAGAGATGCTGAAACCATCATACAGAATTATGCAATCTAATGTCCTGGAAAGACCAAGGATTGAATGAAAACTGTAACATCTCGCTAGCTAGTCGTTTACAGTCCCTACTGGATTATAATCGAGGAAAAGACAAGGTGTCAAAAGCAGCAAAGACATAAAGAAGTACCGTAATAACAACTTTTGAGGCGGCTATTGACAAGGAACCTAGTTTATAAGAGAATGAGACACTCACCTCATTGACTAGCTTTTGAGATGAAAAAAAAACCTTTTATGATCCTACAATTGATATCAGAACCTAACTAATTCAAAATCTTTAGCCTGATGGATACTAAAGTGTGATGGTCCGATGGACCGTGGACGCCTACGGGGCATGTATACGGTGAATGGTTGAGGAACACCAATGTGTGAAGGAAGAGATTGTTGAATAGTCCTATATTAGATGTGGAAAGACAAGAGACCTAATTTATAAATAAAAGAACCCCTTACCTTATTAGCTAGCTTTTGGAGTAGGAAATACCCTTTATAATCCTACCTAGTAAACTAAACTAAAATTCATATAAAGTGCATATTCATATGTGAAAAATTTTGCAACAGGGCATTGCCCAAGACCCTAAAAGCTTAAATTGTCTTCTCCATCTCTGTAAAAAGGGTTCTTTTAATGGGTGTGAGGATACAACAAGTAGCCACAAGTACCACAAACACCAGCACTTCTTTGCAGTACCTTACAGAGTTACAGTCATAGCAAATGCCACAAAAAAATATGATAATATGTAGACGATTATTCCTTATCAAATGGATTTTACTAATCCTTTGATGTCAAAATTGGCTACAAGACTGTGTTACTATTGACCATTTGCTTGGATACACACCAAAAAGGGTGGCCAGTTGTCACAACACACCCAGCCCATCAAAAGAATTATCTTATGTTTCAAAGAGAATATCTCAGATCCCACGTATGCCCAAAAATCCGAAATTCCCATCTGTTTTTAATCGTTAAAAATATGAATTTAACTAAAAATTGTAGAAAAATAAATATTCCAAACAACACCTTTTGAATTTAAACAGAATATTTTAGAGTGTGATAAAATTTTATTAGTCACAACCTTTTAAGTTAAGAAAATTGAAAAACGTTTTTAAAATCCACAAAAATATAGAATATTCTCAAAATGTCAGAAATGGAATTTTGAATATATTATACCCAGAAAATGGAATTTTTGGGAATGCTAATGGGAAGGACAGAGGCGGCATATGGATTTTTTTTCTCTCAACAATATTTTGCCAAGAGAATAAACATGGTGCACACCTTCTTTCCTACTCGCTAAGATTATACTGTTTACACCACAATGGGCTGCGGCAAATAGCTACAATTTTATAATGCCTTCCAGGCCAACCACAACTTTGGAGTACTGCTGGTAAATGTCAAATTTTCCTTTGACAATAACATCTCCCAGTAACAACATGTTTCTATTCCCAATACCCAGAAGTTAATGATCAACCCCACTAGTCCTGTTGTAAATGGGAAACACATTTTAATCCATGTATCTGATACTTGATCTACTTTAGTTTACTCAACTGTCCGAGGCAATTCCTTATCAATCAGGAAAAACAGTGGAAGAGATTGACATCAACAGCTGAAAAAGAACTGCATTACAGAGCAACACATGTTTGAAAGCTGAAGTAAGTTAGGACAATCTATAGAGAACTAAAGAGAAATGAAGAGCTCATTGTTTAAGTCCCAGAAACTTACAAGGAACTGTTGATCAGGGGACAGTGATGCATCACTAATGGTCCATCGCAAACTTCTCGCATGAATGTCCCTATGTACTTTCCAACCTTTATCAACATCATATATTCTTATGTGGCTTCCCTGATAATGGAAATAAAAGAAAAGATTAAAAGCAAGTAAACTAATTAACACTCTGCTCACTTGAGCCTCATAAAACCTTCACTTTTGTTGATAGAAGGACATCATACCTGAAAACCAGCAACAAAAAGAGAACCGTCAGCAGAAAACTGAGAAACATAAGCTCGGGAATCTATCCTGTCCACTATTTCAGGGCCATCCACTGGAAGATAACGACCAAGAACAAACGCACGATCAACCGAAGAGAACTTTCCATTTCCTGACGAATTAATTTCCCTTCCAGATAATAACCTGGCTGTCGATATAATATCTTTGCTGGTACCAATAGACTTGCGGCTACTTTCGCTAGGTCCTGATCTTATTCGAGTCATATGGAAAATATCATTATGTGTGTTTAAGAACTCATTATTCACTTGCGAATTAGATCCACCATTATTCTGCTCTTCTCGTTCGCTGTATTCCTCCTCCATCCTACTCATGCCATAACCCATCCTTCTTGATTGTCTGAAAAGATTCCAAAAGCAAAAGAGGCATATTAGCAATATGTGAGCATACAACAACATATATGATGGATAAGAGAGGGGCATTTATGCCTGTCAAATGTGGAATATTGTTTGCCATGATTCTGAAAGGCACCACGAGTAACTGAAAGTAATAGATTTGCAATCAAAGTTCTTCTCCACTTTCCCCTCTGTATAACAGAGTAGTTAATTGTGAAGGACTGAAGGCTTTAATATAGCATAAACCGAGAGATGTGTAGCAAAAGTTCAGCTTATATTGCACAACACGAAGGATCAGTTTGGCAATGTTACCTTCAAACCATGGAAACACAATAAACCCTAAAGTTGCAGCTAAAGTGATTGATTAGTGTCCTGTTACTATGGCAAATAGATTGTACATGGAGGCGTTCGATAAGATGTTCTCTAAATGGTAAAAGTTAGGACCAAATAGCCAGCAAGAACGATCTGATTCATCATTCATGCAGCAGTCTTGCCTACCCATAGCAGGCAGCTTAGACCTTTCCTAATCCAACCAGTCACCTCAGTAAAAAATCAATAGTAATAAATGCCATCATATATTCTTCCCAAAGGCAACAAAGTTTCGGCATAGATTCTACATAATGCTTATCATACTGATTCCATAACCATGGTTTAAACCAAAAAAGCATTGAATCCGTCATTCCAATGAAAATCACCCTGCATTTTGTAGAATCTATGCCGAACCAACGCCGCAGCAGCATCCTCCGACTCTCAGCACCGCATCTCCCCTAAACCCTGGGAATACTAACCCCGCACCCCCGGACCCCCCACCATTCCTGCTGAGTCAAGCAGGGAAACCGACCGAACGACCAATCGAGGAGGATGCGGAATCCAAAGCCGAAATCGGGGTGGAATCAATCGGAAGCGGTTAGCGGGGGCGCGACCAACCTCCTCGCTCTTCGGCGATCCACTCGTCGCGCGCTCTTGCCGGAGCCGCTCCCCGAAGAGAAAGGAGAAGAGCCAAGCGAGAGTGTTCTATCGATGTCTCTCACGGTCTCACCGGAGGCTCGGATAGTATGAGATTTTTTTTTTCTTTTCTCGTTCGACCTTGCAAGTGGGTCCCACCGTGGCAAACGCCAACCGTCTTGACAGGAGAGCGGTGGAGTGGGCCCACCAGGGACGAGCTGGGCTTTTTCAACCCATAGATTCTTCTAGGTAGCGCCGTAGTGGCTCATTTTGTGCTGTAAGACTTGTAAAGCTACCGGTTGGGCCTTCGGTTCTTCTTTTTCCTTTTTTTTTTTCTGTGAGAACATACGGCTGCTGCCTCACAAGTCACAACATAGCAATCTAGGAAAGTAATTCAAACCATGAGAATCTACCCTTTTCATTTCTTACGATTACGAAAAACTTTCGTGCTCCAATGTAGAATCTACCCTATGGGTTGCTATGTAATTCCTACAAACCTAGTGGAAAAACACAAAAGTAGCGCGCTGTTTCGGCGAAACTCAATTAAAGTAATAATGTTCAACAATATGACTGGGCTAGTTAGTTCAACCCTCGTGTTTACAATTAGGTAAAGTCCATTTTATATATCTGGACATTAAAACCAAACATTATTCCTCTTTGAAAATTTCTTCATGTTACCAAATTCAAAGTGTTTGAGATGACATGGTGCTGATG
Organism: Oryza coarctata; assembly: GCA_030770085.1. Lineage (NCBI taxonomy): Eukaryota > Viridiplantae > Streptophyta > Magnoliopsida > Poales > Poaceae > Oryza > Oryza coarctata. The sequence continues at coordinate 14,116,964 of CM061471.1, forward strand.
TGGCAATGTGATATAATGATAAAATTTTATATGGATTGTAAAAATTAGTAAATGGCCCATAAAAATTTCACACATCTTCCATGGAGCATTAAAAACCAAAATATTTGTCCACAAAAATAGTGTTTAAATATAAATAAAATCATATTTTCATTTTAAATTGATTTCACATTACACCAAGTCTATGAATGTTCTAATTTGTCCAATTTGTAACTGATATATCTTGTACAATTTATTTAATTTAGTTGCTAATTTTTAAATTAAAATACATAACTCACGTCTAAAAATGCATTTGAAATTTCAAAATTTGTAATGTTTAAAAAAATCTAGAAAAATTACAATTGCACATTTGTGTATATTAAATCGAAATAAATTTGACCCATTCAAAAATATAAGTTATTTCAAGCATAAAAATTTATTTAATACATAACTATATTCTACAAACCAATAATTTTTATAAAAAATATTTGTTTCATACAGCTCACAAAAATAATATAGGGTGTACATGTCATATATAATATATTTGGGATTTTAAAGATTTTCTTGAGTTTACAAAGAATTTTTTTAAAAAATTAAAGAGATTTTCAACCTTAAATCACAACGCCACATAGCCCAAAACCTTAAAGAATGAAAAGTGAATGTTACGCAATGTCTATGAATAAATAGTGTGATGTCTGGTTTTGATTTCCAAGGGTGAATTTTATATTTTCGTGGGAGTTCCGAGATCTGTGGACTTTTCCGTTGCAATTCCCATAAGCAGTGCGTTGATAGCCAAATTTGCAATGCACAATCTCTTCGTAAAACAATATTTGTATTGTTTATCTTAGAGATCACGAAGAACTTTTGTTTAATGGAACGTAAAAATTTTACAGGAAGAAAATGGTTCAATTATTTTAAAATTTTCATGAAATTTCTCTAACAAATACCCTGAAAATGATCTCGAATTCTGTCTGGACATGCAGCTCCACCTGCTTTTCTTAAATACTCTACTCCCTATTTTCTTCTCGTGCCAGAGCTTCAGAATTTGTACTACTGCGTGTCATTTTCTGAGCGGCGACCACCAAAGCCAGCAGATGGGGGTGGGTACACGACCGGTTCGAGCACGAGCCTAGAATTGACTTCTCCCTTCAAGACTTAGGATGGCACTATGGCCGCAGCAATGCAGCAGGTTCAGAGTAGACTAGAGGCTAGAGGAGTACGAGTACTACTGTGCATGCGTAGGTGGGAAGGGTGAGAGCAGGGGCGGATCCAGCGATGAAAAATTATATGGGCTAAACTGAACACTGTCATAAACTTATTATGTCTCATCTTGATGAACATGACAACATTATAGTTTAAAACGGTTTTATATAAAAATTATTAAGAAAAATGGCAAAAATATATAATAAGATAGTCCAATATTTTTCAGGAATCACGTCCATTATTCTTCATGAGGAGCCATCTCTACATGAGAAAATATATTAGCAATAACTACCAAATAATCACTTCAATTCTTCAAAATAACTGTGAACATTATAAGAGAATGGAGCATACCACTGAATTGTTGAAAATAATGACTCCATGAATCTGTTGCTACAGAAAATATCAATGTTAGCTCAATAAGTCGATAAACCAATTGATATGAACTGTTCATTCAGACTTAACCATTATTTCAGCAATCTTTGAAAGATCTATACATCTAAAAATAACTATACTTCTCCCAACATGACTAATAAAGTCTTTAGAAGATGTTTTCCTAGCACTCACTTTATTTTCCATATTTGGTATTTTAATCTCATTTTTATCACAAAATGACTTCACCCTTTTGAAAATTGGCTCCCATCCATTGTCCCACATACCCTACAAGTGATCTTTCACATCAATGATCAAATTCAATGCTTCTATTCTTCATTTGTAAACCACATGACAAATTGTTTATAATGCTCAACAATTCTATCATCAAATGCATAGTATACATAAAATCAAAGCTTTGTATTTTACCAATTAAGCCAAAAGATCCACCATTACAAGTTGGTTTGCTTGCATCTTTCATTACAATCTTAAGGACCAACAAAATAGCCTCCCACATTACCAAAATAGAAAGCATATTTTAATATGTGAATACCATTTAGCATTATTAGGCCTAACTTAGGCTACTTTTCTGGTTGAAACCTCATCCGGTAATAATCTCACCATTCCCCACATTATCTAACAACACATCTTGATGCTTTGCAAGCAAGATATCATTTCTCATACAAAATGTACTCACATTGTTGACTATTAGAGGGACATCATTAAAGAAATATGGAATGGTTGCAGTAGAAGTTGAAAAGGTAACAACCACTAACTACAATTAATGAGTAAAACAACATACATAGAAAGCATAAGGATTTTTGTCCCTAATCAATTTTTTCATGCCATTAGATTCACCTCTCATATTAGAAACTACATCATAACCCTACCCATCAAGCAAAGAGATTGATAACTTGTGACTAGAAAGCATACCAACCAAATCTTCTTTCAATACAGCAATTCACATCCCATGTTTAAGCCCAAGAAACCTCTACATCACTTTTCCTTCATCATCCACAAACCTGCACATTACATTCCATTCTATGTTATTACTAAATTGGAAAATCAAAGTAAATAATTCAAAGTATCAACAACTAACCTCAAAACCATAGCTATTTTCTCCTTGATTGATACATCTCGAGACTCATCTATCAACATAGAAATGCTTGTCTAAAGCCTTCGAACTGAGCTGTCTATGTAAGTTGAAAGTCATGTCCGAAATCTTCGGATATTTTTGAGCGGATACTCTATAATTTAAATTATATGAGTAATGGCTAGTTTCAAAAAGAGTGGGTATTTAACCCCACCAACCCTCCATTTAAGAAAGGGGTATCTCATCCATTTCTACACCACTCTTAAGAGCTTTCTAGAGGTTTCTCACTCCACACTCTTATATCTTAAGTCAAATCTACCCTCTAAGTATACTTTTCAGGTGATTTGTGAGAGGACGAACTATGGAATTTGGGTGAGCAATTATGAATCGACACTGATAAAGAATAAAGCTTGTTACTCTTAGAAGACCACCTCTTCGACGACTAAGTGTTGCACGTAAGAATTCAACGTGTGAATCAAATGAGACATTTGTGAAGGTCTTCCTTACCTCTGCAAAGAAAGAGATATATTAGTGAATTTTTGAGTTCTTCTTTAGATGTTAGTTTGGTAGAGCAATCTTCATAGAAAATGAGAGCACGTTATCCAAGTGAACGCATTGGTGGTTGTCTTGGACTAGGTGCTATGTTTTGGTGGAATTTTAAAGGCTAAACTAGTCTCTAGGGTTGAACATGATGAGACAAGGGGTCGAGCAGGATCCGTCTCTTTGTAGTTCCTCAATGAAGATATAGGATCGGTTGATCTAAACTTTAGTAAAAAAATTGCTTGTCTCCTTATATCTCGTTATTTGTTTTATTCTCTATTATTATGTTTCATTGCATCCCCTCTAACCTTCAAGGTTCGTCTCTTTTGATTATTCTTTGGACATTTTAAAGGAAGTCTGGAATTTTCAGACCATATATCCGAAGACTCTAGACAAGTCCTTTTGTTTAACAGATAAGCTGGTCTAAATACTCCAAACATTATGATTGGATACTTCAAAGGGAATTTTAATTTCCGCTGCTAGTTTATTTCAGGATTAAAAGTGCGCACTTTCACCCTACCTTTATGCGACTCAACATCCTTTAAATTGGTATCAGAGCCTTGTCTTCTGATAAATCTTAACCGCTTAAAGAAATATCATAATTGAAAGGGGATCCGATTGATCCAAGCAAGGAAAATAAGAATGACTCCACTAGTAAAAATTTCTCCCAAAAGGGAGTGTCTCCTTCTCTAGACTATGTCAAGCTCAATTCAAATTCTTCCACCCACTTCGTCTCTATATCTTTTGGGCATACTCATTTTAATGCGTCATACTATGCCACTTGAAAGCACAAGATGAAAGTACATCTAATGTCTTCGTATCATACATCTAATGTCTTCATATCATAGTGTGTGGAAGATTGAGCTTATATGTCTTAGACATTCTAGAGAACACCGAGATCACACCCACTCAAGAGGCACTTATTCATCGCAATACACAAGCCGCAAGCATGATCCTCGGGTCTCTAAGTCTCGAAGAGTTCAATAATGTCAACCAACTTAAAAAGGCCAAGGCAATTTGGGAAATGCTTCAATTGGCACATAAAAGTGTCTACTAGGGTGCGAGAGTCACAGATTGAGTTGTTAAAAGGACAACTCAGCTAATTCATGATAGATGACGATGAGATGCTACAAGAGATGTATGATTGTAGGATGGTTATCATCAATAATATTCATGGCCTTGGGAGTGAAGATATGACCAATCTCTTCATTGTCAAGAAGTTTCTCTGAGCTTTCGCGCCAAGAAACTCAACTTTGGTGATGCTCATCTGAGAGAACAATAACTTCAAGAGGGTCACTCTAAACGACGTCCTCTCAAGAATCATCTCTCATGAGCTCTTGGAAGAAGATACCAAGTATATCAAGGTACTCGCTAAGAGTAAGAAGGTGGCTTTCAAGGCGAAAACAAGAAGCAAGATGAACTCAAGTGATGAGGAGAGCAAACATGATGGCTAACGACTTTGCTCTCATCATCAAAAAGTTTAAAAAGCTCTTAAGAAGCGGCGGCTATGGCATAAAGGGCGACAACAAGTCCAAGACTCATCAATCTAAGAAAGCTTGCAATAAATGTGATGAGTATGGACACTTCATCACCGATTGCCCAAGAAAAGGAAAGATCAAAGCGACAAGCCCAAGTATCACATGAAGAAAATCTCGGGCATGCTCACATTGGAGAGGAGTGAAACTCACAAAGTGAGTCTATCTCTGAAGATGAGAAAGGGGGTGGCGACAATTGTCATCAAGTCATCATCACCAAAGGAGTCACTCTTTAATGACTTGAGCAACGACGACAACTATGACGCTCCCACATGTCTTGTGGCATTGAGACGCAAGGTAATATCTCATTCTAAGCACTTGGATAATGATGATGATACTGATGATGATGATAAATTTAATTACAAGGGTATCAACAAAATCATATTGTATGAAATGGCTAAGCTTATGAAGACATTAGAGAGCAAGGAGTAGACTCTCAAGTGGCAAGATTACTTGCTCATCCTTAAGAATGAGAGAAATCTTACTTTTGAGAAGTCTTTGACTAAAGAGAGGGAGAATGCTAACAATGAAGGGTTTGATCTGACGATCAAGAGAGTGGGAAGTGAAAATGACGGTAAGTTCAAGAACACTTAAGTGAAAAAGTTGAAAAATAAGAAAGCACAATAAAAAGTGAGAACACGGTGTCCTAGTGGAGATCTTGGTGTTCGTCTTGGACTAGGTGATATGCTTTAGTGAGTGTTTGGAGGCCAAACTAATCTCTAGGACTGAACTTGGTGAGGCAAAAGTTGAAACACGATCTGGCTCTTTGGAGCTCTTCAATGGAGACATAGGATTGGTTAATCCAAATTTTAGGAAAAAATTACTTGTCTCCTGGTGTCCTGTTACTTGTTTTATTCTATATTATTTTGTTTCCTTGTATTCTCTCTAACCCTTAGGGTTCACCTCTTTTAAGTGTTATTTGGATATTTTGAAGGAAGTCTGTAATCTCCAAGCCACATATTCAAAGACTCCGAACAATTCTCTCTGTCTAACAGATACTCTGAAGTGAGTTTTAATTTCTATTGATAGTTTATTTTAGAATTAAAAATGTACACGTTTACCCTCTCTATATGACTCAAGCTTGTTTCGTTGTGACCAATAATCTCCTATAGACCTAGGTTAGGGCCAATACCTGGGTTTCAATCTTCATGCCCACTTTATATTACTTAGAATGGGCTTGAACTTTAAACCTAGGCAAACCTATTAGGCTAAAAAAATAGCCTTCTTGGTTGATGCTTCCTTTGGTCACCAAAGAGTGATGTTTTTTTTACTTTTTAAAGTCTACAAAACACAAATATGACCACTAGATGTTATTGTCATGTAGTACACAAAAAGTTATAAACTTATAATAGAAAAAGGTTATATATGTGAAATATTACATAAAAAATTGTTCAATACTCATTATATGCCAAATTTGTTTGGTTTGGCTGTATAAATTGTTCATCTAATTATAAATATTTAATGTTTAGCATAAGATTAAGTTAAACTTTTAAAACTCTGGTCATCAATAATCTCATGTACTTTGTTGAAAAAATGGTATGGGTAGATTTGTCTTCAAATATACTATAATAATATCATAAACTTATTTTAATATAAAATTAATGGTCATTTTAAAAAAAATAATAAGTAGTATCCTAAATATTTATATGACTACCACTTTTTTATTTTACCTGTGAACAGTAACTACCAAAGAAATGTACAATGGTACTCCCAAATAAGTAAAAAAAAGACTAATGATGGAAATTTCGAACAGAGTTGTTTCATATAAAAAACAGCTGCTGTGTTCCCAATCCAAACAATGTACATACATTTGTAAACAATATATATATATATATATAATTTAATAAATAGAATCCTAAATATCATATATTTATGATTAGAGGGACTATTACATAACCTTTTTTTATATTACCTATGAACAACAATCGAAGAACTGTACAGTGATACTCCCAAAGAAGTAAAAAAAAGACTAATGATATGTTTCACATAAAAAACAGCTGCGTGTTCCCAATCCAAACAATGTACATACATTTGTAAACTATATATATAGAGAGAGAGGGTATGTTGATTCAACTTCAAGCGTCATCCGGGCATGCATGTGCCAATAGCACAATAATTGCAGTACTTTTGTTTCATTTCGAGTACTCACCAAGCCATAGTGTGTGATTTCAAATAGGGAAATACCAGTGCGTACAAATTTGTATACCTTCCAGGATTTGTATCCAAGATAAGTAGACAAGATACCTCTTTCTCACCCGCTTGATGCTATTCTGCCGAGCTAACTAGCCAATCATTTCTCAGATAGGAAGTTAAGAACTCAGGTCAGAAGCAGCAGGTTAGAGCCGGTTAGGCCGTTGTGAGGGCGCCGGCCGGACAGGAGGTTGCCGCTGCCGGCCGGCAATCAGAGCGAGAATATTGGATTAGGCTGGCTGCAGCCATGTGAAAGGAGCAGAGCCGGATTAATTAGTAGTAGATTAGTTAGTTTAAGCGAAAATCTAAGCTCTGTTGCGTAGGGATGAGCTGAAATTTAGTGCGATATGAAGATGATGTGCTTCGATAGATGGTTAGATGGAAAAGAAAAACACACAGTGGCCCAGGCCATGTGAATTACTATATTTATCCCCCCTGTTATTATATATAAGCCTTTGTCTGAGCAAATGCTGGCGATTAGATCTTTAATTTGTACTTTGGGGAAATGTCAAAGCGAAACTTTTTCATCAGCTAACTAGCGTAATTTCCACACGTTTATGTTCACTTTGGACAGCAGCAAATGGAGAGATGAGTCACTGAAAATCCTAGCTGGTTGCTTCAAGGACAAGTCATCATAGATTCAGGACAAGCCTAATTTGCCAGTTAAGATGAGACGTTTTATCGGTGCTGGCCCATGTTTAGGGCGAGTTGGTTTGAGTAAGTCGAGCTGAGTAACTTACCTACATATAAATTATTAATTATATAATAAATTACATATTAATTGTTTTATATTTTAAAATGGGCTTTTTTGATTTTTTAAAGCAACATTCCTATAAAAATATATTTTTAAAAAATACACCGCATACACTAGAAAATAAAAAAATTGTTCGGGTGGTGTAGCTCAAACTGAACTCGTCCTTAGAATACTACACCACTGGGACTAGCAAAATCTTGGTTTGCTGTAGCTGCAAACCTAAGGTTAATTCAACTAAACTCGTACTGGTTTTTAGTCTCTTTTAGAGTTGGCAAAGTTTAGTTTATGTCTGCATCCTCAGCATCGGTTAATCATTTAATCTTAGTAAACATTGTGAAAATACTAGGTTGAGTACTTGAGTATGTTCTTATGATCATTAGGCGACTATCTAAAGTTAAAACTGGGTATATGTCTGCCGCAATAGTAATCATCAGTAGCGTTCGTCCAATGCCGTGCCCAGCGTCCACGTACATCTCTATTCTTATCGTTTGGTGTACGGTACCTAACAGCTCTCCAACAGGAGGGAGAGAGGAGAAAAGACTCGCCATCAGAGCTTATCGTTTGTCCGGTATGAAATTAGTCACTGTTAAAATTTAAATTTTAAAATTTGATTATAATTTTTTTATCAAAGTTTATTTTTTATATTAGATTTTAAATCGCTCAAAACATATATAAAAATTTACTTATGAATTATTGTTTTTTATTAATACGTATCAGCATATAACTAATCGATTAGGACAGAAAACAAAAGAAAAGGCATGGTAAAGAGAGAAAGGAACTCTCACAAATGGGGCAGAGGCAGTGCAGAGTGCTAAGGCAGGCAGATCCATCCAAACCAAACACATCGCCGAGAGCTTCCAAGCGAGAGTACGTATAAAACAAACAAAAAAAAACACAGGAGTGAGAGGAGAGAGATGAAGAGATATAGAGAAGATTGGAGAGAGAGGAGAGGAGAAAAATATTGGAGCTTAGCGGGAGGGGAGGTGGGGGTTGGGCGCCGGGGGAAAGTGTGGGACCCACCTCCACAAGTTTTACTTTTTCAGCCGCCCGGTTTTGTCGTCTCCTCCGTCCTCTCCTCTTCCTCCTCGCTATTACCCCCTTCCCCTCCCCTCTCCCTGTTCCCTTCTCTGTGCCGAACACCACAGCGCGCGCGGGCAGGCGTGCTCGGGCTCTCTCTGTAGCTCTGTCCCTATCTCGCCGCCTCCTGCCTCTTACACTCGCTCTCCCTTTGAGGAGAGAGAGATTTGTGGGGTTGGATTTGGGGGGAGGCGGGGTTGGTTGGTTGCTGAGGAGGTGGGAGATCGGGCGGCGGGTTGCTGCCGGAGGAGGTAGCGGGATCCTTGAGGGGCGGTTCTTGGGTCGGCCCGGTCGGCGGGGGACCCCCATGGCGTGAGGAGAGGGCCTGGTTTCGTTGCCCTCCCGGAGATCTTGCGGCTGCTATTGCTAGCCGAGGCTGTTCGGTACCCGAGCGCCGGGGGAATCTCCTCTCGACCGCCGCACCGCCATGGCCGGCAGCGATGAGGTCAACCGCAACGAGTGCAAGGTGCGTGCTCCTCCTCCCGCTCTCTCCTGCGGTGGCGTGTCCGTGTTTCTCGTCCCCGGATTAGGCCGCGGCCGAGCTCTCCTGCGGTTGGGATTCTTGATTTGCGCCGCCGCGCTCGCTCGCTCGCTTTATGGTTTGGGGAAAGGATCGATTTGGGCCGGCCTGGCCTGCGATTTGCCGGCCAATCGCTTCCTTTTCTTTCCCCCTTTAGGCTCAGCCCCAATTTTAAACCCCCTCGTGCTTGCCTCGGCCGTTTTAGGGCGGGTGGTGGTCGTGGTGGTGTGGTAATACTGCCGCAGCAGCAGCTACCCAACAAAGAGGAAAAAATCATTCACCGCGGCCGTGTTGGTTGGGGGAAGCAGCGCGCGCGCCAAAGCTTGCATCTTTTGTAGCAAGCGGGGGCAGCAGCGGAGGACGGCCTCTCGCATTGGGGGTTTTTTGTCCGAGCAGGAAACAACAAAGAAACACATACGCATATGCATACAGATTGGCTGATTGCTGGTTTCGTTTCCGATTGCGAGGGAGGCTCACTCACTGTGGTTGTGGTTGTTGGCGTATTTTGTTGCAGACGGTAGTGCCGCTTCACACATGGGTGCTCATCTCCAACTTCAAGCTGTCGTATAACATTCTGCGGCGGGCGGACGGGACGTTCGAGCGGGACCTTGGCGAGTACCTGGACCGGAGGGTGCCGGCGAACGCGCGGCCGCTGGAGGGCGTGTCGTCGTTCGACCACGTCATCGACCTGTCGGTGGGGCTGGAGGTGCGCATCTACCGGGCGGCGGCGGAGGGCGACGCCGCGGGGGACGAGGGGGCGGCAGCGGTCACGCTGCCCATCCTGGAGTTCCTGACCGACGCACCGGCGGCGGAGCCGTTCCCGGTCATCATATTCTTCCACGGCGGCAGCTTCGTGCACTCGTCCGCCAGCTCGACCATCTATGACAGCCTGTGCCGCCGGTTCGTGAAGCTGAGCAAAGGCGTCGTGGTGTCCGTCAACTACCGGCGCGCGCCGGAGCACCGCTACCCGTGCGCCTACGACGACGGGTGGACCGCACTCAAGTGGGTCATGTCGCAGCCGTTCATGCGCAGCGGCGAGGACGCGCAGGCGCGCGTGTTCCTGTCCGGCGACAGCTCCGGCGGCAACATTGCCCACCACGTCGCCGTCCGTGCCGCCGACGAGGGCGTCAAGATATGCGGCAATATCCTGCTCAACGCCATGTTCGGCGGCACCGAGCGCACCGAGTCGGAGCGGCGGCTCGACGGCAAGTACTTCGTCACTCTCCAGGACAGGGATTGGTACTGGAAGGCGTACCTGCCGGAGGACGCCGACCGGGACCATCCGGCGTGCAACCCGTTCGGACCGAACGGGCGGCGGCTCAGGGACCTCCCCTTTGCCAAGAGCCTCATCATCGTGTCGGGGCTGGACCTCACCTGCAACCGGCAGCTCGCCTACGCCGAGGCCCTCCGGGAGGACGGCCACGACGTCAAGGTCGTCCAATGCGAGAACGCCACGGTGGGGTTCTACCTGTTGCCCAACACCGTCCACTACCACGAGGTCATGGAGGAGATCTCCGACTTCATCAACGCTAATCTCTAGTACATATACAGCCGCTGATCGTCGTCTCCAACACAATACTCCTTATAGGAAGATGGTAATTCAGCTTGACTTTGTTATAGTACCTACCTACCTTTTATACTACTCTGCTGCTGCTGCTTGGGATCGCAATGCCGTCGTCTGGTCCGTGGCGAAGGAGAAGCTCCATGTTGTCTGATCAGCTCTAATCAATGGTGACTCGGTTGCGTCGAGGAAGAAGTCGTCCGTCGTCGTCGTCGTCCTTGTTCCACTAATCGTTCATCCTTTTCTAAGGTTGGATCGTTCTTTGATCCGTGTTTCATGTTTTGCCTGGTGTCAGTCGAGACAAGTTGAGGGTAGTTCATGTCATGCATGCCTCCGTTAGTACTACTGTTGTGACTTGGTTGATGGAATGAAGAAGCCATCATCTTCTCCATGTACTCCAAAGAGAGAAAAGTTGCTATCTAACGTTATGTGTACAGTGATCGATCAACAAGGAGAGTTGAGGAGGCCGCCCCTTTTGTTGCTGTTGATGTACTAGTTTCATCTTGTAACAGGATTGGATGGCTGCTCACTTGCTCACTCTCAATTTATGCTTGTGAAATACTACTATACTAGGCTAGGCTACCACCACTACCACCTGTGTGTGGATACTCGCGATCTACTAGTACTAGTACTAGTCTTTTTTAGGGTAGAAAGCATTTGCACGCTGGGTCGTCGTCGTCTCCCTCCCTCCTGATGCCCTCTGATCTTTTTCTGTTTATTGTGCTGTCATTGTGGTTGTAATGCGTGTACTGTGAATGCCCTCTGCTTCTCTCCACATGGGTGTCGGTGAGTGTTAAGAACAGGGATGGAGGAGCGGTGCATGCATATGCGAGATTCGTAGCGCTTTGCGGTGCTAACTGTTTGTCCTTTCTCCCCATGCCATGTGTCATTCCTTCTTTGTGCGAAAATTGGACAGCCAATTCTGTGACGGGCGTACTTGGATCCTGCCAGTATTACGGCGGTGTCTGTCGGTGTTTAAAAGGCGCGAGATCACGGTGATGGTGATGATGATTTGATGCGATCTAAGCCCACAGCTAATGCGAAACCACTACCCCGTGGAAGTGACGTCGTCCGTCTTTGTGCCGTGCCCTCTCGATCCCATTTTCGTCTCTGGTATGGCCATGTGTTGGCTGCCATCCTCGGATATCTATTTGCTGAACTATGATAAGGTACACGTCATTAGTCGTCTGCTGATTCAGTTAACACTCGGCTAAACTTTGGCATACTTATTGTCCACTAAAACGTGGACTACCATGTTTATGCCATATTTGATTGTTAGAAAAACATAATTTTATTTGAGGATTTCAATTCCATAGAAAAAATCTCTTAGAAATGTTTTAGAGCAAGGGATTAAATCCTATTATTCTAATTCTATAGAGATTTTAAAGAAAATTTAATAAGAGCTTTAACCTCTTATAAAATTTCCTTCAAATGCATTATTTTCATCATATTTCTTTGTGTTTTCTGCGGCCTAATTAAACAAGCATTCCTATATATATTTTATATTTTATAATCATGCATTTTATACTTATATTCCTATTAAAATCCTATATTTTTTTTTTTACTTTTTAATCCTGTTTTTTTTAAAGGAGCTTAGCAAATGGAGTGTGGGGTTTCTGCTTCTTTTTGATCCTCGTTGTCCTGAGCACATCGGACGGTGGCTGCCTCGCGGTCGCAGCTGGTATGGATGTGACATTATTCCGCTCCGTGCATGCATGTCACCATTGCACCGGGCCACGCTTTGCTAGTACTAGCAGTAGCGGATCATCCGTGTCATTCAAGTTAAGTTATTTTTTGGGCGGGCGCCGCGTTTAATAAGACGTCGCGCCAGAGCGGGCGAGATCCGTTGAACCACAGCGTGGCACGGCTACATGGTCGTCGTCGTAGTCCACTAGTCCGTTGTTTCATGGGTGGCCCCCCGCGAGAGAGAGGTCACAACGGTGGAACGCCCCCTCTCTCGAGAAAGGCCTCGCAGTCGCAGAGCCGCAATTGAAGTGCGCTCACGGTAAACGATGAGTTAGCTCCTCTATAACCAGATTAGAACGGGGCCTTACTCGGTACGATACATTAATATACATATTTGCATGAGATCATGTGAACGTCCCAAAGGACCAAAACAACTCGCATTGTGTAGCTCAGGTGTTCAACGGTGAGATGCTTTGTGAGCATCGTATAAACGTAGCTGATCATGAATTCATGACCCAGCAGGTACGTTAGATACTTACATCAAACAGTAGCTTTGCAACTTACAGTACTTACCCTTTTTTCTAATCTGTCCCCATTATCATTTAGGCTGTGATTGAGACAGATTAAGGGTGTTTAAGCAAAAGAGTTGAGTTTTCTTTCTGTTAGCATGCTTTTAAAATTAAAAATCAAATAAATCTATTTTTTAAAATTTAAAATAATACACGTGTTATAATTTGCTCGGTTTCACACGCAAAATTGTACAAACTATTAGTATATGATTAATTAAATTTTAATTATTATAAATTAAAAATAGATTTATTTGATATTTTAAAGTAACTTATATAATATTTTTATATGAAAATTTAGTAGTTTAAAAAATATATTAAAAATAAGATAAAATTAACATCTTAATTAGAAAGAAAATCCGTAGCTCTGGTGAAAGCACGTGAAGACCAACCAATATTTATTTTAAGCCATTCAAGAAAGGTCCGTATGAATAAAGCTGGAAGAAAGCTAGCATGGCAGAGTATCATCAAAAGGCCAAGACTTTCTCGTGCACTTCAAAGTCACGTAGTGCAGCTAGCAGCAGTTGAAATTTTTGATGCTTGGAAAGGTGGCAGAAGTCTCCCGAAAAAAGACAAACGACGCCTGCCTGGAGCTACCATCGCTTTCGAGCTGAGCTAAGCTGAGCTAGCGGGTGGCATCACAAGGACCGGACGGATGCTATGCCACTCGATTTAATTATGCGTGTAAACACTAACATTTTATAGCGTTTTTTTTTCTCGGTGTTTCTCCTCCTCTGGCGGACTAGCCGATACGACCTCTGTGCCAAAATACAGCAGTTTCTAGCTTTTAAAATTTAATCCGGAATATGACAAATTTTATATCTGTCCCCTTATTAAAAAATCACAACTATTTTTATTCAATTTATTTATTTATTTTAACGAATTACAAGTATTTTTATTTAATTTTACTATTTTTTATTTTAAAAATATATTTATATTTTAAAATGAATGAACTACTCTCCCGCTACTTTTTTGGCCTATTTTGTTACGCTTCCATTGCCCCAGTCGTGTCAACCAGCAATTAATTTTCTGTTTCTTGTAGGGGCAATGCTTCGGAGATTAAGGCCATATGGTTTGGTCAAATACAAAAAATATATCAAACAATATATTAGCGGAATAAATAATTTATGGTTAAAACTTTTTATATTTACATTTTAGCGACTTAAAAAACTACAATAAAACCTTAAAAATAATTTAAAATTTAAATACGTTTTTAACCGATCGATGGGGCCCTAGAATTGGACCCTGGGAACCCCGCAAAAGTTGTGTTTTGCTCTGGTCTTGTATTTCTTCTCCGACAAGACTTATTAATAGCTTTCATTGCTCCTTAGAAACTTTTAAAATATATTTTTTGAGGTTTTAGACTCCATCTGTAACGTAAAAGGTTTATGTGTTTTTAGTTTTAATACTGTGTTTCACCGTCGACGCTAGTCGGAACTCTGAAGTCAGACTTGTTTACCCTCTTTCCTCTCGTCTTTTTGTGGCATGTAGCTAATGTAAGTACAGCTGCTACGGCGGCGTTGATGCGAACATGAGATTTTCAGAGGGTATTCGTACGAGAGCGTTTCAGACCCAAACAGTGCCTAACAGTATTGCAAGTGTACCATTTGGCGCGGTACAATTATGCATGGGAAGGTACCGAATCGAAATCTTTGCGAGAGAAAAATTCAGGCAAATGCTCAATTACCGGCTGGTTGCTGTGCAGCGTGCTCATGCTTTTTGGTTGGGCACTTGGGCTGTGTAAAACGATGTCCCGTTCCCAAACCTAACACTCTGCCCGGCCGGCTCATTTGATTTCGTAATGTACACACTGGACATTGAACTCAATTAAAATCGCCCAGGTAGTGATCCTCAGTTTTTTTGGTGGCTAGTACTCCGTAGCTGCTGCTAGCACGGCCACGAAACAAACGGTGCGGATGAACGCCGAGCCAAAACAGTCTCGAGTTTACTCGATAGTTGCTGAGCAAGTAACTTCTTTTTGTACTATTCCTACATGAAGACATTATACCCTAGTACACGTCCTTTTTTTTTTGACTTTGTTGGCACCGAGATTTTGGCTGGAGCATGTGCAAAAATCCAAGGGGAGAAGCCAACTAAGGTAAATGATGATTACCCCAGAGTGTAAACCCAACGTCTTAACGACACGTTGCCGGGGTGGAGGTTGACACGACGGGCGCGTGCGTGCGTGCTCCGTGTCGTCACAGCAACTCGATCGTCTTCTTAAGAAGAGTTGCTTTGATGAGACAAGAGTGTACCCATGATGCTAAGGCTGGGGGAGCCCTGTGAAGGCAAGCCATGTGTTTGTAGGGGTTATGAGGAGTGAATGGAAATGAATCATCTTGAACAATACCAGTCTGTAATCACGGTGCCGTGTGGGCAAAATAAATCTCACCATCACCACCACGCACTGCCTTCCGAAATGATTCCGGCTAGTGCGCCCAATCATCAGTGCCACGGCCGCGTGACCGACGACGACGCGACGGAAAAGCGGCCGTGCGGCGTGACACGAACCGAGGCAGCTGCTCGGCACGCTCCACCGCGCGCGCCCCACGTGAAACGGCAGCCGGTTACACGGCTCGTCGTCGCGCGTGCGTGCGTGCGTGGTGGAAACCGCGGCTGGCACGTTGGCTCCCGGCGCGGGGGGTTGGTTGGTTGGGTTAGTATGGTTTGGGCTGGCTAGTTGGCCACCTGCCGCTCCGCACACGTACCTATGGCTCGGCTAAGCTCGGGCGTTGGCTTGGCGTGGCGTTCCTCGCGTTTTGTTTTTGGTTTTGTTCGCTAGTGGTGGTGGGGGAATCCACTCCAAGCCAGATGAGCGGCCACGGCCACGGCCAGGGGTCCTCACCTTTTGGCGCGTTGCGCCTAGTCGCTTCTACGTGTTTGCTGGCTCGCCTTTCTCTCTCGCCTCGTGTGTTTTTTTTTCTCTTTCTTTCGCCTCTACGGCGCATCCCATGGCGTCCGTTTTGGACCTGGCTGCGGAGAGTAAGATTCTTACAAGCAGCCGGTAAAATATCAACCGATGAGAATTAAAAAAATATATTTTTTAGCTTCTAATTTCTAATTTATTTTCTTGATTATATAATTATAAATTCTTAAAATCTAAATAACTTCTGACAACAGGAAATTTTAGAGAAAAAAAAAGCTTTTAACTGTCAGAAGCTATCTAAAACAAGGTCTCGTTGACGACGCAGAAGCGGGACAAACGAAGTCGGCACTGCCTTTACTTGCCCCCACACCGGCCGCTGCTGCTGATGCTCTGGCGCTCTCCTGTCCACCAATGGGAGCCTGCACGCCCACGTCCTACTGGATATTGTTTACTCCTACGCTACACACACGCTGAGTCCTTCTTCACTGTCGTAGCAACTAGCAGCTACATATTGGGAACTTCTTGCTAGCAGCAGCTGTAGTCCTAGTCATAGTAGTTGGTACGTCTGCCTTTTTCACGGTCACATGCTGAGGCCTGCGAGAGGTGCGAGATCCCACGTCACGGGCTGCGGTTAAAACTCTCTCCCGTGTAAAAGTGGCAGTACAAGGATGAATGTGACACTCTACTCATAAACTGGGCTATCATTTCATGATGTTAATGAGATCAAAAGGAAGATGGATGAAAGAACGATTGAAGTCTTTTCAACCGGCGTTTTGTCTGGTTATAATGGAGCGAAAACGAGGCAGCCGTTTCACATACCCAAACTGCCAAGGGTGACATCAAATGGACGACCAGTTTGTATAATTTGTTCCATACTACAGTGGTAGTTTACTAGTTTGAGGATCAAATTGTGCAGGTGCAGAAGGGTTTTAAGAATATATATAGGCCCGTTCTACGATAAAATAAAAACTAAGTGCGCAAAAAAAATACACGAACTATTAACGTATAATTAATTAAATTTTAATTATTAAAAAAGTAAAAGATAGATTTATTTGATTTTTAAGTGATTTCATATACATACTAATTAGCGGTTTAAAAAACATGCTAACAAAAACTGAGAAAGATCTTTATATTAATAAAAAAGAACATGACCATAGTAGTATGCAATTAATTTGGACTGTAGAATACACTCCATAAAGTCAAAATTATTTCCGCTAGCTGCCCACAGATGCACTCCATTTCGAGCAGCAATTTGCATGTGAAAAAGTGGTACCAATGGCCGGGTGGCGTGCGTACGCGCCTCCCCCCTGCCTTGTAGTTTATGCACCGTCGGTTGGGTGCTTGGCATCATTTGTGTTGGACGTTTACAGAACAGGAATCCTGGATCTCTATATGTAGTTCTTGGTGATAATGGCGAAGGATACAACAATGACGGTGGCGATTTGTCTACTTTGTCTTTTGAACCATTCTCCTAATTGAGACAGATTAACAGGGCTCCGTTTTTATTTTCTGTCATATGACTAAGAAAATTGTTAAAGCTGAATGATCTGTGGTCGAAAGAAATTCGATCCAATATGCATAAACATGAGAAGATATAGAAGATCTGTTTAACTTTAGTATACGTCTTTGAGCTTTTTGGCGTTTTTAGGTTGTTGAGTTTTAGAACGTGCCAATCAATTTAACCTCTAATTGTTCACAGAGATAGATAGAATTAGATCATCAAGCCAATCGGTTGATAGGCTGTTACGTATTCCTACTATCGGTTGGATATATCAATAGAGTTGAAATAGTTATTGTTGTGAATCTAATACAGAAATATAAACTTGATATAGAGATAGATTATTTATACATCGGTTAATGGTTCGATATAATTATAGGAGCATGATATAAACAAGTAAACTAATCGGCTAGCTGAGTCGATTGAAGAAACAAAACCTACTAGATTACGATGCTAGCCCTATAAAAAATAATCTTGAGAGATAGGACCAAACTAAGACAGTATATGAATAGATCTAATAAAACCCGATCAATTACTAGCAAATTGATAGTAGACATTTTATGTATATCGACTAATAAGACGATATGTTAAGCTTGAAGCTCAATATAAATATCATTTATTAGCTGGCTACTGAATTAAAACGTTGCATAAAAACTTACCGACTTAGTCTAAATTTATTATTAATAATCTAGAAGGTCGGACCTAACCGATGTAGCATAAGACTAATGATAATAAAAGAAACTCAATAAGTCGATAAATCTCTCGCAAACATGATATGATTTAACGGATGGAACTAAGAGGTTAGACTCAACTGATGTATGCATAGACATAACCCATATATTAATATAATGATGGAACTTGCCCCTTTACCGAATATCAAACTTAACCAATGTAGCCCCACGTCGAGAGCTAGCACTTGTTGGTAAAAAGCTATAAGAACTAGGGTGGCAATGCGCCGAAGTTTTATTGATATATGTAGATGATTTATAAAATCCTTATATGTTTGTATTTATATCCCGGAATTGCATAAGTCCAATATGGTTACATACAACTGTCTGATATTATTTCTTAAACTGAAAAGAAAACTATCTCTAAGAAGATAATAAAATTAACTACTCCTGTCTAATTAT
Organism: Oryza coarctata; assembly: GCA_030770085.1. NCBI lineage: Eukaryota > Viridiplantae > Streptophyta > Magnoliopsida > Poales > Poaceae > Oryza > Oryza coarctata. The sequence continues at coordinate 14,135,528 of CM061471.1, forward strand.
AAGAGATGTATTATACATACAAAATCACTCTATCGTGGTTTCCACGATTCCTTTCTAGATTTGTTCTCATGTGAATAATCTTCCACTTATCGACTGAACCGAATCCATCTTCATCTATTCGATTGGCTCTTTCCTTATATCAATTGGCCTCTTTAAATAAGCCAATTAGCTCTTTGATCTTTAACCAAATCTGTTTGCGGGCTTAACAAATTTTAGTATTAACATATGCCCCCCAATTTCAAAGTACGAGGACTCATGCTTCAAAATTATCTTTTTCAGGCTCCCATGACTCCAAAACCTCCTTACTTACTTCTTGCAATCGGCTTTCATGAGTCGATATTGCCTGCATCAAATACGATAAGTTATCAAACTCTTCGAAGAAAAACTTCTTTCTGATATGACTTGATAATCCATGGAAGGTTAGCAGAGCTAACCTTTCATCGCTTAAGTGAAGCTGTAGCATTGGCTTCGTATGCCTTTCATCTTTGAATATATTCTGGAATCGATTCATGTGCCTTCTGCTTCACCGATATCAAATATGTGAGCCGCATTTTGTGTATCTCCATAAATAATTACTTGTGAAATTGTTCCTCTAGATCGGTCCATCATCTGATTGAATTTGGCGGCAATGATAAAAACCAAGTAAAAGTCGATCTAGATAGTGACAATGGAAACAACCTAACTCTTAGAGCCTCTTCTGTAGATGCTTCTCTGCACTGAGCTAAGAATTGGCTGATGTATTCAACTATAGACATATTGTCTTACCCTAAGAACTTGGAGAAGTCTGGTATCTTGTATTGGTGTGTTAATGATACTCTATCAAATCACTCAGGGATAGACACCGATACATAAAATTTTTCTCCTTTGATTTCAAGACAAACCATTCCTTCATCATTTTAAATATATTTATAGTCCATTTATTGTCTCTATCGTGCTGCTCCTAAGTTGAAAATAGCCATCGGGCTAATTGAACATCGATATTTATGGACCAATATTTGCCATTGTATAAATTGGTGGCTCTTGAGTAATTAATTCATCCACTCTTTTCCTAATCATGTCCCAAGCATATTTGTCAACTCTCTAGACTAATCGATCAGTATGTGACATATAGCTTTATCAAATAATTCTTAGATAGATTTATGTGGACTTGAAGATGTAGGTTGAGTTGATTTACTGATCAGAGTTGTTCTTAGAAATAAATTCTTCTAGATCGGTTCTCTTGCGTCATACTAAAGGATTGCAAGCACAACTTCTCAAAATCCTTTATAGATTGCTCTACCTGTTGCATCCGTGAATCTATCAAGTCTTCCAATACGACTGAAATAATGATATTTTTATCAACTTTTTCATCGGACGAACATGTCTTGACATCAACCTCTTCTTTAGACATACTGATTAAAATTTTATCCCACCGGGTGTGCCAAAAGATGTATTCAAGCCGAATGGGTCCACCTGGTTGGCCGATAGAAATTTGCTTCGGTGTGCTTAAACATGAGAAGGTCTTGGAGATTTATTTAGCTCTTTTGCATCTTTGGGTTGTTGGGGTTTAGGGCGTACTAGTTAATTTGACCTCTAATCGACAAGGAAGACATATAAAATTAGATTATCGAGCCAATTGGCCGATAGATCGATACAGACTTCTGCTATCGGCTGGATGTGCCAATAGAATTAAGATAATCATCGGCTGTAAGTCCGATATAGGCATATAAACATGATATGAAGATAGCTTATTTATATATCAGCTAATGGTCCAATGTAATCATAGAAGCATGATATAAACAAAATAAACTTATCGGCTATCTAAATCGATAGAAGTAACGAACCTACTAGATCACGATGATAACCCTATTAAAAATAACCTTGATATATCAAACTATATTAAACATTAGCAAACTGATCGTAGACAATTTATGTATTTCAGCTGATAAGCCGATACATTAAGTTTAAAGATCAATGTAAAAATAATTTATCGGTTGGCTACTCAATTGAAACGTCACATAAAAATCTACCGAGTTAATCTAAATTTTTTATCAGTAGTCTAGAAGGTTAGATCTAACTGATACAGCATGAGACTGATGATGATAAAAAGGTCTTGATAAGCCGATAAATCTTACGCAAATATGATTTGATATAACCGATCGGACTAAAAGGTCATACTTTATCGATACAAACTTAGACAAAAACGATATAACAAGATAATTACGTAACATATATCTTCGCCGAAGATCGGATTTAACCAAAGTGGCTCTGCGTCGAGAGCCAGAACCTACTGATAAAAATATAAAAGAACTAAGATGGCGATGTGTTAAAGTTTTATTGATCTATGTAGATGTAGATAATTTATAGGATCTATACACGTTTGTATTTATACTCTGAGATTACGCAAATCCGAGATAGTTATAAATAACATCCGGATATTATTCACTAAACGTAAAAGGAAACTATCTAACAACATAATAAAATTAAATATTCATCTCTAAGAAATATCTTATAGATATAAAACCACTCTTTCTCATGATTTCTTAATATTAAACTAAATTCATCTTTATCTGTTCAATCGAGTATTTTCTTATATCATTTTTATAAATTAATCAACTTTTGGATGGTTACCGAATATGTTTACGGTTTTTGACGTTAACAAAAATACACTAAAAATCAATACTACTAAGTTAGTATAAAATTAGACATTCGACGTGCTTGTATCCGATAACTTTAGTATACATGATCGCTATCTCTTCTCTTTTTTTTAAGGAAAAGAAAAAAAAGAACATTATGTCATCAGCATCTTCCCCTGCTTGCAACGTCTCATCCATTCATGACGGTGGTAACCTCTAGTACTCCAGTGCAAAACCTCTTTATTGACGTAGTGACCAGGTATATGTAAAATGTGACTGCTTGTTGTCGACGTTATCCTCGTATGTGCTGCTAGCTAGCACTACTCACCGCACAACTTAAAGGATAATATGGATATTTTAGATTTATTTGGTATAACTTACGATGGAGTGAAGCTGAGGAGACTATAATACCATTTCATTCTTATAATTTATTTTTTAAAAGTGAAACGGTCGCTTCACTCTGTATTATTTATGATTTTAGAAATATTTGATATAGTTTTAGCTGCAAGGGACAATAATATTAAAATAGGAGCTTTACTAAATGAACATTAGTAGAAAATAGGAAACCGTACGGAGTATCTAATGGATCTGTTGTCCTAAGGCCGAAAGCCATATTTTCTCTTCAACATCCATGTCACAATGAGATGGACTTTACATATCACCAGGCATAAGACTTTTCAAAGCTCCTGTATATAGTAAATGCGAGAAAGCTAAGTTTACCTTCTAGACAAAATTGTCTTTTTCATATTCAAAGATGCATATTTATAGCACATGAAATTCAAATTTTACTTTGTTATAACATGCATGAAAGGTTTACTTTGTTCCCATTTATTGTACTCTACATTCTCGGCATATGTGGTTAATTATTCTTTTACCAAAATTCTACAACATTTATATTTACCAGCAAAATATTCATGTGTTGCAACGGTCTGTGACCCAAAAGATACCATGACGAGCGACGGATGGAAGAAATGCACATGATAACCTCACCTTGTGTACACTGTTGGCTGAGAGGTTTAGAAAGCCGTTTGGTAGAGAATTCTTCAGCTGTAAATAAAAAAGTGTAGTATACAGTAAGATTAAGACACTGTTTTCTATATATAGGGTTAGGTATATATATATATAAGTTTAATGGTCTAACACCCCACACACTCCACAGTCGTAGCGGAAGGGGAATGGACACAGAGACTAAAGTGAAAGCTAGAGAACAAAGGCGCAGGAAGACCTTTGGTCATGATGTCGATGAACTGGTACGTCGATGGTACATGAAGCACCCGAACATATCCTAGAGCGACCTTGTCACATACGAAGTGAATGTCAATCTCAATATACTTCGTGTGTCGATGATAAACCGGGTTAACGGTCATATAGACGGTACTGACGTTGTCATAGTAGACAACGGTCGCGGAGGCGATAGGTGTACGGAGCTCCTGGAGAAGCTGGTGAATCTAGTAGTACTCGGTGACGACGTGGGCAACGGTGCGATACTCGGCTTCGGCGCTGGTCCGAGACACTGTAGACTGGTGCTTGGAGGACCAAGAGAATAAAGTGTTGCCGAGAAAGACACAGTAGCCAGAGGTGGAGCGTCGGGAGTCGGGGCAACCCGCCCAATCCGTATCAGAATACGCAGTGAGAGAATCGATGGGGTCGGAGCTAAGATGTAGGCCGATGGATAGTGTGCCATTTACGTAGCGAAGGAAATGCTTGAGCAGCGCGAGGTGAGGTTCGCACGGGACATGCATAAGAAGGCACACTTGCTCTATGGCATAGGTGCGATCAGGCCATGTAAGTGTGAGGTACTAAAGAGCACCAACAAGACTCTGGTACTGGGCGGGGTCGGTGAGGAGACAACCATCGGTGGCGGAGAGCTTGGCACGAGTGTCGACTGGAGTGGCGGTGGGGTGACATTCGGCTATGCCTGTACACTGAAGAAGATCCATGGCATATTGACGTTGGTAGAGGAATTTTTCGTGGGAAGAGCGCGCAACAAAAATGCTAAGAAAGTGATGGAGAGGACCTAGATCCGTCATGGTAAACTCTAAGTGGAGTCAAGCCATGGTATGCTATAGGGTGGTTGTTGAGGACGCCGTAAGAATGATGTCGTCGACATAGAGAAGGAGGTAGGCAGTGGTGTCACCGGTGTGAAGGACGAAGTGGGACGTATCGGAGAAGGAGGCTACAAAGCCAAGCTACCGGAGATAGGCAGCAAAGCGCTGATACCAGGTCCGAGGGGCCTATCTGAGGCCATAGAGAGAATGTTGAAGGAGACAGACGTCGTCGGGACGAGATGGGTCGATGAAACCTAGAGGCTGCTGGCAGTAGACCGTTTCCATCAGATGGCCATAAAGAAAGTCATTCTTCACGTCGAGCTGATGGATCAGCCAGGAGCGCAAGGCAGCGAGAGTGAGCACAACCTGAATGGTAGCGGGCTTGATGACGGGGCTGAAAGTCTCGTCGCAGTCAACGCCGGGACGTTGAGAAAAGCCGCGAACTACCCAACGTGCCTTGTGACGAGCAAGCGAGCTATCAGAGTGGAACTTATGTTTAAAGATCCACTTGTCGGGCACAACGTTGACACTGGGAGGACGAGGAACGAGACGCCAGGTCTCGTTGTCCATGAGGGGCTCGTACTCATCGGTCATAGACGCGCGCCACTGAGGATCGGCCAAGGCAGAACGATGAGTAGTCGGGATGGGTGAGATGACATAATGGACTGTGAAGAACCCGTAGCGATGGGTAGGGCAGAGGGACCCGATTTGGGATCGGGTAACCATATGAGAGGAGGTGGACGCAGAAGGGGCCGTACGGTTCGATGGTAGCGTTGGTGGTGGGGCAGGGTCAGAAGAGGGGAGGGTGGCATCGGCTGGGGATTGGCGACTGTAGGTTCGGAGAAAGGGATGGACGAGGCTAGCCTGAGCCGATGGAGGGTGAGGGGCCGATAGGAGTTGGTGAGCCAATGAAGGTTGATGAGCCGATGGAGTGTGGGGGGCCGATGGGGGTTGTGGAGCCGATGGAGGTCCGATGGGGGTGACAGCGGAGCGAAGAAGAGTGGGATAGTCATTCGGGGGATCCTTAGGAACGACCGATGGAGATTGCAGAGGTGGGGTGGGTGGAGAATGTTGGGATGGTATCGTATTGGTTAGAAGGAAGTCGAGGTTGTCAAACGAGGGTCCACGGTGAAGTAAACCGAAAGGGAAGCAGGGCTCATCAAAGACGACATAACGGGAGATGATGATCCATCGGGTAGAGAGATTAAGACAGCGATATTCCTTGTGGGAGGAGGGATAGCCAAGGAAGATGTATGTGGTGGAGTGCGGTGCGAGTTTATGAGGGGCGATGACTGTTAGGTTGGGATAGTAGAGACACCCAAAGATGCGTAAGTGAGAGTAGTTGGACGTCTTGTGGTATAGAAGGGTATAGGCAACGTTGTTATAAATGGAAGGGCATGGACACCGATTTAGTAAGTTGATCGCAGTGGTTAGCACTTCAGCCCGGTAAGATGCAGGTAGATGGACATGAAGAAACATGGTGTGACTGATGTTGTTTAAAGTTTGAAGAAGGTGTTTGGCTTTGCCGTTTTGGGGAGAGGTGTAGGGGCTGGAGAGGCGAAGGTGAGTACCACGGGAGGTGAGAAAGGCTTGAATGGTACGGTTTACAAATTCTGTACTATTGTCAGCCTGGATGGCTTGGATGGAGAGATCGAATTGGGTGGAAACGTAGTTTATGAAGTTGATGAGGTGGGAGGCAACCTTGGACCTGTTTGTGAGGGGAAACGTCCAGCAATATTGTGTATAATCATCAAGTAATGTAAGATAGTACTAATAACCCAAGACACTCTAAACTGGAGAAGTCCACACATCATAGTGAATTAATTCAAAGGGTCTAGAGGTACAAGACATAGAGGGGAAGAAAGACAACTGCACATGTTTGCCAAGTTGACAAGAGTGACAAACAGTGGAGCTGTTGTGGTTGCACTATATGGAGGCGCTGTGATGGAGAGTGGCGATAACGTTGGGGCTGAGGTGACCAAGGCGGAGATGCCACAAACTAGTGGAGATGGCTAGGCTAGTGTGAGGAGTGGATGGCGCAGCGGGGATGGTGTAGAGATTGCCGCAACTATTGCATCGGAGCATCTCGTGCTGGGTCGGAATATCCTTCACAGAGAAACCAGAAGCGTCAAATTTAATTGAGCAATTGTTATCTCTGGTGAATTGGCGGACAGAAAGTAGATTGTGGACGAGTGAAAGAACTATGAGGACATTGTGGAGTACAAAATTGGTTGTCGGTGTAAATAGGATGGAGTCACCGTGGCATGTGATAGGGAGAGATTGCCCATTACCGACGGTGACAAATAGGGAGGAGGAATGGTGAAGAAAGAGTAATATACTGTCCGATGAAGCAATATGGGATGACGCACCAGAGTCCAGCACCCAAGGTTGCTGGGGTTAGAGCGTCATCTGGTTGAGGGCGCCGATGAGGCCAGCCTGGTTACACGAGGGAGCTGACTGGGTGGTCAGTGTGATCGGCTAAGGCGGTTAGACGGGAGTGGACACTAGGTAGGCCTAAGGGTGTGCGCTGAGAACCCTGGGCTGCCAGCCGATGGGGCTTTCAGTTGGGATTGTGGTGCCCAGGGGTTGTAGCAAAGCCACGGACCCATGGGGCTGGCGGATGGGGTAGAGATAGGAGTAGGGTGCGGTTGCATCGGACCACTCCAGTTCTTACCCTTTCCCTTGCCTTTGTCGTTACCATCGGCGCGGGCTTTATTGTCGTGGCTAAAGCCATGGCTACTAGAGCCACAAGATGTGGTAGCAGCGCATAGTGGGCGGCAGCCAATGGGGTTGGAGTAGCCATGATCGGCTGTGGCGAGGAAAGCAGTGTGGGCCACAGTCTTCTCATCGTTGGCCAGGCGAAGTTACTTGAGAACTAACATATCATGGGCTCGGACGAACGCGAGAAGAGGTGTGGAGTTGGTGATGTCATCGGCGGTATTGGAAAAATAAGGGTTGAGACATCACAGGAGGGCAAGAATGAGTTTTAAGTCGGTCACAGGGTGGCCAACATCACAAAGTGCGGCGGCCTTGACCTTTAGGCGTTGGTAGTATGAGGAGACAGAGAAGTCTCCTTGTACCATGGAGTGGAATTCATTAAGAAGGAAGATGGCACGCGGTTGTTTGTTTGCATGGAAGATCTGCTCGATGGCCACCCAGAGATCCTGGGCGGTGGGGTCAGTGTTGTCCATTGTAAGGTCAAGGACAGAGTCATCGACCGAGCCAAGCAGCCAGCTGCACACGCAGCACTCGGCGATGTCCCACTGGGGATCATCGGGTCGAGGTGGAGCGGAGCTATCGATGTGGGAGTGAAGGCCAAACTTTTCACATAAGGATTTGAGGAAGAATACCCACTTGGAATAGTTGGCATTGGGTCAAGGGAGATGGGAACGTGAGATTTCACGTTGATGGTGGCGTAAGGTGGTGAGAACATCGGCGAAGTGGTACCCGAGTTATGGTCAAGAGCATTGATGGCCTGAAGGGATTCGGCGACTGGAAGAGTGCCGAAATTAAGAGCCGATTCGATGGTCATGACAAGAGAGTAGCGGGACGTGATAAGCCGATGATGGTAGTGAGCCGATGGGGAGAGACGGGTGGCCGATGAGAGTAAGTGGTCGATGAGAGTAGGTGATGGAGTAGGTGAGAGTAAGTAGCCGATGAGAGTAGGTGGTGGAGTAGGTGGCCGAGGAGTGGGTGGTAGAGTAGGTGGAGTGGGTAGAGTAGATAGATCACGAGTGTGAGAGAGTAGGTGGGTCATGGGCGCGAGAGGGTTCGCGCCCGTGAAGTGAGGTTTCGCGTCTGTGAACATGTGGATGCAACGGAGTGGGAAAAACCCGAAAGACTGAAGAAGTCACGGGTGCGAAGAAAGGAGGTTCGCGTCTGAAAAATAGAAATTCACGTCCGTGGACACGTGGACGCGTCAGAGTGGCTCGGATGCGAGTGGAGTAGTTTTCTGTCCGGGAGCAAGTGAGCATGTCGAAAAAACAGGAACCGAGAGAGTGTTCCGACCGATGGAGACGACGAGCGCAGAGGTGCATCGGTGTCGGAAGAAGGGAAGCTGCACCGAAACAAGGGGAAAGCTAAGGCGGGTCTGAACGAGACGAGGAGGCGGATGGAGACCGTCTCCTTGTTACGTGGTAGAAAGATGCAAGTAGGCGGTGGAGGAGGAGAAAGACCGTCTGCGGAGGAGACAGAGAGGATGAGAGCTGAGACGAAAAGACAGAAATGGAATACCAGGGGAGAATATCTGTGACAGGGAGGAAGCGTTGGCTCGTTAGCGATAGAATTGTTAGCAAAAGAGATCGGGTATATATATATATATATATATATATATATATAAGCAATAAGATCGGAAAACTTTTGATGTGTATACAAACAGATGCTAACGTGTAGATTTTGCAGAGTTAATTTGTCATTTATATCTCTACAAACCTATGTACTGTACCAAGTTCCGTTGAGGTGATATAAAGTTCACCTGGATTGATTCAGCCTTCTGTTAATTGGTAAAAAAAAGTTAGTTTCAAAGTTTATCAAATACTTGTACCAATATAAGCTATGTTAAATATTGCAAAAAAGCAGAGCGATCACCAATGTGTTTAATATAGAAGCAAATGCTATCAGAGCCATGTGAACATGTATGTTTATTTTTCAATCTGCAATACTTGAGCATCAAGTGCTGCAGAAACCTACAAAATAAACTGTAATAGTGTCACACTGGTATTCCATCTAGAAACAAAGAATTGTTCAGGTTATCCTGTCTTTCAGAGTTAAAGATCAACAAAAAAAAGAGTAGAGTTTCCTGTTCTCACTGAACCACAATTGGCACGAATTTGTTAATATTTTAATTTCAATTTTCAAAGTTTTTATTCGATTGTTCTAGTTCTAAACTCATTATGGGTGCCTGACCAGCACGAAAGTTAACACAGTTTTCATTTCAGAAGCTTTTGGTGAAACTTGACACTGGTTGAATTTATTATCTTCAAACGGCACCGCAGGATTCAGGCTCGACGCGCGGCGGCGAGGAGCGACACCACCTCGTTCCGATGCGCGCCGTACTTGGTGCCGAAGTTAAGCTTGGCGTCGCCGTCGCCGTCAGGCGCCTTGATCCGTTGCAGCAGCCGGCACCTGGGGTGGCAGCACCTGATCCTGCCGACCTCCTCCTCCGAATCGAAGGTGGGGAGGTCGACACCGACGCTCACTCGCGGCGCGGGGGTCTTCCGCCGTCGCGACGACGATCCTCCGCGAGATTCTGGTGACGTCTCTGCGGCCGGCCGCGTCGCCACGGTCCTTCACCACGGACGCCGCGAGCACGACTTCCTGATGTATGGGGGTGCGAGGGAAACATCCCGATTCGAACCAAAATTACGATCGCGTGCTGGGAACCAGAATCCCGATCCGAATCAAATTTGCGATCGTGCGCTGCGGGTGGACGTTAGGGATAGAATCAAACAGACTGACGTTAAATATCTATACCGTAAAAACTAAAATATAAACTTTATTAAAAGATATCAAATATTGATATAAAAAGATATATTAAGCATTAAAAAATACGTATACTATACTATATTTATGGTCATAGATAATTCCGAATTAAATATATATGTGATCGATTAGGATATTACTAATTGAAATCAAAATAGTTTAGCTATATGGAGTCCTCTAGAACATTGTAAAAAAGATAATAATATGAAAAGAAGTAAAAAAATAATAAAATTAATATTAAGAAAGAAAATAAGAAGGAATTTAAAGAGTGAAATATATTTAAATATTTGTATTTGAATGTATTTGAATAAAAGTGATTGAAAAGTAGCTATTGATGTTTTTAATGGGGATTTGAGATTTTTTTAACTCTAATGTAAATTAGATTGTTACTGTGGTCGTAGTATAAATTATAAAATAGAAAATTAGAGCTGAGGTAAAAAATTGATGTACGCTGCATAATCAATCTATCATTTTATTCTGCCCGTGCCGCAGCTGCTAGGGAAGGTTCTTTAATTTCTACTACTTGAGACTTCACGAGACAAATTTAATTTGATAATATAATTAAGTTGGCCATGGCACGTTGGTCGCCCACGGGGTTGCGTCGATAAAACGCCGGTATCTTATTAGCATGCTTCTAAGCTAACTGATTAGGACCATCTAACAGATTAATCACGCGGGCAAAGGGATATTCCAAGGCGGTGACAAGATGACACCAGGGTCACGACAAATATGTTTGTGTAAGCAGCGTGCTAGCTTCCTTGGGGATTGATGCGCAGCACATGAAACGCAATTCTGGATTTATTCTCTCCCTCCGCCTCCGTTCACATCAAGCTGACAAATGTATTCAGTGGCTCGAAAACACTTTCACAATCGGTGAGAACGAAAACGCCACCATTTTCATTTTAAATGCTATAAAATTATCATTTTTTAAAGAAAAAGAGAAAGATATGTTCCATCTGATAATGAGATCGAGATATAACGATGTAAGTTTGATATAGCAACGGAAACAAAGTAAGCTAGAGGTATATTAAAAAGTGGAGTATTTTTTTATTAAAAAATATTGTTAAGGAATATATAATTATATTTACAGAAATAAATAAAGTTGTATATTAAAGATATTTTAAATCTAGTTACACGTAAATATCACATGAAAATTCGCTAGTTAGTAGTGAAACATAAATCACATGAAAAACAGCTTACCTTTGTTTTGTTCATATGTAAATAGCTATCATAAATCATTTATCTATTCATCATTTCATTACATTCAGCCTAATCCCACACGAAATACATTCACGTATTTCGTTGTTGTGTCACATGTAAAGTTCTCTTTTCTTCTGTACAGCTCGAATGCTCGATCGATCTGTGGGCCGTCCAGCATCCACATACCACATCAATTAGCAAATTAAATAAACTAAGCCGAGGTGGTGTATAATTAGTCGTCGTTAATTGCCATACGGTGATTTGAGTTTGAAAGTGCTTAAAAATTAAAGATAGAAGGTTATCTGATATTTTATAGTTATTTGATAATATAAACTATAAAATTAATTACTATAAAATTTAAAAAATATTTTAGAAATATGAGATAGAAACATATTTTAGTGAAAAAGTATGCGTACCAAGAAAAAAAATCAATGCCCATCAAGCGTTATAGCCTTTGCCGGCGTTTAGCCGGACCCTTGCTACGACGTGTGGCCCATATTAGCTGTTGGCGATGGCGACATTAGGCCGCGTGGTACGGCCCGGCTCACGGGTGGCGACAAACGGGCGTTCCGTGACAAGACGCTCAGTCCAGCTCGTGTACGAAAAAAGAGAGGGGTGCAAAGATGATTAATTAAATATTAATTCTTTTAAAAATAAATTAATATACTTTTTAAATTAATTTTTCTAAAAATATATAAAAATACACCGTTTAATATTTTTGAAAGAATACGTGTAAAAAACGAGATATTTCTTTTTTTCTTTGTCAGATCATAAAATATTTTCTTTCCGGTTTTCTTTCTTTCGATTTGTTGGTGAAGAAGAGAAGAGTAGGCTACTAGTAGTAATACTAGCTGTAGCAGCTCAGCTAATCGTTAATCGCTACGTGACAGCGTCTGGGCTGTGCTGGTTTAATCGCCATTGGACCAACGGGCGTCGTTATCGACGGTAGCAGACGACCTGTTGTGATCCGTGTCTCGGGAGATTAAAGAAAGGGATTAGAATTCGCCACGATATGATGCATGGATGAATGATTCACAGCTGTTGGCGACGGTAGTGTGAGTGAGCCCGGCACGGTAGAAATTTTACGCGACAGTAAAGAAGGGCGGAGGTGGATGGTGGGATGTAAGTACTTGGGATAGATAGAATTCAGCACGCCCGGTTGTCGCATTGCACCCCTACCAATCATGCAGGGTACGGTACGTAAAAAGGGTAGCTAGGAATTGGAGCATGTGCTGCAAGAGAGCGGTGGCAAATGGCATGCATACGGGCAAAGCAAGGCATGGAGAGGTAAAAGGGAGTCCGTACGGCGGGTAGGACCGGACAACCAGAGATGACAAGGGGATGACAGGGGGGGGGGGGGGGGGGCGAGGCGAGCTACCGATAGCGCGAGCAAGGCGACGAGACACCCCCGCCCCGCGCCGTGCCAAAACCAACCGCGGCCTCGTGACAAGCCTCGCAGGGACGCAGAGACCCACTGCGCGGGGTACGTGTACTACTGGCCCCGGTTTAAGGTTGGGTGCCCACCTTAAGGTTTGGTAGTAGTGCCCGTACGTACCTGCGTACGCGTCGCGCCTCGATGGGCTGCACGCGCGCGCCCCGTGACGCTGTCCCGACGACGGCGAGGAGTTCACGCACGGCGGTCACCGTGATTGCCGAGCGCGTGCTTGTGTTTTTTCTCTGCAACCGTGGAGCGTGGGTGTGTCTTCTCTCTAGGTGAGGACGTCAGTGACCATCCATCCTAGCTACTACCGTCCGTTAAAAAAAATGTAGCTTTGAGTATCGGCACGTCATTCAATTACAGCTTTCACCGCTAATTTCTGCTACTGTATTAACATATGAAAATCTCATAAATTAGTAAGGAAGTGGTCGATGCAAATCGACGCCTATGATTTTCATAGGTCTAATCTATATACTACTAGAAAGATATTGACAAGTTTTTTGATCATTGGAGCAGATTCCTACGTCTACGTGGCCTGGCTGAGACATCGAAGAGGTGGATAGCACACTACTGTCTATGTAGTTACTTACACAGGCGTAGTTTGCGACCAGTCCAACCTGGGAGGCACACTAGTGATTCTCCTAGTCAAAGCCGGAGAGAATCCGGAGTACCATATATTCGTTCCTCTGCGCGATCCCTGAACTCTGAAGCCTTATCTGTTATACAATCAATGGCGTACGAGAACAAGTAACAACTGGGAATAGTCTACTAAGGTGAACTGCTACTACTAACTTAAACTTGTGCTTTGATTGGTTGTCAACGTTTCAGTCAACCTAATTTTTCGATCGATCCATATGCAGCCGATGAGATTCGTAATGATCAACGTACTGTATTAAACTTGATCTGATTCATCACATGATAATACTTCACTGTAGCCTTGACTCGTGATGTAGCAATGATGGCACTATTATCTCATTGATAGGCCATTTGTTATTGCAAGCATAAGAGTTTTCAAAAGAAATGTGAGAGCTGCCCTACAGGGAAAGAATAATGCTCCCAAAAAAGGGCACTGTCATATCTCTCTTAAACGCATTTCCAGGTCATAACAGGACAGCAAAGAATTACGAAGACCAAACGAATTAGACCACTTGGAATTCCAATCTGAAAGCAATGCTTCGCATAATAGCCAGTAATTATTTGCTGCTACAAAAGGAGAGACTGTGATGCATGGAACAAAGCGAGAAAATACATGACAATAATATGGCAGCTTGACAACTACATTTTCTGCTGGTTACAAGTTGTACGATTACCATAAGAATAGTCGCTCACATGTTCAAAACTGGTGCGAAGTTAATTGGTGGGAAAATGAAACATATGAGTGTCTCCTGGCCTGAAAATGAAATAACATTGAGTGCCATGGCACTGCAACAATGTTTTCAACAAAATATGCAAATATGTAGTGCTATCCCCAATTTGTTCTGTTCATTCTTTTCAGACGATAGATATTTTGCAGTCTTTTGTACAACCACTTGAGCTGCTGTTAAACCATCCAAGTGCATTCTTGTTCATTAGTGTCTTGCAGGATATTATGTATCCGCGCTACAAGATAGAGTTCACGTGGCACTGCTATAGAGATTTCAAAGCAGAGTCCCAAGATTTGCTTGTCAACGCTGGACTATCAAAGTTTTACTGCGAAACAAGCTGCCTAGATTCTGAATTCTTCAAAACAATTCATAGTCTGGCTCCTAGATTCTGAGGTTGATATGCAAAAAACAAGCATATAAGCATTGGCCATGATTTCCCAGAAGAACCTTTGGTAAGGCTGTAAGTGCAACGCGAGCAGGCACCTCAGATTGCATTTTCCATCTGTGACGGGATCTGACCAATGAGCAGGGATTGCAAGCCCCATCTTAGAATTTTCCTTTATCTGCACCATCAATTGTGTGGGTGGTGTATCTTGTCAATATGCACTTCTCCCCAGTTGCAATTTTATGAATTTATGCTGAAAAAGAATGGGAAGAAAAGCAGCAGTTTGTCAAGAATCCAAAGCGCATTTGCTTAGATCAACTTCAACAGTCCTTAAAGTTCTAAATCATCTAGAGATCAAACCTCTCAGTCATGCTTTAGGGCACTTCAGAGCTCTAGGGATCCATGTATGTCTTTTTGCTGTCTTAAGCGTCAAAAGCATAAAAAGCCCATATGGTGTAGCGGCGTCATGTTGCATCCACATAAATCCTGCAAATGTATTATGGGCACTATGTTATCCACTTTACACAAGGTTTTAGCATAACCCATAAACTTAATGTCATTACAAGAATTAATACAATTAAGAATACTGCAATATAACTTAAAAGGTACCATCACAAAAAAAAGGTTCCACTTAGTGAATGACTTTCAGGCAAGAGTCAACACTTAGACTTAAGTCCTCAACAAGTGCTCAAGTAATTCTTGACTGGTCAGCTAGGTAATGATTATAAAGCGCAACGCGGTAACACAGTGACATACTAACATGTATGACTACAAGCAGTAAAGCAACCTTGGGATTTCCTTTCCTAGTCACTTGCAAAAATAGGTTTGCGAAAGACGGCCTTGGGACCACATGTCATAGATTCATGGATGAAAAACAATCAATTTTGGACCCCCCCACGGGTCCTTTCTCTCCTGCAATTATATTGTAGTTTTTTTTGCTTCTGATTGGTTTGATCGAATCTTAGCTAAGAAGACACTAGGCGCCTAGGTCTAGGACAACCTAGCTAATAAAATCTAAGAAATTAGCAACTATATTAGAGCATCTTCCAGAGGTTAGCCATACCACTCTCCAAACCAAATTTTAGTCAACTCAACTTAACACTTCACTACTTAACAGGATGAGCTATTCAAACCAAATTTTAGCCAACATCACGAAAATCAGGAGTCCAGCAGGCTAGCCATCTAGCAGGCCAAAAGGCCCAGCTGACCAGTCCAGGCTGGACATCCGTGTGGTCCCCCCTTCCAAACGCCTTCTCTTTTTCTCAGGTTTTTTTCTTTCTCGTATCGCATTGAGCGCCACCATCCATGCAGGCGCCACGCCAGCCAATCCGATGTCAGCGCCGTCACGGCTGTCTTCCCAGCCGCCCAGGTCAGGGCCATCCTCGTCACCCCTCCCTCCACCAAGCGCCACCTTCTTCAGGATCGGCTCCTTCCGCGCTGACGAAGATAAGGCGCCGCCGCCTCCTCCGATGAAGCCACACTGAGCACCAGTAAGTCCCTAGCCCTGGATACACCTCCTCCCTCTATGCCGTCGCCACCTTCCACGCTGGTTCCAGTCCTCTCTGTTGCCCCACACTCCGCCAAAAGATGCTGAGGTCGCCGCAGCCCCCTCCCGCACCTTCGGTCAAGAGGCACCGCCGCTTCATCCCTCAGCTGGTAAGCAGAAAGAAAAGACATGTCCATTGCTTCTTGGTACAGAAAATACAAAGCAGTGTACAGAAAATGCAGAGCAGTGTAGATGGCTCAGGCGCCGACTGGGCAACAAGTAGACATCGGTGATGTGGGGCTGCCCTAGGACGGTGGCTTTGGGGGCCATTCCGAGTGCAACTGTATGGGGGTGGCTCAGAGTTCAATAATGACGCAGGAGGGAGATGATTCAGAATTTCAGATTACCGTGTGGACAGTCCTTGTTTGTTCAGAGATGCAAATTTTCCTTAGCAGGTGCAGAATTCATATGGCGTGATTGGCATCTCTGAATCTGATGGCTTTACAAATGAACATCCATTGCAAATTGTGCTGAAATATCTGAATCCATTTGTTGATATAATTGAAATTGTACTGAAATATGGAGAGGGAACTAGGAATATGGCTAGTGTGATTTAGCTAATCTCTTGGAGTGCAAAGGAAATATGGAGAGGGAATCTTTTGGCTAGCTAGCCATATGTCCATTTGGCTAGCAAGATTTGGCCAGGCTATTAGAGATGCTAAGTTAGAGAATAGTACACCAAAATAGCAACACAAGAGCACTCAAGACAGCTTAGCCACCTAACGCACCATCTAATGCCTAATTGCGGTGGCTACCTGGTGCCTAGCACCTAAAAGGCACCTAGCACTCACTTTTAGAATATTGCTTAGAAGCTTAAAAGATGATACTCCCTTTAATTTTGAAGTAACCAATGTGATATTATTCGCACTAGATCTCGCGCACCCAATGCGAACACGTCAACGCTTGGAAGATCTGTTTAGTTCCAGTGTAGGCTAGCCTGCTTCTCTCCGTGGCTCGAGATACGCGCGCCAGGGCCCGTGAGGTTTGCTCGGCTCTAGCATGATGGTGCGGGTGCAGACGTGCCAGTCAATTTGATCCTGCAATTGATAAGTAGGTGAGACAAACGGGTTAGTCGGACGATAGGCCGATACGAGCCTTCGCTATCGGCTGGTTATCGATAGGATTGAGGTGGTCATCGGCCACGTCTGGATGGCTCCTGCTATCGGCTAGTCGTCGATAGGGATTGGATCGCTATTCTATCGGTTGGGGAGCCGATGAAGACGTGGACAGATATCAATGAAGGATATGATGACTCCGGGTGTGGTGAAAGCAAGATCCTGATCTATTAGCTGTAGAGCCGATGGAGACACCGAATGGTATTAAAATCAAAGCCCGTAGGATCCTTTCTGGTAGTCGACGGAAGTTGTAGCGGTCGTTCATCGGCTGGAAAGCCGATGAAGGCATATGTGAAGTGGCAAGGAATCGTATAAAAGATACACCGGCTACAAAGCTGATGCCGCTCTGGATATAGCAAGGGCGAAGTGAACCCATCGGTTAACTGAGTCAATGAGAGGATGTCTCTCTAAAGACAGGCACACATCGGTTGGAAAGCCGATGCGCTTGGTGTGGCGCTCGAGGGCAGTCTCTAAAGACTGGTGCGTATCGGTTCCTTGGGTGTGATGTTCAATGTATAGATAATTGATTGGCTAACACTCCGATGAAGCGTCGTACAGAGACCTATAGGTCTAATGCTCAATCTACCGTCGGCAACCTTATCTGTTGAATCTAACCGATGTAGTACGAGATTGACGACGACGGAGAGAGCTTGATAGACTGATAGACTCTGCATGGACGTGATACGATACATTCGATTGGTCTAAGAGGTTGAACCTAAACAATGCAGCCTTAGACAAAGCGAGACATATCGGGATAGTGGCGTGACTTACACCCCTTCGCCGGAGATCGAAGTTAACCGATACAACTCCGCGTCGAGAGCTAGATTTTACCGGTAGAAACCTAGATGAACTAGGGTGGCGATGCACTGAAGTAGTATTGATTTAAAGATGTGTTGATTTCCTTACAGGTTTGTAGGAGGTTTATATTTATACCCTGGTATTATAGAGTCCAATGTGGTTACAACAATCATCAAACGTTATCTTTTAACAATATAAAAGAAAAATATCTTTAGAGAAGTTAACTAAACTCACTAAACCAATACGATTTATATATATAAAATACCCTATCGTGAGTGCCACGACTTCTTCTAAAACTCAGTCTCATCTAGATAATTTTCTATTCTTAGACTAAATCTCTTCTTGTTTTATCCGATCAGCTTACTCCCTGTAGCAACCGGACTCTTCTTTTACTTCAGCCGATCTTTTTTAATCTTTTCTGGGCTTTGTGTTAACAGATATATAAAAAAAGGAGGGAGTAAGTTGAAGGAACATTTTTTTTCAATTAAAATCACCATGCGAGTCATAAGACAGTAAAGTAAAAGGGTGCACACGTATTATGCTGCCAAACTTACCCCTCCAATTTTGAAGCGCATCAAGCTATCAGTTTTGCTTATGCACTTTAAAATCATCAGCAAGATGAAAACTGTTGGTTACAAAGATGGTGTACTAATATTTATTAAAGAAAAAATGACTAAGCATGATAAACACAGAATAACAAAATACATATTATGCAGAACAAAACTTGGTTTTCCTTTTATAACTTTTCTAGTGATTAATGAATAACAGTTGCACCAGGCGTGGATCCTAAATCTATGATGCAAAGGGAGAAACAATCTCATCAAGCAGGCAAAGTTTTATGTTTGTCTAAACAACTACTGAACTCCAAAGCACCATATAACAAGCAACAAATTCAATGAGTTTAGATTTGTTAAAGTTGCTTAAGCAGCACCCAGAACTGGTCTATGTGAGGTTATTTATAATCTGGAAGTAACTTCCCCACCACCATGGTCCATCTGTATATTTACAGTCATAAATCAAGTTTTGACACATCAATCATGTCAAGCATAACACTAAGTCTTAAATAGTTGACAAGTGAGAAGTGACCAATTTAAGGCGGCACTACCTGATCTATTGTGTGTCCAGTCTTCAGTTTGGCTTTGATAAATGGTCTACACTACTAACTAAATCAGAAATCATAAAAATCTAAAGAGTAGTTCACAACTAATAGTGACCACGAGAACGCCGTACTTGAATTTGCTATGTAAACCAGGTGGATCGATCAATGAGAAAATCCATTAGGATATAGGAACAGGGCATCTACTCACATGTCATTGAATATACCTGCCACGGGGGAATCCAAAACCATGCTTCCCCATCATGCCAAGTATTGTGTTGGCCTCAGCTATACGCCCAGAATTCACATATGCCTTGTACATGATCCAAAAGGTTTTCTTTGTTCGGTCAAACCGAAAGGACTCCATCTCATCCAAAACCCCATGCATCTCTGGCAACCGGTGTTGCTTACCATACATCACCGTCCTGCAGTGGTATAAGCTCCGACAAAGCTTCCGCCCTGCCTCCTCAGCTTGCCGGACAAAATGCGCTAGTTTATCTACTGCATCACACTGAAAATAGCTTGTTATGATGGACCGCATCACCTGCACGGTGGTGACTATGGTATTGCGCTCCAGTGCCTTAGCAATCCACTGCTCCATCCTCTCAACCAATCCTTCCAGAGCATACGCCCGGATTAACAGTACAGCTAACCATGGTCTATAGTCATCAAGACCCAGCTTCTGCAACAACTCCGCGATCTTTTGAATCCTATCTACGTGTTCGAACTTGCAGTATGCGCATAGCATTGCACGTATATGGACCATGTCAACCTCACCAACATGCTGACGTGCCAGCTCATAAGCCAGCTCCATCTTGTATATCATCCCGGCATGTGCATATCCTCTTAGCATCAGCAAATGAGTAGTATTGTCAGGAGCAACATGACCTGAGACCATTTCATTGCTTACCGATTCCATTTTTTCCCATATCCAGGCGGTGATGTACCCAGCGATAATTGCATTGTACGTCCCGATTGTCCGAGGTTGGCCGGATGCATCCAGTTACAGGAGCTTCACTTACATGTGCTGAGGATCTTAGACGGTCTTGAATAGTTCTTGGAGACCGAAACCATATCGGAGGTTTTTGGAGAGAAAAAGAGTTAATTAAAACCTAACTCTTCAGAGCTCTTCAACGTAGATATATCATCGATTGAATCTAAATTTTGATAAATAAATTGATGTCTTCTTTCCTATTGTATTGATCTTTTCTTACAACAGTTCTTTATATCAATAGCACTCTCGTAGAATGTACTTGAGTAGCTTTATCCTATTAAATTGCCTCCCTAGAGCAGATGAATTAGATGCATACTTTAATAAAAATTGTGAAGAGTATAGGTATCAGATACCTATACAGCTGTTTGCATCTAAATTTGGTAAATCCCGTAGATAGATTAGAGAGCCGATCGGCCTATTGGAAAGAGTTCGATTGATACAAGGAAAAACGGATCAAGCAATAATTTGGTTTAGTTAAAAATAAAAAATTATCTAGATGTGACCGAATTTAAGGAGGAGCTGTCGAAGCCATGATAAGATACTTTATCTATATAGGAGATATCTTGTAAAGATATATAGATTTAGTCAGTTTTGTTAACTTAGAGATAGTTTCCTTTTATGATTTTAGAAAATAACGTTCGATGGTTGTTGGACTCTTGTAATCCTAATATATAAATATAGACACCCTAAAAGCTTGGATTTACCTTTGAAGTTTTGCTCGATTGTTGCCTTGGCCGCCTTGAGGGCATGGATTTCATCCTCCAATTTGGCCTTGGCTTCATTCAAATTGTTGATTTTAGAGTGAATCAAAAGATGACAATTAGAGACAAGAATCAAAATTGCATCGAAATTGCTCTGAGTAGAAACAAGTTTAAATCACATACCTCTGAGTGATCCTCTAGCATCGAAATTGCTGTCTTGTAGCTCCTGAATCTCAACCATCAGATGTTGCTTTCTAGCTCTCAACTTGGATGATTTCTCTTCATAATCCTTCTTCGAAGTCTCCAGTCGATCGAGATGAGGAACAAGCTTGCGTAGTGTCTTTGACTTGACTTGAGATTGCCGATATAGTCTTTGCAAAAAAACAACAAGTCAAAATACAAAAGTTAAATTTCAAGATATCAAGGATAGAAATCAAACTTACATTCATCATTAGGATTGACCGGTTCAATTACTAAACGAGCTAATCTTTCTCTTCTTATTCCCTTCGTTGAGGACAATGCCCTTGTCCAAGCCTTCGGCTTTTACCTAGCTTATCTTCAATTGGGGAGGAGGGTGTAGTCATTACTTGGAGGTTTTAAGTAAGAGTTGTGAAGAATTTCTTCCTCAGCATCCTCAGGTGTATAACGAGGAGAAGGAGGTTGTGTTGGAGCAGTCAGTATCCCTTGGTCTGGCTAGGACCTAGCATCCATGGTAGGCTCTAAGTCTAGCATTGCACTATCTGCATTAGCAGAGGTGTTGTCAGGCTTGTGGTAGGTTGACATGGTGGAGATGCATCTTGGTGAGGAGGAGGAGGCCTCTCTTTTGAGGGCTTGGTTTCACTGTCTAGCTAGCTATCAGGCTAATTGCTAGTTGGGGGCTTTTCATTAACATTAACTAACCGGGCACCGGCGTGGTCACTAGTCGGGAGGCTACGACGGTGTGTCTAAAACACCAGATGGGTCATATTACATGGCTTCCTAAACAAAAGGAAAACAAGGAGTATACTGGAGATCAAAAAATTGTCACTTGTAAGATATTGACTATACCTGGTTGAAGCCTTGAACTTGGAGCTGACTCTTCACTTTGTTGGAGGCAACATAGAAGACTTGAGGCTCAACTAAGAAGGAGGACAAGCAATAGTCTGTTTGCCACTCCCGATTGGAGCAAAGCTACCATCTTCTTCATCATCAGATTAAATGATCAGCCGCCGCTTACTTGTCCGCTTAGGATTCAAATCGTTGATGGTGGGGCTGACTGCTGGCTTACGTGGAGCCTGGTCTTGCTGACTGGGAGGATGAGAGATAATATTTGCATTTTGTTACACAAGATACGTGGCAAATCAATACGAAGATACTTTATGATCAACAACAATAAGATGTAAGGCAGCAATACTAACTAGGGGAGGAAGATTGAGGGGGTTTTATGCCCCTACATATTTGTCATTTCAAGTGGGTATCTAAATGACAATCGAGAAGACCTTATATAGGTGCTCGGTAACATTATCTGCCCTAAGGAACTTAGAGACTTCTCGAGTGGGGTCAACAACACCAGAGAACTTGAAGGCTGAGTGCACTCGGTCTTTAAGAGGTTGAAGCCTAGTCTTCACAAAGTACTAAGTGACCCACACTTCGGTTAGCCCTTTTGTCTTGAGAGCTTTAATCTTAGGCAAAAGCTTATCAACTTTGGCTAGTTCTTTTTGGTTGGGGAGAGAGTTCTAGGATGATTGAGCTGTAGGAGGAAGATTGGCAAAAGAAGGAAGAGAAGGTTGGGAGTTGGAGCAAGAAAACCATCCTGAGTGCCACCCCTTCAAGGAAGTTTTTAGTGGCAAATCGAGATAATGCTGTTTCATCTCATTATAGAGTTGAATGCCAACATCCCCGATTGCAAAAAGGTTTTGATTGCTGGGCTAGGGCTTGACAAAGAACAAGTGGTGGAATAGATTAAAGCGAGGAAAAATGCCAAGGAAAGCTTTATAGAGGTGGACAAAAACAATAATACGGAAGATAGAGTTGTGATTGAGGTTCACAAGCTTGACTTTATAGAAATCAAGAAGGCGACGGAGAAAACTATAAGTGGGGAGCCCAAAACCCTGATAGAAAAAAGACAGAAAAGGAAAGAATCTCGTGAGATTTGGGATTAGGGAACTCCTCACTGGTAGTGGGATGCCAGTTGATGATGTTTTTTTCACTAGAATGATGCAATGCTTTACTATTGCTAGAAGCCGAGCTTCGGTCATCGTGGATTTTTGCCACTCATCATAAGGGATCTTCTAGCTTTCCTCGTAAGCAGCCACCATGGCAGATGTGGATGAGAGCGTTGAAAATAAGATCTGGATATGGTGGTGAAAGGGCTAGTGGATTAGAGCAAGAGTTATGAAATCGGCGA
The DNA here is from genome assembly GCA_030770085.1 of Oryza coarctata. NCBI lineage: Eukaryota > Viridiplantae > Streptophyta > Magnoliopsida > Poales > Poaceae > Oryza > Oryza coarctata. The sequence goes on from CM061471.1 coordinate 14,158,695, forward strand.
AGGAGACACAGGAATCCCTAATCCTAGGTTTAAATAGTGGGGTTGATTTGGGAGGCGACGAAGAGCGAGAAGAGATTTTTGTCGAGGAAGATGAAAAGACATGGTGTGGGGGACGAAGAGTTCTCCAAGATACCCATTTATAAAGGGCTTTCTCAGGTGTTATGGGCTTTGGCATAGGCGTTTGAGGCCTATTTACAACAAGGCAAAGGTGAACTTGGCATGCCCAATGGGCTTAAAATTGGTTATGAAATCCTCGTAATCCAAGTGTTGTTCTGGTTAGAGCTTTCATAAATTTATGGTGTGGTTTGGTTGCTATAAAATAGCTAAAACCAAGCGTTATAATTTTTGAGTATCAACAACATACTCTTAAAAAGACTTGATAGCTGATCACCAATAAACTTAGGATGCAGTTGTTGCTTAAAAAGACCCAGTTAAAATGCATTGGGCTTCAAGCTATGCATATTATTTTCTATAGAGGAGATGTGTAATGAGTATGCCACTCAGGAAGACACTACTCAGGATTGATGTACTCGGGCAAAGGCACTCGGGTGGTTGGTACTCAATATGTTGCACTCAAGTTATTGTTCTTGACTCTATGTTTAGTTGTTTCATAACTAAGCACAGAGTCATGGGCTATATTTATTATGTGCATCTATTTGGTGCACCTAGCAATTTTAGTCTTCGAATATAGTGATACTTGACTCTATATTTACTTGTTTCTCAACTAAACATATGGTGGCTACACCTAATAGGTGCATCTATTCGATGCACCTTCGGATTTATTTGAGTATGTTGCGGTGGCACCCAATCATCTATCGATGGAGCCCTCCACAACCTCTTTACAAGATATAAAGAAATAGGACTCAAGAAGTTGGGCACAACAACTTCCCACCCAACATATTCAGTGTCGGCAGTGGATAGAGCTATAGAGTTTTGCTTCTTAGATGACCAAGAAACTACTGATCTAACAAGGAATTGGCAAGTTCTAGTGGTGTTTTTCCCATACACTTTACAACTGGCATAATCGGAATCCAAGTAGCCAATTAGATCAAAGTTTTAGAGTATGAACTAGATACCTCAAGATTCTCTTTATAGCAACATGACAACATTGTTTTGGTACCACTTGAAAGCAAGCACATATGCACACACTAAGCGTTATATCTGGTTTAGACGCACAAAGGTAAAGAAGGGATCCAATCATGGAGCGATATACCTTTTGATCAATTGGTTTTCCATCTTTGTTGAGGTCAAGATGCCCATTGGTAGGCAATGGTATCTTGATGGGCTTAGCGCCTTCCATGTCAAACTTTTTCAACATGTCTCTCACATACTTGGTTTGACATATGAAGGTGTCTTCTTTTAGTTGCTTGATTTGCAATCCAAGGAAAAACTTCAACTTCCCCATTATTAATATCTCAAACTTCTTGATCATAATCTTACTAAAATTTTCACAAAACTTTTGATTAGTAGAACCAAATATTATGTCATCAACATAATTTGGTACACATATAAATTGTTATCAATATTTTTAGTAAGGAGAGAAAATTGGCTTTGCCTATTTCAAAACCGTTCTTGAAAAGGAAATTTCAAAGGCATTCACAACACACCCTAGAGGCTTGTTTGAGCCCATATATTCCCTTGTAAAGCTTGTACACACGATTTGGATGATTTGGGTCTTCGAAACCCAACGATTACTCCACATAGACCAACTTGGATATTGGACTCTTGACATTCATTCATTACAACTTAAAATCATGATGCATAGTAAAGGCTAATAAAATACGAAAGGATTTAAGCCTAGCTATTGGAGCAAGAGTTTCACTAAAATCTAACCCTTCAACTCGAGTGAAACTTTGAGCCACCAGCTGAGCCTTGTTTCTTGTCACCACTCCATTCTTGTCTTTTTTGTTTCAGAATACCCATTTTGTCCCTATGGTGTTTTACTTGGGTCGCTACACCAAGGACCATACCTCATTTCTTGTAAAGTTGTTCAACTCTTCTTACATAGATATCATCCAATCCAGGTTATCAAGAGCTTCTTCTACCCTTAGAGGTTTCAAGAAGGAGACAAAGGAGTAAAATTCACAAAAATTTACAATATGAGATCATGTAGTTACCCCTTTTGGATGTCTCCAAGGATGTTGTTGACGTGATGATCACATTTAATGCTTTGATGCACCCTTGGATGTGGTATTTGTGTATGGTGTTGAGGTTGAACAATTTCCAATTCATCATTGAGTATGAATGGACTTGAGTCCTATCCTTGGTCTTGTCAATCTTCCCATTCTTGATAATGATTTGAGTTCAAGGGTTCAACTTGAATCAATGAGACGTGCGGTATCTCCTCATTTGCATCTTGATCACCTTGGACCTTTCAAGGCTTGATCTCACCAATAGTCATCTTCTCAAAAGCTTTGCTTGCTTCTTCTTTATGTAACATGTTTAGCTCAACTTGCTCTCATGATATTCTTGTGGTTGTCATGGTATTCTTGGTAGGATGGTGAACTCCCACTTGTTTTCCCACTTGACATGGGCTACACACACAATCTTTCTCAAAAATGACATTGGTAAGCCCAAAGATGTGCTCGCCTTTTAGAAGTTATGACAAGTTTCTCATCCCAACATGGGCTAGCCTTTGGTGCCAAAGTCATCTCTTGCTAGATTTAGTCATCAAGCATGTTTCTAGATTTACTTTTTCTTGTGAGAAATCAATTAGATAAAGATTTCCCTTCAACCTTCCCTTGAAGGCCTTGGAAAAGTCACTTATGCTAGAGACGGTCACATCCTTGTCAGCAAAAAAAGGCAATTATGGCCTATTTTGCAAAATTGACACACTGATAGCAAATTTGAACTTAAGGATTTTACAAGAACAACATTTGAAATAGAACTGTCATTTAAGATAGCAATTTTACCTAAGCACATTACTTTGCCTTTTTCATCATCTCCAAAGACTATGTTGTTGTGACTCGTATCATTTTTCTTTAGAGATGTAAACATGCTCATTTTTCTGGTCATATAGTTTGCGCAACCGCTATGTACCACCCAACTTGATCCGCCGGAGGAGTTTGCCTACAAAACAAGTTTAACCCTTGGTTTTAGGTACATAAACTTTAGTTTAGGTCCTTGCGTGTTAGTCACAAGAGATTTGGGCACCCATAGGAATCTCTTGCGCTTCTCATTCTTACTGCCAACAAATCAAGCAACCACTTTACTATGGTTTCTCTTAAGAATATAAGATGCATAAAAGATAGAATGATGCATATGCCCTTTCTTGACAAAAGGAGCACTTGAGTTCCCTATGCTCTTTCTTGGTGAACTTGTTTATGATCACGTAGAGAAGATCGAACCGTGTAGAGGTGCGCGCTAAGAGGGAGCGCGAGCGTTAGCTAATGAAGGTCCGATGTGATTGCATGAACATGCGAAGGCTTAGGAGATCTGCTTAGCTATAGTATAGGTCCTTCGACTCGTTGAAGTACATTGCTGATTGTCCCATCGAGCATGCCAAAAAATATGTTCACGCTTGTGGAGAAGATTAGATCAGACGGATGTGTGTGTCGAGAGGGAGCACGAGCGTTGGTCGATGAAGGTCCGATACGGACGCGCGTGAACATGACAAGGCTTAGGACGTCTACTTTGCTCTAGTACAGGTCCTTCGGCTTTAAGAGGTCTTCATCAGATTACTGGAGTTGTGAGTGTACTAGTCAATTTAAACTCTAATTGATAAAGAAGATAGGTAAAGTTAGATCAGTGAGCCAATCAGCTGATAGGCCGATACAGACTCCTGCTATTTACTAGAAGTACCAATATGGTTAGAGTAGCCATCGACTGTGAGTCCAATACATCCCTGCTATTGGCTGATAGCCGATAGAAACAGTAACACAAATACATTGGCTAGAAAAGCCAATGATGGTATAGGCAAATAGTGAGAAATGAAATAAAAAACTCATTGGCTGTAGAGCTGATGACGCTTAAAATAGAATATGTGGCAAGTGCTAGAACATGAGATCCGATCTCCCGAAGGGACGAGACCCATCGACCATCGATGATGGTACCATTAGAGCCATCCTTAATAGATTGGACCAAATCAAGAGAGTATAAGGCTGAGGCTAATATCACCAAAATGGCGGGAGCTAGATTGGACGTAACGACGGAGGGACCGGGTGAACCCATCGACTGCTATTGGCCACAGGTCTGATACAGTCATATAAGTAAACTCATTGGCTAGCTGAGTCAATGGGAGGAATGAAACCTACTAAGTCTCGATGCTAGATCTAATAGAACCAGATCGATCACTAGCGGATAGTCGCTGGGCAAAATATATGTATATCAGCTAAGAAGCTGATACACTAGGAATGAGACTCAGTGTATGGATAACTCATCGGTTAAAGACCTATTGGCCTAAGGCTCAATCTGCTATTGACAGTTTAGTAGGTCAGACTTAACCGATGCAGCACAAGATAAATAATGGCAGAAGAGCAGGATAAGATGATAGAACCCATTCGAGCGTGATGTGATGTATCCGATCGAATTAAGAGATCAAACCTAACTGATGCAGTCTTAGACAAGATGGATACACCAGGATAGTAGTGGGACTTATCCCTTTACTAGAGATCAGACTTACCCGATGCGACCCCCGCGTTAAGAGCCAAAACCTATCGATAAAAACCATAGGGTGGGGATGCACCAAGATTTAATTGATCTGTATGGATAACTTATAAGGTTCCAGGGGTCTATATTCATACCCTGGGGTTACAAGAGTTTGATATGGTTACAAACAACTTTCGGACGTTCTTTTCTAATCAGAAAAGGAAACTTTATCTAAGAAGTTGACAAAACTAATTAAACTTGCCTATATTATAAGATATATTCTATAAAGATATAATTACCCTACCATAACTTCCATGACTCCTCCTCAGATCCTATTTCATCTAGATAATTGTCTATATTTGACTGAATCGAATCCATCCTTATTCATCTGATTGACTTTTTTTTTATTAATTGGACTCTTTCCATAAGCTGATTGGCTCTCCGATCTTGTTTGCGGGGCTATCAAATTTTAGAGTTAACAGAACTTGAGGTACTCTTGCCATTTATAACTTCATGTTCAAATTACTTGTTCTGATGTGCATGAGAGCCAAGCCAAAACTTCATCTTGTTGTCATGAGTGGAAAGAATCTTAAAGAGTTGTTAACATCAGAATTTGATTTAGCCTATAAATAGGATTGGCCAATGGAAAATACTGATCGGCTTGTGGGGTGAAGCCGATTGATACTGTAGAAGAGCCAATCAAACGGTTGGAAGATGGATTCGGTTTGTGTGAAGACAGAAAGTTATCCAGATGGAGTCGAGTCTAAAGAGGAGTAATGAGGATAACGATAGGTCAGATGTTTATATATAATGCATTATGTAGGCTAAGCAAGTTTGAGTAGCTTTACAATTGCTTAGAGATTAGTTTTCTTTTATATTCTTAGGAAATAACGTTTGGTGGTTGCTGTAACCGCATCGAACTCTGTAATCCCAGGGTATAAATATAGACCCCGGAAGCTTGTAAGATATCAACAGATCAATCCAATAAACCTTCGGCGCATCGCCACCCTAACTTGTCTAGGTTTCGGTGGGTTCTGGCTCTCAACGCGGGGTTGTATCGATTAAGTTCGATCTTTAGCAAAGGGGTAATTTCCATCACTATCTTGGTACGCCATGCTTTGTCTAAGGCTGCATCGGTTAGGTTCAACCTCTCAGCCCGATCAGGCCTACCGCATCACATCCGCACAAGGCTCACCGGTGTGTCGGGCTCCCTCCTCCATCGACGGTCTCGTGCTGCATTGGTTAGATTCGACCTACGAGATCGACGATGGTGGTTCGAGCCGGCGCCCTGGCGGGTCTTTGTGCGGCGTCTCATTGGAGTTTGTAGCCGATGAGTTATCCTCACCGTAGGCCTCGTCTCCATCTCACGTATCATCTAATGATCGATCTACTAGAGATCGATCTGGACACGTTGGATGCTTCCTGGTACTGTCTCGATTTGATCTGATCTTCTAGGGCTCACGTCTGATGTGGCCGGTGTCGAGATCTAGTGAGTCTTGTTCCGTATTGGCTCGAGCGACCGATGGGATTTAGGTGTAGGTCTGAGTCAGACGTTTGGCCGTTAGATAGCTGATGACCTCGTCTTTTCCTTGTCATCATGTTTGGTCTAGGCCTCCGTTGTCTCCGTATTGTTAGTCACCGACCTCATATTGTCTCGGTACGGTACAATCTATTGAGGCTGATCCTAACGGCACTGTTATCGTGGTCGCTAGCCCACGTGGCTTCGCGGGGATCGAGCCCTGCTCTGCGCTTCGTGGTCATCGGCTCTTTGGCCGATAAGTCCTCTAGTATATTACACGCGTCTCTCTCATGCCTCCATCGGCTGTTCAGCTGAAGCTCGAGTACTGCCTTCCCTATCGACACCCAACCGATAGGGAGAGCCGAACAAGCCTATAGGCCGATCGGCTCATGGGTCTCATCCTCTCTCCTTGTCAATTATAGGGTCAAATTGACTGGCACGCTCTTGAATCTCGAAGCTTAAGGACTTGCACTAGAGCTAAGCAAATCTCCTAGGCCTTTGTATGACCGAGCCACCGTCTCTCCTCGGTTGGACCTTTCCCCGTGAGTTTTGGCGGTGAGCAAGAGTATATCTTTAAATTGGTACATTTTCAAGCAATTGTATTTCACAAAGGTACCCAACCTCTCATTGCCCTCCTTTAGTACTTGTAATGTCTCAAGATTAGTGATAAAAACATTTATATTAATATTATAGCATATTGCACACCCATTGCTAGTTGAAGTATTAGAGACCTCGGATGCACCAATGGAGGAAGAAGTGCTTGCCCAAAGAGTCTCAAATTACATCTCATGTTCTTTTTGAGTTTTTTTTCCAAACTCAAAGTTTTCTTGAAGTGTGTCATTGGAACTCTTTCGGATAGCCATTGAGTTCTTTGCCAAATTGAGCTCCTTGGACAACTCCTCAACTTTCTTTCTCTCAATGGACAAGCTTCTCTTGAGAGCAAAGTTTCTTTTCTTTTCAAGAATAAGCATGTCTTCTTGCTCTTCGAGAGTTGCCTTCTTACTCAATAGTGTTTCAATTAACTCATTGAATTTAGGCAAGACATAATTGATATCAAAATCATCATCATTCCTATCATTGCAATCATCATCATCATCAAGTAGGGATTTGGGAGATGAGATTACCTTTCGATCCTTTGCCATGAGCCAAGTGGGCACGTAGTCGTTGTTAACATTGTCATCACTCAAGTTATCAAGAAGAATGTACTTGATGAAGTCTTGATTGCAACGGTTGCAACCCCTTCTTCTCCATCAGACCTACCTTCATCATTAGACATTCTTTCTTCTCTAAGATGAGCTTACCTAGCCGACTTATTCTTGTGAAGCTTTGGCTTGTTCTCCTTGGACTTGTTCTTGTTGGGGCAATCAACAATGAAGTGACTGTACCATCCACATTCAAAGCATGCCTTCTTTGATTGCCTCTTTTTGGAGTTGCCTTCTCCTTTCTTGCTCTTGCTAAATCCTTCTTTTCTTCTCAAGTATTGCTTGAATTGCTTAACAATGAGGGCAATATCTTCATCTTCATCATCATCTTCTTCTTCATCACAAGCCACTTTTTCCTTCTTTGCTTTCAATGCAACTTCCTTACTCTTCAAGAGATTCTTGATCACCTTGGCCTCTTCTTACATGAGTTCATGTGAGGTGATCATTCCAAGCACTTCACTTGGAGTGAATGTCTTGAAGCTGGCTTTCTCGCATATGAGATTCACCAAGGCAGGGTTTCTTTGTGATAAAGCCTAGAGCAGTCTTCTCACAACAAAGTAATCGGTCTTCTCTAAGCTTCCAAGTCCTCTAATCTTATTGACAAGAACCATCAACCTATCATACATCTCTTGAGGATATTTATTATCTTCCATCACAAATCTTCCAAGTTGTTCTTCCAAGAGTTTGATCCTTGTGTCTCTAATTCCTGAAGTTCCTTCATGGGCAACTTGAAGAGTGTCCCTAATCTCTTTTGCATCTTCTTGGCCATCAGCTTTGTTGAACTCTTTAAGGCTCAAAGCGGCAAGTATAGCATTGGTGGCTTGGGCATTGCAATGTATGGCTTGTTCTTGCTTCGATGTGAGGTTCATATCCTCCTCAGGCACATCCAGACCTATACACACCATTCTCCAAAGACTAGGATGCAAAGTGATTAGATGCAACTTTATCTTGTGCTTCTAGGAGGCATAGTGAGTACCATCAAAGTGTGGGGCACGCATGGAAGGCATGGAAATGTAGTTGTTAGAAGGATTAAGCTTTGTATAATCATAAGAAATATCAACTCCCTTCTTAGGGGGATTGCTCTTGTTGGTAGAGTTCATCATCCATGGGATTGATATCCACAGATTGACGACCTTCTCGCTAGAACTACTTCCCTTGGTCATCTTGATTTCTTTCGAGTAGCTAATTCTCCAAAGGTTCTGAGATGATAAGGATAAAGATACCCTAACAAATTATCAAGCAACCATAAACATATAGATGCTCAAAGAAAATACAAGTAGTAAATGCGATAAATGAGAGAGATAAAGGATTTTTCACCATAGTTCGTATTCAAGAATCCTACTCTCTCTTGAGGGACTCCGAAGAGCCAGGTCTCAATTAACCCTAATTCTCACTAAGTTTGCAACCATAAGGTAGTCTAGGTTTTCAATACAACACCTAGGACTAGCAAATCTCCAAGTGACCAGCAAGGCCAAGCCGAGAACCCTACTCTATTGGTGAGGATTACTTTATCACACCACCTTCTAGAAGCAAACATGGTATCCACTCAAACGTTACCCCATTTCCTTGTGGAGGTGGAGTAGACCATTCACAAACTTTCCTAGGCTTGACACACCTCTTGGAAGCTCACGAGAGGTGCCTAGCCAGCTATGAGGTTATTCTTTAAGAGTAACAAGCATGTGCAAGTCCCATCATTGATCTCAAGTGCTCAAAGATGAACCATAGCTCACAAGTACTCAAATCCCCAACACCCCAAATCCAATCTCACAAAGATTTGCCACATAGCCAAGAGAGAGAGAGAGGGAGAGCTCAAAGAGAGAGAATGGAGAACAAGCAAATGAGGAGCTCTATAAGAAGGGGGTGTGGGTTAGGTGGTATAAATACTGCCAACTCCAACCCACTAGCCATTAGGCTCAGACAACATGAGCCCAGAGTTTTTAGGACTAGGCCCTAGAACCTTTGGACCACTTTGAAGCTATGACGAGAAGCAGATCTTAGGGCCTTTAGACTTGGCCTCTAGGTGGCCGAAGAAATTTCCTAAAGATTTCAGGGTATCCACCCGGAGCCTTTGGGTTCACAAGAGAGGGAGGCCACAAGGCTCACCTAGAACCCCGGACTCAAACTCCAGGTAGCCGAACGTGCTTCCCGGAGGTTCTGGGATATCTATCAGGAGTCTCCGGGTTCATAGACAAAGGAGGCAGATAGGCTTGCTCAGGGCCCCTGGATTCCAACTCCTGGTAACGGAAGAGGTTTGTTGGAGGTTCCAAGGTATACACCCAAAGCCTCTAGGCAGATAGATAGAACACCAACATATTTCCTAGAAAACCATGAAGCTTTGTACATCTCAACTAAAATACCAAGAATAAATTTTGAGCACTTTTGATCATTGCTTTGTATTGCACACACCCTCCTTGATAGTACGATATCCCTAGACTTTGAAATAAATAAAAAGAACATGAGACTTCTTCAAAGTCATCGACATGTTGTTCTTTTGCCTTTTGTAGGGGTTACCATTGCAATTTCTTTTTCTTTTCTTTTGGAACTTACCCCTATCCATACTCTTGATGCACATGTTAGTTCTCTTACCAATTTGTCATCAATTATCCAAAACCCTTATAGAGGCCTAGATGCACTTTTAGGCACAAGTCAAGGCTTGCTCCCATACTACTACATGCTTAACAACTTCTTTTGAGTTTCTTTCAATCCCATGGTACACGATGCTACCACCTTGAAATCCAAGGTGGCTGATCTTCTCTCTTACTCAAGGACTAAGGAACCATACTTCAGTGTGAACAAGTTTGTTTAGGAGAAGATCTACCTCATCTCTATGGATCCTTGTCACACGATTGCTTATGTACTCTACCTAATGGCTATGATTAAGAAGTTGACCAAATCTGTATTTGAAAAGGAAGTGAAGCACAATCTCATTTGTCCCCGTGTTCCTCCTTCAGTCCCCAAGACAATGGCTTCTACTTCTTCACCTCTATTGACTCACAACTCCACCTTAGCTCTAGCTTCATCATCCAAGTCTGTCTCTCCTATCAAGAAGGCTCTCAAAGCCTTGTTCTCCATTTTGTTTGCTTATACGGTTCATCTCCATAACAACAAGATGCATATAAGGAAGTTGGGGAGGTGCTAAAAGGATTTCTTGCATTCTCAAAATGTGGATGTCTCTCTAGATGTCTCCAGCAACGAGCCTCTAGTTCCCACCTTTGATGGTGATGTAGCATCTCCAAAAGTCATCCAAGGTGCCTCCGTTTGTGCCTTCAATGAACCCTCCGCTTCTAGCTTTGAGCCATTGGACAACTCTCCTCTTGAAGTCTTTGATGACAACAATGAGCAAGAGGGAGGAAGGAAGAAAGAGATGCCTCCGAGTGACCTTTTATCCTTTGATTCCTCCTATTTCTTGCCTTTTTGGTGTTTTGATACCAAAAGGAAAAAATACGGCTATCCAGGGGTCACTTCATCATTTTCATCTTTTTTCTATTGTTTCCAAAACCATTTGACTAGAAGAAGTTCTAGTCCTCCTATCCTTTTAAGACTCCTTCATTACTCCTAGACATGTAATAACTATTATCTATTTACCTACAATGTGATGACTGTTAGTTTAACATTTAGTTTTAGCATTTGCATTCAATAACTATTATCTATCACTTTTCATTTAAAACCATTCAAATTTAAATCTTTTGTAAGCTCTAAGTGTGTTTTCATTAATTAACAAAAAAGAAGATAGAAAGTGCATCTAAACCCCTAATGTGTTTTGGTGATATATGATAGCGCAATTTGGGGACTAATCATTTTGAATGAGTTAAGTATAGGTATTAGTCCCATGCATTGTGAAGCGATGCTTGACTCAAGGCCATTTAAATGTATTTTCAGTTTGAATTTGAGTCATAGGAAAAGACATACTATTAAAAGGGGCTCGTGTCAATGGTTAGCATTATGTTCATGTGCTCTAGAATCACCTTGATCTTATAGAGAGAGACACAATGCACTACACTCAGAAAGGGAAAATATACTATCCTTGAACATTGATTGAAAGTTCTAGTAGTTAGCACTAAAACTTCAGGTTTGAGCTCGCTATTAGGCCTGAGAGGGCTGACCGGAAGTTCAGGGGCTTGTGATCGGAAGTTTCGGTCATTTCTCCAAATCAAGATAGAAACCTCAAACCTAAAGTTTAGGTATTTTAGACTTGAAATTCTAGTCTCCATTCCATCTTCTAACCGAAGTGTTAGACCAGAAGTTCCAGCCTTTTGGACATCAATTTTTGGCATTTGAATCTATGAGTAATGGCTAGTTGCACAGATAGGTAAGTATTTAACTCCTCCTCAGGTAAGTATTTAACTCCTCCTACCCCTATTTTGAGGGAGAGGCTGCCACATCTTTTAGATCTGCCTCCTTAGCTTCTTAAGGGTTTCTAGCCTTCTCCACTTGGATTTTTGAGCCAAAAATTTTAGGATTGAGGAGGTTTTGGATCTAGTGAGCTTGAGAGCTAGGATTCTTGGAAGAGCACTTGTATCAACATCCCGTCATCATCATCACGCTTAGTACTCTTAGTGGTTCTCAACTGAGCCAGCTAGGCGTCACCCACGAATATCCATTTGTGTGGATTGTTCAAAAAAGTTTATAAGCTTTGCCTCATCGCCACAAGGGAAAAGGTAAGATTGAGAGAAACAAGCTAATTTCTAAGGTTTTCTTAGTAGAACAAGCTTGGGTTTACTTGGTAAAGTAAGCTTCACCGAAAGAAGGTACGGGTTGTCCATCCTTAGACCTAGGTGGTCGGGAGGAAACACACTAATCCTTGGTAGAGACTAAAGATTTCTCCTGGTTATTAGCTTAGAGAGGCAAGGGATCACTCGAGATTCGGCTTCTTAGAGCTCTCAACGGAGAGTAGGATTGAAAATTTTGAATTTTAGTGAAAAATCCTTGTCTCCTTCAGTCATGCTTATTCTTTACATGTTCCTACATTTTTCACCGTATCTCTTGATTGCAAATTTTACCCTCGAGTGCTTCTCTTCGAGGAGATAATCTTAGGGGATCGGAAGTTCCGGTGTTTAGATTGAAGGTTTCGGTGAATTTGACTCCGTTATAAGTAATTTCTATGAATTTCTATTCACTTCTCTCTAGACGATATTAAGCTCCCTTTAAGTTGTCTATCCTAGATGCTATATAATTGTAGCCCTTGGAATAGCTCAAATGGAGTTATATAAGAATTTCTCTAAATAAAAATTCATATTTATTTGGGAATAAATTTTTAAAGGACGTATTTCGAGAAATTCATATTTATTTGGAAATAATTTTTCAAAGCTTGTACATAACAAATCAAAGGATAAAAATATATGAGCTTTGAACATTTATTCCCAAATAAATATGAATATTATTTCAAGAAGTTTTTATATAACTACATTTGAGCCATTCCAACAGCTACCAATATAAGAATAAAAGTGAGGCCTTAAAGAACTGTCTTACACCTCACTTCTTTTTAACCATATCCAATGAAATAAAAAAAGTTATCGTTATATAATAATGCAAGTATCAATTACATGCCATCTTTAAGTATTATTTAGCTCAACTAGTGTATCACAACCGCCGACATATCTAAGAAACCATGTTATCTAATCGGTTGCATCTTAATAAAAGCGATTGTTTAATACATTTTTTCCCACATGCATTTTTCTGACATATTTTACTATATTATTGGCAAGTATTACTATGACTTAGTTAGATATAACTGTACAAGAACTCTTCAAAGTAAAATAAATATGTACTTTGGTGAACAAAGTTTCAAAGCTAGCTCTACGTCATTATTTTAATATATAATATTTAGGACAAGTTAATTAGGAATAAATGGCTTAATTAGGTTGTCTTAAATGATTGTATATTAAAATATGGATATAGTGTATACATATACATATATATATATATATATATAAAGACAAAAGAGAAAAATAGGATAACTGTTGGTCGCTAAATCTCGCGGAGGTCTGATCGGAGAAGATGGCACCTTTGTCACATGAAGACCTAAGAGTTTTGCTTAACTTTAGTGCAAGTTCTTAGTCCTTGAGATTCGAGGGCGTGGCTATTAATTTGACCATACAATTGATAAGGAGATAAAAATAATAAGATCCATAAGTCAATCGGCCAATGGCCCGATATGGCTCATCCTATCGGTTGGGTCTCGATAGTAAGATAGCACTTGAGTATTGGCTAAAAAGCCAATAAAGACCTAGGCAATAAATGTGTGGAATAAAATTAATTACTTATCGGCCAAAAAGCCAATGACACTCTTGATAGGGTAGGCAATGAAATCACGGAGCGGGACCCTGATCCCCACGAATTCATTAGGACCAGTGACCACCATGACGGCACCGTTAGAGCCCGCCTCAATAGATTGGACCAAATCGAGACAGTGTGAGCCCAAGGTTAATGGCATAGAGACGACGGAGGTTAGATCGAGCGTAACAACAGAAAAGGACGAGGTGAGGTTGTGAGCTGCTTATCGGCTGAATGTCTGACACATACCTATATCTAACCTCATCGGTAGTCGATGGAGAACGAAACTCGCTAGATCCCGACATCAGCCCTGTCAGACGTGAACTTGATAGATCGGACTTAACCAAGACAATATCAAGCCAAATCTAAGGGGAACAGATTGATCGCTAGTGAATTAATCCCCGGATAGCCTATATGCTAGGTGTAAAGCACGCGGTAAGGATAAATCATCGGCTACTCACTCCGACAAAATATTGCATGAGAACCTGCTAGGCCAACGACTTGATCCACCGGCACCAATCACGTAGGTCAGACCTGACCGATGCAGCACGAGGTCGAGGATGGCGGAGGGAGATTGATGAATCGATAGGCTTTACACGAACGTGATGTGATACATCTGATCAGACTACAACAAGATTGTCCTCTTCAACTACATTCTTACCATCCAGCTTCTTATAAGATTGTCCTCTTCAACTACAACAAACACAGTGTAATAAAAAAAACCCACGTCCAACAAAAATAAAATGGCATCCTCTTATAAAAAGTGCTAGTTGATCTAACAGATGTAAATTTTTTTGTCGCGATTAAAAATAAGAAAAGTCTTAGGTAATGTAATCAATTAAAAGTCAGCTGATGTGCCATGTAATAGGATTGCAACCAAAAAACCATCCCATCAATTATTTACTAGAAAAATCAGGCAACATCTAAAACACAAGAAAATCTACTCCATGACTAATTGACAGTAGAGCTTAGCTTGTCTAGTTAACCTTAATGAGTAAAAAAACCTAGCTCTGCTAAGCTCGCAACCTAACTTGTAAAGCTAATTATCATATTTATATCACCTTTTAGTTTCAAATTTACTATTTAATCCTATATAAGACATTAACTAGTAAAACAATTACTATATATGAAGACAGTGATCTCTTACGTACTAACAAGCTAAGTAGCTCACTAGCTAAAATCCTACCTTGGCTTAGACTTATTAAGACTGAGTTTAAGCTGATCCCAGATCACTCTCATATGAGTTTCATTGAACACAGCCATAATTCTAAATTCTGAACACAAGATTTAGCTAACACTTTCTGTCAAAAAAGATTTAGCGAAGACAATTTAAACTGCTTTCATTCGAAACATAGAGGAAGAAAATTTCTTATTTTCTATTTTTCTAATCCGCTAAATGATGTATTTTTTAAATATATATAATTGTTTTTAGAAAGCATATTAATTTATTTTTATTTAAAATAATTAATATTTAATTAATTTTACGTTAATAATTTATATCATTTTATATTTCTTGTGATTTGTGATTATTCTATTTTCTACTCAAACTAACCTGGCCTTGTAGGTGTCTAGGTGCAGCCGCTATCCACATGTTGCACCTGCGCCACGGCGTCACTTACCCACTCTCTGTCAGGCTCAATTACCGATAGGAATCGGAGTAACCAAAAAAAAAAATCAGAAGAACCGTATCCGCCCATGAGGCCATGACGCTCACCTCGGCATAAGCAGTGGACGTCGACCACCCGCCGCGGGCAGCCGGAGTCGTCCACCGTGCGCCAACAGAGCGTCGACATGATGAGCCACGCGCCGGCGCGTGGGGGCCCCGCACCATCTCCCGTCCGCCCGCGTCCCGACCCAGCCCCCGCTGCTGGATTGCCCAACCGACGGTCCGGATGCGCCGCCCCGTCCTGGCCAGATCCACCGCGCGGGTCCCACACGCGACGCCAACAGCGGCAACGGGACGCCCGGCTTTGTGGCTTGACCCTTTTCACTGACATGCCGGGACCCGCGCCCGGACGTCGCTGTGGTCTCAAGATTCCCCACACGGCTCGCTAACCTTTGCGTTGAACGCTCTCACTTCACCCGCAACACCACTAACCGCTCGCGCCTGCCGCGGGCCTACCTGTCATTTAGCGTGGGTAGGATAATAACCACCGCGACCACTATACCACCACCTCGTTGTTGTCCTAATCATCGGATGCCGCCCACCTACCCTAGCCTCTCTCTCCACCACACGAGACGACGACTGATTCATACGCTCGCCGCTCGCCTATACGCTCCATTCGCAGCGCTCCGAGAATTCGTGAGGAATCCCGCATCGCCGGAGCCGATCGCGCCGCCGCGGGGGCGCGGGCGGGCGGGGGTTAGGGTTAGGGTTTTGGGGGGCCCACTGGGAATGGACGCCCCCGGTGCCGCCGGCGAGCCCGTCTGGGACTGGGGAAACCTTCTCGACTTCGCCATCCAGGACGACGACTCGCTGGTCCTCCCGTGGGGGGACGGTTCTATTGGGATCGAGGCCGATCCCGCCGAGGCGGCGCTGCTCCCCCCTGCCCCGTCGCCGCAGCCGGTGGAAGCGGAGGCCGCGGGGCCGGCGCCGCTGCCATCTATGCAGGCGGAGGGGAGCAAACGCCGCGTGAGGAAGCGCGACCCGCGGTTGGTGTGCCCGAACTACCTCGCGGGGAGGGTGCCGTGCGCGTGCCCCGAGGTGGACGAGATGGCGGCAGCCTTGGAGGTCGAGGACGTGGCCACAGAGTTGCTGGCCGGCGCGCGGAAGAAGTCGAAGGGTGCCGGCCGTGGTAGTGGTGCGGCAGCCGGAGGAAGTGATGGAGGGGCTAGCTGTGGGACACCGGCCGAGATGAGGTGTCAGGTGCCTGGTTGTGAGGCGGACATACGTGAACTGAAGGGGTACCACCGCCGGCACAGAGTGTGTTTGCACTGCGCGCACGCCGCCGCTGTCTTGCTCGGTGGTGTCCAGAAGCGCTATTGCCAGCAGTGTGGCAAGTAAGTCTCCATTTCCTCGCTTCTAGCTGCTTTATGAACTTGTGGAAGATCCATCGGGATCAGTAGCAGTAGGAGATATAATTCAATGCTTTAACGCTTATACAATCATTGTTGCCATGTGATTTGGTGTTTAATGCATTATACTTCTTCTACAATATCGTGGTTGTTGGATATGATATTTGGTCATCTCATAAATAAAACATTTACACACTCAGGGTCTAAGTGAAGTGTTTGCTCAAAAGATGCATGATGATTCATTTAATTAATTAGCTCTGAGAATGATGCTTTAGGATTGGATTGTTTACAACATGGATTTGTAGGCTTAACTGTATTGAAATCTTCCAATTTTACATTTTGTTAGAAACTTCTGTTTCCCCTGGTAGGCTATACTTTTTTCTGTGGTGTATATAGTTTGCTGTATGCCTGTATTGATATGGTTTTGTTCAATTGAGAAGATGAGTTTGCTCAAAATTTTGTACATTTTCCTGAGGTGCCAATTATGGGTTGCTTAACTGTTTCTTTTTTTCCTCGGGATTCCAAACATTCAGGTGGAGCCTACCTACGATTGGTTGGAGCAAACATATAAATTTATGCTAGTTCCATTTCCATGTAGAATCAGTATATTACTGATGCATGGTAACTAAACTTTCTAAAAATTGCATGCCAAGCTCATTAGTACCAAAGCTAATTCAAGTTTATTTTTATTTCCAAATCAAATTCATATTTAAATTTTAATTAATCTCATATAAACAAAGGAACATCCTGCTTTGATACATGAATTTTCTTGTATGGTTTTGACATGATGTTAGTATGTCGGGTCACTTATCAAACTGCAATGATGGAAGTACCTCTGTCCCTGTGCACCTCTCCACAACCTGTTGACCACTTGATATAATTGTTCAAAAATCTTTGCCTATGACTCGTAGCTAGAAATTGTTAAATTTTCCATAACTTGAAGTAATAACCTAAACCTTTTGGTGTTGACTATAGTTGTGGCAATCTAACAACTGTCCTGGGTGTATATATTGTTTTTCTACTATTAGTTTATTTTGGTGTGCTAACATTATTCTCTCTCTCTCTCAATATATTCATGCTGCAGATTTCATATATTACTAGATTTCGATGAAGATAAAAGGAGTTGTAGAAGAAAATTGGAGCGGCACAACAAAAGAAGAAGAAGAAAACCTGATTCCAAAGGCGTATTGGAGAAAGACGTAGATGACCAGTTGGATTTGTCAGCAGATGGTAGTGGTGATGGTGAACTAAGAGAAGGTAATGATTTCAAAGAAAACCACCTTTTTTTTCTTGATAAGGAAATATTGCTTATTTTCCTCCTGTTTTTTTAGCCTAGTGGAATCTTCTTTTGTTTTTTTATGTTAATAATAAAGGATAAGATTTAACTGATAACTTGTTAACGCCAAAATTTAGACGATCTAATGGTGCTAAAGCCGATCGGCTAGGAGATCCGATAGTGCTAAAGCCGATCGGCTGAGAGATCCGATGGAGGGTTTAATGTAGTCATCGGTTGATGGAGATACTGAGACAAAGCTGATGGAGAACTGTAGAAAAGCCGATCAGATTAGTAGAATATTGGATCGGCTTGAAGACAGGGGATTATCCAATCGGGATCAGGTCCGAGAAGCCCGAGGGAAGGAAGGAAAATGATTGCCTTGACTAAAAGAAGGTCCGATAGCTACAGTGGAGAAGCCGATCAGGTTGCAGCAAATGAAGACTCGGTTACAAATAGGTAAATTATTCAAATGAAACCGGCTTTACGGAAAAGCCGTATACTCCACGGCAGGGTGCTTGTTTTTGTAAATTGTAACCTTACTCAATTAGAGAGGTTTAGCTCGTTAGTTAACTTCTTTAGGAATATTTTCCTTTGTTCTCACTAGAAAATAATGTCCGATGGTCGTAGACGTGTCGGACTCTGTTTGTAAATCCAGGGTATAAATATAGACCCCCTGAAAACATATAAATATCTCTCGATCATATACAAATTCGGCACATCGCCATCCTAATTCATCTAGGTGTTTACCGGCGGGTTCTGGCTCTCGACCCGGGGCTGCATCGGTTAAGTCCGATCTCCGACGAAGGGGTAAGTCCCGCCACTATCCTGATATGCTTTGTACTGTCTAAGGCTGCATCGTTTAGGTTCGAACTCATCAGATTAGGTGTACCGCATCATGTCCATACAGAACCTATCGGCTTGTTAAGCTCCCTCTGCCGTCGTCAATCTCGTGCTGCATCGGTTAGGTCCGACCTACGGGGTTGCCGACGGTAGATCGAGCTTCAGGCCTATAGTTTTCTACACGGCGTCTCATCGGAGTGAGTAGCTGATGAGTTATTCATACTCTGAGCTTCACAGGGCATCGGCCCCTCGGCTGATACGCATCAGCTTTTAGAGGCGTCCCCTCATCGGCTCAGCTAGCCGATGGGTTCTCTCCTATCCTTGCTACGGCATAGCCGATCTGGCGTCCTCAGTATCATCGCCGCTGGCCCCGATCTCGTGTTGTCTCGGTTAGGTCCGATCTTCGAGGTTCGGTGTTAATAGCGCTGTCACAGCGGGCGACGGGTCTCTTGCTGTCATACCCGGAGCGGAATTGGCTTTGCAGCCCGTGCCTTCTTGTGCTAATCCTTGCCTAGGCCGCATGCACGTTCATTGGTTTTTCCAGCCGATGAATCATTGTTTGGCTGTCCGGAGGGATCCCGTGCGTCTCGCCATCCTGTGAGCATACCTTGGTTCCTCCATCGGCTCTGCGGTCGACCCCTCGTCGACACCTGTCCACATCGGCTCCCTAGCCGATCGAAGAGCATCCCGATCCTATCGGCAGCCGACCGATAGTGAGCGCCTGTATTGGACCCGCTCGTCTCGATTCCTTGTCAATTGCAGGGTCAAATTGACTGGCACGCTCACGAACCTCGAGGCTTAAGGACCTGCACTGGAGATAAGCGGACCTCCCAAGCCTTCGCATGACCGAGCCGCTGTCCCTTCCCGGTCGCGGGATTTTTGGCGGCGACACGCATCTTGGCACGCCTGGTGGGAAAAGAAGACCTTTTTCATCAGTCGAAAGCCCTTCAATCAACGGTGCTCGAATGGAGGGTAAAGAAATCAACGCAAACAACATAATCCCAGTAACGATGAAGGATTTAACTGAGAAGCAGAGATACCAGGTGGAGCAGAACACAGCTAATTTTTAGAAGCTCTGTCTAGAGTCCTTCAGTATGACCTGACAAGGGCCGATTCAAAAGTCCAAAATGCCAAAGCCAGTTTTGGAAGGAGAATCGAGCCGATCGTCGCCTATCAGTCCTCAGAAGCCGCTACAAGAGATAGTTGACGAAGCTATTCACCATGCACTCATTAACCAATCGGGTGTACTGGTGAATACTTTGCACAACTTAATCAAGAAAACTGTGGATGGAACTATTGTTAAAGAACCTGATCAAGGGCCGGTGTATTTGCCGATGAGAATAGGACAACCATAAGTTACTTACGGATCCAGAAGCGATATATCGGCAAATATGTTTCCGCCAGTGCAAGAGCGGATTGGGGGCAGCATGAAGACATGATGCCAGGGTATCATCGAGCGGCCTATTACGGGGGATATAAGCAAGAATATCCTGGTAATAACTATCAAGGAGATCATTATGGATCATGTCAGATACTAACTTCGATCCCACAGTACCAAAAGAAGAATCTAAAGGAAGAAGATTGGACTGCCAGAATTGCGAAAGTTGTAAGGGAGCAATTCGGCATCAAGCCTAAAGAACAAACTCTCATGTATCGACACCCTTACCTAGAGTGGTTCGATAGAATTCCGCTGCCGCACCGATTCAAAATTCTAGATTTCTCCAAGTTCTTAGGGCAAGATAACGTATCTATGATGGAACATATTAGCCGATTCCTGGCTCAGTGCGGGAAGGCATCGACTGATGAAGCTCTGAGGGTCCGATTATTTCCATTGTCTTTATCTGGACCAGCCTTCTCTTAGTTTTCTTCGTTATCTCCAAATTCAATCAGGGATGGGCTGATTTGGAGAAACAGTTCCATAAGTATTTCTTTGCCGGAATTCAAGAGTTGAGGTTATCAGACTTAACATCGGATTCACATTTTTTATCATCGATAGTAAGGGGTCGTATAGTCTACTTCTTGGTAGGGATTGGATTCACGCCAACTGTTGTATTCCTTCAACAATGCATCAAAGCCTCATATAGTACCAAGGAGACAGAGTTGAAGTGATCACGGCCGATCAATCGACTAGCGTGGCAACAACTGATGTGCCATTTTGGGAAGCTGATGGATTCAACTGCCTGTCCGGACAAACATGGGTGGGAAATTTCCTGGAGGTGACTGATAAAGGAATAAAGCCAATTCAGCAAGTCAGCTCGGATCCATTGTTTCCATAGGAACTATAGAAGACTCTGAAGGAAAGTTAGGGCAAGGTTTTACATCGGCCGATGAGTTGGAACAAATAGATATAGGATCAGGAGACAAGCCGAGGCCGACGTACATTAGTAAAAATCTACGTGTTGAATTTTGAGAAAAGCTGATAAAATTATTAAAGGAATTTTGGGAATGCTTTACTTGGGATTACCATGAGATGCCGGGATTAAGCCGATCGATTGTGGAGCATCGGCTTTCTATTAGACCGGGATATCGACCATTTAGGCAGCCACAGAGGAGATTCAAAGCAGAGTGGCATGATGAAATCAAGGTGGAGATCACAAAGTTATACGATGCAAATTTCATCAGACCATGCCGATATGCTGAATGGGTGTCCAATATTGTCCCAGTGAAGAAGAAAAACAGAAATTTAAGAATATGCATCGACTTCCGAGATTTGAACAGGGCAACCCCTAAAGACGAGTACCCGATGCCGATGGCAGATTTATTAATTGACGCTGCATCGAGTCACAAGATTATTAGCTTCATGGATGGAAATGTAGGCTACAATCAAAATTTTATGGCCGAAAAAGATATCCACAAGACTGCATTTAGGTGTCCTAGGGCTATTGGTTTATACAAGTGGATAGTCATTACTTTCGGATTGAAGAATGCTGGTGCTACCTATCAAAAAGCCATGAACTACATGTTCCATGATCTTATCGGACAGCTGGTGGAGATATATATTGATGACGTGGTGGTGAAATCTAAAGGTATTGAAGAACATATAGCCGATCTACGAAAAGTGCTTGAGAGGACGAAGAAATACGGACTCAAAATGAATCCTCACAAGTGTGCTTTTGGCATATCGGCTGGATAATTTTTGGGGTTCATGGTGCATGAGAGAGGAATTGAAATCAGTCAATGAATCATCAGGGCCATCCAGACCACCGAGCCACCCAGCAACAAACTACAGCTGCAGTCCTTGATCGGCAAACTCAATTTTATAAGGAGATTTATCTCAAACTTATCAGGAAGAATTGAGTCGTTTACTCCTTTATTAAGGTTACGAGCCGATCAAGAGTTTGTGTGGGGTGATGACCAGCAAAAAGCCTTTGATCATATCAAGGAATACTTGAATTCTCCACCAGTGCTGATTCCGCCGCAAAAGGGAATACCGTTCAAATTATATTTGTCAGCCGATGAGAAGTCAATCGGATCGGTACTTGTACAAGAGTTTGAGTCAAAAGACCGAGTAGTATTTTACTTGAGCCGATGACTTCTGGATGCTGAGACTAGGTATCCTGTTGTGGAAAAGTTATGCTTATGTTTATATTTTTCATGTACAAAGTTAAGTCATTATCTTCTATCGGCTGAGTGTACAGTGCTTTGCAAAGCCGATGTGATCAAATACATGCTATCGGCTCCAGTCTTGAGGGGGCGGGTTGGTAAATGGATATTCGCTCTGATGGAGTTCGATCTGAGATATGAATCGGCTAAGGCAGTCAAGGGACAAGCGGTAGCCGATTTTATTGTACGGCATAGAGGAGTCTAAGAGAATTATGTGGAGCCGATCCCGTGGACGTTATTCTTTGATGGATCGGTTTGTAAGCATGGATCTGGTATCGGTTTGGTGATTATTTCGCCTCGGGGGGCAAGTTTTGAGTTTGCCTTCACAATCAAACCATATAGTACAAATAATCAAGCAGAATATGAGGCAGTACTCAAGGGTCTGCAGCTGCTGAGAGAAATTGGAGCCGATATGATAGAGCTCATTGGGGATTCTTTGTTGGTAATCAAACAATTATCTGGGGAATATGAATGCAAGGATGAAATTCTGAAGTCATATTATGAAAAATGTCAACAGTTGTTAAAGGATTTTAAGATAGTGACATTGGATCATATTCCTAGAGAGCAAAATGCAGAGGCCAATGATCTTGCTCAGACTGCTTCAGCGTATCGGCTGAACAGTAGAGTGGAAATTAAGGTAGCCGATATCGAGAGCCGTATGGAAGCTGATGATTGGAGATGGGAATTTGTTCAGTATTTGCAGAATCCATCAAGATCGGTTTCCAAGAAGCTTCGGTACAAGTCTATTAAGTACATTTTACTTGATGAAGAATTGTATTATCGATCAGTCGATAGGGTGCTCTTAAGATGTTTGGGTGCTGAAGAAGCTGTGTTGGTGATGAGCGAGGTGCATGGAGGCATCTGTGGAGCCCATCAATCGGCTCATAACATGAGATGGATGATGAGAAGGGCTAGATACTTTTGGCCAAGTATATTGGAGGATTGTTTTAAATACTATAAGGGTTGTCAAGATTGTCAGAAGTTTGGGAATGTGCAGCGAGCTCCAGCGTTGGTTATGAATCCGATAGTCAAGCCATGTCCGTTTAGAGGTTAGGGAATTGACATGATCGGCCAGATTTATCCTTCATCTAGTAAAGGACATAAGTTCATATTGGCGGCAACAGACTACTTTACAAAGTGGGTAGAAGCTATTCCCTTGAAGAAAGTTACTTCTAAGGACGCGATTGAGTTCATCAAGGAACATATCATACATCGATTTAGAATTTCACAGACAATTACCACCAATCAAGGTTCTATCTTTATGTCAGAGGAGTTTCAAAGGTTTGCTGCCAGTATAGGGATTAAGTTGCTAAATTCGTCACCATATTATGCTAAGCTAATGACAGGCGGAAGCTTCTAACAAGAGTTTAATAAAATTGATCAGGCGTAAGATCGATGAACAACCACGGAGGTGGCATGTCATTTTGAACGATGCGTTGTGGGCCTATCGGATGACGTGTCATGGATCTACCCAGGTGCCACCATATCAGTTGGTATACGGTCATGAAGCAGTTCTTCTGTGGGAAGTTAACATCGGCTCCAGGATGGTGTCTTTATAGGATCAATTGACAGCCGATGATTATTACACGTTGATGACCGATGAGCTTGATGATTTGACTCAGAGTCGGTTAGAAGCATTTGAGAAGATCAAGAAAAACAAAGCTAAGTTCGCTAGGCATTATAACAAAAAAGTAATGACCAAATCCTTTTCTGAAGGAGATCTCGTTTGGAAGTTAATTTTATCGATTGGATCTAGGTATAATAAGTTTGGAAAATAATCACTGAATTGGAAAGGACCTTATCGGATCAATCGGTGTGTGCCTGGCAATGCTTACATATTGGACAGTCTTGAAGGACAGAAGTTTACCAAAGCGTTTAATGGAAAATATTTGAAAAAGTATTATCCTAGCGTGTGGGTAGACGCCTAAATCGGCTGAGCATAGCCGATTCAAGACAGATAAGGTTTTAGGGGTAGTACCAGCTGACGGTACCATCCGTATGATCGGTTGGGGCATAACCGATGGACAATGTACGGAAGCCGATATAGTTTGTATCGGTTACATACAGCCGATATCATGGAGATATCGCCTTTAGAAAATTTATATACACAACTTTCGTTGATCAAGCCGATAGAAGTTTATCGCAAAAGTTAATGTTCAAGATGACATCTGGATTTCTCCGAGACTAAAGTTTTACAAGAATTTCTTAATGGCCTCAATCGTGCGCAGACGGATGTGATCTATATCATTGATGGCGCGGATGTCATCCTCGTCTGATCCGGGGATAGTTTTCAAGTTCTTGTGCCGGCGAACTGCTAGCCGTACTTTGTCTGCTATCTTGGCCTCTTGATTTTGGATCGATTTTGGTAGGCCGATGAGATGGGACTCGGTGGAATTGATGTCTTCACGATCTTGTCGAGTTCCGCCATCAAATCGGCTTCTCATTTCTTTAAAAGGCCAAGCTTGGTGTTGGCATGTTGAAGGTCAACTGACATTTCATCATATTTCTTCTTTTCATCAAGGGCAGTTAGCCGATCGTTGTGAGCCAGGTGGCTTTGCTTAGCGCGATCGGCCATGCGTCGTCTTGATGCGGTCAGCCAGATCCTTCAGAATTCTAAGTAGGCAATAGGCGTAAGTGCATCCGACAGTTCTGCAGGCAGGAGGTGTTAAATTTCTGCAAGTCTTCCCCAGATCGACCCGTAATCTTCCACAAGCGAGTCAATCGAAACCTCCAGCCGATGCATAATATCTGACAACTGCTCGCGTGCATCGGCTGGCAAAAATGGTTCGATCGTTGTGCTGGTGGCTGAGTCTTCCTCTGCTTCCAGGTATTTGTCGATGTCGAAGGAGAATAGATCGGCCAATGACTGCATAACAACATTAGCAAATATGGAGATCATGAGACAAAAGAAATGACATGTATAATGAACGTATCTGAGAAACAGTGGGAGCTGTTCTCATGCGGGTGTCAGCTTGATGTGGGGCAGTGTGAGTATGTACCAAAATGTCTGAGGATACCATCTGCTCAACCCCAGTAATAGGGTCCGGCGTTTGGACCTCAGGAGCCTATGGTTCAGGCTGCAAAGCGAAGGTGTCAGGATAAAACAAAGGCAACAGAGAATTAACGCTGACACCTACCAGCGGAGATGCGAAAGAAGTTAGAATTGCCGCAAGAGAAGGGCTTCGCGAAGTCGATGCAACGATGACAACATCGGCGTCGGTTTTCCGTTTCTTAGAAACCGTTTGAGTAGCCGGTTTCTTGCGCTTTGGCCTTGACACTTGCGACACTCGGAGGAGAGCCGATGGAGGTGGGCCACTTTGCCCAAGAAGAGATCTGGCCGATGGAGGTTGATAGATAATTGGCCGACCACTTGCGCTGGTCAAAGGTGCATCTTTGTCGCCAGCCTGTGGAATTACGGGAATGAAAACACAGTTGAAATTTAATACGATGACGAAATGATAGTAAAAGGAGAAGGATTACCTCTTCATCGGATTCCACGTAGTCGGGATTGAGGCGAAGACGATAATGTTCAGCCGATAGACTATATAAGTGCCTTCCCCATTCTGACCACCATCGAGCGAAGATTTTGGTATTGGATATGCAGCGCTCGAAGGTGGAGATAGTCCCTAAGGACAAGTTCTATGCTATCGAACTAAGTCGGTCGTACTCCAAGCCGCTTTTTACTTCTCCGCGGGCTCGGAGCTTGCCGATGAAGAACAAGCCGATGGGGAGTTGGCCGAAGCCCAACTGACGAGCGCTAACTGAATGATGGTAGAACTCGTATGATGGATGTTGGGATCGGCCCATTGAAAATCCGATCGGCAGAAGACAAGGAGTTATGGAGGATAGAAAGATGGTCTTCGATTCTTTATCGGCTAAGGCATTCATCAGATGAAAACTGGAAGGTATTTGAAAGGATGAGTCATCCTCGTACGCAAACCAGATGGTGACCTCTTTGGTAAAGTCGTAGTAAAAACAATTGAACCACTGGCTGAGTCCGAGGGGGGTCATTTTGCTTCCAGGAAGAGCCGATGAAGTCTCACCCAAAGAAATACATCGGCGTCGGCTAGCCTCATCTTCTTCTAGGTAGTCAGTTGGGAATGTCGTGGAAGAGAAGGGGGGCCTGGCAATGACTTTGGAGGTGTAAACGTTCAGCCAAAGTTATATAAACTACCAGGACCTGCCGATATGTCCGACTGGTTGGCCTGTTGACAGCCTGGTCGCAACTTGATAGAGCAGATGATAAGGTGCTCCGAGAAGATAATGCCCCAGGGGAATTTGATGGTGATCGGCCAAGAGCTCTGCCAGACATTGCATGTTTGTTGTTGGACCAAGAGTCAAACCACCAAAGAAGAATCGTTCCAGCCAAAGATTCAAGAACGCTACATGTTCACATCCATCGACTGGGCTGGAGGATTTTTTATGCAACGAAATGTATTTAGTCCAACCTCCGACATTCTTGGTGTTTAGTCGATGCTTAGGTTTGAATCTAAGACTGAACAGATTTATATAGTGGGTGGTGTTGAGCAGGTCAACATAGTAACATCCATCAAGGTGGGAGTCATCGGCCCATGACCAAACATGAAGGCATTCAAAATGTCCGACCGGAAGTAAGAAGCCGATGCAAGCAGAAGTTCGTTCATTTCCATGTCGGCTAAAGAAAGGTTGATGCAATGATTTATTTCCAAATTCTCCCATAAAGACTTTTTGGAGGCAGAAACTCTAAAGTACCAGTTCCTCCATTCCGGAAGTTTGCTAAGCCAGGATCTGAAGCTGTGAGCCTAATCGGTGATGGCCATGGATGAGTGCTTGAATGGGATCCTTTTTGTTTCTGAGTTAATGAAATCAGACGGATCCTCACTATCCATAGGGCCAAGAAAGAAGTGATCGGGGCGGTCGGAGATTGGAATAGCGATCTGGCTCTTAAGATCTTATAGAAACCAGAACCCGACTACGGATGAGAAATCGGGATGGGGAAGAATCGTGCAAAACATAGGATGAAAGAGCAAATAATGGTTACCTCCGGGATTAAATGTGTGGAAGCCATTGCGCAAATGAAGTTGTAGCAGCCAATGAAGAAATCTGCGAGAGCTTGCCTTCAGTCTTCTGAGCCTATCGAGATTCGCGGAAATTTATGGATGCTTGTGGAGCTCGTCGAGGTTTGGGGGTTTTTGATGAGAAGAAGTGTGTGGAAGAAGGCTGAGGAAGGGATATATTTTATAGAGGCGGAACGACCTAGGCAGAGATCTGAGCCAATTAATGCGGGTTTTAACAGGTCATCCTGGTTTGCGGAGGTTTCTAACGGCTCGAAATTTCGTAGTCTGTTGGCAAACTCTAAAATTAGGGGGCATGTGTTAACGCCAAAATCTGGATGATCCAATGGTGGTAAAGCCGATCGGCTAGGAGATCTGATGGTGCTAAAACTGATCGGCTGAGAGGTCCGATAGAGGGTTTAATGCAGTCATCGGCCGATGGAGATACTAAGACAAAGCCGATGGAGAACTGTAGAAAAGCCGATCAGATTAGTAGAAGATTGGATCGGCTTGAAGACAGGGGATTATCCAATCGGGATCAGGTCCGAGAAGCCTGAGGGAAGAAAGGAAAAGGATCGGCTTGACTAAAAGAAGGTCCGCTAGCTACAGTGGAGAAGCCGATCAGGTTGCAGCAAAGGAAGACTCGGTTACAAATAGTAAGATTATTCAGATGAAACCGGGTTTGCGGAAGAGCCGTGGACTCCACGGCAGGGTGCTTGTTTTTGTAAATTGTAACCTTACTCAATTAGTAAGGTTTAGCTGGTTAGTTAACTTCTTTAGGAATATTTTTCTTTGTTCTCACTAGGAAATAATGTCCGATGGTCGTAGACGCGTCGGATTCTGTTTGTAAATCCAGGGTATAAATATAGATCCCCTGAAAATATGTAAGATATCTCTCGATCATATACAAATTCAGCGCATCGCCACCCTAGTTCATCTAGGTGTTTACCGGCGGGTTCTAGCTCTCGACGCGGGGCTGCATCGGTTAAGTCCGAGGTCCGACGAAGGGGTAAGTCCCGCAACTATCCTGATATGCTTTGTACTGTCTAAGGCTGCATCGTTTAGGTTCGAACTCTTAGTCAAATCAGGCGTACCGCATCACGTCTGTGCAGGACCTATCGGCCTGTTAAGCTCTCTCTGCCGTCGTCAATCTCGTGCTGCATAGGTTAGGTCTGACCTACGGGGCTGCCAACGGTAGATCGAGCTTCAGGCCTATAGTCTTCTACACGGCGTCTCATCGGAGTGAGTAGCTGATGAGTTATTCATACTCTGAGCTTCACAGGGCATCGGCCCCTTGGCTGATACGCATCAGCTTTTAGAGGCGTCCCCTCATCGGCTCAGCTAGCTGATGGGTTCTATCCTATCCTTGCTACGGCATAGCCGATCCGACGTCCTCCGTATCATCGCCGCTGGCCCCGGCCTCGTGTTGTCTCGGTTAGATCCGATCTTTCAGGTTCGGTGTTAATAGCGATGTCACAGCGGGCGACGGGTCTCTTGCTGTCATACCCGGAGCGGCATCGGCTTTGCAGCTCGTGTCTTCTTGTGCTAATCCTTGCCTAGGCCACATGCGCGTTCATCGGTTTTTTCAGCCGATGAATCACTGTTCAGCTGTACAGAGAGATCCCGTGCATCTCGTTATCCTCTGAGCACACCCTGGTTCCTCCATCGGCTCTGTGGTCGACCCTGGTCAACACCTGTCCACATCGGCTCCCCAGCCGATCGAAGAGCATCCCGATTCTATTGGCAGCCGGCCGATAGCGAGCGCCTATATCGGACCCGCTCGTTTTACTTCCTTGTTAATTGCAGGGTCAAATTGACTGCACGCTCACGAACCTGCACTGAAGATAAGCAGACCTCCCAGACCTTCGCGTGACCGAACCGCCGTCCCTCCCCGGTCGCGGGATTTTTGGCGGCGACACAACTCAATATTATTAATGTGACGTGTGTCTGTTAAAAAAAAGGAACATTTAATATTCCTTCAAGATAACCTATGAATAAGCATATCTACAAATAATCCAAACTTTTTTAATAGGCTTGCTCTGTTAGAAGTTTTTCTCTTTGAAGTTGAACACAAAAGGTTTAGTGCTGTATCTAGACCAAGTATGAGTGATAAATTTAATTAGCTGTTTCAAAAGCATTTTACGAAAGAGGTGCTCAGTATATGTGTTTGCCTAGAAAATATTGCATTCATTGTTTAGATATTAACTTCATTGGCAAAGGATCATGGAATATTTTGGGATCATCAGCTCTTTCCAAATCCAGTCTAGTCTAACTCAGTAAAATCAGACTTGTTTAGGATGCATGTGATGGATAGCATGCATTCTTTTATTTTTGTTTTGTTTAAAACAATTCTTTTATAGATATTAATATCATTGTTCTTGAAGAATATTGCAATATGTTACAGAAGATAGCGTTCTATGGAAACACTATTCCAACTATTGCTTATTTTGTGACAATAGTATATCATCCAATGTTACAAATACCAGTTACCTACCTTATTCCAAAGGTCCAAACCTATCTTCATTAAAAATGTAGAGTTCTGAAAAATACAGCTGGGATATCAGTTTTCTGAACACGAATGAGTAGGGAAATACATGTTAAAGGAAACTACAGATAACTAAAGATATCAACTTTATGTACACAAATAAGGAGGGAAATACATGTTAAAGGAAACTACAGTTAACTAAAGCATGAAAGCTCCTTAAACTATAGAGTTTAGCTCTTGATAAAGTTCATCACCAGAAAAAGACCAGCAGAACAACTTTCAGCGTGTTCGGTTTGTGTTGTGGGGTCGTCATCAAACCATCCGATCCCTATTCTGGTGTTTGTTTTGCGTCATGAGATCATTCCATTGATCGCTGAGTTGCTGCATGCATCTGTCTCCGCAAGCCAAAACAGAAGGACTGAACCATTCCTCCAAAAGAATTGGGCGATGTCGTCCTTCCCATATGCCAGACAGGCTTACAACGAATGGTATCCATCTCCAAACTAAACACGCTGTTCTTTCAACCCAAAGTAAACTATATCAAGAGGATGCAAACATCATAGATGTGATTAGATCCTTTGATAGCGTGTGAATTTTGGTGGTACAAATCTAAATTTGGGACCTTTCAGTGCTAAACCTCCCATTATTTTGTGCCAAAAAAAAGTACAGTTTGATGCCATTTGTTGAGAAATTGTTAAGCATGACATACTGAGAAAATGTTGATATTCTTTTCTCTGTTTGTGATACCTACTCAACCGAACAAACAATTGGTGTGATCCAGATACATAATTGACTCTTAACAAAATGAGGCTGTTCAACTTGCTTCTGTTGTCTATATGCATTTTCTCCAGACATGCTGGAAGTTTTCTGTTGTCTAGTCTGGAACACATTTGTTAACTGATCATTTCTTTGGCAGAGAACATAGATGTCACTACCAGTGAGACGCTTGAGACTGTTTTGAGCAGTAAGGTTTTGGACAGGGAAACACCTTTGGGTTCTGATGATGTGCTTAGTTCTCCAACATGTGCACAACCCAGTTTGCAAATTGACCACAGTAAAAGCTTAGTAACTTTTGCCACTTCTGTTGAAGCCTGCCTTGGCGCTAAACAGGAAAACACCAACCTTACCAATTCTCCAGTGCGTGACATAAAGAGTACTTACTCATCCTCGGTAAGCTCTTTTCCTTGTGTACATATTATTCCTGTAATATTTAATTATTTTCTGTTCCTGCTCTCTCTAATGGCTATTAGTAATGTTGTATCATCCATTCTAGTGTCCCACAGGACGTGTATCATTCAAGTTGTACGATTGGAATCCCGCTGAATTTCCTCGACGCTTACGTCACCAAGTATATAACCAAGCTCTAAGTTTCTAAATAGCATGCTGTTTTCATGTCCAAAAGATTGTTCTGAAGTCAATGTCAAACATAAAATATGCAGATATTTGAGTGGCTTTCTAGCATGCCTGTTGAATTGGAGGGCTACATTCGTCCTGGTTGTACAATCTTAACTGTATTTGTTGCAATGCCGCAACATATGTGGGACAAGGTATGGATGTTTGTACTAAAATGCCAAATCATTACTTTTTTAGCCCAAAGGAGGAAATTTTTTAGATGCATCCAAATGAAGACCTACCAAATATTGGCCTTTAAATTCCATGTCCATGTTTTACGGTTCAAACAATTTCGAGCTGCTAATTGTTCAATTCAAAATAGATCTCTATGGTATGCAAACGTACTTTTACCACTTATGATCAGTTACATAGTTGTGGAGAGTAATGAGTGCCCACTTGTGGAGTGTAAAGTGTAATTAGAATTGCCAACTGGAAAGTGAACCGAATGGACTTGTTGTATGGTAGTCAATAATGCTACTTTTTTTCTTTACCAAGATAGCATTTTTATCTGCATTTTTTTACAGTTATCCGAAGACACAGCAAATCTTGTGAAAAGCTTGGTAAATGCTCCAAATAGTCTCCTGTTGGGTAAAGGGGCCTTCTTTATCCATGTCAATAATATGATATTTCAAGTATTGAAAGGTGTGTACCACATGACTTGTTTTTCCATGACGTGATAAGAGCAAAACCTTTCTTGTTCCTGCATAATAGACTATGCAGTAGATTGATAATCAATCATAGGCTCACAACTATAATTACTATCTGCAGTTTCAATTGCACTTGAAAAAACAATATTAATTGCATATGCTAAAATGCAATGCATAATTTTGAACTTGTATATTTAATTGCTAGCTTATTATATCTTTTGTTTTATGAGATAATTACCTTACTTGATTGAGAATAGTAACTGCCGTACTTCAGATGGTGCAACGTTGATGAGTACCAGATTAGAGGTACAGTCCCCGAGGATCCACTACGTTCATCCATCATGGTTTGAAGCAGGAAAGCCCATCGATCTTATTCTTTGTGGAAGTTCTCTCGATCAGCCTAAATTCAGGTATGACAAGTTCCCTTGTACCTGCTGTCTGTTTCTTCTGGTTATTCTTCTGTCAGGATACATTATGTTAGCTTAGCTATGGTGATTGATATAACCATATCATTACCTGAGAGATACTATATCTTGATGCCAATTCTTGATGTTAACTTTCCATAGCCCATGAAATGGAGTTCAACCATTAAATTTTGTTGCAAATATTTTATAGAAGCTAACCCTATATACATATAAAGTCCACCCCCATTAAGTGTAGTTAATGCTAATTCTCTTTTTTCTCATGAAGTCACATCACCTCAATTGTTTTTAGCCTTTAGAAGATTTATTAAGGGTGCAAATTGCCTCTCTTCTCCCAAAAAGCCAAACCATACACCCCAATCATTTATAAACCTTTGGATGATTGATCAAGTTACAAGATATAGAAAGCACATGAAAGACAATCATATAGTAAGTAAGAAAGTAAATTCTACAACTCATATCTACTATTTTGTTATGTAATTCTCCTGCAGCAATATGCGGTGTTCCCATCTAGTATATATGAAAAGGTTGCCTATGGTGACAATAGTTTCTTACTATAGAGGGGGGGAGTAGTGACATTTTGGAAAGGTGTTGATTCAGTTTATCTGTGCATGCTTGATTTCAATGTTTTCAACAATAAGCAAGTGGGGAGAAGAAAGGACGATTAAAACCATTCTTTAGATGCCCTTGGTTGCATTGTAACCTCTGTTACCTAGTTTCTCAAGTTTTGATGAGCGATGACTACCATCATATTTTTGCCTATTCCCTCAGCTTTGAGAAATAACTAAATGAATGTGAGTGAGTGTGAAGTGATATCCAGCATGCAAATTATTTCATTTGATCACACATCAGTGGTTCCTGCATGAAATAGCAGTAGTGGCTAACCAACGATAACATGAAATTGCATTAGTGGATTGGGAAGATTTTATTATGGTCATACTTTATGTGTGTTAACATCTATTTTATGGATTGTATTTTCCCATTTATAACATTAATTGTTTTGCACCATGGCAGTCATGGTTCATGGGTAGTATCCAGAAATTGAATCCACATACTGTCTATGCTATAACCTTATTGTTGTAGACAAGTTCTTTCTTAGCCAGCAGCTGTCTATGCTCTTGCTAGGCGTTTTGAATGCTCTACAGGTGTTTTGAGTACCATTGAATCTGTGTAATCATGGCAGGTCACTTGTGTCATTTGATGGACTATACTTGAAGCATGATTGTTGCCGTATACTGTTGCAAGAGAGCTTTGATTATATTGAAAGTGGAGAACCTATATTTGATTCTCAACATGAAACATTTCGGATAAATATTACCACATCAAAGCTGGATACTCATGGACCCGCATTTGTGGAAGTAAGTATCTTTTGCCTTTGACTAAACCTGTAAAATTTTCTCCTTCAGGGTCTTGTACATATTAATCTATACCTTTTTTCTCTATTGACACCAATATAGGCTGCACACATTTGGCTTCGTATTGGCTAGGACACAGTGATTGGTGGTTCTTGGCCCCTGCACAAAATTGATTGAGATCTTGTTTAGCGGGCTTAAGTTTGAACCATCTGAAATAGTGTGTTATTTCAGTGGATTCTAGAATGAACAATCAAGGCACATATGCACTTCTTTGCTCTATGCGCTGTAATGTAGAAAATGTGAACTTGCCAAATGTACTGCAAACATATGATTTGTATGCAATTTGCAAAAAAAAAGTTTGTGCAAAAAGGACAAAGAATAAACTTCAAAATATGACAAAATAATTGACAGGCCACACTTGTTTTTGAAATCAAGTTGTCACCCTTTGACATTTCTGTAGTTCTATATGATGATCACAGTGCTATGATTTTCTTTTGCAGGTGGAAAACATGTTTGGGCTATCAAATTTTGTTCCTATCCTTGTTGGTAGCAAGCATTTATGTTCTGAACTAGAGCGGATACATGATGCCCTGTGTGGTTCTTCGGACATAAGTTCTGGTCCTTGTGAGCTTCGAGGATTTCGACAGACTGCAATGTCGGGATTCCTCGTCGACATTGGATGGCTAATAAGGAAGCCATCTCCAGATGAGTTTCAAAACCTACTGAGTTTAGCAAATATCCAGAGATGGATATGCATGATGAAATTCCTGATACAGAACAATTTTATCAATGTTCTCGAAATAATAGTGAACTCGTTGGACACAATTATAGGGTCAGAGGTTCTTTCTAACTTGGAAAAGGGTAGACTGGAAAATCATGTAACAGAATTTCTTGGGTATGTAAGCGAAGCTCGAAATATTGTTGATAACAGACCTAAATATGACAAGCAGACACAGATTGATACAAGATGGGCAGGTGATTATGCTCCGTACCAGCCAAGGTTGGGCATTTCTTGGCCACTTGCTGAAGTAAGTGATTGTGTTACAAGCTAATACCAATGACCATGAAAGTGACACCATTCTTCATATCACTCAGCCTTATCTAATCCACATATATAAATTAATAGAACTAGAAAACCTAGTTTCATGCTCTAATCCAAAAAGATTTTATCAGGCACATATTTGGCTTGAAACTGGCATTCCACACATGCAAGTCTCTGTAACAAAATATGTATGTCACTGAGTCTTAGTTTGCTAGAGTAATTAGTTATTATATGCCCTTTTCATTGTGAAGTTTCTCCTACTGGTTCATATTTGGTAGTGGACCTTGCAAAAAAAAATATTTAGTAAAGGAAAAAACTATACTACAAATAGTTTGTTACAATTTTTTTTACAAACACTGATGTTAGCACACTATTATTGAATCTTGATTTTATAATGTACAATAATTAAATCAAACTGTTGAGAACTTTGTTAGTAAGAATTTATTAGTATGTACTCCCTCTGTTTTTTTATTTGAAAAACCAACATCATGTAAATAAAAATGGAGGTAGTATAGCACTGTTCTTCACTATAATCACGTAGTTAGATAATCCACAATTCAACCGTATTGTAGCATCTCCCTTTTGATTCAAGTTCTTAATCCTGATTACTTTTGAGTTCAGATTGGCTTTTTTTTAACTGTTGATTGAATCCTGGGAGTTGTATGGGAGGGACCCTGGCTTTATGAAGTTTTAAAACGACATAACAACATTAGTGTTGTATTTACACTTTATTTGTGTTCCTTTTGTAATCGCATACTTTTTTTTCTTTTATATGTCTGGCAGACTACTTAAGTGTTTGGAACCTTTCTGCAGATTAGTGGAACCAGTGGAGAAGATGATTTGCACTCATCCAATGCAGCTTCTGGAGAGGAAGAAAATATGCCTCTAGTGACTAAAGCTTTCCCACACAGGCAATGCTGCCACCCTGAGATTAGTGCTAGATGGCTAAACCCAGTCTCCATTGGTACTTTTCGAGTTGGTGCCATGAGAATGCGTCTTGCCACCACTGCGGTAATTGCTGCTGTGCTATGTTTTACAGCTTGTGTTGTCCTTTTCCACCCACACAGAGTAGGGGTGCTTGCCGCGCCAGTAAAGAGGTACTTGTCTAGGAACTACTCATCATAGTTGAAGCTAGATTAGATTAACCTTCCTGTTGCTTTTCCTCTGTATCATATGTACTTTTCTAATTTGAGGCTTAGCTTCTTGTGCATCTGATGTTCAAATATTTGGAGGACCCACAGGCATATATGCAAAATTTTGCATCTTTTTTGGCAAAAATTATGAGCATAGTTGCCTGAAGATCTGAGCTGCCAGGTACATCAAAATATGAAAGATGTAGTGGTTCAAAGACACGGATTGAAACTTTTCATGATTTACGTACAATTATCCAATGCCTCTACAACTGATAACTGGGCCCGATTATGTAGTCAAACCCATTGTTTTCAGTACCTGACAAACATTGAGCACCTTAAAAGGCTCACATTCTGCAGCAGTTCAACTGGATTTATTTGATTTTTTAAAGAAACTTCTATATGAAATTTTTTTAAAAAACAGGCGGCTTGAAAAACGTGCGAACAAACAAGCTATTTGTACGGTCCTAAGGCATATCGGATATGTTGTAGTGTTCTACTATTTCCTTCTGAAGCAGTGAAGCAGTCTAGCCTGTAGTCTCTACTCAGTAGCGCAACTGAGCGCACTAATGTCTCTAATTCAGTACCTGACAAACATCAAACACGTATTGATGCCATATGGCTTCAGTGAGTAGCGGCCATAAGACTAGGTAGGGGTGGATATCTAGCTCGCTTGGCTTGTCTGAATAACAAGTTGCTCGGCTCGATTTGAAGTCTAGCTCGGTTGGTAGCTCGAGCCAGCTTGTTTAACTTATGAGCCAGAACCTCATCTTCCACTTCCATGGTGGGCGCGTGACCGTGAGACGGAGGATGACCGACAGTCGCATCATGCACACACCACCATAACAGTAGAATAAATCGGGTGAGAAGCACTGCAAATCTGCAGTTGCAAGGCACCCATGGGCAGAGGAATGGCGGCGGCAGCTAACCTCTGGCCAAGGCTGTGGGTGGATGGGAGCGCGAGGTGGCGATGGCCGACGGAGGAACTGATGCTGCGGCGCCGGCGCGAGGTGGCCATAATGGTGTGTGGTCTGCGACGCCGCAGTGGAGAATGAAAATGGAGACTGAGATTGACCGATGGGAGACTAGGATAAGGTGTAGTATAGACTTTGGAGTGTTCTTTTTGGGCCTAGTGGACCGGAGAACGTGGACTTCGTTTTGGGCCTACTGGATAATTAGACTCGTTAAGCTCGCGTAGGTAAACGACCTGAAACGATTGCTTGGCTCGTTAAAAAAATGCAACAAATCGAACCAAGCCCTAACAACAACTTCATGGTTGTCAAATTAGGAGCATTTTTAGGAAGAATCGAGGAATGATGCCAATAAATTGAACCTGGAAGCAGCTAACCCAGACGAGATGATTAGGATAAGAAGTTTGTGGTTGCTGTATTGTCGTATAGCGTGCTTATTTTGAAGTTAATGTAGAAATGTAAATATCTTATTACGAGGAAAATCTGTTATCATTATACTACCTCTGACTATTAATATATGATGTTTTAATACAAATTTTAATAACTATTTTAGTGTTAAAAACGTCATATATATTAATGATGGGAGGGAGTAGTTTGTTTCACATATAATTATCCAACTTTCTTGTTGTCACAATGGTACCATAATTTTGAAATGCAAAAAATATTTTGTTTGAAACTTAGAATTGTGAATTTGCCCATTTGCTAACTGTTGGTGAGTATCTCTGATCCCGATTACGTCAACTTCGCCCTTTGCTTAAAACCGTGTTGCGGCGTGAGACAACACTTAATAATTGACACTCCGTGAATAGGCACTTAAAACACCTAGGGGTTCCGGGTGCGACCGTGAGAGAAACCGACGTAAGATGATACACACTAGGCAATCACAACAATTTTGAAGTGGAGATCAACGTTGCTGGCGGACGACAATCCTAATCATGGAGAACTTTGCCGTGCACATGGTCACCAGAGACTTGCAACAAAAGGCAGCAGTGGGTGGTGTAATCGTACGCGACAACAGTCGTCTATGATACTCCAATATTAGGTCCAGCTGGCTGGCAGTGACCAGGAGATTCTATATACCAAAAACGCGATTGCCAGCAAAAGGGGATGTAACCCTAAATCGCTTCTTTTCACCAAAAAGAAATTAAAAACACAAATTGTTCCGTTGACTCAACCCTTTTTAGAGTGTGTTTGAGCATAGGAAGAAAATAAAATAAAATATAAAATTAAGTCATTAGCATATAATTAATTAAGTATTAATTATTTTAAATTTTAAAAATAGATTAATATACATTTTTAAAGCAATATATATATTTAAAAAATAAATCGTTTAGTTAAAAACGTGCGCGTGAAAAATAATTTATTTTTTCCGGCTCAAACGCAGCCTTATATAAAAACGATAACTCCGAATTAATCTAAATAACACTTAAGTCACAGACAAGTACTGATGTTGACCTGCAATCTTCCTAATTATAAGGAGAATCAACGCTAGTAGGCAAAATTTATGCCAATTTTCCTCGTTCTGTAAGGACAGAGAAATATAAACGTAGCCGCCATATTTCCTGACGGGTAAGTATGAAAATTTTCGGTGACAAACTGTCAGCTTGAACTTCACTCGCTCCCAAGAATCAGAGATGTATGTATGCAATGCTTCTCACATGAATAATGTAATTTACAGTTTACAATGTTGTTACATCTACATGGTTGCCGGGGGCGAAAGAGAATGTAAAAAACATCGTGATTCTCATTTTCTTCCTTTCTACTAACTAGATAAATTTTCCTTTTGAGTGTAGTCTGCTATTGACTCGTTTGGTACAGTTGGGGGCTCCTCCTAAATGCGCGCTTTCTGCACCGTTGGAAAATGCCATCATACAGTAAATCAAACTGCACTCCGGCTCTTTCGCGATTTACAATGAAAAGAATGTGATCAGCTTCAATTATCTTGTAATACCTGTACAAAACAATGGAGCAATCATGTAAGAACACATTTTACGTTAAAGAAGCAAAGTAAGCGTATGATCTGTTTGGTGCCTCAATCAATCTTCCACTTGAATGTAGTACCAAATTTGCTTAGTTTTGTTGAGAAAATGAGTGCATGAAACAACACGTTTTGTTTTAATGCTAAGCTAAAACAGTTGTTTCCACCAAGCAAATTAAAACAAGATTCTGAACGCAGCACTAACCATATCCCAGGCTGCAAAGGATGACAGTCAGAATCATCCACTACAAAACGGTTTGGATGCTCTGTAGGAATGCGAGGGTGTGTCATGGAGATTGTGTTCAAAGCCCCATCGTTATCTTCCCAATCTTCATCCCTACCATCAACAAAGCATACCAACAAGTAAGAACATGAACCAAATAATGAGCTGTAAGGTTCTACTCAAGAAATAAGAACTGTAAGGCTGCTACTGGCATTTTCCCTTTAGCATAATGGCCACACATAAAATGATTATTAGCTTATGATTAATTAAGTATTAACTATTATAAATCTAAAATATGGATTTATTTGATTTAAAAAACATATATAGAAAGCTTTCACACGACACGAACTATTTAGAAGTTTAAAAAGTGCCTCCGATAAAGCTAGTAGCCAATAGCTGAAAAGAACTCAGCCTAACCTGTATCCTTTGTAAGGTAGAGGTGCATTTTGAGGGTGCCTCCACATACACATTTGGAGGACTCTAAGAAAGAGCATGGGGTGAATTCCAAGGACGCTCGAAGGCACTGTAATTCCAAAAAGCTTTCGTGTTCTCTTTGTAGCATAACTGAAGTAGAATGTATTGGGAAAGGTCCTCAATGTAGAGTTAAGTTTTAGAGATCCTTGAATTGTAAGATCAGGCAGAATCCAATCTCCCGAGACAAATGGCCCAGTGTGGCCCAGCAACAGATCAATTAGACCTGAGAAGCCCACTTTCCTCCATGACATCTCAAAGTGGTCAAAACCAAAATTGTAATAATTCTTCAGCCAAGGAATATCTAGCCAATCATAGATGATAACTCCAATCCGGCAGAGCTGAAGAAGACAGATAGATTTCATGGATCTTCCATCTTCAGCCCTGAAAGTAGCAAGAAAATGAAACATGATGAAAATGTGAGGAGACACAAAAAGATGTGAACTTATTAATCATTATAAACTTCAAACAACACTTACAGCATGCCATCATAGTAAGTTCTCGTGGTTCCATTAAGCGCACCTGACAAGGAAGTAAGGCTAAGAACCCAGTCTTCAGAAGTATCATGTCCAGGGAAAGCCTGAGATAAGTATCAACACGTGTTAAAGCTCTCATTTTCCTGTAACGCAATAGCATGTCAACAATCTGCTGGCACAGGCTTGCAGCAAGCGAGGCTTGCATGCCACATGAATAAAGCCAAATAAAGGGGTATGCATTCAAACATACTCCAGGAGTTCAATTTAGTTGCAAAAGTGCTGTGCCAAACCACATAAAGTAAAAAAAAGTAGGAAGTTCAGATAGAATGTTGGCCATATTAACAACAGATTTTCGGGCCATTTCTATACAATCGCTTTTAACAGAAGCCCCAATTAACTAAAAGTTCATGCAAAAGAAGTGATCCTAATTTGGGTGCATTACGCATTCACTCCTTATCACAAGAACCATTCCTTCCAAAGCACAAACCATTCCTTTCAAAGCACATGATAAGCATGAGCATTCTACCACCAAGAAACAAAAGGCACTGAATTCTTTTTGTGTACCTTGTCGGCAAGCATCTGATGCAGCACCCTCACAACCTGCACGCCGGCCGAGTGCCCGACAAAGTGCACCGGGTTTTGCTCGTCCCAGACCGGATAATGCCCTGCGCGCAATTGCAAGCACAATTAGCTAACAACACAGATCAGAATTTCCACAATATCATAGCGATGGTTTCTGTTTGTCGGAATCCTCAACTACCTGTGTCATACGTCCTCCCGAACCGCGTGTGCCCGAAAACCTTGCTGTGCTCCTCACCATAGTCCACCTGCCCTCCTTTGAGGTAGTAGAACAGCTCGCGCGCCCTGCACCGCCAAGAACAATCAGGTTCCCCAACAATCAAATGCCAACCCAATATACTAATCCAAAAGGATAATCTTTTTTCACGAGTACCGAGAGATACCAAATCATAAGCAGAAAATTCAAGGTGGCTGGAGGAGGAAAATTAAAGAAGTGGGCATCCACCAAATGGAAGTATTCTGTGCCCTGTATTATGTTCGAAGAATTTTGCTACTTTTCCAACCCACCTGTCATGGATGCTGGTGAGCGACCCCAAATCCGGTACGAGCACGCGGTCGTCCTTCTTCTCGGCGCCGGCGAAGTAGGAGAGCCCGCCGAGCCTCTGCACGCGGGAAAAGGCGCAGGAACAAAGATGTGAGCACGTACGGCTCTGCCGCATTTCACCGAGCACCTAACCCATCAGAAAGACAGAAACCACCCCGTGGCATACGTACCCCCTTGCCGAAGCCGAAGATGCCGTGGACGAGGACGATGGGCGGCGGCGAGCCGTCGAGCACGACGGGCGCGGCGCCCCTCCGCTCCTCCTCCTCCCCGGCCGCCGCGACGTTGACGAGCCCAGATGCCGACGGGCGCCGCAGCAGCAGGCACCCCGAGGACGCCGCCGCCTGCGAGATGTCCGCCGCGACGGCCGTGCTGAAGACGTAGAACCCAAAGAGCAGGTGCACCGTCGCGCTGACGCCGAGCTCCAGCAGGCTCAGGATGAACCTCGCCATCCCCCTCGGTCCCTCTTCCCCCCTCACGCCCCCCGGCCACCAAACCAAATCAATCTATCTACACAACCACGCCGACGCCGACGCCGCCGTCGTCGCAACCGCTGCCGCGCGACGGGTCAGTTCCCTCCTCCTCTCCTATCCCTCTTCATGCCACCCCCACAAGAAGAGGAACAGGAGGAGGGGGGGGGGGGGGGGGCGACGAACCGGTGATGGCTCCTCCGGATTGGCGCGCGCGTCCTCCCCCTGTTCCTCCCTCCCGTGTCTTCCTCTTTTCTTCTTTTCTCCCTTCCGTTGCGTTGCGTCGTCGCCCGTCGCTGCCTCGCTTGCAACCGTCGCGCTGTTCCCGCCCTTCCCTTCCCCTTCCCCTTCGCCAGCCACAGCGCCGATCCCCTACAATTATCCGGCTCGCCGCTATTTATAAACACTCGCGGGCAGGCGCGCGCGCCGTCGCGGGAGGCGAGGTGGGTGCGTTGAGCGCGGCCGTTTTTGCGCCGCGACGTGGTGATTTGGGTGAGGGGGGTGCGTTGGGTTGGGTGGCCGGTGGTGAATCGGACGCGGATTGACGCGCGCGGCGTGTGGCGTGGGTGAAAATGGCAGGGGAGGAGACCGTGCCGTGCTGGGGTTCGGCTGGGAGGGCATGGGCGGGGAGCGACCGCCTGGGAGGTGGTTGGTTGGCGACTCGGTTTTGCGGCGGCGCGGGCGTGGGAATGGCGTACGCAGCGGATTGGCTGGGGGGCCGGGGCCGGGTCGCGCTGTCAGTTGTGGAGGGCGGGTGCCAGGTGCCCAGATCGGACTACTTCAGAGTTCAGTGTGTAACTGTTAATGGGTCAGGTCTGACCTGGGGGATGGACTTTTTTTTGTATTATTTTGCCAGATGCTACGAATTCAGTACATGCTGCACGCCTGCACGCAGCCACGCACACAACTGCGTACGTATACATGAGGCGTGCGGATCCTTCACCATTAACAACAATGATCAGCTTCTTGTAAACATATAATGTGTATGGAAAGTAAAAGAAAAATAATAATAAGAAAAAAATTACGATATCCCACCCTCTTTGTTTTTCCCCTAAGCCTTCTAGATACACAAGTACTCAGGTAAATAATAGACCCACTATTTCTTTTACCTAAACCTGACACCTTGGAATAAAAATAGAAGCATAGGCCCTCTTCGGCCAACGAATAACGGCCACT
The DNA here is from genome assembly GCA_030770085.1 of Oryza coarctata. Lineage (NCBI taxonomy): Eukaryota > Viridiplantae > Streptophyta > Magnoliopsida > Poales > Poaceae > Oryza > Oryza coarctata. The sequence goes on from CM061471.1 coordinate 14,201,401, forward strand.
GCCCAGGCTTATTTGCACTGACGAAAGAAGCAACCCTCACGGTGGTGGAAGGTAAAGAAGTAAAGATGTAGCAAGTTTTCGTCTCCAGCAGACTTGGCTGCTGTTTATGGGTTGTCATAGTGGGCACCAAACCAACAAAGACATGCACTAGCTGATCAACAACGAGAATTTGGCTGAGTGTCGGTGTCAAAAAAGACAGCTACTAGTGTCGCCCATGGGAGGATTGAATAGGCACATGACTTGCCCAAAAGGCATTGGTGTCACCTGACACCATACCTAAAGCTTTGGATCGTCCATAAAGTCCCACCATTTCGCTTATTATTTAAATTTTAAAATTTAATTTTAGAATTGATTTTATGTTTTTTCATTATAAATTATTTTATAGCATTTACTTTTAAATACATAGATAAAAGTTTTATCTATAAATTATTTTTAAATTATTAATATAGATATGCTTAAGTATAAACAAAACGATTGTGCTGCATCCCATCCACGGCTAGAATGTCAGGAACAGAAATACCAAATACTACGGACACAGGTGAGCACATACACATTCTATAGAAAAACAAATCAACTATGTTCAGTTAGATTAGTTCCAGAAGCTTCTGTCAGCACATAATACAAGCATCTTCTCCAAAAAAAATGACGCAAGCTGCTCCAAATTACCCCTGTAAATTACCATCGTCCATCCATCTGTTTCGGTGTTTACCCCTTACGTACGTGTCATAGTGCAGCGCAGTTTCTTGAAGAGGGACAAATCAAATTCCCTTTCATACAGTAGACGCTTCCACCGTGTAACCACACGCGCGCAGATCTTTGCCCATCTACAAAACCATTTTGCCGGTTGCTCCTGTTCCTCTTGCGTGTCTTCTAGACGGAAAAGCATTGCATGAAAAATAATGTCGTGGACTTAGTTGCGTGGCCGCACTAGGAATATGAAATTAAGCCAAAACACGTATCTCACGCTCCATTACATCATTAATTTCGTCCACAAACATAGACATTTTAGTCCACGTGGAAGCACTTTTTCCTTGTATAGATCTTTTGAAACTTAAAATTGGCGTACCTTCCAGAAACATCAAATAGACTCACCCGCTTTTGTCCTTGGGCTCCCCAAGATCCCTATTCGTTCTAAGAGTGAATTGTGTACTGGTATTTTTTTATTTTAAAAACTTTTAAATATTACTAGTTTGAAAATAAACATCTTTTAGAAAATAGGGAATGTTTGGTAAATAGATCATGAGATGTGGTATTAAAAAGAGAAACGTGTGAATGGCTAGGATTAAATGAGATGTGAAGAACGAATGACTAAGATACAATATCATCACCCTTGGTGGGTAAATCACATTTCCCTATCCCATTTGTCAAGAGCCCTTTCATATATGAGCACTTTGTCATAGCAACTTCATTGACGTGGAAAAATAATGTTGGCACTCCTCCACACCCGGTTAAAAAATATGACGTGATAAAGATTTGATCATTTCACTAGTGGATGTTAAACTGCTAATGGGAGCAACATAAACTGGTGATAATTTTGAAGTGTACCTCTGATAAAAAGAGGGAAAATGTAAAGTTTCCAACCTCTAGTCGATATCTAGACATTGGCTATACAGTGATTTGCTACTATGCCAAGATGCCATGCTGGTGCCACTGTGCCACAAAAGCTCCTGTACCACTGCTAGCTAATTGTGGAATTTAACTTATTACCACTATTAAATTTATCAACTCATCCCTTTGCTTCTATTTTTGTTTTCATTGGAGAGAGACAACATCATAATTTTTTAATTACTTTTATATGTGGCATACCAACGAGGTTGTCTTATTATCTTCTTCCTTATCTAGCCTCCTCTCTCTCTCTTCTCCCTATATCAATGAGCCATAGGCTAGTCAAGGAGAAGTCAGAAGGGGACGAGCAGCATAGTGTAGGCAATAAAAGAAGCGTGGGTCCCAATGACCCTCGGCAGCTAGCAGCGAGGCATCAATGAGCTCCAGTGATGAATCCACGGGCTTAGGAGACCCTCGACGTTGGCATACGCTCAAGCTCGTACTTAGACTCTTCTAGTGGGAAAGAGGAGGATGGCAATGATGACAGCGGTAGAGAGGAGTAGGTGAAGCCGCCTAAAAAGCGTTGGATTAACTTTGTTCGAGCAGCTAGGAAAATCCAGTCTCGATGTCGCTGTCCTACTTCTTCTTCACGATGGTCGGCCTCCTACTCTGCCTCAAGCTCTAGCCTAATGAGGCTTAGTAGAGCTCGGGTCTAACGATAGCGTTGGCGCGTGCTCCAGATTGGCACAAACTCGATGAGGATACAAGGTGGAGATGTTTTCTATAGGTAGCAAAGCTCAAGCTTGGTGCTTAATAAGAAGGAGCTTGTTGGCTGCCCAAGAGCTCTCCGATGACCGGTCGTAAGAGAGAATGTAGAGAAAAAGCTAGAGGAGGCAGAAGATGATGGGGGAGCCTTATTGGCGTGCTACTTATGTAAAAATGGCAAAACAAATTTAGAAGATGTCTCTTTTTAATGGTAACCAAATAGCAAAGAGAAACATTTAGAAAGTTATCAAATTTAATTGTGGTAAATAGTTAAATTCCCTGTATAAATAACCTTAGGGGCATCTTTGGCACGAAAGTAATTAGCTGGGGCCTACCTTCGCAAACACGAGCCAAACAGGGCCCATTACTCCTACAGTCCTACTCACGTACTCCATAACCATAACAATATCAGGATATCAGCCTCGATCAATTGATTTTATGATTAGTTGGGAAGGTATCCGGCGGGCCGTCGATTCAGGCCACCATCGCTTTGCAGGGGAGTACGTGCTTGCTGTCGCAGTCCATCGTAGCAACATGGTGACATGGAAGGCGTAGAACACAAGCATACAGTTTATCTTTTTAACCCGTCGAGAGCCTTGGTGAACAAGTCAGGACGGGTGCGCGGGTTTTCCCTCAGGAAAACTAACTTTAATTTTGCTCTTGTTTTGACCAAGACCACGTTGATCATTTTGGCCATGCCAAACTCTCTCTTTCCGTTCGCTCCTGATTCCTCTCGCTACCTCGACCACGAGTGGGCGAGAAAGAGAGAGGCGTGGCATCTGTCTCCGGCTCTCCGCTTGTTAATCCGAGAAATCAGTTGCTTTCTTTGCCGGTTGGCCCTTGCCCGTTTTGCTCGCCGAGACGTCATTGTCTATTGATAACATCTAGTATTAGTGCACCTGTATTGACTGGCTGACATTTAATTTGCTGCTCAAGTGGTTCTTTCAGTGTTCGTCTTGGCGAACTGTGGCTTGAAATCTTTCCGGTCTTTCCAAGCGGACAGGCTCGATATGCAATTCTCAACTCCACACATGATTGATATTGCTAGTATGAAAATCCTAGCATTGAAAGCGAGGCAGAAATAAGTCAATGCCAAATTGTTAACCGGGGGAACCAGGTCACGAATGGTTCACCGGCAACATCATAGTGGCAATAGCTTAATTGAGAATTTGAGATGGAGCAAATTAAGCCCAACCTCCCACGACTTTTCACACGAAAAAAATCTCCTCCTGTCCACGTGCATGTAGCATCCTGTGGCTCAATTCCTTGACTTCCTTATTTGCTCGGAGATATTGTGGGTTCTTGGTGCTAAGATTTGGCACACCTTAGTTTTTCTTCCTTCTTTTTTTTTAAAAAAAGAGGCCAGTTGTATATTCTAGGTGCAGACGTGCAGTCATCTTTCTTTTGAAAAAGGTCAAGTTACTTGATTTCCCAAATTAGTCTGAGGATCAGGGTGCCTGCCTATGATTGTCGGGGATCAACCGATCGAGATTGTCTCAACGACGCAAATCGACCCGTGCGACGTGCGCTTAGCCACTTAAGCTCTCTTTGTTAATGGGGAGTCCTAAACAAAGTAGCGCACGTTAAACGTTGTTATGCTATGCGCAAATTGCGCCAGTTGCTACGTAGGCTACTTCAATTTGTCATTTTTCATATGCAATGGAAAACGATGTGAACTGAAATGGGATGTTGCAATTAGTAGCCTTACAGTATTACAGCTGTTTGGATTGACACATTCGAGGTGTTTACTCCTTTTCTTTTGTTTTTCGAGGTGTATGCGAGACGTGGTTTCTTAATATCCCACCATTTCGGCTACAACAACCAACTATAAGGCGTCGCGATCATTGGCAACGAAAAAATAATTTATAGATAAAACATATATATATTGATTTAAAATCAATGTAAAAAATAAATTACAATGAAAAACATCAAAATAAACTTTAAAATTAAGATTTAAAATTCAAATTTTAGTTGAGGCAGATAAATCGAAGAGCAAACAATAAAGCTTTTACGTGCACTACACCTCGTGCAAATTACAAGTTGGTAATAACTGGAGTGTACCATAAGTTTACAATAAATAACAAATCGTTCCATATACACTAGAAGTTATAATGGAGGAATTTCATTTCTCTGTGCACTATAACTCATGTGAATCATAAGGTCGCAATAAATAAAGTGAATCATGAGTTCACAATAAATGATAATTAATTATTCCGTACGCACTAAAAGTCACATTAGGATGATTGGGAATAAAATTATGTGAAAATTAAATGAGGAACTGTTAGGTGAGAGAAAGAGTGGTAGTATTTAAAAGTTAGTATATTTGTGGATAAATTTTAGATGATAAAAGTTCTATGTCTGTGGATAAATTTTAAATGATAAAAGTTCTATGTCTGTGGAGATGGCAGTACTAAATAAATGTGTGTATAACGTATCCATTCGAGGAATTACTCTCATCGTAATTCCTAAGGCACTTCTCTCCAAGACTCTAGGCATAGTTTAACCTTCACCTTGTTAAGTCCAATAATACTATTGCAGAGTTTCTTGAAGGAACGACAGCTGCGACGCGTTGACTGCCGCTAGGAAATATAGTAACGGCATATATGCAGCTCTGTCAAGTAGGAGTACTACCTGCTGCTCGAGCATGATCGAAGTACGGATGCGGTGATGCCATCTTCTGCATGCCCATTCACTTCCACGGTGCATTCGACCATGCCGGCGGGCGATCGACCGTGTCCTCCGTTGCCAGCCTCACGCTGTGGACTTGTGGCGCGCATGGGCGCCATGGGGGCCCCCGACATGATCCATGCCCTTCAGACCGCAGCAGCTAGCTGCGGTTTTCCCTTGGTATTACAGGAGTATTAATATATCCATTGGCTGATGACAGTAACTGCGACGTCCGTCCGATGTGTCAGTGTGTCACGCTAGTGCTACGCGACGAGCGCGGCGCGTTGGCCGGGGCCCAACCCCACCCTACCGCTGCCGGGGACCTGCCGTGCCGGAAGCTATCACTGGCAGGCCGGTCAGGGTGCTGCACGCTGCATGCACGGGGGCCCTCGTGCGACCGGGAAATCTCAACCGCCAGGCCTAAAGAGGGCAGCGGTTTGGTGGATGTTCATATGCATGGATGGCTCCTTGCTCGCCTTGGTGGCTTGGCTGCGTGAATGAATCATGAATGGATCCGGAATGGGTGAACCGGGTTTGATGGGAGCTGCCCGATCGGGAGCGTATCAGTGGATGACGTTACGCGTGGGTGATTTTGATAGTGTGTGTCACGAAATGATCGTGATCTACTTCATGTGTAACTTAATTGAGCAGATGTTAACAAGCAGGGAAGATTAATTGTTCGGACCTAATGCACCGTCCAGCTAAATTTTCTGGGAGAAAGCTGTTAGACGATACCTCACATGTTACGATAGGGAATTGATATGCGTAGTGCAATAATAAAATTTCAGTGTTAGATATAAGAAAGATTATAAATTGATATAAAGCACATAGTAAGATGACAAATGAGCTAATTTCGTGGATGTTTTTTTTATAACAATAATTACTATACTGAATGAGTTAATGAATATTGAGTTATCTAAGTAGCTAATAAAAAAAGTAAATACGGATACTTAATATATATTATATGGCTGTTATGAAGCATTTGAATGATCTAATAGCTCTTATTTTGTGAGTGATATGGTTTAATATATATTGAGCTTTTCGTTATATAGATTCTGGCAACGCATTCTTCTGCTGGAGAATGCCATCCCAACTGAAGTGCATGCCTCTCCATTACCCTAATCAAGACCACTCTCAGCTCCATGGCCCGGCAGGGACGAAAAGAGCCTACGGTCAGGAATGACGACTAACATTCCGAATCATTCGGATGCCCCAGAGGCACGTGGTAATGGTGCTAAATCGACTGCGCTCGGATCAACAGTTTCTTCTTTCTTATCCGGATGGAGACGGAGAAATTGGCAGGTGTGCACAGTCCACGCCAACTTAATTAGGCCTACTAACACGGCCTTTTTCTCCCCGAACTGTCTGGAAACTCGGAGTTGTGCGTGCAAGAAACTGGTGCCGTGGAGCATATCGTATGTGTGTTGTCCTTCAAAGTTCAAACTCATTGCTGGTACATGTACTCACCACGTTTATGTTCAACGGGAAATATGCGGCTTCACGATAGAAACTGCATTGTATATTGCACTTGCACGCACACGGAGCCACTGACGTCACTCTAAGTGCGTATGGTTGGAGGGAATTGTTAGAAGGGAATAAGAGTTTGAGAGATGGGGACTATTGTTTGGTTAGTGGATGTGAGAGTTTTAAGAGGAATTGGGAAGAGGAATTTAAGATTAAGCTCCTATCTTTTCAATTCCTAGGTAGGGAGTGGTAATTAGGAGAAAAAGACTCCCATAACCAATCCTTTCACCCACTCTCTCTTCTAAACTCCTAATCCTCCTTTCCAAAGATACAAACACATCGTCTGGGAATGACAATACACTACACAAGCTAGCCACTAACAGCTTGGGCGAGGAGCACCACATGGTGGCCGTGGCTCGTGGTGGGGCTTGTGGTGCACGCAGCTGGCACGAAACATCAAATTTTTTAACCTATATCGTTTATGCTTAAGATGGCTTTTCCTTAACTGCTTGTTCCACTGCCACGACGTAAATAATTCAACAAAATTTAAAAAGGCTTTAGAACTTCGGTAGGTAATTATGCTTCAGATTCTTTTGCGGGAATATGCTTCGAATTTTAGTTCACCGTAATTCAGTTTGACGTGCTGATTTTTTATAAGATAATAGATAAAATCTAGCTATATTGTCCTTTACACAAAGCCAAAAGTAGTATCTAACGAAGACAATTTAACCAACAAATGAAGAGATACAACTTATTCATAACTCAATCATATTAGTAAATCTCTATATATAAAGTTGATGAATATTTAAAGAACTGTTGTCTCTAAATTTTGACATATAAGATAAATAAATTTATTGTTTTCATCACACCTTTATACCTTGGCTTAAAATCGAATCTAATATATTATTAAAAAATACCTAGATATATAATTTAGATATAGTTATATCAAAACCTATATTATTTCCCTAAGCTATATAACCAACCTAAAGCAGTTGGTACTACTAAGCAGATGCTTGACGTGCTGATGGACGTGTATCATCCTTTTCTTCATATATGTATCTCCCCCAATGAAATGAGTTTTAACAAAAAATTTCTTCTATTTCGAGTTATGGCCCGGTCCATTTCTGAGAGTACATACCGATGGGCCCACTTAAAAACTATGAGATTTTTAACTAAAATTGTTTGGTAGATCTTACCTACCTAAACTTAGTTCTAACTTGTCATACAATGCTTTTCAAGTTTTATTTTATTTATATGTATTTAATGTTAAGAATTTAGTATGTTACACTATGTGCATATACTTTATACATCCAGTATTTGATTTGCAAAATGTAGCTAAAAATGATCAAAAAATTTTAGGCAACCATTGTACAATGTTGATTTATTGCACAATTTACATATTTTGATGTGTTCATTAGTAGTATATGTTTGTATCAAAATCCTACAAACATTATTAGAGAGTCGATCAGCTTATGTAAAGAGTCTAATTGATATACTGAAAGAGTCAATTAGACGGATTGAGGATGGATTTGGTTCAGTCAAAAGATGAAAAGTTATCTAGAACTGAGTCTGAGGAGAAGTCGTGGAAACCACAGTAGGATACTTTATCTTTTTTGTAAGATAGATAAGTTTGATTAGTTTTGTTAATTTCTAAAAGATAGTTTTCTTTTAGAAAATAACGTTAGAAGGTTATCTGTAACCGCGTTAGACTTTTGTAACTCTAGGGTATAAATATAGACCCCCTGGGACTTTGCAAATTATCTCTCAATCAATACAACTTCGACGCATCGCTACCTTAGTTCATCTATATTTTTACCGATGGGTTTTGGCTCTCAACGTAGGGCTATATTGGTTAAGTTTAATCTCCAGCAAAGGGATAAGTCCCGTCACTATCTTGGTATATCCGTTCTGTTTAAGGCTACATCGGTTAGGTTCGATCTTTTAGTCCAATTAGGTACATCACATCACATTCGCTTGGTTCTATCGGCCTATCGAGCTCCTTTTACTGCTATCAGTTTTATGCTGCATCGGTTAGGTATAACCTACTAGACCGTTGATAGTCGATTAAACTGTAGGTCGATAAGTTTTTACATGAACGTTTCATCGAAATGGCCAACCGATGAGTTACCCACACATTAAGCATCATACTTAGTGTATCAGCTTCTCAGCCCATATACATATATCTTCAGAGAATTCCTCTCATCGGCTTAGCGAACCGATGGGTTCGCCCGTTTCTTTCGTCCGCGTGTCCGATCTAGCCTCTCGTATCTTCAAAAGATCGAATCTCGCTCCTCACTATTCATCGCATATTCTATTTAGAGCGCAATCTGCTTTGTAGCCGATGGATCCTTTATCTTATTCGAAACACCACCACATATTCTATTGGGAGCACTATCGCCTTTGCAGCTGATGAGTTCGTTATGTTATTCCTTACTATTCGCATATGCCTTTATCGGCTTTCTAACTGATAAACGAGTGCTATAGCCCCTATCAGCAACTAGCCAATAGGAGAATTACACATACTGTTCATTAACCACTCTATTCCAAAGCGCTATCGGCTCTATAGCCAATGTGTCATTTATCCTATTTCTTGCTAAAGCTGATGAACGAGTGTTACACCCTTTATCGACAATCAGCTGATAGGAGGAATCTATATACATGCTTAAGGACTAATTTATTTCAGAACGTCATTGGCTTTACAACCAATATGTCTTGTATTCCCTTGTCGTCGTCTGCCTATGCCTTTTATCGGCTTTTTAGCCGATGGATGAATGCTTCAGTACTTATCGGTAACCAGCTGGTAGCAGGAGAGCATCAGACGCAGCCGATGACTATCAGCGACCAACCGATAGCTGGAGTTCGTATAAGCCCATCGGCCAATTGACTCATTATTTTATCTCATTGTCAATTGCAGGGTCAAATTGACTGATATATCCGTAACTCTAGCAACCCCGATAAAGAGACCTCAAAGTCGAAGGACCTACACTGGAGCCAAACAGATCTTTCAGGCCTCACTGTATTCGAACGATCGCATCAAATCTCTATTGGCAAATACGGAGGACCGATTCAGCACAAACATTCTTTTGGCATGACCGGTAGGACAATATAGAGTACACTCCAACGAACCAATAAGCCGAAAGACCTGCACCAGAGCTACGTAGATTTTCTAGGCCTCAGTGTATTCGAGCGATCGCATCGGACGTACATCGGTGAATATGGAGGACCGATTCGGCGCAAATAGTATAATAGTTAGTTTTATATTTGGGCGTAATTTATATCTAGCTTGAAGACAAAGAAGAGAAAGAGAGTGCTTGGCAAATTTTTGATAGATTTATATGTAGTTTTATCATGTAGTTTGTTGTGGAATTTGACGTAATATTTTTCACTCTATGTAGCATAAATTCTGTTAATTTAAGTCAATATGAATTAATTATATTTTTGTCACGTGAAGTTGGTATAATTTTGCTGGACTTTTTTGTACTATAATTTTTTGTCATGTATTTAAAATATAACTTACAAGGTTTCCTTTGATTGAAATAATTGTGAATTATTTTTTTAAAGAAATTCACAAATGGACATGCATGAACGTACGATACAAGGAGATTTCTTGTGTCATACATAAGGAGTTTGTGCTGACAGCAAGAATACTATAGCTAAGAAGTCGAATGAAATACCATGGACTAAATAAATAAGATTGCTTGGGAGAATCAGGTGGACGTGTGGATTTTTTAAGAATCAGACAACGTGGTCTCCCTATGGCAAGGAAAATATATGTGGAATAATCTGCCATGGAAAAAGTTCCCTACCAAGGGCAAGATTGTAATCATGAATTCTTAAGCGGTGACGATTTTATTACAGTAGATGAATCTAAAAATACTGAGTAGGTTGTTGATGATGTTAGTGATTATCATGTCGATGGTTGTGATGATAATGGTTTTGATTTAGAGGAGATAATGTGTCATGCTAAATCGATAGTGCTAATGGGGTCTGCTAGAGGTTTAGATAATTTTGATGTATTACAGTAGGTGATGGAGGAACTTTATATAATGAGTCAAAATGGATATAACAAGGAGTACACATTGTTGCATTCAGTGATTGAACTTCTGAGATTGAAGACCAAAAATGGTTGGTCGGACAGTAATTCTAATGATTTGTTGGTTCTATTGAAAGAGTTGCTATTGAAGCCTAACTCCTTTCCAACTAATACGTATCAAGCAAAGAAGTTCATTATCACTAGGTGTGCAAAAGATACATGCATGTGTTAACCACTGTGTCCTATACCATAAAGAGTATAAAACATTAGATAGTTGCCCAACATGTAACATTAGTTGATACAAAACATGTAACCAGACTATGGATCATGATGTCATTGGTGACGAGAAACAATGTGCTCCATGCAAGGACAATAGGAAGAAGATTCAGCACTTGATGATGTGGTACCTCCTACCTAAAGTTCATTTGAGGAGCTTGTTTTTGAATCCTAAGGATGCCAAACTAATGTGTTGGTATTATGAAAAGCGCAAGAAGGCGAAAAACTTCGACACCCAGCAAATGCTTGACAGTGGAAAATTTTTGATTTATTATACCCAAATTTTGCACACGATATGAGAAATGTAAGGTTTGCATTGAGCACTGATAAAATAAACCCATTTATTGACTTGAGCGGCTCCCACAACACTTCTCTAAGTACTTCTAACCATTTACAACCTTCCTACATGGCTCTATAAAAAAAATAAAAGAATATTTTGTTAATCATCCTTATACAGGGACCACAACACCCTGATATCAATATAGATATTTTCTTAAGCCTTTGATAGAGGATATGGTAGAAATATAGAAAGATGTGATCCGGGTTTAGGATGAATTTTTACGAAGTACTTTACAATGCATGCAATTATTTTTGTTACTATCAACAACTATCCCACAATATTTTTCTTATCATGACAGCTCAAAGGGAAGATAAAATGTATATGAACCCAAAGTAACATTCAAGAAACACTCCATTTTCTTTATGTACTTACTGTACTGGAAAGATTTAGAGATTCATCATTCTATTGTTCTCATGCACCTAGAGAAAATGCATTCGACAGCACCATTAGAACCTTACTAGACATTAGAAGCAAGACAAATGATAGACTAAAGTCACATAATGACCTTGTTAATATGGCAATCGGGAAAGAGCTTTGTCCTGTGAAGGAAGGTAATGGAGAAGTGTACCTTCCGTCGGCTAGCTAAAACTTGACAAATGAAGAGAAAAGGGCATTGTGCAAATATCTACACGGGTTGAGAGTGCCTATTAGTTTCTCATCAAACATTAAGCGGCTAGTGTTAATGAAGGATTTGTCGATGTTGGGCTATAATTCTTGCGACTGCCATATAATGCTCATGGTATATCCCGCTATTGCAATTAGGGCAATTGAACTAGTACATATAAATGTGGTCGTCATAAGACTATGTTACTTCTACAATGCAATTTTATAGAAAGTTATTGATACTAAAGAATTAGGTCTTCTTCATATATTCATGATGGAAACTATGTACCAGCTCAAGATGTGCTTCCCTCTATCATTTTTTTATATGATTGTGCACCTCATGGTTTATATCGTGCTTGAGATAATTGCACATATACCTTTCTGCATGTGTCAGATGTGGTTGTACGGATGGTACATGTCCATTCTAAAGGGCTATGTACAGAACCACGCTCACTCAGTGAGATCAATGATAGAAGGATACACCACTGAGGAAGTCACTGAGTGTTGCATTGATTACTTACAAAATGAGAAAACAATTGGTTTATGGGTAACTCAACATGAAGGAAGATTATCTAGAAGGGGGACAAAAGAAAAAAAAGGAATAATTGATCATGACTACAAAGTAGTGAAAGATGCTCATTATAGTGTCCTACAACATCTCATGACAGTGGAGATGTATATAGAGCTACGCCTAAACGAAATAAGATATGAAAATATTGGATGCTCAGATGTGTGGATCATGAAAGAGCATAAACTCACTTCACCAAATGGTTGATGGATCTTAGCATACCAGATAGAAAAACCATGAAGGAAAAAACAATGAAAAGATTGGCAAGTGGCCCATCAAGTGTTTATTCCTTATAACAAGCGTACATCATTAATGTGTACAAGATTTATACCAAAACAAAAAACAAAAAGAGTGTTGCTCAAAACAACGATGTTCGAGTAGAACCAATTGACACAACGAGACAGAAGAGTGTATATTATGGATTCATAGAAGAAATCTGAGAACCGGACTATGGACTCAATATACCGGTCCTATTGTTTCGGTGCCAATAGGTTAAACATCAAATTGGCATTATTGTGGACAACTTCGGATTGACAATTGTCGACATCTAGAATGTAGGCCACAAGGAAGACCTATGGGTACTAGTTGATCGTGTTGCTTAGGTTTTCTATGTTATAGACCTATCGAATTTGAAGAAATACATAGAGTTAATAATATCAAAAATATTGAAGAATACAATCAAGTTCATGCCACTATTCACATATTCATGTATTTTAGAAACTATATTAAGCTCATAAAAATAACCATTAGTGATTCTTTGATGTTGTACATGCAAGAGAAGGGAATAGGGAAGAATATGAGAAGGTAATATATGTGTAATATGTACTCGTATTTTTTACTTAATCGTTTCTTCTCTAATAATGTGGTAGTCACCTGCATAAATATAAATGAATTTAACTTGAATCTGTATTATGTGTTGTTTAGATGTTAAAAAATATGTGTCAATTATAGTTTAAGAAATGTAACAATTAAAATTATCTAGGAATTAAAAGATGTGTGAATTCTAGTGTGAGAAAAGTAACTGTTAAAATTATCTAGGAATTAAGAAATATAACAGTTAAAATTATGTAGAAATTAAAAGATGTGTTAATTATAGTGTAAGAAATGTTACAATTAAAATTATCTCGGAATTAAACGATGTGTGAATTTTAGTGTAAAAAATATAACAATTAAAATTATCTAGGAATTAAAATATGTGTAAATTATAGGGTCACTGACATGCGGGGCTAGAGCGTTATAGCCAGTAGACCACCCAAGCAGCCATTAGCAATAATGATTATCATCACATGCGCTTATGTGGTCCGCCACCAAAAATCATTCTCGCTAGCGGGCACTTAGGTGGACTGCTAGCGATAATACATTACCTATAAGAAGGCGTGTGTGGGGCAAAAAATTTCTATGTCCCTATGCACACGAATAAAACCCTAGAGCCGCTGCTAGGCTGCAAAACATTTTCATCGCTGTCGACTCTGTTGCTAGTTGAGCTTGTTGCTTCCACTATGCCACTGGCAACCGTCTCCTCTTCTCCTCTTGGCCTGCGTCGACTCCACCACCCCCTCACCTCCTCCTAACCCATATCGACTTTGCCACCAACTGCATATCCTTGTCTCCTGGCCTACATCGACTCTGACGCCTGTCACCACTTCCACTGCACATCGACTATCGTCTCCTCAACTCCGCCGTCATTTCTGCCTCCTCGTCTCTCAACCACCCGCATGATCAACCTCAATGACTCCACTCCATTGGTATCTCCCTCTCGTCTCCTCTCTCAATCCTTCCACATCCTTAGAAAGTATGTGTGAATAATTTGTGAATTGCGATGAGTTAAGGGTGAATTGAGGTGAAATTATTACATAGGGTGGATATTCGGGTACCTCCCTACAAATTATCTCCGAGAAGGAAGAAAAAGGGCGGGGACAACAATGATGAGGTCGACTCCGATTACATTCCTCATAAAGGTGATACGTAATAGTCTATATATGTGTGTCATGAATTCTGTCTATCTTGTTATATATGTGAATTTTTAATCGAGGCACATGCATGCTGCTCTAGGCGAAGAACCATGTGACTCTAAATGGATAGCTCAAATCGCACAAGAAGAGAGGGAAACATTGGGGGTAGCCTCATTTGCCATGCAACCCAAATATTCAAGTAAGCTCGAAAGAAGAAGAGAGCAATGCAAAAAACAAGCCGTCGAATGAAACACATGTCGTCATGCGGATCAATGTCAAAGGCGAACCCCAATTGCCAGGAGATACATGTGAAAGTATAGCAACCAATGTGAGGCTATAGTAAGAGATAATATGGAAATCACATGGAAAGATTGGAAGAAATTTACCACTAGGAAAAAAGGAATTATGGTGGACAGAGCTGAAAAAGATTATCATATTTTCGAAAGAGATAGAGGAAATAGCGAGATACACGACGCTGAAGACTATGGAAAAGTTTTGGTGAAACTGGAAGTGCGATTTGGACAAGAACTACGTGATGAAGGCTCTAACCCCTTTTAAAGACAAGGGAAAGATAACATAGGCCCTATGGGATGAGTTCATGGTGATGAAGACCTCAGTGGAAGAATTAGAAATAAGTAAGAAAATGTTAGAACTATCGAAGAGAAACTTTTATCCCCATTATTTGGGATCTATTGGTTACCACACAAGAATTAAGAGGTGAAGACAAGAGAAAAAAGACTTAAGAATTAGTACCTATGGAAGGTCATGACAAACACAACAAGAACTAGGTGTATGCATGAACGCCATCTTGTACCCAGGAGGGCGATATAGTCTTCAAAGAACCATAGTTGTAGAAGGTAATCGATAGCATTAAGAAGCACGCTAGACTGCAAAAGGAGGGGACATTCAAGCTAGATAGGGAGATTGACCAAGCATTCAAGGGCAGAGGGACAGTGGATAAGGGGAAAAATAAGGTTGATAATGATAAAAATAAAAAAGAGGACCTAAAAATAAGCTTGGACAAAGACTTGAATTTTATGCCCACTGATGATGTGCCAGATAAGTTTAAAAATGACAAAACATTCTTATCCATTTAGAAATTATTAAAAGGACTATAGCAACTAAAAAGATGGCATGAATGGTACATGCTTACAAGCATGCAAAAGGATTAGAGAAATAGGCATTGACATGCTAGTGGAGGTTTTCATGAGCGGGCCATGCTAAATCTACATTGTTTTCAAGGATATGCATGCCATCTACTGTCGGGGCAATCTTGATATAAATTTGATTGCCGTGTGGTGCCTGTAAGTGCACAACTACTGCATTCTACTTGTTAAGACTACCTATTTGTTATACTAATTTTATCATCCATTTTTTTACAAGATGAATTACGTCATTGCAGAAGGGAGGAGTGAACCTGTCTACTTCCTAAACCCATGTCGAATAAGCAAGCCAAACCACACCTTCGAAATCGACATGAAAAATCTAACCACCGAGCTATAGGCCATGATTCCTTCGAAGAGGGCTGCCTACGTAGCATAAAGGCAAAATGAAAAAATGTTGGAGGTGGCTGCATACATAGGTTAGGCAATGCACTCTATACAGGACAAAAGATACATCTTCACCCTATACAACTTTGGTTAAGTTTGATAATTCTGTTCATACTTCACTTCTACTTAATTAGGATTTGACTAACAAAATATTTCACATTATTTTATGTAGCAACAATTGGATTTGTTTTATTTTGTATCCAAATTATGGTGAAGCTATGGTATTAGAATCTCTCGACATGGAGGACAGTGTCTATCAGCTCTACTACGCAGACGACGGATAATGGTGGCAAAAGAGAGATATGTTGCTCGTTCGCAATAATGACCGATAATTAATGGTGGATGTACACTACTTAATTCTTGTTCACATAATAATCCATATAACTAATTTACATTATATTTATGTCTTATAAAGTGCCATAAGCAACTGAAAAGAAGCATACTATGTAAAAATTATGTCTGCGAGTATCTCATGGTCGGTGGAAGATATTGCACGAATTCTACAGTTGTAAGTAAATCATCAATATGTTCATTAAATTAGTTACTAACTTTCAACTACTAACAATTTCTTTGCCATATTTTTGATGTAACTTCCTAAAATCCCCAAGCCTGACAATATGAGTGTTGTCACCGGTTTGAAAATTTTTTCGATAAACAAGGGATTTTGAACTCAAACCCACAATACGAGCCTCTTATTAACTAGAGTAAGAGAATAGTATAGATTGTACAAGTGGATGGAGATGTAAGATATTTAAGTACTCGGACATGCATGATCCAGTATATGTGTATATAAGAATTGTATAAATATATTTATTAATAGTTTATCATAATTAATTAATATTATATATATTATCAATTACAACTTCTATCAACAAAGATAACCTTTTTTATTGATGGTCCAATCATAATCTCATCGATTCTATATACACAATACGTGACCCCAAAATAAATTCAAAATTGATGGGAAAAAATGACAGAAAATTCAAATTCAGAATTGACAGGAAATCATTACATACGGTCAGCAATGCAAAATTGACCTCCTATGAAACATCTTCACAAATAACCAGGCCACCTACGAACAATATTTTCGTTGGCAGCCGTCGTTACCCAGCCGCAAGGGATGATAATTTTCACTGGTTGCTCTCTTACATCGATCGCTAGTAAAAATTGTTTTGTAGTGGCGGTTGGAGGCTGTCAATGAAAATGATGCATTTTCACTTACCTTCGCTCGCTGGCGGCAGCGTCGACCACCGGAGAAAACACGATCTGTCCGCCAGCGAATGTCAATTTCGTAGTAGTGCAATGCACACCGATGTACAACACATTTCTTCTGAGAAGATAGCATGGTAGTATGATCATGCATGTTAGCCCCAGATGCGTGAGATTGCAGATAACACGCGACTGCCATGTAGGTATGGACCGCGGCACATGCACCGGCCATGTAGGAGGTGGGCATGGGCACATGCGGCGATGGAGCAGAGAAGGGGTGCGCGTGCACGGGGGAACAGGTATCGCAAGGGTAGGAGGAATAAACAGAGCGGAAAACGACGACCCAATCACCCAATCCCACCGGCACACATCTCATCCCGTCCTCCCGCCGTCGTATACTCGTATACAGCTTCCTCCCCCACCCCACCACGCGACGCCGACATTTCGTACGTCCACCTCATTCAGCACGTCGTCTCGCTGCCGATGCATGGATGCATGCTGGTGTCCCGACTGCCGAGACCGGATCAGTCCACGCGCGTCCGTCCGTTTTGCTTTCTGAGCTGATCACCCACCCTGCTACATGGTGAAATGGACTGGGGGATCACTAATTAATCTTCAAAGAGTACATTAATTTCTCCATGTCTTAATTTCTAGGAAAAAACAGTCGGAGGAGACACATGGGATCCACCAGTCCTGGCCAGTAATAATTACTTTGGCGAAATAGTACGTCCAATATGTTTTCTATGGCTATGCTAAAAGTGTGCACGCACGCTCACTGTCGTCGAAAAGCATAAAAAGCAGATATTAGGCTGTGAAACGAAGATACCTACCTTCTCCCCCGAACCTAAACAAGCTAATACAAAATCAACGCCCACCATTTGCAGACTAATCATATACTATCATAAACAAAAAAAAACTTAACAAACATTCTACTAGCTTTGTATATACAGTGTACATCTGGTTTATTTCATTTCATGATTTATCAGCAAAAAATCCACATCATTATTGTGTATACAGTACAAAATCATTTGGCCACTGGTCCACCACTAATTTCGCCATCCGCTAATCTGACACTAGTACTTGCGCCTGAAGGCCGAGACACTCGAATGTATCCGAACGCGCGTCTCCCTTGTGCCATGCTCTGCGCCAGCCGATGTTGTCACGCACAGCCGACGCTGTCGTCTCCGGCTGCCATCCTCTCCACCGCCCGCCACAGCCGCCGGGTCTCGGGGCGCGCGTCCTCCGCGGGAAGCTCATCGCGGCAGCAAGGGCAGGTGTTGTGCCGGGCGAGCCACCGGAGCGCGCAGTGCCAGTGGAACCGGTGACCGCACGGCCGCAGCGCGCGCACGCCCCCGCCGCCGCCATCTCCTCCCTGCAGATCACGCACGGCGTGCTGTCCCCGGGCGTGGGGGGCATCGCCAGGACGGCGGCGTACGACGCCCCGCCGAGCCACTCGCCGTCCTTCCCGCCGGCGCGGCCGATCGCCACGCGTTCCTGCGACACGACGTCCGCGAAGCGGCGGCATTTGGCGGCCGTGTCGACGTAGGGGGCGAGCGACGCCCACGGCGTGGCGCCGAGGTCGGAGATGGAGAGCGCCGAGCACACCGCGTCGTCGACGAGCAGCGCGTGCCAGTCGACGGGGGAAGTAGAAGAAGAAGATGAAGGGGTGAAGGACGACGCCGCTGGCGGGGGGGAGTAGGAGTCGCACATGGCGAGGAGCAGGATCGCGGTGTCGAGGTCGGGAACCGGAATGCGGAGCAGGTGGTGCGATCCGTCCGGCGACAGCGCGGGGAGGAGCAGGAGGAGGGACCGGATGAGGACGCGGCCGAGCAGCTCGGCTTTGGAGGGCAACGGCATGGCGACGAGCCGCCCGAGCGCGCGGGAGAAGTGCGGCGGGGAGAGCAGCAGGAACGCCAGGCGGCACCGCAGCCGGCGCGCGTCGGTGGCGAGCGAGGGGAGCAGCCGCGAGGCCGTCACGGACGACGAGAGGAGCGCGGCCATTAGGGTTTCGGAGGAGGAGCGGTGGGCATTGGTGGGGTTCCATCGGGATCGCGGAAGAGATCGAGCTAAGCTAGCCTGGGAGGGAGCAACTGATGAGCGAGTGAGAGTAGTAGTCGAGTGGAGTGGATCGGTGGAGCGAAGTGGTGGGAAATTTCTTTTTGGAGGGAGTCGGTATATATGCTGTGGTTTTGGAGGCAATCGAGTGGGCCTCGGAAGTCGGAACTTGCATGAAGCTGGACTGTAGTATGTACTGGCAGTGAGACTTTGCGGGAGATTTCGGTGCCGAAGATCTTCACCAAGTGGATCCGGAGATGGATCAGCTGCAGCCTTCAGAATACTCCTACCGAATTGCTGATACAACACGATGCGTATTGCAGATATGCGAGACGCTAGCCGTACCCACTTGAGTGTTTGGCCTTGCGAAACTTTTAACTTAGGATACCAGTGTAGTAGCACTGAACTGTTGGCGTACTTGCGTCCGATTTTGCTTAGGAGTCTTTTACACTATGCCATCGCTTGTGATTTGCGATTTTTGCGGAGCTGTGACCTGTGAGAGGCAGAAGACTTTCGAAAATGCCATACATCACTCGCTATATTTTGGGTACGAATTTTTAACCTTCACGTCTTACTTTGTCATTCATGCTCTGACAGCTAGAGTCACTGCTAATGAAAAATGATGGCATGGTGTGTTATAATTTGGGTTAAATATATGTATAAAGTTAGAAATTAAAGTTATAATAAATATATGATAGAGTTAGACTCTCTCTTAAATTAAGAGGTACATATGTTGTAACCGTACAGGTATAAGTATGGATACAACTTGACAGTGGCCTAGCCTACCGATGGTCGTGATACTCGAATACACTATATAATATGCTAGATTAGGGAGGAGTGTCCATAATCAATATCACAAAGATATAGGCATTGACTGAATTCCGTTATAAAATATCTTACCTCAACTTCATCAAGTTTAGATCATTCTTTCATGCTTCATTACTGATGTTGATTTCGAGGCTTGATAACAAATGGTATTAGAGGCTATCCATACAAGGAGATTTAAGGATAGAGGTGTGAGGTAGGTGTCTCCCACCGTGCTAGGTATAATGATAATCAATGGAAATTTAATTAGTGGAGTCGGATACTTTGGATAGATGGTCTAAACCGCTGGATGAGCTATTTTTAACAAAGAGACGGTAAGATGTGAGGCTTAGAGTTAATTGAAGCTAGTGATGACCTACAATTCGATCGGTAGAGTTAAACTTTGAACTAACTTTCGATGAGTTATGGTCGATTAGCGGCTGACTAAGACAGCACGGATGACGGTGACTTCGGTGTGCTACGCGGCAAGGTCTGCAAATTTTATGTCGGTGATGAGTTCAAGGTGCAGCACAGCTCGTACATGGGTGATGTGCGAGGGTGGCAATTGCTGCTGAAAGGCTGACGCTCAAGGCAGAGCATGCAGCGGGGCTACAGCGGTATGCTGCGGAACACGGGGCGCAAGCAGGTGCGGCAGGACGTGATGCGGCGTGGAGGCAGTTGTAACTCGCGTGGGCCACTGGTGCTAGGTGCGTCGGCAACCGCGGGTGCGTGGTTACGCACGGCACGCACAACAACAGAGCGCACAGCGAGGGATCATATTTCAACAGGAGACTTGGTTTTTTTTTTGAAATTTGACTTTGGCTTGGCCTGATTTTCTTTAACAGGTGAAGCAAGGTGCACTGGAAGCATCGTGTGGCTGCATGTACATGGGAACTTGAGCCAAAATTGGAGACACGATCAACATGCATAGATTAAAAAAGAGGAAAGCATGCATGCAGGTTCAAAGGCTCCATGCGTACGTGTTGCACTCCGAAAGGGAGCTCAGGAGTCAGGATTAATGCATGCTAGACGCGATGCGTGCAAGCATAGGATACCGAGGGGAAAATAGCAGGTTGAGAGGAGTTCGTCATGGAGTTGGATTCATAACTGAGATTTACTCAGAGTCCGTTTGCTCCTAGACAAGGAAAAGAAGGAATTACCAAACCAACTCGGTCAGGTTGTGGAAAGTACCTCCTTAAATAGAGTATCAGGAACGGGGCTTAAACATAAATCTCGGTAGGACGGTTCAACGCATTGGCAGCTCGGGACATCTCAACAGCAGGAGGCTCGGTGAAGCACGGGAGGCACGGGTGTTGTGTGCACGGGCAGACTGGTTGGTTTAACTAGGGCAGATTAGTTTGACCGAGGCGATAGTCTGTTAGATTGATTATCATGGATAGTGACGACGATGGCTTTTAATGAAGTTCAATGGCAGTGAGAGTTTCATTCTCTAGTAGACAAGGGTGAAGTTTATGGGTGAAGTTCATTCTCTGGTAGATGATAAAGGTGAAAGATGTGTTGCCTCAATAGAGGATTTCTAAGGCTCTAGGTAAGACGAAACCAAAGAAGATAGATGATGACAAGTGAGAGAAAATTAAGGTGCAGTCAGTTGCGACGATGCAATTGTACCTATCGGATTCGGTTATGTACCATGTTATTCATTAAAAAAATTTAGGATAAGTTGGTAACCTAGTATATGTCTAAATCACTGATAAGTAAGTTATATATGAAACGATAGCTATATGGTTTGCAGATACAAGAGTCAAACCTTAGAGGGCACGTGGACGTCTTTAACTAGCTAGTTATAGATCTAAACAGGTTAGATGTAAAACTGAAGGATGAAAACAAGGCCATGATTCTTTTAAGCTCTTTACTGTCGTCTTATAAACATGCGGTAACTACTCTAATGTACAGCAAGGATACCATCGAGACGAAGGAGATAATTTTGGCGTAGCTTGTGCAAGATTTGAGAAAATCAAAGATAAACAATGAACCAATGCTTCTCATGGTAAAGGTTTGCTAGTCAAGATAAAATAGAATATTTGAAGAGCAAAGGGAAGTGGGCCTTATGTTGCTTTAAGTGTAATGGCGTTAGTCATAAGTGGGATTATTCATTACCAAAGAAGAGGAAAAGTGCAAGTGTAAGTTTAGCAGCTAATAGTGATGACTCAGATAGCAGCAGTTATGAGCTTCTCATGGTGTCTAACAATAAGTTTGGTAAAGCATGGCTATTAGACTTGGCTAGTTCTTACTTGTATGATCAAAGCGGGAATGGTTCTCTTTATAAATATCAGGTGAGTTTGGCACTGTTTACTTAGGCGATGATGCAAGTTATCATATTGTTGGAGTGGATAATGTCAAGTTCAAGATGTATGATGAAAATGAGATGCTACGTCAGGATGTGAGACACATGCCAAGGTTAAGGAGTTTGATTTTGCTTGAGAGAAGTATCATGGTGACCCTGATGGAAAGACCATAAACATCATAAAGGACAAAAGGGTTGTTATGACTAGTGAGATGATAAACTCATGTTTGTACAAGCTATAAGGAAGCTCTATTGCAGGTGGAGTCATGGAAGACGGATATACTAGTGTTGTGGTGCACTTCTCTAGAGGCGGTGAGCTTGGTGTAGGCTCATCGGGCAACTCAGTGTGAACGGCAAAAGGAAACAACCTAAGTCCAAGTACATAGAGGTTTGCACAAGAAACAAATTCAGGTTGGCATGGCATATTCATCAAAGTGGAGTTTGTTAGAGTTTGTATTGAATACGTGTATAAAGTCTATTACAGTTTAAGATTTAGAATTTTAATAGGTGTAGGATAAAGTTAGAGTCAGAATCTATGCTAGTCTCTCTCTTAAATAGATATACACACCTGTTATAACCGTATGATGATAGTAGCATATGTATGGATACAACTGGTCAGTAGCTTAGCTGGTCTAGGATCATGATACCCAAATACAATATAATATGTTGGATCTAGGAGAAGTGTTCGTAATTAGTGCCCCAAAGATATAGACCTTGGATAAACTCCGTTATTAAATATCATGCATCGGTGTCATCATCAAATTTAGATCTTCTATGATGTTCTTCTGTGTTTCATTACCGATGTTAATTTAGGGTCCAGTTTTATAATATGGTGAGGGCACCGAAGCTAAGGAAGATGATGAATTGTGGTGAAATAGGGTTATGAGGAGGGGATGGTTAGTTGGGCTTTCTAGTGAGGTGGAGGGTGGTGGGGTGCAGGGCAGCGGAGACAGCTGCACGATGCTGCTTTGGGTGTGCAGCCTCTGGCCTCACTGTGTGGACTGAAGCAAAAGGGACCAGAAGAAAATGGAGGAGAATCTGGGGTACGGTCAAAAAGTTCGGTATGATTTGGGAAGAAAAAAAATGGAGCCACAGAAAGTTCCAGGAATTTTGCACATACTACCTCCAACAACATAGTGAGCAAATGAAATAAGCAATGCCAGGATTAAAGGAAACTATCCTTACTGGTGTTTGTTTACATCAGTCCATTTGAGCCTTGTTGATGATGCGCCATCACATTTGCTATATACACTGCTTACTGTGAGTTCTAATTCTTTATGGGTTAGACTTAGCATAAATATGATCATCTTTAATTTAATGCGGAACAAGGTGAAAAACTGACCGGATGAAAGTTGAAGCCTTAACCGTAGTGATCGCCTCTTCTTTGTGATGGGATTCACCAGCTTGCTGCCAAAGGCATTGTCAGTAATCAATCATCTCCTGTTCTGGGTCGATGTAGCGGTAGCAGTCCCACCTCATGAGATCACCTCCTTGATCCTGATGGGGTCGCCTATCACAGATGTGGGCGCATCCTGCAAAACTGACATTGGCATCCTGTTGATGACAGCCTTCGGCAAAACTGCAATTAGCACTTCAGGTTCCTCTCAGTGCCTTTCATGATTGGGTTGGTGTTAGGGCTTTTTGAGAGTAGCCTAATGTACCAGTGATCGTCGTCATCTTGCACACGGCCTTCTCTCCTCTTATATAGCTCTGGTGGGACTAAGGGCTAAACCAAAGAAAAAGAAAAGCACCTACATGTAACGCCCAAAATTTGAATTTTATTTTTTAATAGTATCATTAATTTTTGATTCTATTATGAAAATTTGACACTGAAAATTTCTGAGGTCAAAATTTTGATTTCATAAATTCCAACGGTAGCATCAAATAATTTCTTTCTATTAAAAATTTTAAATTTTATATTCGAACTTCAACCACCCCATACCAATTTAATATTTTCTTAGACCATGGTTCAATTCCCCCTCATCTATACACATGCAAATCAAACCACATATCATTTTCCTTTGAATTAATACACGCATAGATGAATCCAACTAAACAAGGATTCAATCATTTTCCTCTTCATCTCCCATCCATTCAACTACAGTGCCTCATCCATTATTCGTATTCTCTCTTTACTCACTAACCAACACTAGAAGCTCAACCTTGCCTAGCCAACACCTATACACCACTATCACATGCATGCATGCATACACATGTGTGTGATTAGGAGATAAAGCAACTTACCAGCTTTCCTTTTTCTCTCATGTATTAAAGAAGAGCGGATAATTGGAGACAATAGTGAATGTAGGGTAATGTCATGTTTCATCATGACGAACATAGAAAGACATCGATGAAAGCTTCGTGCGATTCACGATGCCGCATGAAAGTTCAGCATTACTCAACTTGTCACGAAACGTCGAAGGTGGCTACAAACACCTCGGCCATTGTTCACACTATCACCATCCTCTCCATTTCCCCTCACCTTTCCTAAGCATTTTGAGAAAGAAATTAAGCCGCCATGTTTCCTTCCCCAAGCCCCCTCTATTTCCCTGCCTTTCTCCCTCATCCATTGCTCTAGACCATCAAAGATCACAGTTGACACTACCATGCCCCCTGGTTCCATTACTCGCCACACCGAGATCCACCGATCGCCAGAGCCACCGCCACCATGCTAGAATAGACAAGCACTGCCACTAGTAGCTCTCCATCCTCGATATGACCCCTACCCCTGTTCTTCCTCCTTATGTCGTTAAGGTAGTGTCATTAAGATGGCCCTAGGAATCCAACCGGCCCCTCTGTTAAGGCCCTAGACTACTGCAGTACCCTGGCAAGCCACTGCTTCCCACCACCCCTCTCTATTGTGCTACCCGGCCACTTCGTTGCTTCCAACTGCCAACTGTAGCTGGCCGAGCCATGCCCGTGATTGGGCTTCCTCTCAGTCGTTGGCTGTCAGCCTCGTAGCGGCCACCTTTCTACGCCGCCCCTACTTTGTCGCTCTACCCACCCTCAAAGCACTGCAACAACTCTCACCTCCTCACACCAAGGAAGAAGCGAAGAAAAGGAGAGAATGAAGAAGAAAAAAGGAAAACAGGAAAGAAAACGAAAGAAGGTGGTAGGACCCAAACATCCGGTTGACTGTGCACCCGGTCCATGTGTGATGGGTCACTGACGCCTAGGCACACCAGCCAATCCCTTCGAGAGAATTTTCTCGAGAATTTATAATAATCCTTTTTAATTCTAGAAAATTAATTTAAACTTCAAAAATTCATATATTTTTATCCATAACTCTGTTTGACCTCATTCCAGTTCCATTTTTTTTTCAAAAATCCTCCTCTACATATTGGCACTATCATTTTCTATATTTTGTTACTTTTAATATTATTTTATGTAATGTTTATGTTTCTTGCATATAGAATTCACGACCAAAGGTGTTTTCACGTAGGATTTTATCGCATGAGGACCCATAGTATACCAAAGCAAGTCACCCTTTACCATGTTGATATTTGTAAAGTTATATAATTATGTGCATATGAAATATTAAGGTTGTAATCACAAGACAATCCAATAGGCCTAACCTAATTACTGCATTATATTTATACCTTTGAAGTTGTTATATCCTATCATTGTTTGCTGTGTTATTTCCAAGGTCCATACTACTAGTACGAGTATTATTGGTATTTACTTCCTTACATAGATTTAATGATTAAGTTTTATGAATGAATTGATGATTGTGTGTGATGGGTTAAATTGATCAAAATGGGAAAAATGAGTTGTGAAATAGGATAAAAACCTAACATATTGATGTTTGTGATTTGCGAAATGAAAAAAGGTTTTTTTAGAGAAAACTTGTACTACGAAGTCATTGTCTATGTGGCAAGACTTTGTATTTACACATAAGAACTTATCCCTTGGAGAACTGTACTGAGTATAGTATAGTACGATCACATGAGTGGTATAGGACACTCTTGGCTAAATAACTTGTGGGGCTAGCATCGCTTGTTTGTTTGGAGTTTTAGAATCGCTGGAGTAGCCATGAAAAGTGGTTCTCGTGGGATCCTGAATACAAGAAGTCTATGACTTGCCTGGGACTTGGTTTGGGACCCTTCTGACGAGCAACTATTTATCCTAGCTTTACTTTAGAAAGGTCTTGTCACTAGTCCCCCTTTCACTAGTTGTATCCAATCAATTCATGCTAAGTGATGAGACGTGGATAAATGTCTTGTGGATAAAGCGTGCGTCTTCTGCAGAAGCCTAGTCTAAACTATTTAAACAACCATGCTCATAATGATAGACAGATGTAAAGTGGTTGCTCTCACATAGAATTATTTGCAAATGGTTGTAAAATAGATTTGTGGGATGCATATTGTTTTCAGAGTTAGCTTATGTGGCTCACAGCTAACCTGTGTGGTGAGGAACCGACTTGTGTAATCTATAAAATCTAATAGCTTTATAGAGAGAGTGTAAGATGTCAATTCTAGAATTGTGAAAAAATAAATTTTGAGAAATATAAAGAAAGTAAAGAAATTTTGATGGTCGT
Organism: Oryza coarctata; assembly: GCA_030770085.1. Taxonomy (NCBI): domain Eukaryota; kingdom Viridiplantae; phylum Streptophyta; class Magnoliopsida; order Poales; family Poaceae; genus Oryza; species Oryza coarctata. Next base: position 14,228,074 of record CM061471.1, read on the forward strand.
AATAATTAAACTGTTGCGAGTAGAAGGCTCTAAGAGCTATAAGGTTAAAAGTGGGGCGATGATGGTTTTTTTTCTTAAGGAGCTGAGGATGATGTGGTAAAAAAATAAAATAAGTTAAGTTTTAAAAAATAAAAATAATGTTGTAAATGGCTTTGAGAGCCTGAAAAGTGTTGAAATTACTGTAAAAACGAAACTGAGACATTGATCTTCTTTTTATAATAAATTATACTAAATGTAGTTCTTTTATGATAGAATTGAGAGTAGAACCTCAATCTAAGGAAATGCACACCATTTATTCTCCAAAAATAGTTTTAAATAAGTTTATGAAATAAACATAGCCAATCTTTAAAGTCTGTGCATATTATATTTTTTTCGTAGCTTGCTGAGTAGATGTACTCATGCTTGCTGCCCCGCTCCATAGCACACTAGAGTAAATGGTTGAAGATGAAGGAGCCACTGAAAATCCTTCACTCAAAGAGTTTCTATAAGTAGAAGAGTTACAGGATTTCTTCTTAGTTTCTAAACCTAGCATATGGATTAAGACCATCTTAGTTTTATTTTGCTATTGCTTAAGTATTGTTGTGGTATGATATGTATGTTTGTTCAACTACAAATATAACACACTATTTTATCGTGTAATAAATAAGGATTGCAATCAACTATTTGACTCACGTGTGTATCAACACGAGTGTAGGTAAGTTGATGTAACATGTTTTTAAGCTCATGCTATAGGACTGATAGGAGAGGGGTCACACGCTCCTATCTCGGTGCAACAATTAGGAAGGTAATCATGTAGTTAAGGGAAATAATGCATGATTAACTTAGGAAGATGCGTGAGAGGGAAAACGAGGTGGACGACGTTTCCCTCTACGCTATTCTCGGTCAGCCAACATCACTAATCAACGCTTTATCTGTAATCTACATGTGCAGTCTGCACTCTCGGATCCAACCCAATTATTGATGTGACATATGGGCTGTCTAACAGAATACATGTCCTGATGCTAGTGACGCTATACCTGACGAACAGTCGGACATAATCAACCAGAAAGCCGTGCACGCACCACCTTGCGATGCCCAGTGCCACGCTGACTCATGCTCAGTACCGCATACTTCATTGAAAACATCACGGTGCATGCATGTCAAACTAACAGCGACTCATGCTAGCTATCTGCCTTCCGTTGAGTAGCATTTTGATGCTTTTAATCCCCAACTATAAAACAATCCACTGACAACATTTCTTAGATATACAAGAGATCTAACAGCCGGCCGGGTGCGTCCACGAACAAGTGAGAACAAAACAGCAACTGTTCCCCATTCAGCATCACTAATCAATTATCACGACGACGACTAATATACAATTCACTGAACATCTAAATGTACAAGCATTGTCTCTACCAGAAGCGCCACGCATTTACTAAACGTTCGGCACCGTCATGATGGCGAGCGCCTCCCTCGCCTGGCCCAGGACGTTGAACACCGTCGCGGCGATGTGCGACGGTGTCAGCCCGGCTTCCGCCAGCTGATCCGCCGGTGACCCGTGGTCGATGTACCGATCCGGTAGCACCAACGGCCGCCACTGCACCAACCAAAACAAATATTAGGACACCAATACTTTTACAGTGGTCTCTATCCTCCGAGGCGAGTGTGATGCACGTTTTAACACTGGATCGAACAAGACGAGATCTTGCAATGGTGAAACTCACCTTGAGTTTGCCGTCAAGGAGGCCGTCGAGGGCCATGAACTGCGCGACGTGGGAGCCGAACCCGCCGATGGAGCCTTCCTCCACGGTGAGAAGCACCTCGTGGGAGTTGGCCAGCCTCCTGATGAGCGCCTGATCCAGCGGCTTGCAGAACCTCGCGTCGGCGACAGTCACCTTGAGGCCGTGCCGCTCCACCAGCGACGCGGCGGCGAGGCAGTACTGCACCGCCGACCCGTAACCCAGCAGCGCCACCCTCTCGCCCTCCAGCAGCACCCTCCCTTTGCCAACCTGCCAAAACTCCGGCGACCGGCGGCGACCAGTGAGATATATGCATGCATGATATCCGAAAAGCCGGCCATGGAGTTGATACTGGGTGTATGTACGTGCGTCGTACCTCGAGGGGAACGCCTTTGTGGTTGGGTGGCAGCGGGACGCCGATGCCGTTGCCTCTTGGGTAGCGGAAGCAGGAGGGGCGGTCGTCGATGGCCGCGGCGGTGGCGACCATGTGGCAGAGCTCGGCCTCGTCGGACGGGGCCATGACGACCATGTTCGGCAGGCACGCCATGTAGGTGACGTCGAACGCGCCGCAGTGGGTCGGCCCGTCGGCACCGACGAGCCCGGCCCTGTCCATGGCGAACCTCACCGGGAGCTTCTGGAGGTCCACGTCGTGCACCACCTGCACCGGCAACGATGGCGTCGTCAGCAATGGCGTACATTAAAGCAGAGATCAATCGATCGATCGAGGCGCACCTGGTCGTAGCCTCTCTGCAGGAAGGAGGAGTATATGGCGCAGAACGGCTTGAGGCCCTCGCAGGCGAGACCGGCGGCGAACGTGACGGCGTGCTGCTCGGCGATCCCAACGTCAAAGCACCGGTTCGGGAAGCGGCGGAGGAAGTAGTTGAGCCCCGTGCCGCCCCCCATGGCCGCGTGGATTGCGACGATCCTGCTGTCATGCTCCGCCTCAGCGATGAGAGCCTCCGCGAAGTAGTTGGTGTACGACAGCGTCTTCGCCGGCGACTTGAACTGCCTCCCCGTCGCCGGATCGAACTTCGCCACGCCTGGATGCAAGAACACCAAACTCGATCACCTCGCTCTCGCGCACGATGCAACAGGAAACGCAACAGCTCACGACGGCTTGGTTCTCACCGTGGTACTTGTCGGCGGCTCGCTCGGCGTAGGGGTAGCCGCGGCCTTTCTCGGTGACGACGTGGATGAGCACCGGGCCGGTGGTCTTGGTGCTATTGACCTCCCGGAGGATGGTGATGAGGTCGTCGATGTTGTGGCCGTCGACGGGGCCGATGTAATAGAGGCCGAGCTCCTCGAACAGCGTCGAGCCGGAGCCGCTGATCATTCCGCGGGCGTACTCATCCACCTTCGCCGCCAGCTCGTGCACCGACCCTCCGATTTGCTTCGTCACGCCCTGAATTCACAGACACGTGCACAGAAGACGAGAAAATCAAAATTTATTATCTGGGCCGGACTTTCATCTAGGTATGTGTTTGAGGCCCGCATTTGGGAATTTTTTCAGGCCGAAAGAGAAATTTGACCGGCCCAGCCAACTTTTCTTTAAAACCCAAACATCCAGCCCAGTTTAAAAGAGCTAAATAGATTAATAGATGATAGATTGTCTGATTTTGTGATAATATTTAGAGACAAACGAAATGAATTAACTATATAAAGTTGAAAATTTTTCTTTTAAAAATATATCCTAATCAAGTTTTATATATAAATTTTTTTATAAAATTAGAACGCTTAGAAGCTTAAAAAGTATAGCCAACTGACCTGACAGAGAAAACACGCATATACTTTCAGTGGGGTATGCGTGTGTTTGTCCTTCCGTATTTATCTAATGCCTATATATTTCAAGCGTGCATAGAAAACACGCTGTATGGTCCAATTGTGCCCTTGAAATACTCTAATATTGTGGTTGTTAAGAGACGTCTGAAACTTTGTTGAGATACTGGCTTAAGCTGAGGGACAAAAAGTATGGTTCGTGTGCAGTACTACTGTACTCTATAATAGTATAGTTTGGTGATTGAAGCATATAGATTTCATCACCAATTTCTTTCGTGGTGAGTGGATCCATGCGAGACACGTATAAGATATGGGTACGTGGTTCGGGTATGACACAGCTTATTTTGGCATGTATGCAACGCAAACATCAAGCAACTTGCAATTGAAAAAACCGAAACTGACACTGACACGTTTGCTAACGACGACGTACTTCAACACTGCTTCCCGATGCTGTTTTGTTCTAATTTAATTATTGTCATTTCCTCAAAATATGGTCCCAGTTCTTGCCTTAGATTTGGGTGAAAATTAGACGGTTTCTTTTGAAATCCGTGTAAAATTTGACTCATTTCGTAATGCGTTCCAAGCTTATACGGCGCCACTACTTTTTTTTTTTTCTTTTTCACGTGTCTTGCTGGGCAATCGAGCGTTAGCGTTGAACGCTTGTGGTCTTACCTTTGCCACCTCCCTGAGCTCCCTGAGTGGGCGGCTGGACTGCAGCTTGCTGAGGGCGCTGCTGAGCGCGCCCACAGGCGGCACCGGCCCGTCGAGCGTCGCCGTCGGAAGCGACACCTGCTTGTTGTCGTTGAGAATCACGATCATGTCGGAGTCGAGGTACCCGGCGTTGTTCATCGCCTCGTACGCCTGCCCGGCCGTCATGGCGCCGTCGCCGATCACCGCCACCACGTTGTTCTTCCCTCCCTTCAGGTCCCTCCCCACCGCCATCCCTGCCAATCTCGCGCCGGCCAGTTAGCGAGTACTGTCACAAATAAATTGGAATTCGATGGACAGAGATTGGAGGAGGAGGTTACCGAGGGCGGCGGAGATGGTGGTGGAGCTGTGGCCGGTGCCGAAGGAGTCGTACTCGCTCTCCGACCGCTTGGTGAATCCCGACAAGCCGTTGGTCTGACGCATCGTCGGCATCTTGTCGCGCCGCCCCGTCAGGATCTTGTGAGGGTACGACTGTGCAGAGCGGCGAATAAGAAATGGATGGGTTGGTCAGTCCGGTCTCCGAGCTCCGAAGCACCTCACATGGCACGGCACGTTATCCGACCGGAGCTAAGCTAAGCGAGAGCTTACCTGGTGGCCAACGTCCCAGAGGATCTTGTCCTGCGGCGTGTTGAATACGTAGTGGAGTGCGATGGTGAGCTCCACGACGCCGAGGCTGGACCCGAGGTGGCCGCCTGTCTTGGAGACGTGAAAGATGACGTCGGAGCGGAGCTCGTCGGCGAGCTGCTGGAGCTCCTTGAGGGACAGGTTCTTCAAGTGGATGGGGTAGTTGATGGTGTCCAGCAGCGGAGTTGGCGGCCGCTGCGAGTGGTACTCCGCCGCTTCCCTCTCCGTGGACAGCGACGCCGAGATGCACGACAACCTCCGCCTAGGCTGCAATGGCGAATAATGCAGCAGCAGCAGCAGGAAACCGTAGCGTGAGAATAGAGCAGTACAGTAGCAGCAATCGACCAGAGTACAGAGCAAGAGCTTACCTTGGGTGGCCTTCTCTGGAGCTTGTGGAGACTGAGCTCCACAGCCGCCGGAGCGAAATGCCCCTCCTGCGGCAGCGCGCCGACGAAGCCTCTCGGAATGGAGAACGCCGTGAGTGCCATTACTCCTCCTCCTCCTCAACACTGCAACAGCTCAGACGAACTAACCAACGAATCCAGAGAATTCAATTGAACTGTAACGCAACTACGCAAAGTGGAGCAAGGGAGTGAGGAGGTGCTCGCGGTGGTGCGTGTAGTGGAGCAAGATGGTGGTGGGACGAAGATAGCTGATACGAGTAGGAGAGAGGGGTGACCACCGATGTGGAGGAAGGACAACGGCCGGGGGTTGTGTGGCTGCAATTCATTCGCGGCCGTGCATATGTAAGCTCGCTGCACAGCGCCGGAGCATAGTGGAGAAAGAGCTGAGTGTCCTACCAATCTAGTATCCCATTGGACCAGCTGGACAAAGTATCACGAGAGGATAATAGGAGATAAGATAAATCATAGAAATATCAGTCATGGAAAGAAGGGAAAGCGGCACCGGGATTTTTATTTATTTTCTTTAGTGAGGATACGGCAAATGGTACTAAGAGAAATATAGCCCTTCATAAGAACCAAACCCACATCTCCCCTTCCTTTTATGGCCTAAAATCTAAAATCTATCTCCAAGGTTGATTAAAATGCTACCACATCAGTTAGATCTCGGTTAAACTTATCTGTCGATTTTCCCACCACTCACCACTTTTAACTATCGTTTCGTAGAAACGTAATAGTAATAATACAAATAAATAGTAATAATATATCTATGTTTTTTTAACATCACAGTACAAGTGGTTTTAAAAATAATAGATATTGCTCTCCAAATATTAGTATTATAATGTTTTAACTCTCCATATGCAGTAATACAATTGTATTGTATTACTAATGTCTATTCCGTGTTACCATAATTCTATCGTGACGTTATTGTAAAAGTAGAATAACGATTTTAAGATTTACAATAGCATGTTAATAATGTTACTTTAAGAATAAAGTAAAAATCAATATATTTTATAGGAACAATCAATAAGATAACTGTGATTTTTTTAAGAGAAAAAATCCTCGATTTGCTTTCTACATAAGGATGAGATGCAATGAGGGTACATTGTGTGAGAAACAAGAGAGTGAGGCGTCGACATGTATGTGCTAGGATCAGGAAGAAACTAGAAAAATAAAAGAAAATTGTAAAAACTAGAACTTGAACCAATGGCCTTTAAGATGATAGAAACTTTTTTATTACAGACTACTACTTTTTTTATCTTCTTCAAATCAAAAATTAGGATCTGATTCCAAACATTTGCTTTGCCACAATAGAAGAATATTTTTTTCTCCAAAGCCATGGAAAACATAGGAACACAACCATGTTACTGGTATCACCTATCGTTTATTACATTGTTCAAACAAAAAAGATGGTAGATTAATTCATCATTCTTCTCTAGCACTATGGAAGATACAAATTAGTTTTGTTACAATTTCATAGTAATATTATCACAAATTAAGTAACACGCTATGTTACTATAAAACACATAGGTTGTTATTGTGCTCAAACACTAGTGTTATTGTATAGTAGCTGAGATGTTGATGCACAATTTTCACAAGATGAATGTTACATTCACCTAGGGGTTTGATCGGGATTGGACATGTTGGATTCACTTTGACTAGTTTCAAACAAGGTGGGTGATGGGTTTTGAACCTTCGTTCTTACTCCCCTCCTATTCCCTATGTGGGCCACACAACACACTCCCAATGTTCTTGATCCAAGAACACATACACCCCCCTTCCCCTCTACTCCCCTACACGATTGTTAACGTCAAAATTTGGTAAGCCTATAAAAAGATTGGAAAGACAATCGGTCTAATAAAAAAGAGTCCAATTACTATAGGAAAAAATTCGATCGAACGAAGCGAGGAAAGATTCGGTCTAATTATAAAAGACTATCTAAATGAGGCCGAGTCTGAGGAAGAGCCGTGGAACTCATGGTAGGGTAATTTATCTATGTAAATCGTATCTTATATTGATATGAATGTTTAGTTAGTTCAGTAACTTCCTTAGAGATATTTTTCTTTTATATTTTTTAGGAAATAACGTCCAATAGTTGTTATAACCGTGTCAAACTTTATAATATCAGTCTATAAATATAGACCCCCTAGAAGCCTATAAGATATCCTTCAATCAATACAACTTCGGCTCATCGGCACCCTAGCTCATCTAGGTTTTTACCTGTGGGTTCTGTCTCTCGATGCGGGGCTGCATCGGTTAAGTTTGATCTTCAGCAAAGGGGTAAGTCCCGTCACTATCCCGGTATATCTTACTCTGTCTAAGGCTGTGTCGGTTAAGTTCGATCTCTTAGTCAAATCGAGTGTACCACATCACGTCTATACGAGATCTATCGATTTACCAAGCTCTCTCTGCCGTCATCGGTTTCGTGCTGTATCGGTTAGGTTCAACCTACGAGGCTGCTGATAGTATATTGAGCCGTATGCTTGTAAGCCTATGCCCGGCGTTTTATCAGAGTGGTTAGCCGATGAGTTATCTATACCTTGAGCAACATGTCCAGCGTATCGGCTCCTCAGCCGATACACACCTATCTTCAGAGACTTTCATCGAATATTACGCTTAGTGCATCGGCCTTCCGGTCTATGCACGCTTGTCTTCATAGATGTCCTCTCATCGGCTCAGCTAGCCGATGGGTTCACTCCGTCCTTCCTTTAGCACAACCGATCTAGCGTCCACCGTCCTGTTACCATTGGTCTCGATCTCTTACTGTCTCGGTTAGGTCCGATATTCGAGATCGGTGTTAGCAGCGTCATCACTGTGGGCGACAGGTCTCATGCTGTGGAAGGATCGGGCCCTGCTCATTGTTCATCGCCCACCATATTCATAGCGGCATCGGCTTTACAGCTAGTATGTATTTTATACAATTCCTTGTCAGTTCACATATGCCTTCGTTGGCTTTTCAGCCGATGAACGAGTGCTACAGTTTTCGTTGACAACCATAAAAGATTCCGCGTGCTTTGCTATTCTTTGAATATCCTTTGGTGCCTCTATCGGCTTTGTGGCTAATGGATCAAGATCTCGCCTTCGCTACACCTAGAGCAATCACATCCTTCGTCGACATCCGTCTACGCCTTCATTGGCTCTATAGCCGATGGAAGAGCGTCCTAATTCCTATCAGTGACCAGCCAATAGCAAGAACTATACGGACGTGGCCGATTACCAACTCGATTCTATCGGCGGCCAGCCAATAGCGAGAGCTCGTATCGGTCCATCGTCCGACTGATCTGTTCACCTCACCTTCTTGTTAATTGCAGGATTAAATTGACTAGCATGCCCGCACCTACACCGTCGTAACAGAGGGACTAGAGAGCGAGCCAAGGCACGCCTGCACCTACACCGTTGCCACAGAGGGACCCGTGTCGGAGCTAAGCGGACCTCCCAGGCCTCGGCGCGCGTACCTCGAGCCACAGAAAGAAGCCGATAAACCTACACTAGAGCTAAGCAGATCTCCCAGGCATCGGTGTGGTTGCGCCGCGCGCGCAAGATCCGGCGCAACCAACGATACACCCTGACCACACCTCCTCCTGTAGAAAACCATCCACTAGTTTTTTCTCTTTGAAAAATCATCGGTAACTTATTGGTTGTTACTATGTTCTTGTAGTAACATTATCAACCAATAGCAGTAACACGCTATGTTATTGTGAAACTTATAGTCGTTACTGCACTCTTACAGTAATATCATGATGGGATTGTAGTAACATGGAATAGATAGTAGTAACAACAATACTATAGAGTTACAGCACGTGGAGAGGTAAACATCAAAATACCAATATTTGGAGAGCAATATCTCATATGACATGTAATATTTTTTTTAAAACCATTTCTACCATGATGCTAAAAAAGTGCTTATTAAAAGTATCAGGAATATATATTAGCAAGATGGTTGTCAACGTTACTGCAAGTAAGGTGTGGTTTTACTGTATGGTGGCCATCATGTTACTTTGTAGTTACTAGGAGACGAGAGTGGAGAAGAGGTAAATGCAGGGTAAGTGAGTTGGTGGGTTTGACCAAATTTCAATCGACGTGGAGTGCTTTTGATTGACCTTTGACCAAGGTGGAAGGTGAGTTTAGGTCTTGGAAAGAAGGTAGGAGGTAGGTTTGGCCCTTGGAAGCGAAGGGGTATAGAATAGTTATTTGATTGGGGTGTAGAATAGTTTTACAAGACTATTCTACATCCCTCCCCTATATTAACTATTCTACACCCATTTCCTTCCTTCCACTTCCTAGCTAGACCGAGCCCATGCACGAGGCCCTCCCGATTGCGTCGCTAGAAAATCTCTCTCCGTAAGAAAACCATTAGTCACCTCCCCCTCCCAAAAAAAATCGATGGAAGTTCCGTTCCTGAGAAAAAAAAGAAAAATCTTGTTAGATAAAATATCGTGGGAGCCCAATCCTTGTAAGACTCCTCCATGAATTCATGAGAAAATAATAGGAAAAAATATTGTGAGAAAAAAGAAAAACAAATCATGGAAACCTCTCTGTGAAAAAAATAGAAAAAATGCCAAGAGAAAAAACCAGGTTCTTTCTCCTTAAAAAGCCAGCTGGTTTTCCCTCGAAAAAATGCAAGTGTTTCACCCCAAGAGTGCGTGAGTAAGTAGCATCTATTGATCCATCAGGAAAGAAAGAAGAAATAAATAAAATAAAATAGATCATAAATAAGAATTGAACTCTAGGCCTCTCACTCGATTCCTATACATAAAAACCACCATTACATTGCTTGTTTCTATACAAATTACCGTTATTCAAATCTTAGTGTATTTACCCCATGTGTTACTACCAATCCTACCCTATGTTAGTACATCCTTATTGTAACATGACGAGATAAATATAGTAACAATGTGTTTAATGTGTAGTAACTAACTATTTCATTCGCGGCACGCCTAGGCCCACTGAAGCTCCCCTTCTTCCACGTACACTTAACTCATAATAGCTCAATGTCCATGCACATCAGGAAGGCCCACACACATCGTGCTTCTTGGGCCCTCCCCTTCTAATCCCTCCTTGTCATCCGGCTACATGATAGGTGCACACATACTCCCCTTTCTCCACGCACACTCGACTTGCTTTATACCTCACTATCCATACACATCATATAGGCACACACACGTTATTGCATGCTTTCCTCGGACCTACGCTCTGTACTTACTATTACTACATCTATGTAGTAATATTATGTAATAAATATAATAACGACATATCTACTTAGGCAGTAACAAACTGAGCATAGAGTCTATTACTGATATTGTACAAGTTATTGCAACATATATATTACTACTCACCAGCATTGAACCATGATCCCGACTCGTTTTAATCAAGGTGGGAGGTGTGTCTAGTACCTTTCTTGATGTTACTCTCCCATTCCCTACGTGAAACTTCCACCTTGCTCCCTACGTTTCTGATCCGAGCATACACGCGCCCACCCCTCCCTTGCTCGCCTCCTTGCACGGTGCACCACAACCGCACCCCTTCCTCCACCAATAAAAATTCATTCGCTGGTTTTTTCCTTAGAAAACCGCTGATAATTTATTTGTTGTTACTATAAAATTTATTGGATGTTATCATGTTTTTGTGGTAACACTATCAAGCAATTGCAATAACACATTATGTTACTATGAAACTTATAGTCATTACTGCACTCTTGCAATAACGTCGTGATGGGATTGCAGTAACGTGCAACAGACAGCAGTAATAGTAATGCTATAGTATTACTGCTTGTGGAGAATTAAACTTAAAAAAGTCAATCTTTAAAGATAAATATCTCTCACATCATATACTATTTTTTAAACTGTTCGCAACATGGTACTGGAAAAAGAATTTATCAAAAGTAGCTTCATCTTGACTATATTTAGCATTGTTAGTACAAGTAAGATACGGTGTTACTGCATGGTGGTTGTCATGTTATTGCACCATTCATGTGAGATAAGAGCTGAGAAGAGGTGGGTGGTGGGGGCAGTCCACGCAAGTTTTAGCAAGGTATGACTGACATAGGGGTGCTTTGACCAACCTTTGACCGAGGTGGGAGGTGGGTTTTTGGCCATTGGAAAAGAGTGAGAGGTGGGTTTGGTCCTTGAGAGAGGGTGTAGAATAGCTATTATATTTACCACTCCACTCCACTCCCCATCCCATCCCACACTCCCAGGTGCACCCCACTCTCCCATGCATGGGGCATGCCGCGCTAGCTTACCCCATGTTGTGCCTCCCTTTAACTCACACAATCCTCCTTACTGCTCCACTATCTCCCTCCTTCTCTCCAAAAAAATAAAACCAATCTCTCTCTCCCACGGTATTCCCTATTGATCCTCCCCTCTCCCTATATAGAAATAAAAGAAAATAGAAAAAAGTTAGGACTTTGAACCCATGACCTCCTAGTCCATAGGTAGGAACTCTAACCAATTGATCTAAGTAAAAGAGACTACTACTTATTTCTTTTGTATCTTTAATCAAATTAACCAATAAACCATGTTACTGGTATCACCTATTTTTTAATAAGTTGTTCAAACAAAAAATATGGTATATTAATTCTAGCACTATGGAAGATACAAATCAATATTTTTACAATTTCATAGTAATATCATCACGGAATTGCAATAACACACTCGATTACTTGAAAACACATATGATGTTACTGGGCTCAAGCACTAATATTACTGCACAATTTTAACAAGATGAATGTTATGTATATTTAGGGGCTTAGCCAAAATTAGATATGATGGATTTACTTTGACTAGTTTTAAGCAAGGTGGGTGGTGGGTCTCCCATCATGCTCCCAATGTTCTCAGTCCGAGCACACATGGGCCCACCCCTCCTCCGCTCCTCCTCCTCGCACGGCGCACCGTGACTGCACCTCCTCCTCATCCTATAGAAAACAATTCATTGGTTTTCTCCCTAGAAAATGCCAATAACTTATTGGTTGTTACTGCAAAATTTATTGTTGTTACTAGTAGTAACACTGTAAAGCAATTGCAGTAGCATGCTATGTTACTGTAAAATTTATAGTTATTACTGTACTCTTGTAGTAACTTTGTGAAGGAATTGCAGAAACATGTAATAAACAGTAGTAACAGTAATACTATAATATACTACTCATGGAGAGTTAAATTTCAAAAAAAGCAAGCCTATGAAGAATAGTATCTCTCACATTATGTACTATTTTTTAAAACCATTTACACCGTGATGTTAGAAAAAATTGCTTATCAAAAGTAGATATGTCATGACTATATTTAGCGTTGTTGTTGTAGGTAAGCTGTGGCGTTGCTGCATAGTAGCCATCGTATTACTACACTATTCCTATGAGACAAGAGTTATGAAGATGTGCATGGAGGTTAGTCCACAGGAGGGTTTGATTGAGGTCTATGACCGAGGTGAGAGATGAGTTTTGGGCTTGGAAAGAAGTGGGAGATGAGTTTGGCTGTATATAATAGTTCTTCTATAGTGGTGTAGAATAATTTTGATATATATATATATATATGATTATATTAAAAAAATTTAGAACTCATGACTTCTATTAAATTCACAATATGTGAGAGGCTTTCCAGCACACTTAAATTAGGGCAGTATTTTAGTGCCGGGACAACCTAGCTAGTATTTGCTATAGAAATTATATTTTAATTTTTCTAATTATAAAGAATTTTAATGGGTTATCTACCGACGAGCCTAGGCGGCTGCCTGGGGTGGCCAGACGGTAGATCCACCACTGGATTAGGGAAGACAACCAAATGAGAGTAATTGTGACGGTAAACATTTCTTCTTGCCCTCTAAATATATTTCTTGTTTGTCCGCTTATCTGCTATTTCATTCGCCTTACTCGGTATCAATTTAACCTGTACATATTGTCCTACAAATGCTGATGGAATTCTAATAGAAGAGGTCTTAAACTCCAATGCCCTGGATTTTTTTTTCAAAGTTGTTTTGTTTGAAGATTGTCGCTATGATGGCGTTATCACTGAGATATATCACATTCGTCAAATTGATGTGGATGCATATCCTTTAAGCCACCCAAAGACCTGCAAGTTCTGCCTGCAAGGGTGAAGAGAAGAGTATTGAAAGCTTTTACCCAAAGTGCCGCATGTGTAGCAGGGTCATGAATGAAAATTCCAATTCCTGTTTTCCCCTCTAGCCAGGAAGCATCAACATAACATCTAGTTCCTGAAGGTATAGGAGAAAGAGTTGTGACATCAGAGAAAGAGTGATATTGGTTGGTGCTGTCACCTGAGTCCTCTAGGCTTACTTGTTGAGCATAGGTTGAGATCATAGCCTGCGCCGCTTGACACACCTCAAAGGATTCCCAGTTTTTTGTTTTAAAATTGAAATCATTCATAGCTTTCCAAATCTTCCAAAGCATGATTGTTAAGAAAGGAAGCAGGTCTTAAGCATTCCCACAATCCTACTCCCTAGAATGTAAGCCATGATATCTTGCACCTGTTGATTACTGCTGAAACCGTCTGTTTTAAGATTAAGCTAGGAGATAAACCAAATTAGCCTGCTAAAAGCATATTTGAAGAAAATATGGGTTTCATTTTCAGAAATATCACATGTAGCACAATTCTCTGAGGTGATTGGAATTCTGAGATGTAGGTTTACAGCAGTGGGGAGGGTATTCCTGAGAAGCCTCCAGATAAAGGTTTTCACTCTAAGAGGAATGTCTTTATGTTTCAAGTTCTTTTAAATAGATTGATGGCCAGAATACTCACATTGTTTGGACTGGGATGTAATTTCTTATAAACTTGCTTGTATACACTTTTCGCAGAGCATTGTCCTGATGATGTATACTTCCAGCAGAGACTATCTTCCTAATCCTGTTGAGTGATTTGTAGCTGCAAAATAGATTGTGTAGCCTGATCATCAGAAATGTTAGCAATTTTTTCTGTCCCATTGTTCGTCTTGATTCCATAAATCTACAATCAAAATATACAGTTATTAGTGTATTAGATATATGATACTATATAAATATACTTACCTCGATATAACCATCATATAATGAGTCCTATAAAACTCTAAAATAAATAAGAAAGAAGTCTTAAATAAAAAGAATATAGTCCTACTTACATCCAATCAAAACATAATATTATACTAAACAAAGACACCTGAGAAAGACACCTGAGAGTATAAATAAGCCCTTAGCTTTATTTATATCCCCGTATCAGCTGGTCGATATATCTCAAAACATACTATGCTTCATTTCTAATAGACATGTCCTCTAAACAACTGCCAGATGGAAGATTTAGACAAGTGCTCCCTGACTTTGAGAACGGAACTCCAGAAGGATGATTTGAGGATTATATTAAATATAAGCTTAGATCACTTATAACATATGCCATTGTGCAAATTGTTCAAGAGCAAATGTAATCTAATTACATATAATATCCTTAGTATGATTATCGGCTAAGATTATTTATGAATTACTCATGCCGTGCTTTTAAAAATATAATTTCTTCAAAAACTTTCTACGCAACTTAGTTTATTTGTTCTAAGTTTATGATATATAATATTTAATTCTTCCATATAAGCAAATCGATCATCTGTCAGCCTTCATTTGCATTTCATCTAAAAGAACACATCGTCCTTTTCTTATATCACAAAGAAAATTATAAGAAATTTATGTCCTATGATAAATTATGATTTATTGTAAGTACGTTTGATTCTTCGTTTTTGGTTAAAAAAGAGAGGCCTAGACCCTAGAGGGATTCATGATATTACAGGATTATTTATATCATTGATTGGTCTCAGCTGATGAATGTGTAACGAACTGCCCGTAGTAATCATTTTTGGGGGAAAAAGGATAAATAGATTTTTTTTTGTTTGAATCTTTTAAGAATTTTTTTTTGCTAAATAATCACTTGGAACAAAAATTGAATACTGTTGAATTCTATAAATTATGCAATGGCTCAATCCGTGGTATTTTTTTAAGGAAATTTGACGTAAGATCCAACCACATGGAAAGTTTTATTAGAGTCTCTCTCTCCTTAAATTCATGTGTTTTTCTGTGGTATGTCCAAATGGCCATTTTGAAATTTGTAATCCTCTACTTTACATTTTGTATCCATATCAAAATCCTTTGTTTTTCTTATTGATGTGTTTTCTCAATCCTACATCTCAAAAGGGCTCCTAGAGTTGTTGTGGTGATATATTGTATTAACTATTGCTTATGGCTATGCCTCCTTCTCAATGCATTTCCTGCAAAATAAAGGGAAAATATGAAAAATTGCTTGCCAACTTCTAAACTACATTTTTAACCATTGTACCATTTTTATATAAAAATAGAAAATGGCTTTATTTATCTTCTATCTAACAAAAGTAATTGGCATCTATTACCTATTTTTGTTGCAACAGACAATCAGCTTGTCACAATTAAAACTTTTAGTCAAAGTCTTACATCAGAGATTGAGAAAGTAAAAAGACTTTCTCATTTTGTTTCAAATTACTTGTAATTCTAGATTTATCCAACGTCAAACATTCTATCTTTGAACATCAAGTCTAACAACATATGAATTACATATTATGAAGTATTTCTAATGGTAAATCTAAAAACATAAGTCTTATGATGTTAAACTATATAAATTTTTAAAAATTTATGGTCAATCATATAAATGCTTGACTTTAAACAAACTAATTTGAGATGGAGTATAAAATTTTATATCAAGACGAAATAATTGATCTCTGGAAATACAACATAAGGATTGTATAGAATCCCCCACTATTTGAATACGATTTGTTTAAGCAGAGATTTTGGAATGAAATTAATACAATATACTAAATTAAGAATTCAAGATGGTTACAACTTCATAGTACATATTAAATCCAAAATTTCGAATCATTAAATTAAAAAAAATAAAACTAAAGAGTCTTTGATATATAGATGTCTTCAATTATATATTTTATTTAACAGGATCCACCCAACTAATCACCCCTGTGGAACATTGATTGAGCTTAGCATTCAGAGGTGTACGGTATCATGACTTCCTAAAATTTATAGTCACCCAATTAGAGCAAGTATAATACATAACTATAAGCAACCTACAAGTACTTTCTTACACATATGGAGGAAAAAGAGAATATGTGCTAGCTCTTATATAAGAGCTAGCTCTATACATATATATATTTCAAGAGAAATACATCAAATAGATAAATGAGGGAGAAGATGATAAAAATAAAAAACCTTATAACTAACTTATAAATATTGACGCTAATGCTAATTTTTAAATAAGCTTATAGTTAACAAGTAGCTTTCCTATTAAACCTGCTCAATGGATCGTATCGATTCGCTACAGTACCCAGCGAGCATTGACTGCACACAGTATTTATACTATTGCATTATTGCTACGATATGTATTTATACTATGCTACAATATTTCCCTATACCGAATGCAATCATGCAGATCTGTTTGGCCCCCTCAAAGTTGAAGGATCTGGTTCCAGTGCCTGTCATACCGTATGAGCATGGACAGTGACCCTAGTCCGCATGACAGAGACCAGGCATGGTCGCATGGACGCCACATATCTCATCTGGACCGACACGCAATAGCACGAAGCAACTCGGTAAACGTCGCCCCAAACGTGACGTACGTGTCAGATCCCGAGCTGCACGCACGTCCAACGATCGCCTACGTGGAGCACGTACGTTTTTGTGCATTGCATAATGGATTAATGGTGTTTCCAACCGAAAAAGGCAGACGTGCGTGCGCTCCAGGGAAATCACCTAAGCGGTGCACGCGCGCGCGCGACCGCCCGGGCATGTTGACTCGACTGGCGAACGTGGAGAGGGCCGAGCGCCGCGCCGTGGGGGTGACCGCGTCGCGCGCTCGCGTTGGCCGGGCGGCCGAGGCCCGGAGACGGTTGCGTGCGCGTGATGATGACTCGCGTTTAGCAGGCATTCCTCGTTAAAGACCAACAGGTCAAGGCTGTATACTATGGCCGGGCGGCCGGAGGCCCGGAGACGGTGCGTGCGAATGCGTCATCGCGGCTGGCACGGCATGGCAGGCAGGACGTAGCGGCCCCGTCCGCGATGTGTCACGACGCGATGCGTCCGCGCGCGCTCCGTCCGTGGTCGTCGTCGGTCGTGCCGTGCCACTACGTGCGGTGGGGCGCCGGCCGATGGAAGGAGGGCGTCACGCACGCACGACGCACTCGGTGCCTCGGTCGGACGATTGGCCTGCCGCACTGCGGGAGTGGGGGCGGTGGTGGGAGTGCGCGTCGGCACCGGTGCATGATGGACGGCGGGCACGCCACGCGGCGCGTGTTACGAGCGTGTTGGGCGGTCGGTTCGATAATCGACCAGCATGGTGCCGTCTGTGCTGTTGAGTGTTCAGCCCTATACTCCTACTACTAAACAACTGCAAAATCCACACGAAATTTTGGAAAAGCCTCCGCTCAAAAACCGTAGTTTCACACAAGAAAGTATATATCCCATAAGCCTCACGCGTTGCAATTGCGCTGATATCTCAGATCAGGATCTCCCACTAAAGCGATGATATTCCAGTGGAGCTGGGCATCAGTGCTTGGGATGGGGCGAACACGCTCGGGGCTCCTCCAGCCGTACCACCCTTGTGCAAGGCACCGAATCAGGATGTTCCTCGCTTATTTGTTTACTCCTCGTGGCTACTGCATAGGTTTCAGTTCACCTGGAACCTCCAAAGGCTACCCTAATAGTACTCCTACTCTACTCAATCATGCAGTGCCCTAGATCTCTCAAGGTGAAGGTGCATCGTTGAGCCCAGGACAGCATATATCCGGTCAGTGTCGTGCACCTCGTGTGACAGACAACAAAAAAGAACGGTCATTTGTTTGTTGCAGCAAACCATCGGCCGCTGCCTACGCCCGGAGGCCGGAACCCCGGCCGGCGAGACGCCGTTGGCAATCTGCCTGACTTCTCGCCCCATTTGCATTGCACACGGATACTGCTCCTACATCATACACAGACTTGTTTTCATAGACAATATTCTGCCTACGCGGAATACATCACGTACTGTAGTAAGAAATCTATCGAGATTTTTGGGTGAATAGGCTGATGGTGCAAGGGATGGGAGAAAGATGAGGAGCATAGGAAGAGTAGATTGTGGTGGAATAAGTTGACTGAGACAGGGCCACATGATATCGCACGGGGCTTCAGCTGCGCTGGCCCGGCCGTCGACCAGGGAATATATTTAGCGCTACCGGCTGCTGCTCCCATTCCTAACCGCGTACGAATCGATGCGATGCACACCACGCCGAAACGGGACGTGAAAAGACGTGCCCCCGCACTCTCGAGTGCCCTGCCAATCCGCCATGTCAAGCCGCCACACCGAGCCACAAAAAGCATAGTCAAACGCGGCTGGAAGAGAGCACGAGACGAGCCATCGGCGCCGGCAACAAGCGAACTGGCTACAAGTATCTGGCCATAGCTGGACTAGGTGCGCAGGTACAGACGCAAGTGGTGATTTGTCAAGTTGACAAGAGGGGAAGATGCGCAGCGGCCTTGACCTTGGCTGGGTAACGAGTACGATGGAACGGGAGGAATGTTTGGCAGGCCAATTTATTCTCGGGCGATGTTGATGTAGTACTCCATTCAGCATTTCAGGTTTCCGGCTAGTAGTAGTTCGGCTAATCTCGAGAGCGTAATGTGCTCCTTCAGATACAACCCCCATCCCATAATACCACCTAGTAGCCACATACTAGTACTCCATGTGCTCCAAAATACTCCCTTATCTTTTACCTATTTAAAAAATTGAAGATGCTTCTGTACTCATCGTCCCTTCGTCCGTCGTCCGACTCTGTATCCATATCGGTTCGCAATGCGCGCGTCGTCGTTGTCTGACTCAGCCCGCGAGAACGCGATGGGCACGCGGGAGGTTGGAGCTAGCGATGCGCGCGTGATCGGTTCGGAAACGTTGCGAGTGGAACACGAGATTGGCAGCTCCTTATTTTGGGCTGGCTCGATGAAAACAAAGCCCACCTTCTCAGCCCACGTAACACTTAGTTCAGATTTGTTTGCATTTGATTCAAGATTTTTTTTCACACGTGTAAATGCAAAACGGATCGAACTTTGTACACACAGCTCGCGGCATGTCCGTTTATTTTGTGTAACTGGAATAGAACTCATCCATGCACGATTATTTTCAGCAAAAACTGAACGTTGTTATTTTCAACATACGATAACCTTCAACTATTTAGGATGAAACGATTTTTCGGACGTTCGTTATCATATTTCTAAATTGTGATAAAAATTACCTCCTAGCCCTAGGTCCGTACATTCATCCCATCAAATCCTTTCCTCTCCTCTCACTCACTAGCTAGGATTTGGTGTGCTATCATCAAATAAACACCATCTCTTCTTCTACGCAACCACCTTACTAGCTCAGCTATTTGTTGAGCATGTTCTCTTTTCTCAACTTTTTTATATTTTATTCTCATATCAATTGTATTCTGATATTAATTGTAAATGGATCTAAGGCACAGAAACAGGAAGTGAGTGGCAATATATTGGCAATAGATGTTATGCCACCAGATCCGTTCCGATATGGTGTGAAATTTTCTACAAAACATTAAAAGATGTTGAACCTCGATGGACAAGAATAGGTTGTTTTAAACAAGTTACCTATCAGGTTCATGTGAAGAATATGTCTTAGATCACAAAAATTGAATCATAATATAATGTTTAGCATAAGTTTAGTTTTCCCCATTGCAACGCAGAGTCATTTAGCTAGTTTGTTCATAAATATAAGGGATTTTGGATTGTTTTTTTAGAGATTAATGATGTAAATAAAAGATGTCTCACATTAAGGGCTCATTGGAATCGCAAGATTGAAAAACGAAGTAATAGGAAAACACATGATTTTGATATGAATTCAACTGCAAAACAGATAATTACAACACACAGGTAAAAAGACATGAATGGTTGTTTAAATAGACCACATGGAAAACGTAAGAATCAGATGAGAAAGTTAGACTCAAAGGAAATATTTCAAAAGGTTGGAGATTTTGCTAACTTTTCTCTAAAGTCTTTATAGGATTGTTCATTCTATAGGAATTTCAAAGAAAATGATATGATTCAATTCTTTGTTCCAAAGCCCTTCCTATGAGTTTTTCAATCCTATGAGTTTTCTATATTATTCCTACAAATCAAAGGCCCTTAAACAATAAGTGGTTGGAGGTGGGATATTTTATAGGACAAGATGAGAATAAATTTGAATAAAAGGCAATTGATATGATAAGTAATACTCTAAAACATTATATATCCGTGGAGAAATTAAAAAAAGGATGAAAATCCCCTATATTTATGGACATAAGGAGTAGAAGTATTTCTAGAATTCAAAATTTGTATCTAACATAAGAATTTCTAGGGCACTAATTTGAATACATGAAAATTCAAGCATTTTCAACAATCAGAAGCTTGAGAAGGAAATTTAAGCAATTTAAAATTAAAATTGACTAATGATGTGATTAAAGAAAATCTTGTCTCAACATTAATCATTTCTAAACAATATAAAAAATATTTATATTTTAAAACAGGAGTGGTAGTTACATTGTCTAAAAAAATAGTAGCTGGATATGGAGTAGTACTACAAGTAACAACAATTCTACCACATGCTTTATACATAGATATTTATACATATAAAAAACTTCATACTATAAAAATTTGAAACAAATTCAACAGTGGGTTACTTCGGCAAAAAAAGTTTAAACATATAATTTTATTATAATAGAAAACATTATACGTAGCAAATTTATAAATATATATTTGTGTATACTGTGTATAAAAATTATGTACATATAAATAAAAATATATATATATATATAACAAATATAAGAAAATATATATGTATATATAAAGACAAAACATACATGTGGGTTGTGAAGCCCATGTGCCTGGTACTCTTACCACTCAGATTCGGCCTTTGTAGCCCACTCTGAATAAAAAAGACCAGCTACGCGAAAAAACACTTAAAAAACAAAGCCCACACATCTCGTGGAGAAAAGAAAAGGAGGGAGAACTCAGCCGAAAATAGATAACAGGCCTGGCGGAGCGCATCCGTTTGGGTCAAAATTGGCAAATCCGGGTCACGCTCGCGGTAGATTGCGCATTAGTCTTTTCGCTTTTGAAATCCATCACAATTTCACCATTCCCAACTGAAAAGGGCCAGCCAAGCCGAAATGATCTCCATCATAATTGCGTTAAATTGGTCATCCATGCATCCGTTGGGAATTACAGGACAACGCAATTTTAGTTTCGAGCGGGTTTCTCGATTTCGTTGGACAATTTTACTGGAGCACCCAATAAATGGAACAACGGGAAAATTGCAAAGCCTACAACAACGCGCAAAGCAAGATAATCTTAACGACAGTACCACTGTTCTACACAGATCATTGAAGTCAATAAAGCAGTGGAAGGCCAAAAATGCAGCTCAACGAAACCAGGGAACTACTAGCCCACATGTAAAAACTTCTCGCCTTGAGCTTTCAATATTTTGCAGGAGTCTAGTAAGGCAATAGAAGCGAGAACCCTCCAAGCGAGCCCATCATGCAAGAAAGAAGAATTTTCAACCGAATTAAGATAGCTCCCCACCGAATTTTCTCATTAAAGAATGTTACACCCCAAGCTCAACCAGTTAAGCACATCCATGGGTGCCACTCGCACGTTTACAACAAGCAGGGATGCAACAGGAAGGTCAATTTTAATTATGAAAACACTGAACATGCCAGAACAGTCTACATTCAGTGTAAGGCTCCACTTAACCAAGTACAATGCCAACAACTTTAACATGAAACTTTTTAAAACACTAGTATGAGCGTAGAATAAAGAGAACATTGACGGGGTGGAAAGTCCAAATGAGAATGCCATAAGTTACGTTTGATAATTCAAAAACATTAACAGGATGATACAATTTCTACAGTACACTCCGCTAAAATGCTAATCCCCCCAGGTAAGCAAAATTGAGAAAAGAGGACATCTCTTCAAGTGGGGAAAACAACAAATGATGTAAAGCAAAGAAAAAGTCATGAAGCCATCTAAACAATATTTGAATTACCCTGTGGTAGAAGCAAAAGAACCCTAAGATCCGTTAGCTCCCAAAACAAACACATAGGAGTACTTCATTGGAATGACCCCGCCTCCTTCAACCCCCTCCCAAAACAAAAGCAGCATTGACAAGACAGAACAAGTAAATCAACGGATCACCAAAGAACAGTTGGTGAGCTATTTGTTCAGAGAGATTGGAGCGTCCATATTTAATTTAAGCCACGATTTCTTCAATTTCTTCCTTCATTTTTCATGCACAGCATTCACAAAAAGATGACTAATCTCGGCCAACAGTTGAGGATACACAAACACAGTTCAATACACATGTAAAACTTGTCAACCAGCTGGATCTGAGACCAAAACAAGAACAGAAACAAATAACATCTTTTACTTTGTTTTATTCGATGGCTTCTTACCTACAGGGTAGGGGAAACTAGGAAGATCCTCCCCTGCAGAAAGAAGGCCAATCATAGGGTCGGGGTGATGGAGAAGGATCCATTGGAAAATTGCTGTCATGTAACCCAGCAATGCCTGGACCACCAAGGTTCCCAGATGGTCTTGTGGATCTGCCACCCATGAACATGGTTGACCATGTGTCGGACAGCCATTCACTCTTCACTGCAGGGTTTAACAACGTTGTGTCAAGGCTCCAGTCTATTGAGGTGTAGTCACATGGTGATGGCCCATTAGTTCTCCAATCAGGACGAGATAGAGATGAAGATTCAGACGAGCTCCGCCCTCGAAACAACCCAAGTGATGAAGCCACACCAAGGGAAGGTGATGTACCTCCAGAGCCCCAGGTACCACCCCAACCATTAGCAGCCAGCTCTATAGGATTGGAAACAAAACTTTGTTGATGGTTTGCATGCACAAACTGCTTGGCAGGATTAACACCATCCAAACTCATATTTCTTAGCCCATTACCTAATCGACCATTCAACATCATATCCACACCTGATGCACCATTTAAGTACCATTCCCTTGGAGGTTCTGACGCAAACATACTATGGCTTGTAGAAGGCAGGCTTTGTTTGGCAGCTGAAGATTGGGGACGCTGCATTACAACTACCGACTCTCTCAAATTTCCATTATGCATTGCAGTTTTCACCTCATTGCCCCCTGCCACATGTCGCGTTTCAGACTTTATTTGAGATGCTGCAACAGGTAAAGGAGATGATGTGATGTAAGAAACTGATGGAACCGAATTAGCATTAAGCCTCCTTTTCTCAGGTTGCACAAATTGTGGCTGGCCCATCTCTGGCTTAACTGGTAGAGCCAATGGTCGAAAGCCTTTAACTGCATGTTCCTTTGGACCACTACCACTTAACAAAAGCTTGTAGTTTAAGTCCTCGTCTCTCCTCATTTGCTGAGCCCCAACTGAAGAAAATCCATTCGTTTGAGGCCTAGTTGGGTTCTGTGCAAGCATGAGCTGTGCTTTGTTAGCCAGGCCACTTGAATCACCAGATCCTTCAGGCTTAGATGCAGTTGCTGTTGATTCTTGCTTCTGTGTCTTCAAAACCTCTTCAGCCTTTTCTAGATCACCCTCAGAAGAAACAACAGCCCTTTCAACCTCTTGCTTTGTACACTTATATTTAACCTCCAGGGTCACAATCTTTGCAAGTTCATCAGTTATATCAATCTTCAAATTAACCCCAGGCTGTTGATCTGCTGTGGTTTGCTGTTTGGTTTCCTCACTTGCATCAAAGTTGCATAGCCAGGCAACAGACTCCTCAAGGCAGCCCTCATTCTGCATAAGGGCCATTGTTGCTTGATCTGATGAGAAACCCATAGCAACAAGCTTCTGAGCAAGTGCCTCCAGCTTTCTCGACATTAGGTATCCCTTGCAACGGTCATGTAATTCCTGGGCACGCCTCTCCTTCTGCCTTTGATGCTTCTTCTCATTCTTCTGTCTGATCTTCTCACGTTTATCAATATCACATCCTGGAACAGAGTCCACTCGAGGTGCAGTACTTGTTGATTTTTCCTTTGGATCTTCTGACTCACCAGAACAGCTACCATTGTTAGAGGCACAATCAAGGTCCCCTGTACCATGGGAGCTACGAGAATGTTCATCTATCTCATCTGTATTCCTTAATTTGTCATTACCCTGGCTAACCAACAAAGAGGATGATGGCTCCAACAGATGGAATTTTCCAGAAAAGTTGTTATAGGCACTTGCAACTGTGCCATTCCCCATAGGCTTTGCTGCAACCTTAGGTTGCTCTTTTGGTGCCTTGGCAGCTGATCGGTCTTTGGACTTGGATTTGGATGCAGATGGCATTTTCAACCGATGATCAACCTGTTGAATACCTGCAGTCCAATTTTCAACCAAATAGTTATAGCTAGAAAAAATTCATAGGGCTTATTGCAAAGAAAATCATGGCATATGCCCATCTAAGGACTCTATTTTTTAAATAGAATAGCATAGGTTGGAGCATATGGAACTTCAGTATGGCTATGATGTTAAAACTAGTTTGATTAAAAACTTGACATTGGAATACTCATCAGATACCTACTGACAGCAAAAGTGAAATAAATTTACATCTAACATATAATACTAGATGGTGGTAAGAACAAACACCTAGTCTAGATTAGAATCCTAAATAAGCCCTTCTCACTTTGACACGTTAGTCAGTACAAACTACAGCTTGTGCTTAGAGAAGCATAACTCAACTAGATACCGAGAGTTTCTTAGAGCAGTTGGTAAAAACAAGAAGCTATTCACAACAATAGTAATATAATAGTTCTCTCAAGCACAGAAGAAACATTCAAGTTCGTGCAAAGTACACATCCCTTCCTGGCAGCGGTTAACTAAAAATAAATTTTCCTATTGGTAAAAGCATATAACGATTTACATGAAAGCAATTGCAATTCAGCAGAAACCTCTCCAACATAAACAATAACAACAAACTTGAATTTCACAATCAAATATATCAGATCCCTCAATGTTGTTCTTCAACAGCTGAATTTAGAATAGGCAAAAGGAGAAAAATAGCCCATAAAGAACAGGCAAAGATTTAGAGCCCTGTTAATTCCTTAGTGTTGATTCCATTTCATTCACAGTGGCTGCAAATATGATAAACTTATAGTTTACAAACAATGGCTGGGAAGCAGTACTAATCTTCTCCACAAACAGGGTAGGTCTAAACACCATTGAGGACATCAATCATTGCTAAATAAAAAGAGGATTAAACAAAGAATGTAGCATATAGAAATTTATATATTTAACAGTCCAGAAAAAAATAGATAGCGTGCTAACTCAAGCCTATGTTTACATAAAATACATCAAATCACCACAATCCATATGACAGCCAATGCAACAGTAATTAAGATGCATGATGAGCTGATAGCAGAAGCATGTTAAGTTGCTCGCAAAACGACAACTAGTGCAATCCCCTTTGTTTTACTGAAACTAAATCAGCTACATTTTGGCAATATGTCCATTTGACCATCAATCTCTGCCCATCTTATAGCTTTATTATCATATATATACCATCTACATTACTGCTTGTTTGGTCCACATGCAACAACAAATCTGGTTATTCACTACATAATTACAGAATCCAAAGCCGTCTGTCCTTAGGATTAGCTCGAAGGATATTTTCCTCTGTTACCTTTTGTAGGATTCTCAAATCAGAATCAGAATCTTATAAGTACCATAATAATAAGTTCGATCTCATAAAGGTTTGCACTTAATATATCCTTTAAAATAGATTTTGTGTTTCTGTCACCACCTACAATCTAAAACTAATTATCAGAAAGCAAACAAACAAAACAAAACAGAGAAACTTTTCCCTGCCATGTAATACCCTAGAACAATAGCTTGCACAGTTTCACTAAAAACATAGCGAAATGGAAAGGGTCCCTGGAATCCATAGCACGCCACTCCACCCCAAAAACGAAATTCACAAAATTTCTAGGCATGCGGCGCCCCTCGAGTCCAGGCCACCTGCGAAACACCCTCCAACTCCGACGCAACAGGGCCCCCCAACCGCCGAATCAGACGGTCCCCTGGCGCCAAAACACCGCCCGCGCCCCGAAATTCCGCGGCGGCGGCGGTTCCCACGCCGCAGTCCCATTCCTCCACCCGCGCGGATCAACCCCCGGGGCCCCAGGCGTGTCGCCCGAATCGGAACCCCGAGACAGAGAGGGATCAGGGAGAGGAGGACGAGGAAAGAGGAAGAGGACGCTTACCTAGTGCGTCTGTGTCGGACGGAGACCACGAGAGGCGGTAGGGTTTTGGCGCCCGGCGCTGGCGGCGGAGGACGGAGGGCGGAGGCGAGATCGAGAGGGCGAGGGGGGTGGATTTGGCGGAGTTAGGGTTTGGTTGACGCGGGGGCGCGGATGGCTGTAGAAGAGAGGGACGAGAGCGAGCGAGCGAGCGGGCGAGCGAAGCGAGGCGAACGAGAGGGGGGAGAGCAGAGGGGATCAACCGATCAGATGGGGCGCGTGAGGGGTTCGTCTCGTTCGTCTGGTTCGGCCCGGCTAGCCTGTGTCGCTCGCGTGTGGTCTGGCGTGTGGTGTGGGTGGGAAGCCTCGCCTGCGTCTTCGCTGCTATCGCCCCGTCCGCGTGGGTGGAAATGGAAAGGGATTTTTGGTTGGAAGTGGGCGGAATGGAAGCTTCTGGTCCAGCCCAGCGGCAAAAGCGCAAACACTGGATTTGGTTGGTCTGGTTGTGCGGCCGGCTCCCGCCATAGGATTTTTTTATTTATATTTTTTATTGAAATATTTTTAAAAATATAATTTTATTTGAAAATTTTGTAGATCTGTATCCTAATATTTTATAGGAGGTTTAAAAAAAACGTTTCGATTGGTCACATCACTCTTGCATCTTAGTGGTTGAGAACTTAATGCTGACAACCCTTCTTCTATATCCTTCATGATACCTACTATATGTAAAATTGTTTTCGTGCTAAGTAAAACATATCCATGTACCGTCGATAATACATATATTGCTCTTTTTTAGGTTACGTGAGATTGATATTCTTTTGTTGTGTAGGCTAATTCCTTTTGTTGTGTAGGCTAGTTGAGTCCGCAGTACATGAAAAGGACCTAGTAAAGAGATGGTTCGTAGGTCGTTCTCTTATCGTATCACTTCTAGATCGCTGAAGGCTAGAGACGCATATGTTCCACCTGTCATGTGGAAAGATAGCCCCTACACTTCATAACGTCTTATACCTTCTTGGTCTTTCTCTCGTGTGGGATGTAGTACATCTGGTTGACAGACTTTAGCGATGTCGCGATGACATTTAGGA
The DNA here is from genome assembly GCA_030770085.1 of Oryza coarctata. Classification (NCBI taxonomy): domain Eukaryota; kingdom Viridiplantae; phylum Streptophyta; class Magnoliopsida; order Poales; family Poaceae; genus Oryza; species Oryza coarctata. The sequence continues at coordinate 14,255,603 of CM061471.1, forward strand.
GTGTTTCGTTCACGTTCAGCGCATGTCTAGTATTGCTGCTCCAGTCACACTCCCTCACTACACCATGAACAGCCTCATCTAGGCATGGGTACTTAAATTCATTATAAGTAAAGCAGTTGTTATGGTGTTTTATATATAATTAAGCCTAATTAATTACTAATAAAAATAACCTTCTCCTTGCAAAGGCTGATCAACTCCATCCTAAGACCGATAACTACTCGGTACGACAGAGTTTTGAGGCATACTTGATATGGCTTTTTGGATGGGTGATATTCACTAGCACGGTGGGCCACATTATGGACAAGATACTTATTCACTATGCTCACACGATCATCGTTGTTGAGGACAGGAGCATACCTCAGTGGAGCTAGGGATCCTTTGTCCTCATAGCGAGGTACCGGGATCTTTGTGACATGTGCACAAAGACTGACCTAGATTCTTTGATCACTACCTGTCCACTACTTCTACAGCTTTGGGCGATTAAGCGGTTCGCGATTGGCAGACCAGTGGTGGACCACATCACCTACAACAATGACATATACACATAAAGGCCACCCCAAGGACTTTCTCACGATGGGGACAGTGTGGTGTCATCGTCATGTACATAATGTGTTAATTCAGTTTTCATATCTTAAAAAATGGCTAGCTGACACTTCCTATCATAGTCTGCAGTGACAATAGGCCCACTTGTAGATCGTGAGGTCCTACTTGGACTTCATGCTAAAGATCGATCGGATGCAGTCGAACGGCATCATCTAGGAGCATAACTCCTTCGATCATGATTACCTCACGACAGATCAAGACATACTCCTCCTAGCTTGCAAGAGCTCCACCACCATACACACAAGAGCCGCATGCTTTGACTCCTATGTAATAGGTTCGCACTAGCCGTGGCATCCTAGCCAACTAACTCACCTACTCCTAGGGTCATGTGTAAGGGCAGGGGAGGAGGATGAAGAGGGGTAGAGGAAAAACCTAGGGCCAGTAATATGTTGTGCTATTTGTACTTACTATTTATAATACTTTGTATTTATTGTTTCATCTCTATATACTCATATCATTTACTTAGTGTTAATACATCACTTTCACACTTTCTTGTGCACGCATAACTACCAGTAGCATACAACAATCAACTTTTGGTGTCTTTATTCCTTACTGTGAGCATGACTACAGATTCACAATCAACACTAAGTGATGCTAGCTAATTTTCAGTGCATGATCGTTACGTAGCTTTCAACATAACCCGACAGTCTACTTTTAGTACATTAATGTCACGTCATGTTCAAAAGATTTTTGTAGGCATGTCACTTTCCTCGCATGAACGTCACATTATTTCAATGCTTTCAGTCGTGTCTTTCACACCTAACACAACCCAGCTATATAAGGCCTTCGTATGCATGATGAACCTTAAGGTTTCCAATCGTTGATACCCTTACAAATCCCATACCACCCATTTACTTTATCTCCTTTAGCATCAAATAACAATGATTGCTAAACGCACTTTCAATGAGAATCCGAACTGGAGAAGGGATTCTTTGGCTTGGCTAATTTCATCTTGATGTGATCGTCAGTTCCGTATATGTGGTGATTGATGCCAACTTATGACATCTCGAGACCTCAACACTCGTGGAAGGAGATTCTTCCAATGCCCAAATTATTTTCATGAGGTATAAATTGTATGCCCCTAATTTTTCAATTGTTCTTTATCACCATTTTCTTTGAACTAATACTTTATTTACCAGATCCACGAAAGGATGTGTAGCTTCATTCAGTTGGTTGATAAAAAAATTTAGTATTTAACCCCAACTGTTGATCCTCTAAGTGCCATTGGTTTTCCCTCTCAAAATTAAACGAACAATACATGAGGAGAAAGGAGGAGTATGAATAACGTTGGCAAGCCAAATAGTCAGATTGGAGGTTGCAACCTCTTATACTATCTCCATGCTGAGAGCGTGTTAAGTATGCTTGCGGTAATCGTTGCTAGGTGGTGAGCTCAATAAGTGATGGTACTTTCGGTAGAAAATACTTTTTATTTAAATATTCTTGACGATGATTTCATTGTAAGTTCATTATATATCCCTTTAATTTATTTTAATTTTATTATCACATCGACTAATTTTTTTTCCCACAGGAAATATCAAAAAGGTAAAAAAAATGCCCTTCTAGAGAGCGTTGGGGTGTAGATATGTAAAAATTTTAAATAAAAATAAATTTTGTAAATATTTTAATAAACAATATATAAATAAAAAAATTCCTCACTATAGCACCAGAGTAAAATTTGTAGTGCCAGCTAAATTCATAACGGATAAAGTGAAAAAAGGCAAGAAAATGGCAATGAAATTCAATATAGTGCTTACTAAACCTCCATAATTTGTAACAAGTTGAGTCTGATGTTGTATAGAACATCAACATGCAGGAAAAAGATGTCACTAAACATCCATGACTTAACATAAGTAAAACAAATTTGATAAATATCAATCGATAGAAAATCGGATCAAAATCTTACATATTCATGACCATCAGGTCCGCTTCATGGTTTGTGCTCCACATTCTCCTTCTCTAGCTCATGTGAGTTCCAACAAGTTATTGTTGGGGGTTGGGGTAAGGGTGGAAGGGAGGGAGAGGAGGAAGTTCCCTGAGTAGAGAGGGATGGGGTAGCGTTGACTCGGCACTAAGCGACGAGGCAGTAGTGGCACCACCAAAGCCGTGGGGATAGAAGAGGGCAGTGGACAGTGGTTGGGTGGTGGTGGGCTGTGGACACAGCGAAGGCCACTAGAGATGGGAAAGAACAGTGGCTCAAGGGATATTGCCAAAGTTGGGGAAGGAGCCAGGAAAGGGACTGCCATGAAGGCAGAGGAGGATAGGGTGGAGTCAAAACCATTTTTTGGAATACTGATAGCAATTTGGCTCTTGTCAGCATTAGGGAAGGAGGCATGTGAGTACAAAAGCATCTTGCACACGTGAGATGGGGCAATGGCGATAGGTGGTAAGTATGGAAGAGTTAGGGTTGATGTGTATATTGGAATGGAGGTTAGATGTGGATTGTTGAATCTTGATCTGATGGATGAAAAAAAAGACTAGGATGGATGAAAAAAAACATGCGAAAAATAAGACAGTCCATAAGTAAAATGCTACCCCCATTCCATGTATGTTCCACAAAGCCTAGTATTCAAGCATAGAAGATGAATAAATGGTTAAAGGTTCTAACATTTGCATTTTAGATTTGATTTTTCTTCTGTAGCTATACATAGTCATATCAATTTCACATGTGATTAGTTGAATTAGTTCAATGGAGACATGGCGATTGTAGCGCTACTTCGAGTGTGAGCACATAGGTAGACCATGAGATGAGATGATGTTGGCCAACATGAAAGAGGGTGGTGTGGGGCTTCTAGCCATAAATAGATAAAAAGGCCAAAAAAAAGAAGACCAAAATTTTTAGTAGGCAATCCGTCAAAATCAAAATTGATAATTGATAGGCATAGAAGAGTTCGATGTAGACATGGCAATTGTAACATTGTTGCATATGTGAGCACATAGGTAGGTAGGTGATTGAAAGAACTAGTCCCTAGCCTTGTGTTAAGGAAAGTTTTAGTGATTAATGACAACATATTTTAAAATTAATTATTGCTATGAGTTTGAGTAATAGATTTTGTTCTAGCATCAAGCAAAAGGTTGATGGCTTATATGTTGAGGATCAATGATAAAATTATGGTCTAACAAAGATAGATGATGCATCATGTATTAGGTATCAACGAGATGCTTGGTGAGACTCCGTCATAAGTTGCTAGACATGCTGAATGATATAAACACTATGATTGAAGTTGACAAAAATGAAGATGGTGTAAGAAACTAGAAGATGGACTTTATCGATGGATGAGAATCAAAGATAGTATTGAAGTAAGATAAAATGGTGAAGAAATGGAATACATTGTGCTATATTGTTGATACAAGGTAATAAGTAAATTAAGATGGCAAGGTGGTGAAGGGTTCACAAGATTTGGCTATGAAGGACAACGCATTAGAGTAAGTCAAGCAAAGAAATTAACGTCAAAGGACTTAAGCAGTGATTAAGAAGCAAGTGTTGGCCTAAAGCTGAGAGACCGATCAATGCAATGAGAAGTCACATATTACTAAGCATCAATCATTCAAAATTCTTGGAGACATATAATCATTCAAGATTATTGGAGACATTGAGTGACCTGCAAACATTGGGACATAGACTTCTAGACATTGTAACGCCTAGGGCCTAAAAACAACTCTAGGCCTAACTTATCTATTAGACCACACCTATAATTTTAACACTCTTGTATTTTTGTTCCTGTTTCAAGCAAAAAGGGTTAACCCGAAGTTAACAATGTTTAGGCACTCATCCTTATAAGTGTGCTACAATACCACATGTTTTTGTAGCTATTGTTGCTCCCTTGTTCACTCACTGCCTGCTCTGCTGGCCTGTTGATGTTGCTTGCTCAGGCTAGGGCAAAGGCCCAAGCCTGCTGCTAATGCTAGGCTCCTAGCTAGCATTGTTCTTCTTTCTTTTCTTCCTTTTTCTTTCATTTTCTCCAATTATTTGCAATGCATCACATCACATTCATCCATACTTAAAGATTTGATGTCCGTATCAAACCTATATGGATTAGAGGATCATAAGTCACTAACTCAAAAAGATGTGCACAAGAAAAGAGATGTTGGCAACTCTTAAAATAAAGCAAGAAGATGGCTTAAAGGTATTCCTATTGATATAGTTATTTTTCTATTTGCTTTTGAGTATATGTATGACTTATTATTAAAAGGGATGTAATACTGATGTGTTTGTTTATATCTCAATGCTCAAAGTGACCTATCCAAGTGCTACCTTTAGTAAAATCTAAGTTTTAACCTATAATCTAAGTGGTTTTAGAGATTTTTTTGTGCTTGGGTTATGTAGCACTCTCAATTAGCTTTCCATAGAGTGCAAGTTTGTTGAAAACGAACTTCGGGGTAAGAAGTTGTGACATTTTTATGTTTCATTGTTTCTTAGCTAGGAGGTTTCGAGTTGATAAACCAGAACCTCTAGGAAAGCTGTTTGGCCAGCCAGAGGGCGAACTTGAATACTCCTAGAAGACTCTCTTGGCCTACCATGCTGTTGAACTCGGAGGTTCTTGGTCGATAAATTGAAACCTCCAATAAGCTTGCTCGGGTGGCCAGAGGGGCAAGTTGAAAGACTTTGGGACACTTCTCTCGGCCACGAACATAGGCGGCCCAAAGGTTCTTAGCCTTAGGCTTAAAGGTTCTAGGCTCATGCAGTTCTAAGCCTAAGGGCTAACTTTTGGGGGTGACTCGGAGGTTCATGGACTCAATTCTAGATGTTCCTGGCTTGCACAAGTTGTGCATAATAGCTAGTTCATGGGAGCTCAGGTATTTAAACCCATCCACCCCCTTCATCCTTGGCTACTAGTTGTGGGCAAGAGTAGAGTTATACAAAGCCATATAACCCCTCCTAAATGAGCTATCTTAGTGGTAGCTCTTTGTGAGAGTGATTTGAAAAGAGAAAAGGGTTGGATTGAGAGGTTGAAAAGTTTAGAGCTAGTGAGCTTCACTCAATTATTTGAGCACTTGAGTTTATTGCAAGCAAATCTTTAAATGTGTTTATTACTCTTGAAGATCAATGTCTCCTAGACAGCTTGCGATCACTAGTGAGCACCCAAGCTTATGATGTGCCATAAGAAGTTTGTGAAGGCCCGGCTTCAGCTCTACAAAGGAAGAAGCAGGATAGTGCAGATAACAAAATGGTTGAAAGAGACATAGCTTCTCTAAAGCTTCCTCGATGGAGACGTGGGATTCTTGGTGGAGAATCCAAACTTCGAAAAATAAATCGGTTGCCTCTGTCTCTCTCTTGTGCTTTTGCCGTTATTATGCTTAATATTGTTTGATCTACTTGTGTGCTTGATTGATTTAGTTGGTGACTTTATATATTGCTCATATACATTACTTGTCATTTTTAGTTCAAGTAGAATTTGTGTTTATGGGTAGATTGCTCTCGTGGTTAGTTTATTTCCTATCTTGACTGAAAGTTTTGGCCCTTGGACCGAAAATTCCTGATAGTACTAATCAGTTGCGAAGAAATTTTAGGAAATGCCTATTCACTCCCCAAAAGGTGATATCAATATCTTTTAAATTGGTATTAGAGTAAGATCTCTCATTTAGGGCTTCACCGCCTTGAGAGTAAATATGTTGACTAGAGGTGAAATGTTTACTATCTTGACCGAAAGTTCCTAGTAGTACTAATCTATTGAAGAAACATTTGGAAATCCTCTAGGTGACATCAAGGTCATTTCCAAATATGTTTAGTTCACACTACTACAAAAATATTTTTGCAGGTACCATGGTTTTATTTTTATGGGCTAATTAAAACACGCTTGTAATAATAGAAAGAAGCTCTTGCAGTTTAAACCCATCAATGAAAATCGATTTTTGCAGGTGGTCACTTATAACATCCGCATGTCAAAATAATCATATTTTCACAAGTGCACCTTTTAAGTGACCGAGCAGACCTCTTAAGTGACCGCCTGTAAATATTGATTTTTGCTGGTAGCCCTTAAAGAGCACCACCCATGGAAAAACTCTCATCAAAAAGTCAACTGCACAGCCTTAACTCTCCAAGTCAAAACATCATCCACTCGCTAAGTCCAAATCCCATTTCCTCCTAGATTTCTCCACCATCCTCGATCCCACTCTCCATACTTTCTCTAGGCCCTCTGAGAAGGCCACTGCACAGCGTCGTCGTGGAGGTCATCGAAAATCACCTCTGTCCTCCCTCCTTCCTTCCTTACCCTAGCTCAAGGCGAGCTCGTCCATAGCGGCTCTAGGCATTGGTAGTGGCCTTTCTCACGGATCTAGAACACTAGTGGCAGAAAAGGGAAGGTGCGGCGGTGATAGGGAGTGGTGGATCCAACGATGAGGGTGCTAGGGATTGCCAAATCTGCCTCCACGATGGCGAAGGAGAGGAGTGGCGACGGTGGTGAGGGAGGTGCATTTTGTAGTAGTGACACCAAGATTTCATGTTTTTGCTTTGGCTAGGCTTAGGCTTGGCTTTAGGAAATCTGCAGTTTCTCAAGCCCTACCCAAAATCCTATATGATCCATGACCATGTGGAGTAACCTATGTGCCATGATTGTTAATCTATAGTAAATCATTACTAGAAGTACATGTTGTCCATAGCATAATTTAGTTAGATTGTGTTTAGTGTTATCCATTTACATGGTAATCGATGTTGAGTTTAGATTCCTAGCACAATCAATGAGCCCTATCTATCTGTATGTCTATCAACCCTCGGTTTGGTTCACCGAAAACCTTGTGTTCACCGTACCAATCCATTTATCAGTAGATGGCACGTATATATACATAGTTGATAATTATTAACTGCATCTTTCATGAGTATTACAATAATTAATATTACAAAGGGTAACCCGAGTGGGACCCAAATAGACCATTCAGGTCAGTTACATTACAGAAGTCCAAAGCATAAAGATAAGCTAGCAGAAGTGAAGCAGCGGCAACTCCTTTATTCACCCATAGGCATCGACTAGGGATTCTAAGCCCCTATAGCACCTCCTTTGGGTCCTCCTCTTATAGGAAATCTTATACAGATCAGCCTCTATTTCTATGTCAAAAAAATTAAAGCAAACAACTATGAGTACTAACCGTACTCAGTAAGCCACCATGCAGCATGCTTAAATGCACATAGGTTTAGGGATGACTTGGGGTTGCTTTTGCGTATAGCCAGATTTCACAAGGTTTTCCCAAAATCCTATGATATAGCCATTTTAACTGAAATCAACGTTAAGTTTACTTATTTAATCATTTGTTAAGGGTGCATACTGCCTTCCAAGCCTCATTTGGACTGGTCTACCCTTAGGAACAATTTCCACATTCCTCGCATTTCCATTGTACCCATTCATTGGATACTAGTCATTGATTTTCACCCTTTCCAACAAGCCTTATATTTATTTTTTTAAAAAAATTATGACTAGTCAAGAGTAGTATAAATCTTAGTGCTTCTTTAACTATGAGTACGGCTATTCAAATATATTAGCTTACTCACACTACAATGGATGTAAGCTTTACCCGCACTCCACGACTTTCCCAACACATGAGACCTGCCATGATATGTTTTTTAGGTCCTTTGTAGGAAGCGATACCTGCTCTATGGACCATGCACCCCATGCACTACCTAGCATCCCACACGGGCAGTGAGAGGAGTCTTGGGTTCCTGAGATTTTTAAAGGCAAGGAGAGATAGCAAAGTTAATTATCTTTTCCATTTTCATTCATCATGCCTTGCATGACTCTATCGTGTCACATATGATAGATGAAGTTTAGAACCACCACGCTTATTGGTGCTGCCTCACTCAGTGGCCTTAATCCCATTCAAGAAGATATGGTAGTACTTCCTATATAGCTTCATGACTCAGTCCTTTACTGACAAAGGTCGATACTAACCGTTGCCAGACCCCACCCAAATTTCATCTAGCCGCCCCAGTCTAAAACTATTTTTATTAATTTTGGGTTTTCATAACACATTTTTGTAGTTGTCGCTAGGTGGCAATTCATGTATCCACCTGCTTTATTTTTTTCATAACCATCGCTATCCTAGTGATCATCCCTATTCAATCTTATCTAGATGTGAGAGGATATCAACTAATATCATGGCATGTCTAAGCAAGGTCAATAATTTGAATACAGATTCAATTAGGCACTCGTGTTATCAATAAGATTGGAGGCATATACAATATATGTACGCATTTAAACATAGCGTTCACTAAATAAAAACATTTCATAAATCTAGGTACAACATACTTAAACTAAAGGTGTGGTGATTTGCCTTATTCAGCAGCGGGTTCATATACAACTTCATATGTTGGTTCCTCCTCGTACACTTAATCTGTTTGTGTAATTGTCTAATCAAACTCACGTGCTAAGTACTAAATAAATGAATTATAAAAATAAACAAAAGATAAAATTATCAATACAATGTCATCAGATATATCTTGTTTCTAGATAAATTTTGGTCCAAGTGATTTGTGTTTAAAATGAGTGAGTTGTTAGCTTCCAAAGTTTCAAATTTAAAATAAATCAAGCAATTGCAACAAAGTACTGTGCAAGTCATTTTCTTTCTGTCAAATATTTTTGTTGAGAACAACACTTATTTCACTAATAGAAGGGTCCTGCTTTTTTTGTATTTATGAAGCAATTGATTTTGAAATATTGAATAGGTTAACTTGACTGGGTCATTAGCTAGGGCCACATATCATACTCAGGTTAAGTGTGGGATCTACAAGATTAACCAAAAATAATATAAATAGAAATTTAATCGAGTTTTATTAGTATACGGACGCATATGTCAATGATACATAAGTTAAACATGAGTTAAATAGATTTAGCTAATCCTTTGGGCCCACATGTCACTCTAAGGATAACTAGTATTAAACCTAATCTTGTTCATTAAGCACTAACAGAGAGATTAAAGTGGGCCCACTCTTTTTACCTCTCTTATTTCCCTCTATCTTGTATTTCCTTCTTCATTCCCTTTCTTTTCTCTCTCTCACGCAGGCCATGAGGTGCATGGGCATGTGCGCAAGCATGGCAGTGACCTAGGGGAGTTCAGTGGAGGCCAGAGAGGGGCTCGGGGAAACCACATCTTTGGAAGCTGATGGTAGCAAAGCAGAAGTGACAGAGGGGTGGCACAACGACCATGCGCAAGCAACCTCCAAGATCAGTATAGGCTTGTCATTGTCGACATCCAGGGGTAGACCCCTTTGGTCAGTTTGAAGCCCAACGAGGCTTCACCTCAATGAGGGGATTTGATTCCCTCATTAAGCAAGGCCGGAGCACACCCGCATTGGGTAGCCCTCGGTGGCCTACTAAGTGAGGCAACGTGTGATGATTGCGGCAGTAAGGAGGCATAATCGGTGGTGCCAACCTAGGACCATCTAATTAAGGGATAGGAGAGGGTCTTGGCATGGTGGCTCATCGTGGGGTGGTCAAAGACGGGAACAGGCCGGCGTGGTGGAGTGGACAGAGAGGAAGCAGAGTGGCTACCGAAGGGGAAGCAGTGAGACGTCGGATTTTGGGGGTCACGGGCGATCGAGGAAGCCGACGCCAAGTTTGGGGATGCTTTCTCCTCCTTGCTCCTTTCTCAGCCAAGGCCTGACTCAAGTGCGGGAATTGATGCAAAGCTCTGGTGGTCGAATGGTGCGCTCAGGACTTTCACTCCAAGGTGGTTTCGATACGGCGCGGCTAGACAACGGTCACTATGGTGGTTGTGGCATCTATGAGAGAGACGAAGGAAACGAAATGGCATACTTGCGGTGGCCTATTTATAGGCGCAAAGTAATGGGTCAAGGAGGCTTCAGGAAGCGTGGTGGGGAGATGGCAAGCGTGAAGTTGTCATGATGCAACTTGATGGCACCGCATAGGATTGAGATGGCAACGAATGAGCACGGGGTGAGCACACGCGTGCCTGAGAACATAGAGCCATGATGAAGGAAGCTGAGTGGCAACGCACGGCTATGTGGTGTTCTGCTAGGAGCATCTGAGCGTTGTAGCGCTTTGGCAGTGCGAGATTGACTACCATTCACGGCATGCATGGGTCATCGTAGGGCCTAGCGATGGGATGGGTAGCAAGAGGTCAATCCCTCCTCGATGGTGCACGTGTGACACGGGAGAGAGGGAGGATGGCATGGCGATGAGGCAAGTAAGGTTGACAGACGGAAACAACAGCTCACCGCGTGGAAGGCTATTACACTGTAGTAGTTCGAGGGACATGGCCAAAGTGTGTGACAAGTGCAGTGGGATGACGGGGAAGATGGGGACATGTGGGACAGCAACGAATTGCAAAATCCAATGGCGAGCAGCACAAGGAAAGAGGAAAGTGGCGTGGCTCGATCTAGCCAGTGCGATGCAAGCAAGCGAGGTAAGGGCTCTAACTAAGAAGGGCATAAATGGATCGGCAACCACAATGGGAGAACAACGGGTGGTGAGGCTCGATCGACGGTGACCATGGTGATGGTGGCAACAGCTAGCGCGGTGAGGTGGATCGATTGGCACACCCATCTAGCTAGGGCTCAACTCAGCTAGCAGCTCAGTGGCTCTCAGGCCGGCTGAGCAGACCACTCGGCTAGGCCGAACAAGCAGGCCTAGGCTTGGCTGGCTACTAGGCCAATCAGGCACTGTTTGTTTGGACTTGCCTAGCTAAGGAGAAAGAAGGCAGCTAGGGAGAGCAGATTTGGTGACGCTAGGCTGGTGTAGGTTAGGGTTTCTACCCATGGGTTTTAGAAAATAATGTTATGCATTTGAAGAATATCTTTTCTTGAGAAAGGAAAATGGTTTTATAAACATAAATAATTATTACTTAAGGTTTTGGCTTCACACTTATTTGATTTTTGGCACATGCAAAACAAAGTAAGACCAAGAAAATTCAGCATGATGCAGTTTTGGAAAAAAAAATTGTTGGTCACAAATTTTGTTTTTTTTCCAGTTTTTGTTTTTAAAATTTTGAGGATGTTGCACTATCTGTCTACATCTAGTGTTGGCAAAGAGCCAAGCTCAAGCAAACTTGGGTGCCTACATATTTCACCTTTGAACTTCTAAACAGGTTTGGCTTGAGCTCATCTATTGAGCTCGGCTCGTGAGCAGGGTAACATATATATATTAAGGATAATATTAATTTCTAAGTTAAACACATTAATAAAAGAGGAGAAAAGCAATATGACAAATATAGGATGCAAAGACATACTACTTAAATGTGTGGATACATATTAATGTGTAATTGCTCTACTAGTTTATCAAATAAGCAATAAAAAATCATGTACAGCAAAAGATTAGGGACTGAGAAATTGGCAATTTTAAATTAGACAATAAGATAATAGTATTTTTAATTATGATTATTCACGGTGGATTATTGCCTAGGAACTGTTAATCCATTGATATGATAAAATTTAATTCATACAAAATTTCAGGTGTTTACTGAATAGGGACCTCGGAACGCTCGGGTTGTTTATGGCAAAAAAAATTTTCGTTTTAGTTTCGTGCCCCTCTTATGGTTTATTCTCATGCTCACGGCAACTTAAGAAAAAGGTTAGCAGTATGATCCTAAAAAGGATTTCTGTAATGATTAGTTTTGGTCTTTTGATTTATTGTGTGCTACCATCGTGACAATAGATTTTAAGCCGTTGATACCTCACACGGTATTTCTCGATGATTTTTAATTATACATTCAAACTTATTGGATATTTTGCTTATATATATCAATAATAAAAAAACTCATACCTATGTACGAGTTGGCAACTAGCAAGAAGAACGTGGTGTGGTTCGCTTGATTTGACTACAAGATGGTAAAGAGACCGAAAAGCATGTCCTGAACATCAACGCTAATAAGAAGATTAAATCAAAGCAAAGCTAAAGCTAAAGCGCCGAAAAAGAAAAGCAAATGATGCCTCCCAGCTTTCTCACTCGAATTGAAGCAAGGTATCAATCTCCGTGTAACTTCACACTAGCTCATGCTATATGCCGACTCCCTTAGCTACCATGTAATGTTCTTACACACACATCTCCCCGTCTCGAGTAACCACGCACCATGGCAATGGCGCCAGCACGTCCTTACCTAGCTGCATTGTTCGCGCTGTGCGCATACGCTACGGTGGTTCGGCCGCCGGCCGTCGATGCCGCCAACTTACCGATCACGACGTGCCGGTCCTTCTGCGGTAACATCACGGTGGACTACCCGTTCGCTCTCCGGGCGGGGTGCGGCCACGCCGGGTTCCGCGACCTGCTCTACTGCATCAACGGCGCGCTGATGCTGCACCTCCCGTCGGGCTCCTACCGCGTCCTCGACATCGACTACGCCTACCGCGGCCTCACCCTGCACGACCCGGCCATGTCCGACTGCCGCGCGCTCGACCGCTCCCGGGGCGGCCGGGGAAATGGGTTCGTCGTCGAGCCGTGGCGCGCGCCGTACCTGGCGCCGGATCCGGACAACGTGTTCCTCCTCCTCGGCTGCCGCGCCAGCTCACCGCTCTTTCAGGGCTTCCCCGACCGCCACCTGCCTTGCCGGAACGTGTCCGGGATGGGCTGCGGCGAGTACTACGGCTGCCCCGCGTGGGAAGACTACGGCGGGCGGCGGGCGTCCGGCGCGGCGTACGGCGCCGCCGTGCCGCCCGAGTGCTGCGCGGTGTCGTGGGACGCCATCCGGGCGGTGAACGTGAGCCGGCTCGAGTGCGAGGGGTACAGCAGCGCGTACAGCCTGGCGCCGGTGCGGGCGGCCGGGCCGGCCGGGTGGGCATACGGCATCCGGGTGTCGTGGGCGCTGCCAGAGGCGAACCGCGGGTTCTGCGGCGCGTGCCGCGCCACGGGCGGGGTGTGCGGCCACGACGGGGACAGCCACGGCGACCTCTGCCTCTGCGGGGACTGGAACTCCACCTCCAACTGCGACTCCTCCGCCGACGCGGCACGGCCAAGCGCCGTCTCCGCGGCGCCGCGCGCCATCGCGGCGCTTTGCTTGGGCGTTCTTGCCTCAGGTAAGCATCGTGAAGATATCATTTTTTGGCGAATACAGGCTACTCCTTCGATCGTTTGCTGACATGAAAGATCGTTACTTATTGCTGCAGGATTTTCATTTCTGTAATGGTGATACGATGTACGGATCGATGGGAAATCTGTGTGTGAATTTTGATCGAGTTATCTGCTAGGGCTATAGTGTTGTTTATATGCTGCTCCTTGCGTTGGATCTTCGACGTTCAATTCATATTTTTTTTCCCACTCCAACGATATAGAAGTGACAATCTTGCATGTAACTTCTATCAAAATGAAACAACTAGATGCCCCAAGAGAGAGATGTCATGGAATTGGATTTTGTGCAGGCATGTGCCATTATTTGCTGGATGGGATTCAAAATACTTATGACTTTTAGAAACATCATATATTTCTCCATATATATATATATATATATATATATATATATATATATATATATACATACATACGTAAGTCGTGCTGTCCAATTTGGTCTACGCACGGTGAAATAAAAATAACATCTCACCAGTCACCACTACTTCAACTGCAATTTGTCCAGATTGTTTTAATTTCTGTTTATATGTGTGTAGATCTATTTTGAAAATGCAATTTTATAGAAGGGCATGTGACACAATCGTTTATATTATCATTTTTTTAAAAAAATCATAACTATATGAACTGGATGTATGGCCTAAAGTCTTAAGGGGTTTTCAAGAAAAAGGCTTAAATGGTTGTTTGGTTCATTGCAATTCATTAACATGCTAAACATTAGGCATGTCACACTTTATTAGATAGTTATTTGGTTAAGTACTTTATTTAATTAAGACAAGCCACACTTTATTAGATCGGCCCATATCTCTTACTTATTTTCTAGAAAAAGTTAGCTTACATGTCACACTTGTGACTAACAAATAGTTAAGCCATAATTTGCACGGTATGCCACACTTCGATAAATTGTGTTGTTATAAAGTTAGCCAGCAATCAAACAACCTAAAAATTGCTTCTCTACTGTAAACGAAGGGAGTCCTTTGCAATAGCATCTAGCTAGCAACTGTTAATGAAGTATATGTGATGTCCACCGTCGCTACTAAGTTGAATTCTTTAATTAGTGTGTTTGTTTGATTTAAGTACAAGATGGCAAAGGGGGTGAAGACTAGAATGCATGTATTGAACATGAAGGGCGAGAAGAATAATCAAAAGAAAGATAAAGTGCCCAAAAATGCAAGCAAATTAAATGATGCTTCCAGCCCTCCGTGGAGAAAGCAAGGAAGGAAATAAGGAATCAATCTGTGTAACTTCACACTAGCTAAAATATACAACTCCCTGACGCATTTCGTGTCCCATTGCACAAGAAAATCCCTTTAATTAGAGTTCGATTTTTAAGTATGTGTTGTATTATTATATTTATATAATTTGATCTGACATCAGATCTAATCTGAGTAATTTTTCACTTGCTATATCTTAGGCCATTGCTATCTCTTTCTTTCATTTTTCTTTCTTCCGTTCCGTACTCCTTAACTCGGAGATACTTGTTGTGCTACTTGGCTGCTACGTGAACAAGTGGTTTAGTCCCTTTTTTCAGGCAACATTTTTTCTAGGATTGCCATATCACTTGCGGATGAAAGAAATTTATTACTATTAAAACATAGCGTTCTTCGACTTAAGGTTATCGGATTTACTTGTTGCATCCACTTTTAACTATAGCCTCACTACTTAAAAAACATTTTTTTCAAGACATCTAGGTTTTATTTTTATTTATGGGCCATAAAATTTTTTTGCTTATAATAATGGTATCAAACCTGTAGTTAAAAACCATTTGTAAAAATTAATTTTTACAAATAACCCCTTAGCACACCACCACTAAAATAAGTACCAACCCTACCATAGCCACTAGGTCACAGCCACCACCACCCTATCTCTTAATCCCTCTCTTTATCTCCTCATCCTATCTCTTCCTCTCCTCATCCTACTCTCCCTCACTCATCCCACATCGCCTGCCTATACCTAAAAACCACACTGGCTGCCTCCTCCCTCATCCCAACCCCACAACACCTATGCACCCCAACTGTCCCCATCGCCAAGGAGCAGCGGACCAACAATGGTGCCTCTAGTGGTTCCCTTAAGAATGGATCAAAGACAACAGCCTCAGGTGCACCGAATCTAACGGCGGTGGCCTACATGAGCATAGATCGATAGTGGGAAGCATTGGTGTGGTAGATCCCTCTACCTCTCCAACTAACACTACCTACCCTAGTCTCAACTGTGACATGCTCAGGAAGAGGGGATCCACCATCAATAAGCCTAGGAAGAGCGGATTGATGGCGACAGTGACCTCAAGAGTGTGGACCGTTAACAACGGGTTTAGAAATAGTGGATCCGATAGCAGCAACTCACGAGGGTGTGGATCTGGTAGAGGCGGCATCCACCTCTTCCATGGGGGTGGCGGATCTGCTCGATATGCCTTCTCTTTCTTTCTCCACCACCTCAATGACCACGGCAGTTAGCAGCAAAGCATGTGTGAGCAGGTGGGCAAAAATAAACACTGAAAACCAGAGACCGAATCGAACTGCACTTTATCAAGCCAAATTGTCGGTTTCTTCAGTCTTTGGGTGCTCGCTCGGTTTTATTTTTCACGTAGTTCGGTCTATGGTTTTTTCTTAGGTTTTCATCTCCCATAAACCGAAGTACCAAATAAAACTGACGAGAACTGATCTATCTGCCTCCCTCCTTGTCCCAACCACACAAGGCCCAGTAACTTCCACCATATGCCCAATTTGTTAGATCGGAGAGGCTTGCGGCCGCGCGCGGAAGGCGACGAGACTCCTGCGATTTGGGCTAGTCCTGAGGATTGGACCAACGGCGTGGAAGGCTGGCCAACCATGACAGCTAGGGAGGTTGACCGGTGGCAGCTCCGCAGACATGTCCTCATCGCCGAGCGAGCTCCGTGGCTTCGTCGGTGAAGGTCCTCGTCGGCGCTTTTTTTTCTTCGGTAAAAACCGAAGCTGAAAAAACCGAGCCGATGTGGATTGGTTTCCTAAGGCTCGGTTTTTATTATTTTATGATTCTTTTCGGTTAGTATTTCACACAAAACGAAGTTAAGAAAATCCAAAGAAACTGACCCGATAAAACCAGAAAAACAAAGTGCCCAGTCCCAGAACACGATGCAGATTAAACCGAGCATGACTTCGCTGGTCTCCGCCACTGGCTGGGGATTTGTGAGTTCGTAGTCTCTGGGTGGCGAAATTGGTAGGCGTTTTTGTGAATTCGCTGAAACTTTGCTGTAATTGGAATTGAATTATATTCTGGTTAATGGCAACTGGCAAGAAATTGGATGCTGGTTAATGGCTATTGGCAAGAAA
Organism: Oryza coarctata; assembly: GCA_030770085.1. Lineage (NCBI taxonomy): Eukaryota > Viridiplantae > Streptophyta > Magnoliopsida > Poales > Poaceae > Oryza > Oryza coarctata. Next base: position 14,272,512 of record CM061471.1, read on the forward strand.
TTGGATGTTGGACAATGGCGATTTTTATTTTTTTGAAGTGTGTGTATGTGGAGGGGGGGGGGTGCAAAAAGCATTTGTCCAATCGGACGGCTGTTTGGAGGGATGAGCTGTGGGAGACCACAAGTCAGAATGGTGGTGGGGATTCTGAGTGAAATAGTGTGTGCTCGGGAGTAGATAACATAAAAGCAAGTATGTAGATTCAGGCCTCCTAAAGGTAACAAATTTACTCATGTTTGATCACTATTGAAGAAATGTGCATATAAAGCTAGGAGTGCTCAAGCTAGCAAACCTTATAATTGAATTTAGAAAGCTAGCCCTTTCTAATGAGCTTCGAGTGGACTTTTATACCTGATATGTCCTAGAGGTAACATAAAGACGTTGTATATATCTTATGATATTATTAATTTATTTTTAAAATAAACATTATTATTATTGATCAATTAATGTGTAATTTATTTATGAGACTCAAAATATCAGATGTTGTTATTTCTAAATGATCCATAATCATATATCATATAAGAAATAAATATAATTATAAAATCAACGTATATATTAATTAATGATCATGTCTTATAAATTATAGTATAGAGATATCAAATTGATGATATGGATATATGTTAGTGAACATATATTAGATAGATCCGCTATAAGGTATTATAGAAATTTTATATGTCATTAGTTAATCTCAAGTAGTGTTTATATTGAATCATTAGATTTGAGATCATCATGGTTCCTAACATACGTAGTAGCTTATTTTAAAACTATCAAACACTACTTTATAATAAGCTAGTCATAAAAAGTAATATTCAGTTTTGCTATAAAATATGCAGTGGAATATGAGTGATCAACATAACCCCTCCTACGAGAGAGATATCTTTAGGTCCCTCGATGTAATAGATTATAAAAGTACATGGACTTGTGAAGGTGATTGAGGAGTTAATCACAAGTTTATAATCTATCACAGGATTAAGCTATTAACCCCAAAGCCTTGCTAGAGACTACCATTAATAAGGTGACCGAAAAAACATTTCTAAGTTGCGACCAAATATACGTGAATCTATAGGGTCATAAGCTTAACGGGTTAGAATGCTTATTCGAATAACAAGGGCTCAATTCATATGGAGATCTAAGTAGACTTCTATTAGGCCACAGTCTCTACGCCTAAGTGAGAAAGCTAATATATAGGGAGGCGGGGAGGTCAAGGAGATAAATCTTTGTTCACTTCGAGCAAAGCCCCTAGCTGCCATCTCCCAATCCAAACCCTAGCCACTTGTGAGTGTTAGTACACCCACAATCGGCGTTCCAACTCCGGACATGTGGATACCAGTGAAGGTGTTGCTTATTGTGGCGTTGATCGGCATTAGGATCGTGGTGATCAACAACTTCGTCTACAACCTTAACACACGTGTGGTTAAATTGACTTCTCCAACCCTACTTCTACTACACTATGCATCTTATGGTAACGGTTTATGATCTCTGCTTTGTATGATATCTTGGTGTGTGCGATAGAAAATTTCTTATTTTATACTATCGTAGCTTACGCCTTTCCCTTTACATCCCTCTCTCTTCTTTCTGTGTCAGAATACTCCTATTTTTTGCCCTTCGAACTCCAAGCCAGTTTTGGGCACCGATATAGCCTTTCTATAGGACTCTATATCAGGCCCACCTACAGGTATCAATGTGAAAATGAGATCTTCAGATATAGGCTATCTTACCATGTTAATGTGATGGGACAACTCGATAGAATCTATGATAACTACAATGGACGGGCACAACAGCCAATGCATCGCATCCAACCAGGGCATAACATCGTGTGTGGTGCACCTCCCCCATACTCTAGCCAACAAGAACGTCACATTAGCCCTTTTAGGGATGAATGAAGGGTTCTCATGGTAGAACACCTGAATTATGTGACTAACCTCCTTAGCAAAGAGCCACGTGCTAAGCCTAAGAATGGGTGATCCACCTGATCCGATCTAGCTACATTTCACATGCAGCCTATTGGTAGTCCCTGAGTTGGCCAAGTTGTGGGTCTTGCCTTTAGATGATGCCACAATCTAGTTCTTGGACAGTTAGCTAGATAGTCTCGTGCACCAATGCATAGGACATGTAGCCCCCTTCGGGCAAGCCTAGGTCTACTTGCCAGGCTACCGGATGCTCAATTCCTTCTTAGTCATAGAACTGGATGGCGAGAGGATATGTGGATCTCCTTGCAAGGTTTTCAACTTAACATGTCCTAAGAAGGCGATGGCCCATTGACCGTGTAGATACATTGACTCGTCTTTTGAACTAAACAAACTAGTCAAGTATAGAACTCCTTAGATAGAACGTTGACAACAGTTTAACCTAGCCATCTAAAAAATTAATTTTTGTTGGCAGATCTCTCAAGCATCCACATGTGAAAATCAATTTTCGTGGACAGATGCTTAAGAGAGTCACTTGTGGAAAATGATTTTCATAGGCATGGTTGTAACTGTTTGTAAACATCAATGATTTCTTTATTTTCTTATAGGCGGACTGTCAATCCACCTGCGAAAATTCATTTCGACCAATTGCAAAACATTTTTTAGCAGTGTCTCCCATCCCGAGCAAATGCTGACAGCAGGGTGCTGAGCCAAAAAGTAAAATACATAGAGTTGGAGACTAAAGAGACTTTTTTGACAGCCAACTATTAAGAGAAGAGAGTATCATAGTAGATTCAGTAATGTTGAGTCAATCTAGTATGAAAAGTTTCCCGTCTTGCGTTTGCCTTTTGCCTGCTTCCATTTCATCTGCAAATTGAATTTATTCTTCTTACTTATAGGCTTTGTAGTTAAGCAGTCCAACAGAATAATTTAGGTCAGGTTCTTATAGATTGCGAATTATCACGGGCACCTTTTACACGCCATGTTTTTTTTAAAAAAAAAACTCATCAACATTTCTTACAATACTTTTTAAAATAACCTTTAAACTTTTGTAATATTTGATTTAATGGTTTATACCCTCAATCATCCATCTTCTGGCCTATCCAATGACGGGCAGCTGGGCGTCGTCCTAGTATTGGCGCGTCGTCCTAGTATTGGCACGTCACTGAATTTTTACCTAAGAAAATTCGATGAAATATGGTGCACTAAGGGACACCGCTCACCATATAGCATATACAGCCATCGGTTTTTGAAGTTAGGTTAATTGGATCATATCATTATAATTTTTATGATTTTTAAAAATAATATTATTATTCACATGTTTAAAGCTCTACCATTATAATATAATATGTATTCGAGATGTGATACTGCTTACCTCTTAATACACTAAATATTTATTTTAGACCAAATTACCTCCGTCTTCTTCATTCATCCCCTTCTTCCTTCCCCTCTCTCCTCCCTTCCACTGGATCCGATCTCCTCCTCGCCCGGCACCGTGGGCGTGTCGTCAAGGAGCACTGATGCGTCGCAGCCCTGGAATCCAAAAAATTGAGCTAAGCATTGCGGAGGCAGTGGGGCCAGCGTGCGCGTCGTTCATGACGGCCCGCTAGGCTGCTACATGACGGTGGGGCAGCTCGCGGAGTAGAACCCCGGCGAGAGCTGCGCGTCGGCGCCGCGTAGCCGGAGCGTGTGCCCCACCACCACCACCACCACCGCAAGCAGGAGCAGCCGTCTCGTCCTCACCGCCTCGGGGACGCCGCTGACGGCCATAGTTCAACTCCACTGACGAACCAGTAGGAGAAGCAGGAAGATGATAAGGTGTCAGTGTCGTATTGCCCGTGCAAGATGATAGGCCGGAAGCCGGTCACTCCGATTGTTGCCAAGCCTGTGCCTGGCCGAAATTTGTCAACGTTGATTGATTTTGGCATCGAACCAAATTGTGAAATAGCCCATACATGCCGTGCACGTTGTACACTAACCATTCTAGCATCACTCAGTTGGCTGCGTTCCTTCGTGTGGTTTGGCTGAGATTTGAAATGAGAAAGGTTTATTAGCATACGATTAATTAAATATTAATGATGATAAATTTTAAAAATAGATTTATTTGATTTTTTTAATAAAATTGTATATAAAAAGTTTTTACATGAATATATCACATGCTTATAATAAATGAGTTTATGATAAATGAGAAAGTAGGTTGGATGAGAATCATTTTATAACTTAATAGAGATGAGTAGGGTTAACATCTTCTACCATAGGGAGTAATCAGAGTAATCAGAGATTTATATTTTAGATTTATTAAATGAGAGTCTATTTATAACTAATATTGGCATCTTCATCACAGGGAGTAAACGGAGATTTATATTTTAGATTTATCATGAGAAATACTTTATAATATATAATTCAAGCAAAGCCGATAGCAGTAGGAAGCAAAATTGGCGGTGGCAACCTACAGCTCCTCCGTGCCCTCCTCTCTCGTCAGCTGCTGCTCGTCCTCGCATCCTCCATCATCAGCAGCCATAGCCAAGGTAAGAAAACCCTAGTACTGTTCAGATCTGTGTGATTTTATTCCCATTGCAGATCTATCGATTTTGTTTGTATGAGATTAATGTCCTTGCTGTCAGCAACATTAGTTCAAGCATATTGCAATTTTTTTTCACAGTAGACAAATATCTGATGTGAGCAAATATTAGATATGAGCAAGTATTAATTTGTGATGTGGGCAAGTAATTTTTGATTAACTGGCACAATGGAAATCTGTGGTTGTTGATCACACAATGTTATGCATACTAGTGTAAACTATTTAATTGGCACATTGGAAATATGTGATTATTTCTATTTCTTGTCTAGGCGGTCTGATCCTTTGTTTTTCCAAAAAGTGTGGTTTTCATGAACAAATGTTATTTCACGTAAAAAAAATTGTGTGCTCAACATCCGATCATTCTTTCCTATGATATATGTATGGCTTTTCAAAGAATGCAGTATATTTTTCCTCTTTGTGTTAGCATGTATTTGGTCATGTGTACAAGAGAGGTAACCTCACCAACTCTATGTGAGGAGTTGTCTCTATCCAGCTATCCCACCTCCATCCCTCCATCCAAACAGGTGATAGGACCATTCCATCCTCTTCTATCTCTCAAACCAAACAAAAAACAGGGTCCACTCCATCCCTCCAACCAAACAGAAAATAGGACCATCCTATCCCAAAAATCAGGGATGGACCTAACCCATCCCACCTCGTCCTCAAACCAAACACATGCTTATATCCCCGTCTCTGCTCCTTGCGAGTTAGCCCACCGCCTGCGCCAATCTCCATCTCGCAAGCAGAGCAGGGGAGTGGCGCCATCATCCTGCTGCCTCTGCCACATCCTAGTGAGCATCCTATCCGTTATGCACGTCCTCTTTCTCATTCATCTCTCTCTCCCACTCACTTTTGCCTCGAATTTGCTTGCTTGTGTTAAACCTAGCTTCTCTTCTAAATCTGGAAGCTTTTCTCTTAATTTTCCTTAACCTTAATATAAGTAACAGTTCGTTTTTCCCCCCAAAAGTTTGGGGGTTCAACTGAACCCCCATGTCCCAAGTTGGATCCGCCCCTGTAGTAAACTAGCATAAGTCATCTGAGAGGCTAAGCCTGATAACATAGACCTAATATGATAACATAACTCTGCTAAAAATCATGACAAAATAGCAGCATCACACATTTTTACCCTTTTCTTTTGGTTTAGTGAATCTCTGATCTCATGAGTCTAAGTGCCTAGTGATGGTTGCTAAAAGAATTACAGTGCAGACTTTATTATTTTTTCGCTAGCTAGTTTTCATTGCATACTCATTGTTACTATATTTTGGTGGCTAGTATTCCAGTTGATGTTTTGCTACACTACTTACTATTTTTATTCAATTTTGCAGCTATTATCTCGTTTTCTATTGTTACAATTATCTTAATAGTTTCTCATCTGTCGTTAGGTTGTTGTTACAGCCATATTTTCATATGGATTCGACAACACAAGATTTCCAACCCCGTACATTCTCCATCAAGCTGTGGCCACCAAGCGAAAGCACTCGTCTCATGCTTCTGGAGAGGATGACCAAGAGCCTGTCCACTGAATCTGTATTTTCTCGCAAGTATGGCCTTTTGGGCAAGGAAGAGGCTCATGGTAATGCTAAAAGAATCGAAGAAATATGTTTTGCCTCTGCAGATGACCATTTCAAGGCAGAGCCTGATGGTGATGGGAGCTCTGCTGTCCAGCTGTATGCAAAGGAAACTAGCAAGCTGTTGCTGGAAGTTCTGAAAAAAGGCTCAACGACAGCTGCAGAACCAGAAGTACCTGTTGTTGATATGCCTATTGAACCTGTTGATACTGTGTTTGATATATCTGGTGGCAAGCGTGCTTTTATTGAGGCAGACGAAGCGAAGGAACTTTTGAGCCTACTTACTAAACCAGGAAACACATATTAAACGGATTTGCTTCAGCAACAGGAGCTTTGGTATTGGTGCTGCAAATGTTGCTGGGCCTATTCTTGAATCAACCAAAAGGCAGCTCACAGAGGTAGATATATCTGATTTTGTTGATGGAAGGCCTGAGGATGAAGCCCTTGATGTGATGCACATCTTCTCAGAAGCCTTAGAAGGCGCTGTACTGAGATACTTGAACATCTCTGACAATGCCTTTAGGTGAGAAGGGTGTCAGAGCATTTGAAGAGCTACTGAAATCACAGGACAACCTGGAAGAACTATATGTGATGAACGATGGTATATCAAAAGAAGCTGCAAAAGCTCTTTTTGAACTTATTCCTTCTATTGCTAAGCTTAAGGTTTTCCACTTCCACAATAACATGACGGGGGATGAAGATGCTATGTTTATTGCAGAGATGGTTAAACGTTCTCCTAATCTAGAGAGTTTCAGGTGCTCAGGGACGAGGATAGGATCTGATGGTGGAGTTGCTCTGGCTGAGGCATTAGGGGCATGTACCTGACTGAAGAAACTTGATCTCAGGGACAATTTGTTTGGTGTTGAGGCAGGGGTGGCTCTCAGCAAAACCCTTTCAAAGCTTCATGATCTTGTTGAGCTGTATCTCAGTGACGTCAATCTTGAGAATAAGGGCACAGTAGCAATTGTCAATGCCCTCAAACAGTCAGGCACCTCAGTTGGAGGTCCTTGAAATGGCTGGCAATCAAATTAATGCGAAAGCAGCCCAAGCTTTGGCAGCATGCCTAACAGCACTTCAATCACTCAAGAAGTTGACCTTGGCTGAAAATGAACTGAAGGATGTTGGTGCTGTGGTGATTGCAAAATCCTTGGAAGATGGACACTGGGATCTGAAGGAGCTAGATGCTAGCACGAATATGCTGTAAAGGGTGGGAGCTTGGTGCTTTTCTCAGGCAATCGCTAACAAGCCAGGTTTTGTGCAACTGAACATCAACGGGAATTACATCTCTGATGAAGGGATTGATGAGGTGAAGGATATTCTGAAGAGTGATAAGAACTCGGTGGATGTGCTTGGGTCACTAGAAGAGAACGACCCTGAGGGTGACCCTGATGACGATGGTGAGGAGGATGACGAGGAAAGGGATGATGGTGAGCTGGACTCAAAGTTGCAGGGCCTGAAGGTTGAGCATGACGATTAATCATGTTTAGATTAACTAGCTCCTACCTTATTCTCGAATTAGCTTCAAAATGTTTCTCTTGCCAGGTTGAATTTTCATTTTGAGCAGACGTACTGTGGCTTCATTGTTTTGAACACCGAGTCAAGCAGCCAAATGGTTTATCCTGGCGGTTTATCTGTACTTCTGTAACTTTCCATTAGAACTTCCATGTATCAGCATCAACTTGGTTGCCAGCTCAAGGTCAGTTGAAGCTGGACCCTTATATCATTATCATGCATTTGCTGTGATATCTTTTTGATGCTGTGTTTTGTTGTCATATTTGATGCACATGTTTGGAAGATGCTACATATCCGTGGGGTCTGCCCGAATTCATGTACCTTACACGGCAACACCTGAATCCTTGTTAGTTTTCTCGGTCGTGATCCCATTTCTATGTGCTAGACCGGGCATGCATCTCAGCTTACTAAATCGAGTTATATTTTTAAAAAAATCTATATGAAAATTTCTTATAATACTTTTTAATCTATGTTTTTAACTTTTTAATATCTAATTCATTTGTTTAGACTTTTAAATAATTGTCAAATTTTTTACAATCCATCCTCCAAAATCAGAACACTTTTTTAAATGGAATAGCGCAAGTTATTGTTCTATTGCTATTGCTAGTGATGTGAAATGATTCAGAACTCAAATGATTCATAGTACTTCATTCACCATGCTCTATGTCGTTGAATCTTTTATCCCTTTTCGCTGAATTCTGCATTTTCTTCAGACTCTTATTTCCCTTTTTGCTGAATTCTGAATTTTTCTTCAGATTTTTTTCTGTATGATCTATATATCACTGATGTTCTTGCTTTTTTTACAACTAGTTGTTAAACATTATGTTTTATAATAATTAAATAAATTTATTTTTAAGTTTTTAATAATTAATACTTAATTAATCATATCCTAATAATTTATTTTATTTTACGTGACAGGAGCTGCCACGTAACGGCGAAGAATCGTGCCATATCGGCTTGCTTGGTTTTTTTACTGCGCGTCTGCGCCGGACACAGGCGAGCCGCGTCCCGGTCGAACTCCTCACTCACCTACCGCTCGATCCAACGAGCGGACGGACCAGATTAGGAGACACGTCTTTGTCCCCTCCACGCCAACCCTGTCCCCACACGCGGGTCGCTTTTCCCAACCCGAAGAAGCCAAGCACCACACGCCGACGCGAACTCGCCCGCGGACCAGCCGGAGAAAAGAGCTCGGGATCGGAATAGTAGTAGGAGAAGACTCTCCGCCACAACGATGCTTCGCCGTCGCGGCTGCTGCTGCTCGGGCGCACTCGTCGCAGTCGCCTTGTTCCTCCTACTGGCCGTGGCGGCCGCCCCACGAGCCGCCGGGTTCCACCTCGGCGGGGACGAGAGCGTTCTCGTGCGGGGCATGCTCGCTGCGATCCGCGAGCAGGCCGAGGCGGAGGACGCGGCGCGCTTCGCCGTTGCGGAGTACAACAAGAATCAGGTCCGCTCTCTGCAGTCTGCACACCCCCGAGTTCATTTCCGTTGAATTTTATTTCTTAAATCGGAGAATTTCATCAGCTTACGCAGATAAGTCCACTAATCTCCCTGCAAAAGGAACAGATTAGATTAAGTCCATGAACCGGAGTAGATTGCATTATCTCGCGAGAGTGCTTCACTTTATCACTCAGGTCAGCGCAGTGCAGATTTTAGACATTATCTACTGCTGATATTGTTAGAATCACTAGCTAGTCCTAGTTCCATTGACTTAAGTGGAAACATACGATTCGTGCAATGAAATTGTTGGAACCGTATGGAACCTTGGCAATTTGATGTTTGTGCTGCATGTTGTAAACAGCTAGCACCGACCAATGATGATTGCACGATTATGCGTGTGCCTTATTTGTGGCATAGCGTGTGCCTATAGCATGTTGCCCTGTTGTATGTCAGTGTGTCTGAGTTGCTCTCAAATGGATTGGCATGGCATGATTCTCTATGTACTCTTAGTTGTTTTTTTTGGGTCAAATATTCCTTTTTTAAGATAATGGAAGATGAGTAATACATTTATGGCCTCTGCACTTGGTGCACCCAGCCAAAAGTGTAGTAAAAAACAAGAACGGTTGGACAAACCCCAACCTGCTAGAACCGAAACATACCAGTAAAAAAGGTTTAGAAAAACACCAAACTAGGAGGCTAGACCAACAAAGAGCATAACCTACAACTAACAAGTAATCCTAAGTGAGCTGTGACATCCAATGAGGGATAATAGATCCTTGGCTTGCCTCATGGGCAGCTTGGCTTATTTGGAAAAAAACAAACAACATGGAAACTGAATTTTAAGATACTCTCTGCAGATCTTCTGGAATATTGTAATGTTTCCTCTTGAGTGCAGGATGAATTTTTCGTTAAGTATTTGTGCTTGATTTCTTCTAATTTTAATCTTGCTTTGCAGGGTGCTGCATTGGAATTTGCACGGATAGTGAAGGCCAGGCGTCAGGTTGTGACTGGTACCTTGCATGACCTGATGTTGGAGGTAGTTGATTCTGGAAAGAAAAGCCTTTATAGTGCAAAGGTATGGGTGAAGCCGTGGCTAGATTTTAAGGCAGTCGTCGAGTTCCGTCACGTTGGGGATTTCCATTCACAGCCGGCCATTGCTGCTGATGGTAGTGCTGGGCAAGGTATTTTTTTTGTCTCATTACATTTCTGGAATAGTTTTGGTAATAACACGGATTGTTCTCAAGGCCCTTCATGTATAATATTACTGAAGAACTTCTTATGCGGACAGAATGACATTTGCATATTCTTTTAAGTTTTGAACAACTGCCCCATTAATGATGTGGCAACTATTTACTTGTCATGTTGTTGCATAGCCTGATAATACCTTCTGAAATGCTAAAAACTTGATGTTGTTTGGCAAACCTTCAGATCGTGTGTTTTCTGATGTGAATTTCGTAATCACCCGGTTCAATCTACTGGGGAGAAAGATAACTTGTACAAGTTGTTTTCCCAGATACTGCTGGTCCCTCTGTGTCACCAAGGATTGACCTTCACAACACTGAGAACAATAAAGTCTCTGTTCACTTATCATCCTTTTCTCAGGTAAGCCTGCTCGTCAACTTCATGTTAATGGGTTATCTTTTGCTTGATTTATGGCACTAGGAGTAAGAAATAATGGCTTAGCATGATGTCCTGAATCCTGATTCAGGGTAATCCTTAAAAATCTATTCTGATACAGGCTAATCCTTAAAAATCTTGAGAAAGAACCATGTTTTCAAGCATTAGCTGATCTATGTAGCTCTGTTGTGTATATTTGGTTTGGTCCTTCGGCATATGTGGTATTCTGTACTCTACGTCCTGTTAAAAGATAGGGGCATTTGCAAATTTGCCACTAGATTTTCTATTTTGCAAGGATGCCACTCAAATAATAGTTCCAGTGGTATTTTTGTAATTTTTTAGTAGCAGTCTTACAATAACGATTCAAACTAGCGGCAAGTTTTATAGAACGACGATTAGACCTGCTATACTATATGAAGCAGAATGTTAGTCTAAAAAAGATATTATGTTCAACAGTTGAGTGTTATAAAAATACGTATATTATATAAGAATAGATTGAGTCCAAAATAAAAAAATATATGATCGACTAGGGATAGCACTAATTAAAAAAAAACTTATCCAACATCGGTTGAGATGTTATGGCTATATCCAAAGGAAACCCGTAGAGACGCCAGTACATTATAAAATTTTAAATTAAGATAATAAGATAAAAAGAAGCAGAGAAAAAATAAAACTAATATAAAGAGAATAAGATGGGATTTGAAAAAGTGAATTATAAGGTTTGAACTCTAAACTATTTTAACTTGTTCGAGACTGAAATACTGTGTTGAGTTAAACTCTAGAAGATAAGACTCCCAAGATGCATGCAGTCAGACCATATAAATTTGGAATAAGGATGTGATCTAAATATGTAGTTTTGATTATGAGAATGATGAGCATTTTCCGTAAAAGTAGGGACATTTTACATGCTGCATTTGCTTCTTTTGGTTTATTGTGAACAAATCCTGACTTACAGTTTAACTCATGTTTACTTTCAGGCATACTCGGTGTGAATCTAGCTTCATGGAGAGGATGGAAGACTTGAGCTTCGGAGAGCTAGCTGTCAGTAATTTGTGAGCTAAAGTAGCTGTTATCCTTTTGTGAAGTTTTCCCCACGGTTATGGATGATGTCTAGATCGTAATATGCTCTTCAGCGGACATGAGTTGACATCTGGAGTGTGTATTTGTTGCTGCATAGTGAACGCTCCCTGTATATTCCGTACCTTTCATTCCCATGCATGTATATAGCATTACTGCTGCCGTTGTATGGTATTCCTGCTGCGTGTGTTGCAGAGTCCTGGTTATCGCAGAAAAATGCTTTGCCTTCCTGATTCTGCCGCAGCACTTTTTCATGCGATTTTACTACTCTTGACTCAAGATTTGCCCTATTTTTTTTCAGTTAAGAAGACGATGCTAATCATCTAATTGCCTGATGGTGCGAAGAACGGTTTAAACAACTATTTGTATAACTTTTCATGTCATAATTTAGATAACGAATATACAACTGTTATATGTTGTCTATTTAGATTTCATTGGATTTTACAAAATCAATAATTTAATTCTATACATTTGACAAAGTGGAATGGACAATTGTCTATAACATTTTCTAGTCAATCAACAAATGGCATCCTTCTCTTTCTCCTCCACATCATTGCAAATTCTATAAACAAATATCTTTTATATTTATATCACAATATTGTTCATGCCCAAAGTTCAATGACACATACTACTCAAATATAAATATTTTTAGATAGTTTAGTAGAGATTAAGCTTAATGAGAAAAGACAAGACTTTAGTGAATGGATGTGAGAGGGTAGAAGAGGGTAACGTAGAAAAAAATTTAAATGATAAATGACTAATAGAAACTGTAATATGGAACATGATTTAAATCTTAAATAATCTTATATTTTAAAATGAAGGTAGGAGAATTTATTATGCCGTACTTTTGCAATTCTATACACATTTTACATAGAGGGTAGAAACTAGAAAAATACAATTTTGACTTTTAACATAGGCTGGTAGCTTCGTGTCTTTTTTTTTTCTCTACTACTGTAAATCCTCCTTCCATCTTCTCCTTCCACCATGGTCAAGGGTGTGCCTATTCTTCATGTGTGTAACTACCGGATCCAATACTTTATCCTTAATCACTCTCCTAGCTCACCCCAATTAAATAGACCTGTTTCATTACAACGTATGGGCACCTTACTAAGTATAACCCAAACAAAAGCATACAAAGAAAAAATGACAATAAGCATGTATTTGATTTGTTGCTAAAATATTTGGTGTTGCTAATATTTTGGCAAGGAAAAACAATAGTACATCACAAGTAACATTCCCAAAATTTTGGTCACAAACTAAACACCCATATACTTTGCTCAAATTTTGTATAGTAAGGTTCAAATTTCAAAATGGCAACAATCCAATTAAGCCTTTCATGCCTTCATCCTCTCTCCATTTTTTCCTTTCAAATTTCATTTCAAACCTAGGCCGGGCTACGGCCCGACCGTTGTCAATCACGGTCCAGCAAAGCAGCCGAGAACGGCTCACCTAGCCCCTCGCTGGTAATAATAGTCCTCCCCCTCTTCCTCGGCCGCCTCCCCTGCTCCCGCTCTTCCCCTTTCAAATCTCTCTCTAACCGCTCCTCTCTATAAACCCTAGGCGGGGCACCGCGCGCTCCACCCCCAAATCCGTTCTATCGCCCCCGCCCCCCTCGATCATGGCGACGCCGCCACCGCCGCGTGTCTCCTGCGGTTCCCTTCTCCAGGAACTGCAGGTCCGATCCCGCGCCTGCTCTGTTCATACGGCCTCCTGGGCGTGGTTTTGGATACTGGTCGGGGCGTGTTCTTTTTTGTGCTTTTTTCTTTTGGGAAATCGTGGTTGATAATGGGTGAAGAATTCGATCTTCTTTTGGCTTTTGTGAGCAATGGATGTTTGCTCTTTTGGCGATACAGCCATTGGTTTTATTTTTTTTGGGGGGGGGGGGGGGGAGTCGGGCGAGCGATCTTTGTGTTTTGTGATCCTTTGTTCTGTATCGTGAGGACGGGATGGAAATTTCGTCAATTCGATTGCGCTCATTATTGAATTTTGTGGCATCCCCTGATGATAATGGCATGGAGCTTATTTGAAGTTCTCTCTTTTGTATCCATGTGTCCTGGCTTCCTTTGTTTTGTTTTCATAACATGGGTGGAAATTCTTTAAGTATCATATATACATTTTTATGCGAATCTGCAACTGTTGATCCAGGTACTCTGGGGAGAAGTTGGCCAGAATGAAGCAGAAAGAGACAGAATGATATTGCAGCTGGAGGAGGACTGCCTCAACGTTTACAGAAAGAAGGTAGAGCAAACAAGAAAGCAAAAGGAGGACCTGATTGAAGCACTTTCTTTTGGTGAATCTGACATTGATAAAATCCTTTCTGCTCTTGGAGAGCGAGAATCTTTTTCTAGGGTGTGTGAATTGCTTTCTTTATCCACTCCATGTTTGTATATAGCATTCGCTTATGTGTTTGTTTTTACATATTTAGGTAGAGAAGCTTGGGGGCACATTACTGGAACAACTTGCAAAAGTACAGCCTGTCCTGGAAGATTTGAGACGGAGGAGGGATGAACGAGTTGAGGAGTTTATGGTTGTACATGTGCAAATAGTTCGTCTACTTGCAGAAATTTCAGGAACAATTGATCATGAGGATCCCGTACCTCCTTTGGTGGATGAGACAAACCTATCCTTAAAGAGGCTAGCAGAGTTTAAGAGCCAGCTTAAGGAGCTCCAAACTGAAAAGGTTGTGCCCCATCTTTAAAACTTTGCCTCCCAGTTTTCTTGAGCTCTTATGTTTATATTAATTGTTTTTCAAATTTGCAGAATCTCAGGCTGCAAAAGATTGACATACAGATCAATTGTATCCATGAAGTCTGCAACATGATGTCTCTTGATCTTAAAAAAGAACTTTATGAGGTTCATCCCAGCTTTGTTGAGTTGGGGAGGTCCACATCGATGAGTATAAGTGATAGCACACTTGAAAGGCTTGCAGGAAAAGCTCAATCGTTAAATCAAGAAAAGAAACAGAGTCTCCGGAAGGTATTCATATTTGTTGTTCCATTTATTCATTTTATAAGGTCTCAAAAAACATTGTTCATCTAGTAAAAGAAGTTGTATGAACATTTCCTATTGGAATGCTTCACATTGTTGGTTTGTTTCTGTTACTGTTTGAAAATTTGATCTCCAGTACAGTAGATATGAATATACGATCATGTGATTCACCTTAACAAAAGCATAGTTTTCAGTAAATTCTGTAGGCCCATCCAATGGAAATTAAGTTTATTGGTTTATTGAATAGAGTGCAAATTTTTTGAATTTATGTACTTCATATATTTGCATTTCTGTACTTCATATATAACTAAATTATCCTGATACTCAGATTGTGTACTGTCAAGACTTTACTATTTATAATAAAGTCATACTAATGTAATATGTTTATGTTCCATTTTAGTTGCTACTTGCAACATGTTTATTTTCCATCAGTTATTATTCCTCACGTTGTTTCTCTTATTTTGCACATACTCTATACTTCTCTGGTGATTTACATCTTACTACTTCATGGATTTACATACCTTTATTTTTACTCCAGATTTGTACCCATTATATCTACATTCACATTGCTGAAGTTTGCTTTACGTATTGCAGTTGCAAGATCTGGGTAGCACACTTATTGAGTTATGGAACCTCATGGACACACCAATAGATGAACAAAAATGCTTTGACCATGTTACTTCTTTGATTTCTGTCTCACCGAATACAAAAATGCCCCAAGGATGCCTTGCACGTGAACTTATTGAGAAGGTTACAATTGATTGTCCCTTTTCTGTTCTTTTGCTTAATTTGAATTGTCATTGAATTTAATGCCTCTGAGTTGCGTGTAAAATCCGTCCCCTTGTAATTTTAGGTAGAGGTAGAGGTTAAGAGGCTGAACTGTTTGAAAGCCAGCAAAATGAAAGATCTCGTGTTAAAGAAAATGATTGATCTTGAAGAGATCTACAGAAGTGTTCACATGGATATCGACAGTGATTATGAGAGGCGTATTCTCAATGATCTTATTGATTCTGGTTCACTTCTTTCTTGTCCCTTTCACCCTGAAAAATTCACTATTGAAGTCATCGTACAGTTCTCTTATATTGTGGCTTTTCCATGGAGTTTTTCATTATGAAATTATTTTCTTACTGTTCAAATTTTCATTCTGTCATCTTGAAATTCCATAAACTTCTAGTCAAGTGCGTCATTGATTGAATTTGAAATTCTGGTAGTTATCCAGGCAATTATGTTTTTATTTGGCTTGTAGACAGCCTCAAATCTTGTCATAAGAAAGAAATAAGCTCCTTCTAGAATTAAAAGTACAAGTACTTTACGATGGTTTCAAGGGAATTGCTGTTTAATTGAAACCACCGGTTTCTTATCGTAATTCATAGCATGCCCTAATCCACAAACATTCTCCTGTCATTACCATCTCTTTTGTGTATTTGTTATTTGATTTGTAAACCCACCAAAAGCTGTATAACTTGTGCCTATCCTTTGACTGCTATTTTTCCTTGATAGATTGAATTATCTTTGTTTATGGTATTTCAGATTGGGTTTCTTTTATCTTGTTGTCAGGCTAATATACTTTTCTTAACTGGATATTGTTACATTAGTACATGAAGGCTTGCTTGCCTTATATTTTAGAAAAGAAGAATGAGTAGCTAATTATTTGCCATGCTTCGAAATATTTAATGTACCGCTAATCTGATTTATGATTAGCAGTTGCAATATGGACTGTTCACTTCACTTTTAGCCCTCCCATTGATTCAGTCTGAAATTTCCATCTGTATTTACCCAATTGTTGGAGTTTATTCGTCACTTCTGATAATTTGTTCTTTAGTGCATCCCCTTATGATTTCTTACTGCTAACCATCAAATTTGATGACAAGTACACCTTTGCAGGTAAAGCAGATCTCTCAGATTTGCTTATAGGAATGGATGGTCGAATTACAAAGGCAAGAGAGCACGCACTAAGCAGAAAAGACATTCTAGAGAAGGTTGAAAAATGGACGTTAGCATCTGAAGAGGAAAATTGGCTTGATGAATATGAGAGGGTACCATAAACTTTCTCTTATACTGGATATTCTTCACTTGTTTAAGTAGTTGCAACATATCTTCAGTCTAACTTCATCTATCATATTAGTTCTAATTCTTGGTTTTCATTTCAGGATCAGAACCGCTATAATGCTGGTCGAGGAGCTCACAAAAATCTCAAGCGCGCTGAAAAAGCAAGGATGTTGGTCAGCAAAATCCCATGTTAGCTTGTATACTTGCTTTGTGTGTGTGGTTATACTGGTCTACTGGAGACACCAGATATCTTATGTTTTAATGCACTCCAATCGTACACCTAATTTCGAGTCAAATTAACAACTATCACTTTCTCTAACATCTGAACTTTATTTCTAGCACTTATTTGTTCTTATCGTTTGGTGGACTAAATGAAGTGTTTATTTTTTCATCAGAAGTTAATTACTGAATATACCTAATTTTTTACTTCCATATGATTTTATACTATAGCTCTACTGGAGAATTTAACTGCTAAAATTAAAGCTTGGGAAAAGGAGAAGTGTGTTCCATTTTTGTATGATAAGGCAAGTTCAACTTCTCAATGTTACTCTTTTAATTCATTGTGTTAATTTCATCTTGCTTATGTAAGATTTGGCCTTTCATGTACAGATAAGGCTGTTGGATAGTTTAGAAGAATACACCTCAAGAAGACAGCAGAAAGATGAGGAGAAACGGCGAACACGGGTTGGTTTTTATTTTCTTTGCCTTTGTTGTGATTCCGGTTGCATTCATTAGTGTGTTCAGTTTGTAGTTTCCTTCTCTAGCATATATTACTAATATGTTGATAACTAAGCTTTGCTTGGCAAGCGGATGTACCGGTGACACTAACAATTGGGGGTGACCCCTAATGTCCATGGAGTGTGGACGTCCTGTCATGGCCAAACAAACGATACTATAGATTGCTTCTTGTTAATTTAGCACTCGTTGGCAGTATTGCTGCCTGAATGTCTCCTTTCATATGCATGATCCACTCTTACTGAATGTTGTGAGTTAATAGAAGCTTTAGGATGTTGACAGTATCATGCAAGGAGAGGTTGACTTCTCTGGTACACATTTCATGACTTCAATGTTGTTGGATGTTTCTACTCTTTGCAGGAGCTCAAGAAACTGCAAGAACAGTTTGCAGCAGAACAAGGTGCTAATTTTGTAACGAAGCCAAGCCCTGTGCGTCCACCTTCGGCTAGGAAGCCTCTTGGGCAGAGCTCCAACGTCAATATAACCGGCCGCCGTGTCTGTACCCCGATGGCACGCAAGAGAGGTTTGTCTTCTGGATAAGTGAAGGAGGCTGGCACAGCAAACTATGTGGCTCTTCCCAAGGATTGCTCAGACTATTCTAGCCTGTGAGAATGTCATCACCAGTTATAAGTAGGGAGTCTTGTGCTCGGGCTTTGCCTTTTCATTTCGCTTCATCTATTCGATTAGCAGCATCTTGCTAATAGTTGATTGGTTGTGATTTAACTTCTGATGCAAAACCTATCTGACGTGAAATGACCCCAACGATAGTATGATTCTCTATTGGAAGATTACTGCTTTAACTTTTACAGTATCTATGTAAATTATGCTGTATTATCCATGTTCTATTGGTTCGGTCTTTCCTTAGAAACTGTCTTTATGCAGTTTCCTTGAATCACGTAAAGTAATTTCCATCTCCAGATAGTATTTTTTGGTTGAAACTGCAGTTTTTACTACATTTGAGACCAGAATGTTTTCTCCAAAAATGGTTTCTAGTTTAGATATTCTTTATTCTTATACTTGATTCTTAACAATTATATTTCAAAACGGAAATTTCCTTGGAAATAATATTAATACATGATAATAACAGTCAGCAATTGATACAATTCTGATTCTTTTTACATCTGAAGACTATTCAAACTTCATGAAACGAAGTGATTTTTAAGTTTGCCATTTCATCTACAGATCAATCTCATCATCTTTGTGGGTCTTGTCCCTGTTCCCTGCTCAGTAGTCAATACCACTAATGTAATCCAGATGATCTCAGTCATCCACGTCTAGATGCTAGTGTGCCTTGCCTGGTCATTCCATTGGCCTCAAAGGTGATTTTGGTGCTTCATGTCTTCTTGTTCTCTTGTTGCTAATCCAACAAGTAAAGTCACGGTGAATCTCTAGTTAAATAATTCAGTGGCATAAGAAGGAAAGATTTGTTCCAAAAGTAATATTTATTTAGTCGAATTTGGTTCGGTCATGGTTGTTCCTGTAGTGCGAACCCTAAATGCAACCTTTGATTACAGTAATATTCAACATTTGTCATTGTTCTCAAGCTACAATGCAGACTGGGTTTCTCACTTGTGCCGTGCTGTAAATCGTGATATCCTAGTTGGTTCACACAAATTATGTAGGTTATTGCAAAGTATGTGCAGCAACCTGGGGAACTCAACTTTGGGAGTGAACAAAACTTCGCTTCCAAAACGACGCAACTGAACTATTGTACGGTCTTTCTAAAAGACAACAGTGATGTTAATGGTTTGAATAATATTGCCCAGAAACTACTTTGCAAGTTAAAGTTATCTCAAATGCAGCGATCATGACGTTGAGGATGCTACTCTGAGTCAAAAAGTCATTAGTTAAAGGTTGCATCAAGTTGCATGTTTCTTTTGTTTTCATACTTTAAGTATCAAATCCCCCATTACGATTATTTATTATTATCCTTAGTTATTTATTAGTATCCTTAGTTGAATACGTGCTTGGTCGTCTCTGAACCTGTTGTTTTATCTACTTTTGTTGATACACAACAACAGCTGGAATCAAAAGCTCGGCACTTCTGAAGCAGTGCTGCAACTTAAATATCTTATACGTTTTAGTGCACACCTTAATTTACTGTTTAGAGCAACCATGCTGAAAAATATCATTTTTATAACGTGCTACAATTAAGAAAATAGCAGAAAAAAAAGTTGAAAACTATAAGGCAAATTGGATTTACAGGAATCATGTATTTGCAATTTGAGGTAGCAACATGGCTTGGCCTATATGCATATTGACGGCTGCATGAGTGACATATCATGTGTGCATGCCGTATCATGTGTGCATGATTTATTAGCATAAATCACTTATTACTAGCATTTCTGTTCCTGCTTTGTGCTAATGTAGCTGGTGTTCTTTCCGAACTTTTTTGTGCCCTTGAGCTTGGGTTTTGGAATAAATGGAATAATAATAGAAAGTAGGCTGTGTGGGGACACTAATATTGTGAGTGGTAGTAGGCTGTGTGGGCACACTAATATTGTGAGTGTGGTTCGCTTTATGTGAGCATCGCTTCTCTACACAAACATAGATTTTCTGTTGTTCATAAGATGTTGACAGATGTTCAGTGGAATCACTTTATTTTTTCCCCGCCTGATTAGAGAATGAGTGCTGGATTCATTAACCGTCTCCTCCTAAACCAACAGAAGTAAGCATGCTTCACACTAATCAGTTACTGTAATACATAAAAGAAAATGACTATCTGCCGATATCTTTAAGACAATTGACGAACTAATCACCTGTTTCACTGTTTGATCAAAAGATCAGCACCAGTGTTTCTTTCTTTTCCTTGTTGCGTTAGCCGAGCGGGAGGGACGGAGATGGATTTTTTGAATTCATCCCCTCTTTTTATGCGTATTAATTATTTTTAAAAAAATAATAATACAGATTAATACGTGATATATCACACTATAAGCATATAAATTTAAATTTAAACTATACAATTAAAAATAAAATAGCAAATTTGTTTGTGCATTATGCATTATATTCAGAATTAAATTTATTATTTTTTTCTACTCATATAAATTAAATTTAAACTTACAGATATATCACATATTGAAAGTCTTCTCGAGAAAGGAATATTTTTTTTTATGAATGGCACGGACGGTTGGGTTGGGCAATCCCGAATACTCTCCCCTGCATCCAAATGCGAAGTCTGCTACGTTTGTTTCGAATCCGATGCAGGTGCTCGAGCTCGACCGATGGCGTGCCGCGCGACAGTAACCGGTGCAGCCTCAGAGGCCGCATGGATCGCCTCTTGTCAACTGCATAGCTGTTGACTGATAGCCCGCGTCAGCTGCTACTCGCTCATTTTCGCAAACAGTAGTGTCCTTCGTCGTTTGTTTGTTTTCGTTTTCGTTTTTTTTTTTTGGGGGGGGGGGGGGGGGGGGGGCGCTGAACCGATCTCTTCGTCTCTTTACACGATCGCGCAAAGGAGAACACATTCCCAGCCGGAGGGAGGAGTTGCACATAGCTGGCGCCCGTTGCCGTGACGCTTTTGGCTCGGCTCGGCTCCCGTGTCGTGGCGGCAGTAGCTGCATGCCGAGTTGGGCGGCTGCGCGCCCTAGCTTGTGATCGAGTCGCGCGTGAACCGTTGCGTTAACCGCGCGGAAGAAAACGGGAGGCCGGGTTTTGAGGCAAAATCCACTCCGATTAATCTAACGACCGAATCAGTGGTCTTGTTGCAAAATCCACTCTGATTAATTATTTACTAGAAAAAAAACGATGAAATTCACCGAGGATGATATCCTTTAGATGTTGCAAAGGGGAATGATGTTTGTTTCTGCTAGATGAACCCCATCAGATTCGATGCTGGCGGATAGTATGCATGTGTCCCCTAAACCTTGCAGATATGTAGATAGGGAGCAGTCTCTCATCGGCCATTTTCAATTCCAGATATCATAGATGCATCTAATTTGATACGACATGAACACGCACCTTGTCAGGATGGATGGCTAACCGCTGCATAGAGTTTTTTTTCCCATCTTGCATAGGATATTTTAGCTAGTGCAAAGGTTGTTATAGATTGTTGAGACCATTATTGTTGCAAATTATCGATTTAATTATAGTAATAAATTAAATATTTTTAAAATAAATTTAATAAATAAGTTAAAACAAGTGTTATAGTAGATGAAACTTTTGTAAGAAAACTATTTTTTTAGCATATAACAAATAATCTATTTTAAAGTACGATAAAAAAAGTTGAAAAGAACGTAATGTAACTACAAGTTCAGTGTAGACACAGATGGACCTACTAGTAAAGATTATTTGTATAATCATTGGGATTTGAGGCAGGGGCGCTTGAGGCCAATCTCAACGCCATATCCTCTCTAAATTCAGAAAGAATACAAAGTCACTTAGTTTTACTTTTACATATCTATAATATAAAGCTAATAGCGAAATAGCCTCGAAAATAAACTTTATAGTCTATATTGTTTTTTTGGCCCTCTCAAAGTTTCACTCCAAGCTCTGCAACTGATCAGAGGAACAATGGCAAGTAGACCTCTTCTGCTGTTTCTTCTTTTGCGGCTCTTGCCTAGGTTCTGGGAGGCGTCAGTGCTTCACCGAATATCTTGGAGGGCAAACGAATGACACAATCAATTTGTCCTGGAAAACATTTGCCTTTGGGACATGATTACGGTGAGAAGATAAAAGGTGACAGAAAAGGAACGACGGGCTATGTAGTAGCGAGGAATCTTTGCTCTGACAGCACAAATTGTGGGCATTAGCAAAGGTCTTTAAAAATATAGTGAAATAAAATTAAGTTTTTTATGGAGATTAAAAGAGAGATAAAATTAAATAAGGAGGCTAAGAAGTGCTGTAAAATAAAATAAGAGGCAGTTGTGATTGGTTAAGATAAAAAAAATAAATTAAAAAAATTAAATAAGAGAAAATTGTGATATGTTGAGATAAAAAAAATATGTGGTGTTGGAGAGAAACTCTGTTAGATGTGGAAAACCACCACACGTCCGAGATTGACTAGGGCTCTGGATAAAATCATGCGCATGAGCAGAAAACACAATAGGTTCGGGTTATTTAAAGAATAACAACCATACTTTTGTGTAGATCGTTATTAGAAAGAGTTCAAATAGCCTACCACTTCTATAGAGCAACTAATGTGTTTTTATACCCTTTGGCCATCCTTTCCCTCCATAAAGAGAAAAAAAACTATTGCTAATGAAAAGCCTAATCTAAACCCTTCGAGCTTTAGCCTAGTTTTTCTATAGTAGTGAACGGTATGTAGGCCATGTCAGATCTATTGGCAGTTTTCTAGACTTTTCCTCTATCATCCGCATTCAGGCCTATCTCACTATATTAATGCAATAGAACAACATAATAAAATCTAAAGTTAACGCAATGAAAAGACTCTATAGCCGACACCACTCCTCTAGGTGACAGCATCCAATAGATACAACGTTCACTTGTTTTGCTTCTACAAGAATACCATATACCCCTGTGAAACCGTCCGCTAGACACGGCGCCCCTTGAGAAGAGATAACCCACCTTCTCCTCTCGGTTATTTTAATCAAGACACATATGGCAGTCATCGGTCAGTCCTTGATACTATGACCTTGCTCCCTAGGTGGTTAGCCTGTTGACTCCATGCAACACTATTTGATACATGGTTGTCTCTAAGTAGCTATGCCACTTCGACTCAAGCCGACCAACCCTAACAGTCCCGATGTTCAACCATTCTGATGTTTATATACCAAATAGGTGATGGACATATGGATCTTCTTATTGAATTTGGCCTAAGCAAAAGGGTTGGCCCACAACCCGGACGGCTTCAGTGGGTTGCATCCCATACTAAGCAAACTAGTCAATTGAAGACCTGCTTGATTATTACGCCGATATGCGTATATTTGAAGATGAATTTCAAATGTTAGAAATTGCTAAATTTTGAAAAGTGAATACTAAAGAATGTGCTCATGCCAAATAGGATCCTAGAAGAGGATTAAATTTCTGATTGCCAAGTAAACAAACAAAAATCTGAAACAAATCTAGGGGATGTCCCTATCTGCTAGGTAGAATGATATCTATCACTATATCCAGAGTCAAAGTTTAAACTCAAGGTTAAGAAATAAAAAATACATAAATTAATGTACTAATAGTACCGTATTGTTTAATGTTTATATGCTGATTTTTTTTATTTCTCAGTATGGGAGTTAAATTTAGGCTTAACACGTTTTAGAGTGATATATGCATATGGGATGAATATCGTCAAAATTTATAAGAATTTGTTCATAATTATTTATTTCGATAGTGTTTGAATAAATGAGGCAACGTCATCTCGAGGGTTCAAATTAAATGTTTCCGGACAAAATTAAAGAACTTCCCTGCATCAGCCATGGAGAACCCGAACCAAATATCGGCGTAGGGAAAAAGGAAGAGAAATCATGCTACGGAGTACTACTACCGTCTAAAGCCACAGGAAGGGACGCCCTTTTTTCTTCGCACGCGCTAGGTTGCTAGCTAGCGCGAAACACGTTCCGTCAGGGCGGATACTCTGCCGCCACCGCACACATGTGCCGATTCGAAAGGCGGCAGCCAGCACGCGATTTATTCGCCGAATCCATGCATTTCTTCGTGACCTCCAAGTGGGACGGCAGCATCGCATGAATCTACACGTACTGCACCACTAGCCGTGACTGAACAACTGCCTGAACGATCGTGCATGGGCAACTGGGCTTCTCCGCTAAGTTCCGTTCTTTTCAGCAACTCCAAATAACTTCTTTATTTTATTATTTTATATAAGTACGTTTCTTGAATTATTAAATAGTATATTTCATATAAAAAATCTCTATATATTTTTAAATATATATATATATATATCCATTTTTTAAATTTATACTAATTAATACTCGAATTAATTCGTTGAAGTTGTCTCGTTTTACGCAATGTTAAAATTCCAGCCGTTTTGCTAGCTCGAAACGGCCTAACTCGTAGATAGGCAGATGCTACTCGTCCGTTGCATCTGCACTGACCGGCCCCGGTCACACCTTCGCTTGAGAAAATTCAATCGCTGCTACTTCAGGCTTACAATGCATGTATCCCTACAAGTACAAATTGTGCTTCAGGACTTCAGGTAATTAAAGGATTGCATCTCTTTTTTTTTCTTTTGACAGAGGTATTGGGTTTAGCAATTTAGCACTGTCAAAGAGCCAAAATCTTCAAAAATTCTTGAGCCGTTGAGCCAAACCAGTGCTGTCAAGTGTCAACTAGACACAAGTCACAAGCTGTTCTTACATCGGCTTATCAAGATAGGAAACAGACTCTAAAGAAAATTGGGAAACAGATGGTGACATGGCCGATAGATCAGAGTCCTTCAGTTGATGCAAAGTTCGTTCCTTTTCTTTTCCTAGATGAGCTTCGAGAAGACGAGCTAGCGCTGCTTGCGTCCACAGCTTCTCGGCTCGATCGACCGATCCAGATACTGAAAAGAAAACGAGAGGACTCGTCAGATTCCACCGCTCCCTATGAGGAGCAGGCATGCTGTTAGCAAAGCTACGAGCGATTCTATATACGAAAAACTCTTTTAATCCCTTAAAAAGAATATACTCTTATCTATCTTAAGATAGTCTTAAAAACACCAAGTTTGTTCCAAGGATAAAAATGCCTACATTAATTAAAGAAAAAAGAGTTCAATTAGAAAAGAAATAATTGAAATTCTGAATAAAAAATAAGAAAAATTAAAAGAAGTGTTCATCACAAACACAACACGAGATTAATTAAAATTCGAAATAAAAATAAAATAAAATAAGAAATTATTTTTTTAATGTGAATTCTTAATAAACTTTAAAAAATCATTAAAATTTGAAACAAACTATAATTAAAAAATTAAATAAGTAAAAACTACGTGCCAAAAAAGAGTCAAAACAAAATACAATCTATAAATATCTAAAAGTAAAATAAATTAAAATTTATAATAAAAATAAAATAAATTATATTGTTCGAATATAAATAGAGTTGTAAGTACAATACAATTATGTGTTAAAGAAAAAGCAGATCCAGGTATGATACGGAATCAAACTTCGGTTTGAAAGAGATTAACTAACTACGAATCGGAGTAGTGATAAATGTTCTTCATGTAAAGCTCTCGAGAGCGACCCGTCTCTAATCTTTATTTTTTAAAAAAAAATCCTCTGCTTGGCACTGCACTTTTCTTCTCGCCGCTACAATGCAGCACACTGGAAAGTGAGGGCAGTTAGCAACGAAGTTCATGGGCCAACCAACTGACCAAGTGAGCTAGCAGGTAGCAGCAACACCACTTCCGTGCACAGCACAAGGGTGGTTCTGGCGGCCATGACCAAATTTGTGTTAAGCAGATATTGATCAAGTTTAATTCTTCTACTAGGAGGGATGGCGCCCGTTGGGCACCTTACTGCACAAAAAAGAGGCTGTCAATATGATTGACAATGTATGCATAGTGGCAGAAATGGTATATAGATTTTGGGTGATTAGTATGATTGCTTCGTTTAATTTCTTTGTTGGCTGTTTTTTAGAGTAAAGTTTTGGTTGACTACTGACGTTGGATCGTTGATAGTAGGAATATATTTAGCTAGATAATATGTATAGAGTTGAAATTATATGGCGCGTTTTAACAGTGATAGATGTAGTAAAGCATTCATCTACATTAGGTTTTTATGGTGCTGAAGGCATACAGGCCTTATTGTTGTTCAAGGCCTATTACAATGCTGTTATTATTTGATATGGTCCATGACCAATTTGAAACAATGCCACTGTACATAGAAGTATTGACAGTTGCGGAGGATAGATTGATGTAGATTTAAACCACATAAAATTACTAACAGTTTCATATGATAGATAAACCTAACTATACAATAATATACTGAAATAAGTGAGTCTGAATGGAAGTTGCCACTATCAACTTGCACAGGGTAAATCACTTCTCTGTTGTTCTGTCTCTTATTGGTTTCTTTGGATGACCAAAATTACTGTGAGCATGATAACCAAAATGCCTCTTTCATAGCTGGTTTTCAGAATTATTTAAGATTACTTCCTTACACTATATTGGCAATGCAAAACACTGTCATTATGGGGGAGGATTGCTATATACGTGTACTTATTGTGGCATCCTGAACCCATAAAGTACGAGCCTAATGGTTAACTTAATTATTTGTAAATATTGTAACAGTTATAAGATATATAAGTAGACACATAATAATAATATAATCATAATACACTATATAATTCTTATATAAGTTGTTATCATGGATAAACTCTAGATGGATAAAGCAAAAGTAACAACAAAACTAACAACGAAAAATATAACTTAAGTGACTAAGTACTAGGTACAACATCTATACATCTAGTTTATTCTATAAACATGATTTGAAAATTAGGCCTAAAATACTAAAAATCTTCATACTCCACCCATTTTTGAAGTAACTCCTCGGCGAATAGATCGACATTGTTTTCTCCAAGCTAGAGGTAAAAAAAGACATGATTTGGTTTAGCAAGGGAGGCTAGTATTTTAATTTGTGAAAGCGATATTTTTCTTAAAAGAGTTATTTTATAAAATACTATTGAATTAAAATTCTATTTGTTAGAAAGAGTCTCACATTGTTTTATAACAACTTATCACAATGATTATAAGTTATAGTCATATTTTCAATATTTTCTTATATTTTTTATTAGCTTTTTCCGTCTTCTTGGCATTTAACGATCAACTAAACTTCATAACTTTAACAAGTTTTTATAACTCATAACCTAATAAGTTTTCACAGCATATACTCGCTTTCTTAGCACAATGACACTAGTGCCATAAGACACCCAACGTCATATAGACATGTTTCCGACCATGAAGATCGACTGTACTACATAGATAAACTTTAAAATTAATTCATATCTTAACAATTATGTTTATCAATTTTTAGTTAAAAACAAAACTACGCTATAAGAAACAACTCACATCCGCATATAAATACGAGCATGACTGTTTAAACAATTCAAATAAGCTCTATAAAGATTATACGCTTTATCCATATGTTATGATCTTCTCACTTTACTTTGCAAAAGAGAACTCACTATAAGTATTTTTTAAAAATAATATATAAATATCTCATTCCTAGGGTTATAAATAGAACTTATTGAACATTTATCTCTATAGACCCTATTGAATTGTAGGAGAGGATTATTAAGACTCTGAGTTAAGAAAACTTTACATATTATTGTATCTATTGTCTATTTGAAACATAATCTTCTTTTATTAATTGTTCTTGAAGTGTTGATCTATGTTGTGAATGGCAGCTCCGTTCTCTGTTGTTGATTGTTAATTGTGAACGGTGAATGTTGATTGTGATAATCAATCAATGTGAAATTGGGAATTTTATTTTTCATATTTGTTTTTTTCCCCTCCAGTAGGGATGCCGTAGTGATGGACTACCACTACCGATTGTGCACTGTAGGCAGTTTTTGAACCAGTGGTGTCGGGGTGATTTACGGTAGTACCACCTTTATTTTTAAAAGTGTATAATTTTTGGAACAGAGTGAGATAATCAATTGGCCACGTAATTAATTCTATTTCTTTGGGTTGAGAAATAGAATGAGGTTAGTTATCATTTACCACATCCCTAGAAGCACATACTAAATGAGAGGAGAAATTTTACCGTCCTTAAATAATGGTATGAAGAGATAATATTTTCTAATATACTATAAAATTTGGTATCTCTTAATACCTACCACATATAAATCTGGTATCTTTCCACGGAGAGTAAAGTCGCTCAAATGGGAAAAATACGGAAAGCAATAATTTCACAAAAAAATGTGGGATAATCCATGGTAAGATTAATCATCCTAACAGTCGTTTCATCGGACGAATACTGATGATACATTTTGGCCGTGGGAGGCTGGAAGTCGGCATGCGATCGAGCGGAGACGTGGACAACGTGCGTATTCGCTACAACAGGTAAACGCTCGTGTAAAGCTGTATAGAAAGCGTCGACATCACCGTGGCCGTGGGCTAGCCGCTGCAAGAAAGCACGCTGATCAGTACTCGACGACGGGGCAATTCTCGCAGATGCCAGTGAGGATTGGTGGCGGTGCTACTCGATACGCCCCCTTCTTAATTATGTCAACGACACGAACAATAATTCAACGATGTCAACGGCACGCACGCATGCCCTGCCGAAACAAGACAGCTCCATGCGGTTGTGGTTCGTCTTCGTGTTCTGGTCGGTGTTCGTTTACTGTGCCAACGCATCATCATTGTACACATTAGATGCGAAGGTTGTGTACTAGATGATGAGGCGCGTCACTGGCGCGCCTCCTATGTACAGTTTGGTATAAAATCATAAAGAAAAAAAAGGCACGACATATATGACAGATATGTACATTTATGGCATTGGCAATCTAATCAGGCAGATTGCAACAACGAGCATGGCTTAAAATATGAAGATGTGTCTATTTGCAGCGCGATGATAATGTAGGTAGATAGCATATACATTGGTGCCAGGACGTATATACCACACCACAAGATAGATTGAAGCTGCGAGTGATTGCCTGCAATATTGTGATGGTTTTGATAAGCGCACCTGTATGATAGTATTATACCTCTGGAAATGTACAATTTAGCTAGCAAACTTACAAAATGCACTAACCAGGCCAAAATAGTGATGCACTTAATCACTATAGTGACTTGGTTGCGGTCTTCGGCTTTTGAGTAGAGTCACAAACTGCACGCGGAGCTGAAGAAAGGAAAATAATGGGATAGTTATAAACACTGGTAACAATGTGGTGCGGTCAAATAAAGCAAGTATTTTTGCACTGAGAAAGCTAAAAGCGGCATACCACTTTTTTTCCCATCATTATATAGAACAACCTACTAAGTTATTTTTTAAAAGTCCATCTACATTTTTATAAGTTGAGTTCTAAACAAAAAACATACAAATAATAAAGATAATTGTTGGTTATTCACAGGATGACAGATATGAAATACGATCAACCAACCTAGCTAGCTGCGTTTTCAAATGATGTAGTACGCTCAGAAGGACAGGACAGTGCCTACGATGGACTGTTACTGACTGAGATTTATGTGATCCTTAGTCACACTCATGTTATGAGAATAGATAGCTCAGCTATTAACCTTAAATTATCTAACATGTTGTAATTATAGAAAGAAATGATTACTTA
Organism: Oryza coarctata; assembly: GCA_030770085.1. NCBI lineage: Eukaryota > Viridiplantae > Streptophyta > Magnoliopsida > Poales > Poaceae > Oryza > Oryza coarctata. The sequence goes on from CM061471.1 coordinate 14,302,154, forward strand.
CTAACCAGCTCTGATATACGTGCACATTTCTGGTGTTGGGTTCTAAAGCCAGCTTCCTGGATGGGAGCATAGGCTGTAACAGTTGTTAAATTTAGTAATATCATTAGTATATCATGATATCTGTTAGTGCCATCGTCAGTATGTAGAAAGGAAATGCTTACAAGTCGTATAGCAGCTCATTGTTTTTTTTTTTTGCACTGTCAGCCTCATCTATATCGAAAGGAAATACATCACAATGTGTGCTGCCTAGGCACACACGATCAGAAGATTTAATGAGTTCACTCATAATGTCTGTCTGTTCAAATACATACTCTGCGATAGATCTTAAATTACATTGGTTATATACATACATTGGAGAATGGAGAATAACTTCAATGTATATCAATTATTATTTAACCAAACAAAAAGGTGGTTGACAAATAGAAAACATGTCTAGTTAGACTTAGTATCCAAGACAATGGGTGTCTAAAATATATTGCAGAATATATATGGCTTGTTAGGTTAAGTTTGAAATATTTCACCAATGTACACAAATGGCAGCAACAATTGTACCTACAGGAATCCAACCAAACAACTCCAACTCATTTTCGAGAAATAAAACTAACTAAAAACTTGAACTACTATATTATTCTACCATGGTATACTAAATGCAAATTAGAAAATTCTGAAAGATCATAATTCCTTCATGTTAAAATGAATTTCAGATCATAAAATATAGATGTCACTATAATTCAACATGGTTAGAGATAATAGCTAATGCCATGCGTATAGATCAAAAGCTCATGTATCAGATGCTAACATCCCATAGGAATATTTAACAATGTCATTGATCAGAAAAATAGGACAGATGCAAATTACCATTATTTAGGTCAAACTGAAGATCAAGGTAAATTACACAAAGAGGAAATATTAACAATATATGCACCAGATCAAGTTGGGACCTGGGACTAACAGATCAACCCACCATTGGTCGAAAAATGTTTTACTCAAATGCACAATACTGATAGCAATACGTATATGCCATAGTATAGTTGATTGGAAATACATAAGGTTTTTTCAATGTGATTTAAGACCTAAATTTTTATAAGCCACAGTAAATTGGTTAGATATTTACATACAAAAGTTCATATATATACTCTGCAATGGATCCTAAATAAATACAAGGATTAAGTGAAACTTTGAAGTATTCAGAGCTAGGAGTACTTGAAGATACTTTCCTTACTCAGTGAACAGAAAACATAATTGGATACGGCGACTCACCTTGAGTTCGAGAAGGACGAAGGGAACGCCTTCCAGTAAAAATAATAACTTGCAAATTGTAACTTGTGCATGCCAGCAGTAGTAATATATAAACATGTTCTCCAATAGAATCAAGAGGGCAGGAAACATGGTGATGCATCAATTTGTTTTGACCTTTCAAATAAAGCCTGTAAGACTATCATTCAATATATAGAAGTATATAAATGTCCACAAATTTGGTAAACCCGAGAGCATCAGTTAAGAAGTATGCACACAGATCTCACCTTTGACCCTGAGGACATTAACAATTCCTGAAACAATTGAATAAAAATATTTCTCACCTTAAATGGAGGTAATCAATGCCATACTTGTCCCATACTTTATCTAGCTTCTACGCTGAAATGCTCCAGGTTATTTAACCAAAAGAAAGAGTAAAGTGTACAGGCATTCCTTAAACTTATGTGAGTGTTATTTAGATCCACAAACTCTCATATTGTATTTTTAGGTCTCTGAACTTGTCCTAGGTATCACACAGGTCCAAACGACACCTACATGTTACTGGACCTCTCTTGTTCTGATTTGGTGAGTGAAACGGAGGACCTGGAAAATAGATTTTATGTTTTTCTATATGAGTAACATATGAGTCCTAGTGTCATGTAGGTACCACCATGGCGTACCATATCAGGGCATGGAGTGAGTTGAAACCTGTTTGGACATGTGTGACTCTCAAGACAAGTTCAGGGACCCAAAAATGCATTTTGAGAGTTTAGGGACATAAATGGCACACCTGCACAAGTTTAGGGACCACCTGTGCACTTCACTCCAAAAGAAATTACGAGCATGCCATGTGTATGTCAATTACTGATATTAAAAGACGACATTTCATAGAGGTCACTAAAGGACAGATAAAGCCATATAATCAGGATAGAAGTCAATACCAAATATGTGTATGTGCAGATTTCATATAGAACAATTTCCATCATATCTCATCTGAAAGCAAATGAAAGATGATGCAGCAAAATTCATCACTACTACTAAGAAGGAAAACCAGGAATTCTATAAAATTACACAGAGAAGTCAGCATTGATTAATCTTTTCTTGTTCTCAACAACATGGCACTGACTAATAAGCTAGATTTTTTTTCCTTTTCACAAGAAACCATCAGAATAGTTATTTCCTTGTAATATACAAAGTGGAAGAATTTTATGACAAAATTACAGATATACAAAGGCACATTTTTTTGTTTGGCTGAGAAAGAACGATAAAAATTGGGGAAATACAAGAATACATTTTTATCTGGTTAACAGAAAGAAACTGTAACAAGGATAATGGACCTAGAAATATATGCAGTGTATGTATCACACCTTAAGCTGTAGATGAATACTCTCAGGGTGTTTGGATAATGGGTTATGAGGGGTAGATTGGAAAATGGAAATGAATAGAGGGTTGTGATAAAATGAGATGAGATGAATGGATAGCTAAGATTAAAACATTTTCATGACCCATTTTCCAAACATGCCCTCAAGGATACCATACCAATTTATGTAAGTCCAAATCTATAATCTGACACCAGTGATATATTCACTTTTCAGAAGAAGTGCCAGAGATCATGAAAGAGAACTATTATTAACATGAGGAGGGCACAAAGAGTAGAACCTTTGTGTGAAATAGTCATACGGTTCAAGATCCATTCCAAATCAAGCTTAACACTTCTCACAACCCACATGTATATTGACTTTGTGCACACTACTACCACCGCAAGAGCTCTCTAGGATTCCTAACCACATATTATACATCATTTAGATAAAAGCCACATGATAAGGTACATCAAATACTCATTAACATAGCACATTACAAATAGCATGTATTGATATCATGTACTCCATATAATTAACACGTAATTATTTTTGTTTTCATAGGTTAACTGGATGGTTACACCTCCTATCTCTTTTGGAATAAACAGAATGCAATAGTAAGAAATCTCACTCCACTATCATATACAAACCTATATAGCTCTACCACCTCTGTATATAAGACTACTTACAACAAGGCCCTTTTGTTTTATACCCCTGCATCGTAACTGTCTCTCAGTGGTGGAGAAAGGTTTTCATTGAAGAGGGCTCTATCTTCTTCTTCCTCCAGTCTTTTTCTTCTTCTTCCTCTCCCTCTTCTTCCCCCTCTCCTCCCTCTTTTTGTCCATGGAGTCCAGCGGGGTAGGAGGGCGAGACCCTCCTACTATTGAAATTTATACTCAACTATTGAAATTTATTTTCTTTCGCACTACACTGTAATACAGTCCATACATATATAAACATGTATCGTATGAATCAAGCGAATTTGATAGGACCAAATTTAGCCTATAAATGCATTGTATAATACCTCACAATTGTCTTGTCCAGCTGCTTTTTGCAACAATTTTCAGAGGAAACACTGCATCCTCTTTCTTAGATTAGTCCCAAAAGCCCTTCAAACTGCTTACATCGCTGTAATCCTCGGACCAAAATATATTTGTCTTCGCCCAATCAACCACACTTCAATGTCATGTTACCACTGGGAACGCTGTACTGCCTCCATCCGCATCACCACTGAGATCCTCGTCTCCATGCAGAGGCCCCATCATCCGTTGCTGCCCCTCAAAGCGCCTCCCAGATCCGCAAGGCCCCGATGAGGTGTGGTGAGGCAGCCGCAGGCGAAGCGGGATGGCACAGCGGTGTGGCTGCTCTACGGCAGCCGGACCAGTGCGGTGGCCCAGCAGTGCTATGGCAGTTGGTCGAGCGGTGTCAACAGGCATGAAGGCAAGAAACGAGCAAAAGCGGAAAATAGATGAAGAAGGTCGATGAGGCTGAGGCCATGGGAGCTACCTCGCACCGGCGCATCATGGTGGCTCTATCGACCTCGAGATGCTGAACGGAGGCAGCGACGACCTCGACCCTAATCCACCTCCGTGTGCCGTCCCCGCGCTTCTTGAGATCAGGGACGCCGGGGCCGCCAGGGAAGAGGCGGCCATCGTCACCCAACGCCGAGAGGGGATGGAGGGGAGGATGCCCTGTTGGTGGAGGAGAAGGGGTTTCTTGATAGAGTCCACCGTAGCGGCGACCATGGACGCTAGCGAGCGATTGGCCCGTGGCGGCAGCGGTGACCCTAAGGGGCGGCGACGCAGCAGTCCGGTTGACCCACAAGCGGCGGCGCACAGAGAGGCAGGAGGAGCAGGCGTCACGGGGAGCACCGGAGAGAAGAAGCCGAACGGGGCGCCACGCTACGACTCCTCGGAACTGAGGGCACGAGGACGTGGGGGTTGCGTAGGGAGCTGGGTTTTCCCTGCTCTCTCCAGCTTCCTTCTCCTCTAAGCCTCCAATCTGAGCCATCCAAGCTAGCAACAAAATGATCCGACGGCCAACGTAATTTGGGTGACGTGGCCAGCGCGGTTAGCGCCCCCCTTATGCGCCGATTTCAGTTTTTAATTGCAGTACTCCATACCGGATCAAAACAGCGCACGGTAATTAAACCGGTAACGTCCTACCCGTGCAAACAGCGCACGGTAAACCGGCAGGTAACGTACTAACGTGGTTGTTCCGCGTGTCACGCGTCGGCATCAGCGGTGGCGTTCTCGTCGGCCGGTGTGGCCTTACAGGCCGCTCATACGCGGGCGCCGCGCCCTGCAATCAAGGCATGGCCGCCCCACAAGCGGCAGAGGCTCGCGCGGGGATCGAAGCACATGGTGCACGTTCCGCAAATCAGAGAGAGTAATAAGTACCCGTCCGATCAAATAAATGACAATAGGGACTATTCATTTTCAAAATTTCACCACTCGTTTTTAAAGTTTTAATTACTATCCCAGCAAAAAAAAAGTTTTAAATACTAAAAGTATGCCATAATATCAAAGGATGACGTTCTAATTATCATTATAAAACTTTAACCGATCGTGGTTTAACATTCAAGATTAATTAGGTGTATAAATTGAAATAGTAATAATCAACACCAACAATTATTTAAAAAGGAAAAAGTTCAAACTACCCATTAAATTATTAGGTGGTGGTCTGAATTACTATCCTAAACTATAATATCAAATATTTAGCACCCGTAACTTTTCACCATAGATTAATAACCCCTGTTCCAAATATGGTGATTTTGATCTGACATAGCTTACATACGTCGGTTATTCAACAGAACTTTCAATAAAAAAAATAACATGGTACCAATCTATCATCCTCTCATATCTTCATCATTATCGCTAGCATATTATCATGTGTATTATCAAACGCATGGTAGGTGTGTGTTAGCCCCGCCCACCTTGTCATGATGGTTTGCTTATGTATTAATGGTTGTGCCTCCATGGCACAAAGTATGTAGAATGCCTCATCGCAGCACCTCTCCGTGCTACCTCTATGCTACACGACGAGATCCCACAATCAGATAGTCCGTGAACACCAGCACAATGTGCCGCCTCCTCGCCTTCGACCACCAAAACAAACACCACCAAAGCACATGATATAATCAATCAACAAGGTAGGAGGCCAACCAACAAACTTATCACTGCTATCTACAGTCCGTTTTAAAATGTAAGAATTTTTAGTATTTAAATTTTATTATACAGTATAGGATTTTTTATACTATTTATATTATTACTCGTCCCATCAATTATTTTTTTATTTAATTTTTTTTATCTTTATCTCTACCTACCCTTACACCTTCATTCATTTTATATTTATATTTATTGAGAGCACCAAAAATCTTTTATCTTTTAACTTAATCTCTACTAAATAATCTAAAAATCCAAGTACCAGGCCACAGGAGCTCAAGCAACCACGGTGGGCAAAATCTGTGCTCATCGTCTTCCTGTATCAGGCTTTCACCCTGACCTCCACATCTGCCCACGCCATCCTGAGCTTGTCTGGCTGCTGCTTCCCGCGTGTCTCCTTCTCGCGTGGGGAGGGAAAAAGAAGAAAGAGATGGCAATATGACATATAGGCCTATAATTTTATTTATTTATTTTTATGTTGAATAGTTTGTCACGTAGGATTCAAATCGTTTCGAATTGAGGTAGGGGGTTATTCGTCTAGTGTTTGGGTGTCAAATGATTTGTAATTTACGGGTAATTTGAACTGTCACGATGGTTTAGTTCAGGGGATAATTCGAATCTTTTCTTTAAAAAAATACCCCTTCTGTTCCGTTACATTTTTATTTTTATGTTGCTCCAAATGGAATTGGTTTTACTCTCAAATTCCATTGTTTTAGAGTTAATTACTTTAGAGGGAATAGTATATAGCAGTTACTCATCGGTTCATAATATAAATATTTTTAGTTTATTTAGTAAATGTTAAAGTAGAAAATACTATAATGTCTAGTTTAAAAGGAAAATACTATAATGTCTCTTATTAAGTGAGATTAAACGAGGGATGGTTAGAAGAGTGATGGTTGTTATTTTTGGGTAAGCTGATAAGTCTTTTTTAGGAAAAAAAAAGGAGTATATGGCTTTTGCAAGCTTGGTATAACGTCAACGCATGTGTAAGTGATTGACACAGAAGAAAAAAATTTAGGCAACTACTAACAAATAAAAAACTGAAAAAACGTTTTATCTTCTTATTTTATACTCCTACTTTTGTGAAACAAGTATATGCGTTGTTTCTTGCGTTTTCTTTTCCACGAAGTTTTGCATTTTGGATAATGGGATTTGGTACGTATAGCCTGAAGATGGGACGGGCGGCTAGATACGAGTGCGGGCTTGAATGGAGCAAACCTCAGACGTCTAGCCTTTGTCGTCTGTACTCACAGATGTATTTTATGTCAGATGGGCAACCCAACTTTTTTTTCCAAGATGTATTTTACTTCATCCATTTTTCTAAAATAGAGCTAATTTTAAATTTTTATAGAAATTAAAAAAAGTAAGTTAAATTAAATAAAGAAGATTGTAATTGGTTGAGATGAAGAAATATGTTAAAAAAATTAAATAAGAGACAGTAGTGATTAGTTAAGTTGAGAGTATAGGTAAATAATGAGATGTATTTTAAGACAAAAATTTAAATACTAAAATTAGCTATATTTTACTATTTTAAAACGGAAGGGTACGATAGTTGGGAGAGAAATACGAACACGTTGAGACAGTGAATACATCTCTCTTTTTGCAACTCAGCAGTGGGTGATTGTTTATTTTCTTTGTACAGTCCAAATTCAGCATATGAGAGAGGCCAAATTGTATGCCGTATTTGAGGTCTGTCCATACGATGCATAGAACATCCAGCTCATGAGCCTACTCCATTTGCGGTCTAACACAAGGCCCACCAATGCCGAGCGGGCAGAGAACAAATTATGGCCCAATATAAATGGCCCAGCACTTGCCCATAATTTGTTACGGCCCATCGGCAACAACATCGTACTGTAGAATTTGAGCCAGCAACGGCTAATAATGTGGGAGAAAGTTCAATTAAGTTTCCTTGTATAAGCTTGAGTTTGAATTTCGTCCCTCATTCTTAAAATCGGCTACCACGTATTACTCATCTACTGAAACCATAGACAAGACGGTTTTAAATGACGTAGCATTTATGTAGTGTATTGACATTTTTATCTGACGTGACACCTACTTTATATAGTATAACAATTAATAAATAAATAAATATAGTGGGATCCACATGTCAATCATATAGAAAAACCCATAAAATCCACGTGGGGCCTACATGTTAGTTCGGTGGGGAAGGAGCAAGTGTTGCTGGCTCTCCCCATCATTCCTCTCTGGCAGTGGTTCCACACTCGAGGTAGACCTAGAGCTCGATAAGGTAGTAGCGGCGAGGATGGACAAGGAGCAAAAAGAGACTAGGCCCGCGACGGCACCACTGACCATCTTCCGTGTGTTAATGGTAAAAATTAACATAGACCAGCGTATCAACATAATGGCTATAGTGTGTTTGATGAAAGTTGATGGTCTTTGATAAAGGCTAATGGTGATGGATCGACTGGAATCGATGTCTGATGAATCGGCTGAAAACAATAGTTGATGGATCGGCTAGCAAGTTTAAGTATAGGTTCGGGTAGATCAATTGGTCCGTGAATTATTAAGCCTATATCGGTTTGTGGAAGATGAAAAAGTAATCTTTAGAGATATTTATTCTAATTAGACAATATTATATCGATTATATCGTAATTAGGAAGATTTGTTAGTTTCTGTTTGTTTTGTGGTTGACGTTGTAACGGCATATGACTCATGTAATATTAGGGTATAAATATAAACTCTGTGTTACTGTAAAAAAACACAACTTAATATAATAATATTCTCAGCGTATCACCAACCCTAGTTATCTATGTTTTTCCGATGGGTTCTTACTCTCAATGTAGGGCTGCATTGTTTCAATCTTTGGTAAAAGGATAAGTCCTGCACCTAGTAGTTGTATCGATACGATTGTTGATTTACCTTGATATATCGATTCTATTTAAGGTTACATCATTTTGATAGCTTAGATTGATCTAGTGTATTCATCATGTTTGCGTAGAATATATCGACTAAGTAAGCTTTTCTTATTATCTTCAGTATGGTATTGTCTCAGTTCTGTTAGATCCAATATATTAGATTGCTAATAGGTTAAATCCAACTAATTTGGTAGGTTTTATTCAACATTTCATCAGAGTTCTAACCGATAAGATATCTTTATAACTAAGCTTTAAGTTTAATATGTATCGGCTCTCTAGCTGATATACCTATTTTTATCATAAGTTATCTTTACATATATCAAACCACAAGTCGATATTTTTCTTCTGTTTCAACGATTACTCTACTATTGATCAATCTGGTCTAACTAGATTTAATCTTATACTGTATTAGTTTAGTCTGATCTATCAAGTGTGCCTGTCTTAGTGTCGTGATGTAGTAGATATTGTTCCTACCATCAACTAAGCTAGCCGATAAGTTTACTTTCCTATATCAATTTATATGTATTTCTATGCTTGCATTGGTCTTGTCACTAGTATGCAAGTGCTATCATTCCCATCGCCATCGGTTGATGGAAGGAGCTTGTATCGGCCATTAGGCTGATTAGCTAAAGGTTCTTACTTTTATATGTGTCTTGATAATTACAGGATCAAATTAATTAGCATATCCTTAGCAAACCAAACTATGACCTACACTAGAATTAAGCATATCTTTTAGGCTGTCGTGTACGACGCAAGGGTCATTATCAGATTTTTGCGTCAACACCATGCACATATCATTGTTGTCATCATTGTTTCATCTTGTCACCGTCTCCCTTCGGTATAACCATAAATCCTCCCTTTGCTGTCATCTTCCTTTAACCTCTCTATCTCCTCTCTAACTACAAGTAGAGACTAAGGTTGGCTCAAGAGAGGGCAGGTAGAGGCCAAGGCACTCCTTCCCCGCAAGCTCGAGCTCAAGATCTGTCATCATGTCGTTGAGCTTGAGCTTGACATCTACTGTGTCGTCGATGGTCTGTGGTGGTTGCAGTTACGAGAAGGTGACACCGGTCGTGGCTAGCTAGTGAGAAGGGAACAGTGATCGATATGCCGATGAAGAGGAAAGTGGAGAGGGAGCTCAATGCTTATAGAGAGGAAGAAAGAAAGGAAGCTACTTGGACGTAGATGAGGTTGCCATCATCTTGCTCGTCGTCTGCCAGTTGCTGGCCACATCTAGGGAGGTAGAGTAGAGAAGGGGAAGGAGGAGATAGAGAGGAGAGGGGGTTGAGGTGGAACTTGCTTGCTGTCCTCCATGCCTACTGTCGTGCCTCCTCGTCCCATTCTCCACTTTGACTGGCGAGATAGCGACTACAACAACACTTTCCTCTAGATGTGGGGAGCGATAAGGTCGACAATGCGATTGTACTTATGGGAGCGACAGCGGCCTTGATGCCCACATGAATTCCACCCAAGTCACCATGCAGCCTCATGCCAAGCTCCAACTGCTGTGCCACCAGCATGCCCTCGCCGCTACCCTTGTTGCCAACATTGACGACAAGCACACTGCCTAGTCAACCAGTTGTCATTGATGTGTTCTGCTCACTGCAGTGTAGAGAGAGGATGGGAGAGAGAGGTAGAGTAGGAAGAAGTGGATGTTAATGACATAAGAGTCCCACTATTTTTTTTATATTTGTTTGATTGATATATGGGCACCACATATTTTGTTTTAATTTTTTTTAATTTTATTTTCAGTGCTACGTCAACATCATGTGGGATGAGGACCAAGTCAAAACAACCACATAAATGTCACGTCCCCAAAACTAGTCTCAATATTGTCTTGAGACCTCATTCGCACTAGTTCTAGAAGATATGGGATGCGTTGTATTTACTTTTATGGTTAAGAGACAAGATTCAAACTCAAACACTTAGATAAGGGTTATAAAGTGAACTTTTTCCAATAATGTGATACGACCATGGAAGAATTTGGCTCACACCTAACCCAGAATTCATGGGCCACACTTTGGTGGGACCTATTAGTTTCTATGTTTGTGCTTAGTACATGCACAATATTTTATGTTGGAAAAAGTCTATATATCATCAACTATGGCTCTATTCCAAGTTTCCTTTCTCAACCAAAATGGGTATTAATAATGAAAAAAGTTCACTTTACATCTCTCAACTATGGGATCAAGTTTCATTCACATCTCTTAACCATAAAACCAAGTATATCCCCTAACATCTAAAACCAATGTAGATTGAGTCCCTCGACAGTATAGAGTGCGGTTTTGTCTAACTTGGCACTTACATGGCTCGTTGACTTGTCTTCATCTGTCTATGTGTCTCGTTGACTTGTCTTTGTTCGTCTCACATCAATAGCCTCAGTCTCTACCTCATCTCCATCGCCAACCATGAGGGTGACTCGTGCATGTACAACGACAGCCATGGTGGTGGTGGCGTCGGTAGGGGAGGGAAAGGTCATGAAAGGAGGAGGATGCCTTCTTCATTATGACCACAACAGCAGTAAGGTCTACCTCTGAATTAGAGCTCCATATCTAGGGGCTGTGTCATCTGGCCCCACAAATGTCATTATAGTCTAGAGAGGGAGACAAGCATAGAGAGATAGGGTAGAGAGAGAGAGAAAATTGACATACATGTGGGCCAAAAAATTTTATGTAAATAAAACTTGCCTTATAGTTGAGCAATATAACGGATTTGGGCCATAGTTATGGGAGTTGGCCACACTTGCTAATGAGCCGTCGTATATGGGCCGATATACCCATGGACCAGCCGAAGTGTGCAGAGCGACTAACACCAGTAGCCATGGCCCACATTGCCAGCCCAACCACACCGGTGAAACCCAGCCTCCTTTCCTAATCCCACCACTCCCGCGCTTACGGCGGCCGGCGGCGTCGCGCAGCCGCTTCGCATGCCGCCGCCCGCCCCCGCCACGCTCGCCTCTTTCAGCGCGCTCGTCGCCTCGCTCGCACGCTCGGGTCGCCCCGCGGACGTGCTGCGCGCCTTCCGCGACATGCTCGCGCGGGGCGTCCCGCCCGACCACTTCACCATGCCACCCGTCCTCCGCTCCTGCGCGCTCACCGGCTCGTCGGCCCTCGCCGCCTCCGCCCATGCGCTAGCCCTAAAGATCGGGTCCCAGGGAAACCTCTTCGTGGCATCCGCACTGGTGCTCTGCTACTCTGGCCTGTCCAACCTCCCTGACGCCCGGAGGCTGTTCGACGGAATGCGCGAGAGAGACGCCGTCCTGTGGACATCCATGCTGTCCGCTTACGCTCAGGGCGGGCATCCCAAGGCGGCGCTGCGGTTTTTTCAAGGGATGGTGGCGGCCGGGGTGCAGCTTGACGCGGTGGTCATGGTTAGCCTTCTTCTCGCGTGTGGGCAGATTGGGTGGCGCCACCACGGGAGGAGTGTGCACGCATGCTGCATTCGGAGGCTCCCGGGGATGCCTCTGTCACTTGGGAACGCGCTTGTGGACATGTACGTTAAATGCGGCGAATTTGCGTTCGCCGAGAGGGTGTTTGCAGGGATACCCAGGCGGGATGTTATCTCCTGGAGTGCACTTATTCTTGGCCATGGTCTGAATGGGCGTCCTGATGTAGCATTGAGGCTTTTTGATGAAATGGAGGCTGAGGGAGTGAAACCGAATTCTGTCACCTTTCTTGGGGCGCTGTCAGCTTGTGCACATTCTGGCATGGTTGACAAAGCTTATGCGATCTTCGAGGACATGAAACGGCATGGTGTGGAGCCTGAACTGAAGCATTACTCTTGCATGGCTGATGCCCTAGGTAGGGATGGCCGTGTCGCTGCTGCAGTGAAGCTCATAGAGGAAATGCCTTTCGAGCCTGACGAGGCCATACTTGGAGGTGTATTAGCAGCCTGCCGAGTGCATGGGGAAATGGAAGCTGCAGAACGAATTTCAAGGAAATTGATGGTCATGTCACCTTCAAAGAGCGGCTACTTCATGAGCTTGGCAAACATATATTCAGATGCTGGGAGGTATAGTGATGCACAGAGAATAAGAGGCTTCATGAAGGGAGTAAAAGTTGACAAGCTTCCTGGATATAGTTCAGTTGAATTTGATTTTGCTGTCTCTGAACCAAGATCTGGATGATCAGTTTCATATAATGGAAGCAGATTTTGTATTACTTAGCAGTTAAGTGTGTCTTGTGATATACACTAAGTGCAATATATAATTTGAAGGTAAATATAGGTGCTTAATGAAAGGAAGTGCAAATCGGACATGTTTGCAACTCAAAATGTCAACCTCATGACTTAATGAGCCCTTTACATGAAAGTACGTTTGACCTACTGTGTTAGTGCTGACATGAAATAAGCCACTTCTCAAGCTGATAAGGACAATGGATTGATGAAAAAATAAAATGATGATCACATATTAGAAACATGCAGTCCTCCTGCATGTCACTAAGGAGTAAGGAGAGAAACAGTCCGCTATATGTGGCTCTTGTTTGTTAAGTTGCCAGTGGGGGTGAAAGTAGCTTCTGAACGAGATGGCCTCCAATTTAAGTTGAGCTATCTCATGTACTCATCATCATAGGTAGTGGCCCTTAAGTGAGTGTACTCATTGGGAATGCAGAAAATGGTAGGGCTTCTTCATTGGTATGTAATTGAACTCGCTCGCAAGCATTTCATTCATTTATTCATGCCAGTTCTCTATGCATCGACATAAATCAAGTCCCTTCATTAATCGTTATCCGCATCTTGTTCTACTTCTTGATATATATGTTGATTGCAATACTAATATGTTAGCCGTGATTTACCGAGCAACTTATCTTAAAAACCAGAGGGGCAGAACCAACAGATCACAAGGCTAACAAGACTAACAGAATATGAGCATGATGTTTATACTGTTCTTCTTCACCACAAGTAAAATAGAAAACTAACATTTCAATGGCTAGCATGTTTGCGTATTGACCATATCTCACTGTCAGCGTCATGACGTCGTCTTCCTTACCCTATAACTAGTATCTGACTTAAGACTCGCAGTCTATCTGCTTTTCTAATTTCCTGTGCATAGCATTATTGAAAAATAATAGCACAGCTTACCTTGGATTCCCATCCAATTTCCCTACGTATTCGGCGAAATTTCCAATGGAATTCTGAAATATTTTTTCCAGCCACAAAGCGTGTAGCCTGGTCAAGAAGGTTTTCAAACGGAAAGGAAAAGGAACATGGCCGAGAGAAGACCCCTTTCAAGTCAACTCATAACTGTGATTTGGATGAGCCTAGATAATAAATAATTAGGTAGACTACGTAATCAGAATATAGTTTGCTCCAAAATCTTGGTTCAGCAGTCTATTCCGCCACTTGTAGGTGTTAATACTATATATGCTGTTTGCCTGTTAGGTGGTAAGCACCTTTCACCTTCTGTAGTCTGTAGACTCCGAGATGGTAATTGGGATGAGTTATTGAGGGAGTGCGCTGCCACCAACATTTTGACTCGAATAAATTGTGTAGTGTAGTGCAGGGTTTTTTTTCGTTGCCGTGAGCGTGTGTAGTGCAGTTGGTCAGTTGGTGACGAAACTAAGGATTTTAGCTTCTTGCACAGGTCTTTTTTTTCTTTTATTAATTTGAAAATCATGGACAGTTTTTTCCTCTTATTTTTATTGAAAATCACAAGTTATGCTTTTTTATCACATAAAACGACGTCGCCACATTTTTCTTTCGCGGTGTCGCCAAATTCTGTGTGCAGAGACCACAGGCGCCAATCATTTTGTTCCTTTCCCCTTTTTCCCTTAAGAAAAGATGGTGCAAGTATTCCGCGTCTGTGCAATTTCCTTTGTACTTCTTCACAACTTCCATCTTTTGAGTTTTCAATAGTAGAGTTGCACTAATGCAATCTCTGGGCAATTTGTTTATTAAACTAATGTAGACTTGCAGAGTTGCAGTCCAGCTGCACTCTGATTGATGGACAAATCCAGTAGTACTAATGCATTAATATTGGTATTCTTTGGACAAGGATGATGTTATAGTTAGAGAAAAGTACAGATATATTTAATTAAGATTATATATTTTTCTGCCATTAACATCAAATGTATATGCATTAGTGTGAACGCCAAAAATCCATATAATTCCGTTGTATCATCCGTTTCCGACAAATTGCTCGGTGGCACCTCCCATATTACATTTTTCACAACAGTGGTTGTAACTAGTGGCACTGGTGTTAAATATTTTTGGCTAGATGGAATATTTGTTAGCTTTATAATATATATATTATTTAATTCATTCTTACAATCAAATCTGTGGAATCATCCATTTCAAACGCACAACCTATTTAATTGGAGTGTCATAAAGTTAACTCAGACAACCGTGCGACACACGAGTAGGATAGTAGGGACTGTGTTTTGTGTTTTGTATTAGGACATGGTATATGTACCACTTTAAAAGAAACAAATGGTGAAGACAAGTGTTGAATCTTCCACCACCGCCATAAGCAACCCCATACAATTTGTGAATGGAAAAAAACAAGAGTGTAGGCGCATAGTCAAAAGTTCTCATATATATGGACAGAGAAAGCAGTAATGGATAATCGTTCACGGCTTCACTAAATATTGGGAATACTTGTCTGAAGCTTTGCTTCAGGAGACTTGACTAGGATGAGCTCGTACAGCTTTAGCAGAAGGGCTGAACCTACCTACATTAAACAAATTATTTTATATAAAAAAATATAAAATTTCTTCAATAAATAAATACATTTATTTAAAATTATAATATTTAATATTTAATTAATCATATCCTATGCCCAACAGGGCTATATTAAACTCAGCCTAACTAGCTAATTTTTCACATTGTTTCCATTAAGTAGTCTGGAGTATAAATTAGTCCAGTTGATGTTATCATGCATAAATATTACTCGCTGCATCATACTTCCTTTATCCTAAAAATTTGTCCACAATAGGGTTTACTAAATATCTTTAATACTACATTATTTTTTCATTTTAATTATCAAATCAGTAGTATTCTCATCCCGTTTTCTCTCCGTATTAATCAATGGCATATTATTCTTTTAATCCCATGTTTAATTTGTCTTTTGACTAGCTAAAACTATAATCTTTTATAAATAAATGGAGTAAATGTTAGCTACCTTGATTTTTTTTGGAGGGATTAAAAGGTTGGGGTGAAATTGAAATGAAGGATGATTGTCCTTATTATTTGAGATGAGTAAGTAGGTAAAAAAATTAAATTAAGAGAGATGTTTGTGGTTGATTGATATGAAAAAAATAAGTGAAGAGGAAATTATATATTAGGATAAAATTTGAATGCTAAATATTAGAGCAGGAGTACAAAACTACTTTATTCTAAGTTTTTGGAGATGACCACTTTCTTTTATTTTATCTTTTGGAGAAGAGAGCACTACTGTAAAATCACTGTATCCACAATTCTGCAGCACTTCTTATGAAGGGAAAAAAGGTGTAATCTCCAAGTAGAGTTGGTCAATATCTGTAAAACTGTAAGAATGGCTGATAATTTTTTTAAAAATGAATACCTCATAATTAGAGTATTGGTGAAGACAAATAGCATCATCCTTTGCCCTATGTAGAATTAACCATTGCCAAAATTTTAATTTTAATTTTAGAGTTGATTTTAGAATATTTATAATGTAGTTTTTTATATTGACTTTTAAATAGCTAAGGACACATATAAAAGTTTTAAATTATTTTAGCTTATAATCAGCTTATGATTAACTGATGGGCCGTGAGAGACTAACATACAGTAGTAACTAGTAGCTGATGAAGATTATTCTGATTCTTTACTGTAGCCCACTAATCCTGTCCCTCGTCTAGTCGTCTGGTCCATCAAAGCCCATACGGCCCTACGCCTGCTGCTTGATAGAATTTGGAGTGGACGATTCGAATCATTCACCCTATCGATCCTGCCCCACGATTTGCCCAAAGGGCTACACAATATTATGCACGCGCACACAAGACTTGCTACCTGGCTGAAGTTCTGACCTGAAGAAGAAGAAGCACAGTCAGGTAGCAACTGTGGCGCACAGTGAGTGAAAATACATATCATTGTAGCTGTAGCAATACTGTGTCCGGTTTTAAAAATGTGGAACGGTACAGTAAAAGATCTGGTCCACGTCCATCCATCCCTGTGCCCGGTTTAAAAAATTTGGAGTGGTACCGTAGCATTACAACAGCAACAAAAGATCTTACGATTTTTTTTCCGAATAAGAGAAAGTTACGCTGTTGTTCATTCTCAAACTTCACTTTCTGTACGTGGGAGGATCTCAATCCGACTGAATTGAAGTGCCAAGCCCATGTACTCGCATCCTGTTTGGAACGTATTTTGTCTTTCGCACGAACTGAAAAATTAAAACAACAGCTTTTCAAACAAGAGGCTTAGTGATGGTCCTAGTTTTTATTCTCCGATCGACCTAACCTGCAAAATACTGAAGTCCTTGGTCATGAACGTCCCAGTTCATATGGATTAGTGATATACTCACATATGCTTCTTGCTGGTTGCTGCATCCACATGGCCACAAGCCACGCGTGTAGTGTGAAACATTAGGTCTTTATTCTTGCAATCTCGTGTGACCACTAACCACCAAGTCAATAGCATTTTCGCAATTTTTTTTAAAAAAGAACACTCACCAACTAAGCTGTTCGGTTGGTCTGGTCGCTCCACAGGTCCCCACACGACAGTACGCCTAACCTGTCCTGAGTCTTCACCACCCTGCAGCTGCTTGCGAATCCAGGAAAACTTTGCTTCGCACTCGCCATGAAACTCCGTGGGAAACTTCCCTAAAACTAGTGCAATCGGCATCTGCGACACGCAGCCGCTCCGTCACCGGCTTACCACCTGCCCTTTCATTTCGCCGCTATAAATAAATCCCTCGCCCCAAACATCTCGCACCGCACATCGAATCACATCACACACGCGGCGCAAGCAACGCACTGCCCCTTACTTGCGCACTAGCCCGACGTACAGCAGCGGCAGCGACAGGCATGGCCACCACCGACGCTGTGGTGACGGCGCCCGGCGGGCGCAAGGTGGTGGACGAGGTGTCCGGCTGGCTGCGCGTGCTGGACGACGGCACCATCGACCGCACGTGGACCGGGCCCCCCGAGGCGCTCCCACTGATGCAGCCGGTGCCCGCCTACGCCGAGCCGCGCGACGGGCACACGCTCCATGACCTCCCCGGGGAGCCCAACCTCCGGGTGTACCTCCCCGAGGTCGCCGCGGCGCACGGGCGGCGCCTCCCCGTCATCGTTCAGCTCCACGGCGGCGGCTTCTGCATCTCCCACCCGTCCTGGCTCATGTACCACCACTTCTACGCGCGCCTCGCGTGCGCGCTCCCCGCCGTGGTGGTCGCCGTCGAGCTGCCCTTGGCCCCCGAGCGCCGCCTGCCGACCCACATCGACACCAGCCTCGACGCGCTCCGCCGGCTCCGCTCCATCGCGCTGTCCGACGCCGCCGCTCTCGGCGACCCGGCGGCCGAGCTCCTCCGGACGGCCGCCGACTTCTCCCGGGTGTTCCTCATCGGGGACAGCTCCGGTGGCAACCTCGTCCACCTCGTCGGCGCGCGCGTCGGCGAGGACGGGGCGGACAGCTGGGCGCCCCTCCGCGTGGCCGGCGGCATCCCGCTCCACCCGGGGTTCGTGCGCGCCACCCGGAGCAAGTCGGAGCTGGAGCCGAGGCCCGATTCGGTGTTCTTCACGCTCGACATGCTCGACAAGTTCCTCGCCATGGCGCTGCCGGAGGGCGCCACCAAGGACCACCCGTTCACGTGCCCGATGGGCCCGAACGCGCCGCCGCTGGAGTCCGTCCCGCTGCCGCCGCTTTTGGTCGCCGTCGCCGAGCACGACTTCGTCCGCGACACCAACCTGGAGTACTGCGAGGCGCTGCGCGCCGCCAGCAAGGACGTAGAGTTGCTGATCAACCGCGGCATGAGCCACTCCTTCTACCTCAACAAGTACGCCGTCGACATGGACCCCGCGACCGGCGAGAGGACCCGGGAGCTCATCGACGCCATCAAGAGCTTCGTCGCCCGCCACTAGACGTGGAGAAAGCGCATCTTCTCGACCGCACGTACGTGCAGCACCTTCCTTGTTGTAATTGTTTCTCGTGTCATGCGTCTCCGCCATCGACGTTGGCCTGAGTGCCTGACCGTGTGTGTGGCTTGCTGTCCATGTGAAGCCGATGAATGTATAGGCACGCTCGTTTGTGCCGTTTTAGTAGGTACAAATAAATGTAGCTGGCTCATTCCCGAATACAGTAGCCTTGTTGAAGTTGATAGGTCGCGTGAGTGGAGTGTCGAATAATAAGTGTGACATTGCATGTTTATTTAATTACATACTAGTAAATCTGGACTGAAATTCAGTCGTATGTCTTGCGTGCTACAAAAACGGCCCACTGACATGGTCTGGAACTCTGGATTAAGAATTGGTTATTGGCCCGTGAGTCAGCTTGACCCTTCTCTTTCTGGAGTGAATATACGATACTGATGCCGTTAGTGGGCCAACAGATCTTCTCTCAACAAAATCCGTCTGATACCAAAAAGTGAAATTCGTTATATTAGTGTGTTGGTAGGTTTGTCAATTGGCATTATTCCATCCCCCAAAAAAGATAGATAGTACTGTCTCAGTCTCTCAGATACTAAGATGGTTTGTTTTGTTGGGTTTTTTTTTATTTACCTTTCAATAAATTTATGAACCATCACTGCAATTAGTCTTTCCACTAGCTGATTAATCCCACCAACATGGCCACGTCTATCTAGATGGTGCATAAAGCAATTTATGATCGTATTGTTGTTTTAACAGATATCACAATGCACCTTAATTCTCTCTCTCTAATATTTCAATTCAATAGAGAAATAATTTTTAGTTCATAACTCCTTTTAGTCCTAGTTGTATATTCGATATACACAATCCTGATTCAATTGATCGATATTAAACACCTATTTTTAATTACCGGTTGGTAACCAATCGGTACTAAAAATAGTCATCCATGTAATATGAAAGCGAGCCCTTAAGTATCGGTTAGTGTTAACAACAGTGTATTGTTTTTTATTTTAATATAGTGCTTATCTATTGTTTTCTTTATTGATGTACTACTCTCTCTAATACATATACATATACATATATATAATTAACAACCTCGTGCATAATAAATTCAATAATTTATTCTTGAATAGCCATTATGTAATTCATCGGGAGTTTTTGTTTTGGAGATGATGGGAGTAACGTCGGTGGGTGGGCACAGGACGGCATCGACAATAGAGATGGGGATAGTGGCAATGGCATCAAAGGCGACATCATCGGTGAAAAAGCAAGCACGTGGCATGGAGAACATTGGTGTCGGCATGGAGAACGGTGGCGTGAATAGGCAATGAGAATGCAATCCAAAGAATTAGATTGAAAAAGACGAGAGATGATATATATATAATACTTGTTTAGTACTAGTTGTATATAACAACCACTCGGCTAAAATATATTCCTTAATATCGATTGTTCATGGTTTTTTCGGTCGACTAGAATATCTTTAGTTATTTTGTAAAACATAATTAAAGAATTTTAAGCAGTTAAAATATGATACAGAATTTTAAAAATAGAAAAAGTGTGAAAAATAATTTAAAAAACCAAAAAAATTATAGGATAAATAAATTTATCAAAAAAAAAATAAAACTAGGATAATTAATTTTAACAACTTTGAGTTTAAAAACCTCATAGTTCTAATTTTGTATTCCTTTTACTCTATTTTCTATAATTTTCTTTTGTTTCCTCTTTTTTTTACCTTTTTGCCCTTTGTTTCTTGTATTTTTACTATTATTAAATACTCTTATTAGTAGTAGATTATATCCATTTTTACAATTAAGGCACACTCTTATTATCTCAAAAATTTTATTCTTTCTTATCTATTTTTATATATTTTTGAAAGGATGAAGCATACATATATATTTAGAAATATAATATCTTTAGCATACAAGAATAGAGGATGAAATTGCTAACATTTTAGAGTTCTTGGATGAGTGAAATTATCAAATAAAACTTTTCTAAATTTTTTTGGCAGCATCTACTTTGTACTTCCTTTTCCTAAGGATCTCTAGTAAAATTAAAAACACCAACTAAGTACTTAATAACTATATAATATATATAATAGTACTGTTTGCTATCTCTAATCGGCGCTAATATATTTAACAACATTGATATATGTTGGTTACCAATCAATACTAATGCATCGTTCTTTAGTACCGGTTGTTGGTACCAACCGATACTAAACATTATGTACGACCATCGAAGACATCTAGACTGCTATAATAGATAGTAAAGAAAAACAGTTGGTGTTAACAACAGTTGCTACCGATTTTAGATTCGGTACTAAAGATCATTAGTAATAGGTCTTCTACCATTGGTATATTTATGTTTTTAGCCGTTGGATGAAAACCATTTCTTTAATAATGATCTTACGAACGCAATTATGTGTAAACATCGTACCATGCAAAAAGACTTCTCAAAATGGGAACATATTATTTGCTGGCTCTTTGATTGAGCCGGTTGTGACAGGGATCAGTGTACCCAACAATCAAAGTGGTATGCGACGATCTAGACATGGCAACAATATATACTAGTATTATGTTATTTATCAAGGTTACCTTATGCTGCATGATCATGATCATGAACGTACATTTGGATCCTACCTCAGGATGCATAAAGTACTAGCTCCAAAGATACCAATCCCCTCTAAAGGCTCTAATAAAGCTTGCAACCATTATATTGTGCAAGCTTGTGCAGCTAATTTATTAACAATATTATCCACCAAGAAGAAAATATCCTAATCTACCTCTCATACCAACCCGCCAGCGCCGGCGCCACCATTTTTGTGGACGGAGGAGAGCTCACACTTCTTCTCGTCATCGTCTTCCTCCGCCACCTCCAATGGCTTCATGGTGTAGAAATGGAAGCAGACCAGGTAGTATCCAAGGTTGAGCACCATGAGGGTAGTGACTAGCCAGTAGTAGTAGTCTAGCCTGCCCCGGTTGATGTTGTCCTGGAGCCACTCGCCACCGCCACGCGTGGTGCGTTGCACCGCCGTGACGAGCACCGTGCCCATGTAGTTGCCGAGGGAGCTGGAGAGCCAGAAGAGCGCGGCGGCGCTGCTGCGCATGCTCTCCGGCGCCTGGTCGTACAGGAACTCCATGTGCGCCACAGACGAGAAGGCCTCCGCCACGCCGTGGACGGCGTACTGCGGCACTAGCCAGAACACGCTGATGGGCACGACGGCGGCCGCGCTGTCGAGGAGACCGTGGTCGGCGGCGACGCCGCGGCGCTTCAGCTCGATGAGGGCCGCCGACGCGACACCAAGGATGGAGATGCCCAGCCCGATGGCCATGCGCTGGAAGTAGGTTATCCCGGAGGGGAGGCCCGTGACGCTGCGCGCCAGGGGCACGAAGGCGCGGTCGTAGAGGGCGAGGCTGACGAGCATCGCGACGGTCGTAAAGATGGACATGGTCGCCGGCGGGATCTGGAAGCGAGAGGTGAGGTGGCGGTCCATGGTGCGCGCCTGCTGGATGGTGAAGGTGCCGTTGTGCGACGCGGCGGTGGCGAGCAGGATGCCGGCCGACCAGATGGGCAGCAGCCGGACGATGGACTTGAGCTCCTCCGCGCGGTGCACCGTCGACAGCCGCCATAGGTCCGGCTCGCGGGAGCCGGCGATGTCCCCCGGCATCACGATCGCAGCTCGGTCGAAGAACCTGAATGAATTGACACGGCACGGTTACTACAGCAGAAGGGTTAATCACAAACGGCTCACAAGTATCTCGAAGGAACCGTCCATAATAATCATTCAGTTAATTAAGTCGACAAAATCAATTGTCTTGTTAGATCATCATAGGCGGTCTAAAATGGTGGCAAATTTATTTTTTTATGGCACACACAAGCATTTATTATACATGTCCATAGCACATATATTTCCTTTTGGGCCTGTATTTTAGTCCCAGATTGGGGGAAAAAAGAGCATTCCAAGTAGGCCTTTGTTGTAAGCAGGTTGAAATATCTTTTAAAATTGTTAACGACAACTTTATCATGGATAGTTTCTCATGATTCATGAAATACCTACAATGATGGTTTTATCCTTTTTTTAGGAGTGTACACTCCAAGAATATATCTCTTTTACAACATTGTCGTATTTATACCAACTAATATCATGAATGTCGAGGTAAAATTTTTAAAATCCTGAGAGTATGTGGACCTAGAATACAAATCAAATATTTGTTTGCCATATGATTTTTCAAAGAATATATCAATTCTTATTCTTCAGTATATATATATATATCCCCTTTTCATAATAATACTGGCTTAAGGTACAAAAAAAATCACTAGAAATGTCAAAAAGAAATTTGAACATATCGGGCCCAGTCCTTTTGATGTGGCTGAAAACATTCTCTCTACACATGGGTGAAAACGATCTTTCAAAAACACGCATGGGTGAAAACAACTTTGAGAAACATACTTTGATTATTGAAAATTGCAGCCGAAACTTTTAAACTTACACATCAATACATCATCAAAAATGTATTAGGATTACTTTAAAGTGTTTTAATCATTACCTTTTAATTTACACTTACCTTTTAACAAAACACTACTAGTGTACGCATGTTGTTATAATGTATTTTGGTAAAAAAACTTAATCACTGGTTGAGAATGACATGACAAAGGGTATATATGCTGGTTTATCTTCATTTCCATTTAACATAAATAGCACATATTATTTCCATTTCCATTTCCATTTCAAAATAGAAACAAAAACTACTGAGCTTAATTTCACTCCCCAAAAAATATAAAAATATTGACCTTTTCTTTAATTTCGATTCAAAAATGAACATTGGATGGACACCGGATTGAACTCATTGAAGGGGATTAAGGAGGGTTGAAAGGGTGAGTAAGAGCATTAGTTGCTGGTTGGCCACCAATAACTCAAGGCCTTCTGGACAGTAACCAAATGAGGTGGAGAAGAACAATGTGCAAATTACTTGTTAGGATAAATATCCAGCAATAAATCTGAGCCATAGTATCAAGTGGAAGCAAAGACCATGATAGAATGCTATCAAACTTTTAGTTATTGTATCAAATCGAAACTCGTGCTTTGTATATTTATATGCATAAGTAATTATTTTTAATTATAATTAAAATCGCAAGAAAACGGATTGCTAAGAAAGGAAACGCTATGGGGGGGGCGGGGCGGGTGGACTGAAGTAGTTGGTGTCTACTGTCTAGTATTCCACCTAGTGTAATTTTCTCACGGTCACAAGATACAATAGCTAGATAGAGATAGAGATGTGATTGTTAGAGATTGTAAACGTGTTACACTAGGATTATAACCGAGCATGTCCCAATGATAGATGGACTCCTGTAATTTGCTATAGATAGAATAGAACTTAAGTTAGGAGTCCTAGTTTAAAACTATCTATATCTGTAATTCTTGTTCTATATATAAACATGCAACCTATGGTGAGCCAAGGTGAGGCAACCATAGTTACTCCATATTTTTTATGGTATCAGAGCCGCATCTTTCTAGAATAGATCTATAAAAATCTCGTTAAATTCTCACGACAAGGGGGCTACGACCTGCTCGTGACGCTCCTCCCCGCGATCTGAACATCCCGCGACAAGAGGGCCGCGACCCCTGCTCGTGACGCTCCTCCCGCGACAAGATGTCTTCGTCCTCCACTCATGGCGAAGGATACCCGTCCTCTCCTTTTGGACATCCGGTGTCTGACAAGCTGACACGGGATAACTTCGTCCTATGGAAGACGCAGTTCCTGCCCGCTGTCCGTGGCGCCAAGGCGCTTGGTTTTCTGGATGGAACCATCCCCAAGCCACGACAAGTCCTTGAAGCTGAAGTCGACGGCAAGAAGAAGGAGATTCCCAACCCAGAGCATGACTCATGGGTAAAAAAAGATCAGCAGCTACTCAGCTACCTGGTGAATTCGGTCTCCAAGGAGGTCCTCGCCGGGATCACGACTGCAACAACCTCTGCGCAGGCATGGAAGGCGCTAGGGGCTATGTTTGCAGCACAATCAAGAGCGCGGGTTACAAATCTGCGCATGCAATTGGCCACCACCAAGAAGAGCAGCCTCACTACGACAGCCTATTTCAACAAGATGCAGAACATCAAGGATGAGCTCGCGTCAGCCGGCGTCACTGTCGGGGATGATGAGGTGGTTGCTCATCTACTTAATGGTTTAGACTTTGATTATCACTCCTTTGTTTCTTCTATGATGGGCCGATCAGGAGATCTTTCACTCTCTGAATTATATTTTCTACTCATGGAGTACGATCTTCGGCTCGAGATGTATCAAGGGACCGATCAGTTCCAGTCTTCAGCTAACATGGCATCTCGCGGTCGTGGAAACCGTGGTCGTTCTGGTGGTCGACGTGGTGGAGGCCGGTTCAATTCATCGCGCAATGGATAGAACAGCAACAACAATCAGAGTTACACCAACAATAATCAAGGCAATAGCTCGCAAGTCACAAAAAAGGCGTCCTGTCAAATCTGCAAGAAGACAAATCATGAAGCCAATCAATGCTATTTTCGGTATGAGGAAGGCAATCAGTACCGTGGGCGACCAGCAGGAGCTTATGGTGTTGATACAAATTGGTATGCGGACAGCGAGGCCACTAACCATATCACTAGCGAACTTGACAAGATGACCGTCCGTGATAAATATAGTGGCAATGAACAAGTTCATAACGCCAGCGGCAAAGGTATGAGTATTAGTAATATTGGGCATACAGTTTTTCATACCCCTTTCAGTAAACTTCATTTGAACAATATTCTTCATGTGCCCTCTTCTGCCAAAAGCCTTGTTTCAGTTCATAAACTTGCCAAAGATAACAATGCTTTCCTTAAATTTCACCCTGATTCCTTTCTCGTTAAGGATCAGAAAACGAAGAGGATTTTACATCACGGTAGATGCAAAGGTGGCCTGTATCCTCTCATTCCATCGGAAGAGAAAATAGAGTCAAAGCATGAAGTTTTTGGAGTCCATGTCCCTTCTACATCGTTATGGCATAGTCGTCTAGGTCATCCTGCTACTCCCATAGTTCAGAAGATCCTTAGCTCAAATAAGTTGCAGTGTGCTAGTTCTAAGAATGTTGAGTCAATTTGTGATTCATGTCAAAGGGCCAAGAGCCATCAACTGCCTTATTCTGTTTCTAATAAAATCTCTAGTGCTCCTCTTGATCTGATTTATTCTGATGTGTGAGGGCCTGCACCCATCTCTGTTGGGAGTTATAGCTATTATGTTAGCTTCATTGACGACTATAGTAAATACACCTGGATATATTTGTTGAAGCATAAATCTGATGTCTTTCGAGTTTTCCATGATTTTCAAAACTTAGTAGAAAGACAGTTCTCTAAGAAGATCCTCTGTGTTCAATCGGATTGGGGAGGCGAGTATGAAAAATTAAATTCTTTCTTCAAGCAAATTGGGATCACACACCGTGTGTCCTGTCCTCATGCTCATCAACAAAATGGTGCTGCTGAATGCAAACATAGACATATTGTTGAAGTTGGTTTAGCTCTTCTTGCTCATGCTTCCATGCCTTTAAAATTTTGGGATCAAGCTTTCCTTACAGCTACCTATCTCATTAATATTCTTCCCAGCAAGATTATTGATTTTGAAATTCCTAGTACTCGCCTTTTTCATGATGCACCCGATTATAGCAATTTTCGTGTTTTTGGTTGTGCTTGTTGGCCCAATCTGAGGCCATATAATTCCAGGAAGTTATCTTTTCGATTCACCCAATGTGCTTTCCTTGGCTATAGTTCCATGCACAAAGGTTTCAAGTGCCTTGACATCTCCACCGGATGCATTTACATCTCCCGTGATGTCGTTTTTGATGAAGCCGTGTTTCCCTTTTCAAAGCTCCATCCTAACGCCGGTGCCTCTCTTAGAAAAGAAATTGTCCTACTGCCTTCTTCCCTTCGAAATCCAGGGGATGATGACTGTACTGCATCTGATATTACTAATACTAACGTACCTGCTGTTTCTAGTGAATCATCTGAGAAAATTGCAGGTCTCATGCCTATGCTCCCAGCGCTACCGGCACAACGTTGCGCACATAGCCCAGGCTGCAGCTCCCAGGTGAAAACGCTGTCTCCTTCCAGCTCGTCGAACGGTGCTGTTTTGCCTGCTACACCGCCTGGGAGAACATCAGTACTGCTGCCGACCGCTGTTGCTGTGCCAGAGGACAACAGTGCGGCGATAGGTGGGGGTAATGCGGTGGTGCCTAAGTCTCCACCTGGGACGTTGTATGTGTCTGAGGAGTCTCCACCACCGCTGCATGCTACAGCATCATGTGCATATGAATTTGTGCCACCCGGATCTTCTACAACATCTGGTTCTCCAGCAGCCACACCTGATCCCCCGTGTCACTAAACACGATTGCAAAGCAGTATTATCAAACCAAAGAAGCTATATGATGGTATGATTCGATATGGCATGTTTAGTGCTACTGGTGAACCTAATTCCGTTGATGAAGCTATTTCAGATCCAAAGTGGCGTGATGCAATGGAAGTGGAATTTCAAGCTCTAGCTAAGAATAAAACTTGGCATCTCGTTCCAAAAAAAACTGGACAGAATATTATTGATTGCAAATGGGTTTTCAAAATCAAACGAAAAGCCGATGGGAGTATTGATAGATACAAAGCTCGATTAGTTGCCAAGGGATTCAAGCAACGCTATGGCATCGACTATGAAGACACTTTCAGCCCAGTTGTCAAGATAGCTACAATTAGATTGGTACTCTCTATTGCAGTGTCAAGGGGATGGTGCCTCAGACAACTTGATGTGCAGAATGCGTTCTTGCATGGTGTTCTGGAAGAGGAAGTTTATATGAAGCAGCCTCCGGGTTTTGAGGACACTAAAACACTGGGATATATATGTAAGTTGAACAAGGCTATCTATGGGCTGAAGCAGGCGCCCAGGGCGTGGTACTCCAGGTTAAGCTCCAAATTAATCACTCTAGGTTTTGTGCCGTCAAAATCAGACATGTCTCTTTTTATATATCATAGGAGTGGTACAACTATTTATATGCTTATCTATGTTGATGATATTATCGTTACAAGCTCATCATCTGAATCGGTGACAACTCTTCTTGCTGATTTAAAAGAAGACTTTGCACTAAAGGATCTTGGCAAGTTATATTACTTCTTGGGTATAGAAGTTAAAGAAGAGTTAGATGGCATAACTCTATCTCAAGCTAAGTATGCACAAGACTTGTTGAAGCGTGTTGGAATGCTCGGCTGCAAACCCTGCACGACTCCTTTATCTGCATCTGAGAAGCTGTCGAGCTATGATGGTGTTCCTCTCAGTCCAGAAGATGCTACTCGCTACAGAAGCATAGTTGGTGCTCTTCAGTATTTAACAAATACACGACCAGATTTATCCTTTGCTATCAACAGAGTTTGCCAATTCCTTCATGCACCGACCTCAGTTCATTGGACTGCAGTTAAAAGAATACTTAGATATGTACAACACATCATTGAACTCAGGATGCATATTCAAAAGGTATTGTCGTCATTCATCAGTGCCTTCTTTGATGCAGATTGGGTAGGTGATACAGATGATAGGCGTTCTACTGGAGGCTTCGCAATATTTTATGGAAGTAATCTTATATCATGGAGTGCTAGAAAACAACTAACTGTTTCAAGATCTAGTACAGAAGCAGAATATAAAACGATGGCTAATGCTACTGCAGAAATAATATGGCTTGAGCAACTGTTGACCGAACTTGGGGTTAAAGTGCATCGCACCTCAGTTCTTTGGTGTGATAATCTTGGTGCAACATACTTATCAGCTAATCCCGTGTTTCATGCTAGAACAAAGCATATTGAAATTGATTTTCACTTTGTGCGTGAAAGAGTTATGAGAAAACAGTTACACGTTCGGTTCATCGCTTCTGGAGATCAGTTGGCGGATAGATTTACAAAAGCCTTACCGGTTGCAAAGATGAATACATTTATTCACAATCTCAAACTTCAAGGTGGTTAGGAAAGTTTAGATTAAGCGGGGGTGTTAGAGATTGTAAACGTGTTATACTAGGATTGTAACCGAGCATGTCTCAAGGATAGATGGACTCCTGTAATTTATTATAGATAGAATAGAACTTAAGTTAGGAGTCCTAGTTTAAAACTATCTATATCTGTAATTTTTATTCTATATATAAACATACAATCTATGGTGAACTAAGGTGAGACAACCATAATTACTCCATATTTTGTCAGTGATACCAAATGTTAACTTTAGGGGACAGTGCTTGTGTGACTGTGGCTTCGAAAGAAACAAACAAAGTGAACATAGGTAAGCAAGGGGAAGCACTGTCAAGAGAACGCGCACTCTCGCTTGGCTTTCCCCTTTCTGCACTGACATTCTGACAATGTAACTACCGCCAAAAGTAGCCAGCATGTCTATGCTCTTCGGCACATCACGTGCACGCTATGCTAAATTGTTACGGCCTCAAGTGAAGAAAACGACACGGGAAATGGACGTGTAGACGTGCAGTAGCGTGAAGAGCGAGAGGGAGAAAAAAAAAGAGCTTACTTACGTGAGCTGGTTGGTGTGCAGCAGCCTGCCATTGGTGGAGATGAGCGCGTCGAGCTCCTTGTCCTGGTACAGCATGCCGGGGTCCTCCGGCAAGGCGGCGCGGCGCTTCCTGAACGCCGCGGCGACCACCTGCGCCAGCCGCGTGAACGGGCTGCCCCCCGGCTTCAGCCGGACGTAGAGCTGGTAACCGGCCACGAACACCACGATGGAGACGAACATGGCGATGGCCGGGATCCCAAACCCCCACCCCCACCCGACGTTCTCCTGGATGTACACTACCACCGTCAGCGCCAGCAGCACCGCGAACGCCATCGTGAAGAAGTAGAGGCTGAAGTACCTCCGCTTCAGCCCCGCCGCCGCCTCACCGCCACCACCGCCCTTCTGCTGCTTTGGTTGCTGCTCGAACTGGTCGGCGCCGAACGCCACCACGCAGGGGCGGATGCCGCCGGAGCCAAGGGACGTGCAGAGCAGGGCGAGGTACAGCACGGCGAGTTGCCACCCGGTGGCGCGGCGGCACGACGCGGGACTCTGGGGCGCGCACGGCGCGGGGCGGAGCGAGGGGAGGAGCGCGGACGCGACGAGCGCGAGCATGCCGAGCTGGTAGAAGAGGGAGCCGGCGATGATGGTCCAGAAGCGGCCGGCGAAGACGTCGGCGGCGAGCGCGCCCAGGATGGGGGTGAGGCTGGACGTGCCGCTGAAGTTGGTTAGCGTGTTGGACGCCTCCACCAGCGGCAGGTGCAGCTGCTGCGTCAGGTACGTGATCAGGTTCGCGCCGAAGCCGGCCGTGGCGAAACGGTCGCAGATCTCGTTCGCTGCAACGGAGACAAACCTTGAGATTCTCAGCGACAACCGTACACTGGTACACATCGATCTTTTCGTTCTGCCTCGCTGCGAAGGGAGCGATTTGGAAATGGCGTGCAACTGCAACTGTTACTTCGTTAAGGTTAATGCTCCTATTTGTGATCAAATTTATCGTCACTCAGATGTTTTTTTTAGAGTCATGAGTGCGAATAGGATTGTATGGAAATTGGGAAAAAGAAAACGATGTAATCCTCCTTTGTCTGAAGAGAATGTCGTTTTATGATACATACAATTCATAGAAGCTAATTTTGGTTATAGCTGTTGTTTGAAATATTGTTTTGGACATATAAAAATAATAGATCCCCGCAAAAAATAATAATATAGCAAAGTTCTTCATAATAAGTGCTTTCACAATATCACATTTGTATATTCGTTATTTGTGTAATAGAATTAAATAGTTGAAGTCATGTTCTGTTAAATTTCTAGAAAATATATAAAACGGGTTATTTTGTTACCGAAGGTGCTCATTCTCTCCTTTGCTATCAGAAAGGAAAGATGAATAAAAAACTACGGAAACAAACAAACCTAGCAAAGTTACCGGCAAGGCATCAATGTAGATTTCCAATAACTGCGGACCGTACGGTTTCGTGCATACAAAAATTATAAAATGCAAACCACGGGCTAGTTTTGGACGGAATTACCGCCCAAATTGGGCATTTGTATCAGATATTCAGATTCCAACTATCTCTGTCCAAAAAACTCCGCACTCTGCAGTGTTATCTTGTTTGCCCAATTTGCAGGCACAATCTACATGCAGAGCAGCTAGCAGATGCTACTGGGCATGAGCAGCATCTATCCTACTATCTACAAAGCTACAAGTGAACCAAAAGAACGTTTCACCAAAGAATGCTCAGATAAGTGAATTCTACCATTATACTCACCTAGTATGAATGGCATGGTCCTGAATCCTCCCTGCTTCGTCTTCTTCTGTTCCTCCCCAAATCCATCCCTTTCCACCGTTGTGGTCGCCATGGCAGAGAACCAAAGGCCACTCGCTCCTTTGCTAGCCAAGCACGGTGTAGCTAGCTCAAGAAGAGCAGGGTGGCCAGATTCTACGGGCCTTCACAGGCTGCGATGGAGTCATGTATATATAGACAAACAGCGAGCCTGAAGAGACCGCGTGGTCGACCACCCATGACCGTCACTGTACAGTGTTACTGTTAATTCAGAGCCTCATCGTTTCAGCTATGATTAATAAGCACAGTAAAAAATAAACAAAGCAATTAAAATTAATTTATAGATAAAACTTTTATATCTTTATTAATAATAGTAATTTTAAAATTAGAATTTTGGTTACGGGTGATTAGCTAATAAGCAGACGATGAAAGTCATTCAGGCCAACTTAGCGCATGATATGTTTTTATTATCAGGTTTAAATAAACAGAAGAAAATGCACGAGGGCTCTCA
The DNA here is from genome assembly GCA_030770085.1 of Oryza coarctata. Lineage (NCBI taxonomy): Eukaryota > Viridiplantae > Streptophyta > Magnoliopsida > Poales > Poaceae > Oryza > Oryza coarctata. The sequence continues at coordinate 14,333,640 of CM061471.1, forward strand.
GGTAAATCAACAATCCAGCTTTTCAAAAAAGGAAAAAAAAAACAATACAACAACCCGGCATAGTGGTCTGGTCAGCAACTCAGCGTTATCCATTGCTAGGTTCTTTTAAATGCTTGATTGCATCGTGCTAGGAAAAGAGCTTCCAGAAACCTCTGGACATGCCATTTCGAAAGCTTATTCTATATCATCCTTTTGGTAGAGTGATAAATTGCAAAACACAATTCTCCTCATACCCCACTAACATAGTATTAGGACTTTCATATGCACCCACTTTTAAAAGATTAGAGCACCAATGGTTAGAATCTGGAACAGAACAAACCTTTTCCACTTCCAAGCCCAAGGCCAGCCCTAAACATATATAGACTGGGCGTAGCCAGGCCAAGCAGGCAGGGCCGAATGATCCTCCTGTTAAGTTCACTCTGGACCATTGCACGCTGCCATCTCTGTCATTCGACACAGTGGCCAGACAACCACTGGTGCTGGCCATTCCTTTTTCTTTCACCATCTGAACTAACACCAACCGAAAGTGTTCCCCTATCAATCCTCCTCGAATGATTTGCAGCGATGAACACCCGAAGAGGTAAAACCAAAACGGCATACATAATTGCATATTCATCCATTTAGAATGAGACGCGTCGCCCTTAAGATAGGGAGCACATGGTTTATAGGTGGAAACGCACGACACGGCTGATGTTGAATTCATGATGCTAATTCCTCCGTGATATGACATAAGCATTTCTAGCTTATTTAAGCATATAGTTAAGAGAAGATTTTAGCCATATCAGTAGTCAAATTTTAAATTACGCGATAGGCTAAAAATATATGGATTTTCGCGCATTACAAACTGTGCCTTAAAAAAATATTGTGGTAGAGATTTTAAATTATGTTTTGAAAGCGGACGGAGTATTTCACTATTTCTTGGAGGGTCTCCGTTGAGAGGCCGTGCCACGTGGGAGGGTAGCAAGGGGTTTGGCTTGAGCCTTCAGGAATCAGGACAGGGGACAAAATGTGTCTGTTCATGGTACAAGTGGCACGGCACCACGGCTAGCACATGTGTTGGCGTCTATATACAGTCGGCCAGTTGGCCGGTCGTGGTGCTGAGTCCTGAGTCATACTGTACAGTGAGTACACTGTACAGGTCCAGCAGACCCTAATCTATGTAAGACGAGTAAGATCAACTTTGATAGGATGGGCTGTCGCCATGCTATTTATGAATGAACCGTCCTGCAGCCTTGAACAGATACCACAAATAATGTACTGATAATCTGAAGAGCAAGATGCAGATGGATAGATGATGGATCTGCGATATGCTTACCTGTTGAAAGAAATATCCGAGAGACTACTGAAGAGTGACGTAAATGATTGCTGGTCTTCTGCGCCTCTCGCAGCAAGTCATGAACTAATCGTTGAAATTCCTTGCTACTTGCGTTATAGAAGAAACACAGACCCAACAACCCCACATGAAAACATTTCGTTCTGTGCACTAATCAGTAAACCATAACATGGATCATATTGCCGGCCAGGCAGCAGCAACAACGTTTGATGTCCCTCTTTAAAAAAAACGTTGTGTTCTTTGTGAAGAGGGCATTCCCTATTAACATCCCCGTGAGACCCCTCAAGTGTGAAATTAGGGAGGTTTGTAATTTTTATTTAATTATGTGTCGGTCAGAATTCGAACTAAAGTTATATATTAACTTAAAAGCTTAAATTAATAGAAAAGGACGAATAATTTACTTTATATTCTAGCATTTCTAACAATTTTCTTTAGTCAGTAACCTACAGATTGTTTATCGGTTTCGGAACAAAAAGATTACCGATAAGTTCCATTGGTCCTTCGAAGAAAAGGAAAAAAGAATGGATGAAAAGTTCAATTGCACGTATCCGCGTAAAGAACACACTGAAAGATCAGCAAGGCATTTCTGCACGTGGCGACATTATAAGTGCTGTCAGGTTGAAAAAAAAAGATAAGGTGTAAATAATCACCTCATGACAATATTGACTGATGAATCATTACGAGAAAGCCAGCCGAATTGTTAAAGACAAATGGAACGGTACAGTTTCTGTTTCTGAATCCAATTGAGTCGGGACAAGACGGTCCTAAACTGGCTGCCCTGAATCATGCCAATGCATTGGCTTACAAATCTCGATCGACAGTCCTAATACCGCGACGTTTAAATATCCTACTAATGCATGCATTTTCCTTTACCAACTCCAGTGATAAGATGCATGAATCTAATGTATCCACTTTCACTCGTGTTTGTTTGTTCACACTACTATTTTGTGTCTTTGTGCTTGTGCTTGTGCTCTGCATGTTATAGGCCAGGTGGTTCTTTTCGCTACCTGTCTATGACTGGCTGGACATTACAATCGCACCATGGCTGATGGCTCAATACTAGACAAATCAGTCTGTGTAGCATTAATCCGTGTTGCGTTTCAGCGAAGTTCTCGTCAAGTAGTGAGATTTCTGACATGTAACTATTCCTGAACTGCAGCAACTCCATGCCATCGATTTCAATATATCCACATATAGATATGGCCAAATAGGTCAGACCCTCGAGACATGTTCCTGTTGGTCTGGTCTATACACGCAATGATCCTAGCCTGTCCTGACCCAGTTGGCTGGGTTGTGTTTGGGCTAGTGGTGCAGCACATCGAAATGGTCTGACCCATTTAGTAATTTTAGAAAAAATTTAATAAATTTTCTTACTTATTATATATTTTCTTAATTTTATATACTTTTTCCTATTTTTATTTTTTATAAAATTTTTCACATATATATTTTAAATTATTTTGTGTGCTAAATAGGCTATCAGACTAATCCGACCTATCTAAGCCTTAGCTGGTCCTACATAGACTACACCCGACACGTGGGCTAGCTTGGCCTAGACCTAAATATGCCATGCCTGGCTGGGCTAGGGCGTGCCACATGTTTGGCCATCTCTTATCAAGCTGAATTTGCAGTCTTGCCCGCTGTTGAAAGCCCAGTCATGTTGTGATGCTCGCGGGTCAGTCTCACGACACGGGAGCCATGCATGGTCGTCAGCAGCTGGACCTTAATTTGACCTTTGCCCTAGTATTTACACCAGTTAGGTATCCAGGAGGAATCTGGTAATGCAAAATTAAGAGATTTTCAATTGTTGGCTATCGCCTCTGGTTTAAGTCTGATGATATGGCAAGGGGCATCTAATCTCATCTTCTACCTTAAAGCTAGCGTGCTTAATTAGCATAGTGTCTTCTTCAAGAATTATATTAACCGATCCGAACATAATCTGTAGTCTGCACACTGGTAATCAGGCAATCATTCACCGGCACTAGCTATGATAATCCATGTCTGTATCGATGAAGGTGCAGCGCCCATGTCCAAAACTCCAAATTACCGATCAAAGCAGTCAGTGTACTATAGCTAACAGCAATGCAGCATTGCCTAGTGCGTCACAGCTGGCTCGATCCCGACAGCGACAAGGCGATACGGCCGTCTACTACAAGAGCTCTCAATCATTGGGATTTGGCCATTGGGGGCACGCTTTACCAGCGTCGAGCGCACTAGCCAGCCCGGTTGGTAAATGGAATATACGGTGATGATATAGACGACACGCTGTCCTTGTCCCGTATTACGGGCGCCTGGACCTTCCCGCTTGTTCCGCTCCGGCGTCGCGTGCGGATGTGGCAGATACCGGCGTCGTCGAGCGCGGGCGGGCCGTCCGGCAATTTCGGCCGCGCGCCGGCCGCAAACGAGGGGATAGCGCGGAGGTGGTGGTGATGCACGCGCGGGATTAACCGAGGCCTCCGCGCGCCGCGCGTTCCCCGCCTTGCTACGTACGCGGGCGCCCGAAAACTGGCGGCGCCCGGGGTGACCTCACCGCGCGCGCGGAGCGGTCCATGGTTCGCGCGGTGTATGTGCCGACGAGGTATATCGCATTTGCGGGACCGTGCGTGCCCCACGCGCGGCGCGACCCCGCGTATACGTGGTAGGGGGAGGGAAGACCGAAGTGGCTTTTTTGAAAAGCTTTTCAGACGTGAGTGTTACTGCCGTGATGGATTGGTTGGCTCGATCGGAGAGGCCGAAATGGCTTTGGCTTGAGTTCGTGCAGATTTGGTTGCGTGGCCAAGTTGCCCGATGCCCCGATCCGTATGGGGAGAGCTGGAGAAGGCCCAGATGTATGGTGCGCGGTTGCCCTACACTGCGTACTCCCTGAGCTGCGTACTCCCATTGGGCATTTGATTGCTCACAGAAAAAAGTCCGAGTACTCCCTGACAGTCCGAATTACCTATAAACCATAAACTAGACATTTGACATCACACCTCCTTAATCCGGATAAATTACGCAACAGTAAGCCAAAAACAAAAAAAATTGATAGGCCATATCTCTTGCTCCTTTTTCTCTCTCCTAATGCTTCTTGGTGAAAAGAGAGAGGAAGAAAGGTCTGTGGAGGTGACAGTTGAAGACAGAGGCTAGAGCTGGATTTCAAGCTCTCCTCAAAAAGGTTGGTGAAGGAGCTGCTTGCTCAAGAAAAAAGCCAGAGGCAAGAGGCAGATCTCGAGCTCTTCTTGAGAGCCAATGGAGGCAACTATTAGAGACGAAGCTTGAGCTTAGAAAAACCATGGAGACAGCTACTAGAGGAAGGGAGAGGAGTGCCATGGCCTCAAGTATTGCCATTGCTCATGCCATCACCAGTCTTCTTCTTAAGGGACGCTATCAAACGATATTCAATTATTGTAATATCCAATTGCTAGCTAGATCTGAAAGTAGACAGAGTAGAGGGAGTGAAGAGGATAAGTAAGATATGGTATAGAAGAAGTCGTAGTTGATAGGAGCAGAGGGAGTGGAAGACACTGTCGTAGCATGGAGTAGAGGGAGCTAGAGTAGAGAAGGTGCTGCCTTCCTTTCTTGCCTCAGCTCCATGCTAGGCGATCGTGCGCATGTCCCACGTGAGGACACTTTCTTTGAGCAAGCTTTGCCTCTGCTGTAGGCTGCTACCTCCAACACCCACCTTGAGTGAGCTTTGCCTCCACCATCGGCCATTGCCTCCAACGCCCTTACTAGAGAACTCCGTCTTCGCCAACAGCCGTTTCAAATCATGTCTGCCTACATCCTCCTCCACCTAACTCCCAACAAAGACATATGTAGAGAGAGGAGGATGAGATATCTGATATGTGGTTTCTATCATTTTTTTTATTTTTCTTGATTGGATTGCCCCATTGACGCTTCATGTGCTAGTTCTTGCTAAACCCGCTTAAAAACAGTGCTATGGAGGTTATTTGTCTGGTTTGAAGAATTAATATGGAAAATGTCCGTTTTTGTTGTGTGCACATGGGTGGGGGAGGGTTGGGGGGTAATTTAGACTTTTTCCTTGTTTATATTGAAGAAAGTTTTGGTCCATAGCTTTCAAAACAATTTACACCAAACAACATTTTGGCAAACAAATATCTATCTATCCGTTTATATCTATCTGACAATGATCTAACACACACAGTAGTGATTAATTCCGAATTTTTAAATTATTGAAAATGAAAAAAACATAACTGTGACTCCAAATAAAGTATATCTCGATATTTTTTAATAATTTACAGCTGAGGAATATTTTGGCAAACAAAAATCTATCCTTATAAGGCTGTGACAATACTCTAACACATGGTGGTGATTAATTTTGACTTTTGAAATTATTAAAACATGACTCCTAACAGGGTACATCTTGATATTTATTAAGTATGAAATTCAGAAACATTGTAGAAATTTAAAATACTAAAGTTTGTCATTAATAATTTCCAAATTGTAACTGATGTAGACTCTTCTTTTTAATCTAAGCCGATATAAGTTAAAAAATAGTAGGGTGGTCTCATATTTACGTGGCTAGGTTTAATATATTTTTAAGTTTTACTGTTCAAACTCGAATCTTTACTTTGCCATTTCGATATAATTTTATTGATTATTTATCCTTTTGGTAAAATTGGGTATATGTCATGTACTAATTGTGATTTGATATATAGTTTTTGGTCACTTTAATAGCCCTGATGGTTACTTCCATTACCATCTAAAGCACCCTAGATTTTTGTTAATTTTCTATTTTTAAATTTTCTTCCCAACAACCACCATGCAAAATACCTAAAATATACTTTCTTTTCACTTTCTCTTCCAGCCTCCAATTATTATTTTTACACATTGGGTGACCCAAAGCATACAAGCATGGCTACCTACGAGAGTTTACTGACTACCACCCCTCTAACTTACTCGATACTCCTCTATATCCCTTTAGCTTGCTAGTCGCTCCAGACATTACTATTTTTAAGGAAGCTAGCTTTTGTCATGCTCTCAAGCTAGCCCCGTGGCCGCTGCATCTAAGAGCAGCCCTCAAGCTCACCCTACTATCCTTGATATCGCATAATGCCACCACTACTTCTACCCTCAAGCTTACTCTTCACCTCCGTCGATCTCGCTTGATGCCACAGCTATTATTGGTGCCCTTGAGCTCATTTGTGGTTGCCATCTTCCTCAATCCCACTCAATGCCACTACTATTGCTACTTTCACTTGTCTCTATGTTGTGTGATGTTGCTGCTATTGCATGTCCTCAAGCTCATCTTTGTCACCGTACTCTCGAGTTTGCCAAGCTTGTCATTGTCACTGTACTCTCGTATGTTAAGCTTCTTTATGATTATTGTCTTTCTCAATCTTATTTAACGCTGATTTTTATGCGCTAAAAATTGTCGATGTCTCATAATATTATTATTGATCTCTCCCATCTCTAAGATGTGCTTTTAAAATTGATAGATTGGTGGATTATTTAATTTTATTTATGACATAAACAAATAAATTGTTAAATACATGCTTTAAAAAATATTTAAAAAAATTATACGAAACAATCTGTATAAGATTAGAAAGCGTGCAAACGAAAATCCAGAATCAGACAAGTAGTGGGCCATTCCTCTCATCGGGACGTATCCATGCAGTCCAAAGAAAACCTATGATGGTTGGCGGGGACCATACGCTACACACACCTCGGTTCGTGAGCCACGAGGGGCTCGGCTTCGAGGCGAATATTACGGCTTCTGTAGAGAGCAAGAGCGTACGGAAACGCACAGGGAGCCGAGTTTTTTTGCCCTTTCCGATCAGGATTACTTCTCAAGCATCACCGTGGACTATCTAGTATCGGTTTGTATGCTTGTCCGACCTCATATTTTAGAAAGTCACAAATACCATCTACACCATTATAATTGTGATCTATGGTGTATATTTTTTTCTATAATTAAAATTATAATTTCTAATCATCCTGAGTGAACATGATATTTTTTAACTATCTTTATATTATAACTAGTACTCAAAATTGTATCAAAATATTATCATATTTATAAGTTAATAATGCATATTTCTATCTATTTGCATAATCAAACGCTACCATAATTTTTTTATGATCAATAATAACAAGTCTATATCCGCTCAATCTTACTTTGATTCACTTTTATTCAAGGGAAATTAAGAACCCGCATCAGGTCCGCTTGTTTATGTAAAAAATCCTCATGTTATAGAGAATATTAGATAGTTTAATTACTAATATGACATCTTTTAGTTTTTTTTCTTCAAGAGCTTACAAAGTTTTTTTTTGACATATAAGAATTTCTTTTAAGTTTAGATAAAAATTAAAAATGTCAGAATCAAACATTCCATAGGCATTCTTCTCCATCACTTAAATCAAGATGAAATCTATCATCCTGTGGAGTACCTTGAGAATTATACTATCAAGTATCCAATAAGATCACACGTGTATTTGGATAAATAGGATCTATACATGTATAAATAGCCACTCACTCTTGCTATGTCCATGTTCGCGGTTCAGTTGACACCTTCCAAAATAATAACCACAATGCCGAGTAGTGAGCAGAAGAGATATTTGATAGGATAGTTTAATAGTTCTCTCACATGAAAGCGACGACCAAGCATAATACATAACTTAGAGTACTCGATTCACAAACGCTAAATCCCACGATTATCTCAAATGCTCAAAATTCGTACTCGTCCTCGGCTAACTCGTAGAAAAAAGGACTATCTTCACACTTTCATTTTAGCTAAGTTATCATAAACATGGTGCATAAAAATATAATTTAAAAACTACTAGAGATATACAACTAAATTATATATGTATGATAAAACGACCAAATATTAGAAGTTCAGCAAAAGCCTATCTACCCTTACCAGATAGACAAACGAACTAGCGGTAAGCCCTTGGTTAGAACCATCCTGAAGATTGACGATTCCCACATCACTCAACCTAAGCAATAAAATAAACAATATGTAAGAGTTAGAACATTATAGAAATAATGTACTAGCAAGACCACAATCAAATCTAAATACATGTAAGCTCTAAATCATGAATGACTATTTGTATAAGTTCAATTTTCAGTGTAAAGCAAGTTTTGTTTCATAAATATTTGCAACGGGAATTTGTAAAGCAATTTAAAGTATGTACATAATATAAAACATAGTGATCATATATGTAAATCTTATCAACATAAGCATCATCTCCATACTTGCACCATCATCTATGGTGACAAGTCAACATTTCCATAAATCATAAGCTCATAAGTAGCATCAAGTTCCCAACTCCACATTCTATTTTTATAAACACATTTAGAAAGGATAAATCTTTATTCATGACACTCATTATGTCGCTCATGACTGCAAGCATAGCTAATCGATTAGTTTTGATTCTGTAGAGTTTATATAACTTTATCCACGTAATATGAATCGCTCTAGTTTGTCTAGTACCCATCGGTATCACCACACTCTATACATTGAGTGCAGTTTAGAGGTCAGTCTTTACATTAACTAATGTCTAATCATTGCATAAGCATACTAAGCGAAAATTCACAATAATTATAAATTTTTAATGCCATCGGGTTGGGGTTTCTACCAACATAATGCCATAGGTGTATCAGGTTAGGGTTTCTACGAACATAATGCCATAGGTGTACCAGTACACTCATTCCCTACGTGGCACTCACAATTGTATGTGAGACGGAACAATTCAGTCGTCTCCTCATGCGAATTAGTACAGTCATTTCCTGCCAAATCATACATACATAAATGCAAGGTAGAGCAGTACCAGTGTCTCCTTATAAATATCATACATATAAAAGATGGATTGGTACAGTTATCCCTTTACAATTCACACATACGTGGGCAACCCCCACAAATAGCCATACAATTTAGTTGCAGGCACTATAGCTACTGCAATAGCCTTCCAAATGTAAGGAGAGATGATAAACAACTTAATGTGCTAAGATCATCCTATACAAACACATATAAATGTATGATAAACAATAGTAGGTGATATAGATTTTGGTCCTTAATCAACTCAGGCGAGCACTTCACTTATCGATGCAAACTACTACCATATGTGCACCATTTGCCGTCCAAGTCTAAAATCGTGTTTTTCATTATTTTAGTTCACAAATAAACAGAGAAACCACATGAAGTTATAAAATTCCCATTTTTACATGTATAAAGTGGTCATATAGTTATTAAGTGTATCACTAAGTATGGCTAAGCAATAGTAAGTGTAAATCCATTTGAGACTCTAAACCATCCTAAGGTTACAACCATGGGTAAATACAAGTTTCAAAGAAGGGTAATGCAATAATTAGGTCATACATATTATTATACAACATTTACATAAGTTTTATGCAAATAACATATGCAAGGTTGTAAACAAAACATTTTGCCCAAAAATCATAGGATTCAATATGTTTAAAGGAAAGGGCTCTTGCCTCACATGTAGAAGTCCTTAATCTGATTAGCAAAATTAATCTGATTAGCAAAATCAGTTCTACTCCTTCAGTAAACACCCAAATAATACAAAAAATCTAAAATTCTATAATATGCATCAGTTTCATACAGTGGATAGGTACTAACTTAAAATAAATTTAGGTGAAAGAATTTTTTATTTTATCGCTTTCCATTTGTGAGATATAGATTTTACAAGATCTATATTAGAGTATGTCATTTATTCCTTAGGTAAATTTTAGGGATATTTCTACCTCTAATTTTATGGACATTTCTAAGAGGTAGTTTAGTCAAATTCTACTTTACAGTACTAAAAGACATAATTTCCTATGTCCCACAAATTTTACATAACTTGTGTCTCTTCATGCATGTGCATGCCGAGCTTCGGCCTGAATCAAACTAAACCAAGGTATGTGCAAGGATCCTCGGGCCTCCAGGGTGCTCACAGAAGCTTCGAGCGGGCCTTGGCGAGGCTGGGACGTCGGCGGCGGCAGCAGATCCATGCGAACGGCGACAGCGAGCTATCAAGAAAACGCATGCACGGGGTTTGTGCTGTCCTAGGGATGCCACGTGCGCGAGGAATCGGACAGAGACCTACCGTAGGATGCGGAAAGACGACGTCGATCTCGCGATAGGGGGCTCCTTGGCTTCTAGTGCTAAGGCTCCTACTGAGCAGCGAGAACGCGGCTTCGCGGCACTGCGCCTCCCGGAACCGAGAGCGAGAACCGCGGCGGCGCGGCAAACTAGACCTGCACGGAAAAGGGAAATAATGGCATGGAGGTGTTAGGCATCGAAAGTGGATCGCGTTCCCGTAGCGAGCTCGCGGTGAATCTCACCAGAGACGAGCGGAGACGGTGGTGAATATCGCCTGCGTCGGAGAAGATGAGCTCGTCCCCGGGATTCCCGAGACGGTCTTCCTCTCATTCTCAGCAGAACGAGACGAGAGTAAGCTAGTGGGTGAAGCGGCACGTTAAGAAGCGGAGGTCGGGAGGGCGGTGGACGGCGAGGTGGCCTCGGGACGGCTTGACGCGCGTCCGCTGCGTGTCGGCCGTTCCAGGGCTGGAGGGCGAGCTGGCTAGGGTGCTGAGGCTGACTGCTGGGTCCCTTAGGTTCTGTGTCTCACAGTTCACAGAGAGAGAGAGAGAGAGAGAGAGAGAGAGAGAGAGAGAGAGAGAAGGGTTGGAGGCCTAGAAGCTTCAAAATGGCGAAGTGTTGATACAGTTGCATATAGCTGTCTTGCACTTCGATTTCTCTCCACTTATGCAGGGTTTTAGAGTGAGCCAAAATTACTCGCCTTGTTCGCCTGCAATAGTTTCGGCTGCAGTGCAGCCAACACGAACAGTATTATATGTCTGTAGCTGCGGCAGCAACGGTTGCATTGTAGTGCAGCCGAACAAGGCAACTGTGAGTAGGTGAAGGATATGTTCTTTGGGTGCCAGAAACCAGAGGTAGAGGAGTCCTGGTAACAAGGTGAAAAATGCCATTGCGACACTGGTCACTGTCAACTAGAACTGTGAAGGGGTTTTGTAGCTGTCATTTCATGTGGTAAAAATGGGAGTTTACCTAAGCCAAGATTACTATTAGTAAAGCACATTTCGTTTAGCAATATGGTAGAGGCCCACTGAGAGATGAGTCATGGATTTAATTTTATGAATATGTGAAGTAGGCTATGTGTTATTTTGATTTTCCAGATTTTTGCTGATTTGAGAGATTTTATTGAGGTACCAAATGATGTGATAAAATCAAACCAAAATTACTGTAGACTTAGTGTGTTGTGTAGTATTTTTGAGGATTTTTCCCAAGAGTTTATATCACATAATTTATTTTTTGATTATTCTATTAGATTGTCAATGCGTAAGAAATCTATTATGCAAATGCATTTGAACTATGCAAGAAGATTCCAAAAACACTCAAAATGACTCAAGACACACAAGATCAATCATTCATTCCATCCTATGCCATGTTCATGACTTCCTAAAGATTATTCTTCATTTGTTAGGGTGAGGATGAATTTTATAAAGGTATTTGTATTTTGTTTAGAGTAAAATGGATTTACCAATTTGACATGTGTGACCAAAATGTTTTTAGTTTGGGAACATTAGACCATGATATTTGTTTGGATACTTTGCTAAATTGCTGTTATTAATGAATTGGTGACACATGGTCATAAAAGATTTCTAGAGTTTGTATCTGGAAATTCAAGTTGTTGTTAGGGTTAATTTAGCCATTATATTAGGGTTGCCAAATTGGATATGATGAAACCTATCAAGTGCCTTATTGAGTAAAATTTTAGTAATGCCCTGTCAAAAGACCATATACAAGTAATTTCCTATATGCATGGAGTTGGACAAACTTCTAGTGGATGGAAGCTATTAATTTTAGTGTATCGAGTTTTATCAGATTGTGTTCATGCATGGAATTTTTCCTAGAGTTTTATCAAATTCGTTTTACTTAGCTTTCAACCTTTTAGAGATACCTTGTAATAAATGTTTAAATGACTTTTATTTTAGAAGACGAAAAAGTTTTTATTTACCACATTTTCGTTTAGTATGCTTTATCTAGTCAGAGCTTGTTTTGATTTTATGGGGAAGAATTTGAAAAGCATTAACTTCGAAAGGCTTTTTAATGTTTTGTTGAAGTCAAATTTTAAAATTCAAAATTTGGGTCTATTATACATCCATAACTGTTTGATACGAGGTGAGCTCATGGTATATATATGTGACCGTTATTTTCTTGCGGCTTCCACTCCTGTGTCCAGTGATCCCAGTCCATGTATCTCTCCACATCTCTCCCCTTCTCCTACTCTATGCTCTCACCAACCCCTATATATCTATATTATCAGCTAAACTTTTTTCTTCCTAGGTTGTTTTGGTGTATTGGCTTTTCCTTCAACAAAGTGGCGAGTAGGTGTTATGGCTATAGTTTGTTTGTAAACAAATAAGAGATAATTATGGTTTTTATTCAAATTTCAATTTGTGTTAATTGTAGACTTTTCATATTTATATTTTTATATGGTACTCCCACCATCCCCAAAAAAGTTAATTTGTAGTGTTCAAAATTTATCAAAAAGATCGAGTTGATTTATAGCCATTTACCTCAAAGGTAAGGTATTAAATATGTTTTGTCCTTCAATCCTATGTGCTTGCCCGCCAAACAATACAAATTCCTATTGATAATTGGCACTTTAATATTTTTCTTTAACTACTAATTTGTATTGAAATTGTTACAAATCAACTCCTTTTGACAGACATAGCATTTGACATGGACCTTTTCCACTATTTCTTACTTTAAATTTAAGTGCTATATGAAATCAACCAAAAATATCTCTCTTTATCTGTGAGAATTTTTAGGCCATTAGGACAAACTTGGTTCCTCCTTTTCTAGCTCTCTTTATAGTCGTGAACTCGTGATCATGTATCCCAGTCCACCTTTCATGCACCGCAATAGTGTTAAACCAATGTCATCAAACATGCATTCTAGGCTATTGTAGACCGAATGAGTTTAATTAGATAATGGGTAGATAATTCTATTTTATTTAAAAAATATTCATCTTCCACATTTGTTTTTATAATATTTTTAGTCCATATTTCAAATCATAAATTTCCACAGCAATTAAATAACTATATTTTTTTCTTAAATTTTAATTACTCTAAGATGGTTGATTCAACATGGAAAGAAGTGATTTAGGTATTTATTGTGGAATTTGCTTTGAAACTAAATGATGTTGATTTCAATTTATTTTTGGTCAAAGCTAAAATTATTCTTTGATATTATTTCACATGGAATTTTTTTATAACTTTTGTATTTACATTTTTGTTTATAATTTTATTTTGAGTAGACACTTTCCAATAAATATTTATCAATTATTCATATTCATATATTTATTGTAGTTATTACAGATTATTCTGATTTGTTACTTCATCCATTTCAAAATATAGCAACTTTTCTAATGGTATTTTGACATGGACTCAATTGGTTTTTTTCAACTCTAAATTTCTACGAATTTAGGTATTTTATTATGGAATTTTCTTTAAAATGTAATGTTTTTTTATTTTATTTTTAGTCAATGCTAAAATTATTCATAGATATTATTCCACATGGATTTTCATATTTTTAGTAGACTCTTCCCAATAAATAATTATTAACAATACATATTTATATATGTACTGTAATTATTACTGATTGTTTTAATTTATTTACTCCGAAGTAGTGCTATTGTTTTCAACCAGAGTTGGATGTGGATGACCCTAATTACTAGCTTCAACACTACATGCAGCCTATCCAATTCCTAAACTATCAATGATCTTAATTACTCATGAGTTTTTGTTAAAATTAAGGAAAGACTAGTGTTAATTTTTAGTACTCATTGCTTTCTATTCGGACTCGTTATTCTGGATAATCTGTGCAGCTTGCTGCTGTGGATTCTTGTCACCACCCGTCACGAGCTGATGTGCATAGTCTAATTCGTACAAAATTCTAGATGGTTAATTAGGAGAATGAAACTAAACTCTGTTTGAGTCCATGCATTGGGCAGTTGGGCACTTTCTTTTTGCAACCTGTGTTGCTTCTATTTAAAATAAATTTCTACTCTAACTTTACCAGCATGTACATATTTTTGTCTTTGTCTCACGTGGATAGAGATTGGATTTTTTATTCTAGATGGCATACGTAGATATTCTGGTATGCTTTGGTATGCTACCCTCGCACATCTATGTTCAATTTTAAACAATAATATTCAAATTAAAAACAAGACACCCAAACAAATTTATTCATAGATTTAATTAAATCTCAAGTATGGTCCACCATGATCTAACAACGTAGATTGTCTTTCTCCACAATTAATGTGTAAATTTTTAGCCTCCAAAGCAATGCTATCTTAATAATATAATAGATTTTCTATTCTAAATTATAGTTAATCTCATCTTGTGTTTTAGATGGACACTTCTCCCAACATTCCTTAATTTTTATTATGATTTTTAGTTATTTATAAATTGTATTTCCTTCTAGACTCATTTTTTTTCATATTTCCCATTTAATGTTATTTTATATGTATTATTGTTATAATTTTTTTAAATCTTACTTTTGGATATTTAAAGTTTGTATTTTCTATGGACTTTTCTTGATACGTCGTCTTCACTTTTTATATTTTTTATTCTGAATTTTCATGACTTTTTAAATTTTATTTGGAATTAGTATTGAAATCCAAATTCAAAATTTATTTTATTCTTTATTCCAAATTTTAATTAATCTTACTTTTGAAAAGCAAATTTATAGATTGTATTTTGCTATGGACTCTTCATGGTATGTAGTCTTTAGTTATTTAATTTTTTATTATATTTTTTTGAATTTTAGTAATCTTTTTTATGTTTATTTTGAATTTGTATTGAAAATCCAATTTTAAAATTTAATTTATTTTTTATTGTGAATTTTAATCAATCACAGGTTGTGTTCTCAATGGACTCTTTTTTTAATATTTCTTTTTTTATCTAAATTTTGGTTATTTCTAAATTGTATTCCCACTTAAACTCTTCATTGGTTTTTATTTTAAATTTTTTTAAAATTCAGATTGAATCCTAATTTTGGAATATATTTTATTTTTATTTCAAATTTTAATTAATGTTGGGTTGTGTTCTAGATGGACCGTTGTTTCAATATTTTTTTATTCAGAATTTCAGTTATTTCTAAATTATATTTCTACTTGGACTCTTTTTTAAAATTTTTTAGGTAACTTTTTTTAATATTATCTTAAAAATATAATAAATAGATCTATAGATAAATATATAAATAGATAATATATAGATGTCCAAGGTATTTAGCTTAAGAAATTAAAATTGTATATAATATAGGCAATAATAGCCGTGGCACGGGTGATACAGTTTATGGCTGGTCTATAATCAATAGATGAGGTTTTTATGTCCTTTTTTCTCAAAACATAAAAAACGCTCTATGGTGCAAATTACTGCAAAACAAATAAAGTCAAGTCATCTAGATACAAATCAAATGCATCTAATTTTTTGGTTTTGGCATGTCATATAATATTCCCTCATGCGAGGATTTTATTAGTTATGCTAACCACTCGACCAAACAAAGTTTGTTTGCACACAGATAATTAATCATCAGGTGATCATTCACAAGATAATCAATGCATACAACATCGATGTAGATGCGATGAGACGACGATCGAGAAGGCCATCTCCGGAATACCGATACAACATATCAGGGTCAGCGGTAGTAGTTGCGATTTGTCACGGCATGCACACTCGACGTACCGGGACAAGACAGGCTAGCTGGTCCAAAGCTTTTCCTGTCATATCTCTCGTGACGTGATCTCGTCTCGTGACCGATCCCGGTACGCTCGAGCTAGGCACTAGCTCTCAATCGTCGGGACACGCAGCACTCACACACCGCCATTCCAGCTGGCTCGGCGGCTGGCGTGTAGCACGCGGGCGCGTAGCCCGGCCGTGCTTGAAGAGAGGGTACGTAGCCGCGCGTTGCATTGGTGCGTGCCTGCGTGGCGCGGTGGCCGTGGTCGCGATCGCGACACGCGCGACGCACATGCACGGGTGGGAGGCACACACCAAACTCTGCGTCTTGGCCTCTTTGGCCTTTCGGCCGTACGCGCCGCGTGGCCGATGAGGTTATGGAAACGTTACATCGGCTCCCTGCCTCCCCGGAACCCTTTCCTGATCTCATCACAATCAACGACTACCGGATCACTCGGAGTAACTTAGGGGTCGCCACAACTCAGCTGATCATTGGTTTTTCCAGTACCTTCTCACTCTCTTTCTCTCACTAGTACTCTCTACAGTAGCCTCGTCTTTTGCTCTGGCCCTCTCTTCCCTGTATCTCTAGTAGCTCGCTGGCGAGGGGTGAGAGAAGGACTAGGTCTTATTGCTACTTACTAGTAGCAGTTATGGGGTTCTTTTCATTGTCTTTCTTCTTTTACTTGAGGTGGTCGTCGGCCGTCCTTGTCCTAGCCATGCAGTGAACAATGCCAGTCTCGTTCTCAAAAGTAGGCCACATCATTGCTATGTTTATGGTCTTAGCCGTCGGTTGGGATACCTCTAGATTTAAGAGATCAAATATTATGTCGACCTGTATCATCTTCTCTGGCAAACTCTTTCCAAGGGAGACAATTTCCTCCTTGATCTCCTGCAACGGGTCTCCTCAAGGCGGCTAAAGTTTCCATGCCATCCCGAGGTGGTCCTAACCTACCAATAGTAGAGGCCTCATATGTGTAAGCTCCTTGGCTTTCTCTTTAGCTTCCTATACTTTTCTTGCTCTTCTAATTGGTGAATGGATAGATTTAGCCGTCTCCCATGGAACACCTGCCTTTGCACCGATTTTAAAAGCTCCGACAGAAATCTCATGTGATGTGGCTGAAATTTTGCTTCATGTTCCAATGTCCAAACCTCCTCTTGTGTAAGACCCCTTTAGGAATTATACGAAATTTTCATCTTATGCAGCTAGCCAGGATTCAAAACTTGCCGGTGGCAAGCTCTGGCTGCTCACCATTGATGTTGAAGGCATGCATAGGAGGAGTCGATTATTTTTTTTCTTATTTTTTAAAGTCTTTTTCTGCAAAATATTGGTCTAGAGTGTAGTTTGTCCATGCTCAAAGGGCTTGTTTACAAATATGGGGCCCTAAACTATGCCAATCTATAAATATTATTGAAGTTCACAATATTACCTATGAATACAAGTCAAATAATATATAAACTAATACTCATAGAATAATAGTGAAAATCATAAATAAAAATGTTTTATTACTATACTGGTGGAAGTCTCATACATTCTACCGTCACTCCAAATTAGTAGAAACACTAATAAAATAGAATAAATTAGAGTGGAAGCAGAAGAGCAGCAACGAAAGGTATGAAACATAAGCCACTAAGAGGAAAGTAACAGACGTGAACCATTGGCTTGATTTAGGAACTATGCCTAAAACCCCAAGAAGTTGTACTCAATCTGTCCATAGAAATAGGCTTTGGTAGAGGGATCGATGTATCTCTTCTCTAACTCTATATAAATATAATAGCAATGGTGAGTGCTTAGTTTACTTAGCAAGCCGAGGAAAAATATGACATACAAGGCTATAAACAAGGTTGGGTAAATGTTTGTTTTCAAAACAGCAAGGTTTTTAAATGGTTGTTTATAAAATACTAGAGAATCACGTTTAAGTTTTGCAACAACTTAACACAATAATTGTGAGTAAAATGTCTCTTTTAAACCGTGTCATCTCAGCACCTAAAGTACATAATCCACCTTAGCCATCTCAGCTCGCAACTGACCATCTCAGTGCTCAAAGTAAAATACCACCCGAGCCATCTCAGCACGTAACCGACCATCTCGACCCTTAGCCTTCTCAGTATACCAACTTGGCCATCTTGGCCAAACCATAATCTGGTACCAATCGACACCCCGAATCACACAGACTTGTTTCTAAATACAAAGGTTGGTTGTTTGCTACAAAGGCAAAGTTTGGTAACAACAACTCATCCCACAAACCTTTTTCACAAAACATTTATTTAGAAATAAAACTACGATATGAGAAACACCTTAGATCTGCCCATGACCATAGGCACGACTGTTTAAATAGTTTAACTAAACTCTATAAAGGTTGCACACTTTACCCACACGTCGTGATTATCCCACTGTACCCAACGCATGTGAATCAGACATAGCCAACAAAGGAGAGTTCACTGTAAGACTTCTCTATAACTAAATAATAGATATCTCATGTTACATAGTTAGGCCACTCTCTGAAACCAAGTATCAGGCCAGTTTTAGACCCTCTTCTACTTAGGACACGCCATATAGCACCACTGCATCTCACGGTTGAGACAAACCCCCATCTTTGGAGAATACATTTATCTCCCTATCCTAGTGTTCCTCAATTGTTAACATGCAAAACACTTATGTTTTAGCTACTGCCAGGGGCATCCCATGCTACTCGTGTGGTCATGTTGTTTTATGCTTGAATAAATTTTCCAAAGGGTGTGTAGTCAAGCCACCAAGGTACTAACTCCTACATCATCAAGTTTTTATAAAACTTCTTTTTTTACTTTGTAACCAAGCCGACATTTCGCTGGGTTTTCAAATAAACGAGTAATGGTAGAGTTGAGAGTAGAGTCCTATATAATATAAGTGTAGCTACTAGGAGGATTCAATGATTCGAATGTGAATCATGGCCGAACAGTAAATAAAGTATGATCTAATCATGCAATTTTACAAAAAAACATAATTAAAATACAGGTCTAAGAAGTGGTCAAGGGGGAGCTTTACTTGGTCCGCTACGGTTTCTAGAGCGTTAAACTCCTGTGCAAACCATCCGTCAGTCTTGGGCCATATACACGAGAAAAACAAAATAACACATAAAATCACTACTCAAGGCAAATAAACACATAATCTATAGAGTCATTGTGTAGAGGACAATTTTTAGAAAAAAAAAGGAGTAGAATAGGGTCAAACAGAGTTATAGGTAAAAAGATATGGATTTTTAAAGATTAAAAGTGTTTTCGTATGAGTAAAAAGGATTGATTAAAAATCTGAAAGGAATATTCTAATGAATATTTTAGACTAACGCCCTACTTTAAGTGAGGAGTGGAGAGTGGTCTATGGTGGACCAAGTCCATGGGTAGGCTAAGAGAGAGAGAGTGGGGCCCACATAGGTCCTACTTCTTTTTCTTTTCTTTTCCCTTTTTTGTTTATTTTCCTTTCCCTTCTTCCTTTCTTCTCTTCCTCATCTTCTCTTCTATTCCTTCACTTCTCCCCTTTTCCTCCCATCGCCTCTCATTCTCTAATTCTCTTTCTCATGGGTAATGGCAAGATGTGAGTGACGCTGGTGTAGAAGAGCAACGGGGCGGCGGGGACGGCGCCGGTAGGATGGGCGCACACGGGAGACGCGGTTGAGCGATGTGTGGCACGAGGTAGAGACAGTGGCACGGTGGCATCGATGCTGAAAGGCAGCGTCGACGCTGCTACTAGGAAAGGAGAGAAAAGAAGTCAAATAATGTGGCTACCTTCATGGTGCAACGACGATGGCGGCCCCCTGGTGGTTCAGCTCGGCAACACCGGTGGCCTAGAGTGGTGAAAATGGAGCATGCAGGAAGTAGAGGTATTGTAGAAATGTGTACAGTGACTAAGACCCTGAGAGTATAAAGGGGGTCGGGTCTATATATATACAACCCAGGCCAGTGGTCTGTCTAACACGCAGCGGGAGGGGAACGGACGCAGAGACTGGACCGAAAACTGGTAAACAAAGGCGTGGGCAGGCCTTTGGTCATTATATCGGCAAACTGATGTGCCGATGGTACATGGAGCACCCGAACCTATCGTAATGCAACCTTGTCACGGACAAAATGGATATCGATCTCGATGTAATTGGTGCATCGATGATGGACCGGGTTGGCGGTCATGTAGACGGTACTGACATTATCGCAGTAGACGACGGTCGCGGTGGAGAGGGGTGCACAGAGCTCCTAGAGAAGCCGTTGAAGCCAGCAGCACTCGGCGACGGCGTGGGCAACGACACGGTACTCGGCTTCGACGTTGGACCGGGACACTGTAGTACGCGGTGAGGGAGTCGATGGGACTAAAGCTGAGATGCAGCCCGCTAGAGAGGGTGCCCTTCACGTAGCGTAGGATTCGCTTGAGCAATGCGAGGTGAGGTTCGCGCGGAGCGTGCATAAAGAGGCACACTTGCTGGACAGCGTACGTGATGTCGGGCCAAGTGAGGGTGAGGTATTGGAGAGCCCCGGCAAGACTCCGATAGTGAGAGGGATCGACAACGAGTGTGCAATCGGTAGCAGAGAGTTTGGCTTGAGTGTCGACCGGGGTGGCCGTGGGGTGACAATCGGCTATGCCCGCACGCTGGAGGAGGTCGATGGCGTACTGGCGTTGGGAAAGAAAGAGCCCGTGGGAGGAACGGGTGATGGAGATGCCAAGGAAATGGTGGAGAGGATCAAGATCGGTCATGGCGAACTCAAAGTGGAGTCGGGCCATGATCTGGTCGAGGAGAGATGTCAAAGACGCTGTAAGGACAATGTCGTCGATATATAGAAGTAGATAGACAGTAGTGGAGCCGATATGGAAAGTGAACAGGGAACTATCGGACGCTGAGGCCACGAAGCCGATGTGCCGAAGATAGGCAGGAAAGCGCTGGTACCAGGCACGAGGGGCTTGTTTGAGGCCGTAGAGAGAACATTGAAGAAGACAGACATCGTCGGGACAAGAAGGATCGACGAAGCCTGGGGGCTGCTGGCAGTATACCGTTTCCGTCAGGTGGTCGTGAAGAAAAGCATTCTTCACATCTAGCTGATGGATCAACCAGGAACGCGAGGCAACCAAAGTGAGGACGACCCGGATGGTGGCGGGTTTGACGACGGGACTGAAGGTCTTGTCGTAATTGACACCAGATCGTTGGGAGAAACCCCGGACTACCCAGCGAGTCTTGTGACGGGCAAGGGAGCCATTGACGTGGAATTTGTGTTTGAAAATCCACTTACCAGTCATAATGTTGGCGCTGGGAGGACGGGGGACGAAGCGCCAAGTCTCGTTGTCCATTAGGGCCTTGTACTCGTCGGCCATGGCCGCGCGCCACTAAGGGTCGGTCAGGGCGGAGCGAGATGTTGCTGGGATGGGTGAGATAGAGTTGTGGACGGCAGAGAGCCCGTAGCATTGAGTGGGGCGGAGAGACCTGGTCTGGGAGCGGGTGACCATATGAGAGGTGGATGGAACTGGAGCCGATTGGGGTGCGGGAGTAATAGGAAGAACTGGTCTGGTGGGGGCGTCATCGGCTCGGGGTCGGCGACTGTAGATGAGAGGAAAAGAGAAAACTAGATCGGCCTGAGCCGATGGAGTTGGGTGGGCCGAGTGGTCCAATCGGTCCGATAGAGATGGATCAGCCGATGAGGTGGGGGGAGCCGATGGAAGCTGAGGAGCCGATGGATGTGGGGTGTTCGATGGAAAGGGGACGGTATCAGCTGAAGGATAAATGGTATCGGTATCGGCCGATAGAGGTGGGGCCGATGGGGGTTCGATGGTTGGGACATCGGACCGAATAGTAATGGGATATGTGAAGGGTAAGTACTTAGTAGCGGCCGATGAGGGGGCCGATGGAGGGGACAGTAAAGGAGACCTGGTCGGTACAGTGTTGGTGAGGAGGAAGTGGAGATCACTAGAGGAGGATCTCGGATGAAATAGACCGAAGGGGAAATATGTCTCGTCAAAAATGACGTGACGAGAGACGATGACCCGTCAGGTGGAAAGGTCGAGATATCGGTATCCCTTGTGAGAGGAGGGATAGCTGAGGAGAATACAGGCAGTGGAGCGGGGAGCGAGTTTGTGGGAAGCTGTGGTGGTGAGGTTTGGATAGTAGAGGCACTCGAAAACGCGAAGGTAGGAGTAGTCGGATGGCATGCGGTCGAGAAGGGCATAGGAAACGTTGTTTTGAACGAAGGAGCATGGACGTCCATTGAGAAGATACATCGCAGTAGCCAGAGCTTCTGCCCAATAAGTGATAGGTAAGTGGCGTGAAGTAGCATGGTGCGACTGATGTTGTTGAGGGTGCGAAGGAGGCATTCGGCTTTGCCGTTCTGAGGAGAGATGTAGGGGCAGGAGAGCCGGAGATGGATGCCTTGCGAGGTGAGGAAGGCTGTAACGGTATGGTTAACGAATTTCGTACCGTTATCGGCTTGTAGAGCCTTGATGGGGAGGTTGAACTGAGTGGACACGTACGTGACGAAGTGAGTGAGGTGAGAGACGACCTCGGATTTGTTGATGAGCGGAAAGGTCCAGCAATAGTGTGTGTAATCGTCAAGTATAGCGAGGTAATACTGATTACCAGAGACACTTTTAACTGGAGACGTCCATACATCACAATATATAAGTTCAAATGGACGCGAGGTATAGGAAAGAGAACTAGAAAAAGGCAGGCACACATGTTTACCAAGTTGACACGAGTGGCAAACTGTGAAGCTGTTGTGGGTACATTGGATGGAGGCGCTGTGACAGAGGGTGGCGACAGCGTCGGGGCTGAGGTGGCAAAGGCGAAGATGCCAAAGGTTGGTGGAGAGGGCGGCGCTGGAGTGTGGAGTGGACGGCGCAGCGGGAATGGTGTAGAGGTCTCCGCCACTATTGCAGCGAAGGATCTGTCGCCGGGTTGGGATATCCTTCACAGAGAAACCAGAAGCGTTAAATTCAATAGAGCAGTTGTTGTCTCTTGTGAATTGGCAAACAGATATAAGATTATGAATAAGACAAGGTACGATAAGAACATTGTGTAGGAGGAGGTTACTGGTGGATGTAGACAGAGAGGAGTCACCTCGGCATTGGATAGGAAGAGAGTGACCATTGCCGATGGTGACAAAGGGGGAGAAAGAGGGGTGACAGGAGCGAAGTATACCGACTGATGACGCCATGCGTGAAGATGCCCTAGAGTCCAGCACCCAAGGGTGCTGTGGTTGGAGCGTCATCTAGTTGAGGGCAGCGATGAGGCCAGCCTGGTTCTAGAAGGGAATCGACCGGGTGGGTGGGGTCGGTAGCATCGGCTGAGGTGGCAGAACAGGAGCCGATGCCAGGTGAGCCTAGGGATAGGCGCTGAGAACCCCGGGTTGCCGGCCGATAAGGCTGCGTGGTTGGGGCTGGAGTGCCCAGGGGTTGTAACAGAGCCACGGACCCGTAAGACCGACATGTTGGGCAGGGACCGAGGCAGGTCGTGATTGCATCGGACCCTACCAGTTCCTACCTTTGCCTTTGCCTTGTCTTTCTCGGTGCGGGCTGTGTTGCCATGGCTGGAGCCATGGCCACCAGAGCCGCGGGAGGAGGGGGCAGCGCAGGATGCTCGATAGCCATTATCGGCTGCGGCAAGGAGAGTGGTATGTGCCACTATCTTCTCATCGTTGGCCAAACGGAGTTCTATAAGAACTAACATGTTATGGGCCCGGGCGAACGATAGAAGAGGTGTGGCGTTGGCGCTGTCATCGGCGGTGTTTGAGAAGCGGGGGTTGAGGCCTCGCAGAAGGGCGAGGACGAGTTGAGAGTCGGCCACAGGGTGGCTGACGTCCCGAAGAGCAGCAGCCTTGACCTTGAGGCGCTGACAGTACGAGGAGATAGAGGAGTCTCCTTGTACCATGGAGTGGAACTCGTTGAGGAGAAAGTTGGTGCGAGACTGCTTGTTGGCTAGGAAGATCCGCTCGATGGCCATCCAGAGATCCCGGGCGGTGGGGTTGGTATTGTCCATGGCGAGGTCGAGGACAGAGTCGTTGACCGAGCCGAGCAGCTACTGTGCACGCTGCACTCGGCGATGTCCCACTGAGGATTATCGGGGCGAGGTGGAGCGGAGGCATCAATATGGGACCGGAGGCCGAATTTTCCATAGAGAGATTTGAAGAAGAAAACCCACTTGGAATAATTGCAGTTAAGGTCAAGGGAGATAGGAACGTGAGATTTCACGTTCACAGCAGCGTAAAGAGGGAAGAAGATCGGCGAGGTGGTGCCCGAGGTGTGGTCTGAGGCATTGAGGGCCGGAGCAGACTCGGCAACTGGAAGAGTGCCGAAGCTGAGGGCGGACTCAGTGGCCATGACAGGAGAACAGGAGCAAATAGCTGATGAGAGAAAGGAGCCGATGAGAGGATGGATTGGCCGATCAAGGATGTGAGAAGCCGATGGGGAGTGGGGCGGCCAGCCAATGAGGAGTGGTTAGCTGATGGGGAGTAGACAGCGGAGTAGGTGAGGAAAAATGTGGTGGCAGAATAGGTGGGTCAGAGAGTAGTTGGGCCATGGACGTGCGAAGATTCACGTCCGTAAAGAAAAGATTCATGTCCGTGGACTCGTGGAGGCCAAGGAGTAGGGCGGACGCGAAAAAAACGGGGAGTGGCCGGACGCGAAGAGAATATGTTCGCGTCCGGGAGGCAGGGATTCATGTCCATGGACACGTGGACACGTTTGACTGGCTCGGACGTGAGGGAAGAAAGTTCACGTCTGAGAGCTGTTGAGCGTGTCGGAAAAGGCGAGAACTGAGGGAGGGTTCTAGCTGATGGAGGGCTGGACAAGTCCAGCCGATGGGAGGGCGGATGAGTTCAGCCGATGGGGACGACGAGCGTGGAGGTGTGCCGGCATCAGAGAAGGAGAGATGCATGAAGCAAGAGGAAGAACAGAGAAAAGAAGGTGACTGCGGGAGAGACGGGAAAAAGAAGAAACGGAGGCGAGAGAGCGAGAAGAGTGCCGGGAGGAGAGTATCGAGAAGAGGGTCAGCGACTGGAAGAAGACATCGACGACAAGGAGGAAAGGGTCGGCTCGCCAGAGGGAGAAGCTAGCGCGCCGGGGATGTCTAAACTCGCTCTGATACCATGTAGAAATATGTAGATTGACTAAAACCCCGAGAGTATACAAGGGGGGTCGGGTCTATATATATACAACCCAGACCAGTGGTCTGTCTAACAGTTATCATCTGAGGCTTTGAAAACTTTATAGTTCACTTGGTACATCCAAAGAAGAGCAACGATGACAATGGTCATGCTTGCTCCTGTATCTTCCTCTCCCTCCATAGCTCCTCTATTGCCTGTCCTCTATTTAGAGTGATGGATGAAGGTGTCAAGGAGACGCTAGTTAACCTTGCTAGTGAGAGCACAAAGAGATGGAGTAAGAGATGTGTACGTGCATGCCTGATGCAAGGTCATGGGTGGCAGGAGCATACGTGTATGTTTGTGGTTTAATTGCTCTCGTGGAGAAATGGATGCAGTATGCCACATATGCATGTCTGCTATAGTCTCTCTTGTGGGTTGACAATGAAAAAAGATGAAAGTGGGAAAATGACGGTTGATTCTGACCCGCATGTGTATTGATGAGGAAAAAAGGAACCCACGCCTAGAAAAAAATAAATAAGAAGGAAGGCTATTTATTGGACGGATGAAGTCTAAAAACAAATATTTTTAAAATCTTTAAACGAAAGGGAAAATATTTGTTAGGATTGGTAAAGTTTTGGAATCGAAATAAAACTTGACATTAAAAATTTAGAAAATTAAAACAGAATTTAATAATGTGACCAAACCAATTTTAATAAAATAGCTGGTGTTACAAAGCAGATGTATCCAAGTATTCTGCTCTGTAATCACCCATGCCTAATAAAGTTCTTTTTTTAATTAATGAATACATGAGTTTAAAAAAAGCTCATCGTGTGAAACATTTCTGCCCCGTCTGTCCAAAAGTTTAAATTTAATTCTAAATATAACAATCTACTACTATTTCTACTACCTATTAAATTTATTATAGCCCCAGCCTATATCTTACTCATTCTGATAAAATAACTAATTCTTTTTTATAAGAACGAATGTAGCCGTACAAAACACGTTGGTGGATCCCTAGCGTGTAGCGTGTACCGGGCTTGGAAAGAAGACGAATTGACTCGCTGCTGCCGGCTGCCAGTCTTTCATTAAACAACTAGGATTTGCCAGATCTGAATAGTTCTGAAAAATGGATCCTCAATAATTTCCTTCGACCCGCACTCACGACGCTCGGTTTCTTGTTTTTGTGCATCTCGCTCCTTCATGCTTCGCTGTTCCCAAGTCCGAATACTAGCCACGCAGGGTAGTTCACTGACCCTCCGAAGCTTGCAAAAACGTTGCAGTCTAATACGTTGCCATGTGCCAAAACACTACATGGGTCATTCCAGTATATAGTGCTTAATTTAGCTACTCGTAGCCGTTGAATTGTGATCGGCTACTAGTACAGTAGTGCTCCCGATCCAGTACATGGTTGGATTCGCATCGTCGACTATGGCGGTTGCAGCGGTGGCTGAAGAAGATGGGTCGCCGAAGAAGACGAAGCAGGGTGGCTTCAAGACATTGCCGTTCATACTTGGTGAGAATCGTGAGATCCCCTTCATTTAGACTGTCATCTTCATGGAATTTTCTCTCGGTACATGTACTGCATCACAAGTGTATGGTGAATGTTCTGAGATTACTCTGCCAATGCAGCGAACGAAGTGTGTGACAGGTTCGCCACGGCCGGCTTCAACGCGAACATGATCACGTACCTGACGCAGCAGCTGCACCTGCCGCTGGTGGAGGCCTCGAACCTCCTCACCAACTTCACCGGCACGGCGGCGTTCACACCGGTCTTGGGCGCGATCATCGCCGACTCCTTCGCTGGCCGCTTCTGGACCATCGCCGGCGGCGGCGTGCTGTACCAGCTCGGCATGCTCGGGCTCGTCGTGTCCACGCTCGTCCCTGCCCTCCGCCCCGCGCCGTGCGGGGCCGCCGGCGGCGCGGCGGCCGCCCCATGCCAGCGTGCGGACGGCGGGCAGCTCGCCATGCTCTACCTGTTGCTGCTCTTTACCGCGCTCGGGTCCGGCGGCATCCGGCCGTGCGTGGTGGCGTTCGGCGCCGACCAGTTCGGCCTGGGCGGGAGGCGCCCCGGCGGCGAGCAGAGGTGGAGCTACTTCAACCTCTACTTCTTCAGCATGGGGCTCGCCGTGCTGCTCGCGCTTACGGTGGTCGTGTACATCCAAGAGACCGTGGGGTGGGGCTGGGGGTTCGGGATCCCGGCCATCGCCATGTTCGTCTCCGTGCTGTCCTTCGTCGTCGGGTACCCGCTCTACGTGAAGGTGAAGCCCGAAGGGAGCCCCTTCAAGCGGCTTGTGCAGGTCGTCGTCGCCGCGTTCAGGAAGATCAAGGAGCCCGTGCCGGAGGACGCCGGCGAGCTCTACCACAACAAGGAGCTGGACGCTGCCATCGCCGCTGACGGGAGGCTGCTCCACTCCGACCAGCTTAGGCGAGTATTTTCAGTGCTCCATGTGCATCGATAGCTGCGTCCTTTTGTGCGCGTTAGTTCGTTGTTTATTTTGGGGCAATTCAACGTGTCAGAGTTAGTACTAACATATTTCGCGCGTACCTGCCCCCACGTGAAGATTCTTGGATCGAGCGGCGATCGAGACGGCAGGGGACATCGCCGGCTCCGGCGAGCCGAACCTGTGGAGGCTGTCGACTGTGCACTGCGTGGAGGAGCTCAAGTCCATCGTCCGCATGCTGCCACTGTGGGCGGCCAGCATCACGGCCATCGCCGCCGGGTCGCACAACTTCACTTTCGCCATCCAGCAGGCGCGCACCATGGACCGCCACCTCACGCAGCGCTTCCAGATCCCACCGGCGACCATGATCATCTTCACCACGCTGACCATGCTCGTCAGCCTCGCCATCTACGACCGCGTCTTCGTCCCCGTCGCGCGCCGCTACACCGGCCGGCAATCGGGCATCACCTACTTCCAGCGCATGGGCGCCGGCTTCGCCGTCGCCGTCCTGGGCGTCCTCGCGGGCGCTCTCGTCGAGGCCAAGCGGCGCACGGCAGCGGTCGAGCACGGCCTGCTGGACAACCCCGGCGCCGTCGTGCCGATCAGCGTGTTCTGGCTGGTGCCGCAGTACGCGCTCGCCACGGTGGGGCACATGGAGTTCCTCTACGACCAGTCGCCAGAGAGCATGCGGAGCTCGGCGGCGGCGCTGTTCTGGGTCGCCGGCTCCCTGGGGAACTACTTGGGCACGGTGCTGGTCACGGTGGTGCAGAGCGCCAGCAGAGGGGAGTGGCTCCAGGACAACATCAACAGGGGGAAGCTGGACTACTACTACTGGCTCGTCACCTTCCTCTTGGTCCTCAACCTTGCCTACTACGTTGTTTGCTTCCACTTTTACACCTTGAAGTCGTTCGAGGTGGACGCCGGAGACGACGCGCAACAGCGGCGAGATGTTGCCCGCAGTGCAGAAGGTGTGACTGAGCTCTCTGCTGGCCATGTTGGGGCGTCAAGTAATGGTGTTGTAAGCTTGCATAATTAGGGAGTGACTAATTGACATCAGTGATGCAATTTTGTCAGGGCTATCTTTGTTTACCAAGTTCATATTCAATCAAATATTTTTCTGGGATAAATTGATACTACCTCGCCTTAATATTTTACTGTTCATGTAAACATTGATGAAACGTAGAAAATCCTTTGAAAACATGAGCATATACACCTCTTGAATATATGACAAAATATGTTCTACTATTTGCCAGAGAGTTCATGAAATCCCGGCAATTTTTATGGTAGTGAACATTATTTCTTCCAATTCGGGCAGGAGATTGAAATGCGCATTCTACTTCAAGGTTCCTCCTTTCTTGCCGTCGTCCTCATTACCATTTCCACGGTAGAGCTCAACCTCCTCGTCAGGTTTCACCGTCTCCAATGGCTTGAAGGTGTAGTACCTGACGCAGACGAAGTAGTAGATGAGGTTGAGCCCCTGCAACCCGAAGACGAGCCAGTAGTAGTTGTCCAGCTTGGCTCGGTTGAGGTTGTCCTGCAGCCACTGCCCTCTCCGCTGCGTCTTGGCGTGAATGATGGTAACGAGCAGCGTGCCGAGGTAACTCCCGATCGACATGGTCAGCCAGTAGAGCGCCGCCGCGGTGCTCCGCATGCTCTCCGGCGACTGGTCGTAGAGGAACTCCATGCGGCCGACGTCCATGAAGGCGTCGGCGACGCCGTGGATGGCGTACTGCGGCACCAGCCAGAAGACGCTAATGGGCAGCGAGGTGCTCTTGGGCGCGTCGAGCATGCCGCTCGCCGCAGCCACGGACTTGCGGCGCCGCTCCACGACCGCGGCCACCGCGTTGGCCAGCATGGCGATGGTCATGCCGACGCCGGTGCGATGGAGGTGGGTGATGCCGTTGGGGCGGCCCGTGAAGCGGCGGAGCACGCGGACGAGGATGCGGTCGTAGAAGGCGAGGGTGAGAAGCATGGCGAGGTTGGTGAAGATGAGCATGGAGGCCGGCGGGATCTTGAAGTTCGGCGTGATGTCGCGGTCCATGGTGCGCGCCTGCTGGATGGCGAAGCTGCTGTTGTGCGACGCCGAGGTCACCAGGAGGATGCCGGCCGCACAGATGGGAAGCATGCGGAGGATCGACTTGAGCTCCTCGACGCGGTGCACCGTTGACAGCCGCCACAGCTTCGTCTCGCCGGACGGCAGCACGTCGCCGTCCGTCACTATGGCTGCCTTGTCAAAGAACCTTTACAGGAAGAAACAGTTAATTAGCTCCTAATCGCATCGCCAGTTCGCCGCTTGCTAGGAGTCAAACTTACTTGAGCTGGTCGGTGTGGAGAAGACGACCGGTGGTGGAGATGCCGGCGTCGAGCACCTTGTCCTCGTAGAGGCTGCTCGGTTCCGGCATGACAGCTTTCCTCTTCTTGAAGGCGGCAGTGGCGACCTGCGCCAGCCGGACTAGGGGGCTGCCGCCCGGCGGCATCTTGACGTACATCGAGTAGCCGGACACGAAGGCTATCACCGCGGCGAACATGGCGATGGTGGGCACGCCGAGCCCCCACCCCCACCCGACGTTCTCCTGGATGTACACGACGGCGGTGACTGCTGTGAGCTTGGCGAGCTCGATGCCGAAGAAGTAGAGGTTGAAGAAACTCCATTTGGGCAATTTGCCGCGGCGCCCGCGCGCGTCCAGCTCGAGCTGGTCGGCGCCGAACGCCATGACGCAGGGGCGCGTGCCCCCGGTGCCGATGGACGTGAAGAGCAGCGACGCGTAGAGCACCGCGATCTGGGAGGATGACGCGCGCTGGCAGTCGGCGGCTTGCTTGGCGCAGGGCGGTGGGCGGAGCGAGGGGAGGGCGGCGGAGAGGGTGAGGAAGACCATGCCGAGCTGGTAGATGACGGAGCCGAACGTGATGGTCCAGAAGCGGCCGGCGAAGGAGTCAGCGATGAGGCCGCCGACGAGCGGGGTGAGGTTGGCGGTGCCGTGGAAGTTGGTGAGCGTGTTGGAGGCGTCGACGAGCGGCAGGTGCAGGTTCAGGGTGAGGTACGTGATCAGGTTGGAGCTGAACCCCACATTCGCGAGCCGATCGCAGAAGTCATTCGCTGCATTTGGTAGTGAACGGCGGGAAATGTTACAACTTCAAAAATTGTTGAGAGCCAGTTCTAAAATAAACACAAGAACACCCCCCCCCCCCCCCCCAAAAAAAAAGGCCGTACTGTGTGTCCTACCCCTGTTTTCAACTTCAATTGTGATTTTGCCTCTACTTCTCTAACTTTGTGACTTTGTTCTCTATTATTTGAACCGAAGCTTGTGTTTGTCCTTATTCCATCCAGATGACTTAACAGTACCAAAAACATGTTTGCCCTTTCATATTTGCTCCTATTTTTTTAGAAAATTGTGATTTTGTCCATGTTTTGACATTGAGCATTTTGAGATGAATTTTGCGCTATTTTGACATAAGTTTTCGTATATTCAGTTGAAGAAATGAGGGGGAAAACAAGCTTGATATAGAACTTTGCTCTGTTTGACATAGTTTTTGACACAGTTAAGTTCTATTGACGGAATAGGAGCGATCACAAATTTCGGTTTATAAAACGAGGGCAAGTTGAAAAAGTAAAGGTAAAATCATAATGATTTTAAAACAAATGTAAGAATGCAATTGCCCTCTAAAGAAAATGCTGTATTTTCTTTTAGATACCTAAATTAAGCATACTGAAATTTTCGTTCCACTATACTTTTGTACTATTTTTGTGTCTAGAAAAAAATGTTTGAATTTTTTCACTGTTTTTATTAAAAAGTTTATGAAAAATTTTAGGTCCCAGCCCCTTGATAGAATTTCTTTACTGAAAATGCAAACCTTATAAACTCACAATCACACATATTAAAGGGAGGCGTCGAGCTCTCTATGTATATTCTATCATTCTAGTGTTTGTTCTTTTTTTTAGGGATTCTCGTGTTTGTTTCTGGTGAAGGGTGTCATGTACTCATACCTAATTGTCGAGATCTTTTTTATATTATCAGAAATATCTGAAGATTCGTTCTTATACAGTAGTTAAGTAGGAATCCAAAACAAGGAAACTTTGTTACAGTTTAGCCCATCATTGATAAGTAAAAGGGAAATTGGATATTTTAGCCAAAATAGGTTGCTTGAATTTACTGGCCATGAAAGTTTGCCATGGATCTTATTCTGATTCTGCACGTAGCAACAGTAGTGTTTGACAAGGTCGCATCCGATCGGTATCACTACCACATGATAGCTACTGTTTGGCATTTTTAGGATTTCGCTATGCATAAAGATGATCCTTGATACTGTTCGACAGGTCGGGTTCTTGGGCGTGAGTCCAAAAAAAGTCATTTCGTTTCCTACAAGCTCATGGAACCGTGCAATTTGTTTTCGAATGTCCTTTTGACGAGTAGACACCTTGTTTGACTCCATGAACTCAGAAGTCTACTCTGAGCTGCAGCCTGCTGGTCTCCAGCTAGCCCAAGATCCCCAAGAACACCAAAATGTAAGTAAACAAAATTCTAGTAGATCAATCTTTGCCAAACCACTAATTTTCATGATCTAATCAAGCTTGTGAAATAAAAAAAAATCTACTATGATTGTGAATTTGTGATATGTGAGCCTGATCAAACTTGTGAAAGAAAAAAAAAGGACAGGAAGTGACATTTCTGAAGCAAGAGATCAGATTACCTAGGATAAACGGCATGGTCCTGAAGCCTCCCTGCTTTGCCTTCTTCATCGCCACCACGTCCACACCCTTCTCCTCTCCTCTTCCATCCTCAGCCATTGCTCTTCTCCCTTCTCTGCAGGAGAAGCTTCACAGTTGCAGCAGCCTCTCTCTCTCGATCGAGGGGCAGTGCGCTTTCAGTAGAGTGTGAGATATGGAAATGCTTTTCTGTGCGCGCTTTTTATAAAGGCTCGAGGTTGAGAATATTGGATTTTGGAGCTTCGGATATGGCCGTGCCCGTAAATGTCCCTGGAAAAGAACAGGCTCCACCAATTGATGATTGAGATGCGACTCCATTGAGGCTCCGCATGCGCTGCAGTCAGATCGAAACGGCGTCAAATCTCTCCACTTATAAGCTAACGGCTTTCTGATCCATGAATGATCTTATTACTTTGCAAACCTTGCTGGAAATTGTGCAATCAGCATGGCTAATCATTTGCTGAAGATTAGTCTCAAATCCAACTGCAGCCAAGGTTAATATGTTTTTCTCTTTTTGTCACTTTTGATATCATCACATATCACAATCATACTAATGGAGAAGTAAAATATAACCATGCCCTAGGGCTACAATGCTCACGTGAACATGAGTGAGCCAGATCTCGCACTCCTGTACAATTAGGATAACGGTTTTTACGAAACTGTTTTTTCTGATTTGTTAGCGTGATCAGCTTTGCCCTTTAAATCCTTAACTGATCAGCGCGATTACGAGTGACAGAAATCCACAAACTACCGGTGTCACAGTCACCGTCGACGGCGACGGCTCGGCGTACAGTGACATAGCACAGTGGCAGCACCACCACTGCCGCAGATAGCAGCGAGTGTGATCTTTCTTTTGCTCTGCTAGCCACTCTAGCAGAAAAGAGACAGACACTATTGATACTTGCTTCCTGTATCAGTTGCTAGTAACTTCCTACATGGTCCTCTTGGTGCCACTTCCGGCGATTGAGAGAATTGCAAGAGTCAGCCTTTTCACTTTAGGGCTTCCAGGAATGCAAAACCACAGGAATATAAAAATAAGGAATATTATATGAATATTTATGTAAAATAGATGGTTGAAAAACATAGAAATAAAAGCGAAATGTTGTTTGGAACAAATAAATTGAGTAAAACAAAGGACTCACTAATTATGTGTGCTTAAGATGGATGTAAACTGTGTTCATGTGAAGGTTTATACATTGATTTGCCTTGGATTTCTTAAAGGAAAAGAAAAAAGATGTTCTAATGGATGTTAAATTTCCTATAGATTTCCTATGGTATCAATGGCAAAGGAAACTTCATTTTTCATATGCATCATTCCTTCACTCTAAATGAGTGAATAGTACCAAATCCTCTAGAAATTGAAATCCTCTATTTTTTTTCTTAAAAAACGTTCAATCAAAAGGAGCCCTTAAAGTTTGGTACCAATTATATGTGTGTGAGGCAGAGATATTTCTTCTGCAGTACGTATCAAGTACTACACTACCAGAAGGACATCTTGGTCCAGATTTTTGCAGGGTTCAGCTTGCAAATTCCTCTCACCGGTGCTAATCCACTGGTTTCTTGAACCGCAGCAGGTAGTGTCTTTTTTTTTTGGCTAAGCACAGTAAAAGTGCAGCAAGTCAGAACCGAAGAAATATCTAGCCACCTATCGATCAGTCAGGCCGGTACAACGATTCAATCTGGTAACGATCCAGAGTACAGGGATAGCATAGTTGGTGTGCAGTGTCTCAAATATTAACATGCACTCCAAAATGGATGATCCAGAGGCATTTCTTGTAAACACTCAACACTAGCTAGTCGATAGAAGCCACTACCCTAGCATCATTAGCTTCGTACGCCTGCGCGTTGTCACTGAGTGGTGCCCCTACTGGTAAGCTTTTCGTCTCATTATTTTTCTTTCTTTCTTTTTTTTTTTTTGCATATATGCTCGTTTGGCTACATGTACAGCGACAGCAAAAGCCTGGCCAGAGGAGCAAAAAATTCCTAAGAAATACCTTGCTTCATTTAAAAAATTCCATGGTAAAAACACGCAGAAATTTCCCCAAACCTAGGCAAGAACCCCGCCAAATGTACCACCAGAAGAAAAATGTGCTATGGAGAACGAAAGGGTAGGACTGGGATCGGGAGAATATTTCTGGTGATAAGGAAGCAGAAAAGCAATACCTAACAAAGTGCCATAAAAAAGTTCGGATTTTAAAAAAAATAGAAACAGTAGTGGGCAACCCGTGCATTACATATGCTATTGCTCTATTATATACTAACTTACTATAAACGCTCCCAAGGCCACGTTAGATACGGTGGTAGTGACAGACAATATACAAGATAAGTTAAGTTATTAGTGTACAATTAATTAAGTATTAATTATTATAAGTTTGAAAGATTGTTTGAATTTTTTTTAAAAAAACCTTTTATGTAGATTTTTTTTTTGCAAAAAACATAGCTCGGAAAGTGTGTTAATGGAAAATAAGAAAGCTGTCCACTTCAAATGCCATGTCGAACAAACCCTAAGCTGCCATGTGCTACAAGTATTTCTAAATCGATTAACTCACTATTTTCAACTAGATCTATCTTTTTATTAAAAAAAATAACCCTACAGCCTACTTCGCTCCTTTCCCCACTGGCCCACCCTTCCGCTGCTGGCAGTTATCACGCACATACATATGAATGCTTCCTCCCTCCTCTTCTATCCCGTCTTTCTTTTTCTTTCTTTAGTTATTAAAATTTAAAAACAATAATAAATTTTAAATAACCATAATTTCTATAGAAAAATTATAAATTTCTGAAACAATTAAGATAATAATATGGATTTGATTCCAAAAGATTGTTATATTGTTATTTATACTACCAGTCTCATTGAATGGTTGTTTCGAAGTCTAAAGAATCAAAATTTCTGTTATTAGTTAAAATGTTTGTTGTGACAATGTGTCTTTAAGACTATAGTGGCACAAGATCATAAATGACTTTTTAAAGTTTTCTTAATAGAATTGAAGACACGCTACTATTCACTCAACACATGATATATGAGAGCGTCTTTTAACATATGGTGCCAATATGACATCCAATCAGCAAAACAAAAATTAAAAAATTCATAGAAACCACACATCATATAACTCATCTCTCCCTCTCTCCATCATCCATAGGCTAGGGATGGGGCCAAGGCTAGAGGGGCAGTGGCCGGTATACATGGCTTAATGGATCATGCTAAAACAGGCTGGCCCGAGTATAATGGTATTATACATAACCCACAAAAAGACCCGACATGTTTGATCGTGGGCCATACTGCCCATTGTGATGTGTTGTGTTTGGACTAAGGGTGTGACCCGATAGACCGATACGGCACGTCACGATTGCTGTAACAATCCATCACAATATGGTTCAAGGACGAGCACAATTGGAGCAACCCATCTGTTGTTCTATAACTTTTCTATTTTTCCCTTATTTTTCCTAATTTCCCACATTTTTTATTTTTCCTTTTTAAAATTTCCCTTTTATTTTTATATTTTTTCTAAAATTGTCCTTTTATTATCTTTTTGGCATTTTTTTCTTTAATTTTTCTACCGCATATTTTGAATTTCATGAGTCAGTCATACTAGTGGGCCGCAACTAATCCACGAGCTCTATCGTGCTGGAGAAGTTAACATAGACTGACTTCTTACTCAGCCATGTCTAAGTCATGACATTAACACATATACGCATGACCCGGAACTGTATTATAGCAGGCCGTGTCTAGCCGTGCCAGCCGTCGGCCCATTTGGCTAGGTATAGCGGCCGGTGGCGGAGGCGACTGGAGGTAAGGTGCGCTGGAGGAGGCATGCAGAGGCGGGGCTCGGGGTGTCATCGTATCGACACTGAGCTCGGGCGGTGGCGGATCTACGCGGGTGGAGACGGAGTTCGGGGTGGCAGCGAATCGACGCAGAGCTCGGGCGGTGGCGGATCTACGCGAGTGGAGGCAGAGCTCGAGGTAGCGGCGGATCGACGTGGAGCTCGGGCGGTGGCGGATCGACTTAGAAATCATGGCGGAGGCGGCTGGTGGCGGAGAGAAGGAGGTTCCATGAGCTCGGTTAGCTGCTGCTGCCGCTGCCGTCGGCCGGCTTGCTTCCTCCTCCGCCGTTGCGAGACAGCCGCCACCGGACCCCAGGGCGGAGCTGTCGGGATGGGGAGACGAGGCGGCGGTCGGGGCTGCGACCGTCGCCAGTGAACCGGGTGGCACGCTGCTACGCGATAGCCGGCGAGGAGGTGTCCCCTGGGCAACGGCTGTCCACGGTCCTCCACGGTGGCGTCGCCGGCGTCGCGTGCCTCTTTTACGGCCGTCGGCGCCATTGACCACCCCCGGCCTCGCACGCCGTTGGCAAGCCTTCCCTCACAGCCAGCCGTCTCCTCCTGGACCGCCTCCTCGCCGCCGACCACGGTATTGACTCCCCTTCTCCTCTCCCAGATCTTGCGTTCTGTATGGCCCTCGCCGCTGTTGGGCATGGCTGGGGTGCGGCTGCGCGGCAGCGGAGGAACCAGGCTGGCCGCCGCGTAGCAGCATCAGCAGAAGCTAGCCGAGCTCGTGGAGCCCCCTTCATCCCCTCCCCATCCGGATTGACCCTCGCCGCCGTCGCACTTCTCTCCGCACGTGAGGCCGACGCGGAGGTGCTGTTCGCGTGGGCGTCGGGCTTGTGGTGAGCTGACCGAGCGAGAAGCATAGAAGTGAGAAAAAAAGCAGCACTGACAACTGGGCCCTACCAATTTTTATTTTTTTATTGGAATACGCCATGTAGTTTGAAAACCGCTCAGGGTGATAATTTGTCCAAATTTAAGTGTTCAAAGTGTTAAATGTCTGATATTGTAAGTCAAGAGTAAATCGTACTAGCATGGTTAATTCAGATTTTTTTCCCTTTAATTAACAAGACACCATCTATTTATTCCAAAATTTTAAATCTAGAGTAAATGAATAGTATTATAAATAATTATTAGAGTAGATAAATTAGGATAGGATAAGACCAGAGTTCAAGCAATGTGTGGATATAAATCACGGGAACTTTTAAAGTTCATATTAAATCAATAATACCATATTTAGTTAAAATTATTAGATTGCTATAAATATTGTGAATGGCCAATTCAGTGCTACTATCAACTTGTGTAAAAGCCCTTTAGAAGCATCCAAATATCTCAATCAATTATAGTTTTATACTTCAAATTTTACATGCGCACTTTGGTATGATTGAAATAACACCTCTTTTGATTTTTTTTAATTAGCACTCTATGCACTTCTGCTACAACTTTCATCATTTTATTTTTTGTGTGAAAACTAAGCACGTGATTTACCATTTCGTGCGTTCTATCACACTTCTCCAACTACCTCCATACATTAGCTGCGTGAAATTTTATCTAGGAAGTTGAAAAAAAATTTATCTATATATTAGTTAAATTTTAAACATTACAATAATTTAATGAAAAATTTGAGCCTAAAACAAAACAAGATAGATCATAAACAATTCAAATTCTTTTGTTGCATGCAAATTTCGAAGTACCAAACTAGATGATGCATGATTAGCCGAAGTTGCAAAGGCTTTGCTTAGAAAGCATACAGCTCATAAGAATATTTAGTCACGTAATACAAACCATGAATAATCTTTAACATTTAAAGAAAATATAGATACCGCACAATCATGCCGCTTTACTTTCTAGTTAATATTATAAATATTAAAATTTAATCATGCTGAACATGTTAGTTACTTTACAAAGTATAATGGCTTATATTAAAAGAAGAGTCGCGTCAGTTGCAACGTGTTAGTTTTAATTTCAAATTTCGAAATTAAATTAATAATATACTAAGCTGAGAGTACGGTACGTCAACATATTATTAATTCCAAATTAAAGAAAAACTAGTGCATGATATTTGTTAGTGATCTGATATAATCTAGGATATACCGAGATTAATAGGCGTGTAACTAGGAGAGTTGATCGATCTACGAGTTTAGACAGGTCCAGGCCTCACTGGAAATAGCTCTATTACATGTGATTGGGAGAATACGAATACATATGTGAGTTACCCGAGAGAATAGTTTTGGAAGAGTCCATGCTGTCAAAGTTGCAATAGTATTGATCAAAATTAAATGAGAACTAAGGGAGTATATGCATATGGGAATGCTAAGGAAGGGAGTCCCGTCCTTGCGTCCGTACGCGGTATTGTCGTTTCGGGATGCTGGCGCCGTAGTGGTAGCAAGACGACGGGTGCATGGGCGCGCCGCGGACGAGCGGCGGTGAGCGAGTCCGAGATGACGCCGGAGAGGTTGGGGAGGCAGTGTAGGATAAGGGTGTGGAGGTGGGTGAAGTTGGCGATGGCGTCGGGGATGGCGCTGGTGATGTTGGCGTCCTGGAAGACGGAGGGAGATGACGTGGTCTAAGTCTTGGTCGCAGTTAGCATCATACTAGTCACGACAGGACATTTCACGTGTCTAGGAAGCGAAGTGATAGGGACTGCCCAGCGCGGCTTCGATGGCGAGAAGCACCACCTCGTTGTCATCGTGGCATTGCAGCTACTCCTTGGGCGTTGTCACTGCTTCGGCATAGGGACAGGGACAGCAAGGAGGCGGCAGAAGGAGGAGGCGCAGTGGCGGTGGTGAGATAGTGGCAACCACTGCGCCGACGACAATGGTGATCTAAAACGTTTAAATCCATCTCCATCACGAAGCAAGCATGGTACATCAGATTGATATTTGGGTATCATGCATGATGCTGTAGGATATCGATTGGATACCAGATCTGATACAGTCCATACCATATAATGACAGCCCCATACGTATAACACGTATTAATTTCGACCCCATAGTATCAGCAATACGTACGATGCAATACCCGGGACGGGAAGGTGTAGAGTTGACTGCCAAATTAAGTGACGAGACCAATACTAGATTTGACATGTTTTAGTCACCACTAGACTTATTAGTACAGTAGGACCATCACTACGACGCTACGAGTCTACGACCAGCAGGAGCAACTAACAGCGAGAAGTGCGTTTCCCACAAGCCCGGTGCTCTGGAATGATGGAAGATAACGATTATTGGCTTACTGGATCAAATTATTCTAGCGCATTTTGGTTGCTACTACGTACAGCGAAATTACAATGACCTTTTATTGTTGTTGTTGTTGTTGTCAGTCGCCTGATCATGCAAGATATAGGGAAACAAGATGGGGTAAGCTCTCCAGTTTGTTGCACATGTAGGCCTGTAGCTGCATCGATTTCTCATTTCTCTGAGTCGATTTTGTGTTGATGGAAGCAATTAAGTAGCAGCCTACTTGGACACAGACAGCTGAATAAGAGTCAGATTATGATACTGTTTTCTTGAAATTTATCTGCCCCCAGAGATGTGGATCGATGAACCATCTGCCATTCCTGGAACCAAAGCAACTAACAATAAACAAAAGAAAACAAGGACCAAGCGTGGAGAAACTAGACCAGAATCAATGGAATCATGGGGAGGGATTAACCAAGAAATGTCAAAACCTGACCTTCTCTTCAAAAAAAAAATCTTGCCCAATTTCATCGCCGAGGGATCCCGGAGCTTCTGCCTGAATGCTTCAAGCAATGTCGGAAGATGAGAGCAACGACGACTCCGGCGAGCAGATGCAGCAGGGCGGCACCAAGACTATGCCGTTCATTCCCGGTGAGGTGTTCTTCTTGCTACACGTTTTGTTCTTTTGGATCAATGCCTGGAGCCGATGCGAGATTTCAGATTTGCGCGGTGCAGCGAACGATTTCTGCGACCGGTTCGCGACTATTAGGTTCAATGCCAACCTGATCACGTAACTGACGGCGGAGCTGCGCCTGCTGCTGGTGGAGGCGTCCAACACGCTCACCAACTTCCACGGCGCGTCCAACCTCAACACGATCGTCGGCGACCTCAACGCCGACTCCTTCGCCGGCCAGTTCTGGACCATCGTCGCCGGGTCGGTGGCGTACCAGCTCGGCATGGTCGGCATCACCGTGTCGGCGCTCCTGCCAGCACTCCGCCCTGCGCCATGCCGTGGCGAGGCAGTGGCCGCGCAGGCTTGCCAGCGCGCGACCCCATGGCAGCTGATCGTCCTCTACCTGTCGATGCTCTGCACGTCGGTCGGCACCGGTGGCATGTGGCCGTGCGTCATGGCGTTCGGAGCGGACCAGTTCGAGCTGGGCAAGCCGCGGCTGCGCGGCGAGGCCGGAGCGCCGAGGTGGAGCTTCTTAAACCTCTAATTCTTTGGCGTTGAGCTGGCCAAGCTGGTGGCGGTGACCGCGGTGGGGTACATCCAGGAGAACGTGGAGTGGGGGTGGGGGCTCGGCGTCCCGACCATCGCCATGCTCGCCGCGGTCACCGTGTTCGTGGCGGGCTACCCTCTGTACGTCAAGATGGTTCCCGGGGGCAGCCCACCGACGCGGTTGGCCCAGGTCGCCGTCGCGGCTTTCCGGAAGAGAAATGTAGCCGTGCCGTAGGATCCTGGTCTCCTTTACGATGACAAGGAGCTCGGCGCCGGCATCTCCACCATAGGCCGGCAGCTGTGATCAATTCCTGTGTTCTTCGCTCGTTTTCCCCTTAGCCCGGTCTAGATCATCATTCTCTCGGACATATTTTTTATCATGGTCACGGTGAGAGTGAATCGCGCCATGGCAAATCCTGTCGAACATGCCGCGCCATACAGCAGAAACATGCAGGATGTCATGGCATGACGACTACCGTCAGCCATGCCGCGCCATGTCCTGAACATACATAGGAAGTGGTGGCGTGGCACGTGCTATCAACCACGCCGCTCCACGACCCTGAACGTGCTCGAGATGTCACGGCATGGTGCGCACGGCGGAGGGCCGAGATTAGCTCGGCCATCCCCTGTCTTTTTCCTATTTGTTTGTGTATAGAAGGAACGCCAAATCACTGAAAACGCTGAGACGGTTTTGTACTCAACACCAAATTCCAGTGTTTCATCTTGTTCTCAAGTTCCTGAGTGAGTTTGACACTCGCTGGAGTGAGGTCCCGCCATCGGAGAAGAAGTTCGGTCTAACATCTGGAGCTGTTCATCTTTGATGGAGTATACGTCGGTGCTACCAGAGGGGCGGGATGGTGATCGAGACGGGCGTCAGAGGTATCGCCGTCTCTCGCCATCGCCGCCGCCTCGTCGTGGCCGCCGCGAGGTCGTCGTCCAGCGCCCGGAAAACACCGCCGCCGGCATTCAGTTCCCTATGCTCACACGCACCAACTATCAGGAGTGGGCGATGTTGATGCAGCTGAACCTAGAGGCGGCGGGGTGGTGGTACGCCATTGAGCCGTATGAGGACGAGGAGGTTCTCTATCGGCACGATCGCCTGGTGCTCGCCATGATCCTACGCTTGATGCCTGCGGACATGCTATCCGGTCTACGACAGAAGTGGTCCGCTGCTAAGGCATGGGCGGCGATCAAATGCATTTGGATAGGTGTCAAGCGGGTGCGCGAGGCGAACGCGTAGCAGCTATGGCGGGATTTTGGCAACCTGGTGTGGAAGGAGGCGGAGACCACGGAGGATTTCATGAACCGCATCATCGGGATAGCCACCGACCTGCGGCTGTTCGGCGACAACATCCACGATGTCGAAATCGTGCGTAAGATGTTGCAAACCGTCCCTGAGCAACTGGCTCAAGTGGCCATCTCCATGGAGACGCTCCTCGACATAAACCATCTCTCTGTGGAAAAGGTCACCAGCCGTCTCCACGCCGTCCAGCAGCGGTGCAAGCAAGCACCCATCCACGACAACCATAGCAGGCTACTACTCTACGAAGAAGATTGGCTCGCCAGGCTCAAGCTCCGCGAGTTCAAGGGAAAGGGCGGCGAGAGCAGCTCCAGCGGCGTCGGCGGGAAGAAGCGTAGCGGCCGTGGGCACGGCAGAGGTGACGGTGCCAGCTCTGCATCATGCGATGGAGGCCGGGCTGACTCTGGAAGACAACCCCTTAGCAAAGACCAGTGCAAGCGCTGCAGCAAATATGGCCACGGGGCTAGGGATTGCCACAGCAAGCCTAAAGCTGAGGTCCATGTGGCTCAGGCGGATGAGGAGAAGGAGCCCACACTGCTGATGGCCCAGGCCAAACTTTTCCCCACTCCACCACCACTGTCGCGTGCTGTGGCGACTCAGAGTTTGCCGGAGCACCGCTCGCTGCGCATCGTTGAGGGTAAGGTGTTCGTGCAGCTCGATGGAGACTCCAAGTGCAACGACACTCTTTGGTACCTCGACAGCGGGGCAACGAACCATATGACTGGCTCCCGCAACGCCTCCATCAACATCGACATAGCGGTGGGCGGCACCGTCAAGTTCGGTGACAGCTCGGAGGTCACGA
The DNA here is from genome assembly GCA_030770085.1 of Oryza coarctata. NCBI lineage: Eukaryota > Viridiplantae > Streptophyta > Magnoliopsida > Poales > Poaceae > Oryza > Oryza coarctata. The sequence goes on from CM061471.1 coordinate 14,376,232, forward strand.
TTGAGGGCTCTAGCACTGTTCTGTTCGAGAGGAAGACTGGTGAGCATCTCCCGCTCACAGGGGTAAACTACATCCCACGGCTCACCACCAACATTGTCAGTCTCGGGCAGCTGGACGAAGGTGGTTGCGACGTCCACACCAAGCACGGCGTCCTCCGGATCCACGACGAGAAGGATTGCTTGATCGTGCGTATAAGACGTTCGGTGAATCGTCTCTACCTACTACGCGTCAAGATCGCCCTGCGCGTGGTTGTGGCATGAGTGCTATGGGCATCTGCACTTCGACGCCCTGCGCAAGCTAGAGCAGTAGGGAATGGTGCAAGGGTTTTCCCACGTTGACCACATCTACCAGCTCTACGCGGATTGCGTCACCACCAAGCTCAAGCGGAGTCCGTTCCCAACACAGGCGAAGCGGCACGCTGAGGGGTTGATCGATCTAGTCCACGTCGACCTCTACGGCTCAATCTCGCCAGCTACTCCTAGCGGTAAGCAGTACTTTCTCTTACTCGTGGATGACCGGAGTAGGTACATGTAGGTGGCATTGCTCGTGGCAAAAAGTGACACACTTGCGGCCGTGAAGAAGTTCCAGGCTCACGTAGAGGTGGAGACGGGCCGGTGACTGTACGTTCTGCGCACTGACAACGGGGGTGAATTCACCTCCATGGACTTCGAGCTGTACTACGCCGAGCGTGGCGTCGAGCGACAGCACACAGCGCCATACATGCCCCAGCAGAACGGCATCGTGGAAAGGCAGAATCAGACGGTCGTGGCGATGGCGTGTAGTCTATTGAAGAGTCGGAACATGTCGTCGTTGTTCTAGGGAGAGGCGGTTGCCACCGCCATGTATCTGCTCAATCGGGCGCCCACGAAGGCCGTCGACGGTGTCACCCCGTACGAGGACTGGCATGGCAGGAAGCCCGATGTCCACTACTTCCGCACCTTCGGCTGCGTCGCCTATGTCAAGTCGATGAAGCCATACTTGAAGAAGTTGGGCGATCGCGGAATGCCAGTTGTCTTCATCAGCTACGAGCTCGGTGCCAAGGCGTGGCGCTTTTACGATCCAGCATCGCGATGCGCCGTCATGTCCAGGGACGCCATCTTCGACGAGACGACGTCGTGGAACTGGAAGGACGAGGAGTTGAACTTAGATGCAGAGCTCGTTGTGGAGTACAACACCCCGGAGCTAGATGCTGGGCAAGTCAACGTTGTTTCCATGGCAAGACCAGAGCCTCCGACGACACCGACGTCCTCCCAGCGAGGCAGTCACACACTTCAATGACTATGAAGTCTAAGGCCTAGAACAGTATTAAAGCCAAGGTCTTAAAACTATGAAGAACCTCCAATGACTCTCACAAGATGTTGAATCGGGTCTGGATAAGCCACCTGATGTGTGGTGTTGAGCTAGGCTTGAATGAGCCATCCAAAATGTGCTGGGGAAGATCCTTAGGTTTAGCCTCACTCCAGCCTAGAACACTAGCTCTCAAAACAGTATATGTGTAGAGCACATCCGATATCCGATTAAGCAGACTAAGTCACTAAACATGTATTGCACAAACTAGGTAAACATTAATGTTCTAATATTACGTTAAGCATATTGGATACCAGCTGATTGCATTAAAAATTAAAAGAGTCCAAGGCCACTTCAATCATAGATTGATGTTTATTAATTTCAAATTTTAAAACTAAATTAATAAAATACTAAATTAAGGGTCATCTTAGGTAAGATAGCATATTTATTAATTACAAATTTCTAAAGAATTCTTGCTATTTCAATTACATGATTTATTTAACAGGTACTTTTAACACGATTTATGTTCACGATAATATATATCAAATCAATGTCTTTATATATGATTAACGTGTTCACTCCCTTAAAGTATAGGTATTTTTTTAAACCAATAGTAGTACTATAGGCAGGCCCGTGATCTCCGAATTGGATGGGTGTGTGAATCTCTTGCCGATGTGCCATTGGGGGATCGTTGACTCGTAGCAGAATTGATAGCTTTGATTCTTTAATTATCGTTGTTCCATTAGAAAACAAATTGGGAAAATTCAACCATGAGATAAAACAAGATAAACTCATACAGGGGTAATATTCTTTCGTTTTCCCTTTTTTTTTGAAAGTTTGTAGCTTCTCCTTAGTTTGTTTTCCAGTGCCATTCGTTCACTAGGCAAACGTGGCCATGCTGAACCCTGTTCCCACGAGACGTATGGTCTGCTCACCATAGCTAACGCAATGCGACTGCAACCATAGGCCCGTGTAAGATATTTATCTTCCTCATCAACCGCACGATTTTTATTTTTTGTTTTTATTTTCCAGATGAGGTTGAGTTTGTCTTTGAGTCTTTCATATGCCAAGATAACAGTAAACATAAATGTTGTCAGCAAAGCGACTCCACACCCTAAGCTTAAGTTCCATATCAGTTAGATTTAGCTATTTAGTTACAAAATGATAATATATTATTAATTAAATAATAACTATTATAAACTTAAAAAATAAATTTGTTTGATTTTTTAAAAAACTTTTATATAAAAAGTTTTTACACGAAATATATTGTCTAACCGTTTAAAAAAGTAAGTTTATAATAAATAAGGGATTTACTTAATCCAACCTCACTTTTAAATCCAGCCTAACAGAAGCATCAGCAACTAGTGATGATAGCACTACCATTTCCTACACGTGACGGGTGCCATTGCGACCGGGTTTGTGCAGTTATGCTTTGTAACCCACAAAAAACAACGGCAAGTCGGCAACCCATCAAACGTCGGCTGCCAGCCGAGAAAACGAAGGTTTTCATGTGGACGCGCACGGCTGCTTCCCCGTGATGTCGATGCCGAGGCGCCTGCGCGTTGGACCAATGGCCGAAATTTTTCGCTGGGCTACCCGCCGGCGGAGCCGCCCAGGGCGGCAGCCATTGGTTTCGTTTTCCGGCGTGCCGCGTGCGTGTCATCCCTGAGCTCCACTGCTTTGCTTTGAAACGTTCAGCACAACGGATTAATGCCACCTGCAGAGAGAGCTACGCTCCTACGCCTGCTACGAGCTATCTCCTCGCTATCCTGGCATGGATTGAGGACACGCGTTACTGGCTGCCTTGATCGTGGGCTCATGGCCTCCGGTTCTTTCTGTGTAACCATTTTGACAAAGCCCTCTTTGGAATTTTGCATTGACGCCGGAAAATTTTCTTTCATGACAATCACACGATGAATTCTTTCAATTGAGACTTCGGAGACAAAATCATATATTGGGAAAAAGAATGTGTAAATCTTATAAATGTTTTGTAATCGAATTATCGTGCAAAAGGTTACTTGACCATCACAATACGTGCGTGTCAATGAAGTATTGATCATGATACTTTTATTTTAGTGTCTTTTGATCCATTTTATCTTGATCAAATGTCCTGGATGTAAACTAACATTAAGTTTTTTTCCTAGTACAACTCTAGATTCCAGCTAAGAAGGTGAGAAATAAATAGTACTGTAGCACAATATAACAAAGGTGTTTTTTTTTTTTTTGCAATCTAGTTACCAAAGTCAGCTACTTTGAACTTTAAGTTGGCGAGAGACGATGGTGATGAGATAGTAGGTGATTGATATACAACAAAGCCACAAGGAGGGGAGGGGCATGATTATACATTTATACCTACAAGTTTTAAATTTGTACAATAGCTATGGTTTAATATATATTGTATTATAAATATTACATCCACTTAATTATATATAGTTGCATCATTATCTTTATATCACTAATTTACTATTCAATAATTAAATTGCACAATATTTCTTCACCACATCTGATTGTCAACAAAAGGCCTAGAGTTATTTGTGCCCAACCAACAGTTAATGCAATCAGCCTTTTTATCCTCCTAACCTCCTTCAATCTAATGAACAATTTTGATTGGTTTGCAATTTTTTTGCTTACCCAATGTTCGTTTTTGAATGAAAATTGAAGAAACAAGTCGATGCATTTACCTTTTTTTTTCTCTTTTTAAAGTAAACTGTGCTTTATGGTGTATGAATTTGTGGCGTGAGTACAAATAGGTACAACAAGTTATAAAGTGTTTGTTTTAGTGTAAAAACTTGTATAGTTTGTGCGAACTTAGACAAAAAAAAAGTCCTCATAAGCAAATTGATTTTATGTGACGCTGACAACAATGAAACGTTGGCGATGTACATGGAGACATTATTTTGCAGAAAATTCCCCATGCTTCCCTCTTGTATCACCCAATCGTCGTATTTCTGTCGTGCAACAGCAAAACTATCGCCGAAAAACCAAAGAGAGTTCACTGACCGGGAAGCACACAGACAAGAATCGTTGTGCTATGGTTGCAGTTCTTGATTATTTTTGTGCAACTCTTCAGTTGCAGTTACCAACATGAAAATGCATGGAAAATGATTTTTTTTCCTACAGTTACATATACAAAGGCATGAAAAAATTGTTTGGGGTCCTGAAATGTAAATGAACTTTTAGTGACTTACATAGAGAAGAATAACTTTCTAGTTTCTAAGGCATGAAAGAAATTGTCTTGGTCCTGATCATGAAAAAAATAAAAAATCTAGACTTATAATTCCTCTTTTTCTTGGGAGATATCTGTTTCTAGGTATTGCAGTTTTTTTCCTCGCTGTAGCTTTGCCTTCGTTGGTTCATGCGGTAGTGGAGGCCGCACACCTTAATTTCCCATTAGCTGCAATGAAGTCCCCATGCACGCCCCTCACATGCAAGCCAACGTGTCGTTGTTGTCAGTGCCACATAGGATCAATTTTCTTGCGTAGACTGTTTTGGTCTAGGTTTGCACGGACTTTTTTCACCAAAACAAATAATTTAATGATTGTTGCACCTATTTGCACCAACCGCATAAACTGCACAAGCTCATACATCTTGAGTACAGTGTACTCTTTTTTTTTATGGAAATGAAAATGAAGCCCTCACAATTATACTACTGTGGTGACAATAGTGACATCCGAAGTTGGATCATTTATCACGTTTTCTTAGAGCAGCGAGTAGGAATCGAAATATCCCAATAAACATTTATGTCTTACATATACACGTAATCTTCCACAACATTACATGCTAAAAATTTTCAGCCTAAACCCCTTTGCTCGCTAGCTTTATTTAAAACAGTGACAACACTTCACACACTACACCCTAACACAACAATTCAACACATGCACTTATAGATTTTTTTTAATTTTTTAAACATTTTAATACAATATTTTAATAATAGATTTTACAAAATTTATTTTTATTTGCTTTAAAAAAATAGCTAGCTTGAGGTCGCATTCGAATACGGTCACGCCAGTACAAATGGCGTGGATGAGAATGCTACATAGCCAATGTGACAGTAATTGCCATGCCAGCCTTTTGCCATGAACCATGCTACAACACCAAGGTGAATGGCGTGGCATAGCAGACCTTGGGAAAATGCAAGGTAAAAGTACCACTGCTACTGGTACTTTTTCTACCAAGTCCCCTGCATGCAATTGCTATTATTAGTATTTTGTGAAAAAGACCCCCGCGTTTGCGGGTACTACGACTTTCTTTTATTCAATTTATAAATAGAGATTTTTAAATAGATGTGCGTCCTGTAGCATTTATCCAAATCGTGATATTTCCACATTGCTGAGCTCTAGCTAAACATATCTACGAAATGAGTCCAATATATATATATATATGTCATGAATGATTAGATAATTATTAATATTTTATACTTTATTAATTATAGCATGGTATGGCTGTGATGAAATCTAGCTCTTATTCTTACGTTTTGTGTCACCTTGAAGTTGCTCGATGTGTATGTAAATGTTTTTCCCAGTACATAAAAATTAGACTGTTGTAGTTGTATTTGGTACATCATAAGATTTTGATGACTTCGATATGGTATTTGAGAGATTCTTTTGTTAATAGTATTTATAAAAATAAATTATTTTAAATAAAAAATAGATGTATATTATGATAATTTATTTAATAATAAATATAGTAATATCATTCTTATGCGATCATATTTTTTAAAATATTTGACTTAGTACTATTCTAAAAATAATTATATTTTATGATATGGAGAGTATAATATGTAAGTTTTCTTACCTAATTAAGTGAGCTGGTGCGCCAAGTAATATGTATAAGACTCATTTCCTATATATTTTTACGTACAACTCAACGGTGGATACATATTTGCATTTCAATTATTGTTATAAACAGTACAAATTAATTTTATAATTGCTATTAAGGTAAAGGTTCTTTGTACAAAATAGTGTAGCTAGCACTTGCCATCTCGAAATGGACGGGCATGCAAACTAGTACAGTTAGCATTAGCACCAGGCACGAGTAGTCTCTTCGCCACACCAGGAATATTTCTTCGCCACGCCAGCAAGCATGGCGTGGCAGCTGCATGACGTGGCACGCCGGTCCAGCGTGACGTGTCTTGTCACAACAATATATGTGACGTGGCATCGTTATTTAGTAACACCAGTTTTCTTAGGTAAAAGGTTGAGATTTTTTTTAAAAAAATAGCCATGCCTATTATTAAAATATTATATTAAAAAGTTTTTTAAAAATAAAAATCCGTACATATCTCTAATATCGAAATTCGTGCACAACTCTCGCAGGGGTTTGTGCCACGTGGCTCAACCGGTATCGCCGGTAAGAGCTCTTGCGTCGCGCGTGCGATGGTTGTTGCGTGCGCTGGTGCAGGCGTCATGGAGAAAATTCACGTACGATCGTCCAGATACACGCGTCGGTCGTCCAGGAAATGAATTAGGCCCGTGGGCGTCGCCATGGCAAGGTTCGCGCGTTCTCCCGCGCTCTCGCCACCACAGCCCACCTCCGTCACCCGTGCTTCTAGCTGCTGCATGAAGCCGGTGAGAACAAGAGATTAAGAAAAGGAAATAAATGTGTGGGCACCGGTCACTGGTTTACTGTGCTCAAAGTTTTTTAATCACTGTGTTAAAACTTAGAAGTGAGAAGGAGAGAGAAATTTGTGAGTTTGGTAGGATTAGAATAGAAGGGAATCAATTGCTCTGCGAGAATACTAACCTTATGCTACCTAAAACAATTCACACCAGTAAGTACAGTAAATTGTGCAGCAACTCAAATAAAAAAATAGATATCGATACAGTCACAAATCTGACCGAAAATTTTGGCATCAAAGAAAACATCACGTGACTTTTATCTAGGTCAAAATTTTAGCATTACAATATGGTAGTTAATTTAACCAGCCCAAAATATTTGTCCGTAAAAATGCTATTAGAAAAAAGAATAAAGAAAAAACCAAATCAAATGACCAAAAGAAATTAAATCACAAATCAATATAGAAAGATAGTCTTTTACAAATTACATAAATGATGGCGTGCTCTATAAACTTTAGCATTATCAAATATTCGTGGGGCAGGTAATTGAACCAAACCAAAATATTTGTCGGTACAAAAATGCTATTAGAATAAAGAATAAAAAAATCAAATGACAATACAAAAGAAGTTTAATCACAAATCAGTATAGAAATCAGAATAGAAAGACTGTTTTATAATTTACACGGATGGTTGTGTGATCTATGAGCTTTAGCCATGTCAGCTAGCTGAGTCATGCTTTAGCATGTTATGAAAAATTTGTCATGCCCTAAACAATATTCATAACATAATAAGAAATTATTAACATTTTTTATTTTAAAAATAATGGATTTATTATTATCTACTACGGGTTAAAAACAAATATTAAAATATAGCTAAGAGGGTATAATGATGTATGATTTTTTTTTCAGTTACCTATTTGATAGGCCCAATGGGCCTGGCCTATATTAAAATTTATGCATATATACATTAAAACTTGGAAGTATATATATATATATATATATATATATATATAACGCTCTGGATCGGCCGTGCGGGCGGAGCCAAATCCTCACTTCCAAGTTTCAACTTCCAATTCTATTTTCTTTTTTCCACAGACATGCTAATCTCTCTCTCACCCATGTACAGTATGGGTGGTGAGCCAACTAAAGAACTTGAGTCGCATAGAAGAGATTGAATGTGTCTATTTTTAATTCTAAAATAAATTAACAATGATAATTAGATCTCACTCCAAAGTCGTCTTCGATCCTAATATATTCAAAGTATGCATACCAGTCTTTCTATCTTAAGAGACTATCTATAGTCTTCTGTTTCGAGATGAACCCTGTGGGTTGGAGAGAAAGTAAGAAAATAAAATCACAACAAATAAAATAGGTAACATTATGCTAAGACATAAATAATTTTTCATCGAAGTTTAGATCAAACGATCATACGTCTCAGTTGAGAAGCTCTAAAGAGATGATCTCTTTTTATCCATTGCCTCAATAACTTCAACCCTAGAAGATAGTTTAGCATCAAACTCTCATCAAAATATAGCACTTGATTCAAGGCGATCATCAATGTCTCTACTAGAAGAACACTAGAAGAATGTGCTCTTGCTTTCTATAAAAATTACTCGACCAAATCAATTTTTAAAGAATAACTCAGAAATTTAATAATATACCTCTTTCATTGTGAATATGAGAAAAACCTTTACAAATGTCCAATGATTCACACATTAAATTCTTATAAACAAGTCGTCTAAGAGGTGGTTCTCAAAGAGTAAGAAGGTTAAGCCTTTACCGACGTTGATTCATAAGTGCTCACTCAAATCCCAATATCCAATTTCTTACAAAAACACCTAAAAATTACATTAAAAGGGTGGATTAAACTCAAGACCTGAGAGAGATGAGTGATGAATCTTTAGAAAGCTTTTAGGAGAATTTAAATTTTGGCATTCAGATAGAATATCCAGAGACTTTGGATATGACTTTTTGTCTAGATAGATAGCTCAGTTCAGAGACTTCGACCAAATAGTTTGGAGATTCCGAACTACACTTAGTTTTGAGAAAAAAAAGTTTGAAGTGTAAGATCTAAACTTTCGGATACTCTGGAAAGGTCGCTTTGTTAGATAGAGAGCTCGGTTTAGAGAATCTAACATAAATGTCCAGAGACTCCGATCTAATTTTTTTGTTTGACAAAAAAATTTGGCTAGACATAAATATCCAAAATAATAGAAGAGCAAAATAAAAAACTAAAGTTGTATGTGGTGCGAGTATTCAACATTTTTTAACGGGTTAAACTTGAGTCCTCTTAATAGTTCTAACTTAAAAAAATAATAAAATTATATTTTCATCGTTTCATACACTTTTTTCTTTTTAATCTTCATGGGAGGTTTTTTTAATCAAAACAATATTACTAGAAAATCTAGATTTACTCTCACCTGATGAATGCATATAACCTGCATGCAAGCATATATATATGTGCAAATTGAGAGGCGATCTTTCAATTAATTTTCTTTTTAGCTATTTATCTAATCTACAATTTAATTATACAATTAAATTGTTATAATAAAATATCATATTATTATGTTCCGATGAAAAATATATATGTCTCAACCATTGAAATTTGATGCTTTACAAGTGAGAAGAGAATATTTTGACAAGAGTTTAATTATGTTTCACATTTTTAGTTTTTCTATTGCAATGAACAGTGTTATTTAGACATGTTTTATTAGATTATTTGTAAATGTTACATGTGGTGTTTTTTAATGTTTTGGCAAGTATTTTATTATATTTTGATAGCTAGAATTCAATATTCGATATATTATGTAAAAATGTTTTAGTTAAAAAATATTTTTAATCAAAAATATAATCATATCTTGTTATAAAGATTTAATTACAGTAAATATAATATTGTAGTTAAATCGTAGCCCGATAAGTAAGTTTGGAGAAAAAAATATTTGAAGTTAACTAATAAAGCTTTAGTGCATGCCGATAGGTGGTTAATAGTGGCGCCCGATTTTTTGAATTCCATCGGATCGTCCGACGCGTAGTTGACTCCATATATATGGTTATATCTGATTGTTAGGCGTGTCACGCTCTACTAGTTTTTACTACGCGTAGGGAGATACTCACGGCACATAGTAAGATATATAGTTTACTGGATATGTGAAGGTGAACATACGCAGTGCCTTCGGCAATGAGACTTCAAACAAAATTAGAGTGAGAAGCTACCTATACGTATTTTACCCTCAGTTTCAGTGCCCTTTGAAAATTTGTGATTTTAAAGTCGTATGCAATGATGTAAGTTACAATAGGGAAGTGTGGCCTTGAAAGCTCGCCGGAAGTAGATAAACAGCATAGCGTAATCATAATCCTGTTCAGACTGTGAATAGGACCCAAGGGCTATATCACGCTCATAAAAATCCAACTCCCACCTTATTTCGGAGCGTTGGATCCGACTCGGACGGTCACAGCCGTTCCACGCAACCCGACACCGATCCTGAATCCAAACCGAAACGCGGAGTCAAAAATGCGGAGCCGTGCTGCCGCTGCGAACCCCTCTCTTGTTTTAGCTTTCCCTCGGGCTACGCCTCGCCCTCTCCGCAGGCCGCAGCCGCTTCGGGATCGGGAAGCGGAGGAGAGGGGAAGGGAGAGAGGCAGGCGAGTCGCCCACCCCGGCCGCGCAGCTTCCCCCTCCCTCTCTCTCTCTCCGCCGGCCCCCTACTACCCGCCCGCCGCAGCCTCCGTCGCCGCACGATGAGCTCCGGCGCCGCCTCGCCCCCGCCGCCCGTCGCCGCCGCCGACGAGGGGAGGGTGACGGAGCTGGATGGGAGGGTCACCTCGCACGTGGATCCCTTCCTCGTCGAGGCGCTCGACAACCCTCGCCACCGCCTCATGGGTACGTAAGCTCTGGCTCTCACCTTATCTCTCCCTCCCATGACGGCTCTCTGCCCGTCTCGCTGCCCGCGGCTAGGGTTTCTGTTGCCCCCGGGTGTGTTCGTGCGCGAATTCGTTTGGTTGCGGTCGAATTAGGCTTGTATCTGTGCCGACTGTTGCTAGTGTTTTGGTACCGGTGTATTCTACATGTGCAATTTGGGGATAGGTTTCGCTCGGGTTTGAGGTAGCTTAGCTAGGAGAGGAGTGGTACAGTTGATTTGCTAAAATCCGTGCGAAATTGAATTGAATTCCACCAATATGTCTACCTCTTAAGTTTGCAGTTCATTCCTTGTTGCAGCTTGCTATAACTCTGTTTAGTTATGCTGCTGTTATACACTTTAATTAGTGAGAGAGCCATGCTAATGAGGGAGGTGTATCTTCATTATCGCTGATATATTTGTAAACGTGTGGATGTTATTGCTAATTGTTGTGGTAGGGAAATGGATTTATCAATAATGGATGTATAGATATATGACTGATCACTGATGTTGAACTTAGGTTATAGTTTAGAATTTAGATTACATATAGTAGTTGATATTTAACATCTCATTGTGCTGGAAACTCCATTTTGAATTTTATTAACATACTATTTTGAACCTGTTAAAGGTCTTGAGAGGTTGATTGGGGAACAGGAGTCAATTATAGGTATCATAACCTTTTAGTGCCATGTTCTGAACTTGTAAGTTTATAGTTTATTTCTTGAAGACTTTCCATTTGGTTTCTGTTCTCTATTCACAAAACTGCTATGTTTGCACTGTTGAAATAACAGCCAGAGCTGAATGAAAATACTGTATGTTGAGTACTTGAGTTGAATGCATTGTGACTAGCATTCTTCTTTGGATTGGCTAGGAAATTATATTTCCAGCCAACTTGTTACTTGCACTATTAATCTGCTTAGTCTATAGCCGACACTGATAAAGCCATTCTTGTTGATATGACTGGTACACAACATAAGAACAAATCTACAGTGAGGGAGGATGGTGATTGGTGAGTTTCATCTCTGTATCTCCATGAGAGGATGAGTATGAGCTGTGCTCCTTTGACCTGCAGCTATTTTTCTTTTTTATCTTATTTGTTCCTTTTTTTTCAAGTTCTTATGGATGATGGATTAAAGCAAACCCTGGATTATGTTGTTTAGACTAAGTCTGCGGTCTTCCAGTCTTGCTGTTATGACTGGTGCACCTAGAATAAGGCTACCATGAGGGAGGATGGTCATTGGTGAACTTCATCTCAGTGTCTTCATGAGATGATGCTCCTTTCATTTGCAGCTTATGCGATTTAGAACAACCCTTATGTTCTTTTTAATTTATTTACGCCCAGCACATTTTGCCCTCTGGTACTTATTTTTTCTTTTTGTGCCCTTCTGCCTTGAGCACAAAGGCTTGTACTATCAGAAGCAGCTTGAGGTGTTTTGCCTGGCTATGCCTCAGCCAAGTGCCTAGGCAATGCATCCAGCCTTTGCATCTTGTAGCACTGTGTATTTCTTCTGCATCGTACTACAGTTTGTGCTAGTGCTGCCATATTACTTTTCTTTTGCGCTAGCTCAAAATTCTCCATGACTTTGAATTGTGAAACTTTAACCTGAATTATGCCCTTTTATTTGTGATCCAGTTCGTCAATAATTTATTTTTTATTTGATTTTCTTTCTGATTACATAACTCACTGTCATATTCTTCTTAACTGCAGTTTTACGTATGGAAATGGATGTACATAAATTTATGCAGAATCCTCAACTGCATGAATTTGAATTCCAACATTTTCCAACTTCTTATCTCCGCTGTGCTGCTCATCGTGTTGCACAGCACTATGGTTTAGAGACTACAGTAGCAGATAGCTTAGTAGATGGTTCAGTTAGCAAAATAGTTGCAAAGAAAACACCTGAAAGCAAATTTCCAGTTATTGCATTGTCAGAAGTTCCCAGCAAACAGGCAAGAAATGAGCATGAAGCTGCAGAGAAGCTTAAGTTTGTTATTTGTCAAAGGCCCAAGGCTTTCCAAAATGGCGCTGGTGATGCCGGTGCTAAGAACGGTGCAGCAAGAACTGTTGAAGAGAGGATAGAAGAATACAATAAAGCACGAGCACGCATTTTCAATGGTTCCATTTCTGATATTGAAGTCACAAGTGATTTGGGAGCTTTATCTGTTGCGAGAGACGAACCAGTTAATGTTGAGCCTCCCGTTGATGAGAACAAGGTCAACACAATGAACAGCCGTTCCAGAGTTGCTGTTTTTAAGGACACTGAAAAGGATCGTAGTGATCCTGACTATGATCGTAACTACAAGAGGTTAGCTGCACCTGTCAAATTCTGTTCCAACTACTGGATTTTAGTGATGAGAGTACTAAGAAGTAACATGTAAACTTTTGCAGGTATGTTAGGGGCCCAGTGCATGACTTCAATGTGAGTCCTGGTGGCTTCAATTTTGTTGTGCCCCAGTTTATGCAGTATGGTGTTGGTTTTATGCAGTCTGCTAATATGTCAAGAAACCAACCTTCTGTGTACTTTGGCCAACCTGATTTATCTATGGGCTCCTCTTCTGGAACTGCTGTCTACCCACAGTGGCCAACTCCAGCAATGATATACCCCCATTGCTATGACAATCTTGGCCATATGATTTCTCAGGTGAGCTTTTCACTAGGTTTTGACCTTTCATATCATTAAGTCAGTACATTGTTGCAATTATTGTCCACATTATAGCGTGTGGTGTATCCAGTCTAACTAGATGTGGATTAGAGTGTTTTTTAAATCTTGCAGTAGTGACCCAATTTTGGTAGGTTGTACAGTTCAATGACTTGGATAGCTGGAAAGATCTTTTAGCTATACAAAAGGCTAGAAATCAATACATGATATCAATTTCTACTGCTGCCATTCTCGTTGGCTAGTACCATGTATGATCCATTACTCCCAAAGACCCAAACGGAATGGGATGTTATGATAGGCCTTACTCCTTATCTTCAATGAAGTTAGCCTTGATATAAGGTAAAATTCATTGATTAGTTCTGATTTGGCTATTTACTTATTTTTGCATATGAATAGTTCACAATATGATTTTACTGTGGTTGTTATGCCAATAGTTGGAATATGCCCTTGCCATCAATTTAGGATCTTAAGTAATGATGTGTAGTCTATTTAGTTGGTTCCTTAAAACAGACGTAAACATTCAGTTTACATTACATCTAAGATAATCTTACAGGAGTCAGGATGTGATGTTCCTTTTGCAGGTTCCGGTTTACCAGTCCTTCAACCATGGCTGAGAGATCCTACTTGCTGGAATGCTCCAAATTTGTTAAAACTTGCTATGTTGTGTTGTCATATGTTGAGTCTATTTGTAGTCGGAACTTTTCCAACGTCGAACTTCCGTGTAGCGTCAAAAGATAGCTGTATAAGAACTATTTCGATGAGACGTTATTGTGCACTAATTTACATACAGTCGTACTAGTCTGCGTGCCATATTCGCTCACTTAACTAACTCAGCTTCCTAAAACGGTAGTGGACCGAAACCGTAAACTGCTTGACGTGCTAAAATTTGCAGCGTAATTGGTTTGCTTCCCCACCCTGTGGCCAGGATCTGTTAATGTGTTCGGAAAACAGCGGCAAGATCCTTTGTTTCGTTAGAAGGGAGCGCTCAGGATGCTCTTCAGAGGAAAAGCATGCTGCCACAAAAAATCACTGCGTATTTCGACATTCCGCTCTAACAGTTCCATCGTATTCCAATACTTGAATGGACGACGAGATGACAAGGGTTTAGAGCTTGGAAATTGAAAGAGAGAATGCCTTTCTGCCCTCCCAACCTTGGGTGGTGGTTGTACTCAAGTTGGGCCAAGGCCCACCAAAAATCGATCAGGTTGGGCTTCGTTACTGGATCAGGTTGCGCGTCCTAAGCTTGACCATCCAATCCAGAGAGCCTGTACGTTTGTCACCAACTCCAGTGTCGTTTTATGCTAGTATACTCGAGCCAATGCAACCACTCATCTTGCCCTCCGAGAGCGTGCTCTACCTGGCAATGCAACCACTCGATGTCCTCACCCTCAGGCCTAAGGTACGCAATCCCTTTCCTGATCGCCGCCACCTACCTGGCTATACGTCTCTACGGAACCCTCTTTTCGATATCCCAGCAGAAAGCGATGCATTACTGTTCCGACCATCGGACCGATCGACGACGCATGTGCGTGAGATGAGAACACGTACGCCGATTAGACCGACCGATCGACGAGCGGCGCCTCCCCCATGAATCACACGCGTACGCACGTCGCGCGACCGGACGCTCGATTTCGAGCCCAGTTTAGTCCAACAGCGTCGTGTCCATGTCCGAGTTTGCAGCCGTATCGGTATCAGCTGATCAGGATCAATATCGGTCACATGTTTCGCACGGATCGAAGTCACGGCTGGGACCTGCAGGGCCATCGTGAATGATTCTTTCGGCGCCGATAAGGCGTGATCGCGGAGGGGCTCGGGTCATGGTCAATTGATTAGCGTACTTGATGCTGACGCTGATGCTGCTGCCACAATCGCGGTTCAGACTTCAGTCCCCATTTTCATCAGTACGACACCACGTAGGAGTACCAAATCCTCGATCTCTTGGCTAATTTTGGCCAAGAGTAGTGACTTTATAATGTGTACAGTGAGACGTATATAAGGGAGGTCGGTTATATATATATAATCTAGGTTAGTGGTCTGTCTAACACGCTCGCAGTCGTAGTGGGAGGAGAACAGACGTAGAGACTGGACCGAAAACTGGTGAACAAAAACGTGGGCAGACCTTTGGTCATTATATCGGTAAACCGATGTGCCGATGGTACATGGAGCACCTAAACCTATCCTAATACAATCTTGTCACGGACAAAATAGATATCGATCTCAATGTACTTGGTGCGTCGGTGATAGACCAGGTTGGCGGTCATGTAGACGGCATTGATATTATCGTAGTAGACGACGGTCGCGGTGGAGAGAGGTGCACGGAGCTCCTAGAGAAGCTGGCGAATCCAACAGCACTCGGCGACGGCGTGGGCGACGGCGTGGTATTCGGCTTCGGCGCTGGACCGGGACACTATAGTCTGGCGTTTTGAGGACCAGGATACGAGAGTGTCACCGAGGTAAACGCAGTAGCCGGACATAGAGCGACGAGAGTCGAGGTAGCTTGCCCAGTCCGCGTCGGAGTACGCGGTGAGAGAGTCGATGGGGCTGGAGCTGAGATGCAGCCCGCTGAGAGAGTGCCCTTCACGTAGCGTAGGATGCGCTTGAGCAACGTGAGGTGAGGTTCGTGCGGAGCGTGCATGAACAGCGTACGTGAGGTCGGGTCGGGTGAGTGTGAGGTATATTGGAGAGCCCCGGCAAGACTCCGATAGTGAGAAGGATCGGCAACGAGGGCGTCATCGGCAGTGGAGAGTTTGGCTCGAGTGTCGACCGGGGTGGTCGTGGGGTGACAATCGGCCATGCCCGCACGCTGGAGGAGGTCGATGGCGTACTGGCGTTGGGAAAGAAAGAGCCCGTGGGTGGAGCGGGTTACGGAGATGCCAAGAAAATGGTGGAAAGGACCAAGATAGGTCATGGCGAACTCAGAGTGGAGTCGGGCCATGATCTAGTCGAGGAGAGATATCGAAAACACTGTAAGAACAATGTCATCGACATAGAGAAGTAGATAGGCAGTGGCGGAGCCGATATGGAAAGTGAACAGGGAACTATCGGACGCAGAGGCCACGAAGCCGATGTGACGAAGGTAGGCAGCAAAGCATTGGTACCAGGCACGAGGGGCTTGTTTGAAGCTGTAGAGAGAGCATTGATGGAGACAGACGTCGTCGGGACGAGAAGGGTCGACGAAGCCTAGGAGCTGTTGGCAGTAGACTGTTTCCGTCAGGTGGCCGTGAAGAAAGGCGTTCTTCACGTCTAGTTGATGGATCAGCCAGGAGCGAGAGGCAGCCAAGGTAAGGACGACTCGGATGGTGGCGGGTTTGACAACGGGACGGAAGGTCTCGTCGTAGTCGACACCGGGTCGTTAGGAGAAATCTCGGACCACCCAGCAAGCCTTGTGACGGGCAAGGGAGCCATCGGCGTGGAATTTGTGTTTAAAAATGCACTTACCGGTCACAATGTTGGCGCCGGGAGGTCGGGGAATGAGGCGCTAGGTCTCGTTGTTCATTAGGGCCTTGTACTCGTCGGCCATGGCCGCGCGCCACTGAGGGTCGGCCAGGGCTGAGCGAGAAGTCACCGGGATGGGAGAGATAGAGCTGTGGATGGCGGAGAGACCGTAGCACTGAGTGGGGCGGAGAGACCCGATCTGGGAGCGGGTGACCATGTGAGAGGTGGAGGAAACTGGAGCCGATAGGGGTGTGGGAGTAATGGAAAGAACTGGTCAGATGGGGGCGTCATCGACTCCGAGTCGATGACTGTAGATGAGAGGAAAAGGAGGAATTAGATCGGCCTGAGCCGATGAGGTCGGGTGGGCTGAGTATTCCGATCAGTCCGATAGAGATGGATCAGCCGATAGGGTGGGGGGAGCCGATGGAAACGGAGGAGCCGATGGAAGTGGGGTGTCCGATGGAGAGGGAACAGTATCGGCTAAAGGATAAATAGGATCGGTATCGGCCGATGGAGGTGGGTCCAATGGGGGTCCAATGGTGGGAACATCGGACTGAGTAGTGGTGGGATATGTGAAGGGTAAATTCTCAGCAGTAGCCGATGAGGGGTCCGATAGAGGGGACAGTGGAGGAGACTTGGTCGACACGGTGTTGGTGAGGAGGAAGTCGAGATCACTAGAGGAGGATCTCAGATGAAGTAGACCGAAGGGAAAACATGTCTCATCAAAAATGACGTGACGAGAGACGATGACCCGTTGGGTTGAAAGGTCGAGACATCGGTATCCCTTGTGAGAGGTGGGATAGTCGAGGAGAATACAGGCGGTGGAGCGGAGAGCGAGTTTGTAGAAAGCTGTGGCGGTGAGATTTGGGTAGCAGAGGCACCTAAAAACGCGAAGGTGGGAGTAATCGGGTGCCATGCGGTAGAGAAGGGCATAGGGAACGTTGTTTTGAATGGAGGAGCATGGCGCCGATTAAGAAGGTACGTCGCAATAGCCAGAGCTTCGGCCCAATAAGTGATGGGTAAGTGGGCGTGAAGTAGCATGGTGCGACTGATGTTGTTGAGGGTGCGAAGGAGGCGCTCGGCTTTGCCGTTCTGAGGAGAGGTGTAGGGGCAGGAGAGCCGGAGATGGATACCCTGCGAGGTGAGGAGGTTTGTAACGGTATGGTTGATGAATTTCGTACCGTTATCGGCTTGTAAAGCCTTGATGGAGAGGTTGAACTAAGTGGACACGTATGTAACGAAATGAGTGAGGTGAGAGGTGACCTCGTATTTGTGGATGAGCAGGAAGATCCAGCAATAGTGTGTGTAATTGTCAAGTATAGTAAGATAATACTGATTACTGGAGACACTTTTAACTGGAGACGTCCATACATCACAATGTATAAGTTCAAATGGACGCGAGGTACAGGAGAGAGAACTAGAAAAGGGCAGACGCACATGTTTGCCAAGTTGACATGAGTGGCAAACTGTGGAGCTGCTGTGAGTACATCGGATGGAGGCGCTGCGGCGGAGGGTGGCAACAGCGTCGAGGCCGGGGTGGCCGAGACGAAGGTGCCAAAGGTTGGTGGAGAGGGCGACGCTGGTGTATGAAGTGGACGGCGTAGCAGGAATGGTGTAGAGATCTCCGCCACTATTGCAGCGAAGGATCTATCGCCGGGTTGGGATATCCTTCACAGAGAAACCAGACACGTCAAATTCAATGGAGCAGTTATTGTCTCTTATGAATTGATGAACAGATATAAGATTGTGAATAAGAGAAGGGACGATAAGAACATTGCGTAAGGGGATGTTAGTGCTGAATGTAGACAGAGAGAAGTCACCTCGGCATTGGACAGGAAGAGAGTGATCATTGCCGATGGTGACAAAAGGGGAGGAAGAGGGGTGACAGGAGCGAAGTATACCGACCGATAACGCCATGTGTGAAGACGCCCCAGAGTCTAGTACCCAAGGGTGCTGTGGTTCGAGCATCATCTGGTTGAAGGCAGCGACGAGGCCAGCCTAGTTCCAGGAGGGAACCGACTAGGTGGGTGGGGTCGGTAGCATCGGCCGAGACGGCAGAGCGGGAGCCGATGCTAGGTGAGCCTAGGGATGGGCGCCGAGTACCCCGGGTTGCTAGCCGATGAGGCTGCGTGGCTGGGGCTAGGGCGCCTAGGGGTTGTAACAGAGCCATGGACCCATGGGACCGGCAGGGTGGGCAGGGACCGAGGTAAGTCGTGATGGCATCGGACCCTGCTAGGTCCTGCCTTTGCCTTTGCCCTTGCCTTTTCTGGTGCGGGCTGTGGTGCTGTGGCCGGAGCCATGGCCACCAGAACCGCGGGAGGAAGGGGCAGCGCAAGAAGCTCGGCAGCCATTATCGGCTGCGGCAAGAAGGACGGTGTGGGCCACTGTCTTCTCATGGTTGGCCAGACGAAGTTCTTTAAGAACTAACATGTCATGAGCCCGGGCGAACGATGAAAGAGGTGTGGCGTTAGCGATGTCATTGGCGGTGTTGGAGAAGCAGGGATGGAGGCCTCGCAGAAGGGCGAGGACGAGCTAAGAATCGGCCACAGGGTGGCCGACGTCTCGGAGAGCAGCAACCTTGACTTTGAGACGCTGACAGTACGAGGAGCAGAGGAGTCGCCTTGTACCATGGAGTGGAACTCGTTGAGGAGGAAGATGGCGTGATGCTGCTTGTTGGCCAGGAAGATCCGCTCGATGGCCATCTAGAGATCCCGGGTGGTGGGATCGGTATCGTCCATGGCGAGGTCGAGGACAGAGTCATCGACCGAGCCGAGCAGCTAGCTGCGCACGCAACACTCGGCGATGTCCCATTGAGGATCATCGGGGCGAGGTGGAGCGGAGCCATCAATATGGGACCAGAGGCCGAATTTTCCACAGAGGGATTTGAAGAAGAAAACCCATTTGAAATAATTGGCGTTGAGGTTAAGGGAGATAGGAACGTGAGATTTCACGCTCACAGCAGCGTAAGAAGGGGAGAAGATCGGTGAGATGGTGTCCGAGGTGTGGTCTGAGGCATCGAGGGCCAGAGCAGACTCGACGACTGGGAGAGTGCCAGAGCTGAGTGGACTCGGTGGCCATGACGGGAGAACGGGAGCAAAGAGCCGATGGGAGAAAGAAGCCGATAGGAGGGAGAAGCCGACAAGAGGACGGATCGGCCAGTCAAAGATGTGAGAAGCCGATGGGAAGTGGGCTGGCCAGCCGATGAGGAGTGGTTGGCCGATGGGGAGTAGGCAGCGGAGTAGGTGAGGAAAAAGGTGGTGACAGAGTGGGTGGGTCAGAGAGTAGTTAGGTCACGGACGTGCGAAGATTCACGTCTGTAAAGAGAAGATTCACGTCCGTAGACTCGTGGAGGCCAAGGAGTGGGGCGGACGCGAAAAAGGCGGGGAATGGCCGGACGCGAAGAGAATATGTTCGCGTCTGGGAGGCAAGAATTCGTGTCCGTGGACACGTTTGACTAGCTCGGACGTGAGGGGAGAAGGTTCGCGTCCGAGAGCCGTTGAGCGTGTCGGAAAATGCGAGAACCGAGGGAGGGTTCTAGCCGATAAAGGACTAGACAGGTCTAGCCGATGGGAGGGCGGACGAGTTCAGCCGATGGAGACGACGAGCGTGGAGGTGCGCCGGCGTCAGAGAAGGAGAGATGCACGAAGCAAGAAGAAGAACGGAGACGGGTGCGAGGCGAGACGAGGAGGCGGATCGAGACCGTCGCCTAGTTGCGCGGAGGTGGAACGGAGAAGAGAAGGTGACTGCGGAAGAGACGAGGAGAAGAGGAAAATGGGGGCGAGAGAGCGAGGAGAGTGCCGGGAAGAGAGTCGGTGACGGGAAGAAGACGTCGATGACAAGGAGGAAGGAGTCGGCTCGCCGGAGGGATAAATTAGCGCGCCGAGAATGTCTAGACTTACTCTAATAGCATGTAGAATGTGTACAGTGACTAAAACCCAAAACGTGTAAAAGGGGATCGGGTCTATATATATATATAACCTAGGCCAGTGGTCTATGTAACAGTGACTACGTTTTGTTACCCAAACAAAAATCTTATGGCATGACTAAGATAGGATATGCTTAGGCAAATTAAGCTTCACACCATGAACTCGTACCACATACTCCTACCAGGTTCACACTTCAACAACAAAGTGTTAAAAACCGCTAGTTTTTCACTAAGACCAAAGGTTTTGAGACAACTGAAGAACACAAACCGCTTGATAAACCGGTTATTTTTTTAAAAAAAAGATCAAACTAGATTTTAAATTTTAGAGAAAATTTGGTTAAACTTCACCTGTTGCCCATGGATTTCAGGGGCGCTTCGGTTTTGTGAATCTTTGCACATACAGCAGTACGGGAAAAAAAATGACACAAGAGACAGCTAGCCATGATATCATGCCAATTTTAATTTAGATTATTAAATAGATTTTTATCACGACTTATTTACTTGATCATAATGATAAATTAAATATTTTTTAAAAAATAAAATTAAAAAATAAATACAGTAGAAATATATTTTTTTAAAATAAATTCTTCGATAATCCGATAAATAAACTTAAAAATGCAGATAAAGAGAACACGTCAGGACATTTATCATCATCACCTCCTCCTCTCCGAGTCCTACAGTGCGAGGAAGAGAGTACAGTAGTACACACACTACAAAGCCCGCACAGCGCAGGACAGGCACAGCCCTCAGCCGCACAGGGCGACGGGCGATGCTCTGGTCCTCCCTCTGCTCACGCGGGGCACGAGCAGGCAGGAGGCGCTCCGCTTGATGAGTGGCGCTGCCGCCTGCGACGAACGGATCCCTCCCTCTCCTCCCCCGCTTTCTTCTCCACCACCCCACCTTGACAGCTAACGACTCGGGGGGCTCCGATCCACAAGCAGATACGCGCCGCGATGCCCCAGCTCCGCAGGCCGCAGCGAGCCGAGAAAAGGACAAACTCAGATTCCGATCTCATCTGCCGCTGGCCCCACCACACCAATCACTCACCTTCCAACAAGGATCCGGGCCCACCAGTAGGGGTGGGCTCCACATGCCTGACGGTCTATCCTTTCCTCTCCCTGTGCTAGGACAACCGGCAATGTTTATCTGCAGAGGCGATAAATGCGATTTCCTCTTTGTTTTTTTAATTTCTCCGTGATGGGGATGGCTGGCACTTGGCAGGGGCACATGCTGTTGGTGATATCTCGCTCGTGTACTTGCGTCTAGTTCTGGGTACTGTGATCCGGCTGGCTCGCTCGCTGGCTATCCTCAGAGAAGAAGCAGGGTACATTGGTTTCGCCTGCCTGGATTCCGCAATTAAATGATCACTCATTAGCGCTTTTGTAAATCACCTCCCTGTACAGCCTTCTTAAGCCTGATTGACCTATAATAATTCGTACTTAGGCCCGTTTGAACCTGAGTGAGATGATTAAGTTAGTGTGCGCAAAATAAGAAGTCATTAGTATATAATTAATTAAGTTTTAATTACTATAAACTTAAGAAATAGATTTATCTGATATTTCAAAGCAACTTACATTAAAAAAATTCGTATGAAACATGCTGTTTAGCAGTTTAAAAGATGCTAATAGAAATTGAGATAAAATTCGTATCTTAAATAGAAAATAACGAGGCCTTAATCCTACTTGTGAGCTGAATACTATGAACAGGGCCGTTTGGCTTTACTGCGCAACGCACCGAGCCGGGCAGCTGCCGAATAGAAAAGATATGGAAATTTCCGATTATATTGGCTATCACTTTTGTTTCATACAGATCGTTTTATTCAGATTCTGTATTTTCATGGTAGTATTTCTAAAGGAATTACTGTATATATGGACAACCCATGAAAATACAAAAAGTTTAGACATAAACCCTAAGTGTTATCTGTGTATGAACACCGATAGTAGAGATCCGGTGGGACCTCTTTCATGAGTTTGATGAGAGGCTAAGACATATACAAGCTTTCGTCTTCGAAGAATGTGAAAGTTAATGAAAGCACATGATTATATAGGTTTGAATCACCTAGAGGAATAACGGCCTACTCCTATCGTGTAGTTGATTCCGCTCGAGGTGGGGCAAGGAGAGCACTCACATGATGGAATATAATTACCATGCCGTTCCAACTATAGGGCCCACCTATCGGTGTCTAGTAAAGACCGGTAAAAAAGGTGGACTTGAGTAGATGGCGCGGTAGTCAACCACGCCACCGACCATCCTAGATCCCTGTTAGGACAAACAGGGTCCAAAATGATAGGAGGCAAGGGGCAGTTCTTGTCATATCCATCTTGTCACACCACCCAAGAGCCGTTAGCAAGGTGGCTTTAGCTTTGAGCCCAAGCATCTTGGGAGAGATCCACTCAGGTGGCATAGAGATTGTCCCCGAGTTGGACTGTTGCGGCTGAGAACTCGAGGCTCTACAACTCTTGCCACGAACCTCACTCGTTGCTATCATTAGGGAAAGCCACGTGCCGTCTTATGATTGGCCCATGGCATTCTCTGTAGCATGAGAAAGAGATGATGTGGCGCCAATCTTGCCCTAGGCTGCTGACCATGGGGACCCTAGTTCCCATGACCCTGACACTAGCCCTTGGTTTGGTCATCGGATGACATCATGGAGATCGAAGGAAAGACCCACTTCATTAGTGGGCCGACGATGACACGAAGACTAGTGGGCCATTGTAAGTTAGTGAAATGGTGCTTGCCATCTCGTCTTTCTATACAAGCAATCGTGCACGTGTTCCCAAAGGAAGGAAATCATGACCTTCATAGGTGGAAGAGACGTGTCCTCGATTTTCACACTGCATGGGCGATGATCAGTTTCTTTGGTCATCGTTTGGGGGGCACCTCTCGAAGAGATATTTCAAAAGATAAGGGAGAGGGCGACCGCACAACTCTTTGCTTCCATCTTCTTCATAGGCTTCTCATCTTCTTGTAGCGTACCCTCATCTCGCTTTCTTTGTTCCCTTGCGTTCTTTGCTTCTATTTGAAAGATCAATTCTTCTAAACTTGTGTTATAGGAAGTTTTAGTAATTAATAAAAACATATGTTAGGACTAACTATTTTCATAAGTTGGAGTGACTAAGTTGAATTCTGGCATCAAGATAAGTATATTGATAGATATATTGGTGAAGAGAAGATATTGAAGATATGGAGAGCGAAGTAGATTTGAATGGCAAGATGGTGAAGGATAAGCAATGCTCGGCCACAATGGACCATGTGGTGGTAAAGGGCAAGCGAAAGGTTTAGCGTTGATGGACCAATATGGTGGTGAAGGACGAGTCAAGGCTTCGTATTGATGGACCATGCAACGCCATGCAAAGTTATGAAAGATCCACATCAATCATTTAAAGAGTGCAAGATGAAGTATCGAAGATTAAGACAATGCGAGTCATTGATAAGACAAATGTATAATTGATTTGGAACTAATGTGTTTAATGAGATGTAGGTAAATAGTTCTGATAGTAAAATGGAGCTGACGTTGGCAACCCTCAAGGTAAAACAAAAAGATATCATGAAGGTATTTCTAGTAGTATAGTTTTTCTATTTACTTTTGAGTATATAAATACTATATTATTAAGAAGGATGTAACATTGATGTATTTGTTTATGTTTCAGTGCTCAAAGTGAACCTTCTAAGTGCTTTCTTAAGAAAAATCTAAGCCTTAACATGCTCTTTAAGAGGTTTTAGAGTTTGTTCTTTGTTGGGTTGGGTAGCCCTATCTATAAGCTTTTTATAGAGCCCAAGATCGTCGAAAACGAACTCTAATGCAAGGAGTCATGACCTTTTTATGAGGTGCTGTCAAGGAGTAGCGGATACTCCAGATATTTTGGTTAGATACTTCGGACCGACCTTGCTATTCAGACAGAGAAACTTCTCTAGAGTCTCCGGAGGTTTTGGACGGATACTTTGGACTATGAATCTGTGAGTAATGGGTTAGTTTTTAGGAGCTCAAGTATTTAAACTCCTCCACCCCCTCAATCATTTATTACTATTTTGAGGCTGAGTTTTGGCAAGAGTAGACCTATCCAAAATCAAATAGCCCTTCCTAAATCGCCTACCTTGGTAGCAGCTTTTTATGACAATGATTTAAGATATTTAGAGGTTGAGAGCAAGTGAGCTTCCCTCCATTCTTTAAGCACTTGAGTTCATAGCAAGTAAATCTTCGATTGTGTTTGTTACTCTTGGAGAACAAAGTCTCCTAGATAGCTAGGAGTTACCAATAAGCTCATAAAGTTGTGGTGAGTCGCTGAAAGTTTATAAAGGTTTACTCTCACCTCCATAAGGGAAGAGCTAATTGAGTGAAAACCAAAGCTTATGCTTGGAGGTTGCTTGGTAGAGCAAACTTCACCAGAGGTAGTAGCTCGTTGCCCTAGTGTATAGATCTTGGTGACCACTTAGGAAAGGAATCATGCATCGGTGGTTGCTTGGAGGCTAAAGATTTATTCTTGGTGCTTATTTGGTGAGGCTCAGGATCAAGAGAGATCCGGCTCTTTGGCATCCCTCAACAGAGATGTAGGATCGTTAGGATCCGAACTTCAGAAAATAAATCTTTTGTCTCCATATCTTACTTGTGTACTTTACTTTCTTGTATTATTTACTGTTGATTTAGATTGCCTCTTTCCTTTCCAACCTTCAATGGTGTATCTTTCAAGTGTCCTTTTAGACGGAGTGAAAGAGGACCAAAATATTTAGACTCACTATCCGAGATGTTCTCTGTTTGATAGAGAGGCTTGCTCAGATACTCCAAAGAAGAATTTTATTCCGTTACGAGTATTTTTCAGGAATGCCTATTCACCCCTTTAGGTGACATCAAGGTCCTTTTAATTGATATTAGAGCCTGATCTCTTAATAGGCTTCATCATTTGGAGAGAAGATGTCCGGAGATGGCGAGAAGAACCTAACGAGTTCTATGCTCGATAATCAAGGTGAAATGTTCCTAGAACTTCTCATGCTAGATAGTTCAAATTATTCATCTTGAAGTACCTGCATGCTTTGATGTGTTTAGGATCATGGGTCCTCAAATAGAGCGAGTTGTAGATGTGAGTATTTCTCTTCAAGTGATAAAATGCTATCATTCGAAGAAGAAGAGAAATGCATACATCTCAACGCTTGAGTTACTAATGTTTTGTTTAGTACTTTTGAGTGAAGATGTGTTTGAATCCATTATGATGCTCGAGGATGTTCATCTCATTTGGACCGCACTCAAGGAGAGATAAGACAAATCCAAATGCGATAAAGTAGAGCTCACTATAGAAGAACCACTTGAGAAGTGGTCAACTTCATCAACAATTTGTATAGAGTCTCAAGTGACTCTATCAAATAATCAAGATGGCTATGCCATGTCCACCTCCTCACTAACAAATGACTATATTCAAGACAATGGATTGGTGAGTAGAGTTATTGTGGATACTTTTATTTCCTATATTTCTTGTGGAACTAATCTTTTGAAGGAAGAAGAAGTATATGGGCACAAATGGCCAAATGAAGAATCCACCTCGCCAATATGCTTATTTACTCACTTTGATGAACATTTATGTCTCAAGCCAAAAGCATCATTGGAGAAAAAAAATCAAGAGCTCAAAGCTCAACTTATGAGGCTCACTAGCAATCATGTAGACCTACAAGAGAAATATGATGAGCTTTTGTACTCTCATAAAAATCTTGTAGATTCTTATGAAATACTTAAAGTAGCTCATGAGGTGATAATGACAATGGTAAAAACCTATGTGCCTCATGTTTAAGTTGATTTGATTTGTGCTAACCCTTATTGCTCTTAAGTAAACATTTTTCCAAGGACTACATGTGACTTGGATCATGTAGGTACAAATGAATCTCTCATGCAAGAGGCTAAAACACACAAAAGAGACTTGGTTATATTGATGGACAACGCTCAATCTTCTCAGGATAACCATGATGCCATAATGAATAAGCTTGAGAAGGGATCAACCAAGGCTTGCACTGAGTCTCATCAAGAAGATTATAAATCTAACAACAAGAGCAAGGGAAAAATCAAAGAAAGCATGCTACAATTGTCGCGAGTATGGACATTTCATCGCCAATTTTAGCAACAAGGACAAGTTCAACAATGTCAATTCCAAAGACTAAAATTAAAAGATGATCAAGACCCCCATTACTTGCTTCATATGCAAGAAGGAGGGTCATCATGTGAGAAAATGCCCCTTAAAGAAGAAAAGGAGAGACATCATCAAGATCTAAGAAAAGAAGAAGAAGACGACTCATGTCAAGTGCCTCAAGAGCTCAAGTATAGGATACTATGCCTCTATGTATTCTAACAAGATTTATGACAAAGTTACACTTCCAAAGAAGAGATCAAGAAGCGACAAGAGGAAGTGTTATGGTTGTAATGAGTATGGATATGAAATTGGTTCTTGTCCTCACAAGAAGGATGATCATTGCACACCATCAAGTAAGAGGCAACCCGGCAACAAGCAAATCAAGAATCGAGATAGAAGCAAAACTCGACTTTGCTACAATTATCGGGCAAAGGGACATATTGGTAAAAATTGTCCCATAAGTAATATTCCTAAGCCAAACCTTTCATTTAAACATAGTTTCCTTAGGAAGGCCAAAAATGGTATTTGTGCTACTAGGGTGATTAGTTCACCATGTACTAGCACAAGGTCCATTTGGGTCCCTAGATCTCCTGTGACTAACACCTATGCACCCAACATGATTAGGGTACCAAAAAGAGTTTAGATTATCAACTAGGTACTTGGAGATGCATTGGAGGCTTACCTCATCTTTGAAGAATCAAGTTTATACAATGAACCAAAAATGGAGTCAAGGATGAGAATAATTGATCAATGTTAAGAACCAATGACATCTTGGTAACAAGTACTTGTATGGTAACATTTATATAACCTTGTGTGTGTAATTTTTCTTGTAATTAATGTTTCTACTTGTTTGCTTGATTGATCCACAAGTTTAATTTTGAGCAATGTTTTGGTTATCTCATTTAGAGAGAGTGCTATAACTTCTCATGCCATTTGTAACCCTTAAATGTGTTTTCATCAAGTTGATGCTATGGTAGTATTCAAAGTAATATTTTGCTCAAAAAGTCAAACTTCCCACAATTAGTTTCAAAAACTTGTTTAAAAGTGTTCTTGCACATACTTGAAAAGTTTTTCCAAGGGTTGATTGTAAAAAAAATGAGTTTTTGCAAAGAAAATAATTTTAGCCTAAAAATGTAAAAGCTAGGATCTTTTTTTTTGCTTTCAAAGTATATTTTTGCCAAAATGTTTTGTAAGAGATTTTTGCAAATAATCATTTGACAAACATCTAAAGTTGGTCATTTCAAACCTTTTTTATTCAAATTTATTTTATATAGCCAACGGTTTGATAACAATTTGATTTTAAAATTCTTGTAAAAATTTATCATGACCATATTTGTTCCTTTTATAGCATCATGTGAGTTTTATGACTAGAATCGTATATTTTGATATATATTGGTTTATGGACTTATTTCAAACTCGTGAAAAATCAAATCTTTTCCAAAACACCTTAATATGCTCAAAGTTACGATTTTGTGGCTTTTACTTGAAACTTTAACCTCTATCCTTATTTGAGCATTGAATCATGGATCAATCTTTTAAAAGTGAATTTAATGATTAAATAGGTGCTAGGACATGTATGAGCAAGGGTAGGGTGATTTCTAAACAATTCCCTCACACGAGCATCTTGTATCTTCATGCTTTCTCAAAACTCGATTTTCGCCTATGGTTTTCCAAGATCTTTAAATTTGATGATGTAATCTTGAATTTTTGGGGTATTTTCTTTGTTTATCTTATTACCATGTTGTTGTGAGATTGTGTTTCAAATTTGGTGAGATTTCGAGTTCGTTTCGGTGATTTTTGAGAAAAATCTTGAAAGTTATTATGTGCTGAATTTGTCTATTGGAAGACTCTAGACCTAAAGTCTAGAGACTCTATCCTGACTGACCTAAAACATAGTTTTTAAGTCTTGGTTTAACCTAAAATCATATTTTGAACCAAACCATTTTATCTCATGCTTTAAAAATATAAAAGTTCCAAAAGATTGCTTCCTAAGCTTTATAAAAGGAGCTTCTTTGATTGAGAGTTAAAATTTTATTTTCAAATTCTAAAATTTGTGAAAAATCCTTTTTGAATGTCATTTGAGCTTTCTAATGAAAGTCATTCTTTTTTAATAGCTTTCAATGCTCGTATTGGTTTTTTTATTAAAAAAATTTATGTAAAAGTTCGTTTTGAAAAGTCTCTCCAATGTCTAATGATCATTTATGTAAATTTTCATATTATTTCGACTTAATTTGTAAATGTTTGGAATTTTTCTCACTTTGGTCAAGTTGCTCAAAATTTTTAGAAAAGCCATGGTTTCAGGCTAATTTGTGATTTTTTATCTTAAAATGGGTTGCAAACTAGGAGCTTACATTATGACTTTTGATTCTTTACAGTTGTACTTCATTGCCAAATTTATTTAGATTTTTCAAGAGTCATTTGGATATTATTTTAATGCTGCTTTACAAGCTCATTTTGAGTTTTTAAATCCTGAAACTTTCAGTTTGCTGAAACTTTGAGAACTTTTTATTTCCCTTTTGGTTGAGATTTGAGGAAGGCTCGCAAAATTAAACTTGTGTATTGTTTAATGAAATATCTCCTGAATTTATTGCATACTTTGGAGCTCATTATCACAAGTTTTTTAGTGCTTTAAGAGCCACTTTGTATATATCTTTTTAGTTGAGCTTAAGTTTCAAAAGTACATATCTCTTGTTGAAATTCTCAAAAAGTGGCTTAATAAAACTTGTCTCAAGCATAAAGCTCATTATTGAAAAGTGTGTTGAATTTTTGAGCTCCTTTGGATTTGTGACATGCTTGAACTCTCTTTGCTATTAAAATTGAAGTGTTTTTCTTGAGAATCTTTTATGTGTGCTAATTGTTCAAAATATAGGGTACGGTCTCCATTTTTTTCATTAAACAAGTGCATGTATTTATCAAGTATTTCAAATACTTGGATGCACACATTTAGGGGAAGCATATCTTATGTCTTTGTGATTTTTGAGACTAACTTGTTGTCAAGTGTATTTTGAGTTAGTCTCATGGGATGTGAAAACATCCATGGAGGTAAATGTATGCTATTCTAAATTGGTAAATTATTTACTCCTTCACTCCCTAATATATACCTAGTTGTTGTCCATAATATAACTTAAATTCTCTCACTTAACTTAAATGTGAAATAGTACACACAAATTTATCTTCCATAATATATGTGGACTATTTTCGAGAAATTTAGTTTATGTTATGAGGTTTCATAAATAAGTGATCCACATTCCCTCCACATTCGAAGAATCACTATTTGTGAAACTCTCACTTGTTCTTTTAATGCATTCTTTTCTTTATGGGTTGGATCAAGGTTGGTCCAAGCTCTTTTGAGTTAACTTTAAGGTCTCCAATAAGAAATCAAGAGCAAAAAAGAGACAATGATGAATCAAGGGAACTTGTTTTCTTGACAACCGAATGATAAGGATGAAAGACGAAATTGGTCAAGCACCATCATATCGAGCTTTGAGCTTCATACAAGTGTGCTTAACAATTTTAGTCCTTACTTTTATTCCTTTATTTTGGTAGAGTTTGCTTTGTTGAACCCAACATATAATGTAAACTCCTTTCTTATTCTCATTTGAGTAAAGTTCATATGCATGTCTTAGATACTTTTGTATGCACATTTTGAGGGGGAGCTTATTCTATATCTTGGAAGAGTAATGATTGAATTTGAGTTTGTCATTTTAGTCTAAATTGTTGGAAAGTAGGTCTGATGTTAAAATTGCACACATCAATTGTGAATCCAAAATGCCATATAGAAATTTCATATAAAAATGTTGTATACATCAATTGTTGGAAAATAGCTTTTCTATTTGTTTTTGAGTATGGAAATGTCGTATGATTAAGAGGGATGCAACACTGATATGTTTGTTGATGTGTTAGTGCTCAAAGTGAACTTTTTAAGTGCTTTCATGAGAGAAATCTAAGCATTAATATGTTCTCTGAGAGATTTTAGAGTTTGTCCTTGGTTGAGTTGGGTAGCCATCTCAATAAGCTTTTCATAGGGCCCAAGATCATCAAAAACAGACTCAGAGAGTAAGGAGTTATGACTATTTTTGTAGGATGTGGTGAAAGATAACCAAAATATTTAGACTCACTATCCGGAGACTATGGTCGATGCTCTTTGTCTAACAGAGAAGCTCATTCGAATACTCCAGAGAAACTTTGTTAGGATACTTCGGCCCTTTGGTCCATATACTCTGGAGGAGAATTTTATTTCGTTGCGAGTGTTTTTTAGGAACACCTATTCACCCTTCCCTTTAGGCGACATCAAGTTCCTTTCAGCACTCACACTCCATCGGCTTCTCATCTTCGTGCCCACAATCATGCTGAGAGCTGGTCAGCGTTGTCATGTAGCAGGCAATGCCATTTTGCTACTGTCATGCTTCTATGATGAGGCAAGGGTGGAAAAGGAGCAGCGTTGTTGAAGCAGGGCACGGTCTCACCCTAACCATCAGGTCCCGGCGAGATTATCTTCTTCATCTCCTAAGCCACAGCGGGGTTGGTGCCACTATTTTCCAAGTTTTTCATGGAGGTGTTGGACACAATCAAGATCCAGATGGCACACCTATCCACCAATGTGGTAGTGACCTTGGCCATCTTTGCACACTTGTGCGAAATGTTCGTGGGGTGAGGCCTTCAGTGGCCATGTTCCGATGTTCTTCACCCTTCGCATGTCTGTGAAGAAGAAGGGGACCGGTGAGCTTGAGACCATTGGTTGTTGCAATTTTCGTGCTCAGGAAGGGGCCAGTGACCATTACATCACCCTAACACTACGAAGGAAGTGGGATGGTTGGTGCAGTAGTTGGGTGTACGTCTCGGTGGAACCATACAATCTCATATAGCCTCCCTCCGTGGCTATGAACCGTGTGGAGGCATGGGAAGGGGCACTGGCTGAAGACTCTCACCTAGACCTCATCATGAATAGGATCACTAAGCTACATCAGGTGGGGCTAGACTCCACTATGGTGATTGGTGACTTTCTGTGGCACTAGCTAACGCGCTGTGGGAGCGTGCTGGCACTACTTGGCTATATATAGGTCCTAATGACATCACCCAAATGTACATTAGTAGGAAGGAAACTTGACATAGGAGGAGTTTGGGTTAAGGTTAAAGGCAGTGACCAACAGTGATGACATTACTCGCACCATCCTCCCAATTGAGGAGCTGGTGCTCTACAAGACCCCAGGTGAGTGGCGCTTCAAGAGACACTCCCCTAACTTGATGAATAAGGGATCAAGGAGTGCAAGTTCAATTAGGACCCCAAGGTAATGCGCCTCTTGGGGAGTGGCGGCACCCCTAGGAGGTGATGGGGGACATTGAGGGCCTCCGTCCTAGGGTAGTGGGTTGGAGTTGGAAGTAGAGCCGAAAGTTCCCTCGCTTCAGGTGGAGGAGACAACCCCATAAGTGGGGCTCAAGGCCTCTCTGCCTTGAAAAGAGTAGATGGCATCAGAGGCAGAGTCTAGGGGCTTCTCTCTTGTCAAGCTACAACCCTGGCCACACGTCGTCACTAGGGTCAAGGGGAGACGCGAGTAGCAACTTGGGGTCTCACAAGGAGTAGCCTCGAGAAGCTTTCTCGGACATGTTGGAAAGTATGTGGGAAATGGTTGAGTGGCTCTAGGTGGTGACTATGGTAGAGAGGGGTTGGCTTGAGGAGGCCTGCAAGCTGTTGGAGGCCCACATCAAGGCTTGGCGGGATGCCAACGACCTCATCCTCTAATAGATCTAGGAAGAGTGGCAGGCACTGAAATTGGACTACGTCAAGGCCATCGCCACGGAGAGGGAGCTGGCATACATGGAGGAGGTCTGCTCCTGACTTGAATAGGTGTGAGCCCATGAGGACGAGCTGTCATGCGATGAGTATGTGCTGGCAGTGCATAAGGCCTTACTAGATGCAAGGAAGACGCCACCGAATAGGAGACTGAGTTGCTTTGGATTATCGATAAGCAGGTGACATGTGCCAAGCATCTCGCCATCTAGGACATGGACTTGCAATCCACCTAGCCCAAGCTCGACAACCAAGAGTCTGAGGTCAAGGCCGACGAATGGGAGTAGGCCCTGGCTCCATGCAATCGCATCGCTGCTCAAGCGGAGGTGTGAATAAGGACTCAAAAGGCTAACCTCACCATGTGGGAGTGGGTTGTTGCTAAAGCCAAAGCGTAGGCAACCGCCTAAGTGGCGAAAGTTATCGCACGACAGCAAGATGTTGCCTACAAGAAAGAACAGGTGGCTAGCAAGGAGGCTGACCATGCTGCTCAGGAGCAGGCCATCGAGTAGACCTTCACAATGGAGCGGAAGATGGTTGCTCTCTGAGCTGAGGCTAATGTCACGGAGAATAAGCGACTGAGCCACAGGCTTGAGGCGTTCGAACAGGATGACTCCCACTTGCACCTGGTGAAGACAAACACCATGCAAATGATGCGAGATGTGTTCGAGAGCACAAGAGATTTGCTAGAGATGGTTGGGCTTGGCTAGGTGAAGGCGAGCGCTGAAGACTTTGTCTTCGTAGGGACTTATGCCATCAGGTTTTTGAAGATCACATAGCGCCTCCTGACACTGCTCAATGTTGTTCATGACTTTGTAGGGTTTCACACATCTCTCTCTTGGTTTCTTCACCAAATCTACCTCTTTGTGAGAGGATTAGAGATTTGATTGAGCACTTGTGGATCGACATGCAGCAAGGATTTGCACTTATTACTCTTGAAGGTTGTCCTCCTAGACGACTAAGCGTCGTCCGTGAGGATTTAAGCTTTTGAATTGCCCAGGAAAATTTGTGAAAGTCTTGCTCACCTCTTCAAGAAAAGAGGTAACTATAGTGGATACTGAGCTCATTCTTAAGGATTGGTTTTAGAAGAAGCTTCACCGAATGTTTTAGCATCATGTCCTAGTGGAGGCATTGGTGGTTGCCTTAAACTTTGTGCTAGTTTTGGTGAGAACTTACAGACTGGACATCCTTCTAGGATTGATCTTAGTGAGGTTGGTGATCAAGCCCGATCCGGCTCCTTGGAGTCCCTTAATGGAGATGTAGGATGTTTTGATCTAAATTTCAGTGAAAAATTTTACATAGGACTAGATACTCCGGAGGAAGTTTTAATTTCCACTACAAGTTTCCTATAGGTTTTTAGGTGTGTACATTCATCCTCAACTTTGTGTGACTCAAGGTCTATTCAATTGGTATCAGAGCCTGATTTTCAAATAGGCTTAACTGCTTAAATAGATGTTGTAATTGGAAGAGAAACCCATTGATCCAAGCAAGAAGAATGATGAGATTGAGGATGGCTCTATTTCCAAAAGTGGCTACAAGAAGGGAGCAACAATTTCTCTTGATTACAATAAGCTCAATTCAAATGATTCCTCTATATACTTTGTCTCCATGTCTTTTGGGCATGCTCCTCACTTTGATGGGACATATTATACCGCTTGGAAGCAGAAGATAAAGTTGCATATAATGTCATTGCATCCTAATATGTGAAAAATTGTGCCCACATATCTTGATATTCCATATGAGGACACATAACTCACGCCTACTCAAGAGACCCTCATACACGCAATGCTCAAGCTACAAGCGTGATTCTAGAGTTGTTGAGCCTAAAAGAGTTCAACAATGTGGACTAACTTAAGAAAGCCAAGGAGATTTTGGATATCCTCCAATTGGAGCATGATGGATCTCTTGGCGTGAAGGTATCTAGGATCGAGTTATTAGAAAAACAACTCAGAAGATTCATGATGGAAGATGATGAGACATCACAAGAGATGTATAATTACATGATAGTAATCGTCAATAAAATTCGAGAATTTGAAAGTGAAGACATGACCAATCATATCATCGTCAAGAATCTCCTCTGGGCCTTCGCTCTAAGGAACTCCACCTTGGTCACACTCATCAAAGAGAATAAGAACATTAAGAGACTCACCCTGAGTGATGTTCTTTGAAGAATTATGTCCCACAAGCTCTTGAAGGAAGATGCCAAGCACGTCAATGCCCTCGCCAAGAACGACACCATCGCCAAGAACAAGGAGATCAATTTGAAGGCTAAGATGAAATCCAAGGAGGACTCAAGTGACGAGGACTGAAGATGAGGACTTCACTCTCGTTGTTAAGAAGTTGAAGAAATTTATAAGAGAAGGCGGCTATGACAAGAAGAATAACGACGGCAAGTCTAAGAACTGCCAATCCAAGAGGTTGTGCTACGAGTGCAACAAGTATAAACACTTCATCATTGATTGCCCTAAGAAAAAGAAGGAGTAAGATGGCAAGCCTAAGTTCCACAAAAAAAGGAGTTCGGGACATGCTCATATTGGAAAAGAGTCAATCTAATGTGATCTTCTAGAAAGATCATGTGTGTAGGGCTTGCTAATCGGGAAAACAACTCAAAGCTTCACATTTGGCTAAGAACATTATGACAACATCCTGTCCCTTGGAGCTACTTCACATGGGCTTCTTCGTACCAGTGGCTTACATAAGTATTAGAGGTAACAAGTACATATTTGTCATAGTTGATGACTATTCACGTTACTTTTGGGTATTTTTTCTTCATGATAAAAGTGAAGCATAAGCTAACTTCAAGCAGTTTGCACGTTAAGCCCAAAAAAATGTTCAATCTCAAGATTAAGAGAGTGATAAGTGACAATAGTGGTGAGTTTAAGAACACACAAGTAGAGAAGTTCCTTGGTGAAGAGGGAATCAATTATGAGTTCTTCGCTCCATATGACCCACCTCAAAATGTGATTGTGTAGAGGACGAATCGAACATTCATCGAGCCAGCGAGGATGATGGTTGATGAATACAACACATCCAACATCTTTTGGGTGGAGGCCATCCACACCATGTGCCATACCATCAACCGTCTCTACCTCCACAAACTGTTGAACATGATCGCTTACGAGCTCCTTACCAGTAAAAAACCAAATGTCTCCTATTTTTGTATTTTTAGGAGCAAGTGCTACATGCTAAGCAAGAGACCTCGCTCATCAAAATTCTCCTTAAAAATTGATAAAGGATTCTTGCTTGGGTATGAATCAAATGCTCACACCTATTGTGTCTTTAGCAAAACCTCCGGTATTGTTAAGGCCACGAGAGACGTGATGTTTGATGAATTTAATGGCTCTCAAGAAGAGCAGTTTATTGATTGTGTTGTAGGTAGGGAGAGCCCATGCCAAGCAATCATGAACAAAGTAATTATAGATATACAACCTCACGAAGTGCCAAGAGAGCAAGATAGGGTACTTAATCAACCCCTACTTACACATGAGCAAGTTCTAGAGATATCTCATGATGATATTGAGCAAGACGGTTAAGCACGGCTGGATGGGATTGATGTTGCGGGCACAATGGAGTAAAAAGACAGAAAGCACGCTCATTTGATATAACTTTTGTGGGAGTTACTCTTTTGTCTCTTCTTTAGAGCCTATGAAGGTTGAAGAGTTGCTCGAGGATGCCGATTGGGTGATGGCCTTGTAAAAGGAGCTTAACAACTTCACTCGCAATGAGGTGTGGACTCTAGTGGAAAGACTTAACACCAACATCATTGGAACAAAATGCTTGTTCCGTAACAAGCAAGATGAACATGTGGTCGTCACTCACAACAAAGCTAGGTTTGTTGCAAAGGGATTTACCCAAGTCAAACAACTTGTCTTTGGTGAAACCTTTATACCGGTTGCACTCTTGAGTCTATTGGTATTCTATTAGCCTTTGCTACTAGCCATATTTTTAAGTTATATCAAATGAATGTCAAGAACGCTTTTCTCAATGAACCAATCGAAGAACCTATGTACGTGGAACAATCCTCGGGCTTCGAGGACCCCAAGCATCCATAACACATCTACAAGCTCCAAAAGGCACTCACGGGCTCAAGCGAGCCCCTAGAGCTTAGAATGAATGTCTACATGACTTCCTACTCAAAATGACTTTGCGATAGAAAAAGTGGATACTACTCTCTTTACTAAGGAATTCAAAGTTGATTTATTTGTGTGCCAAATATATATCAATGATATAATATTTGGTTCTACTAACAAAGTTTAGTGATAAGTTTAGTAGGATAATGACTAAGCAATTCGAGATGTTGATGATAGGTGAGCTTAAGTTATTTCTCGGGTTTTAAATCAAACAATTGAAGGAAGAAAGTTTCATCTCACAAACAAGGTATCTCAATGATATGCTCAAGAAGTTTGAGATGAATGAGGCGAAACCCATCAAGATGCCAATGCAAACAAATGGGCATCTCGACCTAGGTGAGGAAGGTAAACCCATGGATCAAAAGTTTTATCGCTCTATGATAGGATGCTTGCTTTATCTTTGTGCATCTAGACTCGATATTATGCTTAGTGTTTATATGTGTGCTCATTTTCAAGCATCCCTAAGAGAATGTCATTTGATGACCATCAAAAGAATCCTAAGATATTTGGTTCATACTTTAAACCTAGGATTGTGGTACCCAAAAGTCTCAAATGTTAACTTAATTGGCTATTTCAATTCGGATTATGCTGGTTGCAAAGTGAATAGAAAAATCACTTCCGAAACTTGTCAATTTCTTATGAGATCACTTGTCTCTTGGTCCTCTAAGTAACAAAACTCCATAGCCTAATCCTTGACCGAAGCCAAATATATAGCTACCAGAAGTTGTTGTCTCTAACTCATTAAAATGAAACAAACCCTCCATGACCTTGGGTACAACAAGACACACATCCCACTCCTATGGAACATGAGAGTGCCATCAAAATCATCAATAATCCCATCCAGCACTCAAAAACCAAATATATGAATATCCGACATCAATTCTTGAGAGACCATAAAGCTAAAGGGGATATTTGCCTAAGCCATGTTTAACTGACAAACAACTTGCCGATATATTTCCCAATCCTTTTACATGATTGGTGGTTTATGAAGTTAAAAAATAAGCTAAATATTCTCGATTATCAAAACATCTCTTGAGAGGAACTATATTTTGGGATGAAGTGCTTGTTTAATCAATAAGAAAGCACAAATATAAAAAATGTATATAAAATATGAGTTCTAGTGTTAAGGGATCTCACTTTACTAAGTGTTGGTCTTGACACAAATTTTGAACTCAAACATTTGAAAGTTTAAAAAAATCCATTTTTTTGAAAATTTTGTGTACTTATTTTGTTTTTCAAAAATTTGCATCTTTAGCTAGGAAAACCTGATGTGATCATTGTTGTGTAATATTGGATTTTCACTGATCACATTAAGTTTCTCATATATTGCATATCTAGCCTTCCTTTGACTCTGTGGACCAGAGGCTCGAGATCTTATCCTCGGAGTCTATGCTCCATCTTCGCTGTATGCCAGTTATCTTGATCCGGAGTCTCCACCCCTCAAGGTCAAAGTCTTTGCTCAACCTTTGCTACCTCGATTTAATTCCATCCAGATTCTCTACCATTTGCCTTTAGAGTCTCCAGACCTCCTAGTGTATAAATACATTGTAACCGTTGCCGCCCCTATTCTTTCCTTTTTTCCTTCCTTCTCCGCTCCACGACAGCTCTCAACATCCCCACCAGCAATCTTTGGTTTCCACCAATGGAATTTGGTTCCTTTCATCTCTATTCACTCATGGTGAGCGAAGACTCTAGATCCATCATCCGATCGTCACTTTGGGCTAAAGGTATTCTCTAATCCCAAAGTGAAGCATCATTCTAATTGTCATCGTGCTCTATCGGTCGCTCCTTCCATTGTGGGTGCATCATCTTATGCACGTGCTCCTCCAAAGCCTGACTTCATCCTCAAGAGAGTTATGAAGTCCATGTTTTCTCTTTGCTACTATAGTGCAGTGAGTGTTCATCACATGGAGCACCGTCAAAAGGATTACCTTCATTCTCAGAACGTTGAGGCGTCTCCCGATTGCGAGGCACCAATTGTTGTTGATTGTTTTGCTAAGGAAGAACCAGAGGTGGCCCAAGGTGCTCAAGCTTAACCCTTTGTCGAGACCTCCAATATTAGCATGAATATTCACTCAAGTTCAAGCCTCAAATGGTTGGAAGATGAAGCCGGTGATGATGATAGCGACGATGGTGATAATAGTGATGATCACGATGATGATGCCACTAAATTGAATTGATCTACTTCCTCCTTCCTTCACTCTTAAATGGAAAGATGATCGAGTGTTGATTTGGGACAGTTCGCACCATCCAGGCACCATTAGCAGGGTGGCTCAGGCTCCGAGCCTAAGCATCTTAGGGGAGACCTCCTTGGGTGGCACATGGACCATCCCCAAACTAGACCGTTGTGGCCAAAAGCTTAGGGCTCTACAGCGCTTGCCCCGAATCCCTCTCGCCACTATCCTCATGGAAAGCCACATACTATCCTACAATTGGCCAATGTCATTCTCTACAGCCTAAAAAAGAGATGACATGTCAGCGATCTTGTCCTAGGCTATTGATCGTGGGACCTCGGTTCCCATGTCACCAATAAGTATTGTCATACTTGATATTACAATAACGTTATTAAATATTCAAATTAGTTACTTAGTTTTTTTAATCTTCACTAATATATTTCTATGGCATTAATTTATAATGTAAATATAATTACGACTTGCCAGCCCTATGATATTGTTCCAAGGTTCTATTCCGATATTCTGATTTTGATAATTTTTTGAAGATCTGGTAGTACTCATATTGTTATTGTTTGCAAATATACTATTTCGATTCTGTTTCTAAGAAAAAAATCATAATTAAAATAATTTAAACATTTTTCTGACCATTTTCATATCGAGCTGCAGCTGCGCAAGGCTATAAAGTGCAGATGAACAGCCCGAACTTGTAGTACTATTTTTCAGAAATAGATTTAATTTAATTCTGGGAAAGCTATGCGTTCCAAGGAAATGCTCCATTTTGAATTTTTTATGCTCCCCCTATAATTAAGTCTTTCGTGAGTCCTGGGAGAAAAAAATTAGCATATTTAGTCAGTAAATGTCTCATTCTGGCCTAGATTCGAACTGGACCAGTATTAAATTCTGCCTTACAATGAAATTGCTTGGTATGTTTCAACCTTGTTTAACTCCATTGTCTTAGGTCGCAAGTAGAAGCAATCTATAACGATCAAATTTATTTCTGCCGGAGTTTCATCGCAACAAAGACAGTTCAAACACGTTAAGAACAGTAGTTTAACGTGTGAATGGTGGTGACAGCACAATAGAATAGTAGTGGCAACCAGTAGTGGACCTTGACAGAGACGTGTTTTATCATAAACAAACTAATGAAGATTTTCTATTCATTACGGACAAAACGGATGTATTAGATCAGCGAAACACAGCCACGAGGTTGACTGATTAATTACACTCTGATACGTTAAACGGAAAATAATTAAGGAGAAATAAATTTGGCTGTAGCTGCTGTTACGAAATACTAGATGACAATCTGCCAAATAAGATATTTTCTCCACATGGCTTTGCAAATTGCAATGTTTATTGGATTATGTCATTGCCAAACCTAGTGCAATTAGGTTGATCTAGAGCCACTTGTTAGGTCCTGAAACAAATTATCTTCCTTGGGTGATTTTGCCACTTTTGGCCAAACATGTAGCTGTAGGAATAAAGATCGCCGGGAAAGGCGGCCTTATCTCTAGTTCGGTATTGACAAGTCGGCCAGGTCTCAATTCAGCAATTTCGTACTCCTAATCAGCTCCTCTGTTGTAGCCTAAAAGGGTTCAGGTGTCAACTTCCCTGGCTTAATTTACCCAAGCATGTAATTCTGGTTGTGGTTGGATCTAGCGTCGACAAAGCACAACTTCTCCTACCAACCACGGTACTTATACATTTAAAGGAAAAGTGTGGTGCCGATACGAAATTACTCTTATCGGTGTATTATCAAGCTCATTGTCTTAATAAAATTGACTTGAAACTACGGTGGTGTTGAAAATTTTAATAGACGGTTATTATTATGCTATTAGTGAACAAATGTCACATTATCCTACCCCGCAAAAAAATGGCACATTATCTTAAGAAGCACATAACACAACAATAAGTGCAACTCATTGAGCTATTACTTCCTGAAAACAAACAATTGATTGGATAAAGCCATCACAACGATAACATTTTTCTTCTTTGTAACACCAGAAACCATTGAGTGCGTGTCTACGACCATATACACACGTGAAGGCTTTCGGTAGGAATTTTGTGACGTTCATAGATCGTAGTATCTGACCTTCTGATTTGAGCGTGTGTTAAGGTCACGCTCACAGGTGTGTGCATTACACGTGTGCGCGGTGAAGCATGTATTCTTCTTCAATGTACTAGTAACTAAGAAAATTCAATCATAAAGGCACCAAAAAGCAATTCGATCAAAATCCTACTTGCATAAGAACTCAAAAAAGAAACCAAACCCACCACCTTACCTGAAAACCCCATCGACATCAGAGCATCAGATGCCGAGCTAAGCCCGTCCATCGCCCAGATGCCAGTGGCTTTAGTCCTCGTCCGTCGGATAACGAAAAAAAAGCATCGGATCGCTAGCTTTTTGGCAGCAACAGCACACTACAACAGCAGCAGCAGCAGCAGCAGCACATTCCTTCCCACTGCGCCAGTTCGTGCGCCGGCCGGCGAGCCCCCGCGTGTTGAGGGATTGTTGAGCTCAGCTCAGCGCAATCGCAATTCGCAACGGCGAGCTGCCGCTGCCGCCGCCGCCGCGGCGCATTAGATACTATGGCATTTTGTCCTTGCTGCGGCTGGATGCGGTCGCCTTTCCCCCTCCCAGAACTAGCAGCGGAACTGGCCTTTCTGCAGAGCACATGAGAGGGAGGGGAGGGGACCTGGGGAGGTGCTAGAGGCTTTTTTGCGAGAAAAGGAGCAAAAGTAGATTGAGTGGATAAAAATAAGCAAAGTACCAAGTGGCTTTTTGTTGCCCCAGCTGTTGCAGGAAAGCAATAATGCGATGCACTCCTCTGTCGTCTTGGCTGGCTGAACAACGCTGCCGCTGCTCCTGTCACAGCGGTGGTGGATGAGATGGGAACTATTTTTTCTTTCTTTCTTTCTTGCTCCTCATTCTTCGTGACTTAGCCTTCTTTTTACTAACTTCTTCCTTGGGTAAAGGGTGAAAAAAAAGTGAAAGTTACTTTCTATCTTAAAATAAGATTATCTTTTTCCTCTGGTTTATTTTGTAATAATTTTTAACAATAATAACAACAAAATATTTTAATTCTAGAATTCAAACTTAACTAAAGTTTTAAATCATGTTACGTCAATAACTAATTTTTAATCACTTCTATTTAAATACATATTTTTAGTATATCTTAATATTTCAAATCTCTTTTTATTTTTTTTCATATATTAATTTCGATATTTATCTATCTCTCTTTACATTATTATTTTAATTTAAAATTTCATAATATACAACTATGAGGTCTTGTTAGAAAATAACCAAACCATCGAAGAATAAGCTTTTTTTAATTGATACTACTTCTGACCACATATATTATCGTTTCAAACTCGATCTTTTCTTATATAACCATAAATCTAATGTAATATATGTATTTCTATAAGCTGTTAAATATATCGTCTTTTTGTCCAATATTTCGCTCCATATCTTCCTTCTCGTGTGTGATAGTATAAAAGTCACACATCAAAAAGTTTATAATAATTTTTATCTTAAAAATATTATATTAAAATTTATAAAAGTAGAAAATAAAAGCATTAAAACCAAATAAAGCGAGAGAGAATTGCATTGGAATCTGATAGAATAGAAGATATTCTAATTTTTTTTTATTTTTTATTGGTATTTGTGGGATATGTAAAAAATAAAATTATTTTGTAACGAAGGTTGTACCAGTCTCGCATGGAGAAAATCGCGGTGAAATTCGCCTTCGTGACAAGGACGCAATTAGATTCATACTCTGTTCCACGGCCAACTACCTGAAATTTTCGTGAGGCCATTGGTCGCTCGCGCAGCGCAATTACTGAGCAGTGAAGACAATTCACGCGTGCAAAACCAAGGGTGGTAGAAGAACGATGGTGGCAGAAGAACGGAATGTACTCTCGCGGTCTTAATGGAGCGATCGATTCTGTAAACTCGAGTTAATGCTGGTCAAAGTTGCTGATTGTTTTCATGATCTTGACAAGTTGTGAGTGCGATCATTGTCAAATCCGCCCTCGAACTCACGTACAGAAAATTATACTACGGTAAACTAAACGGATTCATGTAGACGGATCCGCCCTCACCTCTCTCCCCCATCTACTAGAAGATAGCGGCCCATCTCCTGAAGACGGCAGCACGGCGGACGACTCAGGCGAGGGAAAGGGGCGTGGAGGAGGATGGCGCCGGCCTTGCGACGTGCTGCATCGGACGAATCCCGACGGCGAGGAATAACCCCAAGAAGGGCTCAGGCGAGCCGGAGCCTAAGAAGCGTGTGCGCATGAGTTCCCACGCCAGGTCGATGCAGCGGTCGCCGACGCGGAACCGCCTCGACCTGCATCGCCGTCAGAGAAGCCAGGGGCGGACGCTATCAAGGTAGCCCCTCGCCCCAGCGGAGGAGGACGTAGACGTGGTCGGGGACGACGCCGCTCGCCCGGTGGAGCCGGCGGCGGTGGGGCTAGACGTGGAGCCAGCTCGGTGAGGGAGGCGGCGGCAGCCCGGTGCCCCGGTGGCAGACGTGGCCGGCGGCTTCCTGAGATGAGCGGCGGCTCGGCCGGCTCTCCTCTGCTGCCACCACGAGCTCACCGCCGGCTGATCTGGCGGCCACGAGCTTGCCGGCGCCAGATCCGTCCCCCATAAGCTCCAACTTGGTCAGATCCGCGAG
Source organism: Oryza coarctata (assembly GCA_030770085.1). Classification (NCBI taxonomy): domain Eukaryota; kingdom Viridiplantae; phylum Streptophyta; class Magnoliopsida; order Poales; family Poaceae; genus Oryza; species Oryza coarctata. The sequence goes on from CM061471.1 coordinate 14,419,864, forward strand.
CGTAAGGCCAGAGGAAGGAGGAGGAGTCGTCGTTGAAGGAGCCGTCATCTCGCCCCATCTTTTGTGCTGCATCTCATCGTCGTTAGCAGCAATGGCACGACCTCGCCTACGACGACGCCCTCGCCACTGCCGTCGCCGTCAGCCGTTCCGACCCCACCCCCGCTCGCCGCTGCCGCCACTGGCTGCAGGAACGACGGGACAGCGCCGTAGCCACCCGTTCCAGCCCCAGCCCCTGGCTCGCCGTCGTCTCCTGCAGTCTCCGACTTCGTCGACTAGGAAAATAAAGGAAAATGGGAAGAACAAGGAGAAGGGGAAAAAAGAAAACAAGAGAAAAAGAAAAAAAAAAGGAAATGTGGGCTTCAATTATCAGACAATATAGATTAATGATGATGCCATGCTAGCGTCAAATAGGATTTCGAAGAATCGTGATAATCTGGAATCGGAATGATACAAACTTATATGATATAACCGATATAACCGGACAAGATTTCGGTTCGTACACTTTACTTTATAAACTATAATATGAATCCAAGCATTAAAAAATCTTAGATAAATTCGACAAAATGAACGAAATCATAAACTAGCGATTTAAAGAGTTATATAACAAAACCATAGGTTTAACACTAAATTAATCACAAAATTACATATTTAAGTCAACCAATTTTACAATGAAGCTATAGCTTTGTAGCCTCAATAGAACATTAGTACTAGGAATATAAAATCTAAAACCTATATTTTTGTGATAACACCATTACTAAATCTGTAGTTTTAGGCTATGTCACCTAAATTTGTAGTTATAAGATAAATTTAATATTAAATCTGCATTTTTGTTAGACGTCGTGTTTATGATAATTGAATTTAATTATATGGCTCTATTTGCGAAACTTCTAAGCTTTATGGAGAATATCTAACTCCCTAAACAGTCTAGAACATATAACTATAGAATTTAAAAAATAAATTAGAAGGCATAAGCTAAGAAACAAACCTTTCTATATTTTCACCAAATGACTACTCACTAGCTACTTCACAGAAACTTGATTTCCATATACAAAGTTTATGATCAAGTTTAGGAGAGCTTCAAACGGCTACCGTATTCTCCAAGAATATCTAGTTTTTTAAACCGTTCAGATTCTTATATAAAATAAACAAGATAGAAATTAAAAAAAATAGTTTCTCTATATTCACGTCAGCTGTTTCTCATAATAAAGAGCTGATTCCTTAAGCAGAGCCATACTACGGGAAACAGTAAATCTTACAAAAATCCACGATCGTGAGAGAGATGAAAACAAAACTAGAAGAAATGAGAAGCAGGCGAAAAGAGAGAAATGAGAAGCAGGTCATGCCCCGTGTCCCAAAGGGCGGAGGAGAGGAGCTAGGAGGAAGGGACAGGAGTGTGAGGGACGAACCCTCCGGCCCGCCCCGCCCCGCCTGACCTGAGCAAAATCCACACGCCTCACTTTCGCGGCCTCGGAGCTGAGCTGAGATACAACGACGAGCGGTCAGTCAGATTTTTCTTTTCTCATCAAACCGGTCCGTCCGGCCCTGGTCGCCCTCGTGGTCACATCACTCAACGCATCGTCACGCTCAACGCCAACATTACTAGTACATGCCCCTCCCCTCGGAGAATCATCAATACCCTCCTCCTCCTCCTGCCACCACCTCTCTCTCCCAACGCCTCCTCCTCCTCTGAAATCAACGCAGCAGCGACACGCCTCCTTCTCCGTCTCGTCCCCGTCCCCGTTGCGCAGAATCTCTCATCTCCACACTGACCATCGGTATCAGGATACTGTCATACTGATACTCCCCTCCTTGGACTTGTCAACCTCTACCTGGATCAGATCAGGTGAAGAACATTACTACTAGTACTACTAGCTGTACCTGTACTAGTTTAATCGATGGACAGATTCACAGCTTGACGTACTAATGGTAACACCATGGCGCCACTAGCAAAATCGCATTGCTTACCCTAGAGTATAAGAGAGCTTCAGTAGAAACTAAGATCAAGGTAGAAAATAATTATGGTTAGTTAAAACAATAAAATCTATTAATAAATTAAATAAGAGATAATATGATTAATTAGATGAAGAATTGATTATATAGCAATACAAATTTTAAATCTTAGGAACTAATGGATTTAACATATGCTTAGTGTGTACATATGTACTGTCTCTATCTCAAAATAAGTTATTTTTTAGTTTTTTAACGTTTGCCCAAACAAAGTTAATTTTTATCGCTTTATATATCCCTATTTAAAAATTGAAAATTTTTATTCTTTCAATATCTCTAATCAATCCGCACACCAATTGTACTGCATATATCCTATATATCCTATAATATAAGAGATTGGAACGGAGCTAGTACCATTCTAATTATAAAGATACTTTTTTTTATTTGTACTAATTTGAGTCCTAATTGTTAAAAATCAGCTTCTTATTATTTTAGGACGGATTAGTAAATGTGGTGATTAAGATGGAAAAAGAGCTCACTTGCTGAACGCCGACATGTTCGTCATCTACAAGAGATACGGATAATGTGAAATTTTTGACTTGAACTGAACAGGGTTCAATGTACAAGAACACAAAGCATCATTGTACTAGCACAACTCAAGAAGGTCTTCTCTCTTTTTTTTTCTTTCATCTCACGGCTACGAGGAAAACGAGAAGCAATTTACCGTTGATTTACAAGTGATTGCTACTCAAAGTACTCCTACAAACAAACTCCAATTCGAGTTGCTCTGACCCGGATATGAAACACATACTCCTCTTTAGCTCCTTGCAGAGAGGAGCATAAAGACAGATAGAGAACACCAAAGAAGAAATTAAGCTATGAATCTCTCTGGCTTCTCAGAAGATGATTTGAGCTCACTTAGAAAGGCCTAATTACCATCATTTATCACAACAAATACAACGCTTAATCCGCAGAATTATTCATCTCCTGGAGTGGATCCTTGCCATTATTCAACTCTCTTCCTATACCACACTTGCCACTTACATCCATGCAGTCTCCCCAGTGGCAGTAGATTGCATCACTTGTTTGGTTGGAGTTGTATCACACAAGAAACAAGTGAGTGACAGTCACCGGGATGAGCAGACAAATTTGACCCCGGATCCTACTTGGCACAATCACAATGATTTGATTTTTTTTTTGATGAGTTGTTCTTGGACGACGAAGATGGAAACACCAAACTGTCACAATTCCTTTTTACCCTCTAAATAATCATCCTCTCTAAGGCTAAGTTTAATTATGTCATCAAAGACAAGAACAGGAGAAGGGGAGGAGGAAGCCAGAACTGGAAGAGCAATGACAAATAGGAGCAACACAAGAACAGCAGCTACAAATGGGGGGGAAGAGTTTGGGAGCAATACTGATTGGATTGAGACACGGGTTGGAGTGCTAATTCCCAAGAATTCTTGGGACTCGATGATGCGATGGGACTTGCTCGATTCCTATGCCGATCTGGTGGGGAACTAGCAGAGGAGAGGAAGCGAACGAATTGTATGTACCCGAGGACGGAGGAGGCCGTCCGGTGTCCGTCGCCGGCTCGCCGCCGTCGGTCTATTTGCCTCAGTGGTCGCCGGACGTCGGGAACAGAGTAAGCTCGCGGCGCCCGACGCCACCGCCGCTTCCTCGGGAACCGAGCTCCAGCTCATCGGCGAAGGGGGACGGCGCCATCATCGCCATACCGGCGCCAGCGCCGACCATGCGGTGGTGCATCCCCGGTGGGCCGACCGGCGGCCCGCCTCCGGCGACGGCGCGGCTGAGGAAGCCGTGGTCGAAGCCGGCGCCGGGCCCGGGGCCGTAGTGGCCGAGCGGGCGCGCGGCGGGGTGGTGGAAGTGGCCGATCTGCGACGGGTGGTGCTGGTGGTGCGCGGCGGGGTGGGCGGCCATGGGGACGAAGGGCGGGTACGGGTCTCCGCCAGCGGGGGCTCGGCCGGGCGGGAGGAAGGGGACCGGCCCGGTAGCGAAGAGGTGCTCCGTGGCGGCGTCGGTGCCGGACCCGGAGGAGTGGCTCCCGCCGGCGCCGCCTCCTCCGCCGGCGCCCCCGGCGCCGTTGCTGACCCCCTGCATGCGCTTGAGGTAGAGGCGGTACTTCTGGAGGTGGGAGGCGACGTTTTCGCGCGTGAGGCCGTCGACGCTCATCAGCTGCATTATCGTCTTGGGGACGGCGTTCTTGATGCCGAGGTGCGCCACCGCGTCGACGAACCGCTTGTGCAGCTGCGGCGTCCACACGAGCCGAGGCCTCTTGAGCGTCCGCGCCGGTTCATCCCCGCCGCCGCCGCCCCCGCTCGACCCAGCCGCCGACGACGCCCCGCCGTTCATCTCCCCCGCACCCACGCCGCCACCACCTCCCCCTCCCACCCCATCACCCCCCGCCACCCCGTCGCCTCCTCCTCGTCCGCCCCCATGCGTCGGGATGTCGAAGGCGACCGCGAGATCGGGCGTGATGAGCGACTGCGACAGCGGCATCAGCTCGTCCGGCGCTGGCAGCTGCTCCTCCCACTGCGCGAACCAGCTCGGCTCCTCCTCCTCCCTCATCCTCACCCACACACACACACCAATTCTTCCTCTTCACCAACCCAGCAACCAGCAACGAAGAAGAAGAGGACTCCGGGGCGGCTACTAGTTCGAGGTGGATCTCTCCTCTTCAAAGCCTTTTCTCCTCCCTCCTCTCACACACTCCTCTCTCCTCTCTCCTCTCTTGTTTGGTTGGGCCTCTCTCTTTCTGGCGCTGCTGCCGCCGTGATGATGATATCCTGCTCTCTCTCACACACTCTCTCTCTAGTCTGATAGTCTCTAGGCTGATGAGAGTATCAGATTAGTTCGGGGGTGGTGCGGCCGTGTAGTAACTAATGGCCTTGCCTGCCTGCTTCCCTCACTTCCTTAAAGCTATTTTTGTGCTATCTTTCGTTGCTTTGTTTGTTTCCTCTCTTGTTCCCTTGCGAATTGCGTGCGATTCACCTCTCCTCTCCTTCGCATCGCAGAATAAGGAGAGATCGAAGACAGAGATCTCGGTGGTGTTGCGAGGGAGAGGAGGAGGAGGAGGTGGTGGTGGGATTTTGTTGGGGAATTGGGATGGATATGATGAGATGAGATGTGAGGAGGTGGTGGTATCTTAGCTGGAGTTTGGTTTGTCCTCATGTGGGCTTGTCGCCCCCGGATCACACCGATCTCGTGCTCTTATTACTCTGGGACTGATCTCGTGCTTGGCTTGGCTCGTGGATCTTCGAGGTGGATATGGCCACGTTGCTGGCTTGGCTGGCTGGATGGATCTGTGGATTTTATAGTGCTGTGGTACGAGTACCTTATGTAGCGCATCTAGAAAAAATATGGGACTACGCGTTACCTACGCAAGGTACTATTATGGCATTTATTTTTGAGGGTGATGGAATTCATAATCAGCGATTTATGAGGGCGGTGGAATTCATAATCAGCAAGGAGAAATTTGACTCAATCTTCAAACCTTCGAATTCAGTTTGGAAAAGGTTCAGATTTTAATTAAAACAGATAGTATGACTGTATGAGATACTTGTTCTGTGTTATACTACCTCCGTCCCAAAATTCCTTATATTTGAGTGTGGTTGACTGACGGCACGGCAGTTTCACGGTTATTTTTGTAAAAAAAAAAGGGTTTGGTTCCACCATGCCTAGAAAAAAAATCTGGGTTAAAAAGAACTTGTAGGTAATGTACTAGTCAAAGTGGACATTATCTAGAGAAAGAAATGCATTCAATTCAGCTTTGTTGTGGTTGCATTTACTATCCGGACGGTTTCTAATTTTGTACTAGAATCGCTTATGTTTTGGTCGGTGTTGTTTCTTTCCCATGGACCATGGCTGTAAGCAAGAACCGTTGCAAGAGGTAGCTGCGAAAACCTGAAACTGCCAAAATTGTGTACCAGCTATTCAACGGAAAAAGGACATTTCACAAAGAAATGTTTTTCTTTAACAAGCCCTAGGTTGGGTTCTATATTTCAAATTTCATCCCTTGACATGGGGTAACTTCTTCCATGTAGCAAGGTTCACTAGAATCTCATGGTATTTTTGAAAATGAGTTCAACCACCACGGTATGGTGGGGAAAAAGCCCGAGTTTAAGAGAAACTTGTTGTAAATGGTGTAGTCCAAGCGGATAACATCTAGAAATAGACATATAAGTCACTGGTGGTAGCTATTATTTTCTTTCAAAGGCCCCCTCCCTCCTCCCCCCCCCCCCCCCCCAAAAAAAAAGATACATCCAATTCAGTTTTTTTTTTCTTCCAGACAAAAAAAATTGTACCAATAATTCAAGGGGGCCAAGGACATAGTGGACTAACCAAAAGAATGTCATTTTTTCCTTAAGAAAACAAATAAGGATATGTGTAGTAAAATATAGATGTTCGTTGGATAGAACCAAAATCATGTGGTATACATGTTTCAAAATTGCTGCTAATTGTACAAGCCAATAGCATATATAGTCTGGGAAGAGGGAGTTTAATGGTGAGGCTTAGCGGGCTCTCCTACGTAGATTATTTTCCTTGCTTGTCTCTATCCTGTTTGAGATACTGCTTGAACTTGTTGGTTAATGTCCTTGATGCGCCTAACCACAAAAGTACAGTTGGTGTAACATGCCTCGAGTTCAATTTTACACTAGATTAGCTTCCATAGATAAACAGATCAAGACCACGATTACTAGAACAAAAAAGACAATGATGTTTATTGTGGCATTCAAGATTTGGAGTACCAAGTAGGCAAGTACCAACAAGAACAGTTGACATGTCAACTATGGAGATACTACCATCCTTCCTTCAGATAGGTACTGTACCAAGCCGTCAGTTCCTCCTCATTGTTGTTGGAACTACTGCACGATAGCCCATAGAATATCTGAGCCACTTGAGCACCCCATAGGCAAAGCTCCCCTTTTCTTAACCCTATACACCTCTCCTTTTCACAAAAAAACATTGGCCTTGGTGAAAAAGAGGAGGCAGGCAAGCATGCTCTTGGGAAAAGAGGATCAGGGCCAGGCCAGCAACCAAATCAGCTCCTAATCATTATCTGCTGGGGAAAACGAAAGAAAGATGTAGATATGGAGGTTAAATCCCTTGATCCTTGGGGTGGCAAAAATGCCATGGAAATGGTAATGCAGATCAGCCGCATGCTTTGTGCAGCCCAGTTCATGCTCCACTCTTGCCCCCTGCCCTTGTAGTAGTTCCCATTTGCCCCATCAATCAATCCATCACGGAGAGGTGAGCACGCGCTAAGACTACCCCAACTAACGGTTGCATGCTCCCTATGCAGCAATCCTTTATCACAAAATGGCACTTTATTGTTACAGAAAGAACATGTCTACAAGCTATCTGATTTATCCGCGTGATGCTCTTATGAGTCACTACCACATGAGCCCCCTAAATCTTTAACTCTACTACGTAGTCCATCACTAAATGGTAAGCACGCGCTAAGAGTATCTCAAGCCTCAACTATCCCCAAGCTATCCAGTGATTACGTATGCTCACTAGGCATAAATACACCATAAAATGGCTACGATGTGTTGCCTAGTGAGTTATCTGATTTTCAATTTTGTTGCCTAGTGAGCATCACCTAGTAACCATAAAACGGCGCTCTCTTGCTACAGAAGGAACACATCCACAAGTAATCCAATTTATCAGTTTGGTACTGTTCGTATGAGTCATTCCCAATGCGAGTCCCTAAATATCAAACCTTTAGCGCATAATCCATCCATCGTGAAAACACGGAGTGAAAATTACTAGTTATGCATTTGGGATAATATTGTGTCTATCTTATCCTCCCCAGCTTGGAGTTGTATTGGTTCTCATAGGCTTGTTCCTCACGTGACTGGCCTCCACCAGCCCATGGAATATGGGAATGGACAGCCGGACATGACCGCCATTGGAATGTTCTTGCTTCTGTAAGTGGTATAGGCATATAGTGCTTGAGCTCCCATGATCCACTTGAACCCCTGATGTTCCTAGGAGTGGATGTTTACGGATGCATTCATGAACCCTTCACAGCCAAAGATGTCTACGGATGAGCTTACTTTTAGAGCTAGAGTGGTTACAAAGTGTTGTGTAATATCGCTAAAGAGGTATTTAGGCCTTGATTTTTTAGAGGAATCTCGTGAGTTGAAATAATTGTTGTGAATCCTATGAGATTCATGCATTTAAAAGGAGTCTTTAGTTCATGAATTTTTCTCCTATTCTGAAAGGATTGTAGATATCCCCATGTACCCAAACAAAGCTTATATTAGCTGGGTGAAGTACCGTCTGAATTGCATCTTGTGACCCACATGTGAATTTCTCTTCACAGGTACCTGAAGGCCTGAACAAAGATGGCCTTTTCAAACCATGTGACAAATCTCAGTGGAACATGTTATCAGATCAGTTAGACAATTTGTGTGATGGAAAATACACTGTATAGTGGTTGTTTGAGCTTATCCCACCAGCCAGAATGTCATTGGTTTGACTCGCTAGCTTGTTCAGGAGAAATCCTAGTGCATTTTCCTTGTCAAGAATATGGAGAAATATTTTTTTAAAAGAACTTGTTTGTATGAAATATATTTTGACATGTAATCTCTTTCAAAGAAAACATTTTCAGATATAGAAGGAATTGCATATCCAAAACAATTATGGACGGAGGTTATTGATTGAATAGGTCTCTATTCCAAGATATTGTGCTAAAAATTTAGCACTACAGAAAGAATCTTACCATAAATTTGTCAGATTATGAAATCAAAAGTGATGAAAATTAGTATGTATTAAAATTCACAAAATTGATGTATATTAAACTTGTTAAAATTGGTTTATATTAATATTGTTAAATTGGTATATATTAAAATTGACATTACATAATTAATTTATATTAAAAATATCATGTCAAAGTGTAGCAGATTGTGAGAATCTATGTCTGAAAAATATATTTTTATTTTTTTTACATATCATTGTAGCTGGCGATGCCGTGGACTGGTGCAAGCACGAGCAGAACGACGACGTGGGCTGGCAACGGTGCGAGTAGGATGATGGCACGGGCAGGTCGGAATGCAACAGGCTAGCGCGAGTAAAGCAAGCATGCCGAAAGTGAAAGTGAGCTGGACCGACAACCTGAATGTAGCTTGATTGCGTAGAACAGCTCAAGTCACATTGGGCTGCAGTGTTACTGTTTACTATAAAAGGAAAACGATTTTTGTTTTTTCGTAAATGAATTAGATGATATATTAGAGTTTTCATTTAGGGTTTTGGGGATTTGGTGGAGAAATCGTTTTGTTGATTTGGAGACGCATCTTATCAGCAAAATCCTAATAATAAAGATAAAATTTATAAAAGATTAGCGTGGTAATTAATCTATCTTTCTTGTTTACTTTTATCCATATCTAACGAGCGATTTTAGATTGATTTATTTTTATCTAAGATTTGGTTTGGTTTTTTTATTTAAAATCTAGCTTTGATGTTTTTCTAATGTTTTGAAATTTTTGGCTGGTTAATTTTATTTTGTTAATATATCGAGATTCAGTAGTTTGATTGACATAATTCTAGCTATACTTGTTTATAAATTTTGTCTAGTTTATCAAGTCGATTAAAGTTATGAATCTATGTATACAATATGTTTGGTTGATAAAACAATGTTCAGTCTAGATTATTAAAATGTGATTTATTAGGTTTTGTGATTAGGATAAGTGTTAAATTTTATTTTTAAATTTCTCAATCATTTACCCCTCTGGTTGTTGTTAGTGTGAGTAGATGAGGTTAATTAATCTCTCTTTTTTTTATTGAAATACATAGCACATCATATCACAACTTTGGTCGACGCCGAATCTTTATCCCCTAGATTAAACAAGCCAGTGTGCAATCTCTTGCTCACTTGTAGCCTAAACAATAATATTTTCCTCGTTAAAAAACAATGTTTATTTGGACAAGTCATCGATACTCTATTCCTCGTTATATCGTGACCATGGTTGATTATATTTTTGTGGAGATCAAACCACGGAAGTTTTTTCAAATCCTGTAGGTACGGCGGTGTTCATGTTCGGAAAAGCCATGGATTGATTAACTGTCATGCCATGGCTTTGTTTTAGCAGTAATAAACAAGTGGAAGCTGGAGATTTGAGCCCATCGACTAGCATGGAGATTTTATAATGATCGATTCTGTCCAGTGATGGTTACCTTCAGATTCTCTCCATTTTATTCACTGGGAAAAGGACATGATGGTTTGACACCAGAGTTTGTTCGTTTACCTGCTTGTACAAGGTATTGATGTGGCACAACTGAATCCTCTACTCTCCTTCACATGTTTTCAGCTATAGAATTGCTCGACGAGACGTATATTAATCTTTGCTAGTGACCTTCTGTTCTATAGTACATGAAGTTGACTCGGAAGTTTTTAGAGCTACATGATTTAGTTTACACTAAATTATCAAAATCAAAAGTGAAATATGTTACTTATGCAGTTCTGAAGAAACAGCTTCTGTAGCAAACAAAAATGCAATATACTCAGAGCAGTTTTATCCCAGTTTGCAATTGCAAACCTTGGATTCTTGGCATTTGATAGTGGGCCTAGATTTGTAGATAGTAGCTTTCTGTATTCATATTCTGTCGGCTCTTGGACAGTTATTGGTAGGTATAGCATCTGCAGATTCGTCTAGAAAATCTAACTTGTTAAAAAGCTTGCAAATTCCCTGGAGTTAGGCCCAAAGTTTCACGCGCTGGTGAGGTCTGGTCAAACTGCGGCCAGCGCCAGCTTTCCCTTAGGTTTTGGGAGGGAATAGACTAGAGCAAAACATGCTTGCTGTGTGATGTGAAAAATAACGTTTCCTTACTAATCCTTTGTAGTTTAATCCAAAAGCTGATGGGTGCAGCTCTAGTCCCTCTAGATGAGAGGATAAAAAGTAGTAAGCTGGGAGCTATGCATTGCCTATCCCTTAAGCCACTCTGCCTAACAGTTTGGTTGGCATTTGTTAATTACTAGTCACCATCATCACAAGCAGGTGAAAGTTCTTTCATGGACAACCACTGCTGCTGTTTGTTCCTCACACACCCAAGTGGTCCTCTTGGGGGTGAAGTTAACAGTGACACAACTTAGTAGTTGAATTTAACTTAGTTCTCACTTATTTGTTTTCAATTCATCATCTAAAAAAGATCGTGTTTATGTACAGTGATCCTATGTCTTTGTACATTTATGTTCATGAGTTAGGAGGCTAATGGACAAAAGTGAGGTTGTTTTCCACTATTGTCCTCTTCTAGAATAACGAGAGTATGGTGGAAAAGGAGGGAAAAATATTCTGGTCAAGCCTTCTTGCATGACAACATCGCCTTTGTTTGTTTGTTTGTTTGTTTGTTTGTTGTTGACTCAAGTTCCCAACTAGATAACTACTCCATTTTGCAGACAATGAACAACTTTTACATTTATTCAGAAATGGTCCCAGAATCTAAGCTGCAAATCCTTTTTACTATTTCAAATAGGAGATGGTTTGGAGTGAGAAAAAAAAGAAAAGAAAGAGAACTATCAGAGTTACATATTGCAGATCACATCATGACACAAGCTAAGATGCCAACAAATTTCAGTGTGTTCACTTGCAGTGTTTTATCTTCAAGAAACCAGAAGATCTGATTCCTAAGTTATGATGTACACTAGTATATTTTAATGCCCATCTCAATCCATAATATCACAAAGCAGTTGCCAGATAAACTTCCTAGTGATGCATGTGTAGCGTCAGAAGCACATCCACTCATCGAGTTTCTTAGTGGTGTTGTATTGGTGTACTGTTTGTTGTATGGTCATCATCTTATTGTCGGCCCAGGGACATAAATATATTCTCGATGCTGATCAACCGGGGTTATAATACTCTGAAGGGCCATTCCATGCGTCCCTAAATGCTTCCTCCATTGGCAGGTAAGCAACCAGCCAATGAGAAGAGATCCACACATAAATAGTGAAGTGACTGATTGTCTAGGCTCACTTGGACAGGTGGACAGAAGAGAACCAAAGGGTCGCTAGCTAGCTACAGAAACATAATGCAGTTAAGTGGATAATTTCAGTACAGAAAACCCCTTGATCTTGTAGTCCATTCTGCATAAGCAGGAACCTTCAGAGGATCTACACTACAGAGAGCATCATCAGAGCCATCCCAAGCATAAAAAATCTTGTATATCATCAGAATGTGTAGGTGCAGAATACAGAGGCAGTAGATGCTTCTTGCTGGGGATACAGCTACCAGAAGATGCTGCCGTTAGATATCTTACTGTGGCAGCATATGCCCAGCTCTTCCATGAAGGGGCTATTTAATTGTTCAAGGACCAAGATCTCACACACTCACATCACACTAGCAGCGAGTTTTTAATCGGTTTTATTTTTCCATTTAGGCGTACACCTATCATGTTGAGAGGACGGGATAAGTTATATTACACGTGCCAGGCACTGGCGTGTAGCCGAGACTGAGAGAATCTGGTCGCATTTTATATGCGAGCCACTTTGTTAGTGTGAGCTCACGCCGTCATGGAACGAGTGACTAATCTATCCCGGAGATATGGGCTAAATATATCTATATCGGAAACGTACAATGCGATGGGCTGATGGCCACATTGGCTCTGGATGTGTCTAGTCCGAGGTACACTGCATCTAGAGACAGATTATTACACTATACCTCACAGTAGTTTAGGTTTTCCAGAGAAAAAAGAGCTGCTTTCTCCGGTCACAATCATTTTGGACATTGACAAGGTCTTTAAAAAGCACCATTAATCAATAATTTATATTACAATATATTTATAAAACCCGCAGCAACGTAGTTTCATGAAAGTACTTTCGCAAACAAATCTACACATACGATTCTCAAGACGACGGAGTAGGATAGTACAGCATAGTTTGGATTAGGCCTAGTTCTGCTACCGTTGGGGTTGGGCTACGGTGGAATGGCATATGGCACTGGCCGTGTGGGAAGTGGACCGGAACGCGGCATTCTCTGCTCGCCGCGCGGCTCCGCGTGGAATTCAGCGGCAGTGGGCTAGCACTGGGTACAGGCCAGCGGCCGGAGGGGGTCTGCGTGCTGCGCGCGGTAGGCCGATGGACCGGATGCTTCGCTTTACGTGGTCGGCCTCGTTTTTACCTTTTCGATCTCCGGGCAGGGCCTCGTGTCCCAATCCGTTGTTGTGCCTGCGCTGGGGCCTCGTGCGGCCCATGGATAATCTGTGTTTGCACCGGAGATCCAGCCTCGATCAGGAGCACACGGGGACACGGCACGCGAATAGCTTTTGTTGTCCTGCTAGTACATGCATTGCTGAGTTGGGGGAATCAGGATTGGATCCCATCTCCAATCCTGTTAGGTTTTGTTGTCCTGCTAGCACGTGCATTCCTGACCCCACGTCTCCCCAACTCGTCCTCGCGATGCCGTGGCCCAATATTCTGCAAACAGATCGGTTCTACCATCACTATGTATGAATAGCTCACGTTAGAAAATAGTACGCGAGAGAAAACTCGTGCCAATATTCTTGCATGCATACCCCTCGTGCACCGCTGCCTCTGCCCGTACTAGAAGCCGGCCTACCCTGCCTGTTCTAGAAGTCGGCCTAGCCGCATTCATGCATGAACTGTCTCACACTCACACGGCTCCATCATTTTGACGTCGACGCACGGGCACATGCACGGCACAGTGCCCGTAGCCATGCAGGCGAGCGCCAGGGGGGGGGGGACACACACATGCGGCTAGCTGAGCTAGCTAGGCCCGTAGCCTTGCAGCTATCTATAGCTAGGGCAACACGTGCACTCTCCTCCATTGATCGAGCTTTGCGTGATGAGGATTTTTGGACGGACGGACGACGGGCTGTGTCGTGTCGTCCGTGCGGCCGCGCCTGCGATCGAGTGACTCACGATGTCACCTCCAACATTGCCTCTTTCGAACTTTAGCCGTCAGGCCGGCTACTGTTCTCGCCTCAGCAACAACTCACCGAAGTGACGTGCAAATAGTCTCGATCTCATGGATATTAGTAAGGGCATGAGCAAAGCATCTTGCCTTACCCGGCAGTAACGCGGGCCCAAGACGCAGACGCAGGTGGCAGCAGTTCATGAAGCAACCCATAATATTTATACGAGAGAGCAAGAAGTAAGTTATGGTCTCCTTAAAAAAAATGATTCCTACGAACGGTGAGAGACAATGGCTTTCCGGTTACTTCTACTAATATTTTACTATCATGTGTCAGGGCTACTGTAGAAACAGTATTATTTAATTCTTATATACCGGCAGTAGCTCTATAATCGGGTATTAGTTGCTTATCAATGATGCTACTTGGTAGCAGGAGTGTATTTAATGCTTAATACCTAGTTTTCCACGGATGCCCTAATATCGGAGTATCGGAATATCAACGCACGCAGACCTGCATGCATGTTATGCTAGCATCGGTTGTCTTGGTTACTTGCTAATTCGAGCTTGATGGATTTGTAGCTCAGTAGTACTCCCTCTATCTATTAAGAAAATAGATAAAAAATAATTAAAAGAATGTTTTAATTAGTCGAGAAAAGAAAATATATGAAGAAATTAAATAAAGAACAATTATAATTAGCTAAAATAGAAAAGTAGTTAGAGAAATGGCTTTATTTTAATCATGAGTGGTAGAAATAGTTCTATTTTATTTTAGTATGGAGAAAGTTGAAGCTATCTGATTTCTGCCGGTAATATGCAAGATTAGCGAAAGCGAAAAGCGAGAGTAGAAGCTAGATGTTCTTGTTGTACTAATTTAGTACGCGCATATGGTCTATGGAGTTTGGCATCATCAGTGAAAGGTTAAGTTGCTGTGTTCAAGCCAACAATGTCCTCCTTGAACCCCGTGATTTGAAATTAATACGTACATCCACATGCTTAATTGGATCCGCATCGTCAAAGTTCTGGTCCGGTCTTTCGAGAAAAGTTTTCACTGGTACTACTTGAAACATACGGTTGTTTAATGAGATCCCCACACTTGGTCTAGTGCTTAGTGTTACACAATCTGGACAGTTGGGATACGCGCCAAGAGATGCTACCATAGTCAATTTAATGATGCTCTTAAGCCTCATCCCTCGAGTGTAGGTAGGCTAGGTGCATAGTACGGAGTAGTAATTAAAAAATCTTGTGAAATTAGGTTGTTTTTAAATTGCTCGAGAATAAAAAAAGATTATCTATTTTTTAATAGTTATTTAATAGTATAAACGATAGAATTAAAAAAATCTAATTTAGAAATATAATATGAAAAACTTTTGTATATATTTTTTTAAAAAAATATATTGTTTAATAGTTAAAAAACATACACGTGAAAGCTGAGAAAAATTCCTCAATGCAGAAGCATTCTCGAATGTGGTTGTAAATCACAATCTCCCTTCCTCCGCCCATTGTTAAACACGGTAAATGTTTTATCTCTAAAATATGACATAATTTTATGTTGACGGATTATAACTGATAACAGTATTTTAAGGATGTAGGGTATAATTGGAATCAAGTTATAATCAAAATAGGATTATAAAGAAAAAATAGGAATTTTTATACCAGTTCAGGCCTCAAAAAATAAAGTGATTCTAGTTCAGTTTATATATATAGCTTGAAGATATATCATACCGAGTACAAAAGGGAGCAAGCTAGCTCTCTTAGCCTACCAATTTGATCTAGATGAATCAATCTAGCGGACTGCAGTCGGCGGCTACAATGTAGGGTTTCCTCCTGGTGTCGTCTTGGTGTGGTTTGTGTCTATGGCTTATGATGTGATCTCCTCTACTCTTAGGGGCTCTATATTTATACAAAATATGGCCGCTTGTTTAAGTAGAACTCAAAATCTCTAAGTAGGATACGGGCAGATAAGTCATTACCATTGTTGGGTCAAACTCTGATATCCTACCTTAACTAGGACCGAATTTCTACCTTATCTGTAGTATTATACATACATGAATATTCCTTTCCATATAAAATTAGGTATATGGTATTCTAAGTGGTTACTGATACAAGTATATAAGGTATACCATATCTATAATTCAAACACCTTATATCTAGTTATTATCATATGCAATGATTCTTATCTCCAAGATTGTATACACCACAATAGGGGATCTTCCTGTCCAATATTAACATGTAGGTGGCCCGAGGTGAAGGGTACCGCTTCCCTATCTATTTTCCTATATGGTATCAGAGCTAGATTGAATCTATTAGACATCCACTAGGCTACCTATTGAGCGTTGTCGCTATGGTGAGCTCTTCCAAATCTACAACAACTAATCTCCTAGTATGGCAAGCATTGTCAGAGAAATTGAGCAAAATGAACCATGCCCTATGGAAGGCATAGGTTCTAGCGTTAATCTGAGGGGCACACCTCGAGGGTTACCTCACTGAAGCAAGTCAAGCCCGCAATGCCGTCCTCAAGACTAAAGAGGGCAAAAATGAGGTCATGGTTAACAATCCTGCCTATAAGTAGGTGGCCACCGATTGGAAGGTACTTTGTTACCTTCTTTCTTCTATGTCAAGAGATATATAGGTCTAGGTTGTGGTTGCACCAATAGCCATCACCGCAAGGAATACAATCAAGTAGATGTTCTCCTCCATGACGCGAGCATGGTCGATCAAACACAAATATCTCCATCGCCACTATAAAGACGGGTGATATGTCAATCACCACCTATTTCAGCAAGATACATGCGCTCGTAGATGACATGTCAACCTCTAGCAAGATCATCGATGACAACGACCTCATCTCATACATCATCGCAGGCTTAGATGATGATTATGAACCAATGGTGTCATCTCTCATTGGAAGGCCAGATTGGGTCTCAGTGGAAGAAGCCTTTGCTCAGCTTCTCAGCTTTGAGCAAAGACTTGTGATGTGATGAGACAGCAACAATCAAGGGTCCGTCAACATTGCCAATAAGGGGCCATGGTCAGTAACTGCAGCATGGAAGTGGCAATGGCCATGGACAAAGCAACTTCAGCAACAATAGTCAAGGTTGTGGCCATAGTAATTTCGGTGACCATGGCAACGGAGGCAATGTCGACAACCACCATAAATGACAGCTCTGCTATAAGCAAGGACACATTGTGAGAGATTGTTGGTGTAGATATGATGAAGATTTTGTTCCAGATGAATGATTAGCAGGGTTGGCAACATCATATGGTGTTGATATTAATTGGTATCTTAACACTAGAGCTACTGATCATGTCACCAGAGAGCTTGAGAAGTACAACGACAATGATCAAATTTAGACCGCAAGTGGTGCAAGTATGGAGATTAGCCATATTGGGCATTCTATTGTTAAGACCCTTAGTCGAAATCTCTATCTAAATAATGTTCTCTATGTTCCAAAGGCCACAAAGAACCTTGTTTCTGCCCATAAACTTGCTTATGACAATTTTGCCTTCCTTGAACTCTACTCTAATTTGTTCTTTATCAGGGATCAAGCCAAGAGGAGAATTCTTCTTAAGGGTCATGACTATAGAGGTCTATACCCTCTTCCTCCTCATCATTAAACCAATCATCAATAAAGCAGGCACATGGAGCCACCAAGCCATCCTTCCAAAGATTGCATCATCGCCTTAGATATTCTTCATCCATAGTTGTCGAGAAAATTATTAAGAGTCATAGGTTACCTTGTTTTAGTGAGTTAAATAATCAGTCAATCTGTGTCAAAAGGCAAAGAGTCATCAATTGTCTTATCCTTCGTCTTATAGTGAGTCCAAATATCCCTTGGAACTTGTCTTTTCTCATGTCTTGGGTCCTAGCCCATAATCTATTAGAGGAAAGAAATATTATGTTAGTTTTATTGATGACTATAGTAAATAGAGTTGGATTTATTTGCTCAAGTTTAAATTTGAAGTCTTTCAAAAGTTCCTTGAATTTCAAAGTCTTGTGAATGTCTATTTGACATGAAAATTAAGGCTATGCAGACTGACTTGGGAGGAGAGTATCAGAAACTCAACTCCTTTGCTAAGGTTGGTTTCTCACACTATGTTTCCTGCCCCCACTCACACCAACAAAATGGTTCTGATGAAAGAAAACATTGTCACATCATTGAGGTCGGGCTTGCTATCGTTACTTAGGCTTCCATGCCTTTAAAATTTTAGGATGAAACCTTTGTATTTGTTGTTTATCATATTAATCGCACTACTAGTAGAGTTCTTCAGTATATTTCTCCTCTGGAGAGTCTCTTAGATCAAAAGTTTGATATAATTCCTTGTGTACTCTTTGTTGTGCTTCAGCATCACCTTTATTTTTTGTGTTGAGATCTACTTTGGGATCACTTCTAGACTCTAGAGAAGCAGCAGTCTCCGATACTGGCAGCGCGCACCAATCAAGTGATAACACATTGCCTCCCACATTCCTGGTTCCAATGCGCCCTAATCTAGCATTGCCACATCACACCTAGGAGCAGGATCTCTTTCCACTGAGGCAGATACTATGGGGCCCATGCTTGACATGATCTGTCCTAACGCATTTGATGAGTTTGGCAACCTAGCTCAATCCATATCCTCCGTGGCTAGGGGAATGCAACTAGAAGAGCATGATTGTCTACATACATGACAAAAGAGCGGTATTCGAAAGACTAAAGTCTATACTGATGCCACTATTAAATAGGGTCTTTTGACCTCATCTCGTGAGCCGCAAAATTTACATGATGCTATATGTGATAAGAATTGGAAAGATGCTATGGATGTAGAATATATATATATGGCTCTAGTTAAAAATAAAATTTGGCATTTAGTTCCACCTCAAAAGGGTTGAAATATTATTAATTGTAAATGGGTTTACAAGATTAAAAGGAAACATGATGGCAGTCTGACTTGTGTTTGCGAACCATAGTCTAGATGGTCTAGACCGTGTCTAGGTGCTAGATGATGGGTTATCATCTAGTTTAGGGCCAAAACTGTGAATTACATTGTTTGACCGTCTCATCGGTCAAAGATAGTTCTAGACTGTCTAGACCACACAATTAGATAACATCAAGATGAGTCTAGACCATAAAACTACCTTTTAGACTATGGTCTAGGCAATGGACCAATGCATTTTTTGTGCGGTAGGAAATGAAACTTCATGCCCCACCCAAGGCCTATGTAGCTTAGGGTCTTAATCCCATTCTAAACTCTTCTCCCCTTCTCTAAGTCACTCACTGCCATAGAGTCACGTCTCCTGTCCTCTACTAAACATTGACGTGAGCCTTGTCCTACCTCTTTCAACTCGTCGTTCTACGTGAGTGGTTGCACCTATCACAATGCTACTAGTTCTCCAATATTCTATGAAATATGCTATGTGTATTTACATGTGTGAAAGATCTAGTCCCCTAGCCCCATGTTATGTGAAGTTTTAATGATTAATGATAATATATTTTGGAACTAACTAGTGCTCTAAGTTTGAGTAATAGGTTATGTTTTCGTATCAAGCAAGAAAGTTGATTGCTTATATGTTGAGGATCAATGATAAGATTATAGTCTAATGAAGAGAAATGATGCCTCACATATTGGGAATCAACGAGATGCTTGTTGAGACTCCATTATGAGTTTGATGGATATGTTGAAGAATATAAACTCCATGGTTAAAGTTGATAAAAATAAAGATGGTGTAAGAAGCTAAAAGATGGTTTTTATCGGTTAATGAGAATCAAAGAGAAGAGATTGAAGCTATAGGGTATGAAGTAGCTACCTATAGCAAAATGATAAAGCTCAAGTAAAGCCCGACTACGATGGACCATGCGGTGGTGAAGGGCAAGCAAGGGGCTTGGCACCAATGAACCAAATCCAGTGGTGAAGGGCGAGTGAAAACTTTGTCATGATGGACCGTGCGAGGCCTTTTGAAGTTATGATTTGTTAATAAACTTTATCGTGATGGACCGTACGATGGACCATGCGGTCATGATAGACTTTGATTATTTGAATCAATCATTTGAAAAATAGAAGATGAAATGAAAAATATCAAGAAGATACGATTTCTTGATGATTAAGAAGGGCATTAATCAAGATAAAAATATAATTGATTTAGGACTAACGTGCTTATTGAGTTGTATGAGAATAGTCCTGATGGTAAAATTCTTTTGACGTTGGCAACCCTCAAAGTGAAGAAAAAATATGGTGTAAAGGCATTACTATTGTTATAGCTTTTCTATTTACATTTTGAGTATAAGATTGCCATACTATTAAGAGAGATACAACGTTAATGTATTTGTATATGTCTTATTGCTTAAAGTGACCTATCTAAGTACTACATTTAGAAACCCAAGGGTTAGTCTATCCTATGAGTGGTTTAGAGCTTGTTCTATGAGTGGTTTAGAGCTTGTTCTTGGTTGGGTTTGGTAACCCTTTTAATAATCTTTCTATAGAACCCAAGATAATCAAAAAGGGACTCCAAAGCAATAAATTATGACATTTTTTCTTAGGTATTGTCAGGTAGCCATGAGGTTTCGGGGTTAGGCTTTTCAAGAGGCTTAGGAAAAATCTCTAGGGAGCCAAGAAGGCTTATCGGAGACTCTAGGGCTATATAGATGTATAAGTAACAACCAGTTTTTAGAGGGCTAGGTATTTAAACCCCTCTAACCCATTCATCCGTAGCTGCTGACTTTGGGAAAGAGTATATTCATCAAAACCAAAGAGCCACTCCCTAATATTCTATCTTTATAGTAGAACTTTTTGTGTGTGAGATTTGAGAAAGAGATTTGAAAGAAGGGATCTGAAGTTGATACAAAGTTTGAGAAAAGAGATTGAAAGCTAGTCTTCTCCACCCTATCCTTGGGGGACTTTGGAAAGAGTGAGAGGTTCTGAAGAGAAGTTGAGAGCGAGTGAGTCTCACTCTATTCTTTGAAAACTTTTGATTCATAGCAACTAAAATTTTTATTATGTTGTTACTTTTGGAGGTTAAATTGTCTAAAGTTTGTTTATTTTAGAACGTAGTAGCAGGGAGTATAAATAAGCAGCAGGGCTCAGACCTCCCGTGTCTTCGAATTGCTGTAGGCTGTAACGCTGCATGGACGCATTGGATAACAAAAGCGTAACCCAATTACTCCTATGACACGCCACCGCACGGCAGACGGTCGGTCCGAACGTCACGTACGCCCTGCCGCGCCGTGCCGTCCCGTGCCGTGCGCTCGGTGGCGTGATCAACTTGCCGTGCTAGCAGCTGCCCGCACCCGAATGCGATGCACTGAACAACTGAACAACGAGGAGCAGATCGGGTCATTCCAAGGTGACGGATGGATGGATGGACGCGCGCCGGTCTCTCGGCTCGGTCACGTGTGCCCGGCTGCTGATTTGGGCCCGGCTGCTGGTTGGTGGGTGCGCGCGCGTGGGGCGTGACGACGCGACGCGCGTCGATCGATCGGTGGACGAACGCGACGCCATGGCACGGAAACTGTGCTCCAGGGGGCGCGTTTGGCCACGGGCACGGACGGATGTGACGCCCCGTCCATCCGTCGCCTTTAGTAACTTTACCCCGCACGTTTACTATACCATCTGCATCCGTAGGAATAGGTTTCCGCATCTGCGATGTGAGCGCGATAGAGAAGAGAAGCCCTGCAGCCTTTCGTCTGGCACTATATGGGGCTGGCTTTTGCTTTGGGTACTGATGGCCGCTGCAGCCAGACGGAGAAATTTATAACTATCGTTTGCCCACGATAGATTTTTTATCATAGTTTTTTTATAGTATTAATTTCAATAGTTTTTTTATAGTATTAATTTCAAATTGCTTAAGGACAGAAATACAAAAATTTTAGAAACAAATTATTTTTTAGTTGTTGATATTAGCTCTATGTCAAACAATGGGTATTAATAACTACTAGTACTACTCTGGTATTTGTCACTCTCATAAACAATCAATATTCGTTTCTTACCCCTCTATTTATAAATATAAGTATTTCTTATTGTATATCAAAGATTAAAGTTGTGAAGAAAAAATTTGTGTGTCCCTCACTAAATGAGTGATAGATAGGATGAGAGGGCGGTTGAGATAAAATAGGAAGAAATTTAAATGAGATTTAATTGATATGGCAATTAATACTTTAGAATATTTATATTTGTGGATAAACTTTAAACGTTTAGAATGTTTATGCTTATTGATCTAGGTGGTACATAATTATCATTGGATAGATAATACTTTTAAAATTTTGTGTCGCTTTTGTGCATGTGACGTGATACGTAAGGCATTGTAACATGGACGAATAACCAAAAAGGACATTTTACCCTAACCAATGGAGTCCACAGGGGTGCTAAATAGTAAGAAATCGCCTTAAATATCTGACCGTCGGTCGCACAAAATAGTACCATCGTCGTCGCCCAAGTCATGGTCATGGGAGAAAGGGCTAGCTCCAATCCAAAGCTGATAAGATGGGAGCGCCTACTCTCTCATAGACGCCTATCATCCAAATAATACCATTGCCACAATTTTAGGGTTGTAAGAGGAGTATATAGGCTCAGGTTGGGTCACAAGAAGGAGATGATAGGAGAGACGCGCCATAAAAAAAAGACTTTTTGTATTATTAGTCTGTTGCCAATGTTACATGTCACGCCATAAATGGCAAAAATAGCAAAAAAAAATAAATGTATAAGAAAAATTATAAAGCGAAAGTAGCCATTAATAAAAAATGATAAATAACTAAAATTCCGCGGACATGGTAGCGATACGTGCATTTGGTAGGTACGGTAGGTAGGCACTGTTGAGTTTATGAGAGCATGGGCGCATCTGATAACCGTAGTCTCTCGGGTACCGATACCTGGAAGAGGACACTGGCGGACTGGCCAGGCCCACTTCCATGTGTGATCGTGTACACTCGTACAGGAATCTCGATGCTTTACGTGTGAACCTGTGTGCACACGTATAGGAATCTCGATGCTTTTGGAGATGACGTAGGAGTGCGTGCTGCTGCCTGCGGATCCCAAACGCAAACGGGGTGAAAGCAGAGGCCGCCGATGGGCAGACGGCAAGGCAAAGGCACCGCGCCGGTAGCAGCGGCAGATATTTTATTGATTTTCTGAATTTTCACTTCTACGTAAAATGTTGGTCTGTTGCACACTAGTACTAGGGTTCTGGGAACACACAGACGTGAGCATCCATTGAGTATGTATATGCGTTTGATTAAGTCGGATATTATTCAGGCGTATGTAATATAGTATACACTCGTGTATACACGCATGTGTGCCACGGAGACAAGAACAGATAGTCCAGACTCCAGAACCCGGGATCCGGATCGCATCACAATGCCTTCTTTACGTATATATTCTTGTTTCTTGTGACATTTAACTTTGGCTACACTTGGAGGGGGGGGTCATAGTGTATGTAGCTATACGGAGAAATTTGCTCTCTTTTCAACGGGTTTTGTGCAAGTTTTTTCTTCATAGCTCTTTTTACGCCGCTATACAAGTTCTGCCGCACCGATCATCGCTGCACTGGAACGAAACTAATAAATGTAGATCACAGGCCGGCGGGGCTCCTCTCTGCGCCCATCACTTTCTATTACTACTATTGGTGACCAAATAACGGCATAAATAATAGTAGTAGTACTCTGCAGCTCTGTGACAATGTAGCGCGCTATAAGCGCGCAGGGACGACGGCTGCGGCGCGCAGTTCGGTACGGTGGGTGTGAATTCGGGTTTGATTCCCACCAGTGGCGGAGGACGTGAAAAAAAAAAGGGTGTGGCAATTCTGTATGATCCAGGTCCCGTAGCCCACACCGGCATTGTTCAATGGAATCACACCCATAGCCGACTGCCCCCAGTATGCCCAGACGTCAAGGCATAAGTCTTGTTTGTTCTGCTCAAACTAGAGCTCAATCGCTCGCATAGTTACTTTTTGTGTTGTGTTGGTATCTTATGAAGCCATTTAGGTATACAGCTAATTATAAGCTGTAAGGGTTTATAAGATAAAAAAAAGATACGATGGGAGTGAATATATTTCTAACAAGCATCAACTATTAATTTTATAATTTGTAAGAAGTTAATTAATTAATCACATTCAACCTGCTATAAAACCACCACTAATTAACAGCACCCAACAATTAACCTAGATTGCTCGCTGATGGAGTTGTGGACTCACACTCACCCACATTACGTAGCGCTCACGCCCAGTTGAGACAAGGTATGGCGAGTACCGGTCCTTGCCACCATGGTCCTCCGTCACCGATTCCCACGAAGTAGCATCAGGCTTCGAAAATTCTATCGTGCACACTGTTGCCTTGCGGCGCGCCCTCGCGCCCGTACGTGCGCACCGGTGCATGTGCGAGGCCAAAGTCGACGATTCTCCCGGCCCGCGTGCGGCGCCCATGTCCTTCTGTTCACCGAAAAAGGTCGCGTTTTTATCCTGACCTCGCATGTGGTGTTGGCAGCGGCCTCGGTTGAGGCTGCGAATGGGCGGGCGGGCTGGCGCGAGCCACGCACCGATCGACTGCTCGCTCGATTACCGGCCACTGCGCCCTGTCTGCTTTGTTATATGCTTTTGCTAATGAATTGCAAGCACAAAATGCCGTGTCCAGATCGGATATAAGCTAAGATGTGACATCCATACGCAGTGTCTACTGCGAGGGATTTTTGACTATTTGACACTCTACAACGACTTTGTTCTTAAATGTCATCTTTCCAGCAGCTTTTGATTATTTGACATCTGAACTAATTGGATTGTTTTTATTTTATCATTTTTTAACTACCAACTCAGCGATCCAAGTGAAAAATAATCTCACTCTTGTCTCTTTTACAATATCTCACTCCCACAGTCATCATCACCATCCCAAGGCTAGCACTACCCCGTAACAGCCTTCAACCAACCTCTCCTCCCACACCGACATTGCCGCCGTCAGGCTCTTTCCCCAACCTCTCCCTCCCCTCCCCATTCCCATTGTTGTCCATGTGCCATGACTGAATCGTCTTGTTAGCGCCATTGAACACCTTGAGCAAGAGCCGACCTTGTCTGGGAAGTAGACACTATGGCACTAGAGGAGAGTCAAGATGCCTACGATGCCAAAAAGCTGAGGCATGCCTGCAGTAATGGCGACATCAAGAAAGAGATGGTCAAGATGGGCTGGACAAGGGACATGCTGGCGAGCCCACAAACACTGTTGAGCTTGTGCTTGAGCTACAGTTGATGCACATGGGATTCCATGCCCCAAGCTCACCGGTGGCTAGATTTGAGCCCCTAAGCTCAATATGCCCAACTTTGATAGTGAGAGGCGGCAGGCTCACCATGCGGTGTTCGGTGTCAATGGTGGCATCGTCGGCTCGTCATCAAAGAAGAAGGTTGGTGTTGTCACCGTTCGCTCCTTGATGCCAATTTGTCTCTGTTAGTATCATAGATATAAGACATCTCCCATATCTGGATTAAAACACCTTAAAAATACCGCACACCTACATACATATGGACATATGTCTCTAAAGATGAATATGTATAAGACTAAAAAAGAAAATCATACCCAAATAAGGTAGGACTGTGAAGTCCGATCTGGATACGAATCAATCTACTCAGTCATATTGTCTAAAAAGTTCATCGATTTCTACTTGGAGAAGTTGATATCTACTAGTATAAATATAATAGCCTCATAGGATAAAAGGGGCATCGAATCAAATCTCAAGCCGTACACAAGCTGCATTGAACCACGATATAAGAAGATGTCTCACTGTTAATCACCGACTACATCTCACTGCATACTAGTTGATAGGTTAGATAGAGTAAATTACTTTTGTCTTGTATTCTGCGTGGTTCAAATCACCGAATACATATAAACAAGAGTAGGCTATTACTCACATCGGGAGTTTAAACCTGTATAAAAATCTTTTTATATCTTCTCATTATTATATTATGGATACCTTAATATTAGCCAAACTTTACGTCTATAAATATCACTTGTCAACAATTTCACCTTGCCATAAGCCAGATGAAGATGACATGAGCCATAGGAGGAAAAAGGGTAAAAGAGTTATTTTCTCCTTAATGTGGCTTTGAATTGCATACTTTATATCATGTCAGTAAAAGTGATAAAATAAAAACAATTCAGTAGTCCTAGTTGGTAAATAATTGAAGTTGCTAGAAAATGTGAGTGTCCTTGAAAGAGAGTGGCAAATAGTAGAAAATTCTGGTAGTGGTGTTATTGCATCTACTTATAAGCTTCTATAGATTTGATTTTATCCGCTTATAAGCTTCCATATAGGTCTGATTTTATCTTTTCTGGTGGATATAGAGATCTGTAGAATGGATATCACGCCGCTAGTTATACCAATATTTGAAATCTCAACTGGATCCGCAGTAGACGAACTCGATCAGCTACTCCCCTTCCTGACAGCGGCTCATCACCGACCCGCGTCCACGTGCGGCGGCGGCGCGCCGCCGCGCACACGGGGGAGATCTGAGGTCCATGTCCTGCCGAGCTTTTAAACAAGTCAGGGAGCCCCAGAACGCGCGTGGGCGTAGATGTTGCCACGGCTTGGGATTCGCCTCGCTCAGCTGCTCCCCGTCAGCAATGGGAATGGCGGATCTGCAGAGCGCGGCACGTGCCGGTGGCGGCTCAGTTGCTTGGTTGGTTAGCATTGATTAGCTTACTCCGTTTCGGGAGGGAAGTCAATTCGATTCGGTACGTGTCCATGTGTTAATCTGTACTGAGTGAGTACTGCTCAATGCGTAGCGTGAAAACGAATCATTAACTGACTTACTCATGCATTTGAGCCCTCAAGGCAGGCAATTAATGGAGCTACTGTAGGGGCAGCAGGCTCCAGGACAAACGCACGCACTGATGGGGGATTCTCGGCAGATGAGGAAAAAAAATCAGATATGATTAAATACACGCGACCACGCATTTATACACGATCAGGCTGCTCTCGGTAGCCTTGAATGCTGATCTTGCTGCAGGGAAGTAAGCTAGCGGCATCTCCGGACCAGGCTGAGTTTACTGATCACTATTTAACATCCGCATTTAACTCCAGGAAACTATTAATCAATCAACTGTTGTGGTAGTATTCCTTGCTTCTCCGACCCACTTGCCCTCAATCCTGCCATACTATATATCGATAGCATTTAGGTCACAAAGTAAAAACCGGGTAAATTTACATCGAGCCATGCATGAGGCCGTTGAATTACCGAAACAAACTACCAGTACGTCGCACATGTGCCTGACGTCGTCGTCTAGACTTAAAACCGAGATAGAGAAATCACACAATGACACAAGCTAGATTCCTTCCACAAGCACAACGAACAACAGACACAGAACACACGGGAGAAAAGATATTATCTCGCACCTAGCCAGACTGCGCCACTAGCAACAGCGGTAGCAGCGCATTTTAGGCCGCATCATTAGTCATCACATGCACTCCACGACGACCACACAGAAACTATGCTACAAACCTACGACGACGTCGGGCACAGAGAACGCACGCACGGCGCGCCATGCGATTGATTATATATCCACGACCGCGGCCGGCGGGGCCGCTGGTGGAGCTGCCGGCGCGTCGACGACGGCGGTGACTGGGGAGCTGCCAGCTGCTGCGCCGGCGCCGGCGGCGAGGGCAAGCAGCATCTGGCGGAGGCCGCGGGCGTACTCGAGCAGGCGGTCGACGGAGGGGATCGTCTCCGTGACCTCTTCTTGGGCCTCGAAGTCGCGGAGCCACGCGTGGAAGAGCGGGAACGCGTCGGCGTCCACGAGGCGCACGCCGGTGACCTCCTCGAACACGGCCAGCCAGTAGGAGCCGCACCCCAGCACGACGTCGAGGAAGCCAACCTGGTCGCCGCCGAAGAACCTCCGCCCCTTGAACGTCCCCTCCCGGAGCTCCGCCTCCAGAAGCGTCAGGTTGTCGTGCACCTGCTGCACCGCCGCCTCCTGGTCCTTCCCCGTCGACGCGAACACCGCCGCGACCGCCGGCCCAAGCTGCGCACATTGCACAGAAAAATGTTAATACTAGAACCTGAAGGCCATGTCAATGTGTAGCGTCACGGTGAGAGTACGCACCTTGTCGTCGGCGAAGTGACACCAGAAGCGAGCGAGGGCGCGGTCGAATGGGTCGGCGGGGAGGAGAGGGCGGCTCTCCGGCCAGCCGTCGTCGAGGTACTGGAGGATGATGACGGACTCGGCGAGCGCGTGGCCGCGGTGGACGAGCACGGGGACCTTCTTGTGCACCGGGTTGTGGCGCAGCAGCGCCTCGCTCTTGTTGCCGAGGTCCTCCTCGGCGTACTCGAACTCCAGCCCCTTGAGCCGCAGCGCCAGCTGCACCCGGTGCGTGTACGAGCTCGCCCACGACCCGAACAGCTTCAGCTCCGGCGCCAGCGCCTCCCCTCCGTTCTCCTGCTTCTCCATAGCCGCAAGGAAGTAATTACCTTCAAATGCTAGCTGGGTGCTCTGCTCGATAGTGGTTGTGTACTGATCTTGTTCTTGGCGTCTGCGGTGTTCGGCGGTATCGGAGGCTTGTTATATAGAAGCCCGCGGCGTGCTGTGGGGCCGAGGTCTATGTGGGGTATTTGGAGTGTCGTGTTGGGCCAGGGGAACCCTAGGATGGGCCGGCGGGGCAGGCTTCCTGGGCAAGGCACTGGACTTCAGACTCCCTGGGGAAGTGTGAAACCTCCTCCGTTTTTACTTTTCAGTAGTAGCATCCATTTGTTAATTACATTGACTGGGTTGGAATAATCAAGAGAGGTTCTCGCTGGTCGATTGCTGAAACTGGGAAAGGCAATACTTAAGCTGAGTTAAAAATTTTTAGCGGAACCTACGAACTATTAGCATAAATCATTATAAACTTAAAAATATATTTATTTAATATTTTAAAGAAAACTTTTTTAAAAAGTCATTCTAATTTGAAAAGTGTACTCAAGAAAAAAAACAAAGTAGATGTTCCAAAAAGCTGAAACAACTCTGAGCTTACCGACTAGGGATGGAAATGCGGTGAAAGTGAAAGGGGTGAAAAAAACTCAAAATTTATGGCTTGGATCTGCTTGTATGAAACTCAACTTAGATCGGCTCGAACTCAAAATTATAATGAGTCAAGCTAATATTTGAGCTCATGAGCTTAACGATTAGCTCATCATTATAGAAATCATCGTATATTCATATATTTAAAACTTCTTTACTAGCCTTTTAATTACATATACATTATTTATATATAAATTTAATATTATAAAGATTAATATATATAAGATATCATTTGAGCTAACCTATAAGCCGAGCTGAGCTAGCTCGTTAAGGTTAATAAGTCAAGCTAAGCTAACTCCTTATTCACCCCTATATGAAACCATGAGGAAGAAAGTCGTCGAGTCGGTTGCTGCCTTGCTGGTGAGAGCTTTGGTGGATTTACGTATGCATTACCAAGCAGAACAGCATACCTTATTCGATTTTATAATTCTTAATGGATAATGATATGGTATCCAAAACATATCTTTTAACTATAATATTTTATTATAATATATACAATAAATAAATATATGTAATAATATTTTTAATGTATATTTGTTCTCGTACATTTAAACTAAAAATTTTTAAAATTATTAATACTCATAGTTTAAAATGTAGTTTAAAACGTCAAGAGTTATAGGCGCCAGTACCGGTGAAAAACGCGAGAACAGACGCAGCCTTCGAGGATGTGTGGACTCTGACCGCGACTAGCTTGTTCCCCAATGCATATGCTTTGGCTTGCCGAACAATCCTTGATAAATTAAGTTTGTTTCACCGCGGCATCAAGCTCACCAGAGCTTCTGCGTGAAAGCTAGATCAAACAAGGTAGGAGTACATAATACACGGCCTAACAGGTCGTGTTCGTCACGACCAAATTAATCAGAAGGGAATCATACAGTGTGTTTGACCGAACACCGCCAACACCTGCCCGGCCGTTCGGCCGGCAAGAAGCATTTAAATTCTGGCTGGTATTTCGCCGTTCACGTGCTTACTCAGCTTCGACACATCAGAAGAAACCGGTCATCGTGCGTCTAGTGAGACTTCTCCACTGTGCATGCACAGCGAGCAACCGTACGCAGAAGCAGCAATAGCAAGTGGACCTGACCGACCGGACCTGACCTCTGCATGGTGGATGGCGACGCGGGGAGGCAAAAGGCGAGGCGACCGTCGGATGGGGGAAAGCAACAGGGCGCGCGGGTTGACGGCACGGCAGAAAGCTCTGTTACTCCTTCGAATTGTTTCCCTTCGAATTGTTTCCATCACGCTCTGGTGCGGCTGTGCCCGGCTGCCCTCCCGCTGTTGCATGCAAGCTTTTATCCCGTGCGAGGCATGCACGACCTGCCCCGTACTGTTTCCTTCGCACACCAATGTTTCACGCACAGTCACAATCACTGCGTTGCCGTCTAACGACGGCGCGTTGTATGTACCCGTCCGTCCGTCTTGCATCGTTTGCTCGATGTCAGTAACTGTGAGACGTCCTTGTCAACTGCAGCGCTTTGATCACTCGGGCAAGTAACGCATCCAAGGAAGATTCAGGCGACCTTGACGACTCGACTCGATCGAAGAGTGCGTAAGGTACGTATCGTCCCCCGCCTGTTGGGACAACACAAGGAATAGAGCGGTGGATGTACAATGCTGTAGAGGCATATGAGGCATGGAACTCGAGTGCTCGACCAGGCCCAGCTGTGATGCAAAAACGCAGCATCCGCTTGTGGTTGTTACAGGCGTCACAGAGGCGATCCCAGATCGGCAGTGCCCGGCCGGGCGGCCGGCGCAGCCGAGCAGGGAGCCAGTGATACCGGATAACCGGATACGCGCTATTAGCTTGCAGAGGCCACTTTTGCAGCACGCAATGATGCAAATACGCGGCTCATGTGTGTGATGGCCGGCTGGCCTACTTTTCTCCGGGAAACAGGCGAACGCGGGGTGCTCAGCGATATGCAACAGCCTGCAGAGTGCAGACGTCCACGACGCAGCAAGCAACCGAATCTTACACGACACGGCATGTGCAGCGCAGTAGCGTCAATGCTTGCCAAGCGCTTTTTAGCAGAGTTTTACCACCGCGATCGTGCAAGCGCTCGCACGTACTCTCGTACCATGCATCGTACGTACTATACGTGCTCCACGACCGGAATACATCCAACGATCGTCTGATGTATCCTGTTGCTTGGCTGCTATCGTTGCCTCAGCAGCAGGATCTCTCTGCCCGGCATCGCGGCTTGGCAGCATTCCGGATACGTACGTGTGATCGATGAATGATGAACATGCATAGTACCATACACACATGTCACATGCTAACCCCAGCTAGCTAGCTAGCATTAGCCTAGCAAGGGCCTTTTTTTGGGGTGTCACAGCTGCTACATGTACGTGGCGATGACGTGGTGCCTGATCGATCGGTAACGGACCAGCGGGTGTTGAGTGACGACGCATCGATCGTGGGCTCAATGCTTCGTTCGGTTATGCTCTGTGTCGCGCAGTAGAGCTAGCGATGCAGGCCGAGTGTAGCCCAATCCAAACGTGCTCAATTAGTGGCCCAAAAGCCCACGCCTAAACCCCCAAACACACCTCGTTTTTACGGTGTTTGCCCCTGTCAATCCCCCACGCCGCGAGTTTCCGCGATGTTGGCCGCCGTCCGGCGCCGCCTCCTCCTCCTCCGCTTCTTCTTCTCCGCCGTCGCCGCTGCCTCCACCTCCACCTCCGGAGACCCAACGGTCGTCTCCTACCTGATATACTCCTGTGGCCTATCCCCTGCCGCCGCCACCGCGCCCTCTGTCCACCTCGCCTCTACGGACTTCACCAGCAACGCCGACGCCACCCTCGCGCTGCTCCGCCGCTATGGGTTCACCGACGCCGACATCGCCGCCACTGTCCGAGG
The DNA here is from genome assembly GCA_030770085.1 of Oryza coarctata. Taxonomy (NCBI): domain Eukaryota; kingdom Viridiplantae; phylum Streptophyta; class Magnoliopsida; order Poales; family Poaceae; genus Oryza; species Oryza coarctata. Next base: position 14,451,552 of record CM061471.1, read on the forward strand.
GCTCTCCAGGGTTCTCGCATCAGACCCCACCCGGACCCTCCAGCCCAAGCTCGACTTCCTCCTCTCCGTCGGCATCACCGCGCCGCTCCTCCCCCGGGTCGTCTCCCTCACCCCTGTCATCCTCCACCGCAGCGCCGAGGCCCACCTCGGCCCGCTCTTCGGCTCCCTCCGCAAGGTCCTCGGCTCCGACTCGAGCATCGTCGCCGCGCTCCGCCAGATGCCGCTCGCCATTCGCTGCAGCCCCAAGGCCACCTTCCTCCGGACGATCCCCGTGCTCCGCGACGTCCATGGCCTTACGCCCAGCGAGGTGTCCATGCTCGTCGCCATCCAGCCCGGCTCCATCCTTCTGGATCCTGACCGCGATGGAGATATCGTCCAGGCCGTCAAGAACGCCGGCGTCGAGCCAGGCAGTCCCATGTTCGTCCACATCTTCGCTGCCTTCTCCAAGCTGAAGGCCCCTACACTGGAGAACTAGTTCGCGATCTACCGGAGCCTAGGCTTCGACAAGGACGACGTCATCGTGATGCTGCGGCGGTACCCAACCACGATAGGGGTCTCGGAGGAGAAGCTGAAGAAGACCATCGGCTTCTTGATCGGCAAGGCAGGGCTGAGCCATGAGGACATCGTCACATACCCGAACTTGCTGTCGCGGAGCCTGGACTCCCATGGCAGGAGGTGCGCGGTGCTCGCCGTGCTGAGGAGGGAAGGGAAGCCGGAGGGGCAGCGCCGCGTGCCCATGGTGCTTGGGGCCAGCTTCGCACGGTTCATGAAGGCATACGTGCGGCAGTACGAGAGTGAGGCCCCCGATGTCTTCAATGGCGAGACATTGGTGGGTCGGAGAAGAAGCCACTGCGGCAGGGGAAGATCAGAAGGTGAATATATGATGTGCATTTTGGGCTGTTGCCATCATCCATTGTTGATTTGTTGTCCACTTGTTTTGCTTCTTCTTGGTAGGACGATCGCCGCCGGCCATTGAACGTTGTCTTGCCGTTGCTACAAGATCAGCACTTTAGCGATGAAACACTGAAACCCCATCGAGATCGAACCGTACGTGTAACAATTGTCTAACCGGGAACACGTGTCTAACTGGGAACATGTTTGCATTAACAGTTCAAATTTCAATTATGAGCATTTGCGTTAGTAGGTGTTCGGTCTAGTGCTCAATTTATGTGTCTACTCTCGGTTTGAAATTGGTTTTTTACATATTCTCGTCGTTTTTTTATTAGAAGTTACTTTTAATTTGCAGTAAATCAAACTTTCCGACCAAATCTATAAAAATATAATAATATTTTTAACACAATAAACGTACTATACACATATATTTAGTAATGGATTTAATAAAACTAATTTAGAGTTGTAGATAAAATAAATCTAAAGTGAAGAGAGTAGTACACTTGAGGGTAACGAGGCCGTATTGTTTTGCAGACATTTGTATACTCCTTGGAAATTTGTTCTTGTTTGTTGGAATTCAACTTTAACCCAAGCTGTGAATTTGGGACTGGCGGATGAAATTATAGGAACTGCACATTTTCAGACATGCGATAATGCCGTCACTCCCTGTTAGTACTAAGGGCAATTCATTTGCAGAAGCATGTTTAATTAATTATTTGCTGTTTGTTTCTCTGTTCTACTTCTCATTGAGTATGAGTATAGCACAGAATATGGAAGGCATGAAAAATGTTGATTAGGGCTGGTCGTCATCCATTAGATGACCTTCGATATGGGCCAAGCCGATTGTTTCGATCATGAGCCGAAAGGGTTGACGCCTTAACGTGAGTGTAGCCCAATTATTCCATACACATTAAGCCCGGCCAAGTTATTCTACTGAAGCCTTAGGACTGAAATCAAGTGGTTTGTGCTTTTTGTTGCAGCTGCTTTCTTTTTTCTAGAAGACCCCAAACCTAGATAAGGCACGATATGGATCAGCCAATGACATCCTCATGAGAGGACAAGGCAGCCCATTAGGTGCGTGCAATGCGACCAAAGCACCAAACCACGAACAGCTTGTCTCTCGTTCTCCGTGCTGCGAACTTGCGATCGAGAGGGCAGATGACCTCTGACCTGTGAGCCCGTAGTGTGAGCTCGACGGCGACCCATGCATAATTGTGTTTTCTCATGCCCTGCCCTTCCATCCCTCCTAGCCAATATGCTCATGCTTGAAGTTTGTGTTCTTGCATGTTTACTTCCGTGGCTGACGAACAGTGAGTACAAAACCATACACTGATACTGTGATACACATTCGTATTCTTACACTGACTATATAATTGGCTGTTTTATCGATAAGGCCATCGACCTGGTCAAGAGTCAGGACCCACAGGTCGAAACATGCATGATACAATCTCAAGCTGTCAAACTGTGAAGCAGGCCATGCTTGGATGAAGCGGCCGAACATGAGAACATGCACGGTACCTAGCGCCGGACGCGGAGCAGCCTGCCACATGGTGCAGGTACGCTGCTGATTGGAGTATGAATTTGTGATAGGGATCGGGACATGGACTGATGACTCATTCATGGTCCTCATGGACAGTAGACCAAAGGATCCTATGCCTTATTCTCTTTACGATGTCGGTATCTGTTATCCCGAGCTGAATGAGTGCATGGAAAATGGATCTCTAAACTTCAGGTTGCTAGTATTTCACATCCTGCACAGACAAAAGGAATAAAACAGTACCAGTTACCATCTACGTTGTAGTAGCGATCAGACAGTACAAGAACAATTATACTATCGTTCATCTGAAATAAATAGTAAATGAATGAACTATCAGTGAACAATTGTGCTCTGTCAACACATGGGTAATAGAATCTTGGAACAATATTACAATGCCAGGGTTCCAGCAGAAGCGGTATCCTTCTGGTATGAACCGAATATGTTAACAAATTATTTGGAACCTTGGTAGTATTTTAAGTAAAATTTTCAGGGATATATCCACGCAGGAAGATTTCTTATTTATGTAGTAGCAATTTGGACAAATCAAAACGGCTCACTGTTCGGCTTACTACATAAAGCCAGCAGAGCAATGCGATGCAGATGCTAATAAGATTATCCTGTGATATACAGGTGAACCTGTTTTGCTCGTTTTTGTAAGCTTGCAAAGCTGCATGTGAAGTATGTAGGGTTCGTTGTTATTGCAAATAATCTATACACTGATTGCCTAATATAATTGCAGGTTTGCAACACGCAGAAGAATAATCAAGAAATTGACATGTCTGGATCAGGGAGAGGTGGGGGATCAGAGATAGGATAGCTGAAGCGATTGATGCCTAAACCAAGAAACACGCAAAGATTAGACAATGATCCGCGAGCTAATTAAGGGTTGCCTGATTGTATACTGCCTTGTTGTCATTAATGCTACTCGCCACCTTTCAGTGGTTGCTGGAAAATTGCAGTATCACATCGTTGTGCATGCATATCCTAGCTGTCGTGGTCTCTTTGGTGGATGGTTGAAGGTTTCCTAGCTGTCGTGGTCTCTTTGGTGGATGGGTGAAGGTTTCAATTGCACCTGCGCTGGTAGACAGCGCCAGAACAATTTTTTCAAATGTCTGAATTATTGAGCATTATTCATGATAGTTTTGGTTAGTAATTTGGATATTATATATCTTCAGAGTTGCATTCTTAATACTTTTGAGATACTTAGTGTTGGCTATCATAGTGTCATGCAGCAACTGAGACATCTGCAGAAACTTTATTAAAGCAGTAAACGCCCTGATTAAAGGCACAATTTTGAAGTACTATTTTTCCCACGTGGAAGTGTATTTTTTGTCAAGAAAACAAAATATATTGTATATTTGTATAGTTTCTATCTTTTTTATATTTTACACGGATTACAAGATCAGTGAAAAGTTATCTCGGTGCCTTGAAATGTCCATGATTTTGCCTATTGATAATTCTCAATGATTTTTTTTTCAATATATGGAGGGGTCACGGGCGCACCCATTAGTAAATTGCTAGCCTTTATTCAATAGAAAATTCATCCCTAAATCTTGCAGATTTTGAACCACTAGATGTGCTTTATGAATTGTACTCTAGACCTTTATTCTTCAACTTTGATGACCTTCTCTTCTTCTCTGATACCAACAATACCCTGAACTTCGATAGAGAACCTACGAATTAGAGTCCTAGGTTGAAATGGGGGTGGGAGAAGAGGAAAGCAGAGGGTGGCCTAGTGGTGGGTGGTGCACACTTACGGGCAGCGAGGGGTTGAAGCTGTGAGGATGGAGGAGGACGATGGGCTGACGTTGATGGCAAGGGCAAAGCAAACTTGTGGTTAGGAGGTGGTGGCTAGTAGTGACAGATCTAGTGCGGGGCGAGGGCACCTCGCCGCTGTCTTGAGGAGGAAGAGAGGAGGAGGAGGAAGGTAGGAGAGGGAGGAGGCCAACCAGGGGGACCTCGTCAGCACCATTAACGCATTTCTAGCAGCCGGCAAAGTCGAGTGGTGGTGACTGTAGATTTGATGAGGTGTTCGGAAGCATTATATCAAGCCGTAGTGCAGTGGTTGGGAGGAAGAAGAAAAGGAGAAGGGGATTAGGGTTTGGGGGGATTTACACAAATCTTAAAGCGATCTAATGGTCTAAAATTTATAAGATATAAGGGGTTGTTTTCTATCAAATATAGAGTAGACGTCCCACGCATTAACATGCAAATATAGATTATCCAAACTAGAATAGTAGAATTAGGTGTTGATGAGAGGATGGAAACAGGAGAAATGGCTACGCCGAGCCAACACTTGCATGTGATATGATTGGACACAATCCTGTTTTGCCAAAGCTGATTATTTGGTTGAGCTTTTACTTCTCTTTGGAGTGAAATTGTAATTCCTCAAAGGTAAAATCCTTATTTGCCCTTATTCTCTCAATGATGCGTGGGTTCAGGACTCAATGTCAGCTTATACCCATGTCCTTTCAGACGTGCTAGAACAAACCCATTAACCTTATGAGATTCTACTAAAATATAATATAATTGTATTGGTGTAAGTATAGACCAGTATTATAATCTTTGAGCCATTTCAGCACTTAGTGCATCAACAGTGTTTACTACCAACCCAATGAATAAAATTGGGCTATATCATTTGGTATTTGCTGTTGAAGGAGCTACAATGGTAAATAATAAAAGTGTGAATTAAGTTGGGGTCCACCATCCACTAGCAATAATAAGAGGGAAGAGAGAACTCATTTGTTTATTTCTTATTGCTAGGTAGTAGCACTACGGTATGGTATTTGCTACTTACTTGTATACAATGTTTATACATAGATAGTAAGACTACATTTAGTGTTTATTGACTATTTTTGGAGTACATTGTGATGTCCCAACCAAGATATGATATGGTTCCTTGTTACAATTGCTTTACAATGTTCTTGACGGCTTGGTATTGAATTGAGAAACATTGATGTTAAGTCTTCTTCCTTCAAAGTTCAGACTGGATACATCAATTTTGTCAACATTAATGATTTTAAGTATGACATGTTGGATGGAAATTCGTGGGGCGATTGGCTTTGGACGCAAATCAACACAAAAGGCAAAAGGGTGATTTAGAATGATTATACGTACGAACACCCATAGGTGATTTTCATTTTTTTAGTGTGTTGCTTGGTATCCTGGTTAATCTTTGAATTATAACCTTAAGCTGATTTTATTTTAGAGTAAATTACACGGTCGGTCTTTGTGTGGCTAATCATCAAACCCTCAAAATACAGATAACTTATTAAAATGTGTCATTCCGATTCTAAATTGCCATAGCCCCTTCGAGATTTAATGTGGCGATAACATGGTATGTCGTATGGACATTGATGTGTCATCATCACTAACTCTATATGATTGATAAATAGAGCCCACTTAATAATTTTTTTCCTTTCCTTTCTTTTATTTCTTCCTTCGTTCTTTTAGTCCCTTGGCTAGATGGAGATGGATGCTGCCAGCGTGATGCTAAAGCCCACAATCAAGGTCGCCAATGGCCACCTCGTCAAGCTCGAGCTTGCAAAGCGTGGCCTCCCTAGCATGCATAGTCTCCTTGGCGCTAAGACGTGGACCTTCACTACCTCAGCGCGCTCGGCCAACTTTGGCGTGCACGTGGCCTGGTTCTGAACGAGCACTCGCTGCTCCAGTGTGTTTGTTAGTGATCTAGATATGGCATATCTCCTATACCTGGACTAAAGAATCTTTAAAAATACTGCATAACTATATACATATAGATAGGTGTCTCTAAAGATCGAAGTGTGTACGACTAAGGAAGGAAACTGTGCTAGATTAAGATAAGACCGTGAAGTCCGATCAGAGTATGAATTAATCTAATTGGTCGTATTGCTTAAAGAGTTTTATTTAGAGAAGGCAACATATATTGGTATAAATACAATAGTCCCCTAGGAGGAGAGGGCATTGAATCAAATCTCAAGCCATACACAAGCCACATGAGACAAGATCTAAGGAGCTACTTCGCTGCTAGTCGCCAACTATATCTCGTTGAATACTAGTTGATAGGCTAGATAGAGTAGATTGCTCCTGCCTTATACTCTATGTGGTTTAAATCGTCGAATATATATAAACAGGAGTAGTGCTATTACTCACATCGATAGACCAAATCTATATAAAAATCTCTCCATGTCTTCTTCTTACTACTATCTCGTGGGTACCTTGGCTTTAACCAAACTCTATGCCTATAAATACCGTTGTTGGTTAACACCTGTTAACAATGTTCTTCTCCTCGCTCACCGAAGCGACCTCTGACCACAACCACTAGAGCTCGTGACGCCTACTACCTCTATCACCGTTGGTTGACACGAAAGGGCCAAAATCCTAGTACGATCACCGAAGAGAAATTTTGAAATTCATCGCCACCTTTGGACCTCTTACAAAATTTAAGGTAGAATTATCATCTTCATATCCTTTCCACCATTTCCCCTCTCCTTCCTCGTCGTGATAGCCACCAGATCTTATCGACACCATCCTCGATCGTCGCCTCTACCCTGCCCTGCTCTAGCCCCCTGGTGGTTGTCGCTCCTAGCCACCTCAAGTCTAACTGCCGTCACTAAGGGCACCACCTTGTCCCCCTGGTGTTCCCTCAACCCGTCCTCAATGTTGGAAGTTCACCGAAGCCACTGCCTCCATGAGCATTGTCACCTCCTTCCTCTCTTTACCACGGTTAGCTTAGCCGCTGGAACTCTAACTTCAAGCAACCCATGAAATGGAAACCTCATGTCTGGGAACATGTGGCACTCCTTTGTTCCCATTCTTTTCTCCACAAGCACCATCACTTTCTTGCTAACATTGTTGATCCCTAGATTTGCAACTGGACGTTCTGACCAATACAAACATCTCTTTAAGAACTGAAGACAGTACTGAGTTCGTGATCCTTAGGGACGTATTCTCATCAAGACATTATTGCTGCTCCCATAGCCCTATCCTCACTTTCCCTGCCTCCTCTCTATCCTTCCATATGTAGATATCGCCGCTGAAGCCCGACGTCCTTTAAAAGGTCAACTATAGGAGATAGAGGTGAGGAAGAGATGAGAAAGAAAGAAATAATGGATAGACCAGCATATGGACCTTACCGCCTTGCGTGGGACTCACATGCGAGGACCTAAGTCTATGGGAATCCATAATGGCACACTGGTGCGTGGAGTGGGTTAGACTAGTTTAGAACAGTAATAACACCTAAAATGTGTTCGAAGAACTGAAAATGTATTTTAAGAGTTCGAGAATCTTGATAGCATAGCCAAATAAATTTAGAAACTGCCTGGACACTTTACTCTTTATTTAAAATAAATTGGATTTTGCAATTAGTTTTTGGGGTTTACTCCATACAGATCTCTTTTTATGACTTGTTAAGAATACAAGTAAAAGATTTATTTAAAAATATTATTGAATTAAACTTTAAAATTTAAAACCGATTTGGAATATATTCCCAATCTGAAATACTCCTAGTCAGTACAAAATTCTGTTTTGCATGTATGATCACGCATTACGCTTGTAAAAGAGGAGCCTACCCACGCTCCGTTGGGCGATTTTCATAAGCTTTCGCGAAAAGAATTACAGGCAACGAACAAAAATCCATCTCTGCCCCTGCTCTCTAAATGTCCCCGTGCCTCCAATACCTTGCTTCACAATCACGGTGATTCCACGTCTGGCCCCGCGCCCCCACCCGAAAAATTTCAAAATCCAAAAGCGAGCAATGGGCCACCCGGCGCTGACGCGCGGGACCGTCCGATCACCCATCCAACGGCCAGGATCTCCCATCGCGCCTCCTTGGAGGGAAACTGCCTGCGCCGTCCGATCCCGAGCCCTAGCCCCCACGCTCCGCTATAAAAAAACCCGCCCCCATTCCGACGGCCTCCCAGGGATAATGCGCTCACACACTGTCCAATCCTAACCTCTCCCAAAATTAGCCCGATCCGATCGTTTCCTACCCCTGATTCGAGGCAAATTCCGCAACAACAATCTTTCGCTTCGCGCCCCTTCCCGAATTATCTAGCGCCCCAAGCTTTCCGGTGATTATTTGGGGTTCGATTGATTCGTTTGTTTTGGGATTATTGACGTGTTGTCGGTGGGATTGGAAGTTTTGTTTGGTCCGATTGGTTCGTTTGTTCGGGGATTCTTGCGGTGTCCTTGGTGGGATCGGGAGTTGTTGTTCTTGCCCTGCTCCATGCTCCGATTTTAGCGTTGGAATTTCAGGTCTCACCCAACGTGACGTTTCTGGGCTATTCTGCAGGTAAGGTGAGGACAAGATGAGGGAGATCTTGCACATCCAGGGCGGGCAGTGCGGGAACCAGATTGGCTCCAAGTTCTGGGAGGTTGTGTGCGACGAGCATGGCATCGACCCGACGGGGAGGTACGTGGGCACGTCGGACCTGCAGCTGGAGCGCGTGAACGTCTACTACAACGAGGCGTCGTGCGGTCGGTTCGTGCCGCGCGCCGTGCTCATGGACCTGGAGCCCGGCACCATGGACTCCGTCCGCACGGGGCCCTACGGCCAGATCTTCCGCCCCGACAACTTCGTATTCGGCCAGTCCGGCGCCGGCAACAACTGGGCCAAGGGCCACTACACCGAGGGCGCCGAGCTCATCGACTCCGTCCTCGATGTCGTCCGCAAGGAGGCCGAGAATTGCGACTGCCTCCAAGGTATTACCCCTATCTCTTTCTGGAACTATTTCTTGAATTCTTTCCATGGAAATTGGTGACCGAATTCTGTTCTGGGCTTGCGGGTGGTCAGGTTTCCAGGTGTGCCACTCGCTTGGTGGTGGCACCGGCTCCGGCATGGGCACGCTGCTGATCTCCAAGATCAGGGAGGAGTACCCGGACAGGATGATGCTGACCTTCTCCGTGTTCCCGTCGCCCAAGGTGTCGGACACGGTGGTGGAGCCCTACAACGCCACGCTCTCCGTCCACCAGCTCGTGGAGAACGCCGATGAGTGCATGGTGCTCGACAACGAGGCGCTCTACGACATCTGCTTCCGCACCCTCAAGCTGACAACTCCTAGCTGTAAGCATATTTGTACCATCAATTACCTGTTTTAGTCATTAAGTTGTTTTACTGAATCATATGATCATTTCTGCAATATTATGAGCTATTTTAGTTTTACTATTCATCTTAAGTGTTTTTTGCTTTATGGAAAAAAGGTTGTCGTCTGTCATTCTCGTTTCACCAGTGCAAAGTTACTGCTTGACATATCCAAAATGTTGCGAGGAGCTTATTAGCTTAATCATCCTAATTAGGTGATGGCAGCTGAATTAGTTTGGTCCCCTGTAAAGGAATATTTGTGTTGGGTTTGTATTATATCATTATATGTAGTTGGTGTGCTCAACTTGTTTATCCAACCAACCCCTAGTTGAAAGAGTCGACTTAGTAGAAGTACTGACAAAGAACAAACTGCGAACTGGTATTGTGACCTGAAGGTCTGTTGTTGGGTATGACTTGAGGGCTGTTTTCTACACCTATATCAATGAGTTAGTTTCCAGCATAACAATTAAGAAAGATGTTTCCATCATTTTCTTTAGGTGTGAAATTAGAAATGAATACCGAAAATTTTCTTGTAAAGTTTACAATGAAACCAAAACACCAGTGCAGCTCTGATGCATTCTAAGAGCACACATTAGTACAGTTTGGTTTTGCTGCTAATTTATACATTTCATAATCTTTTATGTAGTAACTTTTGTTATGATTAAAATCCAGCTGATATGTTATTTTTATGTGCCAGCCGATATGTTTAATTTATGTGCTACCGTTCATCTGAATCTTGATTTTGTTGGACAGTCGGTGATCTGAACCACTTGATCAGTGCCACCATGAGTGGTGTTACCTGCTGCCTGCGCTTCCCAGGACAGCTGAACTCTGATCTCCGCAAGCTCGCTGTCAATCTGATCCCCTTCCCGCGGCTCCACTTCTTCATGGTGGGCTTTGCGCCGCTCACCTCGCGCGGCTCGCAGCAGTACCGTGCCCTCACCGTCCCTGAGCTCACCCAGCAGATGTGGGACGCCAAGAACATGATGTGCGCGGCTGACCCGCGCCATGGTCGTTATCTGACGGCCTCGGCCATGTTCCGTGGCAAGATGAGCACCAAGGAGGTGGACGAGCAGATGATCAACGTGCAGAATAAGAACTCGTCCTACTTCGTGGAGTGGATCCCGAATAACGTCAAATCGAGCGTGTGTGACATCCCGCCGCGCGGCCTCTCCATGGCATCCACGTTCGTCGGCAACTCCACTTCGATCCAGGAGATGTTCCGCCGCGTGAGCGAGCAGTTCACGGCCATGTTCAGGAGGAAGGCTTTCTTGCATTGGTACACGGGTGAGGGCATGGACGAGATGGAGTTCACTGAGGCGGAGAGCAACATGAACGACCTCGTCTCCGAGTACCAGCAGTATCAGGACGCCACCGCCGATGAGGAGGGCGAGTACGAGGAAGAAGAGGATGCGATGCATGAGTAGAGCTGGGCAATGATACCTCATATCCTACCCGTTGTTACCTATATGTTTGCCTGAACATAATCGCAGTTACTACCATACTACCTCTGCATCTTAATTTGCTGCTTGTTTGTATGCTATTGCGTGTATCAGAAGTGCGTACTGGTTCCCTATGCAAGTCTTGGCTATTGATGTTCTGTTTGCTTGCTTACAATGCTGAGTGAAACATTGCTACTCCGATTGAAAGAATGATGGGAATTTTTTGGAACTCAAGTTTTTTAAAGGATTTAGTTCAGTTCCTTTGAAAATCTTTCAAAATTCTTTTGTTCTAAAGAAGACTTTGTGGAACCCGAACTGAAATGGTGAAATGTATGGAAGCACTAATCAACTGTAATCTGCATTCAATGGGAACTAGTAGAGGACCGGAAGACTGATCGAGAGTGATTAGCCAAGGTTGTCTTCACGGAAATTTTCACCCTTCACTCTGACGGGATTGCCCATCCATTTCACTCTCAGGCCTTGTTTAGATAGACCACAACCGTGGCCCACCTAAATAGATGGGCAGGAAATATTATTCAAAATACCGGCCCATCCACATTAATGGGTCAGAATTATGGTCCATCCAAACAAGATCATAAACCTAATTTTGTAATCTAGAAATATTCTCTTTGTACTACAATACTTATCGTCCTATGTTGTTTAACATATATTAAGGTTAGGATAAAAAACTATAGTGTTTCTTATTAAAAATTAATATATGTTTGGAGGTGAGATCTTAGTTAGGAATAGAATATGAAGAAATTTGAATTGAAAATGATTTATATGTAAGTAATACTTCAAAGCGACAAATATTAGAATAAATTTTAAATGCTAGAAAGAAAACTATTTTAGAATGAATAAAGTATATTATATTCTATAGTACTGCTATTTGCAAGGCAAGGTAATTACCGTAACTTATTGCCACGAGCGTCATAAAACAACAATAGACGAGTATGAAAGTAATTTGGTTAGAAAACTAGAAAACTACAATAGATTTTAGAAAAAGAACAATCAATGAAAATAGGAGGTCATTTATAATGAAACAACAAATAACAAAATTATCAAATGCATCCGTTCTCGGAACCACCTGAGGACACAACTTTTTTTTCTTTTTGCAAGCAATATTGATTAGGAAATTAAATTACACTGCCAACTATAGATGGTTTCGCTACAGAAAGCAATGAGAAAGCATATAACCTGAATACTTCGCAAAGATTGCAAGTTGATGGGCTAGCTTATTTTTTCTACATAGGATGAGATAACTTATTGCAATCACCATCTATTACTTCTAGAGAAACCACCATGGATGGCTTTGGCTCCAAGGTATAAAACCTTTTATAGAGAAAATGATCTCTAGTTCTTCACGTTGATACATCATTGACCACGATCATGCCTATATTGCATCAGCTCTAAACACCAAACTGCCATCACATCCTTTTGACATTTGTTCAATCAGTCTCACATTTCCCATGGTATACTTACTCATAAATTTATGTTAGCATATTAAGAGCCATGCACATGATATTGACAATGAATTAAATTGAGAATACATGGCTTTTGAAAACATATCATAATGACCGGTGTAATGAAGACCCTCGATTATGCATACAGTTTGCACAAACATGATAGAAGAACATTAAGGAATAAGAAACTTTGCCACGGCAAATTTTGGACTGTATGGGATGAACAATTAATTGCAGTAAATTCCATATTTACGTTGAGCCTCTTATCTTGTAAATTGGTAAGTTAAAAAAATCTAATATAAAGGGCGATAAAATGAAAGATTAACTTAAAGACTGACCGATTCCTCAAACATTTCTTCGTAGAGAATGATCTCAGCATAAATCACATAAGTTGTACTAACTTCCTTTTTAACTAAAGGGCACAACGATTGTCATTTCTTCAATTTCTATTTCTTGTTACTAAATATAGCAACCGGCTTTTACATACATGGTCTCGTAACATTGGAGTGGCTAATAACTCAAGCTATATAAGGAAATGGACTTAACTGTCAGGTAGACACAATTCAGATTTGCCAATGCAATAACCATGGGTTCTACCAACGATCACCAAATGTCAAAATTAGGAAAAAGAGTAACACAAATGAACCAAGGTAAGCTTAAAAAAGGACAAAGAGCTAATTATCAATATCCAATATATGAAAAGGTAATAGAATCAAACCCACCTATAAAGTGTGGTGTCGCTTTGTACTAGATTGAGATGGAGCCTCAAGCACTATCATGGTTACTCGTGAACTACAAAATAAATTTTGTTGGTCAATTGATGAACCATATGTTGACATGTATTATATCACATACAGAGAGAACTGTAGTAGCAGAGGATAAAGTGTGTGACTTGCGACTCTCATCAGTGATCTTTGCATCAAACAGAATAATAAAGCGGCAAGTAGCTCACCGGCCCATTATTCAATCACACAAGTAGGATAGGCATGGCAGCTGACCAATTGCACATCTTGATCTAATTCGTTGGAAATTCTATTTTATGACATAGGTAGGAAATAAGGCTAGTCAACTCCACAGCATGACTGCACAGGCAAATTAGTAAGAGAAAAGATTTACATGCGAGCTAGAAAATTTATAGGTGCTCTTTGCTATCGTTGCCAAGGGTGTTTTTTCCTGTAATAAGTGTGGCCGCAAAATGCTACGGTAGGAGAGTGAAGGAGGAAAAGACCTACCGTTTTTACAATCGCCCCCCTTACCACCCTTTGCTTAGGCATTTTTTACCCTTAGGAACCTGCGGGGCCTGACAATTTTACAGGTGGCTCTCTTGTCGTACTTCAGAGGGATGTTTTCTCATTGGCTCAACTAGCTGATAGGTTCGCTTCGCCTTTATCATATCCAGAGTGGCATCGGCTTTGTAGCCGATGTGTCTTTTATATGATTTCTTACTACTTCATATATGTCTTTATCGGCTTTCTAGCCGATGAACGATCATTACATCTTTTATTGACTACTAGGAGGGATCCTATGCGCTTTGCTTTAAATACCCTTTGATGCCTCCATCGGCTCTACGGCCGATGGATCAGCATCTCGCTTTCACCACACCCGGAGCCATCATATTCTTCGTCGATATCTGTCTACGCCTTCATCATCTCCCTAGCCGATGGAAGAGTGTCCCGATCCCTATCGGTGATCAGCCGATAGCAGGAGCCATCCTGACGTGGCCGATGACCACCTCGATCCTATCAGTGGCCAGCCGACAACAAGAGCTCGTATCGGCCCATCGTCCGACTGACCCGTTCGCCTTATCTCTTTATCAATTATAGGGTCAAATTGACTGGCACGCCTGCACCCGCACCGTCGTGCCGGAACCGAGCAAACCTCACGGGCCCCGATGCACGTACCTCGAGCCATGGAGAGAAGCCGATCGGCCTGCACGGGAGCTAAGCAGACATCCTAGGTATCGGCGTGTTCATGCTACGCGCGCAAGATCCGGCATGAACAACTGGTTAACGACCCCAGATGTGTTGCGATAGTTTGGTATGCAGCAGCTCTACCATATACTAATCATGCCAACTATTGTACGGTACATATTTCCGTTAGGTCCATGAAATTTTAGTTTGTATTGTTCAAACATTTTTCTCACAGGATTCTAGGCTATATCACTATAGATCGCTGCAGTCAATGGTAGATCTAAGTAGGTTACCTTTGGATGGGTACACAACTCCTTCATCCATGATAACCTAATAGCAGATTAGGACATGCTCGACTCCTCCTAGCTTATAGAAGCTCCGCCACTGCACATATAGGAGTTGCCTACCTCGACTCCTCTACAGCAGACCCAGGTTAGCCATGGCATCCTAGCCAACTGCCTCACCTACTCCTAGGGTCATGTGATAGCGCAGGAGAGAAGATTGACGAGGAGTAGAGGCTAGGTCTTGGGTCAGTAGTACGTTGTATCAGTTGTATTTACTGTTTATACTACATTGTATTTACTATTTCGGCTCTACGTATCTACATAATTTACTATGCATTAATACCATTTTATTTTCACTCTTTATTATTTACGCATGACTATCGGTATTTTATGACAACCAACTTTTGACGTCTTCCCTATTACTGCTGAGTCACAATCAACTCTCAGTAATACTAGCCAATATTCGGCATGTGACCGTCATATTGCTTTCAATACAATCCAACAACCAACTTTTAGTGTGTTAAAGTCATGTCATGTTCAAAGTATTTTTGCAGGCAGTGCACTTTCTGCGCGTGCATGTTATGTCGTTTTCAATGATTTCAGTTATGTCTTCCACACCTAATATAACCCATGCTATATAAGACCCTTGTTTGCATGATGAATCTTAAGTTTTTTGCCCGCTGATACCCTTGCAAATATCGTACCACATGTTTTCTCTATCTCCTATGACATCAAAAAATAATGGTTGCTAAACACGCTTTCACTGAGAATCTGGACTGGAGAATGTATCCTTTGGCTAGGCTAATTCCATATTGGTGTGACCATCCATTCTTTAAATGTGGTGATCCATACTAGCTTATGACATCTTGAGACCCATCACTTATGGGCGAAGATTCTTTGAGTGCCCAAACCATTATCATGAGGTATGGTTTATATGTCTCTATTTTTTCAATTATTCCTTATCACAATATTTTCTTTGAACTAATATATTGTTTGTCAGATCCACGGAAGGATGCATAACTTTATTCAGTGGCTTGATTAAAAAAATCTAGTATTTGACTCCAGCCATTCGTTCTTCGAGAGCCATTATTTTTTTTCTTAAAATCAAATGAACAATACATAAAAAGAAAGAAGAAGTACATATGATGTCTACGAGCCGAATGGTCAGACTAGAGGCTACAACCTCTTATACTACCTCTAGGGTGGGAGTGTTCTAAGTACGCTTATAATGATCATTGTCAGGTGGTGAGGTTAATAAGTGACATACTTTTGGTAGAAGTTAATTTATTTGTCCAAATATTCTTAACGACAATTTCATTATAAGTTCGCTATACATCTATCTAATTTGCTTTAATTTTATTATCACCTTAACTATAATAGCTTTGTATACACCTTTTCCAATAGGAACCACCAAGAAGTTGCAAATTCAAACAATGTATATACGTGTTGAAATCATCGTATAAATCTATAGCCTGAAATAATTGAATAATATATGCAAGCCAAAGTGAAGTACGAATGAAGAGTCGGCTCCTCTATCAATGAATGATTATAAGTGAACAATAGATAATGATTTCTATAAGTTTTAAATAGGCATCCATACTATATTATCTGTTACATTATTTATATTACGTCTATGTTTTATCCGTAAATTGTATAATATTTTTATCACTATTATCTAAATAATATCAACATCTAAACCAATTAATCATATGGCCCTCTAATTAATAGTGTAATAATTTTTTAGTATTAATAATGAGTTCTTGTATAATTTAGTCATGTTAATTATATTTTCTACGTACTACTAAATATTCTTTACAATTAAATCTCTAAACAAAATAGATTTATTTAAAATCTCTGTTTTTATCTTTTGAATATCTATACGGTAGAAAAAAAACTCTAATAGGGATGGCAAGAGGACCATTTCCAAAATTATTACCCCTTCCTCTCCTATAGATAGCACGGTTAGTTTTGCAGATGGCCTCTTATGAGCGAAAAAATGCCTAAGCAATGGGCATCAAGGGAGTCCTCTCCTCTCTCACGTGCTTTGTCGTAGAATTTTACAGACGATCCTGTCATGAAAATAAACACTCTCAATTAGAATCAATTAGAAAGACAAGGGACCATTTTTAAATTTTCAGCCATTCTCGACTCTCCATTAACAGTAACCAAAGTGCTTGATATGTTGGATTTCATGTCCTCTAGAGTTTTTTTTTAAAAAAATCCCAAAGAGTGTTAGCTATATATCTATAAATTTCTTAATAAAAATATATTTTTTAATATTTTTAATTAAAAATATAAATAAAAAATTCTCGCATTACCGTACAGACCAACCAGTACGCTATGGGCCAACTTATATGGATCTTCTTCGTAGTCCCCTGACGTGCTGTATTGTTTGGGCTGCACCAACGTCAAAAAAAAGGAAAAGGTTTACTTTTAGGTTTTAATCACGTCACTCAAGAGTAAATTAGATATAAAACACTTAATTTCTATGGCGTGTTGATCTCATCAAATGTAGTGTCTATTTTGTTCTTACGATTAGAAAAAAAAAGTGAGATCCAGACATCCCCTTCTTCCTTCTCTAGGGAATTTAACTATTTGCCACTCATATGATGGCATTCTTCAAATACACCTTTTACTATCATTTTTATTTTTTTTTCACTCAAGCCTTGTAAACTATCCATTGTGCCCTCATCTCTCTCTCTTACCAATGCAGTCAATGGCGTGGTGGTGGAGCTCGGGCACGGTGGGGAAGGTGGTGACGAAGGAGGAGCTTGAGCCCGATGAGAAGGTGGCAGCAACGATGGTGGAGGAGCTCGAACCCCTCATCTTTATCTCTTTGCTTGTCCTTAAAGCTCTAGATCTATAAAGCCTAAGCTCTTTGAGCTCATCGTTAGCGAGCATGGTGGCATTCGTGACGATAGAGATAGGGTCATAGCAATGCAAGAGAAGACGAAGGGAGAAAGTGCCAGCACATGAGAAGGCGGAAGCGAGAAATGGTCCAAGCTCCACCACCACTGGCCAAACCCATTGCGGCATACACCACCGTCAGGAAGGCGCATGGGTTTGCCACTGAGCACAAAATCCTTATGGTCTCTATCAATAGGGATTTCAATGATGATAGTGTCATCGTGCTCCTCATTGTCAAGATTGATCTTGATGATGTTGTTATCTTCTCTAGCTTGTTTGGTACTCTAGAGATGAAAAGGAGTCTAAGCTCTATCGATGTCTTCTTGTCAAGCTCTAATTCTTCTATCGCTTAAGCCATGCTATCGTGCCACCACTTTTTCCATCGGGAGGGCTCTGTCGCACATACTATTGCTGTGTTGGTCAAAGAGAGGAAATAGATAAGGGAAGAGAGAGAGTACATAATGGATATTTCATATGATTTAAATGATAAAAAAATTAAAAACAATGATAAGAGTAGTATTTAAAAAGTGCAAGTGGCAAATAGTTAAATCCCCTCGTCCTTCACCCTCCTCTATCGTGTCTCCCATCTCTGCTGACGGGCAGAATGAGTCGACAAAGGTGGTCAGGCAGCGTGCTCATCGTCGACGCCAGCGGCGACCTTGGCGTGCGTGGACGACGACACACCCGCATGGACTCCACCCCAGCCGCCGCGCATGCAGGCACATGCAACGCACGGTGATCCCGCGCGCCCTCAGGTTTCTTGGGGTTTTCGCTCATCGCGCAGCACGTTTTCTTTGGGAGTTTTAGCTGCGCGTCGCACCGATCTTGATTCTTGAAGTTGAATTTGAGGTTCTTTTCTTGGTTCAGCTACGAGACATCTTGTGTAAATTTCTTGTCCGATTCATTTCCCTGCGAAATCGATTCCAATGTCGTCAGAATTTCGTGCTGTTGGCTCCGCAAGAACGGTTCTTGCAATTCTCAAACTTGATGAAATCCCTCCATTTACTGGAAATTTTCAAAGATTATTAGATACAAGGGGAGCGACTGTTAATCTCCCCAAACCGACAACTGAACCAGCATACGCCATTAATCCTTGCCATTGACGACCATACATGCGGTGCTATGTCGGAGGACGGTTTTGTTCCAATTCTAGGCTTTCCTGTTATTGCTGCTGCTTCCGTTGGCAATTGATGCATTGCCTCCCCTGCAGAGCAATCGCCAGTAATGGAGAATGCAAGTAGAGGAGAAAGTGGCTGGAGCAAGAAGAAACACACGGGCATGTTCTAATCATGCTCTCCATCCATCCATTGCCAGCACCTTGACAGACGGTGTCGGGAAGGGCCCAACGGCGACCCGGCCTTCTCTTAGGCTATATCTGAGAGTGGGCGGTCGGCACCACCTCCACCACCTCCGTGACCCCGCTCTACCACCTGGACACACAGCAACTTCGTGGCTCGCCGTAATTCTTGCCAGCGGTGCTTCGGCTGCCTTGCGTTTCTTGCCCTCCCCATGGACGCTCTTCTTCTTTGAGCACAAGTCCAACAATGACTTTGTCAGCGTCGTCACGTGTACCCCAATGCTAGACGAGTCGGCCGATGGCTTCCTGGCGAGAGTCCCACTCTACCACCGGTGGGTGAGGCGCCGTCGAAGCGGCAGGTGGAAGAATGTCTTCAAGAGGTCGTCGTTGGTAACGGGATTGGAAAGAGAGATGGGTAGAGAGAAGGGGTGAGAAAGGAGAGAGAAAAAAAGAGTGGAGAGGGATGAGGCAGACAAGTTGGTCTTTAGCAAAGGTGGGCCTAGCCATATGCTGACTCAACATAATCAATAATCACGCCAGCCAAAACAGATAATCTAGATTCACTTCTTTTCAAGATGAGACATCGATGTTTGTATCTTTTTAAATAAGTATATCAAGACAATAAACATAAATATTGAACTCTCTATACAATTACAAACACCTCTATGCCCTATTTACATAAGAGAAAGGTTATAGATTATAACGGATATATCTTTAAAACCGATTTGGATTGTTGCATAAGAAAGAACTTATCTTCATAAATATTCATAGATTTACATTGGTTTTAAAAGTTAAGAGATATTTTATATTGTTAAGAGATAAATCAAACTCTTGGAAGTAATGCAAACTTTTTCAATAACAAAATTGCTCCGGCCCAACTCCTATGGCCCATACAAACATCGCAATTCTGTTCCGGCCCAATTAATATGGGCCGCACTAAAGTCTTAATCCTGTTTCCGGCCTAGTTATATGGTCCTCTCGCGCATCGCAATTCTGGTTCGGGCCAATATATATCGGAAATTCTAGGAATCGTCCCGTCCCCTAGCCCGCGCACGGTATCAGCCTTTCAACGAGATGAGCCCTGGACGAAGCTGCCATGTGCATGCGCAACATCGCCGCCGCCACCGCAGGTGGGCATCGCGACCTTCAGCCGACGTCGCCGTTGACCCCGAGTAGTCTCGCTTCGGGCTATTCCACTGTCACTGTTGAGCATTTGGCCCGGCCGTGCGGCTTCTTCGATCGCCAACGTCGAGATCGAGAAGCCGCTGTAGGAAGAAGAGGAGTGGTCGGACGCGAGTTCATCGAGCTGGAGGGAGGGTTCGACGCCGGCGGCGGCGCCTGCCTGAATCAAGGCCTAGAGGACGACGACGACGACAGGGGTGGTGTCCGGCTGTGGCGGCGTGGGCGGGGTGTCCAACCAGGAGCTGGAGAGGACTATAGAAGGATGTAGGAGCTGCATGTACGTACTGTATCCAGATACAAATTAATTAGCCTAATGTATCTGTTGTTTATGTGAGATTTTAAAAAAAAAATTCATGGTGTGGATGTATTTAATATAAAACTCTTACTTTTATTTTCTATAGATATATTAATCTATACCGTTATAATAAAAACATTATAATCATTGATTTTTTTTAATTAATGTGAAAATTTTTAACCTCCTTTTTTCAAAACTATTTAATAGATAACTAAACAATCGGATATTACACACAAACTTTTACTATCTTTTACTATCCATCTGTCAAAGTCTACACAAACTTCAGAGCTGCACTTCTCCGGCTTCATGTGGAGACAGCAGACGTCAAGATGATAAGGAGCAGTGGTACCGACAGGTATCAGCTGCTGCTAGTACCTATCAGCTGATGATATTAGAATCTAAGTACCGTTTGGTAGTAGTATAGCGGTCCATTTATAAAGTACACATCCCTACCAATCCGTTCCAGGCCTCCAGCCAACTAACATGGGCCTCTGTCTGTCACAGTCAACTCACGTTTCGCACCCAAGCTAACGTAGGCCTATAAACCCGCCAGTAGACCACGAAATGAACCCGGCGACACACGCCGTCGCGCGCGTCGCCGTCGGAGTCAGCTCCGTGGCGGTGTCACGCATGTAGCATGCCATGGCTGCACCTACGCAGGGTGACGACACGGTGGATGAAGCAAGAAACATGCCGTCCTGGCTTAGGCTTATGGGCTAGAAATACGCTACTGCACGAAGGACAAAGAACTTTTGCAGGATCCTCGTAGAATAAAATCAACAAATCTCCATCCACAGCACGTGGTCGAAGGCTAGTGACGGCTCATCGTCAGGCTCCGGAGCTCCGGTACAATCCAATCCAATCACTTCTCAACCAATAATAACCATCATACGCACGCCGTCGACAGTAACTGACTACAGTCTACATGTGGGGCATGCACAGTGCGAGGATCTTTTTTTTGCAAACACGGCAGAAGAGCACCATGATATTCTAACAATACGGCACTATCTTTGCCAAGTGGGAGTGAAGCTTTGATCGATCTGTCAATTCTACAGAGGGAAACTAAAATTGTCTGAACTCCGAAGGGATGGCATCGGAAATGTTGTTGAACCAAGAAGACATCTGAAATCTGAATCCAGTTAATACTTGGTAAGTTGATCACCGGATTCTTAGTTTTGCGAATTGTTTACAGCAATCACTGGTCGGTGTCGCGGCCTAGCACCGAACACCTGCCACCAAACACAATTATACACCGAGATCAAAAACTGCAGAAAAGGGGCAGATTAAGAGGCCCCCAGCCAAGTCAACAACCTTGCTCTCATCCTCCGTCCAAACAATTATCGCCACTAAGATTGGGGTCCCCAGGAACCTGAATTATTGATGCTTTGTTGCCGCCATCTTCTGCGCATCCATAAGCTAAGGCCCCTCCATTATCGATCACCAAAGCTGTATCTACTGTATCTTGTAGGAGTAGTTAATTCTTCACGGTTTTTATAGTTGATCGAATGATTCTCACTTTCGCACCACCAGGATGGATGGATGAAGTCATGCAGTGCATCTAAGAAAGTATTCTACTTTGCAGCCATCGTGCTATGACTTTCTGATTTGTTTGAATACAAGCTTAGCTGCATGCTAGTCTCTTCCAATAAAAATGTCATTTTCAGAGCTGTAGATAATTGTGAGCTGTGACTTTGACAGTCACATTGGGTTTGCTCTTGTCACATGAGAGAAGTTTTTACTCTCAAACTTTCTTGGTCTTCAGTCGTCACCGGCCTGTGCCGACCCAACAAGAAGAGATCTTAATTTTAATCAGGTCTTTTCGTCGGTTTTCCTCCAATTAATTGTGTAGCTGTAACGTTTCAGTCCCCGGTTTCCCTCAAGCTAGGTCAACTCTCTTCTTCTATAGTGCTACTAAATTGCAAAAACTCCTTGTCCTTTTCGTAGGTGTTCCGGGAAAAAAATAATTTTAGGGCATCGGATAATCACAAATCATAATGATTTGCCATTGGTCAATCTGGGATGAGCTGAAACGGAACATGGGTTGATATCCAGAACACATTTTGCCTGGGCATGAATACAGGTAATTAAGTAGATGCAGAACCCAGTCCCAAACGAAACCTAACGAGTATCTGGCATGATTTTCTCTGTGAGCAACGCAACGCAATCGGCATGATAATCACCTCTAATGGTGGCGACTTGTATAATCCACCAACCGAGAAAACGACCGGCGATCAAAACAAGAAAAGAAAAGAAAAGAGACGATGAAAAAGAGGCGCATGAACAAAGCAAGCACAATTCCAGTGGCGGCACAGGCTGAGCCTGAGCTTGGCCACCGGCAGCGCACTAACAGCGATGGTGGGGATGACGCATCATCAATGAGAGCTAGCCCCAAGCCGCAAACCCCCTCGCCGCGTTCCCACTCAGCTAGAGCTCAACGTCGCCGTTGTCAGTGGCCGCCATGACCGGAGCCGGTGAGTGGGCCACCGGCCCCGGCCGTCCCCTCCGCCACCTGCACGGCCGACCGTCCAGGAGGTAGGTGTAGCTTTTTTCGTCAGCGCCTTAAGCAAGCGAGGGTCGCGGAGAAGACTATGACAGGTGGGGCCCACTCGTGGATCACAAAGGCCATGGCTGGCCTGTTCTGGTCCTGTGGTCCGTGTACAGATACAGTTGGTTGTTCTACATGGCAAGGTATCGGTCAGTTTGGTCGCTGCCAAGAGTACAATTTTACAGATAGGCTCAGCTCAGAGTTTGATGCAAGTTTGGAACTGGGGAGTTTTGACACTTGTATTTGGCCCTATTTAAAGGAGTTAACTACAGCTATTAATGTAGCTATTTCTAAAATTCCTAACTTGTTAGACAATCTATATTCTCATTAAGATTATAACACTCAATGTCCAATTTCTTTGGCTTATTAACAGCTGCTTCCCAAATTCTCCAATTTCTCAAACAGGGCCTCTATCCGTGTTAAGACCATAAAAAATGAGAGTTCTGGAGTTAGAGAGAAGAAAAGGTCCTCGCGATGTTAAGGAGTCAACTGAATTTTGCCCAAAAAAATTCATTCCATTTTGTACAACTCTTGAGTTGTTGTATTATGTTTGAAAGAAAATTTAAGGTACTTTTGTTCCAAGTTGGAGAATTAAACCACCGCGAATGTTGACATTCCAGAAGCAGCTCTATTCAATACCGGGGGCACCAAGATCCAACTCATAACAAACTCAACCTTCCACTGTTTGAGAGCCACTCCAACAGACAGTACAAAGCTACAGCTATAGTACTAGCACTCCTACTGGAACGCTTCCCTGAATCATAAATGACACCACGACACCGCATCACATTCATGTCCCGTTTCACCAACAACCAGCCAGCTGATCTGAAGATGCAACATTATTTCTAGTAATTGTCTGGTTTTCAGAATTAGATCTTGCAAACTAGGATCATGTTTTGTTTAGGATATCACCGAGTAAAGTCGCACACGTAGTCAATATGACCATCACACGAAGAAGCAAGCATCCACGATAATCCGTAGTTTTACAACATAGGTTGAGCCTGTAGTTTTGTAAGCGGCGGATAAAGTAATTTAAGGAATCATAAAAGTACATGCCCATTTGATTTGTTTAGCCATTATCTAAAAAAATTGATTTGTTTAGCCATTAACTTTAGGTTAATTAGGAAGGATGGAGAGGGAGACTGAGGTGGAAGGTGGGTAAGGAGAGGACTTGTGCGGTGCATATTGTCTGTCTCTAGGAGGAACCAGTCAAAGAAAGGGAGTTCCAACCACAGCGCACATGCGAGTGGCGTCCAAAGGGATCGAAATACATCGAACTGTGTGAGCGTTTTTCGTGCGCTCCGGTACCCGCAAATCCAGTGGTTGTTACATGTGCTGAGCAACGACATGATCTACTTGTCGGCCTCAACTCCACGCGGTACACATCTACGGTTGCAGAACCACTTCGTCTAATACATAACTTTCTTATCCGGTCAGCACAGTTTGTGCTTCTGCGCGTTAATCTCCTTTCCGTTGATCAAATTTTGAGAAGAATCTCGCTCTCCAAACGAGGAATCAGACGTGATATTTCTTTTAGCCCTCATCTTGTGGCAAATTGCACATCGTAAATATAAATATGGATCAAACTAGTTGTGATGCGAAGCGACGAGCCTGGAAAATTGATTGCTGGAGAGGATTTTCATGGAATTTTTGGAGCAATGGATAATGAGGCAGGAGGGATGGAAGAATTCAGTTGGGGGGGTCCGTCTCTGTTCATGCTAATGGCCGGGCAACCACTCCGCCGGTGGAATCCACGGCTCTCTTCCAAATCCACCCAGCACACAGACATATCTCCAATTACTTTCTCTCCGTTCCAATCATCTTTTCAATAGCCAAACAAAATTTCCACGGAGACATCTGATTTCACGCCTTGATAGTGAAATATTTCAACATGTTGAACTTCTAGCAGCCGCAGATCAGAAGTACTACCTCAGTACCTGATCAATTTGGCAGCCTGCCCATGACTATATGTACACTACTGCCTTCACAGGAGGGTGTTGCAAAGGCTGACCTTAGCTCATCAGTTCGCCAGAAGCATATTTGTTCCACAGTTGTTGCAAGGAAAAAGTCTAGAGTGATGCCATGAATGTTTCACTGAATAAATTCATGTAAAAGTTGAGGGCAGATAGAATGTACAAAAATATTGACGATTATTCTACCTGGTATCTACAGCTTCCTTTGAAGAAATAGAAGAAAGTAACCAGCCGGTACAGGTCGAAGAACTACATGCCCAATCTCCTAATAACCAGACATGACTAAACTCTTCCGGATGCAAGAGGTTACTTATTAGTTTTGCATCCGGAGCAGCTCTTGCGTCTTCAAAGAGAACCACCCATGAGAGGTGTTCATATGTTCAAAAAAAGTCTGTTCCAGCCCTGGCAACTAAGTTTCAGCTGTTTCAAGTGTTGTTCCGACCAGCCATGCATGGTAATAATTCATCATATCAAGGGGAAAAAATCATATGAGAATTATCACCGACCATTTGCCCAACTTCTAATGTGATTCCTTGACTTCAACATAGGTTGTCTATTTTGATGCTTAGGCTTCGGTATGTCACCCAGCTCCATTACTTGTATGGTGCGTTGCCTTTTTGCTATGTGGAAAAGGAGTAAATAAATTAGGCACAACCCTCAATATTAGAGCTGTACAAGTAAAAAAAGTAGAATAATGAGTGTTGATAATGAAAAAGAAGGACGAACCATTTTCAGCTTCCTGGTAGCGCTCCTGGAGCCTCCTCTTTGCAGCTTCCAGCCTACTATTGCTTTCCAAACTATCATAGATCTTCGGCTTTGCCGACTCTAGCCTGACTCCTACTGAAGGTTGTGCAGGAAGCCTTGATTTCTAGAACCAAAGTTCAGATATGTAAGTTATGATGTTATGAAGATCATCTAGCTTAGGCCTTAGTAGCATGTGTACTTACATCCACATGGCTTGCTGCAGGTTTTCTTTCAACAGCAACCTGCTCTCGAGCCAATCTAGATTTTGTCTCAGTAAAGGGCTTCTGCTGACGAGCTGCCCTTAATGGTCTCCCAGGTCCAGAATCAGAACTCAAGGGCTTAGATTGCTTTTTAAGCATGGCTTGGTGTTTGACTTGCAAGCCTGAATTTTGAGGGTTTTGTGGGTTAGCCTGCCTCATTGACAGCTCTTGCCTTGCCAATTCCGGCCTCCTGGGCTGAACTTTTTCAACAGCTCCCATGTTACGGGGAGGCTCTTGCTTTGTCAAACCTGGATGGTTTATAAGCCTCCTGCCATTATTTTCTCTCCTATTTCCAAGGTTCCCATCATTTTTATGTCTCAAGTCTGTCATAAAATGTATTACTTGAATTACTATAATGTACAGAAAAAAATAGGAAACTATGTAATTTGAGTACTTACTTCCATCTTCATCCATTTCATCAAAGAACTTCAGGTCAGGAAGATGAACCGGAAAGAGAAATAGCAATGCAAAGTTAGCATGGTGTTCTAGACCAGAACATTTTGGATACCAGGAAAGAACAAAATTAGTACCTTGGAGAGTTGAATGGCAGTAGTCTGGGTTGCAAAGAACGCCCCTTCATCCAGAGGTGGAGAAGGAAGCCCTTCATCATCAGCATCATCGACAACCGATGTTTTTGAAGAGCCCGGGGAGTTGTCTACAGATCAAAAGATCCATGTCATGTTAAGAGGTGAACATTCACTTATGAACTGATGATGCAGAAGAAATGAAACAAAATAACTTTTATTACCTGTAAGGGCAACATTAGTAGTGCTGACCCACTCATCAACCAAAATCTTCCAACCTCTGAAAGAAAATGTTTTAAGACGTCAACAATGTTTCAAAAATTGGTTAATAACCACAATGCGAATAAGGTAAATTATTCACCCAAGTAGTACAAAGACTGGAATACAGAAGCTAAAGGTGTGTTTGGTGCAGCTTGAAGCGGCTGCACAGCGATCACATTTTTGCATACATGGTGATACTGTTGGTGCAGCTGCAGCTGCTGCAGCAGCAAGCTGCACGGAACAGAGCCTAAAGCGGTGGACTCATATCATGTTTTCAGAAACTTCTAGGTACAGTTAAGTATCAGTTTGCTTCAGTAAGCTCTTTAAATTCAAAGATGGATCAACCCTAGAGAATGAAATTTAGTGCAAGCATATTGAACTTACTCAATGAGTGTGCGCACAAGGTGACGAATCTGCTGTGAGTTGTGCTTCCGCAGCCCATTAACAGCCCTCCCAATCTCGGTAGCCTACAATCAACACCATCAGATATTAGGAAACCAAACAGCAACAAGAATCAACTGACAAACCAATCTGTGACACTCCGCATAGCTCATATGCGCTATCCAACACAGTACCTTCAGCGTGGAAACAGACAATTGCATCAACTGCAGTCTTCTCAGCGATTCGAACAGAGTAGCATCCGACTGCAAAAGTCATAGTTGAGATCAAATGTTAAGTGCTTGTTGGAGGTGAGGAATGGCAAGTTGGCAACGCTAGCAATAGAAGAACTGAAGTTGGAAAGAGTTCATACATGATCTTCCTTGTGCGAGAAGAGGTCCTTGATGCGGAGGACCTCGCCGACGACCTGTGACTCCTCGTCGATCTCGTTTGTGAGTGCCTCAAGCTCCACTGCCTCGGGGTCCAACTCTTGTTCTCCTTCCTCTTCTGCCGCCGCCGCCTCCTGCTCCTCCTCCTCATCGTCATCATCGTAGTTGTGACCGTAGTTGCTTGCCGCGGCGCGGCGGAGGCGCTCGTCGTCAGAGTCGGAGTCAGAGTCGTCATCCTCGTCGTCACGACTGCTGCCACCGAGGGCGCCGTTGCTACTGCTGTCCATCTTGCTCTGCTTCTCGGGGACGCGGCGCACGCTGCCCTTGTCCTCCTCCACGGGCGTGGCCGGGGTCGGGGTGGTGGCGCTGCCGCACCCGTGGCAGGACGGCGGAGCGGTGAAGAGAATCTCGCAGATGCGGTCGCGGCGGCGCAGGAGCTCCTGCGGCGCGTCGGCGACGGCGACGAGGATGGCGTTCTCGATCACGTCGCAGATTCCGGCCGAGCCAGCGGCCCCCAAAAATAACTCGCGCCACCGATCCAGCCGGTCGGCCATCGCCGCCGCGGCCACGGCCACGCCCACCCGAGATCGGGCTCCCCTCCGCCCCCGACTCCGATGCCGGCCCGGCACAACCAAGAATCGATGCCCTCTCTCGATCACCTCCTCCTCACAATCTTATTTTTTTCCCCTTATCAGATTACGTTGCACCAAAGAATCAAATCCAACCCGATCGCGAATCAGATGCCCCGAGGGAATCCCCAACCGGGAAAGCGAAATTCTCCGGGACAGCGAAAAACAATCAGGAAACAGAACAGACGCAGCGCCAAGAATAAATCAAGAGAAAAAAAAAACCCAATCCCCGCTCCACCCAAACCCAATCTTCTCTTCTTTTCTCCCTTTCTTGCTTCACCCCCACGTCTACGTTACCTGACGATTTCAACAACAAACAAACAGCCAGCCAGCCAGCCCAGCTCCTAACCAAATCTTATCTGGCCGTCGCCGCGGGCTGCGAGGGGCAAACAGTAAGGCACAGCGCAAGGGGAAGGGGAAGAATGCGGGGTTGGAAAGGGACGCGGCGGATGGCAGGGCACGCAACGCATCAAGCACACGAGAACTACGAAACTATACTCTACCAAACAACAACTACTCCTCTCCTCCTAATTCCCCCACACGCCCACCACCACCACCATGGCCCCCTATTATGCTCCGAGTGGAAACAAACTCGCGTCACCGCCTCCTCCCTTTCCCAACGGGTTCGCATTGAGCAACGTCAGTGGAGCACAGTAAATACGGTAGCACTACAGAGAGAATACTGTACATTACTGTAGTAAATTGCTGTATCAAAACGAACGGTTATAATCACTGTTTTATACTGCGGTAAATTACTGTAGCGACAGATCTGGAGCTGTCCATCTTAAAACAAGTGGCTGATATTTATCCAATAACATAATATTGTTTATTCCCTGTCATTACTGTAATGGCGGAGGATACTAACCCTTTCCGAACTCCTTCCCCCAACCGTCTCCCCCTCTCTCTTCTGCCCTCGCGAGGTCGCAGCTTTTCTCGGTCTAGGACTTTTCGGGCCTTTTTCTTTACCGGGTTTGGGGACCCTGCAGTTTCGGGGAGAGGCGGCCTCCTGGCTGTTTCTCCGCTTTGACCCTGTCGAGTTGGTGGTACTACTACTCCAGTACTCTTTCCTATAGTGTTAGTTTGGTAATAGTACTCTTTCCTATTTGGTCACTTAATCCAAGTTTAGTTTCAAATTTGAGTGGCCTACTGTGTCCACTGTTCCATGCACGTACTGGCATTATTAATTGCCAGAGCCCGATGGAGTACTTTTAGCATCATTTTCAAAATAAGGTGCTAGCATAGAAATTCTTGGATTAGTAAATGGCAAAATGTTTGATTAGCACAGTATACCATAGCAAAGAATTAGTACCACTTAGGCTGCGTTCTTTTAAACTTATCATAGAAACTACTTCCTTCTTTATCGTAAATTCATACCCGACTCGAGAGTGACACGTGTTCCTTGCTTTCTTTGATTTTTTTAAGTGTTTCTCGGTTTCTCTGTCCACGGAATATGTGTTTCTTGCTTTCTCTGGGCCGCTCAGGGTGTCACATCTTACACCCATTTGTTGCTGCCTTTCGGAAATTTGGTTGTGGGTGAACCTGTTGCTATTGCTGCCGCTGGAAAGCTCAAGGGCCAACCATGTTGTCAGTCCGTCAATCAGTGTGTGTGATGACCAAATCGACTATGAAGGGAGCCAGTGAGATGATGTGATATTATCACTTTTGTGAGAGATGTCTTGGTAAGTAATTACAATAAAAATAAAGTAATATAGATATATACACATATCAATCTATAAAAGTTTTTTAAAGGTGTTTGAGTGGATGAAAATTTTTGTATGTTTTCTCTCTACAAGTCTCTACAACTTGTAAGAGAAAATTTTAATTTAGTTTCCTATACTTTATTCCTACAAATTGAAATTGGATGATATTTATAGGAATTAATCTTTAATTTAAATCATTTACTTTTACTCCAAATGGAACAACCCAGGTTTGCTGTTGTGAAAGATCCTGTGTTGCTGATCTTGGGGTAATGATATATACTAACATTGAAATGAACGCTAGGATTTATTTTAGGATGTAGAAATTATCGTTGATTTCAATTTCCTGCCTTTTGAGATATCAATAGACCTTAAATAGGAGCTGTAAAAAATGGGTTTATAATAAAAAGTGACCACAGGGAAAATATGTCAAATACAGAAAATACGCCAAATGACGTATTAAAAAAATCAATTTATAGTTAAATTTTTATATTTGTATTCTTATCGACAAAAACTACATAAAAAACATCAAAAGCAATTCTGAAAATAAATTTTAAAATTCAAAATTTAACAATGACGTATTGTTTTAGGCAAAAGATGAGACCGTAGGTTTTTGTTATCTAGTTTAACCGTGTACAAATCTGCTTGTTTGAGTTATGTCTTATAAGCCACAATAGTTTAGTCAATTTAGTTTTTCACCTAATATTCTTATATTTTGAATCACTTTGGATGGAGGTGTAAAAGTCTTAGCATATAGAATTATCATTTTTACGTCAGTCTTCGAAGTATAAACCTGACAAAAAAAATACCAACCCATTCAGCAGTTGGGTGTGTTTGGATGTAAAAAGTTGTATAGATAAAGTTAAATGTACAGTTCAATCAGACATTGTAGTCATATTTCTATCCTCCTTCATTACTTTTAAAAAAATAAGTGAGGAGAAAATATAAAAGATTATACATGACTTCTAGCATCACCAAAAAAGGCCTAGTCTATAATCTCAGTGACAACCACTAATTTCTACTATAACTTTTTATAAGTTAATACTTAATTAATTATGCAATAGATCTTTTTACTTTGTGTGCCATAAAAAAGCATATCCCTCCCATCGAAATGAGAGCAGCCTTAGAATTCCTCCTCTTTCTGTGGTAAAAGGGGTTAATGTATTGAGATAGAGACAGATAAGATTACAGCAGAAATCTTGAAAATTCTCACATTACGCGCATATATACTCTGCCACGCTGGTAATCTAAAAGAAAAAGGAAGAGAGAACTCCCTCGTATACGTAGACTGTACTCTGTACCATGTCTTCATCACTGGACAGTATATTTAAGACGATACCATATACACGTAGGCTGTACTGTACTGCTGTAGTATACCCTGCATGGCAAGTCGGGACGGCTAGTCAAAGAAAACCGAACGGATGAAAGACATCTCCCTCTCTCTCTCCCCCTTCTGTTGCAGGGATCAGCAGCGGAGATCTGGACAGCAAGTCATGGCGCCGAGTGAAGCGGTCTCGGACCCCTAATGGAGGTCCTCATCCCCAATGGACACAGCGCCGAGACCCAACAGGGACTTGCCGCCAGCATGTGTTTCACCTGCTCGTATGCGCGAGCTGAGACGGTGAACGACGCTAAAAAAAACAAGCGATCCGTCGTGCCCACGCACGCGCACGCGCACGCGTTCATGGATCGGCCAAAGGAGGGAGGAACGGCGCCGCGCCACCACGTGGGCCAAGCGCGCGGACGGTGAAGCCGCGCACGCGGAAACCGGTGGTGTTTTCGCCTCGCTAGCTAGCGTCAGGGCGGTTTCGTGGCCGTGTCGTGGGCCTCGTGGCCGCGAGCGCTTGCGCGCGACGGTGGCCGCAGGTTTTTGGTCCCCCGCAGCTGCCGGACACGGGGAGCCAAACCGGGGGAAGCCGTTGAGGGTGGTAGACCATGGTGGGGGTGGTGATTGCTCTGCTCTCTGAAGTGGTCGTAGACCGGCATACGTAGTATACTACACTAGTATTGCTGCAACTTGTGCATGTGCATGTGTATCTGAGTTTAACTGGGAGTTTCACAATCTATGGATAAGCCTGCTGCCTGTGGTAGACTGGACTCGGTTCGATGTTTGAAATAGTAGCCTTCTAGTCAGGCTCTGCATCCCAAATTCCACGAAATCACATTTTCCAACCACTTTTTTAATGAACCGTTAGTGCAAGGTTTTATTCTGACATAACAATAAAGAATAATAAGACGACTGGAGGAAAAAAAACATACCACCACCTAGTAGCAATTGCACGTACTTTCAAAAATTTTTTAACAAATTGGTAGCCACTAGCCTTTTTAAAAGGATATTTTCCAATCTCAAATATTTTTAGATGTCTAAAAGGCTAGAGAGCAGCTTGTATTTCCTAGAGGCTGAAGAGCATTATAGTTCGTGTTTATGTTTATAAGTTAAAATTTAAATTTTAAACTTTAAATGTAGAGTTAATTATATAATATTTTTATTGTTGTTTATTTTACATATTTGCCTTTAAAATCACTACTAATAGATATATAAAAAAATTAATCATTTTTACTAATAAGCTATACAAATAAGCACAACCGTAAACGGAATGATGGGGTTGTTGATTTCATGGCTTCTTGAGAAAAGCAAGGAGGAGTCTTTCCTCTTCTTCCTTTTTTGTCTTTGATTTTGCTCATGGAAAACACTACCGTTTTTAGTAATTCTGTGAAAAATCAAATGTATAAGTTTTCAAAGACTTTTCTAAGATGACCGCATAAAAAAACATTGCTATACACGTATAAAATGTACGGATCGATAGACTATTAAAACTTTCAACAGGGCAAATTGATCTTGTGACTATGCCTACATTTTTTTGTCATCTGTTGTTCATGCATCTGTCTCAGACTTGCTGCCCTCATTGAATATTATCACAACTTCTCGACTTATCAGGAAAAAAAAGCTGAGAATCACTCAACCAACCGTAGCTGATCTCTTATGAATTGCATACTAAAATAACCCTGGTACGGCACAAGCTCTTTTTCAATCATTTCTTTGGACAATTTAATAAAGCTACCAGTTGGCAAGTGAATTTTTTCTCTGAATTCTGCCGCAACAAGCAAGCTAATGTCAGAAAGGGAATACTAGCTATTTCTCCGTAGAAATGTCGAGTAACTTCTCTATCAAAAGTACGGAGTAATTCATTTCTTTCGTCTACGTATTTAATATGCACTGCTATTTGCTTTCAGTTTTCAGCTAATGCCTTTGAAACATCAAATTAAACCAGACAAACAGAGTTGTTGCAAGTCATAAACATGATTTTGTTGACTGTTCTTGGTTCGGCGTGGCCCCAGACAGGTGCGTATGTGGATCAGGCGGCGCCGTGGGTGACAGGGTAGATGCGGCCCCGGCCAGTTGCGGACGCGGATCAGGCGGCACCGTTGGAGACCGGTTCGGCGCAGCCCCGGACGGCTGATCCAAACGTCGCGGCCGGCGAGCCGGAAGCATCGGGAGCACGTCCTTGAGGCACGGAGAACCCCGCCGTGGACCGTTCGTCCTTGAGTCACCTAGCTGCTGTACAATCGGAAAGCATGTTTTGTCAAAATAAATGTCACGAGATATGATCACGGGCCTAGTCTTTAGGTTGTAACACATGCTGATCCAAAGGATACCCCCAAGAAGACGCAGCGAACAGAACATGGTGAGAGCTTATGTTATGTTGTGCAGTGGCTTCGGTTTTAGGGTAGTAAAGACAATAAAAAATGCTCAGTGGCAAGCGCATCAAGCTAGAACGAGAGTGGGAGGGAGGCTTAGAACATGAGAGTACGAAGGCCATCATTGAGCGTGCATAGAATACGCTCGGCACAGCCATTATGTTGTGATGTGTAGGGGCAAGTCAAACGTAGTGCAATGCCATGCTTGACAAAGAACGCGTGTGATGCAGAGTTGTCAAACTCCTTCCCGTTGTCAATTTGAAAACACAGAATCAGTTGTTGAAACTGGGTGACAACAAAAGCATGAAACGAAATAAGAGTGGCAGAATATCGAACTTGTGGTGCAAGGGGAAAGTCCACGTATAATGAGAAAAATCATCTATAACGACAAGATAAAATTTATATCCTAAATTACTCATTATTAGCGAGGTCCAAACATCACAGTGCAATAATTGAAAAGGAAAAGAAGATTGTTCGAAGACTCTTTGAATGGAAGCCACACATGCCACATGCTTGCCAAGACAACTGCATGGCATGTGTGACGACGGGACTTGGAGCAACTGAATCCGATAGTGCGAGACAAATGCAAAAGGGCATCGCGACATGGGTTGCCAAGCTGAGAGTGTCAGAGAGGACCATTAGCCAATGTGAGGAGTGCTTGCGAGCATCGTGGATGAGTATTGCGGCTGCCTTAAGCCTACTCGGCACCCCATGGTCACACGTGCCCGTGATGGCATGCATGTGTCCAACCCAAAGTATGCTCACGTCGCCATGACCATGTCACCAGCATCTCCACTAACCTCTGTCTGTGTTGCTCTTCATGACTTGGCATAGCGTGTGGCAATGCAGGATGAGTTCGATGCATTGCAGGCTAACGGGACTTGGACTCTTGTTCCCCGTCCACCAAATGACAATTTCATCTCTGGCACATGTATCATCAAGAACAAACTCCATCTAGATGGATCTCTAGAGCCATGCAAGGCATGTGGGTTGCGTGTAGCTTCTCTGGGGTTGATTTTCATCAAACCTTCTCTCCATTCGTCAAGCCGATGTTCATCCACACGGTGCTCCACCTCGCTGCGTCGTGCCAATGGCTAGTTTACCAGCTTGACGTCAAGAACGCGTTCCTCTATGGTGATCTGGCGGAACGTGTCTACTGTTACTAGCCGGCGGGCTTGTCAACGAAACTCAACTGGATCATGTCTGCCTTCTCATCAAATCCCTCTACGGACTGAAGTAGGCACTGCGGATGTGGTTTTAGCGCCTAGGTGCCCACCTACGATCCATCGGCTTCGTCGCCACTAGCTTGGACTCATCACTATTCGTCTACAAAAGTGGCGATGCCCTAGCATATCTCCTCGTCTACATCGACGACATTATCTTGACGGCGTCAACCATAACGCTACTGTAGCTTGTCATCCAGGAACTATGTCGTGAGTTCGCCATCAAAGACCTTGGCGCCCTCAAATTCTTTCTCAGCATATAGGTTATCTGTGATGACAAATGCTTCTTCCTCACGCAAGCCCAGTACATGGAGGACTTCCTTGATCACATCGGCATAGCGAACTACAAGCCTGCAACCACACCGGTCGACGCCAAGCAGAAGTTGCCTATTAATGATGGCGAGCCGACGACGAACGCGACGTTCTACCATAGCATCACAGGAGCGCTGCAGTACCTGACGTTGACATGACAGGACATCACATATGCTGTCAACCAGGCATGCCTGTACATGCATTCTCCGTATGCAGCACACTAGAATCTCGTTAAGCAAATACTTCAGTACCTCCAGGACGATCGCTAATGGCCTCTTCATCTCGACATTGCCCTCCACCAAGCTTAAGGCTTACTCCGATGCAGATTAAGCCGGTTGCCCAAACACACAATGTTTGACCTCGAGCTATTGTGTCTATCTTGATGACTCACTTGTGTCATAGTCGTCCAAGTGGCAGCTGATGGTGTCACGTTCCAGCGCTGAGGCTGAGTACTGGGGTGTGGTGAACGCATCTGCTAAATGCTATTGGCTGCGCAACTTACTTAGTGAACTCCACATCAAGATTGAGAAGGCCATGGTGATCTAATGTGACAATGTCTCGGTTGTTTATTTATCTGAGACTATCATCAGACCAAGCACGTAGAGTTAGACATTCACTTCGTTAGGGAATGAGTTGCTCTTGGACAGTTCCGAGTTATGCAAATTCCAACTCAACATCAAATTGCAGGCATCATGACTAGGGATTACCCATGCTTGTTGTTCCAAGACATCAAAAACAATATGTGCATTCGACATACTATAGCCTAAGCATCATTTGCGTTGAGTCCTATCTTTTGTAACCGTTGCTTGACTCGGCTGCTCTCTCCACGTCGCCTAGATTATAGGATCGGCTAATCGTGAGGAGCTCCAGTTGTTGTATTTCTACCTCCACTGAGTGTAATGCAAATGTGCGGTGATTCTCTCCCAGTTCATCTCTCTCACAGTTCTGATGGCTCGACTTGTTCATTTGCAAATGGTGTATTTCTGTATTTGATCCAATCCATGGGAAAACAGTAGGGAGAGAGTAAATTTTAAAAGGGTAGCAAAGACCAAAACACAAAGCTGACTTCATAGTTTTAAAACAACTAGAGATACTCCTACAAGATAAACAATCTGAGTCAACACATTCATCGTGTGCATGTACACGCTAAAGTACAGTTACGCGTGACACTGAGAAGCGGCACCGAGTCTTCTATAGTAATTAAGGTCTACCAGAATAGTCAAGCCATCAGGTCAATTATGTTAGGCAGAAATTACACATGTTCAAGGTTAAGTGCATATGATCTTATGTCGGAAGCCTCAGCTTAGTAATTTATTCCAAAGTCCATTAAGCAAACTCAAATTGACAATGGTAGAATGAGACTGAATTTGCAAGCACGACTCAAATTGGCAGATGAAACAGAACTGGTGTTTCAGGTGGTATGTTACGCTTTCCTGGAGTTAGCGTTGGTATTTTCCAAGGATTATTGGAACCATGCAACTAATGTTTACACAAAGTTGAATACTGAATTCTTCCAAGAACTGGAGAAGTCTTTGTAACTAACGGAATAATGGCTATAGCACTCACATATTATTCTTTCAGAATATGCCACACAATTTCCGGAATAGGTGGACCAAGCCTAAAAAAACCAGTACTTATGCATCCTTTGATGCTCTTTTCATCTTTGATTTACGTTTCTAGTAAAAGTTTCAAGAAGTCTAGCTGCGTAGAGGAGCCAATAAAGATGATCATAACAGCTAAACTGAGGTTCTTGAAGAGACAGACCTCACGAATCACGAACTGCTAATTCCCATAAATGCTTTGTGGATGCAATGGAACTTTTCAGAATCTATCTGAAAATGTTTGGCGTTGCCAATATTGACAGAACAAATCTGTGTTTTGGGGTACTTTCATTGTTCCATTTTAGAAAGGACTACAAGACACATTACTAGTATGTATATGGGCTTTCCCATATATGGGCCTAGATATATCTAACCCAGACTATTCAGAGCTGAAATTTCAAATTGATCAAGGTCGGCTCAATGCTTAAAGAACTCAACACAATGCTGTATTAAGTTAGCTTTCAGATTCCAAGTCTTCAGATTGTTTACTCCATTCTCTCTTTTTTCTTTATTTTAGTGACTTTTGGCTGTTATCATTTTTTACGAATTCAATCATCATCTGTAATCTAACCACACGTTGCTCCAGTAAAAAAATATTTGATGTTTAGAATAATAGGCAGTCAAAATTTTAAAATTCTAACTATCAATAATTTCTTAAATTCTTATATTTAAAAAATAATATACATAGATTTGGCTTTATAAATACTATCATAATATAATGAGCTTTTAGCATAATTTTTTTAAAAAAGACAAGATTTTACCCTAGACATCAATGACCGGAGGATACTTCTTTATCAAGTCTCTATCTTATTAAGATATAGGTTTTAGCTCCATTTTTATTATCCTATTTTTTAAAAATGCTAAACGGTATATTTCGTATAGAATTTACTTTAAAATATCAAATATATCTATTTTTAATTTATAATAATTAAAAATTAAATTAATCATGCATTATTTTTTTTATTTTACGTGCGCTAACTTAATATTTATCTGCTCAAGTCGAACTGGGCCTGGGTATCTTCGCACCACTCCCGAGCCAAAATTATCCCAGGATGGAATCAGCTGCCAATAAAACAGTTACAAAAGGTGGAACTGTTCGGAACGAATCAAACTCAATGAACCAGGTTAGCAGTTGTTCTGGAAAAAAACCATGTTAACAGCAGAAGCCAACACCACATTGCTTTTGATCACGAATTATATATATATATATATATATATATATATATATGACATATAATTTTTTTTAAAATAAAAAACGTCGTAAAAAAGAAAAATTCAACCTAACAAATTGATCACTTACACACATTAACGACGGACAACGGAGTACTAAAAAATTTACAAGCAAATCACTTGATGAGGGTGTTTTTTTATAATAAAGGCTGCTTACAAAATAAATATGCGAGAGAAGAGTCTACTGTTTTTACACGTGGCTCTTAAAAGGTAGGTTGTTTTTTCGCAATCTATAAAATTATCAGGTCCGCTCGTAAGAGGGGAGAAGGAACTTGTAATTTTATAGGCAACTCTGTTGACGTTCTCTAGGGTATTTTTTTGACAGGTGTATAAAAACTCTCCTAGCCGTCTAAAAGTCTATCTCATTCAGAAAAAAGAAAAAGAGAAGAGAGGATCGAGGAAAGGTGAAGAAAAACGATAAAGCCCTACTGTCTTATAGATTTTATACAGAGTTAAAAGATTTACACACTTTATAATATTTATTTCTATTGATGAAATAAAATAGTATGTATAACATTATTCTAGATTTTCGTTCCTTCATCTATGGTTTGATAGGTTTGATTCTAAATTCATAGATAGTTTTGTTTCTAATATTGAAAGACATATCAGTATTGAAATATCGAATACAAAATCCTAGATGTGATAATTAATTTCTTACTTAGTTTAACTCTATTTTTCTATAAACAAATATATTAAAAAAATAAAATGTTATTTTTGGTTATATCATAGAAAATATTATATGTAGTCCATATGGTATTAATCTATTATAGCTTAGCTCAACCTTTAAGGTTATTTAAAGACTAGTTGAGAGAAGTTTTTTAACAGTGTATAACTGGTTAATGTGAGGCTTTTAAATCAATCCTAAGTTAATACAATAACCGTGTATGTCGTTGTGAGTCAGGCAACCAAAAGTTTTTTTTAGTAATTGATGTTGATGGGTTATACTTCCACTTAGAGATAGTATATGGAGAATTCATTGGAATGATGTTAGTCATCTAGCATTCTTATGCCAGAGTATGAGAAAAACATCACTATTTCAATGACTGTGCAAGAGAAAGAGAGTCTCAGTACGATGGGATATGATGCTAAAATAGTGAAGAAAATGAGTCAAACTAACAAGAAGAAAAAGATCAAGAAGAAGATCAAGAAGGAGGAGGAGAACGAAAAGACAGGAAGCTAAGAGGATTGGCAAACAAATAAGAGAAACATTACCAACGTTGAGATAATATATAGAAAAGATTCTGATAACAAGCATATAGAGGATGATGAATCGTTGGACAAGAAGAGCGGTAATGTAAATACATCACAATGATCTAATGATGACTTCTCTGAACTTATTATCTCTGAGAGACATCACATGTCATATGAGTATAAGTAGAATGAGGTCATTCAAGAGACTAAATATGCATATAAAAAGGAATTGATAATATAGTTAATCACCGGTCGTATCACTTTAGCTGAGAGTTCTAGGTCACAGAGTCGAGTAAATTGGTGCACGAAATGAAACGCATGAACTCAATTTATAGATGTCCATAGAGGGTGCATGCATTCAAGAGTAAATAGAAGTATTATTGGAAGGTGTCAATCGTCACCGAGTATAATTGTCATTTACATGGGGTCAAAAAATAATATAGAAATATAACATCTATATTTGTGCAACAAAGATATACTTCGATATTGTGCACAATCTAGATACAAACTAAGGTCAATTATAAGGCACATTAAGAACAAATTTAATTACACAATCAGCTATGCGAAGGCATGAAGAGCGAAATAGAAGATTATTGAGATGATATTTGGTATATTCAAAGTTTCATACAATAATTTGTCTCGTTTTTTAGTCTGTATTCTTCAGAATAATTTGGGGAGCTACTACAACATCAAATTACTCCTATTACTTGACCATCCTTAGTAGAACGTGCTTTAACGGGCTTTCTTCATATTAAGTGAGTGCATTAATGCATTTATGTATTATCGTCCTATACTCTGCATCGACGGGAAAAGTACAGAGAATAGATATTGAGATCAATTAGAGTTTATAGGAACAATTACATGTTACCCGTGGCTTTCACTTTCGTTGAGAGTGAGAACACTAAAAGCTAGTATTGGTTTCTAAAGTGAGTGAATGACTTAGTTGTGTATAGGAAGCTAGGTATGTGCCTTATACATGATCGTCACGTCGGTTTTCTATGAGCTATTGAGTATTTGAGGGATGATAATATGGAGAAGGTGTATGCATAAAAGTAGCCAGATGTTTGTACCAGATGGCATGCGTCACATGGGTGCTAATTTCTATAAGTAGTTTAAGAAAAAACACCTTATGAATTTTTTTAAGAGGCTCTATGCCAATAATCAATAGAAAAAAATTCAATGAGCTTTGAAGCAGGTTGGATGAGTTGACAACGAAACAAACATATGAGCAGTTAAGATAGCCAATATTTATAAGTGGTGAAATTCCTAAAGATCTAGGATCATTCTCTAGTGATAATCATACTATAAGAAAGAGGTGGACATTCCAGTTTAAAAATTTATACTGGATTGAGAATAAATCAAAGGAGAAATGAGGCTTATTGTATGACGATGGTGGCACTAGATTTAACATAATAATCACCAATTTGAATGAGATTTATAACTGGTTATTGCGTGGTGTAAGAGAGCTACTGCTTATTTCTATTCTTAAGTTTATCATATATTACACATACAAGTATTTTAGAGATTAATAAAAAGTAGTTATGCAATCTATGTCACACAATGGTATTTTGTTTGGCACAGTGATAATAAATTACTTGGATAAAAAACATAAAAAAGGCTTAGCAACATCTAGTTATATCTCAAAGTATATATCATCACATATTTGAAATTTTGTATGTTGATAAGGCCAAGTATGAAATCTACCATAAGATAGTTATGTAGGAATATGTTTTGAAAGACGACGGGACATGCTCGTGCTCGTACCAAAAGCCAAGGTTATACCACAAGTCATGTTCACATGTTATTACCGTGAGCTTGAAGTATAGAATACTAAACCGTTATTTTGTATCGCCTTATTTTAGTAAAGAAGCTATCTTGTATACCTAAAGTAACGAGATATATGGCTTCGGTATTACAAGGTCTTTCACAGCTCAACAATCTCAGGTTTTTTACATTTCGAACCCAACGAAAATGAGGGACAAAGCTGGTCACTGCAAAACTAGACAGATTCATAATGATATGGATGAATCCAAAGAAGTGAAAGGTTAAAACGTTATAGCAAGTATAATAAGAAATAGCATACTTACAAAAAGTTTCGAGTGAAGCAGAAGCTTCTCTATCAGTAGCAGTGTCCGATGGAAGATGCCTCATGAGAAAAGGCATCACTTCAAGACCAAACCGACATAGGCGTTCTCGTGTAACTAGCGATTCAGTTGTATAGTGTATGTCTATTTTAAGAATGAATGTATGACTTAATTTGTCATAATTTTTTACAGAGAGTCATGACTTTTGGCCTTACAGTAATGGTAACTATTGTTTATTTTATTTGATAAAAATTTGTTGTGAGTTGTATGAACTATAAATTATAAATCTTTTGATAATCGTGCTAACTTTTTTTAATATAATTATAGTGTACCAGACACTAAAGCTGCTAGACCGTGTCCTTGATCGGTTACACCTCTGTTAGAACGTTTTTTAGATGGCTGTGACTGGTTTTATTGCCACATAAAAAATACCCTTATAGAGGGCATTAGGGAGTTTCCTATAAAATTGTCAGCCTCTCTTTTTTATGGCAGGCTTAACAATTTTATAGACAGTCTCTTCGGAGAAAAAAAATGCCCTACCAGAAGACTGTAAGATGGGTGTTTAAAAAACAGCAAGTCCCTCCTTTCTCGTATGCCTATTTTACAGGCAGCCTCTTACCGTAGGAAAAATATACTCGGTTAAGATGGCAATTGGGCTGCTTGTAAATTTCCTAATCTCTCACCACCGAATACATGCTAATGGTTTATCATGTTGAATTTCTTGTTCTCTAGTGAGCGTTTCAAAGAAAATAGCCACCCTTTTTAGTGTGAAAGCAAGTAAATACTATTGTTTTTTTCTTAAACAAGGAAAGAAAACCATGGGAAGTTGTCAGATCCCAACATGGATTGAGCTTTTCTTGGTCAAATTGGAGAACATTAAAAACTCTGAATTAAATGAAACAGTATATAATTTGATGGAACATTTTCCAATAGACAGCTATCTTAGAGTATATATCTGTAAAAAAAATTTAAAAATATTTTTAAAAAGTATTTTAATAAAAAATATATAAATAAATAATTCTTTTGATCGTCTGGACAACGTGGGCCTTCGGCCTGTGCTCTCCAGTCCCCCAATGTCTGCAGTGTCGCCTACCCTCCCGATCTCCCACAGACCCACGCCGCTCGCGCTCTCCATGTGCTACGGGCCATTATCCTCCCCTGAGGCGGCAACGTCCACGCGTAATGTCGTTGGAGGCGAGCTGTGGCCTGTGGGATTCCACCCTGAGCGGCTGACGTGGAGCGGCAGCGCGGCGCCACACCAGCAGGCAGCAGCGGCGGCAGAACGGGAGGCGAGTCTCGGGGGAAAAGTGAGGGAGACCGGTGAGATCGAGGCGCCCTCCTCGGCCGCGCGCCCGCGTCGCCAGCGGCGTGAATCGGTCAGAGTCAACGCCCCTCTCCGGTCGCCGGAAGGGAAGGTGCCCCGAAATGGTGAGGGTACGGCCAAAGTTTTCTCCTCAGACCCCAGTCCGATCACCACCCAAACCCACTCTCTCTCTGCTATAACCGTTGACTTGAAGGAAAACTCGCCGCCACCACCACCAACACTGTTCGTCCTCAATCCCCCTTTGCTTCACTCTCCGACAGCCCGACCTCCGGCGAGATGGGGGAGGCGGCGGTGGTCGGCTGGCTGGTGTGCCGGGTCATCAGGATTGTCGTCGACAAGGCCAAGTTCTGCGCCTCCGACAGGATCAGGTGGCTCAACGGCGGCGTCCCCGAGGCGCTCAGACACCTGGAGGATGAGCTCACGCAGCTCCGCGCCGAGGTGGGCGGCGTCGAGCGGAGGCTCGCCGGCGGCGGGAGAGGCAACCGCGAACTCGCCAGTTGCCTGCTCCAGCTCAAGGAGGTTGTGTGCGACGCCGACGACGTCCTCGACGAGTTCGGCTACCGGAAGCTCGTCCCCAACGACGGCAAGGTCAGCCTGGCGCCTTCGTCCATCGGCAAGATCGGCAAGCAGCTCGTTGGCAAGGACGAGTCGCTCAATAGGCTGGCCGTCGTGCAGAAACTGCGCGACATCCGCGAGAGCTCCGGGCGGCTGATCCAGACGTTGCGGCGAGTCGAGCAGCCCTCGCTTTGGAAGGAGGTCAGGTGTTTGGGCGTGACGCGGAGCGTGCGGACATGGTGTCTTGGCTAATCGGCGGCACGGCCGACGCCGCAGATGGGCGCGCCGACACCATCCCCGTCGCCGCCATCATGGGGCACGGCGGTATGGGGAAGACGACACTCGCACGCGCTCTGTGCCATGATCAGGAGGTGAGGACGACCTTCAATCCGATCATGTTGCTGTGCCCGGCGGGCACTTACAACAAGCTCGATCTCGTGAAGAAAATCTTGCATTCTGTGGATGTACAAGTCCTCGGCGACATAACGAGCTTCGATTGGATGCTGAAGCGCCTAGAGAAGGTTTGTCTCGTCACGCAGATTCCTGCTGATTCTTGACAATGTCTGGGACACGGATGGTATCGACGAGCATTCCTACACGAAAATGTGGAGTGATGTGTTGGCTCCCCTGAGAAGTGGGAAAGCCGGGAGTAAGATCGTGGTCACTACCAGGAAGAAAATTGTGCCAAAGTTGATGAATGCAAGCAAGCCAGTCTGGTTTAACGCACTAGAGTTTGCTGACATTTGGTTGCTGTTCAAGAAGTGTGCTTTCAGCAATGACGACGTTGACAGGTATCCACAATTGATGGCAATCGGGGAACAGATTGCTAGGAAGCTCAAGGGGTTGCCTCTGGCGGCTGAGGTGGTTGGAGGCATGCTAAAAAGTGAACGTAGTGTCAGTGAGTGGGATCTCGGAGATGGGAACCTATGACAGTGTTAGCTCCACACTAGAACTGTGTTATCAGAACCTGCAGGAGCACCTCCAACAGTGCTTTGCAATATGCAGCATATTCCCAAAGAACTGGAGGTTCAAACGCGACAAGTTGATTAAGATTTGGATGGCCCTGGGTTTTATCCAGCTCTGGCCAGATGACGGCAAAACTCAACTAGAGGATGTAGGGAG
This sequence comes from Oryza coarctata, assembly GCA_030770085.1. Taxonomy (NCBI): domain Eukaryota; kingdom Viridiplantae; phylum Streptophyta; class Magnoliopsida; order Poales; family Poaceae; genus Oryza; species Oryza coarctata. The sequence goes on from CM061471.1 coordinate 14,495,561, forward strand.
GGGGTACTTCAATCAACTTGTGGCACGATCCTTCTTCCATGAGCGCAAGGAAGGCCATCAGACTTACTACTACATTCACGACCTGATGCATGACCTGGCTGAGAATGGAATGTCTCGCGAATTGATTGCGCAAGAGTTGAAAGTATTGAGAAAAAAGATAATACGCATACCTGATACAGTTCGTCACTTATCTGTGACCAGTGATGCTGTGATGCAGCTCAAAGGTCGGACCGACTTTAAGAGGTTTCACACATTCATTATTCTCAAGCTTTCCTCATCTTCCCTTGTTCCATTGCCAGATGATGTCCTCAAGGAGTTGAAAGGTCTTCGTGTGCTTGGTTTGGATGGCTGCCATATAGTTGAATTGTCAGATAAAGTTGGCCAGTTGATACATCTGAGGTACCTTTCTCTTTGCAAGAAAATTACAAAGCTTCTAAAATCAGTGACAAGACTTTTCCTTCTTGAGACCCTAAATATCCCTAAGAAGTGTCAGCTTGAGGAGTTTCTGAAAGACATGTGGATGTGGAAGTTGAAATATCTGCGCCATTTGGATATAAACAGGAAAAACACATCGAATATTGTTGGAATTGGAAAACGGATCCATCTCCAGGGATCAATTGAGTTCCATGTTAAAAAGGAAAAGGGTCATACATTAGAAGACTTGAACGATATGAATGATCTCCAAAGAAAGCTTGATGCTGTAGCGATCAAAGAAGAGGCCAGCAAAGCTGGATTAAGCAAGAAACAGGGCATAAAGGTGCTGGAATTGGAATGGTACTCCCCTGGCAAAAAGTGTTCCTTCTGTCGACGCTGAGGTCTTAAAAGGCCTTGAGCCACATCCAGATGTTGAAGAGGTTCATATTAGGAGATACCATGGTAATACCTCACTCTGTTGGTTGGACAGGAAGGACATGACATTTCTTAAGTATTTAGATTTGACCACTGTAGAAAGTGGGCAGTCCTGCCTCCTCTTGGGCAGCTTCCTTTCCTCAAAGTTTTGCATTTGAAAGAGATGTGTTCATTGAAACAGATTGGAAGCGAGTTTTATGGAACCAACCCAATTGCATTTCCATATCTGGAGGACCTTGAATTTAATGATATGCCAAAATGGGTTGAGTGGACCAAAGAAGAAGAGAAGTATGACAGCCTGTTCCCCAGTCCCCGTAAGCTGAAGCATTTGAGCTGTCCCAATTTGATTGAAGTGCCTTCTTTCCTGCAGTCCGTGAGAAAGGCCAGTGTTGAGAATACAGCGTTTGTCTCACACCTGAAACTATATTCTTCTTCTTCATCAAAAGCCAACAAATTTAAATTGGAAACATGTTCTGCCACTGTCCTTACCGATGGTTTGTTCCACCAGCAACAAGTGCAGGAAATTGTCGATTTGACCCTGAGGCACTTGCAAGATGTAAAGTTTGAAGAGCTTCATGCACTTACTTCCCTCAAGAGGCTGCAAATATCTCATTTAGACATAACTGATGAGCAGTTGGGTACTTTTTTACAAAGTTTACTATCACTGACCTTACTAGATATAGTCCACTGTAGCAAAATAACCACTCTTCCACAGATTGAGAGCCTGAGCAACTTGACGAAGTTTGATGAGCTGAACATTCGTCAATGCCCCCAATTGTCTTCTCTGCATTTATTGCCTGGTTTTGCCATGCTGGAAACGGTGTTAATTGAAAATTGCTCCGGGGTCACCGTAGAATCTTTCCCTGCGAACTTCAACAGCCTCACCTCTCTGAGAGAACTGACCATAATGAAGTGCACTGGATTAGAGTCCTTGCCAAGCTGCTTCCCATCTTCACTGCAAGTTGTTCATCTGATTGGATGCAAGCCAACGTTGCTAAGCCAACTGCAAAACAATGATGGGCCAGAATGGGATAAAGTAGCTTCTATCCCAATGAAACTGATCAACTGATCAGAGTACAGACTTCATAGGCTCGTTGTGCAGGTGTGTTTGATACCATTAGCGTGAACAATTCACTGTAATTTTAAGTTACAATCAATGAGTTGTATCTGTGTTTCATTGCAGTGATACTGACCATTTGTGTCTGAATTTCCAGTACGAAAGATGAATGATACCGGACAAACCCCGACAGATTTTTCTGTCTGGAACAATTGTGTAGTGTTTGTATGTTGACTGTAATGTACGTGCTGTATTGCAATAAACTGCTCACATTTCCTGAATTACGTTTTGTTTTTTTTCCCTATGTAAGCTTGTGCATTTCACCTTCGCATGTGCAAAAACTATTTTGCTTCAGTTTACTGAGTTGTGAACAATTTATTCATAAGCTAAACCAAGTAATATCGCTCTTATCGTGAGAAACAATATCTTTCCGTCTTCAAATTGGTTGAACAGAAATACTACTTATATAAACCGTAATGTGCAGCCGTGGGCCACTTTTGGCTGCGTTTGGTTGGGGGAAGTTCTAAGGAGGAATTAGAAGTTTAGAAAGATAAGGCTATTAACTGCTTCGTTTGATTAGGGGAAATAAGATTTTTGCTGTAATGGATATGGGGAATTGATAGAGGAATTCTCTCCTTTTTAACAAGTGGTGTGGGTGTGGGAGTTGAAAGAAAATATCTTCTTTATATTGTCTGGATAAATCTCAACCATCCATTTTCACTTTCACTTAAGATTTAGGTTCTATTTACAAAAGTTTTTTTTATAGCAGTAATAAATTCTTTCAAAATATACACTTTCACTTAAGATTTAGGTTATATTTATAAAAGTTTTTTATAGCAGTTACAAATTCTTTCAAAAATATACAGGTCCTCCAAACAATCTAGTTTTTCACTCAGATTTTAAGAATTTAGAAAATGAAACCAAAAGTTAAAAAACCTTGTTTTTTTTTATATTTACACTAGCTAACTACTCACCAACTATTTTCCAGAATCTCAAGCACCCACCAAGCAGAGCCATAGTCTTTATATAAACTCTATTAATTCTCGGATCTTCTACCAAACAAGGGATTAGCGATGAAAACTAAATTCTCACGCTAATCTCACAATTAATTCCCCTTTCTAAACTCCCAATCCTATTCTCCAAAGTTGCCACACGCACACCAAGGCCTATTTATACTTGCTTTCCTTCCCATGGCCCAGAAAATTCCAGTGATTAGATCACAAGTTGAATTTCTTTGAAACTAAATCAATTAATTTGTTTTCCATTCGTATAAGCATTTAAATTTTGTTTACATGATTTAACTCAGGATTTATACAGAAAGAAGCACATAGATAACAAATGTGGTTTTGGCTTCCAAGTTTCACTTTGCTTATACCTGTTTCCCCCTTCTATGAGAACGTGTATCATCTTCTGCGACTAAGGAGGTACAGAAATCCAATGCACACCATCACGAAATGGAGTCCACAATCCATTACAGCAACATGCAACCAAAATGTAGTCTCAAATCATCACTCTTTTCTTTCCTTGAAAGAAAAAGAACAGTAGGGAACAAGCCGAGTGAAATAAAAAGTACAGTAGCATACAAAATGTGAAAATGTCTTCTCAGGATACCAAATGTAAGCAAACTGGGCGGCTACTCTAGTGATACAAGGGCTTGAAATACTGCCAATTAACCTGGGGAACATTGGTAGAAAAAACTAACAGGAAACACATCAACCATTTGAACGATGTGTGCAACAAGATCCTTGCAGTACCAAATTCTAGAACGACTTGATCCACCAAATTGGAATACTATCTCATGGTAAGTTGTTCCGTTGATCAGACAACAAATTAGTGGAACACACTGAAAGTCTGGAACAGATTTGAGTACACAAGATCTCTTGCACCCACGAAATGATTGGATTCTGTATTCTGGTCCACAGCAGCTTAACCAAGTTCAACCCAAAAGGCACATAACAGAGCTGATAATGTCACTAACTAATCATCTTCAGAGTTTATTCTCTGCTAACAGCACTTACTGAATAATGGAATTCAACTCCTTCAATATGCACAGACTTCATATACCAACCACCCCTTCTCGCTGTTGTTTTTTGAAAAAGGATTAATCCTGCTTTTATTGAAAGCAAAAATTAGGTCTTGATACAGTCTGACTACCCCTCGTTGATGTTGTGACAAGTTTCAAGATGCTTTATGTGTGACCGATTTGCTCATACCTCTGGGATGACTATCAGGAAATAACAATAGAGGCATATCCAGCAGCCCAAGTCTGTATATACACTTGGGAAGTTTGTTAGTCATGTGGCACAAAGCTAGGTAATGGAGATGAAACAACTGGCTAATGGTTTCTGGTAACTCTAAAATATCACACTCACTAAGATCCAGAACACGCAAGTTTTTAAATTCCGACAGAAATCTACTAGGAAGATGACTCAAGGATAACGAGGAGCTTCTAAGAACTAGTAATGTTCGCAACCTTCCCAACCTACAGTTGCCCTTGAGCTGTGCAAAATAATCAGTTGAGACAGACAAGTGGCGCACCGTTGGTGGAATCACACTAGGCATGCCTTCATCAATTTTGATGCAATCATGAGCAGATGCATGCTGTGCCAAATCATGCATTAGGTTATTTAGGAAATAAAATGTTTGGTTGTCTTTGCTGGCAGTACAGAAGAATGACCGTGAAAGCAGATCATGAAAGTATTCTTCAGCTAAATCATATTCTTTTTTTCCTTCCTTCCTTGATATTTGAATAAAATCCAAAGCTACCCACATCTTCACCAATCTATCTCGTTGAAACCTACAGCCCCTTGGAAATATGCTGCAGTACGCAAAGCATCGCTGGAGGTGTCCAGGCAAGTGCTGATAACTGTGTTGGAGAGACGATATAATGATGCTATGACTAATTTCTGGGTCCAGAAATGTTCTCCACCTCCATGTACTCCTGATGTTTCTTATCATCTGTCCAAGAGCTTTAGAAACTAAAGGGAATCCGTTCGCGTTTGCAGCAATGGTTCTACCAATCTCTTGCAAATCAGGAGGAATATCCTTGCCTTCTCCACCCAGAGCAGTCTCCTTTAACAACAACCAGCAGTCGCTGCTTCCCAACACATCAAGGGAGACAACATGAGTCGAATTCAGAAATTCCGCTACTAGTTTCATTCGAGTGGTCACCAAGATCTTGCTCAGACTTGCAGCAGACCTAAGAGGTGCCAGCACCTTCTTCCACAGATCCTTATTCTCCAGCTCTGTCTTACCCTCATCATTCCAAACGTCATCAAGAACTAGGAGAAACCTCTTTGACTTGACCAATACTTCAAGCTTTGCCTGTAGGGTTTCCAATTCGGCCGAACTATCGCCGTACAATGTATCATCAGGACCACCAATGGACTGCAATATCTCCCTTGTTAGCTCGGCCGCATCAGATCTATCCAACACACAGACCCAGGCTCTGAGATCAAAGTGCTGTCCAATCCTCTCATCGTTATAAACGAATTGCGCCACAGTTGTCTTGCCCATTCCACCATGGCCAACGATTGCAACAGCCGGAAGAGCAGAAGAGCATGTATTCTCCGCACTATCGACTAGCCTGCTGATTATCTCGCCAGACTCTTTCTCACGCCCAAACACCTTCCGTTCCGTGAGCACGGAGCCCGTCACCCGGTTCGGCGACCTCACGCCGCACCCTGACCCGCCGGCTTCTTCCGTCGCGTCAACGAGACGCTCGGACCCGTCGTGGATGCGGTCTATCCTGCCCACCAGTCGCTTCAGCTCCCGGGAGGACGGCTTGCCGCGGGCCACGCAGGACGCGAACGATGGGCCGAGTCGGCTCCCGCGGCGGCGGCGGAGGAGCTCGTCCAGGAGGTCGTCGACCTCGGCGACGGCATCCTTGAGCTGGAGGAGCCAGTCCGTGAGGTCGCGCCCCCTGGCTCCCCGCCGCTCGATCCCGCCGGCGACGGGCTGGATCCGGAGGAGCGAGGCCGCGAGGTCCCGCAGCCCTGCGGTGGCGAAGCAGGAGGCGCCGTCGTCGGCGTCGGCGTGGGCGAGGAGGCGTTCGGCCAGGGACGAGATCTCCTGCGACAAGGGCCACTGTGCCGCCGCGGGCGCGGGCATCGGCCAGGCTACCTCGAGAGGGGCTAGGTCGCGGTGAGAACGCTTGCCGCGGCGGAGACCGGCGGTTGTTTGTGCCGACGAGCAACTGGGGCGTCGTCGTCGTCGATTTGGGGGAAATTTGGGGCGGTTCACATCGCGAGACCAACTGACCCAGTCGTTGTGCTGGTAGCTGACTGCGTCAAAGTCCAAGCTCCCGCGTAACGTTCAAAGAGGCGAGGCGAGGTAAACAGTAACAAACAGCGGCAAATCCACCAACTTTTTGATTTTTTTTTCTGAGGAGGACTGGTGGCAGGCAGTACACTGGAAAGTGGGACGATGCGACGAAATGCCTTGCGCACGAACATGAGCAGCAAAATCGTTCTGTTTGCAGAGTTTTTGTATACCACCCAAGCACCCCATCTCCTAGCCTTGCAAGTTAAGGATCTGCTGCTATGGTGACATCCGTGCTACTGTGACACGGAAATGCACTCAAGTGTGATTACAGAAATATGGAAAAACATTTTAACTGTTCATTGTGGCGGTACAATATTATGACATGTAACATCATGTAAAAACTTTGACGCAAAAATCAATGTAAATATGTAAAACATTATGTGGACAGTATAGTCTTCTCACCGTTGGATTGTTGGCGTATTAGCTGTAATTAAAATTTAAACTTTAAAAAATTAATTTTACATATTTTAGTGTTAGTGTTTCTTAAAATCTTTTTTTAACATTGATTTTTAACCATAAATAATATAGATATAAAAGTTTTACCTACAGAATATTTTTGTTACTTCATTTGTATTTCTATAATCAGTGCGCATTCTTTTTTTTTGTCATTTTTTCCTCTATGTATATGTCCAAGTGTTACTCCTATTGCATATCTTTGCAATTTTCGTACTTCCACCACTGATACTATCACACACTCTAGTTATAAATATTTTTAAAAGATTGATGTCAGTTCTCCGTCAAATAAATTTGACTGGATGAATTAGCATACTACCGGAATGACCACATGGTCACACAATCAAAATAAAACACGTCTTACACCCCCAAAGTGCAAATGTATACTTGACTGACGGACAGGAATGGCACCATCTTCATCACGTATCATCAGCCATCAGCCCATCCGAGGGAGATCAGCGTGGGCTGAACCAGCTAAGCAACCACCATCTTCATCACGTATTCCCATCTCTTGATTCTCTTCCGGAATGGCAAGCTCGAACAAGCCTCGTCGAGTGAGAAAGTTAGCAAGGACGCAAGATGCAAAAAAACACCCCAACATCCCACAGCTTTGACTCTGTTCTGTGTAGATGTAACACTCCAATGTCACTACCAAGAACCTTACTTCTGCTGTTTGTGGCTGTTTTTCTGTAGCTGAACTTTGTAGTAAACGTGCAGTTTCTTTTAATGGAGATGGGGGTAGGATTGCCTCCCTTTTGTCAAAAAAGAAAAAAAAAGCCTAGAACCTTACCGTCCGGCAAATCCAAACAGGTTTTGGAAGGGTGCAGAATGCACTCAAAATGGTCTCCACAGAAGCATAAACAGCAAACCATCCAGTTCCCACAGATTTGCATGCTACCAAAGTGTTATCACATAGCTTTGCGTACCACCATTACCACTACCTAATAATCTACCATTACACAGCTTTGCATATTACCACAAAGTCCACCGCCATTACTACATAGCTTTGCATACTGCCACCACTCGTTACATAGTTTTGCGTACTACCAGAGTGGCCATATAACCAAAACACACCAGATTTCCCCCCAAAAGACAAAATAGACCCGAGTGATAACCTGATAGGGAAGGTAACATCAGCCATCCACAAACTGAGCAAGGATTCTAGAGAGTCTTCCACCTCCATCTTCATGACAAATCATCACCCTCCAGCCCTTCGAGAACGGCAAGCTCAAACTCAGGCTCGTCGAGTGAGAGGTCAGCAAGCTGGAGAAAATCAGCGGGGACGCAGGATGCAAGAAGACCGGCGTTACCCCAAACGTTCCAAAGCATTGACTCTAGATCTGTACAATAAAACTTTGAGATCCTCGTCAAAAGCCTCAAATTGGTGTGAACAAACACGAGATCATCAGCCCATTTAGGACGGCTCTCACACCTCACGATGCCGCGAATCAGTTTATAAGTGGTCCAGTTCCTCTCGAAGCAGGACACCCGATCAGTGATGGAATCCAAGCTAATGCATCCTATACCCGAGGAAGCAAACTCTGTGCCCAAAAGAGAGAACTTTGCGTACTCTGCCTTAATTGCCGTCAAGTCATCTGCAGCAGGAAATAATTTCTTCAAGCAGTCATTTGCCATTTCATTAATCTCAGCATCACTATGCGGGGGTTGACGATTAGCAACTTCATCAATCCAACTATCGGCGTAACACCTACAGAACAGACCAAAAGATAATGTTAATACATGGCTTAAAAAAGAAATCATTTAGTAACTTTAAGCCAGGACTCACCTTGGATTTAGTGCATGTGCTAAACAGTGGAGTGGAGTTCTGGTCTTGCCCCACCAATCTACTAAAATGCCATCTACAACAGAGTAAAATGTTGATTCTTCCTCAGCCCTCTTCCCTTATAAATGACAGCCTTTACCTTCTTTTCATATAATTCCACATTTCGTAAATCAAATGAATGCATTGCTTTTCAGTGTCCGTGTTGCGTATCATTGAATATATCGGTTCTGTGAAAGCAAGAACGTAATCAACTTTGTCCCACCACAATTCATCGGTAAGTTTTTTCTTCACAAGCTTTGCTTTCCCCTTGTCATCCTTCCTGTAAACAGACCACTTGTCACTGATGACAATCCCTATAAGAGATTGCTTAGTCAACCGAAACCTCTTTAGCATGACAATATCTGAAGCAAATCTTGTGCCAGCAATGCCAAGTATCTTCAGCTTACTGAACTCACTGATCATAGATAATACCATGGTATGATCATTTATAAAATCATTTATCATTTTTGCACCCCCTATAACTTCTGAAATCCAGTGGCAGTCTTTGAAGACAGCATTTTCAGCATTCTTAGCAGCACAAATATTCTCCAAGGCGAGACTTAAACAATGAGCAACACTTGGCGTCCATTGGATGTGATTATACTTCTGCTCAATCAACACTCCAGCAGCTCTGCAAACAGTATCATTGTCTGTGATCACTTGTACTGTTAGTTAAGCCATGCACGGTAATTAAATAGGACTGTATGTTTCGTTTTCAGTTCTGCATGTACACGAGCACTGACCTGTCTGCCGTGTACATAGGAGGTAGTGGCAGCGAGAATAGCTCACGCACTAACCTGGGCGAGTGGTTCTGAACGAACGTCACAGACGTGGGGATGGACACGTCGTGCGTGCGGTGTGCGGGCAGCCACCATGAGCTCTGCTCTTTATATTACACAATAAATGGAAAAGCTAAGATCAGAAAATGCTGCAGTTGTTGAGCAGCACCAAAACACCTGTGTTCACTGTGTTTCCAAGTGTCCGCGTGAGTACAGCTTGAGTGTGTGTTCATCTTCCACGGCGAGTTCCAGGTCACGCCGGCGCCGTTCATCATCACCCCGGGCCTGACATTTGGTATCAGAGCTAGGTTGTGAGGATCTCGCCCTAGCCATGATGTCTCCAACGAGACCTCGTGGCCGCTCGCCGGCCGTGGGCGACGGGAAGCAGCCCGTGAAGGAGAAACCGAGTGGTTCGGGCAATAAGACGCCGCCGCAGCGCACGCCTTCACCAACTCGCTCTCCATCGCGCCGATCACGCACGCGCGACGCACGTCGCTCGCGCACCCGGGATGCACGCCGTCCGCGGGAGGTGGTGATCAAGGGCATCATTCAAGAGGGTGGCAGCTCTGGCAACTGGCCACAGTTGACAAGGATCAACTATAATGAGTGGTCGCTCCGCATGAAGCTTAAGCTGCAAGTGCGTCATCTTTGGAAGGCCATAGAGTTCAACGACGAACGGAGCGCCCCGGACGCCATCTACAGTGCCGTCCCGGCAGAGATGGTCCCAGTGCTCGCCACCAAGGCCACCGCCAAGGAGGCGTGGGAGGCGATCAAGACTCTCCACATCGGCGATGACTGCGTGTGGAAGGCAAAGGCGCAGAACCTCCGTGCCGAGTACGAGACAATCAAGCTTGGCAGCAGTGAAGCGATCGAGGACTTCGCGTTGCGTCTCATCGGCATTGTCCAGAGGCTGGCAACACTCGGCGATCCCGAGCCGGATGAAAAGGTCGTGGCGAAGTACCTTCGGGTCGTGTGTCCGAGGTATAAGCAACTTGTGATCTCTATTGAAACGCTACTTAATATCTCTGAGCTGTCCATCAAAGAAGTCACTGGCCGGCTAAAGGCGGCGGACGACGTCAAACCTACGCCGCCTCAAGCTGCTAGCGGCAAACTACTCCTCACGGAGGAGCAATGGTTGGAGAAGTACAAACAGAAGGGGACAGGGTCGGGGCGCGGCGGCTCGAGCTCTACAGCCCGTGGTAAGCGCCATGGCAAGCCGCACGGCCACGGCGGCAACAACAGCAGCGACGCACGAAGCGGATCAAGCGGCGGTGCTGGCTCCGAATCAGGCACGTCCCGTGCTGGGCCAAATGATATCTGCAAACGCTATGGCAAAACAGGACATTAGGCCCAACATTGCCGTGGCAAGCTGAAGACCGAGGAGCAGGCCCATATAGTCCAAGATGATGAGCCCACGTTGATGTACACGTACGTGGCTAAGGAGAAGCGTGCGTCGTCCAATCCGTCTCTTCCTCCCCAAGCGCCGCCACCGCCACTCCCCAACATCGCCGCTGCCGCTGCAGATGCCGCACCCTAGCAGGCCGAGCCCGCGTCGCTCGTCCCCAACATTGGCGTTGTTGCCGCCGCTGCTGATGTGCCCCCACATCGCACCAGCTCGAAATCGTGGAGGCCAAAGTGTTCACCGCCGTCGACGCGGCGGACGGCCAGGACCCAAAGCACTAGGTTCTGGACACCGGAGCAACCAATCACATGACTGGTGTGCGCAACGCCTTCTCTGACCTCGACACCAACATCGTCGGCAAGGTGCGCTTCAGCGACGGCTCCGTCGTCCAGATCGAGGGCCGTGGCACCATCTTGTTCGCCTGCAAGAAAGGGGAGCACCGTACCCTCGCCAACGCGTACTTCATCGCTCGCCTCACCACGAACATCATCAGCGTCGGCCAGCTCAACGAGGTGGGGTTCCGGGTGCTCGTTGAAGGAGGAGTGATGCGGATCTGCGACGAGGAGTGCAGTCTGCTCGCCAAGGTCCACCGGAGCCCAAACCGGTTGTACGTGCTCAATGTCGACATTGCACGTCCGGTGTGCTTCGCGGCACACGCCACGGATGACGCGTGGCTCTGGCATACCCGATTCGGGCACATCAACTTCGGCGTGCTCAGAAAGATGGGGCGTGAGGAGCTGGTCCGTGGCATGCCCCTGCTGGACCACGTCGATCAAGTGTGCGACGCATGCCTCATCGGCAAGCACCGACGGACGCCGTTCCCGCAGCACGCGCTCTCGCGCTCAACAGAGGTATTGCAGCTGTTGCACGGGGACCTCTGTGGACCCATCACGCCACCGACGTCCAGCGGAAACTGCTATTTCGTCCTGCTCGTCGACGACTACTCGCGGTACATGTGGATCGTTCTGCTGCCTTTGAAGGATGCCACAGCAGCAGCGATCAAACTCATTCAAGCGACGGCGGAGCGCAAGACTGGGAAGCTGGTTTGTGCACTCCGCACAGACCAAGGAGGAGAGTTCCTAGCGCAGGACTTCAAACAGTGTTGCGCCGAATTGGGCTGCGTTGTGAACTCACGGCACCACATTCCCCTTAGCAAAATGGCATCATTGAGAGGCGCAATTAGACCGTGGTGAGCACCGCCCGGAGTATGCTGAAGGCGAAGGAACTCCCTAGCGTGTTCTGGGGAGAGGTAGTCACCACGGCTGTCTATCTACTCAACCGCTCATCATCCAAGAGCATCGGTGGCAAGACCCTATACCAGCTCTGGACCGGGGCTGCTCCTGGTGTCCAGCAGCTGTGGATGTTCGGCTGCGTCGCACACATGAAGCTGACAGCGCCGAACCAGAAGAAACTCGACGACCGCAGCAGGCGCACCATCTTCGTCAGGTACGAGGCGGGTTCCAAGGCCTACTGCCTGTACGACCCGTCGACCCGGCGGGTCCACATCAGCCGCGACGTCGTCTTCGATGAGGCTGCTCAGTGGAGCTGGGCAGGAGAACTTGCAGGCAGTCTAGATGATTTCCTCATCGAGGAAACTAATGCAGGGCTGCCCCAGGTGATCACCAAGACTTCATCATCTACGACACCTGCAGTAGCCACGATGTCTAGATCAGCATCACCAGAACCAATGTCTTCACCAGCATCCCACGGTGGCATGTTCCAGTCGCCCACCACTCCTGTACAAGATACAGGTGGAGTGGTGGAATTTGCATCACCACCAAAAGGCGAGGTAGATCTAGATGTTGACCATGATGGTGCACCTCTCTGTTTTCGACGACTGGAGAACGTGCTGGGCTCTACTTCGACACCTGGCCTAGCACAACGGGAATTTGAAGAGCAACTGTTGCTGGCCAACAACGTCGAGCCATCCAACTTCCTCGAGGCGCAGTGGCATGAGTGTTGGCGCAACACCATGCTCGACGAGATGACCGCCATCGAAGCAAATGGCACTTGGAGGCTTGTCGATCCTCCACCATGTTCCCGACCCATTGGGCTCAAGTGGGTTTACAAGGTGAAGAAGGACGCAGTCGGGATCATCTCCAAGTACAAGGCCTGGCTGGTCGCAAAGGGCTACGTGCAGCGTCAAGGAGTCGACTTCGACGAGGTTTTTGCACCGGTGGCACGCTTGGAGTCAGTGCACCTTCTGCTTGCGCACGCTGCGAACGAGGGATGGACGGTCCACCAGATGGACGTCAAATCAGTGTTTCTCAATGGTGAGCTGCAGGAGGAGGTGTACGTCGAGCAGCCGCCGGGCTTCGTCCTCAAGGGACACGAGGGCAAGGTCCTGCACTTCGTCAAGTCGTTGTACGGACTCCGCCAAGCTCCGCGCGCCTGGTACTCAAAGTTGGACGGCTCCTTGCTGCGACTCGGGTTTAGGCGCAGCAACTCCGAGCATGCAGTGTACCTGTGCGGCGAGGGCGCACCACGCCTTGTAGTGGGGGTCTACGTCGATGACTTAGTGATCACGGGAGGTTGCAGCCGCGACATCGATGAGTTCAAGGGGCAAATGAAGGCAACTTTCCAGATGAGTGATCTAGGCTTGCTCCACTACTACCTCGGTCTGGAGGTGTGCCAAACTCCGGATGGCATCACCTTGGGCCAAAGCGCGTACGCAACAAAGATACTCCGAAATGCCGGGCTGGCTAGGTGCAACCCTAGTTTCATCCCCATGGAGCCACACCTCGAGCTGAGCAAGGAGAGCACCGCGCCGGCCGTCGGCGTCACAACATACCGGAGCATCGTCGGCTCGCTACGGTACCTGGAGAACACAAGGCCTGATTTGGCCTTCTCGGTGGGTTATGTGAGCCGCTTCATGGAGAAGCCAACCACCGAGCACCTAGTAGCTGTGAAAAGAGTGCTTCGCTACATCGCCGACACTCTGAACTATGGCTGCTGCTACACAAGGAAGAAGGAGGCACATCTAGTGGGTTTCAGCGACAGTGACCATGCTGGGGATATTGATATCCGCAGAAGCACTACCGGGGTTCTCTACTTTCTTAGCAGCAATGTCATCACCTGGCAGAGCCAAAAGCAGAAGGTTGTGGCCCTGTCCTCTTGTGAAGCTGAGTACATCGTGGGGACTGTTGCTGCTTGCCAAGGTGTATGGCTGTCGTGCCTCCTGTCTAAACTGAAAGGGAAGAAGGAGGGTGTGGCAAAGATCTTCATCGACAGCGAGTCCGCCATTCAGCTAAGTAAGAATCCTGTCTTCCATGATCGCAGCAAACATATAGATACAAGATATCATTTTATTCGTGAATGCATCGAGGAAGGCAGGGTATGTGTTGCCTCCATTGACACCTCTGATCAGCTAGCGGATATTTTGACCAAGGCACTGGCAAGGAAGCGTTTTTGTGAACTGCGCACTAAGCTCAGCCTTGTGAAGCTCAAACAGAAGTGCAAGGGTTAGGAGAAGATTTGTTAGTTAAGCCATACACTGTAATTAGATAGGACTGCATGTTTCGTTTTCAGTTCTGCATGTACACGAGCACTGACCTGTGGCTGCCGTGTTCATAGGAGGTAGTGGCAGCGAGAATAGCTCACGCACTAACCTGGGCAAGTGGTTCTGAACGAACGCCACAGACGTGGGGATGGACACGTCGTGCACGTTGTGTGTGGGCAACCACCATGAGCTCTGCTCTTTGTATTACACAATAAATGGAAAAGCTAAGATCAGAAAACGCTGCAGTTGTTGAGCAGCACCAAAACACCTGTGTTCACTGTGTTTCCAAGTGTTCGCGTGAGTACAGCTTGAGTGTGTGTTCATCTTCCACGGCGAGTTCCAGGTCACGCCGGCGCCGTTCATCGTCGCCCCGGGCCTGACATGGACAACATTTGCTAATCCAACATCTTCAATTGCAGCTATGAGCTTCTCTGAAATGTATTCCTCAGTCTTCAACTTTTGTTTATTGCTAATTGCTTGCCAAAAAAATTGGCCCAGCTTCATTGACAGCTATGATATTGATAACAGGTCGCTTTTGAACATTTGACCACCCATCAGAAACAATCGTCACACCTGCTTTCCTCCACGTGCCTTTTATGGTCTGCAGCGTGTTTTCAATGGCAGTTCTTTCTTTTTGCAAAAGAGTTGTCTTCAGCTGGTTGTCCCCAGGAGGAACATACCCAGGAATGTGGACCATCGCGGCCATAGCGAATGAACTCCGATAATATGGGTTCCTTGCAACAGTGGTGGACAAACCTGCAAATATGAATGATACTAAAGGACAATCCGTACACACAAACTGAAAGGCTTCAAGTTTGAGATGTTAACCTTCAGAATAGAACATTCGTGCAGCTAGAGAACGCCAGTTATCTTGATGTTCACCCTTTTCCTCAGCCGCAAATTACAAGGTTTGTCCTCCACTGTTGATTCTAGTCCTGCATGTTCTTGCAAACTGAAAGGTTTCAAGTTTGACTCTAGTCCTGCATGTTCTTGCAGGTTCTCACATTCACATAGCCAAAATATACTCGAATTACAAGGAGTTCACAGCACCAGAAAAGCAGAAAGCTTGATAACTTTGCTAGCTAAGCTTCTGTCTTGATTTCCATTTGGTTTTCTTCATCACACACAATGTCTTCAATCATGGCAAGCTCGAACTCCGGTTCATCAAGAGAGAGGTTAGCAGACTCAAGTATGCCGGCACCACCTAAGGATTTAAAGCTGTCATCCCCCACATCCCAGTACCTTGCCTCTCGGTCTGTATAATATTCTTCTGATCTTCTCTATAGAAGCAGCAGATTGTTGTGCACAAAACCAGATCATCGGCCCATTTAGGACGAAGTTTGTTCCTCACGATGTCACGAATAAAATCTTAAGTTCTCCAGTTCCTCTCGCAGCAAGAAGATTAAACAGGTTGGCTGAGAAGCTTGAAAGCTAAACTCTGAACTTCCTGTGCTGAAGTTGCATGGGTCACCTACCATATCTTGGGTGTAGAAATGTATACAATGGTAAGAGCCAGAATGTATAAAAGAGGTCAGTTCTATATATATATATATAACTCAGACCAGTGGTCTGTCTAACACTCCCACAGTCATAACGGGAGGGGAACGAACGTAAAGACTGGACCGAAAACTGATGAACAAAGGCGTGGACAGGTCTTTAGTCATTATATCGGCAAACTGATGTGTCGATGGTACATGGGAGCACCCGAATCTATCCTAATGCGATCTTGTCACAAACAAAATGGATATCGATCTCGATGTGCTTGGTGCGTCGATGATGAACCGGGTTGACGGTTATGTAGACAGTACTGACATTGTCGCAATAGACGGCGGTCGCGGTAGAGAGGGGTGCACAGAGCTCCTGGAGAAGCTGGCGAAGCCAGCAGCACTCGGCGACGGCGTGAGCAATGGCGCGGTACTCGACTTCGGCGCTAGACTGGAACACTGTAGTCTAGCGTTTTGAGAACCAGGATACGAGAGTGTCACCGAGAAAAACGCAGTAGCCAGACGTAGAGCATCGAGAGTCGAGGCAGCCTGCCCAGTCCACGTCGGAGTACGTGATGAGGGAGCTGATATGCAGCCCGCTGGAAAGGGTGCCCTTCACGTAGCGTAGGATTCGCTTGAGCAGTGCGAGGTGAGGTTCGCGCGGAGCGTGCATGAAGAGGCACACTTGCTGGACAGCATACGTGAGGTCAGGCCGGGTGAGGGTGAGGTATTGGAGAGCCTCGGCAAGACTCCGATAGTGAGAGGGATTAGCAACGAGTGCGCCATCGGCAGTGGAGAGTTTGGCTCGAGTGTCGACCGGGGTGGCCGTGGGGTGACAATCGGCCATGCCCGCACGCTGGAGGAGGTCGATGGCGTACTGGTGCTGGGAAAGAAAGAACCCGTGAGAGGAACGGGTGATGGAGATGCCAAGAAAATGGTGGAGAGGACCAAGATCGGTCATGGCGAACTTAGAGTGGAGTCGGGCTAAGATCTAGTCGAGGAGAGATGTCGAAGACACTGTAAGGACAATATCGTCGACATATAGAAGTAGATAGACAATAACGGAGCCGATATGAAAGATGAACAGAGAACTATCGGACGCAGAGGCCACGAAGCCGATGTGTCAAAGATAGGCAGCAAAGCGCTGGTACCAGGCACGAGGGGCTTGTTTGAGGCCGTAGAGGAAACGTTGAAGAATACAGATGTCGTCGGGACGAGAAGGGTCGACGAAACCTAGGGGTTGCTGGTAGTAGACCGTTTCCGTCATATGGTCGTGAAGAAAGGCGTTCTTTACGTCAAGCTGATGGATCGGCCAGGAATGCAAGGCAGCCAAAGTGAGGATGACCCGGATGGTGGCGGGTTTGACAATGGGACTGAAGGTCTCGTCGTAATTGACACCGGGTGGTTGGGAGAAACCCCGGACTACCCAGCGAGCCTTGTGATGGGCAAGGGAGTCATCGGCGTGGAATTTGTGTTTAAAAATCCACTTACCGATCACAATGTTGGCGCCAGGAGGATGGGGGACGAGGCACCAGATCTCGTTGTCCATGAGAGTCTTGTACTCGTCGGCCATGGCAGCGCGCCACTAAGGGTCAGCCAGGGTGGAGCGAGATGTCGTTGGGATAGGCGAGATAGAATTGTGGACGACGGAGAGCCCATAGCGCTTGGTAGGGCGGAGAGACCCGGTCTGGGAGCGGGTGACCATATGAGAGGCGGAGGGAACTGGAGCCAATGGGGGTGCGGGAGTAATAGAAAGAACTAATCGGATGGGAGCATCATCAGCTCCAGATCGGCGACTGTAGGTGAGAGGAAAAGAGGGAACTAGATCGGCCTAAGCCGATGGAGTCAGGTGGGCCGAGTGGTTCGATCGGTCCGATAGAGATGGATCAGCTGATGGGGTGGGGGGAGGCGATGGGGGCTGAGGAGCCGATGGAAATGGGGTGTTCGATGGAAAAGTAACAGTATCGGCTGAAGCCGATGAGAGAGGTGGGGTCGATGGGGGTCCGATGGTTAGGACATCGGACCGAATAGTGGTGGGATAGGTGAAAGGTAAGTCCTCAACAGCGGCCGATGAGGGGGCTGATGGAGGGGACAGTGGAGGAGACCTGGTTAGTACGGTGTTGGTGAGGAGGAAGTCGAGATCACTAGAGGAGGATCTCGAATGAAGTAGATCGAAGGGAAAGCATGTCTCGTCAAAAATGACATGACGAGAGACGATGACCCGTCGGGTGGAAAGATCGAGACATCGGTATCCCTTGTGAGAGGAGGGATAGCCGAGGAGAATGCAGGCGATGGAGCGGGGAGCAAGTTTGTGGGAAGCTATGACGGTGAGGTTTGGATAGCAGAGACACCCAAAAATGCGAAGGTGGGAGTAGTCAGGCGCCGTGCAGTAGAGAAGGGCATAGGGAACGTTGTTTTGAATGCAGGAGCATGGGCGCCGATTGAGAAGATACGTCGCAATAGCCAGAGCTTTTGCCCAATAAGTGGCAGGTAAGTGGGCGTGAAGTAGTATAGTGCAATTGATATTGTTGAGGGTGCGAAGGAGGCGCTCGGCTTTGCCATTCTGAGGAGAGGTGTAGGGGCAAGAGAGTCGTAGATGGATGCCCTGCCAGGTGAGGAAGGTTGTAACGGTACGGTTAACGAATTCCGTACCGTTATCGGCTTGTAGAGCCTTAATGGGGAGGTTGAACTGAGTGGACACGTATGTGACGAAGTGAGTGAGGTGAGAGGCGACCTTGGATTTGTTGATGAGCGGAAATGTCCAGCAATAGTGTGTGTAATCGTCAAGTATAGCGAGCTAATACTGATTACCAGATACACTTTTAACTGGAGATGTCCATACATCACAATGTATGAGTTCAAATGGACATGAGGTACAAGAGAGAGAACTAGAAAAAGACAGACGCACATGTTTACCAAGTTGGCACGAGTGGCAAACTGTGGAGCTATTGTGGGTACATCGGATGGAGGCGCTGCGACGGAGGGTGGAGACAGCGTCGGGGCCGGGGTGGCCGAGGCGAAGATGCCAAAGGTTGGTGGAAAGGGCGACACTGGCGTGTGGAGTAGATGGCGTAGTGAGAATGGTGTAGAGGACTCCGCCACTATTACAGCGAAGGATCTGTCGCCGGGTTGGGATATCCTTCACAGAGAAATCAGACGTGTCAAATTCGATGGAACAGTTATTGTCTCTTATGAATTGGCGAACAAATATAAGATTGTGAATAAGAGAAGGTACGATAAGAACATTACGAAGGGGGAGGTTAGTGGTGGATGTAGACAGAGAGGAGTCACCTCGGCATTGAACAGGAAGAGAGTGGCCATTGCCGATGGTGACAAAGGAGGAGGAAGAGGGGTGACAAGAACGAAGTATACCGGCCGATGATGCCATGTGTGAGGACGCCTCAGAGTCCAGCACCCAAGGGTGCTGTGATTGGAGCGTCATCTGGTTAAGGGCAGCGACGAGGCTAGCCTGGTTCCAGGAGGGAACCGACTGGGTGGGTGAGGTCGGTAGCATCGACTAAGGCGATAGAATGGGAGCCGATGCTAGGTGAGCCTTGGGATGGGCGTTGAGAACCCCGGGTTGCCAGCCAATGGGACTGCGTGGCTGGGGCTGGGGTGCCTAAGGGTTGTAGCAGAACCACGGACCCGTGGGACCTGTAGGTTGGATAGGGACTGAGGCAGATCGTGATTGCATCGGACCCTGCCAGTTCTTGCCTTTGCCCTTGCCTTTCTCGGTGTGGGCCGTGTTGCCATGGCTGGAGCCATGGCCACTAGAGCCATAGGAGAAAGTGGCAGCGCAGGATGCTCGGTAGCCATTATCGGCTGCGGCAAGGAGAGCGGTGTAGGCCACTGTCTTCTCATCGTTGGCCAGACGAAGTTCTTTAAGAACTAACATGTCATGGGCACGGACGAATGATGAAAGAGGTGTGGCGTTGGCGATGTCATCGATGGTATTTGAGAAGCAGGGGTTGAGGCCTCGCTGAAGGGCGAGGACGAGTTGAGAGTCGGCCATAGGGTGGCCGACGTCCCAAAGAGCAGCAGCCTTAACCTTGAGGCGCTGACAGTACGAGGGGATAGAGGAGTCTCCTTGTACCATGGAGTGGAACTCATTGAGGAGAAAGATGGTGCGAGGCTGCTTGTTGGCGAGGAAGATCCGCTCAATGACCACTCAAAGATCTCGGGCGGTGAGGTCGGTATTGTCCATGGCGAGGTCAAGGATAGAGTCATCGACTGAGCCGAGCAGCCAGCTGCGCACGCAGCACTCGACGATGTCCCACTGAGGATCATCGAGGCGAGGTAGAGCGGAGCCATCGATATGGGACCGGAGGCCGAATTTTTCACAGAGGGATTTAAAGAAGAAAACCCACTTGGAATAGTTGGCGTTAAGGTCAAGAGAGATAGGAATGTGAGATTTTATGTTTACAGCAGCATAAGGAGGGGAGAAGATCGGTGAGGTGGTGCCCGAAGTATGGTCTGAGGCACCGAGGGCCGGAGCAGACTCGGTGACTCGGAGAGTGCTGGAGCTGAGGGCGGACTCGGTGGCCATGACGAGAGGAGAACGGGAATAAGTAGCCGATGGGAGGAAGAAACCGATGGGAAGGAGAAGCCGATAGGAGGACGGATTGACCGATTAAGGATGTGAGAAGCCGATGGAGAGTGGGTCGGCCAGCCGATGAGGAGTGGTTGGCCGATGGGGAGTAGGCAGCGGAGTAGGTGAGAAAAAGTTGGTGGCAGAGTGGGTGGGTCAGAGAGTAGTTGGGTCACGGACGTGCGAAGATTCATATCCGTGAAGAGAAGATTCACGTTCGTGGACTCGTGGAGGCTAAGGAGTGGGGCAAACGTGAAAAAGGCGGAGAGTGGCCGGACGCGAAGAGAATATATTTATGTCCGGGAGGCAGGGATTCGTGTACGTGGACACATGGACACGTTTGATTGGCTCGGACGTGAGGGAAGAAAGTTCGCGTCCGAGAGCTGTTGAGCGTGTCGGAAAAGGCGAGAACTGAGGGAGGGTTCCAGCCGATGGAGGGATGGACAAGTCCAGCCGATGGAGACGCGGAGGTGTACCGGCGTCAGAGAAGGAAAGATGCACGAAGCAAGAAGAAGAACGGAGACGGGTGCGAGGCGAGATGAGGAGGCGGATGGAGACCGTCGCCTTGTCACGCGGAGGTGGAACGGAGAAAAGAATGTGACTGCGGGAGAGACGGGGAGAAGAAGAAATGGAGACGAGAGAGCGAGGAGAGTGCCGGGAGGAGAGTACCGGGAAGAGGATCGGCGACGGGAAGTGGGTCAAGTTTATTCGTCAGTTCTTGAATCCAAGCTAAAATGTTTTGTTCCCAGAAGCGCGAACTCTCCATATTCTGACTTGATAGTTCTTAGGTAGTCTGCAGTAGAAAACATTTTTTTCCAGCAGTTATTTCTCAGTTGAGAAGTCTTAGCATCTGTTACGGCTTGGAGGTGACCCCAAGCTGCACAATACTCGTGCTCGACAGGAGGGCAAGGCAGTACACCTCGCCTCCCGGGAGCCGTCATGCCATAGAGATAGAGGATAGAGTTTAGGAATTAATCTTAGCTTGCTTTACTCCATTAACTCCTGGCCTTATATAGGCTTACAACTTGTAACTAATTCCCTGAATAAAATGGATAACAGATGTGATCTAACTTGTGATGAGAAACTTGATCTAATGCAAGCTGTTGCAATTGCACGGTGCCCTCCTCCCCGCGCTCACTGCGCATCGCTCGCACCGGCTGGCTTGATTGGCTCCCGCCTCTTCCGCACATAGCCTCGTCCCCACATAGCATCTCTCCCTCCCTCGATGAACAGCTCGTCCGCGAGCTGGAACGCTGGGTAGCACTGTCAGAAGTCGTCGAGGTCTTCCCAAGACGCAGAGGACGCCGAGAGGACTGCCCAACGGACGAGCACTTAGTGGACACCACGAGCCAGGCGCACGCTGAGAGCTTGCTCAAGGACGGGAAGTGTAGCACCATGATGAATTGGAGTCCGTGGCGGTGGCGACACCAGCGGCAATCCCACGAACGGCTTCAGGAGACCAACGTGGAATACGTCGTGCATGCACGTCCCTGGCGGCAAGGCGAGGCAATAGGCTACCTCATTGACGACAGCGATGACGCGGTAGGGTCCGTAGAAGCGCGGCCGGAGCTTGCCCTTCACAGCGTCCGGAAGAGAGGCCGGCACCCGGTGACGAACACGCAGTCACACCCACTCGCCCATGGCGAACGACGCACCTCGGTGGCGACGATCATACTGGCGTTTGGCTAGCACTTGTGCCTGCTCCAACCTCAAACGAACATCAGCAAAGGACACGTCGCGGACCTCCAGGTCTGTGCCACCACCGCCACTCGGGTTTCAACCGCCTCGTAGGAACGGAGGGACGGTGGGTCCTTGCCATACACTAGGCGGAACGACATGTCCTTGAGTATCGAGTGGAATGAGGTGTTGTAGGTGTACTCCGCCCACGGCAGCCATCGCACCCAGTGGCGCGGCCTATCGCCGGTGAAGTAGCGCAGGTACATGGCGATCACCTTGTTCACGGCTTCTGACTGGCCGCCGCACTGCGGGTGAAAGGCAGAGGAATGTGCAGCTTAGTCCTGGTGGCGGTGAAGAGGCCTTTCCAGAAGCTTGATGTGAACACCGGGTCGCGGTCCAAGACGATAGAGGGCGGTACGCCGTGAAGGCGCACAATGTCAGAGTAGGACGCCTTGGCCACCGATTCCGCCGTGTAGGGGTGGCTCAGTGGAATGAAGTCAGCGTATTTGGAGAATCGGTTGACAACGGTGAGGATGACGGATTTGTCACCGGCGCGACGCAGCCCCTCGACGAAGTCCATCGCGATGTCCGCCCATTTCGCGGACAGAACCGGCAGTGGAAGAAGCAGGCCGGTGGGGTGCAGGTGCTCGGTCTTATTGCGCTGGCAAACCGAACATCCACGCACGAACTCCTGGACCGCGCGTCGGTCATCCGACGTGTGAATGTCCCGGCGAAGGTAGTGAAGGGTTTTCTGCATTCCTTCGTGTCCCTCATCGTGCGCCGCGGCGAGGACAGCCGACGTAGGGGGGAACGTACAGGGGCCGCTTGAAGGTGACTATGCCGTCCCAGACAGCCCATGGAGCACCGAGTGATCCCGCTGTGATCTGGTCGGTGAGGGTGCGAAGTGCTGGATCAGCTTAATTTGCTTCTCACAGGTCGTTGAGCAAGTCAAACGATGGCAAAACGAGAGTTGGAGCAGTGCAGGATCGGCGTGGCACTTCCAACGCGAGAGCGTGTCCGCCGCCACGTTCTGTCGTCCAAGCTAGTGCACCGCCTCAAAATCAAAGCCAAGTAACTTGCTTGCCCAGTGGTGTTACGGGATGGTGGTGCCACGCTGGTCCAGGAGGCACTTGAGGCTGAAATGATTCGTTTTGACGATGAACTCACGCTCGTAAGCGACAAGGGCGTGGTGTCGGGCTGCGATGGGCCGACTGAAGTACGCGATCAGCCCGCCGTCTTGGTGTAGCACCGGGCCGAACCCTGTGCCGGAGGCGTCGCACTCCACGAACAGCTTCTCGAAGTTGGGCAGTGCGAGCACCGGCGCCGTGGTGAGGACGGTCTTCAGTTGCTGAAACATCGCGTCGGCCTCCTCGTTCCAGAGGAAGCCGTCCTTCTTGAGCAGGCCTGTGAGGGGCGCTGCGATGGTGCCGAAATCGTGGATGAACTTGCGATAGTAGCCGGCGAGCCTGAGGAAGCCGCGCAATGTCTTTGCTGATTGAGGGCGCGGCCACTCGACGACGGCTTGAACCTTGGGCGCATCCATTGCGACACCGTGGCCGGAAACCACTTGCCCAAGGCAATCGCCTCGTCCCCAAAGGAGCACTTTGATTGCTTGAGGAAGAGCTTGTTGGAGCGGAGGGCGGGCAGAGATGGGCTGACTTGAAGAGCTATAAATCAAGATGTCGTCGAAGAAGAAGAACACAGCGATGAAGGAATGGCCTGAGCACATCGTTCATCAGAGATTGGAACGTGGCCGGCACGTTCGTAAGTCCAAACAGTATGACCAAGAATTTGTAGAGGCCCTCATGAGTGTGAAACATCGTCTTCTCTATATCGCTGGGTGCATGTGTACCTAATGGTAACCGGACCGGAGGTCCAATTTGGAGAAGAAGCATGTGCCGTGCAACTTGTCCAGTAGCTCGTCGATAACCTGGGAACTTGTCCTTGATGGTGTGTTCGTTGAGGGCACAGTAATCCACACAAAACCATCATGATCCGTCCGGTTTTTTCACCAGCAACACCAGTGATGAGAAGGCAGATAAGCTCCGGTGGATGATGCTCTGAGTCTCCATGTTGCAGCATTGTTTCTCTAGCTTGTCCTTGTGACGCGCTAGATAGCGATTCATATCGACACTAGTTGGCCTTCTCCTTGGCTCGCCCTCTCACTCACAGTAACTACCACCTTCTTACTTTTTTTCACCTTTCGTCACTCCTCTATGTCGTCATTGGCATCTTATAATATCGAATTTTATTGTCAGGGGGTTTTATTTTTATAGTTTTTAGAAGCCCTAGCCGTCGTCATTGTCTTTTTGCAATCTCGGGTCACCCTCCCACTATAAGAGCAGCTTCCTCGCTCCTTCGCTTGCTGCTTGCTTCTCTTCTTTTTTTATTGTTAAAATCTTACCAAATTAAATCTTATTATTGTTAGGTTCCATTTTTATAGGTTTTAGAATTCTAGCCGCAACGATACCCTTGTCTTACTCTTTTTTCACCTTTCCGTTGCCCTCCCACATCTCCTCTTCATCAAGTACCACTACTACATGAAAACATTACTAAAACTTGATGACCTTTCTTTAATTGATAGCTCTAGTTTTTACTGTTTTGGAAATCAAAACAGAACACACACCTGCCTCTTGTCTAGATATAACATATAACCATAATTCTTCTAGAACTCTTAATAAATTTTCTTAATCTATGCTCTTATAAAATATTCCTATCATGATAGTATTTTTTTCTAATTTCTACGACTCTAAGGAACGTGGTGTTTTGTGGCTTTACAAAACTGGTGTGTGGTGGCCTCATGCTGCGGACCCGTTTTCGACAACATCGTTGCTGATTTTGTACTAATTCTTTTCCAGCTCAAGATTGATCCAGCGATTACTGTCTCCCACGCACCCTGAACTGTTGTAGTTTCTTTGCACAACAGCGACCACTGCCATTCTTACCTCATATAATAACCATAGCTCCTCCAATCCATCAGCCCGCCCATGGTAACCGATGTTGTTTCTCTGCCCGACCAACCGCCTCCATAGCTCCTTTGCTCCCCTCCTAACACACTTCAGTCGCAATAGCTGCTATTGTCTTTGGCTTTGCCAGTGGTAAGAGGGAATTATGAGGAAAGCGTTGGTGTTCTAATCACACAATTGCATCTAAGTTGGTTTACGACTATCTCTCTATGTTTGCACTGACGATGTCATCAACCAAACAGTACTAACTGCTGCGGTTTACTCCCAAATCAAAATCGTTGAAGAAATAAATCCACGGAATGAGATTGCTCTTATGGCGGCGTGGGGACGTGGTTGTAAAATTTATATATCAGAATAGTTCGTCAAAAGCTAATTTGGCGATAGAGTTATGAAAATATTGATGTTGTGCCTGCCATGGTAGATGGAGGGCAAAGAATCTTCCCATCTGCCATTTGCTCTCTGGAGACACCCTATCATGTCTTTTTCCTAGTCTATTTACCCTTATTCCTTTTATTTTTAGTTTTAATTCTTTTCTTTTCTTCAACAGTAACCGGGTACAGGTACAAATTAACTCTCGTTGCCGATTTGTATGCCTATACGGCTTTGCTTCAGTACCCAACAGAAAGATATACTAAAAAAAAGAAAATATATGTTATCTTTTAAGATTAAATATTTGTGAAAATATTCACGTGCCGTAAGAAGATGTTAGTGCTTGGCTAATACCAAATTATCATTGAGATGTTAATAAAAAGAAAACACATATATACTCATATTTATATATATTTAATTGAACATAAGGCAAGAGCAATATACTTTATTTAAGTTTATTGTTAAAATTAAAATTTGATAAGCTCAGAGAAAAATTAGAAAGACGGTTTAGTAAAAGAGAGTCGGATTGCTATAGGAAATAAGCCGATTGAAGGAAATGAGAAAGGATTCGGTCCAATTATAGAAGACTATTCAAATGAAGCTGAGTCTGAAAAGGAATTGTAAAACTCACGGTAAGATAATTTATCTATGTAAATTGTGTCTTATATTGATAGAAATGTTTAGTTAGTTCAGCTTATTTCCTTAGAGATATTTTCTAATTATATTTTTTAGGAAGTAATGTCCGATAGTTGTTATAACCACATCGGACTCTGTAATGGCAGAGTATAAATATAGACTCCTATAAGCCTGTAAATATCATTCGATCAATATAACTTCGATGCATCGCCACTCTAGCTAGTTTAGGTTATTACCGGTGAGGTATAGCTTACGACACGGGGCTGCATTGGTTAAGTTCAATATCTGGCAAAAGGATAAGTCCCGTCACTATCCCAGTATATCTTGCTCTGTCTAAGGTTGTATCGATTAAGTTCGACCTCTTAATCAAATTGAGTGTAACGCATCATGTCAATACGAGATCTATCAGTTTAACAAGCTCTCTCTATCGTCGTCGGTCCCGTGCTACATCGGTTATGTTCGACCTACGAGACTACGATAGTAGATTGAGCCGTAGACCTGTAAGTCTTTGCCCGGTGTTTCATCGGAATGTTTAGCCAATGAGTTATTCATACCTTGAGCAACACGTCTAGCGTATTGGCTTCTCAGTCAATACACATTCGTCTTTAGAGACTTCCATCTACCGTCACACCCAGTGCATCAGCCTTTCGGTCAATACACGCATATCTTCAGAGATATCTTCTCATCGGCTCAGCTAGCCGATGGGTTCACTCCGCCTTTACTTCAGCACAACCGATCTGACATCCGCCGTCCTGTTGTCGTTGGCCTCGGTCTCTTACTGTCTCGATTAGATCCGATCTTCGAGATCGGTTGCTAGCGGCGGCGTCACGGTGGGCGACGGGTCTCATGCTGTGGAAGGAGCGGTGCTCCTTGTTCATCGCCCACCATATCCGAAGCGGCATCAACTTTGCAACTAGTGTCTTTTACACGATTCCTTGCCAGTTCGCATGTCTTTATCGGCTTTCTAACCGATGAATGAGTGGTACAGTTTCCGTTAGCAACCAGGAGAGATCCCGCATGCTTTGCTGTTCTCTAAATACCCTTTGGTGCCTCCATCGGCTCTGCGGCCGATGGATTAGGATTTCGCTTTCGCTACACCCGATGTCATCATGTCCTTCGTCCACGCCTTTATCAACTCCCTAGCCGATGGAAGAGCGTCTCAATCCCTATTGGTGACTAGCCGATAGCAGGAGCCATCCGAACGTGGCCGATGACCACCTCGATCCTATCAGCGACCAGCCGATAGCGAGAGCTCATATCGACTCATTGTCCGACTGACTCGTTCGTTTCACCTCCTTGTCAATTGCAGGGTTAAATTGACAAACACATCCGTACCTATATCGTCAAGACAGAGAGCTAGCCAGGGTACTCGCGCTGGAGTTAAGCAGATCTCTCAGGTCTCGATACGCGTATCTCGAGCCATAAAGAGAAGTCGACAGACCTACACTAGAGCTAAACAGACCTCTCAGGCTTCGGTGTGGTCATATCGCATGTGCGAGATCCGATGCAAACATCTATCCAACTAGTGCGTAGTAAGATATAGTCCGTGGCTAATAGCGAGTTAGTTTCATAAATCTTGACTCGATGTGGCTTATGTTTGACTTAAGATTTAATATTAGATTTGATGTCTCCTTCTCGTAAGGTGCTATTATATTTATACTGATAGATGTTTCTTTATCTAAATAGAGATCAAAAAATTCTTTAGATATATGATTGAATAGTTTGCTTCGTTCTTGATCGAACGGATACTTATCAAACACGATTTCATTTCATATACACTTTTATTTTTAATATTATTATATATATATATAGGTATGTGATATTTTTTAAGATGTTTTAATATAGTTAAAGGAGATATGAACACTAACAAATCATGCTTTGTCTCTTACTTCTTCTCCATTTCTCCTCGTACCAACCGTCTCCTCTTTATGATATAAGTGTGAAGATAATGAAACGAACACGGACGAGAATCTGATAGAGAAAAGCGATGTATTCAGTGTGCTTAATCACGCTAAATTTCAGGATTACTCGAAGGTGTTGATTTTTAGAAGGAAGAAGCGAGACAGCCGGGTGAGGAGCGGTGGCGCATGGTGACCGAGGGACGCTGTTGCGCTTTGGGTCTACGGGAACGAGGGGCTGTCGGGCACCTGTCGGCACGTATCGGTCGCGCGAGAACGTTCCGGACCAGCGATTGCGGTCCCAACCACGTAGGTCCACTCGCGGTTCGGTATGTGTATATTTTCTGAATTTTTTAGACAAACATGTATATAACTGCAAAATCATAAAAAATAATGTATGTTTCCAATTTTTTCCCTAACATATCTGCCTGTTCATCTAATAATTCTCCACCATTAAAATTAGGTTTTCCATACTATCAATGGCCAACAATTTTTTTAATTAAGATGGTAATTTCTAAATATTTAGGGTGAGTTATCTTTATATTATAATATAATAGATAGATGTGGACGCACATTGGAAGAGCGTCCGGCCGCGGACGTTATCTCGAACGGCGTCCAGTTGGGTGTTCCAACACAAGGGAAAGAAAACAAGAAAAAAGAATCGATCTTATCCGGCGTTCCCGCAACCTCTCACTGCAGTAGGCGATATATCGGACGATCCAATGTCGCGGCGGGGTTAGGGCGAGGTGCCGTACTGCCGCTGACGCCCCGCCGCGATCAGGGAGGCTGCAGACGCCTTCCACCTCAGTATCCCGGGAGGACGCTGCCACCGCCACCGTCTGCGGTCCACCTCCACCCCCGCGATGTCGGTCGACGTCCACCTCCACGCTGTAGCAGTTGGTTTTCACGCTGCAAGGTTGCTGCCGCCATCTATAGGCGGAGATGCAAGTCAGTCATCCCTCACCGCGGATTCCTTGCTCAGATTGTCGGTGGTTGCCTAGCCGTCTCCTTACTTTCGGGTCGGCTCCTTTCACGGCTCCTTTCAGGTTAAGTTTTTTGACTGAAGCTTCAATTACCAGTTAGTACAGATCCATGGGCACTCATTTCTAGTAACAGTTGACAGTACTTACATCTAATTGGGAAAAAAGTACATGGATTCACGAATAACTCGGAATGATATGGTAATGGAGAGAAAAAAAATCCTAAGCACACTGAATTTTGTTCAAGTTTTATCTGCAGTCCTCTCGAGTGTGCTGTTGTGGTATGACAAAGTGAAGGTTGAAGTTTTTCGGTAGCAGGCGAAAGCGTCGATGCAAAATCTGAAGACTTATCCTGGATTGTTTGGACAAGTTGTTACGACGTGATACTGTACTAGTTTAGATATCGTCAGGCACTAGGGGCAAGTGTGCGTATGTGTATCTTGTTTTGCTATTTCTCTGCCAGGTTTGTTTTGGTGTGATGAAGTTCAGATCCATTCTGCACTGTTGTCTGTTATGCACTTGTTTGTGTTAAAGCTGATGTCTCCCAATTATAAACCTTTTGTACCTCGTATCTTGCTTTCACTATAAGCAGTGAGTTTCTCCCTTCTATTAGAACACATGGGAAGAGATTAAGACAAAACTGATTTTTTTAAAGACAAAACTGAAAAAGAATTCTAAACTCATGCAAATTATATATGGACGGTGGCACGATGCCCATTAGATTTCTAGGGCAAGAGATTTTCAGCGAAACACAAGTAAAACATAACGATATGGATCAAAGATGCAAACGTCACTTTCTTGTTGTGCTTCTCCCAACGAGCGGAATGCGTCGAATCTCCTGGGTGGGGCGGCCACCTGACCTGACCACATCTCAGCCGGACGCTATTCCCAATAGCGTCCAGAGGTGGACGTTCTCCTCAGCAGCGACCTTCCTATTTCCGTAATTCCTTCCTCCTATTTATCACATTTAATTTCGGAGTTAATTATTATTATGAATAAAAAATTGGAAAAAGGAGCTTTTATAGACCCAAAAATAGTTTCGACCAGCAAAAGCTAGACTACATTTACAAAAAAAAAAAAAAACAATGACCCCCCTGCTTTAACAAGACGTACATTGCAAGTTGAAATAATGAAATTCCCAAGCTTGCTTGGATACTCTACAGTCTATGTAGATTGATCATCAGGTGCACTTTGGCAAGAAGACATCATAAGCTGCATTCCACACATTTTGACGTTCAGTATTCCTCATCCTGTGGCGCAAAGGCAAATGACAACATGAAAAATGGCCGAAAAATGCCAATATGGCATATTCCCATCACATGAGGAACAAACTACTACTAGGTGTAGTAAATACCCCACCCCCATATTGGTTGTGTGAAAGATTATCATTGCTGCTGCTAGCACCTCCCAAGGGTGGATGACAAGAAGCTACAAAAATTATACAGTACATGCAGTATACACTACTTAATAGTACGCCATGTAAGCCACTTCAGTCATCTGAGCATGATAATGCCCATGGAGGAAAGGTAAAGTTGCAGAAGAAACAACCATGCAATCTTGATTGCCTTCTGCGAATATTGGGTTTGCAGTTACTGGGCAACAATGAGCTCGTCAAGGGTTTCACCATTTGTGCTTAGAGGTGGCAGCATCAAGTCATCCTCCGCTGAGAAATGATACTTTTCTCCAATGGCTCTGAGGAGCTGATAAACCTCAAACATTGTTGGTCTCTCCTTTGGAGTGGAAATTGTGCAAGACAATGCAACTTTCAGAAATTGCATTAGCTCACCGTCACTGCCCTTCCCTACCAACGACTTGTCAATGGCATCTTGGAGGAGTGCATTGTTTGATAGGTAAGTGATCCATTCTACTAGGCTCCCTCTGAAATTCTCCGGTGCAGTTGAAACATGGGTAGGCCTCTCACCGGTGATAAGCTCAAGAAGAACCACACCAAAGCTGTATACATCCCCCTTTGGCGTGGCCACCAGAGTCCGCGCATATTCTGGTGCCACATAACCAAGGTCTCCAAATTCTCCGTTAACAAAGGTGCTAAGGTGAGTGTCTATTGGATTCATAAGCCTAGCGAGTCCAAAATCTGATATCTTTGGTTCGTGGTCCTCATCTAGGAGGATGCACTTGGAGCTTATATTGCGATGAAGGACTCGAGGATTGCAAGTGTGGTGAAGATAAGCAAGACCTTTTGCTGCACCAATACCGATTCTTAACCTCAGAGGCCAATCCATCGTACTGTCTTTGCCTTCTTCTTGATTTAACTGGTCATAGAGTGAACCTTTGGGCATGTGCTTGTACACCAACAACCTCTCCCTCTTAGCAATGCAAAATCCTAGGAGAGGAACTAAGTTGTGATGCCTTACTTGGCCAAGTGTCTTCATCTCTGACGTGAATTGAGATTCAGAATGCTGTGAATCTTGTAGCCTTTTGACAGCAAGAAAAGAACCATCAGGTAGCACTGCCCTGTACATGGTTCCTGTCCTCCCAGTACCTATGATGTTGTCTTTGCAAAATTCATTGGTAGCCTTCATAAGATCGCTTAGTTTCATCTTTGAAACTGGATTCTCAAACATAGAAACCTGGATAATTGAAAAAGCCATGCCAGTAATAATTTTATGTTAGCTTCTTTTACGAATAATGTTACACAGAATTTCTTTGTATTATAAAAGAAAAAGGAAATAAACAGTAATAGAAGTGTATTTCCACCTTGATGGTTTTTGTTCCTTTGATACTTTTTGCCCACTTATTTTCTTCCTCGTCCTTTGGCTTCTTAGATGGTAATTTC
The DNA here is from genome assembly GCA_030770085.1 of Oryza coarctata. Lineage (NCBI taxonomy): Eukaryota > Viridiplantae > Streptophyta > Magnoliopsida > Poales > Poaceae > Oryza > Oryza coarctata. The sequence continues at coordinate 14,527,137 of CM061471.1, forward strand.
CGTAGGAAAAAGAATACGATTATTACACCAATTATGATCACAACTACAACACCAACAACAGCTCCAACAATTGCTGCAGTGTTCTTGCTCTTTGCTGAAGCTTGGCAGCCATCCAATGGTGACCCACAAAGGCCTTGATTGCCAGCAAAATTTGATGCTGAAAATTTCTGTAGACTAGCTGGTATAGGCCCTGATAGTCGGTTCTCCGCAACATTGAATGATGTTAACCGAGCAAGAAGACTGAACTGCAGTGGAATTTGACCACTCAATTGGTTATGTTGGAGATTGAGTGAGTTTAGATATGTCATATTTGAAATCTCTTGTGGAATTTGGCCAGAAAACCTATTGTAGGAGAGGTCCAATGATGTCAAATATGGTATTTGCTGGGAGATGTCCAGAGGAATGGGTCCTGTAAAGTTGTTACTTGACAGATCTAGCCCAGTCATACTAGTACAGTTCTGAAGACCTTGGGGAAATGGACCCTGAAGACCAAGGTTGCTGAGACGCAAAGAAAGAACTCGGTTCTCATCTGGGTGCCAACATTCCACCCCAGTAAATTTGCAGATGTAACCAGCGGTACTGTTGTTGACAAAATTCCATGAGGATTTCAGTATAGAATTGGGATCAGTCACCGACTGGAATATGGTTTTCAAGCATTGAACATCAAGTTCAGAGCCAAAACAGGTGGCACTCAATATCAAGAGAAGAATAAGCCTCAGAGGAGCATAATAATAATCTGTCATCGAGCAATTGTTGCGAATTAATACCACTTCACAATTTGTAATCACCTACAGGAAGTAATAACACCATGTCAGAAATTACAGATGAGAGCAACATAACCATGGTCTATTGTGAAAAGCTATGTGTGCCACAGTAGTATCCTCTACTAAAGGCGATGGAAATTGTGATTTAACTTATGATAACAACAACATCAAACAATCTCAACCGTAAGCAGCCAACATCAGTAGAGAACTGATCCCCATTATAGCCAAAGCAAATCACACAAGTTGGAAGCTTTTTATTAAGATAGGCAAAAGGAAGAACAAGTAGATGGACGTTGAGGATGAGTAACAAAGAACCGTATGATCGTCTACTGGAAGCAGGTTCTAACCCATGAAACCATCGTTTGAGGCCTCAATTCTATTGTAGAGCGATAAAAAAATTCTCTTATTTAATATCACGGCTTCTCTCATATCCAACACAAACGGCTCAAACCGCATATAGGCACCCTACTTGAGGAGGAAAAACTCTAAGGAAAAAAAATCTCCCAAAAGAAGACACCACCACCATCCAAACAAACGCTATCTTTCTCTTTGATTTCGCACCAAAAGTTGTCAGGCACTCCGGCCGGCCTTCTCCGCCACTCGAAATGATTCGTGTATGATCAAATGCCCCAACGGAGGAGTCGTCGACGAGCCCTTGATCCTCCTCAAGAAGCCCAGGCACCAGCGACAACAACAGCACGAACAGAATTCCTCTCCCCCCAAATTCCATCGCCGTACTACCAACACCCAAAATTCCATCTCTCCTTGTCATACCCGACAGCCTGACAGCTCCGGGAGCTCCTCCTGCGCTCCAAGAACACTCAACCAAACCAACCAGTCGCAAAGATCATATCCGCCAAACCCCTAAAAAAGTCCCACGAGAACAACCACTACAGACATGCAACAAAAGCCAAGCAGACTAAGGATTAAAAACAGAGTTCTTGCGTGCGCCTCACCTGAAGGAGGTAGGAAGCCCGCACCCGAGGCCGAGGAGCCGAGGCTAATGAACTAACGAGTTAGGAGAGGGAAGAGACGACGGTGGGAGAAGAAAGACTGAGACGGGCAGAGGAGAGAGGGAGGGAGGGGAGGCAGGCCGTCAAAAGAGAAGGCGAGGAGGAGGACGACTAGCGGGCTAGCGGAAATAGATGCTCTAACCTACTGTTTTTTTAAAAAAAAATTAAGTGGCTCTTATTATTACTGAATCTACATATCATTAACTCATATTAAAAGGTAGGACAGCACGTCAGGTGCGGTGCGAGAGGTTTTCTCCCCTCTCTCTCTCTCCCTGTTTTTTTTTTGGGTCAAGCGTGTGGGGGCCCAGGAGGGTGGTGGGGCCCGGCGGGAGAGGGACGTTCGGCAGTGTGGCGCGGGGCCCCCTCGCTTCGGAGGGAGGAACGCGGCATTCCACGGACTTCAGCGCGGCGCGCGAAGACTTCCTGGTCTACTCTCCCAGTCAGCCCGTCCCTCCAATCCCTCTTATGTCTCTCACACGCACCCTGCAATGCTGCACGCCCGACCGGGTGGACACTGTGGCTGGGGAGTGTGTACGGATGGAACCGATGGGTGGCCCCGGCGCCAAGACAATCACGGACGACAGAGTATCATAGAGTAAATATTTTTAGTAAGATGCATTAGGGACATGAGTTTTTTAAAAAATAAAAATTTAGGGTATGTTATTATTAAGGAAGTGGAGTTTAAAAAAACTGTTTATATATGATTCTTTTAAAAAACATTTTAAATCTATTTTTAACTTTATTATAATAGTTAATTTATTCGTAGTCACATAATCATTCGGCTATTTAAGTCATTTAACTCTTTAAAAAAAAGCAAGGCCTTACTATATATCTTTTAAAATTCATTGTTCCAAATGAGGCCCAACAAAAACAGAAAATTAGGTGGATTTTATGAAAAAAAGTGAAACCATATTTGGATCACATGTGTTTCGCATAAATCTAAAAGAAATCGGATCATACAAATTAAGAAAAGGTGCTTTAAATAAAGTACAATGGAGGGTTTTCTATGCCTAGCATTAAACCATTTGGGTTGTATATTAAGATTGTTATAGCAATTTTAATAGAATAGTTAACTATTAGCTTTAAAAATTGATACATCATCTATATTTAATCTAATAATCTATCTATACAATACATAAATATATACATACTTGGTCCATCTCGCTAAAAATCTATAGCCGTATTTTTTCTCTCTCCTCATATCTTTTCCCCCCTAAGCACAAATCTGATACTATAATTTTAAAGACTGTTTATATCACTTATTATTGCTCTTAGACCAGTCTTATTTATTATGGGAAGCTTATCCTATCTTTGTTTTGACTATTCACCAAAAGTTGAATTACTTTGAAAAAGATTTTACACCTATATTCAACAAAGTAGGAGTTTTAGGTGTGTTTGTAAGCACTTTCGATATTAAAAAAGTTAATAAATTTTGTTAGGTGTTTTCATGCAAGTTAGTAATTCCTTCTAAATTATAAGTGTTTCTATGATTTAAACCAAGAATTGTTAGTACTATTAATACTTGTTATGTCAATCATTTTTCATTAAAATTTATACCATCTTACCCTTAACTACCCATTTACTCTTAACCAGCCCTTATTTATTGAGAAGCATCAATGTATTTTCTCCTCAATTTTAATCTCTGCTAAATAATCAAAAATGTATTTTGAAATGGAATTAGCAGTATTTAAAAAATGTTATATTCCCCTCACCTTTGCTGATTGCTAAAGGAATGGCCACGATGAGAAATATATGGCTTCACCAAAGCGAGCACGAAAGCTATGGTTGCTGTGCAATATTACATTCTTGATCTTCTGCATCAAACAGAGTTATGATCAATGAATACACAGAGATGTAGACATCGTAAAAACTATAAAATGAAGTCTATTTTTTAGTCCCAGAACTATAAATATGATAACGAAGCTATTGCAATCTTTTATCACCTAGTCTATGTATTTAAAAAACACAAGATATGATATTTTCTCTGTATAACCTTAAAGTGTTTACAGCAAAATTCCTGTGCTTAAGCAGCACCTAAGCTTTCTATGAAAATTTACAGCTCCCATTCCGTGCGATATGAACGGCTACGATCAGAGACCATGATTTTTATTCAACCTTTCCTCTCTTCTCCTTTTGTCTCCACAGAACTGAGACGGGCTCACCGTCTCACTGGACACTGGACAGTGGACATCGGCGCCGCTCAATGACGGCATTGAAATGAAAACCGGTGTGGGCTACTCCCTCCATTCATTATATATAATCTCTACTAAATTGTTTAAGTAGAGAATAAGATTGAGAAGAAAAAAATGTGATTTTCTTGCTAAATGAGAGATGAACAAGGGTGAGGATGGTTGAAAGTAAGATAAATAAAATTTAATGACAGATAATATTAATGATATGTACTACTATAATTTTTTTATATTGGTAGATAAATATATGTTATATTTGTGGATAGTGTGAGTAGCTGTTTAGCCACCGAGGTAAGGGTGTGAACTTGACATGGTTAGTCAAGGAGAAATCAAATAGATTTAGGCTTTGTTTGATTGATGGTGATGGTTAGTAACATTTTCTCTTTTATTTTCTGTGTACCTTTGTAGAACTGATAAATGGTATTTTTAAAAAAAGATTAAAAAAATCTAAAAAAGAGTTGCAGTAAAAAATCATATTAATCTATATTCAAATTTTTAATAACTAATACTTAATTAATTACATGATACTATACACATGATATACACATGATAGAAAAGTTTCCATTACAAGCCTTAGTGGACAATATGAAGCTTTGACCGATCGAAACTTGGCCTCGGAATGGTTCGGCTGATTTTACCTGACCGTGGCGCGGATGGACGGAATAGACACAAGTGGTTGAATCTATCGTCATGGCTTTCCACATGAGAGAAGTTTCCAACCTGCACTATCAAACAAGCCTTAGTGGGACAATATGAAGCTTTGAACGACCTAAACTTGGCTCTCGGAATGGTTCGGCTGATTTCACACATATGATGTGACTATGGCGGGGATGGACGAAATGGACCCAAGTGGTTGAATCCATCTTTCCACTGAGCATAGAAGGGGCATGTATTCACAGAAGTTGAGGTAGAGTGTTGATAGATTTATTTTTAAATAATAGCAAGAATTTTATTAGCGTAAAAGTATATACTTTTTAGTAAGACCTATTAGAACATGAGTTTTTTTTAAAAAAATCAAAAATTTAGGGTAAGTTAAGCGGAGAATAAACTAATATGACACGCTTATTTAACCGTGATTTTTTAAAAAAAACTTTTTATATATGAATTTTTTAAAAAATATTTTAAATATATTTGTTAATTTATTTGTTTATATAGTGATAACATAATCATTTAGTTTTTTAGTTTTTTTTAGAGCTTACTAGGTTTTCTATGCCTACCATTAAACCATTTGGGTTATATATTAGAATTGTTATAGCAAGTTTAAAGCTTAATAGTATAGTCAATGACTAATTTTAAAAATTAATATGCCATCTACGTTTAATCTAATGATTTATTCATACAATACTTATATATAAATATATATTACACTATTAAAGTGTTACTCTCATATATATATATATATATAATATCTTGTAACTGACTGCCCTTTTTATCTCTCCTTATATCTTTCCTCCATCTAAATACAAATATAATATGATAATTTTTATAGCCTACTCATATCACTTATTATCGCTCTTAGACCAGTCTTATTGTGGAGGAAGCTTATCCTAGGTGTGTATTGACTATTTGCCAAAAGTTGAATTACCCCGAAAAAGATTTTACACCTATATTCGGCAAAGTAGGAGTTTTAGGTGTGTTTGTAAGATCTTTCATATTACAAAACATAATGAATTTTGTTAGATATTTTCACACAAAGTTACTACTTTCCCAATTCTAAAATATAAGTGTTTCTATGATTTAAATATTATTTCATAATATAAGAGTTATTTGTATTATTTATAATACTTATCACATCAATCAATTTGTATTAAAATTTCTAACTATCTTATCCTAGTTATCCTCTCACTCCCTTATTTACTGAGAAGCATCAATATTTTTTCTCCTTGGCATTAATCTCTGCTAAATAAAAAAAATATAATATACTTTGGAATGGAATGAGTAGTATTTAAAAAATGTTATATTCCCCTCACTGCTAAAGGAATGGCCACGATGAGAAATATATGGCTTCACCAAAGCGAGCACTAAAGCTATGGTTGCCATGGAATGTTACATTCTTGATCTTCTGCACCAAACTGAGCTATGATCAATGAATATACACAGAGATATAGACATCGTAAAAACTATAAAACGAAGTCTATTTTTTACGTCCCAGAACTATAAATATGATAATGAAGCTATTGCAATCTTTTGTCACCTAGCCTATGTATTTAAAAAACACAAGATATGATATTTTCTCTGTATAACCTTAAAGTGCTTACCGCAAAATTCCTGTGCCTAAGCAGCACCTAAGCTTTCTATGAAAATTTACAGCTCCTATTCCGTGCGATATGAACGGCTACGATCAAAGACCATGATTTGCATTCAACCTTTCGTCTCTTCTCCTTTTGTGTCCACAAAACTGACGGGTTCACCGTCTCACTGGACACTGGACAGAGGACATCGGCGCCGCTCAATGACGGCATTGAAGTGAAAACCGGTGTGGGCTACTCCCTCTATTCATTATATGTAATCACTGAATAAGATTGAGAAGAAAAAAAATTAGATATTCTCGCTAAATGAGAGATGAACAAGGGTGTGAGGTTGAAAGTAAGATAAACAAAATTTAATGACAATTTTTATATTGGCAGATAAATATATATTTATATTTGTGGATACTGCTTTGCCACCGAGAACAGGGTTAGTCAGGGAGAAATCAAATAGATTTAGGCTTCTTTTGGCGGTGATGGTTACTAACATTTTCTCATGTTTTTTTAAATAATAATAAATCTATAGAAGAGTTGCTGTAAAAAATTATATTAATCCATATTCAATTTTTTAATAGCTAATACTTAATTAATTAATAATTAATTATAGGATAATAAGCCATTCCATTTTCGATACATATGAGAGAAAAGTTTCCATAACAAACCTTAGTGGGACAATACGAAGCTTTGAACGACCAAAACTTGACTCGGAATGGTTCGGCTGATTTTACATATGACGTGACTGTGGTGGGGATGGATGGACTTGGTTGAATCCATGTCACTCATGGCTTTCAACATGGGAGAGAAAAGTTTCCAACAGGTTTGTACAGGGTCTTAGTCACTGTATACATTTCTATATCATTTCAGAGTAATTCTAAACATTTTGCGCTAACTTTCTTTCACCGGCGAGCTGACATTTTTCCTCCTCGTCGTCGACGTTTCTCCCCGTCACCGACTTTCTTCCCGGTACTCTCCTCACTCTCTCGTCTCTGTTTCTTTCTTCTCCCCGTCTTTCCCGCAGTCACTTTCTTTTCTCCGTTCCACCTCCGCGTGACAAGACGATGGTCTCTATCGGTTCAGGCCGATCTAGTTCCCTCATTTCCTCTCACCTACAACCGCCGATCCAGAGCCGATGACGTCCCTACCCAACCAGTTTTTCCCACCTCTACTGCACTCCCATCGGCTCCCGTTCCCTCTATCTCTCATATGGTCACTCGCTCACAGACCGGATCTCTCCATCCTACCAAGCTCTACGGGCTCTCCGCCGTTCACAGCTCCATCTTGCCCATCTCGACGACCTCTCGCTCCGTCCTAGCCGACCCTCAATGGCGCGTGGCCATGGCCGATGAATACAAGGCCCTAATGGACAACGAGACCTGGCGCCTTGTCCCCCGTCCTCCTGGCGCCAACATTGTGACTGGAAAGTGGATTTTTAAACACAAGTTCCACGCCGATGGCTCCCTTGCCCATCACAAGGCACGCTAGGTAGTCCGGGGTTTCTCCCAACTCTCCGGTGCCGATTATGACGAGACTTTCAGTCCCATCGTCAAACCCGCCACCATTCGGGTCGTCCTTACTTTAGCTGCCTCGCACTTCTGGCCGATCCATCAGCTTGACATGAAGAACGCCTTTCTTCACGGTCATCTGACGGAAACGGTCTACTGCCAGCAGCTCCCAGGCTTCGTCGACCCCTCTCGTCCCAACGATGTCTGCCTTCTTCAACATTCTCTTTACGGCCTTATACAAGTCCCTCGTAACTGCTACCAACGCTTTGCTACCTATCTTTAGCACATCGGCTTCATGGCCTCTGCGTCCGATAACTCCCTGTTCACTCTCCATATCGGCTCCGCTACTATCTATCTCCTTCTATATGTCGACGACATTGTTTTTACAGCGTTTTCGATATCTCTCCTCGACCAGATCATGGCCCAACTCAACTCTGAGTTCACCATGGCCGATCTTGGTCATCTCCACCACTTTATTGGCATCTCTGTCACCCGTTCCTCTCACGGGCTCTTTCTTTCCCAGTGCCAGTACGCCATCGATCTTCTCCAGTGTGCGGGCATGGCCGATTGTCAGCTCACGGCCACCCCGTCAACACTCGAGCCAAACTCTCCGCTGCCGATAGCGTACTCGTTGCTGATCCCTCTCAGTATCGGAGTCTTGTCGGGGCTCTCCAATACCTCACCCTTACATGGCCTGACCTCACGTACACCGTCTAGCAAGTGTGCATCTTTATGCATGCTCCGCGCGAACCTCACCTTACGCTGCTCAAGCGCATCCTACGCTACGTAAAGGGCATGCTCTCTAGCGGGCTGCATCTCAGCTCCAACCCCATTGACTCTCTCACCGCGTATTCCGACGCAGACTGGGCAGGCTGCCCTGACTCTCGACGCTCTACGTCTGGCTACTGTGTCCCGGTCTAGTACCGAAGCCAAGTACCACACCGTCGCCAAGTGCTGCTGGCTTTGCCAGCTTCTCCAGGAGCTCCATACACCCCTCTCCTTTGCGACCGTCGTCTACTGTGACAATATCAATGCCGTCTACATGACCGTCAACCCGGTTCATTATCAATGCACCAAGCACATCGAGATTGATATCCATTTTGTCCGTGACAATATCGTATTAGGATAGGTTCAGGTGCTCTATGTACCATCGGCGCACCAACTCGCCGATATAATAACTAAATGACTGCACACATCTTTGTTCACCAGTTTTTTGTCCAGTCTCTACGTCCGTTCCCCTTCTGCTGTGATTGCGGGGGTGTTAGACCACTGGACTGGGTTGTATATATATATAGCTCGACCCTCTTTATACACTTGGGTTTTAGTTACTGTACACGTTACAATGAACCACTGGAGCTTGGCTGTCGGAATGATTCGGCTGATTTCACACACATGATATGACCATGGCGGGGATGGACGGAACGGACCTAAGTGGTTGAATGCATTGTCACTCATGGCTTTCCGCTTAGCACTGAGAAGGGACATGTAACAAGCAACAAAAGTTGTGAATACGGAAGTTGAGGTACATTTATAAGTGTTGATAGATTAAATTGAGTTTATCATAATTATATTTTTAAATAATAGGAATAATTTCATTAAAAATAAATTACACCTAATATATGAATTAATCAGGAATGCACATAGCCTAAAAAGAAAGAAAAGAAATTAAGGCAAACATGAACAATACAAGAACATAAATTCTATCTACTCCAGCATTTAATAAAGACTTAACGTTGGTACACCACTACCATAAAAAAAAACTTAGATTTTCATGCGAAACCTGAGATGACAATTTTGTTAGATCCACTTATACATGACTGTGAAAATCAAAAATAAAAATTAACAATTCTCACTAATTATAAAAACTGAAATACAGCTGAACAGGTCATAGATTTGTAACTCCGACCAACGTGAAATTTTGTCATATTAAACTAAACAAAATTTACAAACAAAACTAACTAAAATAAAAAATATTAATCAAACAAAATTACTTAATGAAATTAAATGATCCCTAATTAATTGATTAAATGAGATAAAGATTTTAGATTAAAAAACTAATCCAAATCTTTAAAAAAATAAATTAATAAAAAATGATCACTAGGCATGTTAAAAATGATTAATTATCATTCTAAATTAAACTTTAACTTTATTATCATATGTCTCCAGATAATTAAAAAATTTCTTCACGAAATCCAAAAAAAATTAAAATCTACTCTATTATTTAATTCATTCTATCCTCCAACTTCCACAGAAAAAAAACATTTTTACTTTTATAATAAACAGTAACATGGCTAGCCCACTACCGACTTAGGCCACACCCACACCACACAACTAGGCCACATCCGCGCCACTGACCCATCTCGCTTCCACTCACACGCTGTTTCGGCCTATCAGTCTGCTGGGCCTCACCTCCGCGCGCAAATGGGCCACGTTCGTGCCGCTAGCCTATCTCTCTTCCACACCCGTGTAGTTCTGGCATGTCACTCCATTGGTCCTCGCTTCCGTGTGTGCCAGCCTGCTACAGCCAACGGCATGCTCATGCCTCCTCACGTCGAATTGGGCCTGCTCACCACGCGTCCTGCCAAACTCCATGCGCCGGCCCACTATGCGTGATCTACATTATAAAAAAAAATTCAGACACTAATTATTACAATCTAAGCCATATCATATACATGCGCTCATTATATTTTGCTATAACAGTTTTTAATATAACTTAATTATGTGATACTAATTTTAATATAGAATAATTTTACTAATTTTAATATAAACTAATTTTTTATTACTTTCAATTTCACAACCTTCAATAAAGAAATGACAAACAATCACCGACTTACTGAATCTAAATATACTTATACTTAGATCAGGATTTTCACAAAGAGTCCCATGCCACCGTCCGGATGAAATGAGCACGATCTGCTCACAACTGGTTGTAGCTGCTGAACCGACTTTGGCAATCACTTACCAATCTTTCCAATTAAAAGAGAAGTCGCTACCCGCGTAGCAACCAATGTCTGATCACCATCAACACAGATCAACCAGTGACAATGTGCAGCCATCAGTGACAAAGCGCTAGCCTCATCGATCCGCCGCCACCGGGCGAATGGAAGAAGCCATCGTCGAAACAAACTCTTGAAAACATGAATAAATTTATCAATGAACAGATCCAAATGACCCTAATATAGTCATCAATAAGTACAGAAATCATCGGCACAACTTGATGGTAGGGCACCACCACGGCCTTTATCAGCTAGGTCTATCTCAATCACGATGTCCTTTGCATCACTTGTTTGTCAACCCAAACAAAGTGCTTCTTCGGTTGGAAGATAGGACCAACGGTAAAGGCCTCAACGACTGACCGATCTCCCTGCTAATTCGCATCTAGTGTCAATCTCTCCAATCTGACTCATTGTGATGTTGGGCGGCACAGAAAACCCTGTTGCCACCACCGCTAACGGCTATGGCGGAGGCAAAGCAGATGGAGCGCCGGTGGCTAGGGCTAGTCTCCTTTGGAGCTGCCCCACGTGAGGTGACCTGAGAGCCGTATCAAGCGAGAGATAAGAGATAAGAAGAGAATTATCATAATTATTTAAGAACATAAATAAAAAAATTCTATAAGAAAGGCTGATTATGATTTTTTTTTTAAAAAAAAGGTTCATACCGTTCAGGAGCTTGTGAAGCGCACCTGCGACAATTCCTTAACCGCTGGCTGAAAACAACGGGCCCTTAACGTGATACTATATTGCGTTAATTGGTGTTAATGTGTTACCTGCACGAACTATTTTAATCAAGAGTTTAACCTAATAAAAAGGAACAGACAATTTACTTGTATTTCTGCAAACACATCTAATTGTGAGTTTGTGACTCATTCGATCAACAAATTTGTGGTCAGCTTTTGTTGGGGCACTGGACGTCCACAGAAAGTACAGTGTTTGCCTGCTACGTCGGAGTTTGGAGGAGCGTGCAATTGGTCATACACTATGCATTTTCTTAAATTTCAGAACAAATTCAACCAAACGTCTCAGTTGCATTCTTCAAAATTTTGATGAAACTGCATCGGTTTGTGAATTTAAGTTGATTCAGGAGGTTGTTGGGATGACTCATAACCTCGACATGTATCCGCTACAAGTTTATATTACTAACTATTTTATATCACATCATCCTATAAGAAATTTTATCCATATAAAAGAACTGATGTAGTACTCAATACTAGCTAATTCAGCTCAATCCTATTCTTTAAGACTTAGAAAAAGGTCAGAACTAATAATATAATTTATTTATGGAACTAGAATGTAAGCATTTTTTACATAGACATGTGTATGTAATTGGTTGAGATGAAGAAATAGATAAAAAATAGCTTTATTTTAAAACAAACCAATAATAAAAATAGCTTTATTTTAAAATAGAATGAGGAGTGCCTAAAGCTTCGTGTTTTTGTGGCCAGAGCTGAGTATTAAAGATCAAACACTGAACCATGATATTTCTCTCAAACCATTTGATTGAGGTGGTCCACAATCCACAGTCCACACAAACTAGTCTTCGAGCTCCATTCGGTGTTCAATCCCTTTCAAATACGGTGAACTAGTTCACCTGTTTTTGCACACCAACCACAAATTCTAGCCCTTTAGGTGTGTCTTGACCTTTTTTTTAAATTTTTGCTAGGAGCCTTGATCTATTTACGTGAAAAGATAATGTCCAAAGTTTCGGTAAATATTTTTATCCTAGAATTTTCACGTGCACTTGTAGAGCATATAGGCACTGTTAGAGATACTTGTTGTTCTAGATAAATATTATAAGAAAATTTTATATAAAAACTTTTATACGAAATATTAATTTGAAAAAACGTGCATATAAAAATTTAAAATCAGACAAAAAAAGAATAGAACCATAAACCTGTCGTAGAGTAGCGGCGAAAGACATATGATGTCTTTAATGAAGTATCTCGTGGCAGAATCTATGGGCATGTGGCCTTATCAGCCTGCAGTTGTATCGTCGGCGGAGGGTCGGAGGCTCTTCGCAGAGGTGTTCGAGGGCGGGACCATGCAGGGTTTCGTCAGCCTCATCTCCTGCTTCCAGACGCAGTCGGAACCGGCCTTCTGCGGCCTGGCCTCCCTCTCCGTCGTCCTCAACGCGCTCCGCATCGACCCGGAGCGGCGGTGGATGGGGCCCTGGAGGTGGTTCGACGAGTCCATGCTCGACTGCTGCGAGCGCCTCGACACGGTCAGGACGGAGGGGATCACCTTCGGCAAGGTCGCCTGCCTCGCGCACTGCTCCGGCGCCGATGTCCGCCCCTTCCGCGCCGGCCAGGCCACCGTCGGCGACCTCTGCCGCCATCTAGTCCGCTGCGCCTCCTCCCAGGACTGCCATCTTGTCGCGTCCTACCACCGGAAGCTTCTCGCCCAGGTTGCTCATCCACATCTCTCGAAATGACGAATTCCATTGTAGTTCATTCTGAATAATGTTTGAATCGATGCAGACTGGAACGGGGCATTTCTCGCCGATTGGTGGCTACCATGCTGGGCAGGACATGGCGCTTATCCTGGATGTCGCTCGCTTCAAATACACTCCTCATTGGGTTCCGCTGCCACTTCTCTGGGAAGCCATGAACACGATTGATGAAGCAACTGGACTTCTCAAGGGGTATCTTCTCTTGTCTATCTCCCTATCTCTTGTCTATCTCCCCATCTCTTGCAGCGGTGGGATTGTTCTTGTTACAATGCAGCTCTTGGATTAAGCAGCTGTATTAATTTGGGTTAGTCTACGGTTCATCGACTGTCAGGAATCAGGATAGCTGCGCTGCAATTACCAGTTTCTCACTGTTAATGAAGAAAATCGGGACATATTGTAGAGTATATGCTCAGTCCGTTTAGCACTTAAACATGGTCATTGGGGCTCTTGAGATATGTAATTACAGGGAGCACCAGATATGATTTCTTCAGTTTCAATTGTCTTGTATTTTGTTTCCCCTTTTTACTGTTTTCTCTTTCCATATGTTCATTGCCTTATTTGGCTAGAATGAGGGTTTTCTCTAGCGGTATGCCAATTTGTGTGATCCACTCATTTTCGGTGTTTGGTGCTAGATTTAGATAAAATGTATATATGAGGTTTTTTTTTATGTTTTGCACTGTAGCAACTAGCAGTATTGTACTCTGTCGAAGTGTTGATATGTTGGCCTTAATATCACACCACCTACGTGTTGTCCTGAAACTATGCTATGGTGTGTCAGTTTAGACTAAATGGACAAATTAGCTTGCAGTTGGCAAGTTTAACATGTCGGCATCTTGATATTTGGTAGGTTCATGCTTATCTCAAGGAACACTGAAGCTCCTTTATTGATGTGTGCTGTGGTAAATTAACATGCCAATGCTTGGTGAATCGAATAGTTAAGTGTCACCTTTGATGTATTTTTGTTTTTTCTCATTCTTTTCAATGCTGTCCAGAATTGCAGAGATGAAATCTGGCAAAGCATGGCAAAGTATTGCACAGAAGATGTCCCCAATCTTTTGAAGGATAACAGCGCAAACAATGTCCTAACAATTCTGTCCAGTTTAGTGAATCATCTTCCTCCCAATGCTGGAAATTTTATCAAATGAGTCATTGAAGTTAGGAGACAAGAGCGCTCAAGCGAAGAGGCTAACGAAATGCCTTTCTCGAAGGTCATTTTAATTTTCCATTTCTGTTGCTGGGTCAAAGTTTTGCTTCCTCCGTTAAAACACTTAAAATTGTGTGTTCGCTTGCAGGAAAAGGTCCTACAGCAAATCCGTGGTACTAAGCTTTTTCAGTTGGTCCACAAATTGCAATGTTCTAAGCAGCCATGTTGTAGTTGCTCGTCATTAAGGGACGAAGATTATGTTGCCCCAGACCGCAGCCAGTGTGTGCTGTGAAGGCACCGCATTGCTAAATGGGAATCTGTCATCAAGACATGGATTATGTTTCCGAGAAACTTGTTCCGAATGTGCACAAGTGAATCATGAGGGGCATAAAACTGTCATTACAGGCAAAGTGGTATCTGAAGGCAATGAACATGTTGATAAGCTTTCAACGATATCCTCGTCTGAAACATGCTTCTGCAATTCAAAACTGAGCAACGAAACTATCAAATATCCATCAAACACAGACATTCTAACTGTTCTATTGCTGTCGTTACATCCTAGCACATTGTTGGGCATTGAAGGTGAGAAGTTGAAAGCTGAATTTCAGAGTCTTGTTTCTACAGACAATCTTCCTGATGCTCGTAAACTGGAGGTGTGCTGCCTCACTTCTAGAACCTTGCAGGTTTGTTTACCTTTGCTCTCTACCAATGTACCAATATGTTTTTCCCAGATAAAGAAGGCTCTCAAGTTATTTTTTTTATGGAAATCATATCAAGCTTTTCTATATAGCTACCTTCTAAAACAATGTTTACATATAAACCCGAAATCCAGCATAGTGACCCACACCAAAAATTTTTATTTCACATCTCTGAGTTTTACTTTCACATAACAAAACCGTAAGAAGCATTACTTCAGTTAACTTAAGGAAACATCTATCTGAAAATAGGGTGATGCTATGAATCATCTTTCTACATGTTTTTTCCCTTCTAGGCAAGCTTTCATTCCATTGGGGGCTTCCTAGCATATCTCCTGATAAAAAAAACATAATATACTTTTATTTCCTGACCTCTTCATACAACCGAATGCTAAGAACAATTTTTATTCTAAGTAGAGGTACTATTCATGATGACAAATACTGCATAGCTCCGTTATCTGAAGGCTTGTAGAGAAAAGGAGGTATATGAAGATACTAAGCCACAATCCCCTTAGGAATAGTACTAACATGGCATCCCACTCATTAATGAATTTCGCTGTTCACCGGGGCTTCGGTAGCCGGCTTCCCTTACCAGAAATTAATGCCAAAGAAAAGGTTAGGGTGTTAGGAGAGGATGTGAATATTACCTCCCTTTCAAATAAGGACTATATTATTACATAACCCCTGCTACGTAAAGTAGTCAAAAGAGTTGTATAACTAAAAAAATATAGTGGATACACAAGATATAGAGGTGAGTCTCTTCTTGTTCAATTATCTTCCTATTCAACTATCTTTTACTAGTATATAAATGAGCAGGCTCCTCTCTTTTTTTATAGCCAATTTTTATATATAGAAACCGGATTAAGGGCCGAAAGAGAAGTATTGAGAAACTTCGGCTTTGGCCCACGAAGGCCAGCCGAAGGCACTAAATTCATTTCCTTCTTCTTTTTCTTTCTTTTTTTTTCTTTTCTTTCCTTCTTCTTCCTTTCCTTCTCTCCGTCATGACTGGCGTAAAAAATGGTGCGGCACGGCGGCGGGCAACGGACAGTCGGGCGCGGTGTGGTTTGTTGGAGTTGCTACCTGCGTCGGCTCAGCACTCCATGGCCCAATTAGTGCATTGGGCTGGCCTTTATGAGCCGAATACCAAGTTTCTCAACACTCCCTCTTGGGCCTCACTCCGGTTTTCATATATAAAAATTGGTTATAAAAGAATAGAGGAAGCTGCTCATTTGTACACCGGTGAAAGTGAATTTAATGAGAAGAGGACTTATCCCTGTATCTTATGTCTTCACTATTTTAATAGCTGTAATTAGAGGAATAATATATATAACAATTTTCTGATAGAAATGATTTTTGGCATGTTCGCGTCGGCATGAACACGCCGACGCTTAAAAGGTCTGTTTAGCTTTAATACAGGTCGGTCGGTTTCTCTCCGTGACTCGAGGTACACGCGCCGGGGTCCATGGTTTTCTGTCGGCTCTAGTGCAACGATGCAGGTGCGGGTATGCTAGTCAATTTGACCCTGCAATTGATGAGGAGGTGAAGCAAATGGGTCAGTCAGACGACAGGCCAATACGAACGCTCGCTATCAGCTGCCTGTCGATAGGATCAGATTAGTTATCAACCGTGTCTAGAAAGCTCTCGTTATCGGCTAATAGGCAATAAGAATCAGGACGCTCTTCCGTCGATTAGGGAGCCGATGAGGACGTGGGCAGGTGTCAACAAGGAATACGATGGCTCCGGGCGTAGCGAAAGCGAGGCCTTGATCCATCGCCCGTAGAGCCGATGGAGGCACATGATGGAGATAGCAACATGAGACCCGTCGCCCGCCGTGACGACGTCGCTGACACCGAATCTCGAGGATCGAACCTAACTGAGACAGTACAAGAACGAGGCCAAAGGCGATAGGACGGTGGACGCCAGATCGAACGTGCTAAAGCAAAGGCGAAGCAAACCCATGGGCTAGCTGAGCTGATGAGAGGACGTCTCTTTAAAGATAGGCGCGCATCGGCTGAAAGGCTGACGTGCTTGGCGTGACGCTTAAGGGAAAGTCTCTGAAGACCTGGCGCGTATCGACCGAGGAGCCAATACGCTGGGCGTGACGCTCAACATATAGATAACTCATCGGCTAGCACTTCGATAAAACGTCGTACAGAGACCTATAGACTTAAAGCTCATTCGACCGTCGGTTGTCTCGTAGGTCGAACCTAACCAATGCAGCCTTAGACAAAACGAGACATATCGAGATAGTGACGTGACTTACCCCTTCGCTAGAGATCGGATTTAACCGATGCAGCCCTGCGTCGAGAGCCAGACCACATCGGTAAAAACCTAGATAAACTAAGGTGGCGATACACCGAGGTTTTATTGATAGAAAGATTGACCCTTTGCATATTTCCAGTGTGTCTATATTTATACCCTAGATTTACAGAGTCCAACACATTTACAACAACCATCGGACGTTATTTCCTAATAAAGATAAAGGAAAATATCTAAAGAAGTTAACTAACTAACTAAATCTTTCTATCTAACTAAATCTTTCTATCTATATAAGATATGATAGACTACCCTACCGTGAACCACGGCTCCTCCTCGAATTCGATCTCATCCAGATAATCTTCTATTCTGGGACCGAGTCTTTCCTTGCTTCAATTCGATCGGCTTCTTCCTTGTAGCAATCGGACACTTTAGTCGATTGTCTTTTCAATCTATCGCTGTGCTTTCTAAATTTTGGCGTTAACAAGTACTTTTAGTTCCTTTACTCCCATAGTTCCATGTACTTTATTCCCTCTAATTAATAGATAATTGCACTTAGCTCCTTGTAAAAACAAAAAAAACTTGTGATTGTTTATTCTTCGTCATGGTCATAAATATTTAATGTTTAGAATAATATTTGGTTAAAATTTTAAAACTTTAATAATTAATTTTATATAAAAACTAAGTTTATAAAATCTAATAATCTTTTCAAATCAAATTTATGTATACCATTTTTTTAATTGAGCATTTGAAAAGTTAATTGTGATCAAAGTTTTAAAAGTTTAACCAAATATAATCTTGTTGTAAACATTAATTATTTATGACCACAGTAAATATTTTATAGTGAGTGTTTGAAGTATTTCAGGATAAACAAACCATTCATATTTATATATGTCTCCTTACCATTTAAAGCATAATCGATTGCAAAGGGAATCACTCATGATTCAGAATTTCAGATTGTTGGTTGCTTAAGTTAATAGGAAAAATCGCTATGTTCATAAACTTTTTAAACTGCTACTAAGTTCATGGGAACACATTTATAGGCTGAGTGGATATGGGAATTACCTAGCTAATCTAATTTTCTTCGGATGGCCTTAATTGTCCAACTTCATATATAAGCTGCTAATTTGATATAAAACTCTGGCCCATAGATGTGGATAGGCCGGTGTACAGGCCCATCCAAACTAGGCCCAAGTTGCACATAGAGCCCATAACAAGTCCTAACCTAAGGCCCATTCGTTGCAACGGGACGCCTTCCCGCCGGATCCCCTTTGTCTACGGTCAACGTGGACTTCTCGCCGGAGAGACGACGGCGGAGGTCACGATGACAAGACAAGTGCCTCTCCGCCGCGTCCACCCTGAACAGATCATCATTGACTAGGAAACCCTCGCCGTCTTGCTGGCCCAGGCACAGAGCCAAGTTGCCGGCAAGTTTCCATTACCCTGATGTCCATGTGAGCTCAAACAAAGCCTTTGTTCAGCACGCGTTCTACTAGTAAAGTTTTAGTGCAGTGTAGCACAATAATTAGTTGTGTGTTTTTTTAACATCATAGTACTCCAAGATAGAGATGGCAAACTACAAAGGAAAACCCTGCTTTTTATAACACAAGAAGATGGAAAATGGCAAAAAACAAAGGAAAAGGCTGCTTTTTTACATGAAAAATGCCAAAATAGAAAGAAAACCCTGCTGCAGGATGGGGCTATACACAATCTAGATAGCAGACAAGGTTCCACAGACGGCATCAAAACCAAGTAATTATACAATATTTTTTTGCTTCTTTTTCCTTCTTTATTTTGTTCTGTTTTTATTCTATCTGGTATATACTAAATTCACTCTCCAACAGAGAGCTATGGAATGATGAATCACTCCACCAATTCACTCCTGCTGTCGATCATTGCCAAAGAAATCCTGGTCCATCAGGTCCATGAGCATCTGCTCCATTTCCTGGTCAGAGAAGGTATAGGCGCTGGTATCCTCTTCCTCAAGGCAGCCATGACCATCAGGAGCAGCAGCAGCAGCAGTAGTGATGCCATCGAGAGAAGAATTTCCCATTGTTGCCGCCGGCGGTTCAAGGTTAGGGATGGGGGGTAGTACGGTCTGGGACTGGCTGTGGCGAAGCATCGGTAGCTGCTGGTTATTGGATGTTCCCTCCTGCTCCTCCTGGATGGTGAAGAGCATGTTGCAGTTCGTCGTGCTCACCGGCGGCGGGCCCTGTAACCGTGAGACATTTGATGGTGCGGTGTTGTCTGGCTCTGGGGCGTTGTTGAAGATCTTGCATAGCACCCACTCGTCTAGCTGCATATGCATATATATGCATGATGCATGGTTAATCTATTTTTAAGTAAAATAAAGGGAGAAATTAAGACCTGTATATACGATGAACTACAATCGAGATCGACTAGGAATATAATCTGTGTTTTTTCGTGATAAGGAATATAGTTAATTTCTAACGCTACTTATAGAGTTAAATAAAAAAAAACTTTTCCGATAGAGTTTGTGCTGTACGTACCCTCACAGAAGCGTGTGGGGTGGACGAAGGCAAGGACGAGTGGGAGGCAGCGGGCCCTGTGGAGTTTGCGAGACGGTACTCATGCATGATCCATGTAGTCTTGGTCTCCATGGGTGGGCGGCCGACATAGAAGACAAGCGTCTTCTTCATGGCTATGAGAGTATCCTGCATGTTACCAACTTGGACGGTCCTGTCAATGCCAGTGGCCTTCCAAAAGCCTGACGCCGCTGAGCGGCTAGGGCGCACGCTATTGGGGTACCTGTGGTCGCGTAGCGTAAAGAAGTACCACTCATGTTCCCCGAACAGAGCCATGGCTGCAACACCAACATCGTTAGCGCGTCGTGTATAATCAAGCGTGAAGCTTAATGCGTATTAGAGTACATGCATGGCTTACACGGAAGCTCCCACGGGTTGAAGTTGTATACATCTACATCGGCGGTGATGGGGATGGGGCACGGTAGCCCGGTGGCACGCCTCTGCAAGTAGTTGACGACCAATTCCTCGTCGGTCGGGTGAAATCGAAAACCCGTTGGTAAGATTGGCAAGGACAGCTCCATTTCCACGGACGAAATGAGGGTGCAATATTAATGCTAGCTATATCCGAAGATCCTAGTTTCTTTGTGTAGGGTGGTGTGCAAAGATTGCCGGTCCTTTTATAGCAACCTCTCGGTGGGGTTGGTGAAAAAGGAAGTGCACATGCAGCATAGAGTTGGGCCCCACCTGACTCATCCTGGACCCCACATGCCGCGGAGTATACAGGAGGACTGACTCACTACCTCATCCGTTTCTCTCTTTCTGGCTTGCGTCTGTACAAGTGGTATGCAACGTATAGGCGATATGTAAAGTTTTGCACCCCTTGCATTTTGACGCTTTGCTCCATCCCAGCAGCACCACCCTCCCCGGAGCAGCAGCCGCACAGCGGCAGACGAGGAATAGCGTGTAGTGGAACTACCAACTCACAAGGAAGAAGCAACAAAGACAACACAGGTTGTGGCCTACATGAGTGCTTAAATGGATGGATGGCCATTGGGCTTTTCTTATTTAGTTTTTGCTTGATTGCCTACCTCGATGATGACACGATCTGGGAATTAGGGAACCCGAGCGCGGTTTTTACTCAGGAAGCACTAGCAGTCCAACAACTCAGAACAACAATTGTGTTGCATTGAATTTTGTGTATGTACAGTTTAGTATGCTCCTTTAATTTTAATTTTAGCATTACGTCTACGATTGTAAGAGATTAGGAGCGCCTCTATTTTCATTCTAGATTCGTCACTAGCAATGTCGGATTATTTGAGGAAGTCGTGAAAAAAAGAAGGTTCAAACCGTATTCTCTACCACGCCACGTGTAGGGGCAAGTAGGAAAAGGAGTGTGAAGCGGTATAGATGATGTCCTCGCACCACGCAGCACCAGCTACACCCGCCGTATGTTAACAAAGCGACTCTCTACACCGACACGTTAAGATATCTCACACAAAAGGGGCGCCCCATTGAACGCCATGCTTCCACCGAAACACTATTCACAAAAAATACATCCGAAAAAGGAAATTTTGGTCCGAACGGCCGTGCAAATGGCCCAACACACCTTTGAGAGTCCTACTGAAGCATCTGGGCCTTTTGCCCATTAGTGGGCCAAACCCGGGAGACGGACAAACAGAATTTCAGCCCAGATAGTGTTAGCCATTAAGATCATAGCCCAAAGCTCTCTCTTTCTGAGAACGGATAGGATCTGACGGTCCTGACGGTTCTGATTACGAGGAGTCGCAGCTGCACATGGCCACACGCCGTCGCAGGCAACATTGACTCGACAGACTAGCTCTGTACTGAGCAAACCGGAGATTCCAACAACGGCGATAGCCTGCCCTGATGTACACGGAAAGGCACTGATTGTTGCTGTTCGGGATCGCGCAAAACGCAGGGTTTACCGTAATCGTACCTCGGCTAACTCAGTTACCACGGTAAACCGCGAAAAAAAATCGAACAAAAACTTATCAAAATTTTGATTTTTTTGTTTAATTTTTTTAAAAGGTTACTGAGGTTACTAGGGTTTTACTGTTACCATACCCTAACGAATATACCGGTTACCATGGTGACCGCACGGTGATAGAAGGTAAGAGAAACTTGGTAAAACTTCTCGTGATTCTCGCGAAATTAATCAGGCAAGAGATTAGAAATGCACTCTGGAATAGTAACCCTTAATTATGAATTCAGTGCTTTCACATGCTGGTTACGGCAAGATCAACCTTCTAGCTTAGGATGGTCAACTGCAGTTTGCGCCTCGCTGCCTGGTTATTAATGAATTTGTTTTCTGCAGGTGTGCAGATTACCCATGTGGATGATCATCGATGCAATAGAAGATCAGCCCATCAAATATTCTCACTGGCACATGGAAAAAGGATTAGCTCTGGTTTTATTGAAAGAGTTCGGTAAACAAAAACGGAGAATAGCATGATCCGAGGCAGATCGCGAGGCCAGCGAGTCACGAGAGCCAGGACCATCACGTGTCAGTAGGCACTGGACAGGGAGAAAAGGACGTGCATGTGATCTAACCAAACCAATTACGCCAACAGATGCTCCCTTCTGTTACTGCGGTTCACTGCTGAGCACCATAATAACAAAACTCCTGCCAACCAAAATCCTAAGAAAAATAACTCCAGCAACATAACATAATCCCTCTCCCTAGAATCTATTTTTACTACTATTTTTTAAGGACGAATACACTGCACACGTGTAACCTAAGAGTACTCAATTTTAACACGCTCAAGAGACAGAGCTAATGATCCGCAATGTCTCGGAGAATTATTTAACTGTAGACAACGCTTTAAGCACACACAAAACACAATCTTAAGTGGTACTCCAGGGCTTGGCATTTGTCAGTAAACTACTTTTACCTACCTGACGTAGGTACTCACTCCCTTCCATTAGTTCTTCTCCTCTGTCCATTTCAGCAAAGACTCCCTCTTGAACAATATCACCACTCATCCAAAACATCCACACCACAAAACCATTTCTCTCCCCTACCCTATCCTACCGACCTACCCTCCTCGACATCCCAGCACAGATCTCTCCCTACACTAATACCACACCATCACATCACAAGCTCGTGTTGTGGCTGCATTAGCCACCATTGTTCTCTATTGCCACTGCACCGGTTCACTCCTCTAGTTTGGCACAATTCATAAAGGCAAGGAGCAGGATGCACCATCTCCTTCTTCTTGTTTTTCTTGCAAAAGGCGGGAAGGCAGAGGCAAAAGGGCGCTAAAGTTGGAGCCTTTTTCTTCTTGCCACCTCGCCGCTGGCGCGCATTATTAAGCTCTCCACTTCCCCCCACCCGGATCAATCGGGAACGCCGAAAAAGGCAGCGTTTTTTCTTGCTCCGGCGTGGCCTGGCCGCCGGCGTTACTGAGCGGCAACGGTTTGAGCTGCATTCAGTAGGTGTGGGATCCTAGTCGCAATTAATCTCTTAATTCTCTATGCGTTTCTTGCAGATTCTGCTACTACTTAGCTGTGACACCGTTCCTTCCGGTTTCTTGCAGGGATGGCGCTGGCGATGGCGATGGCTCTGAGGTGGTTGTTGTTGGTGGTGCTCGTGGTGGTGCGCTCCTGCGCCGCCGCCGCCGACGACGATGATGGAAGCGTCGTCGAGCTGTGGCCAATGCCGACGTCAGCGAGCAAAGGGGGGCAGACGCTGCACGTCAGCAGGGAGCTCAAGATGACGGCGGAGGGGAGTAAGTACGCCGACGAGAAGGCCATCCTGAAAGACGCGTTCCAGAGGATGGTGACGCTGATAGAGCTGGACCATGTCATCAATGGCAGCTACCAGGGCTTACCGCTGCTCACTGGTGTGAATGTAATCGTGCATTTGCCCGGCGATGAGGTAAGCCTGAATGGCTGATGATCTGCAGCCTGCAGGACTGGCTAGTTATGAACTTATGGTGTTTTTTTTACCTTCTTGTGACATCCATTTCGTTGATTTGTCCTCTGCAGCTCAACTTCGGGGTGGATGAATCATACAATTTATCAGTGCCTGCAACTGGAAATCCAATTTATGCACAAATCGAGGTTAGTTAAAAAAGATCTTCTGTAGGACCAAAACAGTGTTGACAAGATGATACGGTGGGCAGAATATGACGTTAGATGCTGACACCTTAGCTGCAGATATTCTTTCTTCGAGAATGCATGGAAAAGAATGAAGTTTTTGTTGCTTTACTCTAAAATATGTGACAACTTATTGCTATCACCTCACTATGTTTTGCTTGCAGGCCCAAACAGTTTTTGGAGCACTTCATGCCTTGGAGGTAACTTTGCATGATTTTATCCACTCAATGCAAATTCATGATCACAGATAAAACTAAGACATCACGAACACTTCCAGACAATCTAACAGTATGCTTCTATCGTTGCAGACGTTTAGCCAATTGTGCAACTTTGATTTCACCTCAAGGTTAATTGAACTTCAGTCTGCTCCTTGGATCATCACGGACATGCCCAGATTTCCTTATCGGGGGCTTCTTATTGGTAAGAAATCGTCTGAATATTGCATTCGTTTCGTTAACAACAGTTGCATCAAGGCTTTTAGGTTTAGGGTAATGTAACTTAACTATTGACTCCTCAGAGCATCCAGGTAGTTAATGTTGCTCACCTCCATAAGTAAAACTGTAAAAGTAACATACTCACAATTTGATGACCATATCATAAGCCTAAAAACTAGAACATGAAAGCTAGCATAGATTCATGGGAGAAATAATACCTACTAACCTTCCTCTGTTGCACTCCTTTATCTTGTCTTTGCCCTTGTACATATTTCTGTGAATTATCTTTTTGTCAAAACTTCCAGCAGGGACCTTCCCTATTGTTCCATTAACATAAATCCTTACAGCTATCAGAATTTTTAGAAGTTTATACCATTTCTTCATAATCTATTTTCCATTTATTCACAAGCCTTTTTTTTGGTGCTATTAACCACCATCATGAACAATTCTAAAATGGTCAGCACATACTCCACATATTCTAGACTAGGTTTATATAAAGGACATTAAATACCGTTCATGTAAAATAACGTCTCATATTTTTTAACTCAATGCACTGAATGCTACAGATACTTCAAGGCATTATCTTCCTGTCCCAGTAATAAAAAGTGTAATCGATTCAATGTCCTACAGCAAGTTGGTAGGTTTGACCTTTTCAATCTTGTCTAATAATTCTTTCCATTGCAATGGCCTTACCTGGATGCTCCTTTAGTTTTAGTTGCATCATATAATCTGTTTACTCTATCATCATGCAGAATGTTCTTCATTGGCATATCGTGGATGAACAGTCATTTCCTATAGAAATACCTTCATACCCAAAATTATGGAATGGTGCATACTCTTACTCAGAGAGATATACAATGGATGATGCTATCAACATTGTTCAGTGAGCTTTTCTGTCTTTCTTTTTTCATGTGAAAGAGCAGAGTTTAGCAAATATCACACTAAGGTTATCGTTTGACATATAACTTTACCTTCACTATGAAGTAACAGGAGCCAACAGCATGATATCAAAACTATGTTAAGTAATTTATATAAATATTGCAAAGGGAACTCAGCAGAAATTAAGAAACAAAACCCTAAATCCCATTCCTTCTTTGGAGAATGATGTGCAATTTAGATATCAGTTAGCTATGCTGTTGGATTCAACCAAGGTAAGATAACTAACCAATAATCTGCAGGTACGCTGAAAGACGGGGTGTCAATGTCTTAACTGAGATTGATGTTCCTGGCCATGCTCTCTCATGGTAAATATTTAATATGCCAATGCTGTTCTTCTCTAGCATATGCTCCATGACTTTTCAGGTTTTACTGATGAAAACACCAATCCTTTGTTTTTGTTGTACCGTGTACTCATGGTATATGTTTCGAATCCAGAAAGAACAATTTCTTGTAGATGAAATTATATAACTAGATATGACAACAAGAATATCAAAAGATTGTAAAAAATTACACATCTGTTTTTGTTTTAGGGGTGTTGGCTATCCGTCCTTATGGCCATCAGCTACCTGTAAAGAACCTCTTGATGTCAGCAGTGAATCCACATTCCAAGTGATTAATGGAATTCTTTCAGGTAATTCATGGTTTACCAACAGAAATCGCATTATATTTTGACTGGTGCGTTTATTACTTTGAAAGAGAAAAAAAACAGTTGTTTATATTATACTTACCAACAAAAGAAAAAAACAGTTCAATGGACCGAATAATGAAGATATTGTGAGAAAAAAAATGATGATCATGTATAATATTCACTATAACTTTTGTTGCTCTTTCAGATTTCAGCAAGGTTTTTAAGTTCAAGTTTGTCCATTTGGGAGGTGATGAGGTCAATACAAGTAAGTATGCAGAAGTGTTTCACCTGCAGAGCAGCAGATCTCATGTCACATAATCTAATAATTATTTACTATGAATTTCAGGTTGCTGGACTTCCACACCACGCGTTAAAGCATGGAATGTTCTTATCTATAACTAGTATAAGGAATATGATCAATGTCATAAATTGATATGCATTTTTTGATAATCTTTTTCTGTTCATTATAGCCAAATACCCATGCTTTGAAACAGATTAAAAAAATAAGGCCTACACTTGAAATTTATATATGTTTCTGAGGCCAAAACATTTACAATTTTCAACAACCATCAATCCACAAGTAACCAAGACATGCATTATGATCTATTTATCTACCTGCAGAAGATCCCACCAATTGTAGATGTGTTGGTGATGGCCAACGCACCACCACCATCACCAGGCCCTTTTGTGTAGCAGAGATGATCAGTCATTTGATCTAATCTGAAGTATTTTTTCTGGTTTGCAGGTTGATCCAACATGGTATGATAGAATCTGATGCCTACAGATATTTTGTATTGAGAGCTCAGAAGATAGCAAAATCACATGGCTATGAAGTTATTAACTGGTATGTGACTAGTTTTTTTTGCAGATCTTGATCTTTCAAATAGCTACTGATACACTTTATTATCCTTTTAGGGAAGAAACTTTTAACAACTTTGGAGACGAACTAGACCGCAGAACTGTGGTGCATAACTGGTATCTCCTAACTATCTCTTGACTGTCGTTATATATAAAATATCAGCATCCTCGTTAAAGAAAAGAAAATTACACAAAGTTGTGTACTCTTGCCAAATTCTATTGTCATGTCTATTATAAGAAACAATGACCACATTTGCCAAATCTCAAATATAGCACATTCTCATTTGAAGAAGGCAAAGATCACCAAGCTAGAATATTTCATTAGATATTTATAATATTTGGTCCTGCGACCACATGTTATGCTTACATTGGATGGTATTTGTCAATTTATACATCATTCTGATGGCACTAAATTTCTCTTTGGACAAATTAGTTTGCATAATTTGTTTACACGTGAGTAAATGCCCATTCATAGAGAACAACTTATGTTAGTATCTGTATATTGCTCTGTCCAACAAGTAATATAAAACTAGAGGAGCGTTTGTAGTTTAAACAAGGAAATTTATTGAAGTAATGGGGTTGCAAACGTATATTAAGAACAGGTGAAAGGATTGCGAGAAAATATTCAATACCATTATATAGTGCAGTTTCTTCTAATTAGGAGGACCCAGCCAGAGATCATTTGCTTGTGCAGCTATTGGAAATTAACAGATGGTATTTTTCACCAAAATTTATAACAGGCTTGGAGGTGGAGTTGCAGAGAAAGTTGTTGCTGCTGGTTTGAGATGCATTGTTAGCAACCAGGATAAGTGGTACCTAGATCACTTGGAAGTTACATGGGATGGCTTTTATATGAATGAACCACTGAATAATATCAAGAACCCGGAACAGCAGAAGTTGGTTCTTGGTGGTGAGGTATGCATGTGGGGTGAACACATAGATGCGTCTGACATTCAGCAAACCATTTGGCCACGTGCTGCAGCAGCTGCAGGTATAATAAGTTACATAACTTCTCACTTGATTATATCATCAATTGTTAGAATTTGTAAGCTTTTTTCCCAATATTACAAAAATGTACACTTTATAAGGTATCGTCTATGTCATTTCCACATGTTATCTCAAACACAGAGACCGATCATCTTAAGTTCATTACATTAGGTTTCTAGGCGATTTATTGCACTCCATGTATCCAGCAGCAGAACTTTGGAACGTGTCAACACTTCTTCTGTCAAAGCACAATCTTTCAGACAAATTAAGTGCTTTTAGTGTGCTGCTACCATACTATCTATACCTCGAACAATGTAAACTCTTGAATAAATTGTCATTTTTAACTTTTAAGTCAACAAAAATGTAGATTTTGACAACACAGAAAGATTTATGCACCACCAGTCGTCATCTAAATGAGCATCATGATTGCATGGTACATAAGGGTAATCAATGTAGCAGGTCCATAGACACCGATATGTAAATGCATTAACATGTTTAAATTCAAGGACCTGCATATAGTTTACAAGTAACCATAGGAAGAGAACCAATATGTCATCTTATAACCTCCGAAGTTATTTGTTGGGCATGCTACTTTGCATTGTCAAACAAAGCAAGGAATGCTAAGCTACCTCTATATGAAGTTCTTTGTCTTACCAATTACCTTGTTAATTTGAAGAACGGTTGTGGACTCCATTTGAGAAGCTTTCAAAGGAATGGGAAATAGCAGCGCTCAGCGCAAGACTGGCACGCTTCAGGTGTTTGCTGAATCACAGAGGGATTGCTGCTGGACCAGTAACTGGTTATGGACGTTCCGCGCCGGCAGAGCCAAGCTCTTGTATAAAGCAGTAGGATATCCAAAGCAGATAAATATTATTACTCGTATTGAACTGAAAATCATTTCAGACACCCATTTAACCACTGTGAGCAGTCAAAGGAAAAGGCTGGGATCAATGTAACTCAATTCGGTGTTACAAGAGAGTGTTTCAATAATATTGTGTTCTCATTTTCATGTGGTAATTGTATCCTTGTGAGATTTGCTCTCCTGTTCTACTCTCGTACAAACGGCATGTGCAAGATTTTGTCCCATTCCATCAGCAAAACCAAACATGTTAGCAACTTATAGCATACTGTTGCAGTTCAGAAACTGATAATTTCTCCTGCACATGGCTACTTCAGAACTCGGAGTAAACATGCGTGCTGCATCTAGCGCTGATCAATCAAAATAATCATGTTCAAGGAGGGGACTGCAAGGAGCAAAACTACTAAAGCTACTCCTAAATCAGAGATGTGAGAAAACTGATGAAGAAGTGAATGCTAACGAGGTTTAATGAGGGCTAAACCTGCTGGGATGGAAGACTGCTAGCTGCCGGCGCTAGGAGGCTGGCCTCTCCACGGCGGCCGCCGGCGATGCCTCCACCTGGTGCCGGACACCCCACCGGGGCCGGCTCACGCATTTGCGCCCGTGAAGCATACCTGCGGCGATAGGCGAGGAAGAGGGAGCGCTGGAGAGAGCGCGGAATCAGTTACATGACCGCATAGGTGGCCGGCGAGGGCGGCGGGAAGGCGTCGACGGCGGCAAGGGGTTTGCCGTGATTAGTACGGGGAAGGGCTTAAACGGTAAATACAGGTTGCTGCAGGGGCTCTTCCGTCAATCCATAACTCGATCCGCATCACGAGATCTTGATCCGACGGTTCATGTAGACCCCTAGATCCAACCTGGGCCGCACAAGTACGGGGTTTCTGTAGGCCTCAGTCCAAAAAGGGCTTGGGCCTTGTAGTCGCCCAATTCGGCACCGCAGTACAGAGGAGGGCCCCAGTTTGTTGGGCGCCATGCGCGCCGGCTAATTAATTCTCCACGTTTGCCACAATGAGTTCATGCTTACATTATTATCCTTAATGCTTCCACGACCAGCTAATCCTTGTCCTCTACTTTATATAACTCTTGCACGTACAGCCAGTTGGTTGTGGCATGTGTGAGACGGGAGCTTAGGAGGGAGCTTAGACGGGAACATAATTTCTAAAATTCTGCAATTTGTAAATATAAAGTTCTGCTCTATATGGAGAGTCTCAATTTTAGTTTTCAAGATTTAGCAATTGCAAAATTAAAAAGTAAAAATATTAAGTTGTACCCATCTTGGATTAGAATCTTTTTCATTTAGTTGTGAAATCCAAAATTAATAATTAGTTGGTTGTAACTTATTATTTCGGTGATGGTCCAGATTTATTCATTAATTCTAAAATTTAAAATTAACAATTAGAAAGTAAGTGGATTGTCAGATTTATTCACTATTTATCCTGTTAACGTGAGAATTTTCTCGGAGTACCCTAGCATATTATAAGCTTGAGAAATACATCCGTTTATTTGTCTGCAGAGCTAGCCAATATTTCTGTTTGGCCATGTATCTATGCTCCTTTAAAAAGTTTTATCGGTGGTAGTAGTGAATCTATCAACCTAAGTATCCCAATTATAAATTTTACAAATCATTCCTTGAACTACTTAATATTAGAGAGCTACATATAAAATTAAATTAAAGTGAATATTTCCTATAGAAAAAAAAGATGCAACTCATTTCATAAAAAAAATATATTTATTTTAGTCTATATTATAGTATATTTTATTTTATCTGTATTAAAGTACGGTCATGTTACTTTGATATAATTTGTAACTCATCTTCGACTCTTTTATGTCTTGCAGTGCTGATAATTCCTACCTCCAACTAAGCTGGTTGTTGGCATGGATCTTGCAAGCATTTCCATGTGGTCCATGGTAGCCCTTTGTACCATCATCAGTGCAATGGTGGGAACCAAGCTTGCAAGAGGAAGAGGACCAATGTGCAAAACACCACTTCCACCGGTGGTGAATGGCATTGCTCTGCTAGAGCACTTGCCTAGGCTATGCACGAAGGGTGTAATTGCTCTGATGCATGACCTATACACACCATACACACGGTTTGGGAATGTGTTCACAGTAAGTCTTTTTGGACTGAAGGCGACCTTCTTGGATGGACCAGAGGTCTGGGCTCATTTCTATCAAGGGATGGATTCAGATATCAGCCAGGGCGATCTGTATGAATTTACTGTGCCCATGTTTGGCAAAGGGTTGGCTTTGACATAGATAATACTACTCGTACCGTGCATCTCCGTTTCTTTATTGATGCGATAAAGACGTCGAAGTTGCGAAATCATGTTGATTCCATGGTGCAAGAAGTAGAGGTAAGTCAGCAAATATCTACTGGTATTACTTTCTTCTGTAACTTTACTTCGAAAACATGCATGAACCAATTTAGGAATTTTTCTAACAGAACTCAAGACTGTCTAGACCGTTATGCATGTTCAGGGGAGGATCCACCGCCCGGCAACCCCAGGCAGTCGTCTAGGTTGATTGGCGGATGCACAATGGAATTTGAATGTTTTTTAAAAAAAATTGAAAATAAAATTCTCATTGCAACCACTTGGTATAATAAGATTTACCTAAGGCACAAACTTTTCAGGAACTACCACTATGCACGCTCATACTTTTTTTGCGCTATTCATGTTGATCTCAGGCTATTGCCTACTCGGGAAGGAGGTTCAGGACAACATGTTCGACGAGGACTTCTCACTGTTCCATGAACTTGACAGTGGGTTTAGCTTGGGCAGTGTCACTTTCCCATAAATCCCAATTCCATCACACATTCGATGCCAAACTCGCAGAAATATTCTTCAAAATTATGAGGTAAAGGAGGGAGTCCAATCGTCTGGCCGACAAGCAGGATGTACTCTAGCACACTACTATAATTGATCTTTACAATTGGCCAAAATAGATTTTGTGTGGAGCACCCACCTGGTCTCAGATGTCAGCGAAAATCATAATTTTCATAGATGAGGCTTGCAACTGTATGTGAAAAAATTTTCACATACAGTCAAGTTATGACACTCACCTACACAAAAATTTGGTAAAAGAAATTTAAAAAACAATTCAAAAACCCTAGCCTAGATTCTAGCAAAAATTTGTCACTGTGGACACCGTCCCCAACCTCTCTGTCATATGATCCACCACTATTGTCGCTTCGAAGGTCATCGCCGTTGTCATCGCTATTCTCTGTGCCCACTAGCGGTGGATCTGTTTCTCTTAAGGCCATTGGCAGTAGGTCCACCGCTCACGAGGAGGAGAAGTGATGGAGGGAGAGTGGCCTCCAGATCCACACGAGATGGGGAGAGGCCACTGGATCCGCCTTGGACGAGGCACATGGCCAACGGATCCGTGTTGCCCCTGCTGTTGTTTGATAGGGAGAGAGAGGGGAAAGGCAACGGGAGAGAGGGAAAACTATGATCAACCTTCGCCATCGCTACTGAACCTTACTTTGCATCCGCGTGCTGTCCCAAGAGAATAAGAGAGAGAGAGAGTGAGATAGTGAGGAGAAGAGATAAGAAGGAAAGGGGATAAGATCGACGGTGAGAGAGGGAAAAAGAAGGATGATAGGTATTTATTCAAGCTACTATTTTTGCATGTGGTCCTATTATGAGTCCCGTCTAAAAAATAAGCATATTTTTACAAGCAAAACTCCTAATATGACCGTCTAAAAATTGATTTTTACAAGCGGGCCTTGACCTGGGGGAGGCGCTCTTTGCATTTTCACTAGCGGGATTTCTTAAAGAGGTTTCTGCAAAATAATTTTTATAGTAGTGATATTTGATTGATTACAAGCATAAAGATGGAAGCTCCACAACCAAACAAGAGGTCATTGGGTGGATCATTTCTATGGGTTTTTCTGGAAACACAAGCACAAACTCCACTACCTGGACTGGAGCATGCCTACTAACTGATGACAAGTGCTTAACTGAAGCACACGAGGAGCAAAAGCATATCATACAAAACACGGGGACCACATAGATTACAATGTCTTATTAGATATGGACGTCTTGTACTGTTGCATCAAGGGGCCCTAATGATGAACCCTGTGGCACCAACAATATATCGCAAGGCACATAAAACCTTTACTGTACAGACGAAAGAAGGCAGTGTATATGACATCCCGGAAGGGCATATTTACTGAGCCCAATAATATTCAAAAAACGGACTGCCTTACATTTATTAGGACCCTGTATATATAACAAGATAGGTTTGCACCTAGAAGAGAGGAGGACAAAGTTGGTGGCATGTTCTCTTACACATCATTTGGTGGTGGGAAGCACATTTGCCTTGGTGAGGCTTATGCTTATATGCAAATTAAGGTGATATGGAGTCATTTGCTAAGAAACTTTGAGCTTAAATTGGAGTCTCCTTTCCCTAATACAAATTGGAGCAAAATCCTGCTGGAACGTTGAGGCAAAGTAATGGTAAGTTACAAGAGGAGGAAGCTGTCCACAGCTTAATGGACAAATTAATATATACGGTTATGTGCAATCCGCACATAGGATATTAAGATGTATGCATTATGCATGCATATATTTAAGCGCGTATGTATGTGTCATATGTCTTATGTCTTGTCTGTAATATATATGTAATATCCATGTAACAAGAATAATTCCCTATGCCACTACATGGCTAGATGCCGTTGTATGTAAATATTTATAATTGAAAATTTGGTGTATTTCTTATGCAATTGCAACTGCTCTAGTATACATAATATTGTTAATCCACACTAGTATAGTATGGACACATTTATATATCTAGCGCATCCACAATGCACATGGTTGCCTTGGTGGCTTGAAGAGAAATAGTGATCTAGATCCACCTCCTGCACTGCAAGGTCTGTTTGGTTCTTTGCACCATTCTAGCTTAGCTCCTATGAGCCATTTAGACCGAGTTAATCCTAGATGAGTGGGTGTTGCAAGTGCATCTAGGCTCCTATAGGTTTTAAATGATTAATGCTGAGACAATTAAGAGGCTAATGAGTTATTTGAGTGTTAAGCATAGGTATTAGTCCCAAAGGATGATTGTTTATAATCTTGATGACCCCCACAAATTAAAGCTAAACGACGAGATGGCTCCAGATAATTTATTACTTTTTTTCATTTGAAATTGAGTTATAGGAAAAGCCCCATATCAAGAGGGGTTCGAGTCTAATGCCGGCGTTTGTATCTCCTTGTGCTTAGATGAAAACCTAGTCCATGAGAGAAAACACAAAGCACTTCACTCACAGTTGGTAAAGATGGTTTTGTCTCCAGTCAGGATTGGAAGTTCTAGCCACAGCTCTGATGCTAGCATTGAGGGCTGACTAGAAGCTTTGGTTCACCTTATATGTCAAAAATCTAAGTGTTGTCTAGAAGTTCTAGACCTTCAAGCCGGAAGTTCCAAAGTTCAAAACTACAAGTAACGGCTAGTTAGGAGTAGGTGTGACTATTTAACTATATCTAACCCTACTTTGAGTAAGTAGTTGTTACATCTTTTAGGCCTACCTCTATTGGCTTTCCTAGGGTTCTTCTATTCTATTCACCTTGGATATAGTGCATATTATGAGTCTGGAGTGACATTGGAGTGGATCACTTTGGAGATTTAAGCTTGTGAGGGCTAGGGTTTAGTTTGATCACATGGGGATCGACATCTGGTCTTCGTCTTTGAGCTTGTTATTATCAGAGGTTCTCCTCCTAGTTAGCTAGGCATCACCTACGAGCATTCAACGCTTGTGGATAGCTCAGGAAGTTTGTGAAGGTGTTACTCTACCTTCGTAAAGAAAATGAGTACCTTTGAGTTGATACCAAGCTCAATCTTCATGGTCGCTTGGGAAGGATTATGATCAATCAAGATCCGACTCCTTAGAGTTTCTCAATGGTGATTCAAACTTCAGTGAAAAACCGGTGTCTTCCTATCCATCTTTTGACATCTTTGTGATTTCCTTTACATTACTTGCCTTACTTGCTATTGGTTTTGTTCCTACATATTTTCTACGTGATTTGCTTGCTCCACTCGAGAAGTTTACCCTTGATTCATCCTGTTTATGGGAAGAAACTAGGGACCGAAAGTTTTGAACCTAAGGACTGAAAATTCCGATCAATGGTTTGGACCAGAACCTCCTAACAATCTAACACTACTGCTAGGTAATTTTCTAGAACGCTTATTAACTGCCCCTCCTACTAGGCAACACCAAGGTCCTTTCTGCTGCCAAGTGAGGTGTTTAGTTGGCTAGATCACATAAGACGATGATTTATTAAGAGTGGATGGGACTACTATAGTGCAATGAGAGTGTGTTTGGTTGCGTGCATATGATTGACTTTGATCTCACCTCTTCCTTTTGAAGGTGAGTTTACCATACAAACTTATATTAGATAAAAAAATCTTGATTGCTAGACCTCCCAATATTAATATAAAAAGCAGCAAATTCAAAATAGACTCTTAGAGGCACCCAAACAATAAATCACATCATCTCAAAAAAGTGAACCACATGGTTTAATTATCCAACGCAAGTGGTTTGAGAAAATAAACATGAAAAAAAAAGAAAAGGGGCCTCGTGGCCTCGCCATCATCGCTGCTCGCCGCTATCCATCTACTTGCTATTATCGATTCATCCCTTTGGTTGCCACTATGCACTCATAGGGTTGGATTTGGTGGCCACCGGATCCAAGCCGCCATATCTGATGCCTTTGGGCTCATGGCAGCTATATCTAGTGGTTGGAGATGGAAAGATGGTAGGGCAATTGCATCCACCAGCCAGTGATGAAAAAGATGACGGTGGCAGTGAGAAGAGGAGAGGAGGTATCGATTGACAGGAGAAGTAGAGGCAATTATTCATCACCGTTGGCCCTCTTCACTGAAGCTCATGAAGGAGGGAGGCAATAGCCATCAAAAAAGATAAAGCTGGTGATGGTGAAGAGAGGAGGAAGACAGTGACGACGATGACGACATCCCTTGAGCATCTAGGTAGGCTTCCTCTTCGAGTCCCCCTTCCTTCTTTTGGCCAGCCAAGGGAGCAAATGAGAGAAGGGGGGTGATGGGATGCACAGACCCCTCCATGTCCATGCACGTGCTTGCCATGTTCCTTCACCACTAGGCCTAGCTGAGGAGCGAAGAAGAAATTTTATGTTCCTCCTAGTTGGCTTGTGATTCATTTTGCACCCATGGGTGCAGGCTCTCCTACGCATGTAGGCAACCAAATAGGTATATCGTTGCTTGCCATATGTGGGAAACCAAACATGGCCTACGTAAAAAGGAAATCTTCATGGTAAGTTAAATGTGGTGGCTTCAATAATTTATATTCTAGTCTAACGCCTTTGCTAATTTAAAAACAAGATGCTGACAAGGTCCTTAGAAGCTTGTATTATCTATTTATAGACATGTATACACACTCAACCCTAAAAACACACATCTGTACGTGTATTATGTACTTGCTAGGCTACAATCAACTCTAAAAGACTGACCAGACAGTTAGCAATTATCAAGACTCACTATCTATTTTCCTCACATGCTTATATTTTTTACCAATGGAGTACAAGTGAAATTTCCTGCCTTCTCACATGAGATTAAGCATTTGAGTTATATGGATTGACATGTGTAACTCCATATAATATTAAAGCCCTAGGTCAGTTTGAATTTTGTCTGACATGTAATTAATGAAGATACGGTCCACTTCTATTACACGATGGAAGCCGCCTATCTAGGCCCCTACAATACAGAACAGGGGTCCAGTTGGCAAGCCGGTCGTTTGACCACCTTCAACCATTGACCACGTGCGCCGAACAATTCTTTAGGTTTGTTTGTCCAGGCATTAGGAAAGCGAAAAGATAATCAGAGAGAGAAATTTAAATAAGAGTGATAGATTGAATAATTACTATTCTACAATTCTAAAAATTAAATGTTTGGATTTTTATATTATTGTACGTATCGATATTCCATCTCTATCAACTAATAAAGACACGAACAAACAAGTCCAACGGATGACCTGATGGTCAATCCATTAAATTTGATGCAAAATTAGTCATTCAGGTCGTCTGACGAACCTCGTCGATGGTAGCGTACGAAGTCCGTTGCTTTTGTCACTGACCGAAGAATTCCAGCCGGCCGGATGCCAGTAATTAACTCAACTCCTCAAACAGAAATCAGCGAATAAAGCGACAGTGAAGTCACTTTCCCGACCATTCCTTCGACGTAAAAGAAATAGAAAATCTAGAACTTTGATTTCAATGTTGAAAAACCTAAGTCAGAGGAGTGTTCTCACTAACAACGAGATGTGTCATTGCAGTACAAATTTGCTCCGAGATGGTAGATCAGAATAAAAAAGGAATCATTTGTTCCTTCGTGAAAAATCTTGAGCAAGTCCATGGCGATCACGCTTGCTTGGGCTGCGCCCCTGCTGTTTCTCCTCCATGGATCTCTCTTGCAGCACACGGCTGATGCCTCTGATACGATCACGGAGAGCCGGCCGCTCTCAGTCAACCAGAAGTTGGTGTCTCAGGGTGACAAGCTCGCGCTTGGATTCTACCGGCCAGGTAACTAATTAATATTTACTTATCAATTAATTGTTTCCTCTATTTTTAACAGTAAGATACTATATTATTTTTCATTAAATGAGAGATGCATGCACGCCCACACTACTACACATGCACATATACACTCACATGCCCTCGAGAGCATGCCTCCTAAACATATGTTAAAGTGACATAAATTTATCAGTGAATATGTATCGTCACTTAAATTCTAAGTACTGTTATCCTGATAATTAATTGCTCCATCTATTTCTAAACAGTAAGATGCTATTTTAGGATCTTACATGTTCAAAATAGGCCAAGTGTAACAGATTACTTGTTTCTAAAGAGTAGTAGAAACTAATAATTAACAAGTTGCAACTGGCTTGAACTCTGACTTTAATTTAAGCTGTTATAGTTTGATCTGACCAAGATGAATGACCAGATTATTTTCCTATTTTTTGTATTAACGTGAAATTTTTTGAATTTACTTAGTAGCAGTATAGGTTCTTTTCATATTATTCATCATCATATTATTGAAATGGATTGTTTGCTACATATTTTGAAAATTACATTTTCTCAAAAAAAAACATTCTTCTATACATGACTTTGACCACTTTTTCAAGTTATTTGTTAAATTTATTACTTAAAATATTTAATTATCAAATAGATAATCCACGGCAATAATTCACTTAACAATCTATATTAGGCCTTATATATATATACACACACACCCCATCCCAAAATAAGTAGATTTGTAGAGTTTAAACTTTGTCTAAAATAAATTAATTTATATCATTTTACCTCCTCTTGGTTTGAGAAGTTTTATCTCTTCAATATATGCCCCTTAGCTACATACGTGTTAATGTTATTTTCTATTAATGTACGGTTTGGTATTTTCTTGTATTTCCTCAGAATGTGTGGAATTTTTTTTATTTTAGGACAGAAGGAGTAGATAGAAAAATGAATATAAAACAGAACTAAAAATCATGTGAAGAAAACAGAGCCAGGGGTGTATTGGCCCACCGCGAGTTTCTTGAGCATAAAAATAGTGGTCCGAGCATATGAACTTACATTTAATGGGCTAAGGCCCAAGCCATGCTAGTTCTTTCATATTCTCTGTTCTATTTGCCATTCAGTAGCCCAGTAACTAAATGGGCTTTGGACTCTCTACAAAAAAGAAGAAAAATGGGTTTCGACTCCAGTGCGTCGCATAGTCACGTGGAGGCTGACCTAGCGCAGCTCGCCGTTGTCTGCCAGCGGTGTTTTTTTATTATTTAGACTACTTTATTAAATAATTTTATTAATAGACTGTGTAGAAAAATATTTTTACATTCTCAACCTTTTGGCCATGCCAGACCATCTCGCGTGGCGGCCATGCTACATGCACTGGCGTGGCAGCCATGCTATGCTCTATTGCCCAGCTAAATTCAACAGGTTCTGACATAGTGTGCTCAACACGGTAGGCATGCTAGCGCAACGTTTGGTGTGGCAGTGTCGTACTAACCCACCTGGTGTGGCAAGAACAAATCAAGCCATCTCCACCCCCACCTATCTTCTTCCTCCTGCCTCCTTTCATTGGCTTCAAGTGTGGCGCTCTCTCTCTCCTCCTCAAATCCGTTGATGATTTGGAGCCTAATTTGAAGTGCATTTGTGTTGGCCTTCATCTCCTAAGTTATATCCCCTCATTTGTGTCGTTTTTACCATTGATTTTTTGTGCTAGTTTTGGTTGGTTAGGGTTAGAGGATTGGTACGATGAATTTGATTTTGGTGGTGCATGGGAGTGAATCAGGATAGATTGGACTATATTAGTTGTTTGTTGCCACGGATTTTACATTAGGAATGCAATTTTTTCCATACTTTTGTGAGTACAATGTAAGGTTCATATTTTAGGGAATGCATTTGGTAGGTTTTTTTATCCATGTCATATGAAGGTGTAGATAGTGGATGCAATGGCTCATTATACGTAGTAGTAGTTTTTTAGAAGAAAATGTATTTGACAAGGTGTATATGTTTGTCATGTCTATATTATATGGTTGTAAATATATCGTGTTGTGCATGTTTATTCGGGTGGAATAGTTGGCTCTAATGGAAAGTTTAAGTAGATGAAAGTTGATGTGTTAGTATTTGTGGCTAGTCCTACATGGTTAGAGTTAAACAAGTGCATTTGGATTAAA
Source organism: Oryza coarctata (assembly GCA_030770085.1). Taxonomy (NCBI): domain Eukaryota; kingdom Viridiplantae; phylum Streptophyta; class Magnoliopsida; order Poales; family Poaceae; genus Oryza; species Oryza coarctata. The sequence goes on from CM061471.1 coordinate 14,566,400, forward strand.
TTAGACTCTTTGACATGTGGTGACGTGATATCAATGAAAGGGAGGCACGATGTAGGAATGGGATCAGGGGAGCACTTTGTGATGATACCCATATTGTGCGAGTTGGAGTGGTTGATGCATGTTGCATGTGTGCAGGATTCACCAGTTCAATCTTTGGACGTTGTTGTTACACTTGATGGGATTGGTTGTAGCATGGTTGATGCAACTCTCGTAGAGCCAACTGCTGTAATCTCTAGCCCTTAAGAACGGATAGGTGAGGAAGATGAGATCATAATGCAAGAGTCTCCTGTCGTTGTTGGTGATCATGGGGTGGGTGACAAAGATGATAATGAAGGTCTTGTTGAAGCGAGTGTACCTAACGCATCCCTAACACATATGGAAACTATTAATGTTGGACATGGCAATGTGCAAGCCAATGCTATTGTAGTGAACAAAGTTACTTTGATTGAGGGTAATGGGGACGTTGCTGTAGTGAATGATGACTTTAATGATAGGTGCTTCGAGCAAATCGAGAGGCATTGAGAAGAAGAAGATGATGATGATTGCTCATAATTGTTTTCCTCAGATGATACAATACCAACTTATTTCTGTAGTGAAGAAGAGTTGCAAAATCTTAGGAGGGTGAAAGTTGTCTTGCTAGAGGTTCCTAATTTGAAAGATATCTCCAGGGCAGTCCGTGATGTTTGTGAGAGTGGCTTGCTTTGAAGGGAGTATGTACCTAGCGTGGAGGCAGCCTTAATTTTTGAGCCAATGGAGATCTTAAAGTTTTTCCTATAAGATTACGCAGTCTATCATAGGCCATACATGGTGGTATCCTCGAATGCTAGTTATATATAGTACATTGATAGTACATTGCCAAAGAGGATGCGAATGGAAGGTTTAGGCTAGGATCACTTTTGACTCCAAATGGAAGATCACAAATGTGTAGCAACCTCACACATGTGGCACATCTCGTCTGTCAGGTGAACATTCCCAAGCAACCGCCACATATCTTGCTAGGCACATTGTTGGAATTGTTCAGTGTGACTCCAACACTTTCGTCCCTTTGCTTATCGAATCTATTTTTGTGTTGTGTCAATACTGAGTAAAGTACAAAAAGGTATGGAGGGTGAAATAGAAGACGATGGAACTTATATAGGGGGATTGGAAGGAGGCATATAGGAGGGTTTCAACCATTTTGAACGCAATTGCACATTTTAATCTTGGAACAAAATATTTCATATACCATGGCAACCATATGGAGATGGATGGAAGTGTCATGAGTCCTTCTAAGGGTATTTTGGTCTTTTCTTTCATGCAGGAAGGCTTTCAAGCATTACAAACCTGCAGTTGTTATCGAGAGGACATTTCTAATAGGGAAATACAAGGGCACCTTGTTGATTGCTATTGGTGCTTATGCAAATGATCACCTAATTCCTATTGCCTTTACACTAACCAAATGAGAGAATAATGATAGTTGGTCATGGTTTATGAGCATTCTACATTTGGAGGTCCTTGGCAAATTGTGTGAAGTCTGCATTGTTTCAAATTGACATACTAGAATAATAAATGCAATAAAAGGGAGGCTTTATGGCTATCCTAATGTGATTCATAGGTGGTGTGTTCGGCACTTTGCTCCCAACTTGTGGAGGAAACATAGCAATAAGTTAGTCATTGGTAAGCTAAAAGGATTATGCTATATTGTGGAGAAGTAAGATTTCAAGAAGAAATTGAATGAACTTATGAAGGAGCTGAACGAACTTGGCAAGGTTTGGCTCCAATGCCAAATGGACTAGAAGAGGAAATAGGAACTTGCATATGACAAATGTGGGGCAAGATATGGGATGATGATGACTAATGTGGCCAAGGCATTCAACAACATACTAGGCAAGCAATGCCGGTGTTAGCTATAGTGGAATTTACATTAAATAAGTGTAACAAGTATTTTATTGATTGGTCTACAAAAGCTAAGTTTGCGGTCAATGCCGGTGAGGTGTGGAGCGACGTTGTGAAGAAGCACTTGAACATGGTAGAGAATGCCTCGTCCAACGAGGTTGCCAAGCTTTACAATCCTAACTTACACATCTACTCCATGAGGTCAGCTAGGGTAACGAATTGTGGTGGAGAAAGGTATGACGGTTGCAACTATAAAGTGAACCTTACAATGGCGGTGGGTACTTGCTATACAAATGACCAACTACATGTGCCTTGCTCACATATGGTCATGGCTTGTCATGAAAGAGATGTCAATCATCTCTCAAATCATTTCATAACCTCATACTACTTAAAATAAAAGGTGCGTCAGACCTGGTCATATAGATTTCAACCTTACATTAATCCTTTATAGCGGCTGCCTTATGTTGGGGAAGAGCATGCCCCTAACAGTGAATTGAGGAAGATCAGTAAAGGTAGGAGGAAGAGGAAGCACCTTAGAAATAACATGGATGCATGCAACAACATTGGTGTGGACAAGTACACGTGTGGCGATTTTGATGACCTCTCTTTATAAAACTGTTGCTTCGAATGTCATGTATTAGGTGACAATAAGAACATTCATAAGGAGAAGAAAAAGAAACCTAAATGTGTTAGGAGGAAGACGGGAGTGAGTTCACACATGAGTGTTTGTTCCTATATTTAGAGTTCCAAATTTGTGTGCGCTTGAAGGGTTGTTGGTTATATATTTTAATGTTAAATTTTACCTTTTATTTGTATTGACACACGGCAATTGTCATATATTGATTATGAATTTTGAATTGTCTATGCATGATGGCGAACCAGGAGTACCCTCTTCTGTAGAGTCACTACAATGTGAAGCACCAGACGAACTTGCATGTGGAGCAGAACAAGGTAATTTACATGTTCTATTTCAATTTATGAACTTGCTTATTTTATACCTATAGATCTCATAATGTGAAAATTACAAATGACATCTTATATTCAAATTTGCAAAATTTCTTATTCTGTAACTATGGATCTCATTATGTGAAAGTGGAAATTATAAATGACATGTTCAATTTAAATTTGCTAACTTGCTTATTTTGTAACTATAGATCTCATGATGTAAATGTGCAAACTATTTAGTGATGGCCATGCTCATTGACTTTTTTTGGTTTTTGCACCGTCTCAAGCTATTGTGACCACGAATACACACCCTCCTCCCATGGGATGAGTGCTACGCCTACTATATCTGACATGCTGGTTTTCTAGCATTGGCATGCCTTGTTGTGGTAGGATTGCCACAGATGGCCCATAATGCATCCACTGCTATGGTGGACTACTGGTGTCCAGAGATGCACACATTCCACCTTGTGTGCAGTGAGGTCACCATTACACTCGAGGACATGACTTTGATGCTTAGCCTATCGGTCGAGGGTGAGCCAATGATGGGGGTGAGACATGGTTGTTGGTCTCTTTGGCATGTGCCTGCCGGAGCTAGAGGGCAAGGACCCTATGCCTTATGGAGTTCCTATGAGCCAGATGTGCTAGACTTTCTTGATTTGCTTGCTAGGTGCGTGCGAAGGTCATGGAGAGGTACGCTAGGGCTTAGTTGTGGTACTTTGTGTTGTGCTTCCTCTTTCCAGATGCTGCCGGGGATGATGTGTCGTGGATGTTCCTACCTCTACTTGCCAACTAGGATGATATTGTGACTTACATCTGGGCATCAATAACCTTAGCTTGGTTATATTACCAACTCTATGAGGCCTATAGACACACCAGAAATGGCTCTGACCTAGGAGGGTGTGCATACCTTCTGCAGGTGTGGATGTGGGAGATATTTCCTGTTAGCCGTCCTATTCGCGGAGAAGAATTGGTACGTTTAATAATGTGTTTCTTTCATCGCAACGAACTTTTGCAATATCGAGCTAATGGATATTCAAATATTTACAGGATTGGCCTCATGAGGATGATGGATCTGATTCTACGGTTGTGTGGCTTTGGAAGGTGATAGTACCACCATGAGAGAGGCTACAATCAAGGTACTTGTCATACATGAAAGAGCTAGATGTCATCACTCCCACTTAGGTAAGACAATATCATGGTTTTAATTGTCTAATCACTCATTTAGCACTAAATGTTACGTTTGTATTGCTAGGTCACTTGGATGCCATATGCTAGGTCAGAGGTGCATGAGTTGGAATTGAGCCTATGTGTGAGTGTGAGAGTGCTACTTGGCTTACCATGTCACCTCTGATATGTTTCCATGTGGTTGAGTTCCACTGCTCACAACAAGTGCTAAGATAGTTCGGTCATAGGCACACAACAACACCTATGGCACTAAAAACATTGATCACTTTGCAAAGCAGGGCATTTAACTATTTGACATTGCTACAGTAGTGGCAAATTGTTAAATGCCACATCTAAGAGTGATAAATCCTTAAACATTCCCTTTGCATAAGTGCACACTTATATACTTTTATGTGCATGTTTCATATAGTTGTATGCACTACTACAAAACATATTTTTGCAAACAGTCACACGCTCCCCCTGTGACTACAAGTAACGATTTTCTCAAGCAGTTGCACACCTATTTACAAAAATAATTTTCGTAGGCGGGGTCACTTAAGCCATTCGCCTATGGAAATTGATTTTCATAGGCAACACCCAAAGCGACCCACTTACTTTTGGGGTGAAAAAAAATAAAAAATTCATGCAAATCATGCCTAGTATTACAAATTATGGATCACGTAATATCACATAATCATAAATTTAAAAAATACCATAGATTCACAAAACACATATTCATATAGTCATAGATTCATAAACCACAAATTAAAAAAATGTCAAATTCACAAACATAACAATAGCAACAACAGGTCACCATTTTCATGGTCGTTGAGTCGCCCTCGTCGTTGTCATGCTCATCAAGCCCTTCTAGATAGTCGTCGTTGTTGCCAAGCCCCACCAGATAGCCGCCACCCTTTCTCTCATCACTATTGTTAAGCCACCCTCATCATTCTAGCCCTTGCTACTATCATTGAGCCTCCCTTGTCATTGCCACCCTCACCACTGTCGTCGAGCCGCCCTTGTTGTTGCCACCCTTGTCACTGTCACTGAGCCCCTCTCATCGTTGCCGTCCTCACTACAAGAGACAAGGTGCACGTCGGCCTTGATCTGCCCACCGGTTGCATCATGGTCAACCTTGCCAAGCCATCGGATCTGACGCACTAGAGACCCGTCTCCTTTGGATCCACCGTGGATGGCTATTGCAACGAACTTCACCAATGGATCTGCCAACGCATGACTATATGAGGAATAGAAAGAGCCATCGGATCTGTTGCCTGCATGCCTCGCCATCATCGGATTCGCCTCCTAGGCCCTGCCATAGCCTGAGCTCCATCATTGGAGATCTGTTGAGCTCCGCTACAGCCTGAGCTCCGCCACATCCTGAGCTTCATTGTCGCCTGTGGAAGGAAGAACTTGCAACACGTGAAAGAGTAAGAGGTTAGAGGATAAGAGTATAAAGAGGAATGGTATCGGTGCTAAAACTAGAGGGGATAAGAGAGATAAGAGACATGTGATGAGGAGAGATAGAGAATGAAGGAATAAGGACAAGAACTTAGCGTATTTTAAAGTAGTTGTTGTAGTCAGTTATTTTATATAGAGTGCTCATACCGTGCCTTTTGTCAGGAGTCTTCTTAGATATTTTCAGAAGCATGATTTTTTTAAATTCACCTATAAAAATAAATATGAATATGAATACCTATAAAAATGGTCTAAGTAGCAGTGATGGCCATACTAACAACTCTTTTATTTTGTAGTGTTGGATCAGAGGAAGAGGTACTGGCACAATGATTGGCAGGAGTACCATCGGGATTACGAGCTCGAGTGGGGGCAGCGCGCACAGCTCCTTTCCCATCGATTTGTGCTGCCTCTGGCTCGCCGCTACCTCAGGCCAAGCGAATGCAGACCGGCGGATCTGCCTCGCCTTCGCCCGCTTTCCCCTGACCTCTTCTCAGGGGCGGCGCAGGTAGGTGCTGCAGTGTCCATCGCATCGTCTGCTCTGAGACATTAATTCGATTCTTTTTCGTGAGGGTATGTTGTGTTGAATTATTAAATGCTAAGTTCAGTGTGTTTGATAGGCTGACTACAAAAATATTACGATTTTGGAGAGTGTTTGCACTTTTTTGTACTAGTAATAGGCGAATATCTAGCTGTATGCCTGTCTTAGGAAATCAGTACTTTGAGATATATGCATCTGGACTGAATTGCAACGGAAAAATGGTTCAACGCATGTATATATTTCGGTTGGCTAGGAATGTTCACCTTGAGCTCTATGAATAAAAATGATATCAGAATCAATGATTTTAGGTAACGCGAATATACTTGCTTTCAGCCTTTCACTATTACATTTCATCTTCGAGATATATGGCTTAAGCGACCTTTTTGTACCGTATAAGCTAACTTAAACTTTTATTCTTGCACTTTAACTACCTTCTTCACACGTCTTTTTGTTTGAGTCACTGCCTAACACCAGTGATGCACTAAAGGTGTGCCTGAATCTGGTCTGTTCGGCATATATGCTATATGGCCTTTATGTGCTATCCTCTGAATTAATCTAGATAGTTCGTAGTGGCAATTAGCAAAGTGAAATATCATGTTGCTTACTGGTGGAGTGGCTGGATAACCCTAAAAAAATGTTACTGGCTTAATTTGATTTGTAGAAAAGTTATATGGATTTTGTTTCTTTGTGAAAATGTGTTCTCTCCGGGGTCTCAGTACATAACGACATAGTGCAGAATGCCGATGGTGAAATGGATGCTTATAATAGTTTTATTTTCTTGGGTAACTGTGGAAATTTCTACCTTGTTTAGTCTTCCTAGATTATTTCAGTTTCTTCTAATATGATTAAGTCCCGAACTTGGGGCGCTCCTACTATAGAATTTTTTTGTAGAAAATTAAGGTCTCATTCCTCCTTGAATGCCATGTTCACCTAGTTATGCCAATGTTGAAAAACTTACTAGAGGGCTAACCAGGTCAGTGCCAGATCATGGTTTTGAAAACATCGTTACAAATATTTGCTGCCACTAGCAGAAAGGTGGCTTGTTTTTCAATCTAGTTTAGTTTTATTCCACTTAAACTTGTTATCAGCACATTTACAGTACATGTTCGTCAACTGTTGACTTGAATACATCTTCATTTTTATTTTATTTTTTTAGGCGAAAAGCAGGAGCTCTGCCTATTGAATACATCTTCATCAATGATGAGTTACAAATGGTGGGACTCTGCTAATTAAACACACAATTCGTGTTCATTTGTGGTAGTTTCAAACTAAAAATTTCTTAATATTGTTATGTTCCCAACTCAAAATAAATGAACATCTGGTTAATACATAGCAAAATTTCTCGGCTACCTAAATATTTGATTTGAACACCATCAACATTAAAAGTAGCTGGCACTATATACGGGTTTAGGAATATTGTACAGCGTAATGGCACGAAAAAGATAGCTTGTTTTGCCATTCTTGTGGAACAACTCCAGACCCTACTTCACCGGTTCGAAGTACGGATCCCAACACTGGCGCTTTCGGTGGCATTCCAGAGATGACGCCAATGAGCAACTCCATGTACACATTCCAGTTTGTGGATAATAACGGGGAGGCTACTTCATGCTCACCGTAAGGAACATCCTTTTCCGGCTCACGATTGATGCATCTGGGCAGGCAAAGTCGACGGTGTGGATCGAGAATTGGATTGAGTGGATGCTCTTTTTCCTACAGCCCTGTGTACTCGATGTGCGGTGCTTTTAGCAGGTGCACAGAGAGTGCACTCCCCCTTGTAGCTGCCTCAAGGGCTTCCATGAGCAAAGCCCAAGCAATTGGATTTCCGGGAATTATGCTAAAGGTTGTATAAGGAATGTGGATCTGCAGTGTCACAGCAATAGCTCGGCCCCAACGGCAAGGGACGACAGGTTTTACGTGATAAACAATGTGAGGCTGCCAGATTGGTCACACAATGTACCAGTTGAGAATGTTCTTGACTGCAAGGTAGCTTGCCTAAACAACTGCTCATGCTCGGCCTATTCTTACAACGGCACCTGTTTGCTGTGCCACACGGATTTAGTAAATCTACAAGACAGCCTTGGTGGATCTGGTGAAAGCATTTTTTATCAGGTTGGATGTGTCTGAGTTACCTTAGTCAAAGACCAAGAAATGATGAGTAGTTTCCATAATCATCTAGCTTGTGAGCTAATCATATGGTATGCCTCTAACATCAAAACACTACCACGAAAAACATTTTCATATGCGGCTAGCCACTCCGCCTGTAAATTAAGGCCTGTGAAAATCGTGTATTTTCAATTGCTGGCATTCGACACGAGAGAAAATCAATTTTCATAAGTACTTAAGTCACAGTTTTTCTGTTTAAACTCAATTTTGACAGGCGGAGCATTTACGTTGCCAGACTGAAAAAACTCTTTTTCAATAATTAAAAAATGCACAGTTGATACCACTCCTCATCCGGTGCCACCTACAAATCAGAGCCCTCAATCGATCATCAACTAAATCTCAAATCCCATCCATAAAAACCTCAATAGAAGCCCTAACCAAATCCAATTCACAAAAAAATATCAAAGTTCTCAAATCCAATTAACATATTTACATAACATTAACAAATTCACGGAGCATTCACATTCAGAAATCATCATCTCATTGACAAGAACTCGTCTTGAGTGTCATAGTGGTGGTCGCGCTGTACAAGAGGCCAAATTTGGCGCCTTCCATCACTGCCGCTTCTCTTCTTTAGCCACTGCCACCACATGGAGAGGGATCCCACTGCATAGGAGGCTGGATCTAGATTTAGACCAAGCTACCTGCCTCTATCGTTGTCATCACCACCGAGCCCCACTGAGACTAACAAAAGAGGAGAGAGGAAGGGAAGATAGAAGTGGAGCTGGATCTAGAGCCCTATGTTGTCTCTTCCCCGATGGCCTACAGTCGTCGCCACTCCAAAGGCCTACTAGCAATGGATCCATGCTCCCTAGTCCCACTAGCTTCAGCAGGTAGGAGCGAAGGAGGAAAGGCCAGGTGCTTCATCCTACCGCGGCCACCAAGCCGAGCCCCATCACAGCCACTGAGCCCTACCATCACTACCAAGCCCCGCCAATGTCACTGAGCATCACCGTGGCCACCAACTCGAGCTCCTCCACCACCACCGAGCCCCGCTGCCACTGTTGATCCCTATTGTGCCAAGCCCTGCCGCCACCACCAAGTCGAGCCCTACCGCCATTGTCGAGCCACTCACACGATAGGAAGAGAAAGTGAGGGAGTACTAGTGGCTGGGAGAGGAGGGAGGACTAGAACTTATCATTTGAGGATGGGGCTACGCTAGCTGGACACACTTTTAATATAGCGAATCTTTTTTTTTCACAAACGGACCTGTTTAGAGGCCACCTATCAACATTGATTTTCATAGGTGGCCAAGTCCACATGTGAAAATAAACCTATTTTGAAACACAGACGTCTTAAACTAACCACCTGTGAAATTCGATCTTCACAGGTGGGTGGCCATTGGATCCCCTCAATGACCACGCAGGAGGGCTATTGCAGTCGAAAATATGGCTCACCTGCATAGTGGTATTAATGTCGTAGCTGAAAATTATTTTTTAGTACTGAAAGTAGCAATGGCATGCTGCTTTTTGAGATCATATCATAGAGGAGAAATGTTGAGAAGGGGGAATAGTGTGCAAACATGTTTTTTTCCCAGTGATGTTGTGAAGAAGCTTCTAAAACACTAATGTATTTTCACAGACGGTCAGCTGCTCCACCTGCAATTTAAGGCCTGTGAAATGAGGCATTTTTGAAGGCAGCAAGCCAGCCACATGCATAGATGGATTTTCATACGTGGCTAGCTAGTATGGTCACTTGCGAAAATAGATATTCATAATTGGCCTTTAGTATCTTGGGTCATATGTGAAGATTGTTTATATATTAAATCTGGCTGTATGTGGTAATATTTATGCCAATTTTAAATTTTTCGTGACAAAAGTTTTTCCCTCTAATTTCTAATAATAATATCGCAATTCGTGGTCAATGAGCACGCTAGTTATATAGTAATAGCTATAGGTATTATCTATCTAGCTGTAGGGGAGATATTATAATAATTATATATGTACATATATATGACTACATGAAATAATAGGTATACACAATATATACATATACATGTGATGATCAGAGAAGTGTGTGTGCAAATGTTTACAAGTAGCTAGCTAATTAATGTTTACAATCTTGATCATATTAGTGTGGACAGAAGTATTATATAATTGTACGGGTCTACTCCCAAAGAGTTGTGTGTTTCGCGTAGTGGCTGTTGGGTCGAACAACATGACATCTTTATTCTCAATTATAGCCTCTGCATTGGTATCATGAGAGTAAAGATTTGTTAATTAATATTAATTATATTAGTTCTACACTCAATTGAAGATGGGATGCTTTTACTACCATTTGCTTTGTAGTAGTTGTAGTCACTTTGCAGTAGTCGTATTATCAATGGAGAAAATAAGACTATATATATATATATTATATTAGTTTCTCTTCTAATTATTAAATATTTAGGAATTTTGTGTATTTCCTATGATTGTAATGAAGCGGGCCTAGGACTGTAGCTGTCCTGGGCTTCGTAAGAAGCAAATACAATAATTGCTACACTAATTTAGTATAGTATTGACATATTAATTAAGTTTGTTGTAATCAGTAGAAATGAAACATATAGACAATGAGCAAATTAAATTTTGTATGCGGCCATTAAACTCTTTTATCTTAAAAAAAAGCTCATTAAATAGTTCGTCATGATCGGTTTCTTGTTTTTTTAAGATAATATTATATAGGAATCTCCTCGGGAGTTATGCATCTGGTTGAAATTTTCTTTTAAAGATTCAATATGCTAGGTCTGGCATATTTTGGTTAGATCTAGCTATCTAATGAGTTCACGCAACCTCTTAACATCCATATATTGATTCATGAATAAAAGAGATAAAATTTAAATTGTAGTTTGTTGGTATATGTGTATAAACTAAAAACAGACATTAAATACTTACAAGTACCACATAGCTATGAGATTGTCCAACCTTTCATGGCAATATATGGTGTGAAGTTCTGTAAAATCAATATACAAAAATATTTCACCACTCATAAAAGCAAGGGCGATACTTTGACCGTTATTAACATAAGTACATTTTTACTGTCTTATATGTATTTAGTTATGCAATCATCTCATCTCTCATGGCCCTTCTGCAATAGTGTAATTAGGCTAAAAGACTTTATCATTCTTAAATTTGACTGGTACATCATCCATCTGTGAGTATGTCCCACCAGCACGGTCATTGGCCTTCTTCTTATCATGGAGTGCCCCTTGGCTCTAGTTTTTCCAACCTTTAAAGATGGTTACCACCCATCTCTATATCTTTACTCTTTGCTTTTGGTTTGTGGCTTCTTAAAACTCTAGGCACTATCGGCACTAGGTCATCCATATTGGGTTAGGTGACAGTTGCATCATCATACATCTCAGGTTCTTTATTCTCTCATGCAATAGTAGGCGTCAGCCTAGCTTCTAGTTTGTTGGGATATACTTGTTTTATAGGTGACAACATAATGATTTCTGCTTGCATAGGCGGAGGTGCTTCTTCTAGCATCTTGGCTGGTTCCTCATCAAGCTAGGCCGCTAATAGCTCAGGAAGGGGTGTACGTGGAGGTGTTTCCTCTTGTCCTTTGGCTTGTTCACCTTTATGTTGGGTGGCTGATACCTAAGAAAGATGTGTACGCGGAAGTGCTTTCTCTGGCCCCTTGGCATGCTCATCTTCATGATAGGCGGCCAGTATCTCACAAGGTGTTTGTTTTTGCCCCTTGTTGACTTCTTCATCATGTTAGATGGCTAGTTTCTTATGAGGAGGCCAACACGGTTGATTTCTTCACCATCAGTAGTTTCATCATCCATACTATCATCATCAACCTCCTTTCAATTTTTATCTTGTTCATCTTGTATATCATGATCAAATTTGTAGCTTCTTTCTAATATATCTTGCTTATCATGATAGGACCAAATCACATGAATTTTCACAAATCCACACGTTATCAAGTGGCCTCTGATTATATATGGATTTATCTATACATTTTGATTTTTGTAGTTAATACATGGACAATATATTTCCTTTGTTTTCTTACTCGAAGCATACGTCATGGTAGCTTCAGTAAACTTAGATACTTCATCCATGTATAACTATGCAAAACTTAATGTATGATATATCCAATGTCGATCCATCTCTATAGATTAATGCAAAAATAAATATTTCACAATAACTAAAATTGACCATGCAATTATCTATATAGAGTTTACACTTAACTAATTAATTTGCATATAATAAACATAATACACACCCTAAATTAATTACTAAGTATAAAAATGCGTGCATTTATAATAAACCCCTATATTTATCTATTTTTTCCTCTTCTATCTAAATCTATAAATTTTAATTGAATAAAAATACATATTTTTAGTAATAAAAGATCAAATTAGTTCACTAGGGGATGATAAATAAAAACATATCCAATATATTTATTTTTATCTCTCCTAAATCTATAAAATTGACATAGGCACCAGATACATATTTTGGTCTATGAAAATTTCGCATTTACCTACTAATAGATTAGTATAAACCATTCAATAAGGATAGCCCAGACAAATATTATCTAAATTGAGCTCTAAGTTGCAAAATAAAAATTTTTGACATTTGTACATACATACATCCATCATATCCAAAACATAAAAATAAAGAACTAGTGTAATAAAGCATGAATCTACCGAAGATTTCGAGTTTAAATTCTTTCCCTATATAAATTTATATAGGAGAGAGAAAGCTCAAACAAAATGAGCAGCTCTTAAAAGAAAGAAAACTTATATAGGCTATATAATCGTAGGTGGCTGGCTTAGTGGAGTTGCCTATGATTTCACTCTAAACCAGCAACCTATGATAATTTGGCCATTATAATGGATGTGGCTGGTCCCTAGAACCCTCTGATACGTAGGTGGGTGGTCACAGTTGAAAATAGGACCAGTATGTATGGTAAAATGCCCTTTGCTTGCGAAAATAAAATAGTAGTGGAAGATGATCTGCAGGCATTGTTAGACCCTGAATCAGTCGATGAAATAGACTTGGAGGAGTTTGCAAGGGCTTGAAAGGTTGCATGTTGGTGTGTTCAGGACGAAGAAAGCTCCAGGCCGTCGATCATGGGTGTTAGTATTCCTCCCCTTACAATATATCTCCATGTTCTTGCAGAACGTGCAGACCATGCTGAGTGCAAATGAGTAGTTAGTATCGATGACTATACATCTAAATACTCCACAATGTTATATTTGTATCATTTTGTACGACTAGAATGTGAAATATATTCTTTCTCCACTATTGAATTGAAGATCCAGGACACCGGGGCACTCATAGTAACTTGATGGAATATATGGCTTGAAAGGAATCGAAGGGTGTTCCAGGACACCCACCTAAACGAAGATCAGGTGGCAACCATGATCATACAGGACATCAATGAGAGTCTCAGCACTGCATTTCATAGAGTAAATCTGTTTCATATGTTTCTTCTGTGTAGTGAGCCGGTTTCCCTGTAATACACAAGCTATGTAACAACTAGACTTTCTCTTCTTAATATATAATGGCAGCGATCCTGCCTTTATTTCAAAAAAAAAATAATCGAAGATTCAGGGCATCGTCTTTGTGTTCACCATTTCATGACCATGCTGAGAATTCCGTAAATGAGTAGACAGCGATGGTTATACAGAGAAACACTACAGATGTTCTTATATTTGTTTGACTAGAATGTGCAATATATTTATTTCCAGTATTGAAATTGAAGATGTCTAAGCCCAGCAGCGATTATTATACAGTGAAATAAAACACAGTGTTCTTATATTTGTATGACTAGAACGTAAAATATTTTCTTTTTCCTCTGTTGAATTGAAGATTTCAGTATAAAAATGTAAAATTGTGTTCAGCATTTCATTTTTGAAAAAAACAATGATTATTATACATTGAAATAAAACACAATGTTCTTATATTTGTATGACTAGAATGTAAAATATATTCTTTTCCACTATTGAATTGAAGATTTCAGTATAAAAATTTATATTTGTATTCAGCATTTCTTTTTTGAAACAAAAAATAATGTAGGTGGTAAAAAATAAAAATAAAGATGTCTGAGCCCAGGTTCGAACTGATTTCAGTATAAAAATGTATATTTGTGTTCATAATTTCATTTAAAAAAACAATGTTCGAAATGATTTCAGTATAAATATTTATATTTGTGTCGATCAGCATTTCATTTTTTTAAATGATGTCTGAGCCCAGCGTGTGAGACTAGCGTGATAACCGACTACACCACCCAGACTCATTTGATATTGGGTTCATGTAAAACCATTTTTACATCTAAAGTTACCTCACTCAAGCTGACTCAGCCGGGTAGCATTCAAAGTTTGAAAATTCAGACACATAAAAAATGCGATCATACATGTCGAATTGGACAGTTTGATTACATTACCTTTTTTCGTCCTCTCCTTATGTCTGATTGGCTAGAAGGACCGCTAGGGGAATGCATCCTCTAAAAATCTATTATTATTACAAAATCCATTAAACATCCTTATAACTTACTAAACCATCTTGTGCCATTTGTACAAACGCTTTTAAGATATCTCGTGAGAAAATCCAATAAATTCTAAGAAAAAAGTAAAATATCTAGGCATTGATTTACACTTAAACCAGTGGACCTATTATTTTTAACCAAATTAGATGCCTTGGTGAATTAGGTCTATAATAAAAAAAATCAAAACCCATATTAACTCATAGGTTTGCGAAGGATTACTACTCAAACAAAAATATTTTTCTACTTAGTTCTCTCACTACTGAAGCTATTAGATTTTTTGAAGTATTGTTGAATGATCAATCCTACTTATTTTTAAAAGAGAAAATTATATTATAGCACTAAAATTTAGTAGTACCGTATAGTGTCTAATCTATATCACAAATCTACTCAAATTTTTTATATAAAAAAATTATCGCAGTGGCATACATATGGCTGAGTTGTGGTGGCCCCAATGAAATACCACCATTGGCAATAGAGCACGTTTGGCTATCTATAGGTTTATTTTTGTATAGATGTAATTCCTTATATTAAAAACACTCATAGCTTTCATGACAAAGTGGTGATGGGTGAATTTACTGAGACAAAGTGATTTTTATTTGAATATGAGAGATATTCTTACCATTTAATATATCAAAGATGATATAATTATTATTTATGATTATAATGTAATCTACGGTACTTATTGTAAATATAGTGAGATAGAACTTCTTTTAGCTATTCTTTTTATAAAATGTAGCATAATACCCATGCGTTACAATTGACAATTTTAATTATATAAATTAAATTCACTCACGTAAATGATGATGAAGATATTGATACAACCTTAAAATAAATTATGTTGTATAGACTACAAAGTTTGTAACCAGAATAAATTTATTTGTCTTAGTTAGGTCATTTAGTAATTTACCTAAATGGTGAGGTTATATTCTACTACTTATAAATGGAATATTGTATAAAAATTTTATAGTAACGGATTCACATGGAATTTTTATAATACCAAATTCAAATGGAAAATAAGAAACAAAGAATATGAAGAAGTCAACAAGACACAATAAAATACAGTACTATCATTAATATTAAGGGTTAATTAGTCGACTAGTCTAGGAAAAATAAGAAACAGAGGATGTTGTCAAGCACCCGATCCGATTGCACCGCACGGCTCCTCTCCTAGCTCCACCGCTTACTGGCATCGCTGTGGATCCAAACCCTTGGTCAACGAGAGAAGGAAAAGAGCATGGCTGACAAGGAGAGAGAAGGTGGTAGCGTGGCCGCTCCTCCAAGAGATTTTGACATCTTGTAGCATTAACTTCTCTTCTCGACTTCTAGTTACCACAAAAAGTAACACTTTTGTTCTCGTAACCCATCTTCAATGTGCATTCGTTTTCCAATTTTTTCTCTTTCCCTACACGGTTCTCTAATGTATGTGTATTGTATTTAGATCATTGGAATTATTTTGACTTTTTTATTGCTCGCACCACTTTAGTCTAGGCCATATCACTCATTTAGAATTGGTTGTTGGAGGATGGATTGTTTGGCTTATTTATTAGATACTATTTGGTTAGTTGTATGGGGAAGTTAGTAGAAAGCTATATAGAGAGAGATTTCGTTGGCTGCATGAGATGAGAGAAATTGTCCGTTGCGTCAGGACATGAGAAATGATAACCAACTACGTGGATTAAATAGCAGGTCCATCCAGCCTAGATCAAGACATGGTTAGCTGAGGTAGCCAAGCAACCTAAGATGGAGGTCTATAGAGTGGTTATCCTCATCTATTTCTTATACCCGTACTGTTAAGTTAAATAGGTAGGGTATAAAAAAATCCTTTACTCTAGAGCTGCTAGTGATTATTCTCATCTATTTCTCATACCCGTACTGTTAAGTTAAATAGGTAGGATATAAAAAAATCCTTTACTCATTAGAAACAGGACGAACATGATGCAATATGATGCTAAATGAGAAGTAGGGGCGAAGGGTTTGCTATGATGAAATATAGCATATGCCATACCTAAACCTTATCGCCAGTACCTCCTCATCCGTTCCGATCCCTCCAAGACAACATGGGCACTGACTCGGGCACTGATCAATGCAGTTGGCGAGAGGCGGTTAGGCACAGAGGCAACTCGATGTGATTCTTCCTTGCTGGGCCCTAGCCTTTGGGCCAATTGGGCTTTTTGTCTTTCACTCATGAGAACCCTAGTAGGAGGTCCAAAGTCCAACTATTGATTGCGGCGGCCGAATTGTCTAAAAGAAAAAGATTGCGGCGGCGGGAGCTCGCGTGAGACGACCCTGAAGGGCTGAGGTGGCGGCGCGGCGACGGCGCAACGCGGGAGGCGGCAGGCGGCAGGCGGCGGAAGCGCGACAGCTTCGGGCTTCCTGAGTCCTTGTTTCGTTCGACCGACCCGGCGACAGTAGGGTGAAGCGTCCAGCAGGGCAGGCATGGCCGAGTGGTGGCGCGCTGCACGTGGTGGTTGCAGGCGGCAGCCGCTGGCCGGAGTCCGGAGCGCGGAGGTAGGCAGGCGGCGGCAGGCGTCCTGAGCGGCTGAGCAGGAGTGCAATGCAGCACATAGCCACTGAACCACGGGAGCTGGCGAGCTGCCGAGTAGTCTTGCGGAGCTGGGGTTTGTGATTTGTGATTTTTTATTTAATATTTGAGAATTGAGAAGATGTATAGGAAGTGAAAGGGAAAGGGAAAGGCATTGGTATAGGTTTCTCAAAGAGGTAGATATCGGGAATTTGATTACATTGCAAAAATGAAAAACCTAAAAATTTATCATTGCTAACTGAGTGGAATTATTGGTTGATAAACATGCAGGAATCTTTTCACCATGTCGGCCTCGCAGGAATCCCAAATGTCAAATGTGGCAATACTAGCATGATTGATAAATTGATGATTTATTAATGAATCTTCATTTATTGATGTATTTCAATTTTTCTTCTTTTTACGCATGTTTGTAAATGGATTGTAGACTTGATTGTAGACTTATAGTTGTTGTCTGTTAAATATTTGACTTATTAGGTTCAATTATTGTCCCATAATATCATGCTATTTAGAAAATATTGTGGTTAGTCTGACATTTGGCCATGAGCCATATCTCATTTTTCGTTCGTCCGCCAATGATGGGGAGGGCGCTACCCACTTTGCCCCCAATCGGCTTCATCTGGCGACGGCGGCAGCGGCTTTGGCGGCGGCTTCGGCAAGCATCCAGCGACAGTGACTGCGGCTTCGGCGATAGAGAAGCACCCTTGACAAGGTACTGCTTTGATTGACTCATCCGCTGCTTCGATTTGTGAAATCTTTCTCCTGCTCAAACCCTAGAAGCAACATGGTTGCAGAGGCGCAAATCATGGCGGCGTCATCTTCCTGCCCCACTCTTTCGCCCTCGCTCCCTGCAAGTTCTCGGCCTCGTCGCATCCAACTTCTGGTCGATCCTGAGGTCTCCTCACGCTCTGTAAGTACTGTACCTACTTGTGGCTGCTTCCTACTAATGCTGTTTTTTTCCCATTAGACTTCAGAGGACTAGCACGTTGGCCTTGCATTGCACTGATGATATTTTACTATACACCTTTAATTATGTATTTACGTGTGCTAATGTGGACAAGAACAAGTCGGGTCTGCGGGTGATTCTGTTATTGTTAATTTAATCTATGGTGATTTTTCCTGGAAAATGAGGTCATCACCAAACTTGAATATATACAGCCATCTAGCATGTATTAATATAACTTATCAGTTAATATCAGGACTATATTTTGTAAAATATCAGTTGTCAAAGCTTAATCAATGAATCTGGTTTTAGATTTTAAAAATCCATATATAGCATTTTGTAATGAGTGAATTATTTAATCTGTACCTTTGCTTTGCTAGATATTCCCTCCGTTCTCGCTTTAATTTTTTTGAGTGAAACTTTTTTAGGTTTTAGCAAGTTTATAGAAAAATAGAAAAATATAGTAATATTTTTTTAAATAAATATATTACTAAAATATATTTAATATTAGATTTAATAATGGGTTTTGATGATCAAGGGGTTTGATTTAAAAAAATAAAAAGGGAAAAACTCAGCTACTATTGCTGACTCTAACGGGAGACTCTAGCCATGATCATGATGCGACCGTTCCAGTAAGTGGAAAGGACCTGCCTGTAGATGCTAGATGCTGCTACTTTTTTTTTTGTACTCACAGCAATTAATGTGGTATGGTTTT
This sequence comes from Oryza coarctata, assembly GCA_030770085.1. NCBI lineage: Eukaryota > Viridiplantae > Streptophyta > Magnoliopsida > Poales > Poaceae > Oryza > Oryza coarctata. The sequence goes on from CM061471.1 coordinate 14,585,214, forward strand.
AGGCAGTTGAGTTAATTTTATTTCCATGAGCTCCAGTGGTGATATTCAAAGCTCAGATGGAAATCAAGAACTACAGAATTTTTCACATGAATCATCTGAAGAGCAGCATGCTGATGGGTAATGTTTCTTTGTCACACGCTTCTAGTTAATCGTCTTTCCTTTATTTATTTTCGTGCTAATAGAATTCCAATTTTTTATAGAGTTGAATAGAGTGTGCACTTTATTTTATAATTTACTAATACTGCACCTTTGATTCAATTCCGTAGAGTTGATGGAATAGTTGAGCTAGGTCGATATGTTAGTTCAGCTAAGAAAAAATTCAGATCAAAAGTTTGGAAGGATTTTAAAATATCGGTAGTGGATGGTTGTACTGAGGCAATATGTTTACATTGTTCTGCACATCTAGTCACTGGCAACAAGAATGGAACAAGTCATTTGCATTATCACATAGGTGCTTGTCCAGAGCTTCAAATGTCAAAGAAAAAGAAAACTGGTACTCCAAAGGCAGAGCTTCCTGTTTTTGATCAACAAAGAAGTCGTGAGGACTTTGCTTGAATGGTTGTCATAACTATGCATTTTGCATGTCTGAGCATTATTGTGACGCCCCCGTATAATTAGAAAAGCAAAGGAAATAGAAAAAAAGAGCAGGCAGTGAGTAGGCTAGCTAGCAGGCAGAGCTCTTAGGCTTGGGCGGCAGGCCGGCAGCTAGCTAGCATGCATGCGTGCAGCTGCATTAGCAGGCCGGTGGCTACCAGTAGAGTAGCAGCAGTTCAGCTCGCATGCACCAGCTAGCAGCTAGCACAAGTTTGGAGAGAAAGATACTAATTTAGTACGATTGGATGCCCGTTGACTGTTAACAACAATTCAAACTTTTTACGTAAAACTTCGCGAGGACGAAACTCGTAAGAGTGTTGGGTAGCTAGGTGGTTCAAATGGATGAGTTGAACCTAAAATTATCTTTAGGCTTAAGCGTTATAAATGGCAGTCAGGCTTACGTGTTATAAATAGTATCAAAGCCTTATATATATATACATTACGTATTGTGTAGTGGATATATGGTGTTGGATAAACTCAATGGAAAATTGTATATACATAACGTTTTAGGTCGGTGTTTTTGTTTGAGCATTACAAATGATATTAGAGCTAGGCTTGAGTGTTATAAATAGTAGTTATATGTATATATGTGTTGTAGATGTGAATATGTTGTATTGGATGAATATAATGAAGCGATTATAGTATGATGTATATGGTTAAAAATTATATGTATATATAATGTCAATGTTTTAGGTCAGTTAGAAAAGCCAGATATAAATGCGTCAGTGGATCGAGGGGATGTTAATATTTGAGTGTGAGTGAATGTAACGTTTCTATACTAATTAGAAAATAAAAGGTAATAGAAAAAAAAAGAGCAGTGAGCAGGCTAGCTAGCGTGCAGAGCTCTTTAGGACAGGGCGGCAGGCCGGCAGCTAGCTAGCATGCATGTGGGCAGCTGCAGTTGCAGGGCCGGTGGCTAGCAGCAGCAGCGGGCAGTGGAGCAGTAGCAGTTCAGCACCAGCTAGCAGGTAGCATTACTACCATATCGGAAGTTTGGAGAGAAAGTGACTACCCCGGTTCAGAATGTAAAATTTTTTAAACATAGACATTGCATTAAAAAATTGGTGAAATTAAATGAAGGAGGGTTATAATTAATTAAAAAGGAAAAATAGGTTAAAACTTTAGTATTATAGTTTATGATTGGTTAGAAAAATATAGGTGTAGAAGTTATTATATTTTAGAATAAATTTTAAATGCTCAATGACGATCCAAACTTTGTACGCCAAACTTCGCGAGGACGAAACAGGTACGTCGTTATGGTTTAACTGGATGTGTTTAGGGTTGAGCCTAAAAACAGTTTTTGTCCGATATCACAGTCAGGTTCCATCCTAATATCTTGGATGGAAATCGAGTCAGACTCTTGTTTCTCTCGCCGGTTTGACAGCATAGCTGTCTAGTTTGTATCCTTTGAGGTATTTTGCTAGTCCATCATCTATGGTGTTTAAATTCGTCTCTGGAAACATACGAGGTGTCATTGTCTACGGTGTTTAACTTCGTCTCCTGAAAACATGTGAGATTGCATGAAGTTTCTCATAAGCTCGTTTAGTACATTGCACTTTGCCGCAGAGTTTAAGCCTCTCATATTCCAGCTTAGTATCTTTAGTTGTTGTAGTGTCATGGGTTGTTTGACTCTTTGTGACGGCTAGGTAGGGGCGTTGTAGGAGGCTGTAGAGGCCGATTCTTAAGGAGCTTGCTGTGGTGGGGAATATCTACCGGTTTGCTCAATTTGGCTATGAGCTCGGGTGAAGAAGACTTGATCATGTAGTCTCGATAACATATGCTTTACATGCATTACGGCTGTGAGGTCACCAAAAGAAGTTTTTGTCACTGTCTATCGACAAAGCTTGGTCGGAGCGCAAGTAAATAAAAAGGTACAACATCCCATGTTCTTGCAACATGGTTCTGTTGGGGTGCTCGTCATGGAAGGGAGCCCCTTCGTCCTGCTGGCCGCCTAAGTTGCTGCCTTGTCGGCCTCCTCAATGAGGTCTACCACGCCATCATTGACGATATGCAGGAGTGTGTCGTCAGCTTGTGCTGCTCATCGTCGGTGTCTCTGTCGATTTTGATGTCGAAGAAGGCAATGAAGGTGGTGATGACGTGGGCAAGCGGAGGGCCAATGAGCATGGCAATATACTTGGCGAGGACAAAATTCAGCAAGGTGTCGTCATGGAGTAGGCCGAGGAGCTTCTAGATAATTCGCTAGCACGTGTCCATTGTTGGCATTGTCTACTTCCCTGCAAGACTGTAGTTGCGGCATATGTTAGATAAATCAACTCCCCTGCATTTTCCCTTCAGTCGGCTTGATGTGGTAGAGATAGCGGCCACTCTAGCACTAGTAGGGTGGCGTGATGAAGAGGTGATCCAGTAGCATTTGCGGCATCATAGGGCTTGGCAGTGGCATTTGGTTCGTGCCACCTATGGCCCATTGTATCTTTGGTAGTGGTGATTGCATCAATGATGTTGTAGTCAGTGGTGTCGAAGTTGACGGAGGCGTTGGAGGCCACCTATCTTGGCCCACTCTTAGCCCACCAAAGGCCGAGTCCCATGGAAGCTGGGTATTTAGAAAGGAGAGGGTTGCCTAGGCAATCCACTCCATAGGCCTAGCTTGCTTCTTCAGCTAGCCTAGAAGTCACATCCGAGTCTAGTAGACTGCTAAGACCGTACACCGGGGGTATGGTTCAGCCCGTGTCCTAGCCTAGTGGGCTGTTGAGGTCATGCATGGCCTAGTGAGGTAGGCTACTAGCAGGCCTACCTGTTGGTGAAGGAGGGCATTGGTAGCACATCTTTGTCACCACGATTTGCATCTTCTTGAGGTCCTCCTTGATATCGGCTATATGGACCTCTGTTGGCTTGGTTACCAATGCCTCTTACAGTTAGGAGAAGACTTGGTGTAAGGGAACAGTCCTCTCTAGGCTACATGATTCAGACCATGATTCATTCTGCTCAACTGTTGGTGGCGCAGGGTTTAGACTAGGTCCATTGAGCGGGATTGCGCGATCCAACCAGAGGGCTTTCCCTAGGAAGTCCGCCATGCTTGGTGCCCATAGTGGCTCAACGGCAAGCATCGGTGGTGCCTTTTGAACCTTGATGTAATTCTTAACGGCTTTCTGGAGGGACAACACCTTGACGTTGAAGAGAAGTTGCAACTCGACCGCTTCGGGTGTAGGTGTTAGGGACCAAGAAATGGACTAGGCACAAGATGTCACCTTGAGGAGTAAAAATAGCAGTGGTTGTGCCACATCTTCTGCATTGGTGAAGTCGTGGTAGTGTCCTTCATGGCAGCTTCCCTCACCCCAATCGTTGCGGCTTGGCGAGCGTTCGTGCTCTCGCTCACCATTTAGGCTGGCTTGCCTGTGAGAGTCACACCCACACCAGAGCAAGTGCCCTCTCTAACCCTTTCTCCCTGTGTCATCATCATCATCATCGTGTCATCCACCACGTGGACCCTGGTCGAAGTCAAGGTGATCATCCTCATAGCTTCTCTAGCCTTTGTAGCGGCTGGTCCTATCCCGCCGACTCCTTTCCTCTAAGCGTTTCCTATCCCGCCCAAGGCACCACTAGTCTAAGTGGTCCCTTTCTTGTCTTATGTGAAGCTAGTGAGTATGCAACAATGAGGGGTGGTGTGGGAGATTGTTGAAAGCCCGTGTTGAAGCTGGTTCTCCATCCATCACCCTTAAGTGCCAAGCCGAGAGATGCCACTTGGACAACGTACAGGAGTTTGAGTCACCATTGTCGTTGAGGTTGATCACCACCATTTGTTTAGTCATGTATCTCCTCCGAGTGGAGGAACACATGGTACTTAACGCTATGTTGCTAGTGCTCCGATGGTTTCTCGGTAGCGATCATCATGTCCACGGAGGCCTCCTTGAAGTGATTGGTGAAGATCAACCACACCTTCTTTGGGATAGAGCTTGGGTTGCCTGTCCAAGCCCATAGGTCCAACGTGCGAGTTTTGACATGGTTAATGAGGTTCATCTAGATACTTTTGAGTGCACACGTGTGGGAGATGATTTGCTCGATAATGTCTACTGTCCATGCATGCCTTAGGATCCCTTCAAGGTAGAGATGCACCCTGAACATGATCGCCATGCCAAGCATGCTCTATAGGCTTCGCTACTTGATGAAGTGCACTTCAATTCCGCGTCGCTTGAAATACCACTTCTTGAAGGCGTCTGCGCAATTATGGCGGAGCTGGAATTTGAAGTGGAATGCTTTGGGGTGGTGTTTGGTGACAGAGACTCTCTGGACGAAGACAAAACTCTTCCACAAGCGTTACCTCCACCTCCTGTGCCGTTGTTTCCTTAGGCACTCACATCACCTAGGTGATAGTCACAATGTTCTCCCAATCCCTTTGCTTAGCATCGATGGCTAACGGTGTCAGGATGAAGCATTTGTCCTCCTCAGGTTGAGTAGTTGGGTTGCCAAGCATGGCCATTGTATAAGAGCTCAACGGCTTGGGCGTTGGAGGTAGACCGCCGTGATGACATAACTACTTGGAGCTTAGTGACGGTGGCGGGGGAGGCTTATGGCACTCTAGATTCTTGGAGCTCTCCGATGCTTGTCAGGCTAAAGGGCATTGTCTTCCTGTCGACCTCTAGGCGTTGTCCCGGTGTTGATCACACTAGCAACTACACACCCAAGCCTTATGTCCTGAGCTATTGTAGTGGAAGCAAGGGTCGCAATAGTCTAGAGCGTGGTGGTGGCGAGCTATGCAAATGTAGCACTGTGCTGTAGCATTGGTAGCGTGGAGCTATGTCTCCCCTTGCATGTGTTGATGCCAACATCTTCTCTTCACTTGAATCTAGTCAAGCACAACCAAACTGAAGTAAGCAGTAGTTATATTGTATAGCTATCTCCACTCTATCTCTCTCCTAACAGTAGCTTTGTAGGCATGGTGGTAGGAGGTCTAGCACCAAGGTGATAGGCAGCCAAGCTGGTGGTAGCTGTTCTAGACAGTGGGAGTAAAGACGACCTTGAAATGGTGTTGAGAGGGGCAACTCGGCCATTGCAAGGGAGTTGATTTGAGAATTGTCATGTGGGCGCCCACAAAAACTTTAGTGAAGGAGAAGTATAGAAGGACGGGAGTGGCTCTGGTGGATTAGGCGTCACCGAGATGTGGGAGACATTGTCCTGTGACAAAATGGCTTAGATTTGGCCAAAGATGATGGTGGAGTCTCACTAGAAGACATTCGCAGTTGAAGCTCCATGAGTAGTTGGTGCAGCCAAGTAGCTTCAGCGACTCAATTAGCCATAGCTCGATATTTAGCCTCTGCACTTGGAAGACTATATGCTGACGCTTGGAGGACCAGGACACCAAATTATCCCGAGTAACACTACATAACCAGAGGTCGATCAGTGAGTGTCGAGATAGCCGGCCCAATCAACATTGGTGTAAACAACAAGCTCAGCAAGTGGAGAGTGTCACATAGTCAAGCTGAGAGAAAGAGTATCCTGTAAGTAGCATAGTATCTACTTAAGAGCAGCAAGGTGTGGCTCACGAGGATCATGCATATAGAGGCAAATTTGCTGGACATCATAGGCAATATCTAGACGAGTGAATGTCAGGTACTGTAGTGCACAAGCCAAGCTACGGTACTGTGTGGGGTCTAGAGGACCGTCCGCAGACAATTTGGAGTGTAGGTCCATAGGGGTGCTACAAGGCTTACAAGCACTCATCCCGGTGCACTCTAAAATGTCTAGAGTATAATATCACTAAGAGAGGAATAAGGTATCATCACAATGTATGACGAAGATGCCTAGAAAATGATGAAGGTGGCCCATGTCTGTTATAGTAAACTCATGCTGGATAAGCCTAGCTGACGAGACAGTGAGAATAATATCATCCACATACAGCAACAGATAGGCAATGTTGGATCCCCGATGATATGTAAATAACGAAGTATCTGATTTGTCCTCAACAAAACTGAGGGACAGGAGGTGAGCGGCAAACCTGTTGTGCCAAGCACTGTAGCCTACTTCAGTCCATAGAGAGACTTATTGAGTCGACAGACAAAAACTGGTCGTGACGTGTTGACAAAACCAGAGGGTTGTACATAGCAAACCTATCAGAGTGCCATGTAAGAACACATTCTTAACATCCAGCTGACAAATAAGCCAATTTTGAGATAGATCCAAAGACAGAACCATCCAAACTATTGCTGGCTTGACCACTAGACTAAAAGACTCATCATAATCAATACCTGGTCGCTGTGTAAAACCCAGTAGAACCTAGCGAACCATGTAGCAATGGAGCGAACCATTTGTGAGTAGCTTGTGATGATAAATCCACTTGCTGATCACTAGATTGATGCTAGGAGGCCGAGGAATAAGGCTCTAAGTGTCATTGGCGAGAAGTACATCATACTCAGCTTGTATAATAGAGAGTCAATTGGGGTTTGACAGAGCATCATGAACAGAACACGGTAGGGGTGACATAGGCACAATGTGGAGGTTGAGACGATCCACGCGCTGTGTGATACCAGCTTTGCCATGCATGCGCATGGTGTGCGCATTGGTGATCGGGAAGATAGAGACTAGTCTAGTAGCAGTGGTACGGCCGGTGCTGCTGGCAACAACCTATGCGGGAGTAACAGAGGCAGTGTTATCGATAGTATGGGCGGGCGTCGTGGAGGATGAGGCGACGACGCTACTGGTAGTGGCTTGTGCTAGATGCACAGGGCCAACAACGTCGAGTGGTACGAAGGGCCCGGGCGACGATGGCTCTAGCGACCATAGCCTTGGGAGGGTGGTGCAGGGGCATGCTTGGATGGAACAATGGGCCCATGGATGGGCACAGGGCTGTGCACAGCATATGGGGGCACTGACCCTAGAGCAGCTGAGGCGATCGGCGGAGGACCAACATGCATAAGACGGGCTCCAGGGGCTGGAGTGGTAATATCATATTCATTAGTCAAAAAATTCAGGGCAGAAGGTGTCATGGGCATGGTGGACATGTCAGAGAAAGAGAAAAATGATTCATCAAAAATGATATGGTGAGAGATGAGAATACGGTTTGACTGGTGCTCAAGACACCGATAGCCCTTGTGTTTTAAGGAGTAACCAAGGAAAACGCACAACGAGGAGCGGGGAGCGAGTTTGTGGGGGTGTCGTAGAGGACATGTTGGGATAGTAGGCACACCAAAAAACATGAATGTGGGCATAGGAGGGCTGGATGGAATAGAGGGGGGTGTATGGTGTCAAGAAAGCAAGGGTTTTAGTGGGGAGCTAGTTCACAAGGTAGGTCGTAGAGTGAAGGGCATCAACCTAGTAAATTAGAGGGAGACTCGCCTGAAACAAAAGTGAACGCAGAATGTTATTAATGGTGCAAAGAGAATGTTCTGTTGTACCATTTTGTTAGGAGGTATATAGACACGACATGCAAAGTGTAACACTGTAGGAGAGGAAGAACGTGCGGACCTGAGAATTGTCAAATTCATAGCCATTATCGCACTGGACACTCTTGATGGTGGTGCCAAATTAAGTGCGAATATGACAAAAAAATGAGAAAGAGTAGAAAAAGTCTCAGATCTAAGGCAAATAGGAAATGTCCAAATATAGTGTGAGCAATCATCAAGAATAACAAGGTAGTACTTGTATCCAGACACACTAACAATAGAAGATGTCCAAAGATCACCATGTATTAAATCAAAATTATGAAGACTCTAGTTTGGATGATTTGAATGGGAGACGGACTTGATGACCAAGTTGGAACGAATGACAAATATGGTCAAGATCATCCTTATGACAGAAAATGACACTAGAACTGATAAGTTTGGACGCCTGAATTGGAGAACCGATGCCTGAATTGGCATACCATTCAGATGAGGACGCCGGCTAGTTGAGCGTCATAGTGTTGAACGAGTGCGCCAGAGTCCTGATTCCACGAACCACCATGGATAGGATTCTAGGGTGGTGTGGACCAGGGCACCGCCGAGAAGGCCTGGAAGGTAGGAAAGGGCCCCTAGAGGGTCGAGGGAGACAACACTGGTGGTGAGGGCAAGGCTCTCTCATAGTACAAGCTGTACTGGGGAGGGCCATAAGTGCAGCCATAGATGCCGCCGCTAGGGATGCTGCCGAAGTGGCCACCATAATTGGGCACGGTGGTGAAAGCCGGTGGTGCCATTGGAGGATGGCTAGACCAGTCATATGGTCACATTGGGACATTACCCGTCCACGGATGCGTGAAGGACGGGTGCAGAGCTGGCGGCGCGCTCCCAGTAGGTGTAGGAGGGTCACCACAACCACAACGGCCACGTCGGCGGCCGTTGCGCTATCGACCAGAGCCAGGGTTGGACGTGGACGAGAGGCTAGAAGGTTGCCCGGGGGGAGGTGGAAGTGTCCCCGGGCGTGGAGGTGTTGCAGTCCCGTGCGCCATCGATCGGGTTGCTGCGACAACGAGAGTAGAGGACGGCGATGGTGGCTGAGCCTCGATCTCTACCTCCTCTAGCAGGAGATGCATTCGAGCCTCCGTAAAGGTCGGGAATGGGCGATGCATTTTGAGATAGACACCATGTGGCGAAATTGGTTGTTCAGACCACGGAAGAGCGTGAAAACCATCTGCCAGTCACCAATCGGGTCACTAAACTCGGCGAGAGAGGTGGCCATTGACTCAAGCGATGACAGTAGTCGGTGATGCTTAGGGAGCCTTGGTGGAAGTTACGAAATTTTGTCTCCATGAGAAGCGCACGAAACTCTTTCTGGCCAAGGAACTCATCCGTGAGAATGCACCAAGCACCGCGAGCAGAGAACTGTTAGTATTAGCGATTGTTGTAGGTCATTGGAGATAGTGTCGTAGATCCATATTAGGACGGTGCAGTCCGTCTGCACCCATACTGGGCGCGAGGGAAATGACTCGTCCGCAAGTGAAGACATATTCGCTGACGACGATGAGAAACAGCCCACACCACTTGCTGTAGTTATTGGCGGCCTAGTTGAGCACAACGGGGATGAGGGCACCGACATTGATGATGGCGGTGACATGTGCCCAGAGAGATTCGTGGGCTGCTTCGTACTCGTCTAAGGCGGAGGTGCTATGGGCGGCCTCAGCCTCGGCGTCGGCCGCGGCCTTCTCGGTGCGGCAGTCGGCCTCGTCAACGGACGCCACGGTGTTGACCGCAGCCTTCTTCACACAGCGGTCTTCGGTAGCGTTCGCCATCAGTGTCGGCGGGACACCATAGGGTCAAAGTCAGCGACGCGGATGGCGATGCTCTCGGTGACGGAGTCGGTGACGCGACGGGGTAGCGATTCAGTCGGCATTGTGCTCGGCGACGTGGGTGGCGATTCGGTCAGTGGTGCACTCGACAATGGAGGCGGCGATGTGCTAGGCGACGGAGTCAGTGACACGCATGACGACAAGATTGGAGTTAGCGACGGGGTGGCGACGTGCTAGGCGACGTACTAGGCGACGACGTGCTAGGCGACGGAGTTAGCGACGGGGTGGTGATTTAGTTGGTGACGCGCCCGGCGATAGAGTCGGAGTCAACGACGGGCCCGATGACTTAGTCGGCCATGCGCACGGTGATGAAATCGGAGTTAGCGATACGGGCGGTGATTCGGTCTGCGATGTGCCCATTGAATCGGATCAGTGGCAGGCATGGCGTTTGGGCATCGGCAGTGGTGCAGAAGCGAGCAGCCCTTAGCGACGTCGGTCACAACCTGCTCGGCGTGGCGGACGGCCTCGGTAGCAGTCACCACCGCTGTGGTCTTCCCCGCACGGTTGCAGCGTGCACGGGCTGGCTCGGTGCAGCGATGGCCATGGCAACGGTAACCGCGGTGTCGGCGAGTGCGTAGGGACGGCGTAGGCTGCGTTACGCGCAGGTGCTACCGGCGGTATAGTATAGTGGAATTTTAGCGTATTGTAACCGCTCTGATACTATGTGATAGTGGTTGGAATGATTGATTATATTTTATATCGTGTCTGATATGGTTGAAATGATTGATTATATTTTATATCGTATATAGATGTATATATAGACTTTGGGGTGGTATGAAAGTTAACCACACAGTTATAATATTTCACGTAATTAAAGAAAACTACTATGTTTAAAAAACTTAATATAATTATATTATGCAGGAGCAATTGTATGGCAACGAGGGGATCGATAGGAGGCACAGAGCAGAGGAGGATGGACATTGCTGGCTGGAATACCGATGTTGGCGGCGGTGGTTGGGGGTGTGGCTCGGGAGGCATGGAGTCAACTTTTGTACTGACTGTTTCTCATAAAAATGTCATATTGAGTTGTAAACTGACTTCCTATAATGTTTTATCCTGTCCTACTAAATCTTCTCAACCTTCTATGATCGTTTAGGTAATATGTAAGAGATAGGGCACGCGCACTCAAGCAAGTAAACTGACTTTCCCTACGCGCCGGGAGTTCTGGAGCGAAATAATCGTGGGGTGATGGTGCAGACAATTAATGAAGTCCATTACGTTACATGTTCGGCATCAGATCATCTCAGGGTAGCTGATGACTCCTTCAAGTTCTTTGATTTGACTGCAAATGATTGACTGACGAGATAAAATACTGCTCCAACCATGCATCGAAGACGACCAGGACGACGACTCAAGACAGGAACAAGTACTGGCTGGCAGATACAAGTCAGGACGGCAACACAAATACTACTAACTGCAATTAAGACATCTGGATCTTTCCTATTGTACCGTCACGATCGTGAAGAATGAGTCGGTGTGGTGATTGATTAATTGGAATCATGTTCAGCGTCCCAGGTTCGCCCAAGGATGGACAGAGATCGAGACACAGCTTAGCTTATGCAAACCGCTCTCCTGATATAATTAGGCAGCTTGTTGGTGAATCTATATATGTTATAGACTAATAGTACAGCATCTAAATCTGAAATTTATTTTGAGCCTCTGTGAATCACTCATAGAATTGCTTGATTTTCCAAACCATTTCTCGTAATTTTTTTTTTCAAAAACACGAAATAGTTTCTAGGAAATGTAAAATTTTCTGAAGTCATTAATATTATTCCATTTGACTTCAAAATTCCTGAAGAGCATCCCACTGTGAATTATTCTGCATCTGGCCATACAAATTGTTTTGTAGAACCAAAATAAATTTTAGAACATTTTATTACTCTCTTTCCAAAATCGATTTAAATCGCTCTCCCATCTGAGGCTATGGGCCTAAACTGAGCATAGGCCTAGCCTGCGGCCCTTCCCATGCCTAATCAACCAACTCCATACCTGTTTAAGATGTTTGTTCTAAAGTAATAAATAGAAATTCGGTCTCTATATCAACACATCAACAAATGGGTATATATAGTTAAAGTTTATAGTAGTAGTTAGATTTCAAGTCTCATAACTAAGGAACAACAAAGAAAGAAAAAGAAACAAAAAGACTAAAAGATTAGGTTTTGCCCTTAAACTGCTTGATGAGCCTTGCTACGCCAAAAACCGTATCGAGTCGATTTTGATACATAGTTCGAGCTTCTAAATCTCTAGCCAACTCCTTTGCCACCATATCTCTCTCTTCACCCAGATCCTCTCGATCCAAAACAGATAGCTATGGGCCTCTAGTGCCTTTGTTCGCTCGCTGATGTCATCTAGTGGAGGTAAAAAAGAAGGTCTTGCAACTCAGTTTGCTATTACACAATCGATTCGGGCATAAACACTATAAATACTTAGACCCTAGATTCAGTGTCATTCCCCATCTATCATGGCATTGCCAACCATCACTTCATCATCTTGCTAATACCGCTTCTTGCTATAGCCATCTTGTATGTAGAAGGATACAAGATCTGGCCATTAGGCCAGAAACCCTACATTGTTGTCAGCTACGTCCGTCTAGCAGTGAGCTGAGCCGTCTAGTGCTGTCCAAAAATTATTGCCATTCCTGTCTCTCTAGCTCATTGAAATCTTCTCGCCGTTTGTTTTTCTCCATTGGATTGGGGGAGGGAGACTGAGGAGGAAAGGGGAAAGGAAGAGGAGATGGAGAGGGTGCTTAGTCGGGTCATCGAATCTCCCTACATGAGCTTGCATCACCATCGGCTATTCGGGCCCATCTTCTTGCCGATGTGGAAAAGGGGAGGGGACAGGTACCTTCCTCAAGTTTTGGAGGGCACCACCTCCATCGCCACCTTGCTCAGCTCCTTTGTGTATTTTCACTTGGACTGTCTGGCAGGTCTCAGACTGTTCGACCTTTACATGACCTGAACTACCCAGCTCTATGTAGTTTTAGAGTAACTTGATCTTATACCTTTCAAACTTTGTCCGAATTTCTTTTACTTCAAATCTTCTATTTTGATGGTTGTCTTTATTCACTTTAGGACCTAATGCCTGCTCATTTACTCTATAACGCTATTAGTCTCTTAATTGTTTATCATTAAATAGCCAAACCTACTAGTGGCCCTAGATACACTTTCAATCTTCGTTTTTTGATGATTGATGATAATTCGATTAAAGCTTATAAAAGATAGGATAATATTTAGTTTTGAATGCAAATATTTAGTTTGGGCTCCCTTAAATGTGTGCACACAAATATGTGAAGTAAGTCTCATATGCACATATTTTTGAGAATGTGAGAGCTCCTCCTATATTTTTATATTCATAGGGGTGCACAATGTGTTAAGATGACAATTGAAACCATTTCAATGATACCAATTTCAATTGAAACCATTTCAACCGGCTTATCTTCCTCATCGAGACCAACAAGTTCATTGGTTGGCATTAGGATCTTGATGGGTTTGGTGTGGTTCATATCGAACTTCTTGCACATGTTCTTTACGTACTTGGTTTGGCATATGAAAGTCACTTCTTTAAGTTGCTTATTTTAAAATCCAAGAAAGAACTTAATCCCACCCATTATTGATATCTTGAATCTCTTTTTCATGGTTCTACTATAATCCTTGCAAAAAAATCTCATTAGTTTAATTAAAAATTATATCATCGACATAAATTTGACACACATAAATATCCTTATCAATATGCTTAGTAAAAATAGTAGAATCATCATTGCTTATTGTAAATACATTTTTGAGAAGAAAATCCCTAAGGCATTCATACCACGCCCTATGGCCTGCTTGAGTCAGTAGAGAGCATGGTGAGGCTTGAACACCTAGTCGAGGTGTTTTTGATCTTCAAAGCAGAGAGATTGCTCCACATACACTAATTTCAAAATTGGTCCATTCAAAAATACACTATTAACATCTATTTGGAGTAGCTTAAAATTATGGTGAGTAGCAAATGTTAATAGAATGCAAATCAACTCAAGCATAGCTACAGGAGTAAAGTTTTCACCAAAATCCAAACCTTTTATTTTCTTCAAGCCGTGAGCCATCAAGTGCGCTTTGTTCCTTGTCATTACCCCATATTCATCTTGCTTGTTGCAGAATACTCATTTTGTTTCGATCACATTTTGCTTAGGTCTCTTCACCACAGTCCAAACTTCATTTATTGTAAAGTTGTTGAGCCTTCTTACATGGCCATCACCCAATCCGGATCTGCAAGATCTTCTTCCACTTTGATTGGTTTCAAAGAAGAGATAAAAGAGTAATTTCCACAAAATTTGGCAACACGAGATCAAGTAGTTATCCCTATTTGGGTATCTCTAAATACATTGTCAACACGGTGATATCATTTAATTGTTTGGTGAATTCTTTGAGGGTGCATCGAGGGGACTTGAGCTTGCATGGTGTCCCTTTGCTCTTGAGTGCCCTCCGCATAGATCCAATTCACTTGTGCTAATGGTACGTCTTCATGTTATTTACTAGTAGACTCCAAGTGGTCAACATGAGTTGATGGAGATTGATCACGTACTCTATCTTGGTCACTAAGGACTTCTTGTAGTCTCACCTCCCCTATTGCCTTGTACTCAATAGACTTGCTTGGAATCTCATCATCTACAACATGTACAACAACTTGCTCTCCTTAGGAGCCATTAGATTTGTCAAATATCACATCCTTAATGACTTCAACAATCCCAAAGGACTTGTTGAAGACACGGTAGGCATGCACATTTGATTCATACCGAGCAAGAAACCCCCAGGTATCTACTTTAGGTGCCAATTTAGAACTCCTAGGTATCCTGCTCAAAATAAAATACTTGCTCCCAAAGGCATGAAAATAAGAGACATTGAGGTTGTTACGAGTGAGTAGATCATAGGAAGTCTTCTCTAAGAGTTTGTGAAGATAGAGTTAGTTGATTGCGTGACATGCTATGTTTGTCGCTTCCGCCCAAAAGACGTTCTAGAAGTTGTACTCGTTGTGCATAGTTCTTGTGGACTTAAGGACTGAACAAGAATGCGGTTGTTCCTATCCACAACTTTATTTTGCGATGGGTCATAGAGTGTTGAGAATTAATGCTTAATGCCTTCTTCATCAAGTAACTCTTTCACATGTGTGTTCTTGAATTCACCACCATTGTCACTCTGCACACACTTGATCTTAGCATCAAACTCATTTTGAGCCTTGCGTGTGAAGTTCTTAAAGACTTCTTGAGCCTCACTCTTATCATGGAGAAAAAACACCCACGTGAAGCAGGAATAATCATCAACAATGACAAAGTTGTAATTGTTACCTCCTATGCTTATATAGTAATGGGATTGTAGAGATCCACGTGAAGAAGTTGAAGTGGCCTTGTTGTGGTCATAATGTTCTTCATAGGATGTGAATTTCTAGCTTGTTTTCTCACGTGACAAGCTCTACACATGTGGTCTTTCTCAAAGCAACATTAGTAAGCCCAAAGACATGCTTGTCTCTTAGAAGTTTCAAGAGAATCCTCATACCCACATGGGCTAACCATTAGTGCCAAAGCCACCCCATAGAAGACTTTATGATCAAGCAAGCCTTCGGGTTTAATTTATCTAAGTTGAAGTCAACTAGATAAGTTTTGCTTTCCCTTGAACACTATGGTAGAATTGTCCCTTCTAAATATGGTCACGTACACATTGATAAATAAACAATTATAGCCCATTTTGCATACTTGAGAATCCGATAAGAGATTGTAACTTAGAGACTTGACAAAAATGATATTTGCGATAGAAAGAGCATTGGAGATGGCAATTTTATCAAGACCGATCACCTTGGCTTTACCATCATCTCCAAATATAATGTTGTTGAGGTTTACTCCACTCTTATCAAGATTTGCAAACACACTCCCCTCTCCCATCATAAGGTTCATGCATATGCTATTAATCATCAAACTTGATACGCCGAGAGAGTATGCCTACAAAACAAGTTTAAGCTTGAGATTTAGATACCCAAACTTATCGAAGTTTGGGTCCTTACATGTTAGTAACCAAAACTTTGGGAACCCATATGCATTGCTCATGTATTTCATTGCAAGTTCCCACAAAGCAAGCTACTACTTTAACATAATGGTTTCTCTTAAGCACATATGAAGCATAGAATATGAAATCAGATATGTTCTCTTGAGCGCTCTTCTCTTGTGGTGCCTTTGGAATCTCATTACCACCCTTGACAAATCTTAGGCACTCCTTGCCATCCACAATTTTGCGCCTAGGATTCTTGCTCACATGAGCTTAAAACCCATGCACAAACTTTAACTTATTGTCGTCGGTAGCAATGGTCTTGTAGAGTGCACCTTTGATTGATGTCTTCATGCACCCATACTTGACCATAGTGCTAAGCCTCTTGTTCTCTTTCTTAAGAACCTCTAAAGTTTGCATGTTAGTGGCATAAGAATTTAGATCAAGATTATAGCACTTTGCATAACCATTGCTTGTGAAGGCATTGGAAAAAATATTGGCATCATTTGAGAAATATGTGCTTAACCAAAGAGTGTCGAGTTGCACTTCTAGGTCTTTATGAGCTTTGTCCAAACTCATAAATTTATCTAGAAGTGACTCATTTGAACTCTTTAGGCAAGCAATTGATCCATGATCGAATCAAACTTTTCGATCAATTCATTAGCATTTTTCTTCTCCTTAACTAAAAGCCTCTCGAGGGTTTGGTTTCTCTCTTTTTTAAGGATGAGAAAGTCCTCTTGCTTCTTTATAGCCTTTTCCTTTTTATGCAATATGTCATAAGCTTAGTTAA
This sequence comes from Oryza coarctata, assembly GCA_030770085.1. Classification (NCBI taxonomy): domain Eukaryota; kingdom Viridiplantae; phylum Streptophyta; class Magnoliopsida; order Poales; family Poaceae; genus Oryza; species Oryza coarctata. The sequence goes on from CM061471.1 coordinate 14,601,823, forward strand.
TTGACTAATGGCCAGCTTGCTAAATTCCTTGAGCATATTATCATATTCATCATGACCATTATCATTATCATCATAACTTTCTGTAGGTTTGGAAGATGGAGTTACCTTGTGCCCTCTTGCTATAGGACAAGTGGGAGCATAGTAATCGTTATCATTGCTCAAATTATTAAACAACTTGCTTGATGTAGGTGACTTGATGGCAATGGTTTCCACTCCCTTTTTATCACCGGAGTTGGCCTCATCGTTGGAGTGCCACTCTTCTCCCAAATGAGCTTGCCCAGAGCTTCTCTTCTTGTAGAGCTTAAGCTTGTTCTCCTTCCTTAGATAATCAGCGATAAAGTACCCATACTCTCCTTACTCATAGTATGTCTTAGATGATTGTCTTTTTCTTAACTTGACATCACTTTTCTTGTTATTGCCGAAGTCAATTTACTTCAAGTAGTGTTGGAATCTCTTGACGATGAGAGCAAGGTCTTCATCTTCACTTTCCTTGTTACTTGGTGCTTATTTCTTTGCCTTCAAAGCCACCTTCTTGCTTTTGGTGATGATGGTGTTCTTGTTAATCTTCTTAACTTCTTTAGCTTCTTCTTCCAAGAGCTCGTGGGTGATGATTCTTTGGAGGTTGTCATTTGGGGTGAACTTCTTTTAATTGTTCCTTTCTAGGATGAGAGTCATCAAGGTAGGATTTCTTGATGCAAAGGCTTGGAGAAGCCTCTGCATGACAAAGTGGTCCATCATCTCCTTACTCCGAAGTCCTCATATCTTGTTTACGATGATCATCACACGGTCATATATCTCTTGTGGTGTCTCATGGCCCTCCATCACAGATCTTCTAAGTTTTCGTTCCAAAGACTCAATTCTTGATTCCCTCATTTTTGGAGTGCCTTTATGATCCACACGAAATGTGTTCCATATCTCTTTGGCTTTCTCAAGTTGATCCACCTTGTTGAACTTCTCTGAACTAAGTGAGCTAAGGATGACACTTGCAATGAATGAGTTGCTCTTGTTCTAGCAAAAGCTCAATGCCATCCTCTGAAATGTTGATACCTTTGCAAACATCTTCCAAATACTTAGATGCAAAGGGATTACATACAACTTCATCTTATGCTTTCAAGTGGCATAATGTGTCCCATCGAATTGGGGGTCATGCCCATAAGACATAGAGCTATAGTTGTTAGATAGATTAAGCTTATTATAATTAAACTCGATAAGCTTGTTATAATGAAACTCGATAGTCACTCTTCTTTAAAGCACCATTTTTATCTGTGGAAGCATCGTCATCATGTCCACTTGATCCCTTTAGATCAATTTGGTCTTGCAACATGTTGATCTCTTTAAGAGGTTAGGCCTATATGAAGATTATACTTTAATACCAATTGAAATGGCCTCGAGGATTGTATATATCGCCTAGAAGGGGTTAATATGTGTTTTCTAAAATTTTAAAAACTTGCAGCAGAATTAGAACTAACCGGACAGTTTGGTATTGTGTCAGAAAGTCCAAATATAGAAGGATTCTGACAGTCTGACAACAGTAGGATAGTTTGGTTAGTGCAGACGATAGAAAAAAAATATAGTGGCCTAGATAGTTTGACTTTGGCAGGATTGTCCGGCCAACACAGAAAGCTAAACTTGAGCAATATGACAAGATATAAACAAAAAGGACTACTCAACCACACTTTTTACATGAGCAAGCAAGTGAAAGACAGAGCTAAGCAAGAAACCAAAGATCACTACAAGCTCAAGTTAGAATGCGATAGATGCAGTGTAAAAGAGAGAAAAAGAGAGTGATTTGTTTATCGAACTTTGTATTCAAGCAATCCTACGTCTCTATTGAGGAGCTTCAAAGAATCAAGTCTTGATTAACCTTTTGCTCTCTAAGAAACCTCGAGTGTAGCTTTAATCTTCAAGCAACCACCAAGGCATAACTCCGTCTCTAAGCAACCACAAAGGTCTCGAGCTTGGACGACAAGCTACAACCTTCGGTAAAACTTGCTCTACCAAGCAGCTACCAAGATGAATCTCGACTTGCACTCAAAGCACCTCTTTTCTTTTAGAGGTGAGGTAAAACCTTTACAAGAGTTCCTGGGCACACCACTCCTCTTGGTTGCTACGAGATTGCAATTTCTTCACTTCCACACACTCTTAATTGTACCCACTAATAGCTCACAAGCTTTATAATATATATAGAAAGAGAGTTAGGATGGAGTTTTTCTTTCTAAACAAGAACACAAAAACACTTAAAGGCTAAACTCTTACACAAATAATCTTCAATTAGCTCTCAAAGCTCTTGGATACTTGCCTAACTTGCTCAAGGTGAAGAGGGTTCAAAAGTCTTGAAATGAATTCATAGCACCGTCCATTTATAGCCCCAACTTCTCTACTAGCCATTTCTTACCGTTGCATGGAGTCTGCCATATTTTGTATAGTGTCAGATAGTCTAGTACTAGGCATTGTCCGACCTTTTATGGTTTTACGATGGTACCTAAACCACTAGCCATTATGCCATAAAAGTACAGACAATCTAGTAGCTCCCGGACTATCTGACAATGCCTACCAAATAATATGACAAGAGTTGGACCGTCTAGTCCATTACTTCTCCTATCTACCTCTTGACATCTGAACTATTTAGCCTTTATAGGACTAGAACTGTCTAGTACTGCACTGAATTGTCTAACTCCATATAGCTTCAGGGCAACTTGATCTTCTACCTTTTAAAACTTTACCCAAATTTGTTCCACTTCAACTCTTTTGATTTGAGGGTTGTCTTTACTCGCTTTAGGACCTAATTCCTACTCATTACTCAATAATTACATGAGTTGCTTAATGTTTATCATCAATTAGCCAACACCTACTAGGAGGCCTAGATACACTTTTATCTCTATCTTCTAGAGGTGGCCTACCTCCAATTTATGGAGGCCACCATAGCCTTCCCGAGGGATAATGTCGCTAGGGGCACGTAGTCGGTGTTGTATCCTGTTGCCGACTAGATAAAGGAGGTAGAGCTTGAGGAGAGGGTGGTGGCAGTCAAGGTGCTGACGGACAGTTGTAGAGGACGAGCATGGTATAGAGTAGAGGGAGTATGAGTGGAGACAAGTAGTGGGAACAAAAGGCACCATTGCCTTTCTCTCCCTCCTCGAATCTTCACCAAGCAACCGTAGCATGTCCCGCATGATGACATCATCTTCCATGGATCTTCCATGGTGTGCCAGCATGAACCTTCATGGGGCCTTTCTCCTAATGTGTCCGGGTCGCCTCCAAGCCACCCGCTAGGTAATCCTATCGTCAACCTAGCTAGGGGCAGAAGCTAAGGTACTTCTGCCTCTACTTCTTTGCCATGGGGTTTGCTGTGCTACCATTGTTGATGGTGACGGTGTGCATCTAGGATAATGTGGGGTGGGGTGGGGGTGGGGGTTCGTGATCCCGAACATTGTCATGTTCGTCTTCATCGTGGTTTTTGGGACTAACTTCCTATCTCTCTGTCTCTAACATGAAGAAGATGTGAATAGGAGGATAGAGGATGCTAGGTGGGCCTCACTGCCACGTAGGATGTAAACTGGATTTTGTTGCCATATTGGATGCCATGTAGGATCAAAATCGGCTTATATTGAGGTAGAAAGTTATTTGTGTGGTTTAAAACGTTGAGAGGTAAATGTCTGATTTTGTTATTTATGGGATTAATTCGGACTGACTCAATGATTTAGGAGGAAATTCGGACTTTTTTCCTTTATATGCAAATTTTGTATTATTTGAACATATCCATGAGTCTTAATCTGGTCACATGGTTACAGAGGAATGCAATATAATATGTGTTTGGATCTTATTGTTTGTTAGTACTCTCCTTTTTACTATTCATATTTAAACTTTTAATCACTTATCTTTGTTATTAAAAAAATTATAAATTAATATTTAAAAATTACCATTGTAGATGAAGTATGTTGCACTCTAACCATGAATACTAAGCTTTTATTTGTTGTAGGCAAACCATTTAAATGCTGTTATTTTCGCTTTATTTTAGTTAAGTGTTCGATAGATTCGTACTTAAAAAACAAGGTAGATGGTAGTAGGAGTTAAAGTTAAAATGGTGATTTTGGAAATTAAATGGAGGGAGCATCTTCTTTTATGAACAAAATGCACTTCCTCCCTAACACATTTTATACCTCTACAACTCCCTATTTTGTACGGACCGGACTATCGACATATCCACATGGCTTGCGCGCGCGCGCACGACCTCCGATGCACACGTCGGGCAAATTAAGGCGACGTGAATTCACTCATGTACGTGAGGTGGTGGATCATACCCTGTCAAATCACAGTCGTAAGTGGGTATGTGCAGGCAGACGTGCCCTCGAGATGAGCGCCTCATCAGCGCGAATTCGTACATGCGATGACTGGACATGGATGGAATATGACGGAGCATCTTGTCCTCCTCACGCTTCCTGGTCAAATCTTTTTTCAACACGGCTACTAGTACAGCTGCTGGTTTATGCTCGCCCTCTAGCCCTCCAGGGCATTCATCTACAATTCCATTCAAACCGGCTAATGCCAGACTAGTAAGCCAAAGATTAGCTATCGCAGCCGTTGGCCAGCTAGCTCATTAGCTCGCTGCAAAATTAATGAAAGGCCGGTTTTTTTTAACCCGTAGGTGAACAGCGTGGCCTATCCGCCTTTGCTAGCCATTTAGAGCATGTGTAATGCTTATTCGGGGACAAGATCCCATGGGTGGTTCCTACGGTGGAGATAGCACGTTGTGAAAAGGTCTGCAGTGCATAAGACTCTTAAAGGTGTCATGGATGGGACCCACTGTTGTTAAAAAAAAGAAAGTTGGGAAGGCTGACAGATGTGTCTAAACACACTCTCTCTCCTGTGGTACTAGGCACTACGGCGGGTACCGATCTCATGTTAGGAACGGCTGAGAAAACAGCTGTAGTGTTTAGGGTGGGTTCTATCTCTTTCTCTCTCCTTCAGTACCTCCTCCAAAACCAACATTGGGCATGCTCAAATGCGCCCATACAAGTAGGGATCATAATTAGGATTTTCCAAACCTTTGGTAAACACGTGGTTACCATGCTTATTAGGGAGTACGGTAAGGATTAACCGCAGTATAGTTTGGTAAATTTTATGTACATTCAAATTTTGGAAAAATAAGTGGGAAATCCCAAAATAATTACTAGAAGTAATACATGATTTGTAATGATATCTAGTGATAAAATTTTATAAAAAAATATTAAGCTCCATATTTTTTCATGATTAAAAGGAGGTTCTCCTTCAAAATTAAGATTTGATGCTTGTGGACTTTATATTGTGAACACTATAATCATTATAGTTGTGAATACTATGTTATGTTATATCTAGTGTTGTCAAATGTGAGATTGTGGTTTATCTTTTCCCTGTGATTTTCTCTTTTTTTTTCAAGTCAAAGGCCGCAATTATCACTCCTAGGGGTGACAACATGGCAGGGGTGGGGATGGGTTGGAAAGGAATAGTCCCTGCTTTCTTCATTTGATCCTAGCCCCGCAATAAAGAAGGAGGTGAAATCATTTCTTGCCCTAGCCCCCTTTGAGGATCATCATCCGATAGGCCCCGCAAGCCCCCATGACGGCATGGAGGCTGAGTAGCAGCAAGCGATTCTAGCTTGGAGGTGGAGAACAAGACGAGTAGTAGGTGGCATTGGCTTGGAGGTGATCGGAGGAGCAGCAGCCAACAAGCAATGATGGTGTCTTGGCGTGGAGAAGCAACCGTAAGGGCAACTAGCAGCTAGAGGTGCGACAACGAGGTGTCAAGGGATGAGGGCTTGAGGCCGGTGAGGAGGGAGAAGTTGGTGAGCTTTGGTGTGGGGCATTGGCCATTTGAGATGAGCCAGCATGGACAGCATGGAGGAGCAGCCGTGAGGGTCAGGCATCAAGGGATGAGGACTTGAGGCCAGCGAGGAGGGGGAAGCTGACGAGCTGTGGTGTGGGCATCGACCATTGGAGATAAGCCGGTGTGGACAACATAGAGGAGCAGCTGCCTCCTGCCTACAGTTGCGTCGGGCTTTGGCCTGGCCACTAGAGCTAGTGCCACCAAGAGAGTAGAGCTAAGAGGAGAGAGATAGTGAGGGGGTAGGGAGTGGGGAAATAGGGATAGGATTGAGACTTGACACTAGAATTTATATATGGTCCACATGGAATTGGACTATGAAATGGTTTTTTACTGGTAACACATCCTTGGGCCCTACGGTAACTTATTGTCCTGTCCCTATCCTCAAAAATGACTGGGTTTGTCCTCACTCTCTAACAGGTGACAATTTCTCCATGTCCCCACCCTTGTAAGGGCGGGTACTTGCCAAGTTCTTGGCCCTGTCAGGGAAATTGCCACCCCTAACCATACCTTACCACACGAATATCGTGATCTAACCATGGTTACCATGACCGTACCATGAGATTTGAAAATTTTAAATTTAAATTTTTAGAGATTAAATTCACACGGTTTTTTTATTACCGCATGGTTACCACGATAAATGTGTTACTGTGGAGTGGTGGTAACTGAGGGAATAGGAAACCCTTATCACAATATGGACCCGATCCTCAATCCTTAGCTAGGAAAACTGGAAAAACTCAATTAGAGACCATGGTTTACCCTACCATCTTTGGGAGGTTACCGTCTCCCCACGTAAGATAGTTATGGCGGTAGCCACCAAAAACCGCATGGCATCTGGTGACAGCAATAGGCACACCATCCATGACAGCAATAGCTCTTTCACGTCTTTTCGGCTCCTCCATCGATAACATCTAGTGATGCCCTCTCTTTTTCATCCTATTACGGTACCTTAACCCCCTCTAGCATGGGGTGAAAAACCTGGTGGGTGCCTCCATACCCACATGGCGACCAGGACGGGGAAAACTAACATCCGACTGCGGTAATGAGGATGGGAGCGAGATATTTTCTTCACTTTGGAGACAAGGGTGGCTACAACTACTTAGCGGGTGCAACCCAGTTGCCATCTCTGGATATATGTCAAATTGGATCCATGCTTTAGCCAGCACAAGACAACCTAGTGCACCTTTTATGTCGTTCTACATATGACAGTGAAGAGAACTTGCCACGATAATCCCTACAAATATAATTAGTAATATGTAACTGATGATCAAACTTACGACTTACTCACTCGAAATATAGTAGCTTACGTGGCGTTTAAAATTTATATCAAAATATAATAATTTCTCTATCTACCCTTTCTTTTAAATAATTACGACCATCTTTTCGGAGCGAGTAAGATATAGCACAGCGAGGCAAATTTGCGACCGGCGACCAAGCATACTCGTAGTGAGTGTCTGACATTGACGCGCTCAGCCTGATCAGCTGATATTGATAGTCGTGGAATTACTACTGTGGGTCCCTTTATGCAACTCACATTTACTGAACGCTTGATATATGAAAAGTGAAAGTGGACTAGTCCTCGTAGTACAATTTTGTTCCCTCTCTAGCAACTCGTACACACCCTCGCGCGTCGATCGTCCTTGCATTACGGTTATAACCCACACGATCAAATTAATTATGGACAATCAACAGCGAGAAACAGACAAGTACTCTCTCTGAGTCTGTCCGTGAAATTCATATTCTCACTGTTGGTTATGTACTATGGACAAACAGAAGCAGCTAACAGTGAGATACCAACATGCATAGTAGTACTGTTAGTAGCTCGTAGTAGGCCTCTATAGGGACAATAAGGACAAGATAGCTAGGTGCTCTTGTTTGGTATGCGACTATGAATGCAGGGACGACGTATAGCTAGCATTGAATATGTCCTGCACAACGATCGGCATTTTTTGGGAGCCACCTGTTCAGTGTTCACCTGCCTTCATTCAAGGCTGCCTAGCTCTTCCCCCCTTCAATGCCTCACTCTTCAATTCTTCACTTCCTCTTGATCTCGTTTCGTCTTCTGTCACCCCTGCAAAATGCCTTCTGCCTCCTCCAAAGAAAAATATAAAAACTACTCCGCTCTTCAGAGTTCAGATCGACTTTCTTAGAGAAAGGGAGAGAGAGAGATGTGCAGGCGTTAGAGGTTAATTTTTGAACTCCACGCACGTAAAAGATACGATTAATTAGCGTATGATTAATTAAGTATTAGAAAAAAACTTTTAAAAAATTGATTAACATAAATTTTAAATAATTTTTCTATAAAAGTTTTTATAAAAAATACATTGTTTACCAGTTATAGAAACGTGTGAATGGACAATGAGAAGGAAGAGGTTTACAAACTGGCTTGCCGAATGCATGCTAATTTAGCTGGGTTGCACATGCATGTATTATGATCACTAGTATGTATTAGTTAAATACTATGGATAAAAAAATATTACAATATTTTCTAAGATAAATAAAAAAATATTTTTCATGACATGTGTTATATAATATTTTGCTATAGGGAATAATCACATTAATTAGATTTGATTGATTTTTAATACTACTAAAAAAATTTAAGGGGTAATTTGTAAAACAACCATGGGAGTAGGTGGTGGTAGATTCTATTGAAAATAGTATACCTCAGTGGTCTCCTGTTTTTTTTGTTTGGTTTGCCAGATATATATATAACTGAGAACTGATCATCAATTCGTCACGATTATCTGAGGATTTCTCCATTAAAAAAGTTTGTACTAGGAGTACACGTATCAATCTACAGTCTGCAATAACCTGTATAAAGAGAAAATCGATATCAAATTAAACTTTTTCATTGCTCTGGTGCACTGGTGCATGCATGCCACACACTACAGCAGTTAGCCAGCTAGCTCAGCTCGGCTCACTCGCCCTAGGCTCTTGCAGGCAAAGGGGGCCGGCCCAGCTGGTGCTACATACAAGGAGCATCAAGCAGCTGCAGCAGTGCCTGTCGTGTGTTCATATCAGCGTCTGTAAATAAATCTATGCATCGATGCATGCATGCACACCTTGCTCTGGTACAAGCAAAGTGCATGCGGTCAGGGTAAGATATGTGGAAGTATCCAGCTGGAAGCATTACGTGTGTGCTTTGTTTAGCTCTGCTTCTACATCAACTTTTTTTTTGGCAGAAAGTCAATAGACATGTACAGTACTCAGGATATATATAGTACTATATGTCCATGGATGCAAGCTAGCTAGTTGTGTGTAATTCACTGTGTGACTAATAAGAATGTACCTTTTGTTCTACTGTACCACCTAGCTAGCTACTCCTTTTGTCTGCAAGTTAGAGGCTGCTTATACAGTTCTCCCACTTAACGAAATTAATGAATTAATATATGATGTTAATTTTATATATGACGTATATCTATCATTCGTTTTATTAAAAAAATCTTATAAAAATACTATATAAATATAATTTATTTTGTTGAGGCTTGTTTATTAATTATCAAAGATGCTTATTTTTTACATAATTACACTAAATTTTTAAATAACATAAATGGTTAAAAGTTATGCCTAAAAGTTAATAATGCAATATTTTAAAAAATGGAGGTAATAGACATGCATGAATAGATCAGAATCTGTATGGATTCATTACATTACATAATTAAAGGAAGTACGTACCCGAGTATAAATGCATGTAGGTAATATATATATATATATATATATATATATATGTATGTATGTATGTATGTATATGGTGGAAAAATAAGTTAGGGACAAGCTTGAAAACAGTCAAAACCATAATCAAATGTAGCAAGCCACACTAATTAATTTAGGGTAGTACATATGCATGGTTGGTCTCTGTGAATGGAGAAAACAAGAAATAAACATGGACAAATGAAACAAGCAGTATTGCTAATGTAACAAACGCATTTTCTTTTGCATGTAAAGTGGTGGTAAACATAAGCCCTCCTAGCTAAGGGTATTTAGGATATTAATAATTCACCCGTTTAATCTTCAGCTCTTGGTTATTTGTCCTCAATTCATTTACCTGGGATATAAATGCCAGAAAGTTACATTAATAGGGAGTCAGAAAAATGGAGTAAAAAATATGATCACTAATTAATTAAACTGCTTCATCAGTTGTGTTCTATTGAAGAATGTCACATATATGCTGTTCGCAAGATGTAGAAGCTGGTCAACAGCATGCATATATACACTGAACTATTAATGTTGTTCTGATCATAAATATTTAACGTTAGATATAATTTGGTTAATTTTTTTAAAATTTTGACCATCAATAATTTATCAAATTCAAATGCTTACTTTGAAATAAATGAAATGTTGTATGAAAATTTATCTTAAAAACTACTATTAGAATATCATAAACTTATTCCAGTATAAATTTAATATTAAACATATAAGATTTTATCAACTTATCCTAATATAATTGATGGTCGGCAAAATTAAGTTATGCCAAATCTTGCCACAAACATCAAATATTTGTGACCGAGAAAGTACTAATTTGTCACTAGTACTATATTTGGACAAAGACCACTTTAAGTGTTTGATTGATGCTCCAAGGTACATGAAGATAGACAAAAGAGAAAAAAAAAGAAGTGTGACCAACAGGCCGACCATGACCAGCCGTACCTTGGCGCGTATATAGCGTACCGCATGCATATCAAAATGTAAGCTCGCGCGCGCGCACACGTATATAGAGTCAAAAATGATTTTTACAGGTGAGGTGAGGATAAGATATTTTTTCGGCGTTCGAATTACGGGTCATGCGTAAATATACTTACTCGGAGGAACACGTGACGTTTATAAAAATACATTTTTTCATACTACCCATCAGCCGTCTGAAAAAAATTAACATTTTTATCGGCGGACTATATAAATATCTATTTTTTAATTCTTATGAACTGTATGATAATAAAATACTTTTGTCTATAAATATCTATTATTTAATCGATAAAATACTTTTGTTATATAGCTTCTTTCTCCGAGCATAATAAGTACTCCTCTCCCTCAAGAAAAAAAATGAAAAATATGACAGAAGCTTTTGATCTTGAAATTTTTTAACAGATTTTCTACTATATTTCGTGAGTTTATTTTCTGATTTTAAGTATTTGTTTAAAAGGGAAAAAAGAAAATGGTGTTTTTTAATAGTTTAATAAATTTAGATTGTAATTCTAGATCAACTTAGGCTAATTTTTTTATAAATCCTATTTTAGTGGTTTTTTCTCACAAAATAATTATGGATTATGTTATAATTAGTGTCTAGGTGAATGGGTCTCTCTATCTATTTTAGAGAGAGAAATACTAATATTTTTCAAATAAAATTACTCTTACTTTTTTCCTCTACATTCCTTTGTGTTTCCTTCTTTTAGAATATTTGTTGTGTGAAGATAATAAAATGTTGATTATTTGGGAAAATGTTATATTTAGAAATTAAAAAAGTAATTTATAATTAAAATAAAGAAAAATATTATTTAAATTATTTGGAAATTATATATTATATTAAAATTATGTGGAAATAAGTAATTTACAAATATATATATATATATCAAGGGACTTAAAATAAGTAATATAAGAACTATAATTAAAATATACATTTCTTTTATGTATGATAATTATAGGAACATTTTTATAGGTGGTTGTCGCCATGCACCGGCTGAAAAATGGTTTTCCCAATATGGCTAGTGCTTTCGGCCACCAGCGAAAATCATTTTTGCACGTGGTGCATGCCTTAGCCCACCTGCAAAAAATATCTTTGCAGGTGGCGCATGGCTTCGACCACCTACAAAAGAGTCCTCCTATAAGGCACGTGGGAGCAAAATTTTTTTTCATGTCTCACGAGAAGAACTCTAGATTTGTGTCGCTAGGCTACTAAAATTGAATCGCGCACGTGTCGCCCCACATCCTCCACTCTCGCATCTGGCCTTCGCCTCTGCTGCCATCCCACACACTAGACCCTACCTTACAGCCGCTTCATTGCCACCGCTCCTCCCATGCAGTCTTGGTCGCCGCTGTCCTCGAGTTTTAGCTGACATCACTCTATCCACGTGTGGCCCCGCTCTACCGCCCATGGCCTTCTCACTGTCACCGTCGCCACCTCTCCAATCAATTGCCACTACACCTAGCCTTCTCTCCCTCGATGCCTTCGGCCTCCTCTCCCCCGACGCCCTCGGCCTCGCTCCTCATCGAAGCACACCCTTAGTTGCCACCATCCTCACCCTCCTATTTCCCGATGCTAGTCCTTGTCGGCCCTCACTCCTTTCCCCGATGCGTGCCATTCTCGGCCTCCTCTCTCCTATCACCGCTCGACCTCCTTTCCCCTGACACCAGCCCTCGCTCCTCACCTCGACGCGAGCCACCTTTGCCGTCCTCAGCCTTCTCTGCCCTACCGCCCTCGACCTCATCTCCCTCGGGCACACTGCCCACAGCTATCTCGTCCGGCCAGACGAGAATGTTAAATGAATTTTAATGTGAAACTTTCAATTAATTTTGATGTGAATTTAGAATGAATTTGATATGAAAGTTAGGATACATTTATGATGTGAATTTTAGTTAATAAATTAATCTAAATTTGGGATGAATTTTTTTATGTGAATTTAGAAGTATTGTAGATGTAAAATTTCGGATCGACGCATTAATGTTAAATATTATGTGAATTATAGATGTAAATTTTATATATAGATGTTGATTCATTTTTAGAAGTGTATTTTAGGTAAATATTATTATTTATAATATAATTTAAACCACATAAAATAATGAGTTGTCTTTGAAAATTCATTTTTACATGTGCTTCCCCTAATCACCTGCAATAATATCAATTCAACGTACAACGAAGCTGTGTAGCAGCCAATTCTTTTTTTAAAAAATATTACCAATATACACTTCTATATCTTCAGTTTTTTTATATTTTTTTCTTTGCTACACTGACTTCAACTGGAACTTGCACGGCATAGCATGAAATATCGAGCAGCCTACACATAACAGAATTTAAAGTAATTAATTTGTCCAACGTGCAGAGTACTATTAGAATATGCCCTTATTACACGCAATGTTCCACATTAAAATTCACTTTGTTCCAAAAATTATGACCATGCTTTTAATAACTAAATATTTTGATTATACTCCAAAGATGAGTTTGAATTTTAGATTTTGCTTTTAGGATTAATTATAATAAAAAAAATCTTCAGCTGATCCAAGCAGGTTCTAAGATTCTCTAGTCTTTTACACGTGCAAATTTTTATCTGGATTCTGAAAAGACAGAACGAAAAGCAGCATGCCTGTCAAAAGTGATGTACATTTTCAGATACTGTTCAAACATATGATTTGTAGTGGATTGTTCCTAATCATGCAAACAGTGTACTGTCTATCAGTAATGAGACACTATCCACCAATTAAAAGATCTGCAGTCAGGCCTGCCAGGGCTTGCTTCTCTACACGTACTGCGATCCAAAGAGAGGCATCATCTATAGGTGATAGTCTTTTTCTTAAAGAAATGATTGGTTTTGATATTGTACCAAAATGGACCTGAATATATATTAATTGAAATATATGTAGAGGGGATCACATATGTCTTAATTTATACTTATATATATCCCACCTAGGGCATCCAAACAATGCCAATGTTTTTCTTCACTGTAGAGAATTAATAGTCCAATGAATGGCATGCATGCATGCATATGAGATAGTTTAGCGGTTGATCTAGCTCAACATTTTTCACATAGCTAATTAACTTGATTAGCATTTCATTACCAGTTCACGTATATGCATAACAAGCAAAATGCCCGCGGATACATATACATGCACATAGAGAGATTGAGATAGAGAGAAATATCTATCATATATAATCATAGAATTAAGAAAACCTAATGCGCATGTAAATTAAGCAAATTAAGCCGAATTAATAGAACTAACCTGCCCAAAGATCGAAGTTGAACAGGCCGCGCGCAGCTACTGCGCGGCGGCGGGCCGCTCGCCCCCGCCGGCGGTGCCGGGCTTCAGAAACGTCCCGCTGCCGAGCGAACCGAGCCCGGACATCTGCCCGCCGGCGCCCATGGTGGACGAGTACCCGAACTCGTAGCCGCCACCGCCGCCCCCGTTCACGGCACCGAGCCTCGCCACCGCGCTCTCCCCATCGTAGCTCATGGTCAGCATCTGCACGGTGGAGAGCTGGTCATGCACGAACCCACCGGCCGCTCCGCCGATCGCCGCTGCCGCCGCCGTGTGGCTGGTGTTAATGAAGTTTTGCGTGCAGTTCGGCATGAAGTTCGCAATCGCCGGCGGCCCGTTCGACGACGACACCGCCACCGACGCCGCCTGCCGCCGCACACAAACACGATCAGATTACCCAAGCTACACGTACGTGTATACATAAATAGCAGCAAATATACGTGTGTTTGAATTCTGACCTGGTATTTGGAGAGCTCGAAGCGGGCGCGGGTAAGGTCTTGCTGGAGCTGGCGGAGCTGGTGCTGGAGGACGGAGATGACGCCGACGCAGCCGTAGACGGGGTCGCGGAGGCGCATGTCTGCCTCGTAGGCGAGCGAGTTGACAGCGTCCTCCCGCTGGCAGGGGTGGAGCTCGTTGAGCAGCTTGGTGACGTTGCTGGCGCCGAACACGCGGTGCACGTGGACGAACTTCTGCGGGTTGTCCGGAGGGAAATAGGGCGCGAACACGCAGTCCGGCTGGCACTTGCGCCTCAGGAACTTGCACGCCGCGCAGGGCGACCCCGTGCCGCCAGCGGAGGCGGCGGCGGCCGTGCTCCCGGAGCTCGCGCCCACCGCCGACGACGAGGAGACAGTGATCACGGAGCCCGACGACAGCGGCACCGACGACGCCGACGATGAGGCCATCGATCGATCGATCCGACTTCTGATCCTGGAATACTTCACGAGATCCAAAATTTCCAAACAGGGGAGAGAAGCCGGAGGGTCGGTGAGGGTTTTGCATTTATGGAAATTTGGTGTAGGAAATGGAAGAAATAAATCAAGGAAATGAATCGTAAATTTTCTTCCTGCTAAATCTGAACAGCTATATGCAACATGCACAGGCATGGATCAAGATCATATTAATCTGTTTACTCCTCTACAAAAACAAGGAAGCAAATCAACCTAAAATAATAACCGCAACTTTTCCTTCAAAGCGACAACAAAAAAAATAGCGTTCGTCAATTTGTTCCAAATATCCCAGATATTTATTTCCTTTTCTTGTTTGGAAAAGTGATAGTTTGGGTTCTGAAGAGACATGGCAAAGCGAGGTTGCGTTCTAAAGAGACATTTGTGCTACATATCTCAACAGTAGTGGAGTCAGGGAAATTTGGCAGAATCGACGAAATTTCGCTAATTTCGCTACCCTGCGAAAGATTACCCTTTCGTGCAAAAATTCAGGAGTTTTTTCAAATATTGGGCCCAGCCTAGCTATCACAGCGCCCAGTCTCATGGCCCATCCCAGCTGCAGTTTGCCCTAGATACTCTTCTTTTCTCCTTGCTCTGTGGCGGCACATGGATAGGGAGAGCAGCTGCAGCGGTGGTGGCGTGTGGCATTGGATCGCGGTTGCACGTACCGGGAGCTCGTGGAGCCGGCGGGCATGCGTCGGCCAGGAAGCAGTACAGGCGGCTGGCGCTAGCTGCATGGGCAGCGGCCAGCGGGAGGGCAGCAGTACAGGCGGCTGGGCAGAGGATCAACGCAGGTGCAAGTAGCTAGGCAATTGATGAATTAACTATCTTGATTCTGGTTCTGTTGACTGCTTTTAGTTGCAAAGATATTATTGAAATGTTAAATTAATTTCCTGCCAAATTCTTGGAAAAAATTAAAATTTTCAAAAATTTAGGTCGAAATCAGCGAAATTTTCGAAATTTTGCTAGTTTCGCTGACCGGCGAAATTTTTTAACAAACGAAAGAAAAAAAAAACCCTGAGTGGAGTGAGAAATTAAATAAAGACATACAACCGACTGTAAACATTTCTGTTTTGTTGGATCAGTACTCCACAGACGCTTAGACTTAATTTGCTGATTAATATCTACATCCAGAACAAAGAAGCTAGCAAAGCTAGCAAGACGATGAAATTAAACAGCACCTATCGAGAGAGAAAGAAGACGGGAGAGAAGAAGAAGAAGCGGAAGAAACAAAACAAAAGAAAAGCCATTGGATCCGACGCCGAAAGGTAGCTAGTACGGAGAGGAGGGCCAAAGTACACGCACCCTTTCCGTGGGACGAAGCTTTCTGCGCACTTCGTGCCGCTGCCGGCCGCAACGCCGAGCGCGCGCGCGCTAGCTGCGCCTCCGCTTTCTCCGGCCTCTCGCCTTCCTCTCTCTCTCTCTCTCTCTCTCTCCCTCTGCTTCGTCGGCGACGTCCTCTCCCTCTTCCTAGCTCCTCTATTTAGCTAGCTGCTGCCTTGTTAGCTGAATCTAGTTTTTTTTCCTTCCCTTTCTTTTGTTTGTTTTTTTCCTCTCCTCCTCCCTCTAGCTACCTAGTTGGTTCTGGTTGGATGGTTGTTTTAGAGAGAGAGAGAACAGAGTATGAAAGTGACGACCAAAAGATAGTGAGGTGTGTGGTATATGGTGAGAGGGATGGGGGGAGAATATGGGGATGGAGTGTTAAAAACAAATCATTATCCGTCTTCATTATTGGATGGCGCGCGGAATATAATTGAGGGAAGGATGAAAGGGATTCGGGTTTTGGTGTTTGCAGGAACATGTCTGTTTTTGCGATCTTTTCTTGTAACATTTTGGTTTAGAATAGACAAATGGTATTTTTGTTTCAATTTCGAAAGTTAGCACACAAAGAAAAGAAGTGCATCATCCCGTCACCAAAAAAATGTAGATGTCCTCTCGAGGTGTAAAAGTACTTTCCCCATTTTATACATACAAGTCAAACTTTTAAGACTTTCCATATGTCTAGATTGGATATAATGTACATAGTTAGGAAAACAATAAAAGAAAGGAGAGGTTGCAGTTATGTGGGACAAGGAGAAGGTGTAAGGACCAGGCTTAGGATTGCAAAATAGAAGAGGTAACTTATATTTCTTTCCATTTTTTTCAGCTCTATAAGAAGCTTTTCACAATCACCTACCGATTACTTAAGGTATGTACAACACGTGTAAATACAAACCGATAGTAATGCCAGCTCAGCAAAAATCTATGCTGGAGGAGATAGAACATTGAGGTAGAAATGTCGTCTCTAAATGGCATAAAAATTAAGAAAGGTTACGATGGACAAGGTTATTTTTTTTATAAACCTAGACGATAGCTCGCGCTGATATTGTAGCTCCAAACAGATGAATCAACCTCCGATGAGGTTGGAGCTGCTAGATTAGTGGCTAGCAAGGTTAATAGCTCTAGGTTTATAGGCTGGTGTGGCCGATGGCAACAGATATGGTGGCTAGTAATTACAACATCGAAGTGATCCCATAGTAACCAAGGTCAATAGCGATAAATCTCACAACAAGCAGTGTCAAGGGCACCAGATCTAGCTAGGGGCCAATGAGAGAAGATATTTTGTGCACCCCCTTTGATTGATGGTTATAAGAAACACATACAAAACCCTCAAATAATTCAATATTCTTTACTTAGTAATGACTATGCCTTAAGATTCTTGGAAAGTAAATACTGAATTAGTTACTTGGTTTCTTATTTCAATAATACCAAAGTCAATGTTAATATATCATCCTAGACCACATATGATTTGGTATAAATCCATGGAAATAGATGTGCAAAGATGCTAAGACATATCCAACAGTTCTAGCCCACATCAGACACTAAACTGCACACAACTCCTTCCTCTCTTATTTAACAGCATTATAAGAACACGAGCTAGCTTATCTTCATATCTCACCTCAACATTCATGCAAATAGAAAGTCACCAGCGCAAAATACATTGTGCCATTAAAGCATGTAGCAAGAATATACATGATTGATGATTCCCCTCTCTGTCCTTTTCTCACCACTGCTCAGCCATCTAACTTTCAATAGCATGATGGTCACAACACATGTTGCGTGGCCACTCTCATCTCGACAAGGTAAAATTTTAACCTCTAGTACTTTCTAATTAATTATAAACAAATAGAAATGTGCCTCGTTGAATTGTATATACTCTCCAATATTTGAGCACTCACCGCCAAACTTCAGAGCAAGCCTATGGGCCACGATATTTTCTGTCGGTCTAGCATATGACTTATGGAAAAATGTATTTTTATGATGGGTTTACTTAAACCCACAGATAAATGTACTATCCAACTTTGGATGTTGGCATAATTTTTCATCTATTTTTCTAATTATATGTTCCATTACAGTATTAAAACTAAACAATGTTTTAAGCCATTGTAATAACGACAAGTCGTTCAATACAATTTTCATAAAAATCTAATAATTTCTACTTTTACTATTTATCATATGCCTTTTTTTCTTATCTTTCAATCACCTACACTTGCACAAGATATTATTCCTAGCACATATTATATTCCTGGCAGATAATTTGTCTCTAATTCAGCTTTATTCCCATCAGTTAATTGCCGAGAATATTGGGTTATGGTGTAGCATGCACAAGACCTAACTTGAACTTGCATAATATAGGAAAGTTGAATTTAATACGATGAGCTGCAGCTTCTAGTTTGCTTTTTTTTAAAAAAAAATTGTTGGATTAATCTAGATCTGTTTGTATGCTTATATATAGATAATTTTTTTCATATTAGTGCGGATATACAACAAAGTGCATTTTATAAGTTAGTTTAGAACATAATTTGTTTCACAAAAACAAGAGAATAAAACATAATTATATTTTAACTTATTGGATATTGATTTAGTGTTGAAAAAAGTGATAAGGCAGTATAATATCATGTATTCAAAATTTCCTGGTGTGCAAGTGTGCAATGCATATCTCTCGACTCATCACACATGTCACAGCAAAACTATTGACACACCATGCCGTTTTTAGCATGATCAGCTGACACGCAAGATATCTTGCATTATGCCTGTGTTTAAGATGAAGCAAGTTCTCCTGGCCAATCATTGTATCTTTAAGTACTCTAATTTATACCCCACGCAGCAGCCAGAAGCAAGATGCAGTTCAGCAGTAGCACCACCAAGTGAATTTCTTCATTTCCTCCATGTTGTACACAGCAGCAGCCTGCGGTAGTTATCACCCCACCCCTTCTGACAGCGTAGGCACACATCGTCACATCGCAGCGCTGCCAAACCCGATCACCTCGGCAATAAATCCCCTCGATTTCGCACCTGGCGAGAATGACAGCGCGTTTTCGCCCAAGAATTCCATCAATCTTCAGGGCGCAGCAGCAGTGGGCGCCGGTGCTTGTGGTACTGCGTACTTACTCCTACCTGCGCTAACTTTGACGCGCGTCTCATGCAATTTACTCTGCCTCGATCGCCGGCGCCACCACCGGTGGCCGCCTGCTCGCCAGCCGGCCTGCGGCCATTTCAATGTAGGGTACATGGCTTAACTCTCTCTCGGCCGGCCGGGGGCCCAGACGACGCCGACATGCGAACTGCGCGCTGCTTGGCATTGATTTTGTCGGTCGGTTGATCGGTCAGTCAGTCAGTCTGGGCTGGGCTCCGTCGTCGTCGTCGTCCACCGATCGATCCGTATCCCGTCCTGGCGAGCGCACCCATGCGCGCGCCGGCCACCACCGCTCGTACGCGCGCGCGAACGTGCCTGCATGATTGTTTGTCAAGTGCCCCCATTCGTTCCGTGCATGCACGCGTCAACATCCGTGATCTATCCTTGCATGCATGCATGCCCCCCGCTAAAGCCAACGCCCAACCGGCGGCCGGTGACCGGCCGGATGGTTAGTCTCTGCCTTAATTTCAACGTCGGTTAATTACCGTAGCTAGGTTTCGTACCTGCGTGGTCCAAGAGCAAGCTAGCTTCGCTAGCTCCTACTCAGTGTGTTTCCATCGGCCAAGTTGATTGACGTGTTCATCTTGTACTATACTCGACCGCTGCTTCGTCGGTCGTTAACTCGTTACCACGTGCTTAACCTTTTACTGCTTAACCTTCTTCTCCCATCTGCGTTGGGAGTAGAGACCTGCAGGATGGGCAGACGGGAACGAATGAATGGCTCCATGGATGGATCATGGATGTCATCTGTACTGCTGCTGCAGTGACTACAATTCGCTGACGCGATTGATGTGCTGTCCCATCCATCCCGCGCACTAGATCCCTCGTCCTGTGTACACAGCACTACTGCCCTCCTGCGCGAGGCCTTCAATTCTCGCCTCCATCGGCCGCAGCTTAATTTGTTTCTCTAAACGCTTGAACGGAGACGTGGGATGAAAACGGGAAAAATAGTTGGAAATGATATTAGTTCTACGAAAATGATTCTCAAATAGTTGGAAATGATATTAGTTCTACGAAAATGATTCTCAATTGATCGGAAAATTTTTTACTCCTTCTATCTTAAAATAACTACACTTCTAGCCTTTATCATTTGTCTCAAAATAACCTCATATACTCCCCACGATCCGTAAAATAATGAGGGACAAAATTTGATAAACATAAATATGTATATGTTATTTTAAAAGTGGCATGTTTGATTGCTACATGAGAAATCATATATAGAACTTAGACGCTGTATGGTTGACGACGATGTCAAGATATCTTCGATTGTTCGTGCACGCATTGAACAGTTTGATGAAGATGTTGTTGCTGTTCCCGGTATCTTTTTTAAAAAAATTGTAACCTGCGTAGGGCAGTGATATTCTCTTTTCTCTTTAACAGATAAGGGTAATGAAAGAGCAAATAGCACATAGAGAATGCAAAAGGAAAACAAATGGTAGTTGATAGCTGAGGCCATGATGTAAAATATTTCATACATACCTCACCTAATACGGTCGATTTGACCCAATAAAGAGAACCAAAACTTTCTTTTGAAACAACCTGTAGAACAACAGAAACCAAATTGTTATTTTTCTTTTTCACTAATCTAAGGGACAGCAAAGAACGAATCATTGTATTGTTACTGCAGGCTTAAAATGATTAAAAGAAAGGATGTCGGCAAACGGGATGAAGTCATGTGGCTGAAGAACAGGGAAGAAAAACATACATGTGGGAACGGCATTGGACGTACGCACAGGCGGATAGTTCGATTTGGCCTGAGACGTACTCGATAATGCTTTGGTAACTCGATTTAACGATGTCTAATGAGGTTAGAGGAAAGGAAACCTGAGTAAATATTGGTGCCAGATCTAACTGGCCATTACATCTGTAATAAATGGCCTTGCCGTTTCACGAAGTTGAGGAGACAACAGGTGCATGGCGTCGCCCCGCACCGCACGTAGAGACACAGAAACGACACTTTGGTTAGGTGTGCTGAGGTAGATTAATTGGGCCACCTTCGTCCGCCAGGTAGGCTGAATCAAATGATCGGGCTATGGCGAGGAGCATAAGAAAGATCTGATGGTATACAGTGCTCATTCTAATTAATCTGACGGTTGGAGTTAGATGATGACGTGGACTCACAGATTTTGAGCTTTACAACAATAAATAATTTTTAGTGGGTGTCACGTATAGGAAGGAAGAAAGGATTTCTTCAATACCCCTCACGTAACCACCCATAAATACTACTTTTTCATTAACTAGGAAGGTAGGCCGTACACATTCGCACGCAACTTATTTGATGTTGCTTAAAATATTCTTTGACTCTATTTTAAGCATGTTTTGTCAATAATTTGTTTGGGATTGCTTTGAACGTTGGTTATGATTTTTTTAATTATCCTTACAACATATGAATTCTTGGAACCGTGCAGTTTTCAATTTGTTAGAAAATAGTGTCGCAACAATGTTGTTAGTTACTATGAAACTATCATTTGTACTATGTGTGTTTTTTTTGGAATATTAAGCATATCCTATTTTTCGAGCAACTAAACTTTAAAACAAATTTTCTGTTATACTATAGATGTATATATGGATTTTAGGATTATTAATTGAAGATATTTTTTATTAAAAATATGGCTAACAGAACTATTTCATCTAAAGACATACTTCTATTTACTTCTACTCACTCTTTTTTTTTCATAAGCTTATTTGCTGTGAAAAATAAATTTAATTTGAAATAAGAGCACAATTATATAAATATAATTAGTATGTGTAGAGCATTTATAAATGTTTAAGCGCCATGGACTAAGGTACACTTTTGTTATGTCAATTCTTATTATAAAGTATATTTTTATTGCATGAATTCTCATATATAAGTTTAGTATGAAGTACCCACATACCATGTGTATTTAACAGAAATCAAAGAGGAAAAAAAACATGATGTTACTCCCTCTGTTCTTTTACTTATTATTTAGGGCATTAATATAGTCTCCAAAATGTATAACTTATACATTATACATGTTGGTAAATAGAATTGATACTTTATCTCTATATGGGCCAAATAGAATGGTCCCTACATGTTAAGCATATTTATACGATGGCATAATCATCATTATTTTTTTCACAACTTGTTATAATTCTCAAATGACATGCAAAGCTCTAAGATATGACATGTTAGTTATTGACATTGTAAATGTAATTTAGTCGTGCATATTTAAAACTAATAACATATAGTGATATACTCTATATTGTCATCTTTTTCACAATTTTCATGTCTTTTGATAACATGCAAAGAATCAAAATACAATGTAAAATGTAATTTTCTTTTACAAGTTAAAATATAGCCAAT
Source organism: Oryza coarctata (assembly GCA_030770085.1). Lineage (NCBI taxonomy): Eukaryota > Viridiplantae > Streptophyta > Magnoliopsida > Poales > Poaceae > Oryza > Oryza coarctata. Next base: position 14,624,366 of record CM061471.1, read on the forward strand.
AAAGATTATTTATTGCTAATTTAATGGTAAATAATATAAAGGTGCAAATTTTGTTTTCAAATACTGTAGAGCTAATTTAATTATGACGTTTGTAAAGTGATTTAACTAATTCGTTCAAGCACGCTTACAACCGTGTTAGTGAGGAGTATGATATAGATCCATCGATCATGCCCAATACATTAGAATTCATACCAACTATAAAAAATAGTTTTGTGGAAGATATGAAACCGGAATACCTCAAGATAGGCCAATCTTATTACTATGTGAAGCAGGCTTAGCCCATGATACCAGAAAAATAGAAGATATAGCCATATCTAGATACTGGGTGGCTTGCTATAAATAGATTAAAAAGTCAAACCGTATATAACTAAGTTCCTGGTATATAACCTACCTCTCAAACTATAACCATATAAGACGGACATGAATACCTTAAGAAACTCAAATACAATACAAATAGTGTATTACCTTTTATTAAGATAACCTAATACTATATAAATCTTTGTCTTATATCACTGTCTAAACTTTTAGAATCGGCGTATAATCCCATATTAATCGTTACCGATATAAATAGTGGAGATCATGTCATCAAGTTGGATGGCTTTAATGACTGGTGCCACCGGCATCACCTTCATCTCCAATGGACTACCGCCAATCAGGTTCCTCGCTTGCTTGGAGAGCCTAGGCTTCACTGCCAATCCGATTGGATTAAACCAATCGGTTTGACGTACTAATCTATTAATTTTACATCGGTCTTATTTTTGGTATTAATCAGTCAATCTATTCTGTTCTTTGCATGCACCAACGGTGGTTGTGCCGAGTTCTTGACGAGGCAGCTACCGAACAAATCGCCGAACGGATTGCATCGATTCGTCAAGCCTCCTGACTACGTAGCCATCGTCAGCATAGCATATTCACGGCACGCATCGCTAACCATGCCAGTACTTGAAATATATTTTTATAGATAGATCAACTAAAGTCTAATCATAAGTAAAAATATATATTTTTGCGCATGGCTTCTAGCCCGTATGTAAAAAGTCAGCGCATACGATTAGCTACCTATAAAAATATATTTATTAATTAAAATTTACATTTAAAATTTATCCTAAATTTTATATCAAATTTATTCTAAATTATTGTATATACCATCAAAATAGCAGGTCATATATATATATATATATTACATCGAAAGATTTTATTTAATATATATATATATATATATATATATATATAAATTATTGTACACAAATATATATACATGCACTATAAATACTTAAATTATCACTTACTTTTTACAATAGTAAAATTACAATTTATGTGAACGATGGAATATCCCACTCGATAAGGTATTTGTAACTCTCTTATTGTATAGTGTTATTATGCATATTCTATCATCATGATTACCATCGCACATTCACACTCATATCTATATTCTTTTTAGTTTATAGTTTCCGAATGTATTTTAATATCTTCTTTTGAGACTAATCCTTCAACACATTGAAATCTTCTTTATGGCATGTGCTAGCCTTGAGATTTATAATAGGTTTAGGTACATGACTGGTTTATTTAACTTTATTGTCATGCTATGCTGTATTCTAAAAATTAAGAGTGACTCTAATTAGCTATTGATTAGAAAATGATTTAATAACAGTAAGATCAATATATGTTAACTTACATATATCAGATTGACGTCATGTATTTCCCAACGGTACATTACATACATGTTTCTAGAATCAATTAAAACCATGCTTCCACCATCTAAAAAGAGTTAATTTGATACCCAAGCTGTAATATTAGAGATGCTAAGTCTACTTGCTCTTGTATACCCATCGCCTCATCTGAAATGGACCATCATGGTTTGCCATAGAACAACATCCAAGACAGGAGTTATGGCTTACCGTTCTTGAGTTGCTCCAGCATATCTTCGCTGGTGGCAACAATTCATAGATCTATACTTATGGATCATGATAAAGCTTGGCTTTTTTGCTCTATGTATGCATTGGGCTTCGTGCTTAAATTCTTTCTTCATGAAAATGCTTTTACCATCCAACATTCCTTGTTCTTGTCTTTTGCCTAGTGGTCATAGGGTTTAATTTTTTGTGGTACTAGAGGTTTTGAAGAGGCTTCTCATAGAGTAGGCACTTTCTAGTCTTGAGAGATAATTGTTTCAATGGGAGCTAACACAGGATTTGCCAGGGAAGGCAGAGGTGTTGGTATCCTTTGAAAAGGTTGTCGTGGTGGCGTACAAGAGAGTTGGCCTAGAGAGAACACATCTTCCACCTCTAGGAGAGGATTTGCCACTGAAGGTTGCCGTAAGGTTGAGTCTGGTAGCCTCTTCGAGGGTTCCATCGACTTTGGCAAGACTATATCTCTTTTATACCAAAGAATAATCTGATCGACCACATCTCTAAGTTATTTGATGTCCTCGCTCGTTGGAATGTCAATATCATACATGGCATGATCTTTGTTAACATTTACCACTGCAACTTTGGCATAGTTCTCTACGAATAGCTGGTAGTGAAAAATGTGGCCCGACATTGCCCTACCTCTCGCAACCTCCATTGTTAGACCTACCGTTCCAATGGGGATGTGAAGCATGTATGGAGTGTCTTCCCGTTTGTCATCGATGAGAAACTTCAAGGCAGGAGAAGATTCAACGCTCATTGGTAATATGACCGAATCTATTTATGGCAACTACACTAAAAGCTAGCCGCCGTATGTCTTTATCTAGGGTTGCAGTTAGGAATATAGGCATGGAATGGCACTTGCTGCAAACCTCACAATTTCTTAGGCCATCGTTACCCATACTATTTCTTCTAGTGTCTCCTTGAAACAACATGTTTCTTATAGATTTGTGCATCTTGTATGAACCCTTATCTCCAGTTTAGCTTGGATGATATGCCACGCATGCGGCCACATGCTCAAAGTTGCCCAATGTGGTAGCCAGTTGGTCCCTCTTGCCAACAAACTTTAAAGAGCCATATTTCTTTCTCTATGCAATATCCTTTATCTTGTATGTAACTTCTTAGAGGATAGAGTCTAGGAACGCAATCTCACTAGAATCAGTGATCTCTAGGGTCCATGCGTGCACCTAGTTCCTGCTTCATTTTTTATAGTCCTCCATTGACACAGTTTAACCTTGCACTCTAAGTCATCATCGGTCTTTCCAACATAGCCACCTAAGCCTAATCAATGGTGAAACTTATTTTTCTTCATGAGTTCCGCCATATTCTTGCTCAGTGTCATCTTTTCTGGTGTGGTCATCTTCACCACTTTGGGGCTATCATAAGATAATGTCGGCCAGGTAGGTAATGTCTCCTCTCGCGATGCTTTCACGGTCCATTTGAGTCTATCTTCAGTGTCCATGTGTTTAAGTAAATTATTGAAATAAGTAAATTTTCTAATGGATCCGACCATTTATATGTAATATTTAACAACAATACATCCATTAAAATTCACATGTAAAATTAAACCAAACTTAAAACAACTAACATATAACATTTACCTAAAATACACTTATAAAAATGAACCATCATTCACATATAAAATTTACATCTAAAATTCACATAATATTTGACATTAATAAATCCATTCAAAATTTTACATCAAAAATACTTCTAAATCCACATAAAAAAATTAATACCAAATTTAGATTAATTTATGAACTAAAATTCACATCTAAAATTTATCATAAATTTCACATCAAAATTCATTCTAAATTCACATAAAAATTAGTCCTATGTTTCGCATCAAAATTCATTTAACATTTCCATATAAAATTCACATAAATTTCACACAATAAAAATTCCTTAAAAAATAAAATTTAACTTGAGAAGCGGTGGCAAATATGGCCAACTAGCCGACGGTGAGAGGACGGTGACAAGGCCGAGCGCATTGAGGCTGAGATGGTTAGCAAGGACGACGGTAAGGCCTAGCGGCTAGGCAGTGAGTACCGATTAACGTAGAGAGAAAGAGGTGACATCATAGGTCAGGGCTAGATGGCCAAGATCAGTGTGCACAGGGAAATAGAGGCCATGAACAACTAGGCATAGGAGGCCAACAACAGTGGGAGAGAGGAGGCTGAGGACGGCAAGGGCGAGGAGGTCGGGAGTGGCTGAGGTGGCTCGCGTTGAGGCGAGGAGCCTCAGCAGCGTTGACCGAGGCTGCGTGGGAGGAGCGATGGCAGCAAAGCGATCAGAGGGCGGAGGCTGGAATGCAAGGCGATGGTGGAGGCAGAGGCCGGAGACGAGAGAGGAGGTTGAGTGGTGAAGCGTGAACGGTTAAATTTTTGCCGCATGGCGACACAATGCTAGGCTTCAACGCAAGTGACTTGTAAATTTTTTGCTACGGCGTGTTTTATTGGGTGGACATAGGCAAGGGACGCTGTGCGCCACATGCAAGATTGGTTTTTGTAGGTGGCCAAAGTTACACGCCGCAGATGGCCTGTGCTTTTCGCCACCTCCAAAATTGCCCCTATTATTTATACTGCATAAAATAAATTTATATTTTAATTATTATTCGTATGTATTTTCACATACAACATGCATAAAATTTACACATTCACACAAATTATCAAATTACATATTTTCATCATCCATGCAAATTATTCTATTACAGATTGTCAATTTGAGATGTTTTTCGTCAATGTTACTCATCATGTATAATGGGATATGCATACTCATTTCATAGTTCGGCTTTCAGATTTCTTCTATGAACCTATAATAAGTGTTCTTCTATCTAATTTCGTGAAATGCCTCTACCCAAATGCCACTATTTTGGGCTACGCTCTTCTTATTCTTTGCTTTAGTATAAAATGTGTAACCATTAATGTCATTAGCTTACCAGTAATTGACCACACTTGATAGGCCACACGATAGCCTTTTCATAGTAATTGATTTCCTTTGTGGTTTCTCCGTCAGAAAGGTTTTGGTCTCTTAAGCACTCAACAAACAGATGCATGTGCATCTTCATTATCCAATCATTTGGGCGTTCGACATATTGCGATCGAATCTGGCTCAGGTGTTGCTCGATATATAGATCCAGTATCATGAGCTACTGTAAGACGCTAAAATACGCTTCTCGGACTGCTTTATAATTCTCATCAACGAATCTTTTCTTTTCTACGATCCTCTCCAATGCAATCTACCCTCATATCTAGATACCAGTGCACCAACTGCTTGAGTGTCTTTTAAGTAGTTAATGCATCACTCAATAACTTCTTCATTGGTGTTACCCTCTATCATTGAGCCCTCTAGGTGAGCACAATTCCATACGTAGCCCTTTAGAATGGTCATGTATCGCTCATAAACCCACATTTATGGCTGGTCACCACAAGATGGGATGCATATATCACTCGGCTAACCGAGTTTGATACTTGGTGTGCTCAATAGCTGGTTACCACGTCAAATAGGATCAAGGTACCACAACCCATTGGGCATTTATACTTTTGACTCTCACATTATTTGGTATTCTAATTTATCCAACAGTTGGGTGCTACATCTAATAAGTGCACCTAATGGGTGCACACTATTCTTTCTAAACATGGGAATTCTTGTTCTTGAATGTCTATTTAGTTGTTGGCCCTTGGCTTGGATCACCAAAAACCTTATGTGTTCATCGTACAAATCCCTAGATCAATAGCTAGCATGCACATATACATAGTTGATAATCATTGTCTACATTGTTTATAAGTCTTGCAATATTTAATATTACAAGGGTTACCTAAGTGGGACCCAAACAAAACATCCATGTCACTTACATTACAGAAGTCCAAAGCATATAGATAAGATAGTGGAAGCGAAGGAAGCAGCATCTCCTTTATTCACCCATAGGCATCAATTGGGGATACTAAGGCCCTACAGCGCCTTCTTCATGTCCTATTCTTCTAGGAATTGTTCATATGGATCAGCCTCAATTTCTATGTTTAAAAAGATTAAAGCAAGCAACTATAAGTATGAAATGTACTCAGCAAGCCACCTTGCAAAATGTTTAAATGTACACAGGTTTCAAGAATGACTTAGGGTTACTTTTGCATCAATCCAGATTTCATAAGGTTTTCCAAAAACCCTATGACCTACATACCATCTTCCAAGTCTTACCTAGACCGATCCACCGTCAGGCCCAATTTCCATATTCTCCACATTTCCAACGTACCCATTCCTTGGGTACCAACTCTCTATTTCTACCATTCCCAGCAAGCCCTATATCCATTTTGAAAATTATGAGACTAGTCAAGAGTAGTACAAGTCCTGGTGCAACTTTAACCGCGAGCACGGCTACTCAAATAGTTTATTTTACTCACACTAGAGTGGATGTATGCTTTACCCGCACTCTATGACTTGTCTAACACATAAGCCTAATCTTAATACATGAGACCAAGCACATCATGGTTCTTCAGGTCCTTTGTAGTAAGTGGTACCCACCACATGGACTATGCACCCCCATGCACTACCTGGTGTCCCACACTTGTAGCGAGGGGACTCCTAGGCTTTTGAGATTTTCAAAGGCAAGGGAATATTGCAACATTAATTAGGTTTACATTTTCATTTCTCATGCCTTGCATGACCATATCATGTCCCATTGGATAGATCAAGTTCACAACCACCGTGCTTGTTGGTCCTGCTCTACTTAGTGGCCTTAATCCACCATGTCTATATCCATTTGAGAAGATGCAGTCGTACTCAGTTCATTTCCTACATAACTTTTTAACTTGGTATTTAATTGATCAGAGTTGTCACTAGCCATTGTCGAACACCACCCAAATTTCATCTAGCCGCCCTAGTCTAAAACTATTTTTCATTAATTTTTGGTTTTGCAACACATTTTCATAGTTTTCACAAGGTGGCATTTCATGTCACCACCCACTTTTTTTTTCCAATAACCACCGCCCTGGTGATCATCCCCTATTCCATCTCACCAAAATATCAAAGGAGATAAACTAAATGATGTGGTGTGGCTAAGCAATGTCAATTATTTGACTAGGGACTCCATTATGTATTCATGGCATCAAGGTACTATAATCAATATAAATGGAGATATAAACATCAATATAGGTACACATTTAGACGTAGCATGCACATTTATTTTCAAATAAAAACATTTCCTAAATCTGAGTACAACATGCTCAAGGTAAAGGTGTGGTAGCTAGATTTGTGAAATTCCATCCAATCACTACACGGCGAGTCAGCCCATTGATCAGTGTCACCTCCGTTCATGCCAATCATCACACGCCATGTCAGTTGGTAGATCTGCATCATCGTATGGCTCCCGTGTGTGCGTGGTTCCTTGCTGATGTGTGCACTGTTGTTAACGCCAAAATTTGGAAAGCCCAGAGATAGATTGGAAAGACGATCGGCTTAAGCGAAGAAGTGTTTGATTGCTATAGGGAAGTGTTTGATTGCTATAGGGAAGAAGCCGATCGGATTGAAGCAAGGAAAGATTCGGTCCCAGAATAGAAGACTATCCAGATAAGACCGAGTTTGAGAAGGAGCCATGGAACCCACGGCAGGGTATTATATCTCATTAAATTGTATCTTATATAATTAGGAAGGTTTAGTTAGTTTAATTAACTACCTTAGAGATATTTTCTTTTATCTTTGTTAAGAGATAATGTCCGATGGTTGTTGTAAATGCATCGGACTCTGTAAACCCAGGGTATAAATATAGACCCCCCCTGGAGACATGTAATCATCATCCTTCGATCAATACAACTTCGGCGCATCGCCACCCTAGTCTATCTAGGTTTTTACCGGCAGGGTCTGGCTCTCGACGCGGGACTGCATCAGTTAAGTTCGATCTCTGACGAAGGGGTAAGTCCCACCACTATCTCGATATGTCTCGCTCTGTCTAAGGCTGCATCGATTAGGTTCGACCTCTTAGACCGATCGGATGTATCACATCACGTCTGTGTAGGATCTATCGGGCTATCAAGCTCTCTTCATTGTCATCGATCTCATGCTGTATCGGTTAGGTTCGACCTATGAGGCTACCGATAGTACAATGAGCTTTAGGCCTATAAGTCTCTGTACGGCGTTTCATCGGAGTGTTAGCCGATGAGTTATCTATACGTTGAGGATCACGCCCAGCGTATCGGCTCTTCGGCCAATATGTACCAGTCTTCAGAGACTTCCCTTGAGCGCCATGCCAAGCGCATCGGTCTTCCAACCGATATGCGCCAGTCTTCAGAGAGACATCCACGCATCGGCTAAGCCGATGGGTTCGCTTTGCCCTTACTTCAGCACATTCGATCCGGCGTTCACCGTCCAGTTGTCGTTGGCCTTGGTCTCATACTGTCTTGGTTAGGTCTGATCTTCGAGATTCGATGCTAGCGGCGTCGTAACAGCGGGTGATGGATCTCGTGCTACCATATCCAGAGCGGCATCGGCTTTGCAGCCTGTGCCTTTTATACGATTTCTTGCCAGTTTGTATATGCCTTCATCCGCTTTTCAGCTGATGAACGATCGCTACAGCTTCTGTCAACTTACAGGAGGGATCCTGCATGCCTTACTATTATCTGAATACACTCCTATGCCTCCATCGGCTCTGTGGCCGATGAATCGGGATCTCTCTTTCACTACATCCGAAGCCATCATATCATTCATTGACATCCGCCTACGTCCTCATAGGCTCTCTAGCCGAAGTATGAGTGTCCTGATTCCTATCGACGATCAGCCGATAGCAGGAGCCATCTGGACGCGGCGGATGACTAACCCGATCCTATCGGTAGCCAGCCGATAGCGAGGGCTCATATCGGCCCATCGTCCAATTGACTCGTTTGCCTCACCTCCTTGTCAATTGCAGGGTCAAATTGACTGGCACACCCGTATCCGCACCATCGCGCCGGAGCTGAGCAAAACCCACGGCTCCCGACGCGCGTACCTTGAGCCACGGTGAGAAACCGACCAACCTGCACTGGAGCTAAGCAGACCTCACAGGCGTCGGCGTTTTCGCATCGGGCATGCGGGAATCCAGCGCGAACAACTGCCAGCTAGGCTTGCTTGCTAGCCTTGAGAAGCATGCACGCACACTCATGCTCTCCAGCCCGACACTACATGTTGGGCCGCCTCTGTGCACTGGCGGCCCTTTGCTCCTACAAGGCCATTGCCGCTAGCTTGTCGCCGCCACGAGCTGTTTCATGCATAAGTGGGTCATCGTTGTTTAGACTATTGTGTGTGCTTGCATGGGCCAATTGTGCTGTTTGGGCCATGCCGATATTCTAGGCCACCTCTATCTCTCTATTTTTTGTTTTCTTTTTATCCCTAATTTTCTTCGTGAATTTCGGTGCTTGAACACTTGACCTTATAAAACTCGTTACAAAGACCTCTCCACACTATGTCCATCCACCATGTGCCACCTTATATTCAACCTTGTTATCCGGCATCTTTGATTACTAAGGATCTCAACTTCTTCCTGAGTCTAGTCCTGATCCACCGTTGACAAAGATTAACCTCTATGGACCTACACACAAACCGACCAACCAAACTATGGGGAATAGATATCGCAACCTGATCCACATATGAGAAGTAAAAGTTGTTTTAAAGTTATCAACAGAATGATTAGCATGTTGACCTTGCCAGTTTTGTTCTAGCCCTAACAAGGCATGTCGAGGGTGCACATCTTGGTGAAGAAAGCGAGATACACCACTTCATCAACAATGACAAGTACACTCAAGCCTCTAAGAAACTTTTGTAGGTGTACTACGAATGGCTCTTATGGAACTAAGGCGTTCTTGGCGCTCCTTTCTAACTTTTTTAAAGCAAAATCCTACAAAGTACATTCAAACTTGTTCTCCTAGAAGGCTTGGGTTTCTCTACAAACTTGGTTGTATCAACAAACTTGGGTTTCTCTACCATTTTGGTTGTTTAACAGGCTTGGGTTTGTCTATATACTTGGTTATGTCAATAAGCTTAGGTTTCTCTATAAGCTTAGTTGTATCAACAGGCTTGAGTTTCTCTACAATCTTGATTGTATCAAAAGGCTTGGGTTTCTCTATCAACATTTTAGGTTTAGACTTGCTAGACATAGGTAGGTTATATTGTTTTGGGTAAACAAGAGCTAGTATCTCCTATGAACCCGGCTAAATTGAAAAGCATGGGTTTTTTAGCTAGCTCTATGATGCCATCAGTGACACCTATTATCTTATGGATACTTCTCAGAGACTCAAGAAAGTTATAGCCTATGTCTTGGTTGTTTTTGCATACTTTGGATTAGCCAATGATCAAGTTAAGCTTTTTTTTTTCTTGGGTAAACATTTCTAAATACTACTAAAGATAGGTGTTCTCTTGGGTTATGGCTGCTCAAGATTCCTCACACAATACATAGTTCCTTTACATGCTAGCAAGAACTAGTCTAAGAGACATGAATAATGCACATGAACGAACAACTTTAGCAAAAGTAATAACAACTTTATCATATTTTAGTTCATATTATAAGGAAGCATAGTTAGAACAAATGAATTGAACAGATGCCTTTAAAGCATACATTTCAAGAAAGTTATTCCTTCATTTAAGCAAACCATATTGCTGCTTTATCTCATCAATTTTACTTGAAAGCCCAGGACAATTTCACAACATTTTATCATATCTTGTCCATGAAGGCTATCGATGTGATCAAACTTTTCTTTCCATTATTTTAGTCCAAGCTCAAGTAAGCCAAGGTTCAGTTTTACTTCATAGCAAACAAAGCAAGCAGTGCTACCACTAGTTGGGTTTTTGGCTCCTAAAGCATAAAAATCAATTCTATCCTTGAGGAGATTAAATTTTGGACAGATATGATGCACATGAAAGACAAGTATCATTCTCAGGAATCATGCAGTAAAGCCTACCAATCTCTAGTGCTATTCATTCATTCTCATATTTTAGTTTCTCAATTTTTAAGCATGGAAGACCTATACTTTTTGCTAATTGTGATCACTAGATTAGCCATACTTTCTCTACTAAGATCATCATCATTTGAAACATCATCAGAACAAGAATCATCATATAGATATTCATCTAAAGAGAAGATATCATCAAGACATACTTTTGAATCATCCTCACTCCCAAGTGCCATAAGAAACATGTTGATGAAGTCGTTGTTGTTGGCAAGACAACACATGCCAAAGAAATCCTTGTCATTTTTCTCTTGATTGTCATCATCGGTGTCGATGCCGCTCAGCTGGATCTCATCAAGTGCCACCAGTACCTTGTGGATCGCCTTCTTCATCAACTCTATCCATTACACCCTTGACCCTCGAATCGCTTGAGAGTCTTGTCATCTTCTTTAGCTTTGGGCAATTTGCCCAAATGTGGTTAGGCTCTCTGTACTCAAAATAAGTGTTTGGGTGGCTAGTCCTATCTTTCATCCTATTTCTCACATCCTTATAGGCCTTAGAGAACTTTCAAGTAAAAAGACTAAGATCATCTTTAGGGATCTCCTCTAGTTGCTCCTTGGAAATTGTGGGTAGAGTGGTCAGTGAAAAACCACCACACAAATGCGCTATGAGTATCAGAAGAAGTGCTAGAAGATAGATCATCTACCAAACCCACCAAGTGCTTGAGGACTTTTCGATGAAAAATATACATCTCATAGTTTTTTAGCTTTAAGTAAAGCTTGTCCATAATAAAGTTGCTCAAAGGCATACTCTCTATTATAGATGTAGCTTTCATTTCCCAAACACTACAATCAACATAATTCCAGAGACCATGGGCTTTCTCATTGTCTTTGAGAACCTTGTCAACTGATTTCAAGTTTGAAACAATCTTGTTAAAACACTTGAAGTAATCATCAATGGACTATCCAATGTGTATCTCATACTTCTAGTACTCTTTTTGGAATTGGTTTTGACGAACCAATTTAATCTTATTAGTACTTTCATGGAAGTTGCACAAGGTTGTCCAAATCTCACAAGCAGACACTAAGTGTTGTACACGGTTGAACTCAACCTATGCCAGCCAAGTGATCAATGCATTTTGTGCAATGAAGTTAGCATTAACATTCTTAAAATTTGCATTAGCAATTGTCTTATCATTGGGTATGGTGCAAGGCATTATCATTTTTTTCACACTTTGTATGCTAATGACCGGAGGTATGCTTCCATTCGAGCTTTTCAATAAACAAAATATCCTCCATCGAAAATAAGCACTATTGCAGATAATGTCTCCATATCATGGTTGATTGCCATGGTTATGTTATAATTAACCTAACCGATCTATGATACTAATTGAAGGAACAGAAAGCGCTATAGAGGGAGGTGAATATAGAGTGATTCACTTTACCTCTAAAATAATAACAAAATATTGACCTGTTTGACTTGTTAAAATCTGAGCTTTTGAAAAGATAGATCAAGATAACTATCAATAATCAATCTTGAAGAGTAACTATATGTAAGCTAGATCTTCAGGTAGACACTTTGTGAATAATAGGCATCACTTAGTTGAGGGTTTTTAAACACTATCATAAGTCACGTATGCCTATCACAAAAACCAAAATCTCTCACAAGATTCAAGCAAATGGTGCAAAAGGACTTTACTCTTTTAGAAACTTCAGCCCTCATGTTTTTTTGTGTAAGACAATATAGAAGTTGACTCCATTTTTATCATAAGGCAAATGAATACCCAAAAGAGTTAGAGGAAGAAAAAAAACTCACACCATAAGTATATAAAAAGAAAGAGTAATAACCATAATTTAAATTGTGGAATTTAAATTATGAATTTTAAATTATAGAATTTAAATTAGAATGAGAAAATTAATTCCAAAATAAGCACTAGTTCATTGATTAAAATATATGTACAGAACTTTCACAGAACATAAAAAATTCTCTCAAAAATTTTAAAAGAGTTCTCCAAAACTCTTCTAATTTTCTCTTATTTTCCTTACATAGCTCTCTCTAAATCTCTCCCTAATTCTCTTCAAAGATGCTCAAAGGTATAAACCATCCCCTTACCTATGCCTCAAAGGTGATTGAAAAACATAAAATGCCCCCTATGGCAAGACACTAGCTCAGGTGTAATCTCAGGCCTTGATTTGATAGATTGTGCCACATAGCCAGACACAACGATGATTATATTAACCGACTGACTATGGTAGAAAATATGCCGCCCCTCTAGCCGCTTCTCTTCTCATGTCAGCCGCCTTCCAACACGTGTCCTAGGGACAATCCCGTGTGGCCGTGCTCCTGCGCGCGTCTCTACCTGCGCCAATCACTACACACCGAGTTGGTCCATGTTGCCTCCATCCACGCTAATCACTGCACGTCATGTCTATTGGTCGATACACGTCGTTGTACGACTCCCATGTGCATGCACCCTAGCTGACGTGCACGTTGACTAGTTGGGCCTACTTGCTAGCCTCACACAACATGCCTACGCCCACACTTGCCAGGCCAACACCACACGTTATGCTGCCTCAAGCCATTGGCACTAGGACTTGTTGCCACGAGCCATTTCATGCGCATATGAGCCATTGTTATTGAGGCTATTGCCCATGCTTGCGTAGGCCGATTGTGCTGTTTAAGCCATACCAACATCGTGGGACACCTCTATCTCTATCTTTTTCTTTTCTTTTTATCTCTAATATTATTCGTGAATTTTTAACGCTTACACATTTGACTTTATGAAACCTATTACAAAGACATCTTCACACGGTGTCCGTCTACCGTATGCCACCTTGTATTCAACTTTATTATTTAATATTCTTGATCACTCCAAACAGTAATTACACTGAGTCTTATTATGATCCTCTTTTAACCAAGGTTAACCTCTAATGAGCTACATATATACCGACCAACCAAACCGTAGGGAATAAATATCGTAACTTGACCTAAATCGTTCATGCTTTCGTTGACAACCGCCAATTCTTCAAACCAAATTATAATTCGATTATCGATTTGCTTTATTCTTGGCCAGGAATAACATCACACATGCATACAATGTGCCTCGAGACACGTGCAGCGTGCGTGGTGCACATAATTTTGGTTCGTTCCTGTTTTGAGTGTCACGGAGGGGACAAATAGAAAATTGTATCCTTCCAAAATGCTCACTTGCATAATCACACTGCTGTTCAATTTATGTAAACTAATAATGTGTTTATGTGTTACAACTAAATCTTGGGGCGAAGAATGTGCAATTTTGTTTTTTCTACTATCTTTTTCTTAGTAGGCCCGTGGTTTTCATGCGGGTCCATTGTTATTTTTCTGCACGCAGTGGGGTAACGGAACTTCTTGGCATGATGGAGGGGTGAGCTAGACGAAACACTCATCCCTTAAAGTAACAGGTCACATGTAACTGTATCTAGAGAAACGTGGTTTAAATTTTTTTGAGATGTGGGACAGAACCAAGTGGTTTTTATACGATGTAGGATGGGGTGAAAACAGGAGTACTAGTTATAGAGATACCTCCTTCGTCCTAAAAGAAGCTATTTTTATCCTTTATATTCTCTCATCTCAATCGATCACAATTATTTACTATTTAATTAATGTATTTATTTTATCTTCTCAATCAATCATAATATTTGTCTGACTATTTCTGATTACTTCTTTAATTCCTATAAAAAAATTTAAAATACTTATATTTCATAACTGATAAAGCAGTAGAGATTTATAGTCAAGCATCCTGATTGCATCTTCAGTGTTACTTGTGTACGAGATGTTTACTTGGTGGGTGTCCTACTTGCGAAGCGTCCATTAGGGATTCATTTTTCTGGGGCGCTCGATGTGGCTAAGCAAATCCCAAAGTTAGACTCGCTTATGTTGATTCTAAGCAGATTTCTCGGGTGGGGAATACATCTCGTCAGTGAGACAGTGACTCAAGTACTTTTTCAGTCAAATTTTATTCGTGGTTACCCTAATAAGGAATTAAACTTTTTGAAGGAAATGGTTACCCTAATAACAAGAAGTTGGATGTTTATGCATGATCAGTGTATTGTTACCTCTATGGACTAGAAACAATTTATCCGTTCCATTATTCCAAGGCAATAATCGTTCCATTCCAAAGGCAATTTATTAACCCTCGGCCTTTGCAGAAAGTGGCAAACGCCACCGCACGCAGCCCCGACGAACAAGGGTCCTTCCGTGACATCGCCATCACAGGCCGGCCTACGGCCCATGCATGGCCTGCCTGCCTGCCGCCAGGCCCAATGCACGGAGAAACCTCGAGCAAACATGTGTGCAAGGCCTTCTGCCTTCCGATTGACCGGGGGTGTGTATATTTTCTTCTTCCGTGGTACAAGAACATCAATAGCCTCATGGAATGGAACATGAGAGTTAGCACTTTGGAACTGTGCTGCTGTGGATCGAGCGTATGTCTTCGGCTGAGCTGCAAAGGAACTCATCTGCAGTGAAGCTGCTGTTGCAAAATGGTTTCTATGATCGATTGGCTCCCATGGTCCCATGAGAGATGAAAACGAAACGGTAGCATCTCTAGGCAAACAATTCTCTGTTCATCACGAATTAATCATATTTACCAAGAATATCAAATTTTATGTATAACTATAATCGAAAATAGATAAAAATGATACCACTATTATGAAAACAATGCTCCACGAGTTGACAATTGCTGTCACCATTTTCATCCTTCCAATCCCTTGAATTTCTTTCCTTCACAAAAGGCTTTGAAATATAAAATATGTTTTTCCAGTGTTTTTAAAAGTAAACTTATTCAACTGTCGTGATATAATTTTTTGTGCTAGTCCCACAGAGTTATTTTACCACATTATACTATATAAATGTGTAAAAAGTATAAAAAATTAATGATATATTCCTAAACAATTTACATTAGTTCAACCATTTTTCATTTGTCTTGATTGCTCCACCTTGTTTAATACCAAATAAGTTATAGAGCTGATTTATACAGTTTTGTAAAAAAAATCATATATATTTTTAAAAAATCCGCTTCAGTCTTGCACAGTCACTCATATTAAGTTACCAAACGGAATAGATAAAATTAAGAGTAAATTATAATTTGAATAATCTTTTATTGTTAAACTTTAAACTAGTCTTTAACCGATCTTTTTTTACTTTAGACTAGTTAACTTGATTTTTTCACTTTAAACCATCCCATCTTTTCTAGCCATGTCTAACCACTTCTCAAGTGATGGTAGCCTAGCACATGAATGAGTGAGTTCATCGGCATGCTAGAGCTGCTAATGTGCTCTAGGTCATTAATGTGCTCGAAATAAGAAGTCTGGGTTGGTTCAAATTACAACAAAGACAAAATTATCTAGTCCAAAGTGAAAATATGTGATAAGGGATGGTTTAAAGTAAAACATTAACAATAAAAGATAGCCCGAACTACCATTCACTCTAAAATTAAATATAATTAGACAATAACATTAACTAAGTGGTGTTTGGCTAATAGGATAAGAGGGACAGAATTGGTATAGAGAAATATCAAAACATATTTTTGAAGAGGCATTATTTTCCAAACCTATTAGCCAAACATTGATACCTAAGAGCTAAATTTTGCATTGGTTGCTTGTCAGTTTGTCGTTTGTAGCTAAAATTTGAATTTTGCCATTAATATTAAATTATTCTAGGCATTTATTTTATCGCAATCTGTTTTCTAACCTCCACTTTTAAACCACTTTTAAAGCAGTAGAAGTATAAAAGTTCTATCAAACAATCATTTTATGTTGTTTTTTATAATTTTTTTACGGCTTATCAGCTCAATCAACTAGGCTATACCTAAAAGAGTACTAGTATGTGAATCAGAGGCAATTAGCCATATTTTGAGAGACGAACTTTAAGCAAGGTTGACTCCTTTGTTGGCCATGTTCAACATGGTTAACGCCTTACCGGACTACCGGGTGGAACTGAATTAAATCGCGTTTGGTGTGTCACACAACAAATTGATGGAGGTAAATGGGCTCGACTTTGAGCGCAAAACAAGTTTGGGTTCAGCCCAACTAAAACCCCCACGGATCGGAATCCCCAAATCCTGACCCGCCGCCGCTTCCGGCGAGGCCGCCCGCCATGCTCGCCTCCGTCCGCTCCCTCCGCCGCCTGTCCTCCTCCTCGTCGTCCTTGGCCCCCAGCTCGCTACGCCGCCTCCTCCTCCACCGCCCGCTGCCCCCGCCCCCTCGGCCTCCTTTCCCGCCCCTCCAAATCCTAGCCTGCGGTCTCCTGCCGCACCTAGCCGCGCGACCTTGGCCCCGCCGCTTCTCCACCGCGGCCTGCTCGTCTACGCTCTTCCGCGTGGGAGAATGCGGCGCGCCGGGCGCCACCGCGATACCCGAGGCGGAGCGAGGCGAGGAGGAGCGTGAGGGTGAGAGTGAGGATGGAGGCGAGGCCGACCCTTCGGCGGCGGTGGCGAGGCATGACACGGACGCGTACGCGGCTGTGGAGCTGGCGCTGGACTCGGTGGTGAAGATTTTTACGGTGTCCAGTAGCCCCAACTACTTCCTGCCGTGGCAGAACAAGGCGCAGCGCGAGAGCATGGGCTCCGGTAAGCTTAGCGATCTCAGCCGCGAGAGTCGTGAGTAGTGTGTTTGCATCCATGCTGATGTGGTAGATGCATAGCTGCCCTGAGTATGCCATTGCAATTTTGATTTCATGGATTGTTTGAGTGTTAACTTGATGTTGATTCGTATTAATTTGACCTTTTATCGGGGATCAGCAATGATTTCCTGTTTTCAACTGACATAGACAGTGCGCCCAATTTATGTATTTCTGTTAGCATGTATGTACTTTGTACGATAAAATGTGCCTTTTAGCTATAGTTTTATGGTAGTCACATGGAGTGCCCCTACTATGTTTCATGAAGTTTTGAAATAACCGTGCTATCATATAAGCTAGTCATTTGTGGGTTGCTATGTCAGTTAAATTGAGAAAACCTACTGAAGCTGAGTTTGTTTTGGTTCATCTGCTAATGCATGTCTTTGTTGTAGGATTTGTAATTCCTGGGAGGAGAATTGTCACAAATGCTCACGTTGTTGCAGACCATACCTTTGTTCTTGTGAGGAAGCATGGATCACCTACTAAGTACAAGGCGGAAGTCCAGGCTGTTGGCCATGAGTGCGACTTGGCTCTTCTGAATGTTGATAGCGAGGAGTTTTGGGATGGGATGAACAGTTTGGACCTTGGAGACATTCCCTTCTTGCAGGAAGCAGTCGCTGTGGTTGGCTACCCACAAGGTATCAACTTTGAAACTAACAGTCCTATATCATTGGCAGTATTTTGTGCTTAGATGTTAAACTTGATAGCTATATGATTTCATCCACTGAATGCATTGAATTCGGTCTATTCATATGCCATACCCTGACCATCTAGTTCGCATCGGCATACTGTTGTGTTGTAAATGAATGACAATGATCTAATTGATCACAGAAAGGTTAGTTAACAAAATTGCTAATGAAATTTTACACATGTTTGATAGAAAGTGAAATTTACCCTATGTTTGTAACCTATTTTTAACATTCATATAGATAATTTGTTGTGCTTTTAGATTCATCGTCATGAGATTATTTCCTGTTAGTAGCACCAGCATTTTTGATGTGGTAGATATTCTTCCTAGCTTCACGTTATAGCACATGAACATCTGGCACTACATGCTTATCTGTTGAGTGATACCATGCTGATCTATGCATGCATGTTTGCACATTTGATTCTGATAGATTAAAATTTGCTCGTGCTGCTTTTCTGGCTCCAATGCTATTGCTAGCATGAATTGCTATATAGGATCTTCTCAGCTCTCACTGTAACTATTTTTGTTAGAAAGAAAACCATGCAAAATGTGAACAATTTATAATTCTGGCTTTCTATTGCTCAGGGGGGGACAACATTTCTGTCACCAAGGGTGTGGTCTCTAGAGTTGAACCAACACAATATGCGCATGGTGCTACTCAGCTCATGGCCATACAAATAGATGCAGCTATCAACCCAGGAAACAGTGGAGGGCCTGCAATTATGGGTGACAAAATTGCTGGAGTTGCTTTTCAAAACTTATCAGGAGCAGAAAACATTGGGTAGGTTTCTTAAACTAACTTTCTCATCATGCACCAATTGAACCCTTGCTTTACCTAGAATACGTAATCCTCCTTTTTCAGGTATATTATACCAGTGCCTGTAATTAAACGTTTCATCTCTGGAGTGGAAGATAGCGGTAAATATTCTGGTTTTTGTACTCTTGGAATATCTTGCCAGGCCACAGAGAATATTCAATTAAGAGAGTGCTTTGGGATGAGGCCTGATTTGACTGGAGTGTTAGTGAGTAGAATAAATCCTCTATCTGATGCTTACAGAGTTCTAAAGAAAGATGACATCCTTCTTGAGTTTGACAGTGTGCCTATAGCAAATGATGGCACAGGTGAGCTTACATAACTGTGTTCTTTTACATATTTTGGTTTCATATTTCTGTGTTATGCTACCTGGTAGATTGTAGCATATAACTATCCTTGGACACAAATATTTTGTATGCGTAAAATACATATTTTTTTTTCACATCAGCTTTTGTGCAAATCGATAAATATATGTATGTACTTTACTGAAAATTAGATGTAGTATCTCAGCTTCAGCAACTGAAGATAATGACCTTTTTTAATGCCTGCAGTCCCATTTCGAAATAGGGAGAGAATCACTTTCGATCATCTGGTGTCCATGAAGAAGCCTGGGGAAACAGCAGTTCTCAAAGTTCTAAGAGATGGCAAAGGGCATGAACTGAATGTCACAGTTAGACCTGTGAGTACTTGTAATGTTACTTATATGTTTTGATTAACCAGGGTGGTTTTTTGTATTTTTCTGCTGGTTACTAATATGATTTAATTGCTATTCTCTTTTATCCATACACCAAGTTTTGCTAGGCGTGGTAATGGACTCAACCTTCTCCAAACTTGTAAATTGTAATAGAGTTATCTATATTGAGATTTTATGTGATCAGATGTATCAGATATCTCAATGATCTCTGTAGGCCAATAATGATAAACAAATTGGACCCAATTATTGTGTGCACATGCTTCCACGCCTATGTTTTGCATTTATCATTTCTCTTTGCAGTTATTTGACCTGTTCAAGTGCTTTTCACATACATACACTGGAAATGATCTTATGTATGATTTCTTGTGCAGTTGCAACCTTTAGTCCCTGTACATCAATTTGATAAACTACCCAGCTACTACATCTTTGCTGGTTTTGTTTTTATCCCACTGACCCAGCCTTATCTCCATGAATTTGGAGAAGACTGGTACAACAATTCACCACGTCGACTGTGTGAACGGGCACTGAGAGAGATTCCAAAGAAGGCTGGTGAACAACTAGTTATCCTATCTCAGGTACTACGCCATCCTTCTGCTTCAAGATCTTATGAGTATTGAAGGAAACATTCTGCATTGCACCATTCTGTTGAACTTTTCAGTATCTGTTCTCACCGAGTATTGTGTGTCTTAGGTTCTCATGGATGATATCAATGTTGGCTATGAAAGGCTCGCTGAACTGCAGGTACATTGCTATGCAGAATTCCTTAGTTCCCACTACCCAAGAACAGACAAATTCTTCATCATTCTACATTTCTAAACATATGTAGTGTCGTGTAGGACATATACTGATGAAGCTTTATAATATGATCAGGTAAAACAGGTGAACGGTGTGGAAGTGGAAAATCTGAAGCATTTGTGCAGCCTCGTGGAAGGCTGCACTTTAGAAAACTTGAGATTTGATCTGGACGATGAGCGGGTGATCGTCCTGAAATACCAGAACGCGAAGCTTGCCACATCCCGGATCTTAATGCGGCACAGGATACCATCGGCCATATCTGCTGACCTTGTCGATGAACAGGGGAATAACGGTGAGGAGGCAACTAATGGTGAGATGGAGGCATCATGCACTAGCTAACACATATTGGTTGTTATGCATACTTAGCTAGGCGATTACCTGGGGAAGAATAGATATTAGCACGGTTCATTTTCCAGAGACAGATGCAGTGAGGCTAGGACTGCCCGGAGCTGTGCGTTGGTTGCAGCGATTCCTGTTCGGCCGTCTCAGTTTTGACGCGAGGGGGTGGGAGTTCCTCAGCAAATAAGAAACCAAGTTCTTCAGCCTGATATGTACACACATTTATCTTCCATTCTTTCCCACTCCCAGTATTTCTCATTCTTTCACCACAAGTGTCGTGGCACGTGCACCCCATATCGAATTCAGGTTATGTATCATCAAGAAACGAAGCATATGAAACATGAGTCACAAGTTTACAGCTCGGTGAAAACTTACTGTTCGTTTCAAGCTTCTCATGTTCTTTCTTGGTAAATTATCTCCCTGTCTCCCTGGCCGTTGCTGCTCTACGTGTGCAGGTAATTTTGGATGGGGCGTGCAAGTGCGGACTTGTGTTTCTGGGCCACGATGGGTCTTGTGGGCGTAAATATATTTGGGTCAACCCACGTGGGCCTATCCAGCTTCCTAGTCTCTCTTCTACGGCTGCGTTGTGCTGTGAAAAGACTTTTTTGACACGCAAAACAGCGCGGTCAATTAATATATAATTAATTAAGTATTAATTAAAAATTAAAAAATAGATTAATAACAGAGATTTTTTTTAAAAAAAAATGAGTATTTTTGTCGGAAACTGAAGAGGCGAACGCAGCCTAGTTAGAGTTCACTTTGCCAGGACAAATATGTCCCCGAACTGAAACGCCCGAGTAGATTAGCCTCCTGCCGCGCCGCGAAGCTCCGTGAGAACCACCGGCGCATTCCGGTGTGATTCTCGCAGCAGCAGCAGCAGCGGCCACCTCGTGAAGGCTCGAAGCCCATCTGAGAAGGAGGGAGAGAGGCTGAGGGCGTCTCGCGGCGGAGCCGGCAGGATGGCGCTGCGCTGCTGCTCCTCCTCTCTGCCCGCGACCTGTTCGGCGCTTTGCCTCGCGGAAGCGGCGGCATCCCCCGCGCGCGCCGCGAGCCTCTTCGTGCGCGCCGGCACTCGCCAGCGCGCCGCCGCGAGGAGGCTTGTGCCCGCCCGATGCGCGCGGGAGGGCGGCGACTCCAAGGCGGTGCAGCTGGTGCTCGGCAGCCGCGCGCGTGGCAACGACGGCGACGAGTCCGACTCCGAGTCCAGCGACGACGAGGACGATGAGCCGATGCAGATGACGGACGACCAGAGGAGGACGCTGCGGAAGATACGGGAGATGATGGACCGGGTGCCCGAGACGCGGGAGATCACGGACCCTGCGGAGAGGAAGGCCAAGATGCTGGAGCTGCTGACCAAGTACCAGCTCGTGGTCGAGGAGTAGGGCCCAAACTGGCCGGAGGACACTGAGGACGGCAATGGGTTCAACCTCGGCCAGTTCTTCGACAAGATCACCATCAAGTCTGAGAAGAAGAATGATGATGAGGACGGTGCTGCGGGGAATCAGAGTGACAAGGAGATCGTTTGGGAGGACGACAACTACATCAAGCCAATCAGGGATGTCAAGACGATTGACTGGGATGACGCTGTCTTCACGGACTTTGTCCTTTGATTGTGCTTGTTCATAATCGATACAAAAGGTATAATTCCTTCCTCCTACTTATATACTCCTGCAGTTAAGCTAAACTTATTGGATATATGCTGTATACCATATTCTCATGATATTTAAGAACTCCATGTTAGTTCTACTTTGAACATCCTTTTGGTTGAAGAAAATCTTGCAAAGTTTGTGTAGCATATAATAATTTACTATTTAATTAATAAATGTGTCGCCAAATATTAGTTTAACAAAGCACGAATATTTCCTTTGTAGACCGCAGGACAATGAATGGCAAGGGATCAACTCGTTAAGGCAATTGAGATGTTTTGGGAATACAATCTGCCTTCACCCGGGGTACTATTTCTATCAACTTTCTTTTACCTTTGTAAACCGCATAGCAGTTGCCTTGTCGCTTCTGAGAGCACTGTTGACTGTTTTGGTAACATCTTCAGTGCATGGCTGTAGATTCCTGTGCGGAACCTGACCTTGTGAAGGCCCTGAATGTTTCTGGTTTCCCAGAGGTCCTCTTCACCAATGCATGGAAGATAATTCACCGTGACAAAGGTATTTGTATGAGCATAGGGACATATGCTATGTTGTTCTAAACCCTCAGTTGACCAATTGTCTCATGAAGTTTCCTGAACTTTATTCTCTTCGTTAGTTGTCCGATCGGCTGAGGAATGGTTGAGAATGATGGCATTCTTCTACAACAAAGCAGCAAGGCAGATGGTCAGAGTCAAGAAAAGGTCCCTTTGATGTCATGAGAACAGTGTGGAGGTGTAACCTGTAGTTGTATTTTACATCAGTATGCTTACTAGAAATTTAGAGTTTTAAGTCAGTGCACATTTTTAGATGTCTTCATATGTACATCTACTAGTATGTTCTTGCGATAGTGAATTGCCATCTTAATCTGCTAGTGGCATAGAATAGATATATTCATAGCGCAACAAGATTATGTTCATGTGCTGTAGGATTATGGTTTATGATATCTATGTTCCAATGTGCAACAACATGTCGAGTTGTCGACCTAGGTGTTTTATGCTTACATTGTTTAACACTTTGAGAAAATCAGAAAAGTAGGAATCTCTGTTCAGAGTGCGTACAGACTAGCAAAGCATCTGAAAGAGATCCTGATGATAACCGGCAATTTCGGTGCAGCATTTGGAAGGTGAAAATTCTGCAGAAAGTTCGTGTTTTTGCTTGGAAATTGGCTAATGATGGTTTGGCCACAAAGGTGAATAAATGGAAGAGGAAGCTAGAAGTGCTGAAGACATGTGATGTATTTGTTGGCTTGTTGCTGTCTGGCTGCTGACTTATTTATTTCATGCCATGTTCTGATCGCATGCTATCATGAGTTATTCATTTCATGCCATGATCTGATCACATGCTTATGTATCAATTGGAGAAAGGAGAACCTGGTTTGTGTCTGACTGCCTCTAGACCTCTTCCGAATGAAGCCTGACAAATTACGAAATCCTTACTGGAAATGAGATTACTGAAAATTATGTTACTTTTATGTGAGTTGAATTACTGTTGTTACAAATATTCTGGAATCAGACAACCAAATCATTGCAAACATTTGCAATTCCGAGACGGAGAATTTTTCTTGAGAGTTCTCGTAACTTTAAATGTAGAGGCAAATTATTCTACACATTTTCCTTAAGCTGATGTGGCTTAATCGAACTCCTGGATTTCTCATCTAATGAGATGATTTGATTAACGAGAGTCAGAGATAGAACAGTAAATATGGTGGAATTTTAAGTAATAATAATAATACGAAAAGAAATAGAGAAAAATTGGGATATATGTATAGAAATTCTAAAAATATATATTTAAATAAAAATTATTTAGAAAAAATGTAACCGTGATGAAGTCTGTTAGATTTTTACTCTAATTTTACTTGAGACTAAAGTCTATAGTTGTTGTTTTTATTGTTATTGTTTTTAATGAATATATGTAGAGCTCGTATTGAGGACGTGGTGAATGCTAATATGAAAGTTTAATATTGAGGATGCGGTGAATGCTAATATGATAGTATTTGATATCTCGGTACATAGGTGTTTAATACTGATTCTTAGCTAATCCTAATAAACTTTAGATTTTTCTAATGTATTTAACAAAAGATGTAAATTATTTACATTATATATTAAACGTCCTCCGTGTTTACCGTATCCGTCTTATTCTAACCATAAATTAATTTTAATTAATTATATTATAACTAATTTACTCAGTAGTATAATAATATTTTTGAAAAAATTGATTTCGAAAATCTTAAAACATGATATAGTATTCAAAGATGTTATAGAAATAAGATGTATTTATACATATAGATGTTTATATAAGCTACCGCGTCTATGCCGTAAAAAGAAATGTCAATTATTCAGAGAAAATGCTACTAATAAACTGTTGAAAGAAAAGAAGGAAAAAAAAAATGTACTGCTCCTTTCTAACGAAGGCACGATCGCACGAGTCGCTCACCGAGCGGCGCAAATCTCCGTCGGACTAGAGTCTGTCCCGCCGGCGACCCGCACCGCAAGCACGCGAACGCGCGCCACGAGTTGGGGCCAGCGGCCGGCTATACGGAGGGGAAGCCTTTTCGCCTTCAGGATCGGGTCGATTCGATCGGCGGGCTATCGCGTCTCGCCGTCGCAGCTAACCGGTGCGCGCGGCGATGAATTCGGCTCGGCCCAGGAGGGTTTCCATCAAGTCCCGACTGGAGAGAGGAGGTTCGTTCACCCCCGACCCCCATCTCCCCGGCGGCGTAGTGTAGGCGGTTCTAGGTCGACATGCCCTGCGCGGGCGAGTGCTAGAGGCGGCGTGAATGCTACTGTTGGATTGTGGAGCGAAGGGGCTTGGGTGCCAGCGCCATGCGGACAAGGTGCTGCCGATTGCCGCCGTGATGCGCGCAAGGTGTTCGGTCGATTTCCTGAGTGAGCTGGTGCCCTAGAGATGAGCTGCCGAAATTTTTTTCTGCTACTTTGTTAAGATTCACCATGCTAGGGGTAGGATTTATGGGAACATTGCAGTTCGGATGAGCTATCTGTTGATTTTTGTGTTTCCTTTTACTCAATTTGTCAGTAACTTGTGCTTATTCCCTATTGTGCTGCCCACAGCTTAGGATCAATTGTCTGAAAAGAGTTCAAGAGGAGGGAGTCCACTTTCTTTGGAAGAACATGATCCATGGGCCACTTCCTGCTAGTGACATGGTTTCGAAATTTATTACTCTTTTCGTCAACCCATTGTACGGTTTCATACAGTCTATGCACCGAAAGTAAATAATGAGTACATGCTCTGCTGTTGTCAATGGAAATTCCCACTGTAGTTTAATGATTTTAAAGGACAAGTACCGCCCCAATCTTAATAAAAAGGTACGCAACAGCGTATTCCAGAAAAAAGGACAAGTACTCCAGATAAATCTGTCCTTCTATGTGATACCATTCCTGAATACTTACAGTATGCTTCTTGCAGCTGGGAAGTCAATCATGTACTTTAATGTTACTTATCATTGCTCTCGTAATCTTTCTTATCAATCTGAGGCGAGATACCAAGTTAATTGGTTCAAATTTGACATTCAAACTTAATAGCACTTAATGACCATGGAAATAAAAATGTAAAGGATTCAAAATTTATGATTGATTAACTACTGATTGCACACACATCTAATGATTGATTAACCAAAAGTGAATTGATTTCTGATTCTGGTTGTTCCCATTATCTCTGTAAAGATCGTATTGAAAAATAGGTACCATGAAGATGACCATTATTATAGAACTGAATACATTTCCACTATCCTTAGTCGATAAACATGATTCACTAATCCTCTTCATGCTAACATGATTTATATTAATTGAATATCTTTATGTATTTTGTACATCTGATTTACCTACTTATGTTTGACTGACAGATAAAAGTCGAATCTGCAGTCAGGGACATTATCTCTGATGAATTAGAGAAACTCACGCAGCATGGGGATGGAAAAGAGGACCAAGAAGCTGATATGATATGGGAATATCAAGGACCACAGACAGCTAAACCTGTTGAGACTGAGAGTGAAGATATGTTATTTGAAATGGAAATACTTCTTTACAAAGATCTGAGAGAAGAAATCATTCGAAAAGGTACATTTTCAAAATCTTTCTCTATTGCTATGCTGCTCAAGCACTGCTCTTGCAATCTGCTTTGTTCGTGTTCTCTCTGGAGTTTTAACTGAAAAAGCAATCAAATAAACTGTTTTTTTTACAAATTGATATCTATTTCTTTACAACCCAATGGACAATACTCTCAGATTCATATCACATGGCTGCTCAAAATTTCATTTATCTTGTAGATAAAAAAATTGTTTCGGTTAAAACATTTCTTATTTATTGTAGAATTGGAGGCCCTCGATGAGGAAGATGAATACTTAGCTCAGGCTGTTTTTGACCATATGTAATTAAATGATAAGGAGGTATGGTTCACTGTGCATGTAGATCAGCAGATCGCTTGTTAGTTTTTAATTAAATAAATTTATACTGTATATACCTGTCACATAATTGTTCTCTGTGCTTAACTTTGTCTTAGCTCAAGCCATTACTTTTTCTTTGAAGTGCATGCTAGAGCTATATTTTCTATATGATTCTGTAATTATTTGTGTAATCTTATTGTATACCCCACATAATATTGTGATATATTGATAATTGAAAATGTAAATGGTTTAGTGTTGATGGTAGGATCTGACAAGAAACAGCTGAATTTCCATGTAGGAACAGGAAAAATTGCCATCGTCAAAACAGGGTATTAGACTATTAGTGTTCTGGTTGGGTTCTGTTGCTTGGTCACAAATGCAGCATATCTGGCCATGTCAATCATATCTATTGCTATTCTTTTCTATTATCTTTCCTCCTTCTGTTTTGAACAAATAATTGTGCTATACCTGATATCAGGCAAATGTTAAGCTCTGGTGCCCAATTTGCAAACAAGGAGAACTACGAGAAATACATAATCTCATATACCGTACTTTGTGGTAGTTCCGGTTGGCAACTTTGTATGTCTTCCCAATACATTGAGATGGTTTTTCATAACATTATTGTACCAAAATTTATAACTTTAACTGTTCAATCAGATTAATCTGGAATTCTTGCAGGAAAGGTTGGGTAATGTGCATATGGAGCATTTAGATAGAGGATGCAAATCAGTACCCAAGTTCTGCTTAGACTTGTTTGAGTTGACTGCACTCTAGATACGATGCAAAGAATGTAACACTTTTGATGTCATGATATAAATAGCTACAATGCTGATGAAGACCATATTACGGACTGTAGTATAGGGGGGATGTCCATACTTTCAGAAGTATTTTTTGCCCATTTACTGTTAGGTCAACTGCGAACTTATTCTTAGAAGAGGATGCACATCAAGGGAGGCCTCTGTCCACTTTTTGTGTTGAGGTGATCGAACAGTGACTGTGCCATCTATCTCTTTCTTGTTTGATTTTCTCCTTCACGTAAAGAGCTAGAGTGCAGTGTAATTAGCCAGATGAGTTTGGTCAATATTTTGTTGCCAACATACATGAAAGTCAGCAAACTCTACTGAACCGCTATGGGCTAGATGATCTGTATCCTATGATGCTGTGAGTTCAACATGGCTTTATGGACTTTCTTTTTCCTTTAAAGCTGATAATTTGGAGGTTTTGCAGTTCTTTTAGAAGATACCACACCAAATCATCTTCCATACCACTATACCAGACAGTGACATAAAGAATGGTGAATGACATGGTCAGGAAAGCATAGGTTAGTTGTAATAATCCTGTTGGTGCCAACTAAACCATTTTCAAATTTGGCACAATACCTAAAGCATGGAGTAGCCTCCAAAGTAATAAGTAAATTAAGAACTAGTACACATGTTGCTGATACCTTGATACTGTTCCTTCTGTAATTGACGCATCAAGGTAATGGGGTAATCTAGCAAGGACCTTTTCTTTTGATATATCTTGAAAGCCATATGTTAATTGTTGGAAATTAATTGGCTTTATGACTAGTGTGAAGATGCATATAGAGAATTAGCTATAGTTGAGTTGTTAGTTGTAGAAGTAAATTGCTTCAAGTTATCACTAGAACATGGAGTAGTCGAAGTGAAAATTTACAAGCTAGTTTGAGCTATTAGGAGAGATGTAACATGAGCTGTAAAAACATGTTACTGTAGCAGGTGGGTTACTATAGCAACCGGCCTAAAAGTCCTATATAAGAAAGGACAAGCACCCTAAGTAGTTTTGACTTGTACGATATATGAAGAATACTATAGTGCATATACCTTCTGTTCTTTGATCCTAACGCTAGAAAATCAACAATTGGCATTAGAGCGAGGTGAGTGTTGATGCCCAAGATCATGATGACAAGTGAGATCATCGACACAACAATGTGAAGGCAACCGACGAGGGAGGGGAGTGTGACCTCTAATACTCGTTTCTCACGAAGAGTAACTATACTGCATAGGCAATCAAGATGAAGTTGTACACAAGTGCGCAAGGAATTTGGAATGTCGTCGAGCCAACAAATGGTGTAGATGCACACCAGAAGGCACTAGTGGGCATCTACCATGGTATCTCGAATGAGACACTCTTCTTACTGGTCAAGAAGACGATGGCCAAGGAGGCATGGGAAGCATTGAAGGCGATGCATGTGGGAGCCAACCATGTCAAGGAGGCAAAAGTATAGACCCTCAAGACAGAGTTCAGGCTATTGCATGTGAAGGAGATGGAATCAATTAATGATTTCGCCATTTGATTGACGACCATCGTCAACAAAGTTTGAGTACTTGGTGAGAAGATGAAGTCATATGTCATCAAAAAGTTCCTTCATGCCATCCATAAGAAATTTCTCCATATTGCTTCGGTCATTGAGCAATTTGATGATCTCAAGGTCATGACGATCGAGGAGGTGATTGGTCGGTTAAAGGCTCATGAGGAGCGCCTAGGTCACTTCAATGATGACACCAAGGAACATGTACTACTTATTCATGCTAAGTGGAAGGCCAAGAAAGCAAATGCTCGTAGGCACTACAAGAAGTTTGACAAAACAAAGGTACATTGTTATAATTGTTAAAATCTTGGTCACTTTGCCTTAGAGCGCCACTCAAAGAAAGAAGAGAAGACGTATATGGCAGAAAAGCAAGAAGATGATGAGCTTGTTTGCTATAGTTACAAGGAGTTAGAGTTGTCTCAAGATATTAAGAAGATGCGACGCCATCCTGAGTCTAGTATCCTGATTTGAGTCCACTAAATCGAGTCTAAGAGTTGTGTCGTTGAGATAGATGTGTTCTCTATTCAAGAAGTTTGTCCAGTGATAGTAGCTAGTTTGTGTTTAAAGTCCTAAATTGGTTTCGAGAGTTCAGTTCGAGGTGTTGAGGGAGATGTGTTCGCCATCCTAAATTAGTTACAAGAGTTGTGTCCGAGACATGAGTGGATGTTTTGTTCAAGTTGGTAAGTCGTATAAATGACCAACTACTCAACTTGAAGGAAAGTAAAAGTTCAGTAAGTTAAAGATGTGATTGACTGACTGAATGAGTATTCCTCATTCAATTTTGTCACCACCTTAGACAAAAGAATCTCAGCAAGTTGAAGATGTGTCCAGGCTACCATACTATTTGAGTTTTAACCAAGATGCGACTAGACTGAGCAAAATGAAGAAGTGAAGAAAATAAATTAAGAGGAAGAATGTTGAAAGTTAATTTATTTTCTTAAGAAAGAATTAGTCAAATTGGATTTGATTAGTATGAAATGTGTTTAGAGAATTAGTTATAGTTGAGTTGTTACTTAGTTATATAAAAATTGCTTCAAGTTATCGCTAGAACATGCATGGAGTAGTCAAAGCGATAAAGCTAATTTGAGCTATTAGGTGAGATATAACATGAGCTATAAAAATGTGTTACTGTAGTACGTCGGATATTGTAGCAATGATCTAAATGTCCTATGTAAGGACGTGCACCCTTAGTTTTGGCTTGTGCAATATATGAAAAATACTATCACCTTCTATTCTTTCGTCCTATTGTTAGAAAATCAACATTAACTACCACCACCTATACACACTTCTACCTATAGTTGTTTTCTTTTTCGGTTTTGGTGCGGTATGATAAAGCTGAATGAGCTCGGCCGGCGACGTATTAAGTTGAATGCAATATACAAGTTTCTGTGAGCATCAATCAGTATGTATGCTGCATGCAAAGCAAGCAACAGATTTGATCCCTGGAAAATCATTTGAAATGCAAACAATAATATTTCGTACTTAATTAAGTATACTACTTCAGTTAAGGAGAAGAACAAGTAACTGACTCCGAATTTGGGTTAGGTAGGCAATGCCAACGTGCAATCCCTCTAAACAAACAAAGGAGAAAGAAACCGACACGATCAGGTCATCCACGACTCGATAGCATGTCTTAGATAAACTTATCCATTTACTTTTGTTTTTTCCTTTCAAAGAATCAACTAACCTTTTGATTACAGTAAAAGACATTTTTAAGAGCTGTATTTAGGTCACGTTTGCTGATGATGGAAAGGAGGAATGGGCAAAAGAGGAGAAAAAGACAACCTTTTCCTTGGAGGAAGAAGCATTCGTTGGAACAGATAGTATTGTAGTTAGGTTTTTTACCGGAAACTCCATGTTCTAACATTATTTTCTTTTGAAACAACTACTCCACTATTAACTGCCATGACTACATGAAGAAGAAAAACAATGGAATGCCTAATGCGAAACTAGGAGAAAAATGCGTCGAAATCCGAGCCAAAAAATTAAGCCGTGGGAGTCTAATAATGTGCACAACATTTGGATATGCATTTAGAGGAATTGCACAAATATAATATACATTGCCAAAACTACTAATAGAAATGAGGATTTCTTCCCCCTTTCTAAATGAACAATCCTTGCAATTTTTTATCCCTGGAGTTGTTTTTTCGATGCTGATTTTACTTTCACCCAGTTTCAATATACTGACATCATTCAAATTAATCTGGGTAAAGAGAACAAGAAGCAGCCAACAAGACCAGTGAAATGTGAGCTTGATCGTACATAGCAACACTTTTGAAATGTCAAAAAAGAAACGTTTTCCCACAAAATAAGCTAGGTTGACATCACTCCCCACTTGCAATAGAGTGAAGTAATGGATGAGTATAAGCATACTCTGTGCTTGGTTCAACCGCAGAGATTGCTGTTTTGAATTTTGAACTTCAATTTTTAAGAATAATTGTAGGTAAATTTTACATGTCTACTTATATTGATCATGAAGAGAGATGTGTAACAAAAATGAGGACAAAAAAGCCCCTAAAATTGATCCTAAAATCAGATCCAGAAATTTAAAATCAGCTTCGCACTACAATCTGCATCTAAACTAAGCTTCAAATTACAGATTTCCTATCTTGATCAATGTTATAAAAACTGCAGCCGACACTGCAAAGGCTAAGTGCCGTCTCTGTTCTTCAGAGAAGAGACAATTTTATTTATTTATTTTCCATCTGCTGAAGACCCAGGCAGAACACGTTAAATCACCAGGTGCCAGGACCAGATAATGATGCTGCTAATATAGCTGAAATAGCAATCAAATCATCGCCCTGTGGCTGTTAATTTGCACTAGTCTCAGTCAAGTTGCCATTAGGGACAGGCTGTCCTACAGATTGGAGATTTGGAGTATGTGCAGTACAGATATCAGTCTACCTCAGTTTCCTCGTGCATTTAGATCATAGTGTCTGCAAAAGAACAAGATTTCTACGGAATTTTCTGTATGATCAGAATTGACTTGGCAAGCAACACGACACAGGTCCGAGCCCTACACGATTCTTCCTTCTAGGAGGCTGTTCAAGTATGTTGATGGAAGCATTGAAAAAAACCTATTCCTTTTCCTTTTGAAAATGTTCAGGACTCAGGAAACAGGAGTTCTGCCAATCCATTAGAATTTTGAGATTGGTACTCTTGTCCTAGACAAACAATAAAAAAAAGGATATATGTGTTTATACACATCACTACTTATTAACAGTTGAAAAGGTACAAATTGTTTGGGCAGAGAATGTGCTTGGTTCAATTGCTGATTACACTCTAATAAGGTTTTGAGTTTAAAGTTTAATTTTTAGGAACAATTTTTGGTAACATATACTTACCTACTTACGAATCATGAAGAGAGAGCTGTGCAACGGAAGTGAGGACAGCCCCTTAAAATTAATTCATAAATTCAAAAAAGCAACTATGAATTATCGAAGCATAATGAATTATAATCCAATACTGAACCAAACACAAGTTACCACACATCGCTAGAGAAACAAAAGAAGTCCTAGAAAGAACAAAAAGGATGTTACCAAAACTACAGCAAGCCTTGAAGCAGAAATGCCAAATGCTGTACTGGCAGTACTGCTGTCCCTATTCTTCAGAGAAGAGAATTTCATTCTATTCCACCCGCTGAGGAACTGAATATCCAGGCGGGACACTGGGTCCTGCTCTAAATTACTGATGGATGATGAATGAAATTGAACTTGTCACAGCATTCGAGCCCATCTTCCTTCCCCCAGTCCGTTGCATCCAGCGTATGCCGGTCTGCCAAACATTAAGCTCAAAATTAGTTAGTTACTAATTGCGCTCTGCAGAAGCTTCTATGCATCATGGTCTCGGGTTGACCTAATTCACACACGTCCCTGAGTATCCCTACCTCGGTTCTATTCTGTGTAGGAGTTACTACTGCTACGTGCTCCTTCCACGCATCATTCTTTTCTTCCAAATGGCAGATGAAGCATGTTGATTTTTTTTTGATAATAGATGAAGCGTGTTGATACTTGATTCAAGTATAATACTCATGAAAAGATGTGCAGCTGTATGGCGTTTTTCTTTGAAAAGATACTCAATCCGGTAACAAAATCATTATGATAAAATATTTGAAAAGCTAAATACATATAATATTATGAAACTATTTTTTGTGGAAAATCTAAGTAAGGTTAACTTAAAACATATTCAAAATGTTTTCGTGAACTAGAGGAGTATATAATAGCAGAATAAGAGGTAATGGTACCAAACTTTATCCTTGTTCGAGGAGCTTTTGGTCTCCAAACAGTATATTTATGTTGACGACGGTTGGGTGGTATATTAATTGATAAGCTGAGGGGAAATAGCAAGGCAGAAAGTAAAAGCAGACCAGGTACACTCCACTGCAAGCTGCAACGGCAAGCAAGGGATACATATGCTAGTTACTACATGAGGCGTAAGCAACAATTATTTTTTTCCTTTTTCCTCTTTGAATAATCTCCTAATATATTTTATCCACTTAAAGAAGAAGTCGTCCAACTAATCACTCCCAGCTTGGACCAAATCTCAGCTCCTGCTGCCTAAGAAACCACAGCCATCCATTCATTCATGTCATTCCCAAGCGGCCAAGACTGCCATCAGACAAGGATCCAAATGGGACAGCATCAGCTAACTTAGAAGAAGTAGGGCGTAACACGCAAGCAAATGCCCCAGTCAAAAGGATTTTTATACTACATGAAAAAAAACCACTAATAAATAGGACAATCTAAATCATCTGTCTAACCAAATTCGAAATATATACTCAAGAATTTCATCTTGCCCTTGATTAAGTCGAACACAAAGTGATCAAAATATTTTGAAGTTTTCGAAATTTTTTACCATTTCAATAAGCTAGTTAGAACACGAAATGATCAAAGATTTCTTTTTTCAAGTTTTTAAATTTGGATTTTGTTGTTTACAGTTTCAATAAGAATGGCAAGTGCAATTTACACAAGGATGAGTGGAGCCTGGTATAAAAATGGCACAACTAGCATTTCGGCCACCAACCCCTTACCTCACAAC
Organism: Oryza coarctata; assembly: GCA_030770085.1. Taxonomy (NCBI): domain Eukaryota; kingdom Viridiplantae; phylum Streptophyta; class Magnoliopsida; order Poales; family Poaceae; genus Oryza; species Oryza coarctata. The sequence goes on from CM061471.1 coordinate 14,658,568, forward strand.
ACAAGGCGGCCAAGTCGCAGATGGAAGGCCTCATCCCGCTGCTCTACAAGGCCATCAAGGATCGCCGGAGCGGCCGCGCTGCCTACCCAGGCGGCGGGCCCCTCTCCGACCCGGAGCAGAGGCGGCCGTGGCTGCAGCAGGAGGTGCGGTCCCCGCTCCACCCAGCGGCGGCGGCGTCGGCCCAGCAGCACCGGCGGAACCTGTCGCTGGAGGAGCTGGCCGGCGAGGTGGGGCTCTCCCTGGACCGGCGGCTGCGGGTGGCGCTCCCCAAGGCGCGCAGCGTCCGCACCCTCTCCTGCATCGGCGACGGCGCCGCGTGAGGTGACTGGAGCTTAGCACGTTGCGTACGCGCATACGTCACGTTTCCTCATCTACTTAGGGTAGCGTTGCTGCGGTGTTTGTTCCATCATCCCATCAGTTCATCGCTGGAGATTGTGCGACGATTAAACCGGTGCGGATTTCGTGTTTTAATTTTTTTCTCTCCTTTAAGTTCTGATAGAAATGATCCATATGGTGGTGCTAATTAATAAGGTGTTTCTACTGTAACTACTTGCTATACACGACAGATTTTTGCACTTTTCTCTGCCTCTCGTTTTGAGTTATGTAGATTCATGCGTATACGTTGATCATCACGTAAATTTTGAAGGATTAATTTTGCATCGAGAAGGTGCTTTTATGCGCTATGCTAATCGTGACATAATTAGGAAGATCATAATTGATTTTCCTCTCTCATACTTTCGGAGGTTCGATGATTTTTGCCTGAATTTTCAAACCAAACTTTGAATTCTTGGCAACATTTGGTTGGATATTTGAGGCTTTCGGTAGTTCTCTTGGGACCGACCGACCGGGTGGGCGAGTACCGCCTTTACCCGTTTACCGGCGGCACTTCGCCTTCGTTCTGGCACGCTCCAGTGATCAGATTCGTAGGAAAGATATTTAAACTCATATATATACACATATACATATGTTTCTCCTTTTTAAGATTGGATGACTGAATGATTGCCAAATATATCTCAACCCTAGAAAACCCTGCATGCGTCTCACACACCCCTCCCCTCTTCCCTACTCCTCCCTATCGTTCCTCCTTTTCTCTTTTTCCTCTCTCTTCTTTCTTTAGATCTAGTTTGATGCTTCTCTAGATCCATAGCAATAGCGGTGCCCCACAAGGATGGCTGGCTAGTGGTTTGCTTTGAGCGAGGCTGGCTAGTGTCTAGAACAGCGGCATCTCGGGAAGACTAGCTAGCTCACTCTATGTGAGGGCTAGCCAGCAGCAAGGTGGGGCTAGCCAATGATGCTTCGACTAGCTTGGGTGACAATGCACCACAACTTCCTTGCGGCTGCCTTCCTTTGCATCCTCCAATGGCTCACCATCCCTTTAAAGGCAAGCTCCTCCCCTCTGGCTAGTCTTTTAGATTTAGCCTGTGGGAAACTTGGAGGTAGGGACAATTGTTGTCGATGGTGAAGACATGCTTAGAGAGCCAATACATGTGAGACCAACGGAGGCTGGCTAGTGCATGCGAGGATGACGGTGCCTGCTCATGTTGGTGGGTGGCTATCAAATGGAACGGGGTGGCCCATGGAGCTACCCAAGTGAAGAGTTGCAATGGTGACAAAGTAGACAACGACCCCCCTCCTATGGTATTATGACGGTGCAGTAGTGCATGAAGGTGCCATGGTAGGCTAGTCCTACTCTTCCCCGTCAGTAGTAGGGCTGGCTAGATGCCCCTTCCCCCCTCTCAAGCTTGGACGTGTGAGGTATGGAGATCGGCAAGGGGTGGTAAGTGTCAGTTGATGTTTGTTCAATGCGTTAGAGAAAGCCTAGAGAGTAGTTGTGTCGACGATAGTGACCACCTCAGTGTGGTTTCTTCACGACATAGATTGGCAAGCAACAGATGACTATTTTTTGGTAGGACGATTCTGACATCAAAACTTTTGAGTAGACAAGTGATGTGATGAGTTATTGTTACACAAGATAAATCAAGGTTGAAGTAAAGGCATAGAAGAAGATTTAAAACTTAGGTTTCTAACTTTCTTTCTTTCTTACTTACGAGGCTTCGAGTTTACTACTTTTGTTTATAACGTTTTTCTTGTGTGGGTATAGTGGCCTGATTTTTATCCATTATAGAAAAAACAATGATGTTATAAATCCATAAATATCATTGATGCATGTGCCACCAACTAAAACTGGGCGAATGATCATGTAAAGAATGTTTGAACCCCATTATATCAATGCATATGCTGCATCCGATTAATATTGGATAGTTGAGCACTACTAAAAAACCTATTTTCATAGACATCCTCGTTTATTTTTTATATTTTATAGGTGTTCTAAAAGAAATCTCATCTACAAAATGTGGAGAAGGTCCTGGTGAAGACCTGTATGTAATAATCAATTTTTATAGGGGTCATATTAGGAGATCCAATATGCATATCTTTTTACAAAACCATCTGTAGCAGTGGAATGATCACAAAAAAATAATGTTTGAATCATAGGCCAATGATGCATTATATCGTCGATTGAGATTGGTTGGCTGAATGAGCGCGAGAACGATGTTTAAACACCATATATAAACGCTCGATGCAAGTGTGACGCTTGATCAAAGTTGAATGAGTGTGGGAAGGATGTTTAAAACTCATGTGTACCATGGTGGACGTTTACGTGAGTGTGACAAGGATGCTTAAATGCTATCCCACATGCTGTGTGAACCTCGTGAGTCTATATATATGTGTGTGCATAATCTGGACAGATCGCGTCCGTTTTGTGCCAAAAGGAAAAAAGATTATACACTGACATGGAAAACAGTGAAATGTTCAGTGTAGTTCAATTTGGTACAGTTTTCGTTATCAAACCAAGAGAACCCCGGTAATTCAGTACAATTTCACTACGGTATGGTTTTCAATTTCGTTATACTTAGGCCGCTTTAGAAGTAGTGGCTCGGCAAAATCAACTCTACAGTATATAAAACTATACATAATTAATTAAATATTAATTATTATAAACTTTAAAAAATAATATATTTAATTTTAAAATACTTTCATATAATTTTTTTTAAAAAACATACCGTTTAATAATTTAAAAAATATGTCAGGCTCTCCATACAGCTAGAAAGAACGGACAGTTATCCCTGTAACGAGGTCCTTCAACCGCGAGCTTAAGAGACCATAATGACGTGTTATAGACTATGGACAGAGGACAGCTCCCAGCTTGCGTTCATCATTAATGATTAGATATGGATGCTTAGTTACAGTCTTACAGCTGGCTTGATGACCTCAGAGAGTCACAGTTACTCCAGAAGGTTAAACCTTTCGTGGTCACTATACATTCATTGGATTGATCGTCGCAAAGCTACCATTCTTCTCAAATAGTACTCCAGAAAAGTCCCAAAGCTACCCAATCAGCAAAGAAAAGCTATAACTCTCTCCCGCTCTTCACAAGCACGGCGAGGCGATGCTGCTCCGGCGCGCCCGCTCCGCCGTGAAGTATGTCGCCATCGCCACCGCCACCGCCTCCATCGCCTTCTGCCTCTGAACTTTCCCCTCGGCGCCGCGCGTCAGCCCGCCAGCTCTCCCGGCCGGAGAGCTGCTGCTCCTCATCGTCCTCCTCTCCGTAGTCACTGATCACCGCACAGCCGCACTGCACAACGAACTGATGATATCCCCCAAGACTGAAGTAGAAAGAGGTGAAAGAGGAGATGGAGCTTGGCTGCTTCTGAATCTTCTGATGGATTTCAACAAAATTGTTTGATGTTTGAATGGTAGTACAAAGGCCAAGCAAATATACCGATGTCTCTCTCTGCCTGGGCCTACTCTTCTCGTGTAGGTACTTACCCAATTGGCCAGGTTGAATTAAATGGAAAGAAACTAACAAGATTTTGGAGGGCTGGATGCTATATTCCAGGATGGAGAGTATCTCCCACAAAATTGACTTGGAACTAAGAAAACTGTGTGCAGAATCAATATGATAATTGTAGATCATGATGGTATCAAGCAAAGAGGGTGAATAATCGTCAGTTACTTTTTTAAAACAATAAAAGAAAATATGCAGTAAAAATAATAACAAATATTATTAAAGATATTATAATACCACTAAAACACTAGAGTAACCAGCCTTGCGCTCAAGAGACTCCCAGCAGTTCCTAATCCGCTCGCTACAGTGCCACCACAGAAACCAGTTCGTGGGTAGTGACGCTACAGTTCCAACAAAATAATTAGAACTTTGTCAATTCAAATCCGTTTGATATAAAACTTAAAACATAATGCTAGTTTCAATTTTTACAAAAAAATATAAAAATCAACAGATAAAATTGGCGGTATGTAAGCGAACTTTAATCTAAATAAAATATGACATGCATACGCTAAAACGTAGATACATTAACAAGCAACTGATAAAATTTGCCAGGTAGAAATTAGACTTTACTATGAATTAAAAAAAACCGTACTCAAATCCAATGATTTGATCAAAATTAAGAAGCAATATAAAAATGTACCAAAACTCACTGCACAAAAACCAAATTGAAAAACAGAATTATAGATGAATTTGCTAAACTTTATTCCAAAAGTGACTATAAAAGCACTCTATCTCTCGTTCCTCTCAAACCCTACAAGTCAATATTTTTCTCTTCTATTTTTCCGTCGTATCTTTCTTCTTCTACCTTTATAATAACCACAAGATTTGGTCCAACATGGCTCAATTAACCTATATAGACTCACAAACCCATATATTATTACAAACTAATCACCAACCCACTAGTCGGTTTAACTCCATTATATCCAAATACCATGGACCCAATTGCATAAAACATCCCCGTTCCACGTCTAAACACCACAAACCTAATTGTGTATAACATCCTCATTCCTCCTCTCCTCATAAGATCAAGCTAAAGCATAACCATCTAGCAGTATCTCCTAACCGATTCTAACTTTAGAAAACCATATCCTAGTCTCGGTTACTCATCACTCATCAATCATCATGATCACCTCACCTCCTAACTTCTCCTTTACATTAAAGACAAAAAAAGTATTTTTCAAAGATAAGTTGTTTCCAATTTAATCTATATTAGTCCAAACAATAATCACTTTTATCAATTATTCATCACGAATGAGTTCACAATAATTTTAATATTTATATATAGTACTGCCATTTTAATAAAATTCTTTTTATGCTTCCGGATGAAAATCTATTGTATTCTCTACGTAAAAAATAAAATTATCGTACACGAATATTTATTTTACCATGACAATCCATTTTCATAAGCACAAACAGCCTAGCAAAAATGCGAGGGGTACCCCTAGTTATTAAAAAAATTGGTTGCATAAGCGGTCAATAGAATACACAGACTATGTCAAACCAAATCAAGTCAAATGGGGATGTTTTTAAGAATGATTTACTAAGTAGATCAAATCATAGCCAAATACTCTGCTCTGAATCCTCTTATAACTTATCATGCAATAATTAATTAGCCAAGCCATAGTGTTGTCGGATGCATGGACCGAGTGTTTGGTTTGATCAGAATCATCAGATCGATGGACATACGGCCTGGGAAGGACTGTCTTGTCTGCACGATCATTAGCCCACCCATGACGATCAATGAACCATCACGTCGCAAATCTCTCTCTAGAGAAAGGACTTTTACCATCATTGAAAGGAAATAGAGGGAAACCTAAGTACTTCTGCTTACCTGCCCTCCATCTACACGAGGCACTACATATTCATCATTACTGCGTTTTAAATTTTAAAAACCATATTTTTGCAACTCACACACTCTGCATGTCATCTAATTGTCATGGAAAAATATATAAAAAAACAATATAGATTGTATCACCATATATCACTTCACAAACATACATAACCATCTGAAAAAAATAAATAAGTCATTATGATAACAACATCCCAATAATTATAGAGTACATGTAATTTTTTTGTGCTAGAGTTTCACACCTACTTTGCTCTGCCCTTTCTAACCTAGTGAGTTCTTCTCTGGTGTGCCACCTCTTGCACCGATCCCATTGCTTGCGTAGCCTTCTCTTTTCCTGCTATAACTTTCAATTATAAGATGCTTATGTTTGGTGATTATAGTACGAAACATGTATGATATAGACCATTTTGTTGTTACATCAATTTTGATTTCTACATTCAAGTTCCCAAATGCAAGATTCAAATGCGCCACCTGCACACCTCCCAGTGCCTTTGTGGGTGATCCCAGAGGCCTACAAATCATAGTCGCCGCTATCCTCATTCCCACGGTGGTGGTGGGGATCTTTTTCCACCCGACAACAATACAAGGTAGATCATTTTCGTTCAAGTGGGATGGATCATATCAAAACCGTTGGCTTTGTTATATATAAGGTAAAAAAATGTAATTTTATAGATAAAATTGTTGTAATCTTTCTTGATCTGTTATCAATCTTATCATTTTATTTTGTAAGCCACGTTGGGACTCTTCCCAACATATATAAACAAGTATTTTTACGGTTCCACTGTTAAACAGTGTAATCTATATTTAGAGTTGTGTCTCTTAATTACTATTGGTTATGCTTGTAACCTTCTATATATACGATTCTCTATATATGAGTGATCATAATCCATAGAGGTCATTCAGTACCAATTACATTAACATGGTATCAGAACCATTATTTTTTCTCTAAATCAATACCACATCCGCCTCCACTTCTAGCCTCTCCTTTGCTACTACCTTTGTCTCTATACCAATTTATCATGTCGTTACTATCCGACACAATAAAACGAACTATACATTATGGCACGCTCAGTTTCTCCCATATCTACGGAGTGCAAAGCTTATGGGCTTTATCGATGGATCCATGACCACGCCTCTCTAGCAGATTCCTTCATCGACTGCTGATGGTGCCGAGCTCGTGTCTAACCCAAAATATTGCCTATGGTATAATAAAGATCAACAATTCCTAAGTGGTCTTCTCTCGTCGATGACTAAAGATATCCTTCAAGACGTGGTGTCTGTCGCCACATTCAAAGAAACATGGGACACTCTTTGGCGTATGTTTTCCTTTGCCACGCGTTCGCGTGTTGTCCAAGTGCGTGTCGACCTTGCTACAGCTAAGAAGCGCGACCTCTCTGCTATCGATTACTTCTGCAAGATCAAGAGTGTAGCCTCCAAGCTGGCTATGGCTGATGCTCCTCTTCGTGATGACTAGATCATTGTCTATTTCCTAGCGGGTCTTCCCCCCAGATTACGATCCGTTCGTCACATCTATGACAACAAAGAGTGATCAACTTGCGCTCGACGACGTCTACTTACATCTGCTATCATTTGAGGCGCACCAACTGCAATACCAGGTAAAAACTCGCCTCAACATCGATGCGTCGGCCAACTTCGCCGGCCGAGGTGGGCAGCAGCGGGGCCGTGGCCGTGGCGGTCCCCCTGACAGCGCCCAAGGCCATGGCTGTGGCGGTCCTCCGGCATAGGGACGTGGACACGACGCTCTTCCCTGTTAGATCTGTGGTCATACAGGTCACACTGCCATCAAATGTTGGCATCGTATGGATGAGTCTTACCGGGAGGAACAACCCTATGCTGCGGTGGCTGCTACTTCATCCTACAAGGTCAACACCAACTGGTACACTGACACAGGGGCTACCGATGACATAACCAATGATCCGGATCGCCTACTCTTATGTGAATAATACCATGGTGGAGAAACGGTTCAAGTTGACAACGTGGCAGGTTTGTCATATTGGTTCTTATTTTTTTAAAACTGCTACACGTCCTCTTGACTTACATAATGTTCTCCACGTATCTGATATCTCTAAACACCTCCTTTCAGTTAATAAACTATCACATGACAAAATGTTTTTTTTAAATTTTATCCATATCATTTTCTTGTAAAGGACCAAGCAACGAAACAAATGCTTCTGGAAGGAAAGTGTGAATCTAGCCTCTATCCCATAAAACCGTCCGATGTTGAATTCTTTAAATAAATATTTATCAGTGTCAAGACATCCCAAGATCAATGGCATGCTTATCTTGGCCACCCCTCTATCCCAGTCTTACAATCTATTTTAAGTTTAAATAATCTCTTATATATCAAGAAGTCGAGTCTCTTGAATTAGACAAGAGTCATTAACTCTCCTATACTCATGCCATTCATCATTCTACATCACATCTTAAACTTATTTTTAGATGTGTGGGCACTACCTTCAAATCTATTGGTGGATACAAATACTACATAAGGTTTATCGATGATTTTAGTATATTTACGTGAATATATTTGATGCATGACCGCATTTAGACTCAACTTATTTTTTTTACAATTTTAAGCACATATAGAACGTCTTCTTATACTAAAATTAAATACATCCATTTCAATTATAACATTTCATATATACACGATCCACCTATAGACATCATGTAGTATTAATTACATTAACATACTACGTTAGTATATATAACGGGTGTTTTAGACTTTTATTCAATAGAATGGGAGGTCATTTTCATCCTCAGTCTTCTAAACCATTGACCATGTCGATCAACAGAAATTGCATGAGTCACCCCGGCACCGGCTTTCCTCCCGGTGCCAGCCTCCGTAGGCAGGCTGGACGTCCAGGTGCCATGGGCTTTGGCGGGTAAGTGTGATCGGATGGATTGCTGCCGTGCTGCATGGACAAGGAGCATCAGCAACGAGTGTTGCCTGCCCTTGATCGTACAGACCCGACAACAAGCAACGACATGTCTGCCTTTTGCTAGATTGGCGCCAAACTCTCTGGCTTCTAGACGTCAATCCGACCGGCTAGTTGCTACGGTCCTCAGCCGCCCAAACAAGTTACGTGATTGATTTGCATCCAAAACATATAACAAATGAATTTACTCTTGTGCCAAACAAATTATTTCCATTTTTATCCCTCCACTAATTATACTACAGATACTACTAGTTGTATTACAAAACAATATAGTCCATTAGATCAATATGAATGGGCGCCCCATAATTATCTAAAAGTACAAAATTCATATAAACACAAATACGTAGTCCTTTCCTTTATAGAGGTAAAAATGCTCCAACCAATTTCTTTAGGCTTTGCCAGCTATCATTATTGTCACCTTTGATATGATCGTTATAGACAACAACCCCTTCTAAAACTTTGATAATTAAGATATACATATATAAGATGGGAAGAAAAAGGGCAAGAGGGGAACGCATATGCCCCTCATAATGAGAGGGGGCATGGACCTAAGATCTGAGGGGACATGTATCCTCTCGGGCAATAAAGGGAGGTGGGTCAGACCCAAATATAAGGCTAGAGGGTTAAAAGGGATAAGGAATGTAGAGTAGTTATTTTTAAAAGGTGTAGAACCATTCAAATCTTCTATTATTGTATATTCTTGTATAAAGTTGAAGCTAAGCGATGCATGTTCATTCATTACGCTACACGTATTGAAAATATATCCTACCCTACTTAATTGCAGTACTCTGCTTGGATAGTTACATACGAAGATGGAAGCCAGCTCTATGCGTGGTCCTTGCCTCCTTGGAGTTCTTCAACACTGGAACAATACTGCTATGCAAGGTTGCAATGGATGGGGGATGTTTGTGTTCTCCTTGCTATATAATGGAGCATTTTGGGTGCTATTTTCATCTTGTCGTTTTGATATGCTCTTGGAATGGTCATGATGATACCCATCTGTAATTTCTGTATCATGTCTCTTCTTTTGATGTAAACAAGCTAGACTGCATATATGCTACAATTAACTCAAATAAATGACAAATCTTCAGGGGAAATGGAAGGAATTGGATAAGAAAGCTCTTGGATGGCTCTTCTTGAATGCCTTTGCAATGTATCATCTATCCAACAAACTATCATATGAATCTTTATACTAGCATAGTTTTGAGCTGTTTTACATTTTTTAATCGTCTAAACTTGGGGTTTTGATAAAACGCAGCAAACTTTTGGTCGTGAGCAACATAGCAGTTATAGGTGCATTTTAAAGAAAGGCAAAATTACTTCCTTAGCAGTTCACAATTTTAGTTTTATAGCATCGAGATATCAGTTCAATTTAATATGATTGAAAGATGTCTCCATGCTAGTAGTTAGCATTCCATCCAATTAACCATTATCTCTGACTATGTTACTCTTCCCTAGCAAGGCGTGGAGTCGGCTTCTTTTTCCATGCCTCACGGTAGTCGTGTTCGTCAAAACCGCACCACCGCCGTTGTATCCTATATGAGTGAACAGTGAGGTCAAGTCAAACATCGATGATGGCAGTGATGCTGCCTACCTTACTCTGCCAATGAATTTCGTACTACGGAGAAGGAAAAGAAGGCAGAGCAGGTAGTCATGGCGGCCCCCAACGCTGCTCATAGGATAGTTCTAGGCACGGCCAGCTCGGCTATGTACTGGCTATGGTGGCCTTCTCATGGGGAACATGCGTAAAACAGAGGAGATGTGAAATTAGCCTAATTCTAGACCCAATATGGTGGTTGTTTAGCCCATTCAGACTATGTATCACATGGCACCAGGGTGTGGGCTGCTTAGGACATTGGAGAAGAGGCAAGCTGGATCCATCGGCGAGGCCACCCAGAGAAGAATGAGAGTGGAGCAACAGGTGGTGGTGAAGACCAGCAACTAGCGTGCAACACTACAGGAGAACGCATTGCCGCGTGGGCTCCCATGGCGAAGCTAGAGAGAATTGGAGGGGGTGCACCACTTCACCATACTTATCAATATTTTACTGAATAATAATGCCTCCTATCAATTATTTAAAAAATTAATATAAGAAAGCCAATTATACTGAAAGAGGAATATAGCGATAAAAGACGCTTACTAAAATGAATAAATCCATTATACTAGCAAAATACATTGCCCAACCTTCATGTCCCCAACGGCTTGAGAATAGAAATATCTTGGCTCTCAACTAAAAAGCTATGAACTAATCACGTGAATAGATACATTATCTTTCACTATTTACGACTTTACATTTTCTCATGTTCATAAAACAGTGAACCATGCCCGGATATAAATTCCTTGCGTTATTGGCTTGTGCTATCGGGCACTTTTTTAAAAGAAGAATTTTTTCTATAAATTCACCTTACAACGGTGACATTATTTGAATCACAATATGTATACAACCTTACTCCGAACCCTAATGAAAATAACAATGGTAATCAATTAATCATATAAATCAAATGCTATCTTCAAAACATAACAGTTTTATTTGCTAGATCAAATTAATTAACAAAAAATTAGAAACAAGAGGAAAGATCGAAGGAGGCTGAGACCTTGCCTATTGTGGTTGAATCGTAGAAGTCTGAAAGGAGACTTAGTTGACCCAAAGAAGACTGGAGGAGGTTAGGACATGGCTGCTCCAGGATCCTGCCACCAACTATTGGCGGCGATGAGGCATGGCCGAATGGCGTCGGTGCAGTGGCGCAATGCACAAGTAGTGGGAGCAAGGGCAACCACAAGAAAAGAAGGGGAATAGACTAACAGGCGTGCGGATGTATAGTCGAGAAAAAAAGAGACCCACATGACCTAGGTTCAGTAGTCCATCTAAAGCATGTAGCATGCTCGATGCCTTGGCTATGAACGCAACAGTGCCTGAGGCCTTCCTAATTGCCATGCACTGTTTGGCCGCAACAGACGCACTGGGCTTTATGTCTCTATGGCTTGATTATCAGTCTAGGGGTACACATACGTCAGCCAAAGGGGGTGCCCATATGGTCATTAGGGGTATCAGTCACTAATTTCTCTTTTGGACTTGGTGCTGAGGCACCTTAGGATTGTTAATGTAATTGACGTTGAATGATCTCTATAGATCATAACCACTTATATATACATAGAGAATCATATACATGAAAAATTACATATATATAGAAGGTTAAAGCATGACCAACAGAAGACAGATCTAAATATAGATGATCTCTTACTAAATATAGATTACATATTTCTATGTTTAACATCCCCTCAATCTAAACAGAGAAAGACTAGGTTTAGATTACGCCGTAAATTGCAGTAGGGAGTAACTGAATGCGGCTTAGTCATGATATCGGCCACCTGGTTCTTGGATGAGATGAAGCGAACATCGAGTTGGCGAGAGGCAACACGTTTATAAACAAAATGGTAATCAACGTCGATATGCTTTGTGCGACGATGAAATATAGGATTGACAGAGAGATAAGTGACACCAATATTATCACACCATAGGGATGGTGGTCGAAGCTGAGAGATCTCAAGTTCTCTTAGCAATACTTGTATCCATATTACTTTAGCGGTAGCATTAGCGATGGCCTTGTATTCAGCCTCTGTGCTCGAGTGAGAAACAGTTGATTGTTTGCAAGGGCTCCAAAAATAAGATTGCCACCAAAGAAATTGGCATAGCCACCTGTACTGCGCCAATCATCTAGGTTCTTGGTCCAATCGGCATCAAAGAACACACTTAGCAATGAAGACCTAGATTTAGTGATGCATAGCCCCATATCAGACATGGAATGAAGATAACGTAGTATGCATTTTACTGCCGCCCAATGAGCCGTCGTTGGTGCTGACAGAAATTGGCATACCCGGTTGACAGAGAAGGAGATATCGGGGTGAGTGAAAGACAAATATTGGAGAGCCCCAACAACACTGCGATAGCGTGTAGTATCTTCAGCTGAGAGAGGGTCGCCACTCTTTAAGAGTAACTTGTTGTTGAGAAGCATAGGTGTTAGAACACTATTAGAGGATGCCATATTTGTGCGCTACAGTAGGTCTTGGATGTATTTGTGTTGTGTCAAGATGAGGCCAGTAGAAGTATGATGTACTTCAATGCCAAGAAAATATCCAAGAGTGCCAAGATCTTTTATGATAAACTTAGCTTCAAGTTGAATGAGTAGACGATCCGTAGTTGATGACAAAGAGCTCATAATAATAATATCATCCACATAGATAAGAATATACATCTAAATGTCATCTCTATTGAACATGAAAAGAGAAACATCAACCTTAGAAGTCTAAAACCCCAGTTGTAATAGTTTGTTACTAAGACGAGAAAACCAGGCATGTGGGGCCTGTTTGAGGCTATATAATGATTTGTTCAACTTACAAAGATAAGTAGGATGAGCTGAGTCAATAAAACCAGGTGACTATTTCATATAGACATCTTTTTGAAGATATCCATGTAAGAATGCATTTTGAATATCAATCTATCGAAGAAACCAACCACAAGAGACTGCAAGAGACAATAAGACTCGAATAGTGGTAGGTTTCACTACCGGGCTAAATGTATTAGCATAATCAACTCCATACTGTTGCTTGAAGCCCTTGGCGACCAGTCGTGCTTTCTAGCGATCAACAGAGCCATCAACTTTATGATTCAGTTTAAAAATCCACTTGCAATCAATGACATTAAGGCCGGCACGTAGAGAAACCAGATGCCAAGTCTTGTTCTTGATAAGGGCTTGAAATTCATCATTTATTGCTAACCTTCAAAGGAGGTGTGCCATAGCAGTAATATGCGATGTAGGCTCTGTATCTGAAGTCCGTATGGCAGAATAAGTAACTATGCCGTCGGTACGAACCTTGGGCTTCTTGATGTTGTTGCTTAAGCGCGTCCCATACTTGTGAGAAGGAGGATCCGATGCAGGAACCTCTGAGTGGTGCACGGTCTTAGGCCGGATGCTTGGTGACAAAGTTTGCCACGATGCTGGTGATGATGGGCCGGTAGATGATAGCCCAGTCGTAGCCTCAGTGCTTGCCATAGGAGACACAGGAGAGGTAGGTAGAGACTCCGATGCAAGCAAGTCAGCGTTAGGCATTGCATGTGGAGCGCCTGTCTCGGGTGAAGAAGCGGGCACAGGGAATGTCAGCACCAATCCTGATGAGATTTTAGGCATCCTAGGATCTGCTGCATGCTGAGAGGCTACATTCATAGGGTTAGTAGGAAACATATGCATATCGTAATTGTTCAAATTAAAACTATCACTGTCCTGATTAGGTGCAACATTGGATAAAGGATAAGTGGAGAAAGAAAAAATTGTTTCATCAAATATAACGTCACGGGACACATACACGCGTCCATAATCCATATCGAGACATTTGTATCTCTTATAAAGACTACTATATTCCAAAAACATGCAGACTTTGGATCGAAAGGAAAGTTTATGCTGATTATAGGGTTGCAAATTGGGCCAACATGCGCAACCAAATATACGGAGCATGGAATAATTCGGCGGAGTTTTGAGAAGGCGTTCTAGAGGGCATAGATTATCAAGGACTCAAGTGGACAATCTATTGATGAGATAAGTGGTTGTGAGGAAGGCTTCGTCCCAAAATTTAATCGGTATAGAGGCATGAGCTAGTAGAGCAAGACCAGTTTCAACTATATGACGATGCTTGCGTTCAGTCAATCCATTTTGTTGGTGAGTATATGGGCAAGAAACATGATGGGCTATGTCAAGGGATCGAAAAAATTGAGTATGAAGTTTTTGGTACTCCCCGTCCCAATCGGATTGGACGTATTTAATTTTAGTATCAAGGAGATGTTCTACATGTGCTTGAAATTGGAAGAAAATACGTTGAGCCTCAGTGTGGTCATGCATCAAATATATCCACGTAAATTTACTAAAATTATCGATAAAGCTTATGTAGTATTTATATCCACCAACAGACTTAGGGACAGGCCACACACATCTGAAAAAATAAGTTCAAGAGGCGATGTAGAATGATGAATGGCAAGAGTATAGGGGAGTTGATGGACTCTTGCCTAATTAACATGCATGACAAACTAAGAGACTCAACTCCTTGATATATGGGAGATTATTCAAACTTAAAATAGACCACACGACTGAGGTACAGGGGTGGCCAAGATGAGCAAACCATCGATCTGTGGATGCCTTGACACTGATAAGTGCTTGTATGAAGAATTCAACATCAGACGACTTTATGGGATAGAGGCCGGACACTTTCCTGCCAGGAGCACTTGTTTTGTTGCTTGGTCCTTTACAAGAAAATGATAGGGATGAAATTCAAAAAAATACATTATTGTCACGTGATAGTTTATGAACTGAAAAGATGTATTTAGAGATATCAACTACGTGGAGAACATTATGTAAGTCAAGAGGACGTGTAGCAGTATTAAAAGAATAAGAACCAATATGCATAATTTGCAAACCTGTCCCGTTGCCAACTTGAACCGTTTCTCCACCATGGTATTGTTCATGCAAGGCTAGGCGATCCAGATCACTGGTTATGTGATCGGTAGCTCCTGTGTTGGTGTACCAGTTGGTGTAGACCTTGTAGGATGAAGTAGTAGCCACCATAGCATAAAGTTGTTCCTCCTAGTAAGACTCATCCATACGATGCCAACATTGGATGACAGTGTGACCTGTATGACCGCAGATCTGACAGGGAGGGGTGTCGCGTCCACGTCCTTGGGGCGGAGGACAGCCACAGCCACGGTCTCGGGAGCGGCCAGGGGGACCACCATGGCCATGGCCCTGCTGCCACCTACCTCGGTCGGTGAAGTTGGCTGACGCGCTGATGTTAAGGCGAGTCTCCATCTGGTATTGCAGTTGACGCGCCTCAAATGCTAGTAGATGTGAGTAGACGTCGTCAAGCGTGAGGGGCTCACTCTTTGTCATCATAGATGTGACGAACGAATCATAATCTAGGGGAAGACCCGCTAGGAGAAAGGCAATGATCTCGTCATCACGAAGAGGAGCATCAGCCGCAGCCAGCTCGGAGGCCAAACTCTTGATCTTGCGGAAGTAATCGGTAGCAGAGAGATCGCACTTCTTGGTTGTAGCAAGGTTGGCATGCACTTGGATAGCGCGTGCACGCGTGGTGGAGGAGAACATGCACCGAAGAGTGTCCTAGGCTTCTTTGGATATAGCGACAGACACCATATCCTGAAGGATGTCTTCAGTCATCAACAAGAGAAGACCACTTAGTAGTTGTTGATTTTTATCATATCATAGGCAATATTCTGGGTTAGACATGAGCTCGGCACCATCAGTAGTCAATGAAGGAATCTACTGGGGAGGCATGGTCGTGGATCTATCGATGAAGCCCACAAGCTTTGCACTCCGTAGATATGGGAGAAGCTGGGCACGCCATAATATATAGTTTGTTTTATTGAGTCGAATGGTGACGGCATGATGAATTGGTATAGGGGCAAAGGTAGTAGCAGAGGAGAGGCTAGAAGTGGAGATAGAGATGGTGGAGGAGGTAGAAGATGATGTCGATATTGATTTAGAGAAAAAATGCTGGCTCTGATACTATGTTAATATAATTGACGTTGGATGACTTCTATGGGTCATTGCCACTCATATATATAGAGGATCGTATACATGGAAGGTTACACATATATGAAAGGTTACAAGCGTAATCAATGGCAATTAGAAGATAGCTCCAAATATAGATGATCTCTTACTAAATATAGATTATACACTTCTATATTTAACATGGACCATATAGCTTTGCCCTTGGTGGGATCCAACAATGCAGTTACCCTAAGCACGAGTAACATAGCTTCAAGTTTCATGAGCTTGGCTATGTGTGGCTGGTAACCATGCTTGCATTGCATGCATGCAAAGAGTGAGAGATTGCTGCTATCTGTAAAACTGCAGAACCTTAAACATCACAATTATATCATTTGACCCATATGCGAAATGTATCTAATAAAGGATCTTTGTCTTATAATAGAAAAGCTGAAATCTTTTTTTTTCTCAAGACAAACCCATTAAATGCATGCATGAAGAGAGGCTCATGACACCATTTGAGATATCCATCTGACGACGGGCCAACTTTGTACTGTTGTCCAAAGGAAAATCTATACTACTAACAAGCATGTTGTGAATTGCTATCTAGAAGCTTCCTTTCCTTTTTAAAGGCTAACCAACGTCTTCTATCACATCACAAACAACAATGCAACACCACCAGACATGCAAACATGGCCTTTAAGACCCCTTAGCTTGTTAGGGACTAGGAAGAGATAGATGTCCATCTCTGGCACCTCCATCACCGTTGATGATGACATGAGGTGTGTCAAACAACGAAGGTGATTCCTATGGGTTAGTGATCATTGCAACCCTCATGATTGTTTTAGTCATTGTTGGGCAGCTTCGTGTGGGGCATTGTGCGTCCATCAAACTCAACCAATGGTATGGGAGTCATTGTGAAGTGCGAGCTCCATGTATGCGGAGGTGTCAATAGAGTTGCCTATGATGTTACCCTCCCTGAGAAGTGGAGGTGGAGGTGGAGGACGATGGTGGTGCTTCTCAAGCAAGCTCCTAGTGTGGGAATTGATCTGATTAAGATTGGATGATTGAATGGTTTGTGGGAAAGATATTTAAACCCCATATATAAACCATTGATGCATGTGTCTTGTCATATTAAGATTGGATGGCTAAATGATTTGACTAACGATGTTTAAAAATCATATATACCCTCTATGCATATGTGTCATGGTCTACTAGATTGTGGAAAAATGTTTGAACCCCATCAATGCATATGTGCCATAAAACTATGATTGGATGGTTGAATGATTGTGGGAATAATGTTTGAACCCCATCAATGCATTTATGTCACCGATTAAGATTGGTCATAGGAAGGTGTTTAAACCCCATATATATAAACACTCAACCCATGTGTGGCATCTAGTTAATATTGGATAGGAATAAGCATAGGAAGATTGTTTTAACCCCACATATAAGTCCTTCATACATGTGTACCATGGACAATGTCCACAAGAGCACGAGAAGGATGCTTACACCCCCTCTCCACTCCCACTACCATATATAGACTTGTGATGCACATGAGCTGACCAAATAAAATTGGATAGCATTCACCCAAAGTTTATGTGGCTGAATGAGCATAGGATGGATGTTTAAATCCCATATATAGACTCTCTATGCATGTGTGTCATCCCATTGAGATTTTGGTGGCCAGTTGATTGTGCATGGGAAAGATTGATGTTCATATCCCATCCAGAGGCCCTTTAAGCTTTTGCTATCCAATTAATATGCATGTTAGAAAGGATGTTTTAACCCCACATGTAGACATAAGTACGATAGTGCTTTAACCCCACCCCCTCTTCTCTCTTTACCTAAACTTTCATAATTTAAGAAAGTTGATTTCTTTTTTCTTCGAAGTACTGCTTCAAGGTATCATTCCCAATTAGAGCCCTCAAGCCAGAGAGGTCTTGGGTATAATCCCCTTTTGAGAAGACGTAATTTTTCTTTGAATATGATGATGAACTTGGATAGATAAATTTTGACCGAACTCAAAGTTAGCTGACTAGTAAAAGAAGTAATCCTATCCTATATTGTGGGCGAACCTCATTGAATGTATGAATGTGTAATCTAGACATGTTATCCATTCTGTGCCCAAACAAATATTATACACTCTAACATTGAAAATAGTGAGATTTTTGACATAGTTTGGATTGTTTCGATTTTCATTTATGAAAAAAGGGAGTGTCTAGTTTTCAGGTGACTAAATTTTATGAAAAGCTCAGTCACTTTTCCAATCTCTTGGATAATAATCCAATGGTTCTCAACACTCCACCTGTTATCTATTTAAACAAAGTTCATTATTTCTTATAGATATAAAGGTTGAACATTAAAATTCTAATCTAAACATGAAATAAACCTAGAATTCATAAAATAATACAAAGTTAAATGTATGCATATAACCATATTTAATATGATGAAATTGCACATTGTATGGGCTATTTGGTTAGATTTCTTGTGGTAGAATCTTTCACCTGAGATCTAAGTCTTAGATTTGACATGTTACATTTATAGCTAATTTTTCTTTAATAGTAGGCAACATTCAACATTCTTGTCAATAGCAAAATTTTTATGATAATTTCGTTAATTTTAAAATATATCAGATTTTAATAAAAAAAAGTACCGTGTGCTTATGAAAGTAGGGTGTGCGTCTGTATTGAGACTTCATTATACCGATACAATCACTCAGATGTACTCATAGAAATATAAAGTTTAAGTGTGTCAGCAACGTGTATATTAGCGTGTGTGTAATGTGTTTTGAAAAAAAATTGCACATTGCATAATACTACTTAGATGACTTAAAATTACAATTTTAAGCTTAGCAATTGTAATTTTGTTAGGTGATTAAAAAGTACAATTTTCAGTGTTTGAAATCTAGCAAATGAAAAAAAAGGATAATTCGTTACTGTTCGTGTTTTTCGATTTCGTTTTACCAAGGCCTATAACGATTAACGAGGGGACTTTGACCGCGAGCTGACGAGGCCATCTGACATGGTAATGCCGTTCTATGTACAGTTCCCAGCTTGCGTTTACCATTAGCACTAGCTAGATAAGGACCCTTAATTACAGGCTTACAACTCGATTGATCAACTCACCTATAAGTTCTCAGAAGGTTAAACCTTTCGTTGGTCCCTATAACATGTATAGGATTGATCAAGTCACAAAGCTACCATCCTTCTCAAAAAGGGAAAAAAAAAAGAAGTTGCAAAGCTACCAAATCAGCAAAGAAAGAGCGAGAACCCTCTCCCGCTCTTCACAGGCACGACGAGGCGATGCTACTCCTGCGGCCGTCGGCCGGCAAGAACGCCAGCGCCAGGAGCACGGCCATGAGCCCCACGGGGACCAGCAGCAGCATCGACGGCGGCGGCGGGAGCGGCGGCAGCAGCAGCGGGAGGAACACCAGCAGCGCGGCCAGGCACGCGAACAACGCGGTCAGCCTCACCGTGAAGTACGACGCCGCCGCCTCCGGCTCCCTCCGCCTTCGCGCCACCACCTTCCCCTCGGCGCCGCCGCCTCCGTCCGCCGCCGGAGAGCCGCTCCTCCTCGTCGCCCTCAACTCCGTCATATCACTAATCAACGAGCTGCCCTCCAAAGACTGCAAACTCTGCAGTACATATAGCTAGAAAGAGGAGCTGACTTCTGAATCTTCGGAGGATTTCAGCAAAAATCTTTGAAGTTTGAAACGTACAATGGCCAAGGAAAGATATCAATGTCTCTTTCTATCCTCTCGTGTAGGTAGTACCCAATTGGTATAGGTTGATTTAAGTGGCAGCACTGTCAAGATTTTAGAGGGATTGGGTGCAATGTATGTAGCCTCAGCTAATCTTCATGTCACAACAGCTTCACATCCACTAACATCGCACAGCAATACTAGAGGAGCACAGTAACACGGAAATGGTAGAGCCTGTAGCAAATGTACTGTACATAAATATAACAAATTACTGTACCAAAAGCAACTGTTAAAATCATTGTTTTATAATGTAGATTCATTGCATTGATTTCGTATAATCGTTATATATTGTTTAGCTGCTTGCTCGTACAGTTGATTCATTGCATCGGTTGTTGGCTATCATTCTTATGTAGTCACTCATCTGTGGGCGTAGCATTGCTTTGTACATGAGCAGTCAATAGAATAGAATACATGAACGATGATGTACGTGAAAACAGATCAAATGGGGATGTTTTCGAGAATGATTTAGCAACAAGAATTAATAACAGATCAAATGATCTGCTCTGAATCTTCTGATAAGTGATATACTAACTGATTGTGCAACTTCTGAATGCCGTACGTGCGTGTGTTCGCATGCATGGACCGAATATTTTGGCTGTGATGGCTGGAGGGTGCTGTCCTGTCCGCACGATCGTTAACCAACCCACAACCTCCATCATGGACATGATCAGCGAACTGGTCGCGATAAAGAGCGGCGCAAGTTGGGCGGTTGGATTTGTTCGCGCTGAACTCACGCGGCGAGGTGTACACACACCAAAGTGTAAGAGATACAGATATGTCGGTTTCTCTCTATGACTCGAGATACGCGCACCGAGATCTGAAAGATCCGTTTAGCTCTGGCGCGGGTAACTCAGCTCGCTCTCTATAGTGACGGTGTAGATATGAACGTGTCAGTCAATTTAACCCTATAATTGACAAGGAGGTGAGATGAATGAGTCAGTCGGATGATAGGTTGATACGAGCTCTCGCTATCGACTGGCCACAAATAGAGTTGAGTTGGTTATTGGTCGCATCCGTATGGTTCCTGCTATCGGCTGACCATCGATAGGGATTGGGATGCTCTTTCATCTGCTAGGGAGCTGATAAAGACGTGGACAGATATCGACGAAGGACATAATGATTCCGGGTGTCGACGAAGGCATCAGAGGGTATTCAAAGAAAAGCAAAACATGTGGGATCTCTCCTAGTTACTGACGGAAACTATACTGCTTATTCATCGGATGAAAAACCGATGAAGCCATATACGAACTAGCAAGAAATCGTATAAAAAATACTGGCTGCAAAGTCGATGCTACTCCGGATATGGTGGGTAATGAACAAGGAGCAGGGCTCGCTCCTTCCATAGCATGAGACCTGTCGCCCACCGTGACGACGCTGCTAGCATCGATCTCGAGGATAGAACCTAACCGAGACAGTAAGAGACTGAGGCCAACGTCAATGAGACGGTGAACGCCAGATCAGTCGTGCTGAACGAAGGGCGGAGCGAACCCATCGACTAGCTGAGCTGATAAGAGGACATCTCTAAAGATATGCATGTATCAACCGAAAAGACCAATGCACTAGGAGTAATGTTCGATGGAAATATTCTGAAAACATATGCGTATTGGCTAAGGAGCCGATAGATATGGATAACTCATCGGCTAATCACTTTGATGAAATGCTAGGCAAAGACCTACATGCTTATGTCTCAATCTATTATCGGCAGCCTTCTAGGTCAAACTTAATCGATACAGCATGAGACAAACGACAGAAGAGAGAGCTTGGTAACTGATAGATCTCGCATGGACGAGATGCCGTACACTCGATTTGACTAAGAGGTCGAACCTAATCGATATAGTATTAGACAGAGCAAGATATATCGGGATAGTGGCGGGACTTATCCCTTCGTTGGAGATCAAACTTAACCAATGCAGTCCCGCGTCGAGATCTAGAACCCACTGATAAAAACTAGATAAACTAAGGTAACGATGTGCCGAAGTTATATTGATCGAATGATGATTTACAGGCTTTTAAAAATCTATATTTATATACTGGTATTACATATGTGGTCATAAAAACCATCGGACGTTACTTCCTAAAAAATATAATAAAAAAATAAACTAATTAAATATTTCTTAATATAAGATACGATTTATATAGATAAATTATCCTTCCGTAAAACTTACGGCTCTTCTCAAATCTCAATAGTCTTTTATAATTTAATCGAATCCTCCTTCAATCAGTTTTTTTTAATAATCAGACTATTTTTTCGTCTTTTTCTGGTTTATTTGACGTTAACAGGATTGGACCGAACGGCTCGGGGCGAGGTAGGTGCATGCACTCGCACGGAGCATGGCGCGGCGTTCGTTCCTCGGTTGGCAACTCGGCGTCTCGGCGGCGTGCGTCTTGTCGTCGGTTGAAGAGATGCCACTGGGCGTCCGGGCCAGAATAAAGTCGCCGTCCTTCCTTTGGCGCGTACGACGTGGTCTCGCTGGGTGGGTATGGCCTGGCTTAAACAGGGGATCAATCATTGCAATAATGCTTTTAGATGACTCTATATACAACCTCCAATACATAGAAAAAAAACCCTTAGACGAAGGTAGTATATTTTTTTAACATTCGTATTTTTGAGTCATTAGTATCATATAGTTGAAACCAAAATCTTAACACACCACTTTAAAAATTTTGTCAGTTAGATCATCCGTTGAAGGGCCTAAAATAATTTCTTATTTGATGTGAAACTGAAGAGTTTAAGTAATTTAATTCTCTTCTATTCATATGTATTTTATCGTTATAATTACGATACTTTTTTAGGCTTAACTTTTAATTGGGAGACTTGATCCCCTGGCTATATAACTGAAGAGTTCCAGTCCTTTTTTATTTTTTCCATTTTTACTTAAGTTGCATATCTTTTAAAAGACATTTATATATATAGATAGTGATCGTGTCGAAAATGTCTCGTGCGAGTACGCCGACGCCTGCGAGATCTGCTTAGCTCTAATGCAGGTTGGTCGACTTCTCTCCGTGGCTTGAGATACGCGCGCCGGGGCCGGTGAGGTTCGCTTGGCTCTGGCGCAATAGTGTGGGTGTGAGCGTACCAATTAATTTAACCCTGTAATTGACAAGAAGGTAAAATGAATGGGTCAATCGAACGATGAACCGATATGAGCTCTCGTTATCGGCTGGCCACCAATAGGATCAAGGTGGTCATCGGCTGTGTTCAGATGGCTCCTATTATCGACTAGTCGCCGATAGGTATTAGAATGCTCTTCCATCGGCTGGAGAGCCCATGAAGGCGTGGATAGATGTTGACGAAGGACATAATGGCTCCGAGTGTAGCAAAAGCTAGATCCTGATCCATCAGCCACAGAGCTGATTGAGACACTAAAGGGTATTTAGATAACAGCAAAGCACGCGGGATCTCTCCTGATTACCAACGGAAGCTGTACCGCTTATTCATCGACTAGAAAGCCAATAAAGAAATATATAAACTGGCAAGGAATCGTATAAAAGACACTGGCTGCAAAGCCGATGCCGCTCTAGATATGACAGCATGAGACCCGTCGTCCGCCGTGACGACACCGCTAGCACCGAATCTCGAAGATCGAACCTAACCGAGACAGTACGAGACAAAGGCCAATGGCAACGAGACAGTGGACGCCGAATTGGTCGTGCTGAAGTAAGGGCGAAGCGAACCCATCGGCTAGCTGAGCCGATAAGAAGACGTCTTTCTAAAGACAGGAAGTTTCTGAAGACTGGTGCGTATTGACCGAGAAGCCGATATGCTAGGTATGGTGCTTGGGGTATAGATAACTCATCGACTAACACTCTGATGAAATGGCATATAGAAGACCTATAGGCCTACAGCTCAATCTACCGTTGGCAACCTTATAGGTCGAATCTAACCGATGCAGCACGAGACCGACGATGATAAAGAGAGCTTGATAAACCGATAAACCTTACACGGACGTGATAGGTACATCCGATCTGCTTAAGATGTCGAACCTAACTGATGCAGCCTTAAATAAAGCAAGACATATCGAGATAGTGGCGGGACTTACGCTTTCGCCGGAGATCGAACTTAACCGATATAGCCCCGCGTCGAGAACCAGAACCCGCCGGTAAAAAGCTAGATAAACTAGGGTTGCGATGCGCTGAAATTGTATTGATCGAAGGATATTTTTTACAGGCTTCTAGAGATCTATATTTATACTCTGATATTATAGAGTCCGACATATTTACAATCATTTATTTCCTAATAAAGATAAAAAGAAAATATATCTAAGGAAGTTAACTAAACTAACTAAATATTTCTATCTAAGATACGATTTATATAGATAAAATACCCTATCGTGAGTCCCACGTTTCTCATCAGATTCGGTCTCATTTGAACAGTCATCTATAATTGGACTGAATTATTTCTTATTTTCTTCAATCGATTTCTTTCCTATAGCAATCGAACTTCTCTTTACTAAATCGATCGTATTTTCAATCTTTAATTAGACCTATCAAATTTTGATATTAACGGATAGTCACCCGCAGCAATGCAGAGGATATTATCTGGTTGTTTTAAGCTGTCAGTCACATGAAAAGGATAAGTAAACGCGTGTGGAGCGCGAATGCTTTCTGACATCACGCACATTGTTATTTTATCTGGTGTTTCGAACAACAAATGATCAGTGAGTTAGCCTGCATCAAGCCATGAATATGTTGAATCTCAAAACTTTCAACTCAATAGTCAAGTTTTCAAACTCCAGTCACAAAATTTTCAGTCAAAATTTAGAACCCCCATAAGGAAATTTAAAAACATTCTATTCAAAATAAGGAATTTTCAATTGAACCTCATAAAGTTTCTACTCAAAGTTTCTACTCAAAATCAGTAACTTCTAATTGAATCTTACAAAATTTATACTCAAATCAGGAACTTTTCAAACGAATCTCTAAAAATTTCTACTCCAAATCATAAACTTTAACTAGAGCTCACCGGTGGTTAGATCTAGAGGAAGAAGAAGGTAATCATCTCACTAGGGAAGGAAGCAAAATAGGCCCGTGCTCGCTGCCGTCAAGAAGGAAGAAGGGCAAGATCACCGTCGTCTCATGAGGAGGAAGCAAAATAGGCCCGTGCTCACCACCGTCTCACCGAGAGAAGGAAAAGGGTGTAGGGGTGGAAGGCATGCCAGTGCCTTGCCTAAGAAGGGGAGTAGGTAGGGACACACATGGCGTCTTGCCACATGGAGGGCACGAGGAGTGAGGCAGTGAATAGGGTAATCATGACTTCCTTTATATACGAACGTTTGCGAAATAGGAAGTTAGGAACCTAGCTTGCACAAGGTGTAAGCTAAACTTACATAAGTCATATACTGAACTTGCATAATATAGGAAAGTGCAACTTTAGTACTGATTACTGCAACTTCTATTTTGGTTACCTTTTAAAACTAATTTAATAAATTTGGATGTAATTTTTTATGCCTATATAGATCATATAATTTTCTCTGCATCAATGAGAATAAACAACAAAGTATATTTTTTAAAAAAATTACGTTAGAACGTTGCTTGTCTCACAAAAAAAATAAAAAAAACATAAGTATAATTAATTAGATATGATCAAGTGTTGAAAAAGTGACTGATATAACTTTGAAAAATTTAGATTTATTTGTGGACGGAGAATGTATATTCTTTAGCAAAGATTATATATCTAAACTTTTCAATCTTATTATATGCTAAACAAGAAATTCTTATATTGGTCAAATTTTAAATTATTTGGATTCTTCTCCTAAGCACATAGTTGGTTGAAAATGCTTGATTCGGTGCATTAGAATTAGTATCATAGAAATATTTATATTGTATACAAATTTTAAATACTTAAAATACGCTTATTTATGTATATTTCTAAAGCTAGAGGATCTCCTCGCGAGCTGATTGGTTCCTGTTAACCCAATCAGTTGATCGCCACGGGGTGAAACATCAAGGACAATGATAGATGGAAAGAGAACTGGGCGAAAAGCAAAGAAGCCAGACTGAAGGGAACAATTGTCAAAAAATATTCATAAACATACCTGACACAGTGACATTTATTGTATGAAGTTGATACAATAACTTTTACGAAGTTTACATATTTGTTTTATTTAAAAAAATTATATAAATATTATTTATTTTATTATAACTTATTTTATTATTAAAGATATTTTAAGCATACTTATATTTATATTTTTTATATGTTCGTACTAAATCTTTAAATATGATAAATGATAAAATTTTATGGTTAAGTTAACTGTGTTAAATATTTATAAAAAATAAAAAATCTAGAATCAACTAGAAAACAACAGGTCAATAGCAAGCAGGTTAGCATTTTCGCTTCCAACTAGCTAGCCTTGCCCTCGGTAGCCATCGCCGCGGTCTCCTTCCTTGTCATGCCTCTCCAATGAGGCTGGTCGGCGGCAACACATGCGGTCGTGGAGCTTGGACCGACATAACCACCGCATTGCTCATACCACCATGACGAGGGAAAGAGATGTCCTTATATCTGAATGCAACAAGATACACTGCTATTGGACAACGCCGCCTGACACCATCTTTGACTTACAACTAGCCTCCATCATCAATCACCATTTGATCTCACCAAGTTGGGAGGCAAGCAGATTTGACGATCCCTAGCCTCAACGAGATCACAATTTAGGAGGAGGAGGGATGGAAGAAGCTCTTCTCTAGATTTCCTTTTACTTCTGTCTCCACCCTCTCCTTGTGCTGCCGTTGGTGAAGGGCAGGGCGCTGCTAACAAGAAGAGAGAGGGAAGAGGGCACTCCACGAGGAGGGTCCCGACCACATTGATGAGTACTGAGCGAACCCTCAGCACAGTAAGGTAGCGTAGTAGAGTGAGAGAGGCATGATCTAGCATTGGCAAGAGGAGGGAAGGGTGTGGCAGAGGTGAGCAAAGGAACCCAAGAGAGAGACAAGGGCGAAGTGGAGAAGGGGAGGGGGAAGTTTCATGGGATGGATAATGCCAAATATCCCATACGGTTCATGCGGAGCAGCCCTCTATGGAAGGCCACCTATCTATGACACATGGCGGCATGATGTAAACTCCACATTCCTAGGTTCCTCCTACCTTTTCATTTTTACTCCCCATGAAACTTCCATCGTTTTGGAGAAAAAAAACATGATCTTCAAAAAATAATTTTAATCACTAATTTTTATTATAATATATATAAAAATATCAACAAATATATGTTTTATTAAATTACTTTTTAAAATTAATTAACTATGTTTTAAGATAAATATTTTATAAGTTATTTATAATCAAAAAAATTTCAAGTTTGTACATTAATATCGTTGAAAAAAGATAATTATTTTTAACCTGAACTGAACGAGCATAAAATTTTTATGGTATGATAAATATACAAATGAACAGTGGTTAATTTGAGATCCATGACAAATTTGCTCATTGTACTTTTTTTTGTGCAAAACTCGTGCACAACCAATCTTTAACCATAATACCATCTTTAACCAGTCATCAAAATTGGATTGTTTCATCATCCCACTCATCCCTGTAGCCCACTAATCAATCATCGGACATTTAGTACTATCATAGTTTAATTTGGTTTAGTTTTTACTCTGTCGATAAGAACACAATCTTTTTAAATTAAATAGTTAAATTTAAGAAGAGCACTAGACAATATCCATGATTTTATGGGGCTATGAGTTAGGCACGCCAACAGGCGCATTTTAAGTATTTAAGAACGGAGGGAGAATCAATCAACAGGCAACAATCTCCTCTCCTATGCTGATACTTGAAGAATTTTTTATTTTTTAATATTTATAAAACTATATTTTGTTTTTATTATTTACAAAACTATAATCTAACGCTCCTTTTTTTAAAAAAAACTCTTTTAGATGATGTTTTATTCTATGTGGCAAACGTCACGCCGGATCCTGACACGAGCACGCCAACCCCTGAGAGGTATGCTAGCTTAGCTCCAGTACAGGTCGGTCGGCTTCTCTTCGTGGCTCGAGGTACGCGCGTCAGGGGCCATGGGGTTTGCTCGGCTCTGGCGTGACGGTGCGGGTACGAGCGTGCCAGTCAATTTGACCCTGCAATTGATAAGGAGGTAAGGCAAACGGGTCAATTGGACGACGGACCGATATAAGCGCTCGCTATCGGCTGGCTGCCGATAGGATCGGATTGACCATCGGCCGTGTCCGAATGGCTCCTACTATCGGCTGGTCGTCGATAGTAATCAGGGCGCTCTTCCATCGGCTGGGGAGTCGATGAAGACGTAGGCAGATGTCGACGAAGGATATGATGGCTCCGGGTGTAGCAAACGCGAGACCCTGATCCATCGGCCACAGAGCCGATGAGGCACAGGAGTGTACTCAGAGAATAGCAAGGCGCGTGGGATCACTCCTAGTAGTCGACGGAACCTATCGCGGTCGTTCATCGGCTGGAAAGCCGATGAAGGCATATGCGAACTAGCGAGGAATCGTATAAAAAGCACGGGCTGCAAAGCCGATGCTGCTCCGGATATAGTAGCACAAGACCCATCGCTTGCCGTGACGACACCGTTAGTACCGAATCTCGAAGATCGGACCTAACGGAGACAATACAAGACCGAGGCCAGCGGCAATGGGATGGTGGACGCCGGATTGGATGTGCTAAAGTAAGGGCGTAGTGAACCCATTGGCTAGCTGAGCTGATGAGTGGACATGTCTCTAAATACAGGCGCGCGTCGGCTGGAAGGCCGATGTACTTGGCGTGGCGCTTAAGGAAAGTCTCTGAATACTGATACGTATTAGCCGAAGAGTCGATACACTGGGTGTGATGCTCAATGTATGGATAACTCATCGGCTAACACTCCGATAAAACGCCGTACAGAGACCTATAGGCCTAAAGCTCATTATACCATCGGTAGCCTTGTAGGTTGAACCTAACCGATGCAGCACGAGGCCAACAATGGTGGAGAGAGCTTGATAGACCAATAGATCCTATACGAACGTGATGCGATACATTCAATCGACCTAAGAGGTCGAACCTAACCGATGCAGCCTTAGACAGAGCGAGACATATCAAGATAGTGGCGGGACTTATCTCTTTGCCGAAGATCAAACTTAACCGATGCAGCTCCACATCAAGAGCCAAACCCCACCGGTAAAAACCTAGATGAACTAAGGTGGCGATGCGCCGAGGTTGTATTGATCAAAGGATTGATCTTTACATGTCTTCAGGGGTCTATATTTATACCCTGGGTTTACAGAGTCCGACGTGTTTACAACAACCATCGGATATTATTTCCTAACAAAAATAAAGGAAAATATCTCTAAAGAAGTTAACTAACTAACTAAATTTTCCTATCCATATAAGATAGGATAGACTACCCTCCTGTGAACCACGGTTCCTCCTCAAACTCAGCCTTATCTGGATAATCTTCTATTCTGGAACTGAGTCTTTCCTTGCCTCAATCCGATTGGCTTCTTCCCTGTAGCAATCGAACACTTCTACGCTTCAGCCAATCGTCTTTCCAATCTATTGCTGGGCTTTCTAAATTTTAGCGTTGACAACCTCCACCCAACCGAGGAAGCATGGACTGGGGGCCTACCAATTTTATAAGCAACCTTTTTGTCGCCCTAACAGAGGGTGCTTTATCCTCGACCATAGGGCCATATGAAAAATGCACTCACTTGACCGAGAGAGCAAGGACTAGGCCATATCAATTTTAGGCAGCATCTTTACCACTTTGATAGAGAGCGTTTTTTTCTTGGCCAGGGGCCACCTGCAAAATAGATACCGCCCAACCTAGTGAGTAAGGGCAGGGCAGACGTTTTGCAAGTGGGCTTTTTTAGCACTTATAGGTGATTTTACAAAATTATTTGATGAGTAAGGACATGGCGGATGTTTTGAAGTGGGTTTCTTTTAGCACTTATAGGTGATTTTAGAAAATTATTTGACAAGTAATCTTACATTAAACCAAAATTGGGAAATACTAAAAGAGTACATATCGGTTCAAAAGCCAATATTATTTATTTAACAATAGGGAAACATTACACATTATGCATAGGTTGAGCTACCTACTTAACTAATGTAATGATTGGAACATATGCACGCCTACTTATAGGTTGATTCGTTAGGACAGACACTTAGCGGAAATACAAATAATATGTCAAGACACTCCTTATTTCATACTGATGTCTGCTTTTAAGCTTTTGCAACTCTTCATCAATCCTCCAGTTGTTACCTGCTGTTAGCATAGTTCAATGTTCGCTCGTACTCCACTTTCACCTACATGTATTGTGAAATTATTTTGAGCTATATGATCAGCTCTCACTTAGTGGGTGTTCTCTTTGTGTCTATCCATTGTTGGAATTCGCACCGTGTTGACTCTTCTTGTGACAAACGAATAATACATATAGGTATTGTAGATAAAATGTTTAAATAATGTTAGGACAGTAGAGAGATGTGAAGGACACTTACAATAAAATTATCATCAAGAATGATTGGATAAGCAAAGTACCTTCTATAAAAAGAACCACGTCATATGGACCTCACTACCTGACAAGCATCACCGCATTTGCACTTAGAATGCTTCGGCCATATAGATACTCCCAAAGGATGACGCCTCCATTCTAACCATTTAGCTTCTAAACGTTGATATTTTTTCTCCTTACTCCTCCTGTATATTGCTAATGTTTCTAAAGGGGAATACCAGTCTGTCCCATCGAAAGAAGAATTCTCTATATCAACCCATTGAATTTAGCTACAAAGTAATCCATGGTCTTGTCAAATAATGAATTAGTTTGTAAGACAGTGTTGAGTTAACCAATTGCTGGTAAACATTTAGAGAATAGGGCCATAGAATCATAATCTCATGATAGTTTGGGTATTGGAAGAACCTCCTATCACAAGTGTTTGGATTTTGAGATGTCATGAGTTGACATCAATCACCACATATGCAAATCAAACAGTCGCACGTGGTGGAAGTAGCTAAGCCAAAGGATCCCTCCTCCATTCTAAATCCTTAGTGAGAGGGGCTTTAGGAGTCATTGTTTTCTTGTTGCTATAGGGGAAATGTGAATGGGAGAGGTGGACCGTGTATGTTTTTGAAGAGTGTTCTACCCTTGTATGCCCATATATAGTGTGAGTGCTATGCCATGGGAACTTAAAGCATCAGCGATTGAAGCAACATGCTCTGCATTGCAACGTTCACTTAACTATTATGTGCGATGATAGCGACATGACATGCAAGTTTGTTGCCATTTGTATTTGCAATGCTAAGATTTGTGCAATGGACTGTGTGATGAAAATGTGCTGAAAGCTATAGGATGTGCTGTGTTGATTGTGACTTGACACTAATGCACAAACAATACTCTAATGAGAAATATAAGGTGCATAGATAAAACAAATATGGAGTATTCATAAAGTGAATACATAGTAATACGAAAGGGATAATATATATACAATAACGTACTACTAGCCTTGACCAGAACCTCTAGCCCTCTAAGAGCAGGTAAGCCAGTCTGGTGATACAGTACAGCTAGCGCGGGCCTCAAGCACATGTGTGGAAGCGAGTTGCTGTATCCACGGTGGAGGAGGTCCTCCAAGTCATCAAACTCGAAATCCTCATGTACCCAACTAATGCCTTGTGCGGAGGAGTCATCACCCTATGGGCCCTATGTGCCTTGTGCGGAGGAGCCAATGCTAGCAAACATTTCCCCTGGTGTAGAATGGAACCCTACAAGAAAATAGGTTAACCATTAAAAACTACAATTCTAATCAGACAGTATGTTCCATGCATGTAACTTGAAAGACCTTCTGGTAGCATCATAAGTGTGTGCACTCCTTATGTGGACATGCTAACTCTAGCAGTATTGAAGTAGGGTGTACCGAAAGCTATACAGAAGCATATTCATTCAAAAGGCCTAAGTAGTGCTACAAGGAAACAACATATGGACATATGGATAATGGAATTTACCTCTCGGAGGAGGGTGTGTGCTAGAAGACAGCTAGCGGGCAAACTCTAGTTGTAGCGAAGTGTGGATGGTGCTAAGGTACCATTGCTAGAGGAACCATATCAATAGCACGAAGTGAGTGTGTGCATCACCGTGCGCAACGAGGCAATCCTACCGAAAGTCACCCTCTACTCCTTCTCAATATGCATTATCCCAACGTCCAACTGTCAGAATGCTATCTTGCTAGGGCAGGGTTCACCTATTTGAAATGTTATTTCATATGTGTAATAATTATGGACATAGATAAATGATGTACAAAAGTGATAACAATATATTAACCCACCACACGAAAGAAGTTCTGGTCACGGTGTCTAGGGTATGTGTTTGAGACCACAATAATGTGTGCCTGTGGAATTGTAGATGTGAAAGTCACTCATGTGTGGGTGTGAAACTGGTACCACCTGAGGCATCCAAGGTATGTGGTCTTTGTGTGTGGCTAGACTTTATCGATAACATCCTCTATTGCCAACAACAAGTTGTCGATGTAAGGCTGCAAATTGGAAACCCATAGGGTGCCTGCTGCCTATCCCCTATGTGAGTACCTAATTGCAGAAACCGTATTAGTGTAAACAATAAAGGACCTATTTAACTGTACAAATGTCAATTTGCATCTAACCGGTGAACGATGGGTGGCACAACCTACTACACGACCACGGGAAAGTGCTAATGAAGGGTGAACTATTGCATCACCCACTGTGGGTAGTGCAGCTCGACGAAGATGTCGAACACCATCGGTGTCATTATCATCTAGTATGCCGCGTCATGCGTGCATAGCAAGCCTAGATGGCCTCCTCAATGTATGGCTCCTAAACAATGTCGTTAGGTTGCAGGTGATCAAACTCCAAGATGAACTCAGAGTAGCTCCTCCTTACCTGCACATGGCCATAACGATGCTACAATGTATGACATGAAGAATATGTTAGAGAATGACAGATAGTTAGAATGAAAGAATTTGACATGTTCCATACCTCACGTCGACACGAGACTGTCCCCATTGTGGGATAGAAGTTAGCTGGCCACTATAAGTATAGGACATCCTCATAAGGGGAGTGGTCCATCATAGGGCAACCAATCGTGAAATGCTCGGCTGCATGTGTAGAAGGAGAGGGCAACCAATTATAATCGATCCCGAATTGGTATTTGTGCACGCGTCACAAAGACCATGGTATGTCACCGCAAAAACAACAGATTCCTAGCTCCACTGAGGTACATTGCCATCGTCTACATCGGTGATCGTGCATGCCTAGTGGATCATTCCCTTGTCCACCGCATGGTCCGCCATGTTGGTGAACATCACCCAGCTGAAGAGCTAGAGCAAGTATGCCTCAAAGTTACATGTGATTGAGTAGTCATCACCGTCAAGGTGTAGCGTATCAACCTGCAGGTATGAAATCAATTTGTTAGATTAACAAATGCATTTTAATTATAATGAATAGTAATGTAATAAATGTGTGATTTATAATGAAGTGTAGTATCCACTTTTTGGCCAGACTAACTGTAAGCAGGGAATGCCCTAAGGGAGGAAGGCCATGCAAATGGTGCATGTAAGAGAACTACTCAACGATGTCATGCGCCCATCCCTATAAACTGACAATTGGACCCATAGCGTCCTCAGCTAGAGAGAGACTTAGTAGGTACGAGATGTCCTGAAGTGTGGGTGCCACCTCCCCACATGCAAGGTGGAACATGTATGTCTCCGACTTCTAGTGGTCCACCGGTGCCACCAAAAGAGATATGTCTATGTCCCACCGCCTCATTGGGCCCTTATCATCTGTAGCGGCCTTGACTAGCCTGCACAACAAAAGAAAGCTAGCCTCACGCAGCCTATAAACCCGAAGGAAACGTAGTCAGTATTTCTAAACATTAATAAGAATAACATTAGCTAAAAATAGTAGTTATGATCTCACTTGTCCCGAAAATGTGGGTCCATGCACAAGAGCTCTTGCGAAGGACATGGAGGAAAGGTGGTTAGCTTGGCACCCTTGACAGCTGAGAGGTAAGACCGATGGGAACAATTGATCACCCGCTCTAGCAGCTCCAGTGTCTGGTACTCCACACCTGCATACAATTCAAAAGTTAGCAAAATTTTGAATATAAAAACAGCATGAAACAGTAAGTTAGTGAACTAAAAGATAGTTATACATAACAATTTATGAAAAAAGTTCAAACTATTACTACATAGCGTTCATGTAACATAGCAAAAAGTTTGACACATGCGACAATAAGGTATATAGTGTTCAAACAACTCAACAACATAAGGTCTAGGATGCAACAAAGTTCGACAACTTAAATTATACAACCATTATTACAATAGTACGTAAACTGACACTACACCACCCCACTAGTTGGTGCATGAGAATGCCTAGGACAGGGTCGCCTAGTAGTAGTGCCTTCACCTATCTGATGACTTTCATTAATGGCTGATCCATATGGACCTGCTTCCACTGCACTTGGACTCGATGCTTCTTTAGGACATCTCTTGTGTGTATGGCCTATCAGGTAGCACTTGTTATAATGCTTAGTCCTTCCACCTACTTCGGACTCATCCATGTCATTTCAAATACGTTTTGTCTTTCGGCGACCTGCTTTGTCTCTAACTATTGTTGGGTTAGGAATGTAAATAACCTTTGGATTTTTTGATATAAATGTTGCTACAATACCATAACCATATATTTCACTACTCTAGGTATTGAGAATTACTTCTTTTCTAAAATAAGTTGAGACAAAATGACGTTTTGGAATTCCACACTCAAAGGCGGCGATAATTACATGAGAATATGGCTTGTGGAGTAGATATTGCTTTTGGCACAAGCACATGTCTCATCATCCTTTAGTGCATATTCCTACACAACTCTCTTATGGTAGATGCCTTGTCCATCATTATCAATACACAAGATTTTGAACTTGTGCCATTGTGTACCTTGGGCTACAACTCAATGTTTCTGGGCCTTATTACTTTTGTCTTGAATGTACTTCATTATTAATGTGCCAAAGAAAAGACTATTGTTTGCCATAAAAGAGCCAACTGCTTTGTACTGATCCCTAAAGTACTTACACATGTCATACAAGATAAATTCAACTGTGTCAACAAATGGTAGCCTATGAACACCACACATCACCCAGTTGTAAACCTCTGTCAAATTTGTAGTCATTATGCTGAATCTAGAACCACCAACATCATACGCAAGGGCCCATTTCTCCTTTGGTTCATTCTTAATCCACTTATAATATCGCTTAATTGAGTCTGCCAATCTCCTTTTCATGTGCTTGTCATCAGTGGTAAGAGGTCCAACTGCTTGCGGAGCCTCATCCCCTACAAGTGGGGGCTTCCTAGATTGCTCCTTTGTCTGTTTGGCAGTCAGCTTGTCTAACTTTCTCTAATGCTCGTTGAATTTCTTCTCTTGATTCTGAGCATATAGCCTCTTGAACATATCTATAAGGTGTTTGTTCTTGAGTTGCTCTTAAAAATTTACATCCATATGACACATGCACTATTTGCTTCGAACATCGGTTCACTTAGGTGGACAACCCTTCTCTACATCATCTAAACGCAATTTCTCATTTGTCTGTAACATGTTGGTGTGGCGGTCATGTATAAGACATACATTTGGTTTTATCCTTACAACTAATGAATTAAGCCTCTCTAGGAACTAATACCAGCTATCAGTGTTCTCGCTCTCAACGAAAGCGAAAGCCATAGATAACACTTGGTTGTTTCCATTAACCCCAATAGCTGTCAATATCTAGCCTCTGTACTTTCCTATAAAAATGTCCAATCAATATAGAGGATAGGATGACAATACACGAAAGCATTAATACACACACCTAGTGCGAACAATGTCCTTTGCAACACACTTTGGCTAGAATGTTTAATTGATGGGAATGATTTAATGTCGTAGTAGATCCCTGTATTCTTTTAAAGAATGCAAAATAGAAGTCGAAGCAAGTTATCATATAATGCTTTGAATGTTCCAAACCTCATCTTTATAACCCTCCATGCCTTCATATAGTTAATTGTGTATTTGAATTTCATGTCTCTAACAATTGAACTAGGTTCATACCATAGGTTGTTGATGACGTGGGTGTACATCTTTCATGCAATAAATAAAGATGTCATGTTTCTATGGTATTTTGTGACCCCTCTAGGTGATAAGTATGTTCAGTCATGACTGACACTTTTCAATAATTCTTCTATTTACCTTTGAATGCATGCACTCACCATGGATACCCATTCTTTATCCACCTCATTTCATACATCGATTTGTTGACTTAACAACCTAGAACTCTCTTTAAGTGACACTATATAGTGCTTCACTACCTTCTTCAAATCATCCACATTGGCATACTTAGCCCTCTGAATAAACTCATTCTCCTTGTACTCGCATATCACATTATGCCCCTTCTAAATAACAAGACTGGAGAAGTCCTCATTGGTCAATTCTGCAGGAAGTACATTATCCACCTCTTTTTCCAACAATTCACCATCCTCTGTATATTCATTATCAGAATCTTTACTATCCATTTCATCAATGATGTGGCAATTCTCTCTCTCTCTCATCTACTGCTCCTCTCAATTGCTTATCTTATTCTTCGTCCTCTCCCTTGTTTACCTCCGTTGCTCCAGCATTATCTCTAGTCACACTTGGACCCTCATCATCTTGCATGACCATGCACTGTGTTTTCTTTCTTGTATACAAACACTAATATATCTAGTGGTCAACCACGTTGTGATGCATTCTTGACATACCATCTTCATGTCAGAGTGCAATCCACCGGTATAAGTTCTCAAAAAATAACTTTCGGTTACACGATTAACTATAACATACAAGGTTATTGCATTGATCTGGAGTTTAACTTAGAAGCCTCACATCAACCAGTCATACAACGATCCGAAATTTCTCTTAGTCGACCTATTAATATCCTTAGCCGTTGAACTGAACTCTTACAAATCTACACCAAATAGATCATACCTAATATTCTCTTGACCATGATATAATTGAAAACCAGCTTATTTGACATATCTATTGATGAAAAATTAAAGTCAAAATATGTACCAAAGTGCTAATCAGTAGTACACATATGGTGAAATGGGTTAATAAAATTTAAGACCTATGAAACTACATATGTACGAAACGAACAATTTATTTTTATATTGTATTATATACAATACTATACATAATATGCATTTCATCCCTATAAATGGACGTTGCAAAAGGGAAGATTTTACTTTAGTATAAGTCCGCAAACCAGCAGGCTTCGTTTCTCTTTCGCCTTAGCCCTCTCTTCTTCTTCTTTTTTCTTTGAATTTAACATATTTTTATGGATATTTAGGTGATTGAGAGGGGGTTTTATACGAAGTCGAAAAAAATGCTCTCCTAAAGAATGACAAGAGGGCCGCCTACATAATTTTTCCTTTCACCTCGCTCTCTAGGTTTAGAGCGGACACTTTATAGGCAGCCCCCTAGATGATGAAAAAATGCCTTGGCCAACAGTAGCAAGACCAGCCTACAATATGCCAAGCACAGAGGCGCTTCCTCGGTGGGGAGTGACATTTTGCAGGTGATTATCTGACGAAGGAGAAACGCTCTCTGCTAGGACGACAAGTAGGCCGTTTACAGAATTGCAAGCGCGCGACTGGGACACCGGCTTACCGGCTTATAGAGGGCATGAGGGGTATAGATTCATAAATAATGAAAAAAATACAGTTTTGTAAATATTAAAAAATGAATAAAAAAATAAAAAAATTGTACACTCGAACGGCTACAGGAAGAGAGGCAGCCCAATTAGCCTGTCCTAAGTGAATAAATATGGCCCGCCTAAGTACCTAGCAGCCTTGCTGCCTGATAAGGTACACAACCAGCCCAGCAGGCAGCAGCCCAACTCCAAGAAGGCAAGAAACCGAGCAAATCATGGCCAGACATCATGGCCGGTTGGCACGCCGGCCTAAAGCAAAGCGGAAACAGTGGCATCCAGCGTCTATCCATCCCTCTCCTGCTCGTAAATAGCGGGTATCTGCAGGGGCCTGCGCGGAAAACCGCCCGTGCCGTGCCGTGGCAGTGGAGATCGGAATCGCATCGGCGCACGCACCGCCTCTCCCGATCGAGTCCCCAAATACCCCCCCAACTCCTCCGCCTCGCCGCACGCACGCGCCAACTCTATTTCTCAATTCTCATCTCCGCCGCCTCCTGCTTCCTCGCGTCGCGCCTCGCCTAGCTTGCTGCGACCGAGCAGGCCAGCCGCCGGCCATGGGTGAGGAGTACGACGTGATCGTGCTGGGGACAGGCCTCAAGGAGTGCATCCTCAGTGGTCTCCTCTCTGTCGACGGCCTCAAGGTACGCTGGGGGTGGTCTCTCTCTCTCTCTCCACCCGCCTAGTTTCCGCGGATGCTCGCTGCGCCCACCGATCCGTCTCTCCCGTGCTCGGATTTCGCGTCCCCTGTACGGAATCGGTGCTCAAGTGTAGCTCCCGTAGAACGGCGTGGGCTGGATCGCTGCTGCACGGCCGTTTCGTAGATCGGGCTCTGCGGCCCTCCTTTTGATCTGGATTCGCGGCGCTGCGCTTAGATGGACTGTTGGTTGTGTAGCTCGCCATTGATCGCTGGTTTACTGAACTCTCTGAGCATAGCGAGATGGTAATTCAGTAGATATCGTGGCTGGGGTCACCCGCTTGGATGGGTTGGTGCGCCGTGGTTGTGGTGGTTGCTTGCGTTGGGGGAGGAATCGTGAGTAATTTTTGCCCCCGACTAGTGATATCCAGTTTGTGTTGCGTGTCTGAGTAGCCTTGTTCTCTATGCTGGCTCCCAGCAAATAATTAGTGTGCTATCATGGTCTTTCAGTAGCTCAGTAGCCTTGCCTTTTCAATGATATCCCGCTTAAAAGTAGCGGGACAATGATATTGGAAAATTCACAACAAGATCTAACTGATGTGCTTGTGATGGTTTTGCAGGTGTTGCACATGGATAGGAATGACTACTACGGAGGAGATTCCACCTCGCTCAACCTTAACCAGGTAAGCAACTCCAATGAACTAAATTTGAATAGTAGAGGTTTTATTTTCGCATCCTTATTTCTTGTGAAGGAATGCTTATGTTATTACGGAGTACATTATATCCTTTAATTTTATATATCTTTGTTTACTGACATTAGTTTTGAATTTACTTTTGCAATAGCTGTGGAAGAGGTTTAGAGGGGAAGACAAACCCCCAGCTCATCTGGGTGCAAGCAGAGACTACAATGTAGATATGGTCCCAAAGGTGCACTAGTAACTTCCGCCTAAAACCATCTTTGTTCTACTTTTAGTAGCAGCTAACATATGTGGCAATGAGGTACCATATTTGTGGTGATGTTGTCATATCATAAACAAAACCCCATGATGGTGCAAAGGTTTATCTTGAAATATTTACATCTCTTTATATCATATAAATGTGTTGATTCACTGATTTAGAAAACTATGTAAATCTCATGTATAGATACTCAAATGGAAAATACGGTCCGCTATCCTGGTTTTTGTTGATTGTCAATAGGTGGATGGTTTTTAACAAGTGGATACTACTATGACTCCATGAATAACATACTGATGTTGCTTGTTGCTTGATTATCTAAAGTTCTTTTATTGACAGTTTATGATGGCAAATGGGACATTGGTGAGGACCCTCATTCACACTGATGTAACAAAGTATTTGTCATTCAAAGCTGTTGATGGGAGCTATGTCTTCAGCAAAGGGAAGGTAAAATCTCCGGCTTATGTCCTCTTGTCTTTCCATTAGCATCACATTTCTGCTAGTATTTTCTGTAAGTGGTTGTTAGATCTATACCCTGGTCTTACTCCTATGCTAGCACTGTAACATAGCCCTTTTCTTTTCATTTTCAATCAGATTCACAAGGTACCTGCTACTGACATGGAGGCTCTGAAGTCCCCTTTGATGGGCTTTTTTGAGAAACGCAGAGCAAGAAACTTCTTCATTTATGTTCAAGATTACGATGAAGCTGATCCAAAAACTCATCAAGGGTTGGATCTTACTACAATGACAACTAGAGAACTGATAACGTGAGTACATCAGTGCTTGTTGCATTGTATTCGATGATTCAATCCTTTCTCATTAGTGTACACCTTCCGTTTCTAAAGGAAACAACAAATTTGCAATATGCCCATTATCTTTATGTGGGAGGTATTGTTGTAATCTTGTAGACTCAGACATGAGCTAACGCATACAGCCGTACATGAGATGCCAAACATCACAATGGTGTGGACATCAATCCATACGTGAAATCAAGTTCATTTGAAGGGAAAAAAATGCACACTTGAATATATGAGATGTCTGGCTAATAGGCAATAATAGCAAAGAGAACATCCTTTGTTCCATCTGTCCATTGAATAGAACTGTAGAAGGGTCTGATTGATGGAATTTTGCATGGAATACATACATGGCACGTGGCAATCTTCATGTACAAAACAACAGCCCAAAGCTTACTGGCCTCTAATGTATTGCTAAATTTAGAATAACTGTTGATATGACTGAAAGATTTCTTTGAATGAGATTACCTTGGTAATAGAAACCAAAGTATTAAGTTATGACCGTGGTTACATTGTTAAACCATGCGACACATATTATCTGCCATGTGCTGTGGTACTGCAGTACAAGCCTCCCTGGATATCCCTTTCAGGGAAAGTGAAAAATGAAAGCATAAGTGTTGGGGCATGGGTTGGAGGTATCTAGGGTGTTGCATCAATATGGTTCTTACTGCAAAATTCTAATTTAGGGTATTAGTTTGTTTTGTACTTGCGTCTTGCCTAATGTGGGGCCACCTAAATATAGACTAGCTCCTTTCATAACTTATAAGAAGATTACTTCTTTATGGATATTCTTGTTGTCTTCTAGTGATTGTGTTCCAATAAAAAGCCATTATTTTGTTAAAATAACAGAGAAATTTGCTGCCTTGGAATATATCATCGATTTGCCTTCAACTTTAGAGATGTTGCAAAAGGATATGCCTATGCTTATTGTTACCTCTTTTTGCACATAAATAACTCTGCTTCCATTTGTCTTCTTTTCCAGAAAATATGGTTTAAGTGATGATACCGTGGATTTCATTGGTCATGCACTTGCTCTTCATAGAGATGATCGCTACCTAAATGAACCAGCAATTGATACTGTAAAAAGGATCAAAGTAAGTCTTGTTCAAAGCTCTTGTAGATGGTTTGTAGTCTGCTGTTATCAGTATCCTCTGCTCATCTCCTACCATTCCATTTTCATCTCTAAAACACCTTCAGGCTGCACTAGTTAGGCATAATTCATTTCCCTATTACTAGTGTTCCTTTTTTAGCTGTGTCACTGCTGTTTTGTGAATATTCATTCTTTATGGAGTTCAGTTACATTTATTGGTTATCTTCTATTCTTGTTGTAGCTATATGCAGAGTCCCTTGCGCGCTTTCAAGGAGGTTCACCTTATATTTATCCACTCTATGGGCTGGGTGAGCTGCCACAGGTTAGTCAAATTTATGTTAATCAAATACCTATCATACAGCATGTGCATGTTTTTAAGATGGTCATATATAACGCTTATTCCACAGGGTTTTGCTCGTCTAAGTGCTG
Source organism: Oryza coarctata (assembly GCA_030770085.1). NCBI lineage: Eukaryota > Viridiplantae > Streptophyta > Magnoliopsida > Poales > Poaceae > Oryza > Oryza coarctata. The sequence goes on from CM061471.1 coordinate 14,700,102, forward strand.
TTTATGGTGGCACTTATATGTTAAATAAGCCAGACTGCAAGGTGCGATTATCATCAACCCGTTAACGACTTGCATCATCTGGGTGACAACTAAATAAAACTTTTTTTGGCATGTATTCTTAGGTTGAATTTGATATGGAAGGGAAAGTCTGCGGCGTTACATCAGAAGGAGAAACTGCCAAATGCAAGAAAGTTGTTTGTGACCCTTCCTACTTACCCAACAAGGTCAATATTCTTTCCTGTATTCAGCCCAGGATTTTTTTCATTCAATATGCTCTTTTAGGACATTTAAATATCATACTTCCGTTACATCTCAAGAGATACAATTGAACTTACTGTATTTTTGTTCTGCCCTTCTATTTGTTGAGAAGTTTTATTAACTACAACCTCATTTGATGTTCTTCTTGTGTTTATTAACGCGCTATTGCTATAATGAGCCACCCAATCGCAAACACAGATGACTCTCACTCAGTCCAGATCATTTTGCCACAGAAACAACTTGGACGGAAGTCAGACATGTGAGGCCTTTTGCATTCTCAAATACTTCTCATCTGATAAATTACTAGATTTACTTGCCCAGTACTTTTTAATAAGTTACACTATCCCCATTCATGGCATTTCTGTTTGTATTCTCCTGTTAGGTATGTCTTCTGTTGCTCATACATGCACAATGTCGCTCCAAAAGGGAAGTTCATTGCATTTGTGTCTACAGAAGCAGAGACTGACCATCCAGAGTCTGAGCTAAAGCCTGGGATTGATCTATTTGGTTCAGTAGATGAGCTATTCTTTGATATCTATGATAGATATGAACCCGTGAATGACCCATCTCTTGACAACTATTTTGTCTCAACTGTAAGTTCTACGGTATATGATTTTACACTTGAACATTAAGTTTGATTGTCTTAGACTATAAACATCTCTGGTTGTTATTCTCTGACAGAGCTATGATGCCACCACGCATTTTGAGACTACTGTGACAGACGTTCTTAATATGTATACAATGATCACCGGAAAGGTAAGACACGCTTCCTCTCTTCATTTTCTTTGATATATGTAATGCTTCTGTCCAGCCGTTGAAGCTAAAAAGCACCGCTAATATTATCTATATTTTGTTATACACCTTTTTTGGAGAGGATGGAAAACTAATGTCTGGAGTCTATAGAGATTAGAGTACCACTTTTTTTACTAGCTCGACCTTCATGTTATCTTCTTAGTTACTAAATGCAAATCCATTCCATTGGCTATGTTGTTCTACAATTATGTATGGTATCATTTCTTTCCTAATACTTCTCTTGTTGCAGACTGTTGATCTCAGTGTCGATTTGAGTGCTGCCAGTGCTGCTGAAGAATATTAGAGTTCACAATCAAAATTCAATCATTCACAAAAATATATGCTATTCCTTGGCGGGCACCACAGGACAGACCATAATGAATGGCTGGGGACCCATGGTTATTCGAGCTCCAGATTATCTTCAGTGTTCTGGCCAATGGCCTATATAGCATGTTTGTTGCTGTCAGTAATATGCAGAACTGTTGCTTCAGATGACTGAATGATGGTGATTTTTTTTGCTACTTCAGTAATGGTTGAATGGTGTAAACAGTGTACACAGCGATGACAGTGGGGCGCTTTGCGACTGAAGTATCATAACTGCTCGGTAATTTTTCATGTCTTTGCAATGCTGTGTTCTTACATGCAATCTATTTTCACCAAAAATCACGCAGTCTGGTGCTTCTGGTATCAGCCGGTAACACGTTTTACTTGGCGCGCTCTTTTCCAGCTTGCGGACTTTTCAGCTTATGGACTTATTTTATAGGACTTGTAGGCTATGCGTACCAGGGTTCTCAAATTACAATTTCTCTAAAAAAATTATGCTTAGATAACTTGTTTCAAGCTATTTTCAGATTTATAATATTTATAGGAGTAATATTTAATTCATCCTTATAAACAATTGTGAAAAGGATAAAAGAAAGAAAGATGATAGGCCCAATTAAGATATGAAAATGTTATAGAATGACTAACCAAATTAAACAATATTTTTTAATTGAATACGATGCTTAAGAAGTAGAGAAGAAAATCTATAAGAATAAAGAAAATATCTAAAGTTGTAGTAATTATCGAGAAATTAAGTTGATGAGCAATAGTATAAAGCCATGAGATTTATCGAGTATCGTTTGAGAGAAATGATATGGGTATTTATGAATTAATTTGGTTTTATAGTCGAAAGATTAACCATAGAAATAATTTTTTTACTAGGATAAATTAAAAAAAATTTAGAGAGCAAAATAAGAATTTACAAATGGTTTTTTTCTTAGAGAAGGCTTAAGAAACCTATTATGTGGTGTGTTTTGGGCAAATATAAAGTCCTAATAAAATATGTTTCTCTAATAACACATGCTATTTCTCAATTAAAATAAAATTAATCAGTGATTAGGCTTAAGTCCATATCTATTTGCTTTAAAAATGAATGAGGTTATAAGAAATATTTAAGAGAATATCTCTTGGTGTATAATCTTTATAGATGTAGTGTTAGTTGATAAGTATCTAGTATGATTAAATAGAAAACTAGAGTTATGACGATAGACTAAGTTTTAGAGTAAACAGAACTAAAACTGAATATTTAAAATGTAACTTTGACACCATCATACACGAAAAGGATAGGTGACCTTAGGAGGCCAAGTAGTATCTAAAAAGAGCAACTTTCGATATCTTGAATCAATGTTACACATGGATGAAAATATTAATGATGACATTAGCCATAGAATCAAAATGGTCTGGTTGAAGTAACTCTAAGCATCTGACATTATCTATGATAAGAGAGTACCATAGAAGATAAAAAGTAAGTTTTATAGGATGACGATTAGACCTACTATGCTGTGTGTAGTAGAATGTTAGTCTAAAAAAGGCGTCATGTTCAACACTGAGTGATGTAGAAATATGTGTGCTACAATAGATTTGTGGTCATGTAAGAATGGATTGAGTTCGGACCAAGGATATACATGATCGGTTCAGATGGTTTGGCTATGTCCAAATGTTAACGCTAAAATTTGGTAAGTCCATATATAGATTGAAAAGATGATCAGTCTAGTAAAGAAAAGTTCGATTGCTATAAGAAAAAAGCCGATCGAACAAAGCGATGAAGGATTCGGTCCAATTATAGAAAACTATCTAAATGATACCAAGTCTGAGTAGGAGCCGTAGAACTCACGGCAGGATAATTTATCTATGTAAATCGTATCTTATATTGATATGAATATTTAGTTCTTATAGATATTTTCTTTTTATATTTTTTTAGAAAATAACGTCCGATGATTACTGTAACCGCGTCAAACTCTGTAATGGTAGGGTATAAATATAGACCCCTGAAAGCCTGTAAGATATTCATCGATCAATACAATTTTGACGCAACGCCACCTTAGCTCGTCTAGTTTTTTACCGGCGGGTTCTAACTCTCAACATAGGGCTGTATCGGTTAAGTTCGATCTCTAGTGAAGGGGTAAGTCCCGCCTCTATTCCGATATATCTTGCTCTGTCTAAGGCTGCATCGGTTAGGTTTGACCTTTTAGTCAGATCGACTCTACCGCATCACGTTCGTGCGAGATCTATTGGTTTACCAAGCTCTCTATTCTGTCGTCGGTCCTGTGCTGCATCGATTAGCTTCAACCTATAAGGCTATTAACAGTAGATTTGAGCCGTAGGCCTGTAGGTCTCTGCATAGCATTTCATCGGAGTGGTTAGCCGATGAGTTATCTATACCGTAAGCAACACGCCTAGCGTATCGGCTCGTCCGCCGATATGAACCTGTCTTCAGAAACTTCCATCGAACATCATGCCTGGTGCATCCGCCTTTCGACCAATACACTCATATCTTCAGAGATGTCCTCTCATCAGCTTAGCTAGCCAATGGGTTCCCTCCGCCCTTCCTTCAGCACAACCGATCTGGCGTCTGCCGTTCTGTTGCCGCTGGTTTCGGTTTCTTACTGTCTCGGTTAGGTCCGATCTTCGAGATCGGTGCTAGCGGCATCGTCACGGTGGGCAACGGGTCTTGTGCTGTGGGAGGATTAGGCCCCGTTCCTTATTCATTGCCCACCATATCTGTAGCGGCATCAGCTTTATAGTCAGTGTGTCTTTTATACGATTCCGTGTAGCCCAATCATGCGTACCATATCACATCCACGCGAGGTTTGCCGGCGCGTCAGGCTCCCTCCTCAATCGATGGTCTCGTGCTGCATCGATTAGGTTCGACCTACGAGATCGGCAACAGTGGTTCGAGCCGGCGCCCCGATGGGTCTTCGCACGGTGTCTCATTAGAGTGAGTAGCTAATGAGTTATCCTCATCACAGGCCTCGCATCCATTTTGTGTATCGTCTAACGATCAATCCGCTAGAGATCGATTCAGATACGTCGGACGCTTTTTGGTATTGTCTCGGTTCGGTCTGATCTTCCAAGGCTCATGTCTGACATGGCCGGCGTCGAGATCTAGCGGTTTAGGCCCCGGCTAGGCCTCCGTGTCGTTAGTCCCCGGCTCCATACTGTCTCAGTTTGGTTCAATCTATCGATGTTGGTCCTAACTGCGCCATTACCGTGGTTGCTGACCCACATGGCTTCGCGGAGGATCGGGCCCCGCTCCGCGCTTCGGATGCTGCGGAGCATCATCGACTCTTTAGCTGATAGGTACTCTGCTCTTTCCACACGTCTATCTCTCACATCTCCATCGGCTGTTCAGCTGATGTCCGAGCGCTGCCTTTCCTACTAGCATCCAGCCAATAGGGTGAGCCAAACAGGCCCATCGACCGACCGGCTCACGGGTCTTATCCTCTCTCTTTATCAATTACATGGTTAAATTAATTGGCACACCCTCAAATCTTGAAGATTAAGAATCTGTACTGGAGGTAAGTAGATCTCTTAAGACTTTATGTGACTGAGCTGCCGTCTCTCTTCGGTCGGACTTCCGTTCGGTCCGATCGGACCTCTCTCACGAGGTTTGGTGGTGAGCACCAAAGAAGACTTTCAAAGTCACCAATATATTGTAATATGCTAAATCAAGTTAAAAATGTGAAAATAGGTAGAGATTAAAATTAACATGATGAGAGACAATAAAAATAGATTTAAAAAAGTATAATTATTTAAAAAACAGTTATTGCTCTTGTCAACTCTAGTATACTTTTATTTAATTAAAACTGAAAGCCTGTGTTGTTATTGTTGTAAACAATTGTCTAAAATTTATCCAATTACCCGTAAAGAACGGTTCATCATGTGAAAATTTTCAAATTTTGCTGCTTCAAACCTCCTACCCGGAATAGCTTATTCCAGCTTAGGCGTCAACCTGCATCCCAAAATTTGTTCTCCCAATTTCACCGGTGAAACATTTTCACCTGTTTGTTGGTTGAAGACGAACGGCCTTGCTCGTATTCTCAATATAAAAAAATGTCTAATTTAACTCCTCAAACATGACTCATTTAAAGAAATTGATTTATATATGTAAAACCGATTATATCAACCTCTCTACTTATTAAAACCATACATATGCATACAAGACCATTTCTTAACTGTTTTGAGAATGTTTTTTTTAATGATGTAGTGTTCATGTGGCACGGGGGCACCGTACTCAGAGCCCACATGTAGGTGACCAGGGAAAAAAGAAACTTGGGCCCACTTGTCAGCACCACTCTTCCTCTCCCCTCTCTTCTTTCTCTTTCGCAGTTTCGCTCGGATGGGCGCCGCTCCGAGCTACGAGTCTGCCCGCCGCCGCCGCTGCCTAGGGGTCTCCCCTCCCTCCCAGAGTTTTTCGAGGTCTTCGGTGAGGACGACGGATCCGACTACTGCCAGCAGCGCCGGTGAGGAGCAGCTCCGCAGCGGCCTTCACGCTGGCGCTTGGCTATTCCTGCCGCCACTGCTTCTCCGCCGCCATCGCCTGGAGAAGCTTGCCGGCCACGCCGCCTGGATCCGCTCACCTGGGCCTCCTCGACCGCCGTCATGGCGCGGGGAGAGGGGAGAGGAGGTGACGACATGGAGAGGGACTTCGCCGCCAGGCTCCGCCTCGCTCCCGCCCCCGCGGCATCCGCCTCCCTGGCCGCCGCCGCTGGAGGTGGAGGTGGCGGGATCGCCTTCCGCGCGCCGCAGGAGCAGTTCACCGTCGGCGACTTCAAGCTGGGCAAGATCTACAGCGTCGGCTCCTATTTTAAGTGGACATACCTGGGTGACAAGTGCATACGGAGGCATGGTGCTGTAGCTGCAAAGATGCTGGATGATGACCTGAAGGATGGATGGATGGAGTTATAGAACCCATTTTTACTGAGGGCAAGAAACTGTAAGAAATGTACAGATTACCCGATAACAAGCCTGGGCACGATGAAACTGTTCGCGCCGAGATTCTTGCGTGCCCTGACACGAATACGCCGACGTCTGAGAGGTCTGCTTAGCTCCAGTGCAGGCTGATCGGCTTCTTTTTGTGGCTCGAGTTACGCGTGCCGGAGACCATGGGGTTCGATCGGCTCCGGTGCGATGGTATAGGTGCGGACGTGCCAGTCAATTTAACCCTGCAATTGATAAGGAAGTGAGATGAGCGGGTTCGTCGGACGGTGGGCCGATACAGTCACTCGCTATCGGCTGGCTGTCGATAAGATCGGGATGACCATTGGCCGTGCCCAGAAGGCCCTTCGCTATCGGCTATTTGTCAATAGAAATCAGGAAGCTTTTCGATCGGCTGAAGAGCCGATGTGGATAGGTGTCGATGAGGGATCGGCCGTAGAGCTGATAGAGGAACCGGAGTGTACTCAGAAGATAGCAAAGCGCACAAGATACTTTCGGATAGCCGACGGAAGTCGTAACAGTCGTTCATCGCCTGGAAAAACCGATGAAGGCACATGCGAACTGGCAAGGAATAGTATTTAAAGACACGGGATGTAAAGCCGATGCCGCTCCGGATATGATAGCACGAGACCCATCGCCTGCTGTGACAGCACCATTAACACCGAACCTCGAAGATCGGACCTAACCGAGACAGTACGAGGCCGAGGCCAATAGCGATGATACGGAGGACGCCGGATCGGCTGTGCTGAAGGAAAGACAGGAACGAACCCATCGACTAGATGAGCCGATGAAGGGACGTCTCTCTAAAGGTTGGGCGTATCAGTTAGGAGACTGATGCGCTTAGCGTTACGCGTCAAGGGACACCTCTAAAAGCTGATGCGTATCGGCCGAAGGGCCGATGCGCTAGGCATAAAGCTCAGAGCATGGATAACTCATCGGCTAGCACTCCGATGATACGCCGTGCAGAAAACTATAAGCCTGAAGTTCAATCTACCGTCGGCAGCCCCGTAGGTCGAACCTAACTGATGCAGCACGAAATCAATGACGGCAGAGGGAACTTAATAGGCTGATAGGCCCTGCACGAACGTGATGCGATACATCTGACCGGCCTAAGAGGTCTAACCTAACCGATGTACCATTAGACGAGGCAGAACATATCGAGATAGTGGCGAAACTTACCCCTTTATCGAAGATCGAACTTAACCGATGCAGCCCTATGTCGAGAGCCAGAACCCACCCATAGAAATCTAGATGAACTAGGGTGACGATGCGCTGAAGTTGTATATTAATCGAGAGAGATTATATGTCTTCAGTGGATCTATATTTATATCCTAAATTTACAGAGTATAACGTGTTTACAACCATCGAGCGTTATTTTCTAATAAAAATAAAGAAAAATACCTCTAAAGAAGTTAACTAACTAAATCTTCCTAATTAGATAAAATTATAATTTATAAAGATAAAATATCCTGCCGTGGATTCCACGACTACTCCGCAAACTCGGTCTTATCTGGATAGTCTTTCAATCTAGAACCGAGTCTTCCTTTGCTACAATCCGATCAGCTTTTTCACTGTAGTTATCGGACACCTCTCAGCCGATCGACTTTAGTATCATTGGGTTGTGCAGATTTTAGCGTTAACAGAAATCAACTTGCTAGGAAATTTATGTAGCGTTAACAGTTATCGGACCCCATTATGAAGGAGTTGAGCCCGTATGTCGTCTAGGAAATTTAAGTAGGGAAAACGATATAAAGATCAACGATTGTATCTAACTGAGATGCACTTCAAAAATGATGCGCCACGGTGCTTACGAGTATCCAGAAGAAGAATGCAATCTCAAACGCGTTCTGAAAGAGAATAAAGTGGATCAGGTAAGGGACAATCCTTGGTCACCCAAGCCAGAAGTGGTCATCCGATGGTTTCACAACCAAATCACCCTCAATTGCAGAGTTCTTCTCAGCCACATCATGGGCTAACTGAGCTATGACATGCTCCAGCTTAGTGCCAACAGCTAGTAGACGCTGCAAGGAGTATCAAAATACAGAAGTCACCACAAGACAACAGTATTTTTTTTCCAGGCAAAACCATTGTACTTCATCCTTAGAGATAATTACAGATTTACTTGCAGCACGATTTATTGTTTCAGGCCATGTCAACTACAATTGTATATTTCCCTACCAAAAAAAAACTACAATTGTATATTTGTACTAGATGTTTCATAATGGTTCGGAGAAAACTTCCATGAGTAGTTGTATCTAGACAAGGCACGGTTGACTAGGTAAAAAAATGTATTTATCCAACATGCCCCTTGTATGTTTGGGAGGAATTAAATGTGGACACAGGAAATTATGCATTGAGGAGAATGAGGCGGTGACAAGAGTATCCACGAACCAAGGGAATATTAGAAGGGTTTCAAGTTTTAGTTTCCACGGTAAAATCAAAGCTCAAAGGGCTCACAAATGGAATGTTAGAATGTGATTGGCAACATCTTAAAAGAAGTATTCGTTGATCCCTCTTTACTTGTCTTAATAAATTCATAGAAAACCATTTAACAACAAATATTTTGTATGCACTTAAAATTAGGGGAAGAAAAGCAATCCAAAAGTATGTGTGCCAACCTGCAGTTTGACAAAAACTAGGCATAAGATGGCTTTGGGAAGCTAAATCCTGGAATACACTATGGCAACTAGGTGCCTACCGAAAAAGAGATAGAAACTAATTTGGCAAGAGTAGTCTACATGAAAATAGCATTAGTGCTTTCAAGAGAGGATACCGTTGACATTCAGCAAGAGGAAAATCACAACAATGACCCACAAGTACCAGCTTCAAGGAATTAGGCACATCATGGCTAAGTTTAAGGGCAATGCAAGCTCGTTTTGAATTTAAAAGGAAAATATAAACAGATGTGCAACTCTTAGGTGTCTTAGCTTTACCTTATGTCAACCACTTTCTTAAAGTCAGACTCTAAGATCCTCATCATGTATTTATGGAAATCAAATTTTGGGTTTCCACGACAATGAGTCTGAAATCCAAAAGGACATCATTTTTACAAACAAGAAAACTTCGCATGAATGACTTGTACGAATAAATGCTTACCATGATAAAGCCAACACGCATTGTTGTGTAATCCGATTTAGAAACTAATCCATAAAACTGCTTAACAAAAGAATGCCGAAGTAGAAGAAAAGGATAATAAGTTCCCCAATATTTAGTAATTACTTAAGATTAGACCAAAATAAATCATCTGTTATACATGCATAAAAAGCCATATGTAACCCAACTTGACTAATATGCAATTTCACACCATACAGCAAGACATAAGTTATAGAGAAACCACAAGACACACATTTCTTACCAGCCAACTCAATATTTTAGAGTCTTTGCCCAAGCCCTTAAAATGATCATTGATAAATTTAAATTGACGCACGTGGGTCACCTTGGTAGGACCTGGTTGACCTGAAATTTCAAATAATTTTTTCAGCCTGGAACAAATAAACAGGTTTCATGAGGTAGATAAAATTTTCATATAAATTTATCAAATTTCACAGAAGAAAAAAAGTTATGCAACCCTCAAGTGTATCATTGCACTCAAACATGAAAAATATGGTGAAATACCATTTCCCACAGCATCTTTCTGAATTTCCTCCTCCCATTGTTTCCATTGGTGTATCTAAATTATTACAGCAGAAAAATCAGCTAACAACGGAAAAAAGGGTTCGGCAGCTTAGCTGAAAGAAATGTTGCAACTTACACGTGGCTTACCTTAGCACCTCCTAGAAGCATAGTTGAAAGACTGAAAATAACATGTGTGATAGCCAGAACAAATATGAAAATATGCAACTGATGTATAGCTTCAAGGGACAGCAATGGAACTTTCCCATGTTAAAATAAACATTAGAATTCATATAGAACATTTGATCAAGCAAATTCGATTTTTTTTCTGACACATGAGCAGAACATCTTAGTGATAGGAAATTTTTTTTCTGCCTAAAAATATGCTAAGAAGCGACAAAAGCCAGTTTAGCGACACTTAGAACCGGCCCATTTGAGTATTTTAATCAGTTTAAGTATATACCTATGTAGTTTTCTTAAGGATGATATTTGATCAGAATATAATTTAACTAAGACTATCACCTGCCTAACAGGTTAGAAGAAATAATTTTCAATTTTCAACAAAGACAGTAAATTTACCATCCTTGCTTGTCAATGTGGTTACCTAGCTGTCAAATGCATTATGCTCGTTCCACATGGGAGATTGAAGTTACCTAATCATTCCACTTGCTAGCCAGTGGAAGTGTACGAGAAAGACGGACAGACCAACATGCATGGTAACATCAAGTTTTTATGATTGAAAAAGACCACTGAAACAATAAATAAAACCATCCAGGTTCATTTAGTCTAACCAACTTTGTGCAAATTACCTACTAAGTCTAACAAAAACATTAACTACTTGCATGTTCAGTTGTTCACAGATCGTCATGGTTTGGTGCCTAACCAGCTTTCCTCTAGGACAGGTATCAAGCACAGCTTAGGCAAAATTAGACGAGGTTAATAAACACTGTTCCATTTTCATGGTCCAATGGATTATCACCTTCTTCTGGCAAAGCTCTGCCCCGCCCCAGCTTCACTGAGCAACAGCCTCCCAATTCTGCCAATGATCTGAGCAGCAACAACGTTCTCCTTTGTGGCGACCACTTCCTTCTGGCATGGCAGCATGTGGACTGTCCAGCGAGCAGGAATGCAGGTCCTCTGGATCAGGCCCTGGAACACCGTCAGCAGCAGCGAGATGAACCCAAGAAGCATCAACTCCGCAACACACCACCACAAAAAAAAGTTCAGATATGTAGTTACTTCCTTTTACTGTATGTACAGTATCAATAGATTCATACACTCTGTATCAAAAACTCAGAAACAGTTTTCGTTTTTGCATAATATACCACTGGTGTTCATGAAATTTTGCAGCGAAGATTTACTACATGGACGAAAAGAGAAAAAAAAGAAACTAACTCTTTTTTTTTGAAAGGACAAAGAAACTAATTTTAGACCTTTGTAGTAAGCATCTTGACCCTCTATTGAAATCCTCTGTGAAACCGATTGTCCTGAAGTCCTAAAAGCAAGAAAAGTACGAGGAATGCGCCGCCAAACCCCACCGAATCGTGACGGACTCAAAACAAGGAATCATTAGTTTGCACCAAAGAAACCACTTCCCATTTTAATGATAAATCTGACAAGCATCCCCATTTACCCCGGCATAAGCAAAATTGAGACATGGGAGTATAAAGGATGCGCTTTTTTCTGCATAGAACACCCAAAATACACAAATTTTACCCTAAGCAATGGAAGTATTTTGGATCACCTTCCTGGACCTTGAGGAGCGCCTCGTAGAGTGGCTTCTGATTCTTCCTCTTCAGCGCCTGCGCTCCCATTTCCCAACCAAACAAGACGGCGGCCGCCGCCGGTTAGCCGCAGATCCCACGTGGGGGAGGAATGAGGAGCCGAAGAAGCAAGCAGGGCAGGCAGGGAGCGAGCGAGAGCGACGTACCTTGCCGAGGTAATGGAGGCAGCGCTCGGCGACGAGGGAGATGAGCACCATGATCGAGCACGCCGCCGCTGCGATCCACGTCGGCGTGAACTGCAGCGTCGCCACCTCCGCCGCCGCTCCGCCGGGCTCCGCAATCCCGCCTTCCTTCCGGCCTTCCGGGCTGGCTGTGAGAGAAGTTAGCGCGAGCGCGCGGCGGCGGCAGTGGAGCGGAAACTGCTAGAAACCGGCGCGGTTGCTCGCTACAACCGAGAATGCTTTGCCTGCCGTTTCTTCGTTTCTTTTGATCTTTTTGGCGGCTTGTGTTGAGTTGCGAACTTGCGAGACTCGCGACGCGACAGATGGTGGAAGGGGATTGTCCCCGCGGACGAGCCGCGTGGAAGGAAGCGGGTACTATTGATACTGTGCTTGACTTGTCGTCTTGCCGAAGCGGGTGATGTGAGTGTACTGTCAAGTGCCATGTAACCATAAAGCAAGTACACTTTGCAAGTGTTGAATTTCTCCTAGTACGTCAAATGACGCTAGATTTTAAAAGTAGGGTGCAGATAGGAGCAGGGTAAAAAATGCAGCACGAGTGCCAAGCTGCTGTAGATAGAGATGGCTAAGCAATGGCTCGGTCCGGTCTGTTTAGACCGTGCTATATTGGGCTTGTAGGGTGGCGGTTTATAGATGACCTAGCCTATGCCCGTGAAAAAATTTAAAAAAATATGTAAATTTTTTTAATAAAATAAGAAAAACAGAAAAAATATAAAAAATCAGATAAAAGTTTTAGATAAATATAAAATAGGTGAGAAAATTTATTTAAAAGTTTCTAAAATTAATAAATGGGTCTAAGCCGAACCAACCTGATATTTAACAACCTATTTAATAAAATCTGTTTTTTTAGGAAATAAGACTGCTTGTTTATATATTTCTTAATTTCCTCCATTAATATATGGAATTTTAATGACTTGAGAGCGAATGTGTTCTATTGCTTCGTGCGGGATGACGTACAAAACTATGGATGAAGTAAGGCGACGACGTGTGATTCACGCAGACTCGTTGTATCGCTGATGTGCGACGACGGACGTGTGATCCAGACGGCCGTGGATTTGCTCGAGCGCAATCCATGCGGACTCGTTTGTGACGAACGAGAAGACCATGTTAAGGCATCCAAATTTTTAAGTAGAAAAAGATTATATTCAACTTCTGGCAGATAGGTCGTCATAGTGCTTGAGTGAGTTCTTATTTCCTGTTTGATTTTAATTGGGTGCCTTGTTCTCTCTTTTCTTCCGTCGATGGTATCGGTACAATTGATTTTCGTGATCAGATTATTTATGTCCTGACATATAGTGATAAGGAGCTATGATATAGCGATATTAACTTGCTAGAGTTGCCGGTCTGTATGGTAACCTGATCATCAACCCTGTGCCTACAAATTAATTAATAGCTATCCAATCGAATAACAATCAAACCGCAAACTCACACATCAACAAATTTCGATTTCAATGTAGCTGGACGTTTCACTCGCCACAAACTCATTCCCGTCCAAATTGTACGCTGCAAAATGTCACTCGCGCACCACGCTTTCTCGTCATAATATTACAAATATTTTGGTGTGTATCACGATCATCGCTCGTGCAATTATAGTATTTCCTGCAATGATCGGCTTAATGAAATTAATACTAGTAATTTCACGAAGGCTGCACAGGTACGTCCTAACCCGTCATGCTTTTTCGTTAAGCCTGGTTTAATTTAGACGTGCCTTGAAAGCAAAAGAAATAAAAAGAAAAAGGAAAAAAGAAAAAAGAGAGAGACAGACACGACGACGATAGAACCGCGAGAGGAACGAGACGCCGACTGCTGTCGCTGCCTCGGGAGTCTGAAAATGGTCGGTCAGCCGTGAAAGGCACGGCGCCAGGGTGGGGCCCGGCTGTCAGTGTCGGCGCGCGGAGGAGGGGATCCGATCGAGATCGACGACGGAACCCAGCCGCCACGTAAGCTTCCCCGCCAACACTTCTCGCTGTCCAGCCCTCCTTTTGGAGACATTTGACGTGGGGCCCACTGGATTTGGACTACAGTACCCTTCTGTTATTTTTCGTATGGAGTAAAAGCTTATCGTTTCCATTACAGGGGACCTCATCTATCCGACTATCCGGGCCATCGTGTGTCATGGACAGAGCCCATAAGGCCAGAAGTCCAGAGCTGAGTTTTAGACTTTCAGTGCCTGTTCGTTGTCAGCAATAGAAGCACGTCGATGTTGATGATGACATTACTGCGACTCCATTCACCTGTGATTGCTGTGAATTTTTTTTCCAACACTGAAGGATCAACTAGGCTGCAAACATTCAGATAAGTCAACAAAAACCAGGAGCTCTACATTCAAACATGCTCCGTTCCATAAAAAACTTTGGGGATGAATCTAGAAGTCTAGATTTATTCTCATAAGTTGATTCTTTTTAATAAAGGGTGTAGAAGAGACATTCTTAGACCGGATTGTTGTAGTAGGGCTCCGTACCTTCTCTAACTTGATGAAGGTAGGGGCAGTAAGTCTAGTTCGTTTCTTTCAAACCATGTTGTAGACATTATTTCAAAGACGAGATTGATTCGAGCCTAGAGGTCTTCAAACAAGCGCACGACTAGGGGGACTACTGCCAGAAGGCTCAAAGGAAGATCAAAGCCATGGTGAGCCTAACACCACCGCCACGCTTCAAACAAGGCGCATTGTATGGTAAGAAGGAGTACCATGGACTACGACAAAAAACAATTATCATGAGCTCGAGCCTCACGCAACAAGGTGGTCCTGAACCTAATAGTTATGTAAGATGATCATCAACCTGAGAGCCTAAATGTACAATATTAAACTAGAAATATACCTTTTGCTACTATTGTAACTTTCAATAGGCGGCCTATAGGCCACCCATCTCATCACAATAAGAGATTAATCTAGAACAAATACATGAATATAGAATCTTGTCTTGAATATTCGCTCAACTCTTTGAACCCTCTCTGTTCCCACTAAGGTTAGGTTAGATTGTCTCACTTTCCTATCTATCCTCAATTGTTTGTGACCCACGGTCATGACAGTTGCACCGTCTATGATAATGATGAGTGGTTTTGAAGGGTAGATGCAACCAAGACCTCAAAGGAGACGAGTGGTGCTAGCCAAATACGCCAAAGCACTCGGCCAAATAGGTCAAACTCTTGAAGCAACAATGCAAGGGAAGACGAGATGGAGAACCAAGAGGGATTAAAACAAGATACAACAACTGTTGAAGATGGTGAACGAGTAACTAGAGAGATAAAAGCAGTCGCAACATCTATAGCATCGAGAGAAGAGAATTTACTAGGGATAGAAACACTAGTAGAAATGGTATAGATGCAAGAAGCTATAATGCTAGACATGCATAGTATGAGGCAATGAAACGAGAAATACAAAGGCTCTAGTAGCAGCAGTTCGAAGCAACTCAAATGCAAGGGGCTCCGGTGTCAATTCCGGACATCCCAAAAACATCAAGGGAACACGCTTTGCATGAAGAAGGAATGGCTATAGCCAGATCGAATATGCCTTCGAACATAATCAGCGTCCCAATCCCTCAGTAGGGCACAATGGACTTGCCAGCTCAACAATCATGCCTGCAAAATCCAAATGCAACTAGCCATCTAAACCTCCATCCAAACCTCAGTCCGATAGCAAACCCATGCTATATACCTATACTAAACCACAACAACCAACATACCACGAACGAAACACAACATATAGTGAACCCACTCTTAAAATCAAGCATACCAACAAACATACCAATACAAAACCCCATCCTAAACCACACACAACAAAGCCTATATAACTTCTTAGCTTAGCTCACACAACAAACAAATAGTGTCGACCTTCAAACATCAGACATCACAATCCTATCAGCTGATCAGCTTCATGCATCATCCATGCTAGTCATATTAGCTGATGAGCTTCACACATTAGCCACAACAACAACAATACAAAAACACACAATTCTAACCCGACATACCAATGGTGCTCTAAAAACAATACTTTGTGCCACCACAAGGGGCTCGATCGGTCAATGAAAAAAAGTCCATTAAGCCTAGCATTGCAAATGAATCCATGGTCAATGAATTTCAAGTTTTCAAATATCACAAAGTTCAAGGTAAACATAGACTTGAACGAGTTAAGGGTATATGAGATGGTTGTTGAAGCAGTAGGGGTGATGATAATACGAAAGAAAAAAAAATCTTACCCATGGTGCTCAAAGAGATAGCCTTGTCATGGCATTTCACAATACATAGGATCTCAGTACATTCATGGTAACAGTTAAGAGAGATGTTTCGAACGGGGTTTCAAGGAACATATGAAGAACCAAAAGAGGCGAAAGACTTGTATGCTATCAAGCAGCTACTAGGAGAAACAATCAGAGAATACATAACAAAGTTTTTGAGGGTTTGGTGCCAAATTCGAGAGGCAAATGAGACCACCATAGTGGTAGCAGCAAAAAGAGGATTGCTGAAAGGGTCAATGTTAAATGGGATAGCCTGAACACAACCAGAAACAACAAGTGAGATATTCTCATTAATGAAAAGCTATGCCAAAGGAGAGGAAGACTATTTAAGAAGAGATGCAAAAGAGGTAGTGTTGCTTGGCAAAAAGCAACAAAAGAACAAGCGATACGTAGAAGTCAACAAAGAGAAGCAAATAGAGCAAAACAAAAAGGCGTGGAAGAAGTTTAAGCCAAAAACAATGTTCGAAGGCAAGTAAACTACATCCAATAGAATCAAGAGAAAATGTCATTCTACCATCAAAATGCAAGAGGTAGAGGAAACTAGAGAGGCCGAGGAGGAACACCCATCAGGGAAGGAAGATGTCTCTTCAAATTCTATGATCAAAACAAATTTTGTAGATACCATGGACGAACGAATCATACAACAGATGAATGCAGAACAATCCCTTTTCTCATCACCAACCAAGCAAAGATGTATGAGCAGAAGCAAGAAAGAACAACCAAGACCTTGATAGGAGCAAAATTTGACTGAAGGGACACAACCAGTGAAGATAGAGGCAATCAAACTAGCACCAAGAAGGGTGATGAATGTGATCACTAGAGGATTGTCATTAGGGATTGAATTGAAGAGACAAAGAAAGTCCTACACCAGGCAATTAAATCATGTTATAAAAAGCTATGAGTGCAATCCTCCAAAGTATTTAGCACTATGATCTTTGGAATAAAAGATGTAGAGGGAATTTAGTTCTCACACCAAGATACATTGGTCGTGTCCATGGAGATAGCTTAGTATGAAGTGAGAAGGGTGCTAGTTTCTTACACCCTAATTTTTGTTTTAGGGAATTAATAAATTATTTAAAGAATTTATGTTAAAATACATTAACTAAACAAGTGAAGTAAATGTGGGAAATAAAAATTCCCTTAATAAATTGTAGCTTGGAGTATTTTTCTTAAATTATCCAAGATTAATTATATTGTATGGAATTTTCTTGGAATTTTAAGAGATCAATAATTAATTTTAATAATATAAACATCATTTTAGTAATTATTTAATTTGAAAACATATAAAATTCCTCCTATCTCCTTGGGCCAATTTTGGCCCATTCCTCCCTCTCTCTCCAACTTCGGCTAGTCCTTTTCTTTTCCCCATAGGCCTTCCTCCTTTGGCCTTTCTCCCCTTCGACTGTCGTCGGCCTTCTCCATTCCTCTCTTATCCTAGACTAGCTCTTAAGCCAAGCTAGTCCAACAGCCGAGCAGCCTGCCTCCCGCGAGTGTTCTAGCCAAGCCGCTCTTCTCTTCGCTTGGCCTACCTTCTCCTTCCACCCATGTGGCCCATTAGTTAGGCTAGCAATGCGCTAGCCCAAGCGACAACTCCACCTCCTCCCGCTGACATGTGGGCCCTGACCTCACATGTTAGGGTTTTCTTCAAGCTCCGGCCGGGAGTCTGATGCCCGTACATTGCCACCTCCTCCACCAAATATGGTCGTATCTTCGTTGATTTCTCAATGAGTTGAGGGCTTTGGATCCCCACGATCTCTTCTTCTTTTTCCCTAAGAAAGCCCAAATTTTCCTTAAGGATATCCCGCAGATTTTGTTACCTTTCCATCCCGTGAAGCTCGGGATTCCATCTCCTTTAGCCACCATGTCCATGCCGGTCTTCTCCTCTTAAGCCTATAAATAGAATCCCCTTGGCCTTCTCTTTTGTTCGCAACCCTCACCTGAGCAAATCGTGCCCTAGTCACCGCTCCCCGTGATTGCTCTCTTTCCATCGCCTCCAGCTGTCACTAGCCATCAACTCTGCCATTGTTAGACCACATTGTCTTTACCATCGGCTTTTCAAGGGTGCAAGGAAACTTGGTCACTGCTTCTTCTTCACCATGTAGCGCCAGAACGCCTTTGACATCACCACCCTGTAGTTGTTGTTGCTTGGAACTCATCACTGGCCATTTCCACCATCGTCCGCCATTGAGTGTGTGCTAGTGATAATCCCCACATCTTGCTCTTTGCTCTCGTGCCCTCTGTCTTTGTTGTCATGCTGCTGTTCACCAAAGTCCTTTGGTCCTCGAGCTAGTCGACTAACGAACCTAAGTGGCACCGCCATGTCATCACTTCGTCAGCCGCCACGTCTGCTTCCTGTCCCACATGGCTGCTTGCCTAGCCATGTTGGTTCCGATCAGATCTTAGCTGTCTGATTCTGGTCAACGTCGATCAAACCGATCTAAGTCATCCATCTCCCGTGAACCCTCTTTACGAATCGAGTCTATAGTAGACTGAGGCTCCTGCCTCTATAACATTTGGGTCTCACCTATCATTGACTTTGCCCTTCTCCTTGACATCATAATCCATCTTTATTAGTGTAAAAAAATTATAAATTACTTAATAAATATATTTAATCCTTTTAAATAAAATTTAATTGGATTAAACCTTATAAAATTCACAACTAATTCATACACAATCGGAATGAGGTTGTTCAAGTCTTAAAATTCATCTAAAATCAAGATCTACATGTTTTTTTTAATTTTTATATACTATTCTTTTGGAGTTTCTTATTGTTTTTTTTCATGTTTTGCATGTAATAGTGTAGTTCGCATCATTTTGGAGAATCACAAGTTCTTCGAAAGAGTTCTAAAAGACATATTGAAGACCGTTGATAGCAAGGCAAGTCATGCAGATCCAAAACTTCTTTGAGCATGTTATCCTAGATTTAAAATCTCACTTTACTTTCAATATACATTTATTTTCGAATGTCATTGAGATTGTTGTTCCTATGTTCTTTGTATGGCCTCTTTGATCTTGACCCTTTATTCTTTGATAACTTTGGTTAACTTAACTAGACTAGGTCTCATATGATGATCTAGCTAGAATAATTAGTTTTGCTTAGCTATGCTTAGAAACAATGGTATCATTTTATTTACGATAATTAATGATTTAGTTATGATTAGTGATGGTTAATTAATGGTAGCTCATGATGGTTGGTTACGATTAATTAATTAATATTTTAACTAAAACTTGACCAATGGTAGGCTGTAAACACATGACTGTGATGGTTGTAGTTATGACAATTAAGGACCAGTTCGTGAGCTACTATTGTCAAGCATTTACCGTACTAACTACAAGTCAGAATAGACAATGGTTAGATTTGTAATGTAGCATATCTCAATAGGAGGCACAATGGTGTGTTTATTTTATAAGTGATAGTGTCGATAAATCCATAGTGGTAGTGCCATAAGTCTAGATTTGGAGTCAAAAGTTTCTCTAGTCTAAAGGATGGGACACCTCTACTTGGGACATGGCTGGTGACTATTTTATTGGGCGTGTTGTGTGAATGGTCCTATCATAATTATTGACATGGTGATGTGCTAGGCATGGCATAGTGACATGATGGGAAATTTTGTTTTGTGGGTAAATTTGTATATGGTTATGGATGAGTCTAGCAATATTTTTTGTGATTAGTTTTATACTACTCACTAATGTAATAATCTGATAATTGATATTAACTTGTTAGCTTCTAGTATGGAGGTAATATTTGTTCAACTGAGATTGGTTGTTTAGAGTTGGGCTTGGGTCTATGTAGTATCAGCATGGTATTCAATGTTGATTAATATTGTTATTTACATTTAATTATTTTACTATTCTCAAATATTTTTTAAATGCTACTTTTTGCAAATAAGCTTTATTATGCATTTCTTTGCTACACCCCATGCATTTGCATATTTGCTATGTGACTTATAGAGTATTCCATGTACTCACCTTTCTACCAACAAAATATCATCAATTGAAGTTAAGCTTTCCGATAGACAAGATGGTGTTAGAAGACCTGGCTTATACCCTAGTTGAGCTACCTTGGAGAGTAGAGCTGAAGCCATGCTAGATCATCTTTTCGCTATTGTTTCTTATTTGTAAGGACTAAGCGCCTTTTTTAAGTATTTAACATTTATGCTAAGTTGGATTTGTATATTGAATTGTCAATTTATATGCCTCAGTTGATTTCTGGACGATAATTGAATGCAAAAATTAGTTCAATAATTATTAGAGAATTTTAGGGTGTGACATAATTGATTGAGGTGGTTTAGCTAATGTGATCTTTTTCAAAGCCTTCGAGAAAATATAGATACCAATGGATAGGCTGTCGAAAGCTGTCATACTAATGTAAAGTTTTGGAGGACAACATGTTCATGCCTTGGGAAATATACCTTTGTGACAGTAAGATAAGGAAACAATGTTCGAATAGAGATAATCATGCTTGATGTGGTGGATGTCCTATACCAATAAAATGTGATAGTAGGACAATTGGCAATCAACATGTTTGAAGCAATGATACATCACAATTACATATGCGAGGTAGTCATGGCTAGACGTGGAGGTAGAAACCATGCCATTGAAGAAATTCATGTAGTTAGTAAGGCAAGCCATAGGCTGACATAAAAGGGATTCTTCCAAGTACAAAAAGAACCACCAGATGGCAAGGTGAAGAAAGTCCCATTAAACTTGTCCAACCTAGAAAAATGTGTAATGATAGGTGAATGAATGCTAGAGGAAGTTGAAGAGAAAACAATGGAAGTTATCAAAGCAAACTCCAATATTTTCGCCTGGTTACCAAAAGAATTACGAAGGGTAGACAAACAGAGAATCAAACACAAGGTAGCCATGAAAGAAGGTTTGAAACCAAGAAAACAAAAGTTAAGAAGAATGCCACGAGACAAATACCAAGCAGTGAAAAGATGTTTAGAAACTATTAAAAGTAAAGGTGATGAGAGAAGTTAAGCATCCAGAGTGGCTTGCAAATTCGGTGTTGGTCATGAAATCAAATGGACAGTGGAGAATGTGTATTGACTTTACAAATTTGAACAAAGTTTGCCCCAAAGATGATTTCCTATTACCTTGAATCGACCAACTGGTAGATTCGATAGCAAGCTACAAATTGATGAGCCTTCTTGATGCATACTCTGAGTACCTTCAGATATACACAAAAAGAGAGGATGAAGAGTGGACATCATTTATAACACCAATGGACACCTTTTGCCATATTCAAATGCCTTTTAGGCTTTGAAATGCGAAGGCCACATTTGTAAAGTTGATATACAAAATACTTGTTAACTAGTTGGGGAGAAATGTGGAAGCCTATGTGGATGACATAGTGGTGAAAAGCAAGAAGGAAGTATCACACGACCAAGACCTACTAGAGACATTTGATAATCTTCACCAAGCATCAATCAAGTTAAACCTAGAAAAGTGTGTCTTCGGATTCAAAGCAGGCAAACTATTGAGTTTCCTGTTATCGAAGAGAGGAATCAAAGCAAACTCGGCAAATATAGATGCCATACAACAAATGGAGCAGCTTAAAGCATAAGGGAAGAACAAAAGCTTACAGGAAGAATGGATTCCTTAAGCTGATTTTTGTCATGATCATCATAGAAAGGGTTGCCTTTCTTCCAAACACTAAGAGGATCAGAAAACTTCAAATGAACAAAAGAACATCAAATGGCATTTGAAGAGCTAAAGCAATACCTACGTGATGAGTCGGTACTCTCGAGCTCAAAAGAAAGACAACCGTTGCTACTTTACATTGCAGTAACTCCAGTGAACAACAAAAACCGATATACTATGTTTTAGAGGTGGTGCAAGGGGAGAGAACAAGATAGAAAAGCTAATCTACATAGTAATAATGGCCTCCATAAAGCTAAAACACTACTCCATGTCTCATGATATAACAATGCCATCTTCATATATAATCAAGGAAGTGTTAGCTAATGACGAAGTGATAGGAAGAATGGCCAAATGGGCCATGGAGTTGGTCCCATTTTCAATAAAATACACCCTCGGAACGGTGATCAAGTCACATGTATTGGTGGACTTCCTAGCGGAATGGACCTCGTTGTCTTTATACCCCTAGCAAAGATAAAAAGGCAAACTTCAAGAGAAACTATGGTCTTTATATTTAGATGGGTCATGGAACGCACTAGGGGTTGGCACAACAGCAATCACAGTGACCCCAATTGGAGAAAAGTTAAAGTATGTAGCAAGAGTTCAATTTGCCACAACAAACAATTAGCCGAGTACGAAGGAGTGATGTTGGCTAGGAGAAAAGCAAGAGCACTAGGGGCTTAGAGGTTGGTGATAAAGATAGATTCGAAGTTGGTGGTAGGCCATTTCGACAGGTGATTCAAAACGACCCCATAATGGCAAAATAACGTCAAGAGTTATAGTCAAATGAAAGACACTTCTTGGGCATAATTGTGAAAATAATATCAAGAGCAGAAAACAGTGGGGCTGATGAGCTAGTGTAAGTAGTGGCAGCATGACAACCAATTGAAAATACATTTTTTTTGAAGAAATGACTTCCCCAAGTATACATATCATACATGAAGTAATGGTGATAGACAGAGGAAATAACTGGAGAGAAAGGCTATTACAACAAGAAGGTAAAGCCAAGAACATTGAGAAAAGGATTTCTGGTACTTAAGAAAGTTTTAAACGTGATATCAGTAGGCAAATTATATTCAAAGTTGGAAAGACCTTTCATAATAGGAGAAGAGGTGAATGCAGGCTCCTTCAAGCTTTCGAGGTAGGATGGTTCAGGTGTTCCACACACTTGGAAAACACTGTCCCTTAATTTTTTTTTGTTTAAAGTATTCCCTGCTATCTTGAAATAAAAGGAGAGAGAAGACGGGGAAAAGCAAAGAAGAAATTATTGTAAAGGCTATGAAAAGTAATATATAAAAGAATAAACATGATGTAGGGTTATTATCCACTATGAATGCCCAAACATGTATAAAATATTTTACAATGTTTGATTGTGTAGGAGAGCTGACGCATAAAACAATACTCTTTTGAGAAAAGACATGTGATTGTATGAAATGACCATATGAATGTTATACTATATTCGATCTGAACATTGGCAAAACTCTACACAACACAGAGTATAAAGTATATTAGATCCAAAGATCGGTAAAACTCTGCATAGCATGGAGTATAAACTGTATTCAATCCTAAGATCGGCAAAACTCTGTATAGCATAGAGTATAAACTATATTCGATCTGAAAATCAATAAAACTCTGCACAGCATAGAGTATAAACTATATTCGATTTGAAGATTGACAAAACTCTACAGAGAATGGAGTATAAGCTATGTTTAGGATCGACAAAACTCTCCAAGGCATTGGGTATAAATTAGTCTAATCAAAGTATCAATGAAACTCCACACAGCACGGAGCATAAATCATGCTTGACCTAGATATCCGTTAAACCCTGTACTTCATGAAGTGCAAATTGTATTTAATCTGAAAGAGAGCAAATCTCGTGCAAGTCAAAGTAACACACACACTAGGTTCGGCAATTAGTGATCTGTATACAACATAGCATGAAAACCATTCTTTGAGAAAAAGTAGATAACTACTCTCTCTCTCTCTCAAAACAGGGGGAAGGAAAGTAGTGGTGCCAAAGCTACAAGTAAGCACTTAGCCATCTCACTCTAGGAGGATGGTGTGCTTCACATTCCTAAAACCCATAACTCTCTCTCTCTTTCTCTCTCTCTCTCAATAAGGGGAAGGAAAGTAATGGCGCCAAAGCTACAAGTGAGCAATTAGTCGCCTCATTCGAAAGACATGAGTATGGCACGCTCCCCAATCAAATAGACAAGCAAAAGTACAAACGACAAACTCTTCATCACATGCAATTACATAGAAACAAAGTTATTCAGAATCCTTATCTATGGGATAGTACAATGACCCTAAAGAGCAGGTCAAATCCTTCGAACTGCTCACAGAACAAACTGAAGGAGGAGAACACCAACCCATCATCCTTGTCCAAGCCTTCCCCATTGCTAGAACGCGAGGGCTCCACAATAAGAGAATTATCAAAGAATACATTAAGAGGAATGGGATACTCCCTAACTAGACTATGGGCTTGGCATCTTGTCAGCATGGAAAGTTGGTAGAACGAAGGCCGAAAAGTGGCCCAAAAATGGACACTAGAAGTGTGTCAAGTCAAATGAGAAGCGTGATACTTTAAAATAAATCGCACAGCCCGCAACCTAGATGACATTGAACTAGTTCATAAGTTTTTAAATAAAAATCCCATGATCATAGTATTGAACCCGGTCATCACCAATAGCATTAGAATCATACGTGTCAGTCCTCTTGAAAGGGTAGTAGGCGATATGTTTCAATAGTTGCCTTGAGTGAAGACCCCACGAACGGCAAGCACTTGCCTTTCGAGAGGACAAACCCTACATCCCAATAGCAAAAATAAACAAAAAGACATCAAGGATAAAGAGCAAGAAGTAGCAGAACTCGAAGTAGAGCACATGGAAATGGAAGCATCAAGAGGAGATAAAACATCTGTGCGCCCATGCTCAGAACAGTAAGCCTTTTGAAAAGTGAGCAAAAAGGGGCAAATGGTGTCTCTGAAAGATTCAAGAGTGTTTGAATCTGCCAATGTCTTTGGCAGGCTATCTTTTAGATCATTTAGATGATTGCATCCTTTCGAATGCAATGCAACCAAGAAGACCTCACTAGCAATTCAAGCACAATGAGTGCCATAGATAAAGGCGGCTTTCGAGAACTCGCTAGTAGCTTCCTAAACCCAGTCAACTAAATCAATTAAGCTTTTGCCAAGCAAGGGGTGATCAGCCTCTAACCCTATATTGCCAAGAGCAGTACTGAGAGAATCGCATCTAACATTGATCTTGTCTTTTAGTTTATCCTGTAGTTCTTGAAGGGAATTCGCGTCATTCCTTAGATGAGTAGAGTGCCTCAAGCAATGTGATAGTGCACTTAAGTTTATCGCATTCGAGCTCCATGGTCACAAGCTTGTCCCACATCCGTTGAACTTTAGAAATATGGTCAAGCATAGTCTTGGCTAAATCTTCTTTCTCTTTCACAATGACATCCTTATCTTTGCACATCTTGTCTTTAGCTTTCTCCAGGGCAGCCCGTTCACGTTCAGCATTCTCGAGTGCATGGAAATGGAGCCCTTTTCACCCTATAGTTTCTCAATGAGTGCACACGAGTCATTCAACTTGTTACAAAGATCGTTTACCCGATGAACGATAAGCATGTCGTGAGCTCCAACAAGAGCAAGGATCTAAAAGAAGGTTAGATTGAACAGGCTCAGAAAGGAAAAACCATAAAACAATTAGGACAAAGCTATGGGTAAATGGAAAAACAAGAAGGAATGGGGAGCCCGAAAAACATTTGAATATCACCTGAGTAGCAAAAGCCTTCGTAAGGTTGTTGACTTCAAGCACATTCGATTTTGCAACAAAATTCTACACGAGCTAAGCAGATGAGGCAGACGAGCTGTCCTCGTTCGCCAAAGCAAGAATACCCAACTATTGCTTGAAGTCATTAAAAGTAAGCTTGTTACCTGGACTACTACCAGAGAACAAGTTAGAAAATGCAGAGCCTTCAAACAAAGAGGAGTCACAGCAATAGCACGTAGACCGCCACCTTTACTAGGTTGTCGAACTGCACTAAGTTCGACGCTTTTGGAGAGAGGTGGCGACACGCCTTCTACTTAAACAACAATCGGTTCGAAAACAACATATGGATTGGCAACTGGAATGTCAACCGGTGCAACTTCAGCAACAACGAAAACATCCTTTGTAGGAGTTGCCTTCGAGGCAACGACAACCGTAAGCTTGGAATTTTGTCAGCACACGGCAAGCAAGAGAAACATCCTTGTCATCGATGTATTCAACAGCTTTTTGAAACCTCTTACCCTGTTAGGTAGAAGCAGCAGAAGAGATGCCTTTTCCTTTAGCGTCTTGGCCCAACTAAGAAGGAGTAGCTTTAGAAGCACACTTAGCTTTAGACACCTCTGCCTCGAAATCAACAATTTCAATGTCAGCATAGTCATCGGTGTCGATGTTTTCCATAATAGGTCTTTTTTGGCGCTGATCATGACCAGCTAGATCATTGTGAGCTACGATCTCCTTCTTCAAAGCAGCCATCACTTTATTGCCCCAAAGCTTGTGCTGCACGCGAACATAGCTCTCGAATTGCTTGTCTATGAAGGTACCAAGGAATTCCTCTGCTTTTGAAGCAATCTCATCCAGCATCAAGATTGCATGTTCCAAATTAGAGTAAAAAAAGAACGAAGAAAAACCTATATGACAAAAAAACACAATCAAAAGAACATGAAACATGATTCTAGCCAAACTCACATTTAGGATCATCCTTAATCACGAGGAAAGGGAGCACAGAGCCACTAGGAGCAGGGCCAAAGTTGAACGTTCAACCACATGATAGAGGGAAAATGCCGACAATAAGAAACTCTTTGACCAAGTCTCGCATGCTTAAATTTTGAGAGAGCTCTTCAAGTCGAGTACAATGCTCCTCCTCAGTAGGGGTAAGCTTGGCAATAAACTAGGTGATGAGACTCAGAGCAGAACCATGGTAGGCCAGCAATTGACATTCATTAGCATTTTGATAACAGGTAATCTTTTGGTTAAACAACTTTTGCTGCCAATCCGTGTCCCACTTAGAGCGAATAGCATGACCAAGCCACAGATGGCCATGGGTAGGACGAACATGGAAGTTAATGCAGCCAAGTTGAGCGCTTTGCTTGGTATACTGGCGAAGCGAATAAGTTACTGGTAGGCTCACCCTAGCATGTTAGAATCATCCATTTGAAAACACCAGGTGAGCTATGGCGTTGTGCAATAATTGTGGCATCTCTAGCTTATATAAATCTAGTGCCTTAGGCACAATGGAGCTCCACGAAAACCAAAGCCTAGCTTCAAAATATGATTCAAAACCACCATATACTCATCCTAAGGTGAGGGATGGTTCTTGCCAACAAGAGCAACATGTCTTCGGCACTTCGAATCCAGTCCTTAGAGACAAGATTTTTAATATCAGTGTCAGTGACAAAAGGACTAAGATTCTTTGGCTAATCCCTGTCATCTCCCTCATGAATCTTCACTTTCAATGCACCAGGTTTTGAACCATTGGCAACTACAATTTTGGCTTTAAGCATGGTTAAAGGAGGAAAGCAAGAGGAACCAAAAAAAGGAGGTGAACAAGAGCAAGAAGGAAGAGGCAAATGGTGGCGGAGATTAGTGGCAAGAGGTGCGTAAACCCTAAATAAGGGCACTAGGACCTCTTATATATGCCACAGGGTGGCAACCAAGCGGGGCATGGGAGGCAAGGAGCCCACCAAGGATAGACATCACCACCTAACAGCATGTGACTTACCATAGCCCAAACGAAAACTGGCCCAATGAACAGCACACCCAGCAAAAACAATAACAATAACAATCTAAATTAGTTAATCAAATCGACAAATAAATAAATAAATGAGCAAAAAATGACAATTATAATAACAAAAAATATATATAAAATATTACTTATAAAAAATAATAAACTCTAACACTTAAGCTGAATCAGAGGAATGGTGAGCCCTACTATTCGAATGAGAAACACGATCTCGGGCAAACTGAAAGCTTCACCCTTACCTGCAAGAGGCTTGTCGTAGCAAGGATTCTATGCCTCCTTTGACCCAATGAAGATAGGGGTAGTAGGCCCAGTTTGTTTGTTTCGAACCATGTTGCAAGCACCGTTTCGAAGACGAGACCAGTCCAAGTCTAGCACATGACGAGGGGTACTACCACTTGAAGACCAAAGCCATGGCAAACCCAACACCACTGCTGCACTTCGAACAATGCGCATCAAATGGCAAGGAGTAGTAGGGACCATGACCAAAAAAGTAGTAATCATGAGCCCGAACTTGATAGCTATACATGATGATCTCCTACCTAGGGGCCTAAATGTACCATACTAACCTAGAAATATACCTTTTGCCAAAGAACACTTGTTGTAACTTCATGTAAGGGATAGACGGCATGTAGCCACCCATCTCATCACAAGAGAGATTAATCTAGAACAAATACACAAGGAATATAGAATCTTGCCTTGAATATTCACTCTACTCTTCGAACCCTCTCTGTTCCCGCAAAGGTTAGGTAGGATTGTCTCACTTTCTTATCTATCCTCAATTGTCAATGATCCACGGTCACAACACGGATAATACACATGGGACTTCTCCGAACTTTTCCAACACTCCATCATACTAGCAAGCATGCTCTGTAGTAATAGTGTATGCTTTTCCCTTCAAAACTCCAAGAAATGTCATTCCATTGTAGATCGACTTGCTCTGATATCGTTGTTCTTGGGAACTTTCCAAGGCATCAATACTCAGTAACAGCAGTCTTCTGATAGTCCTGCAGATAGTTCGTTGTGAGGGGTCCATTTGTTGTTTCATGTGATGTCAGAGCATATGTATAAAAATTCATACACGAAGCACAAGATAAGAGCATATGAAACATCCTACCAAAGACCTAAATAATTCCATGTTCCCTATTATGTCGATCGGATCATGCGGCAAGTGGCATGAATATGTAGTGTAATCATCGTATACCATCCTAGCAAACACTAAGTGAAACAAGAAACCATCATACTCAATCCAGCTAGTGTGGAGTTCAAACTCCGAGAACGAATGAACCTCGTAAACTTGAATCAGCACCATGAATATGTATTGTAACCATTGTTCTTGAAGGCTGGAAGTATGCATCAGGTTCTGGGAAGTGCCTAATCATAAAGCTAATAATGCAATAATCAAGGAAATGCGAAAGAGGGTAAACTGGTAATAGAACTAAGCATGATAGCATTACCGTAAGTCCATAACACCAGACCAACATAGACTAGGATGTCCTCCCTCCTGGATGAAGCATCTTCCCTGCACAATCAAGCAAAATGGATCATATTGGAGAAGGGCACAAAAAATTAATATCAGTTAAGGAATAGGGAAATATAAGTTCCAACCTTATAGGCTACTGAAACCCAAAAGCAGACAGAGCAACAGAGAGAAGCAAGATCAGCTGTTCCTATCACTGTGCTAACTGCTGTTATCGCTTCATCCTCAATTTGTGTGAACGAATTAGATTCCAAGCATGATTCAATCATGACATATTATGTCAGATATCACTGCGTCAACGTCCAAGCTTGTGCACCTGAATATAAATAAGGGATCACCAAGATAAGAGTATAGATGACACTCTGTCCATTGTCGCCTCTGCAATGTTTCCACTAATACAAATTTTAGTTTGGAAAATAAAGAACCAAACAACCTTGCAGATGGGCAAACCAACATAATATTTGGAGAGGGTGTATTGAGTACTATCAGAGAAACATACCACCTTCAAAAGTGCAACCATTGTCTCCCAGAGTTTCCACTGAAGTAAGAGAAAGTCTACTGATGTGTGCATGTGGTGTGCGAGAGAGGGAAGTTGGAGGAGACATCATGTAGAAACTCCTCAGTTACTGAAGGGATTTTCTTCAACCTGTCCTGCACCTTTCTATATTAGTCTAATTCTATGTCCTATGGTGTCTGCTTTAAGATCCATATTTGAACTTTACACGATAAATATTTGAAAGTGCCAACTAAGAATAGAACCCACCAAATACTATTAAACAAAGTTTTCAACAGAATGAAAATGAAAAGGATTTCAGCCCTTGCATCCATGAGCTATTACTAACAAACAACATAATAAATGAAGTACATGTACTTCAACATTATCTTTGAAAAGAACTGAGCTGATCAGCCTAGTTTGTTAACTCGTTAATGCTACCAGTGAGTTGTCATATATTCCATGGTCGCTTTATATTTGGCGCACATGTACAAGGAGAAAACAGAAGAACATGGATGAATTTCTTTTTAATTTTTTGAAACAGGATGGCTGTATCGTTTTCTAGGACTGAAACAACAAATAAGTCATAAAGCGAAAATGACTATCCATTCGGTATAACCAACTTGTGGCAGACCTTAATAAGTTAGTAGACATTGCAAAGAAGTAGACCCACAAAAGCAATAGCTTATGCCATACCTAGAGTCCTAGAAGACTGGAAGCACAACTGGACATCAGCAGACCTGCTACCAGAATTCACTACAAGAACATTTTCCACCTTCAAAATGGTGAAAACGACTAGAATCTTGCATGACAATCTTCCGATGGGTTATTTCACTAATTAACTTCATTACTGTATGGCAGTCCACACAGACCTGAAGGTTCTTCACCACCCGGATCACAGACCCTGGAGGAGACTTGATTAATCCAAAAGCAACAGCCAATCTCTGACTGTGCAAGAAGAGATGGTGCTCCTTTTCGTTTTCTTCCAAGTCATGCATCACAGAACTAGTATCAGGAACATAACCCCTTTTGCACATCTCCAATACCATTTCCTCATGAAAACCCATAATTTCTTCTCTTACATCAAGTGGCACTTCCCCAGCATGAAACAAACGGAATTCTCTTACAGCTTCAATCCAGCTATGCCCTTGCCCTTTTCTTATCTCCAATCCAATCATACACCTTCTAACCTTGGCTACGGAATCCCACTTTCCATTCACTGCACAGACATTAGATAACAAGATATATGTGGAAGAACTTTTGGTCGCATCTCTAGTAGCTTATCAGCAATGCTGATACACATTTCAGCACCCAAGTAGCTTCATATCCAGATAACATGTATAATGCTGCAATCCAGGAGTGATGCCATATCGTTCTTCATTGACTCAAAAAGCTGCCGCCCTTTCTGAACAAGACCAGCATGGCTACAAGCATAGATCAACCCGACCAAGGTCACCTCATTGGGCTTTGCTCCTGCAAGAACCATCCTGTCATAAAGAGCCAATGCCTCCTCGGCTCGACCAAGTTGTGACTCTCCAACAACCATTGTCGTCCATGAGATTACGTCACAGGATGTAATCCCCTCAAATACTTCTCTAGCAGAGAGTATATCACTGCATTTCGAGTACATGTCAATCAATGCGTTCCCAACAATCATGCCGGAAAGGAACCCAAGCCTCATGGCGGAACCATGCAACTGCCCACCCAGCACAAAAGCAGCAAGGTCTGCAGAACCGCCAATGACAATCAACAGCACGAATGCATCATCAATCCTGACACCATCCCGCCTCATCTCAACAAACAGCTCCACCGCGGTGACACTCTCACCAGTCTTCACTAGCCCTGAGATGAGAGCAGTCCATGCAAACAGGTAGCGCCCAGGTATGCTCCGGAATAGCTGCAGCGCTTCCTCACTGCGGCCGTTCAACGCGTACCCAGAAACCAGAGCAGTCCGCACGACACTGTTCTTGGCACCCATACTGTCGAACACCTTGCTGGTGTCGTCAGGGAAGCCACAATTGCAGCACATATCGACCAGAGAAGACTTGACGACGTCATCTCCGCTGTACGGGGAGGCCACGAAATGCGCGTGCAGCTGCCTACCAAGGTGGAAGCTGCGGAACCTGGCGGAGACGCTGGCGATGGAGGCGATCACAAAGTGGTCGGGGCGGAGGGCGTCGGCGGAGCGCATGCGACGGAGGATCGGGAGCGCGAGCGCGGGGGACGCGGAGTGGGAGACGGCGGCGAGGAGAGAGGAGTAGAGGTAGAGTTCCCGGCGCTGGGTTTCGTCGAACAGGTGGAGAGCGTCAGGGAAGAGGCGGGACTTGGCGTAGGGGGAAACGAGGGCCGCCGGGGCCGGAGGGTGGTGGAGAAGGCCCACCTTGAGGATGCGTTCGTGCGCGCCTCGCAGAGCCGCCGCCGACCCCGCGGCGGCGCGGGCGGCGGCGGCGGCCGGAGAGAGCATGCACAAGACTCGCAGCCTCCAAGCCGTACGCACGTCTCTTCTCTATCCCGTGGTGCTTGAACCGCTTCGTGCCTTCGCCCCCAATATCTGAGCCGTTCGTTCTGAATGGATGGTCAAGATTCTCTTTCATTCGCTTAGGTACTCAGAGAAAGAGAGAGCGAGTGGTGCTCAGGTTTCCTCGCCGACTACGGGCTTATCGCTGGGTATGGTAACGGTAAGAGTCCGATAGATCTACCAAGTTTAAAGAAAACTTGAATTAAAATTTATTTCTTATAAATTTTATCTAGCTTTTCCACTGTTCACAGGCTTTATCATCAGGTTGCGGTAACCTGATTATTAGGTCATCTTTAGTATAACGCTATATCAAAATATGGAGCAAGAAAATCAATTTTGCACGCTGCAAACATCGAACAAAATGCCAAAGCAGCAAAATTTCATCAACTAGGAACACTGTCTCCATTTCTACAAAGGCCGAAATATCGTGTGGATTATGAGAAAGAAGGATTAAAACAGTGTAGAACAACATTTTTGTGGACATTGCTACGGCATGTCAGTGAGAATCAGTGGTGGAGCCAGAAAATTGCTAGAACCCGAGCAAATCGAACTATGCCAAAGGTCTAGTATAAAAATGCTATTATCAATCTATACGATAACACCAAAATCTTATTGCGCGTTCGCCGATAAGCCAGGTTGTCCGCCGGGGTCGTCGGGAGGGGAGGGGAGGTGAATCCGCCGCCGGCGAGAATTAATGTCCCCATGTTGAATTGGTTGAGATCGGCCTGAAAGCTAACTGGAAATAATGTGCAGTCATAATATGAATGCCATATTTACCAGATTGTGAAGAGCTCCAGTTTTTTTGGCAATCGTCATATGCATCGATCAAGCAAAACTGGTCAGGATTCGATCAGGACAGTGCTTGATACTAGTTGCTACTTTGCTAGCTGTGGGGTTTGCTTGAAGAATATTTCTGTCATCTCAGCTGGATAATGCCTTGCGTTTCGTTCACTTTTCTCTCAAGAAGGCGACGTTGGGGCACTGACGACGATGCATGGTCTAATTCTTCGTATCAAGCAGAACTCTAATGCATAGCATGAGAAAAGATTGATGGTACATCTGTGCGGTTAGTTTTGATCTTCACGCACAGTAAAAAGTTGAGCAAGATCATGCATGTCTGAACTTTTTCTCTTACTGAACTGATACAGGATTACAGGTGAGATGTGAATTTATGTATTCTGGTTTATCTCTGTTCTGTTTCCAAATCCCATCAACATGAAATTGTTTAAAAAAACGCCATTAATATTGATAATGTCAAACATATGAGGGATATAATGCAGAGCCTGTTCTGAGTTGGTTCATGTCTCAAAATTAACAGACTGCACACGAAGTACAGGACAGTAGTGGCTGAGCCTTTTTCTCCCCTAGCATTTTCTCCAACAGAAACTTCGGAACAGGATGCAGAGGCAGGATATTTTCATCCACTTAGTGAAATCTTAATTTTTAAAAGGAAAATCAAGAAACTGATCCACTGATGCACGCTAGGGATAGAAGCAGTGATGAGTGAACTAACGCAGCAGGAAGTTACACATAAACTTCAGTCTGCAGCTAGTGAACTGAAGTCGACTGTCCTACAAATTAACTTGTTCAACAATTTGTGTGGAGTTAGAGCAAGTAACTATAGGTACATTATTATTCTGCTCATCTGCTGTTCATTTTTCTTTTGGATAGCTAGCTAGTTACCTATCATGTGGATTTTCAGTTGTGCTTCTGAAAACCTGAAGCTGAGCAGTATTTATATCAGAAGTTTTCAGAACATTGCTAGCTGTAAATCTGTAATTATTTTTAGAAGAAATTAAACTCATAGGTGAGTTGCGAGTTTAAAATAAATAATTAAACTCAAAAGCAAGACTGATTGGAATGTGGATCTGCACGACACAGAGAGCGGACGCTCGTGAGCATAGTTTTGGACTGGACCTTTCGATCACCGCCTGATGCTTGCAGACTTGTGAGGTTTGTCAGAGTTGAGTCGTTGTCGCTGTCCATCATGAACTGCACGTACAAGAAAGAAATAATTCAGATAGCAAAAAAGTTCAGGTTTTGTCAATTTCTTCGTGTGCAGATTGATAGGCGTCGTCAGAATTTGATCACAATCTGTTGGCCGTATTTAGCTTCTTTTCGATCTCTGTGCCTTCAATTCACATCCAATTGAGGGTTTCAGATCCCCTGATTTCAAGCATCTGATAGCGGCGGCCATTGTCGATCCTCCTTTTCTTTTTCAGCCATTACTTGGTGTGCATGTGTGTGATCATTATTTATCAGTGGGCGCCATTGCTAAAGGAAATTGTGGTGCTCATCATCATCACCGTAATGTTACCAAATGCAAGCCACGTTACCTTGACTGGACCAATTATTGATCAATATTTCGAGCTAGCTCATGATCGATCGATGGAGGTAACAACTACGCTTTTATGCTCCTTTGATCAAGGGCGTAATCTACGTGCATTAGAGGATATATGCGGCAAGAAAATAAAGCTAAGGCTGCCTTTTTTTTTTAGATCGAGTTGCTTATTCACGCACAATGTAGGTAGGGTTTGCAATTTTCCAAGATAATTGCATTATTTCCAAAATATGGGAAAGACAAATATATGTAACTTCCTTTTTTAAAAAACAAATATAGTGCGACATTTCATATTGATGCAATAGAAAAAATAAAGGCTATAGTCCTCAGAAGCTATAGCCATAAGAAAAGGAAAATACAACCGCACCACATGACTCACTGCTAAGGACACAATACCCCTTACGAGAATGGATCTTCTAAACAATGCATTTAAGGGATACAACACCGAGAGCATTATCGTCGCTTGTCCTAGGGAACCAGGACGTAGTTTTCCCCTAAAGGAATCCATTTGGAAGAGAAGGGAGACTGCACAACAATGCCCAAGGGGAATGTAGCGCCCTCAAGTGTCGTCATTGCCGACATGAACAGGCTAGTCTTTCGCTTGTAATCCTCCTGCCATCCTATGACAAAATGCCCCTGACAGCAACAACAATCACTACCACCTATCACCTTTAACACGCAACTATAGTGCCATAGCCTCGTTGCCGGTTGACCATCAAGTAGGTGTTCGACATTTTGCGTGCTGTAGGTCCATCCACGTTGCTGGGTTGGAGAAGAAGAGGGTGAGAGAGAAGGATGGATCCCCTCTCCCCCACATTAGCCCATCAACATAGCCATTTTGTGGTGGCAAGGCGCCACTGCAAGAGGACTAGCGTCTAGATAGAGCTTGCCGTAGGCTTGCACACCCACCTCATAGCACCACCATCGTTGTGCATCTCCACCACCTCGAGCCACCTGTTCTCACCGCCATTGCCTTGCCTTGAAGGATCGGCGAAGCCCCTGCCATCGCTAGTCCTTCTACTAGGCAGCCTCCTCCACCGCCCCGTCTCAGCATGGGCCTCCTCCCGTGGCATACCATGCTGGCCTCACAATCCAATGGCCACGAGGTCATGCCATGTTGGCCTCCCATCTTCATCGCCTGCACCTAGGCCATACCAGCCAAGTCACAACACTCTCCTCCGTTGGTCGTGCCACACCGCTAGTTGCACCCTTCCAACCCCGCCGACTACCTCCTCGTGGCATCGGCTTCCTTCTCACACACCATTGGCCACCTTCTTGCCCCATCGACGACCACCTCACTCTAATAGCCTCTTCCATGCTGCCCCATTGTCCCCAACCGCCGCGTAGCCTTGGCTTCTCTTCTCTTCCTCATTAGATACCGTGCATCCTCCCCATCATTATCGCTTGAATCCATTGACTGAGGCGCCAATCTGGCTATGAGGGAATGGATCAGGTCCCGATGGTGCCAAATCTAGCCACTGGCAACTGCTACTCAAAACCCTCCCTCCGATCTTAGTAGTGCCCTAGGCCACTGTGACCATGAGAGGAGGAAGGAAGCCCCGTCACTGTCGTCGTTGCATCTACTTGGCTTTACTGGCGGTCGCTTAGGCGGTGGTGAGGCAGAGAGGAGGAGGGGAGGGGTGGCAACGACACTCACCTAGTTGCCACCCACGCCGCCCTGGGGCCAAGCGACATGAGTGTTCTAACTTACTTTGGATTGTTTGATGAAAAAAGCCCTTGTTTTTGTTCCTAGTATAATAAAGTCTGGTCTTGCAATTTTGCACAGCTACAGATTATGTGCTGCCATGAATATATAATGTTTTTCTGAAAATGAATTTTCATGCATTTTGTTTTTCCTGAATTGATTTCCATTATATGAAAAATGCATTGGTTTTTCAACATCTGGACAGGTCTCCACTATATACCATACACATGCTAGCACCAACTAATGCATTTTAGATTTTTAATATCTAGATCCTCATGTAGTCGCTACCAACAATTAAAAAAAGATGCAATTATATATTGCAACACGTTTTGACTTGGACACAAAAATATATATATTCAAAAAGACAATGTGGCATAATAAGTTTTGCGTGACAGCTGGAATTTCAACATCAAACTAAAAATTTATTACAACCCCAACATATAGAGAAGAGTTCGATGTATTCCCTCCGTCACAAAAAGGATGTCTGACTGAATAACGTCATTATAAAACATGTCCAATGATCAAACCTAGTTAGGTTACTGTACCTGCCTTTGTATTGTATTTTTTTTAAAAAAAGTATTACTTAGTAGTACTATATATATATGGGGTATGTATATATACATATAAAAATGATAAGCTCTAAGCTAGCTTTTCATTGCAAATATTCATAATAGTATCTTTCTCAACTTTTTGGATAAGAAACTAGTGGTTATTGGTTAAAGATGTATATGGTACAGTTGACTTAAACGAGTTAAAAACATCAATCATTTCTTTTTAGCGGGAGGCCTAGAGAGAAAAGTACATACCATTTGATCATAAATATTTAATATTTAGAATAATATTCGATCAAACCTTTACAACTGAGCATTTGTTTCATATAAGAATAAATTTATAAAATCTAATATTTTTGAGGCAAATCTACATCTACAATTGTAAACTAAACATTTGAAAAACTATTGATGGTCAAATTTTTGAAAGCTTGAGAAAATTTTATTCTAAACATCAAATATATATTTATGGCAAGAGGGGTATAACACTTTTGATTTCACTTTGTATTAGGAAAGTATTTGCATTAATTTCAGGCAAACAGATAATGAGACATTTTTTACATGTTCCTTTGGAGTTCTTTTCTAGTCCTTAAAGATACGGAAGGCTCGTCAAATTATACATCCATAGATGTCAAATAGTTGGAGGCCGGAGGGGCCCAAAATTTTCAAACGCTTGAAAAGCCATTTCGTATACAAACACTACACACACATGAGAGGGTGAGAAAGACAGAGATTGTACAAATGTGTAAGCAGAAACGCATATACACTCATTTTGCATTTTCTTAATATTTTTTGAGAGAGTATTTTTGAACGCACATGCCACCTGTGTACATACATGAAATAATGTTGGAGACATCAAATGTCCCTAGAGCACGGGTACGCGCATACCCACGCAGCACGCACGCAGCACGCTTTTGTATATTCCTGGAATTAATTGATGGACATTAGTGTCATACATATGTAGTATTTGAACCCTAGTGAGCCATGTGATGATGTGAACCATGCATATACTTTATATAACCATTTGATCACCCAAGTCAGCTTCCTTACATTTTCTATGTTGATTTGACATATGAAAACAAAACATGGTTTTGAATTTTTAATTTTCTTATAATTCATTAATTACAGGATAATTATCTAACAAGTGTTCCTTCCATTTCAAGTTACTTACTGTTCTAGTCAATTTTACACAAACCATGGAGATGTGGCAGTAATGTGTAACTGCATTAATGAAGAGTATATAGAAAATATCATCTCTTTTGGAATATGAGAATGAATTAGAGGGAGTCCATTCTCTCTAGTTCTATAATGTTTCTTATTGTTTTGAAAGGTTGAGGTTAAATAAATATAACTTTAATATCAACAACTTTTAAAATATTTAGTTTGGATACATTAAAAAACATATAATGAGTTAATATAAGTTAGAATTGGGATATGTATATAAGTTGAGGGTTGAGATGAAATGAGATATGAAGAATGCATAGTTAGAATTAAAAGTTACCCTTTTAAAAAGGTGAGAAAAGAGTTTCCAATCCCATTATCCAAACAGGCTTGCAATATATAGATTAGTATTAAATTAATTTATTAAAATTAAATATTTACCTATTATATATATTATAATAGAAAATCATTATGTTATTCTACAAAACGTCAGAAATTTAGAGGGGAGCAGAATTCGACGCTTTACGCTAGTACGTGTGTAAGTGTGTGTGGGGTACTGAGGTGTATAGTAGCATTAACTGTGTGCTATTATGAGCTGCGGTGGATCAGCTTTTCCAGACACGTGGAGTACAGATGAGTAAGTGTGTGAGCGGTGGTATCGTACAACACATTTCTACTCCAATTCCCATGTTTCCTACTAATCCTGCTGTACGAAATTAATTAGCCTCCAGCTAATTAAGCAAGTATAGACAGTATATTAATGCTGATTTGCGCTGCTTCAGTAACCTTAAATTAATTAACTGAAGACTATACAGCTTAAGCCCGGCCTGTTCTTTTTTAAGAAATGGAAGGATTGATTAATGTGACACACTTTTTAAGCTTTTAAATAGAGCGATTTTTTTAAAAAACTGTATATATATACATTTTTAAAGAAAACTATTTAAATTTATTTTTAACTTCATAAAAAATTAATTTATTAGTTTGTATCCTCAAACAATAATTATAAAATCATTGGTCAACTATTCAACCATTCACCTATTAAAAAAATAGGCTGTCTCGCATCTCACATCGTACCAGTGGTACAACCTAATGTAACAATAAGAATTCTAGACTTGCAGAGAGTCAGTACGCCCAAAATCTGCAACATCATCCAGCAGGCATATGCATGACCCGTTCTATATGCTCCCATGCATAAAACAAACTAGCTAGTCTTTGGATCATTTGCCAGTATATTCTTGTCCATCTATCAAATAGCGGAATACCCTATCCATTTTAAAATAAAATTATTTCTATTACTATTACTTACACAACTTTTATCATAAAATAAAGCTATTTTTATCTACCCTCTCATACAATTAATTATAATTATTTTTCATTTATTTTTTTATCTATTTTTATCTTCTTAACTCATCATAACTTTCTTCTAATCATTATTACTATTTTTTTAATATCTATGGCTAATTTTAGAAATACTTATTATATTTTATGATGAATATGGTACGTTTATAGATACATGTAGCAGTCGTACGTAGTACGTATGTGGGCAGTCATCTCATCAAATCTTACCCACGCATTGCAGCCAACTTCAGCATTGACAAACCATGTCATCCTGAAGAGTTCATCTTGTATTAGTTTTTTTATCTCCTTTCTCCAGCTAGCATTAGCAGACAAAAAGCTCGCTTTTTGCAGCCAGTGGCTCAGACCAATGAGAAAAACACAATGCAAATGGACAGGGAACAAAAGCTGCTGCAATAATCACATGAATTATTCCATGCTCAATGCCAACACTCACCTCTCTGTCACAAGCACACAATTCCTGTGGCACGCTTTTATCTGACATGCAGATGCATCCATTCCCTGCAAGTCTTCCTTCCAATCATGCAGAAGAAAACAAGCCCTGCTGCTGGTCTTCTTCCAATCATGCATACATTATTTCATGCGCCGCGAACAGACTATAGCTGTTAAAAAGAAAATCCTACCAAAAAAATTAACCAGCTAATTTTGTGTTAGCAATGAGCCATGCAAAATAGTAACATTGTTTTTGTTAAACATATGGAATCAATAGAAGATATGTTGCTGATGATAATAAATTAAACTGAGCATTTAGCCTTACACAATCTCCTATATATTATCGTCAGTTTGTTGGCCATACACACAGACTGCATCCAGGATATGGTATAGCTAAAACACACCTCAAGGTAGTAAAATATTTACTGCAAGAGCAATCATCATCAAATACCACTATTAACCTATTAGTTAAATTTTTAGTGTTTAGAACGATATAACTTGCAGTAAAAATTTTATTATATGAGTAACATGTTTTAGTTATTAGTACCTTAGGTGCGTTTTAACGCATCTGTATATATACATACTATGCCATTATCTAAAAAACTATTACTTGATATATATGGTATCTCTAGAGTGACCGAAGAGCATACATGTAGCCTACACACTGGTATTTTTCAGAATTAACCGTGAATAATTGTAGAGGCAGCTAAGAAAACTGATCACTGTTAAATTCTGAATATATAGGGCTATTGGGATTAGCATCTGCATTATCCTGTCAGGCCTGCTTTTACTTAGGATCACTTAAACCAGAAGAATTGTAATCCCTGGCCGTCGTGTCAGGGACCAAGTTCCAATCCCATAGCTTGTCGGAGATGGCGGTCAGCGGCGGCGAGGTCGGCAGCGTGCCGAACTGTGGCATCAGCTGCTGCGGCGGCGGCGGCAAGGGGAGGAAGTGATGATGGCTTCCGGCGGCAGCGAGGTTACCGTAGCCACGGATGTGGCCCACCAGCGTTCTGAGCTCGTCGATGGGCGTGGAGCTACTGCCGGCCAGCAGCGAGTACGTGGAGGCGAGGACGTCGGTGCTCTCGGTCGGCACGAGGACCGGTCTCGAGGAGCCCATCGCCGCTGGCGACGTGTAGGCGCACGGCCTTGGGGTAGGAGGAGGCATCAGCCGTGACGCATTGCTCGTGGCCGATGCTAGCAGAGATGACGACGGCGCCGACGACGAGCACTCATCTTGGAGCAGCTGGTGGAAGCTGGGTTGCTGCGTCGTCGGTGACAGTGGCGTTGACGACGACGGTGACGACCTGTGCCGGTCAGTCGGTAAGCCAGAAGTGTTGCCCGAGTGCTCCAGCCTCACCGACGACGACGCTTGCATGTTGCTGGCGGGGCGCTGCTGGTGGCCGTGGCCGTCGTCGATGCCGGAGCGCTTGTACACGCGGCAGAGTGAGATCTCGGACTGCATTATCAGTAGAGACAATGTGATGAGAATAATGGAAATTCATGCATGGGGCTGATTTAATTTCTTGCAAATTATTAAGAGGAAGAAAGTTAATGAGACATCCCCTAATTCGAATGAAGTAATTAAGCAATGTCTACAAAATTTGTCAGCAGTGGCTTTATTACTGGATGTTTCAAAGCTAAAGAAAATCTAAGAAATTACCAGCATCAGAGAGAAAGATGCGCTCACGGCTAATTGTAGTTTAGTACTTACTATAGCCTAGTAGGATTGTAATTAAGAAGCAGAAATGAAGTGAAGAGGGGCTGTAAAATTTAATGCTTCAACTAAGTTCAGATCTGAATAAGTTAGCAAAGGGTAAGCTAAATTGCTCAGCGTGCACATGAAGAACCAGCCGGACATGCATGTAAGTGATATCTAGCTAGGAGAATTTCAATAGGATATCTCTTGTCTTTTGCTCATGTCCATATGTATGCCAAAAAGAACAAAGGGGGGCAAAAAGCAAACCCTAGTTCATAGATCTGAAAAGAAAAGGGCTATCCCACACATACTCATACAAATCATGCGACCAAAGAGCACCGCACAAAGAAATATGGCAGATCAAATGATTAACACACCAAATACTAAATTATGGCACACTCAGCAAGCTGGACCTCAATTTGCAAATTGAAAAAAAAGAGGGGATTATTAAAGTTGGAATAATCCCCTACAAAGTAATCATCAAGAACTCTGCAAAATTGAGCTCCAAAACCCTAGAGCTAGTAATATTGCTAGATTCCACTAGCTAGCTACCTTGTAGAAGAGATCGGCATCGGCGGCGGGCGGCGGGAGGCGGTACTCGTTCATGATCCAGCTGCTGCGGATGCCCTTGGGGGCCTTGCCGGAGTAGAAGACGAGGGTCTTCTTGAGGCCGATCGGGCGGCGGTTCTCGCCGCGGATCATCCGGTCAGCCCCCGTCGCCTTCCAGTACCCCGACGCCGTCACCCTGTTCGGCCGGTCGCCGTGCCGGTACTTGCGGTCCCTCGGCACGTAGAAGAACCACTCCTTCTCCCCAATCACCGCCATTGCTGACATACGCACAGATCGATCACCAAATTAATTATAGCTTAATTAAGCTGAAGATCTGGGTAGCTAGCACGGTGGCCGGCGGGGAGGTCATGTGTACCGGGGAGCTCCCATGGGTCGAAGCGGTAGAGGTCGAGGAAGGTGATGAGCTCGACGTTGAAGCGCTTGCCCTCCACCTTCCGCCGGAGGTAGAACTCGATCAGCTCCTCCTCCGTCGGGTGGAACCGGAACCCCGGCATCACTAGGTCGTTCTCGTGAGAGTCGCCGGCTGCCTCCTCCTCCGCTTTCTCCCCTGATCCGACTGCCGTGACGTCGATACTGCCGGCGCCATGGCCGTCGTCGCCGTCCCTGCTCATGGCTCCCTCTCCCTCTCCGCCCCGCAGGTCCTCACCGGCATAGCGCGCCCGCGGCGGGGGCGAGAGCTAGCTAGGGCAATCGCAAACGCGCGGCGATGGGCGGAGCAGCTAGCTATAGCTGGAAAAGGAGAAGAATTTGTGGGGAGCAAGTGCAAGTGGGTGGGGAAGAGAGGATAAGAGGTTGGTGTTTGCATGTTTGATATATACCGGAGTGGAGGCTTTGGTTAATGATACTGGTTATTAGTATTAATTAATTGATTGATTAATTCTTCGTTAATATATTTTTGGTGATGTTTATACTCTACACTTGCTAGTCTTCTACAAAATAAATGATTAACCGTGGTATTTGGAGTATCAATCCTGAGTTCAGGTATATATGCATGCACACAGTAAAGATGCTAATGAATTGTGTACTTATTGATCTGCTTTTTCTAATGCATCATGATCTAGTATATAAGTAGTATAAAATATCAATGCATGTGTTCATGAGTCCTCAAAACAGTATTTGCCAATGACTGTTTTGATGGTAGCATTGATGTGATGTATAGTTTGTTGCTTTGCAAAAGTTTGCTGGCTTTCAGGAATTTCTTGCAAGATCCAAAGTGTATTAGATAAACTAGAGCCGTCATCGCCATCACATTGAACTGCAACATATCAACTTGAGTTCCAACCCTTTTTATGTCGTTGTTCTTTTAACAGAGAAATTAAAACTTCTTCAGGATATAGGTATCAGTTTAATCTTGCGGTACAGTGTGTAACGTGACCGAAGACCTAATCTTGATTTCCAGGAAGCTAGTTATGGTACACATATTACACACCTAAATTATAAAGTGAAATACAGGAGATTCATGGAGATTAATTTATCAATACACAAGCTAAGTTGGGTTGCAACAGAATCAAACCCTGGATGTGTGTGTGTGGGGGGGGGGGGATGGATGAAACATAACCCCACATGGATAGGAATAATCTGATTGGTCCAAAAAACTGTATATGTCGTAATTCAATGACCTTGAAATTGCTACAATAGAAGACACGCCATATATCAATAGACCAAGCGCGGTTGTAGCTCGGTGGACCATGTATCATTGTAGAGGACCATATGGCCACTCCAAGAGCAAGAAAGAGACTGATGAGAAGTGGTGGAGTTAAAGAAGGGAAAGAGACTGGCCAAGAAGATTACAAGTTTGGGCGGTTGCCGCTTCCAATTCTTTGA
Source organism: Oryza coarctata (assembly GCA_030770085.1). Lineage (NCBI taxonomy): Eukaryota > Viridiplantae > Streptophyta > Magnoliopsida > Poales > Poaceae > Oryza > Oryza coarctata. The sequence goes on from CM061471.1 coordinate 14,743,784, forward strand.
AATGGATATGATGCTTGTATTTTCCATCAATTTGTGAATTGAACATTCTTCTAGTCATTATGGTTTAATGATCTGGTCTTTTTTCACAACATCAACATTTCTCGCTTGCGCAAAGAAAAGGAAATCTTCTCTTTTTCACACGTACAGTGAAAAAGAAAGTTATACAGATATCACCCGCCTCAAAGTACATAATCAACCCAAGGATCTATCTACTATATTACTAAGAAAAGTACAAAATGAGTCAACACTATTCGATCTGAAGATATAGAAATACCATATTACTTGAACGAAATGAAAGGAGGGATCTATGTCGTCGATCATATATAGTGATGGGTATAGGTTGATCGACATAAATAAACAATTTTATACAGAATGCAATTGTATTTATACAAAGCAAAGCATTCACGCCTAAACTAAAGAACTAGTTCTTATACTTTCAAATAAACTTTATTCTAGCTCTGTGCAATTTGTGCAGGAAATTCGGCGATATACAACCTATCTTATTTTTCAGGTAGGCGTGCTCTATCTATGTATCGTGTATATATAGGACACTATATATACTTTTTTTCCCTAACTCTTTTATCTTGGATTCATTTTTGGTCTGTGCATGCGTCCATGGAAAGTTATGCAGGCCCATATTACATCGGATTTACTGGTGTATATGTATATAGACACACTTGTTTCTAATAAAGGCACACACAGCACTGTGATCCTAGCTGTGACATTATTCCAATGCACTGTCCTACGTCCGTCGTCTCGTATTGCATATATATGCCAACAGACTAAACACTGTAGAAAAGATGGCACAAACAAGGCGATCGACGATCAATAAGGTCGGCCTCTGTTCAGGAATGGGGCAAGAATGGTATTGATAGAAGCACAGCAGTAGGGAGATGAATTTTCATCCATCTGTTTCGTTTTTTACATGTCACACTTATCAAAAAAAAATTTAAAAATAATAAGATTAATTAATATGAGATATATCACTTCACAAACATATAAGATTAAATTCGACTTATACAAGTTGTATAAAAAAATTAAACTAAAACTAGTACACGTATAATTACATTTATATTTGTTATTTCTGATACAACTTATAGAAATCAAATTTGAAATTATATATTTATGAAGTGATATATCCTATATTTATTTATCTTATTAATTTTTTAATATTTTTTTAATAAAATATATAAGAAACGAGAATGTCAAACTAGTAAAAACACTTTCCCCGTTACATGCATGCGTGGAGGCAAGCAGGGCTAAGCTAGCTCAGCTCATAGGTGCAGAGATCAAGTGGTGGTCCATGAAGGAATGGAAGAGGCATGCATGCATATGCATGGTGGGGTCGATGCCGGCCCCTAGCTTGTTGATGGCTGCGGTGTGGCTGCTGAATTTCAATCGGTGAACGGCGAGAATTAATCATGACTTGTGTGTCCTGGAGTTAATTAAATTTAATTAACTACAGGTCAAATTTATTTTTTTTAAGGAATTCAGGCAGGTTTGAGATCTAAAGCGTTGACATTCTTTTTATGGAATATCAGATCAAGGCCGCAAGCATGCAGTGTGCTAGTAGCTAATATCTTCATCCTAAAATAATTATCATTATTTCATATATATTAAGATTTAAGATCATAATATATTTAATAATTTTATTAAATGATATATGAGTACGAGAGTAGAGGACAAGAAGATGGTAAATGAAATGAAATAAGTACTACTCTAAAGTGATAACTAATTTGGACCAAATTTGAATCATAAAAAGACAAAGGACGGAGGGAGTACTACTTCCGTCTAATTTTTTAAAAAAATTCTAATATTTGTTTAGATAACGTATTTTGGACGAAGGTAGTGAGATTAATGTAGAGTACTATTGTGTGCACATTGAATTATAATTTACATAACTACAAAACATTACTTGCTTGTATAGTTATGCATAATGCATCCGTGCATGTCTTCTATGATGCTGTAAAAATATTTTGTTTTATTTATAACTCTTCAAAAGAATGCTTAAATTGTGATGGAACAATATCCCGACGTCGTCGTTACAAAAGCAAAGCGATCGACATCATTAATTTGATCGCAAGGGAGAACACGTGTGTGCATACGTGCATGCTAGGATAGTAGGATTAATGCTACAATACGAGGGCATAACTTAACTAAGCAAGAGAAAATTTTCAAACAAGCTAACAACGTACAGGCTAGGGCGCCATCATGATCGATCATGTGTGTGCATGCATAGATGCTTCATGCATGATTTGATAATATGGACTGTATCATATATCGGTTGTCGAGTGAAGTCCGTGACCTCCCAACTCATATACAAATCAACAAACGCATGCAAGCATGGTTCCCCTGAAAAATGTTTTTCCTAAAAAAACGCATGCATGGGGTACAATATTCCTCTACAAAAATGATAATATTGCATTGATCACTACCAGAAAAAGGAGCATTAATTCCGCCACCGGTCGGTGAACGGGCGCTGGAAGGTACGTATCATCAGGCCGGATTGGCTATTTCTGATGGTATCATATACTCGGAAACTGTTTTAAACTCTAAGGAATGTTTTCTTGTTAAAACTATTCAAATATTTATAAAAAGTTTTTTAAAAAATTGACAACATTCATAAAACACACGCATATATATATAACATTCTATAAAATATTTGATCAAAACTCAACTCACATTGAGATATATATAAGAAAAGACAAAGGCAACATATAAATATTGGTACTGTTCATACCTGAATTTATCTTTTCTTCTCAGTTGTATAGGTTGAATTTGAACTCGATTTTTGTGAAGTGATAGATGTCACTGTGAATACATTATAAAATTTTTCAAAAAAAATTATAACTATTTGTATTTAATTTGGAAGAAAAAGAAACATCTGACGCCATCTCTCGAGGGATTAGAATCCATTTCCCGTATACTCCCTCTGTATTTGTAAGGTATTATATCACTTTTAGCTAAAATTAAGGTAGAGAAGAATAATAACTGAGGTGATGTCTATTGTATTTTGACATATTTAATAAGAATAAATTTAAAAATGACATGTTGAGAGACTGAATGGACAACTAAGGTGACGCTTATTGTATTTTTTCTCTTTGATATAAAAAACAATCTCTTATATTTGTAAATAAATGGGTCAAAATCTCTTATATTTGTGAATAGAGGTCTGGTACTATTTTTTTCATGATAAAAATGACCATTTGAGTGCACTTTTATGCATTATATTGGGAGTATGGAAGAACAGACCTTTTTGAGAACTTCTACGTACAGTTTATTGTAAAAAGGGCACTTTAGGAATTTTCCATAAAACTAAAAATATTATTTTAAAGAATTTCATGCTTCAGTATCTAACTTCCCACTGAATCATCCCATTGTGGTGGTTGGCAGCGGCGGTGTGGACTCACAGTTGCAGTGGCTGGCTGTTGAAGGATGACAAGGAATGTGAAATGCGATCAAGCGGGGATGACGCCTAGTGTTGTTTCACTGTATGCTGCGAATTTAAGGAATTGCCCCCACCCAATAGTATAGAAAGGCAATTTTACCCTTTTAATTTTGTACTGCAAATTATTTAAGTGAGTGTAAATCAATCTAAACTTGAGTCGCTTACACTGGTAGTATGTACTCTAGTAAATTGTACTATAAAAGTTTTAAGTGGCAAGTTCTTTTCGAAAGTCTGGTTGACCCTTGAACTATGTTTTAACTGAAATATAATTGATATTATGAAATATTTGTTGATTATTTGAGGTAAAAATAATTGTGTGCTAGCCCCTGGGATCACAGTGGGATGAATTAAAGAGAATCATTTCAAGTGAAAAGTAAATTGAATTGGTTTTAAGAAAAGAAATTTAAATTTTAACAATGATTATTAAAATTAAGTTACGAAAGAGAAATAATTAACTGAGAAATGTAGTAAACAGATCTATGGCATATATAAATACATTTTAGATGTATTCATGGTATATATATGGAGACCCTTGAAAGGTCACCATGTAAGGGTCACCATATGTTGACACTTCTCAAAGAGTCACCAATTGTTTTTCGACTCTTCATCTTTTCACCTTATGGCCACCCTTCCTAAAGAGACACCAAATTTTCTCATGACCTTTAACGAGTCTCTAAACAACAAATAAATGGTCTCTAGGAGCATGTGTTCTTGTAGTGTCTGTTCAACCCCTGAAGTACAAATTAAATTCAGGTATTCTACATCCAATGTATGAAATTAACATATTCAAATAATGTTCAAAACCACTCAAGGTGTCATTTGAATCCTTTTTTTATACTAGTAAAATATCCCATCTCGTATGTACTTCCTCGTGAGGTTGAGTAGACAAATAAGTGTATTTTTTATAACCGGGATATATGTGCATAGGAGTATTTCTTTTTTTTTCCCGTCTTTACTTACCTATGCACCTCTCTGACGGGTCGTCAATGGACGAAGCAAAAGCTTGTCCGCTAGGTCATTTCCACGAATGCTGTCTCCGTGAATGCATGTATATATGTGTATGTAGTACGGGGTTATGAGTTGTTTTTGTAGTTAGCGTACGATAAGCTAGGCGTTCTGTTCATGCATTGCATAAATACCCGAACGAATGGCGTGTGATCGTGTATATTTATGGAGTATATATGTGCATTACATCTTCACATGCAGCCATGAAGGGCATATATATACATGCATGCATGCATGCGATCGATCGATCGATCTGTCATAAGCTACAATTAGCTAGCTGGAGATCAGTTTGACTGTTGTCCGGCTGTTTTGTCACTCTTGTGTGATATTGCCCCCCTCTTTCTCTCTCGTAATTTTTCCAGCTTGGACATATTTGTTGAATGCTTCAAGCAGACAATCATTTTGGAAGTTACACACACGCATGCATACATATATACATACATATATATTGTTGATATCAAAATTTGAAAAGCCTAGCGATAGATTGGAAAGACGATCGGCTGAGGCGTAAAAGTGTCCGATTGCTATAGGGAAGAAGCCGATCGAATTGTGACAAGAAAAGACTTGGTCCTAGAATAAAAAATTATTCAGATAAGATCAAGTTTAAGGAGGAGCCGTGGTTCACGGTAAGGTATTCTATCCTATCTTATATGGATATGAAGATTTAATTAGTTTAGTTAACTTCCTTAGAGGTATTTTTCTTTATCTCTGTTAGGAAATAACGTCCGATGGTTGTTGTAAACACGTCGGACTTTGCAAACCTAGGGTATAAATATAGACTCCCTAAAAACATGTAATCGGGAATCCTTCGATCAATACAACCTCAACGCATCGTCACTCTAGTTCATCTAGGTTTTTACCGGTGGGGTCTGGCTCTCAACGCGGGGCTGCATCGGTTAAGTCCAATCTCCGGTGAAGGGGTAAGTCCCACCACTATCTCGATATGTCTCGCTCTGTCTAGGGCTACATCGGTTAGGTTTGACCTCTCAGGTCGATAGGATGTATCGCATCACGTCCATGTAGTATCTATCGGTCTATCAAGCTCTCTCTACCGTCGTCGGTCTCGTGTTGCATCGGTTAGGTTCGACCTATGAGGTGGCCGACGGTAGAATAAGCTTTAGGCCTATAGGTCTTAGTATGACGTTTCATCGGAGTGTTAGCCGATGTGTTATCTATATGTTGAGCGTCACGCCCAGCGTATCAGCTCCTCGGTCGATACGCACCAGGTCTACAAAGACTTTCCTTTGAGCGCCACACCAAACGTATCGACTTTCCAGCCGATGTGCACCTATCTTCAGAGAGACGTCCTCTCATCGGCTCAGCTAGCGATGGGTTTGCTTCGCCCTTCCTTCAGCACAACTGATCTGGCGTCCACCGTCCCGTTGCCTTTGGCCTTATTCTCGTATTATTTCGGTTAGTTCTGATCTTCGAGATTCGGTGCCAGCAACGTCGTCATGGTGGGCGATAGGTTTCGTGCTGCCATTTCTAGAGCGGCATCGGCTTTGCAGCCGGTCCCTTTTATGCGAATCCTTGTCACTTCGCGCTTTGCTACTCTCTGAGTACAATCCTATACCTCCATCGGCTCTGCGGCCAATGGATTAAGGCCTTGCGTTCGCTACACCCGGAACCATCGTATCCTTCATCCACATATGCCTACATCGGATTTCTAGCCGATGGAAGAGCGCCCTGATTCCTATCGGTGACTAGCCGATAGCAGGGGCCATCCGGACGTGGCCGATGACTAACTCGATTCTATTGGCAGCTAGCCGATAGCAAGGGCTCGTATCGGCCTATCGTCTGACTGACCTGTTTACCTCCTGTCCTTATAAATTGTAGGGTAAAATTGACTGGCATTCTTGCGCCCGCACCGTCACGCAGGAGCCGATTGAAACCCACGGGTCCTAGCACGCGTACCTTGAGCCATGGAGAGAAGCCGACCAGCCTGCACTTGAACTAAGCAGACCTGCCAGGCGTCGGCGCACTCGCGTCGGGTTCCGGCGTGACCACATACATACATACATACACACACACACACACATATATATATATATATATATATATTTTGGTAGTGTTGCATGGGTACGGCAAATTATTTTTTAGTGTCTGAAATGTTAGAAATATTAATGTATCATCTTTTGAGTATTTTTTTCTTTAGAATGTTTGTGTATGCTCAAATTAATTAATCAGATTTAGTTGTTATTCACAACGCCATATGCAAATGATTATTTGAAGATCATCCTCAGAAAATTATCGAAATAAAAATTGGTCATTAAAATTCTGTTTTGCAGATAATAATGTTTCAATATCTCTATTATAATTTTGCGGTTTCAAGATAGAAAAAGATTTTAAAAACAGGAAGATGCAACATTGCAAAAATTAATAATATGTCATAGGGATATATAAAAACAATGAAGTAGAGCTCTCTTTGAGTTCCTTTACAACTTTGGATATTTATTAAAATGGCACTTATCATTTTTTTTGATATATTGAAGTTAGTTGCATGCATAAACTTAGTTGACACTACTACAGACCCTTAACGGAGGACGTCTTCTATCTGCTGGTTAAAAAAAACTGGCACATATGAGTCATTTTCCACCCTCCCGACCCCTATGTGCATAAGTTCAAAATTGACGCCTATAATCCCTTACGAGTGTCGGTTTATAAAAAAAACTAACACCAATAATATATGTGTCGGTTTTTTAGTAAACCGATGCACTGATATGTGGGATTTTTAAAAAACCAAACCTGGTAAGGATGGAGCTAAGCTGATCGAGCGAGTGAGACCACCCTAGTTATTGTTAGGTCTCCAGCTCTATCGATTGATCTCTCGCCCTCACTTCTCTCTCTCACCATAGTGTCTTCTCCTCACCTCGACCGTCTCCGTTGTAGTCATCACTCCTCCACATCTCCTCCGCTGCCACTACGGCCCCTCCTCCTTTCCTTCATCGCCGCTGTAGCCCCTCCTCCTCTTTGGTGCCCCCACTATCACCACATCCCCGCTTCCTCCCCTTCTACCTAGTGGCAAAGCCAGTGGATCCGGTAGCGATGAGCTTAAGGGTGGCTAGATCTAGTCGCCACAAGCTCGGGGCCGCTAGATTTGGCCACCACATGCTCAAGGGATAGCCAAATCACTACCATGAGCTTGGTGGCCTCCCCTTCTCTCTCCTCTTCTCCTTAGTGGGTAGGCTGGCGATCTGGCAACCTAGAGGTTGGGGGCTAGCAAATCTAGCCGCCTGGAGGCCTCTCATTGGCTTCCAACATTATTGCTTGGATCCCTCAATAGCTAAGAGTAGAAGCAGCAGTGACAAAGATGATGGATTTAACTCCAAGTGCATGTGGGGATTGTTGGTTTTTGTTCTTGTTCTGGTTCATGTATTTATTGTTATTATATATGATGTGTTGTTCATCTTGATATAAGGATTTGGGGTTATTGTTTATTGTTCATGTGTTGCTCTTAGGAACTAGAAATTATTGATTGGATGTGTGTTCTTCTATTTTTGATTGTTTTGGATGTGTTGACCGAGCCTTGCATCTCAGGGATCTAGTGTGTCAATGGGTTATACTCGACAATAATATTTTAGGGATGTAGGGTACAGTAGATACCAAGATATGTGTGAGATTGGAATAAGAGAACACAAGATGATGGTTTTTATATTGGTTCAGGCCCTCAAGAAGGGTAGTAGCTCTAATTCAATTTATATGTATAGCTCTGAGAAGTATCACAATGAGTACAATGGAGAGCAATCAGTCTAATTTAGCATACCAAACTAATCTCGATGAGAAAGGCGGCAGGTTACAGCTGGTGGCTATATGTGAGGCTTCCTCTGGCTATCAACTCGATGTTGCTTGGTCTCTATGGCTTATAATTTGATCCTCTCCTCTTCTAGGAGGCTCTATATTTATACATGAATATGACTCTCTCTCCAAGTAGAACTCAAAGAACCCAAATAGGACAAGGGCAAATAAGACCTTATCATTCTCGATCAGACCATATAACCCTTCCGAAAATAGACAGGATTACCTTGTTATCTTTATCTTTTATCCATATTAAGTGATACCTTTCCATATACAAATAGGTATGCAATATTCCCAGTGGAGGTAAGTACAACTATATAAGGTATACCATATCTAACACTGACAATAACTTGACATCTATACAAATGTCGATTCCTACATTGTCATCTCTTTACTTAAGAAACCACGTTGTCGAAAAAAATAAACCTACTCAGTGCATGCCTGTGTAGGCAAATGTGGACAACTTTGTTTTTCTACAAGTAACCTGTGACAATGTTATCAGATTTTAAATTTGTATAGAGGTCAAAATCTCAATTGCCAAATGTGAATGCACTATCCATGTATCGAGAATTTCGTAGCTTTTTCCTTGAAATTTGAACCGTTGCTCTTGACCTTATATTCTACCACTAGGATCTGTTTCAAGTCCATCCACTATAACTCTTCATTATCATCTTTATCTCCATTCTCCCAGAGTCTTATAGAACAAAAAAAAGTCTAATCCCTATCGCCACTCTTCTTTTTCTTCCTTCACCACCTTACTAATGGATCTTGGGACATAAACCATGGACAAGGTGGCCATTGAGAAGCTATAGTTGAATGGATCGATTTTGGACAAGTAATCCATGGAACTCCAAGCAGGAGGTACTGAACCAAATCCTGATCTTGGCTAGATAGTTATTTTTGCCAACTTTGTCTAGTGTAGGCTCTTGGCTCCTCCTTTTGAATTTCTTTCCTTGCTTCTCCAATTCTATGATCTTCATATCCTTGAACTGAACCCCAATTCCATCACATTCCTAACCATTTTCACACATTTATGTAAAGCTTATTTAGGAGTGCAACCCTTCTTAGATCTCTTTTGATATTTCTACAAAGTTAGGTTCATGGGGAGGTTGAGATCCATAGGAACCTATGGTGTCTGACTTTGGGATGGGTTAAATGATGAGTACATAGTCCTAAACACCCCTATCTTCATATTGACACCTATTCCCAATATCTTTCTATTCTAACCACCAAGCCAAAACATCAAGATACTTGGGTCTCTTCTCCTCCTAAATTTGAATACCAGATGATCTATGTTAACAAGATTTAGGAATTCAAAGAACATGATTTGGTGGTGCACGAAGTTGTTAGCGATTTTATGCATTGTCGGATTCACCCACTACAAGCACACTCAAATCTTGTGCACGAGTACACGGGTGAAAAAGATCCAACTCAAATGTCCTTGCAGGGTATAATCATTTGTCCTCACTTGATGTCTACAACCTTTCCTTTTCTAAAAGTTCTCAATTAACTTTACTATGTTAATTATGTAGATCTCTCCAAGAAGGTGGTCACCGAGCACACCTATGTGGTGGTGAATGACCCGCTAACCACTGCCAGCAACATCCCCACACCAATATGCGACCTACCCTAGGCTGATTGGGATAGGATCATGAATGTAAGTACTCTATATATTCTCCCTTTCTCATCTGAATCAATGTTATAGGGTAGTAATACTAGAGCTTACAGGGGTACACCTGATCGATGTCATTGAGGCACTCATTGATCATCAGGATGCCGCTACTACCAAGGATGCAGCGAAGAGAGAAATGGGATTTGTCGATGCAGCAAAAGTTATGGAGGTGTCTTCTCAACTTAGCTCTAGTGGTACTGCTAGGGCTAAGAGGATATGATGGACTTTGGAAAAGCCCAATGTGGATGTATCCTAACAAAGAGCACACATTTGGTAAGTAATTTGTCCTTGCTAGTTGGTCCTCGAAAGGATAAAATTAGCACACAAAATCTCTTATTCATTGGTTTTGTTTCTCATAGACCTCTTCTCTCAATAACACTCCTATCAGCAGCCGACTCTAGCCGATAACCTTAGCGCCATGAAAGAAGGTCAAGTAAGTATTTTGGAAACCATATTATACTCATTACTTTAGTGTTTTAACATTGTTGGATGATTTATTCATTGTCGTTCTTTGCAGGATTACCCTATCTATCTTTGAACAGAGTATGAAGAAACCAGATGAGACTAGCTCTCGTCCTCCACCAACTGTGGCCACCTCTCCGTCTTCCGCTTCACCTCCCTCCACTAACATCGTCATGGTGATGACATTGGGAACCATCTTCGACCGTTTGGCCTACACTTGTCGAGAAGTTCAAATCTTGGCCTAGGCAACCACTACCTAAGTCAGTTAGCTTTTTGCCAAGCTCACTACTACCAATGAGAAGGTGGGCAAACTCGAGGAGGAGCTAAAGTTGGCTAAGTCTAACAATGACAACTTGTGCCTCCTCATCAAAGAGAACTTTGAGATTTGCAAGGAAGGTAAGGAGGCGTTGGTGTTAACACTAAAATTTGGTAAGCTCCATAAGCAGATTTGGTTAAGGATTAGAGAGCTAATCGACTTATGGAAAGAGGTCGATTGATAGATGAAAATAGCCAATTGGATAGTTGAAGATGAAAGCATATCTAGATGAGACCAGAACTAAGAAGAAATCGTGGAAGCCCTAGCAAAGTGGTTTTATATTTGTAAAATATGTCTTATAAATAGGCGAGTCAATTAGTTTTTATTTTATCTCTAAGATAGATTATGTTTTGTCATTAGAAAAGTTTATTCAGTATTCGTATGAGATTTGTGTAATCCTAGAGTATAAATATAGACCCCTTAGAATCTTACAAATCATCTCCACACATCAATATAATCTTGATGCATCGCCACCCTAGTTTATCTAGGTTTTTTCCAGCGGGTTTTGGCTCTCGACGCTGGGCTGCATCGGTTATGTTTGAACTCCAATGAAGGGGTAAGTCCTGCCATTACCCTGGTGTATCCACTCTGTCTAAGGCTGTATCGGTCGAACCTTTTAGTCTAATCGGATATATCATATCACGTTCGTGTGGGATCTATGGGCTTATCGAGCTTCTTTTACCGTTATCAGTCTTGAGCTACATTGGTTAGGTCCTACCTTCTAAACTGTTGATAATAGATTGAGCCTTAAGTCGGCAAGTCTTTATGCGATGTTTTATCAGAGCATCCATTCAATGAGTTATCTTTACACTAAGCTTCATGTCTAGCATATTGGTTTTTCAGCCGATATACATATATCTTCAATGATTAATCCGCTAATGTTCAATTTGGTTCTATTAGATCCGGTCTTATACTATTTCAGTTAGGTCTGATCTATCAAGATCTTATCTAATACGACTGGCATTGATATCTAGTAGTTTTCGTTCCTCCCATCAGCTCAGCTAGCCAATGAGTTTATTTATATGACTACATTGGACTCACAACCTATGGTTTACCTATTCTTTCCATCGGCACGACCAATCTAACTTCTGCCGTTTTAGTGCCATTAGCCTCAGCCTTATACTATCTCAGTTCGGTTCGATCTATCAAGTCTAGTTCTAACAGCACAGTCACCAGTGATTGCTTGGTCTCGTCTCTTCGAAAGATAGGACTTTGCTCTCTACCGCTTATCGTATATTTTATTCAAAGCATCATCGTTTCTATAGTCAATGTATTCTTTATTTTATTCCTTATTATTTACCTATGACGTCATCGGCTTCCTTGTCGATGTATGAGTGCTACAGCCTCTATCGACAACTAGCCAATAGTAGGAATGCATTGAACTCACAACCGATAACTATCTCAACTCTATCGCCATATCCAGCCGATAGCAAAAGTCCGTATCGACCTATCGGCCAATGGTTTGATGATCTAACTATATCTGTCTTTCTTATCAATTAGAGGTCAAATTGACTAGCATATCTTGAACCCCAACAACTCAAAGACGCTAAGGAGTTTATGGATCTATACTAGAACTAAGTAGATCTCACAGGCCTTCGCATGTTCAGAAGCTTCACATCGGACCTTCATTCGCCAACTCGATGGACCGACTTGCGCCCAAACAGCTGGCTAGGGAAAAGAAGATAGAATCCCCCTCTATGATGGTCTTAGGAAGAACTTAGTCACGTTGAATGATGTGGCGATGGGATTAGGTTGTAAAGTCAAGTTGCTACAGTTCCTTGATGAAATGTCAGTGTTATCATCTCTCAGAGAATTGGTAACCAAGCTGGAGAAGGTTTCTAGTAACATCTTCGACATGAAAATCAAGGACGCTTAGAATGGTCTCAAGATTGAAGCATGTCATGTCCTCGCCTACGTGTGGCTGCGGCACCTCGAGATCAACATGGAAAAGTGTTGTAGAAGGGCACAACTGATGAGAGACGGGAAGACACAATGGCCTAGCTAGAAGATGTTGAGGATGCCATCATCAATTTCTACCTAGAAGAGTAAATCTCCTAGACAATATGTTTACATAGATCTTATTGTTATCTTGTTAGAACAACTTTTGTATTAAAGAAATGCTTAGCTTCTATGTTTGATATTCTAATGTTCTTTTCTTATCTTGTTTCATCATTGTGAGAAAGAAGAGGATATAATAGCCAACCAACAACGTAGTTAGTCGAATGATCTGGTAATGATACCAAATTCGCCTCTAATAATTGCATGTGCTGATGAAGAGACTGCAAGAACGATATCTTCCTTGCAAGCACAACTCAATTTCTTCCAAGCATAATGCAAGGGTACATATTTACATCTTATCTCCCTAAGTAATCTGCTTTTATTTTGAGCGAGTTCCTAAGGAGATATACACATGAGTGTAGCATTCTAGGAATCCGAAGAGGTTTTAAGAGACAAATAAGGTGCTTGGAAATAAGTTCAAGACAAAGAGGCTTGAGCACGAGATCACCTTGAGGGATAAACATGTGTGGTTCTCATCATATCTAGAGCGCTCGTGCGATCTCTTGGAGCATGTGTGCTAAGGTCTCTATATTTTGAGAACACCACCGTGCAAGATATTAGAAAGCTATCTTGGTTGGATCAGGGGAATTGTAGCTTGTTAGGAAAACTCCCAAGTCAATTCAACAAAAGCCTAAAAAAATAAATGTCATTTGGTCAATCGTTAAGAAAATGGTCATCTCCTAGCATGCTTAAAGGAAGCTCATCCTTCTTTCGACTTGCACTTTATGAACTCAAGACTTAGTAGGTCTCGTAGGTTATCCGAGGAGATAGATGCTTTAGCTAGGTCCTTAGTAAGGATAGGTCAAAATGTGTATGAAACCATAAACTAGCAATGGTTGTCTTGGTAATGTAATTAGCGTTGTACTCTTGCAAGAAAACACTCTACCAACAATAATTAGTATGTTTTTTAATTAGTGCTAGTAAAGTATACTTTGATTTATCTAAAGATATAAGCATAGTATAGTATACAATATAAGTTGTCAAAGTGATTTATGTGAGAAACATATCATATACCTCTCCTCACCCCCGGCTATTTTGTCAAGAAGATATTCCCAAGAAGGCAACTAGAAATCATATATGATAGGGACAAAGTGAAAGTGCTCCTAGCCCTCGGCTATAATGTTGGGAAAACCAATTCCCAATTACATGGTTAGTAATATGCTATAATGAGAAACAATTTCTCCAAGCCTCTAGCTAATCAGAGATATGGGGTGTCCCCTACTTATTGATAACCCTGAGAACATATAAGGCATAGAAGTAATGCACTATTGTCAAAAATTAATATGTGCAATGTGGGAAAATGGGAGAACGAAAGGCACACTTTATTGATATGATGTAAGATATGCATATAAAAACTTACAAATAACACCAATTATACATGAAACTTGTGTAGTTGGTTGTTGTTCTATGAACTTGATAGTTCATGGCCTTCATAATCAGCAATTTTATATACTCTGAGTCTGAGTAGTTGGACAACCTTGTAGAGACCTTCCTACTTGGGTACCTCCCTTTCCCCACTGTACTCCTCAACGCTTGGCCAAGCCAGCCCTGTGCAAGCATCCTCTCCACACCCACTACCTGCGATCTCTCTAGAGCTTGTGCACCTTCCTCAGAGCTCCGTTCTACCGTCATAGCTATCATCCACCACCAATCGCCACCCTGAGCACCTATGCTATCCTTTGCCTTAGTGTGGCGAGGAACAGAGGATATAAGAATGGGAAGGAACAAGAAAGAAGGAGAAAAGAAGAGAAGAAAAGGAAATGTTGATAGGTGGGACCTATGTTGACCGATGCTGGCACTCGGTCTACATAAGCCAACACCTCTATGTCTATGATAGTGGGCCCACAGGAGAATATTTCTAGGAATATTATTTTCTATAAATAGAAATTATTTTTCCTTTGAACAGAAATTTAATAAAACTTGAAAAATCAATATCTCTTAAACCATAAGTCTGATTGACTCTATTCAACTTTCAGAATTTTTCTAAAATTTAGATCTATCTAATAGTATTATTATTTATTTCAAAATATATTTTTAATCTTTTATTTATATTTCTCTTTTTTCGCTTGTAGTTTACCACCGAAAAATTCTTAGACGCTAATTCTGAAGAGTTTCTCGTTGACCAAGAGCAAGGCAAGTCACTTCTTCGATCATATTGATCCTAGTTTATAAAATTGAATTGTTTGCAAAGTTGCATTACTAGGTGCATATAATGGCCGCTGATTGTAGGCCGACTTGTCTGGCCAACATAATTGCTACATTATAATATTTCCATTAAAAAATGATTGCCCTAACTTTTGTTAGCTATGATTTATTACTTGAGGCTACTAATACCTCTGTTATTTTACCATTTATAATTAATAATATTTTTTTTCATGAATAATGTGATATTTGAGTGGGATAAATTGATTTTGTCTAGAAATCGGTTTTGGACTATTTTAAAAATCTAACATTTTATGTTGATGGTTTGCAAAATAAAAGTTGTTATTTTTACAAACCATGGTGGAAACTAGTCAGCTGTGTGGCGAGACTTTGCATTCACACATAAGGACCGATATCTTGGAGAACTGCACTGAACATAGTACAGTGTGACCATGTGGGTGGTATGGGACACCTTTGGTTAAGTAACGAGTGGGGTTATGATCATTTGTTTGCCAGAAGTTGTGGAATCTCTAGAGTAGCCATGAGATATGGTGCTCACTAGATTCTAAGTACAAAAAGTATAGAACTTGTCTAGTACTTGATCTGAGACCTTTTGGATAGCAAATAGTTATCCTAGTTTTGCTTTGAAAAGGTCTTATAGCAAGTCTTTACTATTGATGAGTAGCTTAATAGCCTTGCAACACGTGGGTAAAGCATGCAATAGAAGTTTTGGCCAAACTATTTAAACAACTATGCCCATGGTCATGGGCGGATGTAAAGTGGTTCCACTCATGTATATTTGTTTGTAAATGGTTATGAAGTAAAGTTGTGAAACATAAATCATTTCTAGAGTTACCCTATATAGCTAACGGCTGACCTGTGTGGTCTAGGAAGTCAGATGGTTTTATAGTGAGAGGGTGAAATAAAAACCCTAGGTTTGAGAGAAAACTAATTATGGTAATGTAAAGAAAGTAGATTACATTTTGATGATACAGTTGATGGGCTATTTAAGAGTAGAAGGCTCTTGGAGCCATGATTGATGAGGTAGGCTATGGTCCTATGAATGTTGTTGGGTAGTAGTTTGGGCAAAGGATATGGGAAAGTGAAAAGAAACTAATAAATGAGTAACAAGATGAAAACTGTTGATAGGCTGTAGGGTCTAGGAGCCTACTAACATTAATGTCATTGCAAAGTGACTCATGGTTTGTGTTAGTATCTGACTCTCTTATAAATAATAAACTGCACTAAATAGAGTTACTTCTATGCTACTATCATATGGGATTGGGGTTGGGATCTCAATCCAAATAAATGCACCCATCAGCTTTGAATATATAAAATAAAAATAGGAGTTGTGAAATAAACCCAGCTATGCTTTGAAGCCTATGCATATTCACATTTCCATGGCTTGCTGAATACATATGAACCCAGACTTCTTTTTTCTTCAAAGGTTTTAGGGAAGCAAAAATGGAGGATAGGGTTTTGTCCTAGGTCCAAACCATTCATGTGGCTTGGATGCTAGCTACACTGTGTTTTTTGCTGTAATCTCTAATGTATTAGTTGTCTCCTCGAAGTCATCCTAAAGATACAACCTAGTTAAGGTATAAGTTCATTATTTGTTATTATTATTGTTATTATTATTATTATTATTATTATTTACAATGATGCATTTATATTACTACGGGTACCAGCATCATGTCATGGGACTGGTAGCGGTCTCGTAGTTCATGATAAGTGGTTTGCCCTCGTCTTATGGTGTCCTCTTAGGTATCACTAATAGTGATACCAAGGTGGGGCGCAATAATAACCCTATGAGTAATCCTTCGACTCGTTTGTTATTTGTTGTCCTAAACTCAAATTGTATGGCATACTTGAGCTAATCCCAGTTGGTGATGTAAGTATAACTCCTACTCCCATGCCCTTACTATTTAACACTCCATCAAAAGCCATTGTCCAACTTTCAAAAGCGAGTACTCGGAACTTAATGGTGGATCAAGGAGTGAAATTGATGTCACATTGCTCGAGCTTGATAGCCTATTTGACAATGTGTCCTACCACATCCTTGATTTGGATAACTTCTCTTAGTGGATAAGAGGACACAATTGTGATCTTATGGGCTTGAAAATAATGATGCAACTTTTATAACATTGTCAAGACTACATAAAGTAGCTTTTGGATCTGAGGATATCTTGTCTTGGCATCGTGGAGAACCTCACTGGTGTAGCAGATGGGTTGTTGTATCTTGTCTCACTTGACTACAAAGACTATGCTAACCAAATACAGTGTGGCTACAATACATAGAAAAAGCTCTTCGAGAGGGCGAGGAGTGATCAGAATAGGTGCCTTTGCAAGGTACCTATTGAGCTCTAGGAAATCATCCTTGGCCTCCTAAGTCCCCTCAAACTTGTTGTTTTTATTTAAGAGGTTGAAGAATTGGGGTATTTTCTTCCTATCCTTGCCATGAATCTACTTAAGGCAACCATGCATCATGTTAGTTTTTATACCTCATTCAATCTTGTCGGTGACTTCATGTTCTTGATCACCTTAATCTTCTTGGAATTAGCATTGATCTCTCATCTGGAGATAGGGAAACCCAGTAATTTTCCTAAAGGCATTCCAAATGTATGTTTCTTTGAATTTAATTTCAAATGATGTTTCTATATATTGTCAAACATTTTTTGGAGGTCATCAATTAGGTGATCTCGACTTTTGGTTTTGACGACCATGTCATCCACGAATGCTTCAACATTGTAGCCCATTTGAGATTGAAAAGCACCCTAGATTTCTCTTTGATAAGTGGCTCTAGTGTTTTTCAATCCAAAAGTCATTTTTGATATAGCATAATACAATGTAAGGTTTTTTGCTCATCCTCCTTATCCATGATGATCTAATGATAACCCGAGTAGGCATCAAGAAAACTTAACATCTCGCATCCATCTTTCTTATTGATTAGTTGGTCTATCCCATGAAGTGGAAAGTGGTCCTTTGGGCAAGCTTTATTGAGATCGGTAAAATCTACGCATATTCTCCATTTGTTGTTAGATTTTTGCACCATAATAGGATTGGGGAGCCACTCAAGATGAATTACTTCTCGGATGAATCCCACCTTCAGCGGTTCATCAAGTTCTTCTTGTATGGCTTCCTCGCGATCGGGTGTGAACCTTCTCAGTTTTTGTTTGACTGGATTGGCATCCGACCTTAGCTATGTTATCTTCCCCAACAGTTTTGAGGATGACTCAAAGTTAATGTAACATTCTAAAAAGTGTGAAACTAGAACTATTTATGATTTTTCAACTTTTTAAAACATTATTGCATCAAGCTAATATCTTTGGTTGTTGCATTTGCATGTCATGTGAAATCCACCTTTTTAATTAAATTGACAAAACCCTAAAGTAAACTTCAGATAAAATTTCATAATCCAATTATTTTCAAATCCAAGCATTTGCTTTTATATCAATCCTTGGTTTCTAATGCATATTTTAAAATAAAAGAAAATTACCTACCAAAACTATTTTCAATTATTTGAACTCCAAGTCTTTATTTTCAAAATGTCATGTTCCTAATAATTTCAAACTTTGAATTTCAAATAAGGTCTTAAATGTTATTTTCAAAATCATAAGTATTTGGAAACTATATTCAAAATCAAGCTACCTATATTTTTGAATATTCCATTTTCATAAAAATATCCAGTTCAAATTATTTACAAATTTACATCCTTGAGTGAATAGACAAGATTACGTTCTTATTTGTATTTTTATCCATATACAGATAGGTATGTGATATTCTAGATAAAGATAAGTGATATACTATATCTATCATACTGATATGTTGGCTCAAAAGAATTGATCCCGATTCATCGAGCATGGCTTTTTTTCTTGGCTCATAGAAAACTTAATGTTCCAGTTCCCCTCCTATCATCTGTGCTAGCACGGGTCATCAGTGTAGCTAAATTGGTACTGACACAAAATCTGATACTGATGACGCTTTACAAACCGTCACCAATTGCATTTTTTAGTAGTGTGTTTCCACGTGTTATTTCACTCACATATATAGAGATGAATTCAAGATGAAAATGTTTTACGGTTTTTAATGAGGTATTGGGAAGTACCATAACATTTTTATTGTTAAATTTGATAGTTCTATCATTTATTAATGGAACAATTGGAGATTTTCATAGCGGATCGTTGTCACCATTAAAGCCAGTTTAATTCGTCATATATCATTACAAGGTTCTCAACACGGCATATTTATTAGTAGTGTTCCCAATAAGGTTCCCTATAGGTATGTGCGTGTGATCAACATTTTCGGACCACATGAAATTAATCGAACAAACGTGAAAAATAATTCTACTTACTCCTATATATACTACTGTTGTCATATGTATAAATATTTGATGTTGAGGACAAGATTCTATTGAATTTTTAAGACTTTGATTATCAATAATTTCTTTAATGATTAGTTAAAAATACATACATTTAACTTAGAAAAATATTAAAAACTTATTCTAATATGATATTAATAGTCAACATTTTTAAAGTATTTATGAAAGGGGGAATTACTGCAATTCAATTCACATTTGACAAAGCAAATCAATAGCCCCGATGGTCAAGTTTGACACTGCAAGTAATCGAATAGTCCTAGTGTCAAATATATACATGACAAGAGATCAAAGTAATATGTTTTTCTAATACTACAGAAACTCAAAACACAGAAAACAGGAGGACAAACCCATTGATTACACTACAGGAAAATTTTAATCAAAAGGTAGTTTCTAAGAGGTCTAACATCTTTTATTTTCCTATAAAATTAATCATAGGAATACAATTGTATAGAAAAATTCCAATCTTCTTCCGAATTAAAGGAGTCTACATAAAACAAATTAAGAAGATTGAATCCTCCAAAATTTCTTTGCCCAATCCTCCATTTCAAATGGGCCTCAGCAGATTGAACCATTTCCCAAAAAAGAGAGGTCGAACAACTACCTTCATTGAAGGATCCAACTTTTTGTAAGCTACTAGTACTAGCTAGGGCTCCCATGGCCATGATGACCGGCTGGCCGGCCGGTACTTGATGCCGTACTGGGCCGGATCCGTTTATCATCACATCAGTTAATTAATGATTAACTAGCGCCTTAAAAGCCGGCGGTGAGGCCGCTCGCTCGCGACGCCTCCGGCGGTCCGGCCGCGCGCCCCCTTTAATACGTACCCCCAACACACGGCGAAAGTGGTGGCCGCTATAGCAGTAGCAGCGGGGCCGACCGCCGGCCGCGATACGCGTGCGAGGTCAGCTACTCATCTGCCTTCAATACGTCATCCCCCTTCGTCTCGCCGTCCTCTGGCCCCCGGACACTGGCCGGCCGGCGTGCGACGTCCGTTGACTTGTGTCAGGAGCGGACGTAGTGGAGCGTCTCTCTTGTGTGCTTGATCTAGCGCGCGGCTGATCGATGACGAATTTAACCAAGTGAAGCACTAGGAGACGTACATGCTAGCAAAAGTGGAGATCACTGGGAGCCGTACATATGCCAGTAAAGCAAGTGGAGTGGCTGATCGATCACGGGTCCCCAGGATACATATAGGTCGACGGGTGTGTAATATATAGGTCATGCTATAATTCATGAAGAAAAGCATGCGTATCCGGGTCAACGGTATGCATGCCTCTCGAGCGTCTCCAGAGAGCGAGCTTTCGGGGTGGCAGTCTGATGGTATATTTTTGACGTTTGGCAAAATGTTTTTAAATTACTATTGAGGCACTAATTAAAAGGTTGGCATGCAAAACAGATTGTTACAAACGCATCATTAATCGATCTCGAGCGTAATTTTGCGCCAAAGCTAACAGCTTTTTCGACAGTCGCCTCGCCGGAGCAGGTCGCCTTTCTTGAGTTCGTCCACTCAACAGCCATGGACGTACAGCAGAGAGAACGAGACGCTGATCCAAATTAATATGGGCCTATAAGGGCTGCATCTCCTCTCCGACAACCAGACTCAAGACACCCATAAAACGGGTGGGTCACGTACTTCCTCGTATGATTAGTGGTCCTCCGGGATCCAAATTGTACGTTGGCCCAATCGGACAGCTACAAATTGTAGCGATCCAAATTGGGCTCGGCCTAAACGGGCCGTGCCAACTATCCGTGAACCAGGCCGAACATCGGTGAGCCCAATGGCAACACTACATTTCATCGGATCCAATCTTCCCCTGTACACGTCAGCAGATTTGCCGAATCAAAAGCAGCAGATGCGGCATTAAGCCGCCGGCGATGGCGGCGGAGGGGAGGCTGTCGAGCCACGGGAGCAGCTTGGCGTGGACGACGTCCGGGCGGTCGTCGTGGGGGCAGTGGCCGGCGCCCTCCAGCATGTGGAGCGTCACGTTGGGGAGCTC
This sequence comes from Oryza coarctata, assembly GCA_030770085.1. NCBI lineage: Eukaryota > Viridiplantae > Streptophyta > Magnoliopsida > Poales > Poaceae > Oryza > Oryza coarctata. The sequence goes on from CM061471.1 coordinate 14,765,057, forward strand.
GCCGGGGAGGGCGGAGAAGTACCTCCCCACGGGCCCGTCGATCGGGGCGAATGGGTCCCAGTCCCCCCACAGCACCAGCACCGGCGCCCTCACCGCAGGCATCAGCGCGATCGGACTCGGCCCCGGCGGGCCCGTCACCGTCGACACGAACGCGTACAGCGCTCCCTCGCCGTCCGCCGGCCCCCTGATGATCTGCGTACCCCAGAAAACACGCGCCATTGATCCTTTGAGCTTCAGAGCTTCAGAGAGATAGGTCGGAGACTTGAACTGCAATCTTTCGATGATACAGAACCAAATCTTTCCAACTGGGAAACCATCGATAATTATGTACTACATGGCGTTTGGAGAGGAGGAGGATGTTCGTTAATTTAAATTACCTCGACTAGTTCGTCATCCACGGCGTCTTTGTTCCCGTAGACAGATAGCAGGATGTCCTTCAGATTGTTCCTGTTTCAGAGCTTGCCAGTGTCACTAGATACAAGACCAGAGCAAGGAGATGGTGAACTGGAAGCATGCCTGTCTTTTACACGCTCGAACAGCGCTGATGCTATCCGCTTTTTCTTCAGCAAGATGTCGATCAGCCATGGCAGGGACAGGAGCAACATAATCCTCCAATCATCGACGATGGCCTTGTTGTTCATGCCGCCCGCGCAATTCAGTAGAACAAGCCCCCGGACAAGATCTCTGCTGGAGTCTGGAAGTCCAGCATTGAAGAAAGAAAAATCTCATTGTTTCTTGCTTCTTAGTAAGCGTGTGATTAAGCTTGCTACTGGAGCGAAGAGTAGATAGAAAAATTAAGATAATTCCATCTTGGTTTCAAAAAATTAAGATACTTCTTTCCCGTCAGTTCTGAGCTGAGAAAGAATCCATATATCACTCTTAGTTAACATCTACTGAGTTACCTGGTTAAAACAGTCATATCTGGACAATTTAAGAAGAATACTCCATGCATCTGTATACTCTATGGGGGCATATAACTGACAAATGCGCAAAAAAAAAACTCCCTGAAATCAGTAATAGGCTATAGCCACCCAACTGATGTGCATTTTATTCGAGTCAGTCCCAACTAATGTGGCTTAAAACTTTTTTTTAGAGTCAACTGCTCCACTTTGACGACGTCGTCATAGGCTGCACTCATCGTTGCAATAAGCTAGCTCGGTTGGGGGTGTCATCTAACCTGCCACAGCAATGACGCATGCAAGGCTTCCGACAGAGTTGCCAACGAGCACCATGGGCCTCTTGACAACCTCGACCAAGAATCCAAGTCCAGGATCAGCTGCATGGCAAATAGATAAAAGAGTTCTTCAGCAAATCTACGGGATCAACTACACTGACAGTACATGGATCATGATCAGTTAGCAAAGCCAGAACTCACCTCAGCCCATGTTTCCATCGTGTAGGAGAATCCAGGAGGCTTCTCCGACGCACCAAACCCGAGCAAATCGATCGCGTACACGGTGTAGGATTCAGATGACACGCCAATATTCCTGGAACATACAAATGCTCGTCAGAATTCCTCACTGGTGGACACGGATCCCTCTGCATTTGCCGACACAACTGCCGAGATCCGTAGCGCTGAGCGTAACGTGTAATCTCGGCCGTCCGATCCGCAAAGGTGCCCAGATTATTTTGCTAGTGGTAACCGTACTTTTGAGTTTTGATATCTTACTACGGTAAATGCTACAGTCGAGAATATCTGATCCACCCAACCCGATCCCAAGGACATGAACTCCCCTCCAGTGGCTGCTCAGTTGGCTAGGGTGATTGTAACTCACTAAAAATGGCAGATATCATAGTGAATGGAAAATATTTTGGAAGCAAAGGAAATTTTCCGTCAGTTGTGCTGTGATTCTTTCGCATGATCCAAAGGTGCCACAGTGACTAAATTCATGTAACATGGACCCTTTCATTTTTTTCCTCATGTGGCCCTAGTTGGAATTCTAACATGCGAATGCATGTGCATTGCAACAAGATTTTTTTAAAAAAAACTGAAACCTACCGCTCAAAAATTAAAATAAAAAATATTCATATTGTAAAATCTTTCGATCATATTTATCATTATTTTGTAGCTTACTTTAAAATATTTTTTCTTGCTTGATGGTTTAGAGTTGATGAAGGGACAAAAGTCCACCAGCCTTATTGTCTTAGGGACCCACGTAGTAGTGACGGTGGGTGGTGGTAGATTCATCACTCACCTCTATTATTGAGGTCTTTTAAAGAAGTATATATATAGGAGATTTTGAGTTGACGTAGGAGGGTTTCTAGTTAACAAGATTTTCAACTATCCATGCAATCTATGTTGAACCTGCTTAGGAGGTTTTCTGTAGCCCAAACCACAGGAACATTAATCATTTCTTTAAAAAAATACAAATTACGCTTCCTAAATAGTAATACCAACCACTAATATAGACTTTTAGCAACCAGCACCAACTTAGTGGCACTAATGACCTAAATCATTAATGTTGGTTCTAAATTCGACACATATAAGGATATATATGTGTTAGTTATATCTCAGACGATCAGGGCCATTTCGTCGGCCTCATATGTGTCGGTTTCTATAAATAATTGGCACATATGAGTCATGTTTGTGATAGGCTGATAGACTCATATGTGTTGATTGTTCACAAAAATCAGCCCGAATGAGTCATGCAGATGATGCATTGGTAAGCTCATATGTGCCGGTTCATAATTAGAATTGGGACATATAAAGCTAACTAAAAAATATAAATTTTGAAAAATCACATATAAAACCCACGTAGAACATCCAAAATAGCAGAATCCATATTTCAAAAACAAGAATACCAGACTTCACATTCACATATATTTACACATATACTTTCATATCCATTCACATCCTCGTCCACATTTACAATCACATTTGTAACAAAAATCCAAATTAACATTGGCATTCCATCTCCACCCAAAAATATAGCACAAGTGAAATAATGGCATGATAAATTAGCACAAGTGAAATAATAGCATGATAAATTTTATCCACCTCACAAATTGTTACATAAGTATAAATAACAGCATGATAAATATTAAAACATCACACATAATCAAACTTAAGTAATAAATCAAAGTGAAACATTTCACGCATAAAGATATTTGACATAATTTCACAAAGTACTAGTCTATATAATTAAGACACCTTGAAAAGTAAACACATTTTAAAAAATCACTAACTAATATGAATCTAAAAGGTTTTTTACTATTTCTACGATCTTTCTTCTTTGGACTACTACTTGATTGAACATACCCCAACTATTGATTTTACACTAGGCCCACGATAAAAGTGGGGGGGTGCTTTGGATAAATTATAATCGCCATCTAGTTCTACAATTTGATGATGGATGAACCCCGTAGTTTTTCGATGAGGACGAGTATAACATGTGGTAGTAATTTGCTTATGTATAGCCCATTTTTTTATGACATAAGAAGATAATAGACAAAAATTTACTTAGTGAGCGAATAAAATTATAGAATTATTAGATTTGTTGCTTGTGTATCATTAACATATCGTACCTCAGCATTAGTGTGCGTATTGCCATCCTCTATAAAATAGATCATGTACCGCATAATGTAAAACCCACAAAGATTGGTACTAGTAGTTCCCTTAGGATCTACTCATGTAGCTAAACACTGAATGTTGTAGCGTCAACCGCATATTGTCTATTCAATTTTTTGGACTTACAATACTTTGTACATGCCCTATTCAAGATGTTTATGATATATTGGTACGTATCTTTAGGATACCTTATACTATCATATACAACAATCTGAGCGATGTCGATATTGATTACCAAGAGGATCCAGTGAACACTACAAATAGCAAAATTTAACAATAACTCCTTCGATTGGTGCAAGGATAATATATAAAATAAGATATACAAAGAACATGTACCCAAATAGGTAGGGCAAAAGTATGTGGTTATTTGCCTTAACCTTTATGAGACACTTGTAAAGGTAATCATCAAATGTTTCTAAAGTTAACTACCCCTAGGTTTATGAATACAACTTTGTTGTATGTGTTTCTATATTGGTAACATCCATATCTACATAGGAACTGAAATTAATTGGACGGATAATGAATGTGATATAAAGGAATGGCCACATAATTAATGCCAAAAGATGAAAGCTCTTAAAATGACCAGAGTTGGAGGATACTAATATCAAGGTCCCTTTGTTGTTATAGTCGAAAGAGCTATACAAATTCCACCCATACCATACCATTGGTGTCACAAAAGTCCACGTCACTGAAATAGGGACCGAATATGGCATCTCTAGTGATGGGAAACTCTAAATACTAGTGATGTACCCACCACGCTTGAGTTCTTAGTTCTATAAGGATTGGTCTGTGACCATATTGCGTTCTAGCTGAAACTATATTACCACTTGAGTCATTTCAATGTTATCTAAATCGGTCTTGTTACATCGCTCTTTCAGGAATTTTTCCTTCCCGGCTACTTCTTCAGATAAGAAGAGCTTCTTAGCCATAGATTGCAAATCCATGTTTCTTACAGTTTGACAGAAGTCCAATTCGAGTTTCTTGGGAGCCGGTGGTTTCGCCCTAGTAAGGAAATAAATCTTGTACTTCAACTAGAATTGGTTCTTTGGTCTTTTGGCCTCATTAGGACCGAATAGTGATGTAATGCTTCTGCTAACATATTTCTCAGGTTGCGTAGACTTCTAAGATTATTGTCTACATCCCTTCTTGGATGATGAAACATACTTTTGCGATGCACTTAGGTGGCTAGTGGAGGCGAGGGGTGGATTTGGTGTCTTTTGGTGGAGGCGGGGGTGGAGTTGGGCTCTTTTGTGTAGGCATTGGTGGAGTTGGTGTCTTCTATGGAGGCAATGGAGTGGGTTCTTCTGTCGAGGTAAGGTTGGAGTTGGGCTCTTCTATTAAGGTGGGGTTGGAGTAGGGCTCTTCTGTCGAGGTGAGGGTAGAGTGGGGCTCTTCTATCAATACGGGGGTAGTGTTGGGGTCCTATATTACAATGTTAGTAGAGTTGGGCTCTTCTGTTGAAGTGACAATGTTGTTGGAGTAGGGCCTATACATGGTGGCATATGTGGAGTTGGCCCATCTCTTGAAGAGCTCAAACCATCATTGCTAGGATCATCGGCACCATCTTTGGAGGGGAACACAATGTAACTCTTGCACCGGAGGACTATGTTGTGAACAATCTCTTCTAGAGTGTTAATCCCCTCTGGTGGAAAATCAAGGATGTATGACCTGTATTGGCTTGGCACGTCCTCAACTTTGACTTTTGAGTAGCTCTGTGGCAATAGTTGGCCATGTATTGTTTGCCCTAGCAATATAGGTCATGTCATGCCACGAGCGATCTTTTGAGTGATGTTGTTTTGCAGGGACACGTAGAGCCTACATGTAGTCTATATAATAATGTCGTCTATGGGATAATGTTCCATGAACGATTGTCCTAGGTTGGCTTCTGCAGATGCACAACTCCTTCGCCTCGCACTTGGGCTTGTGATGTGGCCAACTGGCTCTTGGGCTTGGAGTTGTGGCTGAGGGTCCAAATTAGCAAGCATGATTGCCAATTTTTTATCCAACTGTCTTGCCACCTCTCTAGTGATTACTTCGTTATTTTCTTCTTTGGCAGGTCTTCCCTTTCGAGCCCAATTGTGTAAGTCATTCAGAAACCCCTCCTTCCATGGAACAAGACCTTACGCCTTTTGTTTGTTTAGGGTCTCGGTGTTTCTCAATGCGAGTGTGAGCTTATCATTCTCCCTTGCTAGCATGAAAGAGCCTTGTGATAACTATGAGAAGCTTTGGTGATCCTATAGTTACCTCTTGGTCTTAGGGGCCTTTAGCTATTAATTGACCAGTCTAATATGATAAGAACAACTAAATTTTAATATTTAATAAACCTAGTGCAACATCGTTTATTGCTTATTAAAAAACTATGAAATATTGCAACATTAATTAATTTCAAAAATGGTATAATATTGATCGATCTCCAAAATACTCTAATAAGGGAATAAACCTATATTTCCATACAAATTATGCTACTCTTAATGTAAAAGATAGATTTACTCTAATTAGTTTAAATTTATCTCTAGAGATAGAGTATCTATATATATGTAATACTTAAATGAACTCAAAATATAATGATATGAAATCTAAATTTAAATGTCTCCAATATATCAGAGGATCTATATATATTTACTACTTAAATGAACTAAAAAGATAATGGCATGAAATCTAAATCTAAATCAAATCAACAAGACAAAATGCATAATTTGGGTTGAGCAATTTAGCTAAGATTTATTGGGAATGGAAGAAATAGAAGGATAAGCTACTATATTTACCGGGAAATGGAAGAAATAGAGAGAAGCAAAAACATAGATCTCCAACATTTTTTTGATAAATATGGAGCAAAGCAAAGATGCCGCTCTATTCTGCATGCTCAACTAGCATGATAAGGGCAAGCTATATATATGTTGGATACATATTCTTATAACTGACACATATAGCTTGTCAAATCAGCTTATATATGTGTCAATTTTATATAGGAACTGACACCTATAGTCCATCTCAATATGTACATAGGTTTTTCTCTTAATCCGACACCTAAAACCGAGTGAGCCTAGCTATATGTACAGGTTAGATAGAAACAACAAGCACCTATATATTTGAGGAAATATTGATGCCGGTTCATTACCAAAACTGATTCTATTATTTGGCGTCCCGCGGTGGCAGACAAAAGTGAAAAAGGCAAGTGAACTGGTAGTTTATTCTATTAAATGTGTGAAATGTGTGAAGTTGTTTACTTATGGACATACGTTTACGTTTGACATTCATTTTATTTAAAAATTTTATGTAAATACATAGTCATACCTAAAATAACTTTAGTGATAAAACAAATTATAATAAAATAGATGATAAATATGTTTTTTTAATAAAACAAATGGTCAAATATATATTAAAAATTAATTATTTTATCCATTCCTTTATATTTGTTATTAAGTAATATTTATATTTAAATTTTGATCATTCATCTTTTTTTTAAAAAAATTCTAAATACTTAGACAAATGTTATATTATCAAGGTGAATTATATATTAAACATAAGTATTAAATTTCTATTCACCGTAATAAGTAAAATCATTAGTGATCTAACTTATAATTATATCAGTCAATGGCAATTATAAATAACATACTGAGTACGTCATACTACGTTAATAACCGAAGGGAGTAAATACAACAGATACGGTGACGAATGACGATTTCGAAAGAGGAAAAGATACGGTGACATACTGACAGACAACAACGGATCCACCTGTAAAGCAAAACGACAGGGGCAGAAAACCCCCCGGAACCGCGCTACACAGCCCCTCTACCCAAATAAAACATCACCCCTCACTTCGGGTGTGCGACCTCCTCATCGCCTCCACCCCCCTCCTCTCTCGTCTTCGCCGCCGCCGCCGCAGCTTCTGCTGCAACAGCCCCGCCGCCGACGACCCGGCCCCGCAGGGACCCCAAAATGGACGGAGGCTCCGGCGGGCCTTACACCTCCCGCACGGCCGAGGAGGTCTTCCGCGACTTCCGCGGCCGCCGCGCCGGCATGATCAAGGCCCTCACCACCGGTATTTCTCCCCGCCTCGCCCTCCCCTCCCCTCTCCCGCTCCCTTCCTATTGCTGCCGGATTTGCCCTGTTCGGCCTACCTGATGTCGCTGACATGCCTCGTGCTGCCGCTTGGCTCGTGGTTTTGTGCAGATGTGGAGAAGTTCTACCAGCTCTGCGACCCCGGTGAGTCCGCTCGATCTCTTCGCGTTTAGGGTTTTGGGAGCTGGAGCTCCCGGTGTTGCTTGGGATGGGGCGTCGGGTTGTTCTGCTGGGAGTCTCGGAGCTAAATTTGTTGTAATTTTCGGGCTCCTGTGCTCTGCGTTGGTAGTAGCCCTGTAGCTTTCATCAATGCAGTGACTAATTGCGGCGTGATGTGTGTTTCGGATTATAGAATAGAGGCTAATGTGGATTACTTGCTGATTGAAATGGTCGTATTAGTGATAACTTGAGAATTTTTTTGTTTGTTAGCTATTTATAATTTAGCATTTGCCGTTGTTAGGATATGGAGGAATTTGAGGGGAGTATCAGTGTTGGGGTGATTGGATTCTTCCACTTACTGATGCTTGATTTTTTTTTTGGCTGGTTTGTCTGATTCAAAGCTGTTTCCCAGTCAATGCAGTGTAGGGTTATCATCAATTTTTGAATTAGTCAGATGTTTTTACTGAAATTAGCTAGCCTTCTTGTGCCATTGCAAGTGTGAGGCCGCTTCATTTATGTTGCCTATTAGTGTATGCAACCAACATTAACTTTATTTTTGTCTTGTGTAGCTTCCGCTTTCTTTTTGCATAATAAGTGGTGCCTGGACAGAACTCTGATGTGTCTACTAATTCTTTTTATTCGAATAGAAAAGGAGAACTTGTGCCTTTATGGGTACCCTAATGAAACATGGGAAGTTACCTTGCCTGCTGAGGAAGTTCCTCCGGAGATCCCTGAACCAGCTTTAGGAATCAACTTTGCTAGGGATGGCATGAATGAGAAAGATTGGTTGGCACTAGTTGCCGTCCACAGTGATTCATGGCTACTGGCTGTTGCATTTTATTTTGCAGCACGATTTGGGTTTGACAAAGAGACCAGGTAATAATTCCATGATCATCAAACTTCACATTTTCTTGTAGAAGAATGTATGGGTATACCATTCCATGTTTTTTATTGGTTGCATTTACGTGGATTTCAGCTACAATTTAGTCCATGTAAGCATAACTAAAATACCTCATTGATAGCTTCTGATTCTCCTCTGTTCAGTGTTTTTTTTTTCCTGTTGCAACGTTTAGATGTTCTCTCTTAAGAAAATACTCCAGAAAAAATTATCTTTTGGTGTTGACTCCTTGGTCAGCTTAATCCTGCATGGCTGAAGAACAATTAGCCCAATTGGTCCTTTAACATCGCGGTAACTAAAAAAAAATCACCTTGTTCATATTCAATAGTAGGAAAAAGGGGCACGCCAGAAATGATAACAACACATGCAGTAATGCATAGCATGTGCAGGCAGCCCTGTGTATGAATTCGTAGGAAGCTTTCTTTGCCAGAATGGCAGTAAACTTTAGAGAAATATATGAAAGATTGCATCCAAGACCTAAATAAGCTTCCAGGCCAGCTGCATGGCATCATGTACTTGGTGAATGTGGGCTGCTAGACTATTTCAAATAGTTTTCTTTTCTTTGTTCAATAATGTCAATCCATTGTAAGCATGTCCACTGTCCAGATAAGGGTTGTGCTTTGTAATGGCTTGGCAGATAATAAAACTAGTCCCAGTTTCAGAATGTTCATCTCTAGGTCAAGTTCAAGAATCTTGTGCCAAGAGGCAAAAGTGGTGAAATCCAAGGCTGAATGAACAGCAATTCAGCAGCCAAAGCTTTGATCACCCACATTATGGGTAAATTGTCTATCTGCTATTGTTTTGGAATATTTCTGTTTGATATGGATAGTTTCACAGAAAAGAGAAATATGCACCTCAAACCTGTAGTTGGTTCTGCATGCTTCAAAAATTTGTATGTGGGGCACATTACGAAATAACATTTTTTTTGGCACAATGCACATATGAGCATACTTTTGTACTAAACTTTGCAAATGCACATGTTTTACATATGTGAATTTTTTAATGTTTTATTGAAGTGAACAAGTATACAAACCAAAATAGGTTAATGGCACCTAGGAGCATACTGTCCACTTCAGGGTTTTTAGATTGTGTACAGAGTTACAAGAGCTAGTGCATTCTTAGGGGCATTATTTTTCTGTATATTGCAGCTGTTTACTTCTGAAATGATGCCTGTACTTTCTTGAGTGTTGAAACTTGAAAGACGAAACAAAATTCTTTTCTGGTAACAAACTGAACATAGGACGTTAAGGCTGAAACTGTCTACACAAATGATGTGCACAGAAAAGTGAATGTTCTGTACTGACAATTGTCGAGATTCAGTTAGCTTGTTTGCACTGATCATGCATTTCATTTGTCATTTATTTTAACAAATCTATTCAGTTATGTTTCTGTAGCTCAAAACAGTCTTGAATCTTTCTTTTGCTTTAGTAGTTTAGTTACATATTTCCTAATTACTTAATCCTTGTGCTTTATTAGTTTAATAATATATTGGGTCATCCTGTTGGTCAGATTCTGGAGAGAGAAACCAGTAAGTTGCTACTTGCGTCAGTGATCTAAGCTATCCTATAGTTGGTTTATGGTCATGATAGTTTTCCTGTCGACACATGTCCTACTTGATTACCTAATCACTATGATATTCACCATATTCAACATTTGAGTTGAAAACTTTGGGCTTTTGGCATTCAACCATAACCAAGTTCAGCTACATTTGGAGGTTATTACTTCCAGGTTTGGAATTTCTTCTCTAAACCAGCCAGTTCATGGTGTTGGAGGACATTGTATTGGTAGATCTGGGTAGTATGAGGTGTTTCTTTATGCATTGCAACGAAATTCATGTAATCAATTGGCCATTATTAGGAAAATGTGTGAACTTACAAATGCACAAGAAAATAAAACAAAATCGCAGCCTGTCCGGTTTTCATGAAGTTGAGGGTTAATGGGGTTCATTCCTGCACCAGAAGCTAAACCTGATCACAGCTAGCCTAGCATGTTATTTCCATGGTTCCTTGTGATTTTGCCTAGGTAACACAGCAGCATAATTTTGAAACTTTCTCCTTTGGCATAACATTTAATAAATGTTAAAATAAAACATGAAATAATTATACAATAACATTTGGTTTGCGCACATCACTGAAAAATTCTACCAAATAGTGAGTAATGAGCATTATCCTGCTATTACCGGGAGTTTGGGATCCTAGAGCAATCCATATTTGACCGAAAGGATCATGGAGTAAACAATAGATGGTTTTTCTGTTGTGCTAACTAATGTTTGTCTTAATCGCAATATCTTTTTATGGGCATGAGCAAATCCATTTTTAGCATTTATATGCATAATTTATGGTGAGGCTAAATTGAATGCATTTTGATTCTGCAATTCTAGATGTTTTCAAACATCTGCTATGTTTCTCTTACAGGAGGCGACTGTTCAACATGATAAATAACTTGCCTACAATATTTGAAGTTGTGACTGGCGCTGCCAAGAAACAAACGAAGGAGAAGGCGCCCAACAGTACCAACAAGCCCAACAAGCCCAGCTCAAAAATGGTATCTTCATATACTTCTTGGCTGCCTGCAGTGCAACACAGTGCTTATAATTTTCTCTGTTTGTAGCAATCAAGACCAGAGTCTCATGCAAAGTCCCCAAAGCCTCCTGCACCCCCCAAGGATGATGATGAGAGCGGCGAGGAATATGAAGACGAGGAGGAGGAGCGTGACAACACCCTGTGCGGATCTTGTGGAACAAATGATGGCAAAGATGAGTTTTGGATCTGTTGTGATAGTTGCGAGCGGTGGTACCATGGAAAATGCGTGAAGATCACACCTGCTCGAGCTGAGCATATCAAACACTACAAGTGCCCAGATTGCGGCAACAAGAGGGCAAGGGCATAGAGACAAGCACAAACAAGCAGCAGTCGTAACGAATCGTTGATATCTGCAGATATGGCCTAGCTTTCTAGCCCGTAGACTTGCTTTTTATTTCAAATCAAAACACTGTTAATTTAATCGTGCCCCAGCTGTTCGTGTTGCTGACTTTAATTGTGCTTAAAACCTCTTGGTCGTTGTAGTAATACTAGCTTCATTTCCCTGGTGCGGCTACCTCTGCAGACATGTCAAAGACGTTCTTGAATTGAAGAACTTTCTGACCATTGTTTCTTCACTGCTAGTCTCTTTACAATTCTTTTTGATGCTGGTCTCTTGGCTTTATTTCTTCACCGCTATTCTCTTTTCAATTCTATCATGGCTTGTGATTTCAACAACAAAGTTGTCAGCTGCGGTGGGAACCAGGTGATCAACAGACTTCGGTCCTCTTTTTGAGAAGAAGCCGATAAAAACAAAGCAGCTGGTGAGAAGCTAGTTAGTGAAAATCTAGAAAAGCTGCGTTTTCCAGTTTTTGCTTTTTAGTTCACTTCTAATATTCTATAACTATAGATTCTTAGAATCTAAATAAATATTCATTTAAAGATGCGTTTGAGCACCAGATCCGGTGTAAATATTCATGATGGAATGTAAATACGAGGTATGCAGTTGGCTGAAGCATGCATGGCGGCGATAGACAGGTGTGGTCGCCGGACTTGGGGGAGAAGCATTGCCAGCCAGGCTATGGTGGGACAGGCTGAGGAGACGCGTGTACATGGGGACGACGGCAATTGCCTTCGGTTTGTTTTGTGCGGCATTTCAGGCCTAGGAAATTACGGCCCAATCAGTTCCCAGGCCTTCTCACTTATGTAGTCTACATTGAGCGCGATGGAACTTTTGCAAGACCCCTATGTAGCCAGACGCACATTCTCTGTCACAATGACAGTGCCATTACAGGTACTAACATACGGACTTATAGAAGGGTGGGATCCACGTATCGGTGGTTGTTACGGCAGTAGGATCTAAATATTTTCAAAACGATCCCTAAATAGGATCCTAATATTTGCTGGAAAAAAATCCTTATATCTAGAGTCGCTATGAATCTTAGTACTCCCTAGCCATCTACTAGGATCTCTATATCTAGGAGTATTTTCAAAATGATTCCTGGATTATACCATTATCAACTCAGGTATTTGTACAGTGATCCCTAGTCAACTCGGGTATTTGTATCGTGATCCCTAGTTTTTTTTTCAATCACTCCCTATTCCATTACTAGTCATCCTGCCAACACAGCCATCCTAATCGTCGCTGAGCGGCACCACAGAGGCGACGGTGGCCATGTTCATGGCATAGATTGTGGAGTCAGTGGTTCGTTTGACCCTTGCTCGTCCAACTCCCGTCATCCTACCGACAGCTGATGGGCACCTCGTCCTCGCTCGTCGCCGGGCCGTAGCCTAAATGCGGGCCGCAGTCTAAGTGCAGCAACGGGCAAGGAGTCCTTGCAGCCACCTTCTCAAAGCATCACCGGCATCATTCCGGCGCTCGCCCATCATGATCCTCTCTAATGGTACTCACTGGCCTACCCTCTCACCCTCCGCTCCTTTCTCTTGCTTCGGTGTGTTGGTAGGGTTGGGATGTTTTGGCTATTGGATTGTTTTGTTGGGAGTTTTAATAATGTTAGAGTATATATAAATTATGATCGTATAATATGATAGATAAGATTATTTTGCTAATATATATATATTTATATATATCATAAGACCCAAACAAATACAATATTTAAATTATATCTTTCTCTTATACTATTTAACATAACATAGACGATCTTACGCCCCTCTCGCTTCCGCCGCCGCTTGCCCCCCGGAGTAGCGATCTCCGGGGACGGCCACTCGTTTTTCGTCTTCGTTCAATTTTGAGTTGTAGCATCGTTGTCGTTCGCGTCTCCGTCAAGCAGCAGCAACATCGCACATCTATGGTTGTCGTCGCCGATCTGGACGGAGCAGCCCCGGTCGACCTCGCCGATCCGGTGTGACCAGCTAAGATCGATCTGTCGTCGGCGTGCCTCGACCCCTAGCGCGACACTGCCTCCTACCCTTCAGTCAAGGCGTCCACCGTTGCAGCGTGGGGACGAGGTCACCGCCGCCTCGATCTCCCTGCACCGCCACTGAAGGTGTGGAGACCAGCCACCGGTTTGCCGGCCTCGGCTCCTCCGGGCCTCTGCTGCGTCGCCACCCGACACCCCGAGCTCCGTGGCCCTGCTCCGCTCTCCGCCTCACGGAGACCGCCGCCCCAACCTCCGCTTCGCCACCTCCGCCGGGGGAGGGCCGCCTCTAGCACGGCCGCCGCTTCACCTCGACCGCCCGATGCCTCGCCGCCGGGACCTCCTTCCGCCGGCTCGCCGCGAGCTCCGCCCCGGCCACTGGACCCGACCACCGCGCCCCTGCCTCCGCCGCCAGCTATCCGAGCACATCCCCAGTCAACCTCGTCTTCTCCGCCGCCGGTCCGGCCGCTTGGGCCTCCTCTGCACCGCGCTGACGCCGACGGGCCCCTCCTCCCCGGGCCGACCGACGCTCCGCCTGTGCCTGTCTTTGCTCTCTGTGCTGAGGGAAATGGTGCTGAGAGTGGACGGTTGGCTAGAGAAGGGATCTGCACTGCTGTTATTGCTGCTGCTGCTGGTGTAACTGTAGTATTTTTTGTCCGGATGAAAGATTGGATTTGCATCGTGCACGGCCTCATCAAGATATACCTGCCTCTCGTATCCGCATCGACTTTGCTTTTAACTTCATTGTTGTCTTGATCACCTAATGGACTGTTCGGCTACTATGATATTATGCAGTAGATCGTCTTCGAGTATACGCCGACGCTATTAAGCTTGGATTACTGTTGTATTGTCCTTTTAAATTACAGTGTGTGTTGCTGCTCATGACCATCTATCGCTACATTGACTTGGAGTTATAACTATATTGCCATTAGGCCATAGTGTTGCTGCTCTCATCATCTTCATCTTCATCGTCATTCGTGCATCAACTCATTGTCCGCATTGGTTATAATTAGTTAATTAGGGTTTTCTTTGTCTACTTTGAGTATCACCGCTACGTCTTCAAGCTATCACTATTACCGCTATAGGTAGTTGGTTTGGCCATGCCTACTTAAGCTACTGATGTTGCCATTTAGGTCATTGGTCTAGCTACTTCATCTTTATCTTCATTCAGCATGTCTCATCGCTAGCGTCGTCGTATCTTCCTCAACTACGCTTCGCTCTTTTCTGGCAATTGCGTGTTGCTTCGATAATTCTTCCTCTACATTGTTCTCGTGTTGTGACCGTCTCGGAGGCCTTCTCTACTAGTCTCCTTCGACATTGGCGTATGATTTATGATGGTCTCCTACCTCACCCATGCAGTATTGGTAGCACTACTGCACACATTCATCCTGAGATGTTCTTGAGCTTGGCAAACCTAGTGTGGCAACTCGTCCTCTATGGTTTAACAGTGTTAGCTCTTCCATGTCTTTTTCCTCAACTACTGCCACAATTGTGTCACAATGTTCGTCTTCAACGTGTCATCACGCATCGTGGTCCATGATGCCTTTTCATGCGTCTCTAACCACTCCATGGCTTCTTTTTGTGCCCCGTGGCTTGAGTACCACTTCATTAACACCATCTGACTTTGGCTTCATTGACCACGACTACTCTACATAGCTACTTTGACCACAACTCACTAACATCCTTTGCTTTGGACTCTGGCACAAACAAAGGACTATCACTGTTGAGTCATTTCATCATTTTCTTCTCTAATCTAAGTATTTACACTGCTCATACTTGGACTACAGGGGATATGTTAGAGTACATATGGATTAGGATGGTACAATATCTAGTTTGTTATGGTAGATAGAATTAGTTTTCATCTCTATCTCTTTAAAATTATTTGAGATACAAGTCATATATTCTATAAATACTGTCCCTAAGCCTCCATACAATCAAATTCAATATTCGTATATCTCTTCCTGTACTATTTAACACTAAATTTGGTGTGATTTGTAGGGTCAGTAGTAGCCTCGTTGCTGTGGTTAATTAAGGTGTGATATTCGAAGTATATATAGATCAAAAGCAAACTTACTGATTGAAATTGTTGTATCAGTGCTAACTCTCTGTATCTGTTTGGTTTATGCCTTTAGTAAATCAATAATTCAGCCCTTGCTGTTGTTGGGAGAAAGAGGAATTGTGGAGCGTAGTGTTTCAATCAATGTTGAGATGTCGCGAGGCTTTCTTTGGTTAATCCCTCCTAATTTGAAGCGAATTAATTCCACACCTATTGAGGTGTGAAAATATTCCCTTCCCTTCAATCCCCTCCAATCTCTTCCACATGAGGATTAACTGAGGGGATTGAGGTGTGCAATTAATCCCCTCTAAATTCCATTCAATCCTCGTGGACGAGGATTAACCGAATAGGCCTTAATGATGCTTATTTTTGGGGCTGTTTTTTTTATTCAAAGATGTTCATCTGTAAATGCAGCAGCGTAGGGTCATCTATGTGGATTATTTAGATGCTTTTATTGAAACTAGCTTAAGCCTTTTTGTGCCACTATAACTTAGAATTTGTGTAAAAACGCCAGGTTGCTTCATTTACGTTGCATATTAGCCAACATTTGGTTCATATACTATTTTGTTTTGCTAAAGTACACCATAATTTTGTGGTAAACTTGCCTAAGATTAGACGTCTGAATTTTGCACCACACTTTAGATTAGTAAGTGAATCTTACCACACTTTAAAGAATCATTGATACATAGGACCCATGTAGCTTAAAGGAACATCGATCTGGCTGACATAAGTTGTGTCGATGTGTTGCAAGTTATCACGTCGATAACAAACCAAACATCTCATAATTATTTATTTTTTTATCCCACACCAAAGACAACATGGAACATAGAGTTGGTAGAGCTGAATGCATAACAGTGAAAAACTCTTTTAATCCAGACATCCCCACGGTTCTTGGATATCATACGGTTATCTTTTTTTTAAATAATTGATATGATATATTACTCTATATTTAAATTGGACTTCTATAATTTTAAAAAAACAAATATGATTGTGAGCTAGAGTTTAATTTGCTATTTTTGTTGCAAATTATTGTGATTGAATTTGAGCGTGCATGAAATGATATATTACATATTAATCTATTTGCTTAATTTTTTTATAACTAGATGACATGTCAGAACAGGGGGACATCCTCTCAAAGAATTACAATTGTACAACAGGTTTTGTATGTGAAATTATTTTTATTATTTGTATACACACCTAGGTGTATAAATGCTATCTAATTAGTTCTATAAAATTTTGAAAAACTTGATAAGATATATAGGTTATGATAATTTAAGTCACTATAGAAGCATGCAAATTTAAATTCAATCTACACATAGAAAATAGATGTAGCTATTACATCACATGTGATATATGTGATGAATAATTGGCAAATGCGATTATCCTTTAAACTAATATAGATGAAGTTGTGATGAACTTCTTGTAAGGTCAAATAACCAAGCCTAGTTGAGGAAGAAAGAGGTGAATGGCAAGGAATGTTAGCGAAAGTAAAATAATCAAACTTTGATACATCAAAACACATCCTAACCTCAAAAAACAAAAAAACACACTTATGGCGGTCTAATCGGATCTCTATCGATGGTCTGACCAGGTCTAACCACATGGCTTTAGCTTAACCATTAAAAAGCTATTTTAATAAAAATTATAGTATCAAAACTTTGGTTATTTGTGTGTATTATGTACCAAAAAATATCATTTTTCATTATCTCTTGAGACCCTAAAAACACTAGACCAAAGATCTTTGTCCAAAATTTGAATTCTGAGGTTTGATTTTCAAATCAACCCTTCCTCTGAAAATTACTCCTAAATTAATTTCAAGTCTTTATTAAATTTTAGATTTCAAAAATCCCTCTCAAACTATTCAATTTCCCATTCTATGAAACTCTCCAAAAACTTTATGCAATAGATCGCTTATGTCTATAAGTCGGTTACAAAGGATTAAAATTCAAGATGACAAATTTCAAGGATTCGCAAAATTTCGCTAAGTCTAACAATAAATCCAATTCTAGATATCAAATCCACTTTAAAATCCTCTCAAATAAATCTACTTAAGTCCCTCCCATATATTCTTTAAGAAAATTTAAATTCAAATTCAAAACCCTTTAAAATCCTCTAATTGTCTACTCTACAACTTGCTGGAAAATCCCTACACCTCCTGTACATTTGGGCCATTTTTTCTCTATTCTTCCTCTCGGCCCAATCCCCTCTCTCTTTCTTCCTTCCCCTTCCCCTCCCTTGGCCGGCCCAACCGCCTCGTCAGCCCAACCTCACTCCCTCTTCCTCTCTTCTCTCTCTTCTGGGCCATGCCCAAGCTGGCCCAAGGCCTCTCCTCCTCCTCTCTTCCTTCCTTGAGCCACTCAAGCCAGCCCACGCCCTAGCTCCCTCTCCCACTAGCACATGACCACTCATGCTACATCTGCGCGCACGCCAACTACCTACCATCCCACCTGGGTCTGCTTATCGACCGCCTGGCTAAGCCGCGCGCCTGCTCCATGCACTTATCCTCCTCCCCGCACCACGCCCTAGCTTCGTTCCTGTGCACCGCACACCCCCATCGCATCTCACCATTTAGCGCCATACCCGCCATCATAAATCTCCCTAATTGTAACCCTCTGCATGTAGTCACATCCATCGTCGTGTCGTCGCTGAGTTTCCCATGCCATGTCATGCCAAGAATGACCCTTACTGCCGTGAATCCCTTCGTCAAGCTTTTTTGTGCCACACCATGCCAAGCTCGGCCCCAACCATTGAGAATCCCATCAACTCCCCATTTTTGTCCCCTTTGTCGCATTGCACCTATCTAAGCAATCATGTCACCATGTCACGGCATCCTTGTCCCCTCCACGTCCATGCCCAGCCATTTATAATAGGTATAGACAAGCTCTCCCAACCCAAGCCACGCCCCTCTCCCCCCTCCTCCACCTTGAACCGTTGCATCCACAAGCCCGCGATGCTGCTAGGACTTACCGTCGCTAATGATGCTAGCACTGGTGTCCACTACCCCGCACCAGCTGCCCTTATGTCACCTTTCCCATTCCACGACCAATCGCATCACCACCGAATCCTCCCTCCTTGTGCTCCACTCGGTTGCACAATTCTTGGTACCACTGACATGTGGGCCATACCTTGGCTAATGAGATGAGGCCACATGCCCCTCCTCCCTTTCTCCTGAAATGTGGACCAGCCCCTGCCACTCTCTACCTCCCACCAACATGTGGGCCCTACTTCCTTAACACTAGATTGGCCCACCGACCAAGCCCCATAGGCCGAGGCCTACTCCAACCCATTAGCTTCCCTTCTCTCCCTAAAAAGGGTCCACTTTACCTCTCCAAACACCTCTCTCTCTCAAGACTAGCATGTGATCCCTCTCACAAAATAATCTCTCTCACAAATGGGTCCCACTTCAGAGAATATTTCTTCCAATTTTCTAGTGATTTATTCTTTTCCAAAAATTTTAGAAATTTAAATAATCTTCTAAAATTTATATCTTCTCAACCGTAACTCCGATTGACCTATTTAACTTCCAAAATTCTTCTAAAATTTAGATATATTTTATGGTACTATTAGTTAATAATAATTATTATATTATGTGTAGGTTCTTGGTGTGGTTCTCGTTCATGTTTGCGTGGCGACGTTCCAAAAATTCGTCATATGCGAAAATCGTGAAGATTTGAAGATCACCATCGTTAAGGCAAGTCACCCTTGATAATATCATTTCTAATTTATAAAATATGATTATTTGCAAAGTTGCATGCTTATCGTACACAATTATATTGATCGGCATTGGCCTTAGTTTGTGCGCAACTGATGAATCAACCTAATAGTTTTGTTACTTTTTCATAGGTTGTTGTTAAATCCTATCCTTATAACTTCACCATAATAGTGCTTAGAAATTATCACTCCTTCAATGGAAATACCATTGCCCCATCCTACATCATTGTTTGTCGTTATGGAAAAATTGGGTTGTGAAATCTTTTGCCAAAAGCCGACTGTGTGGCTTGGTTTTGTAATTGCATGTAAGGACCGATTCCTTAGAGAATTGGATCCGAGCATCTTATAGTATGACCATACGAGTATTTATGAGATACTCTTAGCTGAGTAATTAACTAGTATATAGAAATCTTGTATGTAAATACTTGTGAGACGCTTGGATAAGGAGATGAGATTGTGGATCTTTGCTGCCCAAAATGGTGTTATTTTACCCTCTTTTTAGGCTATTGGTTTGGTATATGAGATATTCCCAATGTGTTCTGAGTAGATAAATGTGTGAGACTTGACTAATACTTGGTTTTGACATATTTGATCCAACTATGTGACATGGGATATTTATGAGTTAGTTTTGGAAAGGTCTTATCAAGAATATTTGGTGCCGATGGGTATCTAGTGTTAGTTTTGTGTTGTGTAGTTAAAGCTTACAAACTCTATAGAGCTTAAACTATTCAAATAGCCATATCCATGATTAAGGACAAATGTAAGGTGATTTTTCTAGCATAGATTTATTTGTTAGCGTTTCTATTAATGCCAAAATCTGGAAGATCCGATGGTGCTAAAGCCGATCAGCTGAGAGGTCCGATGGAGGGTTTAATGCAGTCATCGGCCGATGGAGATACTGGGGCAAAGCCGATGGAGAATTGTAGAAAAGCCGATCAGATTAGTAGAAGATTGGATCGGCTTGAAGACAGGGGATTGTCCAATCGGGATCAGGTCTAAGAAGCCCGAGGGAAGGAAGGAAAAGGATCGGCTTGACTAAAAGAAAGTTCGATAGCTACAGTGGAGAAGCCGATCAGGTTGCAGCAAAGGAAGACTCGGTTACAAATTGGAAGATTATTCAAATGAAACCGGGTTTGCGGAAGAGCCGTGGACTCTACGGCAGGGTGCTTGTTTTTATAAATTGTAACCTTATTTAATTAGGGAGGTTTAGCTGGTTAGTTAACTTTTTTAGGAATATTTTCCTTTGTTCTTACTAGGAAATAATGTCTGATGGTCGTAGACGCGTTGGACTCTGTCTGTAAATCCAGGGTATAAATATAGACCCCCTGGAAACATGTAAGATATCTCTCAATCATATACAAATTTGGCGCATCGCCATCCTAGTTCATCTAGGTGTTTACCGGTGGGTTCTGGCTCTCGACGTGGTGCTGGATCAGTTAAGTCTGATCTCCGGTGAAGGGGTAAGTCCCGCCACTATCCTGGTATGCTTTGTACTATCTAAAGCTGCATCATTTAGGTTCAAACTCTTAGTCAGATCAGGTGTACCACATCACGTCCGTGCAGGACCTATCGGCCTGTTAAGCTCCCTCTGCCGTTGTTAATCTCGTGCTGCATTGGTTAGATCCGACCTACGAGGTTACCGACGGTAGATCGAGCTTCAGGCCTATAGTCTTCTGCACGGCGTCTCATCGGAGTGAGTAGCCGATGAGTTATCCATACTCTGAGCTTCACAGGGCATCGGCCCCTCGGCCGATATGCATCAGCCTTTAGAGGCATCCCTCGATGCGTAACGACGAACGTATCGATCCCCCAACCGATACGCACCCGCCTTCAGAGAGACGTCCCCTCATTGGCTCAGCTAGCCGATGGGTTCGCTCCTATCCTTGCTACGGCATAGCCGATCCAGTGTCCTCCGTATGATCATCGCTGGCCCCGGCCTCGTACTATCTCGGTTAGGTCTGATCTTTGAGGTTCGGTGTTAATGGTGTTGTCACGGTGGGCGATGGGTCTCTTGCTATCATACCTGCAGCGGCATCGGCTTTGCAGCCCATGTCTTCTTGTGTTATTCCTTGCCTAGGCCGCATGCACATTCATCGGTTTTTCCAGCCGATGAATCACTGTTCAGCTGTCCGGAGGGATCCCGTGCGTCTCGCCATCCTCTGAGCACACCCTGGTTCCTCCATCGGCTCTACTGTCGACCCCTCGTCGATACCTGTCCACATCGGCTCCCCAACCGATTGAAGAGCATCCCGATCCTATCGGCAGCCAGTCGATAGCGAGCGCCTGTATCGGATTCGCTCGTCTCACTTCCTTGTCAATTGCAGGGTCAAATTAACTGGCACGCTCGTGAACCTCAAGGCTTAAGGACCTGCACTGGAGATAAGCAGACCTCCCAGGCCTTCGCGTGACCGAGCCGCCATCCCTCCCCGGTCGCTGGATTTTTGGCGGCGACACGCATTTTGGCACTCCCGGTGGGACTAGAAGACCTTTTTCATCAATTGAAAGTCCTTCAATCAACGGTGATCAAATGGAGGGTAAAGAAATCAACGCAGACAACATAATCCCAGTAACGATGAAGGATTTAACTGAGGAGCAGAGATACCAGGTGGAGCAGAACACAGCTAATTTTTAGAAGCTTTGTCTGGAGTTCTTCAGTATGACCTGACAAGGGTTGATTCAAAAGTCCAAAATACCAAAGCCAGTTTTGGAAGGAGAATCGAGCCGATCACCGCCCATCAGTCCTCAAAAGCCACTACAAGAGATAGTTGACGAAGCTATTCACCATGCACTCATTAACCAATCGGGTGTACTGGTGAATACTTTGCACAACTTAATCAAAAAAAACTGTGGATGGATCTATTGTTAAAGAACCTGATCAAGGGCCGGTGTATTTGCCGATGAGAACAGGACAACCACAGGTTACTTACGGATCCAGAAGGGATATATCAGCAAATATGTTCCTGCCAGTACAAGAGTGGGTTGGGGGGCAACATGAAGACATGATGCCAGGGTATCATCGGACGACCTATTACGGGGGGTATAAGCAAGAATATCCTGGTAATAACTATCAAGGAGATCATTATGGATCATGTCAGATACAAAGATTGGACTGCCAGAATTGCAGAAGTTGTAAGGGAGCAATTCGGCATTAAGCCTAAAGAACAAACTTTCATGTATCGGCACCCTTACCCAGAGTGGTTCGACAGAATTCCGCTGCCACACTGATTCAAAATTCCAGATTTCTCTAGGTTCTCAGGGCAAGATAACGTATCTACGATAGAACATATTAGCCGATTCCTGGCTCAATGCGGGGAGGCATTGGCTAATGAAGTTCTAAGGGTCCGATTATTTCCATTGTCTTTATCTGGACTAGCCTTCTCTTGTTTTTCTTCGTTACCTCCAAATTCAATCAGGGGATGTGCTGATTTGGAGAAACAGTTCCATAAATATTTCTTTGCCAAAATTCAAGAGTTGAGGTTGTCAGACTTAACATCGGTTAGACAAAGGCACGATGAATCAATCCTAGAATTCATCCAGCGTTTTCGAGACGTCAGAAGCCGATGCTACAGTCTCATTTTAAGTGATAGACAACTAGCCGATTTGGCTTTTCAAGGATTGTTAGCTCCGATTCGGGAGCGTTTCTCTTCACAAGAGTTCGAGAGTTTGTCTCATCTACTCCAGAGAGTATCGGCTCATGAAAGCCGATTTGCAGGTGCCAAGAAAGATAGGTTCCATCGGAAAGCCGATCAGCTATAGGTATACGCATCGGACTCGGATAATGAGGGATCCGATGCGGAGGTGGGTCTGGCAGAATGGACCAAGAATAAAAAACCCGTATCATGTGCATGGATCAAGAAAGCAAATAAAGAAGAAAGATATAATTTTGATATTAACAAAGCTGATAAGATATTTGATCTTCTCCTCCAAGAGAAGCAGATTCGGTTGCCACTGAACCATGTAATCCTATCCGCCAAAGAACTCAGAAAGAAGAAGTATTGCAAATGGCACAATTCAATATCTCATCATACCAATGAGTGCAAGGTCTTCTGGCAACAGTTACAATCGGCTGTCAAACAGGGGAGAATCAAGTTCAAGGACAAAAAGCCGATGAAGGTTGACGGGCATCCTTTTCCGGTGAATATGGTGATTACAGGAACCTCAAGAGATCGGTCCGATGAAAAAAGACGCTGGAAGAGGTCGAAGGTTACCTCATCGGACTTAATCAAAAAATATTCTACACTACAAGACGAAGAAAGACGAGCCACAACACAACAAGAAAGGTATAATCCACACTGGGGTTGTTCCTTTTTTCAGTACTATTGGGATCAAAACATGAGGTTGTCGTCAATCGAGGACTATCCTGAATGCAACAAACCAGGATCTCGGTACTGTGACCAGAGCCAAACGTTATATGATCGGCCTTCCATCACTAGGGCATTGGCACATAGCCGATTAGGGCCGATCAACGAAGAGCATGGTCAAAGGACAGTTAAGGACCAGGAGTTAAACAAAGGATCATACTCCATGAAGGATCAGTGGTGTCCGTCTGGGATTTTTACGAAGAATCAGAAAAGGAGGGCACAAAGGCTGCGACATAGAGAGCAGCATAAAAGATAACGACAGGACCATGAAGAAGCCGATCGGAACCAGAAAATTAAAAAAGTATGGAAAGTAAAACAAAAAGAGGAAGAAGCTAGTACATTGGCTCAGGCTAACATAGTATTCTTCTTACCAATGAAATATAAAGCATGTGTATCCGATGAAGAAAGTCAAGAAGAAGATTTTGCCCAATTAATATTGGAATCGAGTCAAGCCATATTTGACAAACCAGAAAAATCCAAGCATTAGCACTTAAAGCCATTGTATATCAACGGATATGTCGATGGGAAGGCGATGGCAAAGATGACAGTTGACGGAGGCGCAACCGTTAATTTGATGTCGTATTCTACATACCGCAAATTGGGTAAGACGACTGGAGACTTAGTTAAAATAAATATGGTTTTGAAAGACTTCGGAGGCAATCCATCAGAAACTAAAGGAGTACTGAATGTGGAGCTAACAATTGGAAGCAAGACATTGCTTACCATATTTTTTGTCATCGATAGTAAGGGGTCGTATAGTCTACTCCTTGGCAGGGATTGGATTCACGCCAACTATTGTATTCCTTCAACAATGCATCAAAGCCTCATACAGTAGCAAGGAGATAGAGTTGAAGTGATCACAGCCGATCAGTCGACTAGCGTGGCAACAACTGATATGCCATTCTAGTAAGCTGATGGATTCAACTGCCTGTCCGGACAAACATGGGTGGGAAATTTCCTGTAGGTGACTGATAAAGGGATAAAGCCGATTCAGCAAGTCGGTTCGGATCCATTGTTTCCATGGAAACTATAGAAGACTCCGAAGGAAAGTTAGGGCAAGGTTTTACGTCGGCCGATGAGTTAGAACAAATAGATATAGGATCAGGAGACAAGCCAAGGCCAACGTACATTAGTAAAAATATATGTGTTGAATTCCGAGAAAAACTGATAAAATTATTAAAGGAATTTTGGGAATGCTTTGCTTGGGATTACCATGAGATGCCAGGATTAAGCCGATCGATTGTGAAAGATCGGCTTCCTATCAGACCGGGATATCGGCCATTTAGACAGCCATAGGGGAGATTCAAAGCGGAGTGGCATGATGAAATCAAGGTGGAGATCACAAAGTTATACGATGCAAATTTCATCAGACCATGCCGATATGCTGAATGGGTGTCCAATATTGTCGTAGTGAAGAAGAAAAACGGAAAGTTAAGAATATGCATCGACTTCCGGGATTTGAACAGGGCAACCCCTAAAGACGAGTACCCGATGCCGATGACAGATTTATTAATTGACGCTGCATCGGGTCACAAGATTATTAGCTTCATGGATAGAAATGCAGGCTACAATCAAATTTTTATGGCCGAAGAAGATATCCACAAGACTGTATTTAGGTGTCCTGGGGCTATTGGTTTATACGAGTGGGTAGTCATGACTTTCGGATTGAAGAATGCTGGTGCTACCTATCAAAGAGCCATGAACTACATGTTCCATGATCTTATCGGACAGCTGGTGGAGATATATATTGATGACGTGGTGGTGAAATCCAAAGGTATTGAAGAACATATAGCCGATCTACGAAAAGTGCTTGAGAGGACGAAGAAATACGAACTCAAAATGAATCCTCACAAGTGTGCTTTTGGCGTATCGGCTAGAAAATTTTTGGGTTTCATGGTGCATGAGAGAGGAATTGAAGTCAGCCAATGAAGCATCAGGGCCATCCAGACCATCGAGCCACCCAGCAACAAACTACAGCTGTAGTACTTGATCGGCAAACTCAATTTTATAAGGAGATTTATCTCAAACTTATCAGGAAGAATTGAGTCGTTCACTCCTTTATTAAGGTTACGAGCCGATCATGATTTTGTGTGGGGTGATGACCAGCAAAAAGCCTTTGATTATATCAAGGAATACTTGAATTCTCCACCAGTGTTGATTCCGCCGCAAAAGGGAATATCGTTCAAATTATATTTGTCAGCCGATGAGAAGTCAATCGGATCGGTGCTTGTACAAGAGTTTGAGTCAAAAGAATGAGTAGTATTTTACTTGAGCCGATGACTTCTGGATGCTGAGACTAGGTATCCTGCTATGGAAAAGTTATGCCTATGTTTGTATTTCTCATGTACAAAGTTAAGGCATTATCTTCTATCGGCTGAGTGTACAGTGCTTTGCAAAGCCGATGTGATCAAATGCATGCTATCGGCTCCAGTCTTGAGGGGGCGGGTTGGTAAATGGTGATATTCGCTCTGATGGAGTTTGATCTGAGGTATGAATTGGCTAAGGCAATCAAGGGATAAGCAGTAACCTATTTTATTGTACAGCATAGAGGAGTCTAAGAGAATTATGTGGAGCCGATCCCATGGACGTTCTTCTTTGATGGATCGGTTTGTAAGCATGGATCTGGTATCGGCTTGGTGATCATTTCATCTTGGGGGGCAAGTTTTGAGTTTGCCTTCACAATCAAACCGTATAGTACAAATAATCAAGCAGAATATGAAGCGGTACTCAAGGGACTTCAGCTGCTGAGAGAAATTGGAGCCAATACGATAGAGCTCATTGGGGATTCGTTGTTGGTAATCAAACAATTATCTGGGGAATATGAATGCAAGGATGAGATTTTGAGGTCATACTATGAAAAATGTCAACAGTTATTAAAGGATTTCAAGATAGTGACATTGGATCATGTTCCTAGAGAGCAAAACATGGAGGCCAATGATTTTGCTCAGACTGCTTCAGGGTATTGGCTAAACAGTAGAGTGGAAATTGAGATAGCCGATATTGAGAGCCGTATGGAAGCCGATGATTGGAGATGGGAAATTGTTCAGTATTTGCAAAATCCATCAAGATCGGTTTCCAAGAAGCTTCGGTACAAGGCTATTAAGTACATTCTACTTGATGAAGAATTGTATTATTGATCAGTCGATAGGATGCTCTTAAGATATTTGGGTGCCGAAGAAGCTGCGTTGGTGATGAGCGAGGTGCATGGAGGCATCTGTGGAGCCCATCAATCGGCTCATAACATGAGATGGATGATGAGGAGAGCTGGATACTTTTGGCCGAGTATATTGGAGGATTGTTTCAAATACTATAAGGGCTGCAAAGATTGTCAGAAGTTTGGGAATATGCAGCGAGCTCCAGCGTTGGTTATGAATCCGATAGTCAAGCCATGACCGTTTAGAGGTTGGAGAATCGACATGATCAACCAGATTTATCCTTCATCCAGTAAAGGGCATAAGTTCATATTGGCGGCAATAGACTATTTTACAAAGTGGGTAGAAGCTATTCTTTTAAAAAAAGTTACTTCTAAGGACGCGATTGAGTTCATCAAGGAACATATCATACATCGATTTGGAATTCCACAGACAATTACCACCAATCAAGGTTCTATCTTTATGTCAGAGGTGTTTCAAAGTTTTGCAGCCAGTATGGGGATTAAGTTGCTAAATTCGTCACCATATTATACTCAAGCTAATGGACAGGCAAAAGCTTTTAACAAGAGTTTAATAAAATTGATCAAGCGTAAGATCAATGAACAACCACGGAGGTGGCATGTCACTTTGAATGATGCGTTGTGGTCCTATCGGATGACGTGTCATGGATCTACCCAGGTGCCACCATATCAGTTGGTATACGGTCATGAAGCAGTTCTTCTGTGGGAAGTTAACATCGGCTCCAGGAGGGTGTCTTTATAGGATCAGTTGATAGCCGATGATTATTACACATTGATGACCGATGAGCTTGATGATTTGACTCAGAGTCGGTTACAAGCATTTGAGAAGATCAAGAAAAACAAGGCTAAGGTCGCTAGGCATTATAACAAAAAAGTAATAACCAAATCCTTTTCTGAAGGAGATCTCGTTTGGAAGTTAATTTTGCCGATTGGATCTAGGGATAATAAGTTTGGAAAATGGTCACCGAATTGGGAAGGACCATATCGGATCAATCGGTGTGTGCCTGGCAATACTTACATGTTGGAAAGTCTTGAAGGAGAGAAGTTTACCAAAGCGTTTAATGTAAAATATTTGAAAAAGTATTATCCTAGCGTGCGGGTAGGCGCCTAAATTAGCTGAACATAGCCGATTCAAGACAGATAAGGTTTTAGGGGTAGTAATAGCTGACGATACCATCCGTATGATCGGTTGAGGCATAGCCGATGGACAATGTATGGAAACCGACATAGTTTGTATCGGTTACATACAGCCGATATCGTGGAGATATTGCCTTTAGAAAATTTATATACACAACTTTTGTTGATCAAGCTGATGGAAGTTTATTGCAAAAGTTAATGTTCAAGATGACATCTGGATTTCTCCAAGACTAAAGTTTTACAAGAATTTCTTAATGGCCTCAATTGCACACAGACGGATTTAATCTAAATCGTTGATGGCACAGATGTCATCCTCGTCTGATCCGGGGATAGTTTTCAGGTTCTTGTGCCGACGAACTGCTAGCCGCACTTTGTCTGCTACCTTGGCTTCTTGGTTTAGGATCGATTTTGGTAAGCCGATGAGATGGGACTCGGTGGAGTTGATGCCTTCACGAACCTTGTCAAGTTCCGCCATCAAATTAGCTTCTCGTTTCTTCAAAAGGCCAAGCTTGGTGTTGGCGTGTTGGAGGTTAGCTGACATTTCATCAAGTTTCTTCTTTTCATCAAGGGCAGTCAGCCGATCGTTGTGAGCCAGGTGGCTTTGCTCAGCGTGATTGGCTATGCGTCGTCTTGATACGGTCAGCCGGGTCCTTTGGAATTCCATGTAGACAGCAGGCGTGAGTGCATCCGACAGTTCCGCAGGCAAGAGGTGTTGAATTTCTGCGAGTCTTCTCCGGATCGACCCGCAATCTTCCACCAGCGAGTCAATCGAAACCTCCAGCCGATGCATAATATCTGACAACTTCTCATGTGCATCGGCTGGCAAAAATGGTTCGATCGCTGTGCTAGTGGTTGAGTCTTCCTCTGCTTCCAGGTATTTGCCGATGTCGAAGGAGAATAGATCAACTAATGACTGCATAACAACATTAGCAAATATGGAGATCATGAGGCAAAAGAAACGACATGTATAATGAACGTACCTGAGAAAAAGTGGGAGCAGTTCTTATGCGGGTGTTAGCTTGATGTGGAGCAGTGTGAGTAGGTACCAAAATGTCTGAGGATACCATCGGCTCAGCCGCAATAACAGGGTTCGGTGTTTGGACCTCAGGAGCCGATGGTTTAGGCTGCAAAGTGAAGGTGTCAGGATAAAACAAAGGCAACAAAGAATTGATGCTGACACCTACTAGCGGAGATGCAGAAGAAGTTAGAATTGCCGCAGGAGAAGGGCTTCACGAAGCCGATGCAACGATGACAACATCGGTATCGGGTTTTCGTTTCTTAGAAACCGTCCGAGTAGCTGGTTTCTTACACTTTGGCCCTGACACTTGCGACACTCGGAGGAGAGCCGATGGAGGTGGACCGCTTTGCCTAAGGAGGGATCTGGCCGATGGAGATTGATAGATAATCGGCCGACCACTTGCGCTGGTCAAAGGTGCATCTTTGTCGCCAGCCTGTGGAACCACGGGAATCAAAGACACAATTAAAATTCAATGCGATGAAGAAATGATAGTGAAAGGAGAAGGATTACCTCTTTATCGGATTCCACGTAGTCGGGATTGAGGTGAAGGCAATAATGTTCAGCCGATAGACTATATAAGTGTCTTTCCATTTTGACCACCATCGAGTGAAGATTTTGGTATTGGATATGCAGGGCTCAAAGGTAGAGATGGTCCCTAAGGACAAGTTCGATGTCATCGAACTAAGTCGGTCGTACTCTAAGCCGCTTTTCACTTCTCCACGAGCTTAGAGCTTGCCGATGAAGAACAAGCCGATGGGGAGTTGGCCGAAGCCCAACTGACGAGCCCTAACCGAGGGATGATAGAACTCGTATGATGGATGTTGGGATCAGCCCATTGAAAATCCGATCGGCAGAAGACAAGGAGTTATGGAGGATAGAAAGATGGTCTTCAATTCTTCATCGGCTAAGGCATTCATCGGATGAAACCTGGAAGGCATTTCAAAGGATGAGTCATCCTCGTACGCAAACCAGATGGTGACTTCTTTGGTAAAGCCATAGTAGAAACACTTGAACCACCAGCTGAGTCCGAGTGGGGTCATTTTGCTTCCTGGAAGAGCCGATGAAGTCTCACCTAAAGAAATACATCGGCATCGGCTAGCCTCATTTTCTTCTGGGTGGTCAGTCGGGAGTATCATGGAAGAGAAGGAGGCCTGGCAATGACTTTGGAGGTGTAGACATTCAACCAAAGTTGTATAAACCACTAGGGTTCGCCGATATGTTCGACTGGTTGGCTTGTTGACAGCTTGGTCGCAACTTGATAGAGCAGTTGATAAGTAGCTATAGAAGATAATGCCCCAGGGGAATCTGGTGGTGATTGGCCAGGAGCTCTGCCAGACATTGTATGTTCGTTGTTGGACCGAGAGTCGAACCACAAAGAAGAATCGTTCCAGCTAAAGATTCAAGAACGCTACATGTTCATGTCCATCAACTGGGCCGGAGGATTTTTTATGCAAAGAAATGTACTTAGTCCAACCTCCGATATTCTTGGTGTTTAGTCGATGCGTAGGTTTGAATCTGAGGCTGAACATATTTATGTAGTGGGTGGTGTTGAGGCAGATCAACATAGTAACATCCATCAAGGTGGGGGTCATCGGCCCATGCCCGAACATGAAGGCATTCAAGATGTCCGACCAGAAGTAAGAAGCCGATGCAAGCAGAGGTTTGTTCCTTTCCATATTAGCTAAGAACAGGTTAATGCAATGGTCTATTTCCAAATCCTCCCATAAAGACTTTTTGGAGGCAGAAACCAAAAGGTACCAATTCCTCCATTCCGGGAGTTTGCTAGGCCAGGATCTGAAGCTGTTAGCCCAATCGGTGATGGCCACGGATGAATGCTTGAATGGGATCCTTTCTATTTCGGAGTTGATAAAATTAGTTGGATCCTCGCTACCCATAGGGCCAAGAAAGAAGACACCGGGGTGGTCGGAGATTGGAATAGCGATCTAACTCTTAAGATCCTACAGAAATCAGAACCCGACTACTGATGAGAAATCGGGATGGGGAAGAATCGTGCAAAACATAGGATGAAAGAGCAGATAATGGTTACCTCAGGGACTACATGTGTAGAAGCCATTGCGCAAATGAAGAAGTAGCAACCGACGAAGAAGTCTGCAAGAGCTCGCCTTTAGTCTTCTGAGCCCGTCGAGATTCACGGAAATTTGCAGATGCCTATGGAGCTCGTCGAGGTTTGGGGGTTTTTGATGAGAAGAAGTGTGTGGAAGAAGGCTAAGGAGGAGATATATTTTATAGAGGCAGAGTGACCTAGGCAGAGATCTGAGCCGATTAATACGGATTTTAACGGGTCATTCTAGTTTGCGGAGGTTTCTAACAGCTCAAAATTTCGTAGTCTGTTGGCAAACTTCGAAATTGGGGGGCATGTGTTAATGCGAAAATCTGGAAGATCCAATGGTGCTAAAGCCGATCGGCTGAGAGGTCCGATGGAGGGTTTAATGCAGTCATCAGCCGATGGAGATACTGAGGCAAAACCAATAGAGAACTGTAGAAAAGCCGATCAGATTAGTAGAAGATTGGATCGGCTTGAAGACAAGGGATTGTTCAATCGGGATCAGGTCCAAGAAGCCCGAGGGAAGGAAGAAAAAGGATCGGCTTGACTAAAAGAAAGTCCGATAGCTACAGTGGAGAAGCCGATCAGGTTGCAGCAAAGGAAGACTCGGTTACAAATTGGAAGATTATTCAGATGAAACCGGGTTTGCGGAAGAGCCGTGGACTCCATGGTAGGGTGCTTTTTTTTGTAAATTGTAACCTTACTTAATTAAGGAGGTTTAGCTAGTTAGTTAACTTCTTTAGAAATATTTTCCTTTGTTCTTACTAGAAAATAATGTCCGATGGTCATAGACGCATTGGACTCTGTCTGTAAATCCAAGGTATAAATATAAACCCCCTGGAAACATGAAAGATATCTCTCGATCATATACAAATTCGGCGCATCGCCACCCTAGTTCATCTAGGTGTTTATCGGCGGGTTCTGGCTCTCAACGCGGGGCTGCATCAGTTAAGTCCGATCTCCGACAAAGGGGTAAGTCCTGCTACTATCCTGTTATGCTTTGTACTGTCTAAGGCTGCATCGTTTAGGTTGAAACTCTTAGTCAGATCAAGTGTACCGCATCACATCCGTGCAGGACCTATCGGCCTGTTAAGCTCCCTCTGCCATCGTCAATCTCATGCTGCATCGGTTAGGTCCGACCTACGGGGCTGCCGACGGTAGATCGAGCTCAGGCCTATAGTCTTCTGCACGGCGTCTCATCGGAGTGAGTAACCAATGAGTTATCCATACTCTGAGCTTCATAGGGCATCGGCTCCTTGGCCGATATGCATCAGCCTTTAGAAGCGTCCCTCGACGCGTAACGACGAATGTATTGGTCCTCCAGCCGATACGCACCCAACTTCAGAGAGACGTCCCCTCATCGGCTCAGCTAGCCGATGGGTTCGCTCCTATCCTTGCTACGGCATAGCCGATCTAGCGTCCTCCATATCATCATCACTGGACCCGGCCTCGTACTGTCTCGGTTAGGTCCGATCTTCGAGGTTCGGTGTTAATGGCATTGTCACGGCAGACGACGGGTCTCTTACTATCATACCTGGAGCAGCATCGGCTTTGCAGCCCATGCCTTCTTATGCTATTCCTTGCCTAGGCCGCATGCGCATTCATCGGTTTTTCTAGCCGATGAATCACTATTTGGCTGTCCGGAGGGATCTTGTGCGTCTCACCATCCTCTGAGCACACCCTGGTTCCTCCATCGGCTCTGCGGTCGACCCCTCATCGATACCTGTCTACATCGGCTCCCAGCCGATCGAAGAGCATCCCGATCCTATTGGCAGCCAGCCGATAGCGAGCGCCTGTATCGGATTCGCTCGTCTCACTTCCTTGTCAATTGCAGGGTCAAATTGACTGGCACGCTCGCAAACCTCGAGGCTTAAAGACTTGCACTGGAGATAAGCAAACCTCCCAGGCCTTCGCGTGACTGAGCTGCCGTCCCTCCCCGGTCGCGGGATTTTTGGCGGCGACAGTTTCATGGTAATTGTTGGTAAAGCTTTGATGATTTAGAAAAAGAGTCGATGAAAAGGAAGATGTTGGTTTAGCTTTGCATGAAGCGAGATAAAGGTTATATGCATAGATTAAGAAATAATATCTATTGAGGAGATGACAAATGGAAAGAAACTATTAATGAAACTAAAACTTTATTATCATGCTTAAGTTGTTGCAAAGCAACTCGCAACAAGATCAAGACGAGAAGTCTCTTTCCAAGAAGTTTTATAGAAACCCACATTTAGCATTTTTAGAAAATGTTCTAAAAATAAATAGATTGTAAAATAAACCTGGTCTCTCTTTGCAGTTTGCATAATCATATTTCATTTGACCTATAAGTATGAAAGTATTCACCCTATCTATTTTATCATTTTTTCTTTATCCCTCCTTAAGTTAAGGTTGGAGATGTCGAAGAATTTGGTTTCTTCTCTAATCCGAGCCATTACCTATGGATTGGTGTGCTAGCCGTGCTAAATTTTTTGTTGCAGTTTTTTTTTAGTTGTTGCTAAAGGTCTACCATATAAGACAATAAGGTATAATGCATTTGTTTAGTTTTTATTCAATAATTACTGTCTTGTTACTATGGGTGCCAGCTTGAAATCCTATGAATAGTATCGACATGCATAATTCCACTAGGAATGGTTTTCCCTCCTTGGTGGCACGTCCTATCTAGTACTAACTTTTTGGTGCTGTCAGATCAGGGTGTGGCACTACGCCTAGAGTTGGCCCGACCAAAGTACAATTTTCAGCGTGACCTTCAGCCCTACATTAATTCTATAAAAATATGATTTCTTCAAAACCAACCATTTGATCAAGTTCAAACTTGGTTAGAATAAAGAATATAAACTAAAAAACAATTCCACTATAGCTATTTGCAAAATAATCAATAGTTTAAGAGAAAACACCCTCGGAAGTCAGCTATTTTAGAAATTTTAGTAAATCTAAATAAAATATAATACATGAGAAAATTGAAATCTTGCAAAACAAACAATCAACGAAACTTTCTAGATCTGATCTATGAAGTATTAGAAAGGTTTTGGATGAATTAACTTGAGCACAATCACAACCAAACCAAACAAAGAATCACAAGTTAATATCAAGATCAAGCTAAAACGTAAAAGTTACAAAACTGAAAGAGATCGTCGATGTCTTGATATTTCAATAAGATCTTTATTGCTCAAGTAATGTTCGCAAGGTGAAGCCACATGACCCCTCATTAGTTTTTGATGAAACCCTAATATAAGGAGCTCTCAACTCTTAAATCTCTCAACCACATCTTTTTTAGCTTATCCTTAAGGCCTAGCCTCCTTCTCTATTTATATCCTTGGATGTGACTGTCCATAGCCATAAATCTAACTAAGAACAAAGTGTCCTAATCACATAAGAAACTCTCCTATATAAGTATTCAACTCATACATAACAAATACGAACTTCAATCTTTTCAAATTTAGACTTCTTATAAATTTGACTCTACTTTCCACACACATACAATTTCTCTTATATGTCATATGAAAACTTTACCTCCATATACATTGTTTTCTAGCCTTAGTATCCTGTATGATTTTCTTGACTGTTTGAATCTCAACTTCTCCTAAGTCTAGTCCTAATCCATCAGTAGCAATATTCCTAAGGTCTCAAGCCTTAGTATCTCGTATGATCTTCTTGAATGTCTGGACTTTAACTTCTCCTAAGTCTAGTCTCAATCCATCACCAGCAATACTTTCAAAATCTTAAGCAACACCTGCAAATGAACAATCAAAGAAATTATATCTGAGTATAATTTCTCATCTAATTTGACTCATATTAGCACACTACATAATATCTCATATATAAAAACCATCTAGAAGTCATAAACATTAAGCAATCACCGAGAAATATGAAAACTATCCAAAACCAACTACCTCCTAGAGTTTGCTCGTCTAACCTCTTGAATATTTTCGGTCAGATTGTAATTACCATGCCGATTCAACCAGTCAAACCAATCTTACCTTGTCGATCTGACCGTCAGCACTTTGACACTTATCTAATTTTATCACCACTTCACAAATATCAACACAACTATTTATTTATCCAACCTTTGATTACCTTTGCCAATTATTCATCACAAAGAATAAATCATTACCATGATTTCACACTTATTTCTAGAAGATTTTTTTTCTTTGATGTGCAAGTAAAGCAAGGAGATGCTCATGGTAAGTGACGAGTAATCAAGATTAGGATGGGATTTTCAAGTTCATTAGTAGATGTCCTTGGATGATTATGCTCTAGCATAGATGCATGGAGATGATAAAAGATGTGGAATGGAGAAGTTCTATGCAGATTTGGTCCATGGGGTTTGGACGTGGCGAAAGGTAACGGGCTAGTGCGCCAGCGATTTAGGTTGGAATATCTTATGGGCTTGTATGTCCATATGGGTTATTGGGCCAATGTTGGACCGTCGATGGACTGCTGCTGTGTGTGCAGTAGAAAAAAGTAGAAGGATGGAGACTAGATGGTAAAAAACAGGAGAAGTCATGCATGGTAGAAAAAAAAGATAGAACACTTTATTCTTTTTAGGGTTTTGAGAACGATTTTAGAGAGATAAGGTGTTTTTTAATGCATTAACAATTCCATTTTCCTATTTGGTTTTCACGCATGGTAGTTTTGGCAGGTTTTTGTTCTATCTTAAATTGCTTTTAGATTTTAATCTAACTTTTAGATTTGAGTATAATTTTTTTATTAGTTTACTTTCTACCTAAAAGATTTGATACAGTTACATCGATAATTACATCGATTAGTTTTTAATCAATCTAACCTTTAAGAAATGTATATCAGTTTTGGTTCAGGTTAGAGTTTAATTAGATCCTATCAATTTTATCCGTTATTTTTCATGTTTGTTGATAAAAATTAGAACTTATGTTTCAAGTATTATATCAAACATATTGGAATCGGTAGAGTTTTAGCGTTTTTCACGCATGGTGTTTGTAAGGAATGCTCAAATTACCCATACCCTATGGCATGTAGGCTTCATGGCTATAGCCTATAGCTTGCATGGTAAAGAGAAAAAGGTACGTCAAAACATAAGAATGATGCCGCCACACCTTATCCCTTAAACGAGCATTAATTTGAGCCACATGGTCTCAGAGTGGTCTTCTTTTCAGTTGCCAAATCCATGAGCATTAATTTGGTCATATATAGGCAACCAAATTCTAAATGACGAAAAAGAAATCCAAGCATTCATCACCCAAGAGAGATCTACCAACACCTATCGGCTATCGATATCTGGGTACACACCTTACCTCTTAAATGAGCACATTCTGCTCAATATCATCATCTAGGCTATATTAACATAGAAGTGTGTAATCTATATTTAGTAATAGATCTTATATATTTAGAGCTGTGTCTCCTGATTGCCGTTGGTCACGCTTGTAACCTTTCATGTATGCGATCCTCTATATATATGAGTGATCATGACCCATAGAGGTCATCCAACGCCAATTACATTAGCATGGTATCAAAGTCAGTATTTTTTCTCTAAATCAATGTCGACATCATCTTCTAAATCTTTCTCTACCACCTCTGCCTCCACTTCCAGCCTCTCCTCTGCTACTACCTTTGCCCCTATACCAATTCATCATGCCGTCACCATCCAACTCAACAAAACAAACTATACATTATGGCGCGCCCAGCTTCTCCCGTATCTACAGAGTACAAAGCTTATGGGCTTCATCGATGGATGCACGACCGTGCCTCCCTAGCAGATTCCTTCATCGACTGTTGATGGTGCCGAGCTCGTGTCTAACTCAGAATATTGCCTGTGGTATGATAAAAATCAACAACTACTAAGTGGTCTTCTCTCGTCGGTGACTGAAGACATCCTTTAGGACGTGGTGTCTGCCGCCACATCCAAAGAAGCATAGGACACTCTTTGGCGCATGTTCTCCTCTGCTACGCGTGCGCGCGCTGTCCAAGTGCGTCTCAACCTTGCTACAACCAAGAAGCACGACCTCTCTGCTTCCGATTACTTCCGCAAAATCAAGAGTCTGGCCTTCAAGCTAGCTGTGGCTAATGCTCCTCTTCATGATGACGAGATCATTGTCTATCTCCTAGCGGATCTTCCCCCATATTACGATCCGTTCGTTATATCTATGACGACAAAGAGTGAGCTCCTCATGCTCGATGACGTCTACTCACATCTGCTAGCATTTGAGATGCGCCAACTGCAATACTAGGCGGAGACTCACCTCAACATTAGCGCGTCGGTCAACTTCACCGGCCGAGGTGGGTAGCAGCAGGGCCATGGCCATGGCGGTCCTCCATCCCAGGGATGTGGACACGGTGCCCCTCCCTGTCAGATCTACCATCATACATGTCACACTGTCATTAAATATTGACATCGTATGGATGAGTCTTACCAGGAGGAACAACCCTATGCTGCGGTGGCTGCTACTTCATCCTACAAGGTTGACACCAACTTACACCGACATAGAGGCTACCGATCACATAACCAGTGATCTGGATCGCCTAGCCTTGCGTGAATAATACCATGGTGGAGAAACGGTTCAAGTTTACAAATTATGCATATTGGTTCTTGTTCCCTTAATACTGTTATACGCCCTCTTGACTTATATAATGTTCTCCATGTATCTGATATCTCTAAACACCTTCTTTCAGTTCATAAACTATCACGTGTTAATAATGTATTTTTTGAATTTCATCCCTATCATTTTCTTATAAATGACCAAGCAACGAAACAAGTGCTCCTGGAAGGAAAGTGTGAATCCGGCCTCTATCCCATAAAGCCATCCCATATTGAATTCTTCAAACAAGCACTTGTCAGTGTCAAGCCATCCCTAGATCAGTAGCATGCTCATCTTGGCCATCCCTCTACCCCAGTCGTACGGTCTATTTTGAGTTTGAATAATCTTTTATATATCAAGGAGTCGAGTCTCTCAATTTATCATGCATGTCAATTAGGCAAGAGTCATCAACTCCCCTATACTCAAGCCATTCATCGTTCTACATCGCCTCTTGAACTTGTTTTTTCAGATGTGTGGGGCCCTGCCCCCAAGTCTGTTGGTGGATACAAATACTACGTAAGCTTTATCGATGATTTTAGTAAATTTACGTGGATACATTTCATGCATGACCGCACTGAGGCTCAACTCATTTTCTTGCAATTTCAAGCACATGTAGAACATCTCCTAGATACTAAAATTAAATACATCCAATCCGATTGGAGCAGGGAGTACCAAAAACTTCATACTTAATTTTTTCGATCCCTTGGCATAGCCCATCATGTTTCCTGCCCACATACTCACCAACAAAATGGATCGGCTGAACGCAAGTATCGTCATATAGTTGAAATTGGTCTTGCTCTACTAGTTCATGCCTCCATATCGATTAAATTTTGGGACAAGGCCTTCCTCACAATCACTTATCTCATCAATAGATTGCTCACTCAAGTCCTTGATAATATGTGCCCTCTAGAACGCCTCCTCAAAACTCCACCAAATTATTCCATGCTCCGTATTTTTGGTTGCACATGTTGACCCAATTTGCGACCCTATAACCAGCACAAACTTTCCTTTCGATCCAAAGTCTACGTTTTTTTGGATATAGTGGTCTTCACATGGGATACAAATGTCTCGATATGGATTTCGGACGTATGTATGTGTCCCGTGACGTTATATTTGATGAAACAATTTTTTCTTTCTCCACTTATCCTTTATCTAACGTTGCACCTAATCAGGACAGTGGCAGTTTTAATTTGAACAATTACGATATGCATATAATTCCTGTTAACCATATGAATACAGCCTCTCAACATGCAGCAGATCCTATAATGCCTAAAATCTCATCAGGATTGACGTCAACATTCCCTATGCCCGTTTCTTCACCTAAAGCAGGCGCTCCGCATGCAGCGCTTGACACTGACCTGCCTATATCGGAGTCTTCGTATGTCTCTCTTGTGTCCGCTATGGTAAGCACAAAGGCTACGCTGGGCTATCATCTACCGGTCTGTCATCATTAGTATCGTGGTAAACTTTGTTACCTGAGTGTTTGGTCTAAGGCCGTACATCACTCAGAGGTTGTAGCTGAAAGAAGGTGTTGCGGGGCAGAGATCACCATGGCAGATCGCTAGCGTACCTCTCGATCGACTCAGTCACTCAGCTGTGCTCCGGTTAGATCGGCTCGATGGACAATGGCTGATGGAGTCTGATGGAGTCTGTTTATATATACTATACTATCAGTTACTAGGCAGGTCTCATCAAAGTCAACAGTCAAAAAGTGTCAACTGGTCTATTGGCTCGTTTCAAACTTCAGGATGTTTTTTTTCTTTTACTCCTTTAGCTTGAATTTCTATCCTATTTGCCTACAACTGTGTGTCCTCGATCAGCTTGCTTATCTCGGGTCTGCATTAAAGCGTCCGTACGTCTCTCTCTGTCTGTCCTCTCTAGGCAGAAAGAAAAAAAATGCTATTGGTTTCTTCGTCCGCCTCTCTTTCCCCATCAATTCTAGTGGCTTCGGTCACCAACGAGGGGAGAGGGATCCAGGTAGTTGGATTCATCCTACAACAGGGTTTATCCCGTTCTTTCTTTCTTTCTTTTTTCCTGTGCAGTATAAGATATCACCGATGTCATGTCCTCCTATCTCTGTATCAAGGTATGGACTTCGATTATAGCCTTTTGTAGCTGGCCTTTAGGTTTGCCCAAGATATCTTCAAATAGAAGTGCAGCAGATCAACTTCACATCAGATTGCGCCAGCCGTCGTCTTCGTCTTCGGTGAGCCATCTACAAGGATGATGACCTCCTCGATCACCGGTGGCAATTTTTCAACGAGCAACTGAAGATCAACTACATCGCCAAAGAAGCCTCAACTTTCAACTGTGGAGGCCCCTTTTAGTCACCATCGCAGTAGCCGTCGCCATAGTTTAGGCATGTGTCTATGTGGATGTATGTGGATGTGACACAATGAAGAACTTGACTGCTTTTTCTATTTCTTTTTAAGTCATTACTTTAAGGTTATTTGGCCATCTTTTAAGGCCTTCCTGTTAACTGCATGTACTTACAGTTGATTATTAATATACTACTCTATGCTAGGCCTTAGCATCAGTGTTTATTTTTTTAAAAAAATATCTATAGGTTTAGTTTAAAAGTTTTATTTGAAAACATTTTTAAAAATAATAAAAATTCTCAGCTCCGTGCATTCAAGCTCTTTAGAGTGAAGACTCATATCCTAGACATGTGCAACCTCTAACTACTCATATAAAGTGTATAGGTTTATTTTGAAACTTTATTTCAATTTTTTTTTAAAAAAAAATAAAAACTCTTATCTTCATGCAATCATGCTCTCTAGACTCTTCTTGCCAACATGAAACCTCTTACTGTTCTTTTATAACCAAGACTTATATTGCTTAAATACATTATTACGGCTTTTTGCATAGAGAAATTATACCTTGGGCCACACACTTCTAGACATCCCTCCTATGACATATTGGACGGGGAGCAAAACTCTAACTAGATCCACAACTTAAACCTCAATAAAATTAGCTTCATATGTGAATACATTCCCCACCTTTTAAGCCATATTCTTATCATCAATATCTGATTTAGAATAGAAACAAGAGTTCGCTTGTGAAATACTCCCTTTATTTTATATTGTAAGATGTTTTGTCCCTCTATATTATATTTTTGTCTAGATTTGCATACATAACAGTGAATTTAAACTCATATACAAAGCACATACATGCATGTTGTGGCGAATCTTATATAAACCTAAAACATCTTATATTATGAAAACGTATTAGTATGTTTCATATTGGAACTTTACACACGTCTTAGAGATAATGCGCTACTAGAACCTAGTTAGATTACACTATGCGGCAAATAAGTTATGTCTAGGGGGGGTGTCTGACTATGGCAGTGCAGCTGCCGGCAACAGACTGACGGCTGTCGCTTCAATTAGGGACTATCACGCATGTGATTGTTTGGTCACGTACGTCCATGCTCCTGAGGAACTTCCAGTACTAACAACGAAATGACCTACACGTACGGTGAAAATGGACGCAAAGTTTAGGGGAACAAGAAAGTAATGTTCACAAGAGTGAAGTGCTGCAATCTCTTACGATCTAATGCTCAATTTCCTCATTAAATGGTCGACATAGTCTTCTTTCTAGTCAAATTTATTTAACTTGAGGAGTGCTAGATTAAATTTATTTAACATTGGGAGTATCAGGTTAGGATAGTACTAGGTCAAATAATTAGTAAAAATTTTAACAAAAGCGTCCATGTCAATACCATTCAAGAGAAAGTAACTGCACTTTCAATTTTTTAAAAAAAGTTAGCAATTGAATTGCTGTGCAAATTTCAAAGTAAAAAAAGGTTAGCAATTGGATTGCTGTGCAAATTCCAAAGTAAAAAAAGTTAGCAATTGGATTGCTGTGCAAATTCAAAAGTAAAAAAAAGGTTAGAAAGTAAAAATAATAATTTGGGAGATAAATTTAAAATATTAAAAATCAGTTTATGTTATCATGAATAATTGAAATTGGGAATAGAAAAAAAGTGGCCCAAGAACTTGACGTTCTCAAGCTGCGACCAGGGCGACCTCGCTTTCCTCGTCTTATAACTATTTTTCCCCTTTTAGTTTCTTGACGGCTATTTCTTCCTCCTCTAGGATTCCCTGTGCTTAGTTTGTGCAATGCATTAGCTAGTAATAATGATTAGCCAAAACTATATATTATCGCTCTTGAGATTTCCTTGTTAGAACCGCTACTCTCCCATGTGATTCTAATGTCTAAAGTAGCTTTGTAACTAAATGTCACCTCTCAAGGCAGAACCATCATCAAGGTTATATTAACTTGTAGAGTACACCACAGCCACCAGATCCTAACCGGTTTATGTCTGACAAATTAGCCGTCGCGTCCACCAGAAATTTAAGATCCGTGCGATCAAGCTTTAGATTAGTGTTGTATCTGACATGTGTGACCTCTGACTATTCATTTGTTAATTGTCCCAAACTAAGTATTTACAATTTTTTTCTAAAATAAGTTTACTTTTTATTCCTAGTCCGTAAATCAATGGGTTTTAATTTTTTTAATACCTCTTACGAAACCAATAGTCCAATAGTATTTCTACTACCTTTGTTAAAAAAAGACTTCATTTTTTTTCATCTCACTGGTAAAAAAAACTATAATGCATTTTACTTTCTCAAACTTCAATGCATCTGTCCATCACCGTCAGCGATTGAATGCCGATAATGGTGATTTGGAGGGACCCTTTTGATAAGTTCGATAAAAAAAAACAAGACACATAAGAGTTATACAGGTTCAGGCCATACTAAATTACAATACCTACACCTATTAGATTTTTCCTCTACTTTCTTAGTGAAAAAATAGTTTACAAAGTATTCAGACTCATATTAGTTTCTCTTCCTCTCTTCTGCATTTCCTAAAAACTTTGCAGTATGCAACTATAGATTCTGGCTTATAGGGTTTGATATCTCTCTCCCTAGCCTTAGTTATCCCATTATATAGATTCATGAAAAACCACATGATAGTGCTACAAGAGAGGGTGTGTAGTGTACAAAAGTTAGGTATAAAAAGTCTTGTTATGAGCCCTCCATCTTGTCTGCTTCGCCGAGCTCAGGTGGGTCTGCGTGGGACTCCTTTAAGCTCGAGGCATGATGGGTGCTCGCCATGTCTCCCGTTCGATCCACACGGACCTACTAGAACAATCCCCACCGCTTAAGCGTGGGGTAGGGCCTACCTTCAAGTGCCTAGAATAGATGGGGGCAAAGATGGGTCTAGCTAAAAGGTGCAGTAGTCAACCGCTTCCCCTTGTTTCCACGCCCCTGTCAGGGTGAATAGGAGAT
Organism: Oryza coarctata; assembly: GCA_030770085.1. NCBI lineage: Eukaryota > Viridiplantae > Streptophyta > Magnoliopsida > Poales > Poaceae > Oryza > Oryza coarctata. The sequence goes on from CM061471.1 coordinate 14,807,997, forward strand.
GAGGTGACGTTCAATAAGAGGTTGCTGCCCTATCACCCACATCGAGCGGCGTGGGATAGATATATATCTCATCACACTCCACCCCATGCCACACACTATGAGTAGATATCTGTCCGATCACCTTTAAGTGGAAAGACGAGTGAGTCCTGAGACAAGACAAACTTGCGCCACTTATTCCTTGTAGTGGGGACATTGCCATTCCAGCACCTGGTCACCTCGAGAACAATAAGGTTAGAGATAGCCCTCAAGTTAGGTCGTGGTAGCTAGCAACTTAGGGCTTCATCCCTACTTGTCATGGAGAATAGTCACACATGCTCCTTGGAGGCAAGCCACATAATGTTGTGTTGTACCATGCACCTCGTCTTCAACCGGTGTAGGGAATGGATGACGTGGCCCCCGCTTAGCATCTAGACTGCCACTTGTGATGACCATGTTCATCATGCACTGTGGGTAGATATCTATCCCATTGCCCTTAAATGGAAAGGCAAGGAAGTCTCGAGGCAGGATTACGCCGCTTATTTATTCTGGTTGGGACATTGCCATTCCCACAACTTGCCACCTTAGGAACAACCATCTCGAGAGAGCCCTCGAGCTAGGTCATGGTAGTTAGCAGCTTAAGGCTTCATCCCTACATGCCACGGAGAATAGTCCCACGTGCTCTTTGAAAGCGAGCCACATGGCATTGCACAGAACCACGTGCCCTGCCTTTAACTGGTTTGGGGAGTGGATGACGTGGCCCTTGCTCCTAGCAAATAATCCAATGTCTATTCCTACGTGTCAGCTCAAAGCAAATACAGTAGACAAATATAGTTGGTTTGCTGTTTTCTTTATTTTAACATGAGGTGGCTCTAGGTACGAGAGGCTAACCCATCGAAGTAAAAACTAGTAGAAATTCTAGGTAGATAAAAATACTTAGCCCCTCTGCCGTTGTACATCCCCAGCTGTTTGCGTGCATTGGGTAGACTCGATCATAAGAGGTTAAACGGTACTTAGGTTGTTTGTTTCACCGTTAAACTTTACCACATCATTTTTTTAGCATATCATAATTTGGCCTTATGTTTAATTCACTGTTATAGTTGTGGCTTATTACACTTTTTTAGCAATATGGTTAGTATGTTATAGACTTATTTTTTTACTTATTATACCATATTTTTATAGCTTAGAACAACTTATGACAAACTTTAATTTAATACAAAAGTTTTTATAAAGTGTGGTAAGCCACACTTATGACAAGTAGTAACAATAAAATGAGCATATGGTACATCATAGTTGTCACATAAACCAAACACTAGAGGTTTAGTTGGTCAAAGGTAGTCTGTGTCACAGTCCATCACAGTTAAAAGGTTTTTAATTTTTTTAATATTGTATTAAAAAATATTATTTTAGATAGCCAGAAATGATTATACTAATCACTCTATTTTAAAATATAACTATATTTTTAATTAAAATTATATATTTTAGGATGAAGGAAGTAGTATTTTGAAACGATAGAGTACTTTTCAAAGTTTTAGAATTAAACAAAACGTGCAGTAGTAATTTCATACTACTCATATTATAGCTATTTTTAGCATTTAAATTTTATATTATAATATAAGATACTTCTCTATATATTTTTTATATCAATCAATTACAACTCTTTCTTTCCTCAAAACATAATCACAACTCTCTCTCATTTAATTTTTTCACATAATTCCTCGTCAAAATCTATCACAACCCTCTCATTGTTCGTTGGAGAGATTAAAGAACGGTTTGGATGAGTTTACTCTGTAATTAATGCTACTGTTGTTTCCTTGGACTAAATATGAAATAGATATCCTAATTAATTATTCCTCTGTAAATGAGATTATGTTAAAATCACGGGAAATATAGAACTGGAGGGAATAGCACGATACTGATTGTAGGTATGCATGCAAAACCTAACCAGTTAGGAAGGAGTCCAATGAAAGTAAAACAATGTAGCAGATTTTGGGCTTGTTTGGTTTGTTATCATGTCAAAATATTGACAATACCAAAACTTTGGCAAATTTTGATAGTGCTAATTTTTTTGGTAACTTATGTGTATTATTGGCATATTTTGGTAGCAAACGCCAAAGTACTATTCAAAGTACCAACAATTTAGTAGGGCATATTTTTACATCAAACCAAAATGGCCCTTTAATTCATGGAGTACTACTCAACTCTAAATCAAACTTGAAAGTTCTATAAATTGCTTTGGAGTACAAATTACGAAGAGGATGGTAGTTTTATTCCAGACTTACAGGCCAACAGGTGGGGCAAGGGTACAGATGATGTTTCAATATTTTTACTCTAAAGGTCTGTAAAAGGTTATAGCCTACCAGCAAATAAAGTATGATCTAGGGGCTGAAAAAAGTTTGAAATGTAATGTTATTTGTTAGTCCATCGAGGATATCGACATATCGTGCAAAACCAATTGTTCAGATAGTGGATCTGGCTACATTTATATGGAACGATCTCCTTCTTGAGGTTTTACCACGAGACCACTCTCTAATATAAATGTCTTAGGGTCTGCTTGGTTGTCTAGGTGTACTCAGTTAAGCTCCCATGAGAGATCATGGATGATGCTGGCATGATGCATGGCTGGTTAAGAGGATACAAAGGGCCTTATTTGGTTGCTGGTATGAGTTCATCATTAATAACATTAATTTGTTGTTGTTTGGTTTGTTATATTAGATTGTTGCATGCAGGAGATCATGTTTGGTCGGATACATGATCCTAGAGTTTGGTTACCTCTCTTTTCTAGAGCGAGGTTACCCTTTATAAATTTCTGAATACAAATTTCTAAAGTCCTAGACATTGTTAATTTGGACTATATTAATTGTTTGCTATATATATCAATGTTGCTTGGATTTACCATTCTTGCACCTGTTCCCAAATAGAAGAATGAGTGCGATCCCTCCCCTCAAGATTTAATGTGTAAAATTACATTGATAGATTTGTATGAATAATGCTTTCATACACTTATATTTTAAATGGTAAATTCCATTTTGTGCACTTAAATTTTGCTCAAAATCTTATTTTCACCGTTAACTATAAAATTGACTATTTTTTGACCTTTAGCTTTTAAAACCGAACACATAACACCCCAAATCATACGTGGGTGGTTTTTATCAAAATGATAATGATTTTCTCCTAAGGTTGACCATATTAATTAAGTGACATTTGCATGAAAAAAGATATGTATAGTAAAATTGGAGGGTGAAAAACAAGAGTTTTTTAGTTTATGATGAAAAATAGACTTTGAAAAGGACTAAAATGAACTTTACCCTATTTTAAATAATTGTTATGGATATATGGTTTTTAAAAATAAATATGTCCTTTAAAAAACCATCGATGTACTTGACGGGAAAAAGAAAAGAATTAATGGAGTACTTCGAGTCTACAACGGATAGGGATATGCTGCAGTTCTAACAGGGACCGCAACTTTGGCAGCCCTAGTCCTTTGTTGACGTTCAGTTGGAAGCATCAACGGTCGATATGTAGCCTCCAACTGCCCTAGGCAAGTCAAGCACTTTACTGCCAGCTGCATTTCTCTGATGTACTATCATTTTGCCTTTTTTAAAAAAAAAATGGTCTTGTTTCTCTTAGTCTCTCCTAGTCTCCTGAGTTATTGACACTTGGCAATTGGCATTGTGATGATAATGCACAGACGGTCAAACCTTTCATGGTTTTCTTAAAAATGAATGTAGTTCCTCACAATATGTCGCTCTGAAAATTCCAGCATTTCATTCTACACTCCGAAAAAACAACATGTGCAGATTTCATATTGATATATTTCATATGTGTGGCATTCATCCTCAAATTTGTTCGTGGTACTCACAGCTTTCTTTTGCATCGTCTGAAGGATGATGATGCTTACACTATATTTCAAGATGAGCTAGCAATGGGAACCCAGGAGCAAATTTTACGAGGTACCAATGAAATGAAACAGACTAATATAAGTGGATTAAATACAAGACAAGTCCAAAGAAAACATTATAAGTATCTATTTAAAACCAGAAGAACTGATTATGTTTTGATCTTAGCGTTTTCTTGTATCTTAGCAAGTTTGGACATTTGTAGAAGTGAAAGATATATAGTAGTTTGGGCAACAGTAGAGGGGAGCTTGAGCCCACCTTATCCCATGTTGGAATCGCCCTATTATTAGCTAGTATATAACTAAACATTCTTTGGACCTTGTGGTGCCGAGAAGGTTCTATGGTGTGAATGCACATCTCTTCCGCGGCCATAAATTTCAGACCAAAATAAGTTAAATTTTAATAAAAGTTGCTTAATTAAAAAAATAGTATTTCAACCAAAACAGTGTCCTATTAGGGTCATCCTGCCGCCACGGCCACAGGGGCGGTGCCTTGGTGGTTCATTTGATTTGACCCCTATTCATCTGACCCATCGTCGTCACTGGACACTATAGGGACTAAAGATATGTTTAGTAGGGTTTTGAACTTAACCTGTAGAGACAGATATTTTAGTAGGGTTTTAAACTCTAATCCCTAGCTCTAAATTCTAACTCTAGTGAAAGCTAGATTCTATAGAAGCTAGAGAAAAAGTGTTTGACTTCAACTCTAAAACTCCTAAAAGAGATAATAGGAGAGATGTGAACAATACTATCCTTATTATCCTTGTCATCATGCGCCACCGCTGTCACCATGCGCCGCCGCTGTCACCCAGATGTCTACACCGCCGCCAAGACACCTACACCATCGCCGCCCTGGCCGAGAGAGATAGGAAAGAAGATGGGGTCATGCCAACACTGATCGTGGCTTGCACCGCCGCCAGTCTCCTCCTGCCCTCTATTGCCTTGCTCTGCTAACGCCCTCTACCACCGTAGACGCCATAGCCCCCTCCCATCGCTACCCAAGCCAAGCCCTCTACTCACTGCCGCCCTCTCAGCCGCTGTGTGAGACCACCTCTCCCTATCTACCATGCCAAACGCTGCTGCTACTTAAGTTGCCATCCTCAACCTCCTATGCGTTCTATGAATGGGTGAATGGATAGGATTGAGCAGTTTGGTACATAAACAGTAGTTCGATGGCATTTTGCTTGTAATTTTGATGAGGTTAGAGGGTAGTGGTGTCATTTAGGTAGGAGTGGAACTATAGAGCTGCTATAGCTACACCCACTTCGTTTTTTTTATAGAGTGATTTAGTCAACTTCACTCTAGTTTTTTATGAAGCTGGATTGTTTGATATAGCTCTAACTCTAGGTAAGATAAATTTAAAAGCTAAAGCTGTGTCAAACACCCTCTAAATTCCTCACAATTCCTCACAGCCGCTTCCATGGAGGATCACCGGATTAATTCCAGCCGTGGAGTTGCTAGGAATGGGTGCGTTGGGTTGCTCTGCTTGGAGTTTCAGAGAGAAATTTGGTGTGAGTAGCCTTATTGGAGTGTTGGAAGTATAGATTAGAGGCGATTATGGATCCCTTTGTTGATCGGAGTTGTCGTATCAATGATAACTTCGGTTTCTGTTTTAGCTATATGTTTCTGTTTTAGTTGTATAATATAGCTTTTCTATAATTCATCCAGCATTTGTCGTTTTGGGGAGATATGGAAGAAATTGACGAGCGTACTAATCAATGTTGGAGTGCTGGGATTCTCCACTTCCTCATGCTTGACGCGACGTTTTCCCTGTCAATGCAGACTAGGGTCACCATCTATCTGGATTAGTTACATTTGTTTTTACTGAAACTGCCGTTTTGTGCCGCTGCAACGTAGAATTGATTTAGTAGTCACTCGTCTGAGGACGCTTCGGTCACGCAGTGTTTTAGATTTCGTGATAACCGACTTCGCATTTTTTTGTTTATTCAAGAAATTTATGAATATATGGTTCATGTTTTTATTCAGTAAGTTATTGGGATTCGCCTCTGCAAGTGATTTTGTGTTGCATTGTTTCTCTTTGGGAGCTATCCCAGGAGAAAACTTCCTTGGTCAGCTTGATATGCATGCATGACAAAAACAATTAACCAACTGGACCTTCAACACCAGAAAGCATCATCTAGAATAACTCCACATATGCATACCATGTGGACATTAATGACTACAACTTTACGGAGTGCAACACATGCATAGCATAGCATGTGGACACAAAATTCTGCATGAAACGAGTCAGAACCATCATAAATTCATAACTACCAACCATAAAAGGGCAAAGGTGCAGCACAGATGCTTTTGATAGTTGATGCTACAGGTCCAAGCACAATGAATTCACAACTACGCAACGATTCAAGAACTGAGTTGGAAACAAACAGAGCTCTTCTTTATGGAAAAACTAGCATTTACAACACCAACAGATTCGCAGAGTTAGCCGAAACAATTAAAGTACAGTCGAAACAAGAACTCGGCAGTCATAACATACACCGACTACTATAGTGCGGATAGCCGTCTCATTATACAGTACTAGATACAGATAGTGAGATAGACATACAAGAGTGTCAGTCCAGTATTTTTTTTGTTAGTTGCTTGTTCCTCATCTTTCCATGAATCAGCATACACCATGATGGTGTACATCGCTCCTGTAGAACAGGTATAAATAAAGTAAGAAAATTTGTGCCTAATGGTTCGATAACAGCATTCATAGTTTCACAGAGGAAGAACTGACCAAAGTTGAAGTAACCCGTCATTCCTGTCTCGCACGGTGCACGCCAAGTACTTCAATATGGTTGATTTAGTTAGAGGCTCGCTGACTCACATACAACCCGAATCCAATGTATGAAATAAAATTATATGATCCATTCAACTATAACAAACGAATATTCTTGGATCATTGAGGTAATATTCCACACAATCGAGCTCGTCCAGGGTTAAGCAATGATTCTGACATTATCCATCCCTGTGAAACAGAAAATGAGTTGTTAATTATGCCATACAACGAGAACCATGTCATGCTTTTGTCATAATTGTTATCCACTAGTAGTTCAGCCCAAACCAGGTACAAAATGTTAATGATAAAGGCAGTGAGGTTCCACCTGTTCTCCCACTTTCTTCTTGAAAACTCCATATGATGAAGTGACAATCTTGCAAGATTCTGCGATGTGCGGTATAAAGTCCATGTTCAGAAGGTTTGCATTTTGATATGACCGTTTGGAGTTCATCCGCTTCCATGCATTCAAGTTAGCATGTGATGCATTAATAAAATGTAGTAATACATGTGCCTGTAAATCAAAACACATTTGAGTAGGATGATATAATGCAAACAAATTTGACCAGTATGGTGTTGCCAAAGTTGTTAACCTTGTTATCGATACTTACATGGAAAGCAGCTTTGAGAATATCATCTGGCTTTGCTTGGTCCTTGAGCAAAGCATATACCTTGTCCCTTGTTGGGTTATATGTAACAATGTACCTCTCGTCCTGCAATTAAAATGTATCACAACTTTACATGCAAATGCTCGACTGTGCTAATGAAGGAAAAGAATAGTCTAAGGACAAATACTATTGACATCATGGAGATAGTACCTCAAACAAAGGCCTTATGGCAACAAAAGAAGCAGGTTCCTGAAATGCCTCTCCAAATCTTGATCCTATAAAATCCAAATCAATTATCAAAAGGCTCTAAAATCCACATATATGAACAAATACATCAAAATCTTTAATCATAGATGCAAACCTATTGCAACTGGCTGATGCTGCCAAGGTGGATTAAATATTGTCTCCTGTGAGTTTCCTTCCTTCAATGAGGGAACATGTCCTGCATCAATAGATTTGGAGAATCCAAATATTAGACTGAATACTGCAATTTTTCATGGACTTCTTTTAAAATGAATACAGTTCTTTTCAATATATTGCTCAGGCAATTCCACATTTTATTCAAACAATATGTGTAGAATGAATATTGATAAATGTATTCACGTATGTTTGACATTCACCCTCAAATCTATCCATGGTGTCCAGAACATTTTGTTGCATCATCTGAACTTCTTAGGGATGATGCTTACATTGTATTTCAAGGTGCAACAGTATACACAACTACAAACTTTTCTCCTATTGCAAATTACAAAGTCTGAATCATTCTAGAAGTCAAGGTTAAAATACCAGTCTTAATGAAGGAATCCACTGCCACAGTAAATCTTGCCCTATTTAGAGTGTTCAGCACAACAGATCTCACCTGAGAATGCATATAATATTTGCTTGGTTAACCATTAACTTTATCAGAATGATTTAATCATAAGAGCATCAAGAAAGTTCAAAAGCAAACCTCATGGTATGAACTAAGGAGATAGCCACAAGACAAGAAGGCAAATGAAGTCACCAATGATGGATTCCTCTTAGAAATTAAAATGCTCAAACCAGTTCCCAACTTCACACATAAAAAGCAATAAAGAGAAATATCAGTGAACTATTGAATGCAAATTTTCATATAAGTGGGAGTACTGAATGAGAGACAAATTTTTAGTAGCCAGCATACTATTAACATAAATGTTGCCAGCAGAATATACACACTGCATGTATGATTACCAGACCAATAAGAAACAAAATGCAAAAGATCAATGATTACCAGATCAGCAATGTTCCCAACACTTTCTCCTTTGGCAGTGACATCTCCAATATTTTCTCCTTTTGCATATGCCTTATAGATTGGTGTACGGGTTGAGGTTGATGTAACAGCAGCAACATTCTGAATGTAACAATTTCATCAATAGAGTAGAATAATTTTCAATACATTTGCAGGTACATAAAGGGTTCATTGCAGTAACTTTCATCAAACAAGCAGTATTAATGTCAGAACTCATGGCAGTAAGTCACGAGGTCAAACCTTAACAACATTTGCGATGCAAGCCATAGGTAGGAAAAGTTGGGGGAAAGCTGCAGTAGCTAACTCTATCCCAGCTCCTAACTCCATCAAGACATCTCCAGAAAAGCGAAGCTGAAGTGAAAGTGCTTGCAATCAGTTTTTTGCATAGAGCAAATTAAAGCTCAAAGCAGTTGTAAAACATAGATTCTAAATATTGCACCTGCTTTAGGTCATAGTCAAATTTCTTCCCTTGGCGGGCAAAAAGCATTTTTCCAACACGGCCAGCCCCATCCTGTAGTAATGAAACAACTATCAGAGAATAGCATGATCACAAAAGGTTAATTTGAACACATCACCACTTAAAAACTAAATCATACCGAGGAGGTCACTGATATCACTAAGGGCACTATGCGCTAGGCAGGTAGCAGGGTGATATCTAGTCTGTGGATACTGATAATGTCTAGTGCCACATCACTTATTAGTCAGGCTAGATGGCAAGCTAGGCAGGCTGAAGACAGGTCATTCTTATTCTCTACGTTGTGCTAGCCAAAACCATTTTTACCTTGAGTATCCAGTTGATAGCCACAGCACCAGATGTAGCCCTACTTTGAGCAACTCCAACAGAGTTTAGCAAGGTTCTTGTTGTAAATACACCCATTGCTCCACCAAAGAAATGCTAAAAAGAGAGACCAGGATTTAACAGGGCATATTCAATAGTGTCGACAATGATGAAAATCCAAGTCATGTCCAGAAAATATACCTTCAATGCTCTCCATGTCATGTATGGGACATACGAAGGAGTGACACTATCTGGAAAGCCTTCAGGCACAACATATGACCTAATGAAGGACATTATTTCCTGCAACAGAAAAGTTTAATAATCATTTTGTAGTTCATCATTCATTGCCATGTCATCCCACAAGATCACAGTTGATGCACCTAATATTTTAATCGAACAAACTAGAGGAAGAACATGACAGTTGGCACCAAAAGAATGTAAACAAAAGAAACAGGTGCTATTAAGAACCATCCAACGAACAAGTAGCTCTAAAGAGTCACACGCATCACTTCTCTAAAAATCGCAACTTAGCTTCAACAGCAAAGGGCCTCAACTAATACCCATAAATCAAACATGAAGTAGTGCAAAACTACTGCACTTGCAGTTCCTAAACGGAGACAAAAGCTAGCGCTAAATGAATGTACTTCACTTGAATTAAACCTGCAAACCCATGGTAAGCATTTTAACCGTCGAATTTAAAAAAACATTCAAATCGTGGGTGAACAGCTAGTGTACCTTGCAAAAATACATGAAAATAATCCCCAGAATTTTACTAATTGCCTCCACACAGCCAAAAACAGGCAAAAGAAAACCGCATAACTTTTATTCCCGGGTTGTTTTTAACAAATGAACACCACAGCCTACAATTCTGGATCCAATTTTGCATTCAGGAGTCAGAACCAACAATTCTGGATCCAATTTTGCATTCAGGAGTCAGAACCAACAATTCTGGATCCAATTTTGCACTAAGGACCAACAGAGCTACAAATCTCACCCCAACAAACACTAAAAATCCGCTTAAACCATGTTTTTCCGTATCCCATCAAACCTAACTACAAACCAGGAGATGTTACCGTTACCGCCCACGAAAAATTAAATTTGTCACGGAGAAACGAACCAATCGCCCAAATAACAGCATAGCCATGAAAAACGCCGAAAAAAAGTATCATTTCAATCCAAATCAGATCTCCCTACGGTCGCAACCAAGGAATCGAAATCCAAATACCAAACACTACAAATGCCACCAATCCCCTAGATCCTAGGTATCACGCCCTCACCTCGACGGGCGGCAGCGGCGACTGGAGCGGCACGGCCTTGAAAGTGACACCCATCGGCGACGCGGCCCCGCCCCTCTCCCTCCCGCTGACCCTCCCGGCCTTCCCCAGGGATGCGCCCCCCCTCCACCACGTAGCTCCACTTCCTCCCGTCCACCTCCTCCAGGCACAGGACCCCGTCCACCGGCGCCCCCGAGCCCGCCCTCGGCGGCAGCGTCGGGGCCTGCGCCTCGGCCTCCCGCACGGCGACGCGCACCGCCTCCCGCAAGGCCACCCGCGCGTCCGGCGCCGGCAGCGTGACGGTCTGCGTGGCCGTCGCCGCCGCCGCTGCCGCCGGCCGCTTCATCCCCATCGCCGGCGCCACGCGGTGGTGGGGGTGGGTGGGCGGCGAGAGACTGGTCCGATTTTGATGGGTTCGCGAGTGGCGTGCGCGAAGCCGAAACAGCGAAGAACTCGCCAAGGAGAGAGAAACCAGACTTTATACTGCTCCGCTTCCAAGCCAAGGAGAGACAAAAGGCATCGTTACTCACGGACAGATGGGTCCACGTACGTGGACCCACTTGTCCGTGGGATATTGAGTCAAGCGGGAGGGAGGGGGTTGGGGATGACGGGTGGTCGGCTGCTGCCTGTTGGCCTGTGCCAGCTGGGGAAATGGCTACGCGTACAACAGGGCTGTGAGCTCCCGTCTTGACCGTGTGGTGGGGTCGGCGTCTCCAGGGCCCACCTGTCTGTCTCGTGCTTGTGAGAATTGTGGAGCGGGTGGCTGGGGATTGTTAATAGTTAGGTCTCAATTCCACCTTATTTGGAGCTGAAATTATAACGAACGGCATCATTGGTTTAAAAATAGAGTAGAGAAGCTATAGTTGTTAAGAAAAAAAAGGAAGCTAGGTTTTGTACACTTATCTCTCCACAAAAAAGATGCACTTCATAATAATTATATAAAATTACCATCAAATTATCCTTCCACCCTCTCTTGTCTTGTGCCATAGTAGCTGTGCATCCTTCCACCCCCTCCTCTTTACATGGGCATGCAGGCAGGCGGAGACCGACGGCGACGTAGGCATGCAGAGACCAACGGCGCGGCAGGTGGTGACCGGCGTTGGCATGACCTATCTTCTCCCCATCTCTCTTGACCAAGAAGGCAGCAGTGCAACATCTAGGCGGCGGCACAAGCGGCGACCTCTTCCCAAACTTAGGCAGCAACCGATGGAGGCGCACGACCGTAGGGAAGAAGTAAATTATCCCAAATCCTAACTCTGAAAATCTCATGGCATTAGATTTTAGTTTCCAAATTATTGGAAACAAAGATTGCATGCACTTTGAGTTAAATTTTAGTACCAAGAACATTAGAAAAAAAACAAAGATCATTCCAATTGTAAATAATCTATATTTGGGCAATCTTCTTTATCCCCCACATAATTCTATCAGACATGTTACTATAAAGATGCTGCAACTAAATTATTAAATTAGATTGGAAAAGATACTTATGCAGCAGCATGTTATCCGGTCATATGTTAATAACCAGATGCAGTACTAGGTGCATGTTGGCTTTGTAGTTCAGCTTGGTTAGATCTACTCCTCCACATTATTTCTACTTTCTACTTTGGTTGATGTACTTGATCTTAATATTCAGTCTTCTAATTTTTTTTCATGGTTCTGGACTGTACTTGTCACTGATTTTATCGATTATTTTTTAACCTTACACTTATATTATTGAAATTATAAAGAAAAAATAATGATTATCAATTATACATCAAGAAAAAAAACAAGGGTAATATTGTCCACATCTCTCATGTTCTCTCTTTTAGGAATTTTGTACCCAACCAAGCCAAACACTTTTTTAGCCACCTTGAGCTAGTTCCCACTGGAATTAGAGTTTAGAGCTAAGAGTTGGAGTTAGAGTTAGAGTTTAGAGCACTACCAAAGGAATCCTCATTTTGAGGTGTATTAGATTCTTTTTAAGAAAGAAAGATGATTTCTTTTTCAGATTTGTTCACAGCCGGGGATGCTGTTTAATAGAGCATATCTTCCCATAAAAAATGAAACACATCACATTTGAACTTTTGTCATGCCTTTCTCTCTTTTAGAAAAAAGAAATTTTGGATCTTATCTTCATGGCATGGCCGGTGCATCTCCTATCCATAAATTTCCTAAGATGCATTGTGTGATTTTGTCCTACTAGACGATAGGATGTAAGTTGGATATGATCAGAGTTAGTTTCTACGTTTCTGCAGGGAATAGAACCAACAACACTAAACAAATCCATTTCTAAATCTACACTACTTCAAAAAAACACTAGGGGTGGTGGTGGTGAGTCCACCACTGACATTTGAGGGCACCGAACCATAGTGCACTACTCTTGTGCAAGGCCTGTGCACCATTCGATTGACTCGCTTGAACAGCTAGGATCAGCCCACATCACCAGTGCCTCACACTCCCCTCTCTCTTCTCTCAAACCTACATGACCCATGTTGGCATGTTCCCCATGCTCTACCCATCTCTCTTTCTCGCTATGGCAATTTACGTCGTCTACCACCACTCTACATCAATGCTACCCCTCACCACCTGTTGTTTGGTACTACTCCCTCCATTTCACAGGCTCGCGGGCCTCCTCCACTCACCCCAAATGGCCGATCCACCGTAGGCGTCATCATCGGGGTGGTGGATCTAGGCTTCCTCAACACCGCCTCCTCAAGTTCCAGTGGTTGTTGTGCAGCATGAGCTATTGAATCCCCTCATGTCTCTCCTCTCTCTCACTTGTTGTGTGCTTAGGCTAGCCTTCCCACCTCTCTCAACACCACCTTTGGAGAGGTCGGATTTGGCCTCCTAAACCAGGATGGTGCCAGATCTGGCCTCTTGGACAAACATATGCCCTAGATCTAGGTCTATATGACAACATACCGAAGCAGCAACAAGTCCTCCACCACTGTGAGTGTGCCTCGCCATGATGTCTTGCCCTTTTCTACACATGACTACGCTGACAAGGCATGCTCTCGTGGCACCCCTAGCACTGTACCTCCCTAAACGGCAAGAACCCCTTCCCTACCACGTGCACACAAGCTGACAAGGTGCAAGCCTACACATTCTTTGCTCTTGCTGAGGCCAAGAACCCACACTTCAGTGTGGAGTCTAACCTGCGCAGCTCCAAACCTATGAACTCCATGCAATCTAGTACCAGTGTTACTAGCAAATACAAACTATAAGGTTCTTCATGTTGATTATGATCATGGCGAGGTGTGATCAATGGTGGGGCATAGAGGAGTGTTGATTCTGATGCTGATGACTCTAGGAGGAGTGTGGGAAATGGTGTCAATAAATCAAGGATGCAGACGAGTTCTTGTCCACATGCGGAATCTATTTTGTTGCTTTAGAGATCTCAAGAAGCGCTTGAGAATGGTACAGTTGATTTCTGTCTCAATTACTTTTATGCACTGAATCACGATAAATTCTAGTATAGTTCATCTAACTATTTTGTGTAAGAAAAAGAGGAAAATTGTTATCTATTTGCTGATGATGGAGCAACGCCATGTCATGGTTCATTTATTGTTACAATAAAATTAGTTACATAAGCTGGTTTACTTTTAGTAGCAAAATTGTGTCACCGAATATGCATAGGAAGTTCCCTATTGCAGAAAACAAATAAAATTGGCTCACTGATAGCTAAGCTAAATTATGGGTAATTTTCTAGTGTATGTTTAGCACTATTCAGTCTTGCATATCAATAGGTCACTCCTGTTGTCAAATACTTTGATGATCCAATGATAGAGGGTTTGACAACAAGAGCAACCTATTGATATGAAAATAGAACACTTAAAAGTTCTTTAATCAACATCTGTTCTTGAAATGCATGCATCCATAGTTGATTTGAGCTAACTCAAGTATGAATCAAGGCTATTAGTTTGGTAGCTCTTCTTTAAGTACATCCAAATGCTTTCTCATTTACTTTTTCAGCTAGTAATACTTGTTCTAGAAATTATAAATGGGTATTTTATTGACCAGTTAAAACTTGTGTACTGCAGGACTTGAAGATGACTAGGACAGCATCAAGAGAAAACAAATTGCACTATGATCTTGGCTCATCTTATTGGTGCTAGTGTCAATCCTATGGAAAGCAGAGGTATTTCAGAGTTAATGTGATTGCAGTGTTCACAAGTATGGATTGCTTGGGTTGCAATACACAGTGAGCAATAGCTGGGTTACATACAAAGCATTTAAGGGGAAGAAGGTATGTCCTAATGGTATGAAATTGGCCGGTGCAATAGTAGAAGTGGCTAAGATGAGACCAAAATATTAATGTTTGGGATTTTTTTTTCAAAACCTTGCTGCTATTGGAGCTGGTGGACAACTATTTTGAGTGTTGAACTTTAATCGTCTGATGTTTATCATGAATTTAGTTTTTTTCCATTGCACCACACAGGCACTTTGCTAGTTTAGAAAATTATGGTTGAAATCTCCTCATGGGAAGATGAGAATTTATGAAATCTCTTTGCTCTGGATTGCCCCCCAGCTGTGGATGCAGTGCCAACTCATATTTGCTAGTCGCGAATGGTGGCAATAGCGTTGGTCAATAGACGATGGGCTCATGACATTGGTGGAGCGCTCACTACTTAGGTTATCTCTCAATACCTTCTTGTATTCTAGAGTAGGCGGTGGTCCTCCATCTGGAGGAGAAGGATCGTATGATTAGTGGATGGACAAGTGACCTCATGTACTTAGCTAGGTCAGCATACCAGGTCTTCTTCGTGAGGATAGTAGACCTTCCTTTGTTAGAAGCAGATTTGGTGTGCCTAGAGCCTCCGAAGTGTAAGTTCTTCATCTGGCTTGGCTTCCATGGATATGGTTGGATGGTAGATTAGCTCATTAACAAGGGCCTAGACAGAAACTAGGCATGCCTTTGTGTGGCACGGAGTAGGGAATAGCAAACCGTGTGCTCATCACATGTAGGTACTCCAACCAACTGTTGTGATGCCTACCACTCACTTTCCCCTCCTTGTAGTGCCATCCAGCCACTCCCCCACCTTTGAGAGGTAGTTGGTATGAGAAAGACCTTGCCGAAGCTCACTAGACGAGGGTTTGACTCGCTCGTCATCTTGGTCACCTAATACCTACATAAGGAGCGAAACACCCATGTGTTTGATGGTGTTCTCATACCAACCCTGCTTACCACCATTCTTCAATAGGCTCAGCTTTGGACTGTAGCAAGGGCACAAAATTTTAACACCTTGTTGGATCTTGACCAACTTGATTTGATAGTTTTCTTTCGTTCGTTCTTTCTAGGAGTTTGTTTTTTTCATAGGTTGCATTCGAATTCGAATGTCCCTTTTCTAATCTTCTACTTTCTCATTTTTTTATCAGCATAGATTTTAAATTTCTAAATGGTTCGTTTTTAAAAAAATATATAGAAAATTGCTTTTAAAATTATATTAATATATTTTTAAGTTTTTTAATAGATAATACTTAATTAATTATACTAACAGATCCGTTTCTCCTCAAACGAACGTAACCTTAGTAACTTTTCTTAGCTAGTGCATGGCTTGTGCAGTCTCTCCTCTCTTTTTTCCATTACTGCTAGTAGTTGGTCAGATGTAAACTATTTTTTTCTTCCTTCTAATATGTGGATGCAGTGAGTTGCACTTTGGCTATCTTTAATTATCCAAGTTTTACTTTAAACAACTATTTACCTTATCTTTTTAGTTTTAGTTTGGACTTAGGTAATTTTACTTTGGACTACCTAATGATTTTGTCTAACTACATCAAACCTCTCCTTCCATAAAAATATGAGCTATATGTAAATAGAAGAGATGATCTGCACGAGGGTAACAATGTGTTTGAAGTTGTTGATGTGTTGAAAAGAGTTTTGGTGTAAAAAAAGCAAAAAATAACTAGTTTAAAATAAAAGGATAAGGTAAATCGTAATCCAAAGTGAAATTTAGATAATAAAAGACGGTCCAAACTGCAATCCACTCATAGATGCCATCCTTTTGTGTGTTTCAAAAAAAGAATAACAAATTTGATCAGAAAAAAGAAGGAAAAAAACACACACCCCATTTCAACTGTGTGCTGTACCATCCCAAACGGGCCATGGCGTGTTTGGCCATGGGCATCCCTTTCCACCAGATCGTGGGCGCCGCTGCCGGCCGATCAGATACCCCCACCCAATCCCCGGCGCAGGTGGCCGGCCGCGCGAGCAGAGGCCCGGCCCCATCCCTCTGGCTTAGCTCACTTGCTTCTGCGGCCAAGCTAGGGCCAACCGATCGTCGACCGGCCCCACCGCCGCGAGTGGAGCTGTGGACGAGCCAACTGGCGCTCGGGATCGCCTGATCTTCTCTCCCTCGCTCGTGTGGCCGCCGATTTTTTTTTTTTTGTTTCTCGCCCCCTCAGTCTCCGTCGTCGATTGGATCACCGTCCGTCTCAATCGTATGGAGCGGCGACAGAACGTGCGTGGACGTGGGTGGGACGGTGCCTACCGGAGCCGTGGGTCGTCGTCAGTCTAAGCTATTTCCTTCTGTCCGTCGGTAAAGTTGGCTGGTCGGCATCTACGCGGTTACACACGCTTCATCACCAAGGTACTACTGTAACCCGTAACCGTAATTGCTTTCCCAGCGCATCACTTTTTACATTCCGTGATGCATGTCAACACTCACGACTAAGGGCAAGTTCATTTGAGCTTTTGGCTAAGATTTTTTTTCTTATTTTTTATTAGCATATTTGTTGAACGGTTAAACGTATTTTTTTAAAAAAAACTTTTTATATACAAGTTTTTTTAAAAAATTAAATAAATCTATTTTATAGATTTATAATAGTCAATACTTAATTAATCATACGCTAATGACACTCTTCGTTTTCCATGCTAAATAAGCTAAGCTCATTCATCTTACCTAATGACTGTTTTATACTCTCCATTCTCCATCCATAATATAAGAGATTATACCCTTTTCTAAAAAATTAAGAATTAGCAAAATGACCAGTCATGATGCAAAACATGGTAGTTAAGGAAATGAACTAGTACTAAAAAATTAGAAGGCATGAGATAAAGTAGTACACTAAAGTTAATAGATAGAAAATAAAGTATTACATTGGAATTATAAAATATCTTATGAGATAAATTTACTATTAAAGAACCTACCTTTGGCCAATCTTTGACGGAGGCCTACGGCCGTCACAAAGGTCTCACCTATTGACAAATCGAGAAACGCCCTATTAAAGATTGGGCCTCATGGTCACACCATTGATAACCACTTATCTTTGATTGACTAAATTTGTGGCCCAACAAAGGTCATCTATGACTAGCCCTAACCAAACATTGCCATCAATGAGAGGTCATGACGAGTTTTAGATAACCAACCATCAAAGATGACTATAGATGACAATAATTATCTTTGACAGGCTCTTGATAATGACCTGTCATAATTAGCTGTAGGTATATACATTGAACCTTTGTTGAAATGGTTATCTCAATCTAGTGTACTATTTATATATGAGAGGGCTAGAGGGGTGAATTTATTTTCTTTATTTGAAGATAAAATATAAATAAAGCTCTTTAGGTAATAATAAGTAAATCATGACTACAAATTTCGTAATATATACCGCAAGAGATATTATATTTAATATTTGTTCACATTTGTAGATGGATAGAAGTTGAATATATGGAAGTGATCGATTGAGCCAAGAAGTGTTGTTGCAGATTTTTTTTTAAAATATTGTAGAGAAGGAGAATAGAGAGAACCATGAATATATAACATGTCCATGTGTTAATTGCAAAAATAAGAAGATATTTGCTAAAAGAGTATTAATCCACTCTCATCTAATATGTCAAGCATTCATGAAGGATTACATATATTGGAAAGGGCATGAAGTGCAAGAGCCGTTGAATATTACAGATGAAGCGGGTGGTGGACAGAATGAGAAATAAGATAAAGATGACATGTTTATCACTTCTCCGTGGGGGTGATATGGTTGATGTTGATAATGATACTTTTAACTCAATGTTGCGTGATGTTGAGGAGCCAGCTTATAATGAGAGAGACTATGAGAAGTTTACCAAGTTGGTGAGTGATTCAGAGACACTTCTATATGCTAGATGCAAGGTAAAATACATGAAGTTATCTTCTACCTTAGATCTTATGAAGCTTAAGGCAAGTAATAAATGGACAAACAAGAGCTTCACACAATTGCTAGGTTTGTTGAAGGACTTGCTTCTTGAGGAGAATACACAAGCTAAGACAACGTATGAAGCAAAACATGTGTTTTGCTCGTTGGGGTTGGAAGTTTGAAGAATCCACACATGTCCAAATGATTGCATATTGTACTATAAGGAATATGCCGACTTAGATGCATGTCTTATATGCGCTTCTCGCTACAAGTGAAAGAGCAGTTCTGATGAAGGGAAAAGTCAAAGAAGGGTGGTCTTGTGAAGGTTGTGTGGTACCTACGTATCGCCAATCGTTTCAAGTGAAGCTTTGCTAATCCCAAGGAAGCTAGATTAGTTCATTGGCATGCAACAGATCAAATGGCCAACGATAAACTAAAGCACCATACAGATTGGATACAAAGAAGGAATATCGATAGGATATACCCTAAGTTCACATCAGACTAGAGAAACATGCGACTTTGTTTGTGTATGGATGGCATGAATACTTTTGAAGATATGAGCAATCATCACAACACTTGGCAAGTTATTATCACAAACTATAACCTACAACCATGGTTGTGCTTCAAAAGAAAGTATATTATGTTGTGCTTGCTAATCTAAGGACCGAAATAGCCTAGCAATGATATTGATGTATTCTTAGTACCACTTATCGATGACCTAGAAATACTCTGGAAAGATAGTGTGCAAACCTAGGATACATACGAGCGGGAGAACTTCAACCTACATGCCCTATTATTCTACACCATTACTAACGACCCAATATTTGGTAACTTTTCTGGACAAACCATAAAAGAAAAGAAAGCTTGCTCAAACTATAAGGAACATACACACAGTAAGTAGCTGAAGAACTCTCAAAAGATGGTTTACATGGGTCATAGGAGATGGCTCCCACTAATCACTCGTATAGAAGAATGTAGAAAAGTTTCAACAGTAACAAAGAGCTTGGCACTACTCCATAGGATTTGACCAAAGATGAGGTATATGACATGGTGAAGGATGTACATAATGAGTTGAGAAACAAAAAGAAAGCGAGTAAGATAAGAGTATGTGTACAAAAAAGCCCATATTCTGGTGACTACCATACTGCAATGATCTTGAGATCTACTATTACATTGATCTTATGCATGTAGAGAAGCATATGTGTGAAAGTTTGACTAGGTTACCGCTGAATATTCCTGGGAAGACAAAGGATGGGCTGAATTCACGTTGAGATTTATAGGACATAAAAATTCAGAGTGATCGTGACTAGTAACTAATCCGAACACATATATAGTATACCTTCCTCTAATATGCCCCACTTTTGTTGAAGGATGAGAAGATCCAAATGCTATCTTGCTTGAAGGGTATTATTGTTACTTTGGGCTATTCATCAAGGATTAGTGTAAGGTCAAGTGTCATTAGTTTAGTTTAGGTGATTAATGATAAATCTAATTGTATGAGACTAATATAATTCTTAAGTATATTTTTGTATAGTCTGTGTGGGATATGAAAATGAAAATGAGGTATATACTAAACTCCTTATGTTCTTATTTGATCTCTCTTATGGGTCCAAAATATAGAGTGAACTTCTCCATTGTCCTTCATTAAATATGTGTATATGTTTTTCATCATATTTATATGTATGTCATGCATCACTAAAAGAGAAAAAGATTGAGAGATTTATGATCAAACAAATATGAGTAATTATTGTTTTGATAGTTTGTGACAAACCATTTTTGTGGGACTAATCTCTCTCTATGAATTGGCGGATAGGTTTATTTCAAACTTAATATGAGTGAAGATAGTGATATATTCTTTGATGATGAAACTTATTCACAATGATAAAATACAAGGAGATCAAGCTAAATGTATCATTCTTTCTCTCTATCTACATATTGACATATATATGATTTCAATGTTATTGATATATTCTTCTGAGACTAATATTTTATTTGAGATCCATCATTTTAGTCTCAATTACTTTGAGAACATAGAGATCATGAAAATATATGTCTATGTTTATCTATATCAATGCCACATGCTTTCTATATATGTATAGGATAAATCCCCATTGATTCACCTTTAGTTATTTATGCACAACCTTCTCATACATACATACATACATACATACATACATACATACATACATATATACATACATATATATACATATATACATATATATATATTGTGCGCATATATTTATGTGAGCAAATCCTATATAATTGTTATGTATGTTCTAGATCATCCATGTTGTTCACTTTCTCTTTAATATTGGATTTTTGAAATTGAGCATACAAGTGAGTACATAATATTTGTTGTTAATGGATAGTCAACAAATTAATTTATATCCTTTATATGCAACCGGTTGATCATTAAGTGGAGGATGATAACCGATATATTAGGACTAATGTTTTTCTTTGAGTTGTACAAAGGAATAGGCCCTACTATGATGAAACTAGTGGATGACACTATGGTTTGACGGTTATCAAGCTAAGAACTCATCATGTTGATAAGGATGAAGTCAAGCTTGTGATAAGATGTAACTCTGGACAAAGTTTGATCAAGACCCGATATAAAGATGGTTCAACCAAATTATCACAAGTGTTAATCTTAGCTCAAGCATCAACCCCGATGTGGATAGTGCAAGACAAAGCTATAATAAAACTAAGAATGTTTTTATTAGTCTTTTGTCGGTCTTAGTGTTCGATGAAAAGACCGGATCGCTAAATAGGGACCGTAATATTTAAAGAGGTATATGAAGTGAGCAGGTGAATGATCTTGTGCCATGTTAGTTCACTTGTACATAGTGAGAGTTTTTAGCCAAGTGTGGTGATCCTTTTCTCAAGTCCCACGCAAAAAGAGAGCTGAGCATATCTAATAGGAATGAATAGTCTCTTATGGCTATGTCCACTCGAGTGCTTTTTAGAATTTAAGTCATTTCTCCTTGAGAAAAGTTGTAATTCTTGGATGGATTGTTCATTGTTTGTATAACCCTTTGAATAAGCTTTCCATAGAGTCTAAGAACGTCGAATTCTGACACCTAAGTTATCGGATATCGTTGTTTCTTGTCGGTCGGTCATGCTAAAAATGGACTGTGGTCAGACCACCTGGTGAACTACGGGATCACCCCCCAGTCTGACCGGGGTCTTCCAGAGACATTTTGACCTCACAAAAGGGGGTGCCAGTTGGACTAGGGCTAAAGGCCGGTCGGACAAGGAGTTTACAGAAAGATTTTTGAAGGTGTCAATCAGACCAAAACTAAAGGCTAGTCAGACCGGAAGTTTATAGAAAGGTGTTTGAAGGTGTTGGTCAGACCAGAACCTTAACGTCAGTCAGACCGGGATGTGTAGTAAATGCATTGCAATGGCTCTTTTTTTGACCATTGCACAAGCTAGGTAGTCGGACCGGCTCTCCCATGGCAGTCGAACTGGAAATGTCTAGAATTTAGAGGATCTCACCTCCTGGCCAGTTTGGCTTTATGGGTGTATAAATACACCCTCCCTGGAAGCAAGGGTAAGGTTTTTGGCACTTCATTACATTATTTGAGCCCTTGCAAGAACTCTCACACCCTTGAGCACTTAGATCATCTAGTGAGATGTTGAAGAGTGAGTTGAGCCAAGCCAAGTGTACTGCTGCTCACCGCCAAACCTCGCGGGGGAGGGTCTGACAGAGCCGAACGAAGGTCCGACCAAGGAGAGACGGTGGCTCAGTCACGTGAAGGCCTGAGAGATCTGCTTAGCTCCAATGCAAGTCCTTAAGCTTCAAGGTTCGAAGGTGTGCCAGTCAATGTGACCCTGTAATTGACAAGGAGAGAGGATGAGACCCGTGAGCCGGTCGGTCGATGGGCCTGTTTGACTCTCCCTATTAGCTGGGTACCGATAGGGAAGGCATCGCTCAAGCATCGGCTGAACAGCCGATGGAGGCATGAGAGATAGATGTGTGTAATACACTAGAGGACCTATCGGCCAAAGAGCCGATGACGCTCCACGGCATCTGAAGCACAGAGCAAGACTCGGTCCCCCGTGAAGCTACATGGGCCAGCAACCACGGTAACGGTGCCGTTAGGACTAGCCTCGATAGATCGGACCGAATCGAGACAATATGAGGCCGGGGACTAACGACATAGAGACGACAGAGGCCTAGACCGAACATGACAACGAAGAAGGAAAAGAGGAGGTCATCGGCTATCTACCGGCCGAACGTCAGACGTAGGCCTACACCTAAACCCATCGGCCGCTCGAGCCGATAGAGAATGAGACCCGTTAGATCTTGACACTGGCCACATCAGACATGAGCCCTAAAAAATCGGACCGAACTGAGACAATACTAGGAGGCGTCCGACATGTCCAGAGCGATCTCTAGTGGATCGATCATTGAATGATATGCGATATGGATGCGAGGCTTGCAGTGAGGATCGGCTACTCACTCTAATGAGATGCCGCGTGAAGATCCGCCATCACCGATCTCATAGATTGAACCTAACCGATGTAGCACGAGACCGTTGATGGAAGAGCAAGCCTAATGCATTGGTGAGCCTTGCGCGGACGTGATGCGATACGCCTGATTGGGCTACAAGGAATCGTAGAAAAGACACACCGGCTGCAAAGCCGATGATGCTCCAGATATAGTAGGCGATGAACAAGAAGTGGTGCCCGATCCTCCCACAGCACGAGACCCGTCGCCCACCATGGTGACGCCGCTAGTACCAATCTCGAAGATCAAACCTAACCAAGACAGTACAAGACCGAGGCCAACGGCAACGGGAAGGCGGACACCAGATCGATCGTGCTGAAAGAGGATGGAGAGAACCCATCGTCTAGCTGAGCCGATAAGAGGACCTCTCTGAAGATATGCATGCATCGACTAGAAGACCGATGCACTAGACATGACGTCTGATGGAAGTCTCTCAAGACGAGTGCGTATCGGCTGAGAAGCCGATACGCTGGGCGTGTTGCTCAAGGTATAGATAACTCATCGGCTAACCACTCCGATGAAACGTCGGGCAGAGACCTATAGGCCTACGGCTCAAATCTACTATCGGTAGCCTCGTAGGTCAAACCTAACCGATGCAGTATGAGACCGACAATGATAGAGAGAGCTTGGTAAATCGATAGATCTCGCACGAACGTGATGCGGTACATTCGATCTGATTAAGAAGTCGAACCTAACCGATACAACCTTAGACAGAGCAAGATATACCGGGATAGTGGTGAAACTTACCCCTTCACCGGAGAACGAACTTAACCGATTCAGCCCTGTGTCGAGAGCTAGACCCCATCGGTAAAAACCTAGACAAGCTAGGGTGGCAATGCACCGAAATTATATTGATTGATTGATTGATATCTTACAGGCTTTCAAGGGGTCTATATTTATACCCTGTCATTACAAAGTCCGACGTGGTTACAACATGCATCAGACGTTATTTCCTAAAAAATATAGAAGGAAAATATTTCTAAGAAAGTTAACTGAACTAACTAAACCTTCCTATTATAAGATATGATTTACATAGATAAATTACCCTGCCGTGAGTTCCACGGCTCCTCCTCAGACTCGGCCTTATTTGGATAGTCTTCTATAATTAGACCGAATCATTTCTCGCTTCCTTCAATCAGCTTCTTTCCTATAGCAATCGGACTCTTCTTTACTAAACCGATCGTTTTTTCCAATCTTTCCCTAGGCTTACCAAATTTTGGCATTAATAACTGCTTCATTTTTAGAGCTAGTGTGGCATTTGATCATCCACAGCAAGCATCCTAGACTTGTTACTCTAAGGTTTTACCTCCTAGATGGCTTGGAGGAGTTTACCCAGTGACCTCTCCAAAGGAGTTTATGGAGGAGGTCCAGTGGTTGATTGTCAGTAGCTTGGTGTTCGCCATCTCCGGAGTAGGGGAAGAACAAGCCCTAGCGATCGAGGCTTGTGTGGACCACTTTGGGACCGGCTCCTATCTTGCCCATCTCTTGATGAGGAGATTCAAAGACTTAATGGCTTGAGTAGTAAAGTTGGGCTCGTCTCAACGGGGATTAGAAAACTGGCAAGTGTTCGAACCTCGAGTGAAAAATCGTTTCTCTTACCTCATTTACTTTGCTATATTTACTTTGAGCAAGTTTACATACTAGAAATTAGTTGTGCTAATATCACCGTAGACTTGTAAATCTCAACACAGGCTAAGCTTCTTTGTGTAAATAGTTGAAACCAGTTGATTTAGGCTTTCAATTGTGCAAAATTTGTTTTGGTTCTCTACCACATATAAAACCCATTTTTAGCTAAAAGTTTTTTAAACCGCCTATTCACCCCCCTCTAGTCGGCCTACTTGATCCTACAATTAGTAACTTCATTTCGATGGACGATCTAAAACTGGTTGGAATGAGGTCCCATGATTGTCATGTACTAATCACATATCTCCTACCAGTTGCTATGAGGAATATTCTGCCAATCAAGGTTTGTCACATGATTATGCATTTGTGCTCCTTCGATGCCATTGGTTAGAAGGTTATTAATCCAGAAAAACTTGATGCCATACAAGCAGATATTGTCAAAACCATATGTCATATGGAGATGCATTTTCCATGTCCTTTTTTGATATCATGGTTCATCTCGTCATCCATCTTATAAAACAAACAAAAGTATGTGGCCCTGCTTTCCTAAGGGGATGTACCCATTCGAAAGATTCATGGGGATTTTGAAGTCGTAAGTTCGTAATAAAGCCAAACCAGAAGGAAGCATTATTGAAGGTTACACGACTGAGGAAGTTATTGAGTTATGTGTCAATTACATGTCTAAAACTAATCCAATTGGAGTTCCTAGGTCTCGTCATGAAGGAAAGCTCTCAGGTGTAGGCACCATAGGAAGAAAAAGAATTGTCCTCAATCAAGTCACCTATGCTCAAGCCCATGTCACTATCCTCCAACATATGGCAGAAGTTGTGCCATACATTGAAGAGCATTTAGCAAAGATCTAAAAGAAAACATGGGCCAACTAGATATATGGATCAACGAAGAGTGTTAACTCTCGTTTCAACAAATGGTTTAAGGATCGTACTAGAACCCAACTAAAACACTTACATGATTGGCGGCAGGCCCATCTTGGGATTTTAACATATGGTAAGGATATGATATTAATGGATATATATTTTACACCATCAAATAAGATAACAAGATCACAGTACAAAAGAACAGGGTCTGTATATAGACATTTCAAGATCAACTTGGGTCCAGCTCATACTACGGCTTCATATAGCAGATCTAGGAGCTGAACTATGCAAAGTTCAAACTGACGTTGTTTCATTGCCACTGGGTTAATCTACATGGAGGAGTTAAGGTCGATAAGAAAGCTTTCACACTTGTTGATCTAGGCAAGGTCGGATATGTGGATGAACCATTTGGTCTTGAAAAATAAGTTGTGCAAATCTTCTATATAAAAGACCCGACAAACAAAAAAAACTACACATCCATGTAGGCCAACACATAGAACTAGATGAACACATGGAAGAGGAGGTTGTGTATATACGTTCAAATCACTAGGAAGATATATTTATGTAATTCAAGACTTGTAATAATTTGAATCGCATTTTGTATGTATATTCACATCACTATCAAATGCATTGTAGTTACAACACAATGAATAAACTCTATGTAATGTAATGCAGTGCAAAGAAATACTTACCTACTATGTTTGCTAGCTAAGCTTCTTTACGCTGAAATGAAAGTATGACTGTATGAGACTTGAGAAGTGTGAGAGGCATATTTAAAGTGTCTTAAAAAAACCAAATAAGTCAACAATTGTCACCCACAGCAAATTTGCATATAGAAAACCAAAAAAGAACATAGTCAAAGAAAAGTCAAAGGTAGTCAAGTCATCTCCATCGAGCCACAAACAAAGCCTGTCATGGCTGACTAAAGTCTAACAGGCTCTATTTGGAGCCTGTCAAAGATGACCTAACCTTCAACGGGCCACAAACAGAGCATGTCATGGATGAGCCACCTTTGACGGGCTATGTTTGGAGCCTGTCACGAATGATGCACATTTATAACAGGGAAACCAACACATCAGTCATGGATATGCTTGACTGGCTTTTGACCATATCTAGGGTTAGAGCCACACATTTCACCATCATACTTCACACTTTGCGCCACTGCAGCCCTAGCCATCGAGCCCATATCCACCACTATTGACGAGACCCTAGCCAACACCATGCACCAGGATTACAATCCCCTCCACCCACCGTCGACGCCACTGCCACAGCAGTAGCAGAGAGAGTACAGTGCTCTCCACCGTCTCTGCTACCACAATCGACGACGACGACCCCAAGCGGTGGACAAAATGAGCATCGGGCTCCCCACCGTCGCCACCACCGTAACCAACAATCACAACCCGAAGCGTGGACAAACCGAGCACCAGGCTCCCCACCGCTGCCACTGTCGCAACCAACGATGACAACCCCGAGCGACACCGACAAACCGACTCTACTCCTCCTCCACCAGGTTCACTATTTCTGAAGGTGAGCATCCCTGATACTACCTTGTCGTCCTCACACGCACTTTTGCTACATATTTGCTCAATCCAGTTCGTCCTCGTGAGTTATTTTGATAATTTTAGGGAGTTCTATTTTGATGTATAATTTTTTAGAATTTGAATGTATGACTTAAGGAATTTAGTTTGGGTTATTTATGAATGACTATGTGAATGTGATGTGAATAATGATTTCTAGGATATTTGGATGATTTTAGGGAATTCTATTTTAAATGTATATTTTTTTAGAATTTGAATGTATGTCTTAGGGAATTTAGTTTGAGTTATTTATGAATGAATATGTGAATGTCATGTGATCAATGATTTCTAGGATGTTTTGATGATTTTAGGGAGTTCTATTTTTGATGTATAATTTTTTGGAATTTGAATGTATGACTTAGGGAATTTTATTCGAGTTATTTATGACTTAATAATTTTATAAAATTCAATTAAGAATGTATGACTTACAGAATTTCTAAAATATCGTCCAGGAATTATATGAATTTTAGAAATATTTTTTCATCAATACATATGACTTATGGATATGTCTTATCAACAACTAACAATGTCGGCCACAACTAGCATAACCACCTCAAGCCGCAACCCTAGGATACAAAACAGGCTACCGGATACCATATTAACTATCACGGAGATTGACAGAACAGGAACTCTAGTAGCACCAAGGTCAGTGGTTAAGAAGTTCTTTAGTGGATGCTGAGAACCTAGGAGGCAATACTTTAGCATCCTGCATAAGGACATGGACAAGGTGATAGCTGCGGAGAAGATAGAAGTGTGGACAAGGTTCAACGAATGCTTCCTGTACCCACCAAAAGATGAGGATGCTCTAAAGCATAGGGAGTTCCAAAAGATGGATACGGCTTGGAAGAATCTCAAGAAAAAGCTTGTTAACGAGTTTATACACAACCCCATTCACCCAACACCATTCCACGAGTATCCTGATATCATGCCACAAGACTAGGATGAATTTGTGGCTTTAAAAACCACACCTGAGTTCCAAGCAATTAGCAAGGCATAGATGTAGCTATAGGCTAGAAATGAGCACCTATATTAGCTTGGCACTGGTGGGAACATTGGGAAGAAACAACAATGGCGGAGGGAGGATGAGGTTGCAATAGATTCTAACACCCTACCCCCATTTGCTGACATCACTGAAGAATGGGCAAGGAATTAGGCAAGGGCACAGAGGAAAGTAACTCTAATGGAACTGGTACCTTTCCAAACCTAGCTGATATCCAACTCTACGGGCAACATGTGAGTTATCGCTGCATATCATTTAAATTTTCTGATTATATTAGCAATGCTCTAACTTGTAGGTTGCTTTAATTGCTAAGCAACGGTCTTCACAAGATGAAGTCCAGTCGATGAGGCGCAAGGATGACATCCTCACAAGGGTGCTTGGTAATCCTAAACACCCTGGCTGGACAAGAGGAATTGACTTTGACATGGCATGAAAGATTGGGATGGCTAAGTATAGCGTGCAATACACGAAGCAAAAACTAACTAAGGCGCAAAAAGAAGCCCATATGAAAGAACAACTGAAAGAGGAGGTGAAGGAGAAGCTTAGCCAGGAATCCAACGCAAAGCTGGTAGAGGTTAAGGCTAAGCTCAGGATAGAGACGCTATAGAAGAATGCCACCAAACCCTAATCCGTCGGTCCAATAGAAGTGAGCCTGATGCAATGGTGAAGTAGTTGTGCATCAACTAGGATGGCTCAAGAACATCCACCAATTCTTATTGTGGTCGACCAATTAAATGTAAGATCAATAAATAATTTACGCTTGTTTTAACTAGTCCTTGGAATCTATCTTCTTCTAAACACATGTCTTAATTATACACAGGGCATAGCCAATTACATCCTATAAGTTAGAGTGACACCAGTATTCTACTATGATGTCGTCGAGGGCCAAGCTTACAAGCCAACTCCGGACACTAAAGTAGTACGGATTTGGTGGCTGGACATGTAAAGGTCCAAGTTGATGTGGTTAAGGATAATTGGGTTAGCTAATCTCTATAGATCTCACCAACTGATGACATAATGATGTTGGGCGATGCTCATGGGACCTTTATATAATGGCCCAAAGACCTAATTGTCATAAAGATGGCTCTAATGTCAACTCAACCCAGCGCTCAAGTAGTAGGCCCATCTCGCCTAGTTCCTCTAGCTCAAGCTCTTTCAACTCCTATGACCATCGAAGCACCACCGACCATCAAAGCTCTATTAAGATTCCTTGGATTTTGATTTTGACTTCCATGAACTTGACTTAGATCCTCCTCCTTCCAAAAAAACCAAGGCTAATTTCATCACCACAAATGGTAGCTAGCAGAAAGCCTGTAAAAAGGGAAAAAGAAAAGGAAAGATGCAAGAGTCGTCATTTGCTCCCAAGAGGCTAAACCTAGATAAGGAGGTATCGTTGGCTCCAAAGAGCGTAGCTTTAAGTACATTCAAGCTAGACTTTCCATTGGTTGCAGACAATGAATTAGCTAACACCGATATTGCTTGACGAGAGCTACACTTATAGTACATGGAGAGGATGAACTCGAAGAGAGAATAGAAAGATGCCTATAGTGGATCATCATAACCAAGAGCCCTTTGTGTTATCATCCGGTTTCATCATAGTGGGCTTCGATGATCTTTACAACCTCTTCAAGCTATGAGGGGTGGATATGGGCTTGCTAAAGTACTACTCTCGTTGTAAGCATTTCTTCTATATAATTAAAAAAATAAAATGTGCTCTTTGTCTAGGGTAACGGAGTAAAGTGTGAATTTGCAAATAGACAACCAATGAAGTTTGTCTTTTCTGTAACTTCGCCTTAGATCACCATCTTCGTGCCTAGTATGGTATGCTAACACGGTGTGTCCCTATCGGGTGATGTGCGCACTATGCACTACTATAGTGGCATATCTGTTAGGAGCATCTTTGCAAACAAAACATGCCTCCCAATCACTATATGGATTTAGTCAGCGTTATAGACCAAACACCAGCATCTAGTCAGCATTTTGTCTTCTAATGAAAAAACAATTGTTGATATGTTATGATTTCCAAGTGCTACATTTCGAGCATCAACGAATTTTTTTAAAAAAAATGCACTCAAAATCGAGTAAGAAAGACACTAAGCAAAACGATGGAGGCCGAACTTACACTCTCCAACTGTGATGGCTTCGGCTAAGTTCTATAGGCCTACTTCGTTCATTGCCACACTTTAAGTACATGTTTAGTAAGTATATGTTTTTGGAACTCAGCTAAGTTTTGGTTTTCTAATAGAAAATTTTAGCGTAGTTTGCATATTGTACCTATTATAGACAAGGCAATTTTTGCCTAGACAAAATTCCTTATAAATTTTCGCCTACCCTGTGGTAACACTTCCTTCGGAAAAATTGGAGACGAGGATCGGATGTTAACTATCATGGCTCGAGATATAATAGCTTGTGATTCCCTTGGTTCTAACGCCTATGTGTCGAGACTTCAATTCCTTGGCATCCTTTTGGTGCAGTTTAGCCTTTTTCTTTTTCATGCAAAAGCACGTGGTGATGAATAAATCTGCATTTCTTAGCAGAAAGATTAATTGGCTTTTATTTATCAAGCATCACTTGAAAGCCTTAAAAAAGAATCAAGATGAGGTCAAAGTAATGCTTCGATTGGCTGGCCGATCGCTTTCGATGCAGGAGTGTGTCAACAAAGGGGTGCTTAATTAATTTCCTTCCAAGAGTAAATCATTTTTCGTGCTCATTAAGCACGTTGTGGCTAGCCTGCAACATTGGTCTATGGTCGTACCTAAGTCATTGCTTCTTAAATGATAATTTGGATGTGATATCAATCGGTCCTGCTTGGGATATTATGATCTTTTCTTTTTCTGGACCAAGTGCAATGTTGACACTACATATGAAAGTGCCCCAATATCTCGTACAATGCTGTCCTGATTGCAAATGATACAGTACTAATACTCCATTTGATTCGGCGAGCATCATTTTATTTTTCTTAATGGTCATTATGACGATAGCTACAGTACTTAATGGAATTACAAATTATTGTTGCTTGACAGCATTGTATTAACTGGGACTTCAGTTAGACAATAATCTTGTTTGATGTAACAGTGTGCCGGTATATAAACAATCTACTTTGCAAATAACGGTAGTATTATGGTAATATTCTTTTCTGATTTTGGATTTTGTATTTTAGTTTGCACTCTTTCCAAGCTCTTAAACAAATCGTTATGTGCAAAATGTTTCTATAAATATTTTCTTGAAATGCTTTTCCAAAATATTTTTTAACTTTATAGTAGTTAATTTATTCATTTATATAATAAAAATCAGATTATCCATTAATTTTAGCTCTCCATGTTTAATGTACTACGTAATTTACTTTTAAATATATATTTCATTATTTATCTTAAATAAAAATTTTATAAAAATATAAAAAATATATGTCATGTACCTCTAATAATAAAATAAAACATAACAACTAAATGATACTTATGTAATTTTTTAAATAAGATAAAACTTATGCGCAAAAGACAATAGTGTTGTATATTAAAAAATCAAAGGTGTACGCTAAGTAGAGGTCACATAAAACTACTACTCATAATAACACAATATTATTATTATTATTAAGGTTTATTTTGAATCTCCTTTAAAGCAATGTTTTTATTTTAAAACGGATAATTTTACATTGTTGTAGTTTAGATCCAACAGCTTCTTTTATACACATTAATGATATAAGACAAATCAGTTCTGACCCACCAACAAACTCCCAATCTATATGCAGGCATATCGGTGCCAGAGCGGTGACTGACATCCTTACAAAAGAGAATCAGGTAGTCCAAACTAAAAAATATCAAATTATTCGGTCAAAGTAAAAAAGTAAAAAAGATTAATTTAAGCATGGTTGAAAATGAAACTTGGGTAATAAAATGTAGTTACATGAGCAGCTAAAAGCTTTCTAAAATGCTGATTAGATGTGCATCGTATCGATTAGCAACCCACGGAGCAATATACTATTGCTTTTTTCGCAATTTTCTTATGAAAACAAGAACACAAATAAACACATATCCATTTTTTCTCTTAACAGCAGTATAATAAATGCACGTGTTTCCTAATCTCTAGTAGTAGCAAACTAGATTTTTTTTTCAGTTTTCCACGCTCTATGCATCGTGCTGTACGCTGAGAGAAGTTCAGATAAAACTAAAGCCCTAGTAGATCCATTGGCAAGCATAAGAACCATGTCGCAACCAAAACTCAAAACAAATGGGTAATAGATTACAAGAGTAAAGCTTCCTTTATAACTCTTTCCGTCCAAAAAAATATAAAGCATACTTGTTTTCAACAAAATTAACATTTATTTAAAAAGTTTAACTAATAATTGAACTACCTGTATATGTCGAATGTTATGCATGTGGTATAGGTACGTGTTTGAAATTACTTTCATACAATATTAATTTTTTAGTTTCAAATAATTTATAATGATAGAAAAATATTGGCTCTGCTTTTAGCTTACTAATAACTTATTACAATAGGTCAGACCGAGCCCAGAATAAAAGGTTGGATTAATAATAAAGTACTGGATCGTTCGCTGCACGTGCAGTGGGGGAGGGAGAGGACGACTTCGTTTTTACAACATTAGAAATAAACCATTCCGGAAATTAAATTTTAAAACTTAATTTTTTTTCAGCATTTGATTTTATATCGCTAACTACAAATAAAATATATAATGTCTTATTTATATTTATTTTCACTTATGAGCTGTAACAGCTTATAATCAACCGAGGGAAATAATGAAGCTATAATTTCAAACACGGTGTAAAAAAAACTTATACACCCTATCTTTTTTAATGGAGAGGGCAGTTTAAAAAATAAAATTCAAAAAGGTAACCGTCGACACTTACATTACTGGTGACAGTGACAAATATGCATGTTCTTGGCAGTGCCTAGCATCATGTTTACTAGTAAAAAAAATTGACCAAGAACAAAATTGAATGGCCGAATTTCCAGACACCGCCCAATCTTTTAGACGAGTCATTGTCAAAGAAATTCGGCGAAAACGGTTTTTGTTTCTCCGGCTACGATTATTCGGAGGCCATTTTAAAAGCCGGGACGTCGTTAGTTGAACCTCCCAAGCATGGTCAGCAAGGAGAGGTGCTGACGTGGTAGTGGATGGGATGGGGCCCACCTCGCTGACCAATGCTGTGCCAGGGTGCAATTCCCTGTCCCCAAGGTTTGGATATCTCAAGAAAAAGTGTACGAGTCAAAAAGGAAAAGGAAAAGGTTTTGCCGAAAATTTGGAGAAAGTGTGTTGTTTTTTTAATCTTATTGTGAATGTAACTGACGTGTACTCCTATAAATGGGAAAAGAAGACTATATGCAATGTTTGGTCTGTAATAATTTTGCACGGCAATTGGGAATAGGTTTTTTCTTGTGAACCGTGGAGGAACTTGTCACTCTTCCTCGCCCCGTCAACCGGCGGCACCTGCCTGCTGCGGCGGATGTGCCTGCTAGTGGTGGCGTCGGGGTGGTACGAGGAGGTGGTGGCCTACTGTGGTTATGGACGGTAGCCAAGATTGAGGCAGACTGCAGATTGCCTTCGTCTACTTCCTCACTATCATCAGTAAGCTATGAAGGACGGTACGGAGATCCGTGGAGGCATGGAAAACACGGAAAGCAGCCAGCCAGGGCCGACTCTATACGTAGACGGTATGAATCGGGCTACGGGACAACCAAATCTGAGGTCACGTCGCCACACAAAGATGATGTCTTCATGTCTTGGGATGAGCTTTCAAGATAAAAATCAGTTTCGGATGTTCAAACAACGATATCCTAGATATCGTAACCTTCGTGGAGACGTCGCGTGCGGCGTTCCGGTCAGATCAGTTTTAGTTACTCTTCAGCATTATGTCTTCCGCTTTGTTTGACTTCAGTCATCAACAGTGATGTGAGTAAAATTCGACGTTCACAATGATTGTATGTTGTTTTCGGATATTTTATTTCTTGGTTTGAAAAATATAAAAACTATATGGAAGAAACAACCATTACAGTAATAGTTAGTCAACAACTATAGTTTGTATTATCTCTATCTTTATACTGGTGTTATAAGTAGTTTTCTTATTTTTATCAAACTATAAAAATTTATAATTCACACTCATTTGACAACTATAGCTTCTGGAAATAAATTTCATTATCTAAATAAAATAAAATAAATGTAATTTAAACAATGAGAATTGATTAGAGCTATTTCGTCAATGTTGGTGAAAGAGACAGGACCAAACATATAACATGAATAGCTTTAATATCGCGACCAAAAAATCTCTTCAATTCTGCTTTTTATGACCGGTTGTTGGACCGAACTGTCCGTAATTATTGATGAATACATGAAATGCATCGTACACGCTGTTTGGCATCTTATTAGAGCTTGTTTGTCTAACCAATGGACACCCCAAATCCCTTCGAATTTGTTTGGATTCATAGGAACCCGTGATGAACTGTTATGATAATAATATAACTATCTACTATTACAACTGTTATGATGATATTGTAAAAATTTAGTTTATCGCTTCTTAGAGGCGTCGTATTGAAGTCTCCTCATTGGTGTGGTGTTCCGACGGGATCGGTTTCAATGGTTATAGTGATAGCAGACAACTGATTTCAACTAATTTATAGTTTAGTTATTGTTTAGTATTATATCTTCTGCTTTGGTTCGACTGCGGTTATCAACAGTGATTTGAGCGAAATTTGATTGTCAATGTTGTTTTCAGATATTTTGTTTCTTTGTTTAAGAAATATAAGAACTACTTATAACAACATATGCAAGTCACAAGAGAAACAACGATTATGATTAGTTTGTATTATCTCTATCTTTACGGGCGTTTTAAATAATTTTCTATTTTTTTAATCAAACTGTAAAAGTTTGTAATTCGCACACATTCAACTTGTAACATTGTAATAATTGGTTATAATTTAGGTGAAAATGAATTCTATTATCTAAATAAAATAAATGTAATGTAATTTAAACACTGCAAATTGACTAGAGCTATTTCGTCAATGTTGGTGCAAGAGAGAACACCAAACATATAACATGAATAGCTTTAAATATCGCGACCAAAAAATATCTTCAATTCTGCTTTTATGACCAGTTGTTGGACCGAACTGAATTATTGATGAATACATGAAATGCATCGTACAGGCTATTTGGCATCTTATTAGAGCTTGTTTGGCTAACCAACGGACACCCCAATTCCCTTCGAATTTGGTTTGGATTCATAGGAACCCATGATCGAACTGTTACGATGATAAGATAACTATCCCTACTATAACTGTTATGATGATATTATGTCTCGGGGGTGGACTTTCAAGATAAAAATTTAGTTTCGTATGTTTGAAATAGCGATGATATCATCTTAGATGTCGGATGTTTGAAATAGCGATAACTATAGAAATTATAGAGGCGTATTGAAGGTCGGATATTTAAAATAGCGACAACTATAGAAATCGTAACTATTTTAGAGGCGGTCGTATTGAAGGCTTCTCCGACATTCCAGCTAGATCGGCTTCAATAGTTATGGTGATGATAAGATTTGGTTAGACAATTGATTATAGCTTAATTGTTCTTTAGCGTTATATCTTTTGGTTTGACTTCGGTCATCAGTGAAATTCTATCATCAGAATGATCGGATGCTATTTTTAGATATTCTGTTTCTTGGTTTGAAAAATATAATAACTATTTACAACTTACTAAGTCATAGGAGAAACAACGATTATGTAGTTACTCAGCAATTACATATGAACGTTTGTATTATCTTTATTTTAGACTGATGTTTTAAGTAGTTTTTTTTATTTTTTTATCAAGCTGTAAAATTTGTAATTCACACCTATTCGACTTGTAGCACTGTAATAATTAGCTATAGGGAATAAATTCCATTATCTAAATAAAATAAAATAAATGTAATTTAAACACTGCAAATTGATTAGAGCTATTTCGTCTATGTTGGTGAAAGAGAGAGGACCAAACATATAACATGAATAGCTTTAATATCGCGACCAGAAAATGTCTTCAATTCTGCTTTTTATGACCAGTCGTTGGACCGAACTGTCCGTAATTATTGATGAATACATGAAATGCATGGTACACGCTGTTTGGCATCTTATTAGAGCTTGTTTGTCTAACTTTTCACACCGGAACCTGGCACGAGCACGCCGACGTCTGAGAGATCTGCTTAACTCCAGTGTAAACCGGTTGGCTTCTCTCCATCACTCGAGGTACATGCGTCGGAGGCCATGGGTTTTACGTCGGCTCCGACGTGATGGTACGGGTATGGACGTGTCAATCAATTTGACCCTATAATTGATAAGGAGGTGAAAACAAACGGATCAGTCAAACGATGGGCCGATACGAGCCCTCGCTATCGACTGGCTGTCGATAGGATCGAGTTATTCATCGGCCACGTCCGAATAGCTCCTGTTATCGACTAGTCGCCGATAGTAATCAGGACGGCCTTCCATCAGCTGGGAATCCAATGTAGGCGTAGACAGATATTGACAAAGGATAGGATGCCTCTAGGTGTAGCAAACGTGAGGCCTTGATTCATCGGCCGTAGAGCCGATGGAGGCATAGGAACGTACTCAGAGAGTAGCAAGGCGCGAAGTGGCAAGGATTCGTATAAAAGAGACCGGCTGCAAAGCCGATGCCGCTCTGGAGATGGTAGCATGAGACCCGTCTCCCGCCGTGATGATGCTATCATTGACACTGAATCTCGAAGATCGGACCTAACCAAGACAGTACGAAAACAAGGCCAAAGGCGACGGGACGATAGACGTCGAATCGATTGTGCTGAAGTAAGGGTAAAGCAAACCCATCGGCTAGCTAAACTGATGAGGACGTCTCTCTAAAGACAGGCGCGCATCGGCTGGAAGGCCGACGCGCTTGGCGTGTCACTCAAGGGAAAGTCTCTGAAGACCTAGCGTGTATCGGTCGAGGAGCCGATACGCTAAACGTGATGCTCAACGTATAGATAACTTATCGGCTAGCAATCTGATGAAACGTCGTACAGATACCTAAAGGTCTAAAGCTCATTTCACCACCGGAAGCCTCGTAGGTCGAACCTAACCAATTTAGCACGAGACCAACGACAACGGAGAGAGCTTAATAGACCGATAGATACTGCACGGATGTGATACGATACATCCCATCGGTCTAAGAAGTCGAATCTAACTGATGCAGGCTTAGACAGAACAAGACATATCGAGATAGTGGCGAGACTTACCCCTTCGCCGTAGATCGGATCTAACCGATGCAGCCCCATGTCGAGAGCCAGATTCCACCGATAAAAACCTAAATAAACTAAAGTGATGATGCATCGAAATTGTATTGATCGAAGGATTGACGATGATTACATATTTTCAGGGGTCTATATTTATACCCTGAGTTTACAGAGTCTGACACGTTTACAACCATCAGACGTTATTTCCTAATAAGGATAAAGAAAAATATTTATAAGAAAGTTAACTAACTAATACCCTACCGTCAACTATGTCTATTCCTCAAATTCGATTTTTATCTTGAATAATCTTTTATTATAGGATCGAATATTTTCTTGTCTCAATCCGATCGATTTTTTATCTGTAACAATCAGACACCTCTGCGTCTCAATTAATCGTCTTTTCAATTTATGACTTTTTAAATTTTGACGTTAACTAACCAATCTACACCCCAATTCCCTTTCGTATTTGGTTTGGATTCATAGGAACCCGTAATGACTGTTATGATGATAATATAACTATCCTACCATAATTGTTAACTGTTACGATGATATTATGTCCTAGGGTTCGGCTTTAAATGTAAAAATTTAGTTACGAATGTTCGAAATAGCATAGGAGATATCTTAAATGTCGTGACATTAAAGGCTCGTTATTGGTGCGGTGTTATGGCCGGATCGTGATGGTAAAATCTGGACAACTGATTTATAGCTTAGTTGTTCTTTAAAGTTATATCTTTCACTGTAGCGAAATTCGATTGTTATAATTGGATGATGTTTTCGGATATCTTATTTCTTGGTTTGATCAATATAAAACTAATTACAAGTTGCAAGTTACATGAGAAACAATGATTATACATGATTATACAACTATAGATGAAAGTTTGTGTTATCTAGTGTTGTTTTAAGTAGTTTTCTTATATTTTTATCAAGCTGTAAAAATTTGTAATTCACACCCATTAGACTTGTAACACTATAATAATTGGCTATAACTTGTTTAGAATAAAGGCGAGAATAGATTTCATTATTTAAATAAAATAAATGTAATTTAAACATTGCAATTTGATTAGAGGTGAAAGAGAGAGCGCCAAACATATAACATGAATAGCTTTAATATCACGACCAAAAAAATGTCTTCAATTCTGCTTTTTATGACCAGTTGATGGACCGAACTGTCCGTAATTATTGATGAATACATGAAATGCATCGTACACGCTATTTGGCATCTTATTAGAGCTTGTTTGGCTAACCAACGTACACCCCAATTCCCTTCGAATTTGGTTTGGATTCATACGAACCCGTGATGAACTGATATGATGATAATATAACTATTCTAAAGTAAGTTCTTAACAGTTGGAGAATGGAGAGCATTTTCTTGTCTTTTTTTTTTGAGATGGGAGAATGGAGATCAACATGTGAATGAAGCCTAATTTCATAATTCTGGAAGGTAAATTAAAGGAGAGATGACACCAAGGAAAACAAATTCTGCCACGGATCTTTCACTAGGCCTAGCTAGACCAACCACAGACCAATTCTTCGAGATTCATA
This sequence comes from Oryza coarctata, assembly GCA_030770085.1. Taxonomy (NCBI): domain Eukaryota; kingdom Viridiplantae; phylum Streptophyta; class Magnoliopsida; order Poales; family Poaceae; genus Oryza; species Oryza coarctata. The sequence goes on from CM061471.1 coordinate 14,847,028, forward strand.
GTAGAATACTTCGGCCCAGTGTTTCAAGTCTGGGCGGCCCAACATTATATGGGCCTATCCGGTCCAGTTGGGCAACGGTACGAAAAAACTCAGAGCCAGGCCGGCCGAGCGGGCCTGCTTGACGGCTGCTTCGTCTTCAAGCACTACACACGCTGTGACCGGCGAGACGCGCGGCAACGACGGCGGTGGGAGGAGAAGGGGGCTGCCTGCCGGCGGCGAGGTCGAGGGCGCTGGGAAAGCAGGGACCATCCTCCTCAGTCCTCGGCACAGGCTGCCGCATGCGTCGGCCTCGGGGACGGTAGGAACCCACTCCCTCTCCTGGATTAAACCCTACACCCCGCTCTCGCTCCCGCTGCTTCAGTGTAAACTGGGCAGAATTTCTCGCTGCAAGCTAGATTTGTGACGTGATTCCTTTACTACGGATGATCAGATTGATGCAGACGCTGGTTGATGGGCCGATCGATTGAAAACACGGAGAGATTGATACAAATTTCGAAGCAAAATCAGCAGATTGGTAAGTCGCTGCGAGATTAGTGCAAAGGGCTCATGTTATCTGCCTGTGATTTCAGTAAAACTTTTAGCGAATCATGATAAAATGCTCTTCATATTATATGCTCGGTCGTAGCGAATGCCTGATTTACACCAACCATGTGCTAGGATGCGATGTGTGACTTGATCACAAGTTGACTGATTCGTATTGATGTACTCTGCAGGATCGTGGTCTCAGATCTTCAATATTTGTTTACCATGCCTATACCCATTTTATAGTCGTTTTACTGTCGACCTGAACTGAACTGCTTTTGTGACTCTGCTTCTGCGGTTTACGCTCCCAGGTATGTCATTCAATCTAATGCTGGCTAGCTTAATTAACTTGCAAAGTGTAACCTTGATCTTTATGAACCCTTGTTCAACAAGATTTAATCATTATCTTCCATGACATATTAAACGGCTTTGTGCTTCAGTTGAAGACAAAAAACTATCTATTTTTTCCTATCAATCTCTCTCACTCTGTTGGAAAAGATGTGTCATGATAAGCTTAATCTTAACTCAGCAATAGGTTCCTTAAAAAGGACGGCATGTAACTTGCTAATTACGGTTGAAGATCCCATTGGGGGGCGTACTGTGAATGTGAACTGCTGCATAGGGGGAGCGAAAGTGTTTCATCCTAAAGGAAGAGGTCTTTTTAGATAATATTAATTAGAAGGATATGTAATTTCTGGTTTCTATATTAACTAGGGAATTCGGGATACACACATCAGTTTAAATGTAGGAATCAATATTTGCCTCATGAGTAGAGTAATGTACTTATGATTCTACCACCGCACTTATGCATCATATAATGAATAGGTTAAAGCAATGTTTGCATAGAATTTGAATGAACTAAAATGAAACTAAAAATTTTGAGCTTCTTGTGACATGATCAAAATAGATCTTTTCTTCTTTGGTAAATTCAAGAGACATTACAACTCAAGGCCCCGGCGTTTGTATCGCAAGGATTTTCTTTAAAAAAATGTGATTCCTGCATGATACCATAAAATTTTCATGTTCCAAAAAGAATGGAACCTTGGAGAGGTTCCAAAGAACTTCTATGCATATCTTCCCTAGCAAAATCTCACTGCATAAGTAAAAGAAACAACCTCTCTAGTAAAATTTATTTTTTATGAACAAGTACCCGAAGGTAACATAAGGCTTGTTTAGTTATAAGCCAATTTTTGTGATATCAAAATTTTAGGAATTTCAACAGTATCAAATGAATGTTTGGCTTGCTACCAATTTTTACCCAAACTAACTCAATATATCAAAACTTGCTAAGGTTTTAGCACTATCAAAATTTTGGTAGGACAAAAATTGGTTTCAAATAAAACAAACCAGTTATTCTAATATCTTAACACCATTGAGATATTAGAAGATACCATAAATTAACAGGTACTTTTCAATAGTACTTCTCAAAAACCGAAGAATCAATAAAGCAGGGCAGGGCCATCGGCTTCCATGATTGAAAGCATTTCGTTCCGTTGGTGTTCTTCCCGATGTAACCAAACATCGTGATGGCCCAAGCAGCACCAATGCCAGTAATGCCGTGTAGCCATGGAATGATGGCGGAGCCCGGTGCATCATCGACCATAGAAATCCATGGAGCACCTAACCATGATGAGTGACTCACTCTCACCCACATACAAGATGGGAAAACTACTCCGTCAAAGGGCACGGTTCATGCGACATGCCAATTAAGGCATGTGTTATGATTCTACGAAATGACGGGGCATGCTTTCTCTGCATGATATAACTGTGCGTTGATCATGATTACCACGCAAAGAGACATGTTCATTGCAATGCTAGGGAGGCAAGTAATCTAGAGTACATGATATTGCAGTTCATACATTCGGTAGCAAGGTGCACTTTGTTTAACTTGTCGCTTGCTATCCCTGGTATTATAATTTTGAGTAAATACGTCGGGTACTCTAACTTGTGAGGCAAGCATAATCTACTCTATTAGATTTGGGGTTTAAAATTGTCTATAAAAATAAATTTTATAGATATATGAGGTTTTAGAGTACTATTTTTCTAATCAATCCACCCATCACATTTATTGTTCACCTATAGTTACATCACTATTTCTCAATAGACTCCTAAAGATATCCAAGTAATTACACATTGACCTTAAACTCCGCTAAACAACTTATAAAACTTATATTTATAGATAGAAAGTAGTATACAAACTCGTTAAACACCCATTCTAATACATAAACTTGTCTACTCATGCAAACCTATCAAATCTCATTCATGACCTGAATAACCTACCATGTGAATTGAGCTGATCATACCTTCCACCGTCTTGGGTACATTCGTCTTTTCCTATCCGACTTAGATTATTTTAATAATCCGAAAATCTCGTGTTTATAAGCGGAGTGAGTAATACTTTTAAAACTACATTTCAGCACAAGTGTGCAAGTGCAGCAAAACTTTCCCTACCAAACAAATTGACTGGACTGAAATCACTGAACAAAATGGAGAAAAGACAAGAATATAAAAGAATAACCAGTGCAAATAATATTATTGAGAACTGTATCAATCACAGTTGTCCACTAGAACAGCAACCTTTTGTCACCCCACAACTACTACTTGTACAGACAAAACCTGATTATTGTCCACCACTTGAATCCCAACATCTAGAACCACCCATCAACTGCATTAACTAATCCAAAACAATAATGTTAATATTTAGGAGCCAGGTACACAAAGAATAAACAACAATATGAGCAAGCAACAAGCCCACGAACAGAGATATCACTTTCACATATATTTTCTTCCATCCAACAACATATATGCAGTCAAGCGCACAAAATCACGGCAAAGCCTAATGTCAGCCGTGCTGTTCCTTCCTTTGTTTGCATCAGCAATCATCTCCAGCAGTAGAACACGTTTGCAATATGTTCAGCTCATCATCAGCTCAGGCATCAAATTTTCAGATGTCACAGATCTCTGATCACCATCCCGTCTTCGCACGTTTCATCCCAATTGAGTTGAAGGGGGATACATTGGGACTAAGGTGGGGGCTTGGGCTCTCCTCCCTTAGAGTACCATTCAAAATTGCCAGTTCTCGCAGCTGTTGCTTCTTGTAGTAGTCCATGGATTCATCCTGATAATAGCACTAGTTAGCAAGATAGGTAATACTGATTTAATAGCAGTAAGTAAAGAATACAAGAAAGCAGCAACTCAAAATAGGTAGGGAGTAAGCATACATACAACTGGTTTGAGAAGATCCCCCAAGATTGCCACAGCTTGGTTTAGTCGCACATCAACGATATCAGATGGAAACTCAGCTTCCACAAGTACATGCAGTGGATCATTTAAGTGCTCATAGCCAGGCTTATCCCTAAGCTTGTCTTCCTATTTACGAATAAAAATTATTTTTAGAACCCCTCTGCTGATGTTTCATTGTCAGGAGATGGAAATTTTGGCAAACACAAGAGGGGCAATGCTTATGTCATAAATATTCTAGAAACTAGGATTTTCTTATCTATTCATAGGCTCTTACATAATATGTTAAATAGTCCTCCATTGGTTATAAAAGAGTAAGGAATCTAATATATAAGTGAGGGATCCCCTTGTCTCATTGGCTACCTTTTAGTGTAAAAAAAGTCGTTTACGATTTTATAATTGGTATCAAAGTCTGGCTAGTTTAATATCTTCAGCCCGATGGACTAAAGTGTGAAGGCCCAATGGACCACGGGTGTTTGTGGGACCTGTAAACTTGAGTGACCATCAGTGGTGAAGGGGCGGCGCGGTGAACGGCTGAAGGATACCAATGCGTGGAGATTGTTAAATGGTTGATGAAGGGACCTAATATATAATTAGGGGAGCATCTCACCTCATTGGCTAGCTTTTGGAGTAATAAAGGTTATTTACAATCCTACAAATCAAAAAATTTCAACTTGCATATTTGACCAAGCAAAATGTTTGAATGCAATACTGAGTTAGCCATGAGATTGCATTTGACAAAATGTTTGGATCACAGTTAAGTTTGGAAGCTTATTAAAAGAGTAAGCACGGATATCTGTGCCAATCATTAATAAAACGGATTCCAAAGATGCAACTATGCAAGAATATTTCTTAGTGAAAATCTTCACCTAGATGAATAATTCCACTGTCCAGGGCACATGAGATTATATATAAAGTGAATCTACTAAACAATATGCCTCTGTTTTATGGACTGTTCTATACACCTCTGCAGTCAAATCAAACCATACTACTAAAAAGTTACAGGATGAGATACCACTAGTGCATCAATCATAGGAAAGGCAGATCTATCCTACATAAATTGGGGTTCTGGGCTCCTCTTCCTGGCTAGTGTACTGGAGCAATCTTGATGAGCCCCAGATTGAAGCTTTACAAACTAGAAATGCAACTATTCAGAACTAGCCATTAACATTGCATTAGATGCCCTTTTCTAGAATATAGGGCGTTTTATCAATCAGAACCAACCCTATGTTTTATATGGCACGGTACTAATCTTATAATTAATAAGCTAATATAACTACCAACCAGGCATACTATGTTTATATTATATTTCTATGGGCATAGTAAGTACAATAACAGAAAAAAGTGGTCCTAAAAGGTTCCAATTTTTTTAATAAGTAATGGGCAACTATAGCATGTCAGTTCTAACTGTGTTCAATTACCTTAACAGAATCTTTCACTGAACCCCGTCCACGAATATAGACTCTACATTGGGTGGTAGCTTCAACTCTTTTCAAGGAGTTTCCTCGTGGCCCCAACAATCGACCAACAAAGTTGTACTAAGCATAACAAAAGATTATAAATGATTTGGACTTGGTATAGTGCATAAAAAAGAAAACTAAAATAGTTCACCCAAAATTCCAAATAAATACAGTTTAAAGTAGGCTGTACATACATTTGGATACTTGTCAACAGGAACATCAATCCTGACAACTTTCTTAACAACAGGGCTTCCAGAGACTCCAGGAGCACCATTCCAGCCCATGGTTGGTGATTGGAGAACCCCCATCTGCTGAAAACAAACTCTTCTAAATATAAGCAAATCAATGAAGTAATATCAAACTATCAATATTTTTTGTGCTCAAGATTTTGGAGACAATGGTAATCACACATGGATTATACAACAGAAACTAGCAATGCTTATGGGAATGAGGTTTTGCCAAGCACTAATATGTTCATTGATGGAACAAGCTGTTTCTAATATTAAAATCCAATAGTTATCATTGCTGAATAAGCAGTAAACTTTGCACTGTTGCACATTTCCTAAAACGAAAAATAAGATGGAAGAAGCCATTTTTCAATAACTAGGACCCATTTTTCCTGTTTCTCCTACATAATAGTAATACATTTAAGAATGACAGTAAATCAAATTAGTGTTGTTGAAATAAGTCCTATCATTTGCCCACTATAACTATCTTTTCTGTGGGATTGCCTATTTGGAATTAAACAGTTTATCAAGAATTGACTTAGGCTAAGTTCACTGGTCACTCTAGCTTCTAAAGAATAAGTCAAAAACCTTAGATGGCCAAGAAACATGAGTTGCCAGCACAGGTTATATGTATGTTTGAAAATGTAATATCCAAAAACAAATATTTTTTAAAGCGGAGAAGATATAAATCAGCATACTAAGTTGACAACATTTTTTTCCTGATCATTATGTCTTGGTGTGCATGATATATACAACGGATGATAAGGCAGTTCAGACATGCAGAAGCAATGAACAGAAGATTGTATGAATATTCATTACCTCTGTTTGCATTCCTGACCATCCCTCCAGATCCATTGGTTGACCATTCATAGGGTGGCCAGTTAACCTTAATGGGCTACCATGATTGACTCTCTCAGGGTCAACAAAATTTGGGTTAGGTGGCAAAGAAGATGCCCGCAAAATCTCTGCATTGACAAAAAGAAAACAATATAAGATTTGTAAGTTTGATTATGCCACATCAAATCAGGAGAAAATATCCAGGTAAGATTTTTTTTCAATATATCTAATGCCAGAAACAACAACGAAACGAGCTAGAATTTAGAAATTGACTAACTCAAATTCTGTGTTATCTTATATTGAAATGCAGAACTGAATCTGAAGCATCACAACTGAATGATATGACTAAATAATTTAACAGTATATAGTTTTCATCTCAATGGCATCTTCTGTGCTTTTTAAAATGATATCACTTGTGTTCATTCCTATGTTTACATAAATAATATCATTTGGATGTGGATGTGATGAACATCAATGGTATTTCTTATTAAAAGGAAGGAATAGATTATCCAAGATCAACAGAGTAGCAGCTTAGAAGAACGGATAAAAGTTGCAAAAGGTTGAATGCATTTCCCTGATAGACAACTCACATTCAAACTATACAAATAAATAGGAATAGATGAATTCGCAGAAATAACCCAAAAAGGCAAAGGAAATAAACCTTGGTTTAAAAGCCTGTTACAAAATGGAAGAACTTGCATGAACGGCGCTAACTTCTGCCTCTCAGCAAGTAACTCAGCAAGATATCTGCAAAACAAACACCTCATCAGTCAGCTGAATTACAAGCATCACAGGTGTGGATTTACTTAAGCATAAAAAAGGAAAAAGGTTACTCCAAGCATTTAAAACAAAATGATCTCTCAACAAGCTTAACAATAGTGATAATTCATGACTTAATTAAAACAAGGAGCACTATGCACATGGCCTTTACAGCTATCAGTGTCCAATCAAATATATAATGCCTGCTTACTCCTAATGGCCACCAACAGTCAATAACACAGGCACAAATCTGCCATTAGCAGGCAACCCCAAAATCCCCAACTTGGCAGATCATTAAAGGCTATTGCAGCAGGGGCAGCATGAATGCCAAAATCACACCAAGACGGCCAAAATTAAGCACAAATCTCGCATAGCTAGAATCAAATCTCATACTACTCGGAATGATTCAAGCCAATAAGATCAGGGAGAAGATTAAAAAACAAAACTTTAAGCATGCGTACCTCTCCCTTTCAGAGGCAGGAGACCTCAGGGGGCTCTGATGGTGAGGAGAAGAATGGGCACCGGATGGTGAAAACTGGAAGAAAGCGGGTGGTGGGATCCTCTCATCCATGGCCTCCAGCAGCAACAAGAACTCGAAGGAAACCACAAACAAGATCACAATCTTTCGGTGCAAACCAGGATCGAGAGAGAGAGACCCAGGAGCCAAGAACCTAAGAAATCAAGAAAACCAAGAAGAGCAAAGACCCAAGAAGCTATCAGAGCAGAGAGCAGATATGTCTATTGGGGGGTGAGGCCTGTATGGAATCCAAGGAAATCTAAAAGGACAGAAAGGTGCCAAGAACCAAGAAGCAAGTATTGGGATGGGTGGGATTATATGTGTGTGTGCTATAAAATAAAAAGGGAAGGCAATAGTTGGGCTTGCATCAATCAATGATCAGAGCCCAGGCTGTGTAGGAGTTGGCAGCAGCTCTCTTTTGTGGCTGCCTGCCTGCGTGCTGCTGCTGCTGTTCTTGCTTGCTCGCTCTTCCTCCCGTGTGTCTGTACAGCAGCTAGCTAGCTAGCACAAAGAGAAGCATGGTGGGGACTGGGGAGGCGAGAGGGAGGAGAGGATGCCAGGGTGGTGGTGAGGAGGAAGATACAAACCCAGAAGAGAGCTTTGGATGGTCTCTCCTCACGGCAGTATGCGTCTTGCCAGTTCAGATGGTGGGAGTCCTCCGCCTGACCGCTTCTTCTAGAGAGTGGAGCGCGTTTCTTCTTTTTTACTCTTTTTTTGTGATTTATGCCGGTTAAATTAGTAGTGCAGTAACCAGGGGTAGGGAGAAATAGTAGGAGTGTAACAAAAGATTGGTACCATTTATGTTGTTTGGAATATAAAATTTTCGCTGAAAGTAATACATTCTTAGCTTGGTCATTCGAGAGTGCCATGGATACTTAAATAATTCATATATCTTAATGGCCGGTCAAAATAAGTATATTTATTCTTAATTGTTTATTATTTTATTTGGAACCAGGTCATCTCGATATAATTTGTAGCTTTCACATGTTCAATGATATCGATAGACTATTCTTTGGTAAAACCACAACAGATACTTTTTCTACATTTCATATGGATGTTCTAAAGTGTAGATCACATGTCATAATCTTGTCACATTTAACATTGCACCTCATGTTTAACATTTCACCATACAAAAATCCCCATATCAACGAGTTCAATTTTTATCTACTAATGAGTTTCTACTAAGCAAAAAGTTTATGTAGAGCATCATTTGTTGAGACTGAGAAAAGAAATTGTAGGTTTTCAAATTAGCAAACATGATAATACAATAATACATAATACATGTACACGTTGAAAGGAGTGTAAAAATATTCAATATAACATAACAATAATAAATACATTTACTCTTTTTAATATTTTTTAGTTTCGCATGTTCTATTTAAGCATTCCTTCACAATTCCCATACGTTATTAGTGGTATTTCATATGTATCGTCTACTAGCCTCCTCTCTAGTGCTTTTCATCTAGGATGATTTTATAGTGTCATGTGTCATCCATCAGTTTGTCCTTATCATTACATCTCTTACACGCCACCAGGTAGTCCTCCTCCCTATTACTTCCTCCCATGCATCACATCAGGTGGTCATATAATATTATCCATCGATATGTCCTCAACCTATGTTACATCTCTAATACATTGCCGAGTAAGCTTTCTTTCTAATGCTTTTTACCATGTGCCACATAGGATAGCCTATAGCTCTATCCATTGTTCTGTCTTCACCTTCCATAGCATCTCTATGTGTATCTTCACCTTACATAGTATCCTTATGTGTTGTAGGTGTTCTCATCTCTAGTACTCCTCCCACGTATCAATACAATGCAGCCTTACATCATCATCCATCAGTCAATTCTTATCACCCATTATATACCTCACCACACATTACTAACTAGGCTTTCTCTCACACGTCACATATGAGGTGGCCTTACAACATTATCTACTTGTTTTCACCACCCATCGTCTTTACGAATGTTCATCTAAATATTTTGAAGTTTGTTCATCCGTGCACTATCCTGTCGAATCACACGGTTAACATATACGTATACGGTCACATTACAGTTGATTAACCGGGTCAAGCTGGAAAACTGTGTTAGAAACTATTTAAGCTCTTTTAAGGAAAAATAATAGAAGGAAAACTGTGTTAGAAACATGGTCCACGTGGTTCTTGAATCTTGATAGGTGGGCCCTCCGACCAACATGCCATGCAAAGGCTGGCCCAATGGGAGTGGGACTTGTGGCCCACATGAACACGGTGATGGATAATTTTCTTCCAGGGCAATAATATGCCATAAATGACTGTATATTGCTGACTCTCCGCAAGGTTCTTTCCTGAAGGTGAGAAGGCTTTCCTAAGCTCTTACGGCAAGTCATCTTCCTCTACCTCGCCGTTGGAATTTCATTTCAACTAGCATTCAAACCCTCCTGAAATAATTCAAGCTTCCAAATTAGCATTTGAAATTTCAAATCAGCTAGTAATCGTGACTTTTATGTGAAAAAAATCACTTCAGAATCACAAGGTAAATATATATTGTGTGTGTATGGCGGTTTGGTCACTGGTCAGCAGTTGTATATACCAATGATATAGTAGGCGGCCAATGTTAATGGCATAACATGGGCTGTTCAAGTGGGTTTCAGCGAGGTGATGATCTGATGGAGAGAATAGTAATAACAACAGGAGAGAAGAATCAAATGGAAAATGCTTAATACTTTGTCTCAAGTAGTTAATTATTTTGTACCTTACAACGGTTTAGGTGTTTATGGGATAGATACCCAATGAACGGCTATCTCTTCCTCTAGAGTGCTTTTCACAACTCCCTCTTCTCACTTTCTCATCATTGCTACAATAAGTTCATCTGGATGCCCCATCGTGTATAGACAGTTCAGTACAAACCGTCAAAGCATGATTTAACAAGAGGCCCGTCTAAATTCATGATGATGAAAAAAACATCACAATGATCTACTTATCAGACATATGTGCTTTTGTCCTTTTGTTACTAACCACATTTTGTATCACATAGATGATTTGTAAAATCAAAAAAAAAAAACAGGTGCGTGTGATGTTTGTGCTTATCACATACAATTTTTTTAATAAAGGAAGGAAAAACGTATGTGGTAATAGCCTCATGATATAATATTTTAGTTTTTTTAAATGTATGAACCTTTTCTTTCTTGACAAATTAATTTTAATTTTCCACTTACCTCACCCAATTTACCCTTAAAATAGATGGCAGTAGCTTTTATTTTTGTTATTGGACTCTCTCACCTACGTGGCACCTCTGTTGTTTTTATGGTTATTGCTTTCGGCGTTCCAATACACATGAATGAATGGATGAAATTAATCGCAACAATTAAAAAGGAATCAATGGTACTCAATCCATTCTACTACCCCCAACCAAGCTTCAATTTTCAACAGCAGACCATTGAACGACTACTCCATTATTGGGTCAAGTCCAGGTGAGTGAGTCAAGTAGGAGTAGTTCATTATTGAGTCTGAACTATGGCTCGAATGTGTTGCATGTGCGTGTTTTTATGTGTCTCACTTTATTAATTACTTGTGGTTTGTAATGCTACTTTCATCATAAAATAATGAACTAAGTTAAAACCCTTACAAATTAGAGCCAACATGTGTTACTTTGTTCTAAGGGAGTGTTTGGTTACTAACCATAGTTTATCATGTAGTTTAATCAACTTGATAGTTGTTTGGTTAGAGTCATAATTATGATAAAAATCTCTTCTAACAAATTATACGTGGCAATCTATATCTATATCTATACAATTTTAAAAGAAGCCAGTACTACCCCTCTCAATGATGTGCAGAGCCCATGTGTAGAGAATGGACAACGTTTTGCCGTGAGGCCGTGACCCAATCCACTTGAAAGGAGAATGGCAGTGGTGGTGATCGAATCCTCAACCTCGTCACCCCATGGATGATGGTGACGCCATGTGACCAGATCTGAATCAACAAAAGAGACATATCTCAACCACACCTCCCGTGGATTTAGCTAGAGGTGGTGCTCCTGTGGATCATGCCGTTAGCTATTCTCTTATGGATCAAGGCAATGACACTCCTATGGATCCGGTCAACACCACCCTCCATGGATACAGCAGGCGATGACCCTTTTGTGGATCTAGCCATCAGTGGCACTTCCATGGATCAGTCAACTATATCGCACCTAGGAGAATGAGAGAGAGATGAGGGTGGTTTGGCCGTGGAGGCCATGGATGGAAAGAAGAGAAGCTGCTGATGGGAAAATTCAGTGGATAGCAGATCAGAGGTTGGAGAGAAAGGGAAAAGTAGAAGAGATAAAATATAGATTGGATTTATCAATGTACTGGTTCTTGGTGACTGAAGCTTATATGATGTAGCTGGATGTAGTCCCATCACTTGCTTTGTTGCCGGTAAGGTGGATGAGCTGTGGAGCAAAGGGACGAGAGAAGGAAGCCCTAGTTTTGGAAGTCGATGATGCATTCAACTCGAAGACAGAAGAGACTCATTGTGTTGGGCTTGCAAGAGAGAGCTTATTTGTGTTCGATACTCCCTCTTTTCATCTTCTACTCTCTTGTTTTTTATTAGCACGCTTTCTAAACTATTAAACAATATGTTTTAAAAACTTTTTAATAGAAAAATTGCTTTAAAAATCATATTAATCTATTTTTATTTTTTTAGCTAATACTTAATTAATATGCGCTAATGAGTTACTTTATTTTATATACGCTAGGGAGAAGATCACATCTTCTCTAGCTGATGGCAGCCTAAAAAAAGTTGAGTGGCTGAGAGAACTGAGCATCAACTTTTTTATTGGAGTAATTTGCTAGAAGTAATTGTAAAACTTCACAATAGATATTTTGTGCCTTTTTCAGTGCAGCATAGTAGTATAATATATCACACCGCTTCTACTATAGTCGAATATGTTTTTTTATTAAACATATAGATTTTTTAGGTATTTGCCAACTTTTTATATATACTCGCATAGAGATACATCCTTATTTTTTAAAATTCCATACTGTCATACGTATATAATCATATCAATACCACTATTTGCTATGGATAAAGAAAAAATATCATGATGTTGTCTAAAATAAAATAAAGCATATTTTCCATGAAATATGCTGCAAACCTTTTTGCTATAGAAAATATTCTCTATAATTTAATTTATATGTGGCTATTTAGTTATTATGTAATATTAACAGGTTCAATAAGACTATATGATAGATTGATTGGATGCAACAACCCAAGCATGATTGATGGTAGAACATGAATATTAAATACGACTACTGATGAAATTTACTGCAAACTATCACTACTCAAGTTGTTTTCGTATGTAAGAGGATGAAGCAAAAGCCGGTTATAGGAAAGAAACCATGTGTAGTGTTATCAATTTGCATACCACCTTCTATACCATCTACTCATTGTTAATCGGGTCAATGCAGTTCGGGTCATTGATTGGATTGATGCGGTTACTACTAATTGATGTTTGAAGAAATTGAGAGAGCTCATAGTTCTGTTTTATATGTTAAACAAACCGTTGCAACGCACGGCTACTTTGCTATTAATTGAAAAAAATTTAGTAAAATTATCTTAGTCTTGCTAAGGTGTGGCACACAATTTGATTACCTCACTTAGACATGTGTGAGTGTGGTTGAAAATTAAACAGCCCCGACATAATTAGGAATTTAGCAACGTCATACGTTATCATCAATCAATGTCTTCTTATCATGTGTTAGGAGGGGCTCACTCTCGTATTGCCCTTGTGTGGTGTTGCATATGTGTGAGATCATGTAATTGGAAAAGAAAATCATTTTCTACTCCTCTATACCACCCCTCATCTAATTTGTATGTAAAATTTCTATGAATTCAGCTATCTGTATTTGGCCTATCCTCTTTTTAATGATGGACATGAAAGTATTTTCTCTTTATTATTTACCTTTAAAAAATTAAAAAATACATATATATATTGATGGAGAGAGTATGTACACATACATACCTATATACATACATATATATATACATATGCATATATATATATATTAACTAGTGCACCATGGTGTCTAGGACGTCAATAGGTAATGCTAAAATATCCGTGAGATAGTAGTGAGAAAAAATACAGAGAGATTTTTATACATGTTGTGGCCCTCTATGTGAGTGATAACTCTACATTTGACTATTTGAATCACACAGTATAAGTTATAAGCAATCTATTAAATCTAACATATCTAATGTAGTAACATGTAGTCAACGGCTAGTAGTGAAAAAGCTTCTTAGATCTTGGCTCGATATGCCTTGTATTTGGTTTGAGATTTAATATTGGATCTAATGTACTTCTTTCTTGGAGTTATTGTATTTATACCGGTAGATGTCTCTTTCTCCAAGTAAAACTTTAAAAAGAAGTCTTTAAGCAATATGAAAGCAATATGACCAAGTGATTTAATTTGTTCTCAGATCAGGTCTTACTTTAACTGGGCGTAGTTTTCTTTCTTAGTAATATATACTTCACTTATCCATATGTATATAGGTATATGATATTTTCAAATATACTTTCTTCTAGGTATATGAGATATGTCATGTCTAGAATATTGACATAAGCCTCATGATTTAAATTGAGTATATACCCAATTTAAACAAGTATGAAAAACTTTGAAAAATTTAGGTATGAACATTAACTTTTTACTAACTAGTTCAAACAAGTTTTAACTGAATTAAAAATTAACTGGTGTACCATGGTACCCATGCTTCATGATTTAAATTGAGTATATAATGAAAATTTTAAAAAAAATTAGATATGAACGAACTTGTTCAAACAAGTATAAACTGAATTTGAATCTTTCTTATTAGATGTGTACCTTGGAAACATATAATTAGTTAGGTATGTAATAATGAATTGTGAAATAAAGTTGAATTTAAGTTATTTTATTGTCATGTATGGATATGAATCAAATTCTTACTTAGGTATATACTTAGGAATTAAAAAATTTAATATATATATTTGTACTTAGGGCTCATTCGTTCTGGCTCTACTTAGATAACTCCTTATATTTTCATTAATATACATTTCAAACTGCTATAAATTTTATATATAGAAGTTTTTTAAAAATAAATAAATAAATATTTTTAAAATCTTATAATAATTAACATCAAATTAATCATATTTTACGTCCCGTCTAGTTACTCAGCCGAGCCGCTCCTTCAAACGCGACCTTAAGCTGCACGCACAAAAAAAATCCCATTAATGCGAGTCCAAGCTTACTTAGGCCAAGAGCTGTGACAACAGTATCAAGCTTAGCCTGCCGCGCGGCCGGGCTGAATTGGGCTATACAAATTAAGGTGGAGCCATTTCCCCACACATATGCCTCCTACAGCCCATCGAATGCCAATCTTGGGCCTAACTATTGCACAGCTACCATAGGCCAAATTTCGGCCCGTGATCCCCACATAGTGCACGACTTTCAGCCTAGGGAAAAGTCCACTTAAGGACCTCATATATGGGTCGAGTTTTAACCATACATCTAAACCGTAAAACCGAATAAAATATATCTCTCATCTTCTAAAACCAGTATAAATATAGTCGACTGTGGTTTAATCCTCCTTGCCATGTTGAATTCGTCATCGTCTTATATATGGCGTCTGCGTGGCACCCTAAAAAAATAAAAAACTAAATGGGACCCACATATAGGGCTTACTGCACAATTAGACTAAGAATATGGGGCTAGATGGGCCCACTTGTCAGTGATAGCTCCTTATGTTCCTCTCTCTACTTTGTTCCTCCTCGAGCAAGGCCGGCACGACGAGATAAGTGCAAAGGCAACAAAGGTGGAGCTAAGGGCACACACACGGAGGCAGCTTAGGACCCAAGCAATGGCATTTGGCTTGAGATAGAGGATGCAACAGAGCTCTACCGAGGCTTTGGGCCGGGCAGATGCGATAGGAGATTAGCCTCGGTTTGTCAAAGCTAGAGCAAGGGATCGCCATCATTGAAGCAACTTAGAACAAGCTGACTACGGTAGTCGGAGAGGAGGAATAAGGGCGACGACAATAGAGGTGCTACGGTAGTAAGGACGACATATGATTAGGGGAACGACTAATAGGGGTGCTCTATGCCTCACCCCTGTTCGAGCCAAAATTGGTCCACTGTGTTTATTAATGGAGGTCCGATGCAATGCGTCTAAACATATGAAGGCCTAGAAAATCTGCTTAGTTTCAGTGTAAGTCCTTAAGCTATTCGGTGTCTTCGGGTTGTTGTGGTTCAAGGCGTGCCAGTTAATTTAACCTCTAATTGATAAGGAAGACAGATATAGATAGATCATTGAGTCGATCGACTGATAGGTCGATACAAACTCCTGCTATCGGCTGAATGTCTCGATAGAGTTGAAATAGCCATCGGTTGAGTCCGATGCACTCCTGCTATTGGCTGATTGCCGATAGGATTGTAGCACTTATACATCGGCTAAAAAACCGATGACAGCATATGCAAATAGCAATGAATAAAATAAAAGACACATTGGTTTTAGAGTCGATGATGCTCTGAATAAAATAGACAATAAGAAGTAAAGAGTAAAGTTTGGTCTTCCGAAGAGATGAGACCTAGCGACCACTGATGACCATACTATTACAGCCAGTCTTGATAGATCGGACTGAACCGAGACAGTATAAGTCTAAGGCTAATAACATCAAAGTAGCGGGAGCTAGATCGGCCATACCGATGGAAGGAATAGGTAAACTCATCGGTTGCTATTCGCTGTGAGTCCGATGCAGGCATATAAATGAACTCATCGGCCAGCTAAGCTAATTGGAGGAATAAAACCCGCTAGATCTCGATGCTAGCCCTATTAGATACAACATTAATAGCTTAGACCTAACCGAGATAGTATAAAGCCGGATCTAACAGAACCAGATCGATCGCTAACAGATTAATCCTCTTCAAGCTTACCCATGCATTCCCCAACATAGCCATGCGCATGTGGGACTCCAACAGGGAGTTCCTTCTCATTGAGGCCACCTTTGTGCTCCCAAAGTGGCTCAACTCAGACTCGCCCTCAACTGCATCTCTATCCTCCATGGCAAGCTCCATATCCTACCATCCTCCCTCTTCCCCGAGACGGCACCTCTCGATGCCATGGTTGTTGATATCTACAACGACTTCGTCAACACCCACACTCCGGATGCCATCAAAGAGGTGGAGCACGCAGGCAGGGAGGAGGTGCATGAGGACAACAGTGTAGGTGCGTTGTCAGTTGGAAAGGAGACCACGGTGGAGAAAAAGGTGGAGAGAGAGTAGTGAGGGAGAGAAAGGGGTAATGACATGTGGACCTTACCATAATTTTTTAATGGGCGCTCTCTAATACATGGGTCCCATAATTTTAGTACTTTATTTTATTTTATTTATGCTTCCAATGCCATATATGCACCACATCAATGCCACATGGGACGAAAACCAAGTCAATCAAACTAGGTAGACACCACATGTGGAGAATATGTGTATCGAATACCCACACGGCCTGCTTATTCGACTAAAGATGTATGGTGGGCTAGATACATTTAATAAAAAATAGAGTAGAGTTTGGTTGTCATATTGTCTTGTACCCTAAGGCATGGTATAGTATCTCGGCCGAATACTGTCAACGTAACTAAAATCGTATTCGGATAGGTTTCCCTTCTTAGAAACCTATATGAGGTAGGCAGAGAGCCTCCTTAAGGACATAAGCGAACATATCGACACAAATTAATATACCCAGTGGAATATAATCCACCAAAATAAGAATATAATCCACTAACTAGGGTATTACCTCATATCAAGATCCTAAACATGTAATCCTTTGTGTTCTACATACATCTATTTTAGGTCTTGTGCACTAACTACTTAAATTATTGTCAATACAAAACAACAATAGCTGACGCTTCAGATAGGGGTGGTGTTGAGTTTTTCATCGACAAGTATAATAAAATCATCTTTAAGAGTCGTTAGCTTTGTCTTTGTTTTAGGGCAGGCATTCCGTTTCAGGAGTCTCAACTTTCTCGCTGATGACTTTGGCAAGTTTTCTCTCTGACTCAGATTTGATTCAGCCGGGGAGAACAACCAGCCATGTTTCATTGTTAATAATACTGCCTACTCTTAATATGGTTGATAGACTCGATTTACACCGGTTTTATAAGTTGGGATGCTCTGTATGACTATAATTGGTTTTGCGGTTAAGAAATGTGAATGAAAGTAACTGGACGTTTTTCCTTCAGCCTATCTTGAATCATATTGGGCCCAATTTCGGCCGACCTAGCTCAAATGGTGGCCCAAATTGTTTCCGAATAGACAAAGGTAGTGGGCCAAAATTCAACCTGTGCTAAATTGTCTTGGTCTATTCTGCTCCTAATGTGGGCCTGAATATGGCCCATTCCGTAATGCAGTTCATCGGCTTTGCATTTATCGCAGCGGTTGGGCTTGTCCAGGCCAAATTGCGTCCAATTGGCCCAACTATATGTCATTGTTGGGCTGAATTTAACGCAGTTTCAGACCTAATCGCATCTAGGGTGCGTCCGTTTCCTCACCTTGCCAACATCTACTCCTTTTTCCGCGCGCAAGTTTTTTTACCGTTTAATTATGTATTTTTTTTAAAAAAAATCTATAAAAAGTTCCTTTAAAAATCATAATAATATATTTTTTAAAAGTTTTTTAAACTAATAATTAATTAATCATACACTAATTGACTGCTCCAAAGGTTTAGAAGCTAACCGTAGTTATCCTAGTTGGGTAGTTTGTGTCCTATTATACACAATCCGCCAGCCTAGTCTCACCTTTATTTTGGATGTGGATTTTATGTATGATATTCTATTCTAGATTGCACCGATGAGGCTCGCCACACTCGCCACCTTCGTTCCTCCTCCTTATCTTCAAGCTAAATGGTGATAAGGTGACTCTATTATATCATCTTCTCTATCTTTGATGCCTCCTCCATCATCACAAACATCACCGTCGTCACATGTCATAACCCCCTCGTTTACCTTGCCCTTGCCTATAACATCATCCCACCATCCTTCTTCATCCCCATAGTTCCAACAGTGCCACTTCCATCTCGCTATAGGCCCATGCCAACCACCCACTACCGGTCCTTTACCATGTATGCCCATTCTAAGACTGAAAACCCCTCACTTTTTACTTATAATCCCAAACCATAACTAGTTACAGTTGCCGTGCACAACAGTTGTTGGAATTAAAGGATCTCATAGGAGCATGTAGATCTAAATATTAAAAATTTGTAAGATTTTATTTTTTAAAAGTCGAATTTGGTTTAGCAATTCCATAATAATTTTTCTTTACTGAAGTAATCGCTAGCAGCTTAGCTTGTACGAGTTAATTAATTCTCCGTTCTCATTAGTATGGGAATCTTTTGTTTGGGATACGACAATATATAGCTTCATCTTGTCCCACTTGGAGTTCTACCTGAAATAGGTAATTAAGCTGAACAATGGAAAGGCCGGTGAATCCATCATGCATTTTCTTGGCACATCCCACAAATCACCAGTTCACCACAGGTTTGGGTAGCATCTAGATTTCCATCAACCATCAAGCATGCAGGCACACAATATGGCGGCGAAAGTACAACAAATTCAGAGCAGTCATGCACAGATCAAACCAACCGTGAAAGAACTGTGTAATTTAGGGTATCAGTTCTCTCATAAGACGAAAAAATTACCAAGTGTTACCCTTTTCTCAGTAATTAGGCTGTTGGCCGTGGTTGTGCTGCCAATGGGAAATAGTTATGCCAGTATTGCTTCTGGAAGAATTTCAAGACCACATAGATTTTTTTTCTTTTTATAAAAAAAAACTATTATCTGTCACAAGTAAAACAATCTTAGCAGGTGCAACAGCCAAAGATGACTGGAAAACATCAGCAGCCAGTGACATGATAAAGTGTGTATGAAAATTTGTTGTAGCATTTAACAGAAAAGAAAACGTTGCATCGGGAGCATGATGCAAAGAGTAAACTGAAACCTGTAGCATATTTAACGGACCAAAAGAAAAGTTTTGCAAATAGAAAATAGCTCTGAACTAAAACGTCCCAAGAGATATTGCACTGATGCGATACAACCTGGAGAACCCGGACAGCATGTAGAAGAACAACCATTGCCATGATTTTTCTGTAGCAATTTTTATATTCTGAATTCCTTTTTTAAAATAGAAAATAATGTTTTCCAAACCTCCACATTTCATCCTCAAAGCTAAAAAGCCCATGTTTTCATTCATCGTGGATGCCACTCACCACATAAAACTAAAATACAGTAGATCATTCTAAGGAGGCCTGTCGAGTTTAAATACAACAAAGTCTTTACAATAACATGAAAGTGCTGTGATGACCAGCCAGGAAAACCTGTGAGCACCAGAGAAAATCTGTATTAAAACTTGAGGTATGAAAAAAGAACGCTCATGTACTGTAAAGATAATTGAAGGCACGATGCATTTAACAGATGACATGAACTAGTAAGGGAGTAACCTACATTTCCTCAGGTGCTTTTATGTGCTGCCATCTATATGTGTGTTTGCATATATTAATGCATACAAAGGATCATAGCCAGGAATCGAAAGGTTCATTTATAAAACATTGGATGCTATAGTTTAATAACAAGAGAAAATGCATATGCCAAAACGCATTGTATTGAGCCAACCTGGAGCATTTGACCAAAACACAACACCAAGAAAGTATAGGGCTTACAAGGCCACAAATAGTGTCAGACTTTTAAATATTGAACCAAAAGCTTATAAAAGATCCAACTTTGTAAAGTTAAACTATGGACGGAGCTTTGTATAGAAAGAACAGGGAAGCCTACGTGACAAGATCAGGCAGTGAAATGGCATTAGACAATCACATTGATGTCGCTTTCATTTACCAAAGAACAAAATTCAACTGTAGGACAAAATTGTTGAACATCACACTTTACATTGAATATATGGTCAAATCAAACAGAGAGTCAAGGTATACAGGAAATACTAAATGTACATAGCCTTTCATCATTTCTACATACTTCAAGAGACATTACCTTGTCAGCCAAGATACTCTTGCTGTACAATGAAGATTTTCAATCTCTAAGACCAAGCTCAACCTCAATGTCATCATCCTCTTCAAATAGCTTTAGAAGCCGTGCATGCTGTTCCTCTCTTTTCTTCTTTTGCCAATATTTGAAAAGGAAAAAAGACAACAGGATGACTGCCCCAACTCCTAGGAGGACAAACAAAACTGTTTGCCCAGTATGACCTTTCGACTGGTCTCCAGATTTCTCATCATCCTTGGATGTTTGGGTATCACCAGCTAGTCCTGCAAACATTTTTTTCATGTTTCAGTATCAAAACTAAAACTCTTGTGGAATACATGGAAAACTGAAGAAGTTCACATCACTTATATTAAAAGTCGCGCCTTTTAGATAGGACAACATCAAAAGCATAACACTCATCAGTAGTTCAAGGTCACCGCATAAATTTGTCATCTTAAATTTTAGAAACTATTGCTTCCAGGTCAATGCACGTAAAATTCAAATGATAGTTTCCATTTCTATTTTTCTTCGCTTATATCAGCTGCAACATATACTCAGCTTAGGACTCTTCCCTTCCCACATGCTAGACAATTGTATGGAAATCAGCTAAGCTCATGAGTTGAGGATTCCAACAGGCTCTTTGTGATAGGTGAAGTGGATCCAACAACTAACAACCAGGTATAATTGGTTAAGTCACCAACTAATTGGAACCATATTGCGCAGATCCAAAGACCTGCTATAAACTCTCGAAACGTCATCGCAAGTTCAAACTGTTCGTTGCGCTACCACGACGCTATCACGGGAGGACGCAGCGAGTTTGTCTCCCCAAATCCCAATAAACCCAAAGTTCATTCAACTCGCAAACCACAATAACGGGACAACGATAAAACGCATCCCTAATCCGCCACCAGATTTCCCCGTAATCCACCCCTGCCGCCGCCGCCCCCTCTGTTCCTCACCCTTAGCGATCCCACCTAACCACCGAGAGCCGAGAGCGAGCGAGCACGCACCTGTCGCGAACTGACCGCAGATCGCCGCGGCAGCAAGGAGGAAGGCGGCCGGTCTAGATCCGCCGCACCCTGCGTGCGGCCGCCTCATCTCCGCACCTCCTGGCACCTCTTCCCCCACTCGGCTCGGATCAGTTACGCGACGCGACTCTTTCTCTCCACCCAGCCGCACCGCAGCCGCCGCCGCAACCCTTGCCCCTCCTCGTGCTCGGCGGTGGTGGGTGCGGCCGCTGGTGGAAGCTTCCGTTCCGTGCCGTCTTATGAACGAGGTCGCGTGGGTGCGTGTGCGTGCCGCCCTGTGGGTATCGAACGGACGAGTCGGTCGCTGCCTCCGCCTCGAAGGCTCCGTTCCGACGGTTCCGTTACGGGGGAGGTGGTGCGTCGGGATGGGTCGGGACGGTGGCTGCGTGGTCGTTCTCGGCGGCTCCGTGCGGCTGGCAGTGGGCCCCGTTACAGGTAGACGTCGCGTTCACTACACGAATTTTTTTATTTATATGTTTTTATTAAAATATTTTAAAAATATATTTTTTATAAAAAATTTATAGATCTATAGGCAATGTTCTTTTAGAGTTTTTTTTAAATAAAATGTATTTACGTTAGATCTGATATGACAAACACCACTATTAAAAAATCCTAGTTACAACTTGATGCTCAGTGTTAGGGTATTTTTATTCATATTGTAAAAAAAGAGTTTTTAAATAAATATATTTTTATTTTGATATTTAATTATAAAAAAATTTTGATAGACATAAAAAAATAATTAAGATACCTAAACTCAGCATTAATACTAGAAAATCATTACACCATTAATTAAAAAGCCGGACGATTAATAGATTCACATACGGATATTATTTAGATAATAGTGATAAAAACATTACATGATTAATTAGAGGTTTACACATTACGAACAAATATAATATAAATAATATATCCGGTAACATGGTATAGAAGTATATTTAAAACTTGTAAAGATTATCATCTATCGTCTACCTGTAGTCACCCGCAGCTAGAGAATCCGACTCTTCATTCATACTTCACTTTAGTCTACATGTATTATTCAATTCAATTGTTTCAGGCTATATGATTCATGTAGAATTTACGATGATTTCTTTATGTCTATATATTGAATTCAAAACTTTTTAGCTGTTTCTATGTGAAAAAGTGCATACATAGATAGTGTAGTCAAGATAATAATAAAATAGAAGCAAATTAGAGATATGTACAGCGAACATATAATGAAATCATAGTCAATAATATTTTGACAAACAAAGTCCTTTCTACTAAAAGTATTGTCAGTTATTGATCTCACCACCTGACAACGATTACCACAAGCGTACTTAGGACGCACCCAATATGGAGGTAGTACAACAGGTTGCAGCCTCCAGTCTAATGATTCGGCTCACTGATGTCGTTCGTACTCCTCCTTCTTTCTCATATACTGCTCATTTGATTTTAAGGATGAAAACCAATGACTCTCAGAGAACCAACCGTTGGGGTAAAATGCTAAATTTTCTATATCAACTCATTAAATAAAACTACACATACTTCCATAGATTTGGCAAAAAAAGTGTTAGTTTGAAGAAAATATTGTGATAAGGAATAATTAAAAAAATATGGGCATACAATCCATACCTCATTAGAAATAATTTTAGCATTAGAAAAATATTAACTCTTGAGTGTTGGGGTTTCAAGATGTATATCTCTGTTGTAACAAATACATATGTAATGTTTCTGTAGTATTTCTCGACCCCTTGTAAGTGATAATTATACTCGGTGACAATTGACACCTTCCAATAATCATTCTATTTATCCTTGAATGCATGTAACCTCCATAGACATCTATAACTTGAATTCACACACTTCACTTCGTACACAAACTTGCTTTACTTTATAGCCCATAACTCACTCTGAAGTGATACCACCCAATGCTGAAATAACTCCATCAATTTCTCTTTTTCTCTTTGTATGCATACTTAGCCTCTTAAATGACCTTATTCTCTTTATATATCCATGGCACATGATGTTCCTTTGAGATAACAAGTCTAGATAAGTCCTCATTGGGCTATTATAAGGGATTTACATTACTGCGCTTCTTGTCTAACGATTCATCCTTCTCCGCATACTTGTTATTGTAATCTTGCCTATGCATTATCTTAATGATGGTGATGTATCTTTTTTCCTCGTCTGCCAAATCTCTAGACTCTCTGTCATCTCCTCCTCCTCCTCATTTTTCTTCTTCATACTTTGACTTAAATTTCTCCGTTGTTTCAGCATCACCTCCCATCATGCTTAAACTCTCTATCTTTCATGACCAATGAAATAGTATTGTCTTTCTCGTATACTGACGCGAGAATGCTAGTGGCCAACCTCATTGCAATATATTCTCCACATACTCCAAGTGGCAGTAGAATCCACCACCATCAATTCTCAGAAAAAAAAAACTTTAGTTGCTTGACTCACTATAACATACACAATTATTGCATTGACCTTTAAGGGTTGATTCGGAAGCCTCGCATTAACCAATTGTAAACTGTTAGAAAATCTCTCTCAGCTAACCTTTCAATACACTTAAGGGTTGAGCTGAGTTCTGATAGATCTACACCATATGGATCATACATAACATTTTGATATAACTGAAATACTACTTTATTTGATATAGCTATTCATAGAAAAATAGAATTTAACTAAGTAAGAACTTAATCATCAGATCTAATTCCGTGCATTCGATATTTTAACATCGATATTTCTTCTAACATTACAAATGAAACTATGTATGGATTTAGGAATGAAACTAATAAATCACGGATCTAGTAACATAACTATTTACGAATATAAAATAATACTATACACATTATTTTATTTCATCCCTAAGAATAAATATTATAATGGATATAAATCTTTACTCCCGTATGAATCCACAAGATAGTAGGGCTTCAATGGTTCTCTTCACCTCCCCTAAAACCTCTTTTTTCTTTTTTTCGTTTTTTTATTAAACCAGAATTTTTGGCGGCTAGGATGTGTTTTATAGTCTGCCACCAAAAAAAGCGGGTGGAAAGGCCTGTAAAATTGCTAGGCTCACCCCCTCTCATTCCACAGGTGGGCCTGACAATTTTATAGGCGGTCCCTATAAGAAAAACATTCAAACAGATAGTGACAAAGCGCTGCCTGTAAAAATATTAGGCCTCCTACTTCCTTGCGTGTCCTTTATGTTATTTTACATACTATCCTGCCATAGAATAAAACGCCTTAGACTAGAGCGGTAAAGGTTACCTATAAATTTTTTAAGCTCCACCGGTCCACCGTTAATGGACAGTTTTGTTATGTTATATTTAACACTCTCTAGAAAGATTTTTTTAAAAAAAATGTCTCAAGACGTTGGGCATATAAATCTATATTTTTATTATTATATTAATATATATATATATATTTCTTCTCTGTACAACTGCATCCTTTCTGAATGGGCCTCGATTAAGAGCAAAAGAATTTCCCCTTGAGAGAAATTCGGCCTGGCCCAACTCCGATAGCTACACTGGTCTCCGTCTCCGTCGTCGCTGTGCCGGCCGGTGATCTATCTTACTGTCGCTGGACCAGTCTGCAGCATGCTGCACGACTTCCGAGGGACGCGGAGCTCCACCATGCATTTACCTCACCGGCATTTACTGCTCTCCCTCATCCACCCACCAACTACCGGCTCACCGCTCCAAAAACCCCTCTCCCCTTCTTCCTGTCCGCTATATACACGCGCACAAGCGCACACTCCTCACTGGCTCACTGCTCAGCTCAGTCTGGTAGCTCAGCTCTGCTCTGCTGCAATGACCGGGACAGCGGCGTCGCGCTTCGCCGTGCTCGTGCTGCTCGTCGTGGGCACCGCCACCTGGTGGGGCGGCGCGACGGCACAGGTGTTCCGGCCGCCGTGGAACGACACGTTCCCGATGGGGTCGGGAGGCGGAGGGAGCGGAGGAGGGAGAGGCGCCGCGGCTGCGTCGGTGCCGGCTATGTTCGTGTTTGGGGACTCTCTGACGGACAACGGGAACAACAACGACCTGACGTCGCTGGCCAAGGCCAACTACCTGCCCTACGGCATCGACTTCGCCGGCGGCCCCACCGGTCGCTTCTCCAACGGCTACACCATGGTCGATGAGATAGGTGCGTACGTCGTCCATAGCTCCATATATATACTCCATCTATAATATACTCCATGCATTATGCATATGCTGCTGCTGGTTACTATATGCGTTTTTATTTGTTCATTTTGCTGCCATTTTTAAGCTATTAGCTACTAGTGCTTAAATACCTTCAAAAACTAGAGCGTAAATAGTTTCACAGCGCGCTTTGGAGCAAGTTCTTCGCAGCATATTTTAAAGCCTGGGGTAAAATCCGAACTTCTATTGCTGTAAGCCTGTAACTAAAAAAAACTACTTCTTGCCTTAAATATTTAATGTTTAAGGACGTTCATTTTTGAAAATTTGACCTGCAATTTTATATTAAAAAAAGTTTATAAAATTTAATAAGTTTAGAGAAGTATTATCATGGTAGTACTTTTAGTATTTTTTAAGATAAATCTACACATTCCATTTATAAGAAAAACTAACCATTTGAAAAACTTTCAAAGTTTTAAAGTTTTGATCAAATTTTATTCTACATGTCAAATATTTATAACCAAAATTAGTTGTAGCCAAAACGAAATTTCTTATCTCCGTTTGGTACTGTGGTTTTATGTTTTCTAAAATAATGATTTTATTTCCGATCTAAGAGTTTGTTCTGAGCATTTGAATTATGACTGACAGAAAAATCTTACTGTTACTTGAATTAATAAAGATTTTCGGAACCAACTAGACTCCAAAGCACATCACAACATCTACGAACTCTTAGAAATGGGAGGTGTAGTAGTATGTGAGGAAGGCCCATGCTGCAAACCTACTAGTTAATTATATAAGAAGTGTTAAGTTTAACCTACTAGTGCACTGCAATACTTGCTAGTAGAAGAAAATAGTTATTGGTTATATTTTGGTGCATCCTTAAGTGAGCTAACTTTACAATTCAATAATAAATGAAGAGTGTTAGGCTAACTACTCTGTTACTCTGTTGTGGGAGAAAGCTTTAGTTTACAAAAGAGAAAATGGGGAGTATTAACACTTGTTTTGGAATCTTTGCGTGTTTAAATGCTATATATTTAAGTAATTTATTTATAAAATCAAGAGTTGCACTGTTCCAGGTTAGGTGCCTTGGGTATACTACATATACACATAAGTTAATTTGTCAGGAAACCTACATCACTTCTTCTGTAACTGGACAAATTGTAGACATCTTGCTTGCAATGTTTGGATAGCTGTCTCCTTTTTTTTCCTTGAAGAAGCAATGCAAATCAATATACTAGCCAGAGTGGATGCCACACTGAAGCATAGATTATGTGTGGTATACAATGCATGTATGGCCCTTGCAAATTTAGATTGGTTAGCTCTGTATGAACATCCTAGCTAGCTAGAGTAAGTGCTGCAGTTATATTACTCACCATCCTCTCGCATGTGCACATTCAAAGATTTCAAGCCCATATGAGAGAGAGAATGGGGCCGGGCTTTCCGCAGTGATCCATGGAGTAATGGCAGTGCTCTCAATTTCTCTCATGGCCCTACCATGGATTCACCTCATGCAGTACACATGATGGTGATGAATTTTTATCGACGAGTAGTAGCTAGCACTGTACCTGCGTGTGGGGAATCAATGTTTCCATGTGACTCTAACCGGAATTCCAGAGTCTACGGTTGTAAATGCAGGAGTGTACACTGCATGCATGGATGGATACAATTGCAGTCCTTGATAAGAATTTACCGGCAACAAGAGTGACACAAAAACGGATCGGATCACTGTATATCATGAATAGCCAGATCTGTCCTTGACCGTGACTGATCTTTAGTTACGTACCTACTCCAGCGTAATAGCAAAATTTATCAGTACAACAGATAAATTGAACTCGCAAAATGAAAATGTTGATCAAGAACAGAGCTAGCAGTAGCTTCAGTGCTTCACTGACATTGTGGCTAATTCTCTGTTGAATGTTTCATCAGCTGAGCTTCTTGGGCTGCCGCTTCTGCCTTCGCACAACGACGCCACCGGCGACGCCACGCTCCACGGCGTGAACTACGCCTCCGCCGCCGCTGGCATCCTGGACAACACCGGGCAGAACTTCGTACGCACCTACCACTGCTATGCACCCTAATCAATTGATGAGTCCTCGATCGACCAGTTCATAGCAAGTTAGTAATCTGCATTTGTGGATGATGCGATGCAGGTTGGGCGCATCCCTTTCAACGAGCAGATCAAGAACTTCCAGACGACGCTGGACCATATCTCCGGCAAGCTTGGCGCCTCGCTGGCGCGCAGCATCTTCTACGTCGGCATGGGCAGCAACGACTACCTCAACAACTACCTGATGCCCAACTACAACACAAGAAACGAGTACAACGGCGACCAGTACTCCACGCTCCTCGTGCAGCAGTACACCCAGCAGCTGACCGTACGGAATGATCAATCAATCCAACAGATTAATGCATCATTATGTGATTAATTGATCGATAATAATTGATGCAGAGGCTGTACAACCTGGGAGCGCGGCGGTTCGTGATCGCCGGCGTGGGGTCGATGGCGTGCATCCCCAACATGCGCGCGCGCAACCCGGCGAACATGTGCTCGCCGGACGTCGACGACCTCATCGTACCCTTCAACAGCAAGGTGAAGTCCATGGTGAACACCCTCAACGTCAACCTCCCCCGCGCCAAGTTCATCTTCGTCGACACCTACGCCATGATCTCCGAGGTCCTCCGCAACCCATGGTCCTACGGTAATCGTAATCCAACCAACGTCGTCGCTATCACACTCATTTACAAACAACAAACTTTCACGTAGAAGACTACTGGTGGTAGAGACCACCGTGACGATGGTGTGTGTGTGTGTGTATTTGCAGGGTTCAGCGTGGTGGACCGAGGGTGCTGCGGGATCGGGAGGAACAGGGGGATGATCACGTGCCTGCCGTTCCAGCGGCCGTGCCTGAACAGGAACACCTACATCTTCTGGGACGCCTTCCACCCGACGGAGAGGGTGAACGTGCTGCTCGGAAAGGCGGCCTACTCCGGCGGCGCCGACCTCGTCCACCCCATGAACATCCAGCAGCTCGCCGCCTGGCAGCCGTAGTAGTCGCCGGCGACAGACCTTTCTTCTAGTAGGGTATGTTTTTGTTTTGCATGTAGTGTACGGTGATGGTGATGGACTGACGGTGATGCATGGGTATGGTGTTGGAATAGCAGATTGATATGAACGAGCTGGGTGGGGTGGTGTGTTTGCGTGTTCAAGCTTGGATCAGGGTTATAGTAGCTGCTTGTGTTTGCGCTACACTGTTCGACTGCTGTTGTCCTAGTAAGTGATAAATTATGCATCGGTCCGATCGATCGTGTTGCTTTGATGGCATATCGATATTAGCCATGTGCGTGCTTGCGTAATTCCACGATTCCATAAGATCAACAAACTATATTTAGAGCAAACTTTAATTTTATCTATATCATATACTCTAATTTTATTTATATTATATACTTGTCAATTAAAAGGTAATATTACCTTTAAATAAAAACCCTGATATTTTTCTTTTATTGGTTCAGTTACAACCAAATTTGGCATTCGACCAGATTTAGGCTTAAGAGTCCCATGTCAGTCTGACTCGAGGTAATCGCTCTGATCAGTAGACTCTGAGTTTAAGACCAATTTAGCTCTTTTTGTATTTGGGTTTCTCAAGTCCCAATGTATCCTGAATCCTAATTGAACATAGATAAACCCATGTAGATACAAGACCATCCTTCTATAACTAAAAAGGCCAAAACTGATTGAATCAACCAACAATCAATTAACAAAATCAAACTACTATCTTTTATCTTTATTTTTTTATGTATCCCATATTTATTATCTTTCAATGCTTCTCGTCTCTATGGCGTTAGATGACATTTTAGCTAACCTAGCGAATCAAGGACAAACTGATGCATGCTCACATAGACAGGGTCTCCCCCCTCCCTCGGAGTGATTATTCAGCGACATATACCTCCTGTGACGACGCGTCTCCAGGTGCAGTTGCACATTGCACATAAGATGCTCTAGTGTGTATCGGCACGAGACCCTTTTTTGCGTCAATAGGTTCACTCTCACATTACTGTCTCACTTTCTCTTTGCATTTTTCTCAGAGAATGTGTAGAGATTGTCTCTTGTTAGGGTGTCTCATCCTCTCTTTTCTCGCTTTTCCTTCATCTCGTTATCTAATACTATGTGACACTTTTAGAGGCAGCACCCGTAGTATTGTTCTACTTGCTCATTGTTGCCAGCAAGTGGCATTTGAGCAGAATATGTGCCATCATTTATACCCCCAGGACCACTGTAAATGAATTGAAAAAAAAATACTTGCAATAACTAGGTAGCTCATATATTTAAGTTCTATACTGTTTTTTTCTCCATAAATTAGGGTAGGTATTTTTTTCTAAAAATATTCTAAAGTAATAACATGGATAGATACTAGGATACTATTTGATGATATATATATATATATATAGTCATACAAATATCAAGAATTTTTATGTAAAAATTAGATAATGACATTTGGTATAGAGTTAATGGTTATGATATATTATAAATATTGTCCAAATGACTTTTTATATCAATATATGCATATGTACTCAAATTCGTCACAAATTTAATAACAAGCTGATCGATATAGGCTCTATGAGTTTGTCATATATGTATTACTATTTTTAAGTCAGTTGACAATCATTTCAATCTTCGGTATAATGGTAAGAAAGTAGGAGATAATCATGTTCTAAATAATTTAAAGGACATCATTTTCTTGCCCTGGGTAATATTGTTCCCATTTGCAATGATATAATAAATTCAAATTAAATAAACATGTTAGTCACTCAGGTATCAAGTTTTAATCTTTTTTTCATAGTTTATTATCCGTTTATATGAAGTCTTATGAGCTTATCAAGAACAACATCACTAAACGAGTAAATAAATCACAATAATAATGTCAGAGTAAAGTCATTAACGTTAGCAATATATGTATCGCTAATCTTTGAGCTTTAGATCCAACGCACCAATTTTGGTGTGCATTGGACAAATAGGTTGTATTAAGAAAAAAAGAATCTCTCATGTCACTTATCTTTCCTTTTATCACATACTCTCCTCATTCAATGTAACTCACCATGATACATGAAACATAAAGGGGTTAATTTGCAGCTTAGGTAGTGAGTATGTTGTCTGGTCACCGGCTCTCAGAAGATCCAAGAAACCACATGAGTGAAGACTAGTAGAGTCTCGTTTTTGTCATTCTTTGCTCCTTTTTCACTCAATTATTAATTCGAATTCTATTCATACGCCAAGTCATTTCAACCAACTTGATTGTGTGAAGAAAATTGAAAACAGACTAACCAAAAAATGAAATTAACATTTTGAAGAAGAAAAACAATGAAAAAATTTAGAATTTACCAATGAATAGATAAAAAAGAATATAAATGTAAGTGAACTAATAAATAAAATTGAAATGAACATGTAGACTTAGGTTGGTATGAATTGGAACACCATATATATGGTGGATCCTAGAAGGCAAAACGAGAGGGGAATGAAAAACTCCTAAATAGTCAAATCAATTGAACACAGCTCAAACCAAAGCATACTAGACAGGATAAGACAAGCTGTTAACATGTGTGAGGCAAATGTTGAACAGTCATGAAACCGGCACGTTATGATTGAGAGGTGGCGCAATGGAATATATATAGTGAAAAAAGGTGTATTATATATTGTTATATGTTTGAGTACATTAATGTTAAATTTGAATGTATATGCATTTATATATGTAACATCCTCAAAATCTAAATATTTTGAAATATTGCATCATGCTGATTCTTCACTTTAAATTTTACCAAATTAAAGCAATCTTATAAAATCAATTTCAGAAAATTCTTTCTTGGATTTCTCCTTTCATTTAAGCTTATATTTATTTAAAATCTTCATACTTTGAAAATTTTATTCTTCTCTCAATTTGTAAGTTTTTCCTAAATTGCTATTTCTTGATTTGGATTTCTTATTCTTAAAACTACTCCAAAATTAGTTTGAGCTTAATTTAGAAGTGTTTGAATTTATCCATCCAAGAATTTCCACAATTCTAAACTTCCAATTGATCCTAGTCCATATTTTTAACCTTCTCTTCCAAATTCTTAATTATTTGCCTTTCATCAAATACTCTTAATTTATTCCAATACCATGAATTAAGATTTATTCCTTCAAGTTTTAAAACTCCAAATTCAAAACTACTTCTTTAGTCCTAATCCTTCATCCTAGCACAAGAAAACTTTCAAAAATCCTTTTATTGCTCTTGTGCTAAGAAAATTCCTCTCAAATCCAATTTCTCAAAACTTGACCTAAACTCCAAATCCCTCTCAAATTCAAATTCATTTGAATTTGAAATTATTTCTTTATTCCACCCAAAAATTCTTCTAAAATCGATAGTATACCATAGCTTTCTTCTACACTAAAATTTTACATAACTATATTTTATCAAATTGAATTCCTAAAAATCCTGAGAAAATGTGAAAGTTCATTGCTCATTGCCTACCAAGTGATTGATCTTAGCCCAGCCCAACCAATCTAGCTCAAACTTTAGCCCAACTTAGCTTGAGCTGGCTCTAGCTCAATCTCAGTCTTAATTGGCCCAGAGCAGCCCGAGCCACCACCCTAGCCAAGAAGAGGCAGAGACAGCCACAACTACCGCCTCCGTCGTCCATACACCAATGCGCATAGCCATTCACAACTTTGCCATGCCGTCATCGCTGCCAACACAACACTGAGTCATGAACCTCACCCACAGCTATCATCCCATGCCCATGCCAATAGCCTCATTGCCCGCGCATTGCGCGCTCATGTCGCCGTAATCGTCGCTGTTGTTTTGTACCTAGTCGCCGATGCATAACGTCATCATAGCTGCATCTGTCTTCTAGGTGCCCACAGCATTATCTTTGCCATCGTCTTGACGTCGCGCCACCATTGGCCAAGCTAGCGCATGCCTACAGCCTTGTCGTCCCCCATCGAACTTGAAACCAAGTGTATCTTCTCTGCCACATTTATGGCCATGTATACCACAACCAACCCTATAAATAGAACCCAGACCTCTACCTCTCACCATCATCCATCCTTCACTCTTCCATTCAAATTCCGGAGCTCTACTTCTCTTCTTGTTCAAGTAATGTAGGACGCTAATCAAGCATGTTGCAAACAACTACAGCTGAGCTCCTCATCTCAAATTCCTCTTCTAAGTTCTAATAGAATGTATTACCCTACTCATGTTCTGCCTCCTCGAAGCCCTGCCCAAGTCCTACACTGCTGGCACCACAGCCACACCCAGTCGAGCCCTATTATAATGCGCCTACTCTATTTCTTGCCATGCACGTAGCTCCAATTCATCATCAACCTATCTCTATGTGAGCTCTCCCATTATAGCATCGCAACTCATCCTAGTGTCCACCTACAATCAATTTATCCTTTCCTAGCCACATCACCCCTTCTCGTTGAGCTTCTCTATTTGCCATGGCCACCACCATGGATAGCCTCCATGCCGGCCTCTTCTCTAGCAACCAACCAAAAAAATGGGTTCCCCTCGCTCGCCTAAAGCTTCCCATGCCATTGAATTAATCCAACCACCACTAGAGCGACATGTCCTTCATCAACCTCTACTTGTCGCCGCCACACCTAGTCGCTGAACTCCATCCGCACCAAATCCGTCGCCCATTGCTCGATAGAGCTCCCCTCTATCTCCCCTCCAAAGCCACACCGGCGCATGAGCTCTATCATTGCTGTTATGTCCAACCCTAGCTAGTGATAGTATGAAGGAAAGAGAGAGGCATTGGGAGGAAGAAGAATGAGAGAAAACAAAAAGGAAGAAGAAAAACAGACAGGTGGGCTCCTATACTATGTAATTTTCTATTTTATGTATTTATTCAAATTTCAATATTTAGAAACCTATATCTCATCTTAGATCCAAATACAGTCAAACTTAGACCTAAATTCTTATAAATTCAAACTCTTCATTTTAATACCATTTTTCTATTTTTAGATTTTATTTAAATTTCATGGTTTTTTAAATGCCATTTGAATTTTCAATTTGAGTTTATATTTGAATTTTTGAATATTATTCCATTTATCCCAAATTACCCCTTAGCCACCATAAAGCCGCCAGTTAAAACTTCACACCTTCCATGGGACGTTCGCATGCTCCATGGGCCCCGAAATCGTACCATTGGCTGTAGTATAAGCTAATCCCGAGGCTAAAGTGCTATTCTTCACACCCTATGCCTTGATGCATACAGTGGTCAAAGCTTCACTACTCGTACCATTGGCTGTAAAGCCTATTATAACCTAATCCCAAGGTCGAAGTGTTGTTCTTCGCACCCTACGCCTTGATGCATACAGTGGTCGAAGCTTCACTGCTATCTCGGTCTCCAAAGCAAGTTGCACAATATCTTGGGCTCTGTGCGATTCTAGCCACTCTGCCGCCACTCATAGTTATAGAATAACACTCTTACCCCACAAACCCCACACAAACATCCTACTCCTCTAGCCGTTATATTGCCCAATGGTATTGGCTAGAGAAAACACCCATAGTTAGTTGATATGCTACCCAACCTTAACATCGGCTAGAAATCACCAAATCTAAACTGTTATGCTACCAAACCTTAGCACTAGCTAATAAATAACCAAACTATAGCCGCCATGCTGCACAAACTACATATCAACTGCCATTATACCTATATACCACCTATCTACATTTAGCTTCCAACCATACATAGCCTACACATAAAATAACATTCTATCCATCCTACCACCTCCATTAAAGAAATAGTTATAAACCATAGCCATTTTGCTATGTTTTCTATCTACTTATATTTTATTGAATTTGGTTCTTCTTAGCTAGTAGAGTCTATTTTACCCGTGTGTTCTACCATGGACGGGTAATCAGGTTGTCCACTGTGATTTTCTATGCATTGGAGCAAAAGCAAGTTATTATCATCCCTTTTTGATCATATTATTCCTATGCTTTTAAAATACTCTATTCTATACATCATCATACATGATTTCAAATATTTTATGCACAAAACAAATCTAGTACCAGGTATGCTAGTTATGCTTAGCCCTACTTAACTTAGACTATGTATAAAATATAATGAACTTAGTTTAAGGTAGTACACATGAAATGGTTATATCCGAGTGGCTAGTGCTATCTTAATCAATATAAGGATGCCAATTTTGAAGAATAAAACGAGTTACAACTGTAATTCTAGAATGGGGACAGACCTGGCCGATTAAGAAAACAAGTAAAAGTCATATACATACATAGTGGTTCTTGTTTTTAAATGGGGATTCTTATTCCTTCAGGTAGATCGAATGAGTTTGTTATTTCCATTTACCAGGTAGGTAAATGAGATTGATTATTACCTGGGTAGGGTAATTTATTGAATTAGGATTTTGGAATCCATACTTTGAACATTCAAAGGAGAATTTATTGAAAAACATAATTGTGATGATGTGGTGTCATACAATTATGCTTACCCCCTTTATCTCGGGAATGTCAAAACCCCTCACATTGCTGATAAAATAGGTACATTTAGAGTGCATAAGGAATTTAGTTCATGGAGCGAATATAACTTATACTAAAAAACTAAAAAGCTAGGCCATGACTAAGCTAAGATTTTTGATATGACATGGATTACGGGTACATCCTACATCTACTACATTATGAGTATCTTAATATATTTGAATAGACGTGCTCACAATTATGAACACCGGGACTTACTTATGTCTCTTGGAGAGAAACTTAATTATTATTGAAGATTTTATTGAATTATACAACATCACAAACATTCTAGGTTTAGCATCTTTCTAAAATCAGCTTCCTGCAAGTAACCAAGTAACCCCAGCTCTATCTTATATTTCATGCATCGTACTTTCAATATAATAAGCTGAGTACGTTATACCCACCCTTACCCAAATTATATATTTTTTAGAATTGATTCTATGCGATTTACTTCTTGAAGAAGGGGTTCATGTTAAATATCCTTGCTAAAGTTAGGGATCATCTAAAGTTATGGTTTAATCTTATAGTCAAAAACAATAAAATTGATCCATTCTGTAGCTTCTGCTATAGTTAGCCACAAACCTTGTAAATATTTTATATTCCATGTAATAATCAATCCTTTGAAACTTCATTCAAATATATGCAATGATGATCTAGCATTTGCTCGTATATATCAATATACTGATTTAGAGGTTGATACAATAAACTCAATAGGTTTTTGCATCTTAAATCAAAGGGCGACAATATAGTAGAACTATATAAGAACAATCTTTTTATAAGTTTTTAAAGTGTGGCAAGTTTATAAAAATGGAAGGGAATAAACTATGATAATTATGCTTTAATCTGGTCGATGTAGCACCTTCAGAAAATAAAACCTGCAATGAACAAATAGACAGCTGGAAGAACTTTGCAAGGGATATTTGGCAAAACAAAAGTGCATCTGTTTCATTTGGTCACTGACATGTAGCACGATGTTCCAACATATCGATAAACATAAAATAACTTATCTAGAAAATAAGATAATCATAGTAATGCAAGCTTGGCAGCTTAGACTTTGGTAGTATGGACGATTCAGACAAATCACAACTAAATCATTTGATACGACCCCTATGATGTAATCCTTATGGATGGATTGAACTTGTGTGTCAAAAAAACAAAAAGAAAAACATATAGAAATTCTTATAGTAGATTAGTAGAAGTTCAGCGAGAAAAATTCCATTCTCCTTGCTGAACTTCTATATAGGGCTCTTTAGTAAAAAAACTCAGGATCACAAAGTACTATAAGACATGCGCAAAAGTGTTCACAATAGAAAGTTTGCGGTTAATTGAAAAGGCAAAATAGAAATCAAATATGAAGTGCAGAAGGGAAAATGCAGAATCTAAAACAATGTTTTCACTTTTCTCTAAGCTCGTATGTCAAGCTATGGAGGACAAAACACTGGAAGACAGACAATCGGTCAACGGTTCAAGATATCAGCCAAAATAAAATAAACTTCAAATTAAGACTCTAACCGGAGGATCGGCACTGCAAAAAAGATTCTAAAAGCCTGTTAGATACATATATACGGAGGAATATTTTTTTGACCCCGAAACAGCAAAAGAGCCTCCTACTGTATTTTTTTATTAAAAAGAAATAATATTTACAAGGTTTATATTTACAAGTTGAAGAATGTACAGGAAGAAAAAATAATTAAGTCTATCAAGCCATGTTATCCAGTTTCATTTTTCTGCCTCATTTGCCCTATGCACATGCAGAGCAAAATCTCCCTTGAAATGTACCTTCTATGAGGCAAAGTTTGGGATCACATTACTGAAAATTGAATCATTCCTTCTTCACCATACGGAGAAATAATTTTATCACCAACTAAATATACTCGCTGAAATATTTAGTTGTCCATTCAGATAGGATGGCTTGTGGTGAAGATGAATTGAATGGCCACATCCGCAGATGCCATTGATACTGTAAATTGAATCAAACCAAGCAATATAGTACATGATAATGTCGGTCTTTGCAAATATGGAGAACGGAACACGATGCTCTATACAACGGAAAACATTTCATATTAAGATAATCAAAGGGGATGACTAGATAAGAAAAATTAGCTTACTTCATTCTTACTTCACATTTTCTTGACTTATCGTGCTGTAAGATTTATGTATAGCCATTCTATAAAGGAAACTGGGTACGCTCAATAACCCAAAATAAATAACTAATGGTGGGACTGCAAGCACGATCCTCATTAGGATTAAATTTAGAACCTAACAAAATATTGAGATATTGATATGAAAGAACATGGAGAAATGTTGGAGCAAGCAAGAAGAAAAATATTCATGAAAAAAAAGGGGAATGAGACTGGTGCACCAAGAAATAGGGATCGGAATTAGTTTAGCGGCTGGCTGCTGCAACTTTGGCAGCTGCCTCATCCGCAACGTCAAAAATGAATAGAAGAGTTAAGAATTAAGACAACATCTACCTACCAGCTCTGCTTCTGCTTCTTCTATATTTTATCTCCCAGTCCTTGCCATATATTTCTTCAGATACATCACGAACAACCTGACTATGGAAAAAAAACCCAACAATTGAGCTCCCAAAGTCCCAAGCACAGGTGCAGATCGCTTCACATAGTTCAAGTCTATCAAGATTTGAGGCCAGTTGGAGCTTACTTGTGCAAGCACGCCCTTGTTGCACTCCCTATCTGGGCCTCACGTTCAGTTGATGCCGACCAGTCGTGACATATTTGCAATAATATGACAGTGTGCTCAAAGTCCAGACCAATGGCATCATCGACGTCTTCCTAGCTACTCCAGGATGAACCACCACCGTCCTTGACTGCCATACATCAAGAAATTGAAAGGGCTTAGTACTGCCAGAAAGTTAAACATTGGACGATTTTGCTTCTCTAGGAAGAGGAGACTAATAAAATCCTACAAATTGAATCCTTGGTTACGGGAGAAAGGAATAAATGCTCATGCTTTTCTTTCATGCACATCCAATACGGATGATTTGAGGAGAGCCTGATATTTGTTGGGGGGTTTTTAAGATGGGTGGAACAATATTAACAGCATGTTTTAATTGGTGGGGAAGTGGAGCGGACTTTGACTTAATGGCCAATGCTGAATTGACTTGTTGATTCAATGGTTGAAACTATCTTCATGATGACATGTCTAAACGTGGTGGCTGCTTATGGTTATACTTATACTAGATGACACCATGTGCTTTGCTATAGAATACATAAATAAATAAATATATGTTTAATATTATAGAAATGATAGATGGATGGATATATGTTAAAATATTATAGACATAATGTGAGTGGTGATGATTTGACATGCTTTTGAGTTCCAGAAGATATTACATTGTAGATGTTATATTATGTTTATATAAATTTTTAGATATTCTAAAATAATAATGGCTATTAAGTGGTGATGTGGTATATTTATATGTTGAGTTTTAGAAGATAATAATTGCAAGTGGATACCAACTATATAGAAGGCATAGATTAGATTGATACCGATGCGTTGTTACGAGGCATTTAGATGATACACACTGATAAGGATGATGTTGTTTATAGTACAACTGCAATAAAGAATGTCATGCTCGGTAGGATGCAGATGAAGCTGAACATGCGTGGTTCGGTTCATTCCGTCAAGAATTGTCCAATGATATGTTGTTTGTTGGTAAATGCAAGTGCAGATGGTGTAGGTATCGACCGCAGCTTAATTTTGTGTACTAATAAATCAATGGGAAGAATTTCTACCCAAAATTGGAGAAGTTGAGCATATAGGTTATTTGTTGCATAGAAAATATAGGAGCAAGCTGAGTAGGATCTATAGGAGTATGATCTGGTAAGAAGTCACACATGCAAAGTTAATTTTCATATTGTCCAAAATAACAAAATTATGAAAATAGTTAAAAATTGGGTGAACCAACTTTAACTCTTCGGACATCAAAGTCAGTCTACATATGAGCTTCAGTAGCTAAAGCATGGTCGGAATGAGAGACCAAATGATGTAATAGCTGATGTTGGGAACTATCACTCCTAATGTAAAGTGTGAAGAATTTTGCCCAAGATCCATCGGACATGTATCATTAATCTGGTTTTGATTATTAATGATAAATATAATTACATAAGACTAATACTTTTATGAGTATTTTTTGTCTAGTCTCATTTAAATATGAAAATACAAACAGTAAAAGCTATGTAGTAAACTCCTCATATTCTTGGTCTGAAATAGTATAAACTCTCTTCATTGTCTTTTATTATGTGCATATGTCTCTCTTTATAATCATATGTATGCACATCGCTCATTCTATATTATTTTCTCAACTCTAAATATTTTATATAAAGTTATCATCCATCATCAAAACAAAAAAGATCAAAAGATCTATTATCAACAATTTATATAATTGTTGTTTTAATGATTTATGACAAACTAGTTTGTGGAATTAATTCCAGCATGTTGTTCCCGGACTTTATATGAGCTAAGATAGATATGTTCATTGATGATAGACTTTAATCTTAATAAGAATAAAATGTTTGGAGATCATGCTATATGTATCACTCTTTTACAAAATTTACATATCGATGTGTTCGTATATACTACTTTCATGTGATTGATATATGCATATGAGGCTAATATTTTATTTGGGTCTTATTTTGTTTAGTCTCGTTACCCTTGAGAACATAGAGATTATAAAAATTGCATTTATTTTTATGTCTATATTTTTTATAAATGACTTCTACTCTTGTATAGGATAAGCTCCCAATGATTCATCTCTGTATATATTTGCTTCACATATGCATATATTTAGGGGGATTAAATTCTATACCCGAGTTATGCACATTTTTGACCCAAGATAATTACTTATAATTAATTGGGATCTTTATATTTGTGCATAAATATGAGTATATAATATTTTGAAAGTGCATCTAGACCTCTAATGGATTAAGGGACTAATGCATTCAATGAGTGATGCATTAAGTCCATTGAAGTGAAAAAGAGAACAAAGATAATCCTCACATCAGAAGAGTTGAAGTGAAAGTGAATTGGGCAAAATTTAGAAGATAAAAGAATAAGTTGTCCTAAAATTGTAACAAGCCAGATAGTCCTATGCAGTATAAGACAATTCGGGTCAAGCATAGACCGGACAATCAAGGTGGAGTCGGACAATCTAGGTGAAGATTATCACGAGTAACTCAATGGATTGGATTGTCCGATGGAGATCGAACAATCCAGTGTGGTACCGGACAGTCCTACATCCTCTTGGTGTAATCGAATGATTGCTCAATCGGACGATGAAAAAACAATGGACCAAACAATCTGGTAAGGTATTGAACAATCTAGATAAAGCACTATTGGACAGTCCAACAATGACCAGATTGTTCGTCTCTTTATAACTCAATGGCTAGTTGTTCATTTACCATTAGAAAAGTATAAAGAGTCAGACTGTCTGGTGCGGTACTGAACTATCTGGCCCTATACAATTTTTGGCAGACTTATTCAACGGTAACAAATGACTTAGAGGAGTTGGGGCTATAAATAGGCAATGCTATGGACTCATTTGGATACTTTTGGACCCATTTTCACCTTAAGTAGGCCAATAAAGTGTCCAAGAGTATTGATAGTAACTTAAACATCTTTTTGAGTTAGAGTTTAACTTAGTTTAGAAGGCAAAACAACCTCCCAACTATGTGTGTGATATCAAGCTTGTAAATTGTTAGTGTTTTGAGTTAAGATTGTCTAAAAGTGAATAATTATAATCTTGGAACATTCAAGGAGTGTGGTGTGCACAGGAACCGTTATGATGGTTTTACCTCGCCTTCAGAAGAGAAAAGGTAAATTGAGTGGGAGCCAAGTTTCATCTTAATGGGTGTTTAGTAAAGCAAGCTTCACCGGAGGTTACATCTCACCATCCAAGCTTGGACTTTGGTGGTCACTTGAAGATAGAGCTTGGCTTTGGTGATTTCTTGGAGACCGAAGCCACATTGAAAGCTGCTTGGAGAGGAAAATGGTTACTTGAGATTCTACTCTTTGGAACTCCTCGATGGAGATATAGAATCGATTAAATCTGAACATCAATAAACAAATAATACCTCCTTTCCTCTCTTTTACCTTGCATTTACCACTTTCTGTCTTGAGCCTTTTAATGACCCATGTTTGCTTGTTATCTCTATCTTTCACTAACTAATTCTTGTAAAAAGTGTGCCTAAGATAGCCCTTTAAGTTTGCATCTTATTATATTGCATTAGTAGGTTTCATTGTGTTGACCAAACAGTGCTACCGCTGTCGGATTGTCTAGGTCACTTATTGTTTTCACCATCATTACACTGATCAGATTATCTTAAGTTGTTGAACTGTTTGACTGCTTCTATAGTCGGACTGTCCGCAGTGGTATCGGATTGTTTGATTAGTTCTACTTCCACTGTAAGTTTGTGAAATTTCAAAATGAACCTATATAACCCCTCTCTAGGCAACATATACAATCCTCAATGTTCTTTCATACTTGTGGTCTTGATTAATACTCATCAACTTATTCATATTCTTTAGATACGATCGGTTGGTCAACAATTAGAGGTTGACAACTGGATCATTGGGACTAATAATTTCATTGAGTTGAAAGAAAGGAATGTGTCCTAAGAATTTAAAAATGAGTTGATGCTCAAGTAAGATCATGACACCTAAAGATCAAGATGAATGGCTTGCTTGGTCAAAGGATGACAAAGGTTGAGATATTCACGCAAAGATCAATTGCTAAGAATCAAAGTGAAGATATTGAAGATGTAGGGGTATGAAGTGGCTATCTATGGCAAGATGGTGAAGGAAAAGTGATGCCCAGTCGCAATGGATCATGCGGTGGTGAAGGGCAAGCAAGAGGTTTGGCCTTGAAGGACAAAATCCAGTGGTGAATAGCAAGTGAAAGCGATGTCATAATGGACTGTACAAGGCCATTTGATGTTACAAGTAACCCACATCAATCATTTGAAAATTTTAATGTGAAACGGTTTTAGCATTGGCATCTCTAAAGACAAAGAAAGAAGATGGTATGAAGGTATTCCTATTGATTTACATCTTTTCTATTTGCATTTGAGTATAAAAATGACATACTATTAAGAGGGATGAAACATCAATGTGCTTGTGTTTATCTCGGTACTCAAAGTGATCTATCTAAATGCTACATTGAGAGAAACACAAGCTTTAACCTATCCTTTGAGTGGTTTTAGACTTTGGTTTTGGTTGGGTTGGGTAGTTCTCTGAGTGAGCTTTCCTTAGAGTCCAAGATCATTGAAAATGGACTTATGAGCAATAAGTTATGGATGTTTTAAGTGAGTGACATCGGAAGTACTGATGTAGGTTGGAAATTCCGATGTTGGTCAGAATATCCAATGTGAATGTTGCTGGAATGTCTAGTTTTCCTCAAAGTTGAGCTCTCGAGTTCTCCCTAAGGTTTTGGGTCAGAATTTCTAATGTGTTGAAAGTTTTGATATCTCCAAAGTTCCTAGTCATGGTTTGGATGGCCGGATATTATCGAAAGTTTTGATGTGACATCAAAATTTTTGATGTGTCAAAATTTTCGATGTGTGTAAAATTTTAGGTCAAGAGCATGTGGTTATGAAAATTTGGGTGCCATTTGAACAAATCGGAAGTTCCAATGTGAACTTTGGAATTTCTAACGTGGGCATAACGGTTAGTTTTAAGCGACTTGGGTAAATAAACCCCTCTACCCCCTCCTTGAGTGATTGTTGCTCTTCAGCAAGAAATAAATTATTCAAAGCCAAATAGCCCCTCTCCAATCTCCTACATATGTGGTAGATATTTGTGAGTGAGATTTTAGAAGAGAAGATAGTTGGGGTTGAGAGAAAGATTGGGAAGAAAGACTTCAAGCTAGTGAGTTTCACTCCATCCATTTGAGTACTTGAGTTTATAGCAAACAAATCATTGATTATGTTTGTTACTCTTGGAGACTAAGGTATCTTAGACAGCTAGATGTCATTTGTGAGCACCCAAAGTTGTGATATGCCATAAAAAGTTTGTGAAGGCTTCGATTTTGTCTCCTCAAGGGAAGAAATCAAGAGTAAAATTGAAGAGTATATTTGTGCAACTTTGTGAGGAAAAAGTTTGAAAGAGACCATACCTTTGTGACCCCTCAATAGAGACGAAGGATCGGTGAATTCAAACTTCGAAAAATAAATCACGTGTCTATCCTCTTGGTTTGCCCATTCTTGCCTTTATCCATATTGTTTTTGAGTTTGTTTTTACTCGATCTATTTACATGCTTAGTTGATCTAGTTGGTGACCTTATATCTTACGTAGATATCTTACTTCTCACCTTTTGATTCATATGCATATTGTCTATTTGAGCTATAAGCTCATATTTAGTGTTTTACTTTCTAAGCCATCGGACGTTTTAGTTGAGAACACAAGTTTTGTTTAATCCGCTTCCAAGTTATGAAATTTTGTAAGAACATCTATTCATCCCCTCCCTTTTTTTCTCTAGGTGACAACAAGTTTCTTTTAGAATAAACCCTTTTTTCATTAACATATATTATCATATATGCATGAATAATGTATGAGGTATGATGGAACGTAGAATGCAATAAACATGGATTAGAATAGGATACACATACCATGGAATGTTGTGTGGCCTTTTAATCTTAGGATGCTATATGAAAAAGCTACTCTTTTTCCTGATTTGTCCAAACTTGCAAACCTCATTCTATATAGGGATAACAAATATAG
This sequence comes from Oryza coarctata, assembly GCA_030770085.1. Classification (NCBI taxonomy): domain Eukaryota; kingdom Viridiplantae; phylum Streptophyta; class Magnoliopsida; order Poales; family Poaceae; genus Oryza; species Oryza coarctata. Next base: position 14,890,999 of record CM061471.1, read on the forward strand.
GATTAGCATAGATTGCAAAAACTACAAGAAAATGCAATAGAATTGACTGCATAACACAATCTTGCCAATAGAAGTTGTTTGTCTATTTTGGCGCAACACAATTTGGCAAGGGATGATACAGATGCAATATATATTATATTATTACCAACTTGTTCAAGTACGACCAATGCAAGGGGTATAAGCTAAAGTAACTGAATGAACAAATGAAAAAAAATCAAGTTTGTAATCTGATAAGATCAATGTTTAAAAAAATGCCATATTGCTACAGATGGCACAATTCACCTTGTAACAAAATTTGATATTCGATGACTAAATTGACTTGTAGGTAGTACATTGACATGTGATACTTCGAGTGCACTATTACTAGCGCAAATGACAACAAAAACACAACATAAGAGAGAAACTTGCAATAACCTAGCCCCCGGTGTGGACAACGGTTTATAAGGATTAATCTGATTAGTAGACAATTTGAAAGAGATATAAAAATACAATTAATGGTATTAGGATGGCACCTCGGCTACCCATGGCTATGGGTTGAGGAAATGGATGGGGCATGACTCCTATGAGAGGTGGAAGGGAATTGATAAGACGAGGGGTGAGGTTGCTAGGGTCGTGGGCAAAAAGAACTGAGATCCTCGAGGCTTGTGGGCATGGTGCCATCACATGGCTGATGGCCCAACATGCCCTCTGTCGAGTGACTCGATTGAGCTCAACTTCAATGCACAAGTAGCAATTCAAGCGATAATGCAAGCATAAGCGGCAAATGGTGCTACAAGATACGAGTGAATACATGGCATTAGAAATTAGGCTACATGGGTCTTCTGTTAAGATGGCCAAAAAGCCTATTGCATAAGTAGCCTATGTTCTGATCTCATTGAACATGCATACACTCTAATCTAACGCTCTAATATAATCAGACACTCTAATCTAATGGCTAATGTACAACAGGAGATGTAGATGCAGCAACAGATGAGAATACCATATACGATTTATAGATATAGGCAACCATATGGGAATACATATGATAGGGTGATAGAACCTCGGTGAGGTTGGTCCTATGACCAATGGGTGTGAGATCCAATGATAATAAGGGCTTTTAAATGCTTCCTCATATACCCGCATATAGCATTTTCAGAGGTCGATCAAGTCGATTAGCAATGCTTGATGGATGAGTCGCCCTGTTGCAGTCGTGATAGATCCTATTTCTATTTCTCATAGTTAAAGAGATGATTCACAGTTGTATAGACGGGGGAGTGCAAACCGAACCGATATGGCAGCATACCTTAGACATATGAAGAACACGCTGCACGTACAAAAAGACGACCAACCTATCACTGAGAAGGATTATCTAGGATGGGCTGAGCCGACTATTAATGAAACATATCAACATGAATTTATTCATCCAATGGATCAAATGTGATGCAAAGTAATTAATGTTGTGAGTGGGTTATAAATATATAGGAAAAAATAAATTTATCTCTACTGTTTAAAAAAATCATAGTGGTTATTTTTCTAAAGAGCGACACCCTTGCTTGCCAGGATGCTATAGTTTGGATTCTGATATTCCTTCCGCAAGCCACCCCTCTCCCGATCGCCCCCAACCACCTCCCCCAACCTCGCGAGCGCACTTGTCCCCTAAAAAAATATATCTCGCGAGTGCTCCTCATCGCCCCAGCTCTCTCCTGCGAGCGCTACCGCCACTCCCCCCCCCCCCCCCCCGGGCGCCGCCGGCGTCACCCCTCCCCCGTGACCCGCCGGTCCTCCACCGTAACGAGCCGCCTCCCTCCACCGAGACCCGCCACCGCCGTCCTCCTCCACCGCGACGGACCGCCTCCCTCCACCACGACCCGCAGCCGCCGTCCTCCTCCACCGCGGACCACGGATCCAGGCCACCGCCAAGCCGCCACGCCGCTTCCCCGACCTCCTCAACCCCATCCTCCATGGATCCGCACCGCCCCGGTGGTTCTCCGACGCAACCCGTCCCCGACGACCTCCACCTCCGCGGATCCACACTGCCGACGTGCCACTTCCCTGACCTCCTGGACATCATCCTCCACGGAACCACGCCTCCTGGTGCTTGTCCGCCGCCGCCGCCGCCTCCCCGATGACCTCCTCCAAGTAGGGATCCATGCCGCCTCCCTCAACTCTCTCTGCGCCGTACCGGTCCAGTACCCCTCTGCCGCCGCCGTCGTCCCCCACCCCCCAAAGAAGTTGCACCACCCCGGTCCTCGTCTGACGCCGACGAGGTTGGACCTCGTCCTCCATTTGTCATGCACCGAGTCGTGAGGTTCCTTCGGTGTTCATATTATTTCTCGTAAATTCGTTAGTCCTTAAATATCTATCAGTGCCGTGTGATTAGTTAGTGCTTATCCATTCCCTTTTTAAACTTGTGCGGACTAGAGGCATATCTTCTGAAATATTTTAATCTACAATGAGCTACTCAGTACGAGATAACAAAAGAAGGTTCCGCTATACTGACTGACCTGGCATAATCAATACCTATTGAAGTTTTTAATATATCGTAGTACTTGAAAGACTGAAACTAACACCACAGTAATCAATATTGTGGATGAGCAATAATCAAAATTTTACTGTCAGACTAGCACATATCTATCCAGGATTGTATAGTAAACAAATATTTTTATTGGTTCAGAAGTGTTCATCCACATCAAACTATATGTGAAGTTGATAATAAATACCTAACTTTTCAGGCAACTTGCTAAAACATTGGCTACAGATGTTTTGCGCAACAGTAGTCAGGCAACTGGCAGCTGAACAATGTTGCAACCTGTAAGTTCTTTGCTTAAATTCTGGCTTCTCCCTTTATGCAAAATGATATGTTTATACTTTGGAAGGCATCTATAAAGCATCCGTACCATACGTTTGATAATGACGAGGATCTATATAGAGCTCAACAAGCAGCCATTAGACTAAAAGTCAGTGCACCTCCTTGGATCTGGACTATGGTAAGTTCATGGAGTCTTATCATACTCATAAGGTATGAATTACTGGGAGGAGAGCAGTTTTAACATTAAATTGTGTGATTTCTCCTATCTTCCATAGTTTCATTGGTGAAATAGCTTATCACCATAAACTACATTGTTCTGGAGAGGAATACGTGTACCTGCCTAGAACATTATATATTTTTGCGGTGTAAGTGCAGCGTAACTGCTTCTATCAGCCAGAAAACAAAGTAGGTGAGAATTTAACTCTTGATTTTTATAGTATGTGTCCATGTTAGCACCTTATAAATACAAGTGTATATATATTCAGAGTGACTGCACGATGCTGCTTTTTAATTGCTCAGTCAAACATCCTAGAGTGCAATGTGTGTCCAGCCTTCGCCTCGCTGTATCAGTCTGGTGGCCTTCCTGGGATCATATTTCACAGCCACATAACTTCCTCAGGTATGGTTTCTTTCTTCACCACAAAATTGGCACGTGAGGTAGTTCCTTTTAACACTTATTAGTTGTTTGATTCAGTTGGCATTAAACTACTGGTTAAAATAAGATGGAATTTCATGTACAGAGTCAATTAAGGTTCAAGATAAACTGAGGGAAACGTAATTAAGGTTCAGAAGAAATGCAATCTTCTGTTCCTATTTAACTACATATAATTGCGTGAAAAGTGATCAGACAAATTTGGCATAGGATTTGCAGATTTGCACTCATCATGTTGTATTGCGGCTCTACTTTCTTCTGAAATACCGCAGAAGCACATGTTTCTTTGAACTTGTTTCAGATTTATTTTGCTTCCCCCATGATGCTAAAAAAGTTTCTTGAACTACTATCTACAGCAATAAATAAATTAAATAAGGAAATTGATCAAGTGGAGTCAACTGTGCAGAGATTAATTATCGAGTCAATTACAAAGGATTGCTTATCTAGCTGCACAGTGCTATAATTAAGGTTCAGAAAAGGTGTTGTCAAGGAAACCCCTCTTGGAGGGATACGATAGTTGTATTGCTTGTTTTGGAAAGGTTACATTAATTTTAGCACAGTATATACTTGTTAAATAATGACTTTGTTTTGTAGTACATGGAAGTAGTGGAAATCAACTTTAATGGCTTTGGCAGCGGATGAAAGCGCTATCATGGAGAGGCTACAGTTTCAATCTATAGTTAGAATAATCATTACTGTCTTTTATCTATTGTATTAATGTAAGACTAAACTGGTTGGTGCCATTGGTACTTCGGTGTTGTCCTTTCAACGTGACATTACGAGTTATGTGAGTTCTACACAGTCTAATCCATGCTTGAATTTTACAATATTATACTTCGTACTTTGTTTGTAATCAATATGAAATTGGTCAAGACCATTTTCTTTGCCTTTCTTAATTATATTATTGTTATATCCATGAACTTGAGATGCTTTACATTTTATCCTTTTGAGCTTTCAAGGCTTCATAGCATATAACACCAAATATCATTTTACCATCTGTTGCAACGCATCGGTACTTGACTAGTTTAGAAAAAGAGTGATATCTGAAACTGAAAATGGATAGATGTGTTTGCTGAAGAACCAACAAATCTAACCTCTCTTTTATATGAATTGTGAATAATGTGACTTGTCCATGATATTATCAAGTGATATTGGAGAGAAGATAGCTCATTTTACAATCAACAGATTGTTTTAGTAAAATTACCCTCTACTGACACCAACAAAGCACGCATTGAAGAAAAAGTGAAAAGGAAATGCATCTTCTGTAATCTCAGCTCCTTGTTTTAAGGGTAGGTAACTATCGATCACTGACAGCCAGTGATTGAACTTGCCTGTGGAGAAACTTGTATTTTGTTAAAAAAAAATCGCTCTGAATCTTAACATTACTCCGAGGTGTTCAGACAATGCGTAGTGTATATTTGTCGAACTACGCAGTTCAGATCTTGTCGATCAAAGGTGCAGTGGTGGATCCAGGATTTTCCTAATGGCTGGTGCGAAATTAAGTGATGTGATCGAACTGAACTCAAACAAGAGAACAATTCAACAAAAAAACTAAAATGGTTCAATGATATAATTGATGCTAAAATTTAAATGGACCAAAAAGTAGAAATTTTGATTACATATTTGCAAGAAGCAACAACAACAATATCATAGTGTTTAAGTCTTAAGTAAGTTAATAGTGTTTCAGTCTCAAGTAACTTAAGATAGATTAGTTTAAACCTAAGAAGAGCTTTCAATCACGGTTCAGATACGTCAATTAATGCTTAGATATATACTACTCTTTTAAATATCTTCTTATTGTCTTTTCACATATTAATTTTAGTATTCTTCTATTTATTTTTATATTATTATCTTGACTTAAATTTTATAATATATTGACGTCTCTAGAGATCTCCTTTAGATATGGCCAAACTAGCTTAAACAATATTGAACAAGCCTTTCTTCAATTAGTGATACCTCTAATCGATCACTTATATCCTCATTACAGACTCAATCCATTTTCGTATGACCACAAATCCAGCGTAAAATATGTATTTCTACAATATATAGCTGTTGAACATAATATTTTTATATGCCAATATTATGTCTTATATAGCATAACAAGTCTAATCGTTCTATAAAACTTGTCTTTTAACTTCTACGATACCATCTTATTACAGAGAATGTCAGATGTTTGATGCCACTTCAACTAGCCCGCTTTGATTCTATGGCTAACATTCATATCAATATCCACATACATCTATAACATCTAACCCATATATCGAAAGGTGTCCTTCTTAGATACTATTTGGCCTTCTAAACTCATATCTCCCTTTACGATTGTGCCAAAGTCATATCTTAAGTATTCGATTTTAGTTCTACTTAATCTAAAACCTTTTGACTCAAGAGTCTACCACCATAACTCTATTTTCATATTTACTGTTGTCTGGTTATCATCAACTAATACTACATCATCTGCAAAGAGTATACACTGAGTGATATCCGCTTGTATGTTTCTTATAATCTCATCCATTACTAATGCAAAGAGGTATAAGCTCAAGGCTCATCTTTAATATAGTTTTATTTTAATTAAGAAGTAACCTCTGTTACCACACTCAAAAAAATGAGAATGTTCTCACACGAATTTGGCTACTTTTAGCAATTGCAATGTATAAGACCAAGAATATAGTTTAGCAGCTAGGTTATCTAAACTAACTCATTGGCTATATTTACACGACTTGGATTTCTTGCCCATGGATGCTTATGCACCTACAATCTATACCCTACACATGCCCCCTAAATCTCAATGGTAGGTAGATTTCCACCCCTAGAAACACATACCAACACCTACCTTCCACCATGGGTGTAAGGGGATGAGAAAAAACACTATACTCTATCTAAAATACCCTTCAACTAGTATGCTTCCTTTTCTCCTTCGTTTACCTTGGCTTTGGCCCTTCGGCTACAATGAGGAGCAAGAGAAGGAAGGCAAGAAGGAGGCAGCAAGCCTCCTCCCATGGATCCTGCTTCCCCAAGCTACCTCCTTACCATCTATAGCATCCTTCCCAACGTCGTAGGGACTCGAGCGAGGAGGAAGGAGGAAGAGCGAGGGTCAATGCCCATGGGAGCCCCGACACTAGATCTAGCGGCCCCTTGCCTTCCTAGCATCGGATAGGTTGGTCATTGCTAGATCTTAAACCTACGCTAGTTGTCGAGGAGGAAGAAGCAACCAGCACGACATGAACAATAACCAGAACTAGTAACCAGCACTGATGTTTTAGTGCACCAAGATTTATTTTCTAAGTAGTGAGTTAATTAGCAAGTTAATCATATAACCTTCTCTAATCATAATTTGATATATCTACCGATCAGATGAAAAGTCTAAAAAGTCTTATATCACAACCTAATCACCATCAAAAACTAAATCTCAAAGTTAATATTGAAAATGTAAGAAATACCAAATATAATTTGAATATAAGGTGTAGATTAAACCATAATAAAGATGATGTTTGTTACTCTAATAATAGCCAACTAAACTTAATTATTGATTTGGTATGTAATTTTTATATAAATTGGAGTAAGAGATAAGAAGATTTAGGGAAAAATTAAAGAGTTATATAAAAAATAGAAGCAAATAGAAGAATAATATTTTCCTCTTAGTAATAAATTAAATAATGCATTAAGACTAATAGACAAGTCAAAATAAAATTTTACAAAATAGTAATTATATCAAGAAGTTATTAGACAAAATTAATCAAAGGTAAAGAAATAGTTTTGGCTTCATCAGTCATAGTTGCATCCTCATAAGCCATAAACTCGAAAAAATGGATCTATCTAGGAGTCTCTTTAGAAGAAGAATAATAGGTAGATATGACATATCTTCAAGTTGTACCCATAAACAAAGGTATATATGAAAAAAAATGAATGAGTTAGAAGATGTTGTAGAAGTGGATGAGCAGCCTAAAAGATATCAAAGAGACACTTTAAGAGTAATAAGACATCAACAAATATATTGTACGGGATTTTTTGATAATAAGAATGAGTTATATAGAATATCTAGAGAAGTGGAATTAAGTGTTATAACAAAACCAGTTGAGTTAAAAATAGTAGCTAAAAAATTTAAAAGCGGATTAAAATACACTAGATATAATTGTATATAATTAGAAATCAAAAAGTATGACAATAAAGAAATTAGGGGCGAAGGTCTTGTTAGATAAAATATGGGATACTATAGACAAAAAGAGGTTGATACAAACGCGATATAAATGAAAAGAGGTTGATAACATAGCCCCAGATTTGATGATGCATATAAAAAATTCATAGATAAAATGAGTTTTGGATTATAAATAAAGGGTTATAAAGAATTTAAAGTAACAAATTTGTTAGTAACAATAGAATTTATAGGAAGATTGCTTCTGAATACAAAATAAATATAAATGATATGATTTAAAATATACATTTTAAAGGAATAAAAAATTAGTGCATCAATAGAAAATAAAACTTGAAGTCAACTTGAAAATTACATAAGTTACCAAAATATTAAAGAAAATATAAGCATTAGATTTATAAATTATCAATTTAGAACTATAGATGATTTGAAAGTAGAAAAATCTAATAAAGATATTATAGAAAACTGAAGACATGGTGTTTCTAAATTTATGAAAAAATTAGATTAGGAAAGTGAAATAAAATATTTTGAAGATAAATTAAAATATATACCAGTAGAATACAATAATTCATTAAAGAGTGAGTGGCCTAAAATAATAAGAGATAAAGAACTTTATTTCTAAACAGAATTATCTAGGATAAAGAAACTAAAAGGAATAAAGACATGGCTATGGAAACCTTTAAAATACATGAAAGTAAAATATAACAAATAAAACTTTAAGAAAGTGATGAAGATGACAAATCAAACCAAATGAGAATTTATTTTTAGAAAATTATGAAGAAAAAATGAGTGTGATGAAAGAAATGGGAAATGTAGAAGAGGAAGAAAATAACTCAAAACAATATAATATTTTTATAAACTCTTTAGATGATATAGCTATGATATTAACAATCTAAAAAAGCCATGGAAGTAGACTTACGAACAGGAAAAAGGAAAAATTACAGTTAAGTTTCACTAAAAAATAAAGGAGAAAAAAATTAGCTATATCACTAGGAAAATGGCCCCAAGACAAAGAATATTATTCATATAATTATATCTTAGGACAATATAGGCACATGGGCACTAATAGAAGAGATTTGGAGATACCTGTAAAATTTGAAAATAAAATAAATGATAGTGATATATAAAATTTAGCCACATATGGTCTATTATTAGCATTTGGAAAGGGTTAAAAGCTCAAATATATATATAATCAACACAATATAGGAAACAATGGGTCAAACCTGCTAAAGTACTATGGAAATAATTGGTTGAAAAGAATCCTAATAATTATGAACTTAAAATAGCTGGTAGCAATCCATATAATTTTGCAAATATAATATCCAATATTATTATAGCTGAAGATCCACATTTAGGCTATACAACTTTGCAAAATGGGAGATTAAAGGAAATACAAAAATTAACATCAATAACATAGAAGGGCATAAAGAAATTTTCTCAATACTATTTACATAAGGGCATAAAGAAATTTTCTCAATACTATTTACATAATGCTATAACTACTAAATAAGAATACAATAGAGAAATAGTAAATCGATATTTCAATAAATTGCCTAATCCATTAGGAGGAATGATTTTTGAAGAATATCAAAAAGAAACCAAATAAGTTGAAATTAATATCTCTCAAGCAATAACCTTTGTATTTAAACAATTAAGAAAAATATATACATGCATACAAGTCCAAAGTTATATGAAATAATTGGACTATAATTTTTGCAATAAAATAGTATAAATACAAAGGTTTAGAATTAAATGAAACTATAGACATCAAAATAGAAATAGTAATAATATTAAAACAAAGAGAAGTTAGAATATCAAACAATAGAGCTCTTTTTATATAAAACAAATATAAAACGATATAATAAAAAAAGACTTATGATATAATATGCAGATATTTTATATATAACTTGTCTAACCATCTAAATAAAGCATGATCAAATAAAGATCAAAAAAGATATTCTAACAAATATAAAGAGTGAGAGAGAGTTTCAATTATTAATAGTGTGACAAAATAATAAAATAAAAGATGATAAATCAATATATTCAATCATAGAAATGATTGAAATTGAAAACATTAATGAAGAATATGAATAAAAAGATGAAGAGTTAGACTTAATTGATGAATTAGCAGAAATGCAAATTAAAATGATACATGGGTTAGAGTAAGAGTGATTATAATATTAAATATATTTTTTATCCAAGTTAAGATACTAGAGTAAAATAAACTTACGTTGAACGTACCACAGTAAATTGAAATAGAGAAAGGAGATAGAATTAGAGTAAGATGAGAAAATGCAATCAAGTAATGCGAGTTTGCCTTGCTAGGAAGTGAGGTTATACAAAATATTGAATTTAAAGAACAATTAATAACGTTAAAGGATAGTAATACTTCTAAAATAATTTAACTAAAAAATACCACAACCAATTTTGGAAATAAATATATAGTAAAGTTGCCTTTCAGAGAAGTTATAGGAATAAGAATTCTAGTAAAAATAAAATTGTCACACAAGGTATCACAAAAAATATTAGTACTAGTAGACATAGAGTATACAAATTATATTATTCATGACAAAAACTTTGTAAAATATAGTTCGATAATAAGGTAGTAGTTTCTGTAGATATATATGTAATTAAAAAATTCACAATAAGTTAATCTATAATGTTGAAATATATATCAATAGGATAAAATATATAATATATGATATTACACTAAGAGATTTATCAATGATAAATCATGACATAATAATTGAACTAAGTTTCCTACAATAGTCAGTACAAACCACATTAATAAGAAATTACATTTATTTCATATCAAGACAATATTTCATATATTTTAAGTGTACGAAAGCGTGGTGGACCAAAACAACACCAACACCAACTTTGGTAACTTTGATAGCCTCAATACTAAAGGAAAAAAGTATAGAATATAAACTTATTGAGAATATAGACAAAACTCTAATATAGAGTAGATATGACTACAATCATTTGTACAAATTGGTATAAAGATATTAAGTCTAAAAATGATATAGAAAGAATTATCCAAAAATTAAAGGACACTCAAATAATAGAAGAAATCCCAATGAAATATTGGAAGAAAAATTTGATTATCTATGAAATAAATATAATAAATTTAAACTATATCATTAAAATATGTTCAATAGAGGCCACACCAAAACATATATAAAAATTTAAAATGTATATAAATGAATTATTAAAATTAGGAGCAGTAAGAGACCACATAGGTTGGCAACATTTATAGTTAAATCAAAGATGGTCATCAATTATAAAATATTAAATAATAATACTGAAGATATTTATAATATTCTTAATACGCAAGAATGAATCAATAGAATAAAAATTAGTAAATATTTCTCAAAATTTAACTTGAAAAAACAGTAAAGATGGCTGAAGAATCTATAGAGCATAGTGCATTTACATGTTCCTAGAGACACTATGAATCACTATGAATGGCTTATTAAACTATTAGGATAAAAAAATACACCTCCCTTATTTCAGAGAAAAATACAAAATATATTTAACGAAAATCAAGAATTTGTATTAATGTATATAGATGACTTGTTAGTGTTCTAAAAACATATAAGTAGTATATTGCTCATTTAAAAATAATTTTTTAGAAAGATAGAACAAAATAGGTTAATTTTATCTATGAAAAAAATAAAAAATTGTATAGAGAAAAATCAATTTTGTAGGTCATGAAATAGTAAGAAGGTAAAATATATTTACAAAAGCATATTGCCAAGACAATTATAAAACTCCATGATATCATGAATAATAAAAAGTAATTACAATAATAATTAGGAATTGTAAATTATACTAGAAATCACATAGATAATTTAGCAAAAACTAGCAAGAACTTTGTATACAAAATTAAGAAAAAATAGACAAATACACTTTAATTCTGCATATTAGGTAAGTAAGAATAATAAAAGAAAGGATGAGAGGGTTACAACCAAAGATTTACCATTAGATAATAATTACTTCGTTATTAAAACGGATGCATATCAATTGCTGTACACCCACTAAATATTCAACGAGAAAGTATGTGAATGTCTAAATTAAAAACTGTCAGTAATACAAATCAAGAGATGTTACAATAATTAATGCGATAAATATTTTTAGACTTTACCTAGTTTTAAAATAATTTAAAGTTAGAACAGATTCTGAATTGATACGTAGATATTACAATCAAGTAAAAAAATTAGAGATAGATATTATTTTAAGATATTATTATTGAAAATGGATACAATATTATATTTGAGCATATAAGATAACCATTTTTCTGTTCTACTCTATTATTTATCTATTTTGCATGTATGAAGAAGTCGATAAATTAATGGATAAGCTTAAAATATTTTCACCTAATTCCTATAAATTTAAACCAAAAAACCTCATAATCTTAGATAAGCTTTAGGAATATATCTTGGATAATTCTTTTCTCAATATAAAAATAAGAAAGGAAAAAATATATATGCTATCAATATTAAATAGTCTTGCTGGATATTTTTATCCACTAAATGAATTAATACCAACTGTAAAAGACTATAAAATAATACAACAAAACTCATATTTGAAAGAAAGCTCTCAGGAGTCTATTTATTATTTGAAAACATAATAGCCAATAAAATAGATGTTAAGTTAATGGGTGGCATTTTATAGAAAAAAAATAAGGATATTAATGAGGCATTAAGTTAAGCTAGAAAAATATTATAAATAAATTACTATTTGGAGCCAACTGCAAAAGAATATATTAAAAAATACAAGAAAGCAATTCAGAATCTCTATATTATACAAATATAAAGGAATGAAAATCAAAACATATGCTGAGTGGATTCTTAGATAGTAAATATATTGATTGGAAAATAATAGAAAATTTCGAAGAAGTTTCTCCACAAAAGAAGGAAATAAAGGAAGAGATATTAAAAAAAATTAAAGCAAGAAATAAACAAGAAAATAAATCTTTTTTCAACATAGATACCATAGATATTAGTGCTTATGGGTATCCAGACCAATAAGCAAAAATAGATAAAATATAATATATAACAGAAGTTAAATTAATTAGTTATTATAAATCATTAAGGACAAGCCTAATAAATTATCCTCAATCATATGCCCAATGAATAATTAATGAATTTAAACTATGTGCACTGATTATATGCCTAGGGAATGATTCCAGAATAACACTCTAGGTCCAATATAGATTCTTACGACTTGACAAGTTTTTGGCGTAATAGTAAGGCATATGACGTCAGTGAACAATAAAAGAAGGATCACTACTTGGTGGGGCTTATCAGCTTATGAAGTAAAAGGAGAAGTTACCAATCCATAGAAATATACATCGAAAAAGTAAGAATCCATCCAACAAGTTTATAACCACTCTATAACCACCTTAAAAAGTGAGTAAATATTTATTTATATCTTTTTTTAGTTATCAAAAAACAAGTAATTTTCTTTAAGTATACTTATCTAAACGATTATCTATACTAAGCAAACATCTCTAAAAGTTCTTGTTTATAGGCTATATCTCGTATAGGCGTTTGGAGAAGGAAAGGATAAACACTTTATTAAAATTAATTTTGAGTAAGATGATTAAAGTTTTCTTTAAAAAATAGAAATTATTAATGCTAAAATTTGGATAGCCCGAAAATGTATTGAAAAAGGTTGATCGGCTAAAGAGGTATCCAATCGTTACAGGAAAGAAGCCAATCAGATTAAAGCAAGAAAATACTCAGATAAGATCGAGTTTGAGGAGTAGCCGTGGTTCACGGTAGGATAGTCTATCCTATCATATGAATAGAAAGATTTAGTTAGTTATTTAACTTTTTTTAGAGATAATTTCTTTTATTTTTGTTAGTAAGTAACGTCGGATGATTGATGTAAACGCGTCAGACTCTGTAAACCCAGGTATAAATATAGACCCCTGGAAATATATAAGGATAAATCCTTAGATCAATACAACCTCGGCGCATCGCCACCCTAATTTATCTAGTTTTCTACCGACAGGGTCTGGCTCTCGACGCGGGCTGCATCGGTTAAGTCTGATCTCCGGCAAAAGGTAAGTCCCGCCACTATCTCGATATGTCTCGTTCTATCTAACGCTGCATCGGTTAGGTTCGACCTCTTAGATCGATCGGATGTATCGCATCATGTCCATACAGGGTCTATCGGTCTACAAGCTCCCTTCGCCGTCGTCGGTCTCGTGCTGCATTGGTTAGGTTCGACCTATAAGGTAGACGATAGTAGAATGAGCTTTAGGCCTATAGGTATTTGTACGGCGTTTCATCAGAGTGCTAGCCGATGAGTTATCTATACGTTGAGCGTCACGTCCAGCGTATCGGCTCCTTGGCCGATACGCGCCAGGTCTTCAGAGACTTTCCCTTGAGCGCCACGCCAAGCGCGTCGGCCTTCCAGCTGATGCGTGCCTGTCTTCAGAGAGACGTCCTCTCATCGGCTCAGCTAACCGATGGGTTCGCTTCGCCCAGCACGTTCGATACGGCGTCACCGTCCCGTCGCCTTTGGTCCCATTCTTGTACTGTCTTGGCTAGGTCCGATCTTCAAGATTCGGTGCTAGCGGCGTCGTCACGGTGAGCGACGGGTCTCATGCTGCTATCTCCATCATGTGCCTCCATCAGCTCTGCGGCAAATGGATCAGGGCCTCGCTTTCACTACACCCGGAGGCGTCGTATCCTTGTCAATATCCGCCTACGCCTGCATCGGCTCCCTAGTCGATTGAAAAGTGTCCCGATTCCTATTGGCAACTAGCCGATAGCAGGAGCCATCCGCACGCGGCCGATTACCAACCCGATCCTATCGATAGCTAGCCGATAGCGAGCGCTCGTATCGGCCCGTCGTCCGACTGACCCGTTTGCCTCACCTCCTTGTCAATTGCAGGGTCAAATTGACTGACACGCCCGCACCCGCACCATCGTGTTGGAGCCGACGTGAAACCCATGGCCCCTGGCGTGCATACCTCGAGCCATGAAGAGAAGCCGACCGGCCTACACTGGAGCTAAACAGACCTCCCAGGCATCGGCGTGCTCACGCCGAAATCCAGCACGACCATATTTTTTGGCACACCCAGTGGGATGGAAGGTTTCATTCATCGACCAATAAGAACTATACTTCATTCATCGGCCAGTAGGGTAGAAATTTTCATTCATCAGCCGATTGAACGGGATTTCATTCATCGGCTGGAGAAACCTAAAGACCGTTAATCGACTGAAGATCCTTTATCGGCTAGTGTGATATAATTCTATTTATCAACCAGTGGGACTCTATAAGTGACTGATTAGAAGTTAGAAGTTAGATTTTTACTTATCAACCCGGAGGGCATCTTGTTGTCAATATATTTAAAGAAAAGGTTGATTCCAAGGCATATTTGTCCGAAGAAGAAGCCGATGAAAATATTATAGTTCTAGTTACCATGGAAGATCTGAATGAACACCAGAAGCAGCATATAGAGCAGAATATGGATAACTTTTAGAAACTCTATTTGGAATCCTTCAGTATGACTAAACAAGGGCCGATTTAAAAAGCGCAGTTACCAAAATATGTTTTGATAAAGAAATCAGGCCATTCATCACCTGTGAATTCTTCCAAGCCGTTGCAAGAGATGTTCAACGAAGCATTTTATCTAGCATTCAGTAATCCATCAGGAGTATGGATGGATACACTACAAGACCTGATCAAGAAGACGATACAAGAATCATCAGCTCAAGATCCTGATCAAGATCATGTACCTTTGCCAATAAAAATGAAGTTATCTTAGGAAACTTGACAAAACAAGAGGGACCTATCAGCAAGCATGAATCCACCAACACAAGATCGATTCGAGGGGCAACGGCAGGAGGTACCTCTAGAGTTCTTTCAGAGTAATTATTATGGAGAGTATCGTAGGTAGAATCGAGTACCATACCCACCTCCACATGATCAGGGAGATATTCTAAGGGAGAAGGATTGGTTAACCAAAATTGTAGACACGGTGAAAGAGCAATTTGGTATCAAGCCCAAAAATCAAACAGTTATGTATCGGCATCCTTATCCAAAATGGTTTGATAGAGTTCCATTGCCTCGCCGATACATGATACCAGATTTCTCCAAGTTCTCAGGGCAAGATAATATATCTACAATAGAGCACATCAGCCGATTCTTAGCACAGTATAGAGAAGCATTGGCTAAGAAAGCTCTCAGAGTCCGTTTCTTTCCATTGTCCCTCTCTGGATCGGCTTTCACCTGGTTTTTTTCGTTACCACTAAACTCGATTAAAGGATGGGCCGATCTAGAGCAACAATTTCATAAATATTTTTTTACTGAGATTCAAGAAATGAGACTGTCAGATTTGACATCGGTTAGACAGAGGTCTAATGAGTCAATTCTAGAGTACATCCAACGTTTCCAGGACATCGAAGCCGATGTTATAGTCTTGTTCTAAGCAATAAATAGTTAGTTGATTTGGCCTTCCAAGGATTGTCGAGTCGTATCAAGTGAAATTTTCTTCCAAAGAGTTCGATAGTTTAGCACATCTGATGCATATGGTATCGGCTTATGAGAGCTGATTATTAGGAAAAGAGGAGATATTGAAACATTGGAGGCCTGAGGAAGAGAATTTCGAAGCATGAGTCATCATACCTCTAAATTAGGGGGCATGTGTTAACGCTAAAATTTAGACAACCTGATGATGGATTGGAAAAAGCCGATCGGCTGAAGAGGTGTCCGATCGCTTTAGGAAAGAAGCCGATCAGATTAAAGCAAGGAAAGACTCGGTCCCGGAATAGAAGACTACCCAGATAAAACCGAGTTTGCGGAGGAGCCGTGGAACCCACGCCAGGGTATTTTATCTTTTGTAAATCGTATCTTATCTAATTATGAAGGTTTAGTTAGTTTAGATAACTACCTTAGAGATAATTTCTTTTATCTATGTAAAGAGATAACTTTCGATAGTTATTGAAAACGTATCGGACTCTGTAAACCCGGGGTATAAATATAGACCCCTGGAGACATGTAAATGGATCAATCCTTCGATCAATACAACCTCGGTGCATCGCCACCCTAGTTTATCTAGGTTTCTACTGGCAGGGTCTGGCTCTCGACGCGAGGCTGCATTGGTTAAGTCTAATCTCTAACAAAGGGGTAAGTCCCACCACTATCTCATATGTCTTGTTCTGTCTAAGGCTGTATCGATTAGGTTCGACCTCTTAGGCTGATAGGATTTATCGCATCACGTCCGTGCAGGGTCTATCGGTCTATCAAGCTCTCTCCGTCTTCCTCGGTCTCATGCTGCATCGGTTAGGTTCGACCTACGAGGCTGCTAATAGTGGAATGAGCTTTAGGCCTATAGGTCTCAATACGGCGTTTCATCGGAGTATTAGCCGATGAGTTATCTATACGTTGAGCGTCACGCCCAGTATATCGGCTCCTCGACCGATACGCACCAGGTCTACAGAGACTTTTCCTTGAGCACAACGTCAAGCGCGTCGGTTTTCTAACCAATGCGTGCCTGTTTTCAGAGAGACGTCCTCTCACCGGCTCAGCTAGCCGATGGGTTCGCTTCACCCTTGCTTCAGCACGTCCGATCCGACGTCTACCATCCTGTTGTCGTACTGTCTCGGTTAGATCTGATCTTTGAGATTCGATACCAGCGGCGTCGTCACGGCGAGTGACGGGTCTCGTGCTGCCATCTCCATCCTATGCCTCCATCGGCTCTATGGCCGATAGATCAGGGCCTCGCGTCTGCTACACCTAGAGACGTCGTATCCTTTGTCGACTTCCGCCTATGCCTACATCGGCTTCTCAACCAATAAAAGAGCGTCCTGATTCCTATTGGCTATCAGTCGATAACATGAGCCATCCAGACGGGGCCAATGACTAACTCGATCCTATCGGTAGCCAGCCGATAGCGAGCGCTCGTATCGGCCTATCGTCCGACTGACCCGTTTGCCTCACCTCCTTATCAATTATAGGGTTAAATTAACTGACACGCCCGTACTCACACCGTTACGCTGGAGCCGCCGTGAACCCACGGCCCCTGGCACGCGTACCTCAAGCCACGGAGAGAAGCCGGCCGGCCTACTCTGAAACTAAACAGACCTTTCAAACATCGGCGTGCTCGTGTCGGGATCCGGCGTGAATAGAAATATGGTGAGTAACAAGTAGACCGTTATATCTTTTAAAACAAACATCTGCTATCTTGTTAATTTCGCCAATCAGCAAACATTCTAAATATAAAAATTCCCACACAGTGAATAGTACCTAAACAGTGGTAAATGATAATTGGCAATAGTGAATACTAACCAGCGCGCTGAAATTTATTTTATAAGCAGTGTGTTAATCAACAAGTTAATATATATATATATATATATATATATACACACGGTGCGCTAAAACTCACTTAGAGTACATAATAACTAGAACACACTTTTTTTTATATATAGTGTTTTGTGCAAGTTATATCGTCCTTAAAAATTTTACTAATATACTCATATATATTACTATACTACAGCTAGCATACCTAGCAATTAAAACACATAACGCGCGCGCGATGCATTATTTTAGCATTCAAGCTTATAGGCCTATTGTTTGATGCCGTTTTGCACTGTCAAAAAATAAAGGGTAAATTTGAAAAGGCTGATTTTGATTTGATGGAAAATTTGTGAAAGTTTGATACGACAGGATTTTGATAAAAATATACGTTTAGTTATCTTACTAAACTTTTTACATTAGAAACCGCCCATAATCTTATTTGCCAAATTCGACATGTGTGACAAGCTGGTAGCAGACATTTTTTGGCATGGTTACTGCTTTCTCATAAAAAGGCAAAGTTGATGTTGTACTAAACAAATACTCCTGTCTCAAAATAAGTACATATGTTTTTATATTAGTGAATTAGAACGAACGTAGTATTAACTTATGTTATTAATGGATGCTGATATAGCATACCACTCCTACCGAGGGCGTGTTGTACTCCCCTATCCCGATATAAAATCAACTTTTGTGATATCTAGATAGATTTATGTACAAAATTTAATTTATTTTGAAATAGAAGGATTAACAATAGTAATTTACGTTCTCAAAGTGTATGTCAAATTCAGAATGAAAAATTTAATGATTAGTTTTTTCTTTTAATTCTACATTTTATTCAGTAAAATTTAAATTTCATTGTTTTTTAGTGATAATGCCATCATGCATTCATTCTCTATTTAGTTTTTTATTAGTCCCTTCTGTAATGTTGTTGACTTTTAAAAATTATTAAAAAGTTATTGTGAATATGAAAAAAAATAAATCAGACTTAAAATATCTTCAATGATAAAATAAGTTACATCAAAATAAATAATACTTATAATTTTTTTAATAAAACAAATGGTTCAATGGCATACCCAAAAGTTAACGTCATATATTTGAAAAATAAACGTAGTAGGCTTAGGGTTGGATCACCAAAATGTATGGATTTACTCAGATGTCAAAGTCAAACACTTCCAGTAAGGTTTTCTGGGAGACTTATTATTTTTTATAAAACATAGTATAAACGTGGACTCTCGTATACTCGTGCGAACGCGCGCATACACATTAATCCTTATAAGTATATTCTAAAACTAAACCATAGTGACATCTCGCTACGAATAGTTATATCTTAATTTACAGTAAATATTAATACCCATGTTAAGTCTAAATCTAAAATTTAAATATATATATAAGTAGGTTCCATCGTAAGAAAGATGATAATAGATCAATTGTTTAACTGTTTATTGGTTTACCCTAAAGGATGTAAATAAGTTGAACCGAAAGCTAGGAGCTGGAAGAATGAACACAACATTGGACAAATTGTTTTTGCGTACATACTGTTCATACTCGACTCAGTCTCCAAATAAAAATTAATAATAATGAAAATGACAAAAGATGAGAAACTATGCTTATCGACCGTTGGGCTAGGAGCATCTTCAACGGAGTTACCATTAGACTCTCTAAGAAAAAATTTAACAATTTTAGTGAAAATAAGGGCTGGATCAACCGTGCCAAACGGATGGCTCATCCGGAGTGAACATGGCATCCAAATTAGCTTGCTAAACATGGGCCGCATGCCAGTATTTCTCCTCCCATCCTCTCTCTCTCCCTCTAGTGAAACTGTATCAAGCGAGATGGCCAGAGCTTATTAGAGATGATCGTCGGAGATGGCTGGAGGTCCTGTCACTGAGACCATACCCACCTAATCTTATTCTCTACTTGTGACCGGTCAGCACCAACGTATCGTCTAGATCCTAACCACCTCACCGCTCTTCTTTTGTTGTGGCGGCCATCTATAGCTGCACATTGTTGCTAATAAAGTCCACTCAAGAATACTCAGTAAAGGAGCGACTCGGCTACTAATGAAGCCCACCTCAAGAATGCTCAGCAAAGGAGCGACTCCGCCTCATCTTCGTTTTTAGCCATTATTGTCTTCTATTTGTATCGTTGTCACTGTCTAGATTTGTTGGACTCCATCTACACTCACATGGGTGAAAGAAGAAAGCAGGCAAGAGAGAGGGCGGTGCAACGGTGAGGGAGGAAGGGCATGGCGGTGATGGCTGGTCTTAGAGACTGGCATAGGTGAGGTGGGTGAGAAAAAAATTTAGAGAGAGGAAAGAGAAAAAAAATAAATAGATGGTGATATATAAGAGCCATTGTTGTAATAGAAATACTATTGGAATGAAATATAAATTTAACTATTTTTTACAAGCTGGTCAAATAAATATTTAGATAGCCTAAAATAACAACTTTTTGAACATAGGAATAACAAATCCCAACGGCGAAACAATATCCATATCTTCCCATGGAACATTCTCTTCTGTCCAAGATCTTTATGGGAGTTGAATGGCGGTTTCTAACCTTGCAAATCCGCCTCCGAAGCACCCACCGCCCATCGATCCACTCACCCACCCATCATCATCATCACTCCAGACGTGCGGTCCGCGCTCCCGCTCCCACGCTTCTCCCCCATCTCGGGTCCGGCCCAGCTGGAGCCAAGCCCACTCGCCGCTCCGCCCGCGCGGCCACGGACATGTGGGCCCTCAACCTGAAGGCCGGCAGGCCCTGCCTCACGCCGAGGCGCCCTCTCGCCGCCGGCGAGGCCGGCCCGTGTTCCGTGGCGGCGGCGGGGTGGAGGCTCGGGAGGCGCAGCCCGGCGCTGGTGGCGGTGGCCGCGTCGAGGAGGAGGAGCAAGGACGGCCAAGGCGACGGCGGGGACGATGAGGCCAAGAGCAAGGCATCGTCTTCTTCCGGTGAGACCCCTCTCCGACAAGTAATTGTACCGAATTTCTAGAGCCAGAAAAAGGTGGGATCTTGGCGCGATTGGAAAAAGGTGGAACCTTTCCGTAGATGCCATGCGGTTGGGGAATTGGACGGGTGACCTGCTCCGAATTCTCCGGCCAGTGATGGTTTTTTGTGCAACTGATTGACGAGACAGAGGTGGAAATTTGGGTTGAATTAGCGAAATAGGAAGAGTGGTCAGTAGCGACTTTTACCTCCCCTGACATTCTTTTTGATCGAATTGGTTCTGGTATTGATTAGTAACTTCCAGATGGAAGCTGGGAGATATGGCATTCAGGGTTCTTGTAGTGAAATCGGTATTGCCTCTGGTGTGTGTTCAGAATGGAATCTTTGTGTACCCCCGTTGCTCATGGTTTCGTCTTTTGAGTTGCATTAGCAGTGAACCACCTTTTGTATTGTGGACACTAGTGATTGGATGGAACTCTCCCAATTCAGATGATTTTTGCTCCAGTGTGTGTCTAAATTACGTTAAAGTAGTGTTCCTTTTAGATTATTCACTGATGAAAGCTGATGGATTGTCTACTTAATCATAGGGAAGAATTAAATGTTATATGTTATAAACCTAACAAATAGCTTAACACAAGTAGTCTAAGCAATGCAGTAGAAGGAATTTTTTGAGAAATCATATTTTTAGAAGAGTGGAGCAAATAATCCATGGCAATAATCCGATGAATAAGCAGAAAAGAATGCAAGGAAACTTCACGCTCTTTATACAACACTTCATTTTTGCTTTCATATTTTTGTAGTATATTCTAGTTAAAAACATGAACTGAAATGTTGGCCTGGTCTCGGTTGTGCTGAAATGATGCCTTTTATACAGGAAATGATGATGCGGCCTCCATAGGTGACAGCTCTGATGGATTGAAACAACTGCATAATGAATCCAAATCCAGTGAGCCGATTAATATTTCTGACAGCAATTACTGGAGAGATGTCAGAGCAAACCTTGTGCGCCGGGAGCAGGTGAGTACAACCTGCTCTTACTTACAATATATAGTGTTCATAGTTCATCTTTAAATTGTTGCCAACATATGGACAGACATTTAGGACATCCAGGCATTTATGATTTCACCTGCTATGGTTCCTTTGTTCTCTGCCAAGAAAATTGGGGATGGTATGTTGAACTTAGCTTGTATCACTGATCACAACTCACAAGAGAACTCCAATATCTAGATGAACATGCAGTATACTTTCCCTAATTAGTACATTGCATAAGAATATGCTTCAGCCAGAACGTTCTGGAAGTTTTTTTTTTCAATAGTAGTTGCCTAGTTGGTCCTCAAATGGTAGTTAGCAAGAATATTCATGCAGAAAAATTAAAAAGCATGCATGTCAATCTTCTTCACTGCCTTATCATTCCTTGAAATTTGGCTTCTAGATGAAGATTTTCGTCATATAGGTTCCTATTTTGCAAATTTTTACATATTTCTTTACATATAGGTACACAATAATTTCAAATTGCTCTTAGCTGGGAACTGAAATTCTTGAAAAGAAAGCAAAAACAATTGCCTACTAACTAGCCCACTCATATCTTCGATTGATTTTCTGTGCTACTTTTAAAATCCGTTCTTTGAATCAGGAGCTCTTGGTAGATCCAAGTGCACCCGCAGAGTCAAAAACATCCTCGGGAGAACCAGCACATCAGCTTCCTCAGAAGTGGGCTCACCCTATTACAATGCCAGAGGCAGGTTGTGTCTTGGTTGCTACCGAGGTTCTTGACAATGATAGCGTCTTTGAAAGAACTGTCATTCTCCTCCTTAGACTAGGTTCCAGAGGCACGTTTGATGGCCCGTTTGGAGTCATCCTGAACCGTCCACTCTACACAAAAATCAAGCATGTGAATCCATCATTCCATGACCAGGCAACTCCGTTCGGTGACTCGCCCCTCTTCTTCGGAGGCCCTGTCGACATGAGCATGTTCTTGGTGAGGGCTAGCGACAAATCTTGTCTCAAGGGGTTCGAGGAGGTTATACCAGGCATTCGCTTTGGCTTCCGGACCGACCTAGAAAAGGCTGCTGTTCTGATGAAGAGTGGCGCAATTAGAAACCAGGACCTGAGGTTTTTTGTTGGGCATGCAGCCTGGGATTACGAGCAGCTGTTAAGTGAGATCAGAGCAGGATACTGGGCTGTCGCTTCCTGCAGCACAGAGCTGATCAGCGACGCTCTGACAGGAGATCCTTCTTGCCTCTGGACCGAGATATTGCAGCTGATGGGAGAGCATTACTCGGAGCTCAGCCAGAAACCGAAGGAAGACGACCAGTAGATGC
The DNA here is from genome assembly GCA_030770085.1 of Oryza coarctata. Classification (NCBI taxonomy): domain Eukaryota; kingdom Viridiplantae; phylum Streptophyta; class Magnoliopsida; order Poales; family Poaceae; genus Oryza; species Oryza coarctata. Next base: position 14,914,170 of record CM061471.1, read on the forward strand.
TGCTCATGTGTACCAAAACAACAGCTAAGGTTGTATCCGTCATGTACATAATTGAAATAGGATAAATCTCACCTACAAGGCTACGACTCTAGTCTCATGCCCTCCATGCTTCATGTAGCAACTTCTATGTATGCAACCATTAAATATGCCTTCTCTTACTCAAATAAGTTCTATACGATGATTGCAAATGCCGAAATTTGTAAATTGTAGTTGTTTAGTGCTACCAATCTGATTGTTGAGAAAGTTCATCCTTCTATCACAAATATCAGGTAATATCGATTTATATATTGCAGTTGTATAGGCGACTCCAAAGCAATATTGGGTACTATTGAAGCTAGAGCAGTTCCAAATTTCTACTGTACTTCACTCTTTTAAGCTTTGACCACGCACGCCCAACCACTCAACCAGGCTTGCATTGGCGATATGCTTTTCGGGTCCAGGAATATTACTGGTAGTGTACTGTACCTGATACCAGTCAAAGCTGTTCATTTTCTCCCCTTGACTTGCTGTCCAAATTAAATCCATTGGTTTCTGGAAACCTTCTTCTGTTATGTCAAAGAGAAGGTCAAAAACAACGTCAGCCTGGCAAAGACCAGATTTCAGCCGATCTCACAAAAGCATTGCATGATTGTCAGGTGAATAGCTGATGTTTGTGGTCAAAGCGTATGTCGAGTGCGTATATACGGGGATACGAGCACACGACATTATAGCTTATCATTGGATCCATGCACCGTGAGCTGCATCTGGACCGTTACATGAACTTGCTGACTGCGAGCGAGCCGACGAAAAACATAATCCTGAGCACCTTTTCCCTTTCAAAGAAATGAAGTACTACTATAGGTAGTACTATATCCTTTAAAAAAAGGACAAATGTCCACTCCCGAAATTACCTTCATATGTAAGGGAAAAAAAATAAGCCATCAATTTTGGTGGAGGTTCAAATTGTAATACTGAAATTTGATGAGGCATGTAGATTACCCCAGGGCATTTTTTTCACGGGGTTCAAACCCATTTTATTTCTATTTATTTATTTATTTGCGTGTGCATTACTTGCGGGGAGAATTCATGCCTATTAATAATCCATTTATTTATCCATTCGTAAATTCTGAAGGCTTATCTAAAACATAAAAATTTTATAGGATTTATATGTTGTTCCTTTTTTATAAAGATGAAGATTAAGTATGCATATAAAATAAAAAAGTTATTAGCGTATAATTAATTAAATTTTAATTGTTATAAAGTTGATAAATATATTTATTTAATATTTTAAAGTAAATTATATATATAAAGTGTTTGTACAAAAGTATGTTTAATAATTTGATAAAATCTATATTTTAATTAAAAACAGGACCTTAGTATAATTTGTATATAAATCCTCCCAAATCTGTTCATTAAAGGATGTTATTAGCCTTGTGCAGTTGCAGCCAGTTGGCCCTGGGTCCCTTGATTTAGTGGAAACATAAAGGGATCTCAGCCACCTCCAGCTAAGGGAGAGGGAGACCAAGGAAGGTAAGAAAAGAGGGAAGATCGAGAGGTGCCATCCAGCGCCCATCAACGACAACGACAATAATGGTAAACTTCTCAAATATAGCTTCATTTTTTTCCTATTGTCAGCGACACCTAACTCTCGTAAAAAATCTACGGATTAAGATCAAGTTTTGAAATAAGGATTAGAAATAGCATATGTGTTAGGAAGGAGGGCGTTTCCAGGATAATCGAGAAAGCGGCATATTGGAGAACATGGGTGGGTGGTGAGATGATGGTGTGAGCTTTAGACTAAAGAGGTTAGGAGACTGAAACGAATAATGGCATCTCAACGGCGTGAGCTACAAGACAAGCGCAATTGGATAACCTTGTTGCCGCTCTGGGCGTGTAGGACGCAGGAGCAAAGTGAAGAGAGAGGAAAGAGGCAGTCGAGCAAGGAACAGGAGGTACCAGCAGCCTCCAGTCTCCAGTGTGTGTGCGTGATTAGGGAGAGGAAGAGAAGAGATAAGGGGGAGACAGAAAAAGCCTGCATAAGTTTTGATGTAATCCTAGCCATTAAAAACTGATTGAAATTTATGGTATTTTTAGGTAACTAAAACATCCAGAAAATTAAGCTAAATAAAAAATATTTTTTCCTTGACAAAATATTTGTTGTGTTGCATTTATTAGTTTCGAGTAAAGAATGACTTTTACATATAAAAAATGACTGTTTACATCAAAATCTCCATGTCATCTACACTTAAGTCCTCGTAAACAATGAGTTGCTCACTCCCAGACCTCCAGCTTCTGCTCTCATCCTCTCCATTCCTACACCAATCCGTATCACTAGCCTCGCCATATGTCCGTTGCTCTCCCGCCACGCCGCCGGCTACGCCACTGCTGGAGGATAAGAAGGCGGCGGCGGCAGGCTGCCCCGGCGGCGGCATCGCCACGGACGAGCCCTCGCGCAGGTCCACGAGCTGGGCGTCGGCGGCCATCCCGGCGTCGGACGCCACGCGCTGCACGGAGCGCGGCGACAGGCAACCGCCCCCACGAGCGCCGTAGGCGGCCGCGGCGAGCGCGCGGCCCGGGAAGTTGAGCCCGCCTACGACTGCGCCGGCGATGGCGCGGCAGCCTCCGCGGAGGAGGCAGACGGCTGCATCGTGCGCGACGGCGGCCGCCTCGGCGGTGGCGTAGGAGCCGAGCCACAGCCGCTCCCGCGTCCCGGGCACCCGGATCTCCGACACCCACTTCCCCCACCGCCGCCGCCGCACGCCCCTGTACCTCTCCCCGCCACTCGCCGCCACCCGGCCCATGTCTTCCCTCCGGCGAGGTGGCCGCGCAGCGCCCTTAGCTAAGCTTGCTCGTCGGCGCTGACCGCGATCTGTGAGACTCTGAGCTCGTTCGTTCTCGACGTGAAGACAAGACGACGAGTGTGTGTCCGCGCGCGCGTCCACCATTTATAAGTTAGTGAGGTCAGCGCTGATTAAGCATTAATTAAGCATTCATGAATGCGAGGGCACACTAGCATTGTTTGGTCAACCAACACGTGTGCTTATTCACGCACGTGATGGCTACTACCTGCACGACACGACCTTTGGGTTTGGGTTGGTAAAATCACAAGGCGATCGTGCCGTGCGCTGCGACCCCCCTCGTCGTCTTCAGCCTCTCGGTCGAAATTTTCAAGGGTCAGAGACAGCGAGCGTGCTACGTGATCAGAGAGATAGTGGTGTTGCTTTTCCTGATTTTTTTTTCTGGGTTGAAGTGTTCTTGTTGTTTTTGCACACACGGGGGAGAAGTGGAACGGAATGGGAAAGTGGACAGCGATGTCACTCCTGAGTCGCCGTGTTTGTCGAGTTGTGGCGGAGCGAGGGAGTGGTCGAGTACTAGACTAGGGAGTACTAGTAGAACGCTTCAACTTCTCCGTTCTCACTTTGCAAAAAAGAAAAAAAAAGCATGTAGTTTTATGTGCATGGAAAACATGTATATGTTCATAATTCGGTCCAAAGTTGAAACTACTAGGTGAGCCAAACTTTCTATATATACCTCTCATGGACAAGAAACCAGGCGTGCAAACAGTGAACGAGTTTGGCATTTTGGTTTCTTTGAGAATGTCAATGAGCCTTCACTTACTGCGTTCATATATTAAATTTCAAAACCGTTCCTTTGATATATTTTTTATGAGAAGTGTTTTAAGTAGGAATTAACATATCAAACTTTGCTGATTCTGACCAATATGTAGTCAAATTATAAATATGTTAGTGTATCGAAATTGTACCGATTCCATATTAATCAATATAATTAATGAGCTTTCACAAAATATTAGTTTTAGTGTTTTATAGCTACTAGTGTTATATTTTTATGACAAATAATTAATAGCCACTAATCAAGGCTTAATCTCAAAGACTTTTGGAAAATAAAATACACCCTATATGAACGTAGGTATTGCGTACGTGAGTATGTTGAATTTGACGCGTACGTGTAGTGCGAACACATGCATAGACACATCACCTTTGTCAACAAAGAAATCAACAACGAAGACAAGAGTGACCCAGTACGTGACAGATAAATTGTCAACGACCGCACGGATTACGTTACGTACGTACGACGCGATGCGAGGCCAATGCCAGCGTACAACGTAGAACGTATGCATGCAACTTTACCGCTCCTACTATGTGATACGGGCCCATTTCGTACTAGCATGCAAAAGCGTCTCACATGAACATGGGCCAAATCTGAGTGGACGCCCTATGTGGGCTTCTGTTGGTCCAATTGAAATGGAGGAGAATGATTTAAAAAAGCATATCCAGTGCTGACAATAATACTACTCTGCACAGGATTCAAATGACTTTATGCTCATATAGGTTACTCGTCTTTGAAATATGTAGGAAATTAATTCAATATGCCCCACAGCAGCTGTGGCAGTAAGCACATTCAAGCAGCGCTATAGAGAATTTGTAGAAAAATTATATGCTCTTATTAGTGGGCACTTAAATAATGAATAAGGTGGGATTGAGAGAAAAAAGAATCGAGAGTTAAAAGAATGAAATGGAGTGAACTATTATAATGATGGTTCGAATTACCATTTTAAACTATAAGCACACGTGACCAATGTGGCAATCTAGTTGGCACCAAAAATATAAAAAATCATAGGCCACCTGTCATCCCTCTTTCTTCCTTCTCTTCTCTCTAAAGTCAATCTCTCCATCTCTCCGTGAAGAGGCAGTTGTGGGACTACGGTAGAGGCAAAGGTGGCTGCTCGCTCCAAGTCATCTCGTCCACGCCCATGCCTCTAATTGATGCTCGACTCCTTCTTCCCCACACCTCCCGCACTCGTCACCTCTCATCCTATCCATAGGTAACAACCTTATCACCCGTCTCGATCTCTATGATCATGTGTCCTTCTTATCTAGTTATTTTCTCATCGTCAACCTCGTCTTGCTAAAGCACATCAAAGGAGATAATGCTATCGGTGTAGTTGTTGTGATGCAGCACAAGGTACTTCAAGGTCATGAAGCTCCCAAGAATCTCTTGCATGTCACCTCCAAACGTATTGTTACTAATGTTAAAAAACTAAAACGACGTGTGGTTCTTCAGCTATGACCAAATCTACTAGTTGAATTGGCTTGTGCCAAGAGCCAGCATCTCAAGTGTAGCAACATTCCCAATTATAGCGGGTATCTTGATGGCGAAATTGTTCCCTATAATGACATATAAGTCAAGTTTGAATAGTGACAAAGGAATCCAGGAACAACTAAGTAGTTTGCAGAGAGTTAGAAGGAGTGAAGCTTGTATCCATTGGAGAATGTTAGAAAGGAGAAGAGGGGAGAAGAAGATGATGATAGGTGGAGTCCGTTGATTTTTATTATTTTTTCTGATTGGACTAGCATGTGTGTGATTCAAAATTACTCTGGATTAAATTATAAGGGTTTTTCGTCCAATCTAAAAAGTTCATAGTGTAGAATGTTTAGGAGTAATTTGGATTGGTGTAATTGTTAGGAGGTAATTTGGACTTTTTCAAATAATGAATGGCTAAGACTAAAACTTAGCATTTGAAGGGCGAGATATCATATCCAGACCTATTTGCCAAACGTGTCCCTATAGACGTTCGGTCCATGCCCCATGACCTTATTTATCATCCTCTGGTAATAACGTGTTTTGTTGACTTATATGACGTAGTAATTAAGGCTTCGCCTGATCATCACTGATCTACACTAACTATAGTACTACCACGCTGCAACGAACACTCCTTTCAGGATCAAAAATAATTTCGCGAGGGGACCTCCTCTCCGTCCACGACTCTCTTAATCATGGTCAATAATCAAATTATCATGGCTCTTGTCCCTGCATTAATCTTAGTTTTGGCTCAATCATGCATTTCTACTGTGTACGTGCATGTTAATTTCGTTCGTTGTTTCGCCTTAATTCGCCGGTTTTTTCGGATGGGCCGACTGCAAATCGGCCGTGCCGTCGCTCTCTCTGTCTCTGATGTATCCTAATGTAACAGTGTTTGCAGAAGATGTGAAAGGGAAAGGAACCCAAAGGTAGCATTGCGTCCTGCACTTCACACATTGTTTGGATCCCTAGCTAGCTCAAACCCTCAATTATAGGGCACTCGTGCAAAGCTAACCTCTTGTTCTTCGAGACTGATGGGCCTTTTGCACATTGAGTTTGCAGCTTAGGCTGCGTTCAAATCCTCACTGTTGGGATCTTCTAGTTATTAATGTATAATTAATTAATTATTAGCTATATTTTTAAAAATAAATTAATTTAATTTTTAAAATAAATTTTCTATAATTTTTTCTAAAAAAATGTAACTCTCAGCAATTCAGAAAGCATCGATAATGAAAAATGAGAAGTAGAAGATTAGAACCTATAGTTTTCAACCTAGCCTTAAGGCTTTGTTCAAACTGAGCAACTCGATGGTATGTGAAACGAAAGTCATTATCGTATAATTAATTGAGTGTTAATTATTAGAAACTTAAAAATTAATTTATTTAGTTTTTTAGAAAAACTATTATATAGAGATTTTTTTAAAACATCATCATTTAACAATTTGCAAGGTTGGCTAACGAGAAATTTGATTTTCCAAATGATATAACGAACCAAGTGCTATATTATTTATGTCAGTTCTATCGGTTGGGGTTGGACAGAGCTGCTAATATAGTATAATAAATGCACTATTGTCCAGTTGTTTAAACTGTTAGTCGAATGGGGGGGGGGGGGGGGGGGGGGTTGTGTGTAGAGACATGTTTAGAGCATTTACATGAAGCAGTTCATACGGTTTCTTGAAAATTGTACTGGACTTATCGAGGACTGAGCTGAGTGAAAAAAAAAGAGTGGGAATTTTGGGGCTGTGGCATCTTCTCTCCAAACTGAGCTCAAATGAATGTTGGTAACTAGCAGGTGCTTCCTACCTAATTTAATTTTGTGGTCGTTTACTACTGGCTGTTTAGGTTGGTTATGGCTAAATATATGACGAAGAAAATTTTGCTACTTTGCCAATATAGTAAAGTGCTATTCTTTCTTTTCCTTAGCTTTGTTAAAATATCATATAGCTAATGGCCCTATTGATAAATTAACATGTTGCCATAGTTATCTCTTCTTCCTCCCAACCTTAGGCTAGCCTATTGGCACCTGTTCCAATACTGGTGAGCAGATGCGACGAGAGCAACATCGGTGGTATGATGAGAGGGAGAGGGGGTGATCAGAACCTGGTGAGTAGTAGCAATGGCAGGTGGTGTGGGCAATGGTGATGTTGCTCGCCGCCAAAAAATTCCGCGACCGGGGAGAGATAGCGGCTCGATCACGCGAAGACCTGGGAGGTTTGCTTATCTTCAGTGCAGTTCCTTAAGCATCGAGGTTTACGGACGTGCCAGTCAATTTGACCCTGCAATTGACAAGGAAGTGAGACGAGCGGGTCCGATACAGACGCTCGCTATCAGCTGGCTGCCGATAGATTCGGGATGCTGTTTGATCGGCTGGAGAGCCGATGTAGATAGATGTCGATGAGGGGTTGACTGCAGAGTCGATGGAGGAACCAGGGTGTATTCAGAGGATGGCGAGACGCACGGGATCCTTCCGGACAGCCAAACAGTGATTCATCGGTTGGAAAAACCGATGAGTGCGCATGCGACCTAGGCAATGATTAGCGCAAGAAGGCACGTGCTGTAAAGCCGATGCCGCTTCGGATATGACAGCACGAGACCCGTCGCCCGTCATGGCAGTGCCATCAACACCGAACCTCGAAGATCGGACCTAACCAAGACAGTACGAGGCCGGGGCCAGCAGCGATGATACGAAGGACGCCAGATTGGCTATGCCATAGCAAGGATAGGAACGAACCCATCGGCTAGCTAAGCCGATGAGGGGACGCCTCTCTGAAGGCGGGTGCATATCGGCTAGGGGACCGATACGTTTGGCGTTACGCGTCGTGGGACGTCTTTAAAGGCTGATGCGTATCGGTCGAGGGGCCGATGTGCTGGACGTGAAGCACAGAGCATGGATAACTCATCGGCTAGCACTCCGATGATACGTCGTGCAGGAGGCTATAGACCTGAAGCTCGATCTACCGTCGGTAGTCTTGTAGATCGGACCTAACCGATGTAGCACGAAACTGACGACGACAGAAAGAGATTAACGGGCGGATAGATTCAGCATGGACGTGAAGTGATACATCCGATCGCCCTAAGAGGTCGGACCTAACCGATGCAGCCTCAGACAGAGCAGGACATATCGGGATGGTGGTAGGACTTACCCCTTCGCCGGAGATTAGACTTAACCGATGTAGCCCCACGTCGAGAGCCAGAACCCACCGGTAAACACCTAGATGAACTAAGGTGGCGATGCGTCGAATTTGTTTATAATCGAGAGATATCTTACATGTTTCCAGGGGTCTATATTTATACCCTGGATTTACAGACAGAGTCCGACGCGTCTACGACCATCGGACATTATTTCCTAGTAATAACAAAGGAAATATTCCTAAATAAGTTAACTAACCAGCTAAACATCCCTAATTGAGTAATGTTATAATTTACAAAAATAAACACCCTGCCGTAGAGTCCACGGCTCTTCCGCAAACCCGATTTCATCTGAATAATTTTTCAATTTGTAACCGAGTTTTCTTTTGCTGTAACCTGATTGACTTCTCCACTGTAGCTATCGGAACTTCTTTTAGTCAAGCCAATCATTTTCCTCCCTTCCCTCGGGCTTCTCGGACCTGATCCCGATTAGACAATTTTCTGTCTTTAAGCTGATCCAATCTTCTATTAATCTGATCGGTTTTTCTACAGTTCTCCATCGGCTTTGTCTCATTATCTCCACGACCGATGACTGCATTAAACCCTTCATCAGACCTCTTAGCCGATCGGTTTTAGCCCCATCAGATCTCCCAGCCGATCGGCTTTAGCATCATCGGATCATTCAGATTTTGACGTTAACAGATGTACGAGATAGGTTGGCCATCCTAAAGACAACCATGGTAAGAGGAAGGGATGAATAGAGGAAGCATAATTAGAAGTTATAAATATGTCAAATATAGCAAATAGGAGAAGAGTCACTCTACATTTTTTTAAAGAAAAAAACTATATACTATGGGTCAAAATGAAGGATGCCATTCACGAAGTTGTTGACGCGTGCTGCTGGAAACTTCTGCGTTCCAAACGTGCATGTTCTGGTGGTCAAGACAAATATGCATGTTCAGATGGCCAAGACAGGATGATGCGTTCTCTCTCTCTCTCTGTGTTTGGTCATGGCGAGCTTATCGCTCCTCTGTTCCTGAACGAGAGATTCCAAAATTAAGTTCCATATATACCTCTCTAATTAATCATCAAGCCGTGCATGTATGATTGCCTAACCATGTGGCCAGCATTCATGTGCCCAGCAGGCCACAGTGCCTGTGTTCGAAAGCACCCCGCACATCGGCTAGATAGCACCGTTGTAAGCTAGTTTCTCCTACTAATCGCTTCCAAAGTTGTTCTCACTCGTGAGTGGCCCCGGTTGTTAGATCATATTTGCATGATCCTTGATATGATGATGCAACGGCCGTTGGGTTATAATTCTTTTGGTTAATTAACAATTTGAGTCCATAATCATTATCATTAGTTGTACTCCTAAACGTGCATGATGGTTAGGTTCCCCCACTCCGAATCTCTGTCTAATCTAAAAACGGTCTGTCTCACCTGCAGTCAGCTGTTGCATATTTCGTGCTTTTCTTTCACCAGGATCTGTTTGGTTCACGCTAAAGTTTAGCGCGTCACAGAAAGTATGGCGTGTCACGGAAAGTGTTAAGAAGAAAACAAGGGTAGCAAGTTAGGCAAATTTTGGCTAAAAACGAGGTCTATGATACGTGGGGCACGGTGCTAAAAAAACTATAGCAAATTATAGTTGTGCCGGCCCAAATTTCCAATGAGGTTCATGGAAGTATGCGATTTAGTGGATTATAAGTTAGGATTATTTATTATAAGCTGTAACATTTATTAACGATAAAAATAATTCATGAGTAAACTTTTATATATTTTATATATTTGTTCTTAATCAGATGTTTCGGCTTAGAAAATGAATTATATTATTAGTGTATGATTAATTAAATATTAATTAATATAAACTTAAAAAAGTGATTTATTTGTTTTTAAAACTTTATATATATATATATATTGTTTTTATAAAACACAGTTCAGAAATTATACTAATGGTAAACGAGAGAGCTGTAACGACTTAGATGCTAAACTATAATTTAAAAAATCATAATTAACTTTAAAATTTAGTTTTAAAATTTTAATTTTGGCTACGAGCCAAAAGTTGAATAGCAAACGGTGGTCTGCGTAATTCAAATTTCGAAGTGCCGGGCAGAGCTAAGTTAGTGGAAGCAAACCAGCGGCGTGCCACGAGGTTGCCGCTCCCTTCACCGCAAACACATATACACGTATCCGCAGGTATTACGGAGCGGCGCGGGAGAATCGTCGTCATCGTCCTCCTCTCGGCTTGTGCTGTGGGAGATCCCATCTACAGCGCCGTACGCGGATGCAGATCCATCGATCCGTCTCACGCACGCGTCCATGTGGCCATACCTACCACACGCGACATGCCGGTCTGCAACGTGCTTTGCGCCTCGATCGGCCTGCCTTTCTACTGCACGTCCTCTTTTGCTTCTCCGATCCAGCCACGCACATGCAGACATGACACGTGCGCCGTAGTCGATGGATCCACATCCTTGGCGGCACACAGGACCTGCCCAGCCGTGTGGCCGTATTTCCGTATTTACTACTACATCAAAAAGGCTTTATGTTTTGGAGCGAGAGATTTTCTTCTACGTGCATAAAACTTTGTGCATCGCGTTATCTCTGCATTTTTCACGGTGGTGCTCTACATAGTTTAGAGAAAGTTTGCGTTGTCCAAACGCCTTAGGTTTTTGTTTTCAAATTAGAGCCCTGATATAAGACGAAGAGAATATTAGTTGTTTAATTATTAGCATAGGTCGAATATTTAAACTATTTTTGTTGTTAAATTAACTCTACATACGATACGACATAGGACGGAAACAACGAGTAGGGTAGTTAGGGCTAGAGCCATTCTCTTGAACCTAAATAATCATTGAAATAACAATTCTAAATTCTAAATATTAAAAGAGAAAAAACTGACATACATATAAAAAATATACTAATTCAGTCCTAGCATTTTAGGAAATTTTGGCTCTGCCCTTGCATCTACATGGTACTCATACATGCTAGTATTCCTCATCTATACATCTCTAAACCTACATGGTCCATGGTCATCTGTGCTCGAAGACAGCCCATCATGCACTGCTTTTATTATATTTATTATTAGTATTAATTGAGGACAAAAGAAACACTTGACCAAAAATCGTCCCCACAGAATAGACATAGCAGTAGTACAAAAACTATCTCTTCTCTTACAAGAAGAAATTTTGGAGAGCTCTCTGGGGTCTGGGCCACCGAGGAGTATAAGGAGGAAACACCATAAAAGAATAAACTTGTTCATGGTTTGTCTGCATCCCAAACACGGATCATTCAATAATCTGAGGGAAATTGTCGACTCATCGCACATGGTCCTGCTGATAGCCTAGTACCTTATCTCAAGGCAAACTTATCTTGGAGACCTTTTTGTAGTAGTGTGTGGATATTAAAAAGAAGCCCTTTATGTTTTTGAAGGAAGAGTAGACCAAATCTTACAGATGCAAAAGGTACTGATGGGAAGGAGTTTGCATTAGGTTTTGTTTTAAAAAGGGTATAAAAACAAAGAAAGTCAAAAAAACTAATTCGTCTGGTTACTTTATTTTGGTGCTCCCCACAACATCTATAGCTCTAGCAAGATTTTGAATTTGAATAAAGTTGCTAACCCGCCATAAAAAACAGATTAGTGCTAGCTTCAAGTAAAAACAGTCATATTTCTTTATAAACAAAATGCTCTACTATCAAGAAAAGCATAGAATCTAATGTCCTTGTTACCAGTTTAGAACCCACGAATGTCACCCCTAGTTTGAACATACAATTCTTCTCTTAATTTTTAGGTCATTATTTGCACTGATCCATGTAATTGTCGCAACCAAATTACAATGTGTACTTGATGATTCATAAACGGTATTTGAAAAGATATTCGTCTCTCGGGTCAACTAGTACATGCGGATTACCAATCAAACAATATTTTAAGCCAGACATTTGATCTTAAATAATTGTTACCAGAGAGTAATAATCAATAATAATAGCTCAATTATTATCTTGTCACTAAGACCGCTGAGTTTTCAGTGGCACGTAGTAAATAACTAATTAAATATTAATTATTATAAATAATATAATTTTATAAAAAACTTATGTATTGACTTTTTTTAAATAAAAATATATTATTTAACTGAAAATGTGATAACGAAAAATGAGTGTTACCGACCAAATGCTATACCGAATGGGGCATAAATTTAATCGGGAAATGGCTGGAAAGAACCAGTTATACGTCAGTAACCAACCTGAAAAAAAACCGAAACCAAAAAAACTAAGGACATTCTGAACTTTGGACCTCAATTTTGAAATCTGAATTTAAAACACCCTGTCCAGCTTGTTTCGATACAGGTCACCCGCTCCTTTTTCCGAATCAGCGCAACTACATTTGGAGGGAAGGCCACACATGGTTTTGCAAATTTTTGGACTCGTTCCGCCCATTTCTTTTCCTCCTAGTTGCAGTCCAAAGTCCAAGCAGAGAGAGACGCTCCCTGCTGCCAGCCTGCCACAGTCGTCACGACAGCACAATACGCAGCCCACTCCCACGCCTCTCCTGCGCAGCTGCTTCACTTCACACTCACACTGCATCATCTCCTCTCTCTCTCCCCCTCTCGCTAATCCATCAGCACCTAATCTGGCGTGCAGAACGCGAGCAAGCAAGGAATCCACCCGGCCTCTCCGTAGCGACAATAGAAGCGAAGCGAATCGAATCGAGGCTAGCGAGCAGGGAAGCTCTTGGTACACCCAACCGTAGGGCGGCAGCAGCAGCAGCAGCGGCCGGTGGCTGCAGGCCTCAGTTGGTCCTCGGCTCTATCCTGCCGTATCTGGGGAGGGCAAGCCGATGCGCGGCCGGGCAACGGGCCGGTGACCTGCTGCGCCTGCAGGTATGGAGAGCTTCTTGTTCTTCAGTTAGGTTCTCTAGCTTTGGAAGGTGAAGTGGGGGCTTTGTTTGTGCGCGTTTGGGGGTTTGATTTGTGACGAAGGCGCGATCTTGGGGGTGTGCGTGCTGGTCGGGTTCTTGGAGCGGTGTGGAATTCGGCAATGCGGATGGGTTTCTCCTGTTGGTGTTTCTTCGCTTTTTTCTTGGTGCGCATTTCTTTGTTCTTTGACTTGTTGAGGTGGGGATTTCTTGGTTCGCTTTTTCTTCGCGATTCTTTTCCTTCCCGAAAATTTTCTATTTTTTTCTGTACGAGCCTTTTTTCGTTTGTTTTTCAAAAGATCCATTTTTCCTGTTGTAATTTTGGTATTTGCTCTCAACTTTCCTTTTATTCCTGATTATTTTGTTACTAATGGCGGCAAGAACGTTATCAGGGTTGCATGATTTGCGCTAATGTTACCTTCAAAATATTCTTGATTGATTTGTGCCTTCCGAATTTTCCCTACTTGATTTTTACAAGCAGCAACTATTCTCCTTGTGTTGCCTTCTGATTCGACAGTGCTTAATCCTGCAAACTAGGTTGGCGAACTGTCATTATCGAGACTTCTCATAGTGGTCTAGTACTTGTTATTTGCAGCTGTATTAGTTCTCACCATTTCTCAGAGGGTGAAGCATACAAGCATCTTTTCCCTCTTTGATCTGTAGCCCAGAAGTTTCACTTTCTAGAAAATTGCCTGGTTGTGGCAAGATAATACCATAATGCAGCTTTTTACGGGGTTGTGCACTCTCGCTTCCCTCCCTCTTGTTTTCGTTTGCAATGTTGCTATTTCATGGAGATCTAGTTTAGTACCATCGATGTTTACCTGCTGGGAACTGGTTGGCGACTTGGTGTTATGGCGTTTCGAGAGCTAAGACTTCGTGTTGTTGTGAAAAGGATATTCATGCCACGACGGTATTGTTGGAAGTAGCCATGATTCACGAACATGTCGTGATTTGTTTTTGTGGCGATTGATGGAAAGTTCTTGATTCCAAAAGTATGGATTTTGGGGGGATCTATACGAAATTGTACTATGATAAGGTTTTTTCTTTCGCGGGTTAGTGGCTCAGCGTAAGTCTCTCTAACGCCCTCTAGTAAGCTGGGATGGATTGGATTTAGAGATTTTTTTTAGTGTGCTCTCAGCACTTGTGTTTTGGCTGCAAAATTGTGTGAAAAGAAGTACTTGCTTGATTATCAAAATGAAACCCTGGCTGAGATACATCATTTTGTACTTATGATTCTCGAATGCTTGATTTGCAGGGTTCTCTCGTAGTGAAATTCCACTTCTAATGAATTAGACATACAACATAAGATGGCAACAGAAGTTACTCAAAATTATTTTGCATGGTCACAGGAGGAATCACCTGCGCAAGACAATTCTCAGGTAATCTCTCTCTCTCTCATCATATCCAATCAGAGAACCTACTGGATCAATGGAAATTTGTAACACTTCATGGTAACTGCCCATCAGGTACATTTGTTAAGGATGATGTTTTTTTCCTCGGCATATATATTGTTTAGACAGTAAAAATTGATACCTAAGAATTGACAGTAAAAATTGTAGAAGTTCCACTCTGACTACCATTAGGCATCCCTGCATTCATTAGTGTTGTTATTTAAAAAAGCTAGTTAAGAACCACTGCCTTTGTCAATAATCGCTCTCATTTCTATCTATGATATTCTTCCTTTAGGGAGCACCGCAAGTGTTTGACCATGGTTCTATATCTTTTGGAAGATTTGAGTTAGAATCATTAGCATGGGAAAAGTGGTCGGTATTTGCCAATGACAGGCGCCATGAAGAGTTTGGGAAGTTCAATGGGCTAGTTGCTAAGAAGAAGGCGTACTTTGAAGAATACTTCAAGAGGATTAGGGAGCTAAAGGCTTTGCAACAACAAAACCAGCAAACTGAACTTAATCTTGAGTACAGTGGTGATGGTAGTGATTCTAGTCAGACAGGAGAGGATGTGCCAACTGAAGATCAGGGATCTCCTTCTGGATCTGGAACCCTTCTTGATTCCATGGTACAAACAGAAGTTCAGACTATATTTGAGCATGATATGAAATGCTATGATGGTAATGACAAAGATATGTTAGATAAGGATATTTCTCCATCAGTTGGAGGCACGCGGCAAATTGGTCAGGAATTCAGAGAAAATGCAAGCGGTGATAATTATCCTGACAGAATGGTGGATGTGTTGCAGCACAACACCAATTGTGGTCCAGATGATCTGGGAATGCCAATGGAGTCTATGATGTCTACGAAGAGAACTGTCAAGAAAGACTCACTGGTTGGTCAAGCTGCAAAAATAATGCCAAAGACTGTCAAGATGACTTCTAGTAATATTCTGGGTCATGCAGCTGTTAATAAGGTAATGGCACACTAAATTCAGATTTTTTCCCCATTATAGTCTGGTGGTATATGCACTTTTATCTGATCTGACCTGGGCAATGATCTACATCACTGTCATGGACGGCACACAATATGCACCTACTATTTGTGGAACTAGATAACTAACATAAGTTAGGCCTTCTCTCAGTTGAAGCACTCACTTGCCTTCTTAGATTGATGTCTACAATAATTTGCTACATAAGTTGCAACTGATCGGGCGTTCTGCAATCTGCAGTTATTACACTAGGAGCATGATTGCATGAACATTTATTTCATAAGGCTATAATATACTTTTCTCATTAATAAATTTCAGGTACCTGATTCAGGCAAATCCAGTGTGGTGAATCGTAGAGTCAAGCCAGAAACTATTCAGTCATTGCAAAGGCTAAAAGCAGGAACTGGCAATATTGTTGACACTGTAGGAAGAAGCAAACCTGTGGCAAAAGACGTCCCTGGTGTAATGGGTGTTAGAAGACCTTCCTCTCCAGCACTACAAGGCCCCTCCACCAGGGAACGACGACCTGCCACCAGAGATAGTTCACGGAAGCCTCCTGAAGTTGCCACCCTGTGCCGGCCTTCTACTGCTGAAAGGCGCCCTGCCACCCAGGAGTTGGCACCAAAGCAAGCCTACACTGTTGTCCCGCATCGACCATCTACACCCAACAGGTGCCCTATGACCAGAGAGTTGGCGCCATCTACACCCAACAAGCGCCCTATGACCAGAAAGTTGGCGCCAGTGCATTCAAGCATTGCTGCCCCATGTCGACCTTCTACTGCTGAAAGACGTCCAATCACCAGTGGGATCGCACTGATGCATCCTAGCATTGCCACCCCAGTTCGACCTTCCACTGCTGAGAGGCGCCCTACCACAAAACATATGGCACAAAAGCATGTTGGTATTGCCACCCCATCTCGGCCGTCCACTGCCGAAAGGCAACCTGTCACCAGAGAGGCTGCACAGAAACATGCTGATGTTGCCACCTTGCATCGACCTTCTACTGCTGAGAGACGCCCTATCACCAGAGGGACGGCACAGAAGCATGCTAATGTTGTCGCACTGCATCAGCCTTCTACTGCTGAGAGGCGCCCTGTTGCTAGAGAGATTGCACCAAAGCATGCTGATGTCACTCCTGCACGCCGGCCATCTACCTCTGAAAGACGCCCTGCCACCAGAGAGACTGCACTGAGGCATAGTAATTTCGCTGGCTCATTTTGTCCTTTGACTCCTCAAAGGCATGTCAGCAGAGGAAGTGCACCAATACATGCTGATGTTAGCACCACCCCACATCGTGCATCTACTGGAGAAAGGCGCCCTATTGCCAGAGAGAGTAACATAAAATTGGATGAAAAGACACCTATCAGGTTGAGAGGTGTGCTGTCTAATCCAAAGGGTGCTATGGCTACAGCAGTACGTTTCTACCCTTTCTCTTATCAGAATTCAGAACAGAACAATGGATGTATTGTAAAAACAAATAATTCATATCTCTAAGTAGCACAAATGTGGAGAATATGACACATCAAAGTTTTTTTATACTGAATTTCTTATATCCATTTTTGTTCTTCATGCAGGTCACTCCCCAGATGGCAATTACTCAAAAGCTTATTAAGAGTAGCAAGCCAGAAATGAACAGGTATTACTTTTTGCAAAACTATCCAGAGATGCTTAATTGATTACTTCTCCACTGAGATTTTAACAACCTTTTGTAACATTTGGCAGTTGTGCTAAAGAGAGGACAGAACTTCAAGCAGTCAGGAAACACAAAGCAAGGTGCTACTTCTACTAAGGAGCTGGAATGCTTTTTTTGGATGAAAATTAATTTAAATACTATTGGTCTAACACAGCTTATCACTTTCTTCAGTTCTGTTAACCTTCGTACAAGGGAAATATTGACTTCAAATATTAAAGCCAATCGAGTCCCAGAAAACTTCAGAAAGCCAAACAAGGAGGTGACATGCCTTGAGCTTATTTTTATTTCATGTTGTTCGTCTAAATTACATTCAATAAGTATACTGTAGTGACATATGCCGTGCTGTCCTTGGTCATTTTTATTGCTGTCTGGTGCCTTTTATAATTATATTAATTACATGACGTGTTTTCTCTGCGTCCTGGATGCCTCCCTGTTGGATTCACTATATTGGTACATCCCTAAATATAGCTACCTAGTACTATGAATCTGGACAGAGGTAGCTATAATTTTAGACGGAGGGAGTAGATCTTCTCTAAGTTGCCACGGGAATATGGAAATTAGAAAGAGTGACTTATATTTAAAGGTGGTCCACACCCTATTCTGGGAGGACTTTGCATAATCTTGTTCCAGACTACACTGGAATCTTGCACTGCAATTCACATTAGGCTATAAGCTAACCCATACCTCTGAATTCTAAAAATTATCTTATGAGAAAAACTGCGACTGAAAATGAGAGTGAAATTTTCTACGGCAGTACACGCTTTAGATTTGCTGATAATGATGACTATCTTTTTTCAGGGCATTCAGGAGACAGTGCGATCTCAAATATCCTCATCAAAGAGTGCAACTCCTTCACAGACTAGAAGTATAAAGACAAGGGCTCCCAACGTATGGACTTTTTCCCTTACACTACTGCTCAGTGATAATAATTGGAATTCATTCACGATTTGTTGCATAAATTTTCATGTTTATACCTTGAAGTTGGATTTGACCTTTTGCTTCCTTGATTCTGCAGCCACCTCCGCCTCCTCCCCTACTGTGGCGACCTTCTCAGGTATCCAGCAAGACAAACACAAATAATTTGTCTGTTGGTGGAAGGAAGCCCAAGTAAGCAATCTATCATTCCTAATAAGCATCAAACAACATTTTTTCATCATCATATTAAAATAACAACTCACAGTGAGCTTCTTGTACACAATATTTGTGAACTGTAACCTAAAAATGATCTTTTGACTCCAATTCAGGGCGTCTACTCCACAATGGCACTAACCCTATCGAAAGTCTCCAATCTAGGTTCCTGCAGAACAAGATAGCTGTGAAAAATTGTGAAGAGAAAACGAGGCATTCGACGCATCTAAAAGCATCAACCGTGCTGTTCCTCTCTCCACGGTTGTTGCTATCTTCTGTCGTTAGTTGTTACCACTTACCACCACTTTTGTCACCTATTAGAAGTAACCGCTGTAGTGTTTTTGTAACTACCTGTGTAGCACTGTCCAGTTCCACTAATTCCGTAGTTCTAAAGAATTTACTTAGAACACTGTATATACCTGAAATAAATGGAGCTTTTGGCTGAAGAACCTTGATCAACGGGATCTTCGAAGGTAGGCTGTGAATTGTTGAATTATATTCGTCTGGAAGTGCTGATTTATGTGGGTAGTTATTACGGATCGCAATGTCGTTCTACTATCCAACAAATGGAGATATGGGTCTATCAAAGCGGTTGTCATCTAAT
Organism: Oryza coarctata; assembly: GCA_030770085.1. Taxonomy (NCBI): domain Eukaryota; kingdom Viridiplantae; phylum Streptophyta; class Magnoliopsida; order Poales; family Poaceae; genus Oryza; species Oryza coarctata. The sequence goes on from CM061471.1 coordinate 14,933,090, forward strand.
CTCCGGAGTGGTTTTGTTGATAACCACGATTATCACTCGGTTACCAACGACAACCGATGAGATTTGGATGAACTTCGCAAAAAAAATCAAATTCCTATTTGATCTCTCAAACTTGGCCTGTTTACTGAACAAGTTCTCTGTACAGATAAGGCGATAAGTTCGACAACCACGGTAACCGAGCGGTTGCTGTTGCTGATCAGAACCGTCCATCTACCCACCAATCCCCTCCCTTCCCCGCCAACGGTGCGATTTCCGCTGTCCACCAAACGCGAGACGCCTCCACGCCACGAGTCAAAGACGACGACTCTACTGGGGCACGCGGACCGGGTCCACCGAACGCCCTACATACACCGAATGGGCCGTTCGGTGTCCACGCTTCCCACCACACGCGCCCGCCGCCCACACACACGCCCCCTTGCCTTTCTGTCTTTTTCTGCAAGCCACGGAAGCCTTCTGGAACCGCCTCAATTCCCCGAAACACCCTTACCCCCACACGGCTACCGTAGTGAAAATCCCAGGGGTAGTATAGTACTTTCCCACATGCCCCTCCGTCGCGCTGTTGTAAAGGGGCACGCGTTCCTCGGAATCGCCACGAGCCGTAAGAAAAGCGGAACCGAAAGTCGCATTTCGCCTCCCCTTCTACCTCTCTTCTGCTCTCGTGCTCGCGGCGGCGGCGATGGCGTCGTTCTCGGAGGCTCCCCCCGGCAACCCGAAGAACGGTGAGAAAATTTTCAAGACCAAGTGTGCGCAGTGCCACACCGTCAACAAGGGCGCCGGCCACAAGCAAGGTGAGCGCAGGGCCCCCTATTCTCTATGTCTCGGAGCTAATCTATGGCCAGCCTTCTCTGTGCTGATTGGGGATGTGGATCTGGGTGCGGTTCGATATGCTTCTCTGCTTGATGCCGTGTAGGATGGGCTCCTGTGGAGGGCGGTCCGGATCGGAACTCATATCGTATAGATCTGCTTGTATGCTTCGCACTGCGTGGAATGGTGCTTAGATCTGCAGGATTGGTGATGGGATAGTTAGATTTGTTTATGGGTTTGAAGCTTTCCCGGGTTGCTTTTGCAGCGGATGTATGGATTTGTGAGATATGGCTGTTAGTAATGCATATTAAGTGGGCGTTTCACCCCCGGTGACACTTTGAAAGGGCTGTTGCTGTAATTGTTTATCTTGATTAGAGCCTTTATAGTAGTTCAATTGCTCGTCGACTCTTAGAGTAGGGCATGCTTGTGTTAGATTGCTTGCTGCTGCTTTGGAATATGTACTGATTCTATGGTGAGTCCGATGAGATTGCTGCTTCATAGCTATTTGCTCAAGGAAATGAATCTAGCATCTGCTTATGTTATGATGACATATGTTATGATTATTTGGCAAAACATTTATACACTTTCTGTTCCTCTGTTCTGTTTGTTTAGGATGGATCTATAAGCCATTTATACGCTTGCACAAGCACTAATTGGCTAATCGCCATACAAATTGGCTAATGTCTTTTTAGCAGTTTATTTCCTGTTTCCCATTGTTGGTGTGGATTACATTGTGTGTTAAAACTCATGGACCATTGGATGTCTTCGCTAAGATCTCCATTTGTTGTCTGTCTGTTCATGCATACAAGTGATTAGAAGATCGTGTGGTTGATGATGAGATCATGTCTGTACTCTTTCAGGTCCAAACTTGAATGGTCTGTTTGGGAGGCAGTCAGGTACTACCCCTGGTTACTCCTACTCAACGGCCAACAAGAGCATGGCTGTGATCTGGGAGGAGAACACACTGTATGACTACCTGCTTAATCCTAAGAAGGTATGATTAACGATAACATTGGCCACCTGAGTTCTACAATATTTCTTCTTGTTGTAGCCTGCTATTGTTTCCCCCCATTTAGCATGCATATGGTTGAAACTTCAAGTTAAGGTTTTCCAGCCTGCCATCATGTTGTATTCCTGTTGTGTGTGACAATTTGGAGTGCTATCTAATTATCTGTATCGCTATTGCCCTTTACCATTCAAAACTGTAAACATGGTTAGAGAACTTTGTAATTATTTAGTGAAACTCAATGTACTCATGGATGTTTCGCATTGTTATTGTTTAGTTCACTGCTGATTTACTTTTTTTGGTGAGGGATGGTAAATTTTGTTTGGTGATGGATGATTGTTTTCTTAAACATTTTTTCCACCATTCACAATTTACTTATTTGATCAGTAGTCTCATCAGAATACAATTCTTATTAAAATCAATTAATGTTCTGAGTGAATGAGTCTGAAATAAGCTCAATGTTAGGAGAACCTGATTCATTCGATTCTTACCCTTGTATCAACCGGAGGCCATGTATAATCAGTTCTCAGGGTGTACTGTTACCATGATCACTCTGGAGTTCTTAGGTCCCGTTCTTTTCTGATCCCGTTCTTTTTAATTAAGATACATATTTTATCTCAGTTTCTGTTAGCATGCTTTTCAAACTACTAAATGGTGTGCTTTGTGCGAAATTTTTTTATATAGAAGTTGCTTTAAAATATCAAATAAATCTATTTTTTAAGTTTGTAATAATTGTTTTGTGTGCCCACACTTAATCTTGATCCGCTGCAGAATCGAAGGTGGCTTTATTGCTGATTATTTTTATATCTATACATTTGAAATTAGTTTCTTGTTTTCTAGGCAATTACTCAGAATAATAGTTTGTAGGACTAGCTGTCTTTCTATTATTTCAGATGTATACGTTTGTTTACAACCATGGAGGCAATTCTTTTGCGTTGAGTAATTGCCTGGTTTCACCATATGGCACGCTCCAGTTTGTTGATTTATTTAAAACAGCAGGGCTGACTCTGTTCTTCTTCTGTGCAGTACATCCCTGGAACCAAGATGGTCTTCCCTGGGTTGAAGAAGCCACAGGAGCGTGCTGATCTCATTACCTACCTGAAGGAAGCAACCTCTTAAAAGGAGTTGTCATAACATGAGGAGACAATCAAACAATTCATTCTACAGTTAATAAAAATATTTAGACATCTGAGTCGCTCTGGTTTTACAGGGTGCAATCCACGAGACAATTATCTTGTTGAATATTTCGTTCTTATGGTTTATGGGTTCCATATCTCTAGGTTTAGCAGGAAAAAGTATTTTACACTTTTTGCTTCAACTGCTGGAAAACACCAGTGTTTTGATCGCCAGTCGGTGGGACTGGAATGCATCCCTTCTGGAACAAAATACTGAGATCCTTAAATTCGTGATATTTTGATCCAATGCATTTGCTACGGTTAGTTGTCTGCATGCAATGCTTTCTTTGTTTGTTTGTGATGTTTGGCCACTTAACTGTTCTTGTTGGTATCTCACCATGGATGGACAGTTCGGCTGTCAATTATATTTGATGGAAGATCTGTATATTTGATGAAGGATCTGTATTCTTGACTTGAACGAACTGAATGGTTGATGACTTAGTGGCATGTATTGAACATATGGTTACTCGGCTGTTTGATTGCAAATTGTTTGGTGCGATGATGAATTTGTGATGTCACATGAGTATTGGTGATGAATTGTTTGGTGCGATGTTGAATTTGGGATGGCACATGTATTGGTGATAATTAATAATAGTTACTCGTCTGGTAGTGCATAGTTACTCGTCTGTTTGATTGGGAATGATGATTAGTTTCTTGTTTGTTTGATGCATACTCATCTGCTCTTCTGTTGGTATTGGTGATGATTCGTTACTTGTTTGTGTTGCTCGTCTGTCCTTTCGTCCGTTGGTGTTGGTGATGATTAGTTGTTTGTTTTGATGCATAGTTACTCGTCTGTTGACTCAACTCGAGGTGATTAGCGAGGCTAGAGCATTGCAACACATGACGCATTGCTAGTGCCACGGTTTGAGTCGCTGTGTAGTAACTTCGGGGTCAATGTTTTTGTCCAGACGATTAATGGACATGACGAATTGGTGGCAGCATGGTAGTTGTGTTATAGCTGTGCAGACTGTTATAGAGATTACAGGATGTGCTGCCTCATCGCTGTGTTAGTGCTCGTGCCGGAGTGTTTATCGAGCATGGTTAGAAATCAGATGGGCTCTGCCCGCGCAAGTTCGAATCCTGCCGATCACGCCTTCTTTTTTTCCTTTCCTTTCGTTTGTGTTTTCTTCTGTGGTTTGAGAAGAATTATTGATGTCTATTTGTGTTTTTATTTTGTTGCCCTTCCTTTTTTTTTCTTCAGTTGTTTGAAAAAAATTCTTGATGTCCATTTGTGTTTTCATTTGTTACGCTGTCACTGTGCCAACTGTCACACATTCTCCGGTGCAGTGGGTTAAGAAGAATGTGATACGGAAACGAGGGCAGTCACATAACTATGGGTGGAGTATAATAATTTTTTTTCTCGTCACCTTTATCTTGTCATCATGCAAATGCATTAAATTATGATTCTATCTTCATGTTTTATGTTTTTAGAGCAAGTTTAAAAGTATAGCAAGCTGTTGGCTGCACCTATTTTAATGTCATTTTGTAGCTAATACTAAAACATGAGAGATTAGCTATTGTGCTAATTCTCGATGTCCTTTCGTGTTTTCATTTCATTGACCTTTCATTTATGTTTTTCTTCGGTTGTTTGAGAAGAATACTCAATGTCCATTTGTGTTTTCGTTTTGTTGCACTGCCACTGTGCCAACTGCCACACATGCTCTGGTACACAGTGATTTGAGAAGAATGTGATATGAGGAAATGAGAGCAGTCACACAACAGCGGGTGGAGTACAACAATTTTTTCCCTCCTCAGCTTTATCTTGTCATCATGCAAATGCACTAAATTGTGGCTCTATCTCTATGTTTTATAGCAAGTTTAATAGTATAGCAAGCTGCTACTAGCTGCACCTATTTCGATGAACACTAAAGCCAACGAGCTATTGTGCTAGCTGCATCTCATCATCCAAACTATTAATTGTGCATGTGCATGTTAATATGAAAACAAAAGTGAACTCTGTATATGTGGTCATTTGTGTTTTAACATTAACATAAGAAGTTTGTGTCAATGCCCTAGTGTAAATTATAGAGATAATTGTATCACATACATAGATTTATAATAAAGTATTTTTTAAAATAGATAACTTATTATTGATCAATAATTACGTGACTTATTTATTAGACTCTATATTATTGTTCCTATTTTTAAATGATTTATGATGGTATATTATATATGGAACAAACATGATTTTTAGATAAGCACATATATTAATTGATGATTATATCTCATAGGTCATTGTATGTAGATATCAAATTAATAATATGAACACGTATTGGAGAATATGTTATTGGATAGACCTAACCTGAAACACAATAAGGATTATAATATTCGTTTTCGGGTTGAAAGTGTATCTATACCCCTAATTAATTTTGATGATTAATAATAATCAATTAGGAAGTACTAATATTTATTACTGAGATTGTGTTATAGAGAAGTTAGTCCTTTAAGATATACGAATATTGGTTTTCTGCAAATCCTCTATATTGAGTTGAATTAACGACAATAAACTATGGTAGAATGTAAGCTCTTATTTTTGAGTCATAGAAAAATCTGTACTATAAAAGAGATGTTACTTTGAAACTAGAAACCTAAAGTTAAAAATTTGGTGCTCAAAACCTTTAGAAAAGTGTTTCTTCTAAACTTGTTGAAGTTTTTTATTCTTTCAACAGATCCCAAAATTGCATCGGAATTTCTGAAATGACTTGAGATGGATCAATTCAGAAAAATAATGGAATTTTCGTTAGGTGCTATTGGATTTTTCGTAATGAATGCCATCACCCCTATTGAGGAAAATATTTGAATTTCTAATATAACTTTGGATATTCTAATACGAGCTACAGTGGTTCTATTGAGAAAAAAAATAGAATATTTGTTCGGTCCTATCGTAATGTCTAATATGTGAGTTGCTAGCTAAGTTAGAGTTTAAATCTTGCACTAGTAGAAAATTCTGATGACCACTATCAGAATATCCAATATAAGAAATCTCAGCCTTTAATGGTTGGATTTTATGGGGTGCTATAAATAGTTCCCACCTACTCCTAAGGCAATGATGATTATTCCATTGTAAACTTTTGAGCCTTAGGTTTGAGCTTCACTCTTTCTTACTTTGAGCCATCTCTTCTTCTAAAGTTTTTCTCTAGATCTACTCGATTTGAATTTTGTGTGAGTGGATTTGCTTTGGCATATTTGATTCGTTTTAGAGCATTAGTTTTTTAATCCCAAGGAGTTCTTGTTGCATCTATTACTCTTAAAAGTTAAGTACTCTTAGACAACTAGCTATCATCCTCAAGCCACCGATTTGATTATGGTGCACCGAAGAAAGTTTATGAAGGCCGGATCTCGCTCCCGTAAGAAAAGATATACCACTAGTGGTGGTGGAGTGCATTTATGCAGCCTCAAAAAGAAAGGGTTAGCGAAGACCTAGCTCTTTGTGCACTCCTCAACGAAGAGTAGAATCCCCTCAAAGATTTAAACTTTGGGAACAAGGCTACGTATGAACCTTGGTGATATTTCTGCAATCCTTTACATCACTTATTGTCTTGCTTAGCTTGTTGTTGCCACAAGTAACTAGCCACAATTTATGTATATACTCTTGTGTTAAATCTAGTTGTTTATCATTCTTGTTACTTAACTCTCCCTGCTGTCGTCGTGCATATTAGAAATTCTAATAGTATCTATTATTCCAATAATGATTTTAGCTTATACTTTGCTCTAAGGTTTTAAATTGCCTATTCACCCCCTCTAGTCCTTGAACGGTCCTTTCAATTGGTATCACAACTTAATCTCCTTATTAGACTTAATCACTTAGAGATATCATGTCGGGAGAGAAGGATGGTGTAGGCAAAGGTGGTTATAAGGGATCCGCCATACCTTTTGATTTTTCTAATGCCTTATCTACATCTTATGTGAGCATCTATAGTAGTAAGGCTCCATACGTTAACAATACATACTATGTTGTTTAGAAGTATAAGATGAAAATGCATTTAAAGTCTATTAACTTATCTATTTGGATAATAGTAAAAAATACTATGTTTTGTAGAAACCCGATGATCTCACCGAGGATGATGACGAGAATGAGCACAACAATACCTAAGCTGCTAATGCAATACTTAGTGCCTTGAGTGGGAGAGAGTTTATCCGTATGGATAGGATCAAAAGTACCAATATTATTTGGGACACTCTTTGGAATGTTCATGAAGGCACTGATAACATGTACGAGTCAAGAGTGAAGATCTTGAAGGAACAATTCAAGCGGTTTGTGATATTGGAGGGTGAGAGCTCTAGTGACATGTACGACCACTTGAGCAAGATTGTCAATGAAATCAAGGGACTTTGGTAGAAGGACATGGTCGATGATGTTGTGGTCAAGAAGATGTTTTGGGCCTTCACACTAAGGAATCCCATCTTGGTGACTCTCATACATGAGCGCTTTCACTTCAACGTGCTTACGCCTCCTGATGTGCTTGGACATATTCTTGCCCATGATATGCTTCAACAAGAATCCAAGGAGGTCACCGACTTCGTCAACCAATACACAAGTGTCAAGATGGAAGACTTGACATTAAAGGAAGTGAAGAAGAAGAAAGCCGCAAGACCAAGAAACATGAAGATGAAGAGATGGCCCTCTTTGTCAAGAAACTTGAAAGACACATGAAGAGAAATGAGTTCTTTAAGGGAAACTCTTCCAAGTAGTACTCCAACAAGTCAAGAGAAAGATACTCTTTAAGTAGGTGTTATGAGTGCAACGAGCTTGAGTGTTTCATTGTCGATTGCCCTAATGCCAAGGATTAGAAGAGCAACAAAAAAGGAAAAGCACAACTATAATGAGCTTGAAGGTAAAGGTCAAGCTAACATCGGTAAAGAATAGGAGTCCGATTACTCCAGTTCAAGCTTAAGTGATGATGAGGGTGTAACCACCTTCGTCTTCAAGCCTCCTCATCTCCTACACCTAAGATCTTCAACAACTGTCTAAGTGACAATGAATCTCCTATGTGTCTAATGGCAATTGAGCCTAACATACCTTCCTCTCTAAAACTCCTAAATATTGATCTTACTAGCGATGGTAAATAGGAAGTAGATGAGGTTGTAGGTGATGGCTTGCTTGATGGGTTGAGCAAAGAATCTCTACCACATTTGAGTGAGTTGCTTGGAACCATTGATGTAAAAAATGAAATTCTTGAGATGCAAAAAGCCTTGCTTATCTGTGAAAAAAAGAGAAACTGTGATCTCAAGAGTGAGCTTGCTATAGAGAGAGAAAAATGAGGCCTTGGCATGGCTATATAAGTGAACCAAGGAATCACATACCACACTAGAGGTTGCAAACTCAAAACTTCAAGAGAAAGTGGATATCTTGGACAAATCTTACCTCAATCTTGATGAAAAGTTCGAAACCCTTAAGAGTAGCACCTCTCTTCCTAGTGAGGCATCTTGTTCTAAAATGGTCCCAAGTAACGATCTATGTTTAAGGTGTAATGATATTGTTATCGATACTTGTGCTACTAACTCTAAGTTTTTGAAATCATTGACCACTCAAAATGAGAAGTTTATGGGACTCCTTCACAATGACATTTTAAAATACCACATGAATAGTAAGGCTTTAAAGAAGGACCTTGGTTATCAAAGAGACAACTTCAACCATGAAAGACTTGGCTATGTCCCTCCACCAAAAGAAAAGGTGGATATAAGCATGATGCTCAAAAAAACCCAAGATCTTAACAATTTTGTTAAGGTCAAGAGTATCCTTCCTTATAATCATGTTTTTTAAAGTTTTTTGATGCATCTTATGTTCTTTGGGAAAATGCTAGTGGTAAAGTTATTGCTAAATATGTTGGTCCAAGTGGAAAAAATATTTCTATCAAGGGAATTATTTGGGTGCCTAAGGCACATGTTACTAACATGAGAGGACCCAAGCAAGTGTGGACATATAAAGCTAGAAATTGATCTCTTGTTGGAATATGCCTCCATTAAAAGAAGTTGGATGATTGATAGTGGATGTACAAATCACATGACTAGAGAAAATACAATATTTTCATCTTTTGATTCAAATGGTGCTTCATAGGAAAACATTGTCTTAGGAAATAATGAAAAGGGAAGGATAATATGTCAATATAAAATTGCTATATTAAATGACATTTCCATTTTGAATATTATTCTAGTTAAATATTTAAATTACAATCTTTTATCTGTTTCTCAATTGTGCTCAATAGGGTTCAATTGTCTTTTTACTGATGTGGTTGTGACATTCTTCAGAAAAGATAATTCTTCCATAGCCTTCAACGGCTTAAAGGAAAGATTTATCTTATCGATTTTTCGTTGGATAAAGCTCAACCTTGAGACATGCTTGGTGGCTAAGTTTAATATGGGGTGACTTTGGCATCAGAGACTAGCTTATACTGGAATAATAAATCTTCATAATCTTCTAAATGGTGATCACATCCATAGACTAACAAGTGATGTTCATTTTGAGAAGGATATGATTTTTAGTGCATATTGAGTGGGGAAGCAAGTTGGTGCACATCATCCCATGAAGAAAGCCATGACCACAACAAGGCCACTTAAACTCCTACATATGGACCCCTTTAGCCTGATTATTTATCTTAGCATCGGAGGAAACAAATATGGTTTTTTTATTGTGGGACAAGAGTGATTATTCAAAGAGAACCTAAGAGTGAGACACACAACAGGTTATTTGAGTGGCCCTTTGGTGGTTCACCTCCCTACTTGCAATGCTCAACTCATTAGGAATGCCATTGATTAGAATATCAAGCCCATAACGGTGCAAAGGCTAAGACAGGAAAATCCTAAGAATATACTCACAATGCCACTGATCCATGGTTTTGTACTCTCTTTCAGTAAGACTACTATGAGACCATGATAATAAAGAAATCAAAATAAACTATCAATATGCTATGAATTGACTAGGAGTATGCAGTTAGTCAGCATGATCCCATGATGGATAAGGCTATTACTACTTATGAGACTATGAAAATAAAGGGAATCATGACAATGAAGTATGACTAGCGTGAAGAGGTTATCTGTTAGTTCTATGCCACAATTAATCATCATAGGAACATACAGAAGACAATACACTGGAAGACTTAGGATAGTGATACTCACTGACCTTCAATCAGTTTGCTCCCATTCTAGGGTTCTCTACTCATACCAATGATGAGGACTCAAAGGATCTACATGATGACAAGTGTTTGGAGCCACTTGAGATTGATTGCATGTATAATCATGCAGTGGATTATGATCCCAGGATCCCAGGACCATTAAGAGCTTGCTACCTTTCTATGCTTATCTCAACAAGATAGTTCGCAAGACCCTCACAACGAAGGAAGGAGATGTTAGCAATGTGATTCATCACACTAGAAGCATTCTTGCTTGAATGAGTGATCCTTCAAAGAAGTTTGATGTATTTTGATTTATTTGAGAGGAAATATGCTTAAACTCCTTCACTCCCAAGTGAGGACTTGGGTATGCTCCTTTTTTCATAAAGATGATTGAAGAAATGACTCAGCTCAATTTCTATAAGAAGAAAAAGCACACTGGCCTACAATTGAGGATCATGAAGCAAACAACCCCTACAACATCTAATGTTCCTCCTAGCTCCCAAGCACCTTCCACTTCTTTTGCTCTAGTGACTCACTCTTCCTCACCGACTTGGAAATTTCTCAATTTTATCTTTACTCTGTGTGCAAGTCAATGGCGGTCAAGTTCAACAAGGAAAGAGCAGCTAGAAATAAGGATACCAAACGACTTAAGGAAATTCAACGTCATGTTCATCTTCCTTATTCACCCGATGGTTCCAAGGTGAACTTGAGTGAAGAACAAGTGTTTGAAGACCCATTTACTGAGGTGGAGAGTGGTGGTGTGGTGGATGAGGTGGATGATGATAATGAGCATGATGAGTGACTCCAAGTTTTCTTGTGCTCTCTTCTTTCCTTTGTCTTCTTTTTGGTGGTTTGATGCAAAGGGGTAGAGTTGACTATATATGCAAATCAAAACATCTAATTCTTGTCATTGGTCGGGCAATTGGAACTTGCTTGTATGAGACTATGTGGTTTATTTGTTGTTTTAGTCTTAAGGTTATTTCAATGCATCTGTGATGAATGAAACTATGTGATGTAATGTTGTTTATCCTTTTCTAGCTACTTGTATGGATGTGCCATGCCATATGCATTTCTATTATCAAGTAAGTTTAATTGTGCTTAAATTATGGGTGTAATGATTTAGGGAAGCTCTCCACTTGCATATTATGCAAACATATAGGGGAGCTACACTTCTTTTTTAGAAAGTGTATCTAGGATCTTAATTAATTTTGATGATTAATGATAATCAACTAGGAAGGATTAATGTTTATTATTGAGATTGTTTTATAGAGAAGTTAGTCCTCAAGATATGTGAAAATCAGTTTTCAATGAATCCTACATGTTGAGTTGAAGTGTTGTTGATAAACTATGATAACAATGTAAGCTCTTTTACTTTTGAGTCATAGGAAAAGACTTACAATAAAGGGGATATCGATTTGAAAACTAGTGTTGAAAATTTGGTGCTCAAAACATTTTTGAAAAGTGTTTCTTCAAAACTTGTTGAAGTTCTCCATTCTTTCAACCTATCGGAATTTCTGAAATTGCATCAGAATTTCCGAAATGACCTAAGATGGTTCTATTCAAAAAAATAATGGAATTTACATTAGGTGCTATCGGAATTTTCATAATGAATACCATCATCCTTGTTGAGGAAAATAACAGAATTTCCGATATGACTTTGGATATTTCAATATGAGCTATAACGTTTTTGTTGAGAAAAATAATGAAATATCTAATAGGTCTTATCGGAATGTCCAATATGTGAGTTGTTGGTTGAATTGAAATTTAAATCTTGCACAAGTCAAAAATTTTGATGACCACTATCAGAATATCCGATATGATAAATCTTAACCTCCAACGACTGGATTTTGTGGGGTACTATAAATAGCTCCCACCCACTCCCAAGACAATGCTAAGCTTCACTCTCTTACTTTGAGCCCTCTCTTCTTCCAATTTACTCCTTCTAGATTTACTCTGTTTGAACCTTAAGTGAGTGGATTTGCATTGGAAGATTTGGTGTTTAGTGTATTCTTGATTCGTTTTTGAGCACTAGCTTTTCAATTTTAAGAAATTCTTGTTGTATCTATTACTCTTAGAGGTTAAGGGCTCTTAGACGGTTATATGTGATCCTCGAGTCACCGATTTTATTGTGGTGCATCGAGAAAAGTTTGTGAAGGCCGAATCTCACCCCCGTAAGGAAAGAGATATCATTAGTGGAGGATGAATACATTTGTGCAATCTCAAGAGAAAAAATTTAGCAAATACCCGGCTCCTTTTGAGCTCCTCAATAGAGTGTAGAATCCCCTTAATGATTTGAACTTCAGGAATAAGACTATGTGTGAACCTTGGTAATATTTCTTCTATCCTTTACTTCACTTATTGTCTTACTTAGCTTGTTGTTGTTGCAAGTAACTAGTCGTTGTTTGTGCATATACTCTTGTGTTAGATATAGTTGTTTATTGTTTTTGTTGCTTAGCTCTTTTTACTGTTGCCATATAGATTAGAAATTCCAATAGTATCTATTGGAATATACGATAGCTTCAGAATGTCTGATGCAATGTTTTTAGCTTCCACTTTGCTCTAAAGTTTTAAATTGCCTATTCATCCCCTTTAGGCCTTAAATGGTCCTTTCATAGGTTGCAACCAAGTATACATGAACATACGGAGTCACACACTAAACGGGTTAGAATAAGATAATTGGGTAGAGATCCAATAGTGGCTTGATTCGGATAGGGATTCTAATATGACTTCTAATGGGCCTTAGAGACCTAGTTAAAGGTCCTATATATATTTAGGGCGAGGAGTCGCGAGGTAGACTACACACTAACGTGAGAAACCCTAGATGTCACTCCTAATCCTGCGCCAAACCCAAGCAGCACGGGGGCGCTAACACGACTATGCACAGCATTCAACCATTGAACGTGTGGATACCGTTGGAGGTGTTGCTACGTTGCGGCATTGATCGACAAAGGAATGTGAGGATGTAGATGCATGAGGAGGCGATCGGGTTGTTGAGATCAATTACTTGTTCTACACCAACACGCACTACGTTTGATTGGTTTGCTCCGACCCTTCTTTCACTACTTGGCGCGTTGAGTGGTAACGATGCATGATCTCTTAGTGCCATAATACTTGGTTTACGTTGTAGAAAAAATGTTTTATGCTATCATCATCTACTCGTAACCTTTGTCTATATAAAAAAGTCACCACAATTAGATAGAATAATTCACACAGATCATAACAATAGTGATTGAGGGGCCATCAGATCTTGCACCACCTTCGGGAGATCTCTAGAGGTCTAGTGTCATGTCTCTTAAGGCACCTGCTGATAAAGAAGAGCTAGAGGATCTATAGCCCTGAACAGAGGAGGTCTGGTTGTTTATCCTGGAGTTGGTCATGGACCAAGGATGTTGCAATGGTTGCGAGAGAGCACGGCGGGCACAACATGAGTACGGTCACTGTGACCTGGTTCCTCATGTTGCTTGGCAGCACCTACATTAGAAGGGCCACGCTTTTGTCAAGATGTTCAAGGTCTGTCATTTGTGACATTTGCGCTGTCTTGCCAAACTTCAACATATAGTCTGGGATAAGGATGGTGGGCATGCAGATTGTGAGGGCAACAGACCTCGATCTATGAGGCGGTGGGGTTTTCTCGTAACTAGGCGGGGAGATTGGATAGGTGAAAGAGGATCGAGTGAATTGTAGGCACGACCGACATTGATGTGTAGCGTGTGGTGGAAATCATCGTATCGATATGGTGATAGAGGCTAAACGAGGAGCAAAGGAGGAAGCGCACAGGATCAGATAGAGTGCTTGTAGGGCCCTTAAAAATATTTTTATTGTCGGTTGTATGTAAACTATAGCATGTGAGAACTTGTGTTAGTGCCCGGCACCGGATCTAGCTTAGTCTCTATTCTTAATTCTTTTTCTTTCCATGTAAGAATAGGATGACATGGAAGTTTTTGGAATTGCTGACTCACACTGTACCTGTTCTTAAACCCTTAGTCAAGTTGAACACAAGCTTGTGACAAAAGCGTTGAGAACTTTAGCACAAATTCTTAATTTCATGATTGATGGCATTGTTATAATCTCTGGGTACCGTATGAACAACCTTGCTCCGATTCCCAATCGCCAGCAGACACAAAAACCACAGGACGCCCTCTATGGACCATTCCGCGATACCATCTCGAAAGTAAAAGCAGCGGCGGGCATATCGTCCCGGATCGATCGGACGGCTGGTAGGAGGCCTCATCAGGGAATCTCCGCCCGCGGGCCCCACACCGACAGCCACACGCGGACGGTGCCTTTCTCCACTCATCTCAGTCTCGCAAAGTGACAGTACGGCACTGGGGCGAGCCAAACCCCCAAAACCTCGGAAATCCCCCCGCTCAAATCTGCTCTCTCCACTCCACTCTCCCCCTTCTCCTCCTCTCCCAGCAAATCCCCTCGTCCTCCCCGCATTGCGTCGTACGGATCGGACGATCGATCGATAGCGGCGCGCCGTCCCGGTCCCGGTCGCTAGGGGGCCGACATGGGGAAGCGCAGGGGAAGGGGGAGGTGCTCCGGGAAGCGCCGTGGCGGTGGCGGCGGTGCGGATGAAGGCGGGGGCGGAAAGCGGCGGCGGGAGGGGGAGAGCGATGAGGACTACTGCTTCGACTGCAAGGACGGCGGCCTCCTCCGCTTCTGCGACTACAGGTTCCGTCCCCTTCTCGTCTACGCGACCATGCAGGTGTTGGTTGATGGGGCTGAGCTCGGTCTTGGCTGGCCAGAGTTTCCTAGTATCGGAGCCTCATGCTTGATTTGTTGAGCTAATACTGAGGAGAAAAAACGTTGCGCTTTAGTCCTTTTTCGGTACTACTGAAGCTGCGGAGCGAGCGGCCAGAGGGGGTTTAAGCGAGGTTTTTGGTAGGCAGGACTTCTCGTTGCGACATTGTGGCCGTGGCCCCACGGATCACTGTCAATCAGTTGTGTATGCTAGTAGGCATTAATGGTCAGCCATTGCTGTAGCTGCAGGTGCCACATAGCAGTGACAACACCAGTGTTCTCTAGTTAATTTGCCTATTGTTGCTTCACCGTGTTTGTAGTTGAAAGCCACATTTCGTCTAGTTGAGTGCATGCCAGTCATGAGTAGTAAAGAGTTAACTCATGGAGGTTGTTGTGTGTAGGGTTACTGATTTATCTACCCACAAATATTCGTATGGTAGTTAGATGGATCACAGTCTTATTGGAATACATGTTTGGGTTTTCAGAAAATTTTACTGGCTATACTTTTACGCCTTCTACCATCTTCCAGGAACTGCCACAAGGCTTACCATCCCGAGTGCGTGGATAAGGATGACAACTTCCTCAATTCAGATGAACAATTCATTTGTAGTGAGTATTTAGCCGTTCTATCTTTAGTATTGCTATGACCTGACTGTTGCAAAAATGTTTTTGGTTATGCACATGAACGGACCTGATTCATTAAATTTGAAATATTATATTTTGAATAAAAAATCCCATGTCGTGATTGCTCTTTTTACCTACTTCTTTGCGACACCCTATGACATGAAACAGCAACGCCCCAATGCCACCCACAAATAGCAAAACTCTGTAGTGTCAGCCAGTTAACTAGCTAGGGAAAGACATAATATGGGGACCGGATGGTAACAAGAGCTTAAAGAAGTATTCTGTATAAGATGCTAATATGTCCAAGTTCAGGCTTGAACCTAACGCATGTCACCAAGACAGCCTACCTCAAATAGAAGTTGACATGTTCACTCATGGTTTTTAAATAGAAGTTGACATGTTCACTCATGGTTTTTAGATTACATTTTTATGTTTTAAAACTGTCTTCAGTTCCACAGTGGATTACAAATTTCTTTATAACTGACCTAAGCACTAAACATGACAGGTTGGCATACATGTTTTATCTGCAAAGGGCGTTCATACTACCGATGCTATTGTTGTCCAGGTCATTCTGTTTGTCTTAGTTGTGTGAAACAAGCAGAATTTGTCCCAGTCATGAGGCAAACAATGGGATTTTGCAACAACTGTTTGAGGATGGCAATCATGATTGAGAATAACGTCGATGTTGACTCTGATGGGGTAACGATGTACATCCTTATAATCATTTCAAGTTGCCTTATGTTAGTGCTGTAAACCATTTTGGTTTATCTAATTTGTTTGTTTTCCATAGTTTTGAGATCTTGATAACATTGTGTGCTGCAAATAATTGTACCTTGCAGCTGTAAACAGTTCCTTCAGTGTTGTTTAATAGGTGTGTTTTTAATGGTATAGTCACCTGTATAATATTTAGTTGCATATTACTCCCTCTGTCCAAGAAAGCTGGTCGCTCTACCATTCGAGAAATGTCCCATAAAAATTGTCGTTTTAGCATTTTGACCAGAGAACCGGGGTTTCTATTCAATTCCATCAAGTCATTCTTGTCCGCTTGAATCTGGCTAATGATAACTCTTTTCCTGTGTAATAGTGCCGCTACTAGTACCATGCGACAAATAGGAGTACTAGCATTCATTAATTAATTGCACGCAGTAAATATTTCTTGCAACCTGAAATGACAACTGCAACTAATAAATGGGGATAATTTGATCATTTTACTAGAGTTAATTTGTCTGATAATCCTTAAAACGACCAGCTTTCTGGGAAACAGGGAGTATAGTTTATGTCTATGCTTTTGTAGGAATCCATCTAAGGTTCTTAAATTTGAGTTAATGCTACATGTGACAAATAGATCTGTGCCATCAAACCTCTACTATTTTGCTTCTTCTCTCTCTCTCTCTCTCTACAGACACACACACTGAAATTCATATGTTTCTTCTTTGTCTAGGAGAGGGTTGATTTCAGTGACAAGGAGACGTATGAATTTTTGTTCAAGGAGTACTGGGACATAGTTAGAGACAAAGAAGGATTGACATTGGATAATATTCGAGAAGCCTATGCTCTTCTCAGAAGTGGCTTAAACTGTAATGAACTATCAGATTCAGAGAAACTTCAAAATAGTGAGCAGAGTTCAGATGATGATTTCTTGGGCAATAGTGATGACAGCGATGAGCCAGTTTATCCATCTGTTTCAAATGGAACATCAAATAAAGTGAAAACTATATTGAAGGAAGGAAAAACAAAGAAAAATATTTATGTGGGCTGGGGTTCAAAAGAACTTATTGGATTCCTGTCATCAATAGGCAAAGATACATCAAAACCTCTAGATCAATTTGGTGCTGCTGAAGTTGTGAAGCAGTACATTCGACAAAAAGATCTTGTGCAGAAAGATAAGAAAAAACTTGTCATGTGTGATGGCAAGCTCTGGTCTCTGTTTAGGAAATCAAAACTGAAATATAACAAGATATATAGCTTGTTGGAAAGGCATATTACTGAAAATATCACATCAGAGGATGAATCACTTGCTAGTTCGGAGTACAATACTGATTCAATTATGGAAAGGAAAAGTCGGACCATGAACTCTGAATTGAGTACTCCAGAAGAGGTGTCTGAAAGATACAGGAGATGCTTTGCTTCTCTTGTCCGTGATAACATTAAATTAATCTATTTGAGAAGAACTTTAGTTATTGATCTGCTAAAGCAACCAGATACGTTTGAATGTAAAGTTATTGGCTATTTTGTTAGAGTAAAGAATGACCCCAAAGGGTATAGTCACTACAAGCCTCAAAAACTGTACCAGCTTGGACAAGTGACAGGTAATGTTCATCTCTTAGCATTGCCTACTGCTATTCTCCGGTGATTGGTAGAGTAGTGAACCAGTATGTCTTGCATGTTGTTTATTGTTTCACTTCTATATGTCCTATTCCTTTGGTGTGCTAAATAGAAAGAAAAATAATGTATTCTACACCTGAACCTGAGGCACATATAATCTAACATGTAGTTTTCAGTGATAAATCATTTATTTATTATCTGCTAACAAAGGCATACATAACAGGCATTAGGAAATCCTCGGAAGAATACAAGATAAGGGACATATCTACAGATATCCTTTTATGTATTTCCGACATGTGGTCTGATGTCAAAATTTCAGTGTTGTCAGATGAAGACTTTGAGGAGGTACAGTTTATTGTGCACTCTGTTGTTCCAGCAACACTGCTTATGAATTTTTTCTTGAACTGCATTTACTGTACATCAGTTCTTTTCCTTTTGCAATACAATGCGATTTCCTCCCTCTATTACTTAGTATTTTGTCCCGAATGCTTGTTGATGTACAAATCATCTTTTGTTGATAACAGGAAGAATGCGAAGATCTTCGTTTATTGTCACGGAAAGAACCTTCTAAAAGGCAAACTGTTGTATGTTAATCTTCTTTGAAATTTTATTTCACCAGAACACAAGTATCTTAATTTTAGATGTAATTCAGGCTGCTAAAATTCTTGTTTCAGCAGCATGCATACTTTAGGGATAGAAGAAAAAAATGTTTGGTTCTTGGTTGTGTTGGACATGGTTAGGGTAGAAGCAAGAATTCCTTATACAAGATAGCTGATGATGTGGCTAACAGGAAAGGTGAACAGTTTGCATTGGGAATGGTAGCAAAGAAGATTGAAAATTTGAGTTGGCCATTATCGTGGTGATTAATGCAAAATTTGTCCAGAGTTATAGCGAACTAACCTAGGTTGTTCTCATGAAGGCTTCCGTTGGTGCTTGGCTGGGGCAAAAGAGCTCGCAATCTTGCTGTTAGGGCTCTTAAGCCTTGGCAGCTTGGTCGTTCATGAGTTGTGCATGACGCGTTTGTAAATAAGTTTAGTGTGTGTGAGTTTGTTTTGGTCAGGACTTCCGTTTTTACCTTTTGTATTTTATTTTCTCCTTCTTCATGACATGCAGCTCTCCTGTGTAGTTCAATAGGAAGAACCTAGGTTGTATTTTGACTAAAGATAGTCAAGTGCTGTATTGCTATTATCTGAACAGATCCATAGTGTGAAACTTTAAAGGAACATATATCTATTAGTATAGGGACCGTTTTTAAATTTTAAATCATCAAATGGCCACAAGTTCACAAATACAGGATTTTGCACTTCGTACAAATAGAAGATATTTAGTGCCGCCCTATTAAAAGTTCAAGGATCTTAAAGCAGGCAAAGGATGCAAAGCAACACTGAGCATTATAAAAAAAGGAGTATTTTGGCCTCTCATCGTTTGCTTGTTGGCTTATCAGCCGCAGCTAAAATTTGAATTTTGAAACTTAATTTTAGAGTTGATTTTGGAGGATTTTTTTCATTGTAGTCTATTTTCTAGCATTAGCTTATAAACTTCTAAGAATAGAGATATAAAAAAGTTGTACTCAAAAAATATTTTTGGTTGATTCATTTATTTTTCTAAGGAAATAAGCACCAAACTCTACTAGCCTTTACGCCCACTGAAATTCATCTTTTCAATCGCCAAATGGGTAATACTTTACCATGTGTATCTGGCATCTTGTCCTCTGCCTTTTGGCTGGGTATAAATTCAGAGATTACTCACATTGGCAGCAATCACAGTGTTTCATTCACCATTTGCATCTTGTACGTTTGGGACATTATATAGTTGTTTTATTTATGTGCTATTTTCCCGATGCTATTCTATATTTCCCTTCATTTGGGAAGTTCTTAGAGATGTTTGTATGAATTATTGTTATACTTGAATAATACATCATACGTGTAACTATGCCTAAGCTTCTTTCAGAGCTCTGAACTAGATTTATTTTTACAGGCTGAGTTTGAGGAGAAAGCAAGAAGTATGCATGCAGAAATAATGAGTCATGTAAGTTTATTAGGAAGCCTGATGAACTTTTACGCGTCATGCAGTATTTCTGAAATTGTGTATATACCAAATTTTCTTGTTTCCTAATCACTATTCAATATCTAAATTCCCATTGTTATGTTCTTGTATTAAAAAAATATAGCCAATACTTTGGTGACATGTTCAAAACTATAGATTCTTGCAGTGTAACTTTATCTGTGGAGTATTAGAAGTGTTAACCAACTTATTGTTTGTTTTTCTTGCAGTGGATCGACAAAGAACTTCAGAGACTGGACAAATTGATTGAAATGGCAAATGAGAAAGGTTGGCGTGCTGAATATCCTTACCATATTGAGTTCTTGTGATCATGTTTATATTTGCCAATGAATATATCTTGTTTTCCTGTTCTAACTCTGCTGCAATTATATGATTAGTGAACTTTGTACGGTACAGTTATATCCTTGACTGTATATTACGATGCATGAATACATTGACAAAAGAAAGCTACTACGAACACCATCAGAAAGGCAACGTCTTCTTGAAGAGGTCCCTCAAGTTATTCCAGATGTAGAGGATAGTAAGGACTCTGAATTTCTAGTTATGGCAGCAAACAAGTCTTCTCAAAAGAATACAGGTTTGTTTTTAGGACTCCTAGAATTGTTTCTTGTGCTTCTGCATTTACTACTTGGTTCCATATTGTGCCATGAAACCAAAGGAAAGTTGGAAGCAATGGGTATAGAGACTTAACAATCACTTAGACTGATTTGTTTCCCTTCTCAGATATTTTTCTTTTGTTACCATTGAACTTTTAAATATTAAATTAAGGGACGTAACACTTATTGCTGAGGAAGAGTTGAATGTTGGATTGCTAATCATTTTCTTTCATTATTTGTTGCTTGTTTCAAATGCTTTCCTTTAGGATGTTTTTAGTAATTTCTTCTGTACAGCAGGTATACCCTGTGATTTTTCTGTAGGTATCAACAACAACAGTGATAGAGTTGATTGCTTGAAAAGTTGTTCAGAAGAAAAACTTAAAGGTTGGCTTATATAGTGTACATTCAATTGTTTTTAACACGATGTGAACACTGCTTTTTTGCATAGGGAACAAAAGGGAGAGAGCTTTTTGTTCAAAAAGTTTCCAAGAAGAAAAATCTGAAGGTTTGCTCATATGTATTTACTTCTTGAACAGCTCCTACTATGTTCTATCTCTAGAATTCAATGGCAGTGGAGCTTGAAGCATAATTATAAAACTTCTACCCACTGAACTATGCTCTAAATTTAAAATCGATGGCAGTGGAACTTCACTATGAAACTGCTACCCACTGAACATATAGCTGAAAGGTTTGTTCATATGCATGTCTAGATTGCATCATTATGGCCCTAGAATATTTGTTCGCTTAGCAAGTTAAAAGTTTCTATCCTCTAGTGTGGGCTAATAACTGACCAACAATTTACTGTTGTTACATGGCATAACCTCAAGTTTTAATGCTGGTAAGAATTGAAGCTGGAGTAAATAGCATTTGCCTACTGAAATATGGCACAATAATTTGTAAGAAAAATCCTTTGGTTGACCACTTTCCACGTTTTTATTGTTCATGTTACATGTGCAGGTAGCAAAGGTGATGCTGATGCACCTGGAACCTTTTTAGAAAAGGTCGTCTCTAAAGGTTTGCTCTTACTGCCCGTCCTTCCACTAGTTGTTCCACCAGGCACTAGCTATTCCTGAAGTTGTCATTGCAATTTCATTCTCTTGACATATTCACCATTCTGGGCCACCTGGCTGTTTTTCGACATTCATGTTTAATGATGCAGCTATTGAAGTCAATCCTCCTGGTGGTATGCCAAGATCACATGTTCAAAACCATAGCACTAAAGGTTTGCACTTACTAGAGTTACCCTTTCGTTAGTAATGATATATTCCATCTGGTTCCAAAAGTAGGTCGTTTTAGCTTTATCTTCTTTCCTAAATGTAAATTATTCTAAGATTTCAAGGCACTTTTAGCTTATTTCATCCTGTTTTACCCTTTATTAAACCTGTCAGGCATTGCTTGGCAGTATCTCTCCTTTAAAAAAGAATGGTTTTGCATTTGCTCTCAGTTTGTTTAGACATGTTTAACCATTGTAATGAAACCAGTGCTAATACATGAAAATGCCATCTTTGCTCCTATGTTTTCATGTTTTCTGGTGCTGATAGGATGGGATCTTATTTTGGCATGCTATACTTGGTCTTTTATGTTCCTTTTTCGTTTTTTGGCTTCTCCCAGTTTTTCTACTCATTCATACCATTCTTGTAGCTATTGCAGCTGTCAACCCAGGTCATGTTATTAACATTGATGACGATGAAGATGATCTGCATGGTAAAAGTGGAGACATGATTGTCAATCTGGATTCTGATGGAAGTGAGGATCATGATACGAGACCACATGAAACAAAGTCTGAATTATGCAGTGGTCAGAAAGCTGTTGAAGCGAGGGAAGAAATCTCAGAGCACGCAAGTGTCTGGTATTACAATGATCCTCAAGGTGACGAACAAGGTCCATTTCCGATGCAGATTCTGCGTCACTGGTCGAAAGCTGGATACTTCAGCGATGATTTTAGAGTCTGGAGAACAGGCCAATCTTGTGACTCCGCCATCTTGCTCAAAGATGCTTTGCTGCTGACAAGTTAGCACTACTGAGGAGCCTCATTGTTTAGCCAACTAGATGTC
The DNA here is from genome assembly GCA_030770085.1 of Oryza coarctata. Lineage (NCBI taxonomy): Eukaryota > Viridiplantae > Streptophyta > Magnoliopsida > Poales > Poaceae > Oryza > Oryza coarctata. The sequence goes on from CM061471.1 coordinate 14,955,593, forward strand.
TAGATGTATGTACATATATGTCAGAATGCAGCAGGACCTCATTCTTCTGGCATCTTGCCCCTCCGCAGTATTGTGGGGGAGGCCAGTCAGCGGTGCATGTATATATTGTCTGACAGTAGAATGGCTTAGCCAATTTTTGGATCCAGGCACCGCGCCTTTTGGCCTCCGGATGTATTTTGTGCCCATAAGGTACCAGTGTTTATGCTACTACAGGCATATTATTGGGGGTATTTGCAAGTTGCAACAGATCGTGATCTCTCATCGCACACACGGTCTTATACTTGTTTGTGTTTATGCACTCCTTTTTTGTTCTGTTAGAAAAGAGAGCTGCTTTGAAATGATTTGGGTGCAGTGTTGGGATGCTGCTGCTGCTGCTGCTAAAAGTGACCTTTACACCATGTTACCTGGCGTCTGAATTCACTTTCTTGTGGTCGCGGACTATAAATCTTTTGGTCTCTAACTCGCGGTTGATTCAAGTGTAGTTTTGTTTGGTTAGGTCACTAACTCAAGTTTTGTTGGTTTTCTTTTCCTTTGCACTACATCAGCATATGATTGTAGAATAAACAGCTGGAAATCGTAGGCGCCGCGAATCAGATTAGTATCCTATTTTCTGGCGTAGTATGATTGCTCTGTCACCGTCGCGTCTATAAGTAATGGCTGTACCGTGCACTCATAGCTATTGCACCTGTTTTTTATAGGAATTGGGATACAACCACTCAACAGGACGATCCGAACCAATCAATTGACTTGAAAAATCGTAAGATTAGTCTGGGATGCTAGAATTTTTCGGACTTTTCACATGTGTTTACTCATTTCCTACCAAATTCTTCAAATTTCCTTGTTCCTAAAGGGAAGCCTTAATCGGTTGAGAGACATGAGGGGAGAGACGAGGCAAAATTAATCATTGGATCCAAAGCGTTGGAGTATAAGGGAATTGTAAGTTTTTACTGATCAACTTAAGCGTTGAATTGATTACAACTCAATATCGTATTAGAGAATTCTACTCCACAAATTTGAGGCCTAGGGTCATCAGCTTACCTCTTATATCCCAAGTCAAAACAAAAGGAGGGATATTTTTTAAGCACTTGCTATTTAATTTGTTGGAGGTAGCTAGGCGGCCCCGCCGGCACGTGACAAGAGGGGGCCAACATCAACACCGGTTGCAATGCACGTATGCACGCAATGCAACGTACGCATTGGATTTGGACACATGAGTTGGAGTCGGCTTATCCACCTTACATTGCAACCCAAGTCAGGTTAGACCCTCACGCAAACTCCATCTCCTTCACCACTCCGATCCCCAACTCATCACCAACAAAATCCCATATAAACCGCCTCCACAGTCGACACCAACCAACAAAACTCCAACGAAGCATTCGCGCCGCGACGTCCAAAAAGAGCCGCCGCCGCCGCCGCCGCCATGGCCACCGCCACGCCGCGCCACCTCCTCCTCCTGCGGTTCCTCCTCTTCCTCGCCGGCGCCGCCGTGCAAGTCTCCGGCGCCTGGGACGCCCGCAGAGAGACGCTATTCTATGGCCGCGTCTTCGGCGCTGAGGACGTGCCGAGCGCCTACGAGATGCTGGAGAGGTTTGGGTTCCCGAGGGGCATCCTGCCGGAGGGCGTGACGGGGTACACGCTACGGCCGTCGGACGGCGAGTTCGAGGTGTACCTCGGGACGAGGGAGTGCGAGTTCGAGGTCGACGGCGGATACCGGCTCACCTACCAGCGGAGGATCACCGGCAAGGTGGCCGGCGGTAGCATCAGCGAGCTCCACGGCGTCACGGTGAGGATCTTCATGATGAACTGGGGCATCGACCGGGTCGTCATGGCGGACGCCGCCCACCTCATGTTATACGTCGGCCCGCTCTCCCAGGCCTTCCCGGCGGAAGGCTTCGAGGAGTCGCCGCAGTGCCGGTGCCGCCACGGCGGCGGCGGCGCCGTCTCCGGTGTCGCGGCTATGTAGGATCTGGGCCGTTTGGGGTACGTGTTACTGTGATCGACGAACGTGTTAATTCTTGTTTTGGTTCACGTACGTGAAGGCGAAGTCGCGAATTATTTTGGCCTATATTATTTATTGATTCTTAATGTGTACAGTATATATATATATAGTCTAGTGGTTCAGTGATCTAACATCCCCGTAGTCGCAGTAGAAAGAAAACAGATACAGAGACTGGATCGAAAATTAGGGAACAAAGACGTGGGCAAGTCTTTGGTCATAATATCGGCGAACTGATGCACCGATAGTACATGGAGCACCCGAATCTATCCTAATATGACCTTATCATGAACAAAATGGATATCGATCTCTATGGTGTGTCGATGATAAACCGGGTTAGCGGTCATATAGACAGCACTGACGTTGTCACAGTAGACGACGGTCGCAGAGCAGAGAGGTGAACAGAGCTCCTGCAGAAGCTGGCGAAGCCAGCAACACTTGGCGACGGCGTGAGTGACAGTGCGGTACTCGGCTTCGGCGCTGGACCGTGACACTGTAGTCTAGCGTTTTGAGGACCAGTAGACTAGAGTGTTGCTGAGGAAGACGCAGTAGCCGGACGTGGAGTGTCGAGAGTCGGGACAACCTGCCCAGTCCACGTCGGAGTACGCAGTGAGGGAGTCGATGGGGCTGGAGCTGAGGTGCAGCCCGCTGGATAGTATGCCCTTCACGTAGCGTAGGATGCGCTTGAGCAGCGCGAGATGAGGTTCACGCGGAGCGTGCATGAAGAGACACACTTACTGGACAGCGTAGGTGAGGTCGGGCCGTATGAGGGTGAGGTATTGGAGAGCACCGGTAAGACTCATATACTGAGAGGGATCGGTGACGAGTGAGCCTTCGGCAGCGGAGAGTTTGGCTTGAGTGTCTACCGGGGTGGCCGTGTGGTGACAATCGGCCATGCCTGCATGCTGGAGAAGATCAATGGTGTACTGGTGCTGGGAAAGAAAGAGCTTGTGAGAAGAACGGGTGACGGAGATACCAAGGAAGTGGTAGAGGGGAACAAGATTGGTCATGGTGAACTCGAAGTGGAGTTGGGCCTTGATCTGGTGTAGGAGAGACGTTGTAAGTACAATGTCGTTGACGTATAGAAGGAGATAAATGGTAGCGTTGCCGATGTGAAGAGTGAATAGGGAGCTATCGGACGTAGAGGCCACAAAGCCGATGTGTCGAAGGTAGGCAGCAAAACATTGGTACTAGGCGTGAGGGGCTTGTTTGAGGCCGTAGAGAGAGCGTTAAAGAAGGCATACATCGTCGGGACGAGAGGGGTTGACGAAGCCTGGAGGCTGCTGGTAGTAGAACGTTTTCGTTAGATGACCGTGAAGAAAGGCGTTCTTCACGTCAAGCTGATGGATCGGCCAGGAGTGTGAGGCAGCCAAGGTGAGAACGACCCGGATGGTGGCGGGTTTGACAACGGGACTAAAAGTCTCGTCGTAATCAACACCGGGGTGTTGGGAGAAACCCCGAACTACCCAGCGTGCCTTGTGACGGGCAAGGGAGCCATCAACGTGGAACTTGTGCTTAAATATCCACTTCCCAGTCACAATGTTGGCGTCGGGAGTACGGGGGACGAGGCGACAGGTCTCGTTATCCATGAGGGCCTTGTACTCATCGGCCATGGCCGCGCGCCACTAAGGGTCAGCCATGGCGGAACGAGAAGTCGCTGGGATGGGTGTGATAGAGCAGTGGATGGCGGAGAGCCCGTAGCGCTTGGTGGGGCGGAGAGACCCGGTCTGTGAGCGGATAACGATGTGAGAGGTGGAGGGGACAGGAGGCGATGGGAGTGTGGTAGATGTAGGGAGAACTGGTTGGGGAGGGGCGTCATCGGCTCGGGATCGACGGTTGTATGTGAGACGAAAGGGGGAACTAGATCGGCCTGAGCCGATGGAGTTGAATGGGCCGATCGGTTCGGTCGGTTCGATGGAGATGGAGCAGCCGATAGGGAGAGGAGAGCCGATGGAGGTTGAGGAGCCGATGGAGGCGGATGAGCCGATGAGGACTGAGGAGCCGATGGTGGTAAGGTGTCCGATGGAAAGGGAACAGGATCGGTCGAATCCGATGAGAGTGGTAGGGCCGATGGGGGTCCAATGGGAGGGACATTGGACCGAATAGTAGTGGGATAGCTGAAGGGTAAGTCCTCAGCAGCGGCTGATGAGGGGGCCAATGGGGAGAACGGTGGAGGAGACCGGGACGGCATGGTGTTGGTGAGGAGAAATCGAGATCGCTAGATGAGAATCTTGGATTAAGCAGGCCGAAGAGAAAACATGTCTCGTCAAAGATGACATGACGAGAGACGACGACTCATCGGGTGGAAAGATCGAGATATCGGTATCCCTTATGATATGAGGGATAGCAGAGGAGAATGCAGGCGGTGGAGCGGGGAGCGAGTTTGTGGGGAGCAGTGGCGATGAGGTTTGGGTGGCAGAGGCACCCAAAAACGTGAAGGTGGGAGTAGTCGGCACCGTGAGGTAAAGAAGAATGTATGGAACGTTGTGGCAAACAGAGGAGCACGGGCGCCGATTGAGGAGGTAAGTCACAGTGGTCAGTGCTTCTGCCCAGTAAGTTGTAGATAAGTAGGCATGAAACAACATAGTGTGACTTATATTGTTGAGGGTGTGAAGGAGGCGTTCAGTCTTACCGTTCTGGGGAGAGGTGTAGGGGCAGGAGAGGCGTAGATGGATGCCCTAAGAGGTGAGGAATGTTTTAATAGTACGGTTAATGAATTCCGTACCGTTATCGGCTTGTAGAGCCTTGATGGGGAGGTTGAACTGTGTAGAAACGTAGGTGGTGAAGTTAGTTAGGTAAGAGGCGACCTCGGATTTGCTGATGAGTGAAAAAGTCCAGTAATAGTGTGTGTAATTGTCAAGTATGGCAAGGTAATATTGATTACCGGAGACACTTTTAACCAGAGAAGTTCATACATCACAATGTATAAGCTCAAACGGTCGCGAGGTACAAGAGAGAGAACTAAAAAATAGCAGACGCACATGTTTGCCAAGTTGACACGAGTGGCAAACTATAGAGCTGATGTGGGTACATTGGATGGAGGCGTTGCGACGGAGGTTGGCGATAGCGTCGGGGCCAGGGTGGCCGAGGCGAAGATGCCAGAGGTTGGTGGAGAGGGTGACGTTGGCGTGTAGAGAGTGCCGGAGCTGAGAGCGGACTCGGTGTCTATGACGAGAGGAGAACAGGGACAAGAAGCCGATGGGAGGAAGCCGATGAGAAGAGAGATCGGCCGATCAGAGAAGTGAGAAGCTGATAGGGAGTGGGCCAACCAGCCGATGGGAAGTGGTTGGCCGATATGGAGTAGGCAGCGGAGTAAGTGAGAGAAAAGGTGGTGGCAGAGTAGGTAGGTTAGAGAGTGGTTGGGTCACGGACGTGCGAAGATTCACGTCCGTGAAGAGAAGATTCACGTCCGTTGACTCGTGGAGGCCAAGGAGTAGAGCGGACGCGAAAAATGCGGAGAGGGGCCGGACGCGAAGAGAAGAGGTTCGCGTCTGGGAGGTAGAGATTCGTGTTCGTGGACACGTGGACACGTCAAATTGGCTCGGACATGAGGGGAGAAGGTTTGCATCCGAGAGCCGTTGAGCGTGTCGGAAAAGTGGGAACCGAGAGAGGGTTCTAGCTAATGGAGGGTAGACAGGTCCAGCCGATGGGAGGGCGGGCGAGTTCAGCCGATGGAGACAATGAGCGCAGAGGTGCACCGCAGTCGAAGAAGAAAGGATGTACGGAGCAAGAGGAAGGGCGAAGACGGGTGTGAGGCGAGACGAGGAGGCGGATGGAAACCGTCGCCTTGTCGCGTGGAGGTGAAAAGGAGAAAGAAAAAGCGTATGTGGAGAAGACGGGAAGAAGAAAGGAACCGAGACGAGAGAGCGAGGAGAGAGTACCGGGAAGAAGGTCGATGACGGAGAGAAAATGTCGGCTCGTTGGTAGGAGAAAGCTAGCGCGCCGAGAATATCTAGACTTGCTTTGATACCATATAAGAATGCGTACAGTGAGAATAAGTCCTCAACTCTATACAGGACTAGTCGGATCTATATATATATATATACAGTCAAGTGCTCCAGTGGTCTAACAGATTGGGATCGCTTAGCATGATTTCGAGTTGCGTACGTGCATGTATTAGATGTCCATATATTATTGGATGAAACCCTGCGCGGACAACTTGTCAAGAATAGTATTAAAATATGTAAACTAAGTGTGCTAAAAATATTAGATAAATATTAGATAAGTACTTAAAGTGATATTATCAAAGGAATACTTAAGTTGATATTTTCAAAGGAAGTTGATTGCCATGACAATTCAGGTAGCTCATTCAGACAAATAATCAATTTAGAAGCTCGTAGAGATGTGATATTTGACTTCACTATCATACAAAACTGATTTTTCTTTGTTTTGATAATGACCATAGGAACAAAAGAGTCGTTGTTCGCTAAGACGTTGTTTGAGTGGGCCGAGATTGAGGACCATCTAAACATGGCCTCGAAAACCAAATATTCTCTTGATTTTTTTTATTTTCATAGAACAGTTGTATTTATATCATTAAGGAAGAGGGGTTTGAAGCTCATCTCTTAGACAAATTGCCATAACTGATTCTTGTGTAGCTACATATAGAATGAAATTGTTACAGTAACGAAATAGCTCTCTAAAATTGTCATTAATGGGATGAAGAGAGAAATAAATCATGTCCAATCCTCAAATGATTAAAATAGATTCCTTTATTTGCTGATACAATTCGATCTCAAGATGAACGGTTTCTTCTTGCTTACAACTTTGGTATAGAGGCTATAAAAGTGATTTGCCCGCAGATAAAATAAAAGCAAATATAGATCAGCAAGAGAAACATAGAGCTATCATATGTACGTGGTGTAGCATTAGGAGCCACCGACCTGACGCATAGGATCGGAGTTGCGCAACAAAGGGAAGATTTGGTGAACTGCTAGCCTCGCTTTTTGTCTCGCCTTCGGGAGAGCCGCAGGCTTTTGCAGCCACGAGGTGACGAACCAACCCTGAAATTCAGCAAAATGAATCCCGTGAGTGCAGGTGCTTAAATCCACGCCAGACTGGCAAGCTCTGTGAGCTCCCGGCCGGAGGGGGAGAAACAGTCTGGCAATGGGGATTTGCGCTTCGATGGCTAGGGAAGCTGAAACCAACGGATGATTCTGCCTTTCCGAGTATTTCTCGTCTTTAGTGCTGCAGATCGGTTACATATCGCTCGACAATTGCTCGACTTCCCTCTTTTAATCTCTTTTAGTGATCGCTCACCAATAATCGCGCTTTCTCGGGGCGAACCAAGAGGAGGTGGAGCGCCAACCGTGGGGAGAGGGCGGAGAGGAGAGGGGGGCACCTGGGCTGGAGACGCTTAATCTCGGCACGACGCGGGAGAGGAAGAGGAGGCCGCCGCTGGGGGCTCGAGCTGCGCGTCGCGCGGAGCTGCAGCTTGCGGCGTGGGGTTTCGCCTCTAGTGGACATAGGGATGAACACCTGTTGGGTTGGGCCACGACATGGGTTCCTCTTGGCCCAATAAACGAACTGGGACTACGAGGCTTCTTCCTTGGCTAGTGATTTGTTCTTTGCCGAACGATTGAGATCCAACGGTCCACAGAAAATGAGGTGACGTGGAAGCACGAGAAGACAGCAAAGTACCATTAACTAGGGATGAACTGTATAGGTTCATAGGATCCCTCTTTTGCATTTGGTGGAATAATGTAATACTAATAACTGAAGGGATTATCTAGTGCTCATGGTGTTGGATTTAATCAGGTTTGGCCCATTCATATTATAATAAAATCTTTAATATTATAAGGCACATGAATTAATGCTAGGAGTTACAAAGCAATTAATCCCACATGAGAAAATGAGGAGTATCCTAACTAGAAAGTTGGAAAAGGAGAATGGCTGGCCACACAGGCACGTTTGCTTGCTCGCCTCGTCGAGCTAGCCATGCAAGGTGTGGTGTGGCAAGCCAAGCCAAGTGGAGCGGAGCGAGATATGATGTGTTGCTATGCATTTTTTCTATTCTAGAGAATTAATGATAGTTATAACAATTTAATCACGCTCGTTGGTGTGTAAATTGTTAAAATCTTTGTATGACCTCAAACAAGCATCTAAGTAACAACTTGAGAAGTTTAATATAACTTTAACATATGATGGCTTTGTTGTGAATAAAGTTGTTGATGGCATACTAATCTTTAGTATAAGCATTAATGCGATTAAGGAAGTCAATAAATTTTTGTCTTTTAGATGAAAAATTTAGGAGATGCTGATGTTATCCTGAATATAAAACTAGTAAGAGAAGGTGATGATAAGGGTTACACTTTCGCAATCCCATTATGTGGAAATTGTCTTTAGTTGCTTCGGATATAGTGATTGCAAGCCTGGTCCTATATTGTATGATGCTGTTAAAATATTACAGAAAAATAGAAGGATAATGAGAGATTAGTTGAGATATTCCTAGATTATTGGTTTACGCATATACTTAGCTAGTGCAACGAGGTCTAATATCTTATTTGCTGTAAGCAAACTAAATCAAATGATTCAAATCGAAAAGATGGTTTGGAATGCTCTTGAAAGGGTAATGCAATATCCAAAGGATGCTATGGAGTATAGGATTTCCTATACTGATACTGGAGGGTTATATTGATTTAAATTGGATTTTTGATGTTGACAAAATAAAAGCCATAGGTGGATATATATATATATATATATATATATATATATATATATATTCACACTTGGAGATTGCATTGTTTCCTAGAAGTCTAGTATGCAAATAATCTTTAACATAGTCAACAATGAAAGTATAACCCATAGCATCAGATATCATCACTATTGAGGCTGAGTAGCTTCGTGAACTCCTAATGGATATAGTGATGGTTGAAAAAACAATACTGACTATCCTAATAAACTGTGATAATCAAGCAATATTGCTAAGGTGAATAGTTCTAAAGACAATATAAAGTTATCCAGGTATGTAAAGAGGTGGCTGAAGTCTATCAGAAAAATAATAAGAAACTTAAGATGGCTAACATCTGACAAATCAATTTACAAAGGGTCTTAGATAATACATCTAAGGAATTGGGCTTAAGACCCATGTGAGTCATTTAGTAGTGATAAACTTTTTTATGTGATCAGATCCTGTAAATTAGAATGATAAAACAATGACTGAGAGAAAAGAATCTTTAAAAAGGTTAGCATATAGTTTAATCGATTAAGCAGAGATGTTGTTTTATAGAACACTTTTTAAGGATTACATAAATGAATTCGATTGCTTATCATAGTTTATATAATTGGGTGGCTTCTCATCCTCTCAGGTGATGTTTGGATATGGCGTGGGCTAAAGAAAAATAGGATATAATAAATGGGTTTGAGATATATGATCATTTAATTCTCTCCTATTTTTTGAAAAGAACAGAAAGAAAATTATGAGAAAATAGAAATCAAATCATGGAGGTATGGCAATTAGAATTAATGATAACTTTAACAGGATGAATTTAATCATTATCGCTAATGGGCGCGAAATTTCTGGCTATAGTCACTGTAAGACGCAAAACCTTGAACCATAAGCAAATCATTTTGTTTTGGGAAAAAAAACTTATTTTATTATTACACGTATGACCTACGACATACTCCCTCCGCCTATAACTTTTATATACGAATTAAGAAGGGAGTAGCCACTGGCCGTAGATGAGACTGAGACACAGCCCGTGCCGGCGTTCACAAGCAAGCCGGCCACGGTGGGGCTCCACTCCAGCGAGTGGCCGCGGCGGCGGCACCGCCGACTGTGTCGATAGAGAGCTTAAGGCCATTTTCCAGCTAAAACCAACCCCATCATCCACTGGGCTTATTACATGGGCAGGACCACCTCATTTCCCATTCCTCCCATCCCATCCAAACAGGGGAAAAGGTGTCCTTGCTTCCCTCATTTTCCATTCCCCCCCCCCTCTAGTATTTTGCCCCAAACCTTGTCGCTCCCTTTCAAACCCTTCTCAGGCGCACGCGGCGAAGGGGCCGGCAGGAAGGGGCGGTGCACGCGGCGAGCTGGCGAGGGGAGGCGGCAGGAAGGGCGGGCGGGCACGAGGGAGGCGGCCGGAGAGAGGAGCCAGGCGGCGACGCGGCGCGAGGCAGCAGGCAGGCAGGCAGAGGCAGGCCAGATCCGCCGCGGGCAGCGTCTCGTCGGGCTGGTGGCGGGGAGGGCTCGTCGGCTTGTCAGATCAAGTGCTTTTCTCCCTCCCTTCTCGATTTGGTTTGTGGTACTCCCAAAAGCTTCGGGTGCGTGTGCAAATCGGTTCGATTTGTTACTAATACGCTGCGTGTGTTGATTGCGCATTTGCATTACATTTGAATTTGACAGCGATGTCACATTGTTCCTGGTAGTTATATTTATAGACTTTATTATTTGAGTATTGTTATAGCTAGCAAGTCACTTTCACCCATGTAGTGTGATATGGACAAGAGGCACCCTAAAAGGTGAAAGCTGATGATTTTTTTGGGTCACTGCTTTCTTTGCTGCTTCTATGGTGGCTTTGTATGCCAGATTGCCAGGTCTAGATTAATGAAAAGAAGAACACGTATTACCCATGGCCCAATGGGAGAAAGAGATAAAACAAGCATTGACTGCCTAAATACTAAAATTTACAAGGATGATTCAACTTGCCAAAAAATGTTGAGGCTTACAAGAGCTCCTTTCTTCCGTTTGTGTGAAGTTTTGAGGGAATGTGGCTTGCTTCGAGATACCATACATGTGTGTTAAAGAGCAAGTTGCAATGTTCCTGAAAACTGTTGGAACTAACCTATTCCTAAGAGCTCCTTTCTGTCGAGATAACATACGTGTGTGTGCTGAAGAGCAAGTGCCAGATTGCCAGGTCTAGATTAATGAAAAGAAGAACACGTATTATCCATGGTCCAATGGGAGAAAGAGATAGAACAACAATTGATTGCCTAAATACTAAAATGTACAAGAATGATTCAACTTGCCAAAAAATGTTGAGCCTTAGGAATAGGTTAGTTGGCACCAATTTTGATAGGTCGAATGAAACAGTTAGCCAACATTTTAGAGCTAAGAAGTGAACTTAGTAGGCCACCTTCATTGGATACCCTAACCAAAATTGCAGGGAACCCAAGCTGGGATCCATATATCAAGGTATGTGTTAGACAGACCACTGGCCTGGGTTGTATATATATAGACCCGACCCCCCGTGTATACTCTCGAGGTCTTAGTCACTGTACATATTTCTATATGGTATCAGAGCGAGTCTAGACATCCCCGATGCGTAATCTTCTCCCTCCGGCGAGTCGACCCTTTCCTCCTCGTCGTCGACGTCTTCTTCTCGTCGCCGACCCTCCTCCTGGCACTCTCCTCGCTCTCTCGTCTCCGTTTCTTTTTCTTCCCGTCTCTCCCGCAGTCATCCTCTTTTCTCCATCCCACCTCCGCGCGACTAGGCGACGGTCTCGATCCGCCTCCTCGTCTCGCCTCGCACCCATCTCCGTTTCTCTTCTTGCTTCGTGCATCTCTCCTTCTCTGACACCGACGCACCTCCGTGCTCGTCGTCTCCATCGGCTGAACTCGTCCACCCTCCCATCGGCTGGACTTGTCCAGCTCTCCATCGGCTGGAACCCTCCTTCGGTTCTCTCCCTTTCCGACACGCTCAATAGCTCTCAGACGCGAACCTTCTTTCCTCACGCCCGAGCCAGTCAAACGTGTCCACATGTCCGCGGACACGAGTCCCTGCCTCCCGGACGTGAACATATTCTCTTCGCGTCCGGCCACTCCCCGTCTTTTTCGCGTCTGCCCCACTCCTTGGCCTCCACGAGTCCACGGACGTGAATCTTCGCACGTCCGTGACCCAACTACTCTCTGACCCACTCTGCCACCACCTTTTCCTCACCCACTCCGCTGCCTACTCCCCATCGGCCAACCACTCCTCATCAGTTGGCCGACCCACTCCCCATCGGCTTCTCACATCCTTGATCGGCCGATCCGTCCTCTCATCGGCTTCTCTCTCCCATCGGCTTCTTTCTCCCATCGGCTATTTGCTCCCGTTCTCCCGTCATGGCCACCGAGTCCGCTCTCAGCTCTGGCACTCTCCCAGTCGCCGAGTCTGCTCCGGCCCTCGGTGCCTCAGACCACACCTTGGGCACCACCTTGCCGATCTTCTCCCTTCCTTACGCTGCTGTGAACGTGAAATCTCACGTTCCTATTTCCCTTGACCTTAACGTCAATTATTCCAAGTGGGTTTTCTTCTTTAAATCCCTCTGTGGAAAATTCGGCCTCCGGTCCCATATTGATGGCTCCGCTCCACCTCGTCCCGATGATCCTCAGTGGGACATCGCCGAGTGCTGCGTGCGCAGTTGGCTGCTCGGCTCGGTCGACGACTCTGTCCTCGACCTTGCCATGGACGATACCGACTTTGTCCTCGACCGCCCGGGATCTCTGGGTGGCCATCGAGCGGATCTTCCTGGCCAACAAGCAGTCTCACGCCATCTTCCTCCTCAACGAGTTCCACTCCATGGTACAAGGCCACTCCTCTGTCTCCTCGTATTGTCAGCGTCTCAAAGTCAAGGTTGCTGCTCTCCGGGACGTCGGCCATCCTGTGGCCGACTCTCAACTCGCCCTCACCCTTCTGCGAGGCCTCAATCCCTGCTTCTCAAACACCGCCGATGACATCGCCAATGCCACACCTCTTCCATCGTTCATTCGGGCCTATGACATGCTAGTTCTTAAAGAACTCCGTCTGACCAACGATGAGAAGACAGTGGCCCACACCGCTCTTCTTGCCGCAGCCGATACTGGCTGCTGAGCTCCTTGCGCTGCCCCTTCCTCCCACGGTTCTGGTAGCCATGGCTCCGGCCATAGCAACACAGCCCGTACCGGGAAAGGCAAGGGCAAAGGCAAAGGTAGGACCTGGCAGGGTTCGATGCAATCACGACCTGCCTTGGTCCCTGCCCAACCTACCAGTCTCACGGGTCCGTGGCTCTGCTACAACCCCTGGGCGCCCTAGCTCTAGCCACGCAGCCCCATCGGCTGGTAACCCAGGGTTCTCGGCGCCCATCCCTAGGCTCACCTGGCATCGGCTCCCGTTCTGCCGCCTCAGCCGATGCTACCGACCCCACCCACCCAGTCGGTTCCCTCCTGGAACCAGGCTGGCCTCGTTGCTGCCCTCAACCAGATGACGCTCCAACCACATCACCCTTGGGTGCTGGACTCTAGGGCGTCTTCACACATGGCGTCGTCGGCCGGTATACTTCGCTCCTGTCACCCCTCTTCCTCCCATTTTGTCACCATCGTCATTGGTCACTCTCTTCCTGTCCAATGCCGATGTGACTCCTCTCTGTCTACATCCACCACTAACCTCTCTCTACGCAATGTTCTTATCGTACCTTCTCTTATTCACAATCTTATATCTGTTTGCCAATTCACAAGAGACAACAACTGCTCCATCGAATTTGACGCGTCTGGTTTTTCTGTGAAGGATATCTCAACCCGTCGACAGATCCTTTGCTGCAATAGTGGCGGAGACCTCTACACCATTCCCGCTGCGCTGTCCCCTCCACACGCAAGCGTCACCCTCTCCACCAACCTTTGGTACCTTTGCCTCAGCCACCTCGGCCCCGACGCTGTCGCCACCCTCCGTCGCAGCGCCTCCATCCGATGTACCCACAGCAGCTTCACAGTTTGCCACTCGTGTCAACTTGGCAAACATGTGTGTCTGTCTTTTTCTAGTTCTCTCTCCTGTACCTCGCGTCCATTTGAACTTATACATTGTGATGTATGGACATCTCCAGTTAAAAGTGTCTCCGGTAATCAGTATTACCTCACTATACTTGATGATTACACACACTATTGCTGGACCTTTTCGCTCATCAACAAATCCGAGGTCACCTCTCACCTCACTCACTTCGTCACGTACGTATCCACTCAGTTCAACCTCCCCATCAAGGCTTTACAAGCCGATAACGGTATGGAATTCGTCAACCATATCGTTATAAACCTCCTCACCTCGCAGGGCATCCATCTCCGGCTCTCCTGCCTCTACACCTCTCCTCAGAACGGCAAAGCCGAGCGTCTCCTTCGCACCCTCAACAACATCAGTCGCACCATACTACTTCACGCCCACTTACCCGCCACTTATTGGACCGAAGCTCTAGCTACTGCGACGTACCTTCTCAATCGGCGCCCATGCTTCTCCGTTCAAAACAACGTTCCCTATGCCCTTCTCTACCTCACGACGCCCGACTACTCCCACCTTCGCGTTTTTGGGTGTCTCTGCTACCCAAACCTCACCGCCACAGCTTCCCACAAACTCGCTCCTCGCTCTACATCCTGTATTCTCCTCGGCTATCCCACCTCTCACAAGGGATACCGATGTCTCGACCTTTCCACCTGACGGGTCATCGTCTCTCGTCACGTCATTTTTGACGAGACATGTTTTCCCTTTGGTCTACTTTATCCGAGATCCTCCTCTAGTGATCTCGACTTCCTCCTCACCAACACCGTGCCGACCAGGTCTCCTCCACTGTCCTCTCCATCGGCCCCCTCATCGGCCGCTGCTGAGGATTTACTCTTCACATATCCCACCACTACTCGGTCCTATGTCCCAACCATCGGACCCCTATCGGACCTACTTCCATCGGTCGATACCGATCCTGTTTATCCTTCAGCCAATACCGTTTCCTCTCCATCGGACACCCTACTTCCATCGGCTCTCCCACCCTATCGGCTGATCCATCTCTATCGGACCGATCGGAATACTCGGCCCACCCGACCTCATCGGCTCAGGCCGATCTAATTCCTCTTTTTCCTCTTGTCTACAGTCGCCGACCCGGAGCCGATGACGCCCCCACCCGACCAGTTCTTCCCATTACTCCCGCACCCCCATCGGCTCCAGTTCCCTCCACCTCTCACATGGTCACCCGCTCCCAGATCGGGTCTCTCCGCCCCACTCAGCGCTACGGTCTCTCCGTCGTCCACAGCTCTATCTCGCCCATCCCGGCGACTTCTCGCTCAGCCCTGGTCGACCCTCAGTGGCGCGCGGCCATGACCGACGAGTACAAGGCCGTAATGGACAACGAGACCTGGCACCTCGTTCCCCGACCTCCCGGCGCCAACATTGTGACCGGTAGGTGGATTTTCAAACACAAATTCCACGCCGATGGCTCCCTTGCCCGTCACAAGGCTTGCTAGGTAGTCCGGGGTTTCTCCCAACGGCCCGGTGTCGACTACGACGAGACCTTCAGTCCCGTCGTCAAACCCGCCACCATCCGAGTCGTCCTCACCTTGGCTGCCTCTCGCTCCTGGCCGATCCATCAGCTAGATGTGAAGAACGCTTTTCTTCACGGCCACCTGACGGAAACAGTCTACTGCCAGCAACCCCCAGGCTTCGTCAACCCTTCTCGTCCCGACGACGTCTGTCTCCTTCAACGCTCTCTCTACGGCCTCAAACAAGCCCCTCGTGCCTGGTACCAGCGCTTTGCTGCTTATCTTCAGCACATCGGCTTCGTGGCCTCTGCGTCCGATAGTTCCCTGTTCACTTTCCATATCGGCTCCGCCACTGCCTATCTACTTCTCTATGTCGATGACATTGTCCTTACAGCGTCTTCGACTTCTCTCCTCGACCAGATCATGGCCCGACTCCACTCTGAGTTCGCCATGACCGATCTTGGTCCTCTTCACCATTTCCTTGGTATCTCCGTAACCCGTTCCTCCCACAGGCTCTTTCTTTCCCAACGCCAGTACGCCATCGACCTCCTCCAGCGTGCGGGCATGGCCGATTGTCACCCCATGGCCACCCCGGTTGACACTCGAGCCAAACTCTCTGCTGCCGATGGCGCACTCGTTGCCGATCCTTCTTACTATCGGAGTCTTGCCAAGGCTCTCCAATACCTCACTCTTACCCGGCCCGACCTCATGTACGCTGTCCAGCAAGTGTGCCTTTTCATGCACGCTTCGTGCGAACCTCACCTCGCGCTGCTCAAGCGAATCCTACGCTACGTGAAGGGCACCCTCTCCAGCGGGCTGCATCTCAGCTCCAGCCCCATCGACTCCCTCACCGCATACTCCGACGCGGACTGGGCAGGCTGCCTCGACTCTCGACGCTCTACGTCCGGCTACTGCGTTTACCTCGGTGACACTCTCGTATCCTGGTTCTCAAAACGTCAGACTACAGTGTCCCGGTCCAGCGCCGAAGCCGAGTACCATGCCGTCGCCCACACTGTCGCCGAGTGCTGCTGGCTTCGCCAGCTTCTCCAGGAGCTCCATGCACCCCTCTCCACCATGACTGTCGTCTACTGCGACAATGTCAGTTCCGTCTATATGATCGCCAACCTAGTCCATCACCGACGCACCAAACACATCGAGATCGATATCCATTTTGTTCGTGACAAGGTCGCATTAGGACAGGTTTGGGTGCTCCATGTACCATCGGCACATCAGTTTGCCGATATAATGACCAAAGGCCTGCCTACGCCTTTGTTCACCAGTTTTCGGTCCAATGTCTGCATCCGTTCCTCTCCTGCTGCGACTGCGGGGGGTGTTAGACAGACAAGTGGTCTGGGTTGTATATATATAGACCTAATCCCCCGTATATACTCTCGGGGTCTTAGTCACTGCACACATTTCTACAGTATGACCGTTTGAAGTTAGCCACTATTTGTTTGAGAGGTAGGTTGATTTTTGTAGTTACTAAATTTTATCGAGTAAATTTTACAAAACTGCAATTATTTGGTCAAAACTATCACTTTGCTGCAATTTTAACTAGGAGTTTGATAAAACTTTTACTAGTTGCACCATTATGATAAAATCATATACTATTGTTGCAGTTCTCTGAAATACTTAGTTAAAGTTATAGAAAGCTGAAATTTACTCAACATTATTTGAACAACTAGGATTGTATTGGAGCCATTGATGGTACACATATACGGGCAACTGTTAGGAAGTCTATGGAGGCTTCTTTTCATGGTAGGAAAGAACATGAGAAAGTTCTCTCACTTTTGGTACAGCACAACAAAAGCATAATAAATACCCAATGAAAATGTTAAGAAATTTATAACCAGAGATTAAAGAGAGAAACAGGACCAGCTACTGAAGCCACATCTCAACAAGAACTGGAGACAGAAAATGGTAGATTTGCCAGTCATCTCCCGTCTTCCTGATAACCTAACGCATAGCGGAAAAGCAGGGATAGGGGCTTCCTCGGTGTCAGTGGGGAGACTGCACACTGAGCCCTGTGAATTGATTTTGGACGATCTTTTTGAAACATGAGGACAGAAAATGGTTTCTGAATTTCCCTTTGATATTTTTCCTAGGAAAAAAAAATCGTTCAGTCTGAACCAGGGGCCTGTTCTCGAATGTGAGGCTAAAAGATGTGTTAATGTGTTGTTTAGTCTGAGCTGGGCCTGTTATCAGGAGTAAATAGCTGACTGAGTCCAAATGTTTGGAGTATTATATGCTCACCATGATGCTGTAATTTGACTGTTATCTGCTTGTTCTGTGTAATGTTTCATCTTCCATTTTCATATTCCTGAAACCATTGAACCAATTCAATGGAATAGGTCTCTGTTAACATTGATTCAGTTTTTAGAAATGCATTCACTGGTAATTTCAAGCTGGCACGTGCAGTGTGAACAAGGCAATCTCTAGTAAATCACCTATATGCAGATAACTTACACATTTCTAAATTACCATCTTTTGTAATAGATGCATAGTTCTATTCACCTTTTTCTGACAAATAATTCTCTCAAACTATCATGATCGTTCAATACAGAATAATTTCCTTTAGTTTGTCCAATGAATGAATGGAGAAAGGGTTGTGCTCAATTTACTCATAGTTCTGTTGTGACACAGATTGGAGTATGGCTTTGAGGATCTGAATAAAGAAGTCTGTAAAATCAATTGTCTCTCACGATGGAGAAGATACAATCTGATTGCCCTTATCCTGGATGTTTCTTCTGTGTTATGAAAGAGGCGAACCCTAGTAAACGAAGAGCAAGTGTACTGAAGTTCTTTAGGGAACTTCCTTCTCAAGATGATGATGGTCAAGTTCTCCCTATTAGTGGTCTTTGGAACACCGCAATGGCACATCCAAATGACCCTGAATTCATCAACTTGGGGATATTTGAATGCATGTCAGCTCTTATATGGAAGGGACTGAAAAACAGGCGTTGGCTTTCTCACGATCAGAATATTTACATCCCGTATTATGCAGCTCACGTAATTGGATCCTACACAATGAATATGGAGGAGTTTGCGGAGCGTGCTGTTCGTGCTGGTGTAATACCTCCATTGGTTGAACTCTTACGAGGCAGGCTGACTTGGGTGGAGCAAAGGGTTGCCGTTAGAGCTTTGGGGCATTTGGCTACATATCCAAGTACATTTCCTGCTGTTACTGACCATGGAGAAGTACTTGAACTTGCCATTCAACTTGCTTCAAGTTCTCTAGAGATTGTGTATTCTCACTTTTACCAGTTTGTGGACCGAAGGATTGGCTACCATTGTGACCTCCTCACACGAGGCATGGGTGGTGTGGAAATGGAATCTCGCAAAGCTGAGGAATGGGCAAGCCAACTTCAGTGCTGGTCTTTGCAACTCATTAACTGCTTTGCATTTAAGTCTGAATTTCTCCATGATATTTGCAAGGCTGATTTTCTAGTCAAGTTACCTGGAATGTGGGGTGGACTTGTAAATGAGAACTCACCTGCTGGTGTTGGTTTGCTAAGAACTATCTGCCAGAGCAAGCTTGGCCGAGGCCATGTTGCTAATATTCCTGGTGTTGTTGAAGCTCTGTGCAACATTGCTCGTTCTTCAGATGACTGGCAATACATGGCTGTTGATTGTTTACTTTGGTTGGTGCAGGATTCAAATACATGTCATAAGGTATGACATTCTTAAATACATCACATGCATTACTTAAAGGGAATCTACAGCATGACCAATTAATTTATTTATGTGTTTTGTCTTAATAACTTGGGGTGTACTCAGAGTTAAAATTTTCAGATTATAGCTATTTTTAAGTGGGGTTGCTTAAGACCTAAGACAGTAAAAAAATGCAAAAACTATATGGAACATATTAAAAAATTTTAAGCAAACCACACCAGATATATTTAACTCTGATGTTAAATTTTAGTTTCTGTCAATGGACTAATGGAGGCATACCACTCTGTTTTAACTGGAATAGTTATGTTGATTGATTAGCATTTTAGAATGTTGTTTTGATGAGATCTACGTGACCACTTGTTCTTTCTTTTTCTTAAAGTGGTCCTTATGTGTTCTGTTGTTGGCAACAGTAAATTTATATGTTGGCTGCTAATGTAGTCTGAATGAAGCAGCACAAATATGTTAAGTTTTGTTTTAATACATGTCACTTTTTGTTTCCCTTGGTACAGGTAATAGATAGAGTTGCCTCAACATTGATAGATTTAGCAGATATTTCAATGCTCGGTGATTATAAAAAACTTGGTGACACTATTGTCACAGTGCTCCAAGAATGTATGCAACAATATGCAAATTCACAGAATTCAATCAGTACTCACACCAAAGAACAAATTGATGAACTCTTGAGTTCCAAGCAGAGTTTGAAATTGGAGAAGAATATGCCAAAGGAGGATCTTCATATAAAACAAGCTGCAGCCTTGGTTGTAAAGTTGGAAGGCAATTCACTTTTTTCTTCAGGGAACATAGCAGGAGCTGCAGCAAAGTACTCTGAAGCACTTGCGTTGTGTCCAATGAAATCTAAGAAAGAAAGAGTGGTGCTTTATAGTAATCGAGCTCAATGTTATCTACTCCTGCAGCAGCCATTGGCTGCCATTAGTGATGCTACCCGTGCATTGTGCCTTCATAGTCCTTTGAATCGCCATGCCAAAAGCTTGTGGAGAAGAGCTCAAGCATACGATATGCTTGGTTTAGCAAAAGAGAGCCTGTTGGATGCTATTCTCTTTATCAACGAATGCTCTCAGTCGAATGATCCTGACCTGTCATTAAAGCAAAATAAAGTTCCTGATTATGCTGAGCGTTTGGTGAAGAAGCAGATGCATGCAGCTTGGTTATTCAGGGAGGCAGCTTTGAAACATGGGGGAATCCATTGCGAGGGAGAAGCTAGTGATGCTTTTGGTCAAGAGGCAGATGACTCTGAGTGGGAAACAGCTAGTGAAAGTGATGCTGAGAATGATGCAACAGGAGAGGCAGACGATGAAACTGAATGGAAGATCGATGGCCACCAGTAAAATTTGTATGAGAAAAGCTGAGAACCAGGTACATTATGTCTCATGCTAATTAATTTCTTTGCAAGAAGAAACATGAAGATTCCTGGAAGTTATTTTGATGCTTGTACTTCAAAGTCTTGCTTAGAATGTGTTAATATGTTTTTCACATGTAATATTCCTTAGCAATTCAGGAGATTACTATTTTGCTATTTGCAAATCAGTTGCCACTGAGATGCCTCCGGTTTCCATTAATTTTCAGGTTTCCTTGCCATTCAGGATGATTGTTGGTGTTGTTTATGTTAGTAGAAACAATGAAACCACCTGCTTGTCTTATGTACGAGTAAACTGAAACAAAGTTGTGAACTGGATGGAGCCAGCTTACGGAAAGCCTTGCAAGAATGGCTTTCAAAAGTGACAAATCTGGTGCCACTGTATTTATCCTATTGAGAACGAGGCTGAATTTTTCATTGCCATTTATCACCTCATCACCACGTTGGATTTGTCTGAGTTGTGCTTGTGATTCGTTCGGTGTGTTCTATTTGGGGAGTACTTTCATGTTTGGTGTTGTAAAATATGTTTCCACCGATTTTTCAGCTTTTGAATGGAGAAAACTGTGCCTTCTTGGTTTTTTTCCCTTTCTTGATGTGTGAGGCAAACACTCTGGCACTGTTTTCTATATGCTGCACGTATTGAATGTACATTTTCTTCAGGATGGACATAGTGCTTTCTTCTTGTAATGTTTTCTATATATTGGTTGAGGATTAACTTGTTTCTAGCTTATTTGGTGTTCGGAGGTTGATAATGACATTACTACCTGCATTTAGTCTGGGTGCTCAGAAAGCGACCTGAAATGTAAGGCTTGGGCACTTGGGTGTGGTGTAATCATGGGATAATTAGCACGCCGATATGCATGTAAGATTCTTCGATCTTTCGCTATGAAATGTAACTTCTGTAGCGATCGAGTTGGGACTCCTGAGTATGGTACACTTCATTTATTATTCTCAATAAAATAATTTGAAGAACATCAGCTTGAGGGAGAAGCAGCTCATCGGCCAACTGTTCAGCTTCTCTCCGTTCTTAAAAAGAGAAATGACGTCTTAAAATGTGAAAATATCATTAATAGATGAAAAAAAACCAAGATTTAAAATGTAAAAATTATATTAATAGATTTATCATGAAAAATTGTCACGCCTGAAAAAGTACAACTATTTTTTCAAATGCTCATTATATTAATCTCAGGAAGACAGGCATTGTTTATTATAAGGCACACTTGATAAAATGTAAATATAGTACTTTAGAGTATGCTGTTATATTCAAAGATAAACTAAAAAGATAGTAAAAGTCTACAATATCTATAGTCACTTGCTGTGGTACGAGCTAGCAGTCCAAACTTTTAAATTAGATATGAGCAATAATAATTACTACTCACAGTGCATAGTAAGCCATACCGAGGATGTACAGTGATACATAGGGAATAAAAGAGTAAACCTATAATTTAAACTTTTTCTAAGTTTAAAGCATATTTTAAAATACGATCCTAATCTAAACCACAATTATAAAGTTAATAAAGTTGTGAGCCCACACAACCATCCCAGATTAACCACCTACTTAGTACCATTGTGATTCTATCTTCTAAGGGTTTAGAAAGTTGAGACCAACTTGAGTAATATTGCTAAGTATGTTCATAACCAAGAGCGTAACTATTTGAATATGTTTTAACTTTAATTAGATATGTCCAACTTTACCCATAAGATACAATCTCTCATCATGTGTGCCATGTGTTGTAATAGCCAAAGATAGCGGAACAAAGTCTATAGCAAGATCTTTCATCTCAAAACAATAAAACTCCTAAAGATAAACCTTAAGTAGAACCCACTAAACTAATTACCTCATGGCAACAAAGTCCTAGGTTTCTAACATAGGACTAAGTTGGGATTGGATACTGCTATGTCTAATTGACCCCTTGCCCATAGCTCTAGAGCTTTATTGCTTTAAGATGGAATAAGTTATCGGTTAGACCTTATCTGTTAGAATTGTGGTTGTATGAAAATGCTTTACAATAAATGCTCAAGAGAGCCTCAAAACATGTTTTAGTTTTCACAAATAAAACATCATTTCTCACGTCCATTGACTGACTAGTTGATGGTATAGTATTTTAGCAAAATTTTATGTTGATATTACTATATCCCAAATTATCCAAAGTTCTAAACTAGACATAGCTAGTAAATCCACTAATCATTTTATTTTGCTTAAGATTCTCAAAGAATAATAACTAATAAAATAATAATAAATAATATAATTTATAGAAGTGATACAAAACAATATAATTTTGGATTCAACATGCTTCAAGATATAATATGACTTATCTTACTCAAAAAGTCTTCTGAATCAATAGCAACGAACAACTATTCTTTCACAATGACAATGCCTATACGACAAACATAGAGAAAAAAAAGTACAACAAGTCACATAAATGAATTCTTGGTATTTTTTTTAAAATATAGACTTGAAAACTCGAAGTTCAAACGGTCGGGTCAAGGTCATTTAAATTTTATATGCTGTAAAAATAGATATTATTGAATTATTGAATTATTTTTCTTAAAAAAACCATCTTTGTGTTAGCGAGGGTAGGAGCTGAGCGCTGACAAGCGGGCCTCATGCGGCTGCACACGAGGGGTGGGCACGTGGCTGCCACGCCGGCATGGGAGATGACCAGCGCTGGCGGCACGGCAGAGGGCGGCGAAGGTGGCAACGAGGAGAGGTCACGGGGTGCGGAGGAGCCCACCAGCGAGGTCTCGGCGTCGAGGGGTGAAGAGGATGGCCGGCGACGGGCTCTTGGCGATGGAGAAGGCTCGGTCGTCGGCAATGGAGGCGCTCCGGTGGACGCCGGGTTCAGGGGGGTCGACGCCGAGGTGCGGAAGGATGTGGCGCTCCCAGCGGAGGAGTCGCTGGGGTGCAGTGAGGCCCTAGCCGCCGAAAAGAAGCGGCTGGACGAGCGCGATGGCGGCGGCGCTTGGGCAGGAAGCGGCGCGACGGCAGCGGAGGGGCGAGGCGTTCGAGCGGCGAGGCAAAGGAGGAGACGAGGTCACGGGGTCCCTTCTATAGGCTAGAGGGGAGGGAGATCGACGGCGAGGAGCTTGCTGGCCGGAGTTAAGACAGTGGTTCAACAATCGAAGGTCATTTAGAGCACGATTCAAGGGGTATTTAAGGGTGAAATGAAAAGGGAGATGAGAGGAGTAATTCTCCTCAATCAATTTGGGAGAAACGGCCTGTGAGAGGCGAATCGAAGACGCGGCGGCGCTAGGGTTCGCGGTGGTGCTGCGGCTGGAGGAAGAAGACGACTGACGGGTGGGGTCCGGTCCACGCGTCAATGTCAACGGCTGCGCGAGTGGCTTCGCGGGCCGGTTGCGCGGTGCGGGAGAGAAACGGCCCAGCGTGGGTGGGGAGGCAAGCGGGCTGGGCGAGAGGAGCAGCCTAGGCGGGCGCGCCTGCGGATTGGGCCTGTCACGTGACGCAGGCCACGCGAGGAGATGAAGGAGAGAGGGGAGGAGGCCTCGGGCCGGAGAGGGAGTTCGGCCCGACAAAGAAGGAAAGGTGAAAGGGATGGGCCGAAAGTGGCCGGAAGGAGAAGGGGAGGTTTATTTTTAGTTTTTCTTTTATAAAACTCTGATGAAGGTTATTAAAATTATTTAGAGTGCTCTACAATAATTTTTTTAAAAGAATTGTGAGGTATGAGGAATTTTTAAAAAATCCCACAAGCCAATTTGAGCACAATATTAGTGATTTTTAATTGTTAGAGATTTTTTGGCTTTTAATATTTCTAGAAATGCATTAACACATGATTTAAAATTAGAGTAATTTTAGGGTGGTAAAAAACTCTTTTATATAGTTATTTTAAGTATTTTTATAAAATAAAGTTTGAGAAAGTAATATTGTAGACTCTGTCGATATTCAAAATACTATTCTTTTGAGAGTAGAGGTAGTAGAAGAGACCATTTTACTGAATACTAATTATTAAACAACAAGTTAATACCTAGAGCTTATTTATCTGTGAAAATTATATTTGAATACACCACATCTACATCGAGATGATACATATGTATACATTCTTCACGGCTAGGGTGATCTCGCAAGGAAACAAGCTGTAAATTTGACATAGCAACATAGGCCAATCAAGCTTGATACAAACTATAGATTTATAGGCGTCAACTGTGTTACTGTGTTCAACGAAATCCTTATATCCACTCTTTTAAAAGGTGTTGGTGTGCTCTAAATCACAGACCCACCTGCAGAAAGGGACTCACGGGCGTTGGCCAATGCTGTGTTTCGAGGAGGCTCGTTCATTTCTTTCGTGCGTGCGCGCGCACGCTCTTTCCCGGCGATGGGCTGCCCAGGTGAGCAGTGTGGGCGGCGGAGTCCAACGACCCCGCAACTGCAGGGCCTAAGTCAATATATGCCTGCGGCTAGAGTGAGCGGCTAGAGTGAGCGGCGAGTCAGCGGACATGTAGGTGACACCGAAGCTCCTAATTCAATCCGGATCAACCACCTCATCCGAACTTTACGTCAACATACTTGTATATTAGAAGTATTCATAAGATTGATATAGTGGAAATAGTAATCCCTGGTCAAACAAGGTGTAGAGTCATTACCTATCTCAAAGATTTAAATCTATATAAAAATTGTTGTGCCCCTTGCTCACGCTGCACTCTAACACTCGTCTTACTCTATATACACAAATACTATAGTCAGATATCAATTTGTCAACAATACTAACGGTTGAGAAGAGCGAGACTGGTCATGTGGATGACGTCTAGCTCTGACAATGACTGTGGCAAGCATTCTAGCCACATGAAGGACAATGTAGAGCTCTAAGAGAAAGGGAAGCTAGGGGATGGCGTTGCTGTGGCTATCGGTCGACTAGATTTGATGCATTAGGAAACTTGGTGGTGAGCTCCTATGGGTAGATTTGGTGTGGTAGCTCGACGGTGACATGTGAGGTCCTCCTTGAAGGAGGCGAAATAGTGTCGCCAAGTCCTTTCGCTCTTTTAAAGAACAAAGCAATAAATTGACCCGTTTTGGAAGAAATCCAAAAAAGCATAGCCTTTATAAAAAAAACTTAACAAAAGAGAACAATGTTGAGGTACCAGCTCTGCATGACATCACACACCAAAATCCCTATTACTAAGTTTCAGAACAAGTTTTTAAGGAAAAGACTTGGCGGCATCCCAATAAAACAAAACGTGCTTCAGATCCCTGAGTTTCTCCAGCATCAGCTTTCACCATTTGTACAGCTCCTGTTGCTCATTTTTTAGCAATCTCGCCATCACTGCACAAAGGATAGAGCTTCATACTCAACCTGCAAAGGAATTTTAACTAACATGTTCCCAATCATTCCTAGTAAGCCAAAGTGACCGGCAAACACTACCACCAACACTATCCAAACTCTAGAAAAACCTTCCTTCACCCAACCCCAAGCAAGTACTAAGATCTATAGGCTGAGTTAGTAAACTGAACATCTATCTAACAACACTCCAAGCAAACTTAGCTATAGAACATTAAAAGATAATATGGTTTGTCGATTCTTTTTCCAGACATAATTTATGTATAGAACTCATTTATTTTTTCCAATTCCTTTTCACTGGCTGAACTGCACAGGGGATCCTATTTCTGCAGACCAAGTAAAGAAATTGTTTAATTTTCAGAGGAATTCAACTTTCCAAAATTTCATCATCTCACTATCTACTATGCCACCAAAAGAGATTAGCTTATACAATGATTTAGTAGTGTAACCTTTTTTTGTAACGATGCCATATCAGTTTGTCATTTTGATCATCTAGGTTCACATCCTAATTAACTCTAGTAAATCTTCATAACTCTGCATATTATCCCAACTAAAATTCCTTCAGAAGTGGAGGACGGTGGTGGCTACTAGGAAGGTTAGTGGTAGCTCGACAAAAGGCAGGGACAAATGGTAGTATCCGGTTGTAGCAAGTCGAGGCCCAACTGTAGTAGCGACGATAATGGCAGTGAAGACTGCGAGGGGGAAGTCAATGTTGTTGAAATGTTTTCGTTTCTTGTTGTGGATTATTTTTTTCTTCATGGATTCTTTTTTTGAATCCATCCCTCTTTTCGTCTAAATTTTTGCCATTTGTCACCCAACTGATGGGCTATAAGGTTGAGCATGCCCATATATAAATCCCAGAATACATGGGATTGCACCAAAATTACAGCAAACTGATACTTGTCTTGAATTTTGGATGTAGACAGATGCCCGTCAATTGGATCAAAGTACCATCTCACAAGTTTAATATTGTACCATTCATAACACATGAAAACAAGATAAACTGTTTTATAAAATAAGGCTGGACATCATGTTTTACAAATGACAAGATTAAGTTACTGCATAAAGTGTTATGAATATAAGGAACGTGACAAAAAAAATTCTATCATAGATCAAATAGTGAACATAGAATACATCAGATATAGGAGTTCAAACGTCAAACAAGCCATAAGGAAATATGGAGCTAAGCTAAACTATATATTTACATATTTAGCTAGAATGTTGCATAGCGTATGTTGCCTCAAAATTGACTGTTCTTTGTCATGTAACAACTCAAAAACAATAAATATGATATGAGTGAAGAATGGTTAGCTAATTTACTAACTAGTTTAATATAATTATACCGGTAGCATTTGCTAGCACCGGTGACCTGTGCCCACGGCAATGGCACTCTCACGACCCCTCTGCGTCATACCCTGTCCTAATGCATTTGCAAATGGTGGAGTCTCTTGGCCTCCAATGGGGCATGCTCCTGAACTTTCACTTCTGACTTTGTGCCTACAAAACAAATTTGATAATTATTGGAAAGTTTCACTCTTACTGCTTCTATTCATATTATCCTATACCCTGGGTTTAAGCTTAAATTTCTTAGTTTCGTTTTATGACTACATTTGGTGATAATGCTCAATCATACGCTCAATCTATGATTGACATAGTAAATACTAAAGAGTGTTTTTTCGAGAGCTCTTTAATAAGTATTCTCAACTGAATTACCTAACTATGGATTCAACACAAGACAATATTTATGTTGATATCGGTATAGATGCAAGTGGCATGTTGGCTGATTAGGATCAAAATCTTAAGTTGCTACCTTGACATTCACATGACAAATGAAATATCCTTTGAGTATGATGCATATATGGATTAGCCTCCAATTCCTCGAGGTGATCGCTTTGATATACTATCTTAGTGGCAGTTTAATGCCTTTGAATATCCAATGTTTGCTTGCATGGCACGAGATGGCTTTACTTGCTTCTGCAGTTCCGTCCCAGTCATACTTTAGCACTGAAAAAAAGAGTTACATCTGATTTTCGAAGCATGGTTAACTCCCAACATAGTTGAATCAATTTTGTGCGATGGGATAAGAGCATGTAGTACATATTTTTTCAACCATTTCTTGTGATGCTTTTAATTGGTCCTGGAAATAATATCTATGAATCATTGTGTCCACTTATAGGTTTATCAGAATTGATCATAGCATCAATTTATGATTTTCCTGCTGAAGAAGATCATATAATATGTTGGTTATTTAATTATTATTATTTCGACTCATAGTCATTGGATGGTTACTAGTTGAAAATCAATTACCATCTTAGTTGTTGCATGTGCCTATTGGATTAGGGGACATGAGTTGTGCAGTACCAACAGAAAAGAAAGAGCTCAATAGTATTAATCATTTTTTACATATTCTTACCCTTTTCAATCAGTTCTTAGCTTGATAATCACTAATCAGTTCTCTTGAATTGTTTTACACACGTGCAGTGAAAAATCGTGATGGCTATTTTACAACAGGTTTTGCTGTTAGTGCAAAGCAACTGCCACTAAGACTGACCCATACTACTCAATGGGTCAGCAATATATACCAATGGGCCAACCCATTGGCACCATTAGTGAATGGTAGGGTTACTATAGTCCAAGTCTAGGTTGGCTCGACCCAGACCACGCCCATCCCTAAATCTGACCAAGCAGTAGCAATTAGCAAGCCATGGAACAATAGAAGCTATTAGCAGCTGGTCACATGAAACAAATTCATTTAGGACCTAGAGTCATTGCGTCTGTCTTTTAGGAGTTAGGGTCACCAAAGTTTTGTAACTTGGTGTAAGGGGAGGCGAGATAAGGAGTGCAATGCTGTCTAGGAGGTCAATGGCAAAGCTCCGCCCTTGGAAAGGACTAGGCTTAGGCAACGGATTGATCTAGCCCAAGGGAAGCAAGAAGGCCACAATGCTGTTAGCAAGGAAATTGGAGTACAAGAGCAATGTTGTCGGCGTGCGCATTAGGGTCAGGGAGGGCACCTTCACCTAGAGGAGGTAGTCTTCAGTGTGGAGCATGGATCGTGTTAGGGTCGAGGAGATTAGGCCTGATGTGGGCACCTAACAAGATCAAATCGACCAAGGGGTAGAATAGTAATTGATCATGGATGGAAATGCATAAAATAAATACAAATTGAGTTAAAGTAGAGAAAATGGCAAAACAATAAGACCACGCTCCACTATGTAGCAAATAAGCAATGTCAACAAACTTTATAACAAAAGAGAGGATGCTACTTAACACAAACAAGCAATTTTCCTGTAAATTTAAAGCCACACTCAATCAACTTCAACCTTAAAGTGTTACATGCTAGCTAGAGTTAGAAGGCTTGGGCACCAATTTTGGTGTTGATCCTAAGGATAGAAGTTTGACATAGGTGTAGAATTGGTCGAAAAGCAGGACTTAATTCAAAATAAGGTAATTTCTAAAAAGTGTAAACTTTATCTTAAAATAAATTAATTTTTACAATCTTACCTATCTTTAGTCCATAAATTAAAAAATTTATATTTTTCAATGCCTCTTGCCTACCCACGCACTAATAGTATTTTTCTATTAAAAAGGGACATTTGATCTTTTTTTCTCACTACTAATGCTTTCTTTGTATGCGAGGGAGGATAGAGAGAGTACACATGTACACTTCTGGTAATAAAATAAATTATAGCGATAATTTGAATTGACCGACATGGAGAATTTAATTGATACGGTTAAGTTCATGTCAAAACTCTAATTTCGCAGCTGAACCCTTAAACTTTCAAAACAGGGCAGTAATTGTATAAGTAGTATGATATAGAAGACACAAAGCATTCAAGTTATTCAACCACGGATAAAAACACTTTTGTCCCTACAACTAGCACCAAAGGATCCTCTAAAAGAAGGAAAAGATCGAAGGAGCAACCTATTGACTCCAATGGATACTTTCTCCTACGCTATGATCTGAACCCACAACAATCCATCAACAATGATGGTGGTGGCTGACGAAGTTGCTGAAGCAATGGTTATGGCGGCTGTAGCTACTAAAATTATCGTATCCATGATAATAATTATCGTTGCCGTAAGTATTGTAGTTTTGGTCAATGTTGTAACTGTCGTAGCGTCCATAGTCATCATTGCTGCTGGTGTTGTCATAAGATCCACGGTGATGGCCGTTGCCAGCGTTGCCAGCTGAAGATCCATGGCTGTGATGATTGTTGCCGGCTGAAGATCCACGGCGGTTATCAGCTGGTGAAGATCCATGTCGATGGTCGTTGCCAGTGTTGTCACATGATCCATGCTGATGGTTCTTGCTGGTGTCGTCGTTGTCATTGCCACAGGAGCCGTGACGAGGACTGTGTCGCGTGCCATCGGTGCCACTGTCTTCGCCGCACCCATCTTGCGGCTGCGGCCGCGGGACGACGACGTCGTCGACGTCCTTGGTCGTCATGGCCGCCTTCAGCATGGAGGAGCCGAAATCCAAGGCGGGCGGCGCCTCCCGCTGAGCTCCTCCTCTTCCCCTGTCAACGCCCGCGTTCACGCCGCAGCCGCCGCCGCCGGGCGCCGGCAACCAGGAGCACGCTTGACCGGCGCCGTCGTCTCCTTGACCGGCTTCTGCTCCCGCTTCGGTTTCTTGGCCTTGTTGGAGCCGCCCCCCAGGCACAGGCAGCACGCCGAGAGGCCATGGCCGTGCGCGGTTTCGCTTCGCGTACGTGCTGCGCGCGATCGATCAGACTTCGAGAGGTTACCTTGCCGGAGCGCACGGCGCGGCGCTGGTTTAGGGAGCAATATATCGCGGGGGGCCGCGGCCCAAGCGGCGGGCGCGCGGAGTGATCCGCCTCGGGTTCGATCCAATTCCGAGGCCGTCCCGCGCTTCCCCCGGCCGCGTTATTCTGGGCTGAATTTTTATCGGCATCTCGGCCCAACGCAAACTAGGCCGGCCCAATGCGTGACGGCTCATCGTTCGCCACCGTTTCGCTTTCTTCTCCGTCCTCTGTACGCTGAATGGAGCAGAGCAGAGCAGAGGACGCAACACCGAATCGCGTTCGTGGAGAGGATGCTGGTGGATGCCGCTTTCTTCTATGCGGCTGGACACCTGTGAGGCTGCGCTAATTTGCTCCATTTTAAAAAAAAGTCGCGTCATGGCAACTGCTTATCTTTCTTGTTGATTGGATTTGGATCCGGTTTTATTTTAAAAGCCACACACGTTTTGTCTAATATAATTGCGTGTTATTGTGACCGCTGTCACGTACACCTACCAACCGGATCGACGCACTGTACGCACCAAACACGAATAATCAATGCAAAGGCAGGCTTGCACGCGAGATACGGAATCATCAAGAGAGTTTGCCAGGTAAGATCCGTTCATCAAAAGGGTTTTCGCCAGGTAATCAGCTGCTACAACACTACAGAACTGTCATACTCTTGCTTACTTACATCTTCGATATATCCTCTAATCACTCGCCATAAGATCAATTTGCAGCTTGAACGACTTGTACAAATGTCACCAGATCATCAGGTTGCCGTCACGATCGCCCATCCGTTGCCGCGTGACCATAACAAGACAACCACAATATACGTGGCAACTAATATATAGTTAATCACCCAGTTTGGCCTTGCAAATAAGCTAATTATCGAGCTATGTTACGGACCTGAATATGCATCCATCCAGGCATCTTATTAACTAAACAATTTGATAAATACACTTCACTAATCGCTACCTAATTAAGTAACCTACAAATCATCATCCAAGATTAGATGGCCAACATACGTGGAGGTTCTGGCGCACGCATAAATTATCTTTGATCTGTACGGAAAAATCGACAGATCGATCTGATGCGAAAGCCGGCATGAGCAATCGATATTATTATTTTTCGGTCGCAATCACATCTCCAGTGTGCTAGTACTACTATTTTACTGTATCTATTTTGTTTGTTTCGCTTGCTGAACCTTTCTCTGGTCTCTTCCTCTCCTTTTCGCCTGATGCTGATGCAGCCATCGAAGCTCACACGGAGAAACAAAACGCCTTGGGTTTTTTTTCTTCAATTATGAAAGCAATATTTTTTTAATCCTTTGTACTAGTATCTCAACTAACTAATAAAAAGCACACTGCTAACTTCGGATTAATTGGACCCTTTGGCTAGCAACAGCGAACCACATTTCCGCTGCTTGCTTGATGGTGAACATTAACTTTTTTTCTTCCATTTTGCAAAATTCCAACGCAAATATATATAGGTACGTGTTAAAAGATAATCAGAGAGATTAAAATATACACTTCATCTTATATCGTTATACCGCCTATACGTTTTATATACAGCTAAAAAAACATCTAATATAGCTAGACATCATAAATTCTTTTAATTTTTTTAATTACAGATTTAAAGAGGGGAAAAAGTTCTTAGAGCTGTTTAACTTAGTCCACAATTAATCTTCTTTTTGGATTACTACTAGTCAAATATGCGGTTACGCACGCCTAACCGGCTAACGACAAGAAATGGATGAATGCGTGGATCACTCAGCTCGTTCCTATCAATCGTGAAAGCGGGAAGAAGACGAGAAGATATACATGCATCGCTACTACTGCACATGATGTGTACGTGACACTACCCGTCTCGACGTGGCAGATGAAGCCCCAGTCTGATCAACCAGCCAGCCTCTTGTACTTTCGGGCACGGTCGGTTACGCGTACGTTTCGAGCAGCTAATCATCCTCATGTCGCTGTCCGAGCACACACGCTCGACGTACGTACTCCAACGGAGATCATGTAGTGCAAGTACGTACACCTCATCCCAGTACGTGTTATTTGTACACAAATCCTAATCTTTTATGGCTTGGAAACAACAATCTCTAACGATTACACGAATCACAAGAGAGGCAGGGAAATTTATCAATTGATTTTGTTTAAACCTGGAGTGCCACTTTGATTAGTTGCAGCGGAGACTAGTACAGAAAACGTTTCTCCAGCAACGTATAAGCCGTTTATACGAGCGCTTTTATCCACCTCGTATATAGAAATCAACTATTTTTTACTGTCGCACTTAAGAACCGTCTAAAAATATATATTTATGCAAACGAATATATTAAGTTTTCACTTGCAAAATATATTTTTCACAGACCGTTGCTCGAAACATCTGCTCGTCAAAAATGTTTTCACAGGTGGATATAGCTTATGAATCACCTGTGTTGTTATATTGCAGCTAAAAAATTAAAAATAGATGTAGCAATGCATGCCTATATAAAATATTAGCATGTTTCTTATCAGCATACATATACATCAATCATATTACAAACTCACAATCATATTCACATTGTCTGAATATTTAAGATAGTGATAATTAAGTTGATCATATATATATTATCCACATTAACATTAGAAAACAAAATATATATTGACATACATACAAATTCAATTTTCACCCCTAATTCACGTGAGATATATAGTGTAATTTTAATCTAAGATGTCTACTCCCAACATATGCTCAACAGTGATTAATGCATGTATATAAGTATCTTTCTTTGTCAACATGTCCATCCATTATGTCTTCAAAGAATGTGGAATTGGTTTTACTCCAAACAAAAAATATATGGACTAATGCTTGAAGTCCTTAATCAAATATGGTTTAGGTTAAGTGAATGTGTATCCAAAATCATTCATTATCTTAAGTAAGATGCATTACAAGCTAGCTTCTGTTACCAGTTAACGACAATTAAAAAAAACTATTTGTATTGACTAAATTAATGTAGACGTTGAAAAGACTGAGAGGCATAGAAACCATATCATCATCTTCAAGAACTTTTAGTTTAAAATAACAAAAGTCAGTGAAGAGTATGTTATTTTATATCTCAAGCTAGTTAATTGCTTCCTTGACAGCATCTACCAATGACACAATTTTGATGGCAACACTTTGCTTGTGGTTTGCATAGCAATTGTGATATTACCATCTTGATATTGATCGATATACACCTTGTATATACCGTCATTAGTAACCTCGATACATGATAATTGATATATGCTTTTTTCATAAGTATCACAACTATTCTAGAGGGTTAACAGCCTAAAAGGAACATAATGCAAAACTATGCATTATAAAATAATTACTAATTTGATATTGATTCATAATTTCATATATTATAAAATAATTTTTAATTTGATATTGATTCACAATTTAATTCATAATTTGATGCTTACTATTGTGCATCTTGTATCTAGGGGTCAAGGCTAATGGTGGTCTTCATCAAGTAAGATAGCAGGTCTGGCTTAATATAAGAGTGGCCATTCTGTGAAGCAAAGCAAAACAAGCAACTTTTCTTAGTGTATCATACTCTCTACATTGTCAAAGAATGACACAATTTCAAGTCAACGATATGTCTTAGTCGGTTAGTATAGGCACTAAACCATCCAAGATATGTGACTCGCCAATATATGATAATTTGATAAAATAATAGTATAGAAAAATAATCCAACATTGGTAAAGCAAATGCATCACAACATATACTTTTGGCACTAAAATTTTCCTACACCTCCTGTCCAGTGAACATAAACAACTGTAGAAACATAAAACCAAATAGATCTATTTCCACCATATATGCTATTAGCCTAAACCCTAAATCCTAAATCCTTGGCAAGAAATCGAGTATTTCTATTAAAACCCTAATGAACAACAAAGCAAACAAATGTCCTCATACTAGCTAGCTCGAAACTCAAGCAATATTAGTAAGCGGGACGACGAACTTGGATGTTTTGTGCTGACAGTGGGATAGACGGGGAAACAATGATCACCTTGATGTGTTTAGGTTCACTCCGCCACAGTGCATGAAGAGCAAGAGTGCAGATCTAGCGGGCGACAATGATGGCGCTGACGGATGTGTAGTGGTGGCACCGGTGATTTTAGACAGAATATTACCCCACTAACGTGGGACTTAGAGCTCTCAACCACTTTGGTCTATTTATAATGTCTAAATAATTTATGCAAGCAGCGACACAAGAAAACCACCTGCGAAAAGCATTTTTGTAGGCATTTGTATACATGCGCTGCTACAAAAACACTTTCCATATAGATCAAAATATTTTAACAGGTGGACAAAACAAAACTCTGTTCATGAAAACCATTTTCGTACGTGATTGTATGTGTGCGCCGCCCATGATGACAATTTCCAAAAAATTTATAAATTCATAGAGAATTCATATGGACACCAATCGAGATAAACAACATATCTATATGTTTCTTACTTAAGGGAGCTTGATTATGGTTAGGTATCTTCAACCTTTAAATTCTTGAATTGCAAGAATCACTCACTATTGTTAACTTCTATACTATTTGACATTAGTTTGTTAGATATCATTATATTTATAAGAATACATAAAATTGAGTAGGTATAGGCAGCTATTGACCTAACCAAACTGCAAAAATTATAGTAAGCATCACTGTGAATTTATTTTAATTTCAATCGACATTCGTATGATTTTTTTGAATAATAATAAAATTCTCTTTGGAGTAGCCAAAATTTTTTTTGGAAAGCCATATTTCTTCGGATCCACTTATCAATGAAAATCTATATTTGTATAGACAACTCCTCTTGATACTATATTACATGAGATGAAATATATAACATATATTAATTTACATAAAATATTTAATTTCCATATATATTAATTTCGACTGTAGACTTAACATATACACTCTCTATTCTAAAATATAAGAATTTCTATAATTCATATTTTTAAAAAGGAATCTAAGCAATTCAAAATTTAAAAATTGACAATTAAAGTGACTAAAAAGAAATCTTTTGACCCATCCTTAGTATATGCTAAACAACCTAGAAATTGTTATATTTTGAAATAAAGGGAGTAATTAATTTGTACAATAGATTCTAATTGGACCTACTTGTCATACTTTGGGCTTATATTGCTTGGTGATATATTACAAAACCAAAGTATCTCCCTAAACAAAAATTTTACTTGGGTCATTTATCAGGTTATAGGCCTTAAAAAATAAAATTATATCTAATTAGTTACGACGGGGCCTCTTCCCACTTGCTTTACAATTGTTGTCGAGCAGGCACTTAGAGTCAGCCCCATGCCGGAGCACACGCTGGGGGCTAGTGTCGGGGTGCTGGTGGCTGGTCCTATCCCGAAGCCAATGCTAGGGGTTGGTGCTATGGCTTTTCCTCCTCGCAGCTAGCCGGTGGCCTGGCCTTCGCCTCGTCTAGCAGTGCCACGCCCACGTAGGTGCCCGCCTCCTACACCATGGCCACGCTAGGTATCCTCTCCTACACCTCGACCACGTTGGGGACTGACTTTGGCACCTCACCCGTGTAGGCCACAGACGCCACCACGTCCATGACGATCAAGGACTTCTTCTTGGCCTCAGCCTCCGTCCTCGGGCGCCTCTTTCTCCATGGCCACCTCTGCCGCCCTCCTCCTTATCGTTGACCTCGTCACCATTCTCGTCGTTGTTCTTGTCATCGTCAGGGTCCTTCTTCGACGGTGAGGACTTGTTGTACCAGCACTCGAAGTTGCTGTCCACCCTAGGAATAGTGGTAGTGATGATGAGGTGTCACCAGAGGAGCTACTCCTACCACTGTTCTTCTCATCCTCGCTAGTGGTGATTTACTCTGGTTGCGGTGGTGAACCTACCATGGCTGAAGAGAATGGAGAAAGATGGGATGGAAAAAGAGGGAGAGCATGGCAAGAAAACACTTATTGCCCTCTATTTATTGGAAAATAGACGTGGTGTGAGAGATGAAGCAGTGCGACGTTGTAGTGGAGGACGTGACCAACATCTGGTGCTTCATCTTCCTAGGAGGAGGTGACCGGAGTCCATGCGAAAACCAATGCTAATGGATGTAGTTGAAGACTTGAAGTAATGACGCGAGAAAAACAAAAAGACGTGGACATTTAAGAGTGCGCTGCCTAAAAATGTCGTTTATATAGGCGGCCATCTACATCACACCGTCTGTGTAAATATACATATATTTTTTTAGGCAGTAGCTCAAGGCATCCATCTACGCACATGGTGTTATTATGAGTGGCTACTTAAATTGAAATGATTTTCATGGGTGGTTGCCATCAACGGTTGCCCATCGTATTCAATTTACACTATAAAAATAAATTTTTATGGTCATTCCCTTATTTTTATAGGTAGGCTAAAAGAATGTCCGCTTGTGAAAATACAGAAAGAGTCTTGGGTTAAAGCCCATATGTAAAATCAATTTTTATAGGCAAACTCTTAGTCCGTCTGCCTGTGAAAATAAAATTTCACATTACTTATATTTTGATTTTCATAGATGGATGATTAAGCATCTTAATTCTAAATAACAAGCACTTGATAGAGATGGTAAGTATGGATGTGTGTGAATGTGAGGTCTTAGAGTTCCTATCTTATACAATGCATGCATGCATATTCCGTGAAAAAAATGGTGTTGCTTGTGACTTGGGTGCGCGAATGTGTATATGTGCCTACTAAAGTTCTAAATACTTTTTCAGTTTTGTTTTGGCATCTAAAAAATCAGAATGTGAAAATTTATTTTCACAAGTGACCGTCTTTGGTCATCCGTATGTGAAAATTAATTTTCACATGTAGGAAAAAAGCGTACATGAAAATCGATTTTCATGAACATATTTTAAGATGTCTGTTTATAAAAATTATTTTTTATATAAACTGCCTATGATTGTGAAAATCCCTATTTTTATATGCACTTGCTCACAAGCGGGAGGTTTGCCCACCTATAAAAATATGTTTTTAGTTAAATGAAAATTTTTTCTATAGTATTGTTACACGTACTGCTCTTGATCTCCTACCCTGATAAACTTAAAATGGATATTTTACATTTTTATTCGCCTATGAAATTAACGATGAGCTACCTATGAAAATTGTTTTTCTATTAGAGAATTAACGTTTTAGTGATTAATGATTAGGGTTGCAGAGATAATGACTGGAATAATTTAACAATATCTGTATTAATTAGTTCTGAAAGGCACGGGTCCGAACAGTATTTGATAAGCTTCTGCCCTGGCTCGTGCGTCGATCGGAAAGCACTTCTAATTATTTCTGTGAGAGGGTACGAAATTAAAGTAGTGTGTGCTTTGACTCGTTGGATTGGACTGTAACTAACCTTGCGGATTAGATGCTGTGCAATGAAGCTTAGCTATACAGTCGATGCTTATCTATCGTCTACGCATCTCCATCACGTGGCCAATGCATATGTTCACGACTGCGAGAGGTGAGACCGACTATAATAAAATGATAAAAACAGGTTATAAGAGTTAGCATATTAAGTTTATGTTAAGTTAGAAAACATGTTACATATCTATAACCAGCTGCATCATGTTGCCTAATAAGATTTGTGAGAGAACGATATGAGCCAAGTATTAATGATATATTCTTAGGTAGAGTGACCTCATTTAGGGATATTATATAGTTGAACTAATAGATTAAATATAGATGATACATCCATTTTCATAGTTAACAGTTGACTGCTATTAAACTTGCTATGCGGCCGGTTAGTTGGTCTTCTCCATGAATCTAGCTAGCTGCTCCCTCTATCATATAATAGCAGGAATTTTGTATATTCTAATTTATTCTTAAATATAAGGAGTTTTTTTACTAATTATCCCATCAATCAACTCTAATTCAAATATTTTCTCATCTTACCCCTAACTATCTTTCCATCCACAACCTTATCTTATTCAATAGGAGTATTTTAGTCTTTTTTTTCTTCATTCTTAATCTCTCCAACAGAAAAATAATATAATAATAGGACAGACAGAGTAGATTTTTTTTCTTTGTGGGCAGCTGCATTCTTCTATTGTCGTGGCTCATCTATTACTGTGTACCCTGTTAGGTCACCACATGGTGCTACAATTTTATGTGTATGGTGGTGAATTACGTGTGACTCATAGTTGCTGTCAATAAGCCGAGCCTAATCCTCTCTCGAGCTTTCAAGCAGGCTCAGCTTGAGTTCGGTTAGGCTCACGAGCTTAATGGAGTATATGATAATGTATATTTTGATGATAATTTTCCGATGAAAACTATAAAAATATTTTATGAGCTTATGATTAATATATGATACCGACAATACTAGTTTTTCACATAAATGCAAACTAATTTATACTTAATCTACTAGTTTATCATAGAAAAGATAAAAAAATTTTGCAGGCTGGTAAGAAGCTTAGCTTGACAAAGCTCATGAGTATGAGGTTGGGGTAGGGCTTGGCTCATTAAGAGCTCGAGCCGAGCTCAATTGGAGCTCTGGTAGCTCGTGAGTTTTGAGCTTTTTTGATAGCCTCAGTGACTCACATTTGGTTTATTTGTTAAGTTCTAAAATCATGCTTTGAGATAATTTAAATTACAAGCCGAATGCATGTGCTTTGCTAAAAGAATATATATTATAATATTATCTAGAATAAATAAAAATATATTTTTATAGAATATATTGCTCATCTCTTTTTTTTCTTTAGGGAATATTCATCTTAATATGATTTTATATGTGGCTATGTATTTAGATTTTATTGTTTTTTAATATAAAGAAGTTCATGCAGTGCCACCGCTACTTTTTTAAAAGAATTATAGATAATGTCTATTCTATGTTAGGCTTTGCAATAGGGTGTTATATATAGTATCAGTTCTAGCTTTATTGATATATTTACAGTTATGAATGGTTAACATAACTTAAGTTGAGATGCAAATCTCACTCCATGTTGAACAATTACTAAAATAAAATATATTAACAATACCACATATTTACCTTTGTTAATATCTTTACTATTACGTAGGGTTGATATGTGTCGAGTTGACATACAAAATTGCATCCCGGGTTAAGAAAAAATTAAAATAACACATGTTGCAACTCTTTAATGTGTGTGTCAGTTGTATCTTTGCGTTTCAGCTATAATCCAAACCATATATGTCGTTGGTTCACCACTCATTGGCATGCCACATTCTTTAGAATTTAGTGATTGGTTTAAGGGATTCATATTTGGCATGGAGTTTTGAGGACTGAAGACAAGTATCGTTATAGATAACGGATTAACTTACTGAAATGGTAGTATTAACCCAACAGTGCATTCTTTTTTTCATAAATATAGAAAGAGATGCAATGCAATGACATATAAAAGAATGCTAGGGGGCACTTGTCCACCTAAACTCCCTAGTCAAAATATATTCAATATTAATTTTAATAAAAACTAATTTAGTGTTACAGATGGTGATACGTTTTTCTATAAACATACTTAAACTTATGTTTGACTATTTTACCTACTATTAATATTAAATACAATTATGCTATTTTCTGTCTCAACAAAATTATTGTTTTACTTTTCCTACCTATCTACTAACAATATTTATGTACATTTTACACGGTAGCTTTGGATTTTTTTAATTTTATAACACAAACACCATAAAAATTTTCTAATAGAAAGTGCTAACCAAATATCTTTTAATAGATAGAAAATGCAAATAAATCAAAATGTGTAAAAAATCATCATGTTAGAATTTTAAAGCTAGAGAACGCACATTGTCAATTTTAAATAAACTAAATAAATCCTGCACAGAAAAAAATCTCTGTAGCTTATTTATTGACTGTATAATTTAACTTATTCATACACTTGATGGTCAAATGCAACTATAAAAATATCATATCAATTTTTAAAATAGAAACTATAATGAAAAATTTTGCATGTTGGGTATCCATGGCCCCTGCCAGTCCCCCCCTCTCTCCGCCATTGGTCCCACGTTCCCAGCTGGGCCCCACTCCCACACCCCGAAATGGAACACCTGTCCACGAGAGCCGCCATTCCACCGGGCCCCACTCAGCGGCCTCACCGCCCGGGCCTCATGGCCGCGACCGCGAGCTCGGCCGCACACGTGCGACAGTCAAGCGCCCCGTCGTAAGCAGTGACAGACGCCGTCCCTCCCTCCTTGCTGGATGCCCTCCACGCGTCGCGCTCCGACGGTCGCCGTCGCCCGCTGTATATGCCGCGCGTGTCGCACGGCGCGTGGTTTCAAACTCCTCCTCGCCTCTCCCCCGGATTAGAAGAAGGACAAGAGAGAGCGAGAGAGAGTTATCTCAGAGATGAGCAGCGGCGAAGGGACGGCAACGGCGGCGGAGAGGCAGGGGCAGGAGCTGCAGCTGCCGCCGGGGTTCAGGTTCCACCCGACGGACGAGGAGCTGGTGATGCATTACCTCTGCCGGCGGCGCGCCGGGCTGCCCATCGCCGTGCCCATCATCGCCGAGGTCAACCTCTACAAGTTCGACCCATGGCAACTGCCGAGTACGTGTCCATCTCTCTCCTCCATCCATGTACCCTCCCTGCCGCACGCAAGCTCAGGTCAACCGTATGCATGCAGGAATGGCGCTGTACGGCGAGAAGGAGTGGTACTTCTTCTCCCCGCGTGACCGCAAGTACCCGAACGGATCGCGGCCGAACCGCGCCGCCGGCTCGGGGTACTGGAAGGCTACCGGTGCTGACAAGCCGGTGGGCACGCCGAGTCCGGTGGCCATTAAGAAGGCGCTCGTCTTCTACGCCGGCAAGGCGCCCAAGGGCGACAAGACCAACTGGATCATGCACGAGTACCGCCTCGCCGACGTCAACCGCTCCGCCCGCAAGAAGAACAGCCTCCGGGTACGTACCTACTTACTTACGCGCCTCCGCATGCTTAATCTCATCGCTAATTAGTTAATAACCTCGAATTGCCCTTCGTTAATCAAGTTCAAACTTGAATTTAGACAAGAACTAATTGGTCACCGGCACGTTTGATCATATTATTTTGATGTGAATTAACAAAAAAATCGAGTTGCTAATTACTGTAAGAGATAAGATATGTACGGACTTTTGGAAGGATAAATGATTCCTCTAGCTAGACTATCTTATGTTAGCATCTGTGGACCGCTTTCTTGCAAGTGTGAACGCCGTGGATGCCGGCGCGCGTCATCACCTCCATGCGCCAATAATTTATTTATAAACGCAGCTTTAAATTGCGGGCTACGATTGCGATGGATGCGAGCAGATATGCCCAGCAATAATGCTCTTCGGAATTTCGATTATTGTGTTAAAAAAATTCGATTATTATTCATAATTATTGCTGATATTTTTTACATTAATGGTTGGATTCATATTTATTGTTGTGATTACGAAATGGTATGGTCTTGATTAAATTTGATTGATTTTTTTTGTTCCTTTTTGGTGGATGTGTTATTGCAGCTGGATGACTGGGTCCTGTGCCGAATCTACAACAAGAAAGGCGGCGCGGAGAAGCCGAGCGGCGGTGGCGAGCGTGCGAACATGAGCCACGCGGAGATTGCGTCTGCCGGCTCGCCGCCGGACCAGAAGCCGGCAGTGCAGCCTCCGCCATACGCGCCGCCGCCGTTCTCGGAACTGTCGGCGTTCTACGACGTGCGGCCGTCGGACTCGAGTTGCTCGGAGCACGTGCTAACGACGTCGGCGTCGTTGGGCATCGAGCGGCCGGAGGTACAGAGCCAGCACAAGATCGCCGAGTGGGAGCGCACGTTCGCCGGCGCCGCCAGCCCGGACGCCTTCAACCCGACCGGCTCGATGCTGAGCCAGCTCGACCCCGCCGCCGCCGCCGCCGGCGACCCGCTCCTCCAGGACATCCTCATGTACTGGAGCAAGCCGTTCTGACGGCTCGGCTCGGAGGCTTGAGCTGGGATGGGAGGGATGATATCTATCGGGGTGGCTCGGGCGAGCCACTGGAATCGATCGGTGGCCGTTGGATGGCGCCGAGTTATTGGTAGCCATCAGATGGGAGGTGGAATGGCATTCGTTAGTAGCATCAGCATGGATGGCGGCAATGAAACACGCGAGCCCCGAGGTTCATGTAGGAAGGAGATGCATGGTACTGTTCTTCAGAATTAAGCTGTTTGTATATGCGAAATGTTTTGGCTCGATCGATTTGGGCGTATTTTTTTTCTCGACTGTGGTTTTGCTATGCTTTTCCATCTTTTTTTTAAGACTGGACACTTTGTCGCATGCAACAAAGCATGCTGCATTTTTACATGGTGTCGGCAATCATATAATTATGCACTTGTACCAGGATTCAATAGTGTGATTCTCTGGTATATCATACGAGAGAAACTACGAGACACTGCGTAAAAGCGTATAGTGAGTTCGGATTGCGTATAACATGGTTTTCCATACGGCTACAACAAATTTTTGTTGGTGGGTGTAGGTTTTTGTAAAAATTGGTATTTATTTCAGGTGGACAGCGCAACCGTACATGAAAAATGATTTTTACATATAGGTAAGTTATGTCGCGTAATTAAAAAAATCATAAAAAATTAAAAAATTCTAAAAATAAATATTTCAGAAGCCCTAGCTTCGTTCCCTAGCAAAAAATTTCTCACCGCCATAGTCCTCAGTCTCGCAACAGCTTTGAAGGACACCGACATCATCGTTGTCACTGTTGAGGCAGCCGCCATCATCCCCATGGCTCCCAAGGCCTTCGGCAGTATCACCGTTGCTCCCATTTACCGTCACACACGCAGCTAG
This sequence comes from Oryza coarctata, assembly GCA_030770085.1. NCBI lineage: Eukaryota > Viridiplantae > Streptophyta > Magnoliopsida > Poales > Poaceae > Oryza > Oryza coarctata. Next base: position 14,998,622 of record CM061471.1, read on the forward strand.
ATCGGAAGGGTAGAGATAGCGTTGAGGGGAGAGAGGGATGGAGAGGAGAGATGGAGGGTGAGGAGAGTTGTTTTTGGTTTTATGGTTTTTCCCATGCGCTCCTATTATTATTGTCTATAAAATTATGATTTTCACGTTTAAAATTAGGATTGTTTTTATAGGCCTTTTAATTACAGGCACTTCAGTATGATTTTTTGGCACGATATGGTTTATAAAACTTAATCTTGGATGTCCACATGTGGAGAGATCAGATTTCTATCATCATCTTAAAAAATTGTGTGCGCGTGTGTTTGTTTATGTATGTAATAGAGAAAAGTAAAAAGAAGGCACTGCTAACCAAATGTACAAGCTGCCGAACCTTTTTATACATGTCCCACTCGGCCTGAACCAGAGGGTGACTAAAAAGAAGAAAAAACTCGAAAGTTCTCGGTGTGGTCCAAGCAATTCCAGCCCAAGGTATATATCACTATTGGGCTAAAACATCTGCTGAGCTGCAAGATACGAGCACGGATGCCCCGAACCACAAGACTTAGGCTCACGCATGGGCCATGGCCTAGTAACCCACCCTCCTCTTCTTCACAGTTCACAACACTCGGGCCACAAGCCGGCGGTTCCGGCCGAGCTCCGGTGAACCATCCTCGAGGTAGAGGATGGCGACCGGTAAAACCAAAATCTCGGAGCAAAATTTCGATAATGTGATCGCGAAATTTCAAACCCTGAGACGCTATATATATTGAGGAAGCACACGGCTTCCCAATGAGCTGCACAGAATTAAAATTACAGGTGCAATCATATACACATACTAGTTCGATTAGGCCAATATAACCCAATATAATGTAACTATATAGTCTATAGACAGCAAGCTAGCTAGACGGTGGCCGCCTGGGTCGCCGTGGTTGGGCCGGCCGCCGGCGCAGCGCCGGAGCAGGCGGGCGGGCGGAGCCATCGGGCGAAGGCGTCGAGCGTGCGGGTGTCGGCGCGGTAGTGGCGCTGTGTGAAGCGCATGAAGTCGGCCCAGGTGAAGTCCGGATAGAGCCGCCGCTCGCCGGCGAAGGTGGCACCGGCGCCGGCGGGCGGCCGCACCACGCGGTCCTCGCGCGGGCAGAGGAAGAAGGCCAGCGACCGCCGCTCCTGCTCCCGGTGCACCACCGCCCGGTGCATGCAGCTCTTGTACCGCCCATTCGTCAGCGCCTGCAAAGTCACCATCAGTCAATCAGTTGCTCGATCAATTTTCACTGGACACACCCAACCTCATCATCGTTCGCTTATACTTACTATAGATCGAAACTGCTTATTAAAGATTAAAAATAATTTATAAGTAAAACTTTTATATAGATGTTCTTGACGATTTAAAAGCAAATGATAGAAAAAAAACTACATAAAAAACTCTAAAATTAATTTAAAATTAAGTTTTTAAATTTAAATTTTACTTATAAGATAAAGTCTAAACGATGGTGTTGTTTAGCTAACTGAACCGTGAAGTGAAGTGAATACATATTCGAGTTGGATTCGAAAGTAATTAGCAGTGTACATTATAATGTTATATATCACTTTACACACATACAAAATTTAGGACTGTCTGTATGATATTCAATAGAAAAACGGTGCTAAATCTATCAGTGTAATTGTAATATAATTATTAAAATTTACAATATAATTAGAATGTAAGTTTAAAATTTATAATATGAACATAGGTAATCTACTGTTTAACTTTTTTTAAAGTTATGCTATAAATATAACAGTCTAAAACTTGATAGATGTTGAAGATCTTGTTGAAAAGCAGCATGAAATCTGTCGAATGATGGTTAATTAGTAAAACCGTAAAATTTAAGTTGTGTACTAATTACAAGTTACGAATAATTTTACATGTCTGTGAAATGACACGTAACGTTACAATATATGCTAGTGCTAACATTTTCCAGTCTTTCATCGTGAACTCTCCAAACTACATTATACTGTTCGTCTGGACTTTGACCGGATCCAGACACCTCTGATATATGTGATCGAATGCAAGATAAGGGCGGATGGACACTTGGACAGTACAGTACTATGTTTGTGGTACGGGCACAGCATGCGGACGTGCGAAGTCGAGTCGGAGGGAGACGCGGTCGAGTCCTCTCCGCTGCCGGTCTGCCGCAAAGCCTGGCGCCGAAACGGGGAAAACGACGGCGTCGCGTACCTACTATGTACCGGCGCGGCGCGGGGCCCGCCGGCCACCACCGCCTGCCGCCTGCTCTGTCTCCGGCTCCGGCCAAAATAGACGCGCGTCCAAACCGGCGGAAAAGAGAAACAGCCCTGTAGCTTTTCTCAGTGCATGCGAAAGAGACGAGAGGCCTCGCGCTAGCATGCCTGTCAGGACCAGGACATCTGATGGATAGGTGACTATCTCTTAGCAGAAGGTTTTGCTCGGGGCCTTATTGATCAGGCCAATGGACAGGACAAAGCCACTGTTAGGCTATATATAGGGTATGCTAAGCCTCCAGTAAGAATACTTAGCTGAAAATCTTATTTGTATGACAATGTACCGTGTAGTGTATATGTATCTCTGGAATATATAAGTGAATTGACCATCTTTCCTTATACTAATTATTAGTTTAAGTTTTTAAGATGTTTTATAATACGTTTTACTACCAATCTAAACCGTTTATTTTTTAATATAATAAATCATATCTATTTATAATATTATATCAACTATTAGTAGAATAATTTTTCTACTAATCATACAACTCTTAAATCAATAGTCGATACTGGTAGAGAACACCGTAAACATACTCTACGATTTTAGATTTTAGGTTAAACTAAGTAATGCATGTAACTTAATATAATATTAAAGCCAGGAGTCTCAACTCCATCAAAATTGCAGGATGTTTCTATTCTATAATTCCACACTTGACTTGAGGTTTGAGAGGGCCTCTGTGTGACCAGGGAAGGGTAATTGAAATATAAGTGAATTGCGTATGTCTTCCCTCGTTAGTTTAAACTTTTTAGGTTAAATAGATTGGTGCATATAATTCAATGTTATATATATCTTGTGGCGCATGGCTACTAGGGAGGCTGAAAACACCCATCTGCTAGGCGCATGTCCATCAGGCAGGTCGAAACAACCCATCCTAATATATATGAGAGTAAGAGCCCCGAGCAGGTTCGTTAAAAGACAACTTTCGTGAGGCGAGCGAAAGGTTTAGCTTATACTAGGGGTCACGTTATGTTTTGATATGGTATATATAGCGAAATGCTAACGTCAAGTCCAAAATAGCCTAACAGCGCTTTATAAGCATCAAATGCTAAAATAAATGGACATAATGCGGTTTTACCCAGAAATAAATTTTATTGTTGCTAATAACTATGGATCAATCGTATAAGTAAACATAGATAAATATATACAGAGCCTCTAACTATATGGAGTAATATTATAATAACTATGGATCAATCCTATATGATTGTGATTATTATTATAATTATATTTCTAAGACATTTCGGATGGTTACGATTATATTATTATATGGCCGGCAATGGTGATACACTATATATGTGCGATCGTCTTATCTATTATCTACCTAAGCTTGCTGGAAATATTTTGGTTTTTTTTACTCCAAAGAATTCAGTGCGCGCATGCATATACAAAGTATGCATACATAAAAGGCAAAAATAGCCAGCAACCCTTGAAATTTAGAAAAGTATTTCTCTATATCCTGATCAGTGATTTGCATAGATTGTAACAACTCTAGCACTTAACCAAAAGTACAGTGTTTATAGTTTCCTATACTACCGTAATTGTATGGCAGCCTACTTGTATATGGGAATGCAAACATGATTTCGATTTTTAAAAATTCGAGACAATATCTTTTGTAGCCAACGGAATGAGTGTGATGCTAGTTTTTTTTCTATTTAACCAAATAATTTTTCAAGAAGAACTTGCAAAAGACATGTCTACAGCAGTGACATCTGTCTGTGCTTGGTAGTGTGTGCACGTGATGTTCGTGCATGGCGGCATGTATGTGTACGTTTTCCCGTGTAATAAAAAAAGAACGAACGTGATGCCTTTTTTTTTCTATGTAACCGTATAAATTTTCGAGATGATCAACTTCCAAGAGACATGCTAGCAACCGGCGACCTGGGCCGGTCTGATGCTGCAAACTCTCAATGGAAGCTAGCCCTGTATTTACTAAAGATAGCAACAAAAGGTAGTAATCAAGAAGAACAAAAGGGATTAATTAGCGAGATGAGATCATTTTGTACGTGTGGTCAGGTTGCTATCTAAGTAGCTAGTAGCTAGCTACTCGTCCATGCCGTACGGACGTTCGCCAGTGTGCAAAACGGGTGGAGCCAAAGGACACGATAGCTGAGCTAGACGACATCGAAACACCATCATGGCCGGACGACGACACGGCGATCGAGATCCCGATCTAGTATAGGCTTATACGTACCATGAAGGTGTCGCCGATGTTGATGACGAACGCGCCGGGCTCGGGGCGCACGGGCCGCCACGTGCCGCCGACGAGCACCTGGAGGCCGTCGACGTCGCCGTCCTGCAGGAGGACGGTGAGCGCCGACGGGTCGCAGTGCGGCCCCGTCCCCAGCGTCCTCTCCGGCTCCGGGCACGGCGGGTAGTAGTTGCACCGCATGATTGAGCTACTGTCCGCGAAGAAGTCCCTGTAGTAGCCGCCCCCCAACCCCAGGCTCTCGCCGAGCACCGCCATTATCGCCAGCGACAAATCCTCCATCGCCTCGCAGTACGCCTGATACACCTCCCTGCATCCATGGTCGATGTGATCGATCTCACATGCAAATGTAGGTACGTGCATGAGGACGATGGAGGTGGTGTCATGTGTGCATGGCTGTGAATTTACCCTAAAGATTTGAAGTCGTTGCCTAGGGTGGAGGAGAAGTAGTCCGCGACGGAGTTGGCGCCGGCGGCGTGGCGGTGGCCGAAGGAGAGCGTCTCCTTCCAGGGGAGGTTGGCGACGAAGCGGTCGGAATGGGCGGTGGTGTAGCCGGTGACCGCCCCGGGGACGCGGCGGGCGCGCTGCTTCACGGCGAGCGGGAGGCGGAAGAAGCGCGCGGCGCCGTCGAGCGCCGCGCGCGCCAGCGACGGGGCCACACCGTGCCCGCTCACCTGGAAGAACCCGTGGCTCGCGCACGCGGCGGCCACCTGCGCGACGGCGCGGCGCATCCCAGCGGCGTCGCGCAGCGCCGCGGCGAGGTCGACCACGGGCACGTCCAGCTCCCTCGGCGACGACGGCAGCGCGTCGGCGCGCGGCCAGACGAACGGTGCCGGGATCTTGGGCTGGCGCCTGAGGTCAAGGACGACGACGGCGCCGTCCGCCCCGTCGTCGTCGGCTTCTCCTCTCTTCACCGCGAGACTTACGCCGCGAGCTGATTCTACCATGGCCACAAGCTTGCTCGCTTCCTGTGCGTTCGAGATGTACACCATGGCAATGCGCGCGCTAGCTAGCTGTACGTATGGTCGAGCCGTTCTGCACTGCAGAGTGTGTTAGAGAAAGGAGCGGAGTGTGTGCTATTTGTAATGGGTGAGGAGATGCATGCATGTGTGATGTGTCGATCGAGCGAGCGAGCTGGGACAGTAGACGCACACGCCATGCTTGTATAGATGCCTGGTTTTCACAATGAAGAAGGACAACGACGATAACATACTTTAACTTTTGGAAATATAAGTGAATTGCCAGTAGTTCCAAGTGACTTAGCTTTTGTAGAACTCGTTAATGTGTGCAACTCAATGTGATAACAGAGCCAATATATATTAAGTGTACGTTCTAAACCGCTACTTCTAACAGCTACTTTTTTTTATCACGCATCTTAAATTATTAAACGATGTGTTTCCGGTAAAAAAGTGTAAAAAAAATTATATAGAAGTTTATTTAAAAATAATATATATATTTAAAATTTATAATAATTAATATTTTATTAATCATATGAGTCATATATGCTGCCCAAAAGTCCTAGCGAACCTCAGTCCGAACGAAACCTAAGTTTGCAAGGTTGAACAACACACTTATGTTGCATGTCTTGGTTCCTTAGGAGGCCTCAAAGTTAGGTGAACAGTTCAATAGTTAATCATGAGAATTATTTTACGGTGGTGCCAACAGGTAACAAAGAGGTACTAATCTACCTAGAACATGTGGGCACCTACTCAAGGATCGTAAACATTCTCTAATTATAAAACGTGATTTTTTCTAGCATTGAGAAAGTATTTACTAGCTAACTAGAGAGTTTTTCAAACAAGCAAGAAAACTCCCTTGTGACAAATGCAGATTTGCATGCATATCAATGGTGTCATTCTCCTCACAGTTAATTAAGAACACTTGCTATCAAAGGAATACCAACGACCAATGGACATGGGGTGTTGTTGACAGGTTTTTTCCTTATCCACAACTTCTTCGTAGGTCGTAGCTAACTCTATCTTTGATTCTCGTCATCCTCCATATACCGCTTCACAATCACCATTGTCATTGTCGACATAAGGTACCTCCACCCTTGCTACACAACTAGGGGGCACTGGCTAGTGGCCAACTACTTTACTACATGATCTGGTGATTGGCAAAGATATGTTGGAATATTCAATCATATTTAGAAAAATAAAAATCCGAAACGCTTCTTGAAAGTTAATTCTGAGGGAGCTGGAGTGCTACGGACAATCATTGTCTTTCTCTGTTCTAGCAAACTACTTCAATAGATGTTATACTTTTTGTTCCTATATGAACCTTGGGCTTTCTTTCTTGAAGCTGGGTCAAAAGATTTTCGGTGAAAAAAATGATCTTATGCTACATTCGTTGAGAAAAGTTTTGGGAGGGCATGAGTGAACATATGTGATATAAGGAGAAAGATGCATCCATAATTTTCAATCAGACATGTAGCGGAGAACCCCGAATAAAACATACCTGGAATCTAATACATACTAATTATATAATTATTAACTGATATACGAATTAATATGACATAAATTAGCTAGAATTGAACTATATACCCGGTATCCAGTGATCCCCGGGAAGCAGTATGTAGGTACGCCAGACGTGTTACCACTATCAGTATTCCTTTAGAAGCAAAAGAGTAACATATATGTTGTTAATTAGCGACAACCTTGACTAATTAAAATATGGTGCCATGAGACCTTTTACGTGCTTGGGAAGTATCTCGCGTACCATCCAAGGGCATATATGTTACGAAAATTCTATAATACGAGTGTTTGTTCCGGACAAACAGTGTGACACATTTCTCCCGCTTTCGTTGTTTCCATCTTCCCCATGGTTTCCATTTCTCACTGCTACAAACCAACTTCCCCAATGGCTAAAATGAAATTTGACAGGTGGGTGTAGCAACCGCTTGCCCCTAGCTGTTTGCCCCTAGCTATCTATAAAATTCGGGATTTTTCCAGCGGACGGCACAACTGCCCATGAAAACAGGGAAAATGAGATTTTCACATGCGAGCACGTTATGCCACTAGACTGAAAAAAATTAATAATAAATTTAAAAACAAAATTCTAGAAACCTGAGCGGCCGCCGTCGTCGTAGCCATCCCCACAAATGGCCACACCAACCTTGCCTCCGCCACCCCAACCTCCCCATCGTCAGATTTGCTGTCTCCTATCTTCTTATCATCAGATCTATACCTCCCAAGTACCACCGCCGTCGTTCACAAGAGAATGAAGCATTGGTAAGTAAAGAAAAAAATTAGTCAAACCATAGAAAAATGTTGTCAAAACATTTCTAAAATATTGATGCAATGGCAATGATTTTAAAGGCATAGGCTAGATCTATACCACCAATGAAGAACACCAAAGAACTATAGCAAGCTACACAAGAAACTAATGCTATAGCCGAAAGGGACCTCCACACATGAGAGGCTAGGGCAACCTTAGCAAATCTTGACAGCTTTAGCCGCTAAGAGAAGAATCTTCACCCAACATCAAAAAGAAGTCCATCGTTCTTAGAAAGAGCTCACAGGAGATATTGTTGTAAGGCAGCGTCATTTCTACCCTAACCACTAGCTAGGAGCAAGACCCTAGCATCAGCTTGTTGAAGGTAAGAAATCTGACAGCAAGCCCTAAGACACCCATACTCAGACAATAATAGTTAGAGCCGACTAACCAGCTTAAGTATAAAAAAACAAGAACATCATAAAGAATCTGATCTAACGGAAGGATCTAACTAAAACTATTGGTAGATAAATGACGAGGTCTAACCCCTCTCTCATCTTTCGCTAACGCCGTTGGAGGAAATAGGAAAAAGAGTAAGAAAAAGGGTGTGTTACTGTAGTAAGATGGGGGATTCTGGAGAAGTCGAGAGGAGCGAAGATCCGGGCCAGCTAGGTGCTAGTTTCCCTGTGGATATTTGAGTACTGCCGACAAATAGAGGAACATCGAACTGGCCAATAGCAAGCTGCGGCTGCTAGCTTTTCAACAATGACTCGTTTAGACACAGACTGAGCAAGACGACAATCCGGGTACATCGTACGTAGAGCTCTCCATAGGCCTGGCTCTTTCATGGTACGACGTGGTTTCCACTACCAACCAAGATAAAATCGTAGTGTCACATGTCTTGAACCTTGTGAGACAGACAGGTACTGAAAGATGGATCACATCCTGATATCTGAGATCGAACACACACATACAGCAGACGCCCACTGCAAAAAGAAAAAAAATGAAAATAAAAGCTTTGTTTCTTCCTGCATACGCAGTTGCGCGAAAATGGACCTAATCTCTAGAGAATATGTTCTCTGGTTACTGTATATCATAGCTATAACTCTTTTTAAAAAAGATAAGATAGATTAATACATGATATATTATTTCATAAATATATAAGCTAAAATTCGATTTTAAGTTCTAACAAAATTTTAACTTCAACTACAGTCATATTTTTTTAATTTATAGGAGATAAATTTAAACTTATATATTTATAAAGTAATCTATCATATGTATATTAATATATTTATTAATTTTAAAATTTTTTATAAGTCAAATAAACGGATGAGACTTTCTGAGAGAGAGATTAAAAGAGTTTTCCCAGTTACGTATGCATATATTTAAGGCTTGTAGTACTCATACATTTAACTAACATATGGTTAAGGCTTGTTGTTTATTCGTTTATTTTAAGCCACTTCTGTAGTTTCTGAAATTTCTTTTTCAGACTTCCAAGTCCTAATCTATTATTTTCTCCTGTCAAAAAACCATGTTCAACGCTATTACTCCTATCAGCTGTTGGATTTATGAGGTGTGCGTGAGTCCACTTTAAAATCAGGGCGGCAACTATGATTTTATCTTGGCTATTACACGGAAGATTACTCACATGTTCAACATGTGACACTATGATTTTATCTTGGCTAAAATCAAGATTACTCTACTACTATACATTTGGTACTTTCCAAGTGCGGCCATTTAGAACATGTGAGTCAATTGAAATGAACATTAAGACCAATTAACTAGGGTAAATTTATTAGAACTAATTATCATAAACACCCCTAGCTAGCTAGGCTATTTTTCTAGCTATCCTTCGTTTATATATTAATTAGTGCAAGAAAAACGAAGTAGAAAAAAGGGGATATGTACATATATCTAGTCTTCATTTTAAATGAACACCATACTTAATTAACACTTGTGTTCATCGCTTTAATTTCAGATGTAAGCCGCGTAGCAGGCTTGAGAAGGCTCAAATAAATTTGTTGTATATTTTTAGTCATTTGAATGAGGGGTAGCATTTCTTTAACAAACACAAATATAATTTGCATCCATAGATGAGCTGAAACTTGAAAAAATGATTAGTTTATACCTTGTATCCATTTTATTCATGGTTGCCTGAACATGTTTTCATTATTTGGTCATGTCCTTGACTGTAAAATCTGAAATTTCCTATGCTTGTTTGACTATTGTTTGGTCAGTTGTAATATTCAGAAATCTTATGCAGAAGTCTCCAAATATACGGTTAACTCTAAAACACTTTGTCAAATGGTCTTTTTTCTGCTTGATCATTTCTTATTTTTATTCATATTACTCAAATATATTTCCATTCTTGAGCAGCCCCCAACTTCAACACTTATTGTTCAACAAAGACACTACCACAAAACACCATATCTGTGCCACCTCATCAGTGCCAGTTAATAAAAAATCGACACTAATAGGGGTTTCCACCCCGGACCCGTGCATGTAATAGAAGAAGAAAAACCGACACTAAATGCTTCAGTGCTGGTTATTTAAGTGAAATGATACACTAAAACAATTATTCCCATCGGTTTTTTTAAAGAACTGGCACCAATAAGTTAGCCCGAGCAGCACGAGCCAAGCAAAGCTATTTTACTCAACATATTTAGCCACAAACTCCTTGTTGAGTCTTTTAAAAAAACTCTTCAATAAAATGATTAGTCTTAGTCTCCTCTTCCTACGCTCTCTCCATTGCTCTCCATGGACTTCTCCCCTATCTCTATCTCCTTGCTAGTGTCGTCTCCTTGCATCATCGCGACCTGCTCCACCATTGTCCTGTGTAACAACACCCACTCCCCACAAGCGACAGTGCCCTCTTCCTCTAGTGCGACCCCTCCTACTGGCCTTGGTCATCGAGCTCAAGTCGTCACAAGCTCAAGGATGGTCAGATCCAGCTACCATGAGTTAGTAGCCATATCCGACCACCATGAGATTGGGAGGGGCTAGTTCTATGCATGACAGGCCTACTTGATGGTAGTGGGCAGGTGGGTGGACTTCTCCTCCCATAGCGAGTGATGACGACTACGACGATGACGATGATAGTAGCATTGGCCTTCGACAACAAGCAGTGATGTTTTATTTCTATGATGTTTACGTTGATTATGAAGATGTGGATATTGATCTATTCTTGATTATGTGGGTATCTTATTCTTGATCTTTGATTCTTTTAGACGAGGGTCTTAATATGTTTTTGATCTATAATGTTCTTGGATTTAGATGTGGTTCTTAGGGAGGGAGTAGTGTAGCATGATGCATCGGCTCTATTTGAGTAGATGCATCAAGCCGACTGCTTTTTTTTTACTTACGTAACATCATCAGCGCCGAGTCTCACATCCAGCATTGATGGACTTCCTCATCAGCACCATAATTTCAATGCTAGTTGAAGACTCGACACTAATGGCCCTTTCTAACCGGTACTAACGGTCCTTCCTATAGTAGTAGTGAGAGGTGGAGAAATGCTATTGTAGCACTAGAAATACAAGCAATAGAGGCGTGTTGTACGTTGCTATACTTTTCTTTTCTTCTAAACTTATGAAATGTGACTTGTGTAGCACATTTGCTACTATTAATTTATGGATTTATGGATATGTACAGAACTTGTTGATGTGAGATGCAGCGTTTGTGCAATATATATATCAATATTATTTATTATTAAATGATCTGTGATGCTAAAATAATTGTTTCTAATGTTCATGATTCTCTCATTAGTTGATGGAAATAAAGGTGAGCAATCTTGATGTTGGCAGCTTGGCACCGGCAAGATAACTTATGGCAAGCCGTCGGGACAAATTCCTCACGGTTGGTCCTGCCGGTTCCCTGACAAGGCCACATCCTGGACACCTGGGCCGTTAGGAACCGCCGTCGGGATAGTGCCCTGATTGCCAAATACCGACAGGATTGTTATCTCATGGCTTAGCGTTACAAAAGTCCCCCTCATTCCTGACATTCTGCTCTTGCCGGTCTTTCGTGACGGTGGCCGTCAAGGCAGAATAGGCATGACGGTTCCTGCCGGTTTTGCACCGTTAGGAAAGGTCTATTTCCTGGTAATGGTAGTAAAACGACTTAGCCTGCATTTGGCAACACTGGTTAGGAACTTTTTCCTACTTAAGTTTCTCTAACCGTTAAATAATATTTTTTATAAAAATTTTCTATAATAAAATTATTTTAAAATTATATTATTTTTAAAAATTATATATTAATTTTTATTAAAAAATAATTAATACTTAATTAATTATGTGGGAGGCGTGTAATTTTAGACAGCATGTACCAGGGCTTCTATCTAAACAACACTGGTGAAGATTCTCTTTAATGCCGCCCATACAATAATAGCCACTTACATATGAGCCTATGGGTCGATATAGACTTGGATATTCTGCAGAATTGTCCATACAATTATAACCACCGATATATGGGCCAGCAAGTCCGTACGGGCCCGCGCTGCCTAACATAGTGAAGTCTCTCTCCTCTAATATTGGGCGTAGCACTAGGAATATTGGGCGTATATATATATACTCTCGTGCATACAACCAACTCTGGTGGGGCCAAACATATATATCCTCTCGCATACTTTTGACTGATCGATACTGCACGCTAGTTAAGTTAATGTAGCATTGTCTTTCACACTAATCGATCTCCTCGTTCGATCTGCTTTGGTTTGGAGTCTTTGGAGACAAGAGCTACTGTCCACAGGTGCGTACCATGCATGTATATCTTCTCGGATTTTATTCGCTACGTTACAAGTTTGTCGTCCATCACCTTATGCAGCTATGTATGTATGTATGTTGTACGGAACTTATCATTGGTATATAAGTTCTCGATGTTTGGTGCTTACCAACTAACAAATTTCATTAAAATTCTAAAAAAAATTATACATATACACGTATCTGTGAAGTCTCAACTTTAAATTCATTATATTTTAACCATAAAAAATATGACAATTTTAGAGCATATATTACTTTATATATAGGTATAATAGAAATATGTGTATAATTTTTATATAATTTTTTATGAAATTTGTTAGTTGGTGTGTATAAAGTATACGCCGTAAGCTTACGTGTATAAGATAAATTTCCATATATGTATATATGTATGTATGTATATGCATCATAACACACTATATTTCATTTAGATTTAAATTATAGGACTGATTATTTTATTTTTGGTTTATACACCCATTGTTTCCTCTCTTGGACTCATTTAAAATTTGGGACTTGCAACTATTTGACTTTACCGATATTTTTTTATTACATAAAAGAGTAAAAGACGTATGCATACACCATTACACCCACAACTTTAACAGCTATGATAATTAGGGTTGTTTAGCTAGTGACTAACTTTGTCAAAACACACTTGAGGCAAGTTGTGGCTTGTCATATAAGATGTGGCTAACAAGACATCCGCCACATCTTAGACAAGCTTAATTAAAAAATTGTGTTAACATATAGGGTCATCAGTATAATGGGTCATAATTAAGACAGTGATCTAAACGATTGTCTCGAAAGTTGTGACATGACTAAGCTTAGGCGTGGAATGTTGAGGCTATCTAGGAATCAAACAACCCCTTAGTGCTTCTAGTTTTCAAACAGAGATTTAGAAGTTAACATGGTTAGCAAATATATATTTACTACTTTAATACTATCTCCGTTTGTAAATTGTTGGCATTGGGATATAAGCTTTGACCACATGTCCTTTTAAAAAAAATTATAAATACTTAAAAAATGGTGTATTATCAAAGGGTGATGTATTGTCAACATAACCATAAAATTAACCTTAATATATTATTTTTTAAAAAATACAGTATAGAAATGCATACACACTTACTCCTATAAACACGTATATACACACTATATTTTTTAGATTTATGAAGTGTACTTCGCTATCAATGAATACGTTGTTTACGATCACTCATGCTAAGTCAAAGACTTAAGTCAGATGAACAGGTTCCACCACCAGAATACAGTCACTTTGTAAACCTTCATTCATTATAGTCTAAGCAATCTTAAATTATTTATAATCGAATTAAAATATAGTAAAAGTCAACAGTGCCAGTTTATATAAGTTAAGGGAGTAATGATTGATTTCTTTTAGGTAAAACTACTGGATCATCACTGGTTCAAAACCAGACATCATCGAGTTTAGGCGAAGCTTACCTCCATGGTTTCCAACGGCCAAACCGGGAATGGACAGCCCGGTTAGATGGACTAATTGGATACTTATTGTCACAGCATCGTCACATGCATGCAAAATCTGTGTCTGGTGTGGTGGGTGCACGAACCCAGCCCGGGACATGGAGATGCTGCCACAGTCCTCTCGAGCAGTATTATGCACGCGTGTCGCGCTCTCAGCCATCGATCCTACTGCGCCTGCCTTTTGGAAAGGCCCGGCCAGTGCACCACCGGTTTACTGTTGAGGATACTGTGCCGCCATCTTACGATGTCGTCGTTGCGGATCAGCAAGCCGCGCCGTTGTTAGACCCTCGTCCGGTCCTATGAACAGCTCTTAGGAATTCTTTTTGGACGGGAGCTACGCAACAAGACAACGGGGAGCTATGATTAACTTGATTCGAATCCCTGAGCCTCCATGTTGCGCAGGTACATTTGTCGTCGGAGTAGAGGCCAATTGCGCAAATTTTGTGTTTTGAAGCACGTTAGGTGTTTTACGGTACTCGGAAGGTTGGAAATGATGTTTAGCGGCCAACATATTATAAGCTGAGACTAGAATCAATGTGTTTTTGAAAGACAATATATATTTTGTGGTCAAAGAAAGATATTCTTACGTAGAAGCTTACATTTGCGTATAAATATGTTGTTAAAACAAGGAGAGGTCAGGACCCAAAAGAGAACTTAATAAGGAGGTGCCAAATTTTCTTTTGAAGCAGTTATAGTGTCTAATCTCTACCTGTGTTTCGATTATGTTTATACTTACGAGCCAAAATTTAAATTTTAGAATTTAATTTTAGAGTTGATTTAATAGGTTTTTTTATCGTAAATTATTTTATAGTATTTTCTTTTAAATCATTAAGGACACGCATATAAAAATTTCATCTATAAATTATTTTTTACTTATAAATAAACATAAGCACAAGTGAAATAATTCTCCATGGTATTTGAGGGGCTGGGCCTGTTGGAGGGCATGGAAGCACTGCCCGTACCCTCAACTTGATGATAGACATAGAAAGATACTCATACAAGGATACCGGTGATAGTGAGGTCATGACCCCAAACTGCGCCTACCTCCATTTGGCTTGATTGAACTTCCAGTGTGCTGTTGATCCAAGTCTAGCACTTATGTTGGTGAACAAGTGGTTCACTTATGCTCCCAAGCCTCTCTGCACTATGCACCAAAGGAGGCAGTAAGATCATCGAAGGGGCAAGCCATATCAAACAATGGGGAGCAGCACATCGTTGAGTGTCTAGAAACTACTGGGCTCAAATGGGGAGGGGAGCCAACATAAAATTAATAGAATACCATTTCATTCAATAGGCTTCGATAAAATACCACTCCTAATATTATACACTTTAAAATGTCACTTTCAACATTGACTTTATATTATTTACCGAGATTTTAAGTGCATTTTAATATATTTTTAATTTTTTTTTCAAAACTAGGATACATGAAATGATCAACCTTTTCTCTCTACACATATTTTTTCTCATGGTGCATGATGACTCTCTCCTGATGGTGAGCAATAACCACTGACCTGGGTGGCCATGATAGTTAACCAATACTAGAGACCAAGGAGAAAATCAACCACCGTGACCTTACTTCTCCATCAAGACCGATAATGACAATCAAAAGATATGCAAGATAGAAAATGACCGATAAAGAGAGCCCTTACTATCGACAAGCGTGTCACAGCTGTCAAAACTATTCTCTACTTACATTGCTTGTCATCATCTCCCCTTGAGTGCCTACCATCTCTATAGCAACCCCCTCTAGCCTTTGCCCACAAAGGCTACCACCATTGTCTAAGGACCCTATATCATGTTCATGTGTCTGACTATCCCACTGGTCCCCATCACCAAAGCCTTGACACGTGCCGCCTGCTCTCCCATTGTAAATCTAGGGCAAGCCACATGTGGTTGGTCAGTGCCGCTAGCCTCGTCCCATCCACTTCCAACCACTATCCTCTCCATCCTGATGTCACCGGTGTGACTACGCGGGCCTCTCAATATTTCCTCAATGCTACCCACCATCACACCACTTGATGAGCTAGATTGCATTGGTCTCTCGATCTGGTTGAGCCTAATCTATCCTATGGGACATGAAAATATGGTAGGTCGATTATTTCACATGCCCTAGTTGTGGAAGAAAGAGAAAAAAGAAATTAAAATGGACTTAAACCCCTATATTGGTAAATAATAGACATGTCACTCAACTTTAAGAGGAGCATTTTAAAGTGCACAATGTTAGGAGCGTCATTTTTTTTATAGTGGAATGGAGTTTCAGTTGCATTCTACTCCTTCCATTTTAAAATATATAACACTTAACTTATCACGTTTGCCCATCATCTTATTAAAAAACTTATAAGTATTATTTATTTTGTTTGACTTATTTTATTATTAAATATATGTTAAGTATGACTTATAGTTTTAACAAATGATCAAACATCATGTTAAAAATTAATAATGCCATGTATTTAAAAATGGAGTATTAATTTTCTCAGGAACCAAGCCGAACTTTTGGTGATTTTTTTTTTGAGTTTTCATTTTTATTTTCACTTCTCGAAACGTTCATATTTTTCTCATCAATGCTTCGATCGCCAATTGACAGCGCGGAAAAGACGGGTAGGCCCCAGGATCTGATTCCGGCTACGGATGGCGCAGGTTATTCCGAGCAGGCTTTTCTCGCTTGCGAGTTGCAAATGTTCCTATTTACTGGTCCAGTTGAAACCCACTATAAGGGCATGCCGTACACTTTCAGTGCTGGATCGTGGCCCGCGGCTTCCCTTATTTGCCTAAGAATAGATATACAGTAAAGCAATTTCAGATCTTCACGGAAACTATTGAACCGGTTGCTTACTTTTGAGTAATGATGATGAACCAGATTCGCATGCTCTGTCATTGCATTGTGATGGAACAATTGCGATCACCCGTTAAGCCAAAATATCGGTTAAGATGGTACCTTTTCATCCCTACCGTTGCCAGTATTCTTAAGGCAACAAAGCGAACCAAGGTGACCCATCCGCACTCAGATGCCTAGGTGTTTAGGCGTGGATCAATGCGACACCTTATATCCATCTAACCTATACAATGTGACCAAAATTTTGTAGTACATACATCTGCTGCCACTTGAGCCCGTATATCACCCATTATCCCCTTCCAAAGCAGTGCAGATAGCCAATATGTACCTATTCTCCCCTTTCCAAAGAAGGGCATAGCAGAAGTGCAAGTAGCAGAGCAAAGATGTGGGAAGAGGCCTCCTTTCCAAAGCAGTAGAGCATAGCACAAGAAGTAGTAAACTAGTAGAGAGGAGGGGCGACAAAGACATATGATTTTTTTTAACTATACTTGTTCCTGGGCAAAGCACGAAAGTGGTATGGATGGAGGAAGGGACGGAAGAGAGGCAACCACTGTCACTAGGGTTTCTGCGGTTGCTCAACCTCTACTTTTTTCTCTCTCCTCTGATTGCTGTGTGGGGACATGCATGCTCACGAATTCCTCCTCATACGCTCGCGTTTTCCCTTGCACATACCCACAATTCCTCCCCACGAGCGCAATCTCAACCTTCGCAGCTCCACCCCTCAGATTTCACATGATTTTGATCGAAAGACACTCAAAAGGTGCAAAAAGGCTAGGCGTTTGCGATGCTCTGGTCCCTCAGCACTCAAATGCTAAAGCAATGCCAAAGGCAATGCTTTAAGAAGAATGATTGTTATATAATCTGAATATATATATGATTGGAACCCATTTGGTATAGTTATTGGTATAAAAAAAACCACCACAAAAGACTGCATTATCATTTATGGTTGAGACCATTTGATGGTGGTTTAACAATTCAAATTAGCACATAATCTTTCTATCTCGCGTGAGCATTTTTTTCTGTTCGATTAGTCTTATTTGATCAATATATTGCATTTTTTTTACCCACAAATGTCCCATAACAACATGTGAAGTGTCATCTAAGTAGAGCTAGAGCATCTCCAAGAGAAGCCCTATATAACTCCCAATGGTTGACTTTATGAGAGATCTTTGTCGCCCTCTATTCATCAACGGTTAAAACGTAGGACTGCGTCCCTTCACTCCGCACCTAAGGATTTTTAGTATCAAACCAACCTCCAACAGGATGCCAAAAGCACCCCTCATGTACGGCTTCTATGGTGGGTAGTAAATGAGATATACAACTCGAAGCACGGGTGGCAAATGGGCGCGGGAAGACTGCACGAATGAGGTTAACTGGAAATCGAGAACAAAGAAATGGTGTGGAAGTACTGGGAAGGAAAAACTGGCAGTTGTTTCAGTACTGTGGCCTGGAGATTTGCTGGTAGATGCTTATTCTGGAGTCAGGGAAACTCTGTGCGAAAGTTAAAATGTAATTTCTGAGAGAAAGGTTAATCTGTAGATGTCAGGGGTGTTGGATTGGATGGTGGATTTGCACTAATGATGGGATGGCGTCATTAAGGAGCAAATCATCTCCCCAACTCCCAGTTTCTCTTTTCAGTTGTAGTACTCTCCTCAAACTGTTGTAGCTACAATGCTTTTCTTTTTGGACAAGGGAGGAGCGTTTTGCCTCTCTGTTTCAAAAAAAAAAAGCACCCTCATCTTCCCTACTTATAGAGAGTGCCCTTGGCTCCAAAAAAGTGATAATACTAGAGTTCACATGTCGGTGAGATAGGGGAGGGATTTAGAGAGTGAGATATAGAGAGCCCATTGGAGAGTGGAGCAATACAGGGAGAGAATCTTTGGAATAACTCCCTATACAAGGACATAGGGAGTGAGTATTTGATATAAAGAGATGCTAAGTGATCAGAACATCATTACGTCCTCCAAAAAACCATCATGCAGAAGTATAATAATCGAGCTCCAACAATACCACAGAGATCACAAAGCAGCACTGCTTAATACTAGGTTATCACAAAGCAGCACTGCTTAATGGGAATAAATGGAAAATTCATCATTTGCTACTCTTCACAGTGGCTCTCGATCATTTTGCCACTTCCCAAGAAGCAATTGATCTTTCGCCAGTACTCCTCCCAGAAGCTAATTGGCACTTTTACTCTGAATTATTAAACATTCTATCCTGCAACTTAACTTCCATGGAAGACTGAGACGAAGGATAGATGCGTTGGCATGACCGACCGTCCATGTCTCCCACAAATCCTCTCAGCATCAGCGCCGGGCCGACGGGCGATGAGCCAATCCGCTCTCGGGCCGACGGGCCACGTCGACGTGGCAAAGATGAAATAGCAGCAGGCTACGCCACTCTAGGGAGACTCTTGGTGCCGAAAGGCGTGGACGCTAGTGATGACTAATGAGGTTTTTAAAGCTGTGTTGACGGTTGCCTCAGCCGGGGCGATAGAGGACAGACAACAGCGACGTCGCCATCTGCTGCCCATCCATGCAGGCTAGGGCCGGAAAGCATGGAATTGGAGATGGTGGGGGCTGGGGAGTGATGGTATCAGATATTGGAGGTTAGCTTACGTGGATGCCAGCGACCGGAGGAGTCTTCACCGTGAATGTTGGATATGATAGGACAGTGCCTGCAGCCTGGTTGGCTCACCGACGGACTCGCTTGACCTTGCCGGAGCTGTGGCGCAGCGGGGGGAGGGAGGGGGGAGGCAAGAGATATAGAAGGGAGGGGAGAAAGAGGATCAACCAGCTTGGCTCGGCTTGTCAACCTTAACAAGCTAAAAGCCTAGATTGGCTCATTAACGAGCTCAAGCTTATTTTTAATAAATCTACCAAATTATCATATGTTAACATAACAAAAAAAACACTAATTAGTAAAGACAAGTAGTTTGGAAGTAATTAAAGGACAACTAGTCAATAAGCACCGAGTATAAAAGGATATCGTAACCTTCTGTACCAACGAGCTAAATGACTACCTCATTTGCTAACAAGCTAAAAGCCTAGCTCAGCGGGCTCATTGTGACTACGAGTTTCAGCTGATCAATCAGAGCCATAAGCTTGAAGCTTTTTTTCCACCCCTATAGGAGAAGAATGGTAGGGCAATATGGGAATAAAAGTGTGTCGTGCTTAATAACAATAACACAGGCAAAAGCGAGAAATGTTCAATTTACTTGAGTGGCAAATGATCAAGAATCACTATGACGTTATCAATTTTCCTGAAGTAAACTGGGATTGAAGAACAAATTCCATGCTTTTTCTACTAGAAGAAACAAATTGGATCTGAGCTAAGACTTCGATGGTTTCTATACGATACTATTGTTACAAAAATCTTAACCCTATTTTGCCGTTTCACACAAACTTTATCATACAGGTTTATCATCATTCACCAAAAGCAGCATTCAAATTCTGATTACATGGTCCTATCAGTCTTTATTTACCAATTCGACTGTACAGTGTGCTATTCACAAGATATACAAGATGGAGTGACAAATGATTAACAATCCTGATTTAGAGTTAAGATCCCTTGCAGAAAACCTGGTAAAATATGAACCAGCATTAGCTTTTAGTGGTTTAAGTGCAGTGCCATGTTTATTTAATTCTTGTATAATAGAGTCAGATAAAGGATGAAGTCTTCCACATAGAAACATGAATTGTGAGGGAGAGATGTGTCAATAGAAAGGGAGAATAGAAAGGGCTGTTTCCCCAGAGAACAAGTTATACTAGCTAGCATGGTACATGGGTAATAATTCTGGGTAATTGGTAGGTGGCGATTCTAACAAAAGGTATTGCAAGACAATAATCTATTCAACCAAAGATAAATTAAGGCAGAACAATAATCCCAAACATCACCACATAAACGCAACTCAGAAGTTGCCTACAAGCTTACTAATAAAGTAGACAACAAACGAAAAAAGGTATGCATACCTTAATCTCCCTGTTTGAAAGTCCAACTATCAGCCTTCCATCCCAGTACAGTATTGAAGTTATAATTGAATCACAAGTAAAGGTAGCAACATCTCTGATTTCCACCTCTGAGTCATCTTCCAATAACTCCTAACATAATTAGCCCAAGAAAAATGCAAGGTAATAAATACATGCTAGATATAGGCAGCCTTAAGTAGTATCTTTTCTTAAAAAATGCATGCTTACGTTTTATAGTTCATATGAACAAAGCAACCAAACTGACCTGAATATTTACAACTTTATCCCATCCACCAGCATAGAGCCACTTATCATTCAATTTAGCAGCATATATAGCACCATTTTGAAGTTTCTCTGACTTTACTAGGACATCATCCTTCCAGATCTGATTGACAAAAATAAAAATGCCATGATTTAGCCTACACACAAACTACATTGACTGCAATCAAAATTATAACACAACGTGGCCAGAATATACACAATGCACATCATAAGTCATGATTGAGGTACAGGGAAACCTTCAAACAGCCATTTTCATACGATGCAACCACAAAATCGACTTCTGTTGAAATTGACAACACAGGAGTAATACTTCCTGGTATACCATCTTCCAGTACAGACAGCGGGCTGTGATCAGTGAGCCACCATGATCTAATAGAACCATCCCAACTTCCACTGTAAAGAATACCACAGGCAACCGCAAGGCAAGAAACAGTTGATTTGTGACCTGTCATTGTGCAGCGTAGTGAATAATCCTGCAAAAGGGGGATAGAGAATTAACTTAACATAACATGCTAAAACTAAGATAAATGGATATGAACCCATTAACCATATGAATGGTCAGAACAGATTTGTTATCAAGATAAAGACTTGATGCTCCAATAAAACAGGAGGAAAACATTCTGGAATCAACTTCCAGGGCAAACCGTACTCTAATGTTTAAATTTTAGTCCAAACACCAATTATAACACCTGTATGCTAATTAATAAAGCAAACTGGATTAGCATATTTACCTCTAGAGACCAAGCCTTAATAGATTTGTCTCTACTGCCAGTGTAAAGACAACCAGTTCCAGAAACAGCCAAACAGTGAACACCACGATAAATCCAATCATTACTTTCATACCACTTATTCAATGGTTCGTTACTGAGCAAAGGATCAACACACCAGACAAATATTCCGCTACCACTGTCTCCACTTATACAAAGTGACTGATTATTATTGTCAACAACAACAATTGCTGTGATTTTGTGTTCATGGCCCTTCAAACTTTGTATATGAGAGAAGTTCTGTAGAAAGAACTCAAGAACCAATAGAAGTCATAAAAATGAGCCATAGAAAACTAAAGAGGAGATAGAAATGATACTAACAGAACTGACCATAAAGAGAAGAGGAGAGAAGATACCTGCAGTGACCATACATTGATTGTCTTGTCGTAAGAAGAGCTAAACAAAAAGCCTCCTGCAGTACAATGAAGATTTATCATTGGAAAGTCTTTGAGTGACATTTCTTGTTAAGGGAATAACATAAAAAATATCCGCTAGCATGATCAGACGCGTCATGACCATGACCATAGAATAACACCACAGATGAAAGAATTGGATACTCTAGCAAGTAAAGACGGCAACAATGAAATCAGAAATCTAGTGCAAGCTTTCAAACCATTTACTTAGCATCAAATTAACATAACAACCTCCAATTTATAATTTACATTACCTTCATTGACAAGTTTGAAATGAGAAACCTATGATAAATGATAAACTAGAATGAAATGAAACAAAACCAAAACAGAGTTATTCAAAAATTTCTCCTTTTTGCATGTGCATATTTATCTCATAACAAGCTTTTAGGTTGAACATGAAATTGTCGAAGGGCTAAAACACTAGGTAGACCACATTAATATTTGATTTAGAACTATCCAGATAGCAATGGTGTCCAAATTGAAATTTGAATTTAGTAGTACATACATCGATCTATGTTGCGAATACATATAGAAGTATAAAAAAAAAGATCCATAAAACGTGGTCACTGCACGGCAGAAAACTCGTGATTTGTGGATCACTTTCCAACTAGACTGTAACTATTCTAACGAGACTGGATCTGACCGGCGGAATATGTCTATCACAAAAGACAGTCAATCAGGCCAATATGGCTCCTTTCTAACACACCCCCGCAGTCGAATTGTCAGTAGACCGAACATTTAGACTGGACCGAAATTCCGTGAAAACAGAAGATGATAGTCATTTGGTGAAGATGTCAGCAAACTGAGACGTCGTAGGGGCATAAATAACGCGAATATCACTAAATGCAATACGCTCCCGAACGAAGTGTAGATTGATCTCCACATGCTTAGTGCGTTGGTGCTGAATAGAATTAGAAGACATGTAAACTACGCTAATATTGTCGCAGTACACCAAAGTTGTCTTGCACAAAGAAGTGTGCAGTTCAGACAACAGATGATGTATCCAAGTGACTTCAACGACAGCATTGGCAACCGCTCGATACTCAGCCTCTGCACTGGAATGAGAAACTATATTCTAGCACTTGGATAACCACGGGACCAAGTTGTCACCGAGGAATACCGCATATCCAAAGGTTAATTGACGGGTGTCAGGACAGCCAGTCCAATCAGTATCAGAGTAAACAACTAAGTCAGACTGAGAAGAGGGACACAAGAATAGGCCCATATGCAGGATACCATGGACGTAACGCATAATACGCTTGAGGGCAGCAAGATGAGGCTCCCGTGAGTCATGCATGTGAAGCCAGACTTGCTGAACTGCATAAGAGATATTTGGTCGGGTGAAGGTGAGATACTGAAGAGCACCCACGAGACTACGACAATCCATAGGATCAGACACTAGGGCGTCATCTGTAAGGAGCTTTGGATTCACATCAACCGGCATGGAGCAAGGTTACAACTAGATATGCCAGCACGGCCAAGAATCTCAATCATATACTGACGCTGCGAAAGAAAGAGTCTTGAATTTGTGTGTTGAACATTCATACCTAGAAAATGATAGAGAGTGCCCAAATCCTTCATGGAAAACTCCTGCCAAAGGGCGTCAATGATACGTCGGAGTAAGCCGGTAGATGAAGCTGTCAGTACAATATCATCCACATAAAGCAGGTGATAGACATTATCTTTGCCATGGTGATAGACGAAAATGGGCGTGTCTAACTTGGCTTCAACAAAACCGAGCTGTAGGAGGTGGGAGGCAAACCTGTTGGCCCATGCCCTTGGCGCCTGTTTGAGTCCATAAAGAGAATGGTTGAGGCGACACACTAATCAGGATGACTGGAATCCTCAAAACCAGAAGGCTGAGCACAATAACTGTCTCGGACAAGGTACCATGGAGAAATGCATTGTTGACATCTAACTGATGGATAGGCTAGGAGCGTTAGAGAGCGAGAGAGGACAATCCGTACGGTTGCTAGCTTGACGATGAGACTGAATGTCTCTGAAAAATCAACACCTAGTCGTCGTGTGAAACCCCAAAGAACCCAGCGAGCCTTATAGTGCTCAAGAGAACCGTCGACATTGAATTTGTGTTTGAATACCCATTTGCTTGTTACCACATTGGACTATGGTGGTCGAGGAATAAAATCCCAGGTGTGGTTGGACAGGAGCGCTGAGTATTCTGCCAACATAGCAGTTCGCTAATTCGGATCAGCAAGAGTGACACGGTAACTCCAGGGAATTGGTGACAGTTGGGCAGACTCGAACAAACAATACAGGCTGACGAAACCCACGCTTACAGCGCATGACCATGCTGTGTTGATTTGTCACGGGGGCAACTAGGATTACGCCAGGAGGAATAGGCGCTGGAGCCGAGGGACTGACAACCGCGGCTGGAACAAGTGGTACAGTGACGACCGGTGCTGGGGAAGACGATACTGGAGCCAGGCGCCGGGAATAGACCAAGTCCCAGTACCGACCTAGAGCTGGGGAAGTAGCTGGAGCAAAGGGAGCCGAGGCCTGCGAACGACCCCCACCTGCGAATGATGAAGGACCGGTGGGGAGCGCCGCAGGTGAAGGTAGGTCACCAGGCATGACTATCACATGCACCACAAGACACAGTGTCGTGTGATGCGATCTAGATGATGCACTAGGTGATCGACGCAACTCCAGGGGCACTGGCCGTATGTAGCGATGCGGTGATAGCGTCAGATTGTTCTGCAGAAGAAAAAGGCGATAGCGCGAGGGGAGCTAGCACTAGGTTAGAGGTATCCTCCAAAAAATCAAAGCCCACACGTGTGGGTGGAGAGGGATCCTCAAAAACCACATGACGTGTGATGATGATTTGATTTGTATGACGATCAAGAAAAAGATAACCTTTGTGATTTAGAGAATAACCGAGGAAGACACGTAGGGAGAAGCAAGGGGTGAGTTTGTAAGTGGTTGTGGTGGAAAGATTGGGGTAACAGTTGCAACCAAAAACCCTAAAATGCTCATAGGAGGAATGCAACCCGAATAGAGCAAAGTGAGGTGTCAAGAAATTAAGTGTTTTTATTAGAAGGATGTTAAGTAGGTAGGTGGCGACGCCGAGGGTCGTAGCCCAAAAAGTAGGAGGGATGCTAGCCTTAAATAACAGAGAGAACAACATTGTTAGTGGTGCAAATAATGCGTTCAGCTCTACCATTTTTGAGCGGAGATATAGGGGCATGATATTCGAAGATGAATGCCATGGGATAGGAAGAAGGTGCGAGCACGGAGGTTGTTGAACTCACGACCGTTGTCGCACTGAACTCCCTAAGTGGTGACCCTAAACTGTGTGCGGATATAAACAAAGAAGTTAGAAAGAGCGTTAAAGGTGTCAGACTTTAGACGCAAAGAAAATGTCCAGAGGTAATAATAACAGTTATCTAGAATAGCTAGATAATATTTGAAACTAGAAATGCTAGTGACAGGAGATGTCCAAAGATCGCAATGAATTAATTGAAAATTGTGTGTGGCACACGAAGACGAAACATGCAAGGGTAAGTGGGTATGGCGACCTAACTGACAAGCATGACAGAGAGTATCGCTGGCACTTTTATTACAAGGAATGGCTGAAGAATGTGCTAGTCTAAATAGGATGTCCTGTCCGAGGTGCCCAAGACGCTGATGCCAAGGTGAAGACGAGGAGGACGTATGGAGAGAAGCCACCAGTAAGCGTAAAGAGTAAAGGGGTCCAAAGCCGTCAGATCAGACGATTTCCTCCAAGTAGGAAGATCCTTCACAGAACAGTCAAACGGGTCAAACTCCATAGAACAGTTATTATCAAAAGTGAACTGGCGAACAAAAATAAGATTTTTAATGAGGTTTGGAGACATAGGAATATTATTAAGATGAAGCTAGGGAGAAAGATGTGTAACACCAGTGAAAGTAACTAGAATGAGATTCTAGTTATAGCCAACAATGCTAGAAGGAGGGTGACAAGAAGGGGCAATGTTGTGAGAAAGAATACCAACATCGGAGGTCATATGATTGGTGGCACCAAAATCAAAATACCACTCATGCTATGGTGGCTATTGCAGAGTCATAGTCTGAAATTTGACCACTAGTGCCTGTGTATCCCATCCTAGAGCCGTTGGTAGGCACAACGACACGGAAGGAGACAGGACCCCCCACTGACCAACCCACTGTTCATGCGGACCAGCGAGTAGGGCATGGGGTGGCTGGACTAACCCAACTAGAGAACGAGGCGCCTGCGGCCTAAGCCACATTTGAATAGATCCGAACCATGGGTTGAAGACAGTGGGTCGCATGCCATTAGGAGCCTGTCCTGTGGGATTGCTGAGAGCAGTATAAACAAAACCGACTCCAGCATTAGAAATCACGCCAACGCCCGTCCTAGCACCCGCGCCACGCCTACACTGCCACCTTGCCACCGAAGCCTCCGCGACCACCTCGTCAACCATGCTTACCACGTTGTTGGTAGAAGCCGCCGCCGAACCCGCCACCAGAGTTGCCGCTAGGAGTCCCCAGTTGCGAACGAGCTCGATATCTAACCGGCGAAACAGTTGACGGCAAGTAGGGCGATGGCGACTTGAGTCCGCCTGTTCTAAAGGTAGCAAGAGCTATGGTGGGGGAGGTCTTATCCATGGTGAGTTCTTCCAAGCGCAGGTCGTCTCGCACCTACAGGAAGGAGGGGAATGGATTGTTGCGGCAGAGATGGAGCTCGATGGCGGTGAAGCGCTCGTTGAGACCTCGGATGATGTTGAAGACGAGGGTGTGGTCGGTGATATGTTCGCCGAGGTAGCGAAGGTCCTCGGCCATCCGCTTGTAGCGACAATGGTACTCAGCGATGGGGAGTTCTCTCTGCTAGAAGGAGTGAAACTCTTGGTTAGCATAGAGAGTGCGGATTGTACGATTCCTAAGGAACTTAGACTCGATGGCAAGCCAAGTCATATGAGTGGTGCCGCACTGGGAGATGGTGTCGGCGAGGTAGTCGGAGATGGTCCCGAGCAGCTAGGTGTGGATGACACAATCCATGCGTACCCAGTCTGGGGAGTGGGGCGCGGTGTCGTCAAAGAGGATGTGGCGCTCCAAGGAGAACTTCCCAACGGTAAGGAGGAATGACTCGCGCCACCGAGCATAGAAGTTGGAAGTGGCGTCGAGAAGCAGCGACACAAGAGCGCGGATGTTTTGCACGACGATAGCCTGGGAGTGTAGGTTCAAAAGGGTGGTTGCCTCGTGTTGAAGAAGGACGGAGTCGAGAGCAGTAGTATCGCCGCCTGTGACGGAGCCGTCGTCTATGACGGTGTCTTCTTCACAGTGCAGCTCCGCAACTGCGCATTCTCTGGCAGTACGGTCAAGGGTGTCGTGAAGGCGGGCGTCGGCCACGTCGCGCTCAATTTGGGCAAGAGCGGCCTCACGTTCTACTTCTGCCGTACGGGCGAGAGGAACATTGCAGACGCCTTTGGTCACGCGCTCGTGATCCTCCTAGGCAGCTACGTCGATGGCGACGGGAGGGTGTTAGAGAGGATCTTCCAAGGCAGCAGTGCGAGTTTCCTAGACGCGCTAGAGCAGCGTCGGCTAGATCCATCAATCGTCGCGACGGAGAAGAGAAGTTGTCGCAGCGGCGGAGATGGTGGCACTGGAGAGGTAGGCGCGCTGGGCAGCGGCGCCAAAGGGGATGGCACGCTGGGTTGGCACTAGGGTGGCGCGCGAGATGGCGGCGCTAGAGAGG
This sequence comes from Oryza coarctata, assembly GCA_030770085.1. Lineage (NCBI taxonomy): Eukaryota > Viridiplantae > Streptophyta > Magnoliopsida > Poales > Poaceae > Oryza > Oryza coarctata. Next base: position 15,026,498 of record CM061471.1, read on the forward strand.
AGAGCGCATAAGACGTCGGTGCAGGAGAGATGGCGCATAGGACAGCAGCACAGGAGAAGAGTGGCGCATTAGACAACGGCGCCAAAATTGTGTCGTGCTGGTGACGCCGGAGAAGAGTCAGCGGTGGTGAGCACGACGTAGAAATGGCAGTGGAAAGAGCAGATAATTATCTGTGCTCTGATACCAGAAAATCAGAATTCAGTAGTGCATACATCGATCTGTGTTGTGGGTACATATAGAAGTGTACGGATCCACAAAACGTGGTCACCACATGACAGGAGACCTGTGATCTGTGGATCACTTTTCAACTAGACTGTAACTATCCTACCGAGACTGGATCTGGCCGGCAGAATATGCCTGATACAAAAGACAGTCAATCAGACCAATATGGTTGCTTTCTAACACAAATCAATAGTTTCGATGTAGAACCTAGTTGTTGGTTTGCAATATATGCCTTCAATAATGAAATGGTAAATATCAAAGTCAATTGTTTATACCTCCAATGGCTAATCCCGTGATACAGTCACGGTGAGCAAGCAGAGTTGAAGAATTGTACAGTCCACCACATTTTGGCTCATCCATTCCCGCTGCACCAATTTCTTCATTGTTTATGATACCACTGCTGTTTGCATCATCTGGAGTTGAATGTTTGTCATCTGAATACTGAGAGGGCTGCATTGTATCATCTGACTCAACATCACCAAAGTCAGAGCACATTGAGGACAACTCCCCAAGGAGCAAACACATAAAACTCTTTTGAGCTGCAAAATCAACACTAGGAGTCAACGCTTCAATGGAATTCATCAAAGAACTGTTAATACATTTCCAGACATCAGCAATTTCTGGACGGCCTTCCGGATCATAGTTCAAACATGACACTATGGTTGCAGACCAAGGTTCCATACGTGTGCCAACCAATGAAGCGTCAAGTCTGGTAAGCACTTCATTCTTCCAGTCATCATATGACCCATCAGTATTCCATCCTGCTGCAAGCTGCTCATCCCCAGTTACAAGCGCCACCAATAAACAACCCAGCAACCAAGCATCCGAACTAGGCCCTAACAAGCCATTGAATTCATGATCCTTTATCTGCAACTTGTCATGCACCACCACCGCCACCTCAGGAGCCATGAAGGGCTTGGACTTGGACGAGCAAACCCCTGCCCGAACTCCTCGGCACAAGGCCAAAGCCTGATTCAAGTCGAGCAGGCAGTGCCCAAAGCGATCAAGGCAGAAGCAGTCCAGCCCTAGGCACCCCAGCACCAGCTCCTCGCCGTGCAATCCCATAAACGCTTCACAGACCTCCATCCCGACAGCTCTGATCCAAGACATCATCTCCTCTCCGCGGCTCCCCTCCTTCAACAAGCAGGAGACTCCGCGGGAATGCCGTTCGGAGATCAGCCACAGCGGCGCCGCCTCGGGGCCCATCCAGACGCCGTAAACCCTGCAAACCCGCCGCGCCAATCGCGCCGATACGGCCACCAAATCGATCACTTCCTCCCTCGCCGCGGCGCTCAGCGCGTCGATCGCGGCGACCACCCGCGACGCGTGGCTGGGCCGGTAAAACGGGGACTCCTGCTTCGGCCCCCCGCCAGCGGGGGTTTCGATCGGGAGGAGGCTTACGGGGTGGCCCCGCGGGCAGAACCACAGGGCGCCGAGGTCGGAAGCGAAGGACCCGATGGCGAGGCCGGCGGGAGTGGGTCCCGGAGACGATGACTTTAGAGGCGAAGCGGACTCCGGGAGGACGGCGTGGCGGAAGCGGGATAGGAGACGAGAGTGGTCTGCGTGGAGCGGGAGATGGAGGGGAGGCGTTGCCGCCGCCACTGCGGCGGCAGCGGTGCGAGAACGGGAGGGGTTTGGGAGCGAGGGGAGGAGGGAGATGAGGGCGAGGTTTTTGGGGAGGGAGGAGGGTCCGAGAGCGCGGGAGAAAGGGACGCACTGGGAGCATAGAGGGCAGCGGAGCGAGGAGGCGGAGGCGGAGGCTGGAGGGAGGGAGGCGATGCAGGGGCCGCAGAGGGAGTGGCCGCATGGGAGGACGCGCGGCGCGGCGGAGGCGGCGTCGAAGGGGGAGAGGCACACCGGGCACTCGGGCGGCTCCGCATCCGGCGGTGGGGGTGGCAGTGGCGGTGCGGCGCTCGCCATGGCCACCTCTTATGCTCGGCCGGGGTCAGCGTAGGGGAGCAGGGAGCTCACCGGCGTCGCCGCGAGGAGTTCGGCCGCGGTGTCGCGGACTCGTTCGTTTTGACGAACGGCCGGAGCACGGGAACTCGCCAAGTAGGCCGGCCGAGGAAGGGAGGTTGACTTCTGATGTGTGGGCCGAGACTGGAATTTTTTTATATTTTTTAATATTTAAATAATATAGTTTTTAAAAAAATTTATAGATATATGTTTTTTTAAATATATATATATATATATGCCAAGAGGACGTGATATCTCACAACCAGTTAGCCCCAGTTAAGGATAGGCTAAGAGGGTAAAAAAATTGTAGTCGGTCTCCTAGTCGCTCTGGGTGTATTTTAGGAAGCCGTCTGTAAAATACCGTGATATAAGGTATCCCCTTGCTGTCTTTTGCTATGATGTTTTTTCATAAGGGATCATCTGCAATTATATATATGGTCCCTTATCGTCCTCTATTAAGGTATTTTTATTCTAACTATATAAATGCCTAAAAGAAAAAAAAGACTTTGAATAAATCTATTTTTATTTAGAGATTTAATTGTATTAAAAATTAGGAGTATGTAGAAAATATAATTGAGATGTGTGAATTATGCAAGAACTCAGTGTTAATATGAAAAAATCATTACATAAGTAGCTGATATTTTATAGATTCCATGTCTTTAGAAGTTCATTGATAACTAGTTGCTAGGACTTAGAAAGTCATCAAAAAGTAGCGCCTACATACAGAGGTGTTGTACCTAGTGTATCTTAGTTGATACTAATCTCATACCAGCACGCACATGATGTTTACTCCTAACGCTCCACAGCTGCACATAGCTAGTGTGTAAGATGCATACCCTAGACATTATGAACATGACTTCTTTTATGGTGTGAATCAATCAATTTTTTATATCTCAGTTAAATATGTTATGCCTCTTACATATGACGTGTCATTTCAACGCTGACCCACAGGTTAATAATGAGCTTAAGGTTGTGTGTCGATGGCTAGAGATTGGAGTTGTGCTAACGGAGGGTGAGCAGAGAATTACCTTTGACAGAATACGTAACACGATACACACTATCCTCCGTGCTCTCATCTATCGTACCACCGATGTGGTTTATCCCATAGCAGCGGCAGCAGCAGGAGTCCACCCTATAGGAACGTAGTGCATATGTAATTTTGACTATCTACCGCTCAAATATATTGCTTTCTTCTTATCATGTGACGCCATTGTTAATAAAGTATACTCATTATAGTTTTTGTTACCTATAACTTATTTTCTCTATAGCAGGGACGTCAACACAGGTGTCGGAGACATTGACATAAGGGTTTTTAGGTTTTGTCAAATGATATATATTTTCATTCGATTAACGATTTTTTGTTTGTATTGCTCAACTATTTTTGTCATAGGGTTTTAGGTTACACCGCTATAGATCTCCATAGTCATCAGTGGATCTAGGCATGCTACCTCTAGATGGACTCATAACTCCTTCGATCACGATTATCTCAAGACATGCTCGGCTCCTCCTAACTTACATGAGCTCCGCTACTACACGTAGAGGAGCCACATGCTTTGACTTCTTTACGGTAGGTCCATGTTAGCCATGGCATCTTTAACTAATCGTCTCACCTACTCTTAGGGCCACATGCGAGCGCAAGGAAGGAGAATGAAGAGGGACAGGGCAGATCTCAGGGTAGTAGTACGTTATGTCATTTGTACTTACTATTTATTCTACTTTGTATTTACTGTTTTAGCTCTATAATGGTTGCTAAACATGCTTTTAGTAAGAATCTAAACTAGAGAAGTGATCATTTAGCTTGGAAAGATATGATCGTCCGTTCTACATGTGATAATTGATGCTAGCTTACGATATCTTGGGACCTTAACACTCAGATTTTTCTAATACTGAGATTGTATGTCCATGTTTTTTCAATTATTATTTATCACAATATTTTCTTCGAATTAATACTTTCTTCCATATACATCTCTCTAATTTGCTTCAATTTTATTATCACCTATATTTTTTTCTACAATAACCATAAAAAATATGTGAATTCAAATAGATAGAAATAAAAAAATCACTGTATAATTCTAAATGCATCATATATATAGGTTGAAATAATTGAATAATACGTACAGGTTAAATAGAAATACGAGTGAAAAGTCACCTTCTCTAACAACAGGTAACTACAAGTGATCGATACATGATGATATCCATAGTTTACAAAGAGGCGTCATTAACATATTACTTACATTATTTACGTTGTATTATTTATATTGCATATATCATTTATTTATAACATGTAAAAGTAGTCATATAATGTTTTACTATTGTTATCTATTAATCGTCTGATTCTCTAATTAATGGTGTAATATTTTTCTATTATTAATGCTAAATTTAGTCATATCAATTATCTTGTCTATATATTCCTAATTTTTTTACAATTAAATCTTTAAATAAAACTAGATTTATTTAAAATCTCTTTTTTTTCTTTTGTTTTTTTAGGGTTGGAAAAAAAGAGTGATAAGAGGACAGCATTATTTTTATAAGTGGTCTCTGAAGAAAAAAGAACACCACAGTAAAGGACGACATTATAAAAACAATATGCCTCATTCTTCCTAGTATGTCCTACAATATAAAAAATACTATTAAAAATTTTACAATTAGGTCATCAATTTATAGGCATCTAGCCTACCATTAATTGGAATAGAGATCCACAGCCGCATTCTTCCTCGTGTGTCCTACAATAGAAAAAATACTATTAGAAATTTTACAATCAGGTCACTAGGCATCTAGCCTACCATTAATTGGAATAGAGATCCACGGACGATTGAGGACTTTAAATAAAAACTCATTGGGATATATATCTATAATTTTTTTTAAATATATTTTTTATAAATATTTTTAATAAAAAAATTATCAAGACTGTGAGAGTGAGAGAGTGAGGAGACCAGATCACCCACACCCAACTAAAAAGAGGCCTTATGCGAATTCCGTATAGAACTAAAAAAAACTGCTAAATGGCCTATAAAAAAATTACATAAATTGCATCCAAAATAAATTGCAGAACATGCCTCTAAAAAACTCACAAGAGACCCGATTTGACAACAGAATGATTCACATAACACTTTCTGTGAATATATCCATACCTGAAAAGTGGTTCACATATATATTGACGATGTAGATTACAAAATTAGGATTTTCTCAATTTACAGTCTAAGAGCGGAAGAAAAAAAATACAATCTAAAGATAAAACCATCTACATTGCAGACTACCAGAGTGAAGTGCAGAACTAAACTAGAACAGCAACAGTAAAAATGAAACCGGCTAGACCAATGCTATTACAAATAGTTTTATAAATACACCTCATTTTCAGGATCAAACATGATCGTCAAGAATTGAGTGGTTGCTCAGAAACCAATAAGCTCCGAGTGCATCCCAGTAGCAATCACCTAGCTAGTGTGTTTTACTATGTAGGTTATCAACGACCTTTGCCGATGATTTATTTTGTTATCCAAAGCTATGCCAGCACGGTCAGAACGTTAGCTGCAGCTCGGGCGACTGTCGCTGCTTGGAATGCCAAGCAGAGTCTGGGGAAGGGTGACCTTTGCCTCATCTGCACGCTTTGCCGGCTTCTGTATTTCAATACCATGATGCAGTTCGGCAGCCGTCGGTGGGTTAACTTGCCTATCCTTGGAGTCTATTTTTCGTTTCTTCGTGCTGGTAGAATTCCTGTTACCGTCCGATCCTGTACCAACACTCCTTTCACGAACTTTGTCGACATTTCTGCTACTCTGACTATGTCCATGGTTAACCACAGGATACATGGTATGGGTGCTTGTCACAATTTGCTGGGCCTGTGCAGATTGTGGGGTGGCAGGGTCGCAATCACGCAACTTGGCAGCAGCAGCCAGCCTTCTCCTCTTCATCCTCTGGTCATTGCGGACCTGAATGAAATGATTGGTTTAAATGGGGTACTGTAAAATAGGATAATTTGGAAATGTACACTAATGACTTATACGCTCGCTTTCCTTTCATTTCTTCTTCATATGATTAGGAAGGGTGAAATTAAGACATGGTTAAGCTAAAATGACATTCACGCCTTAAGAGAAGATCTTTCACCTTCCTTTGCCTGTATAATAAATTCCTTCGCTCCTTTGATCTAGAAATAGCATCTCGAATTCCAACTTTATCCATGTCACCGTGTGGCCATAAATCAGCAAGCTGGTGCAGAAACAGCGATATTGTAATTTGTATGAGCATTATGGACAAGTATAATTGCATTCGCTAGGAGAACTGGAGAAGTTGTAGAAAAATGCACTCGGTAACAGAACATCACCAAAATACCAAATTCATATGCTCAGAAATTTATAGGGTGACTAAATTTAAAGTTGCTGAAAGAAAACAAATCCATTATAGAAATTAACAGGGGTGCACATTTACTTGGATAATTATGAATAGCTAAATAAATAGTTAAGGAACTAAAGGCATTGTTTGGCAAACTTGGATACGTAAACAAACTAAGCAATCATACAAATGCGAACTATGTTGGTTTGCTTAGAGACACTTTAAAATAAAGTAAGAGGTGCTATCCTTGACACAACAGACCAAACAATTTGTTTTCTGGACTTTGCAGCCTCTTATCCCAACATACATAAGCAGGTCAGCATTAAAAATTTACAAATATCAAAGTGAGTACTATCAAGAAAATAAAGTTCATGATCAAGAATCTAAGGAGTGCAACTGCATAGTGAATCAGGACTGGAAGGTTGGAATTTTCCAATCCATTGATTCATGTCGCAACACTCAAACAGACAAAAGGTACATTTAAATGTAGAGGAGTTTTTGAAGAAATGATCTAATGGAAGCATTATGATTGTATTTCCCAAATATTGAAACCTGAATTAATCACAGAACAAAAAAGAAGTGTGGTAAAAAAGGCAGGATAGTACCTCTAGATACAACTTTCGACTCTGAGGGCCCTTATCTTCATCCATACCCTGAAAAGCATGCATTACTCATGCTAGTTAAGCATAATCACAATTTGTTTAAATACATGGTTTTGATCTTCCAAGTGATACTAAATACAAAATAAGTAAAGGATAAACGATAAGTAAGACCCTGTGTAAGCCTAGTTCTAAACCAACTCTAAATAAACAAATATCCTTTCACCAACATACACATAAAAAACCGGACAAAAGGTAAAATAAAATAGAGAAAATGTCTCTATTGCTGAAGTCTTTCTTTCAGCACCTCCACAGCAATTGAGAAAATGGCACTGACATTACAATTATCATTTAAGTAAACATGATTACATGCTTATACAATTATACCTCAACATACAGATCATATAGGTCACAGATCCTGTCCTCCAATACAGCATCCATAACAGATTTTCCTCTCAAGGCCCTTCTGTCATCGTTAGTAACAGCATCCTGAAAGCCATCTGTAGATTCATCCTTATGTTCAGTACCCTGAAAGCATACCAATATAAGAGCCCCTACTAGCAAAGCTTTTGATCAGAATGAAGACTCAAATAAAACGCAATGTGTATGAAAATAAAGCAGATTACACCACTTTACTGACAGTGTAATTTCACCTTAGGTTTGGTGCCTAGACGTGCTTTGACCATTTCATAGATCTCCATTTTGACTTGTTGCAATTTCCCAGCCTTCTCTTGTTTAGCACATAAACCTGATTGAACCAGTTCTTTCATGTTTCTCTGTGCCAAAAATATTTGATAAGTAAAAGCTTTAAAACTCGCCCTACCAACACAATGAAAAAAAAACTGTCAACATATATTTATTCTACTGCACTTACTAAAGAGTAACAAAGCCCATGCCTGCCAACACATAACAAGAGCAAATCCTGAGATGCAACCCCCCCCCCTAAAGATTTCATCATGCCAACGGAACCCACATAGTCAGAATATAAGAATTGTTCAACAAACCACATAAAAAGAGTCAACATTAATGCCTGTACTAGTGTCCAAAGCCTACAAAATAGATGCATAAAGAACTAGACAAAAACAGTGTCTATCTCTTGTTACTTATACTAGCACTCGTTTACATATCTGAATGAATCTACAGGCTACCTTTATCATTGGATGATTTACTGATCACAACATCCTATGATTTTTTTTTCAATGTTCAAGAAATAAAGACCATTTCCAGACAGACAGAACAAACAATCCAGAATTGGAAAAGCAACAAAAGATACAATCTTTTTTTTTAAAAAAAATGAAATGCATGGAAGTAATCGGGCAGAAATATAATCATAATGCCATGCATGAACAGGCATACATCAAACTAATAATTGTAATATGCCCCTACCACACTGGACATGACAATCACTACCTCTACTCACCTTCAGTGTCCTACGGTGCACAAGGTGGCCAACTATGCCCATGAGGCGATTGATCAACTCATTTTCTGGGATTTTTCCTTGATTTGCCTGCATTTGTCAAGATTCTGCCATTATGTGTTGCCTAAGAAGTTCAAATTGCCACTTGCCAGTACTTGTATTAAAAAGTTAGAATACAACATTTGCATTGGAATACAGAAAACAAAGGTTGTACTTCTTCAAGCTTCTCTATTCACATAATCAACTGCAGCAGCGCAGGAAGTTAATGTATGAGTGAATGCATCTCCGTAAACCCTCCAAATAAACCTAGCGATTACATCGACACATGCATTCTATATCAAGTTTCAAATCTAACAAATATTGAACAGACACAGTCACGCTCTATTAGCCTTAGAAACATTGCTACAATTACAGTTCGGGGGAAATTTTTTTAAAAAAGTTGCTGAAACAGATAGGTAAATAAATGCTCACATAGTTCTTTAGAAACAGCTAGGTGAGTAAGTGATGGTACGATTGCAGGCACTTAAACATCAAGTGGATAGTATTCAAATCTCAACAATAAAATACAAATGTCAGATATTAAGTGGGACGTAAGTAAACAAAGGCACTTTACTATAAGGTAAAATAGGGTGTGCTACCACATACCGATAACCTCGCAACCTTAGCAAGTTTTTGTTTTACTTCTTGTGGCAATCTTCTTTTAACTGCTACCTGGCAATTTGCCTCAGCCTCATGTACATCAAGAATCTGAGGTTTGTCTGTGAGGATGATTCCATGCAACAAAAGCCAAAGTTAATTACAAAAGTGCTTTAGAAATATATCCACCATGATATATAAGGTTTAATAATAAGATACACACATTCAGCGACAATGTTTTGGAGGTCACGGATAGCTCGCTCAAGTCTGGTACCCTTGGTCTTGGTACCTGAATCTTCTATACGGCTTCTTGTGGACATGTGCTGAAAATGGAATACAGAATATCAAAAAATAAAATTAGGGCATAATTGTCTCGACAGCATTATAGCAGTTGACAGACAACACATTTCATGACACCTCCTAAACATGCCGCATGTGCCGTGTAGCAGTTTTTTCTGTTTTCTTCCATGTCTTATATTGGAATGTTTTTGTGCAGAATTATTAGTGTCATGTGCTTTGGGGATGAAAAGATAAATATGGATTGCACCATGCTCACAAGTCACAATACCAGTTTCCATGGTTCTTACCATTGTTTCTGTTGAATATATGTTACTGGCAGTATGCAAGCCAGAATATTGACCGACATTATATTTATCTTTGTGGCGCATTTTCTTTGATAAATCTTGATTCACCCCATTATAAGTTTTTTTCTGTTGGAGACCAAGATGTCTTGGAGCATCCTTGTCCCAGTATGCTGGATAAGGGTATTCAAATGTTTCAGCTCCAGACTTGTGAGCATTACTAGTATTCTTCCCTGTTTGCAGAGTGCTTCTTTTATAGTCTCTTAAAGGCATGCTCATGTATGAGGAAGAACCCGGAGCAAATTCCTTGTTATTTTCAATATAAGAACTTGATGAGTCTTTTTGTCTCCGTTTCTTTGGTTCAACAGTCTGTACTGAGCCAAACTCACTGCAAAAGAGGGTGGAAGCATGTCATGTTTCATTGCATCCTATAGCGGAATATATGTAATGCATATTGGCAGGGAGGCAAAGATTGCTGCTATGTTATAAGTATACCATCCCACATGATATCATTCTGAATAGCTAGTCATGAATATGAAACCGCATAGTGCCTTCTAGAATCATTTGGTGGGGTTATTTGATGCATAACTTGCCCAATACCATAGCTACAAATTTAAAAAAAAAATACGAAAATTACACTGGTTCCAATTTTCCTTTGTTCACAAAATAACCATTGTGCTTGGTTGCCAAATTGTCAACTTCAAAATATTCATCCTGTGGATAAAAAACAACAGAGCAATCAGAACACTGGCTATCATTCTCAACATGTCTAATAATAATGATACAAAAAAAGAACCATTGAGATGTTCTAAACAAGGCTAGATATATGCAGCAAGAAGCATGTAAGTTCACACTTGGTTTGCATATGAATTAGTGTAAGTAGTCAAGTTCTTCCAGCCATATAGATCATACTGTTTTTGCAAAAAGTAGCAATTTTTATTGCTCCAACTTGAGTGAAATGCCATATTGAATTCAAGATAATAAACCTTCATTCTTCCTAACACTAGACAAATAGCTCAATAAAAAAAAGATTAAAAGAGCATGCCATTCTCAGCTGTTCTTCAAAAATAGCACAAGGAATGGTAGCCAAGAACTCAAGATTGTTATTTATGTTACGTATAACGGGCTAGCAGCACATATGCAGAATGCATGGCAAAACAAATAGTAACATGCTTAACTCAAAGTACTACAATGTCAGTATTAAGTAGTGCTTAGGTCAGACGAAACAATGAAAAAAACATTTTATTAACAATACATTATAGAATATCAATTAAATTGAAAAACTAACCAACTCATCATCATCAATAAACGAATCTTCTGTGTCATACTGATCATCATCAGGCACATCGTCCAAATCTTCCTCGTCACTACTATTTTTGCCCTGGCAGAGTAAAGGGTGTAGACAGAGGTAAGCACCTTTCATACGCACAATGTAGAAAGTAAAATGAATTTCCTCTCTGATAACAACACCAAGTATTTCTTACCATGTAAAGGCGCTCAATTTTCTCAATAACTGCATTGAACCGATTTGATTGCGCGCAGTCATTTTCTGTAGGATGTGTCTGATTCAAATATGGTATGGCCATAATGTCAAATACAATATATTATTTCAATTGCAATAAAAAAACCTAGTTGATCTGTGTAATCATATGTGAAGACAACCACAAGTTAGGCTGATTTAATCCAACAAATGGGTAAGGGTAATGACCGCCTGCAAATGAGTAAGCACAACAACCACCTATTGGAATGTGTCTGATACAAGTTCCTACAAAATATAGGAATTATTGCCTAGTAGTTTACATGGCAATGTCGAGGAATTGATATCTCGCTTGTATAGGAATTATTGCCTAGTAGTTTACAAAATTCCTGTATCTCGCTTGTATAGTAGTTTGCATTAATCATCTTATCAGGCAATGTCGAGGAATTGATATATCATTGTTACATCATTGCTAGACAGTGCACATACTGAAGATCTACTGTATGCCTAAACCCCTTCCATAATTCTGGTGTGTCATCAAACCAGACCGGCAATAGTGATTCTGCTCACAGAAAAAAGCTTGACAAGTTTGCATGGCATTTGTAGTTCTTACATAGATAAGTAGCAAGGTCTTGAGATCTTATCGGTTTTGAAAAACAAGTCTTTATAACTTGACCTTCTTCCCCCAAATGATATTATTTCCCATTGATCAGTAATCAACATAGCAGCAGTAGTCAACTATTCAAAACGAGAGATAGTGGCAATGTAATAGACTACCAGTTTAAGATGTTAGAAGAAATGAGGATGCAAAAAGGGTGCAGCCCGATTACCTAGGGGGGAAATCCCAACATCAAGGTAAAGCTGGTGACCCCTGACATGGTGACAGCCAATCTGGCATTGAGAAAGGATATATTTTGATGCTCTAAAAAAAGAAGCAGAGAAGCATATTCTTTTCACCTTGCAATTTGCAAAGGTGCCCGCGGCAACAGGTAATGGATGCTTTCCTTTATGTTAAATCTAGCTTTTGCCGTAACTTCTCGATTTCTCTATTGCAAACTAACGTTTTACTGTCAACGCTCGCTCTGCATTTGGCCTCACCAGGATACATAATTTTATTTGGCATTTTCGTAGAAATCGTATTTAGCTAATCGCTGATTAAATAATCATAATCAGACCTCCCCACTCCCACACAAAATCCCCGCAGTTTGCAGACTTGATCAGCCGAAAAATTGCACGCAAAATAGGCAAGGAAGACAGATATCGGCATAAACCGAAATAAACATGTAAGGAGCACGAAACCCTACCGCACCAGGTGGTCCAGGGAGGAGGCCGACCACTGGCTGTGACGCCGCGGCCGGCAGCGGGGACGGCAAGGCAGCTCCGAGATCGGCCTCCTTGAGCATCTTCCTCCACGACACAATGGTGGTCTCCCCAGGCCTTAGCTCCACGGAGAACACCCGCCTCCCTCCCCTCCCCTCGCCCCCGCTTGCCCCCTCACCCGTCGCCACAGCCGGGGCCACAGCAGGCGCTGCCGCAGCCACCGCGCCGCGGTGCGCGGCCGCCACGGGGGCCCTAGCATCACCCGCCGCCACCGGCGGCTTCAGGGTCACCGTGGCGGGGGCAGGGGGGCGCGGAGCGACCACGGGTTCGCCCATGGCAGCGGGGACCTGCAGGACCGGCGGATCGCGAACCACAGGAGGCTAGCGCATCCAACTGAAGGGGATTGCGTTGGGTCCGGGAGCGGCCCGGCGGCTCCGGCGGTGGTTGGTCAGGGGTGGGAAGTGAGTCGTGGCGTGGCGTGGCGCGCGGGACACGGGGATGGTACTTGCCAGTGCAGGCAGGTGAGGAGGCCGACGACGGGTTTGGCTTGGGGATGCCCGTCGTAACGCCGTGACGGCCGTGGATTTTCTCGGCTCTCGCCGTCGCCGTTTGTTTCCTCTTTCTGTGCTGTACTTTCCCAAATCTAACCAACACGGAAGCCCATATGTAAGAGCCCATATTTATTCTGAACGAAGAAAGCCCAGCAAACGGCCCAGCCCAACTATGGCAAGTGGATAACGAGAAGGAAGATAAATCTGAGACCATTGAATAGAAACGGACGGCGGATACGTGCTACTGCACACCCGTGACTTAGCTCCTCTCCTCCTCTCTCCTCAAACAGGCCGTGCGCCGACCACCGTCAGAGCACCCTCTCTCCTCCTCCTCTCTGCCTCCGACCACCGTGCGCGTCCGCTGTCTCCCCCTGTAAACCTCCACCCATTTCCTGTATCCCCCTCTCTCCTCTTCGAGAGATTACTTTGCTCGACTGTGCTGCTGCTCATGCAGCAAAGGGGATCAAGAGCAGGGGCAGGGTCCAGTGGTGGAGGTAATCAATTAATCGATTCGGGTAATGCGGGGCAGCTAGCTAACCTCTCTATGCATGGCCGAGGCCTACGAGCTGACACGCCTAGGGCCACTTGATGGCCGCCGGATCTGCAAGAACCATCTTACAGAGCCAGCGCCAGAGCCGAGCGACGTCGGAGGGGAAGAAGAAGAAATCAGGGGGAGTAGTTTAGTGCATTGAGGACTAGTTTTATTGTGCATTTAATTGGCTAACTGCGACGATGCTGATTTTTTGTTTTTCAACACCGTGTACTCTTGATGCAGTTCCCTGTAGGTTGTATCCATGCTTGTTGCTCTTCTGATTGATATAGCTATTGTTTACTGATTTCATCTATGTTAGTATAACCGTTCTTGGATTTTCAGGGGAGTTGCCAGATGAAGACCCAGAACATGGTGAACAGATCATCATGCAGCAAGAACAAAGTGTTTGGCAGTCTTCCTGTTGAAAATATCCCAGAAATAGATCCAAGTTACAGGCTTTTCTTGGAACATCTGAGGGAAGATGGGAACGGCTATGTACTTGATGCGCCAAGATGGGATCATGGCTGGCCTGTTTTCCTAAGATATCCAGAAGATCATGCGTCCAATGGAGATGCTAAGTCCAAATCCGGCACAAATGCCCCAAACGGTTCATTGCATAGATGCCAGTGTAATCCAAATGGCGAGGGACCTGGTGTAACATCAGAAAAGGCTGGCAATGTAAATGCAGTGCATTCTTTTTCACCAGGTACATCATTTGTGATGGAGACATCAGAAATTGATGAATCATATGCTACATTTCTGAGGCTTCTGAAGATCAAGGATGGTCTCATGGTTATTGAGCCAGAACCAGGCGTTACCATTGTATATGGGCAAGCAGAGGAGACACCAGCTGGATATGATGAATTGAGAATAGCCACTTCCACAAATGAAAGATATTCTTTGATGACTACACTTGAAAACATGGATGAAGAGAATGCTATGAATACAGATGGAGATGGGCTTGGGAAGATTAATAATTCTACATCTGAACGTGAAATGGATGACCTTGCTTTAGAGGACATGGGTGGTCAGGATCTAGTCTGCATAGATGAGCATGGATTTCCACTTTATACTGAACTTTCTGATTTAAACGTGAGTCATTTGTCTGCTTAAGTTCAATTGGCAATATCTTTAATGGTGTTTTATTTATTCTGTACATTACTTCTTGGACCCAGGTATACGGAGATGATCAAGGGGAACCTCTTGCTCTTAGTTGTGGCATTCCCTCTACATTTGATGAAAAACTTAATGCTTTTTTAAGTAAGCCATATGACCTAAATGAATATAAAGAGCTTTTGAGAAAAGCCACAGATCGTAAGCTTGTGAGTAGACAGAGACACTTGCGAAATGCATCCAAGCCCTATGCCACAAGGGCAGTTGGGCTGTCATTTCTTGATCACTACCCAGGTAATCATTAAATTCTGGTCGATAATTTCTTAAGCCTCATGTCCAGGTGCTTGATTTGGACCTAAATTTGAGTGTTGTTGGCAAGCATTGACACCGATTGTACATTATATGATCTAGTAGCATCACTTAATTAATCTATGCTCCAGCCTGTAGTAGTATACTAGTACTGATTAACTTTCAAGGCTTTTGTCTTTTCCCAATTTCAAGGATCAGTGGAATCCATTTGTTAAGTCAATAGGCTTGACTTCTGACTAGTTCATTACCGCAAGCCCACAATAAAATTAGACATAGGCACATATCACAGAGAAAAAGAATTCTTAAATTTTTATTACTAGCTTACCATTGAAGATTAATTGTATTAGATATGATGCCAATTTCACTCATGATTCATTTTTGGATGTAAAATATATTAGCGACATCCATGCATTTGTGAATAACATTTCTCTGGTAGCAGTTGTTGAAGTCTGTGATTTTATGCCACAATGTATAATTGCATATTGCAAGTTACTTGGTGCTTCACATAAGCCAGATTGACAGATTCTGCTTAGTTCTTGATTTGTTTTATTAAGACTAATGTTTGGTCTCTCATACAGATCTAGCCATACAAATAGATTCCGCTGACTCTGATGAGAGAAAACTGTGCCTCCTGCGAAAATTCTTCTTCTGGTTGGAGGTGATCTATGTTAATTGTCCCCTTTTTTTGTTTGCATATTATAATGATCTCTAAACTACCCTAGAAGTGAAATTGAGATTTAATGTTCCTCATTTGACTGTAGAATGCTATGGCTGAACATCTGTCAAAATATTGGGTGCCTGTCTCTGTAATACTGTTTATATGTGTGTGTGTGTGTAATTCCTTTTATGGTGCAATTTGCTAAAATGGTTTCATAATCGGCCTATGAAATACATTAAAAAAGGTACAGTTTCCACTACCATTTTTCACCGTATTGACATAGACGGAACTAGTATGATCTCCTTCGGTGCATGTTACTTCTTAATCTGGATCAGATACTAGGCAGAGTACTATTATTTGAAAGATCTGGCCACTAACCAATGAATGCTCACAGCAGAACTCGAGTGAACAAGAATGATGTTCTCAATGTAAATTTGTTCTTTTGTTTGGGAATTAAGGAATAGCTATGCTAAAGACATTAATAAGTTATAAACTGTTCCTAAAGCCAAAATTGTTTTCATTGTTTTCAGAACCTGTGCCACGAGGGGGCTTACATGCCATGGATCGACAAGCCACTAGCCTGCAATCCGATCGATGCGGATGACTATGAAAGGGACTCCGACCTGACGGTTACCATTGAGATTATCCAAGACTGAGTCAGCTTGTGTCCCCATTGCCAGGATTCAGTTTTGCACTGATGGAACCTGGGCTTCCATTTCTCTAGTTGGTCTCTGCTATCATGCGAACCCACGTTTGTTTTGATGCGGCAGCAAGGGCTTGCTGCTCAGCCTTTCGACTTTAGTGTACTACCTGCCTGGTGTTTTTTTTTTTAACCTGTAACCCACCAGAAATACTAGTTGGATTTCAGAGATTGCAATCTTGAGTGGTCTGGTTTGGCTGTGCTGTTCTGCTACTCTCTGAACTTGTGTTGGGATGGGCTGCGCCAGCGGGGAGGAGTTGTGTGCGCAAAATCGTTTCTGATGTGTGTGCTCTGTGGCAGGCTGGCAGCAGGTGGAGAGCTCTGCCTTGGAGGAGCCAAGGGGAAAAAAATTCGTCATTTGCATCAAGGCATGGAGTATGTGGATCACTCTGCACTCTACAGCTGCAGCAATATTCGAACTGTGACCAACGTGAGTGACTCTCACAAATGGAAAAGATTGATTTCGAGCTAGTGGCAGTGTTGGAACTGAACTTCCAGGTAGTAAAACAAAAGAGACAAAGAGAAAAACGACAACGACTCCGCTGGGGATCGAACCCAGAATCTCTGGTTCCGTAGACCAGCGCCTTATCCATTGGGCCACGGAGTCCTTCCTGGTTTGCTGCTTCTGTAAGTTTGTCAACTATCATGTATGAGAATATTCGCAAACATTCTCATCACCGAAATGAGCGCGTTTTTAGTTGCAAAACAAAGGAAGTTTCTGTGAATTTCAGCCGTTTACAGATATTTTTGCACCGGAGAAACATATACAAGACTGCAAGAGCAAGACCGCACAATGGATTGTACAGATGACGTCCTCCAAACAATCACGTATCTGTAACTGAAACTTGGTCTGAGTTTTTTTTTCCTAAGAACTTGGTCTGAGTTTTTTTTTCTAAGAACTTGGTCTGAGTTCAACAACACAAACATGGTCTGACAACAATCATCGACTCTATGAGCACCTCGACAGTGCATCGCATTATACATCACAAAAGGCAGCAGACAGTGAAAATGCTAAGCTACAGCATCTATTGATTTCCTGTTGACTGACAGAATCTTGTTCAGAAAAAAAAAGAGGTTCCCAAAACTGTTTAATGATGGACTGTTTTCAAGTTTCCAGACACATTTCTTGAAGATAAACCCAACGCTTGTGCGGTACTTCTCACCTCTGCGATCATTGCCACGACGTCGTTTACTTTGTTCACAGCAGAACCAATACTTCTCATCTCTTGAAATTTTTTGTGCTGCATGCTCTACCAAGCATGCAAAATGTAGCAGCGTAGAAGGATGGCTTGGAGTGAATTTGATTGGGTTGAACTTTAAATTACCAATAGGTCCATCCAATTCACCCTGCATTACAAATGCAAGATGATTGATACAGTATTTTTGTTTCACCAGTTCTACCCCAGCCATGGTTTACACAGGTTACTGCAAGGAGAAGGGGGGGAAGGACACAAAACAGAACGACTAGAGGAGAAAAAAGATGCTCACGAGGTGTCACTCTCATTCTCACGCAAAACCAGGTCAGCTCAAATCCAAGCACCGAGCCCTACATTCCCTACGCCCCTACGTCGATCTGCAGACCTGGTCGAAACGTAGCCAGGCAATGCTGCCAATGCACTACGCCACCACGCGAGAGCAGTTTCCATTTCCGGCGCTCCAGCCCTACCCCAGCGCGAAAGCCCCCTCACCTCCATTCCTTCCATGGCGGCCACCACTGCATCCTCCTTTATTACTCCACGGTACGGCTCCACCAGCCTCTTCCCCATCTCACAGACCTCGAGAGCGAGCGGAGCAGGGAGGAGTCGATCGGGTTCTTGATTCGTGTTCTTGCTGCTGGAGATTTCTTGGAGGGACGATGGGGCGCGGCAAGATCGAGATCAAGAGGATCGAGAACTCGACGAACCGGCAGGTGACGTTCTCGAAGCGGAGGGCCGGGATACTCAAGAAGGCCCGCGAGATCGGCGTGCTCTGCGACGCTGAGGTCGGCGTCGTCATCTTCTCCAGCGCTGGCAAGCTCTCCGACTACTGCACGCCCAAGACCACGTCCGTGCTCTCCCCTCTTCCTTGTTTTTCTTGACCTTCGTTTCTTGTTTTTCTTGACCTTCGTTTCTGTTTTATCTGGGCTGTGCATGTTCTCTTTGCATTGGTTTTGCAACTGATCTCACAAAGGCGCCAACTTTAATTTATTTTGGCTTGTTTAGGCTGTCAAGGATCTTGGAGAAGTACCAGACCAACTCCGGGAAGATACTGTGGGATGAGAAGCACAAGGTGCGTGCCTTTCTGTATTAGTTTCCACACTTTTCTATGTACAAAGTCGAATGGAATGTTTAAAAATGTAATCTTGGAAAACGTTTCAGAGCCTCAGCGCGGAGATCGATCGTGTCAAGAAGGAGAATGACAACATGCAGATCGAGCTCAGGCTAGTGTTCCAACTTGTATTACTATTTTGTATCTTTTTTTCACTTCCTATTCATTAGAGATACAAATAGAATGTGAAGACCAGAATATATATCACCCATTATAGCGTTTCCAGCTTAGATTTTGCTCTCCTTATTTTAAGTTGTGGGAACTTCAGTGGTGATGGCCGGTTTGTGCCTTTCCATGTTGCAGGCATATGAAAGGGGAGGATTTGAACTCCCTGCAGCCCAAGGAGCTGATCGCAATCGAGGAGGCGCTCCACAACGGCCAGACCAACCTGCGGGACAAGATGGTGATTACTGTCTTTGAAGCTTGATGTTTATTACTTCAGCATGGCATGCAGAGATTGCAAGTGCCGTATATCTTTTTTTCTGAAAGTTTTTGTTTCTGATGTCACCCTTGTTTCCATGATGTTGCAGATGGACCACTGGAGGATGCACAAAAGGAATGTATGAGCTCTGAATATCTGATTATTCTTCTGCTTCTTTTGTGGATGATGAAGTCAACATCTTTTCTGATCACTCACCTCACCTGTCTCTGTGTTTGTCTGCAGGAGAAGATGCTGGAGGACGAGCACAAGATGCTGGCTTTTAGGGTGGTATTTCCTTGTGTTCATTTTTACTTCCAAAAAATACGTGAAATTGAGGACAAACACCATCTGAGCTAACTGTTCAATTAGGTTCGATAATAAGTGACCTGTCATAATTGTGTCTATCGCTACATTAGCAATTTTACAATGTTTTGCTCATTCTTGGTTCTGGACTTCAAGCACTAATGCGGTCAATTAGATCACTGGTCAATATTCAGTCAGAACCATCCAGTTCACAAATCACCAGACTAAGATGTTTTGTCATTTATGTACAAACAACCCTGCATTCTGAATCCATATAGCGATTGAATAGAAATGACAGATTTGATTACTACTTCCCTGCACAGAGCTCAAATTTCAGTGAGGGGAGCTTTACTGAAAGAAGGCTCAAAGCTGAGAGTTCACTGAACTCCTCCCTGTGTTTCCAGCACCAGCAGGATGTCGAGCTGAACGGCGGCATAAGGGAGCTGGAGCTCGGGTACCATCACGACAACAGGGACTTAGCCACTCAGATGCCGTTCACCTTCCGCGTGCAGCCCAGCCACCCCAACCTCCAGGAGGAGAAGTAGGCTGCTGAGCACTGCCAATTCGGCTTAAACCTCCTTAAGTTGCAGCTGCTTGCTAGCTTTGCATTTCCTCATGCGCTGCTAGATGTATCTAGTTTCTTTCATGCCTGTCTGAATGAACTCACTGATGGGTGTCAGTTGTTTTGTACTCCTGAAATGACTCAATGAGCAACCTGGTTTCCCTGCTTATTTAATTGGCCACTGTTCTTGTTTCCAGATGGTGAACATTCAGTTTGTCTTATCTAGTTATCTTGGTGAGGATCACTAAAATCCGCAAGTAACAGACAACTCTGATGATAATTCCATCTGTTTCATCATTTGAATGAATTATATGGAAAAAATCAATACAAATCAAGAGATAACGAAACATATGATTCTGGAGTTCAATTGACCAGAAATCGCGTGAGCACTACATCCACATTCCTATGGTTCTTATCTAGGCTGTATGATCCTTGAATTCGCCAAGAAAAGATCACCTCCTCCATCACCTGAGCATGTCCCCATTGTCGATGAATGGGCCACTGAACGCCGGCGAGGCACTGAAGTTGCTCCCGGCTTCGCTGAACAAGATGTTGTGCCCGTACGGCAGCGGCCGGTCCGGTAGCTCCGGTATGTCCATGTCCCCCTCCAGCATCTTCACCGCCTCGGTGATGGTCGGCCGGAGCGCCACCATGACGTGCGCGCACAGGATCCCGACGAGCACGAACCTCTCCATGGTGACTCCCCTCGGGCTCTCCGCCGTCGAAAGCGCCTCATCGAGCACCTCCCTCGCCTGGCCGGCCTTGACGAGCGTCCATGCCCAGTCGGTGATCAGCACGGGCCCCGCCGGAGCCGACATGTCGAGGACGCGCCGCGCGCTCAGTATCTCGAGCACCAGCACGCCGAAGCTGTACACGTCGCTCTTCTCCGTGAGTTGCCCGTACAGCGCGTACTCCGGCGCCAGGTAGCCGTGCGTGCCGGCGACACGCGTCGTGAGGTGGGACTGTCCCTCCCTACTCCTCCTGGCCAACCCGAAGTCGGCCACACGCGCACGCATCTCGCCGTCGAGCAGGATGTTGGTCGCCTTGATGTCCCTGTGATAGATCGCCGGCTTGACGCCGTAGTGCAGATACTCCAGGCCCCTCGCCACGTCCATGATTATGCTCCGCCGCTGCGCCCATGTCAGCGCCGGCCGCTTTCTGCCTCCTTCCCCGTCCCGGAAGATGAACTCCTCGAGCGCGCCGTTGGGCATGAAGTCGTACACGAGGAACTTCTGCTTCCCTTCCTCGACGTCGTCGTCGACGATGCAGCAGCCACGGAGCGGCACCAGGTTCCGGTGCCGGAGGTGGCTGATGATCTCCACCTCGTTGGTGAACTCCTCGTCCCCGCCCTCCACGTCCGGGTCAAGCATCTTCTTCACGGCGACCACGGACCCGTCCGCGAGCACGCCGCGGTAGACGGCACCGAACCCACCGCGCCCGACGAGGTTGCGGTCGGCGAAGGCGTCCGTCGCCTTGGAGAGCTCGGCAATGTCGTACAGGATCGACCCGGTGTTCGGCCGCGGATGCGACCGCCGCTCCGCCGATCCCTCCTTGGAGATCTCGTGAATCTTTTTCTTCTTGTCATGCCTCCAAACAAAAAACGCGAGAAGCGATGCGAGCAGGAGGAATGCGACGGGGATGGCGGTGGCGTAGATCACCGTGTTGTGGGATTTGGACGGCGCGGCGGGAGGGGTGGAGAGGGCGAGGCCGAGGGTGCAACCGGCGGTAGGGGGGTAGGTGGGGCCGGCGGTGTTGGAGATGCCAGCGGCGTACGTGACGGTAAGGTAGAAGCAGTTGCGCGTCGCGGTGTCGTCGTTGGAAGCGTTGGCGGAAATGTTGGAGGCGGCTTTGAGGCGGGAGGTGGCGGCGATGCCCGCGTCGAGGCAACGGGAGCAGAGCGGCAGCGACGAGAGGTCGCCGCCGCAGGCGGAATCCAACGCGGAGACGGAGTCGTTTCCGACCACGGCCCTGTACGCCGCGGCGGTGGTGACGCCGGCGCAGTAGGACGGCGAGGCGACGAACTGCTCCGGCGACGGGAAGCAGGCCGGGACGAGGGACGCGCCAGGGAGGGAGAGCGGCGGCGCCGACAGCTTCGTCCCAAAGTCCTTGAGGCAGGCCGCGGACTCCCCCACCGACGGGATGCGGAAGTGGCCCGTGGCGCGGACCTGCCCCGCGAGGCCGATAGCGAGCACGGACAGCAGCGTCATGCAGCACCCCGTCATGTTCCGCGCGCCGCCGGCGCACAGCTCGGAGTCCCACGGGAACGTCGGCACGTAGCTCAGATCGAGCGGGCACGTCGCGTTCCCACCACTACTCGCTCCAGCCACCTCCTCCATCGAGCGGGCGAGCAGCAGCAGCAGCGCCATGGCGACCGCCCTAAGCAGCGCCAGTCTCGGCATTTCCGCGAACAGTTGCTGCGCGCGGAGGCGGAGAGGGGGGAAGACGAGTGGTGGAGCAGAGCCGCCTAGCTAGGCGAGGACAAGACAAAAGCTCTTCGAGGGCGTGGGTGGTGGTGGGCATTAGTAAAATGCGGCGGCTAAGATGAAGGTGGCGTGTACGAGTTAATTTATACGTTGCGCGAAGATTTTCGGCTACCTTCGGGAGAATGACGGGTGGGGCCCACCTCGCCGGGGGAGGGGTCGAGGTGCGTCGGCTTGACGGCGACGTGTGGGGAAGTACTCGTGTACCGGAGTAGGCGACGACGGCCGGCGGGCTCCACCGGAAGGTCGCTGGAAATGAGGAGGACGAGGTGGGGCCGTGTGGTGGACAAAAAGAAAGTTTCTGATATGGTCAAGGGAGGGAGGGGACATGTCATCAGGGCGACCTCGCGGTTATTTATGATGTGGCGTGGATTAGAATATACGTGATGACGTGTCAAAGTGGATTAGGGCTTGAAAGGCTCTGCGCATTTATTTCTAAATTCTAATGTTCCCGTCTTATGGTCTGTCTGAGCAATCCATTTGTTAAGACTGCTTGAGGGGGTATCAGGATACTTTTTGTAGCATCCGATCTACAGCAAACCGCTTAGATTGGTAGCTAACGTTAAGGCTTCGTTGGATCTAGATCTCGGCCGAGCTAATCACTGGCACAGGAAACGTGGCGAGTGATTAGCACATAATTAATTAAACATTACCTATTATAAATTTAAAAAATAAATTTATTTGATTTTAAAAAAACTTTAATATTAATTTTTAAAAAAACACCTTAAAATAACATGATGAGAAATCAAAACCAGATAGGAGGTGTGATCCATCGTAGAATCATCCTATGAAAATTTAACGAAGGTACAATGTGAAATACCAGTTTCTACACACCTATGGATTACAATATGATTTATATGTGAAAATGTAATGCTAGTCCTTAATTTATTATCGACTGTCCGTAAAAATTGATTAAAATAGTAATATTTTCACATAAGAGAGCCTGCTTGCAATTATGATTTCTACATAGGCGGCCTAGAAATCACATGCAAAAACACATTTTTGACCATCTATAAAAATATTTTTTTCAATAGTGCTAGTGATGTATAAACCCATTCCATACTCAAACCAAGTAATTCAAAGTAGAAAATTCATGGTCCCACTCCTAAAACCAAACAAGCCATAAAGCACCCATTTTACTCCACAACAAAATTAAGGTTGCGTTCAAATTAGATATTGGGGCTGAGCTTATCGTGATATATGAAATGGGACGGATCATTAGTATATATTTAATTAAGTATTAATTATATAAATTAAAAAATATTTTTTTGATTTTTAAAGAAATTTATTAAAAAAAATTACGTGAAAAACACCATATTTAACAGTTTTAAAAACATGCCCATAATTAGCTAATAGCAGTAGCTGAAAAGAACATAACCTAAGCATTGTTGTTCCATTAAGCCTGTAATGTTCTATGCTGGTGGAGTTATATCATTAATGCTAGTATTTTTATGGTGTAATGTAGCCGATTTTCTCTTAATTATTAAGGTCATATATATCATCAACTTAAAAAAGTGTAGCGTATTTTTTTTTGTTAGCCACAACTTAGAGGTAAAGTATGTCACAGAAGTATGGTAAATGGATGAAAACTTATTACAGTATCCAAACAGCCCCTTGGATCCACGGAAGAAAACTAGATATGTCACGCTCTGCCAAAAGCTCATAGGTGAATTGTCCTCCTTTTCATATTTTAAACATAAAGAATCATACCTTTTTAAAGAATATGTTCAATCAAAAGAATTTTTAATTGGGACTTTTGTAATATCAAGTTGGGGCTCTTCACTTAATCTTTCTCCATCATCCACCGTAAGTCCGTCACCTCCATGGCTTTGTCGTTGCCAATTTGACTTTCAGACTTTCAGCCTAACTATTATGGTTGCCATCCTCACCTCTCCACAACTTTCGGCATAAAATTATTGAGCGATTCTTTTTCAGCTTCCCATCACTCTTGTGGAAAATCTACTTGCTACTTGTAGGGATGAAAATGGTTAGAAAAAGATTGATTTTTTAAAAAAAAAACTAATCCAATTATAGAGCGGGAAACAATAACGATATCGATAATGCTAGATCATGAAAAAAATATCTGAAATAGAAATAACATAATAAAAAAATTATCACAAGGACAAATAAGTTCGTATTTTATGCAACTATTAGTGAACATTCAAAGAAATGATTTGAATACTTCGTAATAGAGTAAAAAAACATACCAAAGGGCAAATAAGTCATATATAGTTGTATTTACATTATAAATTATATCGTATGCAATTATTAGTGAACATACCGCTAAATGGTTGGAATAAACTCTACCATTTTCGAACAAAACAGAATTAGAATAAAATGGTAGGTACAAATGTTAACGTCAAAACTTGTTAAGCCAACAAATAGATTCAGAGGGCAATCAACTTATCTAAAAAGACTGATTGATAGATAAAGAAGTTGATTGGACAGGTAAAAATATTGATGGTCTTATATTAGGAAAGAGCCAATCAGTCAAATGATGGATTCGGTTTATTCGATGGGTGAAAGATTATTCAGATTAGATCAAATTTAGAAAGAAATTGTGGAAAACACGACAGAGTAGTTTTGTATAAGATATGTCTTGTAATTAGATAAGTTAGTTTTCCTTTCATCTCTAACATAGATTCTGTTTTATCATTAAAAAAAATTATCCCGTATTCATATGAAATTTGTGTAGGGTATAAATATAGACCTTGTAGAGCCTTGTAAATCATCTCTACATATCCATGCAATTTCGGCACATCACCACTCTAGTTCTTCTAGGTTTTTATCAGTAGGTTCTAGCTCTCAACGTGGGCTACATCGGTTAAGTACGATCTTCGGTAAAGAGATAAGTCCCTCCATTATCTTGGTATATCGGCTATATCTAAGACTACATCGGTTAAGTCTAAACTCTTAGTCTAATATGTTAATCACATCTTCCTAGTGGGTTCTAACTCTCGATACGAGATTGCATCGGTTAAGTTCGATCTCTGATGAAGGGGTAAGTCCCACCATTATCTTGGTATATCTATTTTGTCTAAAACTGCATTGATTAAGTCTGACTTCTTAGTCCAATCAGATATATCATATCACGTTTGCGTGGGATCTATCGAGTTATCGAGTTTCTTTTATTGTCATCAGTCTCGTGTTACATCGGTTAGATCTGACTAGACTGCTGATAATAGATTAAGTCTAAGTCGATGGGTTTTTATGTGATGTTTCATCAAAGTAGTCAGCTAATAAGTTGTCTTTATATTAAGCTTCAAGCTTAACGTATTGGTTTATTAGTCAATATACATATATTATCTACGATTAGCCTGCTAATGATCGATCTGGTTTTATTAAATCCAATCTTATATTATATCAATTTGGTCCTATCTATCAAGATTATTTTTAATAGTGTTAGTGTCGTGATCTAGTAGGTTTTATTTCTTTCATCATCTCAGCTAGCCGATGAGTTACTTATTTATATCATATATTTATATACCTACATCGGACTCATAGTCAATAACTATCTCAACTCTATTGATACATCTAGCCAATAGCAAAAGTTTGTATCGGCCTATTGGCTGATTGGTTCGATAATCTATCTCTATTTGTCTTTCTTGTCAATTAGAGGTTAAATTAATTGGTACGTCCTAAATCCCAACAACTCAAAGACGCCAAAGAGTTTAAGGATATGCACTAAAGTTAAGCAGATCTCACAAGCTTCTCGTGTTTAAGCACATCAAAACGAACTTCTATCGGCCATCCTAATGGACCGATTTGGCTTGAACACATCTTTTGTCATATCTGGTGGGATAGAAGTTTAATCAATATGTCTGAAGAAGAGGTTGATGCCAAGACGTGCTCGTCCAATGAAGAGGTTGATAAAGATATCATTATTTCAATCGCATTGAAAAACTTAACAAATATACAAAGGCAGCAGGTGGAGCAATCTATGAAGGATTTTGAGAAGTTGTGCTTACAATCCTTTAGTATGATGCAAGAAGGACCGTTCTAAAAGAATTCATTCCCAAGACCAACTCTAATCGGTGAACCAACTCAATCTGCATCTTCAAGCCTATAAAATCCATCCAAGAATTAGTTGATGAAACTATACGTCACACACTAATCGATCAATCTGGAGAATTGATAAATATGCTTCCAGACTTAATTAGGGAAAGAGTGGATGGATTAATTACTCAATAACCACCAGTTTATACATCAGCAAATATTGATCCACATATGCCGATATTCAATCGGCCTGATGGCTATGTTCAGCTCGGGAGGAAGCATGATGGAGACAATTAGTAGACTACAAAGATATTCAAAGTGATGAAGGAACAGTTTGGCTTGAAATCGAAGGAGGAAATTTTTATGTATCGGCGTCCATACCCTAAGTGGTTTGATAAAGTTCTGTTGACATGACAATACAAGATACCAAATTTCTCCAGGTTCTCAAGGCAAGACAATATGTCTACAGTTAAACACATCAACCGATTGTTAGCTCAGTGCAGAGAAACATCTATAGAAGGGGCTCTGAGAGTTAGTTTGTTTCCATTATCATTATCTGGATCAGCTTTTACTTGTTTTTTATCGTTGCTACTAAATTCAATCAGAGGATGGACTAATCTAGAGGAACAATTTCACATGTACTTCTTTACAGGGATCCATGAGATGCGTCTCACAGATTTAATATCGGTAAAGCAGAAGTCGGAGGAATCGATTCTATAATATATTCAAAGATTCTGTAATATACAAAGCCGATGCTACAGCTTGGACTTAAGTGATGGATATTTAGTAGAGCTAACCTTCTAAGGATTATCAAGCCGCATCAGAAGAAAGTTTTCTTCTAAGAGTTTGACAGCTTAGCGCATTTGATACAGACAGTATCGATTCATGAAAGTTGCTTGCAAGAAGCAAGGGAGGAGATCTCGGAGTCATGGGAGCCTTAAAAAGATAATTTCAAAGCATAAGTCCTCATACTCCAAAATTAAGGGGTATGTGTTAACGTCAAAATTTGGTAAGTTCGTAAACAAGTTTGAAGAGTTGATCGGCTTATGAAAAAATACCAATTGATAGATAGAGAAACCAATCGGATAAATGGAAATGCTGATGGCCTTGGATTAGGAAAGATAATTGGACAGATGAAGATAGATTCGATTTAGTCGATAGATAGAAAATTATCTAGATGAGACCAAATCTAGAAATAAATCATGGAAACTACGGCAGAGTGATTTTGTATCTATAAGATATCTCTTGTAATTAAGCAAGTTAGTTAGTTTTTCTTTTATCTCTAAGGTAGATTTTGTTTTATCATTAGAAAAGTTTATTTAGTATTTGTGTGGTATTTGTGTAATTCTAGGGTATAAATATAGACCTCTTGAAAACTTGTAAATTATCTCCACATATCAATACAATTTTGGCGCATCGCCACCCTAGTTCTTTCAAGTTTTACTAGTGGGTTCTGGCTTCCAACACAAGGTTGTATCGGTTAAGTCTGATTTTTGGCGAAAGGATAAGTCCCGCCATTATTTTGTTATATCAGTTCTATCTAAGGCTGCATTAGTTAAGTTTGACTTTTTAGTCCGATTAGATATATCATATCATGTTTATATGGGATATATTGGCTTATGCAGTTTCTTTTATCGTCATTAGTCTCGTGTTGTATCAGTTAAGTCCGATCTTCTATAATGTTGATAATAGATTGAGGCTAAGCCGATAGGTTTTTATGTGACGTTTTATTAGAGTAGTCAGCCAATAAATTATCTTTATATTGAGCTTAAAGCTTAATAGCCGATTTACATAGATTATTTATGATCAGCCTGCTAGTGATCGATATCCAATCTTATAATGTCTTGATTTGGTCCGATCTATCGATATTGTTTTTAATAGTGCTAGTAGGTTTTATTTCTCCCATCGGTTCAGCTAGCCAATAAATTTACTTGTTAATATCATGTTTATATGTCTACGTCAGACTCACAACTAATAACTATCTTAACTTTATTATTACATTTAGCCGACAGTAGAAGTTCGTATCGATGATATAACTATATATCTTTCTTATTAATTAGAGATTAAATTGACTAAAACATGAATCTCAACAACTTAAAGCCAAATCTCTTAATACTTTCTCATGTTTAAATACATCATATTGAACTTCTATTGACCAACCAGTGTACAGATTCAACTGAACAACAAAAGCGAAACAACGAAACGATCGGGGAAATTACATTTCATTTTCACCCCTAGTTACTTGTTATAGTTGCAGTACATTGTTAGTGATAGTTACAATATATCGCGAGAGGTTCTATGGTATTACAGACCGCGTATGCACATCCCATGGTACCAGCAGCCCAGCACAGGGTGCACGGTATGACCGACTACCACACACAAACTGCTCCATTCAATTTCAAAATAATTGTTATTTTGATAAAGACATGGTATTAAAAAAATAATTTGACCACTAATTTATATTATAATATATATAAAAACATCAACAAATATATACTGAAATAATTTTTAAGAGTAATCTATTGGTATAGTCTTTATATTTTCCTTATGCGTAAAGTTTTTAAAATTTAATATTAGTCTTATTCAAAACAATAATTATTTTTAAGCTATAGAGTATTAGCCAATTGTTATGTGGTTAAGAGATAACGCATTATTAGTGTGTGATGACACTGGTGTATCACAATTCACAAACCGTGAGACAAGGATTATGATGCAGCCTTTTTTCTTCATATAAAGGGTCTCCCGGGGAAAAAAAACGTTTATCACCCTGCCATGTTTCTTTCTTTTTGAAAGGAACACCCCGCCATGTTTTGGACTGAAAACAGAGAATAGGTGATTTGTAAACTAGCCGAGCATCTCAAAAAAAAAAAGGCGTTCTTTGCTCTGTCGTGTGTGGACAGGGGCCAAGTATAAATATCACGACAGGTATTATAGTATTCGTCAAGCATGGCAAGTGGCAATTAGTTTACTCATAAACTAGTCCATTTTTACTCACGAGCTCGTCGGCACACATGCATTGTCAGCAACTCAGGATTGATGCAAGCATTGTCCATGGACTGCAAGAAGAAACAGGTCCAGTCGAATCCGCTTCTGAACTGAACAGCGAGATGTACGTGTGGCTACCGGCTACTTTGGGTCCATTCAATCAGTAACGGGGCATCCTCCCTTTATTCCCTCGACAAATCTGGCATCAGGATGACGAGAGCTAGCTTAGCCACCCACCAGCTTGCACATTCTGGCCTCATCATTTCTTAGAATAAATCAGTTGGTGTTGCTAATCCAAACGATGATGAAATCATGAAATAGCTGCTGCGCCTGTGCTACGATCCAACGGCATGCATGTTGCAATGCAAAGTGTCAAGTCGTCAAGTTCTCTGCAAAGCTCACATCGGCAGATCGGCAGAAGATTGCAATAATTCGGCTCTGGATATTTTAGCCTGATCTCAGGTGCAAGCGAAGTCCAAAAGGAAGAACACAGAGATCAACACAGCGACTTCAAAAAGGGACAACTGAAGTAACCCTCCATCACCATATGGATCCATCCGACGATAAGATATTTCATTTGGCTTTTTTTTTGGTTATCAAGGTGACATAATTAATTCACAGGAGTCAGTAATTAATTACTCCTACATGTACCCATCAGTAACCACCGGATAACAATGACATCTATATCCAATAGTAGTAAAGAAAGTTTCACCGCATATCTCGGAGTGAAACCGACAGGCACAAAATGGAAGGACGAATGCTGCCAGCGACGAGCATTCCGAGATGATGAGAGGACGAGCCGTGAACCCTTCTTCGTGAAGAAATGTTGCCGTCGTCGTTGTCGGCGGCTTGCCCTTGGACGAACTCGCTTTGAAGCTTCACTCGCTGCGCAAAGCAGCACAGCATAGCCGACTACTGCCTACTTGATCGATGATGGAGGTTGGAACGAATCTGGAGCACGTGTGCGCGAACGGCCAAGCGGCCGTCGGGGCCGGAGTCGGAGTCAGATTCGGCGGCGGCTTCGATTGGCCGGCTAGCCGAGCAACCAATTCGAGGATTTCCCTGTGATTCGGCCCATGGTGGAGCAGTGGCCTATTTTGCTTCCACCGGTAGTTCCACGAACGAAAAAGTTCAGGTTGCTCATATAAGGTTACCGATTAAAAAAAACAAATATATAAGTCCCACACATCACTAGAATTCACATGTATCTCTTCTCTCTCCATCTTCTCTCCTTGTGAGGAGAGGCATAGAGAGCTCTCACTGGCCCTTCCTCCTTTGGATTGCGTTTCTCACCGGCTTTCCATCCTTTCTCCTTAGCATCAAGCTCCTCACTAGCGCATATAGCCACTCCACCTTCCTTTTCCTCCACGGCATAGTGAGAGGCAAGGTGATAGTGATGGCCACGGCGGAAAATACAAGGGAGGGTTGTGTTCCACTGGTGAGATCCACGCTATGCCTTAGGCCTATCCTATCGACTCCCTATGCTTCTGCCTCTGTTTCTTATATATAGCGCACTCCATGCCTTCTAAGATAGCACCGCGCTTAAACTCTAGGCTGTCAAGAAGTAACCTGAGAATTGACTTCCACATCTCGAGGGCAGCAATAGCGTCTCCATGTTGATGAGACTAAGGTGCGTCATAGCCATGGAGCTCGGCCTCCATGCCACTGACCTCTAGACCCCTCTACCGTTGTTGCCCACTACCACCGTCGTGAGTGCCTAAGAGAGAGGGATCAGTTGAACTAGAGGAATTAGGTGACAACGCTTGAGCTTGACATCCACTGCCTCATTGATGATTGGTGGCGACGGTAGTTGCAGGAAGAAGGTAGCAATGGTGGTTAGCCGATAAGGGAGCTCAATACTGATGGAGAAAAAGACGAAAAGGAAGCCACTTAGATAGAGATGGGGTCGCCGTTCTCTTGCTCTGCTTCTAGCCGATCGAAGGACATAGAGCAGAGAGGGTAAGTTGGAAGAAGTAGTACGACTAGTACGTCTTTTTATTTTTTATTTTTTATCTTTTTATTTAAACATATGGGACTTTATATTTTTTTAATTTTGTTTGCAGTGTCACGTAAACACCACGTAACCACGTAGAATGGAGATGGAGGATGCCTTATACTTTGAGGTTAAGAAACGCGATTTAGAGACCTCAAGTAAACTTTTTTCCTTCCATCAAGGTTGGACTAAGTACATGGGCCGTCAGACAAGTGGTACACGGACAGGTTTCTCTTGGGCCTTTGTGGTTGCGGTACGGTGCTGCGCAAAGCGCCTCCGGCTCCGGCTCCTGCTGCTTTCTCGCGCTCGGCCGTCGGCTTCGATCGGGCCACTGCGCGGTACGCGCGCGCGCCACTCGGCTAGTACGTTTTGACATCCCGTCGTGGTGTCGCGGACCACGCACGATGTATCCATCCATCCACCACCATCAGCTAGCGGATGATGGAGCCGTTTTCTGTTACTACCAAGGAAGGAACCGTACGTGTGATCAGGCCAGGACAGACATACCTAATTTTGATTCAAAATACAGTACAGATCCCGTAAAAAAAATGCACGATACGTACACAGGTCGACCGCGACCGATCGTCTGGTGCACGCCCGCCGCAGCGCGCACGTCCAGCGGAAGCGATCGATAAGGCGTCGCTGTTACACCGCGCAGAAAACGTAGCGTCTTTCCACTACGCTCGCGCGCGCGGCGCGCCGGCTCTGGCCTCTGCGATCTCTCAGACGGCGAGCACGTACGTGAACACGGCGCGCGAGGCTGAGCAGATCGATCGGCGGGGGGATGGTATATGTGCTCATGTGACCGGAAAACGCCGGCAAGATGAGCTGCAAGCTAGCTAGCGAGCGGCGAGATCGATCGCACGCACTGATAAACAGCA
This sequence comes from Oryza coarctata, assembly GCA_030770085.1. Classification (NCBI taxonomy): domain Eukaryota; kingdom Viridiplantae; phylum Streptophyta; class Magnoliopsida; order Poales; family Poaceae; genus Oryza; species Oryza coarctata. The sequence goes on from CM061471.1 coordinate 15,058,826, forward strand.
AAATCCTCTCGGATCCAGAGAATCCACGTGTGATCATTAAACGGCAGGTAGCTCGTAGGATCGAATTATATTAAGCCGACAACATCGAGCATTACTCGTTGATCCACGTGTGCAGGGATTCATAATTTAATTCTCCTTTCCGTTAAGTGCATTAGATAAAGTGATAAACTAGCTCTAGCTCAGTCTATCATCACTGCGTGCAGCATATTTATATGTGCAACTAGCTCGGTTGTTTATTGTATCTAGGCGATCCACTGGCCGCTGCTGCACACAAAAAAATTGTGTTCAACTTAAGCCCTGAAAAAGATTCTCATATCACGAAGGAATGTTGCGTTCTTGCCACTGCTTTTCTTCGCTCTCTTAATGTCTAGGCTGGTCAAACTAACAAGGTTTCATCTATGAATCGAGTGGAATCTAAGCCAAGCAAAAGAATTTGAAAAGGCGATATAGGGGAAGTAGATTATTTGTTATTTTAGTAACATGTATATTAGTGTAGTGTAGTAGCATATGATTTGAGCTGTGCGTTAGCTATGCTGATGTCGGCATTATTGTTACGAAAGGAGGAAACAACGCAAAGCTTTTGCGTCATCGCTTTTCTGTGAGTATCAAATTAAGCGTTGCTTAGTTTACTCCACTGGATAGGCTAATTAATCTATCTCATGAAATAAATAATCCACTGGAATTAGTTATCAATTTAGATTCTTATATACTTATAGCATACATATGCATGTGCCTTCCAAAACAAGCATATCAAAGATGCATACATTACTCTAGTAATCCAGACTCCAGAATTTGATGAAATTCATACATTATAACACTCCAAATAAATGAATATTTTGACCTTGGAATCATGAAAACTTTGTATATTTGTTCTGGGATCAGTAGCATTTCAGTTTGTCCATGACAAAAAAAAAATCTGAATGAAGCAAAACTATACATTCATGAATCATGATCATATGTGCGTTCAGTATCTATGAACATGAGAATCTATTAATTAATTGCAGTACATTAAGTCGATCTTATCCATGATGACCATTATTTTGAAGCTATCTATTTGATATTAAAATTATACCACAAAGTCATGTGTATTTCTCAAAGAAAAAAAATTGAAAGTGAAAGCTATGCACAACCGTCAAGCCTTTGCTTGCATTTGGGCTCAATCGAGTCCTTCTCTGACATGCAGCTAGCTAGCCTGCAAACTACATGCAATATACTAAGTACTACTACCATTATGTTGTACAGCTAATTATAATGCATGTAGTACACCATCCTCTTCCTATAAAAACCCAGCCACTGAGCACATAGATGACACACCACACCAAGTTCAACCCCATCTCTATCTCTATCCGTAACCAAGCTCTTCTCTCTCTTTGATCTGCACTTCTCTCTTCCTCAGACAGTTGGAAGACACTACTAGAAATCCCAAGTTTCCTAAGGGGCATATAGTCTAGGAAACAAGAAAAAACAATAGGGATATTGTTCCCCTTTCACGCCGGGAAACAAGAGTTTCCCTAGAGCCCTTTTCTCAAAATCAAGGGAACGAATTCTTTGCCTACGGTTGAAAGGGCTAGGGAACCAATGGTCAGACTTCTTACATGCAATGGTTTCCAACGTGGAAAGTACTTAGCCCTAGGGTCTGCAGTTTAATTTACACCCTAGGGAAACATTTATTTTCATATTCTTTTTCTTTCCCTAGCAGCATGTTCTTGAACGTAACCCTAAGAGTGGCATTTTTTTAATTATGCAAATAATACCATATATTTAATAGCCACACATCCATACAAACAGGTGCAATCAATTAGCCATATGACATTCAAGTCCAAATTCACCGATGCTCAATTAATTGTAGCACAACTGGGTCTGATAGTCAACTAATATATTACAATACATCACTTAATCCTATGCAGAATTTGTATGTCAGCTAGCAATCCAACAAAAGAGAAACATGTAGTAGGGTCATTCCTTGCATTAGCTAGAGTTGCTAAAGCAGAATGCTTGTTCAAAAGGGACCAAAAGAATACTAATCAAGCATCTAACAAATTGGACATGTTCAAGGAGACTAATATTAGAAGGGACCAATTTCATCATCCAAATGTGGGCAGAAGCTTTCTGTTGCATTGCCCATTGCGCTTAAGTAGCCCCCAAACATTCCTTCAGCAACAGCCTTGAATGTACTCTCTTGGTTTTCCAGTTCAATACTGGCAATCATGTTATGATCATGCTGTAAAATATGTCTAGTGTAAAATCAGTAATTTCCAGACCATGTTCTAACTGAATAAGAAAAATCCGATCAAAAGATAGTCATACATAATACTTCTCTTGGTTCAATCATGTAACTATTTACACAGAAAATTGTCAACTAGGCATCATAAGCAGACAGTGCAGTGGAAGTGCAAAGTTAAACAAACCATACTATACATAGCACAATAGCATGATAATTTGACCTAAACAGTGCTTCTCCTTAACAAAAATGGGTTTATTTGTTACTGCTCGATTTGAGTTCTTATTTAATATACAAACTATTGATGAGAAGTCTTGTTCATAGCTCCTTTTAGTGTTCCAGCTAAATACAAATAAGCCAACATTTCAGGATAACAATATAGGGATACTTTGATAATGTCTCAGCCACAACTAAGCTTCAATTGCAGTGACATGGTTTGAGAGTAGCAAATAGCCATTATTCCAATACTGAAAAACCTTAGCTGCACAAAAAGGCAAATTTGTTTCATCTGATTCTTTTGTCTTATAAAACTATGATGTGAAATCTAAAAAACTTGTGCACCAGCTTATAAATGGATTTGAAAGTACCCAGAATTCATCTTCAACTTCGTTAGCAACAGAACGACCACTCATGTCCTTTTGAGCTTGATAATGATCACATTTTGTTGCCGCCACTGTTTCGCCTTTGTAGTTAACAATTTCAGGATGGTATTCCCTTAAGAGACAGGACAATACACTTGATGATGTCCGACCTTTTTTAATATAGGGTTTTGAATCCAGTGGCTACAAGGAAGCAATATATGCTTAGATAAAACAAAGTATTACATGGAATGCAAGTGTAAGGGATAAAAAGACACATGTGTTACCATCGGGTTCAATCAATGGACGATCTTGTTCATTAGGAATAGCAGGTGGAAGTTCAGAAAGACCCCGTAGGCAACCCTCATCAACATCCTCAACAAGTTTCTCAATAGCAAGTGAGTTCTCATCAGGGCGACATTGCCATCTTCTAAGAGTCATCCTACAAATAATAAATATATGGGAATTAGACCATATTGTAAATTGCAAAGGCATGCAGGATGAAAATATTAACTACAAAGTAAATGGAACGCACTCACAGTCTCTAGCTATAAAAGCAATACTGAAATATAAAATTAGAAATCATCAATGTCTTCTTGGTAATTTTCGTTGCTCTAATTCCAATATGACATTTTGAGCAAGGGCAGGGAATTCACAACTTAGCATTACAGACGCCTTGAAAAGCATGATCCAAAAAATTATTTGTGTTGCATATCCACTCCTGAGAGTGTCGTCCATCATCACTCTACCCACTATACATTCAATCGTGCTCTTCTTCTAATGACATGGTTAATCTTTCTAATTAAATCTGAAACAAAATATTTCGTGCATGTAAATGTTTTTTACTATCAAATTTTTACAGTATGGCATTATACAGGTAATGGATTCTTCAACTTTGCAATACTAAGAAATTGATAGACTCTATTATTATAGCATGCACATAACGTTATTCATATTTCACTCAGAGCAGAATAGGCCATTCCTTGTAACAACCATACAAGTCCCTAAGTATTATAAGTTGCTTATTCATCCATAAAAAAATACAGCAAACAAAAGAAAAAATCTGCATGCCATGCAAACATATATTGGTGAACTTATGAATAAATGTGAGACAAATATACTTACTTCCACCTTAGCTCGGTTAAACGGCAAGCGATTGTTGTTACTACTGCCTTTCTTTCTCTCGTCCCAAATTACTGCAGAAGCTTTTCTCTATACGTCTATTTGTTCTTCTCCATAATAATAAATCATAGAAGTCACCATCCATTTATGTCCAATGTAGGCACAAACAAGGACAAATTATTAGAAACTTGGTAAGGTACATAAAAGTCTCAGATTTGCCCCAAGAAAAAGGCAGCTGAAAATTCCTGGTACAAAAATAAATAAATTTCTTTTAAAAAACTATAACAAAGAGCAAAGAACAAACCAAAGAGAAAAAGGCAGCCAAAATTTCTTGTACAAAAGGAAATAAATTTCTTTAAAGAAAAGATAGCTGAGAGCAAAGAACAAACCAAGGAAGAGAGTGCAGAAGATCCTTGGCCAGCAGCAGGATTCACTCGATGGAGACCAATGCAACCTGGGTGCAGCAGAGGCAGCTTGTGACTTGGTGGAGCCCTATGGTTGTCGGGCACTAGGTTGATTAGCAGGAAGACCCACAAATTTGCAGACCTAGAAGGTCTCACAAGCTAGCGGATGGAGAGAATATACATGGGGGGGATTAGATCTAGAAAAATGGGGGCAACATAGATTCATCTTTGGCTGATTTGGGTTGATTTGAAGCAGGAAGTTTTTGGATTTTATGGGTGTGAAGGTTAAGATGCCTTGGCCACTGGTAGATTTGGGAAGGGATTTGAGGCGGATTGCCTGACGCTTGCTGCTTTGAGCTGGGGGGGAAGATGGCTGGAGCTTTTGCTGCTTTGTGGTGGAAGACGATGGCTATACCTTGGAGCTTTGGGGAAGGAGGGGAAATCTTTAGAGGGCCCAAAGCTGGCTGCGCGTGTCTGGGTTGCCGCCCAGTGAAAAAAAATGGCACAAAACCTGAGAAGTTGGCGCTAATTTTTTCCCCGCTAAAAGAAAAAATGGCGTTGGTGCCCTGGTGGCTTCCTTTCTCTGTACAGCAGTGCTAATGTGGCAGCTGCGTGGCACTGTATATGCCTTTCCACTTGTTGGTTCCCTAGGGATCAAAATAAAATGTAGGGGAAGATTCATTCCCTGTGTTTTAATATAGATGCACTCTAGGGGATTGTTGGTGTCCCTTGGGTTGCTAAACAAGTAGTAGGGAATTTTTCTAACTCAAGGGGAACTTGTAATTTCTATCAGTGAGAGGGGATAGGAAGATCAAGAAGAGGAGACTTCTGCCAAGGTAATTATGCATGCATGCATATCAGCATATATGCATGATCAAAAGCTAGCTGTATATTGCTGCACTAATCTTATCCTTTCTTTGTTTTGATAAGTGCAATATTCCTATGAGTTACCTGGATTGATGTAGTGGACATTGTACCACCGTGATCTTCGATGATCTTGTGTGGGGGCATGCAGTTGAAATATAGGTGTAAGCTTGCTGATAACATCTTTTTAAGTCATTGACCATCACGAGTCCCGAAAATTTTTAGAGAGAATATAGAGATCTAAGGAGCATGTTGCAGACATGTGCCTAACCTAGAGAGATGATTTAGTTTGAGCTCAACTATTATATTTGACCAGGTTTATTTTGTGGCATAGAGTTTTATGCTTTATGTGCGGTCATGGAAAACCTTAATTAGTGTTTGATGTCGGAAATAGTCTTTAAAAAGTTTTTGATAAATAAGTTTGTACGTATAGTAACTCATATTTAATCGACTACACTCTGAAAGTCTCATTTCTTAACATTACTCATGGTCTCCTTAGGATTTAAAATATTCCCTATTGTCCAAACTACAACAAATCTAGGATGACTATATATAACCCAACGATAATTTAGGTTCCTAGAGTTATAATATGAACCTATCAAACTTATGCCACATCAGCGCCATTGTGGCAGCCAAAGTGGGTCCCACCGAAAATTTTGGAGGCAAAGTTCCCACAAGCCAATTATTTTGCGGGAAGGGGCAGTATACTTAGACTAAAATATCTTCTCTCCACTCCAACTCTCCTAAATAGCAGCACATGGGTTTCTCCTCCCCAACCTTGCTACTTCTACTATCTCCTCCAAATCCCTAGCTTTGCTCAAGCTGCTGTCTGAATCGCAGCTCCGTGCTGAATATCAGACCTCAAAGAGAGCATTATGGAGATCGATCGCTGCAGATCGATGTTGGAATTGCATCGTCCTCTCTAACCCATTGCCTTTCCTCGAGTTCTTTGCCACGAAGCAGGGCTTGCACCTTCATCCATATGGTCAGTCTCTCTCCTCATGTTGATTGTTGGCAGCCACCCTTAATTTGGGCGATGCGCTTCCTCTTGTGGCTATGCAGCCAAGGAGCCAAATTCCCTCTTGTTGCTTTTTTTTTTTCTTGGAGCCTCAAACCTTTTTTGGTACAGGTTAAATCTGAGTTAGCAAAAATTTTCAGCTTTCCTTCTTGGTGTGGTCAGAAGGTAAATTGCCCATCTTTTTATTCAGATCTTTGATTTTGTGGCAAATGCAGGAGTTTGGTATTGATTTTGTTGTTTGCTACTCTAGGTTAGGCAAAGGCAAGATTTTTTTTCAGAGTTTGCTGAAGATGATAAAATATTCAAGATTGGTAGAGCTATTACCTGCTGTTGAAAACAGGCCACAGGTAAGTTTACCTATGCTTTCACCACTGCTCTTTGGCCCTGTTACTATATAAATAATTGTTTCTTTAGAAGTTAAATTTTAGTAATACTGAGTTCACTAGCTCATTGCAATGTTGTGCAGCAGTTTATGTTTTTTAACCTAAACAGTAGGAAAAATTACATCATATTTTTCTGTAGAACTAAAAGCATGTCAGTTGAATATCGGAGTTGGATGTATGGTGGGTGGCATGACAATGGATGCCACTCTGTTGACTGGGTGCCCAGCACAAATATTTTTTTAAGATCGTGCTTTTGAAGGTGTCCCAAATGCTGATAAGTTTGGAGTTGCTTGTCCTTGCTCAAATCGTCGAAATAGAGTTAGGCGAAAAATAGGTATATATATGTGGCAGCTACTTATTCAAATAGGTATTATGATATATATTACAATCTGTTAGGATGTTGATTGGTCATGGAGGTCTTGCTCGTGATAATTGCTTATATAGCTTGTTACTGCATACTTTTTTATTACTTATACAATGCATTTTCTCTGTTTTTTGGCAGGATGGCAATTGGTCGTGGAGGTCCTGCTCGTGATAATTGCAATTTTATTAGAGAGAACATGAATGTGGATTCAGCTGATGAGGGGGAAGATGCCGCAGAAACTATGGAGTTTCACATTCAAGGTCTTTCCTTTCTTCCACCACCTATTCCCAATGAGGCTGACCGCCCACTGATTCGGTCGAAAGGACAGGCGTGAGTTCATCAAAGTCATTTTATACTTTAAAAAGTTAATCATTTGATTCTTTAACTATCATACTGTTCTCACATAGGCAATGGACTGAGATCCCAAAATTTGGAAAGGACAGGAAGCCAGCTAGTGTCTTGACTACTATTTTGAGATAGCGCCATCCTGGTATTGTTAAATATAATGGTAAAAGTGTGGTTGCAACGAAATGGGAGCACTACCAAGCAAAAGTGGATTCAAGTGGGCAATCTAAAGCTGATGAAGTTGATTGTGAATTTTGGGTAAATTTAAATAATATGCATTCTGTGTTGCAACCTTTTGTATGACTGAATACATTTGCATATTTTTCTGTAGCTAAGGTTTAGATTTGAACCTGATTATGAACTTGCTGCAAGAGGGCAAATTGGTAGATGTGCCATAAATCTCCTCTATAGTATCAAGTATAACGCCCAAATTCAAGCCATACAGGATCATTGTCTGAATGTAGAAAAAAAGACAAGTGCGTGACAAGGCTGCTAGGAAGCTGCATTTAACCAAGGAGAAGTACATAGCCCAAAAACCAAGCTGGTGCAGCGTAAATGCTTGGAATTCTCTGCTGATGAATGGTGTGATCCAAAGTTTAGGGAAAAATCTGAGAAGAATCGTGCCAATTGTGGGAGCTCAAAATACAAACCTCACAAAGGTGGATCCAACTCCATTGCAATAATATGCCAAAAACTGGTAATTCCTAAACCAAATATTCATTCTAAAAAACTCACTGTTTACACATTTAATTTGGGTTGGTTGTGCATGGTCTGAAGAACAAGGGCGGGATGTAACAGATGTCGAGGTTTGGGTTCATACTCAAAGGAAATAACCCCAATAATCCTAACATGCTGAACACAGAAGAGGCAACAGAATGTTGGGTAAAGTTCTTGCTTGAATCATGTGTGTATAAATTTTTACCCACTTTTTATCCAACATTCTGTACAAATGTTTATGCACGGGGAAGGTATAAAAGGAAATTTGCTAAAAGACATGGAGATGGAACTGACCCTATGTGCTCTCCAGTGGACTCTTTAGCTCTTTATGATAGCAATTCTGGGAAGCCCCATGGTAAATGGCCTCTGTTCAATGGGGTTGTTAGCAGCAAAGCACTCGCTGAGGTGAAAAGAGGCTCATCTTCATTGGCCCTCAAGCGTCAACGTCGTGAAGCAGTAGATCTTCAAAGAACGGAAGAATCTGAGAAGTTTCAACCACAGAATGTTTATACACAAAAAATGGCACAGTGGAGTACAAAGGCATACAAAAGCTATGCATTGGGACATAAGCTTCTTGAGGTGCATTCTTTCTTCTATAAGCAAAACATTTACTTGCTTTATTTTTGTCATAACTAAATGAATTATATTTAAGTTGGTAATCATGACTATTTGCAGACCATGGCTAGACCAAGGATATCCTTCTGCTGACATTCCACCTCCCCTATCTCCACCTCCTGAATCTCCAACTACAGTTATTGACCTTGTAAGTGATATATGGCTTCATATGCTCCACTTAGAAAAACGTTAACAAGTACATTCCATCCTACTGTTCTGAATTACACATTCCAATTCAAGCAAATGCTAGTGATATTTCCTCTTCTAGTTATGCTCTATGACACATGAGTATCTATCAATACCTTGCATATTACATAAATATGTGTGATATAGTGAAAGTTAGTTTTGTTGTTTCCCCTGTATAGGCCTCATTGAGCATATTGAATGCTCACTATTTTTTTAATAAAATTGTAACAATTATTTCTTTTACAGGATAACTCCCCGGAATCAAATGTTGGAGAAGAAAATGGAGATGACAGCTTCAATGTTATAGCTCATGGAATGTTTGGTGGCTACTTGACCAATTCATCTACTAGCGGTGCTGCTGACTTCTTCCCACCTTTAGATGAACTTGATCCATTTTAGTTTCAACTGGCTGTGGTCATAGATCTAACTTTTGGGCAAACTTAGTAGTTATAGCAGCTAATTTTTGGGTCAAGCTGATTCATAGAAAACAGATATGTAATGGAGTGGAATTATGTGATTTTGGGGGGCAAGATGATTAAAATACCTCTTCTGAATGCTTTGGTGCTAATGGATTTAAACAATATTTTGTTCTTGGCGTTTAATGATATTATATGTGGTGATGGTGTTTGATCAATATCAATTACTTTAAGTACAGTTTTATTTTACATTATACTAGTGATTTGTTGTACATCAACCATTTAAAAAGGAAATCTACATTGCAATATAATGTGTCCTAGAGAATGTATCTTTTTTCCTTGGGTTTCAAAAGGAACCCAAGCGACAGTTGCTTTACACGTCAGATAAGTCCAGGTGGGCACTTTTCGCTAGGGAGAACATGTGGTGCTTCAAATTATGCTAATACTGGCATTGGCATAGGCTGGAGTTTATAATATTACACTAGTTCTTACAAAATTAAAATAGGATAAGATAGAAGATTAACGGTAAAAGACATGGAAAGCGATGAATATGAGGGGCTGAAACCTAAAAACGTTATAATCAATCTGCTTTTGAAGTAGACTTCGGTATATGTATTCATTCTCTTGTATAAATATATGATTGTAAAAGTAATTACTTAATTAGGTAAATGTTTGTTTTCAAAATAACGATATTTTTAAATTGTTATTTATAAAACAACAGCGAATTAAGTTTTAGTTTTAAAATGAGACTTACATCCTGTCACAATAATTATGAGTGAAAAATTTCTTTTAAATCCAACCATCTTAGCATCTAAAGTAGATAATCCATTCAATCCATCTTAACTCACAACTCATTATCTCAGCCCTTAAAGTAAATACCACTCGAGCCATCTTGGCTCGTAATCGGCCATCTTGGTCCTTAACCTTCTCGGCATACCAACTCGGTCATCTCGGTCAAACCACAATCTGTTACCAACCAATATCTTGAGTCACATAAACCCGTTCCTAACCACAAAGATTGATCGTTTTCCACAAAGGCAAACTTTGGTAATGACAACACATCCCACAAATCTTTTTCACAAAATATCTATTTAGAAACAAAACTACGCTATGAGAAACACTTCACATCCACCTATAACCGTAGACACGACTGTTTAAATAATTTAACTAAACTTTGCAGACATTGCACGCTTTAACCACGCGCCATGAACATCTCGCTTCACCTAACACATGTGGATCAGATATGGCCAACAAGGGAGTGTTCACTATAAAACTTTTTCATAACCAAACCATAGACATCTTATGTCATATAGTTAGGCCACTATCTAAAACAAAGTATCAGACTAGTCTCAGGAACTCTTCTACTCATGACACGCTGTGTAGCACCAATCGTATCTCATGTTACAAACTCCCATCACAGGAGAATACCTTTGTCTCTCTATTCTAGCATTCGTCAACCATTAACATGCAAGACATATATGTTTTAGCTACTTACTCTATCGAGGCATCCTATGTTACTCTGGTTATACTGTTTTATGTTTGGATGAATTTTCCAAATAGATCGGTCCTTATGGATGTTGCGTAGTCAAGCCACCAAGACACTAACTCCCGCATCATCAAGTTTTTATAAAACATTTTTTCACTTTGAACAAGCCGACATCTCGTCAGGTACCGATGAATATATGGTAGAGTTGAGGGTTGAGTTCTATATAATATAAGTGTAGCTACTGGGAGGGCATGATGATTTGAATGCGATGGCCAATGGTAAATAAAGTATGATATAATCATGCGATTTTACAAACAAAATACTTAATTAAAATATAGGGATAAGAAATGGTCAAGTGGGCTTGTCTTGGTCTGTTGTAGTTTTTCGAGTATCAAACTCCTACGTGAATCATCCGTTGGTCTTGAGCTCTATATATGAGAAAATAAACAACATATAAAACCACTATTAGAGGCAAATAAACACATAAAAATAGTGCCAATGCATAAAGGAGGATTTTAGAAAAAATTTAGGACTTAAATGGGATTAAACGGAGTTACGGAAAAAAGATATGAATTTTTGAAGTTTAAAGGGATTTTGGACGGGTAAAAGGATTAATTAAAAACCGGAAGAAATATTCTAGGGAATATTCCATACCAACGGGTGGAATCTAAAGGGAGAGAGTGAGAGTAGGCCCATGTGGGTCCCACTTTTTTCTTTTCTTTTTCCTTTTTTTTCTCTTTCTTTTCCTTTCTTTTCTTCTCTTCCTCCTCTTCTCTTCTCTTCTTCTCCTCCCATCGCTTCTAACTTCTCTCTTCCTCATGTGCGCAGTCGGCGTGAGCCACGACACGGCCAACGGACAAAGGGTGTGGGGAAGGAACGGTGCTAACTCAAAAATCAGGTGGTAGCATAGGGCGAGAAGACATAGTAGCATGGGGTAGGAGGAGACAACGGCACAGAACGATGATGTAGGGTTAGGGAGAAGACGACACCGATGCGGGAGGAGGAGGCACGACAAGCGACGCTGAGGGCTTCGCAAGCGTAGAGAGGGGGTGAGGGTGACGTTGGCATAGAAGGGCGTTGGGGCGAGCATGTGGCAGTGTCGGCGCAGTTACCAAAGAGGAGAAGAAGACCAACTATGTGGCTACCTTCATGGCACAACGATGATGGCGACCCTTAGTGGTTTGGCTCGATGACAACAACGGCTTGGAGTGGCGAAAATGGAGCATATAGGAGGTGAAGGTATTATCCGAATCTTTGAAAACTTTATAGGATACTTGATGCACCACCGAGATGACAATGAGTAGGACGACCATGCTCAACACTATTATCTCCTCTCCCTCCATAGCTCCCTCTCTACTTCTGCCTCTTGCTTAAAGTGAGGGAATGTGTGTGTCGAGAGAGGGCACCAGCTAACCTCTAGCAGTGAGGGAAATGAAGGTAGAGTGAGGGATGTTTGCGTGCAGGCATGAAGTAAGGTCATGGACGGCATGAGTGTGCGTACACAATGGTGGCTTGCTTGCCAAATACATCGAGCGCGTCATGGAGAAAAAGGTAATAATGTATTGCCAGTGAATGGGGTGGTGGCTGTATGCGTGCTGTGGTTTCGAGTTAACGAAGAAAGGATGGAGGCAGGAGTATTTGCCAGGTGATTTGAGTCCAAAAACGAGTATTTTTACTATCTCTAGATGTCTCCGGATATAAGGAAAAATTAATTTGGTAGGACCGATAGTTATGAACTCGGAATAAATTAACCTCAAAAATTTTAAAAAATCAAATAGGATTTAATAGTGCAATATAATAAAAATTTTAAACTAATTTTAATAAAATAGCAGGTGTTATAGATTAACCCAGGCATGCTTTTTCCTAGATTTTCTTTGTGAACACCTAGTAGACTCTTTGTTTCCCATGGAATGGTTTCTTGGTTAATTCCTTAGGTTTAACTCTAGGGAAACCTCTTCCCTAAAGTTTTTGCATCATTTCCTAGGTAACATATAGAATTCTAGTGGTGTAATAGTATAAATTATGGGCAAGCACAACAAGTCAGAAACTGGATGGATGTTTTAAGAAGCTCTAGGTGGATGGTTGCTATAAATGCTTTTCCTTAATAAATAAAAGTAGTGGCTTATATATGATTTTTTTTGCATATGACATTGGGACAATAGATCAGACTACCAATGAGGCGTTCTAAGCTAACAAGGTTTTTTAACAAGAGCGACACGGAACTACCAATGAGTCGTTCTAAGTAAGCTAACTCGAAGGGTTTTTTTAGCCAGGGCGATATGAGACCACTAGTTACATGGTTGCATTAGCGTTTTGTGAGTAAATGCATTTAGTTCGGATATGCTTAGATGTGCTTTGAATTCCAAAGTTTTATTTAAAGAATAATTTTAGGTTGTTAGGAGTGCGTGCTAGTCACACGATACTAGCTTTTATGCCAAAGATATTGCTAGCCGACAAAACATGTCAGAACTACCCACATATTCAAGTATGATTATACTTGTACACGTCTATATTATACGAAAGCGAGAACAAGTGGTCATAAAACGATATATTCCGCACACATGCTAGAGGCATATATGACAACAAACTCAGCCCCTCGAGTCCCACACATTATTAAACCTTTACATCGATTTCTTCTTAAAGATAGGAAGGAACAAATGCCAGAAAACAATAGGGCCAGTGTACAGATAATATTCCCTTCAATAGTTCAATTACCTTCTACAATTATCCCCCCAAACCCGAACCCCACCCACCCTGCACTCTTCTAGGCGCGTGAGCACTACGACGTCGGTTATAAATTGCCGCGTCCACTCTGCATCTTACTCGCAGAGTCCCTCCTGCTAACCTCGTTCCATCCGTCTTAGTGGAGCGGTAGGAAAAAAAAATAACACGACTTTGAACGCAAAATCTTCGCGCCACTCACTCTGGTAAGGTGTTTGTGGCAAGTGCAGAGATGGGGGAGAACGGCGTGGTGGCGGCCATGGAGGTGGCCTCCGCCGAGCTCGGCCACACGGCCGGGTCCAAGTTGTACGACGACGACGGCCGCCTCAAGCGCACCGGTAAGGAGCTCGAGCCAGCTTTCATCCATGGCTACCTGTATGTATAGCGGATGTCGTTGCTGATGGCTGACATTGATGTGTGTTTCGTCGGCGGTGTTGTCTAGGGACGATGTGGACGGCGAGCGCGCACATCATCACGGCGGTGATCGGTTCCGGTGTGCTGTCGCTGGGGTGGGCGATCGCGCAGCTCGGGTGGGTGGCTGGCCCCGCCATCATGCTGCTGTTCTCGTTCGTCACTTACTACACCTCCGCGCTGCTCGCCGACTGCTACCGCTCCGGCGACGAGAGCACCGGCAAGCGCAACTACACTTACATGGACGCCGTGAACGCCAACCTGAGTAAGTATCAAAGAGTGTCACGTAAGCCGATGTCCGCATGCGCGTGATTCCAGAGCTGGATCGCTCACTCTGCTGTCATTTCGTCGAACAGGTGGCATCAAGGTCCAGGTCTGCGGGTTCCTGCAGTACGCCAACATCGTCGGCGTCGCCATCGGATACACCATTGCCGCCTCCATTAGCATGCTGTGAGTATCGAGCTTAGCTAGCGGCACTAACTCTCCTTTGATGGTAACCGTGGTGAGCTCATGTCGCGTGGATGGATGGCATGAACAGAGCGATCAAGCGGGCGAACTGCTTCCACGTGGAGGGGCACGGCAACCAGTGCAACATCTCGAGCACCCCGTACATGATCATCTTCGGCGTGGCGGAGATCTTCTTCTCGCAGATCCCCGACTTCGACCAGATCTCGTGGCTGTCCATCCTCGCCGCCGTCATGTCGTTCACCTACTCCACCATCGGCCTCGGCCTCGGCGTCGTTCAGGTGGTGGCCAACGGGGGCGTCAAGGGCAGCCTCACTGGCATCAGCATCGGCGTGGTGACGCCCATGGACAAGGTGTGGCGAAGCCTGCAGGCGTTCGGCGACATCGCCTTCGCCTACTCCTACTCCCTCATCCTCATCGAGATCCAGGACACCATCAGGGCGTCGCCGCCGTCGGAGTCCAAGGTGATGCGGCGCGCCACCTTCGTCAGCGTCGCCGTCACCACGCTCTTCTACATGCTCTGCGGCTGCATGGGCTACGCTGCGTTTGGCGACGGGGCCCCCGGGAACCTCCTCACCGGGTTCGGCTTCTACGAGCCGTTCTGGCTCCTCGACGTTGCCAACGCCGCCATCGTCGTCCACCTCGTCGGCGCCTACCAGGTGTACTGCCAGCCGCTGTTCGCCTTCGTGGAGAGGTGGGCGCAGCAGCGGTGGCCCAAGTCGTGGTACATCGCCAAGGAAATCGACGTCCCGCTCTCCCTCTCCGGCGGCGGCGGCGGCGGCGGAAGATGCTACAAGCTGAACCTCTTCCGGCTGACGTGGCGGTCGGCGTTCGTGGTGTTGACGACGGTGGTGTCGATGCTGCTGCCCTTCTTCAACGACGTGGTTGGGTTCCTCGGCGCGGTGGGGTTCTGGCCTCTCACCGTCTACTTCCCCGTGGAGATGTACATCGTGCAGAAGAGGATACCAAAGTGGAGCACGCTGTGGGTATGCCTGCAGCTGCTCAGCCTCGCCTGCCTCATCATCACCGTCGCCTCCGCCGCCGGCTCCGTCGCCGGAATCCTCTCCGATCTCAAGGTTTACGAGCCGTTCGCCACGACATACTAATCCGTGGCCGTCAATCCCTCGCGTGCATGCTCATACTGTACGTCGTCGATGAAGTACAGATGACTGCCTAAGTACTATCCTAATTAATCAACCAAATTAATTAACTAATTAATTAGATATCACACGTGAGGTGAAAAAAGGAGAAGAGAAATTTGAGACGGATTGTATAGAGTGTTATTATGCTATTGTTGCTCTGCCTGTATTCTACCGATGCTACTAATTTTCATAGTTTCTGGTCCGTGCTGTTAACCAAAAGGACGTAGAGTGTTGTATTTCCAAGTCAATGGATGTTTTTGTAATTACATAATTAAGTGAGAAATGCACTTTATTATGGAAAATTCTTCTTCAGGGCTCCTTTGGATTGAAGGGTTTTTGGAGGGAAAATGGAGGAATCCAATCCAAAAGAATAATTACTATATGAGTCATTTGGATTGTAGGATTTCTTCAAAGGAAATTCATCTATATGACTTATTTGGATTTTATAATTTGTTCAAAGGATTGGAAAATTTCCTCCACATTTTGGAGGAATTTTAGCATGAGATCCAACCTCATTATTTCAAATTCCTTTGAGATTTTCAAGGCATCTTCTCTCTCTCTCTCTCTCTCCATTCTTTTTCTAACAAATCAACAATCACAAAATTACTAAGTTTTTCTTATGATACATCTAAACTTACTGTAGTTCTCTTTCCCGTGGGATTTTACATAACATGACATTTCAATCCTATATTTTTTCTATTCATGTATTTTGAGAATCCTATGTTTCAAAGGAGTATGATGCTTCCAATTATATATTCCTCTAGGAAATATAAAAGGGTTGCATTGCTAATTTAAGTGTCATCATCGATTGAACCAACACATATATTGAGTATTTATTCATTTATAAGAAACATCCTGCAAAATTATTTATTTTTTCATGACATCAGAAAATAAATGGGTGTAAAGAAAAGCTAAATGTTTCTTCCTTTACAAGAATCTTGTGCGTATAATGATTTCAATTTCATTTCCTTATTTGCGAAAGGTTTCAGCTTATTTCGTTTGACTTATTAATATTGGGCTTCATTATTACTACAACTAGCCAAAACAACAGTACTGTCTACAGAGCACTGAAGGAATGATACGGGAGGCTCTCAACCCTGGTCCGAAAGGATGGCTCACGGTCTCAAGGCATCCCACTACACTAGTATTTATGCTGTGTACATGTGTCAAGTGCAGAATTTCAGATGAAATAGAAAAACAGAGAAGGAAAGAAAGAATCAGCAGGAAATTAAACAAAATCTTGTGCAACGTGGTTAATTATATAGCCCAAGAAAAACATGTTGCAATTTTGAACAAAATAAAGGATATGCGACTTCCAAATTACTATACTCGAATACGAGCTCGCAACAAATCAAGCTACATGTCCCCTTTTATATGGAAATCATAATTACAATGACATGGAGAACCTTGCTAACAAGAAATAACAAAATCTTCAGAAACATCACTCCTCATTTCTCAGTCTGTCAAGATCGTTTTAAACAAGAATTTGACATAGTTATCCATAGAGCAAAAGCTAGTTATCTTCCTCTCATTTCACAATGGCTAAACAATCTGTAAATGTTTTTGTTTTTTTTTTTGCAGTTTTGTTAATCTATACACTGTAGTAAATCTTTCCAACAGTATTTTCACTAAAAAAACAAATCGTCATGTGTTATCTCCCGGATGAAAACAATTAACCGACCATCCAAATATCTTCCCAGATGAAAACATGTTTGAATTGAGATTATTCATGTTGAGGCTGGGTTTGGACTTTGGACGGGCACCATGATTAGCACGGAGTTGTATCCGTCATCCAAGAAGCGTCACCATTGTTCCCAATATATGGCAAACAATTCAAGTGGTTATCCATGTGAAGTTGCATTGCCAATTCAACAGTACCACTGGAGAGCCAGCTAGCTAGAGACATACGTAACGTACGACGGACTGAAAAGGAGACTAGCTAGCCCACTGCTAGGATTGCGAATCTGCGAGTGAAGTGGAATCAGGAATCTATATCATCATCTTCCGTTAGTTGGCTCTGTAGGCCCGTCCATGAATCCGACCATACACACAAACACGATAGGATTACTTGGAAGCAGCTGGCCGGATTGCTGCACCCAATTAAACTGATGTCTCCGATCCGATATGGCTCGTGTCTTCACTCTGCGCGTAATTCACCACGCGGATCACGAATTCAGGTTAGTGTCGTCAGTTAGGGCCAGCAACAGCAAGCACGTGCTCTTCGAACCGATCAGGATGTCAACTCTAATGGCTGTCCTGATCTGATCGAACTGCATTTTAGCTGCCATCTCAAGGTTGTCAGCATCAGAGCGTCTCCTAGGATTTGACGTGGCATGACCAACCCACCCCACTCCATTGAGCCGATTAAAGGGAAAGAGAGGGTTAAAGACCTCGTCTGTAACGCCTCTCGATAATATATAATCCAGTCTAGTTCTTTCTCTCTATATTAATGGCAAGAATGGCGTGGGAAAGAAGAAAAAGTAAGGATCCAGAAAGAACCTATCGTAGAGAGGCAGACGAAGATCCCGACCCAGCCGCCACCACCTCATCCCTATCTTTTTTGGCGACAGATTCCAGTGCATTGCGTTGAGGTTAGCCGCCTTGCCCATTTAGCTTTGTCAGTGCAGTTGTCCGGTGGTGGTGGTGCTGGCTCCACGCTCGCGACGGCCGCTCTACATACATTTTCTGCTGTCGTCGCTGTCACCAAAAGAAAAAAAAGGATTGCTAGGTTTAATTTCAGTCCCTTTCAATCAAACATTAGATATGAAAGACAAGAAGAGAGAAGGAAGATGGTGAGAGTCATCTTTGACGACGAAGTCCTAAGTGAGCTTCGGTATCGATGACCTCAAAACTCTAATAGATTTCCTACATATTAGGGTTTGAAGGTTAGGGGTAGGAAAACGGTGATAATTGCTCTAGAGGGACGACAAGGGTGATATAAGAACAATACTGAAGACAACAGCAATGAGAGTTGTCAGCAGATGGGGCAAGCAGTTGGAGACAGGGAAGATTGGTAGGGTGAGGGCTTGTCGCTGCTTGACTTCAAAAGAGAAAGGGTTGGGGGTAGAGTGGGAAGTAGTAGGGTGGGTCTGACTGACGTTAGGAGACAATACCAATGAGACAAAGAGAGACCTAAAAGAGGTGAGGTGTGGCGTGTGGGGGTAGACCACGACTACACGAGCGGTGTGGGCGTCATGAGGAAGAGGGAGAGGAGACTAGATAAGGATACTGTAATTATAAATCTTTGTATAATCTAAACCGTAAAAGGATGACTAAAATTTATAAGGTGCTTTCATATAACACTAGGGTATTATCTAGGTCTATAAAGTTATAAATATATATATATATTTCTAATTTTAGTTTAATGTATCACGTAAGATTTAAATTACAAATGACATAGCTTAGTTACTGATGTGGCCATTCATAATGGTTAGAATTTTACATTTAGTTAGGTCTCTCCATTACAATATGTTCCAAAATCGACTAGCATGAAACCATTGTGTCCATGGGAAAAGAGGTGAAGAGATGGTGATTATGCCGATGACAATCATTGGCAATAGGAGGTCCTTGGATGTAAAACCCTACCTTCAAAATCCATATTAGTTTGCTCTACACGTTGAGTGTGTCCACATTCATTAGTACTCTTGCTTATACTTACATCCTCACTTCATATATAAAAGGAGTAGTCCGAGGTACATAATTGAAACATTAAGGCTTATAAGTAGCCTCTCATCCACCTAAATTTTTAAGATGATACTAAACCACCACCGCTACACCACAACCGAATCACATGAGCCAAAACCACAAATACTATAGACTTCAAAGCAGTTAGGGTGTAAGACTGATGTCGAGATAGCATGATTTGGATAGGGTGATCCTATGAGCCCATTGCAATATGGTTGTTGCCATGAAGGTAGACAATGGACCTTAGATGGAGACAACAATGCCACGCTAGATTTGTCAGATCACCCTCTCTATTATACCATTTATATTGACTTCAGTAACCTTTGGTTGCTAATGTTCACAGCCATACTAATTGCCGTCTCTTCTCCTCTCCCATGAAAGCAGTGTAGTTGACTTTAAAGCTATGGGAGTCAATTTGGACATATACTATAGTAACATCTAAATATAAAATTTTCACCACCGTAGATGGCACAACAAGCTACTTGAGCTATGTCACCTTTATTTGAAATATTGGGTGTATATATTTCATAAGTTTATAGACTTTTATGATGCAGTATTTTATAAATTTGGATCTATAGGTGGTACCGTGATTCAAATTTAAAGGCCGATCATGCGTTTTACTAAAACCGAATTAACGAGGAGATCGCGGAAACGAAAATATCCCTCTCCGCCAGCAGTACGTCGTCCCCGGAAAGGGCGGCCATGGCGTGCCGTTGCTTGCTGTACCGATCGATCGGAGAATGCACGCAGCTGTTATACGTGGTTCTGTGCGTAAGTTAACAGCGATTCCAGCCAAGTTCTGGACGACGACGGCCGCAGGCGGCCGCCTGAATGATATGCTCGCTGGATGCCACACGCCGACGTGCCGTTCAATCGACAAGTAAATAAGAGTACTACTTACGCCTGCTTGTACGAGACAGTTGAATGTAACAGTTACCCCCCTCTATGCCTCATCCTGTCGACACTTGCGTGCCTGTCACTGCATGTATGGAATTTGTACTGCTGTCAGCTGAAAATGTAGCTTTCTCTGGCCAGTAAATTACCATGTCTTATATTAAGGCTGGTCGTCAAGCTACTCCTGCATCTATCCTAACTCCTCAGTGTGATATGTACAGTTGCACTAGTAGTACGTACAGTCTTGACCGTATGCGGCATATATATATGTATATACATATATATTAAAATAAACAATCAAACGGGATAAATGATCGCAGAAGTAAAAAAACTTAACACTACTCACTATCATAAAACTTAAAAACAGAATCAAAAGATCATTGTCTCGTCAATATCTGTAACTTTCGTTGTATCTAAAAATTTAAGAATAAATTAGACAAAATTTATAAACAAAATCAACTATAATTATCTCAATTACAATTCTGAATCTCAAAATATTAACAAAATAAAATTACAGGTTTAAATAAAATTATTTTAACCCTAATTAATTAATAATACATAATTAAAAAATAATTAACCAATCAAACTTTTTCAAACACTAAAAAAACACACTAGCTAAATTTTATATCAAAGAAATCAATCTAAATCATATAATCTAAAATCGAAACAAAATACAAGCTTAAATGAAATTAATCAAACTCTAATTAATTAATTAATTAATTAATAATACAAGATGTAAAAATAATTAATCAATCAATACCCTAAAACCAATTCAAATCATAAAGAAAAATAAATTAATTTAAAATCGATCGCTAAATATGAAAAAAAATAAAAGATTAATTAATGCACTAATCTTTTATAAAATTGACCTTAACTCTCTTTGTTAAAATCCCTAACAAGTTGCTCTCTTTATAGCAAAAAATGATCAAGAAGAAGACTTAAATACCATTAAGATTTCATAACCACTATATTTATTCTTACCCATCAGATTTAAAATCAAACACTCTAGATTACGCCACGTCACGTGACACATGGAAAGCCATAGAGTCCAACACATTTCTACAGAGATTCCTACTCGTATAATATTTCCACACTGTCGCGCCAATTCTGTAGTGATACGTGTCCCTTCGGATCTTCTGCGCCTGCGCATGCCACATCTCCGCCTACCTGTCAGTGACTACATGCCCACGCTCACTGTCAAACTAGGCCTCTAGTCAGTCGCTATGTTATCGTGCGCCTGTGCTCGGTGCCACGCCAAGCCCACACATCAGCTACACATATCCCATGTGTGCCCACACCTATGTTGTTGGGTCGATTTCGTGACGTCTGCCATTCCATCAACCAGATAACTCTCGATCAATCTATTAAGTCAGCCCAACTCGTCGACCTACTAGATTTTGATATTTTCTAGTCAACGCTAGACCACTCACACGCCGTTGCTAGCCCACCTTTAGCTAGACCACACCCATCTGTACATTCGGTCTATCTGCACTTTCAGCATGTTACTTAATTTATCAATTTCTGTCCAAAGTTTCTCCTAATTTTTTAATGATTTTTTATTTATTTTCAACATTTAATACCTGAACGCATATAAAAAAAGCATTCTACATGCACGAATTTTACAACCTAAGCTATATTAGTCTATACACATGCTCACCGTTTTACTAATTTTAATCTAAACCAAATTTTCATCACTTTTGATTTAACAATATAAGTTTCTAGTAAACATATACCAGTTGTCCCATGCACAGTCGCCACCATCTCCGCCTCTTCAACGACCACCAGTGTGGCGAGGCAGACATGTTCGACCAATTTTGCCAGAAAAGGGCGAGCTCAAGCTAGCATGCATGTGTACAAAGAGGGTAGGGTGGTCATAGTGACGGTGACATAAGAGGATGATGATGATGATAGCAGCTATCGTGGTTCGACACGCAGGAAATCAAGGAGAGAGAGGTGAGGCGGTGTAGGATTTGAGTGTGTTCAGGGAGAAGAGAAAGAAGAGTAACACCTTGGCTCCCTACCCGACTCTCCTCCTTGCCCAATTGACCTTTTACATTCTCTAGCAATTTTTAAAGACTAACCACTTACATACAGGGGTAGATATCGAGCTTGCCCAACTTAGCCCGACTTGTTATCCTAACAAGCTAAAAGGCTGGCTCAACTTGGCTCATTTATTAGCTCAAGCCAACTCATTTAGTTAACAAGCCAGACAAAGAGTGGGTGCTGGCGGTGAGCTGTGCTTGCACCACAAGCTCCTGACCACGAGACCGCAACCCTGCTAGCGGTGGTAGCTGCTGGGCATTAGCTGGAGCTGGTGCTGCTATGGGACAATGGTAGAGACAACGAAAGCAAGATCAAGATGGCGGTGAAATGATGTGAGTGGCAAAGACGACGGTAGGTCCTAGGGAGAGGGAGATGCAAGCGATGAGATAACGATAGAGAGAGGTCGCTTACTCCTACCGTCAGATGGGATTGGGTATTATGGACTGAGGACTAGAGAATAGGGTGGGATCTAGTAAAGAGAACCTGGAGAAAGCTTAAGAAAGTTGTCGAGAATTGCCTCTTGCCACACCACCTCCTACATCATCGTTGGCCGGCCGTTGCCCTCGTCGTGGATCGACGGATTTTTCTCACGGCTGCCATTCTCCTCTTTGTTTACCAGCTAATGGACCACCGGATCTAATAGCTATAAGCTCAGCGCTGTTAGATGTGACAATCTTGGTCTCATGGCCACCGAATCCCGTTGCTCCAACAGCCAGGAACAAGCGACAGGTTGGCAGTTAGCGTGGTTTCTCTTCATATCTCTTTTTTTTTTCTTTTCGTTTTTTTCCAGGGCCTCAACTGTGGGTAAGATATGGTGGATAATTTTTAACAGTGTGCCACCAATTGCTTAGAAGATGGATCTAGTTGGGCCTGTTGGCTTGCATCCTGGTTGCTAGCCTAATGCGAGCCAGCTCAAGCAGCTAGTTATAGCCAACTAGCTAAAATTCTCGCTTAACTCATTAACAAATCCAAACAAACCAGACCGAGTAGAGTTACATCAGACACGAGCAAGATGAGTTTCTCGTCCAGACCTGCTGCCACATATGCTTGTAGAAATCTATTTTTTTACAAGCGGATGACTAAGTGGTCTGCTTTACAGATGGTCCTTCTAGGAAGATCACGGCGGCTTTAGACTTTCATGAGCTCCTCGTTAGGATATTTTTGTTGGCTTGGAAAAAATAGTGTGTTTATCGGAGGGTAATGCGAAAAGATTGCTGAAATGCTGAGCATCGCTCACAGTCACATGAGACAAGACTATCAGGGAAAAGAGCAAAAAAAGAGAAGGTAACCTTTGCGGCGGCTTGTACTCCTACCCATGTTGCTAGCAGTACTCCTAATGTTCCTAGCAATGTCCTCCTACTCTATATCACTACATGCTAGGGCCTTTGATTTAAAATAATCTTAAACCGTGGCCAGAGAATGTGCGCACGATCACATGCTAATAAAGCAGAAAGGACTGTCTTATCTCAGGATTACAGCAGTCTAAATAAACAACAAATAAATTAATTAATATATGCGATCGATCGATTGGACTGAATTATTGTGGCCGGGAAAGCGACCTTGAGCCAATGCATGCATCCATCCATGCACGCGTTTTTAGCATTTAGCAGCTGGTTACCTACTTGTTCCTTAATTCCTTATCTCATCGGTACAGGATGCCATTCTGGACGGACTACTGCTTGCATTTTTTATTGCTTGCGTTTACTGGAGTAGTGAGTGCTTTTCCACTGGGATGCGATGAGATTAGGAGGCATCAGTCACTGGCTTCAGTGGAACAATTTGGACAGTAGAAAAGGTAGTACAGAACATTGCAACCATACAAGCCTGGCTTGCTTAATCTCGCAATTGTCGCTGCAGTTTAGCTGACGCTGATCGTAGATGCTGCACCGATGAACTGGAGAGCGGCTTCAATTCAAGAAGAATTTTGACGGGTCAATCTCTTTTGTTCAGAAAGAGTAGTTTTTTTCCAGTCTGTGCATGCTCTCTGCTTCTCAGCTTCGGTTTCTCTTTGGGCTTCCCATTTAGGACTTGTTTCGTACTAATGTTGACATCCCAGCCCAGCCTTATCCAGCGATGTCCAGGAAATTTCTAGTCAATTCCCAGCCCATTCAAGGGCCTCTTTAGGAATGGACTAATTCCAACCGCAATCACAATTTTAGGCCAGGATTTAGCCCAGGGAAAATATTGTGCACACATCCCCTGAGATTAACACACCCGTTATTTATTTTCGACTAGCAAAGTCCATTTGACCACCTCGATTATTGCCCGAATCTATTCGTATTTTTCTGTTGGCGTTTTTTTGTCAACGTAGGAGTCAGCTAATAATTTGCATTGTGAATGGAGTCGTCAACCATGAGCTCTTTGATCTAGATGGGTTTAGATTTACATATCAAAACTAGCGTCTAGAGCTAAACACATGTCTGAAATTTTACGAGACAAAACTACAGAGTATCTCGTAATTTTATGGCAAAGACGGACGATTTATGGTGTAAATTAGCAAAGATAAATAAAAGTATTAGGTAAAATGTAAATTAAAAGACATGGCTAAAAAGTAGAAAAGTAAAACGTTTTGATAGGAGGTTATGAGGTTCGAGGTCGGGACAAGGAATCAAATCAATCATAGCCCTTATAAAGGGGTTGATGTTGTCTTCACAGGATCTTCTCTATATCCCTATTAGGCTTAGAGATTAATCAGGCCTAAGCAATAAAAATACAAAAATTATCTTAATTATACTTGGACTCGGGGTTACTAGTCCAACCAGATATACAATGTCAATCGGACCATGGAAAACTCCGGTTTATTCTAAATTTGAGACTTTAATTGTCAACACCTCCAACCGATATAAAAGACCTCCTCAACTATTGAAACCGGGTCATTTTGGCTCCCTGAGCGCGTTAGATGGTAATTTCATTCTACTTAGTACCTATGTAGTATATTAACCTAGCCTTATCTAACATGAATATTACATGACATAGTAAAAAGTAAAAATAATAAAAATAAGTGTGATCACACATAAGTCTCTTAGAAAAAAATAAAAAATCGTAACGGGATTCATGTATCATCTCGTCTCTCTCATCCCATCTTCTCTTCATCCTCTCTCTACCTCATAGAACTATGAGTGCATGCACCTACCGTCATGGCCATCATAGAT
This sequence comes from Oryza coarctata, assembly GCA_030770085.1. Taxonomy (NCBI): domain Eukaryota; kingdom Viridiplantae; phylum Streptophyta; class Magnoliopsida; order Poales; family Poaceae; genus Oryza; species Oryza coarctata. The sequence goes on from CM061471.1 coordinate 15,084,057, forward strand.
GTTGCATCAGCTCCACCTGGGCACCATGTCCATACCCTCCTTACCTCTGACGGCCTCGATGCCCTAACCCCAGTAATGAGAGAAAGGAGGGAGAGAAGATGGAAGGAGTTGATGCCCTCCCTAGCTTCACTTCCACCTAGCCGCCATGCCGCTCCTGCCCTCTCTTATGTTGATGGAAGGTGAGAGGGGAGGAAGAGTGAGAAGAGAAAAGAGAAAGAGGGGAAAGGTGAGGGATAAGATGAGATGGATGACTGTTTTTTTATTTTTTACTATAATGTCACGTAAGATAAAGATTAGGTTAACATGTTATATAAAACCTTTATCCAATCCGTTTAAAAAGATAGATTAAACCGGTATTCTGGTATTGATAGTAATGACGATATAGTGTTTTGTAGTTAAGGATGGAAATTAGATTCGGTTAATAGTCAAGAGATTAGATATGGACTTTTTCAGCTATGCACGTTATATACATGAGTTGTCCTCTTTGGGCGTCCATTTGTTTGCTAAGGCTGATATATCAGCCCAGCTCATTCCAGATATGATTAGGAAATAACAACTAAATTCGCAGCCCATTGGGGTGTCGTTAGGCATGGGCTAAAATCCAGGCTTATTTCCATCGATTGGCTGTGATTTGGCCCATCCTCATTACTGTACACACATGAACCTGTAAACTAGAACCGTGATGGGCTGGACAAAAAGCTCCCAGCTATTAACACACGCGATTCGGCCCATTATTTATTTATTCCTAGATTAACACAGTCCTCGCGGTCTTCCAGAAAAGGAAAAACACATAATCAAATCTTATTCGGCTACCTGTTGTCGTCTTGTCCGACTGGCTTGGCGACGAGCCGGAGAGGGATCCGCCGCCTCACGGTGAATCCAGGCTCGTCGGACATGTCGAGATCTCCAGGCGGTGGAATCTCCCAGTCGAAGAAGCGGAGCAGGTTGGCCAGCGCGAGCTCGACGGTGGCGAGCGCGAACTGCATCCCGGGGCAGATGCGCCGCCCAGCGCCGAACGGGACGAGCTGGAAATGGCCGCCCCTGAGGTCCACCGCCTCCGCCTCGCCGCCTCCTGGCAAGAACCTCTCGGGGCGGAAATCGTCGGGAGTGCCCCAGGCGTCCGGGTCGCGGTGGATTGTTAGTCACCGGACGGCGGTATACGCCGGCGGCGAGTGAGAAAACTGGAGAGAAAAACGAACTGGACACCTGAGTTTTTTGTGTTGCGAATTACCACATTTTCTGATGCATATATTTGATATAAATAGGAAACAAACTGATCATGCCGTCCATGGCGCGCACGACGCGAGAGAGGTGCGCGTCCATCCCCACGCACGCACGACGTCCGGCCATGGCGGCATGTCTAACTACTTCTACTCCTAGCGCACGATCACCATAAGCCAGTGTCTATGCGCATGCATGAACGAGTGAAAAATAAACATGCTGCCTATCTATAGCACATAGGAGTATCTAACAATTCTCCTCCTACTCTAGTGTGCCTGCTTCACATGAAGAACACCAAGTTTGGAGCGCAGCTCACAGAAGCGCTCACGCCCAAGAGCCTTGATGCAGATGTCCGCCAGCTGTTCCACTGTCCCAATGGACTGAACTTGAACCCTGTTCTCTTCGACACACTCACGAATGTAATGAAATTTTACATCAATATGCTTACTTCGGTCGTGGAACACGGGATTCTTGCTGAGCGCGATGGCGAATTGGTTGTCGATCTTTAGAGAGAAGGTGGCTGCTTCTTCTCCCTTGAGCTCGGCCAGGAGGCGGGCGAGCCAGACACCTTGGCATGCGGCAGTGGCCCCGGCGATGTACTCCGCCTCGCACGAAGACAGGGCCACCACCCGCTGCTTCTGTGATTGCCAGGTGATCACATTGCCGTCGAGGAAGAAGACGACTCCAGTGGTGCTCTTGTGGGTGTCGAGGTCGCCGGCCAAATCACTATCGCTGTAGCCGACGAGCTGAGCGCCCTGCTTCCTTCTGTAACAGCACCCGAACTGTAATGTCCATGCTACGTACCTGAGCACCCTTTTGACGGCGGCCAGATGCTCGGTGGTGGGAGCCTCCATGAATCGGCTAATGTACCCCACCGAGTAGGCAAGGTCGGGTCTGGAGTTCACCAGGTAGCGGAGGGAGCCCACGATGCTTCGGTACATGGTTGGGTCAACCAGTGGAGTTGTACTCTGCTTGCTGAGCTTCAGGCGGGGCTCCATAGGCGTGTAGCTGGGGTTGCAGCCAACTAGCCCTGCGGACTCCAGGATCTTTGCCGCGTAAGCACTTTGGCACACTGTGATGCCGCCCTCGCTCTGAGTGACTTCGAGCCCCAGGTAGTAGTAGAGGAGGCCGAGATCACTCATCTGAAACTTCACCTTCATCTCCTCCTTGAATGTGCTGATGTCGTCGTTGTTGCCCCCCGTGATCACCAGGTCATCGACATAGACCCCGACGATTAGGCGACGATTCCCAGAGCCGCGCAGGTACACGGCGTGCTCGGAGGTGCTTCTCTGGAAGCCTAACTCGATCAGGAAGGAGTCGAGCTTGGCATACCAGGCGCGCGGGACTTGACGTAGGCCGTAGAGCGCCTTCACCAGATGCAGCACTCTGTTCTCATGGCCACGCAGCACGAAACCTAGCGGCTGCTCGACATAGACTTGTTCCTGGAGCACTCCATTCAGGAACGCGGACTTGATGTCCATGTGGTGAACTGCCCAGCCTTGTGAGGCGGCATGAGCGAGTAACAGCCGCACGGATTCAAGCCAGGCCACCGGAGCGAAGACTTCTTCAAAATCGATCCCTTGCTGCTGTACGTATCCCTTCGCGACGAGTCGGGCCTTGTACTTGGTGATCACTCCAGTGGCGTCCTTCTTGGTCTTGTAGACCCACTTTAGGCCGATCGGCTTCATGCGTGGGGGAGCGTCGATGAGCTCCCAGGTGCCGCTGGCCTCGATGGAGGTCATCTCGTCCAGCATCGCATGACGCCAGTGTTCGTGCTTCAACGCCTCGTCGAAAGTTGAGGGCTCTGCATCGCTTGCCAGCATGAGGTGTTCCTCCAGGTCCCGATCGACGAAGCCGGTGGAGTGGACGGGCCGAGGATGTTGTCGATGCGCCGGAACCGGAGTGGAGCCTCATCGTCGTGGTTGGCGTCGAGCTGCTCGCTGTAGCCGGTCCCTGGTGGTGACGCGAACTCGAAGTCCTGGTGGAGTACCGAGCTCGACGTCGTGGTAGTAGTGGTACTCGGTGGGGGAGATGTCGTTGCCATGTCCCCGGGCGGTGCTGATGTCGATGTAGGGGAAGAAGGTGAGGCAGATCTCGAGGGCGCAGCTGCTGTTGTTGTAGTGGTGGTGATGACTATAGGCCCCCCGGCTCGGCTTCTTCGATGATGAAGTCGCCGGGATCGACGTTGTGATCGGCGGTCCATGCCCACTACGCCGCCTCGTCGAAGATGATGTCGCGGCTGATGTGGACGCGCCGTGTCAGGGGGTCGTACACACGGTACGCCTTGGAGCCGGGCTCGTAGCCGACGAAGATCATGCGTCGGCTGCGGTTGGCCAGCTTCTTCTGGTGGGGCGCGGTCACCTTGACGTGGGCGATGCACCCGAACGTGCGAAGATGGTGCACTGCCGACGCGCTCCCCATCCAGAGCTCGTATGGCGTCTTTCCCCCAATCCCCTTGCATGAGAACCAGTTCTAGAGGTAGACGGCTGTCACCACGGCCTCCCCCCAGAACACGCCAGGGAGTGCCTTGGCCTTCATAATGTTGCGCGCCGTGCCCACGATGGACTGGTTGCGCCGCTCCATGACACCGTTCTGTTGGGGACTGAACGGTGCCGTGAGCTCGCGGCGGACCCCCAGCTGAGCGCAGTAGTTGGTGAAGTCTGTTGCCGCGAACTCGTCCCCGCGATCGGTACGCAGGGCAAGTAGCTTCTTGCCGGACTTGCGTTCCACTGTGGCCTGGATGTTCTTGATGGCGGCGGCAGCGGCGTCCTTGCTCGGTAACAGAGCGATCCACATGTAACGTGAATAATCATCAACTAGTAGGAGGAAGTACCGATTGCCGCTCGGGGTTGGAGGCGTGATGGGGCCGCAGAGGTCACCGTGGAGGAGCTGCAGCGCCTCGGTGGAACGCCGGAGCGCCTTCTGTGGAAAGGGTGCTCGCGCGCTGCTTGTCGGCGAGGCAAGCCTTGCAGACCTGCTCCACTTGCTTGAGCAGGGGGAGCCCACGGACCAGCCCTTCACGCCCCATCTTCCGAAGTGCGGTGAAGTTGATGTGGCCGAATTGGGTGTGCCAGGTCCACGCTTCCTCGTCGGCGTGCGCTGCCAGGCACACCGGACGCACGATGGTGACCTCCAGCACGTACAAGCGCCCGGGGCTCCGAGGAATCCTCGTGAGTAGACGGTGCTTCTCGTCCCGAACGCGCATCGTGCCGTCCTCCACGAGTATTTGGTACCCGCCTTCATCGAGTTGCCCGACGGAGATTATGTTGGCGGTGAGGCGCGGCAGAAAGTACACGTTGGAGAGCTTCTGGTGCTCCCCGTTCTTGCAGGTGAAGAGGATGGTGCCGCTGCCTTCGATCTGCATGACGGAGCCGTCCCCGAACTTGACGGTGCCGTGGATGCCAGAGTCGAGGTGGGAGAAGGCGGATCTAGACCCGCACAAGTGATTTGAGGCACCGGTGTCCGGGATCCATCTGCTTGGGTCTGGGTCAGGTTCGCCGTCGAGCGCGGCGAAGACCTTGCGCTCGGTGAAGTGGACCTCGGAGGTCATCGAGGACGTGGGCGATGGCGGCGGCGTCTGGTTGGAGAAGGCCGATGGTGGAGTTGACTGCTTCTGGCCCTCCTGGGCCGAAGCGATCGCCATCATGAGTGTGCCCTGCTCCTTCTCTTGGGTCACGTGGGCCTGATAGGCCAGCTCTTCCTTCTTCTTAGTCTGGCAATCACTGGTCCAATGGCCTTTCTTGCCACACCGGGGACATGGATCATCCGGCGGCGGGCGCGATGAGCTGGAGCCACCGTTGCCATCGGCACCGCGCCCACGGCCTTTGCCACGCCCTCTCCCGCGACCGCCGGAGCCAGAGCCGCCACGCCCCGACTCACCGGACCTCTTCTTGTACTTCTCCACCCACTGATCCTCGGTGAGCAGTAGTTTTCCGCTCGCGGTGTGCGCCGGAGCGGGCTCGACGTCATCGGCCGCCTTGAGTCTCCCCGTCACCTCCTCAATGGACAGTTTAGAGATGTCGAGTATGGTTTTGATGGAGATTACCAACTGCTTGTAGCGCGGCCGGACGACGCGGAGGTAATTGGCCACCACCTTCTCGTCGGACTCCGGATTGCCCAGGGTCGCCATGCGCTGCACGATTTCGAACAGGCGCAGCGCGAAGTCTTCAATGGGCTCGTCGGCGCGGAGGGAGATGTTTTCGTACTCGACGCGCAGGTTCTGGGCGGTCGCCTTCCGCACCCGGTCGTCGCCGATCCTAGGCTTCCTTGGCGGAAGGTTTGGCCGTCAGGATGGGGATCAGTTCCCCCGGAACGCCACTGCAGATGGCGTCCAGTGCGGCACGGTCGTCGTCGTAGTCGACGTCGTCGTACTCGACAGTGTCCCACAGATGACGTGCTTGCATCTTGCATGCGCAGCGACCACTCGTGGTAGTTGTTCTTGGACTGCTGCGGCCAGTTGCCACCGCCGCTGCTTTCCCGGACGACGCGCTCGACGACGACCTCGCGTGGATGTCGGGTGCGCGAACGGCGTGGACCCCAGGAGCGACTCGGGGAGCGGCGCGGCAAACAGCGCGGTGAGCGGCGTGGAGGAGAGCGAGCCGGAGATGAAGAGCGACGCGGAGGCTTGCTGCCGGAACCGCTCCCTTTCTCCTTCTTGTCCATCGACTGCGGCGTGTGTTCGCTCGGCTTCGTCGACATGATGTCGCAGGTCCCTCTCTATCGCTCTGATACCAATTGTTAGTCACCGGATGGCGGTATACGCCGGCGGCGAGGTGAGAAAACTGGAGAGAAAAACGAACTGGACACCTGAGTTTTTGTGTTGCGAATCGCCACGTTTTCTGATGCATATATTTGATATAAATAGGGAAACAAACTGATCATGTCGCCCATGACGCGCACGACGCGAGAGAGGTGCGCGTCCATCCCCACGCAAGCACGACGTCCGGCCATGGCGGTATGTCTAACTACTTCTACTCCTAGCGCACGATCACTACAAGCCAGTGTCTGTGCGCATGGATGAACGAGTGAAAAATAAACATGCTGCCTATAGGAGTATCTAACATGGATGGCTCACGCGTTGACGAACACACGGGTGCCCCTGGCGACGTCGTACCCCAGCACGGTGGCGCCGTCGTCGTCCCGCTCCCGCGCGCACTCACGCGGGACGAGCAGCGGCACCGGTGGGTGGAGCCGCAGCGTCTCCTTCACCACGGCCTTGAGGTAGGGCGTGGCCGTGGTCGCGCCGCGGCGGCGCGGCATGGCCTGGTGGCGCACCTCGTCCTGTGGCTTCCGCATCGCCGCGGGGTTCTTCACCAGCTCAGACATGGCCCACTCCAGCGTGATGAACGACGTGTCCGTCCCCGCCGCGAACATGTCCTGCAAGGGCTACTTGATGATGTCCCTGGTGAGCTGGAACCCATCCTGCCGCTGGATCTCCTCCTGCATCGCCAGCAGCACGTCGACGAAGTCCTCCTCGTCTTCTTCCTTTCCGCTGACTCCCCCGCGCAGCCTCCCCTCGTGCTCCGCGATCACCTCCTCGAGCAGCTCGTCCCACCGTCTCAAGTTCTTGCGCGCCCTCGCGGCGAAGCCGGAGAGCAACGCGTCGGCCCACGCCAGCGCCGGGAAGTAGTCGCCGACGAAGAACCCGCCGAGCAGCGTCGCGTTCTCCTCGATGAGCTCCCGGAACAGCTCGCCCCTTCCTTCGTCTTCCCGGGAGAACCTCCCGGACACCGCCCGGCAGATCACGGCGTTGGTGAACGCGTACAGCGCCTTGCTCACGTCCACCACCGCGTCGGGAGCGGCGGCGGCGGCGTCGCTCCTGATGGCCTTCACCAGGAGTGCGACCTCATGCTTCCTCATGGGGCAGTAGCGGTGGGAGCGGGCGGCGCTGAGGACGTGCTCGGAGCTGAGGCGGCGGACGTGCCGCCAGTGCTCTCCGTAGGGCGCGAATACGAGGTCCTTGAACCCGTAGGAGAGGATCTCAGCCGTGCGGAAGTAGGGCCGAGTCGCGAACACGTGGTCGTGCTCGCGCATGATCGCGGCGGCGGCGGCTGGGGAGGAGGCGACCAGCGCGGTGACCTGGCCTAGGCGGAGCCGCAGCGGGTGAGGCGCGCCGTTGGCCGCGGCGAGCGCGCGCAGGGTTTGGTGTGGGAGCGCGCCCACCTGGTGCAGGTTGCCGATGATGGGCAGTCCCCGAGGAGCAGGAGGGAGGCCCCGCCGCGCGTTCCCGCCGGCGCTGAGGGCGCCGCTGAGGTAGAAGATGCCGAGGAGGAAGAAGGGGAGGAGGAGGAGCAGCGGTGAGAGCTCCATGGCTGTCGTCACATACGGTGCAGAGTGCAGACTGTTTCTTCGATTTTTCTGGAGCTCAGAGGTGATGGCAGCAGGTGGTAAGTCATTGCCGTCGTTTCTACATATATTTTTCGTTAGCTTATCAATATGTCTTTTGGAGTTTTTGCACAGGGGATTGACACGTAGATTGACGTCGATGTCACTTGAGATCGAGTGGTTGACTTCCAATAGTTTTGTAGGGGCAGTAACGGCTACCAATCAGTGGTACTCGGTGAACAAAATGCGCAGGATCATTTTCCTTATACTAGTACTAACAGTAAAATGTGAGTTAAGAGTGATGATAATCTTCGTTCCGATCATGGTTGTATAAATGTAGGGTATTTGCGTCATTTATAAGATTCAGTAAAGAAAATATTGTACTCCGTATCTTTGTATAATAAGAGTAATGTGCATAAGTTTACAATTGAGAATATATCTATTTATACATATACTAATTGCGTGCTCCTCTCTCCATCTATACTAACTGGTCACTTCGAAAAGCTCATACATTTAAATAGAAAGATCTCGTCGTTGATTTGATAGATGTATTATCATGACCTTAAACAGTATAAAAAATTCCTGTTAAATATAACAAGCAATTGAGAATATCATAGACTCTTTAATTTTATCTTTTCAAAAAATAATACTTTCATAATTTGGAATTAATAAATATAAAATTGTATCCATCTTGTCTCTCAATTTAGCACAATGTTAATTTAATTTCGAAATTAACAATTAAGTTTTAATTGATATGGACTCTTTTTTTATCTAAAATTGAAGTATGATTCGAAATGAATAATTAAGAAGTTGTAATAAAATGGACGCTTGCACTATTCTCATGCTGGCAGGGTTACCGCCAGCTGAGTGGTCGAGCTGACGACCCTGCTTTCTGACGCGTGGCACAGAGCAATAAGTGATCGTTGAACTCAAAACCCTAAATCCTAAACGATACATTAATTAAATATTAGCTAAATAAATTTTTAAAAAATAGATTAATATGATTTTGACCACGAGAACGGTTCAAAAAACGTGCTGGTAGAAAATGAGATTTTTTTCGTTGTTAAAAACGAACACACCCCTAGCTCTCTAGCCTTGTAGAGAAAACGAAAACAAAAAAAAAACACGCGCAGGTGGGCTGGCATGCAACTGGGCCAAGCGCGCCTGTGCGTGGCCTCGCTACCTTTGACCACGAGCGCACGCTTGACGCTCCAATCCCAATCGCAGGTGTGTCACGCGGTGAATCACACGCGGGCGGGGGTCCAGCTGAGTCTTGGACTCTCGGATCGCCAGGCAGTCACCTGAGCCTTTCGACCACAGCTGCATGCATGGGCTCCTGATACGTTGCGAATTGCGGTGCGCTTCATAGCATTTGAACTGTTCATAGCACGCTCTAGCCGTTACTTCATAGTATTTGTACTGTTCATGCGAAAACAAAGTAAATGGTGATGGCATTGCGTATCTTTGGATGCAAGTGACCGGAGGTTATTACCACGATCGATCGACTGACAAGAAATATTAAAAAAAGATAGAGCTTAAGTGGGAGTCAAAATTTAGCACGCCAATTAACACCCCTCCAATTTTCGCGCGATACAAACATGAAAAAAAATTGATGCGCGTGCAATTACATAACCGTCACTTAATTGATTTTTCTCAAATAATAGAGGACTCAAGCAAAATCGACACAGCGATTTCCACTTGCAAATTGAAACGGATCGAGTCACGCATCATCCTAATAAGCCACTTATAATTTTATTCACTGATCCTCTGAAAAGAATAACTTTCATTTCATTCCCTTTACTAATTTCGACATCTCCAGTCCTAATATTATCTTCATCCATTCTTTTCTACTTTCTTTATATTTAAATATATGACATTATTAATTTTATTGGATTAAACTTTTGAAACTTTAGTTATCAATATTTAGCAAAATATTTAGTTAAAACATAAAAAGTATATTTTTATTTATATGTATTTTTACCATATATAATTCTATTAGAGAAATGGTAGTCAAAATTACAGACCAAATACCGAATAAAGTTAACGATGCCATATATTTAAAAGATGGCATTAAACAAGATGTACTAAAAAAACTCTAAATATTTAGTTCCTAAGTATTCTATACACGACAATAGATATAAAAAAGACTATCAATCAGTATATACATGCTATAAAATAGTGAGCGTGCCAACCAGCAATGCTAATTTTCTAGTTTCAATCTAAGTCGCTATTTTTCAAATAATAACCATCAATATACGCCTATACCTTCTAGGACCTCATTTTAGACATGGAATTTCTCGGCAAGAAAATGCATGCCATGAGTTGCAATGCCCTACTATTGTCAAATCAATCTGGAAGTATCAGCAATATCATGCTAGCATCCGCATTTTAATTGTGCATGAATCTACTTCAATCAGCAATGTTTGCTGAAAACTTAAAAGCTATCAAGGTATTTTGTTTCATTTTGTTCTTCGGTGGTGCGCTAGGTACTAGATCATCTTTATATGATTTTGGTGATGCAGCAAAAATACATAACCCCTACCAATCAAATACTGGTGCAGAGGTGCTCAATATTACCCCTTCTCGTTCTTAATGTTTTGCTCTGTATCACTAGATTGTCTCTGGGCAAGGTCATGCTTTCTTAGGGCGAGTTCGTTTGAGCTTTTGAGCTAGATTTTTCTTTATTTTTTTTGTTAGCACATTTTTCGAATTGCTAAATAATACGTTAATTTTTTAAAAAAATTAAATAAATATATTTTTACATTTATAATAATTAATACTTAATTAATTATATATTAATTTTTTCGTGCCTTCGTACGAGCCTAAAGAGAGTATGCATTTTGTCTTTCTGATTACTGCGCTGCACCATATGATAGATAATCCTAAACTTTGTGACTTTTTAAACTATGGTTAGTACGTCCGATTATAGATACGTTCTGGCAGACAAGCACCGCTACATTTTATCAACATATATACTTTATTTTATTCCAGAGAGATTTTGGCTTCAAGTGATAACGTGTGTTCCTCTATTCTCGTAGCAACACACGTGGGTATCATCTAGTAGTAAACACATGAGATGGATGTTTCATGTAGTTTGATCACCGGTGTCTGGAGATAATCAGTGGTTGTCAGGTTGTGGGCCATCGGGCCGGTGCTCTTGGAGGCCATCATACCTCGCCGGCGCAGCATGCGGCACGAACTGCCCCATCCGCAGCCGCTCCCGAGTCCACGCGCACGGCCGTGTCGTACGGTAAACGGTGTACTGCCCATCTCCGGCCGCCACAGCGTCGTACGCGCCCGTCGCGTGTACATCGTACTCTCCCCGTAGGCCAGCCACGGGCACAGAGAAAGCAACATCGATATACTACCATCAGCGGAGACGTACTGCGAGCAAGCAGCTATGGACATGGGCGGCATGGCCCCGCCGGTGGCGCCCGCGCCGATGAAGAAGACGCGGTACATGCACATGACCTTCTTCTGGGGCAAGAACACGGAGGTGCTCTTCACCCTGTGGCCCGGCACGAGGGGCGGCATGTATGCGCTCGCGCTCGTCTTCATGTTCGCGCTGGCCGTCATCCTCGAGTTCCGCGCCTACCGCATGCTGGAGGCCCGCCTTGCCATCCGCGCGCCGCGGGCGGCCGCGGTGGTGCGCACGGCCGTCCACGCCGTGCGTGTCTGCGCCGCCTACCTCATCATGCTCGCGCTCATGTCGTTCAACGGTGGCGTGTTCCTTGCGGCCGTGGCGGGCCACGCCGCGGGGTTCCTGGCGTTCCGCGCCGGCCTGTGCGGAGGGACGGAGCCGCCGCTGGAGGAGGACCGCAAGAACGACCCCGTGTGCTGTTAGGTGCTGTCTAGCGGCGATCGTGGATCGGTCTCGCGTCGTGGTGTTCACGTGGCCTTTTCGCTTTCTTGATGTTTTGTGTGTGTGTATAGGTTTCAGGTGATTGAAATCTTTGAAATTTGGTCGGATGATCGAGTTGTTTGGTTGTTTCATTTTTCTTTCGTAAGGTCTAAGGATGTGGCATGAAAGTTTCTTGGTGGTCATCTTAGCTTGGAATCTTTTAGTGGTGTCTGTCAAAATGTAATTGTATAGCCTCTCACTCATTTGATTGATGCTGCCTCCTGGCTGTAATTTCAATTGCTGCAGATTGGTTATTATCTAGGAGCACCTATGAATTACTAGTACCTGTAAAACTGTTCTTCAATCCCATACTTTTCTTGTTTGCGTCTTCAATCTCATTACTATGGATACATGTTCAAGATAGGCCAGACTACTTAATTCTAGGTAGTTTTATCTCTTTTACTCATTTTGAAGATATTCACATTCCTATGGCTTCTCTTTTTAAATTCACAAGTGTTCTAGAACAAAAATCCTTACATCAATGCAAGAGTTGAGTTGTTGAAAATTAAACTCTTAAAATAATGCACATGAGCTTGAATCAATTAGCATACTCTAGTCTGGAATTTCAAAAACCGTTTGATCACCAAATATGGCTTTCGAGTTTTGTCGATAATAACTACTGCGATTTGTTATTAATGTGGTTTTTTTTTCTAGACTATAGGATCCCCAGTCGGTTAGCAATGAAAACAGGTGGAATTCTTGAAAAATTGCTAAAAATTTGAACTATAGTTTGATTTTTTTTAAATATGATCGATTTACCGAGTGTTTTCTTGATTTGTACTGGTTGTATAAGACTGATAACAATGATAATGAGTGATTACCGTCCCATTTGTTAACCCTGCTCCATTGGAGTTGATTCTTTAATCGGCGTCGGAGGTCACTGTCGAGTTTCAACTTCCTGATGTTTTTTTTTACATCATCGACGGCTCTATTCTGCGATAATGCACAGCGAAACAACCCAAATAATGATTTATCCGTGCCCACTGAAATATAATTAATCTATTTCATCATATAATTGTACTAGTCAATTGGGCTAAACACCTCGGTCACACGTCATGCGTGACAATTTAAATCACCACCATCCATTTTGCAGAGTGGCAACTAATTGGCCAATTGTGCTTCAGAGTAAAAATCTGCCCACTTGTAAATTCTTAAATATTGTCTTGATAATGGAAGCCTCCAAAGGAAACCATTTTTTCTTTCTCGCGGTACAAAGGATTTCCCCATTGACATTCATGTCCTCGAGGCATTGAGGCCGAGCTATATCCTCTGATGGAAGATGTCAAAGATTTGCTTAATTAGTTTCTAGGCAGACTAAAAATTACCGGCACTACCGCTGCATCACGGCATGGCCTGTTTTTACCCATGCAAAGTTTAAAAAACATTAGTAATTGGCTTCAAGATAAGGTCAATGAAGCGTGCTTAATTTATGATCTCTTCTCAGAAGAACCTTGCTGTAGGGGGACGAATGACTTGTCTGGTGAACGGGATGTTCTTCCAATTGAGCCATCTCAAAAGAAACAAGGTCAGAAAGAAAGCTGATTAGCCCAAGCCTAATCATCTCTTGGGCCTAATCTAGTCTCTTTTTTCCCTTTTTAATGGTCCTATGGTAACAGTGAGTAGGATTGGAAACAGGTCGAGACCGGGTTAGACATGAACGGCTCCGGTCAAAAAAGGGCAAAATAAGCCCTGCACGGACATGACTCTCGATCAAAGCCCCGCACAGCATGGCTGCAAGCTAGTGGCCGAAGGGCAAAAACTGACGACTCACGAGGCAACGCTGTCGCGGGCGTGACTCTGGAGTAGTGGGATGACCTCATCGAATGAGATCGCTAGTTCCCCATCAGAGGTCGTTGTCGGAGAGCAGGAGAGGCAAAGCGAAGGAAGTAAAAGAGGTGAAGGAAGCAACCGCATGCTTGCATAGGTCATCGGGGATATTGCCATCCCTATAGTGAGATGTAACTCATGCATCCTAAATATTACGTTTTCTTTAGAGGTATCATCTTTCAAACTCTTCTTGATTGAGTTCGCTATGTGGTTACACCAACCTCTGAAGTTTAGTCTTTTAGCTTTTTCTTCTTCTTTTTTTCCTTAATTTTAAGACTTGGAGTATAAGGATTTTTATAACTTTTGATTGTATATATCTATTTATAAATATATAAATATAGAGGCCGAACTTGTATTCATTATTAACAAATGTCACGCAAAATCTGACTAGACCTTTCTCTCTCACTCATCGTCTCTCGTTTTCTTTTCCTTTCGAATGGGCCTATGACAGTAGTCAGATGTAACTCGTGCAATGCTCGGTTTGAGACTGCAGATTGAAGGGGCCTCAGTACTGAATTTGGGTTGGAGATTTCCTCCGAACAAGCAGAGACTCCTTAACAGTTTTCATCATCAGGATTAAAACCAGTGATGGCCCAATAAGGCAAAGAGGCCAAGGCCCATCACAAGACCAATTTTCTGAAGAGCTTTACCAGACCCTAGCACAGCCGTCGCTTCGTCGCCACCGGCTGCTACGACGGCGATGGCTCGACAGAATATTGGAGCGTGGGTTTAGAGGGCCACAAACTCACAAAGCTGTGGTATTTTGTGCCGTAATGTTCTGCCCTTGGCAGGAACTTTCGTTTATGATGAATTGATCACGAACCGGGGGCTTTGTCCCTGTGTAGTTCTAGAAAACAGACAATGATTATCAACAGCATGCGCTCTTTCAACCTCTTGCTGTATTATGAGTGAGCTATTTCCCTATTGTATTTGAAAGAATACAACAGTTCCAGACAATGGCCTCTATGGCTCACGGCGACTTACAGTTCAGAACTTGGACTCTTGGCCATTCTGGTTCTCTCACCCGAGGATGTGCATAATAACTGATGTAATGACCCCCAAAATTTTGTACGAATGTCTCAAAATTTACAAGGGGAGCCGAGCCGTTACCTTCGAATCCTACAGTCAGCCTATGGAGTGTATCCAATGAAAGAATGGAGATTCTTCCCTTTCCAAATTGAGGAGCGTTGGTGGCTGGTATAAACCTTGAAGCACGGTTGCAACCATTAGCAGGTTATAATGTCGAGCGAAACGATTCTGTGGCCCTCGGTGACCTGAGTGGAATGCCATCAGCAGCAGATCTGAGAGGAATTCCTTCAGCAGCATAACCATCCTCATCCGCGTGTTTAGGTAGTCGGAAAGGTAAATTTGGTGGGAGACCTGTGTTGACAGTGCATAAGAATTTACCAATGGGTGCTAATTCAAGTCAAGAACTCAAGAAGGGATGAAAGGCAGCTATACCATCCACCATATCCTTTGTCTTGTGAAGAAGAAATGTCCCAGAAAGGATTGTAACAAAACCACACATCTCTGTGACAATTTGCGTTGGATTTTGACGATCCCAGTCCTGCATGCAATCAGGGTTGCATCAATAGATAGTTCTGAAGCATTATCAATGGAACACAATAAGGGGTTCACTGAACCACGATGCACCATTTTGATAATCCAGTTTGGCCAATAGAATGTATAGCATTATCATGATTCAGAAATTCGTTGTTGTGTGGAAGGTCTTTGAATATTCTGTTTAGATATATACTCACAGGCCTACACGTCCTATTCCCTCTATAGAACCAGGATCTTTTTAAGCAGTAACTACTACTAAAAATAACGAGAACAATTTCTGATATCTGGGCCATAAATAAATCCCTCAACCCCATATAAGAGGAATTTGTATATCAGTCAACATATTTAAGTGAAATTTGAATATCAATCAGCTACAATGGCACATTAAGGCGGTAGTTGATGCAGCAAGGAAACATGACGGGTGGTCATTAAGGAATGCAAAGTTCAGTGGTCAAGATCAAAAACTGAATGCTAAAGGTCCCAACATGTTTTTGAAAAAGTCCAAAAGGATAAGTCAAGAGTCTATCTGCTCTGTACAGCTGCAAGATCAATACATAATGTGTAAAAAATTGATTTCCATTCAAGCAGCGGATTCATTAAAAAAGATGTGCACTTCTGGTATATTGTCATATTAAACAAGATCAGTACATTAGTTTATAGCGTCACCATTGCTTTTCAAGATGGCAGATAAGTGATGTTTGGTATAATAATTATGTTAACAAATAAATTAAACCCAAAACCTGTTACCTTGAACATGATCACACTGGCCAAAATGGTCAAGGATGTAAACATTGTATAATATATGGGCGAAACTACTGCAGTGTTGAACGTGTCAAGGGCCTGCAAAAGTAAACTGTCAAATTCAAAGTCATATAGAGTAGAAGACTTTCATATAGCAAACATTTTTATTCGGTCTATGCTCCATACATTCCCCCCCCCCCCTCTTGGCATGCCCAAAGCTATCCTATAGCATAAATGTTGATCATACCTTGTTCAGATAGTTCATCTGTGTTACTATGCATGCAACTACAACAAGTAAGAACACCCATGTCTGTGGATAAACAAGCTGGTTCATCCCTGAAAATGTCAGCTTCAAAGCTATCCCAAGAGCTTTGACACTCATGACCTGCCAGAGAAAGCAGTTTACAGAATGAATTCATTTAAACCATAAACTAATTAAGAAGGATATTGTGAATACGCATCAAGAATTATTCATGAGTGGCATGCATACCGATAAGGATCCCACAAGAGAACAGACACCAATATACACCATGATATGGGTCTGACCATATTGTGGGACAAAATGGAATATGAGCACAAAAGCTGCTGCAAGCACAATGGCTGCATATAGTAGAAATGCTGAAACATTAAAGTTTAAAAATTAGTGCTTGAAAAATCAATATGTCTAAAAGAATTCACTATCTTGTAATATTTTTACATTATTATGTTGAGCATGGGGGTAGAATTTTACCTGGTTCAGTGGCAAGATCCCATACTTCTGCCACAGACTCAATTTGACGCTCTGGAGGGGCATGAAGCACAATACTTGTCGAACCCACAACACAAAGAATACACCCAAGTATACCAAATATGTGTAGCTTCTCCCTCAAAATAATGTGTGCAAGAACAGCACTGTAAGATAGGATGCCAATATTATAAGATATTTGGGATAAACACAGAAGATTTCAGTGTACCGCTTCAAGATCATACAATTCTAGTCTTACCTGATAATTATGCTAAGTGCACCAAGCGGAGTGACCAAGATAGCAGGAGCAAAAGCATAAGCCACAAAATTAGCAATTTCCCCAACAATCACTGACAAACAGCACAGTACATCAATTAGCACTATCACCCACAGATGGAAGACTTTGTCAACCAGTACATTCATGCATGAAGAAAAACACTTACTTGCTGTCATCCCTGCCCACCACAATGGTTCAAGCAAGTAAGAGTAGCCACCAACACCTGTAGAAGTCAACAACATAAGCATAATTACTGAAAAAGTTGAAACCCATCTGGCCAGAGGGAAACAAAATTCTCTATATGGTACTTTCATGACAAACTGACAAATGATGGGAGACCAATTACACAACACAGATTGATCATTCACGGAAGTTTAAAGCGCAACAAGCCAACAAATAGAGTAACAGTAATTGCATAGTATTTTCCACTTGCAACCATTTCTGCAAGCATAGACTCTCTTCTCCTTCTGCAGTCAATGATTTTCATATTCTACATACAGCCTTCCGTATTTGTGTAAACTTTTTCGAACTGCTAAATTTGACACAGAAACCGTAGATAACGAATCAAAGTGCAGTCGCATTATAAACAAGAGGGAATAAGCATATCACGCCATCACCACTGTGTCATCAGCTATGCTACTAGTTAATTAGTCATTTTGCTGAAACAAAATCATCAACTGAACCACTCCTGCACGAAAACTATTTTTTACCGGACAATGAGACAGCTACACGCCTAACAGCCAGCCCGATATCCAATGCGTGTACAGCACCAAACTCCTAACTCCACTAGCTACCATGTCCACCGACACCACGATCAAGATCCAAATCCCGCGCGGCTCAGATCTAAGCTACAGAGCTAGCACGGCGGCGACAACAGAGGAGAGCGTCTCCCTGTGATTCGCTGGGTTGCGAGATGAGATAGGGTTGAGCAGAGAAAGAGCAGAGGCGAAGGCGGAGCTGGCCGAGAACCACGCACCTGCGCGGACGCCGGAGGCGCCGGCCTTCTTGAGCCCCTTCTTCTTGACGATGAAGCTGGCGCCGATGAAGAGGCTGGAGGAGAGCGCCAGCAGCAGGCCCTTGACGTTGTCCGCCGACATCCCCTCCACCCATCTCCCCAGCCGCGCCCCGCCCATGGCGCCGCCGTACGCCGCCGCACCGCCCCCCACTACGCCCTCTCCCCCCTCCACCTCCGCCGGCCACTCCACCCGCGCATGCGAGATCTGCGAGGCAGAGAGGCCGCTCCGTCTCCGTCCCCTCGTTCGCTTGCTCGCTCAACTGGTGGCCTCGCCTTCTCGCTTTTCTCGCCCTGTAGGCTGTAGCACGCAGTCCACTCCTTTCAGAGCGACCCGCGCGCCGACGACGACGGCGACGTCGTCGGGAAGTAGGTAACCCGGAGGACCGAATCGCCGTGCGCGCGCGCGCGCGCGCGTGCTCGCGTGGGTTTCTTCGGCTCGGGCGCGCGAGCTCTCTACTCCCTTCTCCTCTTTTTGTTCGCTGCGGCGGGGGTGGGGGCGTGGTTGGTCTCGTCGCGTGCGCCGCTAGATGCAGGCTGCGACGTGAGAGATCAGTCAGATCACGGTGGCGCTCGTGTTTTTCCCGGTGATTTGGGAGGGTGCCGGTCGGTGGAGCCGCGCGTGCGGACACAGTAGGCAGGAGGATCCCCCCTTTTTTTCTAACGTGCGAGAGTGACGCGCTAGCTTTCTTTGGTAAGACCGCTGGGGTTAGCGGATAACCTCACCAGCGTTGCATAGGTGGTTTTGGTGTGACCAATGGAATCTTGGTGTATCCGACGTTTTGCTGTGTGGGGTTCTGTTTGATCCGAGTGTTTCTAGTAGCGTTATGGTTTTGCTTTCATTAGTGGGACGCTGATGATCCATGTTATGTGACAGGGCTAAATTTTGGTTATAGCAGTGGCTCGTGGCAATAGAAACTAGGGATTTCCTTGTAATTTTACTTAGGCTAGTAGGATTTGTTATACAGCTTTTATCTCCTATTTCTATATATACAATTATATTTTATATATTAGATATTAAAACTATGATTAAATTTAGTATGCAACTCTTTTCTTCCCTACTTTATATATAATTGTTGCTATCAATTTAGTATTTAACGGCTTAGATTTTTTTAAAAAATTATCATAATAATTTATATGTCCAGAGCTAAGATACTGCTAAGTGACGCTGATACTGAGAAAGTGATGAAGATCACCCATGACCTTCATAGAGAACTCAGACTGAAGTGTCGAGATCACCTAGCAGAGCAAGGCCAAGGAGGAAGCTATCAAAATAATATCATCAACATAGAGTAGGAAATACACACAGTCAGTGCCATACCGATAGATGAAAAGAGATGTGTCAAACTTGGCTTCATGGAATCCAGGAGACTCGAGAAAGCTAACAAAGGTGTTATACCATTCATGGGGGCTTGTTTGAGGCCATAGAGAAACTTGTTGAGGTGGCACACTATGTCTGGATGAGAGGTGTCAATAAAACCAGATGATTGAATGCAGTACACTGTCTCCTCAAGAGTGCCCTGGAGGAAGCCATTCTTGGTATTCAGCTGATGAATCGACCAATCATGCGAGGTAACTAAACTCAGAATTATGTGAATAGTAGCAGGCTTCACCATTGGACTAAAGGTATCATCAAAGTTAAGCCCGGGACACCAAGTAAAACTCTGAAGGACCCACCTGGCCTTGTCTCAATCAAGAGAGCCATCAACCTTAAACTTGTGGCAGAAGATTCATTTCTCGATGATGACATTTGCTTTCAAGACTGCAAACTCATCCTCCATGGCGGCACGCTAGTGAGGATCCACCAATGTTGCCCGATATGTCCGAGGGATCAGAGACAAAGTAGTGACATGGTAGTTCTCTCTATGCTTGGGCTAACGG
The DNA here is from genome assembly GCA_030770085.1 of Oryza coarctata. Taxonomy (NCBI): domain Eukaryota; kingdom Viridiplantae; phylum Streptophyta; class Magnoliopsida; order Poales; family Poaceae; genus Oryza; species Oryza coarctata. The sequence continues at coordinate 15,103,528 of CM061471.1, forward strand.
ATGCCATGGTAAAGGTTACCATCGAGTGAGCATTGATGACAGGAGGCACTGAAATGGCGCCAAGAGTGGTCGGCAATCAAAAAATGCCAGGCACACATGCGCTGTGAGCACACATCGGTATCACATCAATGCCAAGCAGTGGGGGCGACAGAATAGCCACGGTCGTAGATGGCCTAGCAGAAAAGCCAGGCGGAATAACAGCAGGAGAACCATCCGACGTAACCAACCCAGTAGTCGGTACAGCGGCCGAACCAACGATCGGTCTAGTCGGCACACAGGGAGCCACCCTAGTGGTTGAGCCAATGGGCGGCTCGGTAACAGAGAAGGCCGACCAAGGAGCCGCCCTAGAAGCCACTGCTCTAGGTGGTGTGAGGGCTATTGCGGCAGCCCATGTCATGGAGCTAGGCGGCACATCAGATAGGTGGGCTCTAGTGCCATGTGCGCCTGGTCATTGCATAGTGACCCTACCGATAGGAGCCTATGGGATAATAGAAAAATCCTCAAAAAGCCCAAGTCAGTAGCACATGCTTCATTGACAGACACCTTCGTATAAGGGAAAGAGTGCTCATCAAAGTTAACATGGCGGGAGATGATGGCCCAGTTCTACACGGTGTCAAAACAATGGTACCCTTTATGCTCTAAGTGATAGCCAAGAAAGATACACTGGACATACCGATGTGATAGTTTGTTGGGAGTTGTGGTAGAGAGGTTTGGGTAGCAGGTGCAGCCAAAAACATGAATATGACTGTAAGAGGGGTGGGTGCCATAAAGTGTAAAATAAGGTGTAACATGGTTAAGAGTTTTTGTGAGGTGTCAGTTGATAAGATAAGTGGTGGTGTGAAGAGCATCAACTTAGAAGGAAGGGGAAAGACTAGCCTAAAAGAGAACGAACCGCACAATGTTGTTCAGGGAGCGAAGCATGCGTTTGGCTTTCCCATTTTAAGATGAGGTGTGTGGACAAGTCATGCGCATGGTGATACCCTTTGTTAGGAAGAAATTACTAGTGAAAAAATTATCAAATTCCCACCCATTGTTGCACTTAACACTACGGATGGAAAATTGTGTAAGCACATAAGCAAAAAGTGTGACAAAGTGGTAAATGTGTCAGATTTAAGGCGAAAAGGAAAAGTCCAAATATAGTGTGAAAAATCATCAAAAATCATAAGATAGTATTTATAGTCCAAAACATTCGCAATGGGGGAGGTCCATAAGTCACAATGTATCAACTCAAAGGCAAAAGTAATACGACTGGTGAAACTAGTAAAAGGAAGACGAGTATGACACCCAAATTAGCATGCATGACAAAGGGTGGTAGAGACTCTAGGAGGAACGGCAAACGAGTGAGCGAGATGATTAAGGGCTTCATGACCAGGATGTCTAAGACGTCGGTGCCAAAGAGTAATAGAGTCGGCGGTAAAGGCACCAGCGGGCAACGACTGACAAAAAGGGTAGAGGTCACCGGAACTATTGCATCCGGCGATCACGGTTCTAGAATTGAGATCCTTCACAGAGAAGCCAAGAGGATCAAACTAAAAAATGCAATTGTTATCGGAAACAAAACAACGGACATAAATTAAATTCTTGATTATTTGAGGTGAGACAAGAACATTGTTGAGAGAGATGGAGATAGAACCACCATCCAGATGTATGGAACCAATGGATGTAACAAGTAGAGTAGATCCATTGCCAACAATAATACTAGAGGGAGTATATGCAGAAGGAGGGTGGGAAAAAGAAAGGATACTGTTATCGGAGGCCATGTGAGGTATAGCACCCGTATCCATGTATCAATCATGAGCACTCAAGAGAAGGGTCATCAAAGAAATGGTGTTAAAGGCATTCGTTAGTGTGTGTTGATCCTAACCGGTGCCGAGGTGCTAGTTGTACTATTCTAATGTGTAAGTGTAGACGGTGCAATGGAAGAAGTAGCCATGGGCAGCCCAGCGCCAAGGTCAGGGTGACAAAGCGATGCGACAGGGAGATCGGCAAAGGCTATCCTAGCAAATTGGCCTGCACTGAGTAGACCAACCGGTTGTGGGCCAAGAACACTATGACCCAAGGGACCAAGCCACATGTGGATCGTTCCAGCCTATGGATTGTGTGGGCTAGGCCAGAAAGTGGGAGTCGCCTGCTACTATTGACCGAGAGGGGATTGTTGTGGAGCGGTGTTGCTAGTACTGTGACCCCTACCTCTATCGCCGCGCCAGGGGCGGTTGTTGCGGGAGTCGTGGCCACCGTTGCCACTGGAGCTGCCACCGCCGGTGCCACTAGAGCCAAATCTAGTGGCATAGGTAGGATTGGGAGCCAGAGCGCCCCTGAAAACCAAGCCATGGCCAGCATCACCACCAGCAACAAGAAGAGCCATCAAAGCGCTAGTGAGGCAACTACCCCACGTTATTTCCTCAAGGCTTCTGCAGGAGAAGAATTGTTTGTAGGTAATAATATTTTTCATTCAAACCTTTGAGTACGGTAAGAACAAGCGTTCGGTCCATGAGCGGCTTGCCGAGGTTGGCAAGCCCGTCAGCCGTCATCTTGAGGCGGCGACAGTAGTCTATGACAGAAAGGTCATCTTGAGTGAAGGAGTAGAACTACACTGATAAATTGAGGGTGCGTTGCTCACGGCTCCCCAAGAATTGGTGTTCAAGGTCGCGCCACACGAGACGAGCAGTGGAAGAAGACGTCATGACAATCTCTAGGAGTTCAGCCGAGATGGAGTCGTAGAGCCATGTGAGGATCACGTAGTCCATCTGGACCCAATCTGATCAGTCCAGAAAAGATTTGTCAGAGAGGACATGATGGGCAAGGGCATACTTACTAAGGATGATGAGAAACAACCCGCACCACTGGTGTAGTTGGAGGAAGCGAGGTTGAGGGTGATGGCACCAACGTCTTGACGTTGAGAACGGCAATGGCTTGGGTGTGAAAGGTGGTCGTGGTGTCGTCCTCCAGAGGCGCGGCATCCACAGGCGACGTCATGGGCAATGAATTTGCCGTAGGTAGAGAAGCGAGAGCAGCGGGCATGACATCCGCTGTAAGTAGAGAGGCGAGGGCAACGTGTACGGCATCTGCGGTGGCCATGATGATAGCATCGACAAGTACGGCATTGGAGGCTACATCACCCATGGAGAGAAGGACGACCACATGAGCGACGACGTCAGCTGCGATAGCGGTGGCATTGGCGAGAGCGGAGTTGGAGGTTGCAACGCCCGTAGAGGAGAGGACGGCCGCGCGAGTGCCATGATAGCGACGGTATTGGCGAGAGCGGTGTTGGAGGCTGTAGCATCCGTAGAGGAAAGGACAGCCGCACGAGCTGCCGTGGCTGCATCGACAATGTTGACAGTCATCATGGGCAGCGTAGAGGAGTCGACAGGCGTAGTCATAAGACCTATCACCATCGGTAAGAGAAGGTGGAGAGGAACAAAAGAGTACGATCTAATAAGTCTGATACCATGAAATTGTTTAAGCAAGAAGTATGGAGAAGGTTCAACGCGATAATAGATTGATCACGGAAAGTATAATATATATAGCCGAAATCTTCTATAACTATTCAGCCAATTTATAATAGCAATATTGAAAATATTAGGAAAGATTACTGGCGATATAATAACAAAAATAATACATGCCAAAGCCTAACACTTTCGAATCAAGTGAGATTAAGAATTTATTGCTTATCTTTAGCGCCGTCTCTTTGAGCATGCTAGAATGTGCACACAGGTATGTATATGTGGTGTACGTGCATGTCGTTCATATAATAAAAAAATAGTTAAAACCATTTGCGACAAACTTTTACCAGAGATAAGCTTATTACAAGTGACAAAAGCAAACAAAAGGTTGACAAGTTAGAACTGTGGCTCGTAAATAAATGCTCATCATAAAAGGATAATAGCAAGTTTAGTCTGTTGCAACTTTCAACCCAATCAGATTTTTGAATTTACTAAATTTTGGCAAGTTAACAAACCAAATGTAATATAGCCAGTGCTACTATACCAAAATTTGGTGATTCCAGAAAGTTCCACTCTTAAAACATTATCAAATTTTGGTAAAACTTAAAATCAAATATATCCAACCCTCAAAATTTGATAACATTAAAATATGTTAGGGTTAAAAGTGGGACCAATCTAAACAGACCCTAATTTTACCCAACTTAAGCTTCGCATAATTTGACAATGAACCAAACATCGGTGATGCAGTAGGCATATGTGAGCATCAGTCTAGCAAGTAGCTTTGCAAGCTAGTGTGGGATATTCAAGTGGTGAATAAGGTTGGCTAAGGTTGCTATAGAATGCACACTAATCATGCTCACGATATATCTTATAGGGCACCGACATAGAGTATGGTATGAGATTTTAGTTAATACACATCGAGACTATTTTCTTACAATAGTTAAGACAATAGCATAAAAAATATTTTTTTATTATCTTTCTTTTCTTTTTTTTCACCCGCATGTACCAAATTTTTCTTTAGTAAATGTTAAGAATCGACTCTGAGCCAATATCAATGATATTTTTCTTTCCTCTTCTCTCTCTCTTTCTTGTCACATAATTTACTTACATGGCAATGGAGAAAGACCGTTAATAAAGTCTATTGTATATGCCCTAAACGCCAATATATTCCAAAATAAATATTAGTATTTGTATAAATAGTTAATAGTTACAGTCATGCACTATGAATCACATTGTAAGTAAGGGCAGAGTAAAGAACTCGAAGAAAAGAGGGGCAATATTTTAGAAGCACCATACATCATGCTAATGTGAGGATTATTCTTGACTGTTTCAACTTGATTGAACTGTTTTTCATGAATCCCTTTGTCCATATGAAATTCAACGGTGATAATCAACTGGCCACACATCTATGAATCTATATAAACGATCTGTGTTATTGGAAGCACGCGAGGTATAAAAAAACAGTTTGCGTTTGTTCGAGATTGGCGTCACTCCTTGGAGACTGATGCAGCTTTTGACGTTCCACCGGAATCCAGATTCTGATACCGTGTGGTTTTCTATTAGCGATGATCTTCACGTGCTATTTGGAAACTTCACTTTGGATGCCATTTGGTCATTGCCATCCTCTTCTGAGACCACAGAAAGTACTGTACATTGTTTCTCACTTCAGATCTTATCTGGTGTTGGCTTACATAACTCATCAACCTGAGAAGGAGCCGACAAAGCTGAAAGCTGAATCGTGTTCCATCTAAGAAATAGAATTGTGTTGATTTTTCTAATGGAGATTTACATGTTCGACTGCATTACAGTTAAGTATGTTCATCTGTGCTAGGAATTCTAGGGATGCTGTGATTTTGTTGTTGATGGGGCACATTTAAAATTGTGGACGAAAGGATGAATGATGAACTAAAAGAACAAGGAGCTATGTTTTTTTAATAAAAAAAGAAGGAAAAAAAGATTGCCTATTGTATTTCCCTAAGTAACTGATGTGGTTCCTGAGAAAACGATTTGTATGTTCAGACAATAGTATCACAGAAATCCAGAACATATACACCCAGGACACATTTGTTGACGGATAACAGGGCATAAATACACCTTTAAAGTACAGATTACATGGTACATAAATAATAAGCTGCCTGCAAAATCACTAACTTAACTAATATGTACACAATCTGAAAATGGCTACAAAATTCCCTGCTGCCCTCCCTGATAACAGGGTTCCCAGAAGATCATTTGGCATAATCAACTGCAAATCTGTTTCACCTTTTGTTCTTGCATATTAAGCGAACATCACTCGGAAATACAATGGCATTGACTCGTATAATGAGTGAAGTATTGCTGATTCTTACCATTGACTCCCGAGATCATTTGTTCCGCCCAAAGTACAAGCTATCAAAAGCAAAAGGGCATGACTTATCAAGCTCCACAACTGTTTATTGGAATTCTTACATTTTCATAACCTTTCAGCGTCTCCTGGGAAAAAGATTCCAACGCTTCAAATATTGGCCCTAGACCTGCTTTCAGATCTGTTGCACTTGATTCTTGGATTTGATTCACGGCTTCCTCATGCCTAGATCTTTGTTCATCCAATCTTTTATGCAATGCGTCCAAAGCTACCATGCGGCTATCAACTGCTCTGTTATTTTCAGCAATAGGCAGCACCGTCTTATCAGCTTCATGATGTCCAGCCAAGCCATGTTCCTTTTGAAGAGATTTGAGCCTCTTTGCGTAATCTCTAGATAAATAATCAGCTTTCAGCTTCTGTTGCTGCTCTTCATCCTGCCGCTCCCGTAACATATGCACATTAACAGTGAAAGCCTCCATTGCACCTACGACAGTACCTTCTGGTATCCTTTTCACGGTTTGACTCCAATCATTAGCTGTGATGAACACAGCTGGAGCTCCAAGTCTACCAGGAGAAAACGGTGCGATCCCATCCAGTGTTTCCTCCTTTTCCTGAGGAAGCCATTTGACTAACCAGCCATTGAGAGTTTCAATATAAGCCTTTTGTGACAGGATCCAATTGCTGAAACAGGAACACCAGTTCAAAAGTTCCATTTCTAGTTCCAATGTAATCTTGGGGTTCCTTTCAGGCCCATTCTTAGGGATGAGAACATGAGGTTTAGTTTCGAGTATGGCATAAAATTGCTTCCGATGGCATTCAAGAATGAATTTCCACATTCTCACAAGCCTACATCAGACTGACGAGAGTTTACAGTCTCTTCGCAGATAAATCAGCTTTGCGGTAAGTATTGGAAGCCGTGCAGAAGAAATAAATTGTTATGAAAAATATCTATCTCCCATGAAAATAACCACGGATGCAAACAGCAACAAAGAAAGGCACATGAGAGGCTATATTTGCTAGCAAGACAACTATACTTTCCAAAAGACAACTGGACTTCCTAAACTAAGGATACCCTAATATTAGCTAATTTTATTAGTGGGATAGCCATTTTGCTAAAAAAAGTTAAATGAAATGGTAAACAACAAATTGACTAGCTGATTTCATGACATGTTTCGATGGACAAAATGAAAATGAAACCATCACAGCATGCAGTAGTGATATTGCAAGATAAACTAAAGAAAAAAACACAAGTACTTAAAACCCTCTAGAATTGAAAGAAAACAAGGGTATACGGGTGTAATGAACTAAGAGCACACAGTGATTATTAGATGGTTGATCCCTTCAAAGATTCACTTAAGTAGAAAAGTGCAGCAATATGCTTTCATACCCTTGAATAAGCTTAACGAGATGTGGATGTAGCTCATCATCTCGTAGTATGTGGATCCTCCTAGAAATAACTTTGGCTGATCTAATAGTAATGTTGATTCTGGTGAGCAGTGTCCTAATTGAGACCTGTGTAGAATCAATTTTGTATGGTTCTGCACCATTATCGTCCAACTCTTTCAGGCGCTTCCATTGTTTGTCATATGCAATCCTCATTTTTTCTTCCTCCTAATAATTGATTTAAAAAGGCTGTCAACACGATGCTCATGAAAAAACAAGTCATGTGCAAGTGTCACTCTCGTTAAACAGCAAATTAATTTCAACACCACAATAGGACCCTTTTAATTATATCAAGATAACCAATGCAGTTTGAGAAAACAATTTTGACAGATGGAGAATATACATAAAAGTATAGGAGACCGTTATCAGGCTCGTGATTTTGTATGTTTTGAGAGTAACATGAATTTATCAAGACACTTCTTATAATTAAAGTACCATACCATAATTTCCTTATGAAGCCTTTTCTCCCACACGTACAACCTATCCATTACTGAAGAAAGAGTATTAAACTCAATATCACTGGCACTACCAATTCTTTGACTCGAATTCTGATTTCCTGTGGATGTACTTAATGCGGTCTGCTCCAAATTCTCCGCAGGGGGCTCAGATACAGAAGAAAACAACAAGGCAAAGGTCCCCATCAACCGTGAAAATATCACTGCATCAAGGATAAGTGACAAAGTATTTAACTGTAAGAACTGTTTCTGAAGAAAATGAGAAAGTAAAGTGGGCAAGAAATTGTGTCAACAGATCAATACAATCAGAAGAAAGCACATACACTAAAGATCTCTTGATTAGGAGTATTTGGTAGTGCTAACTTATTAGCTAAGTCGACTTAATCTTGCATTGGAGTCTGATGCTGCTAGTAGTCGGTCCAGAGAAAAAAAATTTGGCCTGACTGATGCTGCTAGTATTCAGAATTTTCTTGCAGTGCAAAATGTGCATAGCAATCAAATGAAATGAAAACAAAAAGCATATACTTACATCTCACAATTCTTCTCCGAGGCTGGTACCACATACTTCCCACCTCAAGGATCTTAGCAACCTCATCTCCACAGGCGACCACAGAGTTGAATTGTTCCTTTATCTCCTTCACAACATCTGCAACATTCCTGGTACCGAAGTTCTTCGGCAGCACATCTTCAGCCACTATCATGGATGAGTGCTCCTCTGAGGTCACCTTCTTCACCATCCTTGGATCATCTCCAGTCGGCGGCGCCGCTGTGCCTGCTCCAGCATCGGCATTGTCACATTCACAGCTACACATGCTCTCCTCCCCTGAATCAAGAACCGAAGCACTCCCCACACTCACAATCTCGCACTCCTTGTGCTCCATTGACGCCGTCTTCACCTTGGCATTCAAATCGACATTGTCAATCCGGGTAGACGCGGTGCTCTCCACCGCCTTCCTCGCCTTGATCGACTCCCTCATCGACTCCTGCTCAGTCTCCTCCTCGAGCTCCGGTATCCCCTCCCTTTCCCTCACCTCGCTCGAGTTGGGGCTACTCGTGAATGATCCATTGGCATCCTTGTACTGCGGAAGCTGCTGGTTGTAGTCGTAGGAGTCGAACGGGTTGAAGAAGTCCCAGGGCGAGACTTCTGGCGTTGGCATCGGCGGCGGCGGCGGCGTCGGCGGCGTCGGTGCCGCTGCCGTCTGCCGGGCACGATCCTCGGCCAGCCGTTCCCCCTCCGGCGGCACCGGAACGCCGTACATTGGGTTGCTGTACCCGTAGTCGTACACGTTGTAGGAGACATTGGCGGGGAGGTTGGCGAAACCGTACGGTTCTTGGTACACTGTGTTCGCCGGCGTCGAGCTCGCCTTCATGTAGTAGTAATTGGGGAATGTGACATTTGGGAAGGAAGAAGGGTAGGGGTCGTAGGGAGCGTACTCCCACGGCATTTGCGGCCTGGACGACGCTCCCGGCTCCGGGATTTGCCATTCTTGGAGCTCTTCCGCTGGCGGCGAGATCTCGCCCCGGATGCCATGTCCGGCGGCGTCGGACTCGGAGTCCGAGACATCGTCGGTGTGGAAGTGGAGGTGGGAGTGCCCGGAGTCGGTGTGCACGGTGGAGGTGGAGGCGCTCCGCTTCTTGGGCTCGACCGGCTCGGACGGAGGCAGCGTGAGCACGGGCGACCCTGGCGGCGTGGCGGTGTGGTGCTGTTCCGCGAACCGCGCGAGCGCGTCCGCCACGCGCGGGAGCGCGCGGAAGTAGGCGGCGTGCGCGGTCGCGAGGGCGGCGCGCCGGTCCGCGGCCTCGCGCAGTAGGTCGCGCCGCTCCCGGCAGAGCGCGGCCATGGGCGACACGTCCGCCGCGTCCAGCCGCGAGCTCCTGCACCCCATCCCACCCCACCTCCCTCCCTCCTTCCCTCTCCGGGCACCACCCTACGCCCTCGCCGGCGACAGCATTGTCACTCACTCCCCGACTCCCCCAAGCAAGCGTTCACCAACACCGGAACCAGAAAAAAAAAATGGGCGGGAGCGCGGAGCGGCCGAGCACTCGACGGGACGAACGAAACAAAGGTTGGCTACTCGGCGTGGCAAAGCCGTGCGCAGCGCGCGGCGCCGAGGCGATGGAGAAAAACGGGAGGAGCGTAGCGAAGCGGCCGGCGGGCGCGCGCGCGGGCGCGGTGCGAGCGTGACACGGGCACGTGGAGGCGCTGCGAGAGCGTACGTTTATTATTGAACTGAAGCGAAGCAGCAACCACACTGGGCAGTGCACTGGCGCTGGATGCGGGGGTTAAAGCAGATGCAATAGCAGTAGCATTGCACAGCTTGAGCAATCACCGGCACGATGTCTCGGCGTCGCAGCAGAGGAGGGGCCATGAATCTGTACGTACTGCTCGGGTAAAATCGGTGAAGTGAGGTCAGGTAAGTTTGGGTGTTGTAACTTGTAAGGAGTAAATCGTCTGCATTTTTACCGGGTTATGGACTTTATGGTGCGTGCTGTCAGTGACACTCGCATCGCAGCAGCGTGTAGGCGTAAAATCTGGGGCTGTAGCAAATATGGTGCAGTAATCTGTAATCACACCTCTGAATGGTCATAAATTCATTCGCTTATCAAGTCTTGAGGGCCTTTTCTGGGACTTCTGAAGCCTCGATATTTGAGTAGTCACTGTAAAAATCTCGTTGCCTGACTGCCTGGTTGTGAACATTGCGCTGCTGCTGCTCTCATCCTGTTGCAGATTAGTAGTACTAGCGCTCTGTCAGTCCTGAGGGCTCCTTCCTGGAGCAAAGGGTTTTTAAAGAAACTCAATCCAATGAAAATTTTTCTCTAGATTGGTTCATAACATAAATGTACATTCAGAGAAATTGTAACATAAGGTCTTATCTTTTAGAAAAAAAACCCTCTATATATATCTCTCTTCTGATTTCTACGTTTTTTATGCTTTATTTAAACGGTTATTTATATATTTTTTTAAGTGCTAGGGCACTCTAATCTTTTTTTTCTATTTCTGCATTTTAAGAAATCACGATGTAGGATGATTTTCAAAATCACGATGCAGTAGTATGGATGAGCAGCAGAACAAAGAAAACAGCTGTGGTAAGCCTAGTGTTTACTGGATGTAATCCATATCTCAAACACCCCGCCCCCCGTCTAACTAGTCCTCGGATTTCGCATTTAAAAATCCTCCTCCTCATCCTGTAAGGCCGTGACCCTAATGATGGTCAAAGATTGTCTCTACTCACTCTCCCTGTGTCACATACACACACGGAGATTGCAACAGCACATCGAATTGCCCATTAGATTAATCAAATGAATCACATGGCCACGGCCTAACCGGAGGAGCGCATCGAGGACGGAGCGAACTCCACAGTGAACTACTGTTTCTAGATTCTAACGATACTAATTACTGTAGTTTGCTTGCTCGTACTAGCCAGAAACGCTAGAAATGCTTAACCTGTGCCGATGCCTCCCTCTCAGACTTTTCGTCCTTCTCTTTCCCGCTGTTAATCCCAAAGATGATGCACATGCCCACCACACCGATCGCTCATGGCTCCCGCCCCCTGCTCTGCTACTCTGAAAAGGGTAGCGAAAACAACACATGTCACCGACGGGAATCGGGATAACGTTTCCAAATCAATAATTCGATCTCACCTCACGCTGTTGCGAGCTGCGATCTAGGCAAAAAAAAAAAAAACTCAGCTGATGCTTGGGATTCAGATCTGAAGAATGGTGACAGCAAGAAGAAACCTGGCCTCCTCGCTCAGACGGTCTGACTGATGAGTGCTGACCACAGCTAAAGCTCGGTTGGAAACGTGTGGTTTAGTTTACCATTGTTGCTAGTGATAGCCGTAGCATAATTAACTGCGCTGTTAGGGCACAAAGTTACGGGGGTTAGGATAGATTAAGGAGCCCGAGACATACAGAACGGAGAGTAGTGGCAGCTCTCATATAGAAAAACGGCTTGGAAAACAACGGAGGCATGTGACCTGAGACGAAGGCGAGGACTTTTTGTCTTCACCACCGTGCAGTGCATCCCGTCTCCATGTCCTCCTCCCATCTCCAGTCTCCTCCTCGTCGCACGTTGTTTATGAGTACTTCTTGCAAAGACGAGAGCTCCGTACGTAGGAGTACCAGTTCCCATGCAACACTGACCATGGCAACGACAACGACGCACCGATTTCCAAGGCTGGGGCGAGTGACAAAAGGCTGTGGTGCGACAGGCGCGGCGAGATCCCAAGGACAGGGACAGGTCAAACCAGGCTTCGACGGATCGGACTGGTGGTGACAAGGGTGGGGGCCTCGTCAAGTGCCATTTTATTTCATTTGTACTCGTACGATCGCTCGGTCCTCCGCTGTCACGTCACGTACGTACCGTACGCCATGCCTGCGCCTGCACACGCACGTACTACGTCGGCGTCGCCTGCCGCGGGCCGCGGGCGAGCGAGGCCAACCCAAGGTGATCCCTGTACCGGCAGGCGGTTGCGCAGGCACGGGCAGCGGGTGCTGTTTGCGTTGTGCGTTTCTGGTAGTACTAGTAGTAGAGTACTGCAGTACGTACGTGCAGTGCAGGCACGGGCTGGATTCTGTCTGTCACGTAAAAGTGCAGGTCGGGTCGGTGCACGGAACACATAGGCCTCGGCGCGCGGGGACACGGTGGCCATTGCCGACGGGTGGATGTTTCGCTGGAGCGGAGGTAATGTGCGACGCACCAGTACGGAAATGATTTCGTGTATAACCCCTCCAAATTTTAGGTGGGCCATAAAATAGTCCATCTATGAAATGCTTGGTCTTTGAACGGGGAGACAGCTAGACTGTAAAAATATATTATCGTACATGGATCATTAAGAGGCCCGTAGACTATTAAGAGTACTTATTTATCAAGATAATGCTTTTTTTTTCGTACGTGGTTCTTAGGAAGCTCACTTGCCATGATTTTTCTTCTCCATTTTACCTTCTTTCAGACTAAGCCAAGCTCTTTTTTCTTAAAGTTTCTCTCTCTAAAATATAGCAACATATAGGGAGAGTTTTTAACTTAAAATTTTTGGTGGAAGCTAGTATATAAGGTTTGATACTCCTCTATTTTCGTCGTTTTTATTACGATGTACGGTTGTATTAAAAGTAGATATATATGATTTTTTTTAATATTTAGATATGTTAAAATAGTCATATGAGCAAAATTTGATTGGTATATTTTTTTAATGGCTTCAAATTGATAGTACAATAGATCTAGCTGACGTATTTCAGATCTAGTTAACATTTGTAGCAATTTTTTATGTCTCATGTTATTTCTCGTAGTGCTTAGAACTATAGATATATGTTTCATAAAATTTGAAACGGGATATTTAAGTTAAATTATATAAACACTAGTTAATATTAATTTAATTACTATAATGTTACATTAATTTTGACAATCGTTATATATTTTATTCACATTGTTTTATAGATGGAGAGGATGTGGATGTAGGATACTCCATGAATTCATCCTTCATATATTTCAAAAGTGAACAAATTTGTTGTAGATGCCAAGACACATGCTTTTAAGAGAGAATAGGAAAGAAATATGGTGTCCGTACGTTGATTGCATGAATCAAAAAAGTATGGTTAAATTCTAATGTAATTAAGCCACATTTAGTGAAGCATAGATTTATGAAAGATTACAAGGTTTGGTCTCATTACGATGAAATCGCCGCTTCTCAAGGTGATGATAATCATAGTATGAGAGACAAATGCACTTGTTTTGTTTTTGGATATGGGTGAAAATTTTGCGGTCAAAGATACCAGCCATAATATGATGAACGAAGATGATCCTGTTTTGATGGATGATATTAATGGTTTTAACACTGATTTTGATTTGGAGGATATAGTGTGCCACGTTAAACAAGAAGTGTTAATAGGTACAGCAAGAGAATTAGACAATTTTAAGATATTAGAGAAGGTAGCGAAGGATCTTCTATACGACGAATCAAAAGGATGTGACAAGGATTTCACGATATTGTGTTCGGTGTTTGAACTACTTAGATTAAAGGCTAGCAATAGATGGTCCAATAGTAGTTTTAATGATTTATTTGGTCTATTAAAAACTTGTTTTTGAAGCCTAATTTCTTGTCATCTAACATCTATTAAAAAAAGAAACTTATTTGTCCATTGTCATTAAATGTTCAAAAAACACATGCATATGTGAATTACTGTATCATGTACCTTAAGGAGTATACAAACTTGGATAGCTGTCCAACCTATAGGGCTAGTCAATACAAAAATGGGCAACAAGTCCTCGAATTGTAAGGTTGAAAACCCTAATTCATCAGAGCATAGGAAGAAAAAAATTCCGACCATAGTGATATGGTACTTGCGAGTGAAAGACCATATAAAGCGACCGTTTTCAAACCCTAGGGATGTTGAATTGATGAGGTGGCACCATGAGAAGCGCATGACTAAAGGGATGCTTCAATACCCTGTCGATGCATGTTGATGGAAAACCTTTAATGCACTGTATCCAAAATTCGATAAAAACCTGAGAAATATAAAATTTGCATTGACCATAGAAGGAATGAACCTTTTAGTGACTTATGCAGCTTCATAGCACCTAGCCAATGCTACTAACCATTTACAACCTTCCTACATAGATTTGTTAAAAACGAAAGTACATTATATTGACTAACCTTATATAAGACCCACAATAACTTGGCATCGATATAGATGTTTTTCTTAAACCTCTAATAGAGGATATGGTAGATCTATGGGAGGATGGATTGAAGGTATGGGGTGAGTACCGTCGGAAATACTTCACTCCATGTGATCATATTTGTTACCATCAATGACTATCCCATAAACTTTTCCTTCACAGGATAGTGTTCGTGCATATGGGAAAGATCGAACCAGGCAGAGAGGCACGTCGAGAGGGCAAACGAGCGTGAGCTAATGGAGGTCCGATAGAGGTGTGTGCGGACATGCGAAGGCCTAGAAGGTCTGCTTTACTCTAGTACAGGTCCTTTGACTTTAAGGTCCCTTCATTGAGATTACTAGAGTTATGGGCATGCCAGGCAATTTGACTATGTAATTGATAATAAGATAAGCCGATAAGTCAATCGGTCGATGGACCGATACAAACTCATGCTATTGGCTCAACATCGATAGGGTTGAGATAGTCATCGGCTGTGTCTGATGCACTCCTACTATTGGCTGGTTGCTGATAGGGGCTGAAGTACTCGTCCATCGACTGAAAAGTCGATGAAGACGTAGATAGATGGTGACGAAGGAAATGAAAAAACACATTGGTTGTAGAGTCGATGGTCCTTTGGAGTAAAGTAATCGATAGACACTATATAGACTCGTGCTATTAGCTGGTTGCCAATATAAGCTGTAGCACTTTTTTATCGGCTGATAAATCAATGAAGACATAAATAAATAATGAAGAATAAGATAAATGACCCATCAGCGCGAGCTGATGAGAAGAATTATCTAAAAATATATGTATATCTGCTGAGAAGCCGATACACTAGACATAAGGCTCAATATTTGGATAACTCATGGGCTTATCGCTTCGATGAAATGTTCACGTAAAGACCTATCGATCTATGGTTCAATCCACTATCAGTGGTCTAGTAGGTCTGACCTAGCTGATGCAGCACGAGACCGATGGCAGTAGAAGGAGCTCAACAATCCAATTGAACCACATGAATGTGATGTGATGCACTCGATCGAACTAAAAGATTAGACCTAACCGATGCAGCCTTAGGCAGAACGGATACACCAAGATAGTGGTAGAATTTACCCCTTTATTGAAGATCGGACTTAACCAATGCAGCCCCGCATTGAGAGCTAAAGCCCGCTGCTAAAAACCTAGATGAACTAGGGTGGCGATACGCCGAGATTGTATTTGATCTGTGTGGATGCTTTACAAGGTTCTAGGGATTCTATATTTATGCCTTAGAGTTACAATAGTTTGACGTGATTACAAACAAACTTCAGACGTTATTTTCTAAACATAAAAGAAAACTATCTCTAAGAAGTTAACAAAACTAATTAAACTTGCATATATTATAAGATATATTCTATAGAGATAAAATAACTTATTGTGGTTTCTATGGTTCCTTCGTAGACTTGGTCCCATCTGAATAATCTTTCGTCCTTGACTAGACCAAATCCTTCCTCAAACTGTCTGATTGGCTTTCTTACCGTATCCATCGTCTTCCTTTCATAAGCCGATCGGCTTTCCAATCCTATCTGTATGACTTATCAAATTTTGGTATAAACACATACCCCCAATTTCGACGTATGAGGACTCATACTTCAAAATTATCTTCCTCAAGCTCCTAGGACTTTAAAATTTCCTCCCTTTCTTGTAATTGGCTTTCATGAGTCGATACTGTCTGCATCAAATGTGCTAAGCTATCAAACTCTTGGGATAAAACTTCCTTCTGATGCGACTCAATAATCCTTGAAAGTCCATCTTTGCTAACTGTTTATCACTCAAGTCCTAGCTATAGCATTGGCTTAGTATATTATGGAATCTTTGAATATATTTTAAAACCAATTCCTATGCCTTCTGCTTTACCGATATCAAATCCATGAACTACATCTCAGGGACTTCAGTAAATAAGTATTTGTGAAATTGCTTCTTCAGATTGGCCCATCCTCGAATTAAGATCAGTGGTAATAAAGAAAATCATGTGAAGGCCGATCTAGATAAGGATAGAGGAAAAAATCTAACTCTCAGGGCTTCCTCAGCAGATGCTTCTCCACACTAGACTAAGAATCGGTTGATGTGCTCCACCATAGATATGTTGCCTTGCCCTAAAAATTTGGGGAAATTTGGCATTCTATATCAACACGGTAGCAGAACTCTGTCAAACCACTTAGGATATAAGTGCTGATACATAAATGGCTGATCCTTTGGTTTTATACCAAATTACTCCCTTACCACCTCTACAACTCTTGCTAACCCATCCTCCTCCCTTGGGATTTCTCTTTGATATTGCAGAGGCAAAGTTGGTACTTGATTCTTCCTAGGATATTCCCCATGATAATTGCTTGAATCGGGATTACCACCTAGATAGTCCTGTCAATACCATTCATAATAGGCAATCCAATGATACTCTAGAAGTACATTATATCATTGCCCCCTAAATCGATTCGGTGTTGTTGGAAACATATTCGTAGATAAATCCCTTGTGGTTCCATAAATTACATAAGGTAGCTCTGTTTTATCAGCAAATACATAGGACATTGATCAAGTTCTTGAGCTGATGATTCATATATCGTCTTCTTGATCAGATTTTGTAACGTGTTCACTAACACTCCCGATTGGTTGATAAGCACATGGTGAACAGCTTCATTGATCATCTCTTGCAACAGTTTTAGAGGACTCATAAGTGGTGATTGGCTTGATTCTCTCATCAAAACAAGTTTTGGGAACTACGATTTTTTAATCAACCATTGTCTAGTCATACCAAAGGACTCCAAATAGAGCTTTTGAAAATTAGCCATGCTTTGCTCTATTTGCAATTTCTACTCTTTGCAGTCTCTACTCTTCATTCAAATCTTCTAATATGATCAAAATATTGATATCTTTATTGGCTTCTTCATCGGGCAAGGGCGCCTTGACATCAACCTCTTCTTCAGACATATTGATTAAAATCATGTCTCTCTGATCGATGAATGAAATTTGACTTCTAATCAGGTGATTGTATCATCTCACCAGTTGACAAATGGTCTTCAATCCTACCGGTCGATGAGTAAAATCTTCAGTTGATGAATAGTCCCACTGACCGATGAACGAAGTCTTCCATCCTACTGGATGTGCCAAAAGAATTTGCGCGTGCGCGAATCTAGCGCCTAGAGGACGAGCAAGTATAAGACAATGGAGGTTTGATGGAGGGGCATGAATACACCAAGGCCTGGAAGATCTCCTTCGCTCTAGTGTAGGTCTTTCGGCTTCGAGGTCTCTTCATCAGGGTTGCTGGAGTTGCAGGCGTGCCAATCAATTTCAGCTTGTAAATAACAATGAAATAAACCGATAAGTTAGTTGGTCGATGGGTCGATACAAACTACTGCTATCGGCTGGTTGCCGATAGGATTGATATAGTCATCAATTGCATCTAATGCACTTCTGTTATCGACTAGTTGTTGATAGGGCTGAAGCACTCATCCATTGGCTAGAAAGCCGATGAAGGCGTAGGTAGATGGCAATGAAGGGAATGAAAAATACATCGGCTGTAGAACCGAAGACGCTCTGAAATAAAGTAGTTGATAGGTACTATACGGACTCCTACTATCAGCTGGTTACCAATAGAGGCTGTAGAACTCTTTTATCGGCTGGAAGCCGATGAAGGCATAAACAGATAACGAGAAATAGGATAAATGAACCATCAACTGCAAAGCCACTAGCGCTCTAGAAAGCAGTGGTCGATGAGCAGTATATGTAATCCTCCTATTGGCTGAAAAGCCGACAAAGTCATATGCGAATAGCAAGAAATAAGATAAAGGACCCATCAGTTGTAAAGTCGATGGCACTTTGAATAGAATATGTGATGAATTGTAAGAAGCAAGACCTGATCTTCTAAAGATATGAGAGACTAGATCGAATGCGCAGATGAAAGAAATTAGAGAACCCATCGACTAGCTAAACCAATGAGAGAAATTCTCCAAAGATATATGTATATTGGCTAAGAAGCTAATACACTAGGTGTGAGGCTCAATATGTAAATAACTTATCGGCTACCCGCTTCGATGAAATATTCACGTGAATACCTATCAACCTATGGCTCAATCTACTATTAGCGGTCTAGTAGGTCAGACCTAATTGATGCAGTACAAGACCAATAGCAGTAGAGGAAGCTCAATAAGCTGATAGAACCACGCGAACGTATTGTGATGCACTCGATTGAACTAAGAGATTGTAACTAACCGATATAGCCTTAGGCAGAACGGATATACCAAGATAGTGGTGGGACTTACCCCTTCGCCAAAGATTGGACTTAACCGATTAGCCCGCTAGTAAAAATCTAGATGAACTAGGGTGGCGATGTGCCAAGATTGTATTTGATCTATGTGGATGCTTTACAAGGTTCCAGTGATTCTATATTTATACCCTAGAGTTACAAGAGTTTGACGTGGTTACAAATAATTTTCAAACGTTATTTTCTAAACATAAAAGGAAACTATATCTAAGAAGTTAGCAAAATTAATTAAACTTATCTATATTATAAGATATATTCTGTAGAGATAAAATACCCTGTCATGGTTTACACGGCTGCTCCTAAGACTTGGTCCCATTTGGATAACCTTCCGTTTTTGATTGATCCGAATCCATCCTCGAACCGTCCAGTCGGCTTTCTCACTGTATCAATTGGCTTCTTTCCATAAGCCGATTGACTCTTCAATTCTGTCTGCGGGGCTTACCAATTTTTGGTGCAAATAGACAGACAAAAGGAAAGACTGGATGCATTATCTGTTTAGATAACACCTCATCTCTGTATCTTATATCATCAGGTAAGTTAGTGTACATGCGACATTAACATTTCTTGGGCTAGGACACAGGTACCGTTTGATGGTAAAATATTTCAACAATATAGAAAGCACGGTATTGCCCCCAAAACCGAAAGTGTTAAACTGGTGTTTGAAATAACGATGAATATTAAGGTTTTTTTTAGAAAGGGAAAGAAGAAGGGAGCAAAGCAAAAGAAAACAGCGGAAGAAAAGACACCCCCATTCAAGAGGCACTCAATCTTCTTTAAGTACTTATCGTACTAGAAGGACTTAGAGATTTATCATGTCATCGATGTCATGTAAGAATGTGTGTGACAATACCATTGGCAGCTTACTTAAACATACCATGTAAAACAAAGGATGGACTGAAGTTGTGTAACAATATAGTAATTTTTGACTTAAGAAAAGAGCTTCATCCTAAGTAATTGCCTAATAGAAATATTGAGATTTCTTTTGCTAGCCACACCTTAACACGAGAAGAGAAGAATGTATTGTGGAAATGCTTACATAGGGTGAGAGTGCTTACTAGTTTCTCATTAAATATCATGAAGCTAGACTTAATGAAAGATTTTACCCTAGCTAGCTATAATTCTCATAATTGTCATGTGATGCTAACGGTGTTCTTCCCTATTGCTATAAGGGCAATCAAACCACATTAGATTAAGGTGGTCATCAAAAAAATGTGTTGTTTTTTTAATCAAATTTTACAGAAGGTATTTGATCCTCAGGAGTTGGGACCCCTGCAAAAATTTGTGGAGAAAACTATATGACAGCTTGAGATATATTTCCCTCTATCATTTTTTAATATGATGGTGCATTTAATGGTTCATATCGTCTCTTATATTATTGAAATTGGTACTTTGTACTTACATCAAATGTGGGCATATGAGCGGTACATATCTATTCTAAAGGGTTATATACAAAATCGTAGGGAAGAAAAGATTACATCTTGAGGATTATAAAGTAGTTGAAGAAGCACATAACAGTGTACTGCAACAAATCACGACAGTGGAACAGATCAACACATAAATGAGATTAGAGTCAACAATGTCAGACGCTTAGTTGATTGGACCATAAAAGAGAAGTGTCGCTTCCCTTAATGGTTGAAGGACCAAAACCTACCCGATGATGATTACATAGAGGAAAAAACTTTTAAAAAGTTGGCATATGTCCCATCAAGTCTAATCACCATATGGCAAGCATATGTCATTAATGGATATACAAGTATATGCCATTAACGGATATACTTTTTACATGAAAGTAAAGAATAAGAATAGCATGACACAGAATAGTGGAATTCGAGTTGAGGTGATAGATACATCCGGTGGAAAGATCACATACTATGAGTTTATAAAAAATATGAGAACTCAATTACGAACTAAACATCTAGATACTAGTGTTTCGATGCCAATGGATTAAACACCCAAGAGGTGTGTGCTTGGATAACTTTGAGTTAACAATTGTTGACCATAGTAGGCCACAAGAATGATCCATGGATACTTGCTGAGTATGTCACATAAGTTTTGTAAGTAATTGACCATGTAAATGAGAAGGACATAGTTATATCCAGGAAGCAATACATTGTAGGCAAATGTATTGACAGTGTCGAAAATGTTAAACAATACAACCATTACAACGTTAAGTTGTTATTCACTGATCTTCCTAACAAGATTAAGAGCTTAGAGCAAATTATTGATGAAGAAATTATCCTCTACATGTGCACCAATAATATAGCAAAATATGTTAAAAGATTAGTTTCATATGTAATGTTGACTACTATGTATGTTTTGTAATTTGATTACTATAGAATATGTAATGTAATTTAATTTTCCGTATCAGTTATATAAAATTTACATTTTATTTTAATTAGTTATTTACAAATACTTTTTTTATTAATCAGAAAATATGCGTTAAGCCTAGCATGATTATAGGCAGACACTTAAGTAGCCCACCTTCGAAAATGATAATGTCACAAGCGGAAAGTTTTACCTAGAAAATTAAAACCAATACTCTAAAACATCATCTAGTAGTAAAACAGAACGGAGGTAGTGCAATTTTTCAATCAGCATGTATACATGTGAATCTCAATGGAGCTTGAGGACCGTTCATTTAGGCTACTGGGGACTGTAATTCTCTTTTTTTTTAGCATGCTTGTTAAATAGATAAACATTATATTTTATATAAAAATTTATATATATGTATATATTTAAAAAAGGTTTATTTTTAAATTTATAGTAATTAATACTTAATTAATTATATGATAATTATCTGTTTTGTTTTGCGAACCACTGACACGTAGTTGATTCAAACTTGGGGTTAGAGACAAGGAACAGTTTGCTCCCTCAAAGCTCTGTCGGATGGGAAAGGGAAAATGTCCTTACACTTTGGTCGTTTTTCTCACCTGCGAACTTCGAGCACGAATCTCTTTTATCAAATGAAATATGAGAATCTAAGTAGTAGTAAGAATATATGATGTCTAGGACAAAATTTATCAAACTTCTTAAACAAGGAAATAAGTAGATACTAGAATAATGGATGGATTAATTGATATCTTACGAGATATTTGTAAAACGGTATATTACTGAAGTGGACAAAAATACATACGAGTATGATCCGTCAGATTGTGAGATGTATCATCATATAACGGGGAGACCACAAAAACTTACTGGACCTGTCCTTGTCATCTAGATGTGACAAGCACTACACCAACCATGAGAAACCGTAACAGCCGCCCCTTTCCTCATCATCCTCGCAGCCGCCGGAGCGGCAAGCAAGCAGGCAACGGTGGGGGTGAAAACCTTGCAGTGCGCGGGCCACGGCGTGGTGCGCCTGCAGTAGCGGCAGACGCCAGCGGGAGGAGGAGGGCTCGGCCAGCCGACGCGGGGGAACTTGCGGCGTTGCCCAGATTTGCGACGAGGCGGTGGCGCGAAGTCTCGGTAACGGCGGAGAGGAACTCGACACAGAGGTCAGAGGTTTGTGCGAGTCCGGTAGAGGACAGCAGTCCAGGGCCTACTCCGTCCCCCTCTGCTTGATCGTTGTGCGGTCGCCAACTCCGATGACGGCGTGGCAGATCTGGCACTCACAATTGCTAATTTGAAGAGACAATAACTATATATAATTTGTAAGCGCTACTAGATAAAACAACAGTTATGTAAATTAGATGGAGATTTAATAATATATTATATCTATTTTAAGGTTGATATTCTAAGTAGTTTCTTAATTTTAATCAAGCTAAGATTTTATAATTTATAGCTGTTCAACCTGTAAACTCATTAATAGTTACTTGTACGAAGCAAATGTAGAAATAAATTCCATTATAAAAAATTATAAAACGGTAAATGCCCTTGTTGGGAGATGTTTAAGATCATCAGATTGTTCATAGATCAGGAAGATCACGGTCACGGCGGGCAGTGAAAGCAAATGATGAGGCCCACGTTGGCCCATGTAAAACGGTACACAAATCGACAGAATCGTACATCATCACTACATCGGCCCAGTTCAGCCCATATGGTGACCACATATCACAAACGAATTTTTTATTTATATATTTTTATTAAGATATTTAAAATATATATATTTGTTTTAAAAATTTACAGAATTATACCTAATGCTCATTGAGAGTTTTTTTTAAAAAATAATTCCTTAGATTACGTAAAATCCAACATAACAAATGCTCATTAACTTCTGTTAACAATGAGCCAACTAGGGGCTAATAAATTTTTAAGTGCTTTTAAGGATATTTTTTTATATAGTAGTGGACCATCTGTAAAATATGGACACGCAAGAAAGGAGGAGACTGTCGCCTCTTGATTAGGTGTTTTTCCCCTCCATAAGATCATCTTTAAAATTGTCAAGCCCATCATAAAAGGAGAGAGCCTAGCAAATTTACAGATGGCCCTTGCTATACTTTATTAATGTGTTTTATCCCTACTATACAAATGTAAAAAAAAGAAAAGATTTTTAAATAAATCTATTTTTATTTAGAGATTTAATTATAAATAAAAATTTGGAATTGCATAAAAATTAAGATTCGGCGTTAATACTATAATATCATTACATTATTAATAAAGCCAAACGATTAATAGGTTCAAATACGAACATTATCTACATATTAAAAAATATTACACAGTTACTAATAAATTTATATGTTATAGACAGAATATGACCTAATATAAATAATACAACGGGTAGTATAGCATAGACGTATATTTAAAACTTATAGATATCTATCATCTACTTATAGTTACATGTTGTTAGAGGAGCTGACTCTTCGCTTGTACTCCACTTTAGCCTATATATATTATTAAATTGTTTTAGACTATATGATCTCTACAGAGTTGTACTGTGATTTGTTTATGTCTATCTATTCTTTGAATTTATATATTCTTCTCGGTTCTTGTGGAAAAAAAATATATATAAATATTGTAGTCATGGTGATAATAAAATTAAAGCAAATTAGATAGATGTATAGTAAACTTACAACAAGATCATTATTAAGAATATTTAAACAAACAAAATAGCTTCTACCAAAAGTATTGGCACTTATTGATCTCATCACCTAACAGCGATCAATATAAGTGCAGTTAAAATGCTCTTGCCATGGAGTTAGTATAAGAGGTTGAGACAAACAAAATATCTTCTACTATAAATATCGATACTTATTGATCTCATTACTTGACAACGATCATCATAAGTGCAGTTAGAATGCTTTCATCATGAAGGTAGTACAAGAGATTGCAACCTTTAGTCTGAACATTCGGCTCGCTGACGTCGTTCGTATTTCTCATTTCTATTTGTTTGATTCTGAAGAGAAAAACTAACAACCCTTGGTGAACCAACGGTTATGGTCAAATACTAAATTTTCTATATTAACCTAGTAAATAAAGCTACACATCCTTTTGTGGATCTGGCAAAGGCAAAGAAAATATTAGTTTAAAAAATATTGTGATATGAAATAGTTAAGTATTAGTTTGACCAAAATGTTACGATACATAACAATTAAAAAAATATAGGCATATAATCTATACCTGCATTAAAAAAATTACTCCCACAAGTGTTGGAGTCTCAATATATTATAAGCTATCATCGAACAGTCATATTAAGGTAAAATTAGCTAATCCAAAAGATCAATTATCTAATTTGGATCTTCAACGAAAACAACATGTTTAGCAGTTATTGTTTAGACATCTTAATTATCTTTTCAACGCACTCTCAAAATTTCTTTATAATTAAATCTCTAAATAAAAATAGATTTATTTAAAATATTTTTATTTATTTTAAACATTTATACAATAAGGATAAAAATGCTCTAACAGTGGACGATAAGGGACTCCTGTAAAATTAAAGTCTCTTTTCCTCCCATGGGCAAGTCTAAACTATTTTACAGGCCTTGAAAGAAAAAAAAACACCCAATCAAAAAACGACAAGAGAGACATCTCTAAAAATAGCAGCTCTGCTCAAGCCTCCCGCTGTCAGAAGAAAAAATGCCTTTTAGATAGGATAGTAAGTAAGTGGATGGATTGTAAATTTTCTACTTGATTGGCATGTCGTTAATGAAATCAGACGTTTGTCATATCAGATTTTACTATCCTCATAAAAGACATTAGATATAGGCTATCAATTTTTTTAAAAAAATATATTTTTAATATTTTAATAAAAATATAAATAAAACAATTCTATCAGAAACCACCAAGAAAAAGCAGGCCTTCAGATTAGATTCAAGAAAACCAAGAAGCGTTCGACCCTGAAAAATTCTCTAAATTATCATCCACCCGCTAACGATTTTGTTGGCAGAAAACGCGGCCCTACGCGACGAACCCGATTCCTCCTTCCGCGCGACGCCCTAGAGTTTCCGCGCTTGCCGCCGCGGCCGCGCGCTCTTTTGTTGAATATCTAGCGCCTTTTGGACCGGTTTGTGGAGTGCAGAGAATGATGGTTTGGTGGTGTCTGTAGTTTGTTCTGCGGCCGGATCAGGTGCCCCTCATCCTTCGATTCCGTACTAAACAGGAGTTGGTAGACGATTTTAATTTCTTTGATGGGGAATATCATGATGAGGAAGCCGAGAACTGATCGGATTATAGTAGCAGTATGTAATAGTTGTGCGATAATCATCTTCACTTCCTGTTTTTGACAGAAGTAGCAAGGAATTATGTTTAGATAAAACTAATTTTTTGAAAATGCAGATAAAACTAGCTATATCATACATGAATATTTAGAAAAGCTCAATCAGCTTCTCTAGTGCCAAAAGGATCTTGTCTGTTCACTTGATACTCTGCCAGACTACCACAGAGACGTATAACAGATTACGTGCAAAGAAAATAATCGTTTTACATGCTACAGTACTTTTTTTGAACGAATTACAGGGTACAGTACCGAGCACTGAACAGTGAGCACGCCTTGATATATTATCAGGACGATATACATCGTTCTCAGAAAAGATTGCCATGCCAACGGTTTCTGAATAAATCTCTGTTAGCCATTCAAAGGACAACTGAAAACTCCAGCGAGTTGATATTGCAAATATATAATGAATCGCGCACGTGCACTTAGCTAGACGATGGAGCAATGAGTCAGTGTCCACTTGCAATAAATTAAACATCTCTTCACATATAGGAGTATATATGAACTATGAACCCGGCGAACAATTCAACCATCAAGTTCAGTTTTGTATTTCTGTTAGTTATTGTTAGGTCAAGGTCTTGTTCTGCAAAAGGGAAAACGAAAGAAACGAATAAAATTCCTGATCTTGTTGTCATGGTGATGTGGACTAAAAAAAGTTAGAACAGGATAGGATCGATCGAGGTGTGAAATGAAGATGTCAAACTCAAAAGAATGAGGTCGATCGCTTCATCGGGCGGTATAAAATTGGAACACCCGGCCTGGCGGAACGTTGAATTTATGCCAGCAATGGCAGCTTCAGGTTGAAGCGACACAGTGTCTAATTTCACAAGCAAATAATGGGCAACGAATATCGCTGTGACGAGTAAATTCCGGCAAATAATTATAAGATTTCGTTAGGTTCTTCCATCCATGGACTAATTTGAGTTCGATCGCCAGAGCATTGCGAAGAAGAGGAAGCAACTGCAAGAGAGAAATAATTAATAGCCGTACTGCTTAAGCTTCTCCTGGCATTTAAGCATGGCACGTAAAGTACTTGTTCATCCACGGAAAAGTTTTGGTCATGTGGAGAGAATTTTGCGAGGACGCGTTTGGAAACTTTTGCTTGCATCTATTGACAAAAGACTTTCTTCTGGAGACCTTGCTTTTTTATTACATGTTGCTTCCTTGTATGTGTCTCCATTCTCTTCAGACCGTGTGATTTCTTGGACGGTTTTCTTATACTGCCTATTTTACAAGTGAAAAAACAAAGTACAATCTCTGTTTGAAAAGGTAAATAATAATAATAATAACAAATGAAGTTTCCATTTGAAAGGGTAAAAGGAAAAAAGAGTATTTCTGTTGGAAACGAAATTCGCAAATTCAGAAATATGTATAGTAAGACTAAAAACCTAACTCTATACAATAGGGTCGGGTTTATATATATACAGTCCAGTAGTCCAGTGGTCTAACACACCCCCACAATCACAGCGGGAGGGAAACGGACGCAGAGATTGGACCAAAAACTGATAAACAAAGGCGTAGACAGGCCTTTGGTCATTATATCGGTGAACTGATGCGCCAATGATACATAGAGCACCCGAACCTGTCGTAAAGCGACCTTGTCACGGATAAAATGGATATCGACCTTTATGTGCTGGGTGCGTCGATAATAAACCGGGTTGACGGTCATGTAAACAGCACTGACGTTGTCGTAGTAGACGACGGTCGTAGAGGAGAGGGGTGCACGAAGCTCCTGGAGAAGCTGGCGAAACTAGCAACACTCGGCGACGGCGCGGTACTCGGCTTCGGCGCTGGACTGTGACACTGTAGTCTGGCGTTTTGAGGACCAGAAGACTAGAGTGTCGCCGAGGAAGACGCAGTAGCCGGACGTAGAGCGTCAAGAGTCGAGGCAGCCTGCCCAGTCCGCGTCGGAGTACGCAGTGAGAGAGTCGATGGGGCTAGAGCTGAGGTGCAGCCCACTGGAGAATGTGCACTTCACGTAGTGCAGGATGCGCTTGAGCAGCGCGAGATGAGATTCACGCGGAGCGTGCATGAAGAGGCACACTTGCTGGACGACGTAGGTGAGGTCGGGCCATGTGAGGGTGAGGTATTGGAGAGCCCCGGCAAGACTCTGATACGGAGAGGGATCGGTAACGAGTGCGCCATCGACAGCGGAGAGTTTGGCTTGAGTGTCGACCGGGGTGGCCGTGGGGTGACAATCGGCCATGCCCGCACGCTGAAGAAGATCGATGGCGTATTGGCGCTGGGAAAGAAAGAGCCTGTGAGAAGAACGGATGACGGAGATGCCAAGGAAGTGGTGGAGGGGACCAAGATCGGTCATGGCGAACTTGGAGTGAAGTCGGGCCATGATCTGGTCTAGGAGGGATGTCGAAGACGCTGTAAGTACAATGTCATTGACGTATAGAAGAAGATAGACGGTAACGTTGCCGATGTGAAGAGTGAATAGGGAGCTATCGGACGTAGAGGCCATAAAGCCGATGTGCCGAAGGTAGGCAGCAAAGCGCTGATACCAGACGCGAGGGGCTTGTTTGAGGTCGTAGAGAGAGCGTTGAAGAAGGTAGACATCGTTAGGACGAGAGGGGTCGACAAAACCTGGAGGCTGCTGGCAGTAGATCGTTTCTATCAGATGACCGTGAAGAAAGACGTTCTTCACGTTAAGCTGATGGATCGGCCAGGAGTACGAGGCAGCCAAAGTGAGGATGACCCGAATGGTGACGGGTTTGGCGACGGGACTGAAAGTCTCGTCGTAATCAACACCGGGGTGTTGAGAGAAACCCTGAACTACCCAGCGTGCCTTGTGACGGGCAAGGGAGCCATCGGCGTGGAACTTATGTTTAAAAATCCACTTGCTGGTCACAATATTGGTGCCGGGACTACGCGGGATGAGGCGCCAGGTCTCGTTGTTCATGAGGGCCTTGTACTCGTCGGCCATGGCCGCGCGCCACTGAGGGTCGCCCAGGGTGGAATGAGAAGTCACCGGGATGGGCGAGATAGAGCTGTGGACGGCGGAGAGCCCGTAACGCTTAGTGGGGTGGAGAGACCCGGTCTGTGAGCGAAGTGACCATATGAGAGGTGGAAGGAACGTGAGCCGATGGGAGTGTGGTAGAGGTGGGGAGAACTGGTTGGGTAGGGGCATCATCGGCTCTAGATCGGCAGCTGTATGTGAGAGAAAAGGAGAGAACTAGATCGGCCTGAGCCGATGGAGTTGGATGGGCCGATCGGTTCGGTCGGTCTAATAGAGATGGAGCAGCCGATAGGGAGGGGGAAGCCGATGGAGGCTAAGGAGTTGATGGAGGTAAGGTGTCCGATGGAAAGCGGAGAGGATCGGCCAAAGCCGATGAGAGTGGTGGGGCCAATGGGGGTCCGATGGAAGGGACATCGGACCGAATAGTAGTGGGATAGCTGAAGGATAAGTTCTCAGCAGCGGCCGATGAGGGGGCCGATAGGGACAACGGTGGAGGAGACCGGGATGGCACGGTGTTGGTGAGGAGAAATCGAGATCGCTAGAGGAGGATCTCGGATTAAGCATGCCAAAGGGAAAGCATGTCTCGTCAAAGATGACATGACGAGAGACGATGACCCATCGGGTGGAAAAGTCGAGACATCGGTATCCCTTATGAGATGAGGGATAGCCGAAGAGAATGCAGGCGGTGGAGCGGGGAGCGAGTTTGTGGGGAGTAGTAGCGGTGAGGTTTGGGTAGCAGAGGTACCCGAAGACGCGAAGGTAGGAGTAGTCGGGCACCGTGCGGTAAAGAATGGTGTATGGAACATTGTATTGAATGGAGGAACACGGGCGCCGATTGAGGAGTTAAGTCATAGTGGTCAGTGCTTCTGCCTAGTAAGTTACAGGTAAGTGGGCATGAAGTAGCATAGTGCAACTTATGTTGTTGAGAGTGCGAAGGAGGTGCTTGGCTTTGCCGTTCTGGGGAGAGGTGTAGGAGCAGGAGAGCCATAAATGGATGCCCTACGAGGTGAGAAAGGTTGTAACAGTACGATTAACGAACTCCATATCGTTATCGGCTTGTAGAGCCTTGATGGGGAGGTTGAACTGGGTAGAAACGTAGGTGATAAAGTTAGTGAGGTGAGAGACGACCTCGGATTTGCTGATGAGCGAAAACATCCAGCAATATTGTGTGTAATCGTTAAGTATGGCAAGGTAATATTGATTACCGGAGACACTTTTAACCGGAGAAGTCCATACATCACAATGTATAAGCTCAAACGGTCGTGAGGTACAAGAGAGAACTAGAAAATGGCAGACGCACATGTTTGCCAAGTTGACACGATTGACAAACTGTAAAGCTGTTGTGGGTACATTGGATGGAGACGTTGCGATGGAGGTTGGCGACAGCATCGAGGCTGGTTGCCGAGGCGAAGATGCCAGAGATTAGTGGAGAGGACGACACTGGTGTGTGGAGTGGATGGCACAGTGGGAATGGTGTAGAGGTCACCGCTACTATTGCAGCGAAGGATCTGTCGCCGGGTTGTGATATCCAGCCGATGACGCCATGTGAGAAGATGCCCCAAAGTCCAGCACCCAAGAGTGTTGTGGTTAGAGCATCATCTGGTTGAGGGCGACGACGAGGCCAGCATGGTTCTAGGAGGGAACCGACTGGGTGGGTGGTGTTGGTAGCATCGGCTGAGGCAATAGGATGGGAGCCGATGCCAGGTGGGCTTGAGGATAGACGCCGAGAATCCCTGGTTGCCATCCGATGGGGCTACGTGGCTAGGGCTGGGGTGCCCAGGGGTTGTAGCAGAGCCACGGACCCATGGGACCGGCAGGTTGGGCAGGGACTGAAGCAAGTCGCGATTACATCGGACCGTGCCAGTTCTTGCCCTTGCCTTTACCGGTACGGGCTGTGTTGCCATGGTTAGAGCCATGCCCGCCAGAGCCGTGGGAGAGAGTGGCAACGCAGGATGCTCGGTAGCCATTATCAGCTACGGCGACGAGAGCGGTGTGGGCCACGGTCTTCTCGTCGTTGGCCAGACGGAGTTCTTTAAAAACTAACATGCTATGGGCCCGGGCAAACGACGGAAGGGGTGTGGTGTTGGCGATGTCGTCGGCAGTGTTTGAGAATCAGGGGTTGAGGCCTCGCAGAAGGGTGAGAACGAGTTGAGAGTCGGCCACAGAGTGGCCGACATCCCGGAGAGCAGCAGCCTTGGCCTTAAGGCGCTGGCAGTATGAGGAGACAGAGTAGTCACCTTGTACTATGGAATGAAACTCGTTGAGGAAGAAAATGGCGCGAGGCTGCTTGTTTGCGAGGAAGATCCGCTCGATAGCCACTCAGAGATCCCGGGTGGTGGGGTCGGTATCTTCCATGGCGAGGTCGAGAACAGAGTCGTCGACTGAGCCGAGCAGCCAGCTACGCACACAGCACTCAGTGATGTCCCACTGGGGGTTATCGGGTTGAGGTGGAGCTGAGCCATCGATGTGTGACTGTAGGCTAAACTTTCTACAGAGGGATTTAAAAAAGAAAACCCACTTGGAGTAGTTGGCGTTAAGGTTAGAAGAGATAGAAACATGAGATTTCACGTTCACAGCAGCATAGGGGGGTGAGAAGATTGGTAAGGTGGTGCCCGAGGTGTGGTCTGGGGCATTGAGAGCCAGAGCAGATTCGACAACTGGGAGAGTGCCGGAGGTGAGGGCGGACTCGGTGGCCATGACGAGAAAAGAACAGGGACAAGAAGCCGATGGGAGTAAGAGGCCGATGCGAGAAAGCCGATGAGAGAAAAGATCGGCCGATCAGAGAAATGAGAAACCGATAGAGAGTGGGCCGGCCAGCCGATAGCTGGCCGATGTGGAGTAGGCAGCGAAGTAGGTGAGGAAAAAGGTGGTGGCAGAGTAGGTAGGTCAGAGAGTGGTTGAGTCATGAACGTGCGAAGATTCACATCCGTGAAGAGAAGATTCACGTCCGTGTACTCATGGAGACCAAGGAGTTGAGTGGACGCGAAAAAGGCGGAAAGGGGCTGAACGCGAAGAGAAGATGTTTGCGTCCGGGAGGCAGGGATTCGTGTCCGTGGACACATGGACACATCAGATTGGCTCGGACGTGAGGGGAGAAAGTTCACGTCCGAGATCTGTTGAGCGTGTCGAAAAAGCGGGAACCGAGGGAAGGTTCCAGCCGATGGAGGGTGGACAAGTCCAGTCGATGAGAGGGTGGACGAGTTCAGCCGATGGAGATGACGAGCGCAGAGGTGCACCGGCATCGGAGGAGAAAGGATGTACATAGTAAGAAGAAGGGCGAAGACGGGTGCGAGGTGAGATGAGGAGGCGGATGGAGACCGTCGCCTTGTCGCGTGGAGGTGAAAAGGATAAAAGAAAAGCGTCTGCGGAGAAGACGGGGAGAAGAAAGAAACGGAGACGAGAGAGCGAGGAGAGAGTAATAGGAAGAAGATTGGCGATGGGGAGAAACATCGACGACAGAGAGAAAAAGGTCGACTCACCGATGGAAAAAAGCTAGCGCGCTGTAGATGTCAAGACTTGATCTAATACTATGTAGAAACATGTACATAGAGACTAAGACCTCAATTTTATAAAGAAAGGTCGGGTATATATATATAATCAGTGGTCTAGTGGGCAAGTAACCGTGTTATATTCTTCTTCCTTCATCGCTATCTAATTTCTCTCCATCAATGCCAGACCTAATCGGTACTCACACCATCCCAAAATTAGTTAATTAAATGTTTAAAAATTATTCTAAAATATGTTGATTTTTTTTCTCTTATTAGAAATCGAAAAATTTTATCACTTCGATATTTCTTACTTATTCACCTATCAATACTAATTTTTTTCCCTCCACGCTAATTCGAATCCCGACATCCATAATCAATTTATTTTGGGCTGAGGAAGTACTAACAGCTACCAAGCATCAAGCCCAAACATATCCATAGTTCTTGTTATCTTCTTCTTTACTCTAATTTTCATCCACAGGTACACACTATTACTTCTCTCCCTTTATATCACCTTATAACACTGAGTTAGTTGATCTATGGTTTCACAGACGTGGAAGCATCATTGGCCTAATGCCCTAACTACACGTGAAAATTACTCTAGCTTGTACCCCAAAGTTGAGGTTGTACCCTCATTTACTCCAAATTTTATTGGATTCATAAATTTGCCCCATAATTTTGTGCCAACTCTCACTTTTACTACAATATCGCGTGAAATATCAAATCTGCTCGTCTTTCTTCCTTCGTCATTTTCTTCCTCTTCTCACCATCCAATTCCGTTCGTGCATCACCTTCATAAGCTCTCACTGTTTAAGTTCTTCGCTTGGTTGCTATCCAAGGAACGTCTCCCTATGAAAGTTAATCTGCATAAGAAGAACACTGTGCAATCCTCGACATGTGAGCTGTGTGCTAGCGCGGACAAAACAACGCTGCATATATGCATCCAGTGTCCCTTTGCTGCCTGTTCTGGAGATCAATGGGAATTGAGATGAACATCTCCTCCATGAAGGACCTAGCCAACTTGCAGCCCTCCAGTCAACTGCCCTTCATGCGCTTCCAGCTCTTACACCTTCTTTGTTTCTACGGGCTTTGGAATCATCATCCCGACGTGGTTTTCTATGGACAGCTGCAGTCGATCGCTAGGCTAATAGCAAAATGTATAGAAGACGTTACGCTCTAGGCAGAGCGATTAAAATGCGCTGACAAGATTGTAGTTACATCCTGAAAAGAAATTATATCCCCCTTTACGTTCTAGTGTAATTCAATAAACCCTTGTGCTTTCCTCGCAAATATCAATCAATTTAGGTGGGGAAACTCTCCCCCTGGTGACCAGTCTAAAAAAAATTGGCTGTGACCATCACCTTCCTCAACTCATGAAGCATTTCACCTACTAGTCCCACGCCTAAGATCCTTTGCTTGGTTCACGAGCACCCGAGTTCCCATGCCATTACACCCATCTCGTTGTTAGCACGCATCTTTATCTGTCTCCCCTGGCCCGAGCTCAGTCGTTGCCCTCCTAGCTCCGCTCTGATCTCACATGCACGACATTGGAGCTCGGGTGCGAGGGCTCTAGACAGATGAGGTCGGTGCGCAAGGGCGGTAGCGATGCTCAGCTCGTGCTAGTGCTGGATGGACGTGGGCAGTTAATAGTGGAAGAAGACGAGGAAAAGAAAAGGGATGAGGGCAAACTCGATAGTTGATGCAATGTTGTGGCAAAAGAGAAAGTTGGCACTGAACTATAAGGCAAATTTATAAACCCAGCGAAGTTTGTAGCAAATGAAAATGCACCCCTCAACTTTGGGGCATAAGAGCAATTTTTCCTAACTATAATTATGTTCTTCTTCTGTTACATCTTTGTAGGCGCTTTGGCAGCGGTAAGAATAAGCTGACAACGTACTAAGCCTATAATGAAGAGGATGAGTAGTTTACTATTCGGCATCCGTACATTTGTATGATTGGCCTAACTATACATAAAAACTAGATAGTTTTTTTAATTTTGTTATTTATTTTAATATTTATAATTAGTACTTATATAATTGTATGTATAATCCAGTCTAAAAAATTTTCACCTTCTAATTTATTAATTCAATATCCCAAAATTTTAGGCAACGAAATCCAAACGAAGTTGTGGACCCTCACTATGTCACCATATTAGCTATAGCAACACGAATAGGATCTGTTGACGAAAAGATAGCACCATTTAGTCGTTAATGTCATTGGCCATCGGACAATCGGCGACTACATTCATGAATGTGTAGCATAGAGATCAATAAGATTATGTCAACAGGTTGCCATCCCCAATAGTCCAGATAAAGCTTAAACTTACTTTATAACAAATGAAGTATGTCGCTTGCCACAGAAAGAAGTCAAAATCACCTATTCTCTTTACTCCAACTCTCATAAGAATAATGCTACATTCTACTCTTTTCGTTCTAAATATAATAATTTCTAATAGTTAAATTTTATATCACAGAAAAAAGAATCTAAATAATTTAAAAATTAATAAGATGGAGCAGAATTTTTAACATAACTTTAGCATAGGCCGCAGGAGGCCGCCCTCGATGGCACGAGACGAGGTCGCGTTGGCGTGATAGGAGTAAAAAAAACTGCCCAGCCGCGACGTCGTCGTCTGTATCCATCCCGCGGCACGGACGGACGGGAAAAGGTTTTGCCCCCATCCGCCGGGCACTCGCGTCCCCTCCGCGCGGGCGCCCCCACCCAAACTGCCGTCTCCTTCCTCCTCTCGGTCCTCGCTCGTAGACCCCGAGCCGCCCTCCGCCTCCGCTCCGTGCAGCCCGTGGGCGGTGACCGTTTTGGAGGGGTGAAGAGGGCCCCCGTTGCTGCCGCCGTCTCCGCCCCGGATGATCCGGGGAGAGGGGAGGTCCTCGCGCAGCGTGCTTGGACTTGGGTGAGTTGCGTGTTCTGATCATTTTTGGGGATTTCCCCCTTTTTGTTGAATATTTTCTGAGAGGATGATTCTTGCGGGGTGAGTGGAGCTGCTAGCTTTGATTACCTATGCAAGTCTGGAACTTGGTTTCTTCCCTCCTCCCGTGCTACCTTCGGGTCTTCTTCCTCGGCTGTTTTTCCGAGGAACCTCTTGGTCCGATTCTTCCTAAGCTTTCGGCTTTCATTTCGATTGCTCCGCTGATTTTGGCCTTTTCCATGGCTTGTCGCTGATTATCCTCTCGAGACCTCGATTCCTGCTATTGGGTTCTGGAACTGGAGACACGGGAGAACAATTGAAGCTTTAATTAATCACGAAAGTTCCTTCTGAGTTTCAGCACTTCTCTAAGCTCCGCCATCTTGGACCTGGAAAGGTGCCATTGACGCATTTTCCATTCTTGTCATGTTTTCTCTCTGTGACCTCTCTGGTGTTCTCTTTCTTGAGGAGAAAATCCATGTTATGTTGCTAGTAGTAGGTGCTTAGTAGTTAGTACAGCTTTCCTCCGAAGGCTCATTCAGGTTCTTGTAGGCACATCTCGTTTCATTTTTTAAGCTCTGAATGTGTTGCGTGCTTCAAATTTTCAGTGGTCTGTGCTGTTTCAAGTTTCTCCTTGCGCGACTGTTCCAATAATACTACGTTTCCAGGAGCGGTGTTCATGATACTGTAGTTTAGTTATGTGCTTTTTCAATAAATTTGCTCCACAAAAATAGCCTATGGTTGTGAGTTTTTATTATGACCTTACAGAGTTGGTGGTGCCTGTATGGTCTCTAACTGCAGCTATCATTACCTCTCGCAAGTCTGTAAATAAGCTGGTGGTTGGATAGCTTATGTGGGCTTATCTCATTTGTTGGTTACTTGGCAGGTAATTGCAGGAGTAGCTCGTGCTAGAAGTAATTTTAGAAATGGTTAGTGGGAGGCCAGTAAATGGGGAATTGGATGCATGCTTCAGAAGCCTCATGCTTTCAATCGGCAGCGGGAAGGGGCAGGATGAAAGTGGTGGTGCAATGCCAACCTTGTCAGGCTGGAAGGACCTTCCTATTGAGCTGCTTCTGCGGATTATGTCAATAGTTGGAGATGATCGAATGCTTGTTGTGGCATCCGGTGTTTGCACTGGCTGGGGCTTACTAATCTTTCCCTCTCACGGTAAGCAAGGTTTTATCCTTCAGTGTAGTTCTTGAGATTGATGATTATTGTCTGATTGGTGTGACTTGTGCGGTGGCGTTAACTTTTCACGACATTCCATTTACACGCTGTAGGTGTAATGGTGGGAAGATTTGGCTTAGCTTTTATCACTGAAAAAATTGGATATGGCACTACTACTAGAATATATTCCAAGTGCCTTGAAATTCATTCCTGCGCATCATTGTTCAACCATATCTTATTATTAGAAAAGTACAAAAGCCCACGTGCTTAGAGCTTTAGACTCAGTCTGTGACTGTTGTAGGTTGGTCTGCAATCATATGCAGTCACATATATGCATCTTCTTTTACCACTTATATTGTCTGAAGACTTGAAAAATCCTAAGAACAGACTTTTCTTTTCATTTGAGCTGATCTCCAAAGCAAATTCAGCATATATGCTATAGTTAATATAACCCTTAAACTATAAAAAACTAACATGAGATGGCCAGGGCAACATGCTTCACCTACTTGAACGGAGACTAGTCACTATTTCTGCTTAGGGACACTAAGCCACTGACAATTGCTTTCTATTTGTATTTCTCATTCATTCCTAGATCAATTAAGATGTCTCTTTGATGATTCCCATCATGGAATACGTACTACTAGTAGTATGTGAATCTTTGCAAGCATATTTTGAAATGATATTTTCTTTTCGTTTTCATCTTATAGCATAGCATTTCCAAGTTTTCAGTGATCTGTTAGTTGACCTGAAAATTATACCATCTGCAGGTGCCA
The DNA here is from genome assembly GCA_030770085.1 of Oryza coarctata. Lineage (NCBI taxonomy): Eukaryota > Viridiplantae > Streptophyta > Magnoliopsida > Poales > Poaceae > Oryza > Oryza coarctata. The sequence goes on from CM061471.1 coordinate 15,140,121, forward strand.
GCAGAACATGAATAACTTAATGATATCACTTGCTCACAACTTCACAAAGCTTCAAGTTCTCACTCTTCGCCAGAACATACCTCAGCTTGAAGACAGTGCAGTAGAGGCCGTTGCCAACTACTGTCATGCAGGCCATAGCCCGTAATTGTGGCCAGCTGCAATCATTGAACTTAGGTTGGTGTGAGGATGTCACGGATAAGGGAGTGACCAGCTTGGCATCAGGGTGCCCTGATCTCAGGGATCTGGACTTGTGTGGTTGTATTCTTATAAGAGGTAATTTGTGGTATCTGTATATCTAATTTTTTGTGACCTTTTTCTCTTCATTCATTGATGAAAAGAAATAAGATGTCAGTTTGAATGCTAGTCATATAGATTACTAGAGTTGTATATTAGTTTCTCAGGCACCTAGTTTCTGTGTACTATTAAAAAGGAGTCACTTCTTTTGCATGGGTTGGCATTTCCATTGTAGCTTCAGCAATTTAATTTTGTTTAATTCTTTATTGCAGATGAGAGTGTGATCGCTCTTGCCACTGGGTGTCCACACCTGCGATCTTTAGACTTGTACTACTGCCAGAACATCACTGACCGAGCCATGTACTCCCTCGCGAACAGCCAGGTCAAGAGCAAATGCAGGAGGTGGGACGCCATGAGGAGCAGCAGCAGCTCCAAGGAAGAAGACGGTCTCACGAACCTGAACATCAGCCAGTGCACGGCCCTGACACCCCCAGCGGTCCAGGTGGTCTGCGACTCCTTCCCTTCGCTTCACACTTGCCCTGAGAGGCACTCCCTGATCATCAGTGGCTTCCGATCATCAGTGGCTTCCTCAGCCTGACATCTGTCCACTGCGCCTGCGCCCTCCACCCGCACTGGGCTGGAAGAACCATAGTGCCTAGCCACGCATACTGATGGTGCTTGGGCGCTAGGTCCTGGTGAACGCCGATTGCCTGGTGGATGATGAGGTTTCTTCCTGGCCTCGAGGAAGAAGCTGTATGAATAAACTCGGAACTCAAATAATGTACAGTAGGACTATATATGTAGGATTTCTGTGTGATATAAGTGATGACCCTGGAGTGGAGAATGGGTGGAGAGTTGCTTCTCCTCCGCCACTCAGGCCACTGACTACAAACTACTACAACGTATGCTATGTAGTGGACTTCTCTTAAGTGGCTTGTCTATGTGTGAGCGGGGGATTCAGTGATTTGCCACTCTTTGGACCGGAGATTTGATGATTTGCCATCTGGTTCACATATCATTGAGACTCAGATCACGTGTCATTGTTACAAGTGATTTGGCCGAAATGAGTATTAATTATTATAAACTTAAAAAATAGATATATTTATTTTTTTAAAAAAACTTTTATATAGAAAACTTTATATAAAACATATCATTTAACGTTTTTCAACGTGTTAACGAGAAAAACGAAGCAGTTACCGCAGCAAACAGCCCTGCCGAACAGGACCTGAAGAGTGGCAAATCATCTAAAATGTTACTCTGCTTTATCAGGGGCATGTATACAGCTTTATCAGGGGGCATGAATAGCTGTATAGAACGCCGTAATGTATAATGCAAGTTCTTCTCACATAAATTTTAAGATAAAGGTGGCCAGGCTATGACATATCCCCTCTAGTCATAAATAAATAACTTTTATAAATGTGTAGTTGATATGTTAAGCATTTTGCCTTGAAATTTTGAGACCAATAATATGTCTCTGAATATTTCGATTCAATTTTTTAAAATAGAACATTTATATTTTAAAAAATAGTTTAAAAATATCATAACCTTACCACATTTTTATAGGTTTTATACTTAGAACTAACTCCGGTTTTTTAATAGATGACGTCATTAACTTTTATATAAATTTAATCATTCATTCTATTAAAATATATAATTATTATTTATTTTGTTATGATATGGTTTATATATTTGAACAAAAAAATTTAATAAAATGAATGGTGTAGTAATTAATAATTTAATTAGTGTATTAACTACTGTGACGCTGTATTTATCTGTGGCTGGAGGCAGTTAAGTAACCGAGCCCATGTCTTAGGCTAATCCTGGATATGGACTGCCTTTATCAAGTTGAGTGAAAAACCCTCTTGCTACCACTTGAGCTGAGTTGTAAAGTGCTTATCAAATTGGCTACTCTCTTGTTTATTATAAGCACATTTACCGAGTTATGTCTTTAATAAATATTTTCTATATATATATATATATTTAAAAATCAAATAAATCAAACATTTTAAGTTTATAATAGTTAATATTTAATTAATTATACCTACGTCATTTTGTGTGCCCCGGATAATCTTCAGCCAATGAGCTACCACGAACGAAGACTTTCCCCTTTAGGCCATGTTTCAATGGGCCTCAGTTCCGGTCCATGCATGTGGATAGCCCTGAGATTAAGCTCCACCCAATAACCAAAATGAGGCCCAGATAATGTCACTCATGGGCCCGCCACCTATTGCTTCTCAACTTCGCTAGCGCTGTTTAGGTCCTTTAAAAAAATACAGAAATTAAAGTGGCATGTTTCTCTAACCCTACAAGAATAAAAAAACACTACAAAGATGAAGAGGATCTTTTTGATAGCATCACAGGAAACTAACAAGAAAAGTTTTCAAAAGGTTCGACATCTTCCTTATTTTTATATAAAATTAAATCATATGAATACAATCCTATAGAAATTTTTCTATCCTTCCGCATGAATCCTAGGGCTTCTAAGGAAAAAATCCGTAAAATATTGAATGCTCTATAATTCTATGACAGTCCGCTATTTTAAAGGAGCCCCATTACTCTGTCTAAGCACAACAACAGTGTTTGCATATGGGCCACCTTGCTGGGTGGGGGCCACACCAACAAATATCCCCTCTCCTCTCAGATTGAGATCAAGTCAGAGGATCACATGTCGACGAACATGTCAAAGGAAGTTCACGTCAAATGATAACATCCCTCTCCTCTCCAGGGCTCCAGGCTAGGCTCCACCACTACGGCACTATCATTGCCATCCCACGCTTCCAACAAGGAGCGCTCCACATAGCGATCCCCCCTGACATGGCGTCGAGCGAGGAGCTCGTCTTCCTCGCCAAGCTCGCCGGCAAGACGAAGCGCTACGACGGTACGCGAACTCCCCCGTCTCAAACCTGCGTCCGAACTTGCTACTGAGCGTGCGTGGGGGTTTCGTGGCTTGGTGTGCGCGGCATGGTTGTTTTGACGGCGATTTGGATCGTTTCGCGGGTGGCTCTGCGAGATGGCGACGATCGAGCGGGTTCTGGGATGACGTTGATTGTGTTTGTGCATCTGGGGTTCTGGAGCAGTGGGGTTCGAATCGCGATGATTCGTGAGTGCTGTTTTTGGGTTCGGTTCGTTTGGATTTTGCCCAATGTTTGGAGCGGACAGCGGGTTTGCAGATGCGCAACTAGGTTTTGTTCTTCGCCGCTGACCTGGTGTGCTCTATGCATTCCGAGAGCTTTGCTTGGTTGCTTTGATCCGGTGCTCGACACCTATGTCACTTGCATGATGTTTGCACGCACTAACCATCTCTAGGGGTTAAAGTTAAACCAGGGGTTCACGATTTTGGACTCCTGTTTTTCTCGCTGCTGCATCCATCCGATCGAAGTGGTGAGGATTATTACTTCTGATCTGGTTTTGCTTCGAGTTGTTTCACGAGGAGAATTGGCATCACACTGGCGTTTCAGTTGTTCGCCTGTTCCATTTGGTGATTTGCTTGCTTCATTCCCGCATCTAGCATTGATTCTAGTAGCAGATCGGAGTTGCATTTCGATTCGGTTTTGCTGTGTGTTTTAGTGCTGGTTTCGTCTCGCGCCTTGCTTAGCCGCCTCTTCCGAAGCATCTGGGGCTCGGAAATTGCTGTCTCATGCAGTTGAAAGGGGTTTTTCTCTCGTTTGGTCTTATCATACATTGCGTGGAACATGCGTGAAATTGCAATCGGTGCTCGGCAATTTAGCACGGACATGCTCGCGCAGTGGTGGTCTGACATCTTGGCCCAATTAGTGATAGGGAACGGCCGTAAGGCGGCGAGGGCGAGGGGAAATGGGGAATGAGAGAGTCGGGCGCTAGCCAGGAAGGCGCGGCGGCGGCCGGGCAGCGTATGGGCAGATGGAGGGCTCGGAGCCGGCCGCCGGCACGGCGAGCCACACGTTGAGGGGTCCGAGGGCGTCGCAGGCTCACTGCGGGGGCAGGGCGATGCCGCAAGCAGCCCGAACAGTGGATAATATGGATCTGTGGATGTGAGGGCCTCTCTGGCTTTTTGAATTTTGATTCTATTGTCAATTGCACATTAAGATTCACTAAAATGTGTCGATGTAGATATCTACTAGCAAATAATACGCCGAATGGAGTTAGTTATATAGACAGTAAGAATTTATTTGACTCGTTGATTCTTTTGCATGCTCATAAAAGCTGAAAAAATAGAGCAGCGAACATGGCACAATAATTTCCCAACGAATCATTCAACTCTTTCAATACATGAATTTCATAGTCTCATGGATTGCAGTTACATCATAATCGGAAATAGTTCTGTATTGGGTGTGTTTTGTTAAATTATCATGTGGGCACTCGCAAATTAAAATTGTATCGCTAATTTTTATGGCTTGAGATTTTTTACGATCTGACGCTGCAGAGATGGTGGAGGCAATGGCAAGTGTTGCAAAGCTGAATACTGAGCTTACAGTGAAGGAGAGAAGCCTCTTGTCAACCGCATATGCTGATGTGGTTGCTGCAAAACGTACAACACTGCATAAGCTAGCATCTATTGAGATACAAAAATAAGAGCAATTTGAAAAAAGTCAGGATGTATAGTCACAAAATAGAGACAGAATTGAGCAAAATTTGCTTAGATCAGATTGACATTATCAACAAGCATCTTATCCCCTCATCCTCGTGTGCTGAGAATTTAGTATTCTACTACAGAATGTAATGATTTATTCTCGGTTAGTTTTTGTTTGATCCACTAGCAACTCTAGGCAATTATTTAATGTTTTCCTTTTTCTTTTGATTCAGGAAGGGAGACTCCTAAAAGAACCTTGCACAATTTAAAATTGGCCATGAGAAGAAAGCATTATCAGATCTATCGTTGGAGGCTTATGAGGTTTGCCATTATTTTCTGAGAGATTTATTTCGTTTTAAACATATACTCCATCTAATTGCTATGTTTACCTTTGGCATTCACATGTTTACAGATTGCTTCTAAAGCAGCAAAGGCAGATCTAGCTTCAATAAACCCAGTTCGGCTGTTTCTTGCTCTAAACATCTCTGTCTTCTATGATGAGATCCTGAGTTCACCTAAGAGTTATGTTATCGTTCAATCGTGTGCCTGGCATTGCTCTTATCTAGTGATTACATATGCCGAAATAATTTAAAATGGATCATAGGTCTTTTGAGATCGCAAAAGAAGCTTTTGATGAGGCTGTTTCTGAACTTCAGTCAAGCAGTGAGCAATTGAATAGAGATAGTAGACTGACTAAACTGATGATGCAACTTCTGAAATATAAGCTTGTTGCACAATTGAATTCTGATATCGGTGATCATGCAGGTAGCATCAAAATACTGTAATATTGAATACTTCGTATTTCGCATTGTTTCCTGTTACCCTGTGTAGGGGTACTAATGGTTCGATTGTTAGGAGTACTAATGGTTTGGGTGGGAATGGTTAAAACAGGTTGCATATTAGTGTGGGTTGGAATGGGCTGAGGCAGTTTGAGTTTTTTTTTTTTTTGTGGGGGGGGGGGGGGGGGGTACGGGTGGAATGGTTTGCTTTGGAGTGGTGTGGGTTTGAAGTTTTTTGGGCTCAAAACAGCCGTAAGGGACAAATGGTTTCCCTCAAACATCAAATAAGACATGCACTGCTCAGAGGCTCACTGTCACTCTCAGTTCTGCAGCTCACGGGGGAGAGTGCTGGCTATGAGCTTTCCCTGGATGCACTTCATGCCGCCCCATGCACCATAGCATTTGCTAATGCTTCTGTTGTTCCAGGAACGGAGGAAGCCATAGGGATTGGAGCAGCCATTCTTGATGGCCTGAAGATCCTGGTGGCCAGTCTGGCTGATGGCGAGGCCTGTGACCGGAGGCCTGGACATGGTCATGAGCAGCTGCTACCAGCGAGCAGAGGAGAAGAACGAAGCAGCAGCAGCAGCGGGCTGCCAGTACCAGCAGATTGCATACAATGCTCGGAATGAAATTGCTAACCTAATGGGATTGACTGAATTGGGCTGTGACCATTGTCAATTGAGACATTAAATAACAAAGGAGATTGGATGGAGGCCTCCTCCAATTTCCTGCTTTCAATTTGTTGGTAGAAGAAGCTGCAGAGTGGAGTAGAGGGAGGATTGGAAAGCTGTCTTAAATGTGCCTGGGAGCATAAATACGTCAGACGAGGTTAGCAGCAGCCAGCAGGCCAAACCTACAGATTACAGCCTTGCAGTTGTAGGCAGCAAGTGACCTTGCAGACTTGCTGCAGCGTAGTATATGGAATTGGTTTGGAAGCGGTTTGATGATTTGGTGCTTTGGATTGGTTCGGTTTGGATGGGAAGTGCTGATGGGTTGGTACAATTTGGCTCTGCGGCATGATCTCTATGTTGGAGTGGGTTGGTAGTTTAGCTTTTTCATGTATGGTTCGGGGTGGGGTTGAGACCACTACAAGCCCTACTTGTTCTAGATTACTGAATACTGATTGTAACATGCAGGTTTCAACGCTGGGAGCAAGAAGGTGGTAGTGTCTGGTGAATCATTGGCTGAAAATCTCTCCTTGACCAAGATGGAAGTGTGCGGTGAATCATTGGATGAAAATCTCTCCCCAACTCCTATTTGCAAGATCAATCGATCCTGGTCTCATCTTATGAGCTTATCCAATAAAAGAGCGCAATTGTAGCAGCCCTACCTGTAACATTGATTACTTATAAGGAGTCCTTACTTATAAGGAGTCCTGAATTACTGTACTGGTTCCATTGCTGGGAGCGAGAAGATGATAGTGTCTGGTGAATCATTAGATGAAAATCTCTCCCCAGCTCCCATTTGCAAGATCAACCGATCCTGGTCTCATCTTATGAACTTATCCAATAAAAGGGTGCACTTGTGGCAGCCCTACCTGAAACTGATTGCTTATAAGTAGTCCTGAATTATTAAATACTGATGCAGGTTTCAATGTTTGAAGTGTAATCCCTAAGATAGAAATTTAACACTTTCCCCTTAACACTTTCCCTTAATTATGAAACTAATAAAAAAACCGTATATTATAGATTAAAAAACCAACTAATTAGACTTAGATATTAAAAAAATAAAATTATAGAACTCAAAAATTAATTATAATTAATAATGCAACATCAATACTAGAAAATACCCTAATCAAATAAACCATCCAAACAAAACATGCATAAAGATAAAAAATAATAAGAGATTAATTACTACACTAATCTTTCATAAACTTTATCTTTTTACCAAAATTATGTTTATAAAAATTTACACAAAACTCTCTCAACTCTTTCAGTTAAAATCACTAACACTTTATCCTCTATTCATAGAAAAAATAATTAGAAAATCTCTAAGAAAAATACCTAAATGTCTTTAAGCGTAACTACTACTTATTCTCAACAATCAGATTAGAAATTAACGCTTTATATTGCACCACAACATCCAATACATGGTAGATCATAGAATCTAACACGTTTTCGTAAATAATCCCGCTCGAACATTGCTTTCTTGTCTTTCACCAATCTCGTGACAACATGTGTCCTTAGGATCTCCTGTGTCCCACGTGTGCACATGCTCGCCATGTCTCTGCCTCCTTTAGCCTCACCTGTTAGCCACTACGCTATCACGCTCTTGCGTGCCCATGCTTGCTACCATGCTGAGCCCACACATTAGCCGCACACTCCCGTGTGCGTCTACACTGCTGCTAGACCGATTTCCCGCCATCAGCCTATTCCGTTGACATGCTAACTCTCAGTATGTCTGCCAAGTCAGGCTACTCACTAGCTTACTAACTTTTTGCCTCCTTTAGCCTATTCTAGTCCACTTACACGTCATCACTACCCACTTTCAGCTAGGCCACACCATACTGTGCATCCGACTTACTTGTAGTTTTAGTGTGTTATTGTGACAAACTATAAATTTTAATTTATCAATTTTTGTCTAAAATCCTCTAATTTTTCTAAATAATTTTATCTATTTTTAACATTTAATAACTACACACATATAATAAAAAAAGTATTCTCTAGACATAGATTTTTACACTGTACACACATGTTTTTCATAAATAATTTTAATATAAACAAACTGTTAATATAAACTAATTTTAATATAAGATAATTTTACTAATTTTAATCTAAATTAATTTTTTATTATTTTTGATTCAACGTGGAGCGAGAAGATGATAGTGTCCGGTGAATCATTAGATGAAAATCACTCCGTACCCAAGATGGAAGTATCTGATGGATCATTGGATGAAAATCTCTCCCGGACTCCCATTTGTAAGCTCAATCGATCCTGTTCTCATCTTCTTATGAACTTATCCAATCAAAGGGTGCAGTGGGGTCGAATGGTATGGAGGGTTGAGCTGAATTTTTAAGCGTGACACCGTTTGTCCTGTTCTTTGCGCCACCTACAGCATCGGAATACGATTCTGTCGTGGACGAGCGGCCTAATGATGCGGCGGAGCATACTTATTCGAGCCTAAGTGAAGGTGAAGAGGAGAGCCACAAAGAGGCAGGAGAAATTGGTAATCTGCGTGTTAGGAGGGTGGTAGTCCGCACGGGTGGGAGAAGATCCATGGTATCACCAACATACCGAGTTGTATGGTGTGGTTCAAAAGATGATTTCGGGAGTGTCACACGCTATGGGCTCTGAAATACAATCGATCATATTACTTCTCTTTTCTCTTTAGGACTTCTTCCTTCTCTAGTTTGGCTGGTTTCTTGCCTTACATTCATGTCAAGGCCCACTCCATCCCCATAGAATTGTCTTTCTTTCATCATTCCCTGCCCCTCCTTTAAGCTGCTACCTTTTACATGGTGAGATTCCTGAGATTCTATGGTCTAGTGCTGACAGATGAATGGATCTAATGTTTCTTTTATCCATGCAAGTAGGATGGTCCTTTTGTTAGAGATTGTAAACGTGTTACACTACGATTATAACCGAGCATGTCTCAAGAATAGATGGACTCCTGTAACTTGCTATAGATAGAATAAAACTTAAGTTAGGAGTCCTAGTTTAAAACTATCTATATGGTGAGTCAAGATGAGACAACCATAGTTATTCCATATTTTTTTATGGTATCAGAGCCGCCTCTTCCTAGAATAGATCTACAAAAATCTCGTCAAATTCTCGCGACAAAGGGGCTGCGACCTGCTCGTGACGCTCCTCCCCGCGATCTGAACATCCCGCGACAAGAGGGCCGCGACCCCTGCTCGTGACGCTCCTCCCGCGACAAGATGTCTTCGTCCTCCGCTCATGGCGAAGGATACCCGTCCTCTCCTTTTGGACATCCGGTGTCTGACAAGCTGACACGGGATAACTTCGTCCTATGGAAGACGCAGTTCCTGTCCGCTGTCTGTGGCGCCAAGGCGCTTGGTTTTTTGGATGGAACCATCCCCGAGCCGCGACAAGTCCTTGAAGCTGAAGTCGACGGCAAGAAGAAGGAGATTCCCAACCCAGAGCATGACTCATGAGTAAAAAAAGATCAGCAGCTACTCAGCTACCTGGTGAATTCGGTCTTCAAGGAGGTCCTCGCCGGGATCACGACTGCAACAACCTCTGCGCAGGCATGGAAGGTGCTAGGGGCTATGTTTGCAGCACAATCAAGAGCGCGGGTTTTAAATCTGCGCATGCAATTGGCCACCACCAAGAAGGGCAGCCTCACTACGACAGCCTATTTCAACAAGATGCAGAACATCAAGGATGAGCTCGCGTCAGCCGGCGTCACCGTCGGGGATGATGAGGTGGTTGCTCATCTACTTAATGGTTTAGACTTTGATTATCACCCCTTTGTTTCTTCTATGATGGGCCGATCAGGAGATCTTTCACTCTCTGAATTATATTCTCTACTCATGGAGTACGATCTTCGGCTCGAGATGTATCAAGGGACCGATCAGTTCCAGTCTTCAGCTAACATGGCATCTCGAGGTCGTGGAAACCGTGGTCGTTCTGGTGGTCGACGTGGTGGAGGCCGGTTCAATTCATCGCGCAATGGACAGAACAGCAACAACAATCAGAGTTACACCAACAATAATCAAGGCAATAGCTCGCAAGTCACAAAAAGGCGCCCTGTCAAATCTGCAAGAAGACAAATCATGAAGCCAATCAATGCTATTTTCGCTATGAGGAAGACAATCAGTACCGTGGGCGACCAGCAGGAGCTTATGGTGTTGATACAAATTGGTATGCGGACAGCGGGGCCACTAACCATATCACCAGCGAACTTGACAAGATGACCGTCCGTGATAAATATAGTGGCAATGAACAAGTTCATAACGCCAACGGCAAATGTATGAGTATTAGTAATATTGGGCATACAGTTTTTCATACCCCTTTCAGTAAACTTCATTTGAACAATATTCTTCATATGCCCTCTTCTGCCAAAAGCCTTGTTTCAGTTCATAAACTTGCCAAAGATAACAATGCTTTCCTTGAATTTCACCCTGATTCCTTTCTCGTTAAGGATCAGGAAACGAAGAGGATTTTACATCACGGTAGATGCAAAGGTGGCCTGTATCCTCTCATTCCATCGGAAGAGAAAATAGAGTCAAAGCATAAAGTTTTTGGAGTCCATGTCCCTTCTACATCGTTATGGCATAGTCGTCTAGGTCATCCTGCTACTTCCATAGTTCAGAAGATCCTTAGTTCAAATAAGTTGCCGTGTGCTAGTTCCAAGAATGTTGAGTCAATTTGTGATTCGTGTTAAAGGGCCAAGAGCCATCAACTGCCTTATTCTGTTTCTAATAAAATCTCTAGTGCTCCTCTTGATCTGATTTATTCTGATGTGTGGGGGCCTGCACCCATCTCTGTTGGGAGTTATAGCTATTATGTTAGCTTCATTGACGACTATAGCAAATACACCTGGATATATTTGTTGAAGCATAAATCTGATGTCTTTCAAGTTTTCCAAGATTTTCAAAACTTAGTAGAAAGACAGTTCTCTAAGAAGATCCTTTGTGTTCAATCGGATTGGGGAGGCGAGTATGAAAAATTAAATTCTTTCTTCAAGCAAATTGGGATCACACACCGTGTGTCATGTCCTCATGCTCATCAACAAAATGGTGCTGCTGAACGCAAACATAGACATATTGTTAAAGTTGGTTTAGCTCTTCTTGCTCATGCTTCCATGCCTTTAAAATTTTGGGATCAAGCTTTCCTTACAGCTACATATCTCATTAATATTCTTTCCAGCAAGGTTATTAATTTTGAAATTCCTAGTACTCGCCTTTTTCATGATACACCCGATTATAGCAATCTTCGTGTTTTTGGTTGTGCTTGTTGGCCCAATCTGAGGCCATATAATTCCAGGAAGTTATCTTTTCGATCCACCCAATGTGCTTTCCTTGGCTATAGTTTCCATGCACAAAGGTTTCAAGTGCCTTGACATCTCCACCGGACGCATTTACATCTTCCGTGATGTCGTTTTTGATGAAGCCGTATTTCCCTTTTCAAAGCTCTATCCTAACGCCGGTGCCTCTCTTAGAAAAGAAATTGTCCTACTGCCTTCTTCCCTTCGAAATCTAGGGGATGATGACTGTACTGCATCTGATATTACTAATACTACTGACGTACCTGCTGTTTCTAGTGAATCATCTGAGAAAATTGTAGGTCTTATGCCTATGCTCCCAGCGCTACCGGCACAACGTTGCGCACATAGCCCAGGCTGCAGCTCCCAGGTGGAAACGCTGTCTCCTTTCAGCTCGTCGAACGGTGCTGTTTTGCCTGCTACACCGCCTGGGGGAACATCAGTACCGTTGCCGACCGCTGTTGCTGTGCCAGAGGACAACAGTGTGGCGACAGGTGGGGGTAATGCGGTGGTGCCTAAGTCTCCACCTGGGACGTTGCATGCGTCTGAGGAGTCTCCACCACCGCTGCATGCTACAGCATCAGGTGCATATGAATTTGTGCCACTCGGATCTTCTACAACATCTGGATCTTCTACAACATCTGGTTCTCCAGCAGCCACACCTGATCCCCCACGTCACCAAACACGGTTGCAAAGCGGTATTATCAAACCAAAAAGCTATATGATATGAGCGGGGGTGTTAGAGATTGTAAACGTGTTACACTAGAATTGTAACCGAGCATGTCTCAAGGATAGATGGACTCCTATAACTTGCTATAGATAGAATAGAACTTAAGTTAGGAGTCCTAGTTTAAAACTATCTATATCTGTAATTTTTGTTCTATATATAAACATGCAACCTATGGTGAGTCAAGATGAGGCAACCATAGTTACTCCATATTTTTTTCACCTTTTCCATCTTATGCCTTATTGTTTATATAGATGCAGTATTATGCACTTCAGACAATTAGATCGTGTAAATAACCTACTTGTTCAGCATGAATAAAGCTTAACGTAACCAGTTTTTTCCTCTCAAGAATGGAAACCAAAATATGAATGGGGGAGATGTTGCCAAAATCATCTGTGATTGTGTGACATCAAACATTGAGCAGGAACTGCAGATTGCAGGCATTCAGCATATTTGCAAGGTGAGCTCCACAGCTAATTAGGCCCATCCCACGTAATTGCACGGGCATTTTATCTAGTTTTACATAATTAATTAATGTTCACATTCTGAGCACTAAATTGATGTACACATTACCATGTCATTATATGATTTTTTGTATGGAAGACGACGACCCATGTGTGAGCTGCTTCTTCACTAGATTCTTTCCTCTTTCGGTACTTGGAAATAATGACTTCGTCGGTAATGGAGTCTGCTTCTCCACACGGTCGCAATATTTGCAACTCTCTTGCCAACAAATTTTCTTCAAAGCCATAGCTCGTTCCTTGGCAAGCTTTATATGATGTGTTCGGCGGAGGAGTATAGTTATCAACCTCTACACACGTAAAATGAAAACTTAAAAAAATAAATTAATATATATATTTTTAAAACAACTAAAAACACATTGTTTAGCCGTTCGAGTTGAGGTAGATAACATTGGGTGCCGAACACACCCTATAACTTATCAGCTTTTCATCCATCTCAAAACCTTTAATATCCAACAAGTTTAAATTGTAGTTCTTGAAATCTGACGCCTCCCAGAGCACATCGGTCTTATCAGCAGTATACACCAACTTATGCCTTTCACATACATGCCGACATATCGACAGCAGATTAATAGGCAACCATTAGAGCATGCATACAAGTGTAGCAAAATATGTCTATATATGCTTAATGTTTAGAGCAGAGGATGGTCACGGAGCTACTCAACACGCATGGTTAAAGGCTGTTTGCGAACTGAAATTTCGTGTTTCATAAATTGCAGCAGCATATGTTGCTTTATGTTTTTTTTTCAGGAATATGCATAAGATTTTCATATATTTGTATTAAGCTAGGATAGTCTGTACATCACTCTAGCATTTGAAAAAAGAAAAAAAAGCAAGCAGGAACCAACTAGATTGTTTTTTTTTTCCATTTCGCTTGGCGTGGAAAACTTATAATAAGTGATATGGCTTTGTGCATTTCTGGTTGTGGCAGCCGGGATATCATTATTCCATTATTAAAAAAAATCAGGATTAAAGCTCTAACGGCATGTTATATTGCTACCTGAACTTTACTTATCACTTCAAAGTGTGTTGTACTAATATTAGGCCGGATAGATAATTAGATCTTGTGTTCATACTATAGAATTGTTTAAAAGTAAAAATGGGATCAAGCCATACCTTAAGATGAAAGCTATCGAGAGAAGGTGCAGCTTGAAGAAATAATAGAGTCCACTTGAGGTCACACCCTGGAAAGATATCGTACAGATATAACACTTTCCGATTGCTGAATATAGGAGTAAGATTTCTGGGATCTTCGGGCTCAAACCAAATCTGCATTGATCAAGGTTTAGAAGAGGGTATTAATAAACATGCGTAAGGATTATCAAGCTAGTCATCAACTGATAGGCACCTGTTAAAAGGAGTAAACACAAGATATACTTGCTCCCTCCGGTGACAAAAACACATCACTTTCATATGTTCCAAGTCGAAATTTTGAAAGAAAAAAAAAGGTGAACATCAGTATCTTCTTAAATATTTTTAGGATTGAATGTATGAAAATTATGTGCGTAAATTTGTCTCGGAAACAATTTTTTACAGCATGTATTAATTCTTTAAATGTTTTAATACAAATTAGCTTTCAAATTAGGTTATATTCTGGAGATCGTGTCATTATGTGACCAAAGAGAGTACCACAGATGACATTCCTTGACGGAATCCAAAATATACAGTTGAGAGGTTCCTGGTCTCAGACAGCCACCCACTCAACAAGAACGGTTCCTGCCAAATCCTCAGCGAAGAGAACCATATATGATACATCAACGAGCCGCGGCACATGGCCGAAGAGCAGCGTAGGGTTGCTGTCCTGCCAAGTGTCGTACGCCACCCGAGCCAGCCTCGAAACGCAGACGAGCTCGACGCGCGAGAACCAGCACTGGACGATCTCGAGCGCCACGAGCCGCGAGCCCGGCGCGTCGATCCTCTGCGCGGCGTCGATCGGCAGCCTGCACCCGCGCAGCGACAGCGTCTGCAGGTTCCGGCAGCAGCCGGCGTTCAGCATGGCCTCGAACACCTGCGGCAGCGACGCCTCGGCGGTGAAGAGCAGGTTGTGGAGGGTGAGGCTCGCGACGCGGCCGCCCGTACAGCGCCTGGTCGCCCTCCTCGCACTTGGTTCTTGCGATCGCCGTGCGTAGCTCGAGCTCGAGCCGCTCGACGCGGATGCGGCGAGTCTCGAAGGCGTCGCCGACGGCGCGGCCAATGGAGAGGAGCTCGAGGAAGAAGATGAGGCGGAGGAGCTTGATGGGCCGGTCTCGCGGCAAAGCCAGAAGGTTCTTTATTACGTCGGTTTACGACGCCATCAGGTGTCGGTCCACCGGGCGTAGTGTGTGGCGGCCGCTGGAGCCGGAGCATGGGATGAGCTCGGTGGCGCAGAATGTTGTGGGAGAGGAGAGGCGGTAGGCGCCTCCATCGTCTCGAGAGGACGCTAGTTTGGACGGCCATGCGCAGAGGGAAGCGCTCGAGGATGCTCAGCAGGATGTCGTCGGGGAGGACGCTGAGCCTGTCTTCTTCTTCTTCTTCGGCTGAGTGTAAGCCGGAGATGTTCATTATCTAAATATGCAGTGGCAATTTGACAACAGCTAGCAAGAAAAGACAGTATAATAATTCGGGAATATTTTTGTTGTGAGAATTAAATCAGACCACCAACAAGAGTGAATTTTAAAAAACTATACTGATTTATATTTTTTGCTACAATTTTAGTTAGGTATTTTAAAGAATTAGGTTGTGTTCATTTTTAAGAGTTCAAAACATATTGAAATAGCAAATTAACACACAATTAATTAATTATTAGTTTAAAAATTAAAAAATAAATTAATATATTTTATGTAACCTTTCTATATTGTTTTTTTAAAAATAGTTTAGTAGTTTAGTGAGAGGAAGTGTTGAGAAGAGGGAAAGGCCTAACAGATGCTCAATCCCACCTCTAATAAAAAAATATATTATTGGGGTTTTAGGTGCTCTAGTCATTTAATTGCAACAATTTTTTTTTGGTGCAAAAAGAAACCAGCCCCTACCCTAAAACCAACCTTTTTTTTTTCTTTTTTGCAGGTGGAACTTTCATCCCCCAACAACCGCCTGCCTAAGGGGAGCCCCGACGCCCTCCCATCGGCGTGCAGCCGTCCCGGCTCACTGGTGCGACCTTCGGTAGCCATCCTTGGCCTCACGTGCCGCTTTCGCCCGAAGCTCAACCTCCCGCCGGTCGTTGCCCTCCCCTTCGACGGCCGCGCCTTGCCGTCCGCCACCCTCCCTCCGGCTCGATGGAGGACCCACTTCCTCCCGCGCTCATCACCGAGCTGCTCCACCTCCATCGCTGCTTGGCAACTGCCCTGGACTTGGCCGTGCGGCGCAGCAGTGTAGTGGGCTTGGTAGGCTGGATTCTTGGCCCAATCAACAAATGGGAGGCGTCGAGGGAAACCGGAGCTGCTATGCGATGACTCCTGCCCCGCGCGATTTTCCTTTGTCCACGCCTAGTTAACCTGTTTCTTGTCTCGTCGGCTGCATCTAAGCACTGCCCTTTGGCCCATGTGTTGTACCCTGTGGGCCCATATACTATCTAGCATTTCAGCTTTTGACCCACGAGCGTTCGCCGTTCATTTATATGTTGGATTTAGACCATCATTTATACTTAGAAACTTTATATGTACAGTTCGTATATAATCCTTTCACATATAAACTTTATACCATGGAAATATTTGGTATAGGGATTTTATACATAGAGTATACAAACTTTATACATATAAATATTTGGTATATAAACTTTATACATATAAATATTTTCTATATAAACTTTCTTTGTGCATATAAATATTTTCTATCCGCCATGACGGTGTTTGGATGAGCAGGTGCGCGCACGGGCGTAGACGATCACCACGTGATTAGCGCAGCGGCGCGTAGACGTTATGAGCAGGCTTCTCTATAAAACGCTATAAAACGCATCAAACTAACGTGGTATAATCTAAAGTATTAATTTTAAATTCAGTGTGTAAGAATGGGTTGAGTAGTGATTACGAGAGATTATTTAGAGAGAGATTTTGGTAGAATTTTTATAAACACGATAATTAACCTCTTTTTCTCATTCATCTTTATGTATGTCTAGCGATCGATTTTAAATTAATTTATTTTATTGTTTTTTATTTAAAATTTATCTAGATTGTTGTGAAAAGTTTAATTGATTAATTATTTTTATATCATATGGTTTAATTAATTTTGGTCTTTAGTAATTTTGTTTTGTTAATTTCTAGATATTCAGAAGTTTGATTAAGATGATTATTTGTTTTTAAATTTAATTCTAAGTATATTCTATCAAATTTTCACATATATCGGGTTACCTATCTACGGCCAATCTGTGTTTAAGGACAAAATAGTTCTATCCAAATTCTTAAAAAAAATGTTAAATTTTATTTTTACTTCCACGATCATTCACCGATTACCTATCATATCCTACACTTTGCTTATCCATCAGTAGCTGTCCGAGACTGAGAACGTCCAAGATCGAGAGCGAGAGATGACACGCCGCGTCGCCGTCGCGAGATCGATCATCCTATCGATTCGATCGTCGGCAAGTCGGTCGACCGACCGATCACCTCTAGTCAAATGCTAACTAACAAGTGGAAGACTCGACATAGATGCGTGCGTGATGTGCTTAGCTAAGGTCAGAGCCCTTCTATGCAAGGCGACGTCGAGCATTCACCCTTAGAATTAGGGCTCATTTAATCATCTTAGGTAGTCGTTGATTAGCTGCTGTTCGTCGCCATGAACGGGAGGGAATTATCCAACCTTGGATTTGTAAGTTTTTGTTTGGTCAAGAGCCTTGTACGATATACACTTCCACTGATTCATGCATGTCTAGTTGTGGAATTAGTGCAGTTTCTTTCTTTCTTCCAAATGGAATGAAGAGTAATCGTCAATTAGTACTTATCTGCTGATCCATCTTAAAATCGTCGTTGAACTGAAAATCTAAACCCTTGTTACGCAGTACTACTCGCTATAGGTTCGAAGGCGAGCCACAATTCAGAACTAGTCAGACGTTGATGTAGGAGTACCTCAATTTTGCTGTCAGAAAATTAGCAGAAGATGTGTGTAAATAATCACATCAATTTCGGTGGCACAAAAAACTGAATTGCGCATGCGAAAGATGCCACACATCGCTGTCGAATCGATCATATCAATCGATGATCACCCGATAAAAAGCGCAACCACGAATTTTGGTGCAATTAATAGTGGATGAAAACTCTAGAGAATTCTTGAAGGAACAGCGAAGAGGATCGCTGTCAGCTGCTACAGTCCGTCCAAATTTTGGCTACTGCTGATCATACTCAAATACTCCAATCAATTGCAAAATTTTGTGAGTCGCACATGCAAATCGGTGGAAACGTCAGAGGCTGGAAAATACAACAGAATTTGGAGCAACAGCGATATCTTTTTGTGTGCAATGATCACCAGTCACGTATCCTCCCCAACTTCGTCCGAACAAAAAGTTCAGAGTTCTCCAGCCATCGACAGGATGCGTCTGTGATCGCTGTTGGTCCAGCTACCTAGCAGTGTCCCGATCATGAAGCAACAGTGATCCACCTGGACGCACGGTGCCCACGGATCTTCAGAGGAGGAGAAACTGGCGACAAGTTACAAAGTTAGTCGCACGAGGAATATTCTGACATTGCCATCAGAATTGTAGGTGGCTCTCATCTCATCGGAATTGCCAAACTGCTCGCGTGCGCTTGCATGTCTTCTTCAACACGGTTCCATGCAAAGTCGACCATAGCTGCATGCATTGCATCACAGATCAAGTGCAACTTTAGCAGGAAAGCTCATGGATTCTTCCCCTGTTCTTGCGTGGAAATCAGCTCCAGCTGCATGCCAGGAAACTGACAGAACGGCAGGAATTATGGACTGAATTTCTGAATGTCTGAACTTGGGCATTGCGTCAGTATATGACCGGATAACACTGCCACATGGACCGCTTGATGCAGCAACAGCCTACGGAGTAGCCATTGATGTCTTGGGTTGGGTGTGTGCAGATACATGTGACATGACATATCCCAATTCGCAGATGCATATGAATTTACTATATGATGCATGGATTTGGACCGCCGCATATAAATCCATGCATATCCTCAACCCATTTCACGGTGCACAATGCCAAGAACTGCCAGCTCTGCTCGTAGCTGTTTAACTTTGGCCATATATTGGATTCTTGGGGGCCTTCAACAGCAATGTCAGATAGAGCACTTCTATTTGCATTTCGACAAGTTCATCGGCCAACACTGACGCAATATATGTGCCAAACAGCTACTTCGATTGTGGTGTGCATATCCATTTCGTCGTCGATATAAGACGAGAGGGTTGTTTACATGGCACATGCATGTCTGTGTGTTAGGTGTCCACGTAATTTAAGCACATAGATTATAACGACCACAGAAGAAGCATGAGGAGTTGCACTGATCATCTGCAAGACTGCAATGCTGCATCATTCAGGAAAGAGGAGCATGCCGAACCAGGGTCGGCCGGTGCGACCGCACCGGGCCTCCAATTCGGAAGCCCACGAAACCCACGAGAACGTAGGCAGGAAACCGGTCTACGCCTCCTCGACAGATCGATTCCCCGTCTCCTCGACTACCGCCTACGCGAGCGCCGAGCGCAATCAGCGAGACAGGAGACCGCGATCCCCTTCCACAGTTTCTCTCCTACCGACTGTCATCCTGCGCGACTGTGCCCACCGGCCACCGCCCAGCCGTCTCCGCGACCGCGGCTCTGCCTCTCCCCTACGGCTGTACCGCTTGGCCGCTGCGGCCCTACCTCAAGCGACACTATGACGTATCAGCGATCTCTCGTCTCTCTGACTCTGCCTCTAACTCCAATCCAGGTTAGAAACTTAGAATCACATGTTTCGATTTTTTATATTCACTAGTCAAAACTCAAAAACAAGTTTCAATAATTTATGGTTTTTCTTTCAATTTGTAGGGCAGTAGAAGTAGAATCAGTGAATCACATGTCATCCATTAGAAAGCATGCATTCCGTAGTGAAAAAAGGAGAAAAAAGAAACGTATAGAGGAGTTTAATGAATAAAAAAGGTGCTATTCATAAATTTTTTAAGAGTACAGACACTTCAAGGAATAATGAGAAGTTGGCAATAGTTGTTGTGGAGCAACAAGTTGATGGGATTCCACAAGAAAATATTGACATCAACGGCAACCATAACAATGTAAGTGATCATGAACAACCTTTTTTCCTATTGATATTTATGATCCTAGAACTTGGGATAATTTGGATAACAAAGCAAGGGATGTGTTTGTTGTTGATAATGTCAGCAAGAGGCTACAATCACCATCCATGTGCATTGACTTTGCCTTGAAGCAAATTGAAGGTATAATGCAGTACTTTGAGAACTACAGAAATGAAGGATTTGAATCGAGTTTGAAAATTGCAAAAGGGCTTGCAACTGAAATGGGTGTAGAACCATCCTTTCTAGTGAAGTGCCAAGGTACTTAGAAAGAGACAGTTTGATGAATCTGATTGCAGTGAAGCAATATTACAAGCTGAGAAGGCTTTTGAAGTTAATTATTTTTTGTCATGGTTGATATGGCGACAACCTCATTAAAAAACAGATTTGAAGAACTCCAAGTGTTCAAAAATATTTTTGGGTTTTTACTAAGCTCAAGAACCATAACGTCATTGGATGATATTAAAATAACAGATTGTTGCACTAAATTTGCAAAAATTTTCTCCTCTAATGATTCATCTGATGTGGACTTAAATGATCTAATTTCTGAATTGAAGGTTTTGCAATCAACTTTGCCATATAGCCAAATGTCTGCTATGGAGATTTTTGAGTATGTTAGATAAGTGGACAGCTATCCTAATGCTTCCATTGCTTATCGAATCTTGTTTACTGTGCCTGTGACTGTCGCATCAGCTGAAAGGATCTTTTCAAAGATGAAGTTACTGAAGAACTATTTGAGATCACTAATGTCTAAAAAAGGTTAAATGGTTTGGCAACCTTGTGCATTGAGAAGAAGCTATTGGATGGGATTCATATTGACACTATTATCAGTGACTTTGCATCAGGAGAAATTGCTTCAAGTGATATTGTTAACGCTAAAATTTGATAAGTCTGTAAACGGGATCGGTCGATGGAGAAAGAATTGATTAACTTATAGAAGAAGCCAATTGATATAGTAAAAAAGCTAATCAAATGAATTGAGGATGGATTCGGTCCAGTTAAAGACAAAAAGTATCTAGATGGGAGCGAGTCTAAGGAGAAGAAGCCGTGGAAACTAAGACATGATAATTTATCTCTATAGAATATATCTCGTGAGATAGTCAATTATAATTAGTTTTATTAACTTTTTAGAGATATTTTTATTTTATATTTAGAAAGTAACATTCGGAGGTTGTTTATAACCGCGTCGGACTCTTGTAACTCTAGAGTATAAATATAGACTACTTAGAACCTTATAAATCATTCATCACAGATCAATACATAACTTCGGTGTATCATCATCTTAACTCATCTAGGTTTTTACCGGCGAATTCTTGCTCTCAACGCGGGACTGCATCGGTTAAATCCAATCTCTAGCAAAGAGGTATGTCCTGCCACTATCCTAGTATATCCGCTCTATCTAAGACTGTATTGGTTATGTTCGATCTCTTAGTTTGATCGGATATATTATATCACATTCACGTAGGTTCTATCGGCTTGTCGTGCACTTATGCTATCATCGGTCTCGTGTTGTATCGGTTATGTCCGATCTATTAGACTACTGGCAGTAGATTGAATCGTGAGCCGATAGTTCTTTACACGAACGTTTCATTAAAGCAGCTAGTCGATGAGTTTTTCATACATAGAGCATTACGCCTAGTGTATCGGTTTCTTAGCCAATATACATATATATCTTGCCTAGTAATTATCTGTTAGCGATTGATCTGGTTCTATTAGATCTGCTATCGAGACTTAGCGGAGTTTGTTTCTCCCATCAACTCAGCTAACCGATGAGTTTACTTATATGTTTACATTAGACCCGTAGTTGATGGGTTCACCCAATCCCTCCATTGTTATATCCGATCTAGTCTTCGCCGTCTTGATGTCATTAGCCTCAATCTTATAATATCTCAGTTTGATCTGATATATCGAGACTGGCACTAATAGTATCATCATCGGTAGTCACTAGGTTTCGTACCTTTGGAAGATCAAGTTTTGCTTCTTACTATTCATCGCGTATTTTGTTCGAAGCGTCATTGTTTCTGTAGCCAATGAGTCCTTTACTTTATTTCTCGACATTCACATATGCCATCATCGGCTTTTTAGTCGATGTATGAGCGCTACAGTTGTTATCAGCCACCAGCCGATAGCAGGGATACATCGGACTCACAACCGATGACTACCCTAATCCTATCGGCAATTAACCGATAGTAGGAGTCTGTATAAGCCGATTAGCTCTATGATCTAACTGTATGTGTTCTTTATCAATTAGAGGTTAAATTAATTGGCACCTTAAAGTCAAAGAACCTATACTGAAACTAAACAGATCTCCTATTCTTCGGCGTGTTCGGACGTGATTCCATCGGACCTCCATCGAACCTTTATCGATGAATGTGAAGAACCGATTCGACTCAAACATATCTTTTGACACTTTCGATAGGACCATTGAGAGTGTACTCCAACGATCTGAAGGATTTGTACTGGAGCTAAGTAGACCTCTCAGACCTCGGTATGCTCACGTGTCATCACATCAGACTTCCATCAGCTCACGTTTGCTTGCCCTCTCGACGTGTCTCTCTACCTGATCCGATCACCTCGCGCATCAACGTATATATATAGAGAGAGGGGTAAACAAGTGATATATATATATATATATATATATATTGTTTTTCGTTAGTAGTTTATATGCTATGTTTTACACTTACGAACATATCACTGTTAGTGGTAATGAATGATGAGTAAAAATATTAGCTTGTTATGTTTACCGGGACCTCCACATTTCATCTCGCACCGGGCCAGGGCCGGCCCAGTGCCGAACTGACAACTGGTTACCTCTCGTATAAACTAATGTCCTCAACTGCAATGATTATACTTTATTTAATTGCGAGGAATGGTCTCTTTCAAGAACTTAATTGCCAAATCAACTGATGAGTGATTTATTTAATTTGAGAAATCATTTCGGTATCGATTAATTAGAGTACTAGTATATGGAAATAGGTTAACTGAACCCAGAATACTCTTTTCTCCATCAGGGTTAGTGGTGGATCGAGGCCGGTATATCTTTAGAAGATTCAGGGATTTGGTGTCGATGCAGCTGGAGAAACAACATGGCCGGAAAGCTAGCTAGATTATTCAACAGTCAACATTACATTCTTCTCTGAACAAAAAGAAAAACATTGATCCTTCCTAATAGCGAGCAGACGAATCAACAGAGATAAATACAGATTTTTTTATCGTCTAAATATACACTATTTCGACTAAATATTCTTATTAGTCGAAATGGTGTATTGAATATATAAATATGAACAAGGTTTCGAATTCCTGGCTTACGCGGTGACAAAGCCAAGAAAAGGATTGACACGGGATGGTCTGGAAAGATACTGTTTACTTCCCTGGAGGCTACACGTCTGCACGGGCACTCGTTTTCAGGATGGCGATGACATCAATGGGCAGGCACTCTCTTCTCCGCTATCCACACCCTCTCACTCCAACTCTTCCTATATATATAACGCGGCAGTTCATGTATACACACACACGAACACGCGCCACATTTGTCATTCAGACATTCAGTTGTGCTGTTTGGGCACTGCATCGATCTCCTCTTCAGAACAAAAGGAGATCAGTTTTGGATCTAGCTAGCTAGCTAGGCTGCCGAGCTTTACCTTGATTCGGTTTTCGTTTTCGGTCTGTCTGAAGGAGAGAGATTTGTAAGTGCAAGGAACTAAAGGGGGATCTATAACAGATGGAGGATGTGGCGAAGTTCTTGTTTGGAATTTCTGGTGAGTGTTACTCGGTACTCTAGCTTGATTATATTGATTTTTGTGATTTTTTAATGGTGATAATTAGTATCCGGTGACTGTTCTTGTTGGCTTTCTTCAGCTTACTGGTCGGTTTCATTCTTTCAGGTAATGCCATCGCGCTCTTTCTCTTCCTATCCCCGGTGTAAGTATCAAAAATCGATGTACCACCATCTCTCTTTTGGATTGGTAGCTGTTATTTTTACAAGAGTGTTAAACGTGACAAGTGAAAAGAAAGAAATATGTTGTCATAATTCAGTGACTTCGCCAAACAAACTGTTTCTGAAGTGGATCTTTTTTCTCTGAATTTATGAAGTGTAGTTGTAGCTAGCTCCAGATATGATGTCATGAACGACATGCACTCTCATCTGTCTCCCAAGAGCGAGCTAGAATTCAAGGGAGCTCCATGCATATGCTTTCATTAAGTACAACTAGAAACTTCCGGCGTGCACTGTATTTTGCCACCGTCAATTACGAACAAGTCATTTTCTTTGTCCGGTCCTGAAATTCTATTATTCTTTTTGTAGAAAACACGTTGTAATTTTACTGTTGCTGGTTGCTGTCTTGCATTGAACATAAGTACTACTACTGCCAGCATCTAATGAATTTGTGAACGAAACAAACACACTTGTTTTTCACAGGCTTACTTTCTGGAGGATCATTCGGAGGAAATCGACAGAGGATTTCTCTGGGGTGCCATACAACATGACACTCATCAACTGCCTCCTCTCTGCATGGTAAATTTCTCAAAATATTCACATTAACCAACATGACTTACACTATCTATTGTAACCTTAGCTACAAGCCTCTATGTAGGGATGAAAACTGTCAGCACTGATATCATTTCTTCAGGAAGGATTATCAGTTGGTTAGGAATTCTCATATTTATCAATTTAACCATTTAGTGACGATAGCTATAAAACACTACAATAAATTAGAAATTTATATTTTATATATGGTTACTTATCAAAAATGGTATTGTATTTACGAAAACGATTGGTTGGAATTTCCATTATCATTTTCATCCCTATCTCCATGCCTTTGTGAAGCATATAATCCTAAATTGATGAATGGTATAATCTTATAGCCTGCTTAGAAGTTAGTAGAACGATAGGACCTTGTAAAAAATAGTGCAATTTGCCTGCTGCAAGGACAAAATAATTCCATTTGGATCAATTGACGTGTTATTGGTAGGTTATGCCACAACCTTAGGCCTCATCTATAAAAAGAAATTCTGCATTTTAAAGGAAACTAGATACTAGACTACATCTACACTAGTACATTCTCGTCCATCCTCTGTCACCTCAAATTAATTTGTCCTGCCACGTGGCTTTGGTCGGTGACACTACGCCGTCAGAAATAAATTTCTCTACAGTTGAAAACAGTATAATTTCTGTAAGAAATAGAAAAAATCTTACAAAATTTGAAGAGCCCTTAAAAGGTAATTTTGTCGGTATGGGGAGAAAATGACCAGAAATTTACGATCCATCTAAGCACACTTTTAAGCCTAGTGAAAAAAAAATTACGGGCTAGTAATTAACACTGCTATTGGGTCGATCACAGGCATTCTTAGCAGGCCTTAAATAACAACACGACACACTGTCAGGGTTAGAAATCTCAGCCTGAAAATTTGGGAATTTTCGGAACCCCCCCCCCCCCCCCAACACACACACACACACACCCGCACGACACTATTTTGCCCGAACTTTTTAAAGTTTTCAATAGTTTGTGAATTTGGTCGAAATGTATTTAAATTCGGTCAAAATTTATTTAATTTTCAAACAATTTCGTTCCGAAATTTTGGCAGAAATGTGTAAAGCGAAAATTTAAACCCTGCACACGGTTAAACGCTGATGCCTTTGTTTGATTCTGAAGGTACGGGCTGCCGTTCGTGTCCCCGAACAACATACTGGTGTCGACGATCAACGGCGCCGGCGCGGTGATCGAGACGGCGTACGTGGTGGTGTTCCTCGTGTTCGCGTCCAGCCACAAGACGCGGCTGCGGACGCTCGGCCTCGCGTCGGCCGTCGCGTCGGTGTTCGCAATGGTGGCGCTCGTCTCCCTTCTCGCTCTCCACGGCCAGGGCCGCAAGCTCTTCTGCGGCGTCGCCGCCACCGTCTGCTCCATCTGCATGTACGCCTCCCCCCTCTCCATCATGGTACGTGCGTGCCTAGCTCGTACGAGCATGTCATCTTGTTCTTGGATTGATTTCATGGTGATTACCTGCTGATTGGTGCGTGCGTCCATGGATGGGTGGATGCAGAGGCTGGTGATCAAGACGAAGAGCGTGGAGTACATGCCGTTCCTGCTGTCGCTGGCAGTGTTCCTGTGCGGCACGTCGTGGTTCATCTACGGCTTGCTCGGCCGCGACCCCTTCGTCACGGTGCGTAGTGCGCGTTCGGGTGGCCGCCGCCGACACGCCGGCGCCGCATGCAACTCAACAGTTCATTGATCGATCGATCGGTGTTTGATCGTTTATTTGGGCAGATTCCGAACGGGTGCGGGAGCTTCCTGGGCGCCGTGCAGCTGGTGCTCTACGCCATCTACCAGAACAACAAAGGCGCCGGCGCCGCGGGCGGCGGCAAGCAGCTCGGAGACGACGACGTGGAGATGGCCGAGGGGAGGAACAATAAGGTCGCCGACGGTGGCTGAGGACTCGACGGCCGGGAAGGCGGACACCAAGGTGTAGCTCTAGATCGATCGATGAGCGAGCGAGTAGCTCAGTAGCATGCATGGAATCGGCTGTGATTTCCCGCGTGTGTTCTACTACAAGTAATTAGCTAGCCCTTGCTGCTTCGATCTTATTGCAAGTTGGAACTATATGTTTGTAACCTAATATGATGTAATCCATATGAGATAATTAACGAGAGTATCCATGTGTCAAAAGGTCAAGCGGGACCTCTCCACACCGTCCATGGCGTCCTTCCCTCCTCAATCCACGGTCGACCTCTCGGCCGCCCGCATCCCTCGCAGCACGCATTTCAATCATCATCTTCACCCGCGATTCGTCTCAAACACAGACGACACGACAACACCAATCCTTCGATCTCCCATTGACGAGCAGCCAACGACACAATCGATCGAGCGAGCCGTGGCCGAACGCTCTATCGCCTCGCCGAGACGAGCGATAATGGCGCCGAGCAAGCTACGCAAGGCGATTGGCGCGGTGAAGGACCAGACGAGCATCGGGCTGGCCAAGGTCGGAAGCGGCGGCGCGGCGGAGTCGGAGCTCGACGTTGCCATCGTCAAGGCCACCAGGCACAGCGAGAGCTTCCCCGCCGACGAGCGCCACATCCGGGAGGTCATAGCGCTCACGCTCCACTCCCGCGCCTACGTCGGTGCCTGCGTCGCGTCGCTGTCGCGCCGCCTCGGGCGCACGCGCAGCTGGGCCGTCGCGCTCAAGACGCTGGCGCTCGTCCACCGCCTCCTCGCCGACGGCGACACGGCATTCGAGCAGGAGGTGTTCTACGCCACGCGCCGGGGCACTCGCATGCTCAACATGTCCGACTTCTGTGACCGCTCCCGCACCGATGCCTGGGACTTCTCCGCGTTCGTCCGCACCTACGCCGCCTACCTTGACGACCGGCTCGAGTACAGGGTACAGGCCAAGCACGGCGGCGTCGGCGGCGCGGCGCACCAGGGACGGCCGCTCGGCGAGCAGCTATACGCGTCCCCCGGAAACCGCTTCAACTACGACGACTTCACCATGAGAGACGACGAGGCCGCGAACGCCGAGGCCGGCATGGCAGCGGAGCTCGTGGCGAGGGAGACGCCGACGAGCGAGATGACTCTGGAGCAGCTCCTCGCCAAGGCCCAGCAGCTGCAGCATCTCCTCGACCGGTTCATTGCCTGCCGCCCCGTAGGTGAGCGAATCCTCCTTACATTATCAGTAACTCATGCCATCGTCGGCGGCGCAAGCACTGACATCGAAGCGTGGCCATCGCAGGCGCGGCGAAGACGAACAGGGTGGTGTCGGTGTCCCTGTACCCGCTGGTGAAAGAGAGCGTGCAGCTGTACTGCGAGCTCACTGAGGTGATGGCGGCGCTCATCGAGCAGTTCCCGGAGATGGAGACCGACGACTGCGAGCGCGTGCACGCCGTCTTCTGCGACCTCGCCAAGCAGCTCGACGAACTCGAGGCTCTCTATGGGTGGTGCAAGGACGCGTACGTGTGCCGCCAGTCTGACGTCCCGGAGGTGGAGCTCATCACGCAGAAGAAGCTGGAGCTCATGGACGAGTTCGTCCGGGACAGGCGCGCTGCCGCGGCGTCGCAGCAAAGGCTGCCGCCGCCGACGCCGGAGCCGCCCAGTAGAGAGGCATCCCCCGTTGTAGAGTACGACATGAACGCCACCAAGGCCCTTCCGGCGCCGGAGGAGCCAGTTGCGGTGCAAGAGGAGCACGATGCCGGGGAGACGGTGCCTCCTGCGGTGGAGACCCCACTCATCGCTGCTGACTCGTCCGACAACGAGGCTGACTTGTTGAACTTGAAGGGCGACGCCATGTCAGGCGAAAAGCACGGGCACCAGCTGGCGCTCTTCCTGTTCGACGCCAACCCAGCCGGCTCGGCGCCGACCCACGACGCGTTCGACCCCTCGTTGACAGATTGGGAGACGGCGCTGGTCCAGTCCGCGAGCGCGCTCGCCAGCCAGCGCGCCGAGCTCGGGGGCGGCTTCAGCATGATGGTGCTCGACGGCATGTACAGCCACGCGACGGCCACGACGACGGCCGCGAACGCGCAGGCGTTCTCCGGCAGCGCGAGCAGAGTGGCGACGCGGCCGCCGGGGGTGCCGATGCTCGCGCTGCCCGCGCCCCCCGGAACCAGCGGCGCCGCGGCAGGTGTCGTCGACCCCTTCACGGCGTCAATGGCGGTGCCGCCGCCGACGTACGTGCAGATGTCGGACATGCAGGCGAAGCAGCATCAGCTGGTGGAGGAGCAGATGGTGTGGCAGCAGTACGGCAAGAGCGGCATGCGAGGGCAGGGTGCCCTCGCCATGCTCGAGCAGCAGCGACCACCACAGCAGCAGATGCTGCTGCCTAATGGAGGTTACAATTACGCAGGGTATCATCTGAGTTCTTAGGTTGATCACTTGGAAGATCTTTTCGTTTTTCTTGTTAAAGATGTCAATTGTGTTGCCTTTTTGAGTAAACAATTTCGAAACATGCAGCGCAGTTTGCATTGCGATCTCGAAAACGCCAGATTAGTTTACAAATGTTCTGCCTGTACGGCACGTAAATTCGCCCTGTTCTTGGTGCCCAAATGTGCCGGTCAGTGTTATAATTCGGCTCAAATATGAACGTTAATTCGGCTCAAACGAGCGCACAATTTAAGCCCAAATACGTGAACCGTTTCGTCCTAAATGTGCACATAAGTCTGGCCCATAAATGCACCATATTTCGGCCTGGAAGTGCTTGTTGTTTCAGCCCAAAGTTACCAGTAAAGTCGGCCTTTTACTGTGTCCTGTTCCGTCAATGGAAAAAGTTTACTGTACGTTTCATAGATCGAGTTTCAATCGTGTCTCGGATATAACGTATCACTCCAGTGAAATCAAGATAATATTGGACTGAAGCGACTCGTTGACACTGGTCAACCATACTGGGTCAGCGTGGCTGTTGGGTATTTTGACCAAACCGGAGTGGCCTTTCCTTGGCTGCCGTGCATGTGATTGATTGCTTATCGGCGGTGATGCAAGCTTGACGGCGCAATTCGTCGCACCATGGCCGGCCGCTCGGCACCAGAGACTATTAGAAAAGTTAAAATTCCGTATGACGTCTCTAATATGTAAATTTATTTACTATATGACGCTTCTTCTATTCTCATAAGCTACGCTAGCGGCTCTTTTTAACTATATATATATAACACGTAAGCGGCACGAGATCAAGTGCATGTTTTAAGTCCTCTGATTATTTTTTATAGTATTAGAGTTATCAAACAATAATAAATCAGATTATCTTCCATCATATCAACCTCCTACGTCGCCCTCATCAATCTCTTAGTCAGCTAAGCTGTCTTTAAGAAGTTAATCAAGAACAATCATACATTGTGGAAGATGCAAGTGCTTATCATCGAAAGAGACGTACGTCTTGAGGGATTTCTCACAGGCACCATAAAGACCCCCGTGTCTACCATAAAGACGATAACAGATAACAAAGAAGTGGAGGTGCAGAAGCCGCTCTACGTTGAGTGGGGTGCTATGGATCAACATGTCTTGGGATTCCTGCTCTCTTCTATCACTCCAAATAGTTTGTCTCAGTTAACTGCTTGCAAGACTGCTGCTGAAGTATGGAGTGTTGTCAAGACCATGTTCACCTTGATGTCATGAGTGCGCACCGTCAACACCAGGATCGCGCTCGCCACAACGAAGAAGGGCAATCTCTTCATGGCGAAATACATTGCCAAGATGCGGTCTCTCGCTGATGAGATCGCGTCTGCTGGCAAGGCCATCGACGACGACGAGCTGGTCTCCTACGTTCTTGCCGGCCTTGATTTTGACTACAATCCCATCGTCTCAGCCCTAGTCATCAGGACTGAGCCGATCAGTGTAGGAGAGATGTACTCCCAGGTGCTCTCATTTGAGTAGCGTATGGATCTTCTCTAGCCTGATAGCCGCTCCTCGGTTAATTCTGCAAACCGGGGGCACGGTGCGTTGCAAGGCACGCGAGGCAGAGGGCGCTAGCGTGGGGGTGCTCTATCTCGCGGGCATAGCCGAAGCAATGGGCAGTGCTAGCAGAATCAAGGCCCACAAAATAATCAGCAGTATGGGCCTGACAACAGACCTAGGTATCAGGTTTGCAAGATAAAAGGACATACTGCTGATATATGTTGGTACATATTTGACAAAGACTTTGTACTAGAAGAAAAATATATAGGTGCAATGTCTATGTCTTACGGAGTAGACACCAACTGGTATATAGATTCGGGCGCTATAGATAACATCACCAGCAACTTGGGAAAACTGTCGATCCATAACAGGTACAAGGGCCATGATCAGATCCACACGACAAGTGGGGCAAGTATGAAAATCAATCACATTGGTCATTCTACTGTTACAACCCTTAGTCATGATCTTCATCTCAATAATGTTCTATATGTTCCCAAGGCCAACAAAAATCTTGTTTCAGTTCATCATCTCACATATGATAATTCTATCTTTATAGAATTTCATCCTGATTTTTTTCCTGATTAAGAATCAGGCAACAGAAAAAACTCTGCTTAGGAGACGTTGTGATCGTGGCCTCTATCCTCTTCCTGCTAGTTGCACAATAAAGCAAGCCTATGAAGCTATAATAATTTCTTTTGATAGATGGCATTCTCGTTTAGGTCAGCCGGCTGCTCCGATTATGAAAAAAGTTATCAGCCAATTTAATATTTCTGTTTTAGTAGATTCAAATAAACATTTGGTGTGTGATGCATGTCAAAAAGCCAAGAGACGTCAGTTACCTTTTCCTCATTCCAATTCTATTTCCCAGCATCCTTTAGAAATTATTTATTCTAATGTGTGAGTCCTACGCCCAAATCAGTTGGTGGACACAAATACTATATGAGTTTCATTGATAATTATAGTAAGTTCACTTGGATTTACCTCCTTAAATTTAAATCTGAGGTATTTACCAAATTTTGAGAATTTCAATATCTTGTTGAGTGCTTATTTAATCGTAAGATTATAATAATGCAGACTGACTCGAGGTTGAATATTAAAAACTGCATCCTTTTTCGCCTAAATTAGCATCACACACCATATTTCCTGCCCGCATACACATCAGCAGAACGGGACAGCCGAACGCAAGCAATGCTATATCGTCGAAGTTGGTCTAGCTCTTCTTGCACACGCTAACATGCCACTAAAATTTTGGCCTGATGCCTTTCTTTCCGCCACATATTTGATAAATAGAACACCTAGTCGATTACTATCATATGACACGCCCCTCTTTGAGTTGTTCAACTAACAACCAGATTATTCCTTTCTTCGTGTCTTCGGATGTACTTATTGGCCTAATCTATGACCCTACAATACCCATAAACTTCAATTCCGCTCCAAGCAATGCACTTTCTTAGGATATAGTCCGTTTCATAAAGGGTTTAAGTGCCTGAATCCTGATTCTGGAAGGGTTTACATTTTTTGAGATGCAAATTTTGATGAATCTCTATTTTCTTTTTAATTTCTTGGTCCTAATGTTGGTCGTAGGTTTCAAGATGAAATTAATCTTTTACCTACCTATTTGTTAAATCCGACTAGTGGGATTCATACCATAAGTGATCATGTGGCTGATTCTCCAATTAATCCTACTAACAATGATTTCCTAGCGCATGAAGTCATGTAAGAATTATCGTCATCGCATACGGGGGTACCCGAAGCTCCTTCTATCGGAGCTGACCCCCAAGGCGATTCATCTGCGCCTCCAACGACTTCCGTAGGTGTATCTGCCCAGGAGTCCAAGCCCGGCATATTGTCCCATGACACATTGCCTGGGCCAACGACCGCCTCTCCAACGTGTGTGGGTGATTTTGCATCCGGCGCACCCGACACGATCAGGGCGCTGAATCCGGAGCCCCCGGCGCCCGTATCCACTCTAGATCCTATGTTGGGATCTTCTATGGCACCTTCAGTTAGGGGCGAGCTACATCAAAGGCCGAAGACTTGTTTACAAAGTGGTATTCGCAAGGAGAAGCGCTACACCGATGATACGGTTAAATATTCTTTTTTAACATCAACCGGTGAGCCACAAAACTTATCAGAAGTATTAGAGGATAATAATTGGAAACAGGCAATGGATGCTGAATATGTTGCGTTAATGAAAAATAAAACATGGCATTTGGTTCTTTCTCAGAAATGGTGTAATATTATTGACTGCAAGTGGGTATATAAAATCAAACGTAAATAAGATGCCAGCTTAGATAGATACAAGGCTCGGTTGGTTGCAAAAGGTTTTAAGCAACGATATGGTATTGATTTTGAAGATACTTTTAGTCATGTTGTTAAAGCTGCCGCTATTCGAGTTGTTTTTTTTATTGCTGTGTCCAGGGGTTGGACTATTAGATAATTAGATGTTCACAATGTTTTCTTGCATGGGCTTCTTGAAGAAGATGCCTATATGAAGCAGCCTCCTGGGTACGAGGACAATTCTAGAAGAAACTATGTCTGCAAATTAAATAAGACACTATATGGATTGAAGCAAGCAGACACCTAGAGCATGGTTCTCGAGGTTAAGTAAGAAACTTTATGCTCTTAGTTTTAAAAAATCCAAAGCCGATACTTTCTTATTCTATTATAGTAAGGGTAACATCATTATATTTATGTTAATTTATGTTGATGATATAATTGTGGTTAGTTCTAAACAAGAGACAGTAGCCGCATTACTTCAGGATGTCCACAATGATTTTTCATTAAAATATTTAGGTGACTTACACTATTTCCTTAGTATTGAAGTTGCCAAGACTAAGCATGGAATTATTTTAAGACAAGAAAAATATATAAATGATCTGTTAAAAAGAGCAAATATGACGGATTATAAGCCGGTAAGTACACATCTATCCACTAGTGATAAACTCTCAGTTTATGAAGGAGATCCGCTTGGTCATATAGATGCATCAAGATACAGGAGTATTGTAGGAGCCTTGCAGTATTTTATATTGATAAGATATGTCATTGTTTTCTCAATAAATAAGGTTTGTCAATTTTTTTATGCACTAATAACAATACATTAGACGACTGTTAAAATAATATTAAGATATCTCAAGTTATGGGCAAAGTTTGGTCTAAAGATAAATAAGTTATTTTCCTTCTTAGTAAGTGCATATTCAGATGCTAATTGGGTTGATTGTCCTGATGATAGAAGATCAATAAGTGGCTTTGCAGTATTTCTGGTAAATAATCTTGGATTAAGGCATGTAAAGAAACAAGCTACAATATCAAGGTCAAGTACTGAATCTGAGTATAATACATTGGCTAATGTAATTGCTGAGATTATTTGGATTCAAACTTTGTTGAAAGAATTAAAGGTATTTAGTCCGTCTGTTGCACGATTATGATGTGATAACATAGGGGCCAGTATCAAATCCTGTGTTCCATGCTAGAACTAAACACATTAAAGTTGATTTTTACTTTGTCAAAGAACGGATAAACAGCAAATTACTTCAGATTAATTTTGTTCTTTCTAAAAATCAACTGACAAATGGTTTTATCAAAGCCTTGAGTGTACGAAAGTTAGAGAATTTAACTAACATCTTAACTTACAAAAGTTGTGATTGAGAAAGAGTATTAGAAAAGTTAACATACTTTCATATGATGTCTCTTCTAATATATAAATCTTCTATAATTAAAAAAACTAAAAAATACTATATGATGTTTTGTATTCTTAAATATAACACGTGGCGACACGAACTCCAAGTGAACGCTTTAAAGTCAGCCCTCTGTTCCCCTCTCTGGCGCATGCCATTCCGACACCCCAATCAACGGTGTTCGACGTCGAGGACTCGACCGACCCTCGCCGCCATGGTAACAAGCCCGCTGCCGATGCCGGCGCCGCCTTCTTGCTCTAGTCCAAAGGTACCTGTCACATATAACGACGTTCTTCAAGGTCAAGGGGCGAGGAAAAAGGTGATCGGAGATTAAAATCATCGATCTACATTCTGTACAGTGATCAATCGAATGGATGGATTCTAAGAGAGGACGCAGGACTCCATGATACGGGCATGAGAAGTGCCGGGTGGCGTACAGGCACGGGCTCTCCGCCGGCGATGCGGTGCACCAGCTTGAAGTCCTGCGGCCCCAGCGGCTCCGCGGAGGTCGTTGACGCCGCAGGGATGGCCGCCCACACGACGTCTCCCGACCTGTGCAGCCGCAATGCCACCGCCGCCGTCGGCATCGGTGTCGGAGAGCACGATGCCACGGCGGCCGACGGCGAGAAGTTGAAGGACAGCCGCGAGAGGCTTCCCGTGCTGCTCGCCAAGCTAAGGCTTGAGTTGGGCACCGTCGTGTCAACGTCATAGGACCTTTCCATCTCTGCTGCCGCCGCTGGCGACGGTGAAAGCTCCATCATCGCCGGCCCGCTTACCTCACATGCTTCCCACTGCGCCGCCGATGAGGTCGCCGCCGCCTTGGGCTCCACCTGCGCTCTTCCGCGGGGTGCTGCCCTGGAGACCACCGGGAAGAGAGGGGATAGGTGGAGAGAGATGGGGAAGAGACGAGAGAGGGGAGAGTGGAGGAAGAGGAAGAGGAAGAGGCATAACCCCTGACATGTGGGCCTCATACGGGTCCCACCGTTTTTTATATTTTTTCTTACAGTTAGTGTCATGACGTGGGATCAAGACCTACTTAATACGTCACTTGAGCGTAACGTCAGCTCTTAATACTGTCTTAATTATATTTACATTGATTTTGAAAATTGAGGAATATTATTAGAACTCGACCCTCACTTGAGGAATGTAATGTGAACTTTTTGCTTCCGCCAATTAAATAGCGCAATCCTGCGTGATTTCAGCCCAAGGCACCCGGCAGGTAAATTCATAGGTTGATCGCTTGGAAAATCTATTCAGTCTGCAAGTTCGGGAGGGCTCGTAGTTCTGGCCTACTGTATAGCGTAAATTCAACACGATATTGGAAGTAAATTAGGCATGCAATCGCCTATTTCCGAATACAGTTTTAAAAGCTAACTTAGAAGTATCAGGAATCCAAGCCAAAACAAAGGACTTGGGAGGCATACTTTGCATTGGGACAAGAAGATTTTAACACAAAGTAAATAATGGGCCAAACCATGTAGCCTTACATAACTAAGGTTCGAGTGCTGTCATTACACAATACACACTAGTTTGACGAACAAACTTTAATCAGCGGCAACAAGTAAATTGCTAATACAAAGTAATATCTGATCCTCAGTAGCGCACCAGGCTGGACGGATGCTCGGATCATAGAACTTGCCATCGAGTACTAGGCCAAACCTTCAAAACTGCATTGTTGGCCTCACAATGCTTGCAGTGACCACCAGTTCGAGCACTAGTAAATCCAGTAACTGTCCACTTGAAAGATTCAGCGAGGTTTGGCTTAGCACGGAGCGGCAGCAGGTGGCCATGAAGACACATCAATTGTGCAGAACTGCCCGCATATGGAATTCCATTATATCATCAGTATCAGAGTCCTGAAGATTTAATAGCAGCAACCAAATTAGCTCGAAATAATTACTACCTGGAAAACAAACAAGCTAAAACGAAACTGTACCTCTAGAATAGTTGTAGACTAATTATGACATTGGGAACTGCATGCTGGGTTTTGAAGCAAAGCCACCGTTATTAGTAACAGCAGCTAAATCATCAACAATGCTCATAGTTGGACGCAAGTCACCAGATAGAAAGGCAGCAGATAAAGTAGTACTATCATAAGTGGCCTGATCCATGGGATACTGCCAAAGTTGATTGTTTGGAAAAGGACATGAATAGGATACTGTTGTGTTTGGAGCAAAGAGATCATCCATATTTAAATAGTTTTCACTTCTAGGAACTCCAAAATATGTGGGCTGTGAAGTGCGTTGTTCAGTAACACCAGCATCGCACAGAGAAAAGCCATAACCATTTGGCACATCCAATTCAGCAAGCCCTGCAATTTCATTGTAGAGATCATTTGTGTTAATTTCAAAAGCGTGAGCTTCAGCTTCAGACATTGGTGGGAGACCAGAATTCTGCAAAATATATAAATAAATAATAAGCCCAGAGAAAAATCACGAAGACATTTTTGTATGCCAAAACATAAAAGGAATATAAGGAGTTTGGATAATGAACAAGCTCTATCTACCTCCCCAACAGTGTTGCCATGATGAGGAGAATCAGTTAAAAACCTAGACAGTTCCTCCAATACAAGCCCATCAATTACAGGACTGTCTTCATTATTGACAACATTAGAATAGTTGTCCACAGAAACTACCCCATCACCGATAGATTCAACAGAGTGCCGGGAAGGCAGTTCCATTTGAGCACATTCATCAGTAGCAGTAATATTTTGATATGTTGATTCGTTCCCAGCACATACATCAGGTAAATGCTGCACAGGTAGTTCCTCAATAGCCCTGGCAGCAACAGAAGGCCAAACACATGTATCATCAGTAGAATTTACTACCTCTGAAGAGGGCAGCAATGGAAACACAGAAGTTTCAACATTTAGCAGCAAGGGAAACATAGAAGTTTCAGCATCTGCATGCTCCCATTCCTCTTCATTAAATGGAGCCCCATATTGCTCCCCAATCCTTGGACCAAGGCCACTTTTCTTGAAAATTTTGCAGAGGACAAAATCATCCTGAATGTTAAATCAAAACAAGGAACTATTGAGTACAATATCCCAAATAGGATGCGTAAGAGTTATAAAACCAATAACAACTTTGTTTTAATCAATTCAAAATCCAAAAAAGCTCTTCATCGATTGTAACTTCTTTTAAAAAACAGCAAAATGCTGGCTTGCATAAGAGTAAGAAAAATAAAAACAATTTACAATGGGTTCATGCCTAGCACGATCTGCATTTAAGCCCCTAAAAAACAGCACAACAAGGATTAATATTCTGCCATTTTTATCTGTTTCTGGAGTTCTTAAATTTCATCAATGATAACTACCGCACATAAAAGGGCAATTTTATTTCCAAAGAGAACATAAAGGAGATATATAACAGAATGATGAACATAAAATAAGGAATTAGGAATTAGTGGATCTTGATCACATATACCTTTGAGAAGCCAGCAGAGACCAATTCATTATCTTCCATTTTGTATTCATACATCACCCAATCAGTCCTGTTGCCTTTAGGTGCTTTGCCTTCATGAAAAATTAGTGTTTTCTTTGACCCAACAATGCGAGAGTTAAGCTCAATCGTTCTATCTTTCCCGCTTGTTTTCCAGTAACCATTTGGTGTGGAACGATTTGTCCTAGACCCCTTCGGATATTTCTTGTCACGTGGGCAAAAGAAGAACCATTCAAGATCCCTGCTCTGGAGACAGGATTGAGCTGCAGAAGATTGAAGCATGCAAATTTGAGCCAAATTGTGCATAAAATTGAGAACAGATGATATCTAGCACGTGTGTTTCTTGAGAAATTTTGTCTTCGTGCCAACTATTTTATCATTTAAAGTTTCTAAAAACATGATTACATAGGAGTTAGGAATTACCAGGAAGATCCCAGGGAGCATAGTTGTACAGCTCAACATCTGATATAGCTTGAATAAGAGGTTTCTTTCCCATAATCTTCCTTTTCAAATAGTAAGAAACAAGTTCAACATCTGTTGGATGGAAACGAAAGCCAGGTGGCAAGCAAGTTTGAGCCATCACTGCACTGTAGATCTTGCCTTCAGAACCAACAAGACAACAGAGAGACCTTTGTTGAAGGTACAAGCAGAAATGCTTCACCAAATAATGCCAATACCAATAATCAACAAGTGGTCAAGATTGACCAGTAAGAGAAATGGTTGAGTGTTCAAACAACAGAATTTAGAAGCACAAACAATCAAGAGAACTTAGGAGAGAGCTGTTTTTGGACGTTTGAGCACAGAAGTAACAAGAGAGGACTTCAGAAGATTGTAGTGCATGAACACAGCAGGACGGTTCACGTTATGAAAAGTGTCCTGAAGGGAGATCAAGAGCTTGATCAGACCAGAAGGGAGATTGGTCCAACCTCAGAGAGAAAAGAAGGCGTGATTGTTGAGAAACAATCTTCGGCAAGACTCAAGCAAAGTAGTAGATCGAGCACTCAACCGACAAATGTTTCTGAACCCAGATGAGAGAAAACTTGAGTCCTGCCAATTATGCTAGCTACAACTGATTCACATGATAGGAAGTATTAGCACAAAACTCCCGTGATCCACTTGTATCAAGTGAAATCTCGGAATTTTATGCAATATATGAACCAGAAGTAGCAGGAGAGGAAATAAGGATATTCCTCGCTGACTTCAGCAGACATGGGTGATTAGGATCAAAATCCTGCAAATAAAGAAAGACCAATATAAGAAACACGAATGGGCGTATAAAGCAGAAGGTGTACACAATTGCACATACGAAAATTTTAAGGTTTTAGTAAACATGACGTTCTAAACCCTCGATAAACCCTCATGAGCAATGTCTCAAGAAAGAATGATAGGCAGCTACTATTTTAATATCCCGAGGAAACCAACATAGAATAAGGAAAATTGCATATCGAATATGTTACAAAACTCGACAAGGCAATCAACTAGTTTTTGGTTGATTGATAAGACCAGGTGAAATTCCCCCCGAAGAGAAAATCTTCCCTTCAATTGAACCTGAAGAATTCCTAGCATCTGTCCTAAACCACAAGTCAACAATCAAACGGAATCCCCAATCATCCTAACAAAAACCGTACCAAAGTCAACGCTGCACAAACCAATGTTCTAATCAAGCTAATCCTTAATCCTAAATTATGTATACCGCTAATAAGATGACCCAAAATCGACGCTCAAATCGATCTCACACAAAACCTACAACCACCCTGATCTGCGACCCTAACCGATCGACGGAAGACGAGACCAATCCGATCCACAGTCCATCAACCCCCGTCGCCAAATCGTCGAACCTAACGCCCAAATCGTCACGAACCCTACCCCAATCCAAACCACCAATGATCCCCGACGCTAACCGCGTCCTAATCGGCCGAGACAGTCCAAAACCCGCACAAAACCAGCGCCGATCGGAGATCGGAGCAAGGAATTCGAGAAACCGGCGGAGACTTACGCGGAGGAGGCAGGGGAACCAGCTGGTCGATTGGGGATGCCGTGGAGGAGGAGGTGAGCGCCTGCGCCGCCGTCTGGTCAATGGAGAGGATAAGGTGAGGACTCGGAGGATGCGATATCGCGCAGCTGTGACGGGAGCTGTTCTATACCCGACGCGGGCGTGGAACTGGGCCGAGAGCTTCACACTGGTGGGCCCCGAAGTTGGCCTCTTTTACTTCCTGACCCCCTCGCCGCGTCGTGCGACTTCCGGGAAGCTTCCCCTGCACGTGATCTCAGTTTGCCAATTTTGCAGTCACCTCCCCAGTGTTGACTTCCCTGCGTTGGTTTGATTAAAAAAGTGGAAGAAGTTTGGAAGGTTGGGGTCATCTTGGTAAGTTTCCCCGACTCGGTAGTTGCCTTGCGATTTCTTTTCATTTGTTCTTTTTCTACGCGTGGTTGGTGACTCGTGAGAGTCTGAAGTGTGGGCCCTGTGGAGGCGTGGAGGGATGGTGGTCCCTACTCGCGGTTGCTGGTTGCGAGGCCTCTGGGGGTTTGATGCTATTGGGCTGCATTTTAGTGTTTTCTTAGTTGGGCTTTCTACACTTTGGAAGGAGCAAATGGCTTTGCTCTCTGGTTTGTACTCCTACGACCACTGACAGCCTGGTCGGATCTTTTGATCAATTCCGTGAGCCTCACGTGAAAGATTTTTCTTGTATTTTCCACAGTTAATTCGAGGGTTAATCTTGTTTAAGAATGTGTAAATTCAGTTAGGAGTTGATCGAAGTAGAGGAGATGAATGATTACAGAAGATAAAATTATTGTATATTTATATTTGATATAAAAATTTTGCAGAATAAACTAAACAAAATTTACAAATATACCCTCAACTGGAATTACCTCAATCGAATTTTTAGATTTTGAGATATTAACGAAACAAAATTACTAACCGAAATTAATAAACCCTAATTAATTAATAACATGATATTTAAAAATAATTAACGGATCAACTTTTTTAGAAAACTAAAAAACACCATAACTATAAAAAAATCAAATCAAAACTTAGATAAAATAAATTAATCTAACATCAAATGTAACTACCGCACAAATCTTCAACAAACTTCACCTTTATTTACGAAATTATACTTATAAATTTTAGATAAAATCTCTCTTAATTTTTTATGTGAAAATCTGTAACATCTTATCCTGTATTATAGAAAAAAATCCTAAAAGAAAAGAACTAAATACACTTATATTTTATAACTGCTACGTTATTTATTCTTACTCGTCGAATCTAAAACGAATGTTCAGATTAAGCACGTCACTCGTTATACAGAGTCTGCATATTCTCAGCAAATGTGGTTAGATCATTATTCAAGCGCCTCAGTACCAATTGGACCGCGCCATATCGCCTCCGAATCTCATGTGGCCATATGTCCGCGCGCAATACATCTCCTGCCTAGTCCCAGTAGTATCTTCCCACAGCCTTGTCGCGCCCTTGCGCCCACATTGCTGGACAGTTCCTCATCAGCCCATTCTATCGGCCCATCTCCCATCTCCTACTAGACTAAATATTTATTGTTTATTTAGCGTGATGGTAAATTCAACATGTTCTGTAAAAAAATTATTTTCTCTCCAAAATTTCTACAAATTTTTTAACAATTATTTATTTATTTTTAAATTTAATTTCTACTTACAAATAAAAACATTATTCATCACATATTATTTTAACCTGATATATATCAACACATACAAATGCTCACCATATATTTTCTATAAATATATTTAAATATAAACCAATTAAATAATATCAATTTTAATATAAACTAAGGTAGCAATTATAATATAAATTATTTTATCAGTTTTAATTAAACCAATTTTTCAGTAATTTCTGCATCCAGAAGATTTATGACCTTCAATCTCTTCTGATGTATGGGCCAAAAAAATTTGAAGTCTTGTGTTGACAGTGGACGAAGACGGAGGAGGGTCGCGGCGAGCTCGCCGGTGACAGTGGCGGTTAGTGGATTAGCGTCTGTGAAGTGCGGACTACGGAGCTTGATCGCCGGTGACGCCGCATCGTCTATCGCCTCTTACGCGGGCACGCGGCCCGCTGGATAGAAGTCCAGCAGTAGCGGCAGTAGCAGACAGCTAAGCTCTGCCATTAATCAATGCAGCTGAGTGGTTATTGGCATTTTTTTTTGTTTACAAGCAAAAGATACTTGTGTTATCTTCCGTCTGCAACGAAGACTTGCGGAGAAGACGCTGTGTCGTTGTCGAGGGAATCA
Organism: Oryza coarctata; assembly: GCA_030770085.1. Classification (NCBI taxonomy): domain Eukaryota; kingdom Viridiplantae; phylum Streptophyta; class Magnoliopsida; order Poales; family Poaceae; genus Oryza; species Oryza coarctata. The sequence continues at coordinate 15,181,838 of CM061471.1, forward strand.
AACCATTGACTAACTACATTTGCATCCAGGCTTTTCAGTGGAATGCTTTTTTTAATTCGAGTACATCATTTTTCAATCTCTTGGTAGCTGTCCGTACATTTGATTTATCCATGCGGTTACGAGACGATTGAAAGTGGTGGGCAGGGGAGTGCAGGTCTCCAACAGAGCTTAAAATATAATTAATCCATGTAATTACGTAACACTTTTAACATAAATTTAGGCTGCGTTCGAGAATCGAACATCAAGTGTGGCCACGTAAAACGAGATACAACATTAATCATAATAATGATTAATTATGTTTTAATTATTACAAACTTATTTGCTATTTTAAAATAACTTCTATAAAAAAGTTTTCGTGAATGATTACGAAAGACCAAATAAAAATTTAACAATTTTGCTTAATAAAAAACCGAATCTGAACATAACACCGTTTTATTATTAAACAAAAGATCCATAATTTTTAAACAAATAATCATTCAGATTTTTTGATCTCAATGATTCATCAATATTAATTAAACAATTTAATTAAAAACACGATATCTACAAATATTGATTGATCAAACTTTTAGAAAACTAGAAAAACAACCTAACTAAATTTTCAATCAAAAAAATCAAATCAAAACAAAGAGTTAATAATTTAATCCAAAATTGCACTTACAAAAATTTCACAAAAAACTTTCTCGATTTTATATATCTCAATCCCTAACATCTTACTCTTTATTTATTAAAAACAATTGCAAAGGAAATAACCGAAATACCCCTAATATTTTGTAACTACTGCGTTATTTATTTTCAGCCGTCCGATCTGAAATAGAAACTCCAGATTGCGCCGCGTCATCGATTATACCAAAGGCTACCTAGTTTGACTCATATTGATAGAGAATCCAGCTCAGTTAATATTCTAGCGCCTCTGCTCCAATCAGAACTGTCATGTTGTCTTCAGATCTACTGTGACCGCGCGAGTGCACTCCCACGTGTGACATGTCACCTCCACCGTCCCCACCTGTCAGTTGCCCAGTCTTTGTTGCGCCCACACTTATGCTTGCTGGTAGGCCTAACCCACCTATCAATCACAACGTCTCTCCACACCCATGCCCGCGCTCGCTAATAGGGCTGCCACACCTATTTAGCCACACTGCTATTGTCGCGCGTATGCCCATGTCCACTAACAGACTAGTTGACCTCTGCGCTACCGTCATGCATGTACTCGCTCTTACTCACAATCTGGTCTGAAATGTCAGTCTCATGCTACCATCGCTAGTCAGTTGTCATGCTGCGGCCTACTCAGCCGTCTCCCCACACTGTTTTACTGGTCCGTACACATTACTATGTATCTATGCTGCCAAAAAATTAGCGTGTTACAATTTCAACTTCCGTAAATTGTTTTCTTAGTTTTCATATGAAATTCCTCCAAATTTATCAACAATTTTCATCTATTTCTTAAATATATTCCGTACACACAAATAAAAAACACATTCTTCGCCACTAATTTTTTAACCTAATCTATATCAACGTGCACACACGTTCACCATATATTTTCTAATTAAATAATACCAATTTTAATATAAAATATTTTTGCCAATTTCAATATAAATTATTTTACCAATTTTGCTTAAACCAATTTATTATTATTATTATTATTATTATTATTATTTAACAATCTTTCTCTTGATTAAAACATTGACAATAGCACGTGAATATTAAACATTAGTATTTATCTTAAAAAAACATTGGCATTGAACTTCTCAAGACAATTTACATTAAACTCTCTCACCTTTTTGACAATGGATTCATCAAGAAAATATAAAATAAAGAAATTTTTTGTAATTTTGAAACAATTTTATTTTATTTTTATTTTAATGAGCACAACAAATCATCAATGTAAGCAATCTCGTGCATAATATGCTAAAAATAATTTACATCTATATGTAACATAAATCTAGCGTAACTAAAATCAAGTATAATCAATAATTGTAAGACATAATATTCCTTACTATTTTAAAACTTACAAGTATTAACTTGATGTATTTTATTTGTGCTTTTTTTTAATAAATTGAGAGCTTGATTGATCTAAATTGTAAGCAATATAAATTACAAGGAATTATATGCATCATCATGCTTAATTTTCAACCTGCTCTCTGTGTCTTTTGAAGAATCAGTTTTCAGCCATACATAACTTGATAGTAAAATGTAATAGTAAACAATCTTGTTAAAAAGAAGTATCACAATACATATTTTCTTAATCTTTTTTATATTTTTTATCCATCTCTTTTAGATATTATGTTAGCACTTTTTAAAATAAGATAAAAATAGATAGGAAAGTTTAATCATATGAAGATTTAATTCATGTTACCATTCTCATGCAAATATCAACATCATACATATATATAAACATGAAATCATGCTTTATGATATGAGGACTACAAGTAGTGCTTATTATTTAATAATTTTTTCTCTCCTCAAAATAACTCATAGGATGAATAACCCAAAGTTCTTCCTAAACTTGAGTAAAACGAGAAGAATCCAAAAGATTTGTGAAAGTATCTAATGTTTAGTATCAATATAATAAAGTATCTGTTAACGCCAAAATCTGGTGGATCCGATGGCGCTAAAGCCGATCGACTGGAAGATCTGATGGGGCTAAAGCCGATCGGCTGAGAGGTCCGTTGGAGGGTTTGATACAACCATCGGCCGATGGAGATACTGAGACGACACCGATAGAGAACTGTAAAAAAGCCGATCAGATTAATAGAAGATTGGATCGGCTTAAAGACAGGGGATTGTCCAATCGGGATCAGGTCCGAGAAGCCCGAGGGAAGAATGGACAAGGATTGGCTTGACTTAAAGAAGGTCCGATAACTACAGTGGAGAAGCCGATCAGGTTGCAGCAAAGGAAGGCTCGGTTACAAATTGGAAGATTATTCAGATGAAACCGGGTTTGCGGAGGAGCCGTGGACTCCACGGCAAGGTGTTTATTTTTGTAAATTGTAACCTTACTCAATTAGAGAGGTCTAGCTGGTTAGTTAACTTCTTTAGGAATATTTTCCTTTGTTCTTACTAGGAAATAATGTCCGATGGTCGTAGACGCGTTGGACTCTGTCTGTAAATCTAGGGTATAAATATAGACCCCCTGGAAACATGAAACATATCTCTCGATCATATTCAAACTCATCGCATCGCCACCCTAGTTTATCTACGTTCTACCGACGGGTTCTGGCTCTCGACGCGGGGCTGCATCGGTTAATTTCGATCTCCGGTGAAGGGGTAAGTCCTGCCACCATCCCGTTATGTCTTGCTATGTCTAAGGCTGCATCGGTTAGATCCGACCTCTTAGGTCGATCGGATGTATCGCATCACGTCCGTGCTGGACCTATCGGCCTATTAAGCTTCCTCTGTTGTCGTCTGTCTTGTGCTGCATCGGTTAGGTTCGACCTACGGGGCTGCCGACAGTAAATCGAGCTTCAGGTCTATAGTCTCTTGCACGACGTATCATCGGAGTGCTAGCTGATGAGTTATCCATGCTCTGTGCTTCACGCCCAGCGTATCGGCCCATCGGCCAATACGCATCAGCCTTTAGAGGCGTCCCACGACGCGTAACGCCAAACGTATTGGACCTCCAGCCGATACGCACCCGCCTTCAGAGAGGCGTCCCCTCATCGGCTCAGCTAGCCGATGGGTTCGTTCCTATCCTTGCTACGGCATAGCCGATCCGGTGTCCTCCGTATCATCGCCTCTGGCCCCGGCCTCGTACTGTCTCGGTTAGGTCCGATCTTCAAGGTTCGGTGTTGATGGCGCTGCTACGGCGGGCGACGGGTCTCTTGCTGACATATCCGAAGCAGCATCGGCTTTGCAGCCCGTGCCTTCTTGCGCTAATCATCGCCTAGGCCGCATCCGCTTTCATCGGTTTTTCTAGCCGATGGATCACTGTTCGGCTATCCGGAGGGATCCCATGCGCCTCGATATCCTCTAAACACACCCTGGTTCCTCCATCGGCTCTACGGTCGACCGCTCGTCGACACCTGTCCACATCGGCTCCCCAGCCGATCAAACAGCATCCCGAACCTATCGGCAGCCAGCCGATAGCGAGCGTCTGTATCGGAACCGCTCGTCTCACCTCTTTGTCAATTGCATGGTCAAATTGACTAGCACGCCCGCGAACCTCGAGACCTAAGACCTGCACTGGAGACAAGCAGACCTCCCAGGCCTTCGCGTGACCGAGCCACCATCCCTCCCCGGTCGTGGGATTTTTTTGGTGGCGAGCAGTATCATATTACCTTTTTCAATGTGTTCTTTAAGAAAGTAAAATCTAATATCAATATGTTTTTTCCTAGTGTATTGGTCTGAGTTCTTATCAATACAAATAACACTTATATAATCATAGAAAAGTGAAACATTTTTTAAAGTAACGCCATAATTTTTAAGTATAGCTATTATTTAAAGAATTTGATAACAACAACTAGTAACAGTCACATATTTAAATTCAACAGTTAATTGTGCTATAGAGGATTATTTTCTAGAAGACCAAACAACAAGTGAATTAGCTAGAAAGAAACAAGTAATAGAAATATTTAATTTATCAAGTCTACATCTTTCAAAAACAATACTAGGAAAAACTCTTAAACTAATATGTTAATACATAAAGATGCAGATAGCCATATACCAAAATATTCAAGCTAAGAATCAACTTAATCGATTGAAAAAGTAAAGCATATGGAAAGCTTAAAATCTTGCATATAAGCATACCATAAATTGTATATGTTCTTGATTATGCACTGGCATTTGTCAAGTTATAATCGGTGCTAAAACCAATTCAATTGATTGTGTAAGAGTAATCAAAGCTTTATCTTCATCAACAAAAATGTTTTCTCCCTAAATATATGCACCCGTACATATAATCACAACCATATAAATAAAAATATCTCCAAAAATTATTTTTTTAACATTCGATGCTCTTGTGAGATAGGAGAACCAATTCTTGGCATCGGATATATGATGTAAACATCTGAAATTCAGTAGCAAAAAGTTCTCCATTATTACGCAAAGTATCTACACAAAAGAAACACTTTCGAGGTCTTTGTACTAGAGTTAGTAATCCAATACTAAGACACACGACGCACACCAAAAGACATAACACAATTATTTCTATCTAAATATTTAATCTATTATTACTCAATTTAATAGAACCAAAATGGTGTGATTTCATCAAATTAGACATTGCCTTAGCTTTTTCTCTCATTTATTGTTTAGAAAGTTTAAAACAAAATTCTACTTTATATTCATCTTGTACTTGTGCTAGAAGATGATATAATACCACTAGATTTAAAGATTATCTTTTTAGATTCATTAGCAATCTCAATTATGCTACTAAAAAGATATTTAACAATAGTTAAATATAAGTCTTAGAATAATTATAAGGATTAAAACCCAAACATGTTTTGAACTTTTAAGAACAAGAGTTTTAATTTAAAATTTAATTCAAAATTTTAGTTCACATCTTTCCTTATAAGTAATCCATTTGATAAGAGTGGCATAATTTTTGCAAGAAGTATGCTAAAATTTATCTTTATTTCTACATTTGGAGTATAAAGGAAAATTATAAGTAGTAAGATCATCTTTTTTTAGTAATTTTAATATCAATATTATTTAACTTCAACTTAACAGAATTGTAATTGTCACAATAATCAGATTTTGTAACTATACAAATATGCTTATTATTATTTTTTATTTTTTAATATTAATTTCTTTCAAAGTAAAAGTATACATATCTCTTAGAGAAGTAAATTCACTATAAACTAAGTAAGATGATTTGTAAAAATCATCTATAAGAGTTAAAATTTTAAAACTTGTAATTTCAACATTTAATTATTCAAAAAAAAACATCTTGTTTCTTAATTTTTTTATCTTTCTTTTATAATAAAGTACCAAGTTTTTCAAAATAACAAGTTAAATTATTGTAAGAATGCTATAACTCATTGTTACTGTTGCTATCGATATCACTATTTATGATGCTTTTGCTACTGGCCATCACACATAGCCCCATTAAGTTTTTCTTGCCTTTAGGAGTAGCGTCATTATCACTCTCGAGGTCTACATCGCTTAGATTTAATTGTTCAAAAGTAGAAGAACACGATGTACTACATCCTTTTTGAAAGACTCTTTTATCTTGATACTCTTAAATGTTTGGTTCTTTTCACTCTCTTCTTCGTCTTCTTTCTCATCTTCATTCATAGAAATTCCTGCAAAATTTTTTGGATCTTTAAGATAAAGATGATTAAGCAAACAGCAATCAAAACATCTTCGAGGTTCTCCACCATTTGTTCTCCTTCTACATTGAACATTTTGTAAAGCTCTTTTAAAGCTTATGGAGAGGAGTGTCAAATCATCTTCAGGTAATTATTTTAGCTATTCATTGGTTAGTGAAGACAAAGCAGATAAAGTAAAGATAGCTAAATAATTAACACCAAAAGAGTTGCTAGTTTGTGAAGCTAAAGTTATTGATTTATTAGCAATATTTTTTTAGCAAAAACATCTAGCTCATAAGTTTTCAATTTAGAATAAAACACAATAAAGTAAGGGTAATCATGGCAACAGATTCTCTAATTAAAGTTATTATCATCTCTCACATAGACATATGTAAAGCTCCTACCAATTGACGAGAATTTTTAGTCTCAAAATATATAACATTAACAGAACGCAAATTGATAAGAATCTAAGAAGAGTAAAGAAATCATCAAGAGATTTATTTGGTTTCATCTCAAAACGTATGTATTCCTTTTTATACATATCATGACGTACATCTTTTACCATGTTTAATCCTTTATGGTAATCACAAAGTACTTTTTATATCTCATATGCTGACTTGAGATACACCACACAATCAAAGTTGCTTCTTTCTAGCCCTTAAATGATTAAATTTCTCACCTTACTGTTAGCCTTCACATGTGACATATTTAGTGTTATCACTTCATTGTTTTTAGGAACTTAATATAGCTTGTAGATTTTCTCTCATATAGCAAAGTCTTGAGCTTGAATATATGCTTCTATCTTGGCCTTCCAATAATAAAAATCAATGCATCGAAAATACAAGGTCTCATGGAATATATATTCATCAAGATATTTTTGTTAAGATCTAGGAAAAAAATAACCTTACTCTAATATCACTCATAGAATCGATTCACTTTAAGAAAGTAATCAGAGGGGTGAATGATTGCGGAAGACAAAATAAAATTTTAATAATTTTCCTTAATCACAAAACCTAAAAATTATGTTTTTTGAATCTGGACATAATATTGTTTAATTATTAAATAGATTATAGCCAAAGATATGTAACTCCGATTGAACTAGAAAAAACTATAAAAAAATTTTAAACAAACCCAACTAAGTCACATTAATTCTGGAACTCAAGATATTAATAAAACAAAATTATTAAAAAAAGTTTGACCGATATTAATATACTAGAAAAACATCATAGCTAAATTAACCAAAAAACTAGAAAAACACCGTAGCTAAATTTTAGATCAAAGAAATCAAATCAAAACCTAGAAAAATAATTTAATCTAAAATTAAACACTAGGTATGCAAAAAAGAAGGAATAATTACCGCACAAATTTTCAACAAAATTATCTTTATTCCCAAAATCACATTTACAAAAAATTTTTAAAAAAACTCTCTCAATTTTCTTTCTCAATCCCTAATATCCTACCTTCTATTTATAATAAAAAAATCACAAAAAACTTAAATACCCATAAGATTTCGTAAGCACTATATTATTTATTTTTAGCTATCCGATCTAAAACGGACGCTCCACATTACTCCACGTTATTGATTTTAACAAAGGCTACACAATCCGATTCGTATCCGTAGAGAATCTGTGCCACCACTCCGATCATAACTCATCACGTTAGTCTCCGGATCTCCATTGCATGTCCTACGACCGCATGCACATGTGCTCCCACACGTGACACATCACCTTTATCGCCCTGTCAGTTGCCAAGTCTTTACTGCACCCACACTTATGCTCAGTAACAGGGCTGGCCCACATGTCAGTCACAATACTTCTTCACGCCCACGCCCACGCTCGCTGACAGGCCTAGCTAACCTGTTAGCCACACCGGTACCATCGCGTCCACGCTCATGCCCACTGTTAAATCCCACCTATCACACTCTATGCTATAGCCACGCGCGCTTGCATACTGTTCTGTTTCACTATTTTGTATCTATTACCATAAATCTGGGTCCGTTAAAAAATCAATCCGTTACTATTCCAAATCCAGTAAATTGTTTTATCAATTTTCTCTAAAATTTTCATTATTTTTTAATCTATTTTCTAAAATTAATTTATGTACACAAATAAAAAACACATTCTTTGGCACATATTTTTCAAGTCAACACATGCGTTTACCATATATTTTTTATAAATAATTTTAAATAAAAACCAATTAAATAATGCTAATTTTAATGTAAACTATTTTTACTAATTTCAGTATAAACTATTTTACTAATTTTACTTAAAGCAATTTTCATCATTATTATTATTTAGCAAACGTGTTAAAAAATCGAGATAAAATCCATAACTTAATTAAAAAGAACGGAATTGTACGTTAATGATTAATCGTTAGTTACTTGTTCCCCATCCCTTGATGTTATAATCGAAAAAAAACTACTGAAAAGGAACTTTCTTTATCTTATCAGCCAGGTAGGTAATCTGGCTATTTATAATTCTGTCATCCGGCAAGCAAAGTACAAAACCAGTGCAGCACAACTCAGGCAATTCCAGAAGCCTTTGCGCCTCCCGCACACAGACAGCACCACCAACACTTGCACACTCAATTGCCTCCCCACCCGAAATCACACAGACATGTGGGCCCCACCGTCTCTTTGCCCCACATGTCAGTGAATCCCTTGCCACCACTTTCAATCGTCTCATAATCGTCCCCACTTGCCGCAAGCAACCGCCTCCCCTCGTCGCCCCCTCTCCCGGCTCGCGCCGTCACGCACGCGAGCTTACTACGAGACAGCTAGCTCGATGCGCCGCGCCACCGCCACCGCACGGCGAGCCATCTCGCCGCATCTGAGTGGGCGGGGCCTCTCCCGTGAGGCGGAGGCGGCCGGCATTCGGGCCGACTTGGCGAGCTGGGGGAACCGACGGACGGGAGATCTGGCGGCGGCGGAAGAGGTGGCGGTGTCGAGATGGTGAGCGCGACCTCTAGCCGCGGGGTAGGAGGCCCCGCGCGACACGCTCCGAGGGGGGGCGGCGCGGGGCCCGGGAGCCCGCGGGTCTCTGCGGCTGCGGCGGCGGCCCAGTGGAGGAGGTGGTGGGCGCCGCCGCCCTCGGGCCCCTCGCTGGAGCGCGTGGCGCTTGCGTTATTCCTGGGCTCCGTGGCGCTCGTGCTGTCCTGCGCGCTGTACCTCTACGTGTTCCGGTACCTCGGCAGGGGGAGCGCCGTCGCCGGCTTCGTTGGCGAGGATCTCGAGCCTTGCGACATGTTCGACGGCGCTTGGGTGGCCGACGCCGGCTACCCGCTGTACAACAGCTCGCTGTGCCCGTTCGCGGAGCGGGGGTTCAACTGCCTGGCCAACGGGCGGAAGGACACCGGGTACCTAAAGTGGCGGTGGAAGCCGCGGCGGTGCGACGTGCCGAGGTTCACCGCCCGCGCCGCGCTGGAGCGGCTGCGCGGGAAGCGGGTCGTGTTCGTGGGAGACTCCATGAGCCGCACGCAGTGGGAATCCTTCATCTGCATGCTCATGGCCGGCGTGGACGATCCCAAGACGGTCTACGAGGTGAACGGGAACGAGATCACCAAGACGATACGGTTCTTGTCGGTGAGGTTCGCGTCGTTCGACCTGACCGTGGAGTTCTTCCGGTCGGTGTTCCTTGTCCAGCAGCACCCACCGCCGAGGCACGCCCCGAAGAGGGTCAAGTCGACTCTGCGGCTGGACAGGTTGGATAATATCAGCCGGAGATGGGTGAATTCAGATGTGTTGATTTTCAACACCGGCCACTGGTGGACTCCAGCCAAATTGTTTGGGATGTAAGATTGCTCTTTAAATCTTTATTCTAAGCACCATATATATCTGTGTTCAGTACTATTAGCCCATGTTTGCTTTATTGTATCTATTATCACACACATTAAGTAATGAATCTTAGGCATATACTCTAAGTTGGTCTGATGGGTAGCACTGAACCTTTCATTTTGACAAATTCAGTTGGGGAATAGGATGAGACTTGTTCATTTGAATTTATCACCAAACTTAAGTATGTGTAAGCCTCTAAGCGAAAGAGCCATGATTGGTGAAGGGAAACTATATGGCTTCGTGTTTCTAGCTGTTTCCTTTGTGAATCAGATGTGTATTACTCCTGTCTGGACGTTTAAAAGTAGCAGAAAGCACCAGGCATGAATAACGAGAAAACAAAATGCAAATGCATTGCAGCGCTTGTGATGTGCTACTTTCGTTTTGTCAGGCTCCAAAGCACTCCCTAGTGCTCTAGTTTCTCCATGTTGCCTTTGCATGTTGATGTTGATTATTGAGACCTAGGCTTCATCCAATTTGTGATGGTACTGTTGAATTGGCAGAGTGAACCGTTGCTAATACAAAATGTTCTATTTGCTTGATGTTATACATCTCAACACGCATGTTTTCCTTTCCCATTCTAACCTGTAACCTGTTCACTGGTATCAGATGACATTGGGAACACATCAATTTTATCATCTTTGAGTAAGATTATACAAACTACAAAATTCACTTCAAATTTCTTTCTCGTTGGCACAGATGAACTGAATGGAGTTTGTCATACCTACATTTCCCTTTATATTTTACATATTTATTATATTTTACTGTGATAGTTAAGTGCAATGCAATTGATATTGTAGCATTTCTGGCTTGGTCTTGCACAGGGGTTGTTATTTTCAGTCTGGACGAGCACTTAAACTAGGAACATCTGTCGAGGCTGCTTTCAGGACAGCATTGGAGACCTGGGCTTCATGGGTGGAAAAAAGAGTCAATTTAAACAGAACTCATGTTTTCTTCCGAACATATGAGCCATCCCATTGGAGGTTTGCTTTCTGAATACAAACAACTGCTCTTTTCTGTACAACCTGTTTTTCATACCTTTTTATGAGCATAATTCGAAGTGAGTTTATAGATGCAATATTATATGGATGGCAGTTTAACCATGTCAATTTAAAATGAGCATAAATGATTATAAGAGTGGGTTAGTAAGTAAATTGTGGCCAATCTATAAAATGTGAATTCACAAGAAAAACACTCATTGTTTGGCATATGAACTTCACATGTTGAAATCATCATTTATATCCATAATTCAATGCCCAAGTAAAGTGCACACATAAATTTAAGTCATACTAAGCGCTATAACTTTAACTCGGTAATGAGTATAGATGATTGCAACAATTGATGATTATGGTATATCCATTTTGTTATGCTAAGTTGGAGTCCTTGTCCATCTGCATCCCCTCAGTGATCAATCCAATTTCGAAAGCTTTATTTGATCTGCATTCTGATTTAGTTATTCATAATTTGCTTCTTGCACTTTATCATCTTGGATTCAGGAGCCATATTCCATTTTTGTTAGAGGGGACATGTCTGCACAATTCACTGAAAATTTACATTTACCATTTCAGTAAACTGCTAAAACCTTCTAACCGTTTCCAATATCAACTGTGACCATATTATGTTGGGTTCTGGGTCCATCTATAAACTTCAGCCCAGCTCGGTTGTGCTAGCTTGTGTGCAGCTACAGTACCAGCATCAGAAAATTGGCAGTGGCTGTGTTGCTGCAGCTAGCTAAGCCGAGCACCCTCTTCATCTGTTTGCACCTTGTCATTTTACATTGTTAATTTTTTTACTGCAAAATGTCAGCATTATCTCTTCAATTCTTAGAACTATGGTATAATCCGAGACAACTATGGCTACCTCAAAATTAACATTTCCTGATTTTTTTTCTACTTATATTATTTCCTCTATACGTAACATCTGGCAATATCAATTCTGTCCTTTGTTTGCTCTTCTGTAAGAGCTAATTAAAGAATTATTTCACCTTTACAGTGATACAGATCAAAAGGTATGTGAAGTAACAGAACAGCCTTCATCAGAGGCCAAAGGAAACGATAAGAGTGAATTTGGGACTATACTTGCTGATGTTGTGGCAAACATGAACATTTCTGTTACTCTTCTAAACGTGACTTTGATGGGAGCATTCCGAAGTGATGCTCATGTTGGCACCTGGAGTTATCCTCCCACTGTGCTTGATTGCAGCCACTGGTGTCTCCCTGGAGTTCCCGATTCTTGGAATGAACTAGTATTTCTATACCTTTTAACAAATGGTGAGTTCTTAGTTACGATAATGCCTACCTCCATTTCTCTAACTACAAAAAGGCAAAATTATGTATATCAGAGGTATCACTAGATTTGACAACCTTTTCACGTTCCAATTTCACAGGTTGGCAAAAGATGGCCCGGTGACTGCTGACTCTTGACAGTATACTCAATATATTTTTTCAGCTTGAGTATTTGGAACATCGGTTTTTGCTGCTAAAGAACAAGAAAATACATGAAACAGCTTATTTTTCTAGGTTTTTCGCTGTACTTCTACATTTTTTGTCCTCTTGTATAAGGTGATGCACATATCCCGGGCTGTAGATTTTGGATCGTTTCATTTGTTGAGAACATAACGTCGCCTGTTTTGTCGGTCTGTATGTAATGGCAATTCATTCTATACGTTGTCAAATACGTGTTTCAACATGTACCAAGAATTCACTTCATACGTTGTCATAATCTCTGCTCTTTCAACAAGTCATGAAGCTTGCAAATGTTTTGTTTTGCGTTGTTTATGTACGCATTTCACTCATGACTCGTGAGAAATTAAAATGTACCGCGTAATACACAACTGGTAGTTCACAAAGAGGTCAGGAATGTTTCCTGCATTATCCTAATTCCTAATTATTAACAGCATTGTACAAGACAGGCTTAGCTTCCATTATAGCCAATAAAGGGCAGCCTCTCTGTGCATCTCTTTCTCGCAGTACTCAGGTTTTTATCAAGGAATTTACATGTGCCATAACTTATTAGCTAAACCAACCCGAAAGAGTTATTAGCCATCAACGCAGCGAGAGAGAGCTGCAACCATGACAGCAATGGAGGGTGTGTTTTTTTTCTTGTGTTGGAAAGGCCTTAGCATGGAAACCTACACAAGCTGTTGCTATGCATGTAAAGTGCTATATAGGAAGGGTTTTGTGTACTAATATCTTGAGCTATCTACAGATCATGAGTTTGATCTTGTCAAAAGCTCACAGCTGGCGTCGCTGGCACAGGGTTGCTGTTTGTCTGGTTCTTCTCACCCCAATGCAACAACATGCTCTGCCAGAAGCAGAACTTCTCGAAGCAGATATTCAGTCTCGGATCGGTGATATTTTGCCGCCAATGTCCATCCTCCCAGTTTGCCTTTTCAGCTTGCCTTCGGTCCCATTCCAGCCCAGCCTTCAGCCTTGATCTAAGAAAGCAGTAGGACTGAAGCTTCTGAGGCATATTGTCGTGCACCTTCCACCACCGGGCATGTGCGACATCACTTGCGAATCCGCGCATCACAGGGTTATTCCAGTTGCAGTCATAGTCTCTGAAGCATAGCCATGGTTTCAGGCCTAGGTAGTGAAGGACATAGAGAATAGGTGGGTCTGCGCCAAACAACTCAGTCTTCTTCGCCTTCACAGAATCATCGTCGCCCTCCCAGAAATGCTTCAAGAAGTTCATGTGCTTTGGGATGCGGTGCCACCATGTGAATATTTCATTCAGGTATCCTTGGTCACCACCATTGTACGATGTTATCTCATTGATGTGATCCATCAATAGCTGGAATGTGCAGTTTGATGGCTCGATGACCATCACACCAGAGTTGAACAGTGTTGCGTTGTTGCCAGTTGCGGTGATCTCTGGCATCGCAAACAGGAAGTCAACATTCCTCAGGATAAGGAGATCGGCATCTATGAATATGATCTTGCCATAGTCGGTCAGCTGCCACAACCTGAATTTACTGTAGTTCCACTCGTTGTAAGCATCACGCTCAGCTTTTGGATTCCTGATTCTTTGGATTACCCTGAGCTTCCAGCCTGCTGCCTCTAATCCTTTCCGGTGGTGATCACTTATTGTCTCATCAACAACGATAACCAGATCCCTAGTTGACCCTGCTTGGCGAATGCTTTGAGCTGCTGAGATAGCACCACAGACATATTCACTTGCTGAGTGTAGTATAGTAGCATATGCTTCTCTTCTTCGGTCTGCTGAGTAGAGTCTTGCTGCAGCAATACAAACATATATTAGCTACTGAAAGTTTCTAATTCTGTTCAGAAAAAGACTAAAACTGACATTAACATGTGTTTATGGAGACTATAACCACGTCAGACTAACATTTTTTAGTTAATGACAGCATTCTAGATTGCCTGACTCTTGGAACGCAAATTAATTGATCTAGATAACCATAGGTGGCATGAGATTGAAAACTCTAGGCCAAAATCTGTTTACAAGAAAAGGCAATCAACCTTTTGCTTTGAGTGGAACAGCAAGCTCGCAGGATCCAACTGGAAGCCTGAGCTTTTCTCTTAAAGCCTTTAAGTCAGGACTATACAACCAAGCATCGCCTTCATGTTTCACAATGTTCTTGCACGGGAAGAGATTAGGAATAGGGAAGCAATCGGTTACAAATAGCACATGGACCTTCTGATTGCCTTTTGAAGAGGTTACAGCCAATTTTGCTGCTGAGAGTTGCAAATGGAGTCGTGCAACATCTCTTGACCAACCTCCCACCCGGGTACAGGGAAGTTTCACAGCAATAACATCAAAGTGTGAACCTTTTCGAACATTAGGATCTGGAAGTGATGGACAAGAGGGTATATCAGTTTCGTCCTCCTCATCAATCCATTCAGGATACAGTGTCTCCCAAGTGATACTGTCCTTGGCATGCTCAAGTCTTATAATGGAAATAACACTTCCTGGGAGCAACTGTGTCCAAAAACCATACTCAGTGCTGTTAAAATTCAAGAGTCCAACTTTGAGCTTTTGGCTACCAACATTGAGATTTTCCAGTGCCCTATATACATCCTCCCACTGAACATTAACAGATGATACATATCGTGGGTCATAACTTGGTTTGTCCCATATCCAACCAACATTCACATACCTGCAGAGAAAATGAGTTCACATGAGACAATTAATAACAGTATATAGGTATTTGGCTTTCCTTTTACCCTATAAGAAAATTCAATGAGACTTCTCTGAATAAGTTGTGCTCACCGAGAACTTTGTAACTGATGCTCATACAAGGTTGGAGTTAGGAGGGTAAGGAACGTCACAGAAGTGATAGCTAGAAGCAAGTATCTCAAAGTTTTGAACTTGCAACCAGAGTTCTTTTCAAGGACAAGAACTCCAAAATTTTCGACATCTTTGTAACTCTTACCTTTGGGGGTCCTCCTCTTAGTTGTGTCATCACTGCAGAAGGTAGAAACATACTCAGTGTCAAGAACTCAACATAAGGTGATTCATTCTCAGAAATATTCAGACATCAATGGACTATTTTTGCCAAATAGAATTTAGTTAAAAGAAATGTTTTTCTTAGCCTAGAATGCTAGCAAAATAAATGACAGGTTAGCTGCAGATTCCACAATATGCAAATTTCTGAACTCTCCATGACTACATGAATGCATATATATATATGTCCTTTTAATCCTTTTCACTTTCATTTGCATCACAATCATAGACAAATAATTGCATGATCACTACAAAGCAAAAACCGGTTATACATGATGGAGGACCTATTTGTAGGGCACAACTGGAGGATTCTTATAGGAAGCACATATGCTTTAACTAAAAGGTTAGAGGCACAAATGGAAGTTTCAGTGAACCAAATCTTGCATAAAGATCCCCCTAAAAACAACCGCAAGAATACAGCGGCTACACTCACAAAAATAGCACTTTCAGGTACCTACTTTCCCCTAATGATTAGCTCAACAAGGTAGATAGGGAATATTTTTATATACAGACAGTGCTATTATATCATCCTTTGAGTATGCTATAAATCTCAATAAGTGGAGTGTTGAGAGCATCAGGCACTTTTTTACAAAAAACATATAGCAATGCCAAATTAAAGTATCCAAAAGTGCATCCTTCCAAAAAAAGAGAGAAGATGCAGTATATCCGCTAGTTGGATGTGAAAGTGAGATACACTAAAAGATGTTAACCAATAAAATAAGAAACTGAAACAAAAAAATGTCCTCAGTACTAATAAATATTACTAAAAAAATCATATGGACATCTATTTCACAACCTTCTTGCTTCATTCACCAGACACATCTTAGAGGAACAGAAAATCATCACTACATAATCACAAAGGTGACCACTTTGCACCAAACTCACTCACATGTCGCCTTCAATAGATTCGAATTCAAAGTAGGATCAGCCGATCAACAGCCATTGTGACGCACGAATTAGAATTTGCAACCATGACACATAAAAACATAATTTCAACTACTGCTAGCATGCAGGCGATGAGATGATCCAAGGACGCTGAGATCACCCGCCGGCCACATACGCCAGAGCCTGCATCCCCTACACGTCACGCGCGACAATCCAGCACTAGTGGCACAAGTTTTTTTTTCCGAAAGAAAACTAGTGGCACAAAGTCAGACTTGCAGCAAAGCAAAGCCTCGAGATAAGGTGCATATGCCACAACAGTCAGTCACCGACCAGGTCATGCCATCAACAATACCGGGGCACGCACACATCATCGAGAGATTCAGCGGGCATTCCACGAAGGGGTCAAACGCTGCAGTTGCAAGCAGTGGAGGAGGCAAGAACACCAACCGGCAAAATTTCTGCACGATCGATCGCTTAATGACACCGGCAGAATCGCCACCAATGCGAGCGGCGCTGTGCGCTCATCGGAAGATTTTAGATTCAAGCGCACGGGAATTCCCCAAATCCCCTGATGCGAGGTCGCGAAAGGGCATAACCACCAACCACTACACTACACCACCAGCAAGCAATAAAGGGAGGCGGCGAGCGAAAGAACCTAGACGACGTCGACGCCACCATCTCCACCAGCGGCTGGCTGGAGCGACCGACCGGCCGCGGTATGCACCGTCGGCAAGAACGGCAGCGCGAGGAAAAAGATTGTGAGAGATTGGGGAAGGGATCTTACGACGGCGCTCCGGCCGGCCGGTACCGCGTCTCCAGTGATCCCATCGCGCTCGCGCTTCTCCTTCTCCTTTCTCTCCTCTCCTCTCTCTGGAATAGAGAATCACGCCGCCGCCGCCGCCGCCGGCGCCGGGGCGCCGCTTCTCATCTGCAATGACAACAAGAACAGCAGGGCAATGTCATGTAAAAACATGCAGGCCACCGGCACAAAGAACACAAATATGCAGAGGAGAAAAAGAACAGTTGGAAGTAGCGAGCACGGACACAAGCACACCATGAATAGGAGAGGGAGAAGCTAGAGCGGTGGAGTCAAGAAAAGGAGATGAAAAAAAAAACAAGAATAGAAAAGAAAAGGCAGAGTTGGAGACCCAACGCAAACATGATTCTGACACCACCCTCAGGCTAGAATAACCAAGAAAACCCAATAAACAAAACCAATGTACCGTTGATCAGAGAACCAAAATCAACACGAACAAAAAATAATAAAGAAAAGGAGGGCAACGACGAATCAAGCATAATGCTGGTGCCATGAATCGAACAGACAACGAACACTTAAGAACCAAGAACACACCGACCCGCCCTCTGCAACTAAGAACACCACGACGGAATCAAGTGAAAAACCCCCAAGAAAAGAACAGAGAAAAGGGCTCTCCATGGATGGCACAAGAACGGATGCCATGTAGCACCGTACCTGCAGCGCAGGCGAGCCTGAATCGGCGAAGGGAGGAAGAAGAAGATGAACTTCGAAGGCGCTCTCTGTATCTCTCCACAAAGACTACAATACTACGAGGGAGCTCATGAGGAGGAGAAGCTGGTTTATATATATAGAATTGCGTCTCTGTGAAACGCCCACCCCCACGCGGATTTTTGGACTATTTACCAAACTCTGTTTATCGCCGCACTCCCAAATGATATTTTATTCAAAGACTTTGATTTTTTTCACTGAAAATCCATCAAATTATTTCTATTTTATCAACGCTCCTGCCCTAATTATCTTACTCTAATTTATCCTTCATCCTCTCCTTCGCTCTTAGTAGGGTGTCGCCCGGCCACTCCTCGGCTACTCCTCCTTAGCTCCAGCATGTGTTGGCAGTGACCACTGGTACGAGCGGTGGATCTAGAGTTAGCTTACCGCGTAGGCCTCTATCTAAGAATCCTCCTTTTTCTTAGCTTTATCTCTGTAGGTCTTATCTCATAGCCATCCTTCTCTCTAGCTCTATTGTGTCTTAGTGGTGATGGTTGCAGCGACAAAGATGCATGTTCGATGAAGTGACTCAATTTTGACCTAGCCGCTCTGTCTCGATGATCCTCCCCTCAAGCTCAAGCTTGCTGACGTGAAAGAACTAAAGGCTGTCCAAATCCAACGACAATAAGCTTATGGCCATCGGATCCGTCGACGGTGGTGGTAAGAATAGGAAAGTAGCGAAAACAACTATAAAGAAGGAGTTGGCCATGTCAACAACTCTTCCTCTAACTCAAGCTATCTATTGAGAAAAGTGGAGGAGTCGGATCTATCGATAACTGAGCCTTTGAGCAGCATGAAGGTAGAAGGTTAGGTGATTGGCGATTTTACGTAGAGGGGTAGGTGGCTAGTGGTGGGCCAGTCACACGCGATGCAAAGATAAGGTGAGTACTCATTGGCATTGGACGTTTTTGCCATTTATCATGTCCGGTCGTTGGTGTTATCAGATAAAAGGGGAGAGATATGTACAATATCGTATTATATCATCTATGTAATATAATAAGTAGTTGGTTGTGTTTAAAACAATAGGAGAGCACATGAACTTGAAGTTGTGAAGTTCGATGGTATTTAAAAGTACAGTGACAAATAGTAAAAACAAACTACGTGGAGAAGAGAAGGCGAGCAATGCGAGCGAATGCGCGGCGCACTGAGCAAACGAACGCGATGAGCCGTGGCAATGGCGATTACTGATGGATTTCTTTTTCTTCCAATTATAAGGTTATACGTTCAGTGGTGTACATTCGGGTCAAGGCCAAATCTTTAGAGGGGGCCATACACATTGAGAGAAAAAAAAAACATTTAGTCGGTGGGAGTTTTACCTTCGAAAAAACTCAAGTCTTCAACCCGGGGGGACGAGAGCGAGCACTGAAAGCACTTCCTTCCTTGGAAGAAAGTACAGGGATTTGCTTATCGTTGAAGGCATTTAATGCAGGCTTTTATATTTTGTTCTCTGACTATTTTACTATGACGTGTGTTTATTTTGGAGGGAAAAGAAACTCCTAAAAGACCTTATTTTTGTTGTGTACCTAGACACTTATTTTGGTTACGTTGTTGAGCTGTATAGTCAAAAATAATGTCTTTTTAGTATAGTGGTTATTACTTTAGTAACAAATAAACAAAAATAAATCACCTTTTCCTTTATATTTTTTTCAAAAATACATAAAAGACGCATAAAAGGCATAAGAGAAGAATGCTAGGTATTCAGCAAATTTCTACCTTAAATACATTCACTTATGATTCTATACAGATAAATTTGTGCAACAATAAATCGACACCAAAGATGATTTTCTTATGTGTTTTTTAATGAATGGAGTAAGTAATTAGAAAAATTATCTTGGGGATATATTCCTAATTGACTTATGTTTTAAATGATTCCCCGTTGTTATCTAACTACCCAATACGCATGTAGTAAAAGGAAAGGTGTGTCGCAGGCAATCTTTACATCAACTCATCAAAGGACTGTTCACACATGAAAAAAAAATTCCACATACACCTAGGTCATAGGTCATACCTTTTCCCTCGTAGTAACCATTACGTTAGTCAACAGAGTAAATCGGCATGAATCTATTTCTGGCGTGGACTAAAGATGTCGAAATTTTCATTTAGCATGCAGATACAGATAAGCAGCTTGTTTGCACACTCCACGCAACAAACCCTAATAACATCGTCCATAATAATTGCCAAGATTGACAAACGACGACTCGATCGAATCCACGTCCTATAATTGCTATGGGAAAGGCCGTGGGATGGAAGGCGATCTAAGCCGCCCATGGCCATGATCGAGCTTAGGAATTAATCGGCGTGGGTCCTAGCTCCTCCTCGGTGGCAATGGGGATATCAATGCATTGGCCATCGCTGCAGAATGATCCTCCTGTCCTGTGTTTAGTTTCAGCGAGGAAGCTGAAGAATGCAGTGCCGTGTTTTTTTGCTTGATATGATGATGATGATGATGTGATGGACTGATGGTGCGTGGTTTGGGGCCTCTTTGGTTTGGGTTTGTTTTGGGAGGCTACGTTTAGAGGCATTAGTCTATAATTAAGTAAATGTTAGTTATAAAAAAACTTAAAAATAGATTAATATGATTTTTTAAAACAAATTTTCTTTAGAATTTTTTTTAAAAACAGGCCACTTAGCCATTAAAAAGCGCACGCGTGAAAAAGGAATAAATTATTAAGATGATTCCTCTGGGTTTTCACTGGTTGCTGAATAAGGTACATTACACTCTTCTCATCGACTGCTTCTTGGCTTATCATGCACAGCCAAATTTTAGATTTTAAAATAAGTTGATTTTGAGGGTTTTGTTTAGTGTTTAGCATTAGCTTTTAAACCACATATAATATAATATAGATATAAAATTTTTACTAATAAATCATTATTGGTTCTATCGTTTATTTTTTTATGACTTATCCGTAACTCAACCAATTAGATATAAAAAAAATGGTTGTCTCAGATAAAGGGCAATTATTCTAGACGTAGAGGCAGAGAATGCAATTTATTTTTCATATCTAAGAAAACAAGTTAGAAAACTAGTACAACATATATATATATATATATATATATATATGTACAAATGCAGTTGCAGAATGCAGGGTATGTATTATAGTTTCTTATGGCTAGTATCTTACATGCAAGCAATTCTATGAACCTTTTAAAACTGCCCATACCTCAGTAAATATACATTATTGGCCTTCTAAAATTGCCCATACCCATGTAAATATAGCATTAGTGGTTGTCAGGCATAGATACCCATAATTTTGCAATATCTTCATCACATAGAACTGTATAATTAAACATGCAGACAAATACTTGCCAACAATGTGCTTGGTGGGACCATGGAATAGAAGCATATAACCATCTGGGTTTGCTGAAAGCCATGCATGGTTTGGATTGGGAATTTGTTCATGTTTGGATGGTCCTCGATTATACCATGAGATTTGGTACCAGCACTTGTTTTGGTACATCATGTAATGAACGTTGTAAACTTGTAATAGCCGAAAGCACAAAAAACACGCAGCAAAACACTACATTTAATACACTGATCGTTAAAAAAATAATTATCATTTGACTTGGATATATAGTGAAAATGCTAATCCTCATGGCAACGTTGTTTTCAGCCAGGTGGGCAAGATAAGCACAACAGAAACCTACACCATGAATTATTTGTCTTGTAACTAAGAATTCCTAGGGCAAACCGCTTGCCGCTGATGCTTGAAACCACTACTAGTTGCAACTTGCAAGTGGTGACACGCGCACATGAGCAGATGCTACAAATGAAACACACCTCGTCTGTTTTTCTCGTTATGGTTCAGGTATTTTTTCTGATAACAATTAACATAATAAATACCTAGTAGCAAACAATAATCCAATAATCAAATTTCAAAGAAAGTAGAAACTAGGAGATGATAGAGAGAATCTGGAGTATTGAACTAGAACTATAATTAGCTTATGCTTTAGCCATATCTAGAATTATGCTATGCTTAGTAATTAATTAGTCATGAGATCAGAGAAACATTGCTGGCAAAGACAAAATCAAAATGAGGACATTGATTACCCCTTGCAAAAAAATGTACTACTTCCTTTACGTTAAAAATAACTATTATTTAAAACAAAAATATGATCTTTTAGAAACAATATTGATCATTAATTTTCATTATAATATATGTAGAACTATAAACAAATAAATAATTTTATTGAAGTAATATATATGTTCGTATGCTTCTAAAGTAAATATTTTTAATATTTATAGTTAAAATTTTAAAAGTTTGATATCAGTTCAAATTAATAATTATTTTTAAGATGGGAATACTACTATGGTTGAAGATCAAACGGCCAAGGTGCTGGCAGACCCATACTAAATTACTAATAAATATATTCAGGCTGGTAATAAGAGATACGAATCCATTGATTTAATGCCGCGAAAGACGCCGGTTTTTCTTCTCTTTTTTTCCCTTGTGCCAAGAGAAGCAGGCAGCCCAGTGTACTAAACCTAATGATCAGATGTTCAGATTTTTTTTTCGGGATGAAAGTTCGGATATTCGTGTACGCAATTATGCACATTAGTGAGTATAGTCAGTGGTGAGGAGGATACTAGGATGTGCGCAGCGCGCACTTCACAATTCTGAACTCCTGAAGCCTGAACATAGTTTGGATGCTTCTACCATGTTTCACCGACGGTTGGTAAAATGGTAAAAGAAAAAAGAAGTAAATTTTCAAGCAAGAACAAGTCAAGTACTATGCAATTTTAGATGAATAACTACCCATACTTGTTGGAATATACAGCGGAACTTTATATGCAATGCAATCTCATTATCACTACAAAAGTGCACAAGAGGCCATCTATATCATGAAGCAATTATAAACTTCTTTTATTTTCTTGCCTTCGAGACTGCTGACACTAGCTTTTCGGATGAATATTTATGACATCGGAGGACAGGTGTTAAGTCCTCCGAAACTTTCATCAGAAAAAGTTCTGAAGAACTGAGCCTGTATTGGGCTATTGACAGATGGAGAGATGCATATGTAGACATGCTTGATAGAAACACGATGGCAACTTCCCTGTGATGACATGCTCTAATATAGTAGGATGGCATCTATTGGCCATGTTTCATAAAGGCCGGTGTAACTCCAGTCCACACATCTCTTCAAGATTGTGCACATCACCATGGGTGGTGGTGTGTTATATTCATGACATGAATGCGTGCTAACAACTCTACAAGCCCGTTTTCTGTTGAAAAACGTTTATCCGAAAGAGACTTGAGGATTCAGTATTTTTCAACTTTACAAAGTTCTTGTTTTCATGTGGAGAGGTGTAGGTACAGGAGAGGCGTAGGTGGATGTCCTACGAGGTGAGGAATATTTAAACAGTACGGTTAACAAACTCCATACCGTTATCAACTTTTAGAGTCTTGATGGGGAGGTTGAACTGGATATAAACGTAGGTGATAAAGTTAGTTAGGTGGGAGACGACCTCGGATTTGCTGATGAGTGGAAAAGTCCAGCAATAATATGTATAATCGTCAAGTACTTTTAACCAAAGAAGTCCATACATCATAATGTATAAGCTCAAACGGTCGCGAGGTACAAGAGAGAGAATTAGAAAATAACAGATGCACATGTTTGCTAAGTTGACACGAGTGACAAACTGTGGAACTGCTGTGGTACACTGGATGGAGGCGCTACGACGGAGGTTGGCGACAGCGTCAGGGCTGGGGTGGCTGAGGCGAATATGTCAGAGGTTGGTAGAGAGGGTGATGCTGGCGTGTAGAGTGGACGACGCAGTAGAAATGGTGTAGAGATTGCCACCATTATTACAGTGAAGGAACTGTTGCCGGGTTGGGATATCCTTCACAAAGAAACCAGAAGCGTTAAATTCGATTGAGCAATTGTTATCTCGTGTGAATTGATGAACAGATACGAGATTGTGAATAAGGGAGGGTACAGTGAGGACATTGCGAAGGGTGAGGTTAGTGGTGGGTATAGACAGAGAGGAGTCACCACGGTATTGGATAGGAAGAGAGTGGCCATTGCCGATAGTGACAAAGGGGGAGGAGGAGGGATGATAAGAACGGAGTATACCAGTCGATGACGTCATGTGGGAGGACGCACCAGAGTCCAGCACCTAACGGTATTGTGGCTGGAGCGTCATCTAGTTGAGGGCAACGACGAGACCAGCCTGTTTCCAAGAGGGAACCGATTGGGTGGGTGGTGTCGGTAGCATCAACTGAGGCGGTAGGATAGGAGCCAATACTAGGTAGGCCTGAGGATGGACGCCGAGAACCCCTGGTTGCCTTCCGATGGGGCTACGTGGCTGGGGCTAGGGTGCCCAGGGGTTGTAGCAAAGCCATGGACCCGTGGGACCGGCAGGCTGGGTAGGGACTGAAGCAGGTCGCGATTGCATCGGACCATGCTAGTTCTTGCCCTTGCCTTTGTTGATGCAGGCTGCGTTGCCATGGTTAGAGCCAGAGCCGCGGGAGTGAGCGGCAGCGCAAGATGCTTGGCAGCGGCGAGGAGAGTGGTGTAGGCCACGGTCTTCTCGTCGTTGGCCAGACGGAGTTCTTTAAGAACTAGTATGTCATGAGCCCGGGCAAACGACGAAATGAGTGTGGCATTAGCGATGTTTAAGAAGCGGGGGTTGAGGCCTCGTAGGAGGGCGAGGATGAGTTGAGAGTCGGCTACAGTGTGGCCAACATCTTAGAGAGCAACAGCCTTTACCTTAAGGCGCTGACAGTACGAGGAGACAAAGGAGTCTCCTTGTACTATGGAGTGAAACTCGTTGAGGAAAAAGATGGTGCGGAGCTACATGTTTGCGAGGAAGATCCGCTCGATAGCCACCTAGAGATCTCAGGCGGTAGGGTCGGTATTTTCCATGGCGAGGTTGAGGACAGAGTCGTCGACCGAGCCGAGCAACTAGCTGCGCACGTAGCACTCGGCGATGTCCCACTGGGGGTCATTGGGTCGAGGTAGAGCGGAGCCATCGATGTGTGACTGTAGGCGAAATTTCCACAGAGGGATTTAAATAAAAAAAACCACTTGGAGTAGTTGGCGTTGAGATCAAGAAAGATGAGAACGTGAGATTTCACGTTCACAGCAACGTAGGGGGTAAGAAGATCGGCGAGTTGGTGCTCGAGGTGTGGTCTGGGGCGTCAAGAGCCGAGCAGATTCGGCGACTAGGAGAGTGTCGAAGCTGAGGGCTGACTTGGTGGCCATGACGAGAGGAGAACAGGGGCAAGAGGCCGATAAGAAGGGAGATCGGCCAATTAGAGAAGTGATAGGCCGATAGGGAGTGAGCCGATGAGAGGAAAGGGTGGGCCAACCAGCCGATAGGGAGTGGTTGGCCGATAAGGAGTAGGCAGCGGAGTAGGTGAGGGAAAGGTGGTTGGCAGAGTAGGTAAGTCAGAGAGTGGTTGGGTCACGGACGTGCGAAGATTCACGTCTGTGAAGAGAAAATTCACGTCCATGCACTCGTGGAGGCCAGGGAGTAGAGCGGACGCGAAAAACTCGGAGAGGGGTCGGATGCGAAGAAAAGAGGTTCGCATCTGAGAGGCAGAGATTCATGTCCGTGGACACATCGGAGTGGCTCGGACGTGAGTGAAGAAAGTTCGCGTCCGAGAGCCGTTGAGCATGTCAGAAAAGCGGGAACTAAGAGAAGGTTCCAGCTGATGGAGGGCAGACATGTCCAGTCGATGAAGGGCGGACGAGTTCAGCTGATGGAGACAACGAGTGCAGAGGTGCGTCGGCGTCGGAGGAGAAAGGATGCATGGAGCAAGAAGAAGGGCGAAGACGGGTAACGAGGAGGCGGATGGAGACCGTCGCCTTGTCGTATGGAGGAGCAAGGGATGGGAGAGGGTGGTGGAAAAGGAGAAGGAAAAAGCGTCTGTGGAGAAGACGGAAAGAGAAAGGAACCGAGACGAGAGAGCGAGGAGGGAGTACCAAAAAGAAGGTCGATGATGGGGAGAGAACGTCGACGACGGAAAGAAAAGGTCGGCTCGCCGGTGGGAGAATGCTAACGTGTTGAGGATGTCTAGACTTGCTCTGATACCATATAAGACTAATACCCCAACTATATACAGGAGAGTCGGATGTATATATACCAGTGGTGTAATGTTTAACACTGATGCTTAAATTTTAGCTCCAGTTTTTTTTGGGAGAAGAGGTTATTCATAGTTTAACCTTAGGCTGTCTTAGATTCAACAGTTGGGCTGAGATTACGGGTGGTGTGAAAAACAGTGTGAATTATTAGTACATAATTTTAAAAAATAAATTTATTTAATTTTTAAGAAACTGTACAATTTATTTTCACGAAACGTGCTATTTAATAATTAAAGAATCGTACTCATGAAAAATGAGAATCTGAATGCAGCATTAGTTGCTACTAAATTTTAGGTTTTGATTGGTTGAGCTACGGTTGTAGAAGCTAACAAAGTAATTTATGCATTATTAGTGATTTTAAAGATATTTCTAGAAAATAGACTACGACAAAAATACCGTAAAATCAACACTAAAATTAGGTTTCAAAATTCAAAAAATGGCAGCTACTGATAACTTAAAGTTTCTAAATTTTTACAAACCATACATATATAGGTTACTGCTCATGAGCTGATGATAAGCCAAGCAGTGACAAATATTATGATCGATTTTCAAGAAGAAAAACTGTTGCATGCGTGGTAATATGTCTACTATAACAACGCAATTTTTGCGGTAACAAGGACATGATAACGAAAAATAAATAATAAATACCCTCCTGTCATAGTCACACACAAATTGTTGATAGCTGATATGAACAGTTGCTTTCGCATAACACATCAGATAAAATTCCTGCCGGTGCTCAGTAGCAAAACACAGTGGCTAGTTCTGGACTACAAGTAGGAAGCCACTCCACATCACACACAAGAATTTTCCTTCGATGGTCAATACCAAACAGGATATCAAAGCCCTAATTATTATGCAGTGCTGCTTATTGGTGGCGGTTGGAGAGGTGTGGGCAAATTAAAGAGGCTGAAAAGCGTCATGGAAGCATGATGTGCAACGCTTGCCATTTTAAAAAGGGCAGAACCATACACGATTCCAACGCAAGCCTAGAAAGATTACTCCAAAGCCATGCAAGCTCAAAATTTCAGTTGTTATAAAACATAAGAGTACATTTACACAAAAACATTCAGATATTCTTTTCAAATGGTCAGAACTCCAGTTCTGGTGAGTGGGGCATATATATATGCTAGTAGCACATTGTGTGTGTTCAAATCATCCTAATCTCATCTTTGTATAGCTGGTCTGGCATCTTTAGCAGCCACGTCCTGCTGTTTGGCCATTGGTTACTTCTAGATTTATATGAGCCCTCCTGTCCCACTACTGTGGCTCTTGCTGTGATTCGTACTTATTCTTGTTCTTCACTGCATCCGACGGTGCCCACACACGAGCAAATGCATGCCCTGGATTTTTGTTCTTGGAATTTTTCTGGAAAAAAAATGGTCTTACTGGCTTTGCAAGCTAGGCCAATTGTCCATGGTATCCCCACAATTTATGCTCACTTTGGTGGATGTTTGATGCTGTCATGCTCAAACTCGACGTGTTTTCACATTGTTGCGCGTTGCAAAATGCGACTATTCGAGAGCAAGAGTGTTGTACGCATATGAATACAATATTTATCGCAACTAACAGGGAAAACAACAGGTTTCATTCTTGTTACTCATCAGGCATTCCCCTACTAGTTTTCGCGAGAATTTCATGGAAATTCAGCATTGCATAAATTGCAGGTATATTTTTACACAGAGGAACAAACAGTTCATCCCAGCAAAAGAATTGCCACTTGCCACTTGCAAATGTGAAGAGCATTGGTGGGGTGTGATCCTGCTCGGATCACTCACTCAGCTCAGCTCACTCACACTAGCATCAACTGGTGAATGGTGATGCGGACGGGCGAGGGTACAGGGGCCATGTGGCTGGCCTGACCTACGGTAGGACAGGACACAAAACTATAGAGCTGTGCAATAGTGCTACACTTAGCAGGGCTGCCTTTCGGTTGGTGCAGAATACGCAAGAGGAAACACCGGGTGAGTCATCGTTCACAATGGAAGAGGATGAGGGAGATATGATCTTTGTTCTTTCGGAAAGAACAAGCTGGCAATGATGCATGATGTTACTTTGCGCAGCCTATTGCTCATGAAATTATGTATTTTTTTCAATAATGGAATATATAAACTGTTGAAATATTAAGTGAATTATGCTTTCAAGAGCTTAATACTTTAATTTTTGAGTGAACTAGTTGTTACGTATAATCAAATACTCTTGGGCTCTAATTGAAATTTGCACACGACCATAATGGTTGCATCGACACAAGTAAACATAAAAGAAAACAACAAACAAAAATTATGTCAAGCAACTCGTAAAGTTGAGCTACTGATGTGGTTTATATCTATATTGTTAGCAGTTTAAAAACCAAACTTAAAAAATAGACTATAATTAAAAAAATCAAAAAGTTTCATTATTTAAATGTTAACCATAGCTAATAAACCATAAAGCAGATAATGAAATATGTAAATTTGGCGAAGAGAGCTCCATAGACACAATCTCTCCGATATATATGACCCCCAAGTTCCGTGCTAAAAGGACCAAATGATTTGGAGATCATGTGTTGATGCTTGGATTGATTGGAATCATGTTGAGAAAGACGTACGTTCCTCAAAGGAAATAGAGGAACCAAAGCGTGCTAGTGCTAGTGTTAGTGTGTACTACGATGTTCTGTGGCACTTTATTTTTTCTGGTTTGCAGGAGTTGCAAGGGTTCAACATGGAAACATAAGCTGTACAGCATTATTCTTCATGGCTTTTGGGACAATGAACATGTAGATTGAACAAATGTGATACACACCACCGACACCAAGCCATACATATACACTAGGCATTTTTAAGGATGCCTTTTTTTACGTCCTGCCTTAAGTGGTGAGCATCTAAACAATAGCTACATTGATGGCATATAGTACATGCATGTACACTCACATGAACTTAACTGTTTATACCATCATGCTCTGGTCACAGAATGTGGATACAATTTAATGGAATAAATATGGTGGTACTTTTCTAAGATAATGAATACGTACAAATGGATTTTCTTTTCTGATAGTAGATTTTGGATTTTCATTTGCACACATTCCAAACTTCCCATACGTTGTGTAGAAATTTTCTATATAAAATTTTTCTAGAATACCTTTTTAAAACAACTTTATAGTGATTAAATTATTCGTTTATACTCTCAAATAGCTATAAAAAATCACATTAATTTCAATTTATCTCAAACAGCCGAAGAAATATGGGAATATGTCCAAGGAAAAAAAAGCATTAGAATCGCCGTGGCCCCATGAAGTCGATAACACACCTTTTTTACTTTCAGAAAGACAATGTAGCTGGTGTCGATTGTGCGTTCTACACTCACCCCCTGCTCAAGAGTAACATGAATATGTTCGTGAGTTCCTTTTTTTTTAAAAAAAAAACCTTGTTTGAAAAACTAGGAAGCCCAGGTAAATTCACGGGCATCTTAATGTTTTATAAATTTTATTAGTGTAGAGATGTCAACACTTAATTTTTAAAAACATTTACTTGAAATATTGTTGATTATATTTTAAACTTATTTCTCTCAAAATTTGTTTGGGATTGCTTTATATGTTGGTTATGGTTTTGTTGCAAGGTCTCTCGGTATGCATAAAATAACTAAAACTACTTGGAACTGAACAATATTGCAACATGTAACAATAGAGATATTTCCATGTAATTGCTTGTTAATTAATACAATTTATTCTTGTTAACACGGTGGAGTTGATGCATAGCCTATTTCTTTGCTATGATTCCCTAGCATCCACGACCAATGCCACACAAGGCTAGCCATCCTCGATATGATCCATTGTGATGTTTGGACAAATATTTTTAAATTAGTTGGCTAAAGCTTATAATGAATTAAAAGATAGATGGGGAACACAATCGGATGTATAAAGATAATGACACCACCAATTTTTATGTCAAATTAAGTCTTGGTTATTTTTAATTTTTCTAGAACTTTTACTTATTAGAGTCTTCGAAAACCAGATGTATAGTTCAAAGTTACGATGATAGTCTGAAGATCGTTGTTCTATAAAATCATCATAATCAGTGCCTATATATAGCTCCCAACACGTATATGCCATGAGACAAATTAAGTTGCTAAAAGGGCTTTAGACATATAACGGTCTATTATAATTGGTCTAAACTTTAAGGTCTCTTTTTTTAAGTTCTCTTTTGAAAAAAGGAATTTGCAGAGAAATTTTATAGGATTCTAAACCTATAGAAAAAATTCCTATTTGGCCAGGGTTAGAGCTTTCCAAATCCAATGAAATCTGTAAATTTTGGAGGAAACTTAGCAGGAAATCCCAACATCTTGAAAATTTTCTTTGAGTGTATCTCATCTAATTCCTGTGTTTTCGCTATAATCTTTTCAAACCGCCATTCTTATATTTTTTTATTATCTACTACTTTGAATATGCATTCTTAGTAAGATCTTGTGTTTTTTCTATTCTCGTGTTTTACCATTTTCGTATTTCAAAGGAGACTTGTGTATTGGATGTTTTTGTTTTTTCATGGTACTTTTTAGGATTTTATCTATTTCATTACAGGTCTCAGGATGACATAATTTGTTTAGCACAAAACATAGCCAATACGGGTATTGAATTGTTCATTTAGTCATAGCCTCCAAAATACCAGCTTCGTTATTCCTCATAGTTGAACTGAAATTTATCACACACGGAGACACCACTCATTACTCATATATGGCTTTGTTGTTGTATGCTCGTTGCAAGTTGGCATCCTATTACTCATAGATCGGTTAGTGTCTCCGTTTATCTTAATTTACCACTAGACGGAAGACATAGTTGATTGATCTCAGGCCGTTAATTTCATGCAGTTAGCGCCCCATGGGTACTTGTGACTCTGCAATTGGTATATATATATATCAGACTAATATACATACAGATGCAGATGAGATGAGACGCGGGATTGGTTATGGTTTAAAATATAGTCAAATGTGTCTTAAATTGTTGATTGAATTATAAAAAAACGCTATGATTCAAATGGATAAAATAAAAAAAATTCAAAAGTTATAGACATTTAAAACCCAGATATCTCCCATGGCTCAAATGCTGATCCATCGATTTAAGCAGAAAGAACAACTATACGTTTTGGTTTTTTCCTAAGAATTTTTAGAATTTCTTGAATTTATTATAGACTTTAAGATAAGTTTTAGGAACATGATGTTTAATGTGACCACAAATTAGACATTTGATTTGATTTAGAAGACACATGTTTGTAGCTTACTATTTGTCAAATCATGGAATAATCATTAATGGGAATCAATGTACTGTTGTCCATGGAGTAGGTTAATTAAAAAGGTTAGCCGATGCATATGTGAATGCATGTATGCCGGACCTTTTTTTTTCCCAGTGTCGTTGGTGCGAGCTTGCTCTGCGGACGCACGAAACCTGTTGGTCTCTGTCCACGGCGTGCGAAGGCGAAGAATAACGTGGGACCATTGGACTGTGTAAGTTGTGATCCGTTACATGTGTATAAGATACATTCAGTGCCAGTAAATAATTGACCCACCAGAGAGATGTTTTGTTTTTTCTAAAAAAATTAGAATTATTTTATAAGACGTGACATGTGACGGCAGTAGTAATAATTATTTTTTATTATATAATAATAAATAGGTAGATAATAGATAGATATATAAATAGATAATAAATGGTACATATATTTGCCAGTACTGTAACACGCTGGCGCTACACTTTGTAGGGGAAAAAAAGGAAGAATTCGAAGGATTTGTAGACGGCGATCGATTGGCTGGATTCCATGATAAGATGATCGTACTCATGTGTAACAATCTAACAGCTAGCTTAGCCACCAAACCTGAATTAAAGCCAACCCCGGCAAGATGGGGTATGGATTACCCGTAATCTCCTTTAACAAAGTCTTCTTTCCAACATGACGTTCCTGTGTGATCTTCTTAACAAAGTCTTCTTTTCAAATTTAAATGATATATAACTATGATAGGTATGATGGGCGGCATATATCAATTGCTTTCCGATCGGCCCAATCTCTGTCTGCATTATAGTACGTACCCAGCACTGATTGAATATGTAGTTGCCGTAATCGCCGTTCAGGTCAGAAAAATTTACACTCGTCAACTCGATCGAGCATGCGATTGAGTGGATGTACCACTGGTAGTACACATAGATAAATATAGGTAGGTATGTACCATATTTGTACGTCGCTAAAAATAAAAAATTAACATAATTGTACGCCCTAAATTTAGCTAAAGATGAAAAAATAACAGAAAATATGTTATAACATTTATAATTTATTTTAGTGTAGATAATTTTGTTATATGTTTAGATAGGCCATTAAAGTTACGAGGCTCAAAATATGATGACAGGCTGGAAGGGGTTATAAACATTAGAATAAAAACTATTAGACCACTTAAGAACAACAAAGCATGATGCACAACAGTATGATACGAATAGAGACAATTAATGATAAACTTAGCACTTATAATCAGTATTACGATCGTATAGAAAAAATGTGAGAGCTAAGCTATGTAAAATTTAAAATAGCGTTGCTTAAGTGAAGGTGGGTCAAACTAAAGACGTTAAAATTGATTCAGAGGAATTCACACTTGTAAATTTACAGTTCAATAGGCTGATGTATTTATTCTAGTCAAATAGGTTGTCTAAGTTTTTTACATAATAGATATGGCAAATATGAGGTTTCATTTAGTTCGTGAGGTCAAAAATACATTTTAACATGTTGTGATAAATGCATTGTCATTTAAAAAATATTATTATATGCTTGTGAATGAATCATATCTAGTTAAGAAATGGTTTAAGACTATAATTTAAATAATTTTTAAATTATATACTAGATATATGGTGACTTAGGTACAAGCTAATCAAATTAACCTATGATGGGCCGTAAGTTATATATGATGAATATTTATCTATAAGCAAGCCAAACTGACCTATGATAGGCTATAAGTATATACTTATCATAGATAAGTTATCTATGATAGGCCATAGATATATGTGACGGGTTTGTATCTACAGCCCATCATAAGTGATGAGTCTATAACTACAATCTATCACAGATCAGTTAGACCAGCTTGAATGCGATCACTTTAAGATTTCAACCCTAAGTGATCCTATATCCACATCATCTTGTCCATATCCGCTGCCACTGTAAATCTTAGCTCTACCCAGCTCCATTACCATCAACACATGCAGCACCATCCCTAGCCTTACCCTATCGTCCTCGGCCCTTCCCTTCTCGAGCTCCAACGTCCTTCGCACCATGCCACTCGACCACCACCGCCACCATCGATGATGCCTTGAGCTCCATCGATGCTGATCCACAATGAGTCCTCGGCATCATGCCACCCGATCGCCACTACCACCATCGATGCCGCCTAGAGCTCTACCTCTGTCGGCCTGTGTTCTCCAAGATACATTAGTCCAGCTTCACCGACTACAATTCGCTAGTTAGAATTTTGACATGTGATTTGTATATGTTAGATTCAGGTAAATGCTTTACTTCTAGATTTCTATAAATTTTGATCCTAGAATATATATAGTTTGACCCTAATTAGAATTCTATAGAAAAAACTACTCCCTTCGATCAATACTTTGATTAGTCTCATTTTATATAACTTTTTTTATTTATGTAAAATAATTAAGTGGTTAAAGTTATACCTTATTAACTATTAAAAATATAAAAAGCCAATTAAGTATGTTATGAGTAACTTAATTTAAACTTCTTGTAGCATTTATATTGGTCAACTACATGTTTCTATTTTTTTTTCATATATATACTAATTGATTTTTTATGATAATATGTCTTTATAAAAGATAATATTTAAGAATTTTATAATTAACATGTTTTACTAATTAGAAATTTTATAATCGATATGTATTAGTTGTTAGCAGTTAGAATGTTTAATAACTAAGAAGCAAAGATGATGGCAAGAACAAGCAAAGCGACCTTCGGTCAAAATCTTAGGTCATAGAATCATTTGTCTAGATGTAAAGAGATGATCATCGAGGTCGATGTTGCGGGACAACCAAACAGTATACAGAGTGTCATCGGCTCCTCCAATAGCTATGGAGTGGTGGTGAGAAAGTTTTTCGATATCCTCTAAAATATTATTGTTTATTTAATTGAGAGGTGTAATATATAATTAATATTAGATATTATGTTATAAATTAATAATTATGTCTATTTTTATATATGTATTGTGAAATGGATGTATTCATGATAATTAAAATTATCTTGTACCATCACTTCTTTATACATGGATAATGTAATATTTAATTTTTCTTTTCAATTTAATAAAATAATAGGTTTTTATTACAATCATTCGTGTGAATATAGGCAATAAGTATATAATTTTTGTAAGTTTGTGCTCTAAGTATGAAAGGACTTGAGAAATATATGTGTATATATATGTTTTTAATAAATATGAGAAATATATGTTTGTTGATACATATGTAATTGTGGATGTGAATTGGATATGTAAATTGTGGATGTGAATTGTAAATATGAATTGAATGAGTAAATATAAGGTCTGGATCTAGGATCTAGCAATAGAGCATGGTTAGCCATTTTTAAAACTTCCAATAAATGAATTATTATTTTTAAATATCCACATCATTATCAGGTCTTTAGAGAAACTGTTATAGGAACTACTACTAACGGATTATATAAAATACTTATTGAAGATCCATTATCTCTAACGTATCATAATATATCCTAAGATGACTGTTACATCTGATAGTATTTTACTAACAGATGTGATTTATGGTTATATGATAACAAAGCTGATATATCTTACATTTTTCTTACAATTCATCACAGGGGTATAGTTATCTCTTATGAGATTTTATCTGTCATAGGTACGTGAGTCATTAGCGCGAGTATCGCTTTAGGTTGATCGATCTGTTGGTGCGTCGTCTTATTAGAAAGTCAGACGCCGATCGATCTCGTCGCGCACGTCAGAAACGCGCGATGTCAAACAGTCAAACACGTACCGTACGTAGCCGGCCTAATGACCAGATTTGTTCGGTTTAGTTTCCAGGAAACGTACGTACGTTCTCTCGCTGATGAAGCAAATATACTAGCAGTATGTGTGATATGCCGAAGAAGCGTTGGAAGCAAATATACTAGAACTCTCGGGCGTTGTTTGTACCTTGTACGTTCTCTCGCTGAAGAAGCAAATATACTACCAGTATGTGTGATATACCACCTGTATATCTGTTTGGTGCACCGTACACTTGCGTGGTCATCCATCCGTATCCCATCTCTCACGCTTAAAAAATGAGTCATTTTTGGCGATACGTACAAATCAGAATCCACGGCTAACCGATCTAGGGAATTGTTGAATTCCTCGGGACAGTTGAACTGATTAATTATGAAATAAACGTGACAAAGTTGGTTGGATGTATGTGACTGATTGGTATGGTCCCTCTCCCTCACTTCAATCGTAGAGGCGACCAGCTACTGTCACTAGTTTAATCTGAAGGGTAGGGCAGTGCAGATCGATCCATCAGAGACCAGAGTCTCATCTAGTTATATAAAGTATCATGCTAATGACACTGATAATGACAGTCACCACATGGATTATGTGCTGTCTTTGAGGAATCAGGATAATTAACCATGTGATTAGGAGTAATGATGACCACCTTTGTTGTCGGTTGTGATAGGTTAGGAGGTAGCAGAGCGTATAGAGCATCTGTCTGTCCGCTTGTAATCTGTACAGCGACGTCGTAGCTGACATGGCTTGTTTGATCATATCAGTCCGATCTGATCCGATCAGGTCTCTGTACGTAGGGTTTGTTCCTTTGTTTCGTAGAGCATTTGCATTTTGCCTCCCTGCAGATTTCTATAGGGAAGAATCTGGTTTAATTATAGTTTTGCTTTCAGTTTGGTTGGAATGTCATCATTATTTGGATGGAGCATATTGATTAGTTGCGGGCCAATGGAAATCGAAATTTCGCGATGGGAATTATTGCGTAGTTTGATTGTGCATGCCCAATCAATTCTTCAGAAAATAGGTTATGCGTGTCCAACTAAAACCGGCACGTACTGCCTGCCTACTGCGAGTCACACAGCTAGCTAGCCCCTAATTCTGGGTACTGAGAGACACCAGGTGGAGTCCCAAAATGCAGCATTGATCACCACCGGCGTTTCATCAGGTCGTCAGAGCATCTCTAAGAGAGTAATCATCTGACTGGCTAAATCAGATCTTAACAAACTTGGAGAAAAACAAGCCTCTAACAAACTGGCCATTAGACTTAC
Source organism: Oryza coarctata (assembly GCA_030770085.1). Taxonomy (NCBI): domain Eukaryota; kingdom Viridiplantae; phylum Streptophyta; class Magnoliopsida; order Poales; family Poaceae; genus Oryza; species Oryza coarctata. The sequence continues at coordinate 15,218,138 of CM061471.1, forward strand.
CAAGCCAAATCGCTGGCCAAACTTGGCCAGCCTCTATCACTTGCCATCCCCTTTCAAACCCCCTCTTCTCTCTTCCTCCTCTCTCGATCACCACTTGCAGCAGCCAACGCCATCACGCGCGAGCTCGGAGCTCCATCTCCAATGCTACTGCGTGCGAGCTCCACCTTGACGCGCCGTGAGCTCCATCCCCAGCGTTGTCGCATACGAGCTCCATGTCCAGTGTCGCCGCGTCCATCGCCAGCGCGGCATACCCGGCGCCGCCCGCGAGATCGCCCGCACGAGCGTTGCCGCATCCGGCTTTCACCCCGACGAGGTGGCCGCTACCTCTTCTTCCAGGACGAGGTGGTGAGGTCGTCGCCGTCTCTGGTGCTTCCGCCCCTTCTTGTGGCCGTGCAGCACGCCGTCGTGGATGAGGTGGCGGCCGCCTCCTGCCGAGCTCCGTCGCTTGGCGCCCTCTCTGCCTTGCCCCAGCCGAGAATCACCGCCTCCGTTACCGCTGGCCAGCTCACCTCTCCAACGCCGCCCATCGACTGCCTCATCCTCTCCGGCGCCGGCCGCCTTACCTCCATCGCCGCCATTGAGAGCGCTCCTGCCACCCCGCCCTTCTCCTTGCCTCCGCCAGCCGGATTAGGCGCGAAGCAGCATGGCGTGACGGTGGCGGCATTGACGGTCACCCTGCCCTCCACCTCACCTCCAGCTCCCGTGCGATGGGTGGGGCCAGGGGGTGGGTAGGGAAGGGAAAAGTCTAAAGGGAGGGAGAAAGAAAAGAGAGGCTTGTTGATTGGAGAGTGTAATATAGAGATTATTGGAGCGAAATGCTCTTTAATTTTTTTAAACTAGTCTAATAAATAATTAGAGAGTAAAAATAACAGCTTCGTTGAAGCTGCTCTTAGGCACACAGATTAGCTAATGGCTGGGCCTTAACTAAAATGATGGTGCACTTCCTACTGCTACGACGGTGCTACCGTTAATCCACTAGGGGAAGAATCCGTGACACGTGGGGGCGCTACGCCCTCAGCCATGTATCATCCCTTGGCCGCTCTCGCGCGAGTGGTGCGGTACGGGCGAGCTGGCGCCCGCGTTGGCCGGTAGTACGCGCGGCGCGCGGCTCAAATCGGCGAGGCGGGCGAGCACGGCGCCAGCTGCCTGCCTGCTCGTGCAGTTTTTGTGCATCGTGCTCGTGCTGCTCCTGGCACAGATCAGATGTGAAAAAGGTGCTAGCTTTGACCGACCGTGGCCAATGAACCGGTGTGTGGGATGGGAGGCCATGTGAAAAGTTGCAGTCGAGGACGGTGATTTCACCCCCTGTACGTTTAACCTGTGGGCGGCCTTGGAACGGCTCGCTCTCGTCTCGTGCGCCTCAACTCCGGTGGTGGTAGTACTACGCTGTGTTGGGCCTGTTGGCTTACCATGTTTGGATTCTGACGAGCCTGATGCTGTTTGTGTCTGCATTTTCTGACGACGGTTCGAAGCTAAAACTCGCAATTTAGCCCGTGTCAGCCGTACAACTGGCCTAACCTGACGTTGACGGAAGCAGGTACAGGGGGTTTAATTAGCGACTCCATGGGGCCAAATAATAGTAGTAGGAAGTACTACTACCATCAAGACAGAAAGTATTAAGCCCGCTTTCGATTATGCTTAGATGCAGATTAAGTGCCGGCATGCAAAACAACTAGCATATAATCAATTAAGTTTTAATTATTAAAAACTTAAAAATAATTTATTTGATATTTTAAAATAACTTCAAACACACGTCACGGTTTAGTGGTTTGAAAAGCGTGTTAACAAATAATACTGCTATAAATATTTAATTACAACGATGTAATCAAGTAAGTAATTTAAGAGAAAAACTTTATTTGAAGTTTAGGTATTAGTAATCTTTTCTATATTACATATATTTATACTCTCACATGCATTACTTTTATTATTTGTTGAAATTGTAGATGACTAACACTAATTAGTGCACGCACTGTACAGTATGTCCGTATGCATAGTGGATTAGTGGGTGCGCGCGCGTGTTTTCCTAGAAAGCCGCTAGCTACTCCAGAAGAAAAGGGCGCTTGTGTTTGCATGGCCACTCGCTCAACCAGCAGACAGCCATATAATCAACTAAAAATAACGGAGCAACTTTCTGTTACGCGGAGAGTCTGGTTCGTCGATGTAACTATGTAATATTTGAACGAATATTTGCAAGTCTTTGTGTGGAAGATGGACGAAGATGGACTCTAGTAGTTTTCCCTCGTCTGTGGCGCTATCGAACGATGCGGAAAACAAGAAGAAAAAAAGTTTATTTTATGTCTTAACTGTGGAGTATAATATATCTTTTTTAATCGTAAAATCATATATATATAACAGGGATGGGCGAGGCGTGAGCAGCTCGCATGGATGATGGGTGAGATGAGAGAGGGGAGAGAGAAAGAAGATTGTAGTCATAGGTCTTATTTTATTTTTTTCTATGTCAGCTAATGTGTCCAATGAGCAAACTGTCATCGAAATTAAACCGATATTAATAATTAAGATAGACGCTTTATTCGATTTTATGGTTGGGACAGGTAAATTAAGAGGGACTTTTTCCCGAGAAAACGAAAGGAGAAGGAAGCAGTTGTTGCGCTCTGCCAAGAGCAGCGCACGCGCTGTGGAAGTACCAAGCGGGCTAAGTGCGATGCGAGCGAGAAGCGCGCGACGCACCGAGAGGCCGAGCGTTCGAGGCCACGTACGTACGCGGAATTAGCTTCTCCGCGAACGGGAACGGCCGCGCTGCGGGGCTTGCACGTCGTCGGCCCGTCCTATTTATGGCCCTGTTATTTTGTAATTAAAATGTATATTTTAGTTTAGTTTTTTTATTAAGTTTTGTGTAAAAAAAATTTTATATAGAAATTATTTAAAAATATTAAATATATCCATTTTTCTCGTTTAAGTGTCCGAACTTTATTTTCATATTCATCTTCACTAGAACACCTTCTATGTGGTTAGTTTTTTGGTGGACTCGTCGCTCGTGTTGGGCGCAAGCGCAGAGGCGCAACGAGCCGAATGCGGCCATGGCTTCTCCCCCGAAACGGCAGCTCGGGCACGGTGCAAGCACGCCGCACGTTGACGGCCCGTCATATTCTTGGGCTAGTTTTTTTGGGTGGACTAGTCGCTCGTGAACTGGCGGGACAAGATGGTTGGGCCGATGTTCCGTTTCAGAGAATTTTTTATTTTTATATTTAATTTTTTAAAAAATTATATATATATTTGTTTTCAAAAATTATAGAAATATACTCCTTACACCCTCTAAAGTGCGTTTTTTAAATAGAAGAGGGAGGTAAAATCTTTTATTTGCATTCAGACCTTTCTCATTGGTTTTAATTTCTACATAAATTATCACTGCTTATTTGATACTTTAAATAATTTTAAATAAAAAAATTGATAAACTTGTAAAAATATATTTTATTTTTTTAACAAATATTTAGACATCTAAACGATCTTAAATGGAAAAGTTGTTAACCACAAAAAGTTGTAGTCTCCTCAAGCTCTTTGATATAAAGTTGGCAAGCTATAAAAATTTGTATTCAAGCCCCTTCTCGCCTAGAGGGCAATTTTTTTTTAAAAAACATCCTAGAAAGCATTAGTGGTATATTTATGGGTATATATATATATAAAATCCACGTTTCAGACGTCCCGGCTTGCATGTTGCATCGTGAAGGCTGATGGGCCTGGAATGGCTCTAAGTGCAGTACTGCAGTGTGACTGGGAGCGATCAGCTTCGCGCTCGATTCCGTGGAAAAAAGACGAAGTGGGGCGTCGACAGCAGGATTCGCACATGCGCAGGCAAAGCCCAACAGATTTCGAGCCTGTCTCCTTAACCACTCGGACATATCGACGTCTTCACAATATTCTGTTTCCAGAGATATTTATAGAGACATTCTATCTGTTCATTTGTACAGGTCGCATTTCTTTTGCCGAATTATTCTATCTTGCACCGATGCACGCCGCCAACTTGAAATCCTTTTCTTTTCTTGCTCTTTTAGTTTCATCCTCTTTTGCTATCTTCTTCAAGACTACAAGGTGGTGATAAAGGGGACACACAAGCCCCCCCCCCCCCCCCCCCCACCCCCCAACACACACGTACATGTGCAGTTTCTCTCCAACTTCATCTCCGAGTAAAAAAGGCACAAAGGGACCCGCTGCCTCCTCTTTTCACTAGATATAATCATCTTCAGACTTGATTTGATATATTTTTGTGCAGCAATTCAGAACCGATCGATTCAATGCCCCAACCAACCAATCCAGTCTAATCCTCCTGTCCACCCCCAAGTGTTCTTCTGCTCGTGTGACAATCTCCATTCTTTAATTTCCCCTTGGTTCCATCTGGTCTAGGCTTTTGCCTAGCACGTCCTTCTGCCATGCCTTGTCTTTGCATGATCGATTTTTATGCTCATCTATAGTCCAATACATTGAGAACCATCTCTTTTTTTTTATCTGATGATTTCTTCATCTTTCTTGGAGGCAGCCTTGAGGTTTTCTCTTTATTTCCCAGGACTGAAGATTGCTTGTGATGGGGATACTTGTGCAACGTAAAGCTGGAGCAAGAAGTCCAGGTTAAGATTTTGTTTAGTTTCAACAATTAGTTTGGATTAATCTTTCTTCCATTCCTTTGATTCTTGGGTGATCAGTGCTCGCAACGAAATCTGCATTCCCAAGAACAGATGTGGTGAGGGGATTATATTGTACATATCGATCAAAGATGCACGGAAGTGTATGTCCTTTGAGATTTGTAAACTAATTGTTGAACATGACAAGGAGTGTATCTGAATATGGCCCTCATTGATGCTAGCTATTTGTCCTCTTGAACCAGTGCTCTCAAGGCTAAAACAATTGGCGTGCTGAGATGTAAGTAGTGGAAGCTGCACTTCAATCGTGCCCCCAATTACTCGCTTTGGAGGCAAGATTATGAAATTACAGTAGCCTTGCCATATTTTATCTAGATATAATAGATATTGTTCAGGGAGAGGAGACAACGACAAAGCAAGTTCGTACAGGAAAGAGCAATGCTATGATAAGGATGGTAACTTCAGAATTAGATGCCTAATCATTAGTTTACTGTAGTATCGCCTCGGTTAAAAATAAAATTTAACATTTTCTCCTAATAAAAAAACTGAAAAATCGTATTTTTAGAATTTGGATAGAACTATTCCATCGCTAAATAAATTATAGGCATAGATCTGTAACTTCGATGAATTAATTAAACCCTAATTAATTAATAATATAATATTCGAAAATAATTGACCACCAAACTTTTCAAAATAAAAAACACTTTAGATCCAAGAAACAAACAGAGAAAAATAAATCAAAATAAAATTGACTGTAGGCATGTACAAAAGTGAATGAGAAAGAAATTAATTATCACACTAATTTTCTATAAACTTTATCTTTATTTATAATTATAAAAATTCTAAAAAATTCTTTGAAAAGTCATAGGCATGTACAAAAGTGAATGAGAAAGAAATTGATTATCACACTAATTTTCTGTAAACCTTATCTTTATTTATGATTATAAAAATTCTAAAAAATTCTTTGAAAAGTCATAAACCCTCTTTTTTAACTAAAATAATGAGAAAATTATAAAGAAAAAGACCTTAGTGTCTATATCACTACTCGGTCTATTATCAGCCGCTAGATTCGAAATCAACGCTTTAGATTGTACCAACACACGAAACTCCATAGAGTCTGATGCGCTTCCGTAGAAAATCTCGTTGCCTTAGCCAGCCACGCTACCTGCACCAACCATAAGTCGACACCTGTCCCTACGGATTGCTTACGTCCCCACGCGTGTGCCCGCTTGCACCAGTCACCGCAATGCCAGGCCTACCGGTTAGCCATAGCTCTCTGTGCTCTTGCGTGCTCCCGCGCTCAATCCAGCCAGCGCCACATCAGGCCCGTCTATCAACCACACAGTGCCCCTGCGCTAGCTCATGCTCGAGCCTGCTATGCCGCTTTCGTGACGCCGACCCATTACGTTGGCCTATAAGCTTTCGGCCTACTAACTTTCAGCCTTCTTTACCATATCAACCCAAAATTCCTTCAATTCTTTAGCAATTTTTCATTTATTTTTGGTATTTAATACGTGCACACATATAAAAAATATTTTTTAAACACAGATTCTTACATGTTAGTATATACACAATTACCACACTTTCATATTAATAATTTTAATATAACTCAATTATACAATACCAATTTTAATATAAACCAATTTTACTAATTTTAATATATACTAAATTTTCTCATTACTTTTGATTTCACTCTCCCTTAATAAAAATTTTATAACATTGAATAGTGAACATTAGCATTACCTTTTAAATAAATTAAAATTTGTGTATACACTCTCTTCCCCTTTTTAATAATATATTCATCAAGAATACATGAAAAATAAAGTTTTTCAAATCTTGTATCAATTTTAATTTTTTTTATTATGAGCATTACAAATCATCAATATAAATAAACTTGCACATGTCATGCTAAAAGTAATTTGTAATCTCATATCTGTACACATGTAATGTAAATTAACATAAATAAAAAATAAGTGTAATTAATAATTTATTGCAAGACATGATATTTCCTTATCAATTATTTCAAAACTTGCTAATATTAAGATGATTCATTTTATTGGTGATTTTTAAAAGATTGAGAACTGGTTTTAATCATGATATAAATAATAAGAAATTATACGCACCATCAATCTTATTTTTCAACCCAGTTAATCTTATGCCTTTCTATAATTACATGGAATCGGATTTTGGTTATACACAACTTTTTTCATGTATACCAAAATAATAGTAAGCAATCTCATTAATAAAAAGTGTGACAATGCATATTTTCTTAATCTTTCTCTTATTTTTCATAGCACATAATTTTAATTTTTCTCATATCTATTTTTATAGCATATTAGTACATTTAAAACAAGATAGTATAAAGACTTAGTTTATCATTCTATTTAGTTAGCTATGCAAAGACCAATACCACAGAGATAGAAACACGAAAGCACTCATACTAAAAATTTTACAAATGGTTGATAGTCTCCTCAAAATAGTCTCATAGAATGAAATAACTCTATGATCTCTCTAAAGATGAGCAAAACGAGATGAATCCAAAGGTTTTATGAAAATATGTGTTAATTGATGTTTAGTATCCACATGATGAAGCATCAGAAGTAATTTTTCTATCAAGTCTACACTCTCCAAAATCAACATTAGAAAAAGCTCTTGAACTAATACATTAGGATATAGTTATTTATATACTAAAATCTTTAGTGCTATAAACACGTGAGACATCTTGAAATCATGCACATAAACATATCACAAATTATATATCCAGTCATGAAGCAACAAAATACAAAAATGAACCAATCATACCCCTATACTCCTTTTCATCAATCGGCTCACCATCTTCATCAGGATCAAGTGTACATGTTACTTTCATATGTTATAATGTGTTTATAATTCTCCATTCTAAAATGAGATAGAATGACTGTTGTATACTTACTTTGTTTCTTTTGTTTGTTTGATTTGTAATCCAAAAAGTACATCAATTTGTCATCATACTCATCTCAATTTCACTACTTATAGTTCTGAAAACTAAAACACTAAAGCATGAGAATGACAACCAATGATAATATCATCCACATAAATCTGAATAAATAATTGATATTGCCTTGCTTAAGAACAAAAAGGGTTTTGTCTACTTTTTTCATAGTAAAGCCCTTCACAAGTAAAAAGTTTTTCAACCTATAATACCATGCTTTTAGGGCTTGTTTTAAATTATATAAGGCTTTAAATAGTTTAAAAATATGATTTGGATATTTAACATTTTTAAAACCAGATAGTTGCTTAACCTAAACTTTCTCAGTGATAAAACTATTTAGAAAATCACTTTTTACATTTATTTGATAAATTTTAAAACATTTATATGCAAGAAAGGCTAACAAAATTCTATAGACTTTAAATCTGGCAATAGGAGCAAAGGTTTTATTAAAATCTAGGCATTGTAATTGCGTAAAACCTTAAGCTACCAACCTACCTTTGTTTTTAACAACTACTCCATGCTCACTTTATTTATTTTAAAAATCCATTTAGTTCCAACTATAGGATAATTAGGAGGTGGTGGTATAAGTTTCTACACTTTGTTATGTTTAAAATTTTCTAACTCTTCATGCATTGCATTGTTCCAAATTTCATCAGTTAATGCGTATAATATATCTTTGGGTTCAATTGATGATATAAAAGCTGAATAAGTACAAGAGTTTGGATTATTAAACCTAAAACATGTTGCCCTTTCATGAAGATTACCAATGATTTATTGAGCTGGATGTCTTCTCTGAATGTGCAAGAGAGTTGTAGTTTTAGGAACTTCATTTTGTTTAATTTGATGTTCTATTTGCACAAAAGATGTTAAATCTTAAGAATGATCTGTTGTTTGTGAAGTTATGGTAGGTGTTGGAATCATTTCAATTGATTGTGTGGGAGGAACAAAAGCTTCATCCTTACCATATTCATCAACAAAGATATTTTCCCCCTATGTACCTATATCTATAGCCATAACAATTGAAGTACAAGTATCTTTAGAAGTTATCTTTTCAACGTGCAATGCTCTTGTGAGAGAAGAGAACCAATTCTTGGCACCGGAGATATGACGTGAGTATGTGAAATCCACTAGCCAAATGTTCTCCTTCCTCGCGTAAAGTGCCTATATAGAAGAAAATAATGTCGAGGTTTTAGTACTGGAATTAGTAATATAACATTTATCAATCCAGTACTCAGATACACGACGTACACCAATAGACATAACACAATTATTTTTATATAAAGATTTAGATCTATTATTACTCATGTTAGTAGAAACAAAAAAACATGAATTTCTCAAATTATGCCATGGCTTAATCTTTTCTCTTATTTGTTGCTTAGCAAGTTTAAAATAAAATTATACTTTATGTCCATCTCTATTATAGCGAGTGCAATTATAATTAACTTTATATTTACTTTTAGAAATAGAAACAACCCTGGTACTAGTTATGATTGTAGATGATATGTTATCATCAGATCTAAAGATTGTCTTTTAGGTTTATTATCTTTTTTAATTATACCACTACCAAGTGATTTAATAATAGTTAGAGCATGGATTTTAGAATAATCATAAGATTATAACCTTAACCTGTTTTAAACTTTTGATAACTGGTGTTTTGATTCAAAATTTAATTCAAACTTTTAGTTCCCATATTTTCTTACGATTAATCAATATGCTTTAGAAGAGTGTCATATTTTTTATAAGAGATATTAAAACTTATCTTTTTACCATAATTAGATAATGAAAGAATATTATAAGTAGTAATATCATGTTTTAATTGTGCAATTTTAACATCAGTATCTTTCAACTTCAATCAACTACACAAACATATTTATTATTTTTCTTTTTTAAGCTTAATATCCTTTAAAGTAAAAGCATGTATATCCCTCAGAAAAATAAATTCAGCATAAACTAAGTTGCATAATTAAGAATTTTTAAGTCTTATAATTTCTACATTTAATTGTTTAACCAAAGCATTTTATTTCTTATTTTTTTATCTCTCTTCTATAATAAAGTACTAAGTTTTTTAATTGCACAAACTAAATTATCATAAAAATGTTCTAAGTCATTGTCACGGTTGTTGTCGATGTTATTATTGGTAACACTTTTGCTACTTGCCATCATAGACCAATTAATTTTTTCTTTCCTCTAGGGTAGTTTCATCATTACTCTCGGTATCCACATTGCTTAAATTTAGCTGTTCAATAGTAGAAAGAACACAATACACTATATTCTTGTTCAAATACCTCTTATTGGTGCTCTTGAGTGTTCAAATACCTCTTTTTGTCATTCTCTAACATGGCTTCCTCCTCATCTTCATCTCTAAGAATTCTTGATAGAAATTTTAGACATTTTAGATGAAAGTGATTAAGTGAGACACATTCAAAACATCTTTGAGATTCTCCACTATTTGCTCGTCTTCTGGATTGAACATTTTATAAAGCTCTTATGAAGCGAGTGGAGAGGAGTGCCAAATCATCTTTAAAAAGTTGTTTTAGCTATTTATCAGTCAGTGAAGACAAAGAGGACAAAGCATAGCTAGATGAAGAGTTATCACAAAAAGAGTTGCTAGTTTGTCAAGTTAAAGCCATTGATTTATTAGATATATTTTTTCTAGCAAAAATATTTAGCTCATGAGTTCTCAATTTAGAATAAAACATATCTAATGTAAGTGTACTCATAGTTGTAGATTTTTTAATTGGTGTTACTTTCATCTCATATATAGATATACCTAAAGCTTCTTGTAATTGACTAGAATTTTTAGCCTTAGAATATAAAATATTAATAGACCATATGTTGTTAATCTTACTAAAACGAGCAAATAAATCATTAAGAGATTAACCAGTTTTTATCTCAAAACGCATGTATTCCTTTTTATTCATGTGACGTACCTCTTTTTTTATTGTGTTTGACCCTTCGTGACAATCACAAAGTGCTATCCATACATCATGTGCTAACTTGAGATATACCATACGGTTAAAATCGCTTCTTCCAACCTCTTGAATAATCAAATTCCTCATCTTGCGGTTAGCCTCTACCTACGACATGTTCACTGTTGTCACATGTAATTTTCAAGAACTTGATATGGCTTGTACATTTTCTCCTATATTGCAAAGGCTTGAGTTTAAATGCATGCCTCTATCTTAGCCTTCCAAAACTAATAATCAACACCATTGAAAACACAAGGTTTTATAGAATAACTATCCATCAATATATTTTCTAAATCTAGTAAAGATCAATTAGAAATGATAATAAAATAAATAACCTCGCTCTCGTACCACTTGTGAATGGTTGTGAGAGTCAAAAATAAAAATTAACGCTTCCCCTTAATCATAAAACCAAAAAAACCGTGTTTTCAAAATTTGAACAACACATTATTTCATTGCTAAAAAAAATTTAGCTATAGATCCGTAACTTTGATCGACCTAGAATTTTGTCAGAATAAATTAGATAAAATTTACAAACAAAGCCAACTAGAATTACATCAATTGAGCTCCTGGATCTCGAGATATTAACAAAGCAAAATCACTAAACCAAAGATTAACATAAGTTAATTAAACCCTAATTAATTAATAATGCAATATCTGAAAATAGTTAACCAACCAAACTTTTTGAACATTAGAAAAACACTCTAGCTAGATTTTAGATCAAACAAACCAATTCAACTCATAGAGAAAAACAAATCAATATAAAATCAATCACTAGACATACTTAAAAGTGAACAAGAAAGGATTAATTGCCACACTAATCTTCCATAAAATTTAACTTTATTACCAAGATTGTAATTCTAAAATCCATATGAATAATCCTAACACTTTACCCTCTTTTTATTGCCCAAAATAATTAGAAAATCCCTAAGTAAAAAACCACAATACTCTTTATAGCCAGTAATTAGCCTATTCTTAGCCATGAGATTTAAAATCAATGATATAGATTACGTCATATCATCAGACACATGGAGGTCTATAGAGTCCAACATGCTTTCACAAAAAAATCCTACTGTCCATGCTACCCACACCACTTGCACCATCCATGAGTCGACGGTTGTCTCTTTAGGTCGCCTATGCATGCGCATGTGCGTCTAGTCGTGCCAGTCACCGTAATGCCAAGCCTACCTATCAATCGTAGCTCTCCATACTCTCACACGTGCCCATACTCGCTCCAGCCACTGCCACGCTAGGCTTAACTGTTAGCCACACAGCGTCCCGACGTGAGCCCGCGCTTGCTTGTGCTTGCACCTACTAGGCCACGCCATCGGCCGTTATACCATCCTACTAGATTTTGGTTTGCTTGCTGCATCATCCTGTTCCATTAGCTCAACTTGTCAGCCTACTCGCTCATCATCGTTAGCCCACTCCTAGCTGATCACGCTCGTACTATTTAATCGGTCTAGCTGCGCTTTCGGTTCGTTACTATAGCAAATCTTAAATTTATTAATTTTCATGAAAAATTTCTCCAATTTTTCTAACGATTTTTTATCTATTTTTAACAATTAATATCTATACACATATTAAAAAAATATTTTTTAGTTACGGATTATGATAACCTGACCAATGTTAGTGTAGATACACGCTAACGATATTTAGTTAATATAACTTAATTAAATAATATTAATTTTAATATAGATTAATTTTATTAATTTTAATATATACTAATTTTCATCATTTTAGAACTTACCAACTTACTAATCAATCGGGTCAGGTGTAGTTGTAGTAAACAGACCATCCAATTTAAAGGACCTATACTCACTTTGCCGGTAGACACAACGCCGTCATTGTAGATGTACTGATGATTACTACGGTAGCTTCGTTGTAAACTACCATTTCTGAAAAGTATAACACGTCAGATTAGCAGTTGCACTGACAATTGAGACAACTTTTTGAGCGGATCTGATGGTTCCCAAGAGGATCCTAAGTGAGATTTTTAACGCATCTGGATTGCATGGGATGGATTTGAGCAGCATGGGCTCCGAGTATCTTACTGTTCAAGTAGTCCAGACTTGTAACTGAAGACAAAGAATTGAGGAGGGGTGTCCAGGAGAAAACTACACCCAACTGTGTGTTTTATTATCCAAAATCTAGTTGAATGTTGGTTAGGAGATGGAGTCCTGGGGCAGCATGCACTTACTTCCCCAGACAAAGTTATTGACATGTTGGGATGCATCATCCATCTCTTATGACAGCAACCTCTCTGCGTTATAGTTTAATCTCTTTGTCCTAAAATAAATTAACTTTTATATACGAATACAAGAACCTTGCATTGTACATATACTTAAGGTGACAAGAACTGACAAGGCGATGGCATTGAAATGATTGAATGATAGAGATGCTTAAAGTGCATCACTTTTCTTCACCTGCTCTTGCAGTAATTCTGATAATTAGATCATGCATGGTACTAGTAGTATTTGTCTGTCAAAATTAGTAGTACTCCAGTTGATGTGTAGGCCAGAGACTCGGATGGACTAAAACATGAACAGATGAGGAGTGTACAACGACCATGTGGTTGCAGATGATCCATAGAGCTGCTGGCAGTAGGACCCCAGTTGCCTTGGAGTCTCAAAAGGCCATGCTTCCCTGTCTTCCTTCTCCCATCCTACCACACACGCTCACTCACTCACAATAATAAGAAGCATCTCTTGCTTCTCATCACAACAAGCATACACTGTCCTGTTTTTTTTTCCTTGGAAGCAAAGAAATGTGCTTTGCTTATCCATCCCCCAATATCTCTCAAACTCAGCCCACTTCATTGTCAATTCTGAATCTGTAATCACATTGTATTCTTAATCTTATAAACTGGTATCACATCACATGCAGAGAGATGTGGTGCTAGAAATGGATGAATTCTTGGCAGGGACAGTACACTGCCAATTACCTGAATGACCTGGCATGCACCATTATTTGCATATCTGATTGGATCCTGCACAAGGCCAGAGTTCCATTCTTTTTATGAACTGCTTTCTCCCCTTTTCCTTCCTTTAGCTTTGCCTTTTGTTGGGCCCTTTGAATCATTTCATCCTCCTCTCCTACTACATCCTCTCTTCACGAACCTACAATTACCACAGTCTTAGGATCATGTGGGCTGCTACAGAGGGTTCATGGGGGTGAGTAGCCACCCTTTTGAGGTGCCCAAACATGATCCTGGGATTTTTTTTTGCCCGCATTCTTGCAGCTTTCCTGCTCATCAAACTGTTGCTGAAATCTCTTTTTATCATCTGCTGTGATTTCTGTAGAAGGTTACCCCCCACACTCTTTTTGTTCTTCGACCTTTTCCTTTTGCTCCTCCCCATCTTGACCACTCCACAATGTTGCCACCACCACCATTTCCCCAGTGACCGAGATCTCCCTTTTAAGTAGAAGAGACAGCCAAGGCATTGCTCATCTTGTAGGTTCTCGTCATTTTGAGGCAAACACTACTTGGGCTCAGGCACTGCAAGAGGCACCGGCAAATAGGCCATTGCTGCTTCTTGTGGCTGCTGCAGGGAAGGAAGTACCAGTGCTAAAGGTGAGCTTCTTTTGCCTGCAATTTAGGTACTCCTGACTACTACTGGGTTCACGAATGAGTACCGGATTTCAGACAATCTTTCTGTTACTCTGTTCTTTCCAATCTCTTTTTTCAGAATGCTTTTCAGCTTTACTCTTCATGAACATGCATTATGATTTTTCCCCCAGATTGATTCTTGATTAATGTTTCAAATATGAAGACCTACGTGGTGATGTGGCGATGACATAGCGTTGTGGTTCGGATAGCCACAGTGCAATGCTTAATTAGTTGCTTATCCAACCACGCATCGTGCTGCATTTTTTCATTTCTGTTGGCTCTTCACATGTACAATGTGACATCTCTTTCACAAGCGGCACATGCGCCTGATGGTCAGTTTTTGGCAAAGCTCGACCGTATCTGACGCCTGCATTTCCTCTACCAGCCAAGGCGGGCAGGGGCAGCGCAACGACGAGCTCGGATAAAATTCGTGGAATAATCCAAGAATCACACGAGCGAGCATGAGTGGCTTCGCGGGGCAGAGGTCGGGGCCGTGGATGGGGGACGCCGCCGGGTCGGAGAAGGCGGGCGGAGGCGACGTCAGGGACGACGCTGGAGGTGCGGCATCGGCGGCGGCCAAGGGACTCGGCGATGCGTCCACGAACGCCAGCGCCATCTCGTTCGGCTTCGCGGCGACCGCCATCCTCATCTCCATGTTCCTCCTCATGGCCATCTTCGAGCACCTCATCAAGCCCATCCTGTCCTCCTCCAGGGCTTCCCACGGCTACGGTGACGGACACAGCCAGTCGTCGCCCCACTCCGCCGCCGCCGCCGACGTCTCGCCGGACAAGCTCTTCCGTCCGCCGGCCAAGGTAAGAATGCAACTGTAAATTTCACGGGTGTCACGCTCACGTGCACCGTGTGAGTGCAAGACGACACGTATGTAACGTACGTGCCAGCCCTGCCACTCTCGTGCCACAGCAGTAACAGCAGCGTACGCCGGTGGCTGCACGCTACAGTGCCAGCACGTATTACGTACGTACGTAAGTCGCTGGCTGTAGTGCAGCCGTGCGCGTTGCAACTGCTTGGTTCACCTGGAACGGAAAAGCCCGAAATAGTTCAGATTCTTATCCAGATTTTAACACTCACTTAGCAGTCTAGAAAATAAATAAGCTAGAAGCAAAAAATTTCATAACCTTAGCTTTTTAAATTCTCTTCTCATCATATGCTTCTCAGAAACATGCCCTAATTCTCTCGTGGGTTTGGTGGTGCAGATGGAGGTCGTGCAGGCGGAGGATCTGACGGTGCTGATGCCGGGGCAGCGGTATCCGACGTTCCTGGCGCAGCCAGCGCCGCTGCTCCCGTGGCCGAGGGAAGGCGTGCGTTGGCCTCCCCATGGACATCGTCGCTGCTTCGTTCCACCGTGAATTTCTCTTCTTTCCGCAGGAAGCCGTGCTTGCTTGTCTCTGAATCGCTCGCTGTATGCCTGTATAGCAAGATGTAAAAAAAAATGCAGTTGTTAGTGTGTGATACTGTGAATCGTGTTGGAATTGTTGAGTCGATGGCGGTGAAAGTGCGTGACGTTCTTAAGCCTTTGATGGGCAATTTCGTGTCTCAGCTCTGCGTAGGACATTGTTGTGTTTCCAAAATGTAGTTGGATGCGTGCAAAATGGCAAATTGCAATGGTCGGCTATGGGCTGGGCCGTTACAGTTTCACAAAGTGTAGTGTTGGTCTTAGGATTTTGTACGTTACCCAAGTTTTGGCCCAAGAAGAAGACTTATTTCTTGGGCCGTTTGCTCTTTTGTAGCCTGTAGTAACACATTTCAGATGCAAAACTAACAGAACGCCGGTGTTCTTCTTTTCAACATTGATGGCGATGAACTGAGAATCTGAAGTCCCTCTATCTAAACAAAAAACAAGAAAAGAAAATAAAAGGAAAGGAAAGTCAAGAAAAAGAAGAAAAAAAGAAAGGAAAGGAGATAGAGGCTCCAAATTCTGAAGTCGTGATCGCTCTGAGTGAGGTTCAATTGATTTAAAAGATTAGGCGTGTACATTAAAAAACATATCAACGTATAATTAATTAAGTTTTAATTATTATAAACTTAAAAAATAGACTATTTGATATTTTTAAACAATTTTTTTACGAAACATATGTTTAACCATTTAAAAAACATGCTAATGAAAATTGAGATAAAAATCTATATTTTCTTAGAAAAGAACTGTGCCTGACTTGCTTAATCTGGGCTCTGTTTTCCACTGTTCTCATTGACAATTTGACATGATTTCAGTTACATTTTCCTTCCCCGATGTCTCGGTTGATGTAAACTTATCGGCATGTGAGTCCTGACTACGTCGCTGCCTAGAGTCAAAGACAGAACGAGCAGAAAACTATTAAAACAACTAGAATCATGTGGCCACGCAATATAGAATCAGCTAGGCGCATGAGTGCATCGCACTTGCCTTGGCTAAAATAGACCGACCATCCGTTCCATCTCTTCCAACAGACAACTCTCTAATCCACAAATATTATAAACTGAAAACCTGACACCCTTGCTCCGGTTCAACCCTCCCGTAATTAACCCCTTGCACCGGCCACTCATCACCTCGTTTTAACAATCAAAACCGAATTAACAGAAAATAATCTTTCACCAAGAGTTCTTGGTATATAAAGGTAGCACAAATTACCATGAATTAGATACCCAGTATTTACATTTGATCAAGGGACAAGAGGTGAGTTTTTTTTTCCTGTCCCAATCTTGGATGCTTCCACAGGGTTCACCTACTCAATTGTCCATGGTTTATTGATTTTGTGCTTCTAATTAACAAGCGCTCACACTTTCTTGCTCTCACCCCAGCTGGTCCATTTGCGAACCTACAAATCGAAACAGCTCCCGGAGCTTAGCTAGCCAAAGGCGGCCTCATCAAGAACCCCAGATCTCCAGCCATTTTCAAGATGCATGGCTACTCCAACCTCGCCTGCTCATCTCCTCCGATGGCCGCCGGCAATGGCGCAGGCTGCAGGGCGAGGCGATCGCTGGAGCTGACCAACACCAAGGAGACCAACGCGTGGGAAGGGCTGGCCATCGGGGCGGTGACCCTGGCCAGGACCTTCTCAACCGGCTCCCACAGGATCCCCTCCTCCACCTCCTGGTCCGGCGGCGAGAGGGTCGCCAGGACGACCACCGGCGGCCTGCCCGGCGCGGTGAGGAGGGCCTTCTCCATGCGGAGGCACCCCGCCTGCCTCGGCAAGGGCGACGGGCACTACTGGAGGATCCACGACATGGACGGCGACAATCCGGCCTCCGCCGCCGCCGCCGCCGCCGCTGGTGGCGAGGATCGCGAGGAAGAAGAGAGGAACAAGAAAACCCAGATAGCTGAAGCCGCCGACGAGAAGAAGAAAGAGCAGCGAGCTGAAGCCGTCGACGAGAAGGAGGCGACGGCGGCCAAGACGGCGATGGCGACGCCGAAGAAGAAGAGGGGCGGCAGAATCATGAAGGCTTGCAAGATGCTTCTCCGGCTGTAACTAGCAACTCCTCGATCGGTCAAGCTTGTGTGAGTGTGCGTCAATCTGCAATCTTGCCGATATAAATGCCGTGTTTTACGTGCGTTGATAATGATAATCATCTCGTTTTGGGTTCGTCGAGTTAATTGCGACGACCAAATTAGAGAAGTTAAAACCAGATGATGATGATGATAATCCTAGGACCGATCGATCGAGCTGCTGAGCTGCTCATCAGCCGCTACGGGCGCGTGCCACCACCACCAGCAGCGTTGGGAGCATGTGTGTTTAGTGAGATCTTGATGAGACTAGGGCTTGTGGGGCTATGCCGTGATGCGCGCTATAATGGTGATAGGTGGGGGCAGCCGCTTGCCTCTCTGATGGTCTGATGCCATCAATCGCCGGACGACCGAAGTCAATGGAGTCGTGGGCGTTCGTGCCCCATTTTCTCCATCCGTGGGCGCCACAGCTGTCGCCTGTCGGCTCCTTTTGTTGTCTCGTCTGAAGCTGGAATAGAATCCGGCAACGCAGTTGGGCTTTAATATGGGCTCCTTCAGGCTACCATTGCTTGAGCTCTGCTGTTAGAATAGCTGAAATTATGTCACTTGTGCTCAAATTCCCGGTCCATACCTGCCTGCTAATGCATGGTCAGTCACAGAGACACACCAGCGAGAGCAGATCGTTGACTAGCGACCAGTCAGCATCGTCAGCGAAGCCACCTCATGTGCCAAGAGACAGGCGGTTCACAAGGTCACCGGTGTTGACGCTTGAGTCTTGACTATACCATACGGCCGTAATATGCAGGGTAGGGACGCGAGCGAGAGTGCCTAGTGACCTCTCGCGGAGGTCGCAGACAGGATCAATTAGTGCCGACCCGGTCCACCCTTCCGCCGCGCGCCGAACACCACCCCCAAAAAAAGCGCAACGCTCGGGCCAACTGGCACGTAAGGACAGACGGCACGCACCTGTCCCCCGTCTCCCCGAATCGGTGCAACGCAACGGCCCGCACCCCAGATACACCCAGTTCACGCAAAGCCCGCGCACGATACGTCGCGGTGCGTGCCCATTCCGACCGCCCACATCGCGTGTCCGCTCGCACGCGGCGCTCGTCAGTTCGGCAACGGGCGCGTCCCGGAAGCCCGACGCATCAATCCGCGAAGCGCAGGTACGCGACGCAACCGTGAGAATATCCTCTCGCGAGTCGCGACCAGGAGGGATTTTTATACGAACTGGCGGGCGAGAACACGACCAATTTTTTTATTAAAATATTTTAAAAGTATATATATATATATAATTTACAGGTATATACTCCTAACCCTCTTTAGAGGATTTTTTTAATAAAAAAAGTCTCACCAAAAGTCAATAAATCCGACGTTGTAAATGTTCGTTAACGAAGGCTAAAAAATTTATAAACGGTATCCTTAGTGTTTTATTTATATTAAGAGATTGCCTACAAAATGCAGCGTAGAGCGTGCAAAAGAGGAGAAATGAATGTTGTTTTTATAGGCGGTCCTATAACAATTGGGTATTTTTTCTCTTTCTTTCAAAAATGTCTATAAAAATTATCACGTCCATCTATGGGAGGAGAAGCCTAGCAATTTTGTAAGTGGTCTCTTTGACATACTTTATTAGGATATTTTTATCTCCACCATACAAATATTGAAAAGAAAAAAAAAGAGATTTCAAATAAATAAATTTTTATTTAGAGATAATTGTTAAGAAAATTTGAGATTACGTAGAAAAGATAATTATGATGGCCGAATTATATAAGAAACTCAATATTAATATTAGAAAATTATTATATCATTAAATAGAGAGTCAGATATGTGGACAGATAATAATGAAAAAAAATTATACGGTTACTGATAGATTTATATGTTACTAACATAAGATAGACGTAATATAAATAATTCAATGGATGTTTGAATTTCCGTGTTCCACTGACATACCAAAGAGCGTGTTTGCGCGGAAGTCGGTCTAGGCAAAAGGCACGTCGAGAGGCATGTTCATCGATAGAGGTCCGATGTAATGTGCCTACACATGCGAAGAACTGAGAGATCTGCTTATCTTCAGTATAGATCTTTAAACTCTTTAGTGTCTTTGGGTTATTAGGGTTTAGGTGTGCCAGTTAATTTTACCTCTAATTAATAAGGAAAATAAATATAATTAGATCATCGAGCTAATCGGCCGATACGAACTCTTACTATCAGCTAGTTACCGATAGGGGTTGTAGTATTTATACACCAGCTAGAAAGTTGATGATAGCATAGACAAATAGCGAATAATAAAATAAAATACACATTGGCTTAAAGCCGATGATACTCTGAATAAAATATACGATAAGCAGTAAAGAGCGAAGTTTGGTCTTCTGAAAAGACGAGACCTAAAGATGACCATATCATTAGAGCCAGCCTTGATAGATTGAACTGAACCGAGATAATATAAGGCTAAGGCTAATGGCACCAAAACGTTGAAAGCTAGATCGATTATGCCGATGAAAGGAATGGATAAACCTATCGGCTGCTATGGACTATAAGTTCGATGTAGACATATAAATAAACTCATTAGCTAACTAAGTTGATAGGAGGAACAAAATCCGCTAGATCTCGATGACAACCCTATTAGACATAGCCTTAAAAGATCGGACCTAACCAAGATAGTATAAACTGGATCTAACAGAACCAGATCGATCACTAGCAGATTAATCGTTGAAGATATATGTATATTGGCTGAAAAGCTAATACATTTGGTATGAAGCTCAATGTAAAGATAACTCATCGGCTGGCTGATCCGATAAAACATCGTATAAAGACCTACTAACTTAAGGCTAAGTCTACTATTAACAGTCTGGAAGGTCGGACCTAACTGATGCAGCACGAGACTGATGACAGTAAAAGGAGCTAGATAAGCCGATAGATCCCATACGGATGTGATGCTATATATCTTATCAGACTAAGAGGTCGGATCTAACCAATGCAACCTTAGACAGCGGATATACTAGGATAATGGCGTGACTTATTGATTCGCCGGAGTTTAGACCTAAACGATGTAGTCCCGTGTTGAGAACTAGAACCCACGAGGAAAAATCTAGATGAACTAGGGTGATGATGCGCCGAGATTATATTAAACTGTGGAGATGATTTATAAGGCTCTAGAGGTTTATATTTATACCCTGGGATTACACGAGTCAGAGATGATTACAAACAACCTTCGGATATTATTTTCTAAACAAGAAAGAAAACTATCTCTAATAAATTAACAAAATTAACTTCTCCTACATAATTACAAGAAATATCTTATTGATACAAAACCACTCTGCCGTGGTTTCCACGTTTCCTTCCTAGATTCGGTATCTTCTGAATAATTCTCCATCTTCAACTGAACCGAACCCATCTTCATCTGATTCGATCGCCTCTTTCCTTATTCGAGACCATCAACATTTTCATCTGTCAGATCGGATTCTTCATCTATCAATCGGTTTCTTGCCATAAGCCAATTGGATCTCCGATCCTTAACGGAATCTTTTTGTAGGCTTATCAAATTTTAGTGTTAGCAGTCATAGACGCCAATTTGAAACTTATGGATATCATTATTTATCATCCACTTGTAGTCACCTGTTGCTAGAGATGCCGATCCTTCGCTTGTACTATATTTTAGCCTTCATGTATTATTCAATTTTTTGGATGTATGATTTATATATAGTTGTACAATTATTTCTTGATGTCTATCCATTGTTTAAATTCACACCTTCTTGGTGTTATCCATTGTTTAAATTCACACCTTCTTGGTGGTTCCTCTAGAAAAAAGTGTATATATATTTATTATAGTCACGATGATAACAAATTAAAGCAAATTAGAGAGATATATAGTAAACTTACAACAAAATCATTGTCAAGAATATTTGGACAAATAAAGTATCTTCTACCAAAAGTATGGACACTTATTGACCTCACTATCTGGTAACGATTACCGCAAACGTACTTAGGGTGCTCTCGCCATAGAAGTAGTACAAGAGGTTGCAACCTCTAGTCTAACCATTCAGCTCATCGATGTCATTCGTACTTCTCTCTCCTTATGTACTGTTCATTTATTCTAAGGAGAAAAACCAAAAGCTCTCAGAGAATCAACGGTCAGGGTCAAATTTTGGATTTTCTGTATCAACCCAATGAATGAAACTACACATCCTTCCATGGATTTGGCAAAAAAAATATTAGTTAAAAAAATATAGTGGTAAGGAACGATTAAAGAAAATGAGTGCATACATTCCATATTTCATAAGAATATTTTGGGCATCGGAAGAGTCTTTTCTCATGAGTGTTGGGGTCCCGAGATATCACAAGCTGACATCGATCACAATATATGCATAACTGACGATTACACCAAGCTGGAATTTGTTAAGCCAAAGGATACCTTCTCTAGTTAGGATACCCAGTGAAAGCACATTTAGCAGCCTTTGTTTTTTAATGCTATAGGAGATAGAGGAAATGGGTGGTGTAGGATTTGCAAGGGTACCAGACAATGAAAAACTTAAGCTCCATCATGCAATCAAAGGTCTTATATAGTGTGGGTTGTATTAGATGTGGAAGACATGAATAAGAGTGTTGAAAACGACACAACATTCACGCATGGAAAGTACATTGACTGTAAAAATCTTTTGAACGTGACATGACATTAACGTGCCAAAAGTTTGCCGTTGGTTTGTGTTAGAGAGAAACATGACGGTCACGCCTTGAAAATTGCCTGGCATCATTTAGCGTTGGTTGTGACTCGGCAGTCATGCACGCAGTAAGGAATGAAGGCACCAAAAGTTAATTATCGTATGCTACTGACAGTCATGTGCATTCAATAAAAAGTGAATGCAATGTGGTTTTAATGCATAGTAAGTGATGTAGGTATGTAGAGTCAAAATAGTAAATACAAAGTAATATAAACATTAAGTATAAATGACACAATATACTATTGGCCTAGGGCCTACCCTCTATCAATCTTCGTCTTTGTACCTTTCGCTTGCATGTGACCTTAGGAGTAGGCTAGACGGTCGGCTAGGATGCCATAGCTAGCTCAGACCTACTGCATAAGAGTCAAAGTATGTGGCTCCTGTATATGTGCTGGCAGAGCTCTTGCAACCTAGGAGAGCCGAGTAGGCCCTGATCTGCTGTGAGGTCATCGTGGTTGAAGAAGTTATGCGCCCATCAAGAGGTGGCCTGCCTAGATTTGTCCATGCCTGTGGAGATCTATGGCGGTGTGGCTTGGAACCCTATGAGAAAAATGATTGAGCAATGTAAATTGGAATAACGTGGATCGAATGGAAATATGTACTATGCGGTAAACTTGAAAACCTTTGTGTGGACATCTCAACTCCCTATGTTGACGTCCCCGATCCCTGTGTCGATGTCCCCACATTGGAGAAAGCAAGATACAACATAGCGATTGCTGTAAAAAAGTATAATTTATTAACAACAGCGTCGCATGCAAAGAAGAATGCAATATATCTAAGAGTTGGATGGGCAAAGTTACCTCTAGGTCGCGTTTCTACAAGGTGGACTTCTGCTATTGCTATTGCTATGGGAGAAACCACATCGATGGTATGATAGGTGAGAGCACAGAGGATAGTGCACATCGTGTTGCGCATCCTACTAAAGGTAATCCTCTGCTTGTCCTCTATCAGCACAATCCCGACCTCAAACCATCGGCACATAGCCTCAAGCTCACCATCTACTTACCACACAACATCAACCTATTTGATATGATATGTCATACGTAAAAAGGCGTAGCACATTTAACTAAGAAACGAAAGATTGATTAACTCATAGCACGGAAGAAGTCATGGTCACGATGTCTATGGTACGTGTCTTGTACACTGGCTATGTGTGGCTATGGAGCATCAAGAGTAAATGTCACGCGAGTGTGTGTACGAGGTTGGTACCAACTGAAGTATGCTATGTTTGATGCATCTGTGTAGGGCGCTGCTCCTCAATGACTTCCTTGGCCACCAGCAACCTATCATCGACGTACTTCTAGAGATGTGAAACCCACAAAGTGCCAGTTACCTATCTTCGCTGATTATACCTAGTTACAACAATGGTGTTAGAATATGTATAAAACATACAATCATATATTCAATTTTGTATCCATACTTACTGGTGAACGTCGGTTAACGCATACCAAACTATCGCAACACGCGTTGCGGAACCAGTAGGGTTGGTCACATGTGCATAGTGTCAAAAGTCAAGTGTTGTATGAACCTGTAGGGTTATAAGACTATATGGCTCTCAAATGACATTGTTCGGCTGCAGCCGATTGATCTACAGCATGAAGTCTGAATAGGACCTCATGACCTGTAAGTGAGCCCATCGTCGCTACAGAGCATGATAGACAGTGTCGACTGGTCATTTTTTAAAAGGTATGAACAATAAACAAACACATTATGTATCTGATTACAACACCACACTGTCTCTATCGTAGGGAAGTCCTTGGGCGGCCTTTGTGTGTATGTGTCGTTGTCGTAGGCGCTGTGGTTCACCATTAGTCGACCGATCATAGTGGATAAGCCCCTTGTCCACAGTGTGACTGGCCATGCTGGTGAATTTTACCCAGCCAAAAAGTCATAGTAGGTATGCCTTGAGGCTCATTGTATCGAGTAGTTGTTAGGCTCAGGATGGATCTGATTGGGCTATATAGGGAGAAAGTTATTTTTATAAGTAATTAATTAGACCTAGGTATGCATATAACAACATAGGAACTGCTTTACTTATAGTAAACTTAAGTATCCACCCTTGGATGGAGCACCTTTGGTATAGTGAGGGAGTGCGCCTAGAGCTGCAAGACTAGGCAAGCGCTAAACGTGAGCGAAATGCTCTTGGATGTCATCGCACCATCCCTGAAGTCCATCAATCGGACCTACTGCGTCCCTCGTGAGGGGAAGACTTAGAAGTTATGAGACATCCTGAAGCGTAGGGGCCATCTCCCTGTACGATAGGTGGAAAGTGTGCGCCTCCAGCCTTTAGCGGTCTAAAAGTGCTAAAGAATAGACTAGTTTACAAATCACCGCTTTGTTGGATCCTTCTCATGTGCTGTGGTCTTGTCTAGCCTGCACAATGGAAGTAGGCCAGCCTCACGTAACCTATAAAAAAAAGGCAACACATTTATTATAGGTCAAGAATAATATTTAATGTTATCGTCAACAATAATGATATCTCTTATCTAGTACGAAAGTGATAGGTGTCGCGAAGGGCATGGACGGAGATGGTCAGTAGGATGTTCTTAACCGATGAGAGGTATGAGCAGTGTGATCGATCGAGGCCATGGTCTAGTAGCTTCGGTGTCTGGTACGTCATACTTGCATTGAAAAAAGTTAACACGATTATCGGAAATAAAAACATAATTTACAGTTCATACAACTGATAAAATTTTTTGTTAAACAAAATAAACAACAGTTACCATTACTATAAGGTCGAAAGTAGCAACATTATGATATATATATATTTCATACTACATAGGAGAAATAGTTCACGACTCTTTAAATTATGATAACTTAAGTGACTTATCAATTCTTAAAATAATATATAGACTTGCAATGCAATATTAAACCACCAGGTGCATGAGAATGCCTATGCTATGTTTGTATTACAGTGGTGCCTTCCTCCATGGGCATTGTACCCTACTTTTGATGGAGGAGCTTCCTCTTCATTTGAAACCTTCGCTTCTTTTGGACACTTTTTGTAAGAATGCCC
Source organism: Oryza coarctata (assembly GCA_030770085.1). Taxonomy (NCBI): domain Eukaryota; kingdom Viridiplantae; phylum Streptophyta; class Magnoliopsida; order Poales; family Poaceae; genus Oryza; species Oryza coarctata. The sequence continues at coordinate 15,243,450 of CM061471.1, forward strand.
CCTTCTTATCACACTTGCTACAATGTTTTCACTTTTCAGCTGCTTCGAACTTATCTATGTCATTGCAAATCCATCTAGTCTTGTGGCAACATGCGTTGTCCCTCATTTTCGTTCGGTCCAAACTGTAAAAAATATGAGATTGTTGAGTTGTGAAAAACCCCGCATTACTGAAGCCATATATCTCGCCACTTCAGATGTACAAGATAACATTATTCCTAATATAAGGTAACACAAAATGACGGTCAAGTATTTCACACTTTTAGCTCACGACAATAACATGAGAACCTAGCTTGTAGTACAGCCTTGGCTTTTGACACAAGCATGAGCAGGTCTTGTTATCCTTTAGAATACACTCCTACACAACTCTCTTACGGTAGATTTCATGCTGGCCTTGTTAGCACATAAAATTTCAAATATGTGCTTCTATGTAACTTGATGTATAATTCGATATTGTTGGGTCTTTTTACGTTTTTTATTTGAATACTTCATCATCATTGTGTTAAACAAAATACCATTGTCTGACATAGAAAGCCTTGTTGCTTTGTACTGATCTCTAAAATACTTGCATGTATTATACATGATAAACTCAACAATGGCAACAAATGGTAGCCCTCTTACACCACACATCATCCACTTGTAAACCTCAGCCAAATCAGTGGTTGTTATGCCAAACCTAGCACCACCGTCGTTATATAATAAGGCTCATTTCTCTCTTGGCTCATTCTCAATTCAAATATTTTCCAACCTAGGATACTGACCTCTTTTTCACAGTATGATCATCACTGGGGTGTGATCCTAGAGCATTAGGAGCTTCATCACTTATAGGTGTTGTCTTCTTAACTACTCATCTGTTTATTTCGTTATCAACTGATCCAACCTCCTTCAAAGCTCATTGAATTTTTTATGTTAATTCTAAGCACAAAGCCTCGTGAAAAGATCTATAAGATGTTTGTTTTTGAACTGCTTGTAGAAATTAGTACTCATGTGATGTATGCATCATCTGCTATGAACATTTAGCCAGTCTTGTTTATACCCTTCTCTACGTTACCATCTCTCAAATACTCAATAGCCCTTAAAGGCCGGTGTGACAATCATGTATAAGGCATACACCTGGTTTCACAAGCACAACTACGTCTTTCACTCGCTTCAGAAACCTATACCCGCTTTCGGTATTTTCGCTCTCAACGAATGCGAAAGTCATGGGTAACATTTGATTGTTCCCATCAACTCAAATTACTATCAATATCTGCCCTCTATACTTTCTAGTTAAGAATGTCCTGTCGATATAGAGTATAGGACGACAATGCACAAATACGTTAAAGTATGCACTTAATGCAAAGAAAGCCCGTCAAAGCACACTCTGCTGAGGATGGTCAAGTGATGGAAATGATTTGACTTCATAGTAGTTCTTTGGATTCCTCGAAGAATACAAGCTAGAAGATGAGGTAAATTATTGTATGAAGCTTTAAATGTGCCAAATCTTATCTCCATAATTTTCTATTTTGCCCTCCATACCTTCGGATAGCTGATTGTGTGCTTGAATTTATTCTCAATGTGCCTTATAATTAACTTAGATTCATATCTCAAGTTGTGCACAACATTAGAGTATATCTCTGTTGCAACAAATATAGATGCCATATTTCTATATTATTTCTTGATCTCATGTAAGTGACAATTATGCTCAGTAACGATTGATGCATTCCAGTAATCCTTCCATTTATCCTTAAATGCACGCACCCTCCATGGATACCCATAAATTAAGTTCATGCATATCACTTCGTACACCGACTTGAATTTCCGCCGAAGTGAAACCACCTAGTACTTAACTGTCTTCGGCAATTCCTCTTTGTATGCATATTTAGCTCTTTGAATGATCTCATTCTCCTTATACTCCCATGGCACGTGATGTCCCTCAGGAATAACAAGTCCAAAGAAGTCCTTGTAGAACCATTATGACGGATTTACATTATTGCTCTTCTCGTCCAACGATTCATTATTCTTTGCATGCTCGTTATTAGAATCTTCCCAATCCATTATTGCAATGATGGTGCTATTTCTCTCTCTCTTATCTGCCAATTGTCTTGGCTCACTGTCTTCTCGTCTTTGTCCTCCTCCACCTCCTCCTTTTTCTTCGTGGTGCTCCAACTCATTTTCCTTCACTGTTTTAGCATTACATCACGTCATACTTGAATCCTTTTTATCTTGTACGACTATTGAAATTGTGTTGTTTTTCTTATACACTAATACAAGAATGATAGGTGGCCAACAACCTTGTTCCAATGCATTCTTCATGTACTATCTCTAAGTGATAGTAGAATTCATTAACATTAATTCACGTAAAAAAACCTTCGGTTGTATGGCTCACAATGACATACACGGCTATTGCGTTGGCCTGGGGGTTGATTCAAAAGTCTCACATTAAACATTTATACATAGTACAAAACTTATCTCAGCTGGTTATTTAATACATTTAAGGGTTAAGCTAAGCTCTGATAGATTTACACCATATAAACCATACCCAACATTACTTCAACTATGATGTAACCAAAATATTACTTTATTTGACCTATCTCTTCATAAAAAAATAGAGTTGACTAACTAAGAAATTAATTATTAGATCCAGTATCATACATTTGATATTTTAATATTGATATATCTTTAAACATTACAAACGAATCTATGTATGGATTTATGAACAAAATTATCAAACCACGGATCAAGGAACGAAATTATTTACGTATATAGAATAATACTGCACATACTATTCTTTTTCATCACTAAGAATAAATATTACAAACTTTATAGATCTTTTATCTCCGTATAAATCTACAAGCTAGTAGGGCTTTGCGCTTCCCTTCACCTCCCCTCGACCCTTTCTTTTCTTTTTTTGTTTTTTAAATAAAATGAACATTTGGGCGGTCGGGAGAAGCTTTATAGATAGCCGCTAAAAAATGCTCTAACAAAGGTGTCAAGGGGTCGTCTGTAAAATTATCAGGCCTCTTCTCCTTTCATAGACGGCCTAACAATTTTGCCGCCATCGCACTAGAGAGAAAAAACGTTTAACCAGGAGGCTATAAGAGGGTCGCCTGAAAAATGGCAGGCTGCCTCTTACTTCACACATCCTACATTAGATTTTACAAACAACTCTTATTGAAAAAAAATATCCTTGCTAGAGTGGCAGAGGGTTCTTCTTAGCTCCCACCGCACTGTGGTTAACAAGACGTTTGTTATATTGGATTTTTTAGCGTTCATAGTATTATTCTGTAAATTTTTTAAAAATTATATTTTATAAATATTTTAGTAAAAAATATAAAATAAAAAAATTCGGCACACGACCATGCACAGCACGAGGCGGGGCCGCGGAGAAGTGGGCTCCCGAACACGGGAGGACACCGAGAATAGCCGGCTCCCCAAATCCGGGGCCCCGGTCTAAAGCCATCCAGGCAGCCGCCGTCCAATCCCAATCCTCCCTGTTCCTGTTCCTCCGACGACGAGGGGAGATTGGTCAGTCTTATCTTCCTTCTTCCTGAATGGAAGATGGATCGATTCCCGCACGGATCACTAGTAGGTTTTCTTGGCGGGTGCCGGGTGGGTGGTAGTCTCCTCCCCCCAAATCGTTTTGATTTGGTTTAGTTTCATCAAATCAATCATTTCTGGAAAAGAAATTTCTCGGCGGTTTTTTTCGGCCGCTGTTCTTGTGTGGATCGATTCTTTCTTCAGTTCGTTCTGGTGAGTCCGATTCGGTTTTCTCTTTGCTTTGAATCGATCTCTCCCGCTACTGCTGTTCTTGCCCATCCCTTCTGATGCTGCGTTGTTTCTCGCAGTTTTGGTTTCAGAACTTGCAGTTCGTCCTCGTCCCGGCGGTTTCCTGAATCCCGTACGACAATAGGTATCGGCGAATCGCTCTGATCTGAATTTCGATTCATCGCTATAGTAGAGAAATGCGCAAAAAAAATCTCTCTTTTACTTTCTTGCTCTTTTCGTGGCTCGAGAAGGATAATGCCGTAGCTATAAAGGCCATAACTTGCAAGGCTGGCATCTCATGTGCTGTCGCTAACTCCATGTGCGTAATTGATTTCTCTGCCAGCCGAAAAAATCCCTTCATAATTCGCATGGCATTTTCGTGTCTGCACGGTTGATGGGAAAGTACTAGGTGTTGCTTTCGGAATCTCCCCTTATTAAGAGATTGCTTCTTTGACCATTCTCGTGATAATCTTGTCTCATACGACAATTTGTTCCCAACAAATGGGTTCGGTAGCACTATTTGGGCGTGTGCTTAATTGCAAATTACAATGCGGATTCCTTTGAGTTAACGACGCGGAACGAAATTAAATTTGAGATCTTTTTGACTGTTATTTGTGGTGTGCAATGAGAAACGCGTTGCTTTTGGAATCCTTCTATGGATGGATCGTTCTATGTAGGAGGTAACTGAACTTTGTTCTGTGTGCGTTGATCAATTTTTGCGCAGGTCCAAAATAAATTCAGTACTCAAAGCTCTCTGCGTGTTCTTGCCTCCGAGTGGAAGCTATGGCTGCGCGGCCGACGACGTCGGAGTCGGAGGGCGCGACAACCGACGAGGACGTGCATCTTTCGCCGACGAGCATCTGCAGCAGCGGCGGAGGTGGAGCCTGCGTCGGTGGCGGCAGCCGCATCAAGATACTCTGCAGCTTCGGCGGCCGCATCATGCCTCGCCCGTCCGACGGCACCCTCAAGTACATCGGCGGCGAGACCCGCGTCCTCGCCGTGCCCCGCTCGATCCCCTTCTCCGGTGCGTACTCGTGCCTTCTCTAGAACCGGCCGCGTCTTGTCGCCGTGATGTCGCGCTAGGCACGTAATCTTTCTCCTCGTGTGCAGATTTGAAGAAGAAAGTGGAGGAGATGTTCAAGACGGAGGTGGCGGCCATCAAGTACCAGCTCCTCGCCGAGGACCTCGACGTGCTCGTCTCTGTCACCTGCGACGAGGACCTGGCGCACATGCTCGACGAGTACGACCGTCTCGAGGAGAAGCGTTCGCCGTCCGCGTCGCCGCGCTTCCGCGTCTACACCTTCGCCTCGCAGCCTGCGGCCGTCTCGTCGGCCGCCGACACCGTCTCATCCTTCCGCCACACCAGCTACGCGCCGGCGGCCCATCACCAACACCATCACCGTCACTACCTCCACCAGTTCCAGCCTGAGCGCTACGTCGCCACCGTGCCCACCACGTCCAACGGGAGCCCGCCGTACGCTGGCCACGCGCACGGCGCCGTGTCGGCGGGAAACTCCCCGCGCGCCGACGCCGTGGGCTCCGACCATGCCGTCTTCGGGCTGAAGATGCAGCGCGTCCGGAGCACGCCGAATCTTGGCAGCCTGGACGCGGCGCCGCAGCACTTCCACCAGCACGCCGCGGACGGCGCCAGCGGCGGTGGCGGCGACTTGGCGGGATACATGAGCGGCAGCTCGCCGGGGCACGCCGGAGCCGGTCACCTCGTCTCATCGGGCGGCTTCCACAGCTACTACCACCCGCACAGCCAGTACGCTCCGGCGCCCATGCACGTGCTGCACCACGCCGGCGTGGGCGGGAGGTACGACACGCGTGGCTACGTGCGAGGCAGCAACTACGTGGCGCCGCCGCCGCCGATGATGCCGGTTTCAGTCCGGTCCGGCCGGCCTGTGTCGCGCGGCGGCGGCGGGCCACCGTACAGCGAGATGCACACGCCGAAGAAGGCGACGACGATATGGGATTGATGGCCTTGGCCGCCCGCCCGTACGACGGAGTCTGCTGGTGTTGCAGTTTTTGCAGCGAGAGATGAGTAATTTGAGCAGTCGAGATGTAAATAGATGATGGATCATGGATGCACGCGGCGTCGCAGTAATCTTGTTAGTTGTTTCTTTCTGCTGAAAGAGCTCGGTTTACTGTAGAACTATTATTGTTCACGATGAGAATTAACGGGTTTAATTACTCAGTCACTTTTTTAATTACTCCGTTGTAAGTATGTTTTTATTTCTCCTTATATAATAAATTATTTTTAATCATAACTCTCTTATATTAGAAAAATTACAATATAAATATTAAAATTTATAATATAGTTACAATCGTAAGTTTTAAAATTTACAATATAATTACAATATAAATAGAGGTAATTTATAGTGTAAGAACAATTTGACTATTTTTTTTAAAAAATATGGTGTCATAGCTACTTCCAAAAATTAATTAAAACTTTCATTTCCTCTCAATATCATCTACACCCTACTAGGTGAATTATTGTTAATAGACCAGTGAATTTTGTTAAGTTGTTCCTCTCGAGGGGCGACACAAGTAGTGACCTAGCCACATGTCACCTCCTTTCATCCCTTGTCGTCATTTGAGCAGGCCGTTGGAAATCCACGTGGCTACAAGGATGGTGGTGGTGGGACTTTCTACTTTGCCTTGAGCTACTGCATGCTGTGGCGATGATGACAGTGACAGGAACCTAGTAGCTAGATTTAAGGCAGGTGATGGTAGCTGCGGCGTCGGGGCAACTAGAATAGATCCTACAAGGATAGTCGGGCCATCGGTGGTGTTGAGATTGGCTAGAATGTTGATGGGATGGTCAGATGAAGAGGCTACTTTTGTTGTTCCCCAAGGGCGACCCATCGCTGCCACCGTCACCGCAGCTCCTCCCCTTGGCCGCCCCCACCTTGTTGCTATCGAAAGTCCATGCACGCGCTAGGACTAGTGGCGCCGAGGCCTTCTCTTCTAGGTCTCAGTGGTTAGCAATGCCAAATCCGGATATTGTTGGAGACGGTAGCCAGACCTAGTTGCGACGACTAGATTTGCCTCTTGCCCAGCTAGGTGTATAGCTTTGATAGTCATCTCTATCGGTCCTAGTTCTGCCAAAGTCGAGGATGATGTTATGGCCAGTGGCTAGTTGCAATGATGTCATGCAATAGGCCTAAGCTTTCCATTTGTGGTAGTCGCAGCTTTATCCTAGCGTTTCTATGGTGGCTCTCCTCTTGGATTTGCAGTGGATTTCTAAGGGGCATCATGGTGATGGTGGAGTTCCCAGTGGATTGACCATAGTGTGTGCTAGGCAAAAGCTTTGCTTGGCTCAAGGTCGGTGCTAACAACGATGATGTTATTATGCATCATCTTCCTTCCAAGAGGCGTCATCATAGCACCTCTGGTCCATTTCTTTCAAGAGACTTGGTCTCCATTTTGGTTAACCGGATACACGATGGCAGCGTTTGTTCAATGTTGTCCCTTGTTTAAAGGCATCGCTTTTAGAGATCCCCTGCTACAAATCACAATGTTTTCTTTGGACTCCCTACTTTCCTTTCTCCATTTGCTCAATCTTAACTTACATTGGTTCCGCTTAGCTTACATCTACAACACGCTAGCATTCTCCTCTCCTTGTCCTTTTCCCCTTGCTCAATGTGCACATCCATGTTTGGAGTCACTTTATCCATTGGCCCTAGCATTACCACGACCAACATAGACATGATTAGTCATCTAGGAGTTTGCTTCTGCCTTGTGCCCCCTTCCTCAATTTTGGCTTGTGCCCATTGGTTGGAGCTTATGTTTCTTTGGTGGTTGTGATAGCCTCTAACCTATGCTCATCTCTACTTTCGTTAATTTGATAAACCTTGATTGAAGATGACTTGTAGGTGGCCTATGGCTGCAACCTTTTGTGGTCCTCTCTCCTATGGGGTTTCCTTAACACAAGGGCATCGACGAGCACTGATCCAAGAAAGAACATGACAAAGTCAGACTCTTCATGGCTTGACGTAGGTGTTCTTTGACAATCACAGCCTTTCGGTCACTAGAACATCAAGCCAAAATCTGCGTGATAGAAAAAGCCGCTCGATAATCTTCTATTTTTGGTTTTTCAAATCTGCGTGTAAAGCGGATGTTGTCAAGCTCGGGTGTTACCATTAGTTTGATATGGAATCTGGTTGGCTAATTTTGCATGTGCAAAATGTCAAAGCTCCTTCTGAGCCTCTTAATCCTTTTGTATGCCTCTATATGCTAGGTTGTGGTGCCTTGTATCATCTTCTCTGTTTTCCTTGTGTACTCTTTCATGTATTATCGTCTAGGGCTCCTTGTGAAGGTTTCTGACGGGCATACATTTCACCTATCTGTGACTAGTAAAAAAAAATTCTTGAGTCCTTGTCCGACACAGACTGTAATGTTTATGAATAACAAAAATGCATAAAATGTTGAACTTTTTAAAACTATTTTTCATCATGTTAGATTTTTGAATGCTTTGTTTGCTAATCGGTATGTTAAATCCAGTCGAATATATCCAAGTGACCAAATGATCCAAAACAAATAAAGGATTAATTTGACAACCTGGATAAATGGAAAACAAGGCAAGAGCAAGAGGAATTAAATCAACTTAATTATTAATCCTTAAGATACAAATATTAAGTTCAATGGTGCATAATCATAGCAACAACTAAGTGGGCAACAATGTTCCATTTACAAATAATCAAGAATGGTGTGAGTAACAAGAAATTAAACACCCATTTAATTTCTAAACCTAACCTTGGAAATAATAGGTTACAATATATATTCATTAAATTAAACACAAATACATGTAAAGTGGTGGTTAACTATCCATTTACTTTCCAATGTATAATATGGAAAAAAGGACCAATAATACCTTTAATTAAATAAAGGCAATACAAGTGAACCGGGGATTAAAGTATTTAATCTTCTAAATAAAGAAATACTTTACAAGTTAGTAATTAAAATGATATCAATAACCAATAATTAATTTTGCCCAATGGAAGAAACATCAGTCAAATACATGAATTAAAATCTGCTCACAATAGGAATTGTTTATCTTTCCCCAATAAAGCATAACAAAATAAAATTAGAACTGATGGAGTCCAACCTAAATAATTTTATTTTTTTAATTATAAAACACTTCTAAAATTTTATAAAACTATAATCTAAACCAGGGAATATTTGTAAACTCATATAACTATTTCCTAACATCTTTTTAAAAAATATTCCTAAAATTACCTTTAAAATCTTCTTGGGCCAAATTTCAAACTAATTATGTAACTCAGCCCACCAAACTAGCTATCCCTTCCTAGCCCATCTAGCTAGCCAAACTAGGTTGGCCTAGCCCACTAAGGTTGTCTTTCCTCAAGGTAGGCCGAGTAGCCTAGCTAGGAAAAGGCTTGCTGGTCCTAGCCCAGTGAGTAGCTTGGAAGCCACTGAACTGCTAGCCAAGCTACTAGCCAAGCCAAGCTTTGGTTGGATCGGGCAAGCCGGCCGAGCCACCTCACCACATTAGTAGCTACCACCATTGCCTTGCTAGCCACTGGCCGAGACTCACCATGCTGCTACTTACCTCGCTCGTCGACTCGTTTTGCCTGTTCATGGCCACAACTCCACTCGCTCGCTCATGCCGCACCAGGCCATATCGAGCCACGCCACCCGTTTCCTCCCATGTGTCACTTGCTGTCGATTCCACCTACCCTGTTCGTGAACTCTGTTTGTGCATTGCTTATCCACCTGCCTCGTTAGCTACGCTATCACCAACTATGCTATGCTGGACCAAGGTAGATTGAGTTGTCATACTTTCTTCTTCCCATGCACCGCGCTGCCATCTCCTCCCGTGCAACGTGCTGGCACTCTCACCCGCCTAGTCTTCCATGTCATCCCATCCAACCTCATGTGGCAGCCACGGTTGAGTCCCACTTCTCCATCCTATTGCTAGCTCTCACCACATGCGGGCCATGGGAGGCAACCTATCTCGAGCCACCAGCTTGCCACCTCGAGCAACAGCATGCCGCATCACATGGGATAGTGGCATCAACCAATAGTTCCCCTTTACCACAGCCTTGTGCTTCCAGCAGCGCTCGTCCTTCGCATCCATTGCTAGGCCAGCCTCATGCCTATGTTGCCTGATTGTGCTAGCCGCACGTGCATGCCCCACCCATACCCATAGACCTTGCACCCGCATGCTGACAAGCTAGACTCACACCGGACCATGCTCATCACCTGTCGCTAACCAATCGGCACTGTGTCTCGTTGTCCCATCTCATCGCGAAGATCTTGTGGCCTCGTCCGCTCCAGCCCAACCCAACCTAGCCTCGCTCTTCGCCTCCCCGAAGCTTACCATGCAAGCCACCAAGCACCTATAAAATGCTAGCAGGAGCTTAAGCTCGCCTCCCCCTTCCGTAGCACTCCACAACACTGCCTCCCTCACCATGGTCACCACCCGAGCTTTGCTTCTTCTTCATGAACCCTGAGATTGATACCCCGCTCTTAGTCCCTTTTGTCTCCCCTAAAACTCCACACCATGCTTAGGGCAATCTGTTGAGCACCTGGTGTGCATGTGCGCCATCCATCACTTCTTTCCTACTCTGCCATCGCCATTGCCTATCCAAGTCAAGCATTGATGGCCACAACTACACCGATCTTATAGGCAAGAGAAAGAAGATCGGAGTTCATAATCTAGGTGATGGCACACCGATCGAACATTTGGAGCGTTTCCGTGATCGTCACTGGCTCCGTAGCTGCTCTGTTTGGCCACCACCTAGACGATGACTTGTTGACTTCCTTCTTTGACCCAAATCCCGATAAGCCCTTCCACCTTGATCCCCTCTTCTATCCCTAGTCCCCAAATCCCTAGTCAATCTATTAATTTGTGCCTTAGTTAACTACCAACACTCGATCCCCTCTTCTTCCCCATCGTCCACGTAGAGCACCTTGTCCCGAGCAACCTCGTTGCCGGCAAGCTTATAAAATGGGTTCGCTGTACCTTGGTAGAGCATCCTAGCCCTCCAATTCCTACGGAAGGTGGCCAAAGCTCATCGATGACCTAGGCTCCTCATCGCCATGGCTGCATGGCCTAAGCGTGGGAACCTTCCCCTCTGCCACCAGCTACCGCATACTTCGCCGCCCTAGTCCCATCACCCGCCATCGATCACCGACCTTTGCCCTCCAGCCTCGCACCTTGCATGGCTGCCTGCATGCTGCTTTACTTGAATGAGAGAGAAAGAACGAGAGGGGAAGAAGGAAAGGAGAAAGAGAAATAGGAAGGAGGAAAGAACGTAAAAGAGGCCGACATGTGGGCTGGTCATTAGATTTTCTTTTAGTAACTAATGACCAAGATTAGTTTAATTAATTTTTAAACCCAGATACTAACATATGGTCCTATATGTTAATTAATCTATTTAAACCCTTGTTAAGCATTATATGTCACTGACATGTGGGCCCATAACTACAAATAGGTCATGTTGACCAATTCAACCATTGACCATGGCCCCACCTATCTTTGACCACTCCTTTTTCCTATTAAAAAATAATTATTTCATAAATATAAAACGGTGGGATCCCTCTGTTCACGATACAAGTATTTTCTTTTAAGAAAATAATTCAGGAAAGGAAATAAAATCCACACAGCTGTTTAATTTTTTTACAGGAATTAAAAATATGAAACCAATATTGGAAAATTCATAACTAATTCAAATAAAGTCCAAATTGAGTGAAACTTGACTCTAAAATTTTGTAAATTGAAGATTTACAATACGATCCAGAAATGAAAAAGTTCACCGATATGCTCTTTGCTCAGAATGATAAGTAAGTCTAAATAGATAATTAATGCATATGCTAAAAATGATCTTTATTCGTAGTTATGCTAAAACAATGCTATAAATGGCTTTAAAAAGATGATTACACCAATGATAAACATGGAATCTATTGTATAAACTAAAGGTCCATATGATTTCACCAAAATACAAATAATCTATAAGTAAATTTTGGGTTAACGTCTAAAAAGTCCAACCTCACAGAAAAGCTAAATTAATCCATTTGGTTGCTTGAATAAAATTTTGGTTCATAGAATGACACCATCAGTAACCATGAATTTTGATCCATTTTTGAACTAAGTGGAGAAAGAACAAAGGACTTAGAACACACCTATAATTAAATTGGCTTCAAGAGTAATTTAAGACCAGCTAAACTGAAGTAGCTAATTTGTAGCCATACCAACAGAAAATGATATATAGGAATAAGATTTAAACCGAAATTATTTTAACGAATACAATTGAAACAACATACATCCTTATTTCATAAATAATGGTTAAAACATATGAATGAACTAAAGAACAAAATATATGTTGAGCACCTCTAATTAACCCCATAAATGGGATAAACATATAAAACCTAATTTTACTAAAGTAAGGGCTTGTCCATCAGATGACAAGAAGAGTATGGTAGGATGCCTATTAAAAATATACTACATCATGCTCATATAGTTATGCAAATAACTTGAGACCAGATATAAAAGAAACATAATGTGACCAATCCACATGACTGCAAAGGAAGATGCTAAAAGTCAAGTTTGACCTAATCTAAAACAAAGAATAAAGTCATAGACTCATCTACATATATACATGTGCTTATAAAATCAAACTAGGAAATGTAATAGTGCTTATAACCCCTACAAAAAACATACTAAAAACCAAAAGAAAAAATAATAAAAAAACCAATAAATTATGGATAACATGTCTATGACCAGTAATTAAAATATTTGATAATGGTTGTAAACCAAGCTCCACCATTAGGATGTACAACCATGTTTTGCCATATAAGCCTACCAATGATCTATGCCTCACCCTTGCTAGTAAGAATGATCAAATAGCTAACCTAGTCCTAAAATCAGGGATAGCTTTATAGACTAATCTCACACTCAACTAAGCCATGATCTACGTCTTTTTTGGATGCTCGGTCACTAAGCCATCCTAACCCCTAAGCTTATTGGCCACTAGAAACCCCTAGCACCAACCTTTTTATCTACACGATAGGAGCATAGACAGCCTACCTTAACCTCAACCCTTTGGTTAAAATCATGTTTATGTGTTTTTCTTGATTGTTATTTGTTTTGGTATCTATCGTGCATATAGATCATATAAGCTTGAAGTAAGGAACGTGGAGAAGCCCTTGAGGAGCTGAAGCACTGATCAAGATTAATAGCAACAACTAACGGTACATTTCACCCTGAGCAAGCCAAGCCACCACACTCTCCTCCTTGATCATGTTAATCCCAATTATGAATTTTTTACAAATAAAATCGCATGCTATGTTTAAGATGTATACCTATACTATCTTTTAAGTCTTCCTTGATATTGTTATCCTATACCTTGATTGCCATAATTATATTTTAGTCCATAGTCAACTATTGACAATGCTTTGCCAGACTAGTGAGATAACCACCAGGATAGTGATGGTTGTTAAGAAAAGAAAAGGGTGAAGACATGAAATGCCACTCCGCTTGTCATGTGATAATTGTTGTGTGAAAACCCAAAATTAATGAAAAACTAATTTAAAATATGCCAGCTAAATGGAATTTGAGTGGTGTCTGGCAATGGCTAGTGCTGATCCTGGTGTTAAGGACCAAGTCAATAAGCTATACAGGAAACAAACTAAGTATAACCACATCTTATCGAATGAATATAGACATGGTAGATTAAGACCACTGATGGCACGGTACCAACAAGCGTAGTGATTCTGAACTTGATAATGATCTATCACATGGGACATGATATAGTCATACAAGGCATGACAAATGAAAATCGAAAACTAAAATAACTTAACTGTCTTTCCTTTCTTTTGAAATTTCAAAAACCTAGGACTCCCCTCACCGTTGGTGTGGGACACCGGTTAGTGCATGGGAGTGCATAGTCCATAGGGTGGGTAGCACTTCCTACAAAGGACTAAAAAACCATATTGTAACAAGTCTCATGTATTGGGTAAGTTATAGAGTATGTGTAAAGCATACATCCATTGCAGTGTGAGTAAACTAATTTATTAGAATAGCCGTGCTTATGGTTAAAGGAGTGCTAGGACTTGTACTATTCTTGACTAATTTATAATTTTCAAAACTGACATAGTACTTGGTGGGAATAGTGGAAATGTTGAACATATGTGGATGTTACCATGGGATGGGTATACTGAAATGGTCAAGAACATGAAATTGGTCCTAAGGGTACACCGATTTAAGCGAGGCTTGCGGAAAGGTTGACGTGATCCTTAGTGTATGATTAAACAAGTGAATATAACTATATTTTTAGTTAAAGTAGCTAGGTCATAGGAATTATGAAAATGATTACGAAAACTTTCTTTGAGCAAATTAAACCAAATCATTCTTAAAATCTGTGTATTTAAACATTTTGCGTGATAACTTTTTGAGTACTTTTGTACTCATAGTTGCTTAATTTATTTTTTTAACAGAATTTATAGTAAGGCATATAAGAGGACCTTACTAGCATTTTAGCATGCTAGTAGGAAAATCGAAGAGCTGGTCTATTTTAGGTCATGCCCCAATCGATTGCTTGTGGATACTTCATGTGAGTCCTGCTACTACTTCAGTTTCCACTGTTGTTTTACTTTGTTAGGTCTTGATCAACAAGCCTTATTCAAGGTATATGTACACCTTTAATCTTTTTTTAATTGTAATATGTCCTGTATCAGTGTATATATATATGTGTATTAATTATTGATTTATGGATTAGCATGGGAAAGCACATTATGTTTCCTTTTTCCAAAACTAAGGGCGGACAGGGTGGGGTTAGTTGGGTTTATTCCCTAAAGTTTGGTAATAGTACTAAAATTAGGTAGGTATTATATCTTTCAGCAAACTACATAAGAATTGCACTGTTGTACATATGGACATTACCAAAATTTGATAATGGCAGTTAAGCATTTTTTTTAAAAAAATGATGATGCCAAATATACTTTTGTAGGACAGTAGAATCTAAGCATGTGCAGACTGCAGTTGTGCACCATGCTAATTCAACGAACAATGTCTGGCAGTAATGCTAGCGCTAGTACTTTCTCGAAGATTACTAGATGCATCACTAGCCTGAACCCTGAAGATTAGAGGGTCAGTTCAGTCTTCAGTCAGGCTCGACTAATATTTCATATATGCATATCAGTATATCACTAACTAGAGAAGACATGTTTCCAAGTTGAGCAAACAATGGGCCTGCATAAAATTAAAAAAAAACAATTGCACCATGTTATCTTGTGGCCAAGGATTACGAGATGCCACATATGCGTCTTGGCACATATGGAATAAGAGAAATAGAGCTATCTTTGATGATAAACCAATATCAGTTGCTAATTGGAGTCATCTTTTTAAAGATGATCTTTCCCTCCTTTTGTATCGTGTTAGACCTCGGCAGAGAGAACCTCTAAATGCTTGGCTTTTGGCTTGTAATTTTTCTCTCTTTTATGTACATAAGACACTTATTTTGCTTTTAATATATTAACTAGAGAGCCTCTCTTGTAGTGGTTTAAGAAAAAAAAGGCTTACGAGTGTCCTGAAAAGGATGAGAAGATCGGTTCGGTCAGGCATTGACTGAAATTTCATATGCCTGTCACAAACTAAAAAAGTTGTCTCCAAGTTGAAAAAGAACAAGGGATCCATGAAAAAATATGGAGTAACTATGGTTGCCTCACATTGGCTCATCATAAGTTGCATGTTTATATATAGAACAAGAATTACAGATATAGATAGTTTTAAACTAGGACTCCTAACTTAAGTTCTATTCTATCTATAGCAAATTACAGGAGTCCATCTATCCTTGAGACACGCTCGGTTACAATCCTAGTGTAACACATTTACAATCTCTAACACCCCCGCTCAATCTAAACTTTCCTAACCACCTTGAAGTTTGAGATTGCAAATAAATATATTCATCTTTGCAACCGGTAAGGCTTTTATAAATCCATCCACCAACTGATCTCCAGAAGCGATGAACCGAACGTGTAGCTGTTTTCTCATAACTCTTTCATGCACAAAGTGAAAATTAATTTCAATATGCTTTGCTCTAGCATGAAACACGGGATTAGCTGATAAGTATGTTGCACTAAGATTATCACACCAAAGAACTAAGGTGCGATGCACTTTAACCCCAAGTTCGATCAACAGTTGCTCAAGCCATATTATTTCTACAATAGCATTAGCCATCGCTTTATATTCTGCTTCTGTACTAGATTTTGAAACAGTTGGCTGTTTTCTAGTACTCCATGATATAAGATTACTTCCATAAAATATTGCGAAGCCTCCAGTAGAACGCCTATCATCTGTATCACCTGCCCAATCTGCATCAGAGACGGGGAATCGATCTGTCGAGGAGGCGTAGACCGGTTTCCTGCCTACGTTCTCGTGGGTTTCGTGGGCTTCCGAATTGGAGGCCCGGTGCGGTCGCACCGGCCGACCCTGGTTCGGCATGCTCCTCTTTCCTGAATGATGCAGCATTGCAGTCTTGCAGATGATCAGTGCAACTCCTCATGCTTCTTCTGTGGTCGTTATAATCTATGTGCTTAAATTACGTGGACACCTAACACACAGACATGCATGTGCCATGTAAACAACCCTCTCGTCTTATATCGACGACGAAATGGATATGCACACCACAATCGAAGTAGCTGTTTGGCACATATATTGCGTCAGTGTTGGCCGATGAACTTGTCGAAATGCAAATAGAAGTGCTCTATCTGACATTGCTGTTGAAGGCCCCCAAGAATCCAATATATGGCCAAAGTTAAACAGCTACGAGCAGAGCTGGCAGTTCTTGGCATTGTGCACCGTGAAATGGGTTGAGGATATGCATGGATTTATATGCGGCGGTCCAAATCCATGCATCATATAGTAAATTCATATGCATCTGCGAATTGGGATATGTCATGTCACATGTATCTGCACACACCCAACCCAAGACATCAATGGCTACTCCGTAGGCTGTTGCTGCATCAAGCGGTCCATGTGGCAGTGTTATCCGGTCATATACTGACGCAATGCCCAAGTTCAGACATTCAGAAATTCAGTCCATAATTCCTGCCGTTCTGTCAGTTTCCTGGCATGCAGCTGGAGCTGATTTCCACGCAAGAACAGGGGAAGAATCCATGAGCTTTCCTGCTAAAGTTGCACTTGATCTGTGATGCAATGCATGCAGCTATGGTCGACTTTGCATGGAACCGTGTTGAAGAAGACATGCAAGCGCACGCGAGCAGTTTGGCAATTCCGATGAGATGAGAGCCACCTACAATTCTGATGGCAATGTCAGAATATTCCTCGTGCGACTAACTTTGTAACTTGTCGCCAGTTTCTCCTCCTCTGAAGATCCGTGGGCACCGTGCGTCCAGGTGGATCACTGTTGCTTCATGATCGGGACACTGCTAGGTAGCTGGACCAACAGCGATCACAGACGCATCCTGTCGATGGCTGGAGAACTCTGAACTTTTTGTTCGGACGAAGTTGGGGAGGATACGTGACTGGTGATCATTGCACACAAAAAGATATCGCTGTTGCTCCAAATTCTGTTGTATTTTCCAGCCTCTGACGTTTCCACCGATTTGCATGTGCGACTCACAAAATTTTGCAATTGATTGGAGTATTTGAGTATGATCAGCAGTAGCCAAAATTTGGACGGACTGTAGCAGCTGACAGCGATCCTCTTCGCTGTTCCTTCAAGAATTCTCTAGAGTTTTCATCCACTATTAATTGCACCAAAATTCGTGGTTGCGCTTTTTATCGGGTGATCATCGATTGATATGATCGATTCGACAGCGATGTGTGGCATCTTTCGCATGCGCAATTCAGTTTTTTGTGCCACCGAAATTGATGTGATTATTTACACACATCTTCTGCTAATTTTCTGACAGCAAAATTGAGGTACTCCTACATCAACGTCTGACTAGTTCTGAATTGTGGCTCGCCTTCGAACCTATAGCGAGTAGTACTGCGTAACAAGGGTTTAGATTTTCAGTTCAACGACGATTTTAAGATGGATCAGCAGATAAGTACTAATTGACGATTACTCTTCATTCCATTTGGAAGAAAGAAAGAAACTGCACTAATTCCACAACTAGACATGCATGAATCAGTGGAAGTGTATATCGTACAAGGCTCTTGACCAAACAAAAACTTACAAATCCAAGGTTGGATAATTCCCTCCCGTTCATGGCGACGAACAGCAGCTAATCAACGACTACCTAAGATGATTAAATGAGCCCTAATTCTAAGGGTGAATGCTCGACGTCGCCTTGCATAGAAGGGCTCTGACCTTAGCTAAGCACATCACGCACGCATCTATGTCGAGTCTTCCACTTGTTAGTTAGCATTTGACTAGAGGTGATCGGTCGGTCGACCGACTTGCCGACGATCGAATCGATAGGATGATCGATCTCGCGACGGCGACGCGGCGTGTCATCTCTCGCTCTCGATCTTGGACGTTCTCAGTCTCGGACAGCTACTGATGGATAAGCAAAGTGTAGGATATGATAGGTAATCGGTGAATGATCGTGGAAGTAAAAATAAAATTTAACATTTTTTTTAAGAATTTGGATAGAACTATTTTGTCCTTAAACACAGATTGGCCGTAGATAGGTAACCCGATATATGTGAAAATTTGATAGAATATACTTAGAATTAAATTTAAAAACAAATAATCATCTTAATCAAACTTCTGAATATCTAGAAATTAACAAAACAAAATTACTAAAGACCAAAATTAATTAAACCATATGATATAAAAATAATTAATCAATTAAACTTTTCACAACAATCTAGATAAATTTTAAATAAAAAACAATAAAATAAATTAATTTAAAATCGATCGCTAGACATACATAAAGATGAATGAGAAAAAGAGGTTAATTATCGTGTTTATAAAAATTCTACCAAAATCTCTCTCTAAATAATCTCTCGTAATCACTACTCAACCCATTCTTACACACTGAATTTAAAATTAATACTTTAGATTATACCACGTTAGTTTGATGCGTTTTATAGCGTTTTATAGAGAAGCCTGCTCATAACGTCTACGCGCCGCTGCGCTAATCACGTGGTGATCGTCTACGCCCGTGCGCGCACCTGCTCATCCAAACACCGTCATGGCGGATAGAAAATATTTATATGCACAAAGAAAGTTTATATAGAAAATATTTATATGTATAAAGTTTATATACCAAATATTTATATGTATAAAGTTTGTATACTCTATGTATAAAATCCCTATACCAAATATTTCCATGGTATAAAGTTTATATGTGAAAGGATTATATACGAACTGTACATATAAAGTTTCTAAGTATAAATGATGGTCTAAATCCAACATATAAATGAACGGCGAACGCTCGTGGGTCAAAAGCTGAAATGCTAGATAGTATATGGGCCCACAGGGTACAACACATGGGCCAAAGGGCAGTGCTTAGATGCAGCCGACGAGACAAGAAACAGGTTAACTAGGCGTGGACAAAGGAAAATCGCGCGGGGCAGGAGTCATCGCATAGCAGCTCCGGTTTCCCTCGACGCCTCCCATTTGTTGATTGGGCCAAGAATCCAGCCTACCAAGCCCACTACACTGCTGCGCCGCACGGCCAAGTCCAGGGCAGTTGCCAAGCAGCGATGGAGGTGGAGCAGCTCGGTGATGAGCGCGGGAGGAAGTGGGTCCTCCATCGAGCCGGAGGGAGGGTGGCGGACGGCAAGGCGCGGCCGTCGAAGGGGAGGGCAACGACCGGCGGGAGGTTGAGCTTCGGGCGAAAGCGGCACGTGAGGCCAAGGATGGCTACCGAAGGTCGCACCAGTGAGCCGGGACGGCTGCACGCCGATGGGAGGGCGTCGGGGCTCCCCTTAGGCAGGCGGTTGTTGGGGGATGAAAGTTCCACCTGCAAAAAAGAAAAAAAAAAGGTTGGTTTTAGGGTAGGGGCTGGTTTCTTTTTGCACCAAAAAAAAATTGTTGCAATTAAATGACTAGAGCACCTAAAACCCCAATAATATATTTTTTTATTAGAGGTGGGATTGAGCATCTGTTAGGCCTTTCCCTCTTCTCAACACTTCCTCTCACTAAACTACTAAACTATTTTTAAAAAAACAATATAGAAAGGTTACATAAAATATATTAATTTATTTTTTAATTTTTAAACTAATAATTAATTAATTGTGTGTTAATTTGCTATTTCAATATGTTTTGAACTCTTAAAAATGAACACAACCTAATTCTTTAAAATACCTAACTAAAATTGTAGCAAAAAATATAAATCAGTATAGTTTTTTAAAATTCACTCTTGTTGGTGGTCTGATTTAATTCTCACAACAAAAATATTCCCGAATTATTATACTGTCTTTTCTTGCTAGCTGTTGTCAAATTGCCACTGCATATTTAGATAATGAACATCTCCGGCTTACACTCAGCCGAAGAAGAAGAAGAAGACAGGCTCAGCGTCCTCCCCGACGACATCCTGCTGAGCATCCTCGAGCGCTTCCCTCTGCGCATGGCCGTCCAAACTAGCGTCCTCTCGAGACGATGGAGGCGCCTACCGCCTCTCCTCTCCCACAACATTCTGCGCCACCGAGCTCATCCCATGCTCCGGCTCCAGCGGCCGCCACACACTACGCCCGGTGGACCGACACCTGATGGCGTCGTAAACCGACGTAATAAAGAACCTTCTGGCTTTGCCGCGAGACCGGCCCATCAAGCTCCTCCGCCTCATCTTCTTCCTCGAGCTCCTCTCCATTGGCCGCGCCGTCGGCGACGCCTTCGAGACTCGCCGCATCCGCGTCGAGCGGCTCGAGCTCGAGCTACGCACGGCGATCGCAAGAACCAAGTGCGAGGAGGGCGACCAGGCGCTGTACGGGCGGCCGCGTCGCGAGCCTCACCCTCCACAACCTGCTCTTCACCGCCGAGGCGTCGCTGCCGCAGGTGTTCGAGGCCATGCTGAACGCCGGCTGCTGCCGGAACCTGCAGACGCTGTCGCTGCGCGGGTGCAGGCTGCCGATCGACGCCGCGCAGAGGATCGACGCGCCGGGCTCGCGGCTCGTGGCGCTCGAGATCGTCCAGTGCTGGTTCTCGCGCGTCGAGCTCGTCTGCGTTTCGAGGCTGGCTCGGGTGGCGTACGACACTTGGCAGGACAGCAACCCTACGCTGCTCTTCGGCCATGTGCCGCGGCTCGTTGATGTATCATATATGGTTCTCTTCGCTGAGGATTTGGCAGGAACCGTTCTTGTTGAGTGGGTGGCTGTCTGAGACCAGGAACCTCTCAACTGTATATTTTGGATTCCGTCAAGGAATGTCATCTGTGGTACTCTCTTTGGTCACATAATGACACGATCTCCAGAATATAACCTAATTTGAAAGCTAATTTGTATTAAAACATTTAAAGAATTAATACATGCTGTAAAAAATTGTTTCCGAGACAAATTTACGCACATAATTTTCATACATTCAATCCTAAAAATATTTAAGAAGATACTGATGTTCACCTTTTTTTTTCTTTCAAAATTTCGACTTGGAACATATGAAAGTGATGTGTTTTTGTCACCGGAGGGAGCAAGTATATCTTGTGTTTACTCCTTTTAACAGGTGCCTATCAGTTGATGACTAGCTTGATAATCCTTACGCATGTTTATTAATACCCTCTTCTAAACCTTGATCAATGCAGATTTGGTTTGAGCCCGAAGATCCCAGAAATCTTACTCCTATATTCAGCAATCGGAAAGTGTTATATCTGTACGATATCTTTCCAGGGTGTGACCTCAAGTGGACTCTATTATTTCTTCAAGCTGCACCTTCTCTCGATAGCTTTCATCTTAAGGTATGGCTTGATCCCATTTTTACTTTTAAACAATTCTATAGTATGAACACAAGATCTAATTATCTATCCGGCCTAATATTAGTACAACACACTTTGAAGTGATAAGTAAAGTTCAGGTAGCAATATAACATGCCGTTAGAGCTTCAATCCTGATTTTTTTTAATAATGGAATAATGATATCCCGGCTGCCACAACCAGAAATGCACAAAGCCATATCACTTATTATAAGTTTTCCACGCCAAGCGAAATGGAAAAAAAAAACAATCTAGTTGGTTCCTGCTTGCTTTTTTTTCTTTTTTCAAATGCTAGAGTGATGTACAGACTATCCTAGCTTAATACAAATATATGAAAATCTTATGCATATTCCTGAAAAAAAAACATAAAGCAACATATGCTGCTGCAATTTATGAAACACGAAATTTCAGTTCGCAAACAGCCTTTAACCATGCGTGTTGAGTAGCTCCGTGACCATCCTCTGCTCTAAACATTAAGCATATATAGACATATTTTGCTACACTTGTATGCATGCTCTAATGGTTGCCTATTAATCTGCTGTCGATATGTCGGCATGTATGTGAAAGGCATAAGTTGGTGTATACTGCTGATAAGACCGATGTGCTCTGGGAGGCGTCAGATTTCAAGAACTACAATTTAAACTTGTTGGATATTAAAGGTTTTGAGATGGATGAAAAGCTGATAAGTTATAGGGTGTGTTCGGCACCCAATGTTATCTACCTCAACTCGAACGGCTAAACAATGTGTTTTTAGTTGTTTTAAAAATATATATATTAATTTATTTTTTTAAGTTTTCATTTTACGTGTGTAGAGGTTGATAACTATACTCCTCCGCCGAACACATCATATAAAGCTTGCCAAGGAACGAGCTATGGCTTTGAAGAAAATTTGTTGGCAAGAGAGTTGCAAATATTGCGACCGTGTGGAGAAGCAGACTCCATTACCGACGAAGTCATTATTTCCAAGTACCGAAAGAGGAAAGAATCTAGTGAAGAAGCAGCTCACACATGGGTCGTCGTCTTCCATACAAAAAATCATATAATGACATGGTAATGTGTACATCAATTTAGTGCTCAGAATGTGAACATTAATTAATTATGTAAAACTAGATAAAATGCCCGTGCAATTACGTGGGATGGGCCTAATTAGCTGTGGAGCTCACCTTGCAAATATGCTGAATGCCTGCAATCTGCAGTTCCTGCTCAATGTTTGATGTCACACAATCACAGATGATTTTGGCAACATCTCCCCCATTCATATTTTGGTTTCCATTCTTGAGAGGAAAAAACTGGTTACGTTAAGCTTTATTCATGCTGAACAAGTAGGTTATTTACACGATCTAATTGTCTGAAGTGCATAATACTGCATCTATATAAACAATAAGGCATAAGATGGAAAAGGTCAAAAAAATATGGAGTAACTATGGTTGCCTCATCTTGGCTCACCATAGGTTGCATGTTTATATATAGAACAAAAATTACAGATATAGATAGTTTTAAATTAGGACTCCTAACTTAAGTTCTATTCTATCTATAGCAAGTTATAGGAGTCCATCTATGCTTGAGACATGCTCGGTTATAATCCTAGTGTAACACGTTTACAATCTCTAACACCCCCGCTCATATCATATAGCTTCTTTGGTTTGATAATACCGCTTTGCAACCGTGTTTGGTGACGTGGGGGATCAGGTGTGGCTGCTGGAGAACCAGATGTTGTAGAAGATCCAGATGTTGTAGAAGATCCGAGTGGCACAAATTCATGTGCACCTGATGCTGTAGCATGCAGCGGTGGTGGAGACTCCTCAGACGCATGCAACGTCCCAGGTGGAGACTTAGGCACCACCGCATTACCCCCACCTGTCGCCACACTGTTGTCCTCTGGCACAGCAACAGCGGTCGGCAACGGTACTGATGTTCCCCTAGGCGGTGTAGCAGGCAAAACAGCACCGTTCGACGAGCTGAAAGGAGACAGCGTTTCCACCTGGGAGCTGCAGCCTGGGCTATGTGCGCAACGTTGTGCCGGTAGCGCTGGGAGCATAGGCATAAGACCTGCAATTTTCTCAGATGATTCACTAGAAACAGCAGGTACGTCAGTAGTATTAGTAATATCAGATACAGTACAGTCATCATCCCCTAGATTTCGAAGGGAAGAAGGCAGTAGGACAATTTCTTTTCTAAGAGAGGCACCGGCGTTAGGATAGAGCTTTGAAAAGGGAAATACGGCTTCATCAAAAACGACATCACGGAAGATGTAAATGCGTCCGGTGGAGATGTCAAGGCACTTGAAACCTTTGTGCATGGAAACTATAGCCAAGGAAAGCACATTGGGTGGATCGAAAAGATAACTTCCTGGAATTATATGGCCTCAGATTGGGCCAACAAGCACAACCAAAAACACGAAGATTGCTATAATCGGGTGCATCATGAAAAAGGCGAGTACTAGAAATTTCAAAATTAATAACCTTGCTGGGAAGAATATTAATGAGATATGTAGCTGTAAGGAAAGCTTGATCCCAAAATTTTAAAGGCATGGAAGCATGAGCAAAAAGAGCTAAATCAACTTTAACAATATGTCTATGTTTGCGTTCAGCAGCACCATTTTGTTGATGAACATGAGGACAGGACACACGGTGTGTGATCCCAATTTGCTTGAAGAAAGAATTTAATTTTTCATACTCGCCTCCCCAATCCGATTGAACACAAAGGATTTTCTTAGAGAACTGTCTTTCTACTAAGTTTTGAAAATCTTGAAAAACTTGAAAGACATCAGATTTATGCTTCAACAAATATATCCAGGTGTATTTGCTATAGTCGTCAATGAAGCTAACATAATAGCTATAACTCCCAACAGAGATGGGTGCAGGCCCCCACACATCAGAATAAATCAGATCAAGAGGAGCACTAGAGATTTTATTAGAAACAGAATAAGGCAGTTGATGGCTCTTGGCCCTTTAACACGAATCACAAATTGACTCAACATTCTTGGAACTAGCACACGGCAACTTATTTGAACTAAGGATCTTCTGAACTATGGAAGTAGCAGGATGACCTAGACGACTATGCCATAACGATGTAGAAGGGACATGGACTCCAAAAACTTTATGCTTTGACTCTATTTTCTCTTCCGATGGAATGAGAGGATACAGGCCACCTTTGCATCTACCGTGATGTAAAATCCTCTTCGTTTCCTGATCCTTAACGAGAAAGGAATCAGGGTGAAATTCAAGGAAAGCATTGTTATCTTTGGCAAGTTTATGAACTGAAACAAGGCTTTTGGTAGAAGAGGGCATATGAAGAATATTGTTCAAATGAAGTTTACTGAAAGGGGTATGAAAAACTGTATGCCCAATATTACTAATACTCATACATTTGCCGTTGGCGTTATGAACTTGTTCATTGCCACTATATTTATCACGGACGGTCATCTTGTCAAGTTCGCTGGTGATATGGTTAGTGGCCCCGCTGTCCGCATACCAATTTGTATCAACACCATAAGCTCCTGCTGGTCGCCCACGGTACTGATTGTCTTCCTCATAGCGAAAATAGCATTGATTGGCTTCATGATTTGTCTTCTTGCAGATTTGACAGGGCGCCTTTTTGTGACTTGCGAGCTATTGCCTTGATTATTGTTGGTGTAACTCTGATTGTTGTTGCTGTTCTGTCCATTGCGCGATGAATTGAACCGGCCTCCACCACGTCGACCACCAGAACGACCACGGTTTCCACGACCTCGAGATGCCATGTTAGCTGAAGACTGGAACTGATCGGTCCCTTGATACATCTCGAGCCGAAGATCGTACTCCATGAGTAGAGAATATAATTCAGAGAGTGAAAGATCTCCTGATCGGCCCATCATAGAAGAAACAAAGGGGTGATAATCAAAGTCTAAACCATTAAGTAGATGAGCAACCACCTCATCATCCCCGACGGTGACGCCGGCTGACGCGAGCTCATCCTTGATGTTCTGCATCTTGTTGAAATAGGCTGTCGTAGTGAGGCTGCCCTTCTTGGTGGTGGCCAATTGCATGCGCAGATTTGAAACCCGCGCTCTTGATTGTGCTGCAAACATAGCCCCTAGCGCCTTCCATGCCTGCGCAGAGGTTGTTGCAGTCGTGATCCCGGCGAGGACCTTCTTGGAGACCGAATTCACCAGGTAGCTGAGTAGCTGCTGATCTTTTTTTACTCATGAGTCATGCTCTGGGTTGGGAATCTCCTTCTTCTTGCCGTCGACTTCAGCTTCAAGGACTTGTCGCGGCTCGGGGATGGTTCCATCCAAAAAACCAAGCGCCTTGGCGCCACGGACAGCGGACAGGAACTGCGTCTTCCATAGGACGAAGTTATCCCGTGTCAGCTTGTCAGACACCGGATGTCCAAAAGGAGAGGACGGGTATCCTTCGCCATGAGCGGAGGATAAAGACATCTTGTCGCGGGAGGAGCGTCACGAGCAGGGGTCGCGGCCCTCTTGTCGCGGGATGTTCAGATCGCGGGGAGGAGCGTTACGAGCAGGTCGCAGCCCCCTTGTCGCGAGAATTTGACGAGATTTTTTAGATCTATTCTAGAAAGAGGCGGCTCTGATACCATGAAAAAATATGGAGTAACTATAGTTGCCTTACATTGGCTCACCATAGGTTACATGTTTATATATAGAACAAGAATTACAGATATAGATAGTTTTAAACTAGGACTCCTAACTTAAGTTCTATTCTATCTATAGCAAATTACAGGAGTCCATCTATCCTTAAGACACGCTCGGTTACAATCCTAGTGTAACACGTTTACAATCTCTAACAATCCAAACCGTACAATTGGCACACTCCAATTATTCCCTTGCTGTTTAGCTAGATGGGTGGCATCCCGTATTCCCATATATCACGACCTCTGCAAGTACTGCCAATCGACCACGTGTAGTGCGGCTGCTGAGCATCTCGCCTATCGGTCGGACGCCACATAATCTGAGTATCTGACATCTCCATGATTTCATGATCCAACGAATGATTAGTCCATTTCCAATTATGAGATCCTCAAAACAAAGATAAATTTGGGGTAAAAAACCCCTACATAGGTAACCGGGCTAGAGCTGTCCTATTTTGTGGCTATATCTCTGCACGCTACTAGCATAGTACGTACGTTGCCGCGACCGACGCAATACAATCATGCGGCGGCGTTGATATATTTTGTGCTCTGTTGACATATTTTTCTTATTTGCCATGAGATGTGTGGTTCTTCATATCTTGCGGCAATGCCCAAACTACTGGCCTGCTGGGCTATTAGATGATACTGTTAGTCATTTTTCCTGGCTGCCTAGGATGCCTCATTATCCTAGTTTCACCAAGAGGTTGGTTCATTTATATCTTGTTCTTGCAGTTTTGGACACTAAACACAGAAAGGTGCAATTGCAATAAGGTAAATTCAGTTCTTTTTTTTCTTCTGTATGCCACTTTGTTTTGGCCAGGTATGGAGCACTGTCGTTTGTATACGCATTGAAAACACACATGCTACCTTACAAATGTCTCTTTCTGTGCTTGAGCTCATCCTAGGAAAGTGAGCTGAAAATTCCAACCATGATCAAATAATTATGGTACAAAGATCTCAGCTTTCTACATCACAGGTAAGTGCTTGATACTTTTTTGTTTGCTATCGTTCTGTGATTTTTTTTTGATTTCATGTTCGCAAAGGATGACATAAATCAGACAAAAATGAAGACAGAATGAAATTGTGTTCGAGATAAGCTTACTTTGACAAATTAAATCCAACATTTTCTTCTACAGATTACCTATGATTCTTGCTTACTTTACCAATCGGGAATGCTGACTTCGAGGTAAGCTTACTTGAACATTATGTTTTAGTGCAACCCTATTTAGGATGCACTGATATTCGTTTAGAATTTTGCTTTTTAACTTTGCTGGTTGACTCATTACAAGGCTGAAAACAGGAGGCACCAAGCAATCTGTGAACAATGTAATATCTGGAATTCGATCTGTACACTTAGATGCACATATTCCAGGGTTTGGTTTATGGATTCCTCAACAACAGAGTCTTTGGTTGACCATCAAGCATGCAAATTTATAGCTAAGATTGAAAACTTTGTAGTTCTCCATTGGTTAGCTGAAGACATGCAGGCCTTCGAAATGCATCAAACTTTCAGGCTGGACTTGTGAAATTCAAACCACATATTGTAATTTGTAGCGATAGAACATGATTTGCTGTGCAATCCTGTTCTTCGAATGTGGCTATTTATTTGTTGTTTTTTTACCGTGAAACAGTAGGGAAATCTCCTACGGTATATTAATTTGCATATAAAAGGTTTAAGTACAAGAAGATAAATTACAAGGCGTCAATCCATGATTGAAGAAAATGTTTATAAACAACTGTAAGCCTAAGTAATTTACTGCAGCTCTTCAAGACGAAGCCGATGGTGGAACATCGTTGAAGATGAAATTGTTTCTTTGCTTCCAAATGTTCCATGCTACAACTAGAAAGACGTTCATAAAGCAAGAATACCATAAAATACTTCTTTGGAGTTGAATCATCTGGTGAAACTCCAAGTTGAGGTTCCAATGAAACCCAATCGATGCTCAGCAGTCAACACTAAATTGATATTGATATGCTCTCTGGTTTCCCTTAAATCTCTGGAGCAAAGAGAACATGAAATTGGAACATTTGGGGGTTTACATTTTTTTCATGTCCATCAGATCTCTAGTATTTGCCCTGTCCAAAAGCAATAACCATGCAAACACTTTAATCTTCATGAAGGACTTTTCTAGATCCATGCCAAGGTTATAAGAGGGTTGATTGTCCAGAAGGATAGCTTGTAAAAATACTTAGCTATATACCTAGCATTTCCCCATACATATGTCCATATATCTTTATTGTCTGAAACACTCAGTGTTGAACTCTCTTGTAACAGCTGATTATATTCAGCTGTCCAAAAGCTATTTATTTGTTCTATGCAAAAACATATCATTTTGGATTTTTCCATCGTTGCTGATATCAGAAAAGCTTAATAGATTTATAATCGAGAATATTTGTTGTGCACCACAATTTATGAGAGAGTTCGTATCATATTTTATAAAATCTTATATCTGTTAGCGTTTTCTCAGTTTGTAGAACTACTACCTAACTATTCTCTTCATGTACCAATAATTGCTTGCTTAATTTCACGTGTAGCCGGCTCATCCCTGGAATGAATAGTGTGATAGCTTCAAACTGATTTCGACGACTATGGAGTTCCAACCCTCCCATTGTCTCAGTAATTAAGCAGCGTAGCAAAAATATTCGAATACACGGAAGAGGTTAATTAAATTTATTGTTTGCGTTCTTTTGGTTGTTTTGCACAGAGAAAGTGACCTTTTGTGCTAATGTACGCGTTGGCGGACACAGCTACACGCGACGTGTCGCCGCATTCCCTTCTAGTGTTGTTTAGAATTGCAATCCAAACAATTATTACAAGTGTACTGCTACGTAGTTAAAAAAATACCTGCAAAATTCACCGTGAGTAATATTTAACTAGACAATCTGGACAGACGGCGAGGGCATTAATTACCTCAGGCATGGGGAAGGGGAAGCGCATAGGGACTGCGAGGACGCAGTTAAGGCAGAGGAACTAGGCCAGCCTGAGGCTGAGGAGTCGGAACATTGACGACGCACATAGCTTCGTCCTCAAGAACCTCGGTGGCCACGATGACTCTAGACTTGTCATAGCGGGCCTTGTATCGACTCAGAACCCTGAGTAGGGCTGCTAGGTCGTATGAGACGAGCTCACCTACGGCGTAGACCACACCTTGACTAGAATCTATTGATAGTCTCCTTTATATATGAATCAAAACACATAAGATAAACTTTGATTCTCAATAAATCCATGTGTAGAATATATGAGAATTTGATATTACAAAATATTTGTCAATTGATTACTTTCAGACATGAGCATATGAGAGATTTGAACCATTCTCATATATAAAACAATATGTGGAGGTGAGGAGGTAGCAGCACACATGGAGAAGATCAGTTTTTGTTCTATTTATGAAGTTTGTGGTGAATTCTATATTGATGTGAAGAATTTCGGCATGCTTGGTTTATATATTTAGAAAGCATATCAAGTCTACTTTTTGATGGATCAAACAACACGTTATTCAGAGCTTTCGATAAACGATAATTACAAGTTGAAGGCATCCTTCACGTGTAGACTTGGTGCACGCAAGCAGCGGCATTGGTGTTGGATGTTGGCCTTGCACGATATGTTTGTATGGGGTTCTACTATCCTAAGGCCTATATTGGGTTGTAAAGGAGTTCATCTACAAGTGCCTTATGGATTGAAGTCCTCCAAAACAAGGATCTTGAAGATAATAAAGAAAAGATTCATCTTGAATTCGGTTTGGGTTAGCTTAGATATACTTGGACTAAAATGTTTGTTTCTCTCTTATTCAAAGTCCATTTTAGATGTGTGATTACCCATTGGAAAGCTAATTTCATGATCCACATGATGGATAGGCCTAGGACTCCAAATACTTCTGGTTTCACTGCAAAGGCCAAAACAAAACATTGATAGTCCTGATAGGTTTCTATATTGTACTGTATTTGATTCCTAATTAGTTTCTAACTCATGTAATGGCTATATTGTACTGTATTCTTATTCTTCTCCTAGGTTTTATGCCACCGCCGCCAAACTAGAGAGAGGGATTAGGAGTTTCTGCCATATATTGTTATTGCTTTTTCTTATAGAGAATTGAGGAAGCAATAGATCCACTTTTGTGTGGTCAAGCAAATCAACCTATCAAAGCGTGTGGTTTTGTGAATTCATGGTGAAAGGTGTGTTGCACGGGCAATATGTTGTTCATTCATTTCATTGAGTTGTACGGTGTATCTGGATCCTACATTGAGAAGGTCGGGCTTTCCTATATCATCCTAGTATCAGAGCATGATTATCTTGGTAGGATCTACCCTAGCTATATATATTATTTCTATCCTATAAAATCCTAAAAAAATATCCCGTAAGTTGCAATCTGGTTCTAGTATTATTTTGTTTGGTTCTAGTTTATTAGAATTGTGTTTTGTTACTTATCTTAGTTTCTTTTCATGCTACCTTTGAGCCTATATCATTATATCTTGTGTATGTGCTAGTTTTGATTCTAGTTGCACTCCGAAATTTTTAGTGCATATGTCATTAAGTAAAACTGTCATCAAAGTTGCATACAAAGTCGGATTTCAGTGTTTAAATACTTGTTGGAAAGAGAACGCAGTGTGCTACAAACCATTATCTTAGGTCGAAGTCCCAATTTGGCAATTATCTATGTGTTTCTAACCCAACAAAGTCCATTGCTTGTTCTAAGTTTCTATCATCTACTAGTTTCAGTTTCAGTTATATTTCATGACTTCATGGGACTGATTGAAGGCTACAATGCAATGTGAGTTTGTTCCATCCTACTATGAAGAAGAGTTACTTTTCCATGTTAAGGGTATCAAACAAGGGTGTAAGTCTATCCAAGATTACTATGTTGAGCTGAGTTCTGCATTGCAACATGTTGGTATCACCAGCACATTAAAAGTGAAGGTGTAGTTCATGGAAGGTTTGAATTATGAGATTTATGATGCACTTAAAAATAAATATTTTTTGATAGTTCATGATCTTGTGGACCACGCCATTGATGAGGAGAGGAGAATTGAAAAGAAGCAATAATAGTTTAGCTTGAGCCATGATTACTCTCTTCATTCCAAGGATGATGCCTTTGATGATCCATTGTACAAGAAGGGCATGTATTCAGTTCATAACGAAGAACAAACTCCAACACATAAAAGGTTGAATGAGAAGATGGTCAAGCATGAGACATTTCCTTCGATCGATGCCACATGTAGTTGTTACAAGCTCCAACGCATAAGTTGTTACAAGCTTGCTAGCTTGGGGTTGAATATAATGGAAACTCAATATGGAGCACAAAGTTTTGGTTGGCTAGAGATGAATGAGAAAGGTAATACTTATTGTGTGAATCAAAGTTTACTAAATGCTATTTCATACGTTCCTATAATATCATGCTTCTAGAATCAGAGTACCGTAGCTAAAGCACCAAAGATTATAATATTTTTCACCAACTTGCTAGGCATTAGTTCTGTCTTTTGCCTCTTGTGCAATCTTGCAAAATTTAGGGATGGCTTTTCTTCAAGGGAGAGGGAATGATATGAGTAAATATGACATGAACAACTAGAGACAAATTGGTACAAACATGTATACTATGTACATGTTCTATGGTTGCTATGCTTATCGTATAGTGGATACACAAGGGAACCTTGAAACTAATGACATACACATATATCATGCATACATGTTCTTTTTATTTAGCACAATTTCAGACTACCAAAAGCCGAGGATGACTTTTCTTGAAGAAGGGGTGGATGATGAGGATATACCTACCAATTGGACAATCTTCTTTACATGCAAATCAAAACATAAGGTGAACTCATTTCTCTAAGTCTATGTGTGTAATATATGAGAATTTGATGCTACATAATTTTTACAAGATAGATTTTAACCATTAGCATGCATAAACAACATATGGGTCCAAGAGGAGGTGGGGGAGGTAATGGCACACATGGAAAAGATCAATTGTTGTTATGTTCATGAAGTTCATGATGAATTTAGCATTGATGTGAAGGCTTTTAGCATGCATGGCTTATATATTTGGAAAGAATATCAAATCTACATTCCAATGGATCAAATGACACGTAATTCAAAGCTTTCTATCAATGACAATTTTAAGTTGAAGATATCTTGCATGGGCAGACTAAGTGGCACACATATAGCGGCATTGGTGTTGGATGTTGGCCTTGCATGAAATGTTTGGATAGGGTTCTATTATCGTAAGGTCCATATTGGGTTGGAAATGAGTCCATCTAAAAGTGTCATACGAATTGAAGCCTTCCAAAAAAAGGATCTTGAAGATAAGAAAGAAAAGATTTAATTTGGATTCGGTTTGGGTCATCCTAGACATACTTGGACTAAAATGTTTGTTTCTCTCCCATCCGGAGTTTGTTTTGGATGTGAGTACTCATTAGAAGGCTAACTTCATGGGCCACATGACGGTACTTTTGGTTTCACCGCAAAGGCCAAAACAAAATGTCTGCCTGATAGGTTTTCATATTGTGTTGTTTTTGATTCCTAGTTAGGTTCTAACTCATTTAATAGCTATATAGTCTTTGTACACAACCCAAGAGGGTAGACCATGTTTATTGTAAAGATAATTCATAGCAAAATTGCTCTTGTTCTTCTCCTAGGTTTTGCATCACCATTGCCAAACTAGAGAGAGGGATTAGGAGTTTCTACCATTGATTGTTCTTGCTTTTCCTTACAGAAAATTAAAGGAGCAATAGATCCACTTTTGCGTGGTCAAGTGGATCAACCTATCAAAGTGTGTGGTTTTACAAATTCATGGTGAAAAGTGCGTTACATGAGCAGCGTGTTGTTCATCTAGTTCATCGAGTTACACAGTGTGTCCAGATCCTACATCAAAAAGGTTGGGCGTCGCTGTATCACACCCACCTCCATAGGAACGACCAACTCCTAACCACCATCGCTACAGCCGTAATAGGCTATGTTGCTGTTGTTGAACGACAAGCCACTGATGTTCATTCTCGCTAGTATCACTAACGAGAGATCAAGACATGTTTTCAAGTTGAGAAAACCATGGGCCTGCATAAAACCCAAACCAAACAAACAATGTGGACCATGTTATCTCATGACAAAGGATTATGAGATGTGTGTTAAGGCAGAGAATAATGAAGATCGGTTCAATCAGGCTCTAACCGATATTTCATATGCATATCACTAACTAAAAAAGATGTTTCCCAGTTGAAAAACAAGGGGCTCCACCAAATCCAAACCATACAAATAATTGGCACATACCAATTATTCACTTGCAGTTTAGCTACTCCTAGGGACAGAAGTAGGAGCAAAATGAGTGGGGGCTAGGGGTGTACTGCTCATGTAGGTTAAGGAAGAAAAAAATGTCAAGACGACTTGCTCCTGCTTGGTGTAAAATGACTAAGGGAGAAGGCCCCTCAACCTCCACTTCAGTGTACTTTAGATCCGTCCCTAGCTACTCCATCCGTAACTCGTCATGAGTAATATTTAACTAGATAATCTAGGTGACACGGTGAGGGCATTACCTTAGGTAGGGAAATGGGAAGTGCACCACTATGTCTTGATGAGCCACAATGCAACTGAGGCAAAGATTGCCATTGAGGCAGAGATGGGGTTTACTGCTCATGTAGACTATGGAAATAAAATTTTCCAATAGTGAAAGTCCCTTGATGAGCCTAGGGGAGGGGGTGAATAGGAGAATTCTAAAAATTTGATAATCTTCACAGTGGATTAAATTCTTTCTCGAAGTCTCCCATCAATTGTTCAAAACCTTTGGTCTAGTCTAAAGGTTCTGGTCAATCCTCTAGATGTTTCAAGATGATATAGATAAAACTACTATAACAAGCTAACAAGCTACCACATGCATATAAAGGCTCAAAGTAAATGCACGGAAGTAAATGTGGTAAAAGAGAAAGAGACAGGATTTTTCACCGAAATTCAGATTCAAGAATCCTACTCTCCATTAAGGAACTCTGAAGAGTTGGGTCTCGATTAACCCTAATCCTCACTAAGTTTGCAATCACAAGGTAGTCTAGATTTTCAAACCAACAACTTAAACTAGCAAATCCCTAAGCGACCACCAAGGTCAAGCTCTAGTCCAACGGTGAGGGTTGCTCTACCATGCAACCTTCTAGGAGCAAACAAGGTATCCACTCAATCATTACCATGTTTCCTTGTGGAGGTGGAGTAGAACCTTCATAAACTTTTCTAGGCTATCCACACCACTTGGAAGCTCACAGAAGACACCTAATTGGCTAGGAGGTTACTATCCAAGAGTAACAAGCATATGCAAGGCCCAGCGTTAATCTCAAGTGCTTAAGGATTAACCCTAGTTCACAAGAACTCAAACCCCCCCAAAATCTCAATTCAAATCCCATAGAGATTTGTCTCAAAAGCTAGAAGAGATGGAGAGAGGGAGAGCTCAAGAGTAAGAGTGAAGAACCAGAAAATGGAGAGCTCAACCTTGAGAAGGTGGGGGTTGGCTGGTATAAATACCTGCCAACTTTCACCACTAGCTATTACACATAGACTGCATGGGCCCAAAGTCTCCAGTTCTAAGCCTCAGAGTCTCCAAGTGACCTCTATGTTGTGGCGGGAGTAGATCTCAGGGCCTCTGGACTAGGACTCTTGGCTGAAAGGGTTTTTTAGAGGTTATGGGGTATCCACTCGGAGCCTCTAGGTTCGCAAGGGAGGGAGGACATAAGGAACACCCAAGCCTCCAAGACTAGATCTCAAGGTGGTCAAGGATGCTTCCCCCAAAGGTTTCGGGGTATCCAGTTGAAGCCTCCGAGTACATAGACAATGAGGCAGTATGACCACTTTGAAGCCCCCGGACTCCCTACTTTGGGCGGCCAAAGAGGCTTCTTGGAGCATCCGAGATATCCGTCCAGAGTCTCTCAGCTAGTCAAACAAAGCACATATAGGATTGGTCAAAAAGCATGGGACTTTGTATTTCTCATCTAAAAGATTAAGGATGGATTTTGAGTACTTTTGATCATTTTTTGTATTGAATGCACCCTATTGAAAGTATAGCATCCCTAATCTTCGAAAATCATAAAAAGAACTCGATAAAAACTTCAACGTCATCACGGTGCCATTCCTTTGTCTTTTGTTGGGGTTACCATTGTAAAATTTTTTCTTTTCTTTTGAACCTAACTACTGCTCATACACTTATGCACATCTTAGCTCTCTTGCCATTTCGTCATCAATTATCCAAAACTCATATAGGAGCTTAGATGCACCTTCAAATAGGACTTGCCCTTCTCGGTGTAAAATTGACTAGGGGCTAAGGCTCCCCAACTCGGTATACTCTAGATCTACCCTTGGCTACTCTATCGATTCTAAAATATATATATTTCTAGTTGTTTAGTATAAATTATGGTTGAGGAAAAAAACTTTCGTGCCTTTTATTAAATATTTAAATGATGGATGGTTGAGAGTGAGAGAGTGGTTTGTGGATAAGATGGAATGAAATTTGAATGTGAACTAATTGATGGAACAAGTACTACTCTATGAATTATAATAAATTTGAATGATTGTATCTGTGTGTACAGAGGGAATAGATATGTGGGTAGCATTCCATACTTTCTAGTCCACCCATCCCAAAATAAGCTGATTCTAAAGTTCAAAACTTATCTCAAAATTAGTTGATGTTTACTCTCTTACCTGCCCTTGATCACATTCCATAATAAGTTGATTCTAGAGTGCAAAACTTGTCTCAAATTTTTTCTCTCTTAGCTACCCTTGACCCATAAATCAAGAGTTTTATTCCTTTAATATCTCATACCTTCCCATCTACTAATACTATTTTATTACTCCCTCCGTTTCATAATTTAATGATTTTTCCTCTTTTGAAGAGATTGTTGATGAAGAAAAAAATAGACTAACATGCCCCTATTTAATAAGAGATGGTTGTGGGCGGGATAGTAGTTAGGTTTAAGATATCAAGAGTTTTGAATTAGAGTTATTGATGGAACACTAGAAAACCAAAATCTCTTATGGCATTTACCATGTATGTAAAAAGTGGTCTTTATAATTCAATATGGCCTACCTCACTATTCTGAGAGTGGTACATATAGGAGATAAGCTACTCTTATACATACGGTTAAGGTAGGTCATAAGAAATAAAAAAATATTATTCTCTTTGTCCTCTCTTTTTTTTACTCATTTTTGTTCACTCATGTCTATGAAGTGAGTTCTAGCTTAAAGTCTACGGAATTAGCAACAATAAAAGACCATTTTTATAGACCCTGCTCTTAAAGATTAGTTTGATAATATACATTGCCTTTGCTCTTATACTTCAGTATAAATTGGATGGACGGGACAAAATTGCTTATATTACGGCACGGATCGAATATTAATGAGGCTCGTTAATGTTTTTTACCCCACAACAAAAGTTTTTCGATGACATGAGGTTACTATTTAAAGCAAAGTGAGTGAATCACAGCCTGCAACCACCACTTGCAGTGCAGTTGCCGAGCATCTCGCCTACCGACCGGACGCCACGTCTGACTATCTAACACCTCCATGGTTCATGAACCAAGTGAATGATTAATCCATTTCCAATTATATGCGAGACCCACAAACCAAGGATAAATTAGGGGAAAAACCTTGTAAGATAGCGTAACCGCGCTATCTAGAGCTGCCCTGCCTTGTGGCTATTTCCACACGCTGCTAGCGTGTGTAAGTACGTCGCCGCGAGCGAAGCAGTTCACATCTCATGCGGCGGCGGCGGCGGCGGAGTTATTCCAGACGGCGCTGTCGCCCTCTCCGCAGGCGCTGTGGATGGCCCTCATCCTGTCGACGGACTTGAAGATGCCGCTGCAGGACCAGTCGAAGGACGCCGCGCACACGTTCCCGGCCTGCTTCTTCCACTCGCAGTCCGGCGGCGTCGCGCAGCACAGGCTCCGGTCGTCCACGTGCTCCACCTCCAGCCAGATCAGCCACGCCCCCAGCGACACGTCCTCATTCGCGAACCGGTGCAGTTTCGGACTACACATCAAACATTCCACCAGCATTATGTTCTCGCACGAGATCCAGGGCCGGCTCTATAGCTCCGAAGACCTAGGCGAACTTGACAGGTCGTTAAGGCTGAATTTTTATTACTTG
This sequence comes from Oryza coarctata, assembly GCA_030770085.1. Taxonomy (NCBI): domain Eukaryota; kingdom Viridiplantae; phylum Streptophyta; class Magnoliopsida; order Poales; family Poaceae; genus Oryza; species Oryza coarctata. The sequence goes on from CM061471.1 coordinate 15,280,776, forward strand.
TAATATATACTTCATGGACCATATAAAATCATATATCCTCTAAAGTGATAAAAATAAACATTACTAACATAATAAATCAAGTAGTTATAATATATTGTTCAATTCTCGATAAATAATATTGATACTATGATAATGAATACTGAAAGAATTGCAGTAGTATGAATACATTAAATAAGAGATGATAAATATCTAATGTTGCGTAAACAAGAACTTAGGGCGTTTCTTTTGTTCAATAATGCATATCACCCTATTACGATTTTCTTCTCGTTTTCTTTTGTTACTTTTCTGAGCATCCAACAAATGATTGTTAGGTAATATTCTAACACATGAAATTGCAAAGTAAAACAGGGATTCCTTCTCCTAGGTTGCAAGAAAAAATCGTAATCTAATTTCCGGATTAAATAGATTATAGATGTAATCATATAATTATGAAAACGAGAAGCTACCTGGATGGTTTCCTCCAATCCTCCTGCATGCTGTCGGTGTTGCCTGGGCGGTGCCGCGGTCAGCCGTCAGCGCTTGGCTGCTGCCTGCTTCTGCTTGCCGCGGATGGCGCCTGGTCGTGTGCATCTGCTTCTCTTCCTGGAATCACGGGAGAGGGGAGACGCGAGCGATCACGAGAAGTCGCGTCGTGCCCGTCGTCGTCAGGGAGACGGGAGAGAAGAGAAAGCGGCAGAAGAGGAACCGTCGCGGCGTCGCTTTCGATCTCAATAGTCATGGCCGCGCGCGGCGTGCCTCCCTTGGCCCTCGCTGCCTATCAAGCATCGACATCCCAGGAGTGATGGGCCCCTCTCCACTCTGGGCCCTAGGTCGCACAACCCGCCTAGGCCCAGAGCCGGCCCTGACGAGATCCATGTGCATATCCATGTGTGATTTGCTTGCTTACTGGTTGATGCAGATGTGGGAGGCGAGGTCCTTGGAGATGGCGTAGATCTGGCCGGTGGCGTGACGGAGGTACCGTTTCCCCTCGTCACCGAACTTCCAGTACTCCGGCTCGTGGTACTTCATGCCCCTGTCATGCATGCAGCACACGCGCAACAACGATTCGTGTTAGTTCACTTAGTTGCGTCCAACTGCTAAAACGAAATGAAACGGGTTTTCGCGTGCCTACTTCTGTGACAGAACCGGGCCGGACTTCATTCAGCCCACGTATACCCTCGGCCTCGTTTTGTACCTTGCCAGCCTGCTCGTCAGCATCCCTGAATTGCATCCATGCACAAGATCGAATTACAAAAGGCAGTCTGCATGAAGCAAACGCACAAATGCATGTACAATGTTGGACACTGTATGTATATACCTAGGTTGACGTGGACGTCGTCGTCGACCTTGACTTAGAAGTCGACGTCCCAGGTGGCGACGGCGGCGGCGAAGTAGGTGCGGGTCTTGGAGGAGAGCTCGTGGTAGCCCTCGACGTGGTCGAGACGCATAAAGTCCCTCGTCTCGGCGTCCTCCACGTCGATGGCGCGGTCCAGGGCGCCGCCGGTGGTGGCGCTGTGGCCGATGACGAACCGCACCACGACGCCCTTCTCCTCCTCCAGGCGCCGCAGCCTGTCACCCCTGGGCACCCACGTGTCGCGGAGCGAGTCGCGCCGCTTCTTGCTGCTGAAGCCTGTGTTGATGCCGATCACCACGAACACCATGGGCGGGCGGCGCCCCTGCTTCGACGGCACCGCCGCGCCCAGGCCGCCGTTCTGCTTCGCACGCTCCACCGCCAGCTCCATCTCCAGCGACGACACCGACTTGTCCAATGACCTGAGTAACAATTCGATCATGATTAGAAACTGTGTATATGTAGTGTAGTGTACTTGATTGTTTGAGTTTCAGACTTACCGATTTGCTTGGTGAGTTCTTGACACCTCGTTCATGATGTCGTTCCGTTTGCCCTCGTCCAGTTTCTGCATCCAGAAATTAAAATGATTGTTCAGTTGTTCACCATGCAATCCTGTAAAGATTATGGTCGAATGTGCATGAATGTCCTTACAGGCCTGTGCTCGCAGTCGTCGGAGAAGAGGGAGAGCCTGAAGCCATGGCCGGAAGACACCACACCGTCGCTGCCGGACGGCGGCACAGAAGCGTCATCCGGCCGCTGAGCAGCAGCCCGGCGAAGAAGCTCGTGGCGCACAGCAAGACGATGGCCTTCGCCGACAACGGCCTCGCCCTCGCCGCCTTTTCTCCGACTGCGGATGCCGCTCCGTCAGTGCATGAATCCAACCGATCGACATTAACAACCACCTAAACTAACCGCAAAACACACGCATCCAAATGCATCCATACGTATACAAACCATCATTGCAGTGAACGTTTCGAGATAGCCTAGCTGCCTAGTGAAATGGAATGGAACACTGATCGCGTATACGAAGGAGATCAATGGAGACTCGGAAGCTGGGTGAGATGGAAAGCTTGGATCGATGCCGAAAACGCCGGCTACCTATCCCGGCTCGGTGAAGTGGTTCAGTTAGCAAGGCACTTCGTGTGAAGAGAGGGAAGCTCACGCTGGCACTGTGAGCCACCGAGCCTTGGACGATGGTACGCACAAGCGGGACGCAGAGGCGTGGCGTCGATCGTTTGATACGCTGAAGAGAAGCGAAGAGAGATGCTCACAAAGCCATGCATGTTGCTGGCGTCTCGAGTGATGAGTTTGCATTGTGCTGTGCTATGCTGTTCCTGTTCTGCTTTTGTTTTTTGACCCTTCAAAGGAAAGGCGGGCAGGCGACAACAAAGCAAGGTTAAGTACCTACTGGAATAGCTCTTACTAGATGCTCCTGACATTTCAATTTTGCAAAAGGCAATACAGAAAAGTACAGCTTCTTCTTATGCCTAAACAGATTCCAATGAACAGCAACAGTTCCAATACAAACAAACAGACCAACGTTAATTGGAATCAGCTAGAAACCTTTCTGAATTAGGACGATCTGAGAAAGCAGGAAGGAAGGGGCAATTACCCACCTTCAGTCGTCTTCTTCACAAACTGACTACACAATTTGAAATGTAGCTCACCTTGGATCTGTGCAGGTCAGAAGTGCGCATCAAAATTACCCACCTTCAGTGGTCTTCTTCACAAACTGACTACACAAAAGGTCAACAAACAAGCAGCAGGGTTGCATGACAGGCAACAAGTCCATCTTGAATAGTAGTTGGAGTTAAGAACATTATAAATATTAGCAACGGCATCCTTGGACTCACAGCAAGATAAGTAGGCATACCAGAAGACTGCTGTTGCACCTGAACACTCAAACACTAGGAAATGCACATCTCCATCACTCCAGAGCCATAGGTCGCCAATGCTGGATCCAGAGTGATGACGATTGAGAATGCCTGTGACTGCAATATAAATATTGCTCAAGAGGAACAAGTCATCTAAAACATCTATTCATATTCATAAATAAACAATAGATTTCAGCAGATTTCCTGTGTTTTTTAACTAGTAGACAATGGCATTATCCTTTGTGATGTCCAACATAATACAGACCCAACTTTGACGAGAAGAACAGAATACACCAAGAACTCAAGCACAAACTTGGTCCCACTGGAACACAGAAGCAACAACTAACATCACTAGATTAAATATTAAAACACAAATTGCCAGCCATCCCTGCAATTAGATTAAGTCTTGGTACAGCTGCATTAGTGGAGGCAAGATGTTATCACTAGGACATGACATGGGAGATAACCAGCAGGCACAAGTCTGACTACAATGTTGAGAACAGAACAATGGAAAAGATAAGCATCGGCCTACATGACTAAGCCATAAGACATATTTACATGCATGTAATGGTGAATACATAGATGACATTACAGAAGGGCTGAGAGAACAAACATTGGCTTCACTGGGCTAATCTGTTAGCATTTCATGCTCTTCACTGGAGCTCAATATGCTAGTAGGATGGGTACGGAATTGGTTGCCTGTCAGTACGACAGCTAACGTCATTCAGAACAGAACCAAATACACGTCTACTATATTCATATGTACCATTGCTTAATCCTCTACTCGATACCCCACTTGATGCTGGACAAGAAAAGGGAACGATAAGATTTAATTAAAAAACATACAATGTCTTATACTTTGAAAGGAGTAAGGAAATTCTCTCACCCTCAGAGTGCACATTATAAGAATGGTTTGGAGAAATACTAGCAATTCTGCCATTTACCACTGTATGTTGTGATACGGGAGTATCACTATATCTCATTAGTTGAGCCAGCTTTGGTGGCGGTATAGGGTTCAGTTTAGGTGTTACAGGAATATTTCCATTTGAAGATTGCTTGTCTTGTCCAGAAATCTGTAGAAGATAGGAATAAAGCGCTCAGGTGGAATTACTTCACAACTAGTCAAACTACAATGGGTCAAGCAAAAATTGAGCCAACCATCCACACATAGTATCATATACTGCATAATATTAATAGTAACAGACCAAACTATAAGAACAGAACAACACAATTCTGTTAACCTAAAAGAAGTTATATAGGGCATAAAGAAACGCACCGCAAATCTAAGTGTTCTATTATGAAGACGAACAAGGCCAGAAAATAGCTTAACAGCATACTGGGCAATCTCCTCTGTTTCATATTCAGCAAAAGCATAACCTTTGGAACGTCTAGTTTCCTTGTCACGTGGTATGTGTAGGTCTACCACATGACCTACCTGAATAAGAATCTCATACAAGACCCTCTCAGGTACCTTTTCATCCAAGTTACCTATTTAAGAAAAATAAGAAGAGTTAATAAAATTATACAGTTTGTTGTAGCTGAAGACAAAAACAAGAGACAAAGTAGCATAAGAACAATCATTGTGAAATATCAACACCAGCAAACTACAACACAGTTATCCACGCCACAGATCTATAACTGACAAGCATCATATAAAGATAAAGCTACACACAATGCTGCTGAAAAGACAACAAATCAGCATACTACCAAATTAAGAAACTGACAAGCCAAGAACACACATGATGCAATCAAAGAACATGGCAGTGGAGGCTGCTTTGTAAAGGATTTTTCTTATATTCCTTACTTCAATGTAAGGATTGTAACACCTTAAGTAACTGAGTTCATAATGATATGACAGGCACGATTAAAAACCTCTCCAAATCTGAACCCCTACTTGGGATGTATTACCAAGTTAGAATTCAGCCTAATGAATTTTCTATGAAAATATATCCTATACGATCCATTGAATGTGTATTTTTACTATATCCGTCTTTAAAGTTTCCAACTGCCATTCTGCCAATCTCTAATATATGATAGCATGAAAATAAGCCATCCGGTTTGCTCTAGAAGCCTAGAAATTACCACATTAATCAGAGATAAAGATAAATATACCATTAGATCATGATGGATCTAGCATATAATGGTGTTGATTAATTCATATCGTTGTATACAAAATACAGAATGCACTTATGAAAACAGAAGCAAAATAGTTGAATACAAAATATAATTGTATTATGGAAAGAGAAGCAAAAGTTGAATATCAAATACAATTCTTCCTTTATTGTCTAGATCCTGCAAAATTGCGTGGGAAAATCCGCTAGTTATGCATAAATAGCAGGGGGCACAGGACATCTCAAAATGGTATTTGGGCAAGCGGAGATTGTGTTGTTAGTTAACTAAAGAATAAATAAGAAAAAGTACTGTTCCTACTCCGAATTCGAGAGCTAGGAGAATGCTATAAAAGCTCAAGTAATTGACGTGCTAGCGGAAATCAACTAGCCTATACAAGCTCAAGCAATTGTGGTTCAAATCCTCACGAGGGACACAATATCCTGCTTAATAACATCTCAACCACGTAATTATCAATCTAGTATATGTGACATGGAGGATAACCCAAAACCCTACCTAACTTGCAAATTCCACTGCAAAACTCGTATAATCGCCTGTAATCGCCCGTACCGAACAGCAATAGGTACTACATCTATCCATGGAGCACAAAGGCATGACATGCAATGCGAAACAGTTGCCAACCGAATCAAATCGTTAGGAAATAAAGCAGCCGCCGCGAAAAAAATCCCAATTTGGGGACGCAGCAGCAGCAGCAGCAGCGACCAATCAATCAGAGGCACAGGCAAACACAAACGAGCCGAAATTACAGGCCTAACACACCAAAATCACCACGAATCGCCACCAATTCCGACCCAGCCCATCAGCCAGCCACAGAGAATTGGGATTTGGGGGAAAGACCCGCATGAACCAGTGGGCCACCGGGCCGGGTGGCTCGGTCGGGGCTCGGACCGTAGGCTGGAGGCGGGAGGGGGAGGGGGAGGGGGAGGAGGGGAGATCTCACCTATGAAGACGGTGCAACCCGGGTTCCTCGACATGGCGCTCCGGATCTGGGTGGGCAGCCGCGCTGCAGGAGGGAGAGGCTGAGCAGCCGCGAGACGCGCCGACGCCGCAGAAACGCGGAGTCCAGGCAAAGCGAGCGAACTCAAGCGACCGACCGCGCGACGGCACGAGGACAGAGGACCGGCGCACGGGGAATTCGTTGGCAACCAGCTCACGGCGGCGCGGCGTACTATCTGACTATTTGTAGGCGATGACTCGACGGCTTGGCTTGAGCTGCCTGCCGACGCCGAGACGGTTTTGTCCTGCGGCTGACGGTGGGGTCTTGATGTCAGTGAGAGGGGAGGCGGGCACGTGGTCCAGAGCGTTCTGATCTTTTGTGGCGGATGCTTTTGTGGGTGGAGAGAGAGACTGCAGCGTGTCGATTGTCGAAGCCCGTTGGATGGGGCGCCGACGGTGATGGTTTCGAGTCTTCCCGTAGGAATCGCGGAGTTGCTTGCACCGGGGTGTGGCCTCCGATTCGGTGCGAGACACAGGCACACAGCCACCCACAGCCTACCCCTCTAGGGAGGTCGGCAAGACGGCAACGACAGGAAACGAGTCAAACGGAAAAGGCCAAACGGGCGCACCAAAATACTCCATCCGTCGGAAAAAAAATAATTACCTATTCAAATTGTTTTAGATATAATTACCTAGGACTCTAAAAAGATGATTTTTCATCTATTTTCTTATCTACCACTAACAATCTATATTACATCAATCATCCTATTTTCCATTAGATAAATGGCAGGCCATAACATTGGTTTATTTCGCTGCTAATTTAAGAAGTTAAGGTTCTATTCTATTGAAATGGCTACAACCTACAACAATATCTGCTACATCGCAATAAGCCATGTACTTCCTCATTAAAATAGAAGTATTTCTAGTTCGCTTAAGATTCCTTTTCATTCACATTATTGGTCAAGTTTTAAAATTTGAATTGCTAAGACCCTTTCCAAACTTTTGATTGGTTGAAATATATGAAAATTTTCATGCATTGATAGAATCAGTACCCTAAAAATACTTAAATTATATTGTAGTACATATTTTAAATCTTAGACATGTTATATTTTTAAAACAGGGGAGCATTTGTTATAGAGAGCTAGAAAGGCTGCTACAACCAAAAAATGTCATAGCCGGCACATCACATCCAACTGAGGCCCAAGTCGTTGAACTCTTACCATTGGAGATGTTTCTTATATCTCCGACACTAAGTAAAGCAACCATCCTATCACTCTACTCAACAGAGCTTCTCCACGCCACACTAGTCATCACTATAACCCATCAGATCCACTGTTGCCCCCTATTGCCTCTTAACCATTTGTTTTTCTCACTCTCGTACCGCCCTACTCACTACCTCCTAGTCCATCTATTAGTCCTTAGGATCGGTGTTCCCTTTTCATCCCTTTAACCCCCTCCCTACCTCTATGTTAACCCCAAATCCTAATCTAATGGTGATGGGATGTGGTCAACAAAGGAGTATAGTGGTCACCACAAAAGGGTAGATGGTAGAGAAAAGTTGTGGTTACTAGAGAAGAAGATGTTGGTGGAGAGAAATATTGTCTAGAGAATGAAGATGTATAAGTGTCATTTGATATAGGGGTGTAAGAAGGCTAACCTATGAGTCCACGTATAGGCTATTCTCATGCCCGGGCTTGTGGGTCTAGATGCTTGTATCCCTAGTTGTATATGACTCCAACATTGAGATCAGGTGATGGGGATTTAATTTTTTCTCAATTTCTCAAGAAATAGAAAACATGGAATCATATTAGGATCCAAGCATATAATCAACAAATTCACTTACTCTAATTTCATAGAAAATCATAGAAGAAATCTTACAAATTTTAAATAGTCCTATTCGAATCCAATATTGTGCACCAAGCCTTCTCTTCTCCAGCTTCGGCATCTCCTGCAACTCCAATGTCTTTCGACGATAGCAACACCGTCAAGTTATACTTTTGAGGTTAGGCAAGGAGAAGAGGGTTGGAAGGAGAGGCGAGCTTAGAAAGAGGGAAGGGCGGTGGAGGACTAGTAGTGGCAGTGGTGACAAGAGGGCAATGAGGTAACGTTGGCGCTATAGAAGTTGTGGGGTATTAGATGTAAGGTAGTTAGGAGGTGGCAGTTGATAGTGGGTATGGTAAGGGCATGATGATGTGCTTGACAATGCTAGAGAAAGAAGGGAGATGGAAGGGTTGGAAGGATATGGGAGCTTAGAGAGAGGGAAGGACAGTGGAGGACTAGTAATGGCAGTGGTGATTGGAGGGTAGTAAGGTAACGTTGGTGCCACAAAAGTTGTGAGGGCATTAGATGTAAAGTAGTTGGGAGGTGGTAGTTGACTATGGCTATAGTGAGAGCATAACGACGTGCTTGATAATGCTAGGGAAAGAAGGATGATGGGAGAGAGGGGCACTAGTGGAGGTAGAGGAAGGCAATGGTGGTGCTGGCAAGGATCTTGGGGGCAGCATGAGAATAGGGGATGGCGGTGGCTCAAGAGGTGGCTTGGTTGCTAGGTTTGGTTAAGGTTAGTGTAGGTAGGGAGGCTTATATAGTAAGTTGTGGATATATTTGAATAGTTGAATCTAAATTGAGTGGCTGATATTTTGACTGATAATGGGGATAGAAATTTTTATCAAATGTCCAATCATAAAAACTCAAATTAACTTATGACTGAAACTTGTCAAAACTTGGAAGTTTTAGATTTTAACTAGTTGAAGCATGATGTTCCATATTCCAATTTTGAAGTTCAGAGGTTGAATCAATTGTCTAGAAACATCCTAAATTAGTAAAGTTTGGATAATTGAGAACTCTTCCTTTTCTTCTACATTTTTTTGGTTCATGTACATTATAGACTGAAGCTAGTTCAAAAACTTGAAAAAAAATGATTCATATTACTCTGATTTCTTAATAAATAATTAGCAATAGTTCCTTTTTGTTGCTTGCCTGAGCATGTGTGCTCATGTCAGGTTATGGCAGAAAGAATTATTTGCAATAGCAACACATAAATGTAGAAGAAAAAAGTTGTCACATGAAATCATCGTGTTTGTTATGAAACATGTTTTAATATGGACAAATTGATACAAGAGTGAGATTCTTGCTACATAAGGAAGCTTATGTCGAGAGAAAGGTTACACGTGAAGACAACTTATCGCGGAAGAAAACTTGCGGCGTAAGCAAACTTGCAAGAGAAGCAAGCTTATGGGAGAAGCAAGCATGTGATGGAAGCTAGTTTGCCATGTAAGCAGGCTTACGAAAAAAGCCATCGACACTCACTATAAATAAGGGCCAAGGTTCTAGGGTGGAGTTGCCATTCTCTTCCGCGAACTTGTACTCAATCAAGAAGAAATAAAGCTCCCACTTCTCTCTACTTTGTGTGTTTGAAAACTCTGCCCATGTGTTTGTGTGCTGATCATTAAGATAGACTGATTTCTTAACACGTTGTTAACATGAGTCTCTGTCGATCTAAAAGGTAAATAGGTGAGAAATCTTTCCACCAATCTCCTTATTCTTGAATATGTAAATAACCCTACTGCTATAGTTAGGGTGAACACAAGAATAAGTTGGTATCTGAAGTACCACCCTCTGACTTCCTCTTAGTAATGCTTAGTAACATGAAGGCGGCCCTACCGTCGTTACCTCTCAAAATCTAGAGATGATGTAGGTGCCTAAAGAACCGGCATGATGACATAAAAGGCTAGCTATGCCACCATTGCCACCAAGCATTAGAGGAAAATAAATCCTTTGAATGGCCCTGAAGCGCCGCATCTAAGCTAAGGTATAGACCAAAGGGTTAATGGTGTCACCCATAGTGACCCACGATGCCACCAAGGCTGGCACTATTTCCATGTATTGTGGGCTTGCCATGGAGGAAATGCCATCGTAAATGTATTGCATATTAGTAGGCCTAAAGTCCCACAAGCGGATACTGCATGCGCTCACATGCTACCAATGGTTGTGCTAAGCATATCTTTGTTGCTCGTATAATAGCCATTGGGCTATGCCATATTTCCTCCTTTATTTTATCTTGCATGCTAACTGTTCTGCATTCATGATTTACTCTATCATTGCATTTTGATGGTATGAAATTAATTTCCTAGCATGATTGATAATCTTTAATTAAACAATTTGTAATCTTGAAGGTTACATAAATTAATTCGCTAGGAAAATTTCTTGGGAAACTATGTGTGGTAATCCTAAAGATTACACATCACCAGTTTGTGTCACCTCATACGTGGTATTTACCTATTGTAAATACAAAATGGTATTGTGGATTATGTCGGACATTGCAAAGAAGGAATTTATCGAGCTTGTCCCGGATGGTGGCAACTACCTCACTTGGGTGATGGATGTTGAGATTAAGCTCGACCCAATGGGCCTCGATTATATTGTTGTGCAGCCTGAAGCTAGCACAGGTGGGCCTTCAAATGCTGAGAAAACAAAGGTGTTGTATTTCTTGCGCCACCATCTCTACCTAGACTTGAAGTCTGAGTATATGACCAAGAGAGATCCACTGATATTATGGCAATCCCAAAAGGATTGCTTCAACTAGCAAGGGTCAATTGTGCTCTCACAGGCATAACATGACTAGATCACCCTACGCTTTCAAGATTATAAGTCTGTGGCAGCATTTAACTCTGCCCTACATAGGATTATCGCTCAGTTATGTCTATGTGGCCAAAAGATCACTGACGCTAAGATGATTGAGAAAACCTTATCCACCTTCCACCCCAACAACATGGTACTACAACAACAATATAGGAACTCAAAGTACTCCAAGTACTCTAAGCTTATCTTAGTCCTATTAGTTTTAGAAAGGCAAAATGAGGTTCTCTAAAAGAATTATTCCGCCCAACCCATTGGGTCTTTGGTTGTGCTGAAAGCACATGCTAATATTGTTGGGGGCTCTCATGGTCACAAAAGGGGCCTACGTGAGAAGAGAAGGATGGGTAAGAGAGTTATGATGTTCAAGGGAAAGAGCGAGGGTAAGCCCAAAGCTAAAGGCAAACTCAAGAAGGTCACAGATGAAATATCTAGGGGAAAGCATAATACCTGCTACAAATGCGAAGGCACAGGACATTGGTTGTGTAACTATCGTGTCCCCAAACACCTCGTTGTGCTCTACCAACAAAACAAAAATAAGGAAAAGAGCCAACATGAATCCCACTTCACCATTGAGCCTAATGCTCATATTGAAAGGCGCGATGACATTCGTGTTGATGCTAAGGATGGTGGAGATGTCTGCATGGACGATAATGAGGACAACCTTATTTAGGAAGAATACAATATATTTGGGGACTTGCAATAATCTCTTATATGTCTCATATGTATTGTCCTACAAGTAGAACTTTGGTCTTGAATAATGCTCCAGAAGAGTATACTTAGTCCTTGAAATGTTTCCAAGAATAAAAATCAACTTGTCTTATGTATGTTTGATTTTATTTGTGTTTATGTTCTATAAACAGACTTAGGTGGGAAGAGAAGATCTGTTTGGTCGACAGTGGCACTACCAATACAATATTAAGGGAAACTAGATATTTTCATACTTTTATTAAGAAAACCAAAAATATTATAACCATTGCTGAAAGCAACGCTCATATAGTAGGTACCAAAAGTGCCACTCTAGTTTTCCTATGGGTACCCATATCTTTGTGAAGGATACTTCACTGTATCCTTATTCAAGACGTACCCTTTTAAGCTTTAAAGATATCTATGCAAATGGTTTCCATGTATAAACCGAGATTGAGCAAAATGCTAAATATCTACTCATAAATAAAAAAATAGATGGATGTCATAAGCATGTGGTGGAAAGGCTCCCTTCATCGCCATTGGGTTTGTACTATATGTACATAAAAACCATTGAAGAATATGTTGTGATGAAAACTATATTTAGAAACCTAGAGTTATTTAAATTTGGTATGATAGGCTAGGTCATCCTGGGTTGGGTATGATAAGGAGAATCACCAACAATGCTACTGGCCATAATGTTGAAACCAAAGATTTTCCTAATCCTAAAGTTTTTATTTGCCCTACTTGTTTGAAAGGGAAGTTGATCACAAGGCCATCTCTCCTAAAGATTAGGGATGAGTTGCCTATTTCCTTACTAGGATACAAGGTGACATGTGGACCTATCCAGCACCTATTGAGTCCATTTAGGTACTTTATGGTACTGATTAATGCTTCTACCAAGTGGAGCCTTATGGACCTATAGTCCATAAGGAACCATGATTTTTCAAAGCTAACTGCTCAAATCATCAAGCTAAAGGGTAGCTTCCTTAATAATCACAGACAATCCATTTGAATGGATAATGCTAATGAATTCAAGGAGAAGGCTTTTGATGATTATTGTTTAGCCATGGGCATTAAGGTAGAATATTAAGTGCCACATGTCCATACTCAAAATGGACTAGATGAGTCCTTGATCAAGGTGATTAAATTGATTGCACGGCTATTGTTGCAGAATTGTAGGTTACCAACCAGTTGTTAGGGCCATGCTATGTTGCATGCCGTAGCACTAATCCAACTTAAGCCAACTGCATATCATAGTACATCCCCTTTTTAACCAGTCCATGGAAAGAACCAAATATTTCCCATCTACATAAATTTGGCTATGTGGTATATGTACCATTCCTACCAGTGAAACGTACTTCTATGGAACCCCATCGAAAGCTGGGGATATATGTTGGTTAGGAGACTATGTTGGTAATCAAGTATCTAGTGCCTATGACTAGGGATCATCATACAGCTTGGTATGTTGATTGTATTTTTGATGAGAACCATTTCCCAGCGTTAGAGGGAGATAGGCATCTAGAAGAATGCTATGAAATCATATGGAATGTAGCTGGAATGCAGTCCTTAGATCCACTCACTAGCAAAGTTGAACTAAAAGTTCAAAGGATTATAAATTTGCGAAAATCTTGCAAATAAACTGTTAGATGCCTTTACTGATTACAAAAGAATGACAAGATCACATATACTTACAGTAAATGTGCTAGAAAGAGTAGATGTAGCCCAGAAGATTACTGACTCTACTATAAACCCTCATCCTAGGAAGAGGGGGAGACTTCCGGGTGCTCGGGACAAGGTCCTGCGGAGACATCCACAGAGACAAGGATTTGAGCCACTTGCTTCACTCAAAGAATAAGTTGAAAAAGCTCAACCTGAAATTGAGAAATCCCTAGAAGAGGCAAATCAACATGAAGTTAAAATAGTCCCTAAAGGACACCATCTTGAAGATAGGGAACGTAATGCTTCATGTGTGCACGTTAGTACTAGAAGATTGGAACACCCTAACTCAATCATTACAGGAAATCACAAGTTAGAGGAAATAAATGAGAAGATCTCTACTAACTATGTTGACAAAGGAGAGTTATAGAATTGAAAGATCACTATTATCAACATATACTTTGCCTCAAAGATTGCTGACACTATAGATCTAGATCTAGAACCAAAGTCCATGGCAGAGTGCCGGAAAGCGCTCAAATTGGAATAAATGGAAAGCAACAATTGGGGCATAGTTGCGCTCGCTTTGTAAAAGAGAGGATTTTTGCCTATAGTCCCAATACCTCCAAGAGTCATCCCCTTAGGATGCAAATGGGTTTTCTTTTGAAAAAAGAATGAACAAGGTAAGGTGGTAAGATACAAAGCGAGGCAGGTAGGTTCACGTAGAGATCTGATATTGATTATGATGAAACTTACTCTCCTGTTGTGAGTGGTATTACATTCCAATACTTGATCTTTATGGCGGCTAACTTGAACTTAGATATGCAATTGATGGATGTAATGACTGCATACTTGTATAGGTAATTAGATTCATCTATTGGAGAATTCCTAAAGGACTCAAGATCCCTAATCTAAAAGGGAATCGTAACATATATAGTGTTTTACTACAGGGAATTTTGAGTTTGAGATGAAGGACTTGGGGAAACCAAGTTCTTCTTGGACCTGTGGCTCGAGCACCTCCTTGAAGGGGTGTTTGTGCACTAGTCTATCTATACAAAGAGGGTCCTTGAGAAGTTTAACATGGACAGGTGCCATCCTCTAAAAACCCCACGGTGGTTCGATCCTGTAAGTGGATAAGGACCCATTTAGACCCAACAAATATGATGAGGAAATGTTAGGACCTAAAGTTCTCTACTCAAGGGTCTTTAGAGCACTGATGTATGTAGCTAATTGCACAAGACCTGATATTGCTTTCGCGATTAACTTGTTGGCTAGATATAGTGCAATCACAACCAGAAGACATTGGGTTGGCATCAAAACTATCCTTAAGTACCTTTAAGGTACTCATAATCTTGGGTTATGGTTCTTGAAGAATCAAGATCCAACCATGATGGGATATGCGGATACTAACTATATGTCTGATCCTCATAATGCAATATCCTAGACTAGTTTTGTATTTCTCTACAGTGATACTGCCATATCTTGGTGGTTTGTGAAACGGACTCTGATTCCCACATTAATTGACCACTCAGAAATAATTGCACTATATGAAGCTACACGAGAATGTGTATGGCTCAGACGAATAATTGATCACATCCAGAAGTTATGTACCCTAAACATTAACAACACCCCTACTATTATCTATGAGGATAATACTGCTTGTGTTGTACAAATACATATAGGCTATGTAAAGAGCAATCTCACGAAGCATATTGATCCCAAGTTCTTTTATCCTCATAAGCTCTAGAAGAGCGGAAAAATAAATGTCCTGCAAACTAGGTCATGTGAAAATTTGGTAGATTTATTTACAAAATCTCTACTAGCATAAGTTTCTACAAATTTATTCATGGTATTGGCATGAGATGACTTAGTGAGTTGCAAGGATCAGGAGAGCAAACCATTAAGAAAATAGCCATGCTTGTGATTATGAAGAATCACAAACAAGTCCTAAAAACTTAACCATGTACTCTCTTTTTTTCTTGGTGAGTTTTTCCTCTTGGGTTTTTCTTATGCAAGGTTTTTAACAAGGCAACGGGTACAACACAATCTACAAGTGCCATGCACTCTTTTCTCCTACTTTTTTCCATTGGATTTTTGTGAGGAGTTTTTCACGAGACATGCACATAATTCAAATTCGTCAAAGGGAGTGTTATTAAACATGTTTTAATATGAACAAATTGAGACGAGTGAAAAGTTTACTACATAAGAAAGCTTATGTTGGAAGAAAGTTTACACGAGAAGGCTTATTGTGATGTAAAAACCTTGCTGTGTAAGCAACCTTATTGTGCAAGTAGGCTTACGATGGAAACCATCTGACACTTGCTATAAATAAGGGCTAAGGGTCTAGGGTGGAGTTGCCATTCTATTCTCTTCTATGAACTCATACTCAATCAAGAAGAAATAAAGCTCGCGCATCTCTCTAAATTGTGTGTTTGAAAATTCTACCTATGTGCTGATGTTCTGATCATTAGGATAGACCAATTTCTCAATGGTCTTCAACCTTCCGATTCTACTATCGTTGCTTCCCCCAAAAAATTTCTGCCGTTATTGATGAATCCACCGTTCAGCAGATTGGCAGGGGCGCGCCGTTCCACTTCTTGAGGCACTCTAGCAGCGGGTCGATGTGCTTGCCCTGGTTGATCGCGACCAGCACCTTGTTCAGCTCCTCGCCGGGCGACCGCGTCTTCTCGCCGGTGAGGTAGGCTGTCCCGAGCTCCTCGCGCACGAACCGGTAGAGCGGGTACGAGCGGCAGTCGGTGATCCTGTTGGGCATCGCCGCCGTGCCGTTGTCCAAGGCGGCCCGCGAGGCCTCGACCGCCCTGGGCAGCGCCGCGCGGAGCTCTTCCTCGAACTGCGCGACCTTGGCGAAGACGGAGGTCTCAGCGTCGAACTCGGCCGCGCCGTTGGCGAGGGCGCCCTCGACGAGCACGTTGCGGAGTTTCTTCATTAGCGGATAGTTGGCGCTGCACGGGTCGTCGGCGTAGGAGAACACTGCCTCCCGGTCGATCTCCTTGAGCAGGTCCTTCTCGCAGAAGCGGGCGACGTGGAGGCCGCCGGTGGAGTTGGTGCTCAGCGTCTTCTTGGCGACCGTCATGACGCAGCTCTTGACGGCGCCCTTGACGTTCTCCTCGATGTGGCGCAGGTCGATTGCCTGGCAGAGCGCGACGAGGAAGGTGGAGGACATGAGTTTGAGGATATCGATGGCCTCGGCTGTTTTCCTTGAGGAGATGAGGCCGAGCGAGTTCACGTCCTGGTTGTGCTGCTCGGCGCTCTGGACGTGGTTGGTCACCGGGTTGCCCAAGAACTGCAGCTCGGAGCAGTAGGAGGCCATCGCGATCTCGGCGCCCTTGAAGCCGTAGTCCAAGCTCGGGTTGCGGCCGCCGGAGAGGTTGGAGGGAAGGCCGCTGTTGTAGAAGTCGTTCACCAGCTCGGAGAACTGCGCGAACATGAGCTTCCCGATGGCGGCAATGGCGAGGCGGGTGTTGTCCATGGACACGCCGATGGGCGTGCCCTGGAAGTTGCCGCCATGGAGAGCCTTGCCGCGGGAGACGTCGATGAGCGGGTTGTCGTTGACGGAGTTGATCTCGCGCTCGATCGACTTGGTGGCCGCGCGGATCACTTCGATCTGGGGGCCGAGCCACTGCGGCGACGTCCGGAGCGCGTACCGGTCTTGCTTCGGCTTCATAAGCGGGTCGAGCTCGCCGAGCCTCTTCGCCTCCTTCATGTACGAGCTGCCTTCCAAGATGTGCTCCATGATGGCGGCCGCCTCGATCTGCCCTGGGTGGTGCTTCAGCTTGTGGGTGAGGTGGTCGGTGTACTCTGGCTTGCCGTTCATCACCTCGCAGAACACGGCGGAGAGGACCTCGGCGAGGATTGCGAGGACGTTGGCTTCGAAGAGCACGGTAGAGGCGAGGCCCGAACCCACGGCCGTTCCATTGACCATGGCTAGACCTTCCTTGGGCTGCAGCTCGAAGAAGCCGCCCTGGATGCCGGCGATCTTGAACGCCTCGGCGGCGTTTACTTTCCTGCCGTCGGGCGCCACCGCGACGGAGTTCTCTCGGCCGGTGACGAGGCCGGCGATGTAGGAGAGGGGGACGAGGTCGCCCGACGCGGTGATCGTGCCCCGGAGCGGCAGGCACGGCGTGACGTTGGCATTGAGCAGCTTGGCGACCGCCTCGAGGATCTCGAACCGGATGCCGGAGTAACCCTGCAGCAGGGTGTTGATGCGGACGAGCATCGCCGCGCGCGTGGCCTCCGCAGGCAGGACGTGGCCGTCGGAGCCGGTGCCGAAGGCGCCGGCGTTGAGGAACCTGATGAGCTCCCTCTGCAGCGCGCCGCCCTCCTTGGTCCGCCGGTGCGACGTGGCGCCGAAGCCGGTGGTGACGCCGTAGCTGTCGGTGCCGTTCGCCATGCTGTTCATCACCCAGTCGCTGCTGGCCTTGACGCGCTCGCGCGCCGACTCGTCGAGCTCGACCTTGGTGACCTCGCCGGCGCCGGCGGCCACCGCCGCCACCTGCGCGATCCTCAGGCTGGCGCCCTCGATCCTCACCACAGGCTGGCGGTGCTCCGCCACCATCCTCTTCACCTCGCCGAGGTGGCTCCCCGTCAACTCCTCCGCCGCCTTCCCCCAGTTCAGCGGGTCGGCGCAGGGCGCCGCCATGAAGAGACCATTGCCATTGGCAGCGTGACTGTTCTCGCACTCCATTGCAGTATCAGATAAGCTTATCTAACCAGAACACTAAGCTGAATAGAGAATGTGAGCAGAGCGTGTGATCAATGGAAGCTTGGCTTCTTGTTTAGCTGCTGCTGTTGCTGTGAAGAAGAAGAGCTGGGGAGTGTGGCACTCTAGGATTGTGTGCTGCTCTTCTTGGAGGAGAATGGAGGGGGAGGCCGGGTTTAAATAGGTGAAAGGCCGGCTAGCTCGGTGGTGGTTGGTGCAAGAGTGTAAGGTGTGTGTGAGTCAGTTTGGCGTGCGAGCGCCCGCGTTGCGACTCGCGAGTAGCGGAGTAGGTGCGTGATTTGTGAGGCCAATTGGCAAGCGGCGTGGACGTTTCGTGTCGTTGTCGCCGTTGCGCGCGGGCGTGTGCCCGGTCGCGGGAGCTGTGCTTGGTGCGCGGCACAGGGGTTGGTGATCACCGGCTCACGACCGTGCGACGCCTTCCTCGGCTGACCAGTGACCAGCTTTGTTACTAGGCTCCCGCTCGTCATTCTTTTTTCTCGTGGACCGAGAAAACAACTTGATACATATACTTAACTATACCATGGCAGAATTGCTAATGTTACTGCAAATCACAGTACGGCAACGACAGAATTTGTTCTGAAGAACGGAGTAAAAAAATTTGGGTCTTAAAAATACAGTCGAGATTTCTTGCATGTGGAATGTGATGGATTGGATTTGCATTGTTTATGTGATGGCTGCTAGCCTGCTAGATATCTTATAGTTGCATGCATTTTCTAAGTGAGATTATTTCGATGTTGCCGGATGTCTGGAGGAAGTAACCTTTCCTTTCCAATGGGGGTGGTTTCCTTGGAACGGTCATCTGATGATCAGCAACGAAAGAGTGACCTGCCTAACCTTCTCGCTTTTTCAGGATTCAGGGAGCGCTGGTCAGAGCTGCGGTAGTTGGGACAACTTTTTTTCAATTAGCAGGTATTCGTAGTTAGAAACGTGGTGGTTATAAATGAAATTCGCTGAATTTTTCGACAAGGCCTGATATAGGAGACTACTGGTCAATATGCAATCGAAACAATTGGCCGCTTGATTTCTGTGTTTGGTGGAATAATGGGATTAGTGTAGTCAGCCTGCCACCAACTGCGTTCTCCATACTCCATAGCCGCCATTGGCAGTACGGTGGCTAGTATAGTAGCTCAGCTGGCTCTACCAGCCACTGGGCTCTTTTGGGCAAAGTAGTTTTTTTATACCTGGAGAGTGGATATATATGTACGTCAACTAAAAGTTATTAATTTTTTTTTAAAAAAATTAGTATGATAAATTAATATATGATATATCATCTAGTTTAAATTCAAATTATACAAGTAGATAAAAAATAAAAAAATATTAAATGTAAACAGTGTGTAATTTTGATAGTTATATTTGTTTTTTTTATTTCTAAACTTGCATATTTATAGGATAATATATTAAATATTGAACTATCTTACTATTTTTTTTTAAAAAAATAATAATCTTTTAAATAATATGCATGACCGAATGATAACAATAGTTTGCTGTCCGATTTCACATTCTGCCACGTGGATTTCATGGCACGTATAAACAGGAGTTTGGTCTAGTCCCTCGTCTCCCCTAACTTGATTTGATTCTTCTGGAGTCAGCCTGGGGCGTTCCTATGTCTGGTCATCAGCATACACACTGTCACCCTGACTAAACTGAACATCAAGTGCCTGAAAGCTGAAATGTCACTTTTTCTTTCATTACCGTATAATCACCATTTGCATCAACATTCCACAATGCTAAGCTTCAGCACATCTGCGAAACTTTACAGGTACGGAGTGAATTTGTACTAGAAAATCAACGCGCTTGCTAATTTAGCCCGTTATGTTTTTACTCCTTGAGCATGTATATACTATTTAGAGATTATTTGGAATTCATGATTTTTTATAGTAGTTAGTTCAAGACTGGTAAAATTTTTGTAAATATCAAACATTTAAAAGTACCCTTTAACATTGTTTTCAGTTATATATATATATATATATGATATGTATTTAAAAATAACGAACACTAACCAATACTGATGAATAGTGTTCAGCACCAGTGGTGAATAGTAACGTTAAATAGTACCCAGCACGATTTAGCATTATATAAGTGTGAATAGCAAAGACGAACCGTAAATAATAATAATTGGCTTTGATTTATTGACATTAAGTGAAGTCAGTCGGACAAAGAGCCTGGTTACAATACAACAAAGAGTATACTGGTTCATAAGCTGTGGAAAGGTGAGCAAAATTTATTTTTTTGTATTTTTTTTGTTTTCGAAGGAAAAACCAGTAATTTCCTTTGAGAATATTGTAAGTTGTTCTGAGCGATTTTTTAAGAAACTAGTTGTTATTTATAGCCTGTATCTCGGTTAGTCATCAGAAGAGAAGTATGGTGAAAATTCCTGGATAGAAAATAAACCTTTTAACTTTAACTAGAAAAAAAGTTGACTAGGGATAATTAATGTTTTTTTCTAAAAAAAATAATTGATAAATATAATTAATACCGAGTAAAACGTTAAATTTACAGTTTCACCAACCCACCATGGTACTGAATATTTAAAAAAATCATGAACAGTACCACAATGTTCAGCACTAGTGAACAGTATTGTCAATAGTGTTCAGCACTAGTGAACATTCCAGCACTGGTGAATAGTTGCTTTAAATAGTAACCAGCACGAGTTCAGCACGAATGAACAATACATTAGTGTGAATAGCAAAGACGAATTGTGAGTAATAATAATCCGCTTGATTTGTTATATAATTTCTATATAAATTAGGGTAAGAGACAGATGATTTTAAGAAAAAAAATTAAAGAGTTATATAAAGAACCCAAACAAATTGAAATTGAAAAACAATATACTCTTCTTATAAATAAATTAAATTCTATATTAAAACTACTAGAAAAATATACGATAAGGCAAAATAAAATCTCACAAAATAGTGATTACACAAAATAATGATTATGTCAAGAAATTATTAGAGAAAATTAATTTTTCATGGCAATCGGTCTATAAGCTATAAACTAAAAATTAGATCTATGTAGGAGTCTCTTAGAAGAATAACAAATAAAGATTACATATCTTCAAGTAATACTAATAAGCAAAATAGTAAATATACAGAAATAGATGAGTTAGAAAATTTTGCAGAAGTGGATAATTAGCTAGAAAGATATCAAATAGACACTTTAAGAGCAATAGGATTTTTTGAGAATAAGGATGGTTTATATAAAATATATAGAGAAATAGAATTAAGTGCTCTGACAAAACAAGCTGAATTAAAAATAGTAGCTAAGGAGTTTACAAATAGATTAAAATATACATGATATAAATATATTCTCTAAGATATGTACATAATAGGAATAAAAGTACGATAAAAAAAATTAGGAGCCAAAGTTTTATTAACATTACTTGATAAAAAATGGGACACGGTAGATAAAGCATCATTACTCTTTCTAGAATGAGAATATATTGATAACCTATAGTGTTAGATTTAATGATGCCTATAAAAGAATTTATAGATAAAATAATTTTTGGATTCCAAATAAAGGATTACAGAAAATTTAAAGGAGCTTATAGAATCTATAGGAAGATTAACTAATAGATTAATTTTTAAATATAAAATAAATATAAATGATGTGATTGAAAATATGCATTCTAAAAGGATAACATTTATGGACCTTTAAAAATAAGTTTTGAAGAAAAAGAGAGAGAAGAATAGAAAATTAGTGAATTAATAGAGAGTAAAACTTTGAGTTAGTCGGAATACCACAAAAGTTACCAAAATAGTAATGAAAATAACAGTATTAGATTTACAAATTATAAATCTAGAAATTTAAAAGTAGAAACATCTGATAGAGATATTATAGATAATCGAACGTTTATGAATTTATGAAAAAATTATATCAGAAAACTGAAATAAAATATTTTGAAGACAAATTAAAAAAAATAGCCATATAGTACAATAGCTCAATGAAAAGTAAGTGGGCTAAAATAAGAGAAACAACTATGGCTAGAATAAAGAAACTAAAAAGAATAAAAACATGGCTATGAAAACCTCCAAAATTTAAGAAAGTAAAGTAGAACAAATAAAGTTAAAAGAAAGGAATGAAGATGATAAAGGAAAGCAAAAGGTTAGTAAAAAAATTAACTAAAGAAGAACAATGAGAAGATAATGAGAAATTATTTTTAGAAAGTTATGAGGAAGAAATTAGTTTGATGAAAGAAATGGGGAATATAGACGAGCAAGAAGATAATTCATAATATTATATTGATTTTATAAACTCTTTAGATGATATAGGTCTCTGCACACTCTTGATAATGTAATAAAAGCCATAGAAGAATGAATGAGAAAGAGAAAGACTAGCTACCCTAGGAAAATAACCTCTAAACCCTAACTCTAGACAAATAAGAATATTCATATAGTTATAATCCAGGATAACACATGGGCACTAAGAGATGAGATTTTAAGATACTTTTAAAAATTTCAAAAAAATGATGGTCCTATATTAAATTTAGTCGCATATAATTTTATTGACTTGTCAAATATTATTAGCATTTGGAAGGAGTTGATAGTTCAAAACTTATTTAGAAATATTTTTAGGTAAATCCGCTAAAGTCCTATGAAAACAATAGGTCAAAAAGAATCCTAATAATTACGAAGAACAGAAAAGAGCCGGTAGTAATCCACATAAAATTTTGCAAATATAATGTCCAATATTATTATAACTAAAGATCTAGAATTAGGTTACACAATTTTGCAAAATGAAAGATTAAAAAAAGAAAAAATAACATTAACAAGCTAAAAGGTATAAAAGAATTCTATTAACATTATTTATAGAACGTTACAACTATTAAACAAGGATTTATTAAGGGTATATTTGAGTGTTATTTTAATAAATTAACTAATCCATTGGAAAGCATGATTCTAAAAAATATAAAAAAGTAACCGAATCAACTGAAATTAATATCTCTGAAGCAATAAACTTTGTATTTAAACAATTAAGATAAATATGTAGGGGTATACAGCACCAAGGTCTATGATACATTCTAATTATAACTTTTATAATGAAATTTTATTACAAATAATTTTATCATATAGAGAAGATATGCCTAGAAGTAAAAGAAACTATATACATTAAAATAAAAATAAAAATATTATAACAAGAAGGTATTTATTAGATAATAAAGCCCTTTAAGTCCTTTCTTGCATAAAATAAATGTGAGATGATACAGTACTAATAAAAATTCTGATAGATCATCAAGATGTTTTATAGAACATGCCTAAATATATATTAAAAAAAGATATTATAGTAAATACAAAGAGAGAGTTTTAATTATTGATAGTGTAAATGAAAATATATTAATATGTGATGATGAAATAAAGTATGATAAATCAATATACTCAATTATAGAAAACAAATGAAGTAGAAAATATTAGCACAGAATATGAGTAGAGTCTAGTGATGAAGAGTTAGACTTAATTGATGAACTAGCCAAAATAAAAATTAAAATGATGGATTAATTAAATTATGAACATGATTGGGTTAGAGGAAAAGATGATATAAATATTAAATGTGCTTTTTTATCTATATCCAAGCCAAAGATAATAGAGTCACCTGTATTATATGACTATAATCTTGCGCTGAATGTATAAATACAAATAAACAGAAATAAAAAATATAGAATTAGAATCAGATGAGAAAATACAATCAATGGTACATGTTTAGAAAATATAATAAATAAATGAGAATTAGAGTTAGAGAATTTTAAAAATAATTGTAAAATTATAGCCTTGCAAAAGAAGAAAACTATACAAAATATTGAATTTAAAAAACAATTGATAATGTTAAGAGAAAGTAATACTTCAAAAATAATTCATGCTATAAACAATTTTGGAAATAAATATATAGTAAAGGTGACTTTCAAAAAAAATTTAGGAATAAGGACCGGTAAAAATAAAGTTGTCACAAACTTATCATATAAAATATTATTACTAATAGAGACATGATATACAAAGAATATTATTCATGATAAATACTTCCTAAAATGTCTTGAAATAGTCTTTACAATTGATGAATAAGATAAGAGTTTCTACGAACATGTCCGGAATAAAAAAAAACCACAACTAATAGAAGAGATTACAATAAGGGATTTATCAATGATAAATGATGATACGATAATTGTTCTAAGGTTCTTACAGTAATCAGTACAAAGCAAAGTAATACATGAGCAAGAAATTTCATTTATTGACAATATTTTGAAAATTTCAAAGGGGAACCAACATCAACATCAATATTGATAACTTTGTATAGCTTCGACCTAAAGAAAAGTTTAGAATATGAGGTTAGTGAGAATATAAAAGAATATTGTATATTAAATTCCAATATAGAATATAGAGTACTGTGCACCAATTTGGTATAGATATATTAAGTATAAAAAATATTTTGAAAAAAGACATTTAAATATTCGGAGAAATCCTGGTAAAATACTTAGAGAAAAAAATCTATTACCTATAAAATTAATATAATAAACCAAAACTATATAATTAAAACATGCCGAAAGACTACAAAATAATTTAAAATACATATAGAATAATTATTAAAATTAGGTGTAATAAGAGAAAATAGAAGTCCACGTATATTGGCTTCATATTGAAAAAGTTATAGGTAAATTAATGATGGACATCGATTATAAAAGGTTATAGTATTTGTCAAAATTTGATGGGAAAGCAAGATTTTGGCAAGTAAAGATGTCACAAGAATTTATAGATTAAATTGTATTTACCTGTTATTAAGATACTATGAATACTCGTTATGACACTGGTATTACAAAAACACATAGGTCTTATTTCAGAGAGAAATACAAAATATATTTAAGAAAAATCAAGAATTTGTATTAGCCTATATTAGTCTTTTCAAGACATATAAGGAGCATATTGCTGATTTAAAAATATTTTTTTAGAAAGATAGAACAAAATAGGATAATTTTATCTAAGAAAAAAATAAAAATTTTCAACAAGAAAATTAATTTGCTTGATCATGAAATTGGAGAGGGAAAATATATTTATAAGAGCATATTGCCAAAAAAATCATACAATTTCCTGATGTCATGAATGATAAGAAGAAATACAACCATTCTTAGGAATAGTAAATTACGCTAGAAATAACATAGAGAATTTAGCAAAATTGTGAGACCTTTATTTATGAAATTAAGAAAAATGTTAAAGACACTTTTAACTAAGAATAATAAAGGAAAGATTCAAAGGTTAAAACATACACTTAGACAATAACTACTTCATTATTGAAATTGATTCATCTGGATGCTATATTAAAATGATGACCCACTAAATATTTATTCAAAACAGAAATATATATATATATATATATATATATATATATATATATAGACATGCGTCTAGAAGCTATAAATTTAAAACTGTAAGTAATACAAATAGAGGTGCTTATAATAATTAATGCGATAAATACTTTTAGACTTTATATAGGATTTAAACAATTTACAGGTAGAATAGATTACAAAGTAATATGCAGATACTACAATCAACTTAATAGTAAGAAAAGTTGAACTTATTTGAAGATATTATTGATAAAAATAGATACAAAGTTATATTTGTGCATATTAAAGGAAAAAATAATCATTTACCTAATACACTCTCTCGTTTACCTATTTTGAAAGTATAAATAATTCATATGAATTATTTATAGAGTTGAATTCTTGGAGATGACAATAAGCTTAAAATACCTATAAATTTATAGAAAAACCACATAATCTTAGATGAAGTGCAGGAATATATCTTGGATATTTTTTTGTAACAATATAACAATAAGAGAAAAGAAAAGTGATATATACTATCAATAGCCGTACTAAATATTTTTATTTACTAAATAAATTAATGTTAGTTGCAAAGTAACATGAAATAATACAATAGAAGCCTATATATATATGTTGTGTTTGACGAAAAGTTTTTTATATCCTTTGAAGAAATAATGGTAAAAAAAGTTAATGGGTGACATATCATAGAAAAATAGAAAAATGTTTTCAATGAATGTTCTAGAGCACAGATATTTAGATGTTTAGCATTAAGATGTACACAACTTTCATACATGCACTTGATACTTGAACCTATACGTTCTCACAACTTTCATACATGCTCTAGAACATTCATTGAAAACCATCATATATATTATTTTATTTATTTTCCCATATAAGTAACACACCTAAATGTTTTTTGAAGAAATATATAATCAATTGTATTCACAAAATAAAATGTATGAACATTATATAACTCTTCTAACAAAATGTATGAACTTATACTCCTATGATAAAATATTTTGTATGTATATAAAATTTTGTTAAATATAAGCCTAATTTTAAAATTAACATTTAAAAAATATTATCTTTTAATACAATATACTAGCAACTAGTTGAAAATTAAGCAGCTTAAGTGGCACCAATGTTTCAGCAAGATAGGGGATTCAGTGTCGTTGGTAGATACGAGAACTAGTCGGTAAATGATGTTAGATAAAGGGAGAACAATATGACAATGGAATGAAATGGAGTAGTTTATTTAAAAGATGTTTTTATAATTAATTAGTTAATATATTTGTTTTTACTAAAAATTAAACATAATTGGTTGGATGACTACTCGCTAGTCGAATACACTAGTTGCCGCTGAGTGTTAGTTTTCTACTAACGTAGGACGAGCTGATAGATGATAATAGAGTTCCATACATTTGGTATCAAATTGAATGGCACTGTGTAAGATGAATGTCTGTCAATCATTTTAAGCATACATTATGACTAGAGGGGAAACCTCGGCTAGCCCTGATATCATAGCTTTTATTCTACAACCATAAAAACAAATAGTTATCACCAGATTTCCAAGAACATATAAAGAACAACCCAACAAACATGCACAAAACCCTATTTCCCCTCTCTTCTCATCTTACTGAAGTCATGTATGTGTCATTCTCATCTAGATAAGTGATAACATTGAAGTCGTGCTTGTCGGGTGATGGATTAACAACACATAATGGTGACTATTGAGTACTGGAACCGGTTTTAAATAGGGTTGCAATGTAAACTATGAGGAACTACAAGAGCAAGAGGATTGGAAGAAAAACATTACCAAGTGGTGAAATACTTGAGCTTATTCCTATAATATGTTGATGTGATATAGCTTCACGGAGATCCTTAGGGCAGAGTTTGCTGAACATATCTACCAAACTATTAGTAGCCCTGCTTATTCTGTTGCGCCATCTATAGAGTTGTAAATTGCTTAGATCAAATTTACAAGAGAAGCAGATGGTGATGTGGGCTAGGGTAGCGGCTTGAAATCCCAAATTGCTTGGTGGTTGGTGATTTTTGCATATCATGGCACATAAGAAATGAATTGCTTATGGGGCTAGAGCATGATGGTCTACCTTTACAACTCATTTAGTTTTGGAAGAAGAAGAAGCCCCATCACCCCTTCTATCACCTGCCTGTATATGAGATTCTTGCAACATTTGAAGCAACATCAGAGTACTTCTATGAATGGTTCTAGTACTCTTGTTAGTGTAGAAAATATGGGTAACACCCCTGGGTTTATCCTTTGAGAAATCATGGTTGATGGGTAATACCCCAACTATAGTATTTGTGTATATACGGTATAACCAGTATGAAGATGCAAGCAAAGTTGTAGCAAGAAACATGTATTTTTTATAGTTCATCCTCTCAATGTAAGTAATAACCCTAATTATGTCCATATGTATTGCCTTGGTGGACACACTAAGTACAAAGTATATGGTAGAGACCCTAGTCTAACATACACAACTACAACTATATCAGTGAGATTGGATCTTGGTGATGTGGTTGGTGGCTAATGCCTTGGGAATCCTTCGAGTGTCAACTTGATGTGGCCTATGTTGGCTTGAGATTTTTGATGCCCCCCTCATGGAGGGTATTGAATTTATACCTGTGAGTGCACCCTTGTCCAAGTAAAATGCAAGATGTATGTAAAGATATGATCGAGCACTCCTGGTTGTCCCCATGTCAAACTAAGTGTTCTCTTTCCTTTTTGGGGTTTGTTTCCTTATCTCCTCAAGAGTCTATCCCATATATAGGGATACAATTGGATATGTGGTATTCCCAATAATGTATGTGTGTGTATGTAGGGTATCCCATATTTACTATATTGACAAGAGCCTCTAAACTCTATTGAAATAAAGATGTTGTCAATGAGTAATATTTTGACTACAATATTCGTGTATATGGAATTTGGCAATATGAGGATGCTACCGGAGATGCAGCTAAAAAAAGAGGGAGACAAATTTTTATACATATTCAGGCCCCCAAGGTGGGTAACAACCCTACGTCTTGTTTATATGTATTAATCTATGGACACACCGAGTACACAATGGGAGGAAGAGAAAGCCCTATCTCTAATATGTTCTACTAACCCGATGAGATGTGATCTCAGGAGGATTGTCGGCGGCTAGCTTTTGGGATTCTCCTGGATGCCTACTCAATGCTTGGATTGGCTTGAGATTTGATACCCTCCCCTTCTAGTAGGTCCTATATTTATAACCGAAGAGTGCCACTTCAACAAGTAGAACTCAGAGGATGAGCTTAGATGGGCCCTATCCTTCCTAGTTGTAACTGAGTTGGACTACATGGTCCTTCCTTTCTGGGAACAATTTCCTTAGCTTCCTAGCAGCCTAGGGTATTTATTTTCCACATTGATAGATGCTGACTACACCACTTAGCTATCCCAAAGAGTCAATTGATAAGAGCATATAGATGTAGTCAACTTCCATGTGGAAAATGTGGATACCAGATACTCACACGGCTTGCTTATTCGACTAGAGATAGGAGGTGGGCTTGGTCTATGTGATATGAGATAGAGTAGAATTCAGTTTCTATGTTGCCTTGCACTCTAAGGCAGGATATAAAATCCAAGTTGGATAATACCATGTACAGATAATGTAACCGAAGCTGTATCTAGCTAGGTTTCCTACCTTGTAACCCTGTCCCCAACCTATATAAGGCGGGTAGGGAGCCCCCTCAAGGGCACGATGACAACACACTAGAGATCAAGATTGACATAGAAGCCCTAAGTTCAATATATCCATCAAAATACAATCCACTAAACAGGAGTTCAGGGAGATATAATCCAAACTGAACTTGATGCTCAAAATGTCTTTGTTACTCCTAACAGAATGTTGTTGCTGTAGTAACTCTTCTTGATACCATACTTGAGAAGTTGTCACACCATGCTATCTCCCTAACTATTGAAAAGATCAAAGCTATGGTGACAATGGTGGTAATGTAGCAGAACAAGCAAACCGACAACACAATGGTCCAGTTGGAGGCCATGTCATCTAGGTCTCCCCCCAGGAGGCACCTGAGTAGGGAGAGGACACTAGACCAATGATCCTTGCTTCAACCGTCCCAAGGCAGTCAAGGAAGGGAACATTGAGATAGTCAATAGCATGATGAAGAAAATTAGCGCTGATTGAAGGAAGATCAATGCAATCACCATCATCAGCATCCAGAACATGGAGATGACAAACATCATCATCATGAGGATGCACTTGGAAGAATTGATTTTGATCTACAATGCATGATTGAAGCCATACGTTGTGAGGAAGAGTGTGAGCAGAGCTTACTGGAGGATGAGCGTGATCACTTTGACATATCTCCTCCCCATCAAAACAAGTCCCTAGTTCATATCGATAACTTCAATGTGGGAGTCCCAACTTTTATATCCAATCTACATCGAGTGAACTGGTCAACTGGGTCCAAACTGACTATAATTGATAAGTATGATGGTAAAACATATCCATAATCTAGGCTTACGGTGCACCTGCTGGCAATCACATCAGCCGGGGGTGACAACAAGGCTACTACTATGGTAAATTATCTTCCTATTGCTATGGCAGAATCGGCAAGGAGTAGGCTTTCAGGGTTTCTACAAGAATTCATTGGTTCCTATGGTGAGCTTCGGGAGCGGTTTGTTGCAAACTTCCAAGGTAAGTTTGAGCTCCCAAGGTCACAATATGATTTGTATAAAGTTGAACAAAGAAAGAACAAGACTCTTCGGTAGTACATCAAACACTTTTTGAAGGCGTGGAACTAAATTTTAGAAATTAATGATGAGATCATCACTGTTGCCTTCCAAAAAGGGGTCAAAGATGAACAATTCATCAACAAGTTTACCCGTAGGTCCCTGACTACAGTCAAGAAGCTCTTCGAGATGGCTAATTCATATGCCTTATCTACTGATCTAGGGTCAGTGTGACAGCATATCACGCCATCTTGGGGCAGGCTTATGCTAGAAAAATTCATGGTGGTTCCCCATTATACATATGTTATGATGAAGATGCTAGGACCACAAGGAGTGATTTCTTTATGCAACGACGTTAAGCAAGCCTTCACTTGCGATAAGGAGAGTTGTGAATTGACTACGAACTACTCAAGATAGAGATATCCCTACGAGAATGTCTGCTAAATCGAGAGATGATGTTTGCAAGATAGAAGATTTTGCTTGACTTGACTGATCCTACCAAAACGACATTGATTGGCATTGATTTAGATTGTAAATAGGAAGGTGATAGGGAGGATAGCAAAGTAGGCCCTTGAGTTGATGACATTCGATATTTCGTTCAAGACGCACACTGTAATTAAATGTCAAGCTTTAGCTGACTTTGTGGCTGAGTGGATAGAAGTTTAGATTGCAAGTTATGTGGAGAATCTCAAGTGCTGGACAATGTACTTTAATAGTTCGCTGTGGGTTTTAGGAGCTGGAGCTAGAGTGATGCCAACATCCTAGATTGGGGAAAGACTTAAGTATGCTATTCAAATACACCTTTTAGCATCTCACAACATGGCTAACTATGAAGTGTTACTTCATGGGCTCAGCATCGCTATATCTTTGGGTATTTGACTAATGGTAGTTCATGGAGATTCTCAGCTGGTCATTAATCAAGTTATGAAAGACCAGTCATGTCTAGATGAAAATTTGATAGCATACTGCTAGGAAGTATGGAAGCTAGAGTGGCAGCAGATGAATTAGCAAATATGGATTTAAGCATGAGTTACTTCTGGCTAATATATTTACTGATCATCTTCAATAGCCATCTATTGACAAGAAGCCAACATATAAGGAAACAGAAGGAGAATAAGCGAAGGAGGAATCAACCCTGACTGATGCAAAGGTTCTAATGGTCCATCAAGACTAGAGAACGTCGTTTTTGTAGTATTTGATGAATGGTGAACTCCCGCCAAATCGTAGCACAACAAAGTTGATTAAGCAACATAGTGAGAGCTACGTGGTTTCTAAGGGAGAACTTTATAGGAAAAACGCATCTGGAATATTGATGAAATGTGTTACTACTAAAGAAGGACAATAGTTGTTATATTTAATCCACTCAGGTATTTGTGGCAATCATGTAGCTTTAAGAATGCTAGTCGGGAAGGCTTATCGGTAAGAATTCTTTTGGTCGACTATTGTCATCGATAATTGTGAATGTATTTAGTTTTTCGCTAGACAGATTCACATCCCAGATCAAGAGTACATACTATACCTATTTCCTAGCCTGTTGCTATATGGGGACTTGACACGGTTGGGTCGTTCAAGAAAGCCCCAAGAGGGTTCACTCACTTATTTGTAGCTGTGTATAAGTTTACCAAGTAGATTGAGGCTAACCAGTTGTAATAATAACAACTAAAAAAGCAAAAAAAAATTTCCTTGGTATCATATATAGATTTCGAGTACTCAACATGATTATAACAGACAACAACACTCAATTTACAAGTGGAGTTTTCAAGAAGTTTTGTGAAGAGTTCGGCATCAAAATCTGTTTTGCTTTAGTGGCCCACCCATGGAGTAATGAACAAGTTCAGCGGGCAAAAGGCATAGAGCTCTAGGGCATCAAAACTAGAGTGTTTGACTGGCTTCGCCCATATGTTGGATGATGGGTTCAAGGACTATCATATGTACTTTGGTCATTGCGTACTTGTGGAGAGTACAGGTACCAGATACCCACATGGTCTGCTTATCCAACTAGAGATAGGAGGTGGGCTAGATCTATGTAATATGAGATAGAATAGAATTCAGTTAGCATGTTGCCTTGTATCCCAAGATAGGATATATAATCTCAACCAAATAATACCATGTATATATAAGGTAACCGAAGGTGTGCTTGGCTAGGTTTCCTACCTTGTAACCCTACCTCCCAACATATATATGGTGGACAAGGAGCCCCCTTAAGGTCACAACACAACACAAAGCACAAAGATCAACACAAAAACACCAAGTTCAATACATCCAATGGAATACAGTCCACTAAAATAGGAGTATGGTATTGCCTTTCATCAAAGGGGCCTGGACTTGTATAAATCATTGTCTTCTGCCTCTATCCACTTTAGGTCTCATGAGCTACCCCCTTTCATTATTGCCAATGCAAAACATCGTTATTTGGTGCTGAGTTTCCAATCGACAAATGTAATGGTATCAACTTTGGGAGTCATAGACATTGTCTTCACTCTAGGACATATGTTCTATTTTGGAGATCTTGACTTGATCACCAACAACTTTGGCAAGTTCTCCCTCTCTGACTTAGATTTGATCCAACCAGGGAGAACAACCACCAACTAGATCACGTTAGGTCTCGCAAACGCTACAATGATCTACCCCAAGCTTCTCAAGATGCAAATTCTAAATCTAATATACAATATTGAATCAAACATGACTCAACCCTTTAGAGTTTGATTCAAACATGACCTCATGCCACTCATGTTTGGGCCTAGGAAGGTTGGTGTCGTCAACTCATCAATTCAATTCGATGACTCAGATAGCAGCAACAATAGCTTTGCTCCTCCTTGCGAAGTCTTCATGGCCTTGAGAACACAAGATGAAGAAACTCGCCAATTAAGAGAACAACAAGAGTGGGAAGAGGAGCAAGGCAGTAAGCAACAAGAGGAGGAAAATCAACACCAAGCCAAGCGGGAGAACTGTAATAGAGAATTACACCTAAGTTCATGTAGGATTCAGCAAGATATACTCCAAACCAAGCTTGATGCTCACAACATCTTTGTTACTCTCCAACAAAATGTTGTCGCTGTAGTAACTCTCCTTGACACTATACTCGAGATGTTTCTAGACCACGTTGTCTTGCTGACTATTAAAAAGATGAAAGCTATAGTGATAGTGGTGACAGTGAAGAAGAATGAGCGAACTGGGAACATGTTGATCCAATTGGAAGCCACATCTTCTAAGACTCCTCTCGGGGGGCACTCGAGTGGGGGGAAGATACCAAGCCAATGATCCTTACTTCAACAATCTCAAGGCAGTCAAGGTAGAGGACGTTGAGATAATCAAGACATGCTAAAGAAAATTGGCACCAACTGGAGGGCAAGCAATACAATCACCATAATTTGTGTCCAGAACATGAAGGATACAACACACGTCATCATCATAAGGATGAGTATGGAAGAATTGATTATGATATGCGACACAGGATTGAATCTAGATGACACGAGCAGGAAGAGTGTGAGCAGCGTTGACTAGAGGACAAGCATGATTGCTTTGGCATATCTTATCCTCATCGATAGAAGTCCCCAGTTGTATCGATGACTTTGATGAACGAGTCCTATCTTTCATATTCGATCTATGCCAAGTGAATTGGGCAACTAGGTTCAAGCCAACTGGAATTGACAAGTATGATAGCAAGGCAGATCCCTAATCTTGGCTCACTGTCTACATGCTGGCAATCAGAGAAGCCGAGGGAGGTAGTAAGGCTATTGCAAACTATCTTCCTATTGTTTTGGTGGAATCGCCAAGGAGCTGGCTTTTAGGGCTTCCACAGGGATCCATTGTTTGGTGGGGCGAGCTTTGGGAATAGTTCATTGCTAACTTTCAAGATACATTCAAGTGTCCTAGATCACCATACGACTTGTATCAAGTCCAAATGAGAAAAAACAAGCATCAAGCACTTTTTAAGAAGCTCAAAACAAAATTCTAGAAATCAATAATGAGATTGTCATCACTGCTTTTTGAAAAGGAGTCAAAGATGAACAGTTCATCGGCAAGTTTACCTATAGGCCTCAAACTACAGCTAAGAACCTCTTCGAGATGGCTAACTCATATGCCTCATCTGTTGATGTTGTTGCTGCTATGCTATAAGATAAATCGAGTGCCTCTTGACCCAAAGAGAAGAGAGACAATGAAGACTACTCGAGATCTTGTGAGTGCATGCATAAGCTAGAGGAGCTAGTGGCTACAAGTGAATGTTTTTTTCCACAGTGCTTGTGTGCTAAAGACTATGAACAAGTGATGAACAACATGTCATTACCATCCCAATGGGAAGCACACGACCAAGCATTGCTATATGATCAAAAGAGCATCTCAATAACATCAAGCTGGGAGGAGGCAAAGGCAGTTTAGGGAAACAAAAAGAGAAGGACAAGACCAATGGTGCAGCACCTGCAGGATTTTAGGATCCTTGGGCTAAGTTGAATCATATCTTTGGTGGTCCCTTGGCTTACAAATCAAAGAGGAAGCAAAAACTTACCAATAGCGATATCAACATAATTTCAACGACATACCACAATTTCTATGGTGGTCTAAAGTGGCAATCATGTTCGACCGCTCAAATCACCCTAACCGCGTTGTTCACCCGGGGAGGTATCTGGTGGTCAAAAACATCAAGCCCAAGCGGGTTCTAATTGATGGTGGCAGTGCTCTCAATATTTTGTTTACAGAAACTTTGGATGACATTAAGATTACACACTCTGAGTTGAGGTCGAGTGCAACTCCATTTCACGACATAATCCCCAGGCTTTCTTCAATGTCACTTGGGCAGATCATGCTTCATGTCACCTCTGGAACTCGAGAAAACTTCAGAATAGAAAATGTTTGCTTTGAGGGTGCTGACTTCAAAACAACATATCATGCCATCTTGGGCAGGCTTGCGCTAGCAAATTCATGATAGCTCCCCATTATACATATGTGATGATGAAGATGTCAGGGCCACAAGGAGTGATTTCTCTATGCAGTGACATCAAGCAAGCCTTCAATTGTGACAAGGACAATTGTGAATTGGCCAAAGCATAAGAAAGTGTAGTCAAGCACCAAGAGATCCAACTGGGTGTGAACTGCTCAAGACAAAGATATCCCAACGAAAAATTTTGCTAAATTGGGATATGATGGTAGCAAGAAAAAGAATATTTTGCGATGATTCGGTGAATGATGAGGTGGTCAAGACACAACTCAAAGAAACCCTTATTGCTGATTTGGAGTAAACATTTCAAAACATGCGGGCCTTCAAAATAAAGTTAAACCCATAAAAGTGTGTCTTTGGAGTACAGTCAGGGGAGCTCCTTGGTTTCATGGTATCACATCGCAGCATTGAGGCTAACGTAGAGAAATGAAAGCCATATTGAACATGGAGTTACCAAGCACTCAAAAGGATGTTCAAAAACTCATTGGGTGCATGGTGGCACTTAGCCACTTCATTTCCTGACTAGGGGAGTGAGGTATGCCCTTTTTCAAGCTATTGAAGAAGGTTGACAATTTTCAATGGACACCAAAAGCACAAGTTTTTGAAGACTTCAAGAAATTATTAACAACACCACCAGTTCTGGTTTTGCCAATGCCATAGGGGCAATTGTTGCTATATGTGTCAGCTACCCCTCTAGTGGTCAATATTGTTCTAGTTGTGCAGCGCAAAGAAGAAGGACATGTGCAAAAAGTTCAACGGCCCGCTTACTTCATTAGTGAGGTCTTGGCTGATTCCAAAATTCGATATTCACAAATACAAAAGTTGCTCTACAGGGTGTTGATCATGGTACGGAAGCTGTTGCACTATTTTTAGGAGCACTCGATGTCTATGATTACCTCTTTTCCATTTGGGGATGTTTTTCACAATCGGGAGGCAATAGGGCGGATAGAGAAGTAGGCCCTTGAGTTGATGGTGTTCGAAATCTCATTCAATGTGTGCACCGCAATTAAATCACAAGCCATAGTTGACTTTGTGGCTGAGTGGAGAAATTTCAGAGTACCAAATCTATGGAGAATCTCAAGTACTAGACAATATACTTCAATGGTTCTCTATGGGTTTCAGGAGCTAGAGCAGGAGCGTTTTTGATATCCCCTACTAGGGAAAGACTTAAGTATGTTCTTCATATACACTTTTTAGCATCTTACAATGTGGTCGAGTATGAAGCATTACTTCATAGACTTTGTATTGTAATATCTTTGAGTATTTAGTGTTTGGTGGCTTGTGGAGATTGTTAGTTAGTTGGCAATTAAATTATGAAAGACTAGTCATGTATAGACAAAAACATGATAGCATGCTACCAAGAAGTATGAAAACTAGAGTGCAAGTTTGATGGACTAGAGTTTACACATACCTTGCGGTAGGATAATGAAGCGACAGATGAATTAGCAAATATGAGATCAAAGCATGAATTTGTTCCAACTGATACATTTATTAAGCATCTTCAAGAGCCGTCTGTTATTAAGAAGCTAGTACATAAGGAAACAGAAGGGAAAGAAGCCAAGGACAAACCACCCCCAACTGATGCTGAGATTCTAATAGTTCATTAAGACTAGAGAACACCATTTTTGCAATATTCGATAAATGATGAACTCTCACTAGATCATAGTGAGGTAGAGCAAAAGATTTTATACTTAGTATCATATACAGATTTGGAGTACCCAATAGTATTATAACCAACAATGGCACTCAATTTAGAAGTGGAGTTTTCTAAGAATTCTGCAAGTAGTTTGGCATCAAAATCGGTTTCACTTCAATGGCACACCCACAGAATAATAAACAAGTCAAGCAAGCAAATGCCATAGTGCTCCAGTGCATCAAAGTTAGAGTATTTGATCATTTTCACCCATATGCTGGATGATGGGTCTAAGAATTGCCGTCTGTAATTTGGTCCTTACACACTACACCTAGTTGGGCCATGGGCCAATCTCCTTGCTTCTTGATTTATGGTTGGGAGGTTGTCCTACCAATGGAGATGGAGTTCGAGTCACCACGGGTGCACAAGTATGATGAAAACAATAGAGTTGAGGGCTATACTTAATTTGTGCATCTATTTGATACACCTATTTATTTATCAATGAAGCTCTCCACAACCTCTTTTCAAGGTATCAAGAAGGACTTAAAAAGGAAGCGCTCAGCAAAAATTCTCAAGAAGGTTTAAAGCACTCGACATTGGTCAAGAGCCACGAGGATGACTGCAACTTGATTGTTAAGGACTTGGGGCTACTATGGAGAGTGCAAGTACCAGATACCAACATAGACTGCTTATCTAACTAGAGATAGGAGGCCAGCTAGATCTATGAGATAGGGTAGAATTCAAATGTCGTGTTGCCCTATACCCTTTGGCAGGATATAGAATCTCGACTGAATAATACCATATATAGATAGGGTAACTGAAGCCATATCCAGCTAGGTTTCCTACCTTGTAACCCTGCCCCCTAACCTATATAAGGCAAGCAAGGAGCCCCCTCAAGGGCACAACACAACAGAAATCACAAAGATCAACAAGATCAATACAAAAACACCAAGTTCAATACATCCAATAGAATACAATCCACCAAAATAGGAGTAGGGTATTACCTCTCATCGAGGGGCCTAAATCTGTATAAATCTTAATCTTTTGCCTCCATGCACTTTAGGTCTTGTGAGCTACCCCTTTCATTATTGCCGATACAAAACATCTCGTGCTCTACCCTCGTTCATTATTACTAATACAAAACATCAACGGTACTACACCTAGTAGGGCCACAGGTGAATCTTCTTTTTTCTTGGTTTATGGATCGAAGGCCATCCTACCAATGGAGATGGAGTTCAAATCACTATGGGTGTGCAAGTACTATGAAGACAAGTTTGACAAAGATTGACTAGAAGAGTTGCATCGGCTAATGGTCTAGTCAGCAAAATACCTCAAGGAATTATGTCACTACTATAGTCGGAATATTCTTGGCTAAGCTTTTTTGATTGGTGGTCTCATTTAAAAAAATCCAAACTACCAAAGACAAACATAAATTAACTCCCCTCTAAAAAGGGTTGTACGTTATCACTAAAGTGACACACCTGAGGCTTATCAACTCAAGCGCGAGGATGGCACCATTGTAGACAACTCATGGAATATAGAACAAATACATCTTTTCTATACTTGAGCATTGTATCTTTTATATATTTTTATTAATGCAATTTTCTTTTGTCAAGTGGTTTCTCACTTGAGTGGTGAGTCAGGGACTATGTGCAATATACTATAAGTTTACCCTTCAAGAAATCTTTTGAAGTTTGTTCTAACTGTTTGCAATTAAATTTGAGTAGTATTAGTGCCGAGTAGTGAAGTTATATTTTCCAATGCTTTCCATTTGGTGTGAATAGGATGATTGCTTAGTGATGTCCTAGAACTTGGGGGCTAGTCAGATAAAGTGTATAATGCAAGGTGCTGATTTTTTACTCAGATATGTCAAAGATGTAAAACATAAAAGATAGACAAAATATTTAAAGTCATTACATTAACAAATGTCATAGATACTAATTAAAGTTATTTTTGTCCATTATCTATAGCTTGATATTGTCGACTATGGAAGCTGCTATGTCTTAAACCTTATCAACAAGAGCAAGGGCTTGTTCTTCAGTACAAGTAGCAGCAAACCGTTTGCCGACTGCGGCTATGTCGACTCGAGGATACAAAGTCTTGATGATGGTGAGGGCTTGACATGATCCAAGTGTCGCCTTCTACTTTATTAACTTCTTAAATTCATCACGAGTAGTGTGGAGTTGGAGGAGCACTTGGTCAGCATCCACAAAGCTTGAACTAGAGCCGTACGAGTACAAGATGTCAAGCATTAGCTTGTCAGTGCTGGCTAGCCCGTCTCAGGTGGTCTTAGTCTACTTCACCTTGGAGTTGCAAACTTTGAATTGAGATCAAATCTTTATTTTACAATCTACAAGATAGTGGGATAAAGTGTAAAGACAAAGAAATATAATTATAACAAAGGCAGTTAGAGTATAATGACCTTCAAAATTTTGCTCGAGGGTTGTTTGGCTACTTTGAGGGCCTTAACCTCTTCTTCCAGCTTAGCCTTGGCATCACTCAACTTAATAATCTCAGAGTTTTGAGCTAAAGAAAAAAAAGGAGCCAATCAGATAAGGATAAGAATCAAGAATGAGTAAGGTTATGCCTAAATTACTTACCTCTCAGTGATCCCCTTGCATCAAAGTTGTTGTCTCACAGCTCTTGGATGTCAACCAGAAGATGATTTTCCCTAGTCCTAGATTTGGCCAAGATGTCATTGTGGCCTTTCCTAAAGGCTTCCATTTGGTTAAGATGGGGGACAAGCTTGCACAACATTTTGGACTTGGATTGAGATTGACTATAAATTCTCTGCAAAAAAAGGAGTATGTCAAGGTACAAAGAATAAATTTCAAGGTATTGCAGATAGGAAGCAAACTTACATCCATCAACTTGGTTGACTCTAGTCAGTGTAGCAGCAAATTTAATTCTTATTCCTTCTTCCTTTCATTACAGACATTGCCTTCTTCTTTGCCCTCGGTGTTCACCCATTGATCTTCAATAGGGGAGTACGGTCTTCACTCAGGGGGCTTCAAGAATGTGCTATGTGGATTTTCTTCCTCATCATCTTCATGAATAGAGCGAGAAGGAGGTGGCATTAGGGCAGTCGACATTTCTTGCTCCAGCTGAGACCCGACATCCATAGTCAACTCCGAGTCCGACATTGCAGTGTTGGCGTTAGCAATGCTACTGCCTGACTCAGGACTGGTTTGGCTCAGTTGTGGTGTTTCTTGGAGTGGAGTTGAAGGAGACTTCTCTTCCAAGGAGGGCCTTGCTTTGCTACTCAACTAGCTACCAGTGAGGGGCTACTGATTAGTGTTACGTGACTCCATGCTGGTTTGGCTGCCAGTCAGGGGCTACTAGTTGATGTTGTTCAGGGCATTAGATGGGTTGTCACCACAAGGCTTCCTGAACAAAAGGAAAACAAGGAATAAAAACCACTATTGATTGTTAGATTATTGCCTGAAAGAATTTGAATATACCTGGTTGAAGCCTTAAACTTAAAGCCTGCGCTTTGCTTTGGGGAAGGTAGCATGGAAGACTTGGGGCTCAGCGGGCAAGCAAAAGAAGTGGCAATTCGGCTGCTGCTCTCAGTTGAAGCAATGTTTCCATCTTCTTCTTCATCAAACTCCATAATTAGCTGCCATTTGCCTGTCCACTTAGGATTAGGCTAATGGTAGGGCCAGTAGCTTGCTTACGTGGATCCTAATTTTATTGACAAGGAGGATGGGACATGATGTTTTCATTTTCCTTTATAAGATTTAAAGTACAAAAATTCTTTATGGTAAATAACGATTAGAATACATAAAGCAATGATATTAACCGGAGGAGGAAGGTTGAAGAGGTTATATGCTTCTACATGTTTGTCACCTCAGGTGGGTATCGAGATACCACTCGAGAAGATCTTGTATAAGCGCTCAATAATCTTCTCTGCCTTATGAGATTTGTGAGCCTCCCGAGTAGGGTCTTCAACACTCGAGAACTCATATGCTAGGTGTACTCGGTCCTTGAGAGGTTGCAGCATAGTTTTCACAAAGTGCCAAGTGACCCATACTCCAATCGACAACTTTAGATCTTCAATTCTAGTCATGAGCTTATAAACTTCGGCCAACTCTTTCTTGTTGGGAAGAGAGTTCTAGGATTGTTGGACTTTAGGGGAAAGACCAACAAATGATGGGAGGGAAGGTTTGGTATTGGAACAATAGAACCATCTCGAGTGCCACTCTTTAAGGAGGATTTTAGTGGCCAGTCAAGTTTATGCTATTTCAACTCATTGCGGAGTTGAATGTGAGCACCTCCGATGGTGAAAGGATTTTGTATGATAGGTTGAGGTTTGATGAAGAACCAGTAGCAGAATAAATTAAAATGAGGGAGAATACCAAGAAAGGCTTCACAGAGATGAATAATGACAACAATCTCGAAGACAGAGTTTGGATTGAGGTGGAAAATTTTGAGTTTGTAAAAATCAAGGAGACCACGGAAGAAACTACAAGTGGGAAGCCCAAAACCCCATTAGGGGCTGCCATGGTAGGTGCAAATGAAAGTGGTGAAGGTGGGATTTGGATTTGGAGGTGATTTGAGCATCGGCGTGGAGTGAGAGCTATGGAACCAAAGAGGAAAAAGCGAGGGAATCCCTAACTCTAGCTTTTGAATAGTTGAGGTGATTTGGGCGACAACGTGGAGTGCGAAGCAGTTTTTTCAAGGAAGACAAAGGAGCACGGTGTGGGGGACAAAGAGTTCTCTACGCTGCCCATTTATAAGAGGCTTTCTCAGGTGCGATAGGCTTGGACCTAAATGTTTGAGGCTCATTTACAAAAAGGCAATGGTGAACTTGGCATGCCCAATGGGCCTAGGGTTGGTTGCAATGTCCTTGTAATCCAGGTGTTGTTCTGGTTGAAACTTTAATAAATTTATAGCATGACTTGGTTGCTATAAAATAGTTGAAACTGAGTGTCACAATTTTTTTGGGTATCAACATGCTCTTAAAAAAGAGTCAATAGTTGGTTACCAATAAACTTAGGATGAAATATTGTTTGAGGACACCCAGTCTACAATCTATTAGACTTTGATCTATACATATTATTTAATACTGAGGAGATGTGCAATGAGTATTTCACTCAGGAAGACACTACTCAAGCAAAGT
The DNA here is from genome assembly GCA_030770085.1 of Oryza coarctata. Lineage (NCBI taxonomy): Eukaryota > Viridiplantae > Streptophyta > Magnoliopsida > Poales > Poaceae > Oryza > Oryza coarctata. The sequence goes on from CM061471.1 coordinate 15,322,488, forward strand.
CACTCGAGTGGTTGGTACTTAGCACATTGTACTCAAGCTACTGTTCTTGACTCTATGTTTAGTTGTTTTCCATCTAAGCATGGTGCCTCTCAATGCACCTATATATTTATTAACAGAGCCCTCCACAGCCTCTTTCCAAGATATTAAGAAGGAGGACCCAAAAAGGAAGCACTTAGGAAAATTCGCAAGAAGGGTTAAAGCACAAAGCATTGGTCATGAACCGTAAGGAAAACTACAACTTGACTGTGAAGGACTCAGGGCTACTGTGAAAAATATGTGTACCAGATACCCACATAGCATGTTTATCCGACTAGAGATAGGAGATGAGCCAAGTCTATGTAATATGAGATAGGGTAGAATTTGGTTAACATGTTGCTTTGTAGTCCAAAGCAGGATATAGAATCATGACTAGATAATGCCACATACAGATAAGGTAACCGAAGTCGCATCTGGCTAGATTTTCTACCTTATAACCATGCCTCCTAACCTATATAAGATGGGTAGGGAGCCTCTCAAGGGCACGATGACAACTATCACACCCCGCCCCCATGCCACTATACCAATGGCGCCAAGGAGGTGTGCCATAGGAAAACTATAGGTCGTTCCCCTATGGAACTGCAAAACAGGCACTAGTCTTAGGATCACTATGCTTGTACCAGCAGTAACATGACAAATTAATATAAGATTTTCTACATTATAAATATAATATATCTTAATGTTATAGCTTTGGGTAATCCCTGAGTTACAACCTTTTATCAGATATAGCAGCAGCATAACTCAGTGAAGTTAGGGCACCACTCTACAAACAATAGTTTGGGTCTAGGGATGAAACTACAACCTTCATCTTCTACCTGAACTTAAGCCAAGAGGAGAAAAACAATAACACGGATGAGTACTTTTGAGTTTATTTGGCAAACTAATTATTTAAAATATTTTCCAAAGCTCTAAGTGAGGGTTTCAAAAATTCCTTTGAAGGGAGGCATCTCACCTCGATACATCTATGAGTAGCTTTACAACAACTCAAGTGGAAAAGGCTAATTTTTTTAATTAAAATATTCATTTTATTCACCAATTTCTTTTCTCATTCAAGAACATAAACCAACATTTTCTCAAAACCTACCATTAACCAAGTCTCATGGTTAACCAGTGTTCTCAGCTCTAGGTCCGGTCTTCTCAACCTGCCAACCCAAACTTAGCTTTCTTGGCCTCACAACCGGCCTTCTAGGCCCACATCCTGACTTTGCCATCTTAGCCCTATGATGCCATCCGACACCCTAGGTCACACAAACCTTCCCAACCATGAAGGCCGGTCGTCCGTCACAAAGAAGGACTCTGATAACGACTTTCATCCTAGGAACCAATTTATCAAACATGTTTTCAAAACAAATCTACACTATGTGAAACACCTCACATCTTCCCATGACCATGGGCACTATTGTTGAAACAACTTAACTAAACTTTATAGAGGTTGCACGCTTTACCCATACGTCATTAGAATCCTGCTTTACATAGCCGACAAAGGAGAGTTCACTACAAGACTTTTCCATAATCAATCCATACACATCCCTTGTCACACAATTGGCCTACTCTTTGAAACCAAGTATCAAGCTAGTCTCAAGCCTTCGTCCACTCAAGATACGCTGTCTAGCACCAACCATATCTGCTCGCCGCCAAAAGATCTAGCGACCGGGGAGGGACGGCAGCTCGGTCATGTGAAGGCTTGAGAGGTCTGCTTGTCTCCAGTGCAGGTCCTTAGGTCTCGTGGTTCATGGGTGTGCTAGTCAATTTGACCCTGCAATTGACAAGTAAGTGAGACGAGCGAGTCCGATACAGGCGCTCGCTATCGGCTAGCTGCTGATAGGATCGGGATGCTCTTCGATCGGCTGGGGAGCCGATGTGGACAGGTGTCGACGAAGGGTCGACTGCCAAGCCAATGGAGGAACTAGGGTGTGCTCAGAGGATATCAAGGTGCACGGGATCCCTCCGGACAGCCGAACAGTGATTCATCGGCTAGAAAAACCGATGAGTGCGCATACGGCCTAGGCGATGATTAGCGCAAGAAGACATGGGCTGCAAAGTGGATGCCACTCCAGATATGATAGCAAGAGACCCGTTGCCCGCCGTGGCAGCGCCATCAACACCGAACCTCTAAGATCGGATCTAACCGAGACAGTACGAGACCGGGGCCAGCGGCGATGATACGGAGGACGTCGGATTGGCTATGTCCCATCGGCTAGCTGAGCCGATGAGGGGACGCCTCTCTGAAGGCGGGTACGTATCGACTGGGGGTCCGATACGTTTGGCGTTACGCGTCGTGGGACGCCTCTAAAGGCTTATGTGTATCGGCCGAGGAGCCGATGCGCTGGGCGTGAAGCTCAGAGCATGGATAACTCATCGGCTAACACTCCGATGATACGCCGTGCAGGAGACTATAGGCCTAAAGCTCGATCTACCGTCGGCAGGCCCGTAGGTCGGACCTAACCGATGTAGCACGAGACTGACGACGGCAGAGGTAGCTTAACAGGCCGATAGGTCCAGCACGGACGTGATGCAATACATCCGATCGCCCTAAGAGGTCGGACCTAACCGATGCAGCCTCAGACAGAGCAGGACATATCGGGATGGTGGCGGGACTTACCCCTTCACCGGAGATCGGACTTAACCGATGCAGCCCCGTGTCGAGAGCCAGAACCCGCCGGTAGAACCTAAATAAACTAGGGTGGCGATGCGTCGAATTTGTATATGATCGAGAGATATGTTACATGTTTCCAGGGGGTCTATATTTATACCCTGGATTTACAGACAGAGTCCGATGCGTCTACGACCATCGAACATTATTTCCTAGTAAGAACAAAGGAAAATATTCCTAAAGCAGTTAACTAACCAACTAAACCTCCCTAATTGAGTAAGATTACAATTTATAAAAAATAAACACCCTGCCGTGGAGTCCACGGCTCTTTCGCAAACCCGGTTTCATCTGAATAATCTTCCAATTTGCAACTGGGTCTTCCTTTGCTGCAACCTGATCGGCTTTTCCACTGTAACTATCGGACCTTCTTTTAGCTAAGCCGATCCTTTTCCTTCCTTCCCTTGGGCTTTTTGGACCTGATCCCGATTGGACAATCCCATGTCTTAAAGTCGATCCAATCTTCTACTAATCTGATCGGCTTTTCTACAGTTCTCCATCGGCTTTGTCTCAGTATCTCCATCGGCCGATGCCTGCATTAAACCCTCCATCGGATCTCTCAGCCGATCGGCTTTAGCGCCATCGGATCGTCCATATTTTGGCATTAACAATATCTCACAGTTAAGACAAACCCTTATCTTTGGAGAATGCATTTGTCTTCCTATCCCTGCGTTCCTCAACTGTTAACATGCAAGATATCCATATTTTAGCTACTTACTCTGCCAAGGGCATCCTATGTTGCTTGTGTGTTCAAACTATTTTATGCTTGGATAAACTTTATAAAAAATCAGACCTTGTGCACAACTACAAAACCAAAACACACAGGAGAGGATTTGCACCACAAGTTTTTCCATTAAAACTTTTGTTTTCCAAAACCGTCGATCCTAGAGTTTGGTTTTATAAATCTTTTACGACCCATGTTTTTCATAACAATAAACAAGCACATATGTTAATAATATAAAATAAAGTACAGTGCGAATGTATACCTGTATCCAGAGGGTGCAAGTATTATGGCACCACTATGGAGGAGCGACAAGAATTTGGTTTATTAGGGTCCTATCAAAAATAGAGCAACTAGTTGGTAGGTTCATTGATCATGTGGTCGTAGACCAATGGCCGGATAAATTAATATGTACACTAATCAAGCATGTTTACAATAAAAGCATTTATAATGTAGGAGCAATATAATCAAAGGGTGGCTTGCCTTGGTCCTTGGCTGACGAGAAAACTCTCTAAGAAAATCGAGTCTTCAAGAATGGAGAATTCTTCTAGAAGGTTCTGGTATTAAGTTGACAAGTAATCCTCCAATAATTCTGAGTCTTTGAGAGGACCATCCAAAAGTCCACGGCCAAAGCGTAGCTCAAAAGAAATCCCATCGTTGTTAACTAATTGTAAAAAAGAAACAACACACCAAGAAAAATATTGTTAGAAATAACTAATAGTGATAGGAGATAGATCTCATTTTTGTGAAAGTTCTGAAAGTTGAACGGAGGAAAAAAGACTTACTATTGAACATATATGATTTTTAAAAGTTTTATTGAATTTCTAAAAAGGGACAAAGGGTTATTATAATTGAAAAAAGGAAATAATTCAGAAGGGATGAAAGATAGACTTTATAAAATGAGAGAAAGGGATTGGTGGGGCTAGTGGGCCGGCTGTGGGGTTTAGCCCGAGGGAGGGGAGGGAGGTGGTGAAGACTTTTAGAGAGGCTTCGGAGTGTAAAGGGATGTAATTTCAACTTTCTAGAATAGAGGAGAGTGGCTATCAGGCTCTGTCCTTAGGCTATATAGGGGACATAATTTGGACTTTGGTGGAGAGAGAGGATGCTAGTGGGCTTAGGCCTATAGAGAAATGAATAGGGATGTGATCTAGACTTGGACTGGAAGGAGTCAGTGAGGAGTGGAGGGTGGTATATTCCATGTACTGAGAGGGAGGGAGTAAGACTTGGGTCTACATGGATCCCACTTCTTTCTTCTTTTTTCCCTTTTTCTTTCTCTTCCTTCTCTTTCTTTCATCTCTTTCCTTCTCTCCTCACTTTTCCTTCTTTCTCCCATCGTTCTTCCCTTCTGCCTCTCTCCTTGCGCGCATGGTCGAGCGTAGGTAGCGACGTAGGCGATAGCCGGAGAGGCCCATGCCAACGTGAGAGGAGGCAGCCGCCTAGGAGGGTGTCAGAGCGCATAGGCATGAGAAGAGGCAGCGGCATGGGAGGAGGCAGCATGGCAGGTGGGGAGGGCATAGTCATGCATGGGGAGGAGGCAACGGCATTGTCGCGGCATAGGGTGGCACAAGCGTGAGAAGGAGGAGGAAAAGGCGGCGTCGGCATGGGAGAAGCCGCGATCGCGGGATGGCGTGCAGGCAAGGTGTCTAGGCTTGGTGGGTGTTGTCGTGACAAGCATACAGCTCTAGTCCAGTGGCATGGGAGGGCGCCAGAGCGCGCGGTGTGAGGAGGGCGGCGTCGGTGCAGTCGTGAGATGGCGCACAGGTGAGGACGGGATCTAGGGTGAGGTTGGCGCTAGAAGGTCATGGTAGGAGGGCGCCGGGGTGAAGCGGGCACACACAGGTGGCACGGTAGGGCAAGTGCTAGTTGACCGTGGGGGCCACGGCAATGGGGCGGAGAGCCAAGCTCAGAGCGCGGCGTGGCAATGGTGCCATGCGCATACTATGCAGGCAGCTCTAAGCTAGTGGTAAGGCGACGCTAGGTCATCGGGGCTACGACCGGCACGGGTGGACGGTGATGGCCCATCGGTAGCTGCTTGGCGGGTGACGGCACATGGCAAAAATGGGGCATACGGGAGGTAAGGGCACCCTCAAGGCCCTAGACTTATAGCTCCTTAGTGAGCAATGATGATACCATGGCCACTCTCGGCCCTGTGTCTCTCCCACAATCCCATTCTTTAGTGCCTTTCCTTTGCTTGGAGTGAGGAATGAAGGTGTCAGGGGAGCACAAGTTGACCCTGATAATGTGCTCAGGGAGGTGGAGTGGAGGATGGGAGGTAGTGTGTGGGCAGTGGTTACTTGTTGACTGCGTGGTGTGTGTCGTGAGGTATGGAAGCAGGGTCTTGACAATGGATAGGGTGGTGGTTGCCTGTATGCATGTCCTGCTACCTTGTGTGTGGGTAGTGGAGATGGAAGCACATAAGTTGCCATGTTTTGCTCATGGGTTGACACTGGAGAAGATGAGTGAGGTGTGTACGCATGCTGCTCATAAGCTTCTCCTCCTTTCTCACTGCCTTCTTTGCTGCATGTCTGATGCTAGCTCCCTATTGGCTTGGAGTGTGGAAGAGGAAGAAATGTTGCAGATGCACAAGTTAATTTGGTAGGGATGTAGAGTGTACGAAAAAAAATTACGTACTTGTGTTTGCTTACTTGGTTAAGAATTAAAAGAAATTAGAAGGAATCCTGGCTTTCGCCAGTTTCATCTTTTCGTGATTAAATTCGACTAGAAAAAGAATTTTTGTTTCGTATATGTATAAGTGAGGTGGAGAAATGAACAAGTGCCGAGAAAATATTAAATGTGCAGGGGATATATTTATCGGGCAATCGAAGTTCAAAATTAAAATTTAGATTTTTTGAATGGGAAATAATTATGTTATCGGTACGGTCCAAATTCTTAAAATCAAAAAATTCAACCGTAGAAATTTTTGGAGAGCCAAGTTTCACTCAAAATTTATAGAAAATTTAGGAGAGGATAATCAACCTCATGAGATTTTGTTTAGCTCGGGTTTGGTGTTTCAATGGTATTTTAAGATTTTTGATACATAAATCTAAATACACTTAAATAATCAAAAATTTAATTAAAATAAGATTTTTGAACCGATGAAAATTAGGGCATTAAAACAACACACTAGACATAAGATCGTCATAAAAATCCTAAGATCAATACATCGGCAAAATAAAATCCAGGAAAATAGAAGTAAGCTATTACCTCTCATCGAGAGGGTTTGAATCTATATAAACCCTCATCTCTATTTCTATCCACTTTAGCTCTAGTGGGTAACATTTTTAAATTATTGCCGATATAAAAGACTAGATTATGTCTGACCATATAAATCCTTTAATCCGGACAACTATTGAGTATTGAGTATAGCCGGAGTATGAAATTTGAAATTCAGAATCTTAACCATCTAAACGTGCACAGAAAACCCAAGTCCACACAAGTGAACACTGAAATCTCAGGGTTATAGTGCATTGATAGTCTTTAGTATTTTCCAGGGGTAATTTTAGGGAAGAGAAAATTCAAAATTCTGATGGGTTCTCTGTCAATTGTTTAGACATCCTCAAAATTTTAACCAATTTTCAGTGGGTAGTAAATTCATTTAATTTCAGGTGGGGAACTCCCACCGTTGTTTCTTCAAAGTATTAAATACTTACATGGATTACTCTTTAGTCCATGATCTTGTATGGGTAAGTCGGAAAACTTTGAGGCAACTGCTGAGCATAAGTTTCAGCATGATATGCTACAAAGTGGTCGCATATCATAATTTAAGTAGTGTATCATTTAACAATCAAATGCTGTGAAACATAAGAATTATAATCTGTTCCCAACGGGTCAACTAATTGTAATTACTGTATCTATAATAGCTTTACAGTTTTGCTTTCGTCATATAATATGTAGTTCGGACCTCTTCTAAATACAATTGAAGATATGACCAAGTCGCTGCGGCATTGGCAGCCAATGCTCACCAGAGGAGGAGATGATTTTGGAAATACTGCACTTCACTATGCAATTTCGGACGGTAGAATTGGAGTTGTGAATCTTCTACTGCAGCATCCGACCCTTGGATATCTTCCAAACTGTGATGGCCTATTGCCTGTGCACATTGCTGCTATAATGGGTCATATCCATATTGTTGACCAGTTTTTTAAACGGTGCCCTAACTGTGATGAATTGCTTGACAACAAAGGAAGAAATGCATTGCATTGTGCTATTGAACACGCAAGGATGAAGGTGGTGAGAAACATCTGCAAAAACCCCAGCTTCACAAAGATGATGAATACAAGAGATAAGCAAGGAAACACACCACTACATCTAGCTATAAAGCATGGTTTTGAATCTTTGGCCATCCTCCTTATGTTGGACATTAGGGTGAGCTTAAACATAATGAACAATGAAGGGCTAACACCTCTTGATGTTGCCATTTATAAGCGTGACCAATTTAAACTTTTGCTGCGGTTTCTATTGTGCCTGGGGGAATATTGCAGGAGAGAATGCTGGCGTCACTGTACTATCAGAGATGCCAGCATTTCCACTCATTAAATACCATTTTATAGCATTCATGTCTTCCATAATAGCAACAATTCTGCTTCTGTTAACTAGTCTACCCGTCATTCCTCTGAGGCGTCGCAGGGATATGATTTTGACTTCCATCACATACGTGGAAGTGGGGATTTTGTGTATGGCTTTCACCGTTTATAGATCATATGAGTCTCCTGATTTGAGCGGAGGTTTCCTTTTCTTCATGATGATTATAACGATAGTGTCCAGCTTTCTCCTGGGCTTTGGTGGCTGCTGCGGTTTTCCTACTCGAAAAATAATATTTAGTACCGGTTCACAAACCTCGTTTCTGTAACCGATAAGTGCAATTCAAAACTAAAAATCGATATTTTTAGTCTCGATTCAATGGATCAATACTAAAGACCTAGCAGCCTGTACTAAAATATTTTTTAACTGTAATGTATTTTCTTTTTATTTTTATTTTATTACAGTGCTTATTTGTTATTTTCTTTATTATTGTACTACTTTATATATATATATTGATTAACAATCCTATACATCTAATAAGTTATTTTTAAATAACCTTTATGTAATCTACGTGGTGGCGTCGATGATGGAGATGGGGACTGCGTCGTCGATGGAAAGACAGGTGCATGGTGACGCTGATGTGGATTGCGTTGGCGTAAAAGATGGTGATGTAAAGAGGGCAATAAGAATACAATTTGAAAACTTACATCATCTTTTTATTACTAGTTATATAGAATAACCGGTACTAAGAAGTTTCACGCTCGGTCAAAATATTTTGTCCCGATTAGTATTAATAACTGGGACTAAAGATGTATTCTTTAATACCGATTGTTAAGAGTTTTTCTACTCAGCCAAAATATCTTTATTATTGGTTGTTTTGTACAACAAATACAATAGATTTTCAAGCAGCTAAAATATGGTACAAAATTTAGAAAATAGGAAAAGTATAAAAAATAATTTAAAATACCAAAAAAATTGCAGGATAAATAAATTTAAGAAAAAAAAGAAAACTAGGATAAGTAATTTTTAAAAAAGAGTTAAATAATTTTCTATTCTTTTTTCTCTATTTTTCTATAAATTTCCTTTGTTTCTTTTTTTTAACATTTTTGTCCATTGTTTATTATATTTTTATTATTATGAAATACTCTTATTATTGCTAGATTACCTCTATTATTATAATTAAGATATACTTTTATTTTCTAAAAAAATTATTCTGTCTCATCAATTTTTATATATTTTTGAGAGAATTAAGTATATATATAGCTAGAAATACTATATCTTACTCATACGAAAATAGATAATAAAATTGTTAACATTTTAGAGCCCTTGTATTAGTGAAATCACCAAATAAAACTTTCACAAAAAAATTTGGCAGCACCTCTCTTATACTTTCTCCTGTTAAGAATTTTAGTACCGGTTAAAAACACCAATCGATACTAATAACTACACAATATAGTACCGGTCAGTATCTCCAATCGATGGTAATGTGTTTGACAACATTAATACCGGTTAATACTAATACATAAACTTTCAGTACTAATTGCTATTATTAACCGATACTAAATATTGTATATAACCATCAAGAATACTGACCGTTATAACGAGTAGTAAAGAATAATATTAGCACTGGTTATATCCTGTAGTGGCCGCTTTTAAACCCGGTAATAAGCTACCGGATCTGGTCGGTATATTTATATTTTGGTTTATTGGATCAAAAGACCATTTATCTAATAGTGTATGCAAGGCTGATATATTCGTAGTTTGGTTGTCAGAACTATTCTTGTTGCATAGGATTCCTTTACGTTTAATTAGCTAATTGGTTTTAGTCACGTCTTGTATTAGACGTGTTAGCAGGAGCATGCATGTAGTAGTTAAAAATGTGATGTGTTCACATTAAATTTGTCCACAGTTAGTGGTGTTGCATGCATCGGTTAGTTAGCGGATTAGCTATTACTAATCAGTACGTGCACATGCTGCATGAGTGGGCTGAGCAAGTGTGGCTGCTAGCTTCGGGCATGCAGCTAGCTAGTGGAAGCCAGGTTGAGTGGATCGCGTGCTACGTGTGCGCATGACGGGACAAGTTGTTGCTGTGCGGCCGTGTGTTTGAGGCTTATAAAGCCATGTAATCATCGGTTAATTAGTGGTCAAGTGAATAATAAGAAAAGTTAGAGAAGGCGTTCGTTGCCGCAAGCTCTTGTGCGTGTGTCCACAAAATTGTTTACTTCAGTTGTTCTTTCAAGGAGTGTGTGTGTTTGTCACTGTAATCCTTGAGCTATTTCTGTCATGGGTCGAAAGGGCTATTTGCGGCTCTCCTGACCTGCCCCTGGTTCGACTCCTGAGGCGGTTGAGGTCTAGGTATCCGTGGCTGGATATATTTAACATTTTAACTCGTCTTGGGATTTATGCCTTCATCAACATCCCAGTAACTCACGTGAACACATACCTGCCTTGGCAAAGTTCATACGACTGGAATGGAATGGATGCTTCAGCGACGGGGATGAAAGTTTGCAAAGTTCATATGACTGGAACGGGCGGCTGAGCACCCACGGGGATGAAAGTTTGCTGTACCCTAGTTGAGGGATGAGGAGGATGTGCACAATAATGTCTTGTATTTACTTGAAGGAATTCATTTTGATTGAAGCATTATTTTTTCCTTGACGTCCAATAGCGAAGATACTGTTTGTCCTTGGCTACAAGGCTGAAATTGATGTCCGTGAATACATTTGCAAATTGTGCTAACTGCAGCAAAGGCATTTGTTTTTCTTGTGCTCTTCGGCGCCTTGTATCTAACATTGCAAATTGAACTGTATGTTACTTCATAGATATAAAAAAATATTTGAATATTTATGTTGTAATTTTCTAAAGACATTTATTATGAAGGAATGTTTCTTCTGCTGTAATTATTTATCATTTCTGTCTACTCTTTTTGTCATAACTAGCCAATTTTGCTGATGCAGTTGTTCTCTTTACGGATTTTCATACTATTCTAAAAACCACTTCCGATAGTACTAGCTCAACGGGTTCACCACTTCACCTATAGGAGCAAAATCAGCAAAACATTCTTCCACCGTGTTGTTAGAAAAGCCCCCATAATTTCTCTTCTTGCCGCTCTTGGAGTTATAGAATTTAGAGCACCCCACAATCTAAAAGGATTGCAAAACCTTGCTGTCGGGGGAAGTTTGACGGTGTGCTTACTTTCAGCAGAGTCCCGATTCCTTGTCCACTCTTGCAACAGTCTGCTGCACACGGCACTGCGCTGCACTGTGTCTGTGCTACAGAGAGCAAAGGCTGGCGCGGGCAATATTGCGGAAGCCCAGGACTCCTCCTTCCCTTCCTGGCACCGCTCCTTGCTCGGGCGGCCCATATGCGGCCACCGTGAGAAGCGGGCTGTCAACCGCAATCCGGAACGCGCAGTGCGGACGCCGCGAGCTTCAGGCCCACATGTACACATAGATAGATGGCGAGGCGGCCAGTTTGCATCTGCCTCGGCGTTCATCAGCCTCCACTTCGGCGGTAGATGCGCTAGTGCTAGGGCAACCGGTGGTTGTGCGAGGTGTGGCCTGTGCGGTGACGCACCGGACGCCTTCAACTTTTCGGGAACTTTTGATGCGTACGGCTACGTGCGTACCCTGTTAGCTCGCTCCAGTCCAGTCCAGGGCGGACATGACTCTAGAATTGGCTTCTGGTTGCAATCTCCCCGACCAAACAAGATGGTGCAACGCAAATCGCGCGCAGCTCCAGTTACCTGAAACCTGATCAGATTGGGTCGCTGCACTCAGCCCATGGCCCTCTGTCTGCATCTGCAATGTAGGCTTGTTCGCTTTATTGCTAAATTTGGTATCACTAATTTTTGGCAATATTGGATGTGCTTAGTTTGGTGTGAAAAATATTGAATATAAGCCAACCTCTAATAATATGTTTTATTTTGTTGTCTTACATTAACCCTCTCATGGAATATATATTAAATATATAGGATGTAGTATATTTATTTCTAGAATTTTAACTCTAGGATTTCATTTTATCCCTAGCATTCTATCTCTAAGATTCTATTTTATCACTATAGTTTGTATTTGACTATAACTCTAACCACACAGATCTGTGCTTCTAACATTTTCCTTCAGTTGAGTGAAGCAAACTATTGCGATTGAATTTGAAATCTTCTATTTCCACCATCTTCTTTTCTTTTGCAACCTTTCTAAATTTTGGTAGTGTTTTTATGAGAAGAAACTTTCGAAAATACCAAAATTTGGTAGGGTTATAATGACAAAATTATGTTTGGTTTATTATCTAGTAAAACTAAAAAATAGTAGGTTTAAAAGTGATAGCAAACCGAACAGCTGTATGAACTGTTTGTTTCGGTTGAAATCACGTGCCTCTTCATTCTGCATTTTTGCAAATAATCAAGTGTTTGTATACACGAGATAGGATCATAAGGGTATTATACACGATCTGACTGCCTTTTTGGCGCGACCGAAGGATGCTCTCTCTACAGCTACGCAACGCATCAAAACGAAATGAATGAAGCGATGTGAAAGAAAAGCAAGACGCCAAAACGTACACATAATTGCGAGATCTTGTTCCTGCAACAACCATCTGTACTTATATACGTATGCGTCAAAACGGTCGCTCAAATTTCATACTCAAAACCCAAAAAAATCTCTATGTACAGCGATAGGGATCTTTATGTACTCACAAGGTGATCGATCCATCGCTAGTATCAAACAGCAAAAGGAAACCAAACTTTTCTACACGAGTAAAAAAAAAACTTGGAAAATGTACTATACGTTCGATCAGGGACAGCCTCTGAGAATGTTGGCGAGGCCGCCGCGCTGCTCGTCGGTGAGGTTCTTGGGGAAGACGACGTCGAACTTCACCCGGAGGTCGCCGCGCGCTGCGCTTGCTGCCTTCTCGCCGTCGGCGACGGGCATGCCCTCCCCGGTGACGACCTTCTCGTACCCGGGGGAGATGATCTCGTCGCGGAACGTGAAGCTCATCTTCTCGCCGCCGATCAGCCGGAAGGAGAAGGACCAGCCGGTGAGCGCGCTCACCAGCGGCACCTCGGCCTTGAGCACCAGGTCGTTGCCTTTCCTCTTGAACACCTTGTGCTTCTTCTCGGAGATGGTGAACACGGCGTCGCCCGGCAGGCAGCCCGGCCGCTCGTCACCCATGCCCTCGAACGTCACCTTCATCCCCTTCTTCCACCCAGGCTTCACCCTGATCATCTTCGTCTCCTCCTTCTTGGAAACCAGCCTAATGCACATATTTACATACGACAGACGTCGTTTTTTTTTCAGATAAAAAAATGAAACTCCCTCGTATCATAATTATTTGATGTTTCAAATAAAATTTGATCAAACTTTTAAAATTTAAGGATCAAGTTTATATGAAAATAAGTTTATAAAATCTAGTAATTTCTAAACAAATTTTATCATAAATGTCAAATATGTTTATGACAGAAATATTATATCTCTGGCAATGGCATCTGCAAATATTAGATGCATATAACCAACAATCAACTGAACAATTTTAAATTGAAATTAGATTAGGATGACGATGTAGTCCATCTGAGAGCCACACACTCAGAAAAAAAAGAGAGTACTAAAATATAGCAAGCCTATTGCTAGTACAGTAGTTGCATGATCAGTGATCAGTGGTGTAAATACGTGAGCTTAATTATCGGTAAGCCGGCAGTCCAATCAGTGGTACAACTAAGAGAGGAGAGTCCAAGCAGAAAGGAAGTGCAGAGTCACTGTCTCTAATCCCTGCTACACCAGCACCCTTACATGCAGGTAGCATACATAACACACCACCTAATGCCACACAAGGACTACTTTTGATAGGTGATATCCTCCAAAAGAGAGGCATTCCTTCCCAACAAACATGAGCCCTAAGAATTGTCTACTCAAGATAAGGCCAAATCCCTAATACCTACTAAGGAATTGCCTTTCTCCAATTGCCTTGTTTGATGGTGTTAGGTATGGATAATCTTTCTTGCAATAATAGGGGCAGCTGCAATGCTAGGTAGATGTACACCCACATACAAGGACGGGAGAGGAGGCAGACAGCAAAGGACGCATGAGTGAAGATTTCATGTCTGTTCTAAAGGAATAACTAAATATTCTAGTGATAAATGCAGCTTATGGATGGCTGGAAAAAAAAAACTCACCTGAAAGATTGCTGTACTACCAGTGCTAAAACAATGTTTCAATTAATGAGCTATGAGATGAATTGTTGACAACTTACTTTCCTAAAAGTAAGCACATAATTGGACTAATTAAAACTGCATTTGGTGTCACAGTAACAGTCTGTTTGCCTGAAGCCTGAAGTTCCTTTTTTTTAAAAAAAAAAGTTGCCTAGCCTGAAGTTTGAAACAATAGCTTATCTAGATCATATATTCTCTAAATTGTACCATGATCCTTCTTATTTATTTTTTTAAAATAGGACCTCATGTATCTGAACATAAACACTAACCATTTCTATAATGTAACACTAGCATTTTCAATATAGAATTCTATTTCCATGGTGCAAAGTCTGACCACTAAAAATAAATTTCATTTGTAAATGCAGAGGCATGCATGATACAATGTGTTGTAGTAAGATACAGTAATCTTGTTTTTTTAGAGAAAACAATCAGTTTATGTTAAGTTATGAATTATGTATTTCTAGTGATCAATGAAACCGCAATGATGCTGCCGCGAATGAGTTAAAACTGGATATACGAATATTGTTTCAATGTATTTGTTGCGAGGCGCGATCGATCAGCTGCCATTCGTAGCAATTAGTAAGCCAGCGACAGCTCACTTACCCGTTCTTGGCGACGACGTCGCGCGTGTACTTCACCTCCTTCTTGCACCCGCTGAAGAGCTCCTCGAGGGTGAATTCCACCTTGCGCTCCAGCGGCGGCGCCTTGCGCACGACGTAGCTCGAGAACTCAGCGAAGGCGCGCGGCCGCCCGCAGCCGCCGCCTTCCCCGAGGTCCGTCGAGCTGTACAACACCGGCTTCTTGAACTCCCTCGCCGGCGTGCACGGCGCGGTCCTCGGCGCCGCTGGCGCGGCGACCTTTTCGCTCTGCACCCGCGGCATTGCCGTCCCACGCGCACCGCCGACGCCGACTCCGCCGGCCGTGGTGGTGGCGCCGCCGGCGGCGGCAGCAGCAGTCCTATCTCTCTTCCCGTCGACGACGTTGCTCCGCGCCCCAAACGCGGCCCTGTTCTCCTGCTGGTCCAGGAGCGCCTGCGAAAAGCACAACAGCCAACGTCTCATCGCCGTCGCCATCGCCGTCGAGGCTGACCATGCAAAGAGAGAGGAGGAACTCGCATCGGCGATCGGGTCATCACCTCGTAGGCCTCGGTGATGGCCTTGAAGCGGGCCTCAGCCTCGTTCTTGGACGACGGCGGGTGCTTGTCGGGGTGCCATTGCCGGACCAGCGTCTTGTACGCCGCCCTGATCTCTTTCGGCGACGTGTCCCTGGAGATGTTGAGGATCTTGTAGTACAGCTCCGGCGGGTTCCCCATCGGCCGGCACAGGCGAAAGAACAACGGCGACGACGATGAGGACGAGGTCCAGGAAACGGGAGGAGCAGAGAGAGTGAGGGAGGGAGTGAGAGAATTCGGGAGGGGTCGCAGCTCGCAACGACACTACATGTCAGTGCTACAATAGGCGTGTAGAGCAGAAACGGGGCGAGCTATGCGTGTGCCTTCTTTGTTGGGATAGTTTGGACCAAGCGAACCAGAGAGAGCGATGGGTTGGTGTTAAGTGGAGGTTCAGTGGCAGTACATGTAGGCCAAGGTGCCACGGAGGACACACACATGGAGTTGGGTTTGAAAGGGCACGTATATTGGTTTGTCAAAATGTGGAGGGGATTAAAATCCTAGACTCCATTCAAATTCTAGAATTAACTTAGCCGTTCACCTTCTCGGTTATCGATGTTATAACTATCAGCTAGGCATTTTTATATAAAAATTGTAAAGAATTTTTTTAGTACTTAAGTAGGTACCATATTTATTTTCTAGTATAAGGTACCACCTCAGGTACAGAGAGATACTGATTTTTACGCTAAAAATTTTGGTATATCTCTTTAAGATATTTTTATAGTTTGATAGACGACAAATTTTATATAAAAAATATAACCTACTTATGGACCATAAAAATATATCAAAATCACATCATTCTGCACATATGATCAGTTTGTTGATATTCTACATTGAGTGTAACAATAATGCCCTTCTCTCATTTTTAAAGGGGTGTTTTTCACCTCTTACGGATGCATAGATCTAATCATAAAAACTGAGGACCTCATGGTCCTACACCAACACATTCTGTCCCCAGAATTCACCAATTTTGTAGTATCCGAAATAGTGCCACCGTACCGGATTATCCTAGATATGCAAGTTCTTCATTTCTGATCCAATGCTCATGAAAGAAACACATGGTAGGGTAGCACTGTGAATTTATTACCTGAAATATGAGATTTGTAGCTTAGCATTTGCACACTCAATGTGATGATTCCAGAGGATGGGGAATAGGAGCAAATGTTCTTCCAACTTTCCAAGAATTGGTTGAGATATTATTAGTCTGGGAAAGAACAGTCACAGGTGGGTTGTGACTTGTGAGGCAGGTAGGGGCCCTCTCATGTGTTTCTGCCATTGTGGATATCACCACAAAAGCCTCCAAGTGTGACTCATGCTACTAAGACTGGCTGGATGCACTTCTTGCTTTTTTAACTGCTTCCATTTACACGACAGCATAGATCTGGTACATGCTGAAACCATCTGGACAAGCAAAGATTCTCCAACACCAGACAAGATGGTGTCCAAAACTCCTCACTAAAACAGATAAGGGTTGCAAGACATGACAGGATCAATGGATGATAAGATATCCAGTCCGTGATCAATCAAGTTAAACCACGGTCGCGAATGTGCTGATCGAGGCCGTACGTACAAGAACAGTTGTGATGCTGTATGTTTGCAATGATGTACTTTCAGGTATTATCTGCTGAAGCTATCCAGCAAGCATATATGCATGCAATGTATCCAGACTCTGCCGTAAAATTAGGCAGCAACGAGGCATGGTGGCCACTTCCCAACTTGATTAGGAACCGTGTTCTTGTGATCATGGCTTATCTGCTGTAAAAAATAATATTAATCGTACGTGAGGCAAAAAGTTTGGAATTGCTCTTCCCATCCGTACTGACATGTACAGCAGCTATATATATTGATTGTGTTCGTAGACGGTTTAGTTTTAGATATAAATCATCAAACCAAGCACAGTTACATTAGTTATTGGTGACCTATTAGTATCCAAGAATCAACACTGTTCTAGTGCAAATCTGCATGCATTTAAGTATGTGAAACTGTATATTGTGCAATTGTACCTATTGAATCGCCAGTAACTTCTGTACTTTTGTAGTGTTCATTTATGATCCAAGCATCTCTATGTGCACATCGAAAGTGGAGAAGTAGCAGGGAAAGAAAATAGGGAAACCCACGCCTGAACTGATGAAGTGACAATTGGGAGCAATTCTGAATTTCTGATCCCTGTCAGCTTAGCTTTGCAGGTACATTTCCATTAACTGTTCTCTATCAAAATACAGTTGCAAAAAAGAAAGGGTTTCATATAGGGCAGCAAGATAAATGCCGATTGTAAGAGAATGCACCCTACAGTTCCGAAGTTGGAGTCTTGTTTTATGTCTGAAAATTGAAACTTTTAGATATTGTGGTCAGAGAGAGCAATATGATAGTGACAATTAAAGAGAAGGGCCGAGAAACGCCACTGCTTGTAGGTAGGGGGTCACTTTAGACTGACAAGAATGCCAAACTGGAATCATGTAATCAGGTGTTGTCAACTTACACGTCGAGCTTATCCTCCTGGAGCCAATTTGTACAACCAACATATGGAAATATGGCTGTAAATACATTTCAAAAAGCAGAAGGAAGCTACTCCATTGGCACTTGATAACTAGGGTGCGTTACGGCCAGGAGAGAAAAAAAAGAAGATTTTTGTTGTTTTTCTTATATACGTTTTTTAAATTATAAACGGTATGTCTTTATAAAAAAATTTATAGAAAAATTATTTAAAAAATTATATTAATTTAAAATAATTAATATATGTTAATGTATTTCTTTTCCTCTTTTCTCCTCTACTTAAACACAGCCTTAATATACACCTACTGAGCAAACAAGAATGGACTCTTAAAGATAGTTTATAAGATTAAGAAACACAAATCAACTTTTAGGTATTACCTTATGAAATTTAAGGCTCCTACAGTCTTGCTCATTCATAAGGACAGGTATTTTCTTCTCTTCTCCTAGATATGAGATTAGGATTTGCTCATTTGAGTGATGTCTCCCGTTTTGTCCTTGATAGTCCTAATGAAGGAAATAATAGTAATACCAATATTTAATTATTGTCACTTGACAATGATGCAGGCCAGCAAGAACCGGATTAGATGACAGATTACATCAGTCTGAAAACTAATACAGATGAGGGGAATGTGATGACAGTTTGGCACGCTCCTGCAGTCAAAATTATAGCACTATCAATTCCCTGGTAATTAATTAATTGAGTGGAGTGAGGATTGTCCCTGGATTTTTTTCCTCAGTTTCTTGAATTGATTTTATTTTCCTATGTGCATTTGTTTTTATATTCCTTGGTGTCTTTGTTACTTGTTAACATCAGTGAAACGACCTGATGTAACCTCAAGATACGACCTCTGAATATGATCATTATTGGAGCCACAATGTTTGATTGTGAGCCGTTGAATTAAGACCTACGATATGTTCGTGTATCTGGAGTGTCGGCAGATGGTGAAAAATGAAGATTTTGGCCCCCAAATAAATCCAGCTGTGCAACTTTTTCATCAAAAGAGCTTCCTGAGACGTCATCAACAAAAGTTTGAGCCTTCGAGACAATTAGCATAGACAAGGAATCATTTTTCTAAGGAACGGGTTGCCTCATGCAGTCATGTTGCCTATTGGTCCATATGGAGAAGGGCTGTGCGTACAACAAAATCAAGCAATCAACAAAATTAAATTCCTATTAAAGCATGCAATTCTGTCTTCTCTGCCGAAAAAAAAATTAAAAGAGACGAGATAAGAGCGTTTCCAGTTCACCCTTGGTGCTGACCTGTGTGTTAGGGGAAGAAATACACGAAGCAATCAGATTGAACACTTGATGCAATCAGATGCTGCCACTTGCTTTCCGACAAATCTGCAGGAAATCGTCCAAACCCAAGTGGAGTTCTGAGTTAACCTGCGATGAGCCCTACCACAAAAATACAGACAAGACAGAAAACCTGCGCCGGGAGCGCCCCATCGAGCCGAATCGGCCCGCATCTGGCGGCGCCTTCCCCTCGCGCCGTTGGGCGCACACCTGACGGGAGCCCTGCCCCCCACCGGCCACCACCTTGGCAGGCAGGAGCAGACCTAGGATTTAAAATGTGAAAGAGTTAAAAAAAATTACAATCAAAAGCCTAGGAATTGAAATATATAACATCACATAATAAAAATTGTATAATATATAGCAGGTAGAACATAAAATTAAGCTTAAGTGACAGAATTTTGCCTGCTTAACTGCTTTGCTTAATTCTTGGCCCATCAGAGTTTTAGACTTGTGCAAATGGCCCAACAAAGGAGGAAGCCAGGCTCAAGAAGATATGTTTGTTTGCTTCTTGGGTTGAATACCACCTCTTTTTATTTTTTTGTAATACACATATGAATTACATAGTATATATACCTATTTTTTATCAATTTTTTTAGGTATATATTTTGAACACCCTTTAATTGATGTGGAGCCCCCTATTAGCAAGCTTGCCATCTACAGCGAAACAGCCAATGCCTTCACCGAAGCAATGACAAAAAGAACGGAGGTGGCAGAGCTATAGCGGGCCAACTAACTGAGTAGGCAGAATACTAGAAAACCATATCGCTCGGCCAATATTTTACAAACATATTAGATATCAACCAACTCGGCTTGCCCTAGCTTATTAAGATAATAAGCTAGCTCAGCTCATTATGTTAACAAGCTAAAAGGCTAGCTCAATTTGGCTCATTTAGGTCACAAGCTAACATAGCAACTTGAGATTCCACACTTGTTAGTAGGATGGAGGGAGCGGTGCATCAGCGGAGTGGGGGGAAGTGGAGCACGACGGTGTTGATGGGATGGAGAAGGCGGCATGACGAGAGGAAGCAGCATATGTGATAGGTCAACAGAGTTGTGGGATGGAAGGAGCACAACGACGCCTACACAATGGAGGGAGCAACAACATGAGAGCAAGTGAAGCACGATGGTGCCTGTGCGATGGGAGGGAGCGAAGCATGAGTGTTACATAGGAAGGGCAGTGGGGCAGCGGCTTGATAATTAGATGGCTAGATCTCAACAGGGAATGATAAGAGAAGATGAAAACTATAATATAGAGTTTTCTACATTTTTTTGGGCTTGTCGTAGATAGTTTGAACCTCCTACCAAAATTAGTAATAAGATGGAACACTTGGCCCGCTGATTTTCTCTGTTTGTGTAGCTTCTTAAGCTCACAAACAGCTCGCGAGCCAGCTTGAGTTGGCTTGTTATGCCTAACGAGTTGAAATGTTAGCTTGGCTTGTTAAAAAATGTATCTTTCGTCATTAGATATTATATGTTATTTTATAGAAAGGGTTAGCTATTAAGAATAAGTGAACTATATACCAGATAGAGGTAGGGACCATTTTGAAAGAAGTTACGGTTTCTCTGCAAAAACAGGAGAGGTGGGGATTCTTTTTGTAAAGAACTAAAGATAGAAACGCTACCAGTGCTTTGCCGTACAAATAAATATACCCTAACTAATTTAGGCACTATTTTGAAAATTACGTGGATCGCAAATTGACAAATATTACAGCGATCCAAGATGGACTGTTTTGCAAATTGAGCCGCACCGGCGTCGGGCGGCCAGGCATGCCGACCGCGCCGCAGCCGGGGAAACGCCAACCCCACCGCCACCGCCGTCCGACCAGAATCGTCCCTACACGCTGATTCAACACCGGCTGCCTCTTCCCTCCACACAGGGGAGGTCCGCGATTACGCTGAGGGTGACCTACTGCTCGAGTTCCCCTTCCGAATGCCGCCGCCGCCATCACTACTGCGACGAACCCTCGCGCCCGGAAGCGGAGGAGAGAGGGGAGCAATATCAGCTGCCTGATGGTGGTCGTGGACCTTGGAGGCAGAGGCTCGCCGCCGTGCAAGGTATTCGACGTCGTCTCTCCACGGCCTACGGTGACACACATACACTACGGGCTCGCGACAACAGTAACCCATGCTTCACTTCTCCGCCGTCGAGAGCTCGTCGATGAGCATTGCTACGCGGTGGTGCGCAGGAGGTCTGAATCCAAGCGGTAGCGCGTTGGTGTTCAGAGTTTCAGAAGTTCAGAATATTCAGAGTTGCAGTCATCTGAAGGTATCACTACTGCTCTTGAAACTAATGGTACTTGTATTTCACATACAATCATTTCACAGAAGAATTTGCATGAGAGGTGATTATGTCTCAATTTATTCGCAGCTTGATCAAGAATAGTAGGATTGTTTTTTTTATTTTGCTTCTGGTATATTGATATCGCGATTCCCCATGATTAATTTCCTGTATTGCATCACCTGCAATCCGCCACAACTAGAAGACTTTTTGGGATTCCGGGGCACGGGTCACCTCCAAACTTGGCTGGCAATACTGGAATAGAACATCTCCTCCTGCCTATGCAGGACTGAGAGAGAAACAAATAGTTATATCGCTAATTAGAGAGCACATTATAATCTTGTGCATATAGTTTACAAATGATAGAGGAGTTGTATTTCTATACCTGCTTTACAATGAATTCTGATGATTCTGCATGGCAACTTCCAACGCTAAAGCTTCTGCAGTCTCCCACGGGGTTTCCATAACTTGCAAACTCAATTGATGAGATAAGTTTGCCTCCCTGGCACCAGATACGCACTTTTGGAACCTTTCCTCTAGACTGGAGAGGGGGGATGGAGAACTCATCAACATTGCCACACACTTTTGTGACAGACATTGTATTCACGGTAATCTGTAGTGGGTCGCCTCCCATTTCCTCAATAAGGACGAGGAGATTGTCTTTAGGTTTCAGGAAGCCTTGTGGTATGTGATACCTTCAGAAATGCATTGCAACGATGATTTTGTTCCTAAGTTTATAGTGAATGGACAAGAACTTTGTGTTGAGAGGCGGAGGGTTGGAGCTGGCTCTACTAACAGTGATTGAGAGGGCTGTCCACTTGGAGCCCTGAAGGAGATCCAATACCGTCCGATGCTCTCTCCGTTGACCCATACCTCGCCCTTTCCCATGCTAGTAAGGTTTAGTGTCACCGCATCATTGCCCGCTGGTGTGGCAAATGTTGTCTGGATCACAAAATAAACGATGTTAAGGTGTAGTTTAATGTTAGAAAGAGGAAATCTAGTTTGCTATTTTCTTTACCTTATACCAAGTAAGCGGATGATATGTCAAATCGTTGATATCCATCCATCGAACACTGTATGTTCTTTGTTGCGTGTAGATTCTATCCTTTTCTCCAAATAAGCCAATCTGCAATTAATATTTCACCACAGGATTGAGCTTGAGATATTGCTCTCTTTATTTAAACTCCAAATGGATTGACTTATTTACTTGGTATCCCCATAGGTCATTGTTGAGGAGATGCAGTGGCTGTTGTCCCTGTTGTATACCCACTGTCTGAATCCCAAATGTTCTTCTTTCCATGTAGGCACCAGAGTCCTTCCAATTAGCAGATAAATATCAACTTTCATGGATGACTAGGCAGCTCACTAAGTAGGAGAATGAATATTTACTATACAAATTTATGCTACTCTGGCTTAGTGGTTTATGTTGTGAAAATTATGGAATTTAGAAGTGTTAACACCCATTTGTCGGGTGAATTCAATTTATTTTCTCATATTTCTCAATTTACTCTGAGTGCAACTTGCATATAAATATGTACATGTCACACCAGCACAACTTTCTCATTTGTTGAAGACCTTGTTTATCTGAACATAGTGGCTTCCTCCATCATAGTTTCTGCAACATTTTTTAAATTACTATGACAGATTGCAGGGTTCTTACCGGTGATCCAACCATTACACTAAGCAATGATATGGTGTTATCTCCTTCCTTAAGAGAGATGTACATGTTGAGAACTATATTGCGAGGTCCATCATGACTGCCATGTACACTCCCTAAACAAATTATTGAGGGCAGTTATTCAACATTAGATAAAAGTGAATTCTGATAGGAACAATATAACATATCACTCATAAAATATAAGGGAGAAAATACCATTATCTGATAGACAAATATGGTGCGCATTTAGTTCATAGTAACATATTGTCTAGTTATTGCTGTTAATTTTTATAAAAAATATATATACAGAAACTTGGGGGACGACATTTATCTAATAGGATACTTACCTACATATTCATTGTTGACAAAAGCATGCAATATATGTGCTAGTGACTTGACATAGAGACGGGCAAGTTGGTCGCTATCATTTGCTCTATTTTCGAAGCTGCATTTGAGTGAATTTCCCTTGTCATACACTTATAATGATTGATGACAAGCAAGAAAAAAATAAATGATGAACAATAACTTAGAAGCTCGTTTACCTGACAATGTACCAGAGATAATCTGTCTCATCTTTAGTTGTTGTGAGCTGTTCAAATAGTTGGTTTCTGGTGTACATAGACTTGCTCAAGTCTTGAGGAATTGGCTCTATGAATGCCTTCCAATTATTAATATCATTGAGAGACTGTACTGCATTAGCTGTTCTTGAACCATGCTGAGCATTTACCTGTGATGAAAATAAATAAATAAATAAAGGAACATGAGGGGAGGAGTTCACATTTACATGTGATTAAAAAACAGAGGATGCTCCTTAGTAGATCACTCACCTTGGCTGTTTCAAAAACTACACTTCTGCAATCTGAGAGAACACTGATGGACTTAGGGGCCAGCTCCAGTGATATTTTACGGAATTGTATTTTTGGTGTCTTATGCTGATTGAAGTTTACTAGAAAAGCAACACACTTGAAATCTGTTTCAAAAACATGTGCCTGGATACATCCTGAATTATGTGCTTGTCTTGTTGAACTTTGTTTAAAAAATGACGAACCATAGTTCTATTCAGTAATTTCACCTCTTGTTCTTGACCTAATGAAAAATTGGAGTAGCTCCCAAATAGTAATGGCTCTGATGATTGCTTCACTGCAGCATGCAATTCTCTAAGATGACCCCATGTAGGTTGCCATATTAGACCTTGATAAACAATACAGTTAAAATAGAATTATTTTTTTTCGTGGGGCAATATAATTACTATTAACTGGTATATTGGTAAATTGTATTTAGCATGATTTGTTTTGCATAAAAAAGATTTACCATATTCATCAAGAGGAGCTCCATCATAGTAGCTTGTTGTTACATATGAAGCAGCAAACCTCCCAAAGTTTGTCCCTCCATGGTACTGCATCATAAATTCGTCATCCACAATGAAATACTTAAAGGCTGTACGTTTTCTGACGAAATGTTGTATTGGAAAATGTTCAGTGTGTTTCCTCGAAAGTCCATACCATGTAGTAGCTCACAAAGCTACCTTT
Source organism: Oryza coarctata (assembly GCA_030770085.1). NCBI lineage: Eukaryota > Viridiplantae > Streptophyta > Magnoliopsida > Poales > Poaceae > Oryza > Oryza coarctata. The sequence goes on from CM061471.1 coordinate 15,347,040, forward strand.
CTTCCTTGCTACAAAAAGTGCAACTGCAAACGCAATATCTTCTGGAGATCTCATTTTTGTATCATTGCCATATATAGGGTAGCTGAATGCAGAATTATTTCGACATTAGACTATTCTTATTCCATCAGAACAAAAAGATATATGGAAATCAAAGGACAAGCGCCATCTCAACATACCGAGATGTCCAGTTTTCTGTCCACAATGCAGGCTTGTTAGGTGAGTTTGGTCCAACAAATGTTTCTCCGCAAATGAGCCCATTGCAGGTATTAATCTAAAAATGAACTTGTCAAGGTTTTACTTCTTTCAAAAGAAATTGATAATCTGTTTAGAATTTTCAGGTAGCCATGTGGAAAATCATGCGAAGTACTGTAAGCATGACACTAACAACTGGATCTGGAGCATCATTCTGCTTGCACATCATCCATGGAACACCTGTTTGGAGACTTACAGCCATTGCAGCTGCCCAACGGACATAATGTGGTCCACTCGCGCCAAATGCAGGCTCAATCATCTGGTATTCATTCTCAATCTACATGCCAATTGATGTAGTTAGATGTTAATCAAAACAGTGAACTTGATGCAACTATTGATTCAACTTAACATTTCTAACCTGAGAAATGATGATGGGGCCTCCTTGTGGGTAATAAAGCCCTTCATGTTTCATCATGTTTACTATCTTGGTGACAAAATTTTGCATATGTTGCTGCATGGATAAAAACGTGTAACATATTGCGGTGTAAATGACTGGAAAATGGAAATAATTTTAAGATTATGGGATTGAAGAATCTTATCTTGAATGTACTTACTTTAAAGGGTTCATTATCACTTCGGAAGGTAATGTTGGGAATATCATGTAGCCAAAATGGAAACCCTCTGTACTAACAAAGACTTGTTAAGGTAGCTTATAAAAGATGAGAATATGTATGCTGATTTGAACATATTGCTTCCTTGAGTTCTATAGACCATAGCATGTATTAAAAGAAAACCTCTTATCTGTTGATTCATACCCGTACTTCCATTCTGCTTCTACGAAGGGACCAATCCTGAGGCTTACGTAAAGCCCTTGAGCTTGAATTTCTCTGATGAATTTTACAAGATCATATCTTCCCTCAAAGTTATACTGATACAAAAACATTTAAGCATATCTTACTTATAGAAATTCTTTTACTAAATATCTTCACTGCTCTTTTGACAGACATGCATATCAAACTGGAAAGAGCGAATACCTGACCCTGGATAGGCTCATGAACGTTCCAAAAGACATAGGTTTGTATCACATCGAGGCCACCTCTCTTTGCTTTTGCTATGAGTTTCGGCCACATCTGCCAATTTATTGTGCACAAACATCCTAAGAAATGATTTGTGTGATGAATTGGAAAGTTTGACATATCAGGAAATTGCTCCAAGGAAAGCCAGAAATGTAATCGAAGTTCATGGTAATTGTTGCTTGAAAATTGACCCAAATAACCAGACCTTTATATAGGCCTATAGAGTGCATGTTTTTCATGACTCCAACGTTGAGTGTAATTATTTTATGCTTTCCGCTTTTATAACACGCTGAGCTAGAATGTAACTCTGGAAAATAGATGCATGTCTCAAAACTGCTGGTACTCTGAAAAGAGGAAAACAGTATCTATTCAGCCTCGTCAATTTAAGATTCCCTTTGTTCGTAGATATTACACGTTTTGGAAAGCATAGATCTAATACTATTCCTATGTGGTACATCAAGTTCTTTTTCCCCTGATGGCTCAAGCTGTGGAAAATTGATGTCTTACCAAGGGGCTGGGACTTTATATTTATAAACCAAGAAATATTCTTTTAACAGAACATATAATCCGAAGGATATGTCGAAGGCAAGGCACAAAGGCACAGATTATAGCTGTAGCATTCAAGTTTGACTTGTTCCTCGCGAAAAAAAAGAACTTATTAACTTGTTAGAAATCGTTCCTCAGAACAAGCTCATGTACGTTTTTCTCTTTTGTTTTCTGTAAGGTCATGCATGCTTAAAAATTGAGAAGTATAGTGTTAAGCTAAATTCACTTAGAAAACATAGATGATAACTATAGCAGAACCTAGATACACTAATACAATTGGGAGTTTCAGGTATACACGTCAACTCACAAATGTCCTTAAAATCACATATATATAAAGTCTTATGCTTAAATTTATCATTCATAGAGAAAAAAAGATAAAATTCTAACAGAATTAAAGCAAGTTGTTAGATTTTTTATTTTTAGCTAAAATATAATGAATTTAAAATTAAGACTTTGCACATGTGTATAATATTATTTGCACATGTACCACTCTTTTTTAGAATTCTCAATGACACTACTACAGAACAGCCTAGTAGTGCTACTTATTGGTGCCTGTTGGACTAAACTGGGGCACTGATAAGGTTTTTTCTCCCGAACTCACGCACATCCTTCAAAAATCCTGACATTGATATGACCAGTGATGGTTTTTTTTTAAAAAAATTCGGCATTGATGGACCGATTCGTTAGTGTCGATTGAAAAGAAAAACCAGTTGATTTTTTAAAAACCTGGGCCAAATATTAGTGCTGGATGGAGATAAAAAACGGCACCAAAGGCAAGAGTTGATCAGAAGATGAGCTAAGAAAAAAAAAAGTCCTCGCTTGATCCATAAGTCTAGTAGTCTAGTACCATTCATCAGACATCGCTCTCTCTTCTTAACCTCTCTGTCTTACTCTCCTCATCTCTTCTCACTCTATCCTCAACAGCCATCACTCTTTGCTGTCTCTTCACTATTTCTCTAGGGCTCTCCTCACCACCTCCTTACCTCCTTGCATCCGCTTCTCTTCCTCCGAGCTCTCTTCCCGATAGTGTCCGTTTCTCCTCGTTGTCTCTAAGCTCTTCTTGGTGTCGTCAGATCTAGCCATCGAGAGGTTGGAGGTTACTAGATCTAACTACCTGTTAAAGGTCACTGGATTTGGTCGTCTTTGACCTCGTAGCCTTGGATCTCTCCGTTGCCCATGCTATCCTTAACATTCACGCCAAGAAACCCTTCATCGCCTCCAATGCTCTCGAGGGCCAATGCAGTGTGGCTAGAAGGAGATGATGGTGGTGGTGGTGGCTCAAAGGAGATGATAACAGCGAAGAAGATTGACGATGGCACAGCCCCACTAGGACGGTGAGTTCGATCAGTTGAACGTGTAATGGTTGGTCGTGGTGGAAGATCTTGATCTATGACGTAATTTGCTCGTTCTTGATCTGTGATGTGCTTGTTGTTATTTTTGATGTGTGCATGCTCTTATGTTCTTGTTGTTTTGCAATGTGGATAAAGAGATTATAGATGAGAAAATTGCAAATGGGCTGTGATTTTGGGGCCTTGATTCGAGCCGACCTCGCTTTCTTTTTACTTGGGGGAATACGTTAGTGCTGATTCTAAAACTAACACTAGTGACCCTCTCAATCAATCAATGTGCACTAGTTTGATAACCAGCACTGATAGCCTATCGTGTTATAGTGATATTTATTAGTTGGTGTGTATATTAAAGTAGCAATATTAGACAACCCCTAAAAAAAGAACTTTTCTCCTGGCAATAGATGTTAAAACTTGAATAAAAAAGATGTTCCACACTTACATAATAAAGTCAAGTAACTATGAAACGAGACTAAATTAACAAACAGTTCGGTGTGATGGAGACCTGTGCAGTTGAGCATTTTGCTCCTAAATCATAACATTTGTATGGGCCTATTGAGAACCCAGACAATGCTACAAAACTTTGCGTGTCTTGAAGCCACTATTAAATATTGTATCAGGGAAACCACTATTAAATACTGTATCAGGGGCTACATGGTTCTGGGCGTTCTGTAAAATGAATATAAACTGCTACAAGATAATAGCATGTCAAGTAAATTATACAATATGACTGACTGCCAGCTAGTCCTTGGATGTAGTAACTATGATTTATACATCACCATTGACTAGAAATAGTTGCATTCAACCATATTATTAAGCACTGACAGTAGGCCATGAGAAGCTCACGTGAACAAGTTATTCTTTTCAATAATAAAACATGAAAACAAGAAAAACATAAACTCTCCATCACCTCTATCGCTGTCGAAGAAAAACTGGGCAGCCGAACCTAGTTTAGCACCGAAAACTACACGACCATGCATAAATTATAAGTATGAGCCAGTAGGCCACCTTGAACGTAAAATGAAAACCGGCAGCTAGTTCTGTGTGCAAAATGGCATCAGCGCAATGAAATGCAGCTACCTCAGGGGTGCTCCTGGAGTAGTGCATGTCACCGGAGAACAGCATCATCCGTGCGCCACTCACTACCAGAGCCTGGCCATCATACGTGACCTCCCTTCCCGCCTCCGCCCACCGGCTCTCCGCCGCGGCCACCGCCGCCGCAACGACGAGCGCCACCGTGATGGCCATGCCTGTCCACATGTCTGATCACTGACTGAATTGGCCGGCCTCTTGAAGTTTCTTCTCAGCTTTGGTGATCTCTCTTGTGTCACCTTTGTGGAGGCATGGACTTTGGGTGAAACCGGCAGTTGAGGAGGGAAATATGTGTGTATACATCGGTGCTAGCTAGTTCATAGTTGCACAATGTGTGATAAGATTTGCTCTGTTTGTTGCAGTTACTTGGGTAGTTGGGTGGCTGCTAAAATTTGCATACCACATCCCAGTGCAGAATTAACCTCGAATTTAGAGTGATCACTGATCAGAGTAGTGGTTTTGACGGTCACTGTTGTTGGTTGATGGCTTCATGTCACTCATGCCTGCCTGGTTTGACCATCGAGGCGACCTATTTTCACCGCCAAATTACGTTGTACGTGGTTCGATACATCGGTAAGAAAACAAAGTGATGCGAGGACATGGAACGGCATGCGACCGCTATTAATTTAGCACTTTGTTTAGTGTACCTGCTAATTTATTTAGCACTTGTGTCTGCTCTACGCACCGACACCATGTCCAATTTTCAGTTGGGGATCCCAGGACGAAATGCTTCGCTACTTAACACGTGCGCTACCACTTTTCGGTGATCATTATCGTCTATCACCAACTGAATGATCAAGAAGGACGTGTTCTTCTGCTGCTGCGGCATGTTCCTTTTTCGTTGAAGCTTAAACGCAAAAAGGAACATGTATTATTATTGGTGAAGTAGTAGCCACTAGCGGCGGAAGCAGCTCTCGGGCAGGTTGGACGGCCACCCAGGCTCCACCGCCAGCAATGTTACTACTATCCCCAATCAACAACACACGTAAAAAATTCTCGATCACTAGCAAAAGCTCTTTGCTGCCTGGAATCGATGAACCTGGACCTATATATTTTAGTGACGGTTACTGCACCACCAGCACTACATACGATTCATGTCCGTGAAACCAATGGTAATGTAGTGTATATGAGTTGCCATGTTAGTGGCAATAATTGTGGCATAGAATGCCATAAGCACGCAGGGATCTCAAGTTTATTCCTCATCAGACAACCCCTAAGGAAGGTTGGAGACAGATGAGACCGGGGAGAGAGGCAGGTGACAAGAGAGGTGCCATGTGTGCCTAGTGGCGGCCATCTCAGATGATCGCTTAAAGTGGTGTGAAATGAACCTGATCTCAAGCTTATTCCTGAGCAGACAGCCCCAAGAAAGGAATGGAGGCAGATGAAACCCCGGGAGAGAGGCAACATGTGTGCCTATCTGTGGTCATCTTAGATGATCGCTTGCTGTGCCGTGAAATGAACTATTTGAGTTATACCTAGTTTTGGGTTATAATTTTTTTCTAGACCAACTAACAATGCACACAATCATATTTGTGGGCACTAGTATTTAAATCTTGTTGGTGGACTCATACACTTTAATGTATGAGTCCCCACCACAACAATAGTGCTTTCCTATTTTAAGTTGAAAATTTTGAGTTGAAAACCTTGCACCTACCTTTTAAAGTTGGGTTCTTATAATTCAAAAGTTGAAGTTATCCCAAAAAAAATGTAGAAACAAAGCAAAAAACTGTAATTTCAAATTTGAATTTTATTTTCAGTTGATTTTTTAATGTGTCTCAAACTATGAGGATACTAAAAATATGTAAAATTCAATTAAGAGGTGGAGGTTAATGAGCAATTCCGTATAGATTTACACATTCCTCTATCACCTGATCACCTCCTTACCATCTTCGTGTTGGAGACACCAGTACACCACCCTCTGGGAAAAAAAACCCCAACATTTTTCAAGTGTTGTCGTCCATTGCTGTGGCCAAATTCTCAAGTATATTCGGAGCAAATAAAGGATCCAGTGGCCAATTACGCTTGTCAAATCCTAACATTTAATTTGTATTTTGAGAATGTCAGTGACAACCCAAGTACCCAACGCCACGGATGTAGTTTCAGTATAGGCTTGCACCAACATAAAAGGTCACTTGAGTCCAAGCCACTAACGGAAGGGTAGAGGCGTGGTCTGAGTCGGTTTGGATCTGGGACACAACTGTGTGATGTTTTATTTCCACTGCTGCATATTGTAATTTTATGCTTTTCATAATATTGGATAATTGAACTTATTGAAGAAAAAACATATTGCACAATTCTTTAACAATGTGGTTTAAAGATGGTGCTAGTTCCATCCCAAAATGTATCGATATGAATCTAGATAAATGTTCGTTTAGATTTATAAATAGCAATGATAATATATTTTAGGACGTAGGTAGCATCGGGAAATGCCGTCTCATTGGAATGCGGTAATTTAGTAGAAATTTTATAGAAAACGAGAAAACTCCTAGTATTTCAAAGGAGGTTGAAATTCCTATAGAAAATTTGAAATGGCCTATTCTTAGGAATTTAGGAGAAAAATAATTCTTTCCTTGTGTACTAAATAGCTTTTCCATGTAATATCCAAGCAGCAATTTTTAAAACCTTTTCATGTTTTGAAATCATGTAGGAATTCAAATAACTTCAAATTTAGGTTATAAAACTTTTCAACTACTGACTACAGACATTTCATTTTGACTGTGAATTACTTTTAAATGAATATATTATGATGAATAAAACTTGTATGGTTATATGTAAAAAACCTCAATAATATAACATATTTCTAAGTATTTATAAATTTTCTAAAAAAGATAAGCAGTTTAAATATAAATATTGTCAATGTTAATTATTCGAGAACGGATAGAGTAGTATTATATGTTTCAAGAATTTTACGTTTTAAAGAGTTCTTTAAAAAGTGTGCTATATGCTAAGGCACCGAGCACCAATGAAAAACTCCCAATATCAACTCCATAAACCATGGGACCATATATATAACAAATTAACCAAAGGAGTAATAGAGGAAACAGGAATATCCAATGAAACTAATTATGCAGCATCAAGGCATGCAGTGAGGCGATTACATACCTCAGGGGTGCTTCTGAGGTAGTGTATCTCTCCCGAGAACAGCATCACCCTCGTGCCGTTAACGATCAACGCCCTCCCATCGTACGTGACCTCTCCTCGCTCACCGTCCTCTTCCTCCTTCCCCACCGGCCACTCGCATCCCGCCGCCGGCGACGACGACCACAGAGCCAGCCCGAGGAACACGATGGCGACAGCAGCCTTCATGACGGCTATGATGTCTCGTCGTCTGCTCGATCTCAATTCTCAAGGTTCTTCTTGCAGTATGTATCTGCTCTCTACTTAGATGCAACCGTACGTGCAATGGCAACATATATGTAAGCAGCTAAAATGATTGGGCATCTAGAGGGGACATGCAAGTGAGAAAGGGCAGAGGATTAGGGTCATGCATTGATGCCTTAATGATGTTGGCTTGAAATGCTATCTGCAATATAATCAAGCCTTTTTTAACGTAGAGTGCACCACTAAATCACTATTAGGGGACTATTATAAGCCTCATCTCATCCATTGATTAGTTTAGTAGTATAACTTTACCTCGTATTCAATATTTGCCTATAGCTGCATGCAAGCTGCCAAATCTTTTCAAATCAAGCAGGTAACTTTTAATTGCAGATAATTACCCCCTTTTTGAGCGCATTATGTGTTATTAATTTCCAGCTCGACGCATGCCGTTCAAGTAAACAAAGTGCATAATTAACATGTGACTGTCTGGTGCAGATTTCACGCAATTCAACTTTGCAGGTTTCACCGCTTTCAACTTGATTATTGATCAACGATGAATTAGACGACGACGGACGGGCAGTTTGTGCCGCTGGTTGTGTGTGGCTTGTCCAGCCGTAAAGCAGCAAAAACATTGGTCCTCCAGCTAAGGTAGCCGCCGTGCAGAACCCTAGTACACGCACTACAAAGCTGCCATTATGCCGCTTCAAACGTGCCCGCACGGACTCACGGTGTTCTTGCGCGTAACAATCTGTGGCTTCATCTTCTTTTTTTAGAAGGAACTGCCTATACATCTATCTGGTGACAGAAAATCCCACCAATATCTTGCCAGTTTTGGATGATTAGATTTGTTTTTATATTTATGTGCACAGTAACTTATCTTTATCATCCTCCTTCACCTTCTTTCCTGCAGTCCCAAACGATCACACAAGAGCGAGCATGATCTCACCCTCCAACACTGCCACCTCCCCCACCTAGCACCCCTCAAGCTTATCTCCTCACATTTCTCCATTTTACCCATATTTTTCTCCTTAAGCCAGCAATAGCGATGTGCCCTGTCCTATCATCTTTCTCATCTTCACTGTCTCCCTATTATTGGATCTGCTACCAACGGCTGTCGTCTTCAAATCAGTCACACTGTGTACCCCTATCGTCAACATTGGCCCACCGCCCATTGCCAACCTCGTAGCTCCGGCACCATCACTGGCGCCTCGTCTTCTGCTCATGTCCTCCGCCTACTGCCAGTCCTCCGTTGCCCATAAACATCCCTCTAAGCTCAAGAAACCCCCTCTTCCTCCTCTCCTAATTCTCCTTCTCCCCTAAACCCTAATCCATATGTCTTTTGTCAAAATTGGGGTGAATAAGAAGAGGATGAGCTTGCCAGAATTAGAGAAGAAGCCTGACACAGATCTTGTTAAGATTCGACGGTCCAAAATCTATAAGATTTTATTCTAAATTTTTGTCAAATGCTATTTTGCAAATTTGTAAAAAAAACAATATGTAGCTGTAGAAGTATGGTCCCCAAAATCTGTGAGCCTGGAAGCGGTTCGGTGGCTGAATGTTTGAGAAGTAGCAGTTCGCGATGAGCATATCTTGGGTTTCCTCTTTTTTTTTTTCTACTGCCTACATATAATTTGCAAGATTTTTTTCTCCAAGTTGTTTTTTTTTCCTTTCGATTAATCTTCTTCTCCTTTAGTCTCTCAATCAGCTCAAATGCTGAATGCCATCGTCTCCTCTAATTCACCTTTGGGCTCAGGTCCTCTGTAGTAACCTTGTTTGCATAGTAAAGTGTTACACTGCAGTGATTTGTAGCAATAGTGCTCTAACAATACTTCAATTTACTGTTGAACATCGTTCATACTGTAGCACATCGTTTTAAGGAAGATCTTGTTGGAATTACTAACTGGGATAAGGCCCATCCAAAGAATATTTTCTAGCAAAATCATAAAGGACCACCTTAAAAAAATATGTATCAACTTGCTTATTTTAGAAGAGAGAGCTCATTAAAAAGAAGAGTAATTTTGTAACCATTTTAGTGATATATGGTAGAGAGAAGTAGAGAAACACATGCCTCACCTCACCTTGCCTCGTCTGGCTAGACACAGGCCGGACGCATATGTGACATGCACGTGAATGATCTATCAAAATTAGCTCCTCAGACATAGCATCTGATTACGTATTTTTTAGATTATGTAGGCGTCTTGATCACATCTCCTGCCAATGTGTCATTACACATAGTCTACTCCATCCCACTTAACGGCGTATACCAGTGATCAGGAAAGCAGGTATCCGAAACCTTCAGCTTTGACATCCTGTACCGATTAAAAGACACTAATAAGTTTTTTAGGAAGTACTCTGTGTGACTGCTCACTGTTCATCCACAACAACTCGTCTTTCTCTATGTTCGGACGTTGCGCATCGATGTAAACACTTAGTACCACGCATTGTACTTGCAATGCATATTGCTCCTATTTGAGCTTTCTCTTCCACAACTGTTCGTATGTCTCAATCGTGTTTTGTAATTTGAACTGTCTTGTATATGTGTCTAAATCAACTGATGGTTCTGCTAGTTAACATGTTTAATGTCATGATTTATATATGAAATAAATTAAATCTACATGTGTTTACATTTTTAATAATCCAAAAACCTTATTATATACACTATGATTTTGATGTGGCTGGATTTGCCAATGCATTAAGGCTAGATAAAGTCACTGGTGTGCACTTCAAAAAATGGCAGATCAAGATCACTCTATGGCTAACAGCTATGAAATGCTTCTGGGTTAGTACTAACAAATTTGAAGGAGTTTTTTTGTGCTGAATAGTAAAAGTAATTCGAGGAAGCTTACTTTCTTCGTGGGATTCATTCTTAGTATTCTTGGTGATCATGTATATGCACATGACTAATACGGAGGAGTTGTGGAATGCACGGAGTACCAAATTCGATGCTACTGATGCTAGCAATGATTTATACTTTATGGAGCAATTTCATGATAGCAAGATGGTTGACAACCATTCTGTTGTCAAGCAGTCTTATGACATAGACCATCGTTAAGGAACTCAAACTTCTTATGTGTCTTACCAGATAAATTTATGGTTGTGTGTATTATTGCGAAACTACCCCTTCATGGAGAAGTTTTGGTACTTCACTAAACCACAACAGACATGAGTACTTTATTGATGGGTTGATATCATATCTTGATGTTGAGAAGAAAGCTTAGGTAAAAGATGTTGCGTCAAAGAGTGATGGTGGGTAGTCTAGTGCTAATGTGGTGCACATGGGTTCAAACAAGAACAAAGGAAAACTTATCAAAGTCCAACAGAACACCAACTTTAAGAAAAAGAAGAAGAACAACAACATAGACCATGATGATAGAACTTGCTTTGTAAGTGGCTTGCCTAAAAAAGTGTCCTCAATACAAGGGAAAGAGGGCACTTGTAAGGGAGACTTCTATATTTATCAATGTGACTATTGTTAATACTAGAGAAGAAAACGGGTATGGCAATTTTACCTTCTGTTGATATGGGAGCCAATGTATATTTGTGTGCTGATATCTCATTGTTTTCTTCTTACCAGGTCACATGGGATTCCTTCGTCCTAATCAAAAACGGGTCACATGCTTCTATTCATGGTGCTAGTATGGTAGATCTAAATTTTACTTCAGAAAAAATCGTGCAACTAAAGAATGTCTAGCATGTCCCTCATAAGGTTGTTGAGGAGAGAAACTTGGTACCTTTAGAACTCTTACATTTAGATATTTGTAAAATGAATGGGGTATTGATGAATGGTGGAAAATGATATTTTATGATATTGATTGATTATGCTATTAGACTCTATTATGTGTATTTGTTGAAAACAAAAGATGAGGCTCCAGGCTATTTTAAATTTTATAAGGCAGAAGTTAAAAACCAACTTAGTAGAAAGATAAAGAGACTTAAGTCTAATTGTAGTAGAGAGTTTTTCTTAAGTGAATTTGGCTTATTTTGTGGAACATGGCATTATACATGAGATGATGCCTCCCTATTCTCTCGAGTTTAATGAGATTGTCAAAAAGAAGGTCTGCATGCTGACAAACTTAATGAATACTATGTTAGATACCGTGGGATTATCTAAGGCATAGTGGAGAGAGGCATTGTTGACCTTGAATCATATATTGAATAGAGTTCCTAGCATAAATAAGGACAAAACTCCATATGATGTATGGATTGGGAGAAAACCATCACTTTCTTACTTGCACATATAGGGGTGCTTAGCGAAAGTCAATCTAACAATAACAAAGTAGCGCAAGCTTAAACCTAAGACTATGGATTATGTCTTTCAGGGTATACTAATTATAGTATTGCCTATAGATTTTTGATAATTAAATCTAAGGTAACTAATGTTTATATTGATACAATTATGGAGTCTTGTAATGCTACATTGTTTTAAAATATTTTTCTAATGAAGGAACACATAACACTTCTAGTCAACCTTCTGAAATAATTCCTAGCTCAATCACACCACTAAAACAATCTGAACATACATATGAACTTGTCATTGAGGAGAATAATAGTGCAGCCCTTAGGAGGAGCAAGAGACAAAGGACGACTAAGTCTTTTGGTAAAGATTTCAGTGTGTATCTTATGGATGACACTCCTAAGTTGATTCCATTCTTACTAACGGGATTTAGGAAGTGACAGAGTGACCCTATGGGTGCAAACTCATAGGATAAAAGTGGGTGTTAACAAGAAGTTTAGGCCTGATTGTACTATTGAAAAGTACTAGACTTGGCTTGTTGTAAAGGGCTATACTCAGAAAGAAGGCAAATGTTTTTTTAACACTTACTCACCTGTTACTAGAATAACCATAATTTGAGTGCTACTATCATTGGTTGCTTCATATGGTTTTCTTGTTCATTAGATGGACATTAAGATAACTTTTGTTAATGAAGAGCTAGATAAAGAAATTTATATGGATCAACCAAATGAATTTGTAGTAGAAGGTCAAGAAGGCAAAGTGTGCAAGTTATTGAAAATTTTTATTATCTGAAATAAGGTCCTAAGAAATGGTATGAAAAAATAGATAGAACATTGATGTCTGCAAGCTTCGCAGTCAATGAGGTAGATAAATGCATATACTATTGCCATGGTGGGGGTGAAAGAGTTATTCTGTGCTTGTATATTGATGACATATTGATTTTTGGAACAAACATTAAGATGATTAATTATGTTAAATCATTGTTGTCTTAGAATTTTGATACGGAGGATTTGGAAGTGGCTGATGTTATTTTGAACGTTAAGCTAATTAGAGGTGAGAATGGGATTACACTCGTATAGTTCCATTATGTGAAGAAGATCTTGAGTCGCTTTGGCTACATTGATAGCAAGTATTCTCCAACACGTTATGATCCTAGCCTATTGCTTTGCAAAAATAGAGAATTACTAGGAATCAATTGGAGTACTTCTAAATTATTGGCTCACATATCCTTAACTGTGAGTAAATTGAGCTGATTTACTTCTAATCCAAGAGATAACCACTAGCGGTATGGCGTACGCTTGTGCTAGTAATACGCTATCTAAAAGTTACTATAGACTTGGGGCTTCACTATGCTAGATACCATACAGTACTAGAGGGATATAGTGATTCCAATTATATCTCCTAGGAAGCTCATTAAGAGACCAAAGAGTATGACTTATATGGTCTACTCGAGGGGTAGTCTACCGATGGCCTAGTATTAGATAAAACTATGAGTGAAACTTGCTTTCACAAAACTTGTAATTCAAGATGTAGTCAATTATTCAAGTTGTAAGAAGGTGTATCTTGAAGTTCTAGATATATGTTCAATCTTAACCGGTCTACATCAAAATGTTGGTATATAAACAATACATTAGAAAAGGTAAATCTCTGTGTGACTTTGAGATTTGGTGGGAAATTGTTGGAACTAATATGTGGGCTAAGGCCTATGTGAGGATTGATTCATAGGAAAATTACAAATGCCCACTTTATGTGAAGGGATGCATGTGAACCTTTAGTATACCATTGCTTATTCTAGGAGAGAGGCCTCCTTAAAAGGAGGAGTGCTCTCCTAACCACTTAAGCAATGTATGATGGAGATAACTAGAAGAACGCGCACATGCTCGTTTTCCTCACTAGGCTGAGCTTAGGCACGGGCATGGGATCATGTGCAAATGTGGCTTCTTTTTGCAATTTTATTTTGTTTAATAATTTGGTGATTGAAAACTCATCGGATTCTTTAGTGCGTAGAGTAGCATAGAATCTAGATAGGTTAGCGTGACTTATCTAGATCGGTTACACATTTTAGAGATCATACGCATGAAAAAAAATCTACGATTTGCTTATTCCTCTATAATACATTGTCGCTCATTGTCTACTCTATCTTGCTCACCATCATGCATCGATGATCGGGATAGCAGGTCTCCGAAACATCATCTATGTGAAGGCTGGCACCAAGAGTGTGTGAATAATGTTTTTGGAAGCACTTCACACGAATGCTTGCTGTTCGTCCACCACATCTTGCCTTCCTCCATGTTTGGGTATTGCACGTTGTCGTCAACATCAACATCTAGTACCACATGTTATATATGATGTACGTGCTATTCCTCTTCGAGCTACTTCTTTTCCACAATAGAATTAGAACTGTCAGTACGTGTCGATCATGTTTCATATGTTTATATGTTCATATATAGCTTTCTCATATACAAGATCGAATGAAACGGTTATGTTAGTTTACCTGTTTAATATCATGATTTATTTATAAAATAAATTAAATTTATATGTGCTTATATTTTTAATAATAAATTCATAGATCTACGCCTCTAATTTTCATTGGAACGTAATTTAGCATTTTGGTTTCATGAGGAGGATATCTCGGTTTCCCTTGGAGTAGTGAGAGACTTCAGCATGTCAGGTCAAGCAACCAAAGATACTGAAATCTGTAGTAGGTAAATGAATTTGTCCTTTTGCTCACTGCCAAACCTCACGGGGGAGGTCCGATTGGGCCGAATGGAGGTCCAATCGGGGAGAGACGGTGACTTGGTCACGTGAATGCCTAGGAGATTTGTTTAGCTTCAGTCTAGGTCCTTAATCATCGAGATCCAAGAGTGTGCCAGTCAATTCGACTCTGCAATTGACAAGGAAAGAGGATGAGATCCGTGAGCCGATTGGCCGGTGGGCCTATCTGGCTAACCCTATCGGCTGGGTGCCGGTAGGGAAGGTAGTGCTCGAGCATCGGTTGAACAACCGATGAAGGCATGAGCGATACATGCGTGGAAGAGAGTAGAGGACTTATTAGCCAAAGAGCCGATGACGCTCCGCAGTATCTGAAGCGCGGAGCGGGGCTCGATCCCCCACGAAGCCACGAGGACTAGCAACCACGATAATGACACAATTAGAACCAACCTCGATAAATCGGACCAAACCAAGACAATATGAGGCTAGGGCTAACGGCGAAGAGACGACGGAGACTTAGACTGAACGTAATGACAAGGGAGGAAAAAGGCTCTCTGATAAGTTGCACCAGTATTTTTCAATCCGAAGGTCATGACTACCTACTCGTACAAGACGATATCTCTAGGACACCTAAGCGCAGTCTTGTAGATATCTTCTTACGCCATAAAAATTTGATTGTAACATGTATTCTCGTCTATAAAGCTAATGATCTTGTGACCCGATGCTGCATTAATCAATAGATTTGCCATTGGCATCGGATACTCATCTTTAGGGGTCGCTCTATTTAAATTTCAAAAATTGATGCATATCCTCAGCTTCCCATTCTTCTTCTCAACCGGGACGATGTTGGATACCCACTGATGGAACCCGTTAGGGTTTATTTCTGACCTTTGATGAGAGTTGGGGATAACTTTGATTTAGGGTGGATCCAACGTTAGCTATCCGACTACAACATCACAAGGGTTGCGCCTTAGCAACAGGTACACTGTCTCCGATTGGAATGTTCTTGTTATGCCAAGAACACCTCTAAACCTACTAGCAACCGAGAACAAGTAAGAATAAAATGAACAAGCAATTAACTCACGGATGAAAGATTCAAAGGCAAATCTGAATCACGAGTTGGGGTTTTGAATCAAGCAAACGGGTGGTCTAATCGACACACATGCTTACAAGGAAGTAGCAGTAGCTAAACTTACAATAGAACAAAACCCAACCTTCATCCCAGCGACTGCTGCAAGTATTTATATTTGGGAGAGAGCCAGGAGGTGTGGAGGGGTGTAAACCCTAACTTAGAAAGGGCCCCTAGTGGGCTGAACGAGATACAAGGACCTCAGCTCAAGACTGAAGATCTAAACATCTTTCTGCAGTTTCTGGTTAGCTTCGATGGAATCTAGCGATGTTTCTAGATTCATCTGAAAGTAGACATCAAGACTTTTCCAAAAAGTGCTCATGGGCCTTGAACAACCTTTGGAGTGAAGAGTTATGGTCGATTGAAGTTGTTGCTGCCTAGAGGTCCAAACTTGATGTCCGAACTTGCAGTCCGATCCTATGGTCTGGTTGTCCTTTTGATCATGGCAGCTTTTTGATCATGGCAGCTTCCAATTAATACTTGTCATGGCTACACCTAGACCGATCTGGTTCATCTCTTAAGTTTCTAAGTAGAAGAATATCATCACAAGAATTTAGTAGTACCCTATTCGTTAAGAAACTTGTTTGGACAGTAAGGAAGAATTTCACCAAATAGTTAAGTTGGCGTACTTTAGCTTGAGTCATTAGGCCTTGCTGTGCAGCAGGTGTGGTTGTATCCATGGAGGGATGTCCTCATCACCCACTCAGCATATCGACACGGTATAATAAAGTTTGCATCATATAGCCTTGTGATCTCTGCCTTGATTTCATCATGCAACCCTACTTTGAACCTTCTCTGTGGCTACTTGAACGGCCGATATCCTGGTTTAATAGAAAGCCGATGTTCAACAATCGATTAGCTTAAACCTGGCATCTCATGTTAATCCCAAGTAAAACATTCTCAAAATTCCTTCAATTTTATTAACTCTTTTCAGAATTTGGTACATAAACTTTTACTAATATACGTTGGCCTTGGTCTATCTTCTAGTCCTATATCAACTTCCTCTAACTCATCGGCCAACGTAAATCCTTACCCTAATTTTTCTTCAAAAATCTTCTATGGTTCCCATTAGAGCAATAGTTCCAAGCCGACTTGCTAAATCGGCTTTATCCTCTTGTTGGTTACATCAAGGAAATCTCCATCCCATGTTTTCTCGGACAAGCAATCAAACCCATTAGCTTCCTAGATTGGCAAATCGGTTACTGCAACACTGGTCAACTGATCGGCTGCAATCATCTCAACCTGATCCCCTTGCCATTGTATGAGACTTTGATGCATTGTGAAAGGAATACAATAGTTGGCATGAATTCAACCCCTGCCGAGAAGTAGACTATATGACCTTTACCATCGATGACAAAAAATGTGGTGAGTATCGTCTTGCTTCTGACTATTAACTCTACGTTTAACACTCCCTTTATCTCCGATGGATTTCCTCCGAAGTCTTTTAACACCATATTTGTTTTGATTAGGTTTTCGGCAGTCTTCACTAGCTTGCGATATGTAGCATATGGCATCAGGTTGACAGCCGCACCTCCATCAACTAGCATCTTCATCATCGGCTTTCCATCCACATATCCTTTGATATACAACAGTTTTAAGTGTCGATGCTTAGATTCTCCAGGCTTATCAAATAAGGCTTGATCGGGTTTTAGCGTCAATTGAGCAAAAACCTCTTCTTGATCCTCTTCATCAGATGCACACGCTTTATACTCCAGAGGCAAGAATAACACCATGTTGGTCGGAGCCGATGTGTTAACATCATCATCTTTATGTTTCACGTGCCATAGGCTTTTAGTCTTTTGACTTTGATCGGCTTCCTCATAGTCCTGACGCTGCCTTTTGTGCTATTCTCTGTGCCACAACCTTTGTGCCTTTCTCTTCTGATTTTTAGTGAAGATCCCAGATGGACACCTCTGAGAATTTGAGTTGTATTGTCCTTTACGCAACTCCCTATCATTAGCTAACTTTTGACTATGGTTTTCATTGATCGGCCTTAATCGGCTATGTACTGATGCCCGCTTAATACGTGGCATATCATACAACATCCTAGTCTGCTAGATGTGCTACGATCCTAGCTTGTTACATTCAGGACAATCCTTAATCGACGACAACCTCATGTCTTGATCCCAGTAGTACTGAAAAAACGGGCAGCCCTAATGTGGATTATACTTTTCCTTGTGCACTATGGCTCATCGTTCTTCATCTTGTATTCTAGAATATTTCTCGATTAAGTCTGATGAGGTGACATTTGATTTCCTCTAGCGTCTCCCCTCATCGAACTGATCTCTTAAAGACCTAGCAAACACCATGTTCACAAGAAAAGGATGTCTATCGATCTTCATCGGCATTTTATCTTCAAATTTAATTCTCCCTTGTTCGATAGCCGATTGCAATTGTTACCGAAAAACTCTGCATTCATTAGTATGATAAGATATTGAGTTGTGTCACTTGCAATATTTCTTCTTTTTGAGTTCTTCACCTTATGGTAGTACATGGTTTGGCGGCAGTTGAATCTGTTTCTCTTGAAGAAGAAGATCAAATATCTTATCGGCTTTATTGATATCAAAATCGTATCTTTCCTTCTTACCGGTACTCTTTATCCAGGGACATGATATATGTTTCTTATTCCTAGTCCACTCTGCCAAACCCACTTCTACATCGGATTCCTTATCATCTGAGTTTGATACATCAGCCTGTAGCTAAGCTGCCTTCTAATGGAATTTCTCTTTCTTAGCTTCAACGAATCAGCTTTCATGAGCCAATACCCTCTGGAGAAGATGTGATAGGCTCTTGAATTCTTGAGAAGAGAAATGTTCTCTGATTGGAGCCAGCAACCCTTGGAAGACCAAGTTAGCTAATTGCCCATCACTCAGAATAAGACTATAACACCGGCTTCTGATATCCTAGAAACGTTGGATGTACTTCAGAACTGACTCATCAGGCCTCTATCTAATCGATGTCAAATCTGACAGTCTCATCTTATGAATCCCAGCAAAGAAATATTTATGGAATTGCTTCTCCACATTGGCCCATCTCCTAATTGAGTTGAGAGGCAATCAAGAGAACCAGGTAAATGCCGATCCAAAGAGGGACAATGGAAAGAAACGGATTCTCAGTGCTTCCTCAGCCGATTCTCCACATTGGGCCAAGAATTGGCTGATGTATTCCACTGTAGATACGCTATCTTGCCCGAGAATTTGAAGAAGTCCGGTATCTTGTATCGGTGCGACAGCGGAACTCAGTCGAACCACTCCGGATAAGGGTGCCGATACATAAAAACTTGTTCCTTAGGCTTGATGCTGAATTATTCTCTGACCACCTCTGCATCTCTGGCAAACCAATAATTCTCCCTTGGGTTCTCTCTTTGGTAGTGTAGAGGTGAAGTTGTCACTTGATATGGTCTAAAATGATCTCCTGGATGATTGTGTGCACCATTATTGCCACCTGGATAATCTTATCGATATCTCCCATAGTAAGCCGTCCGATGATATCTTGGCATTATATCATCACGTTGCCCCCCAATTCGATCTTGTACTGGCAGAAACATATTTGCTGATACGTTCCTTTTGGTTCCATAAGTAACCTACGGTTGCTCTGTTTTCATTGGCAAATAAACTGGCCCTTGATCAGGTTCTCGAACAATTGATCCATCTGCCATTTTCTTGATCAAATTGTGCAAAGTATTCACTAGCACACCTGATTGATTGATGAGTGTATGGTGAACATCTTCATTAACCATCTCTTACAATGGCTTCTGAGTACTCACATGTGATGAATGGCTTGATTCTCTTACCAAAACTGGCTTCGACATTTGGGACTTCTGAATAGGCCCTTGTTTGTTCATACTAAAAGACTCCAAACAGAGTTTTTAAAAATTAGCCGCATTTTACTCTACCTGGTGCCTTTGATCTTCACTCAGATCCTTCATTGTTACTGAAATCACATTCTCGATGTTGATCTCGTTACTCGCCATTATGTTTCAGTTGTCTTTCCCACTGGGCATGCCAAAGAGCATGCTCGCCGCCAAATCTCGCGGGGAAAGGTCCGACCAGGTCGAACGGAGGTCCAATCGGGGAGAGATGACGGCTTGGTCAAGCGAAGGCCTAGAAGATCTGCTTAGCTCCAGTGTAGGTCCTTAATCTTCGAGGTCTAAGGGTGTGGCAGTCAATTTGACCTTGCAATTGACAAGGAAAGAGGATGAGATCCATGAGCCGATCGACCAGTGGGCCTATCCGGCTCACCCTATCAGCTGGGTGCCAGTAGGGAAGGCAGTGCTCGAGCATCAGCTGAATAACCGATGAAGGTGTGAGCGATACACACGTCGGATAGAGTAAAGAACTTATCGGCCAAAGAGCTGATGACGCTCCGCAGTATCGGAAGCACGGAGCGGGGCCCAATCCCTCACGAAGCCATGAGGACCAACGACCACAGTAACGGTACCGTTAGGACCAACCTCGATAGATCAGACCGAACCGAGATAGTATGAGGTCAGGGCTAACGACGCGGAGACGACATAGGCTTAGATCGAACGTAATGATGAGGGAGAAAAAAGGTGAGGTCATTAGCTACCTACCAGCCGAACGTTCGATATAGGCCTACACCTAAACCCATCGGCTGTTTGAGCCGATGGGGAACGAAACCCTCTAGATTTTGACGTTGGCCCTGTCAGTCACGAATCCTGGTAGATCGGACCGAACCGAGACAGTATCAAGCCGTATCCGACGTGATTAGATCGATCTCTAGCGGATTAATCGTTAGACGATATGTAAGAGGGATATGAGGCTAGCAGTGAAGATAACTCGTCTGCTACTCACTTCGACAAGACGCTGCGTGAAGACCCACCGGAGCGCTGGCTCGAACCACCGCCGCTGATCTTATAGGTTGAACCTAACGAGACCGTGGACGGATGAGGGAGACTAACGTGCCAGTGAGCCTCACACGGACGTGATGCAGTATGCTCGATCTGACTAAGAGGTCGAACTTAAACGATACAGACTTAGACAGAGCAAAGTATATCAGGATAATGGCGAAACTTACTTTTTCCTTGGAGATCAAACTTAACCGATACAACCCCGCGTCAAGAGCCAGAACCCACTGGTAAAAACCTAGATGAACTAACGTGGTGATGCGTCGAAGGTTTATTGAATTGATATTTGTTTTTACAAGCTTCCAGAGGTCTATATTTATACTCTAAAATTATAGAGTTCGACGCAGTTATAGCAACCTCCGAATGTTATTTCCTAATAATATAAAAGGAAACTAATCTCTAAAAAATTGTAAAGCTAAGCCTATGTAATACATTATATATAAACATTCAACCTACCGTTATCCTCATTATTTCTTTTTAGACTCGGTTATATCTAAATAACTTTTCGTCTTCAAACAAACCGAATCTACCTTTCACCCGTTGATCGGCTCTCGACTCACTCTTAGAGCCAATCATCAGCGGATCCTAGCGATCAAATTTCGGCGTTAGAAATTTGCGCACTTTCTCATTTGATTCGCGACGAGCTCACGCCGCAACGAGGCCCAAACCCGTAGGAAGTCGCCAAGCCGGCCCCTTTTTTCGTCCACGCGAGCAACGCGGCAATCCCGGTGGAGCCACTGCAGTGCGGCCCGTACGCCGTATTCCCAGCCTCCCAGGAGCCCAGCCCAAATACGGGTGAATTCATGCTTTTCCTCGCCGAAACCACGCACGGCTGCACGAGCTCCCGTGATGCTCGTTGCCTCGTCGTCTCGCGTCGCACGCTCTCCCCGGCGCCCGTTATTCCTCGCGCTGGTTGCCACTTTTCCCTCCCTCGAGTACGTGAACTCGCGAAGCACAGGGTCTCGCACAACGACGGTGATCAGTGATCACCGATCATTTCATACTACTACCACATAGTGCCGGGACACAAGAACAAATGATGAACCAACAACATTTATTTCTGGAGTCCTACTGCCAATTTCTTTTTTTCACGAAGCAAAGAGAGTAAAGGAACTGACCCGGCCGATCAGACAGGATTGAATTGCATGTACAGTGGAACGGTTGAGCCTTGAACGCCTACGAATCATGCATGAACCATGATAGGCCTGCACCCGTGGGAGCAAAAGCCTGCGCCCTATCCAGTCGAGCTATGAAGTTAATGGCACAATAGTAGCATAGACCAGTATAAACCATGATAACACCGAGCTACACGGCACTGCCCGGTTTTTCGTTTTACCATTTCCATCGCCACGATGATGATGCATGCTTCACCGGCAACCGCTCTACTAATAGAAGATTCAGTGCGACCAGCCATGGCCCCTCTCATTCAGTTCTTGTTGGGTTAATTCCGGCCACTGGTGAGCATGTTGGTGAACTTAACTATGGAATGGTGCAATGAGAACAGAGTTAGAACATGGGAGTGAGAGAAGACAGTTGGACAAACACCACAGATGATACTAAACATACAAACAAACACACTGCATAATACAAATAGTAGTACTTTATGCACCATACCGTCCTGCTTAAACAAACAAGCAGACACGCAGAGAACAGCACAAGTTTACAGGAAGCGGGGTCAGCTTTTGGCTTCTTTACAACGGCAAAGTGAAAGGCTACAGCTAACCAAGAGGATAGAATCAAAGAACACACCATCAGACTGTCAAACACACACTCACACATGCATGCACACACAACACATACACACAGACAGCACACATGGACTGGGACCAAGTTATTCGTGTAGTTACTAGTTACTGAACCTTTTGATCTCTTGTAGTAGGACAGAAGCTCGCCTTGGGAGTAAAAATTTGTCAAGCCAGCAGCCAGAAGTTCTTCTGCCACCGGGTGCTGATGAGGTAGCCGCCGACTCCCTTGCTCTGCCGCCTCACCGCCAGCGTCAGGCAGTCGGCCCTGTTGATGCACTCCTCCACGAACTCCTCGCCGCTGCTCCTCATGAAGCTGCGTTTCAAACACACAGGGAGCAAACAAATTTTTCTTTAATCTCAACAAGGACAAGCATATATAGCAGGAGCATAGCGTGCCAGTTTTGAGTTCAATTACATATGGTGAAAAGGTAACTTTCCCTGGGTAACTTTTCGGACGTTGTAGCAACTTTGCAAGGTTTTCGTGGAGTTCTGAAACTTCAGATGTTATTACTGCTACTGGTACATACAATAGTAGTGCAGCAGCAGCAGCATGTCAGGCAGTGGTCAGGGCCTCAGTGATACACTACCCCACAATACTACTGTTATCATGGTTCTTGCTGCTTGATTCATTTAGGAGAGTTTAAGCTGCCTGAAAGGACATCTTGACTACTACGAAAGGCATCTGTGATTTAACGATGGCATTGGCACATGGTTCTTGCTGTTGATGAGTTTTCACACAAAAGGCAGTGACCCCATTCCTGGCCTACTTCCTGAAAAAGTTTCTTCCCAAAATTTCCTGGCTGCCAAATAGTGTAATCCTATATTTTACATTTTAGAAACACAGCTTAAGCTGCTAGAATATTACTCTGGGACCTTCAGACATGAACAGCTATTAAAGTACTAAACTTTTTGCTTATAAAGAACAAGGGACTTGACAGTGCGATGGGGTCCTGTGCCACCGTGCCAGCTATGTTAGATTCTCTCTTTCACATTTGTGCAGAACTATTCTGTGGGTTTAGATGGGAATTGTGATGCATGCATGCATATGCTTAGTAGTACAAGCCTTACCAGCAGAAAGGAGATGGCTTGCATTGGCTCAGCACCAGCACAGACGCATCCAGCTTCTTCACCTGGCTGAGGACGGTGCCCAGCTTGGGCCCTTGGATCACAAGCGCCTCAACCTCCACCTAACATTCATCCAAACCAGCATAGTAACACTTGCAGTACAGTGAGATAACTGTGATGCATGAGCCCTCCGTTTTCACGGGCTAAAAGACGAGGAACAGTGCATGCATCCTCAGCTAAACAAAACAAAGAGAAGTGCATTCACAAATTAAAAAAAAAAGATGTGAAGTACACTGGGATGCTGGTTTTTTTATTCATGCAGCAGGTCAAAACTCACAGATGAGTTCTTTACATTTTAGCCCCAGCAAGGACACACAGATTTTGCATTAAAGCCCTTAGAGATGCTTCTGAACTACTTTTGGTGCAGTCCTTAAAGGCCATCAAATTTTTGAGAATTTGACCAAGTTCTGAGAGCATCTAGATGGGAACCCCACAATTTCTTCTTTATTATATTAACCTCGTTTTATGAAGTTGAGGCCTTTTAGGCTTTAGCTTTAGGTCTGCCATGATCCGATCCGATCTACTCCATCTACCTAGCATAACTCTTGCCTCCAGGTTCCCAAGAACCAAAGGCACATGAGAAAAAGCAACAAAAACAACCGCAGTTTTCTCAATATATGCTTAATGAGAACAGCAAAGTACTTCCTTGAAAGCAAGGAGAACAATAACCTACAACCAGTTCATTTGTTACAAAGTCAATTAAACCAAACATTTTCCATTCGTAGTTCATACACTGTGTAACTTATGTTCCTGAGAAAACCAGAACGCCCTTTACTGTAGTTTGGCACCTAAGTTCGGAGAGCAAAATGTAAAGCACCTCGCCTTAAGAGAATGACAAGCTCAGAATAGTAAGTTCAGTGTGTAACTCAAGCTCAAAATGATAAGCACAATGTGCCACTTAAACTAGTACTACAAAAGATCTCTCTGTACAACCTAAGCAGCTAAAAGAGAATGCCAAGAATCGTCCAATGATATAGGAGAATGTGAAACACATCACATTGTGCAGTTCAGAAGTTCAAAAAAAAATCATTGTGCAGTTCTACACGACCAATGAACCTAAAACACTAGAAATTGAAGTAATTCCTAAAAAGAAATTAATATTTAGGCTTGCATGATTAGAAAGCTGGTAGCTTTAAGCACGCACCTCGGGCTTGCAGGCCTTGCAGAATGAGCCGAGGGAGTTGGCCAGCGCGGAGGCGTCGTCGCCGGTGCGGCCGCCGCCGGCGCCGTGGGGGAGGACATGGAGCAGGGTGAGGAAGTCCCCCTTGCTGGCGACGTGGGTGAGCGCCCACATCATGGCGTGCTTGGCCCCGGAGCTCTGGTCCACCACCACCATCACCCTCTTCCTCCCCGCGGGGGCCTCCTCCCTGCTCCTGCAGAACCCGCCGCCTCCGCCGCGGCGGTGGTGTCCCCTCGCCCTCTTCCTGGACCACCGCCTCGACCCCCGCCTGCCTCCGCCGCCGCCGCACTCGGCCGCCCACTCCTCGCCCAGCTCACGCGGCAGCGGCGCGCCATCGCTCGCGCTGAACTGGCACAGGAAGTGCTCGCTGCTGCCCCCGCTGCTCCCCATCGATCTCCTCTCCTTTCCAGTGGTGCACTGCTCGGCGCGTCGTGTCGCGGTGCGGCTGCCGCCTCGTGTGTTTGGGCTCTCTGGTGCTCGCGTGTGCGTGTGCGTCATGTAATGTTGTCTCCCGTTTTAAAGCGGGGACATGCACGCACAGACGCACTGGAGAGAGCTAGTATAGTAGAGCAGAAAGACTCGTGGACACGGGTGAAATGGGGGAGATTCGGGGAGTTTTGGGCTTTGTTTTCTTAGACAACTCAACCAAAATTTGATAATGATAAATGGGGTGACCGAAATCTAATAAATTTAAAAATATGAAGTATCATTTTGGTTTAAGACTTTATCAATTATTGATAGAATCGGGTAAGATTGTGATGGCAAAACCTTGTTTGATTTTTTTCCTTAAAGTATTTTGTAGTGCAAAAATTTCGGTGACCAAATAGACCCCTTTCTTCCACTCTTCCCTCTTCTTGCTTCTGGTAGATTGCTTTTTAGAGTAAACTACACTTATGATATACGAACTTAAATGGTTGATATAAATAGATTTGATAACTTATAGATTATTATTTTGGTGCGATAATTTTCTTAGTCTATTGTTCTCATATAGCTTAGTTGTTAACAAGTTGGCACAGGACATGAGTAGTACGGGACAGCAGAGGCGTGCAGGGTAACATTTCCATGCGCCCTACTCACTTGTAAGCCAACGTGACATTCTAATCCGTATAAAATGTCGCCAACCTGCTACCATGATGTATTTGGGACCTGATACATATGGACTAAGCAAGCCGAACGAGCATTGTAATTTTACAAGTTATTGCACTTGTTTTTTACTACGAGCGTAATTTACTATTTTTTAAAACATATACCCACATATCATCATGCAAGCATGTATTTGTGAGTACACCCTCTTTTAACGCACCTTTAACGGTGACGCTATAGTAAATAAATAAAATTTTAATAAATTCATATAAGAGTGTATTAACATGTAATTACAAGCACTAAGATTTAAACATTAGTGGTGCATAGAGCTAATGCACTCCAAGCTTCACCATTACATCTCTAGTGTTACTCGGAGCTTGGATATAGAATTATAGGAATTTTATTTGATTGTTGGATAAATTTCCGTGTTACAAGAGATGACTCGAGAAAAATTGTAAAGTTGGAGTAGTATATGATACACTCCTTGATTTTTTTTTCACAAAAAAGAACCGCATCGAACCGAGTAGGTTTGTTGTAGCGTGAACAGTGATTTGTATGTAGAAGGTCCAGTAGCTGATCAATGCTGAGAGAGAACGAACAAATCCGTGCACCGTGCAGGGAGCGGTACCAATTTGGGACCGGTTCTGTGGGCACATCACTTGGTAGGTAGGTGCCCTTGAAACAGTAGGACGGTGCTACTGGGCGTAAAGTGGAAGTTCGTACGCGTTTCACGTACTTTCTTGGATAGTCATTCCGTTTTCAGTTTCGGAAGATCGTTCAGTGGACTGCAATGGTTGAGCTACAGGTGACGAATTTGGCTTTGATGTTGCGTGACACCTTTCGTGCACTGTGCAGGTGTGACCTCGTCCTCCGACGACTGTTTCTCTCGTGAGTACCGATGTATCCGGTTGTTGCAGCAGTATACTGGTTGCTGGATACGGCGATTTCTCCAAATCCAATGATTAGTCGTCAGTTTATTAACTGAACTCGGAAGTCGGCGTTGTACATTACACCTCGTGACAGAAGTACTACTACCGTTACAAGTTGAAAAACAATAACCAGTAGTATAATTATTTTTAGAAAAATTCCAAATTACATTGAAATAACCCGAATTACATACGTCCTAACTATAAAACTGAGCATTTAACGCCCTTCAATTTCTAACACCAAATAAATATTCCCTAACACGGTTTCAAACATATGTCGGCATAAACATGGTAGTTTATCCACAAAGACCTATCTGTCATCTCTCTTTCTTCCTTCTCTTCCCCTCCCCTATCCCCCACCCCCCATTCCCAATCTCCTCTTGGTGGAGATGACGGTGGAGGTAGGCGCTTGGTGCAGATCCACCGTGTGGAGGTTGGTCACTCTTCCTAGCGCACACGTTGGCCTAATCATGTCTTATCATCTCCCCACTAAAAATAATTTTAGGGGTTATTCATTTGGTGCCAAAAGTTAGATGTGTTGAATATTTGGTTTTGTAGTTCTAGGGATAAGGTTATTTGGACAATTTTTTCTAATTCTTTTTTTCATTATATGGATACATGCACATAACAGTTAGAGTGTGTTTGGATAGAGGGATATACCTAGATAGAACTTGGCCACCACATTTTTAGGAGTGTTTGGTTCAAGGGTAGGGGTAGGATATGGTCACTACCTAAGAAATATTCCATATAGATCTAGGATATCTAGCTTCAGGCTAATTGATTAGATGGCACTGCCTGAGATGTGATGAGTCACATGAAGCGTGTGCGCTCACCTCGTCCGCATACTTCTTTTCTATTTTGCCCACCGCTTCTCACCACATCTATCTCCTCTCTGTCATCACCTCCTCCACATACTTCTTTTCTGTTTTGCCCACCGCTTCTCACCACATCTATCTCCTCTCTGTCATCCCTCTTCCTTCCTCAAAAAACCCTAGCCTCTATCTCCTCTCCTTGGACGGTGGTGCAAGGGCGGCAGGGTAAGGCACTCGATGGCACAAGGGGCGAGCAGGGGTTATAGGCGACGGCTCCCAGCAATGGGCAGGGGTTTCAAAGGGCGGCGTCTAGCAGTGAGCGAGGGGTGAGCAGGCCTTTCGTCCATCGGTGAGCGGGTGTCTAGTGCACATGATGAGGTGGTGACAATCGGCTTCATCCACACCGATTTCCCACTCCCCAACCCCTCCCAAAATTGAGATATATTCTGATCACAGCATGTGTGTTGTTGTTTGCTGATGGATTCCTTCATATATGACGTTTTTGTGCCAATTTTATGGCTTTTGTTATGTTGCATTTATCTCTGTCCATGTATGTGTATGTGAATGTGCTAGGCTTGATTATGTATGAAAAATGGACAACAAAACACGACTTTGATTTATGCAGTCATATATGTTGTTATCAATGGCTATGATTATCAAGTCTATAAAAAGAATAAGAAAAAGGGTTGCAAGGAGATAAGGGATTACCTATGATCCAATAGATGATGAAAGGGATAGGAAGATAATTGATTATCTTCATGATAAGATTTGGGGGAATGATACCATCTATGTGAAAATGCTTAGGCTTCAAAGAATAACTTTCTTTCAGTTTTGTAGACTATTTAGGGAACATGGTTTGCTTATGGATGCTATACATATGTTTGTTGAAGTGCAACTGACTATGTTCTTATATAAAATTGGGCACAATGTTAAGAATAGGATAGGTGGCACTAATTTTGATAGATCTAGTGAAACTATTAGCTACTATTTTCACCTAGTCCTTCATGCCGTTGTTGAGATAAGGAGTTAATAAGTCCACCCTCAATGATGACCCCCTTAGAAGTATTAGGGAACCCAAGGTGGGATCCTTATTTTAAGGTATGATCCATATCTAGTCCTACATCCTTATTTGTAGACGTAAAATTGGATGGCCCTTGAATTTTTTTTGACCAAATAGGATTTTATTGGAGCTATTGATAGCACACATATATGAGCCTCTGTTTCTAAAGATATTTCTAAAGATATGGAACCTTCCTTTTGTGGTAGGAGGGATCATGTTACTCAAAATGTAATGGTCGCTATAAATTTTGACCTTTAAGTTTATGAATGTGTTGGCTGGTTGGAAGAGGACATCACATGATGCTGTAGTATTACACAATGCTAAAGAGCATACAAATGGCGGCCTTTGTGTCCCACAAGGTAATATATGCCCAACTTATTTATAGAAAAATTATTTACAAAGACACATTTCATGAACTTGTCTCTTATATATTAGAAAAGTTCTACCTAGTTGACGCTAGATATGGAGCCAAACCTGGATTTTTACCCTCTTTTCGTGTTGTGAGGTATCACTTATATGAGTGAGGAACCAATCCTGTACAGAATGAGGAGTTACGTAACTTAAGGCACTCATCTCTTCAGGTGGCTGTTGAGCATGCATTTGGGTCACTCAAGAGAAGGTGAAAAATTCTTAATGATGCTACTCCATTTTTTCCCATCCAACTCAAGTGAACATTGTGGTAGCTTATTGTATTATTCACAATTGGATTATAGAAAATGGTGGTGATGAATCAATCATATTGGAGAATGAATGGATAAACAACTATAGTTATGCATCATCAAGAAGTAGCAAGTTAGTGAGCATGCATACATGTTTTAGTTCAGGTGGCAAGATAGTCAAGCATACCATAGAAATAGATTCTGATCAAATTTATACTCCTAGCAATACTCCTATGTATTTGTATGGAATTCTAATAATTATGTATTTGTATAGAATTTTAATACTTATGTATGTAGGAACTTCTAAGAATTATGTATTTGTATAGAATTCTAAGACTTATGTACTATATTTTGCTGCAATTTCCTGAAATGTCAAGTTAGTGATAATATGCTTGCTGAAATGTATTGCTTCTTATTAATATGCTTGCTGAAATTAATTACTTCTTATTTGTTGGAGTGTGAACCACAATAGAGGCGATTTGGTGGGACCCTCTTCTATGAATTCGGCTAGGGTGCTAGTCACGTGTGAGGAGGGAGTTCTAGCTCCCCTAAATCACTAGAAACTAATGAACAAGTGAGACGTATATAGGCTTGGGCTACCCAGAGGTGTAATATCCTATTCCTATTGTAGTGGTGATTCTTCTCTTTATGATGAAGGATCTTACAAGTTTATCGATTGCTATAGAGTATTCAGACTCCTCTCTTCAAAATTTTTTAAGGGTTACTTAGAATGTGTTGAAGTCTCTCCTCTTTTGCTTCCAACACCCTTTCTCTTGGTCCCGATTCTTCCCTTATACTTCTTACAAGGGACACCACATGACCAAAATTTGAGCAAGGGGCTAGCTTCTTTGGAATTTGGTATGTCAAGTCTTGTTAGCAGGTCTTATTCTCGCCTACTCCACTAGCCTCGAGGTAGACCCTAGTGGGGCCTATAGTGACCAAAGCATGGCGAACGCATGCCACACATCCCCATTGAATCCACCAAGGCCTCGAGGCAGCTTCAAATGGGGCTATAGGATGCGGAATGTGATAGCTTCTCACCATGCACCCCCACTGAATCCACGCAAGCACGAGGGGAATAGGATTCACTACCCCTTCCTTATAGAGGGCTTGCATGCCAGTGCTTGGTAAAAGGTGGGCCTTGGTGGTGGTGTGGTAATCAACCATACACCTTGGTTTCCCACGACCTTGTCAGGGCTGACATAGGTTGATATGACGGGCGGTAGAGCAGGCACATTAGCTAACACCCTGTCCTCCACACATCCTACCATAGGGTAGATGTCCGTCTTGTCACCCATAGATTAGACGACACTAGGGTCCGAGACATCTCGGGCTACACTGTTTGCCCTCTGCTAATTGGAGGGCCTCGAGCTACCACAAGGCCCCTATGGAGAGACATTCAATCACTAGGAGGTTATTTCTGCAAGTTTGGGCAAGCCCCCAAGGGCTTCACCATTTAATGCTTTGAAGCAAAACACGTGTCATTCGTAGACCAATCTTCAACATGTTGATCGAGCTAGAAGAGTTTGTCACGCCTTCTAAATTATTTCTAAAAATTTTTAAAGCCAAAAATAGCATCCAACAATTAAAAATAATCAAGATTCAACTCAAATGAGCTAGTAGGAATTTTTGTTAAATTCCTCATGCCTAAAAATTGCTAATATTTTTACTAAAATTTTCAGAATGGTCTAAATAATTTTTAAGCAACAAAAACAATTAAAATAATTTTTATAAAGGAAAAACTAAAATAAAACCTTTCCCCCTCTCAAGCCATTTTTGGCCCACCTCTCTCTCCCCCTCTCGTGTCGGCTCACCCCACCGCCCACCTCACGCTCGCTAGGATGCCTCGCCTACCTGCCACATGCTTGTTCTAGCCAAGAAGCTATGCACCCCATCATGCCTAATCCTAAGCCCCCGGCTAGCTCATCTCTCATTGGCCGAGAAAACCTAGCACTGCCGCCCATCTAATTTACCTCCTCCTCCAGTCGTTTCTCCAAAATTGATTATTGGTTTTACTCCCCACTACCTCCTCATCATTTCATCCTTGATTTCCTGCTTAATCAAGCCTTTAATCATCATTAATCAATGGCTTTACTCTCCACAGTGAATCGCCGCCATTGATACCGTCGTTCGAGCTCCCCGCTGCCTCTTTGTCTTCCTCAGTGACCTATAAATGGAGCCCATGACCTCCTCCTCTCATTCTTTATGCCACTCGAAGGCCATGCCTCGTCGTTGCACTCGATTTCATCTTCGACGTTCGCACCTCATCCATGCCCTTCCCAAGCTCGGCAAGCCCCAAAGCTTCGTCCCCATCTCTAACCCGAGCCAGCCATGTCCTTGGTTATGTACAAATGTATTTAAGTTAGATTTTATTTATGTTAAAACTAGAATAACTAGAATCGTCGCCTATTGGCTTGCGTTAAGGCAAGTTCACATAGGTGCGTGGCTTGATAATAATTTGACTAGAGATAGGTTCATGTTTTACTAAAATGACTTTAAATAATCAAATGCTTTGAAATTTTGATTTTGTTGCAAAGTAGCCTTATAAATAAATTACTTGTGCTACCTTGCATTGTACTTGCATTCTCCCTGCATGGTTTGTTGAGTACAGTGGTGGTACTTAGTATTGCTTCTTTTTCCCTCATCTAGCTGAGGAGTACTTTGGAGATGAAGGCTTTGATGTTTAGCTCATGTCTACTATCAAGCACTTGTGGTTGCCCGTCTTAGCTTGTGGCTTTATCGTTTATCTTTGCTATGTTGGGCCTTTGGTCACCCATGTAAGAAAGTACCCTATGTATGCTTCCGCTTATAAACTCTGTTATTTACCAACTTTGTATTGTGTATCTTGCCTCTTAGTATAAGGTTTTATGCACTTGCAAATGAAAAATAGTGATATATTTTTTGGACGTGACAAGTGGTGGGATGACATCAAGTCGCTTGCACGCCATCTGTTATAGGGACCCAGGTCTTATGTTACCGATATTATTAATATGCTTGCTAAAATTAATTATTCATGACAAGTTGTACTTCTCTTTATATGCTAGGCAATGAAGGAAAGTGTACATGTTACATGGACATCTTCAATGTCCACCCACATGCTTGAATATCTTGAGGGTGTTGTAGCTAATGGCACCAAAACTTCCTCAGGCTTCAATTAAGTCCACTCGAAGGCTTGTGCTAAAGCTTTAAATGAACACTTCAATATTAATTTGACTGCAAATCAGATTACTAATCATGCTAGGACCTAGATGACAAAGTATGGAAAGAAAATGGAATTGAGGAAGTTAAGTGCTACTCTTTGGGATGAAGACAGTTTCACTATACTATTTGGTCATAAACATTATATAGACCACATTAAGGTATTCCAAAACTACACTTACATCAATTCTGGTACATCAATTTTTATGGTGTAACTACACTTAGTTTTATTGATAATCTCTGTTCTAGGATCATAGGGCTGATGCTAAATATTTAAACAAACCTATTCAGCATTATGGTAAGATGCTTGTGATATTTGGCAATAGCTTGGCCAAAAAAATATGCAAAAGGATCAAGTGATCCTTTAGCCACTGTATATTTCCATTGATGATGATGGAGATTACAATGGTGTTGAGAGTGCTTCTGCCACAAATAATGCTAGTGTTGCTGCCCTAAATGAGGAGAATGGTGCATCATCTTCAGTGCCCAAACACAATAAAGCCAAGACTACTGCTGCAACTAAAGAGGATGGGCTGATAGGCGCATTTCAATCTGTTGGTAATAAGCTTGCTGGAGCTATAGTTCAGGCTGGAAAAGAGGCTACAAAAAGTAATAAAGAGCTATCTGAAAACTTGTTTGACAGTGTGCATGGCATTCTAGGTTTTGAAGAGGCTAACTTGCTCATCGCCATGCACATCTTGTTGACAATCGTCCAACTGCAAGGATCGTTACACTTCCATTCTCTCACAAGGTTACTTGGATTGCAAGGTATGTTGTAATCACATTTCAGGAGTGAAATGTACTATGTGATGGCAGTTGGTAAAAGGCTTGTGTGTTAGCCTTCTTTTGCATCTAGTTTGGAACATGAACTATGTATATGATGGCTGTTACTGAAAGGTGGATGTGTCTTATTTTGCATTAGTCTGCAACAATGATTTAGGGGTATAGTAGTTGATGGTTAAAGACTTATGTGTTAGCCTTCTTTTACATCAAAACTAATGACTTGTGGCTGTAATGGTGATAGTGAAAGGCTTGTATGTTAGCCTTCTTTTTTATCTAGCCTTAAAATATTGATGTATGGCTATGTTCTCAAGCATGCTTGTTTGTATTTGGAACTATATTTGTGGTTAAGCATGTTAAATCGGGCTCTCATATGTGTGCATGGTGATATTAGCATGGAGAATTTATTTGCAAACAAGTCTGAATTGCTATATATCACTTGATTTGTGCTAGAGAAATTGTGAAAATAAGTGGTGCATATTTTTATTGTTGCCTTGTTATGCTACCATCACCTGATGATTAACATGCTAAGTACGTACGTTCTGTATGCACTTTATGCCTTCACATATAAAATTTGTATGACAAAACAAATAATATAATATAGAGGGGATATTCTCACCATCTCCAAGTGAGAGGTGATCACAGCAGCTCATCCACCCTACTCCCTCCAACCAAACAAAAAAGACTGAATCACCAAATCAATATTTATCCCTCCAACCAAACATAAAACTGGATCACCTAGCTCACTCAACCAAACAAAAAGTTGGACCACAAACAAAAAGTTGGACCACCATATCCTTAAAAATATGGATGACCATGTCTTATCCCACCTTAACCACCATCAAACACACCTGTTAATACTCCTGCTCAAAGGGATAGAGACTAGCAGCAAATTATTCGCTTCAATAAAATCGTATTGAGCATGTATCTGTATTTACGTAATATTTATGGTACCAGAATTTAAAACATGGTTGATAGAGTTATGCACCA
The DNA here is from genome assembly GCA_030770085.1 of Oryza coarctata. Lineage (NCBI taxonomy): Eukaryota > Viridiplantae > Streptophyta > Magnoliopsida > Poales > Poaceae > Oryza > Oryza coarctata. The sequence continues at coordinate 15,381,113 of CM061471.1, forward strand.
CAGCTCTACCACCACGACACATGTGCTTTTCTGTATCAAGTACTACTAGTACTATTATAATTTCAGCAAAACTCACCTCCATTTGCAATCGCTCTCCAAAGTAGTTAACACTAGTACAAAATACCACATCCCTAATGCACTTATATGTGTGGGTTCACTTAAAACTAGCACCTACGAGGGGTTTTTCACATAAACGATTTTTTTATCAAATTAAAAACTGAAACCTATTACCATTTATTAGTGTCGTCGGTTTATAGTAAAAACAACCAATAATCATAGATACCGGTTCTTATAAAAAATTAACACTTATATGTGAGTCATTAGTACCAGTTTTATAAAAACCGTCATTTATATGTAAGACATCAATACTGGTTTTATAAAATATTGACACCAATGGTTCAAGCTAAGCCAAGAGGAAGCACTGACGAAAGTTAGTTTTTAAGTGCTTGGTCTTATCTTCCACCAAATCAATCCATCCTCATCCTCTTCTTCTCTTACCCCTTTCTCTTCTCTTCTTGATCCATCCCCATCCTCTCTTCTCTACCTGGTGAGGGTGTGGCCTCCCCACAACGGCTCAACATGTCCCCATCGGTTCCCCCGCCTCCCTCTCCCACCATGAGCTCAGGCCTTCCAAATTATGTCACTAATAGCTCGGTGGTTGCTAGATCTGGTTGCCATGAGCTCAGGGACATCTAAATCCTACCAAAGGAGGGGCTTGATGGCAGTTGGCGCGCTAGCGGAAGGACTTTACCACGGTGAGCAGCCATGGTGACGGTTCATCTCTTCCTTACAAATCTGTGTTCTTGGACATTGTCATGTGCATGTTTGATTCTGTAATTTTATTTTTTTTTATGTTCTTAGAAACCTTTTAATGTGGATGTTGATGAATATGATCTTAGATGTGGGATGCTCTAGGGATATAGAGATCTACTTGAATCGAGCCAGATTTTTTTTAATTCGTGGAACCAATTGGCGCCTATGATTTCTCCTCATCTATGTACTGATTAAAAATTTGACATCTATAAATGTTTTTCAGCCAGTAACTATTAGGTTTTTTATAGTGTAATCTACTCCTAGGATAACATAGGAAGATCAGAGCTACGCCACGCCACGACCCCACGCAAGAGCTAGAAGCAGCCTAAAGTAGCGCTGAAGATTCTCACCTCAAATCATGTCAGGCTGCAGGCTCGCGCACGTACAACCGCAACTGCACGGCACGCCCTGCGTCGTTGGCAGCAGCAGCCGAGATAGACAGGGACGGAACCTACCATTTCCTGGTACCCCTCTCCTCGCGCTGCGCTGGTCTGGATCGACGACGCCGCTGCAGCGCTCGCGGTCGCGGAGCAGCGATGGCCGACCGACTCGTACGTGGGCGTATGGCCGCGGTGCCGGTGAAGCAATGTGCTGCGCTAGCTGAACGTACGTAAGCTAGCTCGTGGAACGACACGGTGTTTCGTCGCCCTGGAGATTATTGCATCCGTGAAAGGACACGCTTGTTTCCTTGTTCGTTCACGGATCAGATGCCCGTGGAGTCGTGTTTGCAGGCGAGATGACAGATTAATGTATATACACTCACCTGAAGTAGGGATTTAGTTTGAAAATGAGATTAGATGTTGCTCCTTCTTCGTTTATTGTGAGTAGTCTTCACAAATTACTAAAAAATATTTTAAAATTTATAGCAATTAATATTTAATTAGAAAGGAAGCCCGTGTAGACATCTATTTATTAGTCTAAACATATAAATGTTTACATATGGGTGACTTGTTATCAAATTCTTTGATTCCATTCTAAACCCATTATTTTTTGTCAATAATTTCTTTGGGACTGCTTTGATTGTTGGTTATGATTTTCTTCTAATTACTCTCATAATATATAAATTATAAACTAAAACTACTTAAAATCGTGGAATCTTGAAATTAATGAAAAATATTTTGTCGCGGCAACAGAGGATGTTACTTTCAAATTATCGTCTGTACTACATGCGTTTCTTTTATTTAGAAAATTTAGCATCTTCTTTTTGGAGTTCCCAAACAATATGTAACATTTTTCTTGTATACTATAAAAGAATTTTATGGATTTTAGGATATATTAATTAAAAATATTTTTATTGAAAATCATGGCAAATAGGATTGTTTTATTTAATTAAAGGCTTATTTGTAATTATCAAGAACTGCATTTATAGATGGATTTGTTTAATTTGTTTCTACATGTGTAGATCTAATTTAGGTTTGCATGTTTATAAAGTGGTATCTAATGCCACACTATACTCTTTTTTTATAAATTTTCATGATAATTTTATAGTAAGGACATATTATTTTACATGTCAGAACATAATTAATATGTATATTTGAACTATTGGATAATACAAAACTAATTATTCAATAAATAAAGACATTTAAAAACATATTATCATGATGTTTAATGTTTATAAATACAGAACTAATTTAAAAATTTTTGGATAAATGATGATGAAACCTATATTATCATTTCTATCATAATATTTTAAAGATTGTTGGAGAGACAGGCGCAAAAGGTTAGAATATGATCCAAAGTAGTATATTTCTCTTTACAAGTTAAACTATAGTTAATATAGTACTTTAATTATAAATTTAATTGTAAATAATCCAATGTATTATCTGGATGCCACGCCTATTTGAGTTTGTTATCACAAATTATACTTACGATCTAACTAATATGCATAGAAACAAGAGAGGGAAGGTGTAGGAATACTACAATTGCTAAGAAATTAGGTCTGATAAATTCAAGATTGATTATAGATATGATGTTTTTTCAGTATATCGGTTCTATATTTTCTTAACAAATCTTCAAAAGCTTTCATCGATATATGCATATCCGTCAAAAAGTCTATGGACGGATGTGTTCCACAGTACCCTCCAGCTAGGTTGCCCTCTAATTGGTTCAGATCCGTACCATTTGCACACGCGCCATGCAAATTTTTGTATTACACTAAAATTATATAGATCAAATTAATTATTTAAGTCCCTGCTATCAAAATTAGCTCACATAGGTATGTGATACAGTAACAACTTAATTAAGATGGATCAAAATTTAGTGTTGCCTTTTCTTTCTAAGAATTTCAACTTTCTGTTTTTTCTCACAAAGTTGAAGCCATTTTCTCAATTTTTCCTATATAAGCAGACGTATCATGCTGCAACTGTGTGGCTAGCTAATATCAGTGATTGCATGAAGTTATTTTTTTTTTTCTTTTTAGCATGCATTAGTCTAAGTTTGTCACGTATTAAGAGTACATTTTTTGCTTGAATTTTAATCTATAAGTTTATTATGATTTGCATTCGATAAATTAACCAATTTTTGTTAGAAGTAGCATGTATATTTAGTGTAAATATTTTAGTTTGAATAATTTGGCTTTTCGACAATCTAATACTTCCCAATGGCAGCACCATAACATGATCCCCTACTTGTAATCGAAAGTAAAGCTTGCTGCATGTTGAGTGTATGCACACTATTACTTATAGTCACAATCTAGTTGCAATCAACTATTATTTAATTGTTTGTAGCAGCTTGTTGGCATCCTTTACCACCTATATATTGTTGACGGTTGCGCATTTAGCATCGCCCTTTCTCTTCGGTGCTTGATGGCACATGTGCCCGTCAGATGTATGCTAATCGACAGGTGCACAGATACCTTGGAAGCAATATGACTTAGCTTTGGTGGATAGTGGTTTGTACGTAAGACTTATATATATACATGTGGATTAGTGGGGAATATAATAGATATTTTAGGCTATTTTTGATTGACTAAGTAGATTTTATTTTATGTATTAAGCGTTTTAGTAGCTAAGTGATAAATTTAAGTTTAAAAATCTAGAGGCCATGAAGGAAAAAAATTGACATATACACTCTCTTTTGCTATTTGTTTCATGTCCTATAGGAGACCAAAGACATCGACGTACAGTTTCAAAAGAATATGTTGGATCTTTAATTTTGTAATAAAATATAAATAAGAACAATTAATAAATTAAATACATGAAATAAAAGAAAAGAGTGGGGAGGAGTTGGGGCTGGCGTACCTACGTACGTGCACGCATTGCACGGGACGTACGTATTGCATGGGAGGATGTAGGCCTTTTTTTCCTAAAAGATAAATCTATTTAGGAGGGTGTGGGTCTTTTTTCGTAAAAGATAAATACTAATTTTTAGAGAGAGACATGACGGCTTAGTAGCTTTTATAGAGGTGCTAATTTAATGGATTTTAAGCGACACGTAACAGCTTTAAGTGACGACTTGAGAGCGTTTATAGAAAGTATGATAAATTTTTAGTATATAATAATAAATTAATCATATGCTAATTACTCACCTTATTTTACGTGTTACTAAAATCTAAGCCAAACATTACTTTTAAACTCAGCCTAAGAGTGTGTAGTGTACAAGTGCATCTTCCTTGTATCAAGAGAAAAAATGACAAATTGATACCTAGGGTTGGTCAGGTTTACTGGTGATAGTGATTGACCACACGGTTTAAATTTCAGCATGTTTCCAAGGGTCCGTGCGATTTGCGGAGGGGTTCCAACTTCCAAGGACGTTTTAAGGAAAGTTACCTAGTGTTTTGGAGAAAATAAATCTCAAGCCCTTGAATCCTTTATGGACGGCGGATGTGGATCCTGTCGAAGTAGGATCAGACAGGGCAGGATATCATCAGCATGAAATATTGCGGATGTACATTATCGTTTGAAATTGGCAAATGCTAACCAATGATATAATCATATAAAGCATACTGTCAGGGTTAAAATAGTTTATTTGTTTGTTGTCTCTTCCATAGTACTAGTACATGATTTCACGGCATTATAAAGCAAGCCATAGATAAACACCTTCTTCAATTACTACACCGAAAAACTTTCCTCGTACGACCACGTGACCTGACCTGTGAACAAGCAGATCAAAAAGAAGGGATTCTTTTTGGGAAAACACCGAATAAATCGTCACATCGAATGCAGAAACGATCAAGCGCCCTGTGAACGTTCAGTCAGCCACCTCCAACATCGATCATGCCACAGCCTGAGATCGAGTCCTGCCCAAACTGAACCCGAATTAAGAAACACACCTGCAAGATTCTCATTCCATTGCGCCATTCTAACACTGTACCTACAGTAATCGTGACCTAGGAGTAGTTAATTAGTTCGCCATTAAGATGTCATCACAAATGCGTGGCCTGGACTGGACGTAGCACCGGTGTAATACTGCATCATTGCATGGGTGTACTACCTGAAAAAGGATATTGTCTTTACGTGTGAAGCTACTACTTGCAGTGCAGTACACCACCGTGTCATCATTTTCAGAGAGAAACGGCAACATGGCAATGGTTCGATGTCAGCAAACAGCAGTAGCAATGTACAGTACGACACATACACAGTGAGGGTTGTTTTCGAAACCGAAATATTTGGAAATGGACCATTACTCTATTAGTCCATGGTAGTACTGTAAGTCGTTAACAGAGGTATAATTAGAAAAATAAGCATGCATTTTAATATGCTTCATTCAGACTTCAGTTTTTAGGCATTGGAATGGTGGGCTTTGGAGCCTTGATAGTAGGCTTTGGCTGGTCGAACGCCGGGCCCAGCTGATCACGGACAGGCTTTAGGTGTGATCCATGTGTCCATCCATCGGGTCATACGTGGAAGGAAACTTAATGGGATTCATGTCATTATAAATTTATATATTTTGAAATAAATATTTAAGATAGATTACTACTTACCTCTTCAATATAATTTTTAAATTTATTTGATCAAATTGCCTTCTTCTTCCTCCTTATTTTCTTCTTCCTTCCCTTACTCTCTCCTCTCAGCTCTGATGGAACAAGAGGCAGGAACGGGCTAGCCAGACTTGCCAAGTTGCTAGTGGACAAACCTGTACTCGTCCTCAGCTTGAGATTGATCCCCTCTACACGGCCCCTGCGGGATCCGCTGGATGCCCCCTTGCTGAGCCTGTCCTACAGCGTCGCCGCCGACGGTGTGCACCGCCCTTGCCGCCGCGAGACCAAGCGGAGGTGGGCGACCTCGCAGGACGGCTGGGTGATGACCTATGACCCGGAGACTCGCCGCCATCCTGTGCAGCAACAACCCGGACGGCGCTGCTCCCGGAGACGACGACGCCGCCGCCGACTGCAAGATCGTAGTCCTGCCGTTGTTCGAGCGGACGCCGCCGACCGCCAGGGCATGCTGCACGTTGTCCGGCGAACCCACCGACGGCGGCCGATTCACGGTGGTCACGATTGAGCTCTCCGTTCTGTGGTACTGCCAGGAGAGATAGGGGAAGTGAAAAGACGATAGAGGAAGAAAATGAGGGTAATTTGATTTAAAAAATTATAGATTGTATCGAAGTGGTAAATAAGTAATACATCTAAAATACCTATTAAAATATAATACTATAGTTGTAATTTCGTAAATTATAATGATATATTTTAAATGCAATTAACCCAACTAAAAATTTGTGTACGGAGAGAACTCAGCCTGACACATGATCAGCTGAATTCAATGCTTTACTCGGTCTTTATCCAGCTGACTTTCCTCCTTACTCCAGCTGCTCTGTCATCACAGCTTGCCCACATTGGCTCTATAGTTCCTCGCAACAAGTGTTAAGGCCCAGATCGGCTGGACCGTTCGGCTGTAGCAGTTTGCAGCTAAAAAATAAAACGGATAATTAGCGTATAATTAATTAATTATTGATTATTATAAATTTAAAAATAGATTTATTTAATTTTAAAAAAACTTGTATATAAAATAATTTTACACAAAACACATAAATCTAAATACCCAAACAAATGGTGGTCGCAGTAAAAATATCTCGGACGACCACGCCGACGTCTGAAGGTCTGTTTAGCTTTAGTGCAGGTCGGTCGGCTTCCCTCAGTAGCTCGAGATACGTGCGCCAGGACCTATGAAGTTCATTTGGCTCTGGCGCAACAGTGCGGGTGTGGGCGTGCCAGTCAATTTAACCCTGCAATAAGGAGGTGAGGCGAACGGATCAATCGAACGATGGGCCGATACGAGACTTCGCTATCGGCTGGCCACCGATAGGATTGAGGTGGTCATCGACTACATCCGGATGGCTCCTGCTATCGGCTGGTTACCAATAGATATTGGGACATTCTTCCATCAATTGGGGAGCCAACGAAGACGTGGATAAATGTCGACGAAGGACGTGATGACTTCGGGTGTAGCAAAAGTGAGATCCTGATCTATTGGCTACAGAGCCGATGGAGGCACCAAAGGATATTCAAAGAACAACAAAGCACGTGGGATCTCTCCTGGTTACCGACGGAAGCTGTATCGCTCGTTCATCGGCTGGAAAGCCGATGAAGGCAAATGCGAACTGGCAAAGAATCGTATAAAAGACACCGGCTGCAAAGCCGATGCTGCTCTAGATATGGCAGCACGAGACCCATTGCCTGTTGTGACGATGCCGCTAACACCGAATCTCGAAGATCGGACCTAACCGAGACAGTACGAGACCGAGGCCAACGGCAACGGGACGGTGGACGCCAGATCGGTCGTGCTGAAGTAAGGGCAAAGCGAAACCATCGGCTAGCTGAGCTGATGAGAGGACGTCTTTCTAAAGACAGGAGCGTATCGGCTGGATGGCGGATGCTCTTGGCGTGGCGCTCGAGGAAAGTCTCTGAAGACTGGTGCGTATCGGCCAAGGAGCTGATACGCTAGGCGTGGTGCTTAGGGTATAGATAACTCATCGGCTAACACTCCGATGAAACGCTGTACAGAGACCTATAGGCTTATAGCTCAATCTACTATCGGCGACCTCATAGATTGAACCTAACCGATGTAGCATGAGACCGACGACGACAGAGAGAGCTTGATAGACCGATAAACTTTACACAGACATGATGCGGTACATCCGATCTGTCTAAGATGTCGAACCTAACCGATGCAGCCTTAGACAAAGTGAGACATACCGGGATAGTGGTAGGACTTACCTCTTCACTGGAGATCGAACTTAACTGATGTAGCTCCGTATCGAGAGCCAGAACCCGCCGGTAAAAACCTAGATAAACTAGGGTAGTGATATGCCGAAGTTATATTGATCGAAGAATATGTTAATAATTTTATAGGTTTCCAGGGGTTTATATTTATACACTGGCATTACAGAGTCCGACGCGGTTACAACAACCATCGAACGTTATCTCCTAAAAATATAAAAGGAAAATATCTCTAGGGAAGTTAACTAAACCTTCCTATATAAAATACGATTTACATAGTGTTAACACCAAAATCTGGCGGATCCGATGGCGCTAAAGCCGATCGGCTGGGAGATCCGATGGGGCTAAAGCCGATCGGCTGAGAGGTCCGTTGGAGCGTTTAATGCAGCCATCGGCCGATGGAGATACTGAGACAAAGCCGATGGAGAACTGTAGAAAAGCCGATCAGATTAATAGAAGATTGGATCGGCTTGAAGACAGGGGATTGTCCAATCGGGATCAGGTCCTACAAGCCTGCGGGAAGGAAGGAGAAGGATCGGCTTGACTTAAAGAAGGTCCGATAGCTACAGTGGAGAAGCCGACCAGGTTACAGCAAAGGAAGGCTCGGTTACAAATTGGAAGTTTATTCAGATGAAACCGGGTTTGCGGAAGAGCCGTGGACTCCACGGTAGGGTGTTTATTTTTGTAAATTGTAACCTTACTCAATTAGGGAGGTTTAGCTGGTTAGTTAACTGCTTTAGGAATATTTTCCTTTGTTCTTACTAGAAAATAATGTCCAATGGTCGTAGACGCGTCGGACTCTGTCTGTAAATCCAAGGTATAAATATAGACCCCCTGGAAACATGTAACAGATCCCTCGATCATATTCAAATTCGGCGCATGACCACCCTAGTTCATCTAGGTTCTACCGGCGGGTTCTGGCTCTCGACGCGGGGCTGCATCGGTTAAGTCCGATCTCCGGCGAAAGGGTAAGTTCCACCACCATCCCGATATGTCCTGTTCTATCTAAGGCTGCATCGGTTAGGTCCGACCTCTTAGGCCGATCGGATGTATCGCATCACGTCCGTGCTGGACCTATCGGCCTGTTAAGCTCCCTCTGCCGTCGTCGGTCTCGTGCTGCATCGGTTAGGTCCGACCTACGGGGTTGCCGACGGTAGATCGAGCTTCAGGCCTATAGTCTCCTGCACGGCGTATCATCGGAGTGCTAGCCGATGAGTTATCCATGCTCTATGCTTCACGCCCAGCGTATTGGCCCCTCAGCCGATACGCATCAGCCTTTAGAGACGTCCCACGACGCGTAACGCCAAATGTATCGGACCTCCAGCCGATACGCACCCGTCTTCAGAGAAGCGTCCCCTCATCGGCTCAGCTAGCCGATGGGTTCGTTCTTATCCTTGCTACGGCATAGCCGATCCGGTGTCCTCCGTATCATCACCGCTGGCCCCGGCATCGTACTGTCTCGGTTAGGTCCAATCTTCGAGGTTCGGTGTTGATGGCGCTGCCACGGCGGGCGACGGGTCTCTTGCTGTCATATCCGGAGCGGTATCGGCTTTGCAGCCCGTGCCTTCTTGAGCTAATCATCGCCTAGACCGCATCCGCTTTCATCAGTTTTTCCAGCCGATGAATCACTGTTCGGCTGTCCGGAGGGATCTTGTGCGCCTCGATATCCTCTAAGCACACCCTGGTTCCTCCATCGGCTCTACGGTCGACCGCTCGTCGACACTTGTCCATATCGGCTCCCCAACCGATCAAACAGCATCCCGAATCTATCGGCAGCCAGCCGATAGCGAGCGTCTGTATCGGACCCGCTCATCTCACCTCCTTGTCAATTGCAGGGTCAAATTGACTGGCACGCCCGCGAACCTCGAGACCTAAGGACCTACACTGGAGACAAGCAGACCTTCCAGGCCTTCGCGTGATCGAGTCGCCGTCCCTCTCCGGTCGCGGGATTTTTTGGCGGCGAGCATATAGATAAAATACCCTACTGTGATTTTCACGGCTCCTCCTCATACTCGGTCTCATTTGAATAATCTTCTATTTTTTGACCGAATCTCTCATTGCTTCATCCGATCGGCTTACTCCCTTTAGCAACCGGACTCTTCTTTTACTTCAGTCGATCTTTTTTCAACCTTTCTCTGGACTTTCTAAATTTTAGCGTTAACAGGTGACTAACAGAATACAATCATATTTAGACTTTTTCATAGGATTAAAAGACTGATAAAATTAAATAGGCATAGAAATTAGATAAGAGATTATTACCATTTCTGTAGTTCACACTCTCCATGCCCTAGCCTTGCCACCATCACTCCTCTAGTTCAGGTGCATGGAACTCAGCACTATAGATCTGGCCACCATGAGTTCAGTGGCCATCGTGTCTGACAACCATAAATTTGGTTTCTAAATCTAGTTACCCTAACCTCAGGGGCTTAGGAGGAGCACAATGAGCTTGGATCTAATACAGGAAGAAGCAGCAGGCACAACTCCAGTATGGGAGGAAGTGGCATTAGGAGGAACAGTGAGCCCACATGGGGAGAAGTGGCACAGAGCCTACACAGGGATGAGTGTTGATAATTAACAAACACTTACTAGAAAGAGTGGCAAGCATGCATGGAGAGGTCCATCCCTCTCATTTTCCTCCTAGCCAATGCTGCCTTCAACTCCCTCAGCCACACCATCACCACTGTCCACTCCCTCTCATCCCACTTGCTGCTGCCACCACCCTAAAGGGGTATGCCCTGATGGCTAGGGAATCAAATCTAGCATCCTCTGCTTAGGGTTATCAAATCTAGGCTACCACGCTGCCTCCGCTATGTGCTAGGAGGAAATGGGAAGCTAATGTCCATGCATGTTGGTGGCGGATGGATCTACATAAGATCGCTCACAAGAAGCTTGTCTACAACAGTGATTGACAGAACAATCTCATCTACGATGGGAATGGTGGCGGCTAAGCAGCGATGAGCTAGGTTCTTGGGTGCTAGGATTTTTTTAAAAGTTTTTGTTATAATTACCACATTTCGTCCTATTGAGCAATTGCCTGCAAATATGGAATTATTACTGAAGTTTCCATAAGTGGACCACTTGTCATAATCATTTCTACGTGAAGCTTGTTTTACACGGGCCCTAGATTATGCTGGTAAACATCTATGGAAACACGTTATATAAATGTTTTTTGTACGGGTGTTTGTTTTCCTTTCCATCTACTCTCGTTCTTCTAACATGAAAACCCAGCTTATCTTATGTCTCACGTACTCCTATTGCTCTCTAATAAACCATTATAATTCTATATTGGATTTTTTAAAAAAATTGTCCTAAAATATATTGATTGATGACAACATCTTCTTATTTTTCTCCAATCAATTAATGTGGCATTTTTCTTTTTAGTTCCTAATAAGCATAGTACCATAACATAGGAATGGAATGCGGTTCACAATTTTGGAAGGAAAAAGGAAATTATTGGAGGGTACCGTAATTCAGAAATTTTATTTTGAATTTTGAAAAGATTTGTGCTCAATTGTAACAAATTTGTACTAAATTCAAACAAAATCAAAATTTTACTGGAGGGTCATCCTAGTATGATGTACTGTTAGACGCAAATTTTCAGGAATCTGTTCCAAAATTGTGAAACTATTACAGATAGATCAATTGATTTTTGTAAGTTATATCATCTTATCTCATCACATTGATCATGCCATTGTTTTGTATATTTATATATTTATGTGCTTGTAAATGTCAATTCTTGACCAATTGTTTTTAAAGAAAAGAGACTAAATACTACTCCTTAATATAACTACCTTTATATTTAAATGTTATCTTAACTATAGCTACTTACTTAGAACATGCAAAAGATACTTTTATCCTATTACTTCTCATGCTATCTGTGATAGGCCCCACCATCCCACTAGTCTTTAAGATCCACACTCCACAAACAATATCCCTAATTCTCATCACTCCATCATGCATTTTAGGTTTTTCACTCCAATCCTTAAAACCTCCAAAACACTCCTAGGTAGCTACTTCTTTTGTAAAAAAAAAAAGGCTTCATTATTTGCTAGGAATATGAACAAACACTATTTTTATAATGAAAATAATTTACATCTCTGGCCTTTGCCAACAAGCACAGGGCCAATGAGTAAAAAAAAGACTTAAAGTTATGGGACAAATCTCCATATCTCTACTGATGATATCTAATTGAAATACTGAATATAAAACACGTAAATTTTATTATGATATTCTATTGGAACTACACCATCAAAATAGAATAAAAGACCCCTGGCTAACGATTCCAAGAGTGTAGCTTCACCGTGCAAAGTATCCTGCTCTTCTGAAAGAATAAAATATTAAGAAAGGAGCCAGGTGGAAAAAAAAGAAGATAAGCTACATTGGGTTACATATTTTTGTTATTGAAAACTATATCATTACAATAATACCAAACTGACTAACATATGGCACTAAATTCCAAAAAAATCAATTTTTTAAATGGTTCAGGCACTCTCCTCAACCAATTATCAAAAATATTTTTAGCATTTTGGGAGGGGATGTTGAAAGAAAAAAAAGACACATCACCAAACACAATGCTTGACATGGTAATTAAAGAAAAGATGTAGTATGATCTCATTTTTATGTCAATAATAATAATAATTTATTCCCTCTCAATTTTTTAGGAAGGTTATTTTTGGTTAGAATTACTTTTTTTAACTACATAATGACTTTAACTTTTAATGGTATCTTTAGCTTCTATAAGATCCTATTCTCACACTAGAGTTCATGATCACATTATACATAGATTTAACCGAAAATTAGCTGTTTTTTAGCAACCATGTAAAACAATCCTCTTCATTGGACAAGGTTATATCCATTAGACGATGGATTAAATCATTCCACTTGGCTAGTTTGATTCCAACAATTGCCTGTCTAAAAAAGATATTCAATGGTATTATACTCATAATCTCTGCCAAAGATGATTGTTTCCTTCGAGCCATATTGTAAACGGAAGGGTATTGCTCTTTGAAAGGTGAGGCCCTAACCACATATCCTTCCAAAATCATATCTTTGTCTCATTGCCTTGTTTAAAGGACCCATATCGAAAAAAGTGATATTTCACTCTCATTAAACCAGTCCAGAATTGAGAAATCCTGGGTTTATGCGATTTCTGGGAGAGGGGTTTACCCTTCAAATACTTCCATAGCAAACTTTGCCAAAGTCCTTCACCATTAATCAATTGAAATTGTCATGTGCTTAACAATCATTTATTCTTAATGTCAAGGTTTTTGACACATAGTCCTCCCTGATCTTTTGGTATACAAATGTTTTCTCATTTAGTTAGTCTATGCTTCTTTCTTTTTACTGTTACCACACTAGAAAAAGTAGGATTTGTAGTAATGTAATTTTTTAAGCATAGCCCAAGCTATTATAAAGAAGTACAACAAGAACATGGGTAGGCTCCAAAGAACTTAATTAAGGACTAGTCCCCATCGTAGGAGTTGTTTTTGCCCTTCAAAGTAATGAGTTTTCTCTCAAATATATCCACTACCACCTTTCAATCAATATTTCGGAGTTTTTGTAGTGGATGGGGATACCTAGGTATCTGAATGGAAAATAACCAGATTTCTATGTTTGTCCTCTATTTTCTTAGTCTTCCCAAAGCAGAAAATATGAAAGTTTATTTTCAGCCCAAGAGTTGCTCAAATACACTTCGAATGACCTTCAAATTTTTTTGCCTATTGAAAGTCATGTTGAAGAAATAACATTGTATCGTTAGCATATTGGAATATGGACAATCCATCAATCCATCATCCACTAAATAAAGTATAGATTCGTAGCTAAAAATGAAATCTTATTTGAGACCGAGTGAGCAGCAATTTGCGAAGCCTGTTTATGGTCTACTCCCTTTGTACTAGAAAAATCAACTTCTAGGTTTGAATCTGGCGTAGCTTATGTCTAGAATCGTAGATAGAAGTTTTTTTTTTTTTGACGGAATCCAATAGTCTAGGAAACCGTTAAACACTCCAATAGGCGCTTCTCACGTTCTTTGGATTGTCGCCAAATAGAAATCTCGATCGATTATTCAGCGAACTCGAATATGCTATGATCCAGACACGGAGTCCATCGATGCAACTGCTCTCGTATGCCCCTCGGTCACTATGAACAGCTTGTCGTAGTCCCGGATCACGTCGATCGAGTCAATCTCCGCTCCTTCGTCGTTCATGATCAGCGTCTTCTTCGCGTCAACTTTCAGTTTCTCCTCTCAAGAAAAGGAGCAGAAATCATCGTTTAGTTCGAGCTGCACAATGTTGCCATTGCAGCAAGATTCGGGTAACTGGTGCTACGTTCGGTTTCTGAATTCACCTATGATGGTTTTGAAATCTTCCATGGTGCCGGGAAGGTTGATCAGCTTGCCGGCTTCTGAGCTACGGCTCCTGACGAATGGATGGCCCTTGTATATGCTTACCCGTGGCGAGTGCGCGCTTTCTGACCTCGTGCTCGGGAGCCGCCCTTTCCGGCTGTCCCCCAGCGAGCCGATCTCCCGGACGACGGCCGCGGCAGCAGGCGACGGCGAGTCGACGATGGTGACCGGGTGTGCGAGCCCGCGCTTCTTCATGAGCGCCCGCAGCTAGTCGGGCGACACCGCCGTCTGCCGCGGGGAGGCGCCGGAGCCGGAGCCGTCGTCGAGGTTGGCCTTGTCGACGCTGGCGCCGTTCAGGACGAGGAACCTGGCGACGTCGGCGTGGCCCTCGGCCAGGGCGACGTGGAGCGCCGTGAAGCCGTCGTGGTCCTCCGAGTCGATGGCGAGCCCGTGCTTGAGGAGGTCCCGGAGCGTGTCGAGGTCGCCGTGGCGCGCGGCGAGGCAGAGGAGGTCGCCGGCGGCGTGCGGGCTCGAGACGCGCGAGAAATGGTACAGGATGTTGAAGATCTTGTGGTGCCTCGCCGCTATGGCATTCCACAGCGCCGTGCTGACCTGCGCGTCTGCAGACATCATCACATCACGCGCCATTTGTGGCCTCTTTCTTGTCACGATGGATGAAACGTACGAGATGGCGCGAATTGTGAGGAGATTTGCGATGTTTTAACCTGTGATGTTTGCGTTGCACGCGTGCTTGAGGAGAACTAGCACGTAGTCCTCGTACCTCTTAGATGCTGCTATATGTTGACAAGAACAGGGTCCAAATTAGTAATTCGATTCAAATTTTGAATTCAAGTCCAAAATTTAAATTTTGAATTTTTTTTTTGGTCGTGACTGATCAAAATTCAAGTTTTTTTTTATCCGCAGTAGGTCCAGTAATTCTCTCAAAGTCTCACCAGTGCTGTTCTTCCCTTGGAGTCACCAACGTCAGGGTCCATTCCAACCTTGAGGAGATCCTCAAGGAAGCTGCTGTTCCCGGTGGCCGCGACCGTCAGGAGATTGCACGGTATGTTGCCGTGGTTGTACTCGCCGGCGTCCTCGCCGAGCAAGTCCTCGACCTTCATGTCATGCATCTCGATCTGATGCTGCATGCAACGACGACGACACAGAAACCATATCTCAGTTCAATTTGGTCGGAATTAATGGAGTCTGAACCGTAGGTGGATGTGTCACCACCTTGAGGAAGCTCTTGATGATGACGACGCTGTCCTCGGGCTTGCTCTGCATGGCCTCCTTGAGCGCGGCCTGGCGCAGCCGCAGCAGCTGGCTCAGCGTCCGCGTCCGGAACGTGAAGCTCTGCGGCCGGTCGCTCAGCGCGCTCACCTCGCCGAACATGTCCCTCGTCCCCAGCGTCGCAACCACTTGCTCCCCCTCGCCGTTGAAGTAGATCGCCTCCACCTCGCCGGAGACGACGTTGCACACGTCGTCCGGCGCCTCGTTCTGAAAGATCACGTCCTCTTTCGGCAGTATGTATTCCGACTTCATCCTCATAACGTGCACATACACACGAATTAATCCTCACGGTTTGTCTGAATCCTCTCTCTGTTTGTCTGAATAGAATTGAGTACGGTTAATGTAAGCTGTAAGCTTTGTATATTATCCTTAGGAATATTGGATACATAAAATATAGATGAAGAGCTGGATAGACAGTCCTGAATACTATACAAGTAGATTCAGTCATACCATACAAGAAAGTTTATGATTCAACCATACCATATAAGTGGGATCACGATTAGACCATACCATACTAAAGTATTATATTTACTAAATCTATCACTCCCCCATAGTCAGAGCATGAGTACAGTGAACATTGAGACTGAATCTAAACTCCGTGAAGACTGATGTCGGTAAACTTTTGGTAAAGATATCGGCGTATTGAGAAGTAGTAGGAATATGGAGGACATAAACTTCACCAAGGACGACGCAATCTCAAACGAATTGAAGCTCAATCTCAACATGTTTAGTTTGTTGGTGCTATACGGAGTTGGTAAAAAGATAAACGACACTGATATTGTCACAGTAGACGATGGTGACACAACGTAGGGGGCAATAGAGCTCCTCTAGTAATTGTCGCAACCAACAAGTCTCAATGACACCATTAGCAACAACCCAGTACTCAGCTTCATCACTGGAGCGAGAAACTGTCTGTTGACGCTTGGAGGACCAGGAAACAAGATTATCACCAAAAACACACCGTAGCTCAAGGTGGACCAATGAGTATCTAGACAACCGGCCCAATCAAGATCAAAGTAGACAACAAGATCAGCTAGTGCAGTACGATATAGATGAAGACTAAGCATCAAGTACCCTAAAGATAGCACAGAATGTGCTTCATGGCAGTAAGATGATGTTCTCTTGGGTCATGCATGAACAGATAGATCTGCTGAATGGCGTAGGCAATGTCCAGACGAGTGAATGTGAGATTCTGCAAGGCACCAGCAATATTGCGATAATGTGTGGGGTTAGAAACCGGAACACCATCGACAGACAATTTGGAGTGAGTGTCGATAGGTGTACTGCATGGCTTGCAGTCACGCATGCCAGCACATTCCATAATATCCAGTGTATAGTGCAACTGTGAGAGAAACAAACTTTCATCTCGACACTCAACTAAAATCCCTAGAAAATGATGAAGAGGACCTATATCAGTCATAGAAAATTTCCGTTGAAGAGCTGCAATAATGTTGTTGAGAAAATTCTATGACAAGGCTGTAAGAACAATATCATCAACATAGAGAAACAAAAAACGATGTTAGCACCGTGGTGATAAATAGATAGAGAGGTGTTTGTCTTCGCAATAAAACCAAGAGAGATGATGTAAGAAACAAAACGACTGTGCTAAGCACGAGGTGTCTGCTTCAATCCATAGATTGATTTGTTCAACCAGCAAACATGGTTGGGTCTGGAGGGGTTGACAAAGCCAGAGCTTCACACAATATACCGTCTCAGTCAAAATACCATGAAGGAATGCATTCTTGATATCCAATTGATGAATAGGCCAAGAGTGAAATAGCGCCAAGATAAGAACCATTCGAACAGTGGAAGGCTTAACCACTGGACTAAAAGTCTCCTCATAATCAATCTGGAGTCATTGAGTGAAACCACGAAGAACCCAACAAGATTTGTAGTGATCAAGAGTGCTATCGGGCAAATACTTATGATGATAGATCTACTTGTCAGTGACAATGTTAACACCAGCTAGGCGAGACACAAGAGTCTAGGTGTCATTAGCCAGAAGCGCACCAAACTCAGCTTGCATAGTAGCCCCCGGTTAGGATCGAATAGGGTTGTGTGGAAAGTCTGCAGAAGTGGAGAGAGGACTGCCGTGTTCAGGTTGAGGCGATCAACAGGCTGGACAAAACCAGCCTTGCCACGTGTCCGCATGCTATGTGCATTGTTGATCAGCACAATTGCTTACAGGACAGTGGTAGAAGTGCGCCTAGTTCTACTAGCAGCGACCTGGCATGAGATGTCAACAGGGGCAGCAGAACCGGGTGCAGTGGAGGCCTGTGCTGGCACCCGCTGAGCATGCATGGCCGGTTGGGTGTTGACGTCAGCAGGTGCAAGGGGTTGCACGCCTGCACTCACAAAAGAGCTGACCTGCTCGACGTGAACAGGAGCATGTACGTCGTCGACAACCGTGGGAGGCAGAGTACATTCAACTACAGTACTATACCTGATGGGCAAAGTAGAGGAATTATAGGCGCTCAAAAAATTCAAAGTGTGTGGATCCAAACGAAAGGTGGACATCTTGGAGAAGGGAAAAAAGAATTTATCGAAGATAATATGTTGAGAGATGATGATCCTATTGAAGTGGAGATCGAGACACCGATAATCTTTATGATCAGTGGAGTAGCCTAGGAAGACACATAAGGATGAGTAAGGAGAAGGTTTATGTGGTGTGGTAGAGGAAAGATTGGGGTAACACGCGCAACCAAACACACGATGGTGAGTGTAGGAGGAGTGAGTACCACAGAGAGCAAGGAAGGGCGTCTGGCCACCTAGAGTCTTAGTGGGGGACAATTAAAAAGGTAGGTGGCAGTGTGAAGTGAGTTAGCCCAATAGATGGGAGAAAGGCTAACCTAGAACAAAAGGGAACGCACAATATTATTGATAGTGCGAAAAGTGCATTCGGCTTTTCCGTTTTGCTGGGATGTGTATGGGCACAACAGGCGAAGGACTGCACTATTAGAGAGGAAGAATGTGCAAGATGAGGAATTGTCAAATTTCTGGCCATTGTCACACTAGACGGCCTTATTCTGGGAGTTAAATTGTGTGCGCACATAGAAGAAGAAATTGGACAGGATGCCAAAGGTGTCAGATTTGAGGCAAAGCGGAAAGGTCTAAGTATAGTGAGTGCAATCATCAAGAATGACCAAATAATATTTGTAGCCAGGCACACTAAGAAATGGAGATGTCCAAAGGTCACAGTGGATTAAGTTGAACTTATTGGTAGCTCTAAAGTGTGACTCACGAAAAGAAAGACGCATATGGTGACCTAACTGGCAAGCATGATAAATATGATTAGCACTAGATTTATTACAATGAATGGCATTAGAACTGATAAGTTTGGACAAAGCTGAGTGACCAAAATAACCAAGACGATGATACCACAAGATAGTGGACATGAACATAATGGCAAGGGCAGGTGTGCTGGTGGATAGGAAGAACTGGTAGAGATCACCCATGCTATTACACCTGGCGAACACACTCCGAGTTTGGAGATCCTTCACAAAAAGGCTAAAAGGGTTAAATTCAATAGAGCAATTATTGTAGATGGTAAATCAACGAGCAGAAATCAAATTCTTGATAAGGTTAGGCACAACTAAGACATTATTAAGAAATAGAAAATGATTAGGTGTAGAAAAAGAATATGATCCAGTGGAAGTAACAGGAAGCAAAGCCCTATTACCAACGATAATTGATAAATGACTAAACAAGGAAGGAGGACTTGAGGAAGATAGAATTTCAACACTGTGAGCTATATGAGAGCCGACACTGGAGTCAGCGTACCATTCAGTAGTCTACGGTGTAGAGGTCAGACTCATTTTGTCGAAGTTGCTGGCAAGTGAGGCTTGATCCTAAGAACCCCCATCATTGGTACCCACGCGGGCGGTTGCTGGGGCAGAGCAGATGGAACCGAGGCGGCCATGTTCGACGTCCACGTGAGCTACTGCGGAGGCAGAGCTGCTACTAGGAAGGAGGATGCCAAAGCTGCTGCTAGGAAGTAGAACACCGGGGCACCAGAAACTCTCCCGTACTGGAAGCCAGGCGGTGCGCCAAAGCTGAACGGAGTGCCGAAGCTAGGTGGAGCGCCGAAGCCGGGGACGCTGTAGAGCGGCGTGGAATGCAGCAACATGGTGAAAGCGGACGAGGGTTTAGGCACTGGGTGCGGCGATCGAAGGAGATGTCCAGGAAGAGGCCCATAGGTATGAGGCCATAGCTGGACAGTCCCTGCCCAAGAATTCCTGAAGGGCGCAATAGGCAGGGCGTCGACCAAGATGCCTGAGCGAGAGGAAGAGCTACCGTTGCGGGAGTGGTTGTTCATCTTCCCACCGTGGCCATGACGACGGTTGTTGCCACCATTACCGCCGAAGGAGCCACCATTGCTAGGAACACGGGTG
Source organism: Oryza coarctata (assembly GCA_030770085.1). Taxonomy (NCBI): domain Eukaryota; kingdom Viridiplantae; phylum Streptophyta; class Magnoliopsida; order Poales; family Poaceae; genus Oryza; species Oryza coarctata. The sequence continues at coordinate 15,401,106 of CM061471.1, forward strand.
GGGGTACAGGTGAAAGGCGTAGGTGCCGCGATGAAGGCAGGAGCAAGCACATCATCAGCATCGGCCACCCTGTCTTCAATATCGATTTCCTCGAGGAGGAGCATGGTGAGAATGGCCTGAAAGGTGGGGAAGGAATGCTGCATCTTCAAATTTGACACCATGTGGTGAAATTTGCTGTTGAGGCAGCGAAGAAGGGTGAGCATGAGCATGCAGTTACCGATGGGGTCACCGAACTCAGTTAAGGAAGCCGCCATCGTCTCGAGGCAGCGGCAAAAATCAGTGATGGTTTGCCATCCTTTCTTGGCAGTGTGAAACTCGGCAGAGAGGAGAAGGGCATGCAACTCGCTTTGCTCGAGGAACTCGTTCTCCAGGAAGCACCAGGCAGCACGAGCATGGGGGTTGCGGGGCATCGCGGATTGCTGTAATCATTGGAGATGGCGTCGTAGATCTAAGTGAGGACAGTACAATCCATCTAAACCCACGTAGGACAATCAACATTGGCGACATTGGTGAGGACATGGTCGGTGAGGGAGTATTTGCCAAGGACGATAAGGAATAGGATACGCCAGCGGCCGTAATTGTTGGTCGCCCGATCCAACACCATAGGCATGAAGACCTAAATGTTGAGGATGGAGATCGCTTGAGCGTGGATGGCAGCGTGAGCAGCCTCGTAGGTGTCGAGGATAGCGACACGATTGGTCATGGCTTTCTTGCAGGTCTCCTCGGCAGCACGGATCTCAGCATCGGTGGCCATGGGAGTGGCGACGACAACAAGATTGGGAGATTCGGCGGTCGACGAGGAGGGCTTCAGGAACAGCGAGAGAGAGGGTGGCCGTCGAGTAGAGCTTAGCGATGGCGCGAGGTAGGCAGTCGGCGAGCAGGGACTGGGCAACTGGTGAGGAAGGCTCAACGACAGCGCGAGGGAGGGCGGCCATTGGGCGGTGCTCAACAATGGCACGAGATGGACAGCTAGCGAGCAGGGATTCGACAAACGGCTAGGGAGGCCTAGCGATGGCGTGCGAGAGAGAGGGCAGCAACAGCGTGAGGGAAGGTGGCGACAACGCAAGGAAGGACAGTCGGCGAAAAGAAGTTCAGCGACGGCGAGGTTTATGAAAGTGTTAGGAGTTCATCTCTAATACCATATAAACTGTAAGTATTGTATTTTATCCTAAGAATGTTAGGTATATAAAAGATAGGTGGGGAGCTGGATAGGTAAGTCCGTATACTATACAACTAGATCAAGTCATACCATATAAGAAGAATCATGATCCAAACATATCATATGAGTAGAATGACGATCATGACGGGGAGAAAGAGGTACTCGCAGATGCGGCAGCTGGTACATGAGCTGCTGCTGGTTCAGGCTCTCTGCCCTGAACTTGAGGCACATGTAGGCCTGTATCTGCTGCTTCAGCCTCGGCGGCAGGTGGTTCCGGCCCACGAAGTTCGAGGCAGCACGAATGCTGTTCCTCTGCGAATAAAAAAAATTAAATTGGTTGGTGCATACTTTGTTACAATTGATGAATAAGATGTTACGAATTCCATGGTGCGGCGGGTGACCTCGACGACGAGGTTGGCCATGTTGCCGATGAGGTAGGCGGTGAGGCCGAGGTTGAAGAGCATGTAGAAGATGTTGAAGATCATCTCGACGGTGTTCTGGGCGTGCATGTCGCCGTAGCCGACGGTGGTCATGGTGGTGATGGACCAGTAGACGGAGGAGGTGTAGCGGATCCACAGGCTCGCCTCCTGGAAGTCCGGGATCACCGCGCCGATCCATGCCTTCTCCCTGTGCGGGTACCTGTCCGCGAGCAGGTAGTACAGGCACCCCACGCAGTGCACCAGGAACAGCGTCACCTGCGAAGTTCAGACAATGTTCAGTAAAAATGCCATTTTTTTTCCCTGAAAGATTTCATTTTTTTTCCCCCTGAAAGATCAGGATGGCATATGGATCGATGTTGCTTACCGCGATGAGCCGGGCGCAGTGAATCCATAAGTAGTTGAACCTGATGTCCTTCTCGAGCCTGATAGATCAATCAACTACGTGTGGTTAGATTTGATCATGCATTTCGCCATTGCTGAGCAGTTAGAGTTCATCGCATGTCATTGGCACACATATGTTAGGGTGTTGTTTTTACTGTGTTTACCTCGTGAAGAACTGCTTGACCTTTCTGAGACGCCATAGCCGGAGGATGCCGAGTAGGCTGAAGGCAGGGCTTTCCCTGACCTCGCCGGTGACGATGTACGCAAGGCCCTCGCACGGGATCGTCGAGGCCACATACATGATGAAAATCGTCGAGAGATATCTTCATGTGCACAACAAGTTTGCATCATTGCGGTGTTCAAATAATCAAAACGACCGAACACAGGAGAAAACATAAAAAAGAAAGAAACTAAAAGAAAAGAAAATGAACATTTCTCTAATCACTTTCAGACTTCAGTGGAACAGAAATTCTAAAGCAGTGGGCATGTCAATGATGCTATCTTGGGCATATCTCTCTGATGGACCATTATCGTTGATCTGTAAAGATAATGTACTAGCTAACAAGAATCTCTAATCCACCAAAAGGAAACAGAACCCACTGCAGATTTGATCACGACATTGTCCATTTTGGCGTATCCTGAAGCTGCACCCCATATGACATCACATTTCTCAGCACCTACTACTACTAGCTGCTCGTGTTTTGCACCAAAAACTTCAGAAATCTCAGTCAATACGGTGTAGGGCCCGGTTGCATTATTGTCAATAATGCAGTCATCAAAAAGAAAAGAAATATTAATGACGCAGTTCTGTTTGGGCCCCTTTCTGGTTTTGAAGCCATATTTCTTCCCCTTTTCTTGTTCATATAATACATTGATCTGTACTGTATTTCTGTAGCAGCTAGCTGCTTCATTGATCAAAGTGTTGCCACGTAAGTCATGCCATGAAACTTCTCTAGCATACTGTCACCACTAGGAATTTAAACCACAGCATCCGTCATAAATACTTGTAGCGACCACTGAGTCAGCGGCTACCTAGTATGGAACTTCACATGAACAAGATCAACCGGATGGCTTTGCCTTAACGGCACAAGCTATCCCCATCAGGCAGTAAATGATCAGAATGGAAAATTGGTAGCTCGACTAAGACTAGGCTGGTATTAAAAACCACGTAATGCACTTGCCAGTTTTCTCACCAAAAGGATAATGCACAAGTAAAACTTTTTTAGATAAAAATATGATTATATCACTTATCTCCGTCCTCTTCATCTAGGATGCACGAGAAATACTATCATATTTTCTGAAACAAGCAAAGCAAGAGTAACGTGGCAATCAAACGTTGCGAGCTTAGGTGATGAGATGAGCATGGAGACGTGCGTACCTCGTGGCTATCCTCCTGTCGCGGACGAGGAGCTGCGTCCTGGAGTGGATGTAGGCGACGAAGAAGGTGAGGACGATGTCGACGGCGAAGACGCCCTTCGGGGAGGCGTTCATGAACGCCACCTCGAATGAATACACCACGCCGAGTACGCCACCAGCACCACCATGAACGTGTCCCAGCACGTAAGCAAGCAACAACAAGCACACACCTCAAGTTAAGACGAGATCCATGGCGCCACGGCGAAGCATGCAAAAGAGAGCTGAGAAGAGATGGTATGACTGACCTGCATCTGGAGTCGAGAGGCGAGATAACCGGCTTGTCGTTGTGGCCGGCATGGCCGGGCTGGGCATGGCCGCCGGCCAGCACGCCGAGAGGCAGCAGGATGAGCTTGCACAGGTTCCCGAGGATTAAGGAGCCGGAGCCCTCGTCGCCACCGACGCTGCCGCTACTACTAGCGCTCTCAAAGCCCGAGGTCTTCATTGCTCAGAGTACCAAAAGACGTGCACACGGTGCAGCTAGATGGCCGGCCGGGGCCGGAGAAGAGAACTAGAGATATATGCAAGTTACAACGGGATGGAGCCAAGAAAGGCAAAAGCAAAGCGAGAATCAGATCAAGCTAGAAACCCAAGCAAATAATGGAGGCGACATCAAAGTATCCTGCATCCATCCATCCATCCATCATCCATCAATAATGGAGTGAAGGTAAAGGGGAGGGAGGGTGCAGTGGGTTACCGTCGGGGAAGACAGTGACAAGGCTAGCTCAAGGGCCGGGCGGGCCGGTCCGTATATATCTCGAGCGTGCGTTGGTGCATGCACCGTGCAACAACTGGTGACGGTGCGCACGCGCGAGCGACCCAGTGGTGTGGTTGTGGCCGAGAGAAATCGCCGTGGGGTTCGCATGCTGCACTGAGGAGCTCATCGTATATAGCTCGCTGCCGTAGCAGCCGCGCATACAGAATGTTCGCTGATGCGGAGAGATGCTTCAGGTTCAGGTGATTGGCCGCTGCGATGACTACCTGTGTGTACACCTGTAGGTATCAATTCTCTCTCAGGCCTCTTTTTTTTTTCGTTTGGAGTTTTGCAGATGAGGAATTGATTGCTGACAGCGCAGTCTCGACACTACGTTATCATGATCCCGAGAGAAAATGCAGTGTCGCTTCCCCAACGTTTATCACGAGTCACTAACGATGGCACGGTGATCTTCAGCAGATCAAGAGCTCCTTATTTTGATGGGATAAAACACTACTTCTAGCTAGTAAGTGTATACTCCTTATTTTGATGGGATAAAACTCTACTTCTAGTAAGTGTATACTGCACTATGGCAGTGAGGTCGGGGAATATAAACCATTTCCATTATCTAAAACTATCCTACACTTTTTCCCCGCTTACTGCAATATCAACCGACAGTTTGAAAAGTTTCTCCACTTTCGATGTATTTCGGGTTAGCTTTGTGACCATCAGGTAAGCTTTGTGACGGAGCGAGACTGCGAGATATATAGATAGCTTGTTCAGATCCCTGGCACGGTAGGTGATAAGGTGGTGGTTTCTCCTTTCTTATGCACAAGAGGTTGAATTATGTTGTTGTTTTGCATTGTCGGGATTACCGACGATTAGGACGGTTTACCATGACCTCCAAACAGCAGAGTGGGACGGTTGAGCCAACATTAGCCAAGAAACCAAGACGATGATGCAGCCAGAAGGCTCAGTACACTGAAAGAAGCTCACGTACTGGCCACAGAAGTGACTTTGATCATTGGTGGGAGCCGGTGAGATTGCACTCCTAAATTCCTAGTACCGCCTTCAATACGGGTCACATGATTCACACTGTATCATTCGTTCAGGCATTCAGCTCACTTTCAATCACACTGATGACTCTTCTGATGTCGGCGACGCACCAATTATTGCTGGGTTTGCCTGAAGTCCATCGCCATTGTCCTGGCCCAATTTGTTATTCAGATATTCAAGGCTTCAACCATGATTTTGTGAAGGTATAAACCCAACTGTAACAGATTGCGTGGAGTAAATTTGGTCAGAACTCAGAAGTCCTGATTGTACAGTACAACAGCAAAATTGTGCAATACTCTGTTTGAGTTAATTGGAGCAAGTTCACTAAACTACAATGTCAGTGTCAAAACTGTAAGAAACTGCAAACAGAGAAAAAATAGATTGGACTCGAAGTTGCAGTTGAGTTACATGATAGTTTCGCCACAAATTTACTCCTGGAATTGAGATGTCAGCACCAATCAAAAGTACGACTGAAATAGCCACTATCACCTATTTGATTGCCGTAAAGAATCTACAAATCAATGATAGGCTAAATTAAAGATGCAACCATACAGGTAAGTTAATTTTTGCCTTTGGTTCAGGAGTCATGATAACTTCACTTACAAAGATTAAATACCTTTTTCAAATGGGAAGGACACAAATCTACAGGTGAAGATTTCCATCAGAATAAAGCCCTACAAAACACATTATGCCATGATAGATGATTATCTGCAGCTAAAATGTTTAAAGCTCATATGGAATGGAAAATTATAAGTAACCTAAGCAGAAAAGGCAATGAGAGATGACAAGAACTTCAAAAAAAGTATCTCACGTAGCAATCTATATAATGAAGTGCAATAAATACAATAACATAAGCAACAGGCCTGTACAATATTGCTCCAGAGAGGAGATTGAGATCAACTTCCAACGAAAAAATGGCTTTGCCAATTTGAATAGTTGATGCTATGATAACTCTGCTGTTTACATAAACTCACTTGTTCAAACGTGTCAAGTTGCAAATGATATCTGAACCATCCTAGGGCTGCAAATACATATAGGTGCTCTCATTTATACATCAAATCCCGGCATGGCAAATTGTAAGGCAAATGTCTCCACCTGATTCCGGAGTTCAATAATGTCATTATTGTTCTCCAGACCTTTCAGGAAATTCTTCTGAAGCTTTCCATGCTCCTTCAAAACAATACTTGCTATATGTGCTGCCCTCATAAGGAATTCGGCCATTATCTCAAATTCACTCTCCTGGCAACCTCTAGTTGTCATGGCAGGAGTTCCTGCAGCATGATGATGAGAACAGGAAGAAATCTATTGTCATGTACATGTCATAAGCATTAAATGAACAACCAGTGTAGCGAGAACTAACCAATCCGCACACCTCCAGGAGAAATCGAACCATTATCTCCATATATTGGTGTTTTATTAAGAGAGATATGGCACGCCTCACAGACCTTCTCAAAGTTCTTCCCTACGCATATTTTAAGGAGCATGGCTAGATTAGAATTATGGAGACAAGCAAATAGCAGCACACTTAGGCTTAGTTGACACTGTTGTGTTTTTTGCCTGTTCTATTCTGCCAGGAAGCAGAATTTGTTGATCTGAATAATCTGATGAGACAAGCAAATAGCAGCACACTTAGGCTTAGTTGACACTGTTGTGTTTTTTGCTTGTATTATTCTGCCAGGAAGCAGAATTTGTTGATCTGAGTTATCTGATGAATTTTGTCTGTTTAGTAAGCACTAGCAATTATACCAACATAAAAAGGTTACACTGACACATACTCTCACTTTCTTAGGCTAAGCACCTATTCTGATGTTATAACTGAAAAAGGTGACATGATTTTCCAATCATTCATAATGCTATTATCTTAAGAGCATAAGTAATTAACGAGCAATTTGAAAACATAATATCAATTGTTTTTTGTCACACATGCTCATCTTCAGTAGTTTTTCCCTACAAAAATGACTCTTTATAGAGTTCAGTATAGCTAGTGCAGCATTTTATCTAAACAACCTAAACACTGTTCTAAGCATTGATGACCATAATGCTTTCAGCAAACAGCACATGCACGCTGTAATGCTTTTAGCCTGTTTTATGTAAACCGCATAACATAACCATATAGAAATATTTCAGTTTTCTGCTATAGTGATAATGAAGTTCCAAATGAAGTGTCATGGAGATAATACCTGTCAAGCCAAACGTTCTTAGGTCCCAGAGCACCAAGTGATTATCTGTGCCACCAGTAACCAGTCTGCATTTCCTCCTGAGCAAGGTCATTGCGAAAGCTTGGGCGTTTTTCTTGACTTGTTGTATATATGCTTTGAATTCTGGTGTGGCAACTTGTTTTAGAGCTATAGCCAGAGCAGCAATATGGTTATTGTGAGGTCCACCTTGCATTGAAGGGAAAACAGCAAAATTTATACGGTCCTCAAAGTCATACTGATCATTTTCGATGACTTGAGATAAAGATCCGTGCCTTTTCCTTAGATTCTTCCCTTTCCTGAAAAATATTATACCACCTCTAGGACCCCTCAAGCTCTTGTGTGTGGTTGAAGTAACAATATCACAGTAGTCGAAAGGATTTCGACATTCCTGCAAACGAGACAGGTAACAAAAATACAATCATCAATAGGGATTTATGTCGCACTATCTACACATTATCAACTAGTAATAGCGTAACTACGAATAACAATTGTTCACAAATAACAATACCGTATTGTTATTAAAGGCATTCTTACTTCTTCACCATTGGAAGTTACTGTTAGATCACTAGACCACTGGATTGTATATATATAAACCCGATCCCCTTGTGTACACTCGGGGTTTTAGTCTTACTGTATACATTTCTACATAATATTAAAGCAAATCTAGACATCCCCGACGCGATAGCTTTCTTATACCGGCGAGCCGACCTTTTCCTCCTCGTCGTCGACGTTTCTCCCCGTCGCCGACCTTCTTCCCGGTACTCTTCTCACTCTCTCGTCTCTGTTCCTTTCTTCTCCCCGTCTTTTCCATAGACACTTCCTTTTCTCTGTTCCACCTCTGCACGACAAAGCGACAGTCTCCATCTGCCTCTTTGTCTCACCTTGCACCCATCTCCGCCCTTCTTCTTGCTTCATCTATCCTTTCTCCTCTGACGCCGGCGCACCTCTGCGCTCGTCGTCTCTATCGGCTGAACTCGTCCACCCTCCTATCGGCTGGACTCGTCCACCCTCCTATCGGCTGGACTCGTCCACCCTCCATCGGCTGGAACCCTCTCTCGGTTCCTGCTTTTTCGACACGCTCAACGGTTCTCGGACGCGAACCTTCTTTCCTCACATCTGAGCCAATCTAACGTGTCCACGTGTCCACGGACACGAATCCCTGCCTCCTGGACGCGAACATCTTCTCTTCACGTCCGGCCCCTCTCCGCCTTTTTCGCGTCCGCTCCACTCCTTGCCTCCACGAGTCCACGAACGTGAATCTTTCCTTCACGAACATGAATCCTCGCACATCCGTGACCCAACCACTCTCTGACCTACCTACTCTACCACCACCTTTTCCTCACCTACTCCACTGCCTACTCCACATCAGCCAACCACTCCCTATCGGCTGGCCGACCCACTCTCTATCGGCTTCTCATCTCTCTGATTGGCCGATCTTTCATCTCATCGGCTTCCTCCCATCGGCTTCTTCCTCATATCAGCTAGTCCCTGTTCTTCTCTCGTCATGGCCACCGAGTCCGCCCTCAGCTCTGGCACTCTCCTAGTCGCCGAGTCTGCTCCGGCTCTCGGTGCCCCAGACCACACTTCGGGCACCACCTCGCCGATCTTCTCCCCCACTACGCTGCTGTGAACGTGAAATCTCACGTTCCTATCTCTCTTGACCTTAACGTCAACTATTCCAAGTGGGTTTTCTTCTTCAAATCACTCTGTGGAAAGTTCGGCCTACGGTCACATATCGATGGCTCCGCTCCACCTCGCCCCGATGACCCCCAGTGGGACATCACCAAGTGTTGCGTGCGCAGCTGGCTGCTCGGCTCGGTCGACGACTCTGTTCTCGACCTCGCCATGGACGATACCGACCCCACCGCCTGGGATCTCTGGGTGGCCATCGAACGGATCTTCCTCGCGAACAAGCAGCCCCACACCATCTTCCTCCTCAACGAGTTCCATTCCATGGTACAAGGAGACTCCTGTCTCCTCGTACTGCCAGCCCCTTAAGGTCAAGGCTGCTGCTCTCCGGGATGTCGGCCACCCTGTGGCTAACTCTCAACTCGTTCTTGTCCTTCTGCGAGGCCTCAACCCCTGCTTCTCAAACACTGCCAACGACATCGCCAACGCCACACCCCTTTCATCGTTTGCCCGGGTCCATGACATGTTAGTTCTTAAAGAACTCCATCTGGCCAACGACGAGAAGACAGTGGCCCACACCGCACTTCTCGCTGCAGCCGATAATGTCTGCCGAGTATCCTGCGCTACCGCTCCCTCCCGCGGCTCTGGCGGCCATGGCTCCAACCATGACAACACAGCCCGCACCGGAAAAGGCAAGGGCAAAGGCAAAGGCAAGAACTGGCAGGGTCCGATGCAATCACGACCTGCTTCAGTCCCTGCCCATCCTACCGGTCCCACAGGTCCGTGGCTCTGTTACAACCCCTGGGCACCCCAACCCTAGCCATACAACCCTATCGGATGGCAACTAGAGATTCTCGGTGTCCATCCTCAGGCTCATCTGGCATCGGCTCCCATTCTGCTGCCTCAGCCGATGCTACCAACACCACCCACCCAGTCGGTTTCCTCCTGGACCAGGCTGACCTCGTCGCCGCCCTCAACCAGATGACGCTCTAACCACAGCACCCTTGGGTGTGGACTCTAGGGCGTCTTCACACATGGCGTCATCGGCCGGTATACTTCGCTCCTGCCACCCCTCTTTCTCCCATTTTGTCACCATCGGCAATGGTCACTCTCTTCCTGTCTAATACCGAGATGACTCCTCTCTGTCTACATCCAGCACTAACCTTCCCTTACACAATGTTCTTATCGTCCCTTCCCTTATTCACAATCTTATATCTGTTCGCCAATTCACAAGAGACAACAACTAACCTCCCCCTTTGTTACCATCGGCAATGGCCACTCTCTTCCTGTCTAATACTGAGGTGACTCATCTCCGTCTACAACCACCACTAATCTCCCCCTTCACAATGTTCTTATCGTACATTTCCTTATTCACAATCTTGTATTTGTTCGCCAATTCACACGAGACAACAAGTGCTTAATAGAATTTAACGCTTTTGGTTTCTCTGTGAAGGATATCCCAACCCGACGACAGATACTTTGCTGTAATAGTGACGGAAACCTCTACACCATTCCCGCTGCGCCGTCCACTCCACATGCCAGCGTCGCCCTCTCCACCAACCTCTGGCATCTTTGCCTCGGCCACCTCGGTCCCGATGCTGTCGCCACCCTCCGTCGCAGCACCTCCATCCGATGTACCCACAGCAGCTCCACAGTTTGCCACTCGTATCAACTTGGCAAACATGTGCGTCTGCCTTTTTCTAGTTCTCTCTCTTGTACCTCGCGCCTATTTGAACTTCTACATTGTGATGTATGGACCTCTCTAGTTAAAAGTGTCTCCGGTAATCAATATTACCTTGCCATACTTGACAATAACACATACTATTGTTGGACTTTTTCGCTTATCAGCAAATCTAAGGTCGCCTCTCACCTCAGTAACTTCGCCACCTACGTTTTTACTCAATTCAACCTCCCCATCAAGGCTATACAAGCCAATAATGGTACGAAGTTCGTTAACCGTACCGTTACAACCTTCCTCACCTCGCAAGGCATCCATCTACGGCTCTCCTGTCCCTACACCTCTCCTCAGAACGGCAAAGCCGAGCGTATCCTTTGCACCCTCAACAACATAAGTCGTATTATGCTACTTCACGCCCACTTACCTGCCACTTACTGGGCAGAAGCTCTAGCTACCGTGACTTACCTCCTCAATCGGCGCCCATGCTCCTCCGTTCAAAACAACGTTCCATACGCCCTTCTTACCGCACGGCGCCCGACTACTCCCACATTCACGTCTTTGGGTGCCTCTGATACCCAAATCTCACCGCCACTGCTTCCCACAAACTCACTCCCGTTCCACCGCCTACATTTTCCTCGGCTATCCCTCCTCTCACAAGAGATACCGATGTCTCGACCTTTCCACCCGACGGGTCATCGTCTCTCGTCATGTCATCTTTGACGAGACATGCTTTCCCTTTGATCTGCTTCATCCGAGATCCTCCTTTAGCGATCTCGACTTCCTCCTCACCAACACCGTGCCGTTCCAGTCTCCTCCACCGTTCTTCCCATTGGCCCCCTCATCGGCCGCTGCTGAGGACTTACCTTTCACCTATCCCACTGCTATTCAATCTGATGTCCCACCCATCAGACCCCTATCGGCCCCACCACTCTCATCGGCTTCAGCCGATCCCATCCTTTTTCCATCGGACACCCCACTTCCATCAGCTCCTCAGCCTCCATCGGCTCCCCCCTCCCTATCGGCTGCTCCATCTCCATCGGACTGACCGGACCGATTGGCTCATCCGACTCTATTGGTTCAGGCCAATCTAGTTCCCCCCTTTCTTCTCGCCTATAGCCGCCGATCCAGAGCCGATGACACCTCCACCCAACCAGTTCTTCCCACCTCTACCACACTCCTATCGGCTCCCGTTCCCTCCACTCGCTCACAGAACGGTTCTCTCCGCCCCACCAAGCGCTACGGGCTCTCCGCCGTACACAACTCTATCTCGCCCATCCCGGCGACCTCTCGCTCCGCCCTGGCCAACCCTCAGTGGCGCGCGGCCATTGCCGACGAGTATAAGGCCCTAATGGACAACGAGACCTAGCGCCTCGTCCCCCGTCCTCCCGACGCCAACATTATGACCGACAAGTGGATTTTTAAACACAAGTTCCACACCAATTGCTCCCTTGCCCGTCATAAGGCACGCTGGGTAGTCCAAGGTTTCTCCCAACGCCCCGGTGTCAATTATGATGAGACTTTCAGTCCCGTCGTCAAACCCGCCACCATCGGGGTCGTCCTCACTTTGGCTGCCTCGCACTCCTGGCCGATCCATCATCTTGACGTAAAAAACGCCTTTCTTCACGGTCATCTGACGAAAACGGTCTACTGCCAGCAACCCCCAGGCTTCGTCGACCTCTCTCGTCCCGACGATGTCTGCCTTCTTCAACGTTCCCTCTACGGCCTCAAACAAACCCCTCGTGCCTGGTACCAGCGCTTTGCTGCCTATCTTCGGCACATCGGCTTCGTGGCCTCTGCGTCCGATAGCTCCCTGTTTACTCTTCATATCGGCTCCGCTACCGTCTATCTCCTTCTATATATCGACGACATTGTCCTTTCAGCGTCTTCGACATCTTTTCTCGACCAGATCATGGCCCGACTCCACTCCGAGTTTGCCATGACCGATCTTGGTCCTCTCCACCACTTTATTGGCATCTCCATCACTCGTTCCTCTCACAGGCTCTTTCTTTTCCAGCGCCAGTATGCCATCGATCTTCTCCAGCGTGCGGGCATGGCCGATTGTCACCCCACGGCCACCTCGGTCAACACTCGAGCCAAACTCTCCGCTGCCGATGGCGCACTCGTTGCCGATCCCTCTCAGTATCGGAGTCTTGCCGGGGCTCTCTAATACCTCACCCTCACACAGCCCGACCTCACGTACGCTGTCCAGCAAGTGTGCCTCTTCATGCACGCTCCGTACGAACCTCACCTCGCACTGCTCAAGCGCATCCTGCGCTACGTGAAGGGCTCGCTCCAGCGGGCTGCATCTCAGCTCCAGCCCCATCGACTCCCTCATCGCGTACTCCGACGCGGACTGGGCAGGCTGCCTCGACTCTCGACGCTCTACATCTGGCTACTGCGTCTTCCTCAGCGACACTCTAGTCTCCTGATTCTCAAAACGCCAGACTACAATGTCACGATCTAGCGCCGAAGCCAAGTACCGCGCCATCGTCCACGCCGTCGTCGAGTGTTGCTGGCTTCGCCAGCTTCTCCAGGAGCTCTGTGCACCCCTCTCCTCTACGACCGTCGTCTACTGCGACAATGTCAGTGCTGTCTACATGACCGCCAACCCGGTTCATCATCGACGCACCAAGCACATCGAGATCGATATCCATTTTGTCCGTGACAAGGTCGCATTAAGACAGGTTCAGGTGTTCCATGTACCATCGACGCACCAGTTTACCGATATAATGACCAAAGACCTTCCCACGCCTTTGTTCAACAGTTTTTGGTCCAGTCTCTGCGTCCGTTCCCTTCCGACTGCGACTACGGAAGGTGTTAGACCACTTGACCACTGGGTTGTATATATATAGACCCGACCTCTCTTATATACACTTAGGGTCTTTAGTCTCACTGTACACATTTCTACAGTTACTATACCAATCAAAACCTGATATTCCCTTCCTATATGCATATGCATTCTTGAACAATTAGGAATTTACTGTGCTACTCTAAGCAATCAAAACACCTGATATTTCCTTCCTATGCATATGCATTGTTGAACTCTTGTTCAGAGATAAGACATAGCAGTGCGTTTCAATGTTGAGCAAAACCAGTTACACTAACAATGTGAAACAGATTTTACCTTCGCTGCCACAAGGCCACTGATTTGCGCCATGTCGCACATGAGTATTGCACCACACTTATCAGCAACAAGCCGCATCCGTGCATAGTCCCAATCCCTTGGATACGAGCTCGCGCCGCAGATGAGAATCTTGGGGTGGAAATCAACGGCTTTCTCCTCTGCCTTATCGTAATCAATGTACCCAGTCTGCGGGTTCACCCTGTAGGAAAGGTTCTCGAAGAATATGGACGTGCCCGAGATCTTCTTGCCGTTGGGCGTGTAGTAGCCGTGGCTGACGTGGCCGCCGGACGGCGAGTCGAGGCCCATGATCCTGTCGTTGGGGAGAAGGAGCCCCGTGTACACGGCGAAGTTGGCGGAGGTGCAGGAGTAGGGCTGCACGTTGACACCCCAGTGCGCGGGGTCGAGGCCGAAGGCGGCGAGCGCGCGGTCGCAGCAGAGGCGCTCGATGGCGTCGATGTGCTGGTTCCCGCAGAAGTAGCGCGCGCCGGGGAGGCCCTCGGAGTACTTGTTGGTGAGGTGGCTCCCGAGAGCGTCGAGCACCGCGCGGCAGGCGTAGTTCTCGGAGGCGATGAGCACGATCCCTCCCGCCTGCCGGTGGCGTTCGCGCTCCATGAGCTCGTGCACGTCCGGGTCGGCCTCCGGGAGCGGCTGGCAACCCCACGCGCGCACGGCCGCGCGGCGCGCCTCGAGGCCTCCCGTCCCCATCCCCATCCCCGCCGCCGTCGCCCGCCGCTTCGCCGCGGGCGAGAGGCAGGAGGAGGAGCAGCACGGGGAGAAATCCTCGTCGTCGTCCCCCACCCCGAGCGCGCGGGGCGGGCGCGGGGGGCGCGGGCGCTTGAGGAAGAGCGGCTGGCCCATGAGGGAGAACCGCCCCTCGCCCTCGGCCTCCTCCTCCTCGGCGGCGGTGGCGGACGAGCCCTCGCCCGCGGGGTCGGGGACGAGCCGGAGCGGCGGCGGCGAGCGCGGGTGAAGGGCGAGGGACAGGTCGGGCTGATCCATCGGGACCCCTTCCCCCGCGGCGGGTTGCCTGGTCGTGCGATCAAGCATCAGCAACAGCGGCGTGGTCGCGGCGGCATTCGATTCGACGACGACGTTTGATCTCGCGGTGCGGCGCGTGTGCGTGGGCGCGCTCGGGCCAAACGGGCTGGTTGCGTTGCGAACTTGCGATGCGCGATTTGGACTCTGGAGTTGGAGGGGGCGCGTGGCTGGGCCAACTTGCGGGTGTATTGGTGGGTGGCGACGGCGGGATGATGACGTCAGTGATGAGGTGGCGAGGGGGGTTCGCATCGTACCGCATGCCTGGGCTTTGCCAGCGACGGGGTCCGCACGCGGGGATTGTCTGCGGCCGGCGGCGGTGCGGCCGTGGACTGATCGGGGAGGAAGGGGAAAAGTTCGATTTGACGATGATGGATTCGTGTGATATGATCGAGCGTTGTCCCTTGGATATGGCCGAGCGGCATTGCTCTTTTGTGTGGAATCCACGAAGAGCATGTCAACTTTTGTTCCAGCTACGAATACAATCGAGCGTAGACTTGTCCGAGCTCAACCTATCTCAGGCCTCTGCATTTCTATGGATTCGTTTGGGATTGAAGGTATAGCTTAAAGGAAAATCAGAGGAAAACTGAAGAAAGGTTCATGCACCACACATTCGGTTTTGAGGAAAAGTAATGAATTTGAATTTCTATAAAATATCATTCGGTTTATAAGATTGAAGCGTACAAACATTAAAGAAAATTTTATTTTTCTTTTCTATAAATTATAGAGAAAAAACATAGAAATTTTTTTATCCACCGTAACCTCTTCCTATTTATTATTTTTTATATTTCTATTGTTAAAATTCCTCTAAACCAAACGAGCCTCTAATTTTTCCTTTCCGTGGATGGAGGCAATCAAGTTACCTGGGTGCATGTGAAAAACAATATTTGTAAGCAGTGATGTACTTACTGATTGCTTATTCCATCTAACGTGTGATGTTTGTTTATTAGTGTTTCAAATCCTCTAAAAAAATCCTATGTTATTAATGTGTCGTATCCAAATGGATGTTTGTACAAGTTTTACGTGTTTTCTAATCATCTGTTTTGCATATCAACATGCAGGTTGTGCGGCTATCGTAGTATAAATGTTATGTGGTGATCTACTTTCACATTTTATTATAAAAAAATTGAAAATTTGGCCCAACTTTAAAACTTTTGCGTCTAATATCCTAACTAAGATGTTAATTCACAATCACAGAAAAAAACATGTTAATTCCCATATTCATAAAACAAATGTAATGATTCATTTTATTATCTTCTTAATAATACAATAGATCAAAGATAATATTTATTTTATATTTCTTCCTCTTCTTTCCCACATCTCCAGACTAATAGTGGTGCTCACTATGTGCTGGCATTCTTCCCCTTACCAAAATAGGCATGATGTATTACATTCGTGATGGTCCATAACATATGCTCCAAATATGAAAATGTTCCTCGAAAATCTTGGCATATATACTTACGTTGTGCCGTTGTTTTTGCAGTTGATTGATGATAGATTATTCTGACTTTATGATAATTATTTAAGGGCATACATGAATGAATTGAATATTAAAATGCTGAAAATAGATTTTTAAAGTATTCTAAGAAAAAATTATAATGTTTTCAAAAATTGCAGCATTTAAAAGGTTAGGAAGTATGATCGGTAATATAGGAGCTAGAGTAGCTGAAAAGAATGCAGTGCCACCTATAGATGTTGTTTGCTGCAATGCTGTTTCTCGCTTTTGTGCTCGGTTGTGAGCACGTGTTGCCATGCCAACACACGGCATGTTGAAACTTGTAGCCGGTGACCCTGATCAAATTAACTTTAGATAGATCAATGTTGTGCTTGCCGTGCGTACGTAATTAATAACAATAACACCAAATGTCTTTTTAATCGATCCAACTGATCTATCTGGATACTAAGAATGACTTGGTCTAATTGAATCTAGCCTAAACAATCTAGACGTACGTCGTTGTATTGCCGTGATGCATTACCAAATGAGATCGATGTCATTATCAGCGGGGTGCCCGTACACAATCTGTTTTAATCCACCCGCATGGCGTACTGTGTTCATTCCTACGCATAGTTGCAAGCCGATAAGCCACGGTAGATATTTTTATTTGACGTTTAGGACAGCTTTGACAAAATTAAGGAAACAATGAGCTGACCATTTTGCCCTTCTTTCATGCTCCCTCGAGGCCTCGACCACAAAATCAACTCCTGTCTCTATCCACGACGCCGCGCCGGCGGTGGGACCAGCGCCTCCACTTCGTCGCCTCCACCCTGGCGACAGGACCGGCGCCTCCACCTCGGCGGGGGGACCGGCGCTCTACCGTCTTCCCGGCTGCGCAGCGGGAAGACCATGGAGGAGGGCGGGGCAGCTGGTCGTGGAGCAAGTTAGCGCGAGCGGCGGGGCAGGCGGCCATGGAGCAGGGCGGCGGCAGCAGCCGATGGTCATCGGAGGCCGCTACGTTGTTTCCCCCGCCACCTCGGATCATCCCGTCCATGCTGCGGGTCGGCGACGGCAGCCGCAGCCGCAGCCGCGTAGAGGATCGCCTCGCTCGCCTCTCTGCCGCAGCCGTGCGCGCCGTCGCTGCTTCATCTTCCCCTAGGTACAAATATGATGAATTGAATTTACATCTTAGTCTGTGTGACTCTGAATGACCGTGAACTTGCATCTTGGTCGTCTTGGTCTGCTTCATCTTGGAGTATCTTGTCTGGTGACTCTGAATTCTTATCATGTGCATACTGAGTACTCTGAATTCTTTATCTTGGAGTATATGATCCAGTAGCAGGCCTCATCTGCTAGTACCTGAAATGTTATTGCTAATCTGGTCATTACTAGAGGAAATTAACGCATCACCATTGGACCAGAAACTCTGAAACTGAAGGCAGGCAAAGATAACCGATCACTCATTGCTTTTCTTTCTGTTCTTTGATCCTTATAGTGGACAAGTACCGTGCAGATGACTATCCATTTCAGTTTCAGCAGATATTTTGTACTAGTTCAGTTTCAGCAGAACATTTAGTTCAGTTTCATTAGAGATTTTTACTTCAGTTTCAGAAGAAATTTTCAGCTCAGTTTCAGCAGAAAATTTTCGTTCAGTTTCATAACAAACTTTAGTTCAGTTTCAGCACAATTTTTTAGTTCAGTTATAGCAGAAATTTTATTTCAGTTTCAGCACAACTTTTGATAGGTAAGTGTTGCTTAAAGAAAGAACAGACAAAACTACTTTATTCAATTTGTAATGCCATTCAGGACAAAGAAACACATTCAGTTCACTGTTGTGTGAGCCCTGGCATGAAAAGCATGTGTGACCAGCATGTCCTGACAGTAAAAAAGAACATTGAATTCTGCATGATTCTTTCACTGAATCCTAAGAGCAAAAATTCAGCTTGCATTTAGGAGCGGCAGCATGAGCATGACTCAAATAACAATACTCCTGCTATCATGCTGTACCATAAGATACTGTTAAATTATTATGATTAATATTTTATGTTGAATAATTGATTTTATAAATGATTTAATTAATAAAAATTACTTTAAAAATATTTGTGGTGTTGATATGAGTGTGTAACTTATATAGGTTAGTTTACGATATCTATGTCTAAAAATAGTTATTTTATCTATTTATGTATAGGTATGTGTCTTGAGTTCTTGTCGATGATAAATTAGAACTAAATTTAGGAGAAGTTGAAATCCATATAATCAAGAAGATCATGTGGGATAGTAAAGTTAGAGAACAATGAGAAAGATTTCATATGCTGTACAAGAGGAGTTGTATGTGTATAAAAAGTGGAGTTGATTTTGGATAGAATCCAAGATTGAAAAATGCAAGCGCTAGAGAAATTTGAAGGTAAAATAGAAGAGGAAATATGCACGGACACTATAGCACGTGTGGATATTGTAGTAGCGTGGGTTACTGTAACAGGCATGGATTCCCATTTTATGATAGAATGTTTTAAATTTGAGTTATTTTATTTGATTTGGAGTCTCAGAGTTTAAATGTTATGAGACTAGAATTTTTGAATATAAATAGAAAAGGGATGTGACCTAGAGCCATTACTTTCGTAAGAAAAACTAGTGTTTAGTTTTAAGAAAAAGATAAATACTTTGTATACACTTTGTAGAATATATTTTTATGCAATAAAGTAGATGTTAACTTATATTTTTGTTCATGGGTGGTCGATCCGACGGCAAGACTACAATTAGATCAATGGCATCCGAAATTTTGGAACGCTAACGGTACGGTAGTCAGATCAGTGGTAAGGAGCCAGTTGGACCGACGATATTTAGAGAGATCACTAAAATTTCATCTAGATCGAAGATATCCTTTTATTAAAAAATATTTGATTTTTAATAATCCTACTATTCACCCCTCTCTGATAAGGTTGGTTATTGTGGTTGAATCTTACTTTTAGATGTTCAAAATTATGCATTTCAACAGTTCCAACTTCAGTGCTTCTTCAAGTCTCAGCCCTGAGTGCTTCTTCAGTGCTTCAGCAACTATGTCCCACTGCTGCAATCCACAAATCAAGAAGTTCTACATTTTCAATACCCCTTAGATGCTTCTTATCTCGACCTGAAAATAGTAATAGTATTTTCTTATTAGTGAGAAATACTTTGGTCTCTTTCTCTCACTACTAATTTATCAACTAATAGCTAGTAATCACATCTTTTTTTACATAGGGAATATTAAACAATTTCATACAATGTTGAAAGTCTGAAACCATTTTTATCCAAAAACCCAAAACATGAACTGAATAAAACTGAAAAACGGTTAGAGCCAACAAACACCATTTTCACCGAGTCCTCTCCTAACCAAATACTCCAGAATTCATTCCAGTAAAACCTAAGTTAAAGCACGTGTTAGGTCCCATATGTTTCAGCTGTACGTTTTGTGTAAAAATTTTCTATATAATTTTTTAAAAAAATCTAATTTTTAAATTTATAATAATTAATACTCAATTAATCATACTTGTCACCTAGAATCCCATCCCTACTGCTACTTCGAACGCAGCCTTATTAATCCCATCCCTACTGCTACTTCGAACGCAGCCTTATTAATCCCATCCCTACTGCTACTTCGAACGCAGCCTTATTATCTGGTAGCATATTTCATGATGCAAACAACCACTTAGTGTTAATGCATTGTTGATCAGTGATTACAATATTTGATTAGATTACTAGATATTTGCATAATTCATATTGTAACGACTAGGCATATCTGCGGAGGCACAGCCCTAGCTGTGATGTACGATGTAGGAGTATTTGGATGCCTCTTGGTTACGGAGAAAGAGCGGAAAAACAGGGCCGGAAAAGGTTGGTATTTGTACGGGCCAACGGGGAATGGCTCAGTACTTTCAACTCCTGTTTGCAACTTGCATTCAAACGCTTTGGATCTTGGTTTCAGAGTTGGATCGGGCGGTTCATATTAAAATTCGTTTTGATGCAAATGGGTTGATTATGAAACAGGTCTACTACAAAATACATACTCTAGCAGATTGCTTCACTTCTTTTTCCGGTGCTTCGAGTCAACTGACAGCAGCAGCTCGAACGTATGTCCATGCCACCAACGGTCTGTCGAGTGACGAGAAACCTCTCCTGGAAACATCAATCGAAAAGTACTTTTGCACTATCAGCTTCTACGTTTTATCCGAACAAAAATTATAGTACCTCGTGTTCCCTCGAGAGTACGAGCTTGTTTGGATCACTTTTTATTTTATAGTGTTATACTTCTTTACCAAATCCATAGAAAAGATACATTTATAATAGATACATAATAGTGTAGCAGGCCACAATTATAATATTAAACTAAATTGGTATAGTTTGGCAACGAACCCAAAATACCAACGGCCCTATACCTATTCATACTACTACCGACGGTCCTATGCCTATGCATACTATTAGTCTAGTAATTGTTATGTAATGCTGTAATTAACATAGACTAAAACAGTTAGAAATACGTTTCCCACCTCGTGTATTTTGCACCGGGGCCGGGGGTAGGTGTAATAGGTACACCTACCTCAGCAACTCACTAAACATGCCTTATATCTTCCTGTTAAGCTCGTCAGCTGCATTAGTTATTGCATTTATGGATCCTATAAAAACCCATATGACAATCAACTGATACTAATTTGATACTCTGAGAGAAAGTTTATCTCAGTAAATAAACAAGGCACGTCTCTGAAATAGGGAAAAGTTTAGGGCATGCTTGGTCGAGCTCACGTCCACACGTTCCTCGCACCTGCCGCTATAATGTGCAGCTTGTCCTGTCACTAGTACGTAGTTAATTCAACTGGACAAATTGCTCTCCGTTTCGCTCAGATCCCACCAACGCGCGGACAAACACGGAGCACCTGCAAGCCAGGCAAGGACCAGGAGTGACGAGAGAAGGATCCACGATCCAATGCACGGACATTGGACAAGCCAAAGGACCACAGAAACGTGCCGGTTTCCACCTGCGCCAACGAACCAAGGCCATTAACTCCCCTATCCACCGGCCACCGCCACACGGCGCCGCCGCCGCCGCCCGACGGCCAACATGTATACATGCACCGGAGGAAGCCTCGTAGATTCCATGCCTCGTTTTGGAACAAACGAATTTATGCGAACTTTACTGCTCCGTTAAGGGCTGCTTTGAAAAATCAGAGAAATAGAAAAAATATAGAATTTTAATAAGATTATAAGTGCAAAATAGAAATTATAAAAGAAAAAAAAAGGAATGGTGGTTTATTTAGATCTTGAGAAAAAACGCAAAATTCCAATGAGAGAGATTAACTCAGAGAAAATTTTTCAATAGGTTCTTTCAAAATCCATTTTATAAGAATTTCGATTGATGTTACTAGATGAGAGGTTTCTCATCACTCGGAGGATTCGAATAAGAAAGATATACGTGAAAGAAATTTTGATTGACTTAAAGGATGGAACTTACCTATGAAAATTTTGTAAGGTCTCCTTTGGTTTAAAGGATTTGAATTCTTATAATTTGTCTTCCTGTTGAAGTTATTTGGTTTATAGGATTGTGAGTTGCAAAATTCCCTTGAAATGCATTCCTATACATTCATTCCATAAGATTTCAAACATAAGCTCCAACTAGGTGGTTTTGTTTCATTTGAGAATTCCAATGTAATCTCTCGTAAGTAATATGATCTCTTAAATTTTTTATTTTTTCTACGAGCTATACAAACACATATTTTGAGTAATTCATATGGTTTTTATTTTCTGTTGCGTGATATTCTAGTCCTACGTTTTTTTTCTATTTTTGTGTATTTGGATTACTGTGTTCTAAGAATCCCTAAAATTGTCGTGTTACTAAGGAGCCTCGGCTGTCCCTGAGACCCCACATCGATCAAAAGAATAGGGAGAAACAAGCGATAGAAAATGGCTTAGATGCCCAATAGAAAACTACCCATCAAGATACCTTTCAACTTTCACAGCACCTGTTCTCAGTTGAAGTTGTTACTTCTCTGAAACATTTATGGGAGAGACCTATCTGAATGACAAGATAGGATACACCGAGATCCTTTCTGATCGCAACCGTACACCGACAAGGCCTTATGGATGAAACCCAACTACAAGTGGAAGAGACGCACACATCCAGTGGCCCTAACTGGATGTCACCCACAGACACAGGCATGGCAAGTGAGTGACAATGGAGCTCATCCATGCAATGAATGATGAGGTTTCCTCCTCTCCCTGATCATTAACACACCCTCCCTCCTTTGGATAAAAGATCTGGCAACAACACACAGGTTGTCCCTGCAAAGACCACAGTAACAAATGTTCCCCTACTCTCATCACATCACTTACCAGCCTCCATCATTCATTCAGATGATGGAAAGGATTCTTCCAGGCACAGAGGGAGATCATGGCCAAGCTGGACATGCATAATAATGTGGTGGCTTGCTATTTTGGTTTTTATAAGGCCTGCTTGGGGTAGTCAAAAGGACTGTTCTTGCACTGGCTGGCAGGCACACATTCTGTCATTTCCTTTGGATTTGGAATGCCTTCTTTAATTGCCTATCTATCTACAGCTTGCTAGCTTTGCCATGCCTTGCTTTAGTTTGTTTGGTGACCTTTTGCTAACTGCCTGCGCCAGAGAAGCAGCATGGTTTATGCCCATCATTAGCAGCATAAACACTTGGTTTGGCCTGCCGCCAGCAGTCAAGCAAATGAGATGTAAAGATGCTTTTAAGCCTAATTAGGTATAGCATCAGTACTAAAGAGCTGCAGTGTCTCAGTAAAAATGGGCAAGCAAATGGCTGAGATGGGAGGTAAAAAATTTGTCCCGACATGGCGCCGCGTGACCATTAACCAAATGCAGAGTACTATCAAGAAGAACGACAAAACGGAAGGAGCAGATGAACATGGAGAGTAACATGTTGCCAATGATGACGACAAAACGAAATGCTTCACTTCTACTAAAAATTAACATGTTGCTCAAAGAGAATCCATGGATGCAATGTACAGACCGATACACAGATCAGCAACAGCTATTCTTCAGTTCTTCCTTCCACAGTTCCCTCCCTCCTGACCTCAAGAAGACAAGAAACATCACCATCTCATACTCCCCCCACCTTCTCGCAGCTATCTCTGATAGAACAAGCTCACTTTGGTTTTTAAGTAAACACATACAAATGTGAACCCCCCAAAAGAACAGCAAGCCAACAAATTAAAGAATAAAACCACAAAAGATGACCAAAAAAATCTTATTGTTCTCTTCTATGACGCAACATGTTCAAATGGTGGTGATATGGACCTGTGGACCTTGCTTGGTGATCATATCTATAGAGCCAAGTATCTCGAAACTTGGGCAGATTCAGTGGAGCTCTTGACCTTGAATCGGTAAAGAAGCTGCTTCTTCTTCTTGGATGCTGCATTGTCGACTATGAGGACAATCTTG
The DNA here is from genome assembly GCA_030770085.1 of Oryza coarctata. NCBI lineage: Eukaryota > Viridiplantae > Streptophyta > Magnoliopsida > Poales > Poaceae > Oryza > Oryza coarctata. Next base: position 15,424,801 of record CM061471.1, read on the forward strand.
CCAGGCTCGCCAACCTTGAAGCTGCCCTTCATTATTGGCTCTTCATTGGCGAGCACCTTTCTTGTCTTCTGCACAATGACAGTGTAGCCACCCTCTGCATCAGGGATAAATTCTGCACCATAGCTCACCTCCCATCCAAGCACCCGAAGCTCCCACACAACCGTGGAGTTCTGCAATTATAGCACATTTCAAACACAGACCAAATGATTAGTACTTATTCTATCATTGCATTGTGAATTCTGTAAGAAATTCAGGAACAAGAAAAAAGATCAACCTCAGTAGCAGGAATCTCAACAGTTTCTTTGGATGAAGGTTTGATCGTAAGCTCTGTGACGGCATCAAAGGTGGAGAACTCAGTGTCATCCCCTTTGTAGAGGCCTCCGAATTGGACAGGGACTTGCTCTGGAGCAATGTATCTGTATGAAATAAGATAAATCAAGCAACACAGTGTAAGAAGATAACATTTGGAAGTATGATTACATGAAAATTTAATTGCCTGTCATGCCAACCTGAAAAGAGTCTCTGCACACTTTGCTGGGCTGCAAAAGATGATCTTGCTCTTGGTGCGTTGTGTGAGGAACGGACTCACCATTTTGTTGGCTGCAATGTACCACCATGGCACGTTGATGAAAATCTGCATGTCATCCACAAAACCGGATCAATGAGATTGATCCCAATTCAGTTCATTAGACTCCACAAACATTTGAAAAGTCGCTCCAATATCACCATAAATGTACCCTTGCGTGTCATTTCTACACCAAGGAGCATGCGGATCTCTAATAACAGAGCAAAAGGAGGGAAAGGTTGAAGGGAAACGATCCCTATCTTGATTGCACATTTACACAACCATATCTAGTCTAGTTATCACAAGACGGACACTAGTCAACTTCCACCCAGGAATCGTCCAATCATACTGGTCAGAAAGAAACATCAACGGCATATACAACTAAAGATCCTAGTATCTTTAACCAAAGTACAATGAGAAAACTAGCTTTAATCCAGTACAAACATAAAAATGTTCAATTATTGAGCAAAGTGATTCGAATTTTGCGCTAATAACGAGGAAACTATTAAAGAATGAAAAGAAAGAAGTTGTAGAGAGGTTTAACCTTCTTGGCGATGAACTCAGGGTAGTTGTCCTGGAGTAGGGCGAGCGCCTGGCGGGTGACGGTGCGGTGCTTGCCGAGCATGGGCGGCGAGTTCTTGAGGTCGGTGACCTGCACCATGGAGCAGATGCCGCTGGGCGACAAATCGAGCTGCTCAAGGATGCCGCGCTCGAGGAGCTGGATGCGCCACTTGAGGAAGCGCTCCCGCTTCTCCTCGTCGCCGAAGGCCTTCTCGTAGAGGTCCCTGTCTTGGAACTCGCCGTAGACGTTGTAGCAGACGGGGTGGCCCTCGCGGTCGGCGCCGCGGTAGAACACCACGTTCTCCAGCTCCGGCAGGCCGAGGTCGGTGGCCATGACGGCGTCGATGCCGAAGCGCTTGCGCCACAGCACCGCCGCCTTGAGCATCGCCATGGCCTCCTTCACCTTGAACTCCCGGGCGCGGAGGAACTTGAGCAGCACGGTGTCCGTGCGCTCGTCGTCGCCGGTCAGCGGGACGCCCCAGATCAGCTCCTCCTTCAGCGCAGCAGCAGCAGCCGGCGGCGCCTCGGCTTCCGCGGACGCGGCTGGGACGACGGTCTCCTCGATGGCCTCCACCGTCTTGGTACCTTCCCCCTCGGTGACCACGACGGTCTTCTCCTCCGGCTCCGGCTCGGTCAGCATGACCTCCTCCGCCGCCGCCTCTGCCTTTGGCTCCTCGGCCGCAGCCGGCGCCGGCGCCTCCGCCTCCGCCTTGGGCTCCTCCTTGGCAGGCTCCTCGGTCTTGGGCTCCTCCTGGGCCGGGGCCTCTGTATTGGGCTCCTCCGTCGCAGGGGCCTCTGTCTTGGGCTCCTCCGTGGCGGGGGCCTCGGCCTTGGGCTCCTCCTCCTTGGCCGGCTCCGCCGCCGCCGCCGTCGTCGCCGCGGCAGGCTGGGCCGGTGGAGGCGGCGGCGGGGGCAGATCAAACTCCCCGCCGGCGAGCGCCGCGGCGACGAGCTCCTTGATCTGGGCCAGCGCCTTGCGCTCCGGGTCGGGGAGCTCGGACACGAGGTTGCTCTCCTCCTTGAACGACCCCGTCCCCTCGATCGCCGTGGCCTCCTCCGCCTTCTTCTCCTCCTCCTCCTGCTGCTCCGCCTCCCCCGCCTTCTTCTCCTCCTTGTCGACCTTCTTCTCCTCCACCTCCACGGCCTTCTCCACCGCCACCACCTCCGCAGCCTTCTTCTCCGCCACTACCACCTCGGTGGCGGCGGCGGGCGCGGAGGTCTCTTGCTTCGTCTCCTCAGCCATCCCTGACAGCTACGCGCTGCTACACGGATCGAACGGCGCGCGCGCGGGGGAAGGCGACAGGAGAGGAGAGAGAAGGAGAGAGATGGACGTGGAGGAACAGGAAGAGAGAGACGGGAGAGATTTGTAGAGAGAGAAGGGGAAGGCGGTGAAGCAGCAGATGTCGGGTGTCAGCTTGGTTTGCTGGAAGCGTGAGCTAAGCAAAGCAGTAGTAGTAGGCGACTAGGCACAGAGAGACAGGTCGTGGGAGACTGGGGAGGCGGGGCCCACATTGTGCATGGATTGGCATGAGACTACTTTTGCTCTCGCAACACTGTTTGTGTCTCTCTCTCTACGCCTTTGCCCTAACGTTATCATTAGCATTGACAAACAGGACAAGAGTTGATTAACAAGTTTAACAAAAACACCAGGTCGTGTAGAGGATGGACAAAGAAAGAGAGGATGTCTTGGGGATTAGTCAGCTTTGCCGGGGTCACATCGGCAATGTATGTGGCTGAGCACTGTCAAATTGCCCAACTCCTCCATATAAAAATACTGTCACGGCTGTCATTTACTCTCTTTTTTTTAATATTATAAGCCATTTTAAATTTATAATTTTAACAAAGTTTATAATAATAATAATAATAATATTTTTAATATAAAATAAATATACTGTAAAAATATAATTATTTAATAAAACTAATTTAGTATTGTAAATATTACAATAACAAACTTAACTTAAAATATATAATAAGGAGGGTATCACTCATGGCCATGACTCATCCCAATCCCATCTTCATTATCCAAGCTGGAGGAGCAAGAGCCAGGAGATCGAGACAACTCTGCTGGTCCATGAAGCATGCAGCATGCTGCTGCTGCGTGATTTGTTTGTGTGTTTATGACTAGCGTCTTTCTTAAACCAATCGGATCAAGTGCAGCTTTGAAACTGGCGATCAAAATGAGGAGGTAGTAGTACAAATCAAGATGACTGTTGTTAATCGATGGATCAGTTTCGCCGAGAGAAAAGGCCGGCGAATTCGGGTGGGGTGAAAACTGCGCTTCCTTCCGTGTCACCTCTGCGGATTTATGGAAGAAGTTGCGGTTTCATTTTCTGTCATTTTCCACAATTTTTCTGAAGTCGGAAACTTTCTCTTCTATCTTTCTTTTCTGCGTTTTTGCTTTGTGTTGTCACCAAAGACACCAACCTTTCATATGGTCGTCAGGCCTCATTTCTACGAAATTAGCAGGTAGGAGAAATTTGATAATTTGACATTTTATTCTTTTGTCAATTTGCTTCAATTGATATATGTGGACCATCGGAGTGAATAAAAGTGGGCTAGAATATTAAATAATCGTAGCCTGTAGATTTAAATTATTAAATCCCTCCAGATGACAGGGAAGCGTTTGTTCTGGCGGTGTTGTGAATAATAACCTCATGTTACACTGAAGATTCGTCACGAATGTTCCTTACTGAAGATAGCTCAAAAGCTGGGCTGAGCTACCAAAATGTGTAGCCAAGCACAATTACCTCCGAAAATGATGCAGAATTCTCAAGAAAACTGAACCTTACTTTTTTAAAAATGGTTTTGGTATTAAACGGGGACAAAGGTTGACATCTTGAGCAAAGCTCGAAGCCAAACAAACACTAGCCCTAATTAAGCTACAGGCCTACAGTACGATGACAACTGAACTGATTCTACATCTGATTGATTGATTAAAAAAATGATCACGTAATTAATTAGGAACAGTCATCGGCGAGACTGATTAGAACAGGGTTAAAATAACAACAGGAGGACCCTCGCTTCGCTGTCATGTCTACTTCTGCGGGTAATCAACTGAGCACCACAAGGCTGAGGCCCTCCCGCTTTGACCGAACCGTGGAATCCAAAGGCCACCGCGCGCTTGGTCGGTACCGGAAACTGCGACCTCGAGTATATATACTGGTAGTACTGATAACCGGCCTTATCGCTGGTGCGGTACCGATAACGGCCGAGTAGTAATGATAATAGCCCAGAAACCTCACCAAATTTAAAGAAAATTAAGCAAAAGATTAAACCCATTAACTCCACATTTACTCACCTAGAAAATCCCACATTAATTAAAAGAAATAAGACAAACCAGAAAAATCGAAGCATATTAGGATTGGGTTATCTAGAAACGAAAAAAAGCAAGTGGAAACGGACAAGAAAAATTGAACGATATTAGGATACTGTAGAAACAGGCAAGAAATTTAAGCCATCGATTGATTCATAGTCCAGATTATAGATTAAACAAAGAATCAAATTAGAAATACAATTTAAAATAGTATCCAACTAGAAATATAATTTAAAATATCTAAAAACTTAGATAAAAAAATAAAGAAAATTCAAAAAGAGTCCAGACAGTATGGAAAACCTTGCTAATAATCGTTTAGAAATCGGACTCGGAGGCAAAAGGGTATCGATCAAATTGCCTTGGATTGATCTCTGTCTAGCAGCAAACCTACGCGAAACTAACAGGAAGTGTGAAAGCTAGGATCCGCCGAGGCAAGCAATCAACGACAAGATTGGAGATAATCACATGATTAGATAAGCCATTCATCATTGTATTTGCCTGTGCGCGCGCTTAATTAGTTCGAATTAATCCCTCAATCTCCCATTATATCCATGCACATATCAACTCAACTAAATATGATTTAAACCGATTGAAAATTTTATTATAAAATTATAGTAAAAATTGCAATTAAGTTTTGAAAACCATCAATTTGATTACAATACAAATTCCAAGATACATATCCAAAAATCATTAAAATAATAAAAATATATTTGTATGTTACGATTTAGAATATATGAAAATATTGAAAAGATCATTGTTGAATTCAAACAATTAATTAATTAAGTAAATATATTATAGAGAAAATTAAGCTATACTATAGGGCGAACAACAAGGGGAAAGATATAGGGTCAATCCATTTTATACCATCAACAAATTGTGGGTTTTACAATACACCACCAACAAAGCTTATTTGTACAATATATCATCAAGCATTTTGTTTTCTTTTTTATATATACCATCGTCGTTAGCTAACCATTAGTCAAATATTCTAAGGGATAAAAAATAACCATTTTACTCCTAGAATAATAGTGAGATTTTACACAATGCCATGTTGAATCAAATAATCTTCGATGATAAAAAGACAAATGATTTCTATTTTTCACCAATGAGAAAAAATAGTGGATCATGACCAATGAAATCCATTAGTACGCATGATACATATGGGTGAAATAAACATTTTTACTGATGATTGACTAGCGATAATGGCATATAAAAAGGAAAACAAGTGGTTCAAAAGTATATTATAGAACCGAGCTTTATCAATAACATATCGTACAACTCATGGTTTCTCAATCATATAAAATGAATTAACTTATATTAATATGGTCCTACCAACAAATGAAGTGACTACAGTCATAACCAACAAATGAAGTGACTACAGTCATAAATGCACATCTAAGCAAAGCGAGCTTAGCTCAATTAATTAAGTTTAACTTGCCCACCAGGGTTTGACAAAGGGTATATTCGTATTTACAACTAATTATTATTTTAGTAGCAGACGTTAGGGATATGCCTATAGTGACTTCGTCATATGCCAACCTAGCCTCTAGAAGATACTCACAAGGGTGAGTGTGCACGCATGCATACGAGCATTTGCATTTGTATTGAGTTTCTAAAAAAATATTCATATGGGTGAGTATACGCACGCCTGTATATGAGTACTAATGTATTTCTATTAGAAGTATAAGAATCTCCATGGCACATGTTGTATGGCATGACAAGTAAATAGACTTTCTTTTATTTAACATGCACATTATACTAACAAATATAATATAAGTAAGGATTGTATATTGTATTTAGTATAAGAGGAAGGCCATTATTATAAATGATAACTGGTAGCCATAATTAGTATAAAACTAAAGCACCGAGTTAGTTAATCTCTAACAAAGAGAAACTAGATATATTAAACTATATCAATCAACAATAAAAATTACAACATTACAAATATGTGATAATATAACATCTGAGTAGAAAGAAGATTAGGCACATACAATAACTAATAACAAAGAGCTTGACTAGAAATAAAAAAATATAAGAAGAATGTAGAAATACAAAGTAGTTTACGAGGTATGAAAAAGTTATAGACCTATATAATATAAATATTCAGTTAAGTTAGTTAAAAAGGACAACAATTAGGATAAAAAGGAATCAGATGTCTTGTTGGAGCATTAAGAAGAAAACAAGTAGAGATAAATATGTGAAAATGTCATAAATTTTAAATCTAGGCGATAATGCATAATGTATTAAAGAAGAAGATGCCGGTGACATAGCATCCATTATTAGAATAGGTAACTTCAAACACAGATGATAAATATAGAAGCAGAGTCTCACGTTAAAATAAGTTGAAGGAGTGCCTCTGCCTAACCAATATTAGTTATATGTGTCGTCTTCCATATCAGAAAAACATTAAAGATTATAGAGAAATAAATGATATTAGAACTTATAAGTACCAACACAAGAGGGATGAATATTCAAAAAATAAAAATAACAGTAGACATGTCAAACTGATACAACGAGCTGTCCACATGAGTAGTGAGGGAATTAAGTCACTACAGAAAAAAGAGCATCAAGTATATAAGAAGAGCGTAACGATTTCTTATTTATAATATCATTCAATTTTTTATACGTTAATCTTGCATTGGAAGTAACAATAGAGTGAGAGATATTAAGCAAGACACTTGAATTTGTATGTTGATTTAGCATCAAGATATACAAAGCAAACCCATCAATAGTTCCTGTGAGAAGAACATTGGTCTTATTAAGTGAATTGATGATTTTCCCCCTAAAAGTATCTTTTGAAACTAAGTTTCTAACTGGGTCATACTTCTCACAAAGTGGATGATTTTATTAATCATGTATTATCATCCGGTTATTTTTAAATCTAAACTTTAGTTTTCAGATCATTATATTAAGACAGCATATTCTAAATATTGAAGAATATTGTAAAGCGTCTAAATTAAACCTGTTATACAATTTTAAATCTAGGCGCGTGATTGTGTGGCTCACTTTCTTAATAGATGTTCTATATTTTTTTCACTGTGTACCGCGATAGTCCTGTGGTTACCGGGCTTAGCGCTGGTTGCAAGTGTGCACCAGCCCTAAAAACAATAAGGTAAACCAATATTTCGATTAATTTTCACCAGGCCATCCCATTTCGGTCATTGCTGCTCGTAGCCTATTGGCTGTGTGTGTTGCTGCTCAATTTTGTTTGAACGGTTAGGCCATTGCCAACGTTTTATATAAAAGAAGGTGTCGGGACCAAATCTTAGGATGCATAATTACAAAGATAAAATTAGGCCAAAACCATAACTAAAACAAACTCTCTAACTAACCTAATAACTAAACAACGGCATAGCCCAACGCAAGACATCATCATTGAACTTATCGTAAATACAACATAGTAGCCTCGACTATGCAAAACATGTATCATCGTTACCCACGCTAGTGACACAGCAGCTCCAACTTCATAGCGAATGCATCATCGTAGCCAAACTTGTCACCAAAACGAACAAACGGCTTTGACTTCCCATTATGGCCATCAACCCAAGCCACCAAGACACCACTTCATATACACTACCAGCGTCAACACCCCTAGAAAAAGACTACAACATGTCATTATTGCTAAGCTTCATCACACCCCAATAGTGAAGTAACTCTAACTCCACCTAGCAAAAACAAATGAAGAATGATCGACACCAGCCGCATAGCAAGAAACAGAACTAAAGCGGTGCAGTTCTCATCAAACACCCTACGTTTACAGAGCTTTGGAGCCATTGTAGGAGTCCATCAACGGCAACCATTGCATGTGAAAAGTTTGGTGTCGGAGGAAGAAGGGTCAGCGCCATAACAATGCCTCCAATGAGGGGAATAGTGCATAACGGCAGCAACAACATCAAGCTATCCTATGGCCTAGCAAGGCTTTCATCGGCGATTTCCATCATAGCCTCACACAATCATCCCATACAATGACCGTCGTCGGTCCATCACGTTGTCTCTTCACCATCCAAGCCTAGGCCACCATCCTATAGCTCAAGCGGCTCGTAGGACTACTCTGGATCACCTATAATGTCATCGCCATCCCCTGCTACACAAGCCACTGCCTCCCCTTCTTCCTAGAGCTCCTCATGGCCAAAACTATAGTAATTTGACCATAGAAGGAGAAAAGCCCTGTTGAGGAAGGAAGCTTGACTGAAAACAACAAGGACTAGCCATCACCATCGTGGGCGAATAGTGCCACCGCTCACTATCACCTAGGCCACCATGTGTGACCCTTGCCGCTACCCTACCATTGCACTGCCATGGCCTACCACTGTTTAGATCTAGACATGGTGGCTGTGGATCTAGCCCTCCTTGCCATGAAGCACATCGACGATCGACTGTCGTCGCAAGGAGGCTGCCATCGCCATAATGCACACTACCGCCACCACTGTTTCAAGGAGGCTACTATCACCATGAAAAACACTGCCACCGTTGTCATCAAGTTGTGGAACTCTCTTCGTCTTGTAGGGCACGTCCCCCTAACAGGTAAAAGTGGCCCGGTCGTTGCTGTCCCAGTGGCCACGTGGACTTTCGACAATGCGCTCAGGCGACAACGAGACAAAAAGGAAAGAGGAGACAGGGGTGGCGGCAGCTAGAGTTTTCATCACCCAAGCCGCCCTCTCATCCTTATTGCTCGTTACGAATAGGAGAAACATGTTACTCCATGTCTCTATGTCTAGTTGGCGAAGATGTTTCTTTTGGGACAATTTTAAATTTAGCACCATTTTAAATCGTTATTGTAAAGCTGTCATTAGAATATTGTAAAGTTACCATCATAGCTGTCATTCAAATGATATTATTATAAAATATAAAAAATCAGTGACAAATTTACTAATGCCTTTTTTTTTATCTGGCATGTTTCACGGCCATGCCTTCCGTTCAGAAGTCCGTCAGCCACAGCAGCCTGGTGAAATGTGTGAGCTCTGCCCTGTCATGTGGGCTGTGGGTTGTGCCATGGCTCTACCGTTGTACTATAGTTGGCTGGTTGCGTATTATTATTTTATTTATTGCTAGTCCTCCAATACTCATAGGCAGGAAGGAATATTATGGGGCACGTGGAATTAAGTGGGTGTTGGATACCAACAAAATTTGTGTAATTTATTTTGTACTTTGCTTGAACTGCTTTCTCTCCATCATTTTTTGTCCATATTATTGAGCTAGCTTACACCAATTTGGTAGAAGTTATTATACTATCTTACAAAATTAAACTCTTTTCAGAAAAAAAAAAACTTGTAAATTTTAACTGTTTTGAGCTGTTTGTCTTGTTTGAGTTACATTTCTTGCCTATCAGGCCCATCCCCAAGGGTGCTACATGTGTGACCGAGCACCCCCTAAATTTACGTAAGTCGTGTACAATAGGATTGTACAGGCCCACGTCAGCAGGCCGTTAGGCCGTTGCTGGGTGGGTTTCGTCACTTGGATCGATTTTCTAGGATTGAGAGCTTTGATTCGTTTTCTTGACCGATGATCGATCGATCAAATCGCCACTACTTGACAAGCCCCAAGATTTAGGTAAGGTTGATAGTCACTTTTAATCTTATTTATATCATCTACTCATGATAATATACATAATATATTATATTAGTAGACTTGTCTAATACAACATATTGTATTTATTTATTTGCTCTTGATTTTATTTTATTGGAGTGTTTCTTTCGACTTTCTCCCTCTACTCTCTTATCTCAGCTATCTTACTTTATATGGTATGTATGGCAAGTGCTTAAATGCTTACACAACTAATGTACTCAGTGTTCAGCCTGCCGCCCTATCGCGTGTTCGCTGTTCCTGCTTAGTGCCGTTATCATGTTGTGTCGTAGGCATGTACAGACGGTAGAGCACGGCGCATCGCTCACGTCAGACGGCAATTGGCAAGCGCCATCATTCATTATGCATCAGATCCGGTCAAGGCCCCATTTCCTATAATCTTGTTTCCCAATTGAATCCGGTACAATTTATTTATTTATTTTATGTTGCTATGAAATAAATTATGGGCTCATATAATTTGTTATTATTTTATTTCGTCGGCTATGAAGGCTCAGTATTTTAGTACATGGCCACAGGACACCCTGTAGCCTATCTGTATTTTTCGAACAGATTATCATCAATTTTTTTTTCTAGACGAGACATGGCTCTGCTGCTGCTTGCAGAATGCAGATCCCGTAACTGTCGTGCGTTCGCGCGAGCTGTTGCAGCCTTCGGCACCGGGCCCATCTGTTAGATATCCCCGTCCGACTGGCAACGGTCGCGGGTTGTGAATGCAAGCTGGGGTTAATTTTGGTCCAATAGCATTTTTCCCCTACCAGAAAACGATCGATAAAAGCTATCTAAAAAAATATATCAAAACAGGGGTAAAAATCGGCAGTATGCTTCTCTGCTTAAATAATTATTTGAGGATCACTATATTTGGAATGGCTAAAATGTGAGGATTTTTAGTCACAAGCCTATGGCCGATATCCAACGAAGATCTACGGTTTAGGATTTTAGTGTTAGAAGAGATGGTGGAGAGGGATAGGAAGACATTTTGAGTGGCTTTAGAAAGATGACTAGTTGTGGCCAAGATTAACAGTGGGATAAAGATAATAAAAGTAGTTAGTAGGTAGGAACAACAAAGACGGATCTGATGGTACAAACTGTCGAAGATGAGGAAGGACTAACGTGGAAGGGTCTTATATTGTTGGAGCTAGAGAAGAAGAGCAACAGAGGGAGGGGGATGGGGGAGAGGATGATGACAGTCCTTGTCGGCGGCACAAGGGAGAAGGTGGAGGGAGTCAAGCAGCAGTGGCTGGAGTCGAGGCGAGTCATGCATGTACAGTGCATGGATGACTCGAGGAGAGGAAGAAAAGAGATAGGTGGAGAAGAGCTTGTATGCATCTTAATGCAATCATATAAATCCGTTAACATGGCTAAAATTTATATATTTTTAGGCGACAAAAACCTAGAGAGCCCCAAACTATACAATACAACCTTGTAGAGGTATTTTTCTAATATTATAGAGATATTTTTCAAATATGTTTAAAGTATAATAGAGGCATTTTGAAAAATGTCTCATGTGTGACTTTTAGTGAATTGACTGTACAAATGAGGAGGAATTTTTTAAAACGTTTCAACACCTAGCAACATTTTTGGAGGCAATTTCCATGTCTATAAGAGGCTAGGTAGAGGCATTAAATTGTGCCACAACCATAGCAAACCAATGCTAAAAAAGATAATAATATATTTTTCTCATGCTATTACCTCTTGAGAAAATCATTCTATCTTCATTACACTAGCCATCCCAACCTCATATCATTCATTACTCGAACATATGTGCCTTGTATTACTTAGCATATATTGATATTCTACAAAGTATCTATTGAGGTTAAATGCCTCTACATATGAGTAAAATTTAAAGTACCAAAAAAGATATCTCTACAAGATAAACTTTGCAAAATATGCTTAAAATGTCTCTACAATAAAAATATAGACAAATTTTAAACCCCTAAGATGCCAGAATTCATAATTTTAGAGGCTATTTGAAAATCGCCTCTAGAATAATGCCTCTTTCTTGTTTTACATGGTAATATGTTTTCTTTGTTTTCAATATCTCCACCCCAAACCACAAAAAAAATTTTTGCATAGGAGAGTGCCTAGATCTATGAAAAAACTGGTTTTATTTAGGGCTAGTGCACTATGAACGATCAATTTTGTATTGCCGAAATAATAAAGTATATGATTAAAAAATACAATCCCATGCATGTTATCTTTGTGTGTTTCAGTTAACTTCAATATTGGCTTATGATGTTATCTCACGAGAAGTACAATATTATATGTAGTGGTGCTATACTTTTGGCTTAATTATTAGTATATGTATAATTCTTTTAGCATTTTAGCTATTTTTATTATTCTTTAGTTGGGTATTTGTCCCACTACTCTTTTTTTATTTTATTAAAGACTATATATGTCTTATGAGGCCAGGATGTAAAATATTTTTATTATAAAATAGAAAAGTGTTTTTACATAAGATTTTTCTTGTAGCGAAATTATTTATTTCTCTACAACTCGTTGTGGACCTGTCCACTGCGCATGCAGCTTCTTCTTCCTTAATTCCCTTGTGAAAGTTGAAAAGGACAAGAAAACAATTCTACTAGCTAAGCTGCTGCAAACCGCCGATTCAATGAGAAGCTGTTTCCAAACTGGATCGAGCAGCCAGGCGTTGGCAATATCCTCGGACCAGTTCAACCATGTCACTCCATCAGATGCATTGCAATCAGCTGGTACGATACATTGCTTTAATTAAGTATATCAAGTGGCTACGACATTATAATTCCCAGGTCCTACCTGCACATTTTCAATCTTGCAATCCCATAAAACCACATATTTTAAGCTAAAGCATCCAAACAATGTGATCAATACGTAGCTCCCAGCTCCTAAAGTGAAGTGGAGCAATGATTGATCCGGGCATAAAAAGAAGGCCGGAATTGAGACTCTGTAGATCACCTCGGATTGTGACACGTGACAACGAATTAATTAACAACGGGATTAAGCTAGCTAATTATGCTGGGATCGATCGGTTGGGAATAAAGCCGCAGTATACCAATTACACGCAGGTAGCTTAACTGTTTTATGCTTGAGGGCAAGCCAGCTGATGCATTTTCTTTCTCCAGAGGAGTTCCAACATGGTACTGTACTCAAAAATATTTTTTTAGACGGTATACCCATGCATCACATGTAAAAATATATTTTACAGGTAGGCTAAGAGCCGTTGTAAAAAAAAATATCATTATCACCAACGTTTAATCATACATTTTGTCTGCCTTCGAGTTTGGACCGTGGTTTTTGGGTTTTTGAGTAAGTGTGTATCGTGGTTTAGATAAGCTAGGACAGCTACATGCTAGCTAGCGCAGACAGCATTGCAGCAGACACCAACCTTAACCTTAATTAGTTAGCACTTAGCAGCACATACATTATTTCTTATATATCATGTGAACTCCACTACGGAATCATGCATGCATGGGCGGCTGGCCTGGCCCCAAGACATGTAGGCATGCTTGCATGGTTGATCCAGGCTACTAGCTCATTTTAGCATAGTGATTTATTTTAAAATGAAACTATTTCTCTATCTATCCTCTCATTTTGACCAATTATAATCATTCTTTATTTAATTTCTTCACACTTTTTTTCTTCTCAACTAATCACAATCATTCTCTAATTATTTTTATCTATTTTTTAATATCTATATCTAACTAAAAAATATTTATATTTTTTGAAAGAGTACTACCGCAAAGTCCTGATGATCTCTAACGTCTAATGCGTTGTGCCGGCCATGAACACAACCACCGAGACCACATGATTCATATGTCCAGCTCTGGATTCCATGCGTTTGGTTATTTCTCGCCCCAACCTGCCGGTCGTCTGCTCGCCATTGCATGCAGCAGCTGGCTGCTGGGGCAGCTAGAGCAATATATGCCAGCCAGCCTTTGACCAAATAGCTCTGTTTGCAGCTGCCGACTTGAAGCATGTACAGTTTCAGCGATGACTTGTTTATATATGACAGTGATCCCCGTAGAGATTTAGGTAGGTCACACGCACTCTGGATGATGCGACGACAGAATTGAATATTGGTGATATGGAAGCAGATATATGTATACCCGTTTAACTAATTCGTCAGTGCTTAAGGCTGAGTTCGATTTGAACCTTGGGTTGTGGCAACTCTATGGTATGTAAAACTAAGAAAAGTTACTAATAAATAATTAATGAGTATTAATTATTATAAAATTATATATATATTTATGAAACTTCTTATATAATTTTTTTATAAAAAATATATTGTTTAATAGTTTAAGAAACATGCTAATAAAAAATAAGGAAATTACTCATCTATATTCCTCATTGGACAGACCATTAGTCTTCACACTAAGGTTGATGTCAATGGTGGTTTTGAGGTTAGGTTAGACGTTATGCAACATACTGACAGCGATATACAGATAAGAAATCGATGGACATAGGTGTTTATTATTACGTTATTGCTCCTGGCTTTGTCTGAATTCTTTGGTTCCAGCTGTACTGAAGCTGGAACGAGGTAAGTATAGTAATGGGTCATATGGGCTGTAACGCTCGTGAGCCGCGAATTCTCTTTGTGCATTTTGCCAGGAAGAGCACAGCTGCAGAGTAGCTCACAAGGCCTGTAAAGTCTGTAACAATGTACCCCACGACCTCATGTTACAACCCTTGTTCAAACAGGCCTATGTTCAAGTCAAAACGGCCCAAGAATTCTTCAGCCTTTAAACGACCTCCTTTTCAATCTTCAACGAGCCATAAACAGGCTCCACTGAACTCTGATGACCTTCCCAATGATTAGTGTCAGCATCATGACCGAGGGGTCTTTGGCTAGTTTGCTTAAAACTGAAATACAAGTTGATAAGACTTGGGTCGTGGGCCAGCGCCTCTCCTACCTAGGCCTGATCAAAGGTCTTATAAGGAGATCTACGTGTCTATCATCTATCTAGTAACCAACTAGAAAAAAAGGTGTTTGAGACTCTGTTAGAGCCAATTAGCTCGGCTTGAAGTCATGCCCTCGAAGCTGCTTGAAGGTAATGGTGTGTCTCATGTACTGTCATATGAGGCTAGCTGATTGACCACCTAAGAACCAAGTAGTGGCGTTATTTTAGAATGGAGACCGTGACTAAAGGCTGCTCAAGGATTGCCAGGTGTGCCTTGACCAAAATGAGTCAAAGGAAGAAGGTAGGTCACTCATTCTCAGGACACGCCACATAACGGTGCTTGAGAAGGGGATGGATCCCAAACTCTATGTGTCTCATTGCAAAAACACCCAACAAACCAGAAAATGGTACATGGTGTTCTCATAGAGAGAAGACAGGTGGATGTGTATCCTATTGATACATGTCACCTTGAAGAGAAGTGTGTCAGCTATAGGGCTTGTCCATTGCATTAACTCTAAATTTCATTATGTTGTCTCATTGCATTAATGCAATGAGATATCTCGTATCTAAAGTATTGCTTTCACACGGGCTTGGATACACACCATAGGGGAGAAGACTTGGAGACTACATATGGGCCCAACATTACGTCCCATAGGATATCTGCTGCTATAGAAAAACTAGCATATAGCTTGAAGGTTTATTTAGACCTATCATTGCCTATAGTATTTTTGTCTCTCGATGG
Organism: Oryza coarctata; assembly: GCA_030770085.1. NCBI lineage: Eukaryota > Viridiplantae > Streptophyta > Magnoliopsida > Poales > Poaceae > Oryza > Oryza coarctata. The sequence goes on from CM061471.1 coordinate 15,440,439, forward strand.
AGAGAGAGGGGAAGGCCGAAGGGTATAAAAACCTATTCAGATCTTAGTTTAGGGGATTGGTTCTAGAACTCGGCAAGAACTAGGCTAGCAAGCTAGAGAGTGCCAAGCTTTGTATGAACTTTAACTCATAGTAATCTACACAGGAATAGGGTAAAAGTGCATCTAGGCCCCTAGTGAGTTTTGGCTATTTGATGATAATCAATTAAGGGACTAATATATTTATTAAATAATGAGCAGGCATTAGGTCTCAAAGTGAGTAAAGACAACTCTCAAAGCAAAGGAGTTGAAGTGGAAATGAATTAGGCAAGGTTTAGAAAATAGAAGATCAAGTTGCCATGGAGTCACACTATGTCGGAGAGTTTTATGCGATACTGGATAGTCCGGGTCTTGCAATGGCCAAATAGTTCGGGAGGAGACAGATAATCTAGGAGAAGATGAACACAAAGAAACTCAATGGACCGGATTATCCAAAGGCTATCAATCAATCACTGTCAGACAATCCGGCATGGTTGTAGACTATCCGACAATCCGGCATGGCCGAACGATTGTAGTTGGACGATTGAAGATGCAATGGACCGAACAGTCCGGGAGGCACTGTCAGACAGTCCTATAACTGTTAATCTGTCCACCTCTTTTATAGACCAATAACTAATTGCTCGATTATTATTGAAAAAGCATACAGGACCAGACAATCCAACCTAGTACCGACTATCTGACCTATACAATTTTTGGTAGAATCTCTCTCTATTCTAAAGCTTATGAGCTATTAGTGCATTGAGTCAAGAGTGTGTGAAAGTGAACAATTATAATTACAAAGCAACTAAGGCGTGTGGTGTGCTTGAGAAACCTTGTGAAGGCTCTACCACGCCTCCAGAAGGAAAGATGTTAATTGAGTGAAAGCTAGGCTTTATCTTTGTAGGTAATTGGTTGAGCAAGTTTTGATGGGGTTGTAGCTCATTGTCCAAGCTCAGGACCTTGGTGGTCGCTTAGAGACGAAGATAGGCCTTGGTGGTTGCATGGAGATCGAACCTGCATCAAAGATTGCCTAGAGAAGAAAAAGGTTAATTAAGACTCAATAGAGATGTAGGATTGCTTAAATCCAAATTTTGGGAAATAAATTGGTGTTTCCTTTCCTCTCTTTTATCTTGCATTTACCACTCTCTATCTTGTACTTGTAGTGATCTTTACTTGCTTATTTAGTTCTATCTATCACTAGCTTGCTTTTGCAGAAGTGTGCTAAGTAGTCCTTCTAGTTTGCATTTGCATTAGTTAAGTTTTCTATGTTGACCTTATTGTCCTACAATAATTGGATAATCTGAGCCGCATATTATTTTTTTGTCATTGCACTAACTAGACTATCCTATAGGTGTCACACTATCCAACTTCTTTATAGTCCAACTATCTAGAGAGGTGTTGGACTATCCAGTTCTAATTCCATAGCAAGTTTTTAAAATTTTAGGAAACACCTATTCAACCACCCTAGGTGACATATACGATCCTTAATGCCCTTTTAATTGGTATCAAAGCTTAATCTTTAGATAGGCTTAACCACTTGAAGAGATTAATATGCCACAAGAGCAAATTGACCCGAAGGAACCAAGTGGAGGTGATGATGATGCTTCTAAAACTAAGAATGGTGCTTTAAAGAAGGGAGCCTCTATCTAGTTTGATTACAACAATCTTAATCCTTCTAATAACTATATTTTTATGCCTTCTAGGGGTGCCCCTCAATTTGATAGAGTTGTTTCTAATCTCTTTGCATCCAAGTGTTTGGAAGGTGATTTGCATAGATATCGACATTTTTTAGAATGACATTGAGCTCACACTAGAATAAGAGTAACCCATTCATCACAATACAAAAGTCACAAGCGTCATCATTGGCATAGTTAGCCCAAATGGGTTTAACTTGAGAAAGCTAAGGAGATATGGGATACACTTCATGTGGCTCATAAAGGCACTTTAGAGTGAGGGAATCAAGAATTGAGTTTTTAGAAGGAAAGCTTGGAAGATTTGTGATAGAATACCATGAGACACCACAAGAGATGTATGACCGCATGATGGTCATCATTGACAATATACGTGCACTTGGTAGTGATGAGATGACGGATCACTTCGTCGTGTGGAGGCTTCTCTGTGCCTTTGCAATAAGAAATCCTACCTTGATGACTTTCATCCAAAAGACAAGATTATTAGAAGCTTGCTACAAGTGACATCGTCAGAAGAATTATTGCTCATGACCTCTTAGAAGAAGAAGTCAAAGAAGTTAAGGAAATTACCAGGAATGCCACCATCACCAAGAACAAGGAGGCAGTTTTCAAGGCAAAGAAGCAAAATTCTAATGATAATGATAGTGAAGATGAAGACCTCGTCCTCGTTGTTAAGAGGTTTAGGTGCTTCTTGGAGAAAGCCGGCATCAGCAAAAACAAGAAAAATAATAACAAGTCAAGAAAAAGGCAATCATTGAAGGCATAGTATAAGTGTTAGAAGTACGTGCACTTCATCCTCAATTGTTCGAGCAAGAACATGGGAAAGGAGAACAAGCCGAAGCTCCATAGGAAGAAAAGCTCTAGGCAAACTAATTTGGGAGAGGAGTGGTACTCCAATGACGAGGCCAACTCCGGTGAGGAAATGTGAGTAGCAACCATTGCCATTAAGTTATCTATTTCAAGCAAGCTCTTCAACCACTTGAGTGACAACGAATACTGTGCTCCCATTTGTCTTATGACAAGAGGGTGCAAGGTAACTCTATCTCCTAAACCCTTGGAAAGTGATGATGTAAACGATAAAGGTGATGATGTATATGATGATATGCTCAAGGGGCTTAGCAAGTCGACCATTAGTCAATTGCTAAGCTTATGAATATATTGGAAGAAAAGGAAAAGACTTTCGAGAGACAAGAGGACCTACTCATCCTTGAAAAAGTGAAAAACCAAATCCTCTCGAGGCTTTTGGCTAAGGAGAAGGAAAATGTTGATGAATTAACTAAAAAAGCTTGATTCGGTCAATGAATCAATTGCTTGTCTAAAGTATTCAAATGAGTCAATTCTAGAGAAATTTACAAGTTTGGAGAAAACTCACAAATACCTAGAAGTGTAATTCAATGCTATTTAGTCTAAGCACATCTTCTTCAAATAATGCCATCAACCATCTCTATCTTCACAAGATATTGAAGAAGACTTCATCCGAGCTACTAACTAGTAAAAAGCCCAATATCTCTTACTTTTATGTTTTCGATAGCAAGTGTTACGTTCTTAGCAAGAGACCTCAGTCTTCTATGTTTGCACCAAAAATTAACGAGGGTTTCTTACTTGATTATGAGAATAATGCTCCTGCCTATTGTATTTTCAACAAAACCTCTGAGATTGTTGAAACTAAAAGAGACATGACATTTAATGGGCCTATGTCTCCCAAGTGAAACAAGTTGAGCTTGTTGTGGTAGGAAATGAAGATCTAAGTAAAGCTATTGATGATATGATAATTGGGGAGATCAAGCCAAAAGGCGTTCAAGTTGATTAAGTTTTAAATGAAGAATAAGAATCACCTTATTCAACTCAACTTGAACATTTAAGCTCAAATATTGAATAAGATAAAGATCAAACTCAAGGTCAAGAAAATGACTCCACCATCTTAATTGACAATGATGAAGTTGAATCATGCAACCTCAACATCAAGATCAAGTGCTTCACCCAAGGGTTCATTAAGTGTTCAACGCGATCATCCCATCGAGAATGTCCTCAGTGATATAAGGGAAGTAACCACTAGATCTTGAGTTGTTAATTTTTTATGAGCACTATTTGTTTGTTTCTTCTATTGAGCCATTGAAAGTAGAAGAAGCACTCACGGATTCAGATTAGGTGATGGCCACGCTAGAAGAGTTCAACAACTTTACAAGAAATGAAAAGTGGACTTTGGTGGAAAGACCCAAGCAAAACGTGATCGAAACCAAGTGTTTCTTCCGCAACAAACAATATGAATGTGGGGTAGTGACAAAGAACAAAGGGTGCTTGGTGGCACAAGATTTCAAGAAAGTGGAATGTTTGGATTTTATTGAAACCTTTGCTCCTCTAGGTAGGCTTGAATCAATTCGTATTCTATTAACCTTTGTTACTCACCATGTTCTCAAGCTATTCCAAATGGAAGTCAAGAGGATATTTTTAAATAGGCCAATCTTGGAATTGGTGTACATGGAAAAATCTCTCGGCTTTGAAGATCCAAAACACCCCAACCATGTGTTCAATCTTCACAAAGCTCTCTACGAACTCAAGCAAGCCTCTAGGGTGTGGTATGAATGTCTTAGGGATTTTCTTCTAAGGAATGGCTTTGAGATATGCAAAGCCAATTCTACTCTCTTTACTAAGCGCATTTATAAGGATATATTTGTGTACCAAATTTATGTCAATGACACAAATTTTGGTTCAACTAATATGGATTTTTTGCTAGAATTTTAGTAGAACATGACAAAGAGATTTAAGATGTCAATGATGGGCGAGCTCAAGTTCTTGGATTTTAAATCAAGCAATTTAAGTAGGGGTCTTTCATATGCCAAACCAAGTACTTGTAGGACATATTGAAGAAGTTTGACATGGAGCATACCAATCTTAGGAAGACTCCAATTCCAACCAATGGACATCTTGATCTCAACTAGGAAGGTAAACCGGTTGATCAAAAGCTTTATCATTCAATTATCGGTTCCTTGCTTTATCTTTGTGCATCTAAGCCAGATATTATGCTTGTTATTTGCATTTGTGTTCGTTTCCAAGCAGCTCCTAAGAAATATCAACTTTAGCCATCAAAAGAACCATAATATATCTAGGTAATAATTCAGACCTAGGGTTGTAGTACCCGAAAGGGTTAACCTTTAACTTAATTGGCTATTCCAACTCAGAATATGTCAGTTGTAAAGTTGGTAATAAAAGCACCACCAAAACTTGCCAATTCCTTGGCCGATCCCTTTTTCTTGGTCCTCTAAGAAGCAAAATTCTATAACCCTATCTATCGCTGAAGCTGAGTATGTTGCAGCAGGAATTTGTTGTACCCAAACTACTTTGGATTGAGCAAATCATGAGAGACTTTGGCTACAATCTCACCAAAATTACACTCCTATGTGACAATGAGAGTGACACCAAAATAGCCAACAATCTCGTACAACACTCAAGAACTAAACACATTAACATTCTTCATCATTTCTTTAAATATCATGAAGCCAAAGGCGATATATCCCTAATCCATGCGAACACTGATAAACAATTAGCCGATATATTCACTAAGCCTTTAGATGAGCGTCGGTGTTGTGAGTCAAGAAATGAGCTAAATGTCTTAAATTCTCGAAATATTGCATGATGAAATGTTTGTTTAATCAATAATCAAGCACAAGTCATGAAAATATATATATATTTGAATTCTATTGTCTTAACATCACATTCTAAATGAATCTTGGTCTTGGCACAACATTTGGAATTTATGCATTCTCTCTAAAGCTAAAATGACCTTATTTGCAAAAATGTTGTGTAAAGTTTATTTTTAAAATCTTTGTGCTTATGTCAAAATCTCGATGAACCCAAAAGGAAGAGAAAGCTTACTTCAAGGGGGAGAGAAACGTTGTTTTCTTGAAACTTGCTTTATTGATTTTTGATATCTTCAATGATCCTCCTTACTCATTTCTCCCCTCTTATACACTTTTTGGTGTTTTGATGTCAAAAGGGGAGAGAAAAATTAAAGAGGCTCTAGAAAAGATCGATTGAGTATACGGAGGGACGAGAAAATTTTGAATTGTTCCAAGATTTTCAATTGGTCTTTGATTTCAACTTTTTAATGTTCTCAATTGGTATTATTGCATTTATTCTCAACTGGTATCATTGCATTTATTTTAATTGGTATCTTCACACACTTCGCACCCCACAAATGCAAATAGATAGGGGAGTTCTCACATTCTAAAAAATATGTGCATATGAGTTTTAGTTCACATATTTGAATGCACACATTTAGGGGATCTCAAACTAACCCTTTGTATTCAAAACCAAATATTTTTCAATCTTTTTTAAGCTTTAATCAAGCTATCATCAATCACCAAAAATAAGGAAATTAAAAGTGCATCTAGGCCCTCTAGTGGATTTTAGCAAATTGATAACAATTGATTAAGGGACTAATGTATTTATTGAGTAATGAGCAGGCGTTAGATCCTAAAGTGAGTAGAGACAACCCTCAAAGCAAAAGAGTTGAAATAAAAATGAATCGGGCAAAGTTTGGAAACTAGAAGATCGAGTTGCCCTGAAGTCGCACTTGTTGGGCAGCCCTGTGTGGTACCAAAATTCCCAAGTCTTGCAATGGTTGGACAATCTAGGAGGAGATAGACAATCTAGGAGAAGATGAATATGAAGAAACTCAATGTATTGGATTGTCCAAAGGCTATCGTACAATCACTGTTGGACAATCTAGTGTGGTATTGGACTATTCAACACCCTTTGGACACAGACGGCCGATTGCTTAGTTGGACAATTGAAAAAACAATAGACCAGATAGTCCTATCGGTACTGGACTATCCAGGAGGCATTGTCAGATAGTCCTACAACTGTCAAATTGTCTGACTCTTTACAACCAAATGAATAGTTGCTTAGTTATCATTGGAAAAGGATAAAAGATCAGATTGTCTGGTCCACTACTTAACTGTTTGACCCTATATAATTTTTGGTAGACATCATCAATGGTAACAAATGGCTTGTTGGTGGAGTTGGGGCTATAAATAGGCTATGCTTTGGACTCACTTCGACATTTTTTGGATCTCTCTTCACCCAAAGCAAGCCAAGCAAGTATCCATGAGTTTTGAGAGCTAACTAAAGATCAGTTGAGCTAGAGTTTAGCCTTGAGTATTCTTGTGTTCTTGTTTAGGAGGCAAAACTCAAACCAAACTCTCTTTCTCTGTTCAAAAGCTTGTGACCTATTAGTGGGTTGAGTTAAGAGTGTGTAAATGTGAAGAATTGTAATCTCAGAGCAACCAAAGCATGTGGTGTGCTTGGGAACCCTTGTGAAGGTTCTATATTGCCTCCGAAAGGGAAGAAGTGAATTGAGTGGAAGCCAAGTTTTATTTTGGTGAATGCTTAATAGAGCAAGCTTTGCTAGAGGTTGTAGCTCGACGTCCAAGGTCGATACCTTGGTGGTTGCTTGTAGATGAAGCTAGACCATAGTGGTTGCTTGAAGATGGAAGCCACACCAGAGGCTACTTGGAGAGGAAAATGGTTAATCGAGACCTGGTGTTCAAGCCGAATCGGTCCACCAATTTATCTAATAGAAGTTTAGTCCAATGTTCTTAAACACGAAAAGGTCTAGGAGATCTGCTTAGCTCCAGTGCAAGTCCTTAACCTCTTTGTCGTCTTTGGGTTGTTGGGGTTTAGAACGTGCCATTTAATTTGATCTCTAATTGACAAAAAAGACAAATAGAGTTAGATCATCAAACCAATCGGCTGATAGGCTGATACGGACTCCTGCTATCGGTTAAATGTGCCGATAGAGTTGAGACAGTCATCGGCTGTGAGTCCGATGCAGACATATAAACATGAAATAAAGATAACTTATTTATACATCAGCTAATAGTCCGATGCGATCAAAGAAACATGATATAAACATGTAAACTCATCGGTTCGCTGAGCCGATGGAAAGAATGAAACCTGCTAGATCTTGATGCTAGCCTTATTAAACATAACCTTGATAGATCAGTCATAACCGAGATAGTATAAACCTGAATCTATTAAAACCAGATTGATCACTAGCAGATTAATCGTGGGCAATTTATGTATATCAACTGAAAAGCCGATACGTTAAGCCTGAAGCTTAATCGAAAGGTAACTCATCGGCTGACTACTTCGATGAAACATCACGTAAAGACTCACCGACTTAAGACTCAATCTACTATCTAGAAAGTCTGACCTAACCGTTACAGCACAAGACTGATGACGATAAAAAGAGCTCGATAAGTTGATAAATCCTACGTAAACATAATATGATATATCCGATCGTATTAAGAGGTTGGACATAACTGATATATTGAGATAATGGTGAGATAGAGCAGATATATCAAGATAATGGTAGAACTTACCCCTCACAAGAGATTGGACCTAATCAATGCAACTTCACGTCCAGAGCTAGAACCCATCAGGAAAAACCTAGATGAACTAGGGTGGCGATACGCCAAAATTGTATTGATTTGTAGAGATGATTTACAAGGTCTCGGGGTGTTTGTATTTATACCCCAAGATTACATGTGTCTAAGATGGTTACAAACAACTTCCGGATATTATTTTCTAAGTAGAAAAGAAAACTATCTCTAAGAAAATAAAAAAATTAACTACTTATGTCTAGTTACAAGAGATATATACAAAAGCACTCTACCGTGGTTTTGTGATTCTTTCCTAAATCCTATCTCATCTGCATAATCTTCTACCTATCGATTGAACAAAATCCATCTTCATATGTTCGATCGGCTCTATCAATTGGCCTCTTTTCATAAGCCAATCAGCTCTCCATCTATCAATTGGCCTATTTACATAAGATGATCGGCTCTCCGATTCTTAACCAAATATGTTTGCGGTCTTACTAAATTTTGGTGTTAACACTAGACTCTTTGGAGTTGCTTAACGGAGATGTAGGATTGCTTGAATCCGAATATTGGGAAACAAATTAGTGTCTCTCATCCTCTTTTTTACCTTGCATTTACCGCTTTCTATCTTGTGTTTATAGTGATATTTGCTTGCTTGTTTAGTTCTATCTATCACTAGATTGTTTTTGCTGAAAGTATGCTTGAGCAGCCCTTCTACTTTGCATCTTATTATTTTGTATAAGCTAAGTTTACTATGTTGACCGGATTATCCTATAGCCATTGGACAATCCGAACCACATATTGTTTTTGTCTATTGTTACACTGATCGGACTATCCTATAGCTATTTGATTATCTAAAAGATAATCTAGCAGAAGCAAGAAGGCGACAAGGTGGCAATGATCACCAATCTAGCGTATGAGATGTGGTTTGCCATGGACTAACAAGTCCTTAGGTTCCTATTCTCGTCCCTATCAAGGGAAGTGCTGACTCAGCTGGCCACTGCAATAATGATAGCCCAAGCATGGCATGAGATTGGTGACATGTTCACCTCCTAGACTCGCGGTTGCTCCCTCAACACTCACCCCGCCCTCAACAAAGAAAGGTAACGTGAATGTCTTCGAATACGTTGGAAAAATAAAAGTGCTTGGCGATGAAATAAATGAAAGGCATCTTGATGAGGAAGATCTTATGACATACATTCTGAATGGATTATATGATGATTTTGAACTTATTGTCTCGGCACTTGTGGCAAGGGTGGAACTTGTCACGGTTGTTGTCGCTTGCTCTTAGCTTTTGAGCTTTGAGAACATGCATGCACTTTGAAACACGAGCGCCTATGTGAACACTTCAAGTTGTGCTGGTCATGGCAGCTATGGTGGCGTTGGATAGGGTCACAACGGTCACGGTTGTGGCGGCAATCAACAGTGCAACATTAACAAAAGACCAACATGCCAAGTCTGTCACAAAAGAGGGCACCTTGCCTCTAACTATTGGCACCACTTTGATCAAGATTATGTGCCTAACAACAGGAATGTTCCTATTTCCATTGCATCACATGCCTATGGTGTTGATACCAATTGGTATCTAGACACGGGATCCACCGACCACATTACCAGTGAACTTGACAAGCTAAACACTTGTGAAAAGTACAAGGGCAATGATCAAATTCACATGGTAAATGGGGCAAGTGTAGAGATCAAGCGCATTGGTCATTCAATATTTCCTTTCCCTATGTGTAAATTTTGCATTTAAATAATATTCTTCACGTGCCACTAGCAACTACAAATATTATATCTACTCATCACCTTGCTATGGATGACCTTGCTTCCTTGAGATTCACTCCAAATATTTTTTTTGATTAAGGTCCGAACCACGAGGAACATGATTCATAGAGGATGGCTGCATAAAGGCCTTTACCGCTTCCCTTATGCACCATCAACATAGCAAGCTTTCCTGGTTCACCTTCTTTCTCAAGGTGGTATAGTCACTTGGGGCACCCATCCACTCAAATTGTTACAAGAGCCATCAGTTCAAATAAGATTTCATGTCTTTCTAAGTCCAATAAAGAGTTGGTCTGTGATGCTTGTCAAAAGGCCAAAAGCCACTAGTTGCCTTATTCTAGATCTTTGAGTGTGTTAAGTCATTCTTTGGAACTCATTTTTTCTGATGTTTGGGTTCCTGCACTTTGTTCTATTGGAGGAAAGAAATATTATGTTAGTTTCATTGATTATTATAGCAAGTTTACTTGGGTTTATCTACTTAAGAATAAATCTAAAGTGTTTCAAAAATTCCATAAGTTCCTAACCTTGTTAAACGACTTTTTGAACGCAAAGTTATTTCAATTCACTAGGGGAGAGAATTTCAAAAACTACACTCTAGTTTTGAGAAAATTAGGATATCCCATCATGTAGCTTGCCCTTATGCATACCAACAGAATGGGTCCGTAGAGCGAAAACATTACGCATAGTGGAGGTTGGGCTATCTTTGCTTACACATCCTCTAAAGTTTAGAATGAGACATTCCTTATAGCTACATATGTTATTAATCATATTCCTAACAAAGTTATATAGTATTCCACGCCTTTAGAGCAATTGTTTTAGCAAAAGCCTAATTATTCCTCCCTTTGTATATTTGGTTGTGCTTATTGGCTGAATCTTCATCCATATAATACTCATAAATACTAATTCTGATCAATATGTTTTTTATAGCAATATTTATAAAGGTTTTAAGTGTGTTGGCGTATACATATTTCTTGGGATGTCACATTGCACAAGATTTTTTCTTTTGCAAATCTACATCCTAATGCTGGTGACCAACTTCGTTATGAAATTTCTCTTTTACCATCCATCCTTGTTCCACACGCTTTTGACAATAGGGGGGAACAGAGCGATCATTTGCTTGATTCTTCTACTAATCCTGCTAACAGTTCTGGTCAAAACAGTGCAGATAATATTGTTTCTGGTGCAGAGGAGATAGCACAGCAGGTCACGACGCTGGAATCGGAGCAACATCAGCATCGGGATCCGGTTGACATCGACATGAAGTATCCGCTGCTCTCTGTGCATGCAGGAGGATCTATTCCGCCTAATGCCTCGCCTGCTTCGACAGCGACCGGCGAATCGGCGTTGGCCACTGCGTGTATGTCATCGACTAGGAGCGAATCAGCCCCTGCCGCGTCAGCCCGTGAAGAGATCGAGGTTCCTGCTCAAGAAAATGATGCCGCATCCGTAGCGGAATCAAAGAAAAAGGTACATACAGATAGCGTTATTTTACCTTTTCTGGTAAAGATGGAGCTCTAAAATATAAAAATTAGAAGGGAGCTATGGATGCAAAATATATGGCAAGAAATCAAACTTTGACATCTTGTTTTTTATATATGTCACTTGTGAGAAATCAAACTTTGACACCATGTTTTTTTCTAAAAAAGTAGTAATATCATTAACTATAAGTAGATGTATAAGATAAAGAGAAAGACCGATGGCACTAGAGAGGTACAAAGCTTAGTTGGTAGCTAAGTCCTTAAGCAAAGCTATGTTATATATTATAAAAATATTTTTAGCCTTATTGTTAATGCTGCTACTATTAGAACATATTTATTGCCGTGTCTAGAGGTTGGAGTCTGCGTCAATTGAACGTGTAGAATGTGGTATTTTGGAAGAAAAGGTATATATGAAATAACCTCTAGGGTATAAAAATCTAAGTTGTCTAGTTATGTGTGTAATCTAGATAAAGCCTTATATGGTCTTAAGCAGGCACCAGAGTATGGTATTCAAGGCTGAGTGCTAAGTTACATGAGTTGGTATTCAGGTTATCAAAGGCGAATATATCACTGTTGTTTTATTAGAAAGGAGGAGTTATTGTTTTCTTATTGATTTATGTTGATGATATAATTGTGACCAGCTCTGTCTTAGATGTAATTCCAACCTTATTACAAGATCTTGGTAAAGGCTTTGCTCTAAAGGATTTGAGAGACCGACATTATTTCATTGGCATTGAGGTTAGTAAAGTAACAGCTGGTATTGTCTGGGTCAAGAAAAATATGCTTTGCAAAGTAGGAATGCATGATTGTAAGCCGGTCACTACCCCTTTGTGTACATCTGAAAAGCTTTTTGCACATGAGGGTGACTTGCTTGGTGCACAGGATGTAACTCAATATTGGAGTGTGGTAATAGCACCACAGTACTTAACTCTAAGAAGGACAGATATTTCTTATTTAGTTAATAAAATATGTCAGTACTTACATGCTCCAACTACAACACATTGGTTGGCAGTAAAGAGAATACTACAGTCAAGCTAAGGCTAATGATTTGTAAATCTTCCTCACTACTTGTTAGTGGTTTTTTATATGCATATTGGGCTAACTGTCTAGATGATCGCCGGTCTACAGGTGGATTTGTTGTGTTTCTAGGTCCAAAGCTAGTGTCATGGAGTGCAAGGAAACAAGCAACATTGTCCAAATCAAGTAGAGAGGCAAAATATAAGGCTCTAGCTAATGCAACTACAAAGATCATGTGGATTCATATGCTACTATAGGAACTTGGCATTCAGTCTCAACGAGCTGCGCAAAGATCCGGTCAGATAATATTAGAGCTAAGTATCTTTCTTCGAATCCATTTTTTCATACCTGCACTAAACACATAGAAGTTTATTATCGCTTTGTTAAAGAATGTGTTGCTCGGAAGCTTCTTGAGGTTGAATATATTTCTTCTAAAGATCAAGTGGCAGATGGCTTTACAAAGGCTCTTGGAGTTAGATAGTTGGAATGTTTAAAAGCAATCTTAACCTTACTTTGTCATATTGAAGGAGAGTGTTAGATATTGCTTATATCACAAATAATTGAGATAAGACTAGATAGATGTTGGGTGAGCTCTTAGTTAGAGACAAGACTATATCTTATGTATTTGTTGAGATTTTCTAGGGAGTCTTGGTAAGCTCATCTAGGCTTATATATGTAATATGTTTTTAGCCGATTGAGGTGAGATAGTAACACACAACAGATACACCGACATCTTTCCACGCTTTTGGTATTTTCATAGGCTGGAATTGGTTGTCGTTGGAGTGGTTAGCAAACGGTGAGAGGTGGCACCGGATCCAATAGTGGGGGCTATTGGAAATGGAGAACAACAACGGCGTAGGCACAGCAATGTCAGGGGAAGATTAAAAAAAGCGTGGTGAAATAGGGTTGCAACTTGTAAGGGGAGGCGACATGATCTAGTGACAGCTTTTTCCAAATCAATCTTTTCTTCAAATCAAGTTGGAGAAGGGCCTGATTTCGGTTTTTTCCAGTAGGACCATTGGCCTGGTTTGGTTTTAATAAAGGTTGTAAAAGGAAATGGCATGGTCTAGTGGGCTTGCAAGCGCTAGAGATGACACCGATAAGGTGGAGCGCTGTGAGGCATGAGACGACCAACGTGATACTGCTTTGGACATGTGGCCTCGGGCTTACCTATGTTGATTGTTGAGTGAAATGAAAGGGATAAGGATGAAATGAACGGGAATTTGGACGTTTAGATTTAAATCCAACATTTAGAATGATTCGTGTGATTTGAGAAGAAAGAATGTGTCAGAGTGACACATACAATGAGTAGATAGTTCCAATTCCAAAACATGAAACGAAGCATGGACCCACAATTCTCAACTACTCATTGCTCAAGTACAAGACTACTTTAGATTTAGATCCAACGTTTAGAAAGATTCGTGTGATTTGAGAAGAGAGAACGTGTCAGAGTGACACATACAATGAGAAGATAGTTCCAATTCCAAAACATGAAACGAGGCATGGACCCACAATACTCAGCTACTCATTGCTCAAGTGCAAGACTACAAGTGTACAACCTACATGTGTAGTCACATTTACACAGGCAGTAATAACGTAGTAGTAGTAGAGTAGAACTTCTACGAGAGAACGGTCGGAATGGAATGATGATCAGAGGATCAGGTGAGCAGGTGGTCGTGGAGCCAGCCCCGCATTAGCGCGAATGCATCCTCGGCGTCGCCGTCGTCCTCCAGCGACTGCGGCAGGTGCGCGAACCCGTGGCCCCTGCCGGCGTACACGACGGCCTTGGCGCTCCTCGCGCGGGACTCCAGCTCCCGCACCGTCTCCACGGTGCACAGCGGGTCGCCGTCGCCGCAGACAAACAGGACGGGCGCGGCGAGCTGCGGCGCCAGCGACGCGTCCATCCGGGACCCATAGAAGCAAACCCCCGCGCTGTAGCTGGCGCCGCCGTCCCGCGCCAGCGACGCGTCCATCCGGGACCCATAGAAGCAAACCCCCGCGCTGTAGCTGGCGCCGCCGTCCCGCGCCAGCGTCTCCACCAGGCGGCTACCCCCGTAGCAGAACCCGATCACGCCCAGCTTCCTGGACACCCCCGCCGCCGTGAACTCGTCCACCAGCCACTTGGTGCACGCGTCGATGTCGCCCAACACCCTCTCCGGCGCGTGCCCTGCAAACCACGCATCGAAGCTGTCCTTCTCCGCCTTCTTCCACGGGCTCACCCGAAATAAATCCGGCACAAGAACACTGCATGCATCGATCCAGCAACGAGAGTTGAAAGAAGCGAGGAATTGATCAACCGGTGAGGGGAACAGAGATAGGCTGCGCAGTGTGATTACTTGTAGCCGTGGCACGCGACGCGGTAGGCGAAGTCGCGGGTGGCGGACTCCTCGAAGCCGAAAACGTCGGAGAGGAGGAGCACGCCGGTGCCGTTGTTGTTCTTGACGGCCTTGAGGAGGTACGCGCGGACGCCCTCGCCCTCGCCATCGCCGCCGATGACGAGGTCGGCGCCGCTCACCAGCTCGCACGCCTCGTCGTCGTCGACGCTCGCCACCTCGGTTCGGCCGCTGCAGCGCCGGGCGACGTCCTCCCAGCTGCGGCGCGGTGTCTGCACGGGAACTGGGAACCGTTACCGTCAGAGCGCGACAACGCGAGCTCGTCCACCCGTCATAGAGAGTGGATAAGAGGAAGAAGAAACGCACCGCTCGTGCTACTACTACTCACAGTCACAGAGGACGACGACAGGCGTGCGCCCGGTGCGAGCGCGGCCCAGCGGACGAGCGACGAGATGCCGGCGGCGCGGCGCCCCCGCCGCGGGGACGCGCGGGGGAGAGACGGTGGCGCGGTGAGCGCGGCCGCCATCGGCTACCAGACGAGATCGGGAGAACGAATAGCCCTCCCAATCTCGGCACAGCCACGCGTCCAGATATTTTCTTCCCGCTCGCGAGCTTGCTCCTCGTCTCGTGGTCGTGGAGCGTTCGCGCTGTGACGGCGAAGCGGCTGCGCTGCAGATATGGATTTGGGAGTGGGCCGGCGGGAAATCCGATCCGACGGGCACGGCGCCGCGCCGTGGATTCCCCCTCCGGATGCCGAGGATTTCGCGCGTTCTAATCGAAGGGAAAATCTGGCCCGGCCCGTGATGGTTGGGCTCTACATGAGAAGAAGCGTCGGGCTTGCACTGGCCTGGTCGTGGAAGACGGCCCATGTAATATATCTTGAGCTTGCGAGTTGTCACAGGCCGAGAAAAGTTCAAGGCTAAGTACTGTGGGGGATGCATCATTGTACCCTGACTACGGTCTACGGAATAGACAGAAAGACAGTCAGCGCGATCGATCGATCGATGCACGTTGCACGGTCTTGGGTAATTGTACCTGTGCACGACAACTCACCACAATTTGGTGAACTAACTTAGGAGAAAGAAGACCCCATATTGAAATTATTTGGTTGTTGATGAAAAGAAAAAGGGATAAACAAGCCGGGGCGTCAGAATTCTACAGCTCTAGATTCTCAATTTCTCATCTCCGATGCATTCGAGTTTGGTCGCTTTATGGAACTCATCTCTTGTAGATGGGACTTAACCTGGGAACGTTCTCTTGCCATGCCTTGGTAGTTCAGGCCGGTAGGCCGTAGCCAAAAGTCAGAGAGTTTACTTACCGTCGGAGGGCTACCTGCGGTTACCGAGCAAAACCAATAAAAAGGGACAAATTTTACCAAAAATTAAATTTTTTGTTTGAATTTTTTTGAACTTGATCGTGAAAGAACAGAACACGATATAGAGAAGATGAATATACGACAATTCATTTTGTCCAAAAAAATAGCTATAAAATTTAATTATTAAAATATTAGCTATTATAAAACTAGACTAAGATAGATAGTTAACATAGAGGATACAGATATAAAAAGTTAAATTTTTAGTATTATTCGGTTGAGAGTTGTTGAAGTTATGGATATTTATCAAAAGACACAAATGTCTCTCATAACATCTAAATACCAAATAACAAACATTATAAAACAGCTTTACTATTTTAAAAACTTTAATCTCTTATATTTTTTAAGACAATATAGAAGTTGATTATCTTTTGTCAAATCAAGAATCAAATAGAGTTGAAGGAATAACAGAATGCATATAGAAGGAGAAAAGCAATACCTAAAATTTAAATTACGGTAGAGAAATTAAATTAGAACAACAAAATTGATTAAAAATAATATTTTGTTGATTAAAATATGTTTACAAAGATTTCACAAAACTTACAAAATTCTCTTAGGAATTTCATATAATCTCACACTTAAAACATATGTCTAAAACTCTCTTAAAACTCTCTCAAAATATATTTAAAGCTACCAAGTCTCCCATTATATAGGCTAAGTGTGACTGAAAACACAAAATCTAAAAATATCCGTAAGACAAAACCCTAGCTCTAGCAATCTTAATCATTGATTTGATCCTAAGAAGCCAAAAAAATATCCTAGATATGTGCCATGCCGCTTAACATAGAGAGCCACACAAATCAACCACTAGCCCATAGAGAATCTAGTCGCCCTAGACGACCATGCTACCCTCTCCAATCACAAGCTAACATGTGTTGTATGCCTTCGCGCTCACTTACTACCAAGTCGATCGTGGCTGTCAACCGCCCCGCCATTGCTAGGTTAACATCATTGTCAAGCTGTGTCAAATGAGTGCTCTGGGCAATAAGTTGGAAGAGAGTGAGTGGCCAGCTAGGCCTTTGCACTCTTCTCCTCCTTTTCTTTTTTTCCCCCAATTTTCTTAGTAAATTTTTTATACTTACACACCGACCTTGTGAAGACCGTTGCAAAGACCTTCTCATATATTATGTATCCATCGTGTGTCACTTTATATTCAACCTTGTCACCAAGAATCCTTGATTTCTTTGGATCTCATCTCCTATATAATTCTAGTCCTGATCTACTATTTACCAAGGTTTAACTTTAATGATTTGAACTTCAATCCCACCTTATGTATGGTATCATGACCATAAAGATATTTGCTTTTTCTTTATAGTCTCGATACTCATCATTGAGTAAAACTGATCATATCACCTACACAAATAAACTAAACAATCGGTTTTATATACAAATATCACAATATGTCATACACATTCATACAATCGTCAACTTTTAAAACCAAAATTTTAATAAAGATTAACACATGGTTCTAATTTTCTGTACTAATTTTATATCATAACATATAAACAATTTATGGTTTTACAAGCTGGAGAGTTCCCGTTAGAGGATGGCCAATAGTTGTCCTATACTACTTTCAATCCCATAATTTCATGTTTTTAAGAAATAATCTGTCTCCGGTAGCCTTAATCTCATTCTCAAAAATTCTCATTCTCTTCTCTTAAATCCCTCTCTTCACGAGACAGGAGCGCCCTTGCTCTCAATCTTTGGGTTTGCGCGTGCTAGGAGGAGCCGCACACGGAAGTTTCTCATGTGACACTTTTTTTTTAAAGTTAAACTAGGCTCTCTTTGAGGGAGGATATTTTTATCTCATAAATCCTATTAGAGATTCCTATAAACAAAGATTTAGTGGATTAAATTTTGACAGTACGTTGGTTGATGCTCTTACCACGCTGTGATGGTAAGTCCGGTAATCACGAGGACCGCGCGATAACCAACAACACAAACCCTGGGTCAGGCTCATCCTGTCATTAGGTAGACAACCAAATCCCCATGGGACATGGCTAATGCAGAACAGCAATGCGACCTTCTCACACCTATTTTTCCCTACACCTTCTTGGCAATTAATTCTTTTCGTACCCGCTTGTCTTTGGTCAATAGCTGTCTAATTCCTTTCTTGCAGTCAGTTGCGTCGCGTACGAAACAGACACTACATTTCTGCAGCGGACCACGGCGATGAAGACCACAACATCACACTGGAATTTGGCAGAGTAAATGTAGCAAAATCATTCTATGCAAAGCCAAAACAGCAATAAAGTTTTGATGCTAATAAACATCCGCACCAACCAATGTACAACTTCAACAAGAACCGAAGAGGTGCATGACCGCTGAAAAAAGGCGAGTGCTTCAAGAGGAATAGCACACAGAAATGTAAACATCATCATCCAACAGGTAGTACATGATTACATGAAGAAAATAACAAAATTGGCACAAATCCAAAACAAAATACACTGAAGATCAGCTTGTGCCTGCCTATTGTTGTTACCCAATAAACACGACATTAGCAAACTCTGCCCCCAAAACTCGAAGGGGTCCAGTCAATCCTTTCTTTCTGCCTATCGGAGCAAATAACATTTCAAATGGACATCTTATTCCCGGGCCGCTAACTGCCACTAATTTACCAACTCCTTAAGTATATTCACATCTGCTCTGATGCTAATCAGTAGGAACTGAATGGAAGAGAGAAACAAAGTTACAGGTTTCCTCCATTTCTCTTGTTCTGAATGCTTTGCACTCAAAGGAGCATATCAGACTTGGCAGGCAATCTCCTGTAGAAATTGAAAGGCGCAGAGGGCATCCTGCTGCGGAACCTGGGGTGGCGCAACAGGTATAGCATTGCAATAACCAGCAGAGCCTGGAACGGCATCACATACAGCACAATGGCAACAATCAGGGACAAGAATATGAAGATGGCGGTGGCCCGAGGGTCTCTCCAGCTAAGCAAAGCATGGGCTCTCTCACCTTGTGTCGCCAGGTCACCTACCACTGTCTGCACACGACCTCCGACACTCCTTAGTCTATCATAGCGCATTCTTACAATGTCCGCTGGTCTGCTGCTCGGGAATGAGTCAAACTCCTCATCAAGCTCATCTTGGTTTGTAAACTCAGCATGGCATAGCATAGTGTCCATGCAAGGCGGATGCCTTGGCCGGTAACGGTAATTCCATAATCCAGTCATGAACATGTAGAGGAAGATGGTAGGCAGGATGAGCTCTGGGTAGAAGATCAGTATTAGAAACAACATATGCACCAACACTGTTGTAATTGGGTTTCGCCAGCTTCTGATGCCATCATACCGCTTGGCTGTCGCTGCAAAACCACAGAACAGCAAGGTGATACGATAGAAGTTGGCCTTGCTGCGCCTGAGACTGAACATGTGCGATCCCACATCGAGCATATACTCCACAACTTCCCTGCGAAGTGGAGGCTCAGCACGGCTAAGCCTTGCCGCAACAATCTGCATTGCCTGGTGCCTCAGGTAGTCCAACTGCATCACTGAGATTGGCTGTGTGTAGTGCATCTTTGGCAGCAGTGGACGGCCATACAGCGCAATCATGTTCACCCATGCTGTACATGTAAATCGCACAGCCAAATGCAATTCTCCAGTCTTCTTAAGGCCACTGGGCTTGAGAGCCAACAAAGGGTAGAAATGGGTGTACACCCGGTCAGTCTCCAGCGTTGAGAGCCGAATTCTGACCTTGCCAATACTCTCATCCCAGGCATCACCATTCTTGCCAATCTGGTTATTGTCAAACGCCACCACTGTGATCACCGTGTATGGATCAAACACCTCCCAAGTATACTGCTCATTCCACTGTGGATTCAGCGTGTTAAGAATGGTTCTCGTGCGCACCCACTTCGGTCCATACTTGGCAACACAGTAAGCATCGGTGAAGCACCCATCTTTGCCCTTCATTGGTATCAAGTTTCGTGCTCCAAGAATCCCCAGCTCAAGGATCCCAATGCTTGGCTTCCGTGTGTGCTTCGACGATGGCTGGAGATCACTACTGTAGTAAGTGGACTCGTCGAGAACATGGTACCCAAAGTCCAGCGACATCCGAAGCTGTATCTTGCTCGCAAACTTGCCATCCTTCTTGTCAGGATCGTCGCTGGGGCCCGCGAGGCTGTACCACCGCGGCTCCACCGGCTTGCCGAAGTGGTCATGGCGCGGCATTGCGGCGTTGAGGGGCAGCATGATGCGGCCGAGAGGCTCGTCGCGCCCCGGCCCGACGCGGTCCTCGACGGTGACAAACAACGGCTCGTCGAAGGGCTCGGACACGACGAACATGAACTCCTCGTTCCAAATCGGGTTCAATGTACCAGGCGGCGCGCCGGGGTGCGTGCGCCGCACCTGCCCGGCGAGCTGGAGCTTGACGCAGGCGATCGCGGGGCGTGACGCGTCCAGAGGCACGAGGTCCTGCGCTCCGATGGCGGCGACGCGGAGGTACACGAGCTTGGGGGAGAAATATACCTTGGCGCGAGTGGAAGCAACGGCCCCCGGGCCCGCCGCCGCATGGGCATCGGAATGCCAGGCATCTGGGAAGGCCTCGTCGGCCTGGGTCCCGAGCCATACGGAAAGCATGATCTCGCCGCGGGTCTTCTCGCCACGCTTGTTCTCGAGCCGGTACCACTGGGGAGCCAGCGGGGAGTCTGGCGGCACACGGACCGGGACCTCGGCGAGGTCGAACCCCACGCGGCCGATGAGGTCATCGCCGCCGGCGAGATATTTGGCCTTGACGGCCACCTCAAGCACGTGCGCCTGGAGGTGCGTCGCGGAGAAGGCGAAAACCTGCTGCCACGACGGGTTGTGGTTGGCGCCGAGGACCGACGTGGTGCCCTTGAAGTTGCCTAGCTTCACCTCCACGAAGGGGTCGATGGTGCCGGCGGCAGAGACGGCGGGGAGGTCCCGCGCCTTCACCACGTGCACGTAGAGGAACCGCATCGACTCGACGAGGTCGTAGGTCGACGCGATCTTGCCCGCCGCGGAGGCCGCGGCGGCGGAGGGGTGGAGCCCCGGGATGTTGAAGCGCGGCCTCAGCACCGCGGCCAGCGGCGGCCGCGTCTCTACCAGGCCGAACTGCTGCGGCGGGGGCATCGGGCCCCCCGGGCCCGGCACCATGAACGGCCGCGACGGCATTGCTCCCTTCATCTCGGCGTCAGCGGCGCTTTGCTGCGTGCTCGATGGGAACGCGTCGTGGAGAGCGTGGCCTGGTCTCTACTGTGGCATTCCGCCGAACAGTTGCTTGGTGGCGTGGGAGCGCAGCAGTGTGCGTTACTGCTGCGGGGGGAAGCGTACGGCGCAGAGATCTGTACCACCAATCAGCCGCCCGTGCCTCCCCCTCTAACCAATCCTACCCGTCAGATCCCCATCCAACGTCGCGCACCCAACCCTACGTTACAGCCCGGACCCAAACCACTCACCCATCGTTCCACCGCACGTCCTACCGACAAGGTAGGCCACCACAACGGTGGGTCCCATTCGTCAGTGGGGACGTAGGTAAGCTAACCCCCAGTACATACGTGTCGGTGTAGGGGGAAGAGGCGGGGCCCACGGGGGCGCCTCGGTTTGCAGCAGGCGGCGATGTGGTGGACAGCTTGATGCGTCGGATCCTCTGTCTCTGCGTCCTGCGATCCATCGGGAATTTGGGCTCCCAGTGGGGCGGCTGGCCCGCAACGCGAGCGTGCTGTTTCGCTTTCTGCGTTGCGCTCACACGGGACGGGGCTAGAACGTGTAGAGCGTGCATGCGGTGCCCTGCCCTAACCATCCGTGCTAATAGTGGCTAATTTTAGGTAATTTTTGAATTTAATGGCACATTGGTTGTTGATGGGGTTTTGTGTGTGGTTCTGAAGGATTCCTTTCCTTTGTTGATAGTAAAATTTTATTTATAAATCTCTAGAATCAAAAAGTAATTTCGGATATTTTACCTAAAAAATAATTGCGGATATTTGTACTGAATTTTCACTTTATATTTTAAATTATCTTATTTACATTGCAAACTTATAATTTGCAAAAGTATATCTTATAATTTGGTCTAGTGCAATGGTCACATTGGTTATTTCTCATATCCATGTCTAACCTGTAAGGGATGATGATAATCTAACTTGTTATGATTGCCATACCTAAATATGGTCACATTTATTCAATATTTCTTTCATAAATTAAAAAATTACTTAAAGTAGACCTAACTAATACATGTGCGTGGATGGATATATGGTGTCTCAATAGATATGTAACCTGAATAAACAAATGCATATTTTTCTCATCATTTTATTCTATTTTTACTTTCAACGGGTGTGATTGATGGTTTTTTCTTTATAGACAAACAAAATACATACACACAAAATATCAACAGTAATATAATAATAGTCATTCGTTTGACTTGAATTTTGGTGTTGCTAATATTTTAATGAGGATAAATAGTAAATCACAAGTAGTATTTTTGAAATTTTTACCACCAACCAAATACCCACGTATTGTCCAAATATTTTGGCTAGTCCTACTTGAATTTTGGTGTTGCTATTATTTTAATGAGGATAAATAGTAAATCACAAGTAGTATTTTTGAAATTTTTACCACCAACCAAATACCCACGTATTGCCCAAAAATTTTGGCTTGCCGGTTTTTAGATAATTTTTAATATAGCAACAATCCAAACAAGCTCACTTATTAGACAGTTCTACTAACCCTGCGGTGCGCAAAGATGAGGGCCACAGATGATCTCGCAGGTCGCAAACCAAAGATAGGGGGGTGGTAGACATGATGTTAGCTCTTTGTCATTCCCAGAAATTTTTGTTGTTGATACCTTCACGCCATCATCCGTGCAGTTCGGACTTCGCCACAGGTAGCCCTTGAAAAATTCCATGTGCAGCCACGCTGTTTGTGTTCATCAAACAAGCAGCAATTGTACCATGCGTTGCTTTGAATTCTCAATGAAAATGACGCTTTTGTGATGTGCAACAATGTACTATAAAACATTTTGGTACTAGTCTTGCTACTTTTTCGAAAGCACCTTTTCCTTTTCTTAATAAATAAAGCAAACCATTATGATGTGTTTCTGCGAAAATTGCCTTGGAAGATTTCTCGTCTGGGGGCATCCAAACCGGGATGAGTAATTTCGGAAAAAAGAGAATCTAACTGTACTAGTGATAGGTGTATTGAAATTCTTTCACCTAGTCTTTGCGATAATTTGGTAGGTACAAATTGGTGTTTGAATTGTCAAATATTTTGGGACAAGATTTTTACGTGCTTTCAAATTCTTCCACCTGGTGTTTGCTCAACAAGTTAACAAGTGTTTAAAAGGTGATCCATATGTAATGGAAGTTAACTTGCTAATGCAGTAGTCAGTGGCGGAGAAAAAAATCTTCACGCGTAGGGCTAAGCTAATGAAATCTTAAATATTTTTACAAATTACATGGTATTTTTTAAAATTATAATGGAGATTATGGAGTGAAAAATATTGAGCCAAGCCATTGGCTACCGATAGCCCAGCTTGTATGCTTAGGCCCACAATATATCAGGCTTCTAATAGCTGTCCAATAAAATCCATTGGTGCCAACCTTCTTCTCTCATCATGCCAAGTCGCTAGCGACCTAGCAACCACTCAACCGATTCTTCCTTTCATCTCTTCTAGTCATAGTTCTATACTCTATCATCTCGTCTCGTGGTGGAATACAGGAAGGAGATCAATCTTTTGGGTGGTCGTAAAGACTTGCCTCACCACGTTGGTCCACAAGACCGTAAGACCGTGATGACGATGTACGGAATTTCCTTGTACTCAAAGGCCACCAACATCGTCGCCTGCCCATGACCTACACCACTGGTCGCTCGTGACCAGTGCTCGTTGAACCCAACACCGCCAATCGTCACCCCCTGCACTACCAGCCTCCAGCGTCACCACATGCCAGCCCTCCTTTTGTGCGGTCAATGGAGAGCTCGCTAGCGGCTACCAACTCTAGATCCACGCCATACAACCTGGTGGTGGTGGATGCAGTGAGGTCGGTGGAATAGGTACTCCAACTCTAGATCCATGTGGTGACGTGTGGAGGACGACGGGCTCTAGCGCCACCGACGAGGTTCAGTCGTGGAGCCTGTCGCTCTGATGAGGTCAGACCCATGCCGCCATGCTGCCAACCACTCACTCCTCTTTCTTGCTTCATGCTGCTCATCGGTTCATGCTTCCGCTATCCTATCACCTTATCATGGACTCGCTGGTGCTCTCGCCCATCTAGTCGCACGTATAGCCTTTCTAGCTCACGAGCTTAAACAAGCTGGCTCGAGCTACAAATGAGCTGAACCAAGCTACATTTTTTTTGCTCATTTAGATAACGAGCCGAGCCAAGTCAGCTAGACATCCACCCTAACAATGATGATAGTGCACGTCATTTGCTACATAATCTATGAACTGTTAATGTAATTGGCGCTAGATGACCTCTATGGGTCATGACCACTCATATATATAGAGAATCGCATATATGGAAGGTTACAAGCGTGATCAATGGCAGTCAGAAGACACATCTTCAAATATAGATGATCTCTTACTAAATATAGATTACACACTTCTATGTTTAACACCTCTCTCAATCTGGATGGAGGTAGACTAGGTTTAGATTACGCTGTAAATTACAGTAAGGAGTAACCAGGAGTGGCTTAGTCATGATGTCGGCCACCTGGTCCTTGGATGAGATGAAGCGAAAGTCGAGTTGGCGAGAGGCAACACGTTTATGAACAAAATGGTAATCAACCTCGACATACTTCGTGCGATGATGAAATATGGGATTGGCAGAGAGATAAGTGGCACCAATATTATCACATCATAGGGACGGTGGCCGAAACTGAGAGATCCCAAGTTCCCTTAACAACACTTGTATCCATATTACTTCAGTGGTAGCATTGGCGATGGTCTTGTATTCAGCCTCTGTGCTCGAGCGAGAAACAGTTGGTTGTTTGTGAGAGCTCTAAGAAACAAGATTGCTACCAAAGAAAATGGCATAGCCACCTGTACTGTGCTGATCATCTGGGTTCCCGGCTCAATCGGCATCAGAGAATGCACTTAGCAATGAAGGCCCAAATTTAGTGATGCATAGCCCCATATCAGACGTGGAATGAAGAAAACACAGTATGCGTTTTACTGCCGCCCAATGAGCTATCGTTGGTGCTGACAGAAATTGGCATACTCGGTTGACAGAGAAGGAGATATCAGGGCGAGTGAAAGACAAATATTAGAGAGCCCTAACAACACTGCGATAGCGTGTAGTATCTTCAGCTGAGAGAGGGTCGCCACTCTTTAAGAGTAACTTGTTGTTGGGAAGCATAGGTGTCGAAACACTATTAGAGGAGGTTATATTTGTACGCTGCAACAGGTCTTGGATGTATTTATATTGTGTCAAGATGAGGCCAGTATAAGTATGATATACTTCAATGCCAAGAAAATATCTAAGAGTGTCAAGATCTTTCACGACAAACTCAGCTTCAAGTTGAATGAGTAGACGATCTGTAGCTGATGACGAAGAGCTCATAATAATAATATCATCCACATATATGAGAATATACATTCGTAGCTGAGAGGTATTTTTAATGCAAAGAGCGTGAAATCTGATGTAACAATCATCCGTTATACGTTAACGGTGGAGCGGCGGATGCTAAAAACTTTGCAGGTTGCCCTCTTGCCACCTAAGCCAAGAGTATTTTTTTCGTGGCAGGACCACCTATAAGATGTAGCGTAGGGCGTACGAGAGGAGTGTCTATTGTTTTTAGATGGCCTTTTATAGCTCTTTGGTTGGGTGTTTTTTTTTCCTAAAGGTTACCTACTAAATTGTTAGGCCCGCCTATCAGAAGAAAGTGAGGGTCGATAATTTTATGGACAATCTCCTTGATGCCCTTTGTAATCATGTTTTTTGGTGGCTGCCTATAAAAAACCTCCTAGTTGCTCAAAAGTTCATTTTATGTTTTTAAAAAGGAGAAGAGAGTGTTAAGGAGAGGCAAAGGGAAGAGACGAAGCCCTGTTGGCTCGTAGATTTGTATGAAGGTAAAAGTTTTATACACTTTGTAATATTTATTCTTAGCGATAAAATAAAAAGTATGTATAGTATTATTTTAGAGTTTTGTTTCTAGATCTATGGTTTTGATACTTTTCATAATGTTTAAAGATATATCAGTATTGAAATATCGAATATATAGTATCTAATTTTTTTACTTAGTTTAACTCTATTTTTCTATAAATGTGATATTTCAATTATACCAATTATTACGTAGCATGCCTTAGTTCATACCAACCACGTACCTGTACTCACGTGACATTCACTCCTAGCACTCTGCAGCCACATAGAGCCAGTGTACAAGATGTGTACCCTATATATCGTGACCAAGACTTCTTTTGTGTTGTGAGTTAATAAATCTTTCATATCTTAGTTAAATGTACTACGCCTTTTACGTATGATATGTCATATCAAATAGGTTGATGCTACGTGGCAATTTGATGACAAGTTTGAGGCTGTGTACCGACGATTGTAGATCAGGGTTGTGTTGACGGAGGACAAACAGAGGATTACCTTTGGGTGGATGCCCAACATGATGTGCACTGCCCTCCATGCTCTTACATATCATGCAGCCGATGTGGTTTCTCTCATAGCAGCAGTAGCAGCAGGAGTCTACTCTGTAGGAGCGCAGCCTAAAGATAACTTTGCTTAACCACATATCAAATATAGTGCTTTCTTTTTGGCGTGCAACACTAATGTTAATAAATTATACTTTTACAGCTTTTGCTATATGCTACCTTGCTTACTCTGTAGCGGGGATACCAACATAGGGAGCGAGGATGTCAACACATGAAGTCGAGATGTCAACACAAGGAGTAGGAACATCCACATAAGGGTTTTCAATTTTGCTGCACCATGCATACTTCTATTCAGTCAACGATATTCTAGTTTGCATTGCTTAACTATTTTTCTTACAGGATTTTAGGATACATCGCCACAGATCTCCATAGTCATAGGCGAATCTAGGCATGGCACTTCTGGATAGACGCACAACTCCTTTGACCATGATGACCTTACAACAAATCATCGGCTTCTCCTAACTTGCAGGAGCTCTGCCACCTCACATATAGGAGTCGCATGCTTTGACTTTTGTAAATTAGGTCCATGATAGCTGTGGTGTCCTAGCTGACCATCTCACGTACTTTCAGGGTCACGTGCGAGTGTAGGGTAGGAGGACAAAGAGGGGTAGAGGGCAAGCTTAGAGCAAGGAGTATGTTGTGCTATTTGTACTTACTGTTTATAGTATTTTGTATTCACTGTTTTAGTTATGTCTACCTACATCACTTACTATGCATTAAAACGTGTGCTCATGACTATCGGTAGCATATGATAACTAATTATCGGTGCCTTCACTCTTGACTGCCAAGTTATAATCAATGCTCAATGATGCCAACCAACTTTTAGTGTGTGACCGTCACATCGCTTTCAACGCAACCCGACAACCAACCTTTGTTGTGTGACCATCATGTCGCTTTCAGCACAACTCAACGGCCAATTTTCAATGCGTTAATGTCACGTAATGTTCAAATGATTTTTACATGTATGGCACTTTCCATGCATGAATGTCATGTTATTTTTAACACTTTCATTCATGTCTTCTACACCTAACACAACCCATGCTGATACCCTTGCAAATCTTATATACCATCCGTTTGCTTTATGTTCTATAGCATCAAACAACAATAGTTGCTAAACATGCTTTTACTAAGATCCTAACTAGAGAATAGGTACTTTGCTTGCCTAATTCCACCTTGGTATAACCGTTCATTTTGTATATTTGGTGATCGATGCCAGCTTATGATATCTCGGGGCCCCAACACTCGCGGATGGAGATTCTTCCAATGGCTAAACTATTTTTATGAGGTGTAGATTGTATGCACCTGTTTTTTCAATTATTTCTTACTATAATATTTTCTTCGAACTAATACATTTTTGCTAGATTCATGAAAAGATGTATAGCTTCATTCAGGGGGTTGATGACGATTTTATCGTAAGTTCGTTATATATCTCTCTAATTTGCTTCAATTTGTTATCGTTGTGACTATAATAGCTATATATGCACTTTTTCTCCCACAGGAACCATTAAGAAGGTGCAAATTCAAACAATGGGTAGATATGAATAAATCACCGTATAACTCTACATAAATCATATAGCTTGAAACAATTAAACAACACATACAAGCAGCAAAGAGTCAGCTTCTCTAGCAACGGATGACTATAAGTAGACAATTGATAATGATATCCACAAGATTCAAATAAATGTTTGTGTCATGTTATCTATTATATTATTTATATTACGTTTATGTTATATTCATAAGATATAAATATCTTAGTAAACGTGTAATATTTTTACCTCTATTATCTAAATAATGTTCAGGTGCTAATCTTTATCCGCCTTTGTATTTAATAGTGTAATAATTTTTACAGTATTAACACTGAGTTTCTTAGGAATCTTAATTATCCTTTCTACGTACTCACAATTTTTCTTTCCAATTAAATCTTTAAATAAAAATAGATTTATTTAAAATATTTTTTCTTTTCGACATTTGTGTGATATAGACAAAAACATCTTAACAGAAGACATAAAAGGGACCGTCCATAAAACTACTATACCTTTCCTCCTATATGGGCGGAGCTAGTAATTTTATAGGCAACTCCTTATAAGGGAAAAAAAGTCTAGCCAGACAGCTATAAGGGTCATCCGTAAAAACGGTCACTTCCTCCCTCACACGTCTTACGTGAAAAAACGTTTTTAGTAGGATG
This sequence comes from Oryza coarctata, assembly GCA_030770085.1. NCBI lineage: Eukaryota > Viridiplantae > Streptophyta > Magnoliopsida > Poales > Poaceae > Oryza > Oryza coarctata. The sequence goes on from CM061471.1 coordinate 15,469,305, forward strand.
ACAAGGGGCCGCCTGCAAATTTCCCCTATCCCGCCATTAACATGTGCCAACGGATATTGATAAGGTGTTTTTGGAAAAAAATTTCTCAGAGTGTTGGGTGTATAGTTATTTAAATTTTTTAAATAAAAATACATAAATAAAAAAAATTCTACACTCGCCGACGCCGTGCGTCATGTGGATCCCGTGATGGCATCGGCGATTGGCGTCACAGGCCTAGCCCAGGAAGCGTACGCACCGCGTCCAGCCTAAGAGTTTGTGGGCCGGATGAGTCACCAACTAGCGGAGAGTGTCCGGTGCTGGTTTTTCTCTGGGTTGAGGCGGCCCGGGGGCTCCGGCCTCCGCCTCCGGTGAGGCAGGCCCGGCTAATTTCCACGGACGATTCGTTGTTTCGCGCATCTCGCCGCAAGACACCACTAGCTCGCTGAGCGGAGCCCTTTTCGCGTTCCGTGATGACTCGCCGATAGAACAATGAGCAAAACATGCATGGACTAATGGAGTCGAAAAAGATCGCGTACCAATCTGCCACTACACAACATGCCCGGCAAGTTAGCGGTCAACAGAGAACAACGCACGCACTGCACGCACCAATTTGCTTGCCAGCCTGCCTAGCTTCTTGTTTGGCACAGCCAGCTCCAGCTGCCAACGGCTGGATTAACACCAGAAGTGGTAGTACCACTGTACTATTCAGATATTGATCCATTCACTCGGCTCCTCCCACCGCTGTGCTACGCGTACGGTCTAGACCAAAATTTTGGTCCGGTCTTCTTGAAGTTTTTTTAAACAGAAGACCAAAGTCATCATAAGAAATCTATAAACCGACAGTTTGGTAACTGAAATTTCGATCTCAGTCTTCGGCCTCATCGATGACAACAAACCCTCCCCATGGCATGCAGGATTACAGAAAGCAACCATCACACTTACAGGCATAGACAGCAAGCCATATGGGACAGCTTTGAGAAAAGTTGAGACAACTTGAATGAAGATTGAAGAATACCATGGATCGACTCACACAAGTGCACAAGTAACGAATCAGAGAAAAATCAGATCGACTCACATGCATTGGGACGGTGAAGACGATGTCCTTGAGCCGCATCTGGGCAGGCGGCGGCTAGTGCTGTCCATTGTAGCAGGGAGGGTGGCCGACGGTAGCCTGCGTATGGGGGAGGGCGGTTGACGCTGGGACGCTGGCCTGTGTGGCAGGGAGCTAGGGTAGCCGAGCGACGTTGTGTGATGCGGGATGGCGGTGGTGAGGAGTGCGCCCGATCTACGCGCGAGGACAGAGGACAGAGGGTTGGATAGAGGAGGTAGCTCTAGGCGGCGGCGAGAGGTCTCCGTCTATCTCTCTCGGTCTCTCCGAAGAGGCCGTGCTTCCATGCTCGCCCAAGTAGAGAGAGAAGGGCTGCTTCAGAAGTAGCGTGGAGCGTGTTGGGCTGCATAGCAATTAGGGGAAACAAGAAATTTGGCTACATGGGGGAGTTGGGCTGCCTAGTAATTGGCCTACTTCGGTTAGCACGGTAGGACGACTGAACAGGCCAACACTATCTTGGTCTTTCAAGTCGTACGACCAAACTAGCGACTGATGACAGAGTATTCGATCTTTTTAGTTTGGTATCGGTTCTTTTTATCGGTCCTTGGTTTTATGCCTACCCCTAGCTGTGCCCACCGAGAACATCCATTCCCACTAGAATCATTGTGCCAAAGACTTTATCCTCACCACCAATCCTAGCTAAGCTAGGACTAGTTGCCAATAATGGCCAGGGATTATTGCAGCTTCTCATCAAGAGTCACATGCTCTCAAGAGATACACGGACGCTGTACTTGGCGATGCATCTTGACACGAACGCCCAGCAACTGTGGTCCATATGACAAAACAGAAGGTTGGTAGGTAGAGCTAGCTAGAAAGCTGGATGTGCAGGCCAAACAAGCATAATAATACTATCACCACAGCAAGTTGATCACCTGCCATCTGATGCGGGCTGCCTGTCTGTACTATCTGCGCTTCTGCGTTTTTCAGTGAAGCACGCCCTTTGGCTCACTCATTCTCACACCACAGTGACACTGTTGTACCCAACCTAACCACCTACACATAATAATAATAATAATAATAATAATAATAATAATAATAATAATAATAATAATAATAATAATAATAATAATAATAATAATAATAATAATAATAAGAGAAGAATCTTTCTAGATACCTGGCTGTGTGCCTTTGTGGGCTTTGTGGGGTGTATGAGGGTGACATGCCGGTGGGTTTTGTGGTGTCGGTTGAACAGGAAGAGAGAGGGATAGCTGCCTAACCACCTTTTCGACTGATTGGCATTTCCTGAGTTGGGACAGTGACACAAACCCACACAAGACAGGCATTCCATGAGATGCAATTGTCCCAACCCAGGAATAAAAGAGAACTGCCCAACTGCCCTTTTCCACGGGCAATTTTCGGTTGCTCCTCCGCCGGTTGTGGCACCAACTCGGAATCAACTGCATGCGCGCTACCACCACACTGGTGCGCTACTAATTATTCCATATATACTATACTATAAGCAGTTTCAAAGTTTTTCACAAGAATTATAAAAGAAGAGTTATATCTGAGTTCGATTGTGATATGACAAATAAATCTTACCTTTTCTTTTCCAAGCTCTGGACAGATAGGGAGATCGGGGGCCCGCATCCTACAACTTCAGAGAAGTATTTAGATGTGAGATAGTTCGATTTGGATGTGAAACTAACTATATAACCTTTAAACTAAAAAATATAGAATATATTTGATAAAATTGCCACAACATGTATGTACTGTTCCACAAAATTTCACATTAAAATCGATCTATTATTCATAATCAGATTTGTTTCTTTCAATTTGTGTATTAGATTAAATTTAAACTTGCATTCTCGAGAAGTGATAAATGATATGATGATTTATATTCTTAATTTATTTTTTTAAAAAAATTATGACTATTTGAATAGCCCAAAGCATGAGAGCGAGTCTTTTGATCGCTCATCTTGCAACATGCACACAAATTCAAGTAAAACCAACAAACTAGCTATCAACTTACGAAATGATCTCTGTAACGTGACAGAAAACATTTTTCAGCTCTGGGTAGCAGGAATCTTCAGGGAATTCCGCATACTTAATTAGAAGCAAAGCACACCCGGTTAAGTGAGGTAATTCGGTGCATGTACACGGTGAGGCCATCATCGTACCAACCTCCAGCTACCTCCTTCCAATTCATGCCGTCCCGTCCAAATTCTTTCTACTTCGATCGAAATTTATTGATGCCATCCAACCTAAAATCAAACGCATGATGGTTTTTGTCTGTCAGGAGATCGATATAGTGGTGTCCTTAGCGGCTAGAGGCCCCTCTAAAATAATCGTACTGTCAGAAGCTCCGTGTTACAAGTACTTGGACAAAGTATAAACTAGAGTCCCAACTGGTGTGAAATTTCGTCTTGATTTAATCTTACCATACACTTATTCGTGTTTTGTACAGAATATTATTATTGATATTTATAAATACTAAAATTTTAATCATGAGTTGAATATGTTGATTATTTTTTGAATTATAGCAGTTCGGATTAAAAAAGAGTATTTATTGGTTATGACTTGCTAATTATCAATTCCAAGTCTTAAAATTAAATTAATATAACTATATTTATTAATCCTGAATTCCAAAATTATTAAATTCTGGACAAACTAAATCTAAAAAGTTAATAGTATTTGAAATGAATGTTTTATTAGTATGAATTCTAAATATCAAGATAATATAATTCACCTAATTAATGGCATGATCTTTTTAATAAATATGGGAGCTCTCTCGGGTTACTTATATTGCCAAAATTATAGCACTCCTTTGGAATTAAGAACTTTCAAAGGAAATATGGAGGATTTCAATCCTTACGAAAATTTTTGTGTTAGCTCCTTTGGAACAAAGGAATGTGATTGGCAAAAATCCTATTGACTTGCTACTTATTCCTCAATTTCATAGAAATACTATATGACAGCCTGCATTTTGTTGAGAAATATATGTAAATATTATAAAAATGATGAATAAACATATGCCAAAATAGTATAAAAATAATATGAGATAATAATTTTACATGCTTCATGCTAAGCTTTAAAATATAATAAATTATAAATGATGTGTTATGTTTGCATTATCTTTAAGATCGTCTAGGATAATAATTGATGGTGAGTGATGATATAACATATTTGAATGTTGAAGTTTGAGAGCTAATAATTGCTACTGGTTTTCAAAAACTTGATGTTATCTAGAGGTGGGTGAATAAATAAATGTTCCTGAAAAACACTTGTGATGAAAATTAAATATTGATCGAAATTTCCAATCTCAGCCACCGGAATTTTCGAGTGACCTCTAATGAGGTAGAGCAAGCTAATCAGAACTTTCGATCTAAGGATCGTAGCTTCCAATCTCCGGGAATGAACCATGAGCAACTCTTGCACACAAACTAAGCTATAGGTATAAAAATAAATGCATAAACTCAAGGTATACCAACAAACAAACAAGATAAACTAACTAGCCACAAGTAACAAGGTATATAAGCTAGTAGAAACAGGATAATCAAACTATCATAGGCAAACTTACGAAGAGATATGCATCACAATCACAAAGACGAAAACAGAGGTGGAGGAGAAAAATAATTTGTTTCCTGAAATTTGGATCCAAGGATCATATGTCTCCATTAAGGTGCTCTAAGGAAATAGATTTTTTTTCATCCCAAGCCTCATCAAGTAATACCAAAGAAGTTTTAGCCTCTAAGTAACCATCTAGGTATATCTTGTTTACAAGTGACCATCGATATCTCAACTTGGACAATCAGGTACTAACTTCTAGTGAAGTTTACTCTATTAGCAACATCCTAGCAACCAACTCGGTATCTACTCACCAGGTACTCCGTTTTCTTTTAGAGGTAAAGTAAAACCCTTGTAAACTTCCTGCAGCTCACAACAAGCTTAGAAGCTCACCGGGTGATACCTAGCCATCTAGAAGACTTAACATCCAAGAGTAACAAACATAATTGAAGATTTACTTACTATAAACTAAAGTGCTTAATGGATAGAATGGATTTCACGAGCTCTCAACTTGCAAACTCTCATACCAACCCTCTTCACTCTTTAAATTTCTCTCAAAAAAAATCACCATGAAGGTAGGAGATTTGGAAAGAGCTATTTGACTTTGGATACTTGTTTTCTTGCCTAAACTCAATAGACAATTATAGAGAAAGTGGAGGGGTTTAAAAATTCGAGTCCCTCAACACTAGCGTTACTCACAAAACTAACTATTACTCATAGAACCAAGGATCGAAACGTTCAGTCTAGAGACTGGAACTTCTAGCCAGCCTCCTCAGTCAAACAGAGAGCTCGGATCGGAACTTTTGGTCTTAGGGACTGGAACATCCATCCCTCCTTGACAGCACTCGACAAAAATGATTATAACTTTTTGCATCAAAGTCCGTTTTGACTAACTTGCCTCTATGGCAAGTTAATTGAGAGGGCTACCCAACCTAATCATAAACAAGTTCTAAAATCACTCAGAGGATATGTTAAGGCTTAGATTTATCTCAAGAGAGCACTTGGATAGATTACTTTTAGCATCGAGACATAAACAAATATATCAACATTATATTTCTCTTAATAGTATGACATTCCTATCATCAAATGTAAATAGAAAAGCTATACCATTAGAAACGCCTTCATGCAATCTCCTTGCTTTACCTTAAGGGTTACCAACGTCCACGCCATTTTACCATCGAGATTATTTACCTACAATTTATTAAGTGTATTAGTTCTAAATTAATTATACATTTGCTTTCATCAATGCCCACCTTGAATTTTGGCTTGATTTTCATCAACAAATCACATCCTCTCGATCTTCAACATTACATCTTATGCTTTTCAAATAATTAATACAGATCACATAGATTCAAATGACCTCGTACGGTAAAGTCGGCATGCACTCTCTCCATTTCTCTCTACTCTCTCTTGCACAAAACAACTTCTTTCAATGTTTCTATATTTTATTTCCTATAAACCATCCAAATGCAAAAATTCTGAAATTTATGTGTTTTAAAACTCTGTAGGAATCCAAAGTACGTGACATCTTATTTTTACGTTTTTTTTTTGTTTCCGCGTCTTAAAAATCCTGCATTTCAAAGCAGGCAGTTGTTCCCTGTGAAACTATGTATCATATTAGCTTTCCTGGAAATTATAAATGCTCGAACATGTTGCTTTCCGTTGCACGCCATTAGCTCAGCAGGACAGTACCTGTCAGTATTCCTGTCCTAATTATGCCAAATCTCTTGGCTAACAGCTTGCATAGAAGCCAAGTTTGGATACAGAAGCTGAAATTTCTACTCTACAAACCTAGCTACTCCGACTACGTACTCTCCTTTTTGTTTGAGTGTGGCGATACGAAGCTGATATCCCTAGGAGTTGGAATTAATTAATACTCGAAGACTTCTTCAAGAGTAATCAGAACAACTAGCAACAAGAACTAATTAACAGGCCGTGAAGTAAGCACCTATGCCCTAATTAAGCACAGGATTTGTCACTGACACAATATCTATTTCTGCCTGGATCAACTTAGCGACGCCTAATTTAGCTGTACCCATTGAAATGATATGCCACTCCAGTCTCCAAATGTGATCGATTCGATCAAGTAGGTGACTACACTTTGATCCTTCGGCAAGAGTGGGCATGCACTTCGGCAATGAATGGAGTGGGCATGCACTTCGGCAATGAATGGAAACCAAACAGAACAGTGAAAGTTCATAGCAAATCGCAAGAAAAGAGAAAGTAGTGAAAGTTCAGAGCAAGTGAAGGTCAGGACGAAGATTAGGACAGCACACATGATTGACTACATGAGGATCTGATCAAAATGATCAGTGATCGTTTCCCTTCTGCATGGTAGATTATTCAAAGTTTCAAATCTCAGGGGCTCAGATCCAACCCCTCCTGCACTGAATCAATGCAGTGCCTTGAATGATAGGGAGATATGACATGATGGGCTTCATCTTCAGACAGGAACATATCAAATTTCCCACCCAAACTCTGACTTCAGACAGAGCATGGTACTACACAGTAATGGCTTTGACGTGGGCTAGAATAGATTGTTTCATCATGGGCGTCTTGCATACAGGAGAAACGTAGTTGCAATCGATGTGTTGTGCTTGCTAATTGCTACTACTGCTATTGTGATGTTTCCTGGATCTAGTGCATGCCGAATGGAGAGACAGAAAGAGAACCCTGAGCGGTTGACACTAACGACACACGATGAACTTTGGACAAGGCTTGTGCCATCGTGTGTGTGTGTCTCCAGATTGGAGTGATCTTTTGTGCCCAGCTGAAATGCATCTTTACACAATGGCAGGACAGCGACGCCACATCGCGTCACAGTGCAAAAAAGACCGGGCTAAAAAGGATCATGCTGGTCGTCTGAGCTAGCGAGAGAGGATAGCAAAGGTCAGTTTCGAGAGATATTTTAGCAAGATATTTTTGCAGCTACTTTGGATTGACAATTGCTGTGGCATAAAATGTGTTACTGTGTAGTTCTTTTTCTTTTTTGCTTTTAATAAATAATCATAGGTTAGGGGCATACTAGTCATACAGATGGTATGGATAGTCTTAAAGTAATTGTACTATCTTAATATACTAATTATCTAAGATCACTGGAGCTTCCTTTATCTCAAAACCATTTTGCACGTACTAATAAGCATAGCTGATAAAAGTAAACCTTGCAGCTACATCCTGTTTAATTGGTACGAGGCATACATGGCTAGACGTAGAAGTTTCTTCTCTGACTTATGTTCAGAACGTAGTAAGAATCTACACGTTGTATTTGTGTTTGACTTGATCACTTGATGCCATGGATTTATTATCCAGCTATGAGTGACGTCAAAATGTTAAATACTCCACTTGATAGATCACACGTTTGGACCGAGGGTTTGCAGTATCGTGCCGTTACCTCATGGATATCATGGTTATCTTGTATGATAACCTTCTTAATTTTTAAAACCCCAAGAGTTTTTTACGATAACCTCACTTTCCTAATAACTGCGTGATAGCGCGGTAACTGTGATTACCTCCTCTGGACAACGTGTGGTGCAAGATCCTGGAGGCTAGAGAAAGGAGAATTCTGAACAAAGGACAAGCAGGTGCCTGCGGCAATATACCGAATCCATCAGCTAGTAGCAGTTCGGAGCTCAAGCTCTCACGTGACACCCTCTTCTCCTTTGCACTTTTCTGAGTTGTAAAGTCCTTTTCCTCGGTACTATGTAAGATTCGGCTACCTACCAAACCCAAAAGAAAAACGCATTGCGTGTGCCGCCACACGCAGATTCTGCAGTCACTCGTTTTTTTTTTTTGAAAATGGACTGCTATGCAGTCTTGCGCTCTGAATTCTGAACAGTAACCTTGCACTAATAATTCTAAACAGTAACCACTTCTGACTTCTCATGTTTTGTCAATATGGGTTCATGTGCGTAACACAGTAGCACGAGAGTTTCTTTGAGAATTCTGCAACTTCGTCCGATCAAACAATCGAATGCATGACCGCAATTTTATCTTGTTACTTTGACCGAGAAATTGAAATAAACATTTTTATCTTTACAATCAACATCGAGAAAAAGAGCGACGAGATGATAGACGGTTATTGTTTTTCTTTTATGACGCAGCTTGGCACGAGCTTCCATGAAATGAAAAAAGAAAAAAAGTATGAAGAGTCTAGGTTTTTCTTTCGAGAACACGCAAAAGCATTACTTGTCATATCTTGTGAAGAACGAAAGAGATATTTTCACTCGAAACTAGTAACCCAAACACAATGAAGATTACTAGGAAAACTGACAGAACGATCACACGAACTATAAGGAAGAAAGAGCAGGAGACTCATCTCTAAAGACTAGCTTATTGTGCTCGTTTCTTTTTTTTGAAAAGAACCTGAAAAATAGGAAATAAAAACACGAGAATAGAAAAAAGAACATGAATTGAAATGCCAAAAGTCGATAAGACTGACATTTGGGTACCCAGTAGAATATTTTTGAGATAGTTCTCTTGATTAGAGAACGGGAGAAAAAAAGAGTGAGATTGACTTGAACTTTGAGGATTTCTTTTCATGAGGTTCAAGTTCATGTATGCAATCCTCTAAAAAGCAGAGAAAAGCCAAAGGCTCCTATGGGCATTCCTACAACCAAACTCCCAGTTCCAAACACTCCCAAAATAGCATCTCAACGAATAATTACGTACCCAACGTTCCCTAGTGCCTAACTCCATACCATTTGAAGTCCTGAGAATTTGTGAAGTAGAAGAAAAGAATACTAGCGGTACATATTACCTACCAAAAACAAACCACATGATGTCTTTGCATATTATTCACATGATCCAAAATGCAAAGAGCTATAACTAGAATCAGATGCCCAACAATTTCTCCCCTTTTAGCACCAACCTTGGTCCACTATCTGATTATCATCTAGGAATATTTATCACTGAATAACATCAACCAATCTTTTTTAGAGGAACCAACATGAAGTTATTATAAAGAAAATAATTTTAAAAAGAGAGAGATTGAAATCATGGAGATTGGATGATAAGAAATATGAACAGATTAGGACTTTTTTCTGTACCATATTTTCTAAAATTAAACAGTATTGACGTCCACTAGAAAAACTCCCTGTGTTACACAGTTGGGAAGCTAAGCCATCTCATCTCAGAGTCATATGTACTGGCCTTGTTCCAACGGCCTGAAATATCTCAACTCCTGTGGGCCCTTGCTGTCAGCCTGACAGCTGCACGCCTCCCCGCCGCGGAAGCCGAGGTGGTAGCAGAGGCAGACCGGCCGCGCGCTGGTGGGCGTCTCGGCCGGCGGCGAGCTCGGCGTCGGACCGACCGACAGCTCGAGGTTCAGGTCGGGGCACCGGGGCTCCCCCGTGCTCGTGGTGCCGCTGCTGCTACGGCCTCCGTCGTCCGAGGAGTCGAACGGAGGCGTCGGCTTCGTCACGGCGAAGATCGCCGCGGACGCTGCCTTCGCCGGGACGGATATGGGATGCGGCGATACCAGGCGAGGCGCCACCTTGTTGCTCGCCGCGGCGTTGATGCCGTTAAGCAGCGGGCGGTGCGTCTGCGGGTCGATGCCGCGGGCGAGGAGCTTGCGCTTGATATGCGTGTTCCAGTAGTTCTTGATCTCGTTGTCCGTCCTCCCAGGCAGCTGCCCGGCAATCAGAGACCACCTGCAAGAACCACCAGATTGAGCCCATGCACGCAAAGAACGAAAGAATGCATGAATTTAAGTCGATCGGCGATGGAAACGCAGACTGACTTGTTGCCGAGGAGGCTGTGGAGGCGGATGATGAGCTCGTCCTCATCGTCGGTGAAGTTGCCGCGCTTGAGGTCTGGCCGGAGGTAGTTCATCCACCGGAGGCGGCAGCTCTTGCCGCAGCGCAGGAGCCCCGCCGCCTTGGGCAGCGACCTCCAGCAGCCCTCCCCGTGCGCCCTGATGTACGCGATGAGCTGCTGGTCCTCCTCCTTCGTCCACGCCCCCTTGTTCATGTGCGCCTTCTCGCAGCACGGCGACCTCCCCATGGCTGCCCGCTCACCTCGCCGCTCACCCGCGAGCGCCGCTGGCTGCTACAACCACCGCCTCGCCTCACTCGATCCAATCTCCCCGTTCCAGCTGAGCCGCGCGGGGGACAGGAGGACACCCCGAGGCAGAGCTAGCTCACCGGTATATATGCCGCGCGCGCGCCAGCGACGAGAGGTAACTGAGCTCGCTGCGCATCACGCGTGTGTTGACCCGGCGGCGTGTGGTGAGTTTGACCGCGGGAGAGGAGGGTTGGGTTGTGGGCCCGAGCTCTTTTTTTTTTATTTTTTTGTATTGGGTTGGGCTTGGTGGTTTGGTAGTTACAGTTACTTTCCTCCTCGTGCTTTTCTTTAATCGCAGGCGTTGGTGATTACGGTTGGATGATGGATGGCCGTAGATACGAGGGGAATTCGGTACGTCCGTACGTAGCACCGTTCTGTTGGATTGAGCCGGTTGACTGGGGTGTATCAAGAAACAATGCTAGGATCAATGGAGGGGCAATACACTGTAGACACAGTGAATGCCAACTCATGCACGGTTGTAAAGGGAGGAGTTTTATTAAAAAAACTTCGCCATCACAAAATCCAATTAATTTATGTAATTTAGTTTTATAATTTAAATTTGTTATAGTTGATGGTAGATACGAGTTGACTTCAAATGTTAAATAAGATTATAACATATCATATTTATCAGTTTTATATTATTTTTGAAGTTACTTATTTCTTATTTATATTTAATATGGCTAATTTCAAGAATATATGTTTTGGTTTGATACCGTGACATACTTTTAAGCTAGAGATGTACCCTATTGGCTTATTTACTAGCTAGATTTAATAGTACTATAGCAAACTTTTTAACCAACATAAAATTGTAGCTTTCTAGCTTCCACACACACTTTGTGACGAAAAAGCTTGATAAACCATGAATGCATCTCAACAAGTCCTAATGCTTATATTTTTCTTGGGCTAGTATAAAGATGAACTCATGATCAAGGACACATGCTACCATATTTCACTGTAAACTGATTTTTCGGAATACAAGTGTTCCAGATAAACACAGGAGAGTATAAATACTTCTGCTTACATAGATAAATATTAAGAGAGTGTTTTTATTACGGGTTGTTTAGATGGATTATAAAATTGTTGGAACAAAATTTTATGACAAAATTAACATCTTGGTTTTATAAATAAAACATATTTCGACGATATCTTAACAACAGTATCTTTCATTAAAAACGTCATCTTTCGAATGAACGAAGTACAGGACAATATAAGCGTGTGTTGACCCGGCGACGTGTCTTGAGTTTGACCGCGGGAGAGGTGGGTTGGGTGGTGTGCCCGAGCTCTTTTTTTAAAACTTTGTTGTGTTGTGTTGGGCTTTTTTTAAAAAAAAACGAAAGCACTAGACATTACCATGTTTCATTGAATATATAGTCAAGAAAATGAAAAGCAAACACACCACTACCTTGTGCTTTCCTTCTCGTGTTTTTGTTTAATCGCAGGTGTTGGTCATTACGGTTGGATGATGGCCGTAGATACGAGGGGAACTCGGTCGTCCGTACGTAGCACCGTTCTTTTGGATTGAGCCAGTTGACTGGGGTGTATCAAGAAACAACTGTAGGATCGATGGAAGGGGTAGTACACTGTGCACACTCCGTATGAATGCAAGAATGTCAACTCAAGCACGTTGTAAAGGGGAGGGGTTTTCTTAAAAAAAAACTGCTATAAGTCACATGGTTGTAAAAATCTGGTTATTTAAGCTGTTGATTTTAATTTTAACATTGTGCATATGAGTCGACTTAAGACGTTACATGAGATTACTACGGATCATGGATCATGTTTATCAGTCTTATATTATCTTTGTGGTTGTTTATTTTTTATTTAACTTTGGTTGAGTTTGAAAATGATTTTGCTGAGTGGCATGTAAAACAAGATAAGTTATATATAATTAATTAAATATTAATTATTACAAATTTAAAAAATAGGTTTATCTAATTTTTTTAAAGCAAATTCTATATAATAAAATTTATAAAAACATATTGTTTAACAATTTAAAAATATGTTAATAAAAACGAAAAGATGCTACTGTCCAACCGGAGAAACTAAGGCTAAGTTCAATGCTTTATTTATTTTTTATGAATGTGTTTTGGTTCAACACTTTTTTAGGCTAGAGATGTGCCCTATAATTATATGCTTATTTATTGGCTAGATTTAATAAACTTTTTAGCTAACGCAAAATTGTGGATTTTCAGTTTCCATGCTTGCAGCGAAAAAGCTTGGTAAATACATCTGAACAAGCCCTAAGGCTTTTTCTTTTTAGCTAGTATAAAGATGAACTCGTGATGAAAGAACACGTTACCATATTTCACTATGGACTGGTTTTTCCAGAATACAGTGTTACAGATAAATACTCGGCAATATGAATACTCTCACGTACACAGATAAATATTAACAGTGTTTTTATTGCAGGTTGTTTAGACGGATTATAAAATTGTTGGAACAATATTTTTATTACAAAATTAACATCTTGGTTTTATAAATAAAACATATTTAAACGATATCTGAACAACAGTATCTTTTTTAAAAACGGCATCTTTCGAATGAAGGAAGTACAGGACAATATGCAGCGCAACTAACCACTGATTAGCTCTCTCTCCTTTATTTATCAGTTGTAGTTGCACATCCTACTCTATTGAAGTAAGCAATTATTATAGGGGGTGATTAGGTGACGTGTATCTGGTTAGCAGATAGCCTCTGTGGGCTCGGATTGGGTAAAGAATCGACTAAAGTTGTCACGGGTCAAAACTAACATGCCAAGCTTCCCTTTTCGCTGGGAACTACTTTGGTTTTGCTCGGTCGGATTGGGTCCCAATAAATTGGGTCGGATACCAGAAACATTACGTGATTTAAGAAAACAAAAAACTGGAATACTTTTCAGAAGAACCTCACAACTTCCTCATGTTTTATAATTCTCGATGTTATAAACAATAAACAATTAAAATTTTAACTATTAATATTTTTTTAACATATTTAGTTTAAAAACACTACAACATAATGTAATAATATATATATATTACTTTTTAAAAAGTACTTTAATAGAATTAAATATTTACTTATTTACTTATTTTTTTATATATTATAATATGATTGATATGTTTTGTTTTGGAGATTGTCTAAAATATTAAGAATTATGGAAACAGTGACTAGTTATTTTCTCCACTATGTATTGCAAACGGGACCTAACAATGTGATCATCACGGGCTCCATGGAAGGTATTTTTAGGTTAAGATCTTCTACTATACCTTTTGTCACTGAGATAAAAAAGAACTCAAACTCCTTATCAATATGGTGAGCAATCCATTAATCTCTACTTTAAAGGAATCACGCATGTAAAGAATTGGCCAATGGTTACTCTGGTCGTGTGAGATCAAATTAATCCGGCCGCAAAACACAAGATCAAATTAATTAATCTAGCCGCAAAACAAACGGCCGCGCACTGCTCCTTCGAGGCACAAGCGGAATATGTACAACTTTTCAAGAAAACCTATAAAACTTTATAGGTTGTAGACTTTTTTTTTTGTGGGAAGACTAGTAACTTATTGTCCTAAGGAGGAAGTAACTTATTGTCCTAATAATACTAATACTAGTAACTTAGTCACTCACCTTATTTAGACTTATTATCAACTCGGGTTAAGGGGCTAAAATCAAGGCCCGTCTTTAGCTCACGAACTAGCTTATTAAGCTTATTAGATTTGTTAACGAGCTTTATTTTATTAATGTCCTTGTCGATGAAGTGGGAAACATGTGGTGCTCTGTACAAATCCCCTAGGATCCTCGGTACAGAGCCCTAGTCTCATACCCATCTTAGGATCTGAGCTAGAGTGCTCGAGCTAATCAATCCAAGCCTAGATTGGTCTGTCCAGTCCATTCACTCTAAGTCAGTCAACCCGGGCCTTCCAATCCGGGTTGTTCTATATGAGGAGACGATCTCGTGTAAACTAGTTGAGCTCACGCAGTCTTCATGGTCTTGGTGACAAGAGCCTAAGGGCTGAACATGTTAAAATATTATAATTACCACATTTAATGCGGTAAGCTTTCTTACCCCTAATAGCACGGGCCATGTGCGCCTGTGACGACCAGAGCAATATAACATATATCTACCCTGATAGACGAGCGACGTGTAACAAGATAGATACTGCCCCCACGCTCATTGTAACAGGAGGCCATGCTGAACACATTACGTCCTCTTCCCTCCACGTGTTTGGTCGACTTGTTGCATAGCAGTGGAGTGGGGCGCATGCATTGTTCTTCTAATAGAATTAGACTTGTAATACATAAACTCTATATCTAGGACTCACAAGTCTTAGGTCATGAACTTTTCTTTTTATCTATTATGCTACCTCTGACAACATATAAGAGAAGAACTATGGACAGAGAAGGTAAAAAGAAAGGAAAGGGGAGAGAGCTATTGGGAAAGAGATAGCCCCTATAATCTACATCCAAAAAAAGTAAGAAAATAGAAGTAGTATGTTACACCACTAAGCAGCCTGAACCTATCTAAATGGATTCATGTTTATCTTTCTCTTAGCTATTGAAGCTACATTGACTCCACGATCTATCCACATCATTGAGTCCTTGTTAATACCAAAATTTGATAAGCTCACAAACAGATTCAGTTAAGGATTGAAGATCTAATTGACTTATGAAAAGAGGTCGATTGATAGATGAAGAAGCTAATTGGACAGATGGAAATGTTAATGGTCTCGGATAAGGAAAGAGATGATTGAATTAGATGAAGATGGATTCGATTCAGTTAAAAATAAAAGATTATCTAGATGAAACCGAATCTTAGAACGAATCATGGAAATCATGACATAGTAGTTTTGTATCTATAAGATATTTATTGTAATTAGGCAAGACTAGTTAATTTTGTTATCTTCTTAGAGATAGCTTTCGTTTCTATTTAGAAAATAATATCTGAAGCTTATTTGTAACTATTTTGGACTCATGCAATCCTAGGGTATAAATACGAACACCCCAGCGCCTTATAAATCATTTCCATATATCAATACAATTTCGACGCATTGCCACCCTAGTTCATTTAGGTTTTTTTCCGGTGGGTTCTAGTTCTCGATATGGGGCTGTATCAATTAGGTTTGATCTCTAGCGAAGGGGTAAGTCCTACTATTATCCTAGTGTATTAGCTCTGTCTAAGACTGCATCAGTTAGTCCCAGCTAAAATAGGATATATCACATCACGTTCATGTGAGATCTATCGGCTTATCGAGCTCCTTTTATCATCGTCAGTCTCCTGCTGGGTTAGGTCCGATTTTCTAGACTACTGATACTAGATTGAGTCTTAAATCAATGGATCTTTATACGATATTTCATTGGCGTAGCCAGCCAATGAGTTACCTTTATATTAAGTTTCACGCTTAATGTATCAGCTTTTCAGCCAATATATACGGATTACCCATGATTCATCTGCTAGTGATCAATCTGCTTTTATTAGATCCAATCTTATACTGTCTCGGTTAGGTTCGTTCTATCAAGGATGTGTTTAATAGGGCTAGCATTATGATTTAGCAGGTTTCATTCCTCCCATCGGCTCAGCTAGGCGATGAGTTTACCTATTTATATTATACCTAGCCGATAAGTCTACCTGTTCTTTCCATTAGCACTATTGATCTAGTTTCTGCTATTTTAGTAACATTAGCTTTAGCCTTATACTGTTTTGGTTCGGTCCAATCTGTTAAAACTGGTTCTAACAGTATGGTCATTGGCGGTTACAAGGTCTCATCTTTTTGGAAGACTAGATTTTGCTCTTTCCTGCTTATTGTCTATTTTATTTAGATCATCAGTGGCTCTATAACCGATGTGTCTATGATGATTTTATTCCTTGCTATCATTGGCTTTTTAGCAGATGTATAAGGGCAATAACCCCTATCGGCAACTAGTCGATAGAAGAAGTCCTTATCGGCATATCGATCGATTAGCTAATCGACCTAATTCTTTCTATCTCCTTTTTAATTGAAGGGTCAAATTGACTGGTACACCCATAAACCTCGAGTTTAGGACTTACACTGGAGCTAAGCAAATCTTCTAAGCCTTCACGTATTTAGCCGTATCTCATCGAACCTTCATTGGCCAACACGGTGGACCAATTTCGCGTGAACAGTACTTTCCCTTGGACCAAACTTAAAAGAGGGCCTACGTAGATCCTCGCTCTCAGTGGCTATCTACCAACGAGCAATTTTATAATATTAAATTTATCAATTTATTATATGTTAACATAATGATAAACTCTAACTAGTTAAAAACTCCCTAAATACAAATGTTTTGAAGTAATTAAAGGACTTAGTTAGAAAGCAAAAAAATGATAACCTTACATACTAACGAGCTATAAATGAGTAGCTCATGAGCTAGCTTGTTAAGCTCGTGAGCTAAAAGCTTACTTCAGCTTGACTCGTTATAATTGTTAATCCGAGGGACGAACTTTGTGCTATTTTTTCACCCTAACCATAGATTTGTGCCTTATAGTGTTTGCACCGGATCTCATGCACCACGCCTGAGAGGTCTGCTTAGCTCCAGTGCAAGTCGGTTGGCTTCTCTCTATGGCTTGAGGTACGTGCGCTAGGGCCCGTGGGGTTTGCTTGGCTCTGACGCGATGGTGCGGGTGTGGCATGCCAGTCAATTTGACCTTACAATTGACAAGGAAGTGAGGCGAACAGGTCAGTCAGACGATGGGCCGATACGAACTCTCGTTATCGGCTGACCGCCGATAGGATCGAGGTGGTTATTGTCCACATCTAGATGGCTCCTGCTATCGGCTTATCACCGATAGGGATCGGGACGCTCTTCCATCGACTAGGGAGCCGATGAAGGCGTAGACAGATGTCGATAAGAGATATGATGGTTCTGGGTGTGGCGAAAGCGTGATCCTAATCCATCGGCCGCAGAGCTGATGGAGGCATCGAAGGGTATTTAAAGAAAAGCAAAGCGCGCAAGATCCCTCCTGCTTGTCAACGAAAGCTGTAGCGGTCGTTTATCGGCTGAAAAGCTGATGAAGACATATGTGAGCTAGCAAGGAATAGAATAAAAGACACACCGGCTGCAAAGCCATGTCGCTTTGGATATAGCAAGGGCGAAGCGAACCCATCAGATAGCTGAGCCGATAGGAGGACGTCTCTTTGAAGACAGGCGTGCATCGGCTAGAAGGCAGATGTACTTGGCGTGGTGCTCGAGAGGAGTCTCTGAAGACTGGTGCATATTGGCCGAGGAGCCGATACACTGGACGTGTTGCTCAATTTATAGATAACTCATCGGCTAACACTCCGATGAAACGCCGTACAGAGACCTATAGGCCTAAAGCTCAATCTACCGTTGGTATCCTCGTAGGTCGAATCTAACCGATGTAGCACGAGACCGATGACGGCGAAAAGAGCTTGATAGGCCGATAGATCCTGCACGGACATGATGCGATGCATCCGATTGGCCTAAGAGGTCGAACCTAAATGATGCAATCTTAGACACAGTAAAACATATCGAGATAGTGGCGGGATTTACCCCTTCACCAAAGATCGAAGTTAACCGATGCAGCCCCGCGTCGAGACTAGACCCCATCTGTAAAAACCTAGATAAACTAGGGTGACGATGCGCCAAAGCAGTATTGATTGAAAGATGTGTTTATTTTGTTTACAAGTATCTAGGGTCTATATTTATTCCCTGACATTACAGAGTCCAACGCGGTTACAACAACCATCAGACGTTATCTCCTAAAAATATAAAAAGAAAATATCTCTAGGAAAATTAACTAAACTAACTAAACATTTCTATATAAGATACGATTTATATAGATAAAATATCCTGCCGTGAGTGCCACGGCTCCTCTTCAAACTCAGTCTTATCTGGATAATCTTCTATTCTTGGACCGAATATCTCCTTGGTTTATTCGATCGACTTTCTTCCTGTAATAATCGAACTCTTCTTTTATTTTAACCGATCTTTTCTAATCTTTCCCTAGGCTGACGTTAACATATAGTAATTCAGGAAAAAAAAGAATTGCAACTTATAGTTTGAAGACTTGTGATAATGATGTCTTCTATACTCCTAAGTTTAGCTGTCTGAAAGCTAACACCGAGTGACAAAATCAATGAAAAAAAACTAAATTAATTCTAAAATAAAGTTAAAATTTTAAAATTAGTTGTGGCTCTTAAGTTAAACTTGAAACGAGCAGACCCTGTGCTTGGAAGTCAAACATTGCTTCATCCTTCCATGAGAAAAAACAGATTGAATATGAAAGTCAAACGGCCCTATGAGAAAGCGGGTTTTAAACCCTCGATGATATGTTCTGTTCTATCGTTTCATGCATGTGATTGGAATAATTATGGAAATCTTTAAAGCTTTGACAACATCAAACATATCGTCGCGTATTACTTGACAAATATATAAGATCAAATTCAATCAAACTAAAGAAAAACAACAATAACAAATCCAACCATACATATGGTTGCATGTGTACCATAGACCACATGTTTTTTAAGCAGTGAATAAAACTATAAATCTATAATTGTACGCATACAAGAAACGATAGCATAGGTGCGCAAGGGTTTGAAAACACCTTCAACCCATGTTAGCTTAGCTCACTCTCTCTTTTTCTTTTTAAGACTGCTAGCTGGTTGCTAGCTAGAAGAATAATAAGTTGAGGCAATAATCACTGTGATATCCGATATTCTGATTGCACCTTGCAAAAAAAAGTCTAACGTTTTGCATTTTTAGCGCACCGCGTTTGTCTCTTCATTGGCTTTGCTCAGTCAACGGAATTATATCATATGAGTCATGAATGAATTTAGAAATCTCAGCAACCACATATATGCCATGTCATGCGAGGAAATCTGCCAGTTCCGGCGACCCCGGCCTCCAGCGGCAACAACTCTGCAACGGGCGACTGGTTTTGGTGAACGTTGCCCGCTTCGTAATTAGTTTACTTTGAGATGAACACATTACAACGTTTCCTGTTGAGAGCAGCAGCAACGAGACAACAACAAAGTACTGTAGACAACAACAAAGTACTGTAGACAACTACAACTGTTTTCTTGGTCAACCGATTAACAATGATAATTAATTTGTATCCATCCCCTGACAAGACACCCGATCGTCCATCTTGCCCGTACTAGCGTACTGCATCATGCATGCAGCTTGGTTGCTTGTGTAGAAGAACAGGAGTTTAATTAAGAAAAGCACGGGGTTAATTACGCGCAGTCGCAAATTTGGACGTAGTAATATAGTAATCGATCTGTCGAATCATATCAACATGGCAGCACAAGACGCAAGAAAAGGAAAAACAAAATCCGATGAAGTGTGCTCGCGTGTCTGAATTCCTAACCAAGTGTAGGGTTGTTAAATAATAATGAAAAATTGGTTTGAGTAAAATTGGTAAAATGTTTTATATTAAAATTAAAAAATAGTTTATATTAAAATGATATATTTAATTGGTTTATATTTAAAATTATTTATAAAAAAATATTGAGCATGTGTGTGTTGATATAGGTCACATTGTAAAAATCTATGTCGAAAAGAGTTTTTTTGTGTAGGAATTAAATTCAAAAAATATATAAAAATTGTTAAAAAAATTTGGAGAAATTTTGGAGAAAAATTGCAAAATTAATTTTCTGAATTAACTAATGGACTGGATTTAATGTCATACTGAATGGATATGGTAGATTTGGCCTAGTAGGAAAGAGACTTAAGATGGCACGTGAACAGGCTGGTATGGGCTGAAGCAGCCCAAATGCGAGTGGGTTGGTGGAGTGAGCTAACTTGACAGGCAAGCCGACAAATCAGCAGCCCCGCTGACAGTGAAAACTAGCTCAGCAATGCGGGCGTAGATGCGTGACAAGAGAAAGGCTGATAGATGGGTCAGACCTGTCAGCAGGTGCGAGCGCGGGCGCAGACAAGTGCTATGACTGACAGGCGGGCTAATCTATCAATGAGCATGGGTGCAAGCACGATGAGGTGCTACGGCAGATAGGTGGGACTAGAACGAGCGATGAGGCGTGCGTGTTTGTGCGACCGCAGGAGATCCAAAGGCGACGTGGCACAACAGGATTTGTTTGGAAACCCTAAAATAGTGACCGAGCTAAATTCTCGGTTGAAACGTGTCGAACTCTATATGTAGTGGATAACATGGCACAATCTAGGACGTCTATTTTACATCTAACGGATGAGTAAATAGAGTAGTGGTTACGAAATTTTATGGGTATTTACTTATTTTTCTTTAGGATTTTTTTGCCATAAATAGAGAGTAAGATGTTATGAATTTATACATAGAAAATTGAGAGAGTTTTATTTAATATTTTATAAGCGTAATTTTGGGAATAAAGGTAAAGTTTGATAATGATTTGTGGGATAATTAATATCTTTTTCTTTATGCCTAGTATTTGATTTTAGATTAATTTATTTTCTCTATATTGGATTGATTTCTTTGATCTAAAATTTATTAATTATTTTTAGATCTAAGTATTATTAATTAATTAGGGTTTAATTAATTTTAGTTAGTCTTCTATTTAGTAATTTTGTTTCTTTAATATCTCAAGATCTAGTAGTCCAATTGAGGTGATTCTAGTTGGATTTTTTTGCAAATTTTGTGTAGTTTATTCTAAAAAATTTCTAGGTTAATCGAAATTATGGATTTACATGTATAATATATTTAGTAATTCGTTCTAGATTTTGAAAACATAGTTTTTTTGATTTTATGATTAAGGGAAAGTGCTAAATTTTAATTTTTTCTTCTGCAATTATTCAACCTTCCTCTAATTATCTATGTTAGTTCTACCCCATCTAATTATCTATCATAGAAGTCGATCCTATAAGTGGTATGAGGACGAGGTTATTTTATTTTATTATCTTTTTTAATTGATCTTGATTAAAACATATATCGACCCATAGGTATTGCACCAAACCTTGTGTTTTGTATGTTATTGATTTTCAGTATTGGAAGGTCAAGATAGAGACATATATTCAAGCTTAAGACTTTACAAGATTTACAAGCCATATCAAGTTTCTAAAAATGATGCAATGGCAACTGTCATATGTGGAGGCTAACATCAAGATAAGGAATTTGATTATTTAAGGGTTAGGAAGAAGCGACTTTAACCATGTGGTGTATTTCAAGTTAGCATATGAGGTATGGAGATCACTTTGTGATTATCACCAAGTATCGAATATGATAAAAGATGTATGTTATGATATGTATAAAAAGAAATACATGCATTTTGAAATGAAACCTGATCAATCTCTTGATGATTTCTTTGCTCGCTTTAATAAGATTGTTAGCAACTTGCGTTCTATTAATGTTATATATTCTAAGACAAAAAAATTCTTGTCAATTGTTAGGAGATTTAGATATGTCTATATGGGAGATAAAGGAACATCAATTAGAGAACCTACTGTACACTTATTTTAGATGTGCTTTATTCTAAATTAAAAACTCATGAGATAGATTTTTTGCAAGAAAAAATATTGCTAATAAAACAATAGCTTTAGCTTCAAAAACTAACAACTCTGTTAGTGTTAATTCTTCAGCTAGCTTTGATTTGTCTTCTTTGTCTTTACTAACTGATGAATAGCTAGAACAACTATTTGAAAATGATTTGACACTTCTCTCTAGACACTTCATAAGAGATTTGTAGAATGTTCAATAAAAAAACAAAAGGTGGAGAACCTGAGAGATGTTTTGAATGTGGTTCACTTAATCGCTTTCATCTTAAATGTCTAAAATTTTGAACAAGAATTTCGAGGGATGAAGATGAGGAAGAAGACAAGGTAGAAAGTGACAAGAAGCGAACGTTCAAAAGGAACAAGAAAAGGGCTATTTGAACAAGAAGGTAGTACACTGTGTTCTTTCCGCTCTTGAAGAGGTAAATCTAAGTGACGTGGACACTGAGAGGGATGATGTTACTGTTTCCAAAAGGAAGAAAATCTTAATTAGTTTATGTATGATGGCAAGTAGCGGAAATGTCACCAACAGTGATATCAATAACGACAGCGACAATAAGGTAGAATCTTCTTATGATGATTTAGCTTGTGCTGTTGAAAAACTATGTACTTTATTAGAAAATAAAGATAAAAAGATTAAGAAACAATAAACTTTGGTTGAATAATTAAGTACTAAAATTATAAGATTTAAAACTTTATCTACTATAGATGATTCTTGCAAATCATGTGACTTAGTTTATACTAAATTTACTTCTATAAGAAATATGTATGCTTCTACTTTGAAATAACTTAATGTTGAAAAATAAAAAAATGATAAGAACGTCTATGTAGTTAAAAAATCCGCTTATTATGATAATTATAATTCTCATAAGTTGAAGTTAAGGGATGCTAATATTAAAATTATTCAACTAAATATTCTTTTATTCTCTAATTATGGTAATAAAGATAACTTTTAGTATGTTTCTTATAAAAATTATGCCATTCTTTTGAATCGTATTGATTACTTGCAATGAAAGAAAAAAACTAAAAGCTTGAATCAAATTTTAAATCAAAACACCAGATCTCAAAAGTTTAAAATTGGTTTGGGTTATGATCATTATGATTATTATAAGACCCATGCTCCAACCATTATTAAATCTTTTGGTAGAAACATAATTGAGATTGCTAATGAACATTAAAAGATAATTTTTAGATCTAGTGGTGTCATGTCATCTACTGGCCCAGCAAGTATAAGTGTTGTTTCTACTTTTAAAAGTAAATATAATGTTAAGTACACTTGCACTCAATGTGGTTGAGATAGACATAAAGTAGAATTTTATTTCAAACTTGCTAAACATAAAATGAGATAAAAGGCTAAGGCAATGTCTAATTTGAAAAAATCATGCCCTTTTGATTTTACTAATATGAGTAATAATAAATCTAAATCTTTCTATAGAAATACTTGTTTTATGTCTTCTGGTATACATCGTGTGTCTCAGTACTGAATTTCTAAATGTTATATTACTAACCATAGTACCCTGTAATGAGACCTCGATATTGTTATCTTCTATGTAGACACTTCAAGTAAGGAAGGGGAATATTTGACTAGTGGATTTTAGATGCTCACGTCACATGTCTAGTGACAAAAATTGGTTCTCCTATCTCATGGGAGCATAGCATATACAAAACATAACTTTTAGAAATGCTTCTACTTCTATGGTTGTGGCTAAATGTATAGCAAGTGTAAGTGATAAGTTTATGTTTAAGGATGTGGCTCTTGTTAAGAACTTAAAATATAAATTAGTTCCGTTTCGAAAATGATTGATGAAGATCTTTAAGTGTGCTTTAAGAAATATAGATGCACAATATTAGATGCTTCAGGAGATCTTGTTTTTAATATTACACGTTTTGGAAGAGTGTTTGAAGCTGATTTTGACATGTCTTCTTTTTGTTAAGCATAGGTGTCTAATGGCCAATGATTTTGAAGACTTATTCTTTTGGCATCATAGACTTGACTATGTAGGTTTTGATCAGTGGTTCAGATCTTATACGTGGTTTATCTAAGCTTAAAGGTGATAATAATATAACATAATTTTCTTGTAGACATGGTAAGATGCATGTAGATTCACATCCACCTCTTATTATGGTGTTGTCAAATGCACTAGGATAACTTCTACACCTTGATACCGTTGGACCATCATGAGTTCAATCATTTGGAGGTAAGTGGTATGTACTGGTTATAGTTGATGATTTCTCTAGATATTCTTGGGTTTATTTTATAGCATCTAAAGATGAGGCTTTCAGTCATTTAGAAGTCTTGTATTAGATTATCTATTAGTCACCCAGGAGCTCTTAGAGCAATTAGAAGTGATAATGGAACTGAATTTAAAAATTCTTGTTTTACGCTTTTGTTCTAAAAGAGGTCTTAATCATCAATTTTCTTCACCTAGAGTAGCACAACAAAATGGTGTAGTCGAAAGAAAAAAATAGAACTTTGGTTGAGATGGCTTGAACTATGCGAGATGAATTTTATACTCCTAGGAAATTTATGGTTCAAACTATTTCTACTACATGCTATCTTTCAAATCATGTGTTTTTGAGATCAAAACTTCATAAAACTTATTATAAGCTATACTTTGATCATAGGCCTAGTGTCTCACTTCCATGTTTTTGATGCAAATGTTTTATGTTGAAAACTGGTAATTTAGATAAATTTGAGGCTAGATCAGTTGATGGCATATTTCTTAGTTATTTTACTCAATCACGTTCTTACCGTGTTTTAGTTTTGAAAATTAACAAAATAATAAAAACTTATAAAGTTACTTTTGATGAGACTAGTCTAAATACTAGTCCAAGTGTTACAGATATAGGTGCAAATATTCAAGGGGAGAACATCTTTGTTAATGAAGATGATGAGGATAATAAAGAAGCTTTGGTTCCTCCTACGCAATTAGTTGAAGTGATTCTAGCACCCACCACAATTTTATAAACAACTGAGCATAGTCAAAATTCAACTTCTTCTGAACAAATAGAAGATCAAATTTAACAAGGTGATGTTCTTGAAACAACAACACCCTTGCACATTCAGTGAAGATATCCACCTCAACAAATTATCGATATTCTTCATGAAAGGGTGGCACGTCCCAGGTTTAAAGATCTAATCTCTCATGCTTATTCTGCTTTTGTAGCGTCTTTCGAACTCAAAGATATATCATACACATTAACTGACAAATCTTGGATCACTGCCATGAATAAAGAATTAGAAAATTTTGAACGTAACAAGGTTTGAAAACTTGTATCACCACCTCCTAATCATTCTATAATTGGAACTAAGTATGTTTTTAAAAATAAACAAAGTGAGGATGGTGTTGTTGTTAGAAACAAAGCTAGGTTGGTAGCTTCAAGTTTTTACACAACTAGAAAGTCTAGATTTTGATGAAACCTTTACTCCTGTTACTAAATTTGAAGTCATTAGAATTTTGTTAGCTTTGCTGCATCTAAAGGTTTTAAACATTATCAAATGGATATAAAAAGTGATTTTTTAAATGGTTTTATCAATAAGGAAGTATATATTAAGCAATAACCTGGTTTTAAAGATGCTAAATATCCAAATCATGTTTTTAAACAATCTAAAGCCTTATATGGTTTAAAACAAGCCCCGAGAACATGTTTTAATAGATTAAAATAACTTCCTACTTAAAAAGTGCTTTACTATGGAAAAAGTAGCTAAAACTCTTTTTGTTCTTAAGCAAGGCAATGATCACTTATCCATTTAGATATCTTTGGTTATCCATTTCATACTTTAGTGTCTCAGTTTTTAGAAACTATGATAAGTTAATTCAAGATGAGTATGATGGGCGACTTGACGTACTTTTGGGGATTGCAAATAAAACAAACAAAAAAAGTATATTTATACATCAAAGTAAGTATACGAAGGACCTTCTACGTTATTTTGGATTGAAGAATTGCAAACATATTATGACCCCCATGGAAGCTACATCTTGATCTTTATTAAGATGGTAAGCCTATTGATCGAAAATAGTATAGGAGTATGATTGAATCACTTTTGTATCTTGTTTCTTCAAGACCACACATATAATTTGCGGTATGTTTATATACACGATTTCAAGCTTCCCCACATGCTTCATATCTTTAAGCAATTAAGTATATTCTTAGGTATGTTCATTGTACTAAAGATTTTGACATCTGTCTATCTGCATCCTCATATATTACTTTAAGAGTTTTCTGATGTTTATTTTAGATAGTGTAGACTTGATAGAAAAAGTATTTCTGGTGCTTGTTTCTTGCTAGGTAATTCACTTGTTGCTTGTCCTTCTAGAAAACAATCGTCTGTAGTGCAATCAACTGCTGAATCTAAATATATGACTACTGCTAATTGTTATTCTCAAATTCTTTGGATTGTAGCTACACTTAAATATTATGGTGTTGCTTTGAAAAATATTCCACTTTTGTGTGATAATACAAGTGTCATTTGTATTGCTAAGAACCTAGATCACTCTAGGAATATTAGATTTTACTTTCTTAGAAATCATGTTGAAAAATGTAATATGGTACTTTATCATGTGGACATGGAAGATATTTTCGTAAAACCTTTGATTCTTCTCGTTTTGCTCGTATTTGGGAAGAACTTAAGGTTATTTATCCTATAGGGTTGTTTTGATGGTAGCATCAACTTTTGTAACATGTTTTTTGTTTGTTCTTTATTTGAAAAAAATTATTAAATGAGGAGCACTATATATGATTCACATGTATTAATTACAGTCATATTCATATCATAAGTTATGAGTATTTACATGTTTCTTGTTGATTTTTACATTACTATCTATATGTAACAAATTGAATTAAATCTTGACACTATTGAGCTTTCTTATCTATTTTGACCTTGTTTTAAAAAGTACTAATATGCTATTAGAAAGATAAAAAAATATATACTACAAAAAGTATGACAAAAGATTAAGGAAATATACATTATCACCATTCTTTTTAATGAGATTGCCTACTATTGCACTTTAGTATAAATTTAGAAAAAGTTGTGTATAACAAAAACCTTATTCTTAATCTTTTAATTGTTAAAAGACATAGGGTTAAACGGATTGAAAAGTAAATTAGATGTTCCATATCATTCCTTGATATTTATGTTATAATTAAGATTAATTAAGTTATCAATTTATTAAAACAGTTACAAATAAAGTGCGTAAGTTAATGCTAGTAATTTTTGAAATAGTTGGTTAAGTAATATCATGTCTCATAATAAATTATTAATTGCACTTAATTTTTAGTTTTTTTAGACTTATATTACAAATATATTGCTGTACGAGTGCAAATTATTTTTGGACGGCATGTGTGAACTTGTTTACATTGATAATTTGTGGTGTTCATCAAAATAAATAACAAAATAATAAAAAATAAAAATTGGTATAAAATTGGAAAACTTTCTTTCTTTTATATTTTTTTGATGAATCTATCGTCAAAAAGGATAGAGAGTTTATACAAAATTTTTAGTAAGTTAAATGCCAATATTGTTTGAAGGTAATTGCTAATGCTATGCTAATGTTTTCATCAAGGAAGAGATCGTTAAATAATAATGACGAAAAATTGGTTTAAGCAAAATTGGTAAAATATTTTATATTGAAATTGGTAAAATTAGTTTATATTAAAATTATTATTATTTAATTGATTTATAGTTAAAATTATTTATGAAAAATATGGTGAGCGTGTGTGCGCGTTAACATATGTCAGATTATAAAAATCTGTGCCACAGAATATTTTTCATATGAATTAAATTCAGGAAATAGATGAAAATTTTCTAAAATATTTGAAGGAATTTCTAATGAAAATTGAAATTTAATTTTCTGAATTAGTTACGTGTTGGATTTGCTGTCGCCCTAAAATGGCTGAAAGTGGTGGTGAATGGACTGACGTGGACTGAAAGAGGCCAAATACGACTGGGCTAGCGGAGTGGACTGACTTGGCAGGCAGGCCGAGAAGTCAGTAGGCCGGCGGAGTGGGTTGATGGCAAAAATCGGTCCAGCAGTGCAAGTGCGCACGTGGTAAGAGAGAGACTGACACGTGGGTAGGCCTATCAGCAGGCGCGGAAAGGCGCGGAGAGGCGCGGCAGTTGATAGGCGGGTCAGGTTTGTTAGCAAGTGTGGGCACGTGCGTGGGAGGCGCCGTGGTTGATAGGGCCTATAACAGGAAATGTGGTTTGTTCACAAAGATCCAAAGACGACATGCTGGTTCGGACACGATAGAATACTGACCAAGCCAGATTTTTTGTGGAAACGTGTCGGACTCTGTTGTCCTTAGTGTAGCGGGTGAAGTGGCGTAATCTAAAGCATATGTTTTAAATCCGATGGCTGATAATAAATAAAGCATTTGTTTCAGATCCAATGCCTAAGAAAAAATGCAGTAGTGGTTACAAAATCTCAATAGTATTGAGGTTTTTTTCTTTGAGATTTTTTTAAATATAAATAGAGGGTAAGATGTTAGCGATTTGTATAAAGTTTTTATGTAAATTTTATAAGCGTAATTTTAGAAATAAAGGTAAAGTTTGATGAAGATTTGTGATATAAAATTTAGCTGCAGTGTTTTTTTAGTTTTCTAAAAAAAATTTATTGGTTAATTATTTTTAAATCTCACGTAATTAATAAATTATGGTTTAATTAATTTCGGTCAAACTGAGTTGATTTTAATTTCTACCGATTTTTTTAATTGGTCGAAATTACAAATCTACGATGTTTATGTTTGATTTTAAAAAACAGTTTTTTTAGCTTTAGAAATTGATAAATTTTAAATTTATCTCCACAATCATTCACCCCCTAAGTCGATCCTACAACGTTGTACGTACGTACTGCCTCAACGCGGGGATGGGGTGACAACGACGGCGAGTCGGCCGCGCCGAGCTCGCGCTGGGCCTCTGAAACGATCAAGCGCTAGTAAAACAAAGGAGCTCGCGGCCGCGCGCGTGCGTGGCCAGGTTCCCAGCCGCTCGCCCGACGCCCTCGAATCACCGCGCTCCACGAGGGCGTTTTGCGGCGGAAAAGCGATCAACTTGGGACGAAGCGTCGAAGAGATATCACGGGAGATTCCGGTAACGAAGGCGGAGGCTTCTCCAGTTCATGTCATGGCCTCCAGTGGCGGCTGCTATTATACAAGTATAGACAGCGACGAGAGGTACGTAAGCGAGAGAGTCAGCGGTTGGGATTATTATTCTGCAAATCCCCTACCTTTTCCCCAACGGAATCCTCTTTGGCGAAAGCAATGGCCGCGAGATCGATGGCATGCAAGAGAGAGAAATAGTCTGTGTTAGCTAGCTACCCACAAGTCTTGGACAATTAAGCTCAGTGTGCAACTTGCGCGGAGACCTCAGTTGTCCGGGTAGGTGCATGCATGTGGTATGTACTGTTCAACTTGTAGCCAAAATCTATCGTTGCGTGGCCGTGTGCATGTTTATCGCCGGCAAGAAGGAATATCATCAAATAACATCCACCACGCATGCATGGATAATATCTAGAGGAAGTTTTCAACAAGTACAGTACCCAGTTACCCACCAAAGATAATGAAGAGGATCTTTTCAGATAACGGGGTCAGAATGAGGCCGCCGGCAGGCTAGGAAACAGGCGACGACGGCTACCTTCTCTTTCAGCTTCCGGCGGATCT
Source organism: Oryza coarctata (assembly GCA_030770085.1). Taxonomy (NCBI): domain Eukaryota; kingdom Viridiplantae; phylum Streptophyta; class Magnoliopsida; order Poales; family Poaceae; genus Oryza; species Oryza coarctata. The sequence continues at coordinate 15,499,048 of CM061471.1, forward strand.
CGCTTGGCCACCCCCAGCAACGATTGGTGGTGTGGGAACTTCAAGATAGCACAAATGCTTAACGATCAAGCCAGTGAGTGTGCAAGCGGGACTGGAAATTAGACCGTGGCAAAGAGGGACAACTGGTGCAGATGAGCTTGTAAATTTTTCTTGCTTTCCGAGTCTAAAAATATAACACTTTATTTAAAATTAATCCAAAAATATAACAATTTTTTTCACTTAACTCCTTATCTAAACATATCCTATTTAATTTTTTCACCTACTTCGTAATCTCAACTGATTTATCTATCTACCGTTTAATTTTACATACCTTTTTAATCTACGTGTAAAATTCTAGAAATCCATATATTTTGAGTCGGAGGAAGTACTTCCTCATGGTATAAATATCGTTGTTATCTTTTAAAAAATATCTATACGAGTAATTCTATTGATAAGTCGTCTTTTCACGTGGATTCAACAAGGCTTGTGGGAAAACACGATGTAACTAGGGCAAGTTTGGTTCGAAAAAAAATGTAGGCAATGTGCAAACGACCTCCTCTGCAGCCCCGCCCCAGATGGCTCAGCGTGGACAAGCTATGGATCCAACGGCTCACTCAGCTCGGCTCTAGGCAGGTGCAACGAACACAGACGTGGCTTGGCTCACCCATCGCACCCGCTTGGAGCTGATGTCAACACATCGGCCATCGGGATCGGCGTTGTAGAGGGAGGCTGTTTGCATCCCGGCTGCACCAATTGATTTTTTCTGTTTGGTTCACTCCCAAACATAAATAAGAAAAAAATCAGATGTATGATAAATACAAAAGTGTTAATTTAAAAGGAACATTTACCTTTTGTGAACATACTATCAATTCGTAGTCCCTCGTAGAAGATACTTTGTATTTTACCTTCAAATATATAACAAATGTTCTTACTTGTGTGTGATCGGCTGAACATTTCTTTAGTTTTTTTTCGACGTTTACAGAACATTACTGGTAGTAAAACTAATGCAATCACAGCACATAGTACACTGAACAATGCATGCATGCCAACAGTCACACCAAAAGCCAAAAGGCTCCTTTTCTGTTGAACAACAGAAAAATCTACATGGACATGCATATTTGAACCTAAGTTTTAGGTTACCTAACAGCAGTTACAGCACGCCCGCGCGCAATAAAAACGATCACTGCAATCAGGTTGGTTGTCTTCTTGCGATCAAATACAGCACATTGCATTCGTTGAACAGTTCTGAGTTCTGACCACCCAACTGAATTTACTGAAGTTAACCGATCGGCATGCAGTAACACACAACTCCAGCTGCAGTCGCTCTCTCAAACTGTCAAACAGCCAACCAAGCAAGCAGGCCAACGAAACGCGTGCGCGCGCGTGCGTGCCAATAAATGGCGGGAAGCGCCGGCCCAGCCATCGCCGTCGTCCCGTCCGTCCGTCCGTCCCCCCATGCCATCCGCCTGCAATGCTTGCAGCCATCGATCGGTCGAGAGGTAGTAGGTGCCGGTTGGTCGGTTTCGCGCGCGACGCATACATAATTCTGCAGTTGGTGACGGGTCAATTTGCCGGGGCATGCATGCAACCGGATCATCATTAACCAAGCCGCCTGGCCCCTCTCTCCCAATTGGCTCACGAGCTCTCGTCTTGTAGGATTTGTAGTTGCAGCCTTGCAGGTGGATGTTTGCTGAGCTGCAGAAACGAGAGCAGAATCATGGCAATTGACGACTGCACAACGACCAGTCACCAGAGAACTCTAGCGAAAGCCGCAACCCACTACCGCAGACACGGGAGAATAGTACATTGCTGCACTAGCATCCACTTGCTATAAACATGTCACAGGGTTGAGTGCTAGAGGACGGCAGGTACAATGCAGGCGGATATACAGTTGGCCAGATAGAAGCTATAAGTATACTATAGACTAGTATATTTCATTCATTTAGGGCTACCAAACTATGGTAGTTCACGGTAGCTGAGCCTCTTTTATTGGGACTTACCAGAAAACAGTACCGAACATATAGCTGCCTACCAACCAGCTTGCATCGCTGATGATGACTGTGTATTTGCTATGACAGCCTGATCCGTTGCGGCCGTCGACCTGTTCGATCTTGTTGTTTTGCAGCATTTGGAGGATGGATGGATCTGTGGGTGTGAGGTGGCTGTGTCCGACCAAATCATCATGACAGGATAATGCCATGTATTCCAGTGTGGATTGTGGAATCATGCACGGGCTTGTGATCAGTTAGTATATGCTTTATAAATCTTCAGCTTGAGAAATTGCTAGTGCCTAGTGGAGATATAGTTTGAGTGTGATTAATTCTTTGGCCACAAGTCTTCTGTCAGTGCCTCCTTATTATATAATCTCTGTCTTAATGGTTCAGAAATCATAAACCAACCGTCGTCATTTGCCCATTTGGAATGTTTGTTAGTACTGAATAATTGTGTGCTTAACATATTAGAAATCTGATGATTTTTTGTGCTTTTTTGTGTGAATGGGCGAGATTACATAACTTCATCTCAAAATTGAGTTCCAAGTCCACGCTTGCTGTCACGGATCTACAGTCAGACCTGAGAGCTCTGGCCCTCTGACGCGGAGATTAACAATTTTTGTTGGTTTTGCAGAGCTTCATGATCGCAATGTGACAAAACACATTTCTGGTGATTCTTGCTCCGCGACAAACCGTCCAGATCAGACGAAAAAACATTGTTTGTCTCCTTTCGGTTTCCTTTGCCATAGTCAAATCGTATACTGTGCCCTTTTTTAATTTTACAAAACCATATATATTTCCACAAAACTACATATTAAACATAACTTTATTTAAAAAAAACTATAGATTTAAGCCATGGTGTCATAAATACTATATATTTAGCACATAATCTACTGCAAAAACTATATACCGTAGAGATTACATAGTTGCATTGTTGTCTCAAGCTGCATTGCCATTTGGCACAATTGCTGACCTTCATGGGCCAATTGCACATTTGGGCTAGTTTCCTTCTAAATACCCCCGGTTGTGGCCTTGTGGGCTCTGTCTGCACCCACCTAAGTTGAGGACTCAGCCTTTCTCGTTGTCGATTCAAGATGGCGAATACCGGACGATCACTTGTCAATAGCTCAATCTCTATTCTTGCTCATCCAAATATGCAGACAACAGCAAAATGCCGACCATACCGTTGCTGCTGCCTTTTCGAGTTTTTTTATTTATATATTTTTATTAAAATATATATTTTTCAGTGTGAGTTCTTTTTTGGATTCAAGTTGTTCTGATTTCTTGATCTGTTGTGTCTTGATCTGCTGCAATTTGGTCTGTTGAGAGTAGATGCATATTCGTGGATGATCTGTTGGCCTGTTGTGGATGATCCGTTGATGCATAGTAGTAGATGATTTGATAGTCGTGGATTGTATGAAATTTAGTGATTTCATTTGATTTGCTTATCTGTTGAATTTAGTTGAAATTATGATTTTGGTTGGTGTTATAATAGCTGTTGTAACAAATTTAGAGGGTTTTTTTAAAAACACATCTAACTAAAGGGTGAGAAATTCGACATGACAAACATTTGTTAGCACACGTTAACAACAGGGTGATAGGGGCTAAAAAATTTACAAGTGGTCCCTTACCGTCTTAGCTGAGAACGTTTTTTTCATAGATGAAAATTGTATATAAAATGTACATGAGAGGGAGGAGGAAGGTCTTGCAACCCTCTTGTTAGGCGTCTTTTCTCTCCCAGGAGGCCATCTATAAAATTACCAGCCCCTCCGTGTGGCCCCCTTGATATCCGCTGTTATTGCATTTTTTAAATGACTTTCTATAACTAGCCACCTAAAAGTCTATTTTATTCTAAATAAATAGAAAAAAGACAAGAGGGGGTTGAGGAGAGACAAAGAGAAGTGGTAAAGTGCTGCTGGCATATGGATTTTTACGTAAGTAAAAGATTTATATATTTTATAATATTTATTCTTAGTAATGAAATAAAATAGTATGTGTAATATTGTTCTAGATATGTAAATAGTTCATTGCTAGATTTTTGGTTTGATAGTTTTGTTCTCTAAATCCGTAGATAGTTTTATTTGTAATGTTTGAAGATATATCAGTGTTAAAATATTGAATACATGGAGATGTGATGATTAATTTCTTACTTAAATCAACTCTATTTCTCCGTGAACAGATATGTTAAATAGAGTGGCATTTTAGTTATATCATGGTGAAGAAAATGTTAGGTATGGTCTATAGATCTGTCAGAGCTCGGCTTAATCCTTAAAGGTATTGAAAAACCAGTTAAAAGAAGTTTTTCAGCAGTATACAACTGGTAATCAACCCTCAGGTCAACACAATAACCGTGCATGTTGTTGTGAACCGGGCAACCAAAGGTTTTTTCTAGGAATTAATACTGGTGGATTCCGCTATCACTTGGAGATGGTATATGGATAATACATTGTAACAAAGTTGGCCATCTAGTATTCTTGTGACAATGTACAATAAGGCAACACTATTTTTATGGTTATTCAAGACAAAGATGATCCTAGTACGACAAGATGTGATGTTAAAATAGTGGAGAGAAATGAGTCAAAGTATGAAGAAGGAGGAGGAGGAGGACAAAAAGATAGGGAGCTAAGAGGATTGGTAGACAGGGAGAGACAAACAACACCACTATTGAGGTAATAGATAGGAAAGATTCTGACAATAAGCATGTAGAGAATGATCAATCGTTGGATTAGAAGGGTGGTAATGTAAATCTGTCATAATGGTCCAATGAAGATTTCTTAAGACTTATTATCTCTAAGAGGCATCACGTGCCATGGGAGTACAAGGAGAATGAGGTTATTTAAGGGACTAAATATGCATACAAAGAGGAATTAAGGAAGGTCGTCAAGCACTGAGTGGTATCACTTTGGTAGAAGTTTTAGGTCACAAAGTCAAGCAAGTCGATGTATAAAGTAAAGTATGTGAACTCAATTTATAGGTGTTTATAGAGAATGCATGCATTTAAGGGTAAATGAAAGGATTACTGAAAGGTATCAATCATCACTAAGTATAATTATCACTTATGTGGGGTTAAGAAATACCATAAAAATATAACATCTATATTTGTTGCAATAGATATATACTCCGATGTTGTGCACAACCTAGGATACAAACCATGGTTAATTATAAGGCACATTGAGGATAAATTCAAGTACACAATCAGCTATGCGAAGGCATGGAAGACGAAACAAAATATTGTGGAGATGAGGTTTGGCACACATTCAAAACTTTATATGATAATTTGTCTCGTCTTCTAGCTTACTTCTTCAAAGGAATCTAGTGAGCTACTACAATCTCAAATCACTTGATCATGCTTAGCAAAGAGTGCTTCAATAGACTTTCTTCGTATTAAGCACGTGCATTAACGTATTTGTGTATTGTTGTCCCACACTCTATATCAATGGGACATTCCTGATTGGAAAGTACAAAGGACAGATATTGACAATAATTCGAGTTGATGAGAATAATCAAGTGTTACCCATGGCTTTCGCTTTCGTTGAGGGCGAGAATACTGAAAGTTGGTATTGGTTTCTGAAGCGAGTGAAGTATGTAGTTGTGCGTATAAGGCCAGATGTATGCCTTATACATGATCCTCACGCCGATCTTCTATGGGTTATTGAGTATTTGAGAGATGGTAATGTGGAGAAGGTGTATGCATAAGAGTGGCCAGATGTTCGTAGCAGATGGTGCATGCGTCATATGGTGCTAATTTCTAAAAGTAGTTCAAGAATAAACATATTTTGGATTTTTTTCAAGAGACTCTATGCTCATAATCAATAGAAAAAATTGAATGAGATTTGGAGAAGATTGGATGAGTTGACAACGAAACAAACAGATGAGCAGTCAAGAAGGCTAACACCTATAAGTGGCGAAGGTCCCAAAGCTCTAGGACCACTTCCCATTGATGATCATACTGTGAGAAGGAGGTTAGCATCTTAGATTAGAAAATTTTTTACTGGATTGAAAATGAGCCAAAGAAGAAATGTCTTATTGTATGACAATGGTGATACTAGGGTTCGCATAATGACCACCAATTTAGTTAAAATTTACAACTGGATGATGCATGGTGTAAGAGGGCTATCGCTTGTTACCATTGTTGAGTTTATCATGTATACCACATATAAGTATTTTAAATATCAATACAAAATAGCTAAGCCCTCTATATCAGAAAATAGTATTTTCTTTGGCATAGTGATAATGTAGTACTTGGATAAAATTTGTAAAAAGGCCTAGCAACATCAAGCTATACCTCAAGGCATACAACAGCACAAATTCAAAATCATGTGTATTGACAAGGCCAAGCATGGAACTTACCGTAAGAGAGTTGTGTAGGAGTGTGTCCTGAAGGACGACGGGACCTGCTCATGCTTGTACTAAAAGCTAAGCTGTTCCACAAGCTATGTTCTCATGTTATTGCCATGAGCTCGAAGTATGAAATACTAGATTGTCATTTTATGTCGCCAAATTTTAAGAAGGAAACTATCTTACATACCTAGAGTAGTGAGGTATATGGCTTCGGTATTGCGGAGTCTTTCACAGCTCAACAACCTTGTATATTTTACATTTCGGACCCAACAAAAATGAGAAACAAGGTAAGTTGTTGCAAGACTAGACAGATTCGTAACGACATAGGTAAGTCCGCAATAGGTGGAATGTTGAAATGTTGTAGAAAGTGTGATAAAGAGAGGCATACGTACAAGAAGTGTCCAAAAGATGTGAAGGTTCCAAGTGAAGCGGAAGCTCTTTCATCAGGAATAGGGTCCGATGGAAGATACCCCATGAGGGAAGGCACCACTTCAAGACCAACCCGGCCTATGTGTTTTCATACACCTGGTTTAGTCGTTTAGTGCGAGTATATGCATTATTTTAAGAATGGATATGTAACTTAAGTTATCATAATTTAGAGAGTCGTGAACTTTTTCTACTATGTTGTATATATATATCATAATATTATTTACTTTTGGCCTTGTAGTATGGTAACTGTTGTTTATTTTGTCTGATAAAAAATGTTATCAGTTATATGAGCTGTAAATTATATTTTTATTTGTGATAATCGTGCTAACTTTTTTCAATGTAGGTATGGTGCATTTGACACTAGAGTTGCTAGACCATAGCCTCGATGGGTCACACCAATCATACCTCTCAGCGATCGAGAACGCTGTGCTGATCACCTTTCGTCCACACCCTTCACGACACCTACTACCTGTAGACCCTCAAGATATCATTGTTACTGTAACTATAAATATGAATGCTAGTCAATAATGCATATGTTGCATTTTTTGTAGGTTACATAAGGTAGTCAAGGGCTCAGTACATGAGAAGGATCCAACGAAGCGATGGTTCATAAACTGGTCTCTTCTCATAGCACTTCTAGACCTCTAGAGGCCGGAGACACACACTTTCCACCTATCGTGCGAGAAGATAGCCTCTGCGCTATAGGACATCTCGTACCTTCTGGGTCTTACCCTCGTGGGAGACACAGTAAGTCCGGTTGAAGGACTCTAGGAATGGCACGATGATATCCGGAAGCGTTTCGCTCACGTTCAGCGCCTGTCTGGTCTTGTAGCTTCGGGCACACTCTCTTACTACACCAAGGGTGACCCTACCAAGGGTGGCTATTTAAGTTCACTATAAGTAAAGCAGTCCCTATGATGTTATATGCGTAGTTAGGTCCAATTAATTATTTATAGAAATAACCTTCTCCCTATACAGCCTGATTAGCTCCATTCTGAGTCCGACGACTACTTGGTGCAATGGAGCTTCAAGGTATACCTATTGTGGCTCTTTGGCTAGGTGATGTTCATTAGCACAGCCGGTCATGCTATAGACAAGGAACTTATCCACTACGCTCGGGAGATCATCGATACTAAGGACAGGAGCGTACCTCAGTGGAGCTAAGAATCTGTTATCCTCATAGCAATGTACTAGGGGTGTTTGTGACACGTGCATGAAGACATACCTAGATTCATTGATTAACAACTGTCCACTATTTCTATAACTCTGGGCGACTGTGCGATTCGCGATTGTTCGAGCTGTGGTGGACCACAGTGCCTATAATAATGACATGTACATATAGAGGCCCCCTAAGGATTTTCTCACAATGGGGACAGTTATAAGTTCAAGTGTCATTAGTTTGGTTTTGGTAATTAATGATAAATCTAATTGTGTGACACTAATATAATTATTAACCATATTTTTTATAGTCTCTTTGGGATATAAAAATGAAGATGAGGTATATACTAAACTCCTTATATTAATGAAGATGAGGTATATACTAAACTCCTTATATTCTCATTTGATCTCTCTTCTGGATCCAAAATATAAAGTAAACTTCTCTATTATCCTTCATTAAATATGTGCATGTGCTTTTCACCATATTCATATGCATGCACACCTTTAGAGGAGCTCATTTTATATTTTTGTGGTTATTAATATTGATATATCATTTACTTATATTTATATAATTTATATTAGCTTGTCATGCATCACAAAATGGAAAAAGGTTGAGAGATTTATGATCAAACAAATATGAGTAATTATTATTTTGGGTTTGTGACAAACCAGTTTTGTAGGAATAATCTCTCTCCATGAGTTATTGGATAGGTTTCTCCCAAACTTAATATGAGTGGAGATGGTGATATATTCTTTGATGATGATTCTTAATCACAATGATAAAACACAAGGAATCAAGATATATGTATCATTTTTTCTCTCTATCTACATATTGATATATATGTTATTTACATGTTATTGATATATTCTTGTGGGACTAATATTTTATTTGAATCACATCCTTTTACTCCCAATTACGTTAAGAAGATAGAGATCACGAAGCTATGTGTCTATATTTATCTATATCAATGCCACATGCTTTCTATATATGTATAGGATAAAACTCTATTTGTTCACTTTTAGTTATGTATGCACTTGTTTCTCATATATATATTTTGTATGCATGTGTTAGGAGGAGCAAATCTTATATATTTGTTATATATGTTGTAGATCCATGTTGTTCACCTTCTCTTTAATATTGGATGTTTGAAATTGAGCATATATGTGAGCACATGATATTTGGTATTAATTGATACTCAACAAATTAATTTATATACTTCATATGCATCCGGTTGTCATTAAGTGAAGGATGACAACCAATTTGTTAGAACTAATATTTTTCTTTGAAATGTGCCATGATGAGACTAATGGATGACACTATGGTTTGATGGTTATCAAGCTAATAACTCGTCATGTTGACAGCTATGAAGTCAAGCTTATGACAAAAAGTAATTCTAGACAAAGTTTGATCAAGACCCGACATAAAGATGGTTCAACCATATTGTCATAAGTGTTGATCTTAGCTTAAGCATTGACCCCGATGTGGATGGTACAAGACAAAGATATAATACAACTAAGAATATTTTTGTTAGTCTTTTGCCAATCTTGGTATTTGATGAAAAGACTGGATTGATAGATAGGTGCAATACTAATAAGAGGGGTCTATGAAGTAAGCTTGTGAATGATCTTATGCCATGATAGTTCACTCGCACATAGTGAGAATGCCTAGCCAAGTGTGGTGAGCCTTTTCTCAAGTCCCATACAAAGAGAGAGGTGGGCATATCTAATAGGAATGAGTAGTGTCTTATGGCTATGTCCACTCGAGTGTCTTTTAGAGTTTAAGTCATTTCTCCATAAGAAAAGGTATGATTCTTGGATGGATTTTTTATGGGTTGTATATCTCTTTAAATAAGCTTTCCATAGAGTCCAAGAACGTCAAATTCCAACACCTGAGTTATGAGATATCATCGTTTTTATGTCATTCGGTTGTGCTGAAAAAAATACCTGCGGTTGAACCGCTAGGTGTACTGCCGATTGGGGTTTTCCAGAGATATTTTTGACCTCACCAAGGGGGCTGTTGGTTGGACAACGGTCGGACCGACAATGTCCAGAAGTTGGAGGATCTCATCTCCAACAACTAGTTTGGTTTTATGGGTGTATAAATACACCCTCCCTAGCAGCAAGGGCAAGGCTTTGGCACCTCATTGCAATATTAAGCCCTTATAAGAACTCTCACACCCTTGAGCACTTAGATCATCTAGTGAGGTGTTAGAGAGTGAGTTGAGACAAGCTAAGTGTATTGCTTCATTGTTAGAGCTAGTGTAGCACTTAATCATCTTTAATAAGTATCCTAGACTTATTACTCTTGAAGGTTGTCACCTCCTAGACAGCTTGGAGGAGTTTGCTCGGTGGCCTCTCCAAAAGAGTTTATGGAGGAGGCCCAATGGTTGATTGTGAGTGGCTCGGTGTTCGTCATCTCCGTGTTTGCCATCTCCGGAGTAGGAAAGAACAACACCTAGTGATTAAGGCTTGTATAGACCACTTCGGGACCGGCTCCCATCTTGCCCATCTCTTGATGAGGAGATTCAGAGGCTTGGTGATTTTAGTGGTGAAGTTGAGCCCGCCTCAATGGGGATTTGGAAACCGACAAGTTTCTAAACTTTGTGTGAAAAATCGTTTGTCACTTACCTAATTTACTTTGTTGTATGTACTTTGAGCAAGTTTACATACTAGAAATCATTTGTGTGAATATCATCCTAGGCTTGCAAACCTTAACATAGGCTAAGCTTCTTGTGCACATAGTTGAGACTAGTTGATTTAGGCCTTGAATTGTGCAAAAATCGTTTAGATTCTCTTTCGCATATAAAACTTGGTTTTAGCCAAAAGCTTTTTAACCATCTATTCATCCCCTCTAGTCGGCCTCTTTGATCCTACAACAGTGTGGTATCATTGTCGGGTACTTAATGTGTTTGTTCGGTATTCGTACCTTAAAAAAATGACCAGCTGATACTTTTTATCGTGCTTTATAGCGATGATGGATCGACTTGTAGGTCATGAGGTCCTACTTGGACTTAGTGCTGCAGATCGATTGTCTATAGCCGAACGACATCTTCTAGAAACCGTACAGCCCTATAGCCTTACAGGCTCGTGCACCACTTGGACTTTTGACTCTGTGCACATGTGACTAGACCTACTAGTTGATGACCCAATCAATGATGTTTGATGTCTTTGTCGAGCCACACTATCCATAGCATGTGTTGCGACAATTCAGTCTGTGTCAGCTATACCCTCTACCAGTCATGCTGACTGTACTAGACAACATTCACCAGTAAGTATTGATACAAAATCGAATATACGATTGTATGTTTTATACATATTATAACACCGTTGTTATAACTAGGTATAATCAATAGGGATAAATAGTTGACACTTTATGGGTTCCACGTCTCTAGAAGTACGTCGATGACTAGTTGCTAGTGACCAAGAAAGTCATTAAGGAGCAACACCCACACACAGAAGTGTCGTACGTAGCGTACCTTAGTTGGTACCAAACTCATATACGCACTCGCGTGACATTCACTCCTGACGCTCCACAGCCACACATAGCCAATGTTAGAGGCATACCCTAGACATCATGACTAGGACTTTATCCACATTGTGAATTAATCAATCTTCTATATCTCAGTTAAATGCGTTACACCTTTTACGCATGACATGTCATATTATATAGGTTGATGCTGTGCGGCAAGTTGACGACAAGCTTGAGGCTGTGTGCCGACGGTTGAAGGCTAGGGTTATGTTGATGAAGGACAAGCAGAGAATTACCTTCGGTAGAATGCGCAACATGATGAGCACTATCCTCCGTGCTCTTACCTATCATGCCGTTATGGTTTCTCCCATAGTGGCAGCAATAGCAGGATCCTAGACATCCTCGAGATCCTGCTTAGCTCCGTCTTGAGGCCCAGAGATAACATTGCCTATCTACCTCTTAAATATATTGCTTCCTTCTTGATGTGTAACGCTGCTGATAATAAATTATACTTTTTACAGCTTTCGCTATGCCACACCTTACTTTCTCCGTAGCAAGGACGTCGCCATAAGGAGCGAGGACATTGACATAAGGAGCGGGAATGTCCTTACAAGGGTTTTTAGATTTGTCACATGGTACATATTTTCATTTGTTTTACAATATTCCAATTTACATTGATCAACCATTTTTCTCACAGAGTTCTAGGCTACACTGCCACAAATCTCCGCAGTCACGGGTAGATCTGGGCAAGCCTCTAGATGGGCACACAATTTCTTTAGCCACAATGACCTCACGACAGATTAGGACGTGTTCAGCTCCTCTCAACTCGCTGGAGCTCTGCCACCTCACACTCAGGAGCCACATGCTTTGACTCTTGTATAGCAGATCCACGCTAGTTGTGGCATCTCAACCGACTGCCTCACCTATTCTCAGGGTCAAGTGGGAGTGTAGGGCAGGAGGATGAACAGGGGTAGAAGGCAAGCCCTAGGCCAATAGCATATTGTACTATTTGTACTTACTGTTTATACCTTTGTATTATTTGTTTTGGTTCTACGTACTTACATCACTTATTATATATTAAAAACACGTTGCTTTCACTCTTTATTGTACATGCATGACTGCCAGTGGCATACGACAACCAACTTTCGGTACATTCACTCCTAACTATGCGTATAACTACCGAGTCACAATCAACGCTTAGTGATGTCAACCAACTTTCAGCGCATGACTGTCCCATCGCTCTCAACATAACCCAATAGCTAACTTTCAACGTGTCACTGTCATATCACTTTCATCACAATCCGATGGCCAACTTTTGACATGTTAAAGCATGTCGTGTTCAAAAGATTTTTACAGTCACGACACTTTCCACACGTGAATGTCATGTTGTTTTCAATGTTTTCATTCATATTTTTCACACCTAACACAACCCATGCTATATAAGACCTCTGTATACATGATTTAGCTCAAGTTTTTGCACACTGGTACCCTTGCAAATCCTACACCACCTGTTAACTCTATCTCCTATAGCATTAACAAACAATAGTTGCTAAACGCGCTTTCACTAAGGATCCCGACTAAAGAAGTAATCCTTTGGGTTGGCTAATTCCACCTTGATGTGATCATTCGTTCTGCATATATACTGTTCAATGCCAATTTATGACATCTCGGGACCCCAACACACTCATGGGAAGAGATTCTTCTAATACCCAAGCTATTCTCATGAGTTATGAATTTGTATGCACTTATTTTTTTTAATTGTTTCTTACCATAATATTTTCTTCGAATTAATATTTTCTTTGCCAGATGCACGGAAGAATGTGTAGGTTCATTCAGTGGATTGATACAGAAAATCCACCCTAACCATTGGTTCCCTAATGGCCATTGGTTTTTTTCTTAGAATCAAACAAACTGTACATAAGTAGGAAAGAGGAGTACGAATGATGTCGGTGAGTCGAATGGTTAGACTGGAGGCTGTAACCTCTTATACTACCTCCATGGCGGGAGCATCCTAAGTGTACTTATGGTGATCGTTGCCAGATGATAAGGTCAATAAGTGTTTATACTTTTGGTATAATGTACTTGGTTTATCTAAATATTTTTAATGACAATTTGATTATAAGTTCGCTATACATTTCTCTAATTTACTTTAATTTATTATCACTTGACTACAATAATTATACATGTACTTTTTTTTCTATAGGAACCGCTAAGAAGGTGTGAATTCAAACAATAGATAGACATAAAAAAATCACCATACAACTCTATAGGGATCATACAATCTAAAACAATTAAACAATATACATATGCTAAAATGAAGTACTAGCGAAGAGCCACCTCCTCTAGCAACGGATGGTATAAGTAGATGATAGATGATGATATCTACAAATTCTAAATAGACATCTGTACCGTGTTACCAATTACATTATTTATATTACGTCTATATTTTGTTCATAACATATAAAGCTCATTGTAACCGTATAATGTTTTTATTACTACTATCTAAATAATATTTGCGTGAAAATCTATTTATCATTCGACCCTATATTTAATGGTGTAATTATTTTTTATATTAACGTTAGTTTGTTATATAATTCATACATCTTAATTATCTTTTTACGTACTTCCAAATTTTCTTTACAATTATATCTATAAATAAAAATATTTTTATTTAAAATTTTTTTCTTTTTCAATATTTTTATGGTGGGAACAAAAGATATCCTAACAAAAAGCCTAAAGGGGTCTACTTACAAAATTACCAACCTCTTTACGGGTGCAGGCAACCATATAAGACACCCTATCAAGAGATGTAAAGGGGTTTACTATAAAAAATAATAGGTCCCTACTCCCTTACATGCCTATTTTTACAGAAAAAACATCCTCTCTCTTAGAATGATAATGGGTTACCTTTAAATTTTCTACTCCTTTATCCCACCGTTAATATAAACCAATGTTTATTACGTTAAATTTTTTGTCCTCTAATAAGACTTTTTTTAAAAAAAAAGAAAAACCCTCACTTTAGTATAGATCTGTAATTTTTTAAAAAAATATATGTATTTAAATATTTTTATAAAAATATGTAAATAAAAAACTCCTGCCTTTTCCGGTGAGGTTACAGCGATTAAAGCCCACACGCTTCCCCGCGAAAGGCAAAAACAAGCTGGACGGCCCGTACTCCCTTGGCCACGACCACAAGCGGGCCCACCTGTCACTCACCCGTACACACCACCACCAGCCCACCGCAACGCACAACTCTGCCTCGGCTGCCTCCCGTTCCCGCTTCCCGACGAGATGCCTCGCATCGCAATTCGCAAGGGGATAACACCAAAACCCCCTCCAAACCCTAGCCCCCATTGATGACCTCCGCCTCCGCCGCCGCCGTAGATGCACAGGCTCTCCCTCCTCCCGGCCACCATCATTGACGCGCCGCTGCTCGTCTCCTCCGCCTCCATGAACACCATGCCGGCGCTCCGGCTCGGCTCCCCCGCCGCGCTCCTCGCCGCGCGCCGCCCCCCGCGGTGGCTGCGGTGCGGCGGCGGCGTCGGGGGAGGGGCTCGAAGGGGGATGTCGTGCTCCGTGGAGGCCTTGGCAAGGCGCGGTGTGGACGACGAGTCGGAGGATGATGATGAGGAGGAGGAGAAGCGGAGGGGCCGGGCGGCGGATAGGAGGCTCAGAGGGGGCGGGAGCGCCGCGGTGGCGGCGGTGGGGAGCGGGGAGCTCCTCTCCATCCCCGGCGTCGGGCCTCGCAACCAGAGGAAGCTCGTGGACAACGGATTCGAGGGCGTCGCGCAGCTTAAGCAGCTCTATCGTGATAAGGTGCGTGCTTCGTGTGTAGTTTGTACTGCATTATTGATCTGTTCTAGCCAACAGGTTTCACATTTGGCGCCTGGAATTTCTGTATTGTTTGGTTTCACATTATTCTGCATAAAAACCACACGACTATAATGCACTAGGTCTAGCATTTTAGTTTGTGTGCAGTAACACTGAACTCAATAAACTTGTACAATAGTATTCATTCCTTTTGACATTTGTATTGACAGCTCCCGCATAACGCTTGTGCTATTAATAATTAATCTATGTATTTCCTTTTGCATATAACACAAAAAAAATGAATCCTATGGTGTGCGTGTGTACTGTTTCAAAGTCTTAGTAGATCGTCATAGCGGAAAATTAATAAGCAACTTATTTAGTGTTAGAAAGGGACTTGTATAATACTAACTAGTTTCTCTAAATCAAATGTGAAACCTAAGGGGCATCTGGAATGCAATGTGTCATGAAAGCATTTCTGACCTGATGTATTTTTTAAAAAAATCTAGTCCATGATATCCAATTTGGTCTCTTTTTTTTTCCTGTAGCCTATTTTTCAATTGCCTATGCAGCTATGCATGATGCCGCAAAGCTCATTCGGTCATTGCCTATGCAGCTATGCATGATGCCGCAAAGCTCATTCGGTCTATGACAGTTTTCTCCAATTATGATAGTGCCAGTCAATCTACATCTATATGTATTAAGTCCGTGTTAGATGTTGTAACTCCAGAGATTTTTTTTCTTGTTTTGGGCTTAGTTGCGGAAAACTATAACTTTAGATTGATAATACAAGTATCCAATCTAAGTTCGAACTAGTATATTTTCCTGACCAATTTTTCCTGGTGCATGTGCAGTTCTTTGGAAAGTATAGCGAGAAGATGGTTGAGTTTTTACAGAGCTCAGTTGGCATCATTCATAAGAACCATGCTGAGAGTATAACTTCTTTCATTAAAGAGAGTGTTGATGAGGAGCTGAAGGATGCAGACTCATCCAAGCCTTCTCAGAAGAAGAGGCTCACCTTTTGCGTGGAAGGGAATATTAGTGTTGGGAAGTCTACCTTTCTCCAGAGAATAGCTAATGAGACCATTGAATTGCGTGATCTTGTAGAAATAGTTCCTGAACCTGTTGCTAAGTGGCAGGATGTTGGCCCTGACCACTTTAATATATTGGATGCTTTCTATGCTGAGCCACATAGGTATGCCTATACTTTCCAAAATTATGTGTTTGTGACAAGGGTCATGCAAGAAAGGGAATCTTCAGGTGGAATAAAACCTCTCAGACTGATGGAAAGAAGTGTTTTCAGTGATAGGATGGTAAGTCTATCTTACTTGCAAATGCTAATTCAGCAATTGAACAGAGCACTGTAGTTTCCTTGTGGTGCAGTTGTTCTTTGATCTTTTATGTGACAAAATTATTCTTTTATTATCCACCAGGTATTTGTTCGTGCTGTTCATGAAGCTAACTGGATGAATGGAATGGAGATAAGCATTTATGACTCGTGGTTTGATCCTGTTGTGTCATCGCTCCCAGGTCTTATCCCTGATGGATTTATCTATCTAAGAGCTAGCCCAGATACTTGCCACAAAAGAATGATGCTCCGGAAAAGAGCAGAGGAAGGTGGTGTCACTCTTGACTACTTGCAAGGTTTGCATGAGAAACATGAGAGCTGGTTGCTCCCTTCAAAAGGAGGAGGTACTGGTGTGTTATCTGTCAGTCAGCTGCCCACAAATATGGAAGGTTCCTTGCCTCCAGCAATTCGAGATCGTGTCTTTTACTTGGAAGGAGATCACATGCACTCAAGCATCCAGAAGGTATTTTTGCTCACCTTAGCTTGCTCTGAAAGCTCCAGTATCAAGCATAATAGTTACATAACGGTGCTTTTTTTTGGCTATGTAGGTCCCTGCTCTGGTCTTGGATTGTGAACCTGACATTGATTTCAACAAAGATATAGAAGCTAAACGGCAGTAAGTTTGCAAACCTTTATTGTCTTAACTGTCGTCCATAGCATTGATTTTTATCTTTTGAGTACCTAGCTTTGGGAGGCCCTGCGCACTTGTTTATGTTTTTATGTAGCTTTGTTTTGACCCTTGTAATGCAGTTTTATTTATCATTTATTGGATGTCAACATCAAAAGGCAGGTAGTGTAAGGCCTTGCATATTCATCTGAAAATTTTCAGCATTCTCATTGATTCATTGTATTGTTTGCCTCACAGATATGCTCATCAAGTTGCAGAGTTCTTTCAATTTGTGAAGAAAAAGAAGGAAGCTCCATCTGAACAAACAAGCACTGACAGGAACCGTACCAATCCACAAATCATGCTTCCTCAGAAAGGTGGATTGTGGGTTCCTGATGGAAGAAGCCCTTTCTCAGGATCTGCTATGAGTCTGGACTTCAGAAGAGCCATGTCTTCCTATCTCGCGACATAGGATTTCAGCTCCAAAATGAAATTAGGATCTCACAAGACCCACTCTCACTGACCTTATAAATGGCCTATGCGTTAAGTTAAACCTAGGTATGCTAGCCACTGATGTAAGATAGTCTGCCACCGCATCTCCATTTTGTAAATGATCGTCTTTCACTCTTTTCCGAGTTTCATGTTTTGTAGTAGCGTCAGCTTCTGTTTGTCTTGACCGGTATTTGTATCGTTCTGTTGGTTGGTAGCTGACTACATTCTGTTGAGATCTTAAACTCTTGACATCTCTGGGAAAGATGCTTCACTAGTTGCCTACTCTTTGTTCGTAATCAAGGTTGCCGTAATTGATCATGCATTTGTTTTCCTGCTACCGGCATTATTGATTTCGTTCGACTTTCGTTAAGGCAACGAATGAACATGTTGTTGCATGGGCTCAGCCCAATTTGGAAACACTTCGAAAATATCTGGGCCATCCTAAAAGATTACATTGACCCAACAGGAATGCTAATTGGCGAAGCTGCATCCTGAGTGCACACTTTTGACCCATTAACACCCTGGTCCATCTTAACACTTGACCCATTAACACCCTGGTTCATCTTAACACATGACGTGGAGACGTAATCCCATCCGCTACTTTTGATTGTTCCCCACTCTTCTTCTCCTGTCCGACTTCTCTGGTCACTTTCATTGAGTCACCGACATGTGACCATGGCCTCCATCTCCATCCTTATCACCAGCCGTCCTTCATCTCCCTCGTTCTCTCTTAGCTCCTCTATCTTAACCACTATCAGCTTCTTCCGACCCTAGCTCCTCAAACCCTAGCTCTAAGAGCTATAGCGATGGGGGTGGCAATGTGACCGCCTCGAAGCAATGTATGACACCTGTGATGTGGCTACAGTAGTGGTCTGGCTAGTAAGACAATGATGGTTAAAGACGAAGTGAAAGATAGATTTAATTGTTTAGATAATGTCTGAATTGAAAGTTTTGTGGGTTTTGAGATGGAAGTTTTTGATTTTGAATTGAAAGTATTTGTGATTTGAGATAAAAGTTTTAAATTTTTAATTGGAAGTGATTTTGAGATGAAAGTTTAACATGCGATGAAAGTTTTTAGACTTATTGAAAATTTTCCGATTTGAGATGAAAATTATGTCTTGAGATAAAAGTTTTTATACTTGAATTGAAAGTTTTCTATTTGATATAAAAGTTTCATATTTTTCGAACTGAAAGTATGTGAATTTTGAAATGAAAGTCACAAAATCAGAGTCGGACTCCCCCTGACACGAGCATGATGCGCGACTTGTGGTCGTGGCGCACGTGCGCGAACTAACAGTCCCCTTGACCCAAAGGCATAATCATTTTATTGTACTTGGGTTGGTGACATTCCTATGAAAGAAAAAGAAAAGGCTTCAGGCATCTAACCAATCATAATGAGCAGTTCAAGCTCAACAATTCTTTGGCCTGTGTCGTATCATCTGATATTCTGATACCCTGTTCAATGGGGCATGCAGCAATGTTCACGTCATTGGGTTAGGCGTTTTGGTCTTTACGTCCACTCAACTTCACCGGTCAGTCACATGCTTTTATTTCGGCTGGTCGTACCAGTAACGTACAGAATGGTGTCCTTCAATTCCTCCTCCATCACCATGTCATTTCAAGGGCGGGTAGAAAGCAGCCGGTGAAAACGACCGACCAAAACCCAAAACACGGCGACGGCAACGGCCAGAAATCCGATGCCGTCATCGCTTTATTTCCTTCCTCTACGTCTACGTACGCTAATCCAATTATCCCGCATGCACTTTACAGCTGATTTAGACATGAACGGTTAGCTTTTACAGCTACCACAAGCTGTCTAGATCTTCACCTAACCAAGTGGCAGCCATTAGTGAGCTCATCAGTCGAAAAGCTCGAGCTGTAAAAGGAAAGAAGGAGAAAGAGAAAGGATAGGAAGACCAGGAGTATCCGACTATTGACAGTCGCTGACCATGTGATCGAATGTTCAGAACAGTGATCATGGAGCCGGTCAATGCAAGCTAGAACTAATACTAGTTTCGTGCCTTTTTCTCCTCGAAAGGTGACTATTCTTCTATGATGTTCCTGCTTTCTACCGATAGGTGGAGTAGAACGTAAGAAGAGGGTGGTCTGCCTCGAGATCTCTTCCCCTTTATAAAATGTTCTCAGGTTGGTCTGCACTATGGTCTCTGCATGCACGCAGCACGTTTTCTCCGTATTCTCAAGTTGATTAAACGCAGCGGCACGTGCTAATCACGTTTGTTTAGGGAAAGCGACTTTTTAGTCGACATGTGCCAAGCATTGCTCTATTTTTCGCCGCATACGTGGTAAATAGTGCCGTTTAGAACTTCGGCTCCACCGTTGCGGTGTGGCATCAGGTTCTTTTTTTGTTTTTTGCCCTATCTAAGGCAAATATTAGATGAAAATTAATCAACAGTTTATTGACATCATAGAGTATGTTGCAAACGACAGTGGGAAACAATTACCAAAGATATGACAACCTAACTATAATAGATTTGTAGAACAAACAACAACAATTTATATTCCATCATTTCTAAAATAT
The DNA here is from genome assembly GCA_030770085.1 of Oryza coarctata. NCBI lineage: Eukaryota > Viridiplantae > Streptophyta > Magnoliopsida > Poales > Poaceae > Oryza > Oryza coarctata. The sequence goes on from CM061471.1 coordinate 15,519,208, forward strand.
AAGCCTTTATAACATTCAAAAATATTTATCCCACAGTTTAAATATGTTTTTATCTAGTCACAAGCTTAGAAGGAAAATCTAAGTAATTTAAAAATTCAAAATCTGAGTATTAAGATGACTAAAGGGAATCTTTTAAATTTACAAAATAAAAAAATATTTATATTTTAGAATAGAGCTGTACCTTTTTATTGTCATAAATAAGCGTACAAACGTAGCACAACAAACCCAAACTGATGAGAGCGAGTCGCCGGTAAGGAGCTAGCCGCCGGCAACCACTATTCAAATTTACGTATTTGATCCCAAATTTTGTTAACCTGCGGTTACAATTTCGGTCTCATCATTAATCACCATCATAAATTCAAATATTTAATTTGAAATCTTGTTCAATATTTTTTGGTTTTTGAAACAAAGGCATAAGTATCGCTCATTTCATTAATAAACAAGAGATACACATTGACCCAATAGAGAGTTCGTTGATATAGATGAGATGCACATCAACCCTAAAAGGCCCATGCCAAAAACATCATCCTACAAGCACTGGAAGATCACTCCTTAAAGCTCTACTAAACACCTTAGAACACCAGTGTTCAATAATTTTTGGCAACCTATGGTTAACAGTCTAGCCTGCAGACTAGTGATTTGCAAATATTAGTTTTTCGAACCTTATCACACCTGCTAATATCTGTCAGATTTCTTTTGCATGGCAGTGGTACCATGCTCCCTGCGTTTTTTTTACAAAGCTATTAACTTTTATACATATATTTAACCACTTATTTTATTAAGATATTGTATAATTATTATTTTTTTGTTATGATTTATTTTATTATTAAACATCGAGAAATGTAAGTTTAGAGGCTAAATAGTGCCTACATTTTTAATATTTGTCATCGATGTTACAAATGGATAAGAATATTGATATTGACGTTAGCCAATTAAAGTAACGCCAAACATCTATCATCATTTATAATAAAAAATTACTGCAGAAATTAAAAGTCAAGTTTTATAGAATGACGATTAGACCTGTTATATGAGTTAGAATGTGACTATAAAAATATATCATGTTCAACGGCTAAGCGTTGTAAAAATATATATGTTATGTTAAATTTATAGTCATATAAAAATAAATTAAATCTGAAGCGAGAATTACATGATCGACTAATAATAATATCAATTGAAGAAAAACTCATGTAATATCGGTTGAGATGGTTTGGCTATATTAAAAAAAGAGCTCTAGTACATTATAAAATTTTATAATAAGTTAAAATAATAATATGAATATAGATAGATAAAGATTAAAATTAACTTGCAATAAGAAGAGCCTTGAGTCAAATATACCTAAAAATCTATAAAATTCTTAGAAAACAGTTTTTATGTGTCTAAAAGACTTTGGTTAAATCTTAACTCTAGCCTATCTAATTTGTTTAGAATTGAAAAATTATGTTGTGTTGTTGTTATCTTTGTATTAAAGATAATATATATTCTATATTTATATAAATTTTTTAAAATAAAATAAATAAATAAACATATATCTCACCATCAACGTCGTTGTACATTACCAACCGGAGGGAGTACTTTATACTGGTCTAAAGATGTCGTTGACGATGGAAGGCTTGGGATCTTAAAAAAGAAGAATAAAAGGGAATGCTTACTGCTGAGCTGCTTGTAGGGCTGTCAGAAACAAAAGAAGCTCAAGACTCGCGGGTCACGAGCTACACGAGTTCACCTCGTGTTAGGCCTGGTTCTAGCTCAGCTCGATATCCAAACGAGCCGAGCTCAATCCTGTGCCTGTCTGTTTTGGTTTGAAGTCTTATCTAAATTTATTTTAGTAGTTCCAAATCTTAGGTGAGTTTTGACACTATCAAAATTTTGATGGGGTCTTGTTTCAACTCTACGAATTGGCAGGATTTAGCCTCAATTTAAATAGCTAGCAAATATTATTTAAAACTACAAAATGATTGGTAGGGAAGAATTGGCCTCAATACCCGTATACTCGCGAGCCTCGTGCCCTCGTCGAGACGAGCTCGAATACTAGGCTGGACTCTGTACCGAGCTCCAGCCCGAAATCCAGAGCTCGGCTCGTTGACAGTTGCGTGTACTTGGTGTTTGGGTGGCAGTAGCATTATTCCGGCTCGACTTACTGCGCCCCTGGTGGAGTTGAGTATACTACGCTACATGATTCCCCGGCTCACCGCAACAGCAGAAAGATCTCCTAGTCTCCTCTCCCTTCTCATTCCAAAATCCACCAAATCCCGACGGGAAGGCGCAATCTTTGAAGCTTCCCGATTAGCGCGATCCCTCATCGATCCGCGCCAGGTTCGTAGCTGCTTCCTTTGCCTCTCAAATTCCAGGGAAAAATCTCATCTTTTGCTGATAAGGAATTGGGCCTCCTTCCCCTTTGGCTTCTGCAGGGCGCTGGTTTCATGGATTGGAGTTGCTGGGACCGCTCTGCGTGATAACCCTCGTAGGCTGTGATTGGAGAATCCTGGAAGGTTTTTAAGAATGGGATTATCTAGATTGCTGTAAATAGGGGTGAAGGCAGTTCTTTTAAATACTGAAATTTTTGGTTAGGACAAGGTGGAGATCAGTATTATTGATAAGGAAGGGGATGGGAGGCCTCTGCTCAAAGGTTTCAGCGTTAGACAAGTCTCTGAGTGACACCGCGCTTGTTCGGGACCAGATAGTTGGTCCTGAGCCTGCCGCGACAGAACGGGCTAAGTCGCCTGTGGCCGAAGAGGCAACGGTGAAGCGGGTGGAAGAGCAGCAGCAGTCTTTCGCGTTCTTGGAGAGCGTTGTTCCTGGGCTTGCTGTTTACAATGGTGCAGATGCTGGTCAGGCCAGGTCTAGGACACCACAATTGGCCCGGACTCTGTTGCAGAAGGCTGGTTTGGGCAAGACTAAGGCCAGTGCTGCAAAGGTTGGAAGGATTCTTATGCCCATTGTTTTAACTTATGATGAATTAGTTGGCAATGTAGCACATTTCGTTAACTGCCACTATGTTAGGTTGCAGTGATATTTGTTATTCCTGTGCTGTTATAGAGATATCCACATAATTGTTATCGTTCAGTCTGTATATAACTATGCTTTGACCATTTTTCATTTCTATACACCTCTCCTTCTGAAGTTGGAGTACTCGTTCACCAACCATAGTTGTGAGTTGTGACTAGTGGTAATTACTGGCAAAGTGGCAATTAGTTGCAATTTTCATTACAACCATAAAAGGATCTCAATTAGCTAAACACCATTTCAGCATATCCTGCATGTAAGTACCAAAAACAATTCTCATGACATGTCATACAGTAAACTCAATTGAAACCTACATTGCTTCATGCAGAATCTGTTCATTCTTCCCTCACTGTCCCAAAACTTATATAACTTTGGCCTTATTTGAACTTCGAATGGTCTGTTGGGATTCACTTTCTAGTCTGCATATGTTTCAATAAAAACAATCCAGCTATTGTTTCACAATGATTATTGTATTTATCCAGAAAGGATGCAATTTTAATGATCCTGTTCTTGTTATGTAATTTGACAGACTGTTCCTTATTGTACATTGCCCTTCAAGTGCTCTGAACCTTGATTCAATGACACAGATTTTTTATCTATCATTCTTAATGATTACTTGCTAAACAGGTTTCAGAAGTGAGCTCCCTTTTAGGCAGGGCTGGCACTGTTGGGCTTGGAAAAGCAGTGGAGGTTCTAGATACGCTTGGTAGTAGCATGACTAGTTTAAATACTAGTAGTGGTTTTATATCAGGTGCTGCAGCAAAGGGAAACAAAATATCTATTTTGGCTTTTGAGGTGGCAAATACCATTGTTAAAGGCTCCAATCTAATGCATGCGCTCTCAAAGACCAACATAAAGCACCTCAAAGAAGTGGTGCTTTATTCAGAAGGTGTTCAGCACCTTATATCCAAAGATATGGATGAATTACTCAAGATTGCAGCAGCTGACAAAAGGTTAATAATGGTTTTGTGCTCCCTAATCTTTTCTGTCATGCCTGTTGTAAATATCATCCTATGATTCCTACCAGATATGTATTCAGGTTACTGTACCACAACCTTTTTTTTAATGTTGTAAGTTGCATCAAGTGCTAATTGTTTGGTTCTAACAGGGAAGAGTTAGAAATATTTTCAAAAGAAGTTGTTCGATTTGGAAATCGTTGCAAGAATCCTCAATGGCACAGCTTGGACCGCTACTTTGAAAAGTGCAGTTTGATTTCTGCCCTTGTATTTAATGAAGGGTTATTTTAGGGTACTAATTTATTTTTTGTATTGATTATACTAGATTGGCATCGCAACAAACTCCTCCACATTGCCTGAAAGAATATGCAGAATCAGTGATGACGCATTTGATTGTTTGTGTGCAATATACAGCTGTAAGGATCTACAAACCTATTGGAAAGATTATATATGTTCACACTTTGGCAGCCTCAATTTAATTTTTGCAGCCCAAAGTAATTTTTTTAGCTCTAAAGTAAAAAAACAAACTTTGTAGCATTCTCTGCCGTTCTTTTTTTCCCCTTTTTGGCCGAGACTCTGTGGGTCTTTTTAGTTGTTAACACTTTTGTTTGTTCCATAGCTCAGAGTTTTGCAATAAGTTTGGTATTTTTGCTAGTGCCAGTAAACTATGCAGTACGCTTCCTCTGATTCTACTCGCCATTCATCCTAGAACAGATGAAGAAACCTTTTGGTCTTACCATCAGTTCAGTACAGCTATATCCATCATGAAATACACGTTTATTGAATAATTTTTGAGTTTGCAACAGCACATTATGGTGGAAAATAGCACTCAGTAATTGTATCTGCATTCTTTTTTGTTTTACATCCTAAGAATGCGTGTAGTTTGTATTTTTAACTTTGACCACTATACATAAGGGCATTCATTCATGTCACATGGAAATGATACCGATAGATTTGTCACCATATTTCTTTGATAGCATCGTATCCTTAAATTTCAGCATGCTTCCATTTAATTAGTTAAAAATGACTCCAAGCATGGTTATTTGAGGCTGTCGATGTTGGAAATGACCAAGTAGAGGCAGTAGTGTACTTTTATTTGGATCCTAACATCCTTAATAAGATTGAGATTTTGTGGCATTTACCACCTTTTGCCTTCTGTGCACTGATTCATGTTATTTCTGGACTTCTGGTTATAGATTTCACATTATTGACTCCGCTTTTCTCACGTTATTGACTCCGCTTTTCTTTCTTTCTTTTCTCATTAGGAATTATACCATGAATTGCATACTTTGGATAGATTTGAACAAGACTGTCGTCATAAACAGCAAGAACTGGATGGTTTGAGTTCAAGAGGTCATTTTTGTTTGTGTTTTATGAAACTGTACTTAAACTCATCTGGCCTGACTGCACTGTAAACAACTTTGTGTCATATGTAGCACTCAGCTCCAGTTATTTAGTTATTTGAGGAGCAAAATGGTTATATATTTATGCCCACTTTAACAGTTCCCTTTTGTGAATAGACAGTTATCGTTTTCTAGTTCAGTAGTTCTTATATTGTCATCTATCAGACCATCACTGTTCCTTTCCTCGAAATATTATCCCCATGGTAGTCCTTTACCTTTTCGCTTTGATCAATAAATTTTTTTAAAAAATAGATTTTACGATGCATGGCAAGGATTTGTAAATAGAATTAAATTTACCTTATTTGTAATCAGTCCGTATGGATGGATAATAATATTTTTACTTTGTTTCTAATGAACTAAGGTAGAAATTTCTATTCATTTTCAGGTGATAGTCTTCATATGCTAAAGCAGGATGTCAAGAGTCAAACTAAGCATGTTAAAAGTCTGAAAAAGAGATCACTTTGGTCCAAGAATTTGGAAGAGGTTTGTAGTAGTTTCTTTGTTTGTGCTGGTTATCAAATGCTGGTTCAAGGAACGCATCGGGTACTAGCAATGACTAAATGTTTGAACACACTGACCACATTATGCACATGCTCTTTTGTCATATCATTCTTCAAATGCTGAAAAATATATGCTTATCCACAGGTGATGGAAAAGCTCGTAGACATTGTTCACTTCTTACATTTGGAGATCAATAATGCCTTTGGCCTTGCTGGTACAATCTTTATGGTTGCTTTCTTGCATGAACTGTTGCTGGTAGCTCATCTTGAACTTTTGTTCAACTAACAATGTTTACTGGTTTGATGCTTTGTAGAATAATTTGTTTGATTTGTCATAATATACTTACCCCATTGATGTTAGAAGAATGCATTATATGTATTTGGTTAGCTCTATTATTCCTGTAAGTCCTTTCCTACTGGTCTGCCAAAAAATCATAGCGAATGTGGTTCTTTTACCTGTGAAGTTAAACCCCTAATTTGATCGTGCTTATTATGGCAATTGAAGATTGAATAATCAATTTGATTGACATCATTACCAGTCACCAGCACTGTCTGGAACACAAAATTCATGTCATGAGGGTTTAATAGAGCTAGCTACTTTTGAACCCCTAACCCAGGTAACTTATGATTTTCTTGTTCTTTCATCCTGTTAGTGAAGTCATACTCTGAACTTGTTTGCAATAGGGACACAGCAGCAATGTACATAGATGCAGTTCATTTTATTTTCCTCGAATCGGCAGGAGAGCTGCCCGTCATTATATTAAAAAGAAGAGATACAACATCACAAGGCCAACATGGCATTTAAGTACCCCAAGACACACATCAAACACAACTAGTAGCTAAGCACAACCAGGAATATGTTTGGCCTTGAGCGTTGCTCGGTCTTTTTTTAGATGCAGTTCATATTATTGTGTTAGGGCCTTTTCTTTTCTTTAGTTCTTTTTGGTAGTGTTACCGTCCTTGCTGTGACTTGTTTTGTGGTGGTGTTAACGCTAAAATTTGAAAAGTCCAGCGATAGATTAGACAGACGATCAGCTGAAGCGTAGAAGTGTCCGATTGCTATAGAGAAGAAGCCAATCGAATTGAGATAAGGAAAGACTTGATTCCAGAATAGAAGATTATTTAGATAAGACCGAATTTGAAGAGTAGCCATATCACAAGTTTTTATACTTGTTTTTTGCCGTGTTTGGATGCCTTTCTTCTATTAATACAGTGATACGCAGCTCTCTTGCGAATTCAAGAAAAAAAATATTGTGTAGAATTAATGTGTTTCATCATTCACTGAAACTGTATTTCTCAACAGTCAACAATATGATCTGCAGAACGTTTTTCATATCTAGCTTCGTTGCCAGCCAATCAGCCATTGCATGATTCCATGAACTCCACAGGGACTAGAGCAAAAAAATGCCTTTGTAGCATGCATGCACTAACAATAGTCATTATTTTCCTCTTAATCTAAATTGCACACTTGGTGTGTAACTGAAGTGAGTACTTGTTCTTCTCAAAAGGCTTTATAATCATTAGTATTACGTACTTCCATTTGTCGTGACAATGATATAGAAGCTCTTGCTACTATCTGACTGCAGACAGTGAAGAGCCACAAGAACCAGCTAAAATCCACAATAGATTGGGACCAGCAGGCCTGGCATTGCATTATGCAAATATCATCAATCAGATTGATACTCTTGTAAGTTCAAAAAATCTGCTGAACATTTTGAATTTTTAATTACTATTTTGCCATCTATAAGATAATCAACCAATATTTCAACATTAGCAATGCCATGAGTTGCCAATGCAGATACACATGTCAAGTCCCTTGAATGTTTAAATATTCTGTTAGAGAATTGAGCATTACTTTTATGATGATATTAATCAATTGTAATTTCCTTAAGAAAAATAATCAATGGTAATTTGTAATATTTTAATCTCAACCATATATGCCAACTCATCTTTGTGGTTATTGCCTGGACTTTTTCTTGGCAACAATATCCTAACAAGGATTGATCAACTGGCAGGTTTCTCGATCAAGTTCGATCCCTCCCACTACAAGGGATACATTATACCAAGGTTTGCCGCTGACCATCAAATCTACTCTCCGTCCAAAGCTACAATCCTTTGAAGTCAAAGAAGAGGTATGCTAGGCTGGAGGTTAACACTTGCAAATTGCTATTATTATGAGTGTACAGATGTGAATTACAGCGCCATGCTCTGGTTATTACATATGCCTAACATGATAACATGGTTGTGCTAAATGGATGCAGCTTTCAGTTTCTCAAATCAAAGCTGAAATGGAGAAAACTTTGCGATGGCTTGTCCCTATTGCAAAAAATACGACAAAGTAATATATGCTATCCTTGCATGCCTGTGACTTGATTACTTACAATTGCAAAAACTATCCATTTCTTACTGAGATTTTGATTGTCTGTTCACCCCAGAGCACACCATGGCTTCGGTTGGGTTGGAGAGTGGGCAAATACAGGGTTCGTGTCTGACTGCAAACATTTTGAATAAAAATGAAGAAACTACTATTTCTCAGTGACAATCTGATTGTTCTATACAGATCTGAGCTGAACTGCAAGCTATCAGGGCAGATGGACTTAACCCGAATCAAAACACTATATCATGCTGAGAAGGAAAAGGTTGATGGACATATCCTTGAGCTTGTTGTGTGGCTTCATCATCTCATCAGTAAATCCAAAACCGCCAATGGAGGTGTAAGGTCTCCCATCAAGTCTCCTGTCCGTTCACCAACACAAAAGGGTGTCACCTTGATGCCAGAGAAATCAAACAGTTCATCACTAATCCTCACACAAGAGGATAAGGATATGCTAAGGAATGTTAAGTTCAGGAAATTCATCCCTGGAATAAGTAAGAGTCAAGAGTTTGACACAAAGTCAAGACATAGCAAGCAAATAAGACTGATAAAGAGCAACAGTCATTCTCCAACCAGTGGAAGTAGGAAAGACTTGCTTTCAGTTAGGAGATCATCCATGCTTCCTGTCATCGACTTCCAGATGGATAGGACCAAAGCTTTGGACTTAATTGACCGACTTGATCTGAAAAAACAATGAGCCATCATTAAGCTATTTAAGAACATGGACCCGAAAATGCCCCAGCAAAGATGCCAAAAATTGGCGTTAAACTGCAGCAATGCCGCCCGTCTGAGGTGAAGAACAAGCAGTATGCCAATTTCTTGGCGCTGTGACTCTGAGTAATCGGTTGTAGCTAAAATTGTATCATATACCCTGTACTGAAGAAAAGGAAAACTGATGTACAGAATATTTGTTTAGTTGATTCTGCCTGTACAAGAAATGAAAGTTTGTTTTTTTTTGACAAGATAAAGGATGTCTGCGTTCTGGAAATTCATGACTGGCCAGTTCCGGTGTAAACATGCTAGTAAACCGCACATCACCGAACAAATTTCACATTTCACAGATACCGATTTGGAACGGTTTATGCAGGAAATGTCAAGGACGTTACAGACTAGGCATCCACACCTGATATTGTAGCAGCCTACAAAGATCTGTAGTTATCTCAGCCTGTCGCGTTCTTCGTACAAATCGGTTCACTTCGTTTACATTCAACTAACTACTAAATTTCCTCTGGCCATATTGCCAATTCATTCTTCGTCCTCGTACGACTGAAAGTTCGAGCTGTGATGGTTGCTACAAAGGACACTGTAATTGTTGTGTTGTACTATGAACAAAGTGCAGCTATAACATCTACGAATATCTGACATCTCCATTGCTCATGTTGGGGGTCGCTCCAGGGCCACCCAACCAAATTTGCCTTTCCGGTAGTCAGACAAAATGCGGAAAGCTGCTTGGCTAGCATCTCCATTGAACAAGTGAACAGAGAGCTTTGTCACAAACCTGAAACTCGTTAAGTATGCCATCAGAATATTGTCCCAGCTTCTAACATCATTAAGAAAAAAAACAACAGAGGATTGAACCGTACATTTTACCATAATCACTGTCTATGTCAAGCCTATAGCGTCTTCGAAACGCTTCGGGACCTGTGTCAGAGCCACTCAGAAAATATATCATGACATTTTTTTGTTCTTTGATACTAAACAACAATCTTTAGGACACATTATGATCAAAACATAATATGCACGAGAATCATTAGCTTGTCAGAGCACTGACCTACAGCTGGATGTCTTACTAATAACTGCACGAGAATCGCTGCCACATCAGCAAAGTCATATGACCTTTCTCCAATATCATCACATATAGCAAGTTTAATTGCAGCTGTCTGGTCACTAATTCGCATTGGCAAAATGCCAGGTGAATCTAATAGCTCTAAATCACTCCTGAAACGAACCCACCTGTTAAGTAATTCAAATGTTAGAAATGTAGAACTGGACACCATATTGTTTGCAGGATGGACAGTATAAAATATTGAATTTCTGCAAAAAGAAACTAAGAATTATATACATGTATGCAACTGAGTAGCTTACTTCAGCTCTCTTGTAACACCTGGTCTAGGTGCTGCTGGACACATTCTTCGTTTTAGCAAGCGATTAATTAAGGAAGATTTGCCAACATTTGGATATCCAACTATTCCAGCTCGAACCTTCATACAAGGGAAACATATAACAATAAAACAAAATAAACAAGTTGTACATGATCACTTAACAGAAGAATCAGTAATTTTTTGGATTTCATGCAAGTGCATCAAAAAAAAATTATAACAGAAAGAATCAACATACTGCTACTGAATCGTTCATTTCAGGAAGCAAATGTGCTACCAACTGCCTGATTCAAATGAAATCTATCATAAATTTAGAATTTTCTATTAATCATACAGAAAGAACACATGCAAACATTACGTCTGTGGCATCACAAGCAAGTTGCCAATCGCATTGTTTTAGAAATATTTCCAGAACAAGCTAATTTGCACACATGAAACAACAAAACGAAAGAAGCAATACAAGACATAACAAGGAATCAAATGGATTACCGCACGAGGAAGTAACCCTTTCTCTCTTCGCTTTGTGTTCACAGTAGATGCTAGTGATTTTGCCATTCTACCTAATTTCATTGTACCCTAACCAAGAAAGAAATTGGAAAAAGCGATAATATCATGTCATAATCCAGAACTGACCTGGCCAATGGATAACAAAAGCTACATAAGGGGGGTTATCTTACCATGCCCAGCTGTCCATTTGAGTAGACAACTTTGGTACCCTGATTAGCAAAGTAAGAGGCCCATGCATTTCTGTCCTCATTAGACACCATGTCTTCACGGTTCATGACTATGATCCTTTTCCGATTGCCTAGCCAGACATCCATCTGATTATACAAAACAAAACTCATCAGTACCATCCCATGTCACCCGTTTCACAGACATAAACAAGAGAAAACCATAACCTTAGGATGGCTGGTTGCCAAGGGAATCCTCGCGTCGCGGACCTCTATGACAACATCCATAAGCTTTAGCTGTTCTTTCAGTTCCTTCTCCGTTTTTGCAATGTGACCAGGATACCACTGAATGGTGGCAAAGAAATTGGGAAAAAAAAGAGCATACTAAACATTAGAGCTAGTACAAGATTACGCACATATGCCTGTTAAATTCCACTAAAGCACACCTTATATATACCTGCACCGGGCGCAGGGATCTGGTCCAGTAGCGCAAATCCGTATCCAAGTTTTTCCAGAACATCTCTTTGTTGGAATCTTCGTTATCATATAGCGAGTGGCCTAACCTCTCTTTCTCATACAAACCCAGCAACGTGTCACCAGCAATCTAATGATACGCCACAAGACGATCAGATCAACGAAACGTCAGGGTGGTACTACTCACAAATGAGCTTGCTCCAACCAACGAATGCTATAAGCAGATGTAGATTAGTAAAAGAAAGGAGAAATGGAAGCGAGGACCCCGGGGCTAGGGATTTCTCCATACAATAGAGATCGAACAAACCCTAATGCCGGCGCAGGAACCAAATCTACGCAGCGGAAGGGAAACCAAAAACAAAACAAGAACCACGGGGAACAGATAAGTAAACGCAATTGAGAGCTTGGAGTGGTCTACAAACCGAGGAGGATTCGCTAGCCACCCTGAGAAGCACGCGCCCGGGAGGCCACCTGGAGAGTAAAGGCCCCGCCGCCTTTACCCTCCCCGGCGACGGCCCCGGCGAGAAGGAGGCGGTGGACGGAGCCAAGGAAGCAGCAGCCATGGCGAGGGGGGAAGTGGAGAGCCGAAACGGGTGGGCTCCAATTAAAACAGCGTAGTGGATATTACTCCCATCCTGGCCGTTGGATCTCCGCCGAGATGTGGATTTCCTCCTCGTCCTAGATGGGCCTGGATGGGCCGGAACAGGGACGAGCGAGCCGTGGTATTCCGAGCCGAGAACGCACTACACCTCCTTCTCCGAAAGCACTTTCCACCTGAGAATTCGCAGTTCGGCTCTGCGTAATCCGAGTCGGAGGCGGTGGCGCGGGGCGCCGAATTCGAGTCGGAGTCGTCGTGCAATTTCTCGAGGTATGTGGCTGGCGATAAACAGGCGTCCCGCCACCACGGAGCAGTCCATAAATTCGTTGTCGTTCGTTCGCAGCTCTCCTCGCCGCCAGCCTCTTCTCTGTTCCGGTGTCCGTTGGAAGAAGCGAAGCGAATTCTTGGTGTTTCTTTCGATCGTCGCCGACCAACGAGATGGCGCGCTCGGAGCAGTTTGTGGCCGCCGCCGCTCTCCCTGCGCTGTTCCCGACGCCGCCGAGGAGCAAGATGGTGCCTCTGCTCCCGACGCCGTGCCTCATCATCCTGCCTGCCTCCTTCGCGTCGCTGTCCCAGCCCAAGCCCGGCCGCGCGGACTCCGTGGAGAGGTGGGACGCGCACAAGACAGGCGCCGGCGGCGCGACGACGCCGCCGCCGACAAAGCGAAACGCTGCGGACAGAGGCAGGGGACTCTGCCGCGCGGACGCGTGCGATCGCTGGGACAGCAACAAGACAAGCCCGAGAAGGAGCAGCATGTCGTCGTCGTCCTCGAGCCCAAGCAGGAGCCGAAGAGGTAGCAGCGGGAGTCCCGCCCTGCCGTCCTCGAGCCGCGCGTCCTCCGCCGAGCGCTGGGACATCCACAAGAAGCCGCGGCTGCAGGCTGGCGCGCTCGACGGCGAGAAGGACCGCAACGCCGCCATGACCATGAGCCTGACGACAGACAAGGAGATCAGCAAGCCACGGCACACGGAGTTCGCCGGACCGTCCTTCCTCACGCCGGGACCGTGCATGCTTCCGCTCCCAAAGTTCTTGACGGCTGGCTAGCAGCCGATCGGATGCAAGCAATGAAGGAAGGCTCTCGAGCAGAGCAGAGTGTATGTCTGTAGATAGATCATTAGGACTTACTAATAAGGTTTTTGTAGTCAATCAAATTGTCAAGTCTTTTGTCTGTATTTGTTCGAAAAGAGTCTTCAGATTGTAAAGCAGTTCATTATCAGCTTTTTATTTGATGTGGCCTAGAATAGTACCTTGCAAGTTCAGTTATTGGTTTGTTTAATCCAAAATAGTTTCTGATCAATGGGGAGGCTATACTTGAGAAAGAAAATGTGAAATGGTTATGTTGAATGGCTTTTAGCACTCACCCCAATTCACAGTTCCTACTGCAGAACTAAAAAATGGCTCTAATATTACACACATGGATTTAAAGCAACTATTGCAATTTCATTGTATGTTCACTATCTTCAGGAGGCGGTTTCCTATCATTGTCGAGATAGTGATGTGTTTACTTTTTTTTGGTACCTTCAATGCAGATCCAAGAGCAGCCTCAAAATTCCACATGATCTCAAACTGATCATAGCAAAGTAGCAAAAGCAGAACTACAAAATTGCTCCTCGAAAATTGAACATGAGACAGTTCATTTTGTAAAATGAGACAGATTTTGTGGATGAAAACGGACAAAATTCAATTGCACATGTCGAAAAAGTTTGAATAAGCTGCCAGTGCCAGACTAATCTTGGCAAAAGTGCAAACCAAATATGAGATTAAGAAAATATACAGAATTCAATGTAAATGAAATTCAGACATTGAATATGAACGGACCAATTTGAAAATATAGGTTCCTAAAAATTACTTCACCAGTGTTAGTCTGTTCAGAGGTTTCGGCTGGAAATACCAGAACTTTTGGCCTAGCTGAGAGAGCTAACCAAAACTTTTGATACATTGATTTCCACAAAGGGGATAAATCAAGGGGGTAAGTCACCGGTGGAAAGTGAGCAAGGACAAGCAAGAACACAGGCAAAACCAATAGGAACAAGCTAGATAAAGGAGATAAAAAAAAGCAAGAAATGGATAGGAAGATATCAATTTTTTACCGAAGTTCTGAGAAACTCCAAATAACTAGATCTCGATTGATCCTAAGCCTTACTAAGCGATCACGGAGATCGAGCTTAGTATCCACTTAAAGATACTCCTTTTTTTTACTTAAAAATATACTCATTTTCCTTACGAAGGTGAAATAACGCCTTTACACTGTCCACACATCTTGGATGCTTGCGGGTGATACCTAGCCAGTTAGCAAGAGAGCCTCCAAGAGTAATAATCTCTAAGAAAAAAGTCGCACGTCAATCTCCAAGTGCTCAAAATGAAATCTAGCCCTCACAAGCTCAAATCCCCAAGATATCTACTCCAACATCACTCCAAAAGCCAAAGAAACACTAGACCCAAGGTGAATGGGATGGAGAAACCCTAGGAGAACATAGGGGTAAGTTTGAAAGTTGTAATATCCACTTGCTCAAAACAAGGTAGGTGGAGTTAAATACTTGCACCTATCCACAATTAGCCATTACTTATAGATTTTGAACTTTAGAAATTTTGGCTCGAGGGTCTATAACTTCTAAACAACACTTAGGTTTTGGCTGATAAAGAGGTTTGAAACTTTCGGATAGCCCTCTCTTCCAGCATGAGAGCTGTGTCCGAAACTTTCGGAACTAGTGCCCAAAACTTCTAGTACAACCTCTTAGCCAAACAGAGAGTTCTATCTGAAGCTTCAGACCTAACCTCTAAAACTTCTAGCCCTAACAACAAGACAAAAGCCATTTTCCTAACTATGAGTGGCGTGCTTTATATTTTTCTCAAGAACTACATTTTATATTATCATAAGGAGGTACAACATGCTAGTATTTGACTCGAACCTCTTGATAGGTGGCTTTTCTATGACTAAAGTTCAAAAGAAAAAAATAAAACTCTTTGAGCCAACTCGCCATCTTCTTCATTTTTTAGGGTTATCAAGCAATTCAAGAAACATCATTCAGGACTTAACACTTAATATCTCATTAATCTCTTAATTATTCTATCATAACTATCTCAAACCTATAGGGATATAGATGTACTTTCAAAATAGAATTTAAGAAACGTGAACATAGTTTTTTTTTAAATGTAGATAATATTTTAATATGCGTGTAACCTTAATTTTTCACAAATGGCGAAAGGCTATTAGAAATTTGTGCATATGTCATACAACAAAACCTATATAGGTTTCAGACCATTATGAAAATTTCAGTTGCATTGTTGTGTGGATTTTGGATTCGCAACAAACATAGCTATAAACGGCTCAAACTTATGTGCAGCTTTCAGACGCATAAAAAACATGATGTTACCATAGGTTGTGGGGGCACACCATGCGCCCGTGCATATACATTTCCACGAGAAAGACTTTTTTATTCACTCCAAATATTTTACCAGAATACTTAACCCCTTAAACTCTTTTTAGCTTATGTTATAATAGCTAAAAAGTCTTACTTTATTCCCTTGTGATATTTTGCTTTATTGTTTCCCTACACAAACCATGTTTAAGTTAGAATATTGCAGAACCATAGATGGCATTTTACCTACATTATAAAATTATTTTCAATTTTGTTCATGATATTAAGCATGTAGTTTAATTTAAGATGTTCAAATCTTAAGTGTTTTTAACCTATGTAAATTGTGATTTTTTTTGAAAAAAATGATAATTAAGATACAATGCTATCTAGCATCACACAGAAAAATTAACTAAGAATACTTGTATAAATATTATAAAAATACAAGACACTTGGGGAACAAGGTTTAGTACAATAACGTAGTCATAGATACATGACTATCTCTATCCATTATAATTTAAATCCAATTTAAATCTTGGATTTATGGATATTAAGTGCACAAACATAGTACATTTTAAGTAGAAAATTTATAGCATTAACTAATGGATTTATCCTTGTGCCTTCCATGTGATTGGCTAAAAAAACTCAGAAACTTGATCGGACCATTATAACCCCCTGGCCTTCTTCAACCAGAAGCTATCTATGCCATCATGCTTATGTCTCTCACTCAGTTTTTTTTTTCAAAACAACCTCATACCACCAGTACAATTTCATATTGATATAGTAGAAAAAAATTATAAGATTACTGTCCTAGAAAGATATGATCAGCAAAAAAGGAAAAAAAATACCATCACATATTGGCAACTCCTACACACAAACTTGAGAATAGAACTAACACCAGCTAGCCACCACTATGTGTGACCAGTTGATGCCAACCCTTTGAAGGGGGACAAACGCATCGCCCTGCTGTTCTCCAAGAAGGTTACCATTAGACTTCTAAACATCCCTACGGAGAAGGGTTGTTGAGAGAAAGGACAAGAGAAGAAAATACACTCGTCCCTTGTGCAACCTAATGAAGACATTTAAGAGCACCGCCACAAACCAAACTGATTAGAGGCAAGAAAGGTAGAAAGGGCGATCTCCTAGATGACGCCTTCATGGAGGTCACAATGCCCTTGCGACACTTCCGCCTGTCTAGACCTAGACAAGGCTTTCACTCAGAAAATCCCACCAAAGAGAGAAGGGGACGTCTCCGTAATGCCCTAAGGAAAGAATGTGTGCCAAAAGCATCACCATTGCCGGCCTAGGAACCTAGGCTAGGCAAAAGCCTATTGCCTCCTCCCACTACCATAACATTGCAACCCCATCTCTTCCCACCATCCACCAACATGCGTACCCTACAGCACCGGCACCCTTCCATTGACCAACCCCGCCCATCTCCAAGACGGAATACATGGCCCTTCCACTTCACAACCACCAACGCACCTCACCTCTCCACGTCATAGCTTTACCAACGGACCAACCACCAGGGCTAGATCGCCCCCTCTAACCGCCGTCACTTGTCATGAAGCTCCCTGTGACCAAATATAGAAGTAGACCGGCCCTAGGAAGGGAGGAGTTCTTTGGAGAAGTGAGGAACCGGCTAGAAGGGAGTCGACTGTCACCGCCATCCACACCGTCCATGTCATCAGGAGCCTGGCGCTCACCTTGACCTTGTGGCCATCGCTGAGTCATGCTACCACCACCATCAAGCATAGAGGTCCCTAGCTACGCTGTATCCCATCGACCATCTCTTATTGTAGCAGCTGCTACCGCTGTCGTCACCATCAGTCTCCCACTGAGTAAATATGGATGGATCTAGCCTCAATAGGCATGGATGCAAGTGTCATCCGTCTCCTAGCCCCTGTCCACCCGCGTTGCATCCTCCATGCCTTCTACCCTATCACCACCACCTTCTACTATCTCTTGCCACTTCACCGTTCTCGCTCGGACTCCTCTACCCCATCGTCCGCTGATGTCCTCGTCGGAAATGTGTGGCACCTCAGTTATTGAACATGGGACAGTTCATTTGTCGTACTTGAGCCAGACTTTTGTGGATGAAAATGAACAAAATTCAATAGCACATGTCAAAAAAGTTTGAATATGCCTCCGGTGCCAGACTAATCCATGGATTGATGGCAAAAATGCAAACCAAATATGAGATTCAGAAAATATACAAATTTTAATGTAAATGAAATTCAGACATTAAATAAAGTTAAAAATGTAAAAGACGTGAATATGCATATTATTTTTTAATATGACTATAACCTAAAATTTTCACAAATGTTTAAAGGCAATTTAATTCTTTTGCAAATGTCATACAACAAAACCTTCAGACCTAGCATAAACATGAATACATTTGGAATGCAAAATTTTATAAATACAGAAATAGGAAAACACGTGATTGAAAGATGATGCATTTGGACAGCTCACAAGAAATAACACCGGAATTTGGATGCATTCTAAAGACTGGATAGACAGAGAGGAGATACATTTGACTTCTCAATGAAAAACTAAAATGTGGTTGAAGCTAGCTCATGTGCTCGTATGGAATTGAGCTATAGGAGTACAATCCAAACAAATTTATCACCCTTGAATCCTATGGTCCAAACAACATAGTTAGACAAATTTCCTAAGGAATTAAATCCTCCTATAAAAAATACTCCAACCGAAATAATGTTTCGCAGATTTTAGATTTATCACAAACATAGCCATAAACAGCTCAAAATTTCGTGCAGATTTTAGATGTACAAAAACACGATGTTACCGCAGGGCATGGTGTATGCATATACATTTCCACAAGTTGAATTTTTTTTGTTAACTCCAAATATTTCGCCAGAGTACTTAAGCCTTAAACTCTTTTTAGCTTATGTAAACTAAGGCTTACTTTATTCCCTTGTGATATTTTGCTTTATTGTTTCTCGTATACCACCCATGCTAAAGTTAAAATATTGCAGAACCATAAACGAAATTATCACCTACGCTATTATTTTCATTTTTTTACGATACTAAACTGTAGTTTAAATGGCGATCATTAAATCTTAGGTGTTTTTAAATTATGCAAATTGTGATTTTTTTTGAAAAAAGAGAAATAAGATACAATGCTATCTAACGTCACACATAAACTAATTGAAAAATATGACTTGTATAAATAGTATGCCTATAAAAATAAAAAAAACTTGAGGAAATAGGTTTAGTAATCGTGGGTATTATCAAAATTTAAATCTTGTATTTATAGATGCTACGCATACAAATAGTACATTTTAAGTAGAAAATTTATAACATTAATGGATTTATCTTTGTGCTAATTTTCAGGATTTTAAAAGTTTAATTGGATCTTATCATAAAAATAAAATATTTTTGACCAATGCAAGAAACTTCTATATCCCCTCGGCCTTCTTCAACCTCGAGCTGTCCATGCCACCACGCTTATGTCTCTCACTCAGTCACTCTCTCTTCTAGGTACTCCAACCCGGCCATAGTTTTCGTACATTTGCTTTCCCTCTCACAAGCACGAATCCAGAACAGACTGCACCTTGGAACTCTCCGTCGGAGAATGACTGCGTAATCCGACTATCCGAGTCGAAATTTTCCTTCTCATCTGAGAACTCCCGTCTGCTTAGTCAGAGTCGGAGTCGGAGACCGTCACTACCCATCCGCACAAGAAATGCTCTGACTCCGAAACGGAGTCGTCAAGCCTGCCCACGAGACGATAAATAAGCGTGCTGCCTCCATGGAGCAGCAGTCCATAAATTCATCGTTTGTTCGTTCGTTCGTTCACAGCTCTCCTCGCTGCCAGCCTCTTCACTGCGAAGAAGTGTCCGTGGGAAGAAGTGAGTTCTTGGCGTCTCGCTCGCTCGTCGTCGACAAACAAGATGGCGCGCTCGGAGCAGTTTGTAGCCGCCGCCGCTCTACCTGCCCTGCTCCCCACGCCGCCGAGGAGCAAGATGGTGCCTCTTCTCCCAACGCCGTGCCTCATCATCCTGCCTGCCTCCTTCGCGACGCCGTCTCAACCCAAGCCCAGCCGCGCGGACGCCGTGGAGAGGTGGGACGCGCACAAGACAGGGGCCAGCGCCGGGACACCGCCGCTGACCAAGCGACGTGCTGCGAACAGAGGCAGGGGAGACTGCCGCGCGGACGCGTGCGATCGCTGGGACAGCAACAAGACGACGAACCCAAGCAGGAGCAGCGCGTCGTCGTCGTCGAGCCCAAGCAGGAGCCGAAGCGGAAGCAGAAGCGGCAGCAGCAACAGGAGTCCCGCCCTGTCGTCGTCGAGCCGCGCGTCGTCCTCCGAGCGCTGGGACATCCACAAGAAGCCGCGGCTGCAGGCTGGCGCGCTCGACGGCGAGAAGAGAAGCAATGCTGGCATGATCACGATCCCGGCGACTGCGCGCGCAGAGTTCGCCGGACCGTCCTTCATTTCGCCGGAGCCGAGCATGCTTCCGTTGCCTAAGTTCTTGATGGCTCGCTAGCAGCTCGGATGCAAGCAATCAAGGGAAGCTCTCAAGACTCGAGCAGGGTCCATGTTTGTAGATGGCCCATCGGAAATTAGGGATCTACAGATTTTTCATGGTCAAACACATTCTCGGTCTTCACTTTGTTCAGTAAATATGTAGAGTAGTAGCTTCTGATTTGAGAAGTATATGACGTAGATGATAAATTGTTGGTAGTGCTGTTGTAGGTTACAACATACAAGTACTTATGTAAGCAGTTTGATGTAAATTTATTCATTGGTTTGTTCGTACTTTAGTGAAAAGAAAGGTTAAATCAAGCGCCATGTTGAGCTTCTGAACAACTGCCTGGTCATATTTGAGGAGAATGAAATGGTTATCGGTGTTATTTGGACAGACTATATGGAGTTATACAATACAACCATGTCAATGGCAAATCACTTTAGAAACATTGTGCTTGCTTGGACAGCAACAATAACCATTTCAAGTTTTCTGCAATATTTGACGGGAACAGCAATTATTACATGTCAGGAGTTAAATAGGACAGCAGCAGAAAAGCTTAACAAGCAAAATACTTGCTCAAGACTCTCAATGCTATACCAATGTGTACGTGCACTGTAACAGCAGAGTTTCCCACTCAGCGGAGCAAATATAGTGAGCACCCGCTAATAGACTATATGAATGGGTTTCAACTTCACCAAAAGAGGGTAGATCTAACTTCTTACATTATTTTAGACAGTACAATATACATGCATCAACAGACAAACCCCAAAAACTAAAAGACAAAAAAATCTGTCAGACTAGCAAGAGCAGCCTCATAAACGTGCTCTTGGCATCAAAGGAACAGATACACATAACGGATCATGCCATACCACCTTGATAAACAAGCAGAAGATCCTTCTGGCACGCCAACAAGCCGAAAGGCAGGCTGCTTGGATGCTTCTTTGTAGCTAATCCTACAATGCCTGCAAAACTTTGCAGTTGATTTGGTCTTGTCACTGCTGAAAGACGATCTTGAGGAGATTACCGAGCATTCAAGAAGATCTCTACTTTTTAGACAAAGTAATCTTGTCGCACCACGGTGATGAAGTCAGCAGAGAGTAAATCCTCCTCCTTTTGTTTTACTGTCTCACCGTTCCCTTGGATATGCCAGTATATTGGGGGAAGAGGAGTATAAAGGTCTGTAGTGAAAAATAAAAACAGGAAATTATTACAGTGCACTCTAAATATATGAGAACAGTATTGGGTAACCTACAGTATCGTAGACATTGTAAAATGCTAGTAATATCTTGAAGAAAAATCTCATTGCCGTTACTTCTCTTTTTTTAAAGAACAAGCACTAAAAAAAGTGAGGGATTCTTGGCATTGTATAACTATCTAGAGGCAAGCCTTAAATCAGTTGAAAAGGACAGATAAGTCAAAACATCATAAACAGTAGGTCTGATTAATACTTTTCAATCCACAGAAGAAAGATCCATAACTATGAAGACATGAGTAAGCCTATGACAACTACTGTTAACAGAACGAAGTCTATCTCCATGAAGCAAAATACTAATTGACTTTTGATTCAAGCAACTTCATTGCTAAAAGAATCCAAATATTTTCAGTAGGAAATGTCAAATTGGTAGTGATTTTAATACTAAAGTAAAGCACCAACTCTCAACAACCACAACTTACACCAGCTTTGTTACCACAAGGCTAGTAAAAGGAGATTGGCAACTCAAACTGCAGTGACCAAATCACTTCAACTTTGGGAAAACCACTTATGCATGTTTGCATAAATAATATTGTCAGCATGACGTCCATGAGTGTTTATGACGTACCACAGAACAAGTATTCATCTTTTCATGTAAGAGTAGCCAAAGCATTGATTGACTAAAACTCAGAAATAATTACCTGGGGAAATAGTTTGATCATATTCTCTTGTAGAATGCAATACGACGGTACCAGAAAGCACAGTAAGAAATCCACAGATCTCAGAAGCAATACTGCTTATACTCTGTCCAGACCAATCCTAGAAACCATAAAACATATTCTCAAATTTTTGTTCTAGTAAATGAACTGAAAGTCACTGGTGTTTGTGGAACTTACTAAAACCTGCATACCTTGAACATTATGGCACTTGCTAAAATAGTGAGGGATGTGAACATCGCATAATAGATGGGGGACACAACTGCGGTATTGAAAGTGTCCAATGCCTGAAAATTTATCATGATGTAAACATGCAAATTAATATCAAAATTTCTGTTACCTAAACAAAATAACTACAGATGTACCTTGTTCAGGTAAATTAACTGGATAATTATGCATATAGCCGAAACAGTTGCAAATAACCAAGTTTGAAAATAGCCAGCCTGGTTTATGCCCTCAATTGTAAGTTTGATTGCAATGCCAACCGCCTTTATGCTCATTACCTAGCATAACGAAAATAAAATAAACAACCTATAAACACTAGACCAAAAGTTGATAACGGATGCATTTCCATAGACATCATTTACCGTCAAAGATCCAATCACAGAGCAAATTCCTACATACACCGCTATGTTGGTCTGCCCATAGCGGGGAGCACAATGCATCATCAAGATCAGTGAGACCACCAGTGCAAAGGCCGCATAGCAAAGAAAGGCTGCAGAAAGCATAGAATGTACAAAAAGCATAAAACGCAGCAGGTCGATTGTGATGAGTGATGATTATTAAGTACAAAGGGAAACCACAAATATATACCAGGTTGCGTCGCCAAGTGCCAAATCTGCTCCACTGAGCTCGGTGTCTCTTCTTCAGGAGCATGAAGGATGATCACTGTTGATCCGACTATACAGAGCACGCAGCCCAGCACGCCCATCCGTTGCAGCTTCTCATTCAGGATGAAATGGGCTAGGACAGCACTGTTCCACAAAGATTACCAGTTCACCACGCATTTTCAAGCACAGATTAAAACTAATTCAAACCATGGGTTCTAACTAGGAAATTTTACAAGCAAATGGAATACATGCCAGTTATACCTGACAATTATGCTGAGAGCGCCGAGTGGAGTGACCAGAACAGCTGGTGCGAACATGTAAGCCACGAAATTTGCAATCTCACCAATGAGCACTACGAAATTGCATTTTTTTTATCAAGAAATTCGAATAATTTTGCACGAGGCTACCAAGAAAGAAAGCAAGAGCTTACTTGTAATCATCCCAACCCACCACAGGGGTTCCAAGAGGTATCCATAGCCTCCAACACCTGAAATTCACCGTGAACAAAATGATTACAGCGCTCGTTGACGAGGAACACCAGATTGACCATAAAAGGGGAGCCTTTACGACATTCCTCGCCACATAACCTCATAGCAACGCCCAAGAAACCAAAGAACGCGAGGCGCTGCCAAAAACTGCAAACGAGAAGAACCAAGAAAAATAAGGCGCGTGACGACGGTCGCCAGAGGAGCCGCGGACCTGCGCGGGAGCCGGCGGTGCCGGCGCGGCGAAGCCCCTTCTTCTTGACAATGAAGCTGACGCCGATGAACGCGGAGGAGGCGACGGCGAGGAGGGACCCCTTGAGGTTGGCTGCGAAGAGGTCGCCGGCGGCGTCCGGAGGGGCTCGACTCATCGACGGCGTGCTGCGGCGCGCGTCCGCCGGCTCATTTGGGGCGTGCCCGCCTGCGTGCTTCGAATTCTTGGCTCGGGATCGGATTTTGGATTCCTCGGTTTCGATTCCTGCGCTGTCCGCCTGACGGTATTTGAGGATTTGTGGTCTGTTCGTACGTGTGCGGGGTGTCCGGTGTTGGAGGGAAGGGGAAATGGGAACAAATGTAATAAATGGGTATCTTATTCTTGATTTGCATGGACTTTTGCTTGGTATACACACGATGGACACCAAGATAGGAATGCCGGCGGTATACTGGTATAGTACTCCTATACACCAAGGACGGTATACTCAGAACAAACCTGCCCAAATACTTTTAAATAAAATTTTAAAATTTAATTATATCAATGTGTCATTTTCAAATATATTGTTCATCATGCATCATCAGTCTGTCTCACCAAGAAAATGGGAAGAAAACCTACATCTATTGTGCTTAAAATATAGAGTAAAGTATATCACTAAATGTATTTGTCTATATCATTTAGGTCGTCATACTCTTAAAATACATAAAATACAGATCTGCTTGTTAAAGTATATTATTTTGGTTTAAATTGCCAAACCCTGCTGAAATCTTAAGTGGCACTAATATGGTATGCGACATGGATTCTGACTTGACATCATAGCTAACTATACAATAAGCTGTATGAAGGAAAAAGAGAAAAAAAGAGAAGGAAATGGAGATAAAATGAAAAAAGAAATTTTATGAATGGTTGTGATGATGTCACGTCAATTGTCCCTATGGTAGTGCACTTTACTCTAAAATGGTCAATCCTATGTAAATTATGTAGAACTAATAATGTAATTTTGTGATTATAATTCTCATTTATGTTTACAATGTTTGTATGAACTTGTAATGCATTATATATATCATATATATGGAAAAATTGAGTATTAGCCATGCTGAAAGTTTGAATCCAAATTTTAAATTCACAAGCTTGGTAACCAGCCGATAATAGGTTTTTTAACAGTTGATTACCAGTTTTCTAAGTGGACTGTTAATTTTTTTGAAAAAGTATTTAGAACTAGGAGAGCGGAAAAGCACATTTAGGAATGAAAAAAACTCATTTACTGGCTCGTTAGCTCGGTTCAATTAACTCATTAAAAAAATCCTCTCAAATGAAAGAGGAAAACAATAAATTTTAATGAATAAATTTTAAAGAAAGAACAATAAATACTGGAGCTAGCTCTATTTCCACGCTACTCAAAACATTGATGAGGACACACATATTCACCTCGATCAAAAACCGTAGTTATGTTTAGTGCTAGGAAATAACTCTTGGTCGACCATTTTTTCACTATTATCAGTATGGTTGCTCTTGCTGGCCAAATATGACCATAACGTGTATTTTGTGGTGCCCCGGTGTTGAAGAAAAGGAGGTTCATCTTAAATTCTTACCTTAAAATTTGACATATCTAATTTTTTTTCAAACAAAAGTGATTTTAATAAAATCAATAGTGTGGAGTGCACATGATAGAAAAGGTGAGATAAGTATGTACTATGGCTAAATTTCGATATAGAGACAGTACACCCCCGGTAGGATTTGGTAGGCATGAAAGCTTCTCTGCTAAATTTTTTTTATACGAGAATCCCTAGTAACCCCCCTAGAAAAGATGTTTTGCACAGGGGCGTTAGTGTGCTAGTGCAGCTACACTATCTATCAATATCATACGCTCGGGTGTCCGTAGCGGGGAGAAGAGAGCAGTCTAGCGAACAAAAATGGACTGTGGTTGAAAAGACGGCACGCACCGCACGACATCGCACGCACGCCGCATGCCGCCTCCTGCGCTCCCGTCTCTCGCGATCCAGATCCCAATTCATCAGGTCCCCCCCCCCCCCCCCCCCCCAGATGCCCCCATCACCGTGCTTGAATGGCGATGGCCGCCTCGTCCTCCGCTCGCCACACCACACGCGTTCTTCCCAGATCGCTGGGGCGAACGCAACGGGGGCGCGGGCCCGCGCGGTCTGTGCGCGTGGCCTCTTGCGATGCTGGCTGCTGCTAGTGTTTTTTTTTTTTTGTCGTTTTGCTCCCGGATTCGTCGCTTGAGACTTGCGTGAGCCGGTCGCCCGATTGCCGACTGGTCGGCACTCTACAGTAGCAGTAGTTCTGTACTAGTTCCTTATTTGCTGACGTGGTGCTTTGTGTTCGTCTCTTCACCTTGTTGTATCGTGTTTTTTTTTGTCATTCATCTTTTTTCGTTAAGTGCACAAGCAATCTTTTTCATCTACATCTTTAGATTCTTAAAATATTTTTTTAGTATTTTATGTGATACATGTTCAAATGACATACATGACGTAATATAGTAAATAAAATAATATTTTCTCTTCTCTCTATCATGTTGAACCTATAAAATAGAAAGCCTATTTAGTAGTGAAAGGTTTAGACCAAAAGGAATGTATTGATTTTAATGAAGTTTTCTCTTCTATTATACACAACTCTTTCATTTGGGTGATGCTTATTTTTATTGCTTTATTTGACTTAGAATTAGAGCAATTTGATGTTAAAACTACTTTCATGGAGATTTAGAAGATTTTTATAGCATGACCTACAAATTTTGTTGTTCTAGGAAAAGAGCATTTAGTTTACCATTCGAACAAATATCTTTATAGTATTAAACAAACTCCTAGATAGCAGTATGAAGGGTTTGATTCCTTTATTATACAACAATATTCACATAACAATTATAATAATTGTGTTTGCTTCAAGGAGTTTCTCGATAGATTTTTCATTTATTTATTGCTTTATGTTAATGATATACTCATTGATTCTTGTGACAAGTCATTTATTGATCAATTGAAGGCTTAACTTAGTCGTAAATTTAAGATGAAAGATCTTGCTCTCATGAAGAAAATCCTTGGCATAGAAATTCAACATGATCGTAAGGTTGATAAATTATTTCTAATCAGAAAAGTTATATTGAGAAGATACCTAAACCCTAAACTCTAAGCTACCTAATAAATTTAATCTTGGTAATTACAAGCTTATTTCTACACCTTTTACTTCACATTTTAAATTATTTTTAAATCAATATCCTAATAAAGATTATATTTCATGGGTCTCTTATGCCAGTACCATTGGCAATCTCATATATACTATAATTTGCACTTGATTAGATTTAGCTCATATAGTTATTGTGAGTAGCAGATTTATACATAATGCTGGTAAAGAACATTAAAATGTTGTTAAGTAGATTCTTCGTTATTTGAAAGGTATTTTTAATTTTGGTTTAATGCTTGATAAGAATAAGGTGAAGACGAATCGATTTGTTAATTTTGATTATGCTAGAGATCATGATAAAAGAATATATATTTCTAGATATATCATCTCTTTGTATTCAACCATCAGTTGGAGAACTTTATTTTAGTATGTTATTGCTCTTTCCACCACAGAACTAAAATATATTTCAACTACTAAACTGTCCAGGAAGTTATTTAGTTGTGAATTCTTATTTTTAATCTTAGTATTCAACACTACATTAATACTTTTTATTGTGATGGTCAGAGTGCTATTTATTAAAAAAAATGATATGTTTTATTTCATGATTATTTTATTTATTTTATTTATGATACTATTGCTCAAGGGCAAGTCATTGTGGAAAGATATGTACTGATAACAATTCTATAGATAGTCTTCTGAGGTCACTTTTAAAATACTAACTTTAAATAATTTCATGGACTTAGTAGGTTTTCATGGTGATTAGTAGACTTTTGAGATTTTAAGATATTTTTTATAATATATTTATATGGTTTTGAATCGATTTGTTAGATTATAACTAAAATATATTCTATACTAAGAATTAAGACTTAGGGACTAGTCAACGTACCTATAATATAAATATGAGCGACGCTTATACATATAACCCTGAATTATTATTAATTAATTATGTCTTCTGTTTTTTTCCTCTTCACGTCGGATGAGTTTTTTTGACGAAAAATTCGTCGCTTTTGCATTTATTTTTCCCAAACACAGGCTGTGTGATCCTATCACTAAACAGTGGCAGGAAACATTATTGATTTGGCTAGCTCTTACTGCCTGTTCCTTCGAAAATGGACTAGCTTAATATAAAGCAACAACCCGATAAATGCAGGGAAAAAAATATATTTGGCGACGATGCACAAACTGATGCATGATACGTCGTCCTCCGAACGTGTTAAGCATGATCACTACTGGCCACTGAAAACGACTCGGCTCAGGCTATAAATTAACCAATTGAACTGAAACTTCTCCCGGGACGACAGGAGATGGTGTTTACGTGCAACAATATCAACTGAACTCAGTAATGACAATTCAGCGTAACGAGAAAGCAGCTGCTCGCAAAGTCTTGTTGAATTCAGCAATCACAATTCAGAAGTCAGAACAGCTGAACCATTTCTCTCAACTGAAATTGCGGGTTCGATTGGTGTTCAGTCACTTACCATCCGCAGCGTAAACGGAAAATGCTCTCAACTAATCGCGTGCGGATTAGTGCAATTGCGTGGGAGATTTCTCAAATCCTCACTCTGTAGCTCAGCGGTCACTTGATACTACGCTTTTGTTATTTTTTCCGATTTTTGATTAAGAGGTAGATTTTTGCTTAATTTTCGTTAGCATGTTTTTTAAATCATTAAATTATATAAAAATTTCTATATAGGAATTGGTTTAAAATATCAAGTAAATTTATTTTTTTAATTTATAATATTAAGATAATAGTTTGTCTCGTTTTAGGTCTACCGAAAATATCTTCCGACACGAAAGGCCTATATCAAACTCTGCGCAGGCCAATATATAATTTTTTAAAAGGGCTAATAAATTATGCTGAGCATCAGTGTATAGAGGAATTGAGAAGGTTGAACAAATCCAAAAAAACACGCTAAAATGTAAACAGAAAATGTACGGGGGAATTGAGTAGGTTGAACAAAATCCAAGAAACGCAGCGATGAGATTGAGAACGGAAGGGATAAACTTCCGGTCATGTTCGGTTAACTGAACTGACCGTGATGTAGAGCACGGACGAGGCGACGATGGTGCGGTACCGGCCGAGACATGAGTCGGCGACGGCGGCGCCGAGCAGTGGCAGCATCGACGCGGCGCCCGACCACGCGTTCACGGTCGCGGCCGCCGCGGCGGCGGTCTCCCCGAGCGGGCCGGTCAGGTAGTTGATCAGGTTCCCCGAGACGCTGTAGTACGCGAACCGCTCCGCCGCCTCCACCCCTAGAATCCCAACCCCACAAAAAACCGGCGAGGCGTAAGCGGAGATGAACCAATTCAAACAGCAGAGCAAGCTTCGAGGAGACGCGATCTGGAGTGGAGAGTGTAGCTGGCTTACAGATTATGAACAACGCGGACCTCCAGCCGCCGGTGGTGGGGCGGCGGAGGGCCGCGCCGGCGCGGGGGAGGAGGGAATCGGAGGGGTCCGAGCCCGACTCCGACGCCATGGCTGGCCGAGCACGAACAGTGGGATACTGATTCGCGGTGGTGTGTGGCGGTTGGTGTGCCGGTGTCTCGCTCTTTGTACTGCTTTTGCAGTCGTTTTGATTGGTTCTTGCCGGGGTGTTGGGCCGACGTGTCCTGTAGGCGCGCGAACACGTTTCTAGCCATTCTACTCTAGGTGCGCGGCTTTAGGCGATTAGGTCCCCTGGCGTAATCACTGTATTTATTATTGACTATAACAACATTAGTCCACGTCAGCAAGAGTATGTGAACCATTTGATTATGTTTTAAGTGAAGTCTTAGCCATCGGATACATTATTAAGCCCTGCTTCTTTACATAATCTTCGAGCGGACATCTAAGCCATGTTTAAAGAACTTCTCACCACTATAGTTTCTTTTAGAATCTAAACTCTTATAAATATTCTCACTCAATTTTTATGAATGTATAGTTGTTGACTAAAAGTTAGAAGCTAGAAACAACAGTTTTTTTTCAGATTCTTACTAACAGGCTAATCACCAACTGTTTCTTAATCTACACACAAGTTCTTAATAACCATTTGCAGTTGCTATATCGTCTAGCCGTATTGTATATGTGATCACATGTCATCGTTAAATGTTACCCCTCATATGAGATTCATGGAATTTATAATTTGGCAAAACTAGGGAACGATATGTCACGCAAGCACACTCACATGTATGCCCATCAAGCGCGCTGGACACAAAGCACCCCTCCCCTCTCACACGCTTCTCTCTGATAGAGGCTACTTGCAGTAACATAGATAGCTTAAGCACCTGAACCGACTTTGGTCCAGTTTTCCACGTTGAGATGGGCCACGTGCTTGGCTCAGATGTATTTTTTTCTTTTATCTTTATTGTTGTATATATTTTTAAGTAAATTTTGCGCTTTAAGACTTTTTAAACCAGAACATGCATAAAAACATATTATACATGATAAGTCATATTATGGCTTTATTTTTTTCAGTTTTGCTTTTGTTTTTATATACAGGTATGAGGGCAATGGTACCTATATATATATATCAAATTTGGTATTCATAGAGTATTAGACATTATACCTAGTATTAGACGCAATATGATATCTAGTACCATACTTGGTACATATAGGTATTAGATGAGATCTCATATCTGATAGTCTGGTACTTATAGGGTATTAGACCTAGCACCAATATATACCACCTTGTCTTATATTAAACTTGGTATCGATATATATACCATCTTGCCTAGATCTGATAAGTACCCATACATATGTATCAGTTATCACATGTATAAGATTTGGTATCATATACACTATGTGGTACCGCAAGATACCAAACCCGTCATGACGTGGGCTGTTGCAGTGAGGCATGTATATGCTAGGCTCCATGGGACTGCACACATATACCTAATTTATGAGAGAAACTATTCTATATTACTGAGTTTGTATCAGTTCAATGATTTATCATTGACATCGTCTCTATGACATTAAGTTTATTAATTATTCCTATCAATTATTTCTATAATATGTTATTGGGCTAGATATTTTTTAAAAAAAACTTCAAATGCCCTTGTTGACATGTACAAGTTGACAATTGATCCCATTAGAAATTTTAAAAAAACATGAAATATTTTAGAGAGAATTTTTTTAAGAATTTGCTCATTTCATTTGAACATTGACAAGAAAATGAATCGAACCTTTTGTCTTAGCCTTTGTCTTTCACTTTGGACATTTTAGCCAGCAACTGAATATTTCATATACAATCATATAATTGTGTGATCATAATTACTATAAGGTAGATTCTTAGCAAATTATAAGCAACTTTAATTAGATTGTTTGCACAAATATTGTATATTGAGAATCGCAGGCATCAACTAGTTGTTGAAAGAGATGATTCTCTCTTCTCCATATCAACATGGATATAAGTTGGCTCATCTATTGTTGTGCATGCCCTAATATATCTCATTTCCAAATATTATTGATTAAAACTTGGCCAAAGTTTTCTTTTTCTCGCCGGGCCGACGGAATGATGCCGGTCAAAGATTTTCTATTGAAAGTGTTAAAAAGTACATAAAACTCAACAACTAAATTGCTGAAAGACTATAGCACTACACAATGCTCGCCTCGTGCCATATTCTCCACTCTTGCAAGATTGTGCCACACACCCTGGACACCGAAGACGAGGATCGATCCGTGCGTGGCACTATTTTCAAATCATTCAGGTGATGAGAATTACCCCTGCATAGAAATGCAGGCGTGCCTCTTTGGCCAGCCTTATTCTCGCTCGCCACCACCATTCCTGGAAGTTGGCCTAAGTTTTCTCTAAATACTATGAAAAATGAACGATCCCTAACATATTCATAAAAAAACATTAAAATTTTTTGACCATAAATAACCCTAGAAGGAAAAACCTATAATTTTAATCATCTAGTGGTTATATATCGCAAAAGTGGTTCCTTTGATTTAGCAGAGGTAAGTCACAGATGAACACTGCAGAAATAATGTGAGATGACTGCAAAATCTTTATAGCGAAGCACTGCAACAAAATTATTGTTTGAAATCGGTACTTCTATTGTAACGATGGATCTGTAGCAACATTCACTTCACTTTGAATTGTTGAGATCTGTGCTATCACACCCCTATCCTTAGCACCGCCTACAGTGACGGATGCATCTTATGAAATCGATGGAACCGACTTCTATGAAACCGTGATACTGATATTAGTCTTAGAACTGATACCCATGACCAACAAAGTTGTATTATTACAACTAATTATAACTTAGATTATATGTTATAGGAAATTACACCTTTAGAGCTTCTCTGGGAATATAACTAGCAAGCAGAGGGCAGCAATGGAATTTAGTGCAGCTAGACCCAATTTACAAGTAATGGTTTGAGATTAGGAAAAAAAATTAACCTTCAACTTCACTTCGCTCGTCCTATCCTAAAGAAAGACTAAGTTTATTTCACAAATTTTTGAAAACATTTTTGAAAATACTAAATATGGTTTGTTTAATATGAGGTTAGAAAGAGGCTCTTGTCTTAATCCAATCCATAAATTGCTTTGTAACAACTTAAGTAGACAAGTTAAATTTTAGTTGATTAAAAATTACTAATAAAGTCTATTCCTCTCTAGATAGCGGCTCATAGCCTACCACCTTAGGTAGCTTCTAACTTATTTATAATCTATTAGATTATTTTTACTTTTCATAATCATCGAGCATCAACCAATCTCATGATTCCAACTCTTTGGCTCCTCAAGTTGTCCATAATCTTTAGTGCATATTGCTTTCCCTAAGGAAGCTTAATTTATGATGTCATTAAACACCCGATCAACATAAGTTTGTTTCTAAGAACATAATGATCATCTATTAGCCATCATAGCCAATTTTGCTAACAGTTCCTAATCCCACAAATCACTTTCATAAATCACTTGACAAACAAATCTACGCTAGGAGTGTATTTGCCTATAACCGCGGGCACGCTGTTCAAATAGTTTGATAATCTCTACAGAAAGTGCACGCTTTATCCATATGCCATAAGCTTACTTTCCACACTTATCGCTGAGGAAGGTTCACGACAAGACTTTTTCAAAATCAACCAAGAATTTCTCATGCTATATAGAAGGGTTCTCTCCGAACTAAATATCAAACAAACTTCAGCTCTCTTTTACCCAAGAAACCGGGATGTCTCCATTCATACATGCCCAGCACATTAAATTTTAGTTTGTGCCCAACGCAACATATTCTCACATCTCCTCATCGCAGCATAATCCAACTATTGGCATAAAAGACATATCTAATAGACTAATTACTTAGCCAAAGTTGTCTCATGTTGTGGTTGTATTATGAGATGCTTAGATAGAATTCCTCAAGAAAACGGTCCTTACATACAAATACAAAGCATCACCACAAAGGCGACCACTTTGCATCGTGGGTCTTTTTCAAACAAGTTTTATTTCACAAACTCATCGACATCATGTGTTGAGTTTTCAAAGGTTTTGTAAACTCATTTTCCAATGTCAACAAGTATTAGAGATGTGAGTGAGACCGTCGGCACCTATGCTCAAGGGCATGGTTATCGAGGTACCATGGGGTGGATCGATAAGAGATAGATGTATCAACATGCTACAAGCATAATACAACTATTAGGTAGGATTGACGATTTGTCACGTAAATTGAGGCTGGTCAAGTTAATGTGCATACTAACCAGATAATTTTATAAACAAAACATTTTAAAATTAGAAGCAATCAAAGGGTGACTTAGCCTCTGTCTTTGTCTTTGAAATATTCAAACTTCAACACCCCAATTAATTTTTTTCGCTGTCAACTATGCACGAAATAGAGAAAACCACATAAAACCCTAAAAATAAAATGCTATTATAACTAATAATGCCATTTGGTATATTTCAATTTTAGAAAAATTTAAAAACTTGATTAGGTTAATCAAAGTTACAAATTGGGAAATATGAATTTATGAAGATTAAATTGATGTTTTGAAAAAGAAAAAGGACTTGTTTAATTTGAAAAAGAAATATTCTCAAGAATATTCCTTGCTGACAAATGGGCCATATGTCAATGAAAGGAGGAGGGCAAATAAACTTAGTCTACGTGGAAAGGGAAAGGTAAAAAGGGCCGGTAGGTTGAGACCAGTTATGCCGTACAAGTTGCCTAAGCAGGCCCACGAGGCAGTGGCCTTGCCCAAGGCAGTTGTGCCTCGTTGGCATAGATGGGCCCACCATGGTTGATGTGGTGCAACCACATGGTGTTGACTAGGGAGAAGAGGAGACTAGATGGGATAGCGACGACCAGCGACTCTTGACGATGTCTAACCTAATCGAACCATGGCTCTTCCTAATAGGTGACGAACACTGGAGCAATGAGTGGAGGAAGATGAATGTTTTAGATGGGGTGTTGGGTCACCGGAGGTGGCTAGTAGCGAGTAACGAAGGCGACTTGGTGCCATTAGACATTAGGTCACCATCGGAGACTTTTGGATGGTGGTTGGGTTTGAGATTGGTTTGGTGCTACAAGAGGAAGAAAAAGGAATGGAGGAGGAGAGTGAGAGGAAGAGAAAGGAAGGAAGGAGGAGAGCGGGCACAACACCTACCTAAATTGATGATGAGGAAGGAGGTGTCAACAATTGTGGAGTGGCAGCGAAGCTTAAAGGAAATAGGAGGTGGTGGGGGTCGTGGAGCTTGGTGGGTGATCAATTGGCCGAGGAAACAGGGTCATGCGTTGACATCATCATACAATCAACCAAAGGGGAACGAGAAGGTAAGAGGATGGGGCATGACGGGGAAGGCTCACGAGCTCGTTGGCACCATGACATGATGGGTCGACGAAGCTCCATGAGATGGTGGTAGAAGAATATGACGACGGCACTCCCAGGGGCAATAGCAGTGCCATGCTAGCCTACGAGTGCGGTGCCGATGGCTTGGTGGTAGGCAGTGTCGGTGCGGCAGAGGAAGACGTCAAACATGGCGATGAGGCGGCATGTTATTGGGCAGTTTTGACCAAACAGCTAGTAGGTGAGGAGAGAGAGTAGGGGAGAAAGACGATCGCACGTGCGGCTGTCGGGCGACCTTCTGTTGCCAACCTAACATATGGGCCCCGCTGTTGGCCGCAACAAAGAGAGTGGGTATGCGGGTGTCGTGCGTAGATAACGACACGTGGTTCACATAGGAAGAGAGGTTGGGCCACACTGGGAGAGAGAGAGGAGGGAAGGCATGCAATTGGGCCGGTCAGCTTGTAGGACAAGTGGGGAGGTGGGAAGGATGGAGAGGAGGAGAAAGAGGCCGATTGGGCACAATGGCATTTGTTATTTTTGAGGGAAGGATTGGAGACAAAAATTTTGAATTTGGATTTGAATAGATTTGGAATCTAGAAAATTTAGAGATTCTCGAGGAGGGGTATTTGGCCTAACTTGAAAGAAAATTTGAGGTACTGAGATTTCACTTTTAAAATGATTTGAGAGAAAATATAGTGATTCAAAGAGAGTTTGAATTCAAACCTAGAATTTGAATTCTCAACAATCATAGGGACTTTTTGGAGAAATGGATTTTGAAATTATGTGAGAGGATTTTTTAGGATTTGAAATTTGGAATTTGGAGAGGCTTAGAGGGACATTTAAATATCAAAATTCGAGTCTTGGGATTCTAGGTGGGAATTTAGGGTTAAGATGTTGGCATTTATATCTTTAATCACACATAAATAACAAAAAAATAGAATAGGTTTTATTTATAATAGTTTTTAACGGACGGATAAAATTGGGCTGTTACACGTCCAAAGTCACCGCAATGTATCAGATATAATCCATATCCTAACATCTAGGCCGCCTAATATACCTTGACCGTGCGAGTATGGTGACTAGCGTCCCAAATTGAACCCTTAGGTTATTGCCACAGTCGCCTCAACGTGAACAAATTCCCGTTTGATTATGTGAGGCACATCCAATATAGATGTCATAGTAACATTCAGTCCCTCGGATCTTGTCATCTTCACAATAAGGGCGAAATGCCCCTATCCAACATGACCATGCATTTCAATGTTGTTACATTATATATATATATATATATATATATATATATATATATATATATATATATATATCGATGCAGTCAACACCAGCTACTTAACTGTGTCTGTCCTCCTGATTACAGACTGCCACCAAACTATTCTTTTCATCCTACACCTATATATCGCTCCACACTTGCACGTCGTCATCGTCATCAAGGTCGCTTGGTGGGTGCCTGATTAGTTGCTTACCTTTGGTGACAATCAGCTTTTCATCGTTATCCTTTCCTCGGCGAGATCGAGAGCAAAAAGGCTATAAACCTCTGAAATGTAGAACTTGTCTCTCATAAACGAAAAAGCGCAATCTGACTGACGAAGAGGTACGACACCTTCAAACACTCACGAAAACGAAACCGCATTCCCCTCCCTTCCCACCGCCCAAAAAAAAAAGTTCGTCTTTACTGTCATAAATCAAAGGCAGATCTCCGAAAAGCACAAATCGCATAAGAACATCTCCGCAAAGTTTAAATTTGTACTCTGATTCATCTACCTTATATATACCTAAGATCTGGTTGTGTGCATCATCAACAGGCAGTAGAAGTTTCAAGAAGAGCTCCCTTGTTCTTGTACTTGAAGGTGACGGCGAAGTAGCCGTAGGCGAGCAGCTCGAGCGCGCTGAGCGCGGCGATCAGCCAGTAGAAGTAGTCGAGGTGGGCGCGGTTGAGGTTGTTGGTGAACCAGCTGCCGCCCCTCGCCGTCGTCGCCCAGTCGATCCCGGCCACGAGCCCGCTGCTGATGAAGCTGCCGACGCCGAAGATGCTGAGGTAGAGCGCCAACCCGAGGATGCGCAGCTTGTCGGGCACCTGGTCGTAGAAGAACTCCTGGAGCCCGACATTGGTGAACACGTCCGCCGCGCCGAACAGCACGTACTGCGGCACCATCCACCACAGGCTCATCGGCATCGGGACGCCCGTCTTGTCGACAAGGCCGGCGTCCAGCGCCACCCGGAGACGGCGGGTCTCGACGAGCACCGCGATCACCATGGACACCAGGGAGAGCACCATCCCGGCGCCGATGCGCTGCATCATGGTGACGCCCGAGGGGACGCCGGTGTAGCGGCTCGCCAGCGGCACGATGACGCGGTCGTAGATCGGGATGAAGGCCACGATGGTGATGCCGATGAAGCTCTGCAGCGCCGCCGGTGGAACCTTTATATGGTCGCCGACGCGGCGGTCCAGCGTCGACGCCTGCTTCGTGAAGAACGTCGACGACTGCGCGAACGCCACGGCGTAGATCAGGCACGTCGCCCAGATCGGGAACAGCCGAACGATGCCCTTCGCTTGCTCGACGAGGCCTGTGCTATCCACCACCTGTTCGTTCTCGTCGACTCGCGTGCTACAAAATCGCACACAAAACAGACGCATCATGCGATCGAACACCATGCGTGCAAGATTACCAGACGCGGGAAGACGTAGTGCAGCGAGCTTTACTAGCTACCTGAACTCCGGCGACGGTGTGGCCGTTCGATGGCACTCCTGTGAAGCCGGGGGCGGAAGAGGGCTCGACTTCCGCCGGCTTCGCCACGCCGCGAGTGCCTCGCCGGCGCGAGCGACCATGCCCTTCTTGCTGCTGGAGAAGTAGCAGCGGTACGTGCGGGTGCCGAGCAGGAAAACGGCGAGGAAGCAGGCCATGACGATGCAGGGGATGCCGAAGCCGAGGCCCCAGCCGATGTTGTCCTGGATGTAGCTGAGGAACACCAGCGTGACGGCGGTGGCGCCGCACATACCGAAGTACCACCAATTGAAGAAGGAGCTCCTGGAGACCGACTCCTCGGGGTCGCTCGGGTCGAACTGGTCGGCGCCGAACGCCTGCACGCACGGCTTGTGGACGCCCTGCGCGACGGCCACCATGTAGAGGGAGATGTAGAAGAACGCCACCTGCAGAGTCAACGGTGGGCAGGTCTTGCCGCCAGCGACGGCGGCGCTGCTGCATTGGTGGCTGCCGGTGGAGAGCAAGGTCGAGAAAGCTAACATGTCCAAGCCCTGCACAAAAAATCGTACTGGTGAGTGATCTTCTCAAGTTTATCACGCGTGGGTGATCTTCTCAGTCTCTCAGGCGCGCCGCGCGCGTGCATAGATGGCGGTGAGATTTGACAACAACAAATTACTCCCAACGTTCCCAAATGCTTATCACCGATATTGTTCATATTTAAATTTTAACCATTTATCTTTTCTATATTAAAATCTTGTAATACCTAAAAGGATTCCATATTATCAAAGTATGCTATCATAAACATAAACATTAAGATTTTCGTTCATTATAATCTAATCATTTAAAAATCATTAGTGATTAAAATTGAAACAATGTGGCTGAATGATGAGACAGGTAGGAATATTTAGGAACGGATGGAGTTAAGTTAGAGAAAGGATCAAGGAAAAAATAGAGAAAGAAATTGCTGGCCCTAGCTATGCACATCTCGGCCCACAATTTTGGCAAATCGTAGCCCATCACAGTTGGCACAACGGACCAAGTCTAAACCAAAATAGATGCAAACGAATGATAAGCAGTAGTAGAAATAGTGTTTTTATTGTGTGTGAGCTCTCCTTTATGAAGTGAAAAAAACGGAACTAAACTCATATTGATATGCGTGTGCCTACGGTAAGTGGAGATTGAATGATTGATCACTTGATCTTAAAAAACCAAAATACTTGAGGGCCCTTATCATAGAAAGAGACCCAATTAGTCGTGCTCCCCAATCGATGAGTAGCAACTACTTCAATAAATTTCGCGATCTGGCTTAAAAATATCTACTAGCAACATGGCCACGAGCCAAGAACCAATTCCAAACCACGATCGCTTGTCAGAGCTCCGGTGTGCGGCTGACACGCGGGCCCCGCGCTAGCGCACTCCTGAGATCTTGCCCACGCCGAACAAACGGGATATTTTTCTTTTTTGCCTTTTTTTTCTAGGTGAGATATAAAAAAAACAATGGCGTTTTGGTATTTAAGAGCAGCGAGGCGAGGAGGATGGTGCGGTAGCAGCCGAGCCACGCGTCGGCGAGGGCCCCGCCCAGCAGCGGCAGCAGCTGGGAGACGCCGTTCCAGGCGTTGATGCCCGACGCCGCCACCGCGTTCCCCTTCCCGAGCGGCCCCGTCAGGTAGCTGATCAGGTTCGCCGACACCCCGTAGAACGCGAACCGCTCCACGATCTCCACCGCTGCAGATCCAATCCATGTCAAATTCACCACATATCCGCCTACGCCTCGATTCTCACTTAGCTCTGCTCTGCCAATTGTGAGCACCCTGTGACTACTTGCCAATGATGAACAGCGCCGACCTCCAGCCGCCGGTGGCGCCGCGGCGGTCCACGGGGGCGGCGACGTCGACGATGGCCCCATCCGCCATGCCGTCGTCGGCGCACGCCAGTAGTGGGTCGGAGGCGCTGGAACCGGAAGGCGGCATCGTCGCCGGGCTCGCGAGGATAGCTTGATATGTATATACTTCGTGGGGGGCGACTTCGCTCACGAGTGACAGAGAGGGCAAGTGGCAGCCGGAGCCCCGGAGATGAACTAGCTGGGACTCCCAGAAGTCAGAGATGGCAGGAGAAGGAGGAACAAGCAAGCTGTACACTCTCGCAGGCCGAAGCTCTCTCACACGCAACCAAACCAAACCGCCCGTCCGCGACTTGCACGGTCACCTCGTGGCGGCGGCTAAAATAGGCAGAGCAGGAGAATCCGTACCCAACAGACCGGATCCCATGATCCCCCATCCGCGCCGCGCCCATCGGACAACGGCGGCCGTCCGCGGCGCCATCCGACGGTCGTGCGTGGCTTGCCAGTTGCCACCACCACCGGCCCGGAGGATCAGATTAACCTAACCGGGCTACGAGACGATACTTGCTACTCTGGTCTGGGAGGTCGCAATCGTCACGCGTCGAGCATGTTACACACACGAGTTGGTGAAGCGAGGGGCCAAGTTGGCCCGGTGGCCGGCGACGGGATCCGGTCGACCGACATGGCTCACGGCTGCCTGGTGTTGGCGGCGTTGGCGTGGTTTGGACTCACGAGCTCAAGCAGTGCGTACGCTGCCAGTGTCAGCTACGTACGTGCGCTGGTACGCATCTTGTGTACTACTTGGTTCTCGACCACGGCTTTTGGTCAAATGAGCGGAGGGGCAGATTATTCTCGTTTTGAACGATTTTTTTTTGTACCGATAGGAAGGTCAGCTGGGTTGTGTGCGTACGCTCTACGGTACTACAGTGTACAATTTCTTTTGAGAGGACGGTACTCCTACTGCGGTGTACATCATTGATGACCCCCGCTTCGGTCTAATCATGTCAGGCTAGATAGGTCTTGAACCTGCCCTGGTCACATCCACGAACGCAGTATATGCCATGAGGCCCATATTACGAAAGCAAATCCGGCTAGGAATTATTTGGCCTCATTCTCCCAGTAGACTCTTCTCGAACGAATGTTGACCAGTACAAATATAGTGGATGTACTAGTAGATATCCCAACCCAACCTAACACCATAAAAAAAGCCAATAATAGATAAAACTTTTTGTTGAGAACGACTAATCATCCTAATGATTTGTTGAGAACGAACTAATCATCCTAAAGAAACCGCGTGTTGAAAAACAATAATTATTAAAAAAATTAAATAAATATATTATAACTTATTGTTATATCAGATAGATATTAACAATAATTATTAAAATAAACTATAATAATATGACTAAATATCTAAGGCAGATGAAACAAAATTCTATACTTACAAGTCATGGGAAAAGTGAGAATGCAAGATGTAAATAAAGGCTAGTTTTATTTTATAAATTTTTTATTTAAAATTTTTTGTATTATTAAAGTGTGAGTTTTACAATTCATTTGAAAAGAGACTTATCGTCTTGATCCAATATGAATTGTTTTGCAACAATCCAAATATAAGCTCAAAGTTTTATTTTTATTAATAGTTTCTTTTTATTTTCCATCTCTTCAACAAATATTATTTCTTAAACCATGCATACAACATTTATCTCGCTCTATTCGAAGAGGTTCCACATCATGGGTTTTTTAAACATTTTTCTCTTTTCAAACCCATCGACTTCACGGAATCGGATTTTTGTAAAAGTTTTTATAATCCAAATTTTCCATAACGACAAACAACCATGTAAGTTAGGGCCATGGCATTTCCACTCAAGAAGTGAGAATTTTTAAGCACTATTATGTTAAAGTTATAAGGACAGGATTTAATAACAATCTACGCAAAGTAATACAACTACTATATAGATTCGTCGATTGTGCAAAAATCGAGGCCGATCAATTTAATTATATACGTTAAACATACAACTTTACAAATAATTATATTTTATAAATTACAAGCAATATAATCAAAGATAACTTGCCTTAACGATGACAGTCTTCAAATCTGCACAATCTTTGCATCCAACAAAATTTCAAAACATCATGTGTAGGGGTTTTAAGGGAGGTGAGGCTAGATAGGGCCTACTTGTCCATGATTTCTTACCTTTCTTCCTTTCTTCTTCTAGCTTCTCTTCTCCCTTTTCTTTTGTTCTTCCTCACACACTAGGGTAGTAGTAGTGGAGGATGACGAGTGATGGCCTACGGGGAGGCGAACCTTGGCAGGGAGCTTTGAAAAGCAGCAAACACTAGAGGCTACAACGGGGGACCTAGCGCGATGGCTAGGTGGTTGAGCTGAGTGGTTGTCCTACTCGAGTCGCACGGAGGCGCTCTGATGGCATCTCTCCTTGAGTGAGGACGGTGGCAGCTAAACCTCAACATGGGAAGGATATGGGTGGGGCTCCCCTACGGTGAGGCGGCTCAGGTGAGCATCCCGTGGCGCCCGTTTAGGAGGAAGGGAACGATGGCAATGGAGGTGCTACGTGGAGGGCGAGGCTAGAATGTTTAGCAGCATGGCAAAGAGAGGCTGGATGCGAGCTAGCTTGGACGAGTAGTGGTGTTCTGGTGGGGTTCGACTGCTTGGGACGACAATAGTGGTGGAATAGGACTACTCCCCTAGGGTACACTTAAGATGTTTGATGAAATGCCAAGGGTGTCTATCGAGGGAGGACTTGGGGAAAGTGAAGGCGAGGTAGAGTGGAAAGAGAATGGGTGGTGATGGTGGTAGGGGTGGCAACAGGCGACGAACACGATAGATAGGAGGGGTAGCGCTAGCGCGGGACGAGTCAACCCGGCGCGGCGGCTACTCCAGGAAGGTAGGGGAGGGTTTTGATGTTGGTTAGGGCCAACATAGCAGGCTCGACTTGAAGGGAAAAGAGAGAGGGAAAGAAAAAGAGGGAGCATGCAAGGTAGTTGGGGGTCACCGAGGTCTTTTATAGGTGAAGGAGGGCAATGAGGTGGCGGCGTGTAGGGTATGGTGGTGCCATGTGGTGGCGGGGCCAGCGAGCAGGGCCAAGTGGTGGTAGGAATGTAGGACCAGCAACTGTGACTCGATAATAAGTGATCGAGGATGGGATGGGACAACGGGGAGCGGGGCTAGCAACTGTAGGGCAAGGGACCATTGAGGAGACGTGACGTTGCTATGGGATTTCGTGGGAAAAGGAAGGAAAAGCGGTAGGATGCTTGGTGTGGTGGGGTCGCGGTGCACGGGCTCAACGCACGATGTGTTGGTCAGTGAGGTGCATCCAAATTCGCACATGGGAGTTGTAGGGTGGTGCGGCTTGTTACAGCACAACGGATGTGGTCACGGGAATGGGGCCTCTGTACATGGAATGGTATGGGCGTGCTAGCTGGCTCGACAATTTGCAGAGCACGTGCCATGTACCCATGTAGGGCAAGGGGAGAGTGAAGATCGCGTGGGCATGGCGAAGCGGGCGCTCATAGGATGGAGGTGGGGGCTGACAAGCGGACTCGGGCAGAGAGAGTGAGTGGCGAGCGAGTGATGGAGGTGTGGTGGCACGAATGGCCGCGTGCAGGAGAGATGGGCGGATAGGCGCAGCCTAAGCGAGAAAGGAGAGGAGGGGTGGGGGTGTTGGGTTGAGGAGGGAAATAATGGGAAATGGCTTGGGATTTTCCCGGTTTTTAATATTATGATTTGAGAGAATTTTGAAGGGATTTTGAGGTGGATTTGATATCTAGAATTGGATTCAAATTTAACCGTCGAACTCAAAAAAATTTATGGAATCCTATAGAATTCAAGTAGAATCAAAGGGGTCTTTGAAATATTTATGAGGTAGATGGACTAAGGGAATTTCAATAAGGGAAAAAACATTTGAAATTGAATTTTAAATTATGGTATCA
Organism: Oryza coarctata; assembly: GCA_030770085.1. NCBI lineage: Eukaryota > Viridiplantae > Streptophyta > Magnoliopsida > Poales > Poaceae > Oryza > Oryza coarctata. The sequence continues at coordinate 15,561,953 of CM061471.1, forward strand.
AATTTCTAAATATTAGACCTAATGGATAAGAAATTTAGAGAGGTTTATAGAAATGAAATTTTGAGGAGTTCGACATGGATTTTTTAAAATCTAAAATTTAATAAAGATTTGAAATTAATTTGAAAAAAAAATTCAGAGGAGAGTTCAATTTGAAAGTTGAACATCAGGATTCTAATTTATCAGAGATTTTTGGTTTGGGATTTTTAGAATCTTAAGGAACCATAAAAATTGAGAACTTTAGCAGACCAAAGACATGAAGGACTATAATTTTAAAACTACAATTGTTATTAAAATAATTTGTAAAAGTTGGGTTAAAACCGGGAGGTTAGGCTGTCTCCTCTTACTGGCTGCTGCCATTCCATTTGCGAGGTTCTCCTTACTTCCTAAATTGATTTCGGCGGAGATTATTAAACCTTTTGACGTCATTGATGTTAACAGTATAACATCCAGAAAAGATGGCCAGAACAACGCAACACCTGTAACAAAAGTTCAGGTGTTTGGCATGCGTAAAACCAAAGTCAGACGGGCTGAAATGGTGAAATAACATGATTGAAGGGAATCAGTACAAGAGCGTGCTATTTCATTGAATATAGGGGCAACAAAGTATACAGTCATTAAGGGTAAAAAAGAAACGGAAAGTAGCTGCCCTAGTCGTTTACGTTCATGCTTCCTCTTTTATTTTTTGAAAAGGCTAGATGTTGTTTCCTTATACTTAAAGGCTAGTTGGTTCCTCTTCTTCCATATCTTCCAAACTATAAGTAGAATAAATATGCGTAACTCACCCTAATGAATGGGCTGCATGCTCATAGTGCTTTTCACTAGTCTTGAACAAGCCCCCAGTGTCATAGAGCCAGCTATTGAAGGTGGCCTATGTGGCTATCATGTCATAGATTCTTCTTGTGTATCTATATGGGCAAGAAAGTGTACCGTCGATTTCTCTGTGGTGTAGTACATGGGACATTGTGTGGCCATACTCTGGTAGCGAGTCGATCCGAAATCCGTATTCTGTTTTCAGGCCTATATAGAATTTGTATTTTCTTGAGGCCCATAACTTCTATATTATTGCGTTGAAGGTCATGCTTATTATTCTAGGCATTGAGCTTATAGGCTGAGAAAGCTGTGTATTCTTCATAACTTGTTAGCTTCAGTTGGGCTCATCTTGATCGAGGTGGATGTGTCTGAGTTATAGTCCATAAGGTCGATTGAGATGGGGGTTGGCTTCTAGGTTCAAATCATGAATCCAGGTGTCATTCTGCAGGCCTTGCCGTAAAGCCTTGCCTCTTTTCTTGGAAATTGCATGGACTAACGGCATGACGTCCTTCGATCTTTGACCCTCCATCTATACCAAGTCCCAAAAGCTGTGTTTTCATCACCAATTATTAGCTTGATGGCCGTGGTGAAGAGTGTCCTGTTTGTTTCGTCACAAGGTGTTTCGAGGCCCACCTGTAGTTTTGTCGGGTGTTTCGTCACAAGGTGTTTCGAGGCCCAGATATGGTTTTGTCAGGTCTTTCCATTCACATCACAGCCATCAGCAGTCGCAAGGCTCCTCGCAAACTTTTCCATATCGATTTTCAGACAAAGTGGACTGCATTATGTTGATGTATCTTTGGCCACAGCGATCTCCCTCTCTTTTCCCTTCAGCAGCGGGGAGCGTGTAGATTACAGCACGCATGTCCGCGAACTAATCACTAATCAGCCGCTGGTTTCTCATCGAAGGAAGTGCATTATTAGTAGCTAAAATTGTTCAATTGCGCCCTAATCTGATCACAGAAGCGACTGATGCATGCGAAGTGTGCGACGTGGAGAGCCCAACACGAAACCACCAAGGATGAGGGGCACGCAGAGCTTGCTGTGCTGCGTGCTGCATATGCGTGCCCCCTGGAACGCAGTGATCTGGCAGCCTCATCCGGACTCCCGCACTATAAATGGAGCTACCGGGCGGCGTCACTGGTTCATCACCTCTTCCTCTCAAGCAGAACCAGTACTTTTACCTTGCAAATTCTGTCTTGTTCGGCACGTTCAGGTTGAGTCGTTTGATCACCATGGGCAGGTGGCTCTTGTGCCTCTCGCTGGTCGCCGTCCTGCTCCTCGTCGAGGTGAGCAGATATATCAAACTGATGTTTTTACCATGCATTAATCCTGCATAAACGAAACGGTTGCCTGAATTATATATTTCAGTTACTGATCCAATCTTGTTAATTTCTTGTTTGATCTTCAGACTGCTGCTCCCCATGGACAAGCTTACGCCATTGGTAAGCAATGCAGGAGTAGTCATGCGTGATCTAGTTCTGTTTCTTTTTTTCCCCTGACCTGTGTGATGAACTGATGAGTTGCTCTGCATGCAAATGTATCTCCAGATTGCCCGGCGAAGTGCGGGTACCGGTGCAGCAAGTCGGGACGGCCCAAGACGTGCCTGAGGGCGTGCGGCACCTGCTGCCAGCGCTGCGGCTGCGTGCCGCCGGGCACCTCCGGCAACGAGAACGTCTGCCCCTGCTACGCCCACATGACCACCCACAACGGCCGCCACAAGTGCCCTTGATCGCGATCGGTCTCCGCCTCCCACCGGCGCCGCTTGCTATCCAAGCGGTGATGATACATGGCAACCTTGTGATCATACTAGCTAGATACGCTACCTACCTACGGTGCAGCCGGCCGTCGTGTCACTGCATGCAGCTTGCTATCGCGTATTGCTGCTACCTGGAATATGTGTGATGTGTGTGGATATGTGCCGTGCCGTGATCGTTCGATCGACCGTGTACGAGTGAATAATTAATATAATGAAGTAATCTGCTTTATAAATTGCGTAGCAACTTTCGAGTTTTGCCTTGCTACGGTTTGAGAAGCTTGGGGTTAGCAATATATAGCAATTACTAGCACGATGCACGAAAACCATTTGTGTGTACGTGCGTGCGTGCCAGCATGACAAATCACCGGCACGGCTTACAAGGGAAGATTGCTCGTACGCTAGCCACTCGATCACACGGGTGCATTGTCGCTTTGGCTCTTAGCTGCATGTGACCAATATATGGCAGCAAACCTGGGTGCAGATGATGCGGTAGAAGAGTAGCTGCAGCCAAAACACGGTCGGCGTGATCAACCACCGATCCACCAACGCCTGATAGTGTTTAGCCAAACTAACCACATGCAACTTAAACAGCGACGACGCAGAAGTGACCGTCGCGTGCTAATGCGTAGGAGGGCTGGAGGGCCCAAGAATGCACTAACAAAGACAGAGGGCTCATCCATTAGGCCTGGCCCAGCTATCAAGGGAAGTGAAAACGGTGATAAACACAACACACTTTGCCCTTTGCTTTTTGCTAAGTCCTTTGCCCTTTGCTTTTTGCTAAGTCCCTCTGTACACTTAAATTTCACCAAAAAGATAATGATAATTCAAATTGGAGTAAATTTTATAAAATTACAGATATTTTAACCAAACTATCACAAAACTATAGATTTAAATAGGTATATAACAAAGCTACACATTTAGAACCAAATTTATTACGTTAGCTTATCATAAAAGTATAGAGTTAGTAAAGCCCCAATTTAATCACAAAATTACAATTCCAACATAATAGTAGTATGTGGTAGGGATTAATTTTACGATAATTTTAATATTAAATATATAGTTTTATGATACCTTGACTTAAATCTATAATTTTGTGATAGATTTGATGTTAATCTGTAGTTTTGTGATATATCACTTTAAATCTGTAGTTTTATGAAATTTAATTTTTAAATTACATAAAACCATATGAGTTCCAACACGTAACAATGGACATTATAGTTCTATACTTTCACAAAACTAGACCATTAACCAATCTTAGCTAATCTACTCCCTCCCTACAAAAATTATTGGACGCATTTTATTTGGGAAAAAACTTCAAGGCAAGATCTTGACCTTTGATTGTGCCTAAATATATTTATAATCACCCTCTTTGAAAGATGAATATATATATGTATGTATGTATATATGTATAACTTTGTATGCAGTAAATATACTTATCATTTATCATTTGACTAATTGTTGGTCAAAATTTTTTAAGTTTGACTTTTAAAATATTATATGCCCTATAATTTTCTAAGGAGGGAGTAGCTCGCTAACTTAGATTGTTGCAACCATGAATAGTGCGTTAAGCAATTTGTAAAATTGGGTTGTACATCAAATAACTTGTAAATTTTACTACTTCAAAATTGGTTTTTATAGAAGGATAAAATCAATGCGTAGATGTGGCTGAGCCAAACGCCTCTATCAAAACACATGTGGAAATGCATAGGTGGGAAACCATCTCTGGAAATAATTCTCACATGAGCTCCACCTAAGAAACCACCCACGATAATCCCTGCCTGTGATAATTGCATTTTATAAGTGGTTTCTTGTGTCAACTTCCTGTGATGTGTCAAGCCTGTTATAATCATTCTAATATTGAAAAATCCCTGCCACCATAGGAATCCAAGCCACCATGCCCATCCTTGTACCTTGAGAGCCTCCCCTCTACCGTTGGTGCCAAGAAGAAGATTGTGAGGGCCAGATCTAGCTACCAGAGCTTGGGACCGTTGGATCCAATGAGTTCGAGCTTGGGAAGAGGAGACAGGACACTGGATCTAGCCGCTGTGGCCCACGTAAAGGGAAAGGAGGAGAGGGAGAGGCACACGATGACCACAATAGGTGGAGGAGAGTGGGAGAAAGAAAGAGGAACTTAGGTGAAAGTGCATCTAGATCTCCTAATAGGTTTTGGCTAATTGATGATAAATAATTACATAACTAATGCAATATTAAGAAATGAGCAAGTGTTAGGTCCTATGAGGTTGAAAAGTGAGCAAAGACAACCCTCTAAGTAAAATATTTGAACTATAAGAAATTCGAGCAAAGTTTGAAAGATATAAAATCAAGTTGCCTCGTAGCTACAAAAGACCAGACAATCCGACATGGTACTAGACTATCCAGGTTGGCACCATCGTACAATCCAAGAGCCACCAAACAATCTAGGTGAAGACGCATGAAGAAGATTAGAAAACAAGTGATTCCTGACTACGGGAACAAGGGGTGCCGGGTAGTTCGGCCTAGTAATGTCTGTCCGACACATTATGGAGCGGTCGGACAATGGCTCAGTGAATGATGGGAGAAGGGATGGGCCAGACAGTTTGAGAGCTATCAGACTGTCCGAGATGAAGGCACTATCAGACAATCCAACGGCAACCAAATTATCCACCCCTTTATGGCCTAACGGGTAGTGGTTTAATAACAGTTGGAAAAGTATAAAGGACTTGATAGTCTGGTCCGATATCAGACTATCTGACCCTATACAGTTTTTGGTAGATTATATGCAATGGGAAGAAACGGCTAGTGGAGGAGTTGAGACTATAAATGGGCAGTGCACTAGATTGAATTCATGACTTTTGGACATCTTTTCACATTGAGCAAACCAAGCAAATGTCCAAGAGCATTGATAGCATATTGAAGATAAATTATGCTACAGTTTAGCCTTGAGTATTCTTATGTTCTTATTTAGATCGTATCTTGCTAAATTAATTAAGTCTTTTACATTGTGGTGACTGTATCATCCTAGATCAATCGGACAATCTAGACCCCTCATAGTTTTTCGTGTCATTGCACTAACCAGATTGTCCTACACTAGCTAGATTGTTCAACTCCCTTTATAGTTGGACTGTCCGACTTAGCACCGGAATATCCAGCTAGGTCTAATTCCATTGTAAGTTTTGAAATTTCAAGAAACGCCTATTCACCCCTACTAGGTAACATTTCCTATCCTCAAGGCCCCCTTTCAATTGGTATCAGAGCCTAATTTTTAAATAAGCTTAATCGCTTGAAGACATCAACTTGTGACGAGAGGAGATTGACCTAAAGTGACCAAGTGGAGATGATAATGATGCTTACTCCATAAGGAATGGTGCTTCAAAGAAGTGAGTCTCTATCGAATTCGATTAGAACAAGCTTAATTCTTCTAACAGCTATATCTCCATGCCTTTTGAATGTGCTATCGTGCCTTGATAAATTCACCCAAGTTAAAAATCATTTTCTTAAAGGGAAACAAGAAATCATTAAAAGCTTAAAAGAAATATTGAACAATAAAATACATAAAAAAAATTTAAGTATGGCTTGGAGTATTTTTCTCAAATTCTCCATGCACTAAATAGCTTCCACAAATTTTACTTGAATTTTTAGAGCATAAGAAATAATTATTAAGCAATAATAACCAATTTTAAGAGTTTTCTAAAAGAAAAAAACTAAAATAATCTCTCCTACTTGCGTCATTGACCTATCCATGCCTTAGCCTACCTCTCCTCCTCTTCTTTCCCAGCCTTCTTTCCCTTCCTGGCACACTTCTGCATCAACCCAAGCCGTCTTGCCCACATCCCTAAACTAGGCTGCCTTTCTCTTTGTGGCCCATCTCTCACGTGTGCTCACCAGCCCAAGTGGAGGCCACAGCCTTGCTCCTCCGCACCTAGGCCATGCCCCACCCCTTCAGCCCACGCGGCTAGAGCCACGGCCGACCGTCTTTGCCCGACTTACTCGCGTGCGCCGCTCACTCCTTTCGAGCACATGCGTTCTTGCAACTGCCACCGTCGCTCCCACTAGTAAGTGGGGCCTACCCATCAGTTGCTTCTTCTAGCTCCAACTAGCTGCTCCTATCCTCTCTCCCTCTGAAACCCTAAATCCTTCATATGTCGCCTTTAATCAAACCCCAAATTCCAAATTCATTGGGGGAATTAATCCCCTTTCCCCCTCATCAATTTTCCCCTTAATTTTTGGTCCTTAATCTTTGGGATTCAAAGCTCCTTAATCACCTCTCTCAATGGTCATCAACCAGATTTTCTAATGCTAATATGCTCTTCCCAGGCTATGCCCCTTCTTCCTTGGTCTATAATGACCAGCCTCCTCATCCTTTTCCTCTCTTTGCCACCGTTCAAAGTCATTGGGATCTCCCACCACCTCCTTGTGTTTCTCTCACTGCTGTGCCTGAGCTATCCAGTCGTCTCTTGTCGTCGAATCGAGTGCTGCCAATTTGTGCCGTAGCCTTCGTCGGCCACACCTTATTGAGATCTACCTTGGCCTTGCCTTTCCTTCACCCGAAGACCTTGGAGTCGTCTCCTCACCAAAAAGCTAAAGAAGGATGCCACCGTTGTCATCCTCTGGCCACTGTTGTCGCTTCGCTGGAGTTCCATCCCATCTCGCCGTCATCATCTCCAAGGTAGCGATATCAAGCTCCTCCTTGGCCTTCCCTCATCTTCACCTAAGGATCACTAGAGCGCCACACCATTATTGACCTGATTGTCATTGCCGCCCCCGAGCTTGCCACCGGTCTCCTCCATCCGGTTGCCATAGTTGTTCTCTCTGTGCGTCACACTCTTGATGAGAATCCTCTCACCATGCCCATCTCATCGTCGTTGGCCTTAGTTTTCATGCTGCCAACGATGATCGCCTCTCCTTGTCCTGCATGGCTACCCACGTGTCCGCTTTCCTCGAGTATTACACGTAGGGCCCACATTCATAGACCCATGGACCAGCTATGCACACTTAGTCCACTATGGTCCATTAGCTGATGAGCAGGTCCTGCATATCAATGACTTAGCTCTTCCTCTCTTTAAGGTTGACATCATAAACATGATTTTATAGTTAAAAAATAATTCTAATAATTCATAAATCTCTACTTAAATTTCTTATAAATTTCATATGGCCAAATCTTGGTCATACGAAACTCCGAATTAACTCATTCAAGTCTCTTAATTTTGTTACAACATAAAGAATCAATTTATGTGTTTTTAATGTATTATTATTGCTTCTTAAATATGATTTTAGCTTTTTTTTTAGTTTGCCACGTGTAGTTCTTACCATTCCGAAGGATCCCAAAGTGCAAATCTAGTTTGTCGCTGAAGTTTTGGAAGACTATTTCATTAAGCAAGGCAAGTCACATTAATTCCATAAGCATATTGTTGACCCATTATTTCTAAAATTATGTTGATTTAAATTATTGCATTATCTTTTATTTAAATACCCATGTTATAAATGTTTTACTTAGCCATGCATATTATTCCTTGTTATAGTCTTATTATTTATTTATTTGTTGTATTATTACCTTGATAACCCTAGGTAAATAAAATCCTATTATTGAGAACTCTATATGTTGGTGCTTACTAATATTTGATAGATATATGATTAGCCATGCTTAATTACAAACTCGTAGATGCTTTATAAATCTAGATTTCGGAAATATTTCACATCATTTATGGTTAACTGTGGACTTTTGGTGGGTTCACTTGCACATGACGACTCTCTCAAAATCCCTAAAAACCTATTTTCTAGTGGGGTTTAGGTGCGTACTAGTTGTGGGAAGATTGCACCCTGACCAATATAAGGATTAATCTCGGGCTTCTGTTGCAAAGCATTATCATACTACCACATGTCTAGTGGTTAAGGCTTAATTCGTAACTTAGCCTAGTCTTAAGCAAGAGGACACGGATAGCGGCAGATTAAGTCTAGACTGATGGATGTCTCTTTGGCAAATGAAGGTTACTTGAGCAGTAAAATCCATGATGAGTGATTGAGATGTTAGGGGCGCAACCATAACTTATTTGTCCTAGGGTTCTAGCAATGGGACACGAGATAAAGGCATGTCCTGTGGGTAAAAATATACACCTCTAACCAGAGTATAGACTTTTTAAAAAGTCACGCCCTTGGTTATGGACAAACTTAACAATATACCCAAGTTAGAGTTTTCTCTTAAAATCTAGTAACATGATTAATGAACTAAAACTCGAAAGGTTTAGGCTAATCCAAAGGGTTCTATGTGGGTATGCAGTCTTGAGATGTTTCTGGACTGGTTTTAAGATAGGTTCGTGGGGTACGTGGTCTTGATAATTAACTTGATATTAGATGTAGAATCATGCTTTATAAATGACTTGTATTACTAAAATGATTTGAAATACTTGTTTGCTACAAAACTCAATCCTATTATACTATTCCTTGTACCCCTTGCATTAATCATGTATTTCCTTAGTGTGATTTGTTGAGTACTATGGGAGGTACTCATTCTTGCTCAATCTTTTCCCCTCCGGTGAGTAAAGCTTTGGAGAAAAAGTCCTAGGTAGAGTTTTTGCTTATACCTCAGTCGAGCGCATGTGAAGATGGAGGCATAGGGCCGCTAATCCGCTATTGTTTTCTTTTTGTTTGTCAGGCCTTATGTGCCTTTGTAGTAATGTAAATATTATCAATATAATCAATATGGGCCTTTTGTATCAATGCTATTGTGGTGTGCCTCAGCTTTTCCTAGGATAGATATCAATACACTAGCGATTAAGAAAAGTTGTTTTCACGGTTGTGACAAGTTGGTATGAGAGCCATGTCAACTGTAGGATAAGCTAAATGGATAAAAACCCTAAGGACATATTTCATAAAGAAAATTATTTACGAAATTTCCTTTGTCCTCCTTCTCCTGTGCTATTTGCAAAGTGTTTACTCCTTCCTCCCTTCTTTGACTTTCAACTTGTACTCAAGGAGCAGCTTCGCAAAGAAGAAGAAAAGGAAAAAGAAGTCACCACCTCTCCACCAAAGCGCTAGATGATTGCATGATCCTTTAGAGAAGCAAAGGAAGCTATGGAGTCACGTTAATTGTGAAGAGGGAAACAATCTCAGTAGTTTCCTCTTCAAGCCCCAAGGAGTGTTGATTCCAAAGAACCCGTCATAGAAACCTAAGCTACCCCAAGAGTAGTGTCATTGGTTTTTAGTCATATGTTCCCTTGTTTGTGTGTGTAGCACGTGGTTTGCATCGGTGGGTTATGGTGTAACCATGCTAGGTTGCTTGCTTAATCAACTTGTAGAATAAATGTAACAAACAACATACCAATAAAAAGAGTAACAAATAACATATCAATAAAAAGAATTAGCTCCTTTAAGGTCCTGTCTCTAGTTCTGATCTATCTCTTTCCTACTTGTTTCCTCTTTTAACCCCTATCCTACATACAGATAAGAACATTAGTAGCAAAAGCTATTAGAATGATGGATCCAACATTTCAGGAACCCTAGACTTGAGGAAAGCAACAACCATCCGCTGCCTCAGCATGGGAAGCAAGACATTATCAAGTTTGTGGTTAACCAAACTAACATGATGGTGACAACAGTTCAACTGGCTCAAACTTTGACTTAATTGGCTATTCTGAATCAGATTATGCCGGTTTCAAAGTGGATAAAAAAGCACCATCGGCACTTGCCAATTCCTTGGACGATTCCTTGTTTCTTGATCCTCCAAGAAGCAAAATTCCATAGCCCTATCCACTGCGGAAGCTAGTTATGTTGCAGTGGGAAGTTGTTGTGTCAACTACTTTTGATGAAGCAAACATTTAGAGACTTTGGCTATAATCTCACTAAAATTTAACTCCTATGTTATAATGAGAATGCCATCAAAATAGATAACAATTTCGTCCAACACTCAAAAACCAAACAATTGATATTCGCCATCATTTCTTGAGAGATCATGAACCCAAAGGTGATATATATGTAAGACATGTGAACATCGATAAACAACTAGCCGAAATATTCACCAAGCCTCTAGATAAGCATAAGTTTTGTGTGCTAAAAATGAGTTAAATATCTTGAATTCTTGAAACATTGCTCGATGAAATGCTTGGTTATTCAATAATCACGCACAAGTCATAAAAATGTATATAAATTTGAATTCTAATGTCTTGAGATCTCATTCTAAATGAATCTTGGTATTGGCATAAATTTTGGAATTCAGACATTCCCTCTATGGCTAAAACAATCTTCTTTGCAAAATGTTTTATGAAAATGTTGTTAAAATCTCAATGAACCAAAAAGGAAGAGAAAGCTTACTTCAAGAGGGAGAAAAACATTATTTCTTTTTGAAACTTGGTTTATTGGTATTTTGATATCTTCAATGACCCTCCTTGTTTATCTATTTGTATTTATACTCTGTTTGGTGCTTTTATGCCAAAGGGGAAGAGAAATATTAAAGGAGAAAAACAAATTGAACATGTGAAAGGGGGAGAGAAAGACTAGAAGAGAAATTTTGTTTTGTTTAAAAATTTTCAATTTGTGTCTTTAAATTTTTTAATTGGTATCATTGTATTTGCTTAATTTGATATCTTGACACAATTCGCACAATATGAATACAAAGAGATAAGGAGAGCTCTCATAGTCTTAAAAATATGTGCATATGAGTTTCACTTCACATATTTGTATACACATATTTAGGGGAGCTCAAACTAACTCTTTGCATTTAAAACCAAATATTATTCAATCTTTTGTGAACTTTAATCGGGTTGTCATCAATTACCAAAAAGGAGGAGATTAAAAGTGCATCTAGGCCCTCTAGTAAGTTTTGGCTAATTGATGACAAACAATTAGAGGACTAATGCAATTATTAAGAAATGAGTAGGCATTAGGTCCATTGAGGTTGAAAAGAGAGCAAAGACAACCATCTAAACAAAAGAATTGAAGTGGAAAAAAATTAAGCAAAGTTTAGAAGATAGAAGATCAAGTTGTCCCAAAACTATGAAGGACCGGACAATCTAGCGTGGTACTAGACTGTCTGGGTGTGGCACCGTTGGACAATCCAGGAGCTTCTGGACAATCTGAGTGAAGATGCACGAAGAAGCTCAAAGGACAGGTGGTTCTAGACAGTGAGAACAAGGGGCCAGATAGTTCGGCCTAGTACTATATTGTCCGATACGTTATGAAGTGGATGGATAGTGGCTCAGCAAACTATTCGGGATGAAGCCACTATCAGACAATTCGGTGGCTACCGGATTGTCCTCCTTTTTTATGGCCCAATGGCTAGTGGTTCAGTGACCATTGGAAAAGTATAAAGGGCTAGACAGTCTAACTTGGTACCGGACTATCCAACCCTACATAGTTTTTAGCAAATGCTGTGCAACGAGAAGAAATGGCAAGTGGAGTTGAGCCTTATAAAAGGCAATGCCCTATACTCAATTTAAGACTTTTGGATGTCCCTTCATAATGAGCAAGCCATGCAAGTGTCTAAGATCATTGAAAGTATATTGAAAATCAATTATGCTAGAGTTTAGCCTTTCGTGTTCTTAGTTAGAAAGTTAAACTCCCTCCGAACTCTCTCTCTCTCTATGTTCTAAAGCTTGCAAGCTGTTAGTCGGTTGAGTTGGAAGTGTGTGAAAGTGAAGAATTGTAATCTCAGAGTTGCTAAGGATGTGGTGTGCCCAAAATCTCTTGTAAAGGTTTTACCTCACCTTCGAAAAGGAAGAGGTGATAAGAGAGGAAACCCAGCTTTATCTTGGTGGGTGCTTAGTAGAGCAAGTTTCATCGGAGATTTTGGTTCATTGCCCAAGTTCAGGAACTTGGTGGTCACTTGGAGACGAAACTATGCCTTAGTGGTTACATAGAGACTGAAGCCGCACTGAAGGTTGCTTAGAGAGAAAAAGGGTTAATTGAAACTTGACTTTTGGAGCTCCTTAATGGAGATATATGATAGATTGGATCCAAACTTCGGTACAAATTAGTGTCTCATCTCCTCTTTCCTCTCTTTTACCTTGCATTACCTCTTTCTATTTTGTGCTTGTAGTGATGTTTGCTAACTTATTTAGCTCTATTTATTGCTAACTTGCTCTCATAAAAAGTGTGCTTGAGTAGCCTCTGTAGATTGTATCTCGCTAAATTGCTTAAGTCTTTTACACTATGGTGATCAGATTGTCTTAGAGCAATTGAAGAATTCAAGCCCCTTATAGTTTTTCTTATCATTGCACTTATCAAACTCTCCTATACTAGCCAGACTGTTCGACTCCCTCTATAGTTGGACTATCCAACCTAACAGTGAACTGTCTAGCCAGATCTGATTTTGCTGCAAGTTTTAAAACTTTAGAAAATGTCTATTCATTCCCTCTTGACGATATATACAATCCTTAAGGCCTCCTTTCATTAGGAACTCAGCTTGGAGAAGCTGAATCTAGCGTTCTTTATCAACATCACGCCTCTTGAGCTCCTTCTGTGAGGGTTTTGTCACCCGTCATGCAATGGTGGAGCTAGGAATTTAACCCTCTAGGGTCAATTACTATTGGTTTATATTTAGCTGAGATCATTTCTTTATTTTTTCTAGATTATACATAAAATCAAGGTTTGTATAGATGTTTTTTTAAGAAAGCTATGGGGTCAACCGACCCTATAGTCTATGCATAGATGTGCATCACACCCATTGAACACCTAGCCGTTGTTGCGCACCCTGGTAACCATAAGCAAGAGGGCAATGGATTTGGCCCCATGTTGTCTCCCTTGCGCCACGGAGAAGGGCAGAGTGAGAAAGTGGTGGAGGTAGGGCCTTCTCAGCCACCAAGCTCTGCACCACATTGGAGTGAGAGGATAGGACGGCTGACGTATGATGATGGCTTGCATCGAATTTATTTTACAAGTGACTAGTATAATATGGTAAGTGAAAATAGGATTTTTAGAGGTAGTTGCTTAAGAATATAACTCATTTTCAAATGTGGTTGGCTAAAATAAGTTTTCACAGGTCCATGACGTCACCCCTCCTGACGTATTATACAATAAATTTTCTTATGTGTTGCCTATTGAGTAAATGAGTTTTTCTTAAAAAAATAGTTCTTAGTAGTATTTGGGATGTGATTTTAAAACTCACGAAAAGTTGAATCAAAGAATAATTGCTAACTGTGATATTGTGAAACTATAAAACTATAATAGCTGAATTTATGTGTTATATATATCAAAATTCCTATGTTTTTTTAATTTTAACCATAGTAAACAAAAGTTTTGTGGAATTTACTTTTATTTTTTTCTCATTGAGAATTTGATCTGCACCATTAGAACTGCAATTCCGGATTTCATGTTGCAATTCGCATTCCTTTTTTTTTCTCAGTTGTGACTTGTGCCATTGATTACCAAAAACAGTAGATCAGATCGAACGATCAACTACTACTTCATCACTAATCAGTAGTCCACCTCCCGCTTCAACGCCCATCGAGTGCCGACCTTTGTCTCTCATCTTTCGCAGATCGCAACCGGCCGCCGCGGTAGCAAACATCTCCTTCGTCTTCCTGACGCGTACACCCGAAAAAGGAAAAAAAAGCGGAATTATCCCCACTTCCACCTCCAGAGTCCAAACCTCCCCGTCCATGGCGACGGCGATCTTGATCCAGCCGCCACGCGCGGCCCTAGTCCTCCTTCTGCTCGCGCTGTCCTTCTCCCTCTCCCTCGCCGCCCACTTCGAGGGCTTTGACTCCAACGACCTCCACTCCGCCCACGCCGACGCAGCCTCAGCAGACGACGACGACGACGACGAGGGGCTCGACGTATTGCTCCCGCCGCCGCCGCCGCCAATCTCCCTCTCCACTTCATCTCCTTCCCCTCCCGTTACCACCACCTCCACCCCAAACCCTAACCCCGATCCAAACCCGACGTTGACTCCTCCGAACCCCACTCCGACGCTCGATCTCTGGGATGAGGACGAGTTCGAGGGCATCCCTGTGCCGGAAGTGGCCTCCTCCGACGAATCCACCACGCCGGCGGAAGTTGCCCCGTCAGATCCCACGGCTGATGCTGCGGCCGAGGCGGCGCCGGCTCCGCCAAGGCGGCCGGCGGAGCTGCTCCGCGCGTACACCGTCGAGATTGCGTGCGTCAGCTTCCTGATCTGCTTCGTGCTCAACTACTTCACCGGGAAGCGGCAGAACGAGGCTATCGCGCTTGCCTGGGCCACCAGGTTCGCCACCAGGGACTGCATCTTCGACAAGAACTTCAGCCTCCTGGGCACCGGCGACGGCAAGGACACGCCCCTCCTGATGAAGGAAGGGCAGGACGTGTATAAGTTCTACGCGAGCGGGAGGCGGTACTGCCAGGGGATGCTCGCCACCATGGAGATGCGCGCTCGGCACGACCTGCTGTCCAAGCTGGTGGAGCTGGTGTTCCCCAGGAAGGACACCATCACGTTCGAAGTGGTGATGAACGAGGAAGCCATGGACCACGTCATGTTGGCTGTGGCGAGGAAGAAGGCAGCTAAGACGATGCAGAAGGAGGAGAGGGATCTGCAAAAATTTGCTGGGGTTCTTACTGTGGCATCTGCTGGGAGGAGATGGGTTGCGGATGAGCTTGCGGTAGTGGCCGAGTCAAAGGAGGTTGCTGGGGATATGATTACTGAAGCCGTGCTAGACCAGGTGATGATTTAATCTTATTTATTTTTTGAAGTACTGTTTTTAGCTTCAGTGGAACTGGGTAAATGGTTTATTCTGGTAAGATTGTACAGATGATATAGTGAGATGTCCTGTTGATGTTGATTTTTTTATGAAAGTAATATATGTAAATTTCCTCTAAAACGAAATGGTATATATTGTGAATTATCATAGAATAATTTGAAAGTGAGGAAGGTGCAATATTCATCTTTCGAGAAACATCTCACTTCCTTGAATTATATCATTAATCACTACAACTTGGAATATGGATGAAAGTGTAAAGGAATTAAATTGTATATTGATAAGATTTTATTATTTTTGGGGAGAATTGGCACCAATTGGATTCTATTACTCCCTCCGTCCAAAAAGAATCAATTCCTTCTATGTCCAGATTCATAGCCAGGAATTGATTCTTTTTGGGGTGGAGGGAGTATGTTCATAACTATTCTTGTAACAACATTTTCCACAATATATACTAACTTATACTATTGTCAAGTAAATGCGATGATGGCTTGCATTAACATTTCGTTATATTTGTAATTTAATAATTGCAGAATGTAGTTTCACAATGATGACTTTTGCATAAGTTAGTGTTGATTTTGAACATGTCATATTTGTCTTGGGAAAGTTGGGTACTGTTCCTAGCTGTTACCTTTTGCGCATTTGGATAGGGAAAGACTGAAGGAGTACCTTGAATTTTTAACTGCCAGAGTTCTACCAAAGCCACCATCTATCTTTTTAATGACTGAAGTAACCCCAATTTCTTAATGCTATGATACAGAAAATTGGATGGAAGGTTTGGTAATTAAGGATCAACGTAGCTTTGCTCAGAATTTTGTCATAAGTTTTTTAGATGAATTTTGTCGTAAGCTGGCTCAGTATGATCTGCATGTCTTTAGTAAGACTGAGCAATGCTATACAGTGGCATACATCTATAATATTCTACAACCTGTTTCTCTGCAGGTCCTTGGTGACAAAGCTTTTGAGAAATTTGGGAAGTGGTTCATCTCACTTCATTTTTCAGATCAACTGGCAGGCTCTTACAAGAAATTTCTTTCTTTCAAGTTTGTACTGCCAGATGCAAGCAACATGGCCGAGATGACAAGATTAGTTGCTCTCGTGCCATACTACATTGATTTGGTCGGGCGTTACAAGCTCAGCAGCCATGTGAGTATTCTTCTCTCTCTTTGTTTTAAGTCAGTCATTTTTGGGTCAAAGTGACTAATACTTCTTATTCATGGTAATTGCAGGCTCGTTCAAAAACCGAAGCTGCAAGAACAAAAGCTGCCCAGGAGGCTTTCAGGGAACAACAGGGTCTAAGGCTGGAAGTCCTTCAAAGGAAAAAAGCTGAGAAGAAAAAACTTATGGAAGAGGCAGATGCCAAATTGAGCGCTGAGGCACTCCGCAAGAAAGAGGAAAAGGAAAGGGCTCGTCAGATGAAGAAGGCCATGCCCAAAGTTAAAATGCTCCGTTCCTAGTAACGTCAAGGATATATCATAGCATTGGCTTTAGCTATTCAGTTGCTGATTAGCTTATAGTTCAGTGCCTGCTAGACTCCTTTATGTTCGAATTTGGGCCATGAAATTTCCCTGCCCTGGGATCAAGCGTAAGTAAAGAGGTGAACAGAATCTTTTGCTACTGTTTCAGCTTGTCGCTTGTCGGGGGACTAATTTGAAACACTGAGCTATGCCCACTGCAGGCTGTTTTACTTGTATTAATAGACGCAGGCTGGAATGGCGTCAGGTTCTATTTGCCCCCACGATCGTTCATTTTAGTTCATCTGAATTTTGTTACACAGCAGCTCGTTTGTAAGACAACTCCATGACTTGCTGTGTAATGCGTTTATTATAGATACACTGCCAGAAACTCAAGTCTTACATCACATAATTTGAGTCGATATATGAGTTGATCTCATTTATGCATTTCTTCTAATGGTTGAAGCAGTAATAGCTGTTGGGATTATCGTATGCTGTGTTATGCAGCGCTGTTTGGCACAGCTAGTTAAAGTTTTTATGGAGCTGGGTATTTCTGGATCCAGATTAAGGTCGTTAGTTAGACATTTTTCTCACTTCCGTGTAAAACCAGATTATTGGATTTCTTTGTTCATAGTAAACTCTATTTTCTGGAAGAATTCTAAAGTTGGAGCCATACCAATCAGAGCCAAAGTGTTTACTAGTCGTCAGATAACGGGTTTGCCTACTTACTATGAGTGTGATTCAACATCTCTACGATAAATTTTGGAGAAAATTTGCGACTGAACACAGTGGTAAACGTTGCAAAAATGCAGGCAACTGCACCAGCGCAACAACTCTCGGCAGCACATCTCTCCTCTTCTTCCTGAATACTCTGGGCCAATCTGCCGCGCCTCCGCCGCGCGCCCCATCCGATGGAGGAGGTCCAGGCCGCCGTGACGGCGCACCTGGACCAGGTGTCGGGCCTCGTCCAGGCGCTCTCCTCCGAGCTCCGCCGCGGGATCGGGCCCGCCGCCGACGGCCTTTTCGCCTTCGTCCGCGACGTCGACTGGAAGGTGTTCTCCGATCCCCAAAAGCGGAGATTACCGATTTCCAGCCGCCGCCTCCTTGCTCTGTTACTGATGATTTGCGTACCTTGCGCTTGTGCCTCTGAGGCTGTTTCAGGAGCCATGGCTGATTTGCTTGATGGCGTTCCACCTGATTCTGTTGCTCACGGCCGTCGGGTTGAGGAAGAACGCCAACTTCCAGCTCTTCTTGCTGTTTCTTGCTTGTGAGTTGTTATCTTCTTTCTTTTGCGCTTGTTCAGTATGTTTAGGACTAATAACATTGTCGATTTGTCGTCGGGGAAGAGAGGCTAGGGTTGGATATGGAGTGACATTTATCCTTGCCATGGGAAGGTTACAACTTTGAATTAACGCAATATTAATCAACGAAAGTTTGGTATATGAGGATATTGTGAGTTCTTTTGATATTTCAAGTTTCGATTGGAACAATACTTAATTCAGGTGTTAGTGCAATGCAGTATTTAGTCCCTAATACTCTGGTGCAATCTGCCATTTGTTGATTTGTATAAACCCAAGCATGGCAAATTGGGCCAACAGCAATTAACTATTTAACCGGTTTAGTGTATTTGCTCTAACTTTAGCACATACAGCATTCCCCTAAATGTTGCTTTGAGCACAAAAAGTTAAGAACTAAGGTTTAACAGAAATGATCACTGAACGTTTCTAAAGATGTTATGTCTTGGCGGTTGGCACAACACAGATATCCATGATATTACAATGCAATTCGGATAATGGTTTGAATTGGAAAGGATGTAGCAAAGTTATGTCAGGAGGTTATAACTTGTAAAAGTATGAGGCTATATGAAACAGAGGGAACACACTATAAACTATCGACATTTTATACTGTCAATAATGCAGAATTAGATTATTCTTAGTGTCTGCCAGTGTGCCACTCAAATTCACTTCTTACTGTCCACTACAGAGCTTGAGGTTGCCGCTATTGTGAATTTCTATAATTGGTATCTTCTGATATTTGGAAGAAAACAACCGATATCTTAAAAGATTAGGTGGCAGTAAATTTTCTAGAATCAAAACCTGGTTATTTGATTTGATCAGTCTAAATGGTTCCATGATTGCATATCTGCAGATTCAGGAGTTTATCTAGCTGAAAAGATAAATAGCTATATGGCAGAGCACTGGAAGAGCATTGCCAGACGAAATTACTTCGACCATGCTGGAGTTTTTATTTCTGTCGTCTGGTCTGGTCCCCTTATATTCATATCTATGATTATTGTGGTTAGTGAAAGACCTTGCATGCCCTGTCGTTAAAGTCACTACTAATTATTTAGTGTTATGTTCTATCTATTTGCAGCTCAGCTTGTATTTATATTGAACTCTTTCTTACTGCTCCAGGTTAGCTCCCTTGTTACATTATGTCGGCTGATGGTGAAATGGAAGAGAGCAGAACTAAGGCATCGGGCTCAGCTTGCTCGTGACAAACAGGATTGACTGAAACGTTCCTTAGTCTGGTAGAAAAAAATGATTAGACATTTGCCTTCTAGTAATGGTTGAATCTCTTGAGGATGCCCAAGAATCAAGAATTGTAACTGCTTGGTGTTTTCAGTTGCTTGTTAGTAACTTACTATATCGGTTATATTCTGGTAGTCATGAACTCTAGTAAGAGATAAAAATACTACTGCATCAATACTGGACCCAGTATCTGATTTCATCAACGTTTTGGTTTAGTAGCTACGACCATGGATGTGTAATTTTATTTAAAATCGATTATGATAAATTGCAAACTGCATCTTGGTGCTAGCTGTATTTTCTGTGAACTTATACATAGTGATACCTCTTATAGTTATAAACTAAATAATGACGAGTTAGCGGGGATACCGTGGGTGGATACAATTCCATCCCTACCTCTGCACAGAAGTTTCACATAGCTAAATCCCTCATTGATCCCCTATAAACATTGTAAATGTAGTTAGAATAACAAAGAAATGCAGAATAGGAGAAATGCAGAACCAGAAAAATACTGGGAGATGTTTAGTAATTCCAACTACAGAAAATTAGAGGAATTGAATCATTGCATGACAGTATGCTACACCTATATATTTTATTTTCTTAGGCTCTGATACACAAATATGAACTTAACTGGTTGTTGCCAGCATTTTACATACTACACGTGAAACAAATGTGTATGTAGTGTAAACATAATTGCTTTAGTTTCTTAACCATTTAGCAGGCAAAAGAATTCCTGAACTTTTTCCTAAACAAGATAAAACCCAGGGTACCAAGCAAAGGCCAAGATGTTACAAAAGCAATGTAAGCAAGCAAACAAACAGATCTCCCCTGCGATTGAATGACCTGGTTAATGGATTTCTTTACAGGAGCAATAGCATCCTGGATTTTATCTATGTTTTGTTCTGGCTGTTCCTGTGATCCTACAGTGCCTTGGGCTGGCGTCACATTCTCTTGTGAGCTGTTACCATCAAACTCGTTCTGTATTTCTGTGGCAATTCCATTCTGTTGCACACCAACCATGCCATTACGGAGTTCCATTTCATTGGAAATAGGATTATCCAAGTCACTATTGTTGGTATCATCATTTGTCACCGCAGTTACCATCCCATCTTCCATGAAATTCACGTATGGGCTTTTATCGATGGCTGATTCCAACGAAGTGTGCAAACTGTGTTCTTGTGCCTGCATTTAACTACATGTTATAACATGTGTTCCTGCTATCATAAGCCCATTTGCGATTTAGTAATCACTACCTTTTGCCGATGCATGCAGGGGCTATCATGTAGAGCAAGTAGAAACTCAGAAACAACTCCCACCCACCTACCAAAGATTCATATAGATAACACACTGAATTAATCACTATTCGATGATAATGTATATTGAAGAAACATCACAAGTGAAAAAAGAGGTGTGAGTGGAAAGCGGATTGAAGAATTGTCTTTTATCACCGCCCAATTATATCCCCGCACAAAATATAGTTTAGGCGCTTGCACCTCCAAATACAGAATTGTTGTGTTCATAAATGTATATTACTTCTATTTATCAAAAATGTGCTAGAAATTGTCAACTTCAACTAAAACAAAGCTTTCCCCAGGAATTGCAATTCCTTACAAATATCTATTTGCAAGTTTCTTAGACCACGAACAGAAAAAGGTAATGGCGCTTCAGTCCCTGCTACTCGTAGGGGCAAACAAACATACCACAGCTTTCCAACAGTTATCCCTTGAAAAAAGGCCAGATGGCCACCGTTATGTGTAGTTGCCAAAACAATGTTTTTGTTTGCCCTGAATCACACACTGTGGACCTCATCAATGCACAATAAAACTTTAGGATGGTGATCTTTTGAAAGAAAAATAAGGTTACCTGCATTCATCCCAGGGAATGGCCTCCCTTGTGCAAAGGGGGTCATCGAAAGCACTGATACAAAGCAGGGGCACTGACATGTTACCAATGTAATTAGCACTGCTGCATCGACGGTAGAATGTGTTCACTGTCTGACAAATTTATATGGATGCAAGTTACAGGCTTGGTGTTAAAAAAGGGTAAAGAGGCTTACTGGCAGCTCAATTTGAATTTTGTTTACTTGTTACAAAATTAGATTTGATGCCCTAGCTTATGGTCAATTCTGATCCCATCCCGTTCCAAATCAAAAGTGATAAATTAATTTGGTCCATTTATGTTTCAACCAAACAATTGTGTGTTGCTTTGCCTGTCCACCTCTACCTTCAAATGTAATGATCACCAAAGTTTGTTTGTTATGTCGTACTAAAGAACAGTGCAATGCTATTTGATCAAACTCATGATATTAAGCAATGCTAAAATATTTAGCTTGCTTTGGCTAAATGAAGTGCAGGTACTAGCATTACAAAGAATACCTCATATTTTGCAACCACACAAGTGGCATGGCGGTCGAATTCCCTGATAGATCGTGACTGATAAAATGAAACAGAAGATGATAGGATAAGTACAAATTTTGTGTAACCAGCTAATTAATTTATTAGAAAAGTTATCTACTGTAGCTTCTGTGAACTACAATATATAACCCTTTTTTTTATGGAAACTGAAACAACACCCAATACTTTGTCAAGGTTCACAGGGAAAGTTACAATGTACAGACAATATATGCATTAGATAATAGATCAACAAGGTCTGTCAGTCAACATTCCTTTCTAATATCTTCCCAGTTAGCGAGTCTTGCCAAGACGGGTTGGTGTCTGCAAAAACAGAATGGGAGGAAAACTCAGCAGTTGAGTACAAATAAAAAGTACATTCACCATCTTTGGCTGTCATTATGAAGCATGGGCTTATACTACATCTATTGCTCTGGATGATGGTGCAAGGCCTAAACTTTTTATCAGGACGTTTGCAAATTCAGTATATTATGTATCAATCAAATTCATTAACATTGTAAGAAACTACAAAAAGTAAAAAAAAAGTTAATGCAGATGAAAAACGGTTTAATGGTCTGAATGTAAACATGTACGTCAAGTTATTGTCCTCTGATCAGATGATCAGTAAATGGAGTGTACATTCTGCAGTTGAGGCACTTGTACTAGTGCTGCAATAATTTGCTACAGTACCTAATATCTTCTTACGGCACAGATCAGTTACAGATCACAATATGAAATACCCAGATTACTCCAACTATCACATAACTATGAGAAAATTTCTTCAATGTAGTCTGGACCTCACTAGAATAGTCGAGTGCCTTAACAGTTGAGCTAGCAACAGCTATTTGCCCTTCAAGTATTAACTCACAAGTTTAAGCAACAATTCATCAGAAAGGTCCAAACACTTCCTTAGGGTTCAATGGGATTGGAAACTCACCAGTCACCATCAAAGCAAAGCCTTAAGGGTATGTGGTCTACAGTAATTTCTCAATGGTAAGAAGAAATCCAAAGTACAACCATTCAGGAAACATAGCCTTCATATTTACTCATTTAATCATTTCTCGGTTGACCGGAAGCAGAAGTTCTTAACTGGAAGTCTGTTCGCGCTGGAATCTCACGTGCCCCGGCGCGAACACATCGACACCTAGGTCTGCTTAGCTCCAGTGCAGGTCGGTCGGCTTCTCTCCGTGGCTCGAGGTACGCGCGTCGGGGACCATAGGATTCGATCGGTTCCGGCGCAACGGTACGGCTACGGACGTGCCAATCAATTTAACCCTCCAATTGATAGGAGGTAAGACGAACAGATCCGTCGGACGATAGACCGATACAGGCGTTCGCTATCGGCTGGCTGCCGATAAGATCGGGATGGCCATCGGCCGCGTCTGGAAGGCCCTTCGCTATCGGCTATTTGTCGATAGGAATCGGGAAGCTCTTCAATCGGCTGAGGAGCCGATGTGGATAGGTGTCGACGAGAGATCAGCCTTAGCGTCGATGGAGGAACCGGGGTGTACTCAAAGGATAGCAAAGTGTACAGGATCCCTCCGGATAATCGACGAAAGCCGCAACGGTCGTTCATCGGCTGAAAAACCAATGAAGGCACATGCGGACTGGTAAAGAATCGTATTAAGAGGCAAGGGCTACAAAGCCGATGCCGCTCCGGATATGACAGCACGAGACCCGTCGCTCGCCGTGACAACGCCATTAACACTGAACCTCGAAAATCGGACCTAACCGAGACAATGCGAGGCCGAGGTCAACAGCGATGATATGGAGGACGCCGGATCGGCTGTGCTGAAGCAAAGATAGGAACGAACGCATTGGCTAGCTGAGCCGATGAGGGGACACCTCTCTGAAGGCGGTTGCGTATCGGCTAGGAGACCGATGCGCTCGGCGTGGTGCGTCAAGGGAAATCTCTAAAGACCTGGCGCGTATCCGTTGAGGAGCCGATACGCTGGGCGTGAAGCTCAGAGCATGGATAACTCATCGGCTAGCACTCCGATGATACGCCGTGCAGAAGACTATAAACCTAAAGCTCAATCTACCGTCGGTAGCCCCGTAGTTTGAGCCTAACGATGCAGCACGAAATTGATAACGGCAGAGAGAACTTAACAGGCTGATAGGCCCTGCACGGACGTGATGCGATACATCTGATTGGCCTAAGAGATCGAACCTAACCGATGCAGCCTTCGACAGATTAGAACATATCGAGATAGTGGCGGGACTTACCCCTTCACCGGAGATCGGACTTAACCGATACAGCCCCGCGTCGAGAGTCAGAACCTGCCGGTAAACACTTAGATGAACTAGGGTGGCGATGCGCCGAAGTTGTATATTGATCGAGAGATAGATTACATGTCTCAAGGGGGTGTATATTTATACCCTGGATTTATAGAGTCCAACGCGTTTACAACCATCGCATGTTATTTCCTAACAAAAATAAAGGAAAATATCTCTAAAGAAATTAACTAACTAAACCTTCCTAATTAGATAAGATTATAATTTACAAAGATAAAATACCCTGCCATGGATTCCACGGCTCCTCCGTAAACTCGGTCTTATCTGGATAGTCTTCCAATCTGAACCGAGTCTTCCTTCACTACAATCCGATCGGCTTCTTCACTGTAGTCATCGGACACCTCTCAGCCGATCGGCTTTAGCACCATCGGACTGTCCAGATTTTGGCATTAACACATGTCCCCTAATTTCAAAGTATGAAGACTCATGCTTCAAAATTCTCTTTCTCAGGCCTCCAATGCTTCGATGTCTCCTCTTTTCCTGATAACCGGCTCTCGTAAGCCGATACTACATGCATCAGATGTGCTAAACTGTTGAACTCTTGTGAAGAAAATTTTCATCTTATGTGACTTGACAATCCCTGGAAGGCCAATCAGCTAATTGTTCATTGCTCAGAATAAGACTATAACATCGACTTCTGATGCCCTAGCAACGTTGGATGTATTCTAGAACTGACTCATTAGGCCTCTGTCTAACCGATGTCAAATCTAACAGTCTCATTTCTTAAATCCCAGTAAAGAAATATCTATGGAATTGCTGCTCCAAATCGGCCCATCCTTTAATCGAGATCATTGGTAATGAAGAAAATCATGCAAAGGCCGATCCAGAGAGGGATAATGGAAATAGACGGACTCTAAGAGCTTCCTCGGCCGATGCTTTCCCACACTGTGCTAAGAATTGGCTGATGTGCTCTATTGTAGATATGTTGCCTTGCCCTGAAAATTTTAAAAAATTTGGTATCGTGTATCGGCGAGATATTGGAACTCTATCAAACCATTCTGGATAGCCTTCTAATTTGGAAACAAGTCTTCCTTCGCTACAAACCGATTGGCTTCTTCACTATAGTTATCAGACACCTCTCAGCCGATCGGCTTTAGCACCATCGAATTGTCCAGATTTTAGCGTTAACACATGCCCCCCAATTTCGGAGTTTGCCAATAGACTACGAAATTTTGAGCCGTTGGAACCAGGATGACCTGTTAAAACTCACAGATTAATTGGCTCATATTTCTGCCTAGGTCACTCCGCCTCTATAAAATATCTCTTCGCCTCATCCTTCTTCCACACACTTCTTCCCCATCAGAACCCCAAACCTCGACGAACTCCGACGACTGAAGGCGAACTTCCGCAAATTACTTCATCGGCTACTACTCCTTCTTCCTCCGTGCGATGGCTTCTACACACGTAATCCCTCAGGTAACTATCATCTGCTCTTCCATCCTATATCTCACACAAATCTTTTTCATCTCGTCTTCTCATCAGTAGTCGGGTTCTTGTTTACTGTAGGATCTCAAGAGTCAGATTGCCATCCCGATTTCCGACCGCCCTGATCACTTCTATCTTGGCCCTATGGGTAGGGAAGATCCGACTAATTTCATAAACTCTGAAATAGAAAGGATCCTATTCAAAAACTCATCTATGGCCATCACCGATTGGGCTAACAGCTTCAGATTTTGGCCTAGTAAACTCCCGGGTTGGAGAAACTGGTATTTCAGGGTTTTCGCCTCCAAAAAGTATTTCTGGGAGGACTTGGAGATAGACCATTGTATCAACCTCTCTTTAGCCAATATGAAAAAGAATGAACCTTTACTTGCATCGGCCTCTTACTTTTGGTCGGATATCCTGAATGCCTTCATATTTAGGCATGGACCAATGACCCCCACTCTGATAGACGTTACCATGTTGACTTGCCTCAACACCACCCACTACATAAACCTGTTTATCCTCAGATTTAAACCCACTCATCGGCTGAACACCAAGAACGTCGGAGGTTCAACTCCGGCCATGTCGATGAGCGTGAACACGTAGCATTCTTGAATCTCTGGTTGGAGGGGTTCGTCTTTGGTGGTTCAACTCTTGGTCCAACAACCAATATGCAGTGCTTGGCAGAGCTCCTGGCCGATTAACGCCATATCCCACTGGGGCAATATCTTCTTGGAGCTACTTATCAACTGCTCCATCAAGTGACGAACAAGCTGTCGGTAGGCCAACCAGTCGGACATATTGGTGGTCCCTGGTGGTTCATATAACTCTGGTTAAACGTCTACACCCCCAGAGTTATCGCCAGGTCCCCTTTCCCTTCTATGTCATATCCGACTGACTACCCAGAAGAAGATGAGGCCAGCCGACGCCGATGTACATCTCTGGATGAAGCCACATCAGCTCTTCCTGGAAGCAAAATGACCCCTCCCGGACTCAGCTAGTGGTTTAAATGTTTCTACTATGGCTTCACTAAAGAGGTCACCATCTGGTTTGCATACGAGGATGACTTGTCTTTCAAAATGCCTTCTAGTTTTCACCTGATAAATTCCTTAGCCAATGAAGAATCAAAGACAATCTTCTTATCATCTATAACTCCTAATCTTCTGTCGACTGGATTTTTATTGGAACGATCCCAAAATCCATCATACGAGTTTTACCATACTTTGGTTGGTGCTCGTCAGTTGGGCTTTGGCTATCTCCCCATCGGCTTGTTCTTTATTGGCAAGCTCCAAGCCCGAGGAGAAGTAAAAAGTGGCTTGGAGTACGATCGGTTTAGGTTGATAGTATCATCCTTGTCCTTAGGGACTGTCTCCACCTTCGAGCCCTGCATATCCAACACCAAACTTTTTGCTTGATGATGGTCAGAATGGGGAAGACACCTATTCATTCTATCGGCTGAAAATTACTGCCTGCGTCTCAACCCCGAATATGTGGAATCCGATGAAGAGGTAACCTTTCTCCTTGCACTATCTTTTCTTCATCGTATTGAATTTTAACTGTGTCTTGATTCCCATGATTCCATAGGCTGGCGACAAAGATTCACCTATGACCAGCGCAAGTGGTCGACTGATTATTTATCAACTTCAATCGGCCAGATCCATCCTTGGACAAGGTGCTCCACCTCTATCAACTCTCCTCCGAGTGTCACGAACACCAGGGCTGAAGCGCAAGAAACCGGTTACTTGGACGGTTTCTAAGAAACACAAACTCGACGCCGATGTCGCCATCATCACATCAGCCTCGCAAAGCCCTTCTCCCGCGGCAATCCTGACTTCTGCATCTCTATTGGTATGTGTCAGCATCAATTCTTCTCCGTTGCTTTCATCTTTATCCTAAAACCTTTACTTTGCAGCCTGAACCATCAGCTCCTGAAGTCCAACCACTGGACACTGTTACCAGGGCTGAGCCGATGATATCCTCAAAAGTCATGGCATCTATACCTCAAACTGCCCAAATCAAGCTGATACCCGCATAATCGCTCAAACTGCTCCCATTGTATCCCAGGTACATCCATCCTACATATTATTTTTCTTGACTTATGATCCCCATATTTACTAATGTTATCGTGCAGTCATTAGCCGATCTGTTTTCTTTCGACATCGGCAAATAATTGGAAACAGAGAAAGATTCAGCCACCAGCGCAGCGATTGAACCATCTTTACCAGCCGATGCACGCGAGCAGTTATCAGATATTATGCATCGGCTGGAAGTTCCAATTGACTCGCTGGTGGAAAATTGCGGGCCGATCTGGGGAAGACTTGCTGAAATCGAACATCTTCTGCCTGAGGAACTGACCAACGCACTCACGCTTGCTGCCTACTTGGAATTCCAAATGACCCAGCTGATCGCATCAAGACGACGCATAGCCGATCGCGTTGAGCAAAGCAATCTGGCTCACAACGATCGGCTAACTGCCCAAAGCGAAAAGAAAAAGCTTGATGAAATGTCAGCTGACCTTCAACGCACCAACACCAAGCTTGCCCTCTTGAAAAAACGAGAAGCCGATTTGATGGCGTAACTCGACAAAATTTGTGACGACATCAACTCCACCGAGTCCCACCTCATCGGCCTACCAAAATCAATCTAAGATTAAGAGGCCAAGGTAGCAGACCAAATACGTCTTGCAGTTCATCGGTATAGAAACTTGAAGACCATCCCTGGATCAGATGAGGATGACATTCGCGCCATCAATGAAATAGATCAAATCCATCTGCGCGCGATCGAGGCCATTAAGAAATTCTTGTAAAATTTTAGCCTCGGAAAAAAACCCAGATGTCATCCTGAACATTAACTATTTGCAATAGAGTTCAACCAGCTTAATCAACAAAAGTTGTATATACATATCCCCTAACGGCGATGTCTAAACGATATCGGCCATCCGTAACCGATATAATCATATTGGCTTTCGTATATTAGAAATCGGCTACGCCTCAGTTGATTTACGCAAACAGTATCATTAGCCGATACCACTTCTGAGAGCTTATCCATCTTAAAAAGAAGAAATCGGCTATGCTCAGTCGATTTAGACGTCTTTCCAATTGGATGATCATTCTCTAGACTTATCATCCCAAGATCCAATTGGTAACTTCCAATGCATTGGCATCTTCTCTTTTCCTGATAATCGGCTCTCGTAAGCCAATACCACATGTATCAGATGTGCTAAACTGTTGAACTCTTGGGCAGAAAATTTCCACCTGATGCGACTCGACAACCCCTGGAATGCCAAATCAGCTAGTTGTTCATAGCTCACAACAAGACTATAACATCGGCTTTTGATATCCTGGAAACGTTGGATTTATTTTAGAACCGACTCATTAGGCCTCTGTTTAACCGATGTCAAATTTGATAGTCTCATTTCTTGAATCCTAGTATAGAAATGTCCATGGAACTGTTGCTCTTGATCGGCCCATCTTTCAATCGAGTTCGGTGGAAACAAAGAAAACCATGCAAAAGCCGATCCAGAGAGGGATAATAGAAATAGACAGACTCTGAGAGCTTTCTCAGCCGATGCTTTCCCACACTGTGCTAAGAATCGGCTGATGTGCTTTATTGTAGATATGTTGTCTTGTCCTGAGAATTTGGAGAAATCTGGTATCATGTATTGGCGAGGTAATGGAATTCTATCAAACCATTTTGGATACGAGCACCGATACATAACTGTTTGATCTTTGGGCTTGATACCAAATTATTCTTCCACCGTATCCACAATTCTGGTTAATCAATCCTTCTCCCTTACAGTATCTTCCTGATCATGTGGAGGTGGATATGGTACTTGATTCTGCCTATGATATTCTCCATAATGATTCCTCTGAAAGAATTCCGGAGGTACCTCCTGTCGTTGCCCCTCGAATCAATCTTGTATTGGTGGATACATATTTGCCGATAGGTCCTTGTTTTGCCAAGTTTCCTCCGTCTCTATCGGCAAAGACACATGATCCTGATTAGGCTCTTGAGCTGATGATTCTTGTATTATCTTCTTGATCAGATCTTATAATGTATCCATCCATACTCCTAATGGATTACTGAATATTTGATAAAATGCTTCGTTGAACATCTCTTGCAATGGCTTAGAAAAATTCATAGGTGTTGAATGACCTAATTCCTTCATCAAAACACATTTTGGTAACTGTGCTTTTTAAATCGGCCCTTGTTTAGTCATACTGAAGGATTCCAAACAGAGCTTCTAAAAGTTGTCCATGTTTTACTCTATATGCCGCCTCTGGTCTTTATTCAGATTCTCCATGGTAACTGGAACTATAATCTTCTTATCGGCTTCATCTTCAAACGAATATATCTTGAAATCAACCTTTTCTTTAGACATATTGACAGCAAGATGCCCTCGGATTGATGAGTAAAAATCTAACTTCTATGGCACTTGTAAAGTCCCGCTGGTTGATGAATGGAATTATACCACCAGCCGATGGACAGTCTTCAGGTTTCTCCAGTCGATGAATGAAATCCCGTCCAATCGGCTAATGAATGAAGATTTCTGCCCTATCGGTTGATGAATATAGTATGGTTCTTATCGGCCGATGAATGAAACCTTCGGTCCCACTAGGCGTGCTAAAAAATATGCTTGCACCGAGATCTCACACGCGCCCTGGCGCAAACACGCCGACGCCTGGGAGGTTTGCTTAGCTCCAGTGCAGGCTGATTGGCTTCTCTCCGTGGCTCGAGATACGCGCACCAGGGGTCGTGGGGTTCGATTGGCTCCGACACGTCAATACGGATGCGGGCATGCCAGTCAATTTGACCCTGCAATTGACAAGGAAGTGAGACGAGCAGGTCCGTCGGACGGTGGACCGATACAGGCACTCGCTATCGGCTAGCTGCCGATTGGATCGGGATAGCCATCGGCCGCGCCCGAAAGACCCTTCGCTATCGGCTATTTACTGATAGGAATCGAGACGCTCTTCAATCGGCTGGGGAGCCGATGTAGACAGGTGTCGATGAGGGATCAGTCGTAGAGCCAATGGAGGAACTATGTACTCAGAGGATAGCAAAGCGCACAGGATCCCTCCGAATAGCCGACGGAAGCCGTAGCAGTCGTTCATCAGCTGAAAAAACCGATGAAGGCACATACGGACTAGCAAGTAATAGTATTAAAAGACACGGGCTGCAAAGCTGATGCCGCTTCAGATATGACAGCACGAGACCCATCACCCATCGTGACAGTGCTATTAACATCGAAACTCGAAGATCGAACCTAACCGAGACAGTGTGAGGCCGAGGCCAACAGCAATGATACGGAGGACGCCGGATCGGCTGTGCTGAAGGAAAGACAGGAACGAATCCATCGGCTAGATGAGCTGATAAGGAGACACCTCTCTGAAGGCGGGTGCGTATCGGCTGGGAGACCAATGTGCTCGGCGTTATGCGTCAAGGGACACCTCTAAAGGCTAATGCGTATCGATCGAGGGACCGATGCGCTGAGGAAGCTCAGAGCATAGATAACTCATCGGCTAGCACTCCGATGATACGCCATATAGAAAACTATAAGCCTAAAACTCGATTTACTATCGGCAATCCCGTAGGTTGAACCTAATCGATGCAGCACGAAATTAACGACGGCAGATGGAGCTTAACAGGCCGATAGGCCCTGCACAGACGTGATGCGATACGTCTGACCGGTCTAAGAGGTCGAACCTAACCGATGTAGCCTTAGATGGAGCAGAACATATCAAGATAGTAGCGGGACTTACCCCTTCGCCGAAGATCGGACTTAACAAATGCAGCCCCGCGTCGAGAGCCAGAACCCACCGCTAAACACCTAGATGAAGGGTGGCGATGCGCCAAAGTTGTATATTGATCGAGAGATATATTACATGTCTCCAGTGGTCATATTTATACCCTAGATTTATAGAGTCCGACGCGTTTACAACCATCGGACGTTATTTCATAACAAAAATAATAAAAAATATCTCTAAAGAAGTTAACTAACTAACTAAATCTTCCTAATTAGATAAGACTATAATTTATAAAGATAAAATATCCTGCCATAAAGTTCACGGTTCACGACTCCTCCACAAACTTGGTTTTTATCTTAATAGTGTTCTAATTTAAAACCGATTCTTTCTTCGCTACAAACCGATCAGCTTCTTCCCTGTAGCTATCGGACACCTCTCAGCCGATTTGCTTTAGTACCATCGGGTTGTCCAGATTTTGACGTTAACATGTTTCCACCGCGCTGGCCGTCGTCGTCATCGCCGACCACACCGCGGCGGGGCTCCACTCCGGGTGCACGGCCTTATCAGCGCGGCCACCCTGGACGCGTGCGGACACGACATGGACGTGCCTGAGATGACTTTGAACCGGCTGTACAGCTGTTGGTTCCCAACGGTGGCGACGCTGACGTTCTCTGGCCGCGAGGAGAGGATGAGAGAGCCCGGAGCGAGCACGTCGGGTTTGAGCACCGTCGGGCAGCTCGCCGACGGGCCGCGCGAAGAGTACGTCGCCACCACCCGCGCCGGCTTCGTGTCCAGGATGGTCACCACGAACTTTATCGACGCCTTGGGCGGCTCCTCTGGATGTACTGCAGCAGCGTGGGGCCGTCCTGCGGGCTCAATATCACACCGGGGAAGGTGAAGTGCTCGGAGACCTCGCTGAACGAGTCGTTGGAGAGGAACAGCCCGGCGCGCTCCTTGGCGTCCTGCACCGCGAAAATGGCAGCGGTAAGGGAGTCCGTGGCGTCGCAGAGCACGACCTTGTCGCGGTTTCTCGCGACCGCCGTGTCCTTGTCGTACGTGTTGAGGAAGATGAGGCCAGAGCTCGCTATGGTTCTTGGGTTTGGTCAACTTCGTCTCCCTATCCAACAAATCTAAGCATTGGATGATACACTTCGACGGTTGGGCAAAAAGCTAAATTACGAGCTCTAGCTATATTTCCTAGCCTACAATAGCATGGCCGAGTACGAGGCCTTATCCATGATCTTTATATCACCATTTCGCTTAGTATTCTATGATAGTGGTTTATAGAGCCTCACAACTCATTGTTAATCAAGTGATGAAGGACTAGTCTTGCATGGATGACAATATGGCGGTCTACTACCAAGAGGTTCACAAGTTGAAAGATAAATTCAACGGATCGAAGTTGACTTATGTCCTTCAGAACAACAATAATGACACCAACCAACTCACCAAACTTAGCGCCGAACAAGATCTAGTGCTGACTGGAGTTTTCTTGGAGCTACTCCACACACCATCTACAACCACACACATGGTACCTAGGAACACCGGCACCACGGAGCAAGCTAGCCATGACATCATGATAACAAAGCCTAACTGGTGGACTCTCCTCTTCAATCACCTCATCCACAACAAGCTTCTTGATGATAGGGCTGAGGCTGAGAAAACAACTTGCCAAAGCTACAGTTACACGGTCACCAACGGCGAGCTCTATTGCAAGGAATCCTAAGGGGTCTTAATGCGTTGCATATCCTAGGATGAAAGACGCAACCTTTTGCAAGAGATCTACTTGGGTCTCTACGGGAACCATGAGAAGGCCAGTCTTCTAACCCCTAGTTACTCAGAAATATAGGGCATTCTCTACCAATAAGAAACCGAGGAACATATAAGATATAGAGATTGTATGCTCTGTACTAAAGTTGATATGTGATATGTGGGATCAATGAAGAAAATGTCATACTTTGTTAATATAAAAAAGATACATAGAATACATACAAATTGTACCGACTACATGTAAAATTTTCGTAGTTGGTCGATGTTATAAGAGCTTGTTAATTTGTAGTATTCATCATTGGCAATTTTGTATGCTCTTGGTTATAGCATTCAGATCATCTTGTAGGAGCCTTCTCACTTGAGAGATGGCTTGTTTTGTCCATCTTGGTTTTGAACCCTTCTTAGGATGTAATCCCCTATGATGAATGAGTGAGCTTGGATGTGTTTTTCATGACATCAATGAAATGCCTGCTGATATCGTGTAGCTCGTAAAGCGACACATTCTCGGTGTTCCTTAAGCAAATTAATATCATCTACATGTCTTCCATCCTGTTCCTCATTGGATCATGCTTTTACTCTAGTAAACACATGGCGAAGCTCTGAGGGGAGCATTACCTCGGATCCATAAGCTTAGAAGAAAGGAGTCTCCTTTGTGGTCATCATCAGTGTTCTGCGCATGACCCATAGTACTAAAGCTAATTTCTTGACCTAGGGTTTGTCACAGGCCATGAGCCTATCATATACACGAGTCTTAATTCCTTAAAGCACAACACCGTTTACACGTTCGTCTTACCCATTTCTCTAAGGATGTGAAACTATGGCAAAGCAAATTTTGACTCCAAAATTGATGCAGTAATCTTGAAAATCACCGCTTGATGAATTTGATTGAATTTGATGGTAGTAAGTATATGATGCAGCTATTATCATTAAGTATACGATGAGAAAGTCTATATCGATAGTATACACCCTTAATGAATTTGATTGCTTCCTCATATTTTATTTTCTGTGTTGGTTCCACTTCATTTCACTTAATGAATTTATCTATAGCCATAGATACGAATTTATATTCACCCTAAGTTCGAGGAAAAAAGTCCAAGGGTGTCTAGCCCCTAGCATAAGAAGTACCATGACATGGATATATTCTTCAAGGCTTGTGGCAGCATCTTTGTGTACTTGTTATGAAACTTACAATTTTCGCCAGGTAACAAGCATCTTGTATGGCAGTGGGCTAGTAAAAACCTTGACGGAAACCTTATCGACTATAGTACACCATCTGGCAGACGATCCACAAATTCCCTATCAGTTAGGATCTCCATGCCATCTTCAAATGTGATGCACTTTAGTAGAATGCCATTGTGCACCCTTTTCTACAAGTCATCTCCTATCACATAATATAGTTTGGCTTGTTGAGCTAGCATTTCTATTGATGTGTCATTGTCTGGAACGGTGTTCAATACTAGATAATCATAAATAGGCATTCACCAATCATTATCAGTCTCAATATTGCCAGCAGTACAGTCGATCTTGTTTGTATCGGGATTAGATGTTGTCATATCTCCCATGTCCTCTGCAGTGGTGGGCAAGACTTCATCCTGAGGTATAGACAATGAGTTGTCAATACTTCTAGGAATGTGTCAGGTTTAATTGGTTCTTTTTTAAAGCTTGATGAGCTAGGTTTTTAACACCAAAATTATCCTTGTGATAAATGTGTTGTACTTCGAGGATGTCAAACCTTCACTTTAGCTTTCTAACTTCGGCTAAGTACTTTGCTAACTCAGGATTTGAGCACTTGTAGTGTTTGTGCACCTAGTTGGTGACCAGTTGTGATTCTTCTTTCACAATCAGTCGTTTTATTCTGAGTGCACCAGAAATTAGCAACCCTTGCCTTTAAGATCTTGCATACAGAAATGGCTAATGAGGTTTGTTTGGAATCGCTTGTCATCCATGTGATACCTATTGTTCCTCCTACTATAAACCCTCCTGAACAACCTTACCATGTATGATCAAACACAAGAACTAAACCTCTAGAGGAGAGGTGAATGGTAAGCTTACCAAAAATCAAAAACTTTTAATGCAATTAAAAGTTACCTTTGATTGATGAATTAATATTACTGTAGTCAAAATACTAGACTTTTCTAGATGTCGCTAGTTCAACTGCCCTTCAATAGTTGGTCTAATCGACACACAATTACCAATCTGGCTAGTAACTTGCTGTCGGTTCGACGACCGTGCTCCACCCGATCCAACTGCCACTAAGATGCTAGTCTAACCACCTGTAAGCAGAGAAAAATGATCTCAATGAAAATATCAAAAGTTAACAAAAATCTTTAAAGTATATCAACTTTATTATATCAATATGTGTCTATAAAATATATATAAAACACTTATTTCTCAACTTTTGATAAAACTCATAACTCAAGTCTAAACCCTAATTTTTTTTATCTTTTAAAAGCGATACTTTAAAGCCTAGGCCACCTATCTATTTATGCCTGTAGGTGGCTATAAAAAACAACGAATCCTAAAGAAAAAGGTACTCCAAATATCTTACGAAACCATATAGGTATACGATCTTTCTCTTTAAAAATTTAAACTCCATCTTTTTAAACTTAGACTCTTTTCGAATTTGACTTCAATATTCATACGCACACAATCCCACTTGTATGCCATATGATATCTTCACATTCACGTGCATTAATATCTAGCCTTTAGTATCCCGAGTGATCTCTCGATCGTTTCAGACATCAACTTCTTTTATGTCCATTTCCGATCTGTCACCGATAATACTCTTAAGACCTCGAGACTCACCTACAATGTAAAAATGAAAAAACTATATCTGAGCATAAGTTTTTTCAACTTGACTCATATATATTAGCACACAAATAATATATCATACACATATAAAATACATAGAAGACTTCTCTATTAAGAATTCACCGAAAAACATAAAAACAATCCAAAACCAACTTCTCGTCCGAGTCTACTGGTAAGACCATCGGGTTGGTCGGTCCGACCACACCCATGCCTGTGATCCAATCAGGCACTATGGTTCAATCTGAGCGTATTCATACAGAACCGTTCTAGACTTGTGTCGCACCTATGGTCTGATCGGCCTACAAGCCTAATCTAATCACGTGTAAAAAAACATTTTATTTAAAATTAATTTAATAAAATTTTGAGACAATTATTTATGAAATTTTTTTAAAGATTTCACATATCAAACACCATAGTGGTAGTAATAATTAATTGATAAAAAAATTGGTAAATCATCAAACGGAACATAGTTTGGGATACCTCTATCTTACCCAAGAATTGGTAACGCCATTTTTTTTCAAACGACTAAAGTCTTTGCCCACGATTTTGTTTTGTGCACGAGGATATGAACGATCAAAAGTCCAAACTGCCAGAATCGCAAGCATTCTCTACACAGCACTAACAGCAGTCAGCCGGCAAGCTAGAGCGTTCAACAACATGAATGGAAGACAAAGGCAACCACAGCCACCACCACACTCGCACAAAATTTACGCACCAACCGATCAACACGTATGGCAGAACCGGAGCAAACGACATGAACAAAATAAAAAACAGGTCACAGCGCTAGCTACAGGCCTGATGAGGCCATCGATCTCCCATGCTGCCTACTGCACAGAGCACAGTCGTCGAGTGAGAGCTAGCTCAAGTTCTCGTGAAATCTGGATGGCGTACTGGCAGCTGTAGTGGTGTTGCCCTCGTAGCCGCTGCTGTCGCCTGACTCCATCACCTGCTTCGCATATGTTCTTGCTCTGTCCATGGGGCTGCCCTGGCACGGCCTCCGAGTCCGACGATCCTGCAGTGTGGATAGGCAAAGACAGTGAATTTTCAGGTGATTAGAATACTGTTGTCTTTCAGGCATGAAGTCCAGGTTTCTGAATCTTCTGATGGCATGTAAAACGACAGATTGACGTAGAACAGTGGAAACATGCTACTCTGTTCACAAGAAATCTATTGTCAGCATCTTTGTGAACTACTAATGTTTATGCAGGTCGTACTGATTGTACCAACTAGGGGACTAAATTAGTTAATCAAGAGCAAAAGTAATCAAGTCTGACGTGGTGATCTCGAGGCCATTATATTCTTTTTCGAGATGACAGTGTAATTAACATCTCGTAGAGAAGTGCAGAGCACAGTCAGGTAACATGGCAGTAACATAATTTGATCTCGATCAGGCTGCAAAGAACAGTCGACCGAGGGTCAGACATGAAGCTTGCAATCAGAGCCAACAGTGTCCTATTTTAATCCTGATGCCCCTGCCCTTCCCATTTCTTAAAACTGAAATGCAGACGTGCCACCATTTTAATGTCAGCAAACATTTGCACAGATTAATCGGTAGCAAATACTATTTTAGTATCTTATCACGGTAACCCGACAATTGCGTGGATTCCATCATATGTAACTTGGGATTGGTTAACATGCATGTATAGTATGATCTGAAGAGCAAATGAGCAAATATGATTGACTTCAGAAAGATGTAAAGAACAACAAGGCTCACTTCTCGGTATGGGAAGTCATCGACTTCGAGCATATGGATGACATGCCCCATCTTCGGCCGCTTCTGCGAGTCGGGATCCACACACCTCAGTGCAACCAAGAGAGCCTTCTTCAATGCCTTGGAGGTAGGCTTCTCCGGTAATTTTGGGTCCAGAACAGCTTCATAGTCCCGGCGGCTCACCATATTCTTGAGCCATTCGACAAGGTTAACCTGAAATGCACCCACAGAAACTAAGGCTAAGAAGCACATTGTACACACATCATGAGCTTGTTTCAGTATTCAACCAGATGAAGAGCTAACCTCTCCTGGAGGTCTTGCGTAATCAACCGGGCTTCGACCAGAGATGATTTCCATTATCAGGATCCCGAAGCTGTACACATCGCTTCTCTCATTCAGCATCCCAGTGCTTGCGTATTCCGGTGCCACATAACTGCAAATGCAGAATCGATGGTCAGAGAGGCCTTAGTGTTCAGTACTCACAACTTACATTTCACCGGCCGACACAATTGAGAAGCTCACAGACATCTTACCCAAATGTTCCCATCACTCTCGTGGTGACATAGTTGCTGTCTGAACCGAGGAGCTTGGCAAGGCCAAAGTCCGAGACCTTGGGGTTCCATCTCTTGTCTAGCAGTATGTTGCTCGACTTGATGTCCCGGTGCACCACCTTCGGCTCCAGCCCCTCGTGCAAATATGTGATCCTGAATCATGTCAACCCCAAATTGAAATGCATCACAAATTCATAAAGCCAATCCAAGTTGCAAATTAAGATGCATCAATGCATGACGAGAAACTCGGAAGCATTGATAGTTCACCCACCCTTTCGCTGTCCCAAGCACTATGCTCATCCTGATGTCCCAAGACAAGGGGCTCACCGGTCCAACATCGCCATGAAGCCACTGCTCCAAGTTGCCATTGTCCACGTACTCATACACAAGTATCCTGAGATCACAGGCAAGAATGGTAGGCAGTAATGATCTGGTAAGAAAACTGCCAAAAAAAGAAAAGCAATTTGGCAATTGCGTGTACCGGTGAGCTCCCTCCGCGCAGTAGCCGAGCAACCTGACGAGATTCTTGTGGCGGACGCGGCCGATTGCCTCCACCTCCACCTTGAACTCCCTCTCCGCCTGACCCCTGCCACGAGCAGCAACAAGTGTGTGAAATGTTTTGTCAACAACGGACGGGGCCAAATAATGGCAATGGTACATGCGAAAAGATGCGATCTCTGCGGTCGCGGCAAGCACGCCGCACACCTGTTGTTGAGGAGGTTCTTGACGGCGACCTCGCAGCCGTCGGCAAGGACGCCGCGGTACACGATGCCGTAGCCGCCCTCTCCGACGACGTGCTCGGGGGCGAAGGCGGCGGTGGCCTCCTCCAGCTCCAGGAGTGTGTACCAGTGGCCGCATCCGAGGTGCGACACCTCGGGTCCCACCCCCACCGCCTGCGCCGACGCCGCCAGGTCGGACGGCACCGGGCCCACCTCCCCGTCGGCGTACGCAACCATGCGGCGGCCCTTGCCGGCTTCGATGTGCACGCGCTGCGACCCGTACACGGTGGAGCCCCCCAGCGAGTCGCCGTCGACCACCGCGCCGCCGCCCTCCTTGAGGAACGTTGCCCCGGCCTCGAGGTAGTGGCGGAGGGAGCCGACGTGGACGGCCACCTCCTGGATCTCCTTCGAGACGGGAGGGATGGTGGCGGGCGACAGCGGCACCGCCGCCCCCGGTTCCGCGGTCGCCCGCTTCGTGGGCTTGCACCTCCGAGACTGCGCGAGGTGGAACGAGATGACCGCGAGGAGGAGCAGGAACGCGGCCCCCACCGCGATGCCGACAAGCACCCACAGCCGCAGCCCCAGCACCGCCGTCCTCCGCGAAAGCTCGTTCCTCAGCACCGGCGGCGACGGCGGCGGCGGTGGCGACATTGCCGCTCCCGCACTTGCACCTCCTCCTCCTCTTACCTTGAAGCCACTCTAGCTGCTATAGGCTAATGGCCAAGCTACCAGCCTGCCACTGCATGGTAGTACTGCCACGAGCAGCTCTCACTGCAGCAGCAGCTGCTGCATATAATGGGAGGAGTGACCGACTGTCCGAGCGGCGAGCGCGGGCACGTGGGAGTGAAATCTGGGTGGCTTCTGTGGGCCCGGAAGAGTCAGTGGGAGTGACGCGCGGGGCACGGAAGGTTGTCCGTTTCTGTGCGCGTGGGCCCGGCCGGTACGTGGCATGGTGAAGCCTGGGTTAACCTGACACTAGAGTGAGTAATTAAGATGGGAGCTTGAGTTCCATGATTAATTACTCTCCTAGTCTCCCACTGTTCCAGTACTAAATTCCATTTGATCCACCTACCACAAAAGTCAAAATGTGTGGTGACATACTAGGAGGTTAGTTACGCCGGAGTTAAAAATTATGCGCTACTGTGGGATCGTACTTCGCCGAGCGTACGTTCTGCTCGCCTTTCCGGGTGGGCACGAAGTCACGAACAGGGCAGCACGTGAGCAGTTTGGGAGGTCCCTCGTGTGCGTCCAGATTGATCTGGACCGTCCATCGGTCGATCGGATGGATGGCATTGGCTGAAGGGGATGAAAGGATCGCATGATCTCCTTCGGTAACAGCGATGGCAGGGGAATCTCCGGCCCTGGCTAGGATCTCAGGCTACGGCAGGTTCACAACGGAAAACGGTGAAAATTCACTGTAGTTTATTTACACAAGCTAGTCTGAAGATGTGCGGTGTAGGGTCTGGATGGCGACGGAGTAGGAGGATAGGGAGAGACGTGGCAAAATGGTGGACGACAGTGGAGGGCACATAGGAGAGATCGTCATTGGCATGGAGAAGTGAACAAGGGGGAGAGCAAGACGAGAGGTGTGGATGTTGCAAAGATAGAAGAAAGGGGGAAGGACAAGGCAATCAGTGGCCGGTAAGGTTAGGGGGTGTTGGGGTGTTTGTTTTTTAAAAAGGCTGCTCGCTTCACATTATTCGGAGCTCGGTCCCATTTTTTGAATTTCTCTTCTTAGTAATATTTCAGAGTTTAGAGGACTTATACGTAAAAATATAGAACTGTGAAACGTATAACAACGGATCTACAACAAATAATCAATAAAATTAAAGGCTCTTTTGCAAAACGACCAGAGTCGACGTGTCCTCGCGCTCGCTCATGAAATCCTGTTGCCTAGGGACGTCGAGGGTGACGTGGATAATACGGGAAGCTATCATGCCACCCCAAAACGTCCTAGTGGCCTCAAATTCTTGAAGGTATTAATCTTGCCGATATCGAGATGTGGGAAGAACTAACATGAATGGAATACTCCCCCTCATTTAAAAACAAATCTTAATCCGTCTTATTCGAAAGATAAACTCCGTTTGTTTTTCCACTGTTACGCGAGCAACTATGGTTTTTTCTCTTTGTTCTATTTGCAACGTATACACATAGGACGACCAAGCTGAGACATTCCAAGATGAAGAACGGGGACCGATGACACCGGGGGAAGTAGAGTGACATACTACTACTCACAGAAGTACTAAACAAGCACCAATCATTAAATTTGGCTTTATTCTTTGGTTTCATATTCCATTAACTGAGAAACCGTGCGAACTATGCACTGTATATATGCAAGTGATATGGCCTTCTAATTAATGGATGACAGGTTGGTGCCTCTTGTCTTACCAACTTTTTACATATACGGACAATTAATTCATTTCCATCTCCCTATAGACATGGAGAAAAATGTCGATATTTTCTCCTCTTATTACTTTTCTCCCTTTGTAAAAAAAACTCCATGTCACCATGTGCCAGCAAGCAAAGCGAGCTACCGACAATCTGTGCAGCTGTGGTATTGATGTGAAATGAGTAACTCTGCAGCTAAGGTAGTATTTAAAAGTGTTAGAAGTAAAGATTATCTTATTTTTATACAGTTCAAACGATAAAATTAGTTACTACAAAATTAAAATTTTACTTTTTATGAAATTTTTTAATAAAAATATATCATTTATCACTTTAAAAAATGTCAGGAAATGTACTCGTAAAGCCGAGAAAAATCTGTACTGTATCAGCTCAGCCTAAGTGCCCTTTTTCTTTGTAGTGTGCCACGACCCGTGACTAGGCATCACAATAACCTAGCTAGCACAAAAGCTCGATCTCTACCAATGAATGAATGATCAGACAACGTGAGAGAATAAATTGAGGTCGCTTCTGTGCCAAGATTCCAATATAACGCTCGTAACCGCTGAGCAATGAGTAGAAGCATCTGGTGGCAAAACTGCACGGTTAATTACAAGTGTCTCAATCAGTACCAGCGTATATAGAGCACGCATGCAATGCAACTTGCAAGCATATATCGATCAGTCAGAGATGAGTTTGCGAGCGAATGGATCCTTTCTTTTTCAGATGCATCTGTTACTGTCTATAGTGATAAATTCTCAGTACAAAGAATGATATATGCTTACTACCATTTTGGAATGGAAGGTGAGTACAGCTAGCATGCAGTAATGTGTATATCCTTTCATGCGTTTATAAGGATTCCAGGACTCGGATCGTCCTCTGGGGTGCAAATTGAAGGCTGCCCGATCGAATCGCCGCCGAATTATTCTGTGACAAACTGGATACGATCATATGTTAATTTCTCTCTAATGCGATAGATCTGAACAGTCAGCACGTGCCAGAAGATGGGGAGTAATTACATGCAGAGAGGACTCTCCTCTGCTTTACGCGCTACTGGGAATGGGACATGGGGCACAGTTGGAGCTTGGAAGTGCAGCTGCCTCTAAAAAGCGGCGAGTTGGCAATCATAGCTAGGTCTCCCACCGAGTCGGATCACCGTGATGAGATCGCCACATCCCTTCAAAACCACCACTACAGCGCAACCATATACTGATACAGAATGATGAGACCATGCGATTGATCAGCTGCTTCAAAATCTGTAGCATAATTGTTGACGCGCGATGCGATTAGACCGGGCGAAGAGGCGTGTCGGATAAGCGAGCATGAACCAATTGAGGTTCAATACGATCACGCGAACATACGAAAGCTTGATAAATCTGTTTAGTTCTAGTATAGATACTTCAGCTCTTTAGGGCTTGTTTGTTGAAGATACGGATGTGCCAATCAATTTGGCCTATAATTAACTAAGAAAATAAATAAAGTTAAATCATAGATCAAATCGGTCGATAAACCAATACGGACTCCTGCTATCGGTTGAATATACCGATATGGTTAAGATAGTTATCGACTACGCCCGATACATCCCTGCTATCGGTACTAGCCGATATAGTTAAGATAGTCATCAATTGTGTCCGATGCACCTCTACTATCAGCTGGTCACTGATAGGGCAGTAGCACTTATATATCGGCTGGACAGTTGATGAAGGCATAGACAAAAGATGAGAAATAAGATAAATTACTTATTGGCTGTAGAGCCGATGACATTTCGAATATAATATGTGATAAGCAGTACAAAGCGAGATCCGATCTCCTAAAGCGATGAGACCTAACGACCACCGATGATGGTACCGTTAGAGCTAGATTAATAAATCGGATCGAATCGAAATAGTATAAGGCTGAGACTAATGGCACCAAAATGGCGAGAGCTAGATCGGACGTAATGACAAAAGGATTAGGTGAACCCATCGACTACTATCGACTGCTGGTCCGATACAGACATATAAGTAAACTTACTAGCTAGCTGAGCCAATGGGGAAAACGAAACCCACTAGATCTTGACGCCGGATCTAAAAGAACCAGATTGATTGCTAACGGATCAATCGTTGGACAAGATTTATGTATATCAGCTGAGAAACCAATATACTAGCCATTAAGCTCGGTATATGGATAACTCATCGGCTGGCTATTTCAATAAAACATCATGTAAAAATCTATTGACTTATGACTCAATCTACTACCAGTAGTCTAGTAGGTTGTATCTAACCGATACAACATAAGATCGATGACAGTAGAAGAAGCTCGATAAGCCAATAAAACACACGCGAACATGTTGCGATATATTCTATCGGACTAAAAGATTGAACCTAACTTATACAATTTTAGACAGAGCGGATATACCAGATAGTGGTGGGACTTACCCTTTCACCGGAGATTGGACATAACCGATATAACCTCACGTCGAGAGCTAAAACCCGCTGGTAAAAATCTAGACGAATTAGGATGTCGATGCGCTAAGATTGTATTGATTTGTATGAATAATTTATAAACTTCTAGATTGTCTATATTTATACCATAGGGTTTCATGAGTCCAATAAAGTTACACACAACTTTTGGACGTTATTTCCTAAATAGAAAAGAAAACTCTCTCTAAGGAGTTAACAAAACTAACTTAAATTCGCCTATCTTATAAAATATATTTTACAAAAATACAAAAAATGGCTTCCACAACTTCTTTTTAGATCTGATCTTATCTGGATAATTTTTCATTTTTGACTGAACCAAATCCGTTTTTATTCATCCGATCAGTTCTTTTCTCATATTAATATTCTCTTTTCATAAATCGATCAGCTCTTCGATCCTATCTACGGGCTTACTAAATTTTAATATTAACAATAATACAACTATGGTATGTTGGAGTAAATCTGAAGATTACATCTCTGAAGTCCCCATCTTCAAATAGGTCCGTTAAATCTGAAGATTAATAGGCCTGGAGTTCCCAACATCTCTGATGTTGGATTGCACTTTTGGGAGTTCCCCGAAGGTATTAATAACACTCTCATTCCAAAAGTGCTAAATCCTACTATTCCAACTGACTTCACGTCTATTAGTATTCGTAAAGTTTCTATTATTTCTAAATGTTTGACTGATCATATAAAAAATTACTTGATCTTATTTCTCATAACCAGCAAGCTTTCATCGAAAGCCATCACATTGCAAATAACTTAATCATATCTCAAGAAATAGCTCATTCTTTTGGCTCTCTTCTTTTACTCAAAATGCCTTTTTGCTTAAAATAGATCTAGCTAAAGCTTTTGATTAGAAAGGAGTTTAATACAGATTGATCTTCGACTTTAAAGGCTTCATGGTAATTTCATATATTCTGTCCTTTCTTGTATCAATTCTATGTCGTTTTCTGTTAACATCGATCAATCGCATGGTCTCTTTTCGACGCAATGAGTATCCATGGTTGTCCTTTATCGCCATACTTATTTATCCATATAATAAATGAACTATCTGGCATACTCTCTGAAGCAATCTAGCCCAATCAAATTGAAGGAATCAAACTTTCAAATTAAGGACTAAAAATTCACTCTTTGTTGTATGCAGATGACCTAATCATTGTTGGACAAGCAACTGAAAAAGAGGGTAATGATATTTTCCATATAATTCTTTCTTTTTCAGTGATTCAAGACAAACTCTTCATTA
Organism: Oryza coarctata; assembly: GCA_030770085.1. NCBI lineage: Eukaryota > Viridiplantae > Streptophyta > Magnoliopsida > Poales > Poaceae > Oryza > Oryza coarctata. Next base: position 15,606,642 of record CM061471.1, read on the forward strand.
CTCTTCAGTCATAGCACTCCACTTCAGATAAGACAATCCATTTTAAATTTCTTTTCAGTCTCTATCATGGACTAGAAACCTAGTTCATCCTTTAATTATAAACACTGAAGCTCATTTAGTAGCTTACAAGTTCATTTTAGACAAATTTAAAACTAAGCTTGGTACTTTTAAAGCTAACAAACTCTCTCATGCAGGTCGGCTAGCTTTAATCAAATCAGTCTTCTCTTCTTCTATTCATATTTGTTATATATCCACTATTTTATATTCTAAAAGTCTCATTGCTAAAATCACTGCTAGCACTAGGAAATTTTGGTGGATTATTCAAGCCGATAATAATGAGAAAGGAATATCTTTTAGAACTTAGGAAGACATTTGCATGCCTATAGATCAAGGAGCAATAGGAATTAAAGACCTCTTAGTCGTTAATCAAAGTCTACTTGGAAGATTATTGCCTCTCCTAATGATTTTGTTTCTTTAGTTCTTGGAGCATTTTCAGAACACTTCCTTTTGGAAAGCTCCTATTAACTTTCCAAAATCAACTTTTTGGTCCTATATTTTCAAAGTAAGACATCACATTTCCAATGCTTCTATTTGGTAAATTTCAAATGGTGATATTTCAATCTGGAATCAACCTTGGTGTGATATATGGGAGAATATTAATGAATACCTCAAATCAGATGTTTTAATCATTTGCCTTCTAAAGTTGCAAAACTTTGGGATAAAAAAATGGAATGAAAGTACTCTTTCTCAAATTTTCCAGCGGGATACGGTAAGAGCAGTCAAGAAAGTTCACATTATTCCTCAAGATGAAATACTCTTGGTTGAAGACATACAACATCAGGTCAGTGCACTAAAAAAGTGCTTACAAACAAATCTTCAAAATTCTCCATACTAATTAGATCCAAGTTCCTTCTTTAGTTATCAATCTTATCAAAATGACTTGGAATCACAAACTCATCCCTCCTAAAATCAAAACTAGATTGCTTAGAAATGCTTTACCTAATACTGCTGCTTTACATTATAGAATCCCAACTTTAATGATGGTTGTTCTAGATGTGGCCAGTGTGAAGATGCTCTTCATATATTCTTTAATTGCAATTTTAGCAGGCTTTTTGGTTAATTTCCAGCTTCCATCTTCACACTGATGATTTACTTTCGTTTACTAGAATCCAAGATATCGTAGCTTATATGTTATCTTCAAATGTTAGTTCTAGCTCCATACAGAAGATAGTCATTTTGCTTTGGCAGATTTAGAAAGTTCGAAATGATAATCATTTTCATGCAAAAGCCTAAAAACCGCAACAAGTTTGTAATGTAGCAGAAGCAATGTCATCTAACTATAGTTGCCCTAACCAAGACATCTTTGAGGAGGCTAATGCTAGCACTTCGGTTATTGCAAATTGCCTGCAGGAACAAGATGTTATACTGATGCATCATGGAAGGATGGTGACTCTGGCTTTGGAATCTTACTCCATGAACCCCTTTTATATACTGCTATTTTGATTAAAGCTTGTTCTTTAAATTTTCTTTCACCTCTTTTAGATGAACTTGCAGGAATTCTTATAGCTCATAAGATTTGCAGACAGCTGGGGTTGTAGCAACCAAGTTTGATTCTACCCTCCAATATGCAAAAAGAAGATCTTTATAAGACAGCTCATTGGACTCTTTGGCCGCTTCTCTTTCATTTGCAGGAACAAGATCAAGGAGAAAGAATCAAATTTTGTTGGATTCCTAGAGAGGCCAATATAGTGATAGCTTAGAAAAAAGGCTAGAAAATTTTGTCGTGCTTTTCATATTCCTTATGTTGCTTCTCACAAAGATACTCATGCTTGTTACAAAACCTCTTGTCCAAGAATAATTTGTCAAATCTCCTCTTAGAGGATGAAGTGACGCTTACCTATCTAATATGTGTTTCTAGTGTTACTGAGTTCTCAAAAAAAATACATCTATGAAATTCTTCAGAGAAGTGTACTACATGCGCGCCATTACCTCGCCAGACATCTGTGCCAGCGAACGGACGGCCGGCAACAGCTCCTACCTAAAGTTCACTGCAAATGCAGGCAGGCATGGCGACACAAGGGCAGGGAGGCGGCTTGATTAGCATCAAAGGATCATTTGTGTCTAAATGCTTCTGCATTTGTTCTCGACTCATCTTGGTTTGCTGCTGCATGCAGCAGCTGCAATCGAGTAGGCATTCAATTCGCCATTGCAACGGAGATCGGTTACTACTAGTACTGTACTGCTCCTTCGTGTTCATGGCTTGCAAGTACTGTACTACTTCTGAGGCTGCTGATCTTAAATATAGTAACGGCGGAGATGAGTGGAGTATGAACCGAAGCTTCTTTGATGTCTTTCCTGTGGTTTGTCGATTTTGCCTGCCTATTTATTGGTGTGTATCCCTTGGCCTCCCGGATAGGTGCATTCATCGCGAATTCGCGACTAATAATTGTCACATCGAAGATTTGCAACGGAACGTGAGGACTGAGGAGAAAGATCAAATATCCATGGGCAGTTTGAGGTCAAGATCTCATGCTTGCAAATCTGAACAGCTGAGGCACGTTTGGTTTCTTCCCTGAAATAAAACACAGAGACGATTATTCGTCGCTGTCATGTGCAAACAGAAACTTTGCTCTCGTGAGGAAAATCTGTTCGCCAAAGAGTTCACCTTCAGTTACAGATTTACCGTACGGGTCTTAACTGCTGAGACATTAGTACTACTACCTGACAGTTCTTGTTACTGAGAAACCTGTAAGATCGACCATTAGTTATTGCATTCGGCGGCTTCCTGACGTTCATGTTCATCCAAGAATTGCAGCAGTTTGGCTGAATGGGACAGCACAAGCTACTGAAACCAGAGTACCAGACACCAGTGAATGGGCAGGAGAAGTTTAAGAACTGGAGCTGCAGGGGCAGGAGTCTCAGACAATTAAAGAGGCGATGAGATGGCAGGTGGCCGGTGTTCTCGGTGTCAGCACCAACCGAGCCGGTTGATGCGACGGCAGTGACAGCGTGATAGGTGTACAGTAGTAGCGTTCGCGAGGGATGTGGACTTGGAACGGTGATGGATCGTGTCGTTGTTGGCCATCGATTCCTCACCGGCTGCGTGGCCGGGGCGCCGGGCCGGCGGGATCACGGAGCAGCAGCGTCGATCAGCACGAGGCGGGTTGTGTGCGTGCGTCGCGCCGCGGCCCGTACCGCGGCTGCTCGCTCCACGTCCTGAACCTCTCGCGGTCGGCGGCTTTGCGGTGGCGGGGTCAAGCAGGAGGTGTCGGATGGTTGGCGGGCCGAGAGCCTGAGATCCCGCGGAGGTCGCTCTTTGTGGAGGCGGTGGGCGTCGTTACGCGCCATGCCGCGCGACGCCGACGGCACGGGTGCGGCGAAACGGGCCGTGGTTCTGGGGTGGTTCATAAGGATTGGGCCGATTCGGGTAGGAGAAGACCATCTGGCCCTAAATGCAAAGTTTAGAGTTTTTTATTTATATATTTATAAATTTATTTATTTATTTATTTTTAAAAATTACAGATGTATCCTCTGAGAGATTTTTTAAAAAAAAAATACAATAGAGGGTAACATAATAAATACTCGTTGACACACGTTAATGACAAAGCGATGGGGCTAGAAAATTTCCTAGTGTACTCCTTGATGGTCTAGCTGAGGGTATTTTTTCATGTGCAAAGGAGGAGGTCTGTGTCATTTTTATAGGAGTTGGATATTTTTTTCTTCTAAGGACTATCTATAAAATTGCTATATTCGTCCGTAGAAGGAGATGAGGCATAGAAGTTTTATAAGCTATAGCATTTTTTAGGTGGTTGTCTATAAATCTCATCGTTTAAATGTCTATTTTATTAAAAAAAATAGAAAAAAAATAAAAGATAGGGTTAAGGAGAGACAAAAGGAAACAACGAAGTCGTGCTAGCTTATAGATTTATACACATGTAAAAGATTTATATACTTTGTATATTTATTATTAGTAATAAATCAAAATATTATGTGTAATATTATTCTAGATCTATAAATTGTTCGTTCCTACATTCGTAGTTTTATTCGTAATGTTTAAAGATATATCAACGTTGAAATATCGAATACATGATGTTTGATTTAACGATTAATTTCTTACTTAGATCAACTCTATTTTTCTATAAATAGATATATAATTCAGTTATATCACAGTCGAGAAAATATTATATATGATCTATATGGTGTAGATCTGTGAAAACACAACTAAACCCTTAAGGGTATTAAAAGACCAGTTGAGAGAAGTTTTCTGACAGTATACAACTGGTTAATATGAGATTTCTGAATCAATCTCTAGATCAACGTAATAACCATGTATGTCGTTGTGAGCCGAGTAACCGAATGTTTTTTTCTAGAAATTGATACTAGTGGATTCCACTACCACTTAGATATTGTACATAAAGAATGCATTAGAACGAAGTTGACAATCTAGCATTCCTGTGTTAGTTTACGAGAAAGACAATACTGTTTCAATGCTCGTGCAAGATAAAGAGTATCCTAGTATGACAGAATATGATGATAAAACAATGAAGAAAAATGAGTTAGAGCACAAAGAAGAAAAGAAGAAGAAGATGAAAACGAGAAGACATGGAGCCAAGAGGATTGGCAGACAAGAAACCATCGTTGAGATAATGGATAGGGAAGATTTTGATAATGAGTATACAGAGAATGATCAATCGTATGAGGAAGATGGTAATGTAAATCTGTCACAATAGTCCATCACATGTCATCGGAGTACAAGAAGAAGAAGATCATTTAAGAGGCTAAATATGCATACAAAGAGAAATTGATGGAGACAATTAAACACTTGGCAGTATCACTTCGGTGGAAGTTTTGGGTCGCGAAATTAAGCAAATTAGTGTATGAAGTGAAGCACGTGAACTCAATTTATGGGTGTCCATAGAGAGTTCATGCATTGAAGGGTAAATAGAAGGATTACTGAAAGGTATTAATCATCACTGAGCTTAATTGTCACTTATATGAGGACAAGAAAAACCACAGAAATATGACATCTGGATTTGTTGGAACAAAGATATACTCCAATATTGTGCACAACCTAGGGTACAAACAAAAGTCAATTATAAGACACATTGAAGACAAATTTAAGTGCACATTCAGCTATGTGAAAGCATAGAGAGCAAAACAGAAGATTGTAAAGATGAGGTTTGGTACATTCAAAGTTCCATACAATAATTTATCTCATCTTCTAGATTGTATTCTTCAGAGGAATCCAGAGAGCTACTACAACTTCAAATCACTCTCATCACTTGACCATCCACAGTAGAGCATGCTTCAATAGCCTTTCTTCATATTAAGTGCATGCATTAACGTATTTGTGAATTATTATCACATATTCTATATCAACAGGATATTCCTAACTGAAAAGTATAGAGAATAGATATTTATAACAATTGGAGTTGATGGGAATAAATCAAGTGCTACTCGTGGATTTTACCTTTGTTGAGAGCTAGAACACTAAAAGCTGGTATTGGTTTTTAAAGTGAAGTGAGTAAAGGACGTAGTTGTGCGTATGGGGATAGATATATGCCTTATACATGACCGTCACACTGGGCTTATGTGGGTTATTAAGTATTTGAGATATAGTACCATGAAGAACGAGGTATGCAAAAGAGTAGCTAGATATTCGCAGCAAATGGTGCATGTGTCATATGGGTGCTAATTTCTACAAATAATTTTAAAACAAACACCTTATGGATCTTTTCAAGAGGCTTTGTGCTCGAAATTAACATAAAAAATTCAATAAGTTTTGGAAGAGGTTGAACGAGCTGACAACAAAACAAACAAATAAGCAATCAAGAAAGCTAACATCTATAAGTGACGAAACTCCTAAAGCTTAAGGATCACTCTCTAGTGATGATCATACTGTAAGAAGCAGGTCAGCATCACATGTTAGAAAATTTTTACACTGGATTAAGAATGAGGCAAAGGAAAAATATGTCTTATTGTATGACGATTGTGGCGCTATGTTTGGCATAATAACTACCAATTTGGCTAAAATTTACAACTAAGTGATGCGTGGTGTAAGGGGGTAATTGAAAGGAAAAATATGTCTTATTGTATGACGATGGTGGCGCTATGTTTGGCATAATAACCATCAATTTGGCTAAAATTTACAACTAAGTGATGCGTGGTGTAAGAGAGTAATTGCTTTGTTATCATTGTTGGGTTTATTATGCATGGCACATGCAAGTATTCTAGAGATTGGTATAAATCAGCTAGGCCCTCTATATTAAATAATAATAATTTCTTTGGTATAGTGATGATGGAATACTTGATAAAAAACATAAAAAAGACCTAGTAACATTGAGTTATATCTTAAGGCACACAGCAGCACAGATTTAAAATCTTATGTGTTAAAAAGGCAAATCATAGAATCTATAGTAAGAGAGTTATGTAGAAGTGTGTTATAAAGTACGACGAGACTTGCTCGTGATTGTGCTAAAAGCCAAGGTTATACTATAAGCCATGTACTCATATTATTACCGCGAGGTTAGAGTGTGGAATAATAGAGTGTCATTTTGTGTCACCTTATTTTAGAAAGAAATCTATCTTACATACCCAAAGTAGTGAGCTATATGGCTTCGATATTACATATTCTTACATACCTTAACAACATCATATTTTTTACATTCCACACCGAACGAAAATGAGAGACAAGACGGGTTGCTACAAAACTAGACAAATTTGTAATGATATAGATGAGTTTCTAAAAGATTGAAATGTTATAGCAAGTGTGACAAGGAGAGACATGCTTACAAGAAATATTCAAACGATACAGAGGTTCCAAGTGAAGTGAAAGCTCCTCCAATAAGAGTAGGATCCGATGGAAGATGTCTCACGGGAAAAGACACCACTTCAAGATCAACATGGCTTAGGTCTTCTTATGCACTTAGTGATTCAGTCATTTAATGTAATTCTATGTATTATTAAACAAATAAATGTACAAATTAAGTTGTCAAGAGTCGTGAAACTTTTTTTTAAAATATATGTATTGTAATGTTGATTACTTTTGGTCTTATAATAATGATAACTGTTGTTTATTTTATCTTATAAAAAATTATTGTCAATAGTATGAACTATGAATTATGTTTTTATTTATGATAATTGTGCTAACTTTTTTTAATATAGGTACGGCGTACTAGACACCAGAATTACTAGACTGTGGTCTCGATCGGTCACACCGCTCATATCTCTTGGCTAACACTTTTGTATCATGCTATGTAGCGACGAGCAAAAATGGACATCTCTCAGCTAACATTTTTAAGTATAAAATGGACTTTTAGGCGGTTGGGAGGGGCTTTATAGACAGTCATAGAAAAAGTGCCCTAACAAAGGGCGTCAAGGGGTATGTCTGCAAAATTGCTAAGGCCCCCTCTCCTCCCACGAGCGGGCTTAGCAAATTTTCAAGCGGTCTCTATGAGAAAAAAAAATCCAACCAGAGAATTGTAAGGGTTTGTCTATAAAAATAATAAGCCCCTCCCTCACACGCCAATTTTACATGCGGCCTTTTTGCCACGAGAAAAAAACGTGACAGCAATGGCCCTATCGGTAAATTTCATATTTCCACCGTCCCACCTTTAATGTGTGACAACGGACGTTTATCATGTTGGATTTCTCGTTCGTATTTTTTTAAGAAAATAAAACTTATCAAAGGACGTTAAGTGTATAAATCTATAAAAAATTTTAAAAAATATTTTAATAAAAAAATATAATTAAAAAACTATTTCAAAGTTTACATAAAAATAGGCAATTTATTTCGGTGTATTTATTGATTGCTAATAATTCGCAATACAAAAGGATCAGATTAGAATCAACGAAAAAAAAATGGAAAGATAGGATATAGTAGCAATAAGTAATAGCAATACAGTACGTTGGGAATCCGGAATACGATACATAGCGCCCAAACACTCGTTGGCAAGGGGGTCGGGGGGAGAAAGACGAGGGGAGAGCAGCGTCAATCAGATCGATCGAGCGAGAGATCCAAACGAGGTACGCGAAAATCCCCGCTTCCCTTTCCTCCTCCTCTTCGAGATCCATGGCGGGGCCTGCGGCACCTCAAGTCCACAAACCCTCTCCGTCGTACTCTTTGTATGCAGTGCCAGTGCGAGCCGGAGGTAGGCCCTCGCCTCCTAGCGCACGGGGCCGGCGATCAGATCTGAAGGGGCGACGCGGCCATCCTCCTCCCGCCTACCTCTGTCTCGTGTCGACTCGAATTGAAGGTCTTCCAAGTACTTCTCTCGTAGCCGTCCCTCCTCCGCGCCACTTGATGAGCCGCCGTGGTGTAGATTGCAAGTCACCAGGCCTTGATTGATTTGTTTTCTTCCAATTAACTGATCCAGTTTCTTCTGAATTTATGATGTGTGGTGTAGTGCTAATAGCAGCTTTTAGTTTTCAACACAAAAAAATGGGGTGTTCAGCTAATAGCAGCTTTTGTCTCCCACGTTAGGTCTGTCCGCTGTTTTTTAGTTTTGGTTGTGGGTGTAGAGCACACCATCGTTTCCAGATACTTTTAAATGAGTAGAGAAACTGGAAGGTGCCTTGCTAGCATATTATTGACCTTCCTAAACCATAATTAATACATGCTCTGTTGTATCTCAGTGGGGAAGACCCTGAAGTACCTGGGCTCTTGTTGCTTCATTATTTTCGTGGATTCACCTCGAAACTTCAGAACTAATCTTCCTGACTTTTTCCGGGGCAATGAAAACACATGAGAGAGCTGCTAATTTGCTCTTGCAGGTACATTTACGTGTTCAATTCAGCCATCACAGTGTTGACGGTGTTAATAACCGTTTTTTTCCTTTGTACAAACTAAATATTTGCTGAGCTGCAGTTCTATGCATTTTACATCGTATGCAGGTTTGAGCTTGGCTCCACTTGTGGTTAAAGTAAACCCCAATGTGAATGTTATATTGACAGCATGTCTTGCCATCTATGTGGGCTGTTACCGTTCTGTTAAGCCAACTCTACCCTCTGTAAGCAATATGCTTGAACTTGTTTTATCCATCTGCTGGGCACTAATGTGATAGGTTGCTCATCCAACTTCCTACATATGGCTCTGAATAACTTACCTTTTGCCTTTTTCTTATATAGGAGACAATGTCCAAAGAGCATGCTATGCGGTTCCCTTCGGTGGGAAGTGCTATGCTTTTGTCCCTCTTCCTTCTATTCAAGTTTCTCTCAAAAGATTTGGTCAATACTGTTCTCACTGCCTACTTTTTCATTCTTGGCATCGCTGCTCTCTGGTAAGCCCAAATCCTATCCTTGGAAGAGTTTTTCCACACATGTAACTACTTAATACTATTTTTGTGAATTTAAGAATGTTTATGTTTTTTCTCTTGCAGTGCAACATTGTTGCCTTCCATAAAACGATATCTTCCAAAAGAATGGAACAATAATGCCATTGTTTGGCATGCTCCATTTTTCCACTGTATGACTCACACCTCATTATTGCCATCATGTATCACGTCAGATCAATACATCTATGTATTTACTAGTAGTCTACTATCTGAGGGAACTATTTAGTTGCATCTCTAGTTTTGCCAATTTGCCATACATCAAAACAATGTTGTGGCGACATAATCCATATACTTATTGCGTGTCAGCTATAAAGTACTTGGTTTTATTTTTGGCAGCATTTTTTTCTCAGTAGACCAATTCATCCTAGAGCAGAACATGAAACTGTCTGTACTGTATTCCAAGATCATAAATACATGATATTGCTCAATACAAGCAAGTAACACAATTTATTCAAAAGATGTTAATAGTAAAGTTAGAGTATTTCAATTGTTCCTAAACAATTAAGTGGCATCTAAATATGCTTTCACAAACAGCATGTTGTATGGATATGGGGTATCCCTTTTTTCCTGAGTGAACTATATAGATATATGTTTTGCAAAAATTGCAGTGATCTTGTTGCTATTAATATGGCAACTCCTTTTGTTAGGAAATTATTGAAATGGCAAAAAAGGATCCTCCTTTCAATAACATTGGAATTGTATCATGCTAATTGCTTCTTTACAAGCACAAGTCTTGGTGGTCTACTGGTTTTTTAAGTTCATTAACTTCTTATTTTAGCGCTCTCGGTGGTGTTTATCAGATCTCAAGTTGTTGCATCGATCCCAGGATTTTTCTTTTGCATATGGTATGCTGTGAAGAAGCATTGGCTAGCAAACAATGTTTTGGGGATTTCTTTCTGCATTCAGGTGCTCTTGCTGCCATTTTTGAGATATAGCGTTAATATGCATTAGTAAATTAATTACTGTATGAAAGCTTCGTAGATATGTTTTTTTATCCCACAAAACTTTACTTGTAGAGAACCCTGAATCCCTGATTCTCTGTCATCCAGGGAATCAAGATGCTATCACTTGGATCATTCAAAACTGGTGCTATTCTCTTGGTATGGATTGGTTGTACTGAACTGAAACTTATGTTTTCTGGTGGTACTTGTCAAAACACCTTTTATTATATCAGCCACCCATGCATCTTACTTTTTCTAACCATTCTGCTATCAAAATCATTACTAGTGGAGCATGGCAATTACAATTTGAATTTTCTAATATGCTAGAATTTATGGTTGCCTTTCTTTTTGCCTGTGAAATTAAATCCATATTTCTAGAGACCACTGTACTGTGTAAAGTATTTTTAATTTGTAACTTTTGTGTATCGGTATATACCCTTTTAATTCAGGCTGGACTCTTTGTCTATGATATTTTCTGGGTCTTCTTCACTCCAGTTATGGTCAATGTTGCTAAGTCATTTGATGCTCTGATAAAGGTTAGTGTTCTTTGAATTCACTCTTGTTCCGATAACCATTTCATTGTTTTAAAAAGGTTAATATAGTTCTTCCCCTTTTTTGCACAGCTTCTATTTCCTACAGGCGATGCTGCACGCTCGTTCTCTATGCTTGGCCTTGGTGACATTGTAATACCTGGTTAATAACAAAATCTTTAGATTATTTATTTCAATTTTTATTTGGTCTGTGATTTCTGGTTGAATAGTGATGTCATTTAGGCTGTCAGCTGCATTAGATTGAGAACTTGTTTGAATTTATGATCTATAGCAAGCTGTTAGTTCAACTGGATTGTTTGTTAAAAATAGTAACCCGATTCAAAATTGTATCTGTTTGCCACATCATTTGAGCTCCTTTTTTTCTGTGGTTCTAAAGGGGCATAGCTGAGAAACTAAACAGCTATCATAAAATAATGTAGATATCATTTGAGTTCCCTTTGCTGGTAATAGGAGTATCGGTGTGTGTATTGCCAGAAAATAATTATAAATTCAGCTGCTTTGAGTTGCTTGTAAAATGTACTCTGAATCTGAATTATGGCTTTGTTATCCAGATGAAGCCAACAAGATTGGCTATTTGGCTTCAAACTACTTAGTTGTATGATGAGGATATATGTTGGTTTTTGGCTATGATATTACTTGTTATAGTTGAATCATAGTAAATAAAATGAATCACAGAATCATTTGCATTTCAAAGCCCTGGTTTGTCAATTTTTTACAGGGATTAGTTTGGTTGGTTGTTTAGGGTATGTATGTGGGTGCCTTCTTTTGAATGATGCATTAAGCTCTTTGTTGTTTTTATTAGCACTAGAGTATGAAGAACTTATTGTTGCTAGTTGCTACTTGCCACAGATCATGTCTTTCCTTAGTATTGTCCACACCATTCAAGATTGTAAATCATGAAATTGTCATATATTTCTGCAAGCTGTAACTCTTTTATTGACACATATATGCACTTGTACTTTTGGTTCCAGGCATATTTGTGTCACTTGTGCTGCGTTTTGATGTCTCAAGAGGAATTAAGAACCGTTATTTTAATAGTGCATTTTTGGGTTATTCCATGGGTCTGACCATGACAATAATAGTGATGAAGTGGCTTCAAGCTGCACAGGTGAGTTCTGTTACTAAAGATTCTTGCCATCGTGTTGCCTCTTTTTTGTCCAAGGGAAATTGTTTGGGAGAGCCTACTGTATATATATTATTTTAAACAAAATGAACTGTTATACATACATAAATAAAAGGGGCAAAAGGAAGGTAATTATGTCGTGAATCTGCCACCTCTACACCACCTCCACCCTGTAAACTTGTAGTAGTACAAAGGAAGCTATAAACCTTGTAAAAGGAAAAAAAAAGGAAATGAAATTACATCAAGATCCAACTGTTACTCCAGTTATAACAAGAAAAGAAAGTTGCCTCTGATTTTGTTGTCTCTGAAATATTAATGCCCTCTTCTTTCATTGTCTTTATTTTCTCATCGTATGCAGCCTGCTCTGTTGTACATTGTTCCTGGTGTGATGGTTTTGTTGCTGTTCACTGTTTGTGGAATGGTGAAGTGAAGCCGGTAAGTTTGTTAATTCTGACTCTGGCATTTCCCAACTTGTCCATTGTGCTGAAACTTGAGAGTAGCTCAAGGAATACCCATGATCAAATTCGTACACTGTGTTATTTATGTTGAAGGGCCCCTTTTTTGTTACATTACTAAAAACTGAAGAGTAATAGCCTTTGGCTCATGCTCCTTAAATGCTACTGGAAGATGTGGGAGTGACAGTTTTTGATGTGCAATAAAGAGGGTTTTATGGTTTATATAATTTCTTAGAAGAGTTGCTGCATTTTGCAATCCCAATATTTTGAAGTTAGTGTTAGAATGGTGTTGCTATGGTTAAGTTGTTATGTATCACATGTGGTTAAATATTTGATTTTCTAAGCCGTGAAAAATGCATGCACCATTTATACATGAAATGGCTTATACACATTGTTAGATATTATGTGATTCAGGTGCTGAAGGGCCGAGAACATGATGAACTTTTGAACATAGATGGCATTCTTTGTTGCTAACATCAAATTACGTTTCAGCTAAAATGCACTATAGATTATTTTCCTTCTATTTCTTAGGACCAAGCATGCTTGGTTGGCTGGTTCACAGTGGAGGGAACAGCCAGGCATGGACTCAATCCTTACTATTGGGATTGCCCCTAGGGGTTAATCCCAGCTAGGATTGGATACACCTTTTCTCGTCTCCCGCGTATATCTCTAGTGTGTATGTGGAAGCGCATGCTTGCGCATGTGTGTGGACTGTGGAGTTGTTTGTGTCCTTAGTTTTACCCTCGAAAAATGCTAGGTTGCTTTTTTTGATGTCTTATTTTATTACTGACATTTTATTACATTGCCAGCTCCTTGAGTACGAGTCCAAAACAGAAGGGGAGGAAGCTGGTGAAGATACTGATAGCAATCACAACAAAAAGGAAGAGTAGTGCTCTAACAATCATATCTTGAGAACTAGAAAATACATTCAGAAATTCAATATAAGGTCATCGGCATCTAAGTAGGCTGGATGACCTTTCGGATACAAGCTCACTTAAGAACTTAGAAATGATTCACATGGTAGAATCTTTTTCGAGAATTATTTGGTCCGGTGAGTAGACCAGGGAATACATCTTAGAAATTTTCCTGTCACCTCTTGTTTGCGTACCGAATTAGTATCTATTCTGGTGATTAAGGATTGATTTGCCTTAATTTTGGTATGGCAAACAGTGCTCTGTGATATCTTTCTTGCTACCCTGTCGTGTTTGATGAACCAAACCCCCCAGCATTCGTTTGGAACGAGGGATCTCGCAGGAATTCTTCGTATGTGCTGCACACTTCTCTTGCAAAACACTCGTGCCATTCTGATCTTTACATCCTCCACCGTTTCACAGTTTCAGTGAATTTGGACTACTCTTTTTCCGAGTGAATTATGCAGCTCCTTCCTGAGAATCATGCATGCTGGGATGTAGCGTCCTATAACGCCGGACTAGGGGCACATTCTCATTTCTCTGGTTCTCAGCTGAAAAACTGTTGCGGTGGCGCGTCATGCCTGGCGACGGCGCGGCCACGGCCGTAGTGGAACGAGGGGAGGCCCATCTGGCCCAGTACTGGCTTAGCTTGGGGTGGATCGTTACCCGGCCTTTGGATGCACACCCTGGGGCCGTGGCCTGGACTCTGATCGTGCGTTCGCGCCCTCCGTTGCCGACGGCGGCGGCCGGTGCTGGCCTGCAGGGGAGGTGCGGGTGAAAGTGGAGGTGGAGGCGACGCGCGGCGAAGAAACCCACCCAAACCCTGCTCCGCTACCGCTACTGTCCAGGTGAGGATCGGGGCGCCGACGCCTCCCTCCCAGACGGCGACGGGAGGGCTAAGACCCCGGCGCTGCTCCGAGCGAGCCCCCCTCAAAGCGCTCCCGTCGCGGGTGTAGGGTTTTTTTTTTCTCAACGTCGCCGCCGCCGCCGCCGCCATAGAGAAAGGGTTCGAGATGGACGGGATCCTGATCATACCAAACAGATTCGACGTCCAAACGAGGGAATGGAGCCGAACCAAAATTAGGGGTTGCTTCTCGTTCCGCTGCCCAATTTGAGAGTTGGAATGATGATATGGGTAAAAATCCAAGCGAGGAAGGCGCATCGCCTGGACTCCAAGCCGAAGGTGGAGGGCGTTGGGGAATGTGATGTGATGGGTGAGAAACCACGGTTGATGAAGATGGCGAGCGAATGCTGGAGGTGAAGAAGCCATTAACCATGGTTGTTACCAATGGTATTACTTGACTTTTATTAAGCTGTCTTCCCAACTTATTTTTGTGAGATTCTGTTCTTCAGATTGGATGAACACGGGGGCAGAATAATGCGAGAGGGCTATTCTGGTTGTTCACCTGGTGAATGGTAATTCCATTAGCATTCTCTCATATTCCTTTAGGATTATACTCTCGTCACTACCGGTAAGGGTGTAACTAAGACACTAACTAGCAGTTCAGAGAAAAACTTGCGAAATCCCTCCAAAATTGAAAATGAAGATTTGCAAACTGGCATTGTCCTACCTATTTTATTCGCTCATGTCCCAAAGAACTTCGCATTCTGAGGAGTTGAAAGCAGATTTTGACAACTGCTGGATTGACAAATGACAATGACTGTTACTTGTCAGAGCAGGTTCCCACTTTTTCATATTCCTCTCTTTGCACACTTCAATAGTACTAGTAGTAGTACATGTTCTTGCTGCACTGCTACAATTGATATAACTACAGACCAGTCCTTCAAAACCTGCAGCATTCACCAAGTAGAAATAGGTTTCAGAGTTCTTCAGAAAAGAATGAGAACGAGGTCCATCTAATGTGATATTTTTCTTTGTCCTATTGTTTTCTGTATCACACAAGAAACAATGAAAGGGTGTGATTCAGGATTGCGGGTTGGGACAGGAGACCATTTTTTTTTTCTGAGGAAAGAGTTCGCAGCAGTACGCCCGCCAAACCATCGCCTTATGCCTTAGCATCAACGGAGTTACAGGTTACCGAGATCCAGAAAATCCAAGGTAAATATGCGTTTAGAAGTTTGGATGAGATTCAGTTGAAGAACCTTGCAGTTTTAGCCTGATGGATTGCAGCTTTCTTGATGTTGACAAGATTCCTGCTGAAGTAGTAGTATCTTGTGTTGTCGACACGGATTACTTTTTGAAGTAAAGTATGAAAAAGAAAGAAAAGGAAGGTGATGCGATGTGTTGCCCTACTTGTCTCGTTAGAGAGTGACTTGATGAACAATATGGGACAGATTTTCCACCAGATTGTTACATTAAAAAATTTTATGCATGTATTTGAAATGATTCTTTTAGTTTTGAACCAAGAACTCTTACATGGTTAGATATTGAGTGAAACAAAACCACCATAGAAAACTTCCATGTTGTATTATTGTATTCTATCAGTAAATGTACTTCATGTAATAGATTCTTCAACCTGTGAACACGCAAACTTTGTATTATTATTCTATGATATGATTGATAAGAGCTATGTGTTCTGTGGACTGTGTGAACTCATATAGTCATATCTAATGAAATTATCTTTTCATTTTTCAGATATTATCAATCTCAAAGATGGAAAAGAGAAGGCAAAATAGGCCTAAAGTAAAGGTGTTTATTCCAAATGTGAGTCGGTTCTTCAGGTGTTCTTTGCTGGTCACTCCCTTGCCACCTGACTTTCTGGCTCTTAATTTTTTAGATGTGACTAATAGCTTCTTCATACTAATACGTAACACTGTGATTGGCAATTTGGCTGGGACATACACATTCCAGGCACTGACATCTTGCCTTTGTTTTGCTCTCTTGGTCGAGCTATCACCTTCATTATCCTGTACCAGTTTGGACCACGGAAGCAAGCAGTTCGGCATTGATGCCATCCAACCCATATTCCAGCTAACTCCTGCCGTTTTTCTGATGCCATAGCAGTTAAGCAACAAGAGGTCAGTACTTGGTACTCAATGTTTTATCTTTGTTCCTATTCTCATTTATCTCTCGAGTGAGTTTGATCGTTCTGAAAGCCTTAAGGAATTTACATAATGTAACACAATGGCCCATCTTCCCACTTCTGCTATTCATGAACAGAATGTGGGTTTGATTTTACTGGTTTCACGGACCACACATGCTAATAGTGCAGGGAAAAAAAGTAATGCTTGGTTAAAATATTGAACGATACAGAAACATAGAATGCCGCAATATGGGAAATGCAGAAATATGCCTTCAAACAAAATGAAGGGGAAGGATGTGTATTTTGATTGGGGACAGTGCTGGCAGTAGGCTATTAATAATCGATCAAAGTTTTGTCTAGGTTCAACAGCGTGTTTTCTCCCCTCAGATTGTGTAGCAAGGAGATCTAAAGTTGTTTGTCCTTCCCTGGTTCTTGACAGCTGAAAAGGAGTTTTTTTATAGGATTCCAAAGCCTCCAGATTTCCTCTAATTTTCTCCTACATTCCACGTCGGTGTTGGATGGCACAATGCCGGTCTACCATGGACAATTTTCTGTGCCATGGTCTCACCTGCTAGGCTGCCATCTTTTTTTCAAGGCTGAGTTTAAAAGTAATTTCTAGAGTAAATTTTTTAAATTACTATACGTTTTATTTTAAAAAAAATATTTTTTAATATAAAAGCTTCTAAAAAATTTAAATAAAACAATATTTAAGTTTATAATAATTAATATTTAATTAATTATATGCTAATAACTTATTTTGATTTACGTGCCACTAAATATATAAGTCAAACTTTACTTTCAAACTCCCTGTGCCGGTTCAAACTAATCTGGCTGAGTGAAAAACATGTTTTGTATCAGTTTCCTCAGTTTCAGACCCGATTATACAATAACAGTGAAAGTTTTTGTGATTAGAGAAAGAGTAAATATGGTTTTGTCGGTCAAACAATATGATTGCTATCCTCTGTTTGTGAATGGATTGGTGAACACACGTGCAATTATAATAAACTCTTGAGCAAATCATTACCATACCCTTTGATCGAGTAGTCTAATGGATGGAAGGACCCTAGTGTCGTAGACTCTCTTCTCGTGTCTGTCCTCTGGCCCCACCTGCCTCCCTTTGATGTTGCTAGCTGGAGGGACTTCGCTGGCTGGGCCTGGTTCACCGTGCAACTAACACAGTCCCTAGCTGTTTGACCATACGTGGACCCCCGCAACGACCTGGCAACTCCCGGTGTAGACCCGGTTCAGGGACTAGCGAGCATTTGCTGCCCTTTTCTTTTGTTTGCTTGCCTGGCTTTCTTTGCGCATGGCCCTCGCGCATTTTTGAATTCTTTTAAGAATGCTTTTTTGAAAGTATAAATTATCATAATATTAAGAAGCAACATGTTTCTTCCTAGAATTTAGTTAAGAGGAAATACGAGCTCCTAGATAAGCTAGACAACCCCAGCTCTATATGTCGTCGTACATGTTAATCAAACATCTAGTCAATACAACTGCACTATGCTCTATTCTTATTTTAAGTATATTTTTATTGTTCTAATTACACAACTTAAGTTACAACAATTTTGTTCTTTGCCAATATGTTATGCAAATGCTTTCACTATGCATGTTATGGCCATTAAGGGCAAGTTTTTTTAGCCGAGTTGTTTTTCACATGTATATTTTTTAACTACTAAACGATATTTTTATAAAAAATTTATATAAAAAAGTTATTTTAAAAATTAAATAAATATATTTTTAAGTTTAAAATAATTAATATGTAATTAATTATATACTAATGATATATCTCGTAAGTAAATTTGATCAGCTCAATTAACTCAAACGAACTTGCAGTAAGGTTTGCAACTTACAGTGTATCCCCCCACAACCTATTCATGTTTAAGGGTGCAATGGTATGAAATATAAGTTTGGTTATTACTGATACAAATTGTTGATAGCGCTAAATCTTAAGTTTTGCTACTATCAAATTTTTAGGTTAGAGTTATCTTAACTATATTAGTCTAATAAATAGATTGGCTTTAATTCAAATATATATTAAGTATTGAAGTTGACAAAAATAATTGGCATCGAACCACTGGTTCAAAGTTGTTTGCTGCTGAAAGTTATATGTGTCGTTCCTGTAAAATCCAAGGTTTCACTTGCAAAAAGACAAATAGAGCACGCAGCGCACTCCCTCTTCTGCAATTCAATCCAGACTCCAGTCGTCCAGTTCACTTTGCCAGCTTGTATCTCTGATTTTATTCTCTTTTCTTTTCCTCTCGCAGGAAAAAGGCAACGCAAGCAAGGAGCTTTTCTTGCTTGGCCTTGCCTTGCCCATCCCCCCTTCGATTTCTCTCGTTCCACGACCTCTGCTACGAATCTCCCATTCCGCGTGCGCGCGTCGATTCCTCCGTGCTCACCACCGATTTGGGGTGGTCGGATGGGGCAGTACCACTGACCGGAGTAGAGACCTTCGCCGCCCATGGCGCAGCCGCAGAAGCGAGTCTACGAAGCTTGGAAAGGGAATAATGTAAGATCCTACCCGTTTCCCTCGCCTTGAGCTGCAAATCTTGAGTGAACGATTGGTACAATTTCTTTCTGGGGAAATTCTGCTTCTTGCCATCTCTCTTTTTTGAAAAAAAAAAATCTTCTTGTCGCTTCCAGGTATGAGCAGTAGATTTACTGGGCCGCTCTGTCTTTGTTGATACCTGTTGGATATGGCGGAATGCAATGTGATGTGTCGCTGTCCCTGACATGGTTGGTTCGCTTGATATATGCAGAGGTTCTTATTTGGTGGGAGGTTGATATTCGGACCTGATGCCAAGTCCCTGCTCGTCTCTGTTTCGCTCATCGTAGTGCCTGTTTTGGTCTTCTGCGTGTTTGTTGCGCGGCATCTCCGGCATCAGTTCTCCACCTCCAACTCAGGATATGCGATTCCTGTGGTAGCAATACTCTTCATGATCTATGTGAGTGCAATGCCTTGATTCCTTCAGGTAGTAGCCTGGAGCATTTTGAGCACTCAACTGAATACGGTTTGTCGTCCTTCTTTTGTGTTCATTTTCAGGTACTTATCTTGTTGTTCATCACCTCAGCTCAGGATCCTGGCATTGTGCCTCGTGCATCGCATCCACCGGAGGAAGAATTTGCATATGGCAATCCATTAAACGGGGGCACACCCGGCAGGTTGCAATTTCCCCGTGTAAAAGAATTAATGGTTAATGGGATGCTTGTGAAAGTAAAGTATTGTGACACCTGCATGATTTACCGGCCCCCTCGCTGTTCACACTGTTCAATATGCAACAATTGTGTCGAGCGCTTTGACCATCATTGCCCTTGGGTTGGACAATGCATTGGACAGGTACAATTTTTGTCTGCTAAAAGCTAGTCCAGTTTTCATGAAAATTGATGAACTCAACAGGATCATTAACCTGTTACATCTAGATGGGTATTTCTTGACACCTTGGAGGACAAGTATACCAAGGCATAACCCATAAACAATATTTTGTGGTTTCTGGGTTTAAATTTAGTTGTTTTAAGAAATGTATTTTCCTGGCTATAGCTTATGCATTCATTTTCTTAAATACTGTTATAAGCAATACACTAGGCAGTATAATTATAATGGTTTAGAGAGCATAGCAAGTAAGGAGAAAACTCGGGATCTCACAAGGATCCTTCCAAACAGCTGAGAGAGGGATGATTAGCTCTATATGGATTGTGCAAGATAGGGTCAATTTCGGTCTGGAGGATGGAATAAACCCATTTGATTGAGCACAATTATTAATAAATGGGTTAAGATAACAATTGGAGCATGGCATGATTGTTAGCATAGTCCACAGAACAAGGCATGGTTAACATGATTGTTTCTGTCTGCTTATTAAAGAGCATTAGTCACTTCTAGTTAATGGACGCGTAATGCATTCCCTATCGCTGAAGTTGGTGTGCTCCTTAGACCTTTCATGCCTGATCTGTTGTGCAAAATTTGCTGTATGATGTGCTTGGAATTATTAATGATCTATTTCATGCTGGACTGCTGTGGCTGTACCTTTTTAACCTGGCTTCAGTTAATTTTGCATAGTTCTGCTCTTTATATCCCAATTTAACACCAGTTGGTAGGACATGCTTCTGTTCCAACTTATACATGCATATAGTAAGCACAGTTTGTACTTCAATTCAGGGGAATTCCACCATGGCTAGTTTCAGATATGCGCATAACTTCAGTACATTTAGGAACCACACAAATTAGGTATTAATACTCTAGATTTTATGCACTAGCAAGAAGCTATTGATTTTATTCTGAATCCTGTAAAATCCCCACCACATCACCAGATCCACCAATTGAAACATTTACTAGCTGGAAAACATATCTGAAACTGAGAGATACTCAGAATATCATTCTTGCTGCAATTGTTTTAAGGAATGGTTTCTTGAAATCTCATCCTAAGTTTGATTCAGTCTGTCTCTTACCACTTTGTTTCCTGACCATTTTTGTTTCATTTCTACATTGTGCAGCGGAATTATCGATACTTTTTCCTGTTTGTTTCCTCCTCGACTCTTCTTTGCATTTATGTATTTGCAATGTCAGCATTATACATCAAGCTCCTCATGGAGGAGGGTTATCCTACAGTGTGGAAGGCTTTGAAATACTCTCCAGCATCTTTGGTGCTTATGATATACTGTTTCATCGCCCTCTGGTTTGTTGGTGGACTCACTGGATTTCATTCATATCTCATTTGCACTAACCAGGTTATTTTCTTTATACAAAATTTGGTGATTTATTTGTCTAGTGATTACTTTTGTTTGTGAACACAAGGTTTTGTGTTGCCTGCTTATTAAACCGAAATGTTAAAGAGAAGTGTTATAGCATGCCAAATTGCTAATATGATAATAGGGTTATGATGGCTTACGCAAATGCTGGATTAGAATTTAGAAGTGATATACTACATGTTCTATGCTCAACAAGCTCCAGGAAGGCCAAATTTTCAATTGCTTCTATGGAAAATGCAAAAAACAACATTATAGCCTTATGAGATTATTCGCCATATGCTCAAGCCTTGAGGTCTCTTTTCCCATTTAAGTCATGGTACATAACTCTAATATGATGTTTGAATTTTGCAGACCACATATGAGAACTTTCGATACAGATCAGACAACAGGCCTAATGTCTA
This sequence comes from Oryza coarctata, assembly GCA_030770085.1. Lineage (NCBI taxonomy): Eukaryota > Viridiplantae > Streptophyta > Magnoliopsida > Poales > Poaceae > Oryza > Oryza coarctata. Next base: position 15,628,083 of record CM061471.1, read on the forward strand.
TGATCAAGGATGTCTGAATAATTTCTTAGGAGTCTTCTTCAGTAAGATAAAACCTTCTAAACACAAATTCAGAGCCTATGTACAAGAGGAAGTACGAGCTCCGGTGGTTAACTTTGGCAGGCAGATGGAAGAAGAGCCAGCTGGTGGCCCTCGGGCGAAAGTAGAAGATGATCTTGAGATCAGTAGTGATCTCCTGCAGATCTCTCAGCGGCGCAACTATGGGGATGTTGATGTTGAAATGGGAAGTCAGGACTGCAGTGAGATGGAAAGCATTCCCAACGCTGAACTTGCGATAGATTCTGAATTGCAGATTCCTGCAATCAGAAGTGAGGTACGAGTACGGCACTCGAGTTGGGATCGTAGAAGTGGGAATTGGGACATGTCATTAGATGTAATTGGAAGAAGTGCATCAGATGAAATTAGAAGAAGTGCTTCAGGCAGTGAGACTGCACCTCCATTTCAAACAGAAATTCACTAGTCAATCATTCGTGCGTTCAGGTGTCAGAAGCGTGAACTTGGATTTCAAGGCCGTTAAACTGATGATGACACATACCCAGAGAGCAAGAAAGAAAAATGCACATGATGCATTTTGACTTTGACTGCCGTAATTGGTATTTTCAATCCTTTTTCATGTATGAACAGTTGCTTTAGTCAAAGATTCCATGCGTTTGGGGTCACATATTTGTTTTTCTTTTTTGTGTGGCGATCTGATTTCACAGCGTCTTCATGATTCTTTATGTAAATTACTATTGCATGATAGTCATCCACCAGTAATTCATCTGCAGCTTCCTTCAGGAATTTCTCTAGTGTGCATCTCCATTAGCTTTCATTATGATCGTTTACCTTCCATTATGGTCAGTATAACACCTTGATCACAATGCTGTTTGATTATATATTCCATTAGGTCTCAAACCTCAATGGAGTTGATTAGTTGAATACTTGAATGCTATCCTCATGCCATCTTTGGTACGCAAAAAAATCTGTCAGCAGTCAATTGTTTCAAGTGTAATTGCTATTTTCAAAATATGCCATATTCTAGCAGGCCAACGCATCCAACCTAGGGATCATAATTCATAACACTTTGGGTTACCAATCAACTGGCAATGACCGGTAAGAGGTGATTCCATACAATTTTTTAGTGCAATCTTGATGCTAACAATTTTAAAAGACTGAACAAACACAACACTTTCAAGAAAAAGAATTTGTTGAATAAAATTAGCAAACCCGAAAAGGCTGAATAATGGCCGGTAACTGCATGGTAAAATTTTAAAATCCATTTTTTTATCCTTGATCCATTAACATTTTGTTGTCTTCTTTGTTTGCAAGCATGGCAAACACTCACTGCTTGTTTCTAGAGTCTACTATTTCAATGTTGATATGTCCATTTGTAATTTTGTGGAAATTCCATTCTCAAAGATGAGTGCTGCTTCTGTTGGCTGTTGGATTCTGACTACTGCAAAGGACTTTACTGGAGGACTAATGCATGAATACTGATAATGCCAAACCGGGCGACTTCACACAATTCTTTGGGTCCATTTAGACCAGAGCCAGTGACCAGAGAATGCTTGGCTCTTGCAACGCTGTTTCAATGAGCTTATGTGCGATTTGACCATGTTAGTAGGCTGATCTTTTTAATCATAGGTGCACTGATACTGACTCCAACTTGAAGAGTTGCTGATCTTTGTATATCAAGTCGGCAAAGTCCACTCGACAGTCAGTCGGATAGCAAGTCATACCATTACTTTGATCTTGACTATATTGGTGATTACTGATTAATATGCTGCAGTTTCTGAACCTTGGTTGGTTTTATGCGCTGGCATGTCAAGCTGTGGGAGCCTACTGAAAAAAAAAATCTGAAATTGGAATGGTAGAACAACCAAATTTAATCTTCTTGATAACTAGCACCCCGCGGCGTTGCCGCTGGCAGCAGGTAGCAGATGTTGAAAAGTATCCAACAAATAACAATTTCAATAGAACAATCATGATGGTCAAATTGTATAACGGTCCAAACTAGGGATACATTTCATTCTTGTCTTTCTGCAAATTTGGGTTGGCGCGCACTAGCTTTCATATAGACCTCGACTCTACCAACCTGAGAACAACATGCATACCCAAATACCCAATAGACACAAATCAGACGAAGAAGCCCTGCAAGTGCAATCAGTAATAAGTTGCACAGCTGATATGAAAGCGACCGGCCAATATTTCTGGTAAATGTAAAGAAGCTGTGAGCCTGTGAGAGTATGAGCAAGCCTCTCAAGAATTATGTTCTCTTGATAATTCTGAACTGGCAAGCACAGGTGAAGTTTGTATCGACACCTAAAGGAAATTTGGTTAGAGCTGAAAAATAAACACAAAGTGAAGCCCCTACAGAGTTCAGTTTAGTTCAGGCAGCAACATCGTTGGAGCTACAAATCACACCTTGCTCAAAGAAATTATTTCTTCATACCTTGCTCAACGATATGAATGCCTTTATTCATCTACAAGTCACATTCTTCTTCATATGCAATTGTTGGATCTGCAAAAGGTGAAATGTACGTAAACATATACTTCTTAAGTTACATGTCACAGCAGCATCGTGAAAAACTATAACACAGTAACACCTAATTTAATTAATGTGTTATAAATTAATTAATAAAAGTATCAGCAAGAGTAGTGCTTACTTTCAGACACTATCAAAAGCACATCTGCTATGTTACTCACTAAGGTTGTGTTCGGCGGTCTAAGCTGGAAACCTACTTTCTCATTTTCCGCGCACACGTTTCCTGAACAGCTAAATGGTGTGTTTTTTGCAAAAAAAATTCTATAATAAAGTTGCTTTAAAAAATCATATAAATCTAATTTTCCAGTTTTTTAACTAATACTTAATTAATCACGTGCTAATGAGTCGCTCCGCTTTGCGTTCCAAAAAGGAGCCGTTCTGAACATTGAGGTTCGAATGTAGCCTGAAGAAAGTAAACAAAATCTTTGAATCTTCAAGCAGCATGTCAGGAAGTAACATAATTCCACCAATAGAGCCACCAAAGGCATGAGCTATTCGATTGCAGCTTATGCAATTTATATGCTAACGTACATGCACCTAATAATTTGTCAGCTGGCGCACATTACTGAATTTAATGCACAATTGACAGCTAACAACATTTGCTATTGAATAAAAATCATCTGACAGTCAGTATTTGGAATATATGGTAATAAATAGCATGGTAAAACCTGATGCAGTGAGAAAAAAAATGCAATCAATGGCTTATACATGGCATGGATTACAGAAAATATTTTGTTAACATCCCAAAAATCTAGATGAAACAATTTACATAACTGTAGAATGTCATCAGTTCATATGCAAGGAGAAAGAAATATGTAGCTCCATAGAATTATTACTCATATGCACATCTTTTCACTCTTGGGCTTCAAACCTTCCTTGCAAAAGCAACATGTTGTTAGAATAAAACGATAATCAAGCTGACATATTCAAACGATGAAAATTTTTGGGCGTCTCACAATTTAGCAACTTAATTTTATCCTGTTGTGGCCCATCCTCTTGAGCACCTGTCAAGCATAATAAATGGCATAGCTGTTTGGATCAGTCCATATGGGTGAATACAAATTGTCAAGAAAACAAAAATGGCATGAGTGGATTAGGGTGGTCTGGAGCTATTTACATCATACATTCAACTGAATGGATGGGATGGCATTGTATGCTTCATCACACGGGCTGCAGATCTGTCCTCTCATCTGAGCTATATCTACAGCATTGGTCCAAATACAAACCTATTACCTGCAGTCTTTGCTCGTTCCCACATTGGGTGCCGCATCATCAATGTAGCCCAAGAATCAGTAGTTCAGGAACACTCCACGCTGCCGCCTTGTAGTCTACCCCTGGTAGAACATCTAAAAAACTGCAAATAACATGCAAGCAGACAAAATCGATTTGGCCTGGAAGTCAAGATGGGGAATCCAAAATATATGCAAGAAAGTGCACATTTTAAATTTAATCAAGCAGAAGAAAAAGATTTGAGACAGCACTTAAACAATAGATGTGGCTAAGTACTTTGCTCTAAGTGACACCCACCTTGTAATCTTGGACTAATTCAAATTATGTTCCTCTTTATGGGCCATCGTTGGATTGAAAAATAGGGAAAGAGCAAAGAGGTATATTATGACATATATGACAATTGCATTACACAGGACAGCAACATTCAGGGAAAAAAACTTTAGCAGAGTATGACCTAATTTTAATTAAATAGAAGCATCAAACCAAGTGAGAATAATATCTGAAGCATCCACCTGTAGACTTTTCACTTTCCACATTGAAAGCTGTAACAAAAATGTTGATTCCTGAAGCAGCAAAGCGAAAACACGGTCATTCCACACGCAGAGAAATCAATTGCTCAATTGTTTAAATGTAATGCGTGCATAAATAGCCTAGACTTTGCAATCAGATAATAACCGATGGAAGGAATCGAAAACTAATATTTTTCCTTATTGCAATATCATCAGAACCCAGAGCCAAATAAGTGGCTATGTAACGTAATTTTTTAGTGATCTTACATCTTAAGGCATTGGTACAAATTATCCATAAGAGCCACCAACTTATGCACCCAGGAACAACTGTAGAGGCACAGATCTGAGAGCGGAGGAGTGCAACGGGCAGCAATACCAAATCCAGCTGAAATCCCTAAAGAGGTAACAAAACAAAGAACAGTAGAGAAATAAATCAGAAAATTCCAAAAAAAAAAATGAAAAATAAGCATTTGAAGCTGGCGACGATGTACTCTACCTCCCTGACCTGGGCACCAATGCAAAGCGATGCTAGATATGGCGCTGAGAGGAGGACACCGGCAGGGTACCACGGGATACGACCTGTAGGGGAGAATCCTGCAAACAGCTCGAGTATGGGGAAGTGGGGGAGTGAACACCAGGTTTGAGAGGGGCGGCGAGGAAGGAACGGCGACAAATAAGGGATTGGATTCAAGGAAAGCAGAGAACCTGGATCGGTGCGGGAAAAAGGAGGAAGCTGCAGCTGCATGCCGATGGCGACGGGCGACGGCCACGGGAGAACCAATCCGTCGAGCAGAAGAGCGTTGGTGGTGCGCAGCTGAGCAGACCGGCACGGGGAGAGGAGGCGTTTTGCTGCCGCACGCAGATGGCGATGGGGCGCGGAAGGATGGAACGGAGACGACGGGGAAAACGCGACGGCGACGGCGACGGCGACGGCGAGGAGTCGAGAGGAGGGATTGCGTGCAAATGGGAAAAGGCTGGTGCCTAACTGCCTGAAAAGTGAAGAACGAAAAAAAGTATTCGATAGGGCAGAGGAGCCGTATAGGAAAAGTCCACCTAGTTGATCGACGGGCGGAGATGCATGCAGCCACGATCCAACGGTGTAGACAACAGGCAATGAAATTGTAGTTTCTACAGTAGCAAAGCCAGCACGTGGCAACGCAACCGACTTGGTATACCAAAACCTTAAGTTTTATTGATCGGAACATTTGTAGTTATCCATGCAGGTTTGTTCTTTGCATAGGTACGCCACCTTAACAAGGCTTCTCCTCAGCCATCTTTTTCACTGATCATCAAAGCATTTTTTTTCATCCAGAAGATTCTGATGCTTGCGCTGAACAGTCACATTTCATCTCAAGGAATCTTGTGCTGGAAAGTCGTTTCATACACTTTTTTTTATGGAACGCTGACCTTAAACGCGTTTTCATCATCCTCATCCCTAGCTATGTTTTTTGGTAGTGACCAACTTATCATTCCATGAAAGCTACCGTCTTCAGAGACAAAGACCTCATAGGTTGCGTTCCGTAACGTTTTTTTAAAGTTTTTTCTCGGTTTTTATAAGCATATTTTTCAAAGTTCCTCATCTTATTTTTTTTTAATTTATAGTAGTTAATTTTAGTTTTTATCTTCAAACAACCTTAAACATAACTACAGTGCACACCGCTCACTCTCTCCCACTGTCCATTTCAAAGCATATTCCGTCTGGTTCGCATGTCAAAGCTTATAAATTCTTTAAGTGGGCAAATCCACTACAGAATTCTTCAGCATTCAATATCTTAGATATAGCTACGAGAAAACACCAGCAGACCGAGGATGAGGAAGACCGTGTTTTGTTTCGTTGACCGGTGGAATACACTTTTGTCCCCTTGGAGCTTCAGTTTTGTTCGCTTGCGTCTTTCTCACGTGCATCGAGCAGGGGAAATGGTGTTATCCGCATGGTTGAGATCTGTGAATTCTGGCGGAGAAACTGGTTAGCGTTGAACGTGGCATTGATGGATGGGCGTGTAGAAATGGCGGCGGCGCGGCACTGAAGGTCAAGCTGACTGGGTATGGTTGGCAGGCATTGGCGTCCATTCCTTGGGAGGGCTATGTCACCATCTCAGGCATTGGCTTAGGTTTAATTAAACGGTGTGCCTATTTTGTGAACGTTGGCTAAATAACGAACTAGTCATCCAACAGATAGCTTAATAATATAGCATAATAATTAAGTGACAGTGACCGTGAAAAAAATAGCATAATAATATTTCCTGGTTGAAAAACATCCAACAGATAATAGAACATTGCAGCACATTAATGTATTTATATATTTTGACAATTTAGTAGCATAAGAGAATCATTTTTAGCTTATCATATTACCCCTAGCAGAACATACATAACAAAACATCGCAAAATGCTTAGCAACTGGCCATACGAATGCTTAGCAATTTTTTTGTTAATTGCAATACTGCTGCATGCACAACAGGAAGCCATCACAAAATACCACGACCAAAGACCAAAGCCCCTGCTGGCCATTGTTTGCGTATTGGAGGGAGCCTAATACACTAATTGCTTTAGATAATCATATGATTACTTAGCTGGTACTTACAACAAACCTTTTTTTTAGGCTCATCCTCCGCTCACTCCCTTGGCTCCGTCAGCAATATAGATGAGGATAAACTTGACACATCCAAAACACACACCACCACACAAATGCTTGCATTGTGAGATCAGTTTATTAAGTGGAAATTAAGGACGCAATGATCTGCATATGGGACACATCTAGCATCCAGACCAACAACAGTACATCAATCCAAGATTAGTTACTCCTACTTATTCTCGCTTTTACAGCACACACTAATACAGATTCGTTTTTTTACATATGATCAAATTGGATTTTTTTTAGACTGGCTACAGCGACCGCCTGCTAAGAGGATAGGTAAAAATCATGATTTTTTGCAAGCAAACCGATTACCGCCTATGAAAATCAAAAGAGGGTCGTATGTGAAAATCGATTTTTGCATACAGCTGGCCAACTAGAAAAATATTTTTTGGTGTAGAAAAAACAAAATAGTAATTTTCACCAAATCTCAGATTGGATTAAGTAAATCCATTGGGGTAATCACAAAGTTGACACAATTCCATCACAAGTTCACAAAATTTCAACACAAGTACAATCATACATTGAATCACAATTCCATCAGTCACAAGTTCATTGTTATCATGGTAGGTACTATCGATGTGCTACACGTATATGGGCTTGTTAGGTCATCGTTGCAGCTAGAAGCAGGATGCTCGCACCGTCATCTCCTTAGTCGTCATACCATCCCTCATTGCCCTAGAGAGCTGGTTGTCATCGTCATCCTCATACCAACCCTTGAGCACCACAACAGTCAGAATCGAGCCCTTGAGCATCATTGCCACTAGATACGACCCTAGTGGGTAGCCCATCCATCGATCCGCACCACGGCCTATAGAGGAGAGGAGTACGACTAGGAAAGAGATGTAGGTGGTGCTGGATCTAGACCTCCTCGATGTTGTCATTGCCTGATCCACATCTTGTTCGCCCTCTCAAGGCTAGCGTCGTCGTCATCGTAGCTCACATTCCTAGGGCCAGTGGATCCACCCCTCCTAAGGTTAGGGACGGTGGATCCACTCCTAAAGTTGCCATTGAAGCTCTTAAGGCCGCTGTGTACCGTCGCTCCTAAGTCTATCACCAGCCATTCCCACCTTTCGCCGATCGCTGCCGATGCTCCCAAGGCTGTCACAAGATTGTCGCCGATCGAAACAGTGCTAACATGATAGTAAGAGAGAGAGGAGGATAAGACTAAGAAGAGAGACTATAGGGATGGGAGGAAAGAAGTTTGAGAGAGAAAATAAATGGAGGGGTTGCTCGTGCCTAGGTTCGTGAATAGTTTTCATTGTCTATTGTTTATGAAAATAAATTTTTGTAGATAGATATTTTAAAAAATCTATTTTCACAGGTGATCACATAGTGATCCCTCAGCCCACCTATAATCTTATAAGAGCCTATTTGCTAAAATCGAATATGTGGTAGTGACCATGCGAGTGAGCCCTCGCCCATGATTGGAATATATAGGTGGCACTAATCAAGAGCCATCTTCCACTAAATGCACTTCATTGGAATTACAGGTGTCTCAATTGGATTTGCATTACCGGGCATCAGACATGTTCAACCCTGAGGCACTGTACAATGTACAATGTACGTTGTCTATGTCACTAGGAGATCAAATAGGATACACTCATACCTTCCTTTTGCTCAAATTTTGTGCCCAAAACTACTTTCTCTCATCTACGTCAGTAATATAAGTGCTACGAGACATCTCATTAATTGATCTTATACTACCTTAGTTTTTTTTAATATATGACACAATTTTTTTCTCAGGCTCCTTGGGAATGTAAGATTATTAGAATAGAAAAAACACATGATTTAAATATTATCGTGCCTTAAATCCTAAGCAATAAAAAAATAAAAAAACTACACATAAAACTGTTTAGATAGAGCGTATGAAAAATATAGGATTTATAAGAGAGAGATAGACACGAAGAAAAAATTCTAAGAACCTAGAGCTCATGCTAAGAATCCTTCAAAATTCCCATGAAATATGCTCTAGAGATCTAATCTTTTGTTCCAAATGCCCTCATAGGAATCTTTTCCTTATAGAATTCAAATCCCTTGAAATTCCTCTATTTTTCTTTTGTTTCAAAGGAGCCCTTAAATTTTGACCAATAATTTCCATTCAATTACTTAGCTAAGTAAAAAAAGTAACACTAGCCTTGTCGTTAAAAGTATTTTAAGCATGTCTATGTTTATCTATTTATATAAATATTTTAAAAAAGATGAGTAGTTAAATGAATTAAAAAATTAACTGTGCTATATATTAAAAAATAGGGTTAATACATAATTTCAGACCAGTATGAAGTCCCACCCCTCTGAATTAGCTTTAATAGACTGCTTACCAGTATGAATGGCATCTGCAGAGTCTCCTCCAATGTAATATCAGTCCATGAATAGGCCCCTCGGATGTCAGGCCTTTTGACCTTAGAAAGGGATAATTGATGAAAGATAGAAAATTATTTAATTTTTATGATATATAGAATTAACTATTATAAAGTTGAAAATCTAATTTAAAAAAGTGGATAAAAAATATATATAAAAACTTTTTATAAAAATATACCATTTAACACTTAAAAAAAGGAAAAATATACCATTTAACACTTAAAAAAAGGTGCACGCGAAATCAAAAATAATCTTCTATCTACACCTTTTTCGAACGAACCTTTACCGCGTTTGCAAGTCTTCCTGATGCAATCGCTAAAACAACAGTAGCTTTGTCAGCGATAACGCATGCTCGACAACTATGCATGGAGTAGCATCGTCAAAAAAGGAATGTAAATGTAGCTTTTATTTTGCATTTTTAATTTGTCGGTGTTAAACATCCACCAATTTGGAAGTATTCATTATTGCTCTGCCTTGCTGCAAAGGAATTCAACTCCCACGTACATTTGCCAAGCCAACCATAATAAACAATTGCATGCCATCACCTTGTCTCTTTTTTCATAGTTGTACAGCATTTGACTACTTTTACGCGCACGTTTTTAAGTTATTAAATGATATATTTTTTATAAAAAATCTTATAAAAATATTTATCTCGCTTTTATAAAATAGATTTTTTAACTTCATAATAATTAGTTTTATCATTTATATTATTGAATAACTTAAAAATAGATAATCTTTTATTAAAAATCAAACAACTGAAATACCCTAACTTTGCCATGTGTTTGTTTGGCACAGCCTTTGTTTTGTTAATTTTCTGAAGACAAGATGCGTACCTTTCCTAGTTTTTTAGCTACAAAGGTCCTAATTCAATCTTCAAGTTTGAAAGAGTTGTAGTGTGAAATCTACCTTAAATCAATATAATTGATAAAGCCAATATGTCTTTTGACACTGTCAGATACATACCAATATAGCATATGACCTTTATCTTAATCTTTACCTTAATCTTTAAGGCTAGTTTCAACTCTCGCCATTGGGCGAATAAAGCAACAAAGAATAAATCAATAAACCATTTAGCTAATGTTTTTCGCTGTCATCGTGTCCTTGCACGGCCACATTCTGCACTGTCTTTCAGCGACAAACCATGCGTTTTTTCTCCACAGTGTGATGTTTTTAACTCGATCCGTACAAACGTGATTGGTCAGGCAAAACCAGGAAGGGCTCAATCCGTTTGACGAAACGCGCGCGCGTGGCTGCTTTTTCCCGGGCACGCATGCCCTCCTCGAGCTAAGAAACTTGACCTCAAACCTACCAATCCCTATGCGCTTTGCCACTATCTAGAAGCTCTCGTGATATATATCTTTGTATCAGACAAAGTTCAGAGTCGTGGCAACGTTAGTTAATCTTGCTGCTTGATTACTAGTAGAGTACTTCATTAACATTAAGCATGTAGATTAGCCTAAGCAATTTTTTTGGATTAATCAAATTGTGGTCCGACGTGTGTGCTTTTAGTGATAGTGCATAGACGCAAGCCGTTAGGCCAAGTGGTCAACCGGCCGTCAGAGCAAACATGCTACCTTTTGGAAATCCCCTATTAAGATATTAGTACTAATGCCGCGATCTGATCTGGGTAATTTTTCAAATATGATTAAATTACACTTGTATTTTAAAAGCGTTTTATTGACCGTATGTGACCACCAACTCCTAATTAAGCTATGTGCCCGAGCAGGGAACATCTCGCAGAATTTAAAGGCTGACAATGCTGGTAAAATTGGTTAAACCCGGGCAGAGATCATAAGTTCTGGGTAAATCAACCAATTAACACCACTTCTGTGAATATCTAATGAAATTCCCTAATTCCAAATTGACATGTTTATTACTTCCAAAAGATTTCAGCTGAGTTGCCTTTTTTTTTTCTGCAGACAGCTAGCTAGCACCCGTTTGTTCAGTTACCAACTTGGAGTTGCACACTTGCATTCTTCAGGTGCTGCACAATGATGTAATATCGACGACCATGCACCTAATCTCAGGCCCCTACACCTTATTTCAGTCAAAATCGACCAACCTAGTTTTTGAGAGTCGGCAAAATCTGTTGTACCTCTAGTGTCTGCAGTGATAAAAAAAAGGCTACTAATTAATTATTCTGGTTTTCGTAGCAGAAAATGTAGAGGGGAACTACAACACGACAGGGTTCAGGGGACATGGTAGTTAAAAGTCCATGTCTTATTTAGACACCATGGTACTATGGTAGTAGGAGATATAGGTGGCTTGGAAACGCCAAGGTAGCTATGTAGACCATATATAAATACTGTAAACCGTAAATGATGATGATGCATTTATTCACACTAATCACAAACCCGTACATTTCGATATTTAAAATATTAAAAGAGATATTTCAAGATTTACTAATTCTAAATTTCATAATTAATAAATATTGAGTTGTATTTTCATGTTTTGATAAATTTAAAATTTGGAATTAATAGAAACTGGGTTGTATTTAGCTTGAAGTCTCAATTCACACAATCTGCAAAATAGATAGGTTCTTAATGTGGCCCATGATGTCAAATACAATTCTATAGTCAGTGATAACACAACTCATTTAATCAATGATTAGATATTTCTGGTAGGTAGGGATAGGGTTAAATATTAGGAATACCTTCTTGGATGACATTATATAGTCATCTACTAAGTGATCTCACGTAATCTACTTTCTAGGGCTTTTACTAGTATTATATGGCATTTTAGGACCTGATAACTCAATTATGTCCAAGACATATATTGACCTGAAACTTTATTTATAATTTGATCCTTTTTGAACATTAATTTTTACAAATAGATCATCACCCACCACGCAACTTTTTTTGAAAAATTGACCTGTGGCTCAGTGCCAAGGACCCCAGCGCCTAAGTTGAATGTCTCAGTGCCAAACATCATGGCGATGAAACCCAAACCTTAACTAGTCAATGCTAACCTCTTTGAAATCGAGAGTCAGCACTAACCTTTGAACGAACTCTTCTCCCCCTTCTCTATATATCATGTTGATTTGGCACCATATTTTATAGAAAAATTGACAAAGCAAGTTACCTATTTCTTTTCCTCTAAATTGTTTATGGGATGAGGGTATTGGAGGTTGAAACTAACGAGGCAGATTTCAACCCTTGGCGGCAAAGAACTGTGTCGACCCCATCCACATCATCACCTAACGGAGTCTATGTCAGCACCAGAATCATTAATTTTGACGTCGAGAACTTTGGTGCTAAGCTTTGGTCCAACTCTAAAACAATCTTTTTCTAGAAGATTTATTTATAAAATAATTTTTTAAAAGGGCTAGAACATAAAATTCCACAATATTCATGATTTTGCCCGATTTCTCAGCTTTGGACCAGTAATTGGCCTGTTACCGGTCATAGTTACTGGTTTTCACTGAACAAATGTTTGAATCTAAACTTTTGAATAAAAAACCAGTTATGGCCGGAAAAAATGTGAATGGCTAAAGTACATTTTCATAGACCAAACAGATATATCACAAATAGATTAAAAATATAATGCAATTATCAATATAAACATGCATCACAATATTAATATTGTACAATATATGGTCCATCAAAATATAATAGAAGGTGAAGTTTTAAAATTGAATGTTAGTCACTTTCTCCTTTTGAAATATATATATTTAGCAACATATAACCTTTGCCAGGGGTGATCCCAACTGCACCTGGGGTAGGTGGGGGGGGGGGGGGCAGTCTCGAGCCCCTCCTACAGTTGGGAAAACCAGTGTACACCTTCCATTTTTAAGACATGCTCGTGCTTGCTAGGTACAGGGAAAGCTTAATTATCATAGAATAATTAGTTCTTTTAGTTCACTAGATAGATACTTATATGTATATGTTTTGGATTTGCTTTATATTTAATTCATTTATATTAGTTTTCTTCATTCCATCGGCACCCCTAAATTTTACTTATACATTCGCCACTGTTACCAGAGAAGATGGGGTTAATATAAATTCATATTCGATTCAAGTTATTTTGTAAACTTTGGCTGACTGCAGTGGCGGAGGACGTGAAAAAATTAAGGTGTGGCAATTCTCTATGATCCAGGTCCCGTAGCTCACACCAGCATTGTTCAATGGAACTACACCCTTAGCCGAATGCCCCTAGTGCACCCAGCCGCCAAGGAAACGTCCGCTCAAACTAGAGCTCAATCCGCTCGTATAGTTACTATCTATATTCAACGAAACGACTTGGTATATATTTAATTATAAGCTGTAATGGTTTATCAATGACCACACAATAATTTATATATAAAACTTTTGTTTACGTATTCCTAACGACTATGATAAAAAATAAGCTATAATAAAAAATTCTAAAATTAACTCTAGCATTAAATTTAGAAATTCAAGCTTTTTTTCAGTGGCTTATAAGCTAAAGCCAAACGATATGATGAGAGTGAATATATTTCTAACAAGCATCAACTATTAATTTCATAATTTGAAAGAAGTTAATTAATTAATCACATTCAACCTGCTATAAAACCACCACTAATTAACAACACCCAACAACTAACCAACATAGCTCGCTGATGGAGTTGTGAACTCATACCCACCCATATTACGTAGCACTCACTTTGACACCGTTTTCTTTGATTACTAGCAAGTAAATGACTGGCCTACATAATACTGCTACTGACTCAGTTGAAACAAGTAACTGAAACAAGGTATGGCGAGTGCCAGCCCATGCCACCATGGTCCTCCGCCACTGGTTGACTGTTTGTGTTGTAGGATTAGTAAGCATTTGGACCCAATAAGTGCACCACTATTCTACTTATCGCGTGCATGCATGCATGGATAATTCATCTCATAACTAAAAATCTAAGACACTGTTGCAAGAAGGTACTGAGTGCTAATATGTAATGTATGAGACTGCATTCCTTACCCGTAAGGACTAGTTCGAGAGGACGTGGAAAAACGCTTGATAAATTCTATTAGCTCGAGAAGAAGGTAGCCAAATTCGAGTCAGGACGACGAAATTTTGCAATCTCGAATACCAGATGAAGAAACTTCGTGGACCAGATAAGGGGTAATATCTACAATTCCGTTGGGTGCATGAACCACACGTCACTTGGTCATTGCATTGCTCGGTTCTAGTTTGACCAATGTCAGCGTAATTAAATAGTAGGTGCATGAGCGTCATTTGGAACAAATGACGTGCTTTGATCGGCAGATATTAATAATCAAATGCCAATTCGGACGTTTATATATTTAGTTATATATTAATTATTTTGAGAAAGTATATCAATAACAATCAAGGGTGATCAGGATTAGTTTGGAAGGGCCATCTTCTTATTCTCTGCTCTCTCCTTCTCTCCATGGTGGATCCAACGAGGGTAAGGGGGCTTGGGGCTCTCGACACCCACATTGAATCCATCCCTAATAATAACAATGTATATAAGCTTGAAGTGCAGATAACCAAGCTTCCTACTTAATTAGAGATCAATTTGGATATATTGATACCAATTCAAAATGTACCCTACCAGTTTTTTTTAACTTAAATGGTAATCAGGATAGTTTGGATTGAAATCAAAATAATTGGTATTGCCCATGCTTTATTTGATCATATTTTAAAATGTTCTTCTCACCATATTAAAACAAACAGTAGCTAGATGACTTTAGTACTTTACTATCACTACTTGAAAAATCATTTTCACACACGGCCCAAATTCATCTATGACCGGACACTCCATCTATCCTATGAAAATTAGTCATTTTTATAGGTGGCTGCTTGCGTAGATTGATTTTTTCAAACGACTAAGTAGTGCAGACCACCTACGAAAATTAATTTTTTAGACAACCAGATTAAGCCAACTGACTAAAAAATGAACTTTGATAAAAAAATAATTTCCCTAGCATGTAGCTACCCTCTACACGCCAACGCCACACCAATTTTCATATATCAATCCCCAAATCAAGCAAAAGGGGAAAAACAATTCATCAAATTTACAAATCAAGCTGCTCCATAATATTTTGTATTCACGAATCCAATTAAGATTTGATCACAAGCAAAAACGAGAAGCGGAGTAGCAGGAATCAAGCTGTTGCGATGGACCAAATCTAGGAGCCTCACCACTATCATCATGTTGCTCGAGGTCATTGTCAATATCGATACCTCACTATCGTCAACGCTATCTAGGTTGCCATTGCAATCAAGGTAGCCAGCCATTGTCCTCCACGGCGTCATCTAGGTTGCAACATTGTGGTTGTTGCTGACTCAATGATCTTTACAGGCGCTGAGCCGAGAGGGAGTCACCACAACCATTTACTCCTCTTCCTTTATTGCCACCGGCCACCATAGACCATAGTTACTGTCGGTCTCCTCCCTTTCAACCTAATTTGGTAGAGAAAGAGCTAGATCTAGAAGAGGGAGGGGAGCCGTAGCCACTACCCCTGTCGCCATCGGCCTCCTCCCCTTTGACCATATTTTGTAGAGGAAGAGAAGTAGGGAACTATAGTCACCACCCTTGTCACTGTTGGCCATTGCATGCTACCTTTATTGTCGTCGACCTCCTCCCTTCCAGCCAGATCTGGTAGAGGGAGGAGAAGGGAGGATAGGAGAGCCACAACCAGTACCCCTGTGCCTTCGTCGATCTCCTCCCCTTTGGCCATATCTAGTAGAGGGAGGGAATGGGAGGAGAGTGGAGTGAAGAGCACAACTGCCGTAGCCTCCCCTTTGCCCCCTCGGCTGAGGGTGAGGGAGAGAGGGAGTGAGAGAGCTAGGGGGAGGGAGCTAAGAGAGAGATCTAAGACTTGTGTGTCGCACTAGTTTGATCTCCTTAGCTGCCTGCGTTGATTTTAATAGCACTCTCATGTTTTTACAGACAAATCTTTTTAGTTTCTATATATAAAAATCAATTTTTATAGGTGACATCTAAAGAGATTCGCCTGCAAAAATGATGGTATTTTGTAGCATTCCTTTTTAGTCTTATATGTAAAAATCAATTTTTACAGGCTAGGACATCTCGTTATTTTTATAAGCTGAAATTTTTTAACCTAGTGTTAGAAAATTTGTTTTTAAAGTAGTGTATGAAACACCAGTCATGCCAAAAACTTCCCTAGAATATGGCTCTACATTTTAGTAAGGCTTCAAACCAAAATGGTACTAAAAATCAACGTGCTCTAGACGCAAGATTACCAAATACTAACCTCCTCCACCTGACCAAATCTACTGTAACTCTAGGACCCTGATATATAACCTGCAATCTAGCATCCAGGAGATCGATGACTACTTAATTTATTAACTATAATTACCGTGGGTAATTAACGGATCTTTGAAGCTAGCAGTAGTCCGAGTGAGACCGAGTCTAATATGAACTGCTTTTTGAGGCAGCGGCTATCAGCTGGGCTGAAATGGTGAACACACGTTTTTTTCTTTTTCACAATCGATCTGTATATATAACAGTTGTCCGAGTCCACCTCATGCTAGAGGAATAGATCGGACAGCGCTCTGATCGGCTCGATCCCAGTAATAATTTGATTTTTGTTCAGTACACTCTAGCTACAGTGCGAGCGCCGCGGCGCGGCGGCATTGCCTCTGCAGCTGGTCGAGTTAACGCGCGCGCGCGCGGTGCGACATGGCGGACCAACGCCGGAGATTTCACGGCGGCGGAGGGGACGAGGTGGCGGACGACGGTGGCGAGCTCGAGGCCGAGGCGGTGGGGGGATCGGTGCTGTCCGGGGAGTACCAGGCTCAGGAGATGTCCACGATGGTGTCGGCGCTGACCTGGGTCGTCGCCGGCCACGACGACCACGGCGGCGGCGGGGTGCAGTGGACTGGCCGTGTGGACGTGAAGGCGACGACGGGCGGCGGCGGCGGCGGCGGTTATGTGCATGCTGGGCAGGGGAGCTATTATTACTACGATGCCGCGCCGACGTCGACACCGGAGTTCGCAGCAGGTGAGGATCATTTCCTTCTCTTCTCTTCATGTTCTTTCTTGTTCTAGTTCCTTCTTAATCTTAAGAATGGTTGCAGGCTTGCATCATTAGCAAGTTAAGCAGCAGTTTGCACGTCACGACTTCGCACTTACATTTCTTTTTTTCCAATTTTCTTTTTCCGGTGAAGTTGCTTTTTCCCAACGCTCGTATTTAGCATGTGTTACTCATGCGTACATTGCAGAATCAAATTAATTAAATAAAGGTTTATGCTAATATAGTCCCGTTTCAACGAATATTTTATTTGGTTCCAACGAGAGGAGTGCAACGTGTCGACAGAACCAGCCATTGAATCTATCTTGCACTGGCAGCTTTTTTTTATCTACAGTAACTGCATACTTGAAATTTTCTTTATCCAGCAAGGAACAATGGAACATGGAAGCTGCCCTGTTCTGACTTCAAACCCGAACTTTGTACGATTCGTCGCAGAAAACTCAACGGTCATCATACAAATTAATTAGAAATATTGGTTAATGCAAAAAAATCCGTATATATATATATATATATATATACATATATATATATATATATATATATATATATATCCAGTTTCTCTGTCCGTTTGAGTGAGCTAGCTGATTCCATCCATGTTTGTTGGTGTTTGAGTGCCCAACTAATTAGTCGGCCCTACAAATCTTCAATTGTGCACAACATATACATGCAAATGATCAACGTGCTGCACCTGCATGCATGGGGATGTGGATATCTAACGAAAAATGGGGACAAAAAAACAAAATGGCAAGCAAAGCTTAGAGTTAACTCTTTCTTACAAAATTTCCAACTTCCAAGTCCCATCCCACCTGCGTTCATCTGGATCTCACCAAGAAAAATGATTAGACAACTTCACATTAAACTCTTCCAAGATTTCCGAATTCCCACCAAACATACGTAATATTCCCTCCATTATCTCTGTAGAAGAATAGCATGCATGCATCCAAGATTTAAACTTTGATTGGTAGAGAACGAAAATATATTTTGCCATGAAATTAGTTGGTTTTTCATCTACTGAAAGGAACTCCAAATATTTTAATTTTAATTACCATAGAACTTGACAATGGTATATATATAGGAGAACAAGTCATTTACACATATAAAACAAGTAATAGACATGCACTAACATTGGTCAGTAGATTTTCTGGCCTTGTAACTCTAGCAATGTCACCATATTCTCCAATGAGCCACTAGATTTACGAGCACCGCTGCATGTACTAAAAAATTATTATATAAAGCTCTCAATCATTTGATTTTGAGTTATAGAGTTATATCCCATCACTATATTGTTTTGTTTTTCTTTCTCAGCACTAAAATGTATTAGTTGTGCCGGTTTGCATAGGCCAAAGATGTACTATTTTTATTATTAAAAATAAGAGTTATAGAAAATCTAGATTTATTTATAGTAAGCCACATCCGTCTTTGTAAAAGTTCTGTAAGAAAAATTTTATACGTATATCCTTTTCCATCTTTAATTACATGGAGACGGCTGGTGTGATAGCAGCCTAACAGTAGCGCTGACAAAGTTGCGGTTTTGAATGCAATTGATAGGTGTCATCAAGGAATGCATTTGGCGTTACTAGCTAACTAGCTATAGGGATAGGAGATAGAGGAAGGAGAATTCCATTATGGGTAGTGTTAGGAAAAATGGATACGAGACATATAGGGGTGATGCATGCGGTACTAGACTTAATTGTCAGGTGAGGCGTCAGGCCAGGAGGAATCGCGACTGTGGGGGAAGGGGTCATTGGCGAAGGAAGTTAATTAGGGCTGTGGAAGTCGCTACAAGAGTTGATATCTAATTAATCAAATTACGGGGTCGATATCTTAGGTCAATACTAATGGAAGCTTTCATTTTTTTACTTCTTAAGAGTGTCGCATCATCTAAAGTGCTTTATGTTAATAAATGAAACAACTCCCTTCAATATATAATATCATTTTATTGTTTCATAGGTAAGTTATAGCATTTAATACATAACCTAGGATTGGAGGATGAAACGAAACTTTTACTCAATACTAGCGTGAAGCAGTTTTTAAGATTTGAAAACAGTGTATAGCTAGTTTCATCTAGATAAAACTCTCGTATCGCTATTCATAACTCTAATGTCATGTCATGAGATTTGTTTATATGACATCTTATTTAATGAGAATAAAATCTCTTTAGGACTGGTTTAATTAGTAAAGAAAATATGCACATCCAAATATACCCTAAATCTTGATTTGTTCACAACATTCATGCAACGGAACAAAGATTACCAACCTTGCTGATCAAATACACCATAAACAATTAAGAAAATTTTTGACAATTCAGATCACATGACAAGATGGCATTCTTTCTTCCACATAAGTTGAATTATAAATTTGATATGCTACTTACTCTATCCTATAATATAGGTTTGTTGTAAGTCAAACTATTCTAAGTTTAATCAAGGTTACACATTTATATCTATTATGTCAAATGAATAAACTATGAAAATATGGGAGTGTATTCTAATCCCTTGAGATGTCCCCTTTATATTTTTTTTTCAAATTTAATACAAATTGTTATAAAAATTTTTCAAAAAATGATAATATAGAATATGGTGACATATAGCACTTTATCAAAATTCAAGTTTAAATTCGACCTATACATTAAAAAAAGATAAATTTAAGTATAAATAGTACAACTATTATTTATATATTGAATTTATTTATTTTATATCTTAATATGTGAGTTAAATTTAGAACTAGAATTTTTACGAAGTAATATATATATTGTATGAATATTGTTAATTTTTTTAAGAAAAGTTATTACTATTTGGATGTATTTTAGATAAATAAGGGGACATCCCCTCAAGGATCAAATCAGTTTCCCATGAAAATATAATAGATTGAATGATGCTCATTTCATATCGTAAATATAATTTTTTTATAAAACCTGATCAAATATAGAATAGCTTAGCTGCTTATAGTTTGAAATAGAGGAAGTACGTTCTTGCAGCTGGTCAACAGGGTTAAATGCACATTTAATGCATGGAAACAATCTGCAAAGCGCACACGTAGGCTTCATAGCGCGAGACAACGGAATCGTCAAATATGATGCACTACACAGAGTTTTTCTAGCGCTAGCTTCTCATCTAATCGCTCCTCATTCGCTCGCGCACAGGAGGGCAAGAACAGATCATCTCAGACGTGCAGGGCGCCGGCGCCATGGACGAGCACTCGCCCACGTACACCGTGGAAGCATCGGCCGCCGATCTACAGGGCGGCGGCTCCCGGCGGTACCGCGGCGTGCGGCAGAGGCCGTGGGGCAAGTGGGCAGCGGAGATCCGCAACCCGCACAAGGCCGCCCGCGTCTGGCTCGGCACATTCGAGACCGCCGAGGCCGCGGCGCGCGCCTACGACGAGGCCGCGCTCCGCTTCCGCGGCAGCCGCGCCAAGCTCAACTTCCCCGAGGACGCGCGCCTCAGCAGCCCGCCCGGAGGCGGCGCCACCGCAGCGGCGCAGCCGGTGGCGGCGGCGTCTCCGGCGGCCTACCCGGCCAACGCTGTCTCGAACAACTTGCAGTACCAGATGCTCCTACATGGAGGAGGTGGCGAAGGTTACCCTCTCTACTACGGCGCCGGCGCTGGTGCCGCCTCCATGAGTAGCTCTTTGGGACCCTACTCCTCCTTTCCCACCTCTTCGGTCGTCGTCGCCTCCGTGCCGTCGTCCTCTGCTGCTTCGTCTTCTTCGGGTTATGGCGCCGCTGCGGACATGGCCGAACGGCGGTGGGTGGACCTACCCGGCGACAACGAGTTCTTGGTCGGGTTCGAGCCAGTATCCGCCGCCACCTCGGCCTCCTCAGCAGTAGTTCCTTCGTTTATTTCTTCCTTCTTCCATGGCAAGTGGTAGCTAGAGCGTAAGGTTGATGATGAAGAGATCCTGGCTAGGTTCTAAATCTTCTCCTACCTATATTCTTGTTCTTTTTTTTCCTTTGGAAACTTTAATGTCTTTATTTTGTAGCCAAGATGGTATGGTGGTGTTCTGTGTTCAAAATGCACCCAAGGCAAGAAACCAAAGAAGGGGTGCATGGCAGTGCTACTGTTGTATTTGTTCTTTATTTCGATGGAATTGTTCTTTTCTATCTTTTCCTTTTGTTAATAAAACCAAAAATACTGTAACCTTGATGTTCTGGTGTAGTAATTCAACGGCACGCGTGCAGAAAACAAAGAAGGGGTACTTGGAGGAGGTGGATTTTTGTCCCTCCAGGGTTGCATGTCGCGTAAAAAGCCATCATTTTTTTTCAAAAAATTTAATAAGATATATGTTAAATTTAAACATGTATATAAATTTGATATTTTAATTTATATTTATATAGGTCGAATTTGACATGTATTATATCACATTTTAATTTTTTTTAATTTTTTAATATTATTTTAGATGACACGATAAAACGAAAGGTTATATATCATATATCACAAATAAACTTTTCCGTAGTTGCATGATGGCATTCATTAGCTACATCTTGCGATAATGATCTTGATAATTAACTATTTTTTGACACGGGTTGCGACTAACTTTGATTAACATAGAAAGAGTTTAGGTACAAACCCAACCAAACAAAGCAGGCTAATGTCTCATGGTCTAACTCTGATAGGCCACTAGCCCAGTGAAGCTATCTTCCTGACAAGTCTACTGGGTCAGGCCCAAACGCAAGATAGCCCAAAACAATCCGGTGCCACCCTCGTCAACCAACCCTGACTTTTGAGGCTTTGACCTAGTCCACGTGAAACCGTAGCCGAGTCGTATTCGTCTCCCAGCTCACCTGCAGCCGGCGGCGCGCGGGCGGAGAAAGCCACGGGCGGGACGAGCACGGCGACGACCGCGCGCCGGCTTCTTCTTCTTCCACCCCCTCAACCCGCCACCCCCGCCCGCGCCGCAGCTCGTGACCTCCGCCGTCCGCTCCTTCTCGCCTCTCTTCCTCCGCCCCACCCCCACGTGAGGCTACTCCCGCCGAACGCCGCGCGGGGCCCACGGACCAGTGGGTGGGTGGGGCCCGTGGCCCGCACCGTCCCTCGGATCTTGCGAGGCCCACCCGAGGAGCAATTCCGTCTCCTTCCTCCTCCCTCCGCGAGGCGCTTTCGCTTACGAGCTCCGCCACCAACCGCTTCCCTTTCCTTCTCCTGCTCCTGCTGCTGGTGGTAGACAGCGAAGCCGGCGAACCACCTCGGTTTCGTTGGCGTCCTCCGGTCCCCACAAGGCCAGCAGCGAGAAGCTTCCGGAAGCTTCGGGAAGGAAGTCCCCCATCCTCCTGGGCCCGCAATGCCGGAGGAGGAGTACGCGCCCGTGCCCCTCGGCCAGGCGCCGGAGGCGGTGGACCCCGAGGACCCTGTCAAGTCGCCGCGGCCCAGCTTGCCAGCAACCTCCACCCGCAAGGTTTGGATCGGTCCTCCCTCTGCTCCTCCCGCACGGGTTAAACCCTAATGGAAGATACTTGCTCGGATCTGGCCGCTCTTGTCCTCCTGCAGTCTTTTGGATTTGATCTTCAGTCTTCTAGCTGTTTGGAACATTGACCTGACCTCGCGTTCTGTGGCTTGATTGGCCTTTAGACGATGGACCTTGCATATTTTGTATAGCATAATGCATCAATGCGCGCGTTTTAGGCAGAGATTTATGCCCTTCAAAACACTTCCTGATGACGATTCTTACACAGATTTTGACATAGTACTGGACAAAATGCAAATTTTGGATGTTGCAAATTAGATACGAAATTCAAACGAGAGGATTTAAATTCTGGAGTGTTGATGTTGGATAGTTTGTGCATTAGTGTGTAGGACTGCCCTCTTGCACATGGACGCATGGATTTGAAGTTTAGATGTATCTTGGGCTAATGTATTGACCTAGAGCTGCTGCTTCGCATTTGGGAATGGCTTACTTTTGAACATGCCGTAAGCACATTTATTGTCATAAATTGGGATCGCATATGCTAACTGACCGTAAAATCTTGTGACTGAATATATGTCTGACAGTTGGAATTTGACAATGGCACTTAATAATTTGCCCCTATGTGTTGGTCAAACGTCTGAAAAATCCAATTCATGAATTATTACTTGTTTACTTCTGTATGCAGTTTGATCATGTTTTCCATCTTAAGGTATTATTTGTTATAGTTGATAAACATTTGATTCTGTTGACATAACTGAGCAAATTAGACAAAGCGTGGATCAAGAATTATTATATTGTTATTCATCCAAATGAATTATACTTCTTCTGTTGATGCATTGCTAGATTATCTTCAAAATAACAGTTCTGTACTTAACCTTGTATGCTTATACAGGCATGTTTTGCTGTTCTTCAAAGCTGGGTGTCAAAAAAATTTATGACAGGATGGTACGTTTTCAAGAACTAATCTAGACTTATCGCAAGACCTACAGATTATATCGTAACCTATTAACCTGTTTCATCCCTCTTTTGATTTGCAGTGTAGTTCTTTTCCCTGTTGCTGTCACGTTCTTCATCACGTGGTGGTTTATTAAGTTTGTTGATGGCTTTTTCAGTCCACTATATGCAAAGCTTGGATTTGATATATTTGGTAACTGTTGCAAAAATGCTTCTCTCTTTCTGTTTGTACTTATTATGGCAAAATTGTAGACTGTAATAGTAGATAAATAGCAGTCCGTATATTTACTCTTTTTATATGTAACACAGTTGTATATTAACATAAGTAGACTAGGATGTATTTTTTTCCTTCTGGATCTTCATTTGTATTTGATCCAGATTTAATCTCAAAAAATGAACTTGGATTTGCTAATCTGAGTACGAACTAATGTGGTTTAGGTGCTTTAGTCATGTAATTTAGTTTATGCTGCTTTCTTTTTATTGGATGCTATGTTGATCCTGAACTCCTGATAATGCCAATAACAAGACACTTTTTAACCATTCAGTATGTGGTGCAATAGCAACCTCAAGCTATAACTGGCAAAAGTTCATGGTTTCTTTTGTGTGGAGTAACAAAAGTTATTTCTTGTATTTTATTTTGTCTATGACAAATGGTTATCACATCCTTTCAGGTCTTGGATTTTTGACTTCCTTGCTATTCATACTCCTAGTTGGAATATTTGTTTCTTCATGGGTGGGTTCAACTGTCTTCTGGATTGGAGAATGGTTTATTAAGAAAATGCCTTTTGTAAGGCACATATATTCTGCATCGAAGCAAGTTAGCACTGCTGTTTCACCAGGTCAATTCTATGTTCTTTGAAATATTCAACCTATATTGTTTCTTTTCTTAACTCATTCATGTTTTCCCCTTTGAGTGCATGACACCGTTTCTAAAACTGATAAATTATATCCAACACTATGTTTCTGTCCACTTCATGTTGTGTTTTTGTAGGTATCAATAGTTTAATGTATCATTTTAATTGTTATATTACAAGTTTCTGACTTTGTTGTAATTCCTTTTTTTCAACCAGAATTTTACTTATTATATATTTCTTATTGACAGATCAAAATACAACAGCATTTAAAGAAGTTGCAATAATTAGTCATCCCCGTATTGGTGAATATGCATTTGGATTCATAACATCGACGATGATACTTCAGGTACTTGTTTATGCATATCACATTCTCTAGGTTGAGTAGAATCTAGAAGCCTGCACCTGCCTAGATGATTACCTTTGGGTGCTTCGTTCATAGATAACTTCCTTGCTTAGCTGACTCCAAGAACCTTTTTGTATGTTTTTAGTTTGTTGGTTTTCATAAGCATGTCTCTGAATGCTCCTTTTCTGTGTTACCTCGTTCCTAGACTAGTTCCCTCACTTTGAGGAAAGTGGCATCGATTAGTCATGGCCATCTGAGTCAAAATAGTGTTCTATCACAAGAATAATTTTACATAACCTTGCTTGGCCTTATCTTATTAGCTAGCTATTGGACTTATATATTATACTAGCAAGATAGCTTACTAAAGATTCGCTAGTAAGCTTATGCAAGGTCAGATAGCAACACAAAGAATTGCAGTCGATCAGTAAAATTGCGGAAACCTGTGGAACTGCTGCCTTCAACTTTATAGAGAATGGTGTACATTTTGATTTATCAACTGCACTCACAAATACTGTACTTGCTCACATGTTAAGTGTATATATTACAGAGGCCCATATTTTATTGCTCTGTGCAACTTCATACTGCCATTAAATCGTCTATGATTGACACTTTTTTCTGTGCACTCTGAGATGATCATTTAATACCACATTACAGACTGACAAAGGTGATGAAGAACTGTGCAGTGTATATGTGCCAACCAATCATCTATACATTGGTGACATCTTCTTGGTTAGGTCTGAGGAGATTATAAGGCCAAATTTGTCCATTCGAGAAGGGATAGGTTGGCTCCTTTTCCAGATTTTAAAGTTATCCTTCGTGTGCTAGATCTTTTTTCCTATCCAATTTAGTGTTTATCCTAGTACATTTCTCCTATTCATCTAATCTTATGATCTTTGTACTTTATACAGAAATCATTGTTTCTGGAGGAATGACCATGCCGCAAGTGATTGCAGCACCAGGACAAACACCCCATAAGGGTCAGAGCACCCGTTTAAACAGAATGATGAGTGCGTGAGACATGAAGGTGATCAGTACATCAGGTAAAATCTGCAGATGCGATAAGGGCCTGTAAACCTGTTCCAGGCAGTTGCAAATAGATTTCTGATCCATGGCCTTTGAGTTTCAGCAGTATAAGAATAGTACACTGATATTGCCACCTAGCTTTTGTAGGTTTGCCCAGAGTGCTGAAAAGGGCAAATCGGCGAATGACAGAGCTGGAACAAGGCGACTGAGAAGCAGCATTGCTGGTAGATTAGGCATATCAAAATACGAAAGTCAGTGTTGACTATCGTCCGCATCGCTTAGGTTTGTTCGCTGAGTGAAAATTTGTGTAATCTTTCATGCACGCCCCAAATGTATACCAGTACTGTGAC
This sequence comes from Oryza coarctata, assembly GCA_030770085.1. Lineage (NCBI taxonomy): Eukaryota > Viridiplantae > Streptophyta > Magnoliopsida > Poales > Poaceae > Oryza > Oryza coarctata. The sequence goes on from CM061471.1 coordinate 15,654,257, forward strand.
CAATAGTATTTATACGCCTTTCAAAAGAAAAAAAAGATCGATAGCGTTTGTACCTTGTTTACTTTACTGTGTCCCGATTCTTTTATGCACTTCAACTAAAACCAGGGTCATCTGCGGTCTGTGTCCCGGTTCTTATGCACTTCAACTGAAACCAGGGTCATCTGCGGTCTGTGTCCTGTGTCCCGGTTCTTATGCACTTCAACTGAAACCAGGGTCATCTGCGGTCTGTGTCCCGGTTCTAATGCACTTCAACTGAAGCCAGGGTTCGTAGAACCCATGGTAACGCTCAGTCATCTTGGGCCCAACTGATGTACCGTTTGGTCCTCTTGAGTCTGTTCATATTGAGAAGCTGCTCAGTATACAAGCAAGTAAAAAAAACTACTGAATTTTTTTTTCAAAATTTGTCTAAATTTTATCTGTTATGGTCATCGACGAAATAACGAAACCACTCGTGAACGATAATCAGCGATCAGTCCCATTTTAAAACCCTGCCGAAGCAGGTCACCCTTATTTTTTCTTTTTGGAGTAATCTTGCACTTACAGTTCTGGTTAGTACAAAGTTCTATATAAAAAAAAAAGTTCCGTGGAGCATGTTGCACTTAACCAGTTCTGGTTAGTACAAAGAAGATAGGAAATCCGTAAACAAGCAAGAATGGTCCTTCTGGCCTAATCAAACACCTCCATAATAACACAACTTTTTTTAGATCAACAGGCACGATTTATTAATGGCAGGGCAGAACTCTTTCGCTTAGAACAGCACAATATCCGGACACAATCCTTGGATGCCTAAACCAACAAGGGAAAGAAAAGATGCTTAAACTATTTGGTGCAGCTGAAAGTCCCAACGTCAAGTTTGTTCAGTCACAGACTCACAGCATGGTACAACAAAGACAAAGCATCGGCCTACAGGAGAAGATAGCACAGGATTCACATCTAAAGTTCAATGCTTTCCTAAATAAAAGCTGCTACTCGTCATGTCCGATTAGCTGGATAGTTTCTCCAGGATGAGTTTCTATATGCTTTGCATCTGGGAGAATGAGATCCGGATCGTGTTACCCTCCAGCGAGGTGGCATGTTTTGATACAAGGGCTTCGGTTGCCTCCTCTTCGCTCTCGAACTGGACGAGCGCCTGTCTCTTGCCATTCACCTCAAACAGCTTTGTGTTTACAACAGAACCATGTTCAGAAACATGGTTAAGAATTGCATCCTCCATGATATCTTGTGGGAGGGCTGAAATGTGGATCATTTTGGTTGGAGCACAACAATGTCGGTAGTTCTTGATTACATTGCTATTGAACCTGTTAAGACTTGAAGTCATGTAGTCATGCGCATCAGGAGCAGTTGTTATATTTGGGTACTTTGAGTAGTTAACCTCGAGCTTCTTTGCAAATAGCACTGCCCCCTGTGAAAAACATTGGTATCCGAAATGTGATAAAACAGTAATCATTTGTATGAACAACAGAAAATTAGTTTTACTCAATGCAATGAAGCAGATAATTGTGAAAATGAGAGTACCTTTAGATAATGCACAGCTAGTTCAGCCTGAAGCCCATCAGCCATTTCAACAAGGGCATGATCTGGTTTGTTGCGCAGTATTTTGATTCGGATTATGTTCCCATATAGAGAGAACAGATTGAAAAGATTATCTTCATTTATTTTCTGCAAGGTAGATAAGTTAATAACTAAAGATGACAAGGTTTAAACTACTCTTGCGTAACGACCGCTTTGGTTCATTGAATTTTCACTGAAGGGTCAGTTTGGTACCTACAATTCTAAAAAAAATGCCTAAGAGATCCTTATTATTCAAAACTCTGGCCAAAGAATGGCCTAATCCTAATATTCATGCCAACAGCTTTCTAGCTTGAATCATACTCAAGAACCTCTCTACATGATCAGGGAAGTGATATCTCTTGCCCAGCACCCCACCAGCGCCATGCATCTTTTATGCTTCCTTTCTAAGGTCAGCAGAGACAACAAAGTGAGAAGGTAGCATTCTGCGTTCATTTTGCTGGCCACCTTATGGGGCCTGACTAGAGAGGGATGAATGCTTGTAGCAGCTTCTTCACCTACATTTGACCCTATCATAACATAACATATAGGTTTTACTCGACAAGCAGCTGCTCAATTCCAGTTTGGCCTCAAATTGTTCAACTTATTGATGATTTCATTGACTGGGATGGCTCACAGCTAAACACATAATTATACACAGCTTAGTGTCACTCTACTTGATCTACACTTAGTTGAGTAGGACTCAATCCACAAGTGTAGTTGGCATGACTACTTTGATTAGGTCCTCTGGCTTTATGCTCAAAACATTAGGGCCCTCATCGGACTTCTTTAAAATGCCAAGGACCAAAGCTACCTTTTAGAGAAAACTCAGAGACCAAAGTGTTAGTTCAAAACAGATTAAGCTTAGAAGTTTAAGAATAACAAATATAAGTGGTAAGGTTAAGGTAGTCTTGCATGATACAGAACAGGTGGAGACTTACATCAGTGTTCAAATTACTGACTATTAGCGTGCAACGTTCATTGGTACCAATCACCCCGGGGGGTAAAGTTCCACCAAATGCAGCTGCGATCATTGCAGCTCTTCCCATCTGGTATGAATCAAATGCAAATGTTTTTTTTATGAGAACTTATAGGATTATTATCCATCCAAGCATTTTCCACAAAGTGACAGACAGATCACAGGAGACACTAACCTGTGCATATGAAGCTGTACACACAAAAGGAAACTAAATCAGGAACTTTTGCAAATATCAACAATAAATATTTAATTCAAACAAAACTGAAGTGTGCTACCTCCTGTTTGTTGGAAAGCATAAATACCACCTGGATCTGGATAGCCTTGCTGCTTCAATAATTTTCAAATAATAAAATTCTCTATTTAGTTTCAGAGCAAAAATGGGTCCATGAAACAAGTGATGTGATGACAAAAGGAACATAAGCACTCTAACCTGAGAGGCCCTTGGACGCTGTTCTGTAGGCAATGATGGGTTTGTGAAATCCCTGTATAAAGGTTACAATTGAGAGCAGGCAAGGAGATGATTTAAAAAAAGTCAAAAGAAAGAATGAGTTGTGAACTGAAGTTAATGCTAACTTTTTAAGACAAGTACAACTCCCTAAAAATTACTGATGCTTACAAATTGTCCAACAGTGTCATTTGTAATTACTAAGGATGAGAGGTTAATTTTACCTAGAACGATCATTGTTGTAATGGACTTGCAGTTCGCTGAGACTGAAATACAAGGAAACAAGAAAATTAGATTGAGAAAAAAATAAATTTCAAGTAAGACTAGTCATAGATCATACTTTGAATATTGAATGTCTAGCTGGCAGCAACCGTCATATATGTTCCTTCCCTGGAATATTTCATTTGTAAAAATGAAGACATCAAAAATGTACACTTAAGGACATTAAATAAACAGTAAAAATATTACATGCAAAGCACCAAATGCCTCCACAGCTTCTTGGAGTGATTGATACTGGATAAGGGCTTGAAAACCTGCATCAAACAAACAAAATGCAATAAATATATCTTGCAAGCATTATCAGTGGGAAATTCCATACTTATTTCCTAGTGGGAGATGAATATGTACCAATAACTCAACAACAACATCAAATCCTTTCAGTCCCAAGTGAATTGGGGTAGGCTAATATATACCAATAACTGAAAAGATCAAAAATATTTACTAGAACAGATGGACTAGGCTGCTCGGAAAAAATCAAGCCATCACCCACTTCTCTATATGGACAACATATGAAATTTGCAGCAATTGGATGAGAGGCTGATATCTAATAATCTATGTGCTTCTATAATTTAGCCATGTTGTTGCTGCCATTAGTACTACATGCATGTACACATCTGTTGCTATATGATACGCAATGCTGCATCTACTGTAATCAATTGATATGCACTACAACACTATTGCTGCAACAGTTGGCATAAACGCTTTTGTAACTAGGGTGAACGTAGTAATACCCATATTGGAAATTATTGAGTTTATGAAATTGATAGATCTGCCTTGCCATTCTGATGCATCTGCTGAGTAGCATACATATCAACTATGCGTGTGTGTGGAGTGAGAGAGAGAGATGGGGAAATCTGACCAGCCGACTTCTGAAATGTGACAATCTTCTCCACATATCCATAAGCTTTGAAAACTTGATGTAGAATCTCCACAGTTATAGGATACATCATGTGGTGAATAGTAACTAAGAGGATTCGGTTGGGTTCTGACTCCTGAGGCCCAGCAGCAAACAAGCACCAAGACAAGAGAGAGGAGAGAGAGAGCAAAGAATAAGTAGAGAGGAATACGAAGATCTAGTTGTAACAATAAGATACAGTAGATACGGTATGCAATTTAACTCAACTATCTCAAAGATGAGAAGAAATTGAATAGCTAATCACCCTCCCAGTTCTGACACAACAAATGTGTAACATAAAATATTCAAAGTCAAATATTGCCACACTTCTACTCTGAGCAGCGATTCAAGTTTCCAGTTTTCGCAGATTAATATTGTTTTCTGGTTCTAGAATACACTTATATTGCATTACTAACTTTTAGGCATCTTAAACCATGCCATTTGAGAAGAATTAAACTGGGCCACTTGAGTGCTGGAATTGGAGGGAATTAAAGATTCCATTGACTAAACCAACAATGGCCAGCAGATTGTCCATCACAAGAGAATTGTGCAATCAAACAAAGACTTGTGCAATTTTTTGCATCCACAAACAAGTTAAAAAATCGTAAGTGGTTTAAGAACTTAAGAATGAGGATTCAATAATTAGGATACTAAAACTCATGCAGACTTCATAGCTCAAACATGACATTGTCCACTTTCAGCCACCTTGAAAAGCTTCAAAGTAAGTCCTAAAGTTCAGAAAGGAAAAACCTAATGTTGAATAGATGTGCGTGCATACCTGATCTGAATTTCTTCCATGAGAGCTTTGGTCGGTGGTAAGTTCTTGGTGGGACGAAAATTGCATGTACACATTCCTTCCTCTAAAATAACATAACAGGCGAAACACATGCCAAATGAGACGATTAAAAATCATGAAGGACAGTACGATTATCTTTCGTGTAAAGAAGAATGTAACACGGTAAGCTCGGTGCACTAACCCTTGTCAATAAAAAAACACATAAAACAGAACCCAAACTTGCTTTCATAAATGTCCAGAAGGAGCCCATGTTTCAGCAGCAGCTAAAATAGTAAACCTATATAAAAAAAGCCTTCCTTTTTTGGAGCTACTTGCATCCAAAATCATCACATGCAAGAGTAGTATTACCTTACACTAGGTTGAACAGTACTGTAATATTGCAGCGCATTCACGGAATTATGCAAATCTTGCATTTGGAGAAGTGCCTGCGCCACCAGAAACCAGCCCAAAACAAACAGAAATCAGAACACATCTACCTAGCAGCTACAGGCATAGCAGGCAACAGCGGAAAAAGGAACTCGCCTGATTCTTGGCACGCAGCATGACGATCTTGGACACATTGCCGAAGGGCTGCAATAGCTGCAGCAGATCAGCCTACAACAACAGCAAAGTAGTGAGAGAACAGGCGTAAAGGTAAAAGCTTTCACAGTAAAACCAAATCATCTGGGCAGATGAGCACAAAATCCAGAAAGGAAAAAAAGATCCACGATTTCATCCTTCATCCCCTCCCCCCTCCTTCACCTCAAGGATTTCGTGCCCGACGTTCCGGATGTGGATCACCTTAGATGGCTCCGCCATCCTCCCGCACTGCACTACACCAGAGCAGGGGTGGACCTGTTAATAGTACTAGGGTTAAGGCAAAAGAGAGAAGCTTCCAGACCTAGAAGAGAAGATAAGGTTAAGGCAAAGAGAAAAGGTGCCGATGGGGGGATGAGAAAGAAAAAGGATGTGCGTGCGGGTGCTCACCGCCGGCGGAAGCAGCAGGACGCCGGCACCGCTGCTCGTGGGATGGATATCGGCGCAGGCGGCGGGCGAACTAGCGACGAGACCTCGAGTCGAGGCCGAGGTTGGGACAGGGAGATCGGCTAAGGCCGGCGCAAGGAGTCGAGTCATAGGCCCATTACAATTGCAATGTTCTTAAAAGCTGGTGGTATGGCCACTGTGTAGCGGGAGTTTGATCGTATACTGCCTCAGATGAAATATTGTTTTACACCCGTCTGCCAATGACAGGTGGGATCATCTAAAATCATTCATATATAGGCTAGAGTTGTCGACCTAGGTAAATATAAAGGATACCGCACACGTACATACCTCATCACAGAAATGCCACAAAAGAGCATCACCAACGGAAAAAAAAACCCAGATTCTGTTTTTGAAATCTTTAATCAGATTTTTAGGTGTGAATAGATCATTCTCTTTAATAAATAACTAAGAATTTGACTCTCAATAATAAAAAGTGAGTTCACCCTATATCAACAAAATCATTGCTCCGCTCCCCTCCTCACGTGTGGAGCGATATGTGTCCTCATAGCGCCATGACGGATTGGGAGCGAGGAGGCACGCCAAACTTGTGGAGAGCGAGAAATATAGAGATGGGTATTCCAAATTTTTTAAAACGGTACTCCAACTTGGTAATGACCACCCCGATGTGTCTCCTAAGTTCTACTTGACAAGAAGACAACTATAGTATAAATATAAGACCTCATCAAGGGAAAGGCATCAAAATCACGACAAACCAACATAAGCTACATCGAAACATTTAAAGGTATCTCAAGAGCAAGTCGTCTATCACATTGTCAAGATCCTATCTCACCGATGTAGTTGTATAGGTTAGATTAGGGCTTACATCATATCCTTGGTACTTGTGTCCTCAAGGCAATATGCATACATAGGACATAGTTAGGGTATGGATTTGTATAAAAAATCTTTGTCTACTGCTTCCTTGTTGTAGCTTTGATTGCATCATTGTACCAATCATATGTTATACACATAGATACTGTAGGATCTGGATCTATATAAAGGTCTATGCATCCTACTTTCTTGTCGTAGCTTCGTTTGAATCCTTATACCAGCTATATGGTATACACACCATAGTTGGAGTATTACCTATTGACTAGGGTATATGATCAAATTCCATCAAAAGGAAGTATATATGATCATTTGTTTCATCTCTAGTTTGGAACTTGATATGAAACCACTTAACAATATTGGCCACTCCTTGAAATCAATCGAATCATTTCTCAATTGGGTTCAAACAAATGCTCGTCAAATGGATATGTGAGGAGCCATGTAAAGGGAAAAGAAAGGAGTTTGTCTACACATTATATCCAAGCATAGTCCCCTGCCACACATGCGATAGAATGACATTGGGAAATGCTAGATAATCATATAGAGTACCTATACGTCTACAGGAAGGTTACCCCTAATTAGGGATCACATTCTGATCACACAAGGAAATTAACGCTCACTTCGAAAAGACTACATTAGACCTATTCGGACTCAACTAGGACCAAACCGAAAGTTGACAAGAATAACTCTACGAGTCTTTCTATGATATGAGGAGACTTAGGGGTATAAACATATGGCTCCAGGAGGTAGCCGAAGGGGAAGAGAAGAAAAAGATAGACAACAGACATCGAGCCCTACCAAGAACAATTCCTAGATCCTCCAAGAGCCCAACGAGTTTAACTTTCGATCATTCAACTATCATTTCATCATAATTCCTAGTGAGACTAGAAGATAGACCTAGAATAGAGACATACCCCTCTCTTTATACTCATATTCTCCATATATCAATAAAACACGGATTGCTTAGACAATAGGATATAGGTTTATTAGGCCGAACCTATATAAAAATTCTCATGTGTCTAATTGGCATCCCCTCAAAATAGACGATTCACAAATAGGACAGGTATATAAGTTTCATATTGTCAATTTTTATTGACGATAGGTTGTTTAGTAGAGTTTATGTTTAAGGTGAAATTCCTTTGATGTCCCTAAAACTTTACTGATTAGGAAAGATGATGTCTAATGATACAACTAGGTGAGCAATAAATGTGATGGTTACATGGATAGGAAAAGTATTATTCTAAAATCCCACATATTTGTGGATAAATGAATAAATAAATAATCTCTTATATTTGTGAACGGAGGGAGTATGAAGTATCATACTCTTATCTATCACATAATTAAATATATCATTAAAATTTTCCAAATTTTAATACTAATTAGTTCTTTAGCCACAATGAAGTGAGAAATTAAAATTATATCCCCATATTTTTACCCTTTTTCATCTTCTCTTTGTTTACACACTACTTAATCTTCAATAATAATAACAACAACAGCATTAACAACTCTAGCCACTAACACTAACACCCAAGATCTAACAACTAGTTGGTGTGCTCAAGTTCTCCATCATCAACTATAATATGTATTATTGATGACTTTCTTTAGACATGAGTCTATCTATTTTCCTAGTAGTAAATATTGTACATATCAATAATACTTCATGCATCCATGTTGCCTAACTAGTTTTTTAGAAATTGAGAGCAATCTTTTTTCCAATAAATATTTATGATTTTTATGGAAAAATTGGAGAACGGCATTTGTTATAAATTTAATGGTCATAACATACTATAATTATATTATCGAATGATTTCCTATATCTACAAATGCATAAATCATTGGTTAGATAGTCTAAAAATACAAGTGTATGAGAAATTATTTTCTAGTTTATATATATATAACTATTTATAAAATAAGATATATAAATGTTATAACTTAATTATATAAATTTATATATATAACATAAGTGTATGAGCTCAGGCTAGCACTTTTTTTTAAAAAAAAAACTCCTGCTATAAAATTTAGTTGTCTGCTTTTTAACGTGCTATTAAATAATGTTTCAACTCATTACAATATTATGTTTCAAGGAATAGTACCAATTGTTGCAACATCAAAACATACATATCATGCAATCTATATCTATACTGATTGGACAATTTCTAAGAGCTTCTATGTTAACTAGAAATATATGGTCATTGATTTGATGGACCGTATGTGTTATGGAGTCCACACCTGTTAATTATTCAAAAGGGTAGGTGTGTATTAGATCCAAACTCAACTTAATCAAAGAGTCTACACCAGTTAATTATTCCAAAGTTAGATGCATATTGGATCCGAACTCTATGAAATCAAAACATATATATTGCTTACCACATTGCATCTTGCCGAAATACAAATTTTATCATTACGGCACTAACCTCCACTGGAATTCGAGTACACGTCTGCTTATGGATGCCCTCATCTCATGTTCCATGTTCCAAAGAACAAAGCAAATACCGTACCATGCAGTACTGGTAGCGGCATCATTGGATGGAAGGAAAAAAGCCATGGTCATGTTTTGATAATGTGAAGAAGCAAATTGTTTGAGTTCATAAGAATATATATCATGCATGCCTGTGCAGTGCAATATTCAAGGGTTGGAGTTGAGCAGTTTCATTATTTTAAATCAATGGCATGATCAAGTTTGTCGATCTTTAGGCACTGGGAGAAAAGCATAGCAATAAGATTAGTTAGAAAACCACCCTTCGGAGAAGTCAATCCACATACACATCTCCCTCTCATAACATTTAAGTGCAGAGGCTAAAGGTCTATTGGTACTATGTTATTTTTTTAATTAATTAATGTTGATTTATAAAACATATATCAAGTTTTATTCTTTTTTCCCCAATGTTAACATCATGCATGTTCTACAGTTAGATCATCCTGAACAAATTGTTCATTATTGACAAAATTATTATTTACTTTCCTTGGTTATACTTAGACTAAGCAGACTTTATGGAAGCGTTGGATGCTACAGTAAATTGTTTATTGTGATTGCCAAAAAATGGAAATATTTTATTAATTCTAAATTTCTGAATAATTAAATAGAAAATTATAGTTGATTTTACATATATTTATAATTAAATAACAATTTTAAATTTTGGAAGTATTAATAAAATTAAATTGTCTTTATTGTTTATGACCTTTGCCTATAATAGTCAAGATTGAACAATATCCCGTGCAATGCACGGGTTGTCGACCAAAGTCAATAGTCACATAGCATGAAACGACTTGTAAATCAGCAAATGTTGCACCCCCCGAAGTATACTATGTTTTCAACATACCAATAGGAATTGTTTTCACGGTACATCCAAAAATTGTTGCATAAACATGAAAGACAAGAAAAAAACTTCTGGACAGGAAATTTCAAGGCGATGACTTGACCATAGGTTCAGGACTGTTATATCAAAATTCTAGCCCTCATTCTCCTTATGGTTTAATCATGTTTCAACAATGCGCTCCTATTGTTTCACGAATGACCACACGGAGTCTTACAGGTGCACAAACTTCCTAAGAAGGTTGTTGCACCCGTGTGAACAGCCTGTCGTCCTATGATGGGGAAAGAAGTCTCCTGTGAAGTACGTAGGAGCCCATATGTGCCTTGTTTCTCACATTGTCTTTAAGTATTGATTCCCATGCAAACTTTGTTTGTCAAGCATTTCCTGTCATGAGGTTTCAAATTGCTCATGCGTCTGTTTGATAGACACAGTTGTGCAAGACCTAACATCCTGGCCTTGATGCATATAATCTCATGAAATTCTTACCAGCTTCCATAAAATGCCAAACACACCACCGATGAATTGTTTCGAGAAATACTTGCAGTCTGCTGCCCTTATCACCTTGGCACAGTCCATCATGGTACAGATGGTGGAAGGTTGTCTATTGCACACTGTTGGTTTCATTCAGTTATTCAGTCCAGGTTCAGAAGTTTCAGTGTTTTTCAGCTAGCTAGCGTTTTGATTCATGGCCAATAAACTGAACCCGATAGGGGTGCGTCATGTAACGCCTGACTCGCGCTTTGTTCGCGGGATGGCAAGTCACGTAGGCGTCGTCTCCTTCGTTTTCGTTGAGTCGTAGCTAAAGCCTCGGGCACCACTTGTTCGATCGTGGGATGGCGCGGTCAAGTAGGAAGAAGTGGCGCGCATGGCGCTGGGTCGGAGTGGCCACGAGCTGCTCATTGTCATGTATATATTTCATTCAATAGAGTCTGGAAAAGCTGCGCAGTTGCGGCACCAAAATTTCTGTGTGTTCGTGTTTCTCTGTGAATTCGTGGTGTGCAGTTGAGTGTGAGCGATCCTGTCTCCGGCGAGGGGCGCCGGCAGGATTCCAACACACACATCCACTTCTTAAAAATTGAATCAAACGTTTCAATTGTTTCATTTGGAACCAAGGCACATCTAAGCACAATTGCGTATGTGGCTGTTTATGCACACTATTAGAGCAAATGGCATGTTATATATGTCAATGGATAAAATTCTAGTAGCAGTATCTATATATATATATATATGATGTGTTTGTGGGTATGGTTGGTATCAGGATACAAACGAAGTTTTAGCGAGAGAGAGGAGATATAGATTTTCATATAGATTGAAGACCACCAAGATGGGTAATAACCCTACATGGGGTGGAGGCCAATATTTTCATTCTATACAAAATATGGGGGTGGAAACCTTAGCCTAAGATTATGTTAACGAGAACCTTGGGGAGGTGGTTGGAGGCTAGTTGTTGTTGGTTTTCACATATGTCAATTTGATGAGATTAGATGTGGCTTGTATTAGCTTGTGGCGACTTGCCTTAGACTGTGTTGCCATGAGTTGCCCTCCCCTCCTGGGAGATCTTGTATTTATACCCTCATATGTCCCTTTATCCAAGTTGAACTCGAGAGGCAAGTTAGGATGCAAATCTGAGCGGTCATGTTAGGGCCTAAGTAGAACTAGGTCTGCTTTCCTTATAGGATACTCCTTTTCTTATCTGCTCCGAACCATGTTCCTATTTTGGAGATTTGTTTCTATATAGGACATAGTATGTGGTATTTCCATCGAGTTATATGCATGTATGTGGAGTATTTCATACTTTCTACACTCACAATATCCCCTAAACTCTATTCAAACGAGTCCGCTACATAGTTTAGTTGATCTGAGAAGTCAATTAGTCCAGGTAAATAAACATAGCCAGCTCTACCGACTATAGGTTATGCCTGACTTCATGAATCCTTTAGTTTGGTTAGCCAATGGGTGTAGTCAGATTATGAAATTTGAACAAATTTTAGAGTTTTCACCGTGTAGATATGTGCAAAAGATCTCGATGGAAAAACCATTCTTTTGTTTACTCTTTCTTTCTCCTAAAATAATTAAATAAACTTGTCAGCAAACATTAAACCTCCCGAGCAGTGTCGAGTAGCTCAATATAAGTATTAAACATAAATAAGTAAATGTATATATAAAACAGCTAATAAAAATTATGTACCTAGATGCAATTATCCATGATAGCAAACTTTTACTTTTTCTTGATCTAACCAGCGTTAGGTTGTCTTCATTATACGAATCATTCCAACTACAATCTCTTCAAGAGTTCTAAGTGGTATCGAATTATGCCTCATGATTTGTTTAGTCAGAGCGGGCTAGTTGAGACTATATCCTTTGCCAATTCAAGGACAAGAAAATTTCAAGTTTGTCTATTACTATTTACACCAAAATTTAGTAAGCCTCGTGGATAGATTGGAGAGCTGATCAACCTAGTGGGAAGAGTCCAATTAATATAGAAAAAGAGCCGATCGGACAGATCGAGGAATGATTTGGTTCAGTTAAAAATAAAAGATTATTCAAATGAGACCGAATCTAAGTAGGAGTTGTGAAAGCCACGACATAGTACTTTATCTATATATGAGATATTTTGTAAAGATAGACATGTTTAGTTAGTTTGTTAGCTTTCTTAGAGATATTTTTCTTGTATGTTTTTAATAAATAATGTCCGATAATTGTTGTAACCATGTCGAACTCTTATAATCTCAGGGTATAAATATAGATCCCTCGAGACTTGTAAATTATCTCTATATCAAATACATCTTGGCACATCGCCACCCTAATTTATCTAGATTTTTTACCGGCAAGTTATGGCTCTTGACGTGAGGTTACATCGGTTAGGTCCGAGCTTCGATGAATGGGTAAGTCCCACCACTATCCTGGTATATTTGCTCTATCTAAGGCTGCATCGATTAGATTTGACCTCTTAATCTGATCAAATATACCATATCACGTTCGTATGGGATCTATCAGCTTATCAAATTCCTTTTACCGTCATCAGTCTCATACTGCATTGGTTAGGTTTGACCTACTAGACTGCTAATAGTAGATTGAGACATAAGCCAATGGGTCTTTACTCGACGTTTCATTGAGTAGCTAGCCGATGAGTTATCCACACTTCGAGCATCACACCTAGTGTATCGGCTCCTTAGTCGATACACATACGTCTTTAGTGACTTCTCCTGAATCTCACGCCCAGTATATCGGCCTCTCAATCAATACACACATATCTTCAGAGATCTTCTCTCATTGGCTCAGCTAGCCAATAAGATCACCCGTTCCTTCCGTCTGCTCGTTCAATCTAGCGTCCATCGTTTTGTTGCCATTAGCCTCAGTCTTATACTATCTCGGTTCGGTCTGATCTATCAAGGCTAACTCTAATGGTACCATCATGATGGTCACTAGGTCTCATACTTTTGGAGGATCAGGTCTCACTTCTTCTTATTCATCGCATATTATATTCGAAGTGTCATCGGTTTTATATTATTCCTTACCAATCTACATATGCCTTCATTGATTTTATAGCCGATGAATGAGCACTATAGCCTCCATTGGTAACTAGCTAATAGGAGAATCTCGCGTGCTATTATTTGAATACCCTATTTTAGAGTACCATCGACTTTGCAGCCGATTGAATCATTTATCGTACTCTTTGAATATCTTTTTATGACTTTGTTGGCTTTGCAGCCAATGGAATAGTATTACGCCTTTGTTATATCCGGAGTGACATCGGTTCTATAGCTGATGTATCTTTCATTCCCTTCGTCGCTATCTGCTTATGCCTTTATCAGTTTCCCAGTCGACCTTATTGACAATCAGTCGATAGCAGAAGTATGTCGAACACAGTCGATGACTATCTCAATCCTATCAGCAACCAGCCGATAGAAAAAGTTCATATCAGCCTATCATCCGACTGACTCATTCTCTCTATCTACTTGTTAATTGCAAGGTCAAAATTGATTGGCAAACCATCCAACAAAGCCAAAGGACCTACACTAAAGCGAAGCATATCTCACAGGCCTTGGTGTGTTCGCGGGTTTCGGCATAAACAATTACACAGATAATATACCAATATCCCTTAGCACCCGATTGCTTGGGTAGTTAAAATAATATTGAGCAGCAAAGAACAAATATATGTGGAAAAATATATTTGCCATAATATGGGGAGAAATAAGGTACATATGTAAAATCTTACATATGTCTCAATCTTTCATACTAAATCCATGTAGTTGGTCGATGTCCCAAGAGTTAGGTTTCTCTCAAGTTGACTGCTTAGAAAAAAGTGTTAGATAACAAGCTCGCAAGCTAACACTTGAAAAGCATTTTCAATCTATAGGTAAAATTTATGTACTTTCCTAGCCCTCAACTTTATTCTCATACATATATATATAATTAATTAGTAGACAATCTAAGTAGAAAAGAGGTATAAGAATTACTGATGTTATTTGACTATTTGATGTCTTCAACCGCAATCTCAGTGATATTAGCACTTGCTCATGCCGAGTTAAATTCTATGGTAAAGAAATTAGTCAATCTGGTCAATTAGGTATTTAGCCTATACCGATTTGTTGCGGTGGTACAAATGCTATGATCTAAAGGTCCTACGCAATGACATAGTTGTATCATAACCACTACCTGACATATTACTATGTTAGCAAGAACCCTAGGGAGGTGGTTGGTAGCTAGCTGTGGTCAACTTCCATGTATGTCAACTTGATGAAATTGGACGCGGCTTGTATTGGCTTGTGGAGGCTTGCCTTGGGTTGTGTTGCCATGATATGCTCTCCCCTCTAAGGAGGTCTTATATTTATACCACCACCCTACCCCTTGTGTCTCCTTATCTAAGTAAAACCCGAAAGGCAAGTTAAGATATAAATCCGAGTAGTCTTGATCAAACTAAAGTTGGACTAGGTCTATGTTTATTATGGGGGACTCCTTTCTTACCTCTGTTTTAGATATTTGTTTTTATATGGGACATGGTATGTGATATTCATCAAGGTATGTGTACGCTGTGTGGTATCCCATATTTTCTACACTGACAATACCAATACCTATTGATCTATGAATGCTGTGTTATAGAACAAGCAATCTATAGCCCTTGTACAACTTTCTTACTGTAATGACCTTAATGTCGTCTAGAGGGGGGTGAATAGCCGTTCCTAAAAAACACTCACAGTGGAAGTTAAACACTAATTAGAACTTCCGATCTCAATCACCAAAGCATCCGGTCAGCACACTCGTCAAGGTCAAGAGCGTTGATTGGAACCTTCGATACCTATGATCGAAACTTCCGATCCCCTAGTTCATTCTCATGAAGGAAATGAGCTAGGAACCAAACTTGCACACAAAGAACTCTACAGGTTTGGAAAAAAGCACATGAACATGGGGAAACAAGACATGGGACAAAAATCATAATTTTTACCTAAAATTTAAATCCAAGGATCCTACCCTCTATTGAGGTGCTCCAAGGAGCCAAATCTCTTTTAATCTCAAGCCTCACCAAGCAATCAACTAGGAAGAAGTTTTAGCCTTCGAGTAACCACCAAAGCATAGCACGTTTTTAAGCAACCACCAAGGCCCAAGCTTAGACAATAAGCTCATGATTGAAATGAAGCTTGCTCTACTAAGCAACTTCCTAGAAGCTAGCTCAATTTTCACTCACCAATTGTTTCGTTTCCTTTTGGAGGTAGAATAATGTCCATACAAACTTTCCTACGCTATCCACAAGAGAAGGAACACGTGGGCAATGTCTATCTGGTTAGGAAGAGAACCTCCAAGAATAATAAGCTTGAAGACGAACGTTGGGACGCCAAGTCAAAAGTGCTCAAGATACAAACCCTAGCTCTCAAAGCTCAAATCCCAAATCCCTTACCAAACTCACGAGAGATTCACAAGAATAAATGTGGATTTGGTATAGAAACCCTAACGAAGGCTATAGAGATAGGTCTAAAAGGTGGAAGAGCCAGCCACCCAAAGAGAGTGTGAAAACTATTAAATACTAGACCTACCCCAAAACTAGTCGTTACTCATAGATTTGATTTACAGAGGTTCCGATTAGGCAAAATGGAACTTTTATTCTTCACTTGTGTGCTTTGTGAAAGGGGATTGGAACTTCTATTGGCAACCATCGAAACTTCTAATCAGCCTTTTTTGTCTTGATGAGGAGCACCAAATGGAACATCTATTGGTCTTCAATGGAACTTCTGTTCACCTTTTCTCAATAGATAGAGAGCTCTGATCAAAGATTCTGATTGCAACTATTGAAACTTCTAATCTTGAAGCTATACTAAACCCATTTTTCCCTTATGGGTGTTGTACAATGTGTCGCTCTCTAAAGGTCAAAGGAATGTTTGAGCACTTGGAGAAACAAACGCCGGCATTGACTCAAACACCCTTGATAGGCTTCTTTTTCTATGACTCAAATTCAAAATCAAAAATAAATTTAAACGTCCTGAGTCTTTTAGCCTCTCTTTCCTTTATAGGGATCATCATGCATTCATACTAAAAGTGCATCTAGATCACTAATTATTGTAGTGATTAATGACAATCAATTAGAGAGGACTAATGTTGGTTGTTGAGATGATTAGTCCTTACTTCAGTATGAAAATGGTTGAAGTGGTTGCATGAACTAAAAAGAATCGTGTATGGCATGAAAGCGAATGGTGGTAAATTTGTTTTCTCTATGTTTCATTGTTCTTTATGTCATAGTAAAGCTGTACTACAAAGAGGGATGCCACTTTGAAACTTAAGGTTGAATATTGGTGCTCAAAATCTATTGCAAAGTGATGCTCTTTCTCTGTGAATTCTAGAATTTATGATTAATTAGAAATTCTGATATTCATGTTGGAATATCTGATCATATCGAAAAATCCATTTTGAGCAAACTTCTCAACTTTGGTCTGGTGATAGAAATACTCAAAAATTTCGATCATCGGATCAGAAATTCCAATCGATTGGAATGTCCAAAATCTTCAAAGTTTGGTTGTTTTATCTACTTGCCAAAATATTATCAAAAATTTCAATCTTAGATCAAAATATTCGATATGATCAGAAACTCTATTTTAAAAAAAATTGGCCTTCAACCTGGCTAGTCAAATATTATCAAAATATCTTATTTATGTTTTTTTTTCTAGGTTGACAGCCGAGTTTCTAAGCGTTGGAGCTTGTGTTTTTAACAGGTCAAAAATTCTAATGAAATATTAAAATATCCAATATGAGGAATCTTTTTACTCCAACTGTTGGATTTTGGGTGAGGGGTATTTAAATCCCTCCCTACCAATAATCTAGGGTTACTGGTTCTATTGCAAACCTTCTGCCCTTAGCTTGAGATATTTGAGCTTTACTTTGAGCCTTGATTTCTAACCTCTCTTTTTGATCTTTGTGAACAAGCTTTGTGTGAGTGGAGTGGTTTTGGATCTTACTCATGCTTGTGACTTCTTGCTTGATTCTTGAATACTAGCATTCAACCCTAATAAGTTTTTATTACATTTATTACTCTTAGAGATTGAGAACTCCTAGATGGCTAGGTGTTATTCTCGAGCCACTAATTCATGTGTAGTATTTTGGGAGAAGTTTGTAAATGCCGAATCTCGCTCCCACAAAGAAAGAGATATCACTAATAGAGAAGGATTGCATTTGTGCAATCTTGAGAGGAAAGGGTTAAAGAAGACTCGGCTCTTTATGAGCTCCTCAACTGAGAGTAGAATCCACTCAAGAATTTGAACTCTGGGAATACATCGTCTTGCAAATATTTGTGACATCTCTTATATAATTTGTTGTTAATATCTTGTTGGTTATAGTTCTTATTGCTAGTCCTTGCTTTGTACAACTTATGGTAGATCTAATGCTTGACTTTGCTTGCTCTAGCTGTGGTGATCGAAAGTTTCAATTCGATCAGATATTTTGACTACATATCCAAATATCCAAAAGTCTCTTTAAGTGTCCGCTTCACTCT
Organism: Oryza coarctata; assembly: GCA_030770085.1. Taxonomy (NCBI): domain Eukaryota; kingdom Viridiplantae; phylum Streptophyta; class Magnoliopsida; order Poales; family Poaceae; genus Oryza; species Oryza coarctata. The sequence continues at coordinate 15,672,339 of CM061471.1, forward strand.
AAGTTTTTTAATCATCTATTCACCCTTCTCTCTAGGCCTAACTTGACCTTTCACGTACTATAGCAATATGAACTAAAACCTATATTTTATCTTCAATAAACATTTTTGTCCCTTAATTGGTATTGTCATCAATCATCTAAAACCTAATAGAAAACTAGATGCATTTCTTTCTTGCATGCCCATTGTCCTAGAATAGAGCTCTCGTGGCATTGTACCCATCATACTTAACAACATAGAAGGAACGATTCTCTGAAAACATTTGTTGGAAGTAATCGATTGTGATCACCATATCTCTATAGGCTAACCCTCCTCAGAGCTTTGCACGGACATTTGAAACATCCTTGGAAGTGAAGTTGAGGTTCCTGACCACCCCAAATGCAAATTAGACATTAGTGCAATAACGTGGCTCACTCCAATGTTTCGGTTGCATAGTGTCTTTAGGAACTAAAAGTTTTGTGTTGATATGTGGTGCTGCGGCTTATAGAACCTCCTCCGAGCAACACACTTGACAAGAGGGTGTATGTTCCAGCTAAAACAATATGGCTTTCCACTTGTCACCCCTCAGCCTGACTGTGCCATGTGTGCCTTACAATTAAAACGTGAAACTTTATTATGCTTCCTCTTTCCATCAACCACCAGGTTAGAGGTTCTCCCATGCATTTCAACACAATCACCTGCTAATGTTTCAATAGGGTCACTTTTGTTTCATCTTATTTGCAGGCATGTGCACATTCAAATTTCTTTCTAATCAACTTCTTAATTCCTACATGGCTATTCCATGATGAACCAACCCTAGTTTTAAATCCTAACATGAAGGTGTAGTCATTGTACACATGTTGTGCCTCATCCACGTACACTGTCGAATTCCATGTGAACAAAAGGGACAATTAGTTGTGAGCTAATTTCAGAACTTTTGTGGAATATAAGCCACTGATTTCTCTTTAGATATTAAATTTTGTTTTATCGACGGTTTATACTAACTATAGTATTTAAAAGATATATGATATGGTCGATAACAAGGTATACATGAGGTGGAATAAAAAAACAATAGTCGATAACAAGGTATACATGAGGTGGAATAAAAAAACAATAGACAAGAGTGTGAAATAAGAAATCAATAGAAATAGATTTTTATACTGGTTCAAGCCTCTAAGATGAATAATTACTCTACTTCAAGCCTCATAGATTTGGTATGTCTAGGAATGCGTGCAATATTTCAGACAACGTGAGAAGTTTCTTTCATTCAATGTGGTAGAGCCAGGCGGGGGATGGACGGCTGTGATTCGGTGACTTGAATCGGACGGCACAGAGCGGCATCCGACGTAACGCCTTTTATTGCTGATGGAACAAATTAAATCAACTCCCCCTTATGGTTCAAACTTTTGGTGTGTGCTAGAGTAGCATTCATGCGTGCTCTACCTTAACGTGTTCGTGTGCTAGCATATGTGCTCTACCTTAACGTGTGCGCGTTTATTTACGTTGTGATTGAAGTATTGAATTGCATATCGTGTACGTCCCGTTCAACCCGGAAAGTCGTGTCTGCGTAGCTTATGGCCTCTCTCTTTCCCCAATGTTGTGAACTTGTGTTGTTCTGCAGATCAAAACCTGGAGCTATCATCGATCTACCAAAGCCACGATCGAGAGGTTTCGATTAAATTCTGTGACAGCATCGTCGCAAGCATGAACACTGATTGCCTTGCCTATGAAAACCAGATTTATCAATTCGATGCACATTAAGATCGGCGATGATCTTGTCCTCGCAAGAAACAAATTAACCGATCTCTAGACCGATGCTAGAGTACTACAGCTAGCATCCATTTTTACAAAAACCTATTGCTATCTACTAGTACTAGTAATCTACAATGTTGAATCTTGCATACCTCTAATGATTCCATGGCTAGCTGTAGTGATCAATGATGCGCATGAGCTTGCATTTCTTGATCCTTAGCTCGAGCGATGTACATGTGGCTACTTGTGCCGCTCGATCACCTTCCCTTGCCGGCCGCCGCGTCTTTCGCCGCCCTCTTCTTCGTCGTCGTCCTCTCGCCATCCTCCTCGGCCGCCCCGGGGACGTCGTCGCTCGGTCTCCTCGTCTCCCTGTACACCACCGCCAGCGACAGGAACCTCGGCTTCCTCCTCGCCTCCCCGCCGATGACCACCTCGTCGATGTCGCCCTCCTCCTCCCTGACAGCTGCAGCTCTCTTCCTGCTACAGCTTTCCACGGCCACCGCCTCTTTATCCCCCTCCTTGCGGCCTGCCGCCGCCTTCTTGCAGCGCTTATTCTTGCTCACGTTGTCCGTGCTCCTGCTTTTCGACTCGCCGCCGCCGCCGCAGCAACCGCTCAGCTGGATGAGCTGCTCCGCCGCCTCCATATCCAGCTCCGTCGCGCCGGCCATGACATCAACCTCCAAGAACATGCCCGATACCGGAGAGAGAGACGAACCACGGCGACCACAAATAGCCCTCGAGAGGATCACCACCGAGCCGAGGATGGCGCGGCCAGCCCGAAGCTTAAATATAGGATTCCGCCGCGTAGCGGGAGAGATCGATCGATCAGAGATGGTGAGGTGCCAAGGAAAGACTTTTAAGGTGGCAGGAAAGAGACGACTCCTCTTGTCGTGTGTCTTGCCTTAGCCTGCCTCGTTTTAGCTTTTGCTTGGACTCATGTATAATCTTCAGCACTTGTCTTGGGTAAGTTTAGTATATTTGTCTTGGCAATAACTCTCTGAAACTTGACTCCGTCCAATTACAGATATGGTAGCCATAAACGTGTAAAAACATCACGAATTCAGCGGAATTGTGTTCTTGTATCTTTGATATTCGTTGAGATTGAAGGGGTTGCGGAAGCAACCGTAGTGACGGATTTGATTAGGACGCGTATTGTGTCAGCTGCTAGCAGTGGACGGAGCAGCACGTAATAGACTGCATTGACCTTGAACGGAGAGGTTTTGGTTAGCAGTGACGGCGAACGAATAGGTCTAAGTCTCTCAGGTTAAAGTGTTGTCGTAATCGTGTACTGTATATGATCCATTTGACGTGTTGCCGTGCACTTAAACTAGAACACTTTCACTTGGGATCAGTAGTGCGTGATACTGTATATATACGTATCCAGCTCCTCTCTGAAATATATACGCCTTAAAGCAAGTCACAAGTCATCAGCAAGTTCAGATTGGTCAGTCACACTGTCTGCAGAGTGGAGACGAGGAGAAGTGCACATCAATTGCCCAGTGGACTAGAAATAATGGAGCAACTCATGCGACCAATCAATTCATTCACCGATTGTAGCCTGTAGCGATTTGCGCGGCCGTTCCATCACGGCAGAAATCGGATTTGCCAGACTTGGCTTTTTGACCCAATACGCAATGATCCAGATGCATCAATCAAAAATTCCAGGAAGCAGCCGTGCACCGCCTAGGCAGGCACTACTGTCGCTTTCAGGTAGTACTAGTAATACCACCAGCTAGCACCTAGCAGTCAAGTATAGAATACAGGTTAGCAGGGCCGTGGCAACATGGCATGGCAGAGATGGTAGAACCAGAGCATCGCGCACAAAGCCAATTCAGCAGTCTACAAATTATTTTAGATTATGCAAAAATATGAAAGTGCCTTTACAACATATACTATATATATTCTACTACATTCTACTAGTACTCTACAGTCTTACAACTTCTGCTTATAGAAAGGAAAAAATCTCGAACTAAGTCAGTAACAAGGACAACAGGAACGTGTAATTAATTCTGTAAGAATTCTGATGGTCAAACGGGAAACAAAACTCAGGATTAGTAGCATAGCGACTATTCCACCTTTAATCTATTGCGATGATGAGGAACCCAACAGAAACGTACATAAGGAAGACAGGATATAGCGCCAGCGCCTTTCTCCTTGGGTTAACAGCAGCACTCATGAATGGATATGCTGCCCAAGAGCTCCATGCTAATGTAACCACTACCGCAATGATCTTCAGTATTGCATTATCCTTCAGCATGCAAATCAAAGCTCCAACATCCAAAGGGAATAGGCAGTATCCAAGAAGACTCAGGCTCTGAAAGAAGTTTATGTGCCCACCCTACAATGGAATATTGTAGTTATTGCCAACAAAAAAAATAAATAAATATCAGCTGGTTCTGAAGGGATTTGAGAATTCCCAAGCAAGCACACGAGTGAGAGTAAAAATACCAGGAGCAGCACATTCAATGTGAGAATTATAGCGCCAGCAGCTAGTACAGCAAAAGCAACAGCGAACACTTCAGACTACAAAAGACAAAAGCAAATCATCAGAATCAACAAGTGATATATCATGTCATGCCAAAGAAGTAGAACAGCACCCTGAGGAAATTGAACTATTGAATATCCCTGGAATACTGGCAAATATGTTAAATCTCTGATAGGAACATTTACAAACTACAAATTGTAGAGTAAAAGGAAATTACTTCCATCTAATGAGTGTGCTTTCTCTGTGTTACCGATGGAACATTGTACAAGCATTCAAAAACACAATTTACTAAATATGGTTCTTATTGCTGCATCCATAATTTTACAACAGGAAATACATTAAAAATCTAAAAGAAACATCTAATACTACAAAGTGCTGTAGAAAAAGGAAACTACTTTATCTGTTACCCATGAAAATTTGCAAGAGCATTCAAATGCTCAAGTTACTAACAATGGTCCTTATTGCTACATCCAGAAAATTTCAATAGCCATTCCTCTCATACTGTTTGTCAACACACACACACCTTACATAACAACCTGGTAAACATTATAATCTGACCAAACCAAAAATATACTCCTGAATCGGACAAATACCCACCAAAAAAAGGATGATACTTATTATTGATGCACAAGGTTGGAAAGGCTATGTGAAAATATTTATAGACTAGTCCCCAATACTTTCTTCCAGTGCTCTGAAGATAGTCCTAGGCGGCACCAAAGCACTAGGAAATATCCTGCTGCTGCAATTTTTGCCAAATCAGCTTTGCATAATTCTTCAGACTATGAATGGTTTCAGTGCAGACATTGCATTACATTCATGCATGCATGTATGGAGATGTTCATAGATCAGGAATTCTCAGAATATTAACTATTAAAATCACATAATGCCCTGGATATAAACTCTGCACTAATCAAATTTGGTTAAAGCAAAACTAGAGTTGAGTCACACATCAGGACTTCAATAGTCAAGTTTAGCTCTTGGTCTCATATTGAAGGTGACTACCGAGCTCTCCTATGCAAACTGATCCAACCTTTCAACATTACGCTAAAGATGCAGGATTTTATCTTGTGTGCAAGATTGCGAATGATATGCCTTGTTTGACATATCTATTAACTTAAATAAAGTAATAGAAAATTCCCACCTTAATCAAAAAAGAAAAAATAGAGTGCAAGTAGATATACAATTTAAAATATGAAATTATAAATAAAAAAAATTAAAAGAAGAGTCTGTGTAGAAATACAATTTAGGAAAAAAATTCAAATTAAAAATTAACAATTAATTAATATCGAGATAAGAGTTCATGTAGAAATAAAATCTAGAAAAAACTGAAATTCAGATCAAAAATTTTAAAAATAATTAACATACAGATAAGAGTCCATGTATAATTACAATTTAGGAAAATTCTAAATTCAGATTAAAATTTAAAAATAATAAATATTAAGAAAAGAGTCTATGTAGAAATACAATTTAGAAACATCTACAGTTATTAGGATTAAAAATAAACAAATATTAAGAGAAAGAGTCTACAAAGAAATATAATTTAGAAATATCTAAAACTGAACTTTGGATTAAAAATTCAAAATAATTAACATTGAGTTAAGAGTTTCATGAAGAAATACAATTTAGAAAAAAACTCAAATTCAGATTAAAATATAAAAATGATTAATATTGAGATAAGAGTCCATGTAGAAATACAATTTATGAAAATTTTGAAATTCGGATTAAAATTTAAAAATCAATATAGAAATACAATTTAGAAATATCTACAATTTAGATTAAAAATAAGCAAAATTAAGAAAAGAATCCATGTAGAAATAAAATTTAAAATTCACATTCAAAATTAAATATGATGGTTAAAAGATTTCATGTCGGAGTGCAATTTGGAAATATTTTAAATTCGGATTAAAAATAAGTAATATTAAGAGAAAGAGTCCACAAAGAAATACAATTTCAAAATATCATAAATTTAGGTTCAAAATAAATATTATTTAGAAAATAATTCATGTAGGAGTACAATTTACAAATATTATAAATTAGAGTCTACAATATAAAATATATGAGATTCGGAATAAAAATAAAGAAAATTAAAAAATAATTAATATTGAGATAAGAGTGCATGTAGAAATAAAATTTATGGAAATTATATAATTCAGATTAAAATTTTAAAAACTAAGTAAAATCAAGAGAAGAATCCACGTAGAAATAAAACACAGAAACATTTAAAATTTGGATTAAAAATAAATAATATTAAGAGAGTTCGCATAGAAATATAATTTATAAATATATAAAATTTGGATTAAAAATAAATATTATATGGAAGAGTTCATGGAGGAGTACAAGTTAAAAATATTTTAAATTCGAATAAAAATAAATATAAATACAATTTAGAAATATATTAAATTCGGGTTAACATAAATATTATTGAGAAAGGATTTCATGTAGGAGAACAATTTATAAATATTATAAATCTGAATTAAAAATAAATAATATTGTGATAATAGTTCATACCTTATATTAATTGGAGGCTCTTCTAGGAGCCCCACAATAATCCTATCATGTGAAAATAGCAAATAATCAATTCTTAGAATTCACACATTAATCAAAGAAAAAGAAAAAATTAGCTTGATCACCCAATCTACATTAAGAAATACCACGTAAGATTGGATCTCAAACCTATCTAAATTACCAATGTAACAACAAAATTCCTAGAGTCCAAACCGTGAGCAACAACAACGAAATAAAATATAAGAAATCTAGTAATAAAGAAGTTTTGATGACCATGGATATTTCTGATGTGAAACGGGTTATAAACTATTACAAATATATGATATAATATGTTACCTTTAGTAGGTGGAAAATGTAATTAGAAATAATAAGAAGGTGCCACTAATAATCTAAATCTAAAGATAAAGATGGAGGGAACAAAAGAAACAAATATACCATAAATATACCATAAAGTTTATATATCTTTGATTTATTGTATTATTAACGCAATACTAAATGACCATCACGTTTACTTTATGGAGATAGGAATTAGTATATTAATTGTAATAGTCAAGTTAGACCTAAAATTATGTTGTCATTTTAATATATTTCTGACAATAAAATGTGAAAGTATATATGCTATTATGTGAGAAAAAATTATAATGATACTAGCCGCACAATATGCGCAGGCCACCACACTAGTTTAATTAAAGACGTGTCATCGTCTACAAGCAGTGAAAGAGCAAGCTAGCCTTCCATTAACAATGAGTAGAAATCGACACAACCATACACATTAAGCATGCATGATGCATATGGTAAGTACTACATGTACCCCTTTCTTAAACTTCATGAGGACCACATGCTTAAGAGAGAGATATGCAAAGATAAATGTATCCACAATTCCACATGAGATGCCTTAGAAGAAGCATGCATTAAGGTAATGAGGCATAAAAAATTGGGGCAATTGCATTATTGTCCCTACTTTTAAGTCCAATTGTGATTTTGCCACTATTATTTAGGGTTTGCAATTTTGCCCCTAGTTTTTTTCAAATGAATAGGTTGATTTCCCCTGTTCTGTTAACTCATGCTAATGGTGTTAAATGTGTGGTTAAAAGACAATATACCCATGCATATTAGCCCAACTTTTGTACACCACTTGTGTATTTGCCCATGTTTTGAGATCAGCCATTTTGGCATGGACTTTGGACATGTTTTAAACTGAATTTTCAAACGTTTCAAATTTGACCGAAATTTTGACAAACTTTCACAAAGTTTGAAAAATATGTCAAAATTTTGACAGAATTAAAATTACTAAACTAATTTCAAATTTGTAGCCAAACTTGAATTTAAAAGTCCATACCAAGTCAATCCAAAACTGAATTGGTTTGAGTTTTCTGATTGTTTTCGACTACAGAGAGTAGACAGATGGATGTAGTCCTAGTACAGGTCTACACAACAACATCCCAATCTCCACTCCACTTTGGTGACTTGAAAAGAGCAACGGAATTAGAAAGTTGAAAAGAAAAGACACCAATTCGTCAGCGTCCAAATCAAGTGGCCCACTTTCTCCTGTGCCAGCCCTCCTGCATGGCGGCTTGCTTGCCGTCGCTGCTGCAGCCACCTGCTCAACTTGCCGCCTATGCTTGCTGCAGCCGCCCATGCCTGCTCACCTCGCAGCAATATCCGCCTCCTCCTCACCTCACCACACAGCCTCACAGCACCTGCTGCCACCTCCTTGCCTCGCCTCGCCACAACAACCACCACCCGCCTGCCCTAGGGTTTGGGGATGGGAATGGTTGTATCGAACCCGACTTGGGCAGGGGCTGTGCAATAGGTGATTTATTAGTCACCACTCACTAGGGGTAGAACGGACAATCCAGATTTCATAAATCATTTTTTTCACTTTTATTTTTCAATCTTTAACTCAATAATTCTGGACCCACCCAACTTCCATCCAAACCAGGGGCAAACGGTTGATTTGTTTCAAAAAAATTAGGGGCAAAATCACAAACCCTAAAAAATGGGATAAATTACAATTAGACTTGAAACTAAGGGCAAGAACGCAATTATCCCTAAAAATTATAGGAGGATGATCCAATTTCTCCAAGTAATTACTGACGCATGGCCATAAAGTTTATTGGGTCATTCAACTGTTAGTCCATTTATTTTCATTCGATCAATGTAATTTTGGTGATCAAGTGTTCGAAGGGTAAACATGGCATTTAGGTTCTGATTTTGAAGAGTTGCAATGCAACTAAATCTAATTGAATATGGAGAGAAATTGGATTTCGCATAACCGGACGAATGCAGAATAACAAATGCCCAGATGTCGTGGTACCTTCTTGACGGAGGCTGACCAGGAGAGGGTGAGGCCGAGGAAAACGATGAAGAAGAAGGGACCCCAGAGATCCCAGTCGCGCAGCGCCTTCCCCGGGTCCTCACGGAAAGGGTTTGGGAAGACGACGAGCTTGAGGTTGCTGACGATGCGAGCGAGGTCCCGCTTGACGGTGTCCCAAACAGGCTCGGTGAGCGTGTTGAGCGGGGGGCCGTATCCATCGGCGGCGATGGCGACGGAGACGGAGGCGGAGGGGAGCGGCGCGGACGAGGACGACGTCGCCACGGAGGATGAGAACGGGGGAAGCTGCGGCGGCGGCTTGGACCCGGCTGGAGGCAGCAAGGGAGGCGAGTTGGAGATGGGGATCGAGGCGCGCGGAGGCGACGGCGGCCGCGCGGGGAGCACAGCGGCCGCGGAGGGGGCCGTGTGGATGAGGCTCTCGATCTCGTCCATGTCGGACAGCGCCGACGAGGGGTAGAGCGGGATGGTGTCGCCGTGGGGATTCGAGTGCGACATGGCGGGCGCCGGCCTAGGGTTCGGCGGTGGCCGGCGGCGACGATATACCGTGGACTCGCGACGGCCGCCGAGGAGGAAGGAGCGAGGGAGGGTGGAGATTGCCGGTCTGTGCGTGAATCGCAGAATGGTGGTGTGGTCTTTGTTTGGTGCGGCCCGATCGTGTTGTTCGCTAGTGGGCGTGGAAATGGAATGGATCCGAGAAATTTTATTATTTATTATTCAATTCGAACTTTAGTATTTGTTATTTTATTCATAGGACTTTTATTTTTTTTATTGGGATTGTAAATTTCTTTATTTCACTTTCGTCGGATGGAATGCACACGCATCTAAGTACATCCGCTTCGTTATTCTCGAACACCACTGTTGAAAAAGCCACACCGAACATTACTACCATCGGAGCTGTGTGTATCTTGTCTTAACCTAATATCACTTTTTTCATCGGCCTCCTTAATTTGATGCCTAATGTTATCATTCTACCGGTCCATACCTTAACTTAATGTCATTATTTCCATCAGGCTCCTACCTTAACCTGATGCCACCATTCCACCAAACGTGAAGAGTTGATGCGCCCACGTTAGAACGAAAGAGTTCGGTGTGGTTTCAACTGGCAGCACTCAACGACGACGATAATGATTGTCTCTGCATGGCTCTAACAATGGTAGTATCTATGGTAGTATCTGACAATAACAACGGTTAAGGTAGAGGAGCTTGACGTGGCTTCTACAGTGACAATGCCTCACGAAGATGAAGTGGATAGAGGTAGATACACATGTGCTCCACCTAACAGAGACACGGAATAAATAAATCCATCGTCACGGAATGAATAAATTCCTAAGGCAGCATAGCGGACAGATGTAGACGAGTGTGCGCTCAACTTGACAGGAGTAAGACAAAATTTACGATCCCAGTAGCAAAATCCGGAAAGAATTATGAATTAAGTGACAAGTGCAGCAATGTTGTACAAATTGAATAGCAAATAGCGAAATCTTCTGATCCGCGGCTCACGGTGGCACGTACACCCGTGCACGACTCCGCTATCGGCGATATCACCGTGAGAGCTCTCCTACACGCGAGACCGTGCCCACACGCCGCCACGCCGGAAGCACAAAGCACCGGTGAAACGGCTCCCGCGGCCGCGGCGCGGGGGCCGAGACCGAGAGCACGGAGACGGAACAGCGCCTCCTCCCCCAAAAGCACACCGACGCACAGCGCAGTCACTCCCTCGCGGTTTCCCTCCCTCACGTCACGTCACACGCGTCGCGTCGCTTCTACCTCGTGCCGAGCTTTCTCTCCCTTCCATTCCGGCTCCAACCAACCAACCACCCCTCCCAGGCAGCGGAGCCCAACCTCCCTCTCCGGCTCTCTCCCCTTCTTCCAACCACCGAAACCCCACGACGGCGAGAGCCGCCGAACAGCCAGCCAGCCTCGACGCGACACGACAGCTCGGGAGGAGGAGAAGGGGGGAGTTGGGGGGACGGCGGATGGCCTCTTCGCGGGTGATGGCGGCGGCCGCGTCGTCGTCGTCGCCCCCGCCGGCGGCCGCGTCGTCGTCGTCGCCCCCGCCGGCGGCCGCGGCTGGCGGCGCCGATCTCGCGCGGTTCAGGAGCAGCAGCGGCATCGGATCCATGAACATGGACGACATCCTCCGCAACATATACGGCGAGGCGACGACGCCGCCGGGCCCCGGCGACGCGGTCCCGGCGGCGGCGGCTCCCGTGGCGGAGGTGGCCCCGCGGCGGACGGCGGAGGAGGTGTGGAAGGAGATCTCTTCCTCGGGAGGGCTGTCTGCTCCCACTCCCACTCCCCCGGCCGGCGCTGCGGGTAGGGGTGGCGAGCCTGAGATGACGCTGGAGGATTTCCTGGCCAGGGAGGACGACCCTAGGGCAACGGCCGTGGAGGGGAATATGGTTGTGGGGTTCCCTAATGGAACGGAGGGTGTGGGGACTGCAGGACGAGGAAGAGGAGGCGGCGGCGGGAGGGGGAGGAAGCGGACGCTGATGGATCCAGCTGACCGCTCAGCGATGCAGCGGCAGAAGCGAATGATCAAGAACCGCGAGTCCGCCGCGAGATCCAGGGAGAGGAAACAGGTTGGGCTGGATGCTTCAGCGGGGAGAATTTGATGCATTCATCAGTGGGTTTGGGCTGTTTGGCTTTGTACGTCTTGAGTTTAAAACATGATGCTTTCATTTTGTTCTCAATGCAGGCGTATATCGCAGAGCTGGAGGCGCAGGTCGCGGAGCTTGAGGAAGAACATGCACAACTGTTAAGAGAAATGGTCTGTTTCCTCTTTCTGCTCGTGTTTTTGGAAATGTATCTGTGAAATGGAGTATGGACACGTCGACAGCTTATACTTGTTTGCCGCTTTATTATGTCTGAACCTTTTGGGAGTAATTTTCTCATGTTAGAAAACTGCTTAGTACATACATTATTTCAGTAAATCACCAGGGCATACTGGGAAAAAGGAACAGCAACATTCGAACTGTCAGCAATTCAGGATGTTGTTATGTTCAAAATATAAAGTTTTCATGCATCTTAGGATGGTCGCTATGCAATGTTAGTGTTTTTTGAGCATGTAGGGCGATGTTTGATCCATGGAAATTCACAAATCAAACAGAATATGTATTTTAGTATTAATATCCAGTACCAAATATATCAACTCTATCACATAAGTAAAATAAGCTACTTGTTTATGCCCATGCTTTTTTTCTCTAATTTTGTTGAATGAATAAAAAAGATTATTTTTGTTGGCCTTAGTGCATTTTGAGACTTCTTTGCAGTTTATTTTCTTGTACAAATAATTATGAAGTTAAAACATGTGGCCACCAATGAACTTTTGGTAGAGTCACTATCCAGTGTGCAGTATCATATGTAAACTGGTATGTGATGTATTTACTGTTTGCATGTTCTTGAGGTAGATATATTTTTCCATTATGTCATTCTTTATAGTATGAGCATTTTCCTCCTTCCAGTGTCATGACCAGGATTACCCTTTAAAAGTTGTGCATTATTCTTTCAATAAATTAGACAAACAGCAAATTGCTCAAAATAAAAGCTATTTTGTCATGTGCCTTGATGTCTATATGTTCTTATCTCTTATGTTCGGCTATATGGACTTCTACCCAGTTTATCTAATTTTACCGTCTCTGTTGAATTGCAGGAGGAGAAAAATCAGAAGAGACTTAAGGAGGTAAGTTTGACTGTCTAACATAATTGCTTCTGTGTCTTTTGGACTTTGAAACTTTGATTGAATATCTACATGGTAAAGTATCATAATATGTCCTTTAAAATTTTCATTCTACTTGAGAGTTGAGACATTTAATTGAGTTACATATGTGTTTCCATGTTTAAAGTCAGTGTGGTTCTTTGGATTTTAATGATACATAAAAATCCCAAAATTCAGTACCTTTTTTGGAAAGCATATTGCAGAACTGCTAAGCTTTTTGAAATGAAGGCAGTGGTTATGTCAAATTCCATGTTTCCTTGGCCATTTTGATCTGGTTTTTCTTACAGGGGCTAACAAGCTTAATATCTTAATCGATGTTTGGTAAACTAAATAATTAATGCACTGATTAAACAAGTTTATCTGCACACTATGTCAACTTGCTTGGGATTATTTATTTCATGTTTGGTATACATGATTCAAATAGTTTTGTTATTTAGAAGTGGTCTGTCCTGCAATTCTGACAACTATTTGTCGTGACAACACTGCTTGTCAAGTTGATCCACCCAGGTATAGTACAATATTTTATATCATTTTGTCACTATCGTTGAGGGTGGAGGGTGCTTTCTGCACACATGAGAGAATGAACATGGTATTACATCTTCTATATAACAATGTTTGCAACCCATATGTAGTGCATTAATGTGTTCATATAACAAATGTAAACATGACGATGTCCACATTTTCTCCCAATCTAGTGTCTGTCCCGTTTTTAAATTTATGTTGCTAAATCTGTTGATTGTTATTTGCTGCATAAGTATGTAAAGTAAGCATGCCATTTTTTACTTTATTTCTCAGAAATGGCACGTGTTTATGCAGATCAAGGAACAAGCCGTTACAGTTGTCATAAGGAAAAAAACACAAGATCTTCGAAGAACCAACTCAATGGAATGGTAGAAGTAACCCAAGTTCTGTTGTTACTCTCTTACAGCTACAAAGATTCTTCCGTTTTTTGTTTCCCCTAGATGATGTCTCAGGCAACTTGGTAGAATAGTCAAGGCTTTCAGGTGACATGAAATCTTAAATGCCATCAGAAGGTGTAGCTGTGCGTGATCAAAATGTCACGCCATTCAGAATTGGTCTGCGATCTGTTATTTATTTATCATCATGCTCATGCGGCTAACTGTGTGTACAATCAAGCATAAGCTGGTTTACATGAAAGGTAGATTAATGTTACATATCTGATCCACCTGTGTTTTGAGTATGTTTTCCCAAAATTACTCTTTGCTTCTTTGCTTCCACGTCTGATGAAAAAGCCTTCAATTTATTCTTCAAATAAAAGGGGAACAAAAGCAGTGTTGTCCATGAGCTGATTTGATTTGAGCTGCTTAGACGTGGGGCATCCGGGCAGATCACTTCATTGGGCTCGATCATCTCGTCCATTGTCAAAACAGTAGAGAGCATCTTTCCATTTAGAAAGTTGCGTGACGGAAATTTTCAGAACTGGAAAAGGACCGCATGAGTACGACAGCACCGGCTGTTCTATGGAAAATGGTACGTTGGCATTTACAGTTCACCTGCGGGCCTTCTCGGCTCTCTTGGATTATAATACTCCAATCCGCTGCAAATTTAAAATTTTACAACTTCATTTTAAGAATAATTTTACAAGTTAATTTTATCTTTCCTGTTGTCTACTCTCCCCGTCTCAAATTTTATTCTATAGTTATTTTTCATCTTAACTAATTTTAAACAGCCCTCCTTTAATTTCATCACCTATTTCATCTCAACATAACAAACATCCCCCATTTAATTTCATCTCCTCTTCTTAATTCTTATGAAAAACTTATGAATCTCCTCTTCTTAATTCTTATAAAAAACTTCTGAAGTTACTATATTTTATATTTTAGTACGAAGATGTGCCTCTCTTTTTTCATAATTACTAAATAAATATGTAAAAAAATCTACCTAAAATTATCCTTAAAATTAAAAGTTTAAGATTTAAAATTACAGATGAATTATTCCTACTTTGGTGGCAAACTACTCCGCCAATATATAGGGTTTAGAGCAACTCCGGCAGGGCCTGTGAACGCAGCCTTCAAACAGTTATATGGTTGGAGGCAAAAACAAGATCTAACAGAACCCTATAATCCTTAAATTATGAAGGCCCCCATTCCTAAGGGCTTTAGGCCAGAACCCCAATCCTTTTTTTATTCTTTTTTTTTCGCCGGAGGACATTTCCACCGCCACCACCCTCCTCGTCCTCCCTTCGGCGCATGCGCCACCGCACCGCCGGCCCTCTTCCAGCCGCCTCCGTGCTGGCCATCGTCCTCCCCGTCCTTCCCCCACACCTCGGTCGCGCTTCCCGTTTCCCGAGCTCAGCCAACCACGTTCATCTCACTCGACCGGCCGATACTGTCGTTTATGCAGTCCTTGGCAGACGAGGAGCGCCATCATGCCGTCCCTGACCACCTCTTGAGCTCCACGCCTCCAATGGCCCTCTCCGGAGCTTGGGTTGGGCCACCATGCAGGCACCGACCGCCTGCCGAGCTCAACGCCTCCCCACTCTCACCATCACCCACCACCCCCTCCCGTGCAAGGATTTTTTTTTTGAATTGTGGTGTTTAAAATTGTTAATTTAAATATAGTTAAGTTCTATGCATGAGAAATAGTTAAACTAGACATAAGAGTGCGCGTGGAAATAGAAGAGAAAAATAAATGGAGGTTGCTGCTAGACTAGAGTTGAAGTATTTTTAAGGTCCTCAGGAAATTGCACCAGCCTCCATTTGGCTGCCTTTAAGGTCTTTAAAATGAGTGTGGAGATGCTATTATGAAACACATCGATAGCCTCCACTCCACCTGCCTGTTTTCCTTGAAAAAATGGGTAGAAAAGCTGTCAAATAGAAGTATGAACAAGAAATTTCGATTTATTTCAATGGATTGTATGCATGGATAATCCGAAGAAAAAAAAATATTTTTCAAACAGCTCAGAACGCTATTTTCAGAGTATAATGTACAAACAGAGTAAACAACACGATAAAAAAAACACTCCAAAGTGAAAGGGGTCGCACAACCTTCCATCATACGTCTGAATGACTTCGTATGGAAAGGCAGAGCGCAAGTTTCCCCAGGAGTCGGAAGTCCTCCGCAAGAATATATATTTGACAAAAAATCAAATTAATAAAGGACAGCTGTACTCTCTCTAAACCACATGGCTACAGGATCATCTGCAAAAACTTATCAAATTGTATATAAATTAAGATACCAATGAGGATCACATATTACGAATTTTTACATAAAGATACCAATGAGGACTATCCACGGATGTACTCATCTCAAGCAAACATGACATGGTAAGAATAAGAATGCCCTTAGAACTCACATATACAAAAATCCATTGATGGTGCAGGAGACAGCTTCAAATTGTGAGCAAGGTCCTGTGATGCTAAACCACTTCCTGGGATGATGGTAAGTACACATCCTTATATTTGAGGGTAGAGGTAGTACTACAAGCTAGCAAGTTGCACATGTACGGTCATGGGAATGATAATGCGTGTGTATAGGGTTGAAAACAGTCAGAAACGGTCGGAAGAATGCTTAAACCATTGCCGTTACCACATTTGAGAGAGAGATGGATGGATATATCACTTCCGAGGAAGCCAAACACCATCTCCGTATATCAAGCTTCATCACTGGACATCAAATCAAAGCATGGCACCAACTATTCTACTGCAGAAGGTACTAAACCTAGGTGAAACTGCCAATCTCAATCAAATAAAAAAAAATGATCCAATTCAGAATCACAAATACTGGCCAAGCAACAAACACAAAGGTACTGGAGAGTAGAAACACAATATAATAAGCAGTTAATAGAACAAACCTACACAAGCCAAAACAAAAAATGTACTGAAAGAAATGAAGCACTAATTATGTGATAATATAACAGAAAAGAATGCAAATGAAGAGTTTCTAATCAAGCCAACATACCCAAACCTGCAGGAAACAAAAAAACGAAAGCTTCCATTTTGATTCACCCCCTCAACTCTTGCCCAAGTCCAGGAATTGCACGTTAACTCAACAAACAGTGGCCATTCAACATTAGTACCCACATAAATAGTTTCTTTGTTGCCTAGGTGGAGGGGCCATGCCAAACTTTTAATTATGTGCTAATTAAGCGGTGCTGGCTCATCAACATGTTCACTTGTACGCATTTTACTAGCGGGCAATGGGGAGTGTTGCAATGATTTTGATAGATTAAGGATGTTAAACATGTAATATTTGTAGCTTTGGGTTGCCGGGAAAGTATAGGAGGTATAATGGCCAATAGTACAATAAAAAGTATATCGACAAAAAAACTTGCAACTTGTGCATGTGCAGGAAAATTTTATGCCCTCAAGTCTCTCTGATGCATTTCATTGATGGTAAAATATATTGTCACTGATTTGCCCACTAAAACTTAACGGAACCTGCATTCCAAACAGACCCTTGATCGCAAATTCCCTAATGCTGCTGCTGCTGCCGCAAGAGCCTGCACAGATTTCGAGGGAGGGAGGGAGGAGGAGAGGAAACCACGTGCCATCTATGCATAATAAGTTTTCATCATTGGGCAATGCATTATAGATATGCTACTACCAAGCAAAGCAACATTGTAAAAAAAGGAAATATTAAACTGCTGGTAATCAAGACCATGGCTATAGCAGCAGGCTCTTGATTCATCCTATCATACAGGAGATAATAAAAAGGAAGGTGAACTAGATGAAACAAGGAATATCGATGAGATATGTTAACTCAAAAAAGAGACAAACAATGTAGTGGCATAAGTTGAGGTATTTTGCAACTGCTAGGAATAGACAAGGTGGAGAGATTTGAACTGTTCTAAAGATCAATCACTCAGACATCTCCAACCATGATGCATTAAGTACTGTTTGCACGGCAATGGACCATCTCAATCAGGTAGTAAATCTCTGGGCATTACATCAGGCTATTAAGTAGACCCAGAGAGTCCAAGAAGCAAGCAACAAAACCAAAAGATCCAAACAAAAAAACCAAAAGGTCGGTATTACCAAATGGCCCTCAGATTTCACAACTTTGTTTTTTTCATCTTAGGTTGGCTAATGCGGCAGCCCTCAATGCTGGCACTGGAGCATGTCTCAAGGGAATGGCAGAAGCAAATGATGATGATGATCGATGATGACGACGACAACCGCCACATCAGTGGCAAGAGGGGAGGACGAAAAAGAAGAGAAAAAGAAAGAAAGAGAGCTACTTTTCCAAAGCAGAAGCAGCAGCCGAAACCATGGTTCTGCCACGTGGGCGGACCCCATGTCAGTGTCTCTCTGACCCCCAAGCATGCTTCAGCACCCAGATCATTGAGGTGCCAACACTGCACTAGCTATTTTCTGCTCAACCTGTTGCAGATGCAAAGGGCGACCCATTAGAGCTCAAGTCCGAGCCGATCTATCTATCTATCTATCTATCTATCCATCAATTGATTGATCGATCAATTAGAGAGGGTCTTAGTCACAATCATCATCGGGCCAATGGCGAATCCAAACAAAATTGAGAGTTCAGAGGCACCAAGCCACGGTAAAAACGAAACAAGCAAAATGCAGACAATACAGGTGTGACAGAAAAAGGACCATCCATAGATGGACTCATCCCAAACGAACTGGTAAACATGCCATAAGAAAAAGAATGCCCTCAGAACTCATATATACAGTATCCATTGATGGTGCAGGAGACAACCTCAAATTGTGAGCAAGGAGATGTGAGGCTGAACGCCTTCCTGGAATGATGATGGAAATACAAGCTAGCTAGCTACACATGCACAATCAATGGAATTATTCATTCCAAATGATGACATGTGTGTGTGTGTGTGTGTGAGAGAGAGAGAGAGAGAGAGGATGGATGGATACAGATCATACAGCAAATAGAAACAATAGAAAGGTCATCACATTCTTGATTGATTGTATGCAGGGGGTTACGAAAGGAAGCAAATGAGTTATTTCTCACAATATCCGGCATAGCTGATAAGTGGATAGTGTTTTGGTTTTAAGATATGGACGGCTGTCATGAAGTCCCAAAGGCACTGCTTCAATACACTCTGGCTTCTGGAACAAAGCTTGAACAAACAATAACATGGCAATGACAAAAAAACAAATGAACCTGTCAATCTGCAGAGTGAAGACCCTCAAAAGCTCTAGCCTAGAAAAGGGTTGAACTTATGCACTTGGAGCACAAACACAAGCTGACTTACAATAAGTCGATAAGAGTATCTAGGAACCATTGTCAGGGAAAAGCTGAAGAGTCTGCTCTTCTGGGTGCCTATCAGTTAAAAAAGAGACGAAAATACAGGGCAAGCAACAAACACAAATGTACAAGAGAGTAAAAACACAATAAACAGTTAACAGCAGAAACCTACACAAACCATAACAAAGATGTACTGAAGGAAGTGAAACACTAATTATGTGATATATAACAGAAAAGAATGCAAATGAAAAGCCTCTGATCAAGCCAACATACCCAAACTTGCAGGAACAAGAATTTGAGGTTAACAAACATTTTGATTAACCCCCTCAACTCTTGCTCCTGCAAGATGCCTTTGGGAATCTTGAAAGTCCATTTTGATTAACCCCCTCAACTCTTGCCCAAGTCCACAAGTTAACAAACAGTGATAATTCAACATTTGTACCCAAATAAATAGTTTCTTTGCTACATAGGTGGGTTTTGAGTATGATGTGAGGAGCCATGCAAAATTTTTGTTTTTGTGCTAACTGAGCATTTCACCATATCCACTTGTTCGCAGTTCACCAGCATGGTTTCAGCAATGAGGAGTGTTGCAATGACTTTGATGGTAAGGGTGTTAAACATGTAGTTTTGGGTTGACGGAGAAGTTGAGGAGGTAAAATGGGCAATAGTACAATAAAAAAATCGAAAAAACTTACGGCTTGTGCATGTGCAAGGAATGTTATACCCTCAAGCCTCACTTATGCATTTCATTGATGGCAAAATATATGGTCCCTGATTTGCCCGCTAAAACTTAGCGGCACCTGTATTCCAGACAGACCCTTTTGATGGAAATTCCCAGCTGCTGCTGCTGCTGCTGTCACACGAAGGGGGGGGGGGGGGGGTGGAGAAGCCGAGGAGGAGGAAACCATGGGCCATCTCTGCATATTAAGCTTTCATCATTGGGCCATGCATGAACCAGAATGGTACTAGTCAAGACCATGGCTATTACAGGCTCTTGATTCATCCCATTATACGTGAGATGTTAAAAATAATAAGGAAAACAATATGAGACAAAGAAGATATACATAATATTTTTTTCCTAAAATGGACCAAAACGTATGTAACAGTACGATCCTAATGCCCTCCGGTTTAAGACATAAACGCACTTGTGCATTTCAAGATGGCACAAGAGACGGGCATCCAAATTGTAAATCAAAATTAGCACTCGAGAAAGATTAAAAGAAAACAATGTAGCAGCACAAGTTGAGGTATTTTGCAACTGCTAGCAACAGACAAGGTGGAGAGATGTGAACTGTTCTGAAGATCAATCACTCAGACATCTCCCACCATGATACATTCAGTGCGTACTGTTTGCACGGCAGGCAATGGACCAACTTCGTCAGGTACTAAATCTCTGGGCATTACATCAGGCTATTAAGTAGACACAGAGTCAGAGATGCAACCAACAAAACCGAAAGATCCAAACAAAAAGACCGAAAGGTCTGTATTACCAAATGGCCCTCAGATTTCACAAGTTTTCCATCTTAGGCTAATGCGGCGGACCTCAACGCTGGCACTGGAGCATGTCTCAAGGGAACGGCAGAAGAGGATGATGAGGAGGAGGATGGACGACCGCCGCAGCGGTGGCAAGAGGGGAAGAGGAGAAAGAAGAAGAGAGAAAGAAAAAGAGCAAGTTTTCCATAAGCAGAAGCAGCAGCAGAAACCATGGTCCTGCCTCTTGGGCGGACCCACATGTCAGTGTCTCTCCGACCCCCGAGCATGCTTCAGCGCCCAGATCATTGAGGAGCCAACGCCGCACTAGCCATTTTCTGGAGCTCAACCCCTTGCAGATGCAAAGGGGACCCCATTAGAACTCAAATCCGAGACGATCTATCTATCCATCTATCCATCCACCAATCAATCGATTCACGAGGGTCTAAGTCGCAGTCATCATCGGCCAATGGCAAATCCAAGCAAAACGAGAGAGATCAGAGGCATCAAGCCACGGCAAAATCGAAGCAAGCGAAATGCAAGACGAGACGGTAGTGGAACCGGATGAGTAACCTCCCGCCGAAGCGGGGCCGGACCCCGGTTGATCGGATCGGCGACCTCCCCGTGGCCGGCGGCGCACCGGAGGCTTCGGAGTGCACGAGGGATTGCGGTCTATCCGCCTCCGCAGCCCAACCCAAAACCCTAGCTTCGCCCGTGCCCTCGCTCTCCCCCCGTGTCTCTCTGCTCTCTTCCCTCGGAAAATTTAACTACCTGCCACTACTACTCTAAAAATAGCGCTGTCAGATTTGTTTTTACATATTTACCACAAGACAGTGGAGATTTGTTAACTATTTGCTACTTACGCTCACGTGGCATGCCAACGAGGCTCGCCAGCCTGGACTGAGGACGTAAAATGTCCATTTTGCCCTTTGTGGGTCCCACAAGACAGAAGAAAACTTCATCTCTTTCGTCCCGTCATCCAGAAGGTCGCGGTGAAGGTGCGAGGGAAGAAAGAAGAGGGGGAGGAGCCATAGGAGAAGAGGAGAGCCCGGCCGTGCTCCCTCGCCGCCCAGCTTCTACGACACATTTCACGCCGCCGTCATCGTGCCGCGGAGAGCTGGGGGAGCGCCAGCGAGATGGCAGCAGCGAACTTGTCGCCGCCGCTGACGACGTAGCACCGACGGGACAGGAAGCCTCAACGAAGGAAGCCCCGATCTCACCGTGGCCGGCACGGCGACCCAACCGGCGGAAAGTGGTAGCTTCACGGACCCGTCGGTGGCGCTCGGCCTCGGCGGCGGGAAGGAGCTCCTGGACTCCAGCCCGTTGGAGTGGCCGTTGGGCTGCGACCTCGGGCCGTACTAGCCTACCGGCGTGTTCGCCTGACACTGATCCATCGCTGTTCCTTTACATGCTATGAGAAGCCTCCCGGACGAGACGATGGTTAGCAAAATCTTCAAGCTTTATTGATCAAGTTCTTGATTTCAGGCTTTCCCCTGTGTGCCTCTGTCCCTTCTCAGTTTCTGATTTTAGTTTTTCTGGCTTATAATCTAAATCCTAACTTAAGAGGAAGATGAATTGTGTAAATCTGTGACTGGGTTCAATCGATCATGTTCAATTGATCCTGGCTTTGTAAGTCCTGAATGAAAACTAGTACAAGATTTATTTAAGTAGCAAGGATAATTAATGGACGTTCTTCTTCCTCTTTGCAACGAGACAAATGGTTTCTTTTCTCAATCATCCATCTCGGATGAGCGAACTTATCGCCGACCACCATGATCCTCTCCCACCTCACCGTACATGGCCCACACCGTCGTCCTGGCCCGCTTCCGCGGCGCTTGGCGCGCGACCCATCCTGTCCACCTCAAGTCCATCAGGAGTTTCTTTTCTGTCTTATGGGTACCACAGGGGATAAAATAAATATTTTATGACGAAAGTGACAAATATTTAACAAATCTCTTTTCTTTAGTAAAAAATTTGTAAGGATAAATGTAACAGAGGTATTTAAAGAGTAGCTAATTGTAAGAGTGGTTGTAGAAAATCTATGGAATGGGATGATGTAAGAATGGGATTAAAAAAAACATTGTTGAGATCTCCCCATCCCTTTGCTCGATTTGACTTCACCCACCTATGTCATACGCCCGCACCTACACTATGCCGATCATTCATCCAATATTGCCTACGCCGATCCCTAAGTTATTTTTTTGTCATTTGTGTACTTAAGATCATCCTCCTCATCTATCCTCACTATTGCTTGACACCTTATCATCGTCTCTCTCGTATATCTTGAAGTTATATTTTGATAACAATTTTCTCTTAGAACAACTTGCCACGTTGCTCCATGACATTGAATCCCTCCACATGTGCATGGCATTTGCTTGTTGTGATGATAGATTTGTGTTTTCTATGGACAAAGTACCACAAGGTTTCTACTAAAGAAGATTTCACATTATAAATCAAAGGATACTCAGTATCAAATCATGATACAGCTCAAACGCGGGGAGAGATTGGCAGACAAAGGGACGCGTTGAGAAGACAAGCGAGGTAGCCGATAGAGTTTCAATACGATTATGTCCGAACATGTGAGCTACACTAAATCTAAGTAGATCTCTCAGGGGCATTCGCGTGCTCGGGTGCGATCGTATCAGATCTCTATCGACTAACGCTTGCTTGCCCTCTCAGCATGTGTCTCTGCCTTTTTAAAATCTATGCATTGGTGTCTTGTTTTTTTCTATACAGATTTTATTTCAATTTTTGTTAGCACGTTTTTTTTAACGTTTCTTACTGTTATTTTAAAATATTAAATAAATCTATTTTTTAAGTTTATAATAATTAAAAGCGCACTAACTTCATCCTCATTTCATCCTTCTGGAACACCGCATCACTCATCACGAATCCATATCAGCTACTGGGCACAGGTTCTACACGCCGTACCAGACTCTATGAAGCCAGAGAAGAAATCCTGTTCTCTTCCACAATCCGACGGTATCTCCTTTCCAGATTTGATTGCGCAAGCGACTGTGTCTAACACTTCTTACATCGCGACTGTGGCCACAATGCGGAAGAGGATGATGGGATCAGATTACAGCATCATTATTCGTACTATGGGGAATCCATTACGCTTTCTCCTCCTAGTGGGATTCCGCCGCGTCGTCCCATCATGCTGTCCGACGATTCGATCGGAAAGAAAAGCGAAGGAACAAGAACGAAATTCTTCCACCTGAATTATAGGGAAGTAATGCCCTTACTATGCTCTCATCTGAACCACTCTCCACTCAACTGAAGAGATATCAAATTTTGTTCTTTTCTTCCCTACCTGAATATGCAGTCAATATCATTCCTCACGCCGATTAAACTAGTTGCAAATTAACTCGCCAACACATGGAAACTTCATCAAGAAGTACTAAGACTACACGTAATGCTCCCTTAAAACACCTGATTTGATGGCCTCTCCAATTACGTGCCACCCAGAGATGAGACCACTTGCCCGGCACAAGGCAAAGTGTAGGCATCATCATCATCAGATGGTGGATAATGTGACTGCTGCAGACAGTTACCACCATTATGGGAGCCATGAGAACTTATTTGTACCATGCACCATATATATTCAATTATTTCCTTCACTCGTGCTCTCCAAGCAAGCCACAACATGTTCCTCGGAAGAAAGATGAAGGATTTCATTTCAGTATCCCGTATGATATGCATTCCAGCTCAATCACATTTTCCCATCTCCAGAAAAATATTCATCTCATCCAATCACACTCATGATAGGTCCGTCCATATGTACTCATCCTTTTACTATTTTAATTGCTCGTCCTAGCTGTACTACTCATTGTTGTCACCACAGAAATGTATCCTCTTCTTCCTCTCCAATGGAAAGAGCTCAGCTTAAAGAGAGCTAAGACAGCCAGCTTTATTCAGGAGATAAAAAGAACGAGAAAGCACAGGTACATGTGCAATGATTCTCCCATTAGTCACAACCACTATTTCACGCGTCAAGCGACGGGACATTTGTAAATGATGCCATGATGATACATGATGGCTGTGGCCAACCTTATTAAAAGGGTAGTACAAAGTGGGAAGTATAATCTGAAAAAGAACTAGGAAGGGCTCCATCATGCGAGACAAGTCCAGAACTACCGGATGCAAGCATGATTCTGATCTTATAGAATAATGCAAGCACACATGCACAACAGCACAAGAGTTGTAAAAGAACAGCCTGAACCCACTCGGGCACAAAATAAGTGAAGCACTGAATCTTTTATTTTCTTTACCAGATCACGGCATCCACGCAAAGCTTAACAAAGACATGAACGGATCCTTTCAGCTTAAATCTGGAACCGCATGTACACCACACAATGGCACAATGCAATGCATGAACCGCTGTCCCAGAGGAAACCTATCATGGTGCTACCAGGTGAAACATAAAGGCTAAGAAATCCGGTTCCAGGCTACAAGCAGAAATACAGCCAAGACGACACAACAAAATGCAAACATGATCTAGAGTCCTAGGGGCATTACATTTCTCCTTTTGCTCTCTGTTGCATTTCCAGTTCTGCCTCCATTAGCGTGGAACTGTTCTCTTATTCACAGGCCAATTTTGTGTCGAAGCTACTTAAACAGATTGCAAATGCCTGGAAAGCTGAGAGCGGATAGCGGTAATCCATTGTGAACATATCTTTTGCTACCTTACCAAACTGTAGAATAATCTTGTCCTGCTCTGATGGAGCAGGTTGTGACGGAGTTGGAGCCCCTGCAGGAGGCTGGGCTGATGCAGAAATCAACTGGAAATTCTTTACTGATGCAATGGTTACACGCCCACGGAAATTGAGGCACCAGCATTGGAGTTGCTCATGCCACCTAGGGGCCTTATTGCGAAGCACTAGTGGCCTCTCCTTGTTTTGTCCCTTTTCAATACCATTTATGGTGCCTCCAGCAATGTCTGAAAAGTGAGCACTGTTGAAATCACGGGAACTACTGAAATCCATGGACCGATCCATGATGGATGACTTAGAGAAGGAGGTGGTGCTGCGAAATGACTCCTCTAAAGCCCGGGGCACAATCTGCTCAGGCTGTCCAGGGACGATGCCACCAGGCTCAACTGAGGAGGCAGGTATGGAGTGCATGATGCAGTGCATCCGCCTAGGGCCCCTGGTGCCAAGGACATTAAGCTCATATGTCACCTGAGCTATGTTGTAACTACCAGACGGCATCTTAGGAGACACTTTCTTGGAGTTGAATCTTCGGCTGTTCTGTCCAACAGGAGGGACTACAGCCCCATTATAAGGGGGCTGTGTGTCATAGATTATAAATTTTGTGCCAAGGAAGTTTGACCTAAAAATGAAAGACACAACAAGGTTGGTTTGTACCAGCGAATAAATGGAACCAAAGGAAAGATGTATCATCTGCACACAAAACAATTACCTTAGTTTTCCAATATAGGTGCTGCTTGATCTTGAAATGTTGTCTGCATCCATTGAGATAACATATTCTGTGCAGGTTGTTTTGCGATGCCTTTTAGCAGACAAGAGGAACTTGCCACTATCTGCAAGTATGACTGATTAACAAAACTCAATAGTGAGCCAACTCATTCAGTTCAGGTGAAATCAAATTCGCCAGTTGTTTAATCATTCCATAACAAAAATATTTGGAGAAAAAAAAGCATGTATGTGCATACATAAATCAGGGGCAAAATGGTGCTAGATGCTAGTAGATGTTTAACCAAAAAGATCAGGCCTTGCGATGTTGTTAACCATTAAGAAAAAAAACTGTTTGTAAGAGTGAAAGAAGCACAAGACATACCGGTACTCAGGCACAAGTAGAGATGATAAGTTGATTTAGATTTATCCCGCCTTATGAAACATTGAATCATTCCATCTCGGGGGCCAGGCTGAAAGTCAAAACAAGGATTATGAATTTGAGAGGAATAAATGACTAAACAACTAAGTAACTACCACACTTGTAGGTTGCTATCACTAGGTACGAAAATATAATTCTTAATAACAGTCAGTTTAAGTTATGCTTCCATTAGAGGATGTGAAATTTTACCTGCTTTAGAGAGACCGGGAAGGTAAGCTTCCCACAAAACTCTGGGCTCAGCACAATCTCTTTACACATGTCCCTCCATGCCTTACAGACGGCAGCACAGGCCACAACATCCTTGCGTGACGGCCAGGTGCTCTTACTAGACTCCAGCCTACGGATCACATCGCGGAGGAGCTCAGGAGGGAGACTAGCCCAATGACAATCCTGGATTATGAGATCCGCATCACAGAGCTCATGAACTGTACTCTGAGACTTGCCTCTATGGTGACCGGTGAGCCCAGATAGACCAGCCAGGGTGACCTCAAAGCTTCGCCTCGACAGGCTACCAAAACTATCCCTAACATCACGAACAATGCTGCGAAACGACATCTAGGCTTGCTGAGCTCAGTCAACTTGTACGGCTAACAAGAAAACTTGAAGCTTAGCCCGCCCGATGTATATCAGTGAAGACCACCGACAATCTTCACAGCTGTTTCCACTTATGGTACAAAGGCCACAGTCCCAGATCACGCCGCCACAGTAAGATTACTGCTTTAGTTGTGTTTACGCACAAGCAAGCAACAATCTATACCTGCCAGAAGAAAAGAATCTTGGTGAGAAAGCGTGCGAATCTTGGCACGGAATTAGATGAGCAATATATGCTAAGAACAGCTAATAACAGGCTGATTCCAAGTATAGCTCGCAGCGAATAAATCAGAGTTTGTGAAAAACATGTTATACTAAAACAAGGGAGTTAGGAGACTAAACAGTCTATTCTTTAAATCTTTCTGAGTGCAGCTCCATGAGAGACAGCTAAAAGCATGTGAGCCCCATGCATCGCCTCACATAACAAAGCATTCATTTTGGTAGCACTTCACAACATTTCGAGAAAGGCATTTCTTCCCTAGTATACCTAACCCACGCCAATCTACAAATTAGGCATTTCACGGACATAATTAATAAGATATATAAAAAAACCCATATTTTACCTGGTTGATCCTGGATAGGATAGAAAAGAGGGACCTTGACAAACACTACATATACGTGGTAAGAAATCGCCAGTTTTAGCAAGCTAAGAATAGAACGATGCCTGCACAAGATCTACAAGGGTTGAGAGGGAGGCAGCAGCAGGTGTAGTCAACTCAGCTCCAGCCACAGAACTGAACTAAACTACCCAACGGGCACTTCCTCACACGCACCCACCGATAAACCGTGGAGGAAGGCGCAAATAGAAGGCTGAAGTGATTTCCACCGAAAGCTTCGCCAGAAGGTACGGCGCATTAATCCCCCAACCATCCGTACACATAGAGCCGCTGATCCGGAGAGAGCCGCCGAGAACGACCACGACGCGTCAAACGCCCCGCGGAATCAAACGAAAAAGAAAACTCACATTAGAGCCCGATCCGGAGCAGCCTCCGCCTCTGATGGGAGCCTCAGGGACCGAATCGAAGCTGCAGGATCCGAATTCCGGACGCGTTTCTTCCTCTCGCAGCCTTCTTCCCGGCCACGCGAGGCGAGGCGGGTGTGATGGGGGGAGGAGGGAGAGGTGGAGACGAATGAGGAAAGGGGGTGGATGGAGCGAGGCGAACGAAGAGGAGGGAGACGCACCAGGTGTTCGTTTATCGTCGTCGGCTCAGCTCTCTGGTGTGGTCCACGGCGAGGGGCGGGTTGACCTTTCCATCCCGGCTCCGTCACGGAGGCGGGGCCGACGTGCGACGGCACGTGACGGCGTCAGGTCGCTGCTCCGACTCTGCCGAGCCGTGCGGGCCTTTTGCTTCGGCCGCTGCGCGCCAGGGAAAGCGGGTCGGCTTTCCGCTTTCTTTTTTTTCTCTTGGTTCTTTACCCCCGCCATAGGGCGTGGCTGGGACTGGGAGGAGTTCATGGCTTCGGCATCTGCCCGTCATCGACGCGGCCTAGCTAAAATGATGCCGACAAAAAACGAGTATAATTTGGTCAGCGTAAGTGTAAATCATTGACAAGGTTAGTGTAGGCGTGTTTGAATACTTACATGAAGTTTGGCTCGCATCCACGGACGTAATTTTGGAATGTTTGGTTACCTGTTTGGAGCTTTTAGCCTGATTTTATTGATGCAAGATAGCTCCTACCAAGCTCTTCTAGAGGAATGCAGGGGAGGACCTTTGCATCCTACCTAGGCTGAGCTGATGCGGGCACACATGTGAGTGAGTCTGCTAATTAAAAGAAGTCTATGGTCCGTTGACCAGAGAAAGGAGAAGATATGATATGTAATGCAGTCATTTCGTCACTTAAAAGTTGTTAGTAAAGAATGGTAAAATAGAAATAATTTAGTAGACTTAGACAACAAACAAATAAAGTGGATCAAGAGGATATATTTAAAAATATGCTATAGAAGATAATGGCAAATAGTCAAAAATCCCATTACCTATCCTATCTCAATTACACATGTCTTCGTTATGTTCCTCTTTCTCCTCCTCACTTACCCCGAATTGCAACCAAATCTAAAAGGACTAGCAAGGGTTTATTGCTTGAGAGAAAGAAGAAGAAACTTAATGGGGAGGATGCTCAATCTAGATATTCAGGAGTGACAAACTCAAGAAATAATCTAGACACTCAATAGACATTGTCACAACCATCATCTTCCTCATATCCTTGATATCACTAACATCAACTTCCTCGTGTCCATTGACTCCGAGCCACTTGACTGCTAGACTCGGTGACCATGAGCTCTTAGGAGCCAGATCATACAACCTTAAGCTCATGTTCACCAAATCCGATAGGCAAAAGATCGGACAATGTTAAACAACAAAGTGGTGATGCTAGGCTATTAATATATAAAACTAGATGGCGTCACGTACTTTACTACATAATATATGTATGAATATATATTAAATATTATAGAGATGATAGATTGATTTAGGTTGAAATATTGTGAAAATGATATGATAAATAATGATTTATCATGTTTGTATGTTTAACTTTAAAAATGTAATAAATTGTAGATTTAATTACTACGTTTACATGGTGAGCTTTAAATGCTTAGCAAGTTGATGTGACATGTTTGTATGTTAGCCTTTTGGATATACTAATGATTACTATATCCGTTTTATATTATAATACGTTTTGACTTTTTTTAAAATAAATTTTGTTAAATTTGATTATGTTTATAGAAAAATATATCAACATATACGACACCAAATTAATTTTATTAATTTTAACATTGAATATATTTTTATACTATATTTATTTTGTGTTGAAAATATTGCTATGTTTTTCTATAAATTTAATTAAAGTTTAAAAAGTATGACTTAGAAAAAAACTTTAAAACGTATATAATATGAAACGAAGGTAATAGAATGTATAAATGATCGCTCATTAAAGGTTGTAACAATTTGCTTTTAGCTATAATACTTAAATGCTTAGGGGTTAAAGATTTTTAGCTATAATAAGTTTTTAGCAGGTGGTTTCTGGTCTATAAGATGGTTTTTTAGCTATAATAAGTTGCAAGGTAATGTGAGAAGAAAAAAATGGAGGTAGCCAAACTAATCAATATCCAAGCATTCGCAGACATTCTCACCGCACGCAGTCATCTATCCACCTTATTTATGAAAGGAACATCACTTAGAGAGGATGAATTATCATTCTAAAAAATACTCGTAACAGAATAAAATTCTCTTCTAGAGTATCTAGACCAAAAGATCAAAATATTTGGACGAAGTTCCTATAGAATATTCGATTAAAATAGCCAAAGTATCCGAACGAGCCTCTCTGTCAGACAAAAATCCTTAACCGAAGTCTCCGGATGATGAGCCTAAATATTATGTTCCTCTTTCACTGCGTCTAAAAGGACATTTGAAAGAGACATCCTTAAAGATAGTGAAGAAAAAAGGTGATCCAAATCAATAGTAAATAATATAAGAAACTAAAGTATAGAAGTGAGATATAGAAGTGAGAGACAAAGAAAAAAATATGTGTTTCCTGATGTTTGGATCCCAATAATCATACATATTTATTGAAGGACTTCAAATAGCTAAATCTCTTTTGATCCCAAGCCTCACCAAACAAACATCTAGGATGAAGTTTTGGCCTTCAAGTAACCACCGAGACAAGACTCTATTCCTAAATAACCACCAAGGTCTACACACTTAGACAATGAGCTAATACCACCGGTGAAGCTTGCTCTACTAAGCAACCTCTAAGCACAAGTTTGGTTCTCACTCAATTACCTCTTCCTTTATGTAAAGGAGGTGAGGATGAATCTTTATAAACTTTCGGTGACTCACTACAATCTTAGGAGCTCACTGACGACTTTTAGCCATATGGGATACCTTGATCTCTAAGAGTAACAAACGCAATCGAAGATTTACTTGCTATGAACTCAAGTGCTCGAAGAATGGAGTGACACTCACTTGCTCTCAACCTTTCAATCTTTCTACTCAACTTTTTCTCTTCTCAGATCACTCTCACAAAGAGCTACTACCAAGGTAGAGAATTTTAAGTGGCTATTTTGGCTTTAGATAGGTCTACTATTACCAAAACTCGACCTCAAAAATAGCAGTCCAAGATAAAGGGTGGAGGGGTTTAAATATCCAAGCCTTAAAAACTAGCCGTCACTCACAGATTCAATGTTTAGAGTATCCGCTCAAAACCTGCGAAGACTCCAAAGAAGCTTTTCTATCTAATCAGCAAGGCCAGTCTGGAGTGTCTAGTCAAAATATCCAGAGTATTCGCTACTCTCTAAGAGTACTCCCACATAAAGGATAATAACTCCTTTCTTCAAAGTCTATTTTTGACAATCTTAAACTTTATGAAAAGCTTATTTAGAGGACTAACCAACCCAATTAAGAGCAAACTCCAATTAAGAGCAAACTCTAAAATTACTCAGAATATAGGTTAAGGCTTAGTTTTCTCTCAATGAAGTACTTCAAAGGTTCACTTTGAGTATCAAAACGTAAACAAATACATCAACGTTGCATCCTCTTAATAATATGTCATTTATATACTCAAAAGCAAATAAAAAAGCTATACGGAACACCTTTATGCCACCTTCTTACTTTAATTTAAGAGTTATCAATGTCAACTCCATTTTACTATCGGGACTATTCATATATGTCTCATTAAATACATTAGTCTTAAATCATTTATACATTTACCTTGATCAATACCTCGCATAGTCTTAATTTTTGGCACTCTATCTTGTACTCTTCAAGTGATTGGTACAAATCTTCCGTAAGTTCGTATGACGTTGCACAATCTATTGACGTAAAACCTTTACTCACCATTCCCCATCGTATTAGTTTGTCAGTATCAAATCTTTCGTTTGCTCTTTATCACCGTATGGCTCATTGTGACCAAGCATTACTGGCTCTTCACCGTCTTTTATATAAAGTTATTTTGCTCTCTACATCTTTAATATCTTTTCTTTATTAACATATCCATCAATATCTTTATTTTGCTTATAAAAATATTTAGTTATAATTTATGTTATTATTAATCATCAAAACATTATATATATCTTTCCATTTATACAACCAAGCAAAACGTCAGTTCGGATTTTCCAAGTCCATATGACACACTCTACTTTGCACCTCTCATCTGGAGCCAACTCAGCCTAACGGTATATATGAGCTCATGCAAGATAGGCTTGCGTGATACATTGTCCTACTAGTGAGGAATTGTAAAAGACACCGTTATTTTTGTTTATATTTTGAAAAGCCGAGCATTCGATTTCTCTTCCTCAAGTTGACCTTGTGCTACTTTGAGTCTGAATTGACAACAAGCCAGCAACCTGTCGAGTCGAGTCGAGTGAGTACATGTTCACCGTGCCATCGCCAGGTAAAACAGGGACGACGCAGATTAGCCCTTTTTTTTCGGTTTTACAGCAGCAACTTTAGGCACAAAGCAACACAGGTTTACTTTCTCTTTCACATTTGACTTTTCCGTGCAGAGCAGCCCGTGAAGGCATGCTCCCCGTTATCCGAGAAGGAAAAAGTTTACTGCTGCTTTTGAGTCATCCATCGATCGATGCACGTTGCCGCCAGTAAAATAAGCGCGCGGCGCAGAATTTGTGCTGCCGAGGTCGGCGGGCGCCCGGCGCGGATTGTGAGGACTGATGAGCGGCAGTGGAAAGGCACGCGTCGCCGGCCCCGGCGCCGTGCACGGCGTGTGAGTTGTGACCAAAAGTTTCTTATCCTCAATTAAGAGCCGCCATTAACGGATGGATGGATCTGCATAGACTCATCGTTCACACCGCCTTTAATTAATTAACCTGGCACGGTTAGTGTCCAGTGACAAGCGCTAGTAGCCTAGTAGCAGCAACACGTGCGTTTCTGATGAATGGCCGTGCCGTGGCCGTTTTTGTTTCTTTCGAGGCCCTCAATACTCGCACTGGACTACCGAAGCTCTGGAATGACTACTGATGAGGTCTTCGACGGAAGCACCAAAAACGATCGAGTTCTCGGAGTTCACGGGGTCGGAGCTTAGCCGCTACCGAAGCCGATGACCACGGGACGTTTGCCATGTCCGTACATCGCTACTACGTCCACCGACCGAAGCCAGTCATGGTGTGAACCGGCCTGAGGCGACGGTGCACCAAGCGAACGCCGCGTGTGAGAACGCGTGAGTACGTGGCCGGCCACGGCGGAGCTAGTTCGGTGGCTTCGGCTCGAGTCCGATGCGGCGAGTGAAAAACGAAGCCTGTCGCCCTCGCGGTCAGGCCGGGGGCCGGTCGGCAGCTCCGCGACGCCGCCGCGTGTGTTGCGTGCGCGGCCAGGACGCGACGCGCCTATGGCGTGGGTCCCTTTCTCGGGCGTACGTGTCGCCTGGCCGGCAAAACAGCGGGAAAAACGGGGGATTTTCCCTGGGGCGTCGTCTTGCCCTGTCAGGAGTCCGGACCCTTCTGAACCTGTGTGACGTATCCACTGTTTCTTCCAATTCGCATGAGTATGTTCTACTCCACTTTTGTATTTTTGGGTGGAACGTGGCATTCGATTGTGCAATCACTTGACCAACCTGACTCCTTAATTTGTTTTTTTTAAAAAAACACTATAACAAGCTCACAGTCACTGTTTCATTCATCTGCTTCCGAAGAGTATATGGATTTATCGCAATACATTATACATGAGCTGCCAGGTTGTCTGACTGCAAGCTACGGTGATCCGTGATCCAGGAAGAACATTAGCCCCCTTCCTAAATGTATGTCTTTTGGGCTTTGGCATAAACGTTAAAAAGGTATATCAATAATAAGTATGTCATTCTTTACCAATAGCAAATGAGATAGAGTGAAAAGAGGGATGGATGCTAAATTAGTAAATATAGCAAACCAAGTTCAAGCCCACCATGACAAATCCTTGGCCAGAAGGAAGCATTGTCATTTGCGCCAAATACCCCTTACACATGATTGGAACATGTTCGGATTCAATACGCTTTGCTCCTCCGACCCAAGGACACTACAAGTCAATAATTGTTTTTCTTCCTCCTCTGTTTGGGACGTGAAAAAAAAACACCATGTCGTTTCTATTTTAAAAATTGATATGATATTTTTATATTTATAATTGATCAACAAGTGCGTATGAGTTAAATTGGAGAGTTAGTAAAAGTCATAGAGAATCTTACTACGTGTATTTTTTTGAATAGAATGATTTATTTAATTCATTTAAAATTGATAATGTATGTTCTCTAGCTTTAAAATTTTAACCTGATGATTTTTGTGTACCTTTTGGTTTCTTTGAATTTTATATCTATTAAAAGATATTTTATCAACACTTTCTATTAGAGAAATTTTATGGTGTTTATATTTAAAAATAAAAAAATACATGTAAGTATAGCTAAAGTTATTTTAGTATAAAGGGTAAACAATAATTTTGCTAAGAGATGAAAAATGGCATAATTGTCTTTAATATTAGTAGCAGGTACATAGTCATCGATGTTAATATTTTATCTCCATATGGTCTAAGTTAAATATTTGATTGGTATAGGAAAGATATCTGATATGCATGATTGTTCCTATAAATAGTATCGAATAATTCCTATTAATCCCAAAGCATTTTCACTTAGGGCATGTTTTTTTATAGATTTATATTTTATTCTATCAAATATTTTTTTATGTGCGCTGTAGGTTTTTTTTGTGCCTATCAAATAATTCCAATTACATAGAGCTAGGTATTTGAGTATTAGAATATATCTTTATTTTACACAAGTTAATTACTTACTACCAAGTTACCATAGTCTTGATCAAGGATCCACATTATTGCACCAATCAGTACCTCGTAAATATTGTAAAAAGCTCTCTTTCTATTAATATAGCCATATGGTATAAAAGTCCGTTTGTTTACTTGCATTTTCGGCACCCCTATATTTTTTTACTAGCTCCACACCCCTGGATGCATATACTACATGTGAATACAACGTTGTTGTTCCCTTTCCTCCCCCCACAATTCTCACTGAAATGCACTTCAATCTCTCTCATTATAACACTATGCTATTATTAGCATCTGTTAGTATGACAAATATATCAGAGGCCAGTGTTCTACACTAGATGGACAGTGCCCATAGTCTAGAGTCAGCTAGTTACGTCTATACGATATACTATATGATATATATCGGTATATTTTTTTACATACATATAAATACACTTAATATATTGTATATAATATTTTAAAAAATAAGATTTAAGGCTTAGTTTATTTTACAGGAATAAACATGTCATTAGTGTCATGTCGATATAGAGACGTGTCATGAGTACAACCTTGTCATGGGCCTACGGCCTTGGGAAAGGTACATAGTGGTGACTGGCGTGACTTTGTGACCGCAGCGTGACTTCATGGTGATAGTTGGTCGAATGTAGTGGTAGCACAGATTTCGAATAGGGTCAAAACTCCCATATGAGACTTGGATGGACCACAAAGTTTCAGCTTCTATCGTGCCAATAATACATTGGCCTTAGACGGATCTAAATAGAAATAATACAGTCTACACCTTGATATTGTCTAATTGTATAGATTATATGGTCTAGTTTGTTTTACCAACTAGACAACTAAATAGTGTACTTCATCTAGCGTCTACACACGATCGTCTAGACTATAGTCTCAGAGAACACTTATAGATGCTAGTTATTTCAGCCCGGAACATAGTCGCGTATTGGTCACTGTGTCGTTCTAAATTGTTAGATATTGCGCTACTGGTTTTATGATTATGTCGTTTATACATCCTAAGTAACAGCGTTATTATGCATATGGATAGTATGCTGTATCCCCAAGGAATAACCGTGCTATATGATGGATTTTTCATCACATTTTGATATAGTTGAAATCTCCATGACGTTCCGGTTTTGACTTGCTTCTCATGTTCCATAAATCCAGGCTTATGATCGACAGCTCAATATAATACTTGAGATGTTGAATAGATTGTCACTATCATAGAAATTGACGACGAACTTATGATGAGATTGTCCGTGAGTATTTGCCC
This sequence comes from Oryza coarctata, assembly GCA_030770085.1. Taxonomy (NCBI): domain Eukaryota; kingdom Viridiplantae; phylum Streptophyta; class Magnoliopsida; order Poales; family Poaceae; genus Oryza; species Oryza coarctata. The sequence continues at coordinate 15,708,225 of CM061471.1, forward strand.
TGTCATTATAATTTTCGGTTAGTGCTTCTTTCAGTTTTTTCAAGAAGTTTATTGGTGTAGAGTTTTTCTCTGGTCCTTGGGAGTTAGAGATATTTTTAGTTTAATCAGGAGGTATGATACCTCTACTAATAATAGGTATATACGTAACTCCTGATTAATACTGTTCAGTACATTTATTATATAAAAATTCTAAGAAACTCTTCTCAGCCGTCACGTGTCATTCCTACCAAAGTTTCTAAGCCTCAACGTGATGCTCTAATAAATTATAAAAAATCTTAGAAAATAAGAGAAATAAGAAAAAAATTTAACCATTGATTTTTATATATTGAAAGTCTATTAAAAATCTAACAAACACTCTTAAGTTGCCACATGTCACTCCTATAAATGCATATAAACCTCCACGTGCTGCTCTAATAATTAGAAAAAAAATCTTAGAAAATCAAATAATAAGGAAAATATCTAACCATTCATTTTCCTTTAAATTAGTGGACCTGTTATATTAAGCCTTTGGATTTATCAGAATACAAGCACAAACGTACGCACAGCCTTTTTTTTTCCTACAGTTGATAAGATTTAATCCATGATTTGTTATAGATTAAGATATCTAATGGTCATCTAAATTTCTTGACTTCTCTCACGGGAGGCAAAACCGGCGTGTCATTTAGCAGTCAAAATTTCCACAGTCGGTTTTTTATAATTATTTTTAAATATATTTAGTTGTTTTGGCTCCCATGAGAGAAGTCCAGAAATAATTTGTTAAATGATTACATATAAAAAATAATTATATAGCTAAATGATTATAATCTCAAGTTACATATCCAATTTTCAATTTGTTTTAACTATTATTTTATTTATAATTAAATACATAATTCAAGATCTATATTGATATATTTTGCTATATAAAAACTATAATACGTCACTTGGACATATAGTGGCGGACCTAGAACAAAATTATCATGTGCTATACATAATAATTATCTAACTGTTGGATGGTATATTAATTAATATAACATAACTTAGCTAGAATCAAATAATCTACCTTGGGTCCTATGACCCGGGAAGGTGATATAGGTACTCTACTGTATATTTTGCATAGCAACCAAATAGCAATGAAATATGATAAATAATTAAAACATATATTATATCATCTTAAACCATTCAGCAACACATGCATAGCTAAATTAGATCTAAAAATAATAAATTTAACCATAAATAAATTTTCATATAAAAGAATAATTTATCTAGCGACCATAATAAACATGTATTATGTCGTCCTAAAACATTAGCATAGCTAAATTATATGGATGATATTGAAATAAAAAATATATAAATTCAAAATAAATATTCACCTAAAGGAGTAATTTATCTAGGACCACACTCCTACATTTTGCATGTAGTGCCATACAAAATTGTGAAATTATTTAACAACATATGTTGCATCATCATACATTATTTTGCAAGCATACATAACTAAATTAAATATATAATATGTAAGTGAAAAGGAACAATTTTAACTATGAATAACATAACAATTATGAAAAAAAATATTGTACCTTTAGTTGGATGCAACAATATCCAATTACTTATGTCTTTTGAAATTTGCTCAACTGAGATCTTTCACGTAAGCTCTCTAAAATATATTATACATTGCCATTTAATGGACTTAGAGGGCGTTTTAACAAAATTTTAGTACGTTATAGATAGATACAGATGAATGTTGTTATGGCTTCCATACCTCATATATATATAAAGATAATTTAGTCAGTTTTATATACGTAGACCATTAAAAATGTGAACAGTCATATATATATGAATATTAATAGGCTACGAACATGTTCTTTCTTCTTATATATGCTAAAATATAAATAAATTCTAAGATTAACAACTTGAAAACATAAACACCACTTTACTGGATCATATGACAACTTCAATAAAATTGCAGCCATAGGAACCATACAATAATTAATATGTTTGGACTTCGGAAAATAAAGATTTCTCGTGCGTAACACGCCTGCCCGCATGAGAGACAAGGGAGTGAGTGGACTGGTCTTAATAAGCAATGAATAATTCATCAATATAGGTGGTAGGGGGAAACTGTAATGTTTATGGTCTTACACTTGTAGCCATCCGGGCATACTGTCTAGGCGTTGCAAGATAACCATAGCCACCAAATAAATTTTATTTTGGAACTATAAAAGTTATGAATTATTTAGTGTTTAAAACATCAAATTACATGAAATATAATATAACTATAGCAACAGACATAATAAATTTCAATGATTATAAAAATGCCTAATTCTTTCACACAAAGAAGACAAAATAGGATAGGCATGGTAGACTTAGCATTAGATTATGTAGTCTAAATATACTTCATGCTCAATACACACTAGCTAAATGAATATTACAAAGAGTGATCGGTTTGGTGTATATAAATTCCTAATGTTTAATTATAAATTTTAGATAAAAATATTTAAATCATGATGACAATCATTAAAAAAACACATTCTGGAAATAATGATGCTTGCCCAGTTATGCTTACCTATCAATAATATTCCTAGCATGCATAGAGCCTCGCACACACTGCACGAAATATTGCATATGGAATGCCTCCAACACTGTGAAATCAAGTTGGACTCCGAAAGGCTTTTCATTTAGAGTATGTATAGTATCACATTCATCCAAGCCAACCGTTAATACACAATGAGAAAATCAAAAAGAAGAGCAAGTGCATTCTTAGTAAAGAGACACAATTAATTGTAAAAATATCCAGCCAATTTTTCTATTTACCTAAAAAAACTATTAAGGTCTATCAAATGTTAACAAACAATGAAATACGTATATTTATACATACTATCTCACATAGGGACTATCAATAGTGTATAATGATAATTTTAAGCTACTTGTCCATCTTTTTTAATTGTTTCAACAATTACGTTCATTGCACTATTACGTAAATAATTTCCGCAATCTCTACACATTCTTTTTCCACATGCAGCTCAAATGTTCAGCCGGTTGTGGTGAAGCCAGGGTTGCCTCAACCTCAGCCTCATTGGTAGCTTTTGGAAATAGCTTTTGCAATGATTTTATTACTAGAATTATTTAATGGAGCATTAACCCATAAGCTAACATTGAATCCGTTTACTCTCTTAGCTACAGAAAAAGCTCATTTGATGTCCTAATTATTTTTTTTATTTTTATGTTTCTCTCAGTACAAGTTGTATTTTGCATTAACGATGAATCCCAATGATAAATTCATAAAGTCACTAAATTTCTATCTTATCTTTTATATAATAGCTTTAGGTTTCCACATCTTATATGTACAAGCCACGTGATATTTTAAAAGTTATATTTCTTCCTATTAAATTTATATTTTTAAGGTACTATATCTTTTCATGTCTAATAGAGAGACGGTTTATTTCTTTCATCTTTATTAATTCACTTGCATGCATATAATAAATTGTATTCATATGAGCCAATTAAACCAAGCACTCGATGTAAAATACATTCATCAACACTAAAAGTTTCATGAGGTTTCTTAAGAGACAATGAACATTCAATTAGAAAGGAGAACATTTTAATTATAATTTTAACTTAATTTGTTAGACCTCTTTTTGAACAAAGCCCATGCGAATATGGGCTATCTTCCTAGTTTTAAAACTAAATGCACTGAAAATTTTTTATAGCTTGTCATGAAAAAATTGCAGGACCTTGGATAGTTTGTTTGTGTTGAAGATGTGCAAAACTACTTTGGAGTGAGGGGCTGGTATATGCCTGAGCATCACTCACATGCTCCCTCTGCGAATTATACTGCCACCAGTTTGCTGGTGATGCTGTTTAGCGTGAACCATGACCTGGACAGCATGAACACACATCAAACAGCTGCAGTCTTTCCATTGTTGACAATTTAGTTTGATGTGTGTACCTTTCAGTAGGCCTCCTTTATTTCTGCTGACACTACTAATACAAATTCTGTTATTGTAGAACGTACCACCAAAACTTAAGAAGCTTTTCCTGTACAAAAAGTTAAAGAGCGTTTCCTTGATGAAACATTTTCACGCAGGCCTTCTCTTATATATGTTATTAGAGGCCGGAAAACATTCAGTTAGAGACGGTGGTCAAGGAAAGGGTGTTGCGAGCAAACTTGCACAAACTGTGAACCAGACGTGGCACTCGATGAAAGGGGGACACATACGAAAAATTGGCCCCGCGGAGCTTTCAATCGATAATGAAGTAACAGTACTGCATAGGCCAAATAATACTATGGAGTATCAAACAAGGGATAAGCAGAATAAGAAGCCTGGGAATTAATATACACGAAAAAATTGTTATATATCTACTACATATTCTGCTTTGTGTTTCAGATTACTGCTTCACTGATGATTGTGATGGGTGTATTGTTGTACTGACTATTCTGTTTTGTGTTTCAGATTACTGTTGCTACATACAGTACTGGAAGAAGCAGACTTGTCCTAGGAGATGATGCTATACTGGTTTCTCCACCTTTCCGGACTGTATGAAGTCAGTATGGAGCATTCTGGAATTTAAGTATCAAGACGAGCAGCAAAATGTTTTGGACGAATGTGACTGGTTTATGAGAAATTTCACAAGTTTAGGTGCCTAGTCAGGATAACAAAATACCGAGGGGTCCTTTGGAAAGGAGAAAAAATAAAGGAAAAATGGACGATTTGGGATTCCATAGAATTGACTATTGTACATGCATTTGGTTTGAAGGATTTGCTCTTTTGAATTTCATAGAAACACTATTTACTCCCTATGTTTTCATAGGAAAAAACGAATTCAATCTAACCTCTTTGGAAGAAATCCTATGCACAAAGAATAAGAAAGCGATCTCCATTGGTTGCTATTATGGTTTAATGGCCCATTGTCAGTGGGTGAGAATGTGATAATAATGTGTAGGATTACTATTTGCTTTAGAATTCATGAAATTTTCAATTCATGTGTTTCAAACATCACGTCCTATAAATTTTTTTATGTTTTTCTAACTGTGACACATATAATCTAGTTTTTATATGTTTTTCTCCTAAAATTTGTTGGAGGCTAGTTGCACGGTTTTTGTGCTGGCCAAATGGCGAGCTTTGGCTCGAATCTTCCTGTTTGAGGTGCGCCTATATTTTAGACGACTTAATTTTATTCATTAACCAATTCGGTGTAGATTTGGTTAACTTATGACAACTTCGAGTTTATTGAAGAACTTCACATCAATCACACCAGTCATTAGTGAACTAAGGCGTGTAATGTATTGATAACTGAATGGTTTTAAACAATTATTTATAAGTAAAAATAAATAAATAAAATATTATAAAGTTGAAATAAATTTAAAATAGTTTAATAAAAATCATATATATTTTTTACAAAAATCGTAAAACTTGAAATTTCAACATTAGTATTATGTTCCATTTTATACTTGGGGAAAAGAACACGTCCCATTCAGTGTATGCTGCATGCACTGCTCTAAAAAAAATTTTTGTAGGTGAGAAAAAAACAACATTACAGGTGCCTGAATCATAGGTCACCTGCAAGAACCTTACTTAGCCTTACGTAACATGGGCCGCTTTTAAAAATAAATATATTAGAATCTTTATTGTGTGAAGAAAAATGATTTTTTAACTCCACCAAACCCTCTTTCTTCTCATCACACTCTTCTCCTCCTTTCCGCCTCTACCGCCGATTCCCTTCTCCTTTTCTCCACAATGGCCTCACCCTCCTCCTCTCCTGCTCCGCGTCCTCTCCTCCTGCTCGCTTTCGCCACTTGGCCCTCCTTCTCTCCGTCTCTGCTCCCCTTCATCCTCCTCTCCTTCGCTACTTGGCCCCCTCCTCATCTTCACCGTCGCTCCCCTAATCCTCTCTACCACGGCAACCTCACCCCTCCTCTTCCCAGTGGTTGGCTGGCGAATCAAATGGCATAGACTATGGTGGCCGCTTGATTTGGCCGCCATAAGTTTGGGGTGGCCAAATCTGGCCGCCATGACCCCGTCGATGACTTAGCCGTCTCTTCTCCCTAGTTCGGTGGCTCCCTCCCTTATCCCTAATTCGACGACTCGGTGACAGTTAGACCTAGCAGCCCTGAACTTGGTGGTGGATCCGAGCTCAAAGGCCGATTGCTTGACAATGGTGGCAACTCCCATCCCTCTCCTTAGCACAGTGGTTTGAAGGATGCCCACTCGATAGCGACAGCAGCTTCCTCCCTCTTCCCGAAGATCAGAGAAGAAGTGGTCAGTGAGAGGAGGCAAAACGTCTAAATGGAAATGCTTTCTTATTCATGTTTTTGATTCTATGATATAATTTTAGATGCTCTTAATATGTGATTCTAGATCGATATTGTTAAAATCAAAGTATTGGATCGATGTTCTTGATATGTGAATGTTAATTCTCTGATATGATACTCGGTTGACGGTAGAGGCGGGGTTGCTCAAAATAATTGTCTCAATTTGAGTCATTTCATCGAGCAGCTCCTTTTTAACTTATAATATTATTTAAAATTATATAAAATAATATGCTAAAAACGCAAACTGATATTAGTTAGACGGGCTAAAATCCACCTAAAAGAACACATTATCATAGTGATTTTTGGACTAGTGACGTTTGGCCATACATTCCCACGGCGGTGCTTGTAATTGCGTCACGAAATTCGAGATGCCGCAGCAAACAATAGCACTATTACCCGCGTCAAAACTACAACTTTACATTCATAGAAGTTCAATTCACTACCTTCAGCTTCTATTAAAAATTCACTACCTTCATGACAACGTGCTCAGCATCGACCAGCATGTGGATCACGACTCCATGCATGTTTCCTTTTCCTTTAGCTTTCTTTATTCGAGTAACTCCCCCATCACGATCTCAAAGTCTTTGAACGGGCTTCATGCCTCTCCCCTCCTCTTTTTTCTAAGCGAGCTTAAACTACTACATTAGCAGCGACAGTCCTTTTCCAGATCATCACACCAGGTCATTACCTACGGAAAAAAATGATCATCAAACGAGGTAGGTGACATACTCAACCACTGGCGCTGCCATACTCGTACGTAAGCTGCTGCACGTTGAATTCAGGCGGCGCACAGCAACGGGGCACCACGGCTCGGAGCGGCACTCACTCGGCGCGGCCAACGTGCGGCACTCACACGGTGTGCGCGCGGGAAAGTTTCCCACCGTCGCGCGGGCGCAGCATCGGCACCGCATATGGCATCCGCCGCGTTAGCCGCGGCCCACTCCTTCCCCACCACCAACCAAACCGGCCGTGGCCTATATATGCCCGCGCGCTGCGGTCACCCACGACAACCGGTGCTTGCGCGCGCGGACGGTGGACGGCATCAACCGGTCGAAGCCTGTACGTACGTAGTACCGCTCACCAAACCAACCGAGGGGATCGATCCGTGCAGGCGAGATGAGCAGCGAGAACGGAGAGAACGGGCACGGCGCCGCCGAGGAGGTGGCGGAGCAGCAGCAGACGCGGCCCGCGCCGCGGCTGAACGAGAGGATCCTCTCGTCGCTGTCGCGGAGGTCCGTCGCCGCGCACCCGTGGCACGACCTCGAGATCGGCCTTGCTCCCCGGCCTTGTTCAACGTCGTAAGTGCTCCTTCCACCTTATCATCCTGCATCTGCCACCTTCCGTTTTAGGATGCCGCGATGACAAGTTGCGATGCATGTGTCCGTGGATTGTCAGGTCGTGGAGATCACCTAGGGGAGCAAGGTGAAGTACGAACTGGACAAGAAGACGGGGGCTCATCAAGGTCTGCAATGCTGCGCACATTTCCTTGATCGTCTCGAAAACTCATGCGGATTATATTGTATAAAGTGTACAGTGACTATAAATCCCCCAAGCGTATACGAGGGGGTCGGGTCTATATATATATATACAGTCTAGGCTAGTGGTCTGTCTAACACCCCTGCAGTCGCAGCAGGAGGGGAACCGACGCAGAGACTGAACCGAAAACTGGTGAACAAAGGCGTGTGCAGGCCTTTGGTCATTATATCGACAAACTGATGTGCCGATGGTACATGGAGCACCCAAACCTGTCCTAATGCAACCTTGTCATGGATAAAATGAATATCGATCTCGATGTGCTTGGTGCGTCGGTGATGGACCGGGTTGGCAGTCATGTAGACGGCACTGACATTATCACAGTAGACGACGGTCGCGGTGGAGAGGGGTGCACGGAGCTCCTGGAGAAGCTGGCGAAGCCAGCAGCACTCGGCGACGGCGTGGGCGACGACGCGGTACTCGGCTTCAGCGCTGGAGCGGGACACTGTAGTCTGGCGTTTTAAGGACTAGGATACGAGAGTGTCACCGAGGTAGACGCAGTAGCCGGACGTAGAGCGTCGAGAGTCGGGGCAGCCTGCCCAGTCCGCGTCAGAGTACACGGTGAGGGAGTCGATGGGGCTGGAGCTGAGATGCAGCTCGCTGGAGAGGATGCCCTTCACGTAGCGTAGGATGCGCTTGAGCAACGCGAGGTGAGGTTCACGCGGAGCGTGCATGAAGAGGCACACTTGCTGGACAGCGTACGTGAGGTCGGGTCGGATGAGTGTGAGGTATTGGAGAGCCCTAGCAAGACTTCGATAGTGAAAGGGATCGGCAACGAGGACGCCATCGGCGGCGGAGAGTTTGGCTCGAGTGTCGACTGGGGTGACCGTGGGGTGACAGTCGGCCATGCCCGCATGCTGGAGGAGGTTGATGGCGTACTGGCGTTGGGAAAGGAAGAGCCCGTGGATGGAATGGGTTACGGAGATACCAAGGAAATGGAGGAGAGAACCAAGATCGGTCATGGCGAACTCAGAGTGGAGTCGGGCCATGATCTGATCGAGGAGAGATATTAAAGACGCTGTGAGGACAATGTCATCGACATAGAAAAGTAGATAGGCAGTGGCGGAGCCGATATGGAAAGTGAACAGGGAACTATCGAACGCAGAGGCCACGAAGCCGATGTACCGAAGATAGGCAGCAAAGCACTGGTACCAGGCACGAGGGGCTTGTTTGAGGCCGTAGAGAGAGAGTTGAAGGAGACAGACGTCGTCGGGCCGAGAAGGGTCGACGAAGCCTAGGGGCTACTGGCAGTAGACTGTTTCCGTCAGGTGGCCGTGAAGAAAGGCGTTCTTCACGTCTAGTTGATGGATCGGCCAGGAGCGAGAGGCAGCCAAGGTGAGGACGACTCGGCTGGTGGCGGGTTTGACAACGGGACTGAAGGTCTCGTCGTAGTCGACACCGGGTCGTTGGGAGAAACCCCGGACTACCCAGCGAGCCTTGTGACGGGCAAGGGAGCCATCGGCGTGGAATTTGTGTTTGAAAATCCACTTACCGGTCACAATGTTGGCGCCGGGAGGTCGGGGAACGAGGCGCCAGGTCTCGTTATCCATTAGGGCCTTGTACTCGTCGGCCATGGCCGCGCGGCACTAAGGGTCGGCCAAGGCTAAGCGAGAAGTCGTCGGGATGGACGAGATAGAGCTGTGGACGGCGGAGAGACCGTAGCGTGGAGTGGGTCGGAGAGACCCGGTCTGGGATCGGGTGACCGTGTGAGAGGTGGAGGGAACTGGAGCCGATGGGGGTGTAGGAGTAATGGGAAGAACTGGTCGGGTGGGGGCGTCATCGGCTCCGAGTCGGCGACTGTAGACAAGAGGAAAAGGAGGAATTAGATCGGCCTGAGCCGATGAGGTCGGGTGGGCCGAGTATTCCGATCGGTCCGATAGAGATGGATCAGCCGATAGGGTGGGGGGAGCCAATGAAAGTGAGGAGCCGATGAAAGTGGGGTGTCCGATGGAGAGGGAACGGTATCGGCTGAAGGATAAATAGCATCGGTATCGACCGATAAAGGTGGGTCCGATGGGGGTCCAATGGTGGAGACATCGGACCAAGTAATGGTGGGATATGTGACGGGTAAATCCTCAGCAGCGGCCGATGTGGGGGCCGATGGAGAGGGCAGTGAGGGAGACCTGGTCGACACGGTGTTGGTGAGGAGGAAGTCGAGATCACTAGAGGAAGATCTCGGATGAAGGAAACCGAAGGAAAAATATGTCTCGTCAAAAATGACGTGACGAGAGATAAGGACCCGTCGGGTGGAAAGGTCGAGGCATCGGTATCCCTTGTGAGAGGTGGAATAGCCGAGGAGAATACAGGTGGTGGAGCGGGGAGCGAGTTTGTGGGAAGCTGTGACGGTGAGATTTGGGTAGCAGAGGCACCCGAAAACGCGAAGGTGGGAGTAGTCGGGCGCCGTGCGGTAGAGAAGGGCATATGGAACGTTGTTATGGACGGAGGAGCATGGGTGCCGATTGAGAAGGTGAGGACAGAGTGGGTGGGTCAGAGAGTGGTTGGGTCACGGACGTGCGAGGATTCACGTCCGTAGACTCGTTGAGGCCAAGGAGTGAGGCGGACGTGAAAAAGACAGGGAGTGGCCGGACGCGAAGAGAATATGTTCGCATCCGGGAGGCAGGGATTCGTGTCCGTGGACACGTGGACACGTTGGACTGGCTCAGACGTGAGGGGATAAGGTTCGCGTTCGAGAGCCGTTGAGCGTGTTGAAAAGGGCGAGAACCGAGGGAGATTTTCAGCCGATGGAGACGACGAGCACGGAGGTGCGCCGGCGTCAGAGAAAGAGAGATGCACGAAACAAATGGAAGAGCGGAGACGGGTGCGAGGAGAGACGAGGAGACGGATCGAGACCGTCGCCTGGTCGCGCGGAGGTGGGGCGGAGAAAAGGTGATTGCGGGAGAGACGGGGAGAAAAAGAAATAGAGACGAGAGAGCGAGGAGAGTACCGGGAAGAGAGTCGATGACGGAAAGAAGACGTCGACGAGGAGGAGAAAAGGGTCGGCTCACCGAAGGGAGAAGCTAGCGCGCCGAGATGTCTAGACTTGCTCTGATATCATGTAGAAAGTGTATAGTGACTATGAATCCCCCAAGCGTATACGAGGAGGTCGGGTCTATATATATATACAGCCCAGGCCAGTGGTTATCATTGTCTGCATCGAGAGCAAAGATCCGGTCGAGCTAATGTGGCTTTGATGCGCTGAAATCTCTGACAGGTTGATCGGATTCTGTACTCGTCCGTGGTCTACCCTCACAATTACGGTTTCATTCCGCGAACGCTTTGCGAGGACAACGACCCCATGGATGTCCTTGTCCTCATGCAGGTAAGCTGATACTTTCAGAAGTCTCGCATTAACATGTACACAAAGCTCACATTTCTGCATTGGCATTCTGTAACAATTCGGTGTTTTGCTCGCAACCAGGAACCAGTTCTTCCTGGTTCATTCCTCCGAGCCAGGGTCATTGGTCTAATGCCTATGATTGACCAGGTAAGTAATTCAATCCATTTATCTCTGCCAAAGTCAACTTTTGAAAAAAAAACTTTTGCCCTATGGAAGTATCAGCACCAAGCTTACAGTGCACTGCATTAATTCACCCCTTTTTTTTCATGAATAGGGAGAGAAGGATGACAAGATCATAACTGTCTGCGCCGACGATCCTGAGTACCGCCACTTCAACGATCTCAGCGAGCTTTCTCCTCAACGCCTTCAGGAGATCCGGCGCTTCTTTGAAGACTGTACGCCTGCTTCCTCAGCTCATACGATTGCTACATTTTTATGCTTTGTATTGCACCTTGATTTCAATTGTCTGATTCTTGATCAAATCTTTCAGATAAGAAGAATGAGAACAAGGAGGTCGCTGTCAATGACTTCTTGCCTGCTGCGACTGCTCGTGATGCCTTCCAGTACTCTATGTAAGTCCTGATCATTTTGTGACAGATGTGCATATTACCATGTTGGATTGTCGATGTTTGCTGATCCAATTTGTTGTATTTTTTTCAGGGATCTGTACGCGCAATACATTCTGCAGAGCTTGAGGCGGTAGAGCGTATTCCGATTTTCTAATTACAAATTCTTCTGTGAGCTCAAGCAAAGAATGGCTCTTCAGAACATTTAGGATCTGATGCATAGCAAAGTTACATGAGTTATATATGTCAACAATCCTTTTCCCCAGAGATGTATTGGTCTGTATTTCTGCATTCCTCATTTGGAAATTTGTTTCAATGCTTGTGCTTCGATCTGTGTACTCCTATTTTGTTTTTACTCGGAAATGGAATTAATATGGCGATTGGTGTTACTTCGATATCTGATTGGGCTATTGTAGCCTAAATATGTACATTACAAACCTTGGATTTTGCAGCAATAGCTTTTTATAAGAGAAATTTTACAGTTCCTAATGAGATACTGAGAGGTACCACATTTTCTAGTGTAATGTACCAAGAACACAAAAGTGATATCTCCCTATACCTCTCAAGGACAATAAAACCACTCTCTTTATGATCCTTGAAAAAATGATAGGTACCAAAATTATAACTTGGAATACTTATCAAGAGCTGTAAAAATGATTCTTGGAGCAATGGTGTAATCATACTTTAAGACCAGAAATGATTTAGCCATAAACCGAAACAAAAGATCTGATGTACACCTAAAATTAGCTATTGCAAGGAGATGAAAAGGTATTTATGTGCCAATCAAATTATGTAAGAATTATATTCCTTTATTCTTTCATATTGATGAAGCCATACCGTGTCAGTAGAGGCTGATTTGTTTACATTAAGGGAAAAAACAGAAAATAAATGTCTATGTTCACAATGTGGAGAGTGATTCATGTGTCTTTTACTCTTCAGTGACACCGATCAAGAGATGGTAGACTGTGAAGCGTACAATGCTTTGATATCCTCCACATCATCATAGCTCCCCAGGAATATTGGAGATCTATCATGAAGCTTTCTGGGAACAAGTTCAAGGGCCTGCAATGCAAATGTAGCAACAGCTCTTTACTTTGTTATGGATAGCATTGATTTGTAAAAACGTTGAAATTTGAATACGGCAATTTTCGTTAAATCGTTTGTAAGATGAATGTGCTACTAAAATCAGATGACGCGCAATGCTCAACAAGCAAAGTGAAATTCAGCTCACCCGTTGTTTGCCTGTGAAAGCTTGGCCTCCAGCTTGCTCCATCAGGAATGACATTGGGAACACTTCATACAGAACACTGCAATGCCACATGTAACCAATTTCAGAAATGTACATTTACTACTCTACTTGCAGTTCAGAGTTAGCATCAGCATACCGAAGTTTTCCGTTTGGGCTCTTCTGATCCGCAGGGTACAAAAATATGCCTCCATATAGCGAAGTACGGTGGACATCAGCAACCATACTGTGGACCATCCAGAAGCAGAACAACGTAACCAAAAATTGTTCAGTTCAGTGTAACAAAGAGCATTCAAATTCAGATAACTGTGTTCATATCATTGGGTGTTGGCATGCATGTTGCCTCATCTAAAGATAATTAAACGTGTTGCTTTTCTGTCAGATTATAATCAACTAAAGAATGACTGACCTTCCGATATATCTTAAGGATTTAGGTGGCGAACCATGCTGGGAAATTTACATTTCTCCACAAACCTGCAATATTGACTGGAAAATTCAGCTCAAGTACTTAACGATTTAAGATAGTATTTCGTAGACGAAACTAAGTCCTTTCATACTTCGCTGTAGGCGCATCCCAATTTTTGGCATTCCCTTCGTTAACTGAATAGATCTTTCCTCTGCTTGGTATCTGCACAAGAAAGAAGCATATAGTACAGGTGCCAAAAATGGTGATTGTTTTGAACAATGACCAATCAATCGAAAATAAGAACTCCAAGTTGTATCACAGACCTTGATGTTTGGATGAGTCAGAATGAACACGCCAAGGGAGGGATCAAGGGTGAAACCGTTTACTCCATTTCCAGTGCTCAACACAAGCTGTCAAACCAGAACCAGTCTATTAGGAAGAAGAGTTGTGGTGGGTTATTTGAAGGGGAAATGGATTTAATAGACATAGTTACCGTGCATAAACTCCCGTACATGCAGTAGCCAGCAGCAAGCATGTCTGTTCCAGGTTGCAGTACATCGTCCAAAGTCACGTTGTCCTTGTCTTCAATCATGTAAATCGCAAAGATCTGTAGAACAGAACAGAAGACTACATTTAACCGACAGCTATCATTGGAAGTGTTTCTCAAATTAATCACTAGTACATGGCTAGAAGCTGTTTATTGTGTTGATAACAGAGCAAGTTCAAATCGACTATCAGACATACAGTAAGTTCTATCAGCAACCAACTTGTCATGTTCAGAAAGCATGAAATCTTCTGATTGCTTTCAGCTAAGTCGCTAACAGAGTAACAGCATTTTCTTTGAATTACAGTCGAGAGTTGAAACCACGAGCTCTGTTGATGATAGTGACACTTACCGTCCCGATGGAGACACCGCAGTCGATATTGGAGGAGCCATCCAGTGGATCATAACAAACGCAGTACCTGAAGAGAAAGGGAACCAAACATCTGATGAGACAAAACAGTCACCATGATCTTGTTGAACTCGTAACTGATAGCAAGCAACTGAGAAGAACATGGTAGTACTATCTAAAATTCACATACTTTCCACGGAGGGGAGCGTCGACGGAAATGGCCTCCTCGTTCTCTTCAGACACAAGGACACACTGCACAGAAAGGAATGGACTGTCACTGTCAAGTTTCAGAACTGAACTTACCTGTAGCAAACCGATGTTTTTTACGAGACGAGACATCATCAAGTAAGGTACTAATCTATAGATAGGGAGCATGCGTCGTATTGTATTACCATGCGGCCGCTGCTGGCGAATGCCTTGACAAAGACTTCGTGGGAGATCACATCCAGCTTCTTCTGCTCTTCTCCCTGCACCTCGTACGTGTGACAGCGTGAAATTAAACAAGGAACGAAGAGGCCATCTCATCAGATTGATTGTGTGGAAGAACAATAGTAGAGCAGAGAGATGGGGCAGGCAGAGCTTGCTTGCCTGGACGTTGGTCTCGCCGGCGAGGTCGATGAGATTGGCGAGGCCGGCCTTGTTGACGGCGGAGGCGACGAACTTGCAGCCGAGGACGATGTGGGAGAGCAGGATGGTGAAGCCGCCGCGCGACTCCGGGTGGCGGCCCTGCTCGTTGAGCACGTGCCGCGTGATCCATCTCTCCCCCCTCCCTTGCTCTCCCTCGGCGTCTGCGCGGCACGCGCTGGCGGGGAAGGAACAAAACGAAGGGAGAGAGCCAGCGAAGGGCTGGTGGTGAGAGGAGATGAGGAGGTAGCGGCGGTTGGGAGGCCTGGCTCGAAGGGGGACGCGAGCGAGCAGGCAAGGGCGACGCGGCGCGGGTGCAAAACTGCAAATGGGAGTGTGTTAGCGAGCGGGGTGGCATCCGGTCCGCGGGTGGGGCATGGATGACGAAGAAATACACCGGGGAGGTGCGGCGGGCACGGGGCTTGGATTCCTCGTATGCGCCGCATGGGCGTGGGGCGGTGCGGATTGGCGCTACGGGGATTGCTTTGCGCGTTGGCAAGCCGCGCGCGGTCAAACCCGCCCCAGAAAGAAGGGAAGGCCAACCGGAGTGCCGGATTGGATCATTGGATGCGTCCAGTTGGGGCTAGTTGGTGTGGTGAATTGGTGATCAGCTGATCGCTTCCCCTTCCAACGCATCCGTTTGCCTGATGCACCTAAGCCCGGTCCAGTTGAAGCGTGGGCGACGGAGCGGGACGTTTTTGTGCGATTCCGGTCGGTTTTGGGGCGAAAAGCTTATTTCGCCTGCCGTATATTCTTGGACCTGCTGTGGATGGCTTCATGCAAACACATACCATTCGCCTGGTCTCAAATTGCACAACTTTCGAAACAAATAAACATAAATATGGCGTGCTACTACTACTTTTTAATACTACCAGAAAAGAGAAGGCAAAATTGGTACCGTAACACCAAAAGTTCACTAACCCAAAAACCGAAAAAAAACCTGCACCTTAGAAAAACAGGGCCATAGTATTAGCATTTCTATCCAATGAACCGCAGTACTGACCAAATCAATTCATTGCACCTTGTCAATGTAGCGAAGAGACAATACTGAATTACGCCTTTGAAAAGTTCCCACGGTTTAGACATGCAATTAAAACCTTACAACTAATCGTAGGACTTTGTCAAGGCATTCGCCAGCTTCAAAAGCAGACAAACCAAAATTTTACGAGATGTCACTACTCACTAGAGACGTCAAAACAGTGATCCAACTCGTTTTTTCAGAAACAAAGATCAGAGACACAGGTAATAACGATTTCCGTAGTTGATGATAATGAGATGGTAACACCAGACGCTGCACAACACACTAACACCACAACAACAAAGAGGAACACAGGCTAAAACAGAACTAGTAACATCTAACTCTACAACACCAGACCAGGCACCGACGCACTCTATGCCCTCTCGCCACGGATGCGGCGGGCGAGCTGGATGTCCTTGGGCATGATGGTGACGCGCTTGGCGTGGATAGCGCAGAGGTTGGTGTCCTCGAAGAGCCCGACGAGGTAAGCCTCGGCGGCCTCCTGCAACGCAGCGACGGCGGAGCTCTGGAAGCGGAGGTCAGTCTTGAAGTCCTGCGCGATCTCCCGCACCAGCCGCTGGAACGGCAGCTTGCGGATGAGCAGCTCCGTGCTCTTCTGGTACTTGCGGATCTCACGGAGAGCGACGGTGCCGGGCCTGAAGCGGTGGGGCTTCTTCACTCCGCCGGTCGCCGGAGCCGACTTGCGCGCCGCCTTCGTCGCGAGCTGCTTCCTCGGCGCCTTGCCGCCGGTGGACTTCCTGGCCGTCTGCTTCGTGCGGGCCATCGGAACTGAAATTGGAAGCGTGAGTTTCCAGGGGATCTGAGAATTGGAGAATTGGAGTGAGATGAGAATGGCGAGGGCGCCGGGGTTTAAGTAGGCAGCGAGGGTGAGCGGGAGATCGGGGAAATTTCGAGTTTTCGAAGAGGGGAGGACGGCGCCGCGGGCGCGGTGCGTTTCGTCTTCGGGCGCGGGATGGGTTTGGAGCGTCGGATTTGCGGGGGATGGACGGTGCGGATGGGGAATCGCGTGGTGCACGCGGATCGTCGGAAGCGATCCGTGGGATGAAAGATTTCGGAGGATGGACGGTGTGGATGGGGTTTCGTGGGCGGCACGCGGATCGTGGGGGGAGCGATCCGTGGGGTGAGGCGTCGTGCGCTCTGATTGGTTGCCACCGCGCGTATTTACAGCATAGTCCCTTGTTAGTTGCTTCTTACTCCTAGATAGCAGTAGCAATCCTGACTTTTTCAAAATCCCCTTCTCTGGATTGGCGAAATGCTGGAGTACTGTGGGGTGCGAGTATTTAGCATCTGATTTTTTTCATAATAGTTTTTTGTTCCCCTTTCCACGTTGTGATTGCATCAGATTGTGAGGGAACACCGGAGCACACACACACAGCCATCAGGCATTCAGACATCAGCTGACACCAGATGAAAACAAACGATGTACTCTAAACAGAACCACATTGCTATGCTAGCTAATGCAAATATATATGGTTTGCTTCATTATTTCATACTGCAGGTAAACAACCGAGGTAATTCCACTCCAGAAGAACAAGCAGGATTTACGACATAGACTGCTCGAGTTTATGTATCTTCAGGTCATCAGGTGTATTGTTTCTTTCCTGTGCCCACTTTCTCTTCAGGGTACGCCATGCCCAACGCGAAAAGCATATCTCAACTATCAAAGTGTACAAACCTTGTACACATATATCAAGTAAGGTTTCTCGACAACTCGAAGTACTGCTCTACAAACTTCCCAAGAAGCTCAGAAGCACTTCATATGGACAATGCCGGGACCAGATTCATCATACTCGCCCTTGGAGATCCACATCTGCCAAATAAATGTTATTGTTGTCAGGTGATTCTGAGGATAAGTGCCATAAATACAGTTATGACAGCAGCTATTACACTTCCAGTTCTATACGTCTATTGCAAAAGCAATCTAAGGACATACTAATTAATACTTCAAGCACAAGTACTCCCTGTAATGTGATCCTGTTTGTCTCTATTGCAAAAGCAATCCTAACACTGGCGGCGATTTGCGGCACCTATTGGAGAATAATCTCTTTTATGTGATAAAACTAGGACATGGGAGATTTGGCCATTTATGTTGTATTAGATGCTAATTAGACAATTTCCTACTCACTCCATCCAAGTTTTAGCTATGAATCTGGACAAACACAAAAAAAACACTCGCAGTATAGATGTGTACTCCACTTCTTTTCAAAAATTCAAATAGGACTATCTAAAATTTTTGACAGAAAGGACTACATAAAATGGGCAGTGAAAAACCTACTAGTATAAATTGCATCGAGATTGTGGATTAACTACAAACAAAAAAGTAAAATCTTCTAAAAAAATTTACTCAAATAAATAAAATATTTTTCTGTGGTAAGACATTAGGAGTATCAAGTGCAACTTCCAGGTTGAGAAAAAAAAACTACCTGCTGGAAAGTGCTCAGAGAAGCCAAAATAGAACCACCAATCCAGACACTGTATTTTCTTTCTGGTGGTGCAATCACTTTAACCTTCATACTGCTAGGAGCAAGGGAAGTGATCTCCTTACTCATACGATCAGCAATTCCAGGAAACATGGTAGAACCTCCACTTAGGACAACATTGCCATACAGATCCTTCCTGATGTCTACATCACACTTCATGATGGAGTTGTATGTAGCTTCATGTATACCAGGAGATTCCATACCAACAAGAGATGGCTGGAACAGAACCTCAGGGCACCTGAACCTTTCTGATCCAATGGTAATTACTTGGCCATCAGGCATCTCATAGCTTTTCTCAACAGATGAGCTGCTCCTAGCAGTTTCCAGATCCTGCTCATAATCAAGGGCAACATAAGCGAGCTTCTCCTTTATGTCCCTGACAATTTCCCGCTCAGCGCTTGTTGTGAGGGAATACCCTCTCTCTGTGAGAATCTTCATGAGATGATCAGTGAGGTCTCGGCCAGCAAGATCCAACCGGAGGATAGCATGAGGAAGCGTATATCCTTCATATATTGGAACAGTGTGGCTCACACCATCACCAGAGTCAAGCACAATACCTGCAGATAAAAAAAAAGTGTCACTGCCCCCAACACGCTGATAATTTTAATAGGATCTATTGCAAAGGTAATAATCATACCAGTTGTTCGACCGCTAGCATACAAGGATAGAACAGCCTGGATTGCGACATACATTGCTGGACAATTGAAGGTCTCAAACATGATCTGGGTCATCTTCTCTCTGTTGGCTTTGGGGTTGAGAGGGGCTTCAGTTAGCAATACAGGGTGATCTTCAGGTGCAACACGAAGCTCGTAATGGAAGGTGTGGTGCCATATTTTCTCCATGTCATCCCAGTTATTGACAATTCCATGTTCAATTGGGTACTTTAGAGTCAGTATACCCCTTTTTGCCTGAGCTTCATCACCCACATAGGCATCCTTTTGGCCCATCCCAACCATGACACCGGTGTGGCGTGGTCTCCCCACAATGCTAGGGAAGACAGCCCTTGGTGCATCGTCACCAGCAAAACCCGCCTGTTAGACATTTAGGAAGGTGATCTGTTAAGCTATGAGGAACATGCCACCTTGCTGAAAATACTAAGTTCAGGATAACTACCTTGACCATTCCAGTGCCATTGTCGCACACAATAGATTGAATATCCTCGTCAGCCATTCTTCAGATGTTCAGTAACAGAAATGCATGATGATTACACATCACTTGTTAGGCTCAGACTAGAGTACCTAGAAGGCTAGAAATCTCTGTGCAAAACCAAGTAATAACATAAACAGTACATGTATAATGCTTGAGAAATCCAGTACAATTAAGAAAAAATCATTGGTGCCCCGCAGATTGGAATATATTTAAACGAAGCATCAAGGTTGAAAGTATCCCATACAATTTTCGGCTATATTGAACTACATATACCCATGTTAACGATACCAAGCATCAATCTGTTTCAGTGGTGTTTCGATAATACATAGTTTATCCTGAAAGAATTCCAATTTGATACGGAGTACAAAAAAAAATCAGAGCACACACATCACAGCTCACACGCAGAGTTCAAATCAGGACACAAAGGAAGAACTGTCTCAACATCAATCAATTCATCACACTAACAAAAGGATAGTGAAAGATATTGCGGCTTCATAACCATGGTGATCAGGGGGAAGCTGTACAAAAGCAAACTATACAGGTGATTTTTTTTAACACCGGAGAGATCATGCTGTCCATGACGGAAAATCAGTTCACCTAACCTGTATGCATGAGCTATACTATGTCACCCGGATCTGGGGGAAAATATCACTAATCACTACACAGTACACATTGGCATGAACAGTTACCAAATACAACACGATAAACCTGAAGAAATAAGTTTGATCGTTCCAAAGGGAATCACCAGCACACCAAATTAACCACCAAAGTTCATCGATACAGCCGACGAAACGCATACGCAGTAATCACGAAGAGAATAAAACCATCAACCATCTCCGGTCAGGGAAAAAAAAGCTAATAAGGCGATGAATCCTAGAGCAAGCAAAGTATAATCTAGCAGATTTTCCTTATCACATCGAACAGCTCGGAGGGCTGACGGATCGGATGGGGGGATCACCTGCTTGACGAGGCGAACGTGTAGCGATCGCTTCCTCCTCCGTAGCCTGGAGAGCTCGGCGGCGGAGTAACGCGTGCTCGAGAGCGAGGCGAACGGAAGGTGCACTGACGAAGAAAACGTGGGGAGGCGAGTCGTCAGTCGTCAGTCGTGACTCCGTGAGGCGCCGGTTTATACGCGTCGGTCTCAAGGCGAAGTACGCCGCCCCCCGTAGAAAACGTTGGCCTGGCGCGTGCGACGTTTGGGGAGTCGTGATTTTTGCTCCTCTGTCCCCCACAATCTACCGCATCGCTCGCGATCCATGTGAATGATTACGTTACAAATTTTGCGATCTTCCTTTTTAAACCGAATATCTTTGAAATAACGAGTTTTAGATTTTCTGAAAGACTGAAAAAATTCGAGGCAGATTTGATTGAATTCGGCTTTACGTTATTTGCAGATCAGCGATGAAGGCGTGTAGCTGTTGTATATGCCGTCGAGCGCACGTGTAATACGGCGGAAAGAGGAGCGGCCACGTAGCGACGGCGGCTGCCTGATGGGCGTAGCACGTGTAGTCGTTAATGGACACGTCGGGTGCTGGCTCGCAACTCGCAGATGGACGCGTACGGGACTCGTCTGTCGTCGGAATTGAGAACGGGACAGCAGAAAGAGCCCCCAGAAAACTAGAAAAGGCTCCGACCTGGCCCGCCCGAAATTACTTTCGGTGCCCGAAGCGGCACGTCCACGTCGGCGCCAGCGGGAGATTCGGCCGACGATTTGGACAACAACCGTGCGTGCGTCCCGCGCCGTCGCTCGCAGCTGACGTCGTCCGGCTCTACGGCCTACCCACCTTTTCATCTCGGCGAGAGTTTCCTCTCGGCATGCGCCTGAAATAGTAAGTTATGTCAAGAGATTTTTAAAAAATATCATATCAGATTTGTACTTAAGGCAAACTCTAATCACTAACACTAAAATATCATATAGGATTAGATAAAAGAGATAGAGAAGAGAAGTAAGGAGATAGAGGATGATCCACCTCGCATACAAGTAATAATATCTTTATAAACTTCGAAGATAGAGGATGATCACCTCTCATACAACTCATACAAGTAATAATCTTTTTATAAACTTCAATAAAAAAATAAAAGAGCATTAATGAATTGGATGCAAGCAAATAAAATAAATATTATAATGTATTAGAAACGGTGTATAAGTATATACTATCTCTTAATTGATAAATTAATGATATTGATAAAATCGGAGCTAACCATCACCCCTATTATAAAACTTGCTCTTCGATGGAGGAAAGAAGAGGAGAGAAAAAAACAGGGTATAGATTTGTAAACTAATGCAAGCCAGTGAGCTACCAGTCCACGCCGCTAGCACATTGTGCTTGATGTGAAAGCTACTAAAACCTCTATTTATGCACATTTAGACCTACTAATGTTGTAGGTTTACTACTACTAGAGAGATACAATGCTGCACAACATATAAAAAAGAGGTGCCAAATTTGCATCTCAAAATTTTCATTTGACTATCTATACTAAAAGATTGAGAAATGCTCTCCCATCCTCTGCATGGGATGCCTTCTGCATCGTTGTCATCTCCTGGCCCATCACCCGTCTTGTCTTGCGCCAGTCCTCCATCCATGCCACCCCTATTGTCGACGTCTCCTTGATGCCATTACAATCCTTCGTCTCCACCTCTGCATCACTGTTGTCATTCGCTTCCACCTTCACATCATTGCTATTATCTGCCACCACGCCACTTCCATAGTCCAACTTCATGCTAGCTTTGTCCTCTAGCTCTTTTTCGTGGCTCTGCACCATCCCCATCTTCTGCATCTTCTCCATGGCTCCGTGTGCCCCTATCCTATGCCTTTCACGACGTCATAGTATACCTCTCCTTCGAGCCAACGATCTAGCTCATCCTCCTCTCTTTGCCTCCTCTTGAACCGTAATAGCTGCCATCGTCAGCTAACTACGTCGCCCCCATAAGAATTGATGGCTATCAGCGTCTGCACCTGTCGTTCGCCTGCACCATCCCTAGCAGAATTAGGGACCACCTATATGGCTGTAGACACGTCAGGAAGGTGGCTACAGGTTTGGTATCGATGGGGTATTCACCTAATAGTGACATGTATTAGGCAATACCAATGGGTACCAGGTCTAATACCTACATGTATCACTTGATATTACCATACCTATAGGTATTAGATTTGAAACGTATAGGTATCAGATGTGACACCATGTAGATATCAAATTTGATGCACTTGATATCATCCCGTTCAGACATGATGCCGTACAATAGTAGCCCCAAAAGATTCTCTCTTCATATTTCTACACACTCCACAAACTCTCCATATCTCTCTCTCTAAATCCAAACAACCAGTTCCCTCAACATAAATTTAGCACAAATTCAACATAAACTAACCATTTGAACAACATTTCAATCAAGATTACATATATAATCAATTGGTATAGCATCATTCAACACCACTTGAAGCCCATGTATACCTTGTGTAGCATAGATCTACAGCTTGATGAGTTCATAAGCTGTTGTTGCTGGTAAAGGGCCAAGGAGACGATTAGGAGGAGGCTAAGGAAGCAATGGTGTTGGAGTGGACCTTCTACGACAAAGTTACGTGAGCACTACTACAAAGCAATGGTCTTGGCTTTGCGATGGGCGATAGTATGGCGGTGCTGAAGTCGATGCTTGAAAAGAGGCAGCGGAGTAGCTCGGCTCGGTTGGGAGGTAGTGCCATAGTGATGCTCATGGATAGAAGCAGAGGGGGAGGTGGTGATGTTGGTGAGAAAAAGCCGAGGAAGGAGGCAGCAACACAGCTTAGCTCGGTGGGGGAGGCCATGGCAGAAATGAAAGGTGAAGGAGGTGGCACCAAAGAGAGGCTTAAGAGAGGTGATGGCTATTACTTCACTATGGTGATCAAAACAACTAGATTTTATATCTCTACAATTTTTTAAAGGTTTTTAGGACAGTAAAAAACTATAACTAGGTGTATAAATTATAGAAGTGACTACAGGCAAGTTTAAAAGTAAATTAAGTAAATTTATACTAAACGGCTGCACATAGGAGTAAATCATAAATAAGGGAGTGTATATAATGATGTATTGAAGTAACTTTAAAACAAATAATGCTAGAAATGTTCATAGATAGTCCCATAATTTAGTATATCCTAAATGTTAGCTACTTAGAGCAAATTTAAAAATAAGCTACAAACATGAGAAAGATAAAAAAGAATGAGGAGTGTTGATTTTAATGCAAGAGCTAGCTCTACATGTGTTGGAAGATAAATTCATTAAATATATAAAGTAGAAGAAAAAAATAAAGATAATCTTATAGTTAATATATTGTACATGTTAAATCTAATACTATTAAATGGGCTTAGTTAGCTATACTATCAATCTTGATCTTATGGAGTAGAAGTAACTATGAACCACACTAGAAGTAACTATTTAAGAAACTAGAAGTGACAACTAGCAATGGATTCAAACAAATCTTTTTTAAGCATGCAAACAATAACGTACTTAAAGCATGTCAAGACATCTAAAATGGTTCTCACAATAAAATATATACGAAGTTAAATACACGTAGGGAGCAAAATATGAACCATGCACGCGAAATTGAATCTAACAAAGTTTAGAAGTAATTTACACATAGTTTAAAAGTAACTCTACGTGGAACATCGTCTAATGGATGTAACTAAACCCTGTTGTTTTATTTTTTAGAAAATGACTCTATGCCTCTATCACCCTACTAATAAAAAAATCTCTATATTTTTTTTACTGTTGGTTTTTTTTCTCTTGTGTTTTGATTGTTGTTTCACCAAGAGTAAGAAACGTATGGTTCATATGCTGAGTTAGATGGGTAGGGACGTGCAAAACTCATGAGTTAGATGCACAGGGGAAAAAACACTCTGTGTAGAGCTATTTTCAGAAAAGAGCGAACTGTATATATACCATGTATACACTATTTATGGTAAGAAGAGGGGCCACCGGCTAAGCCTATCAGGCACTTACGCGGGGAGGCCTAATACGCGAACGCCTGCGCGAGCGCTGTGCGCGAACACGTTTTGTCCATATCTCTCTCTCTCTCTCTGTTTTTTTTTTGCTAGACATGGTTGTATTCCCGTGTTCACACGCTGTCTCTTTTTTTTTAGCCATTATCCTTTTTTTTTTCGTTCACACCGCGTTCACCACGCGATTAAGCCATGATGAGCGCTCTAGCACCTAGCTTTGTTAGTTACCCACGATTGTCCTCCGTGAAAATAAAACGAAATTAACTTAATTTCTTATACAAACTCTATCTATATTATAAATTCTATTAAAAATAACACTTTTATTCAAGACTTTTTCTTAATAAATATCTACTTAAATTGTCAATGATAAAATTCTACTCGAAAACTTTCTACACAATTTAAATATTTATATTCAGAATAGTGAACTTTATACATGTAACCTTTATATGAAATAGTAAACTTTATACCCAAAAACTTTCCTCTTGGTAATTTTCTACACAGTAAAAAAGACTTTATACCTAAATGATATTTTATAAAGATATAAGATTGAGTTAAAGTTGTACCGTAACATAAATAAAAAATCAAGAAAAGATAAAAAAGGAAAACACATTTTTCCCATGGACATGCAAGTGCATGTGATTTGTTAGTTTTGCTTCCGCAACTTCTGTCTGAATCCGAACCAAAGCAGCGGGTAGGACGCGCTCGCGCCGAGCGGCCGCGCATGCCAACCTGTCCGAGCGATTCGCGCGGAGGACGTTACCGCGAATGTTCGCGTATTGGGTTTCTCTCATCTACGCAAGACGTAGTTGCCTCCAATGCAAATAGCCACAGTGATTGTCACTCTCTTTACATGTTTGCTGTATTTTTATGGAGAGTGAGATAGCCGCTCTTTTTTGAAGATGCTATAGAAAGTCTGTACTTAGATTTGTGCGAACTCCAACCTATGTTAAAAGGGTTAATTGGACATTTCATTACAATTTTTTTGGTTTTAGAATCTATCACTATAATTCATGTATTTAGAAATATGGCATTATAAACCAGTTCTAGACAAATTATCCTTCTCTTCCTCCTCCCATTCTTTCCTTCCTTCACCCCGCCGGCTACTGTTGCGATTTCCTTTCTTCTCTGAAATAAGGCATACGATCTTCTGGCATGCCGTTGTGTCGCAATGTAGCTGCCAACCATGCTAGCGGTAGCAGCATCACTCTTGACTCTGGCGACGACCAACAGGAGGGACTACCACGGTGGCTTCTCTGCGGATAGCTGTGACAGGATGGGGCTTGAGCTGGCAGAGAGATAGGAGGCTCATGCTCCGTGAGCACGATGATGGTGAATGCGGCGGAGCGCGTTATTCGTAGCTATGTCGGCTTCAAGTTACAGTGTGCCGCCCTCGCAAGCTTCTCCTCAAACCTCTCCAAATTGTCTTGCTCCCTCCTCTCCTCTTAAGAATTCAATCCCCAATAGAAAAAATCAGAGTTGCCAAGCAATCAAGCGGCCATTGTTTGTGTAGTTTGAAGAAATTTTCTTATAATTATGGTGGAATTTTGTTTCAGTTCTAGAGGCGGTTTACTTAGTCACGGTGGTTTAAATGGAACTCCATCCATACGCCACCATCGTGGTGCTTCTCAAGAGCAATGGTAGCACGGAAGAATCTAAGAACCCTCGTTTCTGACTCCATCTTGCGCGTTGCCTCTGAGTTGGCGCTCTTTCCATTGCTTGAGCGCTTGGACGCCCTGACCAATTCTGCCCATTGCTCGATTTGCTAGGCCCGAGGGGTCCAAGAGGATGGCAACACACTTGACCGCTCGCTGGTTGCTCTGTGGTAAGTGATCTTGCCTAGATCTAGATAAGAGTGAGAGACATGGAAGATATTGAGAGAAGAGAGAAGAGAAGCAAGGCAATTTGGACTAAAAAAAATTGATAAATAAATATACGTAAGCTATAATGATACGACTTAAATACCGTGAGTTGTAAAGGTGATATGATTCCATTTAACACGTGTTAACAAATCGTCTTGAATTGTTCTGCCTATATCGATTGTGATACGCTTCGAGGATTTATAGGACCATAGTGCACGGCTTATATTTGAAGCCATGAACTCGGTTACATTGGCTTTGCATAATTTGCTGTTTCCCTTTTCATAATTTTTAGGTGAGGTTTCAGTTTATTTATCTGGCGCGATAGTTTAAAATAAGTCGATGGTACAATATATAATGTTTCATATGAAGAATTTAATGTTTAATGTAGACACAGATATGTAAAATCCTTACGGTATATGGTTTCATAAACGGGTGAATACGTATGTGCAAAATTTACAATGCAAAATTTACATGCACATACGCAAAGGGAAAAAAAAAGCGAAATCCATATGCTCTGTGACAGGATATGATCTGTTTTCCAAAAAAAAAATGTTGTCACAGGCTAATGCCTAATATTCCACATAATGTCAGAACTCGGCAGCTTGCTCCCGTTTCTCCTCCATTCGGCTTCATACCAATATATACCATCGTGTCCTATGTGCAATATGCATAGCCCCCAAACACTATACACCCCCTACACATCCTTGATCCTGAAAGAGTCGGCAACACACAGTATAAAATAATACTACACTGTACTAGCTGTAGACAGTTGACACCGTGCCACTCCACACGAAGCGATCGACCACGGCTCATGCCACCATGGGTACCAGCTATTGACTGGTGAGTACTATCACTCACACCACCGCCACGGTCGCCGGCGTTGTGGCCGTTGCAGGGTCCGGCGCGACGGGCTCGGCGGCGAACGGAGTCTGCCTGCAGGTGGGGCACGTCGGCCGCGCCGCGAGCCACCGGTCAATGCAGCGCTCGTGGAAGCCGTGGTTGCAGCCCGGCAGCACGCGCACGTGCTCCCCGCGCGCGAACTCGGCGAGGCATATCGCGCACTCCGACCGCGACGAGCCGGCCAGCTCGAGCCCCTCCGTGTACTCCACGCGCGGGATCGTCTTCGACAGCGGCGCCTGCCGCTTCCTGCCCCCGCCGCCACCCCGCCTCGCGTGGCCTCCTCCTCCCGCAGCGGCGGCGCCGGCGCGTCCCGGCTCCTGCAGCGCGCCGGCTCCGTCCGCGCCGTAGCACGCGCGCCGTGTGACGCGGAGCGCGCACTGGAGGACGATGTGAAGCGCGACCGCGGCGACGAGACCGCAGACGAGGAGGGCGAGCACGACGATGGCGTTGGTGTTGAACGACACGGCGAGGGCACCACCACTGCCGCGGCCATTCTCCGCGGCCCCAGCGCCCGGCAGAGCTCCGGCAACTCCTGGCACCGCCGCCGGCGTGGGGGACGTGCTCGGCGCCGCCGTTGGCGGCACGAGGAGGAGTGCCCTGGCGGAGTAGTGCAGCCGCGCTTCCATGAGTCACGAAGCAGCTAGCTCGCGCGATCACGTCGGAGCTAACAGCGAGCTGCTTTGTCACTTGTAAGTTGTACCGGGGACGGTAAAGCATGCAGAGGCATATATAGAACGTGACAGGAGCTCAAGTTTACGGAATGGAATGTTGAAGGGGATAAACTAGCAGAGATATTTGGAAGTCGCTGTCTTTGTAATCTTGTTTAGTCGGCAGATTAAATACGATTCTAATGCTGGTGTGGCTTAAGTCGTCCTTTGGGAAGATAAGATGCACGTCAAATGGCATGGCATAAAAGGAGAAGAGATGGAGAAGGGCGCACGTCAAGGTGCAGAATCATGCATCGAAGTTGCGATTAATGGAGCAAATGCAACCATGCTATCTCCTGCAACGCCAGCTACTGAATTGACCTCTCTTAGCACTATCACAATAACAAACTCATCATATGTTTTGTTCTCCGACAGTTGACGCCAAAAAAGAAAAGAAAAGAAAAGTACATTGAAACAAAGAAGAAACATCGGGTGTCAGACTGTCAGTGTCACCAGCGGAGAACACATGAATGAAACTGTCAGTGTCAACATCGACTGTCAGTGTCAGTGTCAGTGCCACCGATCCATTTAACAAAACTGAAGAAACAAGAAATGCCAAACGGATGTTCGCCACTACACACCATCACACCAATGACAAAACAGCGATAATATCCATAAAGTGGAGTGCTTAATCTAGAGTTTTGCATGGACAAATCTTAACCCCTAATTTCTCCCCCATGTTCCGATGTGCTCAGCAAGGACGTAACTCGCAAAGGGGTCAATCCGCGTCGCGATGCGCACCTAATCTGTCCCAACAGTTTTGCGACCAAAAGATCGAGTTGAGCCTCAGGAGCCAGCAATTTGGGCTCGAGTTGAGCCTCCACTAACTGCGACGCGTAAGCTCACAGGACGGATTCACGTGGCCGTGAGGCGGCCAGGGCGTCGGTGACTTGTCAACGTGTGAGTGGTTCGGATCGGCCACCTGGCTCCACGTAGGAGTCCAACTTGTCCGTACCTGGAGCTCCGAGCTGTCCAGCGACGCGGCTCTGTTCGTTCAATGGGCTGGAATGGGCCACTGCTTTGGGCTAGATATGGTGGGCATTAATGAAGTACGGATGGATTAATAATTTATATAATTTTGGAAGTCACTAGTTTAAGTACTGTATTGTCTGGAGTAAAATATATAAAATATTTATTTAAATATTCTGTTCTTTTCTCCGCAAAAAATATTCTGTTCTTGTTTGGGCTTCTCGGTACAGAATGGCCCGGGCCCATTCTATGTACACCCGTAGTTGAACTGCACCGAAAACCCTCAGCTAGCTAGTCAGCTCGATCAAGGTTGTCTCGTCCAAATTCCATGTGGCCATGCCATGTAAGATTATCAGCCCATGATCACATTGTTCCCAGTAACCACTCGAGTACTGACACACCAGCATCTCGCCCGGCGGCCGTTGCGGAACAGCAAAGAGCGAGCCACATGAACGTACCATCACAATATATAAAAAATTATTCTTCCTTATGCATATCTCGTAGTCTACTTGCATTTTATATTCGTCGATAAAAGCTGGAAAAGAAGTTGACATGCACATGCAAGTATTCAACTATATGTGCAAGCAAAGTTCAACTGGGAGCACAAACATGCATTCATTTCTTCTAGCATGTTCTGTACCGCTCTTACAAAAGTTACAAGTGTATTTCTCAACAAAACTAAACTAGTAAGGTGTGTTTATTGGTGAGGGTTAAAAAAATTGTCACACGAAATAATAAATTAGTACATAATTAATTAATAGTTAAAAACTTTTAAAATAAATTAATATAAAATTTTAACGTAACTGATTTCTATTATTTTTTATAAAAATATATTATTTTTATTTAATTCGGTAGTTTAGAAAGTGTGTGTGCGATAAATAAGAGATAGTTAAGCGGAGGAAACGATCGCTAGAGGCAGAGCGGCTCTACCTTTTGTGTCGACGGAAAGCAGGTCGGTGCTGTTTGCATATGGCAAACCGACCGATCGAGAGCGATGGGCCAATAGCCCCAATCTCAGTCTCTCACGCATGCTGTCACTGACGGCCTCCCGTGAAAGAGCTGTCTCAGTCTCACATGCTGGCGTGTACACGCAGTCTCAACCCTTCATTTCATATAGTTTTTATGGTATTAAATATTAAAAAACCGAGATGAAAAAGAGTTAAAAGAGGAGAGAGGAAAAAAATAAAGAAACTATTTTTCATGAAAAAAACAGCTCTACGCAGGAAAAAAGAAAGAAGAATAGATAGGGAAATAAAAGGAGAGAATAGATACGATTAGATGAGAATTTATTTCAAAGAAATTATCTACTGGATATATGGTTTCGTAGTATCTATATATGATTTATGATATGACAAATATCGAAAATAGTTTTTAAGTTGAAATTGGCCTAACAAGGATTGCACTTTCGCAGGAAGGGGATGTGAGTTTTGTTTGTTTCGTTAATTGGCTACTGGTGCATGCATTAAGGTCTTCCACAAAATTAGAAAGAAAAAAAAGGCCATTCCTGTCATGGTTGTTCCTTGAACACCCAGTTCATTTCCAGCAGGCCAAAGGTGATTTCATGATTCGTATAATAACTATTTAGTGAATGTTCCCAGTGACTAAAACATTCTAAAATTCTAGAATAAATAGGAGAGAGATAACTAACACTTCTTGCTACAGATGACTTGGCAATGTAGCGTTGATCAATATAGGGAAAGTATGTTCACACCTCGGGATAACATCCTCTTATTATTCACAAAATACATGTAAATATAGTTATAAAAGATTCCATCATATTTGTCTCTTTTTTCTCACTTTGTAGATCCACTTTAGACTTAAATTTGAGTGTAGTGGTAGACGTCAATATACTCTATATTATCTTTTTTAAAGATTCTTTTCATGACGAACTAAAGTTAAACTAGGTATCCTTTCAAGTTAAAGACAAACACCTTTATTGATATGTATAATCATTTGTGTGCATGTAAGAAAGATTTTCTATTAGATTTAATTGGCTATTGGCCCATTTAAATTAATTAATCAAATGAATTTCAAGGCTGATGGAATGCTAAAAATTATGGTGTTTAATTCATCGTAGATAACCAAGAGAAGTTGAATGGTTTTTTGAGAAGTAATCCAGGATTGATCAACAAATCGGTAACCTACATCAATTACATCTAATTGATGATTAGTTGACGGTAGTATAGTGGAGGATGATTGAGACAATCAATTTCTCAATTTCTTTTTTCCTATTCCATGAGTTGCTTCCTCTTCATCTTGCTTTTTTTTTCTATAAAAGGAGAATGTATTTAATCTCCTATGTGCTGTGCTAGAGAGAACAAATACTTTCATCCACTTCCACTTCTATTGTTGCTATGGTGATCCCATCTTAGACAAGTGCGTGCATATCTGTTGGAAGATAGACCTCTGGAAACTAGGGTTTAGCCGTCTCCTTGATCTTGCACCGAGACATGGAAGCCATTTAGGTTTGTAGGGAGTGCATTGCATAGCTGCTCCCTAGTTTTTATGAATACTTCGCCATTTGGTAGTGAGCACAGCAACAGTGGGAATGAGAATGGCTCTGACGGGAACAACAACAGCAGTGGCAACTGTTTTGCTTTCACTACTGTTGCAACATCCTCTTTCTCTATTTATACTTGAAATTGGTTTCTATGTGCAAATGTGAATAAGTGATAGGCATGCTTGATTATACTATCTTCCAATCTTATATTGATTGATTTATGTTTACGTCATCATAGTTTACACTTTTTATTTCTAAATTAAATATTATGGTGAAATGCTGGTATTTCCAACATTTTCTATATGGACAACTTTAAGGGATAGAGTTTGATACAACTTGGTGATGTAGTGTTGATTAACATAAAATTGAGAGGGAAACTCTAGCGATATGCTGGTGAGCCATGGGTGCAGGATTGATGTATGCGTGCGTCCTCAATATAATGGAAAAAAATAAAGTTATTAGAAGTCATAGCACGAGACACAGTTTGAGAGTTATCCATGCAACATAAATCCCCCGTCTTACCATTTTTTCGTTGATGGATGGGCCATGCATCAATGTCACACGAATTTCAGCCCATAGAGGAACAATGCAGGCTGTATGTATCCTGCTTGCTCAATATCAGCCCTCGAATTCTAAAGGGCCGCTATTTTTACGTCTCCCCAGAAGTGCTTCAGAGTTTTTTTAGACGAAGTGCTTCAGGACACTCCGAGTCCGTCCCTTTCAGATGTCACAAAGCTTAAAAAACTCCAAAATTCTCCGTCCTAAAATATAATTATTTTTAAATCTTAATATAGGAGTTATTTTAACTAATATTATTTATAAAAATAATTTATTTTAAATAAAAGTTTGTTTAACTATTAATCTATTAACATTATTTTTACATAATCGATTTTTTGATTTATTTTGTTATTAATAGTTAAAGTTTAAAATGTTTGATTTAGTACTATTTTAAAAGTGTTATATTTTATAACAGAGTAGGAAAAAGCAACGACTTGAAATAGCCAAACTGCTCGTCTGAATTAACCAGAATTTTTTCTCCCATTTCAATTTGTCATCAATCGTTTGTCAGATTTGCATAAACCGTACGATCTAAATCAGTGAAATCTATTTCGTCGTCTTCTGCAAGGTGAGAGGCCAAGATGTCCAAAACGCCAGCAAGGCCTCCAAATTCAGTGCTCAGATCTCCGGCGACGAACTCCCTCACCACGTTGCCCACCTCGATCAGGCTGCACTCCGGCGTCTTCCTCACGCTCCTGCTCCGTATCGCCTTCCTCGTGCTCACCACGTCGCCCCACCGCCTCGCCGCGGCGTACACGTTGGCCAGCATGACGAGGTTGCCCACGTCGTCTGGCTCCAGCTCGACCAGCCGCTCGGCGGCCAACACGGCCGTGTCGACGTCGCCGTGGCTCCGGCAAGCGCTGAGCAAAGAGCCCCACAGCTTCGCGTCGGCGGGCACCGGCATGTCGCGTACCAAGTCCAGCGCGCGCCGGATTTGTCCTGACCGGCTGAGGAGGTCGACGACGCAGCCGTAGTGTTCGACGGCTGGTTCGACGCCGTAGAAATCCTTCATGCGATCGAAGTGGCTCAACCCTTCGTCGACGAGCACGGCGTGGGAGCAGGCTGACAAGAGCCCGACGAAGGTGATGCCATTAGGCCTCACCTTTCCCTCCTTCTCCATCTCGGTGAACAGCCGGACGGCCTCGTGCGCTCTCCGGTGCGCCGCGAGGCCGCTGGTCACCGTGCTCCACGAGATGACGTCCTTCTCGGCCATGCCGTCGAACAGCTGCAGTGCTTGGCCGATGCACCCGCACTTGGCGTTCGTTCTTCTCAGCATCCCGTGCTTGTTGCAGTAGGCGTATATCCATCTGCCTAGCTCCAGAGCTCCCAGCTGGGCACATGCCGGAAACACGGCGACGATGCTCACATCGTCCGGCTCGAAGCCTTGAGTTTGCATTGACCTGAACGCCTCGACGGCGCCGGAGAAGTCCCCAACCGCCGTGTACCCAGAAACCATCGCCGTCCAGGTAACAATGGTCTTGTCGGGCATGGAGTTGAACAATGCCTTTGCATTCCTCATCTTGCCCAGCCTCGCGTGTGCCGATATAAGCGTGTTCCAGGAAACCACGTCCCTCTCCCGCATTCCATCGAACACCTTGTGCGCGAGCCCCAGTTCGCCGGCGCGCGTGTACTGGACTCGCACGGTCGCACCCCGACCTTACCATGTGCGTGTGCACCTGCTTTCTCAGCTCAAGCGCCGCCAGGCTGAAACAAGCCTTGAGCAGGAACGGGTACGTGAACTGGTCGCCGCCGGCGCAACCATCCGAAGGGAATTGGGGGCACCTGAGCATGCGGACGTAGACCGCGACGGAGTCGCGGTGCTGGTGGTTCTGGGCGTACGCCTTGATCATGGCGTTGTGGAGGTGGAGGTTTGGGTCGCGCACCTGGGCGAACACCCGCGCGGCGTGGGCGACGCGGCCGTGGGCGTTGCAGTGGTGGATGATCTGGGTGGCGAGGTAGCTGCTCTGGGAGAGGCACAGCCGCATGACGTGCGCGTGGACGCGAAGGAGGTCGCGGAACGTCACACAGGCGCGGAGCCTCTCCATGACCGCGTCCTCCAGCTGCCGAGGCGCGCTGGAAGACGCCGGCGGCGGCATGGTAGAGGCAGACAAGGTGTTCGACGAATTGGCTGTGCGGTACGTAGGGCACGTGTTGGTGACCAAGGTGCTGTGCTTTCGAGGGAGGTCACAAACTTGATCGTGTTTAGCATCAAACATAAAAATGATGGGTTTAGCTTGACTGCTTAATAGTTGGATTAATCTAGGGTGTAATCCTAGGATAATTTGGGCCTACTTTGGACAAGACAAACTGTTATCTACACAGTCCACTATTTAGCAGCCATTTCTGACAAACGTATTTATGAACTGACGTTAAGTTGTAAGTGGTGTTGATCTATTGTTGGATAGAGACGGTGAGTGTGAAAACTAACACCTGGCCGACATGGGTGGAAAATTGAGTAGTTGTGCGCTTTAAAAAACTAAAAAGAATATTTTTTTAGAAAAAAATAGTACTCTCTCTATAATTAAATGTCGCACTCATTCCATATTTAAATATATGATATTGTTCACGGTCAAACTTTTATAATCAAAAAGTATGAATTAGACATCTAAATTTAAATAATAGATATTTAACACCCTTAACTTTTTAATCGAGACAAATTATCCCTAACTCAAATCAGAATGTTTTTAGATATACATGATGCACACGTAATGGTCGAGTCAGGAAAAAAAGACCCACATGTTGTATGTCTCATCATTCTCTCCCTATCTGAGCCAAAAAAAAAGGAACACCATGGTGAAGTAGGTGAATGGTGTACCTGTTCCGTCGAAGTTGTCAACGTTGTGGGCGTCCGGTTGCCTTGTAGGAGTGCTTCTTGAGGTCCATGAGTGGCGAGCCTCCTCGTCGGCCCTGGCACCTGGTTTTGCCAAGGGGAGAAGGTAGCCTCTTTGCCAGCAGCGGTGGTACAAAAGTGGCCCTGCAAGCTGGATCTGTCCTTTCTCCCTCCATTGCAGCCAGATCCACCATCAGCCTGAGCTCTATGTCTGTCCTTTACTATCGGTCGTATGCCTCGATCCTCTACCGTCACTCTAAAAAGAGCTTGATATCTACCTTTGCTGCCCTCTCAGAGCGAGCTCGAGCTTGGCCATAGCCTACTATCTCCACTAGCCTCCATGAGGGGAGCTCAAGCTCGGTTTCCTCCTCGACGGGCAGATGGGTCATCATGCCACGTCGCATCTACCCCGCCACCTCTTTCTCTGTGCAGCTATGATAGCTGCATTCAGGATAGCCGAGGGTTACCTCGCCATCATGCCATCTTGCCTTTAGCTATTGCCCTAAGGAGATCTCAAGCTACGCCACTAGCTTCCTCTTTGAATGAGCTCCGACTCTACCACCTCCAACGACCTTCTTGAGCGAGCTCACCTTTGCTAGTGGTGGCCGCCTATAGATCAAATTTCGCCTCTACCATGAGCTATGCATGAATCCACGACCACCACATGCTCTACCTCCGCCCGTCTACTCTAGTGCCCTCTTCCAGCTAATACCCCTTGCCTAAGCCTCCATCGCTAACCACCACCCTCATCCTAAGTCTCACCTCCAACTATCTCTGCCATTGGTCACCGTCCCCATCTCAAGCTTGGCTCCACCGCTAGCCGTCGTCCTTGTTCCTAGCCTTCAGCCTCCAAATGAGAGATAGAGAGATAGAGAGAGGGAGAGGTGATAAATATGATGTGTGGGTTTTATGAATTTTTTTAATTCCTATTTTGTTGATTGGATACCATGTCGGCGCCATGTGTGCCAGTTCGAGCCAAAATCACCCAAAACATTGCTCGAGAGGGTTATTTATCTGGTATAAAAAGTTTAGGGTGTAAAATGTAGTATTTGAATTGGGAGGGTGAATTGGATGACCGCAATAGTTCGGAGGTTAATTCAAACTTTTTCAAAAAAAAGGGTTAGCTTTTCTTTATAAGTGCTTCACAATATAATTTTATTAGATATTGTCATTATATTCTAATAGAATAATAGTGGTTAAGTGTTTATATCAAAGACCAAATAAAACCAACAATAATGTTATATATTTAAATACGGAGGCAGAATTAAACTTTGAAGTTTGAACCAAAGCTTATCTAGCACACCAAACTTTGCAGTGTTGTTCTTGTAACTTTCAAAAAAATTTTGCAAGGTGGTTTTTGCTACATAACATACATACATACGACCAATTTTTCCTATGAGATGTATAACGGAGACTTAAGACCAGTAAACGTTGGTTCAACAGAATACTTTTTTAAGAACGTCATGCTGACGTTAACAGGATACTTAGGTACTAAATATGATATATGTGACAAACCTGGTACAGGTATAAAGGTGATATAGAAGCAGGTATATAAGGCATCATAAGTGTCAGATTTAGTATCTAGATAATATGTAATGCCATTATAACGTTAGCAACATAAATTATCTTGTTTCAACAGTACACCATGCTGTAGTATTTTGACTTCATTATGCTGTATATATGCACTACTGCAAACCTCCTCATGTTCAAAACCATCATCTATGTGGACATGCACATCCATGCCACGTTATGGTTTTATTATCTCTTCTCTATCAGGCTTTAGCGCGCCGTATCTAGGTATATTTGTATCCATATATAGTATTAATTTGTGCTATCTCCTGACACCTCTAACCATTAACGAATTGGATGTATAGGAGGAGGGGGGAGCTTACAGTCGCACAAGCTGAGCATAGACCTGGGCGGGGTTCTAAGACTAAAGGCCCATGGAGGTGTGCAGGCCTTCACAACTGTGACACCCAAACTAGTCTAGGGTAGCCTAAGCTTTGGGCTATTTCTTTTGGTCCATTCTTGAATTATCGATAGGCCAATAGTCGTCATGAATAAGTGAAGCTGAGCTGAATGCCACCTAGCAATACAAAAAAAAATCTTACTCCAAGGTGTATTTCGATTTTAGTAAGTCAAACTTTAAAAAAATTAACCAATTAGTAAACTTACAAATATATTTAACAATAAATTTATACCTGATAATACTTTCACACAATGTGGAAAATATTCTATAAGAAATTCCTTCCCTTCTAAATTATTTATTATTTTAGGTTTATCCTAAGTGTTTGAACATCAATTTCTATAAATTTAAATATTTTAACATCATAAGATTTATATTTTTAGATTCATCATAAAAATATCTCAATACTATTATATAATTCATATATTGTTAAATCACACGGATTTCTAAAACTAATGGTAAAAATAAACATTCTTAACTTATTATAAATAAAAGATAAGTAATTTGAAATGGAGGTGCGACTTAAAAAATGAACCGAGAGAGTTTGTTAGTGTAAAAAGGCATCATACGATAATGCAACTATATAAAAGTATGGAGAGAGCGGGTACTACATATTCACATCTCGCCTCGCCTCTACAGAAAGAATGAGGGAAAGCTGCTTAACAAAAAAAGAGTGAACAACAAAAGGAGTACACTGCTACAGACCAACTGAGCGCTGCCCTATGTTAGGAAAAAAAATCCAGCACTGATAGGCATGTTGCGCCCTACCCACCCAGCCTGCATGCTCTACGGACAAGAACCGGCATGATGATTCCACATCAATACCGATTCATTTAAAAAACTGACATTAATAGTATCTCATTTAAAAAAAACATCGCTGATGTATGGGACATCAGTCCTAATTAAAAATGAACTGGCACTCATCTACATCGAGCCAAGCACAAGCCAAATACAACCAATCAATAGAATATTTTATTGATCAAGGCAACAAGGCCAACGCGCGTCTTCTCAAAACTCTCTTGATTCCTCTTGTCTCTCTTGCTCTCTCCATCTTCCTTTCGTTCTCCCTTCACGCCCCCTATTCCTCTCGCTATTCCCTCCTTATCGCTAGTGTTGTGCCTCCTCACTACCGGTCGTCGCCGCTAAAAGTACATCTAAGGCCCTTTAGTGGGTTTTGACTAATTGATGATAAATAATTAAGTGACTAATATAATTATTGAATAAATGGGCATGCATTAGGTCTTAAAGTAAGTAAAGACAACTCTCTCAAAGTAAAAGAGTAAGAAATTCAGACAAAGTTTAAAAAGATAGAAAATCAAGTTGGCCCAAAGTTGTAAGAGTCGAACAGTCCAGTGCGGCACCGATAAATCCGGGTCTAGCAAGGACCAGACAGTTCTAGAACCATCGGACAATCTGGGTGAAGACATGTGATAAAGCTTA
This sequence comes from Oryza coarctata, assembly GCA_030770085.1. Lineage (NCBI taxonomy): Eukaryota > Viridiplantae > Streptophyta > Magnoliopsida > Poales > Poaceae > Oryza > Oryza coarctata. Next base: position 15,746,483 of record CM061471.1, read on the forward strand.
ATGAACAAGTGATTCTAGACCATAGAACAAGAGGGTGCCGAATAGTCCAATATGATACCGGACTATCTGACAAGTTATGGAGTGGCCAAACAATGGCTTGACAGATGTTTAGAGAAGCAATGGACCAGACAGTCTGAGTATTACTGGACAATTTGAGAAACATCACTATCGGATAGTCTTGGAGCCATCGGATTTTTTTAGCCCTTTATAGTGCAACAGCTAGTGGGTGAATGACCATTGAAAAAGCATAAATAGCTAAAAGTCCGACCCAGTACTGGATCGTCCGACCCTATACAAAATCTAACAGACTCTATGCAACAGTAAGAAATAGCTAGTATAGGAGTTAGGGCTATAAATAGGCGATGCTATGGACTCACTTTAAGACTTTTGGACGCACTTTCACCCTGAGCAAGCCAAGAAAGTGTCCAGGAGCATTGAGAGCAAATTGAAGATCAATTGTGTTAGAGTTTAGTCTTGAGTGTTCTTATGTTCTTGTTTAAAAAGCTAAACTCTCTCCCAACTCTCTGTGTGTGCTCTAAAGCTTATGAGTTGTTAGTGGGTTTAGTTGAGAGTGTGTGGAAGTAAAGAGTTATAATCTTAGAGAAACCAAGGTGTGTGATATGCCTAGAAAACTTTGTGAAGATTCTATCTCGCCTCCAAAAGGAAAGAGGTGATTTGAATGGAAGCCAAAGTTCATCTTAGTAGGTGCTTAGTAGAGCAAGTTTTGTCAAAGATTGTAGCTCATCGTCCAAGCTTAGGACCTTAGTGGTTGTTTAGAGACAGAGGTAGGCCTTATGGTTGCTTGGAGACCGAAGCCACACCGAAGTTTGCTTGGAGGGGAAAACGGTTAATCGAGATTTGGCTCTTTAAAGCTTCTCAACAGAGATATAGGATTGATTGAATCCAAAGTTTGGTAAACAAATCGGTATTTCCTTTCTTTTTTTTACTTTGTATTTATCGCTTTCTATTTTGTGCTTGCAGTATCTTTGCTTGCTTATTTAATTTTATCTATCACTAGCTTGCTCTTATAAAAATTGTTCTTGTGTAGTCTTTCTAGTTTGCATCCTATTATATTGCATAAGTTAAATTTTCTGTGTTGACTGAATTATCCAACAATAGTTGGATTGTTTGGGCCACTACTATTTTTCTCTATCGTTTGCACTGGTCGGATTGTCATACAATTGTCGTACTGTCCGTCTTTCTCTATAGTTGGATTGTTTGACACGGGATCAGATTGTCTAGTTAGGTCTAATTCCACCATAAGTTTTTGAAATTTTAGGGAACAACTATTCATCCCCTCTTGGCGACTTATATGATCCTAAAGGCTCCTTCACTGCTAGACCGGTTCCCTCCTCCCTCAGCTTGTCTCTGATACCACCTGCCCCCTATTCCTCTCTCTCCCCTCCTCGCTGTCGGTCGGCGCCGATGGGCCACTTCTCTCTTGTCTCACCCTCTTCCTACAGGGGAGTCCCTAGTACCACATGCCCCTTAGTCCCCTCTCTCTCTTCGTCTAGATCAAGCACTAGGAGGGGAGGCCGGTTAATGAGGAGAAGGCGGCGTTGGAGGGAAGAAGGAGAAGGTAGTGCCAAGAGGAAGAAGAAGATGATGACGCTGGGTGAAAGAAGGGGGAGACAGAGAAGGAATTGCCGTGCTAGGGGCCTCCTGCTTGGATTTGGACACTGGGTGGACGACGACGGCTCCGCTAGGATGGCGACAGTGAGTCTGACCTGTTGATATCTTGAATGTGTAATGTTGTTCTCAATAACGGGATTGATTAGTCTTGAATATGTCCCTATCAATGTAATACTATGATTTGTCAATATAATGCTGCTCTTAATCTGTTATTGAATAAGATTGATTGGGGGATTGAATGGGATTGATTAGGAATATGGATGTGGCTGCCGATCTTTCGAGACTGGCTCGATTTGATATGTTATTGAATGGGATTGATTGAGATATGAATGTAGACGCAAATCTTTGAGCCATCCTCCTATTTTTTTAATCGTGGAGGCACATTAGTACTGGTTTCTTAACAGGACTGATGCCATCCCCTAGTCGGTTGAAACCGTTTTTAACATAAACTGATGATGATTTTTATAGCAGTGAAACAAGCTAGCATGTTTCTTTTCTTCCATATTCTTGACTCCCATGTTTACCTCCATGACGCCAACTTTCACCAAAAGGCGGATTATATTCCCCATCCAGATCCAATTTGGCACCCTAAACAAGGTATCCGATGCCATAATATCACCGGAATGGTGCTCCAAGCCGGTCAATTATCCTCGGTGCCAAAGGATCGATAAGCTCGTGATCGTGATGACCTCCGTTGAAACGATGAGGTTGCCATGCCGCTGCCGGCGAGAGAGGACACGGTGAGTGAGTCGCCTTTGCCCTCTCGCTTTGTTGCGCCGATCAATCATGCCCGCTTTGCGGGATTCCACGGAGTGAAGCTTTTGGGAAAAGATGTGGCCACATTTCCAGCGTTCTTGTGGCTCGCGGCAAAGCGGCACAGGGCACCCGGATTCCAGGTTCCAGCTGATGTGCACGCTTGCTTCCAAGCTAAAGTCGACGGATCAAAACTGAAAACTCAGTTCGGGCTCAAGAAAGCGTGCTTAGCTTTGGACTCATGGCTTTTGCATGCATGCATCTTCAAATGGCAAACTACGTGTTAGGGAGGGAAAAATTAGGCTTATGACGTTGTGTTTTCCGTTTGCAGGTAGTAGTGTTTCTTCCAGTTTCTGTACTGTATCCGTGGTTTCCATCCAGGTATCTCTATGCCTCCCTTTTCAAAAAGATTTTTTTTTCTAAAGTAGATTCTTATCTTTCATAAATTTTGACCAACTTTTTCAAGCCTGATCAAAAGATTTTCAGGGAAGAATGTATTGATATTCTTAGTGGCATTAGTTAGTTGCCCCAAATATAGGACAAAATTTGTTAAATTTTAAGTTATAACTACTCCACTTATCAGTAACCTTTCACTTTAATTTTGCAATTTTTGCTCCTCGAAACAAATCAAAACAGCTGTTTGCTCGGCCACACCATCAATATGATATTCATAATTTACCATTTAAAGAAAAAAAGAAGATAATTTTTTTTACTATTTTCCCATTCTTTTCATCAACTTCTTTTCAAATTGACATTTATATTTTTCTCCCCCCAAAAATATAATTTATGTTTCAATTCAAATTTGTTGTTAAATTTGTTGGAGGAAATGATCGGTAGCTAGAAACCACCAATTCAGTGAAATAGTGTAAACCAATTGATAAAACATTTATGAGGTTTTTTAATAAAATACTCTAATATTTTCATACATAAGAAAAGTATTTTTATACAACCATGTAATGTTCATCCAAATTAAATTCGTTCTTGGGTTTAAAAGTAAAAGTCAACTGTATTGCATCTGCATATTTATTGGACAAATGCAGAGTCAAGGCATGTGATCTTAATCAATACATGTCACTTAAAAAATTATACTCTTACAATAGTTGAGATAACAAGGTCTCATGCACCAAAATAAAATTTTATTGCCTTTCTTTTCTTTTCTTAACCCCAATTCAACAAAAATTTCTTTAATTAATGCTAAGAATCAACTCTAAACCGATATCATATGTAACAATGATTGTTTTCCCTTTCTCTCCTCTCTCGCTTTCATACAACTAAATTTGCTTATATGGTAACGGAGAGAGCCCACTTCTTAGACACCCTCGAGATTGTGGGCACATGCATGCTCATTTAGGGCTAGTTCCTTTGTGAGTTTAGATAAGGTGTTTTGGTGATAAAATGAGATAAACTATTAGCATTTGATTAATTAAGTATTAATTATTATAAATTTGAAAAATAAGTTTATTTGATTTTTAAAGAAACATATATATATATATATATAATTTAAAAATATACTAAAGCGTGCTAATAGAAAATAAGAAAATTGCTCCCGTGAAACTCACAAACGAACTGAGCCTTAATGTAAAATTGGTGGATATTAGTGCCAAATATAGGGTTTTGAATCTTGATGTTTTAGGTGCATAACTGCACCACTTATCATTTGCCACCTTCACGGAAATGTTTTAGTTAGATACTCCTATTTTGAATTTCACATATTCCATTCTGTTTAAGTATGGAATTGAAAGCATTAAGCCTTGGATGAGAATTAGAATTGTTAAGTTGTAAGATCGATTTTTGTTCACGGGTTAGCTGAAAAACACACACTGAAACAAATCGTTCTCAACTTTGCTAATGTTTATTCTCTTCCAAATATTTTGAAGTTCCTACCCAATTATTTTTCTCCGAGCAAAGGACCTTAGCTATGCTACCTTAGCTAGCAGGACAGGCCAGAGGTGTTCCCGGATGTGGTGCGGATCCTCAAGGACGCCGCATCGCCGGCGGCAATCCGTTGCCTGCCGCGGCAGTGCAGGTACGAGGGCGACCCGCCCGGTCGTCGATGGTCCGGGCAGGCGCCGTCCCCGCGCTCGCGCTGGCCGTCGCGGCCGCGCCTACGGCCGTGGCGGAGTCCGCCCTGGGGCTACTAGTAGAGGCCGCCCGCTGCAGCGATGGCAAAGCAGCCATCGGCGCCGACGCGGCGGAGGTAGCTGCAGCCGTGATGGGGCGGATGATATGGGTTGGACCGGTGGGGCGCGAGTCCGCCGTGGCAATGCTGTGGCTGTCCTGCTGCGCGGGGGGCGGCGACCGGAGGATGAAAGAGGCAGTGGCATCCGCGCCGGAGGCCGTGGGGAAGCTGCTCGTTGTGATGCAAGGGGATTGCTCGCCATCGACGTCTCGGATGGCCGGCGAGCTGCTCCGGGCGGTGAGGATGGAGCAGGAAAGGAAGGGCCTCGCCGCCGCCTACGACAGCCGCACCATCCATGTCATGCCTTACTGAAACCAATCACACCTTGTACTCCACTCGTGTAATTTACTAAGCTAACCCCTAGCCGTAATGCCGTGCAAAATCACTACTCGGGGTTGTTATAAATTTAGCGCGATTTAGGGCATCATCTGCTTGCAAAAATATATATGCTGCTTCCGTTCGAGCAAAGAAAAACCGCTGTAGAGACTCGAATAACAACAAGTGCTTGATGGCACATACGTACCAATTTTTTGGCAAGATAGTCACACCAACCACTAAGACAATATCGTTCGAACCTGTGAGGCTGTGACTGCAAATTTGCACGAGCAACAGAGTTTTTTTTGTCTCCTACTGACGGTGCTGTCTATCATAATTTTGCGTGCTTTGCGGAGTATAAATTGATAGTAACCGCCATTGGAAGCGGAAGACGGAACGAGTCAACTGAAAATCTATTATTGACAGTAAACGCCGTGAAGAGCAGTTTATATGTCAGAACAAAAGGTGCATGTTTCTGTTGCTGTGAGATCAAAAATCTGGTTTGGTCAGAGTGCACCACGCGCAACTACCCCAATCTGATCCGATTCGAGCTTCCGTTCCGAATCGTAAGCTCCAGATTCTAATGCAACCCCGACACGACTAGGAGTCCCCTTCCTTGATCATATCAAAAGGAGCAGTCTTTATAAGGGTAAGTAAACCTAAAGGCGTAGATTCGATGCGTACGCGATTGATTTGCTCCTCTCATAGCCGCATTGTTCGCTTGGCCGCCGTCGGTGCCGCGACAACAGGGAGGTGGGACAAAGCAAGATGACGTCGCCCTGGCTGCTCTTCGATCTCAACGAGCTGCCACCGGATGAGGACATCGAAGACGATGCGGTGACGACTTGCGAGGACTCGCAGCCGCATCTGGATATCGACGGCCACGACATGAAGACGCTCTCCCCGACCGTTTCAGTGCGGTCGTCGTCGGAGAATTGGGCATCGCGCGATTACTGCTCTCACATGCCACGACGGGACAAGCCGCCCTCCGTGACCCGCGACGACTACGGCGAGGATTCGGGAACGTCCCACGGCGGGTGCCGCGGCGCCGGATCCCCTTCCACGCGCCACTACGAACAGCGCAGGAGAAGCCGTCCCTATGCAAGGGAAGGAGCTCCCCGGATGAACCCGCGGAGGCAGCGGCCAAGGCGGCAGGGGTACAACGCCCACGATCAACGGCAGCTAGTGTACAATGGCCACGATCAACGGCAGCAGGTAAACAACTACTCCCATATTCAAAGGCAGGTGTACGGCAATGGCCAGGATCAATGGTTGCAGTTGAACAACGGCCGTGATCAAAGGCATCAGGTGTACAACAACGACCATGATCAAAGGCAGCAGGTGTACAACGACGGCCAGGATCAACGGCGGCAGGGGCATCACGGTTACAGGAGGCCGGACGGCTATAAAGGTGGTCAGGGGCAGCTGCAATATGGCTACTCGGCGCCGAATCGGCAACGGCAGCAAAAGCCGCAGGGCTATTCTTCCAGCAGGCCGTCCGCCGGACAATACGTCGTCGAGTATCCCTACGGTGGTGATCGGCATATTCCGGCGAAAACAACCCTCGAACGCTGCTGGATACCAGCAGCACAGGGAGCCGTCCGGTGGACAGCAGCGACACGTTAAGCCGTACCACCCGTACGCACGGGGCGCCGACGCTTCAGACCACAGGATCAACACCGGGAAGCAAGCCAAGCACGAGCACCCGGAGCAGCAGCAGCAGCACCGGGCCTACCAAAAACACCAGCGCAACACGCAGAGCACGAAAGGAGGACCTATTCGTCGCCGATAATATTACGGGGACCTGTATAACAGAGCCCACTCCGGCCCAATTCGTTCGAAAAGACAGAAATCTACAGCTCCCATGGCAACTTTATTGCCGGAGTTTATGTCGGGTGCCCGTTTAGCAATGAATCTTCATCGGCTAGTTTGAAAGATTTTGTGTTTTCAGGTCGGCCCACGTTTCTGATCGATCCAGCCCACCCGAGTCGGCTGCCTGATGAGCACCCTTCGGTGCACGCCGCGTCGGTGCCACCAACTCACCATCGTAGGTGTGGCTGCATGCGTGAGAGGAGAGGCGAGGCCTGGACGACGGCCCATGCATGTGTGGGCGCGTCGCGTTGATGGCATTGGTAATTGGTATCCCCGTCCGATCAAGCCGTCAAGCGAGCTAGCGCCGCGGTCTCACCAGCGGTGGTACTCCGCGTGCGAGCGCCACAAACCGTGGCCCCGGCCGCACCGGTGCCACCACACCAACCGCACGAATGGGCAGCGCGCGCGGTCGCCCGAGCACATGCCCATAGTCCACCCGGTGATCTCTCGTGTTGCATTATTCGCGCGCGCTATGATCAGATCATATCATCGCAGTCGTCGGCAATTCAACGGATGGTCCTTGTATTACATCGGCTGATCCAGGAAACTAGCTACAGGCAGCAGCATGTACGGGCGCTCCTAGGTCCTCGTACTGCCAGCTTCCCGATCATGGTAGCTGCGCGCGAGATCGTCAACGCTGCTAGCTGCGTCTAACAATTCTGTAATCATCACGTCGTCATTGCTGTTCTGGGGTTGTGTCGACCGCCCGACCGATGGATGAGCCGTTTAGGCCCGGTGTTTGCCTAGCTAGCTTGATTCCCTCTTAAGGAAAGAGGCTGACGTCGTAGTCTGAGACGTCACCCCTAGCCATGATTTATCTTGTGACAATGAGAAGAACATTTTTTTTCTGTTTCTTTCTTGCAAAGTTAATCTTCCCTGTGTAAGGCATGTGTAGTACACAAGAGTTTTGTTAGCTCTGGCAAGCAAACGGCTTAATTAATAGTAAGTACTAGAACCTTCTCGAAACTATTATCACCGACCACCGACTTGGTTTGTGGGACCAAAAAATGGCTTTGACGATGTGTTGGTACTCCATAGAGGCCCGGACTGGAAAATGGACAAATACCCCCAAACGCTCTCATCTGAGATTGGTAAGCACTAAGCATGCATGAAGCGATGAAGAAGAGAAACCTTTTCGTCTTTCTAGAAAAAAAGGAGACATCTCTCCCCACTTACATTGAAAACGACACACGCATGGTTTAGATACATCCGGGTGGGTTCACCCGCACAAAACAGAACATAACATCCAATATTACAAGCAACTACCGGTTGATCTCTCGGCAACTGAGTAACAGGCCAAGTTGTGAGAGGAGTCCACCCCGTCCCCCTAGCCGTCCTTAACAATCTAAGGGCTATGTTTGAGAGAAGTGGAAAAGAAAAAGATAGATAAATAAAATAAGATGATATATTATTATATAATTAATTAAGCATTAATTAATTTTAATTTTAATATGATTTTAAAGTAACTTTTATAGAAAATTTTTTCACATAAAATATACCGTTTAACACTTTAAAAAATGCACTTGCAAAAAAACGAGTAACATTTTCTTTTTCTTCCAACCTAGCCTAAGGCCTAGTGTAAAATATAAAATAATGTCTTATATTTATAAATTACTAATAAAGAAGTTGCACAATAGACAAGGAAGGTTATTCCTATTTTTCATTTACAATATATTATAATAGATATATACTATCATTACTTTGTGCTTGACCAGCATCATAGCTGGTGACTCTCCAACCACATTGGAGGAAGCTAGCATCAATTTAATACTTCTCTCTTTAGTTATGTCCCGCTATCCAATGAGCAAGAATTGTTCATGACCAACAATAACAAGGGCTATGTTGTCAAAGAAGCGGAATCACTGCACCAATTCAGTTTTTCTTACTAATTAGAAAATGAAATACTTATTGCTTGGAACACTTATTCACATCGTTCTCATAAAGTGCAGTTCTTTAAGCTAGCCATGATTATCATGGAATACTTGTCAGAACTAAGAAAAAAAATCTTGTTCAAGTGGTATCGCTTTAATACCAATTGAATGTTCGTCTATTCGCTTTGGTGCCAACTGAACGCGTCTTAATGATTGTAGATATCAGTAGAGGGGAGGAGGTGAATAAGCGTTTTCTATAGTTATAAAAACTTATAATGGAAATTAGAATCAACTGGACAGTCCGATACCACGACGGATAATCTGACAACACTCAGTATTAGATAGTATGACTGCATCAGACAATCCGATCAAACACAGAGAAAACATGAATTCATCTACTAGAGTATAGACATGAATAGTTTGGTACTATGTGGATAGTCCAACAACACTTAGTGTCGGACAGTTCGACCACTATAGAACAATTCAACCCTATACAAATAATATTAAATTTATAGCAAGATAGAGCACTTTACACACTAGTTTTAGACTAGAGTTAGTAGGTGATCAATAAGATATAAGCATGCAATAATAGATCACCTAATAGCTCAACATGAAAGTAATAAGTGCAAAGTAAAGAGAGAGAAGACATTGATTTATTTATCGAAGTTCGGGTCCAACTGATTCTACATCTCCGTTGAGGAGCTTCGAAGAGCCAAGTCTTAATGATCCTTTTCCTTTCCAAGTTTTTCCCTTCGATGTTGGCTTAGTCTCTTGAAGCAACTACCAAGAGCAAGTTCATGGTCCAAGCACCCCCTAGGTCCAAAGCTCGGACGCCACACAACTTCTATTTGGTGATGCTTGCTTTATCAAGAACTCACCGAGATTAATCTTGGCTTCTACTATAACCTCTTCTCTTCCTTGGTTGCTCGTGGGCTTCTCCTTCTCCTTCTCCTCCTCTCACAACGTGCTCAAGTTATCCAACTTGAAGCATATCAACTCTACACCACTTTCAAAGCCTTTCTCTAGCAACATACAAGCTCTACCACATCTTGAGATGGATGGAAATCAACTAGCCTTCTTACAATGGGCAAGAACACTCTCTCAAGACTAAACTACCCCTTTTTGGTTCTTCAATTAGCTCTAAGAGCTCTTGGACATGTACTTGACTTGCTTAGGTAGAAGATGGTCCAAAAGTCTTAAAATAACCCCATGGCACCAGGTATATATAGCCTCAACCTCTCCAATCAGTCGTTTCTTTCTGTTGCTCAAAATCTGCAAAACTTGCATAGGGTTGGAAAATCTGCCACTAGGTCGGACAATCTAGCTCTTCTTCACTTTTTAACGATCAATGAAAACTAACTGTTGGGTTGTAAATCATTAGACAGTATGACCTATCAAATTGTTCAATAACTCAACACTTCCCCAGACAATCTTGTGCCACGCTAAATTGCCTAGCTCTACCAAACTTTGCTGTCCACCCCTAGACAAAGCCTTGCCTAGATAGTCGAACTATTCCAAACTGTCCGGCCTTTACTTTTGCATCTCATGGCTGGCTCGAACACGGGCTTGCTTGGAAAGTCCAACTCCTCTTGGACTGTCTGGCACTTATAGCTCTACTAGCCAATCCAACTGCTTCAGGATTTTTCGATCCAGTGCTTCTCTATGGTAATCTTGATCTTCTTCTTTCTAAGTTTTGCCCCTTTAGTTTCTTCTTCAATGAAGATTAATCCTTAGCAACTTATGACTTCTCATGGCCTTGATTGGTCTGTCGATGTTGCATCAAGCACTCGCTCCTTGACCATTACATTGATTCCTTCAACACAAGACACTCGCTTGATCCTCCCATGCATGATGATCCATTGCGCAGCTAAGTCTTGCCAATTCTTCATCGGAACTTTCATCTTTCGTCAATTATAGTCTTGTATCACAATGAAATCTCATCGTATTCTTTCTTCTTCATGTTCGTCATAATCTCTTCATCAGACTAATCTCCTACTTATATACTCAATAAGCATATTAGTCCCTTAATCGTTTGTCATCAATTAGTCAAAATCCACTAGGGGATTAGATGCTTTTTCACTAGTTGAATCAATGAAGTGGAGTGGGAGAAATTTGTAAAACCAGAGTGAAGAGATCCGAAACATATTTGAACGCATTGACACATATTGAAAAATACAATTTTAGGTGCCCTTAATTTTTGGATTCTTGTGCGGTTGCTCAACTTGCATGTGTCAAGGGATGGGCATGTGTCCCCCATATACGCACCTTCCTAAAAACAAGGCATGAGGGGGGAGGGGGGAGTTCCATAAGTTTGGATCAGTCTTGTGTCTCGCCAACATCCTGTAAAAGGAGAAAAGACCCACATGGCCCATATTAGTAAAACAAGGATGTGATTATGTGTTGGGCGCTCGATAAGATAGCAAAAATTGGGTGGCCAACCCCACTGTTGCATGTTGCCACCACTAGCCATGCAAGCCCCATGCTGTGACACTTTCCTCCATAACTTCTTAAACCAACCTTCAAAGAATTTTTTCTTCTAAGTTACTTATCCGATTTGCAATCTAATTACATCAATATATTCATTGTAATGAAATCTTTATAATTAAATCTCATATGAGTATATTTGATAAAAATATAACTATATTCATAATTAAATCATTTTTATATATGGCATGAAACATCGAGTTGTCATAGTTGAAACAACACAAAATAATTACTGAAACATTTAAAGAACATCCACGAAACATTTGCAAATGAACTAGTAAAACATAAAAAAACAACTTATTGAAACAATCAAAATAACACCATGTGCAATAATAAAAAAGATTATTGTAACACAAAAACATAAAATATGCAACAAAGATGCATTCTAGTTGAAACCATTTCTTCTCACATATGAAACATTGAATTTCACCAGTTGAAACATATATATATATATATATATATATATATATATATATATATATTAAAATATGATTGTATGAGATCTTGTTGTAAAGATTTAAATGTAACGAAAACCATAGTGTAATTATGTCGTAGATTGTATATGTAGTTTAAAATAAAATTTATTTTAAAGATAGCTAAAAGAGTAAAATAAAATGCTTTAGTGCATACGGTGGAGTAAAATAAACATGGGCAAGTACCAACCATACTTAGCAAGTCACCACTACAGAATACTTTAGTGCACACGGTGGAGCAAAGGATGACTTGATTTGTTTGCATAAAACTATCTTTCACAAATCAGCTCACAAACAGTTTTAGCTGAAAATAACATTAAGTTCAAGTGGTTTAATCATCAATGAGAGCTACATCCCCCTCCCCAAGCTTCCTCTTGGTTTGGTTTACCCTCATGTTCTATTTGTCACATTATCACCAATTCTGACCTTCTTGCATGTCGGGCAAGTCCACATATCCTTTTCCAAACCTATCTAAGTAAGATTATAACTTTTGAGACTAGTTAAGAGTAGTACAACTTTTGAGACTAGTCAAGAGTAGTACAAGTCTCAGTGCTCCTTTAATCACGAGCATGACTATTTAAATTGATATATTTTAATTCTACTATAGTGGATGTAGGATTTATCTACACTCCGTGATGCACCCAACACATAAAACTTGTCATGGCCTAGTCTTTTGATTTCCCTCACATTGCCGCACCTGCTACATGGACTATGAACTCTCATGCATCTCTAGCACCCAATTACCTTGAGCATAGTGGTGATAGGAGTCCTAGAACCTGTGATATCTAGGCATTACATTATATAATTATCATTGGGGTGCATTTTAAGTTTGATGTCATTAACTACAACACTTTGGCACGACATTGTATAATTCAAGTGCAGAACCAACTGTGTTTGGGGTATCATCCTACTTGGGTCACCTAATCCTCCAGGTCTATACCCATTTGAGAAATGCAGTTGTACTCCGATCGTTTCCTACCTTCCTTCTTGACTTAGTCCTTAACTAACTAGGGTTTGTGCTAATCTTTATATAGAACTACCCAACGAATCTATGCTGCCCTAGTCGAAATCAATTTTTTCAATAGTTTTGGGTTTTCGCAAATGGTGTGAATTTTTCCCCAAGATGGCATATAGCGTCTCCTCCTGCATCTCAACAATCGTCCATACATTGGTACATCCAAGCGTGTAGTAATAATATAAGCTTAAGCATGTTTTAGGTTCGTATGTTATAATTAGCATGCAATTTTAGTTGCAAATAAATTATTTCATAATATTGGATCAACATGCTCGAGGAGGAGGGCATAGTGACTTACCTTGATTAGTTGACTATTGTGGTCTTGTCTTCGCACATATAACCTGCTTAGCAAATGTGTGATCAATCTCATGTCCTTACAGTCTAAATGGTAAGGCATAAATCCTAGCAAAAGATAAAAATGATAAACCAGTGTCATTGGGTAAGTCTCAATTTTACAAGAATTTTGGTAGACTTTTGTCAAAATCCGATTTAAAATGGTTGAGTTATAGCTTTCTAAATATTCAATTTGAAATAAATCAAATAAAATGCAAAATCCCATTGTGCTGCTATTTTCCTTTTTCTGCCCGAATTATTTTTCTTAGGGAAAAGGGTTAGTTTCACTAACAAGTGGGTCCCACATCATTTTTATTAGTAAAGAGAGGGAAGGGAGTAGAGTGGGAATGTGGTGCAAAAGGAAGTAGAGAGGGAATGGTGGTGGCTTCTCACCATTTGGTAGCCGAGGAGTGGCACACCGAGGTGGTGAGTGGCAAAACAATGGGTGTTGAGGTAATGGTTGGGAATGGTCGAGCTCACGGTTTGTCCTCGCTCCACGATAGCAAAATTATGGCGGCTTCGTGCTATTTGTCCTTGTGCTCCCTGTGGCAATGGAACGACAGTGTAGTTCACGTGAAGTTTGTCAAGCTTGTTGTTCATCTACATAGTGTCGGCTCTTGTTTGTCATTCATCCCTAGCGCTTGCCGGCCGGCTTTGTCCTTGGTGCCACCTCGGAGGGTAGCTCAGAGCGGCTCAATGAAGTATGGAGGAGTGGGGACGATGTGAGCATGGTGTTGACAGTAGAGTCGAGGCAAAGGAGGTTAGGTGTGCCCGCTGGCTTGATTTACAGGCGGGCTCCCTGCCTCGGGCTTGCATGAGCAGGGTGGCAAGCAACGGCTGATATGGGCAGGGCAAGAAGTCACCACACCATTAAGGGCAACATGCTTGCCTTTGCCGAATCCCGTGGTGGCATGAACATGATAGGCATGGTGGATTGGGGAAAGGGGGTTGATGGGGAGAATACAACGAGAAAGAGGAGAGCTTCAATTCTTTGGCTAGTGTATGGCGGTAGGAGGGAGGCAGGATGAAGGGAAAACAATGGAGGCCGCGGTGCTAGTCCATTTGTTGGCTAAGTACGTGGCAATGCCGGATAAGGGTGATGGCTGTAGACATCATCCTTATGTAGCAGCAGTGAGTTACCGTTGCCCCGATGTTGGTGACACTAGCCGTGCAAATGGCCAAAAAAGGCAGGGAATAGGAGAGAGTGGTGCGATGAACCTAGGCGGCGTGCTATGGCCCGGTGTCGTCTAGCATGTGCAGCACTCCTGTCTTTGGCACTCTATGGCTGCAACATGTAGCCTAGCGCAGCGCATAGGTGTAGTAGGTGGGGCGGTGCACGGTGCTATGGATGGTGATGACTCTGGTGGCACGACTCTCCATGGCTCGGGTTAGGTGGTGTCTCAATAGGTTCCGACGATGGCATGACATAGTGGACGAGGTGGAGTTCACTGGTGACCAAGGGAGAGGTGGCGACTGCTCAGGCTCTGGCGATGGACGACTCTATCAAGGCATGGGGAATGATCCTTAGTGGTGTCTTGGCTTGACTTGATGGCTAGCCAGGCCATTCGGCCACAGCTGAGCACCAGATTAGATTGGCCATGGTAGGTTAACTGAGTTGGGCATGCCTTTCCTGGCTGGCTTGGCAACCTAGCCTGCTTGGCTTGGTTAAACATGCCATAAATAAGATGAAAGTGGAGAAAAGATAGGGAGAGTTAGGCTAAATTTAGAATAGGTTTAGAATGGTTTAGAGTTTGGGTTAGATGGGCTCGCTAGGCCCACTAGGGTTAGAGTTTTTAAAAAGATTTAATTGAAAAAATATTTCTTAAGATATACTTCATAATCGTGGTTAATTAATAGTTGATATTTGAAGAATTAGTTTGGGCACGGGGACAAGAACAAATAAAATCTGAGAAGATTAGCATGATACATGATTGAGATTTTTTTAAGGTTGTGATTTTTAGTTTTCGTATTTTATTTGTAAATTTGATTTCGTCATTTTTTTAAGGTTGTGATTTTTAGTTTTCGGATTTTATTTGTAAATTTTCAGAACGTTACATCTGGGCCATGCTAGGAGTGTGCGCTGTGGGCGATCGATGCCGGTCTACCCGTCACCAGATTAAAAAAAAAATCGGGAAGGGAGGATGTGGGGTGGTAGCGCGTGGGTAAAAATCCTTTACGCTCGTCACTAATCAAATCCATGAAGACCGTGTCCGTACTCCTGATCTATCGATCTCTGTTCACCCTTGCGCCGATTTGCCTTCCGCGCGAGGGCATGAGCGCAGGACCAATCTTCCGGTCCCACGACGTGACAGAAACCGTCGAAACATAGGCATCAAGTACTCGCCTGAGGGTCTAAGCACTCTCTTCTCTTGTTTCCCAATGATAACAGTAGGAAAGGACAATCCTGCTTACGTGATGGTAACTCGAAGTAGTGTACAAATTAATTGCTAACCGTAGAAAGGAGCATCACTTATTAGGCTGTTAGGCAGTTGTTCTCTTGTTAAACTGTTATGAAATGGATGCCCTTGGAAATAGATGAAACAAACGGACGCCCACAACGTTGATAGGGCCCAAATCTGCGGAGCATCGAGCTGACGGTGCACGTGGTTCTGGCAGGCAGCGAACCAGAGCCTCGCGAGGGCCCACGGCAAGCGGATGGTCGTATGGATCACGTCAGGAGCAGCGGATGCTGTCAGATTGATCACCGGTAACGCTGCAGATGCGCACAGTGGAGAGCAGCAGTAGAAGCTGTGGCGTGCCCCTGCCGAAAGCTTGGCACGGATCGGAAGAGATCCGATCCAATCCTTCTAGATAGTTTTTGATCTTAAACCTGTACAAGCAGGCACAAAATTTACACAAACAAGTGCTAAAATCTCTACGCAAATCCGCAATACAGAATCGTTGTACTCTAGCTGACTCTCAGAAGAGAGATAAACGGGAGCACGAATGCACCCACTTACGACAGTTTTGGACATAAGAGGGGGACAGTGGGACAATCAGGCCTGTTCCTTTCTGAGAAAGAAGCTAGACGGACGGCACGTCTGAACCGGCCCGGCCGGCCACTTTGCGAGTAGCTAGCCAGTGACAAATCATGTTATCGATATTCAAAATAATAATGGAACACTCACTCTGGAAGTGCACGGCACGACGAGAGGAAGGGACCAATTTCGTTGGAGAGTTGGTTATCCGGAAAAGGCTGGACGCGCGCGTCCAGGTCAAACGGCCGGGCGGTCGTTGGCTTGCCTGGACTAACGTCGTAGCTAGCCAGTTTCCCATGGTCCAGGGCTCGCGCCATGTGAGGCGTCGTGGCTTTCCGCTGCCTGCCTACTGCCATCGATCGCACTCCGCCCGATTCAATGCGCACTCGCAAGTCGCAACTTCGCAAGCTCCCCCACACGTCGCCCCCCATGTCACGCATACTACGTCACGTCGCCTTCCACCATCCGTCGTTGCTTCGCATCGGCCTTTTCCTCGACCGGCGTATGATTGATCCCTCGTTTTGCAGGGTTTTGCATGTTGGCAGCGCGGTCACAGATCGGCATGCATGCGCCGTCGCCCCGAATGTGGAAGGCCACCACGATTAGCGATCGATCTAGGGGCAAAACCGCAAAACGACACGACCCAGGTACGGTACACAGTGTGCTTGGCTCCAAAGTCGCGGGGACATTAAAACCAAACTTTCGCGATGGTGACCTGACGCCTGCAAATCTTACCGCTAATTAAAACCCCCAGCTCAAGTTTTTCTTTAATTTTTAGCGTGATTATTTTTTCTACGTTCCCATCAATGAAACGCACTTGCGGTTGTTATGGCGCCATAATAAGGTATCACCACTGCTGTGTGTGAAAAAGAGACTGCACAAGCACTGGTTGTTGGGGATGGTACTTATTTGGTTTGCCATTTTTTCGTACTTAAACCACTGATCATAATTCATACATGTCATCAGACTATTAGAGTGGTACATCCTCCAGGTGTAGGCTGTCTAGCAATTAGCAACTTGAGCCACATCGATGTAATTAACGCATACTGCCCGCATGCACATGCGCCGTCACCAACCGAAGAAAACATCTCACCCTAGCTAAGCTGCTGGTTAACTTAGCTAGCTTGATAGCTTCCCCCACATATATATGCACTGGACCTCTCTCTCCCTATCTCTCCTGTCATCAGATGAAGCTCTCACGTCTGCAAAGCTCTCAACCCCCCTCACATCATCACTGGATCCTGCGTTGCTTTCCTTATCCAGGCAGATCGATCTCCCTGTTGATCTAGCTAGAGCTCGATCCTACGCGTCTTGATCGATGCTGTCTTCTCACTGTGAGAGCATGCTGGCGTACGCGGCGGCCGGTCGGCGGGCGGTGGTGGTTGACCACCGGCGGTACAGGGCGAACGTGGAGGTGGCGCCGAACTGTCCACGGTGCGACTCGCCCAACACCAAGTTCTGCTACTACAACAACTACAGCCTCAGCCAGCCGCGCTACTTCTGCAAGGGGTGCCGCCGCTACTGGACCAAAGGCGGGTCACTCCGGAACGTGCCCGTCGGCGGCGGGTGCCGCAAGAACAGGCGGGGCAAGGCGGTGCGTGCCATGGTCGTCGACGCGGCCGTCGGGGAGACGCGCGGCAGCGCGGCAGCGTTCTCTCACCGGTTCCACGGCCCCGTCCGGCCTGACATGCTCCTGGAAGGCATGGTCGGCAGCACGGCCTCCGCTGGCCTCGGCCAGCCGGTTGTGCCGGACGAGAAGCCCGCCGCGGCGAACGGGTCCACGATCGATCTGGCCTTGCTTTACGCCAAGTTCTCGAACCATCATCCTCTGGAAGAGCAGGACGGAGCCGCCGTGCCGGAATCGGTAGACACCTCAAGCGGATCGTCAAGCGATCACACGAGCCTGGGCGCGCAGCCGGCAGCGGCGGCGTACGGCTCGGGGCAAGATGGGCTCGGCGAGTTGATCAGCACAGAGCCCGGTGCAGCCATGGTGCAGTGCGCGCAGGCGTTCGGGGAGCTCAACTTCAGCGTGGACCAAAGCTGCTACACCTCGCTGGGGTTGCCAACGGACGGCGGAGATCTGATCCTGCCGTCGACGTTGGATCAGCATGCCAAGTACGAGCCGTTCGATTATCTCCCCGAGGACGCGCTCAGCCACCACGACATCATCTCCGGCGACGACGATGTCTGGAGTAACGCGTTGGGTTGCCAAGGATTGGAAGCAGCTCTCTGCAGGCCATGATTTTTCACTCCTCGACTCGTTGATTTGCTACTGTTCTTGTTGCAATCCTATGCCAGATATTTCATCTTCTTTTGATCTTGTTCAGAAGTATAATTTATAACCATATAGTATATGCCTTCGACAGAGTGAGATCATTCATCGAAGTAATCAAACCATCGAGGAGTCAAGTGGTATACAACTATACTTGTGAGATAGAAAAAAAGATTAATGTAATAAAGTCTGATGTCTTATTTGTTACATTAAACAGCAGGTTTCCTTTTCGGAGCGATCTGTTCAACTATTCAGAGTCCATTCATTAAAAACACTTCCTCTTATACGAGTGTGTGCCAGTGTGCAGCGTACATGTTGCTCGATCGATGATGCTTTGAAATTTCAACGTGTCCTTGCGGCTGATATGTTGCTGTACTTGCTAGCAATCCACTGTAGATATGAGAATTTTTTTTACATATTTTTTATTAAAATATTTTTAAATAAATAAATATATATATTTAAAAATTTATAGATGTAAGCCAACATCCATTTGGTGAGTTTTTCTTAAAAAAGAAAACCATCCTCCTATAGGACGTTAAATCTAATGTGATAAACACCCGTTTATCCCTGTTAACGGTATGCCGACGGGGGCTAGAAAATTTACAGGTAATCTCTTGTTATCTTAACTGAGAGTGTTTTCTCCTATGACACGTGAGAGAGGAAGGTGACTGCGGTTTTTGTGGGTGGCCCCTTTGCCGCTCTTTGCTAGGGCGTTTTTTCATCTCTAGGGGGTTACCTGTAAAATTGATATGCCCGCTCGTGGAAGAGAAGAGGGCATGGCAATTTTACTGATGACTTCTTTATCGCTTTCTGTTTGGGTGTTTTTTGGGTGGTACACTATAAAACTACTCACAGTCGCCAAAAATCTAGTTGAATAAAAAAATAGAGAGAAGAGAGGGTTGAGGGGAGGTGAAGGAAAGCGACAAAGTCTTATTGGCTCGTGGATTCGTACGAACTAAAAGATTTATATTCTTTGTAAAATTTATTGTTAGCAATGAAACGAAATAGTATGTGTAGTATTATTATTGATAGATTTATTTATAGATTCATCATTTGTTAGTTTTGTTTCTAAATATATATATATATAGTTTTGTTTGTAATGTTTGAAGACATATCGGTGTGGAAATATCGAATACATGGTATTAAATGTGATGATTAATTTCTTACTTAGTTAAACTCTATTTTTTAATAGATATACTAAATAAAGTGGTATTTCAGTTATATCATGGTCAAAAAAATGTTAGGTACGATTTATATGGTGTAGATCTATAAGAGCTTGGCTCAACTCTTAGTGGCATTGAAAATTAAGAAAAATTTTTCAGTAGTCTATAACTAGTTAATATGAGGTTTTTGAATTAATTCATAGGTCAATGCAATAACTGTATATGTTATGGTGAGTTAGACAAGTGAACATTTTTTTAATTGATACAGGTAGATTCTATTGCCACATAGAGAGGGTACGTAGAGAATACATTGCAACAAGGTTATCCACCCAATATTTTTTATCAGTGTATGAGAAATACAACATTGTTTTAATGGCCATGCAAGACGAAGAGGATCAATGTATGATAGGAGGTGATTATGAAATAATGGAAGAAAATATGTTAGAGCATGAAGAAGGAGGAGGAGGAGAAGTAGACATGGAGCTTAGATGATTGACAGATGAGAGAGAAAAACAACATTATTGTTCAGGTAATGGATAGAGAAAATTCCAATACCGAGTATGTAGAGGATGATGAATGACAAGGAGGACGGTAATATAAATCCGTCACAATGATCCAATAAAGACTTCTCTTAACTTATTATCTTTGAGGGACATTATATGCTATGAGAGTACAAGGAGAACGACATCATTCAAGAGGCTAAGTATGTATACAAATAAAAATTGATAGAGATAATTAAGCACTAGACAATATCATTTTGGTGGGAGTTCTAGATCGCGAATTCAATGTACAAAGTGAAGTGTGTGAACATAAGTTATAGGTGTTTATAGAAGATGCATGTATTTTATAGTAAATGAAAGGATTAATAGAAAGTGTTAATCGTCATCGAGTATAATTTTCACTTACAAATAGTCAAGAATTATTATATAAATATGATATATGACTTTATTTCAATAGAGATATACTGTGATGTTGTGTATAACTTGGGATATGAATTGAGGTCAATTATCGGTCATATTAAGGACAGATTCAAGTACATAATTACCTATATGAATACATGAAAGGTGAAACAAAAGATTATAGAGATAATATTTGGCACATTTGAAGTTTCATACGATAATTTGTCTTATCTTCTAGCTTGCATTTTTTAGAGAAATTCAGCAAGCTACCGTAATATCAAATTACCATCATTACTTGACTATCTTTGGCAGAGTGTGTTTCAACCGGTACCAATGGCCCTACCACCGCAACCTTCGGAGTCGTATAGATGTCGGTTCTATACTAGAATCTATACCTACAATCTTACATAGGTGTCGGTTCTAGAACTAGCACTAATGATTGATGCTATTAGTTCCGTATAATTGATGTCAATGACGGAACCGACACTAATAGGACATTTTGAACTGATATATATATATATTCGTCTTTCTTATAAGAACATTTGGAACTGGCACATTGGAAAACCCCATATATACCTTCGGTGAAACTAGTAATATCCTTCCTTCTTGTTTCCTGCACTAGTTCAACGTGGCAAGCGACCTAATCTGTCTTTCCGTACAACTGATGAAGTGTTGGCCCTTCTAATTAATCTGAGTTTCTTCCTTGGATTGGAATTTCGGTTTTGTTTGCATGCGTGGTAAGGCTTGCCTTGCACACGGTGCCACAGATCAGGACCAAGCAATTTATGTTTTCAGAGCCTGTCAACCTAATCAATCAAATTAACAGTTAGCGTATCGTTTTGAGCGAGAGCACGACGTCGTCGGCAGCATCCACCATGCCGTGGCCATTGGCCCCGATCGAATCCAGAGACGCCGACACGGCTGTCCCTGCCGTCACCTCACTGATGACTACCCTAGTGCCAGATACGGCAAGGATGATCGATCGACCTAAGATACAGGGAGAAAGTCGGAGATGAAGGCGCCCTCGAAGGAGCCCTCGCGCCGTCACCTGCGCCTCACTACAAGCAGAGACGCGCTCCTGGTGCTGTCGTGCGGCGATACTGCGCCATGCTTGCTCGTGTGGATTGGGCCGCCAAATCCATCCTGACTACCCAAACTTCAAACCTAGTCCAACCGTACAAAAAATGATAAAGAAAGGTTGTCTTAAGTGAAAAGATAGAGTTAACCTGGCCCATTATGCCACTTTGGCCGATATAAGTGGTCCAAAATGAAATTTACTTAATTTTTTACAAAGTTGTTGGACAGTGAAAAACTAAGCTTTTACGTAACTAGGCAACTGTGGATAAGTATAAATTATACAAGCAACTATATGCATATTTGAACTTTGATCTTGCATTCTGCTGGTCATATCGTCAATTTTTAAGGCGTTTCAAGGCTGATTCTTGTCTCAGTGTGGTATTTTTTGGTGCATATTTTGAAAGAAAACAGAAATAACTCTATAATTATAGGTATCTATACTTAACCTGATACTTCTCCTTTTAGATAAAAGTAATATAGAAATAACTTTAGTTTCATATAGAAAAACTTTGGTTGGGACAGAAGCTAACTCTATAATTGCATATGTTTATACTTAATATGTTAATATGCATATTTTCATCAATTTTAAGGTGTTTCAAGGCTTGATTCCTGTCTCAGCGTGGTACTTTTGTGCAGATTTTAAAAGAAAATAGAAGTAACTCTGTAATCATAGATATCTATACTAAAAGTATATTGAGTTGTACCAAGAGGTTGAATGTGCAAATTTTAAATTTAAAATACATTGGTAGTGGAAATTAGTTTTTCCTATAGAGTTTTCGGTCTTACAGTCCAGACTATCCGGATCAGTCTTTCCGTTAGACAGAAAAATTAGTCCGGAGTCTTCGGTAGTATGATTCGAAGATTTCGGATCTACTTTAAAATATCCGAGACACTCCAAGAAGGCGAACCCTATGGGTTAGGGAGAAAGTAAGACAATAAAATCATAGAGAATATAAAAGGTAATAGAGAAATACAAGACAAATCAATTTTTCATCAAAGTTCGAATAAAACGATCCTATGCTTCTATTGAGAAACTTTAGCCAAATCTCTCTCAATTCCTTACTTCACCAAGTTCAACACTAAAAATCAGTTTGGGTTTTAAGCTCTCGCCAAATCATAGCACTTAGTCCAAGGCAACTACTAAGGTCTCCAATAGGATGCTATGCTCCCACTTACTATAGAGCCTGCTCTATCAAATTAACCTCTAAGTTAGAACTCAAGGATTCACTAATATACATATTTTCTTATAGAGGTGAGGGATACTTTCACAAACGCTGTAGGTGTTCACATCTTGAATCCTCACAGGCAATGCTTAGTCATTTGGGAGGTGATCTTTAAGAGTAAAAAGCTTGAGTCTTCATCAGTGTTGAACAATAAGTGCTCACACAAATCTCAAGATCCAATCTCTCCCAAATCACCCAAAAAGACACTATCAAAGTGTTGATTAAGCTCAAGGAGTGGAGAATCTCTAGAAAGTTCTTGAAAATAAAGTAGCAATGGATGAGTTGCCAACCCCTCAAAATGGGGTTGGTGGGATTAAATACTCATTCTCTTGAAGCTAGAAGTTACTCACATAATTCAAACTCTGGAGACTCCAAATAAATGATTTGGAGACTCCGGATAGTCCTTTCGGCCTAGATAGAGATCTCAGTCCAAAGACTTTGGTCAATGGTTTGAAGACTCCGGACAATACTTAGCTTCGAGAAGAAGAGAAAGTTTAGAGTGCTTGGTCTAAACTTCTGGAGACTTCGGACAGACCTCTCTACTAGACAGAGAGCTCAGTCTGAAGACTTCGACCAAATGATTCGAAGATTCTAGATGGATCTCTCTATTTGTTAGAGAAACTTATCCACAAGTTTCCACAAAGCCTAGACTCAAACATCTAAAATATCGGGAGAGAAAAATCAATACTCTAAGATGTACGTGGTGTGAGTGTTCTCTCATCTAGATTTAAAAGTTTTATTGAGCACTTGTTTCTTGACCTAGTTAAATTTGAGCTTCTACGACTTGTCCAAGGACTCAAGCAAAAATAAAATTACATTTTCACTGCTTCAAGTCATCTTTTCGTTTTCTTTTCTTCACGGGGGTCTTCTTTTAAACAAAACAATCTCTCCTTTGGTGAATTGCTACAAGATTCTTAATCACAACACATTAGTTCTCTAATTTTGTAATCTATCATTCAAAACCCAGTAGAGAGCCTAGATGCACTTCTAATCTTTCCCTTTTTGATGATTGATGACAATACTTATAGGGCTCACAAGATAGTTATAAAAGATGTTTTGATTGAAAGAAGATGGAAGAAGCTCCTCCTAAATATGTGCAGACTCATAAGTGAATTTTAAGCCTATGCACATATTAAGAAAATCATGAGATCTCTCCTTATTTTATTGCAACCGTGGGGTGCAATGTATAGAAGTGAAAGACATGGCAAATTGAAATGCATTGATATGGTATGGCATAAACAAAAAAATAAAATAAAATAAGCACCATTCGAACAAGCATCTCAATACAATATAAGAGGTTTAGAGGGCGATAAAGATAAACTAATAGTCATTACACCACACACAAATAATAATTTAGATATTACTTGTTCAAACGAGGAATGGAGTTTGCATACTCTGAAGTTGAATTAAAAAAAACTTAAAAAAGAGCCCGTACTACCCTCTCTTTGCATCAAAACACAAAAAGTGAGGAACTACAAAGATGATTAGCTAGACACCTCATCTTCATTGTCGTCGTCGGTGTCTACATCATGATCATCATCCTCATTCTTAGAATCAGTCGACCCAAGAGGTGTACTAGAGTGATGGTTAGGATGACTGATGTTGGAAGTCTCGGTAAAGGACTATACTGGAGCACCCTGCATGGCAGCTAGAACATCATCCTCTTCGTCAAAGGGGTTGCTGTAGATAGGTGGCTCATGAACGGGAGAGACATCAACGCCTTGAGACCGAAGATAAGCATTTTGGCATTGTTTGATGCGATGAACAATGTCAGCAGTAGTGGAGCAGATGGAGAAGGGGGCTTTGATAGCCTTCTTTAAGGTTGACTTGGGCTTGATAGCTAGGGGAGGTTGATGGTGTGAGGAGGAGGCTTCGGGCCCTGAAGGAGTAGCAGGAGAGCACGAGGACAGTTCGGAAGATGTCGCACCTCCTTGATAAAACACAGCCTTGACACTACCTCAATCCATGATGTAGGGTGAGTATGTGGGAGAGTGTCATGGATCCATAGTGATAGCATACATCTCCTCTCACAAGAATTTCTTGATGTTGAATCTTGGCCTGGTGGAACGAGAGTTAGCAAGGAGGTCAATGGCAATGGACTGAATTGTCGAAGCGTCTTCTGCCTTGGGATTGATTGAGAGGCGGAAGAGCTTGTTCAGGATATTATAATGAGAAAATAGCCCATGAGTTCTCTTGATGGTCCCATTTGGACCATACATAAATATGGACTCATGGGAAAGGATGTGCCGCTGATGGTGGAGACTTAGATAAGTGAGATCAAGCAGTTCTAGCTCCAGAACTTGGGCAAATGTCTGAATTGTTGCCTGGAACTACCATCCATTAGTCATCCACTAAATTGAGTGCTCACCATCTATAGTAAAGCTAAAGAATACAATGGCCTAGAACTAAGCTATTACTTCCTCACACTAATTCTGCCCAAGTCCCATGAGGTTGTAGAATCCTCTCTCCTTGCAGATTCAAATCACGTCATTGAAGATGAGATTCTCCTTTTCTTTCATGGTAACCAAATTTATCCACTACATATCCATAAAGGGTTTAGCTCTTTCCAAGATAATACTATTATAGTAATCCTGTTAAAACCAAGTCTAGAACTGGGGATCAGATACGCTAGGACAGCTGATGGTGTTGGGATCCTCCTTTCTATCTTTCATGCACTGATATAGTTTTTGCTTATAGTCGTGCACATGATGCCCCAGTCTATTAGAAGGAAGATCAAGAGGAGACTTCTGAACAAAGAGTCGAATCACATGGATGGTTCTTCCTGAGCCATGAAGGGGATGTGGATCAGGATAGCACTGGAAATGCATATGAAGTCTCTAGGGTTTGCATATGCACTTGTGTGGGCAACAATTGATGGAGAGGATGGTACGCAATCTCTTTTCACTGTTTTCTTGGTTCTCCCGTGAGGGGGACATCATTTGCTTTCCCTTTGTCCCCTTGAGAAACTTGAGGAGGGTTTACACAGGAGGTGACCCCTTGAGGAACACCACCCTGTGGAGCTTCATGACTGTCACTTGAAGATCTGCTTGGAGTATGAGTGCACTTCTTCTCTCAACTCATAGAAAAAGACCTAAGAACTATGAACATAACAAGGATTATGGTTGAGTCAAGATTAGATGACTATAGAGAACAGTGGGCAGGAGTATCCGGACATAATATTTGGAGTCTTCAGTTGGCTCTTTCTTCCCAGCAGAGGAGCTGGTCCAGAGACTCCGATTATGCCTACCAGAGACTCCAGTCCTGCGAAGAGGGCCACGAGATCTAACCATAGATTTGTAATAGGGGACTAGATTAGGTTTCTAGGAGTAAGAAGGAACCATCCTAACACATGGTCTCTAACCCTAGGTTCAAGAATTCATTGATCAAACCCAAAAAGAGAGAAAAAACCTAGGATTGAAATTACCTTGAAAAAATATTGAAGAACGGAGGATTGATTTGAAGACTTACCGCACCAGAGAGCAAAAGCAATGTGAATCCTTCAGGAAATGATGGTGAAGGGTTGAAATTGCCGAAGTACACCATGGAGACGGGAAGGAGACGGTAAAAAAATGAAGATTGGGGTAAAAACCCAACAGTACCTAGGTATTTATACCCTTAGATTTAGAGACTTCAGTGATTTTCTATGGAGATTCTGGACTCTAGAGATTCTGGAGGATTCGAGCGGAGACTTTGGTGGAAGCTGAAAATAAGACAGAAAAGCGGGACCAGAGATTTCAGGCAGGGGACCAGATCCTCCTGATATCTTTAAGCTAGAGACAGAGAAGACCGAGCAGAGACTCCGAGGCAAGATCCGAAGACTCCAGCCTTCTGGATGAAGGGAGGCTTGGACAAGCAATATATGTGAACCTTGGTGTAATCAATAAGCAAACAACACTACAAAACAATGATTACACTAAGATTCCGTAGGGTAAGACCAAAATTTTAAACACAAAATAGGCACACAAAATTTTCGCAAGTTTTTGAATTTTGAGAAAAAATTGGAATGTTTGTGCTCTGAATTATGGGTCAAGGCCTATACTTAGTAAAGTGTGATTTCTAGACACAAGAGCTTATAATTTTTTGACATTTTAGGATTTAAATTTATTTATTGATTAAATAAGCATTTAACTCCTACATGTGCTCTTCTCAAGAGATGTTTTGAGAATTAAGAATATTTAGCTTATTTCTTAGCTCCACAAACCGTTGCTCATAAAATGGCTTGGTAAAGATGACGATAAGTTGTTTATCGGTTGACACATGGCTTAGGCAACTATCTCCCCTGGCTTCATAGTCTCTCAAGAAGTGGTGGTGAATATCGATGTGCTTGGTTCTTGAGTGTTAGAGGGGATTGTTTACTATTTTGATGACACTTTTATTGTCACATAGGAGTAGAATATGTGTCATATTGTATCCATAGTCATGGATGGTTTATTTCGTTCAAAGGAGTTGGGCACAACAACTTCCGATGGCTATATATTCGACTTCAGCCATGGATAAGGCTTTGGAGTTTTACTTCTTGAATTAGCAACAGACAAGAGATCTTCCAAAAAATTGGCAAGTACCAGAGGTGCTTTTCCTATCCACTTTGTAACCGGCATAGTCTGAGTTAGAATAGCCAATTAATCAAAGTTTGAGCCTTTTGGGTACTACAACCGTAGGTTTGGAGTATGAATTAGATATCTCAAGATTCGCTTAACAACTACTAAATAATTTTCTCCTGAGGAGGTTTAAAATCAAGCACACATATACACACTAAGCATGATATCAGGTCTAGATGCACAAAGGTAAATCAATGAAGCTATCATAGAATGATAAAGTTTTTATTCAATTAGTTTACCTTTTTCACCTAGATCAAGATGTCAGTTTGATGATATTGGCGTCTTGATGGGTTTGTCTCTCTCCATCTCAAACTTCTTTTAAGACATCATTGAGGTATTTCATTTGAGACATGAAGGTCGCTTACTTTAGTTGCTTGATTTAAAATCTAAGAAAGAATTTAAGTTGGCCTATCATCGACATCTCAAATCTTTTGGTCATCATTCTACTAAACTCATCACTAAATTTTTTATTAGTAGCTCTAAATATTATGTTATTAACATATATTTAGCACATAAATAAATAATTGTTGAATTTCTTAGTGAAGAGAGTCCACCTTTTCTATCTCAAAGTTACGACTTTGAGAAGGAAATCATAGAGATATTTATACCATGCTCTAGGGGCTTGCTTGAGCTCATAGAGTGTCTTGTGAAGCTTGTATACATGGTGAGCGTGCTTTGTATCTTAAAAGGCTAGCGGTTGTTCCACATACACAAGCTCCTCGGTTGGCTTGTTAAGGAACATAATCTTAACATCTATTTGATATAGATTAAAATTATAATTAGTAGCAAAAGCCAATAGTATATGAGTGGGCTCACGACGTGTAACTGGTGGAGAGGTTTCATCAAAGTCAAGACCTTTGACTTGTGTGAATCTCTTTGTCACTAACTATGCTTTGTTTCGATTGATAACCCTATGTTTATCCTGCTTGTTACAGAACACCTATTTTGTTATTATGATGTTAGTGTTTGATCTCGTCACTAAAGTGTTGTGGGTGAAGTTATTGTTTTTCATAGCCATCATTCAATCTGTGTTCGTAATTGCCTTCTTAATCTTCAAAGATTTCAAAACAAATGAGTAACATCCATAAAAATTATCAACACTAATCGCTTTTACAACACAACAAAATGAACCGGCCAGGCAGCATATATATAAAAATAAAAAGAAACAAAAGACGAGCAAAAATGAGGCATACAGGTGAGCGATAATTTAACCATCTGCTTGTTTTTGTTGTTCATGCCATGATGCCAAACAGAAATAGGATGTGGGACAACGTCTGACGCAATGCATCACGGTTTATGTCTTGGTTCAGACATCAATTCGTTCTGTCTCGATGGTTTCTCGCCGCACATATTTATACAGTAGTACGTCTCTACCAAAATATAAGTACCTATGTAACTTATATGCAACCGGAATACTGGATCCTAATCATCAATTTTGTGTATACTAGTACTAATCTTCCAGTTCTAAAAAAAAAGTACTAATCTTCCGTGCAAGAATTGCGTCAACCAAGTTGATGAAGGTTGGAAACTCAAATCAACAAAACTGGAGCGCAAGTTGGGCCATTATCAGGTTGTATCCACAACTAATTCACATGCAGGAACTCCCACTTTGGAGAATCAAATCGTTATGGGAAATCATAAGAAAATTTTGAGTGATGCTCCACCATGCAAAACTGCAAAAAAGACGGGAGCTTCACCAAACAATGGGAGAGTGAGAAGAGATCAAGATAAAAATAGGATATTGCGTAATTAAAAGTGTGACTATCTGAAATTACATCCTACCTAAGATCGAACTTAAAGAAAAAGAAACAATGCAGGAAGATGGATAAAGACTTAAAAGACTACAAAGCTATTGGGTTTCTAAGCTAATAGTCCAATACGTTTTAAGTATTTAAAAAAATCTCTAAGCACCCCTTAGGGTTCTAGGGTAAAATAAGCTCCTATTTATTTCCATCCAAATCTTCCGCATGGTTTTTACACCCTAAAATGCAGTGTTTAGTCCATTAGTACCTCCAATTAAATATTTTTTCCTTATTAATTTCACATGTAAATTAATATTCACAATATGATTTTTACACATAGTTCATCTATTCTAAAATATAAGTATTTTTGTTAGAGTTATAGCTAAAAATATCTATATTTTTAAACAGATAGAGTAGTTAAACAGATAGAGTAGTTAGTGTAGTTAGTTTAGGGCTGACTGGTTAGAAGACAACACACAACGGTGTATTCATCTCCTAGGCTAGTTGAGTGGCTACTTAGTCTTCTTGTTTGGCATGCACCATATATAGGTAAGCACATATATATGGCCTGAACAATATCTTATAACCAACTGTTTCTCATGTGCTTGATAAGCCGTTAAAAAATAACCAAAATAATATAAAAAATAATTTATAGGTAAAACTTTTATATTTTGTTCTTAGTGATTTCAAAGGTAATGCTAAAGAATTATCTATAATAAAAACCCCTCAAAATAAAATCTAAAATTAATTATTAAAATTTATATTTTGACTTCAGCTGACAAGCCAACAAGCTAATAATGGAGCTTGAAAGTATCTTTATGTCACCTAGAAGAGAGTTGGGTTAAGGGTGAATAGTCGTTCTTGCTGGCAATAAAATTAAATTCGAATAGAACTTTTGTTTCCAACCAACGGAACTTCCGTTCAGCACACTCATAGAGACTGAGAGTGCTGAATGAAACCTCCGTGACCTATGAACGAAACTTTCGCTCCCTTGTTTCTTATCTCGCAAGGGAATAAGCAAGGAGGCAAATTTAGTAGCAAGAAACTCAGTAAGTATGGAAACAAGCACATGAACACTAGGATCACAAAGAGAGAACAAAAGACATGATTTTTACTTTGGATCCAACAATCCTATTCTTCGTTGAGGTGCTCTAAGGAGCCTCATCAAGTTATCAACTAGGAAAAAACTTTAAACTCCAAGCAACAACCTTAGTGTACCTTGTTTCCATGTGACCATAAAGATCCCAACTTTGGACAACGAGCACCCACCTCTGGTGAAGCTTGCTATATAGAGCAACTCCTAGAAGCTAGCTTAGTTTTTGCTCATCGGGTATTTTGTTTCCTTTCGGAGGTGGAATAATACCCTCACAAATTTTCTCGAGCTATCCACAAGAGATGGAGCTTGTGGATAATGTTTAGTCAGCCGGGAGGAGAGTCTTTAAGAGTAGTAAGCATGAAGATGAACGGCGAACGCCGATCTACATTTGCTCAAGATTCAAATTCTTGCTTTCCATAGCTCAAAAACAAAACCCTCACCAAAATCACATGAGATGCACAAGTTTCACGATGACCTTGGTGTATAAACACTAGGAGAAGCTAAGAAAATAGGTTTGAAAGGTGGAAGAGCTAGCCCCTCAAAGAGGGGGTAGAATCTATTAAATGCACTACCTATTCGAAAACTAGTTGTTACTCACATATTTGAATAATGGAGGTTTTATTCGGGCTGAACAAAACTTCTATTCTATTCTTGTGCACTTTGGGAGAAGGAGGATCGAAACTTCCATTAGCAATTAACGAAACTTCTAATTGGCCCTATCTGTTCTAATGAGGAATACTGACAGAACTTCCATTTACCTTTTCTCAGCAGATAGTGAGCTTTGCTCAGAGGTTCCATTTGCAATCAACGGAACTTTCAATCTGGAAGCTATACTAAACTCATTTTCCCTTGTGGTTATTGTGCAATATGTCTCTCTCTAAATATCAAAGGATTGTTTGAGCATTTGGAGACACAAATGTTGGCATTAACTCAAATCCCCCTTAATAGGCGGCTTTTCGTATGACTCAAATTCAAAATCAAAAATAAATTTAAATGCCTTGAGCCTTTAAGCTTCACTTTCCTTTTGTAGGGGTTGTTAGGCATTCATACAAAAGCCATAGGGACCAAGACCTGCACCTTATCTCCATTAAACACATTAGTCTCTTAATTGACCTTGTCATCAATCATCCCAAGCCCACTTGGAGGTTAAATGCACATTCAATCTTTTCCTTTTTGGTGATTGATGATAACACAACTAAGACTCACATAAGATTGGTATAAAAGATTTTTGATAGAAAGGAGATAGGAGTGGCTCCCCCTAAATATGTGCATATCGAAAACATAGGAACTTCCCATACCTCTTTGCAATCAAGGGGTGCAATGTGTGAGAAGAGTATGAAAGTAAAGAACAAAGCATATGGCATGGCAATCACATAAAAAGATGTAAAATAACAATACACCATCCAAACATGTATTTCAACACATTTCAATAGAACATAGTGCGATAAAATGTATAAACTAATAGTCATTATATCACAAATAAATAGTACTTAATAGTTATTACATGTCCTTGGAATAGATGCTGGAATACTTCAAGGATGAACACGGAGCTTCCGTTCCAAAGGAACGAAACTTCTGATCAGCACTGGCTGTTTAAGACAAAACAAAGATAGAAATTTTTATGACCCTTCTAGCAGGATTATATTTCTCCCCCTTTGATATTAAGGCACCAAAAACAATAGAGAAACATAGAAGAGTGTAGAGAGAGAGAGAGAGAGAGAGGGGTCACTTGCTTGCATTGACGCCTTAATCACCATGATCACCTCCTTCTTCTTCTTCCTTGTCCTCTATGGGTGAATCTTCATTAAGACATGAACTCCCATTGGAGTCTTCATGGAAAGCTTGAGCATTGAAGGTCCCAACACCTTGGGCTTTCTCTTGAGTGGTCTTCTCTTTTCCAAAGGAATTTTGACGGAGTGGCATAGGGCTTATAGTGCTGGACTCATCATCGGACACTTATACGCCTTGAGAACGAAGAAAATCCTTTTGCCTCTTCTCCATTTTCTTGATGTGCACCTTATTCTGATGAACAGAAATGGAGGTGGGGGAGTACATGGAGAAGATTATCTTGAGAGCGTGCCGAATAGGAGAGTTAGACTTTAGAGGTGAGACTCTAGAAGAGGAAGGAATTAAGCGCATCATACGTGGTGTTGAAGTGGAAGGATGTTTTGCGCGGAATAGCTTGTTCTCCACTTCATAAAAGAAGTCAAGACGAGTAATTTTATTTGATCATTTCCATGATAGAGGGAGCATAGGGGCATGTCCTCTTGGGATTGATGGTGGTGAGATATACTTCTTCCAAAGGAGCTTTATCACACTAAAACTCACATAGGACAGAAGATCAACTGCCTTGAGTTGAATATTAGTAACATCTCTGGCCTTGGGGTGGAGAGTGAGGTGAAACATATTGTTGAGAACCTTGTAATGAGGAAGCAAGCCATTTAAGGTTCCAAGGCAATGTTTAGGTGCTCCCAGGTTATACATGAAGGTGATAGCACGGGGCAACTTGTGTTCAAGGTTGTGAAGACTTGCACGTCTGAGGTCAACTATGTCTAACTCAAGAGCCATTACAAAACATGATATGGTACAAAGTACTTCTCTCCCATGGTCCTCCAACTCATTCTTAGCTCCCCTCTTTCGGCTTGATCAAAGAAGATGGTGGAATATAATTGCCCAATCACTTCCTCACTCCAATCACATTGGAAACCCATGATGTAATCCAAATGCTTCTCCTTGCACACTTGATAAACCTTGTTGAAAGTTTGATTGTTCTTCACTTCAATGTATTCCCAACCTACTCATTGCATCTCAATGAGTGGCTTTGATCAATCCATGATCACATTGATGTAATAGTCAAACTGGAAGAAGATGTGAAACTGGGGATCCTCAACTTGCTTCTCAACTTCATCCTCAACTTGCTTCTCAACCGTTGCTCTAGAGCCCTCTTGGGATAGTGAAGATAATCAATCTTGCAGTGAGCAAGATGATGGAAGGGAGTAGACTCAGCGAGCTAGTTGTTCTTGACCTTGAGGTTGATATTGGGATTGAGAGGTATCACGGATTGTGAGGGTTGGCCCTCTTGTTCTAGGTGTATTGCCTTTTGGGTAAGATCTCTTGCTAGAACTAGCTTGTCATTTTCCCTTTTCTACCCTTAAAGCTCAAGGAGGGTTTTGATGAGGTTCTTGTTGCGCTTGGCCACTCTCAGTAGCTTCTTGATCGGTGCGAGCGTATTTGGTGTGAGCCATTGAGACTTGAGAGTCAAGGAACAAAAGATATAACAATGGATGCAAAGGAAAAGGTTGAAATGAAGGAGTTTTAGCTCATTAGACATGGATCAAAACTTCTGTTTAGAGTGTGACAGTGAGGGCTAAACGGAACTTCCATTTGCATTGAACAGAACATTCAATTTGCAACCTAGGTCTAGAGAGTTCAAAATATTCTAGTCAATGAAAGCAAATCAAACATATGGGATAAACATCTAGGAGTGCAAAGAAGGTTTTCTACCTAAAGGAATCAAACCCTAGGTTCCTGGATTTGTAGATCAAGAGAAGGATTCAAAAGAAAGGATTTGAGATTACCTTAAGGAGAAAACCAAAAGAATGAAGGAATGAGTGGAGTTTCTGAACACCGGGGAGGTGAGTAAATTGAGTTTTGGATGAGTTTTGCCGGTTGGAAGTCTAGATCGCTAGAGCTTCATCACTGCCACTAGGGTTTGGAGCGGAGAAAAGAAAGGAGAGAGGGAGACGGCACGACAAGGAGGGGTATTTATAACAAGGTGGGATGAAGGTTCCGTTTGTAGGGAACTGAACTACTATTTAGAGCAAAAAACTAGACAGAGAGGTTAGAATGAAGGTTCCATTGCTTAGGAATGGAACTTCCGTTCAGTAGAATTTAAGACTAGAATTTTTTTAAGGAATTAGGACATGTAAGACGATTTACTTTATGTAGTCAGCCAACGACCATCATTACATAACAATGGCCACATAAAGTTCATTTAGATAGAGAAAAACCAAATTTTACAGACAAAATAGGCAGACGAGATTTTTTTGCAAACATTTGGAGAAAGGATTTTGGACGGAATGTATGAGCTCCATTCCTAGTGTCAAGATCAATTTCTACACATGAAAAGATCCTTAAACACAGAAGCTCAATTTATATACATTGTGAATGATTCATACTTGATTATTTGTTAGTTAAGCACTCCCTCATGCAATGTTTCGAGAATCTAGGATATTTAATTCATCTCTCAACTCACAAAACCTCTTTTCATCAAGTGGCTTGGTGAAAATATTGGCTAATTGTTTGTTGGTTCTCACATAGGTTAGGAGAGTGTCTCCTTTGGTTTCATTGTCCCTCAAGAAGTGGTGACGAATGTCAATGTGTTTAGTTCTTGAATGTTGGATGGAGTTGTTGGCTATTTTGGTGGTGCTCTTATTGTCACATATGAGAGGGATCTGGGTCATATGATAGCCAAAGTATTAGAGGATTTGTTTCATCCAAAGAAGTTGAGCACAACATGTGCCAACAACAATATACTCGTCTTTGATGGTGGATAGGACTATAGAATTTTGTTTCTTAGAGGACCAAGAAACTAGGAACTGCCTAAGGAATTGATAAGTCCCTATTGTGCTTTTGCAGTTAACCTTGCACCCAACATAATCGGAGTCAGAATATCCAATTAGCTCAAAATAGAACCTTTGGGATACCACAAGCCAAGGTTTGAAATATGAACCTTTTGATCAACAGTTGTACTGTCTTCATTTAGGTTGAGATTCTCATTTATAGGCATTGGAGTTTTGATGGGCTTGGCTCTCTCTATCTCAAACTTCTTGAGAATATCCTTGAGGTACTTGATTTGAGAGATGAAGTTCCCTTCCTTGAGTTGCTTTACTTGAAGCATGAGGAAGAAGGTGAGCTCCCTAATTGACGGCATCTCAAACCTCTTGGTCATTATTCTACTAAACTCTTCACTAAATGAGGGATTAGTTGAGCCAAATATTATATCATCGATATAAATTTGGTGCATAGATAAATCATTCTTGAATTTTCTAGTGCAGAGAGTAGTGTTAGCTTTGCCTATTTCAATGTTGAGAAGAAAATTATGAAGCAATTCATATCATGCTCTCGGAGCTTACTTGAGCCCATAGAGCGCCCTGTGAAGCTTGTAAACGTGGTCAGGGTACTTTGGGTCTTCAAAGCAAGGTGGTTGCTCAACATACATCAATTCCAAGATTGGTCCATTTAAGAAGGTGCTTTTGATATCTAGTTGATATAGCTTGAAATCAAGGTTAGTGGCATATGATAATAGAATGCGAAGGTTTAAAACAACCGATGTGAAGGTTTCACCAAAGTCAACTGCTTCGACTTGGGTGAATCCTTGCACAACTAGCTATGCTTTGTTATGAGTTACCACTCCATTTTCATCTTGTTTATTGCGGAAGACCTACTTGATGCCGATAACATTTTGCTTGGGCCTCTCTACCAATAACCATACACCGTTGTCGAGTGAAAATTTTCAATTCTTCTTGCATGGCCATCACTCAATCTGAATCACCAAGTGCATCTTCCATTCTAATTGGTTCCAAAGACAAAACAAAAGAGTAATTCTCACAAAAACTTGCAATGAGAGAGCGAGTGGTTACCCCTTTGTAATATCACCAAGAATCTTGTTGACAGGGTAATCTCATTGAATGGATTGGTGAATCCTTGGATGGTGCAATGAGGGGACTTAAGCTTGCATGGTGTCTCTTTGCTCTTAAGTACCCTCGGCATCAATCCTATCCACTTGTGCTGGTGGCACACCTTTAAGTTCTTCATTTGCTGATTCGAAGAGATTGACTTGTGTTAATGGAGATTGATTAGGTATCACATCTTGATCATCATGATCTTCTTGTGGTCTTACTTCTTTGACTGCCTCGTTCTCAATACCCTTGCTTGGTATTGATTCAATGCTTCTGCCTAAAAGACATTTGAAATCTTATACTCATCAAGCATGGTTATTGCGGACTCAATGAGTGTGTGGTTCTTCCTCTCCACAACTCCATTTTGTGGTGGATCATATGGTGTCAAGAATTTTTGCTTGATGCCTTCTTCATCAAGAAACTCTT
This sequence comes from Oryza coarctata, assembly GCA_030770085.1. NCBI lineage: Eukaryota > Viridiplantae > Streptophyta > Magnoliopsida > Poales > Poaceae > Oryza > Oryza coarctata. Next base: position 15,782,565 of record CM061471.1, read on the forward strand.
TCACATATTTGTTCTTGAATTCACCGTCATTGTCACTCCACACACGCTTGATATTGACTTCAAACTCATTTTGAGCCTTGCGTGTGAAGTTCTTGAAGACTTCTTGAGCTTCACTCATGTCATGCAAAAATAATACCCACGTAAAGCGAGAATAGTCATCAACAATAACAAAGCTATACTTATTACCTGCTATGCTTATATAAGCTATGAGACCAAAGAGATCCATATGAAGGAATTCAAGTGGTCTTGTTGTTGTCATGATCTTTATCAGATGTGGATTTCCAACTTGTTTTTACGCTTAATAAGCATTACACACACCGTCCTTATAAAAAATAACATTAGTAAGCCTGTGGACATGCTCGCCTTTTAGAAGTTTCGAGAGACCGCTCATCCCCACATGGGCTAGTCTTTGGTGCCCAAGCCACTCCATGGAGGACTTTGTGATCAAGCAAGCCTCCGGTTTATTCTAAGTTGAAGTCAATTAGATAGAAGCCCTCATTTTGCTTTTCTTTGAACACTATGGTAGAATCATCTCTTCTAAATACAGTTGCATCCACATTGGTAAACAAACAATTATAGTCTATTTTGTATAATTGTGATATAGACAAGAGATTGTAACTTAGGGACTTGACAAGGAGGACATTTGAGATAGAGAGATCATTGAAAATGACAACTTTATTGAGACCCATCACTTTGCCTTTACCATCATCTCTAAACACAATGTTACCGTAGTTTTCTCCATCCTTATCAAGGTTTGCAAACATACTCCTCTCTTCAGTTTTGTGGTTGGTGCACTCGCTATTAACCTCTTAACTTGATCCACCGAAGGAGTATAAACAAATTAAGTTTGGGTCCTTGCATGTAAGTGACAAGCGATTTAGGAATCTAAAGGCAACTTTCTTGCTTTTCATTGTGAGACCCAACAAAGCATGTGACCACTTTACCACGATGATCTCACTTCAGCACATTGGACGCATAAAAGATATATTGTGGATGTTTCCTTGAGGTTGCTTGACTTGAGTTCGGCTTTAGTTGGCTTCTCTTCTCTTGACTAACATAAGGCATTACATTCTATTGATCAATTCATAGCAGTTTGGCTTGCTCTTATATGGTTGAAAGCCAAGCCCTACCTTGTGCTTGTTGTTATGAGTGGAGATGATCTTGTATTGTCCATCTTTCATTGATATGTCTTCATGTACCTAGATAGCACCAACATGCCGAGCCTTTTATTCTTATTTTTGAGAGCCTCTAGAGCCTGAAGGTTAGTGCAATAAGCATTCACATTAATATTATAGCATTGAGTACACCCATTGCTTGTGGAGGCACTAGAAAGTTTTGTAACATCATTTGAAAGAAAAGTGTTATTCCAAAGAGTTTTAAATTGTACTTCTAGAGATTTGTGAGTTGCATCCAAACTCGTGAATTTCTCTAGAAGCCAGCCATTCGAGCTCTTAAGAATAGCAATTGATTCATTAATCAATTTGAGTTTCTTGGTCAATTCCTCAACTTTCGCCTTATCCTTAGCCAAGAGCTTCTCAAGAGTAAGATTTCTTTCCTTCTTAAGGATAAGTAAGTCTTCTTGCTTGTTAAAAGTCTTTTTCTAACCCTCTAATACCTTCATAAGTTTAGCCACATGGCTAATGGTGGTTTTGCTCATTCCAACAAATATTTCCTCACAATCATCTTCATCACTAGCATCATTATCCTCAAGATCGCTCAAGGTAGGATTCAAAGATGGAGTTACCTTGCACCCATTTGCCATGAGACAAAATGGGAGTGTATTAGTCATCATTGTCACTCAAGTTATTGAAGAGAATTTTCCTTTGGTGAAGACGACTTGATGGCGAGAGTAGCCACTCCATTTTCATCAATGAACCTAGACTTGTCTTTTGACACCCACTCCTTTCCAACATGAGCGTGCTTGGAGCTTTTTTTCTTTTATGGCTTGGGCTTGTCAACGTTCTCCTTGTTCTTCTTGGGGCAATCGGCATCGAAGTGCCCGTAGTCACCACACTAGTAACATGCCCTCTTGGAAGTTTGGGTCTTGGCTTATCACTCCTATTGTTGTGCTTGCCACAGCTGTCATCCTTCCAAAACTTCTTTAATATCTTGACGATGAGTGCGAGATCTTTATCTTCTCTTCCCTCATCACATGAGACTTTCCTTTTGTCCTTAATGCAACTTCTTTGTTGTTGGTGATGGCTTATTTCTTGAAAGCGTCTTGACTTCCTTGGCCTCTTTCTCCAAGAGCTCATGCGAGATGATTCTTAAAAGGACATCACATGGAGTGAGTCTCTTGTAGTTCTTTATCTCTTAGATGAGGGTCACCAAGGTAGGGTTCTTTGGGGCAAATTGTATGGAGAAGCCTCTTAATGACAATGAGATCGGTCATGTCTAAGCTCCCAAGCCTATGAATCTTGTTGACAATCACCACCATGTGGTCGTACATCTCTTGTGAAGTCTCATCATCTTTCATCATGAACCTTTCGAGTTGTCTTTCCAACAACTCAATTCTTGATTTTCTCACGGTGGTGAGCCTTCATGAGCCAACTAAAGAGTATCCCATATCTTTTTGGCTTCTTCAAGTTGATCGATCTTGTTAAACTTCTTTAGGCTCAAGGAGCTTAGGATGACACTCACGGCTTGAGCATTGCGGTGGATGAGTTGTTCTTACTTAGGTGTGGGATCAATCACATCTTCGGGGATCTCTATACATGTACACATAATCTTCCACACACTAGGATGCAAAAATATTAAATATAACTTCATCTTATACTTCCAAGTGGTATAATGTGTCCCATTAAAATAAGGACATGCCTAGAAGGGACAATGATGAAGGGTGTGGAAGAATTGAGCTTATTGTAATTCAAGGGTATATTCACTCCCTTCTTTCCTATAGAGTTAGTGGATCCATTTGATACATTATCACCAGTATCTTCATTTGGGTCCACAGGATCGTTCAAAAGTGTCAACATCTTTTCTTCAAGCGATTAAACCAATCTAAAGATTTGGTTCACATACAAATTAAAAGGATCTTGATGTCACCTAGAGGGGGGATGGGTGAATAGACGTTCGTACAAACACTGGTAGAGGAATAAAATTCAAACAAAACTTCTGTTCTCAACCAACAGAACTTTTGTTCCCCTAGTTTGTTCTCTTGCAAAGGAATAAACCAAGAGGCAAATTTGGTTGGAAGGAACTCAACAAGTATGGAAACAAGCATAGGAACACTTGGATCACAAAGAGAGAACAAAGACATTATTTTTACCCGAGGTTCGGATCCATCAATTTTATTCTCCATTGAGGTACACTAAGGAGCCATATCTCTTTTAATCCCACGCATCGTCAAGCTATCAACTTGGAATAAGTTTTAGTCTTCAAGCAATAACCTCGGTGTACCTCGTTTGCAAGTAACCACAAAGATCCCAACTTTGAACAATGAGTACCCACCTCTGGTAAAACTTACTCTACCAAGCAATCTTGAAGGTACCTTAGTTTTTCATCACCAAGTATTCCATTCCCTTTCAGAGATAGAATAACACTCTCATAAACTTTCTCAGCTATACACAAGAGAAGAAGCTCACGAGTGATGTCTAGCGGGCTAGGAGGAGAATATCCAAGAGTAATAAGCTCGAAGACAAATGCCAGATGATGGTCCACAAGTGTTTAAGATTTAAATTCTAGCTCTTTATAGCTCAAAACAAAAACCCTCACGAAACTAATAAGAGATGCATAAGTTTCAAGGTGGATTTAGTGTAGAAATCTTAGGAGAGACTAAGGAGATATGTCTAAAAAGTAGAAGAGCCAGCCCCTCAAAGAGGGGGTGGAAACTATTAAATACATATCCTACCTAAAAATTAGTCATTACTCGTAGATTTGAATAATGGAGGTTCTGTTTGGACTAAATAGAACTTCTATTCCACAGTTGTGCACTTTGGGAGAAGGGGATTGGAACTTTCATTAGCAATCAACAGAACTTCCGATCAGTCATCTCTATCCTAATGAGAAATACTGAACGGAACTTCTGTTTACCTTTCTCAGCTGATAGAGAGCTCTAATCAAATGTTTCGTTTGCAATCAACGGAACTTTTGATCTAGAAGTTATACTAAACCCATTTTTCCTTATGAGTATTATGCATTGTGTCCCTTGTTAAAGATCAAATAATTGTTTAAGCATGTGAAGACACAGATACCAATATTGACTCGAGCCCTCCTTAATAGACGTCTTTTCCTATGACTCAAATTTAAAATTAAAAATAAATTTAAATGGCTTTGAGTCTTCGAGCCTTACTTTACTTTCCTTTTGTAAGGGTCGTCAGGCATGCATATAAACGCTGTAAGGACTAAGACTTACACCATATCTCCATTAAAAGCATTAGACCTTTTCATCAATCATATCCACTATAAGAGCTGAGCTCTTTGCTAATGCTGCCTAAACTCCGTTGTATTACTAGCTTCACCATTGATACGATCTATTAATGTAGTAATACGGTGTTGGAATAAATGCCATTCTTATCTCTTTTTCTCAAGGAAAATGCCATATATATATAGTTATTGGTCTCTGTTAGAGTTCCTATTTGCTAACTTAACTTTCTTCCCTGTTTTTGATTGCTTAGCAGTTCTGCTCTAGGAGCAAGTTGCAGATGGTCTGGACGGGGTTCTCCTAGTAGTAGCTGTTGAATGCGTAAGACGCGTGGTTGCGGACAGTGGTGGGGTTGAAGCAGCTCTCGTCAGACAGGATGGCAGAGCAGATGGTACTGCCCTGCCCGCACGCGTAGTCTAACGCTACGTGCAGCGCCATCGTGCTCGCGCTCAGGCTCGCCACGCACCAGCTCACGCCGGCCTCGGCCACCGGATTCGCCAGCGATGCCGTTTGCGTCCCCGTCATTGCCACAGGGTTTGTTGTGACGCTGGTGGGGTTGGCTGTCCAGGTTCACCACTGGGACGGTGGCGAGACGAGAGGGAACGTCCAGCATCGTCATGTCATGCGCAGACGGTAACTTCGCCGTGACTGAGATCAGTTGCCGCCACACGTCGTGGTGTGCTTCTCATGCTCTCTGTTCATTTCCTCTCCCTGCAGCTTCAACCAAAGCACAACTCCTATGACGAGTTCTCACTTCATATTTCTATTATTTTGTTATCAAACAAAAGCACACTTGACGGTTGTGTTTGAGCCCTTGATTTAAAAATAAAAGCTTGTGTTTGTCTGTAGCTATGACATGACATTCTGTTCGTCAGCTCCAACCAACAACTAAGCGAACTAAATTGAATAAACAATAAATTTATTCATGGCGACCTACCAAAAAATGTTCTTCCAAGCAGAGATAGCAGCAGTAACACCACCGCCTCAAATCCTAAATAACATGACTGAAAATTGCACAAAATAACATACTTTATCAACGACAAACTTACCATGTCTGACGAGGAGTAGAACAAGGAAACAATCCAAGCAATGAACTAGCCGATGATTCGTGCCTCGAATCTTTCAAAGATCCTACTAACACCATCAAAGTGATAAAAAGCTTGGCTTGCTCAGGTCTAGCTGCATTCCAATGAAACAATACTAGCAGTAAGCTACAAATAGGAGTGTATTGATTCAAGACAATGCTGAAGTGAGCTAGGTGCTGCCTCTTCTAGCAAGTGCATCTGTCAATGGCTCGATGCTGTTAAGTGATAAGCATAAGCATGTCTTGAGAGAATATTCTCTTCAAGTTTTTTTCTTCCCAAGGGGAGTGGTCGTGGGAATAATAGGAAACTTGGGCGTGGAGACTAATTAAGAGCTTTGCGGGATCACTCAATGGGATGCCTTCATAATGGCTTAGGTACGGTGACCCATGGGTTTTCCATTTGGTGTAGCCGGGCACACCGGGATTAGAGCGAGTGTTTTTAATTTATATGCGAACTGATCTGAAATATTGAGATATCCAGTCAGAACCACTTCAAAATTCAGTCATGCTATGGCATGCAAAGTCAACATTTTCCCTTTCAAATTGCATACAGAAATAGATTTTGGCAGATATATTGGTTTCTAACTTTGAATCGAAGAGCCTGTACTTTTTGTCTGATGCTGTCCGCCTCTCCTTTTTCATCCATGCAAGCTAATCAGCAAGACGCGCACACAAGCGTCTTGTCATACGTGCGAGCACGTGCACATCCGATAAATAACCAATCTACAACCCATTCACTTACACACGTACATAGACCACGTTATATAGCGATCCTCCTTAGCATAAAAATTTTAGACGCATGAACATTACACATCAACGATCACACGGCGTCACGCCGCGCGTTCTCTTCTATTTCTTATCAATACACTTGATCACCAGTGTATCAAATTTATTTGCATGTTTTTCAATATGATTTTCTCCTACGATAATTCCTTGTTCATTATGAATAGCTCAACATTTTTAAACGGAAAATGAAAACTTTGGTTCACTAGGGCGATAAATCTAAATTTTGTACTTAGTTACTCAACCTTATTTTAGAATAAAATTTAGTGGAAGCCACACGCTTGTAAAGTCCTGTCGAAGCCTTCTTTTTGCTGTTTCGTTTTATGACAATTTGTGAGGAGATTGAAAATTTAAAAGAGGGGTTGGTGGAGGATTGGTCATCAGAATTTTATTTCTACTCATCCCTTGTTTGACAGTAGAGATGAGAATTAAAATTTGGGTGAGAATTAAATTTTAAATGATGATGTACGGCTTAAATTTATCTCGTTATCCTCTTACTTTCCAATTACCACCCCTTACTCAGGTGTTGAAAAGGAAGAAGTTCGCTCCTAAATTCCCCTTATCAATCCTTGCTAAAACTCCCACAAATAGCAACAGCAGACTTAACAGCTCCACCTCTCTCAAACTCCTATTCCCTAGTAACAATTCGCTTACCCATGCACACCCAACCCATCCCGTCACCACCGCTCGCTGTTGCGGCCATGCCACGCCGTATATAAGCCATCGAGCAAACTCCGTTGCCCACCCCAACACCGTTAAGCCAAATCAAATCCGTATAGCCAGTGGGGGAGGGAGTTGCCCAAGCCGCGACGACCGCGAGAGCTCGTCAGCTCGAGAGGCGCGCGAGCAGAGGCCCCGGCGTCAGCGGGGCGGAGGGTTCGCCGGGATCCCGTGCCAGCCGCCGCCGACATCACCGGAACGGAGGAGAAGCGCCGCCGCCGCTGCCGCGGCGCTGACTGGCGAATGCTGGTGAGGCCACCGGAACGGTAAGGCCCCGGCCCCCCTTGTCTCGACTAGGTCGCGCGCGGTTGGTGGGAACTCTGTGCGGCGTGCCGGGCTGTTGCTGCTTGCGAAATCGGCAGATTTCCTGCGACTGTTTTGGAAACTGATATCGGTGACGCTCCCTCTGATGCGCTAGTTTTTTTCCCTCAAGTATTAGTTCATCGATTGCCGTGTTTAAACCCTTCCCGTACGCCATGGCGTCTCGCCCTCCATGTTTCGCCCTACATGTTTTGGATTTGATTGGATGGCATGTGAAGAAATGAGTACGCTTTGATTAAAAGTTGCTTGGCTTATGTGGGTGCTTGGCTTATGTGAGTGTCGATGCCTTCGCAGAAATCGCCTAGGTGCAGTGGAGGTGTATGAGGTCACGCTCGGCCAGCAGGAATGAGATTCGTCTTGGTATCTAGAGTCGCCTTGCTGCCGTGAAGCTGTGATTGTTCTGTTAGGGATTGGGGCACATGGAGTCGCGGATGGATCAGTTCGAGATCGTGGAGCAGGTTGGCCGGGGAGCCTTTGGCGCCGCAATCCTTGTGAATCACAAGATTGAAAGGAAGAAGTGCGTGGCATAATCTATTTTTTTCTTTTTAATAACTTGATACACTTCTGTTTCCTTTCATTAAGATGAAGAGTTTGATTTCTGCTTTTAATGTTAGTCACCATATATGTTTATGCTTGTGTCGCACAGGTATGTGTTGAAGAAAATCTGGCTTGCAAGGCAGACAGAGCGCTGCCGCAAGTCTGCTCAACAGGACGTTAGTGGAATGTTGAAACTTGCAATGGCCAGGCTTTGTTTGTTCGGTTGTTTGCTAGTGGTATTCTTTGGAATTTGATCACAAGGAAAACAAATTGCAGATGGCTCTGATTGCTCAGTTGCAACACCCTTACATTGTTGAATTCAAAGAGGCTTGGGTTGAGAAGGTTTGTGGATTAGGAACTTATATCTTGCTTATCTTGCTTATCTGGTTTGTACTTGTTAACGCCAAAATCTGAACGATCTGATGGTGTTAAAGCCGATCGGCTGAGAGGTCCGATAGAGGGTTTAATGCAGTCATTGGTCGATGGAGATACTGAGACAAAGCCGATGGAGAACTGTAGAAAAGCCGATCAGATTAGTAGAAGATTGGATCGGCTTTAAGGGGATTGCCCAATCGGGATCAGGTCCGAAAAACCCGAGGGAAGAAAGGAAAAGGATCGGCTTGACTAAAACAAGGTCCGATAGCTACAGTGAAGAAGCCGATCAGGTTGCAGCAAAAGAAGACTCGGTTACAAATTGAAGATTATTCAGATGAAACAGGGTTTGCGGAAGAGCCGTGGACTCCACGGCAGGGTGCTTGTTTTTGTAAATTATAATCTTACTCAATTAGGGAGGTTTAGCTGGTTAGTTAACTTCTTTAGGAATATTTTCCTTTATTCTTACTAGGAAATAATGTCCAATGGTCGTAGACGCGTCGGACTCTGTCTGTAAATCCAGGGTATAAATATAGACCCTCTGGAAACATGTAAGATATCTCTCGATCATATACAAATTCAGTGCATCGCCACCCTAGTTCATCTAGGTTTTACCGGCGGGTTCTGGCTCTCGACGCGGGGCTGCATCGGTTAAGTCCGATCTCCGGCGAAGGGGTAAGTCCCGCCACTATCCCGATATGTCCTTCTCTGTCTGAGACTGCATCGGTTAGGTTCAACCTCTTAGGCTGATCGGATGTATCGCATCACGTTCGTGCTCGACCTATCGGCCCGATAAGCTCCCTCTGCCGTCGTCAATTTCGTGTTGCATCGGTTAGGTTCGACCTACGAGGCTGTCGACGGTAGATTGAGCTTTAGGCTATAGTCTTCTGCACGACGTATCATCGGAGTGCTAGCCGATGAGTTATCCATGCTCTGAGCTTCACGCCCAGCGCATCGGCCCATCGGCCAATACGCATCAGCCTTTAGAGGTGTCCCACGACGCGTAACGCCAAACGTATCGGTCCCCTAACCGATACGCACCCGTCTTAAGAGAGGCGTCCCCTTATCGGCTCAGCTAGCCGATTGGTTCGTTCGTATCCTTGCTACGGCATAGCCGATCCGGCGTCCTCCGTATCATCGCCGCTGGCCCCGGCCTCGTACTGTCTTGGTTAGGTCCGATCTTCGAGGTTTGGTGTTAATGGTGCTGTCACGACGGGCGACGGGTCTCTTGCTGTCATACCCGGAGCGGCATCGGCTTTGCAGCCCGTGCCTTCTTATACTACTCTTTGCCCAGGCCGCATGCGCCTTCATTGGTTTTTCTAGCCGATGAATCACCGGAGGGATCCCGTACGTCTTGCCATTCTCTGAGCACATCCTGTTTCCTCCATCGGCTCTGCGGTCGACCCCTCGTCGACACCTGTCCACATCGGCTCCCCAGCCGATCGAACAGCATCCCGATCCTATCGGCAGCTAGCCGATAGCGAGCGCTTGTATCGGAGTCGCTCGTCTCACTTACTTATCAATTGCAGGGTCAAATTGACTGGCACGCTCGTGAACCTCGATGCTTAAGGATCTGTACTGGAGATAAGCAGACCTCCAGGCCTTTGCGTGACCGAGCCGCCGTCCCTCCCCGGTCGCGGGATTTTTTGGCGGCGACAATACTTATATAGTTGACATGGTCAGTAATGCAGGGTTGCTTTGTCTGCATTGTCACAGGCTATTGTGAAGGTGGAGATATGTGAGTGCAATTTAATGCTTGTACATTAGTTTTTCAATTGTCATTTTGTATATTCTGCTGTTTCTCAGTTTTCTGTTTTATCACTGGGATGAATTGATGAAGAAATTAAATGGTACTTACTTCCCTGAGGAGGTACGAAATAACTTCTTTGTTTTTGTCAGAGTGAAGAGGAAAAGGCATCCAAATATGTGCTAATAATACTGCATGTTTCTCAGAAATTGTTGAAATGGTTTGCGCAACTGGTATTAGCCTTGCATTCGAACTATGTCTTGCATCAGGATCTGAAGGTAACTTCAGAACAGATAATATCTTTTTCTCTTTTTTAATTGTTATATGTCAATATTATTGTCATAATTGCAGTGCTCCAACATATTTCTCACCAAAGATCAAGATATATGCCTAGGTTAGTTCCTTAATAATAAACAACTACAGGTCTGGATGGTGCCATAGTGGTTTATCAAGTTACACATATTCCTTGGTTTTGCAAAAGGAAGATGACTTAACTTTTTCAGTATGTTCCTTTTCCTTTTCTATGATTGGTCTCTGGTAAAAAAAATTGCATCACCTTAGTCTTTCCCACAATGATAAGAACAGTACATTTATTAAGTTTTTAATCCTTGAAACTGTCAGACACACCGACACAGTACATCATCAAAGACACTAACCATGCTGTTCATCATGTGCATATCCTTCATTGTTTACAGTTATCTCTTTTACACACACATTTATCTGAATTTGTAAAAAAGGTAAAGTTATTATTATTTTTCTATGTGCAAACTGACAGCACAATGCTTTTCTTTAGGTTGTTGGAACACCGAATTACATGTGTCCGCTGGAGCTTCTTGCAGTTATTCCTTATGGATTCAAGTCAGACATCTGGTCTCTTGGTAACTGCCTTTTTTTTCCTCGGGTCTTCTACAAGTTCATATTACAGCATATTTATCTTAATTTAAGTTACGCTTGTCTGTATAGGGTGCTGTATGTATGAGATAGCAGCTCATCGGCCTGCTCAAGGCTTTTGTAAGCTACCGGGCTCTTACCATATATTCTTGCTTTATTATATTGTAATATCCAGGTTTAGCTTTCATAGGGTCATATGAGTTACAGTTTTCTCTTTCCGTGTCACATGTTGTCAAAAAGGCTCTTGCCTTGTATTTTTATCTTGATTTTAATATTTGATACACTGGAATATTATGGTGGAAGTAGCAGAAATCATTCCTAACTAACTGTCCAGTCTCACATCTTTATTCAATTTGAAAATGTTTGTTACAGAAATTATATTACGAACAACAATGAAAATTTTAACTTAATCAGTAAATTTATTGGTATGTAAAGATATGATGTTTGAAGATAATGCTGAAAAGAACTTTGGGCCAGGTTACAGAAGCAAACAATCTACATAGTATGGACCTGCCATTGCCCACTGGTAATTGGTCAGGTTGAGTTGACTAAAAATTCAATAAATCTGTTGGGTATAATGATGTAAAATTGCAACCATTACTTGACTTCTACACGTGGACCTTGATCTTCAATATGGTCTTCCGTAAAAACATGCTACTGAGACATTTTCTTTACATGTAGAACTCTAGCGCAATAATTTGGAATATATCGTGTTGTCCACAATAATCATAGAAAAGAAAAGAACAAAGAAAACTATGTAAGTCAATACATCTATTTAATGTTTGAACTTCGCCAATAGAAAATATGGAACATTGGAATTCTTGTGTGCTATTTAACAATGCTACTATTTGTATTTGCTTTTTAAGTTTCAGTGGACTTATGCGATCAACAATACCTGCAGGATATGGCTGGATTAATAGGTAAGATAAATAGGTCCTCCATTGGCCCCTTGCCTGTCTGTTACTCTTCTTCTATGTAAGTGCATTTATTGCATGGAAGCCACATTTACATTATAATAGATATATACTATCATTACTTTGTGCTTGACCAGCATCATAGCCAGTGACTCTCCAACCACATTGGAGGAAGCTAGCATCAATTTAACACTTCTCTCTTTTCTCTTTAGTTATGTCCCGCTATCCAATGAGCAAGAATTGTTCATGACCAACCATAACAAGGGCTATGTTGTCAAAGAAGCCGAATCACTGCACCAATTCAGTTTTTCTTACTAATTAGAAAATGGAATACTTATTTTTTGGAACGCACATTCACATGCTTATTGCTTGGAACACTAAGTGATGTTGTAAGTAATTTCAATGACAACAGAAGCAATTCCCCGTCTTATTTTTTACAACCAAGTAATGTTTTGGCTGGAGATACATAATAGCTGAAATTGGCTAAAGCTTAACACATTTCCATTTTAATGCAAGTATACGTGCTTCTAATTGCTGTTGTGTACAGGAAAACTCTTATCAAAAGCATGTTGAGAAAGAGTCCTGAGCATCGACCTACTGTAAGTTACCACAGCTCTTGAAATCTTCTATATAATAGCTTTGTTTCTTCATCTGGATTCTGAAAACAGATGAAAAATCTTGTTGACAGGCATATGAGATTCTGAAGAATCTGTATCTGCAAACTTATTTTAATCAATACTGCCCTCTTTCTGATGCTCCAAATCCCATGCGGATGCCAGAGAAACCATTATCCACTTCATGGAGTAATCAGATATGTACGTCTGAGAGCCAAAGCAGTAGCATTTCTTGTAGTGATATCGACAGTACACAATCAAGTGACAGAAGCACATCAGGGCTCTGCTAGCACTGATAGCAAGCCTAATGATATCAGATGCATCCAAGATGCAGACCGAGCAGATTCAGATGAAAATGTGTAACACCAGAAGATCTTAGTGGCAACAAGAACATTTGTGGTGCTGAACTGAAAAGACAAGATTCCTCAAAAGCTGTACATGAGCACCACAGGGGTGAGAGGAAGCAGCCAAAAATAATTGAGAAGATAATGATAACTCTTAGAGAGGAGAGTAGACTTCAAGGCAATTCTCCTGTAAGTTCTAGTGGTGTAAAGCTGACTTCTGCAGTCAGCAATAAGAATCAAGCAGAGAAATCATCAGAAAGCTCAAGGCCTCATAGTGGTGTTTCATACAGTTCAAAGTTTGGTGACATTTCATCTAATGGATGGACCAATACAAGCGATGAATGTGTGGATCCAGTCCAGGCACCATTGCAATTGAAACAGCTGGTATGAGCCTACATTTCTTAACACAAAATGTCCATTTCTGTTTCTACTTCTAATAGGTTTTGCTTGGTTCTGGTTTTGCAGTCACTAACTGTTGAGCATTGTCCAAAGATAAAAAATTCGGTCCTCAACTCCTGAACCTGCCAAACAGATTGCAGAAAATGATTCCTCAGCTTCAGGAATGAGTAAACCAAGTCGTCACCTAGTTCTAGTAGATGGCCTAGTTCTCAGAGGCAAACAGGAGCAGGGATTCCAAGCATGCCAGTCACTGTGCCAAAACAAGCTCAGATCAAGGCAGAGTGAGGAAACACCACCACGACCTGCCCATTGCCCAAATAATTTTCTTCATAATCTCCCTCCTTTGATACCGATATCTACAAATCTGCAGAAGAGAACATCAAGCTGGCTAATTCTCAGGCATTGCGGGCTCGTCTGGAATTTGTGACTGCAGCATCCAAGGAGGACATCAGCTTTTACTCAAATTCTGTAGTTGGTTGTGTTGAAAAGGTCGAGCCATCTGAACTATTTGAATCTAATTCTCCAGCCTACCTGACTCCACCGTGGACGGGCCCAGTGCTTGACGCTGAAGGGGAGAATGACCTAACAGCCATATCATGTTCAGAAATACACACTGGCACTTTGCAGAAGAGTATGGCTAGTAATGATGATTCAAGCCTGAGCTCTCCGTTGGATACATTCTATCTTAGTTTTGAACAATAGTTTGTTTTGCAAGGATGATTCGCAATCCAGCAAGAATGGGCACAGTGCTGTCACATTACTAGGTGGTGAGGACAAATTTACTGTCCAAGAACTACTTGCATCTACACAAGATATTCCTCCTTTTGTTTCAAGCACAAGTAACACCCTGCTAGAGGATACCCATTCTTATCAGTCATTCAAGAAACAAGCAGATTCACATTTGAGCCTACCAGTTGATGATCCTGAACAGACTATTAGACTCAGCAGTTTCCGTGCTAGTGATGAGTGTCCAACATCAGAAACAGTTCAAGGGGAAGCTCAGGACACGGATGCCAGCAAGCTTATGTGGTAAGAGAATATTTTGATGTAAGAAGCAGCTCATGCTCATCAAGCTCGCTACCTTCTGGACAAACCCCAGTTAGATCCAAACTCAACGTACCTGAATCTAATCTTGCCAGTAACATATCCATACCATCCATATCAGAAGCAGTAAGATTATCCGCCGTCATGGACGTTAAACCTTACACGCCGCAAAGGAAGCTCTTGATGTTACGTCATTTAGGCAGCGAGTTGAGGCTTTGGAAGGTCTTTTGGAGCTTTCTGCGGACTTGCTGGAAAACAACAGGTTGGGGGAGCTCGCCATTGTTCTCCAGCCCTTTGGGAAGAACAAGGTTTCCCTGCGAGAGACTCCAATTTGGTTGGCCAGAAGTTTTAAAGGAATGATGAACGACGAAGGTAGCCGCCTGTCGATGTGAGTATCTGTAACCTTAGAAGGCCTTTCTATTGCTTTCCCTTTGCGCTTTGAGTAGCTCGAAGTGGGCTTGATTTGCTGACAGTGTGTGGTGTTTGTTGCCCGGTTTTGTTTTTTGTTTGTTTTGATTCAGCCATTCTTTTTGGCGCATGTTGTAAATAGCCAAGACTTGTAAACAGTAATAAAATTTGCCTGCAGTTCTGAAAATTTTGATATGATCTAGCTAATAGTAGAAGGGCTATTCCTCATCAAATGCCCACACTAATAGTAGAAGGATTAGCCCGATCAAATGCCCACGCTAATTGCCCAGCATTTGCTTCCCTCATCTTCAAGCAACAGTGATTGCACAGGTTGCCTTCACTTCACATCTATCCTGCCAGCGGATTAGTCGAGCAGTGACCAAATAATCCGGTGACACGTGAGGCAAAAATGGAGAAATAACATGTATCGTTAGATCTCATTTCCTCGCACCGCCTTGTGGATGTCTTTTGCTTCACGTACAGTTTGCACTTAGAAAATTCACAATAGAAGCCACTTCTATGGGTTGAGTGCCGTGTAGGCTGAGGCCACATGTCTAAAATGTTTTACTCTGGCTGAGACCATATGTCTAAAATATTCAACTTTCATAATGCAAGTGGTCTTAGCTTTCAAGTAGTGGTCTCAACTTCGTAGCTTTAACTTTTTATATGAACTTTTAAAGTTTTCTATTATATCCCTCGTATTTTTTTCGATTTATATATCTATATTCTTTTAAAAGAATCTAATGGTGATAATAAAGAGTGAATCTACCTTCACCTACCCCACTATCTCCTAGCTGACCATCAAAAGTAACATGACCTACTGTGTCACATAAAAAATAATAATAAAGTGAGTTATATATAAAGTATTTAAGGGGGAAGATATCAAATTCTAGCATGTGGCCTGTGCATTTGTGCAGCTAAATTTTGTTTATTTTTAAGTTTTTAAACTTTAAAAAGCATGTGAATCTTTATTTTCCCTTAATTGTGGCCATTTCATTATAACTCTATTCACCACACCACCGGTATATCACCGGCATAACTATTGAATATTTATCGATTGGTGATTCATTCTATAACATAGTATCTAGTTTAATTTCTCGTTTGTAGCAGATTTCTGTTTTATTTTTTTTGTTGCAAAATACTTAAAATACATGTTTTTTATTTTTCCTTCTCCAACCTCTCAACCTTTTCTTTCTCCTACATATCGGGCTATCTAAGCCTATAACTATAACTATCTATGAGAGCTTGCTACCTACTACCCCTAGAACTCCCTTGTCTACCATGGTGCTTGAGCTATCCTACAGCTCTTGCCACTCTTGCTTACCGCTATAGGCATCACAATCCTCAATAAGCTTGTTATTGTTGTGCTCTAGAGCTAGTTCGAGGCCATTGCACCCTAGAGTTCATTTGTGGGCATAGCATCTCTCAATATCGCCTGATGCCACTGCTATTGTTACCATCTAACTTACTTGTGGTTGTCACCTCCTTAGATCTTGCCTAATGCCACCACTGCTACTGCTGCTGCCATCGAGCTCACATGTGATCACCCCCTTCTTCAATCTCGCCCGAAGCCACTGCCACCACTGTTGCCGTAGCCTTGAGCTCACTTGTGGTCATCGTGTACTTTGATTTTGCTTGATACCATGGTTGTTGACGTCCTCAAGTTTGTCGTGTCCACTATGCTCTCAAGCTTACCACTAAAGCTCAATTGCAGCAGCTAGGCCGTGGAGCTTATTTGTCACATCTTTTTTTGTGTTTTCAAATTTGCTTAATTTTAAACATTCACATTTGTGTTTATTCGCTTAAAATAGCTTAATAAAAATTTCATAAATTAAAAGGGTTCAATTTGACTAAAAAAATTAATTACGTTGTCCTTTTATTTTATGGTTTGTTAATTAGAGTTATTTGGTTTTTATTTGTTTTTTGGAAGTGGAGCTCAAATCTTGAAATGTCCCCCAAAAAATGCCCAATCTAGAAAAATGTCCAAAATTCCAAAAATGTATTCAAGAAAAAATCCTATCTTTTCCTTCTCTTTTCCTTTTTCCTCTTTTCTTTTCCTTTTCCTTCCATTGTCTTTTCCTTTTTTTTTCTCTTTTTTCCTTTTCCTTTTCCTCACTGCTCTGGTCGATGCCTGTCCTCTTTTTCTGTCTATCGATCTACATCTGTCTCTGTATCGATCTCTTTCTCTCGTTCTATCCTCTCCCTCGTCAAGCTCTCTCTCTGTGTATACACGGGCTGAAGCCCAAGCCTGCTGCTCCACTCCACCTCGCCATGCACATGGGCTCATCCCAAGCCGCCAAGCTCCACACACCGGCGCCTGCCTACGAACAGACAGCCATATGCCGGTTTCTACTCCATTCCTCCATCTTCAAGCCACGGGTGTTACTGCTTGGCCACGAAGTCCCCTACATCAATTTCTTATCTCCAATGCTAAAAATTAAATCATCCTCACCAGTTGCATCCGTTTTTCTACTTCCATCCTCCCTCGAACAACCAGGACGCTTCTGCTCCTCCATGAAGCTGCGGAGTGTCTTTCAATCACCTTGCACCAATCAATCTCTTCTCCCTAATCAATTTCTCTCTCCAATACAACATATTAAATCATTTTGATATGATGGATCCGTTTTTCTAATTACCGCTGGCTCTCCATCTCCCGACCGTCCACCCTTCTCCTTCCTTTTTCTTTCTTTCTTCTCAATCGTCTTCCTCCTCCGGTCAGCAGGAGGCCGTAGCCCCATCTCTCCTCTCCTCACCTACAGTTTGGTCCAAGAGGCTGGAGCTCGAACTGCTGTCCTGCATCCCACCGTCGCCACACCCACGACACGCCGTGCATGCGCACCTCGTGCCATGTGTGCAGCCAAAGTTACCGGCCAGCATCCCTCTCTCTCTCCATCAGGTTTTCTCCAGCAATACCAAAAATTAAATCGTCTTGATAAGCTGAATCAATTTTTTCAACTCACGGTGCCTTCTCATCTCTCGGTTACTCACCTCTCTCCACAGGCACCTCACCGACAAACAGCCACAATGTTTTTGCTTCTTCCAGTGTCGTCTCTTCCAATTCCCATCAACCATTTCCTCTCCATTAATTCCACTCCTTGAATGCTAAAAATTGAATTACCATGATGAAGCAAACCTGTTTTTTAATTCCCAGCCACCTCTCTATCTCTCTCCTCTCCTGCATCTCCATCTCCCTCCTCTATAATAAAGCCATTGTCCCTCCTCTCTTGCCTCCCCATCAAGTTTGATGACGACTTCTGTCACCCACAAAAAACTCCAGTCACATTGCTACCGTTATCGATGCGAGCATGAGCTACCGCCCCGGGAGATCAAGCCAGAGTCGTCATTATCCCGTTTCTAGCGCTGCCACCATCGTCAGGGGCACGAGCCGCTGCAGTCATATCCTCCTTCTCATTGTTGGAATGCCGTTGCTGGCGGCTTCTCCTTCCTTTTGGTTGCCATACACCACTGTTGCCATTGGTAGGTCCCAGTGCCACTTCCTCTTCCTTCTCCTTTGTCAACCAGCACCACCGCTCTCTTTCTCGAATCTGGCGTGTCTTCTTCCGGGCGCCACCGAGCTACCTGTGGCTGCACCGTCGTCACCATGTCATCCACCCCGTAATTGTGCCGTCGATGCTCGTCGGTATATTGTAGAGGTCGACGCCACTGCCCCCATCCCTGAGCCCGTCATGTCTTCTACTCCCCAATGTCGTCTTCTTCTCGGTATTGTCAAGTCTGCAGTGGACTGATCTTCCCTGTTAACTCGTTCATCGAGGAGACGCCATAGTCATCATGTTCATCCCATGATGAGCATGCTGCAAGGCACTATGCTGGACGCGTCCTGGTCAAGCCACCCTCCTAAAACATATAGCCAATCCAATCCAAGCCATCCATCTACACCAACAAATCTCAGCCTCCATATACCCAATCCTCCATTGACCATGCCATCGACGGGTGAACCTTACCTATCGGTCCACGGATTCTTTTCACTAAAATTATGATCCTCTTCTTTTCTTTTTGTTTATTTTTTCCTTTAGCAGTCATGTAGATGCCGCTACCATGGAGGTTGCGGGTGTGGTGAAGTTTTGTCTGAAGATCCCACGGGTGAAGAGAAGTATACCCTGAACATGTCGAATTTATGAAATTATTTTGTATTTAAATTATATGCATTGTTTTATTTGTCATTATTATTATTGATTACCATTTAGATGTGAATCAAACATGGGGTATTGACTTAGGTTAATAGGTATGCTTAGCCTTGCTCACACTAGTTTTACAAGCAAAATATAATATTGACTAATGATCTATTCATTATTGTTTTTATATAAATTGTGTGCTATCTTTTTGATGGCATGTGTTGCTTTGTATAGTAACCAACTAGTGAAAAATATTGTTATGGCGAGGTAGTGAAACTGTTTTGTTAATCTTTAGTGTTTAGCGGTATTAAAGGATATCTTATGGGTAAAGTTGTATAATCTTAATTTTAAAAATTTCATAAGGGATAGATTTATAAGAATTTTACTTTTATAATAAAATAATAAATATTAGTTGTGCGGTTTTACGTGGACATACAACCTTTTTATTATGTGTGGACACAGTATCCATTTTGGGTTGGTTGGATACAACTATTGTGATTGCAAATTGCAAATGTTGTTTAAATTCAATTTAAATCTATTTATTATATTTAAATTCGCAAATGCCTTTTTCAAATTAACCCTAACATTTCTTCATTAGTCTTATATGATATATTGTATATTTCCATATAATTGCTAACTAATTTATATACTCATACTTAATATTGTCTTGCCAACTTCAGAGGAAGGCTAATGGTTTAAGTTTTTGTTGCCGAAGACATTGAATAGGTTGTGTGCTTCACTTGACTGCCATGCCATGTTGTTGGTGTTTTACGCTTCTTTATTTGTCAAATTGTAAAATCTGGTCTTAACACCAAATTTAAAGTATAAATGTCTCCTATTTAGTAATGAAATTATGATGGGGCTATAATATTGTCATTTGTTACTGTGTATGCTAGTTTGATTTGAGACTAGTATATAATACACAGAGGGATTGTACTTGGGGTCCTGACATTGTTCGTGGTCACCACCTACCTCGATCTCACTTCACGTCGATGTTGTTGCTATGCCCTCAAGCACGTCTACATCCACCGAACGATCGATATTTTGTCTAATTGTTGTTGTCTTTCCCTGCCCACTGATGATGTTGAGGATGAAGAGAATGATAGCAAAGTGTGCAATCTTGAAAAAGATAATGGTGGTTTTTTCTAGTGCTAAAGATGAGAACTGAAGTAACTTCCGGTGCAACTAAAATAGACTAAAAACAGTGCTATATAACTAAAATTGTGATCTTTCGATGGTAGATAATCAGCTTTGTCGTATATAAAATGTATTAATAAGTTGACAGAAATACCTTTACAGACGGCTAAGTGCTCGTATCAATCTATTTTATCGTGAAGATTCATCTATGACCGTAGCGATATATATGACCATATGAGCCTGAAGTCTGGATCAAATGACTTCCATCTGCTCTGCAATTTATTATTTTTTATTCTCCCGATCAGAAATACTTCAACATTTTCATTAGGACGGAGAGTCCTTTTCTTTGGATTTCCATCACAAATTCTACCATGACAGAGATGGACACTTAAGATTTCTGTACAATGTATGGAATTGTAATTTGTTTGGCTTATAAGATAACTAATTATTCTTAGCCACTGTAATTTGGATCCACAAAAACAATGTAATGTTTTCATATTTATTTGATTGCTGTAATAATTTCTAGGCTTTAGAGTGAAAAAACCTAAAATGCACACTTTTGATGCACGTAAGATTATATATACCTATCTATTAAAAAGTTCCATTAAATATTCTATAAACATCCTGAGGCATTACATAGCACTTTTTAAAGGTTCCACGTGTCATCCTAATAAATAATTTAGAAAAATACTACAAATTCTGAGAAAAAAACAAAACATGTAACGTTGATTTTAAACTGGTATACCAATTATATTAGGCCATTAGATTATATCTATAGAAAAACTGGCTAATCCCTCTATCACACGAGTACATACGTACTTCACGTCCTCACGCCCTGCCCGACGATCTCCCCTCCTCCGCACATTGGACTCCCCTCCTTTTTCTATTATGCCAACCATTTAACCCATATATATGTATATATATATATTAGATTAAAAAAGTCACGTGAACCTACAATCTACCATATATTTAATCTCTAAGGTGTTTCAATTGTCTAATAAATTAGTAAAAATCCTAAAAATTCAGAGAAAAAAAGCAAATCATCTGGCCATTCATTGACACGTAGACTGATGGACCCATTATTTTTAATTATAAGATTTATTTTTAAAAAATAAGGCCACACCATCTAATTCTCATCTCTTTCTTTTCTCTCTCGTCCTAAGCCCATCCCCACCCGCCGCATACTCCCGTGCTTGATCTTCCCATCTTTTTCCCTTTTATTTTTCTTTTCATTAGCTATTAGAGTAAAATTTTAAAGTAACAATTAACAAATTTTAAATAATCATAATTTTAAAATTATATATCACATTTTTTATCCTTATGAATTATTGTATTCGTTATGATCAGATTAACAATTAAAGATGAATATTAATAATGTTTTAATTTGTAAAAATATTTTATTTTAAGTTATATTCTAACCCTTAGCATGCCATCCAAACTGTCATAAAAAATACGAAAAATTTTGATGGTGTAGACTGTATCATCATATATCACTTTATAAAACATGCATAATTCAATTGGATTGAAATTGAAATGTTGAAAAGAGGTAAGATAAATGTTGCAGTCTGTAAGATGTGGTTGTTTTTGAAACAAATGCGATAGTTCAACATGCTAATATGTATTTATTCTAAACGATTAGCATACTGTTATTTATCAAAACACAACGCAAGTTTTTTTCTATAATTTAAACTATTCAACTTGATATTGTGTCATAGATGGTTTAATACTACAGCAAGTGGCACGATATCACAAATAATTTTGTGATGTTTTTTTAATAGAATTGTAAGACGATAAGTTACACTTCGTCTTTCGTATACACAGAAGACCCACAAGGACCTAGTCCACTAATAAACACACGCACACAAACACATGAGTGGTTTTCTTAACATATGTTCAAATGTTTTCTTAATATATCTCTAGCCTCACTAAATTATGTGTACTCGGTGTGTGTAAATTATGGGCACAAACAATTGAACTCTGACATGGCCAGGTAACTAATCTAATTAATGAGGCACCATCTATATTATGAGGTGTCATTAGAGTAGGAAAACTAGCATAGGATCGGAGGTCTAGCAATCTATGGATATATATCATGAGAAATTCTACATTTATCAAATCAATGCTACCAAATTTAGTTAAAATTATTATAATTACAAAAAAATGTTTTTCCACTATCAACCTTGGGTAAAAGCTTAAAGTCACAAGGGAAGACAGAGAGATATCAAACTTCAAACAAGAATTAGTTCTTTAGCATCGAATGATCTCAATTGTATCAATTATATAGTTTAAGCTTCAAAGTTCACATGTAGACTTTGACACAAATGAAATAACACCTTATTTAAGCAAGTTTGAAAGTACTATTTTCACTTTCATTATAACTTTCCTTATTTTATTTTTTGTGCAAAAACCAAGCATGTGAATTACCATTTTGCCTTTCCATCACACTTCTCCAACCACTTTTATATACATTAGTTGCGTGGAATTTTATGAAAGATTAGTTTAATCACCAAACCCTAAGCAATGTTTTATGAAGTTGAAGAAAACAATTTATTCATACATTAGTTAAATTTTAAACATTCCAAAACATCACCTAATTAAACTTTTTCAATAACAAATTTGAGCCTAAAATAAAAGATGTATTATAAACAAGTTCTAGCCATAGTTGCAAAGGTTTCGTTAGAAAGCTTACAATTTCAAAGAATTTTCTATCACATAATATAAACCACAAATAGTCTTAACATTTAAAGAAAATAAAAAAATAGAGATGCTCGGTAATCACGCTGGCTTACTTTCTAGTTACTTTCTAATAGCGCTTTGTATCCGAGTTCTTCTGTCAGTGTTGTCCAATACAATTACTGGGATGTGACAAAAAATACTCCTATTTCTATGTTCGTGTGTAATAATCCTAATTGAACATAGCGAAAAATTGTGTCGGCTCACAAACAGCAACCAACCATGGACGATCATCACATATGCATGATCTTTGATTTATGCATGGGAACCGTTTCCAAGCAAGCAAGAGGGAACAAGCTGTCAATATTAATCATGCACAGAGATGGACTGGCATGGCCATGCAGCTAGGCATGCATCCATCATTGATTCTGGTGGTATTCATTTCTGCGACATAAGTGCATACGTAAAATAAGAAAATTATTATGATTAATTAGGTTTTAATTATTATAAATTTAAAAATAGATTTATTTAATATTTTAAAGCACCTTTAATATAATTTTTTTACACGAAACATATCCCTTAATCGTTTAAAAAGTTTGCTAAAATAATCTCGTCTTACAAAAGAACACGGCCTCAAATGGATGGCCAATTCGCCAGCCACGTACGCCCGCGTATGTCGAGCATGGCAGGGCCGCGCGTGCGCTTGCCATGACTAACGGCTGAGATCGTACATGCATGTGGACTCTAGTTGCCGACTTCAGATTTTGTTAATTGGAAAGCAAGTCGGTTTTGCTTTTCCCGTTTCAGAATTAGAGTCGATCGGTTTCATCACGATGGTTATCTTTCTAGATATTTGTAAATCTCATCCATAGATCAGCCACAATCTAACATTATAAATATTTTCTTTTTTTAAAATTAATATGATAATTCTTAGACAACGGAGTAAACTTATTTTTGAGTTTTCTTTATAACATAATAAATAAATAAATTCTTAAATATTTAAAATAGTAATGATATGATTTTTTAAATTCTATTACAACACACAACATTCGGCTAATAATCTAAAAGTTTACACTAGAGACTTACAAACTAAAAAGTAATATAAAATCTAAACTAAATACAATCCTCCATCCTCGTATCTAAGCCGGTCTTCTCGTCGTTCAACCTTTCTTTTCTTCTCCTCCCTTTGTCACCTTCTTCTTCCTCATCATCGCTCTATCCTCTCTTTGTTGGCATGTCTCCTTCCTTTCCTTTCTTTCACATGAATCAAAGGTGTATTGGTAGAGTGGTAGATGTCCTCTCTCTGGTTGTAGCTATTACTATTTTTTTCCTTATCGGTGAGTGTTAATCATGGCGATCCTCTCTCTCTTCTCTTCCTTAACCGGACACCACTATGGCTCTTCTTTTTAGTGGATGAGCTCCCTATCGTGATGAAGAGGATTTGAACAGAGAATCGAATGACAACCTCATTGGATCTAGCCACGAGGACTCTGATACTCAAATTTGTATTTGACCTACCCTATTTCTCTCTCTACTTCCTATACGTGAGGCGACGACCTCATCCAATGCGGCTAGAGTCGCACGAGTGGCCTTGCCCTGCTGGGGTAACCATACTTTCTTCGGAGCACGATAGACAGTATTTACTTTTTTCAATCTCCTCCCCGTTGCAATGTGGCTAAGCGAGACAACGCTCCATGGAGCATTGTAAATAAATAGCCCTAGAGTACGTACTCCAGTACGTGACTGTTACAGGGTTCACGGAACGGACTTTTCTGGTACTCCAGTTCTCCTCAATTACTCTTGCTACGTTTGCTCAAATTATTGCTTGAGGCTGAGCGAGCCAGCGGAGGGGAAGCTGCTCCTCAATCTATACGGAGTAGCTCAGCTAGCCGCTTGCTCTCATGCTCCCTTTTGCGTTAGTCAACTCGCAGCAGGCTTTCTTCCCTTCACGTCCTACGCCTGTGCCCCTCGTCACACCTGCCCGTACAATTTTACCAGTGGTAAAAACCTGTCTCCCCCGACGCGTCAAATCACACCAATCATCGATCGCTGGTTGCAATACACCCCCTGCTGCTGCACGGCCCGAACGATCGATTCGCTTCACTGCAACCACCATGATTAATAAGCGCAGAGAGTAGCTAGCATGCGGCTACTGTTTCACTTAGCTTACTCTCGAGTCACAGCCTCACAGTCACAAAGAGGCTAGCTTGGGTGACGATGTATAGTACCACCTCTCGCGTCGGCTTCACGTCAAGAATTCACTCAGTTGTCGGCGAGGCGTCAATAATGACGCCATTGATGTCAGGGAGTGGTGGTGGTGGTTCCACTCGGCGCCGTCCGCTGCGGCAGCCGCCGGTGGTGGACGACGACGACGTCGGCTGCAGCTGCCCCAAATACTCCGTTCGCTCTTCTCCTCGCTGGTGTGCCGCGCCCGTGGCGGACTAGGCAGCATGGCGGTGTCAAGGCCCAAGTCCGCGCCGCCGTCGTCGGCCTCCACCACCACCACCGCCGCCGCCGCCGCGTCCACCTCCACCTCCACCTCCACCACCCGCGCCAGCGCCACCAACACGCTGTACGAGGACGAGGACGAGGCGAGGCGGCAGCAGAGGAGGAATGACAGAGGAGGAGGAGGAGGGTTGTGCGGGCGGAGGAGGGAGGAGTAGTGGCGGCGGCGCCGTACGACGATTTCCGAGAGTCGATGGTGGCGATGGTGGTGGAGAAGGAGATGTACGCGTGGGAGGAGCTGAACGCGCTGCTCCACCAGTTCCTGACCCTCAACTCGTCGCGCCACCACGCGCTCATCCTCCACGCCTTCGCCAACCTCTGGGCCCCGCGCTCCCTTCCCGTGCCAAGCCCTCTGACGGTCTGGTCCCACCCACCACCCGCAAAGCTATGCATACTAACTATACGCGAACTCATTGTAAAACAGGGTTGTTTGCTGTACGTTCTACTAGTGCTATTCTGGACGTAGCACTACTAGTACTGTGCTAGCTGCTCTAAATGGTGTATATGTGCGTGCGAAGCACAACATTGCGTGCATGGTGATGTGATGTATATTGTGGTATTACCGTATTACTACATATGATCCATTATAAGAAAACTTTTGTGGTGTTTGTGAGGTACGGAGAGGTAAAGTGCAGTGGACTGTTGATCATGAGATGGGTAATATATAGAAATTAAATTATTGTAACAGATGATAATAGAGTAATTAACTAGTAAATAGTGATCATTTTTTCTGATGTGAATATCACATCGGTACCTCTAATTGATCATCTAGTGACGGCCTGGGAAAAAATTATCTTCTCCGCTTGTGTTCTTTTTCTATAGTTTGATCATGTGAATTCGAAAGTAAGAATGGTTGAGCGATAAGCACAGGCTTCTATAGTTTGATTATGTGAATCTAAAAGTAAGCATGTTGAGCGATAAGCACAGGCATGGCTGAGGGTTTGAACAGGAAAGTAAGGTCCAGTTGACGCCTAGGGACAAGCTAATAGGATATGATCTCTTATGATTATCTACGTAGTTTATCGGTTATTTATGTAGCTCACCAATCACTCGTATTGCTGGCACTGTTTCATTATTCACGCCATGAAAAATGGAAACAACCTTGTTGATCGATATAGTTGCCACACAATACCGATCATTGAGAGAAAAATCACAGGCAGATACGTGCATGTATGCAGTAAAGTTGGTTTTGCATGCCTCGTCTTCCTAATTGCATGTCCTTCTATCATGGCAACCTCCGTATCAGGGGCCAAAAATCTCGAGAGTATAGAAATAATTCTGCCTTAGCCGCCTACAATATATGGGTTGTAGATATACTTATTCATTTCGGAATCCAAACAACTGTTGTCAACCAAGATCGGTGCAACCAGAATAGGTACTCTCGGTAATATTTATGCACTAGGAGTAGCTTTCACAGAATTGTAAAAAAACATTAAAAGAAAATTTACAATGGATGAAGATTTCTAGTAAACAATCATCCCTAAATTACGAGTTGTCTATTAAACATACAATTTTTAATGCATTAACTGCACCCTTATGAGGGCTAACACAAATTTGTAAAATTGTACTAAATAGCCATGTGGGGCAATCTCTGGGCTTGTTTGGGATCATGATCGCAGGAATGGCCATGTGCTCATGTTCTGTCCCTTTTGCTGCTCTGGTGAGATGGATTCAGAGGTCGCCTTCACGACCTCGTGAAGACGGAAACAGAGAGCTCATGCTATTTTTGGCACAAAATTGCAAATATAAGAAAACCATGCAAGAATAACATACCGGATATAAATTAGGGATGAAGACAGTGATATTTTTTTTCGAGAGTTCGTGTTCTTTGGGGGCAAAATATAAATATGAATAAACTATATGAATAATCGGTGATACTTTATCTTAGAGATCAAGTTTTTTTAATAAAATATAAATATAAAAGAAAGTACGCAAATAACATACTGAGATAAATTACAATATACCAACTATTCATTGATGTTTCACCATTGAACCTATTATGAATATCAAAAACATTTCTGCCCTTATCCATCCAACATGTTTGGGTACAAAATTATCTCTTTACCCTTACTACCTAAGTATGTATACCAATACTTCATTAACTTTTACTTCGTACCGTTCGATCTTTACCTTTTTTATATGCAAACACTATCTAAAAAATTTGATGTCAAGAGGCGTACGTGTTTGGGGTTATGGGAAGTATTGTGTTGCAAGCAGGATGTTATGAAGTGATCCTTTTCTTTGGGTTTGTTGCATGAAACAGTGGTGTATGTAGGAGTACGTACATACGTTCAACGTGCGATTAGTCCTGGGCGTAGAGGTCATGCGAAAGTGGAAAATAGATACTCTGTAGTATAGATTGTGTTTCGGGTCTTCAACCCACCGACACCCATAGAGCTCTCACGAACTCCAATAAAAGTACAACTTCTTCTCTCCATCCCTCTTCCCCTGTTTTTCGGTGGTTGTCACAGGCGAAAGACGGGAAAGGAGTTAGCTCCCTCTGTTCCCTCTGTAGTATATTGCTTTAGTTAGGTTTTTCTATTGGTTTGGGACTCCGTCTCACAGAAGTTGCTCCTTTTGCTCTTTGAGGTGGTTGCTAGTGCCAACTATCCTTGTCCTTTTGCTATGGTCAACATTGCAAGCCATATAGCCAGCGTTTGTTCACCATGGCTTTGGGTTCATGTCTTCTATCATCGCGGTGGAGTAGGTTGTAGCCAAACCTGTTCGACCTTTGGTAGCATCGGTCTTTCAACCTCTCTCTGGCATGCACACATCAAGGGCACTGGTCTTCTTCATCTTCTCCAGAAGCGCTATCCATTCAAGCAGCCAAGATTGAAATTATCTTTCAGTTTCTTCTCTGACGGTGTTCTTTTTCGGTGAAGCTAGGCTACTCTTTGTTTGCCAAGGCCATAACCTATATGAAGCCCCGATTGAATCGTGCCAAGGCCTGATCCATCGCAGCTCGCCGTGGCCATACTTGCCATCGTCGTCATCTAATTCATCAAGGAAACTGTGTTGGATAGATTGGAGAGAAGGACTTAATTGCTTTTCTTATTTTTTGTTTCATCCTTTTTTAAAAAACATGACCTTTATGTAATTTAACCACTCCTAAGGGGTGTCATGTAAAATTGGTTGTGTGTTAAGTCGTCTTAATAACTAATTAATTAGAGGCAATAGCCTCTTTGGTCTTTAAAAAATAGATCCTCTGTGATACTGTCAATGTAGTAGCAATGGGTGACATGTAGACCCGAGCCCACATGTCACTATTTTCTACCAGCAATACTGCAGACAATCCATGTCGATGAGAGTGGGTTCACTTGCATAGGCTAGTTGTTAATTACTCGAGGCAATGGAAGGTTGTGCACGTGGATATAGGCTTTCTACTGCTCACTGCTGCGCTACAATCAAACAGCCACCATCCATTAGGAGGTAGCTATCAAAGTGATGAGAAGAAATATAATAAAGTTACTATGTGTAGCCTATTTTCTCGTCTCCACGTCATCTCCACGGGCAGCTTGAGCAGGAAAACGACGGCCTAAGCCACTATGCCATGCTCCTCTTCTACACCTCATCGCCATTGGAGTGCACCACTAAAGGTTGTGTGCTCATGAGGAAAGCAGCGGCGGGGCTTCATCTTCTCTTGCCCCAATCCCTAGCCCATAGTGCTGTGGTTGTGCTTGTGGTGGTGACAACAACAGTGACCCCTGTCCAAGGGCTACAGTGGTAGATTTGGCACCATTGAGACTAGATCAGACATCTCTTAGGTTAGGTCTACATTAGGAATGCAGTGGCAGTCGCTCATGGTGCAGCGAGAAGCGGTGGAATACTTAGGTGCATATGTGTGCTACCACACAGGGTAGCTCAATAGTGGCGGGCAATAGGCATGATAGCTTGTGACAACCTAGTGGTGGAATATGATATAATGCGACACAAGGAGTTGGAGAAGGATGAGGCATGGCAAGACGCCGGTCTTGATTGAGGCCACGAACGGCTAGATTCGGTGCCTACAGCCATATCAGATGCCTTCCTGACTAGATACACAGTCACCACAATGAGGGCTTGTGGCATTACGGCTACTCAACGGACCTAGGGACGTGATGACTTGGTGTCATGATGTGGCAACGGTGAGCAGAGGTGCCAACTACAAGGGCTAGAGCAGCCAATGAACTCATTTGGGCTATGTTGAGCCACTTAGGTAGAGGTTGACTAGGTAGGGGGCCATCGACTATGGTTGGAGGAGGTGGGATGATGAGGTTGCGACAACATAGTGTAGATAGGCAGTAGGTGAAAGTGTAGCCCGACGGCTTATCAGATCAGCAACGACAATGTTTTTAGGCATCACGATCCCTTTAGGGGTGATGTTGAGGCACCTCTCTCTCCCTCCTGTCTATGTGAAAACTTTGTCTAGGTTACTTAGATGGGTGGTGTCACATCCTACATAAAAAGCGTCGCCTAGGAGGTCACGTTTTTTGCCTAATTTGTGTTCAAATAGTATGGATGGCGCTCTTAAATCGATGAAGGTTTATGTGAGGAATGAGTGAATTTCTCTCTTGCCCTCTCTCTCTTCAACCCTATTCCTCGGTGATGTTCAGGAGTGCATGAATGATCTACTATTTGATATGGTGTTGGGCAAAGCTATTGTGGCTTTGTTTTAGGTTTAGGGCAACCGTAATGGTGCTTGTTTCTTCCTCGTTGGGGTGGGCACGTGTTGTTGGCGTATGGTGTTGTGTTTCTTTTTTTTTCTTACTTGTTGCTTTCTCACATGACTGTAGTCTATGTTAGTATAAACTTCGAATGATTTTTTTTCTCCTTTCAAAAAAGATCCAGTGGTTGCTATATCAGTAGAAACTTGGAAGCATTACCATCTAATGATGTTTGTTTTTCTTTTAGACAAAACCAATGGTAGCTAACTAGTGAGCTAGAGAACATGACATCAGTTTCACTTTGTTAGCTAGGAATGAGTGGTAATTAACGTGGTAGATCTTGTGATGATCCAGGAGAATAACTTTCAAAAGGATGGAAAGAAAAGGAGAAATTCCGACGAAAAATTAAAACCACAAAAAATTCTAAAAAAATAAAACTATGAAGGAAAATAGTTTTTTTAAAGCTAAGAAAATTGAAACTCTAAAAAAGAAACAATCCCCCTTAAAAAAGAAAAAAAACACGCAAATAGGACAACAACATAAACTCTTTTGACATAGACGTTACAATGATATAGCACCAATGCGACATACCATTTCTTCTATCTCTGGTTGGAGACAAATCTGAAATAGAGAAGCTAAATTTATGTTTGTTGCCACAGTAGGATAAGAAGAGGGTTAAATGTAAACTTTTGCCAATATATGCGAACAACTATGTCAACAGTCATAGCCAATTAAAAAAAGCTTAGAATATAGGTATTACATTAAATTAAAATTATAATGTGTGATTTAAAAGATTATGTATCTAAATGGCACTCCTATTCAAATTTAAATACCTAGCATGAATTTCACTATAAGTAAATTAGTGTTTGTCTTTCATTAACTGGTCAGCCTACAAGCTTCAGGTCTAGAAACCTCTCAAGCTCTCGTGACAGTCTGGGTGAAAAAAGTCCTTTCGCCTCCTTTCTCCTAGATCCCTCTCCCTCCTTGTCTCTAGCGGCTCACCGTAGATGACAGGGGAAGGAGGGTCGGGGGGCCTCTATCCTTTGTAGATCCACCATTAGGTTCATCCTGTAAGTCGAGTTTTCTCGCAGCAGTGTGTATTTTGGTTCTCGAGGGGGTTGCTGGCACCATCCTCATCCTAGTGCCATGGTGATCGTCGCTGGTGGCTTTAGTTGTTCTTGATCATCATGTTGCTGGGTTCTTCATCGCCGTCACCAACTGGGTCGCAGCCAGACCTAGTTAAGAACTGTAGCGCCATCCACCTTGGCCCTCTCTGGCGTACAAGCATAAATGGGGAGGCCTTCTTCTTCTCCGGTCGAGCATATCAGTCAAGTAGCTATGTTTTATATGTCAAGCCAATGAAGCTTCAACCTACAATCGTCGGAAGCCCCAACTAGGCTAATCCGAGTATGCTTCTCGATCTCTTTTGCAGTTGCTTGTGTTTTCTCCTTCGTCGCCAGTAAGATGGATCTGGCCGTCAACCTGAGAAGACATGTCACAGAGTTGCGTACCAGCTTAATTATCGTTGGTGTTCTTCTGAGGTAAAGCTGTGTTGCACTTGTCTGCCAAAACTAAGACCTCTTTGAGGTCCCATTTGGGATTGTGCCGTGGCTTCATCTACTACAGCTCACCATGGTATTGATACGTGCGCAGGCAGATCGCACCGAGCAGAGGTGTGAGCCAGGAGGAAGCACAAGCGTGAGCCAATGGAGGTCCGATACAATGGTGCGCAAACACGTTGAGGCCTAGGAGATATATTCTATATAGATAAAATAGCTTGTCATGCCTTTCACGGCTCCTCCTCAAACTCAGTCCCATCTAGATAATTTTTCGTCTTTTGACTAAACCAAATCTATCATCAATCTATTCAATCAGCTCTTTTTCTTTATAAATCGGACTCTTTTTATAAACCGATCGGCTCTCCAATTCTGTTTAGGGGCTTACCAAATTTTAGTACAAACACATTCCCTTCAATTTCGAAGATGAGGACTCATGCTTCGAAATTATCTTCCTCAGTCTCCCACATCTCTAAAATCTCCTCCTCTGCATTTTGCAATAGGCTTTCATGAGTCAATACGGTCTGAATATAGCCATCGGACCAATTAAACATTGGCCTGAGTGGACCAATATCTAGTGATGTATGAACTGGTGGCCTGTGAGTAATTAATCCATCCACTCTTTTTTCCTTATCGAATCCTAAAGCATATTTGTCAACCCATCAGATTGATCGCTCATCACATGACATATAGCTTCATCAACTAGTTCTTGGATAGATTTTAGTGGACTTGAAGCTATAGGTTGAGTTGTTTCACCAATCAGAGTTAGTCTTTGGGGTGAATTCTTCTGGATTGGTCCTTCTTGCATCATGCTAAAAGATTGCAAGCACAACTTCTCAAAATCCTTCATCTATTGCTTCATCTGCTACCTCTGTGTATCTGTCAAGTCTTCTAATGCAAACAAAATAATAATATCAGATGAGCGTACCTTGGTATCCGTTTCTTCTTCAAACATATTAAATTTCGGGTCCCACCTGGCATTCCAAAAGAATATGTCACGCGCGCGGGGCAGATTAGACTGGGTGGAGATGCGTGCTAAGAGCGAGTGCGAGTATGAGCCGATGGAGGTCCGATGTGATGGCATGCGAATGCGCCGAGACCTAAGAGATCTGCTTAGTTTTAGTGCAGGTCCTTCGTCTTGTTAGAGTGCACTCCTGATGGTTCCACTAGAAGTGCCAAAAAATATGTTTGTGCGCGTGGGAAAGATTGGACCGGGCGAAGAGGTGCGCCGAGAGGGCGAGCGAGTGTGAGATGATGAAGGTCTGATAGAGACGTGTGAACACACCAAGGTTTGGGAGATCTGTTTCACTCTAGTGTTGGTACTTTGGCTTCGAGGTCTCTTCGTCAAGGTTGCTGGAGTTACGGGCATATCAGTCAATTTGACCTTGCAATTGACAAGTAGATAAATCGATGAGTCGATCTGCCAATAGGTTGATACGAACTCATGCTATCGGTTGGTCATCAATAGGGTTGAAATAGTCATTGGTTGTGTCTGATGCAATCCTGCTATTGGTTGGTTGCCGATAGAGGATGAAGTACTCGTCCATCGGCTGGAAAACCGATGAAGGTATTGGTAGATGGCAACAAAAGGAATAAAAAAACACATCAGGTGTAAAACCAATGGCTCTCTGGAATAAAGTTGTCGATAGGCACTATACGGACTCCTGCTATTAGCTCGATGCTGATAGAGGCAGTAGTACTCTCTTATTGGCTAGAATGTCGATGAAGGCATAAATAAATTACAAGAAATAAGATAAAGGATCATTGGCTGTAGAGCCGATGGTGATCTAAATAGAATATGTAATAAATAGTAAGGAGCGAGACCTGATTTTTTGAAGATATGAAAGGCTAGATTGAACGCGCGGATAGAAGGAACAAGTGAACCTATCGGCTAGCTGAATCGATGAGAGGAATTATCTAAAGATATATATATATCGGATAAGAAAATGATACATTAGATATGAGTCTCTATGTATGGATAACTCATCGGCTGGACGTTCCGATGAAACGTCGTATAAAGACCTATCGGTTTATAACTCAATCTACTGCCAGTAATATAGTAGGTCAGACCTAGCCGATGTAGCACAAGACCGATAATAGTAGAAGATCACAATAAGTAGATAGAACTCACGTGAGCGTGATATGGTATATCCGATCGGACAAATAGATTAGACATAATCAATGCAATCTTAGATAGAGCAGATACACTAGGATAGTGGTGGAACCTACTACAAATCAGACTTAACGCTTACCGGTAAAAATCTAAATGAACTAAGGTGATGATGCGTCAAAGTTGTATTAATCGAGAGATAATTTAAAAGGTCCTAGTGGTCTATATTTATATCTTGAGCTTAAAAAAGTCTGATATGGTTACAAACAACTTCCAGATGTTATGTTCTAAATATAAAAGAAAACTATTTCTAAGAAGTTAACAAAACTAATTAAACTTACTTATATATTCTATAAGGTACATGCTATGGTTTTCATGACTACTCTTTAAAATTGGTTACATTGGTTTGACTGAATCGAATCCATCCTTAATCCGTTCGATTGGCTCTTTCTCTATGTTAATCGGACTCTTTTTATAAAATAATCGGCTTTCTAATTCTATATGTGGGTTTACTAAATTTTTAGTGTAATGATGTGGTTATGCTCATCTCTGTCCTCACTAGCTTCAGCTAGCGAAACATGGAGATGTACTTAAGGACTTGATTGTTTTTCTTATCCTTGCTTTTTTCTGTAATTTATCTTTTCCCAAGGGGATGTCCTGTAAATCTAGCTGTGTATCTAACCCTTTTAAGTAATATATTGGAGGCGTCATTGGTCCTAAAAAAGGTCTTTTGGGTCGTATGTGGTTTTAGGATTGTTTAGAATCTTTTGCGTGTTCTTTCTGTTTGTTGGTGGCATTAGGACCTGCGAGACTCTCGATGAAGAATTAGAAATTAAGATTTGTCTATGAGGTTATTGATTTAACCCGTGGTCTCGGCTTTATTGTTTGGCGGTTCACCGACTTGATGCATTCTAAGATGTGAAGCATCCTTGTTTAGTATTGGCAGTTCTTACGAATATCTTTGCCGTAACAACATAGTTGTATTTATTTTTTCGAATCTATTAGTCCCGTCTACATTTCGACTCTTTTCAAATTCAAACATTTTTTTAAGTTTAAACATATTTATTAAAAAACATAGCAATTTTTAACCTAAAATAAATATATTATCGAAATATATTTAATATTAGATTTAATGAAATAATTTTATATCATATATGTTGCTATATTTTTTATAAACCCAATCAAACTAAAACGTGATAATATAAAACATAAACATACTTAAAAAAAGTTAAATATAAACAGATGAACCATATTATTTACCACGTTTATTGTTATAGAGGTTAAAAATTCTCACAGTAACTAAAA
The DNA here is from genome assembly GCA_030770085.1 of Oryza coarctata. NCBI lineage: Eukaryota > Viridiplantae > Streptophyta > Magnoliopsida > Poales > Poaceae > Oryza > Oryza coarctata. The sequence goes on from CM061471.1 coordinate 15,817,168, forward strand.
AAGAGTACTGAAAAGAGTTCTAGGCTAAAAATTGTCAAATTAATAAAGAAATTCAATAGGAATATAATTTAGAAATGAAGTGAAATTCAGATTAAAAAAAAAAGACAACGGCATGTAAAACATGATACAAGATTAAATAAAATTTAAAATAAATAATAAAATAAAATCTGAAATTGTAATTTTAATATGAATTAGAAATAAAATTTAAAAAGATCATTAAAATTTCAAACAAAATTATAATAAAAAATTAAATAAGTAAGGATTACATAATAAGAAGAGTTCATATTAAAATACAATCTAGAAACATCAAAAGTACGATTAAAAAAATAATTTCTGAAATAGGATTTCTATACTAATTTGAAATAAAATTTAAAAAGTCATGAAAATTCAGAAAAAATATAATAAGGAAATAAAATAAGGAATATTGAAAGAAGAGTCCATCTGGAACACAACATGAGATTAATTAAAATCCAAAATTAAAAAATAAAATAAATTTCAAAATTGGATTTTCTATATGAATTCCAAACAGACTTCAAATGGATCATTAAAATTCAAAACAACAAATATAATAAAAATTTAAATAAGTAAAGACAATATACCAAGAAGAATATCCAATAATAAGTCAATTAAAATTCATAACAAAAAATGAAATAAATTTTAAAATTGGATTCCAATATTAATTCTACATAAACATTAATAATTAATGAAGATTTAGGGAAGATATATTAAATACATAAAAATAATGAATAAATAAAATTCCTAGAACACCACACAAGATTAATTAAAATTTGAAATAAAAATAAAACAAGCTCCAAAATTGGATTTTTAATATGAATTCCAAATAAACTAAATAAATTAAAAAAATATCATTAAAATTCCCAACAACCATATAAAAATGTTTAAATAAGTAAATAAAGAAGTGTCCATATTGAAATATATAACACCCTGATTTCTGGACCATTAAAAACAATTTTAATAAAAGCCCAACTTTTAAAAATTTGATTCATAGAATGTGAATTAAATAATAAGTGGCAAGATCTCAATTAAGTAGTCCATTGAACCCTAAAAATTTTGACTAAAAATTACTACCTAAACTCGGGAGACCTAATTTTTTTTAGTTTGTCTCTCACAAATTCCCTTTGAATAAATTCTTCCTCTCTAACAATTCCAAATCAACCACAAATCCATCCTCTAAGTCCTTGGCTAATATTTCAAATATTGAATTCAAAATGTCTTTGAGAATCTCTCTACACTCCTTTCTCCAAATCTCTTTAAATTTCATTTCAAAATTTAAATCCATGACAAATTTGTCCCTGTTGCTATCTAGTGGTTCTCATATTTTAGTGGGCTCAAATATTTAATTTTAGTTCAAATATCCTATTCATATATGAAATCCTCTCCTACAAATTCTACTCTATCAACAATCCCATTTCTAAATACTTGACCCAATTTTTAATCTTGAATTCAAAATCTCCTCTAAACCCCTCTCTTTTCCTTTTCAATTATTTCCCAAAATTCAACCTTTGTTCCAAGATGTCCAAAATCCAACCAAAACCCTTTTTATTGAACTCCCCAAATTTTGCAAACTTAAAAATGAAATGTGAGTTGAAATACCAATTTCAAATCTTTTAAATACTCTCCCATCAACTCCCTAAGTTGACCGCCTTTTTCCTTCTCTTTTCCCGTGGTTCGCTCGGCCTTCTTTTCATCATTTATCCTACCCTTGCTCGGGCTGTAAGCGAGCCGGCCAAGCTACCACCCAACCACTTTCTTCTTCCCTACACGGCCTACTTCGGTAGCCTAGCTCCCTCCACTCTCCTTCACTTGATCCATATGCCGCTACGAAGGACCAAGGCCCACTCACGAGCTCTCCCCCATGCAGCCGCTTAAAGTAGTCGGTGCGCCCGCCCGCTACTTAATCCCCTTGAGTGGGCCCACTCGTCAGCTGCTTGTATTCTATCATGCGCTTACATGCTAGTGCCAGCGCGGTCATCCCTATCCTTCCGCCCTTGCCCACATGCGCCCCACGTCCCGAGGGAATGTCACCAAGGAAAAATCTTCTCCGCACCAAAAATATCTCTCCCCCTCCACGTCTCTTCTGTATCCAGTCACCCTCGCCTCTTTGCCATCTAATCCACCGTCCCTTTCTCTGTGTAATACATGCCGTAGTGCCACACTCATCGCATTAGCAAGAAAAATCTTGCCTCCAACCTCCACACTATGCCACTGCCTCTCTTTCTTGTTGCCTTCCACCGCCCCACAAGTATAAATAGGCCCCAACACTCACTGTACAGAGCTCAAGCAGCTAGGCCATCGACAAAATTCACTCTCTCGATAAGCTCTTGTTCCTCACTCCTTCCTCCTCGCGCTCCTTCGAAATCACCACTTCCAAACCTACCTCAAGTCAGCCCATCCTCTACTCATTTGGTCATTGGCGGAAAAATGACATGCCAAACCCAAGCTCCTCTACTACTCATCGTCGGCTAGCTCCCATACCCCTACCCTTAATTCAAGCCTCTCAAAATTATCGTCTTCCTTTACTGATTTTTTTGGTGGCCCCCATCCCCCGAGGTTCACTGCCATTCATTGGTTCGATGCCGGCAACAATCCTTTGATCATATTGCTCCTAGTTTTTAAAATATTTTATTTACCAAAATTGCATTACTAGTGTGCATGTTAATTTGATCAGCCTCGGATTGCGCAACAAACCGACAGATGTATCTAGTAGTTGCATTATACATGTAGAATGTTGATACCCCTATCTCTTGTTGCTCCACCCTCATTGTACCCTAGCAACCATGCCCTCAAGCATAGGTGCTGACGGTCCCACTTAATTTATCCTTGTTTGTCAAAATGGCAAAATGTGTTTATGAAACCTTTGAAAACCCAACACGTAGTGTTGGTGAGATTGTGAAATAAAACTTGTATGAGAAAACCCACGATGCAAAGTAATTACCTTTATAGTGGTGCTTTGTATTCGCGTATAATGACTGATTTCTTAAAAAATTTCATCTGAGTATCTTAGAGTACGATCATATATGTGGTATAGGACACCCTTGGCTAACTAATTTTCAGTCAAAGATATTGTTGAGAAATAGGAAAGTGGAATGAAATCCAATCTGATTCAAATATTGAATATCTCTCCTTTTCCAAGTAGAAGAAAAAGAGACAATTTGAGCAGAAAGCCCATATCTATTATCTATTTGTTAGATTCGAATTAGTTTGTTTTTTTGCTATTTCTTACTTTATAATTCCTTTGTTCATGGGATCCCCGAGGGTTTGCAATCAATAGGGGCGTAGCATAGGTAGTTAGAGAGTGTTGGCTTTTTAAATTTAATGCCAACTTAACGTCCACAAACCAATAATGAGAAGATATGAGTTGATATGATGCGATATGCGCAAATTGAAATTTAACGTGCTAGGCACAATTGAATGGAGACATCTAGATACCTAGGTAGAAGTGGGCTGAGATTTGCCTGATACTTGGTTCAGAGAGAGCTCTTCTATATGGTATGATGTATGCTTGGTTGACTTTGGAAATGTCTTATCGTGAACCTCCCTATTTGGCTAGTTAGGGAGTAAGCTCCAATCTTTTGGGTAAAACATATAACTTTTGTAAAATTTACCAAACTATTCCAACAACCGTACCCATGGTCAAGGGTGAATGTGAGGTGATTCCTCTCACTCGGATTTGTTTATGTGCTTTGCAAAAATTGGTTTGTGTGATTTGGAATCGTTACTTGAATTGGCCAGGTGGGCTGATGGATAACCATTACGTGGTCGGAAATGCTCTTGTGTAGATCGGGATGTTGACTAACATCACAAATTAGGTGTCCTGAGCGGAAGCAATGTATGATGGAGATTATGGATGGCTCGAAGAGCTAAAGAGTTGAGATATGAGATAGGTTGTTGCCCTTTGATTAGAGAAAATGAAAGAAGCTAATAAAGGAAGAACAAGTTGAAAGTTGATTGATGGTAGGTGGCTCTGAACAAGTGTCATGGTCCAATAACTAGTCTAGGAGTAGACTTCACTATTAGCTTTAATCAACTAAAACATGATTCGTCTACTTAAGTTGTTGCAAAGTAATTCACATATAGGTTTGAGGCGAGAGCCTTTTTCTAAGCACATGATAAACAATCCACATTTCGTGTTTTTGGAAAAAAAATTTTCAAAATAAACTCCAATGTCTCTTTGAAGCTTTCATACTTTACTTTTTTAAGTGATTTGCTTAGTACATAAGTATTAAACCATTATTTTTTTCCTCTTTTAGAAAGATAAAGTTGAAGGATAAGGTTTCTTTTCTATTCCCAAGTCATAGCTTATAGATTGGGTTCTATGGTTACACCACTATTTCTCTACTTACTAGTTACACTACATGAGTGGCTTCGAAGGTATGACCTCCTAAATTTATAATTTACCTATAGTTGCAATTATACACCTCAATTGACCATTGCTACTATCCTGAGACTGAGACTGGTACTGCCATTATGGTTTTGTAGGATTTAATTCACACCGACCTCATGCAGCGCACTCTCTCTAATATCACTATAGGTGGTTTTAGGGTGGTGTATGACAAAATACAATCTACAAATATACTTCAAAAGTAAGATTAATTAAAATTTGGAATAAAAATAAAATAAATTATGAAATTAGATTTTAATACTAATTCTAAATAAACCGTAAAACGTTATGAAAATTTGGAAAAATAAAATAGAAAAAAATGAATATGGAAAGAAGAGTCCATCCATAACACAACACGAGATTAATTAAAATTCAAAATAAAAAATAAAATAAATTCCAAAATTAGATTTTCAATATGAATTCCAAATAGACTTCAAATAGATCATTAAAATTCAAAATATAAATATAGTAAAAAAATTAAATAAGTAAATACTACATAGAAGGATGAATCCATAGTAAGATACAATTTATAAATATACAAAAGTAAGACCAATTAAAATTTAGAATAAAAAATAATATCTAAAATCTGTTTTTAATGCTAATTCCAAATATGGAATATTGATAGAAAAAAGTCAATCTATAACACAACATGAGATTAATTAAAAATTGAAATAAAAAATAAAAATAAATTATAAAATTGATTTTTCAATATGAGTACCACATAAACTTCTAAAAATCATTAAAATTTGAAACAAAAAATAATAAATAAATTAAATATGTAAAGACTATATAACAAGGAGAGTTCGTAGCGAAATACAATCTATAAAAATCCACCTTTGGGGATGCAGTGGTAGCAACAGCTGGTGGTGGGACATCTGACGTAATAATTACGACAATAAGTTTCAATTTTATTAAGTGTAGATGATAGCAAAGAATAGAGATGGTGTGAGCTGACAAGTGGACATGCGACAAATGAGCAAGGAGGTGGTGGTTGCCATGAGATAGTGAGGAGAGGAGCAACAAATGAGTAAGGTAGCAGCAGTGACATCTGAAAACTATAAAAAAGAACTCTCACGATGCTAAGGTTTGATTTTATAAGGTGCCGATGACAATAAAAATGAGAAACGGAACGGTAGACAAACAAAGGAGTAGGAGAGACAATGGTTCTATGGGAGGGCGAGCCGAGGATGGTAAATGATAATAAAAAGGGTGGACAACGGACATGTTGTAAAAGAGTAGGGTGGCGACAATTGATGTGACATTTACTTAGCTATAAAATATAAAACATAAATATAATGATGATGATTATGTTTGATTCTTAGAATCCCAATGATGATAAAAATAAGAGGTGGTGAGCATGCCATATGGTCGCGGCGGTTGATAGGATTTCTAGAAAGTAAAAAATAAATCCACATGACAATTAGATTTGAATTTTAAAATTATAAAAGAGGGAAAGGGACAACAGGTGCGCTAAAAAGGAGTAAGGTGGTGGCATTTGACGGAACCTCTAAAGACTAAAAATAAAACCTAACAAGACTGAACTCTACAAACTATAAAAAGTAATAATTTTTTAAAGGTTACAAGAAAGGAAGATGATTAAATCATCGCGGTAAGAGATGGCAAAAGAGTAAGGGATGGTGATTGGTATAACTTTTAAAAACTATAAAATTAGAAATCCAATGATAATAAGATTCGATTTCTTAAAATCTTAAAAAAAACGATATGACTATTTAAAAAATCTTAAAGAAAATCAAGTGTAAAAAAATAGATAATTTTGTATAGAGCTAGCCGCACAATTGCCTGGGCAACTTTAATATAATCAATCCTGTTTTTTTAAAAAAAATGTTAGGGGGAAAAAACTTACCAGAGGCAGGCATATTTGTGTTTCAGTGTTTGGCAAGCACCTTTGACGGTTCGAACCTGAATAGACGTTGCTTGTTGGACTGCTTGGCTAGTTGGGGTTTCCCCCATTTTATTGGCTCAGATTTTACTCTCCGTTGCAGTTGAGCTTTGCCTATTTCAGGCCCATGCTTTATGGTGATTTCAATTTAAAAAATTCTTAGTACTGTTAATATTTTATTTCGAATGAAAATAGCTTGATGCAGTCCTCGGTGCGTGTCTGTTTATTATTAAGTTACATCTCTACCAACTAATATTCCCAACAAATTATGCATAACGGGAATTGTGTAGTTCAAGAGGTACGAGTATGTTTCATGTCAATCGATCTATATATGTAAAACCGAGACTGAGAGGCCTAGTCATGTTGAGCCTTAGTGCAGTAGCTCTGACCCACGATGAGTTGGAAAGCTAATCACACTACAGGCCAACAGCAAGCTGTTATGGCACAAAGATAATTGCTGACTGATGTATGATGCTCTATCATTCTGTCATTCCATATTTCCATTCAACTTCGTCCAGCTGCTACAAAAGGGCAAAATAACCAATGGCCCAGCATCTCAAACTCAAGATGATCTGTGCCCTCCACTTCCATGGAACTACTCCGTCTCAAAAGATAGGCAATTTTAGGAGTAATTGGAAAGATGAGGTAGGTAACGAAATTAAATTAAGAAAGTTTGTAATTGGTTGAGAAAAGAATATAAAAAATGTTATATTTTAGGATAAATTTTAAATGCTAAAAGTTACTTCCTCTATAATAAAATGTAACATGTTTTAGCCTATTAAGTTGAGATGTAAAAACACTATGTACCTCATTGGGTTGAGTGAGTGAGGTATAGGCCTTAGTAATTTTAGGGTATAATAAAGATAATGGGTAGTAATTATAGTATGGGTAATTTAATAATAAAAATTATTTAGGATAAATTTTAAACTCTAAATATATTTTAGTATAGAGGGGTACTATATTTTAAAATAGAAGGAGCAGCTTACTAGCTTAATTTGGCTGAAGTGTACCGATCGTTATATGATGCCCTTGCACTCCTGCCTACGAGCTTACCGTGCCCGGATTAGGGTACCAGTGGGAGGCCAAAGATAGAGAGACTCTGGTTGTGCGTTAATTTGTGTATTCTGGTAGGGACTATATATACGGTGATCGGTGATCGTGGACTGACATCCTAACATCCGGCACTGACAAAATTCTGCTTCCTCAAGTCCTGGCTTTAGGATTCAAGGTCCAACGTAACATCATAGTTGTGAACGGATCGATCGGTACGTAGCACTAAAGTTGAGAAGTACAAGGACGTGCTGATAGCATCTGTACGTAGGTGCGCGGGTGGGAACAAATGAATGCAACGCAACGCGCGCTCATGCGCCAGTAAAGCTGCACTGCAGCAGCGATCGAGAACGCTAGCTAGCTCACAAAAAAAGGCTCGCAGAGGCAGAGAGCCTGGACCAACGCGCGCCGCACGGCTGGCTGGCTGGCCCTGCTCGCTGCCGCCCGCCGGCCGCAGTGGCTCACGATTGCCGGACCTGCCCTGCCGCCGTCCGCAGCAAAGGAAATGGCACGAGAGAATGCTGAGTCGCTAATCACCCGAAAAACTTGCTTGTACTCCTAGAAGGATTTTACAACTTTGCAAGGGCATGCGGCAAGACTCAAGACCACCAGACTCCAGTTACCAAAGTTATTTTGTTGTTCTAACTGCATGACTGAGGTAGTACTACTTCAGCCCAGTGGAGTTTACACTGTTGAGCTTACGATGCTAACTGAAATATGTAGCCTCGTGATGGCACTGCCCACAGTGGATGACGCATCGAGCCCACTGTTGGCAATGGGACAGGTGGGGCTAGAGAGAGTAGGAGCCAAAGGCCGTGGACCATGGGGGCCAAAAGATTCTTTTATGGAAGTGGTGCCGTCCGTTCTAAAATGAACAAGAAAGAAGCTCTCAAAGACTCGAACTATTTAAGGGAGACGGACAAGGCAGCACAGCTGCCACACGGCGCACCGCAGCTCTGGTTGGAGCAGACAAGCACAAGCAGCTGCCCCCATCCACGTGAGGTGGTGAGATTGGCTGGCCGGAGGCGCCCGGGGCACCGGCCAGCCGTTAAAACGGCGTTGCATTGGACAGTACCTAGTAGCCGTGATGGTAGTCGTTTCTTTCACTTGAAAACGCTTGGGCAGGAGAAACGGGGTTTGGCGGTTTGCAAAATGTTCTCTCTTTTTTTGGACGTGGCGCAGTTGAAGCTTTAAATTTTACAAAGTTCTAAAAATCAACTGTGAGAACATTAAAATTAAACACTAGTTGACTATTAATATACATATAAAATTTAGCCTCGGGACTGAGTTTAGATAAAATAAGTTAGATGGCGTGTGGATGATTCGGTGATATAAGAAAAGTTAAAAGTGTTTCAAAATCTATATAGTTTATAAATGAATTTTCAAAAAATGTAGATAAATCCTCAATTACCATCTAAATCATTTATAACCTAGAGAAGTTTTAAACGAGCCACTCACATTATAGTTATCCTAAAAATATGTTTAAAACAAATTCTAATGCCCACCATTATGTACTGTATATGATACTTTTTGGTGGATCTATTCATTTGTATGGCCGTTTGTGTTTCCTCATAATTAAAAAACAACTTATCTCTTTATCCTAAAATATAAGATTAAATGAGGAAGATTATGATTGATTGAAATAAGTAAGTATTGGTTGTGACCGGTTAAAATGAGGGAGTAGTTGAAAAAGGTAGTTATATTTTGGATAAATTATAAAATGTTAAAGGTAACTATAACTCGGGAGATAAGAGCTCTGTGGTTTCAATCTAACAACCAATGAGTATCTTCAACCTTCAGCCCGTGAAAAGGTAGAAGTTGAGCGATACGCAGTAGATGGAAGAACTCACCGGTGGCAGAGATTTTCTCCGGTGACAATGCAAAGTTAACGTCTATACAAACTCCGGCAAGCATGCCTGATTAGGACACCATGATTGTTGATGGAGATGAGAGGGGACTTAGGTGGAGGGGGTGACTTTAGAGGGAGGCCACAAGGAGGGGAAGGCCAGCAGTGGTTGGTGGCCGGGGGCGTGGGACGCATCAGCAGTAATTGATAACAGGGAGACTAGGCGTCGGGCTCCCAATGTGATGCAAAATATCAGGCAGTCAAATGTCTTCAGTTTATATGTTGTAAAATTAAAAAAAAAGCTAGTCATTAAAATATTTGAAAAATATGTGAAATTAAAAAAAAAGCTAGTCATTAAAATATTTGAAAAATATGTGAAACTATTGAAACATTTAAAATATATATTTCTTTCATCGGAATATCACGTGAGATCTGGTTAAAAAGATTTAATTGCAACAAATACAATAGAACAAATCACAGATAAGATAACTATTTTAGATGAAAAAATCATTTGAACTTAATAATAGAGTGTTAGACGCATACATGGAGAAGAAAGGGTAGATTTTTATGATTAGAGGGCAACGAAATCTGGCTGTTAGTACGCAACGGACGGTTGGGATTGAGTGAAATTAAGGCAAACATTGCCTTTATGGCCCAAAGGCAGAGGATACGGATCCTGCTTCATACAGCATGCCGTGCAGAGAGAGGGAGGGACGTCGCATTCAGCAGTGGCCAGTGGGGGCGCCCAATTTTTCTCCCGACTCCAAGCATTGCCCGGTTGATAAATCCGTCGTGCACGAATATTAGAGCAAGCTATCTAAAAGTGACTAACCTGATTGATAAATAGATAGACCAAAAAAAGGTACACCCGGCTGGCCCCGAGCCAGGACTACTAGCAGTCTACCACTCGACTACACGAGCCATTGGCAAAGAACGGGCCGCGCGGCTAGCCGCACCCGCGATCCCGCCTGTCGATCGGTTCCAAACCCTCGGCCCCAATTAATCCACAGCCGATCGATGGATGCCGCTGCCGCATCAACATCGCCGGCCGGGCTCCGCGTCGTCCGTATCCGCCCCCCGATACCGATCTCGACGGCACGTGCATCCCCGGGGACCAAGACGCGACCACCACCGCCGCGGCCCGGCCGGCCAAACTGCTACAAATAAGACGTCCGCTGTTCGTCTCACATGGATCGCGTACACCCAGCGCTCGCTCGCTGTCGCCTGTACTGCTCTGCAGATCGAGAGCTCGCCGCCCGCTCGCCGGACTTCATGCTTGCGGCTCGATGGATCGATCGAACTCGCCTCGCGCGCCTGCCGGCTAGATCTAAACCCGTCCCTTGTCCGACGCTGTGCATGTGTATTTCCTCTCGCTGGGTGTCACTTTTACTGCAAAGTACTGTGCTACGTTGGTTACATCGCTGTCACTCTTAGCTGTTACGTCCACATGTTGCACGTACGTACCGGTAGTCCGGCGGTTCGCTAGCTTGCTACCACTACCAGCATGCACAAACTTAGTTACACTCAATATTACAATTTACTTGATTAATTACTTCCACTCATGCAAGCTTGATACACGACGGATAGGAGTCATGTGCATGCGTCTCATGGACGGGATCGGTAATCTGGCATTGATCCATGATTAACCGGAGGCTAGCTACTTCGTCGATCAATTGGAAAGTGCGACTACGGTTTAGCACTAGACAAACAAAATTAATTAATACGCACGCACACACACGTAGGTAGCCCGCATTGTCTCGGGGCTAGTTATTTTACCTTGGCCTGAAAGAGATATGGCCGGCACCGCCGGCGCTGCTGCTCTCGTCGGTCCCGGCGAGAGTGAACGACGAGTGGGGGGAGGAGCTGGAGCTCCTGGCGGCTGTGGAGACGACAAGGTCGACGAACGCCGCGATGATGGCGGCGTGTGTCTCCTTGCCGTTGGCACGGAGATACCACCCTAGCATGGCCTCCAGCCAGCCCCAGTCGCCCACGCCGTGTGCGGCCAGCATCTCAGCCATGGACGCCCGGAAGTCCTCGTACGGATCCTCTGAGTCGAACGCCACGGCGACGCCGCCGACGAACGACTCCGCGTCGTCGCTGGCGGCGGGGCGCACGGGCTTCTTATCGAGGATGGAGCTGGAGGGCGCGCGGGGCTCGAAGAGGAGGCGGTCGGACTGGAGCCCGCGGACTATGGCGTCGGCCATGTCCTCGGCCGTGGCGGAGACCTCGGACTCGGTGGACAGGCTGGAGGCGCAGTCGTGGTGCATGCGCGCGGATGAGTTGGCGAAGGAGGACTCGCCGGAGTCGAGGAAGATTGACGCGATGGTCTTGGCGGCTGCGGCTGCCGTTGCGGCGGACAGTGAACGCAAGGAATGGGCTCTTGGGTGCTTGGCGGAAGGCCACATCCATGCCGGTGGAGTGGCCGCCGGAGGGGGAGGTGACGATGGTGGAGTGTCTCTGGCCGAGTTGATGTTGTAGAAGACGGAGCTTAGCGGCAGCTTCCTCACCATTGGCGTGGCAGTTGAAGTGAGGGCAGCCGCACTACTAGACGGGGGATCGTGTATATGTGCGCTTTTGAAGTCGGGTTTTGTTCGGTAGAAGTTGTGCGGGTGTTAGTTCGATTTTGAAGTGTCCTACGGGAGTCGGGACAGAAGAGGACATGCACGATAGGGGAAGGAGAAGATTTTCTGTGGCTATTGATTAGTTCTTGTAACTAATAAATATAAGAAATTTGAGAAAAAAAATGTCTGGTGCAATCGCAGAAACATCAATCCCTATCGGTCTAACACGAATTAGAAAAGAACACGAAGTCATCAAGAAGGCCTCACAAAGAAACCACAATCGTGACAGCGGAGAATTATGGAAAGTACCATCCATTGCTATCATATTTCACCCACTTTGTTAACCTTCATTTTGGTCAGAAAAATATGACGGGGGCATTTTCTTTTAAGATAATGGACAGAAGTATGGCATCTATATATCCAGAGGTGAATATACTATATGATAATCTTCCTTCTCCCTTAGCCCCATCGACGTTGTTTCTGAATCTTGCTTCATCTTTATGAATCATTCAATCCCCTACTTATCTATTCCATTAGTTTAACATTATTTTTAAAAAATAACCATATCACCCTTTACTCTACTTATTTCTATAAGCATATATAGGCCTCCCTAGATAAATCAAAACACATAGTTCCTCAATTATGAAATAGTTATATAGTCCTATAACCTAGTAGAAAAATAATTTTTATAGAACATCACCTTTAATTTTACAGACAAATAAAAATGCATGATTGCTTTAAGTTGACTAGGATAGAAGATCACAGATATACAAAATATCATAGGTAACCGCTGAAATACGTGCTACCCATATAAATAATTTTTATTTTTTCGAGGTGGTTGTCTTTTTTTACTCCCGTATCAATATGATATTCATAGGCACCTATCTCTTGATACCATCTGCAAAAAATAGGTCTATTTACATAGACGGCGTAGTATGGACGACCACCCATGTTAATAACTTTTTTCGGATGACGCTCTGTTATTGCCACCTATGTGTTGTCTTTTCATCTTCTTTATGCCACTACTTCAACTACTTTCACTACCATCGGTTTTTGTGTGAACTTCATTCACTTATCGTTGGAAGACAAAGCATTCGACGCTGGTCACGTCCTCCACTATTATGTCGTGCCTTCTTAGCTCCCACGTCGTATCTGTTTTTCAATAAATAGAGAGCAATGGGGGTTTTCTCACTATGCTGCTCTCCCTTCATCGTTCCATCCTTCCTACCCTCTCTCCGGCCAGCCATGGCGGGTTACCACCACATCCACAGTACATCACCACCAATGAGGAGGATTTGAATGACGGCGAGAGCAGCTCTGACACCAACTCATCGTCGCTGCCACCATTTCTAAGTGAAACGCTTGATGATGAAGTGGATAGTGACTTTGAGCACTAGTACAGTGGGTTCTTACCGAAGCTAGACTCCGATGACGGCCCGCCATCGAAGGAGAAGGAAGATGACGATGACGAAGACCATGAGAGTGGCTATGATGTCGACGATGAGGACGACAGTTGTGAAGGTAGGCCTAGAGGAAAAGGCACCAGAGGAGGTCACAAATGCGAAGGCTGTGGATGTGGCCTTCATCTTCGTGGCAGCGATGGCTAGCGCATATAAGGCTATCGAGGAGGAGGCACTGCCAGAGCCAAAGTTGGTACTGAAGGTGAAGGCAAGGGACCGATATCACGACTGAGGTGTCAGTGTTGGCCCCCAGCATGGCCATGGCATATGAGGCATCCACCTATGTGACCGTGGCATACTTATATATATTTACATGGGCGGATGTCTTCATACCAGCTCGTGAAAACCGTAGGTGGAATCTGAAGTTATCCACTTATATAAATATATTTTTGCGGGCAATACTTAATGCACCTATAAATATAAAAAAAAACCTGAGTTCTATAGGCACTCAGCTAGAGACGGGTTAAAAAAGACATGTATAAATGACTTATGTCTAAACAAATGTTTTATTTAGTGTTTTAGAGGATCATCCGCTAATCCTATAAATGAAAACCAATAAAAATCGAGTCCTGGGCAAAATTGCCAGATCATTCCTATAGTTTTTCATAATTTAACTTGTAACTTAGAGGAATGAACATTCATTTTTAACAAATGCTTATATTGGGAGCACAATTGTCCAAATCATGGAATCTTTTCATTGATACCCAACTCACTAAATTATCAGTACTTGCTGAATGAATTTGAAAAAAAATATAATTTTGAATTAAAATTTTGTTGAAATCCATATGAAAAACTTTTTTTATTCTCAAATTAGTTTGTGTTTTCATTTTCCATTATTTGGGTCATTTCACTTCTGAGAAATTTTAAGTATTTGGAATTTTGTCCTTTGTTAGTTCAATATTGGTTGACATATTTTTTCACTTAGCATTGTGAGCCTAGGGTATTGTGGTTATTTTTAATAAAGAAGGACGGTCAACCAATAGAATAGAAACTAAGTATTTAAAATGAATTTGGAGACATACAAGGAATATTGAGGCAAAGCCTAGAGGCATGGTAGGGATTCAATCAGATGATGGTGAATTATATTTCGACTTTAAAGAATTGCAAAACTTCACCAGGGTTAAACTTGCAATATTGGTACTTTTTGCTTCCACACAAGAAATGCTTAATCTAGATGTTGATGTTAGTGAAAAATACCTAGAGGCTTTAGAAACTAAATAAAATTTGTCCAATTTTTGGGATGTACGAGCTCCAGTATATGGAACTGACATAATTAGAACAAAAGGCACTTAAAAATAAAAAAAATATGGTTCTGCCAAAATTCTGTCGATAGATTTTTGGCCTGGATGCAGTCAATTTTTGGGCCACTTGATCTGTCCGAGATTTGTACAGAAGCGGAGTGGGATACGATACGATTTTGGGGCCACTTGATCCTCTATGAGATTTTTTGCCTACTAGGCAAAGGAACAAGCAAAGAATGTTACTACTCGTTTCTCAATGCCCAATGCAGTGAATCCAGTTGATTCATTTTTAAAAAACAGGAAGCGAGGGGAAACAAACAAATTACAGTTATATATCATAATTGTACTACAGTTACATCTTACTAAACTAGGATAAGCATGCAGTAAATGGGTAAACAAAAACTTTTAAATGATGTGCACGTTAATGATTCAGCAAGGTTGATTAAGCATTACTACTATTCATCTCTATTATAGTGGGAAAAAATCGATTAATTTTTACTTAAAAATATGTCAACATATGTGTAGATACTAAAAAAAGGGGTGTAATGGTCGCTTCATGCCCCCGGTCGAAGAAACAAGGCATGTATATATCTCAAAACTCGTTGGCACAATATCTAGTTAGTACTCTCTACACTTCTTTAAAAAAAACTATTTTAATAGGCACTCAATAAAAGAAAATCCGTTTATAAAAATGCATAATACTCACTCGGTCAAGAAAAAAATAACTTTTATAGATGATTGTATTAGAAGGCTCTTAATAGGGTTATTTTTGTTAGTCATTGTTTTTTTATGCACCTGCGAGCACCAACATGTTAAACTTACCATGACGCAATGCATGACCGTATTAAAATATAAAAGCAATGAGTTTCCCTCTCCTATTTCTCTCCTCTCATCACCAACTACTTCACTTATCTTTCCCCTCTCCTCAACGGCAGCAACCTAGATCGGGATCAGCGACGATGGCAGCGGACTCAAGTGCAGTGGTGGACTTGGCTGCGGTGACTACATTGGCAATGGCATTGGGAGTGGTGGATCCACCGTCGATGGACTCAGGAGAAGCAGATTTGCTGCTGGCAGCGACGGGAGGGACAACGACGACGGCGGAGACCACGGGAGAGGCATATATGCCACCGCTGGCCTCAAAAGCAGCGACGACAATAATGACGGCCACAAGAAGAGTGGATCCATCATCAGGAAGGTCTGGGATGGTGGGAGGGGTAGATCTGGCTCTCTCTCTTCTGTTGCCTCTCCGTCTCTCCTATTGCCTCTCCTTCCTCACCTCTTCCACTTCCTTGTAGATCTAGTAGCAACAGTCATAGGAGTGGCGATCCAACATTGAGGAATTTGGGGATGGTGGATTCAGCACTCCATCGAATCTCTCTATCTCTCGCGTATCTAGCAGCGGCAACCTTAGGAGGGGTGGATCCACCGTCAGGGAGGTTGAGGATGGCATATTAGGTGATGGGGAGGTTGAGGATGGCATTGGGAGTGGTGGATCCACCGTCGATGGACTCAGGAGAAGCAGATTTGCTGCTGGCAGCGACGGGAGGGACAACGACGACGGCGGAGACCACGGGAGAGGCATATATGCCACCGCTGGCCTCAAAAGCAGCGACGACAATAATGACGGCTACAAGAAGAGTGGATCCATCATCAGGAAGGTCTGGGATGGTGGGAGGGGTAGATCTGGCTCTCTCTCTTCTGTTGCCTCTCCGTCTCTCCTATTGCCTCTCCTTCCTCACCTCTTCCACTTCCTTGTAGATCTAGTAGCAACAGTCATAGGAGTGGCGATCCAACATTGAGGAATTTGGGGATGGTGGATTCAGCACTCCATCGAATCTCTCTATCTCTCGCGTATCTAGCAGCGGCAACCTTAGGAGGGGTGGATCCACCGTCAGGGAGGTTGAGGATGGCATATTAGGTGATGGGGATGTTGGGGATGGCAAGAAAGGAAGATCGGTCGCCCCCTTCGTCAAAGACTGTGGCTTCATTGAAGCTAGGGTTTGCTCGGAATGGGAGCTAGGCTTTGAAGAAGATTTTGTTTGGAATTTTTTCTCTGCGTGTCTTAACATGCCCATTAGCGAAAAATTTCCAGGCAAATGGTCGCCTTAGATTTGTCATTTGCGATAATCAATTTTTGCAAGTGAAATCATCCGCGAAAATTGATTTTCACGTGTGGGTGGGTGCTTACTATGAAATTTTGGACTTTTCCAGACATCTTGGCCTAGTTGGTTGCTCCACTTGCCCCAAAAAAATCGTTTTGGCCATAAAAATAACTTGTTTGTAGTAGTGCTAACTAGTTGCCAAAAATTTCACCAAACTTTTTATGTATTGGGCCTTCCATATAAATTTTAAAAGGATATAAACCGCTTTAAAATTTTCTATTTAGAATTTAATTCCGCCAAAATTTCCCCTTAAAACCTTTATTCCAAAGCAGGCCTCCATATTGTTCGCGTTGGCCGGTATTAGTACTACTGTTTCATATCGGATTGTAACTTCCGTATCAGCATTTTGCAGCCTCCGCTGATTTGGCGTAGCTTTACTTTGCAAGTCTTCCCATGCATGCATCTCGCCGTTCATTTATACATGATCGCGATGTTGGCAAATTTAGGAATTAAGAACTTGTGTCTGTGAATGCCTCCGTCCCGGAGATTTCATGCTCTACGACTACGAGCTTCAAATTGCAGGGCGACCCTGCTTACCCATCGTCCTCTTTCATGCATATGCGTAGGTCCCTGTCGCAGGTCGCCTGGAGCATCCATGTTTCGCATTATTTTCACTCATCTGGGGGGACAGGACAGTGGTGCCTAGCACTAATTACTTGCAGCTTGCACTTAATCTGGTACAAAACTGACAAAATGCACATGACTAGAGCTCCATGCAGTAATGCAGTCAGACAAGCAGCTCTCGTAGTGTAGGGCAGGGGCGTCCCGGAAAACAAAGCTCACCATTACAATATATATTTAGAGTATTTAGTAAAACTTGAGGCCCTGTACGGTCGCACAGGCCCGCACGGGCCAGGGGACGCCCCTGGTGTAGGGCCATGGAGTTCTTGACCAAGATAGCTCGATTCTGATTTCTCTGCAAGTGAGGCACTGGTACACGGCTAGCGTCCCAAGCATCAGAAATAGGAGTAATCAATCTCTCAGACAGCTCTCGCTAAGGACGGTCGCCTGCCTCTCGAGAGGAAATCATGGCCAACACCGTGACGTGAGTTTGCGAGGAAAATGAAGGACAGAACAGCGCCGCTGATGCACTCAAGATTACGTGCAGAATTTATTAGTTGGAAGCGATCGAAAGCCAGCTTTGCTTCTTCCCAGCTAGCTGGATCGTTCGCTCGCTGGGAAGGAAGACCGCCAGGGACCAGGATACGGACATCGGGACGGGACGTACATGTTCATGGCTGACCTAGGACCATCTTTCTATATGATTGCTTGCTGCAATAATGCATTCGCTAGATCTCGGGACCCCACGTATATATTTTTCAACAAAATAAATAGATAAAAAAAGTTGTACTTGTGTCTACGATTAGGACGAAGCAGGATTTAGAGTTGAGGGTGCAGGCCTCTGTAGCTTGTAAAAGCAATTCTACATTGGGTATTAGGGAGAACTCACCTCGGGCAGACGATACTGTGGAGACGTGGTAAGAGTCTTTTTAAAACAGCAACGTTGTACGGGCAGACCCGATCGGTGACGTTGGCACATTGCGTGACAAGTGATGAGGGCGCGATCCTTCTCATGGACTGGATGAAACCCCGTACGTTAGTACGGAAATGCTGTATGATAATAAATAAATATTAGTTATAAAATGAAATTGTTTTATATCTGGACAATTTGATTTCAGATGCTTTACACAATAACAATGCTAAAAATATAAATGATGTAGCTTTAAAATAAAAAGAGATAAAAGATCATATTCAAATGTTATAAATAATTTGAGGTTATTGAAGTAGAAAAAAATCGAAAGATGATATAGATGTACATAACTTCACTGGAGAAGACAGGAAGTTTGCACCATAGATAAATGATCTAAACTAGAGATGAGGACACAAACAAACTTTCTTTCTTTTTAGAAATTATTACAAATTAATTAAATGGAGGCTTCTTTGTTTTGCACAAACAAACTTTTTTCATCTTGAGAAATTATTACAACTTAATTAAATGGAGGCTTCTTTGTTTTTATTTCTCTTTGAGAAAAACAATCATGTTTGCCACATTGTTCACAGAAAAGGAGAATGAAAACATGGAGATTTTTTTCTGATTACACACAAGATACACACACTAAGTACATAACACTACATCCATAACGCGCTGATTGGTGTCAGTTCGCTTAAAACTAGCATCTATGAGGGACTTTTCGCGCAAATGAACTTTTCAACATCAGCAAATTAAGAACGCAGTACCTATAACCACTTATTAATGTTGATTCATAATAACAACAGACAACAATAGTTATAGATACTGGTTTCTAACCACTTATTAATGTTGATTCATAATAACAACAGACAACAATAGTTATAGATACTGGTTTCTCTAATAAATCAACATATTAGTAATGGTTTTATTAAAATCAGCACTGATGGATCGGAGTCACCAAAAAAAATATCTAAAGTATCTCATCTTCATGATCTCTCCTCTATCTTTTTTTTATTCTCTCTCCCTCTCCACCTCTTATTTCTTGCTCTACTTCTTTTCTAGCTTTTTTTTTCTCCTTCTTGCTTTCCCCTCACTTTCGCTTCTCCCCCAATGACCAACCTTGCTCTCCTCGACCTCGCACTCCTCGCACTCCTTGAATGATCGAGCTCTTCCTTCTCAACAACAGTCTCCTATTCATCTCTCCAGACGGCCTCCTCCTTCTTAACGACGACGTCATGTGCCAGTAGCGGGAGCGGCCATGTCAGGAGCTAGGTCTGCATCATGGGCGGCCAAATCTAGAGCAAGGGTGGCTCCTCGGCGATGCAAACAATGGGAGAGATGTGATGATGCCATCTAGATCTTGACAACTACCAAATCTGACTGTTTAGAGCTAGGGAGCCACCAAATCTGACCGTTTAAAGCTGGGGAGCCACCGGATCTAACTGCCATAGGCTTTGGGATGATCAAATCCGACCAATGTGGGCCCTTGACAGCGGCAGCCTCATCCCCCTAACGTGGTGGTGGCTACATCCCCCTTCCTAACGAAAGAGCATGTGCAACGACGACAACGAAAACCTCCTTCGACAGTGATAACTGCTTCACGGCACCCTTCTCCCCATTACCTTCATCTTCTTTCCCACAAAAGATGAGTTACAAGATTCAATCATCTTGTTGCTAGCATCATCTTCGTTTGTTTCTTGTTTTTTGTGGATTTGTATTAGATTCCTGCATTTGTATTGAAATTAATCATCCGGATGTTTTTTTTTTCTACTGGAACCTATTGGTTCCCATTAGTGCTGGTTTTATAACAGATGTGGGTTTTTCACTTATGAAGTGCCGATTGAAATTCTGGCATAGATGTGGGTTTTTTAACTGATGACCCTTCTTTGAAAGTCTTATATTATAGAAAAAGATTTAAATATTTAATAATCCTTATATTTTGAAACTGTATTAATTGAGCATATAAAATTTACCATAATAATATATAGCGCAATGATGAATAGCCTTGGACAGCATCAATATCTTGTTTTTTTACATTTTCACACTTTTTAAAACTTATTTTGTAAATAAACTATTGGAGAAACTTATTTCTAGACCGTGTCATTGTAATTGGTCTCTAACGTCTCGGGACTAACGATGTTGGCACTGATACTCTCACCACCTAGCAGGCAAGCCATGCTAGCAGCTGATATGGTGGGGTTGGCATCAAATAGACTTGCACCAAGAACCTATTTAAAATAACCTATTTTATTAATAGATCAAATATAAATAATTTATTTATAAATTGGTCTAGTGTAAAAGATACTTAGTCTTGTGGGTCTATTTGTGAATAACTTATTTATATTTTTCTCTCTAGCTTTTTTATAAAATAAGTTATTTCAAGTTGTTCTTTGACGTTAATCTCTTTAACATCGCCCTTCTATATTAGCTACTAGTATATGCTCTATTGTCATAGGAGTGAGGGTGCCGACACCATTGCTATTAGCACCGTGAAAACAATAACTTTTATGCTGAGAAAATGGTTTATTTCTATAATAAGTTTTTATAGGTTTATTTATAATTTTTTTTTAAAAAAGCTAAAATTGTAAAAAATTGTGGCAACAACACGGTGTGTCCCAGCATTCAAATTTCACTGTGGGGGCGTAATACTCAAGCTGCCATCTTTGGACGTGTCCAACGCTCTCTGCTTGGCGGCTCAGGGGACTATTTACCATGATGACCAGAAAGTTGTACGCATTCGCGTGTAGCATCATCGCACACTGTGTTGCATGCATGCACACTGCGATCGAGTCTGCAACGCAGCCTGCCTCGGTTACTCGCGATAAAAGCAACCGGGTCGCATGCGTCTTTTTTTTTTTTAATCGATCTGGTCACACACTCTGATCTCTGATCCTAAAGTTGCATGCATGTATATATGCATGCCTAAGCAGGTTGCAGTGCAGCGTAAAGCTAAGCTCTTTCGCGCTTTTTAACATCATGACAAGGGAAAAACTTATGCGTGTGGCGTGTAACAATTGTTGCTTTCTGAAACTTCAGCTATTGGTGCTGTATTATCCTGGTGATCTGGTATACTCCTCGAAGAATGAATTAAAGAATGTTCGTAAATTTGTCAGTGAGTTTTTAATTTTATAAGAATGCCAATTTTACAATATTTTAGTGACAATTTTACAATAACAATTTGAAATAACAGTAAATTTATAATTGCCCTAAATTTCTAACGATGATGACGGTAATTTTTTCACCACTTGTATCTTCTATTTTTTCGTTCTAAAATATAACAATCTAATACTGCAACATAATATATTACTGCTATATAAATACTTCTGTCTAAATTAAATTGTGTCCTATGTAATACATGATGCTGTTAAAATTTATAGTATGATTGTGTGTTAATAATAGGTTACGGGACGTACCGCCACCGGTAAATCAAACCAAAAGATCGCCACAGTTTACATGGATATCATCTTTGTCTTTGTCTTGAGTGGCACATTGCCATCAGAGGAACGAGAACTGCAAGGTCAGAACTTTAAATATAGTACTGTTCCATTTTTATACACGCAATATATTTTCAACACCTTGTCATCTTCAATGCACGCACACGTCCGGCCGACATGTCCAGCATGATTACCTTGTCTGTTGTCTCCATGGACCAAACAGTACTACACGGAGAAGAAAATTGCAGCGTTAGAACTCCGGAATCCAAACTCACGAGCAGGATGCACTATGGAATGCAATGGGATTTCAAAACTTTGTCACGGGTTTTCCTTTTTGCACCATTGACTCTTTGAGCTTTAAGAAAAGCTAAAGTGTAGGAATAGAAAAATCACAAAAATATAATAGGAATGTATATATCAAATAGAGGATATAAAAACATAGAAATTTTATATAAATAGACGTTTGGATGGAACATACGAAAAACATAAAAAAATTAGAAGATTTTAAACTATTAAGCAAATCTTAACATATGAGTAGTACAAAATCAACAATTAATGGTTTAACACCATACAGCTCCCCATCCACCTTCCAATATGAGAAGCCGAGCAGCACCATTCAAAGGAAAGAAAAACAAGAGGTTGTTGGAGTGGATTCTTATTTTCCTCTGGGATAGGTGGGGAAGGAAATTGTCCATCAGTTTTCATTGATGCCATTCCTTTGATACAAAATATGCTACAGTTATTGAATCAATAGAAATACAAATCATTTATTTTTCATTTTTCTTTGCTTTTCCTTCGATCCAAAGAGACCTTTTTGTGCAGGATGTGCAAAAGAGAGGGAGAGCAAACCACCGAAGAGGTATAATCCTTGGCCTTACTTGTTTTAATTTTGACCCTTAACTCTAAAACCGTATATTACTCGAAACACTAATAACAGGATAATAGATGCAAATTTATTTATTTCTTTTTTTATTAAAATATTTAAAAATATATTTTTTGTTTGAAAAATTTATAGATATATTTTTGTCTGAAAAATTTATAGATACTCACCACACCCACTCAGGTTTTTTTTTAAAAAAACAACCAACCGAGAAAGATAATAATAAGGGATCTAGAAAATTTACAAATAGTCTTTTTCTGTCCTCTAGAGATGTTTTTTTTTCTAGAACAGCCTATAGTTTTTATAAGTAGCCCACTTATAACCATTTGGTTATATGTTTTTTCTTCTTAGGTGGTTGCTTGAAAAATTGCTAGGCTCGTAGATAGCACCTAACAATTTTATAGGCGACCTTTGTTAGAACATTTTTACCCCCACCATATCAATATCGAAAAGAAAAAGATATTTGAAATAAAATTATTTTATATATATATATAATTGTAAAAAAATAGGATTAGATATAAAAGATAATTGAAATATCTAAATTTTGTAACAAACTCGACGTTAATAATAAAAAAATATTATACCATTAAATAGAGAGCCGAAAAATTAATAAATTTGTACGTAGATATTATTTAAATAATAGTGATAAAAATATTATAAGATTACTAAAAGGTTAACCACATTACGAATAGAGCATAGAAGTAACATAAATAATATAACGGATAACATGTTACATACGTCTATTTACAACTCATGTATATCATCATCTATCGTTCACCTGTACTTGCCAGTTGCTAGAGAAGCCGACTTTTCACTTGTGCTATACTTTATACTGCATGTATTATTCAACTTTTATGTCTCTCTCCCTTCTCCCTGTCTCCTCATTTTTCTTCACTGTTTTGGCAACACATTCCATCACATTAGGACCTTTTTGTCTTGCATAGCCATTGCAATGATGGCTTTCTTGTACACTGACATAACAAATGCTAGGTCATTAATCTTGTTCTAATGAATTCTTCAAGTAACGTCTACAAGTGGTAGTAGAATCCACTATCATTACTTCCTAGAAAAAATGTTCAATTGCGTTACATGGTTATTGCGTTGATTTAGGAGTCAATTCGAAACCATCGTATTAACCAGTTATACAATGATAAAAAAATTCTCTCAACTAGCCTTCAGTACCTCAAGGGCTAAGCCGAGATCTATATCATATAGACCACATCTAATGCTTGACCGTGATATAAATAAAATAACACTTTATTTAACATATCTATTTATGAATATTTACAAAAAAAATAGAGTTGATTTGTTAATCATCATATCTAATACCATACATTCAATATTTTAATACTGATATATCTTTAAATATTATAAACCAAACTATCTACGAATTTAAAAACAAAATTATCAAACCACATATCTCGAAACAAAACTATTTACACATATAAAACAATACTATATATACTATCATCATTAAAAATAAATATTATAAAATGTATAAATAATTTACCTACATACAAGTCTACAATCGAGTAGGGCTTTGTTGCTTCCCTTCGTCTCCCCTCAACTCTCTATTTTTTATTTTTCTTTCTTTAAATAAAATAGAATTTTGGATGTTTAGAACCCTAACAAAGATGGAAAGGACATACCTGACAATTTTATAGGTGGCTGCTGAGAGGGAAAAAACGTCTAATGTACCTGTAAAAATGATATGCCTCTCCTACAGGAAAAAACGTTCTTAGTTAGAATGGCAAAGGGCTATCGTCCATCGTTAACGTATATAGTCATTTGCCACATGTCAGATTCTTGTCCTCTGGTTGAGAATTTTTGAAAATAAATCCGCTTAGAGCGAGTTGGAGGCATATATCTGTAAATATATATATATAGACAAAATATATAAATAAAAAAATTCTATTAGACGCACCCACAAGCATGTCCTATTTTCACCTTCTTTTTCAATCTTAAATCCTATTTTCACCTTAAACCCCAGTTGGATGCAAAGGGTCTAACAGATCGGAATCCGATAGGAGTGAGATATGGTAATGATTTTCTGAAAACTGGTATGTTCGAATGCAGATGGTACTAACCTGATTAGGATTTCAAACTGAAATTCCTAAAATCAAGCGGATGTAGATTATTTAACAAAGTTTTTTTTATTACACGCATACATAATATTACATACATAACACCATATTTATACACATATGAATATGCTTCAAACACATGTTTAAAGAGATAGAAACCAGCGCCATATTCAATAAACTTTATTTCTATCTGGTCATAAATGTTTTATACTTAGGATAAATTTTGAGCAAAATTTTGAAGTTTTGACCATTAATTAATTGTCAAATGCTTTGTTTAAAAATATTTGACAAAAACTACTATTATAGTATCATTAGATTTATTAGATTTTATAAACTTATTTTACTATGAAAATAAGTAGCAGCCCACGCATTTGCGCGGTTAGATTTCGTTACATTTTATATTACTGTATGATATATAATTAAAATTATCTGATATAATTTATTGTAACAACTTAAAATAATAGATAATCTAAGTAATATAGTTGGAAGTTTGCTAAAACCATTGATCAATTACAATACTACATTAAAAGGTCATATATATAGAGAGATGTTGTTTATTCAGTATCAGAGAAACACATACTAGCCCCACATAGAACTAACAGTAAGAAAATATCATTGTCATTCACATTAAAAACCAATTGTAATACTATACCACCATGATTTTTAACGTGAGCTATCAATAAATCACGATGAAATAACAATAGACCATTTCCTCTCCCTCATCCTCATCCTTTCCCTCCTCTCATCTTTTCTCTCTCACCGTCACCTAAAGGTTTGGCAGAGCAAATGTAGTGTGCCATCCCCTCTCTCTCTTAACTAAAAATAGTGTTGGTGGCTAGTTGTTTGTCAAATTTGAGGACACCAAATCCATTTCTACCACCATTTCCTCTCACTCTGCCTTGAACACAATGCAGATGTAGGTGACAGAGACATCCTACTTCTAGCCATGGAAACTTCCTTTCCCCTCTCTCTACCTCCCGTAAGCACTACAAAGCAGCTGCCATGTCTAGGAGAGCCAAACAGGCTAAAAGTGGTGGTGGCAGTGAGGCATGTGTCAAGTGGTCAGACTCGATGTTGTTTCCATTCCATCCCCCTCTGTAAACACTATGCACGTAGGCACAAGAAACAACACAATGACATCTCTATTTTAATCTATGTGTCCTGTTCAAAGCTTGTTTTTGACTGTGAGCAGTCATAGTGATCCTACTGTATGAGGAGCCGCTTAAGGTTGATGGCTTTGCTTCCATGTAGCTAGTTATATTCGTGGATGTATTGGTTATGTATTGGTTAGTATGGAATATATAAGCATCTTATTGTTTGAATAGAAAGAAAATCTTTATGTATTTTTTATTCGTACTCTATTTTATATTATAAATTAATATAAAATTTCGATTGATCTTATGCTTTATATAGACTCTTCTTTTATATTATTTAGTTTTAATTTTTATATAGTTATATTGTTCAATCTACATTATTATAATCATAATCGATACCTTCTATAAAATTAATAGTTTATATATTTATCCCTTTTTATTAATATAGTAAATTCTAGGTGTTGATAGTGAATGTGGAGGCTCTTTTTTATTACATTATTAAAATAAAATAATATATACTATCTCCATCTTAAAATATATAGTTACTTTTTTCTCAACCCCATATTTTGGACCACTTTAATCTAACATTGCATTTCTTTTTCTCTTTTTCTCAACCCCATATTTTGTGTGCAGAGTTGCAAGTAAAAAAATCAATTTGTCAGTGATTCTTTAGCTTGTTTTTATGTAAAATAGATCTTTGTTCACTTTCATATTATCAACAGAATCAATTACTTATATGTTAATTCATCTTCTCGACATGTTAGTATTTTCTTGTCTCAAAATATAATAACTTCACATGCACACTTTATCCTAAAATACACTTGCTGATCCCAACTAATCCTAACCAATCATAACTGGGAGGGAGTATACCACTGCACCGTCGGTAGATAATCCTGTAAGAATATAGAGGGCAGATGACGAAAGCGCTTGGCAAGATGATAGTCAGGGACGTCGTACGTGTTAATTTATAACATCATACAAGGTAATAATCTCCTACACAGTTCACATACCATGTTTCTAGGATCCTATACAATAGTTTTTATTTTACAGATTTTATTTTTAGTAACAAACCTACAACCATGAAAACTATTTCTAACAACCTCGCTCAATCACAACTTAGTTAAGTTGAGATTGATCTTGAAATTATCAACTAGCCTCACAGGCAAAGCCTTGGTGAATCCATCAGCTACTTGATCCTTGGAGGAGACAAAGTGTGACTCGATCTCTCACAAAATGGTAGTCCACCTCAATGTGTTTTATTCTAGCATGAAACACAGGATTTCTTGAAAGGTATGTGGCGCCTAAATTGTCACACCATAATTTGGCAGTATTAGGACTCTTCATGCCTACCTCATGTAACAAAGTCTGTATCCACATAACCTCTGCCGTAGCATTAGCTATTGCTTTATACTCTGCTTCAGTACTGGATCTAGAGACAGTGGATTGCTTGCGAGCACTCCAAGACACTAAATTAGTTCCTAAAAAAACTGCAAATCCTCCGGTGGATTTTTTGTCATCCACACAGCCTGCCCAGTCAGCATCTGAGAAGGCACTTACTAGTGTGGAAACCGACCTGTGAATCTTTAGCCCGAGTCTAGTGTATTGCTTTATATATCTTAATATTTTTTTCACAGCCTCCCAATGTACTGTAGTTGGAGCATGAAGATCAAATGAGATATCAGGCCGTGTTAATTTTAGGTATTGCAATGCTCCTACAATGCTCCTGTATCTTGTGGTGTCTTGAGCTCCTAGGGGAGTTCCTTAATACAGAGATAGCTTCTCACTAGTGGATAATGGTGTATTGACTGGCTTACAATCTGTCATGCCGACCCTCTTCAGTAGATCAGACGTATATTTTTCTTGTGTAAGCAGAATTCCACCGTTTGTTTTATGTACCTCAATGCCAAGAAAATAGTGAAGCTCTCCCAAGTTCTTCAATGCAAACTGTTCTTTAAGATCTCAAAATAATGCACTTGATGCTTGCTTGGTGGAACTCGCCACAACTATGTCATCGACATACACAAGAACAAACATTGTGATGCCTCCCTTACTGAAGAAGAACAAGGATGTATCAGCCTTGGATGTTTTAAACCCCAATTGAATCAATCATTCACTTAATCTGGAGTACCATGCTCGAGGAGCTTGCTTCAACCCATATAAAGCTTTATCAAGTTTGCACAAATAGTTAGGCTGGTTTGGATCCTCAAAACCAGGAGGTTGATGCATGTATTCATCTTCTTCTAAGAGTCCATGTAAGAATGCATTCTGCACATCGAGTTGGCGAAGAGACCATCCACAAGATACAGCTAGAGACAATATAACTCAAATAGTTGCAGCCTTAATTACTAGACTGAATGTATCTTCATAATCAATTCCATACCTTTGCTTAAAGCCCTTGGCAACAAGGCGAGCCTTGTAACGATCTAGACTCCTATCAGACTTTCTCTTGATTTTATACACCCATTTGTACCCTATAACATTGGTTCCCTTCTGTGGCGGGACTAGGTGCCATGTCTTGTTCCTCATCAGTGCTTCATATTCAGAGTTCATGGCATGTCTCCAATTTTTATTCTGTAGTGCATTAGTAAGATCAGTCGGTTCACCAGTGCTTGCTAACATCCCATACCTGACCGTGCCATCAGTATAAATTTTCTTCATTTGAATGCCGCGCTGGAGCCTTGTTACCGGTCGCAAAGGAGCTACAACCTCTTCTGGTGTACTGGCAGAGGATCCATTAGTGGAAATCTCCCCTGTGCTCCATGTCGTAGCATGAAGTGGCATCATTCCCACGCCTAAAGCAGGCGTAGGCCGTGTCGGAGAGACTTCGGCGATAGGTGAGGGCGAGTGCGCAACTGATTGGCCCCCATGCGACATCACCTCAATGGAAACGGGCACGGTCGGCTGGCTGCCAGACCCGCTTGACGACATGGGCGCAGAAATCGTCGAGGATCGTCTCCGTGATCTGTGTTGCTGCTTCCAATGGTGATATCGTCTGTATTTGGCACCTGAGGCAAGCTAGAGTCTCCACCAGGATTGTTAAATTCATTAGGCAAATTAACAGGCAAGTTAACATATTGATCATCCAAACTACTATCCTCTTTGATAGCCACAGAATCAGGAGAAAACAAGAGGATCTCTGTGCATAGACGAGCATCCGCATTGGGATGTATCTCGGCAAAAGGAAAAATTATTTCATCGAATGTGACGTCTCTAGAGATATAGACACGCCCAGATGCAATGTCCAGACATTTATACCCCTTGTGAAGATTACTATAACTCAGAAAAACGCATCTCTTAGAGCGGAACTGAAGTTTATGGACATTATACGGGCGAAGATTGGGCCAACAGGCACAACCAAACGTCCATAGGGAGGAGTAATCTGGTTTTTGACCAAAGAGGTGCTCCAGGGGCGTAGTAAAATTGATGACTGCACTAGAAAAGTGATTGATAAGATATATGGCTGTGAGGAACGCTTCGTCCCAAAATTTCAGGGGCATACTAGCGCATGATAGAAGAGCTAGACCAACTTCAACGATGTGCCGATGTTTGCGCTCGGTGACACCATTTTGTTGGTACGCATGAGGACATGAAACATGATGGGAGATGCCGATTTTAGTAAAAAAGGAGCTAAGCCTTTGATATTCACCACCCCAATTAGTTTGAATGGCTTTTATTTTTCGATCAAGCAACCTTTCAACTAGGTTATGAAAATCATGAAATTTCTGAAAGACTTCAGACTTATATTTAATAAGGTAGATCTATATAAACTTGCTATAATCATCGATAAAACTAACATAATACTGTTTTCTGCTAACAGACTCGATAGCTTGACCCCACACATCAGAGACACAAGTTCTAAAGGAGCACTAGATTGACTTACTGACTTAGGATAGGGTAACTGGTGTGCTTTTACTTGTTGACAAGCATCGCACACATGCTCATTATTGGACTCTGAAACAAATGAAAGGCTATTATTACTGATGATGCGATGAACGATCGGGGAGGCTAGATGTCCTAGTCGTTCATGCCACCGAGACAAGGACGAGCAAAACGCCATGACGACTTGTTTTGGTGGTGAAGGAAGAGGATATAGCCCCCGATGACAACGACCTTTAAGCAGAGTTTTCTTGGTTGCTTGATCCTTAACCAAAAAATAGGTGGGGTGAAATTCCATGTAGGCAGAGTTATCTGAAGTAAATCGATGAACTGAAACAAGATTCTTAGAAGCCTTAGGTACATGCAGAACATATTTTAACTGGAGATTGCGGCTAGGGGTAACAATAGTAGATTGACCAACATGTTTAATTGCCATACCTGCACCGCTTGCGGTGTGGATCTGATCACCACCGTTGTACTTCTCACGCATGGAGAGTTTCTCTAACTCGCTGGTGATGTGGTCAGTGGAGCCGCTGTTGGTGTACCAGTTGGTATCGATGTTGTATGAACTGGTTGCTGCTGCTGCGTGCCTTTCTTTAGGGACGAAGTCCTCATCGAAGCAATGCCAACAACGAGCTGCAGTATTCCCCTCCTTGAAGCATACCTGACAAATCGGTTTGTTCTGGTTCTTATTGTTGTTGGAGCCGCACCTTGCTGGTTGCTCCTTTGACCGCGACCACAACCCCCACCATTTGGAGGGTCGTGCCCACGTCCATGATTAGGACCACCACGACCACGATTATTACCGCGGCCTCCTCCGCGGCCGGCCATGTTGGCTGAGTTCTGGTCACCGCCTTGGACCTGATCCATCCTTGTCTCGAAGTTGAGGAGTTGTGAATATAGCTCGTCGATGGTCACCGATTCCACCCTCGTGATGAGAGAGGTAACCAGTGACTCGTATTCCATGAGCAAGCCGGTGAGTATGTACTCAACCAGCTCGTCATCAGTGATTGATCGTCCCGCGGCTGCCATCTCATCGCTGAAACCTTTCATCTTGGTGAAATAATCAGTAGCAGATGAGTTACCTTTCTTGGTATTGGCGAGGGAGATGCGCAGATTTAGTGCGCGCGCACGGGTTTATGAGGCAAACATGGCCTCAAGCTTAGCCCATGCATCAGCCGCCGTCTTCGTTTTGGCGATGTGGCTGAGAATGTCCGGAGAGACGGAAGTGAGAAGGAAGTTGAGGATCTGCTGATCCCGTGCCTCCTATTCTTCGAACACTAGGTTGGAGACTTTCTTGCCATTCTTGTCCTCAATCTCTGTCACCGGCGGCTTAGAAG
This sequence comes from Oryza coarctata, assembly GCA_030770085.1. Taxonomy (NCBI): domain Eukaryota; kingdom Viridiplantae; phylum Streptophyta; class Magnoliopsida; order Poales; family Poaceae; genus Oryza; species Oryza coarctata. The sequence goes on from CM061471.1 coordinate 15,847,972, forward strand.
CACCAGTGAGATGGCCGTACAGGCGAGCACCGCGCACGGCCGAGAGCACCTGGGCTTCCTAGATGGAGTGATTGCTCCTGGTAAGTTTTTCTGTCACAGCGCTGACCGAGAGAGGGTTGAGATGGAAGGTCGAAGAAGACATGGTGGACAGTAATTAGATCTATTGAGTGTTTATTAGGAGGCGAGGAGGGTGCCTCATCCGGTGAAAACTCCAGCTACCCGCGAAGCACACGGCGGCTGTCGAGTCTCGGATCTCAGGTATTCCTCCGGCGAGCGGAGCCGATGGATGAGAGCGGCAGCGAGGCTAAATCGGCGACCGGGATGAGAACGAGGCTAGAGTGGCAGCGAGGCTAGATCAGAGGTTGGAGAGGCTCTGATACCATATAAGAATATAGAGGGCAGATGACGAAAACGCTTGAAAAGATGATAGTCAGGGGCGTCATACGTATTAATTTATAATGTCATACAAGGTAAATTCTCATACAAAATAATAATCTTCTGTATAGCTCATATATCATATTTCTAAAATCCTATACAGCAGTTTTTATTTTACAGATTTTATCTTTAATAACAAAACTACAACCATCCATCATCATCTGGAATGCCAAGCTGTATGTGCCAAAGTCTGGACATCCTGTTGTGCATGTGAGTGCCCGGCCATGCAAATCGGCAATTGATCGTTGTGCTTAGCGCGCCTGCCATGTTCCAATCCACTCGTACTCAAGGTTTTTTTTTCTGTTTTGTACGTGTACATGTGTACGTTTAAGTTTACATGAATTGGCTTGTGGTATATAATTTTAGAGTTTGAAAAGGAATGAATAAAAATAATATGTTCTAGACTTTAATTTGTATATCTTGACATAGTAGATTCCAATTTTAATGCTGAGACAGGCATATCCAGTCACGTAGACTCTTTATCTGTTGTTTAATTGGATTTGTTACTTGGAGTCCATGTTGATCTTGCTTTGTTGTTTCAGAAATTAGAGTCCATTTATTTATCAAGAAGGCTAAATACATACATACATATATATATATATATATACATATTAAATCTACACCACTCTATAATATAAGACCACTACAATTTAAAGGTGTAGATTTTTTCTTTTTATCTGATTATTGTGATAATTTTTGGACCTCTAGAGTAAACGTGGTGTCTTTTTTCAAAAATCCTTGATGATCAATTATTTCAATGTCTTTACTTATTTATTATTTTATTTTATTTTTATTTTGAATTTTAATTATTTTTGAAATTTTATTTGAAAATTGTATTGAAAATCCAAGTTTAAAATTTATTTTATTTTTTACTCTGAATTTTAATTAATCTATGCCATGTTTGAGATGGACTCTTCTTTTAATATTTCTTATTATTTTATTTCATTTTCAGTTATTTTTAAGTTGTGTTACTACTTAAAACTCTATATTTTTCTCTTCTAGCATCCAGAGCATGGGAATTTTTAGCATCCAAAGCAAGTTTTTATTATATTTTTATTTTGAATTGTAATGATGTTTTTGAAGTTTATTTGGAAGTCGTAATAAAATCTAACTTCATTTTTTTATTCCAAATTTTAATTATTCTCATGTTGTATTCTATGTGGTTTGTTCTTTCAATATTTCTTTTTTTATTATGAATTTCAATTATTTGTAAATTATTTTCCTACTTAAAATCTCATTTTTTTTCTTTTTCTCTGATTAATGTATGAATTTTTTATTATATTTTTATTTTTAATTTTGATGATATTTTAAAGTTTATTTGAAATTCATATTGAAATCTATTTTTGGATTTTATTTTATTTTTTATATTGAATTTTAATTAATCTCGTGTTGTGTTCTAGATATATTATTGTTTTTATATTTTATATTTTTTTATTCTAAATTTCAGTTATTTTCTTAAATTGTATTTTTACTTGAACTTTTATTTTTTTTCTTCTATTAATGTGATAATTTCTAGTCTTTAGAACGTTGCCTTTTTACCAAAATGTTTTAATAATATAATAGATTAGATTTTTAGAGTTTTAAAAGTTTGATCGATTTGATGGAATCTTGTCATCAGTGTCTAAGTCCTAACATCCAGAGGAAGTATTACGAAGATTAGATTTTGGACGTCATACACTACCCCATTTGCTTGGCTCAGACGAATCACAAGCCATCTAGTAGCAGTTAACCTAATTAGCTGCTTTGCTTGATGTTGACTTGTTGACCTATTTGCCTATTGCACTATTGTATTGTGTATGGCACGTGTTTTTCGATAATTCCATAGCACGTGTACTGTCCATTATAATTCCGTAGCATTTTTATATCCGAAATCTGCTAAAAATATATGGCGTAAAATATGGTGTTTCTTCTGGTTATGCAAGTTTGGTTACTAGTTTTAACCTGATTTAAAATTAAACGATGAAGATTGAATGAACAAAAAGGTTGAGACACGGAAGAATATACTACAGGTATGAAATATAAGGGAAGCAGCAGGCGTCTATTGTCGCCATTGGCCCGAAATGTAATCCAAAAGATATGGAATCAGGAGCTGCGAGGAGAGCAGGGGTACATATGTGGTATGCAGTACTGTAGATTGTCATGCACTGCATTGCGTAGCTGCGAGCATAGCATAGCTGTCCACCTACAAAATATGAGTAAGATTTGTTTATATATCTTGGAGCAGCAGCTAGTACACTGTTCCGGGGGCTTTCCCATCTTCTCAATAGGGTGGTGTCATCTCAAAAAGGAAAAGGAAAGGAATAGGCGTATCATACAGTGGTGCGAGTGACTTGGGTGTCCTATGTAATCCTCTCATGATGCGTAATCGTGTTTGTTGCCAAATGCCAGCAGACGTACGCCTGCAGTACATTAGAGCACTCATCTTTTGGATTTTTCTGTTTCTTTTTTTTTTCTCGCAGCATTTTTACGCCTGCCATTGCTGATCACGTCTTTATGCCTTAAAACCTTGGTTTTGACCATCTCGTTGCTACCGTTGTTGAACTTGTTCAGCTCGTCAGCCCACGGTCAATCAGCAGTGCCTGCATCGGTGCTAGTTCATCGGCTAGTAGGCCCTCGACAGATGGGCTTCGATAAGCAGGGGACCTCCTGCTTGGTGGCTTGCAGTAGCCTATGTTTGTCAGCCTGACAGGCCGTGTTCACCCGCCGAGGATTTTCCATTCCCTGACAGGCTCCGCAGTTTACAGCAGAGTACTATGAATTTAGCAGTTTTTTAATAATGGATATTAAACTGCCTTTATTTCAATTAAATCTACAACCACTTATTATAAAGTTGATCTGGGCTCAAAGTACAATAGGAAAAAAACAAAGGTAGATGAAAAGACAGTACAACGACACCAACCAAAAGAAATAAGCAACTTATTTAAAGTTAAAGTTTTGCAAAATATTCATCCAAAGTTGATGAAAATATGTATGACGATTGACACTAAATTTTTGTATTCAACATTTATGATCTTTATGTTCTCTTTATAGTTAGCCTCAGAAACTAAACCAGTATATTAAATACCTTTCGAAGCTAGAATCTTTAGGTTATGTATCGCCTTAAGCTTCTCAGCCCTCTCTACTAACTCCTACTCCAAATCATTCGTCCTTCTCTTACTATGATGAAGTAGAGATTATTTTTCCACCGCTAGCTCAAGCACTGAAGGTTGTTGTCCATTCTTCACCATCATTATGTTTTCTTCTATAAGTCCATCATACTCCTCATTAAAAGTTGTTACTCCCACATTGTGTCCACTGCTTGGAACTAGGAGAGAACTACAGTTGCCCCAAATTTGACTCAAAATTTTCATCATTGGACATAGATGACTCGTCCTTTCCCTTCATAGAATCTGATTTCTTGCCACTCTTTCATCCAAATCATCACCATCTTTATGTATACCATCATTAGGGCCATCAAAGTTATCCATCTCCATAGTCACATATTTATCAACGTTCTCAGGCTCAACATTAAATTGTAGTTCATATAAGAAATCTCCATTTACCACATCATCAGATTCAAGAAATAAAAAAGGATCATAAACTAGAATTTATAGACAGACTACATCATACCTCTTAGTAAACTTCATGTCCATGACCTTGTTGTGCCTAAGAATGAACCCTATAGCCATATGATCAAGTATTCCCTTAGCTCCTTAATCAATCCCCCGCACTATACCCACACCTTTGGAATAGCATATTATTCCTCATTCCCTACACCTATCTCCTCTATTACCATCTTAGTTTTCACAACCTTAGTATTTAATACCCCCAATTTTACAATCCGCAGCAATTCTGCCTTAGAAGAAAAAATAGTTCTAAGTGTATTGTTACCATTATCATATACCTCCTATTTCCATTTACCTAGAATCAGTGTCTCTAACTCTGATATCACATTTGCCATTATCAGAACACCTTATGTGATATGTAGCAAACTTGCATTAGACTCACACTTCACCTTCCAACCTATGGGAAGAGGAATATGATAGAATGCCAAGCCATCCACTGCATAACAATACAGAGATGCCATCAGCTTGTTTGCTAACTTAAAAATAGGGCACCTCGATGTTACATGGTTATCACTTTCACATGTGATAGAAAAGCTGAGTACACACTCCTTTAAGGGTATGACCCTTTGAGTAACATCGGTAACAATATGGAATTTTAGCATTAACACTCACATCTCCATTGCCACTCTCACCACCCATACCTACCAAATGTACATAATCCATTGGTCCACCACCATGCAACACAATCATTCCTGGCATCACTCTCGGTTGTCCTAAATTCATCCCACCTCCTGCATGGAACTGTACCATTATCGCCTTTCCTGCTTCAAAACTAGCCGATGAAGATCCTCCATGTGCTTTCACCATTGAAGGCCTCAGTTAGGTCACAGTAGTCGCTGCACCATTGCTATCTTCCCTTGCAACAGGCATTGTAGTGAATGTAGTAGCTCAAGGAGTAACTGACACAACCACCTCACTAGTTGCGGTCATTCCAATAGTTGCTGCACTCCCTGTCGTGCCTACCATGCCCCTACCATTCACCATCATGCCTGTCATGCTGCCAAACATAACTACCATGTCGCCAGACATACCTGCCATGCCACCAACCGTGCCTAAGAAGCCGGCACCACTTGGTCTAATACCTACCATGACACCAGCGAAGCCCACCATGTTGTCAGCCACTCCTGCCATGCTACCACCTTGCCTACCATGCTAGCTCCACCACAAGCCACTTTAGTCACTAGCCGGATAGCCGCATGTTTTGTCGCTACAGTATACATTTGGACGCCACCCATCGTGGTAGCTATTCTAGGAATTGTCAAAGCCACTCTAGCCCTTGCCACTCTAACTGTTTCCACTCCAGCTGTGCCAACCACGCCTACCACCCTGATCCCTGGTGGCAAACTACCATCGGCCATTGGGAAGCATTGCCCATGGTTGCCTTCTTGCTAGTTCCCTTGGAAACCACCACCATATCTTCCTCTACCATGGCAACCACGATAGAAGCCACATCCACCATTGTACACTTTGCCTCCATTTGATCTCCCACCTCCACCGCTACCATATGCCTATCCACCACCGGCACCATACCTAGGGTGCAAACCACCCTATCGGCCACAAACAAACTCTATCCCTCTATGGGCACACATGAGTAGCAAGCTCAAGTGCCAACTCAAGAAGGCCCATCTTTCAGCTAAAAACCCACCAACCAAGAAAAGGTTGAGGAGACCGGTAGAAAAAACACATCAGATAAAGCCAACAGGGGAACATGTCACTGAAAAGAGCTAGAACAAAAGGAAGATAAAAAAAATCAAATGTTCATATTGCGAGGAGAAAACACACAATGTCCAAACATGCCATTATCTAAAGATTTCAAACATGCAAAAATGCTGCTAAATTAAAAAATGGTACAGAACACAATGTTGAAGCTCTGAAAAACATGGAAGCTAAAGCTAGGGTAGGTGCAAATTATGGCTAATATAAATTTGGCTAAATTACATGAGAATAGTTATATTACATGTTAAGAAACAAAACTATGTAAAGGTACTAAAACATTGTATTTAGTTTTGACACAACAAATTATGTATGATTGTCAGTTGGTGTTTGTATTTTTTATGTGAAACATACCATATTGATTGTGTGAAACATTTCTTTTTGATAGATGAAACATATTATGTATGTTTGTTGCAACATTCCAATTTTTTTATTTTGTAGAACAAAACATTGGAGTTTTTGTTTTGGGTAAGTGATTGCTGAGACATAATAGCTGCAGTTTTCTTTGTTTTCATTGTACTGACTTGTTGTGCAACAGAATATATTAAGAGGTGATCAAACATTCATTAAACATGGAGTGAAACATTTACATAATAAGTGCTAAAACATTGACATGTGTTGCAATGCAACTATAAGATCACAGACAAGTTGAAACACTTCATAATATGCAGTAGATATGAGTCAAAATTTTGCTATTCTTTCCCACCATTTGTACACAAAATCTGAGAAAAACAAGACCGGACTAATGCCTGACTACTTTCCTGCAAGTTGATTGTAGTCGGCTGTGTTTAGATGCGAGTTCAAAATCATGTAGGACATAATTTTCCTATGGGTGTGCATGGACTTGTTGTCAAACTTGCCCATATTAGTTCAATCCTATTTGTTGATATATCAAATGCAGAAGAAACCGTAGTCATACCTAAAAGCGGGAATAGGAAATGATAAGTTAACAAGCATTGTGGAGAAGAAGCATCACTCAAAAAAGAGTGAAAAGTTTTAAAATAACCTGACTGTAGTGGATACTGCGTGGGAGATTAACTCTAAAACTTGGATAAGTCTTTGATGCCAATTTTAGCATCGCTTGCAACCTTGGAGAAATTAGTCAACTACATGACACATGGTGATGAAACAAATAAATTGGATGTGTAAAAACGAACCAGTAGAAATCATTGAAACACAAATATGATGTATGGTGAAACATTCTGATAGGTGTAAATGTTACTAGGTTTTGAGAGAGTTTAAACCACTCAGAATTAGCGCCATTGTTGATTGGATCGAAGTAATTGATTTGTTCCCGCAGCTGGTTGATGCGGGTCATCACTTAGTGCTTGTTTTGTAAAATTGCGAAGATCTTACATAAAAAAAGAACCTACTATTAGCTATCGCAGATGCAGCATGCTGAAAAGAAAATAAGAGGAGGTATGAAACATTTTATCAGTGGTGTGCAACAGAATGTGAATGTATGCTGAAACACTAAGTGTGTAGAGTCTGAAACAATTCTAGATGTGCTGTGCAATAGAATCTATATATGATTTGAAACATTATGTATGCATATTTTAAAACATATCACTGATTCAATTGAAATATATTAGATTTTGTACTGGCAAAAACAAATAAGAGCAAAAAAAAGGATAAAAGATGTGAAGATACCAAATCAAGTTTGGAAAGTTTTTGATTGTTGTTGATCAACTCAACCATTTTGAGGCAAGTTTGAGACATCAAGTTTTCTAGCTCACAAATCAATTGACCCTAAAAAAACAAATAAACAACAACTTAGAAAAATCAGATCATGAGAGAAAAAAAAGTTGGTACAACTTACCATGGTGACATGGGAGAAGATGTATTTTTTTTATCTTCAAGTCCATCATGCTCTCTTCTATGCACTCTTCGTTGAACATCTCAATCCAACACACCATTACTTCATTGCTCATCTCGCCTCTTGGTTTTATTGCTTCATGGAAATACTCGAACGAAACATGAAATCCTTCTAGCTTTAAGAATGGTGGTGGCTTCTGTTACAAAAATCAATAGAAAATAATTTAGTAAAACATGCACAACTAATAAGAAAATGAAAAACATTCAGATACTATGCTGAAAATAATCTAGTGTATTTATTGAAACATATAAATGTACGGTGCTAAAACATTTAATATGTGTTGAGCCATTGGAACATGAATAAAAGAGCATTTAGAATGTAAGACCACTCACAACTATTTAAAGTCATCATATTTTTCTCCTCTTTAGCATAAGGGTGAAGACGTATTTCAAGTAAACTTCATCCACTTCAGCGGTTGTCCTCATCTTCTTAGCATCTGCATCACCATCATCAATTTATTTCCATGTCCTTTTCTTCCTATTTTTCTTCTCATGATTGCTTGGCCCACTACTTACAACATCTTAGGTTGACACAAAAATAGGATGGTGTTTTATAGTTAGCAACAAAAAAATGACTAAATAGTGAAACAAGATACAATTAGTAGTTGCTTATACCTATTGATAAGGGCGGTCAAGAACATGGTGATGAGGTCGTGCTGCCAGTTGTCAGTGAAGATTGAACTGAAGATGGAACCCTTACTACAGCCAAAGATATTACTACTGGAGGGGTGTACTTGCTGCTGCCATTGACTGTGGTGCTAGAGAAGCTATCCTTGTAGCTTATGGCGACTAAGGAACTAGAAAAGATGACGTTACAACTAATGGTGAAAGTACTGTTAGCGATGAAACATTTGCAATCTCAACAATAGCATTGGATTTTGGAATCTCCATCTCCTATGTGCCAATATATTTAGGATTGGTTTCATTAAAGAGGTTGAATGGTGGTGAAACATTTGCAACCTTGACAATAGCATTGAATTTTGGAATCTCCATCTCCTACGTGCTAATGTATTTAGGATTAGTTTCATTGGAGAGGCTGAATGGTGGTGGTTCACATCCTTCACTTAATGCAGGGCTCTTAGCATGGGATGACATAATAAAATCTAAAGCAAATGGGCTGCTTGGTATGCTATTGATACCACTTGAATCTTGCTTTCTCAGTCATGCAACATCAATAGCTAGATGTTCATTAACCAATGAAAAAAGAACATGTTTGAGCTGGCTCATCATCATCTTTAGCTTGAACTATCTGCTCGGTGTTTGGTGTGTTTGCATCACCCTCAGTGGTGCCTGCTGCAACGTTGCTTGTGCGTAGCACCATACTTATCTCGGAAATCATGTTGCCTATCCTTTTTGCATTTAGCTCCATCATGCATTGTTTGAACATGTTCATTGCTAAAATAATATCATTCTTCCACATGATGCTATGCTTCTGAATAATAGCTTGTATGCTTATTGGCAACTGAAACATGGGAAAAAGAAATTGCATGCAACATGTAATTAACAAAAAGATAGAGAAAGTGATTCAAAGCAAATAGATTTACCTATGTGCCTTGGTTGCTTGAGGCTGCATCCACTCATCTAGGGAAGTGGAATCTTGAGATACAGCACTAGCAGCAACATCCCTAGCTCCAACATCTCTAGCATCCTCAACACCAATATCCCCAGCAGCTGCATGGGTGTCAGATAAATATGGGATTGGGCAAAATTGCGTAAATGAGATGAAACATGATATTAGAATTTGGTGGAACATTAGGAAGAATAAGGCTAAACATGTTACTGAAGTAGAGTGAAACAGACAAAGTTTGGGGGTGCAAAAAAGAGGACATACTAGGAGAGATCCATATGTAACATAGCTAAGGTTCATCCTATAGCGGTCGACATATGTGACATAGTAAACTCTAGATCACTAACATGACATATTCTTGGTGTATTGTACTCCATAGTGCGTATCTTCAAGCTAGTTGTTGGCAATTCCAAATTATCCAGATAAGCAATTTGGAAAAAAAGTCATTAAAACATATTATATATTGTATGTGATATTTGGCTACGTTTATATATGTAAATTTGTATTACATGTTATGAAACAAACTATGTAAAGGGCTAAAACATTTTATTTAGAATGAGAGCAACATATTATATATTGTTGTCACGTTATGTTGTGTGAGACATACCATCTTAACTATATGAAATATTTTTGGTGTGCTTGTTCAACATTTTATATATGTTTGTTGCAACATTCCATACTTTTTTTATTTAGCATAACAGAACATTAGATTTCATTTTCAATGGATTGGTGTGCAAATGTATGTGATAAATATTCAATAAGCATGCTATGAAACATGTGCACAATCACTACTAAAACATTTAAAGCAAAGAAAAAACACATAGAGGAGTAATGTGACAAAAAAAAACTTACAACAAGCAATGGGATGGACTCCCTGATCTAAATCTATGAATTTTTTATACTTCTTGATTTCCCACATTACACACCTCACCACATGTGTCGACCAGTCATACTCACTTCACTTTTTGATGTCAACAAGAAAGTTGAGATAGTCCAAATTCACATAATTTCTGGTGCTAGAACACAGTATGGTAGCAAGCAAGTAAAGCATAAAAGTTCTCATAAATTTTTCATCATCATGCAAAGTCAGAAAAATCTCGCACTTACCTGTGTCAAGCCTATGATTGACAAATAGTGGTCGGTACAAGGATTTGAGCTCTCTGACAAGTTAACTATTCCCACTGAGTTTAACGGGCAAATTGCCATCGCGTAGGCCATGGATCCCTTGTGTTAACAACTTGTTAAACATAATCACCTTGCCACGACACCTAAACTTACAAAGATCTGGGTTCATTTTCTACATAATCTACTCAGTAAGATGACTATACACCTTTGAATTGCTCAAGGACAGGAACAACTCGAAGCCATAATCTCTAATAAAGCGATTTTGGTCTTCTTTCAAGGTTTCCATGGTCTCTCTAAACCTCTTCCCACCCCATCTTGCTTAAAGTGGGTACCGCTACACCAATCTAATGGCATCCTTGGTGCACGTAAAATAACCGATGCAAAGAAAAAAACATAAACAAATATGTAAAACATAAAATGCAACATATGGATAATACATGCAAATTATGAGTTCTGATTTACAAACTCAAATGAAACACATGGCACTACATGAAAACACATTGTAACATTGCAAACAGAGTTACCACTTAAAAAAATGTACGTACTCTAAGTTTTTTTTGCAACATTTCATAGGACACTAGATGAAACACGTCACTATAAGAAAAAGACACCCAAATCTATAAAATGCAAATGCAAATTAATTGGATGTTGCATGCAACATATGAGAGTCTAGGTTATAGAATGTGACAAATTAGTCATATTCTAACCATTTAAAACCAATGATGCAAACGGACCTGAAAAAAAAACCATATGGCTAGCTGTATTTACTAAAATGAGTCCTATGTTAAAAAATGCTAAAAAAAAGCTCATAATCTAACATTTACAACCAAAATGCATAGAGGCTTAAAAATATCACATTCCACTATATTCAATGACGTCAAAAACCCTAAAAAATCACTAGATCTAACAAAATTTATAGAGCAACTCCTGTTCGATAGTGAGACGAATAAAACCTTAGAAATGCCACAAAATACACAAACGGATAAACTTAAAATACACATAGTCAATTCGAACCTTAAAACGAGGAGAGAGGAGAAGCAGTGGATGCCGTGCTTGTCCTACTGAATGAAACCTACAGCTTCTAGATTTAGGACTACCGCTATCTACACCAATGACTAAACCTAAAGAACTTACTAGAAACAAAGTCGATTGGAACAGCTTTTGCTTTCTTCGACACCATTCTCATCGCCTCTCCGCTTACTCTCGCTCTTCCTATCTCCTCTCTCTCACACCGTGTGTCAGAGAAATGGCAAAAAAATGAAAACAACCATATTTCCTTTTGCTATTTTAATGGGTGAGTGAGGGGAGTCAAATCCTAAACAGTACGATCTGGTAAAGGGAATTCGACTGCGCGAACCGAGGGAGGCATGGGCGTTTGATATTTTGGCCCGCATTGGATGCCCGGCGCCAAGCGTTTTCTCGATTGGTCCGTGGGCTATCATGGCACATTGCCCAAAGATCATGTAGTTTCCACTATATGTGTGATCAGCTTGTAGATCGTGAGCTTGCTGAACTGATGAAAGTGCACAAGCATGCCTTTTGATACGTGTGCACGTGTCCCAAGGTTAAGGATGCCCAGCTCGTGGCTAGGCCATGAATCCACCTCGGCTAATCTTCACTTTTTTTCTCTTCATTTTACGACATGTTTTGCAACACAAAAACTAGCAGGCCATTTTTGCCACTTGTTGACCAAGAGAAATAGTAGTAAACCCGTACATTACATATGCTATTATTAAATAGTAAATATTTAACATTATGTTAAACATATTACCTTCGAAATTATAGCGAAGAGTTCATTTTAGCTATAACTTACTTAGTTATTAGTTTTGAATTTTAGTTTTAAATTAATAAAAAAATAAATTGAGAGTTCAGTATGTACAATATCATATTTATTTACTATGAATTTTAGAATTGTTAAATTAGAGTTTATATTATGTGCAATTGCGTTATTTTATTTAACATGAACACTCTCAACATGATCTTATGTTGAGGACAATACAATCCATCAAATCAATAGCCGAATTTTTTAAATTAATATATGAACTACTTGAAAGATAGATTGGCCTAGAGTAGCAACAACGGAGAACAGTGATCTTTGGGCCATACGGTGTTCTGATTCCAGTAGGAGGTTAGGAGTAGCTATCTAGCAAATGGAATGTGGCGAGTGATAGGCACCATTGACCCCATAAATAAATAGCGATTTTGCGCAACAACTTTGCGAGCTGTATTTGTACACTCGCGTATTATCAACTACGACAGTTCTGCTGAGGTGTGGTTGCACCCACACTGCTTATTTTGCCCTTAATTATCCCCTTTAATATGGCATGCATGATCGATACATACCGTCAATTGATCTAGCTGTATATATGTTCCTCTGTCGATCAGTCCTTAATTCCATCTCACTTGTGTAACCTAACTTCAGTAAGGAGCATTGTGTAATACATCTATGTAAATTCATTCATCCACCAAGCATGTTGCATGTAGGATTTTCCTTACCGCCGTGATCCGGTAATGGTAAGAACATGATAATCCGACCAAGTTTAAAGGAAAATATAATTTTGATTTTTTTATAAATCTTATTTGATTTTTATCAATTTATCGTGCTATCCAGGTTTATCATAAGGTGGGTAACCATCCCAAAACGGTACGGAAATCCTGGTCACATGCAAGTGTCCCAAGCTTCTAGATGGCCACAGACAATGAGCATGGCCAAGTGGACTACTACGACTGATGATCAGTTAGCATTACTCACTCTGGCATTCATTCATGTCAGCATTTGCATGTCGTGGACGTTGGGGCGATGGATCGGGTGGATCCATGGAGGAGAGAGGTCGTCGAACACACAGTACAGCTCAGTTGGAGATCAGCATGCAATGCTGGCTAGCTGTAACCCTGGCCAAGCAACAACTCTTATTCATGAGCACTTAGTACCCCGTACTACTGTATCTTCTCTCCAGGCAGGATGTGGCCTTTAATTGCCATGAGGTTACGAGCTGATCTTTTAGGAGGGATCGATCGAGTGGTTGGTCGACCCCTTGATTGCGTTGCGTTTGCCCCCTCCCGGCGTTCGCTTCGTCACATGGATGCACCATGCATGGATGGATTGTAATGATGGACACACTTACTCTTACTCCTCCACATAGACAAATACTATGTTTCCGTTAAACGTGTACTCCTGCAGTACGGTGCACCTAGCCAGAGTTTGGCAGGGTTTACCTTACTGGAGAGAAGAGGTTAGTGTATCAGCGCAAGCTCAGTAATCGTGATAACCATGCAGTTAATTACCACCGTGAACATTAGGAAAAACGAACAAAATTTATCAAAAAAATTATATATATATATATATACTTATTGGGCACCTACTATAACAGCAACCCGACGATAAGCCCGATTACTACAATAACCAGTAATAAGAAAACGCCAGGGCTTGCTAGCTAGCTGCACATCTGGATGCACTTTGCACACACCAGCAAACAGTAGGTCGATTTTGGCTTGACGGACACTTGGACAGTGCTAATTCGTTGGCTACTTAGGGTCGTTTGCATGTGTGCAGAGCATGCATGAAACTTCTCACTTAGTTTTGCCCAAATGCCTTAGCTATATTGCTCCTGATCACTGTACGAGTATTGGTCCTTAACATGATGATACAACAACCAATAGGCAACAGGCAACACAGTCTGCTAGGCACTACTCCCTCTGTTTAAGCATTGTCCCACAATAAATTAAACTCTTATCTTTTTATCTACTTTCGGACTACAAATTAAGAATTTTTGTTTCTTATCATTTTATCTACTTTCGGTCTCCAAATTAAGAAATTGTGTTTCTTTAATATTCCTAACTTACACATCACCGTTACAACTTTTCTAAACTTTTCTACTCTCACTGGTTTTGTTTTATATGAGAACATGGTCTTCATAAAAACTTTGACTACTATTTTATATTACAGAAATATTAACAAATATATTATTTTATTAAAGAATTTTTAAGATTAATTTATATATATAATTTTCATGCTTCTAAAGTAAACATTTTAAAATTTATTCTTAGTCAAAATTATAAAAATTTGACCAGTTTTATCTAAAATGGTGAATATTATAGAACTGAATAGAGTATTAATTAAAGATATTTTAGTCTTTTATCTCTCTTCTTAAATTGCTCTTGGGATGCTAGGATTTGAGATTTTCTTTGCTAAGGGAGTACTTAGGTGGTGTTTGTTTTTACTTTAAATAAAGATAAAGTTAGCGCATGTAAAACAAGAAAGCTATTAATATATGATTAATTAAGTTTTAATTATTATAAGCTTGATAAAAAGATTTAATTAATATTTTAAAGCAATATAAAAAGTTTTAATATGAAACATTTAGAAGTTTAAAAAAACATGATAAAATCTATATCTTAATTAGAAACGACGAGTAGCTAGGATCTATGGATGGTAGAATACCTACGGTAATATTCCCTCCAGTTTCATAACTGTTTTGGGCAATAATATGGTATCTAAAATATATCTTTGACTATAATTTTTTATTATAATATATATTTTTATTTAATTTTATTAAATTAGTTTTTAAGACTAATATATATATATCATGTTCGAGTGTATTTAAATAAAATATTTTAAAAGTTATTAGTAGTCAAAATTCTAAATATTTTAGAACAACCTTATTCAAGGCAACCTCAACCCTATTAAGACATCAATAATTATGGTTTATAGGGAACGCGTAGTACTCAAGTAGCTAGGTGTGTTTGTGTATTGTGTGTTGACTGGAACAGGCACCACTGCTCCACTAGGCTGTGTACTAACTTCCCTTTTCAAAATACAAGGATTTCTACGTGCTTCTTAATATATATTTTTAAAACCATGTAGAAATCATTTTGGAACGGAGTACGTAGCAAGCTCGATCAAGTGCTGCAGAGGCAGAGCCATGGAGCAACGTACTACTGGGCTAGCTAGCTGGCAAAGCAGAATGCTGAGTGCCTACGCATACACATCCCAAAGTCCAAGCTAGTGGCAGTACCCCTACGAGAGCATTAGTGGCTGGCTGGAACTGGAAGCAGCGCGCTTCAATTCGACCCTTAATTTGCAACAATGCATTGAAGCGACAAGGTTGGCATGAACTGTGGTTTCATCACCCTGATACAATCCCCCCTTCTTATTGCCCTGAACTGTCTCCAATTACTCGTGCATTTATTTGGGTTTAAAAGCTAGTTGATCCGCAATAGTCTCCCCTTTGAATGATCCTAACCACCCAGAATCTTCCTCAGCCAGCCTCTTCGATCCTACGATCACCGTCCGTCTCGCCGGCCCGACGGCCAGATCGATCGCTACCTGGCTGGGCTCAAGTCTGCACTCACAAGCTAGCTATGCATATACTATCTGCTTCCTTTGCTCGTCAAAGAATCTGAAATATACTGAAAGTCTGGAACCAAATATATGTGCAGGGAACCACGCATGCATGATACTGCCTCCGGTTTTAAATATACGATGATATTATTAATATTTTTAATCGTGTGACTACTTGCCCTTTCTAGAAATATTTGTGCTAATAGAGCAACCATACTGGACACACTTTAAGTACTTTTGATGATAGACCTGGTGGCACTCTTTTCATTTTACTTAACTACTATCTCTGTTCTAAATTGTTAAGGTTAGATATGGTTATTAAATAAATAGGTGGAATTAAATAGAAAAAGTTGTATTTGGTTGAGAATAGGAAGTAAATGGATAATTTAAATGGTCGAAAGTTGTGATTAGTTGAGAAAAGAATATAGATACCGAAATTATTATATTTTGTAATAAATTTTGAATACTAGGAGTTATGTTGTTATATCGGGAGAGTGTGTAATTGAATAAATATTATTGGTCGAAGTTGTAAGGAGAAAATCAATGGTTTATATCATATATATTTAAAAACGAAGTAGCATATATATACATTTTCCGGCCTTTAATTTTGATTGATCCTAGCCTCCTGTCTTCATCTGCATGTGTCCCAATCCATGCTATATGAGATGTACATGTACTCGGGTGAATATAGGGTGGAAATCCTAATTTAGATGAAAACTGATGTAAAAACTAATCAAAAAGTCGTCTAAATTCACAAAAAAATTGATCATATTACACAAGCATATAAAAAATCTTGTCTAAACTCACTTGTGAGACATAAAAATAATAAATTTTGAACAAATTGTTAGGATATTTTTCTGGTTTAAAATTTAATATTTTTATATTTTGCAGACGAAGCCAAGTTCGGATAAGAGTTTTTACATGATTGTGTAACATCATATTCTATGTGTGATCTTTTGTTGAATTTAAATGACTTTTTATCGGGATTTACATTAGTTTTCATTGAAGTTTTCACCACATTATTACCCACGTACTCATGTACAACTACATAGATAAGCAGATATATACATGTATTCAGAAGTTCTTTCTGCTGGTATACGTATTTAGAAGTACTTTGCGCACAGTCAGGTTCGAGCTAGTGCTGCATAGCTCGCTATAGGGCTAGGTAGCTCGTCGAATCAGATCCGTACGTACCAGGAGTGTTGGCTCGGCTCCACTACAATTTTTTGTCTAGTATTAACTCCGTATTATATTATACGTACTTCTAAATTTTAGAAGAGAGCAGTAAATGAGATAAATTAATAAGGGATAGTTATGATTGATTAAGATAAAAAAGTGGGTAAAAAAATTAAATAAGGGGAGGTTGATTAAGATAAAGAAGTAGGTGAAAAGATAACTATATTGTATATATTTTAAATGTTAGAAGTAAGTATGTGAGACAGAGGTGGTAGTAAGCAAATCAGTAAATAGTGAAGCTCTCAGCTGTACATGCAGGCTCGAGCTACCAAGCATCAGGTCCATCTTACTCGTACATAGTACAGTAGATCAAATAGATATATATTCAGTTAAAGTCCATTCACATGGGCGTACATTCCGCAATTGACACACATTGATGCAGAAGATCGAGCTGGTAACAACAGCGAACGTTAAAAAAGTTTCTAGAGCTTGAATGACACACTACGGCTGGGCGCTGGCATGGTGAAATATCGGTATAGCGCAACCCGCCCGCCCTCATGTAATAGTTCACCCGCAATTCTGACGGCTGTCCAGGGTCGTCGAGCCTTAGTTCCGTCCAAGGCTAGTTTGTAAGTTAGGTTCGGATAGTTATTCGCACTAGTCTCCGTCTGTCCGACGAAACGGGTCAGAAGCCTCAAGCTTCTTTTTTTTATCGACCTCCCACCAGGAGTTGGAAAATGCGACTTAGTTATCATGGTTACTAGCCTGATCAAGCGGGTTCATATTTAGAAGCCGATTGACAAACAGGTTAAGTTCAAAAAAAATTCAAACTAATTTTTTTTTGCAAAGTTCTCCTAATTTTCACTGGTTTTTGTTAATTAGTAACCCCTCAGTTATCATGGTTTCCGATGAAACCGCTGGGAGTTAGAAGTTTTCAGTGAGCAAACGGTTTTTGTAAACCCTACTTCCCAGTTCCCACCCACGGCACGTACGAACGAATGAACGGTGCATCTGCAGTTTTTCATGGACTGCTGTTCCACTGCACCGAAATTACACCGTGCGCGTCAAGCTCCATGTTTCTCTCCTGACGCGGAAGGACAGGAGCAGACAGGAGCATTACGTTCCGCGAAATCCCACGAGACAAAATCTTAATCCGTAGCAGTAGTACTGCCCCGTACAGATCTTAAATCATCGATCACTTTCAGTCACCAGGACATGTGTACACACGCTACTAACACTACACCCTGATCGAACACCTCCACGACGGCGACAACGCAGGCGAAATTATTACCTAGACCCGTTCCATTGGCACCCCCAATTATCCATAGAAGAACAGGTCTACGTGATAATTCCGTTTTTGATCAACTCACACTGTCACACACACACACACACACACGAAAGAACACGAACACGCATTCAGTAGAAGAAGCTAGTTCGGCGACGATTCGTGGAGTGGAGAGGACTAAGCGTTTGGAAATTTGATTAGCTAGAGCGCCATGCCGACCACGGTCAGGTCAGCTAGCTCGGCTTCGGCCGGCGGCGACACGTACGCGATCGAGGTGAGGGGTCGTCAGTCGCGATGTTTGCCCTTGCTCTTGCCGGCGCCGACTTGGCGCGGGTCGGCGGCGTCGTTGAAGTCGAAGAGCACGGTGCTGTGGCACTTGGGGCACTTGGGGTCCTCCCGCGACAGCATCACGTACATCATGCACCGGGGGCATCCGGCCAGGACCATCCCGGACGCCCCCCTGCCGCCGCCGCCCGCTTCCGGGCTCCCCTCCGACGACACGCACGAGCTCGGCGGCGACGCCGTCGATGACGACGACGACGACGAAAGTCTCCTCGGCGAGCTGCTCCCGCCGACCACTCCCGACGACGGGCCCCCTCCCCCGCGCGACGACCGCGACGATAGGTTCAGCCGCAGCTCCTGCTGCTTCGACCCCTTCCCACCATTGTTTCTGCTCATCTTGGACCTAGCTTAGCTAGCTAACGTCTCGACGATGTGCCTGTGACTAGGTAGAGCTAGGACGCGGCAGCATGCACAGCACGCTTGCGCGGGCGTGCCGACCGGATGGGAGGAACAAGCAAGCGCGAGGCGGCCTTCGTGCGTGCCTGGGTTTTTGTGGGGTGGTGGTGCAGCTCCAGTTTGCGTTATATAACGAGGCCGAGGCTGAGTCGCTCGATCGATCGCTAGGGCCGGCGTTGAGGTGGAGGTGATGGTTTTCTTTATTACCCGAGATGAGCAGCAGCAGCTCGCGTTTACATCTTAGCTTGCTACGAGTAGCTCTCACCACTCTCCCGCACAATGTATTCCGATGCTAGCAAACAGCTGCTTGATTGATTCCCATTTTGGTTTTAAAGTAAGCACACTATTACACTACACTTCACACACGCTCCTTCTCTTTCCTGTGGTTAGGGATTTAATGTATTAATTGGATTGCGAAATCGGATGGGAAGAGTTAACCGAACATTACGGATGATATACGCATATATACGTCAATCCATTCACCCATGCTAGTAATTCATCCGTTGAAATGGAAGTAGTGAGGAGAAGGCACGCATGGTGCGTGCATTGCATGCACGGGCGGATACGGAGGATGCGTCAATGAGCTAGCTGGATGTACGGCCATTGGTGTTACTGTGACTGTCTGTGCCTGCAGTAAATGTTTACCTGGTAGAGCATATACCGGAGCTGTACGCTCAACAGAAAGTCTGCAACTGCATTCAGGGGCTAGTGCAGTGCGTGGATCCGTACGGTGGAGTATCACTTTCGTTTTTCATGCATAAATATATTTACTGTTGCTTCCTTTTCTCAAGAAAAATAGCCAAGCATACAATTGCTTCAGATAAGATCTGTACACTGTACGTAGCACTTGCTTGCGAGGACGTAGTGTTGGCTACTGAATATTCCCAGCTGTCAAATATTGAGTCTCTCTCAGCTAGACCCTCTACGTATTTGATTTGTTATTGATTTGGTTTGGGTGTTGTTCACTTCCTTTCTTGCTTCTGATTTCCCGAACATTCATGCATCCTGTCTCCGCGCGAGTCGTTGTTTCTGTTAGGGAAGATGCAGACAGGCTATTGACAAACAGAGCTGCAGTTTGTGCAGGCAGAAGTGGTGATGCAATCGTGCAAATGATTTCAGTTTCAGTACGACTTTGGCATAGACTGATGCAGATTAAGAAGCTAGGAAAGTTCCTTTTTCAAAAAAAAAAGCTAGGTAAATGTTGCTGATAAAAAATAAAATAAACCAGTCACCCCTAAATTATTTATATTTAAATTATATCATTCTGTTTCCAAACTATCAACAAGTGACACTGATGTGATATGACATACGGACGTCAACGTGATATTATCATTAATCTAATAAATGGAACCACTTTTCTTTTTTCCTTTTACCCTCCTTTCTTTTTTTCCCTTTCTTCTTCTCTCTTTTTTATTTCTTTTTCCGTGAGGTCGCCATCCACTCTCTCTCCTTTTCTGTTGAGGTCGCCGTCTACTCGAGTGGTAGGCCCGGCCGGCGAACCCCTCTCCTCAGCGGCAGCCCCGCTCTCCCGAGCGGTGGCCCCGACCGGCGAAGGAGGAGGAGGAGAGAGGGAGGGGAGGGCCACCGGTGAGCTTGTCGTTGGGAGGAGGAGGCGAGGTCGGCATGCAACCTCAACCACCAACGGCGGAGGCCTCGGCCTGATCTCCTCCTTGGCAGCTCCCTTCCCGTCCGGATACGCCACATTGCCGCCCTCCGCCGAATCCAACCGGGTGAAGCTCATCGGCGCCAAATGTAGCCGCCGGATCAGGCGCGGACGGCGGGAGACAGGGAGGCGGGTGACTGCGTGGGGCTCAAGAGGCGCCGGATCTTCGCCGTACGCAGCAACGCAGTAACCTCGCCTACGACGCCCTCGCCACCGCCGCCGCTGCTAACTATTCCGGCCCTCACCCCCGGCCCGCCTCCACTGCCATCAGCTGCGGGAACGAACGGGACAGCGCCGTCGCCACCCATTCCAGACCCAACCCCTGGCTCGCTGACGTTTCCGACGGGGGGAACTTTACGGCGCCGGGAATGAACGGGGACGGTGGTGGCGCCTAGCTCTCGTTTGATTTTCTGCACCGGGAAAAGAAAGGAAAGAAAGGACAGAAGAAGAAAAAAGAAAAAAAAGAAAAAGAAAAGTGGACCGCATTTATTAGCAGGTGTAAACTAGCGATGATGCCGTCATGTCATGGCAGCGCTATATAGAATGTATTTAAAGAGGTAATAACAATTTAAAATCAAAACGATATAAATTACAAAATTTTAAGTCATAAATCTGCATTTTAAAAATTTAGAAATATAAGATGACTTAACAAATAAGTCTAGACATCGACTATACACATTAAAAAAATACATTTTATTCATCTTAAAATATAAAACTTGGACACAATCTAATATACTTCATAACATTAGATTGTATCCCATCCAGTTCAAGATTAATATAAACTTGCCAAATTGCCTCTCAAGATGTTCACATCGTCTGCATAAAAAAAAGTGACTATGTTCCTTCTCTTCAGTTTTGGTGAGTCAGAATACAATACAATGATGTCTATATTATTAAATAAAATGTTATATAGGATAAAATATGATATAGTAAGTGAATAAAAAAAGAGGTGGAAATTATGTCTTACATCATAAATAATTTCTACATAGTGAGGGATGGGTGATATTAAATTCGAATATAAATTAATAGTATTTGTATTGAAAAATAGTGTTCAGTATGATATAGATGTAGAGATATATGAATGAGTGTCATTGTGATAGCTCTTAATGGCATGCGTACAAGCCAATTAAGAACGAAATTTAAGTCAGTCTGCATGGAGTACTAGCTAGCAGTACGGAAAATAGCAGTATATTGACGTATGACGAGGGTACAACACATCAGGGTTTTACCACTGCTGGGTGCTAATATTGTTTGCTTAGACTCTCCTCTTTCACGGTGTAACGCTGAATTGGATCAACTCTTTTGGTATACTACTACTTTAATTAACTGGCCACTACGTCGTACATTGGCATATACCTTTAAGGGAAGAACAGCACAGTGACAAGGAAGAGGTGATTGCGTAGAAACTATCAACATACACTGAATAGTTTTCCCGTAGACGGAGACATTTGCCCAAATTAAGTTCAGCGACAGCACCAAAAGAAAGGGCATAACGCATCACGTCTGTCCCCGACCACCGGGGAGGAGTTGACTTTCTGCTGTCGTAGGCTCTGCTTCTTTCTTGTCAAATTCGGGACCACGCGAGACGATTGGAATTGTATTTTGCAACGACGATGAGCATGATCTGCAGCATGCACGCCATCTCGCTACCAGTCAGAATTCACATTCACATTCACGCAGGTCCTGATTTCTGAAAATGCAGGTCGACGTGCGTGAGATTGCCAAGGGATAATCGGGTACAGACCCCCCCCCCCCCCCCCCCCCCCGGTGAAACAGGCCATTGATAACTACGCCTCAACATAGCGCTGTCACTGAGGCCCAAACGGGGAGCGTACAAGCACATAAATGGCACTGACGTGGTTGTCATTACAAGCCACAGGCGCAAGTAAACACTGCCACTACTATTGCTGCTGAACTCCTATACCACGTACATAGCAGCCATGCTCTCTCCTTCTTAATGGAGGTGCATAAATAAGTTTGCGAGATAGTGGTTGGCATTTGGTATTTGCTCGCCATGTGCCGGTCTTTATGTCCCGCCAGGAATCTTAAGTCGACACGAGTTGATGATGCGTGATGCTTTGCTGCTGTGTGGCAGCCCGGCCGCGAGAGGAGCGTACAGAGTGACTCAGCGAGTCAGTAATCATCCACTGATCCTCAAACCATGAGTCCATGCTGATTGTATATGCGACTCGAGCTGGCGGGTTCGCGTGACGTGGAGATAGGATGGTACATAAGCCCATGATATGGTTCCAACGGCCCAGACGTGGGGGTGCCTCACAATGCGCCAGGCTTGCGCATGTCGGCTTGGTTGGATGGGCTGAGCCTGCCGCGCTCACATCGAGTTGGGCCGAGACGTGCCGAAGCACGAGTTCCTACGCCCCTCAAATTTATTTATTTATAATATTTATAAAAGTATAACTCCGTCAGTTGGAGTGTCTTTTTATTGTTTTAACGTAACAAATCTTAAAACCTAGTAAAAGAGTACAATTGCGTTAGTCTTGACAGGGAAACGTAAAAATTTAGTTGCTCTTATAGAGATAAAACCTAAAAAAATCTCATTATGACGTAACCCTCTTAACGACACATCATATTAAAACCTGGATATGGTATTAAATAGACAAGGGCCGGATTGTCACTCTCATAACACGCCATGTCGTGATCTGAGTATGGTGTCAAGTGAGTAAGGATTGAGCCATCGCACCCTTAGTAGCGTGGCACATTGGTGCTTAGATGTGATGAAAATTAAGTAAAAGTCTTCACAGTTGACTCGACGGGTGTGAAGGGTAAGTAAGCAAGTTTAACCAACTAGGATCCGTTTAGTTAGCTAGAATGTAGGGCTCCTTACAGGTAAGTTAAGAGAGCTAGTCGAGGCAGTGGTTAGGAGGCATATAAATATCTTGTGCATTTAAGAGACTAAATGAAAGGGTCAGAAAGCGAAGGAGATGGACAGTACCGACTTCAAGCCCTGGTACACAGGGACAACTTTAAATAGAAATAGAGTAATAATTCTTATTAATAAGAGTCTCAAAGATGGTTTGGTAGAGGTGAGAAGGCAAGGGGATAGGATCATCTTAGTTAAATTTATCATTAATGATATAGTTTTAAACGTAATTAGTGCGTATGCCTCTTAAGTAGGCCAGGAAGAAAGTGCTAAGAGACATTTCTGGGAAGACTTAGATGGTTTGGTTACAGCTGTACTTAGTAGTGAGAAGTTTTTTATAAGAGAGAATCTTAATGGTCATATAGGTGTAATAGGTACAAATTTCTAGGTAGCATATGGAAATTTTAGGTATGGTGGTAGGAATCAGGAGGGAATGGAAATCTTACACTTTACTATAGCTTTTAATATGATGATAGCCAACACTTTCTTTAGAAAGAGACAATCTCATTTAGTGACTTTTAGTAGTGGCCAATACTTTAGTTAGATTGACTTTATCTTTATAATAAGAGAGAATAAATAAGCATGTGTGGATTGTAAGGTGATACCTAGAGAATGTGTTGTTTCTTAACATTAACTGGTGGTGGCTGACTATCGCTTTTTGGTGCATGCTCGTAGGGATAAACAAGCCAAAATTGTAAGAAACAAATGGTGGAAGTTGGAAGGAGAGATAAAAAAATGTATTCAAGGAAAGGGTTATTGAAGATGGTTTTTAGAAGGAAGAAGATGCAAATAACATATAGAAGAAGATGGCAATATACATTCGGAAGATTAGTTTAGAGGTGTTTGGAATGACCAAAGGGAGTGGATGCGAAACTAAAGACATTTGCTGGTGGAACGAAGATGTGCAATGAACTATTAAGGAGAAGAAAGATTACTATAAACACTTGTACCATGACAGGAGTGAGGACAACATAGAGAAATATAAAGTGGTAAAGAAGATCGCAAAATGAGCTGTGAGTGAGGCAAAGAGGTGGGCTTTCGATGATCTATATCAACGTCTAAGTACGAAAGAAGAAGAGAAGGACATCTATAGAATAGCTAGGGCTCATGATAGTAAGATGAGAGACTTTATCTAAGTTAAGTGTATTAAGTATGAGAGGGAGCAGCTCTTGGTAAAGGAGGATGTGATTAGACATAGATGGCAAAAAAATTTTGACAATTTGTTCAATGGTGAGAACGGGCATACCATCATTTAGTTAGACGACTCTTTCAATGACACTAATAGGAGCATTGTGCGGAGGATCCAAAAATCTGAGGTTAGAGAAACTTTGAAAAGGATGAAAGAGGGTAAGGCGATGGGTCCTGATGATATTCCAATCAAGGTGTGAAGATGTCTCGAGGATATAACTATAGTATGGCAAACCAAGTTATTCAATAATTTTTTTCAATCTAACACGATGCCTGAGGAATGGAGGAGAATTATATTGGTACCAATCTATATGAATAAGGGAGATATCCAAAGTTGTACTAATTTTCGAGGAATTAAGTTGATGAGCCACACTGAAGCTATGGGAGAGAATTATCGAACACCGTTTGAGAGGAATGACGCGGATCTCTATGAACCAATTTGGTTTCATGCCTAAAAGATTAACCATAGAAATAATTTTTTTAATAAGACAAGTTATGTAGTGGTTTAAAGAGCAAAAGAAGAACCTACATATGGTTTTTATTGACTTAAAAACGTCTTATGATAAGATATCAAAAAATGTTATGTGGTGAGATTTGAACAAATATAAAGTCCCAACAAAGTATGTCTCTCTCATCAATCATATGTACAACAATACTATGACTAGTATTCGAACAAATGATGGTAACATATGTTACTTTGCAATTAAAATAGGACTACATTAGGGATCAAACTTGAGCCCATACCTCTTTGCCTTGGTAATGGATGGGGTTATAAGAAACATACTAGGGGATATCCCTTGGTGTGTGCTCTTTACAGATGATGTAGTGTTAGTTGATGAAAGCTAAAAAGGAGTAAAAATGAAACTAGAGTTATGGCGGCAAACTCCTGAATCCATAGGTTTTAGAGTAAGTAAAACTAAGACTAAATACTTAAGGTGTGACTTTAACACTATCGCACACGAGGAGGAAGATGTGAGTTTAGGAGCCTAAGTAGTGACTAAGAAGGACATCTTTTGATATCTGGGATCGATGCTACTGATAGATGGAGATATTGATGTTTACGTTAGCCAAAGAATCAAAGCGGGCTGGTTGAAATAAAACTAAGCATTTGACATCCTCTGTGATAAAAGGGTACCGTAGAAATTAAAAGTCAAGTTTTATAGAACAGCGATTAAACCTGTTATGCTATATAGGGCATAATGTTGGCCTACAAAAAGATGTAATGTTTAACAGCTAAGTGTTACAGAAATGCGTATGCTACGCTGGATTTATGATTATACAAGAATAGATCGAGTTCAGAACGAGTATATATGTGATCAACTAGTGGTATCACCAATTAATGATAATCTCGTCCAACATCCGTTAAGATGATTTGGCCATGCCCAAAGTAAACCCCTAGAGGCGCTAATACATTGTAGAATCCTAAGTCAACATAATAATGTGAAAAGAGATAGAGGAAGACCAAAATTAATATGGGGAGAGACAATCAGAAGGGACTTGAAGGAGTGGGATATACCTAAAAATTTGTACTTAAATAGTAATGCTTAAAAAGCAGCTATTGATGTACCTAAACCATAAATGGTTGCTCTCGTTAGGTTTCAACTCTAATCTACTCTAATTTGCTTGGAACTAAAAGGATTTATAAAAGCATGTTTTTATTATTTATAAATTTATACTCCCAATAGTTTCTTAGAGGATTTTTCTAAAAAATACTTTCTCAGGGGCATTTAATCGCAAACAGCCTTTGGCCACTGTTATGGCTTTGTCACACACTGATTCTTTTGCCGTCCTATTAGAGAGAGTGTTTTTTTCCTCCATTAAGGGGTTGTCTACAAAACGCCTCCGCCCGGCTGAGGGAGTGCTCCCGTGCTTGCCTCTTTTGTAGGCGACTCCCTAGTTATCCTTCGCTAGGGTGTTTTGACATTGGTCAGAGGGCCATCTACAAAATGCCCACTCCTGATCGAGAGATGGAGGCAAGGGAAAAAATTCACCCCCTTGTCGCCCTCTAGGAGGGTGTTTTTGGGAGGCTGGGTATAAAAACCCCCTTCTAGCTGTCCAAATACCCATAAAAATAAATAAAATTTCAAAAAAAAGAAGAATAGAGGGTTGAGGTAGGAGGAGATAGGATGCTATGAAGCACTACTAGTTTGTAGACTCATACTTAGGTAAAAGATCTTGTCCCTTTGCAATGTCTATTCATAGTGGTCAAATAATGTATTATGTGTATTATTGAACCAATTCGACATATCATATGATATAAAAATGAATTGTTCCTTTTGTTGTTTTGTAGTTTTGTAGGTCTTCAAAAATTTATTGTAACCCGTTTTACAGTGTGTACTATTAGAACTAAATGGTTGTTATGTAAAAAATTGATTGTACTTTATATAATTAGCACTTTGTTACATAATTTGACTCTAAATTTTTATCAACTGATATGTCAAATAAGTTGGTTTTTGAGTTATATCTCAGTCTAGGGAATATTAGGTGTGGTCTATTGATAAAGATCTATTAGAGTTTAGATCAACGACTAAGGGCATTGATAGGCTGACTGAGAGAAGTTTCGGGTTGGTGTATAATTGGTTGATGCAAGACTTCCAAGTATACCCTTAGATCAACACAATAATCATGTAAAATATAGTCAGTCGTGTAACTGAAGGTTATTTTTAGGAATTTATGCTAATGGATTGCACAATGAAATAGAGATTGGTATGTGAAGTATGCATTACAATGTGGTTGACCACTAGTTATACTCATGTCTGTGTATAAGAAGGGCAATACCATTGCAATGGCCGTGCATGACGATGAGGGTCCAAGTGTGACTGGAGATGATACTAGAGCAGTGGAGGTAAATGAGGGAAAGGACGAAGAAGAAGATAGGCAGTTGAGAGGATCAGTGGATGAGGGAGAGAGAATTGCTACCATTGTTGATAAAATAGATAGGAAAGATTATAATAACGAGAATGTGGAGGATAATAAATCATTGGAAAAAGAGGTGGATAATGTAATTCCTGTATAATGGACCAATGAGGACTTCTCCAGTCTTGTTATCTCGGAGGGGCATCATTTGCCATGGGAGTATAAGTAGAACGAGATCATTAAGGGAGCTAAGTATGTCGATGTGGATGATTTGAAGGAGGCAGTGAACCACTTTACAGTGTCACTTCAAATGGTGTTCTGGATTATCAAGTTAAGCAAGTCGGTGTACGAATTGAGGTGTGTCAAGGATCGGTGTCTATGGTGAGTGCACATGTTCAAGGGTAAATGGAAGGATTAATGGAAAAGTGTCGAACGTGGTCGAGCATACTTTTCACCTAGAAGGGGTCACAAAATACTATAAAAAGACATGACATTTGTATTTGTTACATCGGAGATATACGCCCACATTGTCAACAAACTAGGATATGAACTAAGGTCAATTGGTAGGCACATCGAATTTAAATTCAAGTATACAATTAGTTATACGAAGGCATAAAGGATGAAACATAAGGTTGTAGATATGAGGTTTGGAACATTCAAAGCATCATATGATAACTTGCCTCAACTTCTATCTTACAGAGGAATATAGAGAGCTACTATGACCTCAAACATTTCCATCAATTTAGCATCCTGGCGAGAGTACGCTGCAAAGGGCATTCTTCGCACTAGGTATGTGCATTAATGATTTCATGCATTATCGTCCCATCCTTTGCATCGACAGGACACTCATAATAGGAAAGTATGTATGCCAGATATTGATAGCTATTGGGGTTTATGGGAACAATTAAGTGCTACCCGTGGCTTTCACTTTTATCGAGAGCGAGAACAGTGAAAGCTAGTATTGGTTCTAGGAGAGGGTTTATTCACAAGTTGTAAGGATAAGGCCAAATATATGCCTTATACATGATCGTCACACCGGCTTACTATGGACAATTGAGTTATTGAGCTTAGACAATGTGGAGAAGGGCTATCCACCAAAGTGACCATATACTCAAAGCAGATAGTGAATGAATCATATGTGTGCAAATTTCTAGAAGCAGAGGAGTAGTCTAGGATGCCACCACTTGTAGGGGATGAGGCTCCGCAAGCTTTTGTACCTCTTCCCACTGACAACGAGTAATGAGAAGGAGGTCGGTAGGCTTGATTAAACGATTTTTTGAGTGGATTAAGAATGAGCCCAAGGATAAATAAGCCCTATCATTTAACGATGGTGGTTCTAGGTTTGGCATAATAACTACAGATTTGACAAATATTTACAATTGGGTGATGCATGTTGTTCTTGGGTTGCCACTTGTCAACGTAGTTGAATTTATCTTGCATGGCACATGTAAGTATTTCAGGGATCGATACAAAACAACTAGCCTTGCTATGGTAGACAATGGTTTTTTGTTTGGCACAGTAACAACTAAGTACAAGGAAGAATTAGGTAATGAGGCATGGAAACATCGAGTTGTATCCCAAGGTACACAATAACACAGGAACAAAATCTTATGTGTTGACATGGATGGGCATGGCATCTACCATAAAAGAGTTGTACATGAATATATCCTGAAGGATAATAGAACCTATGCTTGCTCATGCTAAAAACCATATCTGCTACACAAGCCATGTTCTTATGTAATTGCTACCACCTCTGAGTGTGGAATTCCAGAACGTCATTATGTCTCACCCTTTTATAGGGAAGAAGCAATTCTCCATACCTAGAGTGGTAAGATATATGGCTATGTTATCATAGAGACATTCATAGCTAAAAATCCCTAGGTTGTTTACATTCCTAACCTATAAAAAGTTAGGAACAAAGCAGGTTGCTGAAAGACATAATACATTTAGAATGATATGGATGATTTCAAAGTAGATGGAACGACTAAGTGTTATACCAAGTGCGACTAGACATGCCATACTTATAAGAGATGTCCTAAAGATACACTGGGTCCAAGTGCAGTGGAAGTAGGTCCATTTGGATCAGACACTGATGTAAGTTGTCCCTATGGTGAAGGCACCACTGCTAGGTGATCTTGTCCTAGGTGTTCTTGTGCACTTGCCAATAGGTTGGTGTAGTGTTGATTCATATACTATTGTAATAGTGGTTCTGTATCGTAAGTTATCGAACTTTGTTGTGTCCTAGACCTTATGTTCTCGAGTTGTTTGAACGCTATATACATCTTGTCGAATGTGTCATAGACGTTTTGCTATGTTGTATAATGCTATGTACTAATAGTACAAACTTTTACCATAAATTATTATGTAATACTATCTTTCAGTTCGGTAACTTATTGTTTCTTGTTGTTTTAATATTTGAAATTCATCCAACTTTTGAATTCTATGCCGGTTTGGAGTACTAGACACCGAAACTGCTAGAGCAAAGGATCGATCAATCCCACTGGTCCTACCTCTTAGCGATCGAGGGTGCCGAGCTGATCACCTTTCATCCATGTCCTTCGTGAGAGCTCCTGCACGTGGACCCATGTTTCCATGATAGGTGAAAGCACAACCACTATTTTTAGCTATAGTTGTCCTTATTTATGATCAAAAATACTAACTCCTTTTCCTTAGGTTTGTAGGCTATGTGAGACTAGCCTTCTTTCATTATATAGGCTAGTTGAGTCTATTGCGGATATAAGGACCCAAACATGTCTCTTTTGGCACCACTGGTGGATCGCTTGAGATCAGAGACACACGTTCCACCTTCCATGTGGAGAGATGGCACCCACACTTTAGGACATCTCGTACCTACAAGGTCTTCCTCTAGCAAGGATACTGTTGGTCCAGTTGACAGTTTATAGGGATGGGCACATGACATTGTTGAGTGGTTCTCTCAGGTGGTACCAACCTCATATACACACATGAGTGACTTCACACCTATAGATCTATAGATACATGTTGCGGTGGTGACAGACATGTACCCTAGACATCGTGACTAAGACTACTTCTGCATGGTGAGTCCATACATTGTTATCACTTTTGTACGTTATTTGTCCATGTCCATGATTATTACACGTATGAATTAACATTTTAAATAGGTAGACGCCACTTAGCAAGTTGATGCTGATATGGAGGTGGCATTTTGATAGTTGGATGTTGGGATAGTGCTGACTGAGGAAAAGCAAAGAATGACTTTCGGTAGGATTTGTGCCTTATTGTGCATGATGATGCATGAGCTCACTTGTTGTACTATTGACATAGTTCCTCGAGCAGCGGTACCTCAGCACCGTCCACACTTCACAGCAATCGGAGTTCACTCGTAGTCTTCCATTGGAGTTCGGTCGTCATCTAGCTTCCAGTGCACGTCCTCCTCTGAGAGATAAATTATATTATTCACCTCTCCATACGTTGTTTCCTTGTAGCACTACCTAGGCCTTTTGTGAGAATATGCTTCCATATAGCTTTTAGTACACTCTTAGTACCATCGGAGTTGGCACATCCACACAAGGTGCACACACAGTAGTGGTGCTACCACGTGGTCCTTTAGGTTAGATGCACGATGCATACTGTTTACTCGCCAATTAAAATTGTAGTTTCTAATGGTTGTCCTATTTTTCTTATAGGGTTCCATGCTACACTGTAGGAGATGTTTGCAGGCACCGGCTCTTCCACGTAGGGCACATAGGGCTCATAGGGTGTTGGCTCCTCTACATATGGCACTGGTTGGGTGCATGAGAATTTTTAGTCCGATGACTTGGAGGACCCGGAAAACTAGGAGGTACTTGGCTTCTCCAAGCTTGGAGGAGCTCCACCACTATAAACATAGGAGCAACTCGCTGCCACACCCATGTCCGAGGCCCACGATAGCCATGCCGTACCACTAGACCGGCTCACCTACATCATGGCCACGTGTGAGCACAAGGTAGGAAGACGAAGAGAGCTAGAGGTCCTAGTCAGGGCTAGTAATATGTTGTTGTATATCCGTTATCCCTTTCGTGCTAATGTGTCTTCACTGTATCAACACTCCAAACTTATTTTATCTATGCACCTTATATTTTTCATTGGAGTACTATTTGTGCATAAGTGTAGACTTGCAATCAATATAGCACATCCAATAGCTTTTGGCACATGCACGTCATGTTGTTTTCATCACACAGCCTACACGAATCTTAGCACTACTGGTACAAACAACAACAAACTTTTCGCACGTGCACATCGAGTCGCTTTTATTGTACATTGTAGTTATGTGAACATTGTAGTGCAAAGCACGTTGCTTTAGTCACTATTGCTTTAGTAGAACTCGATGCTATATATGGGCACACAAGGGTAGAACACTCTTCACAAACATACATGGGCCCTCCTCCCCCATTTAACCTCTCCCTTATATCAACAAAAAACCAACGGCACAAAAACTCTCACTAAGGACCTGGAATGAAGGAGGGATCCTTTAGCTTGGCTACTTCCACCACGGGCTAACGGTCCAATGTGCATTTCTGATGTGAACTCATAATATCTTAAATGCTGGACACTCGTGGTACGAGATTCTTCCAATGCCCAAACTATCATGAGGTTAGGATTCTATGGCCATGTTCTCTAAATATTTACTAGCAATTCGTTAACTCAACATCGTCTTACAACTAATAAATTATATGATAGGACCATGAATTGCACTGAAACTACATTCAATAGGTTGTTACAGAAAATCCTTGACACACTGTTGTGTCCCTTTAGAAATATCCACATTGTTGCATTTTTCTATTGTTAAATAAATTTTGTTGATTTCTAAACCAATGTGTACTCCTTTAATAATTTTCAATTATGGTTCAATGTATTATTACTTGTGAAATAACCTTTTGATATCACCAATAAATGCTACACTAAAAAACCTCGTTTACAAAACGGGTGGCTGTTGTCCTCGCTTCCTAGGTTGGGTGGCAACCGTTTTGCAGGTGCTCCCCTGGTTGAGGGGGTCACCTGCAAAATTGGTTGGTCCCTGATCCTCATTCCCTTTGTTGAACAGGAGCATTTTGCTAACTTCCTCTTAGCCAATGGAAAAACGGCCTCTGCTGGTACGGCAAGAGGGCCACCTACAAAAGTAATAGGCACGTGTGGATGCTTCCTTGATCAGGTGGGGGCATTTTACATGTGGCTCCTAACGAAGGAAAAAATGCTCTCTACTAGAATGGTAAAAATGTCGTCTATAAAATTTATAGCACGTGGCTAGGCTGCCGGTAATGATGGCCAACTATCGTTTCCCACGTAAGATAAAATATCCTTTAGAAGTTTTTATTTTAAAAAAAAGACCCTTTAAAGAACGTTGGTATAGATTTTCAAGTAATAAAAATTATACTTTGATAAATATAAAAATAAAAAAATTCCACGTCCTCCTCGTCTCCCACCAGCGTGCCCACATGGCACCTCTCGTGTTTGGCGGTCAAGCCATTAAGGTGAAGTTCAGGAAACGGATTCTGATCCCGTTTTCGTCTTGAAACGGAGGTCTTTTTTTTTTTGAGAGATGTGAAACGGCCCAGTAAAAATTAAAAACAGAAAGCGGCGCATAAGGGGCGGGCGCTGGGAGATGCCACGTCAGAATTTAGTGTTGCATATTTACTGTGCATGCTTTGCTCGGATTGGCTGATGGCGCAGCTCTCGTAGCCGCGATTGGCTTAGCCTTTAGCGTTCCCACAGGGAGGCAATCTGTGGGCAACTGACTGGCTGACATATGGGGCCATTTTTGCAGAGCCCCACGCAACAGAGAGAGGCGGGTGTGGCCACGCGTACACATGTGCCCACTACGTCTCGAGCTCACCGACCCAGAAATTGTCTCAGCCATCTGACTGAAAAAGCGTTTCCCCTAACCTATAGTTCTCACGTATAACAGGTTAGAATAATTATTCAAATATGATTTTGATAATATACTCAATTCGAATAAAGAAAGTTTGCTACAGTCACTTAGACTTAAGTGACAAAACCTATATAGGAAGATAGGGATACAAGACACGATAACTCTGTTCACCTTGAGAAAAACCTTAGCCGTCACCTCTCAAACCAAACCCTGGCTACTTGCAAGTACTAGTATATTTGCAATTGACATTCTAACTTCAGACGTGTGGATACCGGTGAAGACACTGCTTATTACGGTATTGATCAGCATCAGAATCGTGATGATCGATTACTTCGTCTACTATCTCGATATGCGTGTGATTGGATCTACTTCTCTAACTCTATTTTCGTTGCACTATACGTCTCGTGATAATGGTCTATGATTTCTCCTTTATATGATGTCCTAGTGTGCGCGATATAAATTTTTTATTTTTCTATTATAACCTACACCTAGTCATATAATATCTTTTTGAACACTTACATTATCAGATGAAAATCACGTGTGAAGATATTTCTTGAGTAGTACTTTTATAGCATTAAAATTTGATCAGGTTAATCTATTTCTATTGAAGTTAATGGTCATCGTCCAAACCAATATGTTTTCTTGAACGGCAGAGTAACATGCTATGAAATGTTATGAATTTATTGCAAAGCTCTCGACATTCAAGGGCAACATGTACATTTAGTCCACCTGTCCATTAAAAATGCCCAAGGACCACCAATGTGCTCACCGTCAAAAATCCTGCGATCGGAAAAAGACGATGGCTTGGTCACGCGAAGGTCTGGAAGGTATAATTTAACTCCAGTGTAGGTTCTTAAGCCTTGAGGTTCACAAGCGTGTCAATCAATTTGACCCTACAATTGATAAGGAGAGGGGATAAGACATGTACGTCGGTCGGCCGGAAGGCCTGCCGGATTCTCCTTATCAGCTAGATGCCAATAGAGATGAGAATGCTAGCACATCGGCTGAAAAGCCGATGGAAGTGCGAGAGATAGACACGTGTAACGCACTAAAGGGCCTATCAACCAAAGAGCCGATGGCGCTACCTGCATCCGATGCGCGGAGCGGGAGCCGATCCCCCACGAGGCCACACGGGCGAGCGATCACAGTAACGGCGCCGTTAGGGCCAGCTTCGATAGATCGGACCTAACCGAGACAGTATGAGGCCGAAGGCTAACGACACCGAGACAACAGGGGCTCAGACCGAAAATAACGACGAGGTAGGAGAGATGCCATCGGCTACCCACAAGCCTAACACCTGACGTGGTCCTACCTAAACCCATCGGCCGCACAACGATGGGGACCTATGTTTAGTATAACTCATCAGCTACTCACTCCGATGAAACGCCGTAGAGAGATCTATAGACCTAAAACTCAATCCATCGGCAGACCCGTAGGTCAGACCTAACCGATGCAGCATGAGACTAACGACGGTGGAGGGAGTTTGATAAGTCAATAGATCTTGCACGGACGTGATGCGGTATACCTGATCTGACTAAGAGTTCGAACTTAAACGATGCGATCTTGGACAGAACATAGTATACCAGGATACTGGCGGGACTTACCCCTTCGCCGGAGATCGGACTTAACCGATGCAGCCCCGTGTCGAGAGCCGAAACCTGCCGGTAAACAGCTAGATGAATTAGGGTGGCGATGCGCCGAAGTTGTATATTGATCGAAAGATAGATTACATGTCTCCAGGAGGTCTATATTTATACTCTGAATTTACAGAGTCTGACGCGTTTACAATCATTGGACGTTATTTGCTAACAAAAATAAAGAAAAATATCTCTAAAGAAGTTAACTAACTAACTAAACATTCCTAATTAGATAAGATTATAATTTACAAAGATAAAATACCTAGCTGTGGATTTCACGGCTCCTCCGTAAACTCGGTCTTATCTGGATAGTCTTCTAATCTGGAATCGAGTCTTCCTTCGCTACAATCCGATCGACTTCTTCACTGTAATCATTGGACACCTCTCAGCCGATCGACTTTAACACCATCGGACTGTTCAAATTTTAACGTTAACATAATGTTAGAATTATCAAAATATACCGTACTTTGCATACTTTTCATTCGAATAGGTCGTTTTATTTTTATGCTTACAAAAAGCAATTAAGTAATGCACACAGTTAGATTGTTTATTCAATTTATTCAGATGGACTGTCTTTCAGGTTCACTCAATGCTATGCCAAATCAAGGATCTTTTTTTTTTCAATGTCAACATTTTAGACTTCTAGTTCTTCTAGGATGCATAACAAATGGTTGATAGACTTTTAACAACGAAAAGCTGTGTCTTTTTGTCGAAGTGTCGTGTCCTACTTATTCATTTTTCTCTCACATTTTACAAGAGGGGGTGTTTTTTATTAACTGAGATACAGATTAGTTATGACAGATTATTTCTTGGGCGCTGGAGTGTTTTACCTCACAAATGAAAAAATCCCTGATAAAAAAGATATTGAGAAACAATCATGAAATGGTAATGGAATCAAAACTGCACAATTGGATTGGGCCACTTTTCTTTGTTAGTATAGCTCTATTGACTGGATTATTTTTACTGCCCAGTTATATTTTCATTTCTCACTGGGTGCCAACATATCGATATTTTATATCATTTATTCATATCATTTTCATCAACACCATTGCATTATAATGTTATAAAGAGTCAGGTACCATCCTTTACCAAATATTAATGCAAAAGTTGTCATCCTATCTCATTTCGACCATGTAGAATGACAAGCTGTCAAGGATTTTTCGTTGAATTTTCATGTGATGGGAAAAAACACCAGTTTGGCTACCTTGCTATTTATTTCCAAAAAAAAAAATTAGAGTACAAGAATAGCACAAGAAGATATGGAAATGCTGCCCCCATGATTTTTGCTTGCTTGCATATATCTTTTCTAATTGCTGAAATTGCTCTCAATTTTGGGTTCTATTTTCAGGTTCAGGTCAGTAGGATTTGGAAATAATGAAATTTGTGGTAAACTTGCTTGAACCAGATCAGTAGGTTCAGATTTCACAATGTTTTGTTGAACCAGTATAGCAAAAGCAATGTATTTGTTTCTGGTGAAAATGCAGTTATATATATTAATGGAACAATACTCAGTCTATACATACTAGTGCAATGATTAATAATTACTCTCTACATACTTGTCTATTTGTACTAGTTTACTATTTTGGTGCTCTTCTCCTCGATAGGAAGTATTATTTAGTACGTAATACCAAGATTGCATTTTTCTGCTATTTGAATCACAAGGATGTGACATTATTTATCAGTTTGTTTTTTCCTGATATTTCTATAGAGATTCACTTCAGAAATTTCTTCAGTTAATGCTACCATCTTTGCTAGCCTCAAATTTCACTTTAATATTGTGTTACCGGTAAATTGTTTGTCAGAAGCTGCCAGTTCAGAATTTCAGATTATATACTATTGGAATAGTGCCTGCTAATAGATATTTGATTCAGCACCCTGATAGGGTTGCAGTCACCTCCTGATTAGCCCTTTTCATATGTGCCTTTTCTCATCAGCCACTTGGTTCTTGGTGTTGTTTTTAGATGATTTGATTTTTTTTGAAAGAAAGCAATATCCAGTTAAATGGGTGATATTTACGCAGCAATATATGTCCAGTGTGTTTTACACACTACTATGTACACGCATCTTCATATTTTTGTTGTGTGACTCTTATGACTGTCCAGAGAATATGATCTGGGAATATGATAGATCATTGGATGAACTACATTCTTTTATGTTTTTGGAATGCATTTAGCTGACAAAGTTAGTTCAATTGTCAATGCTCAATATGGTCAACTATGGGTTGTACGCTGATATGATTCATGTTTAACTCCAGGATATTTTCCTCCCTTTCTCTATCATCATTCCTTATGACGAGGTATGGTAAAGCGTACGATCTATGACAAGAAAAAATGATTCATTATTCATTATTTTCAAGGCTCTTCTCATCAAGCAAAAATGATTCCCTAAACCTTTCCACAAGCAAAATTGTATGCAATGCCAAGACAAGAAGAATCCATTTTGGGCATCTGTGTTGCTACATCAGTGGTACGATATAATCATCCACTTACTGATGCATCGCATCCAACACGAGAACCATTGACTTCTTCCTTGCTGTGCCGTTTCCTTCTCCCAGAAGACTACCCTTCAACATGTAACAGCCATACAGCAAACAACTAGTTGATCGAACGGCAGCGAAATTTTCGGTGACGTGACTTACAGCTATAGCCCCAGTCCTCCACGGTTAAAGATACCCGATATTACTGGTTACATTGCATAACTGCTTCATCTGCTTTGGATTTGCACCAGTTATGCTTGTTCTTAGGTCTTCTTAGGTCAGTAATGTTGAGTTCTGAATGAATCTAGCGTCAACCCTAATTTGCATAAATACAAACATGAAATGTATCCAGTGATATTTTAAGTTTAAATCATTATATAATTTTGCTTGCATGATTGTTCTATGATGCTTCTTATTTATTATTTGTTGCATACTTATAATACCTAGAGAAAAAAAAGACATTGAAATTGTTTCAAAAGAATAAACAAATTACATGCAGGAGGCGCGCCAATGGCGAGCCCAGCATCTAGTGAGGGGTGAAACGGAAGCTTAGACGCAAACAGTTCCGCAAAATAGAGAGCTAGCGCGGTTGAAATCACTGGGCACCTCGTCGCCTATAAAGTAAGAGGTTATCCTGCCAAACTATGGCTAAGCTGATCTCCACACTTGGCCAATGAATATGATTATTGGTAACATTATTACTAGAGTTAAACGGGGGACAAAAGCTGATGCTGCTGAGTCCATGGTGCAGTTTCTTCTGGGAAGGGGGTTAGCGAGCACACTCGTTATATGCTTAGTCCTAGCTAAGATTTACCTCTATGGATAATATAATCTCGAGAAACGTGAAAAGATGCCCTAGTGCTAGTAGGCGTGTGAAATCCAATCTAACGATTGAGTCCACGCCGAGCAACGATCCAACGTCACAAGCCAACATGATGAGGTCCGCTTGCTAAGCGGCTTGGGCGGCCAAACCCTGTCACTGTCAACACCTCTGACGCCCGGTATTTTTTAAATATATTTTAGACCTTTTTAAAATTTTATTTTATAAATATACCATTAAAATTTTTTAACCAAAATAAACTACCTAGAATCGTTTTAGGCGCTAGCGACACTAGTGCTGAGGGTTACTAGCACGACGTTAATATCATTGGCACCGTTACTTTTGCTCTGTTGATAATTTTGTCATAAATACAATGACATGGAAGGTGAGTAGCACCAGCCTCTCTGGTGTGGATCCCACCCCATATAACCCATACCAATAAATTTAAATTCTAAATTTTAATATAGTATGTATATAAATATTAATTTTTACTATATCTATATTATAATTCTAATTTCACTAGTTACTTAAATATACTATGTCTTTCTATACTTAAATTTGCTATACCTATGTCTAAAGTCCCAAAAATTAATTATCTTAATTGTATTAATTTTTGCTATATATATGACAATACAAATTTATAGCTATGACATAGTAAAATTGAAGTGTGAAAAAAAGATATAAGTATAAGCATAACAAAATTTAATACTTAGACCATGTATAAATATAATTATAGGAAAATTTAATTATGCCATAGATATAGTAAACATAAATTTAATTATATTGTAGACAAAATAATTTTTTTAAAAAATATATTGTTATATGCATAGCAAAAACTAATACATTAAATTTTAGGAATTATACATAGGTATAGTAATTTGAGTATGATATTGGCCTAGTATATTTAAAGAGTTAATAAAATTAAAATTATGATATATACATAGTAAAAATTAATATATTAAAATTTACGACTTTAAAATTGGGTTGGATTGTATATAGGGTGAGGTGGACTGTATATGAGGCTAGCTTCAACCCTGTTGCATCATCGCTTGCGAGGCAAAATAGCTAATGGGGCTAGAAAAGGATGGCGCCAATGATGATGGTGCCATGTTTTTGACCTTCGACGCCAACGTCACTGATGCTCAAAATTAGTTAAAGTTTTTTAAATCTATTTATAAAATAAGTTTTAAAAAGGGCTAAAATGTAAAAATCGTGGATGAATGTTTGTGTGGTTGTTTGGACAGTAGGGCCATAATGCCATTTTAAGCAAAGACGATGCAATCATAACGAATAGAGATGGTGAGCATCCCACGATGTGGCGTCATGGCTTCTCTCCGACTCATAGATGGTGGCAGTTACGGGAGCTCCTTCCTAGTCTTTGGACGTAGTGGCGATGCTCTTTATTGGCCCATAAACAGGGTTGGCAATGGGGTTTTATCCTTAACCTATGACTTGCTAAATCAAACTGTGGTGATTTCATAGATCTCATCTAACCCTAGTGTCATTTGGCAGAGGACCAATGCGATAGCGAGCTCTAGATGATACGGCACAATGGTCTAGACATAGGATCAGAGAGGAAGGGCTCTCCTGTCTATTTGCCATCACTTTATGACTACGTCTTTATCAATAGTCAAGTGTCTTTTGATTCTAGTATTTTTTTTCTGATAGTTTATCTATTATTTATATGCACCTTATGGTTTTAGGGCATGTGAGTTTTAGTTTGCTCATGACATTATCATCATAGGTATTACGTCTAAAAAATGTTACGGGATATGTTGTTTATGGCCAATTACAATTGTGCCAAAGGGCGGTTGAATAAAAGAAAGAGGAAGGCTTTTATTTGGAAAGCAGCAGCGGTGTGAATGTACCTATAATCTAAAAAGTGTATTGTTTTTCTGACAAAGAACATCAGCAATTTGTTCGTTAGGGCCATCATCACCGGTTTCTTCTAGTACCTGCCTATCTAACTTTCCTTCAATAACAGGCAGTTTTTGACATATCGATGTGTGTACTAGCTAACACACATCCGACGCAATTACAACAGAAAAAAAAGTATATTTGTGCCTTTTTTCTTGCCTTATTCATAAAAAAGCAATGATAAACATTGATGAGGGAGACAAGGTAAACATTAATGCAACATGAAATACAGACGTATTAGATAGCAATGCCATCACACTTTGAGCACAGCCTAGTGTCCTAGGGAACGTCTACTCTTGTCTTAATACAATGTACAGTCGAAAAATCTTAGAAGTTGTTGAAGATGAGCATCAGTGATCATGATTGAGAAGCAATGGATATGTTTTTTGAGATAATGAATGAATCGGTCGTTATATGTTAACTGCACAAAGCCATTAGTGGACATGTCTCTGGTTATTTCCAGGTGATCGAGAAGGTGTAAAGTATGCAAAAACGAGTGCTTCAATTCTCTCCTTAATTTGCAACAATGATACTCAACATTGCGGATGATAGTGTTGTTTCAAGAATATCAGTCCATAATAAGTCCCTACTTAAATAAGGTTTGGTGCAATAATTATCCATACAAAAATACGACCCTTGTTCCCTGGACAAGATAGAGTTTAGACGTCGCAAAATATGGTAATCTCACCGGAGTTAATACAAACCGTGTTTGTCGTCGTATATATCTTTTTTCCTTAGCAAGGAACATGCCAAAACGAGTAACATATCTTAATTAGATGACAACCAACGTGACGAGGACTATCTAGTGAGAGGACACACCAGACATGGATGTTGGTCACAAGCGCTCGTTATCCTGAAGATGATAGCTTAGCACTTTCTTCAAACCAATGTAGACACTGGCCATGGTCGTGATCAAATCATACTAGTATAGGCACTTTTATCAGTGCTGGTTTTCAAACCTCTCATAGATGTCAATTTTAGAACCAGTACGACAAAAACGATACTAATGACATCATTGCTATATATATGCTTTAGTGAGACGGGCCACCGTGTGCAAATAATGTGAGCAA
Source organism: Oryza coarctata (assembly GCA_030770085.1). Taxonomy (NCBI): domain Eukaryota; kingdom Viridiplantae; phylum Streptophyta; class Magnoliopsida; order Poales; family Poaceae; genus Oryza; species Oryza coarctata. The sequence goes on from CM061471.1 coordinate 15,889,227, forward strand.
ACAACTAACACAATCTAATAAACTTGTCATTACGATGATTTATAGATGTATTCAAAGATGGCATCTGAATGTATAATCCATTGCGCCTAACAAACATCGGCCATGTGCAGGACAGCTAAACTCCTTTCAGCTAGCTTACATGTCGCGCACACGCGGTGAAACGGGTACAGGTATTATTCGACGAGTACACAGACAACTATCACAGCACTTGATCTCAGGTTCCAGCCAATCTTATTAGCTTCAGCTATAGACTAGCTACATTTCACACAACGGGAGAGGAATTAACGGAGATGGTCGATAACTAAACTCCCTTCGTTCTCTCCTCGTTGAAATGAGGTTGAAAGCTACTTGGGGATCGGATCGGAGCAAATGCGACTAAACCTGGACTGGACCGGATCGTGCTGCATGTCGTCGGACCGGAGTCGTCCACGCATCACGGGGCGGTGATGTCGTGGATGCTCTTGCGCTTGGTGTCGCCGCGGCTGCCGGCGCTGGCCTGGCGGATGAAGAACTTCTGCGCGTGGCTCGCCACCTGCGTCGGCGTCCGCGTCTTCACCGACCACCGCGAGATGTTGCGCCAGTCACCGCGCCCGTACTTCTCCAGCCCTTCCAGAAACAGCCTACGCAAAACAGAAAAAAAGGGAGAAAGGAAATTAGCAGCGATCCGGTGTAGACGTGTAGTACTAGGTGCAGTAGCCATGGGGAAATCTGGGCTCGCGTGTCGGTGAGACGGGTGGTGTGGGCCAGGGAAGTAATCCGACGTGGAAAGAACCGGAGAAGTATCTAGGACCTCGAAGAACGCACCAGGAATAGCAGGGGAAAAGGACAAAAAAAACCCATGGAACAGAGCCGAGATTTGACGGCGCGGATCGGACGCGTACCTGTGCTCCTCCTCGGTCCAGGGCACGCCGCGGCGGCGCTCATCCCCGCCGCCGCCACCGCGGCCGCGGCCCGCGCCCTGCGCCCCGCCGCGGCTGGCGCCGTCTTCGCCGTCGTCCCAGCAGCCCGGGGACTCGACCATGCCGCGCTCGATGAGGTCGACGTCGGTCACGAGCGCCTCGTAGTGCTCACTGACCTCGTGCGCCGAGCGCCCCGGGAGCCGCGACGCCACGAGCGCCCACCGGTTGTGCGTGTGCTCCGGGAACGCCACCAGCGCGCTCTCGAACACCTTGTCCTCCGCCTTGCTCCACGGCCTGCTGGTCGGCACCGGCGGCGCCGCCATCATCGCCGCCGCCCACGACGACGACGACGAGCCACCCATACCGCGGTAGAACGCCATGGTTTCTTCCGTGCTAGTTTCTCACCACTTAAATGTAACAACTTGCCGTGTTCTTGTGGAGGCGGCTGTTTGCGAATGCCGGTGTTTCGCCTTGGATCTTGTGGCACACCGGGAGGCAATGGGCGGCTTATAAAGATTTGGAGCGGGGTGGTCGGCCCGGCCCGGCGCTCGGGATGTGGTCCGACGCTGTGCGTGCCCGGTGCGCACCACGTTTTGGGCATGAGGAGAGCCGTGGCGTACGCGTGTAGCGGGATGGAACGGCGATGATGTGTAAACTAAACAATTTGGGAAGTACATTAAAGTGTGACTAAAGGGAATAACATGTGGATTGGTCATTTAGAGCAATCATTAATTAGAGTAAAGAAGGGTGTAGCTGTCAAGAACTTTGTTGAGGAATCTAGAACGAGTTTGTGGTTAGTTATGACGGGCTCCAACTCTAACCCATCAAATATGACTCTGTCATGTTTTAACGGTTTGTTTAGTGTGATGGATTTTGTTCTAAGGTGTGCATTACCCATGTCAGGGTTACATTCTAAACCATCACCAATGAGGTCATAAAAAAATCATTTTATTGGATAGTCTTAGGCAATTATTAGCCATGCCTACTACAAAATAATAGAAATAGAGATATATATTTCCAAAGTCTCCATACATTTCATATACATACATCCATTCATAGATAACATTTCACAGTCACATAAATTCCAAGCCTCAATTATTTTCAAGTCTAATGAATTAGCTGCCTCACATAATTCTTTCAATTGTTACATTTAACAAAAATTTAAATTGCAATCCTCAAAAACTTACCAAATTGCCCATGCTTGAGAACCATCACAACCTGTGAATTAAATTACAATTTAAAAGAAGTAATAGAATTAGTAATACAGATATTACTAACATCATAATATGTACACAAGCATCAAAAATTATTTTAGACATAATATATAAACAAATGCCACTTAATCATCTGTTTTACATAAGCATAGAAAATTGTTCTACAATATCTTTGGTGCTACTTCAAAAGGAAGCTAAATTTTGGAGATACGAGTTTTGAAAGTAGGAGGGAAGTTATTTTTGCTCTAATGTTTTCAAAGTTGTGCTACCGAATATTTTTAATATTTGCCTATAAAAGAAGAGTGAAGTTAGTATCATATGTGCAATCACACCACTAATCTATAATTTTATCCTAAATCAACATAAGCACAAACTTTAGGATCTAACAATGTTACCTAAGTCATGAGAGTCTTCATGTTATGGCACATGTAAAAATAACATGTTTTGCCAACTTGTTAATGGCATTTAAAGTCTATGTGGTGATGGAGGTCGACTTTTTTTGCTTTATGCTTACCCGTTTTTCCATGTACAGAGCCCACATGCCGTCCAATGCAGCTCTATGAGGGAAAAGTCATACTTCTCGCTTATATAAGAGTTAAGGTAGTAAACCCTACTCCACTTTGGCACTATGCACATGAGAATCCAATGAAACCCGCAATATTAATATTTTGGAAGTTAAAAACTCTTCTTATACGTATTGTAACATTTAGTATAGTTTGTGTATTCGTTAAATGAAGTTATTAATTATGTATTGTATGCTAATAAGATAAAATCTTTGTCTTGGTAGGCTCATAAGCACTTCTTGATGTAGTCTACCACCTCTTCTAATGTTGACCCTAGGTTTGTCCCATTTACTTATTGTTGATCTAGGAATCCAACCTATTTTCTGGTCCTACGGCCTCCTTCCAACCTAGCTTTAAGGAGGACATTTATGTTTATAAGCATTCTATATAGATTATTATTAGCATATTTTTCTAGGTCTTAATACTTACAACGAGTAGCACTTTAGCAAGCACATGTCCACCACTCGCAGCTTGAAGAGGTTGTAAAGATCAACAAAACCCACAATGATGAAAGTGGGTGGCAATAGGAAGGGCTCTTGGCTATGATGACCCACTATGGATGTCTCCCTATTCTTCCTCTTTGAGTTTTTCTCTCCATGTAGTACCGGTGCAACTCTTAGCAAGCAATACCCATGCTGGCTAACTCATTGTCTACAATCAATGGTATGCCTAGCTTAATTGTGTTTATGGCAGCACTCTTCAGAGCCAACGATACATCCTTGTCTAGGTCTAGCCTCTTAGGAACCAAGGACGACTCTCGCACTTTCCTTTTACTTTTCCCTTTTCACGAGGCTTTCTGCTAGCCACCATCGGTGGTGACGGATTGACCTTGGTTTTTCTTGGAAGGAGGGGGATCCATGTCAATTTCATGAAAGTCAAAACCAAAATCCATGGGATCTTGAAATAGAGCTTCGATGGCCGGAGGAGCTAAAGGAGCTTGAGCTAGAGAAACTGGGCGAGATGGGCCTACCACTTGAGTGTTGGATCGTGTTGACCCCGGAGCCATATTTATGATAATTAGGTCTTTGGGCCATTGTATAAAGGTCCTATGTACATCACCCAATGTCATTATTTCATCAGTTAGTGGGCTCTATAGAGGTTAGCTTATTGTTAACCACGTCAACTTGGATTATTGCATGTCTAGCCGCTAAATCTGCACCGTGCACTTTAGTGTCTAGAGTTAGCTTGTAAGCTTGGTCCTTGGCGAATTCATAATAGAATGCCAATGCCACTCTAACTTGTATGATGTAGTTGGCTACATCTGACGTATAATTAAGACATGTGTTTAGAAGAAAGATTAGAAGGACCAGTTAAAACAAGTGTACATATTTATTTATCTTATATTTAATTGGTCGATTGCGACACGAACTAGTGGATTTTCTTGAGCCACCCTAGTTGATGCACAATTACTTTGCCATTACATGGGGCTCACTTTTACTAGCCCAATGGATCAGGGTTTCATGGCATTCTTCTGTAGCATCTCTTCCTTGAGCTTAGCCTCAACCTCTGCCAACTTTGTGTTGAATTCCTAGCTAAGCACTTCATGTACCTCCTCTTTTAGCTATTTTTCATACAGGGCTCTTTCTACTCCTTCGTTAGCTTCTGCTTCCTATGTTGCGCACTATTCTTGGCCATCCATATCTTCCACAGCACGGTAGAGCTAATTACATAAATATGCCTTCCTGGTGATTTAAATGTACATACACAACCTCCACTTTCGTGTTCTAGTCTAGTTATATGTGTTGGTCTATGTGGAGGCACTGGTTGTAATTGTCCTCATTGACGATGTTGTCAACCCCAATAATTCTTCTTTCGTCCTCCCTATTGACATGTAGTTTTTTGTTTGTCAGATATTTTATGTAGAATATTTGCACAACTTGTTTCGCAAGAACAAATGGTTCATCCATGTATCTGACATTGCATATCGACCTTAACTCCACGTAGATTTACCCAATGGCAACGAAATAATGGCAATTTGAATTCTACATAGTTCAACTCCTAGATTTGCTCTATACAGCCGTAGTATGAGCTTTACCCAAGTTGATCTTGAAATTACTTTATATAGACCCTATTGTTTTGTACTATGCTTTTGTCATCTTGCTTGATGGTGCAAAATGTGTATTAATTAATATCATATCCCTACCATTTGTCAATATCTTATGATGGGCTTGTCGCCAACCATATAAGTGTTTCGCTTGGGCGACGAGTTGATGTTCTAATACAATTCTTAAACCATTTGTTGAAATAAGAGTTATGCACTGTGTTGATCTAAATATCTAATCGGCCTATGTTTTCCTGTTAGATCTTTGCTAAATGCTTTTCAAAGTATGGCACAACTTTTGCCATATATTAGAGGATAGTGAAATGGGCTTGAGTATAGGCGACTTGATTCGGGACATTTCTTTTTCCTCCTATGGTGCCAACACCCAAAATCCCTTCTTAATGATGAGACCTAGGAACTCTAATTGGATATGTAATTGACACAGAACTCAAAAACCTCCTCAGTTGTGTAACCTTCAATAATGTTCCCTTATGCTCTATTCCAAACATACGACTTTAGAATTTCCATATATCTTTCAAATGAGTACATCTCCCTCATGAAAAGTATGGCCACATATTTTTGTTTGCTTCACAAGATGGACAACGAGATGAACCATGAAATCGAAGAAGGACAGGAGAAAATGCATCTCTAGATGACGTTGCGTTTTGACAATACATTCTTACAAGGCATCAAGTTCTTCTAGATTAATAACCTTCTAACTAATGGCATCGAAGAAGAAGCACAAACACATAATCATGTGATGGATCTTGATTGGAAGAATATTCCCATTAACAACTAGTGGGAGCTGTGTGATTAGTATATGACAATCATGGGACTTCATTTCAACAAGTTTTAGATTGTCCATTGAAATAAACTTACTAATTCTTAACAAATAGCCCAAACGAACATTAATACCCTTCAAGCAAGATAATATATCCATCTTCTCAATCTTCGACAAAGTGTGGCAAGCTAGAGGGAGGTATACTCTGCCTGTATTCGGATGAACTACTTGTGCAAGTTCACTTTGAATTTTAATGTGCTATAAATCTCGACGTGAATTCAACCCGCCATTTGTCTTCCTAGAAACATTTAGCATTAACCCCATCAAACTCTCACACACATTCTTCTCTATACATATCAGATCAATGCAATGGCAAACCTTAAGGTCCTTTTAGTATGGTTGTTGCCAGTATATAGACTTTTTCTTTCATATACTCTTGTCTTTTGTCTTACTAGCTTTTTTTTCCAAACACATTACGTATGTCCTTCATCATGCTGTACACCTCCTCTCTAGTCAAATCCTATAGAGTAGGGCCAAGCTCTTTCATACCATGGAAACTTTTCTTCAATCTTCTATACGGGTGGTATACCGGGAGCCATCTCTTATGACCCATGTAAGATATCCTTCAGGAGTTCTTATGCCGCTTTTGCGTGCATGTTTCGTACAGTCTAAGCAAGCCTTTTTTTTCTTTTACAATTTGTCCCAAGTGCTTGGTAATTGTTAGTGGTGTAGAATAATAGGGCATGTATATTGAAGTTCTTCCACCCATATGTATCCCATGTTTGTACATCGTCTCTCCAGAGTATTTCTAGGTCATCGATATCTGGCTATAAGAATACATCATTATTATTGTCAAGTTGTTTCGGTCCTTGGAATAGCAAGCACAACATAATATACTTCTTTTTGAAGCACAAACATGGTGGTAGGTTGTAGTTTGCGATAAGAACTAATCAAGTGTTGTAATGACTGCTTATACAAACAAAGTCTTATGTTTCTCTGGTTTGCTGTGAAATTGGGGTATATATTATCAATATTCTTCCATTGCATCAAATCCATAGGGTGTCTTAGTTTACCATTAGCCTTTTGATCTGTTACATGATAATGACTAACTCAACTTCATTGGGATTGGCAATGATTCGCTTGAAACGATTAGCGATAGGGCGATACCACACAATGTTCACAAGACCACCCCTCTTTGACTTTTTTCTTTCATCTGAACTACTCTTTCACTTGTATCAAGAAGCCTTATATATAGGACATACATCCAAATCGGTGTATTCCTTGTAGTATAATATGCAATAGTTTGGACATGTGTGGATTCTTTATATCTCCAACCCCAATAGGTACAACACAAATTTTGCTTCATATGTCGTCCTCGGCAGCATGCTCTCCTTTGGAAGCAGGTCATTTAACAAACCCAACAGTTGTATGAAACTCTTGTTTGTCCATCTATTATTTTCCTTAAGCTTCATAAGATCCAAACTAGATGATAACTTTGTGTGTTTTGCCTTGCATCCGGCATACAGAGATGTCTTTGAATCACTCACCACCCTAGTGAACTTATCATAGTCTCTCTTGTTGTAAGCTAGCTCCTCAACATCACGCAATATTGAGTTAAGAGTATCGTTGTCGAAATCAGCCATAGCACCACCCAACGAAGAAGGGACAAACATACCATCTTCAACTTGTTTCTCGTTATGTCCATCGCTCGTTTCATTTGTAATATTGCTCACGCGCGTGGGGCAGATCGGACTGGGTGGAGAGGCACACTGAGAGGGTGAGCAAGCGTGAGCTAATGGAGGTCCAATGGAGGCACGCGAACATGCTAAGGCCTAGGAGATCTGATTCGCTCCAGTGTAGGTCATTTGGCTTCGAGGCCCTTCGTCGGTATTGCTAGAGTTACAAGCGTACCAGTTAATTTGACCCTGCAATTGACAAGTAGATAAGATGATGAGTCAGTCAGTCGATGGGCTGATATGAACTTCTACTATCGGCTGGTCACTGATAGGGTTAAGATTGTTATCGACTGGATATGATACACTCCTGCTATCGGCTGGTTGTCGATACGGCTAAAGCACTTGTCTATTGGCTAGAAAGCCAATGAAGGCATTGGTAGATAATGATGAAGGGAATAAAAAAATACATCGGTTGTATAGCCAATGGTACTCTGAAGTAAAGTAATCGATAAGCACTATACAGAATTCTACTATCGGCTGGTTACTGATAGAAGGTATAGCACTTTTTTATCGGCTGGAAAGCTGATGAAGCCATAAACAAATAATGAGGAATAAGATAAAGGACCTATCGGTTATAGAGCCGATGACGCTTTGGAATATATTTATCGATCAGCAGTATGTGTAATTCTCCTATCGACTAATTACCGATATAGGTTGTAGTGCTTGTTCATCGACTGGAAAGTCGATGAAGGCATATGCGTATAATAAGGAATAAGATAAAGGGCTCATCGGTTGCAAAACCGATGATGGTCTAAATAGAATATGCGATGAATGGAAAAAAGCGAGACCCGATCTTCCGAAGATACGAAATACTAGATCAGACATGTGGATGGAAGGAACGGGCGAACCCACCGACTAGCTAAACCGATGAGGAGAATTTTCTCAAGGTATATATATAATGGCTGAGAAGCCAACATACTAGGCATAAGACTCAATATATGGATAATTCATTAGCTAGCCGCTCCGATAAAACATTCATGTAAAGTTCTATCGACCTATGGCTCAATCTACTATCAGTGGTCTAATAACTTAGATCGAACCGATACAGCACGAAATCGATGGCAGTAGAGGGAGCTCGATAAGCCGATATAATTACACGAATGTAATGTGATACAACCTATTAAACTAAGAGATCGGATCTAACTGATATCTTAAGCAGAGTGGATACACTAAGATAGTGTTAGAACTTAGCCCTTTGTTAGAGATTAGACTTAATCGATTCAGAATAGTGTCAAGAGCTAGAACCAACTGGTAAAATCTAGATGAACTAGAGTGATGATACGCCAAAATTGATTTAATCTGTAATTGATATTGTATAAACTTCTAGGGGGTCTATATTTATATTCTAGAGTTATAAGAGTCCGATAAGCAACATCTGAATGTTATTTTCTAAACATAAAAGGAAACTTTCTTTTAAAGAAGTTGATAAAACTAACTAAACTTATATATTTTACGATATATATCCTATACCCTGTCATGGCTTTTATGGCTACTTCTCATACCCAAACTCATCTAGATAATCTTTTATTTTTTTTACTAAATCAAATTCATCCTTAATATATAATTTACGGTTAATACTATTTTTAGATATTTGAAGAGAGTACGGAGTTCCACTTGTGTCGTCTTTCATATGGCCAATGATTTGATGGTGAGATTGTATAGAGTTTTCTTTTGGGAAAAAAACAGATATGTATTAGTGTTGGATACAAGTACTGTGTCTTAATGTTGGATACAATTACTGTGAATTTTCTCGTCATATTGAACAACATTATCATGCCACTAGAAAGAATCGTTAACCGTTTGTGGCAATCATCTCTAACGGTTCATACAATTGTTAGACATAGGGTTGGTAATTATGTAGGTTAACCTTTAATGCGGTTTAAAGGACTATTAGTGTTTCATCAATCTCTAATAGTACCATCTGACAACCTATTTTAAAAATATCCGTCTACTCACCTAGCGCTATATATGGCTACGTGTTACATAAGTCACAAAGTACAGTTTTTTCCGCGCGTGGCTAACAGGAATCAAACTTGACTCTTCCAATCTTTGCGCAGGCCCACCTTCCATGTATATAACTGGCCTTTCCTTTCTATAAATGGGTCGCATACTCTCTCTCCGGTCACTAATATATAATATTTTTAGCATTAGTATGACTATTCTATTCATATTTTAATTGCTTGTAATAAAGAACTGTTATAAACAATTAGGGCGCGTTCGTTTTGTTTTACGGAAAAAAATCACTTATTTTTCATGTAGATGTTTCTCGAACGGTTAAAGGGTATATTTTTTAAAAAATATATATAAAAGCTGCTTTGAAAACCATATTAATCTATTTTTAAGTTTAAAATAATTAGTACTATATTAATTATAAATTAATTATGCACTAATAATTTATATCGTTTTGCATATCTCCTTCTGGTTTTACTCCACTCAATTACAGCCTCTACAAATCTTAGTTGTAACATTAGTTATTCATTGTGACAAACCGCCAAACCATGAACAGTTGATGCCTTCAAACTAATTCTCGAATAGTTAATTTATGCTCACAATGATTTTTATTATCTTTTGATATGCTACTAATAATTTATGGTTAATACTATTTTTTATATTTATGCATAGGCTTAATATATCAAATGTCTTCAACTAACGAATTGTTTCATGTACATAATTTATCCAATTAGGATGACACATTAATCTACTGAGACACACAGAACAGGTTAACGAACCATTAAATATTAGGCTAAACCACTAACAGTTGATGCCTTCAAACCAATTCTCGAATAGTTGATTTATAGCACAGTTAGAGACTAGGGGTCATGCGTTGCTGATTTTGTAGTATGTGTTCACTCTTGCTCGCAATGATTTTTTTTATCTTTTAATATGTCATTAATAATATATGGTTAATACTATCTTTGATATTTATGCAGAGGTTTAATATATCAGCTGACTTCAACGAACGAATTGCTTCATGTACCATAGTTTATCCCATTAGAACGACACATTAATCTACTAAGATGGATAGAATATGCAGAGCCTCACATCTCAAACGGCCACTCAATGGACGTTATTACCTCGTTACGAATAATCTTATCTCTAATGGGTCATATCAAAGTCTGTTAAAGATAAGACAGAGCAGTTAAATCTATCATAAGTAAGACCATATCTATAACGGGTCACCGTATAAAATATACAGAAATAATGTCAGCTCATCTGACATCATCTCTAATAGGTTCAATAGCCAGACAGTCACAGGTAAGCCCTCACCTGTAATGGCTATCTACTCTAAACCCGTCATATGTGAGGGTTTACTAGCTGTAATGGTTTCTTAATTCAGCCCGTCAGATGTGAGGCTTTCCATGTGATATGCATTCACCTCTACGGCTTGTTATAGCTGTCTTAACCATACCTTCGACGATTAGTATGTTGATAACCGATAGAGATTAGCTACCTTATATATATACTTTCATAGATACATTTATTAGCCAACCTACTTCATACACTATTTATATTTTAGGTGTGAGAGTAAGGGGCAAATATTTATCTTGATATTAAGATGTTAAATAAAAAAATAAGCTAAATTTAGACTTAGTAGTATTATAGTTTATTATCAAAACTAATTTTATTATATATATGTAGATGAATTGTAGTTGGATATACAATATTATCCGCTTGAACCAAGAGTTTAGAAATAGACTAGTTAAATTCCTAAATATTGTAGAGGATGATAAGAGAAGGATGATAAGAGAAGGAAGAGCAAGGAATATGTGGTTTGTTCATGTATAGACTGTAGAAATAAGAACATATTTGCATATAGAGGGCAGCTACTATATCATCTTATATATAGAGATTTTATGAAGGGTTATAATTATTGAAGCAAACACGGGGAGCAGGAAGCACTGGATATTCCTGTTGTAGAAGTAAATGATGAATACTAGGAGGAACAAGAAGATCGAGATAACATGTTTGTCCCTTCTATGTTTGGCAGTGATATCATTGATATCAACTATGATCTTTCTCAGATGCTTCGTGATGTTAAGGAGCTAGAATACAATAAGAAGAATCATGAGAAGTTCACAGCTTTGATGCTAGATTTAAAGACACCTATATATCCTGAATGTAACCCAAATCAGATGAAGCTATCTGTTGTCCTTGATTTAATGAAGCTTAATGCAAATAACAGTTGATCAGACAAGAGCTTTATAGATCTGCCTTATTTTTTAAAGGACTTGCTGCCCGACAGGAATAATATGCCAAAGACAACATATAAAGGAAAGTAAGTGTTATGTCCTTTTGGGTTGGATGTTAGAAGAATTCACACATGTTCGAATTACTGTATCTTATACCGCAAAGAATACGTCAACTTGGATATGCGCCCTGCATGCGAAGCTTCTCAAAATAAGCGAAAGAATAGCAATATAGAGAGTAAAAAGTCAAAGAGGGGTGGTTCAATAAAGGTTGTGTGATATTTCCCTATTGCTGACCTCATGAACTGAACGTTTGCTAATCATAAGGAATTTAAGTTAGTTCATTGTCATACAACAGACAAAAATGAGGATGGTATGATAAGGCATCTGGCTGATTCAGCGCATTAGATGAATATCAATAGGAAACACCTCAAATTTACAGAAGATCCAAGAAACATTAGGTTAGGTCTGAGTACAAATGGCATAAATCCTTTCGATGACCTCAGCAGTCGTGATAGCACTTGGCTAGTGCTTCTCATGAACTTCAATCTACTGTATTGGTCATGATAACTTCAAAATACGTTATGCTTTTCATGCTAGTGCAAGGGTCAAGACAAGCTGACAACGATATTGATGTATTCTTGGAATCTCTGGTCGCTGACATGAAAATGCAATGGTGTCTAGGATCTAACACATGAGATGTTTATAGGCGGAGGAACTCCAATCTTTATGCACTACTATTCTACACCATTAACGACTATCATGCACTTGGTAACCTTTTAGGCTACAACTATCCTGTACTTGGTAACCTTCCAGGCTAAACTGTAAAAGGCAAGAAAGCTTGTTCGCACTATATGATGGAAGTTACATGTAATGCATTTTAGTGCACGGCCTGTTATAAGTAAGTTACCTATGACGGGTTTTATTACATAGCCTGTCATAGGTAAGTTACCTGTGACCGGTTTTATTGTATGACCCATCATAGGTAAGGTATCTGTGATGAATTTTATTGCATGGGTAAGTTGTTGCACGGCCCATCACAAGTAATCCAAATGCATTTTTTTAAAAGTATCTAGATTCAAGTAAAGTCACTCACATGCAGATCTAAGCCACCGACGCCTTCATCCTAGAGCTTGATCCCAAGCCCATGCTACTGTCACCGCCGTGCTATGCCTTCTTGACATCCCCAAGCACCACAAGCTCACCATTGCACCATTATTGCCGCCAACCCTACGGACTACCGTCATCTGGGAGCCCGTGGATCTCGACACTACACCGTCGACCTTGAGCCCTCTCATCATCCGTGAGCTCCCTCAGCCTGCCACTGTGCCATCACTATCACTATCCTGCCCTCTCATCGTCCTGAGCTCTCCAAGCCAGCCAGTGCGCCACCGTTGCCACCATCCCCGACCACTGTCATCGTTGAATATTAGCACACAACATTCTATGTGATTTAGCTTTAGATTTTTTTGCAATGATTGCTATCTCTATGATTTTTTAATTTATTAACTAATATAATTTTATAGTGAATTTCTTAGCTATATTACTGCATGTAATTTTAGGTTTTTTATTAATTAATTACCTTTCATTTTTAGTGATATCTTAATTAATTAACTAATATAATTTAGATGATTTTGTATTTATTAGATGATTAACTAATGTCATTTTTAAATTAATTAACTAAAATGATTTTAGGTGCATTGGTATTTTACTAAAATATTGGTCATAGTTGACTTTAGTAAAAAAAACCTAAACTAATATAAGCATTACAACATTAAAAGTATGCTGAAATTAATAAAAAAATAAACTAAACTACTTTAACACTACACTCAACTTATAATAACTAATAATTTCTGAGCTATATAATGCCTATGATTATAGGTTATGTTTTGTTAATTAATTTATTATTTTGGTGATTGTTTAGATAATTAACTAATGTGATTTTAGGTGATTTTGTATATATTTTATTGCTATGTTTTTAGGTGCATTTGTACTTGACACACTCGGGCTCCTTCTGCTTGCTCTACTTACACACAATCGCTTGAGACTAAGAGTGAGATAGGAGTTTTAAACTATCAAAGCCTATGATTTGCAATATATTGTCTAAGTTAATCTATCAAATAATCCTCGTGCTGAGGAGGTAGGAGTTTTAAACTCCATCAACCCAACATCTGAGAGCACTATACATTCCTAACATATATCATATTTAACATACTCTAATGATCATAGATAACATACTCTAATCTATTAAATAATCCTTAGAATGAAGAGGTAGGAGTCAAACAATCACATATTGCACGGTTATGTGGGTTCCAAGATGGTTTGGTTGGATTAGTGTGTATACTAATCGATTTAGACACCTTGGCCCTAGAGTCTTATATTCTATCATTTATTAACAATTTAGAGTAGGTTACTAAATTATCAAAAAAATTATGTAAGTTATATAAAAAAAATGTCACCTAACATATGAAAATGCATGGGCGCGTACATGGTTGTGGGTAAATTTATTGATTTAAATGGAAATTATAGCTATGTGATTTCTAGAAATTAATATATGTGTTGATAAATATCTAGCTATGAATATATGAGAAATCTATATATATATGTGTGTACATGTGAGCTTATTGACATGTCAATATATTATTTTGGTAAAATTTTAGATGTTTAATTATGATAATGATATTGCTAGGAACTAGGAGGATCAGGGAATATATGTGCTATTTTTTTTCATAAGGCATGGCTAGTAATTCTCGAGGCTATCAAAACCAAATTTAATTTTTTTATAATAACCACGTCACTATAGGGTTTTAAGAAAAACCCATCATAAGTAACCTATAATTTATAATATTATAGGTGACTTATAGGTCTATCCTTTGACGAGTCATAAACGCAATCACACGTCTGATATATCTCATTTGTGATGGCTCGTTAAGGTGTCCTTCAGAGATATATTATATATCATAAGTACAGTCAACTTACGATGCTATCTTATCTGTGATAGGTTTTTTTTACAATGTGTCATAGGTAACCTTAGCTCTAGTAGATCTTAATCTATCATCGATGACATGAAGTTATCACTGATCACTTATATACAATAAAAATCAAACTCATCATAAGTGTTTGGATCCGTCGTAAGTAAACGGATATGGTGTAAACATACTCAAATTTTTTTGACAATAGGGAAACTCACTACAGCTAGCTACTATTGTGAAATACCAACTACATATTGTGCCACTATAAAAAAAACAATTTTCTTCAATACCCCGTAATTTTACAGGACTAAAAACGCCGCCTGTACAAATCGCATCTGAAAATGCCGGTCTTGCTGGCTCGCCGCGTGCAGGTGACCTTATGCGTCTGCCCATGGTAGCTGGGCCCCTAGTCCACCACCGTGTGTACGTAACATAAATAAGTGGGGTCACTTGGTCTCTTTGTCGCCATTCTTGGTTGGTACATGAGATACATCCGCAACACACAAGCTGACTGGCTTAAGATGAGGTGGCTTGTTATTTCGACCGGAGATCTATCCAAATTGAGTACAGCTCTTGTGCTCTCTAACCATAGCTAAAAGATTCCCCGGTCGAAAAGTAAATTTGATGATGGGCTAGCCAGAATCAAAGATCTAATGGGCACCAACCAATCAACTTTTTCAGCAAATCTTGGACGAAACCGAGACCAGAGAACCGTTCCGATGTGCAGCGCACGGCGAGAAAATCCTACACCTACATTCCTTTGCTCGCGGCCGGCCGACGAATCAGCCGGTAGTATCAGTCGTTTTCTCTCCCGTCAAGCCCGTATTGAACTACCGATGCCGGAATCTATACAGAATGGACACAAAAGTCACACAAACATATCATACAATCCTCGGTATATGGCTATAACCTGTAACACTGTTCACACGCGAGAAGATTGGACTAGTCAAAGAGCCACGTTGAGAGAAAGCGAGCGAGCGTTAGCCGATGAAAATCCGATGCTATCGCGTCTAAACACACGAGGTCTAAAAGATTTGTTTAGCTCCAGCGCAGATCTTTCGACTCGTTAGAATTTTTAGGTTATTGGAGTTACAGACATATTAGTCAATTGAATCTCTAATTAAAGGTAAATCATCAAACTAATTGACCAATATATCGATATGAACTTCTGCTATCGGTTGAATGTGCCGATAGAGTTCATATAACCATCGGTTGTAAGTTCGATATAATCATGCTATCGGCTAGATGACAATAGAGACTGTAGCGTTCATATATCAGCTACAAAACTGATGATGGCATAGACAAATAAAGAGCAATAAAATAAAAAATATATCAGCTATAGAGCCGATGACGCTCTGAATAAAATATACGATAAGTGTTAAAGAGCAAGATCCGATCTTTTGAAGGGACGAGACCTAGAGACCTCTGATGACGGCACTGTTAGAGCTAGGCTTGATAGATCGGACCGAATCAAGACAGTATAAGGCTGAGACTAAAATTGCACCAAAGCAGCAGGAGATAGATGGGATATACTGATGAAAGAAATGAGTGAACCGATCGACTACTATTGTCTACGGGTCCAATATAGACACATAAATAAATTCATCGGATAGCTGAGCCAATAGAAAAAATAAAACCCACTAGATCTCGATGCTAGTTCTATTAAACATAACATTGATAGATCGGATTTAACTGAGACAGTATAAGACTGGATCTAATAAACTACATTGATCGTTAGCAGATTAGTCGCTGGGTAAGATATATGTATATCGGTTAAAAAACTAATATACTACATGTGAAGCTTAGTGTAAAAATAACTCATCGGCTAGCTGCTCTAATGCGTATAAAGACCGACTTAATTTACTATTAGCTGTCTAGTAGGTCAGACCTAACTAACATGAGACTAATGACGCTAAAACGAATTCGATAAACCGATAGATCCTATGTGAATGTGATGTAACATATCCGATTGGACTAAGAGTTTTGATCTAACCGATATAGATTTAGATAGAGCAAATACATCAGAATAATGGTGAACTTACCTCTTAACCGATACAGCCTCGCGTCAAGAGCCAAAAACTATCGGTAAAAAACTAGATAAACTAAAGTGATGATGCATCAAGATTGTATTAATCTGTGTGAATGATTTATAAACCTCCAAATAGTCTATATTTATATACTAGGATTACACGAGTCTGATATAATTATAAATAACATCCAGACGTTACTTCATAAATAAAAAAGAAAACTCTCTCTAAAAAATTAACAAAATTAACTAAATTTTCCTATCTTAGATATATTTTAAAAAATACAATTACTTTGCTATGACTTTTATAACATCTCATCAGATCCAGTTTCATCCAAATAAACTTCCTTCTTTAACTTAAACCGGATTCATTTTTATCCATTCGATCGACTTTTTCTTTATATCAATCGACCTTATTATTATAAACTGGTCGATTCTTCCAAATGTTAACAAACACATGCCCACGTTTCCTCTCGATTTGACATACGTTGAGATTGCGTTACTGTACATGTCCCCGTCGCGTTCGTCGGAATCTCTCGTGTTGTCGTGACATGGGAGAGGTTAGGCCTTAGAATCGGTGGCCTGCAGCTGTCACTTCAGCCGTGATCGATCGATCGCCTCGACGTCGGGGCCGCGCGCTCGCGGGAGCGTCGGATTCAAATCAGCCTCAGCCGCAAGGCGCGCTGCATCGGCGGCGGCGCACGGCGGGTGGCAGGACGCGAGGCCACGTTCGCTGCGTGGCCCAAGCAAAAAGTGCGCGCGCGCGAGCGCCCGATCGATCGGTGGGTGCTGCGCGCGCCGTCGTCCTCCCAGCCGGCTGGAGATTTTTGGCACGCGCTCTCGGCCGTCGCGCGCTGTGCTTATTCTTATCCAGAGCTCACCTGTGCTCATCGTCGCTCATCCGTGAACTCCTCTGTCGCTATGTGTTTTCTGGAAGGATGCTGCTGTGCTGTGTGAGACTGACGAGAGTCGAGAGTGTTGGATATTGTAAGTGTTGTTGGGTCAGGACGTGTAAAAGGGATCTTTAAAGGCTTTGGTTTTGTGGATAATGATGCATCGGTCACATATGACGAGCTGGGGAGTTGAAGCCCACTCGAGAGACACGAAGCAGATTATTCTGAGAGTGTGTTGTACAGCTTGATGCCGGACTGCCGGAGGCATTGCCGTCCCGTGCATTGGTGAATGGTGATCTTTGATGTGTACCGCACTTACACTAACAGGAATACTTCGTCAGACCGAGTCCTGTCGTACATGGAAGCGCCAGGATTCGGACTGACCCAACTAACAAACATCGGCTTATCTTACGAGTACCAGTTTACCGCTTTAAATATAGTGGTACGACTGCCTACTGGAAGGTTCAAAGTTACTGCTGTGTCGGCACTCGGTTCTGTTTGCCGCGACGATTCGCCTTGATCAGGATGAAGATAAAAAACGAAGAGATTAGCTCAGAAAGATAGTGTTGAGCGAGAGCAACTGAGAACTGGTACTATACTAGCTAGTTCCTTGTCGCGGTGCGGGTCTCTTTTGGACGGATTCGGTGATTCGGTCGCGTGGCGCCGACCTCCTCTTGGCCGCAGCCAAACGAACAGTGCGGAAAAGGAGGCAGAGGAGGATGGAGACGGAGCCACGAATCTAACCCTCTTGGGGGATTATTCCCGGCCCGTATGGTGGGATCCGCGCCCGCACTCGCTTTGCTGACGACTTGGCTCGTGCCAGCGCGTCGTATCTGCTCGTGCCGTGGCGACGCCCAAACCGGAAGAAGCAGCCTTGCTGGTTCGGGCGGATCGTTGGGCTCTTTCGATTGGAATCGATTCCTACTTCCCATGTTATTATAAAGTTAAGTTTCGTATCACCCTCCATCAGTTGCACTTTGAAACACCAATACTATCAGTCACCTTTTTTTTTCTTATGCACATGATATATTTTGTCTCGCGCATCTTCTAATCACGGGTGATCGCACGCGTGCTTTTTCCACAGGAACATTCCGAATGAAGTCGCCAAATAATGCAGCTGACGTTTGGATCCCCCCCGCGAGGCCGCGAGTGACGCGAGCGCCCGGACCCATCCCACCACCGGATCCCAACTGCCGGCCGTGGGCCGCGCGTGGGCCAGCGCAGCGGCCAGGATAAGATCACGCAGGCCAAGAGAATTACCTGAGCACCCCTCCTCTCGTCTTCTCCTCCTCTTTTGCCGCACGGCACGTCACGCTCACGGCTCATCCGCGATGCCCGTAGGAGTGGCTGGGACCCAACCATCATCACTTGTAAAGCACTGGATCTCTTGAGCCCTGGATAAATTTGTGGCACGTATGTGTGCACGCCTGTGCGACGCACTACTTCACCTTATCCGCGGGCCTAATCGGGCAAGTTGCCTGCTTGCATCCGAAGCGGTGGTTGTGCTGCTTTGGTTCTTCACTTTCAGCCGTACGCGCGTGTATGCAAACAGGGAAGGGAGATCCATCAATCGATCACTCTTTATATTAATTGGTGTAGTAGTAGTCGTTTAGCCAACCACTTAACATTAATTGCGATTGGAATATTTGCAATGATAAAAAAAAAAAGCAAAGTGGCGTCGTGGTCGAGATGGAATCATGGATTATTACACAGGGAGCCATCCTAAGATGCGATCAAGGACGGTTCGGCGTGCGTGTTTCGCTTCGTGCTGCTTCGGCGTGATTCGTTCGCATTGCTGGCACAAGCGTGCATGGCAAAGCAGAGGGATTATCGTCCGGACGACGTTTGCAGCCGAAAGAAGGATCCCTTTCTTGCTGAACGTGTGTACGCGAATCTCTCGTGGTCGGCAATGTCAACTAAACCTGGGTCATGTTGTATCAGGTCTATCTGATCCGAAGCTTCCTCATCGATCGGTGTCGACTGGCGCATGCCTAACCTTTCGCGATCGTTTCTGTGTTGTGCGCATCCTCAGTATGCGTCTGGAATCTGTACGCAGGCAGCAAGCATGCTCGCTCGATCGGTGGATGGCTCGAGAAGATGAGGTGAAGGTTCAGGCGTGGCAATGCAGGTCGATTCGATCGGAATCTGATTCCAGAGCGCCGTGATGATCAGGATCCATCCAGCGCAAGCTCGGTGGACGGTGGCCGGTGGCCGGTGGCCGGTGAAATGCCTTTCGGTTCGGAAGTTGCAGAGCAGCGCAGCTAATTAGGCCGCGCGCGCTTGCCTGCACGAGTCCGTGTGCGTGTGTGGCCCAAACGAGGCGATCGATCCAAAGCTGGCCCATCCCTGGAGCCTGCAGTCTTTGTCTTTGGCACGCTTCATTTAACCGCGGCATCCTAGGAATCCGTTTGGTTGGATGTGATATATTGCCACTCGTTGTTTCATAGTGCTGAAATAGTACTGGCATTTCTCAAACAAATTTGACACAAGTATGGCGCGCGAACAGTGATTTGGCCACACAATCTGCAGCTGGTGAACTGCGAACCAGAAATACCCCACTGATTATTTTCTTTTGACAGTAAGAACTTGATTTGTGTAAAACTTTCAGAAAAACCTTGCACATGAAAGATATTCGCAGAGAAATTAGGGGATGTGCGTGTGCCTATGCATGGACTGCTCCTAGCCCGCGATGAAATGGACGGGAATGTTTGCATTTTATCACCAGGCGGAGTTCAACGGATAGTCAGCGTGAGAAATTGATGACAAATGATGCATTGCGTCATGTGGTGGGCATGTTTGGTCCGACGCAACAAATAAAATAATGAGACGTCACGATCAATGGACGAATCTTTCTGCATGCATGGCCAAAGCACAAGTTGCATTTCATTCGTTTTATTGATTTAAAATGAACTGCACGATTATCTGTTTCCATGGGGGAAAAATATTTTTGAACGGCATCAAGGATGAATGATGGTATTCATTTAAAGGAGAGAGAGAAAGAGGATGAATGATGGTAGCTATATGAATAATGTTTATGCATGCAAGAGCGAAATGCAAGCTGCGTTGTGTATTCTCTTGCATTATGGTTAGTGCCATGAAAACATAGTTGAATTATACGAGTAAATAATTGGTGGACAAACCCAAGGATCAATTAGAATTTCTGACATTTACTTTTCCCTTATTAGTGAAAAAATGTTTTAATTATGAGATGCACAACTTTCTAAATCCTCCAAAAGGTTAACCTTTTGCTACTCAAAACTTCTTTTCTCAGCCTGAAATAATCTTTTGAAAATCTGCAACAAAATTAGGGATAATTTTTTCATGTGTGGTGGTAGAGTTGTAGATGCATATAATTCTGGCTTTCTTTTTAAATTTCGATGGTGAGAATAAAGAACTTACGATGATCTCGTTTGGTGTTGCTACTTTAGAATATTTTAGTCTTTGTAAACTGCATTTATTTAAATCTATGTTAAAATGATAATACATATACTCTAAAATATAAAACAATTAGGAAAAATACGATAGTTGGATAACATTTTTTATTTAACTATTATTCAACTCGTAAAAGAAACTAACAATTACAAATTTTTATTTCCACGTAACTTAAAAGAGACAGTAATTAACTATAGTGCAATACAAAACAACAATTACAGAGCCAGTATCCACCGGAGTTCAATACAAGTATTCACATTTATAACACTTAAAAAATAAATTTTACACACCTAAGATACATATATATAAAAAGGTTTGTAGTGTCTATAAAGATTCGTATGTGAAAATCAATTTTCACATATAGAACTTTTAAGAGACCTGCTTTATTTTTATAAACGGCCACACACACAAAGGCACGAACACATCCCTTATTTTCTCTAAACCAACACACCCATTTTCCCTCCTTATTCTCTCCTCTCTCTTAGCGCGCTCTCACCTCTTATCCTCCTACCTTTTCTCTTCTCCGCATGTGCCCTCTCCTCCACACTGCTAAGCGAATGACCACGATGATGATGGTGGTGGTCTCAGGACTGTTGATGATGACCACGGCAGCCTTAAGAGTGACAGGGACTATGACACTGATCTCAATAAAGATGGATCTACCGCTACTAGCCTTAGGAGCGATGGATCTATTGTCGTTGGCCTTGGGAATGGTGGTGATTATGGTTGTGGCCTCAAGAACGGTGAATTTGCCATCGCCGGCCTTAGGAATGATGATGAAGACCGAGACGTTGGCCCTATGAATCCAATGGTAGGGAGGTTAAGGATGATGTATCTAGTTATGGGGAGGTCAAAGACGGTAGAGGAAAAATTGGTGGCGGCCATTTGCGGTGATGGTGGTAGTTGCTCTTGAGCTAGGTTTTCTAGAATTTTTTTTAATGTTTTTATTTTTTATATAGAAAATTTGTTTTGCAGTAAGGAGGCATAACATTCACGCCTACTAAAATCATGTTTTCACAGCGGTTGTGCTACCGCCTAGAAAAATCCTGATTTTTAAAAACAGCTAGGGGCAGGCAGTTGCTACACCCATCTATGGAAATTTATTTTCGCCGGCTTGTGTACTGGTGTGAAAATGTGTTTCAGTAGAAGCTTTGTGAATTGTAAGATTCATAAATTGAACTTCAGATCTGCCTATTGAGCGTATGTTTAAGGGTCTGAACAGGCCATCACATAAGCGTAATCTATGCATTTGTTGTCTAGTCTCTCTAATCACACAAAAAAGTTGCAAACTGCATTTTGTTGGATTTGAAAATTTTATTATAGTATGTTCCTGGCAATGATTCAATTGTTCTGGTAAAAATTGCATCATGTATTAATTCAACAAACACTACAATTAATTAGTTATCACTTGGGAGTTATAGTGCGAACGCAACAGAAGGATCTTTCGTCACACTGGTACAACACCAACTAGGGCTAGACAAAAACTCTTGGCTCACTAGCTCTCTCGGTGCAGCTCGTTTGGATTTGTTTATGAGCTAAGCTAATGTTTTAACTCCTTAGATATAATTGAGCTAACTCATGAGCTGCTTACGAGATAAATGAGCCAAAGCAAGCAGTGGACACCCAACACAGCATCCCAACAAGGAAAACAAATCCATTTCTAACCCTAGAACTCCAACTCCAACATAGTATATGTGTTATCCTCAAACATGACATGTGGCCTTCTCGAATCTCAACTCAACCCATCCTCTTCATCCACTTATCCTGTTGCGTTGCTATGCTGACCAAAACATTTAGATTAATCTTGCTATGTTTTGGTTGATTGAATGTAAGTATGGAATTAATGATGCATTTACTAATTTGTATGTTGGTTTGATGTTTAGATTGTATACAAACATTAGTAAATTTGACTGACGTTGGTTTGAATGTGTTGGCGCGGGAGCTTAACGAGCCATAACAGGACAAACCAAGCTGGTTCAGTATCTAGCCCTAACCCTAACCACCATAATAGCCAAGATTAAATAAGATCATAACTTGATGAAAGCAGGAGTGGCAAAATATCAAGATATTCCTGTTTTGGGAAACATTTCATAGCAACATGTTTTCCTTTTACGGGTTTTACGGGCATGGTGTAAGTAGTCAGGTCTTGTAAAACTCTTATCTATCAAATACATATGAGGCAAAGTTTTTGCTCTCCTTTATATCTTCCGTTTTTAATAAATAATACTGTTGATTTTTTTAACGGACATGTGACCATCATCTTATTAAAAAATATATAATTATTATTATTTTATTGTAACTTGGTTTATCATTAAAATTAGTTTTAAGGATGGCTTACATTTTTCATGTTTATAAAAAAAATTTAATAAGATGAATAGTTAAATAGGTATAAAAAAAGTAAACAATGTCATCTATTTAAAACCGAAGTAATGTTTTTCTTCCATCTTAGTTCCTTTCAGTACAAAATTGTGTTTTTAAGCTGCACGATTGTTTGATATCTCTCCTAATTTTTTAATCACTAGACTACTCAAAATCCTTTATTTCAACATGAAAACCTTTATAAAAATTAGGAACAAAAATTAGAGATCGATCGACCTTAGAATGGAATTCCTGTATCAAATCCAGTCCAAAAGATCTGCCCAGTCCGTCATGTTGCACTCTACAAGCTCCTCATCGGTAACTCTCTGGTGCTGCTGCTGCAGCAGCATAGAGCCACTGCCGTCGCCACTGTCGTCGCTGGACGTGGATCCGTCGTTTGGTGGGCTCCTTTTTCTCTTCTGACCCTTACCAGCCTCAACATCCTCGTTGGCTAACGCAGCCGTGGTGGATGACCGCGCCAGGTTCTCGCTGCCCCCGCCGGCCAGCGATGAGCTCGGCCGGCGGTCGAACTGCCGCGGGCACCCTGACCTGGTGTACAGCCGGCACAAGCTGAATTCACTCCTCGTCTGCAAATTAACAAACACAAACGATTTATATTCCAAGTTGCAGTTTCCCTCATGACTCGTGCATCTACAGTAGCAAGGCTCTCATCAGCTAACTAGCATACAAGATCACGATCACCATTGCAAGTAGAGCATAAAGGGATATGCTTTGTTTTGGAATGAGAAATGATTGATGTTGCAACATGGCCATGATGTTGGGTTCTGATAAATCATAGGATAAAAAGATGCATCTTTAGTTTACCTGGAGATAATGGTTCGGTGCATGAGCGGTGGCGTGCGCGGCGGTGTCTGCGTCGTCGTCTTCCTCGAAGGCCCTGTACTCGTTCATCTTCCACTTGGTCTTGGTCCCCTCCGGCGCGCGGCCGCGGTAGAACACCATGGTCTTCTTGGTCCCGATGGGGCGGCCGTCGGACGAGTAGACCGACCCTGGCGTGCCCGCCGCCTTCCAATACCCCGACGGCGTCATGCGGCTCGGCCGGCCGCCCCGCGCCTCCCGCACCTGCCGCGGGCAGAAGTAGAACCACGGCTCGCCGTCGCCGGTCCACGCGCCCTGGTGCACCTCTGCACAACGAGACGCGACCAATCAAGAACCGTTAGAGATGGCGCACACGCGTTGCACGGCACGCGGCTGGCGTGTCTTAGGTGTAAATTTACTGCAAGGACAACGACGACGAGCCTGGGAGCTGCCATGGATCGAGGGAGCAGACGTCGGCGACGGGGATGACGCGCTCGATGTCGCGGCCGCGTCGGCCGTCGAGCTTGTGCCGGAGGTAGAAGCACACCAGCTCCTCCTCCGTCGGGTAGAACCGGTACCCCGGAGGCAGCTCTCCCATGGCCGCCGCCGCCGCCGATCGATCTCAGAAGCTCAGTTGTCAGTCCAGTCGTGAAGGCAGCCGGCCGGTGATTGTACGATGATTTGTCTCGTGGGTAGCTAGGGAGCTCGTATGTACAGAGTGATGAGTTCGCTTGTAGAGTAGTCGTGTGCCGACCGTGAGGCTATATAGGATGCGGGGGAGGTGGTCGTCGGTTGACATGGCGATCGGTATTGCGCGGTTTAATCGGGGAAAATTTTCAGCTGCTGGTCGTGGTGGAAACTAAGTTAAGAGTGTTGGGGGTCGCATACTTGCATGGTGCGGTCGAGTACTACGACGTGTGTAGTCTGTACCGCCGTGGAGGGAGGAGGACTGGGTCAGTCTTATCCTTCTCTGATTTTTTATTATTAGTAAGTAATAACTAGTCATTCCAACCCTAAAATTAGGACTTCAACGACGAGTTTAACTTGGTTGTCTTCGCTATCGTTTGCTGTGACATCAGATGGTGGCTGCTTGTGGCACTGCGCCACTGCCTGCACTGGCATCGCAGAAGTAAACATGAGGACAGGCAGATTCTATTTTTGTGGTGTTACTTTTTTTTACAGTTGGAACAAGAAGAATGTAAAGCCCTATGGACGCTCCAAATGGGAATCGATGCATTGAGAAATAATGAAATGTAAAATATTAGCCTATATATGTTTGGTCTAATGTCAAAATAAGCCTAATAAAATTTTGGTATTATGATCAATTTTTGATATCTCAAAAAAGATATTAAGGGCTTCTTCGGAATACAGAAATTTTACAATATTTTTACAGAAAACAATTCAATTTGTCTAATTTTTTTAAAATTTCCTCTAAATTAAATATACCATTACAATTTCAGGTAAGTTTGAAGTTTGTGATACTATTTCTAGTTTGACGCCTTACGCAGCTTTGCTGAATAAGTTTTTTTTCGGAAAAAAAAAGTCACAATATAAGCAGGGTGCTAATGTTTATGAACTTAGTTTGGTTGTTCATAGTTGTCCATTTTTTCTATTTGACGCATATAAAAATTCAGTAACTTGATGGTATTTTACTAGTTGTATTATCACAGATAGAAATGATCTTAACAATTAATTTATGAATTTTACTTCGAGTAAAGAAATTATTTTGATGTGGACGATCCATTAGATTAGAAAAGATAAATGGTTTAGATTAATTCTACTATTAATAAAGACCATTGAAAAACACCACATAAAATTTTGTCTGTAGACTCATTTCAAATAAACCATAATGGTTTACTTCGTTTAGGCCATGTTCTTTTCTAATTTTAGATTTTAGATTTTCATTTGCATGCTTCCTAAGCTTCTCGTTTCATGTAAAAATAATTTATATAAAATTTTCTTGAAATGATTTTATAAAACAAAATTTTAACTTTATAATATTTAATTAATTTATTTATACTATCAAAATAAAATTATCTATTAATCCATCATTTTTAGCTATATCTAACGTCGATCCATTAATCCATCAATTTCACCTATGTTCGCACGGTATCGTTCGATCGATCACTGTGTCCTATTATTTAGTTGAGACACCATCAAACAGTTGTTGTGTTAATTATTACTAAATCTGCTGCAACAAACAACCCGCAAACTTACTGATTTCTTGATCGTTTCAATGATCCATAATACTCGAGTAGATTATAGATACGGTTTGTGTCCTGCTCTCTAATCAAGATCTTGCCGTACAGCAGCAAAGAGAAAAAGAGAATGACACGAATCGAATGCGCTAGCGCTAGGGGCTATTGCTACCATCGAAAGGGACGTCACCGAATTCGGACACGCTAACTGATCGGCCTCGGTAGGAATATTTGCCGATTTTGATTTTAACGAATTTAATTTTGGCCACTGATTTTTAAACACTACAAAAGTGAATATTGGTAAAATACTTTTGTCTAGCAATGCCACTTCGACGTATCATAATCATATATTTCAAAATTATAGTTGGTCAAAGCATAATTGGTTGAAGCTAAAACATATACGCATATATTTGCCGACCGAGGGAGTACTGCTATCTTTTTTTATTTACACATCGTCTTTTACTGTGGAAAAAGTAGATAATCGTTTTTCTATGGTACGTGACTATTTTACCCTTGGTGTATTGCTTTTTGTGTATGCAAGCCAATGATAAGAAATATTGATTTGTGCGTTAATTATTAATTTATTATGGAGGCAAACTAATAGACATGTAAAAATGGAGGGAATAGTGATTATTTTTCTATCACAACAATTTATTTATTTGATGGGTTGAATCCTTGGCATAAGTCCCATAAAGGCATAAACTACAGGGTGTAAACCAAATCTTAAATCGCCAACTCGTTTACCCAACGAAACACGTAAAACGGTCTGTGTCAACCTTGCTGCGCGCTTTGGGTGTACTTATCTATGGAAATTGAAGGGACTACGAGACGAATAAAAGCAAGTCCACGCGTTACAAAATCAGCTACGCTGCTACGACACTGACTACTATTTCCTTTATTTTTCTTCGTGCGTTTTCTTCTTTTCCAGTTTTTAACGAGTCATACATGACAGTCCAAATCAAAGTACTAAGTGAAGCAGTGGAGACATGGGCATAGTTCCATAATGCTGCTGTCCAACAACCATATGGATCGACTAGTACTAGTTTCTTCATTAAGGTGGTGTAACAGTCAGTACTTTTTATGCCGTCCGACCATTCTCTTTTCTTTTTATTGGACTTAGTCGCATGTAGATAATGATAAATATTTGCTTAGAGAATTTACATCAGAGGTGGCAGTGTTCATCCAATTTATATATAGAGCTGTGATTAATAATTGTTATACAGGGAGTAATAAGGTTTTGTGGAAATTGAAGATGCCTGTTAAAATTAGGATTTTTATGTGGTATTTATATAAAGGTGTTGTTGTAATTAAAGATAATCTAACTAGACGGAATTAGAATAGGAGTAAATATTGTTACTTTTGTACATGTAACAAATCTATTCAACACTTGTTTTCTATTGTCATTAAGCGAAATTTTGATGGAGAGCTGTCCAAATTGCTTTTGGTTTAAATCCATCAAATATTATTTCTCATATATTTGGAAATTGGTTGGTTGGGGTGAATCATAGGCTCAAAAAGTTTTTGTTAGTAGAAACATCTGTATTATATTGTGCTCTTTAGAACAATAGAAATAATTTGGTGTTCAACAATTCTCCAATTAAATCTTACATACTGGTACTACATGCCAACATACTAGATTCGGTTTTGGGCCTATTACAAAGGTAAGAAGAAGATTGGCATGTCAAAAATCTAGAGACGAAGGTCTTACAAATCTTTGTTAATCTTAGATAGAGATTTAGCAATATGATTATATCCTAAATAATGTCTTTTTTATTGATGACTTAGTTGCTACAATCATTGTAATAATTGGTTGTAGCTTCTGCTGAGGCAAAAGTCAAGTTTATCGATTATATAAAACAATGTAGATAATTTATAATAGGGGGAACAACTTAAAAATGGAGTTGTTCCTCACCCATAAGACTACTTCTAAAGTTATATCTCTAGGTAGGTCTAAGGTTCTAGAGTCCCACACTTTCTAAAAATGTTGTAGCTGGTTGGACCTATAGGTCTGATGGCCTTGCACTACTTAAAACCATTTTTAGTGATAATAGACAGTCTAAAATGAGACCTATTTTTCCTGTCAAAAAGAATTAACTTACAAACTTATGTCTAGGTTTTTATTTTCACTAAAATTTGATAAGCTCCGACGATAAATTGGAGAGTCATTTGACCTATTAGAAAGAATCCGGTTGATACAAGAAAAGATCCGATCAGATGGATTGAGAAAATTTCAGTTCAGTTAAAATTAAAACATTATCCAGATATGACCGAATGTAAGACGTCGTGAAAGGTACGATAAGATACTTTATCTGTATGTGAGATATCTTGTAAAAATATGTATGTGAGATATCTTGTAAAAATAGGCATGTTTAGTTAATTTTGTTAACTTACTCAGAGATATTTTTCTTTTATGTTTTTAGAAAATAACATTTGATGGTTGTTGTAATCGCATTGTACTTTTATAATTCTAAGATATAAATATAGATTCTTTGGAAGCTTGTAATTCATCTCTCAGATTAATACATCTCTGATACATCGCCACCTTAATTTACTTAGGTTTTTCTACCAATAGGTTCTAGCTCCTAACACGGAGTTGTATCGGTTAGGTCTAAACTCCGGCAAAAGGGTAAGTCTCACCATTATCCTAGTATATTTGTTCTGTCTAAAACTGTATCAGTTAGTTTTAACTTCTTAGTCCGATCCAATATACTACATCATGATTTTGTGGCATCTACTAGCTTATCAAACTCTTTTTACCATCATCAGTCTCATACTGTATTAGTTAGATTCGACCTACTAGACTGTTGATAGTAAATTAAGCCATAAGCCAATAAGTCTTTATTCAACATTACATCGGAGTAGTTAGCTGATGAGTTATCCATACATTGAGCATCATGCCCAATGTATTGACTCCTTATGTCTTCAGTGACTTCTCATGAATCTCACATCCAGTGTATCGATTTCTCAGTCTATACACATATCTTCAGAGATCTTCTCTCATCAGCTCAGTTAGCCAATGGATTCGCCCTTTTCTTCCACCCACATGTTCGATCTAGCGTCTGTCATCTCGTTGTCATTAGCCTCAGTCTCATATTATCTCGGTTTGGTCCGATCTATCTAGAGTAACTTTAACGATCCCGTTACGGTGGTTACTAGGTCTCGCTCCTTCTTATTCATTGCACATTATATTCAAAGCCTCCATTGGCTTTATAGCCCATGGATCTTTTATATTATTCTGTGCCGATCTATATATGACTTTATCGGCTTTATAGCCGATGGAATCGTTATCGTATTCTTTGAATATTCTTTTATATCTTCGTCAGTTTTATAGCCGGTGGACCTATGTTATATCTTTATTATATCCAGAGTGACATCAGCTCTACAGCCAATACATCTTTCATTCTCTTCATCGTCATCTACTTATGTCTTTATTAATTTTCTAGCCGATAAAAGAGTGTTCCAGTCTTTATTGATAATCAATCGATAGTAGGAGTACGTCAGACGCATCTGATGACTATATCAACCCTATCGACAGCCAGCCAATAGCAATAGTTCGTATTGGCTCATCGTCCGATTGACCCATTCTTTTTATCTCATTATCAATTATAGGATTAAATTGACTAGCATGCCTGTATCTCCATCGTCTCTAAGAGAGGACAACGAAGCCGAAGAACCTCAGCACACTCTCGAACCAACCAATGAAACCGAAGTATAATTGGGAGCACACATCATCCAACAAAACCGAGTAGATATCTCAGGACTCGGCGTATTCTTGCATGAATAGTTTCATAGTGGGAAATAGGTTTTTTTACTGAGTATAAAGTAAGCATAGAGGCCCTGGTCATGACTGTTTCTAAAAATCAATTTTTAGTGACATCCACTTAAGTTAGCCGTCTAAAAATGATAAGGCAACGTCAATTTAAGTTTTTGCTCTTAAAATTTTGATTTGTATAGGAATCAATTTTTTGAAAAAAAACACATATACATATATAATTTTTTCGCATGAAGCCAGGTGAAAATAAACATTATATCAAATCCACGGTATAGCTATATATTTATAATCGATAACTTTTTCATTTGAGATCGTTTATGTTCCAAAAATTTGTTATGAAATCTTATATCTATTTTCATAAAATCTTATATCTACATTCAAATGACCTCCAATAAAGATGTAGTGTATATTAAAGTTGTAGAGTTTGATAAGTTCAACTACTCTGCACTTGATGATATTTTTATTTTAAATTATTTAGAGTGCCGAAGAAGTATTATAATTTTTGGAATGGTAAAAAAATTAAAAGAATAACATCTTCAATCTAGATAACAAGTGTTTGATACATGACAGGTAGGAAAGATTTACGTGAAGAGAAATGCCTAACTATATGTTGCATACAACTTTTAGTTTGAAAAAAGAAATAAGTAGCGGCAACAACGGAGTTGTTTAGATTTACGACCACGGAAAATTGTTGAGCTTAGTCGTACATATGTAATTGATTATGTGGGAGCACGATTGAAAGGTGGAAAGGTCCTCACCTATTAGGTGCCCATAACACATTTTCTCTGGTCGAGCTTCTAATCAACATTGAAATTTCCAAAGAGGATTTGTTTGAAAAAGAAATAAGCACTGGCTAATTTGATCCTCGATTTTTGCGCGGTCACAGTTCAGTCCATCACGTCTTATTTACAATTGATTTATTTAGATTTAACTTTTAATTTGAAGAATACTTTTATAATGGTTTCTACTTATATTAAAAAATTAATTTATAAGGTACTATTTTATTTGACACATATACACTGTCAATAATTGAGTTAATAGTATAAATAAAATAAATAAATATAGTTTATTGGAGATAAAAAGATAAAAAAAAGGTAGCTCAATTGTACTGCCAGTAGAGACCAACGCAATATTATTCTCATGTAAAGCATGTCAACTCAGTACACGTCTATCTTTAGTGATGAACTCCCGTGAACAAAAAAATTATAATAAAATTAAGAGATTAAAACATGAGCAAAAGAGGTTGGTAGTAGGCCATCTCAATATATATGCAAAGGCAACTCGGCTCCAGTTTTTTGTTTAAACTTCTATTGTTTCATGAGAGATGGGAGACGAATTTGGACATATTCACATTTATGAATCTTCTCTCGGTTTACATATAAAATAAATTTAAATTTAAATTTTGAACGTATAATCTTTTCCACCACCCTTGCCATATAAAATAAAGAAACCCTAAACCAGAGTTTGGAGATTGGCTCTTTCCCACCATCCCTCTGTGTGCCTCTCCTAGGATCCTTCCCTATTGTCACTAGGAGCTCCACAGCCTACCTTCCTCATCGTCACTAGACCACTGCTAAGGGTGCTTAGGCATCTTTTTTTTCGCCGCTAGCTCATCACAAGGAACCATTCGCCAATATACAATTTTCGTTATTTTGCCATAAAGTGGTTTCGTCTATGTGATGTGGTATCTCTTGGATGATTAAAATATTAAGTTCTTAATTTTATTAATATTTAAATTTTGGTTTTATGGGGGCGTTCCAACAGAATATTGGCTTGCAGGCATTTGCTCAGGCTTGGGCTTGTGAAAAAAATGTAAATGCGTCAGCCTCGGCCAGGCTCAGGCTTAATGCCGGTTTTTTCAAGCCGAACCCAAAACCCTGCTCAACCTGTTTTAACAGGTCTGGGGACAATAGACTTGTCCCAAGAAAGTAAGGCACAGAGGAGTGTTATCAAGCTGTTGTGCCCTCTGTTTTAGGCAAACCAAGGGTCATTTTGGGCTAACGAGCATATTTGAGTGATGGAACGGATGTGAGTGATCTCGACGTGGTCGCTTGCCTCCGGCTGCACACGCGGTGGGACGCCCGCCCGCACTGCTCGCTAGCGTGCTCCTACTCGGCTTCCACCGGAGACAGCTAGCGAGGACGACGGCGTCCGTCCACCGCGGACGCCGCGACCCAGTCACGGCATGTGTTACGGAGTGCGCTGCTCACGCAAAAGCAGAGCACCGAGCTGCTCGACCTCACCTACCCCCGCGGCCTGCGAATTCCCTTCCCGTATCGTTATTAGCAGGTGACAGCTCACGGCCTGGACCGCGACCCACGCGTGCGCGCGCGCCGGGGAAGTACTAAAAGTGCAGTACTTTTGGGCGTGTGCGCGTGTGTCCAATGATCATGTGTGACCCAGTCTACGTCGTCTTTCAGCGCGTTGGTTTTCTTTTCTTCTTCTCGGTTTGTGTCGTTGTAAATTTTTACTTAAGCACTAGTACCACATAGGAGTAGGAAAGAAGGGATGCTGTGCTAATCCAAAGGTATGTTCTGTTTTCTAGCTGGCGCGCTCTGGATCCCGATCATATGAAGTAATGCAGAAAGGGACTGTTTGAATAGTAATTTGAGTCTATGCGAATAGAGATTTGCTGTTCTGAAAATCTGTAGTAACACTACCAAATTTACTGTTCTGAAAATACTGTGACGATTTTACCGTACACGTAGCATCTAATCTAGTCCATCCATTTGAGATCAACGGTGGATTGGAGGGACTAATACCCACAACTGGATGCCGCTGCATTAGTCCATTGTAATGTAGAGTACCCCGATTCGCACGGTTTGTTGGAATTGAGACACAGGACTGTTGTTATTGTAACTACACGATTCATCATGGAACATACTGAGGATGAAAACGGTCAAAAAAAAACTCAAACCATTTATTTTCTCAAAAACAGAATGGAAACGGCAGACTAGAAAAGAAAATGATCCTGTGAAACGGTAGACTAGAAAAGAAAATGATATTGTTACTATCACAACAACGGAGAACTTTGGAAATTAAACTAGTGTCGGAAACACTGTTCCACAATAACTAGCAAGTTATAGTCATGTTTATATTATAAATTTATATCATATGTAACTATATATTACTGAATATTCAAAGAAAGAACTTACTAATTTAAATACTTTATAATGATTGATATAGCATCAACGCTAACAACACAATGGTTAATTTTTTTTAATTTTGATGGGTTGTTGGTACTTATGCGGTAATTTTTTAAGAAAATTCTAGATGAATACAATATACCATAAAATATTCAGAAAAAACTTTATACCATTCCTGGACAATACAAAATTGGAATAGGATGGTCGGTAAAAGAAAAACAGGAATTATAGTATGTGAGGTTGGGAACTTCTGTACCATTTTCGCCCCTAAAACAGCAAAAATTACTTCAGTGAACATTCTTATTTTGACCCCAAAATAACTGACAAGACCAAGAACTGTGATATCATTGCATATACGGTATATAAGCGTTTCGACAGCTATCATCTTATCACACGCGGCAGAAGACATCACAAAAGTATCCCTCGCTGAACTATACCTATTGCCGTATTGGTCACCTTCACCCGGGCGAACCACTGCGGGGATATTCGAAAGTGATACTATTGAAACCGATGGGAGAAACTACCAGACGCGAGTTTTATCATGTCCCAATCAATCGGACGGATGGCAATCATCGTCCACCGATCCAATGGTAGAGGTGAGCATCGATATATCGCGTTTCTGAAGTAGAGGTGCGTGCTGACCGATCGATGGATGGTTGAGCGCTTTTGCTGCGTCAACGACATATATACAAGATGATACAACGGCAGCTTGGACATTGGAGCGAGCGTCAAGCGCTTGACCATGGAGAGCTAGAACTACAAGCTTGATAAACCGCGGAAAAGTGTAATTCTGGTGATGATCCGGCGGCTGACCGGCACGAATGCAACAGCACTTGGCAGCTGTGTCCTGGGAGGAGCTTGACGTTCGATGCGATTGTGTCTAAGTCAACTTTCGGGGTGAGAGGGTTGTGATAAAACAGGATGGTTTTTATTAACGTATAATTAATTAAATATTAGGAAAAATAAATTAACATTATTTTTAAATTAACTTTTTATATAAAAAGTTTTTAAAAACAGTTTGAAAAATATGCTCAGTAGAAGATTAGAACCGAAAGTATTGAACTCAGCCTAAGCTAGTCCAAAACAAGATGTTAAGATATGTTACCTCCATCCTAAGTGTACTCTTGTCATACTATCAATCATCTTTTATTTAAATTTATCTTTATTTTATCATCAATTTCTCTCACTTCCTACCATTGTCTGAGAGCATCTAAATAATTTTTCTTCCTTAATAATATTTTTTTAATAATACTTTTTAAGTATTAGAAATACAGTTATAATAAGACGGAGATACTAATGACTTTATATAACTACTACTGTATATGTATATGGTTTAGCCGTTGAGATCCTACGGCCTCTGTCTAATACACAGGTGATGTGCATTAAATGAAAGATAAGGAAATCGTGTTTTGACTAGTTGTTGAGATCCTCCGATCCCAGTCTATTAATGAACGAAATCGTGTTTTTTTCCGAGATCCTACGGATCAGTCCATTAATGAACGAAATTGTTGAGATCCTACGTGTGCCAGTCTATTAATGAAGGAAATCGTGTTTTGTTATTTTTCCTGAAGTTTCCCGAGACCCTATGGATCCAGTCAATTAGTTTAAGGAGATAGTTGAGATCCTAGGGATCCCGGTCTATTAGTGAAGGAAATCATTTTTTTTGTTTTCATTTTATTTCCTGAGATCCTAAGGATGCTATTTTTTCATTCATGAAGGAAACCGTGTTTTTTTATTGTTTTATCTGAAGTTTTCTAAGATCCTACGACTTCTAGTCAATTATGGCGTAAATAATGGTGTGACGTCAACCTCTTAGTCTGAAGTTTATTGGTGTGACATCAGCCTCTTAATTTGAAGTTTAATGAATAAACTTTAGGAAAACATGTTTTTCTATGGTCTCACAGGTAAATCCCAGGAAATTGTAGGCTTGTTTGGATGGAGAGTAACCTGTTTTTTGCCATATCAAATTCTTGGCAACTTTAACAGTATCTTTGGTTTGTTATCAATTTTTATACACACTAGTACAAACTCTATGCTACCAAATTTGATTGCCAAGATTTTTGCACTAGCAAAATAGTAGTAGGGCAAAAATTAAATCTAAATCAAACAAGACCGTACTTTTTATTTTATCTTATGTTTTTTGGCCTTACTAAATTCACTAGGATTTACATCCTATTCGATGACTCTGTACCACAGCACTAACCATTCCTTTTTTTTCCAAGCTTGTTTATGTAAAGACAAATTTTTAGTCTGTCATGTAATAACTTAGTATCCATTCAAGATGCGTGTTTGTGTCCATGATTTTTATCTGCTTGTTGAGGACAGAACCTGAGAGCTAAAATGGAGTTCTCATCTAGGCTTGTATCCACTAACAGGACCGAATCATAGGGCATGATGTCAAGACATGAAAACATGACACAAGATGAATTTCTAGGCTCGTACTCATTGGCCGGGCCTTAGGAGAAAATTGCGAGATCACAAAGAAACTTCATCAATGAAAAGAATTCCTTGACTCATACACAATGGCTGAGCCAAAGGACTTAGCAAGAGAGAAAATTCCTTTGGCTCATACTCATAATGGCCGAGCCTAGGGAAAAACCGAACACAACACAAGACATGAAAGAAAGGAGATGGTTCCCAGGCCTAGGGATGAAGCAAGAAAATTCATCCACAATCATAAAACTATACTTGTTACCTCCGATACTTATGTAAGCAATGATTTTAAAGAGGTATATGTGAAATAACTTCAATGGTCTTGTGGTTATCATGATATTCTTGGTAGGATAGTGAACTCCAAATTATTTTCCCGCTTAACATGTGCTATGCCCATGATCTTTCTTTAAAATGGCGTTAGTAAACCCAAGGATGTGCTCATCTTTTAGAAATTGTGATAAGTTTCTCATCCAAACATGGACTAGTTTTCGGTACCAAAGCCATCTCATACTAGACTTAGCCATCAAGTAAGTTTTTGGATTCACTTTATCTTGTGAGAAATCAACTAGATAAAGATCATCCTTCAACCTTCCCTTGAAGGCCATGAAAGAGTCACTTCTTCTAGAGACAGCCACATCTTTATTGGTAAAAAGACAATTATAGCTCATTTTGCACAATTGAGATACCGATAGCAAATTATAGCTCAAAGATTTTACAAGAAAGACATTTGAAATGGAGTTGTCATTTGAGATAGCAATTTTACCTAACCCCTTTACCTTTTAGTTTCCATCATCTTTAAAAACTATGTTGTTGTGACTCCCATCATTTTCCTTTAGAGATGTGAACATACTCATTTCTCCGCTAATATGGTTTGAGCAACCACTATCTACTACTCAACTTAATCTGTTGGAGGAGTATGCCTATAAAACAACTTAAAGAATCACTTTGAGTTTCCTATGCTCTCCTTGGTGAACTTGAGGTACTCCTTGCTATTTATAACTTCACATTTGGATTGCTTGCTCTCATGTACATGAAAGCTATGTCCAAACTTCATTTTGTTGTCATGAGTGGCAAGAGTCTTGAAGAGTGCATATTTGGATTGGTGGGTCTGTATACACCTGTATTTCACTAAGGTACACAACCCCTCATTCTCCTTCTTTAGAACTTACAATGTCACAAGGTTAGTGGCAAAAACATTTATATCAACGTTATAGCATCTTGTGCATCCATTGCTATTTGAAACATTAGAGACCTTGGCGGCACTATTGGAGGAAGAAGTGCTTGCTCAAAGAGTCTCAAATTGCACCTCAAGTTCTTTATGATTTTGTCTAAACTCATAAAGTTGGAACTCTTCAGTCTAGCCGTTGAGTCATTTGCCAAGTTGAGCTCCTTGGACAACTCCTCAACTTTATTCCTCTCATGGCCAAACTTCTTTCAAAAGCATACTTTCTTTTCTTTTCAAGAATAAACATGTCTTCTTGCTCTTCTAGAGTCACTTCCTTACTCTCTAGTGTTTCAACTAGCTCATTGAAAGTAAGACATCCTTGATATTAAATTCATCATTATTTCCATCATTTCAAGCATCATCATCATCATCAAGTAGGGATTTGGGAGATGAGGTTACCCTAGACCCCTTGCTATGAGGTAAGTGGGTACATAGTTGTTGTTGTCATTGTCATCACTCAAGTTGTCAAAGAGGGATGCACTTAATAAAGTCTTGATTACAATTGTTGCAACCCTTTCTTCTCCATCAAGAATACTTCATCATTAGACATCCATTCCTCTCCAAGATGAGCTAGTCGTGCCGACTACTTCTTGTGAAACTTTGGCTTGTTTTTCTTGGACTTGTTCTTGTTGGGACAATCAACAATGAAGTGACCATACTCTCCATACTCAAAGCATACCTTCTTTGATTATCTCTTCTTGGTGTTGTCTTCTCCTTTCTTGCTCTTGCTAAATCCTCCTTTTCTTCTCAAGTATTGCTTGAATTGCTTAATGATAAGGGCAAGATATTTATCATCTTCTTCATCATCATTAACCACTTCTTCCTCCTTTGCTTTCAATTCAACTTTCTTACTATTGGATAGATTCTTGATCACCTTGGCCTCTTCTTCCATGAGTTCATGTGAGGTGATCCTCCCAAGTACTTCACATGGAGTGAAAATCTTAAAGTTGGGATTCTCATGAATGAGAGTCACCAATGCGGGATTTCTTGGGAAAAAAATCACAAACTAGTCTTCTCACAACGAAAGTGATTGGTCATCTCCAAACTTCCAAATTTTGTAATCTTGTTGACAAGAATCATCAATCTATCATACATCTCTTGAAGAGATTTATTGTCTTTTATTACAAATATTCCAAGTCGTCCCTCTAATAGCTCAATTCTTGCCTCTCTAACTCCTGAAGTCCCTTTATGGGCAACTTGAAGAGTGTCACATGTCTCCTTTTCATCTTCTAGCCCATCAACTTTGTTGAACTCTTCAAGGCTCAAGGTAGCAAGTATAGCATTGGTAACTTGCGCATTACAATGTACGGCTTGTTCTAGCTCTAGCGTGAGGCACATATCCTCCTCAAGCACGTCCAAACATGTACACACCATTCTCCAAAGACTATGATGCAAAGCGATTAGATGCAACTTCATTTTGTGCTTCCAAACAGCATAGTGAGTGTTGTCAAAGTTTGGAGCATGCCTAGAAAGCACGAAGATGTAATGGTTAGAAGGATTAAACTTTGTATTATCATAAGGAATAGCAACTTCCTTCTTATATGGGTTGTTCTTGTTAGTAGATTTCTTATCATTCGTGGAGTTGACATCCACAAGATCGATAGCCTTCTCAGCAATACCACTTTCCCCAGTCATCTTGATTTCCTTTGAGTGGTTAAGTCTTCATGGAGGTTAGGATCTAATAACAATTGAAAGTCCCTTGTAGAGCCTAGAAGGAGGATGAATAGGCTAAACCTAATTTTTTTTAAAAAACTGTTAGTGGATTAAATTCTTTATCGGAGCCTTCAGTCAATTGTTCAGAACCTTCGAACTAGACCGAAGGTTCCGGTCAATTCTCCAGAGGTTCTGAGATGATATGATAAAGCTACCTTAACAAGCTATCAAGCTATCATAGGCATATAGAGGCTCAAAGTAAATGCAAGGTAGTAAATGTGGTAAAAGAGAAAGAGACATCATTTTTCACTAAAGTTTCGATTCAAGAATCCTACTATCCATTGAGGGTCTCCGAAGCGTCGGGTCTCGATTAACCCTAATCCTCACCAAGTTTGCAACCACAAGGTAGTCTAGATTTTTAATCCAACACCTAGGACTAATAAATCCCTAAGCGACCACCAAAGTTAAGCCTAGAGGAGAACCCTAGTCCACTGGTGAGGGTTGCTCTACCATGCCACCTTATAGAAGCAAATACAGTATCCACTCAAACATTACCCCATTTCCTTATGAAGGTGGAGTAGAGCCTTCACAAACTTTCCTAGACCTGCCACACTACTTAGAAGCTCATGGGAGATACCTAGCCAACTAAAAGGTTACCATCCAAGAGTAACAAGTACGTGCAAGGCCTAGCATCGATCTCAAGTGCTCAAAGATGAATCCTAGCTCACAGGCACTCAAATCCCCAACACCTCAACTTCAATCTCAAAAAGATTTTCATTAAAGCTAAGAAGGTAAGAGAGAGGGAGAGCTTAATGAGAGAGTAAAGAACAAGTAAATGGGGAGCTCTGAAAGAAGAAGGTGTAGGTTGGGTGGTATAAATACCCCCAACTCTCACCCACTAGCCATTAAGCTCACACAATGCAAGCCTCGAGTCTTCGGACCTAGGCCCAAAGCCTCTAGGCAACTTTAAAGCCAAGATGAGAAACATCTCTTAGGGCCTTCGAACTGAGCCTCTAGGTGGCCAAAGATGTTTCCCAGAGGTTCCAAGTTATCCACCTGAAGCCTCCAGGTTCGCAAGAGAAGAACACCGCAAGGCTCACCCAAGGCCCTCGGACTTGAACTCTAGGTGGCTAAAGGCGCTTCCAAGAGGTTCTAGGATATCCACCTAGAGACTTTGAGTTTGTAGGCAATGGGGCAGAGAGGCTTGACTAGAGCCCCTGGACTCCAACTCTAGGCAACCAAACAGGCTTGCAGGAGGTTCTGGTGTATCCACCCGATGCCTTCAAGCAGGCAAACAAAGCCTCAAAAGAACTCCCATAAGACCGTGGAGCTTTGAACCTCTCAACTAAAAGATCAAGGATAGATGTTTAGCACTTTTGATCATTGAATTGCATTGCACACACACCCCTTGATAGTACGGCATCCTTAGACTTTAAAATAAATAAAAAGAACATGAGATTTCTTTAAATTCATCAAGTGTCATTCTTTCGCTTTTTGTAGAGGTTACCATTGCAATTTCTTTTTTTCATTTCTTCTGGAACTAACTCATGTCCATACACTTGACGCACATGTTAGTTCCCTTACTATTTTGTCATCAATTATCCAAAACCCATATAGGGGCCTAGATACACTTTTAGCATGAAGGAAGAGAAGATGACAATCTCATCTGGCACTCAGATTGGGAGGATGCTATGTTGGCCTCACCACTAATGAATCCCTCTACCCAGCTGGTACCATCATCTTCCTCACTTTCTCCATAGCCACCTCGTTGTTAAGGTTGGACTTTAGGGGGATCATTTTGACCCTTGAGTCTACACCACGGCTTCACTTGGCTCTCAACATGGTGGGAGCCGAAGGGAAGCAAGGTGAGATGGACAAGGAATAACAAGGAGATGAAGAGCTCAGAAGAACCTAGAAAACTGAGCGAATTAGGAAGAGAGGGGAGCAAAACAGCGCCCCTCAACCCTTGGGGTGGATATTGAGCTGCTAGCCAACCCTTGGGGTGGATATTGAGCTGGCTCCTTATCCTAATGAGCTAGAAACCTAGCTCGGCTTGGCTAGCAGCTCAAGCCAACTCGTTTAGCTCATGAACCTGAGCTAGCTCTTCATCCTAATAAGCTAGAAACCCAGCTCAGCTCAGCTAGCAGCTCGAGCCAACCCGTTTACCTTATGAGCCAAGACTTCAAATCAAAAGTCTACAAATAGAAATATGCAATCTAAGTCAAGTTCGCAAATGTTTGCATATAATCTAAGTACCACTCCAATAAGCAAATGCAACTTCATTCATCAATTCAATACTTCCTTAGTTTCTACCACCAAAGGAGAACAAGAAGAGAGTAGAAAGCTTCCTACTGTGATGGAAAATAAGATAGCAGAAAGCTTCCTTTCTTCTTCATCCTCCATGGATATGGCCCCTAGCAGATAGGATGCATGGCCAGCAGCCACAAGTGCGTGGGGCACTGGGCGTGACCTTGCAAATTGTGAACAACAAAGCTAACAATGACAGGTGGGCTAGGGCAAGGCCAATGGTGATGGGCCAACTGTGGTGAGGCCACGTAGCTAGAATCTCATGAGTAGTAGCTGGGACTTGGGAAGGATGATGGAGCCGTAGGATGGTGGCAACACAAGCACAAGGTATAGGTGTGTAGCAATAGTGTCAGGTAGCGAAAAGGGTTCTGGTCTCAATCTGGAGGTTGAGTGAGAAGGACAGGGAGAGGATTGACCGGCTGACTAGGTTTTTGTCTTTTGGAGTGTTCTACTTGGGCCTACTAAAGATTAGAATGCTTTATTTGGGCCTACCAAATATTAGAGTGTTGTATTTAGGTTACCAAGTTGGGTTGTAGCCTACTGAAGTGCTAATGGCTATCATATATGCCTAGCTCATTAAGATCACGAGTAGCTTGCAAGCTAGCTTAAGCTGGCTTGTTATGGCTAACGAACTAAAACACCAACTTGTCTTGTTAGGAAAACACAACGAGTTGAGCCGAGCGAGCTAACGAACCACTAGCTTTTTATCTAGCCTTACTCAATCCCTAATATGCCATAGCAACGAGGCATAATCCCCTATGATGCATCACGAGGCCAAGCAGCCCTCCATGGCACATGAATTGAGGAATTGTCCCCTCAATCTTCGCGAAGAGGTGATCTCTCTTTCCTTGTAACCATTGGTTGCGCATATAGGAGATAGAGCGGCAAGGTGCCGCTTCGTCTCCCCAAAGTCTAGGGGACAACGCCAATACGGTTATCAGTGGGCCATGCATAAGGACATCATTCTCTAAGGACCAAAGCCTAGCAAGCATGGGCTCCGAATGGCCAAAGTCCAGCAATGCCAACACAGTTGCTAGCCTACTTAGAAGCATAGCCTCCCAGTCTCTAGTCCATCGCCTGCTAGCAGGACCGAGGGCTATTATCAGTGATATAGGAATAGGGGTTCCCCACATCATGGACATGAGGTTGCTTGATGCCATGTCACATGACCCTGAGCTCCATAGGGTGGCTCTAGTCCACCTCGAAGGCTACGCACCACCTTCAGCTCGGAAGAAAGTTTGCTTCAAAGTTCGGTGCTCGAGACCCCAAGCAGGTCGCCTTCCCCAAGCACCCCTCAAGGCCATGGTCCCAATCGCTTGGGATGGGTGGTCCCGAGCTGGTTTGTCCTTAGCACTCACGGCCCATCCGATGCCATGGGAGAGTGCTCGGGGCCCTAACTGCTCCTATTGCATTTAATGTGCCATGATGGGCCACACCATCCTACCTCATCCCTTGCACATTGCCTTCTTTAAAGGTGATGCGATAGTTATTTGCCCCTTAAGACGTGCGACATAGGGGATAAGATAGCCCCTATCGCTTGTCCCACGAGGGCAAGTATGGGCTATCAGATGGCATGGAAGGGGCCGACAACGTGGTTGACTCCATGAAACCCGCCTAGTCCCACCACCTGTTCACCCAATTCTCCTGCACACCGATAGGTGGGGATATAGGACATCAACTATGGATGATGACACTCCAATTAAATGTTTTCTATGCTAGCAAATGCTGTTGGGGGCATGTGGCAGGTGACCACACTCCTAGCTTTGAGAGCAGGGGGACCACCACTACAGGAATAACGAATGAGTTGATTAAGCACGAAATTCGGTAGAGAACTTCCATCGGCTATCCTAGTTATAGCTTGGGATTTGTATCTCTAGCCCATACCCTCGGTATGGTCATTGTGGTATCCACAGAGTATATGAGAGGAAGACCAAGACCAAGAGAGAGGGAGGACACTTTGATTGTCATTTTGGAAAAGGAACATATAACATACACATACAGGAGTATGGTCCAAACCTATCTAAATCGCCCATATATATTTACTTTCCCATTCCGAGGCACCGAAGGTAGCCCAACACATTCATCCCCCTGACCGAATCCAAAGGAGGTCCCTTCGGGCCCTTGCTACGAGTGCTCATCTACCAATAGCTACGGCACTGCCTCGACATCTCCATCATGCATCCCCTAGATGTCCTAGCAATCACTGCCACCACCTCATTGACGAGCTCCTTCGTCATGAGATTCACTTACATCACTACCTCCTATCTGAGCTGGTCTCCATCAAACAAGGCAAGCTCCTCATTAAACATATTGTTTCCCATCGCCACTTCTTATCATGGAGATCACTAGCTCATCTTCGTCCACAAGCCCTTGTTCCTCTTTACTATGGGTAGTGGTAGCAAGCTTAACAACACCCTAGGAGGGAGGGAGGGAGTGGTGAAGAAAGAACAAGGCAATGGGTGGATGACAGCTAAGATCTCCGTAAAGCTTAGGGTAGCATGCCATAGATGGACTACCCGCGTTGGTTTGGACCAACGTGAGTAATTTGAATGGTACTAATACTTGAGAAGGAGGATAGTCAGATATTCAGTATTGAAGTTGAGGTGTGTTTTAAGATAAATACGATGAAGGTACAAACATGACAGAGAACCAGATTAACATCCATCTAAAAAAGAGAGCCAAACTTACAAAAAGTTCAAGAGTCTTCGTACATACAAAGTGTTAGTCTTCAAAGGGATACGCGTGCCTGTAGTTTTTTGATTCTATACCCAGAACATGAAAGTAGACAAGATTCACGAATCGACAATTTGGCCGAGTGGTCTAAGGCGCCAGATTTAGGCTCTGGTACGGAAGGACTTGTGTTGAAATCTCACAGCTGTCAATTTTATTCCCTCCAGTGTTATATTTTGTATGAAATTTTAACTTGGTCCTTATTCCTTAAGACTTAAATTATTGTCGTCTAATTTCGATACAACTCACAAGTCACAAGACCAGGGCTAACTACATACGAGTATACTACCTGTACCAACACAAGTCCGTCATCCTCTGAATCGTTATCGCGCACACAAGTGGAGCTGTCCAAGATTACGTTGACGCCCAGAAATAGCTCGGATTTAACCGGGAAACAAATGCTGCCCAGCTATACGCCAATCTCCGGGACCAGGTGGCAAACAGAATGCACATCAAACCATCAATTCTGGCCCGTCTCATTGCACAGATTTTCCGCACGAAAACATCGCCCAGGATGAATCAAGCAATGCACACAAAAACCGCGACGAGGAATCAATCAAATGCTTCATTAAGACCTTCCGCGCCCGCACCGGCATCAATTGCTCGCCTTTTCCGCGCATTCGCACGCCTC
This sequence comes from Oryza coarctata, assembly GCA_030770085.1. Lineage (NCBI taxonomy): Eukaryota > Viridiplantae > Streptophyta > Magnoliopsida > Poales > Poaceae > Oryza > Oryza coarctata. The sequence continues at coordinate 15,933,243 of CM061471.1, forward strand.
CTCTATAAATGATCCTACGAGCGATCACCAGCTTCTACGCACGTACACTGTCGTTCTTACGATTACTTCAGCTCGAGCTAGCTAAGCATTCCATTATATTCTCGAGAAGTGAAGCTAAAGCTACGTGCGTGCAAAGGCTCCGGTGTCCATTGCTCTATCGATGCCAAGGGCTCACCGGTTGGTCTTCTTGTGCTCGTTGGTGGTGGCGGCGGCGGCTGGGGCGCTCGCCGTGCCTGCCGCGACGACGGCGGAAGTGGACTGGGCACGTCTCAAGCACCACCGCGGTGCGTCTCCGGCCCATGACACTCTGGCGCCGGAGCCGGCGCCGCTGTCAACGCCCGAGCTATGCCGTCGCGGTGCCGTCCTCGTCGCCTGTCAGAGCACCAACGATCCCCGGCCCGGCGGCGCCGGACGCCACAGCGCCTGCCCCGTGGCCCGTGGCGGACAGCAAGAGTGATGCTGCAGCTGCGCTGCCGTTGATCACCTGGCCGGCCGTGCTCGCCGGTGCCGCCGGCGTGGCTACGACGTTGATTCTCTGAGCCTCTGAACGCGCTATTGATCGCTCTCGAATGCTCGGACGGAGTACGTGCTTACCTTCCAAGGATCGGAGAAAATTACCAGGAGTTACTCATAGGAAACTACCGTCCTCTCTGGTCTGTGCTGCGTGTTCGGACTTCGGAGCAGTTGCCTTCCTCACCTTTTGTTTGCCACGTTATATTTTTCTTACCCTTTTGCTATGCTTCGCCAACAGAAGCAAAATTATATATATGATCCATGATGTTCTCCTTGTTTTGAATGGTTATCCTGTTTTACTCTTCTGTGGACAATTCCCTGGGCACTTTATTGCACTTGCACATTGTCATCTAGCTTGACAATGTCGGGGAAAAAAAAAGCATAGGAACTCTACATATGGCACGAGTTGATCCATGACGATCATCATTGCTTTCAAAAGGAAAAGGAAAGCCAAAAATGGGCCGGAACCAGAATCCATGGTATACAAATACAGGTAATTCTTAAATATCAGAATAACTGATACATTTCATATACTGGGATATCAGATAAAGTCCTGGGGAACCTGAACAATATATTATTAGTCATTTTTCTTATACTGTGAGTCTAGTATGTAATCCTTTGCATCGCTGTGTTCCGTAATAGAAAGAGTCAATAATAAAAGAGCTGCCAAATATACACGACATGCCAGAAAGTTAAGCTACTGATAGTGAAACAGACAACTATGATGCCAAAAGATCCCCTCCCCTTTTATTGCTCCAAGGCTATATCTATATGAAGGACTGAAGGCTATGAAGACTTCATACAATCTAAACCATGATTTTGGAGTTGAATTGTGCCAAGTCTGGAACTAGATACTACTTTCTGCCTCGATGATGTCAGCTGCAGCATGCCTGATGCTCTCACGGAAGGATACAAACCCTTGCTCTTCAATAAGATATCTCTCAAACAATGCTGAATCTTCTCGTCCTCCATGGATAAATGTCAGCTTTGGTGTTATACACCTGCCCTGCTTCAACTCATTAATCATGGTTCTCAAAAGGCCTACATGATATGTTAAGTTATGAAACAAATAAGCAGATGAAGCAATCAAATGAAAAAACAATGCATACCCTGCAAACATTAAAATGGTGTACTTACAGTCATGTGGTGGAGGAAAAGGAAGTGAAGGATCAGCAGAGGGTGAATAGTAAACAATAAGGTTGGTAAATGCATCCAGAAGAAATATTGGGCTTTCACTCATGATTAGAGCAGCCCGGCTCAACGTATGCCGAGGGAATGCTTGCTTGTCGGGTGATGAGTATGATACTAAAACTGGGTATATGGCTCTGGTTAGAGATGATGGCTCCAGTGCACTGAAATAACAATGGAAAGGAGTTTCAATAAAAACTGTTGAAATAAACTTGTACACTTGGAAATAGAAATATGGCTTCGATTCATAATAAAGCAAAATAGATCCAAAGCAGCAGTAGCAATTTATTATTTTCTTTTCTTTTTAGTTCTCAGAGTGGTCGATATTTTGCCTTTCTTGCAGTACAAATTATTATAGAAAATGTGCACAATCTTGGGCTTGTTTGGTTCATTGCCATTCCAAGCCTTAACAATTTTTTGGCAATGGCAAGAATTAGCCATTGCCAATTTTTTTGGCAAAAATTGGCTAGGCACTCATTTGCTTTGCCACCAAAGTTGCATTTGGCATTCAACTAAGCCAAATAATTTGACAATGCCAATTTTTTAGCTACAAACCAAACAAATGACTAATTTTTTGGCATTGCCAAAATTTTGGCTTGGTTAAGTTTGGCTACAAACCCCTTCTCTTTCTTACAGTACACATGATTATAATTTTTCACAAAGTTTTTCCAAGCATGCATATTCTAACATGTATAACATCTATGATTCTTTTAGATGTTTTTTTAAATGAACAAGTGTACAAAAGCCACAAATTTGGCTTTCGATTTCCCACCTGAAAAGGCATTGCAAATATATCCTGTAATCTGGGTGAATGCCTTCTTCATGCAACCGAAGAAGAGGGCTCCTTAACAATGCAAACACAAGCTGAGGTAACATTTGCAGCTGTGGGCACTGTAAGAAGTCAACATCAACATGTGATTCTGGAATTCGTGCATCAGATCTCAACGCCTGATTATACTGAGCTACAAGGAGAGCCAGCCAATCATGTACCAAACTTCTGCCCTCTTTAACTCCTTTATCCAATGAAACTAAAATAACCTGATGCCAACATTCCAGAATAGACTTTAAGTTAGGAGGGCAAAAGTAGTAAAAGTATATAAATCAAAGTTAATTTAGGGCAAAAAAGAAAGGTGATATTTCTCACAGGTTTTGTTAATTAAAAGGTGTAAACATGGAACTCCGGAAAAAACTTGGATAATTATTCAACAAAATTGTTTTAAAAAAAGCTACAAAAAGCGTCTTCCCAATGATTTTCATACAGAATTCAATCTACAGAAGAATCTTCCTAAAATAGAACCGTCACCAATTGAAATCCATAGCACACTATTTTAATGGTCTTGAGTTCACTACATTTCTAATCTTAACAACATATCACGCAACAGAGTAACCCCAATGAACCATAAGGATTTTTCTTCTCAAACTGCCGAACATCTTGAAATGAAGTGGTATGATTTCAAGAAAACTGAACAGGGTTACCTTATGTAATAGAATATGTAGGAGAGTCTCAAGATCAACACTGTCATAGATTTCATTGATATTTTTAGCTGGTCGATACTGCAATGTCCTTATTCTCAACCGCCTCTTTAGACAAAACATGAAACTGTAGGACGTGACATTATAATTAATCAACTTGAAAATTAGACGTATCACTTGACCAAAAGCACAGCAACAAAGATGAAACTGAAGGAGCAAATGAAGCTGTGTAACATTACTCTACTCATGTATTATTAATCATTGTAAGCACAGGAACTGGTAGTGGCAAAAACAGAAATAATAAATGTTAATAGCACAAGAGCTCAGGCATGTTCAGCCAGAAAAGAGGCTAATTAATAAGGCATAGAACAGGCTAACTTAACAGTAAACTAAGGGATGCCAAAATCCTGCTTACCTTGCAGATGACTGTGTTTCATTCTCTGATGTTTCCTTGACAAGTTCAATAACACTATACTGAAATGCAATTTGTACAACAGCAGGATCTGTGTGCCTGTAAAAAATGTAAAACAAATTATCTGATCACTGATGACAATTATCACATACATCTTCACTAAATTGATAGGATCAAGCAAGAAGAAAGTTTCTTCGTATAGTAAAGTTGAACCAACATGTTTTTTTTTGGTAAAAAACATAAGCTCCCTTCTACACTCTAGATGATCGTGTGAAGAAAAAAAAATTATCCCTTTGCATTGGTCTCTCTTTCATGTGATCATATTGTTTCAGCTTTTTACTACATTTGATCTAGTCCAAATGAAAAATATTTGAAAAGCATGTTATGATGGATTGGTGGTTACAAACTGAAATTTCCTTTTTCATACTTGTTTTTGTATTGCGTGGTAGCAAGAACTTTATGAGTTACTAAATCAGATATTGCAACGTAGAATATAAGTGAAACTTTTATCTCAATACCAGGGCTGTGGATTAGCAATAGAACACATGGTCCTGTTAACACTATGGCGGCTTCAGCATGTTTGTAGGATGGTTTATATTTTGGAAGATGCTTATGGACTGGAATGCAGATCAGGTTAATAGAGGTGGCTAAGCTCTGCCCAGCTCTTGGTGTGCTCTGGCTCGAGCTGTTCATCAGGAGCTTGGTGTGGATGGCAAGAAAACAAATTCCAGTGAAAGGATCATATTCCCTTTTCCTGACTGCTTGTATGGCAGTGGCACAATCAAGCTTCTTTCCAACTGCACTGACGCCCTCCCATGGTTGTGTCTTGTGACACAACAAATAGATCAGTATCAATCCCTTGGACAGCAGCAGATGGCATGCAGCCAAGAGGCAGATAGACCATGAAGAATGAGGCATGCAGCATAAGGTTGCTGACTCTACCAAGGCAGAAAGTTGGAGTTCCATGGTTGAGAGTGAAAAATATACTGAAATAAAAAAAATCATACCTGGAAAAGCCCTCAGGATGTGAAAAGTTAAAATCATATGCATAAGTAGCAAATGAATCACAGCAGATGATATGTTGCACATGCTCATATTGAGGATCAGGGAAGAAATGGCCATACTGAAAAAAGGACAGATGCATTAGAGATTGGCTTGACAGTACATCAAAGTTAACATAAACATAAATAGCTTGAATTCTTACAGAATTGCCAGGTTCAAAATCTGAAGATGTTCTCAACCTTAGAACACAACCAAATGCATAGGGTCTACTCAACAAGCGATATCTGTTAGAGGAAAAGGCAAACCAAGGGGCAAAGGCCATTCACGTGGATCAGAAAATTTGGAAGATGGAATTTGAATAAAGTGCAGAAAAAAAAAGAAGACAAACAAATGATCAAGCTCACATGTCCTGGGGAAGTGTTGAATCATCTGTATTTGTATACAGAAATAATGAGCCACCACTTTCAATACATAAAAATTTCAACGAAGCCAAATCAGTGTATTCATCGGTTATAGCAAATATATCTACACATACTCCTGCTTGAACGGCGACAGCTGCCTGTTGCAAATTTTCAATAAGGTGACATATGGCAGACATGTTCAGCCAAAAATGTAACTTCTTTCCCTCCAGAATCATTGAGAGCTTACCAGGTCTTTATAAAATGGTATCTGTTCAGGAAGTAATGCAAGGTCAGGGTCTTCCCCTTTGCTAGCATATTGTTCACCATATCTCCTAGTGTCTAGTTGACCATCTCCATAATCAGGAGCACCAGACAGAAAAGCAAATACCCTAGCTTTTTGAATTTTTTTGTTTAAATGTAAGTTGTTAGGCTAAAAAGATTGAATAAAAATATCAGCAAGTGCATCATCTTATCTTACAAAAGTAATGCATGACTGACAAGAATCATTTAAAAAAATTGCACAATGGGAATATATGTTACCCTACCCAAAGCAAAAGTAGTTCCATACTCTGTACTTAGGTAGTCAATTAGAGCAGACATGGCTGTTCCAAAACCTCGACCACCAAGCAAAACAGTATCAGGTTCCTGCCCAGAAGCAGCACCTCGCTCCCATGAAGATGTAGGTCGCAATGTATCAAGGGCAGCAGCAATTCGATCTTTGCATGTGTTGATCTGCTCATAAATTTATTTTATTATTATGACATGTTCAAATTGCTAAGCAAACTGTAACACTTCTTATAATATCATAACATACAGGGGCCAAAAAAGAAAGTAGGGGCATGGCATCTTCAAGGGCAACAGGCAGCCCACTTTCTTCTGTGTCTGGAGGGACGAAAACATTTTTTACAACTGGAATAGGACCTTGTACATCATACAGTCCAATCTTGTGGCTGAATGTCATAAGCCCAAACAAAGAGCCTGGAATTAGAGCTGTTGCACAGAGAAAAAGCCAACTGAGGAACAACATAAAATATACTCGCTCACAATTGACAGTTCAAGCAACCAAAAATTCAGAAAGTTTCATGAGCTCAAAATAGTAACCTTCTAGTGCTGCCAGAAGCGCACTCTTAATAAGTTCCAGGAACTCTTCAGAACCTGAATGCATTCATACAATACAATAATCAATTCAGAAAATAATCATATAAGCACAGAACAAATTGGGTGGAGTATTTGAAGATGCAATGCAACTGAAATTTAATCATCGAATGTAAGCATCGAGACTCATACCTGCAGATATTATCAAATAAAAGCATACAAATTTGAGCTACACGGATTCTTTTTTTTCTCTCCTTTCTCTATGTTTCTCATCTAGTTGGGTTACTTGGGTAAGATTCCATTATATAGCAAGAAAAATTAAATTCCTACCACCACAAACTACAAAGGGGAGGGGAGAAAATATGCATATAATTCCATGATCACAGTGCAATAAGGAAGATTCCACTTACAGGCAAGATCCACCGCCGCCACATACACAGGCCGCGCCTGCACGCCGTCTCCTGCACCCTCAGAGCCATCCACTGCACAAACCCAATTCACGGGTTACACTTCTACAACGGTACTACCAGCCAATAGAAACCACACTGCCGCAGAGGGAGGAAGGAAAAAATTGATACAACCTGGGATCTCGAGGTCAACGAAGGAGGAGCTGAGCTCAGGCCACGCGTCGGGGTGTTGGAGGCGGCGGAGCGCTTCGTCGTCGAAGCCGTTGAGGGTGCCGCAGAGGGCGCAAGACCAGCCCCAACGCTCCATGTCGCAGTTGCTGTTCAGGTAGGCCCAGCAGTGCTCACAGCGCGGGACTCGGTCGCCGCCGGCGCCCGTCGCCGGAGGCTGGCCGCGCTCGTCTGCGGCGGCGAAGGGCGTCACGGCGATGCCCCACTGGACGGCGCACGCCTCCAGCGCCTCGGCCGTCACGGGGAAGCGGGAGAACGTCGCGCGCACCGCCATCGCGACCCGGGGATTCCGGCAGCCCTCCGGCCGGCGACGGCGAGGTGGGGTAGGGAGGACACGAGATGGGCGCCGGCGCGAGCCGCGACCGCTTTGATCTGACACAGGCTCGGTCGCACGAAGCACGCGGTCGCGGAGTCGCCGAGTCGGGGAGACTGGCCGCGTCCCTCTACACCGGTGGGAGATTAATCTGGACCGTACATGCGTGATTTGACGGTGGTGAGGAGCTCAACTTACGTCACCACGGTAGTCTATCACCGCTTGCTAGTCGCTACTGCAGCCGCTGCAGACCAACTCCGGACTCGCGCCACGGCCCAGCCCGCCCAGAAAACTGCACGCACTTTCCGTCAGGCCCATTTAAGGCTTACCACGCGCACACGCGCGCACGGCCGGCGGCCCAACGCCTGCCCGTCCGCGCGGCGCGGGCATGCGGCTCATCGCCGCTCTGCCTGTGTGTTGCTGCCGCAGGAAACGTCCTCCCCGGCAAGCCGGCGACATTTCGCCGTGTTCGCTATGGCCACTGGAATACCGGACGGAGTGCGTCCACATGAACGTAGACTACACGAGTAGCTGCTGCGTTGCTTCGTGTTAGCTTATCTCGTATTCTCGTTTTTGTTGTCTTGACGGTGACTTGACTCTTGAGGAAGCAAGTAGACTGCTACTATGAGGAATGAGGTAGTGTTGGTTAGTAATTTTTGTTGTTAGACACAAGTGATCATTTCAAATTAACCACCAAAAAAACTGGCCTTCGATCGGTTACATCAACCGCACGCTGATCTATAAATATAACTGGGAATCAAACGAATAGGCTAACTTGTTTTTTTACAGCAATAAATAGAAAGCAAACAAAAACACTACCACTCTTATCAGCTCAGTGGTGTGTATCACCACAGCTACAGACACAAACCACGACCACCTGTGTTCTAATTTAACTCAATGGCTTTATTTTGATTCCTTGGCGAAAACGCGTTCCTGTGTAGGCGTGCCTATGATATGCATGACCCTTCTCCTGCGTTGTACGATTACAATCTTAAAATCCACAATATAGATGAAAAATGAACCCTGCTATCCTGCATTAGAAATGAATTGAGCAACATATTATCAGGAGCTTTTTTTTATGCCAAATTATCCAGAGCTATATTGGCTGGTTGGCATGAAGAATAGCAGCATAATTGCAGCTTTTACATGTAAATTTCGGACAGGAATTTGTTTCCCTAAGCAAGTAGAAATTAAACTGGTGTTCAAAGTAAATTTCCCATTTCGGTGGAGCATGCCATATATGAAAGCAAAGAGGGGCATTGTCTTGTTTGACCTTTTTTTTTAACTTAACGGCAAGAGAACTGCAAATTAATTGATTATAAGCGAATAGTTGATGAAGGCAGGTAACGTACAGTCTTGTTTGATCGTCTCTACCGCACAACGAAGAAAACGCTGCTCTCACATGTTATTCTACATTTTGTCAACTCAGCGACAGTGCTCTTCTTACCTAATTCAATCATGAGGAATACCAGGTCATCAAGTTCTCCCCTTTCGTTTTCTATGTATAATATAACAATGGTACATTTTTTTAAAAAAATCTATATGAATGTTGTTTTAAAAAATTATATTGATTAATTTTTAAATTTTTTTAACTAATATTTAATTAATTATATGCTAATCTGTCGCTCCTTTTTATATGTCGAGAAAGCAGCTTCCAAACCCCTCTCCTGAACGCACCCTAAACATCCATATCCTAGAAAGAAAAAAAACTTCTAATTTTCTACAACAAACAGTCAATTCTTTCAAGCTTTCACAATTAAGACAACGAAGTCAGAACATTATTGAGGATTTAGTTTATTTTGTGCTCTGTTCATGACGGAATGAACAATCAATGGCTACTGAATAATGCTCTGCCAAATGCTTATTCGATTCTTGTCCATGACGCAAACTAGAATCTTCTCGTTGGTTGGTCGGTCAGTTTAGAGCTCGGATGAGATGTCCAGAGCTAGAATCCTTACATGCAACAACCGATCAGCCACCGGCCTACCTCCCTGGGGAATACGCTAACTGAACGACATCCTTCACATGACGCACCAGATGCGAACATGTCCAAACATATCTTGGCACTGAGATAGTATCGACCCACCACCTACCATTATGTATACAAGATTTATGCTGAACTAATCAATTGCACGGCTAACACAGCAACACTTCACCTCCTTTCAAGAACCTAGTTGTAAGTTGGTAATTTTACTGAAAAAAAAAACGGTTCTGAAAACTGTGTAAGCAACAACTGAACAAGAATATGATCAGCATAAGCTTGCCTCGAGGTTAGAACAATGTACCTGCTTCCTGCGCTATGCAATCAACCACAAATCTATCAGTCAGAAAGACATCCAAAATAATTCGTGCAATATACTTGTGAAGAAAATGGTCAGAGGAAGAATGCGGCGAATAGGACAACCACCCCCATCAGAAATGTACTCTGCAGAACGAACACGAGCAAAATAATTGCAATTAGAAACTTGCAATTATTGATGGTCCGGCGAAAAAGTTGTAAGTTTCTAAGACAATAAGTAGAGACAGGACATGGCCATTAGAAGTTCTCTTTGTTCTATGAAACTCAAATTTGCATATTCAAAATTTCAAAGTGGAATAAAATTCAGAACTTTGTGTATTACCGTTGGCCTTGAAGAAGAGGAAAACGTCGACGTCGTCGACGACGGACTGAACGACGCGGCGTCGAACCCGATGTTGTACACCGGCGTGCCGTTGGGGTAAAACAGGCCGTAGTTCCTCTCCGACGACGGACCGGGCTTCATGTCCTCGTTGAAGAGCGCGAACACGAACACGTCGACGGGCACGCCCGGCTTGAGCGGCGTCCCCTCCCCCGCCGCGATCCGCTTCATCAGGTTCCCATTGTACGCGGCGGCATTCTGCGCGCTAGCGCCCACCTCGTCGTCGTCCCCCTTGGACGGCCACCCGGTCTCGGAGATCCTCACAGTGATGTCGGCGTGGCCCATGGCCTTCATGGCAGCGTACACGGCGTCTATCTGGGCGTAGAGCATGTTGTCGTAGGTGAGGTTGGTGACCGGGTCACGCACGCCGGGGTTGGGCTCGAACAGCACGTACGGCAGCGACACGCTCCCGGGGCTCGCTTTATAGGCGAAGAACGGGTACGCGTTGATGAGGAACGGCGAGCCGACCGCGGCGTGGAAGTTGAGCAGCGGCTGGATGTACTGCGCGAGGTCCTCCCGGAACGCGCCGGCCGACGGCGGGTAGCTGGTGGCGAGGATGTTAACGGAGTGCGCCGTCGAGACGTTCACCTTGCCGGCGAGACCGAGGTCGACCAGGGCCTGGTGGACGGACTTCATGGCAGGGAGGAGGCTCTGCATGGCCGCCGTGTCCTTGCCGGAGAGCACCTCGTTGCCGACGGTGACGCAGGTGATGCGGGTGGCCGGGAGGAACGTCTGCACGTGCTGCGCCACCCAGGCGCGGGCCTTGCGTGCGTTGGTCAGGTTGTGGAGGTCCTCGTTTCCGACGATGAACTCCACGCCCGTGCCGGCGAAGGCGGTGAGGACTGCCGGGTCGGCGTCGTAGAGCTTCACCCGGTTGACGCTTAGCGACTGGAGGAGGCCGGACACCTGCGTCGGGTGCGGCAGGTTGTTCGCGATCTGGCCGTAGTTGATGCCGAACTTGAGCGGCGATGTCGCCGCCGACATGACGTCATTGGCTGCGGGGATCCATCGACCATCAGCGTTGGAGCAGTCAAAAAATTAATACTAGAATCAACGAGGGGTAAAATGACAAATATCTTTCAGTTACATTTGAAAAACCTGTTTGTGTCAAGGGAGCTTGTCATATCTGAATTTGATCTTTGCCACTGCGAACTGAATTAATTAGTAATTAGCGTTATATTTGAGATTTCAAATTTTTGGAAGACCGGTCATTTGAAATATCGTAATATCAGAAGTTAAGCCAGGGGGAAATTAATGAGTTTCCCTGTCACATAATTAAACTACATGCAGTGCTCTTGGGTAGGAGGTCGTTTTCGAAGAACAGAAACACGGAGCTTGCAATCAAGGGAAAAATATCAAACAATGTCAAATCAAACGACCGTGAAAAAATTCAACAACAGATCATCGCATGGCGCGGAATATTCAATGTTTTCGCTATCCAGTACACGTCGGACTAGCCGCCTGAAACATGTTTGATTAATCGAAGAAAACGACTGCATCATCAATTCACTGTTTCACTTCGTGTAGATAACACTAGCACAGCTGTTGCACGATAGTACAAAGGTTGCATTTCTCATTTTCTCCACGCTCAAATTTACCTTTTTGCATAAACACCCTTTTAAAAACAGAAACTGCACTCAAAGCCCTTAAATGGTCTGTCCGACTGTCCGAAATGAAACGGGAAGGAGAAGAAACGGAGGAACTAAACCATCCTTGATCCTTCTGTATCAGTCTTTCACATGATCCGCACTGATAAAAACACTCAAGAAACGCACGAATGGAATGAAACGAAGGAGCTATGTATGTGTATGCCCTACCTGAGAGGAGGAGGAGGGAGAAGGCCGAGGAGAACAAGATGGCGGTGCAGAGCTCCATCCCCTCTGCTTAGCTGCTGCTGAGTTTTCTCTTCACGTCGGCTTAGGCTGGGACGTCTCTCTTCTTCTTGAGGCCGCTCACGGCGACCGGTGGATACTGGAGAGCAGTTACGCTTGCATTAAGGTCGAGCGTTTTCTCTCCTGACGGGGCCGGCTCGCGCTACCTTTCCCTGCTCTTTATACAGTGGCTGCTCGCCTGCTCTGGTAGTAGTATTACAGGTTGGTATCTTCGGTTTTTGGCCCGTCCGGCGACGTCAAACTGTCAAAAATCACCTTAAATAGAACATGGATTCGATTAAAAAAATCCTGCCAGCTAAACGACGCAACGACAAAAAAAATAAATGTTACTACGTCGGAAGAAATCCGCATCACATGTATGTAACGGAGACGGAATGGCGAGAGCCCTTTGTCATCCGCATGCCGGGTCGGACCGCCGCCGTCAGCCGCACCCGCACGACGGCGGTTGCCACCTTCCCCGGCGGCAGACGGTAGGTGACGGTCGCTTACCAGTATTAAAACCTCCACGTCAGCGCGTCGCGTCAGACGGTGAACTTGAAAACGAAAGGCCCCTCGTATGATCGCAATGGAAAGGTTAGCTACTTTATTATCTCTTTTTTTAAGAAATAATAATTTAAGAAAGGCTCGCTAAATAAACTAAACCAAGCTAGGAGCTCTTTATATGTTTTCTTGTTGTCCAGTGATTCTTCTCTCCCTCGTTTTTCTTGTCCAACGGTGGATGAGCATGCGTACATATGGACTTAAAGCAACTGATGCAAGTACTTCAACCGTGTAGGTTACAAATCCAAATTGTCGTAGCTAATCCAACCTATGACTCCTTGCAGGGCGGCAGTTTGATACGGCATTTGCTGCATTGATTACAAGTTTATATTTACAATGAGTAAAATTTTGGCTTTTGATTGAAATTCAGGTGGGGAATCTCTTCCCTCCGGTGACTTGTCTAAAAAATGACTTTGCTTCACCATTTGCAGTGCATAGTTCTAGTTCAACAATTTAGATTTAGTATGGGGTGATGCTTGATCTTTGTAGAGCAGAAATGTGCACCTCAGTTCAAAATACTGGGTGGGTGCTGCTTCAGGATCCACGTGTAAGACTGTAATAAGTAGCTCAACTGAAAGAACGAATACACAGTCTGACAGAACCACTTTAGCCAATTAGCATTGATCACAGTGTTAGATAAACAGTTCAACATACGCAAACAAATATGGGGTATTGAAGTGTAAGGTTGATAAGTTCTAACCTGCCTTCCACAGTCTGAAACATCAAGAAATATTGAGGTATAGCCATGCAGGAACTGTTATAGCATACCAGCTTTCATATGTGCATATTGCAGCGGAAAATATCTAAATATAAAGTTCTACAATTTTTGAACTTCTGATTCATCTTGCAAAATAGCATGTAGAGAAAGGACAAGTTTTCCTAATGGAAGTGATCTACAACTGTACTATTACACATATCACACTCTCGATCTTATACCATCGAAAAACCATTGCTACACATATCAGTGTCAATATCATAATTATAAGCTAATACCTAACAAAACAGTAATCATTAAAAAATTAAATAAATACATTATATCTTGTTGCCATATTGGATAGATCTTTAGCAACAACTACCATAAAAAATTATAACAGTAAAACTTAGCACATCTAACCCATCAATTCACATGCAATGTTTTAGGTCTAGAGACGAAATCAAGCTCTTTAACATCTAAAAACAATAAAATAAAGCATTACTACTTTTGTAGTCGTAAGTTATGGAAAATGTGAGTATGAAGACTAGGTTTATTTTAAATGTTTTGTTTGAAATGTTTTATAATATCTAAGTGTGAGTTTTATAATTTATTTAAAAATAGACTTACCGCCTCGATCTGCTTTGTGATAACTCAAATATGAGAATAATGTTTTAGTTCCATTAATAGTTTCTTTTTATTTTTCCAATCTTCAACAAACATCATTCCTCAACCATGCATACAATCTTTATCCCGCTCCATATAAAACTAAACCAACATTTTTTTTCTTAGCGGCTCCTTCTCGGAACCACCAAATATTTAGTTATTGCTTCCTCTCGAGAAGCATACTTTATGATATCATCATGGTATTCTAGGTCACACATATTTGTTTTTGACCACTAAGTTCATTTGTTAGTCATTAAGACCGACTCTAGTAATATTCTGATTTTCACAAATATTTTTTATAAAACACTAGTAAACAAATCCACACTAGAAGAATTACCTTACATTCGCTCTTATCTATGGACACAAGTATTCGAGTAGTTAAAACTCTACAGAGTTTGTATGCTTTACCTACATAGTACAAAACTGACAATGAATACCCGTTAGCACCGAAAGTTCGTAACAAGCCATTTCCAAAGTTAACACATGAATATCCCATGTCACGTGGTTAGATTGAACTCTCAAAACTGAGTATAAAACAAGTTTCATACCTTTACGTACTTAGGACACACCGAAGATATCTCACACACTAAGCCAATTGTCTTAAAAGAGGCTAGGATAACATATATTTCGGACAATAAAGATCTACAATCCCATCTCCTCATCCCTAGCACTCAACAACTATTAACATATAAGATTTCTATATGATATCTAATTACTCAGCCAGAAACATCTCATAAATACTCATGTAATTATACTGTAAGATGCTAGGATCTAATTCTCCAAGAAATCATGTGAGTATAAAACCAAGCCACACATGCGAGGTTCTACATTGTGCATTTTTGCAAATTTTTTCTCTTTTCAAACCCACCAACTCTACAAGTTGGGTTTTCGCAAAAGGTTTCAATACTCAATTTTTTTTCATAACGATAAACAACAATGTAAGATGGGACAGTAGTACTCCCACTCAAGGAGCGAAAATTTCTAAGCATGATTATTATTGAGTTACAAGAATATGATTTAATAACAACCTATGAAAAATAATACAATTGCTTGGTTGGCCTGTCGGTTGCGCACAAATCGAAACCGTTCTATTTAATTGTGTACGCTAAATATGCAACTTTCCAAACAATAACATTTTATAAATTAGGAAAAATATGATCAAGAGTAACTTGCCTTAACAATAGTGGTCTTCGAATCTTCATGATCTTCATGTTCGATAAATTTCTAAAACATCGCTACGTAACAAGAAAGAGAGCAAAAAAAACCTACATATAATATAATAATATTATTAACTAATAGTATCATTGGATATATCTAAGGATTTGGGAAGTTGAAAGGGCCTATCGGAGTTACGATTGAAAATATATGAATTTTAAAAGATTATTTAAATTTCTAAAAAAGATCTAAAAAAGGAATAAATCACTAGAAAATTAGAAGGAATATTCTCCTATAATATTTTCTAAAGTGGTACCAGAGGTTATTTTAGGAGAGGGTCCACATGTCAATCTTGAGAGAGTGAGATGTCGACGAGAGATAAAGTGGACCATGTGAAGCTAGAAGGTTGGAGTAGGCCTCGGCCTATGAGGCTTGGTCGGTGCCCCAATCTAGTGTTAAAGAAGCGGGGCCCATATGTCGATGGGAGAAAGAAAGAGATTGAGGCTAGCCCATATGTCAGAGAGAAAGGTAGGATGGGCATATGGCCTCAACTCATTGGTCGATGTAGAGCCCACACGTCAGTGGCATTAGGAAGGGAAGAAGAGGCCTTCCTCCTCCTCTGTGCAGCTAAGCGGAGCGTGAGGGGGTGGCTTTGGTGGCGCCTAACTGCCTAGGAAAAGGAGTAGATAACCTATGGATAGTTGGCGTAGGGCGACAAACACCAACGACAAGTCCTAGCGATACTATGGACTCACAGATACGATGGTTTGAGGTGGTAATAGAGGAGTAGGGCGAGGCATAGGTTGGGAGAGCTCGCTGACACCTTCTATAGGCGGTCGAGCGTGGACATGGAGGGGACAAGGGCGCAGTGACACGGTGACATGAAGGCTCGGATAGACGTGACGTGACAAGGAGGACAAAAAAGGGGAAATCGACGGGATTCTTGGCAGTAGGGGGTGAGCTTAGCTTGGCGTGGCGCGAAAAGGCTTAACAACATGATTTGCGGTGGTGAGGGCCACATTTGGCATGGCATAGCATGGGAAACTTGACGATGATGAGACGATGGATGTGACCACATGCGGAGGGGGACAATCGGCAAGATTTGCGACTGTAGGTGCAGTGCGAACGACGGGATGTGGTGAGTGTGCATGGTGCACAAGAATAGGATTGCGGCACATGGTAACGAAGCTGGGGCATGGCACCCGTGCTTGGCATTTTGCCAAACACCATGACATGGCTTAGTCGGACGGCTAAAAAGCGGACCTAGATGGGACAGTATGCAGCGGGTGTGCACGAGGATGCGATGTAGGCAGGTGTGTGCGAGAGGGAAAGAGGGCTAGGCTGTGGGCTAACTGGCGTGGCTAAGAAAGAAAGAGAGGAGATGCCTTGGGTCAGCCATGGCCTAGATGAGAAAGAGAGGAGAGAGAGGGAGTGAGGTTAGGCTAATAGGGCGATTAGGTCAGAGAGGAAAAAAAGGAGAAAGAAAGGAGGAGGTTAGATCGAGAAGGAGAATAGAGAAGAATAGTCTATTTATGGTTTTTTAGATCATAAGAGATGATAAAAAATAATATCTTTAGTATATAATATATACATAGAATTGATTTTTATTAAAAATAAATTTTTACTGTTAAGCTAAAACTGAGAGGTTACACCACACAACTTCTGATACCGTGTCACATTGGAAGTTGGACCTGCTGTAAATTGAGAAAACGCAGTTTGAAATGCTGAATAGGATTACAACAATTATTGTCACAACTCATATGGCACGGTCCCATCAAAAGACTAACACAAAGATATGCCCATTTTTAGGATAGTGAAAACTAACTGAACAGCGAATCCACTTTGAGATAAGCAAATATGCCACAGAAGCATAAAGACCGACCTAGTAGAGTTCTTCCTCCTTGTGGGTGTGAATGACGCAATCCGCCTTAGGGTATGAGATGCATGTCAGAAGATATCCCTCGCCCATCTGATTCTCGTCAAGGAAGGATCCTTCCGACTGATCGACTTCTCCCGATGACATCTTACCCGCACATGTGGAGCATGATCCAGCACGGCATGAGAATGGCAGCTCCACCCCAGCAGTTTCAGCGGCCTCGAGAATGTAGGTATCTTCAGGGGCATCAAACTCGTGCTCTACACCGTCCGGGCCTATGAGCTTTACCTTGTGCACGGCGGTCGCAGACACCCTGAACTTGTTGGAGGTCCTTAGGCCTGACATGATCGATGTTTGCTTCGCGTAACCAATGAAGGAAGGACTCTTGTTCGCCGGAGCAATGGCCCGGGAACTAGGGCCGGATTTAGGAAAGCACAATCTCAGAGCAGTTGCAGTTGACATCTTGATAGTCCTGATATATTAGGAAGAAGGCACAAGTGTGAAATGCAAAGAAACATAGAACTGTTATGAAATATAGATGCGACGAATTTTTACTTAAAAAACCTTTGCGGAGAAAACCACGGATCCCAATCGACAATGATCATTATTGAGGAGGAGTTAGTTACAAAAGCAAGAGATATATCAGCTGTCACTCCCTTCCTATGGGACTTAGAGAAAATCTAGGGGTCCTAATAAAAAATTAAAGTTCTACTAGAAAATAAATCCAAATATCATATACTTAACAACAGTACAAAGTACTATGATGTTACACATATACGCTGATGGCATTTGGTAAAGCTAAGCAAGCAGAACTAATTTAGGGAAACAGTGGATTTGACAAGCCAAAGAACTGCATTTTAGTATGGATAACAACAGTATCTTTTTTACTAGTGCATCCTCGGATGGAAGATCCGCAATTAATCCCATCAAATTTTCTCGCAAGACCAACTTGAAAATACCTTCCCCAATCTATACTAACTAGGTGCCACTATCCAAGTTCAATTTTCAGAGTTGAACCTTGGACAAGTTCCTAAAAGTAGACCCTTCCTACAAAAGGCTCTCCTAGTGTGACAGTGTGAAAGTATACCAAAGCGTGACACTAGTACGGACAGAATCAGATCCGTCAAAGCGCGAGAGCTCTCCGCGACGACGACACCGGAAGTCGCGCCACACCAAGAGGTGGAGGAGGCGATCACGCTCATACAGGAAGATCTCGCCGCCACGATAAGGGATGCAGGCGAGCGGGGAGTGCGCGGGATGAGAAGGGGTAAGAAGGTGGCGGATCGACCGAGGCGTACCTCCTCTCGACGAGACGGCGGCGGCGGGGGTTCGGGCGCTCTGGATCGCGAGGTTGGGTCGAGTCGAGTGAGACGGGGGCAGGTCGCACGCCGCGGCGGCCGTATTAATAGGAGCCGCGGCTGGCTGCGCGGCTTCGCGTTGGGCCGTGGCAGTGGGGCGCCGCGGCTGGCTGCGTGGGCGAAAGGCTGTACATCACCAAAAGGTCTTTTTGTTGCTAATACGATTTTTTTTTTTGCGTTTTCTATCGGGTCAATTTATTAGGTCTTCGAAATTTTACGTTTGATCACTTGTATGCCTTCTAATTTTTATTTGGGTCATTCTATTAGTTAATCATCAGTTGACCGTTAGTTTTCTTAAAATGATCTTATAGTCCTTGGTATATTAAAAAAGTGAAAAATATTTCACGTATGAATTATTTGAGTTGTTAAACAGTTTAGAATTTTAAAATTTTGAAAAGTAATTTTTTAAAATTCAAAAATTTCTGAAACTCTATATTGAATTTGAAAAATAATTTTTGAATGAATATAAAATTTGAAAAATGTGGATTTTGTCATATGTATTCACCTTCCGTCACTTACTTGATGCAAAATTTGTCAAAATTTATTTACAATTTAAAATCTCATTTTCCATATTCAATGCAAGTTTCAAATTATTTTGCCAATATATGTTTCAACCACTCTAAGATTTTTATAACTGAAAATTTTTATTTAGTGAGAAAGCTTATCATTTTGCAATTTATAAGCTAGGGGCGATATGGTCATTTTAGAAAAAAAAGTCAACTAACGGAATGAATGAATGTGTAGGGCAAAACTCGAGATATGAAAAGGGAGACATAAAACTCAACGACATAGAGGACGTAGAAGAAATTAGGAAACTATTAAAAGGGCATACGGAGAATTTTCTTTACTGATGTTTTTTAAATCTATCAATCACTTTTTAATACTACATCAATATTACTTATGTTTCTTTTCTTCTTTTTTTAGACAAACAGTATTATTACCTAAACTTATAAAAATGCATACTTTATTATTTATCTCATTGATATATAAAACTTTCTATGATATATATAAGCATAAAAGTGCATCTAGATTTATCAAATTAATAATAAAATAAAGTTACAGTTCAGCCATATAAAAGTTGCATTTTTCTGTATTACGTAAGTGTAGTGTATAACTTATGCAAAAAAAAACCAGGCGACTGATCAATAGCAAAACGGAACCTTTTTCCTTTATTACTTTTTTAGGTTTGGTTTACGCTGTGCGGGCGGCCGTGCGCGGCGCTTCCCTCGGTGTGGCGGGAGGCCGCTATTGGCACTGGCAGATGAGCCCAGATTTCCCTTTGTGGACAATTTGACAGAGGGGACCCATGCGCCAGTGACCAGAATTACCACAACTATCGCCGACGCGTCCAAATATCCATAATCTGTGTCGAATTCTTCTTTGAAATGATTTCGCGATCGCGAAAAGGCAATAGCTAGCGGCTTAGCGCGTCGAACGAACAGAACGCAAAGCGAAACTCCCGGTGAAATCGACATCATGGTAGAGTACTAGAGTTAACACGCCCACAAACCAGAAACATGCAAATTTAGTAACTAGATTGGGACGGACAGCCATGAACTTGTACATTGCTGAATCAGTTCGATTCAAGTGCTGCAATTTATTTTGCATCCAACTTAACGCTTACCGACAAAGTTGCAGGTTCAACGAGGGAATCAAACTGGAATACATGCACAAATAACACATCTGACATCTCCCGTGGCTGACCGGAACTGAGTACTTCACCAGATACAGAGCCGCTTGTTTATGCTACAGTGGGCTGTGGGCATTACATTAGAGTGCACCTTCCACTGGGTAGAATATATTAACAGAATTGCAACCATAAAAATCTGGACAGACTGTCATCTGACTGATCTGGCCATCGTTGATTACTTGATTATGCAAGCATCATAAACAAGCCAATACAATACATCATGTATTCACGTGTAAGTTCTGAACAAAAATGTGGATTTGTGGAAAAACACAGCACATGTCATTGATGGGCCAGGCCATCTTAGAAGCAATCAAACTTCGGCAAATCTACATCTCCATCGAATGGCAATATGAAGTATCAAATGATGCTTCATAGCACATGGATCCTCCTCCTTCATCAGGAACTATGAAATAGATTGATTGGTACAGTACAACAAGGCGAGTGATACATCATACATACCCATCAGGGACCAAAACTGGATACTTCTTGCAGTTATCTCGCATGCAAAACCAGCAAGCCTGCAGCATGTGCCAAATCATTTCAGATGAAGGAGAGACACCTTATTAAAAATACTATCATGTTTTTATGCACGTTATGAAATTCTGACAGTTGATGTGGCATTAGAATTTACAACCATGGCGCACTCACTTCCAATTTTCAGGTATGTCACCACTAACTGATGCAAATATTTGAATGGAACATTATTAATACTAAGAAAAGTACTAATTGGATGCATGGACTAAAACAAACCAGCAAAAAGTTCCATTTGTTTATTTTCAGGTATTAAAACTGCCAAATATTGCGATGCCAAACACAGTTTGCTACTTGACAGTTGAAAGTTACCATCTTTTTCAATAGGAGAATGATCAATAATCAGAAATGCTCAAGAACAGATGGCTTAAAACTCACCAAGTACAGCAAGTGCAATTAGTAGTACTGTTGCTGCACGGACTTGAAGATGCTTGTGATGTGTAGAACATAGAGATCTACTTAATCTCTTGATAAGCTCAGGCCAGAAATACATAGCCTGCAAAAATTAATATGGATGGTTATTACATGAGAAATCAATAGAAAACAATATATTCTTTAAAGGAGTAAAGCCTTGTCAGCCTAAATTGTAGATAGACTGTAATATAGTGGCACATAAGCAATCAGCAAGTAAAACAAATAACACACCCTTCCAGATGGAGGAAGATTGAATGAAGGTAATGTACTTCCATTTCTCAAGCTATCCATAACTTCTCCATCTTTCCTCCTCTTTGTAAAGTTCTCACGTCCTCTATTTGTAAACCATAAATTTTTCATAAAACTGCGGTATTGCCTGCTCAGTTTGCTCTTGAGATGCTTCCTACCTACTGAATCATCAGAATCCAAACTATGCATGCTGTTATCATTATGATCCCCTTCACATGCACTTCCCCCACATGAACATTGAAGTTTGGCTGCTCCTTCCACATCCTTTCCTGAATATCTGAATTCACATGATGTACATTCTTGGGCAGAACGGTAACCATTCACTGTAGGAACACTATCAAGCTTTAGCTCCACAATTTCATCTGTGTCGGTGGAATAAAGCACAGGATTATCCTTGCTGTTACTACAGGAAAGAAAAGATGCCAGCTCATCTCCATCATGTTCAGTAGAGTATGAATGTTTAGGACTTCTACTGGAATCAGTCCTAAGACCCTCCAAACTATCTTCCACCTGAGAAATTTGCTTTGCTATAGCTCTAATGAATTGCCTAAATTGCAAGATGGCATTTTCCCTTGAATTTGACTTATTAGACAATGCAGCTGCATTCACTTCTCTCTCAAATTGCTCCAACTGCAGTTTTAGAGAATAAAGACCATAGAACTTCAAATGCAGAAGCAGACAGTATAACCCAAAGCATGCATATATGGATAAGAACAATTGAAGATATGTTAAAATGGAAAGCTCGGCTGTTCAAACCTGCCACTTGGTTGTTCCAAGAGCAGTGGACACATCTCTTTCATACTGTATTGGTACATGACGCTTTGTATGTGAAGTGTCATCTTGTATCAGTTTTCTTTCGTGCAAGAACAAGCGGTAGACACCCTCCATCCTGTAGACCAACCAAAAATTACATTGCAGTTATAACTTCTTCCTGCCAGAAAAGGATTGTATTTGCACACACTACTTGTGGGGTCACTACTTCACTAGTCATTCTTACATTAACTAGCACAGAAAATTCATTATATTCTTAGCTTCATCAAGACAAAAGAGAAAAATAATATTTGCAGGACAGCGCAAAAAATGCATATGGAGAAAGAAGCACTTAGATTCAGACGGTAGCATGTGGAGGTGTATAGGTTACCTCTTATTAGCACCGAAAAACAATATTCAACCCCTGTAGAAATCTGGAGTGTAGACACGTGGGCTGATAGCTAGTATTTACCACAGTAACAAAGCAGGTTTTGCTAAACGTAAATGATGATCAAGCAACAAGATAAGCATCAAAACCTAATTAACTGAATGTATACTACTCCTATTTACATGGAAAAAATACTATAGGAACCAGCTATAATTATGCTATGGTCTTGCAACGCGCACAGAAAGACAGTCATTCATGCATCTAGAAAAGCATGTCTCAAAAAGAATGAGGTCTCATCTTTCTACCCCAAACAATGGTTGAGCTCAATCCTGACAGGCGTGGCCAACCAAGCAGCCACTCTCCAGAATCACCCGTCAAGAAAGCCATGAAACTCTGGGCAACGAAACGTTCTCTGCCATTTGCCACCAGTTCTGAGCCTAGCTTCGCCTGGTCGCAGAAGCCAGTACCCTCAGATTCACATGAACGGAGCAAACGGCATCGAACAATTCCCGAGCTCCAGAACAAGCACCACGTAATCAAGTGGAGCACGCAGCGAATTCTCCATAATGGATCGGCGAAAATTCTCCACAATGCGCGGCATATCCCGAGAAATTTGTAAACCAGACTACGCGCGTAATTCTAGCAGACAACCGGATCGAGAAAGCAAACAGGGAAAGGAAAAGCCCACGGACCTGTCGGCGGAGTCCTGCACGCACTCGGCGGCGGGGAAGAGCGGATCCGCCTCCCACCGCCCGAAGCCCTCCTCCATCGGGCGGGATCCGGCTCAATCGCCGCCACCGCGGCGCCGATAGGCAACAGCGCCCCCGACCCGAGCAGATTCAAATCCGCAGAGGGGAAGAAGGCGAACGACGCACGCGGCACGCGCGTCAGAGCGGGAGGGAAATCTCTCTTCCTCTATTTTCGGTTGGTAACTTGGTGGTTTTTCTCTCGTTCTGGACTTCGCTTCCGTTGCGTTCCTCCTGCTTTCGTCTTTGGGGTTGGTGGTTCATGCTACCAGCCAACCTACCTGGTGGAAGCTTTGCAGATTAGTCCCTGTGGTAGTTTTTAATTCCGCTTTTTTGCTCAGCTGAATTGATTTGCTAATTAACATTACTGGTAACAATATTACACGATGTGAGATGATGTTGCAACGTGCTAGTTTCAGAAGTTCAATATTCAATAGGAGTACATCAGAATTCACGGCAGCAGGCCAGAAGCCATGTGACTTGTGAAAAAAGAAGAGCGAAGAATAACAGTTTATTCAGGAAGCACAGTATGGTTCAGGAACTACATTCAAATACCTGCTCAAAAATTATCATCTAAATCTTGCAGCAAAAAAACTTAAAATATATGGGGCTCCTAACAAAATACAGAAAAATGAAAACGTGAGAAAGAAAGCTGATGCGCTACACTAATGAGAGTTCTAAGTTTTTTTTTCATTAAATCCGAAGTTTCATCCTCTGGAAAACCCTGAACGCCCTTTCCGCTGCAAAAACTCTGGGATCTGCAATGTTGGGCCTTCTTCCTGGGATGATGAAGAAAACCAACTGCTGTGGCTCCGGCTGTTATCTCCACCAGCCTGAACATCCTCGTTGTTTGACCCAAGGGAGAGTAGAATGAACATTAGAATACGTAATTGCAATGGGCATAAAGTAGGCAAAACATTTTTTGAGGATGTACCTGTCGACCCTCAGTCTCCTCCTGACGCTTGAATCCAGTTGCAATCAAGGTTATGCTCACCTGGGTAAGGGATAACATTGTTATTATCATGCGCAATACCATTTGTATACCATGGTGAGTTTCAAAGACCTCACAAAATATGGCTGTGCATATGTCTGGGTGAGATGCGGGGTTGTGCTGTGCAAAACCGTTTTGATCACAAAAGGAGGAGCTTTGAGATTTGATTGCTTACTTGACCAGTATATGATGGATCAATAACGGAGCCAAAAATCAGATTTGCACCAGGATCAACAAGATCGTATATCACTTCAGCTGCTGCATTCACCTAAACCAAAGGAAAACCAGTGGAATGTAGCACAAATAAATAATTTAAGAAGTCATCTCATGATTCTGTGATGTTTTATGTCATCTAAATAGTCAACATAAACTGAAGGTAATAAAGGGCCTATTTATTAGTACCAAACTTATAAAATGAGGCCTGCTACCTGCAGTTAGCAGCTAAACTACTTAGTCATTAAAAAGTCAAGATCTAATCAAACAAGCAATCTGTACAGGAAGAATGTAATAGCAAACCACTTTTGCAATACCTCCATCAATGTTAGGTCATTCCCTCCAGTGATATTCCATACAATTCCTGTTGCTCTTTCAATGCCAATATCAAGAAGAGGAGAATGTATAGCATTAAGCGCAGCATCCCTGGCACGTGTCTTACCTGCAAAGAGGGCAGAAGGATCATCAGGGGAAAATCAGAGATCAAGGGTGTCATTGTGTGTGTGTTGGGGGAGGACATTCTAATGATTGTAAATATCGCCTCATGAGGAGTAGGAGTTTAGGAATAAACATAAATGCAAGAATATGTACACAGATCCGATAAAACCTTATATCTCTTAACTACAAATGCTTGGGAATTCTGTAAAAAGTGCTGTAATTCTGTAAATGAACCCATGTGATAGGAATATATGTGATGTACCCCCTTTTATGCTATTTGATGCTGAAGTTGAACACATAATGCTTTCTGAAATCTAACCTGTTGCAGTTCCGATGCCCATCAAAGACGACCCTGCATCTGACATAACTGATCGGACATCAGCAAAGTCAACATTGACCAAACCTGGCACCTGCAAGCAAAAGAATATAGCAGTAAATTACCAGTTGGTCTGAATATATCACATGAATTGTCATTTGGGTGAACGTATTGGCAAAGAGTAACCTACAAATTGTTTAAACTTTCAGACCCATGAGCTGGCAATGCAGATAGCATGACAAGCAGTGAATGACTAAACATAAAGGATGGCTCTGGACAGGATCAAGGAACTTATCTCAATAGTCATCACTGATATTCAACTCTCACTCGTATTGGTACCAGTAAATTAAAGACGATACTTAGAATTTAGATGATTACTCTCACTTGCAGTTTTGACTGTCGAAATATAGGCATCATCGACAACAAACCATTGGGACATCAACGTGGCAAAGGAAAGAAAAAATGTAACAACCCTAGCACGATTTCAATATGTAACAAAAATGTACTTCATGGGAATTCGCTAATCCATAGTGGCATGAATTGTTAAGGTGCAACTTATTTGCTTACAGTGATTATATCTGAGATTCCACGGACACCTTGCCGAAGAATATCATCTGCCAAATTAAATGCTTCTGTCACAGGAGTATTTGGAGAGACAACTGTCAATAATTTGTCATTTGGAATTACAATAAGTGTATCAACATTGCTTCTTAAGGACGCAATTCCTTCCTGCGCCTGTAGTGCCCGCCTTCTTCCCTCAAATGAAAATGGGGTTGTCACAATTCCAACAGTTAATATACCCATGGACTTCGCAATCCCTGCTATAACAGGGGCCCCACCTGTTCCTGTCCCTCCTCCCATTCCAGCCTAGAAATGAATTTAAAGGGTCAACAAAGAGTACAACATACTCCTCTCAACCAAATAAGAGAACTTTATATTTGGGTACATAGAGATGTAAATTGAACCTAAAATATCTTCCTAATATATTATGACTCTCAACTTGCATATATAGATCAATTCATAGATGCATTAAATCTCAAAAATGCCAAGAGAATTATGCTACTCTTTATCAATCAAGCAACGGAAAATTACATAATTTGCATGAGCAGCACAGACTTACTGTCACAAAAACCATATCAGCACCAGAAACTGCTTGCTCTACCAACTCCTGGCTTTCCTTGGCTGCATTCATGCCGATTTCTGGGTTACCACCGGCACCAAGACCTCGTGTTAGCTCCTGGCCAATCTGCAACTTATTATCTGGATCAATGGCTGACATTCTCATAGCCTGAAAATCAGTATTCACGATCCAGAATTCCACCCCCTTCATATCGCTCTCAATCATCCTGTTCACAGCATTGGATCCGCCACCTCCAACGCCAATGACTTTAATCCTTGGCTCACTGTAGCGGTGCATCGCAGATAAGTCTTCCAGCCTTTCAGCGGCCTTGTCAATACCCTTCTCCTTGCCCGGGGTAGCAACTGCACCATTATCCTCTCCATACAGCATTGAGATCTCAGCGTGGAGATCATACAAAGCATCCTTGGTGCGCCGTGGCCCAACTCGTCGCGAGTTTGCAGAGCATTCGAGTTTACTAGGGCGAGAAGAACCACCAGAAAAACACTTCTTTCCCTGAAGATGTCCTGCACTGACGCCCATAACTGCTTTCCCAAAATTGTTCCGCGAAATGCCCAATGGACGTCCGCCATTGAAGGCAGTGGGAAACAGTAGCTGCGTAGACATCCTCAATCAGTATGGCCGGCCGGCGCTGGTGGATGTGGCGCCCTAAAATTTCCCAACAAAAATTGCTGCCGAGTTACCGACGCGCTGAAGAGCTCAAGCCCCAAAATTTGCCAAAATTCAGGAATCTGGATTCGTTGCTGATAAAACATGGGAAAATATCACCAAAAGTAAAAAATAATACAAACAACATAAGTAAAATGCCGCAGGTTTCTGTTAGATCTCCTTTCCTTGGGGTTTGGGAGGTGAGGGTTTTTACCTGTGGGGTTTTCGCGATGGACTGTTGACTGTTGCGTACTCCCAGAAGAGAGCGCGGAAGCGGAATCCACGGGCGCCCGCCTTCGAGGAGAGAGCGTAGAGCTGAGGTGGGAGGAGGGGCAGCTCTCCCTGGTGGTCGGAGCAGCCGGTTGACGGCGACGGCGACGAGGTTAACCAAGGATTTGGTTTGTTAAACCTTGGTGCGAACTCGTCCGGCTTCTGGGGAGGGAGTACGAAGTCAGGGCATTTTCGGAAGTTCGTTCGTGGTTCCCAGTTCCCTTCTCCCCTTACCCCTTCTTCCTTTTCTTTTTCTTTTTCTTTTTGACCTTTTCTAGTAGTACTACTCCCTTTTTTATTTTCTTTTTTTATTGGAGTATTTTTTCCGTAATGAAAATAGTCACCGTTTTTAATTCCTACTGTTAAAACTTTGACTAGCACTCTTCCCAGATACTTGCCGTTTGAATTTTAACCACTCACCTTTTTTAAAAAAAATATATACACACTGAAAATAACATATTATTAAATGTTATTGCATCCATGAGCATTAAGTTCCATTCATTATATATAATTATTTTAAAAATATTAATAGTAAAAGTTAAAACACTACCGATAAAAGTATTGGGGAAAGAGAGAGGTATATATAAAACGTAATGAAATACAAGATACTATTTTTTATAAAAAAATTCATGGAAATTTTTGTTTATTTGCTTCCACCTCATTATATTTTTAACATTTTATGAGATATATTTTTCTGAGGATATTAGGTATTTTTAAAGCATGTAGTCAAAATTATTTAATAAGATTTTGAATGTTAATACCAAACAATCTGATTTGAATCTTTTGCCTACTGTTAGGGTTTAGGGTTTATAATGAGACATGACAGAAAAGAAGAGATTATAATAACACCATTGATAAACAAAAAAATTTGACAAAACAATAACAAAAAGACTCCATATCTTAAAATGCCACAGATACGCCACAGGTCTGACCAACTCGTATGAGCAAGCAAGTATTGGTTACCATCTTCATTACTCCGAGAAATTAGTAAACCGACGTTACCAAAGAGATCAATAACCAGATCATTATCTCCTGGATGTCACGGAAAAAATGGCTACGCCTAGAATCTAGACACACTATTTCATCACCGAAATGTTTATTTTACAAACAGTATAAGACTTTACAAAATTTATTTTTGATAACTTTTATAAGCAAGAAAATCTCATAAAGCTAGTAATGTCACTCGCATGCCAATCTTTTCGTTTTCGTTTTCTCGCCAATTATGGCCGTCCTTTAAATACTCGATGTGTCTGGCCAGCTGGCAGCAAGATTGTTAGGACTAGTTAGAATTTTGTTTTTTTTCCTGACAGTATTGAATTATACAATCATAGGATCGAGATACTATTAAAAGTTTATAAAATATATGTAAAAACTGAAGCCTGGAATATTGTTTTTAATAAATTTAATTGATATTTTAGTAAACTTGAGTAAACTTATTATATTATTTTTAATCGCCTTATTTTTAAACAATACTTAAAGTATCAATAATTATCATTTGGCATATGCTGATTATAGCTCTAATGATTTATTAGCGACTAAATAAAACTTTTTATATATGTATCTAAAAATAAATTAAAATTAAATTTTAAAGTTTAAATTTTGACAATGGCTTATAAGATAAAAGAGAAATGATGGGTTGCCGATTTCATAGGATAATATGAAACTATTAGTTAGATTCGATATACTATAAAAATATACTAATGGGGTGGGGTTAGTAGGAAATTACTGACGAAAGCATTATGTGTTGTTGGCCAGTTTTGATGACGAAAACACCCTTAGGCATCATTCTCCTCCTTAGAGATGTCCTTATGGTTTTTTTTTCTCCATCTCCATACCAATCTACCAATGAAAACCTCTCTCTAGCTTTTGGATGAGTGGCGACGACAAATCATGTTGCATCCTCATGGGGGCGTTGCTTTGGAGAACCTTCTTTGTGCAAGGATATCGTTGGTGGAATACTAAGCCACATTGGCCACATTGACTATTCTACGCATTCTTTGGCTATATTTGGGCGAGCATATGATTTGCAATGCACTTACCCTCAATGGTACCTTCCGCTTTGGTTCAATATTACCAGCGATGATGAGCACGGGTTCCAATCGGCAGTATGATCAGGCGCTAATTTCAAATAGTGTTTTTAGGTTTGGTGAGGACAAGCGCTACATGCCACTTGCAGATTTTTCACCAACTATGGATAGTGTTCTCTGTCTTTAGGATGGTGCTTCAATTAGTTTTTTTATCCATCAAATTATTATATGTAAAGAGCACTCATTTAAGTTGCAAATTAGTTCTAGCTTTTTTCAAGCAAAGTGCGATAAATTCCATTATAAAAAAATAGAAAAGTCCATATACCCCTAAACTTTGAGTAAAAGCCCATATAGTACCTTAAACTTTAAAACTAGAAATCCAACAAACTTTGCAATACAGTCCATATAATCCCCTAAGGTGGGTTTGAATGGTGGTTTTGCATATTTGAAAGTTTAAATGAGTGGTTTTGAATAACTAATATAACGTATTTGCAAATCATCAATCCTTGTTTCTAATTTATAATCCACAATGATGTTATAGTAATATTATGTTGGTATTTGTTTGTTTGTGAGAACTAACATGGGGTAAAAAGAAAGATTTGAGTGAAGATTTTAACATATATGTGTGACATGTATGTCATATAGTCAAATCCATCCGATGTATATACAAATTACAACAAAACTACTTTGTAAAACCACCTTAGGAGTTATATAAATGGTACTGTAAAGTTCGATGGGCTGGACATCCGGTTTTGGTTTTAAAGTTTGAAGCATCTAGGCCCTTTATTTGTTTTCGTAACTAATGATGAATATATTTTTGGTTTGAATAATTGTGTTTTAGTTAGTTACTCACTAAGAATCAACGAAGGAGTTTAATCACCACTTGAAATTGATAAGCAAAAAGACAACATAGTAAAGAAAAACGTTTTATTACTCTTGTTTACCGATCGAGGTGTTGAGCGATCATGTTAGGCTTATTTTTTTGTTTGCCATACTATCAGGAGGGGTGATAACGAAATCAAAGAGTTGATTAAAATGACACATTAGAAAAATTACACAATGTTTCTTAAGTTAGGAATATGTGCTAGTTAAGGCCGGTCGGACCGCAATCTTCCATAAGCATTTCTAGGTACTGCTCTGACGGTCGGTTGGACCGAGCTTTAGGCCGGTCTGATCGTGATCTTCCAGAAGCGTTTCTAGGCGCTACTTTGATGGCTGGTCGGACCGGGCTTTAAAGCCGGTCTAACCGCGATCTTCTAGAAGTGTTTTTGGGCGCTGCTCTGTCGACCGGTCAGACTGGGCTTTAGGGCCGGTCCGACTGGGAGTCTACAAAAAGAGTTTTAGAGTGTCAGTTAGTCTAGGCTTAGGGTAGTCAGTCCGGGCGCTAGAGCGGTCAGACCGGAGATATGCCCTCGATCAGATCGGGACAAGCGCATTTAATACACACCTACAACTCTTTTTTTGGCTGTTGGGATAGAGCCCAGTCGGACCAGGACTTAAATAGCGGTCAGACCAAACATGAGCAAAGTTGGGAATTTCACCCCCAACGACTGGTTTTTGTTGGTGGGGATATAAATACTCACTCACCAGCCTCAAAAGTCTTCTTCTTGGTCTTGCATTTATTTCATATGAATCCTTGCCTTCCCTCTCACATTAATTGAGCTTACTCTCTAATTTTCATGATGGTTGAGGATTGTTTTAGCCAAGTAAAGTGCATCGCGTCATTGTTTAGCTAGTGTGACACTTGATTATCTTCAAGCATCAGTTGTTACTTGTTACTTTTGGAGGTTACTATCTTCTAGATAGCTTGGAGGAAATGATTCTAGAGAAATTCTCCTAGAAAGTTGTGGAGAAGACCTAGTGTGTTTGTAAGTGGTTTTGAGTTCAACACCTTCGAAATGAAGAAAGAACTACTCTAGTGATCGAAGCTTAGGTAAACCTCTTTAATATCGGTTTCTATCTTGCTTATCTCTTGGCGAAGAGATTTAAGGGTTTGATAGTTTGAGTGGTGAAGTTGGTCTTGCCTCAATAGGGTATAGGAAACAGGCAAGTTTCTGAATCTCAGGTTAAAATCTTTGTTTCTTTGTCTCCTTTACATATTGATTTATCTTTATGCAAATTTACTTTAATAGAGGCTTTTGACACCTTATCACCCTATACTTGAAAAACTTAATATAGTTAAGTAGATAGTCTCTCCTTCATCAAACCATAATAACTTAAACTTTTCTTGATTATTAGAAAATTTTAATATCGTCTATTCACACCTCTCTAGTCGACATCTTGATCCTACATATTTTAAGTACTAAATAGATGTTTAATTAAAGTTTAGGAGGTATTTAAACTTTTTCTTAGAAAAAGATAACAAGAAAATCATCGAATACAAACAAATCTCATTGCACAGAAAAAGCCCGCCGTAAATTAAACCAAATATGGGCCAAATATATGGGCCTAAGGGTCTCTCTCTGAGGGTTAAATTTAAATTGCATCTCTCAACCGTAAAATTAGGTACAATGCATCTCCCATTTCCTAAAACCAGTGTAATTAAGGTCCTAAGGCAATTTGGACGTGGTGACTACGTGGTTAATTTGACTTGATTCTTGTCCCACGTAGCGTTGATGTGGCACTAGAGGCAAAATTAAAAGAATAAAACAAAATATGTAAGGCCCATACGTCAGTCAAACAAAAAGATAAAAAATAGTAGGATCCACATGTCAGTGGGTCCTACTTCCTCCACCTCACCCTCTCTCGTCTTTCTCCTCCGGACGGTGGCTAGCCTCTTCGACCCCACATGTGGTCGACGGCTAGCTTTCTTTCTCTTCTCCCCTTTCCATCCTCAAATGCTAGTGGCGACCGACAAAAGAGCTCAGTTCCTTCTCCTTCCCCAAATGTGACATGTCTCCTATTACTCGTTAGCGGCGTTGGTGGTAGGCTAGGAGGATGGAAACCTCCACCGTACTTAGGGCATTGTTGCGAGGGAGGAGCAACATTCTCTATACTCTGACCACAGCAACCTCTCTCTCCAATGTAGCTCTACCGATCCATTGATGAGGGCTAGCCCATAGAAGACGTGAGGAGGGGCCCGTCCCTCGAGCGGCGACAGAGATAGTGGTGAGGGTGGTCTCCCTAGTTGACAGCATCCTCCATACCTAGTAGCGGTCGTCGAGGCCAACATGGAGTTTGTGGCCGTATAGGTTGAGGCAAGCTCATGGCCATGGGAAGCTACCACCACTACTTAGGAAAGGTGGCAGTGGAGGGAGGTGGGTGGCAAGGCAATGCCATCTTTGGAGGCATAGAGTGGGCATCAGCATGAGGAATGGAGGCAAAGGTGCATGGAGTCAATGGGGACATGCATAGGACATAGTGTGGAGCTTGCCAGCGAAAACCCCCTTTCTTGTGCTCTTTCGCTATGGCTATTATCACTACCGAGCCTATTACTGTGCCATGAAGGTGTGGTGGTCATAGGCGCCGACAAGGAGCTCAACGCTGAGGAGGGAGAAGGAAAAGCCGAGGAGGAAAGGTTGATAAGGAGCTTGAGAAGGCTGGTGAGCTCCCTATGTCTCCTCTGTGGGGACAGAAAAAAAAAGAGAGAGTTGATGACATATGGCTCCATATGGACTGTGTGGTCTCACATATTTGTTTTATTTTTCAACCGGTAATCCGTTAACATGTGGCTCTATTTATGTTTTTTTTATTTTTTCCTTCTAACTAATATATGGATTTTGCTGTTTTTTTAAAAAAATTTATTGCTGTAATACTAAGTGTCTCGTGGAATCAGGATAAAATCAAGTCAGCCACATAAACGTCATGTCACTTAAAACGGCTATCCAAATCGTTTTAAGATCTACTTTACACTGGTTGGTTTTGAGAGATAGGAATATATTGTATCTGATTTTTTTACAGTTAAAGAGCGTGATTTAAATTTAACCCTTATATGAGCTACATAAAGTGAACTTTTTTTTCAGGCAAGGCCTACTGGCTTAAGGGCTAAACCTGAAGGCTTCTTCTCGGGTTACTCGGACCGTCTCGCAGTCCCGCCGACCCTCCTTGCGTGGCCGCGGCCGCCGGCCGCCGTCCGCTACACACGCCAAACACCTGTTCGCTTCCGCCTCTTGCATCATCCGAATCCATATCGCCTTCTCTCTTCCACCGCCGGGCGCGTTCGGCTCATCGATCGCACGGCAAGGTACTGCACTACTGCTCCCTTTGCCGCAAACCCCTATTACCGTTACAGTTTTCTCGTTTATCGAGACTCGGTGAATCATTGTGAATCCCCTCGTCTGCTTTTTTCTGCTGATTGAGATTTTTTTTTCTCCTGCGTCTGCTTTGTGCATTTTTTCTCCGTTTGCGAGATTAATATTCAAGCGGAAATAGGGATGTTAGATTGGTGTATGAACTCAAGTCTCTGCTTGGCCATGAATTTACCAAATTGTAGGTTAAGCATGGAAATTCCCCGTTGGGCCTGTTTGCACTGTGGAAACCGCGTCCTGTTTGTCCTGCTGAACCTTATGTGTGGTAAATTGGCCTAACATTTGAAGCCGTAAGTGGAATACAACTTTTGTTACGAAGTAGGTACATGTGAGCAACTTTGAAACGATTTGGCCTGCAACGGTCCTTTCTGCATTTGAGAATTTGGCAAAACTATGCCGGATGGCAGGACGAGTACCTCATAGGCTCACAGCCTCACACACACTATGGAGCCTTGGAATGATTGCAAGTTATCATGCGTCCGTGTATCACAAAGAAGCATGTCATTCATGGTGCTCGTTGAGTCTAACAAACATTTGAATAGCACCAGATGGTAGCAAGCTGCTAAGCTTAACCATTTTAAGATCTTTGTTTTGTTTCATTTGAATAAGATTGACCCTTTCGTCAGCTTCAACTAAACCATGCCTTACTTCAGTTTAAGTTCTTTCTATGTTGTAAGGTTTTCGTTTTGGAATTCACACCTGTTTTTTAAGCTTGACTTGTTATTTACAGTTCGATTTCTGCAATGTTTTCCCAACAAGATTACTACATAATGCAGCTCTGCAGGCATGCAAATCCACTCCTTTTTGGGCATTTTTTCTCTTGTTTGTTTCTATTGTCTCTCGTCCTTCTGACTGCTACCTTCTCTCTGGTCACTAGCTTTCAGTTTTATTGAGGTGGATCTCACTGTTTACTAGGGCTGCAAATTTTGGCCATGTATGGACCACAAATAGTTATAGCCCCACAAAACTACTTGTTTTCTTTCTGGTAAAAAGAAACTACTTGTTTTCTTATCTATTTCTATTTTTCTAACTCTTGAATGTCCTATATTTCTTTGAGGAATAATAACTATATTAATTGTTGGAGTTCATTTGCATTGTTTTAATTTTTTTTAACTTCGCTTAGAAAATTTTGTTGTGGCACTTAATCCCATGATACAAGGGTCAGGTATTTTTGTTTGGTTATTCTCCAAAAAAATCTTATATATACTAGCTTTGTGCCCCTTATTGCTACCGATGACAAATAAATTTAAACTATTTATTATCAAATATAAAATTCATATACATGATTAATTCAGATAAAGCCACCGACATATATACACGCAAAGAATGTCGTTTTTGTAAAACAAAATTTCTAAACAACACATGTTTATGTATATGTAGCCACAGAATTTTGAGTACTAGGTGTAGAATATGTTTTCAGTCCCAACTCCTTTTATAAGATGGAAAATAAGATGGAAGAGTAAATATATCTGATCGGCATGTCACAATTCCGAAAAGTTATCTAACAAAAGGAAAATATATTGTCAAGTTGACATTTACTGAGCTTGTAAGCCCATATTCTGATGCTAAAACAGAGCCCCATGATCATTTAATAAAAGGTATATCATAAAGGAAAAATTATATCACTAACAAAAGTATATAAAAAACCTATATCATTTTCTTTGCCTTTAAACCCAATTTTTTTTGCCTTTAATATAGAACGGTAAAGAAAATAAGTTACTGACATGAGGGATTCAATTTGCATAAGCAGGTTAGAAGTAGTTGTAATTGTATTTTTCTGTCAATCTGTTATTATGTATGACAATCCCTTTTATCTTTTCTGTTTTACATTTTTTAGGACTCCTGTTTTACACATTTAATGACGAAACGCATCCTGCAGCTCTGAAGTCTGAACCCTGTGATTAGATGAGGATTGTGTTGGCTTTCTAACATCATGTTCCTACCTTAACGCCTATTAGGCGTGGCCATTCGTTTAGACCAAAGAGTTCGGTCATTAAGGACGGAAGACCGAATTGCATTCTAAAATAATGAAGACTGAGTAATTCGGTCTCGGCCGCGATCAAAATTTTAGGAGATTCAAAACAATCACACAAAATTACCAAATTTCAATAGATCCAAAAAATCTAAAAAATCACAAAAACATCTCGTAGTCATTTGAGCCTTTGTTGTAGTCAATTGTTGTCGCCGTCAGAGTGCAGGAGGCGTTGTCCATCTATAGAAATATATATAGTGACTAAGATCCTAAGAGTATATAAGTGGGGTTAGGTCTATATATATACAACCCAGGCCAGTGGTCTGTCTAACACCCCGCAGTCGCAGTGGGAGGAGAACGGACACAGAGACTAGACCGAAAACTGGTGAACAAAGGCGTGGGCAGGCCTTTGGTCATTATATCGGCAAACTGATGTGCCGATGGTATATGGAGCACCCGAACATGTTCTAATGTGACCTTGTCACGGATAAAATGGATATCGATTTTAATGTTCTTGGTGCGTCGATGATAAACCGGGTTAGCGATCATATAGACGGCACTGACATCGTTGCCGTAGACGATGGTCACGGTGGAGAGGGGTGCACGGAGCTCCTGGAGAAGCTGGTGAAGCCAGCAGCACTCGGCGACGGCGTGGTATTCGGCTTCGACCTAGACCGGGACACTGTAGTCTGGCGTTTTGAGGACCAGGATACGAGAGTGTCACCAAGGAAAACGCGGTAGCCGAATGTAGAGTATCGAAAGTCGGGGCAGCTTGTCCAGTCTGTGTCGGAGTACGCGATGAGGGAGTCGATAGGGCTGGAGCTGAGATGCAGCCCGCTAGAAAGGGTGTCCTTCACGTAGCGTAGGATTCGCTTGAGCAACGCGAGGTGAGGTTCGCGCGGAGCATACATAAAGAGACACACTTGCTGGACAGTGTACGTGAGGTCGGGCCGGGTGAGGGTGAGGTATTGGAGAGCCCCAGCAAGACTCCGATAGTGAGAGGGATCGGCAACGAGTGCGCCATCGGCAGCGGAGAGTTTGGCTCGAGTGTCGACCGGGGTGGCCATGGGGTGACAATCGGCCATACCCGCACGCTGGAGGAGGTCGATGGTGTACTAGCGCTGGGAAAAAAAGAGCCCGTGAGAGGAATAGGTGACGGAGATGCCAAGGAAATGGTAGAGAGGACCAAGATCGGTCATGGCGAACTCAGAGTGGAGTCGGACCATGATCTGGTCGAGGAGAGATGTCAAAGACACTGTAAGGACAATGTCGTCGACATATAGAAGTAGATAGGCAGTAGCGGAGCCAATATGAAAAGTGAACAGGGAATTATCAGACACAGAGGCCATAAAGCCGATGTGCCAAAGATAGGCAGCAAAGCGCTGGTATCAGGCACGAGGGGCTTGTTTGAGGTCGTAGAGGGAACGTTGAAGAAGACAGACATCGTCTGGACGAGAAGGGTCGACGAAGCCTAGGGGCTGCTGATAGTAGACTGTTTCCGTCATATGGCCGTGAAGAAAAGCGTTCTTCACATCTAGCTGATGGATCGGCCAGGAACGCAAGGCAGCCAAAGTGAGGACGACCTGGATGGTGGCGGGTTTGACGACAGGACTGAAGTTCTCGTCGTAATTGACACCGGGTCGTTGGGAGAAACCTTAGACTACCCAGCGAGCCTTATGACGGGCAAGGGAGCCATCGGCGTGAAATTTGTGTTTAAAAATCCACTTACCGGTCACAATGTTGGCGCTGGGAGGACGGAGGACGAGGCGCCAGGTCTCGTTGTCCATTAGGGCCTTGTACTCATCGGCCATGGCCGCACGCCACTGAAGGTCGCCCAGGGCAGAGCGAGATGTCGACGGGATGGGCGAGATAGAGCTGTGGACGGCGGAGAGCCCGTAGCGCTTGGTGGGACAGAGAGACCCGGTCTGGGAGCAGGTGACCATTTGAGAGGTAGAGGGAACTGGAGCCAATGAGGTTGCGGGAGTAATGGGAAGAACTGGTCAGATAGGGGCGTCATCAGCTCCAGATCGATGATTGTAGATGAGAGGAAAAGAGGAAACTAGATCGGCCTGAGCCGATGGAGTTGGGTGGGCCGAGTGGTCCGATCAGTCCGATAGAGATGGATCAGCCGATGGGGTGGAGGGAGCCGATGGAAGCTGAGGAGCCGATGGAAGTAGGGTGTCCGATGGAAAAGGAATGGTATCAGCTGAAGCCGATGAGAGAGGTGAGACCGATGGGGGTCCAATGATTGGAACATCGGACCGAATAGTGGTGGGATAAGTGAAAGATAACTCCTCGGCAGCAGCCGATGAGGGGGCCGATGGAGGAGACAGTGGAGGAGACCTGGATGGCACGGTGTTGGTGAGGAGGAAGTCGAGATCACTAGAGGAGGATCTCGGATGAAGTAGACCGAAGGGAAAGCATGTCTCGTCAAAAATGACGTGACGAGAGACGATGACCCGTCGGGTGGAAAGGTCGAGACATCGGTATCCCTTGTGAGAGGAGGGATAGCCGAGGAGAATGCAGGCGGTGAAGCGGGGAGCGAGTTTATAGGAAGCTGTGGCGGTGAGGTTTGGGTAGCAGAGGCACCCGAAAACGCGAAGGTGGGAGTAGTCGGGCGCCGTGCGGTAGAGAAGGGCATAGGGAACGTTGTTTTGAACGGAGGAGCATGGGCGCCGATTGAGAAGATACGTCACAGTAGCCAAAGCTTTTGCCCAATAAGTGGCAGGTAAGTGAGCGTGAAGTAGTATAGTGCGACTGATGTTGTTGAGGGTGTGAAGGAGGCGCTCGGCTTTGCCATTCTGAGGAGAGGTGTAGGGGCAAGAGAGTCGTAGATGGATGTCCTACGAGGTGAGGAAGGTTGTAATGGTATAGTTAACGAATTCCGTACCATTATCGACTTGTAGAGCCTTGATGGGGAAGTTGAACTGAGTAGACACGTATGTGACGAAGTGAGTGAGGTGAGAGGTGACCTCGGATTTGCTGATGAGTAGAAAGGTCCAGCAATAGTGTGTGTAATCATCAAGTATAGCGAGGTAATACTGATTACCGGAGACACTTTTAACTGGAGATATCCATACATCACAATGTATAAGTTCAAATGGACGTGAGGTATAGGAGAGAGAACTAGAAAAAGGCAGACACACATGTTTGCCAAGTTGACACGAGTGGTAAACTGTGGAGCTGCTGTGGGTACATCGGATGGAGGCGCTGCGACGAAGGGTGGCGACAGTGTCGGGGCCGGGGTGGCCGAGGCGAAGATGCAAAGGTTGGTGAAGAGGGCGACGCTGGCATGTGGAGTGGACGGCGCAGTGGGAATGGTGTAGAGGTCTTCACCACTATTGCAGCGAAGGATCTGTCGCCGAGTTAGGATATCCTTCACAGAGAAACCAGATGCGTCAAATTCGATGGAGCAGTTGTTGCCTCTTGTGAATTGGCGAACATATATAAGATTGTGAATAAGAGAAGATACAATAAGAACATTGCGAAGGGAGAGGTTAGTGGTAGATGTAGATAGAGATGAGTCATCTCGGCATTGGACAGGAAGAGAGTGGCCATTGCCGATGGTGACAAAGGGGGAGGAAGAGGGGTGACAAGAACAAAGTATACCGGCCGATGACGCCACGTGTGAAGACGCCCAGAGTCTAGCACCCAAGGGTGCTGTGGTTGGAGTGTCATCTGGTTGAGGGCAGCGACGAGGCCAGCCTGGTTCAGGAGGGAACCGACTGGGTGGGTAGGGTTGGTAGCATCGGCTGAGGCGGCAGAATGAGAGCCAATGCCAGGTGAGCCTGGCGTTGGGCGCCGAGAACCCCGGGTTGCCAGCCAATGGGGCTGCGTGGCTGGGGCTAGGGTGCCCAGGGGTTGTAGCAGAGCCACGGACCTATGGGATCGACAGGTTGGGCAGGGACCGAGGCAGGTCGTGATTGCATCGGACCCTGCCAGTTCTTGCCTTTGCCTTTGCCCTTGCCATTCTCGGTGTGGGCTGTGTTGCCATGGCCACCAGAGCCGCGGGAGGAAGTGGCATCACAGGTGTTAATGCCAAAATCTGGACGATCCGATGGCGCTAAAGCCGATCGACTGGGAGATCTGATGGGGCTAAAGCCGATCGGCTGAGAGGTCCGATGAAGGGTTTAATGCAGTCATCGACCAATGGAGATACTAAGACAAAGCCGATAGAGAACTGTAAAAAAGCCGATTAGATCAGTAGAAGATTGGATCGGCTTGAAGACAGGGGATTGTCCAATCGGGATCAGGTCCGAGAAGCCCGAGAGAAGGAAGGAGAAGGATCGGCTTGACTAAAAAAAGATCCCATAGCTACAGTGGAGAAGCCGATCAGGTTGCAACAAAGGAAGAATCGATTATAAATTGGAAGATTATTCAGATGAAACTAGGTATGCGGAAGAGCCGTGGACTCCACAGCAGGGTGCTTATTTTTATAAATTATAACCTTACTCAATTAGAGAGGTTTAGCTGGTTAGTTAACTTTTTTAGGAATATTTTCCTTTGTTCTTACTAGGAAATAATATCCGATAGTCGTAGACGCGTCGGACTCTGTCTGTAAATCCATGGTATAAATATAAACCCCTTAGAAACATGTAAGATATCTCTCGATCATATACAAATTCGGCACATCGCCACCCTAGTTCATCTAGGTTTTACCGGCAGGTTCTGGCTCTCGACGCGGGGCTGCATTGGTTAAGTTTGATCTCCGGCGAAGGGGTAAGTCCCACCACCATCCCGATATGTCCTGCTCTGTCTGAGGCTACATCGGTTAGGTCCGACCTCTTAGGTCGATCGGACGTATCGCATCATGTCTAGACCTATCGGCCCGTTAAGCTCCCTCTGCCGTCGTCAGTTTCGTGCTGCATCGGTTAGGTCCAACCTACGGGGCTACCGACGGTAGATCGATCTTCAGGCCTATAGTCTTCTGCACGACGTATCATCGGAGTGCTAGCCGATGAGTTATCCATGCTCTGAGCTTTACGCCCAGCGCATCGGCCACTCGGCCGATACGCATTAGCCTTTAGAGGCATCCCATGACGCGTAACACCAAACGTATCGGTCCTCCAGCCGATACGCACCCGCCTTCAAAGAAGCATCCCCTCATCGGCTCAGCTAGCCGATGGGTTTGTTCCTATCCTTTCTACGGTATAGCCGATCAGGCGTCCTCCGTATCATCGCCGCTGGCCCCGGCCTCGTACTGTCTCGGTTAGGTCCGATCTTCGAGATTCGGTGTTAATGGTGCTGCCACGGCGGACGATGGGTCTCGTGCTGTCATATCCGAAACGGCGTCGGTTTTGTAGCCCGTGCCTCCTTATCCTACTCCTTGCCTAGGCCGCACGCGCACTCATCGGTTTTTCCAGCCGATGAATCATTGTTCGGCTGTCTGGAGGGATCCCGTGCGCCTCGATATCCTCTGAGCACACTCTGGTTCTTCCATCGGCTCGGCGGTCGACCCCTCATCGACACCTATTCACATCGGCTCCCCAGCCGATCGAGGAGCATCCCAATCCTATCGGCAGCCAGCCGATAGCGAGCGCCTGTATTGGATTCGCTCGTCTCACTTACTTGCCAATTGCAGGGTCAAATTGACTGGCATGCCCGCAAACCTCGATGCTTAAGGATCTGCACTGGAGATAAGCAGACCTCCCAGGCCTTCGCGTGACCGAGTCGCCGTTCCTTCCTGGTCGCGGGATTTTTTGGCGGCGAGCAACAGGATGCTCAGCAGCCATTTTCGGTTGCTGCAAGGAGAGCGGTGTGGGCCACTATCTTCTCATCGTTGGCCAGACGGAGTTCTTTAAGAACTAACATGTCATAGGTCCGGACGAACGATGGAAGAGGTGTGGCGTTGGCTATGTCATCAACGGTGTTTGAGAAGCAGGGGTTGAGGCCTCGTAGAAGGGCAAGGACAAGTTGAGAGTTGGCAATAGGGTGACCGACGTCCCGGAGAGCAGCAGCCTTGACCTTGAGGCGCTGACAGTACGAGGAGATAGAGGAGTCTTCTTGTACCATGGAGTGGAACTTGTTGAGGAGGAAGATGGCGCGAGGCTGCTTATTGGCGAGGAAGATCCGCTCGATGGGCACCCCAGAGATCCCGGGCAGTGGGGTCGGTATGGTTCATGGCGAGGTCGAGGACAGAGTCGTCGACCGAGCCGAGCAGCTAGCTACGCACGCAACACTCCGTGATGTGCCACTGAGGATCATCGGGGCGAGGTGGAGCGGAGCCATCAATTTGGGACCGGAGGTCGAATTTTCCACAGAGAGATTTGAAGAAGAAAACCCACTTGGAATAGTTGGCGTTAAGATCAAGAGAGATAGGAACGTGAGATTTCACGTTCACAGCAGCGTAGGAAGGGGAGAAGATCGGCGAGGTGGTGCCCGAAGTGTGATCTAAGGCACTGAGGGCCGGAGCAGACTCGACGACTGAGAGAGTGTCAGAGCTGAGGGCGGACTCGGTGGCCATGACGGGAGGAGAACGGGGACAAATAGCCGATGGGGGGAAGAAGCCGATGAGAAGGAAAAGCTGATGAGAGGACGGATCGGCTGATTAGGGATGTGAGAAGCCGATGGGGAGTGGGCCGGCCAGCCGATAAGGAGTGGTTGGCCGATGGGGAGTAGGCAGTGGAGTAGGTGAGGAAAAGGTGGTGGTAGAGTGGGTGGGTCAGAGAGTATTTGGGTCACAGATGTGCAAAGATTCACGTCCGTGAAGAGAAGATTCACGCCCGTGGACTCGTGGAGGCCAAGGAGTGGGGCAGATGCGAAAAAGGCGGAGAGTGGCCGTACACAAAGAGAATATGTTCACGTCCGAGAGGTAGGGATTCGTGTCCGTGGACACGTGGATACGTTTGACCGACTCAGACGTGAGGGGAGAAAGTTCGCGTCCGAGAGCCGCTGAGCGTTTCGGAAAAGGCGAGAGCCGAGGGAGTGTTCCAGCCGATGGAGGGATGGACAAGTCCAGCCGATAGGAGGGCGGACAAATTCAGCCGATGGAGACGACGAGCGCAGAGGTGCGTTAGAGAAGGAGAGATACACGAAGCAAGAAGAAGAACGGAGACGGGTGCGAGGTGAGACGAGGAGGTGGATCGAGACCATCGCCTTGTTGCGCGGAGGTAGAACGGAGAAAAAAAGGTGACTGTGGGAGAGACAGGGAGAAGAAGAAACGGAGACAAGAGAGCGAGGAGAGTGCTAGGAGGAGAGTACCGGGAAGAGGGTCGGCGACGGAAAGAAGACGTCGACGACGAGGAGGAAAGGGTCGGCTCGCCGGAGGAAGAAACTAGCGCGCCAAAAATGTTTAGATTCGCTCTGATACCATGTAGAAATATGTATAATGACTAAGACCCCGAGAGTATATAAGGGGGGTCGGGTCTATATATATATACAATCCAGGCCAGTGGTCTGTCTAATACCATCGCCGTCCCCCGTCACCATCAGAGTGGAAGAGCAGCGCAGCCGTCGAGTGACAAGGAAGATGTAGTTGGCAATGGTGCGGGCTCGGTGGTCAACGCCTCAGGCGATGTGGACCGTTGAGGAGATGCGACGGAGGGCAGCGGCGATCGTCCTGATTCATGTGTGCAAGGCTGTATGAGGCGCTACGAGCGAGCATAAGGTGTGGTTGTGTGCTTGCGAGAATTGCGGCAGTGGGTGGCCATGTGGTGTGGGGATATTAGGATAGCAAGAAGGTAGGGGGTTTAGGGTTTCCTGTGTTTGGTCTATCGGGTTAAATGGACTAGTGGGCTATTTGGGTTAATTCGATCAATCGAGGTATATGACCAAATTGATTAAACAGAATCCGATTAGTGAGTAGGAAGACTGAATTTATGACCGGAATTCTCGGTCTCGTCCTGGTTAGTACGGTTTGGTGTTTTTCTACCCACCCCTAACACCCACAACTTTAGTTTCAATAATATTGACTCACTAGAGTCCAGAGATCAATACAGTTCCCCTTGATTTACAGGCTGTAATGAACTTCAAATTTCTACAACTTCGTGTGAAGTGAAATGGTTAAGATGTAGGTTTGATCTCTTGTGCTACCTTTTTGTCCAAAAGAATATCTTATCTTGTGCATAGATACACACATGCGCATTATTAGGTACTTAGGTATATCCATGAGAAATTTTGGTTGAAAGTTGTTGGGAATCTATAGAACTTTGCAAAAGTTTACCATCACTTATGATGTATTTAAATAAAAAAACTTAAACATACTGTGTCTGAATGTATGTTTTTTCTGACTAGCGTATGTTTCAAACTACTGAACAATATGTTTTGTGCGAAAACTTTTTAGAAGTTGCTTTAAATTATCAAATAAATCTATTTTTTACGTTTGTATTAATTAAAATTTAATTAATCATAAGTTTCTCATTTTACATTTGCTGACTTTATCTTTACCTTTATCAGTTTTCAACACCATATTATGCGTAGGTTATTCATCATTATCCACCAATATGCTTTTTCTTTGCAAATATTCTCCTTTTCCCAGAGCCGCATTGGACTCCAATACAAGAGTCAGAGG
The DNA here is from genome assembly GCA_030770085.1 of Oryza coarctata. Taxonomy (NCBI): domain Eukaryota; kingdom Viridiplantae; phylum Streptophyta; class Magnoliopsida; order Poales; family Poaceae; genus Oryza; species Oryza coarctata. The sequence continues at coordinate 15,976,668 of CM061471.1, forward strand.
GGGGAAGCAAAAAAATCGTAGTAAATGATCTCTACTGGCTTCTTGTAGCCAAAGGATTCAGCAAATCCGCGCAGACCTCACGACCCAGGAGCTTTCCAGTGAGTATAAATGCATCTTCGCTTCACCGCACCACACTTTCTCTCATATATATACTCGAGGCCCTACTTTATCAAAAGGGTCCAGCACTAATAAGTTAATTAAGAGGCAACTTGGTCACCACACATATTATCATAATCGATAGTGATCCATAGCATTTCCAAACAGAGAAACTAAGGCCATTCTAGAATGAAACTTCCTTTTGACAGGAAAAAGTCAGTATTTGGTGCATGACAAGGTGGAGATGTATGGAAGGAAAAGGAAGTCCCTAGGCATCTTATCTCTCCCCCTTTCCTTCAATGATCATTTTGCGGAGAGTACTCTCTGTCCCAGAGGGAAGGCTAGAGAGGGCAGCCAGCGAGAAATGAAAGGTGAATACAAGCGGTAGAGTAGGAAACAGAAATCCTGACAGAGAAAGGCCTACAACTACAAGGCTACTAGCTAGGCTATCGCACATCTCACCTCTCTCTCTCTGCGTAGCCTGTGAAAACTGAAAAGATAGAGAGGCAGGCTCGTAGGGCATGTTCAAAAGGACACAAGATCTTTGTGGTACAGTAGTAGATGAAACTCCGAGGGTGATTCGATTTGCCAGTGTGGGAGAAGATAAACAGAAAAAGAAGCAACATCCTATCATGTGGTACTTGTATATGCTCTCCCTTCCTCTATCTTCCTTCTCTTGAATATAGCACTCTTGAATGCATGGTGCATGCATGTGTGAACCTAGCTCACTAGTCTACTGCTACTACTAGCATCTTCTTGTAAGTTGAGAGTTCTGCTCATTGGCATGGTGCAAGGTGAGGGGAGTTCTTGGAGGATGGCAAATGATCATGATAGAGCAGTACCACACAGCCAAGCAGTTGCATATGGAATCCAAGGCCATGCTGTCCTTGCTGCACCACCTGCCAACTTCCTGTACTGCCGCTTCCCCCTCTCGTCTCTCTCTCCCTATCTACACTGTTCTTCTCTTTCAACTAATAGTACATGCAAAGACAACACAGCTAAAGTTCTTTTACAACCAGGTACTGGTAGTTTTCAAGCCCTGCAGTTGCTTTAAAGTATCGTTTCTCCTTGCCTCTTTTTAACTATCTTTATATATATATATATATATATATATATATATATCAAAGCTACCTCTCATTGGATTACACCTCTTCTCGCAATCCAAATAGTTTCTTAATGCCTAAGGCCTGCATCCTGTAAGTGATTTGCTTACCCTCATCCTACGTATCTTTTAGCTTTCATCCTTATCTGCCCTCCTGTAACCCTCAGAGGCTCACACTCAGTGCTTGCCTTTACATTCCTGAAAAGTTCAGTTTTTATCGGTTCTTCTATATATTGCATATGGCTATTGGCTACAACTGGTGCTGAATCCTGTGCTCTACTGCTTGGTTCAGGGAGTTGCAACCTGCAGCTGCTGCTTACTTTGGTGAGTTGGAGAAGGCCCTTATCCATGGCACCAGTCCTGGTGCTGGTGTCGATCCTGGCATGACCCAAAGTGACGCGTACACAGAGTGTAAGACTGCCTTTTCTCTACACCCCTATCTCTCTCACCTACAGAGAGGTTCTTTCTTTGCTTCCCTCCCAACATCACCACATATAGATAGACACAGCTTGTCTTGCCTTTTCTCTTGCCATACACAGTCATGAACACTAGTTACATGTAACTAGGAGGCTGCATAAATGGTGTGATCCCACAACTCCCTACATCTTGCTTCTGTCTTTTTTCTTTGTCTACATTTTTGCAACCTCTTGAGGAAAAGAGAGCGATTGACAAGGCCTTTAATTCCGTTTGTATGTATGCAGCAGCAGGATATCTTGCAGCTAGGCCCCTCACACTGGAGATCTTCCCTTCATGGCCAATAAGTCATCTACAGAAGCCATACAGTGCAAGCACTGCTTCTCTTGATCAGTAACAGTCTCCTACAGTTTCTTACTGACTACAACAGAAAAAAGGTGTTCTTGGTTAATTAGCTGTTCACTGTCTGCTCCTCTTGTTTCTTTGATTAATTGCTTCACGCCAGAACTCGCAGTCAGTAGGGAGCACCACTGATCCTAGCTCAGCTCAGAACACAACGTCACAGGCCGAGTTGGTATCCCCGGCGAGCATGAGTTCCGACTCTGGACAGGAACAGCAACGACAGGAGGTATTGATGGTGACCATTGATGATTACAACTACAAACAAGGACTTGGAGCAGCAATAGCTACTGCACCAAGCTTTCAGCAACACGCAGGAGGCCTAGACATGGTAACAGTGACGTTCTGATACTTTGTCGATCTTGTCGTCTTCGTCTATTAAACCAACGCAAACTGGAGCTTTTGTTTGTTTCCTTTGGATTCCGCTAGCACTTATTGATTGTTGAAGCTTTAATTTGGCTTCAGCCTTTTTAGCTCTCGCATTCAGTTCCAGACATGCCTTTGAATAGAGTGTTCGTGTTGTTATTAGAAGGAACAGAGAACTACGCCGTAGCGCAGTGGGCAGGGTCTGCGGTGGTGCGACCGAAGGCCTGTTCGAATCCCAGCAAAAGCACTCACCCTCTTCTTAATACATATCGATATGAAAGCCCCTCCTTTCATTTCCAGCGTTTTTTTTGGTTATTAGAAGGCACATAGTATTTTCTAGAACGATTAGAGAGTAGGCAAATAGCATATGTAAAGCATGGTCCATGGCAGATCCCTAATGATAATGATCCAGGCGGTCCCAATGGTTCGGTGGATCCTCGATCTCCTGGTGATGATGGATGGAAGCAGTATGATTTTATCCATTAGCTGTAACTTTTGGAAAGAGAGAACGAAGCAAACTAACATAGCCCATGCATCAATATTTTAGAAATGGCTATTCTTGTCAGAAGGAAGTAAAAGGTAAACAGTGTGAAAAGTAACACTGATCAGGAGTTTTAGCTCCAATATAGTATGTCGGAAAAATGTTTCTCACTGTATATCTAGCATTACACATTGTTCTAACAACCCTCGGTGTGCTTGGTGCAGAGGAAGCATGGAGCCACAAGAAAAGACGGAAAACTGTTAGATGCCAAGGTGTGATTGTATTTGGTGTCAGAGTTATGCCTTGTTTGGCCCTGCATTTGTGCCATAATCTAACTTGTACAGTTCCATATCCTCAGACTGAAAGGCGATTGGCTCAGAACAGAGAAGCTGCAAGAAAGAGCAGGCTGAGGAAAAAGGTGCGAGACAAAATCATAACAAAGTTATGTTTTTTTAAAAAAAAACATGTCTGACAAAGAATTTACACATATGTTGTAGGCTTATGTGCAACAACTTGAGACCAGCCGCATAAGGCTTCAGCAGATCGAGCAAGAGCTTCAGAGAGCACGCTCACAGGTTCCAACTCTCCGGAAGCGTCACTAGATTGCAACGTCTAATTACAAAAGGTTGGCTTATGTTATGAGACTCCAATTATTGCAGGGCATGTTTCCTGGAGGATACGGTGCATCTGGAGATAAGAGTTCGGGTAACGACATCGCGTCCGTACACTGGTTTTTATACCAGCTTCACGGCGTTAAACAGATTTTGGTTGAAGAACTCCGTTGTGCTTTACTTTTGCAGGTGCTGTAATGTTTGATATGGAGTACACCCGATGGCTAGACGACGACAGCAAATACATGGCAGAGCTCCAGGGCGCGCTACAGGCCCAGCTCCCCGACGGAAACCTTGGCACTATGGTTGAAGAATGCATGAGCCACTACGATGAGCTTTTCCACCTTAGGGCCGTGCTGGCCAGCTCCGACGTGTTCCACCTGATGACTGGCATGTGGGCGGCGCCGGCCGAGCGGTGCTTCCTCTGGATGTCCGGTTTCCGGCCTTCAGAAATTCTCAAAGTACTAGACAACACTTTTTTTAGAACCCATGCACGATTTTTAAGGCAATGCTAAATGCTGGGCCTTTTTGTCTGTGATTTGCCTTTTTTTTACCAGATGCTGATACCTCAGCTCGATCCACTGACGGAGCAGCAGCTGATGGGGATGTGCAGCCTGCAGCAGTCGTCGGAGCAGACCGAGGAGGCGCTCGCGCAGGGGCTTCAGCAGCTTCACCAGTCACTGGCCGATGCGGTGGGCGGCGGTCTTTTCAACGACGGCGCAGATGTTGCCTACTACACCGGCCTCATGGGCCTATCACTTGGCAGGCTTGAGAACCTCGAGAGCTTTTATCGTCAGGTCAGTATTTCCTCTTCTTCATGGTCCGTACATCCTGCTGTCAGCATCGTTGCTTGCAGGATGATTAACCATTTTCTGAACACTCACAGAAATTCTACTGCTTTCGATGCGCAAAGCGATTATCAGGAAGATAAACTGCACTATCTGAAGCTTAAAATTAATTTTTAGGAAGTACAAATATGTTATATGTTAACACTAAGTTCCATCTACCTCTTTTTTTTTAAAAAAAAAACACACGGAGTATCATCTCTTCCATTTTACTAGACATATATAATGGTGTAAGCTGTAGCATGGCTAACCATGTGTGATTAACTGGCTAAAACATGAAGATAAGTACTATTAGCACCTTGTAGCAATATGATGTTTGTGGTGCTAATTATTTGGTGTACATCTCATCACGTAAAACAAATGTCTCCCATATACATAAACACCTGCCACTTTCTAATATAAATCCAAAGTAGGTATTATGGTCATAAACACCTGTCACTTTCTAATATAAATCCAAAGTAGGTATTATGGTCACCTTGGCTTCTTGTAGAAATGATTCTGTGGGCTATACTCTTTTTTTCTGGTCATATTTCTTGTTTAAAACATAAGCAGATACACAAAAACATGTGTATGACAAGTGTATTATGGATGCCTATCTATTCAATTCATCAGTCGTAGTAGAGTAAAGAAAAGGACACAATCGCCTGAACTTCAGCACTTGGAGATGACTCAGAGGTTCCTTCAATTAAACTAGTATCATCCTGCGTCATCAAAGGAGTATAAAAACAGGCCGTTCTGTCTTTTTATTTGTTCCGTTCTCTGTCCCTTAGAATTTTGAATAAAAGGATATTGAGACTTCCACTTGCCCCACTTATTTTCTGATTCCCTTTTTCAGACATGTAGGAAATAATATTTAATTTTACAATATGAAACATTGTGTTTGTCCTTTTATTATCATGCTGTATTTACCAATATTACTGCCGTTATCAATGCGATATGTAGTAGTGCTACTGTCACATTTCCTGTAAACTTATTTGCCATCTATCCATATCTGTAAACTGACCTAATATCTCCGTCTCCCCATATGCCATTGCATGTGAAGGCTGATAATCTGAGGCAGGAAACATTGCATCACATGCGGCGGATTCTCACAACCAGACAGACAGCTCGGTGTTTTCTTTCCATTGGAGAATATAATCGCCGTCTTCGTGCTCTCAGCTCCCTCTGGGCTTCACGTCCTCGCGAGTAAGTAACGATTTCTCTTTACCTGCCGGCAGAACACTCATGAGTGATGGTTCATTTCAGCCATTTTTTCATCGCATCTGATCTGGCTTGCCGCATTTCATTCCGCAGAAACTTCATTGCGACAGAGAATGTCAGCCCTACAGGAACTGAATTTCAGGTTATTCAGCAATCTCATCAAAATCATTTCTCCAGATTCTGAGGCCTCTTCTCCAGGAGTGTACAAATTCTGCCAGTAGCGAGGTGAGCGTGAGAGAAAGAGAGCAAATATAATGTTCTATCATTAAGATATTGAGAAAGAAACATCACTAGGAAAAAGATGGCAGAAAGTTGGAAACTGGGGCGGCTCGATCACTTGCTATGTTCCCATGGCTCTTGATTTGAATGAAGGGATAAATCTAAGCAAAAAAAAAGGTGCAAAGCAAAAGAGACTACAAGAAAAGCTAGGAGTCGATGAGACCTGGAAATTGTGAATTGTTCTTTACTGGCAATTCGATTTGGGAATTAATTAGGCAGTGGAATGAACAATCTAAGGCCCACAGTTCTGTAACTCCGGTCCAATCCCAAGTTCTCAGGAATTGGGCCGGATCTTTTGAGGACTTGAGGTATTGGGCCTCAACGACGGCCATGCCGGAGTGGTGGTCTCCGGCCGTCGCGTCGGCTCTTGTTGTGTTTGATCCGTTCGAGGTAGATAGAATGATAGATTTAGCTGGCCTGCCGCCTGCTCGCCTGCCAAAGTTTGGTCTCCCTGAATTAACCAACCACTCGATCGCTATAGCAACTTGTCCAACCAGTGACACCACGCATCGTCCAATCCGGACCTTCACACGCCACACATCAGCACATGCATGCATGTATGGTACGAGTATCACGCATGTGTTGTGGACATTGGCTCGTTCGTTCGGTCGACGACGCATATATCGCCGGTCTCGGATGCAGCCTTCCTGACTTGCTATTTGTTCCGTTGCGTTGGACGTCCAGGCATTTACTAAGCTAGTAATAATGCTACCTCTAGCAGTCTAGCTACTCGATCCAGACGGTACTGCGACATCCACTACGAGAGGAGAGGTTTGTGTGGTTCCATCTGTAGCTCACCAAGTTAGAGCAACCGGTCCACTTCTAGATGGGTTCACTATTCATTTTCTGCCTATGGATGAATGAGCACGCTACAATTTTAGCATTTAAATTGTCTTAAATATAACTACTTTTCCTTCATACCATCCTTATTTAAATTTATCCACGTCTTACTCCAACCATATATTAGTTAATAAGGGCTATGTAAAGTTATTTACCTTTACTACTAATTTATCTTGAGTATTTATTTATTTATTTATTTAAAAAATATATATATGAATTTCTTATAAAATTATTTTGAATCGATTTTTTATAATAATTAATTAATTAATTAATTTTTTCAAATAATTATTATAAATAATCTATCTATTCAATCATTAAGTACAGAAGTACACACCCGCATACATGTCCACGCTAAACTACTAGCTAGCTGGTACTGAACTTCTTTTTTCTCGTACACGCACATGCGTGCATATATGTCAACCGTGAGGCGCGTACTGCATACGTAGTACATGTTCTTTTTTGACGGAGTCTGATGTGAAATCTCGACAGGCAGATGCATGGTTTATTCTAAAGCAGTTAAAGTCGCACCTGAGGTGTGACTGAAGGGCCGGTGACTTGAATATTATCAGTACTGCAACTTCTCGTTCTGAGGGAGGGCTCAAAGTAATACCATGAATTTTCGATCGGTCGGTCCACTCACGTTGATTATTAGCGGACATGCCAAATTTTAAGGTGGTGTTTGAAGCTGAGAGATAAAAATTAAGTTAGCCCACATAAAACGAGAAAACTATTAACTTATAATTACTTGAGTTTTAATTATTATCAACTTCAAAAATAAATTTATTTGATATTTTAAAGCAACTTCAATATAAATTTTTTTCTTGAAACATATTGTTTTATCGTTTAAAAAAACTACAGGAATCTGCTTGGCTTACAGTGATTCTGGTATGTGTAGGCTTCACAATTTTTTTGATGGATAGGCTTCACAATTAACCTGCAGGGATATATAAGTATAGAACTGCTGACATAGCTTGGTCAACGACCATCATATAACGATAACGATAGACAAAAATAGCACAAATCCTAGTATTGGTACTTTCTCCGTAAAAAATGTAAGGCGCATATTGATTTCTAGAGTTCTACTTTTATCTCAAAATAAATTAATTTATTCTCTTTTATCTATCCTCTATCCACAAATAAAGAAGGTTTATTCGCTGGAGGCTGAATGGCAATTTTTATAGACAGTCCAGCTGACTACATGTGAAAACTTATTTTTCTCAGGTGGGTCATCTTACCCAAACACCTATAAAAATTATCATATCATTAACGGCGGTATAAAATAGACTATCTGTAAAAACAAATTTTACAAATGGCCTGTCTTATCCACCCAGCGATCTTAGGAGGCTGGTCGGTGACTCGTGACTCTCTCGGATCAAACTTATCTTAGGCATGCCTTTTCATAGCCAAGCTAAGATCGGTTGTCTAAAAAAAACATAGTTTTGTTTTAATATCTCTTATCTATCTACCCACTAATATTATTACTTTTTCTTCAATAAGGAATGCTTAGTCTTTTTTCCTTTCCTATTAAAGTTTTCTTGGTATCGAGGGATGCTTTAATTTGGGGACTGACAGAGCAGTTTGTCTATTATACTAAGAAAACATATTTGTTTACTAAAATACACATAACTAAGGTAGTACTAGTATAGTTGCATCTAGCCTACTAATTAAATACCTGTGTGCTTTGCTACGGATAAATATAAAATATAGTATTGTTTGGAACAAATCAATTGTGATGTTTTTTTAAAACAATTCATCCTTATAGATGTATTTTTCATAATAAACTTGTTTTTTTAGAGATGAAATGAGATGCAATTAATATGCAAAAGGACTATTATGTAATATTTAAGTACGTGAAGTAGCTTGTACAAAATATACAATGGAGTCACCGTTGGTCTATTTTAGAAGAGCATAGATAAGGCATAGAGGTATTAAGAGTAAGTGTTCAGCAACCGGTGTTCCCAACCTTTTCACTCTTGTTTTTGGCGCATATACTTTATAAACTATAAAACAAAATGTTTTTTTAAAATTTTGTATAGAAAAATTGCTTTAAAAATTATATTAATTTATTTTAAAAAGTTTTTTAACTAATACTAATTAATCATACGTTAATCCATCGTTAATTTTGCATGTTAAGAGATAATTCCTAACCACTCTCCCCGAACGCAGCCTTAAAGCATCCAACTATGAGGACTGGCCTAATTTTTTTGGTTAGGCCTTGTAAATGATCCCACACACCTAGTAAAGCGTGTTAATGTTAGAATTTAGGTAGTATATAAATGGGATTAGCCGATAAAGGGATGACTGATCGGCTCATTGAAAGCACCCAATTGATACAGTGAGAGAGTCGATCAGACGGGTTGAAGACGGATTCGGTTCGGTCGAAAACGGAAGGTTATCTAGATGGGACCGAGTCTAAAGAGGAGTCGTAGAAATCATGACAGGATGTTTTATCTATATAGAATATATTATGTAAGCTAGTCAAGTTTAGTTAGCTTTGTAACTTTTTAGAGATTAGTTTCTTTATGTATTTAGGAAATATTATCTAGGGGTTGTCTATAACCATATAGAACTCTTGTAATTCCGGGGTATAAATATGGACCCTTATAACCTATCGAGATAATCAATCAGATCATATACAAACACAACCTTCGGCGCATTGCCACTTTAACTTATCTAGGTTTTACTCCAGCGGATTCTGACTCTAGACACGGGACTACATCAGTTAATTTTCATCTTCAGCAAAAGTGTAAATCCTGCTATTATCCTGATCCGTTCGTTTTATCTAAGACTCTATCAGTTAGGTTCGACCTTTTAGTCTAATCAGATGTATCATATCATGTTCACGCGAGGCCTATCAATTCATCGATCTCCCTCCGCTGTCGTTGGTCTCGTGCTGCATCGATTAGATCCGACCTACAAGATTGGTGACAGTGGATTGAGCCATTAACCCGGTAGATTCTCGTGCGATGTTTCATCGAAGTGAGTAGCCGATGAGTTATCCTTACCATGCGTTTCACGCCTAGTGTATCAGCTATCCAGTTGATACACATTTATATATATTTATATATATTTATATATGTCTTATATTCTCGATGATTAATTCACTAGCGATTGATCTGATCCCATCGGATTTGGCCTGATATTGTTTTGGTTATTTCCGATCTATCAGGTTCATGTTTGACAGGGCTAGCATCGGGATGTAGTGGGTTTCGTTTTACATCAGCTTAGATAGCCGATGAGGTTAGATATAGGCATGAGTCGAACATTCGGCCGATAAGCAACCATTGATCTCATTCCGTCCTTTTCCGTTGTTATGTTTGATCTAGCCTTCGTCGTCTTTATGCCATTAGTCTCAACCTCATACTGTCTTGATTTGGTCCGATCTATCGAGGCTGGCTCTAACGGTGTCATCACGGTGGTCGTTGGTCCTTGTGATTTTGCAGACATCGAGATCTCGCTCTGCGCTTTCATCATTTGCCCTATCCAGAGCGTCATCGGCTCTTTGACCGATAATTCCTTTATTTTATTCCATGCATCTATTGCTTACGTCTTCATCGGCTTTTTAGCTGATGCTCGAGCATTATCTTCCTATCGACACCTTACCAATAGGGTAAGCCGTATTTGTCCATTGACTGACTGGCTCATAGATTTCACCCCCTTTATCTCCTTTTAATGTAGGGAACTAGTACGTTCTTGAACCTTAAAGACTAAAGACCTGCACTGAAACTAAGCAGAATTCTCAGGCCTTCGTGTGAACAAGACAGCATCTTCTCCGATCGGACCTCCGCCGGCTCGCACACGTCTTCGTTTGGTCTGATCAGCCCCACGAGATTTGGTGACCACCATTAAAAAATGGTGGGATCAATTATATACCTTACCTAATTTAAAGATTACAATTTCATTGTATGTCCCTCCACCCACGTGTGTGTCATAGACTCTGTGAGTCCTATGGTCCACATATGAGATACAAGTCGGAATAACTCCTGAAGACACATTCTTAACGGCAGCATTAGTTGATTTGGCCGGGTAAAGTAACTAAAAACAATAATTTGCAACAGTTAACTAATTATAGAAAAGCATTTATTCCAAAAGCAACAAAACAAGAAAATTTAAGCCTTACTAGGCTTGGGCTTCCAAGAAAGCCCAAGCCTGCTAGAATGAAGCCACCTGGCTGGTGCATGAATAAGCTAGTTTGGGTGTTGAGAAAAGGGGACTAGATTTTTTACACAAATTTTATACACGAATAGAATAAAAAACAGTCAAATTGGTACCACTTTTAATTAATTTGGGTCAGTTGGGAGTTTCCGTCACCATTTTCATTGGCTTAAGTTACTTCCATATTTGTTAACCGCTTACAACTATTTGAGTCCCGTGCGCAAATAAATCAAAACTTTCTCATGAGGTGATGAGAGCCACGGCACGACTACACGGGCTAAATATGTGTGCTAGCTTCTAGTAATCAGCTTATATTGTTTACAGCACACATGCATGGTGGTAAAGTTTAGAGTCCTGGTTTTACCCTTTGCAGCCAAATATCGACTCGTAGCTGCTTTTGGTAGTTGGCACGCGTTTTTTTTTCTCTTCTTGGGCTACTAGTATACTCGAATTGACCTGACTTAGGCTCCCACTTGCATTTTATAGTTTACCAGAAAAGCAGAAACAGGGAACCTAGTATATCCCCACCCACGACGCCGGCCGTCGCGCGCGCGGCACCACATTCCCCAGTCTAGCTACTACTGTCATGCAACGAATTTGCTCCTCACGCACGACGCGGCTGGATGCCCAGGTTGATGCAGCTCGCGCGCCTGTGTCCACACGCGAGCTCGCTCGCGGCTGTGGGTTCGCTCGTGCGCTTACCTCAGCCACGCTGACCACGCGCGCGCGGCAGCTGGCAGCACAGCGCGAGGGCATCATGCAAGCATATAAGGAGAGCAACACCAACGACGCAGCAAACTCTCTCGGTCTCGATCGATCCCCTCCTCCCTCTTCTTCCAGACCGTGGCATGCAAGGCTTGACATAGACGCTCTCGTTGCCGTCGTCCTCCTCCTCAGCATAAAGCAGTCTCCACTGCGACAAGCTTAGGCGAGACGCGCATCGCCGCGTCTACTTGTGTATATAGGGGGAGAGAGGAGGGGGGCCGAGCTGAAGGGATGGTGCTGAGGGCGTGCACAATGATGGAGGGGTCGGGTTTCGGTGGCGGCGTGCCGTTCTTCCAGTGTCTCAAGCCGCGGTCCTCGCCGCCGCCGTCGTCGTCGTCCTCGTTGTCTACGACGTCCTCGTCCCTCACGACACCGTCGAGGGATGAAGGGGACCGACAGCTTGGTGGTGGTCCTGGTACCATGTTGTGCTTGCCGCTTCTTGGCAGGCTCGGGGAGGAGCCCGTTTCTGATGATGGCGGGACGATGAATAATCCTGTCAAAGAAGAGGTGAGAAATACTACAGACGACGCCGGTGTTGAGCTCAACATCGGCTTGCCGGCGATCGGCGGCTGTAGCTCTGAAGATACGCCCATGGATGAGGATGAAAACGATGATGATGAGGAGAAAGCAGCTGGGCTTGAGGGGTGCAAGGTCGAAGAAAGGGAGCAAGTAAATAGGGAGGGATCAACATATTACGAGTCGGTGGTAGGGGAAGAGAGCAGCAAGGCCGGCGATGTCGACGCCAGCTGCCACAGCCGGTGGTATTGGATCCCGACACTGGAGCAGATACTCATCGGCCCGGTGCAGTTCGTCTGCCATGTCTGCAACAAGGCCTTCAATCGATACAACAACATGCAGGTGATTGATCGATCGATACACCCATGCATGCATCTTGATTAATTTGGATGTCGTCCATGATTCCATGTCTTCTTTTCTTAATTATTTTGATTCTCTTAATTAACTACCTCGAGTTCGAGCATCTTTTGGAATTCCTCTTTTCTTTTTAGTTATTGCGTCTCGCGGATGCTTTCAATTATGCAACGTTATATTAGTGCATACATCACGCGCGTGCATGCTGGGTGTGTACACATAAGAATTCTTAATTGCTTATCTCTTCTTTTGCTGTTCTTCATTCCTGTTTATACCAAGCATGTATTTCATGTACCCACATGACCCGCAAGGAATCCAATTAATGCAGAAAAAGCAAACAGAAAGAAAAGCACGCAATTCACACGCCTTTCCTGATGATACTACAAACCAAGGACAGACACGTACACGCTAATCAAGAACCTGCTTAGAAATTCCCTGTTGCATTTTGGGCTCCTGTCTAACTTCATGGTTAATTGCAAAACACGTGTTTGATTGCCATGTATACTTATCCAAGAGAGACTAAATTTGGTGTGATCCGTGTAATGCATGCAGATGCACATGTGGGGGCACGGGCGCGAGTACAGGAAGGGGCCGGAGTCCCTCAAGGGGACGCAGGCGACGACGACGCTGGCGCTGCCGAAGCTACCGTGCTACTGCTGCGCGGCGGGGTGCCGGAACAACGTCGGCCACCCGCGGGCGCGGCCGCTCAAGGACTTCCGCACGCTGCAGACGCACTACAAGCGCAAGCATGGCGCCAAGCCCTTCGCCTGCCGCCGCTGCGGCAAGCCCTTCGCCGTCAAGGGCGACTGGCGCACCCACGAAAAGAACTGCGGCAAGCGCTGGTTCTGCGCCTGCGGCTCCGACTTCAAGCACAAGCGCTCCCTCAACGACCACGTCCGCTCCTTTGGCGGCGGCCACTTCCCCGTCGCCGCCGCATGCGCAGCGGCGGCGGCGGCGCCCAAGCAGAAGCAGCAGCGCATCATACGCTTCGACGACCACCGCCGCGCTTCCGCCATGGCGCCCATGCATGACGGCCGATTAATTAACTAACAGTGTTAATTATTCTTGATCGTTAGCTAGCTATAGCTAATTGCACGTACACTTCCCCCTTAATTATTACACCCCCACACAAATGCAATAAGATCATGGAGATAGGTTGCCGAGGAGAAGCTAAAGGCTGTGAAGCAGCTGAATTTTCTTCAGGATGTTGAGCAGAGTTGCATACGGAGACTGATCACATAAGGTTAGTTACCCGTAGCTTAGTAATTAATTTGAAAGGAAGAAAATTTATCAGCTTCACAGCCTAATGCTGGTTCGGCAGCCAGCCAGCCATATCAATGTATCACTCAGGCATGACTTAATTTTAAGAAGATTTGTTAATTAATCCGTGGTCAGCATCTAATGATTGAGCATTGCTGTTTTTTGCAAGTTTCTAGATCTATGTTTGATTACATTATGTTTGCATGGATCATAAGTTTCTTGCAGCATAGTGTATGTATCACCTGTTTCGTCCATATATGTGTTATTGTTGTTTTTTTTTTAGTTTAGTGCACTAACTTGACTGTTCCAAAAGTTAAATCGCACTGATATCTGTCCATTTGGACCGGTATGGTGACATCATTATTAAGGAAACTAAAATGATCTGTACTACATATTGGTCAAAAACTAGGAGAGGCACTACTGACCATATCCCTGTGTATGTAGTGTATCGCCAGTAAACAATTATGGATAATATAGTTATCAATAATGAACAACTCCACACCTTGATCAGGTATTATAATACTCTCCCATATACAAATTAAAGCACAAAATCTGAATATAGAGACTGCAGATCAGGGTAGGTTTACTTTCTTCAGGTTAATTAATCAGTAGGCAGGTTGATCTAGAGCTAACTGCTATAGGTAGGTTTTGGTTTGTTCAGGTTAAAGTAGGAGGGTTCATCTAAGGCTATCTTATCTGCTAATGTCCCATCCGGAAAGAACTTCATATTTGTTATTAGAACGTAAATTAAGATAAAATGAAAATAATCAAAAGACTCCTTATTAATAGTAAAAGTAGTATTGGTGGGTGGGTAAGGTATGAAAAGTTTAATAGTATAGCAACTACTAGTTTTAAAAATTAACGTGTTATTTATAACCAATCTAAGTGACTACTTTATACAATAATTACATATGAATATATATTACATCATATCTAATAAGATAATTTTTAAACTTCACTTACATCACTTATTATATTTGCTCTAAAGGGTATTAAAGAAATAAAACTCATCGAATTATGGCCCAAGTAGGTGAAGAGAAAGAAATGAATTGCGACAAAAGGTAGAGACTTGAGATGAAATTATTTAAGGAGGGAGGGAGTAGATAGGAGACCTATATGTACATTGCCCATTAATTTCAAATTATATATGCCATGCATATTTTTAGAATGTTAGCACGTAACCAAATTAAAATAGCACAACTTAGATTAAAAAAATGTAGATTCATCATTACAGTCTTGCTTGAAAAAGATTCATCTTCAGTCTCCAGTATATTCCTAATAATATATTGATAAAAATATTTAAAATACAAGTGCGCAGAGGGATTATGTAACAACACCTGTCAGGAGTATACAACTTCCTTTCCTGTGGGTGCACGCTTGTATGTCGTCATTCATGAATAAATTAGTCTAAAGTTTCAACATTATCAAAGGCACAGATATTGGAACTTTTGGAAGTAAAAGAAAACGACGAACGCATTTCACGCTCGCGGACTAGACATAAATTATGTTGAAAGATACTTTACACTAGGACTGCACTACTTAATTAATCAGCTATCCAGATTGTGCACGCACCCCACAGGGCCATGTCCTAAAAAGAGTTTTCAAAATATATATGCATTTGTTGTGCAGGGAAAATTAGTTAATTGAGCAGAATAACATGCCTTTTTCCCAGTCTTTTATAGGAGAGGTAGTACTAACCTTGCAACTAAGTCCAACTTTGGGGGTCTTTGGACTCTGAACCAGATCACACGTTACTTGGTATATTCCAACCTTGACGTAGTGAGTCGAGCTAAGTGGGTGGTAAAAAAGGGTCAAAAGGAGGGATAAAAAGGTTTTAGAGATTACTAATTACATATGTTAGTGCTCTTGGCCAGGTGAAAATTCTACTACCTCCCTATTAAAATATATAATGTCGTTTGGTTTTGGTTTTGTAAATTTGATCGCTATTTTTATATTAAATATACGATGATATCGATGAAAACTATAACATTATAAAAGTACTTGTATAAAAAAATCTAACCACGTGTTTTTTATTCTTCAAATCAAAAGTTTTAAAAGTTTGAATGAATAAAATCAACATTGTCATATATTTAAATACGCAATATGTAGTATTATATCACATGCTAGAATATTCATTTCTAAATTTTCAATTGAAATTAGTCTAAAACTAGTAGTAGTTGGTAACCCGTGAGTTAGCACATGCTATTTATATTACTTATACTGTACTATATATGTACTAAGTTATTTCAAGTAGTTAAGAAAAGCTATTTCACTTTTATTAATGCATCCAAATTGAAAAAATACTAGTACTTAGAGAAATATATAGAATATACTCTGATACATTTTTATGCTGTTATTTTATTGATTTAATAATAATTCCAAGATTTTTCATGTGTCAAAATTTTTTATTTTTTTCTTGATTAAACAATTAGATATATGCAATCACAAAGTTATACTTGTTTGAAATCTCAATTATATTCTTTATATTTTAATAATTTCGAAATTTAGTCCCTCCTAGGTGGGTGGCTGAATTTATTCATTATTTCTCTTATTAATTTACGAATGTACTCTCTATTTTTAAAATATAAGTATTTGTATAATTTAAAATTTATTATAAAATATAAGCATTTCTCCAAGTACTTTTCTTATCTCAGAAAAATTATAATTATCTCATATTTAATTTGTTTCTTATTTTAATTGATTACAACTAGTTCTCATCTTAACTCTAATTTCTACTAAAACTCCAAAGAAATGCTTTTATTCGGAGAGAGATGAATCATTTTTACTATTCATCAATCGACTGACTTTGATGTCTATTGTTATCGATTTTGTTTGATCTAAATCTAACGAAATATCTATTATCTTTCACCTACTAATACCCCCCCTCTCTACGCGCTAGCATGCATATACCTAGCTAGGGTGAAAGAACAAAAGCTCGAAGCTCCCGTGCTAGCTCGTTTTTGATTGGCTCAAACTCATGTTCTGCAGACATATCAAGCCACAGAGAGCTACTTGTTAAGCTCGTTTGTACATAAGATGACTCTACTTTTATACTTAATCCTTAATTTGAAATGTGTTATCATTCTTTTTTTTATAAAAATACTCACTTTAATTTAATTTTACATGTAACACATTTAGTTCGTAGCAAAACTAATATGATAGAATCAGTTTCATTACTATCAAAACAATAAATGAACTGAATTTATCCCCAGGCATAGTAGAAAGATCTTTCTGCGTCGACACTTGTATGTACTCATGCACACGCAAGCATGCACATCGGCACGTGCGCGCAGTGCACACGTACGGGTGCATGCGTGCTAGCCCGAAACTACTGAAGTTTTCGAAGGACGACGATGTCAGCATATATGATATGTGCACTATGTTTCGTACTCTGGCCTGGATACGTGTCCACAGTACCATCCGTCTGAAATTAGCGGCCTACATCTGCATGCGCGAGCACCGCGAGTAAACAAGGTTTATGATGCATTGCTCTCTTGAGGAGAAAAGAGGGAGACGGACAGATTGAGACCGAGCGGTACGGGGAAGCATAATACAACACGCTAATTAAAAAAATACTGTGTAAAAACATAGTACTCAACACTATTTTTTAATTGTAAACACTATTAATTTATATTTAAATTTAACAGTACTTATGTTATCAGTGGATAGGTACTTGGAGTGGAGGTCAGGAAGTAGTGCTCAATTATACGGATATATCCTAAAGTCGATATAGCTTCAATTGGTAGGAGGAAGATAAATACGGATTCAACTAGACAAGTACGAACCACTCAATAGCTTGACATCCTATTCATGTATTCTTGTTTTTTTTATGTGGATTATGGTGATACCATAGATAGAGAGAAATGCTCATAATTTAGATATAATTGGTCTAATCCTATAAGACACACTCTATGGTCCCTACTCCACTATGTGGTGGTGTGCACCGCACTCATCCAACAGGGTCTCGTGTGCAACGAGTAGCCAGACACGTGGAGAGTGGAGGATGTGACGTGGTTCAACAAGACCCTCATACCACAACAAGAATAGAGGCAGTATTTGTCTTGTCACATGCCGTTTGTCTGTCAAGGTAAATATTCATCTTGTCATCCTATCGTCATGGGCACGCACGCACTGTGCTAGTAGGGGTAAGTAAGCCTACCATATTGAATAAGATAGTTAGAATATTTTAACGCGTTCAACCTCCAGGCTCTTCTCACCAAGACCGTGAGAGGAGCGTGCAAGTCCATCTAGCTTACACAGGATCATCCCCTTGTAGAGACTAGCTCGGGGTAGGAGACCCAAGTTGACTAGCTCGAAGTAGACAACCTAGGAAGATCTTACATGGGATCATCCCCTTATGGAGACTAGCCCAAGGTAGGAGACCTAGGTTGACCAGCTCGAAGTAAATGGCCTAAGTAGATCAGTCCAGGTTGGGTAGCTTAGGATGATTAGCTCGAGTATTCTAGCCCGGGCTATTTAGCTCGGACTCTAAGATAGGCATGAATCCAAGGCTCCGTACTGAGGACCTCAGGGGCAAGATCAAGACACTACATTGATGCTTTTAGAGCTCTAGGGTAGGACCCCTAGTCCCTACTTCACCAACTATAGCCCTCGGGCCTAGCTTCAGGCCATATCATGGTGACTGAGGATGGGGTCCACCTTGTTAGGGATCTAGAGGCATCAAGCGGCGGCCTTCCAATTTATTCCTGTTTAGGTCGTCTTGGGCTGGTGTAGCACTACCCACTCACTTTTTGATGGGCCGAGTGAACATGAAAGCTTCCTATCCTTGGCCTAATAGGGACATAGGGAGGTGTGCGTGTCATTTTGTTTTTCCCTGTCTTGTCCACACGTGCCCCCACTTCAAGCAAAATTCAAGTCGTGCGAGGAGAGTAGGGGGCCACCGCCTAGTTTCGCACGGCAAGTTGTGGTTTCTTATGGGTTCCCCCATAAATCGGGAATGACATTGCATCCCTTCCTTTTCTGCTCCTTTGTTTTCTCAATAGAATCCTGTTCGTGGGCGGAGGAGATTGGACCAAGCAGAGAGGCACGCCGAGAGGGCGAGCGAGCGTTAGCTGATGGAGGTTCGATGCGATGTGTCCGAACATGCAAAGGCCTGGGTGGTTTGCTTAGCTCCAATGCAAATCTTTCGACTCATTGGAGTTGCAGGCGTGCTAGTCAATTTGACCTCTAATTGATAAGGAAGACAAATAGAATTAAATCATAGAGCCAATTGGCTGATATGTCGATATGGACTCCTGCTATCAGTTGGATGTGTCGATAGAGTTAACATAGTCATCAGCTATAAATCCAATGCACTCCTGCTATTGACTAGTTGCCAATAGAGGCTATAACACTCATACATTGGTTAGAAAGTCAATGACGACATAGATAAATAATGAGGAATAAAATAAAATACTCATCGGCTGTAGAGTTGATGACGCTCTGAATAGAATATGTAATAAATGGTAGAGAGCGAGGTCCAATCTCCCCAAGGGACGAGACCTAGCGACCACCAATGATGGTACCATTAGAGCTAGCCTTGATAAATTGGACTGAACCAAGACAGTATAAGGTTAAGGCTAACGACACCAAAACAACAGAAGATAGATCAAATATACCAACGGAAGGAACAGGTGAACCTATCGGCTACTATCGGTTGTGGGTCCGATACAGGCACATAAATAAGCTCATCAGTTAGCTGAGCCGATGGAAGAAATGAAACTCGCTAGATCTCGATACCAGCTCTATTAGATACAACTTTAATAGATTGGACCTAACCGAGACAGTATAAGGTCGGATCTTACAGAACCAGATCGATCGCTAGTGGATTAATCGCTGATGATATATATATATATATATTGGCTAAAAAGCCGATACACTAGGCGTGAAGCTCTGTGTAGAGACAACTCATTGGTTGGCTACTCCGATGAAACACGGAGTAAAGACTCATCGGTTTAAGGCTCAATCTACTATCAATAGTCTAGTAGGTCAAACCTAACAGATATAGTATGAGACTGATGACAATATAAGAAGCTTGATAAGTTGATAGATCTTATACGAACGTGATATGATATATCCGATCTAAGAGATCGGACCTAACCGATGCAACCTTAGATAGAACGGATACACCAAGGTAATGGCGGGACTTAACTCTTCACTGGAGTTCAGACTTAATCGATATAGCCTCGCGTCGAGAGCCAGAACTCACCGATAAAAACCTAGATAAACTAGAATGGCGATGCACTGATATTATATTGATATGAGAAATGATTTACATGTCTCCAGTGGGTCTATATTTATACCCTAAGGTTACACGAGTACAATATGGTTACAAACAACCTTCGAACGTTACTTCCTAAATAAAAAAGGAAACTCTTTATAAGAAATTAATAAAACTAATTAAACTTTCCAATCTTATAAGATATATTTTACAAAGATACAACTACTATGACATAACTTTCACGACTTCTTCTCAGATCTGGTTTCATCTAGATAAACTTTTATTTTTGATTAAACCAAATCCATCTTCATCCGTCCGATCGGATCTTTCCCTGTATTAATCGACATCTTTCTATAAGCTGATCGACTCTTCGATCATGTCTGCAGGGGCTTACCAAATTTAGGTGTTAACATATCATCACACTTGTCTTTTTTGTCTTCCTTCATCGTCTCAATGCCTTTCACTGTTGTTGCACTCTGGAATCCTTTCCCTATCTGCTCCATCGATAACCACAGCTAGAACCACTCAGAGGTGGCGTAGATCGTAGAGACTAGATATTGTAGCTCTCTTGTCTCTCGACGGAGGATGACACAACAATAGTAAGAAGGATGGTAGTCCCCACCTAGCAAAAGAGGGCTATGGCGATTAGGCAGGCCACGTTTCCTTCCTAGCATGAGGAGCCCAACAAGGTGGTGATTTTGTGATCCTTCATCATGGTAGGGCTGGTGCCTCCCTTCTTCACCTTCTTCATCCAGGTGTTGAAAGTTTTCAACATTCATTTGATCCACCACACCCTCAACTCCATAGTCACACTAGCCATCTTCGCGCACTTGTGCAAGATGTCTATTGGTGTTATGCCCTTGGTAGACCTCTTTTGACGCTTCTCTGTGCTGAGGTTGTTTGAGAACAAGAAGCTTGAGACTGACGAACTAGAGGTGTTGGGGTGCTGTGGGTTCTTGCCATGTGAAGGCACCGACAACATGTACATTTCCCACATGCTAAAGAATAAGTGGTAGGAATGGCACTAGGACTTGGTGTGCCGAAGAACAACCACCTGTGTCTCCCCACATTGACCATGAAGGCGCATAAGGAAATTTGGGAGGGGGCACCCTCAACCGATGTTCGGATAGGCTTGGTGTTGGCATGCATTGCTAGCTTGCATGCGGTGGGGGTCACCTCGATAATGGTGGTTCTTAACTTCATGAGCCGCTGTATCACTCTACTCTAAGAGGAGGTGCATGTCGCATGGATGTACACCGATTCGTATGACCTCACTCGGACTTACGTCAAGGCAATGGGGACCCTTAATGCAAAGGCAATGAAAGCCCTAGTTAAGGTACTGATGCCCATCAGTGCTAACGCTGATCTTCATCTCCCTTAGGATGACTTACGCTCTACCATGACGCAAATTGCATGGCCATCCTGGCCTTGTTCCTAGCGTTTGATGCGTAGGGCCTTAAGCCTGAGTCTACTTTGCCTGCCCTGGGAGGAATTCGCATCCGCGAGGATGACATGCTAGCGCAACGACGGTCGACCATGAGGGTTTGACTTTGCAGAGAGGTGCCGACCAATATGAGGGTTCGTGCTGACCCAAATCTGGCTAGGGCTAGCGGCCCAATGATTGGAAGAGGAGGGAAAAGAGACCTATGCCCCTAGGCTCACCCCCACCTTTACCGCGGCCTCTGCCATTTCTGACGGGCACACATGCTGGAAGCGCTAGGGACCCGAAAAGGGTCCCGATGTAGTCATAGAGCGGGCATACACCCCTCCCATACTAGCAAAGAGTGCAAAGCCATCACTGTGAGGTCCCAAGAGATTGTGGCCTTAGTGGTAGTGAAAGGGGTTGTCCACCACATAAACATGACCTTCCCTTTTTTTTTTCTCTCTTCTCTTCCTTTTTTTTGACATTGGTATCTTATTTTTCTAGCTCGGTCAATAAGACCTGGGCCATCGAACCGAAGGACGGGGCCATCGAGCCAAAGAGGGAGGTTGCAGAAAAGGCCCTATGATGAGTACCTGGGCTTGAGTCTAGGCAGGGAGAGGTCGAGCACAAGCTAGCTGCCCCTAAAGTCAAAGCAGAGGCTATGGTGGTTGAAGATGTTGTAGTCGTGGTAGAAGGGAATCCAACCATTGCAGCCAACGCTACTATGTTTGGTGGGGCAGTGGCCTCAATGGGGTTCATCGAGCTCAGGGACCTTGCCCTCGTGCCATTCCGAGCCTCCCCTTGTGCCGAGCTGATTTAGGGATCTTACCCCAACATGCTTGATGCTACGGAGGCTGTTGTGGTGCAGCTGAAGATGGTGGCCATGGAAGACAAGGCAAACCTCGAGAGCTAGTGCCACATGCTCAAGGCAAAATGCGACTGACTGCAGGAAGGATTCTTGTTGCTTAAGGCCTAAGTTGAGAGGGCCTAGGTCTCCAACGAGTTGAAATGCAACAAGATCAAGGTGGAATGGGAGGCCCTCCAAGAGGTGCATGCCGTGGCCATTGTCACATAGGAGGAGGCCAATGCCACGATTGAATGATCGAAAGAGATCATATGGCTAGCCATAGAGCAAGAGCTCTGAGCTGCCGCGTGCGAGGAGTGGGTCAAGGCGAAGAAGCATGAGTTGGTGCTCTAGGAGGTTGACATCGCATATCACACGCAAGTCATCCAAGAGGTGAAGGTCGAGATTAAGCGTCGCGCTGCCACCCTCAAGCATATGCGAAAGCAGCTCGACCTTTGTGCCAACAAGGCAAACGCCCATGAGGTCATGCTTGATTCTCAAGAGTGCAATGTGACATAGGTTAACACTGAACTTGACTAGTAGACCACCATTCTTCATCGCATGAAGGAAGATTTGGAGGCTTGAGAGGCGAGACTTGTAGCTGCATCGGAAGGGCCACATCATCAATAGGGCAGGCACCGCTCATCGCCAGTGCCCCCAAGGGGAGGGCTCTCACCGAGATCATGAAGACCTCTTTCGAGGAGTTGTAAGGTATGGTGAGGAGGGCTGGATTTGACCCCGTCATCATTAGCACAAGGTTCTGACTCCCAGGATACTTTGCTCTCAAGTTTTCCTAGATCGTGAATAGATTCGCGAGGCTGCATCGAGTCATCCAGGTAAAAGTGGCTTGAGAGGGACATGGGCTGGCATAGAACATGTTAGAGTACATCCTTACTACCTACCGCCAGCGTGACTCAAACTTTGACTTGGAGCCACCGCGTCGAGGTCTCTTGGATGGAGTAGGTGAAGAAGCATGGGCCATCGTCCATGATGTCACCACCGAGGTCGTCGATTACTTCAATCTTGTACCCAACACCTCCAACAATGATGGAGATGATGAGGTCATCGATAGCTTGAGCGGCAACATGGGCTCAATCTGACGTAGCGTCCTTGTATCTTCTTTTTTACAACATTAGAATTTTTTTAGTTTTTGTAATTTATGTACTAAACAAACTTAAATGCACTTATCTCTTTTGTGAGTATTGAGTTTTGTAGCAAAGGGATTATTTTTTAGTAGACGCCATGACCCACGAAGATCATGGTTTTAATAGTAGCCTAACAACATCGCTTGGTCCTTCTACTCGTGAGCTTTAGCCAGAGTCTAGGTCTTAGACATAGGTCACATATTGCAGGGACACATGCCAGCTCCTAGGTGCACACTGATCTCCAACATTAAGACCTATGAATTAGGAAAAAAGTTATAGTGTTGCCTATTTGTAAGCAAGTAAACTCCATGGTTTCATTCTTCACCGCACACATGACTAGCTAGACTGGATGCTGCAACCCACATCCAAGGTCTAGGTTACCCTAATAACTCTTTGAGTTAGTAGGATGGCCTGAGAACCTCGGAGCTCAGTGACACCCACGGTATGGCTTGTTAATTTGAACACAACTGAGAGGTTCTCGGATACCAAGTTAGCGCGAGCACCCATAGCCTGATCTAAAATGTGCACGTCTGAGGTGAAGAGGGATGTGGGTTATCTTACCAAGATCTCATAAGAGAAAATGCGATGAAAATTCATGGAAATTTACATGTTTTAAATTGTATTTACATGATGGTGGCGTAGACACTGAGTAGCAGCCCCCGACCGACCTAGGTATGGATGGAGACCTACCCTAGTTAGCCCAAACTTATCCACTTTCTCATATTGTTTAGAGATAGAATTCGCACAAGTGTTTGAAGTTCTAATGATTGGGAAGCTAGGTCCCATCCTCTGTTGCCAACCATGTGCAACGTGGTTGAGGGAGACCGATCACTAGGAAAGGGCCCTCCTATATAAGGGAAAGTTTGTTATTTCTGGCCCATGTGAGGACGCAACAAAGCACAAGATCCTCGACCTCCAATGACTAGGGCCAGACATGACACTAATGATAGCACCTCAAGCTTTTCTAGTATCAAACAGCTTTGGTGCTGTAGACGAGGAAGAAATAGGTTTTCCCAGTTGCATGGCTCAGCATAGTTCTGTTCGCCCAAGGTATAGCGGGGAACTCGTTGATCCAGCCCGCACCATGCTTCTTGAGGTAGTTATAGTTGCATGTCTTGAGCCTCTTCAAGATTTTTGCATTGGCACGCTCAACCTGGCTATTGCTTGTCGGGTGTGTGACTGAGGCAAAGCATAGCTTGATCCTGAGGTCTTCATAATATTGCCTAAAGAGGGAGCTCGTGAATTACACCCCGTTATCGGTGATGATCCGATTAGGGTCGCTGAAGCGGCTTGTGAGACCATGTATGAACTTGAGTGCAGAGTGCTGGTCCACCTTGATGGCTAAGAACACCTCGAGTCATTAGATGAATTTGCCAATGATGATATAGAGGTATTCATATCCCCCAACAGTCTGAGGAAATGACCTAAGGATGTCGAGCCCTCAAATTGTGAATGGCCAAGACAAAGGGATAGTTTGTAGAGCTTGTCTCAGTTGGTGTATTTGCTTTGTATAGAATTGGCACGCCTTGTAGTGGCGCACTAGCTTGGCGACATCTTGAAAGGCTGCCAACCAATAAAACCCATGCCAGAAGGCTTTTTCGACCATCATGTGGGATGATGCATGGCTACCACACTTGCCCTCGTGGATATCAGCGAGTAGCTCACTGCCTTCCTCCTAAGTGATGCATTTTAAGAGTACGTCATTCGTGCTACACCGGTAGAGGTCCCTATCTACCAAGACATACCGTTTTGCTTGGGACATGATCCGCTCAGTGGCATCATCATCATTAGGAAGAATATTTTCTTTCTATAACCCAAGTAATTCATCCATCCATAAGGGCTCTTGAGAACTACCAGTAAGCACAGTGTGCTCGCTGAGCGGCAACCCTTTGATGAGATCTCTCACTGAAGCGGTCACCTAGGTCCTTTCTCCTTGGCGCGATGTTTCTCTCATCTTGGTTGGCTACCGAGACGGAAGGTTGTATGAGCTTTTCTTGGAATATCTCGAGCAGAATGGGAGCCTAGGAGGATGCGATGAGAGATAGCTCATCGGCGAGCATATTGTCTCGCCAAGACACATGCCTCAACTCGAGGCTATTAAAATGCTGCTCCATCTTCCTTACTTTGTCAACATACATAGCCATCTAGGGTTCTGAGCATTGTTACTCCTTCAATACTTAATTGACAATAAGCTAGGAGTCATCTTTCACTAGCAAACGTCATATTCCAAGGCCTACCACGACCCTAAGGCCAGCTAGCATCCCTTCATATTCTGCTATATTGGTGGTGGTGCGAAAATCTACCTACACTACATACTTGAGAGCCTCTCCGATTGGCAATGTTAACACCATGCTAGTCCTCACTCCCTAGAGCATGAGGGTGCTGCTAAAGTGCATGACCCTAGGATGATCATAAGCCTAAGGCTCCGTGCCAAGGGCCCTAGGGATAAAACCTTGAGGATTTGAGGCCGCTACCTTAATGCCTTTAGATCTTTGGGATGGGACCCTTATCCCTACTTCATCAATAGATATTGTGTATAAATCATATCTTATGCAAGAAATGATTTCTCTTCTTTCTTCATATTTACTCATTTGTCATAAGTTATTTAATTCTATATATCAATTCATTTAATTTTATGGATACTATCCTAATCATTGTATTGTAAATACCCTAAAAGCAATAGGAGTAGTGGAGTGGATGCTAAAATTCTGACACTTTGGACCGCCATAAAAACTTATTTGAAGAATGGATCTGCAAGAAAAACTTCAAAAAAAGGTACTTGACCTCAGCACTATTATCTTTGGTGCTAAATTATAATATCTCGGTGTGATATACTTTTGCGTTGAGAACGTTGGCATATGATTATAGAGTAATGCCGCTAACTCTGACTTCACATATAATATTAAACCTAAGTAATATGGTAGTACGGTGGTGCGGGCGTCTACCCTTTGAGGCATCAGGTTTGATTCCTAGGAGCAATGGACACTTAATTTTTTCACCTTTCTTTTCTTTTCTCTTTTTGGGTAGGAGGGACGGAGCAATGGCTTAAGCCCCACACGTGGCAAAGAAAATCAATGAAACAAGGGTAAATTTTACCTAAAATAGATAATTTAAAATTATATGGTTCAGTCTTACTCTTAGAATCCTGCTGCTGCCACTGGATATAAATACATTTTTCGCCTTTCTTTTTTTTCAGTAGGTTTTTCCCCATGGTAGAAGTATATTTTTAAAAGCAAATGTAATTTTTCGAGCCAATACATATTTGAATTTTAATTATACCTACTGTTGAGAAAAAATGTTTTTCTTTTCTAGCAGTTTTTTCCTAGCGGTTGAAGTACAATTTTAAAAGCTAACATATGACCAGACGAGTCGAACCCGCGAAGTTGGCATGGAATGAGGGTCATCTCACCACCAGGCTACTCGTGAAGCACATTCATCTTTTATAGTGTGAGGTCAGTGCCAACAGTACCACTGGTGCTAACCTGGATTGTGTGCCTATACTCGGCGGCAAAGTTCTCAGCGTCCAAGACTGTAACGCTGTTATCGGGTTTATTTTTAGTTAAAGATTTTTCGGGTCTATTCTATACATAAGTTTCAAAAAATGCCAAAGTGTCAAAATCTCGGGGTGTGGACGACCTGGAAGCATGGCAAGAGAGTCTGAACGCTTTAGATGGCAAAGGGAATTCCGTGGTGAGGAATGTCAAAAAGGACGGGGAGGAGGGATAGCTGGACGCATCATGCATCAACTAGCTGGGCTCTGAGAGCGAGCGAGCGAGAACGCGCGAGGCGCTTGTGATCGTTAACGCATTTACGTGCGTGCCTGCGGTTTCTCCCTTGCATCGTGGGGGAATAAATGTACCTGTTGCCATCGCGCCACCACCAGCGTTTGTCTTGTCGGCCGCGCCGCCGACGTCCACTTCCCATTTAGCTCCATTTGCTCTGGCCAACATGTAGGCATGTAGCTAACTGAAGTAGTGCTAGTAGCAAGTTGTGATCAATGACCAGTAACTGGAAGCCTTGCACGTTTAACACTCTCGTTTAGCTTTGGAGAACGTACGTATGCACCTAGGCTTAGTTGCAGGCGTCAGTGAGTTCACAATCACTCAATCAAATATGATAATTATGTAATGCAAGCTGGGAGATGAGATCAGATAATCAGATCAGCACGGCCGCTGCATGGGAAAACTAAAGATCAAGGAAGAAAGATGGTGAGAGAAGGCAAGTCACCGAGACACCAGCTACGTACTACTACATTATTACGTTTGTAGAGTTTTTCTTTCTTGGTGCCCACATTTGTCGATTAGCACGTACTGAATGAATCTCAAGCTTTATATAAAAGTATGATCGTTAACGCAGAGAATTAAATAGACGGCTCAGCTTTCTGAAGGAAGCTGTTCTCAAAGTGAAGAAAAGCCGATTCCCTTTCTTAGTTTCTCCCCGATGCAAAGGAAAAGCGTCCTCTTGCATATGCATCCTGCTTTGTCTTGGTCTGCCGATTGGACGGCC
The DNA here is from genome assembly GCA_030770085.1 of Oryza coarctata. Lineage (NCBI taxonomy): Eukaryota > Viridiplantae > Streptophyta > Magnoliopsida > Poales > Poaceae > Oryza > Oryza coarctata. Next base: position 16,004,489 of record CM061471.1, read on the forward strand.
GGCCGAAACAATTATCAGCATCTGCCCCGTCACATCAACCATACGTGAAACTGATGCGATGTCTGAACATTAAACAAACCAAACCTACCATGTTGATAGAGCAATATAATGAGAAATTGTAAGTGCATGATCATTACCAAAACAGGTGAAATTCAGAGGGAGAAAATTTAGGAGAAGGTTGCAGGTAGCGTCACCAAAACCACCAAATAAACGACATCTCTGCAACTGGGAATTTCTTACCAAAGTGAGGCGTGCGTACGTGTGTTTCTTTGACTGCTGGTGGCGGCACGCTGCCGCGTAAAGATGCTCTGAGTCGATTAATGCTAATAATTAATAGTATAGAGCAAATTAATTAGGGATTTTCTATTATTATTTAAAAAACCTCCTACAACCTTACAAATTTTAATTTTAAGATTCGTAATAATTTTATCTTATCCTCTTATCTTCGTCGTTTACTCGTTCTTCATGACGCTATCTTATTCTCCTCGATACCCATCGCACCGCTCAACCTTCCTTGCCTAGCGCACCACCGCCTAGCCTCACCGGCTAGCTGAAAAGCATCAACGACGCTAGTGAGGCCCTACTAACCAGCATCCTCTCTCCTTCCTTACCCCTTCTCATCCTCCTCAAGCTAGAGACACCAAGATGTCCTTATCACTCATCTTCTCTGTCTTCGATGATCACACCATCGGATCCACTACTCCTAGATGTCGTCTCCTAACCACTACTTCGTTTTGCCCTCACTATCAACGTCGGCCACTGCCCTCCTCCATCCCCGTGACACTGTCGCTAGCGTCTCGCCGCCCTCTCGTGTCCATCGTCCATCGCTAGGCCGTAACCTCTCACGACCATCCCTCAAAGTCTGATGATCTCCTCTCTCTTCTCCCCTACTTACTCTCACATCTACTCTAACCCCAAAACTCTAAACCCTAACTCGTCATGTCATCATTGGTCATCGAAGCTTCGCCAAAGCTAAATAAGGAGCTAGGATTATCGAAGCATCAATCGCAAATCAAACCTTAAAATTAAAAATTAGCAATTAGGTTGCACGCTTGCCCTCTATATTAATGTATATGCCCCTTGTGTGAGACACGCGATATGATTAAGTTCTTGACGAAGATAATTATGATTAAATACATCCAGTACGTCTCCAACTCCAAGCATATCCATTCCATGGTGTACGCGGCATAAGCGATGCGCCGGCGCGTGCAATTAGCTGCGACGAACTGGGAATGGAATCATGGGCCTGACTAAAAACTGTCTGTTACTGCACAAAAGTCAGCATCACACGGATGGCTGATTGGGACGCCGTGTCTGTCCAAGTCTTCTTCCTGCTACTACTTGCCACACAAGTGACACAACCTGTAAAGTTATAGCCTTGATGTGCCCTAAACCTTAACAAAATGAGCTGGTCTCCGCAGGTGTGTAGTATTAGTTTAGTATTACCTGTTTAATTAAACCTAGCAGTCACAAAGACGCAAGGGAGACGTGTGGCCTATGTCATCTGATCATCTGAGTGAGGATGTAAAACCTGGCCTTTCATGCTCTCTGGATGTTCAACAATTTCGCCTGCAGTTTAATTAGTTCTGTGTTGTGGGCAACAAGATCTCGATAATAGCTACTGTTCGATGTGCGTACCTGCTACTAAATCGGCTATACCTTTACCGAAGAATTGGATGGTCAGTTCTACGTTGCAGATGTGGTATGAATGTGATAGATCGGCTAACTGTTTGACCCAAATTCGAGCATAGGATAAGCTGCGTCTGTTTGCACACCGGCAGTGCAAGATGTTCAGAGTGCACAGAGGTTCAACGCGGAGGCAGGATGCGGCATGGGCTGCACGAGCAAATGAGGTTGATTTCAACGGACGGAGTGCACTCTGCTTGGCCTGAACTCTGAGAGACGGGAGAAAAACATGGAACCCTGTTTGTCGGCAACAACAGTTCAAGTGCAGACTGCAGAGCAACATGGTTGAGTCTGAAAAATGCATTGGATGTATCTTCCATGGCGTAATTTGTGTTTGGTCAGTGCTGCTTGGAACACTGGCACATCCAAGTTGGAAGAGAAAACCGAGCGATACTTAGAACTTAACGTACTCCCACATTTCCGTAGAAAAAAGGTGAGCGTCGAAATGGACAGTTCCACTCGCACTTATAAGGTAAGAATAACATAACTTATTGCAAGATTCTCTGATGAACAACAGTTCAATATCTTGCACAAATCGAGGTAATTACCCTGGTTTTAAACAAGCTTACATCGTACTCTTTTGAAAAATCAATTAGATACAACTCATGCAACACAGCATACGAACATGGACGAGTAGACATGCTTGGAAAGAGATTCAAGGTCTAGCTCTAGACAGCAGGGCCAGACCCTCTAGGCAACCTAACCATTGTCCGAGCCCTGAGTTAAGGCCTACTAGAAAACTTGGCCCCTTGCATTTCGTTTTGAAAATACTTCAATATCTGGTGTTCATTAAAATGTTCCAAAATGATATTTAATAATGTTCACCTTTCATACTAACAAATTAAGTACACTGCCAACGTGTGGATCATGCTTCCATTTAAAAAACTTAAAACAAAAGACAACAAATATAACTATATAAGTCAACATCGAGGCACAAAGAAGAATTGCATCAATGTTTGGCCATTTGGAATTTCATGCTCTCAAGCCCCTGCGGGATGGCTGAGACTTCAGGCTTGACAACCATTTGTGATCAGCATACTGCTGCCACAGTTTCAGTGAAAAATGCAAAACTACCAGGTATAGTAAACCAGATGCAGTGATTTACATTTTTATGGTCAATTTCACCCTAAAAATATCCTAAATTGACATGTGCATAAATAGTTTGCAATGTATGGTTGACATTTACATATGCTAAATCACTATGTAGAGTAAGAGGAATTTGATCTTTAGTATTTAAATCCACCCAATTGAGTAACCTTGCAGGAGTACTATCTTCCATGTTCTCATTGCCCTGTTGACTGCAAGCAAGTAGAAGGAAAGTAAGGGTTGAAAGAAATTAAATAGAAAAGGTGCCATGGATGTTAGCTTAAAAGATGAATCAAGTAGAGCCTAAATAATTCAAGCAACAAAACAAAAAAGTTGAGTGCCATGTAATCAATCCCTCCTAATCCTATTATCCATGGATAATATAACTTGAACATGGTAACTACAAAACAATCGCATGCCAATGCAGAGGAAGAACAGAAATATGCAACTCCATGTATCCTTTGTGAAGACAGTACCACAATAACACAGCTTGACAATTGACAATTGCCAAGTTCCATTCACAGTGATGAGCAGGCATCGCTACATTAGAGGTTGGATAAATAATTCAGGCAACAAAAAAAAGTGAGTTATTTACCAGATGAATAATAATTGCACAGAGTTTAGAGTATTATATATGAAAAGAAGTTAAACACTATAACATGATGTCTATTGAACGCCTCCATATTTTCTTTTTCAGAAAAAGGTACTGAAGAATTGTTGACCTACATGATATTAGGGCTAAGAAATCTGTTATATTTGTCTTCCAACGCCTGAGTAAGTCCCAGTGGAAAAGGGAAATAAATGGTTGCACCCCTGCAAATGTATAAGGTTATTTGCCTCTTGAATACTGTAAAAGAATATGTGAAGTGGAACTAATTTGCCACTGAACTTGGAACTAAACACTGCAGACTGGAAAATGCGTACCTTTCAATAATAGCTTATTGAACAAATTATTGTAGTACTTTATGCCTTGTGTTGACTCCACCCCTCAGACTTCCATCTGCCGTGACAGTGAATTTTCAATGTTTGCTGTTATTAACTTGGAGTATGAAAGATATGTGAATTCTTGTACTACTTCAGAACAAAAAGACAGATCAGCTTCAGTTAAGCCAGAGCTCTCTGTTGATAGTTCTGTAACAGTGCATTGTATTAGGTCTGAAATGCACGGTCTTCAATAGGTCTAAAAGATATGGCCACTCACTTGGAAATTGGAAGGACTCTTGTCCATGAGATGGAGAACCTGTATGCATCCATTCCCATATTCTTCATGATTCACACATCTTCCTGCATTGTTTTTGCAAATCCCTCTGGATGAGAACTAAATTGTTTTTTTAAAAAAAGGTTAGGACTAAAATCTGAAGAGATTGTGATAAAAAAAAAAGCATCTCCTAGCTGTAGTAGAACAACCTAACACGACTCAGAGTGTACTTTTAATTACAATCCTTACGAAATATCAATTAAAAAGGCATGATTATAACTTAAAAATGTAACTGCTAATACCTTGTAGAGATGGTAGGAATCCCAACCTACATCCCCATTGCTTCTATCCACAATCTTATCTGCCAAATCAGAGAATTGTCAATCCAAAAAAGATGTGTCTTTGTCTGATGTTTTCTTGTCATTTACATCAATCATGTGCTCAAGTTACCCCTGATTTCTATATTGCCCTTTAGACTATTCAGTATAGATTACATTCTAGGTAAGACAAGAATATCAACAGCCTTTTTTGTAAACAGCGTGCAGGATATACGTGGACAAAAAGCAATTTGAGAAGACGGCAACTGTTTGACTAATTGTTTTAATTGGGATGATGGTTTTTTGAAAAACGATATGATTGGATTACTTGGTCAAGATACACACTGAGCTGTCACAGGAAGAGTAAAATCTTTCTCACAACAAAGATATGACCATTGGAAAAGGATAGGATGGTCTAGTTGCATAAAAAACTCACCAACATGGACAGCCATATGTTAGACTATTTGTCATATTTCGGACAACAATAGACATGCATGTTTTTTCAGATACTACTATGATATCATATGTGTCATCTTCAGCTACCCACTACACCTACAGTTGTAGCAACCCCTACAGTTGAAGCAAACTAAGCTGCCATTTAATATTTCTGAACAATGGATGAATCTTTCTGAATTCTGAGAGTGAAAGCAAGTGAAGAGGATTCACAGAAAAATCGCTTTACACTATCGAGCGAAACTAATTTTGATCACTGAGACTGGAGCAAGAGACAATCAAGGAGACATTTATTACCATGCAAAAAGCACCAAGAACACCAAAAGAAATTCCCTTGTTTCTTCATTGTCGATGGAAATTAATCACCTGCGGCGTGAAGACGTAGGGGACCGGGGAAGGAGCTCACGCATCACAGCGTCCGGTGGCGCTGTCCTCGGCCAAGCCCTTTGCTGCACGGCCGGCGGCCTCCGTCTGAGCTCCCCTCCGTGGCGCGGCTTGGGGAGAGAGGCGGCCGGCGGATCCGGACTCCCCGATGGTGGATCTGGAGGCCCGCCGCCGTCGCCACGCCTCCTCAATGATGCATCATAAGCAGAAATGAGCACTTGGCACATTAGTTTATTAGCTGAGTGAGTCACTGAGCGCTGACATTGAGGAACAGGAAGATGAGAGCAGAAAGGAGGGATGCAAAATACAGACCATCCAGGCGGCGGCGAGGCGAGAGAGGAAGAGGCCGAGCTGCGCATCAGGTTCGGGAGCGGATGCAGCGAGACGCAGAGAATGAAACACGATCATTTTAGCCAGGGATCCTCGGTGGGGGAATCAAAGGGCGTCCGGCGGAGACGAGCGCGGCGATGGACGTGATTTACTCCCCTATCCCCGCGCGCCTCAACCGAGCTCCTCGCCCCATCCAGCGACTAGGAGGAGGGGACGGCGGCGGAGAGAGCGGCGGGCAGGATCTGCGCTTCCCCCGGCGCTCGAGGAGCCCCGTTGCCGTGCCGCCGCCAAGCTTGAGGGGAGAGGCGGCGGCGTCGTCGGAACTCGTCGCCGCCACCGAGCTCCTCGCCCCATCCAGCGACTATGAGGATGGAACGGCGACGGACAGGGCGGCGCGCCGGCGCATGCGAGGCGATAGAGGAGGAGGATGGACGGGAGAGGATGGCAGTGGAGGAAAGGCCCGCCGCCGTCGAGCTCGTTCCTCCACGGCAAGCCCGTCCTCGCACGCCGACCTGCCGAGCTATTGCCGTATCCTCGAGACGCGCCGTAACGAGCCGGAGAGGGGAGGAGGAGAGGAGGGGCGCCGGCCGCGGGAGGAGAGGGGAGGCGGCGGCGAGGCGAGGGAGGAGGCCGAGGATGGCCGGGTCACAGGTAGGGATTAAGCTCTTTTTCCAAAAAATCCCTCAAACTTCGTATATTACAACGAACTTCACCTCAGCGATCTCTTACCGTCGATTCGCGATCCGACGGCTGCAGGAGAGAGACGAACGCTGGAATAGCACGGCGCCACGTGGAGGGGTTATTTGCACGCGAATCCTCACAGAATTCGATATTTAGATAATATACAGCGAAAATGCTATCTCGCGTACGTGCGCCGCCACCGCAACTCGCGCACCGCTCGCCCACCCTACAAGCCCACACGGCCACACTACTGCAGCTAGCGTGCGAGACAGCTGACGTATCACATGATTAACGCTAAGCGTAGTGCTTAGCATTCTTAATTAATTTTTAAAATAAAATAACAAATTAATAGTTGATTGGAAGTTTTAAAACATGAATTAGAAGTTTCAATTTTCTAGTTTCAATGTTGTAGTTGGAAGTTTCAAATTTTAAATTGAAAGTTTTAAATTTTGGATAGAGTTTTTAAAATTTTGAGTTGAAAGTTTCAAATTTTGGTTAGTTTTTTTAACATTTTGAGTTGAAAGTTTTAAAATTCGAGTTGAAAGTTCTAAAAATCGAATTGAAAATTTTAAAATTCAAGTTGAAAGTTTTGAAAATTGAATTGAAAGATTCGAATTTTGATTGGTTTTTTAAATTTTGACTTCCAAGTTTGAAATTTTTCAGTAGACAGTATTTTTTTCCAAATTTCAACTGACACTTTCGGTTAAGAAAAAAAGGCCACTAGCGAAGGAACAGGCGCGAGCTGCGAACAAACAGCGTCGGCGCATGGCCGTCTCGGTCGCGGGCGCCGGCGCGTCGCCTCGTACTCCGAGTTAGCGCAAGGGAAAAAGGAGCCGATGGCGTGGGCTTTTGTGCGCCGGAACCGTACGCGCTGCACGAAGCCGCGCCAAATAGCTGTGCGCATTATACAGTGCCAATTTTCACCATGAGGCCCAAACTAGGCTAGGCTGTATGGGCCTAGGTCCATTGCTGATTCCATCCCAAGCCCTAGAGTACGGAGCATTAAAAGAACACTGGGCCTAGAACTGAAGATATCACACCTGGTACGGGCCAGGCCACATGGCCCAGGAACATTGAAATGGCATGATGGCTTTGTCAAACTAGGAAGGAAAAAGTCCATTTTGTTTGACTGAACTGTGGACCAAGTGTAATTCGTGTTCCTCGATCACAAAACTGAAACTGAGTATAGAAGCTTCCTTAATTGTTAAAACTAGGTTAATTGATCTCCCTCAACTGTTTTAAAGAGATTTTAGCTAGTATTCAACATAGCACTTAATGGCACTAAAAGGAAAATAAAAAACAAAAACAACAATAAGACTCACATATCAATGGAGTTAAAAAATTTTAAAAACAAAAATGTAGGGCTCACGTGTTAGGACAGACTGTATATGGGGCCTACATGTCTTCCTCCTCTCTCTCCCCCTTTTCTCTCATCTTCCTCCTGGTCGACGATGACCACTCTCAATGGAGGAGCCATGAAAGTGAGGGGGGAGGAGATGGGGCTCTGCTTGGTGTCGTACCTTCTCAGCATATGGCGCCACGGCAGCTGCTCTATCCTTCTAGCATGTGGCATCACTTCGTCCATCTCTTATGTCTTCTCCACCTCAACAGTCCTTGGTGGCGGCTCCTACTCCTCCTCTCATTCCTATATCTTCTATCAAAAGGAATCAAGCATGTAAGATCATCCTCATTAAAAACTATCACCATGACTGTCAGCTTGACCTACTACTACATGTTGTCTCCCATCGTCCCACTATGCCACCGGCTTCATCCTACTTAGGTGAGGACTCCCTTTCAACCTTCTCTCATGTTTTGCTACAACAGATGTCTACCATGGGCCCATAGCCACTCCTTCGCTCTAAGATCCATTCCACACTGCCAACCTCACTCACACCTCCTCAACTCTCCCAACATCAAAATTGAGTTTTCCGTTATTGAAAACATGTGATGACACCCTTGGAAGGTGGAGATCTTGACCAGAGCTCGCCGTCATCTGTTCTCTCTCCATTGGGACTGAGCCCTTGATGGCCGCATTTTATTGTTTTCGTTGTCTTTCTTGCTGGCAGACACCACCCGTGGATGAGCCAAGTCGTGGGACACGCTTAGCTACCACTATACCCACCTTTTCATTGCTGGAGTGTCGATGCCCAAGCCCCATCTCCTCTATCCTCCCTCTCTTTGTGCTTTGATGGACTCAGCCTTCCACAATGGTGATAGTGAAACTATGAAAGAGGAGGTAGTGTCGTACCTTAAGGAGCACGTGATAGCGGCCATCGGCTGGTATGCATCAAATCGGGTTAGGGGTGAAGCTAGGGCTTAGGAGAAAGACATTGAGAGAGAGATAGGGGTGGCTAAGAAGATTGAGTTCTATTGGCATGTGAGTCTTACTTAATTATGTGTTAAATTTATTTTAGAGCGAGTAAAAGGAGAAAGAATTTCACTGTTTTTTCCTACTGTAATGTCTATCTAAACGCCACGCCACATAGCTAGAACGAATACTAGTTCAATATGCTAGTAGGTATCATATAGGATTAAACTGTTATCCAAACTAGAATATAAATTAATCCAATTTTAATAGGAAGCCTACATATTTAGTTTGTAAAGGGATGCAAATTAGAATTAGACTCAGGCTATAGTGACAGAGATAAAATGTAACTTTTTTTTCAATTGGGAACAGTACTAACTTGAATGGATGGCCCATAAATCATACAGTAACGGTCAACCGTTAACCGTACGCTAAGCGACTTGCATGACGTCATCTACAGCAAAGTCTCTGTATTAATTCAGTGCTACATTTCACATCATGGTTACCCCCACCACGAAGGCACGACATAAAGAATCAAATTAGAACCTGATGCTCACAATCGATCTAAACAGCCTCCATGTGAATTTTTTGTTAGATCTCTTCAGTGGCGGACGCAAGATTTTAAAGAGGAGGTGCGGAGTTGTCGAGTCATTGTTCCATATATAAAACTAAAGCTTTATAGTAGCAAAAGCAATGTGATTGTTTTGTTGCTAGAGCAAATAAAAAACATTGTACAGAAACATTACAAAATAGCTCAGGGAAAATTAAAATGCTCTTGGAAGGCAGATACTATGGCTTCACCACAAAATTATGGTTTTACTTTCTTCAATTCCATAGTGGTTTCTGCTATACCATCTATAATTTTTTACTGCTCTAAAGCATAAATTTACGGACATTTGATCACACTACCGTCTCTTAACGTATTTCAAATTTACTAGAATATGAGTAGGGAATCTAGGAAAATACATGATGCGAACACACTCCAACCTCTTGAGCCACGCAATTGCTTATCCACTCCAGTGGCTTGTTGATTAGCTGCTTGTGCTCGCCACGACCAAGAGCAGCGCGGCAGCCATTGTCCCAAGCCCCAGCAGTATGTTTGGTGCGCTGATCGTAAGACCCCAGCAAGGCATAAGACAGGAGCCCAGCCCAACAAGGAGATTTAAGGTCACGACTCGCGAAGCGAGGAGTTTCTGTTGGTCTGCTCGAGCTGTTTTCTATGAGCTGTACTGTGACTTTAGGCTAAAGAATGGCTGTTTTGACCCATCTAATGATATATACAGGTATTATACCTATTAAATCAAAGAGTATTTGCCAACAATTTTAGGGTACAACTGTACCCCATGTCCCATGCTAGTTCTGCCCCTGGATCTCTTGACGCAGCAATTCTATTATCTGGTCTTTAACCTTACCAGCATGCATGCCTCTAATAATCCAAAGCAGCATAGGAAACCTACTTAATCATTTGGCCCATGATGTTTGCTTTGTAATATATTCCCTCCCCACTAGCAACATCTACCGTTTAAAATTTCAATCAAAATATAGTAACTTATTTTTCTATTTTCTTATGTTAATTAATTATAATTATCTTTTTATTTAATTCTTCACTCACTTTTTTAGCTTAACCAATCATAACATCATTTATTTAATTTTATCTTAATCCTTAATCTCTATAAAAAATCAAAAATACCTATATATATTTTGGTATGGAGATAATTTTTAAAAAAAATCAATTGAGTCACAAGATACTATCGATGCGGAAATTGATCTAGGAAGAAGGCACGCCGATAGAGAGGTGTGTTTGTCGATAGAGATATGATGCGATGTGTCTGCACACGCGAAGGCGTAAAAGATATTCTTAGCTCTAGTACAAGTCCTAAACTTTATGGTTTACAGGCGTGCTAATCAATTTAACACAAGAGATAGGGGTAATTAGGTCGATGAGCCAATCGACCGATAGACTGATACAACCCTGCTATCAGCTAGTTGCTGATAGAGGAGGATGTAGCACTTATATATTGGCTAAATAACCGATGACGGCATAGACAAATAGCGAGAAATAAAATAAAATACATATCGGATATAGAGCTGATGACGCTCTGAATAAAATAGATAATAAGTAATAAGAGCGAAGCCTGATCTTTCGAAGAGACGAGACCTAGCGATCACCAATGATCATATCGTTGGAGCCAACCTTAATAGATTGGATAGAACCAAGATAGTGTAAGGCTGAAGTTAACAACACCGAAAACAGTAGAAGCTAGATCGATTGTGTCGATAGAAGGAATGGATAAACTCATCAACTAGCTACGATATAAATAGGTAAACTCATCGGCTACCCGAGCTGATGTGAGGAAAAAGCCCGCTAGATTACGATACTAGCTCTATTAAACACAACCTTAATAGATCGGACCTAGATCTATTAGAATCAGATCGATCGCTAGCAGATTAACTATGGACAATCCCTATATATCGGCTAAAAAGTCAATACGTTAGGCTTGAAGTTTAGTGTAAACTTAATTCATCGGTTTGTTACTCCGATGAAACGTCGTGTAAAGACTCATTGATTTAAGACTCAATCTACTATTAGCAGTTTAGAAGATCGGATCTAACCAATGCAGCATGAGACTGATAATGGTAAAAATAGCTCAATAAGCCAATAGATCACACGCAGACATGATGTGATATCTAAATCAAACTAAGAGGTCGAATCTAACCGATGCAATCTTAGATAAAGCGGATATATTAGGATAATAACGAGACTTACTTTTTTCTGGAGATCGAATCTAACCGATAAAGCCCCGTGTCGAGAGCCTAGACCTGTTGGAAAAAACTTGAGTGACGATATGTCAAAATTATATTGATATATGGAGATAGATTATAAGATTACTATGGGTTTATATTTATCTGATATGATTATAAACAACCTTCGGACGTTACTTTGTTTTAAACAGAAGAAGTTAATAAACTACTCTATCTAATTATAAAAGATATCTTATAGATATAAAATTACCCTATCGAGATTTATTGATAATTCTTCACCTATCGATTAAACTGAATTGGTTGATCGACTCTTTTTATCTATCAGCATCTTTTTATAAACCCATCGGCCTTTTATCTATAACTAAATTATTTATGGGTTACCAAAATTTTTTTGATGTTAATAGATGCTTATTGCAAATGACGAGCTGCTTAGGTAATGCTTAGGTAATGACAGGATGTGAAGATCAGATCAATAATGAGAGTGACAGCGACAGGACGCTCTCTATGCATGGATGAGAGAGAAAGGCACATGCTGCTCTCTATTATTTCATGCGAATATTTTTTAAATCGTTTAATAATATATTTTTTATAAAAAATTTTATAAAAAAATTGTTTGAAAAATTTATATTAATTTATTTTTAATTTTTTAAACTAATACTTAATTAATCGTATGCATAAGCGAGATTTCTAACACCTCCTAAGCATATAACCTTGATTAGCAATATTTTGCAAAAGCTTCGTCCACTTCCACAATCGTATTAATTAGGCTGTGTTCTAGGGTTAAAAACTTGCGTTGATACATAAAACGGAGCATCTTATTGTCATGTGATTAATTATATATAACTATTCTATAAATATATTTTTTTTAAATATACTGTTTAATAATTAAAAAAGCGTGTGCCAAAAAAAACGTGCGGAGAGAAGTTATAACCCCGCTCAGCCGAACAAGGGCCTAAATCTCACCTCTGAAATCAAGCCTGATCCGAGGCTTCTGCAGATGGTGCTCAAGCTCATGGAGGCCAAGGGGAATGATGCATGGGGCTACTTCTCGTGCTCCTCCTTGGCCAGCTCGTCGCCTTCTCTATGGCTGTCTCCAGCTTCACCCCCTCGTTGCCACACTCGGTACTAGATTACTCTCCTTGATAAACTTTTCATCATTCATACCAACCACACAGAAACAAAATTGTCAGTTTCTGATGAAGCCAATTTTGGTGATTTAATTGTATTCTTGGAGACATATATCATCTCATTCTGATGAGTATATGCTTATGCAGGAGTTGACGCGCCACTCACGCAGTCTTTCTTCGCGTACCTGTTGTTGACCTTGGTTTATGTTCCAATCCTCTTGAAACGACGGCAGAAGCTGAAAGTAAGCATAGCTGCATAAGAATAATCAGCAACGGAAACTGTTGTAACTCATGTCTTGCAGCCACTGAAATTGGGAACTCTCTTGTATTGCAGATACCTTGGTACTGGTACCTTGCCTTGGCCTTCATTGATGTCCAAGGAAATTATCTAGGTGAGTATAGTTTTTACTGTAAATCCATAACACCAAAGCTATTCAGTTAGTAAAATGTGATTCTGTTAGCTCCTTGCTTCTGGTGAACGGTGATGAATAACTCAGCATATTGTCATCCTGCAACTTTTCTGCAGTTGTCAAGGCGTACCAGTATTCATACATCACCAGCGTAACACTATTGGACTGCTGGACTGTGGTTTGGGTCATCGTACTCACCTGGTATGCACTGGGCACAAGATATTCTTTCTGGCATATTGTGAGAGCATGGACCTGTGTGGCAGGACTTGCTCTTGTGCTCCTTTCATATTCAAAATCAGCAGATGCACAAGGTAAGTAGGATATAGCTACTTAAAAGCTCAGTACAGTTGATAATATTAGGATGTCATTTCTAACATATTAAAAATGCCCAGGAGATGAAATTAGATTTTCAGCAATGTAATAATGTAAGACGAAGTTTCTGACAATAGGTAGAGCTCAGAGTTCTGCTTCATCTTTTTGAACAAAAGTAAGACAGTAATATTGTGAACCCCACAAGCTGAAATCTGCTTCTGAATTTCTCTAGAATAACTAGGCTATCTTTTCTTTAGCAACAGTAGGCTGTTTGACCATTAATACAGATGAATACGTTGAAATTCCGTACCAAATCTTGTGTGAATATGAATAACTTCTGCAAACTAATCTTCTGCAGATCCGAGTAAAATACCACTTCTAGGGAATGCCCTTGTCATTGCCGGGACAATATTTTTTGCATTTAGAAATGTTGGCGAGGTTAGTGATACATCAAATATCCTGCTGACGGCAGCAATATTTTCTAATAATTTCTAATAAGCATATCTTTTTTCCTTCAATGTGTAGGAATACTGTGTCAAGAAGAAAGATCGAGTTGAAGTTGTCGCCATGCTTGGACTCTTTGGATTGCTTGTCAGTATAGTTCAGATGTATCCTTTCCACAAACCACAATTCCCTACTGGTTGCAGATAATCATTTCACTAGCATGATCATCATTTTATTTTGTGCTCTTGTTCTTACTCTTTTTATCACATTACTTTTAACTAACAAAAAATAGATTTATATTTGAAAAGAAGAACCTAGATGCAATTGCCTGGTCTCCAACAATGGTAGGTGAACTACAGTTGCAATTAAGTTAACAAAGACACTCTTTTACCTGCCATACATTTGAACTGGTTGAACTCACTCTTGCTTTGTCTCTATTTTTTTTTTCCAATTCCCAGTTATGTCTGTTCGCAGGATTTGCAGTGGCAATATTTACGTTCTACAGCATCACTCCTTTTGTCCTTAAGGTTAAGTTTCTCCATCATATTAGGCAGGAAATGATCACAAGTAGGGATGAGTTATTCAAGAATTATCACAAGTAGGGGATTACAGAAAAAAAAGTGTGGTCTAATCAAGTACTCCCTATTTCATATTATACGTTCGTTTTGGGTTAAATATAAATCAAACTTGACCATGTTTATAAAAAAATATAGTAACATTTTTAATACAAAATAAATATACTATAAAAATGTATTTAATAGTGGATATTACTTAATAAATTTATGTAATAAAACTAATTTGGTGTTGTAGATATTACTATGTTTTTTATAGATTTTGTTAAATTTAAATAAATTTGACTTAAGACAAATCTAAAACTTTTAATAATATAAAATAGAGGGAGTAGTTATGATTTACAGGAATAACCTGATCATACAAAGAAGAAAAGGGGGCCAATTGGATAATATTACCTAGCTAGGAAGCAAAATCAATATCAGCCTTTTGTGATGATCATCCCTACTTGCCATCACCTTCAGTCATAACAAAGTTTGCTCAAATCTTTCTAGATCATCCATTCATGTCGTAGAAACCTAACAAATTCAATTGTGGAATCTATGAAGTGACCATTCTTCTTACAATGGAACAACTGCAAGTACGGAAGCAGCAGCTCAATATCAGCAACTTCCAAACGAGTGTTAGACCACTGGACCACTAGGCTGTATATATATAGACCCGACCCTCCTTATAGGGTTAGAGTCTTAGTCTCACTATACACATTTCTACATGGTATTAGAGCAAGTTTAGGTATTCCCGACGCGCTAACTTTCTCCCATCGGCGAGCCGACCTTTTTCTCCCCGTCGTCGATGTCTCTCTCCGTCGCCGACCTTCTTCCCAGTACTCTCTTCTCGCTCTCTCGTCTCTGTTCCTGCCTTCTCCCCGTCTTCTCCGCAGACGCTTTCCTTTTCTTCCTTCCACCTCCACACGACAAGGCGACGGTCTCCATCCATCTCCTCGTCTCACTTTGCACCCGTCTTCGCCCTTCTTCTTGTTCCGTGCATCATTTCTCCTCCGATACCGACACATCTCTACGCTCGTCGTCTCTATCGGTTGAACTCAACTGCCCTCCCATCGGCTGGACCTGTCCATCCTCCATCGGCTGGAACCCTCCCTCGGTTCCCGCTTTTTTGACACGCTCAACGGCTCTTGGACGCGAACCTTCTTCCCTCACGTTCGAGCCAATCTGATGTGTCCACGTCGACGACATTATACTTACAACGCCTTCGACATCCCTCCTAGATCAGATCATGGCCCGACTCCACTCCAAGTTCGCCATGGCCGATCTTGGTCCCCTCCACCACTTCCTTGGCATCTCCGTCACTCGTTCTTCTCAAGGCTCTTTCTTTCCTAGCGCCAGTACGTCATCAATCTTCTCCAGCATGCGGGCATGGCCGATTGTCACCCCACGGCCACCTCGGTCGACACTCAAGCCAAACTCTCCACTGCCGATGGCACACTCGTTGCCAATCCCTCTTAGTATCAGAGTCTTGCCGGGGCTCTCCAATACCTCACCCTCACATGGCCCGACCTCACGTACGCCATCCAGCAAGTGTGTCTCTTCATGCATGCTCCGCGCGAACCTCACCTCATGCTGCTCAAGCGCATCCTGCGCTATGTGAAGGGCACGCTCTCCAGCGGGCTATACCTCATTTCCAGCCCCATCAACTCCCTCACCGCGTACTCCAACGCAGACTAGGCAGGCTGCCCCGACTCTCGACGCTCTATGTCCGGCTACTGTGTCTTTCTCGGTGACACTCTAGTCTCTTGGTCCTCAAAACACCAGACTACAGTGTCACGGTCCAACGCCGAAGCCGAGTACTGCGCCGTCGCCCACATCGTCGCCGAGTGTTGTTGGCTTCGCCAGCTTCTCCAGGCGCTTCGTGCACCCCTCTCCTCTGCGACCATCGTCTACTACAACAACGTCAGTGCTGTCTACATGACCGTCAACCCGGTTCATCATCGACGCGCCAAGCACGTCGAGATCGATATCCATTTTATCCGTAACAAGGTTGCATTAGGACAAGTTCGGGTGCTATATGTACCATCAGCGCACCAGTTCACCGATATAATGACTAAAGGCCTGCCCACGCCTTTGTTCACCAGTTTTCGGTCCAGTCTTTATGTCCGTTCCCCTTCCGCTACGACTGCGGGGGGTGTTAGACCACTGGACCACTGGGCTGTATATATATAGACCCGACCCCTCCTTGTATAAGGTTGGGCTCTTAGTCTCACTGTACACATTTCTACAACGAGGATAATTGCTTGAACGGACAATGGCTCGAATGACTGCCAAGAAGGAAAGAACACAAGGAAGTTCATATCTGTTAGTGGGGTCAATGTACAAGGTTACCTCTTGTGGATTTTGGGATAATTACACATGATTAAAGTGGAAAAAATGTCGGGGAAGGCACAGGAGTTTTGTTCCCCCTCTATTGTGAAATTATGGTGATAATTTAGATTATATAAGTAATAATTGATACGATGTGTTTTATTGAGATTAAAGTGAAAAGATTGTGTTTGAATATAATTTGCAAAGTTGACAAATAGTATCGGTCAGACTGGTAAATAGTTATCAGTCTAACCAGTGAACAGTTTCAGTCCAACCGTAGGCATGAGAGCGATTAGGTTGGAAAGCCCAACGGAATCCCGAAAAGAGTTGGTTTCGGATAGATTTGTTACTTCATAACATTTACTTTGTATTTATAACTTCTAGATAATTTATATATGTAAAAACTTATACTTGAATATGGTTGTTTTGGTTGTTCATGTGTACGTGTTGGTTAAGGCCTTGGGAATATTATTGGTGATGGATTAGGACTAGGCTTGGGAGAAGTTGAGGTCCAGACGGTCAAAGAGATTAAGCGGGATATTAAGGCAAAACAATAATACATGTGAAGGTGAAATTTCTATATGGCATACAAGAGGGATTATCTGTGTATGGAATGCAAAGTCAAATTTAGAAGGAGTCCAAATTTGAAAAGATTAGTCCAAATTTGAAAAGATTATAGTTCGTATTTGTTATAAATAAGTTGGATACATATCCAAGAGAGCTTCATATGGGATTATGAGTACTAGTACTAGTAGTATTTGAAGTCTTTTATACAGTCACCTATGTGTATAAATAAAGAGATAGTCTAGGCCTGAAAGTATCGCTTTTGTAAAAGAGAAAAATTAGGGTTTAGACTTTAGTTGTGAATTTAGTCAAAAGTTAATATATGAGTGTTTTGTATGCACCTTGTAAATACATATTGATATAAAGTTTTTATAATTTCAGTAGTTTCGTCAACTTTTGAGATTTTAGTCGAGATTATTTTTCTCTACTTAGAGATATGGTAGGACTGGTATATTAGTGGCGGTCAAACCAGATGGAGCATGACGGTCAAAACGATGGCAAGTCACCAATCGGAGGGCGATTGGACCAACGACATCCAAAAAAAAGTCTAGGATTTTGACTATAGTAAGATGAATTTTATCAATCAGAGGTAACTTTTAATTCCACTAAAAATTTTGAGTTTTGGTAATCCTACCATTCACCCTCTCTAGTAGACTTGGTTCTTATATTTGATCATATAAGTGATATTGAGTCTTAATTTCTTTATTTGATCTTTACCGATCTTGAGATCTAGCCATGGCAAACTGATTTTGAACCAAGCTACATGTTTTTTTTTATGGAGTTGATTTTCAATACTGGTGTAAAAAGATGAAAGATTATATTATGTTTGAAAGTTATGATATTTAGCATTAATTTTCAAACCCTTATATTATTCCTGATGTTATTGTTGTCTTGAACAAAGTATAATTTGAAAATAACTAAAAAGCTTACAACATGATTTTAAGTGGTGCGATTTTGATGGGATTTCTCATCTTAAAATTGCGCATAAGATGTGTAAGGCACTACGTGAGTTTCACAAAAAATCTTCAAACATTAAAAAACTTTATAGGGATGGTTTTAAAAAAGATTATATAAAATTAGAAATGAAACAAGAAAAAGCTTTAGGTGAGTATTTTGCCTGCTTTAACAAAATTTTAAGCAATCTTCATTCTATTGATAATTATTTTAATGTTAACTATTCTTAATCTAAGGTTGCTTGGTATCTTTTAAATGGTCTTAATATGTCGATTTGGAAAATAAAAGTTACGTCATTAGAAAAATTGGTTAACATAACAACTTTAACTTTGATTTCCTTTATACCAAGCTTAAGACAGATGAGATGGATATTGTTTCTCGTAAGATTTATTCTAAATCTACTTCTTGTTTATCTATTGATGTTTCTTTGTGATCAACTTTTACAATTTTAAATAATATATCTGATGACCAACTCGAGCAATTCTTTAAGAATTTGGCATTATTAATTAACAAGTTTTCTTGAGCTTGGAATAATATCAAGAATAGGAAAAGATGAAGTAAAATCCAATGTTTTGGATATAGTGAGTTCAACCACATTCATTCTTAACATCCCAAGCTTGGAAGATCTATGATCAAGAAGAAGATGAAGAACAAGACAAAAGAAAGGACTGCAAGGAAAATCTTATACATCGGTTGCTAGAAGCTTTTGAAAGCGATGAAGAGTTCGATATTGAAGAACTAGAGAGAATTAACAAATGTAAGCATTTAACATGTTTAGCTCTCATAACTCATGATAGGCCTAATATGGATGAATCTGACAGTGATGATGAAAAAGTTAATGTCATGATAAATTAGAACTTGTTTTTTTCAACTTGTTGAGAAACTTGATAAATGCTCTAAAATGCTTAAAAAACATGATTACACTGTTGAGATTTTAAAAACTTAAGTTGCTAGATTAAAATCTTTTGATTCCTAATAAAGATTTTTGCAAATCTTGTGAAGTTTTATTTTCTGAAATTTCTGCTTTACGAGAAGTTAATACTGATAATTATTTCATATTGGAATCTAAGATTGATAAAAACTGAAAACTTGAGTCTTCCTTTGCTCCTAGATTTGTTTTGCACACTCATATTGTTGATGAGTTGGTTTTAACCAAAAAGATTTTGAAAAAATATCAAGTTACTTTTCGTGCAATTTTGATATTTAATTTTTTGAGTGTCAAAAGGTTAAAACAACAAAAATATATTTTGGTTTTTAAAAATTGCTCAACATATTTTTCTAACATGATAAAGTTGAAAAGTACTTTAGATCGTGTTGAGTATATGAAAGATATTGAGAAAAATCATGAGGTACTTTCTTATTCAAATTATCAAAAAAGGTAGTTTTGATTGATTGTGACATTTATACAAATTTGATAAGAAAATTCTTACTTGAAAAGTTCTTTATAAATATTTTTATATGGTAAAAAGAAACTTAACATTATTTTGGATCAATCAAAAAAAGTAAGCACATACAATCAAGAAATAGGTTTTAATGCACATGCCTATTTTACATCTCACCAACATGTTGTTTTGAATATATCTAAAAAGAGTAAGATTTTGACAAAACCCAAATTAAAGAAAATAATTTTTAAATCTACTGATATTTTGAAAAATCTTTCTACAACTTGTGAAAATACTTTTTCTTTATCTTCAAAAGAAATAACTTGTCTGAAATATAATTACACCCATTATGGTAAAGAAGGGTATTTGTTTCGGTTTTGCTTTTGACTTGTAAGAAAACAGAAAAAAATACAGGGAACATGAGCTTACAAAGTTGAGATGATAGAGACCGTACTTTTCTTCTAGTGGTCCGTTCAAAGTAGAGGCCAGAGGACAGTAAGACCATAGACCAAGAGCGGTCAAACCGCAGACATCCCAAATGTCCAACTGGCAGCCAAGTTAGGTTGACTAGTAGTGAAGTCATGGTTAGACCGGTGCCCAATCAAATCATGGTGACAGTGACAATCATATCGGTTTTGGGCAGATATAATGTAATAATCAGACTAACCTTTTATAAAATATCGAGATAAGTTTTTAGTTAAGTTTGATTTTGATTTTATTTGCTATTGGTTGTGTGACTTAATGTTGAATTCTCAAATTTTTTATTTCTAACCCTAACATAGAGGCCTCGACATCTTTTTGTTTGTATGTCTTTTGACGTTATATTCCTCATGTGCGTAAATATGGAGACGATGATTGTTTTGAAGGTAACATAAATTTACTCCTGAATTAGCATATTATTTTCTACTATCTTCTTTGTTAGATTTTCGTGCTAATTATAGAAATAATAGTTTTGATATGTGCTGCATGTAAATTTATGTCAATTCTTGATAACCTTCATGATATCATTGACAATTGGTGGACTTTTTAAAAATCTTTTGTTCTTCTCATTTTGCTACTTTTTTGAGAATTGGTGGTTGATTTGAGAGGAGTTTATAATTTTCATTATATTCATATTTATGTTCATGCATGGCACTTAATCAGAAAATAAATAAAAACTAGAAAATAAGAGTTTTGAATTTTACCTCTAGTATATTCTTGTGCTTATTAGGAATATAATTGAGGCTTATTGATCCCAAGTATATCTTGTATGTGTTTTAGTCTTTATATGATTTCTTTTACTATTACTTTTGAGAGATATGATGTATGAAATATAATTTTTTTTATTTGAATTAAAGAAATATGCAATGTTATAACTAGTGCTATTTTGAATAACTTATGCTTACATACATATTTGGTTGAGTTTTTCATTCCTCAAATACACTATAAATGCCTCAAGTATAAATAAAACCAATTTACTTGTATTTCCTTTATGAGAGGTAAAAATAGATATTGAATCCTTAGAAACAATATTCATGATAATGACATATTTGCAGTGAGAAAAATAATGAGTATCAAATCCTTAGAAATATTAATCACGACAAGAACATATCCGACATAACATAGAGTTTTCTTTTATGTCAAAGTTAAAATAAGCAAATCTCATTGTTTATTGAAAGTTTTTGATTTTTTTTGAAAGAGCAAGTAAATTTGAGAAAAAGTAATTTAAGTTGCTTATATGTGGGGGTATTTTATTTAACCTTTGTACTAGTAGAAATATTGTATTATAAATTATTAAAACCTTAAATCTTTAATGTTGATTTGATCTTGATTTGATTTTAATATGTTTGAACTTTAAACTATGATTGTTTGCTAGTTGACCGGTGTATCTCTTTTATCTTGCAAAACATGTTCTTGGATTGCTTTTGTTACACTTCAAAGCTACTCAAAAATAAAAAAGTTTTTTTATTATAAGTGATAATTGTGAAATCATGTCATTTAGACTTTAATTAGTTTTTTCTTTTTTCTTTTGCATCATTGATGAAATCATTATAAGGGCGAAGAAATATATACAAAATACATGATTGAAGAAAAGAGGAGAAATTTTGCAATTTTAAGAGAAAAATTTTTGATTTTTTTTATTTTTGTACTTAATTGACAAAATGTTCGATAATTTTGATCGATTGATTTTGAGTTTTATTCTCAAAAGAATGAAAAAGGGGAGCAATTATTTTCTTTTGCTAAAGGAAAAGTTTTTCTTCTTAATTTTGTTTTTGCTTTTAAACATAAAAATATGCATTTTAGAAATGTTGCCAACATATTCATCAAAGGGGATTGTAAATCATGATGATAATTTAGATTGTGTGATAAATAATTACCATGATGTGTTTTATTGAGATTATAGTGAAAAGATTATGTTTGAATTGAATTTGTAAAATCAGTGAACAGTACCGGTTAGATCAATAAACATTTATTGGTCTAACCGATGAACAATTCTAGTCCAATCGTAGGCATGAGAGCGGTTAGACTGGAAAGCCCAATGGTTAGACCGGGGGAATCTAAAAAAATAATTGGTTTTAGGTTGATTTCTTAGTTTATAATGTTTACTTCATGTTTATAACTTCTAAATAGTTTCTATGTGTGTGATATTTTATTGTATGCTAATATGAGTAAAGTTAAGTGAGAACTTATAATTGGATATGGTTTTTTTAGTTGTTCATGTGTATGTGTTGCTTGAGGCCTCGGAAGCAGTATCAGTTTTGGATTAGGAATATGCTTAGAAGAAGTTAAGTACTAGACGATCAGGAAGATCATATAGAATACTAAGACTAGAGAACAATATATATGGATTTGAAGTTTTCATATGGCATACAAGAGAGATTACGTGGGTATGAAAAACGGAGTTAAATTTGGACTCCTATGGGATTAAGATTGCTAGTATTAGTAGTATTCGGAGTCTTTTATGTAACACATATGGGTATAAATAGAGAGATGATCTAGATATCAAAAAATGAGTGTTTTGTATATACTTTGTAGACATATGTTAATATAATAAATTTGATATACTTTTAAGAGTTTTATCAACTTCAAGATTTCTATCAAAATTATTTTTTTCTAGTTACAGACGGTCGAACTAGTATATTAGTGGCGATCAGACCAGATGGAGCACGGCGGTCGGATCGTGTGTTGGTCGGATCAACAACAGGAAGATGGTCGGACCAACAACATCTAAAAAAGTTAGAAATTTTAACTACATTAAAATTAACTTTATCAATCAGAACTAACTTTTAATTTTACTAAAAGTTATCGATTTTGGATAATCCTACCATTCACCTCGTCTCGTCTAGTAGGCTTACTTGTATTCGATCTAACGTCTTTAAGGAGTTGATAATCCTTTGTCATTTGCCATCCAGCAAGATCCAGCCCTCTTAAGTCTTTTGCGGGAGATCTTTTAGAATCCTCCTTGTATATACGTTTTCCTCTTTTTTTTGAAACCCTGCTTTATCAAGCAATTTGTCTTGCCTATATATCCTTCGAAAAAAAGGAGATAAGTCTGTAATTAGGTGATCAAATGGAACCTATTACATTACCGTTAAGACTAGCCAAAATCGAGCGCAAATAGTTGGCGATGTAAGCACCAATAAATGGAACATGTCGGGGCATGGATACATATACATTTTTTTTACAACAAAATATAATTTCTGGTCTCTGTATTAACTAAAAATGCACATTAAATATCTGTTAACACCATAATTTAAACCTTAGTAGTGGAATTGTGGCACCACCACAATCAGTGGCGATCCCAACAAGTCGGCAAGGTGGGCTCAAACAACCCCTACGGTTGGCCAAACCAATAGAAAACCTTCAGCTTTAGACATTTTAATGCTTGCTAGATAGAAGTAAAAGCTGAGTGGTTAAGAGACAATTAATTTATCCTATTTTCTAAAGATACTTGCAATATGGTCTTGCATTTAGTCCGATTATATTAGTTTGTTTTATTCCATTGGTTCCTCTAAAAGTAGTCATGTGTTCGTCACTGACTATACTAATAGTGCTTCCTCCCATATATAATTGTCGATGTTTATATATAAAAGTATTTGACAAAATTATCTGTGCATTCTAGCAGTTGGTGTAATCCGATCCCCTCAGTTCATATAAGAGAGACTAATTAAGGGCAATTTATGTAAGGGAACTAGGCGAATGGATGGCTCGGTCCTAGCATCTGAAACTTGGAGCTGGCAGTAGACACCCTGCTGTCAAGAACACCGTACTTTTTCGCATAATGTGACCGATGTGGAAGCATCATGTGGTACTTGAAGTCATGCGTGCACAATTGCAACCCACCCTATCGTAATTATTGTTACGTTGAAACATTAGTTGATGTAGAGCACAAAAATTATACTTTCTTTTAAAAAATATGGGTGCACTATTTAGCCTTATCGTGTAACATTGTTTGTCAAATCAGTACGCTTAAAAATGATGAAAAATCAAGCACAAATTTGTTGTCTAGACCGCTAGACATGCAACTAGCTTAATTTGTCACTTGAAAAATAGTTACAAATTTCAGTCACTTTTATACTGTACAAGTCACGCCAAGATTCATGTTGCTATAGTAATTTCCATGCATGCCATCGCGCTCCTCCCACACTACGCACCACTCCTCTTTGGTGGCTGGTGTTGAGGTGTATTGTCCAATCAAACTCCTCTCTCCCCCCTAAGCCAAATGGCCATAAGGTGTTCCTGTCACACCAATCTTTTGTCTTAAGTGCCTTGCATTGCTAGTCCTGACACTGTCACAGCTACCATCTAACCACTTCAGATCTCATGGCCCCACCACTATCCAATCCTCTAGCTCTGACGCCTTGTAGTCCACCCATGTCCATTGCCCTGGTCTCCTCTCTAGAGCTACTCTCATCTTCAACTTATCTACTTCTCTTATTCACTGTAACATGAAACACTAATCTATGTATTTGGTTTGAGAAATCGATGGTTATCATCAGTGATGCCGGAGACGAGTAAGAGATAGCTGTGCTCCCCTAATCCTCCTTTAATCTTGATAAAATTTGGTCGGTCATCTTCGACTCACACGGCTAAAACTCTTGTCCTATCTGCCGTCCACATCATGGAACCATCCATGCCTGTAGGCTGGTTGCTGGCACACATGTCAGCAAGATAACCATGCTCAGCTGGCTATCACGCATGTCACCAAGCAACAAAGACAGTGGCCTCAGCAGACTAGCCTATCCAGCTAACAACCTCGAATGCCTTGATAGACATTTGACGTTAGCATGGCCTTGGTGAGAACAACATGATACTGCATTGATAGACACTGACGTTACAAGGCTCCAGAGCCAAGAGTCATTGCTTGCCGAAACACAGGAATTGACACGTCCATAACAAAAATAAAGGCTCACGCAAGTGGAGGTAACCTTGTCTTGGACCATAACAAAGACAAATCCACATCCCCGGGGGCACCATCCAGGCAAAAAATGTGAATCTAATTCTTCTATCGTAGAAGAAACCCATAGACATTACTACGTACGTCAAGCAAGAGTATCATGCATTCATGCATTTGCAAGTGTTGTTTCACAGGGAAAAGGTGTTGCATTTTGTTAGAATGTGAGCTTTTAGCTGTTCGGTAGCGTGAATCGTTTGAGATTTACCTGGGCAATCCTCCTGTGGATGATCCAAAATCTAAAAAATTCCTTAGTATGTGGAACATGGCCTCAGGATTCCTTTAGCCTGTAGAGCGGTTACCTGTTGGACGGCTGCTGAGCACAGAAAACCTTGGCATATAGCATCACAGCATTTGTAATATATCAACCACTCCAAACTCCATCCTTCCCCCTGTTCATAGCACGCGTCTCCTGCCAGGGCAGCATCACCTTACATTGTAGTCTGTTCTTCTCTTCTCCCAAAACCAAAGGATTTTCATTAAGACCTCAGAGGGCTGAGAAGATCAGAAGAAGTAGAAAGGTTATAATACCAAAGGTGTTGTTCTTCACCATTTCCTTCCTCCTCTGTAAGCACATGAAATGTGTTCTTGAAAGAAGCATGGTAAAGGTATATCTTGCTTTTCTGAACCAACTCTAACCTGGGATTTCCTTGAACGGTACTCAGACTCATGAAGATCAAGAGCAAGCCATGGAGCATGCTATTCCTAGTCTTCCTCGGGCAGCTACTCTCCTTCTCCATGGCAGTATGCAGCTTTGTCACATCTCAGATTTCTAGCCTCGGTACTGAATAATCCATCCTTCTCACCGGTTTAATCCATCACAAAGTCATTTTATGAAGCTGAAGCTTGACCCTCTTTTGCAGGAGCTGATGCACCACTTACACAGTCATTCTTTTCTTACCTTTTGTTGGCCCTAGTTTATGGAACAGTTCTCCTGCATCGACAACAAAAGTTTCTAGTAAGCATGGTTGCACACAAGAATGAATTTTCAATTGTTACCATGATTCATAGATGACAAATCACAACTCACTGATTTGTTTACCTGCCCTGCAGATGCCATGGTATTGGTACATTGCCCTGGTCTTCATTGATGTCCAAGGAAATTGTCTAGGTCAGTACATGATGCATGATAAAATTTGAACTTTTGTCACCAAATGGCAGATATGTACAAAAGAAGCGTTTAATTTCTGTAAATGCTTCACTTATCTGAATAATCATCATTGAAAAACCTGTGATACAGCGATCAAGGCATACCACTACTCATTTATCACCAGTGTAAACTTGTTGAACTGTTGGACCATCACATGGGTCATGATCCTCACCAGGTTTGCACTAGGCACAAGATATTCTTTGTGGCATTTTGTAGGAGCAGGGACTTGCATGACTGGACTTGCCCTGGTACTCCTCTCAGATTCAAATTATTCAGATGTGCAGGGTAAGTAGGTACTTCTAGCTTCTCAGAATGTGAACTACATGTGGTTTTCTGTAATGTGATCATAAAAGAAATGGCAAGAAAACAATATAGGATGTGATGAGACAAAAATTATGAGCCTTATGAGCAGGGAATGTAGTGTCTGATTTCCAGAGCAAAGTGTACTACAATAAAGGTTGAGTAACGCAAATTTCTGCAGATGAAAGTAAAAGACCACTTCTGGGGGATGCCCTTATCATTGTGGCAACATTTTGTTTTGCATTTAGCAATGTCGGGGAGGTTAGTGGTGTCAATATATAAATGTCACCAATATGCATGTCAATTTCTCATGATTTAAAATAAAATCTTCTACCTTGATGTGTAGGAATACTGTGTCAAAAATAAAGACAGGATTGAATTTGTTGCGATGCTTGGAATATTTGGGATGCTTGTGACTGGAATTCAGCTGTATCCTTACCATAATATCATTTCTTAAAAATGGGATGATAGGTGCAGGAGCAGAACTATTTTTTTCATTAGTTTAATTGTCACAACAAATTTACTGGATCAATAATCTCATGAATCAAAGTTCATGTTCCCCTATATAAATAAACCTTAGATCTATTTTTGAGAGGAAGAATATAGAGGCAATTACTTGGTCTCCAACAATGGTAAGAAGCTAACAACCTACCATACAGTTATATATGAATCATGCATTTGATTGATTTGACTGGCATGAAAACGCAATTCTTCTCTTTGTTCCCAGATTTGCCTCTTCGCTGGATTTGCAGTAGCATCTTTAGTGTTCAGCTCCATTGCCCCTTTTGTTCTTAAGGTCAAGTTTCTACAAACTGTTCAGATTTCAGACCTTTTTAGTGCTGAAAATGACATCTTGGAAATGAAAGGGAATAAAAAATTTGGTACTACCAAACAGTTCTGTACATAACAATTTGACTACCCCCATCACATCCCCAATTACTAGTTCAAAAAGGCTTCCATTGTCATTTAACAGTGTCTCACTTAACCATTCTGAATTTCTGATAGCACACCTCTTGCAGATGAGTGGAGCAACTATGTTTAACCTCTCACTTTTAACAACGGATGTTTGGGCGGTCGCCATTCGAGTTTTCCTCTATCATCAGCAGGTGAAAATTGTCCAGTTCTGAGTATGTGCAGGGTAAATTAGATGTAGTATGTACCAACATTGTTATGTGCAACTGCAGGTTAATTGGCTCTACTATCTAGCGTTTGCAGTGGTAGCCATTGGATTGATCATCTACTCCATAAAGTAAGTTGGATTCAACTCTTCCTCAGAGTGTTTATGAATATGGCATTCAAACTAATCAAACCTAATACATCTTATTGCATGTGATCTATGAAGCGAGAGTTCAGATGATGAGACAGCTGCAATTACGATGGAAACTGAAACT
Organism: Oryza coarctata; assembly: GCA_030770085.1. Lineage (NCBI taxonomy): Eukaryota > Viridiplantae > Streptophyta > Magnoliopsida > Poales > Poaceae > Oryza > Oryza coarctata. Next base: position 16,032,045 of record CM061471.1, read on the forward strand.
CAGTATGAACAACTTTCATGTGAATAAACTGGTGTTGCTGTTTGGGACGGGCAAACAAAGAGAACATCAGGAAGATCACAACTGTTAATGGGTTAATAAAGAAAAGTAAGCTCTAGTCAATGGAAAATATTATTTTGGAAAATTCAGATGTGATGACAGAGTATATATGAAATATTGTAACCATGGATCGGTGAAATAGGGCTTACCCCTAAAACTAGAACCAGGCAAGTTAATGTGAGAAGTTTTCAGTTGTTTTCCAGTCATTGCTGCTTCTTAAATTTTGCAAATTATATTTTTGAAATTGGACAGTAGCATATGCATTATATGAGGAAATAGGATAGGAGGTGCACCAGGCCAACTCCAATTTCCCAAATAATGATTGTAAATAGTCCATATATGTATACATGTGCACATTTAAGCATATTATTGAAACAAACATGTGATACATATTTGAACATAGGACAATAAAAATCATACCGTACGCAATAATAGCCTTTGGATGTTCACATCTAATTTTCCCTGCTTGCCCCTGTCAACTCTCCAAAGTAAACCTGAAGAAAAAGATACCAAAAAAAAAAGTCTACAGCAGAAGAAACTATATTTCTACTGCAAACAAGAGCATCGAAATATATGTACAAAGAGTTTTGTCAAAGAATTTTAATCCAGCTGAATATGTGCTTATCAATGTACACTCCCTTTTTTATCTATATGCGACATTGGTTAGTTCAAATTTGAACTAACAAACGTCATAAAAGATGTAACTTTTGTAAAACAGAAAATCACTCAAGTTCAAACATATCTGCTGAACAACAAAGACAACAAGACTGTAAAGATGAAGCTAAGATGGGTGTGGAAAAATGCACTCCTACACGGGTCTGATTCAAATTCAACAGCAACAAGACTTTTGTTTCTTCTGTCCCATGCCAAAACCGACAAGATGTTGATCTGATGGTTTATTGAGTTATATAGATGCTATTACTATATAATTGAATTTGTACCAATTTTTCCTATATTGAAAATCATATGTTGTGATTTACAGGTTTAATTTCACTCCCATAAAAGGGCACTTGCATATCAAAGCTAAATTTGGTTAAATGCTAGGGCACTGTTCTCAGCAGCGTAGCATGCAAATATCTTAAATTAACAAAATGTACCAACATAATCATATACGAGATGTACATGCATGTTGCAAAATAATATACCTCAAATAAAAAAATGCATATAAAATTCACATCAAATCAACCAGTTAAATGCATATAAGCATATGAAGATAATGCAATCCTTACCAAAGATCCAGCGAATAATATATGTCCGCATGCTTGGATCCATAAAAATTATTAAAAAAAGACCTTTTGAAGTGAAGAGGATGAATAGGGCATACTATTGTAAACTCCACGGGGGTGAATTTTAGGCCTAGGTAAAGGCCACTTATTGAGAACAGGCCCTTATGTAGGGGTAGAGAACAGGCCCTTATATAGGGGGTAGAGGCCTCAAAATCCCAGGATAAAGGCAAATCCGTAGGATGAATGCATAACTGAGCTAGTGAAAATAACTAATAAATATATGTGGTCCAATGTAGCTGCAGATTCCTGTAATTCAGCATGCCAAAACTTGAGAATGTAATAAACATGCTTTGAATAACGGTTTCACTGCATCAAACATAGAACCACAAAAAATGAGAGCAAGCTTATTACTGTTTCTGCACAAAGCAGTTATACCAGCTATACCACTTGCGGCAACCTGACTTTCTTTGGCAGTGCTAACAAACCAATGCTCTAGTATTAAAACTGATCTCTGCTTCTACAAGCAACTATAACACTGTTTGTGGGCTTGTACTGATATTTACTATAGACAACCCATTACTCCAAAGTCAACTCGCAGTAATATTGTTCAAAATGGCACTGCCAGGGTGAACACCAATTTTTTCGAAGTCGTCTGATTAGTTGCGACTAATTGCGATTAGTCGTCCTTATCGCTACCCTGACCCGATCAGGCACTTTCAAGCGATTAGTTCAATCAGAAAACTTATCGTTCAATCGTGACTAATCACAATTAATCGTCTAGATTAGTCGTTTACGACTAGGCTACTAGCACTTAAAAGATATATGCTGGGTTTTACACTTACGTGACAAACCTATAACAAGCCCATAAAACCTACAGAGAGGCCTTTAGATCACGTCTAATCCTAACCAATCATATTCATATAGAGATGGTAGTCACAACACAGAGGGGATATGACCACGCAATTTCTCCCGCTGTTTTGCCCTCTACCACTAGGACAGGTAAGAGATATAACTTTAAGATCTTAAGTGTGAACTATGAAAGTGTGATTATCCTTAGTTTACATTGTACTTAGTATACTACGGTAATTAATATTTTTAAACATTTACATTAGTATATACATTATCCCCTAAACTATGGTCACCGACTAATCTTCAACTAATCACGATTAGTTGACTAGTCAGTACTCTTACGACTAGTCTCGACTACATGATTTGAAATTATTGGTGTACACCTTATCCGGTCAGTTTGTTCCCTCCACTCACCAGAAATCACCACAGGAGCAGGCCCCGGCATTGAAGTGGTGGAACCTGCTACAGTCTCGCATGATGATCTCCCTGTCCTCAATCGTCGAAACCATCTTCATAATCATATGGCAGTCCCCACACACTCTTAGGTTTTTGACAATCTGAAGGGGTGTTCCTGGTGGTGTAGCTATCAGGCCAAAGGCAAGAGCTAACGGCGCGCTGTGCACAACCAGCATGGCTTCCTTCTGGCCTTCTGCTATGTCGTGAAACACAATGCTTGTGTTTGGAGAATAACCATCTTGCTTCAACCTGGTTATGATTGCCTTGAGCTTTGCATATATCTGGTCTGACATAGGGTGTGACTTGTCAAAGGCTATAAAGGAATGAACTTTGTTCATGATCTGAATCCAGCTGCGTCCAGCATCTTTCTTCACCTTTCTGGGTTCCATGAGCTTCCTCACTTCATCCCTCTGTTTCCACTTCCCTGCAGCCGCATAAATGTACGAGAGATGCACATATGTAGCTGAATCATGCGGCTCAAGCAATAGCAATTTATCTGCAGCAAACTTCCCAAGCTCAACATTCTTGTGAACTCTGCATGCACCTAGCAATGTGCGCCATACCATTGCACCTGCAGGGAATGGCATGTCTCCTATAAGGTTCATTGTCTCATCCAGCTTGCCTGCACGGATATAGAGACCCACCATGCATGCATCATGGTCCATGGTAGGACTGATCTTGTGGTCCATGACCATCGAGTCAAAGTATTGCTGGCTTTCTACAACAAGACCATTATGAGTGCATCCCATGATAACAGCAAGGAATGTGACGCCATCCATCTGGATGCCTGAAGCTTCCATCTGTCGAAATATTTCCATGGCCTTCATGCTGTAACCATGCTGCGCATACCCTGATATCATCGAGTTCCATGAAACCAAATCTCTATCTGTTTGCCACTCAAAGACAATTTGAGAACTGTCAATATTCCCTTTCCTTGAGTACATGCTGACAAGTGCGCTGCTGACACAAGTTGCATCATGGTAATAGCATGGAACTGTTTTTAACGTCAGAATGAATAAAGGCTGATAAAGAAAAGACTGATCGGCTCGTAAAGTGAAGCTGATTGATATAGTGAGAAAGCCGATCAAATAGTTTGAGGACGGATTTAGTCTGGTTGAAAACATAAGATTATTATATAGGACCAAGTCTAAGAAGAAATCGTAAGAATCACGGTATGGTGTTTTATCTGTAAACAAGTTTAGTTAGCTTTATAACTTCTTATAGATTTCTTATATATTTAAGAAATATTATCCAGAAGTTATTTGTAACCGCATTGGACTCTTATAAATCCGGAGAATAAATATGGACACCTTGCAACCTATTGAGATATTAACAAAATCATACATAAAACAACTTTGGCGCATCGTCACCTTAGTTTATCTAGGTTTTACTTCGGTGGGTTCTAGTTCTCGACGTGAGACTATATTAGTTAAGTTCGATCTCCGGCGAAGTAGTAAGTCCTGTCATTATTATGGTTCGTTTTGCTCTGTCTAAGCCTGCATCGGTTAGATCCGATCTCTTAGTCTGATCAGGCACACCGCATCACGTTCGTGTGAGGCTCGTCGGTACATCGGTCTCTCTTCGCCATCCTCGATATCGTGTTGTATTGGTTAAGTTTAACCTACGAGATTAGTGGCGGTTGATCGAGCCGTTGTCCCGATGGGTTCTCGTGCGGCGTTTCATCGGAGTGAGTAGCCGATGAGTTATCATTACCGCATGCTTCATATCTGTTTTACATCTCATCTAATGATTTATCCGCTAGCGATCGATCCGGTCACATTGGATTCGACCTGATACTATCTTGGTTAGGTCTGAGCTATTCACCATGTACTCATCAATCAATCGGGAGTGTTGGTGAACACCTTGCATAATCTAATTAAGAAGACGGTGGATGGATCAATTGTTCGAGAACTTGATCAAGTCTAGTGTATTTGGCGATGAAGACGAATATACCACAAATTCCTTATGGAATCAGGAGAGACGTATCGGCAAATCTGTTCCCACCAACACAAGATTGGATTGGGGGTAATGTGATGATATTCTACTAGGGTATCATTGGACAGCTTACTACGGAGGATACTAGCAAGACTACATAAGTGACAATCCCGATACAATCAACCATCTAGGAGAATATCCCAAATAGTATCGAGCACAAACTATGTCTCCACAATACGAACGAGAGAACCCAAGAGAGGAGGGTTGATCTGCTAGGGTTTCAGAGGTAGCTAGGGAACAGTTCGTTATAAAGCCAAAAGAGCAAACCTTTATTTATCAGCACCCTTACCCAGAGTGGTTCAACAGAGTTCAGCTTCGGCACCGATACAGGATACTGGAGTTCTCCAAATTCTCGGGGCAGAATAACAAATCTACAGTGGAACACATCAGCCGATTCTTAGCCTAATGTGGGGAGACATCGGCTGAGGAAGCCCTGAGGGTCTATTTCTTTTCACTGTCCCTCTTTGGATTGGCTTTCACATGGTTCTCTTCATTACCTTCCAACTTAATTCAAGGATAGGCTGATCTGGAGAAATAATTCAACAAATATTTCTTTGCTGAAATTCATCAGATGAGGTTGATAAATCTTACATCGGTTAGACAGATACCTAATGAGTTAGTCCTAAAATACATCAGAAGCCGATGTTACAGCCTTATCTTGAGCGATGGATAGCTAATTGAGTTGGCCTTGCAAAGGTTGATGGCTCTAATTAGAGAACGTTTTTTATCTTAAGAGTTTAAGAACTTGTCACATCTTCTATAGAAAGTATTGGCTCATGAAGGCCGATTTATTGAAGCCAAGAAAGAGAGACTCCATCGGAAGGCTGCTCAGTTACAAGTTTATGCATCAGACATAGACAATTGGAAATCCGATGTAGAGATTAGTTTGGCAGAGTGGACTAGGAATAAGAAATATATATCGTGTCCCTAGGTGAAGAGTATCAGTAAGGAAGAAAAATATGACTTTGATGTCAATAAAATCGATAAGATCTTTAATCTGCTATTTCAAGAGAAGCATATTCAGATTTCGCCAAACCATGTATTATCATTAGCCGAGGAACTTAAAAAGAAGAAGTATTGCAAGTGGCATAATTTAATCTCTTATCGTACTAATGAGTACAGAGTTTTTTGATAATAATTACAATCGATTGTTGAACTAGTGAGAATCACATTTGAAGATAAAAGGTTGATAAAGATCGATGGGCATGCTTTTCCTGTGAACATGGTGTTTGCGAGGTCTTCAAGAGATCGGGCCGATGAAGGGAAACGTCGGGGAAAATCAAAAGTCACCTCATCGAACCTAGTCGAAAATTATTCCAGACGTCAAGATGAAGAACGACGGACCATAGGGCATAAGGAAAGGTATTGCACGTATTGGGGCTATCCATTTTTTCAATTCTACTAGGATAAAGATATGAGGTTGCCAACGATTGAAGACTATCCAGAGTGCAATAAACCAAGGTCATAGCATGTTAAACTAGAAAGGTCTTCATATAATTGGCCACTTGTTAAGCGAGCATCGGTACATAACTGATTGAGACAGATTAATGAAGACCACAATCAAAAAGTAGGTGACAATACGGAATTGCAAGAGGAACAAGACAAATCTAATCCTCAACGGTGTCTATCTAGGATCTTCACCAAGAATAAGAAGAGGAGGGCACAAAGGTTACGGCATAAAGAGTAGCAAAAGAAACAATGGCGAGACAATGAGAAAGCCTATCGAAGCCAAAAGATTAAATATGTCTGGCGCGTCAAACATAAGGATGATGGTGTTGGCACATCGGCTCTAACCAACATAGTGTTCTTTTTGCCTCTATAGTAGAAAGCTTTTTCATCTGATGAGGAAGATCAAGAATAAGTTTTTGCCCAGTTGACACTATGGCCTGATCAAACTATATTTGACAAACCTAAGGAGTCTAAGCATCGACATCTAAAGTCATTGTACATCAAAAGGTATGTAGATAGGAAGCTAATGATAAAGATGCTGGTTGATGTAAGTGTAGCCCAATCTTATCAGAGATGGATAGTCATGACCTTTGAATTAAAAAGTGCCAATGCGACTTATCAGAGAGCCATGAATTATATATTTCACGATCTTATCGGCCTATTGATGGAGATATACATTGTTGACGTGGTGATTAAATCCAAGAGTATTAAAGACCATATAGCCGATTTGTAAAGAGTACTGGAGAGGGTGTAGTAATATGGACTTCGGATGAATCCTTATAAATGTGTTTTTGGCGTATCGGATGGACAATTCTTGAGTTTTATGGTGCATGAGAAGGGAATCAAAGTTAGTCAATGAAGAATCAAGGCTATCTAGAGCACCAAGTCACCAGTTAACAAGACATAGTTACAGTCCTTGATCAGCAAGCTTAACTTTGTGAGGAGATTTATTTCAAATCTATCGGGAAGAATTGAGTCCTTCACTCCAATGTTGAAGTTACGAGTCGATCAAGAATTCGTGTGGGATGTTGAGTAGCAGAGAGTATTTGATCAAATAAAAAATTATCTAATTTCTCCACCAGTATTGATTCTGCCGCAGAAGGGGTCTCGTTTAAGTTATACCTGTCAGCCAATGAGAAGTCCATCGGGTCGGTGATGAAACAAGAATTTGAAGGAAAAGAACGAGTGGTATTCTATCTGAGCCGACGACTTCTAGATGATGAGACAAGATATCCTGCGGTGGAAAAGTTATGTCTATGCTGACATTATCTCCTATTGGCTAAGTGCACTGTAGTTTGTAAAGTCGATATGGTTAAGTATATGTTATCGGCTTTAGTCTTAAAAGGGCCAATTGGTAAATAAATATTTGGTTTGATGGAGTTCGATCTAAGGTATGAATCAGCTAAGGCAATCAAAGTACAAGTTGTAGTTAATTTTATCATACAACATAGAGGGATTCATGAAGATTTTGTGGAGTCGATTCCATAGACTTTATTCTTTGATGGATCGATTGAAGCATAGATCTGATATCGGCTTGGTAATTATATCGCCTCGGGGGGCAAGCTTTGAGTTTGCTTTACCATCAAACATTATCGAACTAATAATCAAGTATAGTATGAAGTGGTGCTCAAAGATCTTTAACTACTGAGAGAAATCAAAGCCGATGCGATAGAGATCATTGGACATTCTTTATTGGTGATCAAGCAGCTGTCTAGGAAGTATGAGTATAAGGATAATATCTTGAGATTATATTATGAAGAATGTCAACATTTATTGAAGTATTTCAAGATAGTATCTTGGATCATATTCCTATAGAGCAGAATTTAAAAGCCAATGATATTACTCAAATAGCATCGGGATATCGGCTGAATAGGAAGATGGAGATTGAAATAGCTTATATTGATAATCATATTGAGGTCGATGATTGTAGACGATAGATTTTCCAATATTTGCAAACTCTGTCACAATCGGATTCTAGGAAACTTTGGTATAAGTTTACTCAATACATGTTGCTTGATAAAGACTTATATTATCAGACCATTGATGGAGTTTTGTTAAGATGCCTGGGAATAGAAGAGGCTACAATAGTCATGAATGAAGTACACGAAGGAGTCTGTGGAGCCCATCAATCGAGTCACAAGATGAGGTGGCTGATGAGAACAGCTAGCTATTTTTGGCCGATAATGCTAGAGGATTGTTTTAAGTACTACAAAGGATGCTAAGACTGTCAGAAGTTTGAAAATATGCAGCGAGCCCGAGCGTCAGCTATGAACCCAATCATTAAGCCGTGGCCATTTAGAGGTTGAAAAATCGATATGATCAGCCAAATTTATACTTCATTAAGTAAAGTGCATAAGTTTGTATTAGCAACGACAAATTATTTTATAAAGTGAGTAGAGGCTATCCCTTTAAAGAAAGTTACATCTAAGGACGTGATTGAGTTCATCAGGGAACATATCATTTATCAGCTTGATATTCTACAAACGATTACCACCAATTAGGGTTCTATTTTTATGTCTGATGAGTTTCAATAGTTTGTTGCCAGTATGGGGATTAAGCTGTTGAATTCGTCACCATATTATGCTCAAACTAATGGACAACCCAAAGCTTGTAACAAGAGTTTAATAAAACTGATCAAGCGCAAGATTGATGAACAATCGCGAAGATAACATGTTACGTTAGCTAATTTATTATGAGGCTATCGAATGACATGGCATGGATCTACTCGAGTATAACCATATCAGCTGGTATATGGGCATAAAGTGGTTCTGCCATGGGAAGTTAATATCAGCTCTAGGAGAATATCTTTATAGGATTAACTGACAGCCCATTACTATTACAATAAAATGGCAAATGAACTTGATGATTTGGCTCAGAATCGACTAAGAACACTTGAGAAGATTAAGGAAAACAAAGCCAAGATAGCTAGTCATTACAACAAAAAGGTCACGACTAAATCTTTTTCGAAAGAAGATCTTGTTTGGAAATTGATTTGTCGATTGGGTCTAGAGACAATAAGTTTGGGAAATGGTCACTGGGAAGGGCTTTATCTCATCAATCACTATGTGCCTGGTAATACTTATGTGCTAGAAAGTCTTAAAGGATGGAAGTAAAGTCTTAAAGGATGGAAGTTTGCCAAAGTGCTCAAACAAAAGTATCTAAAAAAGTATTATCCTAGCGTTTGGATTAACGCTTAAATTGGCTAAGTGCGGCCAATTTCTAATTCTTTTTAAGACAAAAGCCAATAATGTTCTATCGATTAGTGGTAGCCAATGTTGGTTGGTATTGCTTACCTAAATCGGCTGAGTGTAGCTGATTTCTAATATTTCTTCAAGACAAAAGCCGATATGATTATATTGGCTACAAATAGCCGATATCATTGGATATTGCCTTTAGGATTACAAGTAAAAAATCAATAGAGCCGATTAAATTGTATTACGGACAATCAGTGTTTTGAAGTGACATCATGGATTTTTAGCATTGAAGTTTTATAGAAATTTCTTGATTGCTTCAATCGCGTGCAAGTGGATTCTATCTATTTCGTTGATGGTGCAAATGTCTTCTTCATCGAATCCAAGGATAGTTTTCAAACTCTTGTGCCAACGAGCTGCTTGACGTACTTTTTCTACTACTTTGGCCTCTTGATCTTGAATTGATCGCAGTAAGCCGATAAGGTAGAATTATGAGAATTCAATATCGTCGCACACCTTATCAAGCTCTACCATCAAATTGACTTCTCATTTCTTCAGTTGGCCTATCTTGGTTTGGGTATCCTACGAGTCAGCTGTCATTTCATCAAGTTTCTTATTCTCAATCTAGGCGGATAACCAATCATTTTGAGCTAAGTCTCTCTATTCGGCGTGATCGCCTATAAGTCACCTGGTTATAATAAGCTGGGTCTTGTGGAATTCCAAATAAGCGGCAGGCATCAGTACATCGGTGAGTTCTTCGGGCAAAAGGTGTTCAATTTTAGCGAGTCTTTCTTAGATTGGTCTGTAGTCTTCCACTAGTGAGCCGATCGGAATTTTCAGCCAATGCATGATATCTGATAATTGCTCGTGTACATCGGTTGGTACAAATGGTTCAATCGCTGCAATGGTGGCTATGTCTTCATCCATTTCTAGGTATTTGCCGATGTCGAAGGACAACAAATCGGCCAGAGACTGCACATTAACATCGGTAAATAGGAGAACAATGACCTAAGGTAGAAGCGCAAATATAGGGTGAACGTACCTGAGACACAGCGAGAGTAGCATGAACAGTAACATCAGTGTTGGCTTGATGAGGAGTACTTTTGAGAGTATGGCCGATGACCGATGTGGAGGTGACGTGGACTACTTGGGTGTTTTCTGTTTGGAGATCGACTGCTATTAAAGATGGCATAACTTCTGGAGCAACCATCAACTCAATATTGATAGTGGTCTCTAGCAATTGGACTTCGGGAGCCAATGGTTCAAGCTACAAAGTGAAGATATCAAGAAAAGTGTATAGATGACGAAGAAAAGATTAAATCAGCACATACCAACAAAGGTGAAGGAGCCAATTCCGAAGTAGGAGGAGGTCCTTAGAAGATCAATACTGCGACTGTGACATCGGCGCTAGACTTTTGTTTCTTGGAAATCATCCTAGTAGCTAGATTCTTGCGTTTGGTCCCTGATGGTCGCAGTATCTTAGAGTAGAGCCGATGGAGAGGGAGCACCATGTCCATGGTAGAGCTCGGATGATGGAGGTTGATACATAATTGGCCAGCTGCTTGGACTTGTTGTAGGCACTTCTTTATCACTGGCCTGTAGGGTCAAGGAAGCTAAACGATGCATTCAAGATAAAATGGAGTATGGAGAAGGATTGCCTCTTTATTGAACTCGACGTAGTCAGGATTAAGGTGCGGGTAGTAGTGTTCAGCCGATGAATTGAACAAATGTCTTCTCCACTCGGACCACCATCAAGTGAAAAGTGTGGTGTTAGATATACATGCCTTGAAGATGGTGATTGTGCCCAAGGATAGAGATTTGTCTATCATCCTTAGCCAATCATACTCCAAGCCACTATTTATATCTCCTCAGACTTGTAGCTTGCCAATGAAAAATAAGCCGATTAGGAGCTAGTCGAAACCCAACTGACGAGCACTGATGAATGGATGATAGAACTCGTATGATGGGTGTTGGGATCGGCCCAATTAGAATCCAGTCAGCAAAAGATTGGGAGTTATGGCCGACAGAAATATGGTCTTCGATTCTTCATCGGCTAAAGCGTTAAGAGGGTGAAATCTAGAGGGCATCTCAAATGATGAAGTGTCCTCCTATACAAACTAGAGGGTGACTTCCTTGTTAAAGCCATAGTAAAAGTATTTTAACCATTGGCTAAGTCCGAGGGGGTTCATTTTGCTTCTAGCAAGAGCCGATGCAACTTCACCCAGTGAAATACATTGGCATCGGCTGGCTTCACTTTCCTCTGGTTGATCGGCCGGGAAAGTCAGAGAAGAGAAGGGGTACTAAGGATGATTTTGGAGGTATAAATGTTCAACCATAATTGTATGAACCACCAAGAACCGCCAATGTGACTGAGTAGTTGACCAACCGATAGCTTGTTCGCCACTTGATGGAGCAGTTGATAGGTGGCTCCAAGGAGATACTGCCCCAAAGGGATCTAGCGTCAATCAGCCAAGCACTTCGCTAAGCATTACATGTTAATTGTCGGGCAAAGGGTTGAACCACCAAAGATGAGCCGTTCCAACCACAGATTCAGAAACGCAACATGCTTCCAATTATCAGCTGGTCTGAAAGTCTTGTTGTGCAGGAGTATGTATTTAGTCCACCATCCGATGTTTTTTGTGCTCAACTAACGAGTGAGTTTGAATCAGAGGATGGACGAATGTAAGTAATGTGTAGTATTGAGGCAAGTTAACATGGCAACATCCGTCAAGGTGGGAGTCATTAGCCCATACCCAAACATGAAAGCGTTGAGGGCATCTGACCAAAAGTAAGAGACCGATATGAGCAGAGGCTCATTCTTTTCTATATCAACTAAAGAGAGGTTGATACAATGGTCAATTTCCATGTACTCCCAAATTGATTTTTTGGAAGTTGATACTGAGGTACTAATTCCTCCATCTCAGGAGTCTATTAGGCCAAGATCTAAAACTGCTAATCCAATCACCGACTGTCATGGGTGATCTTTTATAGGGAGTCCATTATGTTTTGAAATTGAAAAAATTGGATCCTAACTATCCATGGTTCCTAAATAGAAGAAACCTAGATGGTTCGCAACTGTGATAGCGATATGACTTTTGAGGCTCTATAATAAATAAGAACTCGACGAAGAATAGATAAAGAGATGGGATGGACCAAATCTGTCTAAAATGTAGAGCAGAGGAGTGGATTGAAGATAACCTCAGAGACTATGGTTGTTGATGCCATCGCACGAGAAAAAGGAGAAGAAGATCGGTGGTCAATGGAGCAATTTGTATAGATTCACCATCAGTCATCGGAGCTCGTCGAGGTTTTGGAGGTTCTAGTAAAGAAGAGGCGTGAAGAAGAAGGAAGAAGGGACGAAATGCTTTATAGAGACATGATCACCTAGCAGGAATCTAGGTTGATTAGGTATTGTTTGCAGTTGTAGTGGACCGTCGTGGTTTGTGAACAATTCCAACAATTTGAAATTTTAAAGTCAGTTAACAAACTCCAAAATTATGAGGTATGTGTTAACGTCAGAATTTGGTTAGCCTTCAAACTAGATCGGCTGATGAAGGGAAGACTGATTGGCTCGTAGAGGAAAACCAATTGATACGGTGAGAGAGCCAATCGAACAGCTTAAAGACGGATTCGGTCTGATTGAAAACAGAAGATTATTCAGATGGAACTGAGTCTAAATAGGAGTCATCAAAATCACGACAAGGTATTTTATTTATATAGAATATATTATGTAAGCAAGACAAATTTAGTTAGATTTACAACTTTTTATAGATTAGTTTCCTTATATGTTTAGGAAATATTGTCTAGGAGTTGTTTGTAACTGCATAGGACTCATGTAAATCCGGGATATAAATATAGACCCCTGAAACCTATTGAGATATCAACAAGATCATGCACAATACAATTTCAACGCATCACCACCCTATCTCGTCTAGTTTTTACTCCGGCAGGTTCTGTCTCTCGACGTGGAGTTATATCAGTTAAGTTCAATCTCCGACGAAAAAGTAAGTCCCGCCATTATCATGGTTCATTTTGCTCTATCTAAGGCTAGATCGGTTAGGTCCGACGTTTTAGTCTGATCAAGCACACCACATCACATTCATATGAGTCTCACCGGTACATCGGTTTCCTTTGCCATCCTCGATATCATGTTACATCGGTTAGATTCGACCTACGAGATCAATAGCGGTGGATCGAGCCGTTGGCTCAACAAGTTCTCGTGCAGTGTTTCGTCGAAACGAGTAGCCGATGAGTTATCATTAACGCGTGCCTCATATCTGTTTTACATCCCATCTAACGATTAATCCACTAGCAATCGATCCGATCACGTCAGATTCGACCTGATACTATCTCGGTTAGATCCGATCTATCAGGTTTATGTCTGACGGGGCTAACGTCTAGATGTAGAGAATTTCATTTCCTATCGGCTTAGATAGTTGATAAGTTTAGATATAGGCATGCGTCAGACATTCGATCGATAAGCAACTGATGACCTGGCCCCTTTCTTTTTCATCGTTACATCCGATTTAACCTTTGTCGTCTCCAATGCCGTTAGCCTTGGCATCATACTGTTCCAGTTTAGTTTGATCTATCAAGACTAGTTCTAACGGTGCTACTACGGTTGTCATTGGTCCTCATGTCTTTTTAGGAGATCGAGTCTTGCTCCGCGCTTTCATTGCCTAATATATCCAGAGCATCATCGGCTCTTTGGTCGATAAATCTTTTATTTTATTTCACATGTCTATTAGCTACATCTTCATCGGTTTTTCAGTCGATGCTCAAGCGCTACCTTCTTATCGGCACTCAACCGATAGAGTGAGCTGTATCGACCCATCGGCCGATTGGCTCGTGGATCTCATCCTCTATCTCTTTATCAATTATAGAATTAAATTAACTGGCATGTTTTCGAACCTCGAAAACTAAAGACCTGCACTAGAGCTAAACAAATCTCCTAAGCCTTCGTGTGACCAAGATGTCGTTTTCCCTAATCGGACCTTCACTGGCTCGTTCATGACTTCACCCGGTCTGATCAGTCTCTATGAGATTTGACGACTAACAAGTGCCTACCCTGGTCAACACGGGCTGATGGGCAAGCACATGCATCAATTGCACTTTGACATTGTGAACTCATTTGGCTTGATGCCTTGGATGGCCATCTTGATGAATAAATCTATGGCACCTTCATAGTCACCAGTCACCAGCTTGGGCATAGCAAGACAACATTACAGACCATGCAACAACATCCTTCTGCTCCATCAACAACAACAATAAATATTTTCAGTTCTAAGTAAGTTAGGATAGATTACAAAAAACCCAACATTTTGAATATAGAAAGGGCCTGTTCAGTGCTGCTGAATTTTGAGTACGAAGCAAGAAGTGCAGTTCCAATAGATGGGATATGCTGGTAGTGACCTGGTGTTAACGTCAAAATTTGAATAGACCAGGGAGTCCAGGGAAAGATTGGAAAGACAATCGGCTTAAGTGAAGAAGAGTACGATTGCTACAGTAATGAAGCCGATCGGATAGAAGTAAGAAGAGATTCGGTCCTAGAATAGAAAACTATCTAGATAAAACCAAGTTTAAGGAGCAACCATAGAACCCACGGTAGGGTATTATATCTATGTAAATCGTATCTTATATAGATAGAAAAGTTTAGTTAGTTTAGTTAACTACCTTAAAGATATTTTCTTCTATCTTTGTTAAGAGATAACGTCCGATGGTTGTTATAAATACGTCGGACTCTATAAACCCAGGGTATAAATAGACCCCTAGAAACATGTAATGATCATCTCTCGATCAATACACTTCTCGGCGCATCGCCACCCTAGTTTATCTGGATTTCTACCGGCGGGGTCTGACTCTCGACGCGGGCTGCATCGGTTAACTTCGATCTTCGACGAAAGGGTAAGTCCTGCCACTATCCTGATATGTCTCGCTCTGTCTAAGGCTGTATCGTTTAGGTTCGACATCTTAGGCCGATCGGATGCATCGCATCACGTCCGTGTATGGTCTATCAGCCTATCAAGCTCTCTCCGCTGTTGTCAGCCTCGTGCTGTATCGATTAGGTTCGACCTACGAGGGTGTCGACGGTAAATTGAGCTTTAGGCCTATAGGTCTCTATACGACGTTTCATCGGAGTATTAACCGATGAGTTATCTATACATTAAGCAACACCCAGTGTATCGACTGAGGAGCCAATACTCACCAGTCTTTAGAGACTTCCCTTGAGCGCCATGCTAAGCGCATCGGCCTTCCAGCCGATGCGCGCCTGTCTTTAGAAAGATGTCTTCTCATCGGCTCAACTAGCCGATGGGTTCGTTTCGCCCTTACTTCAGCACAACCGATCCAGCGTCCACCGTCCCGTTGCCGTTGGCCTCGGTCTCATATTGTCTCGGTTAGGTCCGACCTTCGAGATTCGGTGCTAACGGTGTCATCAACACAGGCAACAGGTCTCGTGCTGCCATATCCAAAGCGGCATCGGCTTTGCAGTCGGTGTCTTTTATACAATTCCTTGCCAGTTCGCATATGCCTTCATCGGCTTTCTAGACGATGAACGACCGTTACAGCTTTTGTCGACTACCAGGAAGGATCCTGCGCGCTTTGATTTTAATACCCTTCGGTGCCTCCATCGGCTCTACGACTGATGGATCAGAATATCGCTTTCACCACACCCGGAGCCATTATATCTTTCGTCGACATCCGTCCACGCCTTCATCGGCTCCCCAGCCGATAGAATAGTGTCCCGATCCCTATCGGCGATCAGCTGATAGCAGGAGCCATCCGGACACAGCCAATGACCACCTCGATTCTATCGGCAACCAGCCAATAGCGAAGACTCGTATCGGCCCATCGTCCGACTGATCTAATTGCCTCATCTCCTTATCAATTGCAGGATTAAATTATCTGGCACACCCGCATCCGCACCATCGCACCGGAGCCGAGTAAACCTCACCAGCCCCGGCACGCGTACCTCGAGCTACGGAGAGAAGCCGACTGTTTGCACTGAAGCTAAACAGACCTCCCAGACGTCGGCGTGTCCGTGTCGGACGCGCGAGGTCCGGCGCGAACACATGTGCAGAATCTGGGGAGGTAAGATGGGTAGTGATGCTGTCAGCATTGCTCGGTAAGTGAACTCATTTGGCATGACACTGTCTTCTCTAATTCTGCTGAAAAGAACAACAGCAAAAGGAATGTGATCATTCTGATTGCATCCATGAAACAATATTCTGAGATCCTGTTGTCATAGAAAATATGTTTAAAGCGTCAGCCAGTTCACCACATTTGCTGTAAGCATCCATGAGGGCTGTCATTACATTTCCACTCAAATGAAACCCATGTTTCAACACACAGCTTTGGAGTTGCTGTGCCAGGCCCGCTGTTTGAGGTTTGCACATAACTTGATCACTGTTGCATGTGTCGACTGTGTTATCTTTCTCATGCTGACTCATGATTCATGGAACAGCTGTAGCGCTTCCAGTTCGCACACATTCAATTGAAGACTTGCCATTAACGTATTCCATGTCACCATGTCTCTGGTCTCCATCCAATTAAACACAGCCTTGGCGTCTTCAACCAGTCCACACTTTGCATACATGTTCATCAGAGAATTGCAGACAAACACGGTCGTGCGGCATCCAAACTTAACTGATTGAGCCTGCACATGCTGCCCAAGATCAAGTGCACCCTGGCTCGCTACTGCAGAGAGAACACTCGCAAATATGAGTTGATTGGGCCATATACCCTCAGCACGCATCCTGAAGAAGAGGGCCATGACCTCCCAAAGCATCCCTGCCTGGGCACAACCAGTAAGCAACGATGTCCACTTGACGACCTTCTTCTTAGGCATCCCTTCAAACACCTCCCTCCCCTCACAGACGCTGCAGAACTTCATGTACATATCGACAAGCGATGTACCGACATTGACCTCACCTCGATCATGCCAACACTTGACGCGCAGGCAATGCAGCTGCTCCCCAAGAACTCTGTCCGGCACTGACTCGCAAACCTTGAGAACACAGGACAGCGTGGCACCGTCAACGGGCACGCCGCCGCGGCGCGCGGCAGAGAACTGATCCAGGACCTCTGGGACCATCCCGCGCTGCGCATAGTCGAAGAGCACGCGGTTGTCGCCCACTGCGGCATCCCGGCGAGGAATTTCCTCGAACGGATGGCGGGCACCGGGAGGATCACGGAGACAGACGCCCTCCTCTAACCGGGCAGGTGACGCGAGCGTAGCTAGCAGCTTCGGGACCTGCTCTGGTGCTAGGTTCACTGCCTTCTTTCCGCGGAGTAGACCTGACAGCACCGCCGCCGTTCTTGGTGTCATGCTACGGAGAGCGTGGATGTGTGGGCGTGGGGTGGGGAGATGTCAGCGGAGATTAGATTGGATTGGATTGAATTGGATTCTACACTGCGGCACTGCGTGTGCAGGAAAATTCCGTACACCAGGACGGCGAGGTCACGGCAAATGCGGCGGCTGGCCGGCGGCGGAGAATCGGGGAGAGGCGCGGAGCTCATGGACACGGATCGCGGGGAATGTGTCGAACACAACGGATAAATTTACGCCTTCAAATAAAGCTTGATTACGCTCTCTACTCCTGCGGCCTGCCTCACTCTTCAGGGAGATTTTTTTAGTTGACCCGAACTGTCTCAGGCTAAATTCAGCCCACAACGCATATCAGGAGTTAGTCTAGACTAGGCCCATCTAGAACACCATTCAAGAGTCAACACTTTAAGAATTTTACCCATTACGAATTTGAGAAGGGCTCGTGTAAGCCCATCCAGGCTAGCCATTCTATAATCAAAGGTTAACCCAACTACTAGTATAAGATTGATTTTTATCGTGCCCTTTTCTACTATGATTTTTTCCGGGTTTGCTAAAAATATGGTGCCATATTTATCACTTAATTTTGATCGATTTTTTCCTCTATGATTACTCAGTGTGCTTCCTTCCCTCCTATCTCCTCATCCCTCCTATCTCCTCTTTGTAGGCAATAAATTATTTTTAATCATAATTCTCTTTATACATTATGTATTAAAAATATAAATATAAATATTAAAACTTACAATGTAATTATAGTGTAAGTTTTTAAATTTATAATGTAAGTGTAGCTAATTTATAGTGTAAAAACGATTTAACTATTTTTAAATAAAAAAATATAGCATCATAAATATAGCTATTTTTTGTGTGTTCTGTAATCCGTATCCACTGAATTTGAGTGGCGATTCTATGTACGAAACATACTGCAGGTCAGGCTTGAGGTTGAAGTGCTAGACACATCTAAGCTTTATGTCAAACCGGCGTTGTCCAATTTGTAGGACAAATCACTCTACTGTGGCTTTGATGTTTTGGATGATTATTACGTATGTTGATTCAATAACTATACAAGAAATTATTTTACCAGCAACAGCTGAGAAGAGAATCTCACTATCCATCCAGCGTGTCAAATGGTGACAACTCATCACCTCCGTCCCTATGTGTTTTCCAACATTTTCCAAAGCGGCAAATGATGCTGTACAAGGTACGTACTCGTACGTTTACCACGCAAGTATAAAGATATGCAGATGAAGTTAGATGGGAAAGTCTATCTGTTTCTCGAGGGATATCCCTCGTTTTTACAATTATTATTTTTAAAAAAATTAATAAAATATATTAATATATATATCACTTTATAAATATATAAATTTAAATATTTATACCAACAAAACTAACAAATTTAAAGGAATAGCATGAGCAAACCTTTTTACAACTAAGTTCGAAATGGGCGTCATTATCCTAGCCCGAATCCAACCAGGTTTTATTGATTATTTCCTCTTCCCAATTTATTGTTTTTATTTCTAATTATATGTTGGATTTGAGTTTGTATATTTATAAAGTGGCATATTGATATATTAGTTTTTTAAGAAAAATTAATGACTATTAGATAACATGCATACAAAAGATGTCGCTGGAGATAAAACAATTTATCTCCAAGTTAAAAAAAGAAAGAACAAAGAAGGCTCGAGGCCGTAGAAATCACAAGATGCTCCAGCTTTGTCGCTGATAGTACTCTTTGATGCCACCTGCTTTTCAAACAGTGTACCCTCGTGACAAATGGACGCAATATTTATCATGTCCCGAAACCGCGACGCGCACACAGGGGAGACACGACACACCGGCCGGCCCGAAAACAATTGATGTCTCAGCTATAAATCGAAACCTGTGCTCAGGACGTCCCCACATCGACGGGCTCTCCATGCACGTCATATGAACAGGCCGGCCTTCCCCTCCCAGGCGGTACGACGACGTTGCTGTCGTCGTCGTACGAATCGCGTGGATCCTCGCAGCTAACCAGCGATGCCGCAGGCAGCAAGTAGGTAGTGGAGTACGAGTGGTACGTAGCTTTGCTCCAACCGATCGAACCAGCCGAGGCCTCCACTGTTGCGAGGTCAACTGCGCGTCGAATCCTCGGCCCAGAGCTCACAGTGGCGCCGTACCCGTCACCCCTCACCAAATGGCGCAAATGAACCAGCGGCCCACCGCGCCCCGGAACCAAGAGCGAGGCGTCACCTTCGGGTGCGACCCCGCGCTAGTCCCCGAGAAAATCCATGCGTGATGCCGCACATGGCCGAGCAGAGAACGCATGTGTAGTGGTGTATACCCAGTACTCCACCTTATCGGCTTCGCCTCCTCATCCTGCCGGCATGCCAGCCTGAGACGGCCGACGGATCTCTAGCTCCTCCGATCCAACTCGTGCAACCTGCACGTAAGGCTACGAGACGACCCTGCAGCAGGGGCGGAGGTTGGGTATTCAAAATATAAAGATATAATAAAATTTTTGACACCTAAATACCTAATAATTAACTTATATTACAATATATAAATAGATATAACATAAAATTAAGTGTAGGTTTATATTTTTATAAGATTCGTCACAACTTAAAATTATTACATATGGAAGTCCTAATATTTTAACATATCACACATATATCTTAGCATATGTCATAAATATAATTTGTTTTCTATATATATAGTTTCTCCATATCATTATACATCCTTTGCAGGATTTAGTTAGCATTCCAAGCAAGCATTCATGTTTTGAAAATTTGGAACAATTATTTATTTTCAATATATGCAAGATATGAAGAAAATAGAGGTCCATAAAGATATCACATTAAATCCTTAACAATGCAAGTAATATATTACAATGTACATGTGTAAACATCAAAATTTGAAAAGCCTACTAAAGAATTGAAAAAAAAGACCGATTCAAGTAAATAAGAGTCCGGTTGCTACAGAAAACCGATCGAACGAAACAGAAAAAGATTCGGTCCAAGATTAAAAATTTATCCAAATGAGACCGAGTTTAAGAAGGAGCCATAAAATTCACGGTAAGATATTATATCGTATCTTATAGGGATAAAAGATTTAGTTAGTTTGGTTAACTTTGTTAGAGATATTTTTCTTTATCTTTGTTAGAAAATAACGTTCGAAATCCACGGCCTCCGACGTGCGTACCTCGAGCTACGGAAAGAAGCCGACTAGTCTGCATTAAAGCTAAGCAGACCTCTCAGGCGTCAACGTGTTCGAGCCGGGCACGCGGGATTCCGACGCGAACAACATGTTATATTCCTTTCTCATCATTTTATGGCCTATTTTAACACTAAAAATGAACCCTTTTAATATAACCTTGATCTTAACAGTGTAAAATGAATCAAATCCTAGTGTATTCACCAAAATCTCCTATAATCTACAAATTGGCACATCCTTTCATGCATACACCCTATAGTTCCATTGATCTATTCCCACATCCAAGGAGAGAAAATCCTACCAAATGCATCATTCAAAATGCTCTTATTGTGAAAAAAAATCACATCATTTATTGACAAGAAGCAAGAGGAAGTAGATGAGATCCAACCAATGGTGTCTAGCGAGATGACGATAAGGTTCTCACTAGAGGCGAACATGGTGGTAAGAGCTAGTAAGAAGAATTTGCTGTTTGACCACACGCCATCTAAGTGACTGGGCTGCCACCGTCGTAAGCCCGTAACTCACTATAGGCTATAGTCTACCCGTGCCACCACGTGCCAATCATACCATATCACTGTAGCCCACGTGTCGCTATTGCCCTATTGTTGCCACCCGTAGCTACTTTCCTAAAATCATGTAATGTAGAGTATTTGGTTTGTATTAGCGAAATGGTGGGTGATTCGGGTTGTTTAATTGTTTAGGAGTGAGAAAAATTGGACTTAGTGAATGGGCTAAAAAAAGAGGAGAGAGATGACTCAATAAGAGTGTTTTTTTAAGCTGATTGAAGCATGCTTTCTGTTTTTTTAATATATATACGAAATAACTTGTATATATATATATATATATCAATTTTTTTATTAAAAATCTTGGCTATACTCTGAATACCCTTAATAATGGTGGGCCCGCCCCTGCCCTGCAGCTCAGCAAGCGAGTGGTTTGTCTCATACTACCCCGGAGTAGTAGATAGCTTCGCTAGGCCGGTCGGAGTCGCTGTGAGGCGCACAGGCCGCTGCGTCCCGTCTCGGTTGAGAAAGTCTCGGCGGAAGCACCACTCCCTGATGCTGCTGCTTTCACCGCTTCCCTGTCAAGTTGAAGCTACCTGCTCGTGTCGAGGGGCCACGTGACATAGTAATGATGATGTCGGTGAACTAAGATGATGATGCGTTCATCGCTGCGCTTCGACCGATCGAGCGCACCCGTGCGTCGTGCGTCCTCGCTGCGGTTCGCGTCAGACGCCAGTACGGTTCACCCGCGAAAAGACACTCTACTTTACCAGTCTCAGCCACCTCTGAAATGGAGTAATTTTTTTCAGTTCTTCAAGAATTGGGGTTGAAGTGATCCCTACAGTGGGTGGCTACATCATGTGAAAGCTGATGAGATGCTTGTGTTTGAAAAGAGTCATCTGTATTCCTATAGACCATGCATGTGTCCGTATCGTAACGTTTGTAATGGTTGGTCGCTGCTTGTAGGACGTTGCTGTATCTGAATGCGACGCGGACTGTGGAGCTGAGTTGGATTACAGCGTGCGATCGATCGAGTGGCACTATGCCATGCCACTGTCTTAGGAAGGACGGGGAAAATATCGTGGGCAGCAGCCAAGCAGCCCATGGTTTCTCTAGGAACGGATCGGTGAATTACTGCATTTCGACATCCCGGATGGTTTGCAACTTGGAAGCCTAGTTGTGGCCTTATGGTTTGTCGATGATGTTCAGTGGACAGAGTTTCTTTGTTCAGGTACTGCTTCCTGCAGCCAGGGGCAGATCTGGGGGTGTTTACTGTGTCACAGGACACCAATCAATTTTAGTAAACTCCATTATAAATTGATATTTTCTACTGCATGTTGTGGCATTGTGGATCGTCGATGATATGTTCAGTGGACTGACTTTCTTGTTCAGGTACTGCCCACTGCAGTCTGCAGCTACGGGCTACGGCATGTCTCTTACTACTGACTTGGCATGATGAAAACTCCATTGCATCTGAGAAAAACCATCCAACGAGCGCGAGCAGGTGACAGCCCGGCCCTGACTACGCATCACTACATTCCGAAGACTCCCTCCGTAAGTACGGAGTAAATGACACTGGAATAATTCAAATTTAAGTGAATTACACTTTAAACTACCTTTTATTATCTAAATTTCACTTTAGACCAACTTTAACTTATCTTTTTAATTTGAAGTAGATATTTTTATCTTTGTTACATTTAAACCACTCTAATTATTTTGTTTAGCCACATCAAACCTCGCCTTGGTAAAGATGTTAGCTATATGTAAATAGCAGAGATGATACGTATGAGGGTGCTGATGTGCTTAAGCCTGTTGATGTGCTCGTGATATAATTTAGGTGGTTCAAAACGAAACTTGGATAATAAAATATAACTAAAAGTGTAATTCACTCATTAAATTTAAATTTTAACCGTTTATCCTTTTTTTTAAAAAAGTTATAAATACTTGAAATATACTACATTATGGAAGTATGTGGTGTTACAAATATAACCATACAACTTTTATTTATTATAATATAATCATTTAACAGTAATTTATCATCACAGTGAGACGGTTGTAGTCAAACACAGACAGTTGTTTGAGAATGGAAGTACTCGCATAGGATGACTAAAATGATAAGCCTCTTAGTTGCTACTACTTGCTATTACTCGCTCCGTCTTTAAGTAAAAATATAGAAAATTTAGAGGATTCTAATCCTATAGGGAAAATAACATATGAAGCTCTTTCAAACAAAGGGATTGCATCCTATCATTTTCATTGGAATTTCTATAGAATTGACAATATGAGATTTTAGAAAAAAAGGTTAACGAGAGCTTAAAAACCTCTTGAATTTTTTTTAAGTCTATCTCTTTCATCCAATTCATATGCCTAATCAAACAACCATTCATATGTGTTTTCTTGTGTTTTGCAATAATTTATTTTACACTTGTATTTCTGTTAAAATTCTATATTTTTTTATATTCGTCCATTTTTTCAATCTTGCGTTTTAAAGGGCTCTCAAAGTGTTTAAAATATATCCATAAATATAAGCATTCTATAATAATCAATCACCTCTCACTAAATTTTTTTTATCTTTATTCCCAACTAACCTTCCACCACATCCATCCCTCTTTTGACACTAAAGTTTTTTTCTCCTCAACTTTAATCTCTAAACAATAAATGTTTATATTTGTGGATGGATCACTTGCTATATTTGACAAAATTTAAACCATAGATGCCACTATATTTTAGAATGGATTGAAAAATAGCTATGAGGGTATTGATTTCATAGATTGAAAATATAAGACATACTATGTTCTACACGGTCTCTAATATTATACTTTGATGATTAATTTTTGTTATAATATATTATCAACTACTATAAAATTAATATCATATAAAAATATTTTTAAATACAAATCTAGCAAGACGAGGCTAATAGTACAGCTAATCAGTGGTTATATATATTGCCATATTATTTATAGTTAATTTAATAGTATACCCATATACATTTATAGCATTAATATCCATATACATTTACAGCATTAATATTTAACATCACCTTATTCTCTCACAATTCTTCTTAGAGCTAATGTTGTAGTTGGCTAGCCTACCTTTTCTTCTCTCCTCCAACTCAGCAGGGACTTTACGGTCAAGAAAATTGCTGGAAGCCGGCTTTTATCCGCACTGGACACCACCATCATGGGCTGTCTTAACCTGCATTTTAGGAGAACACATGGCGAGTGTTTTTTTTTTAAATGTACCCTGGTTGGTAGCCTCACAACTGGAGGACTTGCCATCATTCTACAAACACGTTCTCTCCTGTCTATGGACTACAGCTATATGCCCAGAAAATATAAAATTCCTTATAAAAACGAAATTATTAGGAAGAAAAAAACATCAACCCTTACTGAAGGTATTAATGACCCATACCCACTCTAATTTATTCGACGATTACACATATATGAAGAAATATATTACTCTTACCGATCTTGCAACAAGTTCAGGACACTCGCCATGTGGGGAGGCATGACAACATGGCATTACCGGTCAAGTTTGTCTTAACCGACTGGAATCACGACAAAAAAACCTGTAAACAGTGCCTCTTTCAATCTCTGCTAGCTGCAAACACTGCTCAAGGCACTGCTGATTTTCAGTATCCATCTTGACATTGCAACTTCAGTCCAAGGCTATCCATTTCATTTGTCGATTGCACAAATGCCTAGTGAGAGTAGTGAGTCCTCTGCGTTTCGAAAAAGGGATTTCTAGCATCGTAAGACAACAATAAGAGAATGAGAAAAATACTAAAACATCTTTTATTAATGAAAAAGTTAGAATTGTTGGTGAATAGATAAAAGGTATGAAAATGATATATATTTTTTCGATTTGTGGATCATGAATAGATAAGAAGATATAAGTTAATTTATTTTGTAAAACTTTGGTTTTTTTTAAGGGATGGAGTAATAGCTGTTGCATATCCCACCTTTGATTCAGTGGTATCTAGCTTGCGGCTTCCCCTATACGAGGCTATGATCCTATAAGCTCGTGTGTGATTGGCGGGTTTTGTGGCAATAACGAACTGATCCGTCGTTAGCCGTTTGGGTCAAGGAGAAAACCGCATCTTGTGTTCCGGGTAGCGGGCATGGATGGAGGAGACAGCATGCCATATATGCAAATCCAATGCACCAACGAATCTGGCCGTGTCAAGATAGCAACGTTTGATAGCAAAACGACTAGTCTGCTAACCTTGATTGAGTGGTAGAATTGTATCCATCTGCATTACTATCCATCATGAAGTTCAATTTCTTTTTCTAAGTGTTCGTCAATTCTTTTTCTGGGAGAATCATGGTCACTCCTTTCATTTTTACAGTTTCATACAGAGGTCAGAGACACACCCACTACGATTTCTTCATTGGTAAAAGAAACATTAACATCCTTTTCTTTCTTTACGACGAGGCGTAATAACCAGAACTGTAATTAAACATATGCTGTTTGGCCTGAGGGGGCAAGTTCTTTGTACTCTCATTATCCTCTTCAATTGATTAATTGAATGGCACAACTCATGTCCTTTCCTTTTCAACAATAAAAGAAAATAAAACCAGACATTTCAACTATACATGATATGTGGGTCATGAATCAAGTCTACCTTAAGAAGTTTCTCCGCAAGACAAGGTGGCATTCCCATCTCTAGGGAGAAGAAATATTCCTCAAAAAGCATCTGTGGTTTCTAACCATTTTCATCCAATACATGATGTGCAATCTCAGCAAAAAATCATTAATCGGTTATCAATCATGCAGGAGTTAAGAATAGCTACATAGTCTACACATGTGCAATTATCTATTGCAGAGTTTTGTCGGTTTCAGTTGATATCTCTGCCTTTTGAAAGACTGAAAGGCCAGGCATGGACTAGAGATAAATACTACTACGATGGATTCATTTGGTATTAAATTATATGCTGATCAAGTGTTACGGTTCTACTTATGGAAGCATGAATCCTCCACTTAACAAGTACCAATCAATTCATGGAAAGACCCAGGACCTGGGGAAGAAGATATTTCACAACTACTGTGCAGCAGACATCAATTGTCAGGGACTCAGGGTTCTCTTCAGTGATGCCACTGACTTCTCTCTGCATGAAAGGGAATCGGAATCTCTTTGTCCAGGAAAAAGGATTGGAGAGGAAACAATGCGTTGCCCATACTTTTCATTGATACAAGAGTAGGGGCAAATGACAAGAAAAATGGAGAAAGAAAATGAGTGATCCATATCCTACTCCATATCAAAAGAACAATCATTGTGTTTGTAGCCCCCCTACAGGTGGGGCCAGGATAAAAAAATTGTGCTCATCACCGGTTGTAAGAATATGGTACCTCACATAACAAAAAATATTGCGAGAATGGCACCTTGAGTTTAAGAAATTTAGGATTTTGCCATCCTAAAGAGTGGGTTTTAATGTAATATCATCCTTCAAGTGGGTTTCGATAAATGATATTTTCAACCATGTGGCATTTTCTATAATGTTATTTCTTTCCTTTCTTCTAAATTAAAAATGTTTTTCTCCTTTTTTCTCATATTGGATAACAATCTAAACCATAAGCCATACGAGGTTAGAAAAATCCCCTTTCCAGGCAACGAGACTGAGCTAGCGCACAGGTTGACCCGCCGCACGCCACCACATCAAATCACTACATGTCGTTGCTGTTCCCCAACTCGTGCATCGCCGTTTTCCTAGCTTGCACTCCATTGCCTTTCCTTAGCTCGTATGCTACTGCCTTCCTAGCTTGTCGCCTCTCTAGCCGTCACGCGCCATCACCTTGCTAGCTCATGCGTCGCTGCCTTGCTATCTCATGCTCCATCACCTTTCCCTAGCTCGCACATCGCCGCCTTCCTAGCAGTTGCGCGCCATCGCCTTCCCCTTGCCTTGACACTGTCGCATCCCCATCCAAACCATAGGCCAATGGAGATAGGGTTGGTCCTGATGGGACTGGTGAGGAACCACAAGTGAGTGAACAAGATAGACGAATGCCACAGGCGAGCGCGTCAATCTTGGCTAGATCTATCTGTCCACAAGGATAATTTGGTCATCAAATCTAAGAAAAAGAAGAAAAACACTTTCAATTTGAAAGAAAGGGAAGAAATGGAATTATAGTGAATGCCACCTGATTGATAATTGCATTTTATCAAAACCCACTTGATGGATGACATTCGAGCAAAACCCACTTTTGAGGATGGCAAAATCCTAAATTTCTCTTTGGGGTTACAATTTTGTGAAACAAACCAAAAATTTCCAAACAACATATTGCCTCTAGCTACTCTGGTGCTACTTGTGAGAAAATTCAATAGTTGTGACCTTTCTAGATCAATCTATGCTCAATAATTGCAAAAAAAAGAAATATAGGTATTCAATATATCCGTATATGATTAAAAACAAGATAATCAATTGGGCTTGGAAAGTTCCTCTTGTCGTCCCCAACATTCCCCTCTCTTCATACTATAGTAAAATTCTAATCTCTCGGGCTCTTGGCCCCTCTCCCTTCTTCAATTCTAGTAGTTCATCGCTAGCGAGCATCAGAGGAGGGGTCCAATCACCCCCTACTAGTATAGTATAGTTATGTTAGTTTATTTTATCATCAGGTCCTTCCTGTAGGTGTGGTTCTTCCCGAGTTGGTGTTTTGCTAGCAAGGTTCCATGGATGCTGGAGTATATGGTGGCAGTGGCAATGGAGCTGTGGGAACTAACAATCTGTGGAGGTATCGGGTGGTGGATGTCTCCTCAAGGCAGTGCTGGCTTGCTCCTAAACAACTTTGTCTTCTAGATGGCCTAGGAGGCGGCGGTGGCTTTCCATGGTGTTGACTTGGCGTCCCGGTCTAGCAGCGCTGACTACTCCTCTTCTTGGTTGATGGGCCAAGGCGCCTCTATCCTGGAGGTTCTAACAACAGCGATGATCAATGGTGCCTACTATGGCTGCCCCTTAGCTTAGTAGTAGGCTAGGATCTCTTGATCGCATGGGGTTGGTGGATTGGGGCGTCCTCGATTGTTGCAACTCCTTTCGGTGGCCAGCATATCACCACTGGATATTTGAATGGTGTCGATTGATGGGAGCTTCCACTAGCAAGGTTCTTGCAGTCAAGATTTGTAAGTTTCCTCTTCC
Source organism: Oryza coarctata (assembly GCA_030770085.1). NCBI lineage: Eukaryota > Viridiplantae > Streptophyta > Magnoliopsida > Poales > Poaceae > Oryza > Oryza coarctata. Next base: position 16,060,410 of record CM061471.1, read on the forward strand.
TCAATCTTGTGTGTCAACCCGAGAAGACAATAGTTCACTCCTCATCATTTGAGATCTTTAGTGATTATGGGTGGCTCGATTTGGGTTTCGTCTTCCTCTTTGTTTCCTAGCAGTAGTATCCATACAGGGTTTACCATTTAGGTTGAGCTTAAGCTTCTCAGATTTAACGGCGAACTCCATGGACAACTCCTGCTAAGACTAGTGAAGCTCATATCAAAATCTATGGCTCAGCAACATGAAGAAACATTTATGCCCATAGTGATTTTTGGCTAATTGATGATAAACAATTAAAGGACTAATGAGCTTATAGGGTATATGAGTAGGAGATTAGTCCGACAAAGAAAATGATAAAGAAGATGGAAACAAATGCGGTTTAATTGTGATACAAGACTATAAGTGACTGAAGATGGCAAGATGCGGTGAAGGATTGATAAAACCTGACTATGCGATATACCATTAATGAAAAAAGGGCAAGCGGAGGCTTGGTGTCGAAGGACTGATGTAGTGGTGAACGAGCAAGTGCTTGACACAACACCAATAGATAGGTCAAGGTCATAACAAGTCACAAGTTACTGATGATCAATTTTTGTTGAAGAAGAAGTGAATAGGACAAGGGTTGAAAGGAAGAATAAGATTGCCATGAAAAAGCACTAGGCTAGACAATCTAGGAGTAGTCGGATTGTCCGGGGGAGCTACATGGACCAAACAATATAGCTACAATTGAATTGGTTGGGCAAGCTTTGTTTGGAGCTCGTTGGATGATGGAGATCGACAATGCCATACAGTCTATGAGTGTGCTGCCAGACAATCCGGCGCTAGTTGTTAGTGACTGTTGGAAAAGTATAAAAGACCAGACAGTTTGACCCTGTACTAGACTGTCCGACTCTACACAAGTTTTGGTAGTCTTGAGCAATAGTTAGAAACGGCTAGTTGAAGGGGTTGTGGCTATATATACACAGTGTCATGCAGTTGTTTTAAGACTTTTGGACCCTCTTCTACCTGATAAAGCCAAGTACATGTCCAAGAGCCCCAAGAGCTAATTGAAGATCCTTTTAAGAAGAGTCTTAGTCTTGAGAGTGTGTTCTAGCAAATTGTGATAATGCTAGTTAATCTCCAACCACATCAAGAGTATTCTAGAGCTAGTGTGTTGCTAAAGAGTGAAGTTGAGAGTAATGTGGAGTTGGTGTGCTTCAATTTAAAGAACTTAAGCAAATTATAAGAGGAGAAGGAGAAGGAGAAACCCATAAGCAACCAAAGTATATGGTGTGCTCAGAAAAAGTTTGTGAAGGTTGATATCTCGTCTTCAGAAGGGAAGAGGTAATAGTAAAAGACAAGTTTCATCTCGGTAGATAATTGGTAGAGAAAACTCCATCGAAGGGGAGTTGCATTGCTTCTAAGCTTGGGATTGTGTGGCTCGCTTAGAGCATTAACTTATCCTTGGTGGTTGCTTAAAAAGATCAAGACCATCAAAAATGGTACTTTAGAGAGGAAAAGAGTTAATTGAGACTCAACATTTTTTAGCCCATTAACAGAGATATAGAATCAATTGAAAAACAAATCAGTGTCTCCTCTCTTTCTTTACATTGCACTTATTACTAACATGATGAGCTATTTGGTGATCTATTATTACATACTTATATCTTATTGATTATCTTCTAGCTCTAGTTTAAAACTAGTATGCAAATTACTCTATCTCGTCAAGGTTCTTAGTTTCTATGTATAAGGCTAGATTGTTTAGGTGGAGTCAGACCATCCAACATTGAGTGATGTCGAACTATCTGTCATCAATCAAATTGTTCAGGTAGGCAAGTTCTTGTTTACTCTACGTTTCATTGAATTATTCGACACTGTGTGTTGTTGGCCTATTCGTAGCAGGACCGAATTATCCGGTAAGTTCTAATTTTCACTGTAAGTTTTTATAATAGCAGGAAATACCTATTCACTCCTCCCCTCTAACCGACATCAATGATCCTCAAGTCTCCTTTGGTTGAAATTAAACCTCCAATCAATCTTTCAATTAGGAGCATCCGATCGAACTTTTACAACAAACTGCCAATTTGTGTCATTTCAGTGGAGGCAAAAGACCTAAGGATAAAATCGTTGCAGCAACGCCATAGCTTCCTGTCAATTAGCACCTCTACTGCCTTTTGTTTCAATAGAAAGTTTACCACCTTAGCGCAGTTACCCATTCTTTGAAAACTTATAGTTTGATGATTTCAACTAATCCATTTGGCGATGTAATGGGCTTATTCGCCTAAACTCTATTGTTATATGTTAATGAGTGTTCTAAGTGTAAAAAAATGGGACATTGGTCTAGATGGTGGAGTAATATTTAAGCCGTATTCTTTTTTCCATGGGACATCAAGAAAAGCAAAATTGGAGTACGTAGTGTCCCATTGATTATCAGAATAAATATAAAGCATTTGTATTCCCACTATACATTAGATTGAGAAATTCTATAGTCACTTCGTCCTCTCATTTATTTGTCACCATTGATTATCAATATTTCAACGGCCATTAATAACTTTTAAACAATTAAGTGATGATTCATGAAAGCTGTATGCATGGTCATGATTATGGCATAAGCTATTATGACATTTCAAGTATACATAATTTTTTAACAAAAATTACGAGCGATTAAATTTAAATTGTGAACAGTATCTAATGATAAGTATTTAAAACTAGAGGGAGTAGTATTTACTAAGGTAGTATTTGACAGGTATATACTGTACTAGGATGTATGGATTTTATACTACTACTACAAATATGGTACCTCCGAGAACTCCTCAAGCACAGTAAAAAAACGCGTCCTCTGCTTTCTCTTGGTTGCTTGACACACTCTTTCTAATGATATGAAAAACTCAGAATAGTTGTTGGTACATATCCGTTGCGAATTTGTATTAGACAGGATAGATATTTAGGAAAAGTATTTTAAACTCAGGATATTTACTCGTTATGTCATCATGCATGTTATGCTAATAGTTATAGTAAAATAGGTTAACATATAATATATTACTCTATAGTTTAAATATAATTTTTAGAAGTCATAAAAAATAAATATAACCATCAATATACACATTTTTAATTTGTTTTTATTATAATTTGTAGAAGTCATATTTGAACACTCGTCCAAATATAACAAAGTCTGTAGTTATTATGACTCGCTTCTGCATAGCTGCTACAATCGTGTCAGGCTATCAGCTGCATTTTTCTGTTTTCTCCGGTTCGCCAGTAGAAATGTAGAATGGCGAGCATGCATTGCAAGGCTTGCACCGTTGCACGGTCGACACTTAAACAGCCGCCACGTATTCCCGCACGTGCCACGGAATATTCCTCTGCCTCCTTTCTGATCGAACATCCTTATCCGCACAGTAGCTCGACACTGTCCAGCTAAGCTGACACACCCGTAGAGCAGACTGTAGCCTAGCCGAATCCGTAGCACGAAGCTAGCTAGCCAGCGCGCGCACCAAATCATGCATGGCGCGCCTCCCTACGTACGCTAGGCGGCAATCTCCATCCCACCCGGAGCTGACCCGTGACTGATGGATGACTCCAGTGTGAGGTGAGCCCCTCGCGAACGGTGGGAAGCCAGCACACGCTGCGCGCTGTGTCCTGGCCGCGGTCCCCGGGCGGCTCAATCCGTGCTCGCGATCGCGTCAGTGCGGCGGCTGATGCATGCGCGCGCGCCCGGACCATGCGGGATCGCCGGTGCGCGCGGCCAGGACACTGGCCACGGCCTCACGTACGGGCCGCGCCCCGGGGGCATGCACGTAGGGCCGGCCGGCGCGGAGGCAGCCGCGAGACATGGCGCGGAACGTGCAAACGCCCCGCGCATCGCCCGGCAGGCCCCGGTAGGGGTGGTATCCCCCAACCAACTGAACCAAGTGAGCGCTGCATGCGGTCTGCACGGAGGCGGATGGGTGGGCTTGGTTGGCTGGCTCCCGTGACTTTTTCGCGCAGGTGGTGATGTGTCCACGTAGTACTTGCCGACTGGGAGCTTTGCTTGACAGTACAGCGGCCGCCTTTGGTTCGTGTGGGGCATTTTGGCACGAGGATCATGTTTTCACGGGCAGGAATCAATCGATACGAAGCTTCCTGCCTAGAGGATTGTGTAAGACTGTGAGGGCCCGAGAGCTGTATACGTTAAAATTGTACTTTGGGCTAGGAAATGTTACTAAAGTTTCGCATTAAACAAAGGGGTGAACTTATCTTTTTGTTTTTATTTTGGACTAGATGAATTTACAAAAGCTTCTAATTGGATCAGCCTTTTTCTCCATCTCTTCTCTTCCCACGTTTTTTCTGTTAAGCAGCTGCCGTGGATCTGACGAAGCAAAACACTGGGATCCCTTCTCTCTCTGCTCTGTTCCCAAACTTGAGGAACCAGCAAAATCGAGCCTCGCAGCAGCTTGGCTGCTTTAGCTGCGGCCTGCAAGCTCAGGTGTCACGATAGAGTGACTTGTTCTCAGCTCGCGTGATTTTTTAAGGGAACAAAATGTTAAATTCAAGCAGCTAAATGGTCAGATGGAGTCTTGATTGGTGTATTGTGTTGCTAGTGAGCTTACTAATGAAATCAAGGAGCGAGTGGCAAATAAAAGACTGGTCCAATGTGGAATGTGGAATAGATAATAAGAAATTCCAGTCAAAAAATTCCGGTCCAAAGTAAAAATATTAGATATGTTGTAGTCCAAAGTAAAATTTAGATGATAATAATAGGATTCACTCTATTTCTTTTTCTAATTACATGTAAAATAACACAATATATTCACACACTTGTAAATACTTTTTTTTTAATCTACACGTTCAAGAAACAGAGCCTACCGATAAATTATGAGCTTCACTAAAGTTCTATTAGAGTGCACTTAGTAATTGTAAGTAGTATCGAGATATAAACCCTGAAATCTTTTATCCTAAACTATTCAATTACAAAACTATCATTATTATGCGATAACATTAAGAGCTAGCTCTAGTGGTTTTTCTACTCACCACGTGACCCTACCTACCCTCTAGCCATTAGATTGAGACATGAAAGGGAGTCGTCTTGGACCTCTAGCCAGCTAAGAGAAACTGGATGTAGCGGAGCAGCTTACGGAAGTACTCACCAATTGCTGATTCTTCTGGGCGGTGTGACAGCAGCGATTGGTACTTCAACAACACCTTAAATTAGGATATTTCACTATTTCATTAGTACTTCAATAAGTGATGCTAAATGGGTTACTAATGCAACAAGGGGTGGCTTATCATCTCTCCATTTTGGTGGGTTAACTTATCCCTAGGTGAAGGGGATTACAATATCTTTAGAATAGAGGAATTTGTAGAGCTTCCACATGAAATTATCACACTCCAAAGGAGGCCTAAGTAGCTTTAATTATGTTTTGAACGAACTAGTAGCTTTAATTATATTAAATCAGTCCTTGCTAAAACCTTGGGTTTTCAAGTAGATTAGACCTGCAACCTATTTTCCTAACCTTGTAAAGGAGCTGCTTAAAGACGAAAACAGACAGATAAAAAATATACGTACGCTACTTGAGCAGAAAACCAAACTTAATCAGATAAATAGTGAATAAATCTAGTCATTCGTCTAGTTGGAGCCAATAGTTTAGATTAAGGCTAAGTTTGTGATTGTAATGTTGCACTACTCTGTGCTTATCTTTTATATTGTTGTGGAAATAACAAAAATTATAATTGCAGTAGTTTGTTTACATTTCAAATTATTGTTAGATAAAATATGTCTATTTTAGTTGTGTTATATTTTTATAAATATTACATGTGCATACCAAACACCGAAATATCCAAAAGCTGTTTCTTTATCATAATCCACTAAATTTCAATCAGAGTCTAAAATAAGAGTCTATGTCACGTACATCTCAATAATTATTAATTTACTTTCAAAATTATTAAAATTAAAAATTAATATAAATTAAGATTTAAAATGAGTGCAACTTGATACTTATTAATTTGTATATTAGAATTATTAAAATTATGATAATAATATACTTAAGACTCCAAACTGAGCAAAATTTTTATAATTATTTCTAAAATTATGACATTATTTAGAAAAACTCAAATTAAGAGTACACGACGAGTGTAACTTCTACATGTTATTAGGAAACGAGAAAGCAAAGGAATATGTTTTAGGCTAGATTATTCAACATATTTTTTTGTTTTAGTTATTAATTTTGAATTTAGAGCTATTAACAAATGAATTATTTTATTCTGAGTGAAGTTATTTTTGTGGGGATTGAAAATAAAGTTCACATCTACTCCTAACTTTTAGCAAAATTCAATTGCAAAGCATGTAATAGAAATAACACGTCGTACGACTTCACCATTACCAGCTTGCATAAAGGCTAAAGCTGACGAGATGTCAAAACTAACCATAAAACAGGGGTACAAATCCCGGGCCCTCGCACGCCTCTACGTACAATTCTTAACAGTGAAACGTTCAATATAAAAACGGTGTGCGCTGAGAATGGCACAACTCTGTTTCTCCAGCACACACCTCAGGGGTCAGGCAGGCGCACGCGCGCAAAAAAGGATCGAGCGAAATCCGTTGTCGTTCGTCATGGGCGCGGACGCAACCACGTTGCACATCGCGGCTCACGCCCTAGCGAGCTCCCTGCAGCCGCAGGTGGCCGCCGTCTTCTTCGTCTCGGCCGCGTGCACGGTGGCCCTCGCGCTGCTCCTGGCCTCGCTGCGGCTGCGGCCGCCGTGGTGGTGCGCGTGCCCGGTGTGCGAGGCGTACGTGACCGCGTCGTGGGCGCGGGAGTTCGACAACCTTTGCGACTGGTACGCCCACCTGCTGCGCCGCGCGCCGGGGCGAACCGTTCACGTGCACGTGCTCGGCAACGTGCTCACCGCCAACCCGGCCACCGTCGACCACATGCTGCGCTGCCGCTTCGACAACTACCCCAAGGGTGCCCCCTTCTCAGCCATCCTCGCCGACTTCCTCGGCCGCGGCATATTCAACGTCGACGGCGACGCCTGGCTCTTCCAGCGCAAGCTCGCCGCGGCTGAGCTTGCCTCGCCGGCCCTACAAGCCTTCGCGGCGAACGTCGTGGCCTCCGAACTGCGGTGCCGCCTCATCCCTCTTCTTCACTCTGCCTCCAGCTACGGCAGCGAGAGGCTGCTGGATCTCCAGGACGTCTTCCGCCGCTTCGCGTTCGACTGCATATGCAAGATCTCCTTCGGCCTCGACCCCGGCTGCCTCAAGCTTTCGCTGCCGATATCGGCGTTCGCGGACGCGTTCGACACGGCGTCGATGCTCTCGGCCCGGCGCGCCACGGTGCCCATACATGTTGTCTGGAAGTTGAAGCGGCTACTCAACATCGGGGAGGAGCGGGAGCTCCGCGACGCGATCCGTCTCGTTGATGCGCTTGCCGCCGAGGTCATCCGGCAACGGCGCAAGCTTGGCTCCGCCGCCTCCGGTGACGACCTCCTGTCGCGCTTCATGGGCTCCATCAACGACGACAAGTACCTCCGTGACATCGTCGTGAGCTTCATGCTTGCCGGGCGCGACACTGTTGCCTCAGCTATAACCGCGTTCTTCTTGCTCCTCTCCGACCATCCCGAGGTGGCTGCCGCTATCCGGGACGAAGTCCTCCGCGTCGCCGGAGGCAGGGACCCCACGGACGCCTCCTTCGAATTCGACAAGCTCAGGGACATGCACTACGTGCACGCGGCGCTGTACGAGAGCATGCGGCTATTCCCGCCGGTGCAGTTCGACTCCAAGTTCACCGCCGGCGAGGACACGCTCCCGGACGGCACGTTCGTGGCCAAAGGCACCCGGGTGACCTACCACGCGTACGCCATGGGCCGGATGGAGTCCGTCTGGGGCCCCGACTGCGCCGTGTTCAGACCGGAGCGGTGGCTCAGCGGCGGCCGATTCGTGCCGGAGAGCCCGTACCGGTACCCGGTCTTCCAGGGCGGCGTGCGCGTCTGCATAGGCAAGGATCTCGCCATCATGGAGATGAAGTCCGTCATCGTCGCCGTCGTCCTTAGCTTCGATGTGGAGGCGGTCGACCGGAGCTCGCGCCGGCCCAAGTTCGCGCCTGGGCTCACCGCCACGTTCGCCGGGGGCGTGCCGGTCAGAGTGCGCCGGCGAGCGCGCGAGAGCGGGCACTGCGCGCCAAGTTAGGTCAATCAAATGCGTCGCGTCGCCACGCGCGATCGATCTATTCGTTTTAATTTTTTTTGTTTGAAACGGGAAACATTAGTCTATGTCAGCATGCACATGGAAAGCTGCACTGATCTATGAGTCACTCGAGTCAACAGTCACCACTCAATTTGGCAAGTGCGCTGGGTTCTTATCCTCCACTCAAGATTCCTCTGTAGACCATAATTAAAGATTTTTCCGATTACACAGAAGATGTAAAAGAACACATAGGTCACTTCAGTCTACTCCATAGATAAAATCCAGAGATATATATCGGTGAATGTTTAAAAATTCCTATTAAACCATGTAGGCTGTGTGTAAATGTAACTAGGAGAATTTAAAACCTGACAATCAAAGTCCTATGCACAACTCCACCACATGCCTATTATTTTCGACCACCAAATAAAGGAGGAGCCGTCAATAAAGTCTCTGCATGTGTAAATGTATATAATTATTTCGGCCCAGCGTATATATATTATTATTCAAACTTCAAAGCACAATTAGTACTTCTGATTCCATTATTGAGAATTTCTTTGGCAGTTCTCAATGTTATAAAATACAACCGTATGGCCCTCTTTTCGTATGGACAGCATCAATTATTGCAAGGTGGTCGGCTATAGAATTAGAAAATTATAAAGTGTTTGATTTCCATAAAAAAATGACTACATGAATAAGTGATGACTGACGAGGAAGCGTTGCAACGGCGGTTTATGATTGCAAGCACATATTTTGCATATTCTGCTGTCTGCATCAACAGGGTAAACAGGCAAATTTATCTGAAGATGACTCTTTTCGGTACAACAGAACGCTGGCCTGACTGTATACCGATCCCCTTTATACGCTCGGAGGTTTTATGGTTACTGTACATATTCTACATGGTATCAGAGCAAGTCTAAACATCCTGACGCGCTAGTTTCTTTCTTCGGTGAGCCGATCCTTTCCTCCTCATCGTCAACGTCTTCTTCCCGTCACCGACTCTCTTCCCGATACTCTCCTCCTCGCTCTCTCGTCTTCATTTCTTCTTCTCCCTGTCTCTCCCGCAGTCACCTTCTTTTCTCCGCCCCACCTCCGTGCGACCAGGCGACGGTCTCGATCCGCCTCCTCGTCCCGCCTCGCACCTGTCTCCGCTCTTCCTCTTGTTTCGTGCATCTCTCCTTCTCTGACACCAGCGCACCTCCGCGCTCGTCGTCTCCATCGGCTGGACTTGTCCAGCCCTCCATCGGCTGAAAACCTCCCTCGGTTCTCGCCCTTTCTGACACGCTCAACGGCTCTCGGACGCGAACCTTCCCTCCTCACGTCCGAGCCAGTCCAACGTGTCCACGGACACGAATCCCTGCCTCCTGGACACGATCATATTCTCTTCGCGTCCGGCCACTCCCTGCCTTTTTCGCGTCCGCCCTACTCCTTGGCCTCCACGAGTCGACGAACGTGAATCTTCTCTTCACGGACGTGAATCCTCGCACGTCCGTGACCTAACCACTCTCTGACCCACCCACTCTGTCCTCACCTACTCCGCTGCCTATTCCCCATCGGCCAACCACTCATCATCGGCTGGCCATTCCTCACCCACTCCGCTGTCTACTCCCCATCGGCCAACCATTCATCATCGGCTGACCGGCCCACTTCTCATCGGCTTCTCACATCCTTGATCGGCCGATCCGTCCTCTCATCGGCTTCCCCCTCCCATCGGCTTCTTTCTCCCATCGGCTCTTTGCTCCCGTTCTCCCGTCATGGCCACCGAGTCCGCTCTCAGCTCCGGCACTATCCCAGTCGCCGAATCTGCTCCGGCCCTCGGTGCCTCAGACCACACCTCGGCCACCACCTCGCCGATCTTCTCCCCTCCCTACACTGCTGTGAACGTGAAATCTCACGTTCCTATCTCTCTTGATCTTAACACCAATTATTCCAAGTGGGTTTTCTTCTTCAAATCTCTCTGTGGAAAATTCGGCTTCCGGTCCCATATTGATGGCTCCGCTCCACCTCGCCCCGATGATCCTCAGTGGGACATCGCCGAGTGCTGCGTGCGCAGCTGGCTGCTCGGCTCGGTCGACGACTCTGTCCTCGACCTCGCCATGGACGATACTGACCCCACCGCCTGGGACCTCTGGGTGGCCATCGAGCGGATCTTCCTGGCCAACAAGCAGCCTCGCGCTATCTTCCTCCTCAACGAGTTCCACTCCATGGTACAAGGCGACTCCTCTGTCTCCTCGTACTGTCAGCGCCTCAAAGTCAAGGCTGCTGCTCTCCGGGACGTCGGCCACCCTGTGGTCGATTCTCAACTCGTCCTCGTCCTTCTACGAGGCCTCAATCCCCGCTTCTCCAACACCGTCGATGACATCGCCAACAGCACACCTCTTTCATCGTTCACCCGGGCTCATGACATGCTAGTTCATAAAGAACTCCGTCTGGCCAATGATGAGAACACAGTGGCCCACACCGCTCTTCTTGCCATAGCCGATAATGGTTGCCGAGCTTCTTGTGCTGCTCCTTCCTCCCGCGGTCCTGGTGGTCATGGCTCCGGCCACAGCAACACAACCCGCACCGGAAAAGGCAAGGGCAAAGGCAAAGGCAGGACCTGGCAGGGTCCGACGCCACCACGTCCTACCTCGGTCCCTACCCACCCTGCCGGTCCCACGGGTCCATGGCTCTGCTACAACCCCTGGGCGCCCCAGCCCCAGCCACGCAGCCCCATCGGCTGGCAACCTGGAGTTCTCGGCGCCCATCCCCAGGCTCACCTGGCATCGGCTCCCGTTCTGCCGCCTCAGCCGATGCTACCGACCCTAACCACCCAGTCGGTTCCCTCCTGGAACCAGGCTGGCCTCGTCGCTGCCCTCAACCAGATGACGCTCCAACCACAGCACCCTTGGGTGCTAGACTCTGGGGCGTCTTCACACATGGTGTCATCGGCCGGTATACTTCGCTCCTGTCACCCCTCTTTCTCCCCTTTTGCCACCATCGGCAATGGTCACTCTCTTCCTGTCCAATGCCGCGGTGACTCCTCTTTGTCACATCCACTAGTAACCTCCCCCTACGCAATGTTCTTATCGTCCCTTCTCTTATTCACAATTTTATATCTGTTCGCCAATTCACATGAGACAACCACTGCTCCATTGAATTTGACGCGTCTGGTTTATCTGTGAAGGATATCCCAACCCGGCGACAGATCCTTCGCTGCAATAGTGGCGGAGACCTCTACACCATTCCCGCTGCGTCGTCCACCCCACACGCCAGCGTCGACCTCTCTACCAACCTTTGGCACCTTCACCTCGGCCACCCCGGCCCCGACGCTGTCGCCAACCTCCGTCACAGCGCCTCCATCCGATGTACTCACAGCAACTCCACAGTTTGCCACTCATGTCAACTTGGCAAACATGTGCGTCTTCCCTTTTCTAGTTCTCTCTCCTGTACCTCGCGTCCATTTGAACTTATACATTATGATGTATGGACGTCCCCAATTAAAAGTGTCTCCGGTAATCAGTATTATCTCGCTATACTTGATGATTACACATACTATTGCTGGACCTTCCCGCTCATCCACAAATCCAAGGTCGCCTCTCACCTTATTCACTTTGTCACATACGTATCCACTCAGTTCAACCTCCCCATCAAGGCTCTACAAGTCGATAACGGTACGGAATTCGTCAACCATACCGTTACAAACCTCCTCACCTCGCAGGGCATCCATCTCCGGCTCTCCTGCCCCTACACCTCTCCTCAGAACGGCAAAGCCGAGCGCCTCCTCCGCACCCTCAACAACATCAGTCGCACCATGCTACTTCACGCCCACTTACCCGCCACTTATTGGGCCGAAGCTTTGGCTACTGCGATGTACCTTCTCAATCGGTGCCCATGCTCCTCCGTTCATAACAACGTTCCCTATGCCTTTCTCTACCGCACGGCGCTTGACTACTCCCACCTTCGCGTTTTCGGGTGCCTCTGCTACCCAAATCTCACCGCCACAACTTCCCACAAACTCACTCCCCGCTCCACCGCCTGTATTCTCCTCAGCTATTCCACCTCTCACAAAGGATACCGATGCCTCGATCTTTCCACCTGACGGGTCCTCGTCTCTCGTCACGTCATTTTTGACGAGACATGTTTTCCCTTCGGTCTCCTTCATCCGAGATCCTCCTTTAGTGATCTCGACTTTCTCCTCACCAACACCGTGCCGACCAGGTCTCCTCCACTGCCCTCTCCATTGGCCCCCTCATCAGCCGCTGTAGAGGATTTACCCATCACATATCCCACCACTACTCGGTCCGATGTCCCTACCATCGGACCCCCATCAGACCCACCTCCATCGGCTGATACCGATCCTATTTATCCTTCAGCCGATACCATTCCCTCTCCATCGGACACCCCACTTCCATTGGCTCCTCACTTTCCATCGGCTCTCCCTACCCTATCGGCTGATCCATCTCTATCAGACCGATCGGAATACTCGGCCCACCCGACCTCATCGGCTCAGGCCGATCTAATTCCTCCTTTTCCTCTTGTCTACAGTCGCCGACTCGAAGTCGATGACACCCCTACCCGACTTGTTCTTCCTATTACTCCCGCACCCCCATCGGCTCCAGTTCCCTCCACCTCTCACATGGTCACCCGCTCCCAGACCGGGTCTCTCCACCCCACTCTGCGCTACGGTCTCTCCGCCGTCCACAGCTCTATCTCGCCCATCTCAGCGACTTCTCGCTCAGCCTTGGTCGACCCTCAGTGGTGCGTGGCCATGGCCGACGAGTACAAGGCCCTAATGGATAACGAGACTTAGCCTCGTTCCCCGACCTCCCGGCGCCAACATTGTGATCGATAAGTGGATTTTCAAACACAAATTCCACGCCGATGGCTCCCTTGCCCGTCACAAGGCTCGCTGGATAGTCCGGGGTTTGTCTCAACGACCCGGTGTCGACTACAACGAGACCTTCAGTCCCATTGTCAAACCCGCCACCATCCGAGTCGTCCTCACCTTGGCTGCCTCTCGCTCCTGGCCGATCCATCAACTAGACATGAAGAACGCCTTTCTTCACGGCCACCTGACGAAAACAGTCTACTGCCAGCAGCCCCCAAGCTTTGTCGACCCTTCTCGGCCCGACAACGTCTGTCTCCTTCAACGCTCTCTCTACGGCCTCAAACAAGCCCATCGTGCCTAGTACCAGCGCTTTTCTGCCTATCTTTGGCACATCGGCTTCGTGGCCTCTGCGTCCGATAGTTCCCTGTTCACTTTCCATATCGGCTCCGCCACTGCCTATCTACTTCTCTATGTCGATGACATTGTCCTCACTGCGTCTTTGACATCTCTCCTCGACCAGATCATAGCCCGACTCCACTCTGAATTCGCCATGACCGATCTTGGTCCTCTCTACCATTTCCTTGGCATCTTCGTAACCCGTTCCATCCACGGGCTCTTCCTTTCCCAACGCCAGTACGCCATCGACCTCCTCCAGCGTGCGGGCATGGTCGACTGTCACCCCACGGCCACCCCAGTCGACACTCGAGCCAAACTCTCCGCCGCTGATGGCGCCCTCGTTGCCGATCCCTCTCACTATCGGAGTCTTACCGGGGCTCTCCAATACCTCACACTTACCCGACCCGACCTCACGTACGCTGTCCAGCAAGTGTGCCTCTTCATGCACGCTCCGCGCGAACCTCACCTCGCGCTACTCAAGCGCATCCTACGCTACGTGAAGGGCACCCTCTCCAGCGGGTTGCATCTCAGCTTCAGCCCCATCGACTCTCTCACCGCGTACTCCGACGTGGACTGGGCAAGCTGCCCCGACTCTCGATGCTCTATGTCCGGCTACTGCGTTTACCTCGGTGACACTCTCGTATCCTGGTCCTCAAAACGTCAGACTACAGTGTCTCGCTCCAGCGCTGAAGCCGAGTACCACGCCGTCTCCCATGCCGTCGCCGAGTGCTGCTGGCTTCGTCAGCTTCTCCAGGAGCTCCATGCAACCCTCTCCACCGCGACTATCGTCTACTGCGACAATGTCAGTGCCATCTACATGACCGCCAACCCGGTCCATCACCAACACACCAAGCACATCGAGATCGATATCCATTTTGTCCGTGACAAGGTTGCATTAGGACAGGTTCGGGTGCTCCATGTACCATCGGCACATCAGTTTGCCGATATAATGACCAAAGGCCTGCCTACGTCTTTGTTCACCAGTTTTCGATCTAGTCTCTATGTTCGTTCCCCTCCCGCTATAACTGCAGGGGGTGTTAGATAGATCACTAGTTTAGGCTGTATATATATAGACCCAACCCCCTATATACGCTCGGGGATTCACAGTCACTGTACACATTATACACATAATCATACGGTTTTGAAATGTAGTCGAATGTACTCTCGTCAGCTGACGAGTGATGAGATCAAAAGATGTCGTTAGCACCGTGATTTAGACTAGTACGGACTAAACAGACGGTCTGCTCGATATCGCAACTCTTTTCAGTACAGGACAGTGCATTTCTTGACATACGTTTAATGGACATGTTCAGCCGCGCGCAGATCATATTTCAAAGCGATTTTGAATCTCAAAGTTTGTTCTAAAATTAATTTTAGATAGATTTCTTACATGTCTTATTTGAAAGTAAAAAGAAAATTCCTAAAGTTAATCATATCCCCCCATTTCATAATATTTGGCAATTTTGACTTAGCATTGTTTTAGTTTGACACTTGCAACTTTTTAATTCATTTTATTATAATGAACAGAATTTGTATGTTTGTTTTTATCTTGCAACTTAACATACTTTACTAGTATAATATGTTTTTAAATACCTATAAATTTATTTGTTAGTTATTAGTGGTCAAACTAAAACAACACCAAGTCAAAATTGCCAATATTGTGAAATGCATGGAGTAAAATTCAAAATAGCACAGTTGAACCAGGCAGGCCTTAACGAACTTTTCTCATAAAGAGTGAGATGGTCACCAGTAGCGGATACACGTGCAGCTATAGGGTGCACATCACACCCATACGTCTGATATAAAAGTTTCATATCATACCATTTTTAAGAATTATATTTGTAAGTGTGATAGATAAAGGACACAAGGCAATTCTTTTTTCTAATTCGTTCCTTGGTCATAACATGTTGTTGGCGGTGTTTTGACCAAACCGTTTGAAAAAATGAAGGACCCATTTAAAAATCAAAACTTGTGAATTTTTGGAAATAACTCCCACAAATCTATTAACTTAATAAAGTAATAAAAAAATGAGTCACCATATTCGCAATCTAGAAACTCCATGTAGAAATATATAATTTAGAAAAAACTGAAATTTAGACTAAAATTTTTAGAAAATATTAATAATTAGATAAGAGTTTATGTAGAAATATAATTTAAGAAAAAACTAAAATTCAGATTATAATTAAAAAATAATTAAAATTGAGAGGAGAGTCATGTAGAAATACAATTTAGAAACATCTAAAATTTAGATTAAAAATAATTAAGATTAAGAGAAGAGAACATGTAGAAATAAAATTTAGAAATACCTACAATTTGAATTAAAATTTCTAGAGAAAATAGTTAGTATAATTTGGAATTAGGTTAAATTTGGATTAAAAAGTAAATAATATTAAGAGAAAGAGCCATAAAAAATATAATTTTGAAATATCTTAAATTCAGGCTAAAAATAAATATTATTAAAAAAGTTCATGTACCAGTATAATTTAGAAAACAAAAAATTAGAATCCAAGTGGAATTATAATTTAAAAAATGTATATAATTCATATTAAAATAAATAAAATTAAAATAAGAGTTTAGGTGAAAAATATAATTTAGGAAAATATTAAATTCAGATTAAAAATATAAAACAATTTATATTAATATAAGAGTCTATGTATTAACATAATTTAAAAACATTTAAAATTTGAATTAAAATAATTAATATTAAGAGAAAAAGTCTATGTAGAAATACAATTTAGAAATAGATTAATATTATCTATAATCCATATCAAGTATATCTTTTTATATAATATTAGATATATGGTATTATCAGACGGCAACCAATACATGTATATAGAGTATATAAAAAATAAATAATATTAAGTTCACATATAAATATAATTTAGAAATATGGATTAAAAGTGAATATTATAGAGAAAAGTGTTAATCCATGAGTACAATTCAGAAATATTTTAAACTCAGATTAATAATAAATAATATTAAGATAAAGGTCCATATAGAATTACAATATAGAAATATCTCAAATTTGAATTATAATAAATATTAGTGAGAAAATATTTTAGGTAGGATTACAATTTATAAATATTTTAAATCTAAATTAAAAATAAATAATATTGAAAGAAGAGTCTATACCTTTGATTATATTAATTATAGGCTCTTCTAGGAGCCCAAGATCAATCTTACAAGGTGAAAATTACTATAAATTCTTATGTTAATTTAAAATTTTTAGAATTCACACATTAAATGAAGAAAAAGAAAATTGCTTGATTATTCAACCTACATTAAGAAAAATATAATTAAAAAAATGACAATGAGGTTACTATAGTTCAAACCATGAGTAATAATATTAAATTAACATATAAAAAATCAGTAATAAAGAAGTGCTGGTGATGATGAACATTTATTTTTTGAATGAGTTATAAAGTATCATGAATATAAGATACAATATATCATCTTTAGTAAATAAAAGAATGTTATTAAAGAAAAAAAGAAGATGGCACTAATAGTCTGAAAAGAAGAGAACAAATATAATGTATCTTTGATTTGATTTATTGTACTATTAACCATACTAAAGGATTCATCACATTTATTTTATAGACATATAAATTTATCATAATATCATATAATGGTCAAGTTAAGTTAGAGTTTAAAATTATATTGCTATTTTAATATTTTTTTAACAATAAAATATAAAAAAGTATATATGCTGTGAGAAAAAAAGTTATAACAATGTTAGCCGTATAATCTGAGCGGATCACCATGCTAGTTTTAAATGAAGCTGAATTATTTGAAGTATAGGCCGAAATATTTTCAGTGAAGCGGAATTCTTTGAAGTCATTGGCCGAAACTAGATGACACCCGAGCACATGTGCTCAGGGGCCATTGTTGCATTCTCTCGAGCCCTTCCCAACTAATACCTGCTATGCGATGCCCATGTGCTCCAATTCTTTATGGCAGCTTCGTTTGCATATTGCTGCGGTGGGGAGCACGTTTTCTTTACCAGGGAAAAGCAACCAAGAGAAAAAAAAAAAAGGAGGGGTATGTATCATTCGTCATGTGTTGGATACCACATTCGTATGCATCAGTTGGATGCAGGTTCAGCTGCTCTATCCATTTATGCTCAAAACTTGTTGAAAAGTGGCCGCTTTTTGAGAATTATTTGATCAAAAAATTATATTGAACACGTCTCCTGTGATTACTACATTAGGTACTCGTTCTACTCTTAGTACCCTATGTTCTCCTTTTGCATCTAATGTGTGGAGCAGGGGTCTACAAATGCGACTGGTTGTTGATTATCTGTCATCGGTGGTTTTATCGTTAACCATGGTTATTGCTTAATCACAGACGGAAACCGGTGAATTCAGGCAACTTTTACCAAAAAAAAAAGTTTAGTTTATTTAGTCTCGTTGGTTTATTGAACTGTTTTAAATGCGAAAAGGCTAATGTTAGAATTTATAAATAGGTTAAAGCTCGTATAAAGAATAATATTTAGAAAAATGTTACAAGTTTATATCTTGGGAAGGATTGCAAGTAAATTTTTAGTAATGATTCGACGGTCATGAATTAGAAAAATATATGGTGGCTTGCTTGCTCGCCTATTAAAATTGGCCTTACGATTATATAGAAGCTATTTCATTTTGTATTTTTATTTTGTTGTATCTAACGGTTAATCTATTTTTTATATTTTATATTAAAGTGGTATAACTTATCCGGTTCGGTTACACGTTATAAATATCGTGTAAATGTCCTAACCACACGTACTGATATTCAAATCACCATCTTAACTCAATACAAGTAAAAAACAATTTAGGTTTTTGTCACATTTCCTAAGTTGCGACGCACATTGTCTATTCCATCCTTCTCGGCGTACACCGATGGATCGAAAGAACAGATCTCTAAAACCTTAGTCAATAAGTTTTTTTTTGAAAAGTGCTCCACGCAATTGCTTGCTGAACATTCAATACGGGTCATCTTATTTTTCGATCGGCTGTGACGCGTCATTAGCATCATCATGACCTGAGTTACTCACGTGATACAGGCTACTATTACTATTAATGCTTTAGAATTATCGGTAGTCTTTTGTATTCGATCTATTTGTATTAATTACTATCTTATTTAGATTAATATTTAATAATTTATTTATATTTTTAACCGCTAATGACCATAATACTATTGTATTTTGAAAACATTGAGTTGACTAGTACTTGCTATATTATGTATTCCTGGAGGCCAAAGACAGTGATAAGGTTGGATCGAGCGGTAGAGTAAAGCTCGATCGAACAATGTGGAGAATATCCATTTCAGGCTTCATGCAAAACAGAGCAGCGATCTCCATCAAGTTTTTTTTTTATAAGAAAAAAGAGAAGTTGTGTCGAGCAGTTGGCCGGTCGGCTCGCACGGTTCATCAGAATGATGAGCTCAATATTTAAAGATCTCTCTCATTAGCTTTCAGAAAGGAAGAATCTTTCAATAGATCTGCAAGAGTTCCCTTGGTTTTCTAGGGAACGAATTTTATATTTATCTGACGTCTACGTCTCTTGATATCATGGTCTATCTCACTCTGTTGTGTTGTGATTTGAATGTCAGAACCCATGTCTTTTAAAACGAAATCTTCCATTGTTTGTGGTAAAACAGATCGACTACGTGCTCTCAAGTATAGAATATCATACTAGAAAATTGGCATGCACGTTGGCGTGCTAACTATTTAGCCCGTGTGCGCTGGTTAGAGTTATTTTTAGAAAGCACGAATGCCATATATTTGAAAGGATAACTTTTTATCAACAATCATTGTAGCAAAATCTGTTGCGCTTACAACAAAAACGGAAACCATCAAATTTTTCATCCACATTTTTTTTGTTCAAATTTTCCTAGCTTTCCACGGTCAAGTTTATAATATTTTGCATATTGAGTAGGGTTTCTTCACAATGCAATAATTTTGTAGTGCCTTTTACATAATAATTTTGTCCAATTTTCGTAATTATAATCCGTGCAATTTGATGATTTTTTTATAATTTGCACTTGTAATATGATAAGGAATGAATCAAATTACGACGGCAATATGGGTTGGTTGAGGACTTATTGCGGTAAGGTCGAAGCTTTAGCCGTACAGGATTATAGGTGGACGAAAATTTGGAAATTTTTAAGAAACTAAATTCTAGAAAATATCTAAAATCAAGCCACAGTCAATTTTCATTTAAGCTTTTAGTTTTTTTTAAAGCTCCAATACTCTTGAAACACTTACATCAATTATAAATTTGTACTTGAACATCATAAACTTCAAAGCTAATAAATAAAGAAATAAATGATATATACTCGTAGGCTACATATTTTATTACAACAATGCTAATTAGCACAGCAGCGCTCCGAATGCACGGTTCACTGGGGAGAAAACGCGATACGCGCGCTGCGAGGGGACGCCGGACGTGGTACGCGCGGTGGGGATGCGGCGCAGAAAACAGTGGTCTCCTTATATGTATGTTTCATCTGTACGGTATACAAGAATTTTTTTTCAACAAAATTTTCAAAACTTTCAACTCAAATTTTAAAATATTTCAACTCAAAATTTTAAACTTTCAACTTAACAATGAAAAAAAACTTTACCCAAAATTTGAAACTTCAATTTGGAAATTTGAAACTTTTATCTTCAAATTCAAAACTTTCAACTCATATTTTAAAACTTTCAACTTAATTTTTTAATTTTTTATTGTAAAAAATCAATTGTGCAATAAAGCCTGGGGCGAGCGGGGGAGGGGGGCGCGGCTTGCCCGGGGACGCGTGCACGAGATGCGTCTCCGGCGCAACTACACCTAATAGCCACCCGCATTGTATTAAGCCTAACCTATATATATTAGTTTTCTCCTCTTGTATGGGCCTATTTCAGGTGATGGTGAACTCAGCCCAGTTCATCTATCAGCACGACACATGTGTCTCCTTTACAGCCCATAAGCCCTGTATGCTTGTACGGAGAAATCACAGAACACTCTAAAAAACAAAACAAAAAAAAAACCATCGAGTCCTCTTGAAACCTCGTTTATCTTGGCTCTCGTACGCGTCACTGCCGCCGCCGCGTTCTCCACACGCCGCCGTCGCTTCTTCTCGAGTTTTTTTTCCCTTGCGGTTTTCCTCTATTTTTTTCTCGTTGTTAATTGCCGAATTTATTCGTGAACTCGGTTTGCCACGTGACCCAATCAGCTGACGTCAGCAACCGCCAGCATCAGTAATAAAGATTAGGACAGGCGTGTGCATCGGATAAGAGTTATTTTTAAGAAAAAAAATCGGATAAGTGTTAGTACTGTAGGGCCTGCTCGGCGGCTTAGTGTCACCAGACTAGAATATATAAGCATGTATTGTCCTATTTCGCGTGAAAAACTAAAATCCTTATTTTATTTGTAGCGTGAAAATTTTTGAAATCGTACTAGATCAAACAATATTTACAAGAACTTTGTAAAATTTATTTTTAAAGTTTAAAAGGAGACCGTTAGTGGCTTGTAGTTAGAAGATCTTGAGCTAAAGGCTGTGATTTATTTCCATTTTCCAAAAAACAGTTAGTGGCTTGTGGTGTTGGAGTTGCTTGCAGTGACACTACACTAGTGTTACATTTAGCACTAGTGCAGAATACAACTGATAAAACATGATGCATGCATCATTTTTCCTATTTGCCACGAGATAATGATCGAAGCAAACTTAGGTCTAAATTGTTTAATTTTTAAAACCAAGAGACATAAATAAGGTCAAGCTTTATAGATAGTGCGATGATGAAGATTTGGAAGGGCAAAATTCCTTCCGAAGTTAAACGTTTTCTTTACTTGGTGTGTCTATCCCGGGATAGGATGGATCCTGTGAAGAGGAATTGGAATAAGGGCGATGGGTTGTTGGAAGGCTTTTTTCAGATCTTTCGCTTACTCCCTTAGCAATCTAATATTAGATTGAATATCTGTTCAAATTTATAATGGATTATATCTAATTTAATATTAATTGAGCATGGCTAGTTGGTAGTTCCGTTTATTAGTTTTCTTTTGTAACCAACTATATATCGATTTTTTATAAAAATCACACGCAATATAACTAAAGTACATACAAATATAATTATAACTAGCATATAACTCCTAGATATAAAATACAAAAAATATTTTTTTATCTCTTATCTTTTCCTTCTCATCTATCTTCTCTTATCTCTCTCCATGTTTCATGTAGACAGAAACTAGCTAAGGCTGAGTTAGGCAAGGAAGTTTAGTTCTCAACCATAGTGCATTGAAAAATTGAAGTGTATGATTAATTAATTATTAATTAAAATAATTTAAAAATAGATTAATATGATTTTTTAAAAACTATATTTTTTAATAAAAAATATAAGTAGAGGAAAATAAACGCACCTAAGAACGCTGCAGGTCACCAACTCATCATGCGTCTCTTTGCATGTAGCATGGTAAATTGCTAATCGAGTAGCAGCAGCAAAGCAACAAACGGCGTGGATAAACATGCGAACGAGCCACACGCAACTAGGCTTAACGCGAAAACGACGGCGCAAAAGAAAACACGGATCTCAAGCCAAAATCCAACGGTTAAAGATTCGAATGATTTTGACATAAAAAATGTATTGATACATACATATATATATATATAGCAAAATCGTTTTCTTTTAAGAAAAAGACTATGGCTTCCTTTGATGTAGGTAGATTATTAGCGTAGAATTAATAAAGTGTTAATTATTATAAATTTAAAAAATAATTTTTTTTAATTTTTTTAAAAAAACTTTTATATAATTTTTTTATAAAACATGTCATTTAGTTGTTTGAGAAGATTGCTAACAAGTAGCTAATCTTGTAAGCTGATAAAAACTCAGCTATATGTGATGTGTTGGCTTTGTTTCAAAGCCAGATCAATATATGATCTGTTCTTAAACAAATAAGGCCAGAAACAAAACATGGATAACTCCGCTACGTAGAAGAGAACTCTACTACAGCTGGAGTGAATCCTTGCTAAGTAGTACATTCTTGTGGCCAGATAATGCTCTCAGCTCCGTGAGAAAAAAATGCGCTTGTCACATTTGTGTGGTCATGTGCCACATGTGCGAAATCGTTTTCTCAGAGCACCGGCGACAGGGGGTAGGGGCGGGCCCACTATGTATTTATGAATATTCAGATGTATATCTAAATTTTTTTATAAAAAAATAGATATGCGTACTATGTATTTTGTATCTGTATTTAAAAAATAAAAAGAACTCTCATTCAGCCCAAGAAACAAATAAACCTATCTTCTTGGCCTAACTCCATCATCCCTCTTCTAATGGGGCTCAATTGGTATGTGTAGACAGGTATGCTACAGCCTATAGGCAGGAAACAGGACAAGAATGAACATATCAGAGGAGGATGGGCAATCAATATATATATATATAAGGGTATTTTAAATGTATATTTAATATTTTTGTAAAAAATAGATTTCTTATGTGTGTTCAAAAAATGAAAGAAGCCTCATTCAGCCTAAGAAAAACAAACGCATCTTCTTAGACCTAGCTTCCTCCCTCTTCTGATGAGCTGATTGATAGCTCAATTGATGTGGATAGACAGGTAGGAAGCAGGACAAGAATGACCATATCAATCCATCCTATTCCGTGCATGTAGACGGCTTGCACCGCTGCACTTAGCAAGCAACCCTAGGCGGCTAGACGTGGAGAGGGAGGCGGTGGCGGCAGCGTGGCCGAGCATGGGACCGATAAGAGCAAGCAAGCATGGGCTGCGGGCGTGCAGACGAGGCACGAGCGACGACGGGGCGGTGGCGCGCCCGGCTAGACGCGCTCACTGGGCGAGGGCCATAAGAAGAAGCAAGCAGCAGGCAAGGCACAACGACGAGGGGCTGCGCGGACAGCGCCAACATCAGGCGCGATGGCGTCAGAGCCAGGGCGTTGGGAGCGAACAGGTTAGCCAGTCAGGTACTTAAGTCAACAAGCGAAACCAGGATTTAACTCACTCTTTACACGATGATTATCTGCTAGGAATTCAAAGGACTAATTTGTGTTTTACTGATTTGTTCTAGTGTTCACACTTGTATATGTATGTATGAGCTTAGTATGATATTGTCTGATAATAGAAGTACGTTTTCTACTTTTGCACATTGCTCCTTGCTGTCAGAAAGGGACTGACAATTGGTAGGAGTATAAAGAACTTGATACTATGTTGTTAAATATTTAAGTCTTAAATACGAAGAGGAAGAAGTGCCTACTAATTTGAATGTGTTTTAAAGAGCTGCCATAACTTAGAATTGTAAAATTTATATCATTTTATATCCTTTATATGTTTTATATGTTGAATAATTAGATTTTGTGAATATGGAGACATTTATCTTATTTTGTTGAATTTTTAGACCTGAAATATGAAGAGAAAGAATAGTAATGTTGTATATTGCTTGGTTGCGTAGATTTTTTTTTCAAATTAAGGACAAAGATATTATTAATTATTTTTTAAAAAGCAAGTATCTAAAAGCTGTCTTCTAAATTATAAATTTCTTATTATTGTGTTATTTTCTATCCCTCTATATATTTCATATTTTATATGTTGACACTTTGATATATATTTGATATATTAAACAGTTGTCAATAAGTAATTTAGTATAAAACAATTTTAATTTATAATCAATTCTATGAATATATAAAATTATGTTCAACTCTGTGTTATATCTTATATATTATATAATTAGTAGTTTAGTACGTATGATATTATATATATTAAATATTACGTTTTGACTAAATTTTTTTTAACCCTTACACATTTCAAATATCTAAGCTTAAAATTCTAGTTCCGCCCTGCACGTGGGTGAGGCGAACCAGCGCGGCAGCTTTTCGCAACTTTACCGGACATGGTGACAGCCTCGCGATGAATCGCGCACGCGCGCGAGCGCACCTTAAGTCCACAACTCGGGCCTGATTGACAGGTAGCAGCAGGTCGGTTGCTTGTGGGATGTTGGCGATCCTCCACTCCCCCAGGCGGTGGCCACCGACGCTCTGTCACACCGAGAGTACGAAGCCCCGCGCATGCCGTATGGCATATGGCCCAAATCCAACCGTCCGCCACCTACTGCGCGCACGCACACAGCCGCAGCGTGTGCGCGGAGATGGCTGCCCATGCACAGGAGAAAGCGGCGAATGGCAGTATGGCACGCCCGCCCCACCGTCCCAAACCGCGCGGAGGAAGGAAGAAGGCGCTAGGCGGTGGCTGGTGTGGGTCCTGAGCGTGGGCTGTGCGAACGTACATAGTCTCGCCTCTGTCACTCGTTCTGCTCTTTTTCGTTCCATCGTTTAGGTGCGGGGTCAGTGGAGATCAGATCAGGCAGATATGGGAGCCAATCACCCAAGGAACCGGGAACCGCCGAACCGGTGAGTGGGCTGCTGCCTGCAGGGACGGCGGGGGTGGTGGGTGCGTGAGTGACTGTGAGGCTGAGTTGGGTAGTCTATCGTTTTTTATAAATACGTTTTACAACATCTAAACGATTTTTTTAAATAAATAAATCTATTTTTAATTTTATAATAACTAATTCTTATTAGTGTTAATAACTCGTCTCATTTTCTATGAAAAAAAGCTCAATCCTAGTCTTCCTTTTAAACACAGCCTAAATGACATTATAGTAACACATGATGATATGAGGCTTACCATAGAGTGCTCTATGTTGCCCATAAATGAGCGGTTTAGGATAAAACCCTAGCCACCTCCACTCCTCCCTTTACCACCTTATCGTTGTTAGAGCATGTCATCGAATAACTAGACAGTGAACCATGATGGCGGTGGTGGGCCAAAAACCAATGAAGCTCCATCCTCGGTGTGGGGAAGATGAAGTGATGCACGGTGATGGCGAAGCCCTTGACGACCGAAGGCGGAGGCGGCATGCCTTAACGGTGGCGTCGTTGTGGCTAGATATGGTGCCTCGTGGTAGGATCTGGCCAAGGACGAGCTAATGACATGACGTGGGCAATGATGACTAGCTGGCGTGATCGGTGGTAGTGGGAGCACAGTGAAAAACACGTTCTGATCTTCTAGAACGAGTGGCGATGACGCTCTCAGTGTCGTACCCTTCCTAAAGATGTCGTTCGGAGATCCATTTTATAAGAGTGTTGTGTTTCTTATTTCACTTAGAGATCCGGTTATAGATATATGGTGTAGCTGCTTTTTATCTAGCTATAGCCTCTAAAGCTATAGATTTTTTTTATTGCTCCATCTCTACGAAAATATGGTACTGTCTCATGTGTCTCGTGTGGGTTGTTTAAAAAAACACGTGATGATACGCCGAACTGACGTCGGTTTGAGGAGCGATAGCTTCTCTTTCCAGGTTGAGTGGAGAGCTGCCGTAGGTTCAGTTCATATTTTCTGCCGGCTCACATTGTGGCCATTAGTGCGGTGGTCGATTCTGCATGTAAACGTTATTTCGCTGGAGTTCCAAAAAATGACGGTTTTGGTTCGTAACTCATTCAAAGTAATTGGAGCAACTAAAGAAAACGAACTGAGTTGCCGCACAGCAGCTCGAAGTGATCAAGGCAACGATGCAAAAACTGGTGGCTGCGGGAGGAAGGAGACTCGGCGGCAGCCTCAGTACGAAACAAATCTATCTAAATGGCTATTCAGGAACAGAATGCCCAAACTTGCGGTTCGCGTAGAAAAATTAAGCCCCGCCAAGGATTCAGTCCTTTGCTTGGTTCCTCTCGAAGGATAAACTACCGACAAAAACAAATCTCTTGAAGAAGACCATCGTACAATCAGCGAAATGCGAAATATATATGCGAAGCAAAAGACGAAAATGCATATCACCTGTCCTTCAATTGCCCCTTAGCAACAACTTTCTGGGCAAAGCTGCAGTTACATCCAGACATTGCCTCTGTCAAAGATATTGGTCGACTGTCTCCACCAACGACAATGCCAAGCACGGCGTTTGAAGCGTTCTACCTTCTCTGCTTCTGGCGGCTATGGAATCACCGAAACGGCATTGTCTTCTGAAGCTTGCCTCCCTCTATCCACCGAATCCTACGGCAGTGCATCGACGACGCTACGCTTAGGGCCGAAAGGATAAAGACGCGAGATAGACGTGTGACATCGTGCTGGAAAGCGCGATTCTCTTCCACCCCATGTAATCTTTATCTTTGAAAAACATCTGTAAACTATTCCCCTTCCTCGTAGTGAAATCGTTCAGGTGGGAAAGCACTCCCCCGGTAACCATTCGGGAAAAAAAACTGAAGAAAACGAACTATTCAGTTCAGCTACTAGTAGAACAGGAGTTAAATGATGTGCACGCTGCGGCGAAGCTAACACTGTACACACACGCGCCTAACGTTTTGTAATACCTTTGTGGCCGACGTAGTACATGCCGGACGCGGTCATCAGTTCATCACACTTGAGGTAGTTAGCAGAAATTGCACCGTGTGGGCTGTTTCTTATGTGGTATAAGCTTCCGGCCCGTTGTATGGCCTGATAAACCATACAGATGGACAGGGGCCTGCTGCGGGCTTGATGGCGCATGTGACGTGACGACTGGCAATGCCGGCAAGTAAAAAGTCTAATTTGATAAATATACGTTCAATCTGATTTATATCTCTTAATCTCAACTGTAAAAATAAAAATACTAACCCTCTAGCTACTATCTCTCAACCGTAAAAATAACATAGATATACTAACTCTCTAACTATTAAAACCCATATAAGACCTGACTCCTCAACTGTTTGGACATCACGTATTAAAACCCGTACAAAACGACCGACTCAACTGTTTTGACGTGGCGTCCATTAAAAATAGACGTGAGCCCCACATGGGGTAAGCAACAACTGTTACAAACAATGTGATCAATTAGCCCGGGGGGATAACGTAAGTAGTTGCTACTGCCATCGATTACCAGGGAACACAACCGTTCGTGAAGGGGTGTGTCCTTCCCGAACGGACGCCATTGCCATACAGTATGATTTGTACCCCATGAGTTTAATCTAAACACACAAGAGATCAATAGAGAAATTATTCATCCATTCTCGAGTTCTTGTTTTCTAATACGTTATCACGCACGCTAGAAACTCCACTGAACTTTTACAGAAGGCCAAAACAGATAAGCAATCGAAGAAAGGAGGGAAACAAAGGAACAAGACTCTGTTTCAACAAGAGTTTCTTCGAAAAACCGACGGAAAAAATCAAGGAGAAGAGAGACCAAATTCTGCCCAAACGGTAAGATCATGGATCACTCTCGTTCTCGTTCTTCCTACCTTTCGACAATAGCGAAAGCCATGCGAAGTCTTCGGCCCGATGCTGCACGAAGGAGTTTGGCGCAGGCACCGTTTTCATCGTCGTCAGCAACCCCGATAACGCACCGACTTTGTTGAAAGCCCCCCTTTCGGCCAGGGCGCTCTTCGCCGAGGTCCCATGGCCTCCATATGTCCCAACCGAGC
Source organism: Oryza coarctata (assembly GCA_030770085.1). Classification (NCBI taxonomy): domain Eukaryota; kingdom Viridiplantae; phylum Streptophyta; class Magnoliopsida; order Poales; family Poaceae; genus Oryza; species Oryza coarctata. Next base: position 16,088,151 of record CM061471.1, read on the forward strand.
CACCGGCCGCCGCTTCACCAGTGGCCACGGCGCCAATTCTGCCACCGGTCTTGCCGGCTTCCACAGCACAGGCACCACCACCATTCCCGGCCGCTTCGGCGGGCCACGGCACTGCACCGGCCAATGGCCGCCCGTGGGCCGTCCACTCGATGGACGTCAACCCGACAACGGCCGCCCCCGCCTGCCGAACCCCACTCCATCCTCTCCACTGCGCGGCGCCGGACCTCTTCCTCACCTCCCGGTCGCCGTCGATCCACTTCTGGGAGGCCCACCGCCCGGCTTTGAGCCCAACGACGAGATGGCGGCACAGCAAGGAATTATCCACGGACCAAGACCGCGGAAGCGGCAAACTACCACGCCGGATTCCTCCGCTTCATCACCGCACCGCCGGCGGACTCCACGACGGCGGGTGGCAGCGGCAAGCCCGCCGCAAACCTCGGCCTCCTCCGCGCGCTGAGGCTGCGGCGGCAGGGGCGGCGCGGCGGCAAAGGAGCCGCGAGGGCGGCGGTAGATCGGCGGCGTTGGGTCGAGAAAACCCTAACCCTAACCGCCCCTGCCTGCCCGTTTTGTTCGCCGGTCGGCTAGGCCGGGCCATTACCTCCCGCGCGCGCCCGACCGGCTACTCACCGACCCCTTACCGCGCACGCAGAACCAGTCCAAAAGGCTGACTGGGCCTAAGCCTAGGTTTAGATATTTTTTTCATATTTCCCCCTAATTATCGTGAAATCGACACAAAGATCCTTGTAAATAGTACTAAATCGTATTATTTGCACTTAACTCCATGTAATTCCTTATAATTATACCCGTTAGTGTGTACTATTATAAATATGCACGCCAGACACTCAGTATTCTGAAAATTATATAAATATTCAAAGTGAATAATGCTCCTATGCATTCCCAATAACATGCACATAATTTAGGATTTATTTTTTCTTTCAAATCCGATACCATATAAGGTATTGGAAATTATGTAAATGTTTAAAGAGAATGTCTATGTGCATTCCCAATAACATATACATATTTAAAAATTTATTTCCTTAGTTGCAATTGATTTATTTTCTTGCAATATCATTAGCATATTATTCCCATAATCAAGTTCCAGGAACTTAATTTAAGATGGATAATAAGCGAAATATTTGTGATTACCTCCATACACATATTGAAATTATTCAATATCTTATGAGTTTAGCCACATATAGTATAGAGCCTAAGACATCTGATAGCAACTAGTTATTTTGTCCACATAAATATGATTTACACAATAATTAGTGTATATATATAGTGTTATACTCCCTATATAAGGTTTCACTAATATTGTTATTGACCATACTTGAATCTTGGCAATTTATTTGGTTTTGAGAAATTCAAAATTTAAATTCCCCTTAATCAAGCCCTATATGTTTAATTCTATTTGAATTTACATGCAAAATCTTATAGTAATAACCTCCATGTTATAATAAAAAAATCACAAATATTATATGGAGACTAAGGCATCTACTATGATATACTATAGATTATGCCACTAGTAACAAGTTGTCTCGTCCACCAATTGCCATAATGTGATTATTCGGTATCTATGAATATAACTAAAGACTAGAGTCTAAGGCATCTACTATAGTAGATTATGTCGTTATATTGTACATTTGAGGTATACACTACTATGTATTACAAGATACATCTTGTTTTCACATATTTCGCATCATATTGCAACATTACCATACTATGTTAATTTACTACTTGTAAATTAATCAAATTACCATTGGCAAAGAATTTGAAAATTCTTGCACCAGACAGTCACAATTGACCTACATGATCAAAAAAAACATCAATGCCAACCTTTCGTCCTACAGATTTGTATGACCTATATGGTCAAAAGATATCAATTTCAACCTTGCGTCCTATAGATTTCTTGCGGCAAATAAACCTCCTCAAGAGGGAAATCAATCACTACTAGATCAAGAGAAATATGGAGCCTTACATCCAGATCTCAAAACTGAGAATTTTTTATAGTTAGACCATCATATTGTGTGGCTTGCACTCAAACGAAGGTTTGAGTCTATCAATTTAGAAAAACATAGTTCAAATATTATCCACCATATTTCCCGCTAATAGGATCTCAATGCATATTAGAGGGTCCAAAAAGGGCAAAGACATTCCAAAGAACAAAAATGACAAATATAAAATTTGTCATAAATATGGTTGTTACATCCATATCACAAAGAAATGCCACACCCCGAGACATATGGTTGATCTATACCTTAAATCCGTGGGCAAGGATACACCTACTCAAGAGAAGAGATCTGAATCATATTTCAATCTCCAACCTGACTAGAAAGCAAGTTGTTCATAGCAATTCCTGAAGGAACTCAACAACAACACATCTCTTCCATAGAAGAATGATGTCATGAGTGTTGACTTCATGCTTGTGGAATTCACTTTGCACAACATGTTTGGAGATCTCAATTAGTCTCCCAATTATATAGATACTATGTTGACTATGTCCTATACCCCTACTATGTGTTGTAATATTAATGGTTGTCATCCACTATATTGTAAACTACAATATTTTATCGAACATATTCGATATATCATACAATTTGTATGAATTCTATATACATGATAATAATTTCATATTAAATTCTTCTATCTATATATAGATTTTATGGAGTCAATCCAATAGATGATGAATTATGCCTTGTGGACAATGATGCCACAAACTCTATACTTCCGAACACAAATATTTCTTAACTGTTACAAAGAGACAAGGAAATGTGTTAACCATTGCCATACACGATGCAATGATAATTGGCACTAGTCACTTTATCGCCGAATGCCCCAATGCCAAGGAAGACAAGAAGAATGACAAGAAAGGGAAGCACAAGCACAATAAGTGTAAAGGTAAGCATCAAGCTCATATAGGTGAAAAGTGAGACTCCGATGACTCTGGATCAAGCTCAAGTGATGATGAGGGTATGGCAACATTCGTCGTCAAGTCTTCTCCACCCTCTTGTTGACCAACTAGGTGAAGGAGCGTGTTGTCTCACTAGCATACCAAAAGAACGTGTTGACGCAAAAATCGTCTGATATCTGCATTGATGCATGATGCGCATGAAGGCCTAGGAGGTCTACTAAACTTTAGTGCAGGTCCTTAAATTCATGAGATTTGGGGCATGCCAGTCAATTTAATTTGTAATTGATAAGGCAGATATAAAAAATTAGACCAATGAACTTATCGGCCAAAAGGGCGATACGGACTCAAGCTATCGGTTGTTTAGCTCATAGAGATTAAAGTAGCATGTAAGCATAATATAAAGATAGCTCATCGGTATAAAGATAGCTCATCGACGAGAACTCTGATGGAACATTAAATAAAACACATTGATTTATTAAGATTTACTTTATCACATGCAATTTAATAAATTAGACCTGATCAAGACATCATAAGATTAAAAGTACTAAGATAATCTTAATAAGTCAATAAATTCTATGCTATCGTGATAGATACACTAGATCAGATTAAATGATTGAATTAATGCAGTCTTAGACAGAACTGAATGCATCAAGATAACCAACAAACACATAAACTTAGCTAAGATATTGGACCGAACTAAGAAAGTTTTAACCAATCCAGCACGTTTGCTATATCACGAGACTTACCTCTTGCTGGAGATTGAATTTAATTAATGCAACCCAACTCGAAGCAAGATCTCGTTAGAAACTACGTTACTTCTGCTCCTAGAGGTCACGATGCGCCGAATTTGATTATATTAATCTAATTCTGATCTTACAAGACTCCTGAGTGTACATATTTATACTCTTAGGTTTATACAGGTCCAAGACAGATATGGGATAATATTTTCTAAAGAAAAAAGAAAGAAAACTACTCTTGTCTATTTACAAGAGATATTTACAAATAAGAAACTGATTCGTAACGGTTTTAAGGGATAGATTTATTTTTCTCTACTTATGGAAACTTCTTTGAATCTGGTCTTCACTGAGCAATTCCTATTGGCTTCATTGGATTTTCTCTTCTGACCAAATCCATTAATAACTCTTCAAAATTTTGGTGTTAACACATGCCCCCTAATTTCGGAGCGTGAGAACTTACGCTTTAGAATTATCCTCTCTATGCTTTTACAACTCTGAAATTTTCTCATGGATTGTTACAACCCATTTGACCTAGCTTAAGTAATAATGCCTCCAATGGTCCATAGTTTTATTTGGCGCTTCTTACTATAAAAACTCTTCATCTCCCAAAAACATCACATATGCGTACTCATTGCAAGAACCTCTCTATTTCCTCAAATCCCCCGGTGAACTTCTGGGGACTCGAAGCCTCCGTCCTCTTCTGCTCTAGCGTAATTCCACAGGCCTCCATAATGGCATCTTCAACCTTCATCATAGTAGTAACCTCTTTTCTGATTCTCTTTTTGCTCGTTACAATTTAGGTCTGCTAGGTGCCTTCTATTTTGTTCATCCTATTCTTCATTTTTCCTATAGAACCTTAGGAAATAGATCCTAATCACCATTGTGAGCTGTCCAAATTACTTTTACTTAGGCCCTATGGATAGCGAAGATTTGATAGACTTCATTAATGCTAAAACCCAGTGGATTCCATTCAAAAACACTTCCATGTTTGTCAATGATTGAACTAATAGTTTCAGATCATGGCCTAGTAAAACTCCCATGTTGAAAAAAATTAGTACCATCGGGTATTGACCGCAAAGAGGATCTCTAAGATTAACTAGACATTAGACACTGCCTTGAACTATCCTTGGTAGAGATGGAGAAGAATGAACCTCTGCTCACATTGGCTTCTTATTTTTGGTCCGATACGCTAAACACTTTTTTTGTTCGAATATGGGCCGATGACCCAAAACTTAATGGATGTGACCATGCTAACTTGCCTTAACACTATTGCATACGTCAACCCATCCACTCTCTAATTCAAGCCACACCATCGGTTGTAGACCAAGGATGTTGGCGGTTGGTCCAAATACATAGCAATCCACAGCAAAACATCGGGATCAGTCGATAATCGGGAACATGTGGCTTTCTTGGACTTGTGGCTCGAAAGGTTCATCTTATGTGGCTCAACCCTGGATCCGATGACTAATATACAATACCTAGTAGAACGACTAGCTGATCATCCGTAGATTTCCTTGGGCAAATATCTTCTAGGGGCCACATACTTGATGCTACATCAAGTAGAGATCTTGATAGTGATTGTGAAAAGGAGGTCGATGAGATAATTAAGGATGATTTTGTTTGAGGAATTGAGCAAAGGATCCTTACCTTGCATGAATGAGCTGCATGAAACCATTGAGAAACATATGACACTCTTGAGAGGCAAGAGAAAATACTTGTTTTTGAAAAGGAAAGAGCTCTTGATCTCAAGAGTGAACTTGCTAAGAAGATAGAGAAAAATAAGAGTTTGATATAACTTTACAAGCAAGCTAAGGAATCACGTGCTACTCTAGAGGTGGTAAAATCACAACTTCAATAGAGAGTAGATAGCTTGGACAAAGCTTACCTCTCACTTGAAGAAAAGTTTGAAACCTTTAAGAATAGCATCCCTCTCTCTAGTGAGACATCTTGTTCCAATGTAGTCCAAGAAATGATCCATGCTATAAGTGCAAGAATATCGATATTAATGCTTGTGCTACTAACTCTACATTTTTGAAAACTTCGACCTCATAAAATGAGAAGCTTATGAAACTCTTTCATAATGGCCTTTTAAAGTGTTGCATAGGTAGTAAGATCTTAAAGGAGTACCTTGGCTATCAAAGGGACAACTTTAATTATGAAGGGCTTGGTTATGTCCTTCCACCTAAAAGAAAGGTTGATCCAACTGTGATGCTAAAGAATACCCAAATGTCATTGAGAGGATAGATATCGGTTTACCGTAGATCAAATCCATAGAGAAGGTATATAATGAATGGATGGCTAGAATTGGCTTGACTATCGTTGACCTATATCTGATGGCATAGATCAAACCTAGCCAAATTGACCCAACAAGCTTGACATGCAAGCGCCATGCGAGCGGCCATGTCAAATTGATGGTCGGCCAACATGGGAGTGGTAGCACATGATAAACAGTAGTGCAACGGTGGAAATGGAGAGCACCACAATGACGAATGCATGACGATCCTTATCAGCACAAACTCGATGATGAACGACGAAGAGAATGACCAGCGACAAGCTTCAAACGGCGAAGAGAATGACCAGCGACAAGCTCCAAATGGTAGTCCAGCGAGCTTCGACTTCAGCGATGAGGGCAATTGGGGTTCGTCTCCCCCTTTAGACTCAACGAAGACGGTGGTGAAGCTTGGCAATGATAGAGTCGATGACAACACATAATTTTTTGTTAGAATGTTTTTTAAATAGCAGAAACTTTTTTATATAGAAGCTGTTTTCAAATATCATAGAAATCTATTTTTAAATTTATAATAATTAAAACTTAATTAATTATATGCTAATGACTTATTGTTTTATATGCGCACTTATTATATTTTCTTGTCATAGAAGCTAGGCAATTTAAGCCGAATGAAGTTGCTTATATAACCATTAACGTAAAATCAATTATGTATTAATTATTTTAACTAAAAAATAGTTTATTTGATCTCTTAAAACATTTTGTTATAGATTTTTTAAAAATGTAATTAATCATACAGTTACCTTCTTACGTCGTCTTACATGTTAATTAATTCACCCTAAACTAGTAAAAAAAAACCTCGCCCTGGTCTACCGGCAAGCGGTACCAACTCCGGTTTTTTTTTTCACTGGGACGAGACGCGTCTTCAGTGGATCCTATGAGGCGAGAATAGCTACGACTTCACGTTCCACAAAGGCTTTTATTGGTTAAGATAGTCAAGGTCAGCTCGCCGCACACAAAAAGAAAGCTAAACGCCATTACGGGGCATCATTTACTCGTTAAACATCTCTTAGGTCGTACGGGGCATCATTTATTTGCCATGCACATGGGTCCCGCATAAGATAGATTGATGAGGATGAAGATTTTAAAAGGTAATTAACATATACTTAATTATTATATATTTTTAAAATAGATTAATTTAATATTTTTTTAAAAAAAATATATAATTTTTTTATACCAAACATAACGTTTAACCGTTTAAAATGTGCGTTAACGAAATTGATAAAAAAATCGGCATGGTAGTCAGAAAATAACGGGGCCCGAAGTGCCTCTGCAAGGTAGAACCTCTCCGGTGCACCGTGCTTCACACTGCGGGGCTTGCAAGGCACGCGCTCATGTTGGCACCAACGTTACGGTCAGATCGGTGGCACACTGGTGGTGGGTCTGCGAGCCTGGGTCGGTTACGGTCGCCACCACCGTCGCTACGGCGCGCGATTTTGCCGAGTAGCGGGCGCGTCACGGAGGAGTCGCGCGGGCGCGGGGGAGGCGTGAAGGGTACGGGGGAGCAAAGCACCGTCACGTGACCGCGTGGGGGGCGGCCACAACCAACGACACCGCGCGCTCAGCCGCGACGAGTGACACTGCGCGATAAAAAAAGAGGCACATAATCGCAGGAGGGTTCGAGATGGCGGCGGCGGCAGCGGCGGACGCGACCACGGCAATGACCATCGACTTCCTCCGCGCGCGCCTCCTCTCCGAGCGCTCCGTCTCCCGCGCCGCCAAGGAGCGCGCCGACCAGCTCACCAAGCGGGTGCGTGCGTGCTACTGCTGCAGCCGTCGCTACTCTCCCTCTCTCGATCGCATTTCTCTCCGACTCACGGTATTGCTGCTGCAGGTCGCGGAGCTGGAGGAGCAGCTACGGGCGGTGACGACCCAGCGCCGGAAGGCGGAGCGTGCCGCGGGGGAGGTGCTCACCATCCTCGAGTCCCAGGGCCTCGCGCGCTTCTCCGACGCCGCGGATTCCGGTTCCGGCGACGACGACGACGAGGACGGCGCCGAGTCCGCCGAGAGCGGCGGCAAGGCTCGCGGGGAAGCGGAGGATGCGCTATCGGTGTCGGAGCTGGGAGGCACTGCTAGTGCGGCGGCAGCGGCTCAGGCCGGGGGGCTGTCGTGGAAGGGCCGCGCCGCGAGCCACGAGTCGCAGAGGCGGCAACAGCAGCAGCAGCAACTGAAAGGCAGGCAGCTCAGTCAGAGGCACGGCCATGACCACAGCCATAGGAGGGGCTACTTTTACTTGCTGACCGCGGATTCGTCGCCGAAGTACCAGCCAGGGCAATCGTGCCGAAAGGTCAAGAGGAAGGAGCTGAGGTCTAGGCATTGGAAATCACCCAAATATGTGATAATTGTTCATCCCTACCTGCACATTGCTAATCTGACATAAATGTAGTTGTACTGCCTTTTCAGGTTTCATACTGAAGGAGAGGAGGGGAAGGACAATGTCATGGAAAGTACTGAGGAGGGGCAGGAGAGATCATATTGTACTGTCTGTACTGATGAACAACCTGATATGGATGGTGAGGTGAGCCAAGATGGGCAGGGTTCTTGTGGTGATGGAAGAGACGGAGATAACAACGATCGATATACCGTGGAGTATGAGAAGGATAAGGAGATGGAGAGAGTTCTTGAAAAGCAGGCAGAGTTTATTGGGCAATACGAGGCAGAAGAAAATGCTCAGAGGGAGTGGGAGAAGAAATTCAATAATTCCCGATATTCAACCGTGGTATGCCTTGTCCTTCTTAGCCCCCAAAATGCTGTTTCATATAGGCATAAGATCTGTTCAAGAAAGTAACATGGATTTGGTGTTTCAGTGGTTATTTTAGCTTCTTACATGGATGGTGAGAACCACAGTTTCCTTTTGTTAGAAATAGTTGATGTTGATGTTTTTGTTTGATGGGATACTTGCCGTCAATATAGTAAACCAAACAATTTTCCTTTACTTTGTTTTTCTGTTGAACTTGCTATGTCAAAAAATATTGCTATTTTGACTTGTACATTTGCATTCCAACTTCCAGGGTGATGTTGAGCTGGGCAATAAGCTAAATCAGATTGAGAAAGCTTGTGAGCAGAGAGACAAAGCTGCTCAGATCAAGTATAATGAAGTTTCTGAAGAGGGACGATCGAATGATAAAAATCTCTTTACCAATGACAGTCCCTTGGAATGTTTGTCGACTGATTCTGTTTCTGGATTGCCCCCGAATGCACTAGAAGGAAATGCTATTGAGCAGTGCAAAGTTACTGAGTCTGCTCATGATTTTGGGGAAGCTATCTCAACAGTTGTTTCAGTTGATAGTGGCCCACAGGTTAGGAAGGATGAGCTGGTAAATAAAAGTTGCGCTGAAATTATTGAAGGAAGTGGGAACAATACTGGAAAGTTGTCACCTTCACTGCAAGGAAACTATGATAGCAACCGAAATGCAAGGCATAATGAAGATCAAGTAGATGAAAGCTCGGACGGTGGTCCAGGCTACCATGTAAATGCTTGCTCTTATGGGCACTACATCAACACGCCATCAGTCGCAAGCCGATCAAGTGACACCCCTAAAAGCGAAGTCTCTGAATGGAGCTCATCATGCTTTCATAACCATACTGATAACCAGATTGACATACAAATGCACCAACCTTCAAGTGATGGTGTGGGAGGTGTTCTGGAGGCCCTTCAACGTGCCAAGATGTCCCTTAAAGAAAAGCTGAGCAAACCAAGTCCACCTAGCCAGAGCATGTTGGCACTTCCAGCACCAGACTATCACTACACAACGGATGATTTGCCAGTCAGAGACACACAACTTGCACTTTGCATGTCAAGGCTTCCCAGCCAGGAAATATTGGCGCTACCAAAACCAGCGGACTATTTTAGCAGGATCCTACCATGGGATGACGTGAAAGTGCCTGTGGGACTTGCTGGTTTGTTCCGGTTGCCAACAGACTCATTTGCTTAAAATGAGTTGTGTTCAGCTGATGGCTACCTTTCAAGGTTCAGTTTGACAGCAACAAGTCAGCAAAACCTTTCAAATCATTTCATGGCAGATCTGTCACTTTCACGATATGGTTCCGAGTTCTCACAGGATCCTTATTACAGCCATCCTCGTAATTCTATGTTGCTGTCGATACCTACTTTTGGCGGATGTAGCAATCCACTGTCAGATTTCACGGTAGGCGACGCTTCTTTCCTTTCTGAAGTTCCAAGGTCTAGCAATAGAAGAGGGATGCCTTCTGGAGATCAAGGGATGCTGTTCCATTATGGTGGCGATTGCAGCTCGAATAAGTGGACGTTGTAGCTATGCATGCTTAGAAATCTTAATATAGTCTGAGTAGGATGCTTTTTGTAGTATCAATTCTGCCTACTGATTGACAGTGATGTATCACATGTAGTATTCCAATCTATGAACAAGTTGTGCTTATAAGCAGTATTTTTGTCTGATATTCTCTCTGATATGCCCTCGTGACAAGGTACTCTGATATCGGTGAAGTTAAACATGACACCATTCTCCTCGCAAATGAAGCTTTTCTGTGGGTGGGTATATGCATCCAAAAATCGGTGAGCTCTTGTGTCCTTGATCTCCTCAGTCCTTACTGCCAGACAATACCAATCCATCATAGCTGCTCTCTCTCTCTCCATCCATTGCATTCATGTGCTTTTGTAGTTTTTTTGTCCTGTAGGTCATGTGCTTTAAAGGCCAAGGAAGCTGTTTCATGATATAGCAGTCGCTTGCTTGTTTCCTGAGCAATCTTAACTTGCTTGTGTAGCAACTCATGAAGGTGTTACGACATATTTTGCTACACAACCGTACACGTTGCTGGACACTATCATTGCAACACCGCGCTATGTTGATCATTGTCATCAATGTTTTGGCCAACTGAAAAATAGCAAGTTTGTTAGCTATCATATGCTAATGTTCTTTTTTGTAAAACTGAACCTGTCAGAAGAACTGATGGCTGACCATATCAATAATCACCATCCTAGTTACTTTTTTTCATCCCCACTAGCATATGATATGATATTTGAAGGCTATAAATAAGTAGTACTCGAAATGCCAGTGGATAACCCACTTGACTAATTGAAATGCTAAAATGACCAATGCCATTCGTATATCCCAGACACAGAATCTAGTAAACCAGCGTGAAAAATAATTAAACAAACACTGTGCCATTGATCTCAAATCACTCCTAGACCCACTTCTTGCAGAAAATCCTGATGATATGACGCTCTGTATACAGGGAAGCAGCAAGTAATAAAAGTCAAAGTCATATAAGCAGCAAGAAGATACTTGCTATATGTTCTGGAAAACTAACCTGTTATCAGAACAAATGGTATACACAAGAAGATAGCGTTACATTGACAAGGTTTCTTGGCAAGCTAGTTGAATGGATAAAACAAATGAAAAGTGAATAAGATACACCAACTCACAGGAAAAAAAAGGGAATGATATTCTACACTCAGGTTAACGGATAGATGATGATTCGCATCCGACCAGAACCAGAGGTGCATACGAAATATTGATGCTTTCTTGTGCCTAATTGGCTCCCACATCTGAAAATTAACTGGTCCAACTCCACTGTTTATTTCGTAGAAGAATGGCTATCGTCCTGCAGGAACTAACACGGCCCATGCACAGATCGAGAGCTGATGTAATCACCATCAACGTTATTTATAGAATTGATATGTCCTTGCTGAAATCAGTATGTTTGCTCAGTTGCTGCTGTTTTAGAGGATCTTCGCAATTTGCTTGCTGCAAGGTGGAAATGGGAGCATAGAGGCCTTGGTGCCCTAGTTTCCATGTCGAATCCTCTCACACAAACAAATCCTGCATTACATTTTAGTAAATGTTAAAAAGACACCATATGAAGTATAAGAATAACACACATTTTGGTTTTAGCCCTTTCCACTGCTGAAAAGAAAATCCCAACAAGAGGATGTGACCTAACTTATATATCTGCATCCTGAAATCACAACCTTTTCCACCTAAACCAATTTGAAAGCAGCCAAAGCACTCACATAAAAAGATGCAACCATTCCTTTGGAGCCAAATATGCTAACCACCTTATTAACTCAGAAAAAAGGGTTTTGTTATGGTAGCAGTATCTTTGCCTCTTTGGCGCCATGTAACTTACCAAATATATTATCAGTAATAACTGGAGACACCTATATTTATTTATTGGAGGAGACACCTTTATTCGTAGAACTAGGAATTAAAACATTGAACCAAATATTCGGGCTCCTTTTAGACCCTTAATACTAAGTTTTTGTGGACGTGTGGACACCTTGACAAAATCACACAAATGCTGTCTAACTGTAGAAACGTATCGTGATTATATCATGGTATCTGCATTCTGCAAATTGTTTGATCATACGAAGAAACAAGATATGTCCCAGAGGAGAATGTGCTGAAACAGCAAGTGAAAAAATATTGTTAATACCTCTCCAGAAGCACTGCTGTATTTCTTCTGTTGTTAGACCTAGAGAATGAAAATAGCAGTTGTCAGTACTTTTACAGATAAGATTTCTTTGAGTCATTGCTTTGTCAGTACATATGGGTGAATGGTGATAACCTTTGAATATGGTTGGCACTGAAGTCCCAAAGTAAACCATACGCCTATGCAGGTTCCATAACTGCTCCCTTGGGATATTTATGGGGTTGTGGCTAGACCTGTGATCAGCAAAAACCTGCAAAGACAAATCCAGAAATCCTAAAGCCAACTCTATAGAGAATTAAGGCCCACGAATAGCAACTCTCTACTATCCTACTCTTATTTTGACAGACATAACTCGGCATACCTCATTAACTTGAAAGTAAGTGCCATTAAGTGGAAAACTACCTCGCATGGCTGTTCGGCAAGGAACCTGTTCATGTTCCAGTAACCGTCATTAGTCAAGCAATACGTGCAACTTCACAAACCAACAATGCATGATATGTAGGGAGCATTCCATTTTGCAATACTGAACTTTTCTGTTAGTCCAGAAACAACCCCAAAGTAGAAAACTGGACACAATTCAATCCTGAGCCTGATGTACTGAAACCATGCACTTTTCAACCTTGTCCCAAATTTAGAGTGGCTTTGGGTGAAGTGTCCCTAATTTGGCAATATGGCCCAAGGCTGAACCAGGTTTTGGATTTTAAAATTAGTAAATGCCATAACAAAATTGGAAAAAGATTCTCACTTGCACTACAGAGTATTTATAATGTAGACAAATTTGGTACAAGCAAAATAAGGTATAATTGGGTTACAAAACCATAGAGTTTAATTAAACTCGATGCCCACCAAATTGATTCTAGTTCTAAATTGTCCAATTTTTAACAAGAATTTTCCAGAATCTTTTGAGTCATTCAAAATTTCTAAGTACGCAAATAACACTTCAACCTTGCTATGGCTTTTGGATTTTAAAATGTACTAAAAGAAATCACAGCCATTCACGCAAACATTTATAACCTAGATAAATTTGTGCAAAGTTAAATAAAGTTTAATGGGATAGTAAAAAATGTTTTGTCTAGTTTTGCACACAAAATTTCGTTGGCCAGTAATATTTTATTTCAATCTTACTGATTTTATCTGGGTTATAAATACTTTACAGCAGAAGTAAGATTATTCCAGAAATTTTTAAGTCGGCTACTAATATAAAGAAAATGAAAAAAAAATCTTCAATCTTGGACCACATCACCAGGTTAAGAAACATCCCCCAAAGCTAATTCAGAATGATGTTGAAAAGTCATCGGTTTTGATTGTTGGTTAAATAGTGTCCAGTTTAAAGGTTCAGAGGTTGTCGTTTAGACTTTCACAAAAATTCATATTAAGATGTGTTGCATAGCCGAAAACCCAAAATGTATGCTATTCTTATTCTTTAAAGTGAAGGGTAGTGGACTATTTCATGCAAGAAAAAGAGATTACACAGACAACAGAACAGCATTGCTTGACACTTTATAAGCAGTAGTTTTCATTAAAAGTCATCTTTAACATTTTCTTGAACTCTTGAATTCATTCCAAAGTTTGGAGTACAATGAACATTTTGTTTACTAGTTGACTAATGCAGGGGGTTCAACTCTTCAATATTGATGATTGCTGCATAATGTTGGTTGCTTTACCAGAACCGTGCCTCTGACGTATCTATATTGGTTTTCTCGTTCGGATACACAGTTGTGACACATCTCATTGCTGCATAAGCCACCTTCTGTTTGAGAATTGCAGCATGGTTTTGGTGCCTCCCTTGTGTCCTTTAGTTCATCTGCACAGTAGCCACATGATTCGACAAAAACCAACACACATGAACAGTCATACATTTAAAGAAAAGTACACTTACCTGGTGTCCATATGGCCAACAGGTAAGGACTTGGATCATCAGGCTCCCGTTGGTCAAGTGCTAGCTGTTAAATCATTTGCAATCAGGAATAAAATCTTGAAGTGCTTTAAAGAAAGATGGCACAATTTCTCATGGTATCACCTGTTGCATGAGGGGATGTGAATCTGGAAGTTCATAACTGCTAGCAGAACCTTAAGTCAGTAATAGAAATTAAAAAATAAATGTTTTCTGGATGGAATTACTTAGATGGTGGGAGCTATAATAACTGTAAGTTTAAACAGATACATGTTTAAGCTAAATAAAAGATCAGTTCACCACTTACACATAGTGTTCTGTACGAAGTCTATGCACATTCTTTAGTTTAGGTACAGGAATTGATGCTGCTTCAGTGCTGATAGCAACCAATGCTTTTGTAATATCATCAGATTGGAAATCTTTATTGCTTTCTTTTATGCAATTTTCCAAGTTTTGAGCAAAAGCTTCCATGTTAAGTTTAATTGTTGGGATTTCATCAGTATCTTCTTCAAAATCTTCAATATCGTTCTCTAAAAATTCTCGGCATTCTTCCTCTCTTGGACTTGTTGGCTCCTCAATTATTGGCTTTGTGTTGTTAGCATGAACATCCCTTGCATGCATACTCCCCTCAAGCTGAGGCAGAGGAGTTGAATTTGGTGTGGGCATTGTGCCATTCTGGAAAGCAAATTGATTGCTCAGATTCACCGAACTTTTGTCCTGAGGAGAAGGAAGTGCAAGTCTTGCACTTCATTTTTAAAAAAAATGTCAAACAAAATGTAAAATGAGAAAGATAGTGAAAGGAGAAATTACGTGAACACAAAGGTCCCAGGTAAGATAAGTGAAAGCGCCAAATATATTTTGTTGCAGACACAGACACACACAAAATGCCATGGCAGAGTACTGGAAGTAATAGAAGCATCTGATATCTGATGCCATGTACTGAATTTTCTCCTAGCATATTTTCCTTTTTATTCTTCAAAAGCACTATTTTGAGCTCTTAGTGGTCATATTATGTTGATGGAGCTAATTTGAGTCTCTCCAATGAAAAGGGCATCCATCTCATGGTTTTTGCTGTGCACTAATTAAGTGACAACTGGAGTAAATAGTGTTTATTTTGTAAGTCTCCTTGCAGCCAGAAGACTCTCGTTTTCTGCTCGTCATAAATATGCTAGCATGACAAATGCCATAATACCTTGCAAAGGCACTTGCAAAATGCTTGCACTCACTCCTCATTGGACATGCATTGCAATTCGGCTTGCTTTTGGTGCAAAACACCTGCATTTGTTATGATAATTAATCTTTACTCATCCAAAAGAGAATGAACACATCGATAGATGCTAATGAAGAGAACAAACTCATTAGATGCTAATGTACTACCTTTCCAAAAGTAATCATCTGATAATGTAGCTCATACCTGTGAAAAGCATGAAACTCTGTTAATAATTCCTTATAGTTCTAAATTATGTTAATTACTCCTTATTGCCTTATTTATTCATGATTCCAAATATTGTAATTTGCATGAAAAAGAAATAACTTAGAAATTACACAAACTAATAAAAAAGTACAACTATGAGCGGGTGTGGTTAATTGGTTATAACTCACAGTGTTTGTTGATCAAGTTTACACAGACGAGGCCAGAGGTACTTTTGTATAGTCTCCAAGACAGGGTATCTTTGAAGGCACAAACAAAATTGATAGATTTAAATTGAAACATAATCATATAATATTGCAGGAGTATTTAAACAACTGTAGTAGAGAATGAAACATTCTTACAGCTCCAGAAGGTGTAACTGAAGAGATTCAGGAAGGGGTTGAATTGGCACCCATCCCAATCGTACACATATACGACCAACATTAGTATCAACCTGAGTAGCAATAATGTAGTGTAAATTTCAAATTGGCTGCAGGTGAAGTAGAATTACTCCAACAGAAACTTACTGGGAATGCAAGATGATGCAATGTCAACAGGCGGACACACTCAACACTTTTGAGCCCCAATCCACGTATACTAAGCAGGTAATCCCTGAAAATAATTAGAACACATTGTAATTGACATACTTTTCACCTGTGAAATAAATAGGGTTCAAGGAATTTGCTTTCCTAAAAAAATCCTTCACTGCTTTGATCATTTGTGTCATAAATTATACAGCCTTTTCTGTTATGCTTGCCCATATCATAGAACTTGTATGCTCATAGTACTTAATTCTTGATATTAACCGGCAAGTTCTTGCATCAGCTTGCTCCATTTAATTGGTTCACAAACTTCTTTGATACTTGATTTATCATTTCTAGAACTAGAAAAATCTCACCAGCAGGGTAAAGGGATTTGTAAATACAGTCATAATATCTTACTTTGCTGACTCTGTGGGGACATCTCTTAACCACTCAAGATCAATGCTCCCATGATCGCTGACCAAACGATTCAGGAATTTCTGTGAATCATCAATTTAAGTGAGCAAAAACTATACTAGAGGCCATGAGATTTACTAGTGCTAAAGAATATATTTCCCTAAGGGTTAAGGAAATAAGGAATATCTGCCAACTCTATAATACAGCCTTCAGAGAAAGACAAATGTAAAACTTTCAAGAAAAATATCAAGTGGTCCATGTATGCCTATTAAATCCTAGCAAATGTTCTGCCTTAAGGTTAATACAGGCATACAACTTAATGAGAAAGGAAAAGTCTACTTACAACAAAATATCAAGTAGTGCAAAACTAGAAAATCATGAGAAGTGTTCAATTGGTAACTTGTCAAGAACTGTTCAACTAGTACCTGGATACGCTCTGCTAAAACATTATTCATTCCTCGTTCTCGAATGGCATGAGAAATTCTGTGTACATCTGCACACCTTACTGCTTCCCAATCAACAGAATCTCTTCGGTCAAAAATTCTTTCTTTCTTCTGATGATTGCCATAAGCATGTCTTCGCAATTTATCCCAATCAAAATTCTCACTGTTCTTTTTACTTGTGGTTCTTGGTTTCTTTGGTTTTGATGCCTGTGCTGCTGTATCTGGCAATCCATTAAAGGAAGCAAAACCAGATTTTATGGTTGAACCATCTGCTGTATCTGATGCTTCATAACTACTCCTTTTGCCATAATGTAATAATTTGACTGCATGAGCATACAGTTTTTGTCAAGCAATTAACATATAAATAATGTGTTAATTAAAGTGCTAGAGAAAAGAGATGCTGACCTGGAAGCTCCGTGCTTGTCAGTGCCGAGCTAAAATTTGTGTCAACAATCATATTTCCATTCCTCTGCGCTAGATGAGCATCAGATGGCATGAAAAGAGAACAATTCTCCTCAATTGTGCCAATTTTAAAGTTTGATGATGCAGAACCTATAGAACTATTAGGAGAGGTAGAAGAAACATGTGTGTCATTCCTCTCATCTAGTTTTTGACAATCAATAGTTGAGAAAAATGGATACATATTGGAACCAGAAGGAATCCCAGGTTCATCTACAGCATAACTATTTGTTTCTGATGTTTTGATTCCATGATACTCAGTTTCATTGGCTGTGACATCATTTCCTGCTAATGATTTTCCATCATAAAAATTGCTTCCCACCTGCTGAGAAGCTGTGTCACTAATGCTACCAACAAAATTTCTAGGAGCATGATCCATCCCAGAACTCAAAGGTAATCCTGGTTGAAGAATTGACTTTGAAGTAACAACACTTTGGGACAATGATATCTTCTTCTGGAACTGTGTCACATGTAGTTTTTTCGTACATGCTGTTAATTCTACTGAGGAGAAATCTGAAAATGGTTTTGCTTTATGATCTATTCCTGTCTTGTGTTCAGAAAAACTTCCAGTTGGTTCTTTACAATGAAGAGAATAATTTTCTTCTTTAGTTAACTCACCAACAGTAGTATTGTCCTTTGGTTCCATGTGGATCTTCTCATAGGCCATTGAGAGCTCCTCAAAATTTACTCCTATATCTGGTCTTGACCCATTATAGAAGAATTCAAATGCGTTTTTGTCTCCAACTGCACTCATGCTAATGATTTCTTCATTGTCCTGACTGGCACTGCCATCATTACAATTGCTATTGATTGACCCTGGAGGAAAACTTGCGGCAAGGGCCATATACGCAGAGCTGTAGATTGCCAAAACAGTTGTCACAATGAGGTGCCGCTACATTCAATTCCTTATTGCAAAATAATCAAGAATTTATTAGAAGCTCTCTGATTGTGAATATCAAACCTGGAAAGATGATCAGCTACATTCTGAGTGAGGAACACTCCTACTACAGAGTCCACTACTGATCCTTTCCAAGGAGAAAAGCGCCTGTCACCTGATAAACAGGCAAATGGTAGGTTAGCTAAGGACTTTAATCCTGGATATAAAACATGAAATTTTAAACAGAAAACTTTACACGATCGCATTTCTATTTCCTGTATACTGTAATGGTCGATGAGGATTGTGATACAAAATCCAAATTGTCACGATCACATTGTTCAACACTGTTAATGAACATGGAAGGTTTCCTTATCTCCACCTTTTGGAGATGAAGGCCTGAACTCAAGTTTGTAAACAAGAGGTTAGCTCATCAGATTTCAAACTGTGAAGTTTGAACGCTACCTATAAGATTGGTAAAAGACAGTATATATGTTGGAATATCTAATCACATACAGAAGATTATCTCAAAAGTTCTTTTGCATCATAATTTCTCCATGCTGAGCAGTCGAGTTACTTCAGCATGGCAGATGCTTTTGTAATTCCTCCGTCAAGCTTTAAGATCATATGCAGTGCATTTAAACACATTTTTAAATTAGGTTCTTTAATAATGGATCGCATAACCTGACAACATTTCAAGGATAATCTCCACTAAGTTCTATATGGCTGGCTGGGGCTTAGCCCTTTGTTTCTAAAGAAAATTCTATATGGCTGTTAAGCTCCTGAGATAGTCAGTACTCAGTAATAGACAGGGGTAAAAAGTAGATTCAAGGAAAACTGAGCTCAGCATACAATGAGCCTCACAAAAGGATTTATGCCAGCACTAAAAGTACCTTGAACTAGGCGCATGCGTGCTATAAATGAATTAGCACGACCTTCAAAAACTTCTCTTTCTTGTTTCCACCATCTGTCTTTATCAACATCAGTTCCATCTACAGGGTCAGCTGCTTTACCCATCAGAAGGTTCCAAACTCTTGTTGTTTCAAAATCCAAGTCAACCTTAGCTCGAGGGCGTTGCTTCTTGACTAAATGAAATTGTGTCTGATATGGAACCACTACACCACCAACATATGGGACTAGAGTATTTGGCAGATAGTTTGTTGCTCCTAAAGAAGAAACTGAGGACATGGATTGAGACAAATGCATCTCAGTTCTATGCACTTGCTCAGTGTTCAAATCAAGATATTTAAACTTTGATGCAACTCCTTGAAGGTAATCCATATATGGTAGCATTGATGTATTTGGTGAGCTTTCTTCTGATACTTTGCAATGAACATCAAGGTTGATCCTTTTATCGTCTGGAGTCTGAGGTAAAGTTCGTTGGTAAGTTTCCTCGGATCTTTTCAACCCATTGAATCCACCAGAAAAAATGGTTCCAGATGAAAACTTGTTTTTCTGATCTATATTTGGTTGGATGGAATTGGGAGAGTTGAGCCGTGCCTTCTGTGAACGTTTCTTGGTCATAAATTTTATGTATGAACTCTCATACAGGGCCTCCATGCATGACTGTGGCAATCTTGTTGATTCTTGCGAAGTGTTCCTCTCAAGATCCATAACAGAAATAAAGGAATTCCTGCGGACTCGGGCTGATCGCTTCTTTTTAATCCCACAAGCTTGGTAAACTGCTAGCATCTCAGCCGCAGCTCTCATGACAATGGAGTGCTGTGTGCCAGCTAGGGAGGACTCACCTCCATAATGTCGTTTATGGTTCTTGTCCATTTTCGACCCCTTAGTCATATGGCCCTTTGTGGAGTCTATTTCTGGTAACGAGCTAGCCGAGCAATACATCCGAAAACCATCTGTGTTAGAATAATTCAGGTCTAAGTCCTTTTTGTTCCCTTCCATTGTGATCAGATCACTCCTTTCTATATTACAACTTGTAGAATCATGATGAGTGTGTCCCGCATCATCGTGTTTCCTTGCTAGTTCCTCACTAACACGATCAGAAGTAGCCAGTGGGACTTCCTCTGCAGGGCTTGGTGCAGCCTCCGGCAAATGTATGTACTCATCTAAAATTTTGTTCAGTTCGGAGTTGATGCCAAAAAACAATCCTTCTGGTGAATTTTCCATGTGTAATTGCAGCCCATGTTCAACCTGCACTGACGATTTAGTCACTGAGCACAAAGAACTCTGAGCATTAACAGGTTTCTCCTGGTTTTGGTACCATGAGTTGGGCATTGATGATTGGTCCCTCTGCACTCCTTGCTCCCCGAACTCGAATTGCAGCCTTCTTCGAACTGATGCAATGCTGCTTCTAACAGTAGCTCCAGATTCTCTAGAAATTAAATGGTCACTCAAAGGCTCTGCACACTTCTCCAAAGAACTGAGGTTTGTTTTCTTCCGCACATATTTTCTTTTGGGTTTCTCATTTAGAGGTTTTTCTTTTGATGTTGTGGGCTTTTGCATTTTGGCTGGTCTGCCCTCATGGATTACCTTGGGTCTGTGCTTTCTCCTCCGAGGCTTCAGCTTTTTTGCTGGGGTATCCTCACTCTTAAATGTTTCAGTTTTCTCAGCACCTGCAATATGCATCTCTATCTGAGTTAGTGTTTTTTCCTTGCATACAGATGCAGCTGGTGTTGGCAAGTCTGTTTTGTCACTGTGAGTGATTTCTGTCTTGGCCCTTTTTGTTATCTGATGGTACTTGTGGATGTTATCATCAGTGGAACCCTCTGCAACCAGGTCAATTGATTCTTGAGAGTTTTGACCCTGAGCTTTCTCCATAACCGATTCCAACTTACTGTGGCTGTCACAGATAACAGTTGCTGCTAATTGTTGCAGTTGGCTAGCTTCTCTTTCACTTTCAGTCCTGGAAGCTTCAGTATATAAACCAACTGGCTGAAAATGCATAGGTGCATGCTCTGAATTGAACCCGTATGGTGGAGAGCCCAGTTCTGAATGATTCGCTGCCATATCACCTGCAAAAACTTCTGATGCACTTCCAAGCGATAAGAAATCACTTCGAGGAAGCGGCATAGAAGCTCCATCTATTGAAGAATTAGAAATGGCAGTCAGTCTATCGTGCCACAATTCATCCAACACCATAGCAACCTCAAAAGAAGAACATTAAGAAATGCTCACCCTCTGAAACGCCAGACAGGGCAGGAGCTGGTACAAAACTACGAGATTGCGGCAACTGACGCCTAGAACCCCTTCCCGTCAGCCTCCTGTGGAACACCAGGATACCTATCGGCACCCGCGTGCATCCTGCGGGAAGGTTATAGGATGGCCGTACGGGAGGGGCAACATGTTGCTCAACAGCGCTGCTCATGAAACCCGCCAAGGCTGCCTGTGGAAAGGAGCCCTCGTGCATGGCATTCAGCAACGCCGTCGACGACAAGGAGGATCCTGGGAACAATGTCGATGACGGGCAGCTCCGGCCTTCCATGGCTATCCCAACATCCATATTTGGGGTGACCCTCCCAACTGACATGCCGGAGGTCCAGCTCTCCTGGTTCTCAGCAGGATTCGCCTGCAGGTTGAGCCCTGAGGGATCCATGGCTGCTTCTACCACAACCTGTACACTCAAAAGGCTCAAAGCGTAATATGTATTAAGTCAATTAACATCGAGAAGGCAACAGTGAAAAGGGAACGAGAAAAACCTCCCCAAAACCCAAAAAAGAAGAAAAAAAAAGTCAGCCACTGACCTAACGTGGATCGCCGGGGTTCAGCTGAACCGCTAAATTTTTTGTTGGAAACAAAAGCTGTGTTCGATTCGAACCGAGACAGGGGCAGGTGGAAGGTCGATTCCCCTCCAAACCTCCTCGCCGGCCGTAAGCACGGCGGCGCCAGGCCGCACAGACCACGGAGGAGGAGGCTGCCGGTGGAATCGGGAAGGAGAGGATGCCGTACGCACCGCGCCTGCGCCTTCTCGCCGAGGCGACGCCTACCTGCAGCTCGCCCTGGCCATTGGAAGGGGAAAGAGAGAGTGAAAGATCAAGGATTGAGACACGGATGCGTGAAGAGAGAAATATCAGATGGAGCTAGGACGGGATCTCGTTACTCGCCATTTTCTAGCTCAGAGACATTACATGGGAACCGCCCCCATGCAATCGGTAGGGATGAAAACGGATTGGATATATATATATATATATTAATTATATCAATAAAAATGTAAACCTGTTAATATAAATTTAATATTTTATAAATATATTGGATTTGAATTAAGTTTAATTCTCCGTCGTGTGAAGCGACTCTAGGGATATTTCTCGGTATCATAAAGATTAAAAGTTCACTTAGAAGGCCAAAATATTAAGTATATATATAAAAAATTCTAGCTTCACTACAATTCTTTTTTACTATTACACATGTGCGCATGCCGTTGTCACCTCTTCTACCTTCCAAACACTCTCATGGCCTCCACCGCTACTTCATCGTGCTGACTGTCTCTTCTTTCATGCCATAACCATAGAAACCTGGTCTTCTCACCGTCATTGCCACTTCACCATGACTGTGTCACACTAATGCCATTGTGAAGAACTTGATGGGTGCCCCTAACTGCATGGCGGCGGGATGAGGAAAACTACGGATAAAGATCAGGATATATGGTTTTCTTTTCTCTAGAGATGGGACATATGACCTGACAGTGCAAACATGTTAACATCCCTATTACCAATTAAAAAAAGTCTCCATAGTCTCAACCTTTTCCCATGTTTGAAATAATAAAGGAATAGAAATTAAGATTATTTCATGTATTAAATTAATCGAGAAAAAATAGATACCTAAATTAAGATGCCTCAATCACACCTTTCACAAAATGAGCTAGTTTTGATTTATAGAAGTAATGACTATGGTGATTACCGGCAACTAAAAGTATCACGAGAAAATTTTCTGTCATCGTCAATTATATGTAATTATCCTATTGTCTTATATTGATATGATGACCGGTTTACGATGTGTTTTTATTGTCTTTGACGGTCTTTCTGTTTCAACTCATATGCGTGATGTGCATGGGTGATGAGAAATATATGTTAATAACAATAAAATTTGGTCTTTTGATGTTTTGAAGTATAGATCATTTGAATTCATATGCTTGATCTCAATCCAATAGTCTAGCTTCTTTTCCCTTTCCGTGCTACTTCACTAATGTCACTACCATGAAAACCACCAAAACTTGCCACTCATGCCATCTAGTATTGCCCTTCCTCCTTATGCATGGCTTTGGTATTGTTGCCCGTTCACCCTTTCTAGTTCTCACATAGAGTGGGTAGCAAATTCACATAGCATGTTACACCTTCTTTTCTTGTAACACCTACCTTCAAAATCCACATAGTTTGCTCTTACGTAGAAAGTTAACTCAACACAACTACCAACGACGTGTTTTTAAAATCCACATTAGTTTCATATAACGTAGAGAGAGCCTATATTCATATAGCATCTTACTTACACTTCTATCTGTACTTTGTGTAAAAGGGTTAGCATAGAGTATAATGGTTAGAGCATCAAGACTAATAAGCTTACCCTCATCTATCTAAACTTTCAAGATAGCAAGAAACCAGCGATACAACCACTTTCATACCACATGGGCTTTAACATCACTACAAGCTACTAACAGATTGGCCTTATAAACCCATTTTCTCTGCATACCTTAATACTATCTTAAATCATAACCGGCTGCCATCATTACCATTGAGCTCATCAAACCTGTCATAGATGGAGAAAAGTCAACTAGAACATGAATTTCCTAACAGATCGG
Source organism: Oryza coarctata (assembly GCA_030770085.1). Taxonomy (NCBI): domain Eukaryota; kingdom Viridiplantae; phylum Streptophyta; class Magnoliopsida; order Poales; family Poaceae; genus Oryza; species Oryza coarctata. Next base: position 16,112,268 of record CM061471.1, read on the forward strand.
GACATCAGATATTTACAAAATGTTACCATTGTTTTTATGCGAAAGTTCAGCCCTATCGTTGCTGCCACCACTGTTGCCCCATCGGTGAATTGTCATACCATACCTTCTCGTACGGTTTGTCTTTCTAACCAACATTGGTGGGAGAACCGATCTCCTCCTAGAAAAATAGCAATCCACTATGCTCACAGCCAAAGATGGGACGGAACTCATAGTTGAAGTAGGAGAAGCCTACAACAAGGTTGGTGAAAGAAATGAATTGGGCATCTAAGAACCTAATGCGATAGCAGAGGGTGGCCTAGAAAACCGGAAGAAGTTAAGAAGTGCAATGCAGAGCGTCTATTCTTCTTCGGCGCAACAATTTTATTTCTCCACAGTGTCGAATTCACTCGTGGCTGAAATCATCCAGAAACAACAGAGACAAGATAGTGAATGCAACATTACACCCTTCCCTAATGTTCTGAACTTTTATCATGACAACACAATGGGACACACGATCAGAAGCCGCGTGCATCCCTAAGGGCCTCAGGCCCTAGATCTGTTGGCAGTTGCTATCTCGTGCGATTGAATAACTGCCTTCTGAGGTCGGAGTTACCCACTGCAGTAGCAGAAGGTAGGACCAATCCCCATGCCCGACCGTGGATGGATCCCACGCGTCTGTCACACTGTCTTGCTAGCTGCTCCGTTGCTGGCGCACGGACACCGCTCCTCCCCCAAAGCAGGTCATGCCAAAGGCAGCCACCATCTCCCGTTCCCCTTCCTCTTCCTTAGCAAGCATGGGGTCCACCATGACTTGGAATGCGTGCCTTACATTATCCATTCTCTTGTGACGAATTTTCCAATTTTTTTCGTCATGTCCCAGCTCTTTTTCTCACATACTCTGAGTAGAACGGTAGTCGTTTTTTCAGCTCTGTGACTGTATATTGAGATCAGCAGTACTAGTAAATCTCTAAACATGTCACTAGATGCTATGCAAGTTTACATAATAAGTGGAGAGATGAAAGAAAAGAGAGAAGCCACCTTCATACAACCAGTAAATTCTAGAGATAGAAAAGTGTAACCAATATATTTAGAGTAAGTAAATAAAATATTTTTTTATGATGTATTAAGATAAACTAAAAATAAAAATAAAGTAGATGATATAGACAAAATAATATTATGTATATTATAAAACTTGCTATGATGGCCACAGCGGCAGTAGTACCGCTCTGCAGTCCTGCAGTGTCAGCGCTCGTCCGTCCGGTTGTCGTGCCTGGTATAGTGGCATGGTGTGTCGTGCGTGGCAGCGCGGTGAGGTCGACAGGTTTCGTGGCCTCGTGTGCCTCGGGCGGCGAGCCGAGCGAACACCCGAGCGAACACCGGTGGTGAACGGCGAGCAAATCGCGGGGGAAAGAGGGAATCTCCCCGCGCGAGCTGCAGCAACTCCGGAAAGACGAGCCGAGCCGAGACGCTGTCATGGGAAGAGAGGTGGCGGCATCTGGAAGCGAAGCGTGGCGAGGCAGCGTGTTAGCACGGGCCAACCCATGCCGTTTGGCTTTTGCAACGCGCCTCTGGTTTGGAACGAGAGGCTTCCCGCTTTCTGCTCCCTAGACGATGTAACTGAAATTTTGTGCTCGTGAGCTGTGACACAGTGCAAACAAATTTTGGAGTAAGCGGTGTTGCAGCTTCCGGAACCAGGAGCTGCTTACAGCATGCAGGATAAAACGACACTGAAATGCTGTTTAACAGTTGACAGTCTGTAAACCACACATTCTTCTCGTTTCAACGCCTGCGGTCCTTGCGTTTTTCATGAAACAGATGTGCTATTCTTATGTAGAATCATGTGCAGAAACCAAACGACTTGTGCTATACCCTTCGGCCAACCGTTTATGGAATACGGACTGCAGTGACAGACAACGAATCGGCCGGAAAAATGTGTCATGCCAGCCTCCAACCTGAGCCAATCAGAATTTCACAGCAAATCGATGAGCATAAACTTGTTATTGTACCTCTAAACAGTTGCATTGCTCCCTTGGGGCAATTGCAGGTCAACTACAGGGAATAAACCATGTGATCAGATAGCTCCTTTCCGACAACTTTCACGTATTTGCTCAATTGCCTTTCTAGCTGATTGAGGTGTCTCCTCTCGATTCGCCCAACGACTCCCTGAAGATCCTGAAAGCGAAAGTAAAACCAATGTTGCATTACATGAGTAAACTAAAATAGCAGTATTAAAAATCATCAATTAATGCATTCTGCATAAATCAACAGCCTTTAACATATTATCTTATAGGTATGGTAACACAATCAGAGCAAAGAAATATAATTCCTACACATTTATTATGCAGTTTCAATCTTATGAAGCATATATAGTTGTTAGCATGTTCTGTAGAAAGGACTTGCAAAAGGATGGGCAATTTAATAACAGCCTGACAATTTCCAAAAGGAGATTAGCAAAGGTAAATTGCTGCCTGCCTGATTACACTCTGTTACAATCTTTTAGGTTGTAGGTCAAATTTATGTATATGCAGCTTGCGGTACCTTATATTTAACTCGAGAACCATTCAGATCCATCATGATATTTTCAATATCACTTATGCTGGAACAATCCTCCACTATACCAGTGTTGGATTCTGATCGAACCATCTCTTCATCAACCATCATGTCTGAGTCATCATAGGACAAATCATCATCATCATCAATGGGAGACTCACAATTATCATTTTTTGATAATTCATTATCAAGATGAGAATTCTGTGGCTGAGGAATCTCATCTTGTATTTGGGCAAAATCAGATAGGACAGAATACAGGCTCTTATCTAGTAATCGCTTGGCAATGTCATAGCTTACCCACCTGCACAAAGGACATAAATATCAGATGTATGGATAGTTTAGCAGGCAAAGAAAGAAAAAACAGTCATCCTTCTAAAACTTTATCATAAACACTTTGTTTTAATAAGCAAAACAAACTACCGCCTACCATTTGAAAAAGCCTGAGGTTTGAATACTTGGATTGGAAACATAAAAGCAGCTACCGCCCCTTTGAATAATAATGTTCGTGATAATCTTTTTGAGCAGGAGAAAGTATTGTATTTTTTCATAGCATGTAGTTGAATTGTAAACAGTGATTTACAGAAAACTCATGCAAATTAATTGTACCCTTAGGACTGTGCCTGTTAGGATGAGAACACAGTCATGTTGCTTCTCTATAGAGCTTGTGCCGTTGCATTTGCATCACAAAAGGATACATGGATATGTGTTAAAAATTAAGAGAAGCATCTTACTCGAAACGGACTGGACAGAGAAGTTCTGATGGTCGATACGCAGCTTTGTATCTCATCTTATTGCAGGAATGTATATAATAACCAAGATAATAATATTGAAGGTTGGGGCAGTGCTCCTGTGTTGTCTTGACCCAATCTATCTCTTTCAGAGCTGTATACTTTCCAAGAGATAGGAAAGCAAAGTCAGGATCCCAGAACAAATACTTGCTTGACAAGCACTTAGGAAGGATATCAACTACACCAACTGCCACAAGTTTTCCATCAATTCTGTACTGCTGGTGAAATGAACCAAATCCACATGGTGGAACTGTATTATCACCACTCTGAGGGGGAAAAAACACGATTGGTGTATCCACTAGAAATCTCTTGTATGAGCTTTCTGAAACTATCTTCTCCTTGTGCACTTTTGTCTGATATCTTTGATACAAAGCAAACTCCTCAGGATCAAAATGTGACCTTCTCATTTTAATTTCAAGCTTTCTTCTTTTCTGGGGAACTCTTACATTATTTTTGTTCACAGAGCTTTGCTTTAAGCTACTAGATTTATCTGGAGCATGTGTAGACACAATGATACTAGTTTTGTTCTGCACTGTCTGATTGGTGACTGAATAAAAGTTCAGATGGCCATTGCAGGCTTTTACTGCTAAACCAGCAATATCTCCATGGCGCTCCATTGTCATGGCCAGCTTTTCTGCAATAGAGTTTGGAGAAATATCTGCTACTACTTCACTGTGATTAGCATCCTTCTCCTTAGGCAATGCACGTCTGATTGCTGCCACTATTTGAAAGCTTATATTACATGTGTACAATAAATCTTGTACTGGTTCTCCTACTTTCTTGTCTTGTGATGCTCCTCCTACTTTCTTTTTTAATTGTGGTTTAACAGTCTTTATAGCAGCTTTAGGGAGTTGAACATCAGAACCTAATGTACCAACTTGGAAGCACATATCCACTGCCTCATTAATTTTGCTAGACAGGCAACAGATGAACTCATCTTCAAATAAACTTGGACATTTGGCTGCTTGCAAATCATTTGTTAATGTCTTCGATATTTTTGAGGTTGGCAAATTCATAGGTTCAGTGAGTGAATGTTTTGTAGGGCTAGTTATATTCTGTGGACTTCCAACTTGTGGATCAAGCCCTCCATCAAGGAACCTGTGCAATGATAGGGTGAAGACACAACACAGGACAATTTAATGACTAAAGCAACACAACAACATATGTTAACAATTCCACAGGTGCATATGCAAAATGATGGAACATATAAAACAAAAGGTGTGTACCTTTGCATCTTTTTAAGAACACGGCCTTGCTCCTTCAAACAAATGAAATCATTTGCCTTCAAGCGTATTGTATACTGAGGACAGCATGTACGTTCCATCTCAGGTTTGTAAAGAAAACAACCAGATCTCCTCCACCCACTGTCAAGAAGAGCTGTAAACAGTAGCCAAAATTCTCAATCATGATAAGGTTATGCCAGCAGAAGTAATTCTTCTTTCAAAAAACCTATGAATATCCAATATCGCAATTATAAATTTTACTACTTCACCAATAAGCTCATTCCACCTCACCTTTGCTCTAATTTCTATCAAATCTCTAGCTAAACTCAAGACTTCCAGACATGCATCCATGTTCTCAATACACTTAATTCATGGTATGCATTTTTTTTCTGTTGCAAATTGCTTCAATGTAACTTTAAGAAAACATCTTTATTTTATAGATCTGATTTAAAGTCACAAGCTGTTGCTTTTACATATTATGGTTATGATATAATTTCCTTTTTCATAGGTGAAATGGCAATAAAAATAATGCAATATCATTGCTTTTTACTCGGTGAATATTGCGTAGCAAGCTGTTAAATTTCTGAATCCTATATAATATAGCAAAAACATCTATCAGCATGCTCATCACAGCACATGTATTCATCCTGCCTCATGCCATGAATTTCATGTAAATAACTTGATTATGCAATAAATGGATCTTTAACCTTCTATGGCGGTTTTTTTTAGGGTTGCTATGGTGGCTTTTGAAGCACACTCTGCCATGATTACGGTCAGACATTAAAAACATAGATGGACAAAAATAAGACATGGTGGAACTTAATGTTGCTAAATTTTCACATCCTAGACATCCTGATGAAATAAAACTGCGTCATCATGCACATGGACACTCAAAGCTTATCAAATCTCAACTAAAAGGCACCCAAAATAACCCAGTGTAGTTTTTCTATAAAGTTATCATGAATTTCCTTTAGCTTTGTTCAAGAAAAAACAACTAGCTTTGTACAAATATCCATTCAAATACCATAAACAGACCCCTCCCCCACCCAGATGCATAACTCTTCAGCCAACTTCAGGAGCCAGGAGGCTGTATAAAGAACAAGTGTCCATAATCATCTGGGATACCCAAGTCTTTGGTTGACAGAACGACTTCCTGCCACTATTTACATCACACTCTGTAATGCAATTCAATGCTTGGACAGAATAAATAATAAAGATAAGACCAATTAAATTCCACTTGATTCTAGCTATCTAGTTATCCAAAATTCCAAATCCTCACAGTAATTATAAATGTATTCTTTGGCCATATATAGAGTATTAATTTTTCTGAGCCTTTTAAGGATGGGAACTGAAAAGCATACATGACACATTCATATTACAAACTACAAAGTATGTGTACAAACAGAAGAAACATTCGGCCTCCAAAATCTGTCCCTGTACCATCTAATTTTACTGAAAATAGGATATTTTAAAGAGAGATACATCAATACCACCAAAATTTAAGTGGTACCAAGTAATATCATAAAAACTTTACACCTCTAGGAAATACCACCGGATAGGCTAAAACCTCTAAAAAATAATACTACCGTCAGTAAAGCTGTCCCAACTCAATTTTCATGACATAAATACCCCTAATATTCTTCTTCATTGTCTCTGCTCCTCCATGGTTCCACTTCTCTCAGCATGGACTACCATCACCCCAGATCAACACTAATCTGTGAGAAGCTCCCTGCCTTGACAGCGTGAAGCACACCAGATTTTATGCTTGCATCAAGCTTGGGCAAGGAGCAGCATAGTTGTTACTCGTCCACTGCTGCGGCTGCTAACTGTGTACAGAAAGCTCCTCCCTCACCTCTGGTCAGCACATATCCAGACCACCACCAGCCTGCGCAACAAGCCAACGACAGTTGAGACGCCAATCATGGCACCATGTGCATTGGAGTCACAACGGGAAGACAACCACCACGAGATTGTGGAATTGGTTGGTGGTAAAGATAGCTGGCCACACTGGCCATACAAGGCCACAACCTAGAACAGGGGCACTGGGAACAAGTTGATGCAGTCTGTGTGGATGGGACTGAGGACGTGGTGGACAGGCAATTGAGGCAAGGATGAGGAAAGGGTGTGGCAGCGGACCTCCAGCAAGTACTAGTGCAAGTGATGGAGAATCATCAGTGATGGCACAGCATTCTGATCCTTCTAAAAACTGTTACCCCATGAACTGATGGTAGTGGTATTTTTGGTAGATTTGTTCCCACTTGGCGGTATAGAATAGAGATGAAAAATTTTGGTGGTATTACTTGGTACCACTTCAATTTTGGTGGTCTCTATTTTAAATGAAGCATAGTTCCAGGTTAAACACAGGAGGAAAATATTAAATTAAATAAAAGTATGTACCTTGATAGTCATCAGCTCTCAGGCTGTTAGACCATAGACCTGCAAGATAAGTAGAATTAAAAAGGATCATAGTAAAAGGTTTGAAAATAGGCTTCAAAAGAACTAAAAAATGGAGAACAAGGATGAACTATCTATATAAATATAAGTAAATTTCACAAAACACCAGGTTTTGATGCACATGTATTACAAAAGCCCAGATATTATGTTTTTATCATAAAACCCTGGCTTTAGACATATGTATCACATAACACTGGTTCTGCTATAACTTCCGTCAAATGACAGGTGAGTCCTACATGTCAACCACACATTTCTCCTTCCCCTTCCCCTTCGCCTTCCTCACCTTCCATTGAGCAGATCAAAAGAGAACCCAACAGCATGGTTAAGGAGCCCGACAGCGAGGAGTAGGAGAGCAGAGAGGGAAATTTCTCTGGGTGATGAGCTAACATGGGGATCCTCCATTCACCGTGCAACTCCTCTGTTCTGCTACTCGGTGGTTTGAGTATGAGATCAGATCTTTTTTTTAAGACTGAGCACAAATCTAGAGCAGTAGAGGAAGATGAATGCGGGGAGATGGGTTAGCTGAATGGTAACTGACCAGCGGGCCCTTCATGTCAGATGACGGGGAGCAACGTGTTGTTGACAGAAGTGGGGTTTTGTGAAATGGATTGCCTCAAATTATCGGGTTTCTTGAAGTAAGCCCCAAAACCTAGGGTTTGTGGTAATTATGTCCCCAAAGTCCAAACCTAGGGTTTTGTGAAATTTACTCTTATATAAACAACCTATGATATTGAAGGCTCTTTCCTTAGAGACCTTGAAAAATAAAAGGAAAAAAATACCATCACTAATCAAAAGAAACATAAAAGAATCTATACCGCCTATTTTGGTAGGGGCATTAGCAACAGAATAATTAGATCAACATATTACAACTATCACCATTGTATAACATATTTGTAGTCAAAACCATAAGGGACACGTCACAAATACAATTTTGAATAACCATGAAATTGCAACAGGCAATTCTACTAGCTATCGATAACATTATGAACAGCACATATGTGTTCTATACTAATCCTATGACTGAGAGTAGACAGTAAGCACACTGATAGCATGATTTTCATCCCATTTCTGAGACAGAATTGGATGGCCATTGATGTAAACAAGCTGAAGCGCAAAATTTAGGCATCTGAAACGCTCTAAGGCCGTAGTTAACAAAGACAAGATCAGTGGTATATGCAAATGCGAGTAAAATAAAGGGGGTCAAGATCAGCGTTGATCTATCTGCATTTCTTCACACCCTGTAATTTAGTGGCCAAATGAATAGGATTTGAACCTATATCAAAGGTTTAGAAGACCTCTGTCCTATCCATTAGACAATGGATGCATTTTTCATATTTCTTTTTTCTTTTCGTTACTTCCTGGAGAGCATGGGCAGACCCAGGCCTAGGTGACCTACGTTACTAGCGTCCAACGATGCATATTACCGTCCACACATGTATTCACATAGGCTCTAACAAAATTCCTGAGCTCGCCGCGGCTTACCAGCATAAGCTGGCATAACGACGAATCGACGATTCTCCACAACCCAAATTATGAGACATGGTGGCGTAATGTGCTAGTAAATACACGGTACTAGCCAATTTCATTGGCGGCAATATCTAAACCTGAAATTCATATGTTTCGGGGTCATCTAGCAATCGTACGCATCGACTCAAACCGACAAACAACTCCGCACGCAGACAGAACCCCAATCTACTAGTACTCTATTTTTTCCCTTTTCCTCCCTTTTACCAAAAGGGGGTTTCCGAGATCGTACCGTGTGAGATGCTCGTCTGGCCGGTGGATCGGCAGTAGCCGCAGGCCGTGCGGCGCCGACCGTAGTCGATCACCACCGACTCCCCGCCGCCCCCGCTACCGGGCCCGGCCGCCCCGCTGCTGCTGGCGCCGTCGGCCATCAAAGCGCGGTGGGATGCCCCGTCGCCGCGCCGGGGGACGGGATTGAGTTATGACGACGGCTCGTCGGCGTGGCTGGGCGAATCGGCAGGGTCCCCGGATCTGGTTAGAGTGAAGAGGGCTGGAAGTGGGATGCAGGTTATAGTGTTTCGGAGAATAATGGACATTGAAGTCGCGTCTCTTGTCCAAAACACATCCATTGTTTTTTTCCCTTCTTCTCCCGTCTATTTTTTTTTCAAGAGAATAGGCGACTACGTCACAAAAGTCTGTTAATTTATTGCCAGCACCGCGGCAGTAAAGTTAATATGCAGCGCCTCAATTGACCCAACTCCCACCTTTCAAATTACTTTTATTTTATCTTTGTACCGACCCAAACATTTGTCTCAGATATAATTATCAACAATAAATTTATAAGAATTATACATGAACTAAGATTTATATAGATTTAGACTCGCTCAATAAGAGATAATACTCTAATCCTATTTAAGCGCCAAAATTGTATTGTTAGGGTTTGTGTATATCTTATATCTCTTATGTTGAGATACCATAGGCGTGTTTTAAGAGTATCTTATATCCATATATTCCACGGTAGCCCCGAGTCCTTCTTAGTTAGGCTGTAACTTTATTAGTTACTTCAGATCATGCCTCTTACTGAGTGCTTCAATTTTCTTATAAAATCCACCCGAGTGGTTCAAGTGAAATCTTCTCAAATGCTTCAGCTTCCTTGTAAAATTTTCTTGAATGCTTCAGTTTCCTTGTAAAATATTTCTGAGTGATTTTCTCTTAGGACCTCCTACTGATTGCTTGTAGGGAGACTGTGAAGGGCTCTGTTGAAGAAAAAATAGTGTGCACCGAATATATATACCTATTAGGTATAGCCTTGATTATAGTTAAATATTAACTAGAGAGTCAATAACAAAATTTTCCGTGTTTAAGAAGAATAATGTGTACCTAATGTGTATCTATTAGGTGTAGCTCTTGACTATTGGATTAATTGGAATACCAATTAATGTGAGAGCCAAAAGTATACATACCCAGTGAGTTATAGCATCTGATTTCGTTTGGCGCGATGATTGGCTAATGGCCCATCATGGAACATATCGTGTATCAAACTTGGTTAGCGAGTGATATCTACATTCGTCTTATAGAGTTATAGCTAAATAAGGTATCTAAACCCTGTATCAGCATAGGATTCAGCTAACGACCCTAATGGGACATACCCTATCTAATAAACCTCGATTAATGCTAGTGGTTAGCTGTTTGGCCCTCATGGAGCGTACTGTGTTTTAGCCAAATAGGTAATTGAACTTTGCATTGAAATAAAATTCAGCTAGCGACCCTCATGGGGAGTACCAACCTAACAAAGTTATAACTTATTAATCCAAACCCTAAACTAGCATAGGATTCGGCTAGAGACCCTCGTAGAGCGTACCCTATCTAGTAGAATGGTACCTATGTCCTGACTAATGCTAATGGTTGACCGTTTTGCACTCATGTAGCGTACCGATCTTCATGGGGCATACCAAGTGGTTTTTATCCTCTCAAGTTGTCTGGTTCCTTAGTGGTTTTCTACCCGAACAACCTTATACTTGAATGATTTTGTACCAAGTGGTGAGTGCTCTTCACCTGAATGATCTAAATTCGAGTACATCTGAATATTCTGATCAATTATGACCAGGAGATCTACTCAGGGTAGTAAATTTGTGAATGACATAATTTATAATTTATAAGCCTCCATGTATTTTGACTATTGCCCGAATTTTGTTATTTATATTTGCGGCAATTGACTCAGCATAAGGCATACCATAAGGTCCAAAATACCTACATCTCTACTTGCGATGACCAGTGAAGGGTTGGAAGTGGGATGTGGGTTCTAGTGTTTAAGAGAATAATGGACATTGAACAAGTCGTGCCTCTTGCTTAGCGGTCTAGCGGTGAAGTCCAAAACACATCCATAGTTTTTTTTCCTCTCTCGGATATTCTTTTTTGTTGTTTCAAGAGAATAGGCTACTATGTCACAAAAGTATGTTAATTTGTTGCCAGCACAACAATAGTAAAGTTAATGTACAGCACCTTGATTTACCCAACCCCCACCCCCTTTTAAATTACTTTCATTTTTAGCTTGGTAGTAAGCCATGCTTGTATCGATGTAATTATAGATAATAAATTTATAGGGGATATAATTATAGACAATAAATTTACAGGGGTTGTGCGATAAGACTAAAACTAAATGATGACAAAGACTAAGGTTTATACAGATTCAGGCTCCTCAATAAGAGGTAATACACTACTCCTGTTTGGTCGGAGGCTAGTGTTGCATTGTTAGAGTTTGTATATCTATTATATCTCTTGCATTGAGGTGCCCCTACTCATATTATATAGATTTAGGTACAAGGTTACATAATAGATAATGCAGCCACATATAGCTTGGGTTTCTAGTCTATTTACAGTAAGCCATCTAGTATATTTGAATATGACTCTATCTTCTATTTTACTTGTTTTATGGGCTCGACCTATCCCTATGGTATAGGATTGGCATGCTTTGAGAGTATCTTAGGTTCATATATTCCACAATAGCTCTTGAGACCTTTTTAGTCGAGTTGTAACTCTATTAGTTACTTCCTTGTCAGATCATGCCACTTGCCAAGTGCTTCAATTTTCTTGTGAAATCTGCTCGAGTGCTTCAACCTCCTTGTGAAATCTTCTTGAGTGTTTTAGTTTCCTTATAAAATCTTCCTGAATGCTTTTCTCTTAGGACCTATGGCTGATTGCTTGTAGGGAGACTGTGAAGGGCTCTGTTGAAGAAAAAATAGTGTGTACCTATTAGGTGTAGCCTTCGACTCTGTACTTGGTTGAATATTAACTAGGTAGAAAGTCAAGAACAAGAATTCCCATGTTTAAGAAGAATAATGTGCACCTAACCTATTAGGTGTTGCCATACTAATTAATGTGAGAGTCAAAAGTATAAATATCGAGTAAGTTATAGCATCTTATTCGATTTAGCGCAATGACTAGTTGATGGGCCATCATAGAACATATCATGTATCAAACTTGGTCAATCCACCACGGTCTCGAGGCAATTGGGCCCACTATGAGTGGGGTGTAATGGTAGCTTGCCACACACCCCCACTTGATCCATGTACACACGAGAAACAGAATCCACCACTGCTTCATGGATGTAGGGTCCTCCTATCAGTGCCTAGTGAAAGGCAGTAAAAGGTGTGAGCCCTAGTGGGGACGCGGTAGTCAACCATACTCTCCCGATTTCTCACGCCCATGTTAAGGCAGACAGTATCTTGAGGTGATGGGTGGATGGGTGGTAGCTGCAATAGTTGTTTCCCTGTCTTTCATGCACTTTGCCCTGATGTAGACAACCATCTCGTCATGAATAAATGGGAAGGCGCCAGGGGCCCGAGGCAGGCCTGGTCATGCTATTCAGTCTTTGTCTAGAAACTGGTCTCAGGCTACCTTGAGGGCTTCGTCCTTCGCAATCTAGAATGGGTCACGTGTCGCCTCCAAATCATTCCTTGGCATGGCTAACGAGCTAGATGAAAGGACACACAATATTGACTTGTGCACATCGTCTGTCGTGGGGACCTCAATTCCTAGGTCACTAACACTACGATTTAGGGTAAATTAGTTAATAAGCTAACAATATGATTTGTTGATGGAAGATAAGATTTAATGGAACTTAGAACAAAGTTGTCGTCAAAGTTTGGGCAAAGAAAGTATGTTCTTTCCAGTGTAGCTCTAGCTATGGACTTTGCTACCTAGCAACATTCACCACATGTGCACTCCGGCTGTTCAAACCACAAAGTTAGTTGTTGCTGGCTTGTTCTCTAGGTGGCCCATTCGGCTTCTATTCATCGCTCATAGACCTCCTTCCTCTACATGTATTGGTCTTTAGTTTCGATTGGCATGTACCACCTTGTTTCATCAAAGTGGGGATTCTCTATGTTAATCAATTCGTTGTATGTGCACATCCTTCAATTGGTCTACGAAAAATTAAGGTAAGTATGAAGGATGTATTTGGTATACATAACGAACAATATAAATAGTTTAAAGAGGACGAGGGGCTTACGATCAATCAGTCGTCCAAGTTTGGACAAATGAAGAATCTCTTATCATGAATGCTATGCCACCATGCTATCTCTAGTTGGCAACGATCACCGCGATGGCACAATGGACTGTTAATCCATGGTGGAATGAGATTTACAAAAGGATCAACCCTCTATTCGGGATGTTTGTGGTCCTAACATATAACAATCATTGTTATCTGTTAAACCTAGATTGTTAGTGAAAAAACACATGCTAGTAGAAATTAGAGAATTGAACTAGAGTGAAACAACATTGCTATACCAAGCATGTAGCTAGACGCTCACGTTCACATCGTTTGCCGAGTATGCAGCGATACGTGTCTTTAGATAGAGCTGAGACGAGCCGAATAAGGTGTAGCCATGAAATCAACTTGATAGGGACCTGACAAACAAATAACGATACCAAAAGGTGTAGTAAAGTTGTGGAGGTGTCAGCGAAAGGGATGCCAAGTAAGTAGGGAGGAATGGATTTATACCCTCTAGAGCAAAAAAAGCCCTCCACTAGGACAACAAGGGGTCGCTTGTAAAATGGCAAATCTTAGCCATATGGCCAGATGTTTTGTAGGCACCCCCTCGCCTGAGAAAAAACACCCTCCCTAAGGGTGATAAAAGAGCTGCTTGTAAAATGACAACCCTCGATCGGACAACCGGCTGGCTGTTTACAGGTGGCCCCTCAACCAGGAAAAAAAAATGCTCACTTTGAGGATGGTAAGGGACTGCCTACACATGACAGCTCTTTCATTGGGTATTTTACAAGCTGTCTCGGACTGGGTAAAAAACATCTACTAAAGAACATCAAGCCACTTGCAAAAATAATAACCCCGTTAGCTTATGCCAAACACCAACACCCACATAAAAAACATCGTAGAGGGTTATTTTTTCAAAAAAAAATCTCTTTGGGGTAAATAACTGTAATTTTTTTAAAAAATATTTTAAAAATATATAATATATAAAAATAATAAATAAATAAAATTAACTTTTCAAGGTTTCCCGGCCGCTACGAAATTTAGGCCAAGAGGCCAAGGACGTGGGTGAATTTGCGAGAACTGGCGCCTACAGTTCACCACCAATCTGCCACAGCCACCACTCAGACTTAAACTGGGATGGTTTAAGCCTTGCTTGCTAAGTCCCATTTGAATGTGAGTATTAACTATTATAAATTTAAAAATTAGATTTATTTAATTTTTTAAACAACTTTTATATAGAAAACTTTAGTATAAAACATAACTCGAAAAACATGCTAATAAGAGAATAAGGAAATAGCTGTTTAGCTATTTAGAACTTAGTCAGCATTTCTACTATTATATTTGAAATGACAGGTACGAAGTATATTAGGCAGGAGGACACAATCATGCGAGAAGTGCAAATAGTAGCTTGGCCTATACAACATGGGAGAAAATCATCCATAAAATGTAAGGTACTTCGCTTCATTTTTACTCAGAATTTACTTACTCGCTGATCGGGTCATTTTAATTCAAAAGTTAGTTACATGCCCATCGAGGACCATAGTGAATGGTAAGGGACAAAGTTAAAGAAGACAAGATCCAGAAATTCAAATTTCAAAGCACATGGAGTTATGGAGACATGGATAGCCAGACTTGAACCACCTAATATTAGCAATACGTAGGAAGGATCATTGCAGTTCAGTTTTGGGGACATCTGTTTAGGACTTAAGGTGTGGGTTCAATCTGTTTAAATCAAACTCTCTTCGAACTAGAATCTTGAGCAAGATCACCCAGTCAGCAGACTTACAACAAACTACTTGTACCAGGCATACTACTCTCACTTTGAACATCAAAAGAAGCAGACATGTCAGCAGACTTCCAACGGACTACATGTACCATGCACAATACTCCTCTCACTTCGAACATCAAAACAGGCAGACATATATCAAGGAACAGTTTTCAGCATGACAAACCTGTCAATAAGCCCTTTTATAGGCTGTAAACTAATAAAAGCTATTCAGATTACGAAAACAAATATCAGATGACAAAATATCACTGTTATTTTTAGGATTAACAAGAGTATAATTTATTCCTACCTTCAACAAGCAATATTATTATCAGAAAATTTGAGGCTTCAATAGGTTCAAAGCATTATGAAACAGCCTCCTTGTTAGCATATCCAATGCAAGTCACATGGAGTCATGAAGCCCTGAATATATACTAATTAGTTCTGACTTCTGACTATAATTCTACAAGAACAGTTTAAAGAAGAAGGTGACATACCACAACTTATAGAAACCATTAAGACTTCAGATTTCAGGTACAATCATGACGAACAAATATTGAACAGGTCAGCACGAAGCTGGGACATCCACTCCAGATGACAAGATTAAGATCAAAGCTAAACATGCAGCTGAATACAGTCCAAACTTCAGTATTACAGTACAATACAGATGATTTCATCTGAAGTTCTGAACCACATTTCAGGCTCTCACTTGCAATAAACGAAAATCCTCATAATGAAAATTAAGAATTGAGTGGTTAAAATTTTTCACCACGTCGATGATCCAAGCCAGTAACTTCATACAGGATCATACAGGATGAAACAAGTAAACACCGACCGAATTACGTTATGCAACTAATCCATAGTGTCAAAGAACTAGCTACAAGGCAAAACCTTAAACTTATTCTCAGGTAGCAGCCAATAATATACATATAACCAAGAGAAGAAGACAACTAGAAATTCACAATTACTTAAGTAGATACAATCATACACTAGAGATGCATAATGAGAGCCACAGAGATCATTGTGATCTTACGCTGACGGTTCACTCGCCTCGCTCGTCTTGGGCTGCGGCGGGGGCTTGGGGCGGCTGTCGTAGTCGACGACCTCGGCGTCGGTGACGGAGCGGGAGTGCTGGACGATGGATCGGCCGATGGAGTTGATCCACTCTTCCTTCTCTTTCTCGGAGTCGGCGATGAAGTACATGGTGTCGGTCGGGGTGGAGAGCTCGAACGCGAACTGGCGATTGATGACGTCCTCGGCGCCCTTGACGGTGAGGCAGGTGGCGACGGGGATGACGCCGCGGGGCACCGACGCGCGCGTCACGGCGGCGTCCTTGAACCAAAACAGCCGCCCCTGCTTGAGCACGAACCACCGCCGCCGCCACGTCTTGATGTACTCGCCCTGCTTGTTCAACCACCCCGTGCGCTCCCCGCCGTGCCAGAACTCCACGCCGCCCCCCGCGTCGCCGCCTCCCGCGGACGACGACG
The DNA here is from genome assembly GCA_030770085.1 of Oryza coarctata. Taxonomy (NCBI): domain Eukaryota; kingdom Viridiplantae; phylum Streptophyta; class Magnoliopsida; order Poales; family Poaceae; genus Oryza; species Oryza coarctata. Next base: position 16,128,470 of record CM061471.1, read on the forward strand.
AGGAGTCTCCGCCCGCGCCCATCACCGCGCGCCACAGGCTGGCCGCCATCTCGCCGGGGGAATTTGGGGATCGGATGGGCTCCTGCGCTGGGCGGGGAGGTTCTGAGTCAAAGTGGTGGGGGTGGGGGTTGCTCGCCGCTCTGTTAGATTCGGCCGGAAAGGCACCTCATCGCCTCATCGTCATCCGGCACCGAGGGTAACTGATTTTCTGGTCAAAGTAGTTAAAATCTGACGGCCTAAATCACAATTTTTTTCTTGCTAAAAAAATCACAAAATTCTACGAAATCGTGACCGTGAAGTCGTCTAGGACTCTATGTGGCGTACTGTTATAGCCATTAAGCTGCATGGGCTAAGCCCACTTTAGGACCACCTTGGTTAAACGAAATCTGACCGTGGAAAAAGTTCATTCTAAGTCACTCAACTATGGCCTCTATTGATTCGCGTCCCTAACTAAACTATTAAAACGAGTTCCTAATCGGTTTCGATGTTAGCTTTATTGTAATATCATGTTTTTTACATGGCATTTTAGTTATAATGAACAAATAAATAATATGGTGTCCCCGTTAACATTAAAATTTAAAAAGCTCAAAAGATGATTGGCTTATCGGATTGCTACAGAGAAGAATCCGATCGGATTGAGGTAAGGAAGGACTCGGTTCTAGAATAGAAGATTATCTAGATAAGATCGAGTTTGAGGAGTAGCCGTGGTTCACGGCAGGATATTCTATCCTATGATAGAAATATTTAGTTAGTTAGTTAACTTTCTTAGAGATATTTTTTTTTATTTTTGTTAGGAAATAACGTCGGATGGTTGCTGTAAACACGTCGGACTCTATAAACCTAGTGTATAAATATAGACTTCCTGGAAATATGTAAGGGATCCATCAATCATTCGATCAATACAATCTCGGCGCATTACTACCCTATTTCATCTAGGTTTTTACCGGCGGGGTATGGCTCTCGACGTGAGGCTGCATCGGTTAAGTCCGATCTTCGGTAATGGTAAGTCCCGCCACTATCTCGACATGTCTCGTTCTGTCTAAGGTTGTATCGGTTAGGTTCGACCTCCTAGGCCGATAAGATGTATCGCATCACGTCCGTGCAGTATCTATCGGTCTATCAAGCTCTCTTCATCGTCGTCGGTCTCGTATTGCATTGGTTAGGTTCGACCTACGAGACCGCCGATGGTACAATAAGCTTTAGGCCTATAGGTCTTAGTACGACATTTCATCGGAGTGTTAGCCGATGAGTTATCTATACGTTGAGCGTCACGCCCAGCGTATCGGCTCCTCGGCCGATACACACCAGGTCTGCAGAGACTTTCTTTTGAGCGCAACGCCAAGCGCATCGGCTTTCCAGCCGATGTGCGCCTGTTTCAGAGAGATGTCATCTCATCGGCTAGCTGAGCCGATGGGTTCGCTTCACCCTTGCTTCAGCACAACCGATCCAGCGTCCACTGTCCCGTTGCGTCTGGCCTCATTCTCGTACTGTCTCGGTTAGGTTCGATCTTCGAGATTCGGTGCCAGCGGCGTCGTCACGGTGGGCGACGGGTCCCGTGCTATCATCTTCGGAGCGGCATCGACTTTGCAGCCGGTTCTTTTCATGCGAATCCTTGCCACTTCGTGCCTTGCTACTCTCTGAGTACGATCATGTGCCTCCATCGGCTCTACGACTGATGGATTAGGGCCTCGCGTTCGTTACACCCGGAGGCATCCTATCCTTCGTCGACATCTGCCTACACCTATATCGGCTTCCTAACCGATGGAAGGGTGCTCTGATTCCTATCGGCGATCAGCCGATAATAGGAGCCATCTGAACGCGACCGATGACTAACTCGATCCTATCGCAGTCAGTCGATAGTGAGGGCTCGTATCAGCCCATCAACCGACTGACCCGTTCGTCTTACCTCCTTATTAATTATAGGGTCGAATTGACTGGCATGCCCGTACCTGTACCGTCGTGCCGGAGCCGACAGAACCTTATGGGTCCTGGTGCATGTACCTAGAGCCACGGAGAGAAACCGACCGGCCTGCACTGAAACTAAGTAGAACTTCTAGGTATCGGTGTGCTCGCGCCGGGTTTTGGCGCCCTTTTCTCTCCCCTTTGTTTTTTTTTCTAATTTCACTCACGCAGATCGGTCGAAGTGGAGCTATCGGTCGATGTAGGGCGAGGACCAATGATGGCCTGGACAGAGCTAGCCGTTGGTGGCGGCGTTTTTCGTATCCAGCACGTAGCCGGTCTTCTTCATCGCTATAAGTATTATTAATTTAGTTTTAATGATTAATTATAAATCTGATTTTTTTATATATCCTTAAGTGGATATGAAAATGAAAAAGATAAGAGATATATAATAAGCTCCTCATTTTCTAAATTTATCTGTCTCATAGCATGAATTATTTCATTGTAGTTTATTATGTACGTCCCTCTTTATATTTATATATTTATATCTTTATTCTAAATCATTCACTCAACTTTATTGTTTTATTTCAAATTGTCATCCATCACCAAAAATAAAAAAATAGAAGAGTATATAATTGTTGTTTTGGTGATGTATGATGAACCGGATTTGAGACTAATATATTTCTATGAGTTGGCAAATAAATCATTCTTTGATTTTATATGAGTTGAGATGAAAAGATGGTAAACATTAATCTCAACAATGATGAAATACTAAAACTATACATATTACTCTTTCTCTCCCGTCTATATATTTATATGTTTATATATATTATTATTTCTATATGATTAACATAGGTAAGTGAGACTAATATTTGAGTTGAGAGACTTGTTTTTTCAGCCTCGTTACTTTGAGAACATAAGGATAACGAAGGGGGAGTAAATATACCTTATTTATGCATGTTTTTTTTATCGAAACTATTCACTTGCATTTAATTTAGGATCTTTACATTTGAGATTACATATGAGTATTTGACGGTTGTGTTAGCTAATATTCATCAATTTTTTCATATACTTCATACACGACTAACAATTTCATAGGGATCATAGGGGCTAACAATTTCATTTAATTGAATGGAAGGAATAGATCCCAAGAACTAAAAAGGGTGTTGATGTTCAAGTGAGATCATCACACCTAAATATATAAAGTATGACAAAGTAAATATAGTAAAGTTGTAAGGTAAAAAGTGGCTATTGATGGCAAAATGATGAAGGGCAAGCATGCTCAACCATAATGGACCATGCGGTGATGAAGGGTAAGGGCTTGGTGTCAAGGGACGAAATCCAGCGTTGAAAAGTAAGTGCAAGCTTTATCATGATGGATTGTATGAGCCCAGTTAAGTAGTCAGCTTCAATCATTTGAATAATGTAAGATGAAATGAGTTGGCGTTGACATCCTTTAAGATCAATAACAAAGATGACAAGAAGGTAATTCTATTGGTATAATTCATTTTATATTTTCATTTGAGTATATAGATGTTGTACTATTAAGACGGATGTAACGTCGATGTGTTTGCATATATCTCAGTACTTAAAGTGACCCATTATAGTGCTATCTTGATAGAAACCCAAGTTTTAACCTTCCCTTTGAGTACTTTTAGACCATATTTTAGGTTGGGTTAGGTAGCCCTCTGAGTGAATTTTCCATAGAGTCTAAGATCAACGAAAATAGACTTTCGAGCAATAAGTTATAGCTATTTTGGTGAGTGACATCGAAAGTTCCAATGAAGAACAGAAATTCCAATGTGAGTATTGAAATATCCAATATGGCCATAATTTCCAACATGAACAAAGTTCTTTCACTTGGTTGGGTGGCCTGCAATATTATTAGATATTCTGATATGACTTTGGAATATCCGATATGTGTAAAATCCTAGGTTGAAGAGCTTTTGATTATTATTGTTGTATGTGGTTTGAATAGATCCAAAGTTCCGATGTAAATATTGGAATATTTGATAAGTGCATAATGCTAGTTTTGAGGGACTTGGGTATTTAAACCCCCTCCAGCTCCTCCTTGAGTGGCTGCTGATTTTGGGCAAAACGTAGACATATCCAAAGTCAAATAGTCTTCCGTAACTCTTTGTGAGAGGGATTTGAGAAGAGTAGAGATTTGGATTGAGATATTGAGAAGTTGAGAGCTATTGAGCTTCACTCTATCCATTTGAGCACTCTAGTTTATAGCAAACAAAATCTTCGATTGTGTTTCTTAATCTTAAAGATCAAGATCTCCTAGATGGCTAGGCATCACCAATAAGCACCTAAGGTTGTGATGTGTCAAGGAAAGTTTGTGAAGACTTCGATTTCGCCTCCTCAAGGGAAGAAATCAAGAGTGAAACTGACGAGTGCAGTTGTGCAACCTCATGAGAAAAAGGGTTAAAAAAGACTCGGCCTTTATAGCCCTCAATGGAGATGTAGGATTGGTGGATCCGAATTTTGGGAAACAAATTGCGCGTCTCCTCTCTTGGTTTTCCCATTCTTGCCTTCACTTGTATTGTGCTTAATCTTGTTTTTACTCGATCTACTTGTATACTTAGTTAATCTATTTAGTGATGTTATATATTACTTACATATCTTGTGTGTCACCTTTTGTCTTATATAAATGTTGATTATTTGAGCTTCAATTTCATAGCTAGTGTTTTATTTCGTTATCCGCTAGACATTTTGATTAAGACTAGAACTTTTGATCCTATACCAAAAGCTCCGATCGTTCTAATATGCTATGGAGTTGTGCTAATTTTTAGGAACACCTATTCACTGCCCTCTCAGTCCCTATCTTTTCTTGCCTCCTGAACCACAGCCACCTGGTCCGCATGGTGGTGAGTGACGACAGTGGCAGTAACCACATAGGCGTCAATGCAAGGTCTTTGATGGTTGGGTGCTTGTTGTTGTTAGTGTTATATTTCATGTATGATTGTATGCTGTTTCATATTGATGTCTTCTTCCAATTGTGATTCAATAAGTTGGTTTGAGATAAAGCACAATGGGTCTTGCACGGTTTTACTCAGCGCCTAGGTATCGATTACAATATAACATTTAGCCCAGTTGTCAAGCTCGCTACTGTTCGCACAGTTCTGAGTATTACAGTCTCTCATTCATGGCTAGCATATTAGTTTGATATCAAAAATGCTTCTCTTCATGGTACACTCTAGGAGACAATCTACTACATTCAACCTCTCGGATTTGGTGACTCTAGCCATGTTGACATGGTGTGTCATTTGAAAAAGTCTCTTTATGGTCTTAAGCTGGCTCCACGTGATTGGTATAGCAGATTTGCTAAATTCTTGTTATCCATCGGATTTAATGAAGCCAAATTTGACACTTCTCTATTTGTCTATCACCACGATAGCGACCTTATCTATCTCATGTTGTATGTAGAAGACATTGTTCTGACTTGGACGATTTCTTCCTTAAAGTCAGAATTTTCTATGAAGGACTTTGGACCCTGTACACCACTTCCTTGGCATCGATATCTCATCAGTCCATTGGTCTGCTGCTTAGTCAACATTAGTATAATTTGGAAATCTTGGAGCATGTGGGTATGACTGACTGCAAGCCTTGCCTCACACCTATGGACAGTCCAGCTAAGTTGTCTACTACTGGTGGTCCTCCTATTACTGATCCAACTTACTTTCGTAGTCTCGCTAGTGCATTATAGTATCTCACCTTTACTAGGCCCGACATTTCATATGCTTTTCAACAGTTTTGTCTCTACATGCATGATCCCCGTGAGTGTTATCTTTCTACACTCAAGTAGATTCTATGCTATGTTCATTGCACACTTGAGTATGGTTTACACATTCAACAATCTTCATTGGCTGATTTGGTGGCATACTCTGATGCTCACTTAGGCAGGTTGTCCTGACATGCATAAGTCTACTTCAGACAATGCTATGTTTCTTGGTGATAATCTCATCTCGTGGTCTTCCAAAAGATAAAATATAGTCTCCCATTCTAGTGCTGAGGCTAAGTATTGTACAGCCAATGTTGTGACCGAGACAAGTTGGCTTCAACAACATCTCCATGAGTTACATGCTCCTTTCCCCAAGGCAATCTTGGTTCATTGTAACAATGTTAGTGCAATCTATCTTTCATTGAATCATGTTCAACACTAATGCACAAAGTGTGACATCCCAAACTCTACTAGCCATAAAACTAGGGCTAACATAGGCCAGGGGCTAACTTAATTACTTATGAATACTGCACCAGTACTAGGATATACAAGCCGATACATATTGAATAACAATGGACTAAAAAAATAATTAGCTTTTATTACATCATTGAGAGTAGTATTTACATAAGTTATCATCATAAACAGATCCCAGATGAGCAAAATAGCATAGAAAGCAAAAGCAACAAATGGTGACTAAGCGGAAGCTATCATGGAAAGCAACTTAAGCGGCGAAGCACTAGGCACAATACCTAGGGGCTAATTATTCTATAGGCATGACTTAGAAACTAGCCCTGAAACCCTAGAAGTCTTTATACCCCGCTTACTCCTAGAGGAACTCCTTAGCAAATGGGTTGATGTCATCTTCTCCAAACTCTATACATATATATAAGCAAGAGTGAGTATTTTACGTACCCAGTAAGTCAGAGGGAAAGATGACATGTTTTGGTTTAATAAGGGAGGCTAAAGTTTTTATTTATGAAAGCAGCCATTTCTTTAAAGGAGTTATTTTATAAAATGCTAGTGAGTCAAAATTTTAGCTATTGAAAAGAGGCTCACACTTCAATCCATTCTACAAATTGATTTGTAACAACTTATCACAGTGATTATATGTGATAGTAACCATCTCAATATTTCCTCATCTTTTCTTTTATTAGTTTCTTTTACCTTCTCGACACTTAACAATTAATCAAATATCATTTCTTAACTATATCTTATAGTTAATAGCCTTTCACAATACAAGTTTATCTTCTTGACACTACGACACTATGGGGCCACAAGACACCCCATACTACACAATCTTGTTCTTGACCATGAAGGTCGATCGTCTGCCACATAGGCGGACTCTAGAAATGATTTACATCCCAACAATCATGTTCACAAAGTTTTGTTCAACAAATAACTACGCTATGAGAAACACCTCACATCTGCCCATAATCGTGGGCATGGTTGTTTAAACAATTCAGTTAAACTCTACAGAGGTTGCATGCTTTACTCACGTGTCATGAACTTGTCTCTTTACACAACACGTATCGATCAAACACGGTTGGCAAATGAGGGCTCACTACAAGGTATTTTTAAAACTAGCCCATGAATACTTCATATCATATAGTTGCGCCAAATCTCATAAAACCAAGCATCATGTAAGTCTCATGTCCTCTTACTTAGGACACACCGGGGATGTCTTCTACACCTAACCAATCACTTAAAAATTGGCTAGAATAACACCCATCTCGAGCAGTAATGATCCACAATCCCATCTCTTTATACCCAGTGTTCCATAACTATTGACATATAAGATTTCTATGTGATAGCTAATTATTTAGCTAGGGGCATCCCATAACACTCGTGCAGTCACACCGTAATATGTTTGGATGAATTTTTCAAAGGAATCGGTCTTTAATGATAATACATAGCTAAACCAAAAAGACACTGACTCCACACCATCCAAGTAATACAAATTATTTTTATTTTACAAACAATCCGATATCACTTTGGATTTTCAAGTATTTACCAGTACCAAGTTCACATATGACATTACAATTATAAGTGGGCTAAGCAACTATCTTGGTAATCACATCCAAGGGATGATAATACCGCTAAATATTTGGTGGAGTTAATAAGAATGAGGAGCAGCAATGTCCTACATAATATAAGTGCGACTACTAGGTAGGTCCGTTGGCTTCACTCAACCCGAGGCCAAGTATAATTAAAGTGTAGCATAAGTAATTCACAAATATAGGATCAATGGTGGTCAAATAATGGCTTACCTTGCTACGAAAGCGGGTCTTCTTCCTCAAAGGCGGTGTCCGAATCATCTGTGAACTAGGGCCTATGCGTGGAAATTAAACAAATCAAAATCCAAAATAAAATGCTAGAAATAGAAATACAATTGTGCCAATGTATAGATCTCTTTTTTTAAAAAAAAAAATTGGAGACTTGAATCATGTCAAACGGAGTTACGAATAAAAGGATATAAAAATTTGAAGTTTAAAGGATTTTATAGAAAATAAAAAGAATTTCAAAAAAAATATTCTCTAGAATATTCCTTAGATTGACATGTGAGGCTTAGACATTAGTGGAAGGGAGAGGATGGTCTATGGTGGACTGGTTCCATGGGGTAGATTGGAAAGGGTGAGGCCATGTGGGTTCTATCTTCGTTTCCTTTTCTCCTTTCTCTTTTTTTCTTTCTTTTCTTCTCCTCCTCATTTGCTCTTTCCTTAACTTCTTCTTCCTCATGCTCGGCACGACAAGGCAAGGCCAGCCGACGTAGCTAGAGACGGTGAGAGCACGGAGGTGGACGTGCACAACATCTAGCTTGGCTTAGCACAACAGTGGCTCAAGAAGCAGGGCGCCACTGGGCCGACGACCAATAGTGAAGGCAAAGGAGCCTGTGCACAAACTAGGTGACCTAGAGCGGCGGCTGCGAGCTCAGGATGCGAGGGGCGATGTGAGTTGTGAGGGGAAGAGAAAGGGAACGAGGTGGCCGCTACCTTTGTGGTGGTGAGAGGTGGCGACAATGGCGGATGATGGCATCCACGGAGTTCCATTGGCGAGGGCGCATCAGTGAGGAGTGGAGGGGCAGCAGAGCTCAGAGGTGTGCACGGATGAGGGAGATCAGGGTATGGCTTTGCGACACCCCTTGTAGAAATGGCTGGCAAGGTTGCTCTGTTTTGCAATGGTGACGATCCGACAGCCAGTCGGGCTTAGTGGTGGCGACACCTTGGTTGGTTGGGGTTGGGGACAGTAGAATCGCGTGGGTCAGAGAGAGGCAAAGTAAAGCTCGAGAAGGACAACAATGGTTGCTGCTTAGTTTTTGTAGCTGCACCCGTTGCTTTGCGATGAATGGCATGACGACGAGCCTCCACATGGCCCTGCATATTGTGTGAAGTGTTCGGTGCCCTTCCGCATGCGTCGTGATAGGACATGGCACCGACCTGTGTCGCTATTATCTTGGTTTGGCCGATTCCTTGCTATCTCATAGGCTTAAGCAAGAGAGCTTCATGTGGGATTTGAAAGGATGGATGAGGTGTGCATGTAATGGTAGTCCTGTTGCTTGTTTTGTTTGTGTGTCTAGCAGTAGAGAAAGGCTTCACGAGTATAGGATTTGTAAGGGTGAAACGACAACCACGTGTATGCTTTGCAGGGTAAAGAATGGAAGGGACAACACGTGCTATTGTTTTGCTTGTATTGCTTGAAGGAATGGAAAAGAGAAGCCTGGGAGAGAATCCCGGCTTTGCCACTTTCATTTGCACATGATTAAATTCGATGAGAAAATAACAGTCAGTCTGATCCGCGTGTGTACAAGTGAGGGAGAGAATTGAATAATGGTCTGAGATGATATTAAAATAGGGAAGGAAATATTTGACGGACAGTTGGGGTAGAAAAACAAAATTTAAAATTTTTGGACGAGAAGGAAACTATCTGTCGATATGGTTGAAATTTTCCAGAATCGAAAAATTGATCTTGAGGATCTTAGAGACTTATGGTTTTAAAGATAAAAACAGAATTTAATAGCACCACTAAACAAAATTTTAAAATTGAATATTTAGAAAAATAGTGAGCTTTACACAAAACATGTTAAAATAGATCACACCTTGTTCACGAATGTGTTGCTGTGGGAGCAGTTCATGTCCTTCACGTACCCACGTGGTCTCATTATGCTTCACCAAGGGGTTAACAAATTCAGTCTTTAATGAATTTTGGTCCAGTCTCAATGTCTGTGCCAATGATGTTGAGACTATACGGGAAGGGGAGCAGGGATGGTGTTAGAGTTATATTTCACATATGATTTTATGTTGTTTCCTAGCCAGTTTCCTTTCGATGTCTTCTCTCGGTTGTGATTCTATAGGTTGGTTTGAGATAGATACATTGGACTCCCGTGCCTATATCTACCAACGGTCTCATAATCAATTGATATCTTGTAGTGTGTAATCTTATAGACATGGAGGCGACGCATGGGGCCATGATGTACACACCCAAGACCATGGCAAAGACGGAGGACAACAACACCTCTCTACCTAGTTGCCATCGCCCAACACCCAAATCTAGCGACTAGCCAGCCGCCATCATCAAAAGCCGATGTGGTTCGCTGCCTAGTGCCCTCCGCCCAGTGGTTCTTACTCTACAGGAAGAGATTGTTGCAAGACGCCATCCACCTTGACGCCGCTGCCTTCTAGGGGTCCGTACTTGTCTTAGGACCAAGACGACCCCTCCCTCGTTGAGTCCCATGCTATAGTAGTAGAGCTCGTTGAGTCCTATGCCGCCACAACGGTGCAACCTCCCTGCCTAGCTCTCTGTCGTCGAGCTCCTAATTCACGCTGAGACGGATAGGAAGAGTCGAGCTATGGTGGTGAATGGAGGTTCTGAGACCATTGGGCATCTCTGCCTTGTCCTTGTTAGCCGGCTCATGGTCTCCTCTCTAGGTACCCTAGGCAACGCCCAAGCCATTGTAGGTTTAGATATGGTGGAAGGCGCATCGGCTATGGTGCTTGAGGACCTCCTACCACTGGGTCATACCTAGTCCCCGCCTCCCGTGGTTCAGCCCCTCACCTCCATGCTCGGAGCACAACCAAGGTGGTGACACTTGAGGATGGGGGAGAGAGAGGGATAAGGAGAGAGAAGAAGTTGTATCACCCATATGTGGGTCCCAACAAATTTTTAAAAAAATTTCTAACCAAATTTCCATTGACATATGGGTCCATTGGTGTTTTTATTTTTATTTTTTTGCTTGTAGTGCCACATGGGTTGAAGACTGAACCAATAAGCCACGTAGGCATCATATTAGCTGAAACTGCCCGCAATAATATTGAGAGATTTGATTTACACTGGTTTTAGAGTTAGGGGATGCTCTGTGTATTGAGGATGTGGGTGAAACTCGATCTATTGTTGAGGGCATAATTGAACTTTTTCCTTCTGATTTTCGGCATGGCAGAATGGGCTTATAAACGTGAAATAAATTTGTGCGGCCTAAGGCCCACAATAGATCTTCTTCCTTCAACTATCACAATGCATATCTCGTACGGTACAAATGAGCACGAAACGAACCGTAGCATAGCACTTTCATAATTCAATCATATTCATATGGCGTTTATATTCGCATCTAACATTAACAGAGGAACCTACAAGTTACAATCAAGTTCACATCCAATTCCAAAACAAAAGAGAACGACGCCAACAACACACATGTACCAAAGCCCCGCAGCATACGGGAGCACTGGAGGGCGGTAAATCTAGTCCGTGACCCACGCGCTGTCCTACTATGTATGCTGTGACACTCTAGAAGGGTGAGCGGATTGCACACAAGACAAGACGGCGGGAAGCTCCTTGTCTCCGGCCCGGCGTCGCGACGTGCCATTCGACTTTTGGCTAGTGGAGCGGCGGAGCCGGCAGGGGCGCCCCCGCGGCGGCGGCGTGCGCCTTCGGTGGGCACTGGTAGCACTTGGCGAAGAGCCCGAACGTGTCGATCTGCTTGATGAAGTTGGTGACGCTGGCCCAGCCGCCTAGGCCGAACCCGACCACCAGCACCCACGCCACCACGAACACGTTCACCACGAACATCCCGCTCCAGCTCGGCAGGAACCGCGGCGGCTTCTCCGCCGCATTCTGTTGCATCCAAACCAAAACATCATGTAATTAGCACACGCAAGTTGAAGTTGGGCATATATGACCTTCACGCCGTGCTGCCGGCGAACGGCGTGATAAGGTACGGTCCCGTGCCGTGCCGGAGAAAGACGGAACAGCGACAGCGACCCGTCAGCCCGGCCGTCCCTGTCGCCGCCGACTGGAGCAGGCGTACCCGACCAAGTAAACCAGCGCCGTCGTTGTTGGGGGGCACCAGAGACAGCCTGTCGGTGTCAGGCGGGCGCAGCGGAGCAGCACCGGAGAGAGCTGTTCGCGCGCGTGTGGCACTAGTGCTTTAGTGGCATAGTGGTAGGCAACACTTTCTTTGATCACGTAGGGGCCATTCCATATCTGCACAGTGCATAGCAATAATCCGTGCCAATCCAGCCACTCTGTTCATGCGTGTAGCATCCTAGCTAGCAGAAAGAGTGCCTTGGTGTAGTGTAATGGTGTGTTTGTGTCACGTTGGCAATGGTGATTGACAGCCCGATTTCTACTCGGACAAATTAACAGTAAGCAAAGAAAAAGGAAACCAAGGTAGTTACACAAACTTACCAATCTGGCAGAGGCGGAGCGGTACGTGAGGATGTGGGCGAGGGCGGGGATGATGTAGACGGTGAAGCTGACGAGGAGCGCGCCGACGGTGGAGTTGATGGGCCCGAAGAAGGGGAAGATGATGGCGAGGAACCAGATGGGCACGACGATGGGGAGGCGCGCGAGCGCGCGGAGGAGGACGCTGCGGGTGCCGTGCATGCCGATCACTTTCTCCCACACGAAGTAGAGCGGCGTGCACGCGAACCCGAACGTGATGAACTGGTGGATCAGCATCAGGATCACCGCTGCGTCGCGCCACCCGGACCGCGGCAGCAGAGAGAAGGCGTTCGAGTGCGTCAGCAGCGCGTCGCCAAACGCCCAGTACATGGCCGCCGCCGACGGCAACGTCAGCGTGAACACGTACAGCGTCGCCACCAGGTAGATGTGCTTGAACTTCTGCGGCTTCCACATCGCGTGCATAATCTCTCTGCACGTACGCACAAAGTTAACCTAGTTTTTGTTCAGTCAGGTTCATTCATCATGAATCGACCAACAGCATAATTTCTATCAAAGCTATTCAGCTACCTCATGAACCACATGCATGTAGAGATTAGTTGATTATGCAAAACAAGAAATTGTTCATCTTATCTTGAAAAATAATATTAGTACCAGTAACATATATGAAGTGATCAGAATCAGCCAAATGATATATGAACTTTACTTGAAGTTGATTGAATGAAAAGAGATCAAGCAAGGGGGCAAGGTAGTGCTTATCCTAGTCAGGATATTTATAAAGATTGGGACATGAGGAATCTCCCATTATCCCCAAACTTTCACTACATCATTCAGCTGCACACGCGCCTCTGGCGAAGCTAAGTATACAGAGACCGACAAATATGACCAAATCAAGCTATTTGCCCATTACATTTGGCACCCAACACTCTCAAGCAATAGAGAATGAATTTTGTTATTAACATATTATCTAAATAGTTATAAAAAATAAAAAAATGATAAAATAAAATAATATATAAGTTAAATTTAAAATTCTATAAGTTGATAAAAATAACAAATTAAACTACAGCTAGTTAACGTATATTCACAATGAAATTTGTTTTTTTACAACTTATGAAAGTTAAATTTGTACAGTGATACATCATATATTAATTTAATTTTTCTTTAAAGAAATTTATAACCATTTGGATGGCATGAAACAATGAGAGAATGCCTCCTCAAGAGTTTAGAATCGTTTCCATAATAACAACTACTGTCATCACTCATCACTCAAAAAGCCCTGAATTGCTTTAGGCAAGAAACTGTGATCTATCGAGAAGGGTAATGTCAAACTGTGATCGATCGAGAAGGAATTCTCAAAGTAGACTTTCACTGCACTAATCAAAGGTTATCATGAAAAGATAAAATGGAATAGAGAACCATAACCGATCAGTTATTGAATTGTCACGATCCGATAAATGTCCTTTCAGGCTATCATTGAAGTTGGAAGGATTGATTTATTCGATGTTAACTCCGCACTAGATGGACCGCAACCAATTCACATCATCTACCCTCTGGAAAGAACATTTTTACCACTACAAAAAAGTAGCCGAATTTTAAAGACAAAGGAATCAATATATAATACCAGGGCGTCTGAACATCTCACTGGTGCTAATTATTCCTAATCATCGCGATACAAATATCATCACAGCAGGTATCTTAGATTAAGCACAAAAAATGGACAAAGGGAATAAAGGAATGTTCACTAGGAGTATTGAAATGCTTTGTTGGTCATCATAGGACCTTGAGCAGACGAGTGTGAACCAATGGTTAGTAAGATAACCCAGCTGATTTCCGTATTCTAAACAAGTTCTACTTATTAGGACCTGTTTGCCCTGATCCATGCATGTTCAACTAGCCAAGGAAGGGGACCAAAGATGGAACAGAAACCAGACTGAATGTTCGGACATATATATCCATGTCCTACCAGCACTAGGCAAAAGCTGCAAATGGTGAAATAGGGTAGGCAACAACGATCATCACTGGTTCATAGATGGCTCTCCAGAATTCTGGCTTGGACACTGGACCCAGTTGTTGATAATTCATGACAAAATTGGCAGAGGCCTTGTATGGTTCATGCACACAATGTACAGTGACAGTTATTTTAGTGCACTTACACAGTGACGGCGTGTCCGCCAAAAGTGTAGAGGATGTTAGTGGCGCCAGTGAAGTAGAGCACCAACTTGCTCGGGCCGGAGTGCTCCACGCCGTCGACCTGCGACATCGATCGAATTAGATCAGCGGCCATGCCGAATCATATACATCATTAGCCCCCATCGAAACGAATCATAGGACTACATAATCATTGAGACCATGCTCATAAACAGTGTGGTCACCACATGTTAATGCTGATGATTTATGGCCGACGATGACGATCGAGGATTCACCTGGCCGTGGAAGGCAGCGGCGATGGTGAGGTACCAGGCGGTGTAAGTGGTCATGCCGAGGCCGAGGAAGGACCAGATGCGGTAGTTGTGGAAGGAGGGGATGAACACCGTGGTGGAGCAACACGCCCCGAATATGTACGTCCATGTCCTCTTGTCCAGCCGGTCATTGATATAGTAGATGTTACTGCTTTACAATTTCAATGATATCTCCATGAACAAAGATAAAAAAAAAAGAATGTTCGTCTCAAGAACTCGGCGAACCTTGCACAGGCGATCAGCTGGATGACGGAGCCGAAGAGCAGGAAGGTGCAGTTGAAGGCGAGGCCGGCCGCCTTCCAGTATGGGCCCAAGAGCCCATCAAGAACTTCGAACCACTGGTCAGTGGCAAAAGAGAACAAAAAAAGTAAATATTAAGTTTAGTCTAATCTGTATGCCAATTTGATGCGTGTACTAGGCTGGAAGCAGATGCATGCTTATCGCGTTGCAGATTTGCTTTAGAGATAAGGAACCTGCAGGAGGCGAGAGCATGCAAAAGCGGCTTTCCGTTGGACAAGCAACGCTCGCACGCAGGCGCTGCTCAAAATTCCGGAGCATATGGCGCGCGTCGGCATGATCGATCACGAGGGATCGAATTCCATCAGGAATAATAAGCAGTGTGTGTGCAGGAAACCCGGAAACTGGCGAAACTGAAACTGTCGCGAAGATGCAAGGAGGAAGGAGGGGGCTAGCCTGCCGACCTGGATGACGTGGTTCTTGAAGCTGACGCCTTCCTTCTCTTTGCGGGCGCGGTACTCGACGTAGAGGACGCTGATGAGGTAGGCGGTCCAGCTGCCCATGAGCCCGTAGAACACCTGTAGCAGCAGGCCCGAGAGCATCCCCAGCTGCGAGAAGGAGTACGGCAGCGTCAGCAGCACCTGCGCCACCTGCAAAAATCCAAACGAAATGTGTCACCGTCTCCGTCGTCGTCGATGTGAGCGAGAGGATGTGCTGCTCCGACGAAGCCGTTCATGATGATAGTACCTGGTTGGAGGCGCAGCTGAACCAGGCGTCCCAGACGGAGCCGCCGTGCCAGAGCAAGCTCTTCATGCTGAACTTGCCGTGATGCGGCCGAGTGGGGCCCTCGCCGCCGTCCCACTCGACGCCCATCGCCCGCACCGCCGCCTCCTTCCCGGCGTGGCCGTTGCCGACGTCCGCCACGATGGCCTCCTCCGCCTTGTCGCCCGGCACCATCCGGCCCCCGCCCTTCCCTTCTCCAGCCGCGCGCCTTGACAACGAAACCAAGAAGAGTCCAGAGTATGGAGAAGCAAAGCGAACGAAGAGACTGGCCGGGGAGCGTGAGTATAAATACCGACACCAACCTGTCTCAGGAGAGGAGGCGAAGTAAATGGCCGAGAACGCGGCACGCCGCGCTGCCGGCAAACGGCACCACGCGCCGGCGGAATTTACTGTGCTGTCGATCGAAAGGCGCGTACTTTTTCGCAGGCGGGCAAACGTACACGGCGGCGGAGCCGAAGCTGCAGAGCTCGTCAGCTCGATCACGCGCGGATCGAGAGGATCAGAGAGATTCAGAGGAGAAGATATTACTTCGCCGCGGGCTTTTCGGGATCCTGCAGACCTGCACGCTGCCCTCCCTATCGGATCTTCGCACCCCGGCCGACTGCGCGCGCCCCCGGTTTTTCCTTCTCCGCGACCGCGCGTCCTTCTTTCACGAGGAGTAATACCTCGGCACGGAGAGACCCGAGCCGACGTTGGACGACGGGACAGTGGGAGGGAGAGTGCACCGTGTTTCACGTTGATTTGACGTGTGAATTTAGAGGGGGAACACGCACGGAGCACTTAGGCTGCGTTGTTTCTGAGGGTTAGGAAACATTCTTCCCGCGTATTAGCATATTATTAATTAAATATTAGTTAAAAAACTAAAAAAAAATGTATGAATATGTGTTTTTTAAAAATATATTATTTACACGTGAAAAAATTAAGAAAAGGAAAAAAACGAACACAGTCTTAAAGTGCTCCGCTTGACACGCTAATACTCAGCAGAAGAAGAGTTATATCGGGAAGGAGATTTTTATCTCCACTAGACGTTCTCTCATGTCGACTAAAATTTATTAAAATTTTAATAAATTAGATAAGATAGATAAATATGTTTTATATTACTTCAAATAAGTTTAAATTTAGATTATATAAGTAAAAAAAATTTAACTGAAAAAATAGACACTGTTTAGCGTTAAATTTGTTTTTTACTAAGCATAGCATATATCATATTAATCTATCATGTTATTCTTTTAATTTTTTTATAACTATTAATAACTTGGGATATCTTCTAAGGATATGAAAACACTCTCCCATTATATTGTGGTTTGCACATGAGGATTCACCATACAGTATCACTCTTTACATATCTATAAGAATTTCAACTATTTTTAATCATATAATTATAATATATTTAAAATCGGATTCATGCCATAATTTTAAATTGTTTTTACCATAATTTCGTATGGACGCCCACAATTCATACTTGGAATCTATGCCCACAATTCATACTTGGGACCCACATTTTAGTTACATCTGCATCCTCCACCTTTTACTCTCTTCTCTCTTCCCAATATCTCCCCACCTCTCTCTCTTTAGTGGCTGCTTCGGTGGTCTGCACGGGCGGCTCCTGGCCATGGAGGCCTGCAACGTGGTGAGTGATCCGCTTCTAGTGCTGACTCAAGCACGACATATCCAGGGGCCAGAAGTGGTGTTTCTTGTGAGACGTGTTTTCAGTCTTCGAGATCTCACCGGAGAATAACGAAACATGAAACTAAGAAGATGTCGGTCAGTGCAGGTGCTTATATATGATCTACCTTCAACACCGGCTTGAAGAATACATCTATCGGTAAAATAGTAACTAGGGTCCTCATCGCTGACTACTCCGAAAACCGGTGATATGTTATCAAACCGGTGGCCCACATAAGTGTTAATTGGGTTCAAGCAACGCTTGTTGCGCATCTAGATGAAAGAAGAACAAGAACCCAAACTCGCCCCCACTTGAGGCTGAGCTTCAGACATCCTTGCCCCCAAGCCTGGCACCCCTGAGTGGCTCAAAAACATTAATGGCACATTTATTACGATGGAACATGATAGGTTGTTGCGGTCCTTCATACATGAGCTTTTCATTAAATATGATGAGACGCATATCTACCCGATGTGTGACCAAGGCAACCGAACGACGACTACACAACGGTCATGCATGCCATTATCACCTCTATAGGAAAGGGGTGTGGGTTGTTAGGTGGCGTGGTTCACAACCATGCCACCCAACGGGCCCACCATTGTTTCACATGTTTCACCACTTAAGAATGACAAGCAGGCCCTATTGTCAACAATAGGAATTGTAGGCTTCTACCTCAAACTTTCTATGGTTATGCAGGATGTGTGGCAAAACAACACAACTTCATTCTAAGCTAGCCTCAAGGGGGCCACCAAGGCCCAACATTTGGGCTCACTCATCAGCAAGTGACAAGAATTCCCAAACCTAACCTCTATATGCTGGGATCTAGTTTTCAATCCGGCCACCATGGTATTACTCTATTGCCTATAAGAGAAGATCCAAGTCCTTCAAGAAAGGGATTTCGAACTAGAAAAATTGAGTACAAGTGTAAGCTTTGTAACTTAGAGTCTCATCCAAGATTAAACGAAGAACATCACATGAGTAGGATATTATGCCTCTACATTATTTGAACCTACCTTATTTAATACCGCATCAACTCACGTCTACCACACTTGCTACTAGGTCGACTTTCAAGTCAACTCCACCCTTTGTCCTAAATCCCGGATGACGAACGGGGAATGGACAATGGTCACCCGCTAGGGCCACCGAGTAATCTGTCTTCCCCTAGTGCGAGAAGAAGGACAAGACCTATAGGCCTAGCTCCATCGAGCGCTAGTGCAAAAGATGCCATGAGGTGGAAGAGTGCCTAGAGGACCAGGCATTGTCTGAGGGGCTTAATCCTCGGCTTGTGTGCCAAACTACGGCGTGCCTCCAGCTGATGGCATGCTCTATGGTATAGGGTGACGTGTGTTCTCCCTGGCTTTGCTAGGTGCGATGGCACGTCAAGTTATGTCCTAACATCCCTAAAAGTATGATAGCTCCATCGATTAGGTGGAGTTCTTATAGATTTACACCACCACCATCCAAGCGGCTGGCGAGGCTAAGTAGGTTATGACCAACTAATTTCCCATGGCCCTCAAGGCCTAGGCTCACTCCAGGTTGGTAAACCTTTACTCGAGCTCGGTCTACTCATGGGAAGACCTATGCCACTAATTCATGGCTATTTTCTAGGACACATATCCTCACCTTGTGATGGAGGTTGTCTCTTACCTTTTCTCCATCTTCTAGAGTTAGAGGGCCATAGCCTCACCCAAACTATAGCCAGTGCTTGCACGGTGTCCAAAATGGGTTTGGTGCCATCCCCACTCACAGCGAGGTCTACCTCTTGTTCGCTCATCCTCGCCTCGACTCTAGCCAAGGCCTCTTCATAGACGATGATGGCTGTTGTCTTCTTCGCTGCCTCCTGAGCCTATTTTAGCTCTTGCATCCGAGCAGAGATGTCTGTCTTTAGATCTGCCACCACCTTCTTGGCTCGCTCTAAGTCTTGCACCCAAGAGGTGGTGGTAGCATCTTGATCCATTAGCTGCTTTGATTGGATAGCGGCAGCAACCTCCCATTCCATGAGCTTTTTATTGTGGATGGTGAAGGCCACCTCCGATAGGTTCACCTCCATGTACCAAAGGGCAAGCTCCTTCCTTTTGGACTGCCCCTTGGCAAGGCTACGTGGCCTATCACCTGCCTAGGTGTTCGCCTCCATGCAGGCAATGGTCGTAGCTTCCTTGGTAGCAACCACCTCCTCTCATGACCCAACTGTGGCTTTCCAAGTAGAAGTCTCCTTACTATGTGCTAGCTCTCCCACATGGACGGTGACCTATTGGGTGTGAAAGAGTGCCTCATCCATCAGTTGCTAAGCCTCATGCGTGACCATGGCAGCCTACGTCCTCTCTACCATGGCCATGTCACCCACAACCTCTAGGGAGGCCCTTTTAAGTGCCACCTCTTGGACACAGCGGTTGTACATCTTTTTCACTACCACGATTCAATCCTCTAGTAGCTTTACACCCCTCGATGAGGCGTTCTCGCTCTGCCGTTAGCATGGCATGCTCCTAGTCGACATCCTCCCGCTTTGTTGTGGTTGCCGCCCGAATCCATGCAACTACCTCCCATGTGCTCTCAAGCATGTCAGGGAGCGCTTCACACCAATGCAAGGCCCCAGTTAGGCTGGCTTGGGATGAATGAGGGCATGACCTCACCAGGGCAGAGCTATCGTCCTCACCCTCTAGCACTACTTGCTACTCCTTAAGGCAAGTGGTTAGGGACCATGGCATCCTGCTCTAGCTTGCTACCTACGTCAGGATCCGGGATAACACCCCCATCCCACAGATCACCACCGACATTAGGGTCTCTTCCATCGTCCGTGGGGGCATTATTTTTGCCCTCTTCTCATACCCTTGTCCGCTGCCCCCAATGGGGTCACTTAAGGCTCACCAGCTAGCACCTCAGCTATGGTGCCTACGACCCTTGTCTTGGCCACCTCATGGATGTTTGCTACCCTTGGGTTCGAAGTAGTTGTTGGTGCCTTGGGCTGGTTGGCAAAGTAGAAAGGTGAGATGAAATATCAAAAAGCAATCACTATAGCTAAAGCCAAATTAAATAAAAAAACTAATGGAAATTTGGGATATGGTGTTAACCTTGGTCTTGGCCTAGTAAAGCCCTTGTCCTGAGTGGAGAGGGGTCCTTGCCAAACATTGGGGTCGTATTCTTCTTCGCCAAGGGGCAACAAGTGTAGCCTACCCCCTACTGTAGGTGAGGGGCACTCGCCATAATACTAGGTCCTAGGATTAGGTGCACCTTAGGTCTAGTTTGCCTAGGCCTCTACCTAAAGCTTGGCACCATCGGGGCACCGCATGATGCCCATGATCCTATGGCCTCACTGTCGTGGTCCCCGCTTGGCATGTCTTCAACTTAAGAAGGCGAAGGGGATGGCTACGGGGGGCTCAGTTCATGTCGTCGCTTCCCTTTCCCCCATGGATCTATAGGGTCCTCACCACCGTCATCATCCTCAGGATCATTGCCCAGACCCCAAGTGGCCCATCAGCCGAGCCATTACCACCATTATCGGGGATGTGCATCAATCTAGGGTTCGCCTTCAAGTTCTACTCAATCCCAATCATGTCACACTCGAGGAGGGTTTGCTGGATCACCACCCTCCCGATATTCGAGCACAGTGCAAGGTCCTCCCTAGGCAGGAGCATCACCACCACATCAATCATCTCCATGATTGCCTTCATCATCAAGGCAAACTCCTTTTGCGTCTAGTTCTAGCCCTCACCAAAGTGTGTTTAGGTAGCGTCTTAATTGCCCACGTATAGCCAAGCAGGCCAAATAAGCCGATGTAGTGGGGCCAACCACCGACGCAAAAAGTCCCTTACCACCATGGTAGCATCCAGCTTGATGACATGCAGATCGACTATCCGGTTCATCACTGGGTTGAAGCATGTATTCCTTTAGGGGGGTCCACCCAAGAAACATAGACTATTGGTCATTGGGGCAAAAGCAGGCGTGAGTGAGCTAGGATGCCCACATACACCCAAACTTCATTCCAGTCATCCCATCTCTTCACCAGTCCTCGGGCAAGGATTGATGTGGTAGCACCTTATGGTCTCCAAATTGTTAGAATTCTTCTTCTTGCCCGCTATCCGCATGACAAATAATCACCAAAGCAATGCCACTAAAGGAATCACACAAATGAGCATCTCACACAAATGTGTGAAGATGGCCAGAGTCACCATGGCGTTCAGCACTAGGTGGACCACTATATTTTGTAGCCCTCTAGCATCTCCAAGAAACAGGCCAGAAACTGCAACATCAACCAAGTATGGGCATATGAAATGAAGAAGACCACCTCATCAGGCTCTGCCTACTAGGACCACACCTCGTCTGGCTTCACCATCACCTCCTACCTCCAAGAGCACAGTGTTGGCATCAACCAACATACTTTCTTCACCCCTACTGTGGTGAAGAGGCATGACGGTAGCAGCACTCCACCCTCCATGGTGCATTGATGACACCTAGCACTTAGCATGATAGCCAGTGAGGAGGAGGAGAAGTTGTTGAAGCAAGAGGATGGATACTAAGAAGGCATATGGAAGCTAGAACTCAAGGAAAACGAAGAATAGTGCAAGCGCCTTATCCTCTTTTAATAGGTTGTGTTGCTTGCCCATGCCTCCTCAAACCTATCCAAATTTTAAATCCACCATGCCACACGCCTACTTGAGTGCAGATCAAGGAGACATCAAGTCAAACCAATGTGGGTATTTATTCCGTTTCTTGGAAACATGCACATGGTTAAATGGGAAGGTAGAGCAGCTCCCACCACTTTGTCTTCTCCACCACCTTGCATTCATCCATTAAAATTGAGCGCATCCGGCCCAAGGAAATGGGCCAGGAACAAGTATCATGAACTAGAGAAAGATAGGACATTGCGATGTCACTTGTTGACAACGTGAGTCTTAATCCTTGGTCCTCAATTGCTTCATGTCCGAGTTCGAGCCCGAGGGCTACTATTGGTAAAGTGGGATCTAGGATATGGTAACTGATGATTCTTCACCTTTTGACATGCATCACACACTGACATATCATTGTACTTAAACAAGGTAATTGAGAACCTCTCATAACCTTCTCAACAACTAGAGGAGAAGGGTGACCAAGATGACTATGTGTTCACACCGGATCTCGCGCACCCGGCACGAGCACGCTGATGTCTGCTTAACTTTAGTGCAGGTCGGTCGGCTTCTCTCCGTGGCTCGAGGTACACGCGCCGGGAGTCGTGGTGTTTGATCGGCTTCGGCCCGTCGGTGCGGATGCGGGCGTGCCAGTCAATTTGACCCTGCAATTGACAAGGAAATAAGGCGAACAGGTCAGTCGGACGATGGGCCGATACGGGCCCTCGCTATCGGCTGGCTATCGATAGGATCGGGTTGGTCATCGGCCCCATTTGGAAGGCCCTTCTCTATCAGCTATTTGCCGATAGGAATCAGGACGCTCTTCAATCGGCTGAGGAGCCGATGAAGTCGTGGACATGTGTCGACAAGGGATTGGCCGTAGAGCCGATGGAGACACTGAAGTGTATTAAGAGGATAGCAAAGCACACAAGATCCCTCCTGATAGTCGACGGGAGCTGTAGTGGTTGTTCATCAGTTGAAAAACCGATGAAGACATATGCGAAATGGTAAGAAATCGTATAAAAGGCACGGGCTACAAAGCCGATGCCGCTCTAGAGATGGCATCACGATGACCCATCGCCCGCCGTGACAGCGCCGTTAACACTGAATCTCGAAGATCAGACCTAACCGAGACGGTACGAGGCCGAGGCCAACAACGACGATACGGAGGACGCCGGATCGGCTGTGCTGAAGTAAAGATAGGAGCAAACTCATCAGCTAGCTGAGCCGATGAAGGGATGCCTCTCTGAAGGCGGGCGCGCATCGGCTGGAAGACCGATGCACTTGGCGTGGCGCATCAAGGGAAACCTCTAAATGCTGGTGCGTATCAGCCAAGGGGCTGATGCGTTGGGCGTGAAGCTCAGAGTATGGATAACTCATCGGCTAGCACTCTGATAAGACTCCATGTAGAAAACTATAAGTGTAAAGCTCCACCTATCGTTGGCAGTCCGTAGATCGAACCTAACCAATGCAGCACGAGACCGATGATGGCGGAGGGAGCTTAATAGGTCGATAGGCCCTACATGGATGTGATGCGATACATCTGATTGGCCTAAGAGGTCGAACCTAACCGATGCTAGCTTAGACAGAGTAGAACATATCGAGATAGTAGCGGGACTTACCCCTTTGTCGAAGATCGGACCTAACCGATGCAGCCCCTCGTTGAGAGCCAGACCCCGTCGGTAAAAGACCTAGATGAACTAGGGTGGCGATGTGCTGAGTATTGTATTGATCCAGAGATATCTTTACATATCTTCAGGGGTCTATATTTATACCCTGGGTTTACAGAGTTCGACGCGTTTTCAACCATCGGACGTTATTTCCTAACAAAAATAAAGAGAAATATCTCTAAAGAAGTTAACTAACTAACTAAATCTTTCTATCCATATAAGATAAGATTTACAAAATATAAAATACCATGTCATGGGTTTCATAGCTCCTCTGCAAACTCGGTCTTATCTAGATAATCTTCTATTCTTAGACCAAATCTCTTCTTGCTCCACCCGATCGGCTTCTTCCCTGTAGCAATCGGACCTCTCTTCACTCAAGCTAATCCTTTTCCAACCTCTCCTTGGGCTTGTCTAGGTCTTGTTGTTAAAACTCCTCCTTGGACTCAACTCCATCCGAATAGTTCTCTATCCTTAAACCGATCTAATCTTCCACTAGTTTGATCAGCTTCTCTACAGTACCGATCGGCTTTGTCCCACGAGTCGATCAGTATTTCCATCGGCCGATCTTGTTTACAGGCTGAATCAAATTCCGGCTTTAACACTATGCCATCTATCAAAGGACGGCTTGGTGACTCCATATACTTGCTTTATTTATTGTTGACACGATGATGTAGTTAGAAGTGTAAACAACCCTTTGTGACATCGACCACTAAGCAAAGTTCTCCTTGTGGCTAGATCCTTGATAAAGAAAAGATTATAATACAATTCTAGGAAGGCATAGTTATCATAGGCAAGGCATCTGGCTAAGACAAGGTTTTTATTCTCCTTTGGAACATAAACATTATTATTTATATAAAGATTGTGAGTAAGGGTCTTAACAACAGAATGACCAATATGACTTATCTCCATACCTTCATCACTCACGATGTGGATATTGTCATTACCATTGTATCTTTCATAGACGACTAGCTTCTTGAGATATCTGGTCACATGATATGTAACTCTAGTGTCAACATACCAATTGGTGTCAATGTTGTATGATGCAGTAGATCCTTGCAATTCATTCATTGGGAACAAAATCTTCATAATACCTATATCAATAGTCTCACACCATGTGCCCTCTCTTGTGATAGAGTTGGCACTTAGGACATGTGTCAACATTGTTGTTAGAGCCACCGCCATAGCTGCCTTGACCGCCTAATGAACTGTTGTATCCTTGACCCTAATTACCTCCATGACCATCATAGTTGTTGCTATTGTTAGCGTTGCATGTACGTTGGTTCCCATAGCCTCGGTTCATGGCATTCACCAAGCCCGAGCATCTTCGCCTCATCACAAAGCCAACCTCTGCTCAAAGCTAAGCAAGGGCCTCACGAGCAGTCACATCAGGCCACCCATCAAGGGACGACACCACTAGCTTGTAATCTTCATCAAGTCTAGTTAGGATGTACGAGATGATGTCTTAATCGTCAATCGGCTTCCTAGAAGCCACCATATCATCTGCTACATCATGAATCTTGCCAACTTAGGTCAGTGAAATCCACGTGTTGATGAAGCATCCCTTGTCATCAAGGAGAATATCTCATCAACCATTCCCCATGCAGCAATCACGGTCTTGCTCATTACTATTTGCACCAAAATTCCTCTGGACATGGAAGATAATAGTCATCCTAGTACTATTGATCTTGGCAACCCACTCTCCATAGGCAAGGTTGTTTGTCACTATCAACTTCTTGCCTTCCTTGGTCAAGATTGTGGCATTGGGAGCCTGACTTGCACTGGTGAGGTAATCTTCAAGGCACACCCCATGAATTGTTGCTAGAACCTGTGCCTTCCATAGGTCATGGTTTGACTTATTGGACTTCTCCGACTGCTTGGCCTACCAAAGGATTGGTGGATGTCGTTTTGGAGGAGCTAGCCATAGTGTCACTTGTAGCTTCGCTGAGATCACTTCTTTAATAGATGCTAGATTGGATTAGCTCTGATACCATATAGAAAACTAGAGTAGGCAAGCATTCACACCTCCCGTAGGAGGCTGTGTGCATTTATTTATAAGAGATGGGAATAGCCCCCGTCGTGCTAGTACAAAGATCAATCATATGCGAGTCGAGATAAGATCTAATGTTACATATGATAACCAACTCTAGATATTTCAATTACAAGAGAGAAGATATATATTTATCTAAGAATCGGCTCCATGCCAACCATCTCAATGTTGTCCAACTTGAAATCTATCGGATAGCATAGAAACATGTCCAGACACTTCCTCTCCGGCTTTTGCCACCCCTTCAACATCCAATTCGCCACCGCGTCATACGTCCACCCACCATCGCCGCACAGAGCATAGCAGACGTCCACCCATCTGCCACACCCCTAGGTTGGGAACGACCTTGGACATCTCGTGCTCGAGATGGGGAAGAAAACGGAGAGGGGAAGGTGTTGGAAGAAAATGGACTGACAAGTGAGTCCCTAGTGGGGATTAAGGGTAGGGGTATTTTGGTCCATATAAAAATATGGTAGAAAAAATAATTCAAAACATATCTGGGACGTACAAAGTGGTATTGACCTGATTTTAGATGTACTGTAACAACCTGGGTTATAAATAGGTAAATAGTAATGATAAATTTTTAAACTGTGGAATTTACAATAGCACGGATCTAATTAACCCAATAATAAAAGGTTCATCTATTTATTGATTGACTGATTTTTTTTACTCTCAAACTATTTTACGAGAGCACTTAATCTTGTAAATGGACCAAAAATTACTTTAGAAGATTAAATGATCCAATGAAATAGTTATAGAGAATAAATTGGACATTTTATCCCTTTCTTTTTTTAAGTAAATAGCATAAAATCCTAACTATTCTGCTGCTCCAAATTATACAAAGCTATAGGAGTTTTGTCATGTGGCAGGTAACCCCGGATATTATGTATTAGTGTTTCACAAAATCACACGATTGGTAAATTCTACTTAAATCTGATATGTGGGATGATAATTTTATATGATTTGACATGTGGGATGAAACTCTTACATGCTTAGGATAGATGAAAAAAAACTCGTGGAGTCTATATGAAATTATTGTCATGATTAATATTATATGATGAATAATTGGTTTTATAAATAATTTATTTAATAAAAATTAATTTAAAAGTATATGTGAATATTGGTGTGAGTACATATGACTAATGTAGCATGTTACAATATTTATGTCTAGAAATGTTACTTTATCTATTTATATTTATATGAAGGTGACTTAAGGTCAATATTGATTAATAGTGATGACCGAGACTATAGTTAGAGAGTAACCAAAGTCTAGTGTGGTGGTGGCACTAAAGTTAGGAGTTTTTAAGTCAACATCGGTTAATAGTAAGATTAAGACTATGTTTAGCAGAAGTTAAGGTCTAGATATAAGTCTTATGGTAGATAGACATTGTGTGGAGATAACTTTATAACGGACTTTACAAATTATGTGTGTAATTGCTAGAAAAACCGTGTACAAATTTGAAGGAAAAATAAAGAAGAAACATCGGAGAAGGCTTGATGCTAGTATATCGAGCTACTATACAAGAGTTGACCCAGACAGCAGGGAGCTAGCCGTGCGGCTGTTGGACCATGTGACAAGTAAGCGAATGGCAGTGAGGCTGGAGACCGACTCGGACACGGCTATGTTTGGTTGCTGATTTTTAGAGAAATAGAAATTAATATAAATAAATGAAAGGTTGAGAAAAAAAACTAAGTTTATTTTAAGATAGAAAAGTGTTTTATATACACTTTGTAAACACAACTTAATACAATATGCTACTAGATTTATTTCAATAGTTTTGTTAAATTGTTTTTTTATTATCGAGGAATCGTACTAGGGTGATCATCATCAACAGTGTTTAAGAGATATTTTATTTTCATTAAAAAATTGATTTATTGGTTTTTCTACCATTTACATGCTTAGTTTTTATGTTTTTATCTACGCATGTTATATTTGGGTTACATTGGTTGATTGCATGATTTTGTGAAATACTAATACTGTAATACCCAGGGTTATCCATGTACCAAAACTTATGTGATTTTTAACAACTTAACCACAGTACTCGATTTTATACAATTTTCTCTTCTTTTTTTAATATATCGATTACATTTTAAATGGTTTACATCATGTCAAGATTCTTTCAACACTCTTTGGCTAACTAGTTAACCCTCTTTCTACCCATCTCTTGAATTACCGCTATTCATCCCTGACTTGCACTCCCTACACTGGTGTTTATGAGACCCACCACCTCATCGGTATCGTCGTCCATTTTCATCAGGTTTTCCCCTTACTGATAAAAGTTGGTGTTGCTGTCCTCACCTCATAACCATATGTCATTCACCCCTTCCATCAACTCCACCCACTGTCATCCTCCAACCTCTTGCATTCGGCTACGCCACCATCTCATGTCCACTCATTTGCCAATCTCCACCCCCAAACTTCCTATCCCCTTCGCAACCAATCCTGAAAACATAATCTGGCAAAACTTACAGGAGTTCTGATGTCACCAGTGTCATGGGCTCACTAAGCAGTGGCAGAGACGGCCCCGGCCAACATGCGCAGGTGCCCGGGCTCGGCCGTGCATGCAACAATAGATTTATGACTTAATTACTGTGATTACTTACCGTCCAGCCACATGCAGCAGTAGGGAGCTAGGAGTACTTAATTCCATGCTTAGGAAAACGAGCAAAGTAAATGCCCACAAAAATCACAATCACGTTTGTAACCTCAAAGAAAAGTTTACTAACTTTCTAGCACTACACAAGACCTATAGTCTAACCTATCAGTAATACAACATAATCATTGTCTCATCGATATAATTAATCACGTGAACTAGTTTTTCTCTCCTAAATCAGAAATCGACGACTCTTGATTATGCTTGCGTCCATGGTAAATGTTCTATAAAGTTGTATGAAATTATCTGTCGTTAGCCTTGCCAAGGCTCAAGGAAATTCTTGGATCCACCACTGTCACTAAGAAAGTCACCACTACTGTCATTGGTGGCTCCTCCCTGCCACTCTTGCACGCCTCCTACTCAACTCGAGGTAGAAGACGTTATCAAATCTTTAGCCTATCAGCTGTATGCATCATTTAATACAGATGCAGCTATTTTCATTATATTATTAGAAAAATCAAATATTTATCCTATGGCATGATGCATAGAAAAAGCGAAAAGGAGCTTATAACGCGTCATCAATCAGAAAGAGCTGGATATATTCACACCTTTTGATTATCTAAATTATGTGTAGTGTACATCAAGAAGTGATGTCATCACTGGTCAGTACAAGAATAAATTCATTGATTACATTCACAACTGTGATAGAGAGAAAGGTGATTAGGGTTCGCACAGCGCAACACAAGTGCACGAACAGAGTATATATATGTATCCATAGTGTATGGGCCGAGTGGACCGACAGGTCGTATGGGCCAAAATCATAAGTCTAACACGCCCCCGTAATCAAAACTAGAAGTACAATGGACATTCAGACTGGATCTAAACTTAGTGAAGACAAGAAATGGTAGCCCCTTAGTGAAGATATCGGCATACTGTGATTAGATGGGGACGTGAAGAACTCGAACTTCACCGAGGGCAACACACTCACGTACGAAGTATAGTCGATCTCGACATACTTGGTTCGTTGATGCTGTATGGTGTTGATGAAGAGGTAGACGGCACTGATGTTGTTGTAATATATGACGGTAGCATGACAAACTAGACAATGGAGCTCATAGAGTAGCTAACGTAACTAGCAGGCTTCCGCGATGCCATTTGCCACCGCGCGGTACTCAGCTTCGGTGTTGGAGCATGATACGGTGGGTTGGTATTTGGACGACCAGGAGATGAGATTGTCACCAAGAAATACCGTATATCTAGAGGTGGATTTGTGAGTGTCGGGACAGTCGGCCCAATCAGCATCAGTGTATATCGTGAGTTCAGTCGGAGCGGTTTGGAAAAGATAGAGACCGTGATACTGGGTACCTCAGAGATACAACAGTATTCACTTCATAGCGGTAAGATGGGGCTCTCAAGAATCATGCATTTGTAGATAGATCTACTGAACAGCATAGCCAATGTCAGGCCGAGTAAAAGAGAGATACTGGAGCATACTTGCGATGCTCCTGTAGTATGTGGGGTCCGGTATAGAGTCTCCGTTCTTGGACAGCTTGGATCGAGTGTCTATTGATGTGTTGCTAGGCTTGTAGTCCTGTATACCAGTGTGATCCAGAATATCCAGTATATACTGTCGGTGTGAGAGAATCAGAGTGTTGTCCAACCGGTTAACTGTGATACCCAGAAAGTGATGAAATGGTCCCATGTCGATCATAGAGAACTCCCACAGCAGAGCTCAAATAATCTCCTCGAGGAGCCACTCAGAGAAGGCCGTGAGAACGATGTCATCGACATAGAGAAGTAAGAAGGCCATGTCACCGCCTCGACGATAAATGAATAGCGAGGTATCAGACTTGGCTTCCACAAACCCAAGTGACCATTCTGCAGCCCATCCGGTTTCCAACATGCATGGCATGCGCACCCGAGCTAAATCCGGTTTCATTCAACCTATTGACCACCTCAACCTTAACATGGCGACTCTCTCTCCGCTCTCGAAGTCTTTCAAATCAGCATTGACTGATCCAAATTGGCGTGCTACCATGCAATTAGAATTTGATGTCATTCAAGCCAATAATACCTGGACACTAGTTCCTCGCCCTCCTGTTGCGAATGTCATCACAGGGAAGTGGATTTTCCATCATAAGTTTCAGTCCGATAGATCTCTTGCTTACTATAAAGCGAAATGGGTTCTCACGGGCTTTACTCAACGCTTAATCATTGACTTTGATGAGACTTTCAGTCCTGTTGTGAAGCCCACCACCATTCGTGTGGTGCTGACATTGGCTATGCTGTTCAGCAGATCTGTCTACACATGCATGATCCTCAAGAGCCCCATCTTACAGCCATGAAGCGGATATTGCAGTATCTCCGAGGTACCTTGGATCACGATCTCCATCTTTCTCGAACTGCTCCGACTGAACTTACGGTATACACTAATGCTGATTGGGCCAGCTGCCTCGACACTCGCAAATTCACCTCCGGATATACGGCCTTCCTCGACAACAATCTCATCTCCTGGTCGTCCAAATGCCAGCCCACCGTATCCCGCTCTAGCGCTAAAGCTGAGTACCACGCGGTGGCAAACGGCATCGCGGAAGCCTGCTAGTTACGTCAGCTCCTCCAAGAGCTCCATTATCCAGTTCGTCATGCCACCGTCGTATATTACGACAACATCAGCACCGTCTACCTCTCTGCCAACCCCGTATAGCATTAGCGAACCAAGCATATCGAGATTGAACTATACTTCGTACGTGAGCGTGTCGCTCTCGGCGAAGTTCATGTTCTCCACGTCCCCACCTCATCACAGTACACCGACATCTTCACCAAGGGAATGCCAACTCCCCCGTCTTCATTGAGTTTAGGTCCAGTTTAAATGTCCGTTGTACTCCTAGTTCTAACTGTAAGGGTGTGTTAGACTTATGATTTTAGCCCATACGTCTTGTCGGCCCACTCGGCTCATACATTGTGGTTACATATATATACTCCATCCGTGTGTTCGCGTTGCGCTGCGCGAACTCTAATCCCTTCTCTCTTGAGTCATGTATGTAATGCGAGGGTATTCATATATATGGTTGAGATCACGTGAAGTATACCAAGGATGCATCTGACACACCTAATCAAATGAAGTATTTTTCTCCTAAAAGTTTTGATATGGGCATATGACTGACACACCCAATCAGCTTCTAACAGCCTGCTGCTGGAATCGTTCCTAAATGTTAGGCATGTAGCAGTAGATAGGAACACTTTCTTCAGCCCTCCTGACGGAAAGCGACCTGCACCATATATAACGGACTAATGGCTATGGTGTTCTCTACCCATGTAGCTCCCACGATCGGAGGCATAGGCATCTATTCTGTCCAGCTATTACTCCATAAACTATAAAGGACCGTGAGAATTAATGGGTAAAACTCTAAATTCGGATAGTTGTTTGTAATTTCTTTCACTCAAATCAGAGCAAAAATCCAATTTCTGAACACCTCCAAAACAAAAGCCTTAGGCAATGACTTAAGTCTTGATGAGATGGTTATGGGATTCTTACATTGAAGCTGAGCAAATTTCAGCGTTTGGTACGACCGTACGAGGGACAATTCAGGGTGTTGCACATGATGATCAGTACATTGAAAGATTAATCAAGTTAATTTAGTCGCGTCATTGAATTACTAACCAGTTTTTGGGTGCTTCGGAGTAGTACCAGTCCACCAGAGGTCAATCAAACGATCTGTAATGATTAAGCGGCGGATTTTGCCTGCCAAACTCTCAGAGAAGAATGTGTCTCACCTTCGTCACATCTTGCCATCTTGTGGGCGTGAGTCTAATCACCGATTAGTATATCACAACAACTTTCTAGGACAATGCTGTAGCGGCTAGCTAGTAGTGCTTTACTCTTTTTTGTGGAAGGATTATTTGGTTGGCACCTGCACTGCTGAACATATATTGCTCCCCACTAACCTAGTAGCGCATCTAGCTGCTCATAAACTACTGGAGAAGTAGCTTAGATTTTTAGGCAGCTTTCCCTGTCGATCTGCATAGCAACACGGCCATAATTTGTCTTAAGCTGGTTTGTATCATTATGAGATAGTGTCATGAATGGTGATTCAGGGTGTGACACGGCCATGATAAGATTGGAATATGGTTGACGACTCCGCTATCAAACCTGCCGATGTGGATGGCAAAACATGAATAACATGCTTACCCCCTTTTCTTGCTTTACTTGAAAGTGTCATGGTGATCATGATTACCGCGGCTTAATTCAAGGTCCTTGTCATCGAGACATCAATCCATGCATTCTTTGTTAAACGAACAACCGTGCGAATGGCATCCTAAAGAAGGGCCAAGCGCCGATGAGCGATAGTCTCCTGTCTAATCAGTTATACGACCGTACTAGGCTGGGTGGAGTGGAGTAGGCCCAAGAAAATGGCTGTTGGACTAGGCACAAATTAAGCCCAGTTGAGGCCAAAGGAAAGGCATCCTAACTGACCACAAGTTGAGCCTAGTAATTGGCTAATCGAGGGTCAGAGTTTCCAATCTGCCCAACAACTTAACATCCTCGTATTGGCAAAGTAAGGCCCTTCTCATCATGGTGAGCCTACCAACGCATCTCTTGATACTATAGCCTACCAAAGCAAGGCCCTTCTCATGACAGTGAGCCTACCAACCATCTCTTGACACATATAGCCTACCAACAGTGGATGTCAAGCCGATACTAGTTCTAGGCCAACAGTACATTAGATTAGGTTTAGGCCCATATTTTAAGCCTAGAAGCTAAAAAAATTGAAACAGGAAAAAGGAAAGGTCCATCTGACCTTGTTTAACTATAGTACCAGCCTTATTCGTATCACTTAAAGATAAAACCAGATATAAAGTCTCTCTCAACTATGGTTTTATTCTATTAGTGTCTACATAGCACATTAACCTAATTTTTATCTAAAATGTTGTCTAAGCGATGATTACGTGTAATTACAGTTAGCAAAAATTAACAAATAAAACTCAATAAAACATGCATGTCAGTCACATCGCATTTACCCCTCTCTGCTACATCTCCTCCCGGACTCCCAAACGAGGCACGATGGCAATAGGAACAAGAGAACGTGGCACGGCTACAACACCATCGAGCTTGAGCTCTGCCATGGCGCCTCAACTAGGATCAGGTCTATTTTGTGGAGGCAAGCTCCACTACTCACCATCGCTAGACTTACCACCAGATCCACACCTTTATTCAAGTCTCCTCTACAACCTTTAGTCATATCGCCCGACTTCTTCACTTGGCAACTTAGATGACACCTCTCCACCACCCCTAGCCTTCAACCCTAGTGGCATCTTCAGCCACCAAGGAACAAAGAAATCATGGGACGCTACCCCTTTCACTTCCATCAGCTCATTATGTCATTGTCACCTTCCCCTTGCCACCCCCTTGCCATTACACGATCCTATCTAGTAATCAAAACTCACACCGTGGAATTTTCCTCTTGGACAGGCCACAAAATCGCGAACCCTCGTCCGGCAAGGGAGCACGCACCGGATCAACCAGCTGGCGCAGACAGGCCGATCACATCACGGCTCGATCTCGACGTGATCGAGAACATCCCCTCGATAGGTGCAAGCACAAAAAAACGTAAACCTTGGTCCAGCAGCACAGGGGCGAGCATGTGCCGGCCACTGCAGCAGAGCTCGCGCCGACTTGCATGATATGGCTCGCTTGGCGAGCGTGACACGGCCCCGTGAATCCATAGCTTTGCTATATAGCTTAGGTCGCATCGTCACGTACGCCGTCCTGATCATCGCAGCCGTCCAAACGCTTCATCTGTCGAACGAACAGATCATATATAGGGGAGTTAGCTAGAACACTACACTAGATCAAGGCGCCTTACCTGGTTGCTTCCATGCCGGTTTTGGACGCTCCCTCTTGGTGCATTAGACGGGACCACGGTATTGGCACAGGATAACCTATCATACAATGCACTGTGGATTTTGTACTCTTTTCAGTTATCCCAAATATCGTCCACTGATCAGGTACAGGAGTGCGATAGCTATAGCTATAGCTAGGTAATATAGAAAGTGGTATCTATGTACGAGGGGAGCTAAATTGACTAGTAAATATAAAAAAATAACATAAAAATAGACGTAAATTTTAAAATTTTTCATAAGTAATATATCATGTTAACATAAAAATAAAAAATAGGTAGATAAATATACCGTATACTAAGCATAGTGATAATACCATCCAAAGTATAAATAAATAGGTAAATAATTAGACAAAAAATTAAATCTTGATAAAATGATAAATAAATTATCTATGTTGTAAATATTAACTACTATATTTATTCTAAAATATAACAACTATAGACTATATTGATAGGCACTTTGTCTAGATATATAATAAAAATTAGTATAGAGATATTGACATTCAGAAATTTAAAATTGAAGGGAATAGACAAACTCCCCCATGACATAAGTTACCTTGTCAGCGCTGGGCGCTGCGCTTCCTGTCTGTAGCACACACGGTCAAAAGAAGGGCGTTCCTGTGATACCGACCGTGACACGCAGCGCCGATAATAATGACGATGGAACTTCAGGGTCCCGTTTTAACCTGAAATGATTGCAACGCTCCAAGGACTTTGCTGGTATCTTTCGTCTGAAATTAGTACATATTTCGTATACCAGTCTTAAACGTTATACTGTATCGGATTGGCCACATGGGAAATGGGCAGGCCAACTCGCATCTTGGCGCGAGAGGAAGAGAAACCAGTACAGGATTCTGGTTTGGTCCTACTCTGCTCACTGGCTCACACTGCATATGGGTGCGTCGTACCAGAGCCCAGCATGTGTCGAAGACTCGAAGTACTACCATGAGTGCTAAATGATCGGGTAAATGGTAAGTTGAAAACTTTGTCACTGATCTGGTAGACAAGTCCAATAGGAGCACTCCTGTGAGGTAGGGTGGCTTGAATAGCACATTTATCGACTTTTCTAGTTTACTGCATGAAATGTTGTATAGGCTCCAAAGACCGGCTAATTTGGAACTTGAGATTCGTGCACAGGCATTCCCCCTTGATACTTCTTGATCCTTGTGGTCTCGATGGCAAAAACAGAAGTGAACGATTGCAAATTTTCCATACCAAGTGGAAGTACTACTGGTAGCAAAAATGTATTAGATCCGAGGAAGATTTGCACCGAGATTAACATGATTTTCTTATTCACTTATTTCTGTTTGCTCAATCTACATAATTACAGGACGCAAGTTGCTATACACCACTTCACAGAGAAGATCCATCCATCCACGACACCCTCGTCGGCATACACGCCACCGTGCCCCTGCGTCCCCGGCCGGCGACACCCAACCGACAAGATCGTCGGGAAATGAGCTTGCATCCACGTATCCGTCCTCTTCCTCATTCCCGGCGAAATGCTCACGTCGCCGGATTTGCGGAACGGGAGAAGCGGCACCGCATGGTCTCCTGGATCACAAGCTCACAACTCACTCCAGTGCCCACGCACGCGCGCTTCTACTCAACCTACCCAAGTAAACGGAAGACATCATGTGTCAGCTCCACTCCGCCGCTCATGTCGTCGTGTGCTCTAGGCGTCTCGCCACGTGGCAGACCCCGCGCATGATGCACGAACTGGACTTGTTGAATAGAGATTCTTTTTTTGTTCTATTCCTAATTTTCTGTCTGTATTTGAGTGGCCAATGTGATGCCGGTGGTCGCGTCAATCGAGGGGGAAGCATGTGTCCTCACCTCCGGTGTTGCAGAGAAAATGCGCGTAGGCGGCGGCGTGGTGCGCGTTGCCGGGGTCGGTCGCGATGGCCTCCTGGTAGGTGTCCTCCGCCGCCGCGAGGTCGTTCCTCGCCTTCCACAGGAACGTCTCGTACCGGCTCAGCACCTGGGCGTCCGCCGGCTCCGCGCGCACCGCCCTCTCGAAGTACTGCTCCGCCCTGCGATTAACGGGAAGTTAGACAATGGATCACCGTGGCGTGGCTCAGACGAGCACGACGTCAATTCGTCGAACAGGTGGTGGGTGCATGGTGAGGGGGCCTACCGGTCGTGGTCGTTCTGCACGAGGTAGAGGAACTGCGCGAAGCTCGCCAGGATCAGCGGGTTATTGGGCTCCTCGGACACGGCCAGCTCGTACCGTTTCTCCGTCCGCGCGTACTCGGCGTGGCCCTCCGTCTCGAGCTCCGCCTCCACCGGCGCGACGAGGTTGCTGAGCACGTCCGGGTTGCTCAGTTCCTCTGCACGCGCGTTCGCCTGCATGCTCGAGGCCTCCGTGACCATCCTTTCCCAGATGGCCTGCTCGTCCTCGGCCGCAGCCTCGGGCACGGCGTTAGCTGCTCCCGTTACGGCTGGCAGCGCCGGTTGCTGTGGCGCGACACGGCTCAGCCGTGCCAGGGAGTCGTCCCACCGGTCGTCGCCGGTGGCTCCAGCGACGGGCCGAACCTTGCCGCCACCGCCGCTGATCCCACCGACCGAGGCAGCACGCCCAATAGAGAACGTCTTGACCGAGGCCGCATCGAACAGCGGGATGGATGGGTCGGCGTGCTGGGTGTCGACCACCGCGACAGCCGCGGCAGAAGGCGGAGCGGGAGGGATGGCTGCGGCGGCGGCTACACTGTGGCCCATGGAGCGGACGGTGAAGTTGGCGAGGAGGAGCATGAGGGAGACCATGAGGGCCGGGGTGCCGGCGAAGATGTGCTGGAAGAGCCAGACGAAAGAGGCGTGCATCTCGCCATGGACTCGCGCCAGGACGCCCTGCAGGTCGTCGCACAGCATTGCCTCCCGCATCTGCAGCTCCCGCACGATGAGGACCATCGACGAGAAGTCGCGCCCCACCGACTCGCCGGCGGAGCCCAGCAGCCGCTCGTCCCACCGCGTTCCTCGGGGCAGACAGGGTCATTGGCACGGAGCTGGTGGTCAGCGAGTCGGGCAGGTACACCGGCTTCGTCGCCAAGCCCGGCGTGCTCACACTCAAGCACAAGAGGAACGCGGTGGTGAGGGAGTTCGACGACGCGCCGCCGGACGTCGGCACGGGGGACGGGGAGAGCGACTTCGACTTCATGGCCATCTGCAAAGCACGTACAAAAAACTACACATGTGCGTTGCCTCCTTCCGTTAATTACTTGCTAGCTCCGTTCCAAAAATAGTTTACTTTTATATATCAATCGATAAGTGATTGTCTACATTTAAGTAGAAAAATAAACATTTTTTTTAAAAAAACAAGGTAGTACTACATTAACCTTCTCGCTAGGATTGTACCGGTACATGTTCATTGACGTGTGTCCTAGTACTTGCTAGGGTACATTTATAACCGCAAGCAGCTTATAGTGCAACATGCAGGCAGCATATGGAATTTTGCGAAGTGGCCGCCCAATCATGCATGTATTAGTATTTGGCATATATAGGTAGGTTAACAGCAACAGTACAAACAATAAATTAATTGCTTGTACTGTAGTACATCTGAATAGTACGAGTATGCGTTCTGTTCGTTGCCATTTATGCTAAGATCCTGTCGCTATCAGTATAAGGATAATTGTAGTATGGAATTAATCGATCTGGACCAATCTCTCCGCGTTAGGTGTCTGCATTCACCAGTGAGATCGGTTAGTGAGAGGTAGTTGTGTCATATATATCGACCACTGCTTCTCGTTATCCTTTTTCTCAGGTGCCTCTCAATCTAGCTCTCTCCACGGATTGCATGAACTGATTGGCTATATTCTCTCTAAGTCAAGATATAGCATTATGATAATTTTTTATATAAAAGTTACTTTAAAATATTAAATAAATTATTTTTTAAATTTAT
Organism: Oryza coarctata; assembly: GCA_030770085.1. Classification (NCBI taxonomy): domain Eukaryota; kingdom Viridiplantae; phylum Streptophyta; class Magnoliopsida; order Poales; family Poaceae; genus Oryza; species Oryza coarctata. The sequence goes on from CM061471.1 coordinate 16,166,608, forward strand.
AATAATTAACACTTAATTAATCATGTGGAAATGGTTTTCTTATTTTACTTAGAACTTGTCGCACAAACTAACTGGGCAAGTTCCCTGCGTTCATGTTCGATCATATGCTAATTAACTGGCAATTAAGTAGAGGGTGGCTCATAGCAGGGCAGCTGTCAGTTATCACTCCAGCCTGGTTGACTGGTTGAGTTAGCCTGTCTGTTTCATGATAACTGGTCCAGGTGCCACTTAATTAATACCGGTTAGTAGGAATTTATACTTGTGCTGTACTTAATTATGTCCCCAAATAATTTAAGGTAGAATAGAACGGGAGCAAATTTGTGATTGCTAGACAGGAATAACCAAAGTCCGGCCGTGCATGATCTACATATTTTCTTGTTTCTTCCCTCCAACTTTGCATAATTAATACCATTTTGCTTCACGGTGGGGCCATAGTGCTTGCAAGTACTGGTCCTGCTAGTGCTAGCATAACATAACTGACTTGATCCCAAATTTCTGATGGAGCATCACGATGACAGGCTTATGTTCAGATCGATCACGATCGTACAGTCTTGATCTCCAAATTTCTGGTTGCTATGCTCAGCTTGTATCAGCTCTTAATATAATGTGCTGTTTGAGGCAACCGGGCAAACATGGCACCGTGTAAACTTTGCTATAAGTTATGGTTAACAAGTGGATTTTCACGGAATTAAATTTTAGAAGTATACTCGGGTTGTATATATATACAACTCTTACCGATATAATTGTATTTTTAATTAAATCTTAAAATTAAAATTGGATTTAGTATGCAATTGTAGATAATAAAAGAATTATATTATATATATAATTATATCAATAATATACGCGCACCAACCACAATTTGGCGTATAGATTTTTTTGTCTGATTAATATAATAATTTCTCAACCTCTAAAATTAGCTGCACGATTCCACAGGCATCTCTATTTTTTACTTTCTTTACATGGTTAAAACTATTTGTGGTTTATATTATGTGATAGAAAATTCTTTGGAATTGTACGCTTTCTAACGAAGCCTTTGTAACTCCGGCTAGAGCTTAGAATAGTTTACAATGCATCTTATTTTATTTTAGGCTCAAATATGTTATTGAAAAAAATTAATTAGGTGATGTTTTGGAATGTTTAAAATTTAACTGATGTATGAAAATATTTTTTTCAACTTCATAATGCTTAGGGTTTGGTGATCAAACTAATCTTTTATAAAATTCCATGCAAGTAATGTATAATTCCATGCAAGTAATGTATATAAAAGTGGTTGGAGAAGCGTGATGGAAGGGTGAAATGATAATTCACATGCTTGGCTTTCGCACAAAAAATAAAATGAGGAAAGTTAAAACGAATGTGCAAATAGTACTTAAAAACTTGTTTAAATAAGGTGTTATTTCAATTGTGTCAAAGTCTACATGTGAACTTTGAAGCATAAACTATAATAGATACAATTGAGATTATTCGATGCTTAAGAACTAATTCTTGTTTGAAGTTTGATATCTCTTTGTTTTCCTTTGTGACTTTGAAGTGCTTTTACCCAAGGTTGATAGTGGCACTGAATTGACCATTCAACACATTTTTAGTAATTATAATAATTTTAACTAAATTTGGTAGCAATGATTTGATAAATGTAGAATTTCTCGTGATATATATCCATAGATTGCTAGACCTCCGATGGTATCCTAGTTTTCCTACTCTAATGATATCTCATAATATTATTTATTTACTATATATTTGTAATTTTGAAATAAATAGATGGTGCATCGTTAATTAGATTAGTTACCTCACTGGCCATGCCATAGTTGAAATGTTTGTGCCCACAATTTTCGCACACCGGGTATACTTAATTTAATTAATAAGGCTAGGGATACCAATGATCTCTATTTTTTTTAGCATATGTTAAGAAGCTCATGTGTTTGTATGCGTGCGTTTATTAGTGGTCTGGGTCAGGAAAGATGGAGTGCACCTTATCGTCTTACAATTCTATTAAAAAACATCACAAAATTATTTGTGATATTGTGCCACTTGCTGTAGTACTAAACCATCTATGACACAATATCGCACAGAATAATTTAACTCATAGAAAAATCTTGTGTCGTGTTTTCATAAATAACAGTATGCTAATCCTTTGGAATAAATACATATTAGCATGTTGAACTATCGCATTTGTTTCAGAAACAACCTCAACTTATAGAGTGCAATATTCATCACGCTCTTTTCAGTATTTCAATTTCAATCCAATTGAATTTTGTATGTTTCGTGAAGTGATATATGATGATACAATCTACACTGTCAAATTTTTTTGTATTTTTTATGACAATTTGGATGGCTTGCTAAGGGTTAGAATATAGCATTTTCACAAGTTAAAATATTATTAATATTCATCTTTAATTGTTAATTTGATCATAACGAATAAAAAATACATAAGGATAAAAAAATTGATATATAATTTTAAAATTACAATTATTTAAAATTTGTTAATTGTTACTTTAAAATTTTACGCCAATAGCTAAAGAAATTAAAGATAAAAGGAAAAATAATGGGCGGGTGGGGATGTGCGTGGCACATAAGACAAGAGGTAGGAGTGAGATGGTGTGGTCTTATTTTTTAATGATAAATTTTATAGTTAAAAACATTGGTCGACCAGTCTAAGTCTGAATTAATGATGGTTTTTTTCTCTAAATTTTTAGGATTTTTAATAATTTATTAGACAATTTGAAGAAATTAGAAATTAAATATATGGTAGAATTTGGGCTCACGTGCCTTTGTTTAATCTTAAGATAGCTAATATACATGGGTCTTTTAACTCTTTAAATGGTTGGTTTAATTGGTTATGTAGTTTAATAGTTATGATTATTTGAAGATTTTTTTTAATTATAGTGAACGGTCAATAACCATGGTAGAAAAAGGAGGGGAGAGGAACATGCGGAGGAGGGAAGATCGTCGGGTGGACCGTGGAGACCGACTATGCACGTACGTACGAGTGTGATATAAGGATTAGCCAATTTTTCTATAGATATATTCTAATTGTAATTTTTTTCAACATATGTTAAAAAACAAGAGAAATAAAATGATGAGCTAAAGATATAACAAGTTAAGTTTAATTCAATATTAAAGATTAATACATTTACATAATTTATAATGTAATATATTGACTAATACATAGGTTGAAAGAAAACCTCTGTAGAAAAATTGCTGTTTTAATGAGAAACTTTCATCAATTTTAAGCCTGTTTTTACTATTTTTAACATCACAAAATAAAATCTCTCTATTATTTTAGATACGTACTTATTGTGAATAATAAAGGTTCAATATCCATTTTCATTTGTTATAAAGTAAAAAATAAGCAATTTTTTAATTTCACTTACACAATTTAGAGCATTTGAGAAATAAAAATTCAATAAGTATATATGTAATCATAAATCAACCAATGACCAAAATACCTCACTCATATTGCTAGTATGCATAAGAAGCTAGTATGCATAAGAATATACTAGAGGTAAAAAAATCAAATATCTTCCTTTCTCAGTTTTCTATTTTTTATTATTATTTTAAAAATGCATATAAACTAATGAATACAAAAGAAAGCAAAATAAAAAAACATGTATGTAATAAGAAGAACAAAACACTCCCTCAAGATATGCTAAAGGATAAACAATTAAAAAACACAAAGCGAGAATAATCTAAAGCTTTAGTGAAAATATCAGCCAAATGCAACTTAGTGTCTTAGTATTTAGAAACTTCAAACATCTCACTTTTCAACATGATCCATTAAAAAGTGAAAGCGGATATCAATGTTTTTAGTATGTAAGTGTTGTATAGAATTATTAGCAATATTAATAGCACTTATATTATCACAGTTGAGAGGAACTTTCTCAAAAGTAATATCATAATATTTCAAAGTCGAAATAAGCCAAAAAAATATGAGAACAACTAGCAAGATCAACATATTCAGATTAAGTAGTTTATTGAAGTACATTTGATTGTTTACTAGAAGACCAAACAACCAAACAAGTTCCAAGAAAATTACATGTTCCACTAGTAATTTTTCTATCAATTCTACAACCACCAAAATCAGCATCCGAATACCCACTCAAGTATATAGACAATGATGTAGAAAACTGAATTCCAAAATCAAAAGTGTGTTGTAAATGCCTCATAATCTATTTGACAGTTTGACAATGCGAAATACGTGGAGAAGCTTGAAATTAAGTGCACAAATACATGGCAAATTATATATCTTGCATCAAAGTAGTGAGATAAAGCAAAGACCAATCATACTTTGATATTTCTTTTAATCAACAGCTGCATCATCTTCATCCAGATCCAAAACAACATTAGACTCCATTGGTGTAGAAATAGACTTACAGTTCTTCATTTCAAAGCGTCGTAGAAGATCCTTGGTATACTTTGATGAATAAATGTAATCTATGGTGTCTGTTTGATTTGTAGTCCAAAAAGACACGTCAACTCTCCTATCATACTTACCTCAAATTCTCTGCGTATAGTCTTTGAAAACTCTATAACCAAAGCATGAGATTAATAACTACAAATGATATCATCCACATAGATCTAAACAAAAAGTTAATTATCACCATGCTTAAGAACAAATAGAGTTTTATCCAACTTTTCATTTGAAAACCTATTTTTACAAGTAAGAAGTTTATAAGTCTATTATGCAATACTTTAGGAGCTTGTTTCAACCATATAAAGTTTTAGATAAACGAAAAAATGATTAGGAAACTTAATATTTTCAAAACCAAATGGTAGTTTAACATAAACTTCTTTCTATATAAAAACATTAAAAAACACTCTTAATATCCATTTGATATAGCTTAAAACTTTTTAAAGCAATAAGAACCAACAAAAGCCTAATAGCTTCAAGTCTAGCAATAGGAGCAAAAGTTTTGTCAAGATCAAACCCTTCGACCTGAGTAAAACCTTGAGCAATAAACCAAACCTTGTTTCTCACAATTAAATTATCCTCATTTTGTTTATTCTTAAAAATCTATTTAGTTAGTATTATGACTATGAGGGGTTTCAACCAAAGTCCAAACTTTCTCTCTCAAAAATTTTAAGTTATTCATGCGCCGTTAACCCACGATTCATCAGTTAGTGTATGAGTAACATCTTTGTGTTCAAAAGAAGTAACAAAAGTTGTAATCACAAGATCATGAATTACCTTTGACCTTATAGTTCACTCATCAATGTTACCTATTATTTGTTTTGGAGGATGTCATCGTTGTATGTGCAAAGAAGCAATAACATATGAAGTTGTTTCATGTTCTAAAGCTTGAATTACTGAAGATTCAGAGATTTTTGGTCCAACCAGATCTTACCGGCTCTCCTCTTTCGATCAAACCAATTGGTTGCCATCGGTCGAACTGACCGCCACCTCATCTTACTTATTGTCACTTTCGTCCATAAAAATACTTTCATCCTCCCCATAAACCTATAATAAAGTACCTACAATTTCTAGTCTAATATCTATACTAGCCTTATCAAAAATAACTTCACAAGTTTTTGATAATTTTGTTAGTCTCTAAAATTAGTACACGATATCCATGAAAATGAGTAGGATAACCAAGAAGTATTCCATTAGTAGAACGCGGTTCAAATATATCCAAATTTCTAGATTTAAGAACAAATAACTTACATCCAAAAACATGCAAATGAGAAACTTTGGGTTGATGTTGAAATCGAAGCACATAAGAAGTTTTTTCAAGTTTAGATGCCAAGAAAATATGATTGGAAATATAACACGCAGTGTTGACATCATTTTCCTAAAATTTTCTAGGTGTATGATATTTATCAAGCATAGTCTTGGTCATTTCAACCAAAAAATAATTTTTTATTTCAACTATACTGTTTTGTTGAGGAACATGTGGAGATGAAAATTGATGTTCAAGACCTTTTTCATTGTAAAATTTTTTAAAAGAAGCGTTTTTGAATTCCTCACCATTTTCACTTTGATTAGTTTTCAAGATACAAGAAGTTCAATAGCCAAGCAAAGATACAAATTTTAAAAGTGCTCAAAAGCATTATTTTTAGATAACATAAAGAAAATCAAAGAATATCGAAAAAATCATCCATAATAACCAACATATATAACTTTCCTCCAACAAATTACACTTCTGCCAACCAATAGTATCCATAAGTAAAAGATGTCTAGGTGCATCAGTCATTATAGAAACAATTGGAGTATGTGAATAAGCTACCATCTTAACATGATGACAAAGTGAACAAATCAAATCAAGATCATTCTTAAGTTGAGGAAATCCATAAACAATATATGAACCACTTGATCTATTTAAATGATCAAACCAACATGACCTAGCCTTCGATGCCAAAACATCAAATCTTTTGTAAATTTAACAAAGACATGTGATCTAAGATGAAACACCACTTTCAAAATCAGCCTTAAAGACTCAACCATAATAAGAAATCCTCATAACAAAATCTCCAAAAGAATCAAGAATTTTACTTCTAGTTTTCTTAAATCTAACCTCAAAATCTTCATCAATAATTGTTAACGCTAAAATTTAGAAAGCCCACGGAAGGATTGGAAAAAAGATCAGCTTAAGTAAATAAGAGTTCAGCTGCTACAGGGAGGAAGCCGATCGAACGAAGCATGAAAAGATTCGGTCTAAGATTAGAAGGTTATCCAAATGAGACTGAGTTTGAGGAGGAGCCGTGGAATTCACGGCAAGAAATTCTATCTATCTAAATTGTATCTTAGATGGATAGAAAGATTTTGTTAGTTTAGTTAACTTTCTTAGATATATTTTTCTTTATCTTTGTTAGGAAATAACGTCCGATGGTTGTTGTAAACGCGTCGGACTTTGTAAACCTAGGGTATAAATATAGATCCCCTGGAAACATATAACACAACTTTTAATAAATACTACTTCGGCACATTGCCACCCTAGTTCATCTAGGTTTTTACCGGCGGGGTCTGGCTCTCAACGCAGGGCTACATCGGTTAACTTCGATCTCCAGCGAAGGGGTAAGTCCCACCACTATCCCAATATGTCTCGCTCTGTCTAAGGCTGCATCGGTTAGGTTCGATCTCTTAGACCGATCGGATGTATCACATCATGTCCGTGCAAGATCTATCGGTCTATCAAGCTCTCTCCACTGTCGTCGGTCCCCTGCTACATCGGTTAGGTTTGACCTACAAGACTGTCGATGGTATATTGAGCTTTAGGCCTATAGCTCTTTGTACAGCGTTTCATTGGAGTGTTAGCCGATGAGTTATCTATACGTTGAGCATCATGCCCAGCGTATCGGCTCCTCGGCCTATACGCACCAGTATTCAGAGACTTCTCTTGAGAGTCACGCCAAGTGCATCGGCCTTCCAGCCGATGTGCGACTGTCTTCAGAGAGATGTTCACTCGTTGGCTCAGCTAGCTGATGGTTTCACTTCGTCCTTACTTCAGCACATCCGATCCGACGTCCACCGTATCATTGCCATTGTCCTTGGTCTTGTACTATCTCAGTTAAGTCCGATCTTCGAGATTTGGCACTAGCGGCGTCGTCACGGCGGGCGACGGGTTTCATGCTGCCATATCCAGAGCGGCATCGGCTTTGCAGCCAATGCCTTTTATACGATTCCTTGCTAGCTCACATATGCTTTCATCGGCTTTCCAACCGATGAATGACCGTTACATGCTTCCGTCGACTACCAGTAGGGATCCCCCGTGCTTTGCTATTCTCTAAACACAACGGTGCCTCCATTAGCTCTGCGGCCGATGGATCATGATTATGCTTTCACTACACCCGGAGCCATCATATCCTTTGTCGACATCCGTCTATGCCTTTATCGACTTCCCAGCTGATGGAAGAGCATCCGAATTTCTATCGGCAATCAGCCGATAGCAGGATCCATCCAGACGTGGCTAATGACTAACTCGATCCTATCGGTAGCCAACCGATAGCGAGGGCTCATATCATCCCGTCATCCGACTGACCTTTTTGTCTCACCTCCTTGTCAATTGTAGGGTCAAATTGACTAGCATGCCCGCACACGTACCGTCGCACTGGAGCCGAGCAAAACCCACGGCCCTCGGTGCGCGTACCTCAAGCCATGGAGAGAAGCCGATCGGCCTACACTGGAGCTAAGTAGACCTCTCAGGCGTCGGCGTGTTCACGCTAGGCACGCGAGATCCGGCGCGAACAATAATTTAAGAAACTAAAAGCAAATTGTATTTTAATTCTTTCACCAAAGCTACATCGTTCAAAATAAATTTATCACTTACTTTGACAAATCCAATAGCAATAATGACATTACTAGAAGCATCTATAAAGATAATCAATTCTTTCTAAGATACCAGTTTGAGAGAGAAGAACCAACTTTCATCTCCAGTCATGTGCCATGAACAACCGGAGTCCATAATCCACACGTTCTTCTTCCCCGCCATAAAAGCCTTATTATTATCGTCATCTGAATTAGATCCTCCACGAGCCATGAGACAAATTCCAAAGTTGTTCTTGCCTTTGTTATTGCCTCCATCATTACTCTCATAATCAGCATCACTTGCATAATCTTGTTCAAAAGTTGCTAGACTTGATTGAATATTCTCTTGACATCTTCTCTACTTTTCCTACCTTTGAACACTTGCTTCTTCTTAACATCCTTGGGCTTCTCCTCCTATTCTTTCTTCGTAGATCTTCCAAGCTTGGTACGTTGAGAGCAAATGTGGTTCAACTCTCCACATCCAAAACATCGAATTTTACCTCCTCTTTTCCTGCTTTTGACATTATTCCAAGCTTGAGAAAACTTATTAATCAACAATGCCAAATTATCCTCAGAGAATTGCTCAAGTTGGTCATTTAAGATGGAATTTAAAGAAACAAAAGAACTTGATGAAGAGTTATCTAAAGAAGAATCAGATGAAGAAACCAAAACATTGGTTTTCCAATCAGGCTTGTGAGAGAGAATATTCAACTCATGAGTTTTCAGTTTTGTATATAAAGATTCTAAGGTTAAAGTTTTCATGCAAACAGATCCTTGTATTGAAGTAACATTCATCTCCTAAACCTTCATATTTAAAGCAATTAACAAATGTCTTTCAATTTTCAATTGAGGATAGTTAGCATCAAAAGAATCATCAACACATCTAAGATTGCTTAAAATCTTGTTAAAACAACCAAAGTAGTAATCAAGAGTTTCTCTAGGTTTTATCTATAATTTTATATAATATTTTTTAAATCATCCCTACAAGTTTTCTTAATGTTAGAACATCCTTCATAAAACTCACATAGTACCTTCCACATGTCATGCATAGTTTCAAGATAAGAAATCCAATCAGAATCTAAGCGAGAAATACTGCTCAAAATCAGGTTGTAAGCATTGCAATTATTTTTAAATTCAACTTTATTTGTGGCAACAATATCATTATAAATAATATATGGCTTTGAAACTTTTTATCAAATATCATAAACTTTAGACATAATATAAGCTTTCATCTTTTGACACGAGTACTAAAAATCAACTCCATAAAAAACATATGGCTGGGCCAAAAATCGATTAGCCATGGCTAAATCTCAACATCGGTAAAGATCAAATAGAGAAAATAAGGCCACGATACCACTTGTAGGATTGAACACAAGGACTAAGACTACCAGGGTGGAGTAAATGATAGGATTATTAAAACCAAAAACCTTTAGTGAAATTAAAAGTTAGCTCTAATTGATAAAGTTTATCTTTGTGTAGTCAAAATCTCAGACTCTTCTAGATGTCATTGGTTTGACCGCCCTCTAGTTGTCTATCCGACCTACACTCACATGCTGGTTCGATCGGTGACTTACCATCGGTTCGACCACCACTAATATACTGATTCGACCACATGTAACCAGAGAAAAACAATCTTGATGCAAATATCAAAAGTTGGCAAAACTCTTTAAAATGTATTAACTATATTATATCCAAATGTATCTACAAAGTGCATACAAAGCACTTATTTCTCAACTTTTGATTAAACTCGCAACACAAATCTACATCCTAATTTTTCCCTATTCCAAAAGTGATACTTTAAGACCTAAACTGCCTCTCATTTATACCCATAGGTGGCTACACAAAGATTTCGAGTCCTAAAGGGAAAAGCACTCCTAATCCCTTAGGAAATTCTCATGTACTTGTATACAACCTTTTCTTTACAAATTTGAACTCTATCATTTCAAACTCGGACTATTACCAAATTTAACTCTAATTTCCATACACATACAATCTCTCTTGTATACCATATGGTATCTTCACCTCCACATGCGTTGATCTTTAGCCTTTAGTATCTTGTGTGATCTTTCGATCATCTGGACATCAACTTCTCAAGTTGACTCCCGATCCATCATTAACAACACTACATGCAAAAATAAAGAAATCATATCTGAGCACAAGTTTTCTTCAACTTGATTCACATTAGCACACAAACAGTGTATTATTACTCATATGAAACAAATAGAAGCCTTATCCATCAAGTAATCACTGAGAAATATAAAAACAACCTAAAACCAACTCCTCTTCGGAGTATGTCGGATGGGCCAGTCCGACTGCATCCATGCCTGCAATCTGACCGGCCTCCCTAGCCTGATCCGATCACATTCACACATAACCATTTCAGACTTCTGCACGCATCCACAGTCCGACCGGCCTCCGATCCTAGTTTGACCTCATGCAGACAAAATCACTTCTTTTAAAATCAATTCAATCGTATTTTAAGCCAATTATTCATCACAAATTTTTAAATCAAGACAATGATTTCACATTCACAACAAGAAAGCCATTGACTGGATAGCAAAGTAGGTACTCGAGCTGATGGTGTTCAAAATCATGTTCCAACCTTGCACCACCGTCAAGTCACATGCTCAGGACGACTTCATCGTCGAGTGGATGGAAGTCCAAGAGGTAGCCCTGCCCGACAACCTTAAACATTGGATAATGTGATGGCTCTCTCATTAAGTTGGGCTCATGGGCTTGTGTGCTATTAACTCCTCCTAGGGCAAAAAGCTATAGTATGTTCTTTAGCTATGCTTCCTAGCTTCTAACAACATGACTGAATACAAAGCCCTAATTCACGGTCTCTGTATCACCATCTCACTCAGCATTTGACGCATGGTGGTTCGAGGAGACTCACAACTAATAGTGAATCAAGGGATGGAGGAATGATCCTATGTGGATGATAACATGCACCCGCTCGAAGGACGATGAACCGTCATGCACCACTAGCACACAACTCCCTCAAGCTTAATGGTGAGAGGAGTCCTAGAACCCATGTGATCTCAATGGTTACATAATATATAAGGTGCATTTTAGGTTTGACGTCATTAACCACAACACTTCAGCATTGAGCAATAGTGTACAGATCCAAACCATGACTAGATGCCACTCTACTTGGGTCACCTAATCCTCCAATTCAATACCCATTTGATAAATGTGATCATAATGTGATCATTTCTTGCATGGCTTTTTGATTTAGTCCTTAATTGACTAGGGTCGGTGCTAACCTTTACATAGAACCACTCAAAGCTTCCATGCCACCCTAGTCGAAATTAATTTTTTATTAGTTAATACTAGGTTTTTGCAAACATTTTTAATGTATCCTACGAGATGGCATCAATCACCTCCACTTGCGTCTCATCAATCGCTCACCCCTGAGCAATCATTACCATAGATCGCCACATTTCAACATGTAGCAAAAATAAATAATGATTGACTAATCATGACAAAGCGTTGTCAATAAATGACTAAAGATATTAAATCATATGTGGCAACAAGGTATCTGTTAACAATATCAAAGAAAGAGCTTAAGCAACTTTTAGTTTCACATTTTATAATTAGCATGTAGTTTTAGTTGAAAACAAACCATTTCACAATATAGGATTAACACACTCAAGGAGGAGGGCATAGTGACTTGCCTTGCTCATGGTGATCTATTGATTGATTGCTCACTTAACCATGCTCAAGCCTTCTCTTTCTCACATGGTACCTCTACCTTCCTCACAAACGGCAATCTAATTGAGCGAGAAGAAGCAAATACAACAATCAATCAAACAAAACAAAGGCCAGAACCTAGGGCTAAAGCTTTCTTCTCCTATCTACCACTAGAAGACATCTAGAAGGCTTGGACACAACAAAACTAAGACAAGGCTAAGGCTTAAGCATGATGTAAGGTTATTAATAGATCACAACAATTTATTTTTTGATATATCTTTATAGTCATTTAGATATCTTCTTCCACGTACACCTTTTATTAATAAAACTGTTATTACTTCAAGTTCATAAGGTCTTTTAAGTTTATTATCCTGATATTATGTTTCTTAAGTTTACGTCTAACAATTTGCTAGCCGGGGTTAAAATTGATCATGCTCTTTGGAAAGAATTGGGGTTTTAACTTATTTTGGGATAAAGGAGTGTTACTGACAATATTTTAGTAATGTGTCTTGATTGGGTTTATACTCATGTGAGTATAGAGCAATTTGTAAACTATTCAAATTGTTAATGAACCTTTATTATATCTAATAGGTTTATGGTGACCTTCTATTTCGTTATAACCTGGTTTGGCATGTGTTGTTGTGTATATATGAATGCATTCTAGATTTTATTCTGTTTATTAAAGTTACACTGATGGATTGACGATAATATTCCTTAGTTAGGGCAATTTATTTGATCTTAAATCAATTTAGGGTATGATCTTATTTATTTTACCTATATGAGCATGTTCATGATCTAAAGGTTTTGCTTGGTTTCTTCAAGTTAGATCAACCGATTAGTGGTCATATTTTTCAAGCAATGTTATTTAGTTGATTTATATCAATTTTGTTTGTCCATTTTGTTTATATATGTATCATAAGGTATGTTGTTGCATTAGCCACCTATGATTCATTAGGTAATTTAACTTGCTTTAGGTTTTTTCAGATCAATAGTCGTATAGAACATTTATTTGTTACGTTCAAGATTAAATGTGTACAAGAGCTAACCTTATATATGATTAAAATTGTTTTAATACATTATTTATATCTTTAACACAACTTGAATTTTATGGTTCATCCATGTTTCATGTTTTAGGGTTAAAAATATTGGTTATTGTATTTTAGAGTCATTAATATTATTATTTGGACTTACAAGAGGCAATTTTTAGTGTTGCCATTTATTAACCAATTTTGTTTACTTGCAAAATGTGCTTAAAATATACTTGTGGCAATATTTAAATTTGTTCCAACATGTAGAGCTTGAATTTACAAAATTTTAGAATCAAGTTTCACTCGGAGTTTATTTGAATTGTTATGAATTTATAAAGATAAATTCATAATTTTCTTCACTGAAATAATCTATAGTGTGTTTCACATTTTATTTCCATAATTATTTTTTTAAGACCAAGTTTGTGCTACTCACAAGTGGGGCCTAGGTCAATCTTGATCCAGTCAATATTGACCATCAAATAGCCTAGGGCCCACATGTGAGTGACCGAGAGTTTCAAATAAGTTTTAATTAGATTTTCTTATGGATCTAGTCCCACATGTCATCGAAACATGTTAAATCTATCATTAACTTAATTACCTTCATTAGCTTTTTAACCAAAACTTTTACCGAGAGGACCTACATGTCAATCTCCCTTCTCTCCTCTCCAACTCTTTCCCTTCTTTCTTCTCTCTTCTCTCTTCTACTCTCTCTCTTTCTCAATGCATCAGTGCTAGGGCTATAGTGCGCGATAACTAGCTAGGCTAGCGCCCGGTGCAGCCGGCCAAGGATGGCTCTCAAGGGTTTTGTCTTCTTGTGGGTGGTGATAGGCAACATGCGAAAGTTGCACGAGGGCAACACGGTGGTTAAATAGGAACACCTGGTTTGAGCTCAGTGTTTCAAATATCCACTTGTGATCGTTCAGGATTTTGATCACGCGTCGATTGACAAAACAACTTTCAATTAAAACAATAGGTTTTACATATGATTTGATACACGACAAACTATTTCAACTTTTAGGACCCTATAGGCCAAACTTCTACTAATCTTTTCACAAAAGGAAGATTCAAACTAAATAAAAACCAACTATAACACCATAGGAGAAAGCTCGAGTGTAGACTAACAATAGAAAAACTCTTCGGCATTGAAGATCTCATCACTTGCTAGGGCTTCTTCTTAAAGTTGATCTTCTATATGTTAAATTATTCAAGAGTGAGTATTTTTGTACTCAGCAAGACACATTATAAACATGTTTATAAAAATGAGATGAATGTAAATGCCTTAATGATGCAAAGATTTTATATCATGATCATTATTTTATGTGTAAAGCATAGAAATAAAAGGAGTGTAAAGGTAACAATAAATCACCATTATACTTGCCAAAATTTTATGCTTAAAACTACTTATACGAAAAGAATAGGAATCACCCATATGACATAACTCCAAAATGGAAGTACAACACATTCGAATAATTTAAATTTCACCTTTGCAGAGAATGTATAGCTTGACCCACATGATATAATGAACTGATCAGGATTGAGATACCATAGCCTTTTGAATGTCTCACTTACTACTAGTTACTATATAATGGGGTATTGACCCATCATATTAGTCAAACTCTTGCTAGGCCTAAGCAAGGTTAGCTTCATTATCATACTTTCATGAGGCCCAATTTTGTGAAAACATGCCAACCATACTCTATACACATATCCACTCCAAAATTGATCCTAGTAAGTCAACCCACAATCTTTCATACAGTGGGACAATGTACTAAACTAAGCCCAATTACTCAGTCATGTGGATGGACATGAACTATGTCATTTTCCATGGTATAAGGAAGTTATTTATAATCTAAAAACATCATAGATTCATATATTCAAACTTCACATATTCATAATCTCTAGCATTCATAATCTCCAACTCAAAATGCCCACTTTTCACCAGATTCCTAAACTTGTAAAAGTATTTTAGAAGAGGAAAACACATAAAATGATTTTTCATGCTTCTTAATATATTCTCATGTGGTGATGATGAAAAGGAGAAAACTATCAATTTAAGCTACTACAATGTTATTATGAAATATGAAAATCTAACATGAAATGCTAAAAGAACAAAATATGATGTTGGTAATTAAATTACTAAAGGAAACATGATATGATTACTTTATGCATGAAATAAATATGAAGGTTTTCTATCATTTTATTTGATCAAAACATTAGTTGTTTCTTTCACATGTAAAACTAAATAATTAATTAAATGGATGATAATCCATCTGATGAAAAGAAGCTGATGGTGATTAATTTATGAATTAAGTTAAATATGAAGTTTCTATTAATTTTTCTATATGGTCAACATTTTAATTGTCTTGCCTTGTGCATCAAGATTTCATGTAGCTTAAGTGTAGCCATGTAGGTCCATGTTAGCTCGTGGGGACTTGGTAGGATTTTCTGAATTGACTATAGTACGTATAAAAAAAGATAGTAGATAAAGCCTAGAGAAATACTACAAATAAACAATAAAACAAGAAAATACATGAAATTAAAGCAAAAACAGAGGAAAAGAAATATGTCAATATAAATTTGAATTTGGAAATAAAGAGGTTTTGGTTTGTAGATTTTGGAATTTTAATAAATCTGTGAAAAATAGAAATTAGTTGTGTGGGACCTATTTATTGGGTTTATTGTACAGCTGATGCTAGAGTTGGGTAGCATGACTACAAGATCTTTGGGCATGCCAATGTTAAGGTTGGAAAGTACAACTGCTAAATGTTTGCTCTTCTAGTCAATGCTATAGTCAAGTAGCACAATGATTGAGAATTTGGAAGTTTATTCGTGTTTCATGGGTAAAGAAGTGTTACTCCACAACTGTAAGTGACGGCAAAGTGGCTAGGATCGCACAGAGCTTGAAAACTAGTCTGTGGCATGTTGTGAAGCCTGAGACAAAGAATAAAGCTTCGACCACTATATGTAAGGCATGAGGTGTAAGAAGCAACACTTCGACCCTAAGAAAGGTTATATGTCGGACTCTACAATCTTCGGTTTGACGTCGAGGCATTTAGACCACAAACGTCCCTATGGAGGGCCTAGAGTTCCCATAGCAGCTATATAGTGGCTATAGGTATAAAGGTAATATTCAAAAATTTTACATTGAAATTTAAACTCAAAATCTGTTTAAATAAATCAAAGAAATTTAAATTCAAAAGAAAATTTAAATAAAAATTTTAAAATAGGAAAATTGGTATGAAAATAAAGGTTTTGAATTTAGGAAAATTTATAATCAAATTTTATTGAAATATGATTTAAAATGAGGGATAAATGGGCTTTTGAAAATATGAATTTGAATTAAATCAAATAAAGGTGGGAAGTTACTATGTGGCGGGTTCGGGTGAGTTGGTCGAGTCGGACCAGGAGGGAACAGTACGTGGGCACTGTGTTCCCTTCTTTCTCCTTGGTCAGGCCGAGCAGGCAGAGGGAGGGCGAGCACAGGTGTCGGCACCCCGATGGCAGAACGGCGGCGACGGCGACGTCTGGTTCCGTTCCCGTGCACGGCACGAGGGAATAAGGTGACGGTCGGCGTGGGGAGCAAAGTGAATGGCCAAAACACCGGCGGGAAAGCTCAGTCCCGGGAAGAGAGAGTGTGCTCCGGTAATGGCTTGATGTGGGATCAGAGAGAGAGAGGGAAAAGTGAAGAAATGGACTCGCCGGAGTGAGTTAGTGGTGGTGGAGAGCGGAAGGAGAAGGACCTCCGGCGGAGGAGATCGACTGGCGGCTAGAACCTTGATGGGGCTTGAGCTCGAACCTTGAGCTATGATTATGGAGGAAGGAAGGGATGGTGATGGAAGGAAGGGGGTCTCTGGCTTTTATAAGGGTCGAATGGCGGTTTGAAGAAGAGATTGATGTCAGCACGGCGGCGGCTCCGAGCGTCAGGCTTCGATTGGGCGGTGATGGTGGTTCGTCTTGATGAAGATGGCTTGCTGGCGTCGTCAGGGTGAAGAGGACGGTGGCGTGGCTAGCTTGGGGCAGCGGCAAAGCGGCGGCGGCGTGCTCACGGCGTCGGCGCAGAGAGGTCGTGGCCGCAGCTAGGCCGCGCGCACAACATGGGCCGAAGTCAGTCGAGGAAGGAGGAGAAATGGAGGGAGTGAAGAATAATGGGCCGACTGGAAGTGGTTTCGGCCTAAAGGAATAGTAGACTTTATAATTTTTGAAGGAATTATTTGAATGGGATTTAAAAGAGGTGCAATTCAAAAGAATTTATGGGGATACTATTTGAATTTTAAGAATAGGTTTGAATGAGGTTTCATGGGAGTTTTGTATGGATGAATATAAATGGGGTTTGACGGGAATAGATTACAACGGAATGAATTAGGGGTCT
This sequence comes from Oryza coarctata, assembly GCA_030770085.1. NCBI lineage: Eukaryota > Viridiplantae > Streptophyta > Magnoliopsida > Poales > Poaceae > Oryza > Oryza coarctata. The sequence goes on from CM061471.1 coordinate 16,183,937, forward strand.
ATTGGTGATTTTATTTAGGATTTTTGGTGTAAAGGAAAAGTATTTGGATAAATATTTGAATTTGGAGGAGTCTTTGGTAGAAGGACTTTAGAATATCTATGGAGGCAAAAAATTAAGAAATTTAGGTTATGAAAATTAAATAGAATGAGAAAGGGTATTTATTAGGAAGGGTATTATATGGAAGGACTTAAACAAGGGGGCATAGATGTTTGACTTTAGAACATTTTTGAGGGTAAGATTTAATCCATGGTGGGTTTAGAAGAAAGAAACAAGAGCACAGGATAGTTAAGTAATGAATGATAATGTAGTGAGAAAAGTTACAATGGGGAATTTCGATTTTGTTAGAATAAAACTTATGTGCCTAATTCCATTTCATGCATGTGCATAGTTTGATTTGAGTCATCATGCATGAGCTCACCATATTATGTGGGAGTCATGCATTGTAAATTGAGGGAATCTCCGAGGATAGCTCGTGGTGCCAGTGTCGCACACCACGATCACCGCAAACAGTCGCTCACCGTGATCACCACGAATGGGAGAAGCGCGTGTGCTATGGGGATGGATGCAAAGAAACGTATGGTGCAAGAATCGGTTCTGGTGGTTAATGTTGCTGTTGTATGTGCCAATCTATAAATAAGAATGAGAAGAACTATGGTAGCGCAAAATACTTTGTCGCCATGCCAGATCACGCATAGTATTCATCAGTGTTTTGTCATTCCTCTGATCCATTGCAGGTGATCTTTGAATTCCTAACAATTAGTATCAGTGCTCGATTCAAACAGTGAACTCGAGATCACGCATTAGAGGGAGTAGTAATGTCATGTCGTCGCTCATCATCTCCGGTCAAGCGCACTCCTAATGGCTTTGGCTGTCACGCCTCGGGCAGCAGCGGAGGCGACCACGAGCTGGTGATACACCGCGTGGTCAAGGAGGGTGAAGGCCTAGCGAATTACCCTCTACTGTCCAAGACAAACTACAATCACTGGCCATTCTTGATGAAGATTAAGTTGCAAGCTTGCTGCCTATGGGCGACGATTGAGCCCGACGGCATTGCTGTCAAACTGCATGAGGATCGGATGGCCCTTGATGCAATCTGCAGCGCAGTCTCACCCAAAATGATTGGGACCCTGGTGACCCAAGCATCAGCCCAGGAGGCATAGGAGTGCATCAGAATGATGTGCTCGGTAATGATCGCATCTGCAAGGCCAGTGCACAGAAGGTGCACGCGAAGTATGAGACACTCGTGTTCCGCAGCAATGAGACCGTGGAGGACTTCGCTCTACGCCTCACCACCATCGTCAACCAACTCACCATCCTCGATGACCCACAGCCTGTCAACAAGGTCATCGAGAAGTACCTCCACGTCGCGCGCCCTAGGTTCAACCAACTTGTGTTTTCAATTGAAACCCTACTCGACATCTCCATCTTGTCACTAGAAGAGGTCAATAGGAGACTCAAGGCAGCAGAGGATTCAATTCAATCCTCATATTCCCCTAACACTGGTGGCACCATGTATCTGATGGAAGCAGAGTGGCTGGAACGCTAGAAGAAGTAGCAACAAGTGGCAAAACACAGTGGAAGGGGCAGCCCAGGCAATCGCAGTAGACACCGTGGTGGCAAGGGGCGTAATGGTGGCGACGGGATGAGGAGCACGGAGTCTTCATACTCTCTACCGGACTGCAAGGATGACAAGTATTGAAATTATGGCAAATTTGGCCACTAGGCGAGAGATTGCATAAGCAAGCCTAAGCCCGAGGATCAATCCTTTGTGGCCAAAGAAGATGAGCCCACGCTGCTGCTTCTCACTGGGGAAGTGTTGACATACATGATAAAACTCAGCTGGCAGGCGGGGCTACGCCAGCACAAGCAGTGGATCAAAACCCCGTGTACGCACCAAGGGGTTTTGAATCCCAGGCTCACGCCTTTGCGAGTCACCGGCACCGTCGCCCCCAAACCTGCTGCACACCCTAATTGAGCTGGTGGAGAAGGTGTTCATGGCAGTTGATGACGCCGTGCACCGCAACCCATGAAGCTAGATCATCGACTCCGATGCCTCAAACCACATGACCAGCAGCCAAGCAATGTTCTTCGATCTCAACACTGGCATCAGTGGCAGCGTGCACCTTGGAGATGGCTCAGTTGTCCGAATTGAGGGATGCAACATGGTGTTGTTTGGCTGCAACAATGGTGACCATCACATCCTATCCAATTGTTACTATCTTCCACGGCTTGTAGCAAATATTATTAGCATCAGCTAGCTCGATGAGGCGAGCTTCGATGTTTGGGTGAAGAACGGGTTAATGCGAATCCAAGACGAGAAGATGTGGCTTCTTGCCAAAATTCGACGCAGTCTAGGCCGACTCTACGTGCTTGATATCACACTCGCACGACCGGTCTGCCTGTAGCCCGTGCCTATGATGACACCTGGCGCTGGCACGCGTGATTTGGACACACCAACTTCACCACGCTACGGAAGATGGGCCAAGAGTAGCTGGTGTAGGGACTACCACTTGTCAAGTAGGTGGAGCAGCTTTGCAAGGCCTGTTTGGTAGGCAAGCACAGCCGAAGTCTGTTCCAGTAGAAAGCAAAGCACCGTCACACCGAGCCGTTAAGGCTACTACACGACAACCTCTGCGGCCCTATCACGCCAGCAACTCTAAGTGACAACTGCTACTTTCTCCTGCTCGTCGATGACTACAGCCCTTACATGTGGGTGGCGTTGCTCCCTACCAAGGACGAGGCACCGGTGGCAATCCGTTGCATACAGGCGGCTGTAGAGAGGAAGACTGGGCATAAGCTTCGTGCTCAACGCATAGATTAAGGGAAGAATTCACCGTCGGTCACTTCCAAGAGTACTGCGCTAAGATGTGCATGAGGTGTGAACTAACGGCTCCATACTCTCCTTAGCAAAATGGCATCGTTGAGCGACGCAACCAATCTATTATGGGCACAGCGAGGAGCATGCTCAAGGCCAAGCACTTATCGGGTAAATTTTTAGGGGAGACAATCACCAATGTAGTCTACATTCTGAATAGCGTATCCTCCAAAAGTGTGGGCGGTAAGACCCCCTACGAGCTATGGAATGGTTGCACACCAGCCGTGCACCATCTTTAGACATTCGGCTGCGTCACACATGTCAAAATCACCACCTTGAATGGGAAGACACTAGATGATCGTAGCCGACCAATAATCTTAGTTGGTTATGAACCAGGCTCAAAGGCATACAAGGCCTATGATTCATTAGCACATCGAGTTCATATCTCATGCGACATTGTGTTCGACGAAGCGGCAAAATAGAGATGGCACGATGAGCACAACACTAGCGATGACATTGACTTCGTCATCGAGTACACTTCAGTGTTCCACCCTAGCATGACCTCCATGATGTGCTCAAATTTGGGGGAGCCTGCTTCACTAACCATGAGATCTTCACCACTGCCTTCACTAGGTACTGCGCCACCATGTCGAACACCTTTGGTACGCGATGTCGCGCCGGCGGCAGAATTCATGTCACCTCCAGTAGGAGTTGCGGACAACCTTGACGCGGACCACGATGACGCACCCCTTCGATTCTATAGCATTTATAATGTGCTGGGGCCAGCCACGTCACTGGGTTTCATGAATTGGGAGGTGCAGGAAGAACTGATGATGGTGAGCGGTGAAGAACCAGTGTCGTTCGCACAAGCCAAGCGGGAGTAGGCATGATGACACACTATGCTCAAGGAAATTGCTTTGATTGAAGAAAATAAGACATGACAGCTCGTTGATCTATCGGCCGGACACTGGTCGATAGGCATCAAGTGGATGTACAAGCTGAAGAAGAATGCTCAGGGCGTCATTGCCAAGCCCATGCCGTGCCTGTTTGCAAAGGGGTATATGCAGCATGTCGGAGTGGACTTCGACGAGGTGTTTGCTTTGGTCGCTCGGTTCGACTCTGTTCGGCTACTGCTTGCCCTCGCCGCGCAGGAAGGATGGATGGTTGTCACCGCTAAAAAATCCCGCGACCGGGAGGGACGGCGGCTCGGTCACGCGAAGGCCTGGGAGGTCTGCTTAGCTCCAGTGTAGGTCCTTAAGCATTGAGGTTCACGGGCGTGCCAGTCAATTTGACCCTGCAATTGACAAGGAAGTGAGACAAGCGAATCCGATACAGGCGCTCGCTATCGGCTGGCTGCCGATAGGATTGGGATGCTCTTCGATCGACTGAGGAGCCGATGTGGACAGGTGTCGACAAGGGGTCGACCGCAGAGCCGATGGAGGAACCAGGGTGTGCTCAGAGGATAGCGAGGCACACGGGATCCCTCCAGACAGCCAAACAGTGATTCATCGGCTGGACAAACCGATGCAGGCACATGAGGCTTGGGCAAGGACTAGTATAAGAAGGCACAGATTGCAAAGCCGATGCCGCTCCGAATATGACAGCACGAGACCTGTCGCCCGCCGTGGCAGCGCCATCAACACCGAACCTCGAAGATCGAATCTAACCGAGACAGTACGAGGCTAGGGCCAGCGGCGATGATATGGAGGACGCCGGATCGGCTATGCCGTAGCAAGGATAGGAACGAACCCATCGGCTTGCTGAGCCGATAAGGGGACGCCTCTCTGAAGGCGGGCGCGTATCGGCTGGGGGACCGATACGTTTGGTGTTACGCGTCGTGGAACGCCTCTAAAGGCTGATACGTATCGGCCGAGGGGCCGATGCGCTGTGCGTGAAGCTCAGAGCATGGATAACTCATCGGCTAGCACTCCGATGATACGCCGTGCAGAATACTATAGGCCTAAAGCTCGATCTACCGTCGGTAGCCCCGTAGGTCAGACCTAACCGATGCAGCACGAAACTAACGATGACAGAGGGAGCTTAACGGGCCGATAGGTCTAGCACGGACGTGATGCGATACATCCGATCGGCCTAAGAGATCGGACCTAACTGATGCAGCCTCAGACAGAGCAGGACATATCGGGATGGTGGCGGGACTTACCCCTTCGCCGGAGATCGGACTTAACCGATGCAGCCCCACGTCGAGAGCCAGAACCCATCGGTAAAACCTAGATGAACTAGGCTGGCGATGCGCCAAATTTGTATATGATCGAGAGATATCTTACATGTTTTCAGGGGGTCTATATTTATACCCTGGATTTACAGACAGAGTCCGACGCGTCTACGACCATCAAACATTATTTCCTATTAAGAACAAAGGAAAATATTCCTAAAGAAGTTAACTAACCAGCTAAACCTTCCTAATTAAGTAAGGTTACAATTTACAAAAACAAACATCCTGCCGTGGAGTCCACGGCTCTTTCGCAAACCCGGTTTCATCTGAATAATCTTCTAATTTGTAACCGAGTCTTCCTTTGCTGCACCTGATCGGCTTCTCCACTGTAACTATCGGACCTTCTTTTAGTCAAGTTCTCTCGGGCATCTCGGACCTAATCCCGATTGGACAATCCCATGTCTTCAAGCCGATCCAATTTTCTACTAATCTAATCGGCTTTTCTATAGTTCTCCATCGGCTTTATCTCATTATCTCCATCGGCCGATGACTGTATTAAACCCTCCATCAGACCTCTCAGCCGATCGACTTTAGCTCCATCGGACCTTTCAGCCGATCGGCTTCAGTACCATCGAATCGTCCAGATTTTGGCGTTAACAATGGTACATCACATGGATGTGAAGTTGGTGTTTCTCGATGGAGAGCTCATCGAGGAAGTTTATGTCGTCCAGCCACCTAGGTTTGAGGTTGATGGGGGAAAACAAGGTATACAGGCTTGACAAAGTGTTGTGCGGGCTTTGCCAAGCACCAAGGGATTGGAACACCAAGCTCGACGCCACCCTAAAGAAGATTGGCTTCAAGCAGAGCGCGCTGGAACATGGGTTGTATGCGTGCGGTGATGATGGTGGGAGGTTGCTGGTAGGTGTGTACATCAATGACTTGGTAATCGTCGGCGGTGACGGTAATGTGATTAACAGGTTCAAGAGGCAGATGATGGATGAATTCAAGATGAGCGACCTCGACTCACTAAGTTTCTATTTGGAAATTGAGGTGCATCAGGAGGCCAGCATTATCACGTTGAATCAAGTGGCAAACGCATCGCGGATTGTGGAGAAAGCAAGGCTTATGGGTTGCAACTCCTATGCCACACCCATGGAGCCCTGGCTGAGACTCAGCAAAGAAAGCACAGCGTTGCCGATCGATACCACCGAGTATAGAAGTCTAGTGGGCAATCTACGCTACCTGGTGAACATCAAGCCTGATCTTGCGTCCGTCGTTGACTATGTGAGTCGTATCATGGAGAAGCCCACAGACGAACACCTAGCGATGATGAAGCGTATCATCCAGTATGTGGTAGGCACAATCCACCATGGATGCCGCTACACCAAAGAAGGAGAGAAGAAGCTGTAAGGCTATAGCAATAGTGACATGGCTAGGGATATTCAGACTCACAGGAGCACCACAGGTGTGTTATATTTTCTCAGCAAGAACCTGGTCAGCTGGCAATCTTAGAAACAAAGAGTTGTAACATGCTACTTCTATGAATCAGAGTACATCATAGCAACAGTTGGTTGCTAGTGCATTTGGCTTGCCTGGCTCCTCAGCGATCTCAAGAATATTGCACCTAAAGTCGTTGATCTCAGGGAAGATAACCAATCCGCTCTACCCTTATGAGGAACCCTATTTTTCATGATAGAGTGAGCACATTTAGACAGAATTTCATTTCATCTGTGAAGCTGTGGAAAGTAGGGAGATCAAATTGGAGTTCATCAATACTGGGGGGCAACTTGCTAACATCCTAACGAAAGCACTACCACGAACAAGATTCCAGAAGCTGCGAGACAAAATTGGTATGATTTCAATCAGTTAGGCACATCAAATTTAGGGGAAGATTTGTTAGAATAAAACTTGTGTGCCTAATTTCATTTCCTGCGTTTGCATAGTTTGATTTGGGTCATCATGCATGAGCTCACCAAATTCACCGAATTATGTGAGAATCGTGCATTGTAAGTTGAGGGAATTACCAAGGATAGCTTGGGGTGCCCGCATCGCTCGCCACGATCGCCATGAACGGGTGAAGTGTGTGCGCTGTGGGGATGGACGCAGAGAAACGCATGTCACAAGAATCGATTCCGGCGGTTAATGTTTCTGTTGTATGCATCGATCTATAAAAAGAAAGAAGAACTGAAAAGCTTCAAGGATCAATAGACAGCGCAAAATACTCTGTTTTCTATCACCGTGCCGGATCGCACACAATATTCATCACTGTTTTGTTGTTCGTCCCATCCATTGCAGGTGATCTTCGGATTCCTAACAGATTTTCAGCTTATTCAAAAGTAAAAATAAAAGGGAATTAAAATGGAGGGATTTAAGAGGAATTGGCTAAGAATTTGGGTTGAAGAGTTTCATATAGGAATTAGGAATTTATGTGAATGTAGAACCTAAAGGAATTTAGGTCATGGGAATTTAATAAGAAAGAGATGTGCTAATAGAATAGGGTTTTTAAAAATAAATTGAGAGGTTTATAAAATTGAAAAGAAATTTGAATGGAGAATTTGAATTGGAAAAAATACTCGATGAAATTTTGGCTAAAGATAATAAATAGAAAGATAAAAGTAAACAAGATTGCTCCACTTTTAATAAAAATCAAGAAGAGCTAAGTTAAAACTTTTTGCAAAAAACTTTTCCTTCAAAATTTGAGTATGTTACAGGATAGGCGGCGGTGGGGAGCTCGGGTGCTGGGAGTTCCGGCGAAGTGGCGACCGCTCGGTGGACTGGAGGCCAGCGATGGGATTCTGGGGGCTCTAGGATATTACTGAAATCATCTCGGTGACTGGCAGTGGCTGCGGCGGTCGCTCAGTGGCACTGAGGCCGGGTGCAGCGGCGCGGTCGCTCAGAAGGGAAAGGGTGCCAGTGAACTAGGGTTCTACGAGGCCATGCGATGAATCGGGGAGCACTACCGCGTCGAGGGGGTTCCAGTTTTAGCCTTTCCTGGCCACTGCTTGGCCCGGGGTGGCTGGTCACCGCGGCTGGTTGCGCAGGCAGCGAGAGCAGGCGGCGGCAGCGCTCCGGTGGGGAATCGGTTGAAATTGGCCTGGCTTCCTGGGAGGGTGAATAGGGTGGAGGCGAGGCGGTTTGTCGTGGTTTGGCCGACTCGCGAAGAAAGGTCATTCGTGGTTTCGGTCATGCGCGAGCGGAGCGGGTTCTCACTGAGCGTGCAGGCTAGGCGGAAGAGGGCACTAGCTGTGGCAGTGCCAACGGAGAAGCTAAGCTCCAGGCAGGCTATTAGACTCCTAGAGACACATGCCGGTGAGGGGGCTCGACTTGGCTTGCCCAGACAGCGGACGGCGGCAAGCGCCGCCGCGGCGTAAAGACCGTGTCGTGGCGGTCCGTACACAGCACGGCGGCACGTCATGTACGACGGTGCCAGCAAGTCGACGGGCAAACAAACTAGCGCAAAACAACTAGGGGGAACGGAGGGATTGGATGGCACGGGTGCTCGCCGTGCGGTAGCCGGGGAGCGGCACACCGAGGCGGAGTCCGGTACGTCGACGGGCGGCGAGGTTCCGGTCAGGGACGGTCGAGCTCACGGTTTGTCCTCGCGTCCCTGGTGGTAGCAGGACATCGAGGTTTGCGCTTGGTTCGTCCTTCGTCCACGGCAGCGGCGTCGTTGCTCTCGCGAGCACACGGACTGCTCACACTTCCTTACTTCGGCACCGGTCCGAGGGGTACTGCAGCGAGGAGGGTTGGTGCGAGGGGCGGCGTAACAGCTTCGCGCCTCTGCCCCCGGTCATGGCCTGTGCCAGGAAGGGGAAAGAGAGCGGCGATGCGAGGTCGAGGAGTCGTGGGTTGCGAGCTCGACGGCGAGACGGAGGGAAGCGCGCGGGAAAAGAGGGTCAGCTAGTTCGTGCGGAGCGTTTTATGGGCGCAGCGCGCTTCTTGCTGGCTTGCCATGGAAGCGAGGGGACGGCGAGGTCACGGAAGTTGTAGATCTCCATTATAGCGGCATGGCTTCGTCCATGGCCGCCTGTGGATTGCGCAAGCGAGTACGGCGCCCGGGGCAAGTGGATGGGCGGCGGGCGAGGTGGCGCAGCGAGCGAGGTTGGCCGGTGGGGGATCGTGTCGTCGCTGCTTCGGGTGGGGCCACCTTGGCCGCTTGATTCACAGAGGAAAAGGCGTCGAAGGTGTGGCTGACGCTAGGGCGTACAGCGGACGCCTAAGTCGTCACTGTGGGCCCGATGCTTCAAAGCTTATGTCTACATGATCTGTTACTAGCTTGAATCAGTTTTCACAAGCAGTGTTCAGACTCCTAAGGCTTTCGCCTTTACAAGCTGAGAAGGATGGTTTTATATTCCATGTTATTTGTTATTGGGAACTGAAGGCGTGCTGCATACTGCACCACCGTGCCAGCCGGCAATTTGAGGATCATGGCTGCCTCGGTGCCCAAATGTGATATTGACTCATCTGAGAATATTGTCCAGTTCGCCTGTGGGCACTTCAACCTCAATTGTCGAAGTCCATTTTATGACAAAATCTATTTAAACTATGTTTTTACCGTTGTTGTCATCACAAAGTGGAGGTCGAGCAGTAATAGGTCGGCTGCCTATTTTGCTAGGCGTCTAGTAATCTCCTTCTAAAGTACTTTACATATTATGATGGGACGATGATCTTGTGAACTTAATTTAGCTTTCTAGAGGTCATGACCAGTGCGTATGCCAATTTATCTTGATTGAGCAATTGTTTGGATTGAGCTTGACAACTGCAATCCTGAGGTTGCAGATGGTTTCTTATAGGTCTATGGTGTAAGCTTAACAATGTCATTCACATAGGCTTTAACATTTCAACCAATTTGGATAGGCGAGCTAAAGTAGCCCCGGCGTTTCTTAACCCAAATAGGATCCGCACATAGCATAAGGTGCCTAACGTTATTATAAAAGACATCTTTTCTTGATCTTCGCTCACCATTAAGACTTGGTGGTACCTCGAATAAGCATCAATGAAGCTCATCAGTTCACATCCCACAATGGAGTCGACAAGCTAATCGATCCTAGAAGAGGGAAGTTGTCCTTTAGACAAGCCATGTTCAAGTTGGTGAAATCAATGCAAATTCACCATTTGTTGTTTGACTTCTTTACCAACACCGGGTTCACCAACCATTCTAAGTGCTCCACTTCTCACATTACTCCATAAATGCAGCAATTTCTTGACTTCATCTTTGTCGCCTCTTGCCTATCAAGCGATATTTTGCGAAGCTTTTGCTTTCTAGGCTTTGCCTCAAGCTTCACCGCCAGGTGTCCTTAGGGCCAAAAGTTATAAGGGTTTGGCAGTATAGCAGTGGCTTAGTCCGGGGCATGCCGCAATGTGACTTACATCCCTTTCATGAGCCTTCTTCCACCTCTTCGATGCCAAGCCTTTGGTTGAGCCCATGGTTATCATAGTTATCACTCTGCACTGACCATCTAGAGCGACTTTGATTTGCATAGGCTTTCTCTGGCTCTGCTTGTGCCTTGCCCTTTTCATGCCCTTGCTAGCTTAATGATGGCGTTGGCTCTTGCTTGGGCTACTGCACGTTCCTGTACTGCTCTTTGGTGTGTAAAGCTTTGCTATGGAATATGTAGAACTTGTCGTTTTTACACTTCTTTCTTTGGGAGAAGAACCATTTGCCCCTGGTTGACTTGCTTAAAAACTTTTATATAGTGCATGTACCTCTTTAGCTATTATTATTTGCTTACCTCTGTCATTTTGGAATCATTTCCACGATTGTTGCTGTGGCGACAACTGAGCATGGATGTTTTGTCTCGCCACTTCAATAACATGTTGCTCGCCCGTGCTCTAGCTTTGCCTTACAGCTTAGTTGAATTTTGCTTGGATTTCATCTATTCTTTTGTATCTTCTTCTCCACGTGCATAATCTTTGATTATGCAGAAGAGGTGGTCGAGCATCTTTGGTTGCTACCTTGTGATTTTTTTAGTTAACGCCCCTGTGCGAAGCACATCTAAAGTCACTGAAGTTTCAGTTATATCTTGAACTTGATATCTTGCTTGGGAGAATCTTTAGACAAATTCTCAGGTTGAACCCCCCTCTCGGTTTTTGCTAGATGTCAAAGAGCACTTGTTGTGTTTTCAGCTCTTCATATGTTCCTCTAAAGTTGGTGATAAATACATCATGCAATTGTTCCCATGAGTAGATGTTGCTTGGTGGCAGGTTGAAATACCATGATCTAACGAAGCCATCTATAGCTAGATGTATGACCTTTGCCTCCGTGTTCTCATCGCCATGCACTAGTTCAATTGCCAACTCATAGATAAATAGGAATTCACATAGATCAGAATCTTCTACTTACTTGGCGATTGCTAGGTTCTTGAATTATGCTGGGATGGGGTGGTTTCGTAGCCCCAAGCTTATTAATAGTTTCTTTTCGTTGTCAATGTTTGACAGTTGTCCCTGATGCACCTAAAGCGTTAGGCTTGGATACAACGATGCGAATGGCAACATCGGTACTTGAACTTGTCCTTGAGTTGGCTAAAAGCTACCACTTGTGGCTACAATGCCGATTGTGGCTGTGTTGCTACACCGGCCTAAGCTACTTACACCATTGGATTGGTTGGTGAAGGTACATAGAATTGTGGGCAAAGCCTGTGTGAAATTGTTGCTTCCACCGTTGTTTGTGGACATGCAGTCAATCCTTACTTGGTCCTCCGACGATTGGTATTGCCAAAGGTGGGGCTATTAACGTTAGTAGCTATTGATTTTGGAGGAGTCTAGCATTTAGCTATTGAAGAAAACAAAAACTCGAGACTATGCCTATAAGATCGTCACCTGGTCCAGCCTAAACTACGGCGTAGCTTGGACGTCGAGATCGTACATCAAAGCATGAGGTATTGGAGTTATATTCAACACTTACGGCTAGGTTGGGAGAGTCTACACCTGTAATACAACGGGTGGCCCTACCTAGGCCTGAGGGTGGACTTAAGCTACTAATGGTGGCAGTGGCTGTTATTTTTTTTCACAAGAAACAGTAAGAGACTCCTCTATCGTGTATTAATTTTCATATATATGGTTTATCTACATAGCGTTACATAGCACAAAACTTGCATAGAGTTATGATTGAAGGAAATATTTGTTAACATCATTAAGCCTAAGTAAATGTAGACTTAAATTCTCCTTAAGAGCTGCACGCCATGAAGAGATCGATGGTTGGATATTATTGAAGATGAGATTGTTCCTCTGTTTCCAAATATTCCAGACTGCAAGAATGGAACTTTGGGCTAAATTCTTAGGTAAAAGGCTGAGGGTGACTTGGGCACGCTTGTTTTGTAAGTTACATCTAGTTCATATCTTCTTCTAAAAAAACAAAATCTCCAAAATCAACTACCGATAGTTGTGTTGATTGAATTTCACGCACATATCGCTAACGAAGAGCATTGGTTGGTTGATAGAGACATAAGGGTATGACTTAGGGATGTAGATCATGGGGATACACTAAATCAAGCTTCCCAAGCTGGAGAATAAGAGTAAAATAGAGTCTAAGTGACAAAAAAAGGTAATAATAGAAATTAATAAATGTAAAAATATTGACCGAAGGATCCATCGTAAAGCTTCTTTAAGAAAATGAGGTCCAACAAAAATTCACTAATAACTGTATGTTTAAGTTGAAAATATTGTGTTTGTTAAAAAAAACACTTGTTTATGGAAGGTATTGTTCAGAAGGAAAAATAATTTTGGGTAAAATTTTTACACTTCATATAAAAGATAAGATTGGGTGATGAGATTAAAAAAGTCTTCTAAATTAATTCTAAAATTAGGTTCAACAATTCAAAATTTCATACGCCCTTGTTGGTTAACCGGTCAGAACTTGATATGCCAATTCAGATGTTCAAAGTTCGTATTAAAAGCTTGACGTCGACGGGAACAGCATTTCGTACAACACTGTTTTAAGAAGTAATTTCTCCTGACCTTCTAGAAGGAGCGTAGAGGCATATTATGTCTTCTTGATGCCCCTAGCCCCAGTTATCCCAGTACACCTCACCATGTTATCTGTAGACGCCGAGTAGCTAGCGAAGGGGCCCCATCAGCCACAGGCCATGGTTGGTTTGGACACCGAGACCGATCGGTCCGCCCGGTCCCCGTCCAGGTCAAGGACGCCCCGGAGCAACAGTACGTGGACCTGGCGATCGATCGTGCACAGCAACATGAAGGCTGGCTGGCTAGCTAGCTCGTGCCGTGAACCTGGACACGCGAGACCCATCAACACCAAATTTTGCCTTGGAGACCATCGATCGCCTCTCCGGTAAGACGAGATATGATGACAACCTGACAAAAGATAAAACGGTGGCGATTGAGTTTGATCGATTGTCCGTATGGTCGAGGTGTGCTGTGTGGTGGAGGGGTAGTGCTTGCCTCGGGCGATCGATGCACGTGCAGGGGGAATTGGCTCCTCTGGCGTCCGTGAGGCACGTCAGGGAGTAACGTAGCCTACACATCCACCGTCCAAATTAATCCAACGGCTTATATCTCATCTCTACATATTACATTCTCTGCCTTATTTTTGGCGTCTCACCGCCTCCGAGTCCATGCAATCTGACCATCTTGCTCTTGCTTTTTTGTTCACCTTGCAGATTCGGTGCTCTTATAGAGTTGTCTGAATCAAGAAGGTGATCGTACTTCTCTCTGATGGAGGAGATCGCTGGTACAAGCCATCCCTCGTTGGAGCATTGATGCGAAGGAGCAGCAGCCGCCGTCCGTGGCTACCTCGAAAGTAGTAGAAGCAGCCATTGGTTTCGGATACTAGTGATAGGAAGATGGCGCCGACGATGGCACTGGCTAAGTTGTGGTTGGCGTTGTCGTGGAGGCACGTTAGGGATTTCACCAAGCCAAAGAAAAGCTGGCAAGAAATCAGTGGCTCCCACTACCGTGGCCATCGTCGACACGTGGAAGAAGAACTACAGAGGTATCTTTACAGGACTATAACCGTTTCCTAAAGCCTTGGCAATAAAAAAAGAAGATAATAAATCTATATAGTATGTAGAGATAAGAGATGGGCCGTTGGATTAATTTGTATGGTAGATGTGTGGGCTACGTTATGGCCTGACGTACCTGTTGCATGTCAGAGGAGCTGGTTCCATGCGGGGACGGCCCGGTTAGGTGGCAGTTGGAGTCGGGAAGTCGGTGGTTAGACTTGCCATTGCATTGTACGTATCTCTTCCATCTACATGTCGTATTTTATAAAATATAATTGACAAAAGTAACTTTCAGCAAAGCCATTGTACGAACAATATGTTTTAGAAATACATCATCGTTAAGTTTCAGTTTATTCCACCCCCATCACACCTATTACATTTTTTAGAAATATCTAAACTACCCTCACTACAAACTATACCTATTCTCACCTTTTTACCCATCCCATTAAAGAAAAATCCAACAAAAAGAAGAAAACCTTGCCCTAGTCTCGAACCAGTGTTGGATCCTGGTGGTGACATGGCATTCTCTAGCAGTGACGGCGGTGGTCGGACAAATCCGAGTGACGGCATGACCCTCCTAGGCATTGATGGCAACCAGAGGGAGGGGGCAAATCCAAGTAGTGACACACTGGTCTCTCGACCGGGGCAACGTCGGCATGGGTCGCCTCGTCGAGGCTATGTTGGGCGGCGGCACGAGAGCCCTAGGTGGTGACATGGGAGCCCTAGGCTATGATACTCGCTTCTTTCTTTATCCTTCAATATTGAAAAGATCTACAAGAACTTTAAGACACAAGGTTGGCGTTGAGAGGAATAAGAAGGGCAAGGACAAAGCATATACCAAAGGACAGAAAAAATACTCTATCTATAAAAACTATGGATATAGATGAAAATATTACAAAGAAGTAGATCCAAATGCCAAAGAGGCATATGCTTTAGTGGCAAAACAAAGGTGAATATAATTTCCATACTTTCCTCAAGTTGATTTCTTTTGCCATCAGCTAATATCACTAATTTTCAATTTTTTCTATAGAAAACTGAAAAAGAAATCAAAATCTACTTCTAATGCCACTAAAAATAGTGATCCTGCCACTATGTAAAGTCAAAGTCTTGGCTGGCCTATCAAGGTAAATTTTTCATCTTGCACATTGTGAATCATTTATTGCTCTTAAGTTGTAGCAGCATCGCTAAATTTACATTCTCTGATTTTAAAGACTGTTGGTGAGACAATTAGTGATATTGGAAACAATCTGCAATCCCTATCCTTACCCAAGTAATTATTTTATCCTTACTGTATCCTTGTTATTGAAACTGTATACTTACTATATCCATTATATATCTCACTAATAAAATTGAAACTTGTATAATAATTGTTTCTCTAGTTCTATGGCCATTGTCCCATTAGTACAAGCAAGGAGAAATGAGAAGAAGAAGAAAGAGAAGGATAAGGACAACAAAGATACTGTTAGCCCATCAATAAGGTCTAGAAGTAAGAAAAATAAGTCTATTAATAGGGATTAAAAGAAAAGGAGAATTATTGACTAATTTCTCTATTACCATTTTCAAGTTTGAGACAAAAATGTATGTGATATGTGCTTCTCTTTTGTAGTGCCTAGAGCTACTGTGACTTGGTAAAATACTGTATTATTGTGAAAAGAGAGTGCATGACAAGCTACTGTCTTGATGTTAGCAGTGAAAACTTGTTATGAGTTTTGAGCATAGTGATGTTCATGTGAGTTGCTTGTCTAGCTATTTGGATATTCCTTTTAATTTTGATGGTTCCTAAAATTCAATAAATTTGGACAAATTTTGGTCTAGAACTCCAAAATAAGCTCATGTATAATTGTGTTACTATTACTTATTATTACTTACGTGTTAACTGAAAATATCATAATGACTTATTTGGCAAAGTATCATACAGGCTAAGTTTGTATATGCATTATTCAGCTTTCACAAGAGCAAAATGGTCTTCACACCAAGGCTAACGGAGTATAATTGGCAGTGTTGTGACGATAATAATATTTCTAGAACAAGTTATTTTTACATTCGTACGGACGCTTATCGATAGTATTCATTAGATTTTCTCTTGCAGATGAGATGTTTAGGTTTGCTGATTTGGGTTGTACTCATATCCTCTATCGCTCTTATCGAGATAGTAGAAAACGACAGCTAAGCTCAATGGGGGAATCAGTCGTAGAGCATCGTCCGTTAGCTCGTATGGTGTGGTGCGTAGTTTTTTCCATCTTAGCGTGATACAAGATGTCCGTTGAGATTTTTATATCTATGTTTGGAACATGCAGTGGGATTTGGATCTAAAAACATATACTAGTGTGATTTTTCAAATACAGGGAGATGGAAAATGCCAATTCGTCTATCGAGTATGCTACAATTTATCTTCCTTGTCTCTCTTACCTGTTTTAGAGGGAGAAGATCTAGTGGCCAACATCTGAGGTTGACCTCAAATAGGGATGAGCTAGTAGGCCAGTATTATCCAATTAAGTGGCACTGAATTACGTATGTCAGAGCCTTGGGACAGCTAAATTGTACCCTAGCTTAAACACTGGGCCAAATATACAGAGCTACGGCAGCAGACCGTTACTACGTGTTGTCGAAGTTGGTCGAAGGACCATATATACAACTACTTTCGTTAATTATCCTATATATCTATAAATATCCCCACTAACTGCAATTAGTACTAATTTTCTTTTCTGCCGTTGCGCCACATCATCTCAAATAAATCTAACCATTGGATGGTAGTTAAACGCCTGAGATTTCTCTACTACTAGGCTCTCAAAGTCCCACGCTACCAGCTGACTCACCACCGATGCAATGGCAAGCGGTTCCCGTTCGGCAATTAACTGTTGTCCGATGGGATTCCCAGGAGATGAATAATTATTAATTAATGGATAATCAACCGTGGCTTGAACACACGTCTCTGCCATCACATCAATCAATTCATGTAAACCTAGCCTTTTTATCTGTCTGCACATTCATTTAGCCATTGATCTCCAAGCATGAAGCGGGCTTATACGATAATTGGTTTGTATTTAACCTGTGCTTGCAAGCAGTAGTGTGTAGTATCGGAATAAATAGTTTTGTTGATGTTACTTTGAAATTCTGATGTACTACAAAGTACCAATGTATTGTACATAAGAGGATAATCTAACATTCCATTCATAATTCTTCGCACTAAAACATTCATGCAAAATAGTTGGTGATCTTCAACGTTTTCCTTTCACACGGCATTAGTCCCTTCATGTACTAAACATGCTCTATTTTTTATGCACAAAGCAACTACTTTTATATGACTATACAATCAACATCTTTTTCCGTACTGACTAATTAGTACTAGACTATATATCTTGCAACTTGGTATGCCGAAGCAATATATTTTTCCCACCATACTTTCGCCAACGTTAAACTATATATCCTATAGCAACGTGTGGAAAAGAAGAAAGCTAGTTCTATTACTTCAAAAAATATTGGATGGCCGAAGTCATGTCCAAACAGCCTCTATCATTTTCTTTTAAAAAAAGAGAAAACTTCTCTCAATTGCAAATTGGACCCTCACAATAGAAGAGAATTTTAGGCTCAATATTAAAAATAAAAAAGTAACTTGTAATTTTGGAACTCATTGAATGCCACTCTACTCACCCAACTGATTTTTCGAAAAGAAATTTATATGAACACATATATCATATACTGCCACATTTGCTATCAATAGGTCAGTGTGCCCGAAAGGAGGCGGGGGCAGAGGGATTCACAACAACTGTATATCATACCAACTTGTGCATGAGTGTGCCGACACGATTGGGCATCGCCGCACGGGATCAGAGAAGGGAGAGGATGTGATTAGGTTAAGATGGTGCACATATCTCAAAGCAAAGGGTAGATCTACGTTATGCTTTCCTGTGGTGCCTGGGACAACTGGTAAAATTTGCAATTTCAATACTAATCCATAATAATCAGAGTATTAAAATGTTATATATGTGATACTAGGTATGTTGGGACATCGGATAATTTTTGTTCTAGATTTACCACTGCCTCAGAGTAATCTTGATCATCCACAAAATAACAGTCAAATTAGAAAGAAATTAGGCAACTGAACAATAGCCAATCCCATACATATTTTCTTTTTGGGAGGACATACTGCATATACGTCCCACAATTCAATACGACAGGCGGTCACTAATTTCTTTGCTTGCGCCATCATCAGTAATGTGAAATTATTAGCAAAACTCGACGTACGTACTCAAGATTCACCAAACCAATGGACTGGGCATCTGGACCATGCAAAATTTGGAGGCTATTGAAGAGAGAATTGAACTACGAATGCTGATCGGGACTTCAGGGTCTTAGGAAAGATTAAAAAAACACATAATCTCAATAAGAAAAAAAAAGATCTTTTCAGCTTTCAAGAAAGGGAAAGGCTGCGACAGGACGACGATTAAGGCGAGAAAAAAAACAAGATTTTTTTAATAAAAAAATGAGAGAGATAACGAGATGAAAGGGTAAAAGCTACTCCTACTACTAGTATAACTTGTCGTTTTCCGATGCGTATGATAAGCCAGCCCTCTAGCTAGTTTATTTCCACTTTTAAACAAAAAAGGGCACCTTTCACGAAACGCTAATGCTGGGTTAAGCACGGCGAGATGGAGTAAGAAAACTGTTTCGCCCGCGGTGTTCGCGCGCAAGTGGCCTGTGCGGTTTTCAGTTTGGTCGCCGGCCGATCCATCCAGTTGAGGGCTAGCTAATCAACTTGCGGAGCGTCTCAGCGACGAATGGATCATCTTAGGCAAATCCTTTTCTTACCATATTGTGCATTCACCTGCGCCGTACCATACCAACCGTTTTCAGTGGCAGCGTGAGTGCCCACCTGTCAGTTGCGTGTGAGAAAAATATGATGTGCCGTACGGCCCAGCGGAAGTGCCAGATGATAATAGGGGCGTTTGGTAGTGGACCACCCGTTTGTCCAGGTGCACCTAATTCGAAGTACCTGGATTTGGATAGATTCGTTGCAAGATCGATCCGATTCCGGTGCACCGCACATACTGCGATTTGTGTGGTTGTACGTGTCGTGAATTCAGATTTTAAGTATGTTGCTAATCAACACCACGACAGCAGGTAGTACTTCCACAGTCTCCAAATAATGTATTTTAAAGTATGTATAGAATTTACTATATAAATATTGTGTTAATGGCTATATTTGAAAGCTACTATTAGATTACTATACTACTATTAAATTATTATATTTTAAAACGAAAGTAAATAAGAGATACTTATCTAATATATAAATTAGTTTATTTATTGTATACACGTATATATTGTTTGGCTTTTCTATAATGTTTTTATGCTACTGATACTATTGAATTTCTCTTACGCAGTTTATTTATTATCTATATATACTACTTCATACTACTTAAGAAAACCTATGATAATGATGATAGTGAATCTGCCAATGACATACAGACCATAAGGTACAATAAATGAGGTTAGTGTACTCTTTAAGACCAGGTAGCCTACTTTTTTTTCCTTTTTAATGCAGATTTTTGTTTGAATAAAATAGAGATGAATTATTTTTTGACCAGAACTGAATTTTTTAATCTATTTTGGATAATCCGTTGTAACGCTAGAAATTTGGCTAGTAGTTCTTAAATATGATTTTTATATAAGTACTATAGCAGGAGAGTCTAATTAAAAGGAAGAAATGGCAGATGAACTTTACACTTCTCTTGAGCGAGATAACTGTGCAGCACCTTTTGTATATTTGATCCCCTCCGTAAGATCTTGACACGTTTAATCGTAATTCTTGTCTATTCCCAGAACAGTGAAGATCAAATTTCCCTTCCTATTTTCGGAGTTTGGGACACGCCGCCTTTACGCCAGGTACGATATGATGCAGGGTGCGTTCGGGATGCTAGCTGACGTTTTAAATGGAACAGAGACTTATCGTCTTACTTCTGTGTTCCAAGTAATCATCATTATTCGTGCTTTAGTTAATTGTGTGGTCCGTCTGGAGTTTCTTGCCGCAGAGATCAGGGAAAAAAAACAGCTCTGGCATAACTAGCATGCAGGCATGAAGTGCCATCATCGATCGACAATATCTCAACATCCATGCTGTCGCCGAGGTGGTCTAGTTGGATATAATGTGGACAGATACGGGTTTAATTAGCATCATCAGCTTAGCAAGTGCCAAGTGGGAGATACTCCCGAGAGACCTGCCTGCCTATAGCTGGCTGCGAATTGCGTGGTGCGTGCGCGAGCACCGATCGAGCAGGCGATCGTGGGTGTTGCCCCACTAACGTCGAGGCTCGATCGGACGGATCCCTCCCGGGCGCCGGCGGCCCCCGCTTGCCTCCTGCGCACCGCGCCCAATCGCAGACCCGCTTCCCCGGCCACAAGAAAAAAACAAAAGAAGTAAAGAAAGGGCATTGTTGCATGTGCGCTGCTACGCGCCCACCGGACGCCTCACGTCTTAAATTGGGTGTATGCATGCTTTTCACTTAATTGCGATGTTAGAATTTTTAAATCCATTGCATCGATCTTGTTCGAATAATCGAATTCCATAGGGCCGCAAGATCAATAGGCTTGTGTGAAGTGAAGATCGCTCGAGCTTAAATTAGATTTATAGCAAGGATTCATGCCTAAAATTTATAATCTTTGTGTAAAAGGAAACATAGACAATATTTCTTTCTTTATGTGCATAACACTAGGATTTAGCCATTAAATTTTGATTCCATTTTAGAGGGCACCCTTATGTTCTAGCTCTAATTCCTCCCTATTTTATTTAAGGAACAGATCTCTTGTGGTAATGTTGGAATATAATGCAGCACATTGTGGCACTATTAGAGGGTTTTGTTCTAGTTCGTGATGGTTAATCAAACTACAACTCCGTATAAGGCTTGGTCGTGTAAGATATGGACAAGGAAAAAAAAGAAAGCATTGGAGGAGAGGAAGCCAAAAGCGTTGGAGAAGAGGAAGCCAATGATATGAGAAAAGGGGAGGATGCAATCATTAGAAAAATAGGATTGGATAAGCTTAGTGGAAAAAGGGCACTTGATACGAGCGGTCAATGTTTTTAATTCATGATCATAGTTATGGTAGGGGAGTTTAACTAGTGTCATGGCTCGATCCAATGAGTTAATATGTCCATGGTAAAAGGCAACTTATGAATAGCCTCATTGATCATTACAAACCTTGTCAGTGTTAATAGAATTATCATCTACTTCATTTTTCAACTTAAATCGAAGTGTTACCTGTTTTAACCTCATATGTCACTAACACTTTTTAGCTAAAATAAGGAATAGTTCAACATAGATCAGAATAACGAATGGAGTCTAATTCTCTAGCACCATACATATATAGGATGTTTTTTTTTTGCAAGAATTCATAACTAGTTACAAGCAACTAAAGTTACTATGCCTGGAAGAGGCCAAACCATCACCTCAACTATATTTTTGTCTTAAAACTATCTTTGCCATCTACTCTCTTCGTTTTTTCGTTTTTAAATATATGATATTATTAACTTTTAAACATGATAGTTGGTCATTCGATCTATTCAAAAATTTAATAAAAATATACAAATATATAAGTCATATTGAAATTATATTTAATAATAAAATAAATCAAAATAAAATAAATAATGCTTATATTTTTTTATTAAGATGTGGCCAAATATCATATTTAAAAAACATCAATATCATATATTATAAAATAGATGTAGTAATTAATTTAGTCCCATATACATTGAACTGTTAACTGTCTAATAGTCGAGTAGCTATATACTAAAAGCTAAATCAACCATAGATTCATATATTTGCTAAGATGATAACGATCAACTTTGAACTATTTTGTCTCGTAGTAACCAACAAAATTATGTCTTTTCAGTACTACATATCTACGTATCTACGAGTAAACCAAAATAGATACAACAAAGTCGAATAGCAAGCAACAGATGTTACTTTGCTTCAGGATGAGCTGAAGCCGGAAGGTAACGATCAACTTGAGCCTTCTTCAACTAACGCTAACACGACAACACCTCAAAAGAAAGAAAGAAAGCCTAGCCGACGGGGGACAAAGCGCGGCCCACCCTTGCGTGCGAGCGCCATGTGTGCGCCAAGCAATTTACCCACTTGGCCCCGTGCCGACGTGGCGCAGCATTCCCAGCTGGATCGCGCAGAAGTAAACGCCCGCCCCCACCCCCTCCCCCAATCCCCATCTCCTCCTCCTCTCCACTCTTCTCCCTCCAATAATTCTCTCCTCTCCTCTCTCGCCTCCTCTGCACCAGCAGCAGCAGAGAGCATCATCTCCAATAATCCCCCATGCCTGCGCACCCCTCCCTGCCAAATCCCTCGCGAGGAGGAGGCGCGGGGCTGGAGGCGTAGGCGGAGCGAGCGAGAGAGGATAAACCCTTGATCCGCTCTCCCGCCTGGTTGGTGGGGATCGATGGGAGGGGAGGCACCGGAGCCGCGGCGGTTGGACCGCGCGATGAGCTTCGTCCGCGCGGGCGGCGTCCCCGAGGAGGCGCTGCACCTGGTGCTCGGGTACGTCGATGACCCACGCGACAGGGAGGCGGCGTCACTCGTGTGCCGCCGGTGGCACCGCATCGACGCGCTCACGCGGAAGCACGTCACCGTGCCCTTCTGCTACGCCGCGTCGCCCGCTCTCCTGCTAGCGCGGTTCCCGCGGCTCGAGTCGCTCGCCGTCAAGGGGAAACCCCGCGCCGCCATGTACGGGCTCATCCCCGAGAACTGGGGCGCATACGCCCGCCCCTGGGTCACCGAGCTCGCCGCGCCGCTCGAGTGCCTCAAGGCGCTCCACCTGCGCCGCATGGTCGTCACTGACGACGACCTCGCCGCGCTTGTCCGCGCCCGCGGGCACATGCTGCAGGAGCTCAAGCTCGACAAGTGCTCCGACTTCTCCACCGACGCCCTCCGCCTCGTCGCCCGCTCCTGCAGGTATTGAAATTGCTGTCCCAACTCCTTTTGGCTCTGATCTGGGAGTGAAAGAGGTAAGCTTGGATTGGGGGTTGGGAATTACCGGATTTGGGGGATAGCAACTCGGTGAAGAACTGAGCCGCTGTTTAATTGATGCCCAAAAGTGGTTTAGTGGATAGCACCGAACCAAAGCATCAATTTCCGCGAATAGAATTTTTGTCTTAACAGGGTAAGAGTTTTGCCAAAAAGTGCGTCCAAATCTGCATGGTTACAGTTCAATTGTGACTATTTAGCACTCACAAGTTAAATTTGTTTCTCTTTAGCCACTTAATTATTTTATGCTAACTCTAATTGCCATACTTTAGCTCACTGGTAATAGCGTGATGGGATCACTTCACTAACATATTGCACTAAATTTCACAGATCACTGAGAACATTATTTCTGGAGGAATGTTTAATTGCTGATAAGGGCACTGAATGGTTCCATGACCTTGCTGTCAACAATCCTGTTCTGGTAACATTGAACTTCCACATGACCGACCTCACAGTGGTGCCAGCTGACCTGGAGCTTCTTGCAAAGAACTGCAAGTCACTAATTTCATTGAAGATAAGTGACTGTGACTTTTCGGATTTAATTGGATTTTTCCGGATGGCCACATCATTGCAAGAGTTTGCTGGAGGGGCATTCATTGAGCAAGGGGAACTCACTAAGTATGGAAATGTTAAATTCCCTTCAAGACTGTGCTCCTTAGGACTTACGTACATGGGAACAAACGAGATGTCCATCATCTTCCCATTCTCTGTAATGCTCAAGAAGCTGGACTTGCAGTACACTTTCCTCACTACTGAAGATCACTGCCAACTCATTGCAAAATGTCCCAACTTACTAGTTCTTGCGGTAATGTCTCCTTCGTATATGCATTATAAAGATATTCAATTTGTTAGTTAACTTATGTCGTGATAACCAACATTGTAAATGCAATCTACAGGTGAGGAATGTGATTGGAGATAGAGGATTAGGGGTTGTTGCAGACACATGCAAGAAGCTACAAAGACTCAGAGTTGAGCGAGGGGATGATGATCCAGGTTTGCAAGAAGAACAAGGAGGAGTCTCTCATGTCGGGTTGACAGCTGTAGCCGTAGGATGCCGTGAACTGGAATACATAGCTGCCTATGTGTCTGATATCACAAATGGGGCCCTGGAGTCTATTGGGACTTTCTGCAAAAATCTTTATGACTTCCGTCTTGTCCTACTTGATAGAGAAGAGCGGATAACAGATTTGCCCTTAGACAATGGTGTTCGTGCACTGCTGAGGGGCTGCAAGAAACTTCGGAGGTTTGCTCTATACTTGAGACCAGGGGGACTTTCAGATGCAGGCCTTGGCTATATTGGACAGTACAGTGGAACTATCCAATACATGCTTCTGGGTAATGTTGGGGAAACAGATGATGGTATAATCTGGTTTGCATTGGGGTGTGTGAACCTGCGGAAACTTGAACTAAGGAGTTGTTGCTTCAGTGAGCAAGCTTTAGCCCTCGCTATACGGAGTATGCCTTCCCTGAGATATGTATGGGTGCAGGGCTACAAAGCCTCTCAAACTGGTCGTGATCTCATGCTCATGGCCAGGCCCTTCTGGAACATAGAATTTACTCCTCCCAGTTCTGAGAATGCAGATCGAATGAAAGAAGATGGTGAACCTCGTGTAGATAGTCAAGCTCAGATACTTGCATACTACTCCCTTGCCGGGAAGAGGTCGGACTGCCCACGATCTGTGGTTCCTTTGTATCCTGCGTGACTGTAAATACACTAAGCTGGTATCTCTCTGCTACGTTCTTGCCTCTTTGCCTTTTTTGGGTGATATGTTGATATGTGGTTATTGTATGGTTCTAGATGTTTAGCTGTTATGTACCGTAATAAGCTACTAGTAGCTCAGATGTACTGGAATACGCACAGCTATTTCCCACTGTACTACTATCTAATCCTAGGAAGATGTATACTAAGAAACACTCTGTGACACTACTTGCTTGCTCATGCTTCCCTGCCTTGGTTTGTGCCATTGGAGGTATAAGAATACCTGGTTTTGGCAGTACTGAAGATCTTGTTCCTTGTACATAAATGCTCCCAGACCGTAGGGGAAACCTGTCAGGTGACCTGCCTGTTTGTGTATTTGTATGTGCTAAGAATTTTGTAACAACCATTGGGAAGAGGTTCTTCGGACGTAACGTCCCGTCTGACGTGGTTACTGACATGTGGGTCTCGACCACGTTCCTCTGACTTTATGTCATAGGATCTTAATCCCAACCATTGATGGTCCAGGTTTTGAAGACTACTTAAGACGTTGTTTGTCTTACAGAATTGCTCGTTTGGTGAGTGCGGCATAATACTATATGAGATTGAGGTGACTAAGACCTATGAACATTGTGGGAACAGGATGATATGATCCCCCCTCCCCTGTTATAAAACTATGGCTATAAATGGAGGTGCATATGGGAAGCAGTAGCAATGGCACAGCTCACAAGCGAAAATTGCAAGTTTACAACTTACAATACGGCATTTCTTAGCTGCATGCCAAAGGCCACCAAGTTATTCTGCCATCATGCTAGAGCCCCTCGCTTATGCAGTCTCACTGTCAACTACACCATGGCTGAGTCACTACGCCATGAACGCGACAAACACATCGCCGGACCAAAAAGAACGGCAGCATGGAGCCGCATTCGCATGTCAGTCTGGGATGATGGGAGTAGTACCAAACAAAAAGCGTAGGTGGTGTCTGCATCTAGCTATATAACAAGTGGGGCATCGAAACCGACCTCGCGGAGAAGAGGGTGCCCGGCCGTGTCATCGTCGCCACAAACTCCCGGGGAGACACGACTGATCCATGCATGCACGCCATACAGTCAGTCGGCATGTTGGTTTGCTCTGCTACTCCACGTAGAAATTCATTAACAAAATCGTCCGTGCAAAATTGTTGGATGAAAGAAATTAGGAAAAATGCATACGCGTCCACAAGTTGGGCCATGCTACTGTGCTGGATTTCTACCACGAATCAGTCTCCCAATGTGGCTAAGCATCATTCCAGGATAAGCAAGCGATTGAGATCCAGACATCCATGGCCTGATCGAGCTAGTTCATCTGTGTAGCCCACATGGTTACAGCTTGCAAACTGAAATAGTATATTACTATACCTTGACATTTTCAGGGATGCAGCGATGCATCATCCCCAATTTCCCCGAACGGACAAGAACCGAGATGACGATGGATGGGTGTGCAATTTGAAACCGTTTCTTAGGCTAGAGAATTAGAGATCATCCCTTCCAAACATGACGAGTGCTTTTCACAGTGATACATGTTTGGCCACCGATGAATCATGAATCTTACAAAAATGTATGCCGAAACAGAGGCACCTCCATAGTTCAGTTATTTCTCGGTTAATCAAATGGTTCACAAAATTCATGTGACATTGCACAGTGAGTTTATGTTTCATTCACATGTTTGACAAGAAAAGTTGGATGAAGATAAGCATTTTTTTTAACTAGGAGAGCCATGCTCCCCCCATTTCCATATAATAGAAATGAGAACTACAGGTGTAACAAGGGCTTTTACATCCTAGGATTTCGCAACATCTAAACAGACTTCCTGCACCCAACCCCCTAGCCAGGTGCCATCCCACCATGGTTAGTAGAGGGTTTTACAGCAACAAAGTAAACTTAATCTACTGCCCTTTTTCAAACTGAACCAAAAAACAACATCAACTGGGGTAGATAGCACCGAAACCAGATCACAGAGAAAAAAGCTACTTTGTTTGAGACCCATTGTAAATCACCAGAAACCACCAGCTACACCAAGCAGATTTTGAGACCAGCTACAGCAATCACTCAGACGCCACCAGCTTCTTTTTCATCACAGCAATCTCCTCGCCTTGAAGCTCCATCCATGGTTAGCATCATAGATCTCGTTTGTTCCACGCCTTAGAAGCCTAGCCCCCTCCTGAAGATTTCTTGTCTTTGCCTCCTTGATCTGCAAGATGCCCCAATTGGAGATGTGTTGAGCAACCTAGAAAATAACTTCAATAGGATCTTTAGGTAGAATATTATCAAAAAAAGCCCTATTTCTAGGCTTCCAAATCGACCACAAAACTGAAGCTACTCCCACTGCCACTAGCTTCTTTGTCCTCTTGTTGAAGTTATTCAGCCAATCACCCATCATATTTTGCATTCCACTTGGTATTCCACATGCAAAAACACAATTCAAAATATTCCACACAAATCTAGCCATATGACATTGAAAAAACAAATGATCAACTGTCTCTTCCTTATTTCAAAACTGGCGCCTATTGTTACCTTTCTTTCACCTTTTAATGATATCATCTTTGGTTAAAATACTATTTCTATGAGCTAAGCAAATGAAAACTTTGATTTTTACTGGAATCTTATATTTCCACATCTTCTTAATCCTTTTCATTTGTTAATTTAATTCCTTCACAACTCCTCTTAATCTTCTCCCATTTTTCAGTTCTAAACCTGAATACATCCCATCCTTTATCAAGCACTTTAGCCACCGACACACGTTTGGTAAAAGTTATATTGTACAAGTTTGGAAACCGTTCAGCCAAAGATTTATTACCATTCCATTTATCTTCCCAAAACAATGTACCCTTCCATTCCCAATTATTCTTCTACAGTATTTTAGAAAATCCTCTTTAACTTCCATTAAGCCAGTCCAGAATTGTGAATCCCCAACTTTATGTTTGACCTGGACAAGGTTTTGTTTTACAAATATTTGTTAATAATTTGTTCCTGCCATAGACCTTCCTCATTTTCCAATTTACATAGCCATTTGCCTAACAAAGCAGTATTCATCCATTCAAGTCAAGTACCCCAAACACCCTTGTCGTTTGGTCTGCAAACCACAGGCCATTGCATCAAGTAATATTTCCTCACGCCCTGATCCTCTCGCCACATAAATCTGGCTCTAAAATAGTCCATTCTTTTTTTCACCCCCTAAGGTAATTTGTAGAAGGATAACATATACAAAGGAATACTCCTTAAACTAGAGTTTATCAGGGTCAAATTTCACCAATTGCCATTAGTTACCCTTGCCAGCAGCCCAATTTCTTTTCCATTTTGTTTTCTGTAGTTTTTCAATCTTTATTTTGTATCCGCTTTTTATTGACAGGTATCCCCAAATATTTCATGGGGAAGTCCCCTTTCTTACAAGTTAGAATAGAACTAATTAGTTTCTCGTTCTCTTCAGATAGCCCCACAGTATATAGAACACTTTTATGAAAATTGATTTTTAGCCCTGACAATTGCTCAAACAAACATAAAATGAATTTCATGTTCATAGCATTTTCCACTGAGTCCTCTAGAAGAAAAATTGTATCATAAGCATATTGTAAAATTGACACACCCTCATCCATATCATCATACCCTAAACCAGTGATTAGACCATTTCTCTTAGCATTAGCTATCAACATTGTTATTGCCTCTGCTGCTAGATCAAACAACATTGTAGACAAGGGATCTCCTTGTCTTAGTCCTTTTCGAGTTTTGAAGTATGTTCTCTCTAATTCATTAACCTTAACAAACACCCTACCTTCATTACATTCATTACCTAGTCATTCCACTTGTCAGAAAAACCCTAGGCTTGCAGCATTTGGTATACAAAAGGTCATTTTATTTTGTCATATGCTTTTTCAAAGTCCACTTTAAATAGGATACATGCTTTTTTTTCTTGTTGTGTAGGGAATTCAGGATTTCATGAATCACTACCACAACTTCCATAATATATCTCTGCTTCAAGAAGGAAGTTTGATTTTTTGAGATTAAATAGTCTATCACTTCAGCAAGCCTGTTCATTAATATTTTTGTTATTATCTTGAAGCTTACATTTAAAAGGCATATAGGTCTAAACTTTTGAATTTGTATTGCCTCCATACATTTTGGCACCAGGGTAATCATCCCATGATTCAACCTACTAATATCCAATTTACCATCATGAAAGTCATCTACCATTTCCTTCAAATCCTCTTTAACTAAATCCCAGAATTTCTTATAGAATTCGATGGGGAATCCATCAGGCCAAGTGCTTTATTAGTTTCCATTTCAAAAACAGCTTTCTTGATTTCTTCCATACTAAAAGGCTTTGTCAATTTCTCCTTGTCCTCATCTGTTAGTTGGGCCATTACTCCTAAGTTTAATTTCATTAAAGTCTGTTCAGGATAGCCAAAGAGATTTTTGTAGAATTCTGTGATATATTGCATCAGGTTTTCCTGCCATTTGATCATCCCTTCTTCCTGTTCTAGATATGTTATGGTATCTTTCCTTTTTCTGCCGTTGGCTTTAGCATGATAATATTTGGTGTTATTATCCCCCTCCAGCAATTCCTTTACCTTGCTTCTTTGAAACCATTTTATTTTTTCCTCCCTCATTACTAATTTTTATTTAATTTCCAATTTTCTTCTCAGTTCCCTTTCAACTAATGACATCCCTTGATTCTCACAAAATTTATCTATTCTATCCATTTCCTCTAAAATTTCATTTTCCCTCCTTTTGTATTCCCTTCAAAAATTTTATTCCATCCCTTCAAAGTTTTTCTTAAAACTCTAAATCTTGCTTGTCATTTTTCAATACTAGATCCATGCCATTTATTATGTGTCCATGTTTTAGCACCAAGTTCAGCAAGATCTTCTCTTAAAAACCAGCTCAGTTCAAATTTGAAGCCAGGATTTCTAATTATCTTGTTGCCACAATCTATGAGGAGAGGGACATGGTCAGATAAAGTTCTTTCCAGAGCATTCACTTTAGTTAAAAGATGTAAATTTTCCCACTCCATATTGATAAAAAATCTGTCTAGTTTCTCAAAAGTAGAGTTTTCATGATCATTACACCAAGTATATTTTCTACCTCACATGCTAATATCCCTTAGATTAGCTTGTTCTATGATTGCATTAAATATAAAACTCCATTTATTCATGCCTCCTTTTTTATTTTTCTCACTTTGTTTTCTAATAATGTTAAAATCTCCTCTCATCACTATTCAGATGCTAGCATACGGTTAGATCACTGGACTGTATATATATATAGACCCGACCTCCTTGTATAGCATTAGGGTCTTAGTCTCATTGTACATATTCTTACATGGTATCAGAGCAGGTCTAGACATCTCCGGCGCGCTAGCATCCTCCCGTCGGCGAGCCGACCTTTTCTCCCCATTGTCGACGTTCTCTTCCCATCGCCGACTTTCTTCCCGGTATTCCCTCCTCGCTCTCTCATCTTGGATCGTTCTTCTTTCCGTCTTCTCCACAGACGTTTTTTCTTTCTTCTTTTTTCACCACCCACTCCCATCACTTGCTCCTCCACGCGACAAGGTGACGGTCTCCATCCGCCTCCTCATCTCGACTCACACCCGTCTTCGCCCTTCTTCTTACTCCGTGCATCTTTTCTCCTCCGACGCCGATGCACCTCTGCGCTCGTCATCCCCATCGGCTGGACCCATCCGCCCTCCATCGGCTAGAACCCTCTCTCGGTTCCCGCTTTTCCGACACGTTCAACTGCTCCTGAACGCGAACCTTCTCTACTCGCGTCCAAGCCACTCCGACGTGTCCACGTGTCCACGGACACGAATCTCTACCTCCCGGACGTGAGCCTCCTTTCTTTGCATCCGGCCCCTCTTCGAATTTTCGCATTTGCTCCACTCCTTTGCCTCCATGAGTCTAAGGACATAAAACTTCTCTTTATGGACG
This sequence comes from Oryza coarctata, assembly GCA_030770085.1. NCBI lineage: Eukaryota > Viridiplantae > Streptophyta > Magnoliopsida > Poales > Poaceae > Oryza > Oryza coarctata. The sequence goes on from CM061471.1 coordinate 16,214,563, forward strand.
TGAATCTTCGCACGTCCGTGACCCACTCACTCTCTAACCTACCTACTCTGCCACCCACCTTTCCCTCAACTACTCCGCTGCCTACTCTTCATCGGCCAACCACTCCCCATCGGCTGGTTGGCCCATCCTTCCTTCTCATCGGCTCACTCACCATCGGCCAATCACTTCTCTAATCGGTCGATCTCCCTTCTCATCGGCTTCTTCCCATCGACCTCTTACTCCCATCGGCTTCTTGCCCCTGTTCCTCTCTTGTCATGGCCACCGAGTCAGCCCTCAGTTCTGGCACTCTCCCAGTCGCCAAATCTACTCTGGCTCTCAGCGCCCTAGACCACACCTCGGGCACCACCTCGTCGATCTTCTCACCACCCCTATGCCGCTGTGAACGTGAAATCTCACGTTCTCATCTCTCTTGACCTCAACGCCAACTACTCCAAGTGGGTTTTCTTCTTTAAATCCCTCTGTGGAAAGTTCGGCCTACAGTCACACATCGATGGCTCCGCTCCACCTTGACCCGATAACCCCCAGTGGGACATCGCTGAGTGCTGCGTGCACAGCTGTCTGCTCGGCTCGGTCGATGACTCTGTCCTCGACCTCACCATGGAAGACACCGACCCCACCGCCTGGGTTCTCTGGGTGGCTATCGAGTGGATCTTCCTCGCAAACAAGCAGCCACGCGCCATCTTCTTACTCAACGAGTTTCACTCCATGGTACAAAGAGGCTCTTCTATCTCCTCGTACTGCCAACGCCTTAAAGTAAAGGTTGCTGCTCTTCGGGATGTTGGACGCCTTGTGACCGACTCCCAACTCGTCCTCACCCTCCTATGAGGCCTCAACCCACGCTTCTCCAACACCGCCGATGACATCGCCAACGTCACACCCCTTTCGTTGTTTGCCTGGGCCCATGATATGCTAGTTCTCAAAGAATTCCGTTTGGCCAACTACGAGAAGACCGTGGCCCACACAACTCTCCTCGACGCAGCCAATCATAGCTACCAAGCATCTTGTGTTGTGCCCCCTCCCGTGGCTCTAGCGGCCATGGCCCTACCCATGGCAACGCAGCCCGCACCGGTGGCACCGGCAAAGGCAAGGGCAAGAACTGGCACGGTCCGATGCAATCGTGACCTGCTTTAGTCCTTGCCCAATCTGCCGGTCCCACGGGTCCGTGGCTCTGCTACAACCCCTGGGCACCCCAGCCCCAGCCACGCAGCCCCATCGGCTGGCAACCAAGGGTTCTCGGCGCCCATCCTCAGGCCCACCTGGCATTAGCTCTCATCCTGCCACCTCAGTCGATGCTATCGCCACCACCCACCCAGTCAGTTCCCTCCTGGAACTAGGCTGGCCTCGTTGCCGCATTCAACCAGATGACACTCTAACCTCAGCACCCTTGGGTGCTAGACTCTGGTGCGTCCTCCCACATGGCGTCATCAGCTAGTATACTCCACCCTTGTCATCCCTCCACCTCCCCCTTTGTCACCATCGGCAATGGCCACTCTCTTCCTGTCCAATACCGTGGTGACTCCTTTCTGTCTACACCCACCACTAACCTTTCTCTTCGCAATGTCCTTATTGTACCCTCCCTTATTCACAATCTCGTATTTGTTCGCCAATTCATACGAGATAACAATTGTTCAATCGAATTTGACGCTTCTGGTTTCTCTGTGAAGGATATCCCAACCCGGTGACAGATCATTCGCTGCAATAGTGGCGGCGACCTCTACACCATCCCCACTGTGCCGTCCACTCCACACGCCAGCGTTACCCTCTCCACCAACCTCTAGCATTTCGCCTCGGCCACCCTGGCCCCGATGCTGTCCCCACCCTCCGTCGTAGCGCCTCCATCCAGTGTACCCACATCAGCTCCACAGTTTGCCACTCGTATCAACTTGGCAAACATGTGCGACTGCCATTTTCTAATTCTCTATCTTGTACCTCGCGACTGTTTGAGCTTATACACTATGATGTATGAACTTCTCCGGTTAAAAGTGTCTCCGGTCATCTGATGGAAACGGTCATCTGACGGAAACAGTCATCTGACGGAAACGGTCATCTGACGGAAACGGTCATCTGACGGAAACGGTCTACTGCTAGCAGCCTCCAGGCTTCATCGACACATCTCATCCCGACGATGTCTGCCTTCTTTAGCGCTATCTCTACGGCCTCAAACAAGCCCTTCGGGCCTGGTACCAGTATTTTGCTACCTACCTTTGGCACATCGGCTTTGTGCCCTCCGTGTCCGATAGCTCCCTCTTTACTCTTCATATCGGCAACGCCACCGCCTATCTTCTCCTATACGTCGATGACATTGTTCTTACAGCGTCCTCGACGTCCCTACTACACCAGATCATGACTCGACTCCACTCTAAATTCGCCATGACCGATCTCGGTCCCCTCCATCACTTCCTTGGTATTTCCGTCACCCATTCTTCTCACGGGTTCTTCCTTTCCCAGCGCCAATACGCCATTGATCTTCTCCAGCGTGCAGACATGGCCGACTGTTACCCCATAGCCACTCCGGTCGACACTCAAGCCAAACTCTCCACTGTCGATGGCTCACTCGTCGCCGATCCCTCTCAACATCGGAGTCTTGTTGGTGCTCTCCAATACCTCACCCTCACATGGCCTGACCTCACCTATGCCATCCAGCAAGTGTGCCTTTTCATGCACGCTCCGCGTGAACCTCATCTCGTGCTGCTCAAGTGCATCCTTCGCTACATGAATGGCACACTCTCTAGCCCCATCAACTCCCTCACCGCGTACTCCAACGCGGACTGGGTAGGCTGCCCCAACTCTCGATACTCCACGCCCAGCTACTACGTCTTCCTCGGTGACACTCTAGTATCCTGATCCTCAAAACGCCAGACTACAGTGTCACGGTCCAACGCTGAAACTGAGTACTGCGCCGTCGCCCACGCCGTCACCAAGTGTTGCTAGCTTCGCCAGCTTCTCCAGGAGCTCCGTGTACCTCTCTTCTCGACGACCATCGTCTACTGCGACAACGTTAGTGCTATCTACATGACCGCTAACTCGGTTCATCATCGACGCACGAAGCACATAGAGATCGACATTCATTTTGTCCGTGACAAGGTCACGCTAGGACTGGTTCGGATGCTTCATGTACCATCGGCGCATCAGTTCGTCAATATTATGACCAAAGGTCTCCTCACGTCTTTGTTCACCAGTTTTTGATCCAGTCTCTGTGTCTGTTCCCCTCCCGCCATGACTGCGGGGGGTGTTTAGACCACTAGACCACTAGACTGTATATATATAGATCCGACCTCCCTGTATAGCGTTGGGGTCTTAGTCTCACTATACACATTCTTACACATACTCTTGCCATTTCAGTCTGGAAAGCATTTTTCTGCTCTTGTTGAGCAGTCCCATAAATCATAATCAGGTCCCACCTCAAATTGTCCATTTTTTATTAAGAAGATGCACTGTTAAAAAGAAGTCCCCTGTCTCAAAATTATGTATCAAGTTGTAGTCCTCATTAACTCCTATTAGAATGCTACCAGATCTTCCTCTAGCAGGTGACCAGGTCCACTTGAAATTTCTTTTACCACTAATATAATTCAAGAAGCCTTTATTAAAGTCCTGTTTAACAGTTTCCTGTATACCAACAAACTCTAAATTTTGATCTTCAATCAAATATTTTAGGTGTTTAGTTTTTTTCAAGTTCCCGATCCCTGTTATATTCCAAAAAAGACCTTTCATTTTGTTCTTCTTTGTTGTTTTTTACTGTTTCTTCTTCCCTGCTTTTGGAGTGACCTTGCAAATCACAAGGTTTCATCTAGCAGTCTTTGTGTTCTTTCTAGCAAATCTTGACTGAATTTTGGCTAAAATTCCTTCTAATCTATCAATTTTTTAGTCACCATCAGAGATCAAGTCTTCCATCACACCCAAATCAGGTGTTTCATTTTCAGACTTGTCTTCTTTTTTTCACTTGTCTTATCTCTTCTAAGTTCCTCCTGAAATAAATTTAGTCTAGCAGCTTCTAAAGATTTCAGAGTATCAAGATTATTCTCTACCATCTAAGAGAAACCGAAATCAACTCCTATTAAAGATGCCATATTAAACAAAGATACATTTGAATCATGAATGAAGGAAGGGATGCTGTTCTCACCTTTACTGAGGAAAACATTATGCGCCTCTTTTCTATCAAGTGCCATCTCCAACTCTTTCAATCTTGGGCTAGCTCTTCTTGTGTCTTCACTGTTCTTGTCTTTTGTTGTTGTTGTAATCTTCACTCCCACTGCTCTTGCAAAGCTGTTATCAGATTCTTGTGATTCAATGAAGTCTTCACTCTCTTAAAGTTTCACTTTGCCATCTTCTTCCTCCTCTACCAATCCCTCTCCATTTCCCAGCATCTCAGCTTCCACCAAGTCTTCTGCATTCTATTCATTTTCCATTACTTCTTATTCTTGTATGTGTACAAGATCTTGTTCTCAGCCAACCACTTTATTTGCCTGATTGTCCCTCTTCTGTTGCATTTTTGCCGTCCTCCCTATTGCAATCTCTTTTTCTAGGTTCACTAAAGTTAGTTCCACATCAGCCCTCTTTGTGCTATGTACCTCTATAGCCTCTTTCTTCTTCTGCCTCTTTTTTTAAAAATTGTATCTAGACTCTCTAGTGGTTTTTAAATAATAGATGACAAAAAAGTTAGAGGATTAATGTGTTTTAATGAGTTAAAGCTTTTGGTTTATTAAATTGATAAAAAGTAGCCCCTACCATAAAAGAAAAGCATCGAAGAAAACTTGACGTGTACTCTAAATATATTTTATTTTTCTTTAGCCTTAGTAATGTCGTACTATCAAAAGAGGTATAAATATTAGCCCGAGTTACGAAACAAGTGCTTATTTAGACCTATTTGTTTTACCTGAGTGAATACTTGAACCTCTGTGTTTTGGTTTTTCTATAGAAAGCCTTCTGGATATTTTGTATAAGTCATCGGATATGTTGTTGGCAAGTCTTCCATCCTAATAAGTAAAAGTTGTCCGGAGTCTCCATCCTTAAGTGACAGAGTCTTCGTAGAATTTTCTCTGTCTAGTAGTGAACCTCAACTAGAGTCTCCAGACATTAGGACCAGATATTTTATATGGAGTTTTAATTTTCTCTGCAAGTTTCTTTTAGTTTTTTTAGGTGTGCACATTCAACTTCTCTTTGTATGACTTAAGATCCTTTCACCTTCTTCTATAGTTGCTCTGCTAGTTGTCTATCCATTTTCTTTTCACTCCATCTCTTGCAGCTACTGTATCATTACATTCCCAACTCTTTTCATGTTACTTGACTCCCCTATTTGCTGCTTATCCTTGCCTAGTTCCATATTGCTTGTATGTCCATCTTCCTTTTTTTTTTCTTTGCGGGATTCTTCTTTTTGCTCTTCTTTCACACTTTTTTTTGATATTTTTTAACTAGGAGAATGGGAATAACAATCTCAAGTGGTGGCAACTCAATCCAATATAAGATATAGCCAATAGAAAATCACAACCATGCTTTAAAATTCATGCTAAAACTTCAAAGTTTGGATACTCAATTTTCCTGGCTGAATTTCACAAAATTGATTTTGGCCAACCTAGTGAAGCGAGGGAGACCTGGATGGAAAATTTTTTGTAGATGTTTATAAACTATTTATTTCTTTTGGGTTTCATTTCCATAAAAAATAACTAAGTTTTTACGTTGTCTTGTCAAGCCTAACACAACTCTACTCCTTTATCAGGGCTTAGGACCTACTATGTTGGATTTTAACTCTAGTATATCCTAATTTGCTCAGTACTCAAAGACTTTGTGGTTGTCGTTTATAAACTATTTATTTGCCTCATTCTGAGTCTGTATGCATAAGTTATGTTTGTTTCAAGGAAGGACCTCCGTATTAGTGTTTTGGTGGAGATTGATTCGTAAACAAGTGGGAAAACCAGATATGATATGGTGGCAATGGCTGGTGGGGGTGGATGGAGAACAAGTTCAGTTCAAATTGTTCCTCCACACACTTCGTCTTTATGCATTTTGAGCATGCTCCTTACTTTCATTGAGCCCATTATGTTACTTGTAAATATAAGATGAAGTTGTATCTAATGTCATTATATCCTAGTATGTGAAAAATTATATTTCTAGGTCTTGACATTTTGGAGGACACTGATCTCACGCTCGCTCAAGAGGCCCTCGTACATCGCAACACTTAAGCCACAATTGTAATCCTTGAGTCAGTAAGCCCAAAAGAGTTCAATAAGGTGGACCAACTCAAGAAAGCAAAGGTGATTTGGGACATCCTCTAATTGGCACTTAAGAGATCTTCTAGTGTGAAGGCATTAAGGATCGATTTGTTGGAAGGACAACTCAGGAAATTCATGATAGAAGATGACGAGACATTGTAAGAGATGTATGATCTCATGATGGTTGTCAACAAAATCTAAGGACATAAAAGTAAAGACATGATTGATCACGTCATCATGAAGAAACTTTTTTGTGCCTTCGTTCTAAGAAACTTCACCTTGGTCATGCTCAAATAGGAGAACAAGAACTTCAAGAGACTTACCCTGACTGATATTCTTTCAAGAATTATCTCCCACAAGCTCTTGGAGGAAGACACCGAGCACATCAAGGCCCTCGCCAAGAATGTTGCCATCATCAAGAATAAGGAGATCACTTTGAATGCCCTGGTGAGATCCAAGGAGGACTCAAGCGATGAGGAGAGTGTAGATGTGGACTTCATTCTTATCGTTAAGAAGTTCAAGAAATTTTCTAAGAGAAGGCGGCTATGGCAAGAAGAAAAATGGAGACAAGTTTAAGACCTGCCAATTCAAGAAGGCGTGCTATGAGTGTGGCGAGTATGAACACTTTATTATCAATTGCCCTAAGAAGAAGAAGGAGAAAGATGACAAGTCTAAGATACATAAGAGGGGGAGTTTGGGACACACTCACATTGGAGAAAAGTGGATCTCTCAAAGTAAATTCAGCTTCGAAGGAGGGAAGAGAGTCACAACAATTGTCATCAAGTCATCATTGTCGAAGGAAACACTCTTTAACTACCAAAGCGACAACGACCACTACTTTCCCACTTGCCTTGTGGTAAAGGGGCATAAGTTACTTTCACATCCTAAACATGTAATTAGTGATAATGAGCATGAATTTGATCTCAAAAGCATCAATAAAAGCACACTTAGCCAAGTGGCAAATCTCATGAAGGCATTAGAGAGCAAGGAGAAGATTCTTAAGAGCCAAGAAGACTTACTCATTCTTGAGAAGGAGATAAATCTTGTCCTTAAGAAGTCTTTATCTAAGAAGAAGGAGAAGATTTAGGATTTGACCAATAAGCTAGATTCAATTAATGAATCAATTGCTACTCTAAGTAGCTCAAATGAAGGACTTGTTAAGAGCTTTGAGAGTTTGGACAAGACTCATAAATTTGTTAAAGTGCAATTCGATCACTTTCTCTTCAAATGAAACTACCAATCTCTCTAATACCTCTAAATACAATGGTTGTGCTAGATGCTATAATTTTGATGTGAATGTATATGCTACTAATATACAAGCATTAGATGAGATTAAGAAGGAGAATAAGAGACTTGGTACCTAGGTAAAATATGGTTGTATGAAGACGTATCAATGCAAAGATACTCTCTACAAGACCCTTATAACGCACAACAACAATCATGGCTTTGAGCTTGATTTTCACCTATGTGAGAACAAGCCACTGAAATACAAGGTGATCGAGTACAATAAGCCCATCAAGTTCGTGAAGAGTGGTGGAGATCCCTAAGCCCAAGAGAACAAGAAGCACATGCCTCAATCTTTATTCTATGATTCTTATGTTCTTAAAAGAAATCACTGATGTAATGTGGTAGCTCAATTTGTAAGGTCTCATGGTGAAAAACATGAGAGAAGCTTGTGGATTCCTAAGTCTCTTGTTACTAATATATAAGGATCCAAACTTTGCTAAGTTTAGGTACCTAAATCTCAAGAATAACTTGTTTTGTAGGCATACTTCTCCGACGAATCGAGTTGGATTGTGGATAGTGGATGCACTAATCATATGATCGGTGAAATGAGTATATTCACCTCCATTGGAGATGATGGAGGACAACACGATGCCATTGTGTTTGGAGATAACAATAAAGCCAAGGTGATGGGTCTCGGTAAAATCACCATATCAAATTATCTCTTAATCACTAATGTGTTTCCTATTTGATCTTTGAGTTATAACTTGTTTTTTATTTCTCAATTATGCAAAATTGGTTACAATTAGCTTTTGTTAGCAAGTTGAAGGGTGATCTCTGTCTTGTTGATTTTTCACAAGATAGGGTGAGTTCCGAAGTTTGTTTGATTGCCAAATCTAGTAAAGGTTGGCTTTGGCATCATTGGCTAGCTCATGTTGAAATATGGAATTTATCAAAACTTTTAAAAAGGAAACATATTCTTGGTCTGTCTAATGTGATCTTTGAAAATGATCGTGTTTGTGGGGCTTGCTAAATAGGAAAACAAGTCAGAGTTACACATCTGGCTAAGAATATTATGACAACATATCGTCCCTTAAAGCTACTTTACATGGACCCCTTCGGACCCATGACTTATATAAGTATTGGATGTAACAAGTATAACTTTGTTATTGATGATGATTATTCATGTTACTCTTGGGTATTTTTTCTACCATTAACAAAGCGAATCATAAGTTACCTTGAAGAAGTATGCATGTCAAGCCTAAAACAAATTTGAGCTCAAAATCAAAAGACTTAAAAGTGACAATGGTGATGAGTTTGAGAACACATAGGTGAAGGAGTTCCACGATAAAGAGAGAATCAAGCATGAGTTCTCCGCTTCATATGATGCACCTCAAAATGTGATTGTGAAGAGGAGGAACCTAACACTAATCAAGATGGCAAGGAGAATGCTTGATGAATACAAGATATCTGACATCTTTTGGGCAGAGGCCGTTAACACCGCGTGCCACGCCATCAACTATCTCTAACTCTACATGCTCTTGAACATGACTACATTTGAACTTCTTACCGGTAAAAAGCCAAATATTTTCTATTTTCTTGTTTTTGGGAGCAAGTGCTATATCCTAAGCAAGAGATCTCACTCATCTAAATTCTCTCCAAAGATTGATGAAGGATTCTTGCTTGGATATGAGTCGAGTGCTTACGCCTATCGAGTCTTCAACAAAACCTTCGGTATTGTTAAGGTCATGAGAGACATGAAGTTCGATGAATCTAATGCCTCCCAAGAAGAGCAAGTTAGTGATTGTGTTGTAGGAGAAGAGATCCCAAGCCAAGTAATCGTGAACAAAGTAATTGGAGATGTACACCTCAAGAAGTGTCAAGTAAGCAAGATGGTGCATTTAATCAATCCCCATCTACACATGAGTAAGTTCCAAAGATATCCCATGATGATGTTGAGCATGACGGTCAAGCATGGGTGGATAGGATCGATGTTGAGGACACAATGGAGCAAAGAGACTCTGAGCAGCTCATGTCCCCTCGGTGCACCATCCATATATCCATGAAAGCATTCAACACGATCACCTCGTTGACAACATCCTTGGTGACATTAGAAATGGGGTAACTACTCGCTCTCGAGTTACTAAATTTTATGAGAGTTACTCTTTTATGTCTTCTTTAGAGCCTATGAAGGTTGAAGAGGCACTCGTGGATGTTGGTTGGATGATGGCTAAGCAAGAGGAGCTTCATAACTTCGCTCGTAATAGGGTGTGGACTATAGTGGAAAGATCCAATACCAATGTCATCAGAACAAAATGAGTGTTCTGTAACAAGCAAGATGAACATGAGGTCATCACTTGCAACAAAACTCGATTAGTTGTAAAGGGCTTTACCCAAGTCAAAGGCTTTGAGTTCATCGTATTCTATTGGACTTTGCTATTAATCATAATTTTAAGTTATTTCAAATGGATGTCAAGAGCACTTTCCTCAATAGACCGATTGATGAGCTTGTGTACATGCAACAAATCTCGAGCTTCAAGAACTCCAAACATCCACAACATATCTACAAGCTCCACAATACGCTCTACGGGCTCAAGCAAGCCCCTAAAGCTTGGTATGAATGCCTCCATGACTTTCTACTCAAAAATGGCTTTAAGATAGGAAAAGTGGATACTATTCTCTTCACTAAGAAATTCAAAGATGATTTATTTGTATTCTAAATATAAGTTGATAACATAATATTTAGTTATAATAACAAAGAGTTTAGTGATGAGTTTAGTAGGATGATGACTAAACGATTCGAGATGTCGATAATAGATGAGCTCAAGATCTTCCTCGGGTTTCAAATCAAGTAATTGAAAGAAAGAACTTTTATCTTGCAAACAAAGTGCATCAATGATGTGCTTAAAAAGTTCGAGATGAATGAGGTGAAACCAATTAAGACTCTAATGCCAACAAACGAGCATCTCAATCTAGAGAGATTTCTTACATATTTCTCCATCATTAGATTTGTGCTAAGATTTATGACTAAGGCTCCTCCTCCAACTCTAATAAGCTCATCGTTTTTTAGTGACGATGATAGCCCAACTCCAACAGATGATCTACGGATTAGGGTTTGTGATCGGAGTAAGGGGAGGGGTAAGATAGATATTTCATTTGGTTTTGAGCAATGGCTATGGGGGCATTAGATACTGAGTGTTTAGGATCTAAGAGTGTCTCTTATGAAATGAGAGTCACTGTAGACAAAAAAGATAACTAGACCGTACAGTCACTTAACTTAAAAAGGAGGAGAGACGGGAGGGAGGAAGAGAGGGAAGACAGCTGATGAGGCCTTAGTAGCACTTGGTGCACTGAGTAGAGAAGATGGTGATGTTAGAGGAGGTGAGCTTGTCTTGCTTATGACCTTATGAAAGGGAGAGGGGTAACGATAAGACAAGGAGTATAATCGAATTCAATTTATCTATAGAAAAATATAGTAAGAATAGAAGTAACATGATATATGATAAAGGAGGGGTATAATCCAATTCAATTTATCTCTACCCAACCGATCATTGTCTTGTGATGGGAGGCGTATTGTGTGTTCGAATATCTCTGCTGCAATCGATCTGTTTCACTTCGCTTCTATCCACACCCACGGAATTTATTTGCATGTATCAGCACCCAGCCAAGCGTCTGTAGTCAGTTCGTCACGCGGTCACAGATCTTCACGATAGGACTGGCCGGCAGGGGCGTGTGGACGTGTCACGTCTCGCGTAGCACGCGGTGCTTGCCCTCCTTTGAAACGGAAATCCTGAGGCGGCGCGAGCCAACCAAACATCCCACTCGAACGCGGGGGGGGGGGGGTGGAGAGACGAGCAACCACACACGGCACACCTTGTTTCCCTCGCTGGTCCAATCCATCCGTCATATGGCCGCGGCGGCGCTGTACAAGGACGCGGCGGCGCCGGTTGAGGCGCGGGTGCGCGACCTGCTGCACCGCATGACGCTGCGAGAGAAGGCGGCGCAGATGGCCCAGATCGAGCGAACCGTCGCGTCGCCCCGCGCCCTCGCGGAGCTCGGCGCTGGCAGCGTCCTCAACGGCGGCGGAAGCGCCCCCCGGCCCCGCGCATCCGCCGCCGACTGGGCCCGCATGGTGGACGACATGCAGCGCCACGCCCTCTCCTCCCGCCTCGCAGTCCCCATCCTCTACGGCACCGACGCCGTCCACGGCCACAACAACGTCTACGGCGCCACCGTCTTCCCTCACAACATCGGTCTCGGTGCCACCAGGTTAATCGCCTGGCCAGGTTGCTCCTTTTGGTGTTTGGTTGGTTTGACGGTCCAATCCGTATGATTTTGACCTCCCAGGAACGCGGAGCTCGCGTGTAAGATCGGTCAGGCGACGGCGCTCGAGGTTCGTGCTACCGGCATCCACTGGACCTTCGCACCCTGCGTCGCCGTGAGTAGAATTCTAAAATTATCCAGATTAACCGATGTTGTTTGTTTGGGATCTATCCTTGATGCGTGTTTGTTCTGGTGGCGTAATGCGTGATAGGTTTGTAGGGATCCGAGGTGGGGAAGGTGTTACGAGTGCTACAGCGAGGACCCAGAGGTCGTGCGCTCGTTGATCACCATCGTCGCCGGTCTGCAGGGGCAGCCACCGGCTGACCACCCTCATGGTTACCCGTTTCTTTCATCCCTTAGGTAACAGTGGGATTCTGTGCAGTTTATGTATGCCCACAACCTGTTTGTGTAAATGGGTCTATGTGGTTTGCAGGGAGAATGTGCTTGCTTGCGCCAAGCATTTCGTTGGGGATGGTGGCACGGACAAGGGAGTCAATGAGGGAAACACCATTTGCTCGCTTGAAGATTTGGAAGGGATCCATATTAGACCTTACCCTGATTGTATAGCTGAAGGGGTGGCAACTGTCATGGCGTCCTACACTCAATGGAATGGGAAACCATTGCATGCAAGCCGCTATATGCTGACAGATGCTTTAAAGGGCAAGTTAGGCTTTAAGGTAGTAGCAACTACGAAAATTTTTTACTTGCACAAAAAAAAAGATTATGAAAGTTGGCTGGCATTATCATGTACGCTTAGGTTGTGGCTCTGAATTAACATGTGTAAACTCTTGTTTCAGGGTTTTGTGGTGTCAGATTGGGAGGGTATTGATAGGCTCTGTGAGCCCAGAGGGTCTGATTATCGCTATTGCATTGCGCAGTCCGTTAATGCAGGAATAGATATGGTATTTATTTACTTATTAAGTGGTCATTTGAAACACAATCTCCAGTTTGTTTCATTTGTTGAATAATCTACAGATTATGATACCTTTCAAATTTGAGAAGTTTTTGGAAGATCTTGTGTTCTTGGTGGAGGCAGGGGAGATACCAATATCACGAATTGATGATGCTGTTGAGCGGATTCTGAGGGTTAAGTTCATATCTGGAGTGTTTGAGCATCCATTTTCAGATCCGGCTCTAATAGACCTAATTGGTTGTAAGGTGGCGTGCATGTTTTGATGTTCTATTTGTTCTTCTGTTTGAATCGTCTAACATTGGATAGCTCCAACCATATATATATGCATGTTGATCTTTTAGGAGCATCGGTTGCTGGCACGTGAGGCAGTACGGAAGTCTTTGGTACTTCTAAAAAATGGCAAGAAACAGAAGGAACCGTTCCTTCCATTGGCCAAAAATGTGAAAAGAATACTTGTAGCTGGAACGCATGCTGACAATATTGGATATCAGTGTGGTGGTTGGACAATAGCTTGGCATGGAGATAGTGGAAGAATTACTATTGGTAAGCACTAAACAGAAACCCAGCTATAACATATATTGTGTGTATGAAATATTTATATTTTCCACTTCAATACTTCATGCTGCTTTTGTACCATTGGCAAATATTGCATTCGACAATATATGGATATGGGTGCTATTTTCTAGGGTAGTCCTTGGTACATACTTTGATAGTACAATAATTTTCATGGTTTCATATTGCTGTAGCTTTACTGCCCTCTCAGCAAGCAGAAAAATAAGTTGTGAGATTGAGGCACGGTTACTACTTTCTAATTCATTAGCATCTGCCATATAGCATTTGAAAAGAAAATAAGCGAAATACTATATATAGAGATTGTACCCTGCAAAATTTTAGAATGACCTTGGCACTGAGTAGACTATTTCTTATTTGAAGCTATGCTGATTGCATTTTTTCCCTAAAAAATGTAGTTGCAGTTACTGATAATTTACACTTTACAGTCTATTTTAACTAGCGGGATGCATACAGATGGGAAGTATGACCAGCACATTTTTCTTTTACATTTTAAGATGCATCGCCACCTGTCCTTGGAATTAAAAACAATAAAACCTAGATTATTTATATGAAAGAAGTTAACTGCACTCAATACCATTTTTATAAGCATCTATATATTGCATCTAAAAAAATAGGTACAACCATATTGGAGGCTATAAAAGAATCCGTGGGAGCAGAAACTGAAGTTGTGTATGAGGAATGCCCAACAGAAGCCACAGTTGAAACTGGGGAGTTTTCCTATGCAGTTGTTGTGGTTGGCGAGGTTCCATACGCTGAATGGTCAGGAGATAGAACAGACCTTAGTATTCCATTCAATGGTTCTGATCTTATTTCTCGTATTGCCACTAAAGTCCCAACCCTAGTTGTGGTTATATCTGGAAGACCCTTGGTTGTTGAACCCCAAGTTCTCGACAAGATAGATGCCCTTGTTGCTGCCTGGCTACCTGGAAGTGAGGGTATGGGAGTTACTGATTGCCTCTTTGGGGATCATGATTTTTTGGGTACATTGCCTGTGACATGGTTTAGGTCTACTGATCAATTGCCTATAAATGCTAGAGATGCTAGCTATAACCCACTATTCCCTTTTGGGTATGGGTTGAAAATGTTCCAATGTGATTAAGTTTTTAGCATAAATCATTGTTGGTTTGGTTATACATTTGAATCTTTATAAGAATTTTACATCCACTGTACCTGCTACTTGAATAATGTAAAAGAGAAATAATGTCATATTGCAGTATTGCAGGTGTGGTATAAGGTGTGAAGCTTGATTCTTATATTTTTCCTAGGGGTTTTAGTTACTCCTTTGATTACTTGTCTACATTAATAATTAAATTTCAGATATGTTTCAATTTTGTCTTGCTTATTTGCCTTGACTACTTTGTTTTTGTTTTGCACATTTGAATTTGTAATGTGAATTTATATATCTAAAGATTTGTCTTTAAATAGGAGTGCTTAGAAAGCAGCTATTGACGTGTTTGAAACGTGATTTGAGGTTCTTGTTAGGTTTCTAACTCTAAATACCTTAACTTGCTTCGTACTGAAATATTTTATTGTTGTTGAATTTGTAATGTGAATTTGTACTAAAGGTATATCCAAGCAATAGGTAGGGAGAAGAACTAGAACTGAGATCATGGTGAAGCCTAAAGGTAGATCAACTATGGACAACAGAATAGACCAAAGGATGATTGGGCCATTCGTGTCACTGAAATCTGGGTATATCAGAAGATAAAACTTCAGGTGATAAATTGGTGCATTTTATGCATAGGTTACTGACGGAGTGAATACAGTAAACAGAGTGGTTATTCTGAATGATTCTGAGCACTTAGCTGAAGCCATCTGCTTGGGGTTTCTTCTCATGGACTTACTAAGCACATTGAAGTGGACTCATGCAGCAATTCGCTGGAGTGGAATGATTCAGATAAATAAGGTCCTTCAATAACCAGCCTTTTCTGATGAGCAAGGCATATTACTGCTAGGTGGAGATTCATTTCTGAAAATATATTCGAATTCTATAGGTTTGTCATACTGCTAAGGGCCATTTCTGAACATATCACAAATCGTTGCGTATTCAAAATCTGATCTCCCAGATTTAACAGCGGGCAGCTTCTTTTCCTTATATAATGTGTTTTTGTCATGCAAGAGAAAGGTGTCTTAGGGGAGGAGGCAATAGATAAGGATTGAAGTATAGGGAGTTGAGTATAGCAATGGGATGCATGCTTAATTATTTAGGTCAAATCTTGGCCACTTCTGGCATACCATCATCGCTGTTTCATGGCAAGTGTTATCAGCAACGGTACTCCATGGAATGACATACTGTTGCTGGAGATCGGAGGTATAAATCTACTACCTGGTTAACATGCTGAGGTTTGACGCCGGTTCTTGCTGTGATATTGATGGCCTTTATGCTGCCTCCCCTACTCTTTCATAGCCATGGCAACTATTTGGTGAACTCTTCATCATGACTTGGGAAAGGAGGTTCAAGCTTCAGCCTTGATCCTTTTTTTTCCCTCTCTTATAAGTAATAATATGAAGCATTTGCATGTCAGATGGGCCACAACGACTACCCTTTAGCAAAACATGCTCAAGTTTCATAATGCTTATGCTTGGATTCCTTTTGCTGCTAATATGTGGTTTATTAATTAGTTGCAATCCTTAAGTCAGTTAAATATTCCGTTAGAAAATATAAGGATTTTTATATTCAAATTTTATATTATAATATAAGGATTTTTTCGCTCATTTCTATGATTTCCATCTTTTCAATGATTCTAAAGCCAATTAAATATCTGGAAAGGAAATATAAGTAATTTAAAAATAAAAAATTGATAACTGAAATGACTAAAAAAAAATTTTTTAACCTAATCTTAGTATATGCTAAACATCCTAAAAATTTTTATATTTTAAAAGGGAGGGAATACATTTCTTAGCAAAGTGAGAACATTTAGGCTCCCTTTGGGAAGCAGGAAATTCTCATGATTCTTGAACTGTTTTCTATGAAATTATGTAAATTCCTGCATTCCACACAGAATATAGATGTTATTTTCCAAATATATATGTCTGATAGCTCCAAATACCTCAGATGGGTTTAATTCCAAGATAACTCCATAAGAGCCTGAAAAAAATTGTTCATAGTTTGTACAGCTACGAGCGTACAATCACACTATGGGAAGATAGATTACTAACAGGACACCCTGATGTCTTTTCCTTTCTGTTTGCTCACCATTGCACTTACTGGCCAAGCTAGTCCTTTATGGACCTGAAGTGACTGATCGAATTCAACAGATTTATTTCTTGAAGATTCGTACTCAAACATAAAAGCAGTGTTTACTGCTCAAATTTCTTTTAATGTTTCCATCAAACGTGTGTTCGACGGGGAAAGGATATCTTTCCTAGCACTAAACATTTTGCCTGCTAACAATGTAATTTCAGAATCCATTGTTCTCTTGATGATTTTTTTAGGATAAAGTAGGTGCTATGCTATTTGGAGCTACCGTTTGCAACAGTTTCAGATGCATTGTTTTACATATAAGACAAAATACCCACAAAACTGTTGCTACCTTTTCTTTCATAGAAATTGGGTAAGCCTGCTACGTGGATTTGAACAGTTTGTGGATGACATCCAATTGCTGCTTGATCAATGCTGCATCTCAGAATATTGATTTGAATATTCATACAAGAGTCTTGGAGCACCTGTGCTCTTGTACATTTCTTAATGCAAATACTCATGTGGTAAACTCTTTTAGATGGTTTATTTGGTCAGTTTTGTTGTTTTCCCATTTATGTTTTTAGCAAAGAGTGGATTTACAAGCTGTAAGATAACATGTGGTAAGACAATACATGTGAATCATGATTCGGAAACTGTCTTCTGTTTTGCTAAAACATAATGAACTTACTGTGTGTACCCTAACACTATATATCATCTACACTGTTACTCTGTACATTTCATATTTTAAATCATTTTGGGTTTTTACTAGGTTAAACTTTCGACCAAGTTTATAAAAAATAGTAACATTTTTAAAAAACAATATATTGGAAAAATATATTTAATTGTGGATTATTATAGATATTGCTATATTTTTTTATAAATTTGATCAGATTTAAAGAAGTTTAATTTAGAACCAATCTAAAATGAATTATAATATAGAATGGGGATTTATAATATAGAAGGGAGAGAGTATATTTCTTTTAAAGAATCCCTCTGAGAAATGCTAAGGTAATCCTGTTACGGTCGTTTGCTTCTTTATTACATTATATTACTGTAGTCCATATTTGACTACCTTGTGCCAGCTTCTCTGGTAAGCGATGACTAATTTGTTCCACCTTCCATTGATTAGCTTGGCTAAAATATGCGTGTCCCTGAAGTAGAAACTGATGGAGATATGGAAGAGAACGAGGTGATCTGCTATGGTTCAAATGTTGTTGAAAACTTAAAATCTCCTTGTTTTCGTTTGGGTATATGAAGTGAGCACAGATTTGGATTTACTGGTAAGGATTTCAGTTCTTTTTTCTAAAATCAGTAAGTATGAAATATCTGTTTTGAGATTTGAAGTTCATAAGACTGCATGGCAAGAGATAATGACAAAAGATAAAGGAAATGTAGTGCCAGGAAAAGAAAAGGGGGAAATAGAAAGCAGGAATTATGTTGATGAAATCGAAATTTCTTTTACAACAGGATCTTACGATACATAATATCTAGCAAATCTAAGAGAAAGAGCATCACTTCCTTTTGCATTCAAGTGAAAGTTCGAAGTCCTGAGACAAGCACCATGATCTGATCTGTGGTCCAGTAATGATTTTACTTTAGATATTTGCATGAAGTGAAACTTATATGCCCTGCCCATCAATTAAAGGGGCCAGAGTAGATAAGCTTCAGGGGCTATTTAGTGATTAGCTAGCAACAAGTTAATAATGCCCAACTTTATTGACAAAAAATCTAAGTTGCTAGATATTTCCTTTTAACTGAATAACCTTGTCTTTTTAATTATTAGAAACCGCTCAGAAAAATGTGTAGGGCATCTCATCAAGGATTACTAATCTCATATGAATTAATTATCCAGTATTTATTTTTCCTTTTCTTTTGTTTTAATTGTCTTTCTTTCTAGTTCGTAGGCTCTAGATCTGTTTGACTGTTTCACTTTCACATGGAGGACATTTTAGAATTACAGCACGTCAACTATCTCAATCTCGCCGTTATATATTTTGTGGTCAAACAGGTTACTAGTAGATGTTAATCTCGCAGCAGGCAGTATTGTTTCACCTGCATAGCAAATGTCTTTCTTTTCACATGTGTTCTCTCGTTTCAATCTGGTGGCATGTGCCCATTATTAAGCCATCCATCTTCGCTCTCCGCTTTGCATGTGCAGCACCTCCAGTTTAAAACTTGCGCTCCGCTCTCCTCTCTGCATGTGCAGCACCTCCAGTTTTCAACTTGTGCGTAAAATAATCTGGTGGTCCCTGTTCCATCCCCCTTAGCACAAACGTCAGTGCATGTGAGATGTGACACCTCCATGTTTACAATTTACAGGAACGGTCGGTATTATCTGTTCCTGTTAAAGAAATAGTAGTAAGCTGGAGAAAAAGTGCTGAGACGTGCAGACGGAGAAGAGCAGCCATACGCATCCTGTTAGATTCAAAGGCAGGCACAGGTACGTATTGTATTGGTTGCAGTTGGGGAGGGTGGTCCGTCCCCTACGGTGATGGCTACCTGATGCTTGAACGGCCCTGTTGGTTTTGAACGCCTCTTGATGCAGCGTTAGAGTCACCACCAGTGTCCAGTACCGGAGAAGCAATGCAGATGCTCTCGGTCAATTTGCGCTTGGTCTTCCCTGCCGCGTGACATGGAGCCACTGGGCGCCACCGCCACCGATGGCCGTCCGTCCCGTGGCTGTGTGGGCGTCGTGGCGATAACGATGCTCAGACGCAGGGGAAGGCAGAGGCGTCTCGTCTCGTCTCACACATGGACGTCGTCTCGTCGCAGCCCTCAGTTCAGTTGTTGCTGGGTTCCCATCCTTCCGCCCATCGAGATGCAGATGTTGAAGCGGCTGCTGCTGATCCTGACCCGTTTCACTGCCTCTCCCCCTGGCTTTGCAGCTTTGCACTGAGCCACATCAACAGTACTACTTTTTGGTGTGCAAGTGCAGCAGCGGCGTTTCACAAAAGGTATGTCACGCTCACGAACTGCCATGCTTGGATGTTCTTGGAGAATGTATTTTTGTACTAGTAGTAGTTGTTGTCTACTGATCAAGCAAGGTATGAAGCGAAGCCGTACGCAGGCACGTAGAGTATTTTGATCGTAGTGGGGGTAAACTACTCACGGCCTCCTGCCGGGAAACTACACCTGCCCGGTGGTCCACTAATTCCCCGCAATAGGTTTAAGAGGATGGTCGGTATTGAGCGCACTTGTTTACTGCATGCGCATCGATCAGCTCTGCCTCACTGGCTGTGTCTAGTGTGAGCTACGCCAAAAACGTGAGCTGTTTTTTTTTTTTTTTTGCTCCAAGTGCGGGGTTAGCTATATCTACTTAGGCTGATCTAAACACACCTTTCTACCAAATCTAGCCAATGGATACTTGGGGCTTCCCTTCATTTTGAAAAAAGGAAAGTAAGTGGCCGCCCTTTTATATTAAAAGGATTTGCTGAGGCGAATTTTGGTGACATGAATCTAAAAACACAATCAAAGAATGAACCATTAGAGTTTCACGACTTGTTGAACAAGACAACAAAATCGTGTGGGTTGTAACAAAAAAAGGGTTTGGACCTCATGTTAGAGAGGTGTGTATTGTTTGCTTGCTGCACTAGTGGTGCACCGGTGCTGAGTGCTGAGACGGTCTCTGTTCTCTTTGCTCTGAGCTGTGAAGTTCACCTTTTCTTCCCATAATGATATGCTTTGCCTGTATTGGGAACAGCAAATCTCTGTGGTCCGACGCGAGAAGGAAGGGAGACGGAATCTCGAACCTCTGCGAACAGCCTCTACCTCTAGTCCCGGCTCAATTATACGCCCATTTGCAGAGGAGCCCCCAGGAATCTCAACACTTGCTCCTCGTCCAAGGCAAAGGCTTTTACGGACGCCGACACTTGTTGATGCCCCAAATGCGCCGTGATGTCGATGCATTGCGGCCCATTCCAGACCCCCCCCCCCCCCCCCCCGCAATGGCCGCTCATAATTAAACTCTCTTCCATCCCCTAACCCCTTAATTCCATCTACAACAAAGTTTATGCTACAATGTTCTACTCCAATTGTCAATTCCTAGGGAGGAAGGAAAATAAATTAAAATAGGGCGAGGCTAACAAATAATTGTTTTGTTTCGTGAGCAAAAAAGTAGGAAAGGCACAGGACGTCGCCCACTTTGCTTGTGTTGGATTGCACGCATCTTTCGCTCCTGCCCGCCTGTTTGTCCTAGGGGCCCCACTTGCAGCCCCACATCTGCAAGTTGCCGTCATATGGTCCTTGGCCTTCAGAGATAGGCTGGAGCCAATAATAACAAACATACTAATAATATACACTCCTGCTGTGCTACGTATAGCAATAGTAGCATAGTACGGCCCCCATTGACAGGCAACAGTGCAGGGAGGGCAGATTAAAATATGATCAAACTGTTTGCAGCGCAAGGGACATCAACTAGCACACAAAATTTCATCGGAGGCTCGGCTATCCTCGTGTTCTTGTGATGAAGAGGTCGTAGCTGCGTTAGCGCCGCGTAGATGAGTAGTAGTAACCTATGACACCACTAGTTCGGCTGTATTGCCACCATCCTGAATTCCTGACCAGACGAAGCATCTTGTTAAAAGCCGGCTTATTGAGAATGTCTAATGTCTAAATAAAGATGACCGGTGCATCGAGTTGGAGGTAGAGAGGCGCTACAAGTATGGTTGACGTGACAGGACTGATCGTTTTTTTCCTCTTTCTTGGGCTAGGAAATGAGTCAGACATCAACACGCGAAACAAGCAACGCACTACTACGTTCATTTGGAGTGAGTAGACTCTCTCCTGGTCTCCCGTTATAACTATTTGTGCTTTGTGTCTTGAATCAAGAATTCGTTGTGACTGCCCATCCAATGACAATTATTGACACATGATAACCATAGTCCTAGTTGTGCTCACAGGAGATTCAAGCATTAATCTTCTCCTGAGTTTATGATAAAAGTGTGAGAATTATTGATTCTATTTTCAGCCAAAACAGCTTATAATACAACCATACAACTACACACAGATTAACCTACTATAATTATAGTAGACTAACACTTTCCTACAGTCTAATCGGAAGCATCGGTAACATTCAGGCTAGATCGAAACTCTTAGAATAGTGAGGTAGGAAAGCCCTTGATAAAGACATCAACGTACTGCGATGTCGTAGGAATATGTAGGATCCGAACATGACCAAGGACGACCTTCTTTCGAACGAAATGAATATCAATCTCAATATTCTTCGTCCGCTGATGCTGCACCAGGTTGCTGAAGAGATATACAACACTCATATTGTCACAATAGACTAAGATGGCACATCGAGGGGGGTGGCGAAGCTCAAAAAGCAGCTGTCACAGCCAGATAGCTTCAGCAACACCATTTGCCACAATACGATATTCAGCTTCAGCACTCGATCTAGAGATCGTATGCTGACGCTTGGAAGACCAGGACACCAAATTATCCTCGAGAAATACTACATAGCCAGAGATCGATCGGCGAGTGTTAGGACAGCCAGCCTAGTCGGCATCTGTATAAATAACAAGATCTACAGGCGAAGATCGATGTATGGTTAGCCTAAGAGATTGGGTGCCTTATAGGTAGCGTAGGATCCGCTTGAGAGCAGCGAGGTACGGCTCTCGAAAATCATGCATATAGAGGCAAATCTGTTGAACTACAAAGGTAATATCTGGTTAGCAATAGAGAGTTGATTGGATCGGCAATAGGCAAGATCCGATCGGACCGTTTGACGGATCCGATCAGATCAGATTGGGGGGCGATCTGGTCGGCAATGGATCGACAGCGTGGGCGATAAAACCGGCGACACCCGGTGGTGGTGATCAAATCGACGACGGGTGCTGGTGCGGAACAGAAGGCAGGATCGAATCGGCAGCCACACCCGGTGACGAGGGCAGCTACGAGGTGGACGATCAGATCAGCAGCGCGTGCAATGAGACCAGTGACACTCCCGGTGGTGTGCAGTCGACACTGATGGTGGCGGTCGGATCGACAACGGGCACTAGTTCGGAAATAGCGGTGTTAAGGGCATCGGACCTTGGCAGTCTCTCGTAGCACAGTAGTGGTGGAGGAGGAGATTGGCGACGGTAGCAATAGCAGTGGCATTTTTTTGTTGCGAAAAGATAACGGATTGGAACTGTTCTAATATAAAAATGTGAAAATTGTTGATTCTGTTATTTTGTTGAGTTTCTTTGAAGCAGCCATGACCCATGCCATCTACGTTGTAGCTTAGCTTGACAAATGTGCTCCCTGGTATTCCTAAGATCGAAGGGCTCCAATCCTTAGTTCCTCTTGTGGGCGCTGTTGATTGGCACTTATTTCTGTTATTGTAATATCAGAGCGTGTATGAACATAGGTGTAATTTTCTGATTCTTCTACGGTGAACGGCGGAGCTCTTACCTTTTCCCTCGAAAAAAAAATGTTTTGGGGACGAGTATGTTACTTCTTCTTAATAATGGTATTACTTCAACTACCGTACTCATCTAAAATACACCCATAATTTTGAAAATATAACCGTTTAATTTTCACATGAAGAAAAATTGTCGTGCTCCTTAAAATATCAAATGGACCGGAATGTGTCTCCATCGAATCACTGAAAATTGCTTGAAATTCATAGTTCTCACTTTGATTTCGTTGTCGATTTGAAATTACGAGTGGTTTTCAACGCATTCACGACCGTGGCACCCTGCTTCATAGGATGAATTTTGAGATGAAACATAGAAAACCCTTGCCCTCTCTTGGTCAGAAGATTCTCATGGTTTTCCAGAGACGCGGAGATTACCGCATCCAACACCGGAGGCCGGGGGAAGTTCTCCAGAGATTGCGTCTTTCCTGAGCAAATCAACCGGCTGGCTCCCCTTTACCCTTTCCATGGAAGCATCTCCCGTTTCTCACCAATGCACACGACCAAGCGAAGCCAGAGCCACCGAAGCTGCCCCCGATTCCCTACTCCAATGGCGTGCCGTGAGCCACTAATGGCACTTTCCCTGGGTGGATCTGCAGCGGCGCCGTGCCCCAGTGCAAGTTGAAGGTGCCAATTGAATCCCGCAACAGCGGCGAACTGTGCCGTGCCCACCTTGTGGTGCCCGTTCCTTCTGTTGGTGTTTCTGAGGCTGTGAGAGAAAAAAAAGAGAGAAGACAGGGAGGAGGATGACAGGTTAGGGCATGTGATGCTTGGTTCCTTGGTGATGGTGGACATCCAACTCAATTCCCTGCTACTGTTGCCTGTGTGACGGTCACACCCCCATCAGAATCAGCTGGGGTCCTTGCACGGTACAACCTCCATTTCAGTTAAACAAATCAGGGCTCATGCGATGGCCAGCTCCCATTGGCCGCCGAGAGGAAGTAACCAACTGGACTCGACTGCGGGTGTAGAGTGTAGGCCTGATCTCAGACGCGCGGACTGCCCGGTCATTAATAAAGTGTCATCTGGGTAAGCAAGTACGGTGCTTGAAATCCGTAAGACGAAATTCTCGGCCAAATTGAAGTCAATGGGAAGCTTCTCAAAGTCATTAGCACACACCATGTCTGCTTCAGGTTTTATTCCCTCAAAAGCAACATGAACGAGCAGATAAAAACCACAATAATCATAATCATCATTAATAAAGTAAGGGTCAATGAGAGGGTGACCAATGCTAATACCCTCAACTGAACACTAGCGAGACTAAACAAAAAGAAAAACAGACAATATGCTGCTGCTGCTACGTGCTTTACGTCCAAATAATGCTTGCATGACAATAACTAGACTAATACATCAACACAAACGGTGTCTAGCTGGTACTCATCCTGTGCCTCCTCCCATAGCACAGGAGATAATCAATGGAGTGTCAAATATGAGTTGTAAACTAATTATTTAACCGTGGGCGTGGGCGTGGTCTTATGTACACAGATGCGAAATGCAGAGGTGCCATTCCAATATGCTCCTTCTATCTCGTGGTTCTTCTTCCTCTCATCTCCGGGATACACGGTAGGGAGCTTAATTAGCAGCAGCTCAACGCTTGGCTACTGTGTTGTTACTTGTCATCGTGATGTTGCGATCATTTCGTTTTCAGAACTCCATTGATGGTTGGAATCAAGAGCACGAGTGCACGCAGCTGTGCGCTTGCATCTCCCTCCTCGAGCACAACAAAAGACGAGAGCTTTGACGGTTGTGGGTTGCTGCCTCAGGAACAGGTTGTCAACCGAGAGGCTGGAGCTGGCCGCATTGCATCTGCATCAGAACAGAGTCGTCGAGGCGGCCGCCGGCGACGTGTGAATTGCTGGCTTCGATCTTCACCTGGGCGTAGGGATGGGGCATGAAGTGGTGACCGGCGCCACGGCCGAGCGGCGGCTTGCTGTCGACGAGCACGCCGAACTGTTCCGAGATGACCGGGCCTGCTGCGGCGGCGGAAGACGAGTGCGCGGTGAGCACGGACGGCGGCGACGACGAGGGGTTGCCGTGGTCGTTGTCGGGGAGGTTGACGGTGGTGATGTCGTGGATGCTGGAGCGGCGCTTGTCCTTGCCGCCGGAGTTGAGCCGGATGAAGTACTTCTGCGCGTGGCTGGCCACCTGCGTCGGCGTCCGGCTCGTCACGAAGTTGCGCGAGATGTTCCTCCAGTCCCCTCTGCCGTACTTCTTCAGCCCCATCAAGAACAACCTGGAACAAGAAAACCTCATCAATTCAATTTCAGCTCCAAGAACACGTGAGGATTCACCGGCTTGTCCAATTCCATCAAGATTCACGGTTAGCTGGGGTGGCTTACTTGTGCTCCTCCTCTGTCCATGGCACGCCCTTCTTGCGCTCCTGGTCCGGGCCCCGCGCGCGCTTGCCTCCGAACATGTAGCAGGAGCGCTTGAACCCCAGGCCGGCGGGGTCATCACCGCCGTCCCAATCCAGAGTGAACCCGGACGGGGTGCCGCTGGCGCCGTAGTGAGGGAAGGGAACGAGGCCGGCCTCGATGAAGCAGACGTCGTTCTCGAGGTCGTCGTAGTGCGTCATGACGTCGGCCACCGTCTTGCCGGGAAGCAGCTCCGCCACCCGCTCCCACCTCTCCGGGTCGTTCCGGTCGAGCGCCGCCAGAGCCTGCTCGAACACCTTGTTCTCCTCCTGCGACCACGCGCCGCCGCCGCGCCGGTCCTGCAAGAACCACCCGCCCGCCGCTTGGCCGACGAAGTAGTGCGCCGGCGCCGGCGGCAGCACCTCCATAAACGACTCCTCCATCATCTCCGTGAGGCGGCCAGCCAACCGAATAACCGACCAAGATTTCGCCGTTCTTCTCAAAAGCGAGTTCTTGGGAGGAGGAAGGTGTGAGGGAGGTGGAAGGGGGAGATGGGGGCTACAGAGCAGAGCGGTATTTATGCAGCACCGGCGGTGATGGATGGTATCTATTCCGGCAGATGCCAAAGTGGCCAGAGATGATTCGGCCTCCACCTTGAGAGACGCTTAAAGAAATCAAGGAGTTCGTGATTGGCTCTTGGTGGAGTTTGTGGCGTCTCAACCGAACAAAAGCCTTCTCCTCCTCTGCTTTGCTCTCTCTCTCTCTCCAACCTCTATCACTCCTGCGAGAAGAAGAGGGCAGAGCACACGAGCAAGAGGCACGGGCATAGCTTTTGGCTTCGCCAGTGTGCGCGTGGGGTGAGGCTCCTGTTGATCCAGGCTGGAGAAATAGTAACAGGGAAACTGGGTGCCTTTCCTGTGCAGTTGCAGGCAACGTTGCGTTTCTTTATTGGCCGTTGCTTGCCGCTTTTCCCAATGCTGGAGGACGAGGGCTCGTCCCGGCTTGTTTATTCATCCTTTCGTTCATTAGCCATTACCCCTGAGGCACTGGCCCAGCCGATCCATTTTCTCATGCGGTGATAGCATTTTCCGTAGGCGGCCTCATCATTTGTTCTGTATAAATTAGTTGTTAAAATTTAAAATTTAATTTTTAAAGTTGATTTTAAAGCTTTTTAATTTAAGTTTATTTTTTTACATTGACTTTTAAATATCTAATAACATGTATATATATATATAATTTTTATCTATAAATTATTTTTTTCTAATACGTTGTATAACTTATCTAACCGCTGGTCTCATGATTACATGTTGAAATTAAGGGATTGTTTAGTTTGTTATTAAAATTAACCGAACCAAAATTTGTTACAGTCAAAATTTGACACATTTTAATGCTACTAAATTTTAATAGTGACAGAGCCTAGTGAAGTGAAGGGAAGTAGCTGGGCGAAGCATAGAGCCTTAAATATATGCTGAAAGAAGATAATTATGTAAAAAACTATGTAAGCAAATTTTAGGGTTTATTAGCTATAAATAGCCTCCAAGGGTATACCGTAGAGGTATATTCTTTAAAAATTAATACATCGTTTACTATTTACATCATATTTTAAGAATAACTATTTGTCTTTAGATAACAGTTGTGTTTTGTTTATATTGTTACCAAAATTTTGTAGTGTTTTTTATAAGAGAAAACTTTCAACAATGCTAAATTTTGATAATGTTGCCATGGCAAAAGTATAATTAGTTTGTTACCTATCAAAATTTAATATCACCAAAATTTAGTAGGTTTGAAAGTGGTAATAAATTGAATAAGCCCTAAATTAGGCTTTACCGACAATGACAACAAACTCTCAGATGATTCTTTTATCTTCCCTATCGCCGGAGACGCTAGAACTCCGACAAAGTATCTACGGATTAGGGTAAAATTTTGTGGAAGACAGTAAATAAAATGGTACATAGGAATATAAAAATGAGTGAATTTTCAGCATTTGTTGTGTGCTCAGATCTTTACATGAGGGTTGACACATGTGCCTCTATCTTTCCCTAACTTACCTCCACATCCTTCTTGCACCCTCTATCCTCTATGTATTTCTCACCTTGTCTGAGATCTATTTATCTTTGTTATAAATAGCATCACCTCCTTAACCATCATCCCCACCTGCACCGTGTATCGTACAAAAACACCCCATTACCCATATAACAATTTCTACTATATATATCCCTCTATTTTGAGAAAACAAGAAGCAATGTATATAAGAGCTTAGTTAGTCGAATGGGCTATGTGACAATGGTAACTCAATTAGACCCATGGTCTCCAGTAAAGCTGGTATACTCTTCAACTTAATTCGTCGTTGAAGACGTTGAAAAATTGGACAAGAATCGTCTTAGGATACACATGAATCATACAATCACAGTATTGATCTAAGGCGTAACATTCAATTGAAAGTGCATGCTCCAATTAACGTATAGTCATATTTTTTGCCCAAAATTTTATAGGCGTGCATGTTTTACCTTTGTTTTTAGTAGAAGATTTTAAGTGGACGTGCGTTGTGTGCTGTGCGTTTCACTTTTTTTTAATGCTTGCTCTTGCTGAAAACAAATGCTATCACTTTATTGAATAAATGACTATCTTATCCAAAACGGTATGAATGAAGGGCATTAAAATTCTTTGATTTGCTTCTTACTAATTCTTTGCAGAAGCCTAAAGTTATTTGAAATCAGTGGAAACAATTAATAACGTTACATTATTTTTCAATGCAGCTCTCTCTATTCTTAAAACAATTTAACCTCTTTATTCTTCTTCTATGTCATCTCTTGTTCATAGGGGGTGTCGTGTCAAATCGCGTGGCAACTATAGGCCAAATTTCTAGCAAAGCACTACTAGCTATAAACGATGACCCATGCCAATTTCCTCTATATCAGGAAGTGTTTGATTGATAGTTAAGTTTATTAAACCATAATGACTACATTTCATGCAGAGTTAGCCATTAAAATGATTTCTAACATGCATAACTATATAAAATTTGGAAATATGAAGATAAATGATTATAAAAGTTTAGTCAACCAAATACATCTTTAAAAACTAACAACCTATAGCATATCACGTAAGAAATGAGTCTTTAAATCAATCATCCTTACTAGATGTTTTATAGGGAGTAGGTCGGTACATAGATAATGTTTAATTTACTTTAGTTTACTGAAATGAATTAAATTTTATTTTAAACCTATAAAACTAAAACTAAAGCTAAAGCAACTTAGTACATCTAGTTAACTTAAAATGGGTGAATATTTTATCCACGAATCGACTCGTGCCATCCTTACACGGCTACACATACCTTGCCTGTACTGTTCATCTGTCTCCACCTCTCGCAGGAAGGTGCTGAAAAAAAAAACGTTCAAACGGTATCTCGAGCTTGCTGGTCCAGTTCACGTGGGCGGAGGAGATCCTTTTTACAACAAATCCTTGTGGTGCAACTTGCAAGCCCTGTAGTTCTGTTCTGCCTGTACAGTGCAACAGAAAGGTAAAACGAAAGCGGAAAAAAGGAGTACAGAGGCACACACCAAACTGGGGGCTACAGCAACGTACTTCGTGCCCCGTATAAAGACCCCATACAACGCGTAAAGACCTCGATAAGCACTGAATACAAAACCCGTCTACACTACCTACTCTCCTCCCTCCTGACCCCGTACGGGAGAGCGGATGAGGGCCGGCCGGCGCAGCACAGCCGCGCGTGCTCAATTTTCAATGGTGTTGCCATGCCCTTTTCTATGTGTTTTGGTACTTAAACATAGTCCAGTGAGGACGCCTTCGTTTGGGAGTTTCGGCTGAAATTTTTATAATTTTACTGGTACGTGATTTCATGGGACGGGACGTTAGCATATTGTTATTTGAGTATTAATTATTAAAAAACTAAAAATATATTTATTTGATTTTAAAAAAACTTCAAAGTTTTATAATTTAACCGTTTGACAAACTGTACTCATCTAAAATAAGGCTGAAATTTTTATAATTTTACTGGTACGTGATTTCATGGGACGGGACGTTAGCATATTGTTATTTGAGTATTAATTATTAAAAAACTAAAAGTATATTTATTTGATTTTAAAAAAACTTCAAAGTTTTCTATGAAAGGTATAATTTAACCGTTTGACAAACGTACTCATCTAAAATAAGGAAATAGTTCAGCCGACCAGTCATTTAAAACATAGCCTAAAAGCTTATTATGGGAGGGTGGAATAGTAAACATAGATAAAAAAATCTAAGCGGAGAAGATGAGAACCTTTTTTGGTAAATACTCACACCAACCCTAAATCATGCATTGAAATTTTAGATTTGGCTAGTTTTAAGGGGGAAACGTGCTCTTTACTTGGAGAGACCATGGATTTGTTTCAGGTAATTCTAGGGTTGTTTTAGGCGCACACCTGTAATTTCAAGTTTAAAATATGTTGTGCATGTATATTTGTGTTTACAATGGATAAACAAAATTAAGCTGATAGAGGTTCTCAAGTGTATATGGAATATGTGCATGGTACTTGCTGATAAAGTCATAAGATCGTATAAGATGCGCTACATTAGATATAGCTTGGATGAAAACATTTTGTTAAAAAAAAACTGTCTCTGGTTGTCTGTTTATTAGTTTATCAATCACAACAAAAATATAAATTTTAAAACTTAGTTTTATGGCTTTTTCGTCATAATTTATTTTTAGAATTGACTTTAAACCACTAACTATAATCTATTTTTGACATAGCTTATCAGCAGTAGTTCAAACGGATAATAACCACTACTTATCGTTTCCATAGATTTCCAACCAAGAGGATGCTATTGTGTGATAGCATGGTCCATCCTCAATCAGATTCTTGTAATACTTGCATCCAAGTTCATCGCTGCGGCCTTCTTGTCTCGTCCGAAACTAGATAGGCTAGCTAAACACTAGCCATCTTTGTGACTTAGGGCAGGATTTTTGACATTTTAGAAAATTTATTTTACAAATAATCTTTCCTTAAAAAACTTAAGGTAAATATGGATCCTATCCCAACGCCAAAGACGTTGGCGTCAAGATAGAATGTCAACACCAGACCTCCGCGTCAATGTTGTGGCACTGATTTCTTCCACTTAAGAACTACTCTTCTTATTTTTTTTTTGAAATTCTATTGATTTGCCTGTTATGTTTTAGAAAAACTGAATAAAACAATGTATCATAATTCATTCCCAGTTTATCTATACTTCTTAAAAAAAGGCAATAATTCACCTACTTTCATTGTGTTTTTTACATATTACCCTTTAACTTCTCAATATCGATTTGCTGTCATGTTTTAGAAAAACTGAATAAATCAATGCATCCTAATTCATCTCTCCTAATTTATTTTTATTTATAAAAACTTAATCTGAGAGAAGGATGAAGGATGTAGGTCCCTCCCTCCTCCCCCATACCTAAATCAATTACAAATCATGTGTCATAATTCAATTTCCCCTATTTTTAATCAAAATCTAATAGCAAATAAATAGGAATTAAGGATGAGGAGGAGGGAGGGACCCACATCCTCCTAAAAAGACCACTAGAGATCGGGTCTCGCCAAACCTCTATCGAGAGAGAGAGCAAAAATTTTCTCCACAGTATAGCTTCCTTCCCTTCTGCCTCTGGCAGCTCTCTGGCCGCTGGCGAGGGGAGGGGGATCTAGTGCCACCCCTTATTAAGGTATTAGTCAAGTCGGGTTAATCTCGTAGTAGTTCTTATGACATGTTTTGGTAAAGCTACTTTAGTTCAAGCATCGACATCCATCCTTCTCTTGGTGGTGGTGGTTTCAATGTACTCCGGTGCTAGTGGCCACGGTATGCTCTTTGGCTTTAGAATAAACAGTCCATGGTGGCCTTCTTCTTAGGTGACCTGCTCTTGTCGGTGAAACCATGGCAAGATAAAGACCTAGAACAATATTATGTTGGCTTCGAGTTCCATCATCCCATCCTCAAATTTCTAATGCAAGACTAA
This sequence comes from Oryza coarctata, assembly GCA_030770085.1. Taxonomy (NCBI): domain Eukaryota; kingdom Viridiplantae; phylum Streptophyta; class Magnoliopsida; order Poales; family Poaceae; genus Oryza; species Oryza coarctata. Next base: position 16,245,720 of record CM061471.1, read on the forward strand.
GAGGTCATCATCAACCATTTCTTCTACTCCTGGCAATGTTATTTATGAGATTAAGCCGATCGTTCTTCAAATCTTTAGCAAAATCAAAACAAAACCTCTACCGATTGGAGGCCATGCAAATTGAGTTGTACAAGACTGACGAGCTCAAGGTGTTGTTCCACTTCATCCCCGGAGGCTCACCGGTATCACCCAAATACTTCATCCCCGGAGGCTCACCGGTATCACCCAAATCAGCTCTGACAATAGCGGTGTAAGGACCTGATTGTTTTTCTCTTATCTTTCTAAGGTCCTTTGTGCACATTTTGAGGGTTTGTTTGTAATATTATATTTTTCTGAGGATCCTGTTGTAAAAATCCTATTGTACTATCTTTTGGCCCTTGACATGTTCAAAAAAAAATCCTCCTCCAAGATTAAGTTTTTACAAATAAAAATAAATTAGTGAAAATAAATTAGGATACGTTTGATTTGCTTAGTTATTCAAAAACATGACAGCAAATCAATAGGATTTGGAGCAAATCTAAATGGAAGAGATTGGCACCGAAACTCGATGCATATTTGGCGTAAGACATCCAACGACGTAGGAGTCCGTAACTACAATAAGCTTTTTGATGATTTATTTATAAAATATGTTTTCTAAAAGGGTTAAAATGTTAAAAATCTAGACGACTTGTGAGCCTCTCCTTTCACTCTTTCACTGTCCAAACCGAAAGTTCCCTTGGACCGTGTGGTACCGGTGCTTTTCAGTGATGCCACTCTCCGTTGTGCCCCGCGGCCGGCGTCATCTTCGCCTCCGGCTTTTCTCTCCCGGTGGCCGGCGTCCGCTTTTAATGGACGCACACATCACCTGACCTCATTCCGATGTGTCCGTCCATTCGCCATATTCTCGCACCGACCCTTGTCACGCTTGGAGCCAAACGAAGTCCCCCTAGATACTCTTCTAACCAAACTGGACAATCACTAGTCAAAAATTTTGTAACTAAAGATTAGTTTGTGTGCTTTGGCAGTTGGTAACTACTACTCACTGCTTTATGTGCAGTTAGCATGGCAGTAGCAGCAGCAGTGCTAGTAGCTTTACGTTAGGTGCTTAAGCTTACAATTAACACGCAAAGGAAGAGCTGTTTGTTTGTACTGATGAGGGATGACTGGTTATACTGAGCTACTGGCACATGGATTGATGTTTTTCTTCCTTCCTTTTATAAACAAAAGTACTACAACTTCTACAAGGATTGATCATTGATGTGAACCGTAGTTGATTGTGTGGGGGGTTTAATTAATTTTACGCTGCTGGAGATCTGGAGTTACTCGCCAGTGCATTTTGTGAGATGGATTACGTGGTGAGCGATCGATGGTGCAACGGAGAATTGGATCCTTCGCTGTCACGCCCCACTTTTGCCGTCCCGTTGGAGACGTGACCAGCTACTACCCACCTTCCTCGCGGCCTTACAAACACGCACACACTGACACCGTGACACGCACAATGTCTCTGTCCAATAGATCGTAGCTGTGCTTCCCATATATATACAGTAAGCGTGTCTTGTACCGTTTCGTACTCTCCTTTTGTTCTCTTTTATTCTCTCTCTGTTCTCTTTTATTCGTTGCACACGTAGTATGCCCCTTTAACACATAGGTTAAGGCTCCGTTTGATCTAGCAAATCAGCTAGATTTTTTTTATAGGAAACGAGATAAATCATTAGCATTTGATTAGCTAAGTATTAATTATTATAAATATAAAAAATTAATTTATTTAATTTCTTAAAGAAACGTTTATATAGAATTTTTTTATATAAAATATAACGTTTAATAATTAAAAAAACGAGTGTGTTGCTCAGCTTTATAGCCGAATCGAACGGCCCTATGAGACAAGCTGACATCTAACAAAATTTCTATTCATTGTGGTCACACATGTCTAAATTAAACCTGATGATTTCCTTAACTTATATTTTTAATTATGATCTCCAAAGCATAACGGAAGGCTTGTTTGAGCTAGCTAAAGGCTTATTTTGAATACGTCGGCATACTAAATATGGGTCATAGCAGTCCTATATGCACAGAAACATGACCCTGAATCAAAGAATCATATACGATCAGCACTAGTGATCACCAAAAATATCCCTGCAAATCCCTCAAAAATACGGAGACCTATGAGGTATAAATACCAAGCCCATGTCAGGTATTGGTTAATTTGTGGAATTGGAAAGTATATTTGGTTGGTAATTTGGAAGGAGAGACAGAGGACTAGAGAAGTGGGGGGCTGGTGGATCCTTCTGGACCCTTTCCTCAGTATTGTCTGACCCCTATAAAACTAACATATCACACAGACGCACTCCCAACACTCCTATAAGATGGGGGCAAAGACATCATATAGCCCATCTTACTATAAAATATAGAGAATATTTTCTCCAACAATCCTTTGGTGAAAACATCAACTACCTGGCTAGATGAGTTTACATATAAGAGACATTAATCCTCTATCAAGTTTCTCATTAATAAAGTGATTATCGATTTCAACATGATTGGTTGGATCATGTTGAACTAGATGGTTGACAATATCAATGGCTGCCTTATTGTTGCAATACAACATTTCAAATCTAATTTTATGAGAAATATTTGCAGCCACAAAAATTCATATACACCATGGGCCATAGATCAAAATTCAGTTTCAGCAGTAGGTTGAGCTATATGAAAGATCTAGTCCTCTGGTCTCATGTTATGAAAAATTTTGGTGATTAATGATAACATATTTTTAAACTAACTATTGCTATGAGTTTGAGTAATGGATTATGTTTGGGTATGGCTTACATGTTTAAAGATATGTGTAACAAAGAGAGATGATGCCTCATATTTTGGAAATCAATGAGATGCTCAGTGACTCCTTCATAAGTTGTTGGACATGTTAAAGGATATAAACACCATGGTTAAAGTTGATAAAAATAAAGACTATGTAAGAAACTATAAGATGGACTTTATCGGTTTATGAGAATTAAATAGAAGAGATTGAAGATGCAGGTATAAAGTGAATATCTATGGCAAGACGGTGAAGCGCAAGCAAAGTTCAGCTATGATAGACCATGCGGTGGTGAAGGAAAAGCAAGGGGCTTAGCACCAATGAATTAAATCTGGTGATGGAGGACTAGTAAAGACTTTATCGTGATGGACCATAAGAGGTCATTTTAAGTTATGGTTATTTGCATCAATCATTTAAAAAATAGAACATAAAATGTCAAAGATGAAGAAGATGTGATTTGTTAGTGATCAAGAAGGGCAGTAATCAAGGCAATGTATAATTGATTTGGGACTAATGTGTGTATTGAGTTGTATGATAATAATCTCGATGGTGAAGAGACTTTGACCTTGGCAACCCTCAAAGTGAAGAAAAAAGATGGTGTGAATGCATTTCAATTGGTATAGCTTTTCTATTTGCTTTTTGAGTGTAGGAATATTGTACTATTAAGAGGGATATAACATTGATATGTTTGTATATGTCTCGATGCTCAAAGTAACATATCCAAGTGCTACCTTTTGAGAAATATAAGTTCTAGCCTATCCTATTAGTGGTTTTAGAGCTTGTTCTTGGTTAGGTTGGATAACCCTTTCGATAAGCTTTCCATAAGCCCCAAGTTCGTTAAAAACGGACTCTAGAGTAAGAAATTATGGCATTTTTTCTCACATACTGTGAGGTGAGCTGAAAGTTCTAGGCCTAGGCTTACTTGGAGGCTACAGGAAAAACCATCGGGGAACCAAGAAGACTTACCAGAGGCTCTAGACCTAGCTAGGAGGCTTTGAGCCTGTACAGATCTATGAGTAATGGCTAGTTTTTAGGGGCTTGGGTATTTAAACTCGTCCGCCCCTCCATTCTTAGCTATTGACATTGGGTAAGAGTAGATTCATTCAAAACCAAAGAGCCGCTCCCCAATATCCTACCTTTGTGGTAGAACTCTTTGTGAGTGAGATTTGAGAAGGGGATTTAAAAAGAGAAGGGAATTTGGGCTGAGAGAAAGTTTGAGAAAAGTGATTGAGAGCTAGTGAGCTTCACTCTATTCTAATTCATAGTAAGTAAATATTCAATTGTATTTGTTACTCTTAGAGGTTAAGTCTTCAAGATGGCAAGTCGTTGTCTAGTGAGCTCCCAAGCTTGTGGTGAGCCATGGGAAGTTTGTGAAGGATTTCCTAACCTTCGTGAAGAAAGAGATAATTTAGTAAAAACAGAGATATCTTCTATAAGGTGCATGTTATAGTAAGCTTCACCGGTGGATCGAGGATCGTCATCCAAGCATAGACCTTGGTAGTCACTTAGAGACTTGCTAATCCTAGGTGGTTGCTTGGAAATCTAGACTTTCTTGTGGTTGCTAGCTTGGTGAGGCAACAGGTTGAGTGAGATCTAGCTCCTTGGAGCCCCTCAATGGAGACATAGGGTTATTGGAGGAGAATTCAAACTTTGGGAACAAATCGTTTGTCTCCTTGCCCTCTCTTTTACCGCCTTTTGTGTTATTGATACACATCTCTTTGTGAGTTGCTTGTGATAGGTTGAATATCTTGCCTCCTATATCTTACATACCTTTTTGCTATATTGTGCTAGTTATTCTAGTGGCTTGTTCCCCTCGAGGGTGTTTTCCTATCGAACTGGAGGTTCCGGTCTCCTAGGTTCGGAGGCTCCAATCCCCTAGGTCTAGAGACTTTAGATCCTACTGATCCACTGTGACGAGTTTTTAAATATTAGGAATTGCCTATTCACTCCTTCTAGACGACATCAAGGTCTTTTTAATTGGTATCACAACAACACCTTAAGAGTAAAGATGTTGACAAGAGGTGAAATGTTTCTAAAACTTCCCTTGCTACATAGTTTAAATTATTTATTTTTGAGTACTCGCATGCTTAATGTGTTTAGGGCCATGGGTCCTCGAATAGAGCGAGTTATAGATGTGAGTATCTCCCTTCCTAGTGATAAATCAATGTTATCCAAAGAGGAAGAGAAGTGCCTACATCGCAACGCTCAAGTTACTAATGTTTTATTTACCGCTTTGAGTGAAAATGTATTTGAAACTGTCATGCCATCATGCCACTTGAAGGTGCTCATCTTGTTTGGAAAACACTTAATGAAAGATATGACAAGTACAAATGGGATAGAAAGGACATTCTTTCAGAAAAGTCATTTGGGGAGTGCTCTACTTCATCGCCACATCATGAAGAGCCTCAAACGATTCTCTCCATCTACCTAGATGGTCTTACATCATCATCTACCTCACCAACACATCACTCCATTCAAGATAATGAAATGGTGAGTAGGATTGATAAATGTCCAATTCTGCTATTGGACTTCAACAACACGTGCAATGAAATTTACATGCCTATATGTGTTGTTCATCCTTGCATAGCATCGAGTACTAATTTGTCTATACTTCATGATGATATGGATAGTTGTTCTTATTGTCATGCTACTATTTCCACTTGTATTTACATGACTAACATGTTAAAGGAAATAGAAACCCATGACAAATAAAGACTAGGTGAAGAAGTTAAAAAGAAAATCAAGAAAAAGCCTTCACTTAGGAGAAGATCAAGGGCAAGTCACGCTTGCACCACTTGTTATCAACATGGACATTTCAACATTGATTGTCCTCATCTTGAAAGTGAAGAATCAACCTCTCTGATATGTTCATCTCCTTACTCCATTGCATATTCATTCCTCATGGCAAAAAGTAAAAAAGAAACCGAGAAGTGAGGATGGTGGTGATTGTGATAATGAAAGTGGTAGGCATGAGTTTGATCATTTGAGCAAAAAAGATATGTCTAAAATGATCAAACTCATGGCCGCTACGGAAGGTCTAAAGGAAACTCTTGAGAGACAAGAGATATGACTCATTGAGAAAATCAAACAACTAAAGGCACTGAATAAAGAACATGATAAGATTACAATGTCTCATTTATCTTTTGGGTATAATTATGAGAAACTAAGAATTGAACATGCTTATCTTATTAAAAGTATTTGTGCTACTAACTCTAATTATTGTGTAGCACCATTAGAGAAGGCAAATGTAGGACTTAAAGCTCAAATTGAGAAGCTCCATAGCAAGCATGTGAGCCTATAAGAAAAATATGATGAGCTTTCATGCTCTCATGAAAATTTTATAGATTGCAATGACATGTTAGAAGTAACTCATGAGGTAATGGTAATAAAGGTAAAATCCTATGAGCCTCATATTCAAGTTGACTTTAATTGTGCTAACTCTCATTGTTCTTAAGCAAATATTTCCCCTGAGCACTATACGTGACTTGGATTATGTAGGCAAAAAGGAGAAGCACATGGATCAAAGGAAAATCAAAATGCTCAAGAGGGACTTGATCATATTGAAGGGCAATGCTTAGCCTTCTCAACATAACTGTGGAGCCATGGTGAAGAAGCTTGAGAATGGATCAACCGTATCATGCACCAAGTTCAATCAAGTAGATAACAAGTTCAATAACAAGAGAAAAGGGCAAGATCAAAGCTCCCATCACTTGCTTCAAGTGCAAGAAAGTGGGACATCATGTGAGAGATTATCCTTGGAAGAAAGGAAAGAAGTTGAGCAAGAAGAAGAACCTTACTCACATCAAGTACATTAACTGCATCAAAGTGGGACACTTTGCCTCAAGTTATCCTAGGAAGATCGATGATGAAGTCACACTTCCAAGCAACATGCAAACTAGCAACAAGCAAGTCAACAAGTGAGATAGAGGCAAAACTCAACCTTAGTACAATTGCTGAGAAAAGAAATATATTGGTAAAAAATGTCTCATGAGTAACATTCCTAAGCCGAATCTCTCATTTTATCAAATGTGCTTAAAAAGGACAAAAATGGTAATTATGCTATTTAGAAGATTAGTTCACCACATGTTATCACAAATGCCATTTGGGTGACTAAGTCTCTTGTAACTAACCTATAGGCCCAATTTTGTTAGGGACAAAAATGTGCTAAAAATGAGAATATAGGTACTTGGAGATGCATTGGAGGTTTGACTCATTTATGGAGAATCAAGTTTACACAATACTTGAAAATGGAGTCAAGTATGAGGATGATTGTTCTACATCAAGTACCAATGCTATCTTGGTAACAATTACTTAGATTAAAGTATCTATCCCCTTGCCTTGTGTAGATTAAATATCTCTTTTGCACATTGGTTATTCTTGAATGTTGCTTGATTGATTGATATGTTGAATTTTAGTGATGTTTTGGTTTACCACATTTAGGGGGAGTACTATAACTTCTCATATTATTTGCATCCCTTAAATGTGTTTTGATCAAATTGATGTTATAATAGTTTTCAAAAAGCTACTTTTGTCAAAAAGTCAAAATTTGCAAAATCAGTTGCAAAAACATGATTTCCCTGTTTAAAAGTGTTCTTACACCTACTTGAAAAGTTTTTTTTTTCAAAAGTTGATTCAAAACAAAAATGAGTTTATAAAGGAAATGTTTTTAGCCTCAAAATGTAGATGCTAGGACCTTGTTTTTCTTTTAAAATTGTCTTTTTGCCAAAATGTTTTCTAAAGTATTTTTTGTAAACAATCTTTTTACAAACTTCTAAAGTTAGTCATTTCAAACACTTTTGGTATTTAAATATATTTCTTATGGCTAACAGTTTGAGAACAATATTTTTTTTGAAATTTGCTCGAAAACCAATCTTGACCATATTTGGTCCTATTTTGGCATCAAGTGAGTTTTGCAACTAGAGCCATATATTTTGATATATATATTGGTTCATGGAGGTATTTCTAACTCATACATATGTGTTTCAATCCAAAACCATCTCATTTGTTATTTGTTGCATTTTTGGAGCAATATTTTTTAAAAAGAGAGCTTTCATGACTTTTTGCTCAAACTTGTTATTTAACCTAAAATGTTTAATTCATGAAGCTCAAGTTAGAAATACATTAGGGTGAACTTATGTAAACCACATTCATGTATCTCTTCCTCTCAAAACATGAAAAATTTCAACAGTTGCATGATTTGCTTTTAAAAGAACCTATTTGGTCAAAAGTAAAAAATTCCATGTAGAAGGTCAAAATTTGTGAAAATATTTTTAGAAGTACTTCAACATGTTTTTGAAATGGTTTCCATTGCTTTTTGAGTAAAATTTCTTATTTCCAAAATAAAATAACATTTTTAAGCTCAATAGGATCTTTAATGATCTTGTTTTTGCTAAAAGTGAAATTTTACCCCAAATCAAAATCTATTGAGTTTTTGAAAAAGTTGACAATACAAAACTTTTAGGTTGGTCATTTCAAACATTTTTTTAGTTCATAATTTTTTTAAAGATCAACCATTCAAATGTTTTAGCTATGTAAAGTTTATCCAAAATCTTGACTTTACCTCTTTTGGCCAAAACATGCATATGGTGTGTTAAACTATTTGAGATAAAATTCTTTGTAAATATGGTCTTGAATTAGTATCTCTAATCTATGTAAGGCTTTCCAAATATCGAACTCCTTGAAAACCTTTTTTGTATGTGATCTCAATCTACTGGAGCCCCACCATTGCTAACTAAGCGATGATTTTGTTCAATAGGTGTAGCAACAGGATGAGATTCAAGCATGCCCATATGCTTTAGCAAATCTATGGTATATTTTCACTAGGAAAGAAAAATGTCCTTAGGCCCTCGTGACACTTCTATCCCAAGAAAGTATCTTAGATGCCCCAAATCCTTCACATCAAACTCATGTGCAAGATGACTCTTTAGATATGAAATCTCCTTAGAATCATCCCTGGTGATTTTGATATCATCCACATAGACTATCATAATTGTCACTTTGCCCATAGCATGCTTATAGAAAATTGTGTGATCAGCATTACTTTGGAGGTAACTCCTTTGAAGCATAGCTTGCCTGAACTTATCAAACCAAGCTCATGGAGATTGCTTCAGTCCACACAAGGATCAATGCAAGAGAACTTTGCTAGTAGTCTATCTAGTCTCAAAGCTTGGTGGAATTTGCATGTACACCTAACATAAATCATGATGAAGAAATGCGTTTTTTACATCCATTTGATAAATATCTCAATCCCATATGTCTTAGTGTACCCTTTTGCTACAAGAAACAACGCTCTAAGGAAGACCAACATCTATATCCCTTTTGAGTAGGAGAGTACCCTATAAAAACACTTTTAATAGCACATGGATCAAATTTACTAATAGAATTCCTATGATCACGAACAAAGCACACACATTCAAAGACCTTCGAAGAAACAACAAAATCATTTGATTTCAAAAGACACTCAGCTAGAGTCTTATGATTCAGAACACATAGTGGCATACTATTTATCAAATATGTGGTTGTTTTTACTACCTCCCCTCAAAAGAACTTGGGAATATTCATTGTAAACATAAGTAAACGAGCAACCTTAAGCAAATGTCTATTTTTACATTTTGCAATGCGATTTTGTTCTGGACTATTAACACAGGTAGTTTGGTGTACAATACCCTTTGAGACACGGAACTACTCGAACTCTTGGTTAACATACTTTGAACCATTGCTAAAATGTAAAGTTTTAACAGTTCCCCAAATTGATTTTGAATAAGAGCACATAAGTCTTTAAAAACTAGAAACACATCACTTTTGTGTTTGAGAAATAAAACCAAGTATAGTGACGAAAACAGTCAATAAAGGTTACAAACCACTTATGTCTAGAATAGAGTGAACCTCATAGGACCCCCAAACATTAGAATGTATCATTTCAAGAGGTTTGCTACTTCTCAAACCTCTACTAGGGTAGGTACCCTTATATGCTTAGCTAGCTCAAAGCATCACATACAAGGATGCCTTGGAGGAAGAGCTAAAAATAGAGGGATAAATTCGAGATAGGGTTGCAAAAGAAAGATGTCCAAGGTTGCGGTGGCATAATATCAACTCTTCATGTGGAGACATACTAGTTCCAAGAGCAACTTCATCACTTCATAAAGATAGCAGACTCTGTCATGCATGATCCTAGTCCCAAGAATTCTCCCTATCCTTATCTCCTAAAAAGCACAACAAGTAGGATCAAACCAAGCTCTATAATTAAGAGATTTAGTAATAAAGCTTATAGATAAAAGATTAACAGGAAAATTACGAACATGTAAAATTGGTGATGAGGACAATGTCTTAGTGCATCGGATGGATCCACGTCTTATAATAGGACCTGTGGATCCATCAGCTACATAAGTCCTAATCCCTCCAACTAGCCGTTTCTAGCTATTGCTCAAGTCATTCAAAACTTGTATAGAATCAGACAGTCTGGTACCTAGCTAGACTGTCTAATCCTTTATGTTTTTCCAATGGTCACTAACAACTAGCTGTTAGGTTGAAAAGAGGCAGGCAGTTCGGTACCACATTGTACTGTCTGGCCCTGCCGATCTCCATCTTCTGATTGCACTGGACAAATCTTACCCGAACAATCCAATTGAAACCGGATGGTCAGGCCTTATCTTCTCTATCATCCAATTGCACCAAATATGGAGTCGCCCAGACAATCCGTTTGCTCCCGGTTTGTTCGGTACTTGTAGCTTTCCTAGACAATCTAACTGCTTCTGAATTGCCTGGTCTGCTTCTCTATGGTAATCTTGATCTTCTTACTTTCAAGCCTTGCCTCTTTCACTTCTTCTTCAACAAAGATTGATTCTTAGTAACTTTGTGACTTTTTATGGCCTCGATCGGTCTATCAACATCACACTAAGCACTTGCTCCTTCACCACTTCATCGGTCTTTAAGCGCTAAGCCCTCATTTGCCCTTCTCCTTATGCATGGTCCTTTGAATAGCAAGGTTTTATCAACTTTTCACTGTATCTTTCCATCTTCAATCACTTATAACATTGTATCACAATGAAACCATATTATACATCATCTTCTTCTATATCTCATCATTATATTCCTCTTCGGACTAGTCTCACGCTTATAAATTCAATAAATGTATTAGTACCTTAACTATTTGTTATCAATTAACTAAAACCCACTAGTCTATATGCTCTTAAAAAATACAATACTGTAGCAGCAATAGGAATCAATAGTTTGCCACAAATCTATTCACAGCATAGAAGCTCAGCCCGTGGTACCTTAGGCTAGCAGTTCACGGGAAACACAGGTGCACAACACTAGAGACAACCTGACTCCTGCTCCCAGCAATTAAACACCTCTCCAAATCTTCCTAAAAACAACATTAATCTCGAAATTCCACTAGAATCACTATAATGTAGCATCGTCGGAAGCTAAATTGTGGCAAAGATCACACTGGATCTACCTGCTCTGAAACCATATTAGTTAATTTGTGGAATTTGGAAGTATTTTTTATGGTAGTTAGCAACAAGAGAGAGAGGACTAGAGGAGAAGTGGGAATGGCTGGTGTATCCTGCTAGACCCTTCTTCAGTATTGTCTCTATATTTATATTATTATGTACATTTTACTATCAGGTCTCTATAGAACTAATATATCACAAAAACACACTGCAATACAAGGGGCAAGCTAAGGCATCGAGAAATCATCAATTGTCAACAACTTCTAGCCAAAGCCACCTAGTCGATCCCATCTAGCCACTATTCCCTCGTTGAGAATATAGGCTGGATAGTCAACTATTAGAGTTGTCTGTCTACTCCTTATATTCATATCCATCTATATAATACATCCAAAATCAATGAAGGGCCTTGTATCTTTGTATTTTTGCACAAGCGACCCTAAGGTGCAGACAAAACTCAGTGGCGGAATCATTACATAAACATGAGTGTACATATGTACATCCAACATTTTATGCAAAAAATTTTAGAGCCTGTTAACGCCAGAATTTAGTTAGCATGCAAATAGGATCAATTAATGAAGGAAGGATTAATCGGCTCATGGATTCGGTCTAGTCAAAGATGGAAGGTTATCTAGATGGGACGAGTCTAAAGAGGAGTCGTGGAAATTACGGTAGAGTATTTTATCTGTATAGAATATATCATGTAAGTTAGGCAAGTTTAATTAGCTTTGTAAACATCTTAAAGATAGTTTCCTTATATGTTTAGAAAATAATATATAAGGGTTGTTTGTAACCGCTTCAGACTCTTGTAATTCTAGGGTATAAAAACAGACCAGCTAGAACTTATCAGGGAATCAATTAGATCATACATCAACACAACTCTTGGCGCATCACCACCCTAGTTCGTCTAGGTTTACTCCGGTGGTTTCTGGCTCTCGACGCGGGGTTGCATCGGTTAAGTCTGATCTTCGGTGAATGGGTAATTCCCGCCACTATCCTGGTTCATTTGTTTTGTCTAAGACTATATTGATTAAGTCCAATCTCTTAATCCAATCAGACATATCACATCACATTCGTATGAGGCTTATCGATTCATCGGTCTTCCTCCGCTGTCCTCAACTTCGTGCTGCATTGGTTAGGTCCGACCGACAAGATCGATAGCGGTGGATCGAGCCATTGGCCTAGTGGGTTTTCGCGTGATGTTTCATTGGAGTGAGTAGTCGATAAGTTATCCTTATATTGCGCTCCACACTTAGCGTATTGGTTGTTCGATCGATACATACATACATACATATATGTCTTATATCCTCGACAGTTAATGTACTAGCAATTGATCTAGTTCTATCGGATTCGGTTTAATACTGTCTCGGTTAGGTCTGATCTATCAAGTTTGCATTTGATAGGACTGGTATTAGGATCTAGTGGGTTTCGTTCTCCATCGACTCAGATAGCCGATGAGGTTAGATATATGCCTACATTGGACATTCGGCCGATAAGCAGTTGATGACCTTGTCCCGTCCTTTTCCGTCGTTACATTTGATCTAACCTTCGTCATCTCTGTACTGTTAGCTTCAGCCTCATACTGTCTTGGTTTGGTTCGATCTATCGAGGTTGGCTCTAACGGTGCCATCACGGTGGTCGCTAATCCTCGTGACTTCGGGGAGACTAGGGTCCCGCTTCATGTTTTTATCGCCTTCCCTATCCGGAGCGTCATCGACTCTTTGACTGATAAGTCCTTTAATCTATATCATGCCTTTATTACCTATGCCTCCATCAGGTTTTTAGCCGATGCTCAAGCACTACCTTTCTATCGGTAACCAGTCGATAGGATGAGTTGTATCGGTCTATTGATCGATTGGTCGTAGATCTCATCCTCTTTATCTCCTGGTCAATTGCAGAGTTAACTTAACCGGTATGCTCTCGAATCTCAAAAACTAAGGATTTATACTAGATCTAAGTAGAACTCTCAGGCCTTCGTGTGATCAAAGTGCCACCTTCTCTGATCGGACCTCCGCTGGCTCACTCACTTCTTTGCCCGGTTCGATCAGCCCCACGAGATTTGGCATACGATAGGGCTACTTTGGATTGATGCCAAAATGTGATATCAAATTATTGGTAGCTTGAATAGTAATAGGAAATATTTGGATTGAAGCCAAATAATTGGCACCACCTATAATCAATTTGGCATTAATCTATAACTTTCTTCTCCACATTATAAAAGCTTAGCTTTATATTAGTAGCAATATAAACATGTGTAATATAACTCTAGCAAGTTGGTAGTGCCAAAACTTATTAGGAATGTGGCACTACCAAAGATTTGGTAGAGTAAACAACCAAACATAGCCTCAATATACAACATGTCTATTAGGTTTTTATACTATCCTGACTTTACACCCAACATATTAATTCTTAGCTTCGTCAAAGCACATGTTAGATATATTTGTTTGATTTTTTTCTATATAAACCTTCACTTTTTATTAATATTGGTTTCTTAATTAATCCTGTATACCAACTTAAAATTTCTTTCTCCGCATTGACAGAACTAAGGTCAGGCTACTAATGGCCAACACAATTTGTTACGTTTCTTTTTTCCTTTCATCAGATTTGACTTTTAACTGCAATCGTAAAAATGAAAAATGGCCCTATCCTAAAAAAAAATTTCGTCGCTTAGGTAAAAGACACATGTCTTTGGTTAAGCCATAGCTCAAAAAGTGCCTACCATCTTTTGCACTATATGCCCTGTTGCACCTTTCTCAATCTGTTTAGCCTTTCTGAGTTGTCTGGGAATAAAAGGTTCCCAACTTTAAGTGCAGAAACGAATGGTGCATGGAGATCTCAGATGAAACCTTCACCGGGGCACAATTCACCCCTCCGCTTGCAGCGAGTGTGTGGACGAGCGCTGTGAATGAAGGAATCCTGCCACATCGTCTGGACTAGTGTGGCATGCGGTGTCGAGTGACTCTTGGCCGGAATAATTTAAGCTTTACGACTTGGAAAACGAACTCGTGTACCTTTCAAATCGGTTGGGAAGTTCAGGCTTGTTTGGATTTGCTGCTTCCACGAGGAAGCTTTAGTACTGTGTGGTTTGCTCTGTTTCAACTTTCAAGCTTCGAGCTGGATTTTCTTTTTTGGCACTACATTTGTGATTATAAGGCATAACACTTATTAGCGATAAAAAATAATTTATGAATAAATTTTTTATATGTGTTTTGACCAGCTTAAAAGGCATGCTAGAAAATAAACTACGATAAAAAACATTAAAATTAACACTAAAATTTAAATTTTAGCTGCAGCTGATAAGTTAAACAGCAAATAATAAAGCAAATAGAAGCAAGGTTAGAAGTATTTCAAGTACATAACGTATATCTCTATTTTACCTCAATTTGTTCAAGCTGGCTGGCATGGAAATCCTTTAGAAATTGGATGAAAATTTTGAAAATATTTCTAACCAAAACGGACTAATTCAACCCCTAGGCTTGCACATTTTTTTGGCTCGTCCCGCAAGCCGGAAGTTGAACTAAAACACCTAGCACTCAATTCATTTCAAATGTGCTTGGATTTTCCTTTCCCTTGATAGAGTTTGCATATTCTCGAAAAATAGTTATGCTTATTTGAGTAAGAAAATGTAGTTAGCTAATAGTTGTTACTTTTGAGAAAGAAGCAAAAAAAATAATCCTTCTTCTTTAACCTGATCTAACAGTAACAATAGATGATAATGGTCTATTGTTAGCAACGGTGATCAAATTTCAGTCATGCTTTTTACTAAAATAAGAAAAAAAACAGTCATGATACTGGGTGGCACAGAAGATCCGATCTTCAGTTGAATTAAATTGGTACGGCTCTCGATGTACTTGTGTTGCCAGCCAAAGACAAGACCTGCGTACAACTAAGAAGTCATGACACCAACAATTAACGACAAATCATATGATTAAAATGTCATGTGGACCTAAGCAAAGCACTGCCGAATCTCATCTCTTTAGAGTACATTAAATATTCAGATCGTCGTCAAAAAGAATTGTTACAAAAGATGATGGTGATCTTAACATAAAAATCAGAAGTTTTTTTCGAAGCCCACACGATTACATAGGATTGAAAAATAAAAACTAAAACCAAATCTATCGGATGGAATGAATGGTAGATAAACCAATAAACTATTTTTTTAAAAAAAATAAAAAATTCTCTTAAATTGATAACTAAATTATTGACGACGCCCACCCTTCTCGGTAAAATCGTCAGAGAACAAAACAATTCAATTTACAAAACTCGTAAAGATGAATATAATGTGTTTACAAATTGAATACAAAACACTTCTCTCTTAAAATTAAACCATAGGTTTTCTCTTTATCAAAAATTATATGCGTAGAGGCTCAACCATTCATCTATTTATATTATAAATTTTTAACTTGAATTTCTAATTCTAATAGCACTCAAGTTTTTAAATTGTTTTCTTTCTTTTCTAAAATGAGAACTACAATAGTTGGACACCATTGTTGTCTCACGTGCGTGTATAGCTACATGCTACAATACCTCGAGTATTATAGCAATACCTTTTCTCCCCTAATTTTTTCTATCAAATTTCCCTTTTAATTTCCATCTAATTTTCTTCACGATTTTTCTTACGTTTATGCACACTTATGAAGTTCATTATAAATACCTTCTCACAAAATATCCATCCATCATATGTCACCTTATGTACATCTTCGTTACTCAGTATCCTTGACCGTTCTAAACATCGGCTCTCTCTAAGCGTAGTCCTGATCCAACTAATATTGATCTCAAGGATCCTAACTCTAGTCTGACTTTATTAAATGGCATCTCGATTGTATTAGACATCAACTCTTCTTGAGCATAGTCCCGGTCCTCATCATTGACCAAAGTTGGTCTCAAATCACCTACACACAAATAGATAAAATATCTGTTCTATGCACAAATATTGTAACCTAATGCACATTAGTCTCACAGACTCACACCAACACCAGAAATATTTTTAAAGCAATTTTCATTAAATAAATTATTTATAAAACCAATTATTCATCATAAAATATTAATCATGACAATGATTTTATAATTCATGAAAGGATGGAGCGTGTTTAGGGAAGAAATGATTTAGGCCACCGAGTATCATAGGATATGGTAAGGTCAAAAAAGAGGAGAAATGCGAAGATATGAGTGTGGTGGGATAGAAAGAAAGACAATATGGAGGAAGATGGTACAAACAAGAGGATAAAAGTTTCAGACCGGTTAGACCCGAGGATTGTTCTCTACGACGATGATGAGTTATTAGCGGCTCCCGAGTCAAGGAGCCGCTAGGATTAATGAGACTTTTATCTTGGAACTATCGGAGTTGATGTTGGACCCGACAGTTGGTCAGCTAAGAGATCTCATTCGCACTGTTCTTAAGTGAAACTAAAAAAGGTGGTTCGACAATGGAGAGACTAAAATGGAGTTTAGGGTTCACAAAAGGTTTATCTGTTCCATGCAAGGGGTGAAGTGGTGGGCTGGCACTTTTGTGGCAAGATGAGGTTGAGGTAACACTTCAACCTTTCTGTCAATATTTCATCAATGTACAAATTTTAGAAAAATATGTTAAATGGAGATTCACTGGAATCCATGGTAAACCAAGAACTGATTGGTGGTTTAAAACATGGAATTCAATAGATTTACCATGGCTATGTATGGGAGATTGTAACGATGTGACTTCTTGAAGTGAACAAAACAGAGTGAATGATAGAAACAACACACAGATGGCTGCGCTGCGGGAGTGTTTTGATGCATGTCAATTGTAAGATATGGGGTGTACGGGATACCCTTTTACTCTGGATAACAGATGGACCGGAGAAGCAGATGTTCAAGCTCGCCTAGATAGAGCGGTGGGGACAACCTCACTCTGCAATACGTTCTAGGAAATAAATGTTCAACATATCCAAACAAAGTAGTCTGACCATCTAGCTTTGTTTGTCACCCTTGATCAACAGGGAGCAGCACGCACAAGAGGTCATGAGAGAGGATTTAGATATGAAGCTATGTGGGCTACTCATGAGGGTTATAATAGAATGGTTGAGGCATGGTCAATAGAGTCGAACAACAACATCGGAGTCAAGGGATTGTGGGACAAGCTTCTTAATGTAACAGCAAAGATGAAGTAATGGAGTTATGGAGTGTTCGGTTCAGTTCGTACAGAGTTAAAAACATTGAGAAAGAAATTAGAAGAGGCGAAAATAGAGGCATTGGCCTCAAATGACTACACTGAGGTTAAGGTAATTGAAAGCAGATTACATATTATTTCCGACAGGCCAAAAGGAGACTGAAATACCAAATATTTTTAGGCACGTGCTACTCACAGGAAAAGGAAGAACACGGTTCGCACCCTCAAACAGACTGATAGCACAATGTGTACAACAGATAATGAGATGAGGCAAGAAGCTAGGCAATTCTACAGTGATCTTTACACATCTCATGGAAATACCAATTCTGAGGACATGCTAGATTCGCTACTTGCGAGTAATACTAATGAAATGAATTAGCTTTTAATAGCTACTGTGTCTAACGAGGAGATTAGGGCGGCCCTATTTCAAATGGGACCCACAAAAGCACCAAGGCCATATGGGCGGGGTGAATGTGTATACCTAGAAATATATAAGAAACTCGAGAAAAAAAATTAAAAGTACTAAAAGGATGTTAGTCGCAATGAGAAGAGTAAATGTGTACACCTAGAAATGTATAATAAACTCGAGAAAAAAAAATTAAAACTACAACCAAAGTATACAGTCCTAACTACCGGAGACTCTGATCGGGTTCATTGCTGGATAGCAAAACTCGATCAGACACTCCGGTCCTAGGGTTTATATATTTCGATTCTCCTTCACCATGGAGTAATCTCAAGAGAG
Source organism: Oryza coarctata (assembly GCA_030770085.1). Classification (NCBI taxonomy): domain Eukaryota; kingdom Viridiplantae; phylum Streptophyta; class Magnoliopsida; order Poales; family Poaceae; genus Oryza; species Oryza coarctata. Next base: position 16,263,842 of record CM061471.1, read on the forward strand.
AAAATGGAATGGTAGATGATCTACAGACAATAAATAAATACAGAAAACACTACATAAGGATATACAATATTTTTTATCAATGTTTAAATCAAAACATCATATGTCTTTATTGAGGGACTCTAAGGATCTAATCACGTTTAATCCCTTGTCTCACCAAGTTCAATCCTAGAAGGAGGTTAGGTCTTCAATCTCTCACCAAGGCTAGCATAAAGTCAAAGATAATCACCAAGATCTTCACTATAACATAATGCTACAACCTCTGGTGAAGCTTACTCTACTAAGACCAATCCCTAAAAATGAGCTTAGTATATACTATAGTTTTCTCTTTCCATACGGAGGTGAGGAAGACCTTCGTAAACTTTCTTAGGCGATTCATAATCTTAAATTCTCGCGGGTGACACCAAACCATCCAGAAGAAGAACCTCTAAGAATAACAAATGTAAATCCTTACCGAGCATTAATACATAAGTGCTCAATTAAATCTCTAACCCCCTAACTCACTTGCTCTAAAACGTCACTCACAAAAAATTGGATTTAGTGAAGAAACCAAGAGAGAGAGGCGTGAACTTCTAGAAAGATAATGGGGGAGTAGGGATGAAATGACTTAATAGCCCCCCCTCAAAGTAGGTGTTAGTGGAGTTAAAAACAAATCCCCTACGAAACTAGCTGCTACTCACATATTCAAATTCCGGTGTATCCGCCCCTAGTGGCTAAAGAATCCAAATACACTTAAATCCAAAGCAATAAAGCCAACCTAAAATATTCGGTCTAAACATCCAAAGACTCCATACAACCTTCACTACCAGACAGAGAAAATTCTTCGAAGATTACTCTACTTAAGGTTGGAGACTTCGGTCTATTTTCACCGTTAGTAATAAAACTTGCTCAAAAATAACAAAATATTTGAAAGCCTCTATAGTGAAAAACCAAATCCCAGAGGCATTTGTGGTGTAAGTGTTCACTTAAAAAAACAAACTTAATTGAACACTTGCTTAGCAAATCGGGCTAACATTATAATCCTCTTGATAGTACGGCAATCTACGACTCAAGAAAAATAAAATATATTTAAAGCACAACGTTGAGTTCTCTTTGATGCCTTTCTTTCGTGGTATGGTGTTTTTTTATCAATTTAATTTTCTCGAAGACTAACTCCTATACTTTTCTTCATTCAACATATTAGTTGTCTAATTTTCTTATCATCTATCATCTAAAACTTACTAAAATGACTAGATGTACTTTTAATCTCCCTCTTTTTATGATTTATGATAATACTCATTTGGCTCATAAAATTGATAGTGGTTCATATAGTCTACGGAACTGCCTAGCAACCAATGGACAAGCTTCCCTTTCTTTCCCCTTTTCTCCACCAAGCTACTATAAAAAGTGATTCGCATATTTACATGGCTAGAATTAATTCACTTTTAACTTTACTTGAGTTTTTTTCCCTATAAGTAGTACCTAAATTGTAGTGTTATGTGATGAACAAATTTTGTGAAAAAGAGGAAGGTAACATTATATTCTCAAGCCAAATTGATAATGATTTGAAAAATGATAAAAAGGATAAATGATATTCTTAATTACTTGAATGTAAAAAATATAGTAAAAGTTATGCCCAATTGTCATATATTACATCAAAATGTCAATTCTAGATGTTGTAAATGTCCCCTACATATTTTTATAATTATCCTGAATTTCTCCTTAAATTTATATTGTTTTTTCCTTTCATTTTGTTTTCTTAGAAATCACATCTTATTGTGCGGTTATCACCCCTAAACTAGGAGATACAACAACAATAATATCATAGTCTTTTAGAACCAAGCAAGTTAGAATAGACTAGAGTTGAAACACAATAAGAGTCTTAAAATCACACTTCAGGCACATCAATAATTGCTTTATAAGCACTTCTATTTAAGTATAGATCTTTAAGTATATCACAATCTTTCATGTATCTTCTTATTATCTCTCTATGTTAATTTCAGTTTTTTTCTATCTCTCATTATATTATTATCTTGATCTAGGATTCTACAATATACCGGTGCCTCTGTGGTCTTCTTTAGACAGCCAAACCATCTCAACCGATGTTGGATAAGTTTTTCTTCAATTGGTGCTACCCTAGCCGATCCCGTATATACTCATTCCAGACTCTATCCATTCTTGTATGACTATAAATCCAGTGTAACATACACATTTCTGCAATACTCAGCTATTGAACATGTTTTTTGTAGACCAATATTTTGCCCCATACAGCATAACAGGTTTAATCGTCGTTCTATAAAACTTGTATTTTAGGTTCTACGGTACCCTCTTATCACAGATGATGCTAAGTGCTTGACGCCACTTCACCTAGCCTGTTTTGATTCTATGACTAACATTTGCATCAATATTTACATCCATCTGTAGTATTGATCTCAGATATTAAAAGGTGTCCTTCTTAAGTACTACTTGGCCTTCTAAACTCACATCTGTCTCCACTTCACCTAGCCTGTTTTGATTCTATGACTAACATTTGCATCAATATTTACATCCATCTGTAGTATTGATCTCAGATATTAAAAGGTGTCCTTCTTAAGTACTACTTGGCCTTCTAAACTCACATCTGTCTCCTTATGTGTGATGGTGCTAAAGTCACACCTTAAGTATTTAATTTTAGTTCTATTTAGTCTAAAAACCTTTAGACTCAAAATTCTGCCGCCATAACTCTAATTTTCTATTTACTCCTGTCCGGCTCTTATCAACTACAATTATATCATCTATAAAGAGCATACACCAAAGGATATTTTCTTGTATATTTCTTGGAACCTCATCCATTACCAGGGTAAAGAGGTATGGGCTCAAGATTGATCTCTGATGTAGTCATATTTTAATCGAGAAGTAACATATGTTACCATCATTTGTTTGAACACTAGTAATAACATTATTGTACATATACTTGATGAAAGAGATATACTTTATTGGGACTTTATGTTTGTCTAAAAACCACAACATAACATTTCTTGGTATCTTATCATAAGTCTTCTCCAAGTCAATAAAAACTATATGTATATACTTCTTCTGCTCTCTAAACTACTCTATAACTTGTCTTATTAAAAAATTTGCTTTTATGGTTGATCTTTCAGGCATGAAACCAAATTGGTTCAATAGATATTCATGTTGGTCCTCTTAAATACTGTTTGATAAATCTCTCGCATAGCTTTATAGTGTGGCTCATCAACTTAATTCCATAGTAATTAGTACAACTTTAAATATCTCTCTTATTCTTGTATATTAAAATTAAGATACTTCTCCACTTCTTAGGCATCATGTTCGATTGAAAAATATTGTTGAACAACTTAGTTAGCCTTACTATAGTTATATTCTCGAGACATCTTTACACTTTGATTGGAATAACATCAAGGCCCATCGCCTTATCCACTTTCATCCTTTTCAAAGCTTCTCTAACCTCAGATTCTTGTATCCTCCGCATAAAGCTTCTATTGGTGTCATTCGAAGAGTCGTCCAACTAAATGATGTTATTCTTGTTTCTACTATTGAATAAATTGTCAAAATATGCTTGCTATCTATGTCTAATCTCATCCTTCTTCACCAAGAGTCGCTCGCTCTCATCCTTCATACACTTAACTTGGTTGAAGTCACTTATCTTACTATCACGAGCTCTAGCCATTCTATTGATGTCCTTCTCTCCTTCTTTCGTACTTAGACATTGATACAGATCCTTGAAAGCACGTCTATTTGCCTCACTCACAGCTTGTTTATGGTCTTCTTTGCCATCTTGTACTTCTCTATATTGTCCTCACTTCTGTCATGGTATAAGCGTTTATAATATTTTTTTTCTCAATAGCTCTTTGCACGTCTTTATTCCACCACCAAGTGTATTTAGTTTCATTTCTACTCCCTTTGGTCACTTTAAACATCTCTGAAGTAATCTTTCGTATGCATATTGCTCTCTTCTCATACATGTTATTTACATCGTCTTTTTTCTTTTAAGAATCATCTTCGGTAACCCTTTTTTGAAGATATTTGATGTCTCCTCTTCTAATTTTCACTACTTGTTTCTTATAATTTTGGTTTATTTATCCCTATTAGCATATACCAAAAAGCGAAAGTCGGCCACCACCAGATTATTCCACACATGGTCATTTATCCTCTCTTATCGTAAGGATAAAGTCAATCTGACTACAATGTTGCCGCTATTGAAAGTCAATAAATAAGATTCTCTTTTTAAAGAAATTATTGGCTATCATGAGATGAAAAGTTATAGTAAAGTCTAAGATTTCATCTCTCACCTGATTCCTACCACCAAACCTAAAACCTCCCTATGCCATCTTGAAACTTATACCAATTACACCTATATAACCATTAAAATCTTCTTTTATAAAATAATTCTCGCTATTAGATACAGCTATCTAATAATCTAATGCTAGTATTAGGATTCACAGCCAGACACTCAATGAAAAATATTTGGGTTTACCAACATGGGGTTGGTAAATCAAAAAAAGTCTTGCGTGGTGTAAGGTAAATGCTGTCAAATGTAGGTTGGAAGAGAATTGCTAGATAAATATGTTCTTCAAGCAGTGCCGACCTATTCAATGAGTGTTTTTTGTCTTCCAAAAAAATTGTGCAATCAACTGCGGTCTCTTAATAGCAATTTTTGGTGGGGTGCGAAGATTGGACAATGAAAGGCTCAATGGATTAGCTAGGAGCGTATGTGTCAGGCAAAGTCAAAAGGCAGCCTAGGTTTCAGAGATTTGGAGATTTTTAACCAGGCTATGCTGGCATGTCAAGGTTGGCAAATTCGAACTGATCCTGATTCATTGTGTGCTAAGGTCCTTAAAGCTCGTTACTTCAAAAACTGTGGTTTTTGGGAAGAAACTTGTCCTAGGAGAGCATCATACACATAGAGAAGCATATCTTCGGTAGAGACTTGCTAAGAAAGGGTTTAATTTGGAGGATAGTTGATGGCAACTCCATTAATGTGAGACGAGACAATTGGATTCCGAGGGGCAGCCTTCTTAAACCACTGGGTTTAACGGATGGCTCTAATGAATTGGTGATCAGTGATTTATTAATCCCTGGAACCAGGAATTGGGACATGGATAAGCTCCAACACACTTTTTTTTAATCTGACATATATGATATAATACAAATTCAGACCGGCAATTGGGATGGAGATTTTTTTTTAGCTTGACACTTTACAAAAAATGGGATCTTTTCAGTAAGATCTGCTTAACACATAAAAAAGTGCCAAGTTTGCTAGAGGATCAACCTCCACTTCATCATCGACCAATCGTAGGTGCAGGCTAAAACTTTGGAGTTTGGATTGTCAAAATAAAATGAAAAACCATCTCTGTCTCCTACTCCTAATACAGAATGGCCTAGCTGTGGGTTCTGAACTGAAGTGGTGCAAAATGAAAGATGATGTTTTGTGTCATGTGTGCTCTAGGGAAGAAACAAGCTTTCACGCGTTTTGGGGATGTGATTTCTCGCAATAGGTATGGAATAAATTGGAGGAGCTAACAAATTGTGGCGTACCAATTCCACCAGTGGAATGTAACAGACTGTCTGCACTGGCGAGATGGCTATTGGACTGTTTAGACTACCAAAAGGAATTGATTTTACAAATTATGATCACAACCATTTATAAACTATGGAAGACAAGAAACAATGCAAAGTATAATTTTGACAGGCCTGAATCTGTCACACAAAGAGTCATGTTTCTTCTAGACGAAACGATGAAGTTAAAGGAAATGCAATCGAGTAATGTTACAAAACCTACAATTCGTTGGGCTTAGAGGGTTGGTCGAAGCGAATGTTGATGGACCTTTTCATATGATCTAAAAAAAGGGCGGTTCTAAGGGAAGAAATTGCCTCCTTCGTAGTTGGTGCCAGACATTATTTTAACATGTGCTAAAGTGTTGGCTTGCAAGAGAGCGGTGGAGCTAGGAAAGGAAGTAGGCATGGAGATGATGATTTTAGACGTTGATAGTGCGGGAACAGTTAAATTGATATAAGATAGAAGTCCTGATCGGTATTGGGAACTTTAGTTCAGGAGGTCAACAATCTTTTGTTTTCTTTACAAGAGGTTACCGTCGTTTGGACCAAACAAACAACAAATTGGGTAGCTCATTTTTAGCTCAAAATAGTCATTAGAATTTATCTTTCAGTTCTTGTTCTTGGTTTTCTGTACCTCCCTTGTTTATCCAGAATGCTCTTGTGTTAGACAGTGATTTAGGTTAATGAAAGGTGTTTTTTTCTAAAAAAAATAATCATACGTCCTAATGTGTTTTATATAGACTCTTCGTTGTATTGTCATTTTTTTAATTCTAAAATTTTAGTGATACAGTTATTTAAGTTTGGAATTCATATATAAATCAAATTTCTAATTTTAATTAATCGCATAATGGACTATTCATTTATTATTTCTTTGTTTCATTCCAAATAGAAGAGGGAGCTTGGCTTGCCGAGGTTAGTAAATTAAAGGAAAGATTTTATCTCACCTCGAAACCGCGAACGTGTGCAGCGTCTAGACCAATCTTTCCACGCAGCCAATTAAGCTGAGCATCCTACTTTTGACTGGTTGCAAGTTCATGTTCTTTGGCTGGAGGTGGTATTTGTGGTGCTTGCTTATTATTGGTTGGTATTTATTACTGGGTGCTGGGAGACAGCCATGGGAATCGGACAAATATTCATATGCTGATAGGCTAGTTTCCTATTCTTGTTTTGTTTGCTGCTAAGGGAAGGTGTTTCTAATTACACGTACATATACGTACATACATCAGATTCCAAATAACAAATCAAACCGAGTCAAACTTATGTACACTATATTAAATCTCTACCATTAAAATATAAACATATCATGTTCAAACGATCAATATTTTTTCTCTTTTTCTTCGATTAATGTGGTAATTTATATATCTAGGCAGAATGTTTAGCTTTTTTAAAAAAATTGCCATTGTAATAGATAGATAGATCCTATGTGGTAAATTTCCCAAACAAATAATGCCTATGTGTCCTACATGTATTACGCACCAACAATCTTCACTAAACAAAAGTAAGATAACTATGGAGTTGGATTTTTATCTTTCAAGGAGACCATCAGTTGTTTTGTGCATGTTGCTCAAATAGGTTATAAGAAAATTTCAAAATATTTGACAAAATAGATAATTTGGCGTAAATGAGTAGAAAAAAAAATATATATTTGACTGTGAATAATGTGCACTCTTCGCAATCAAATATGTTTTTTTTATCTTGTATAAGTTAAATTTAAATTTACATATTTGTGAAGTGGTTTGTCACGTATTAATCTATCTTATCAGATTTTTTTAAAAAAATTATATTATTTTGAACGACATTTAAAAATAAGGGATATCCTCTCGAAGGTCAAATAGATGTTGATTTTTTTTCATTTGCTACTAAGGACAACCATAATATATAAAATATATTGACATAATATATATTGACAGACTCGGTAGTAGTATGGGCTAAAAGCAGGTGGTAGTAGTCCAGATAAGACTCCACAATGTATCTGTGGTGATAGTAGGAAATAAGGTGGGACCCGCTCAAAAGAAAATCATCTATTCCCAGCTTCCCGTGACCATACGACCCAATGATCCTGTATAAAAATATAGTTTATTCCTGATTGCTCCTAGTAATACTATGGTCCGTTTGTTGTTATTTATCACTTTCAGAATGTTTCTTACAAGGTAGTAAAAGCCTATTCAATGCCTATTACCTGGTTTTTGATACATTATGGATGCCCTTTGGCTAGTAGCAACAGTTCTTTACCATGCTGAGCTGAACCGTGACACGACCAATCCAGATATCTAAGTCCATATCTATGTCCAGACAAATATTAAAGAGTCAGTATACGAATTTTTATTTATATTTTTTTATTTATATAAATATATTTTTTGTTTTCAAAAATTACAAAACTAGACTCCTCTCGCTCTATAGGAGGACAGAAATGAGCTAGATACAAATTTTCTCTTATAACTTGCCATCTTCATATTTTTACAATTTACAAATATGTCATATGAAGTTGTATGAAATTAAATTTTATATAAAATTTGTAGAAATTGATGATATTTATAACTTTATAGTTAACAAACTTTTCATTTAAGATCGTTTAGGAGTTCAAATAATTGATATAAAATCTAAAATATATTTTTACAGAAGCTCATATCTACATTTCAAACGTTCTTTGATGGAGTGAAACTCTATTTAAAAGTTATAGATCTCTTTGTAGTTTATCATTTTTTCATTTAAAATTATTTAGAGTGTCAAATAAGCATTACTAGTTTTTTTATAGTAAAACATGAAGGAAGGATCTAAATACAAATAAAAAAATTTATATTTAGACCCTTCTCGCTCTCTGATTTTTAAAAACTGCCATCTAGAGGGTGTTAGGAGTACATTTATGTAACTTTTGAAGAAAAAAATATATTTTTGTATTTTTTTAAAAAAATAAATAAAGAAATCTATACCCTACACGGTATAGTGTGTGGGAAGCTCAAAACCAGTTTCGGTGTTTCACCCTACTGGGCTGTGGCACACAGGAGCACCGCCCGGCCCGCCCTGCCGTGCACCCGCGCGCCGCGGCAGCCCACGAAACCCAACACCATCTGATGGGCCGCATTTCCCGAGCAATTTTCTGCTCTCCTCTGCGGCTCCGCTCCGCCGCAACGGCCGCCGCCTCGCCTCGTCATCCAGCGCCCCGTGCCGCCGCCGCGGCGGCGCGCGCCTCTACGCCTCACGAGAATGATAACGACGTTTGCTGATCCGCCGCGTCCCTTTCGTACGCCCTCCAGGCCCCGGGATAACGTGCTGCGGTGCCGATCTTCAGTGCGGCTGCATGCCGATACCGCCGCCTGACATTCTCGCCTGCTGCCTGCCTCATCGGCCGCTTTGTTTTTACTGCTACATGCATGCAGTACCACATGTCGATACACTCATTGTCATGCAGTAACAACCAGGAGAGTTCTGACTGCGCCATGTGAAAAATGATGATGGGGTTTGATTCTTCCCTGCAGATGTAGGTGTATGGCTAACTTGAGAAGAAGATGCCCTTTCTCCTACTTCCAGTCCAATTCAGGTGTTTTTTTTTTCGAATTGCTGAACTGTTCCTCGTACTCCGTTTTTTTTTTCATGTCTCGAGAAAATCTGTGAGTATAATGTGTAACCTGAACGACGAATTTTCTCCGAATTTGTCGACAATATAACGGAGAAACAAACGTTGGTAGCAAAGGAAAGAAATTTATCGTTTCTTTGAGGAGTTGTTTCCCCTTGCCTTGGTTTGCTACTTTGCTTCACGATATGTTCAGTGCTGAAGAAGCATTCAGCTACCGCATCCTTTGATGTCTCATGATAGCTGTCAAAGGAAAGGTCAAACAAAGTATCGAGCATGGACGGACGAACACGTCGCACCCAAAAACTACAGCCGCTCATAGCCACAGAAGCTGAGCGTGTCGAGACGCTCTCGAAAGCTCGCTCTTCCTCGTCGTGCGTCGTGCCACACGAACAGCAGCTAGCTCGCATCGATCCAAAACCCCAACCAAGAGGATCATCCGATGCAGAAAGTTCATGATCCCCTATGATTGTGCACCTCTCTCATTACCTCTGAAACTCTGTAGCAAGGCAGAAGCGCAACACCAACACGCGTAGCAGAGGCATCAGCACAGCAGCAGCAGCAGCAGACAGTGCACCCGAAATCCAAGCGGGCGGCAATGATTAAGCGAAGGAAAATCCGGGGATGAAAAAAGGGTTAATCTTTTTTGCGCGCGTATGATTCGATGCGTAAAAGCAATCTTTGATCGTGTTAAACCATCATCATGAGATATAAGTAGCAGTAGTAGGCGCCTCGAGATCCACGCCGGCCGGAGATGCCTTCCATCATGCTGCTGGTCGCAGATGGATCATGGATGGGAGCCAAGATGATCTGGCTGCTTCCTCCTCTTTACCAATCTGAATCTCTCTGCTTTGCTGTAGTATAGCTGCTGCTGCTGCTGCAACAGTTCTACGAATCTACAGGCTAGTATACTACTTCTACTCCACTACTGCTGCTGCATTGTTCTCTACTGCCTAGTATGCTATACTTCTACAACGCACGAATGACTTGTGCCATGCATGCACTCCTCTCTGCTTGCTTTTTCTACCCCCACTTTGATTGGGCGCCTTTGAACCCCAATGTGCCATGCAGCAGCAGCCGCTGATGATGATGATTCCCATGCAAATATACTCCAAATCAGCCTTTGTGAGGATGTGTTTGTTGCTATGCCATCTCTCCCTCCTCCTGGGCCACATCCCCGGCCTCCCTTGTGAGCTGCAAGGCATGCTGTCCTCAGCTATTATTTTGAAGCCCCAGCAAAGCCGCATGCCAATTGCTAATGCTCCATCATTGGCCCTATCTGCTGCTGTTTCATTAGACCTGTTTCAGGTTCAGGCAGTCACACGTGCTAGATTCTTTTAACTGAGCATCATAAGGCATTTGGTAATTTAGTATAGCCGGCTGCAGTTATGGTTGCAGCTTCAACACGCTCGTAGGAGTATTCTCTTCTCTCATCGGCGTAGAAAACCCGGTGGTCGTCGCGTAGAAGCACTTCCTGCACCTGTTAATAATTAGCTAATCAATTTATGAAAGTTCAGTATTGTGTTTTCTTAAAGATACATGCTTTTGATTAAAGTTCATTCTTAACCATCCACATGCACATTATCGGAAAATTGAGGACGATAAGGCTGGACTGTAAGTCGGAAAATCTAAAAGCCAGAGTGCTGTCACAAAAATGGGTCTGTTTCAGTGACAACAGCATCTAGTACGAGTATTTCTTTTCACAGGCACAAGGACGCAGAATTTGCAGTTGTCCACTCCAAAAACCGTTGTGCTGATGAGGATAACTCAGGCTCTATGTCACTCTGCATGCTGGTCCTGCACACTCTGCCTCTCTCTTCCCTATTGTGCATGCCATGCCATGCAAGCACACAGGTTGCAGGATACCCCTACCCGTTGCGAGCTTTCAAGCAGGAACACACATTCTCCATCGGGATATGCGTCGCATGGATGCGAGAGACAGACAGAGAGAGAAAGGGAAAACAACAGGCAAAGCAGCGCCGCTGCTAGCTTTTGCAGCTGTAACAACTATAGTAGCAAGTGGCAAAAATCATAACCGATCAAACGGATCGAGCAGAGATTTCAGATTTCAGTACGACGATCGACGCGATGGCAAAATTTACAGCGAGAGGGGAGGCTAGCAGTAGCATAGCTAGGCTAAAGAGGAGGGAACGAATCCGTCCACATGTTAACGCAATCATCATCAGTGGCGCGTTTCTTTCACACATTCCCATACGTTTTACATGTGCAGCGCTCATTTCTTTCTCCATTCTTCTTATTCTTCTCTTTTATTTTCTGTTCTCTTCTTTTGTGCTGCGTGTTGGGTGTGTGTGTGCGTCCTTTGATGCCGAGCTCTCCCTTTTGTCAGGAGAGAAAATGGCGAGGGAGAAAGGTGGCGCCCGAAAATGCCACGGCGAGGTAGCTGCTTGTTGTGTGTGTGTGTGTGTGTGTGTGTGTGATACTGTGATGTGATCGATCCCGATGCGTTTCGCCGATCGATTAAAGGGGAGCACTGTTCACGATCGCGGCCTCCTTTTGCTTTCGTTGGGCTTGTTCAAAAGAGGGTATGTAGCCTACCTAGCTTAGCATCTTGCCCAGGTATTTCATCAGTACAGGTGAAAATGTGACCGTTCGGCCGATCATTCTCCTGCTGCTGTCCATCTGTTTTTGTTCGAATCTCTGTTGCCCGAAGTGACATCAAGCGTCATTTTTTGTGTGGAATTGTATGCTGAAATTGGTAGCTTGAAGTATGAGCAGACAAAACTAGAGGCAAAATTTTCAGGCATCTATTGTTAATCATTGTGATTTGTAGCTAGGAAATTCAGTAAGAAAGTTAGTTCTCTATAAGTTAACAATGGCAACGCTCTGTTTGATTCGGGTGGATGGAAACGTGTTCTTCCAATAACTGAATCTTTCTCATATCTTTTATTGTCTGAACAAAGATCCAGGACGGCGATTAATATATCCATGGCTGTGAATTAATTTATGACAGTGTTATCTGAACCCTCTATTCCTTCCTAGAAGCTCGTAACATGGCCCATTTCACGCTTTGGTTTCTCACTAACCAAGACATGAAAGTCCGCTAAAGAAAACAAAACAAAAAAGAAAACTAGATGCTCCTGTGTGCATTCAGGCACATCGCACATGTGAGAGATGGAGCTACTGTTCCTGATCAAAGGGAAGCTAGGGGAGAAAAAGATGAGGTACCATGATTAATTATCATTCCTAGGCTCGAGAAGGGACAACTTTGGCCTCCCATCATGTGCCCAGAACGCTCCCTTTCACCAAGCTGCTAATTAGCTCCTACTAGGAGTTTGTTTGATCAGATGCCCATCTTTTGTCCTATACTCGCCTAAGTAGGACAAATCTGAAGTGGAGAGGACAGTGACAACCGGGTGCCACTTTTGTTCTCTTGCTGTTGCATCTGTTAGGCTTGGGGGTAAATAACCATCCTAGGCCTGCAGTTTCTGAGCACTGGGGAAAGAGAGGAGGAAACAAGGAGTTGGGGATAAAAAGGGAAAGCTGGAAAGGGAAAGTTCAAATCGGCTGTCAAGAAGAAAAGCTTCAGAAGGTGATGCTTTCAGATTTTGCTTTGACTAGGGAAAATTACAATTTACCTGCAGGTGGTTAATTAATTTGTATGAGAAATTACAGTGTTTTCACGATTGCATTTGTTTGTTCAAACACTCAAAAGGTAGATGTAATAATATCCCACTAACGAGATTCTCTGCAACGGTTCTTTCCACGAAATCCACAGATCAGAAAAGGAATGTTTAAATGTTTGATATTCTCACTATGCATTGTAGAGTGAAGATGGAGAAGAGGAGAACAACCATCAGTAACACATTAACACAGCCATTGGTGAATGAAGTTATGGAGAGATAGCTTCAGAAATATCTGAAGAAACAGCTTCAGATTTATCAGATATTTCACGTGGTTCATACTGTAGAGTTCACACCGTCACGGCCGGCCCTTTTCTACAGCTTCTCGTGTGTTCGGGGCATCTGCTTGGGGATATCTTCTGACGAAACTTACGCATAGGGGGAGTTTTTACATGCAACGCGACGAGCGCTGTCTCGTGAAAATCAAATGAAATTGTTGTGCGATAGATTACTCGATCGATCGATACAATGTATACTAGATGACTGCAAACCGCTATCCTGATAAGGCAAAAAATGCAGGAAACCGAAGCCTTTCATCCAGTGATGTTCTTAAAATAAACTGGTAGCAGCCGATCTTTTTGGCATGGCGTTGCTCGGACTTGGCCATCAGAACAAATTGTAGTACTCTTTTAGACTGATGCAGCTTTCAGATTCTACAGTTTGAACTCGAAGAAAATGAAGGAACACTCCTGCCAAAGCACTTCTTCAGAAAAGGGAGTTTGGTATGTCAACCTTCTTAATACGTTTCTTGTTTGCTAGCTGCCAAAGTGCCAAGCGTGCAAACATCATCATAATGTCAACTACAGTGTCAACGGGTCCGGCTTACCTTCAAGATTCCTTAGGACCATATCAAATGCAACCAACAATAAATACAGTACCCACTATTTGTGTTTGATCATTGCCTTTTCTAATCATAGATTAGGAAGAAAAATACAATGATATTGATGTACATTTAATGGCAAACCTATCAACACAGTATCATACGGCGAAGCTAAATTCCATTTTATAAGATTGGTCTGAGTTATAAAACAATGACTACATGCATAGGTGACAAGTGAAAAAACATAGAGAATAAGATGATCAATTGACCACCCAATTCTTTCTCATCCCTCAAATCATAAAGGACTATTTTCTCCGTCTCAGTGTATTTGTCGTTCTAGCAAATTACATTGATACACTCATTAATTACATCATAATCATCTTTCCAAAGAAAACATTAATATTCCTTGTGAGAGTACTAGTACTAATTTACATTGATAACGGGTAGGATGAAAAATACATCAGCCATTGGAATGTGAGAATACTGGCAAGTATTTTTTTAAAAAAAATGCTATAATGAAATGGATGGAGTAATATATTATAAATCATGAACCACGTATTATCAAAGATTATCACCGCTAAAATAAGTTATAATGACATAGTACCACTCCTAAAATCATTATCATAATTAATATTTTATGATGAATAACTTACTTTACAAATAATTTATTTAATAAAAAATAGTTTGAAAATGTTTCTAGTGTTAGTGTGAGTGTATGTGACTAATGTGAGTTAGGTTACGATATTTGTGTCCAAAACGGTTATTTTGTTTATTTTTTATAGGTAACTTAAGATCAATCTTAATTAACATTGAGGCGAAACTACGCTTAAGGAGCAATAGAGATCTAATATGGTTAGGATGACATATGATAAAGATTATACTAAAGTTAGAATTATTAGAGTCAACATCGATCAACAACGGTATCGAGACTAGGCTTAGAGTGAGGTGAGGTCAAGAATACCCGATGATGAATTTGGACACAAGATGGATCATGGTGGATAGACACCGTGTAAGAAGTTGTTTACAAATGGACTTCATAAGTGTATATAAGCATTAGAAAAATCACAAAGAAAATTAAATAAAAATTAGAAGAAAAATTGATTAAAAAATTAGAGGAAAAAAGTGCTACTACATTACTTGAAATACTGTAGCATGTAGCCATGCATGCACGTGGGTCAGTTATTGGAGTCTGGATTTTGGAAAGAAAGAAATCATTTTGAAAACTTGCAATAGATTTAGAATAAGAGAAGTTGAGTCCTAGTAAAACTAGGAGTTTTACTCCTACTTGAAGAATGAAATTTTGAGTGTAAATAGATGAGAGGTTGTGATCTTAGAAGTATAACTTTTGGGAGAAAAAAAGCTAGGGTTTTGTTTTTAGAGAGAGAAGTGATTTATATATACTTTGTAAATATAACTTGATGCAATAAATTTATATTCAACTTCAAGAGTTTTGTCAAATATTATTCTTTTGTTCTCGGACGGTCATACTAGCGATAGGAGGGTGACCATTATTAACAGGTTAGTCCATCAATTTAAGAAATCTTTTATTTCCACTAAAAGATTTTATTTATTGGTTTTTCTACCATTCACCATCTCTGATAGGTTTGGTTTTTATGTTTCGATCATATATCCCTCTCACTTGCATTAATCGAAAATAGACGTATCATAATCACCCCGTATGGCCAACTCACAAAATACAAAGAGAAATTGCTTTGTTAGAACAGACCTCATAATTTGAGCTACATTAAAAACAGATATTGACATCCTAGCAAAAGAAGAAGAAGAAGAATATCTTGTGATCCAAATTATATCTCAATCCAATGAAAACATGGTTTTCAATATTTAGAGCATAACAAAAAGTTAACAAAACCATGATGTACGCACGCTTAGGGTCAAACAACTCCAAGTAGGTAATTGCAAAACAACTCCAAACACAACTTATAAGGGAGCAGATCTCGCATCGCCTATGCAGGGAACTCGACGGACGATCAAAACCCTAGCAACTACCACTCCTCTCACCTTTTCCACATAGTCATTGCTAGAAACCGTGCAATGAGCTAGGACGATGGCACTAGGGCTCAGTTCGCCACCCAGTTTTGGCGCGAAGAACGGACAGCGTAGGGTGTTGATGAAGAAGGCATGACATCAATAGTGACAGACACGAGGAAGGGAGAGGTCTTTCTCCTTGAGCTTAATGGCTAGATATGGCGCTCTCCACCTAGATCTAGTACCTCCTAAACTTGGTCCGGGTAGAACAAGCGAGGCATCTTCACGATGGCAAGCAAGTGAGGCGATTGGTTTTGAGTAGGGCCACCAAGTCGATGACGACATGAGTGGCCATGGATGGCATAGGCAACCAATGCAGGAAGAGGAAGCTTGGTCTATCTCCAGCTGGCTCGATCCAGATGGCGACTGAGGTATTGCCTCCAAGGGGGAGGGCATAGAGAAATGTTGTAGGAGAGCAACTGAGATGATGCTTGGACGATGCGACGTCTTGGTGGTTTGGATGGTGATAACATGAGGTCTCTGATGCGTATGATAGCTTAGGCAACATTGATTAGGTCTCTCCTTGGAGCTCCTCTCTTCCAAACGGCTAGCATGCTTGTAGACCTAATCACTAGGAGCTCCAAAGGGAAGGGAGAGGCGATGGTTTTGGCCATAAGGGTGTTGCTTAGTGGAAGACAAGCAGCCTTTGGCAGCTACAACGCGTTGAATGATCTTGTGGTAGATATGTGTATGTGGTTGTCCCTCACAATAGAGGTGTGGTGTTTGTGATTTCTATGGCGTGGTTGAGTTTGTGTTGTGGCAGAGTCAAAGTTATTACACTGGGTACGAGCCCAGGCAATGATAACCCACAATTTCATGGTCCTATGTAGTGGAGGTGTGAGTTTGGTAGCTTTTGCGATGAGATTTGCCGTTTGTATTGTAGCAAAGTCGGAGATGCTACATCAATTGTGAGCTAGGCAACATAACCTGCAACTTTTTTGCTTTGGTAACGAAGAGGTGGTCATCGTTAGAAGATAGAAGGAGCTTAGGGAAAAGGCCTTGCTTGGTCACACACCGATGTTGGTGACGTCAATTCCTATGGATACTATTTCCCTCCTTAGAGGCATTGTAGTGATGATTTCGGATGGGCATTGACAGCATCTTAGATGATGTATCCTCCTTGAAGGCTTGATCTAGAAGGTCCTACTCTATTTTAGGTTTTTTTTTTGTCGAGTTGCTAGTAGAGACTGCTGGATTGTTATACCATGAGCTCAATAATAATGAGCAGCTATGATAGATCTTAGTAGTTGTATCATAGAAGGTTTTTTAAATTTTTTTGTGTGGGTTTTTGTGAATTTCCTTGTATTAACTGTGTTATTGTAAAGTTTTTACTTTTAGACTTAATTTTACAACTCTATTTTTCTATAAAAAGCTAGAGTTCTCTGGCTCATTCGAATGTTTCTTAGAGAAAAAAAGGTCAATAGTAATGTACCGTAAGCCTCTATAGTTTGCATTCATAAATTATTTTTATATTATTAATAAACTGTTTTACGGCTAACAGCTTATCAGCTTTAGACGAGCTCGTTCTTTTTTTTTCCCCCTCTTCGGAACTTTGAATGCCCAATAGACTCCTGTTTGAAGGTTACCCTAGCATCAGCCCCATGTGCTGCCCTGTCCATTTCCCGTCCACTTGACACTGATGCTTTGCACGAGAGCAGATTATGAGCCACATTGCTTGCAGGGGCAGATCTAGGAAGAAATAACAGAGGACTGATCAACCTAGACAAAACTCTATCCCCTTTTAGATGTATGGCAGAAAATTTTATGGAGGTTACAGGGGCTCCCATAATTCTAGCGTCGATAGTGGAGGCTCGAGTTCTCTCCTGCCTCTATAATAGATCCATCACTACTGATAGATCAAGAGCTAATTATAAACTAAACCACTTATTGATGATTAAAATATAATTAATAAGTAAAAGTTTTATATATGTGATCTTACATATTTACAAAATAATACTGAAAAACAAACTACATTAAAAATAACCTAAAATTAAATTTAAAATTAAGTTTTAAAATTTAAGTTTTGACAGCAACTAATTTTTTTAGGCAAATGATGAGACCGATGCCGTGATAATCACCTTTAATCAACCAAATCCCGAAAGGACATCCTTGTCCAAATCATAGTGCGATAAATAGCCGGAACATGGCGAGATGCACAGCGAAGCAGGAGTCGAAGGCCTGTGCAGCTGTGCTGCGTTGATCCCCTTCCCCTCCCACGGAAACGGGGAAAAGCAGAACACTCCCAAAGCCTAAGAAGGCCAGAGAGGATGAAAGCAAGCAAAGCAGAGAGAGAAACATGTAGCAGCAGAGGGCCCCGTCATCCCCCGTAACCTTTCACTTTGCCAACCCCCCGCCCTCTCTTCCGTCTGTCTCATCTTTTTTTCACCATTTTACTGCTGCTTTTATCATTTTTATTTTGTCCTATAACAAATGATTTTTAATCGCACTATTTATCAAATTAATTATTTTATATTTAAATTTCTTCTTATCATATAGTTCATCACTCTTTCACCTTTAACTTATCCTCATTTAATTGAGGACATCTAAAATCATTTAATTTTTCTAATAATTTATTGTTTAAGTGTTAAAAATATACTTATTTAGAGATAAGTACTACTGCTATCTCCTCAGTCCTCACGCAGTCACGCTAGTACGCTGTCAAAACCCAACCTTGAATCCGTCACGCTCACTCACGCAGCTCACAGGCTCACAGCTGCAGCTACTTACTACTGGTACGGGCGCAGGGGCAGGGCCAGCCAGAGTGAAGGGAAGGGGAGCGAGCTGTGTGCCCGTGTCAGTGTCCAAGAAATGTGATGGCGCGCCCCGCTGAGGCGACTGATTAGCCAGGAGAGAGGGAGTTGGGACGGGAGGGGTGGCGAGGCGATGACGCTGCAGATGGAGCCGCCGCCGCCGCCGCCGAGGCGGTCCGTGTCGACGAGCTGCGACATGCACCCGGGCGAGACTTTCACGGGCTTTTGCGCCGCGTGCCTCCGCGAGCGTCTCGCGGGGCTCGAGGCGTCCACTGCCTCCGCGGCCGCCGCGCCGGGCCGCAGGTCCACCTCCGCCATCCGCTTGCTCTTCTCCAGGCCGTTTGTTGTCGCCGGCGGCGGTGGCGCGGCCCCGTCGGGCTCCGGCGCCGCGGTTCCGGACCTTCGACGATGCAAGTCGTTCTCCTGCGGCCGCGGCGGCGACGTGCTCGCCGCCGGTTGCGGGGTCGAGCCGCAGCGGCGGTCGTGCGACGTTCACGGGAGGAGCACGCTCTGGGCGCTGTTCCACCAGGACGACCGCGAGCGCGTCCGCGATGGCACGGCGTTCGGGGCATTCCCGGCCTCGTCCTCGGCCGCGGCTGCGGCGCTCGCCGCTGAAGTACAGCCGCCGCCGCCGCCGTGCGTTCCTGAGGTGTTCATGGAGGAGATTGCTGTGGCTGAGGAGTCCGACGAGATTACTCCAGCATTGGAGCCAATCTTGGTGGTGGACACCTCCGGGGAGATGGAGACGGAAGCCAATGGTGCACGGGAGGCCAAGGCCATGAAGGATCACATAGATCTAGAGTGTTCGCAGGCCAAGAAGCCGCTGCCCAAGGACCTGAAGGAAATCGCCGGGAGCTTCTGGCTCGCCGCCTCAGTTTTTAGCAAGAAGTGGCAGAATTGGAGACGAAAGCAGAAGCTCAAGAAGCAGGATGCCGCCGGCAGCAAGGCAACGGCCGCGGCATTGCCGCCGCCGGAGAAGGCCTCCAAGCCCTCGTTCCTCCGGCGGGGCCGCCTCCGTGGAGAAGCCTGCTCGGAGTTCGCCGGAGGGCGGCGTTCGTGCGACACTGACCCAAGATTCTCCCTCGATGCCGGCAGAATGTCCGTCGACGATGTATGCTTCTCCTGGGACGAGCACCGCGCGTCTTGGGACGGCTACCTGTTCGGCGCCGGCACCGGCATTGGCCTTGGCCGCGCGCCCCCACCGCTCTCCCGCCTGCCGCCAATCCTCTCCGCGATGGAGGACTCCCCGGCCGGCATCGTCGAGCGCTCCGACGGCCAAATCCCCGTGGAGGACGACTCCCTGCCGGAGCCCGATCCCGACGCCGACACCCCGGGCGGCTCGGTGCAGACCCGAGACTATTACGACACGTCGTCAAGCCGGAGGCGCCGGAGCCTGGAGCGGACCAGCTCCGTGCGGAGGCCGTCATTCGAGGTCGCCGACGCAAAGCCCGTGCTCCCGGCTGCGGCCGCCATAACAAACGACAAAGATTCGCCCCTAATTGGGAGCTCCGAGTTCTACCACTTCCAGCACGCTGAAGACTTGCTCGAACACCAGCAGTTCAGCACCAGCTCCCTCATGGAAGACTTCCCCGTGAGCCTGGACGCCGCGATCCCGGGCCCCAACAAGAAGCCTCGGAGGTGGCGCAAAGCGTGGAGCCTCTGGGGCTTGATACACCGTCGTGCCGCAGGCCGCAGGAGCGGCGCGTCCGACGTCGTGGACAGGGCCTTCTCCGAGCCGTGGCCGGAGCTGCGCGTGCGCGGCTACAACGCGAGGATGCAGCGTTGCAACAGCAACGCCAGCGCGCGCAGCTCGTTCAGCAGCAACAGCGGCGGCCTCGGCAGCTCGAGGCGCAGCTATATCGACAGCAATGGTAACGTCAAGCGGCGGCGGGAGGAGTGCGTCCTGGAGCTCAACCGCAGCGCGCGCTACTCGCCGGGGCACGCTGACAACGGCATGCTGCGGTTCTACCTCACGCCAATGCGGAGCGCCAGCGGCCGGCGCACCCCGGGGCTACCGGCCAAAGGTGGCCGACAACTGAGGTCGCAATCATTCGCTCGTAGCATGCTCCGGCTGTACTGACAAACCAGCTGGCCGGCCGGCCGAGTTGTTTCATTGCAGCAGTAGTTAAGGCTCAATGGCAATGGTATAACCATAAATCTTTTACATCCTTGTGTAGCGCGGTGTTAATTCCGTTCATTCGGGGTTCGATTGGATAGAATGGAGGTTTATCTCATAATCACCTCTTAATATTTTGTCTTTTGCTGTTGTTCTGAACTTCCATATCTCGATAGCTATACATCGATAGTGTGTAGTAGCCGTATGCTGCAGGCCAGATCGATCGATGTGCTCTATAATCCGATGATCGGAGGATAGAAGCTGCAGCTACAGCTACTGGTGTCACTTTGGTGTCGAAGTCATGGTGAGGAGGGGTCCTACACTCCTACCAGGACACTGCCGAATTCCTTTGACATAGACACACGTCGTAGTGGCATTGCCATCCGCCCATGCCTAGTGGCAGCGGCAGCACTACTAGGCTTGGCCCCGGCCGCTAGCCTGCACCTGAGCGACCGGTCCCTTCGCGGACTGTAGCCGCGGCCGCCGCCTTGGAAACCGTTAAAGTTGCGCTCGCATTCTGCCGGTCCCTCGGCGCGATCGCTGCCGCGGCCCGCGCCCACGCGCTGTGCGCCACCGCGCCGCGCTGCGCTTACGGCGTCGGCGTCGGTGGCCTGAGCGTCGGTCCGCCCCAACTCCCAACTTGGCGCGGCGGCGGCGTCGCCTCGCGTGTCGCGTTCGCGGCATTGGTGTTTGTTCTCCGCGCGTTTGGATTTGGTCGGTTGGTTTCCGATGCTGAGGGCCGTGCGCCGCGGCGCGTGCGTGCACACCGGGTTGTTGGGGCCTCTCTGTGTGATCGGGAGCAGTGGGATCTGTGGGGTGGGGAGATTCTTATATTTGGGATGAAAGGACGTGGCCATGGGCTTCTAAGCTTGATGTGGGATTATCTTATGCGTCGCCGGACGTGTGCACGAGATAACCACATGTTGGCAAGGACTGGTACTGAAAGTTTTTGGAGATTGTTTGGAAGGGAAAACGAAGTTCGCATTGTGAGCGCTGAATCATAGAATAACTTGCACCATAGTATCATTTTTTTCCATTTTATTTACACGAAAGATGTGCGCAGATCACTATACATGCACACATTCACGACTGCACCCTTTAATATATTTGTTAAAGCGAGAGATCATTAGCAAATCCCTAGCCTTTTGCTGCTAAAGTCTTCAAATATTAATCTACCAGCGTGGGAATCATATTTAACCCGCAATTGACAGAACAACGGGGCGATGAATGGATGAACGTAAGAACCGAGGACCTAAAAATCGGACCAGCTAGTGATGTCTGGTTGAGCGGGCAACCAGATGGTTACAAAGAGCATGCGTCGGAGGCAAGGTTAAAATTCAAAATTAGTTAGCTCAAACAAAAAGACCAAGTCTTAGAAGAGGGAGTTAGGGAGGATAAAGTTACGTCAGATGGGTTAGTTAGAAGGTATGGCATGAATCTTAGGCTCCGTCTGGAGAGCTTTATATTTTAGCGGTTGCTAGAAGCTCTTGAAATAATCTAAATTCTCACTTAAACTCTTAAGTTAAAGAATTTAGAAAATAAAAAAGTAGACAGAAACTTAAAAATCCAGCTCTTTCAGTCTCACCGGCCCAGCTGCACATGCACAGGGGTGTAGACAGTAACAATCTCAACAGTGTAGCTTCTGAGTGCTAATATGGCAATAAGATGGGAGGATACTATAAAAGTTCAGTAGTGATATCTTTTTTTATCAATTTATAATATTGTTAAGTCAGTTCGAAAAGAAGTCATCATATTTGTTCTAGAGGTTTCAAATTCCCACATTAATTTGAGAAAAAGAAAAACAAATATTTAAGTAGAAATATAATTTAGAAATAACCAAAATTCAGAATAAAAAAAGAAATATTGAAATAACAGTCCACCTAGAAAACATCACAAAATTAATTAAAATTCAGAATAAAAATAAAATAAATTCTAAAATTAGATTTGAAAGAGAAATCCAAATAAATTTAAAAAAAATAATTAAAATTGAAATAAAAATATAATAAAAACTCCTTATGGATGCTAAAAATTCCCACATTAGTCGAAACATTCTCTCTACTAGAGGCTATAAATTTTTATATTAATCAGAAGGAAAAGAAAAATAAGAGTTCAGATAAGAATACAATTGAGAAATAATTAGAATTCGGAATAAAAAATAAAGAATATTGAATGAACAACCCATCTAAAACACAACATGGGAATAATTTAAAATTTGAAATAAAAACAAAATAAATTATGAAATTAGATTTCAATATGAATTTCAAATAAACCTCAAAAACATAATTAAAATTTAAAATAAAAATATAATAAAAACTTGCTATAAACAGTTGAAATTCTTTCGCTCGTAATGCTAGAAATTCTTATATTAATGGAAGAGTTTAAGTAGCAGCATAACATAAAAATAACTAAAATTCGAAATAAAAAAAAGAAATAGTAAAAGAAGGGCCATCTAGAACATTACACAAGATTAATTAAAATTTAGAATAAAAAATAAAATCATTTACAAAATTAGATTTTCGATAAGATTTCAAAATAAACTTAAAAATATCATTAAAAGTCAAAACAAAAAAAAAACTAAATAAGTAAAAACTACATATTATGTGATGTCCATAGCAAAATACAACCTATAAATAGCCAAAAGTAAGATTAATTAAAATTTAGAATAAAAAATAAAATAAATTTTGAAATTGGATTTAAATACTAATTCCAAATAAACTTTAAAAATCATAAAAATTTGGAATAAAAAGAAAATAAGCAAAGACGACATACAAAAAATTCCATAAAAATAATATCTTTAAATATCCAAAAGTAATATTTAAAAATCATAGAAATAATACATACAGAATGACATTGAAGAGGAAAAATAAAAATATATCTATTTAAGGAAATACAATTGATAAATAACTAAAATTTGTAATAGAAATTAAGGGATATTGAGAGAAATATCCGTCTAAAACACAACGCAAGATTATCTAAAATTCAAAATAAAAAAACTATCTATTTATCTCAGACAGTCTTAAAAGGAAGCACCTTTGGAGGCTAAAAATCAGTAGAAAAAAAATAAAAATTATACCAAGAGATTGTGGTGAACCAAATTATCTATGAATAAATCTAACTGGGTGTCTTTTTTCCAATTTAAATACAAGACATTATTACTTTTGGATATGGATGTGACATCTAGAAAAGAAAATTCAATTGATATTGAAGTGAGACAAAGACAAAAATTATGTATGTGTTGTTAAAGTTAGAGTAGTAATCAATTTTATATAAAAGCAACATAGGTTGTAGCAGAAAAATGCCCACAAGCATTTAGGATCTTTATGTGGTTATGCATGCACTCAAATCGAGTTCTAGTCTGATTCTCCTAATTAACCATAGAAGCCACCACATTCGCTCTAGAGTTCTAATAACGACCACATTAATTATATAAAAAGAGAAAAATAAATTATAGTGGTAAAGATTTAATATACAACTTAGCCTTCTTGTTGAATCAATGGGACTCTAATTTCTGAAAAAGCAAAGCAATCTTAACATGGACTCCAATTATCAAATTCAATTGAACAATGGATAAAGAGGCTACATACCTGAACGTGCCTGTACTAGCCTAAAAATCTGAATGTTCAATATCAAGATCTACAAATTAAAATCTAGGACATATTCCTTTTTGAAACTCTAGAATTATACACCACAATCCAATACACGCCTTGAGTACGACGCGGATTGGAGCATAGTCAGGCGCGCTAAGCACAACGACTAATTGCTGATTTGCATGACCAGGTACGCACATACACACTAGGACATCCTGACTCTTGGAACATTCAACGTGGCACGCAGGACGATAGATTAGCAAGCTACCAATGGAACAACTGTATACTCCCTTCCATACGTTCTAATATATAATATAATTTTTTTAGAGTTTTATATGGTTATAATTAGTTGGGATTAGAGAGTAGATGAAGTTATTTTATTTTAGGATAAATTTTAAATGCAAAGTCGTTATATTTTG
Organism: Oryza coarctata; assembly: GCA_030770085.1. Lineage (NCBI taxonomy): Eukaryota > Viridiplantae > Streptophyta > Magnoliopsida > Poales > Poaceae > Oryza > Oryza coarctata. The sequence goes on from CM061471.1 coordinate 16,288,342, forward strand.
AGATGGAGGAAGTACTAACATGTCCAGAAGATAAATTAACAGATAAACTGATTATGTTGATAATATGTAAACATAGAAAAAAAAAGAAACTAATGAATCAACACACCCCACATTGATTTCCTTGGCAAATTGATTTTTTACATGCAACTCCGGACACAAAACACGAGGTTGAGAAAGAGGGGGAAAAAGCAGTGTTAGATAATATGGCCCCAAATTATGATGGTATGTATGGATCTAGTAGCTATATTTTACTTTTTAAGAAAAAAGTATCTACAGAGATAGTATATATTATTTTATTTTAATAAAGTAATGGAAAAAAGAGCTTTCACATTCACTATTAAAGCCTATAATTTACTATATTAATTAAAAAGAGAAATAGCAAAACTATTAAATTTAGAGTGGTCTTGATTATGACAGTGTTGATTGAAGAAATAGAATTTATAAATAACTAAATACGGCTTAAAACTAAAGAATATAAAAGATATGAGATCAATCTAAATACAGAATATAAAAATAGAATAAAATTAGTAATTTGACTCCGATACAAATAAAAACAATGCATCTAGATTTTATTTTATTCCTATTTAAACTAACACGCTTATATATTCTATACCAACCAACACATTCACAAATACAACTAACTATATGACAGCGAATACATCAACCACAAGCTACTCCTTGAAATAATAGGATCACTATAGACACAGCAGAAAACAAGTGTCATACAAGATGAATAGATCTAGATGTCACCCTGTTGTTTCTTGCGCCTACACGCATGGTATTTAAGAAGGAAAATGGAGTGATGATAATAGCAGATCTAGTGGCTTGGTGGGCACCTCACCACCACCACCACTTCTAGTTTGCTCTAGCTCTCCCATTGCTTCACACTGCTTCTAAGAGAGAGAGAAGAGACAAAGGGAAAACTTCTATAGCTGAAAGGAGGGATATCTCTATCACTGTTTTGTGTATTTGTGCCTTGGTCAAGGGAGAGTGAGACAGAAAGATGTCAGCAATGGATTTGGTGGTTGCATATTTGTTGGATGACTCACTACTAACACCATTTTTGACTGAGAGAGAATAGGGGATGGCACACTACAATTGCTCCGCCAAACCTCTAGGTGGCAGTACGAGAGAGGAATTAAAGGATCGTAATATCGTCTAGAGGGGGTGAATAGGCGTTCCTCAAAATTACTTCGTAGCATAGTCAAATTCACTAGAGGCTTTGATCGTAAACATGGAAACTTTAGGACTTCTTCTTCTATTTGGGACAAAAGTAGCTGACCTGAAGTTTTGGTCTAAAAGACCTGAACTTCCAAGTCCTCCCTTGGTCTATTCCCTTGAGAGAACAATCCTAAGGGCAAACCTTATAACTAGAAGGTGCACATGGTAGAGTAAAAAATTAGGAATGCACAAGAAGCAAATACAAGGCAAGACAAAGAGGACACAAGGATTTTTCACTAAAGTTTGGAGCTTACTGATCCTACTCTCTATTGAGAGACTCCAAGGAGATGGATATTAATTAATCCCAAGCCTCAGCAAGCTATCAACCACGAGGAAGTTTTAGTCTCTAATCAACCACTGAAGCTTAGCAATTTTCCAAGCGGCCACCTAGGTTAAAGTAAGGACAACAAACACCCACCTCCAATGAAATTTATTCTACCAAGCAACCTCCTCGAAGGTAACTCAGTTTTCACTCACCTAGTATTATGTTTCCTTTCAAAGGTGGAATAGCACCCTCACAAACTTTCTCATGGCTCACCACAAGCTTAGAAGCTTGCTGGGTGCTTAATAGTCTAGAAGGCTTAACCTCCAAAAGTAACAAATACAATTACAGATTCGCTTACTATGAACTCAAGTGCTCAAAGTATGGAAAGAAGCTAATAAGCTCTTAATGTCATAATCTCTCAATCTAACTTTTCTCTCTCGTCAAATCACTCTCACAAAGAACTACCACCAAGGTAGAGATTTAGGAGGGACTATTTGTCTATGAATAGGTCTTCTCTTGTCTAAACTTAGCAGCCAAGGATGAAAGAGGTGGAGAGGTTTAAATGAAAGCCCAAAAACTACTCGTTACTTACAAATTCAATCATAAGAACCTTTGGTCAAAAGACCTTAATTTCAGGTCTAAAGTCATTGTATCGGTTTGAAAGAAGGACCGAAACATCCGGTCAACCTTCCAACACCAAACGAAGATCTTGGACTGATACTTCCGATCCTAGGGACCAAAATTTCCACTACTCTCTAACAGTATAACATAAAAACGACCATAACTCTTTGCTCCAAAGTCCATTTTTGACAAACTTAGACTCTATAGAAATCTTGTTGAGGAGGCTACCTAACCCAACCAAATGCAATCTCTAAAACCACTCATAGGTTAGGCTATGGATTGGGTTTATCTCAAGGTAGTAGTTGGATATGTCATTTTGAGCACCAAGGCATAAATAAACACATTAACGTTGCATCCCTCTTAATAATATGTCATTCCTATACTCAAATATAAATATAAAAGTTATACTAATAAGAACATCTTCACACCATCTTCTTGCTTCACCTTTGAGGCTTGCCAACATCAATGCTATTTCACCTTTGAGATTATTCACCTACAATTCATTAAACACATTAATCCTAAATTAATGATATGTTTGCATTCATCAATGCCCACTTTGGCTTGTGGCTTGATATTCATCAATGAATCGCATCCTCTTGATCTTGGCATTCCATCTTGCATTCTTCAAATAATTGATGTGGATTAGTTATATCTTCAAATAGTCTCACATAGTCTATTACGATAAAGCCTTCAGTCGCCCTTCACCATCGGATTAGGTCCATTGATGCCAAGCCCTTTGCTTGTTCTTCACCCCCGCATAGTCCATCATTGCCAAGTCTTGCTTGCCTTTCACCCTCTTGCCATAGATAGTCACTTCATACCCTAAATCTTTAATATTTTCACTTGATTCTTATCTACCAATAATGTCCATTTTCTAGTTTCTCACGCCATAGTTTCTCATCAACATATCCTTCATCAAACTAATCCCTTACTTATACACTTAATAAGTGCATTAGTATGTTAATCATTTTTTATTAATTAGCCAAAACATGCTAGGGACCTAGATGCTCTTTCAAGAAGAGGAGGGAAAGGATGAAGGTGAGAGAGATGAGGGAGATTTTAAGAGGGCTTCTTTACTGTTGACTCACCTTAAAACCAGAATGTTATAGTATCACTACCGCTTTTTAATGTGAACTAACAATAATTTTTTTACTACCAATTCTAAGTAGGGCTAGGATAGATGTTTTTATGGTAGTGGATAAACAACAAGTAAGCATATCTCTATGACCTTTCAATGGACTATTGCATTTTATCAATTGTTTTAGTAGATCAAAGTTTATACTTTCAATTATATTACTTATATTATTTATTATTTTATGTTATTGTCCATGTGAAACAACAAATTATATAAGATAACCTTAAAGGACATTTGTTGGTAGCAAGCTCCTTTAGTGAGGAATCATTGAACCCCTTTTTTTGGTTTGGCCAGAGAGCGTGGATGCTAGATCAAATATCTCATGCTAGGAGATGAGACCAAGAAAATTATACAGGTTTAGGCTGCACGAAGACATAATACCCCACTCATGTTGTATTCTTCATTCTATGTTGGTGAAAGTACTCTGTAAACAAGCTTATAATCTTGATCTTCTAGATTTTGAACCCCTTTTTGGAGGCCTTGGTTCACCTCTTATAGTCATAAAGGAATACCATAGTGGCTAGTCAATAGAAAATAGATTCCCGTTTACAAGGATTTGGTATGGGAAGTCTCATCATTTCTTGTTGTATGGACCTAGTCATCTAGCCCTGGTAGGGCCTTCCTTGGGTCCAGCTATAATGTGGTCATGTCACCCTGTCACGTATTCATTGAGGTTGTGCAATGCTTGAGATAGAAGTTTGTATCTATGCTACCGAAGGCATGGCCTACTTGTCAGCTGCACGCGACAGGATGCATGAAAAGATGGTGGGACCTATCAGGCAGCATGGCAATCAACCAGCCACCTGACAGCCCATGCCCCTTCCCACATAGGAGCGATGATGGTACATGTGATGGTCATGCAGGCGTCATCCCGTCAACCTAGTTGTACGCTGGGTTGTTTTACATCATGTTGCATTCAATACAAAGCTTGTGCGTGGACAGACATCACGGCTCACCATGTCCCATCGTAATCAATGCGTGGTGGACACCCCCGAGCTACTCTAAATCGTCGATCTTGGGAGACGAGGATGCTTCGAGCTTCTACCCTTGTTTGTTTTTCTTTAGGCGTGTATATGCTACAACCTTAGAGCTAATTACTATCTGGGCGAGCCACCCAGCTTGATGACACATCACCAAGAGCCCCGAGCAGCCAATGGTGGAGACCCTAGTTCCTACTTTACCGATAATATGTAAGTTATATCATCCGTAATATAAAATATAAAGAAATCTAGCCAATTGAACATAAGACACATACATACACCACTGCTCATGAATACCACATGTACACACCATGAGTATGACCCCTTACACACGTTCAAAGAAAAGTGTGCTATATGTAAATCCTAATTATATTAAATTTCTATTGAAAATGTATCCACATGTGTTTAGTGTTTTTGGGCATGGTGATTTAAGTCTGGTGCTTATCCCAAGATAGGAGCAAACATTAGGGCTACATCTTTCATAAAAGGGAAAAAATGCTCCTATTGGATGGAATGAATGTTTTGCTATCAACTAAGAGTTCACATAGGCGTATTATGAGTAGTATATACACTTAGTTTTTTTTTAAAAAAAAGATAGTGTGAACAATATGTGCTATACACTTAAAGCTAAGCCAGTTGGTGATGAGTCCATTTTAAAGCAACTCGCATGCCAACTAAACCCATCACTGTGTGGAGCAAAACATCGACATAGAGGGCTCATTTGGATGTTTGAATGTCTTCAGTTTAGCTCGTCTGACTTAAATAGGCTGAGTCTAGCCTAGCTAGAGAGATGTAAAAGGGTTTATTTGGTTAGCTGTATTAGTGAGTTTGGATTGTTATAGTTGTTGTTTAGTTAGATGAATGTAAAGGCTTGTATGGTCATAAATGTTGTTAAATGTTATTTAGTTAGATAATGTAAAGGCTTGTATGCAATAGATTGTGTTTCGTTGGATGTACCAAGACCATTGGATCTAGGGAGTAGAGCTTGTGCCTACTGTATCCAGTGCTCTAGCATCTAAAGAGGGGCAAGGAAGAGGTGAAAGGCGGTGTCGGCCAATGAAGAAGAGAAGTAGAGGTAACAACTATCATAGAAGACAATTGTGGCAACCAACGAGAAGAGGAGTAAAGTAGAGGCGGCAACCCATCTAAATTTGGGGAAGCCTGGGTTTATGACAGCCCTTCACCTTAGCCACTTTTCATTATTTGTAGCTTGATCTAGTTAAGAAGAGCAGAGGAGGAGGTAGTAGCAGCAAAAGAAAAGGGGGAGGTGGTGCTTAACTAAGCAATATTCCTTGCTAGGGAGGCACCAAGCCATTCATCATTAGCTCCCACTTTGTCGTGACACTTCTCTACCAAGCACCTATCCACTAGGAAGAGTTAGACATGAAGAAGGGTTAAGGATCTAATGTGATCAAAGTTTGTATGGCATCTCTTTGTTGCACCAAACCGCTTGTTCTCGTCATTGCTCACTAGAAATATATATGCAGTAGATCAGCTTATCACCCCTTAGGTTAGTCATCTTCCTCACTCTTATCTCATCGTCGTCCTCGTCTCTCACCTTGAATTTAATGTCTCACCGCCTCCGTTGTTATTGTAGAAGTCCTTAGTTTTAAACAATTGATGTAGTTATATTTTAAAATGAAAGGAATATTTTGTAACACTCTTAAAAGTTTGACATTAGCATAGAGTTAGTGGTTGAAAAAAGCTCAAACCTTATGGATCAGATCAGTTTAAAATCATAGTCATAATGATTTGAGTATAGAGCTTTGTGTTTAGCTTATGAGTTTAATCAACAAGTCATAAACTGGTCATTTAACTCACCGGTATAAGACATCACCATATCTTTTTTTTAGCTGGTGTTTAATCTGTAGTCACTAAACTATTCGTATCTAGTGAGTTTTTATTAGTTAGTGTTTATTATTAAGTTAATATATAATAATAATATATTTAAAATTATTAAGGGGAATAAATGAGATAAAAATTGTTAACAAGCTTATTCGTGAGTCGATTGGAACTAATAAGATTCGTGAGCACAGCTCAGGTCGGGCGGGGCAGCTAGCGCCTCTGATACCCCCGCTGTTAAGTCTCGCATTCATTGCTCTGGCTGCCGCAGTGAAGGGCTGAAGGCGAACATACGAGCGAATATGATGATGCTGGCTTATCGCATCGTCGTTCCTGCCCTGCTCAGCAACGCCCCGCTGCCATTTCGCCCTTGGCGTGACGCTTGGCTTGTTGTCTCATCTCATGGAGAGAGCCATCTAATCATCCATTCCATGGACTTCTCCTGTTAACGGTTAGGCAACCGAACTGACCTGACTGTATACGTGAATTGGTTCTCTGCCTGCGTGATGACCATATACGTGTACGTGGAGTAGTGTTGCGTGGCATAACATACTACTAGTACAACGTGTTGGGTCTCGGCTCTGGATACTGTGGATACTGTGGTGCGGTGAACAAGAACAGAGATCCACGGACGAACTGCACGGTGCACGGAAGGTGTGTACTGTACAGTTTGTCACTTCCAAGTTCCAAACCGTTCCATTACAGGGAACTGTTTCGGTCTTTTCCGTCCGCCGAGTACTTGGATCCATGGTTCAGACGCAGTGACAGCCAAATGGTGGTAGCAGTAGCACTAATTCCTGTCTTAGTGCTGGGGAGCGGGAAGAACGCACCAATTCGTCTGAAAACATGCTAGTCTGAATATTTACTGTCGCAGTGCTGCCTACCCAAGACTTGCAGATTTATGAACCGGAGATTGCGAGACGGTGTACTACTGCTGATAACAGCACAGCAGTTTCATCTGCTTGCGGTTGAGAGGCCGTTCGACGTCGGCGTTGTTGACGACGACCATGCCGACCTCTCCGATTGCGTGCCGTGCCATGGGTGTCGGATATGTCGGGGCATGCTCTCTGATCTCTCTACCAATATCACCACCACCGTTGCGATGAACCACGTAGATCTTGGAGCAGAAAAGGGAACATTGAAGCAGAAGAAGTAGCATGAACTATCTGCAGTGTCAGCATTGGCATGGTTAGAGTTGACTGCGGAACAATCCACAGACGGGGAACACAAAATCGTTCTCTCCAAGTGGTTTTCTTGCCTTGTCTGAAATACTGTCTCTTTCGTGCCAAAAATGCATATGCATGTAAAAAAATGACAAGACAGATTGATCATAGCACAGTTGAGTTAGCCATGGGAAACTATTCTTCAGGCGGTGGTGCCATATTAGAACACCTACAAGGATTTCCTTCGAAGCTACGTAAGGCTGAATCCATGTATGAGTGATCACACTGAGACACAGTTCTTCAAATCATTTCAGACTTCACATTTTGCTCATGCCTTATAGAGTCACATTTCCTCCGGTGTAACGCAACGACGCAGCGAGTGCTTTGCGTTGGTTGGTGTTGTTGCCGATGAGTAAAGACGAAATGCATTTTAAAACAGACATGCTCTAACTGAATTATGGATAACAGTATGTCTGATAAATATACTTCCCTCATCCTAAAATAAATTTATTTTTAGCTTGTATCATTTCTTTTAAAATAAGTTCACTTTTATCCATCTACCTACCTTAGATCCACAATAGATAAGTTTTATTTTTTCAATATTCTTACCACCTCTTACCTAATATCTCCATCCCAAAATAACTTCAATTTTTATCTATTTCACACATACTAATACAAAAGAAAAAAATAATCTCCTTATCAAATTCTAATGTAATTATATCCCACTTTATCTAGTTTTAATATATTTATTCTTTACTTTCATAAACTTTAATGTAATGATTGCTCAAACATAAACTTATTTTGGACAAACAAGAGGAAATGATCTTATTTTACGACGGAGAAACTACTAACCCACTAATATAAAATTTTCTATTATATTTCCTCTCCACCTTATTTTGAACACTCAAAGGTTAAAAGTGAAGTTATTTTGGAATGGAGGGAGTACAATAATAGTATGCCCTTAACAAGTGTCAAATACTAAAAATTTAGTACTAGAGTATAAATTTTGGTAGGATTTGATCACACATAAATGAGTGCAGGTGTTCAGACACCTTACACCTGTTCTATTGAGCTGACTGAGCTACGGATGTGTGAGTAAGTGAGTGTGACCGCGTAATCTCTGCTTGGTACTCCACGCAAAACTATCCAATTCTGAAGTGTGAGAAAATTCATCATTCCAAACCGGGTCGTCAGCTATTTCGATGAGAGAAATGATCAGCACATGTGAGCTAGAGCATGCAACCTTGAGTGGGCTTTTAACAAGATATATGAAAAATTCCTCTCTGGGCCTTTCAAGCAGAAATGGCCCAATGGGCAATGCCCAATATGGTAATATGGACTTAGCTACTCTAAAGGCTGTATTCGATATTCGATAGTACATAAATACTGAGCTAGTTAGTGGTGAAAAATTGAAACATTTGATTACCACATAACTAATTAATAATTAATTATTATAAATTAGATATGTTAATTTATTTAAAAAAAATTATATAAAAATTATTTTTATAAAATACACTATTTAATAAGCGGTTAAGAATGCAGCGTTAAGTTTGACTAGTTGGCCATTGGCACACACTCTATCCCTCCCACACATTAAAAAAGCTAGCCATTGGCATAGTAAAATATTATCATATGCTACACTTAGGACGGACTTAGACTCTGATCACCCTAACCCATAGCTGATATACCTTAGAAATTTTGGCCAACTAATTGTCCCGAGGCCCAATACCTATAGCCCACAGCTCTTAACCTTAATCCCTCTCTTCTTGGGCTGTGAGCTTATGATCTCGGGGAAATTATGTAATGTAAACCTATATCTAAATGAAAACTTGAAAACAAGATTATGGACTATTGGATCTAAAATATGTCTCAGATTAAGACTTATCTACCTAGCATCAACTCGATAAGTTAGTTTTGCTTTTGTCCTCGCCATCAAGTACCTACTCCGGCTGTTGCTTCTGTCCTCGCCATCAAGTACCTACTCCAGCTGACAGTGGAGTTGCCAAGCAACCTTGAAATCAAGGAAACAAAGGAAACACATATATATAATTTATGAATAAGGTAATATGATTAGTTCCTAAACTAAAATTTGCCTTTACCCAAGTAATTGCAACTCTAAAATGTGTTCACACACAAAAGTTGATCATGAGCCTTGATATAAGGATAAAGTTGAGGATTTAAATTATTTTCATTATCAGTTAATCACATCATATTAAAATCCCATAGGTTTAGTTTCCATTGAACGGTTGAACCCACGAAACCACAAAGCCACTTAACTAAAATTCAACTCATAAGTTAACAAATAAAATACACGTACCTCATAACACACTAAATTACTAATATAATTATTTATATCAAGTATACATGTGAGTAAAATATGCAAGGCCATGTCTAATATCAACTTAGACAAGAAAACAACCACACTCACAAAACACACCGTCAAGTTGTAGACCTAGCTTAAAGTCCATACCCACTCACCCATATAGTCAATATGTAAAGGAAAAATCAACATCAACTCTTGAAAATATCAAATGGGAGAAATGCTCATCTACAACTTGAAACCTACTGATAATTCCATTATCACATAATTACAAGTCAAATAATAAATCAACTAAAGAATATATACTAAATTATTTTGGTATGCCCTACAACAAGCTTAGGTCTTAACTTTACATTAGTTTAATTTGGCCTACCCTTCTAGAATCCTTATAGTTATACCAGAAACTAAACCCTTAGCCTTAGCTTAGTTAGTAAAAAAACATATACATTCTGTGAGTACGAGAAAAAGAGATTGTAGCCGCTTACTTCTCTCCTAGACATATACTTTGTTTTTGTGTAAATTGATTGTTGTATTTGGTTCTTCTCGCGAAAGTAGATTATATCGCTACCGTGAGGATTGTCAAGATGCTACCCTAAGAAGAAGGTTTCTTTAAGTGCAAGTCAAGTTTATATCGCCCTGAGCAAGACAAGTCACCATGCCCTCCTCTTTTTATCATGTTGTATTATGAGATGTTTTATTTTCAAATAAATTGTATGCTATATTTAAATTACGTATCTAGTTTTTGATTAAGTCTATCTTAATGTTGATTGCCTCTACCTTGATAACCACGGATATATTAAAGTCCTATCAAGTTATTGACACATGCTTAGCAATGCCTATAGTTACTTATCACATGAAATGATAATGTGATTTGGAAAATAGTTGATAGAGCAGTGGTGATTATCGAAAAGCAGATGGAGACTTGTCATCTCACACAGCACATAGAAAATTATTTACGAAAACCCAAAAAACTTAAATTACAACAAAAATGATTTAGACTGGGACGGTTAGATGAATTGGGTGGATTATAGCAAAAGCTAGTGCTGTCCTGATCAGTTAAAGGACTAAATAAAAAAATAAGTAGAAAACAAATTGAGTATCGATATAGACCTAAAGAATTAGGATCAAGAAAGGGTGGTAAAAATGAGAGTTAAAAATAACAAAATTCACGCTGGCCATTGAGCTAACACTGAAATTAGATTAACTATGCTTAAGAGTTATTCCATCCTGAGAACTCTAGAACTCCCTCACTTTTGATTTATGAAGCTAGATAGATAATGGGGTGCTTTGAACTGGTACCGTTTCCAAAAGGCTATGTTACCCAGTTATAAGGACATAGATACGGATATGTGATATGGCAATATGGAGATATGCTATTTTTAAAAAAACAAGGATGATACGTTTATATATATATATAAGTAAGAAAGATAAAAATAAAAAAATTAAGAAACTTTTTTTAAGAAAATAGCAATGCTGATTGAGTACAGTCGATTAAGCCACACAAAAATTGGACCTGCGGATTGCCGGATGACAACAATCCAGAGAAAAATCAGCACATAGTACATGTTTATAACAGGAAGGCTAATAGACTTTTTTTTTCTGAGAGAAAGGCTAATAAACTGATGCATCATGCTTCTAAAATTAGTACTAGAAGAAGAATAGACAAGTACGAAGTAGCAGAACACCAGCACCAACCACCAGATCTCACAGGTAAACGAAGAAAGAGGTGCTCAGGGCTTCGGTCTTGCCGGAGCTGTGCCCGGCATCGGAGGTGCTGCGGAGGGCAGCGGCGGCCCTGGCATTCGAGGCTGGTAGCGGAGGTGCTGCGCCCATGCGCCCAGCAGTGGCAAGCTTCTCGTGGAGGAGGCGTGGTGGCGCTGCGCCCTGCGACGACGCGGCGCCCGGCGTGTGGCGACGACGGCGGCTTCGCGCGGCGTGGGCTGTGGCGGCGATGGCCTGGGTGCGCGTGCGGTGAGGAGGCGGGCGGAACGAGCGCGTATAAAGAAAGTATCGGCACGTATCTTGCGCGTATCCTGATTTATTTTATTTATTTGGAAATCACAAAAATGTGGGATACGTACATGATACGCTCCTCTGATACGTATCTGTATCTATTGCCATATCGGATACCGATAAGTGACTTCAGCGCCGTATCGGGGTATCGTAGCTAGAAGGAAATTGAAAGAGTAGGCCACAACAGGTCTCCAGCGTAGAGTAAATTAATTTAGTTGACGATTCAAAAAGCACCGAGACATATATTAGTTTTAACTTAGATTTATAAACTTTTAATTTGAATTAGAATATAAGTTTTATAAACTTTTAATTGGACTTAGAATATAATATGAGTTTGATAGAAGATTAAGGAACATATAGAAAAAGTATAGGTTATATTAGAGTTAATGGGATAATTTATGCCTAGGGTAAACTGAAGCTGGAGAGCTAGACATAACTCTTAAAGAATTGATAAACAATTAAACTTTCAGTTAAAACTGCTAGATTATAAGTTTATAAAAATATTTATAAAAACTAGCTCTATGTAAAATAATCTTAAACTCCTAAACTCCCTTGAACGTGCATCACCACATGCCATAGTGGTGAAAGTTTGTACTTATGGATGTTTAATTTACATTTTTAGTAGAAAAGCGGGTTGAAAGAGATAAATAAGTATCAAATGAGACTAGGTGACAGTCTAATTACCTGCTTGTGGACATATTACTTGAGCCTACTACTAATTTAGTTTTTTACTACTATTTATATATAGGATATAATATTATTAGTCTCATGAAAGATATTAATCTTTTAGTCTACTTGCCTTTTATATATGTTTTATGTGTACGGGTGGTTGATATAGATTGGTACAAGTTAACCTTCATAAAACCGGAGCCAACTGATATGAGTTTTGTTTCTTTTTAAATGTGCTACCTCAATAGCTTGGCTTTGTAATTTGAGCTCTGAATGGCTGTTGTGTTGAGAATATACTGCCGAGCCGAGGACTGTTTCTTGATCCATTCAAATGGACTAAACTAAACTTTACATAAATCACAGGTGTAGTGCTCTTCTTTTATTTAAAAACTCATTTTGTTGAACTCCATGATTTGTAAAAACATTTGAGACATTCTTTGGATCGCACGCTAACTCCACGCTGTCATCCCCTTTTTGTAAAGATTGGATCGCACAAACCAGCCATAGGAAAGTTAATCTGTTAATTCATGTGGGACAACTATCAGGAGTAGGATAGTTGCCATGTAAGATTCAATTGAATTCTTTTAAAAAAAGTTTATATAATGCTGTAGATTGTGCCGTACATGAATTCTGACAACAGACTACATTAATCTTGCTATACATGAATTATGACAATAGACCACATTAATCTTGCTATGCAAAATCAGGGAAACAACTGGTGCTCTGCTGAGGTATCTTTTTGACTGAACTGATCTTTGAGGGAAACAACACAGAAAACTTACAGATCTTTAAGTTGCACGATGAGCACACATTATGCAGACCTTAATATCTTGTGATATCTTGTGACATCAGTCTGCAATTAAGTTCATTCTGCATAAACTTGCAGACCTCAAATGTTCTGCCACCATCATGGTTCTATAATTCTCTACGTAGGTGTGTCCCGTTCAAGTTGAGAACACTATAGCCAAATCAGACGCGGGAAAAAACTTACAGATCACTTGATATGATTACATTCTTCAATTAGGCATAGGCCATACCATCTGACAGGGTAATTGGACATTTGCAATGCTTCTATTTTAATCGACTAAAACTCATTGCATCTATGAATTACCTGCCATCATCTGGATAATTATAAAAGAAGTCATGGTCTCATATATGAATCTGACAGGGTTTTGTCAAGTAATAGCATTCTATAAGTTACAACACTTGTGCACATTTATCCATTATCCCCCAAGATGCTGCCAAAACAAACCCTTGGTATTACATAGATAACAATGATTAACAAAACACACTTGTGCACTGGTTGACCTCGTGGCTTTACTTTGAACAAAAAAGGATGCCTTCCTTCTCAGGGCAAAAGAATTCCTACCATCTGCTCAGCAAAAAAACCTACACCCAGCAAGCTGCATAGTGAAAGATAACATATGTATTATTTTTTGTTAAGAAGGATACAATACATGTTTCAAACAAAATTAAGGGAACTTGTTAGCATGAATAGGCAATGTTCTTGTCACACTATGGACCCAACAATGGACCTGAAATGTTTCCATAACATAATGCTACCCATTGCAAGGCTGATATTAGAAGGCAACCCACCTACCTTGAATTATTTACAACATTTTGCTACTTTGTTCCAGGAAATTATAAAATAACATACCGGACCATTCAAGAAGCATAATGTAAAGTACCTTGTATCACAGTTGTTGCAATTGTGTAACCCAACACGATTGCAGGTCTTGCACATGAGTGACGCCCTTTTCATTTTTCTTTCTCTTCTTGCTCTTGTTTTGATGTGGCCCCTTGTCGTGGTGTCCCTTGATTCTCTGTATCTTGCCCCTAGAACGAGTGTCATTTGGTGGGTGGATTTCAACATGACTTGGAATGCTACATCCAAGATATGCCTCAAACTCCTCTATTTGGCTAAGCTCTTTTTCTGGAACCATCGCATTTATTTTATCACCAAGGACAATTAATCCATCCTGCAACAATTTCATAGCTGCCATTGATTGCTTAGCTTGTAGGACAAGCTTTTCCAATTGGTTGCATGTCTCTGAAATGAGTTTTTGCATCTCAGGATCATTCCTGTTATTCAAGTATTCCTCCAGCAAGACGCCATCCACATCAAACACATGAGTTTTCTTGCAGTCCTTCCTAAACGCTTCCAATAAATTATAGCTTGGGACTTCACTTAACTTCACATTTCTTAGAGCTGGAATGAGATGACAGCATGGTATGCCATGAGTTTCAAACAACATACAAGTGCATGTAGCAACCATTGCAGACCTATCATAGTGCACAACTCTTTGATTCTGAGAATCTTCAATGATATAGGTAATTTTGACATCAGATTCTTGTTGCATGCTGTCAATTAGGCAATGGTCCCTAGCAGCTATCACCTCCTATTGGAAGTCATTAAAGACTTCATGGATGAAAAAGTCACTCCCATTCTTCTCAATCACCCATTCTGTCTTTAGATTGCGGAATGTGTGTATAGGCCTGCTAATGGATCAAGACCCGCCCCATTCCCAGCCCACACCGCAGCAGCTAGCTAAAGTAGCCCAAACCACCCCAATCCACAAATCATCTTCCAGGATCCAAACCAATCCAACCCATTTCCCACCTCAGCCCAAACCAACCCAACCCATTCCCCTAGTATGGGTTCAATCCACTCCTCCAAACTATTTCAGCCCATTTAGAATCCACCTGAACCACATGCCCATTCAACCCATTCGCCATCAGACATTCAGCCCACATAAACAAGAGTGTGTTGTGTGTTGCATGCTTAGCAAGGAGCGCTGCTCCGTCTCCGTACTCGGCGGCGGTGCAAAGCTGGATGGTGGCGGCAAAGAAATCAAGTTCCTGTCCGGCATGGTGATGGTGGCGTGGTACTATTAGGATGCCATTTCTTCAGAGATCTTCAGGTCCTAATAGGTACGCTACCCTAATGCCTCTTGGTGGTGGCCAAGGTTGCTTCGCCAGTAGTCCAGCACCAGCGGCGAGATGAGGCTCTGCGTCGTCTTCGAGCTTGCCAATGGTCGGAACTCGGAACCACGCAGCCGCTTGGATGCTTGACTCTGTAAGCTCCTACTTTCCTCGAGATTTCAAGAGTGATGAAGAAGGGGAAAAGGCGAAGCGACTCGTTTTTGGTAATCCTAACTCCAGGCGGCATGGAAGGGGGACGAGCCACCGGGCGGCGGTGGCGGCGTCACGTCAAGCTAGCTGTGGCAGCACCGCAGCTGGGTTGGTTACTGAGGGTGACAATAAAGTGGGGATTAATTACAGAGGAAACCGTTTTGGGCTGAACCCATCCTGCCATCCAATAAAAATCTATGGGCTCAAACCATTTTAGACCCAAAAATTATAACCAGATCCAAACCGCTCCAACCCATTTTCTTCTCTCACCCAAACCGCCCCAGACCATTTATAGACTCAGCCCATTCCAATCCATCCAAAGTGGGTCCAAAAGAAAAACCAATCCAATAAACCCATTTGAACCCAACCCATTAACACATTATCTGCTTCTACCTCCTTGTGACGTTCTTCTTCCAATGCAACATCGAATCTGAGCCAGAACTCCACCAAAGAAAGTTTCCATCCAATTAGCCGAGAAAAGAAGGAAATAGCACTCTCTGACCTTGAAGTGGTCCTCAGTAAACATGACAAAGTATACCACTGAAATAAGCAGACACCCATGACTTGCGTTTCTCAAACTTTGTAGTGAACCATTCGTTTCCTCCCAAGTTGTACTTAAAAATAATAGAATGCCATTCCTCCTCAAATTCTGCTGTTGTTTCAGAAGTCCACACACAAAAGCTCAAACGATTTTGGGAATCTCTATCTTCTTTCAGAATCAGCCCAACCTTCTCACAAACTTTCCTCAGAATGTGCATAGCCTATGAATAGTATTGGGTAAAACTTCTCTTATTGCTGCCTTCATGCTTGCAGCCTCATCGGTTATAATTAACTTGGGTGCAACTCCTCCCATTGATTTCAGGAAAGCATGGAACAACCATACATAGGACTCAGTCGTCTCATTAGGTAACATTGCAGCACCAAATAATACAGTGCTCATGTGGTGATTCACCCTGGTGAAGGAAGTAAACCATGCAGGTGGCATCTGCCCAAAATACATGAACCAACCTACCCTTGTCATCCACAACATAGTCAAAATAAAAATCTGGATTTGCAAGGTTCTTCCTGCTCAGCTGATCGACCAACATTTGAGCATCAGATGACTTTATTAACACCCTTAAGAGTACCATGGTAATTCTGCAAGTCCTCTTTGTGAATCCAACATTTTCAAAACCCTCAGCACTAACACGAAGGTATCGATATGTTGCGATGTTCCAATTCTAGCTTTATGGCATATGAGCGATGTGTTTCTAGCACTCAGTTGGACTGTAGAAAGTGTACAGTGACTATGAACCCCCGAGCGTATAGAGGGGGGTCGGGTCTATATATATACAGCCTAGGTCAGTGGTCTGTCTAACACCCCCGCAGTCGCAGCGGGAGGGGAACGGACGCAGAGACTGGACCAAAAACTGGTGAACAAAGGCGTGGGCAGGCCTTTGGTCATTATATCGGCAAACTGATGTGCCGATGGTACATGGAGCACCTAAACCTGTCCTAATGCAACCTTATCACGGACAAAATAGATATCGATCTCGATGTGCTTGGTGCGTCGGTGATGGAACGGGTTAGCGGTCATGTAGACGGCACTGACATTGTCGCAGTAGACGACGGTCGCGGTGGAGATAGGTGCACGGAGCTCCTGGAGAAGCTAGCGAAGCCAGCAGCACTCGGTGACGGCGTGGTACTCGGCTTTAGCGCTGGATCGGGACACTGTAGTCTGGCGTTTTGAGGACCACGATACGAGAGTGTCACCGAGGTAAACGCAGTAGCCGGACATAGAGCGTCGAGAGTCGGGGCAGCCTGCCCAATCCGCGTCGGAGTACGCGGTGAGGGAGTCGATGGGGCTGGAGCTGAGATGCAGCCCGCTGGAGAGGGTGCCCTTCACGTAGCGTAGGATGTGCTTGATCAGTGTGAGGTGAGGTTCGCGCAGAGCGTGCATGAAGAGGCACACTTGCTAGACAGCGTACGTGAGGTCGGGTCGGGTTAGTGTGAGGTATTGGAGGGCCCCGGCAAGACTCCGATAGTAAGAGGGATCGGCAACGAGGGCGCCATCGGCGATGGAGAGTTTGGCTCGAGTGTCGACTGGGGTGGCCGTAGGGTGATAGTCGGCCATGCCCACATGCTGGAGGAGGTCAATGGCATACTGGCGTTGGGAAAGGAAGAGACCGTGGATGGAACGGGTTACGAAGATACCAAGGAAATGGTGGAGAGGACCAAGATCGGTCATGGCGAACTCAGAGTAGAGTCGGGCCATGATTTGGTCGAGGAGAGATGTCGAAAACGCTGTGAGGACAATGTCATCGACATAGAGAAGTAGATAGGTAGTGGCGGAGCTGATATGGAAAGTAAACAGGGAACTATCGGACGCAGAGGCTACGAAGCCGATGTGTCGAAGATAGGTAGCAAAGCGCTGGTACTAGGCACGAGGAGCTTGTTTAAGGCCGTAGAGAGAGCGTTGAAGGAGACAGACGTCGTCAGGACGAGAAGGGTCGATGAAGCCTGGGGGCTGCTGGCAGTAGACTGTTTCCGTCATGTGGCCGTGAAGAAAGGCGTTCTTCACGTCTAGTTGATGGATCGGCCAGGAGCGAGAGGTAGCTAAGGTGAGGACGACTCGGATGGTGGCGGGCTTGACAACGGGACTGAAGGTCTTGTCGTAGTCGACACCGAGTCGTTAGGAGAAATCTCGGACTACCCAGCAAGCCTTGTGACGGGCAAGGGAGCCATCGGCGTGGAATTTGTGTTTAAAAATCCACTTACCGATCACAATGTTGGCGCCGGGAGGGCGGGGAACGAGGCGCCAAGTCTCGTTGTCCATTAGGGCCTTATACTCGTCGGCCATGGCCACGCGCCACTGAGAGTCGGCCAGGGCTGAGCGAGAAGTCGCCGGGATGGGCGAGATAGAGCTGTGGACGGCAGATAGACCGTAGTGCTGAGTGGGGCGGAGAGACCCGGTCTGGGAGCGGGTGACCATGTGAGAGGTAGAGGGAACTGGAGCCGATGGGGGTGTAGGAGTAATGGGAAGAACTGGTCGGGTGGGGGCGTCATCGGCTCCGAGTCGACGACTGTAGACAAGAGGAAAAGAAGTAATTAGATCGGCCTGAGCCGATGAGGTCGGGTGAGCCGAGTATTCCGATCGGCCCGATAGAGATGGATCAGCTGATAAGGTAGGGGGAGCCGATGGAAAGTGAGGAACCGATGGAAGTGGGGTGTCCGATGGAGAGGGAATGGTATCGGCTGAAGGATAAATAGGATCGGTATCGGCCGATGGGGGTGGGTC
Source organism: Oryza coarctata (assembly GCA_030770085.1). Taxonomy (NCBI): domain Eukaryota; kingdom Viridiplantae; phylum Streptophyta; class Magnoliopsida; order Poales; family Poaceae; genus Oryza; species Oryza coarctata. The sequence goes on from CM061471.1 coordinate 16,306,980, forward strand.
CGATGGGGATCCGATGGTGGGGACATCAGACCGAGTAGTGGTGGGATATGGAATGGGTAAATCCTCAGCAGCGACCGATGAGGGGGCCGATGGAGAGGGCAGCGGAGGAGACCTGGTCAGCACGGTGTTGGTAAGGAAGAAGTCGAGATCACTAGAAGAGTATCTCGGATGAAGGAGACCGAAGGAAAAGCATGTCTCGTCAAAAATGACGTGATGAGAGACGAGGACCCATCGGGTGGAAAGGTCGACGCATCGGTATCCCTTGTGAGAGGTGAGATAGCCAAGGAGAATACAGGCGGTAGAGCGGGGAACGAGTTTGTGGGAAGCTGTGGTGGTGAGATTTGGGTAGCAGAGGCACCCGAAAACGCGAAGATGGGAGTAGTCGGGCGCCGTACGGTAGAGAAGGGCATAGGGAACGTTGTTATGAATGGAGGAGCATGGACGCCGATTGAGAAGGTACGTCGCAGTAGCCAGAGCTTCGGCCCAATAAGTGGCGGGTAAGTGGGCGTGAAGTAGCATGGTGCGACTGATGTTGTTGAGAGTGCGAAGGAGGCGCTCGGCTTTGCCGTTCTGAGGAGAGGTGTAGGGGCAGGAGAGTTAGAGATAGATGCCCTGCGAGGTGAGGAGGTTTGTAACGGTATGATTGACGAATTCCGTACCGTTATTGGCTTGTAAAGCCTTGATGGGGAGGTTGAACTGAGTGGATACGTACGTGACGAAGTGAGTGAGGTGAGAGGCGACCTCGGATTTGTGGACGAGCGGGAAGGTCCAGCAATAGTGTGTGTAATCGTCAAGTATAGCGAGATAATACTGGTTACCGGAGACACTTTTAACTGGGAACGTCCATACATCACAATGTATAAGTTCAAATGGACGCGAGATACATGAGAGAGAACTAGAAAAGGGCAGACGCATATGTTTGCCAAGTTGACATGAGTGGCAAACTGTTAAGCTATTGTGAGTACATCGGATGGAGGCGCCGTGACAGAGGGTGGCGACAGCATCGGGGCCGGGGTTGCTGAGGCGAAGGTGCCAAAGGTTGGTGGAGAGGGCGACGCTGGCGTGTGGGGTGGACGGCGCAGCGGGAATGGTGTAGAGGTCTCCGCCACTATTGCAGCGAAGGATCTGTCGCCGGGTTAGGATATCCTTCACAGAGAAACCAGACGCGTCAAATTCAATGGAGCAGTGGTTGTCTCGTGTGAATTGGCGAACAGATATAAGATTGTGAATAAGAGAATGGACGATAAGAACATTGCGTATGGAGAGGTTAGTGGTGGATGTAGACAGAGAGGAGTCACCGCGGCATTGGACAGGAAGAGAGTGACCATTGCCGATGGTGACAAAAGGGGAGGAAGAGGGGTGACAGGAGCGAAGTATACCGACCGATGACGCCATGTGTGAAGATGCCCCAGAGTCTAGCACCCAAGGGTGCTGTGGTTGGAGCGTCATTTGGTTGAGGGCAGCGATGAGGCCAGCCTGGTTCCAGGAGGGAACCGACTGGGTGGTTGGGGTCGGTGGCATCGGCTGAGGCGGCAGAACAGGAGCCGATGCCAAGTGAGCCTGGGGATGGGCGCCGAGAACTCCGGGTTGTCAGCCGATGGGGTTGTGTGGCTGGGGCTGAGGCGCCTAGGGGTTGTAGCAGAGCCACAGACCCAGGGAGCCGGCAGGGTAGGTAGGGACCGAGGTAGGTCGTGGTGGCGTTGGACCCTACCAGGTCCTGCCTTTGCCTTTGCCCTTGCCTTTCCCGGTGCGAGCTGTGTTGCTGTGGCCGGAGCCATGGCCACCAGGACCGCGAGAGGAAGGGGCAGCGTAAGAAGCTCAAGGAGAGCGGTGTGGGCCACTGCTTTCTCATCGTTGGCCAGATGGAGTTCTTTAAGAACTAGCATGTCATGAGTCCGGGCGAACGATGGAAGAGATGTGGCGTTGGCGATGTCATCGGTGGTGTTGGAGAAACAGGGATTGAGGCCTCGCAGAAGGGCGAGGACGAGTTGAGAGTCGGCCACGGGATGGCCAACGTCCCGGAGAGCAGCAGCCTTGACTTTGAGGCGCGGATAGTACGAGGAGACAGAGGAGTCGCCTTGTACCATGGAGTGGAACTCGTTAAGGAGGAAGATGGCGCGAGGCTGCTTGTTGGCCAGAAAGATCCGCTCGATGGCCACCCAGAGGTCCTGAGCGGTGGAGTCGGTATCGTCCATGGCGAGGTCGAGGACAGAGTCGTCGACCAAGCCAAGCAGCCAGCTGCGCACGCAGCACTCGGCGATGTCCCACTGAGGATCATCGGGGCGAGGTGGAGCAGAGCCATCAATATGGGATCGGAGACCGAATTTTCCACAGAGGGATTTGAAGAAGAAGACCCACTTGGAATAATTGGCGTTAAGGTCAAGGGAGATAGGAACGTGAGATTTCACGTTCACAGCAGCGTAGGGAGGGAAGAAGATCGGCGAGGTGAAGCCCGAGGTGTGGTCTGAGGCACCGAGGGCCGGAGCAGAGTCGGCGACTGGGAGAGTGCCGGAGCTGAGAGCGGACTCGGTGGCCATGACAGGAGAACATGAGCAAAAAACCGATGGGAGAAAGAAGCCGATGAGAGGGAAGCCGATGAGAGGACGGATCGGTCGATCAAGAATGTGAGAAGCCGATAGGAAGTGGGCCGGCCAGCCGATGAGGAGTGGTTGGCCGATGGGGAGTAGGCAGCGGAGTAGGTGAGGACAGAGTGGGTGGGTCAGAGAGTGGTTGGGTCACGGACGTGCGAGGATTCACGTCCGTGGACTCATGGAGGCCAAAGAGTGTGGCGGACGCGAAAAAAAGGGTAGGGAGTGGCCAGACGCGAAGAGAATGTGTTCGCGTCCGGGAGGCAGGGATTCGTGTCCGTGGACACATGGACACGTTGGACTGGCTCGGACGTGAAGGGAGAAGGTTCGTGTCCGAGAGCCGTTGAGCGTGTCGGAAAGGGCGAGAAACGAGGATGGTTTTCAGCCGATGGAGACGACGAGCGCGGAGGTGCGCCGACGTCAGAGAAGGAGAGATGCACGAAACAAGAGGAAGAACGGAGACGGGTGCGAGGCGAGACGAGGAGGCGGATCGAAACCGTCGCCTGGTTGCGCGGAGGTGGGACGGAGAGAAGAAGGTGATTACGGGAGAGACGGGGAGAAGAAGAAATGGAGGCGAGAGAGCGAGAAGAGTACCGAGAAGAGAGTCGGCGACGGGAAGAAGACGTCGACGATGAGGAGGAAAGGGTCGGCTCGCCGGAGAAAGAAGCTAGCGCGCTGGGATATCTAGACTCGCTCTGATATCATGTAGAAAGTGTATAGTGACTATAAACCTCTGAGCGTATAGAGGGGGGTCGGGTATATATATATACAGCCTAGGCCAGTGGTCTGTATGTTTCTTGTCAGGAGACACTAATTCATGTGTGTGGCCATGCTCAAGTCCTGTAACAACATGCTTGTTGCCACCTATCAGCTTGACAGCCAGCTTTGCCACACATCCACACCTAGTGATTCTTTTCTCATAACTCCTCTGAGTTTTCTCACTACCAGAGTCTAGGTCGTTACCCCCTTTGTCCTCGCGGAATCCTTCATTCGCACAAAGGAAGCGCTTGTACAGAACCAATCTATCAACTTTCTTATGCTGCCCTATGTGGACTGAAAAACCAACAGTATGTGCATAGCATTCATAGAACTCTTTAGCTGATTCCAAGTCGTCAAAAATCATCCCTTTGTTTGGCTTGATGATCTCATCACAATCTGGAATAAATCAATAAAATGGGCAAGGATGGACAAGGGTGCGTGGTCAAGAACACGTAGGAATTTGAAGGTTACCTACAAAATGGGCGTGCAGTGGTACTTACACAGTACGGGATGCTTGTGGACTTTTGAGGAGTCGTATACTGAGATAGCTGATGTGGTATACCGGGGGTAACTGACTCTGCATCAGAATGCACCTCATTGAAATCCAATCGCCCACCCATGCTCGCTTCTCTCATTGAACATTGTATCTGTAAGATCAGAATATCAAGAATCTCGCTTCACTCTCAGGATGGATTGTCTCTTGCACTAACATAATAATTTGTGCATAGTAAAAATGATGGTGGAGTGCAGCTCGACACACCAGTCTGTACATAGCCTATTTTATTTAACAAGTGTATTTATAACAGATGCCAAATGAGCACACATTCAAAAATAAATGGATCCCCTCAAAAAATGGAATATACGTGAAAATTCTTGGACGAAAAATTGAATACACTTGAAGAGAAGATGTGCATCAATTCAACAGCCATAACAAAAAAGGGGAGCAGCAGCATGATATGTCTCAAGCAAACTCATGGACGGGCACAACAACCAGCAAACAGATCCCATTAAAAACAAGTGAAAGGGAGCTGCCCCGCTGATGGATTTCATATAAGATGGCCAGAGCTCATGCACAATCTCGACGAACAGACAAACAACAACAATGGAGGTAACTTTCTGCTAGTTGAATGGAGGTGGATGGGGAACCTGGAGCAGCAGGAGTAGACGGAGCGGGAGGATAAGAATGTTGTAGATGCGCTCGCCGCCGGTGCACGTTACCCCTTGGTCGAATCCCCTAGCTCATCAAGGGGAGCAAATCCAAATCAATAACGAGAAACATTTCGAGATAAAGTGGAGGTGGAGAGGAAATGGATGTCGCCGGAGGAACACGGATGTCGGGGGAGGATGAATCGGCGAACGGAGGAAGCCGCCCCGACATCCCAGCAAAACCCTAGCAAGGGAAGGATTTGGGGATCGATTTGAATCGTGGTCTATCCACTGTCCTGCACATTTGGGCAGCAATGGAGCTAAATGGTAAATGTGTGGTTAAGGCGGGGTTTTTTTTTTTTGAAAATCTGCATCTATAGAATAGGTGACCAGATCTAAGCAGTACATTACATCCAACGGTAGTTTACATGTTTCCATCAAAAGGACAGTTTGCACTACATATCTTCCCCGTGACCTCGTGGTCGTGGCTGGGAGCCTGAGAGAGAGGGTAGAGAGTGCGGCGCCCCGATGCGAATCGTGCGATTCCCTCCCCTTTACTCCTCTGCTTGCTCCCGTCGGCGTCCCAGTCTCCGCCTACGGCTGTCCGGCCTCCCTGCCCCGACCCAGCTTCTTCTCCTCACATCGCCCCCGCCTCCTAGCTCGGCAGCTCCCTTCCTCAGCTCTTCGCCGAGGCGTCGTGACTCCTGCTCGGTGCTGCGTGGCGGACTGCGTGGCGACGTGAGGTGCGACCACGTCGCCGGTGGTTCTTCCACTCTAAAATCTGAATCTCTCAGTTTCATCCTCTATGGGACAATGGAAATTTGGTACAGAGCTGTCTTAGTCAGAGGTCTTCAATTAGGGAGTGTGAATTAAAATTTAGAGGCGTGAACAACTTAACGTATAGCCATTGGAAGGTGCCCCGGGGCTGGAAGAAATCCTGGGTCCGCCACTAAGCTATACTATGATTCTACCAAGTGTACTAGCATTACTATTTTTCACAAACCCGCTACGAATGCATTTGAAATTTTTTGCAATGGCCTACGTGATGTGTTGCTGTGGGTTATGGTACCTTAATTGCGTCGTTCTCTTGAATTTTAAGTAGTTTTAGCCAGCGTTTGAATCTCCCTCTTTCTAACTTCTACTCCTTATTTTTCACACATATATTTTTTAAATTATTAAATGATGATTTTTTTATAAAAAATTGTTTATACGAGAGTTGCTTTAAAATATATATTATTTTTTCAGTTAATACTGAATTAATCGATCTGTAGTTCAGCTTTACACGGTAGAAGAAGTTTGGAACCTGACACAGCGTTAGATCTCGTCACATCTGCGTCTGCTGGTGACATGCTTTCAATCATGCAAAACCCAAAATTATCCATGCCCCTGTACGTGCTCTTCGATATTAGAGTGCCAAGTTGCTCAATAGGAACCAACAGAAAATGACAAGTCAGAAAAAAAACACTCTCTCCGCTAAACACTTTTAAACTTCGATAGGGTCATGTGGTATATTCAAGATTTTAATATAAGCGATCCAACTAACATGTTTTTTTAAATACTATAAATATAATATGATAATATACAATAGAAGTATATAATTAATCATGATATATTAATAAGAGTGTTTTATTCTCTTCCAAGGAGTTTTTTCTTTTTCTATTTTTTACATACACAGATCTTGGGCTGAGTTTTTTTATGGTCCACCACCCACATAAATCAACCTTTAGATGTGCTACTCACATGATCTCTATACTACTTTGACCAAGAATAAATGTAAAAAAATATTTGAAGTAAAAATATCTGCATAACGATAATTTTAGTAATATCATTCCTACGTCCTCAATTTTTATGATTATTTTTGTATTGCTAATTTAAGTTAAAAAGCTTTGCTTTATTTCTGTTCTAAAAGTGATTATATTTGTACACAAGGGAGTATCTATAATAGCATATATTAAAATAACATATATGACAAAACCCAAGGTTACGAACATACTTAAAATCCAGGCCCTAATCGTTGAAGATTTTTCTTTTCACTATAATATAAAACGTGATCTTCCTTGAGCGTGAAATATGCCATGTAATCCTAACATCCTTGTAAAATAATTTCATGTGAGACGTGTCCAGACTCCAAGGAATTAGAGTAGTACTCCAGAAATGGAAAATGCCAAAAAGTGTCTGCCAACAATATCTAAAAATCAATCCCAATCCCAGAATTTAGGGATTTTTTTCAAATCCTACATAATCCATACTCATATTGGAACTCCCAAGCCCAGTTTTTTGGTTCTCCACATATAGGGGTGAGGTTTCGCTCCTAATCTGCCATGGGCGCGCGGATGTCAGCCGTCACGTGGGATAGAAAAAATAACAATTTTTGTTGGTTATATTACATGTGTCCCACTTTTTAATTTTATAAGATCAATTTTAAGTCATCTATTAGGAAAATAAGTATTTTCACATCTCAAATTCTATTTAGAAATCCTAAAAACAATATTTTAGGATGGATTTTTTAGTATCTCTTGATGGTGCTCTGACAAGCATCTGAGGCAGCAAACCAAATGCCAATTTGCTGCGTTCGGTTATGAGGTTTAGCTGAAATTATTAGCAGTACGTAAAATGAAAGATACGTAATTTATTAAATATTTGTTATTGTAAATTTAAAAATAGTTTATTTAGTTTTTTAAAATACTCATTTAACGGTTTACAAAACATATAGGGGAAGTAGCTCAGCCATTTAGTCCGAACCAAGCGCAGCCAAAGCGTATAGGATGCCAACCAAATTACAGGCAGGACTCGCCGGCGGTCACAACTCCAAGTCCACACCAAGCAGCCCTGGCGCGCCGCTGGTCGCACCAGACACAGCGCGCGTGCACCACCGGCACTCGACACGGCCAGTCGGCCACCTCCTCCTGACCTTCCCACTCAGAAACGCCAAGAAAGACTAGTCCACCCCCTGACCGGTATTACATTCTCACCACGGTCACCGTGAGCGACGACCTCGCGATCGCTCGGCGTGTTCGGTTCCTCGTCCTCGTCTCCGCGCTGCCGGTCTCTCGCTCGCCCTCCGGCCTCGGCGAGGTAGGTGGCGCTACTCGGCGCGGCACGGCTACCGAATTACCGGTGACGTCCCCGCAATTCTTGCCCTTTTCCAAATCCCATCAACAGGAGCCCTCATTTAAGTCTACTTGTGCTATGCTTACACTTAACCACTTTCTCCCCGTAGCTGGCTCGCCGCTCTCTGATCCGCCACCTACCACCACCCTCGCCACCAACATTACCCCGGTCCTTCTCACCGTCGTCGTCGTCCTCACCGAGTCCTATTTTATACCAACCATCGATCCGCTAATCACACGCACATGGTCGATTAGCTCTCTTCCCATTGCCATGGGCCTCTGATCCCCGCACCTCTCGCTAGAAAGTGGTTGCCGCCTCGGGCGCGCGGGCCATTGGTTGGTGGATCAGGTCGGAGTGGTTGTTTCGCCGAGCATGGCGTCGATCAGGTCGTGCTCGGTGTGGGTGAAGCCGGCGGCGGCGGCGAGCCCAGCCAAGTACAGATCCGCGAGGGTCGGGGTGGCCGGCTTGGAGCCGAGAGGCCTGCGTATATCTTGCTCTTCTTCTTCCTCCTCCTTGGCCGCAGGTAGTGATGGTTCCAGAGATGTCGGCTGTGCCAGTAGCAGCGGCAGGGGCAGTGGTGTTGTTGGTCAGGTTGGCGATGGCTTGTGGGGGACGAGGGGCGGGCAGCGGGTCGTCGCCATGTGCAGCGCCGGCATGGACGGGGTCCGGCACGGTGCCGCCGTGGCGAGCGTGCCGGCGGCGTCGGTGCTGCCGGAGCGAACCAAGGTGGTGGCGCTGGTGGCGGCCGTGATGCTGCTCTGCAACGCCGACCGGGTCGTCATGTCCGTTGCCGTCGTCCCGTTCGCCGCGCAGTACGGCTGGTCCAGCTCCTTCTTGGGCATCGTCCAGGTACTTGTTCGGGTCTTCTTTACCTTCCCAGTTCGTGCCATATCTTCTCATCATTAGCACATCGTAAAGGTCCAATTCATCCGACCTTAAGCAAGAATTTCTGCCCTGGCAATGCCAACAAAATTGTTAGATATATCTTCTTTATATATACTCGAGGTCTTACTTATTTCTACATGTGCAAGTCTAGACATCCTCGACGCGTTAGCTTCTTCCTCCAGCGAGCCGACCTTTTCCTCCTCGTCGTCGGCGTCTTCTCCCTATCACCGACCCTCTTCTCGGCACACTCCTCGCTCTCTCGTCTCTATTTCTTCTTCTCCCCGTCTCTCCCGCAGTCACCTTCTTTTCTCAGTTACACCTCTGCGCGACAAGGCGATGGTCTCCATCCGCCTTCTCGTCTCGTCTCGCACCCGTCTCTGTTCTTCTTCTTGCTTCGTGCATCTTTCCTTCTGACGCCGGTGCACCTCTGCGCTTGTCGTCTCCATCGGCTGAACTCGTCCGTCCTCCCATCGGCTGGACTTGTCCATCCCTCCATCAGCTAGAACCCTCCCTCGGTTCTCGCATTTTCCGACACGTTCAACGGCTCTCGGACGCGAACTTTCTCGCTTCACGTCCGAGCCAATCAAACGTGTCCACGTGTCCACGGACACGAATCCCTACCTCCCGGATGCGAACATATTCTCTTCTCGTCCGGCCACTCTCCGCCTTTTTCGCGTCCGCCCCACTCCTTAGCCTCCACAAGTCCACGGATGTAAATCTTCTCTTCACGGACATGAATCTTCGCACGTCCGTGACCCAACTACTCTCTGACCCACCCACTCTGCCACCAACTTTTCCTCACCTACTCCGCTACCTACTCCCTATCGGCCAACCACTCCTAATCGGCTGGCCGGCCCACTCTCCATCGGCTTCTCACATCCTTGATCGGCCGGCGTTTGAGGAGGAAGATGGCCCCTCAAACACCGCCGATGACATCGCCAACGCCACACTTCTTCCATCGTTCGCCCGGGCCCATGACATGTTAGTTCTTAAAGAACTTTGCCTGACCAATGATGAGAAGACAGTAGCCCATACCGCTCTCCTTGCCGCAGCCGATAATGGTTGCCGAGCATCCTGCGCTGCCACTTCCTCCCGCGGCTCTGGTGGCCATGGCTCCAGCCATGACAACACAACCTGCACCGGGAAAGGCAAGGGCAAAGGCAAAGGCAGGAACTGGCATGGTCCGATGCAATCACGACCTGCCTCTGTCCCTGCCCAACCTGCCGGTCCCACGGGTCAATGGCTCTGCTACAACCCCTAGGCAACCTAGCCCTATTCATGTAGCCCCATCGGCTGGCAACCCGAGGTTCTCGGCGCCCATCACCAGACTCACCTGACATCGGCTTCCATTCTGTCACCTTAGCCGATGCTACCGACACCACCCACCCAGTCGGTTCCCTCCTAGAACCAGGCTGGCCTCGTTGCTGCCCTCAACCAGATGATGATCCAACCACAGCACCCTTGGGTGCTGGACTCTAGGGCGTCGTCACAGATGGCGTCATCGGTCGGTATACTTCGTTCTTGTCACCCTTCTTCCTGCCCCTTTGTCACCATCGGCAATGGGCACTCTCTCCCTGTCCAATGCCGAGGTGACTCCTCTCTGTCTACATCCACCACTAACCTCCCCTTTCACAATGTTCTTATCGTACCTTTTCTTATCCACAATCTTATATCTGTTCGCCAATTCACAAGAGACAACAACTGCTCCATCGAATTTGACACGTCTGGTTTCTTTGTGAAGGATATCCCAACCTAGCGACAGATCCTTCGCTGCAATAGTGGCGGAGACCTCTACACCATTTCCGCTGCGCCGTCCACTCCACACGCCATCATCGCCCTCTCCACCAACCTTTGGCATCTTCGCCTCGGCCACCCTGGCCCCGACACTGTCGCCACCCTCCGTCGTAGCGCCTCCATCCGATGTACCCACAGCAGCTCCACAGTTTGTCACTCGTGTCAACTTGGTAAACATGTGCGTCTGACTTTTTCTAGTTCTCTTGTACCTCGCGCCCATTTGAACTTATACATTATGATGTATGGACATCTCCAGTTAAAAGTGTCTCCGGTAATTAGTATTACCTCGCTATACTTAACGATTACACACACTATTGCTGGACCTTTCCGCTCATCAACAAATCCGAGGTCGCCTCTCACCTCACTCACTTCATCTCACACGTGTCCACCCAATTTAACCTCCCCATTAAGGATCTACAAGCCGATAACGGTACGGAATTCGTTAACCGTACCGTTACAGCCTTCCTTACCTCGTAGGACATCCATCTACGGCTCTCCTGCCCCTACACCTCTCCTCAGAACGGCAAATTCGAGCGCCTCCTTCGCACCCTCAACAACATTAGTCGCACTATGCTACTTCACGCCCACTTGCCTGTCACTTATTAGGCAGAAGCTCTGGCTACTGCGACGTATCTTCTCAATCGGCGCCCATGCTCTTCCATTCAAAACAACGTTCCCTATACCCTTCTCTATCGCACGGCGCCCGATTACTCCTAACTTCGCGTTTTCGGGTGCCTCTGCTACCCAAACCTCACCGTCACAGCTTCCCACAAACTCACTCCCCGCTCTACCACCTGCATTCTCCTCAGCTATCCCTTTTCTCACAAGAGATACCGATGTCTCGACCTTTTCACCTGCAGGTCATCGTTTCTTGTCATGTCATTTTTGACGAGACATGCTTTCCCTTCGATCTACTTCATCCGAGATCCTTCTCTAGTGATCTCGACTTCCTCCTCACCAACACCGTGCGACCAGGTCTCCTCCACTGTCCCCTCCATCGGCCCCCTCATCGGCTGCTGCTAAGTACTTACCTTTCATCTATCCCACCACTATTTTGTCCGATGTCCCAACCATCGGACACCCATCGGCCCCACCTCTCTCATCGGCTTCAGCCGATACCGTCCTTTTCCATCGTACACCCCACTTCCATTGGCTCCTCAGCTTCCATCGGCTCCCCCCACCCCATCGGCTGCTCCATCTCTATCGAACCACTCGGCCCACCCGACTCCATCGGTTTAGGCCGATCTAGTTCCCTGTTTTCCTCTTACCTACAGTCGCCGATTTGGAGCCGATGACGCTCCCACCCGACCAGTTCTTCCTATTACTTCCAAACCCCCATCGGCTCTAGTTCCCTTCACCTCTCATATGGTCACCCGCTCCCAGACCGGGTCTATCCGCCCCACCAAGCGCTACGGGCTCTCCACCGTCCACAGCTCTATCTCGCCCATCCCGGCGACATCTCGCTCCGCCCTGGCCGACCCTCAGTGGCGCGCAGCCATGGCCGACGAGTACATGGCCCTAATGGACAACGAGACCTAGCGCCTCGTCCCCCGTCCTCTCGGCGCAACCATTGTGACCGGTAAGTGGATTTTTAAACACAAATTCCATGCCGATGGCTCCCTTGCCTGTCACAAGGCTCGCTGGGTAGTCCGGGGTTTCTCCCAACGACCTGGTGTCGTCGTTAAACCCACCACCATCCGGGTCATTCTCAATTTGGCTGCCTCGCATTCCTGGCCGATCCATTAGTTTGACATGAAGAACGCCTTTCTTCACGGTCATCTGACGGAAACGGTCTACTGCCAGTAGCCCCCAGGCTTCGTCGACCCTTCTCGTCCCGACGACGTCTGCCTTTTTCAATGTTCCCTCTACGGCCTCAAACAAGCCTCTCGTGCCTGGTACCAGCACTTTGCTGCCTATCTTCGGCACATCGGCTTCGTGGCCTTTGTGTCCAATAGTTCCCTGTTCACCTTTCATATCGGCTCCGCTACTGTCTATCTACTTCTATATGTCGACGACATTGTTCTTACAGCGTCTTCGACATCTCTCCTCGACTAGATCATGGCCCGACTCCACTCTAAGTTCGCCATGACCGATCTTGGTCCTCTCTACCATTTCCTTGGTATCTCCGTCACCCGTTTCTCTCACGGGCTCTTTCTTTCCCAACGCCAGTACGCCATCGACCTCCTCCAGCGTGCGGGCATGGCCGATTGTCACCCCATGGCCACCCCGGTCGACACTCGAGCCAAATTCTCCGCTGCCGATGGCGCACTCGTTACCGATCTCTCTCACTATCGGAGTCTTGCCGGGGCTCTCCAATACCTCACGCTCACCCGGCCCGACCTCACGTACGCTGTCCAGCAAGTGTGCCTCTTCATGGACGCTCCTCACGAACCTCACCTCGCCCTGCTCAAGCGAATCCTACGCTACGTGAAGGGCACCCTCTTCAACGGGCTGCATCTCAGCTTCAGCCCCATCAACTCTCTCATTGCGTACTCCAACACGGACTGGGCAGGTTGCCTCGACTCTCGACGCTCTACGTCTAGCTACTGCGCCTTTCTCAGTGACACTATCGTATCTTGATCCTCAAAACGCCAGACTACAGTGTCCCGGTCTAGCATCGAAGCCGAGTACCGCGTAGTTGCCCACGCCGTTGCCGAGTGCTGTTGGCTTCGCCAGCTTCTCCAGGAGCTCTGTGCACCCCTCTCCACCGCAACCGTCATCTACTGCGACAATGTCAGTACCGTCTACATGACCGTCAACCCGGTTCATCATCGACGCACCAAGCACATCGAGATCGATATTCATTTTGTCCGTGACAAGGTCGTACTAGGACAGGTTTGGGTGCTCTATGTACCATCGGCGCACCAGTTTGCCGATATAATTACCAAAGGCCTGGCCACGTCTTTGTTCATCAGTTTTCGGTCCAGTCTCTGCGTCCGTTCCCCTCCCGCTGCGATTGCATGGGGTGTTAGACAGACCACTGGTCTGGGTTATATATATATATAGACCCAACTCCCTTTATATACACTCGGGGTTTTAATCACTGTATACATTTCTACAAAAATGTCCCAAACCATCATCATTAGTTCATCACATAACAACAAAGTCAACGAAGCATCAACGTCACAATCGCGATAGGAGTATGACTGAAACATTACAATTTTAGTAGCACGAACAGACAATTACGGTTGTCCAGGGTAGCAGCCCCTGTCTGTGTGCAGGTCCAGTGCAACCGTGCAGCGACCAAGTTACCAACATACTATCTTAATACGATTGTTTGGAGAGTGGAACCTGAAATTTGCTATGGGCTTCACACATGAATCGTGAAGCAGTTTTCTATGCATAACATCTGCTTAGCTTTAGTGGCCTCCACATAGATAGTGTAGGGGGCCAATTTGGAAGAAACCAATCTGAGCGGACAGAAAGGTCTGGGAGCAACTTGAGGTGGTATCATCGTATCAACTACCAATATCTCCTCACATTGGCAATGTTGAATTGATAATGAGAACACGGAAACATGCAATCTAACTGAGTTCAGCCTTGCCCTCTTTTTTTTTTGATGGAGTTCAGCTTCACTTGGTGACTGAGAACAGGAATGTTTCATAACAAATTACCAGCTAATGCTTAAATATCATCGCAACATTTGAAGTCATTCAATAACAAAGATTTTTTCCTCAAGAAAAGAACAGCAAAAGAATGTGTATGATTATTGTATATGCACTTGGGCAACAATATGTCTTGACTAGATGGAGGTCACATAAAGAAGTTATTGTAACAACCAATATGCCATAACAATCTGCAGGTTATCTATGAAATTGTCAATGTGCCTAACTAACTAGTCAGGACAAACACAACTTGTTCTGTTATTATTATGTCGTGCGTTATTAATGGTGTCCAGATGGATTGACTTGAGGTTAAATCTTCTCATCACCTGTACAGTCATCGTTTCTTTGGGGATATGTTTTCTCATCCATGGTTGGGGGAGCTTTGGCAGACCGATATGGAGGGAAGAAGGTGATGGCAGGTGCTGCTGCACTCTGGTCCTTGGCCACTTTCCTCACTCCATGGGCTGCTTCTCAATCCACAATTATGTTGCTTGCCATACGTTCCCTCTTTGGCCTTGCGGAAGGTGTTGCATTTCCAACAATGAGCACTTTCTTACCAAAGTAAGTTGCTCTATATTATTTTCTATTGATGCCAATTCTAGTTGTTAGAGATTCTGAAAAAGAATGTATTGATGCAATTAAACACAATCTCAGTTCGGGTTTTCAATCTCACTTTGAACACAAAATAGGTGGTTCCCAACACATGAACGTGCTACTGCTGTCGGCATTTCTATGGGAGGATTCCATCTTGGAAATGTCATAAGCTTCTTAGCAACGCCAATCATCTTGTCACATATAGGTCTCGCTGGGACATTTGCCTTCTTTGCATCACTTGGTTACTTGTGGCTTTCCGTATGGTTGTTGAATGTTGAAAGTGACCCTCTTGACAGTCGTACAATAAGCAAATCTGAGCTGCAATTAATCCTAGCCGGAAGAAGTGCATCAAAATTTCAGGGTAGCAAATTCCCATCCTTACGAGAAATTCTGTCAAAGATTGAAATGTGGGCCATCATTGTAGCTAATGTGGTCAACAACTGGGTAAGATTGATAAATCACTTAACTACAATTTGGTGCTGCCATGTCTTCTAAATTTTGACTTCTGCAAGTTCTAAATACTATACAGGGCTATTTTGTACTACTATCATGGATGCCTGTCTACTTTAAAACGGTATGTTGTCTGAGGTGTTCAAATTGGTCACTGTGACAACGCTGCTATTAAGCTAATCCCTGACTGCTATCCTACAACAGGTTTATAATGTCAACTTAAAACAAGCAGCATGGTTCAGTGCCATACCTTGGGCAGTCATGGCTCTGTCTGGTTATGTTGCAGGAGCTTGTGCAGATTTCCTGATAAAATCTGGCTTCCCTGTTGCACTAGTTCGGAAGATTATGCAGGTAACAGCAACACCTGAAATTAGACTTGTACAGTAGTTGGAAGTTACTGATAACTTAGCACAGCCAGAAACATAAAACTTACCACAATTTTGTTCTCTAATTATGCTTGGGCATAGTCCATTGGTTTTATCGGGCCAGGCGTGTCACTGCTTTGCTTAAGATTTGCCCAAACGCCATCAGTTGCTGCAGTCTTCATGACCATCGCCCTGAGCTTGAGTTCCTTCAGTCAAGCTGGGTACTTCTGTAATGTACAGGTAGTGTTTTCTGCATTATCTTGCTAAAAACAAGATACCACCTCAACTCAAACAGCCTATTTTTTTCCTTCTGAATTATCATCTCAGTAACAACTGTACTCCTATCTGACCGAATGTGTTCTCCTTGATTGTTTGAGCAGGACATTGCTCCCAAATACGCTGGATCTCTGCACGGTGAGTATACAAGACCCACACCACAGCAACGTACTCCTTGGATCTTGGATCTGACATACTGACACATTTCTTGTGCTTGAACAGGACTGACAAACGGCATCGGGACAGTGGCTGCCATAGTTAGCACCATAGGAACAGGCTACTTCGTGCAGTGGCTAGGATCCTTCCAGGCCTTCCTCACCCTCACGGCGGTGCTCTACTTCAGCGCCACCGTCTTCTACAACACCTACGCCTCAGGCGACCAAATTTTTGATTGAGATGGAAGGAGTACTCTCGTGTAAAATCTCGAAGTATAGTGCCACCATTGTTTCTCTCCTATGGCCGAGTCAGGAAACGAATAAACAGATATTGATTGATTGACTGCCATTTTTTGGTGTAAAATTGAGTGCAACCGTGGTTGCTTTTGCGGAAGCGAATCGCAAATATGGGAAAAGGAAGGGGAGATACTCATACTCGTACGCGGTTCAGGTGTTGAATGAAATTACCGTGCCCACGCGCGCGCAAGGAGGCGCCGGGGCGGGGCGTGGAGCGGCGGTACCCATGGCGCGCGCGCACGGGTGCTGGCTCGCCGCCGGTCGTGTGGACGTGTGGCGATGGAGAACGCGAAGAGGCGAGCAGCAGACCGCGCGGCCTTGCGCAATGCCGCAATCTATGGCTGCGAGTGCAACGGTTCGGCCGTGCCCGTGGATGTGGCAGATGTGGTGGGGACGTCTGTTGCTTTCGGCCGAGGGACGTGGGCCGGTGGGATGAGTGGGTTCTTGGTTATGCCATGCAGGCCAGTCTTTCGTTCGGCCCGGCTAATTTGGCCTATCCACGTCATGGTAAAATTGGCGCTTTCTGAATTCACCAGTACGGATCAGTAGATTCCGTCCTCTATTCTATTTCCTAGCTCAGGAATCATCAGAAGCTGACAGAACTTTTTATCTGGCAATGACCCATTTTCCATAGATACACGGAAAATAGTCTCACAGTTTCAGCAAAGAGAAAAACTGACAGAGCTGGTGCTCCATCCACTACTTAATCCTTACATCTATCATTCATGATACTGAGTTTTGAGTATGAAGAACAGTGAAGTTCCATACAAAAAGTTCACATAAAACACGCTGACGAGCAGTACAGATCCATGCCTTATAAACCTTGCAGCGATCTCATTTTTCTACCTTTGTCTGGCTTCCTCTGGTATACAGTGGCAGCATTTTGTGCTCTTTATTCGCTTCAGACGTTTATAAAGCCCTCTATAAAGATTCCCACAACAGAAGGTAACCCGGTCAGGACTCAGGCATCACTCCTGCTAGGCTTGTTTGAAACTGGAATAACCTGGAAAAGGAACACGGTAGAGTAGTAAGTCGCAAGATGCCCGTACGCAACTCGGTCTAACTGTCTTGGCTAGTTTACATGGTACATTTTTACTGCCACACCGTCTCTGAGGAAGGTATCCAATCATTTGTTGCAGGGTTGCTCGTGCAGCGGACAATGCTATCAGTTGAGTAGGCAACAGTTATCACGTTGGAGTTTACATTGGGTCTTTCCACTTTGATAAAGCCTGTACCAGTTTGTAAAGCAAACGGTTAACTCAAACATTCATAGTCTTGTTACAGAATGCACACAGTTGTGAAATTAGAATCGTTAATCTGTTCATGGAAATGTAATCTAGATAAGGTGCACATGTTAGTGCGCCTGATCTGAACGATATCAACCATCACATGACACAAGAACTACACATTAGGACTACGGAATTCCTAGCAAGCACAGGCTATTTCACCCTCTCTTAAAATATAACAATTTTGTTATGAAATATAAAAACTTCTCTACCTATATTCTTTTTTCAATCAATCAGAACATTCCACAAATTCTTTACCTACTTTATCTTCTCACATAATCATAATATTCCCCCATTTACTTCCAACTATTTTCTAAACACCCGCATCCAACCCTAAAACTCATATATATTTTAAGATGAATGTAGTAGTTCTGAGCCTAAACTATATTAATGTTTCTAGTACCAGCACTGGAGTGTACAATGAACTTCTGAAATGCGCAAGGTATTACTGGCAACACAATGCATGATTATGAATTTAGATATATAATGTTTAGCATGTAGTTCTTTTGAGAGGGGAAGACTGCACTATACTACTTAATTTCCATGACAAAGTCTGAGACTTCTGACTTATGGGTATGTTTGGAAATTGGGTTAGAGAAATGCTATCCCACCCCCCAAAGGATAAATTTTAATCTTACCATCCATTCACCTCACCTTATTTTATCCTAACCCTCCATCGATTTTTATTTTCCAATCTCACCCTTCATAACCTAAGGCCGTTGGTGCCTTAGGCTGGTTAAGCAGACAGAGAAAAAAGAGGAAAGAAATCAACATGCGGTTGTCGTGGAGAAACCCCCCTCCCCCCCAAAAAAGAGAGAGAACAACAAAACAATTAAGGCATGGCACTCACCTTAGTCTCTACCCGGCGAAGCCCTAATCCTAAGTGGATAGGGTCCTTGCTACGTGCCGAAGTCATTTTCTTCTTCTTCACCAGGGGGCCGTGGGTGTAACCTAGCCTCAGTTGTTGATGAGGAGTGCTTGTCGTTCGGCCAAGTCTTGAGCTTGGATGCCCTATGGGTCTAGTCTCCTTAAGCCCATGCCCTGAGCTTGGCATCGTCGAGGCATCACGTGGTGCCCTCGATCCCCTAGCCTTGCCATTGTGGGCCCCGTTTAGCATGTCATCAGCTCAAGGGGGCAGGGGGGTGCTCATGAGGGGCTCAGTCTATGCCATTGCTTTTCTTTTTCTCGAGGATCCATGGGGCCTCACCATCCTCAGGGTCACTGCCTAGGCCACCACCATCATTGCCACGAATGTGCATCAACCTAGGGCCCCTTGGGTTCAGCTCCTTAATCCTCTTCATGTCACATTTCGGGAGGGTCTGGTCAATCGCCACCCTTCCAGGGTCTGAGCGCAATGCGAGGTCCTTCCTTGGTAGGATTATCACTACCATATCGTTTACCTTCATGATCACCCTTATCATATGGGCAAATTCCTTCTGGTCCAGTCTTGGCTCTATCCAAAGTGAGTCCGAGTAGTGTCCAAGTTGCCTGTGTATAGCCAAGGAGGCTAGCTGCATTAGTGCAGAGGGGCCAACTGTCCACATAGGAAGTCCTCAACCACCATGACAATGTCCAGGCTGATGATGTGCAGGTCAACGATCCGATTTAACATTGGGTTGAAGTGTGTGTATGGTTAGGTGCGTCCTCCCAAGATTCGATGTGCACTATCAACTATTGGGGCAAAAGGCGCGAGTGAGCTGGGACACCGATGTATACCCAGTGTTACGTCAATCATCCCACTTCTTCTGTAGCACCTATGGAATGTATGGATAATCATCCCCAGGCAAGGGTGAAAGTTGTAGCATCCCACGGTCTCTAGGTCATCGAAGTTCTTCTTCCTCACAATCTGCATGACGAAGAACCGCCAAAATAGCACCACCGAAGGCATGACACTGACAAACATCTCGCACAAATGTGCGAAGATGTCCAGCGTCACGATGGTGTTTGGCACCAAGTGCGTCATTTGGATCTCATAGGTTTTCAACACCTCGAAGAATGTTGAGAATGACTTAAAGAATGCTAAGAATGATGGCATCAACCTAGTAATGGCATAAAGATAAAGAAGACCACCTTGTTGGGCTCATACGGTCGAGGCTTCACCCGCCTAGCTTCACTGGCACCGCTTGCCTCTAGGTGCATTACATCGGCATTAGCATGTGCACTCTCTCCGTCCCTACCTCGAAGGAGAGGTGCGATGAAGGCAACACTCTACCCTCCATGGTGCATAGACAGTGTCTGGCTCTCGGCATGGTGGCAAACAAGGAGAAGCAAAAGTTGTGGAAACGAGAAGGTGGAGGTTGAGAAGATAGATGGAAGCTAGAGCTCAAGGAAGACAAAGAATAGTGCAGGCATGGAAAGAAGATGTCGATGTTGCTTATCCTATTATATGGGTTGCACTGCTCACCCACACCCCTCAAAACCCAAATCTACCGTGACACTCGCCCACTCGCACATCGATTGAGGATGTGTTACTTTGAACTAGTGCAGGCATTGATTCCCCATCTAGGAAATGCTTACATGTGATTAAGTAGGGAGGTAGAATGACTTGTGCTGCTCCGTCTTCTCTGTCACCATGTGTTTATCCACTACGAGTGGTTATGTCTAGCCTAGGGAAATGGATCAGGAACAATCAAGTTGGATTGTTGTCAAATAAGGAGTTACGGCACCGCCTCACTGACAAGGTGGGCCTCAACCCTAGTCCCTAACAACTTTATGCCTAGGGTCAAGGCTGGGGGCTACTATGGGTAAAGTGGGAACTAGGGTCCCTACCATGGGTTGCTCTGGGCACCTAGGGACACATCATCAAGGCAAATGGCCCACCCAAATAGTGATCAACTACAAACAACATCGTTCACGCGCTCGAAGAAAAGTAGAACGAAGGCCTGAGCTTGCCCCTACCTGAGGGCTGAGCTTGGGGCATCCCGTCCTTGATCTTAGAGTCTCCTAGCAGCTCAGGGACACAAACTACATATTAATTACAATGAGACGCAGCGAGCCATTGTGTCCGTCCACGCGTAATCTTTGCATTAAATGTGACATGACACAAATCTACCTCACGTGCAATTGGGGCGATGGGAAGGTGCCCACATGATCGTCATGTGTGCTATCATCAACCCTATGTGGAAAGGAGTATAGGTTGTCAGTCAGTATGGTTGACTGCCATGCCATTTGATAAGACCCACCACCTTTTTGCACGTTCCTCTATTGGTGACTAACAAGTGGACCCCGCCTTCAATAGCAGGAATCTAGGCTTTTACCTCAAGGTTCCTGTGAGGGACACATGGCGAGATGGCATAGCTTCATTCCAAGCTAGCCCCAAGGGAGCCCCATTAGGGCCTGACAACTAGGCCCACTTCACAGCCAGCGATAAGGCATGCCATATCTAACCCCTGTGCATTACGATCTAGTTTCCAGTATTCAGCCACTGTGGAATTTTCTCATTGACTATGAGAGGAGAACTAAGGCCTCCTAGAAGAGGGTTCCGAACCCAAAAAAACCAACAAGGGGTGCAAACTTTGTAACCAAGTCTTTCCACCAAGACAAAATGAAAAACACAATAGAAGTAGGGTATTACATCTTCGCGTGGCCTGAACTTGTGTAATCCCTTTTGCCCCATTTTTCTACAGCTAAATCTCCTATCCAGCATCCATGCTCCCTAGGCCAAACCCAAAAATAGGGTGTCCGACAATTCCTGCTAGAGAAGCTCGCTCTCTGACAATCACCTGTTGTTAATAAAATCTAAGCCTCCAAAATCTTTTGGTTTGCATAGAGTATCCCACTTGAACATGTGATACTTTCTTTTCTGTTCCAAGTCCTCCTAAAAGAATCTGGCTCTAGCCCCATCCATCGTGTGGTGGGTGTCTTCTAATAGAAGGTAAAAGCCCATGGCATACATATGAATGGAACTCATGTAGGAGTTGATGAGAATAGCTCTTCCTCTATAGGATAGGGGGGCACACTTCCAGGTTGGCAATTAGCTTGCTATCACTAATTGGAAACCCTAGGTACTTCATTGGGAATGTTCCAATCTAACAATTGAACAAGTCAGCAACCATTTTCTTTTCCTCTTGATCTCCCCCAAGAACAATAACCTCACTTTTCTGATAGTTGATTATCATACCAGACATTTCCTCATAGCAGTACAACAGAAACTTCATGGCAAGGATGTTTTTATCTTTTAGTGATAGGAAAAGGATGGTGTTGTTTGCATATTAAAGATGTGTTATCCCCCCTCCACTAGGTTTGGTACCAACCCCTCTATATGACCAAATCTCTTTGTTGTGTTTAGCATTTCAGAAAGAGCATCCCTCACTAGGTTGAACAGCAAGGGGGATAGTGGGTCCCCTCATTTTAGCCCCTTGTATGTTCCAAAAAATTCTCCTTGATTACGATTGAGGTTAATTGCAACCCTTCCACCCTCAACTACTTTTTTCATCCAGTATATCCATCTCTCATGGAAGCCTTTCCTTTGGAGAATCTCCATCAGGAACCCTATTGTACTTTATCATAGGCCTTCTCAAAGTCAAGCTTTAAAATGATCACTTTCTCTTTCTTGGAAGTAAGTTCATGCACCACCTCATGTAGGATCACTAATCCATCTAGTATATGTCTCCGCATGAAAGCTATTTGGCTCACATCGATGAACTTATGGGCAACTCTAGTCAACCTCAAAGTTACCACTTTAGTTATCAATTTGTAGCATACATTCAACAAGCAGATAGGTCTAAAATGTTTTATTATGTTGGTGTCTTTGATTTTTGGGATCATTAGCACCACCCCATAATTCAGTTTGCTCAAGTTCACATTGCCACATAAAAGTTCATCCATGATTTCTTTGATTTGATCTTTAATATGGGCTAGAACTCTTTGTAAAATTTCACAAGGAAGCCATCTAGGCCTAGGGCTATGTTTGTCTTCATCTCACTCAGAGCTCTTTCTATTTCCTCCATTGTTAAAGGCTTTATCAACTCCTCATTATCTGAATCATCCAGTCTACGCTTCTCTACCCACATATGTGAACTCAAGTGAATCTTTGGAGGAGCTTCAGACCCAAACAACTTTTTGTAAAAGTCATTTATATGTTATTTAAGCTCCCCTTGGTCAGTTATCTCAACCCCCTCATTTTCTAATGATAGAATTGTGGATTTCCTTTTTTCTCCCATTAGTCACACCCCATGAAAGAAATTTATATTGGCATCACCTTCCAACACCCATTTTGCACCACTCCTCCTTTGCTAGTATAGTGCTTCCATTAGGTATTGTTTGTCTAGATCATCTTCCAGGATGTATCTCTATTTCCAAAGTGTTTCATTCATGCCATCCCTCTTAACTTTATCAAGCTCTTCAATCTGTTGCAAAATTTGATACTTATTTTTCCTGGCACCCCTTTCTAAGTTTCTTCCCCAAACTCTCATTAATCTTCTCAACAAGTGACCCTAACACCTCCAGTGCTCAAGAATTCCTGGTTTGTGCCTTCTAGGCCAATTGTGTAGCACCCACTCTTTGAAACCTTGTTGTTGGAGCTAGCAGGGTTCAAACTTGAAGTTATATTGTTTTGTAGGTATCTGTAGCCCTAGGTCAACCAAGATGGGACTGTGGTCTAATCCACTCCTTGTGAGACTAGCAACTACTGTTCTTGGGTACAACAGATCACATGCTGCTAACATCAACACCCTATCCAGAATCTCTTTGGTTGGATCTAGCAACTTGTTGGCCCATGTATATTTGCCCCCCACTATGCAACTCTCTTAATTTTGTGTTTGCAATAAAGGCAATCCATTTTCTATTAATATTCCCTTTTGATTTCTCCTCAGCTGACCTAACCATGTTAAAATCCCCTCCCAGCACAATAGGAACTTGAGTCTTCAATGTTTTCTCCCCCTATTTCCTGTAAAAAAGTTTGTTTCCTCTCATCCTAAATTAGGCCATAGATATTGATCAGCTCCCATCTCTTTTTATTTTTCTTGCATATCATCTCCATACTAACAAATAACTCTTGATCTAATTCCACCACCTCAAAGAGTTCTAAGTTCACCCCCATAAATAAACCTCTAGAGTGTCAATTGGCTAGCTGCCACAGCCATTGGAAATTCTTGGAGCCCCCCAACTGATCCAACATTCTAACCTAGAAAGTTTCTTTGATTGTTTCTTGCAAACACACCATCTCTATCTCATGCTTGATCATCACCTCTCTAAGTTGCCTCCTTCCTAGATTCCCCAACCCCTCACATTCCTGATGAGCAGCTTTATGATTTGATTTTCTTGGCCTCCCCCTCCCCATTGTTCTTTTTGTCAATGGGCTCAGCCCTAGATTTGGTAGTAGGGGGAGGAAGAGCTAGTTGTTTACCTTGGGAATCACTAGCTATTTGACAACCCTCGATCTCAATTTCTACGGGCAACTTGTCAACAGGGTTTTCTTTTGTCATTCTTTCCTTGGCCATACTCAAGATTGCTTGGGCTTCTTCCTTGTCTTTCAAGGTATTGATTGTTTCCATAATACCCTCCTCAAAGTCACCCAGAATTGATAGCAATAGAGGCTAGAGCAAAAGAATCAAAAGAATAAAAATGGCAAATTTGTCAGTACCTGAAAAGTCATTCTTCTATGTTGTTCTTTGTTGAGCCTTGAATGCCACTGGGACTCCATCCCTAACAATGTAGTTACTTTGTCTTTTAGCTACCACAGATTTAGCTGTCTTCTTCTTCTTCTTCTTCTTCTTCTTCTTCTTCTTCTTCTTCTTCTTCTTCTTCTTCTTCTTCTTAGCACACACCATGAAATCTCCTTGCCCATCTTGTGTTGTCACCTCTTGTGGCAGACTCCCACTCACCTCAGTATCCCTACTAGCACTATCTAGATTGACCTACAAGTCAATTATACCTCCCCCACTAGTGATCCCTTAAAGTTGTTGAAGATCAAGGTCCATTTGTTCCTATAGGGATGTCAATTCTTGCACAAGGTTCTCTCGAAGTGGATCTGCCTTGATTGGAATTATTGCTAATTCCATCATCTCGACACTCTTTTGGCCTGAGTCCAAATCACTCACATAGGTCTTCCAATAGTGACGCCATCATCCCAAACTTCTGCCTCCACACATGCCTCCACCTCTACCTCCATGCTATTGATGACTTATTCCACTCCACTAGCTTCTTCCTCATCATCTTCACCATCTAATTGCTCTGAGAAGTATTTAGGTATATTAACTTTCTCTCCTTCCTAGGATGAACCTTCTACCTCTTCATGCACTTTAGTTCTACTACTATTTTTGGTTTGATCTTTGTCCTTGACAACACTTTTCTTCTTTGGGTCTAGATCCCCCTTATCTTTTCCTATTTTGTCATTATGTTGAGATTTCCTATTGTTGTCTTCACCATCATCAGTGTCTTTGCAATTTCTAGGTTCATTTGGTTTTGGATTGTGTTGACTAGCTTGGAAACCCTCTAGGATCCACCTGATCTTATACCCTAATCTATTGATGAAGACCTCATAGGTACCTTGAATATTTTCAAGATTCCTGCAAAGCACTTTGATTCTCACATGGTCAACTCTAATCAAATTCATAGTATCTATTTCACAGGGATCACCAACCAAATGTGCTAGCTTCTTCATAATATTCTCTATTCTTGCAATTGGAGGTACTCCCACAACTCTCACCTAAGTTGAATACAATTCTACAAAAGCATCAATGGACCTATTAGTATCTCTCACGTTAGCTTTAATCTTGAATTTCTTGAAATAAAACTCCCTCAATCTTGACAACTCTTTCCTTGTTTCTTTAGAGGGGAATTCAACCAGATATTTATTGTCTTCCATCTTCTTCACTTTTCACTCCCACGACTGTTCAAACAAATGTTTCATATCCACAATAATTTTTGACTCATTGCAGAACCCTTGTTCCACTGTTAGGATCCCAACAATTGGTTCCCTAGCCATCATCTCCTTAGACATCTCAACATTGAGGTAGTAGAACAGTTGTTCTAGGATCCCATATCCACAAAGCTTTAGCTCAAAAACCTTCTTCTCCTTATTCTCTGGGCAATTGGATGAGATATGCCCTATCTTGCAAGCATAGCATAGAGAAGGGTTCACACATGCTACTTGATGATGACTAGATTGGCCATAGTTGTAGCACTTCATGGGAGCAACCTCATCTCTACCCTCATCTTAAGCAACATCTTTGCCTTCCTTATCCCTAGAGTCGTTGTGCAAGCTGCCATGAGCAGGACCCCCCTTTTTCGTGTGCTCGAACCTTGATTCTTGCCATCTCTGTCACCTGAAACCCTCATCCCCTCCCACAGCCCTCCCTTATCGTTCTACTCATTATGTCATCACAACACGTCTTCTTGTTAGCATGCTTCCTGCTCCTTGGGCAGCTTGAGGCGAAGGTCCTCTTCCTCAACTCACTAGATCTTCCTTACCTCCCAATACTTGTGATCTTGGTCAACTTTGCACCTTTTGCCTAAAAATCCGTCTCCCCGCCTTCTTTCCATCTTCTCTCCTCTCACTACGGCCACGAATGATCTAGAGTCTATAGTATGTGGTATGGATCTATGGATTCTTCGAGCAAATGAGCTAGATCACCTCACCTCATTTCTCCTGGATAGAAACCCTAGAATATATAGGGATAGAACTGTACCTCGAGGAATCCAAAGATAAGCCTCCATGTTTGTGGATCATGAGTGGTTGAACATATCCTCTAGTGAAGTTCCATGGGTCACGTTGGGCTCCCTTAGGCTACACTATAGCTGCTAGCTCCAATCTGATTCAAAACCACCAATTTCCTGCCTCCATGAACTCCCAAAAAATCACAATCTCTAGATGGAATCCCCTCTCAAACAACCTTCGAATTCAAGCTCAATTTCATTGGATTTGCTCGAATCAACCCCTAATCAACTCGAATCTTGAATGAATTGATCACTAGAGAGCATCTCCTACCTCATGCCTCTCCCACATCCTAGCATGAGTTGCCTCTATGTGGTGAGCGCCCTGTCGACGCTACGATCACCTCCCCAAGTGAAAAGGATCTGATCTCCCTCCGTGCAGGGAACCCAAACTCCCTCCACCATGGTGAGTCCTCTAATGATTGGAGAGGTGGCGAGCATGGTGAAGATCACCCCTCGTATTGCACTAGCCAAGAGCTAAAAGGCATATTGCCCCACCTTCTCAATAGGAATCGCTTGTTTAAATGTCTAGCCCAAGTGAACTTCCCAGTCCCTTTTCCCTATCTGGTGCTCCCTCAACTAGCTCAAGTGTCTCTATGATAGGAGAGGAGCTCTACGACGATGGCATCGAGCATGACATATGAAGCAATGGCTGGGTAGCAACAAGCTGCCTCAGTGGCGATCACCAGTGACAACCTAAGGTGGAGCCATGGAGGCATGCATCGAAGATGATGTGACGTCCTTATGCGACATTGGCACATGTGGTGGGTGGAGGCTGGCCGACAATGAGGCATCGGTGCAACAATGACTATGCACTAAAAGTAGTTGGATGGTGGTAGGGACATGTGATTTGTGGCTGCAATGAGCGAGTAAGCAGGCGGTAGAAGAAAGCCTAGCCTAACAGCTTGTTGGGCCAGCAAGGACAGTACTTTAGATGCCAATATCCCTCTTGAGGGCATTGTCAGAGTGTCTTACTTTCCCTTAGGCGGGAACGTCGTAGTGAAAACCATGTCTAGAATTCTTATACGGACGGCGGTAGTGCCTATGGCATCGTGTCCTTCTTGGAGGCGTCGCTTAGGAGATCCTGTTATTTCCTTTTCTGCCTTTAGAAAGTTAAGGCGGCGGTTTTGGATGCATGGTGGGGTTTGTGCATGGACAAGTGGATCTTTCTTGTAATACTCCGTTTTTTGCTTAGTTGTTAAAAGCTATTTAATAAAATCCTAATTTCAAAACTTTGGTTCTTTGTGTGTATGTAGAATCTAGTGCCAAGATCTCAATTAAAATCATCCCTCGTTATCCAAAATTCCATTCCCTAAAATCTGAAGTAAACCTCAAGAGATTTGAATTTTGAAATTCAAATTCCCAATATCCATCCTCTAAACTTTCGTAGAAACTCCTTGATCTCATTTTGGAAATTTGAGAAAAACAAAATTCCTTTCCTTGGATCCAATTTCTTCTCTACCAAATTTTCCCTAAAAATTCATATTCAAACAAAATTATCTGCATCTCGGGAAATTTATTCTCGAACAGCAAAAATTGATGAATCCAAAATTTTGAATTAAAACCACCCTTGAAATTCTCCTCTTTAAACCTCCACTTTATGTGGAATAAAAAATATCAGAAATTTTGGTCAAAAAGTCCCTTCCTTGAACTCCTAAAAATTATGTGGAATCAAATATTGATTTTAAATTCCAATATCCATACAAATGCTCTATCTATCTATCCTAAATAAAATCTCTAGAGAGATTGAAAATTTCACCATGCTGTCAGGCTGCCTTCTTCCTCTTTCTCTTAGCCCAACTTTCTTCCTCCTCTTCACCTCCTTCCGACTCACCCTTTCTCTCCTTTTATCTTCTTTTCCTTCCTAGGCTAGCCCAATTGCTCCCTCCTTTACTCTCCTCTCCTCTACCATCCTAGCTAGCCCACTTTCATCCCTCTCCTCTCTTAGGCCAGCCCAATTCCTTTATTCCCTCCCTTCCAGTCTAGCTTGGCCAGCTCACTTCCTCTAGCCCAATCTAGGTGTGACCTAGCCGCTCACCCCTCTCTTCAGCCTTGCAACGACCTAGCTAAGCTAGCTCAGCACGCACGCACACATGCTACATGCTTGACGTGGTGCCTACATCCCACCTCCATGATGTTCCTCTGAACTGTGTTGCTTTTGCGCCATTTCTACCGCTCCGTATCTAGGCCAATCGAACTAGCATCACACCACGCCACCAGCCTCCACGCCAATTACAGCCTGTGCTACCCCAGTTCACTTGTGAAGCACTTTGCCATTGCATTGCCTCGTCCCATATCTAGCCCTGCTCATTCGACCCGGTCGCAACCAGATCACTGACCAAGCAACAAACATCGCTCGTGCCTACTCCTGTGTGACCACCTTTCCTCTTCCTTTGCATAGAAAATCCACCATGCCACCATAGCCCTAGAGCCACCTCATCTCAGCCGCCCTGCCAAGATGTCACGTCTCATTGCCCAGCCCCGCTCATCTGGCACCCCCGTAGAAGATCAATAGCTAGAACACCAAACATGGTCTGCACCAATCATGTTGCATCCACCTCGTTGCACTACCCATCCTGCCATATAGCAGATCAGCAGCCGTCCTCCCTACCAAGCAATGAATCCACCTCAGCTCAATGGATCACGTCGAACACTACACAACGCCGTCTCCCTCCAATCTTTGCTCACCATAGCACCTAGCTGCCTAACTGCAGCTTCCTCACTGCCGTCAACAAGTAGACCCCACTGCCTCGCTACCTACTACCTACTGCTCAAGCTTCTCAATTAAGCCTTCACAGCCTATAAATACCCCCACTTGCCTTTCTTTGCCTCAACCTAGCTCAAGATAGAACACCACGACTACATTTATGTCCCCCATCGCCTGGCCATCTCCTCGCCCTTCTCTTCTTCCAGCACCAGTCTCCACCATCTAGAAGGCCAGCGCCGTCGACACCTTGCTTCCTCTTTCCCCAAGCTTGCCTTGATCACTCTGCTCTAGGCACTAGACTTTCATCGAGCACCTCTATGCATATGAGCACTCGGCATCCCTGTTCTTCTTCTGCTTCAACAACGCTCGGTCGAGCTCAGCCACAACTCATACTCTAATAAGGCTGCCTTGCCATGAGTAAACCCTTCCTCCCTAAAATCCATTACCCTCAATATGTCAACCAATCATGCCACCACACCATCCTTTATCCCCCACCATTGGCCATCATGGCCAAGGCAACTCGGGACCAATTGCCACCAGCAAGCCCGAGGAACAAATTCCTCGTGGTAGGGTGATGCTCCCTCCACCCTTTGCTTCCCTAGAAATCCATCGGAATGTTGCCTCCCTTACCATCCCCATTCATGTCCCAAGAAAGAACCATCATTGTCCCTAGCCATGAGCCTCCCCACATGCACCGTCGGCACCTTGGTCCGCCAAAACTCACATCGCACCACCCTATGCACTCCGGTCCCCTACTGCCACCACCCACAGTTGATTGACAACAAGCATGTCGTGCTGCCTCACACGAGAGCGAGAGCGAGCATAAGAGGTGAAGAAGAAGAAGGGGAAATAGAAAAGGTAGAGGCTAATGTGTGGGCCCATCTTGTTAAGCATAGTAATTAGCTTTCTAATCACCATGTTTATCCCTTCCAATATCTCACTTACATCTAGGCCCCATGAGATTACCTATCTAATTAATCCTCTAGTTAAAACTTTGTTTCACTTGCACGTGAACCCCACCAAAAACCAACTCCCCCTCTCGGGTGTAGTCCATGGGCCTGATCATGCAGCCTCGTTTACCTCCTAGTCCTATGCAAAGCCCACTACGTCCTTCTCTAGGTCCTAAGTACATGGGCCTTGGCCCGTTGAACCGACCCACCAGGCTAAGTCCACCAAGCACCTTTCTTTCTTCATTAGTAGATTAGTCCACCATCAGCCATAGACTCATGAGTCTCCCTTCATCACTAATGTGTGGACCTTGTGCATCACTATAGAATATTCACCTGGAATATGGCTTTTCTAAATTTAAATAAATTATTTCCTCTTATAAAATTTAAATAATCTCTTAAAATTCATATATCCCAAACTGTTACTCCCTTTTACCTTGTTTAGCTTCTAAAATTTTTCTAAAATTGAGATCTGCCTTATGGCACTATTAGTTTATACTAATACTATTGTATTTTTAGTTGTTTTGTGTGGTCTTCTCTCATTGTGCGCATAGTCAACGTATTACAGTATCATTGGAAACATATTTTTTATAGACCTTTGAAGACCAAAAACAAGGCAAATCACTCTTTGATCATATTGCTCCTAGATTTATAAAATACGATGATTTCATTCTTGTATTATTTAGTATACATGTTAATTTGATATGCCTCAGTTGAATAATCGATGGACATACTTATATTAGTTGCATTATTACTTGTAGGATGTTGATGACCTTGCAACCTTGTCGCTTCACCCCTGTGGTACCTCAATACCCATACTCCCCAAGGATGGTATTGGTAACCCCACATGCACCTTTATGTGTTGAAAATGGGATCTTGGGGTTATGAAACTATTTTGAAAACCCAGCATGTGGTGTTAGCATGTTTGGAAAAGAAATATTGTCTGTGAAAGTGTTCGCACTGGATCCCGGCACGAGCACGCCGACGCCTAGGAGGTTTGCTTAGCTCCAGTGCAGGCCGGTCGGCTTCTCTCCGTGGCTCAAGGTACGCGTGCCAGGGGCAGTGGAGTTCGGTCGGCTCCAGCACGACAGTGCGGGTGCGGGCGTGCCAGTCAATTTGACCCTGCAATTGACAAGGAAGTGAGACGAACAGGTCAGTCGGACAATAGGCCGATACGGGCCCTCGCTATCGGCTGGCTACCGATAAGATCGGATTGGTTATCGGCCACGTCTAGAAGGCTCTCGCTATCAGCTAGTTGCCGATAGGAATCGACACGCTCTTCAATCGGCTGGGGAGCCACTGAAGGCGTGGGCAGGTGTCGACGAGGGATACGACGGCTCCAGGCGTAGTGAAAGCGAAGTCCAGATCCATCGGCCATAGATCCGATAGAGGCGCCGTAGTGCATTCAGAGGATAGCAAAACGGACGAGGTCCCTCCTGGTAGTCAATGGAAGTTGTAGCGGTCGTTCATTGGCTAGAAAGCCGATGAAGGCATATGCAAATGCAAGGAATCGTATAGAAGGCACCGGCTGCGAAGCCGATGCCGCTTTGGAGATGGCAGTACGAGACCTGTCGCCCGCCGTGACGACGCCACTAACACCAAATCTCAAAGATCGGACCTAACCGAGATAGTATGAGACCGAGGCCAATAGCAATGGAATGGAGGACGTTGGGTCGGTCGTGCTGAAGTAAGGACAGAGCGAACCCATCGGCTAGCTGAGCCGATGAGAGGACGTCTCTCTAAAGACGGGCGCGTATCTGCTGGAAGGCCAATGCGCTTGGCGTGGCACTCAAAGGAAACCTCTAAAGGCTGGTGTGTATCGGCCGAGGAGCCGATACGCTAGGTGTGAAGCCCAGAGCATAGATAACTCATCGGCTAGCACTCCGATGAAACGCCGTGTAGAAACCTATAAGCCTAAAGCTCAATCTACCATCGACAGCCCCGTAGGTCGGACCTAACCGATGTAGCACGAGATTGACGATGGTGGAGAGAGCTTAATAGGCTGATAGGCCCTGTACGGACGTAATGCGATACATCTGATCGGCCTAAGAGGTCGAACCTAACCGATACAGCCTTAGATAGAGCAACACATATCGAGATAGTGGCAGGACTTACCCCTTTATCGGAGATCGAAGTTAACCAATGCAGCCCCGCGTCGAGAGCCAAACCCCGCCGGTAAAAGACCTAGATGAACTAGGGTGGTGATGCACCGAGTAGTATATTGATTGAGAGATGATTTTACAGGTCTCTAGGGGTCTATATTTATACCCCAGGTTTACAGAGTCCAACACGTTTACAACAACTATCGAACGCTATCTCTTTATAGATACAAGAAAATATCTCTAAGGTAGTTAACTAAACTAAATAAACCTTCCTAATTAGATAAGATATGATTTACAAAAGATAAAATACCCTGCCATGGGTTCCACGGCTCCTCCGCAAACTCAGTCTTATCTGGATAGTCTTCTATTCTAGAATCGAGTCTTCCCTTGCTTCATTCTGATCAGCTTCTTCCCTGTAGTGATCGGACACCTCTCCAGCCGATTGGCTTTTTTCAATCCATCACCGGGCTGTCCAAATTTTGGCATTAACAGAAAGCTCACGATGCGGGAACTCATCTGTGTAGCTTGGTTCCATATTCGCATATAAGGCCCAATTCCTTGGAAAATTTCATCCAAGTATTTTACAATATGACCATACGGTGTATTATGGGATGTCCATGGCTAAGTAATTAGTCGATTCAGGGAAACTCATGTGCCAAGCGATGATGATAGCTATCACACACCACCCTAGCACCACTTACAGTGACACCAGAGAGGGTCACTATAGAAAATCAGCATGAATCGACTCTCGTGGAACCATGATACTAGTACTAGTCGTAAGACACATTGATGGTATATGCAATCAATGGAGATGCATCATTGTAACTAAATAAAACATAAATAGCTTATACCTTTAGGAGGTTATATCTTCGGAGCAACTCTGACAATGTAACCGGCAAGCAGAGAAGTAGCAGCAGAAACTTAGCGCAGCTAAACCCAATCCACAAGTAACGACTTGGGATTAGGAAGAGAAACCCTAACCTTCAACTCCACTTCATTCTTCCTTGGAAGAGAGGAAAAACAATGACTGAGTATTTACGTACTTTGCAAGTCATATGAAATGTGAGTATGCAGACTTCAAAGGAGGGCTAGGTTTGCTTTGTAAACTTTTTGAACACATTTTTCAAAACACTAAGTGTGGGTAGTTTAACATGTGATCACAAAGTGGATTTCACCTCAATCTAGTCAGTGAATTGCTTTGCAACAACTCAAGTGGACAAGGAAAATATTAGTTGATTAAACTACTGGTGAAGTCATGCCTTTACCTGTTACCTCATCATGACACCAGCTCATAGTCTTATGCCCATTGGCAGTTTATAATTACTTTCTCATCTATTAGTTTCTTTTCAATTTAGTAACTACTAGGCATTGGCCCATCTTATAATCTCATCTATTTGGCTCCTAGAGCCGTCCATAACCTCAAGCTATACTATTTCCTCTTGGGAAGTCTAATATATGATACCATTCGACATCTTGATCCATATAGGATCATTTCAGACCACGTAATGGTCATCCATCAGCCCACCTAGCTAATTTTGATAATGGTTTTCAATCCCATAAACCATTTTTGTAAAGCACAGGCAAACAAATCTACATGAGAGGAATAACTTCCTATCTGTCCATGACCGTGGGCACAACTGTTTAAATGGTTTCATCTATATAGAGGTGTACGCTTTATCCACACGACACAAGGTTACTGCCTCATTGATCAGGTAGAGAGGTTCGCAACAAGGTCTTTCTATAGTCATCTCAAGGATACCTCATACCCAATAGATGGGTCAATTCACTCTCAAACAAGATCAAGAATCTAAGTTCTCATGCTTATAAATCCAATCATTCTCTACCTTGACTAAGTAGTATGGCAAGCTTCTGTATCCTCACCATACTCAGAAATCTAGAGATGTCACCTTACTTGCATCCTAGCATTTCTCATCTACTGGCATGCAAGATACCATGTTCCAACCAATTACTTAGCTAGGGGTGTCTCATACCACCCGTGTGATCGCATTGTATTATGATTGGTGCAATTTCTCAAGAAATTAGTCCTTATAAATGAATACAAAGCTCCTCACATTGCATCGCAAGATTCTGGAAACTATTTGTATTTTACAAACACGCTGACACCATGTATTGGATTTTCAAAGTTTTCGCAACCCAAGTTTTCCCAGGTCAACAAACAAGTGTGATTAGGTGGGACCATCAGAGTCTATGCTCGGAGAGCATGGTTACCAAGGAACCATGAGGTGGAGCAACAAGGGATAGGGAACATCAATAACATACGGGATTCATGCAACTACTAGGTGGTTCGTTGGTTTGTCATGCAAACCAAGACTGGTCAAATTAACACGCATAATAATTATGCAATTTTGTAAATAAAATATTTTAAAAAAAACTAGATGCACTATGTTAAAAGGGTAACTTGCCTTAGGTCTTCGTCTTCAAGTCTTCAAAATTCCATGTCCGAAATAATTCCCGAGACATCGACTACGTGCTAAAAGAGAGAAAACCACACAAAACACTAAAAGAAAAAAATACTATTATTAAAAACTAATAGTGCTATTTGGTAGATCTCAATTTTAGAAAAAAAAACAGAGACTAGAATAGAGTCAAACAGAGCTACGGGTAGGAGCTATGAATTTGAAAAGATTAATTGATTTTGTAGAAAGTAGAAAATGGTTTATTGAAATTGGAAATATTCCTTGCTAACAGGTGGGGCCCGAAGGTTAGTGAGAGAAAGAGATATCTTAGAGAGCAGTCCATTGTGGACTAGGTGGGATTGGGAGGGAATGGAGACTGGTGGACTTGGCCTACTAGACTGGTCCAAAGGGTTTGGCCCATTCAAGAAGGTTGTTGGCCTTTCAGAGGAAGAGAGGTTGCCTAGGAGGCAGCTCAATTGAATCCAAGCTATGGCCTAGTTGTTAAAGGATGGGGCCCACATGTTGGTGAGATGTAGGGTTGACTAGGTTTATGTAGGGTTCACCTTTGTTGATGTGGCGTTGACATAGCTTCCATGTCGGATGGGCGAGAGGGAGAGAAGCGTCAGCCACATCCAACAACCAATGGCACGCTGTGGCTCACGATCGATGGCGAAGATCGGCGCATCGAGTGGAGGATGAGGATGTCTTTGAGTGGCTCGAATGAAGGATAGGAGGCATGATGGTGACTAGCAGAGCGAGGCTGGGAGCAATGGTGGTAGCGTGCAACATTTGGCCATCGTTGATAACCAATTAGATGGTGGAGGGGTTCAGGATGGCTTTGGTTGTGTGCATAATGACCAAAGGAAGGGATTGGCTCCTACCTTTGATGGTGGTGAGTTTGGGTGGCGTCGTCAATTACGAATGGTGGAAACCAGTTTGGAGGAAGATGGCTCTAGCGATGATTAGGTCTAGGTGAGGGATGAAATAGGTTCATGGTGCTTTAGGAAGCTTGACGGTGGTAGTGGCTTAGCTGATTAATAGTCCAAGGCAGCAGGACAGCTCAAGTTAGTGGCAAGGATGGTGGCTGAAAGGAGCTAGGTGATGGCGGCTTGGTTGCTCAAAGTGGGGTGCTCGCCAAGGGGCCTAGCCTACATTTATAGTAGTGGAGTAGTGGGTCGTGATGAGGAAATAAGGCGGTGGCAATAGTGGCAGGCATGGCATGGCTAGCTGATGCGATGCATTGCTATGACATTATTGTGGTCGATGTTAGCCACTACACCAAGCTATCTCAAGAGAGGGAAGGTGGTATAGAGGTGACAGTGATGTGATGGAACAAGAAATCATGTGTGTGCTAGTGTGACCTTAGGGCTCGCCGGTGAGATATGTTCTTGGGCTAGCCCGGCTTTTTGATAGGAGCAGACATGGCGAGTGGTGAAGCATATTTGACACTGAAATGCTAAGAAAGTGAACCCTATGAGGTTGAAGAAGGTGCATGAGCTCATGTAGGCCACGACATGGTGGAATGGGTGCGCGTACGGAGTCACACAAGGAGAGAGTGAGAGAAATTGAGAGAGAAGAGAGAGAGTGTGGCGAGAGGAGGAAGAAGACAAGATGAAGACAAAGGGGCTTACAAGTGGGCCCCATGCATGAAGAGAAGGGTGAGTTAGGCTGAGGAAGTTGGGCTGAGGGGAGCGGTGGCCTACTGGGTCAGTGCTAGGTAACATGCGGAGAAAGGGAGGGAAGGAGAAAGGAGGTCATGCTGGCTAACTAGGAAGAAAGGAGTGGAGAGTGGCCCAAGCAAACAATAAAGCTTGAGATTTTTCTAGGGAATAGTTTAAAGTGTATTTGAAAGATTTGAATAGATATTTTAAATTCAAGTTTGATAATTGAACTCACAAGATTATGAGAATTTCTAAACAAGAGTCTTTTGATTGGATTTTGAATATGTTGGAAATTGGTTTGAATTTGGAGGAATTTTTAAAGAAGGGAAGGGCATTTTGAATTTTGGAAATTGGACAAGGGACTAGAAAGAGAGTTTGTTGCTGGAATTTTCATGCTTGAAAAGATAGGGATTGATAGAATTTTTGGAACTAGAGAAATTGGAATTATTTGGAGGGAAGTTAGAATTTCAAAATTCAAATTTTGATATTTCAGTTTGAATAGCAATCATTGGTTTGAGATATTTGGGGCCACAAGGAGGGTGTTAATCGAGATCTTTGGCGCTTGGGTCCTTAGTTTCACACACAAAAAACCAATTTTTTGAAATAGGATGTTTATTTAAAATAGTTTTTTAATGGCCCAAAAATCGAGGCATTACAATAGCCAGGGTTGAGGATACAGAGTTGAGGAGTTAATGATAATGATTTATTGGTATACCAAACTACATGTTGCATGCTTCGAGATACAATTAGGTACTCGGGGATCCTGTGGACAGGGAGTCTAGGACTCACCTGGGCCTAGGTTTGAGTTCTTAAGTGGCAAAAAGCCAAGCACTTTTCTAGACATGTGAATAGGACCCATCTAGTTGGCATAGGCAACCTTGAGTCTAAAATGGAAAGTGAAAGGACCTTCATGTCCCCTAGAGAGAGATTGAATAAGCATTCCTGAAAATCACTCATAGTGGAGTCAATTTCATCAGAATTTTTGGTCCTAAAGATCTTAACTTTCTATCGGCTTTTATTGTTTGAGACAAGAAAAGCTAATTGGAACTTTCGATCTTTAATACCAAAACTTCTAGTCCCCTAAGACTGTCTCCTCAACAAGAAAAGCTCAAGGGCAAGATTTGCAATAAGAGGGTACAATGAATAGACAAGAACACATAGAGAAAAAGTGGAGACAAGGATTTTTCATGGAAGTTTGGAACTTTCTATCCTACTCTCTATTAAGGAGCTCTAAGGATCCAGATCTCAATTAATCCTTCACCTCACCAAGCTATCAACCACGAGGAAGCTTTAGTCTCCAAGAAACCACCGAAGCTTAGCAAGTTTTTAAGTGACTACCTCTGTTGAAGCTTGCTCTACCAAGAACCTTCCTATAAGATAGCTTAGTTTTCCACTCAATCTTACCTCTTTCCTTGGGGTGACGAGGCAAACCTTACAAATTTTCCTAGGCAATCCATATAAACGGATCCTCATGGGCGACACCTAGCTGAGTAGGTGAAAAACCACCAAGAGTAATAAGTGTGATGATGATAGTTAGATGTCATTCCAAGTACTCTTTCAAGAACCCTAGCTTTCAAGCTCACTAGATCCAAAACCCCCCTCACTCACAGGATTTTTGGCTCAAGAATCCAAGTGGAGAATATTAGAAACCCAAGATGAGCTAAGAAAGTAGGTCCGAAAGATGTGGTAGCCTCACCTTCAAAATATGGGTAAGTGGAGTTAAATACTTGTCCACCCCCGTAAGTAGTTGTTACTTATAGATTCAAACACTGGAAGTTTAGGTCTAAAAGATAGGAACTTCTGGTCCAACACTTTGGCTAAAAGCTAGAATAGGGATAAAAAATTCCGGTCCAAAGACCTGAACTTCAAGTCTAAGGTTGTTGTCCCGGTGTGGAGAAATAACCAAAACTTCAGGTCATAAAGACCTAAACTTCTAGTAAGCGTAACTTATGGTCAAAGTTCAAGGATTGTCCATTTTTTCTTTGTGAGTGTGGTGCATTTTATCTCTCTGTAAAGGATCAAGGTGACTCTAGAGCACTTGGACACAATGCTAGCCATATCACAAGATTATAAACACATGGGAATAATATATAAATTTATCGCATTTAAATCGATTAGTCACCTGATTGTATTGTCATTTATTATTAAAAGCCACTAGGGGTCTATATTCACTTTCAGAAAGGCCTTGTCATGAACTTCCGATACTAGCCGATACTCGGAGTAAGTTTCATGTCGTATGGGTAAAGCGTGCAAACTCTGCAGAGTTTAGCTAAATAGTTCGAACAGTTGTGCCCACAATCATGGGCGAATGTATGGTGATTGTCCTAGAGTAGATTCATTTGACCATGTTTTGTGAAATATGTTTGCGGGTTGGAAATCATTAACAGAATCAGTTTGCATGACTGATGGATGACCTGAGTGGTCTGAAACGAGACTATGTGACCCGAGATATTGGAGAGACATCATAGAGTAAGCTTCATAATGAGAGGCATTGCGTTGTTGGTTATAGATGGCTTGAGGAGCCAAAGTAAAGAATGGTTCAAAAAGTACCATTGTTGAGAATAAAATAGTTTATGATTATGTTCGAGAAAGTAAAAAGAAACTAATAAAACTAAATTTTAGCCTTTTTCGCTTAAGTTTTTTCAAAGCAATTCACAGATGGATCGAAACGAAAGTATCCTTCCATAACCTTTTAAAAACCCATAGTGATTTTGGGAGAATGTTTTGAAAATAAAGATTTATGAAATAAACATACCCTTAATTTGAATCTTGTATAATTCACATTTTCTAGTGGCTTGCGGAGTAAGAATGTACTCATCCTCTTATTGTTGTTGTTTTTTCCTACTCTAAGTTCATGTTGAAGATGGTAAAGGTTAGGGTTTCTCTCATAGATCCCAAATCGTTGCCTGCGGTTCGATGCCTATCTACGCTATCAATTCCACTGCTGTTGTTTCTCTCTGAAGCTTGTGCACTCATAGATTACCCGAAGTGGCAATCCATAAAGGTATAATTTATTTATGTTATTACAATGATTTATCTTTTTTTACTGTGAGTATCAACCGTTGTATAGTACGACTGGTGTCCACATCACAATTCTGCAAGGGATGGTTTGTCATTCTCCTACAGCACACCCTCTTTGGCATTGTCTATATGGTGGTGATAGGACAGGGTGTGACATTTCTTCTCTCTCTCCATCTACAACCCTTCACCCTAGGGGTGTCCAGGAGACCATGGTTTTGGTTGTTTGAAGACAGTCAGCGGTACAGTGGGGGTTTCTTTGTAGGTCTGGTAGCGTCCGATCACATATAGCGACGGCCGGTGTGGTGCTAGTACTTTCCTTTGCGATGTGAACCGGAGCTATTGGCGTGTGTTGGTGTGTTTGTTTTTCTTCCTGATTATGGCCTCCTAGGGATGTACTCTTTTTTTCTTGCTATATCACTACGAAATATCGTCCTATCTAGTGCTCTTTGTTTAAAAAAATGAATACCTATTGTTATTGGTGCAGCCACTTTTTTTTAGCAAGGTGCAGTCACATTTGGGGTATCGGTAAGATGGCTAGTACAACCCAAAGAATCCCAGATACAGAGTATCATGAAAAGCCATTGTGCAAAGTTAGTTGGGCTTCCATATGGGTTGATCATATATGTGATTGTTGGTTGAGTCATGTATTTGCACTCGTTGCTAGATCCAAAACAAAGCCCAGCCCAAATATATTTCTCGATGCATTTTGTAGATCAAGTTACTACTAGTGATCTAGGCTACCTTGGTCAAGCCACCATCACATGGTTCAAGTCATTAGAGCTCCACCGCCAAATCCCATCACAACTCATAAGTTGCACATCTATCTAGGGGTGGATATAGAGCTAGCTCAGCTTGACTCGACTTGACTCGGTCTGACATGTTAGGATAATGAGCTAGCTTGGCTTAGCTCGTTATTCTAACGAACTAGAAACCCAACTCGTCTCGTCTCATTAGATAGCTCTAGTTGGCTTGTTTAGCTCACAAGCTAGAGCAACTATAATGTAGCATCCTCGATTTAGAATATGGCAACCATAGGCATGAGGCCTCCGACCTTGCCGCTTCGGCCCTTGGACGCCTGGATGGGAAGGAGAGGGGCAGCGGATAGTGGCACAAGCATAGACCCTTGTTATGGCACATGCAGCGCAGCCATGCAGGCCTAGGACCAGGAGCCTAGGAGAGTGTAGCAAGGAGAGAAGAGCGAGTGACGAGCATGCTATGACGCTGCGGTGGCGACAATGAGTTTGAGTGCCTATAGGTGAGCCAGTGATGATGCAGGCAGCACGAGTACTTGCGGGATGTGATGGCGACACGAGTGCCTGTGGGTGACGGGCAACAACATCCTATGCGTGAGCGTGGGCTTGCAGCTAGGGTTTGGACAAGTAAGTGGCCATTGACATGTGGTGGCTTGATAGGCTTTGAACATGTGGATATGGACACCATGACATGTGATGACTTGATGGGCTGCAGCTGGGTTATAACCTGTGGAGGTGTGGAAGCACAAATTGTTTGCTAGGTTGTTGATCTAGACCTTCAGCTCATTTGACTCATGAGCCAGCTCTAGCTGACTTGTTATATCTAACAAGCTAAATCCTTAGCTTGGCTTGTTAAGAATTCTTAACGAGCTGAGCCAATAACGAGCCAAGTGAGCTAGCAAGTTACGAGTTTTTTCATCTAGCCTTACATCTATCTGCCGCTTCCCACCTGATGACACAGGCAGCCCTCCTCATGGGCCGCTGCTCCTATGGTGGGGTTTCTGCCTTAGTGAGGGCCTATGATGTTTCTCCTCGCATCTTCGCCCTCGCTATCCTCACTTCGCATCATCAAAGGTGACGCAACGTTTTCCTAATTCCATTCATTCCAAATTGACAAGTAACAAGCTTGCTAGAGGGGATGATCTTAATCCGTATATCTGACATCAAATTGGTGTGTACATTGTAAAGTACGAAATTTTTATGTGTGCTCCCATTATAATCTCTGCTTGGAATTTTAGAATCGCCATCGGCAACACGCTCAATACACACCAAGGCTTTAGCTGAAGATGGCATTTCACCTGTGCAATCTACATCTTACATGCTGTGGCACGGAGGAAAATAGCTGCAATCTCAAGTTTCAGACATCACAGAACGTTTCTTCTGGAGTAAATGAGAATTAAACTTCTAAGGTCTCAGTCTCTCAGAATTCAGAAACATATCAAGAATCAAAGATGCTGTTAGGTGCCCGGTGGAACGAACGCGGATATGCGTCATTTCTACAAGACATGAGCCCTCCATTCCAACGCCACAGATCAGACAAGTTGATGGTAAGTACATATAACGAAAACTGAATACTGAAAGAGAGTTGTCAAGCTCCAGCCTACAGGGCTGAATGTTCATATGTTCCATCTTTCACTCCCTGCGACGTGCTGGTTTGGAAACCTCTGCGACCCCATAAAACAAAGAGCGGCCACAAGCTTTGGAGAAACCTTTATGAGAACTTTCAGCTCAACAATCCATACTGATCTCACAGCGTGCAGTTTCGGAGTGCCGAAAAGCAACAGGTATAGCATCCCTGATTGATGCGTAGCGGGATGAATCATGCTGAAATCAGTTCATTTCTCCTACCAATCATTGGTGATGCATTGATGAGGTGCAGAATAATACTGTCTTCTTTCTAAATTACAAGAATTTATAGATTATTCAATTAGATTTAAAAATTATTTTTAATCATTTCAATTATCAATTTTAAAATTTTGAATTGTTTATATTCTCTTTCCAAACGTCTAATTAGCTATGATTCATTAAAATGATGAAAAATATGAGAATCAGTACAGAAATGTTTATATCATGATAGATGGTAGAAATCATTATATTTTAAAATGAAGGGAGTAAAATTGGAGTTGGAGATAGCCTATAAACCACTCTACAGATTGACAAGTAGGCATGTGTGCACATGATCAATCGGGGCTAAGATCAAGGCTCTTTTTCAAAACAACACGAGACGATGCGAAGTTTCATGTTAATATAGCAGAAAAAATTATAAGATTATAGTCTTGAGAGGCTATAACCAAGAAAAAAAGAAAAAAAACACACCACCAAATGTTGGCAACTCCTATATACAAACTCGAGGATAGAGCTAACACCAGTCGGCTACCACTATACGTGACCAGTTACCACCAGCCCTTTGAAGGGGTACAAACGCATCGCCCTACTATACTCCCAGCAGAAGGTCACCTTTGAACTTCTGAACATCCCCACGGAGAAAGGTTGTCGAGGGAGAAAACGAGAAAGAAGAAAATTCACTCATCTCTCGTGCAACCTGATGAAAACATCCCAAAGTGCTGCCATAGACCAAACTGCTTGGAGGCGAGGAAGGCAGACAATGCCTCCAAGGAGGTTGTGACACCTTCGTGTCGCCACCGCCTGTCCAAGCTAGACAAGATTTTTACCCAGATGATCCCACTAGAAAAAGAGAGGGGGCATCTCAGCAATGCCTCAAGGGAGAATATGGCACCCGAAGGTGTTGCCATTGCTGACCTATAAAGCCAAGCTAGGCTTTCGCTTACTTGCTTCCTCCCACTACCCTAACATCACAACCCTAACTCATTCCACCATTCGACCTCCGCCAACATGTGTACCCCGTCGCACCGGCGTCGCTCTGCTGGCTAGCCCCTAGCCGCCTCCAAGATGAAACTTATAGGGGCCTTCCACTCCACAACCACCACTGTGCCAATGTCCCTCCACCGACACCTCACCTTTGCATGCCAGCATCATAGCTCAACCGACACAATAGCCACAGGGGCTAGACCATCTCCTTGACCATAACCTCTACTCGCCATGGAGCTCCTCGTGGCTAGAGCTGGAAGAACACCGGCCCTAGGAGGGGAGAGGCTCCTCAGAGAATTGAAGGGCCCACAAAAAGAGAAGCCACCGTCGCCATCACCACCGTCCACGTCAATGGAGCTTCGCGCATTCCTCGACTTCACTACACACTACTGACAAGCTGTCGCACGTCGCTAGAAGGGATGATCCACCATGAACACCACATGTCCCTGCCATAGCCACACCATCCCGTTGACTATGCCTCGCTATAAA
This sequence comes from Oryza coarctata, assembly GCA_030770085.1. Lineage (NCBI taxonomy): Eukaryota > Viridiplantae > Streptophyta > Magnoliopsida > Poales > Poaceae > Oryza > Oryza coarctata. The sequence continues at coordinate 16,349,871 of CM061471.1, forward strand.
ACTCGTCACCATCACCAGCCGGTCTCCTACAACAAATTAGGACGGATCCGACCTCGATAGCCATGGATTCAGGCGTTTCCAGCTCTCGCCATCTTAAGCCTCATTAACCTCTCCAGCCACACTTGGTCGTACCTACCTCTCCCTTAGCCCTCAGCTACGCTAGCCTCTTACGCCACCCTTGGTCTCACCAGCCGCTCGCTGTCATCGCCCTATTAACCCCAACCGCACCGACCTCCAGCGTCCGATCGACCCTGGTTAGGCCCGTCATGGAGGTGCAAGATCCAATCATGAAGGGACTAGATTTAGCCATGGCAACGTTGGATCTACAGACTTCTTCGCCAGGTGCACCTCCACTACGTTTGGCGCACCGGCTCACTACGCACCACACCGTCTTATCCATGCCTAAGATAGTGCGTTGCCACGATTCAGCCCTACCAACACCTTCTCGGCTCGCCGCACGGTTGTTTAGTGGTATGCTCCGATGACAACGAGGTAGAGGACAAGGGAAGAGGGGCAGCACAACAGCTAGGGACGAGGAAGAAGTTAGCCCTTTGACTGGTGATGTATCTCTTACGTGCGAGTTAAGCTAGCATTACTCTAATTATGATTTATTGTGTTAATATACAGAACTACTTAGCTGATGATCTGACAGGTAATTGCTCGTCCATGGCCATGAGTTAGGCTGAGATAAGTGTGATGTGAGCAAATGTCACCATCTGGCAATGGTCTATCTCATCTCCAATTCATACTCTTTTATTTAATAATGCAGACCGATAAAAAGAGAGACAAATCGTTCCTCGTCACACACTTATTGGAATTGATCAAGAGCACCGTTGACATCAAACTAGTCCACAAATTCGTGTGCTCTTCTTTTTTCTTGTTTATTTTTTCTTCATGTGGTGGCTACAAAAGCCTTCTTTCTTTTTTTTTTAGGGGGGGGGCGGACAGAAGGGGTCCTAATGAGTCTGGACGTACAAGAGTGTGGTTGAAGAGCCCACTTGTCGGTGAGTGTAACAAAATTTGTGATTTGGACGTGTAGTACTTAAAGTGTTGGGGTTTTGGACATAATGGGTTTGAAACATGTTGCATTTCTTAATTTTATCTCTCGAACGACACTATAGCTTCCACTGATCTGCCAGTATATCAAGATGGACAAGAGGTATAATATTTAATTATTTTGCTACTACTACTGTAGCCCAAAGGTACGGGCAAACCGATATAAAACCTGCAAGATGGCGTGAAAAATATTCTGGAAAGGAAAAGGAGAGAGCGTGTAGTAGTAGTAGTAGTATTTTGTTGAGGAACAAGCAGAGGCAACACCATATTCTTGTCTGAGATAGCCGCCCCCGCTTGGTGGTGCATTGCACACTAGGCTGCGATTAAGTGGCGTCCTCTTGCTTTTTGGTGTTGAGTGAGCGTGTATGGAGAGAGGAGTCAGATCGAGCTGCGTTGTGTGCTCCATTAATGCCGGCGCATGCGAGTATGCGACCATCCATAACCTGAAACCGACCTGCGGCCCGACGAAAAGAGTGACCCATACTTAACCATGCCCGACCACCTCTCTCTCTTTTACTATTTTGGACTTATAAGATATATAAGGTAACAGCACAATCTATCTTTCGGTTATAAATTAAAATAGGTTTTATAAGATATATAGACAAAATTTTAATTTTAAATTATTATAGATATTTTTTTACGTTGTCTTTTAAACTAGAAGTATAATAGTCGTGGCCTAAAATCATCTCTAGTTTTCTATGCTTGGTTGAGCAATAGCAGGTTTACCTTTTCAATTCAGCATTGAATCCTGACCCTAAGCAGTAATGACAATTTTCATAATTTTTTATCAATTTTTGACAGATTTTGATTTTGGTCAAATTTACTGCTTTAAATTATAATTCTCGAAAACCTTTTCAAATTTTACTTGGGATTTATTTTCATCCAGCATTAAAACCTCAAAATTCCACTGTTTTTGGCCAGTTTTCGTTAAAAACGTGAACCATGGCTATTGCCTAACCAATCAGATATGGTTGCGTAGACAACTGCTACATCACATTCTGGTGTTTATGTGAGAGGTATGATGACTATGTTTGTGCGTATGATGGCCTCATGCTCTGAATTAATACGTTCAGCACACAAAGACAGCATTATTATTCCTACATAGATCACGCATGCGTTCAATCTGTTTGATATATGTACCTGAAAGAAAGTGAGCCATTATATCCCATCTATATATATATATATATATAACTCTAGCTGTTCTTAAAAAAATTAAGTGCATCTAGACCTAACTTCTATTCAAATTTATATAAAAAATTAATTTATTTTAAAATATAGAGAGCCTATGTTTATATCGGATGAAAGCATCCCGTACGATGGTCATTGGTGCGTGTCGACTTCGGTTTGATCGCTCGACGAGTCGATGTAGGTATCAATGCAACTTTCAGGTCCCACGCCGTGGAGCATTGCCTCTTGTACCAGCCTCAATCAAGGCCAGCAATTAACCCCAACCGAACCTGCGCCATAGAACCTATCTTGGCATCTGTACACAACACAAGCTCAAGCTCGAATGCTCGAGATATCCCTTTCGGCTTAATAAATTACACGCGTCGCAATAACCACTCAGATGATGATCAGATTAACGGTGCATCGATCTCTTGTTAATTATGTACCTTATAATTAACCAAGGCGGAACTAATTATAACTCTCGTAATTCTATGGTTAATATTAATTAAGCTGTAGTTACTTTCTCACTTGTTACACGGGACCGATCCGTCGATGTGATTAGCTGTAGAGTTTCACGGTGGCATGGTAGTGATGGTACGAAAGCCAAGGCTTCGCCAAGTCAACTACTAGCTTCTTCTACTGTAGCTCTGGAACGTACATAGATCGACAAAGTCAGCTTGTATATATGCACGGCGCGTGGCAACAGTAGATGCCAGTAGAGAGAACACAAAAAATTCCAGAAGAAGAAGCGTACGCTGCTATACAAACGGGGTCGTCACGAGACCACGAGTTTCAAACACGAATTTAAAATCCCAGTTTTTTTTCCGTAAGCTTCAGATCAACGACTTGTACGAGTTGAATCAACGACAATTAAACAATTAGTTAGACGTTCTTGAGCCATTACGCATGCCCTACTGCAACAGCAGCGTGCTGTACGTACGTAAAATGTCTAATCAAGGGCGTACGTATACCAAGATCTGGACGGTTAGTTTGATCAGCTTTTCTCGGCAAGAGCAGCAACAGAGCAACCAAACCCAACTTAGGCCGAGTAAGATAAAAAAACATTAGAGTATAATTAATTATATATTAATTATTTTAAATTTTAGGTTATTTAATTGTTTTTAAAGTAATTTTATAAAAAAATAAAAAATCATTTAACAGTTTAAAAAGCATACGTGAAAAATAAGAGAGCATATAAATGATCTCGTAAATAGCGTACGATGGTTCAATCGGTGTATAGTCTCGCTCGTCTAACGAACTCCTCGTAATGTACTGCCAATTATGGAACTCCAGTTAAAAAGTAATTGAGCTTGTACACAAGTGCTGTCCCTAACAAATGCATAAGCAGTATCACCTCTACTGATCATAAAGCTCACAACGGAAAATTTTGCATCTGTTTTAATTAGCTAAGCTCCACCATATGTATACGGTCCATACATGCATCCAAAGGCACATAATTAGCTTAGCCAGTCCTTTTCCTGTGCCTCAAAAAGTGACAAAACATTTCTTATGTGCGGCTCTAGCTAGCTAAGGTAAGTGGGCCCATCAAGTTCGACGTGATGAACATGCATGTATGTTTGGTAGATTGAGGCTAATTTGTGAAGGTTTAGCTTGCATGTTCCAACATAGACTTTGATCATCTACATGCATGTGGGTGTAAATTGGATTTGGATTTGTCTTATTGATGCTCTACCATATCAGGAAAGTTCTTAGACATTATAAATAGATGTGATATTTTTCATAAATGGGGTGATACGCTGTGAAATGGGTACAAATTAAACTATACAAATACAACAATACACTGGCTTGTTTCCATCCAAGGTCATGTATATAAAGCTTATTTCGATTCGAGGAAATTTGCTATTTTACTGTTTAATCAGATTGAATAAATGCAATCAGAAATATGATGATAAATTGGTGCGTCACACGAAGCTGCTAACATTTCAGACATGCCATGTTCTAGATCAATATTGTTGTAAGATTCCCATGGCCCAATTTGACATACCCACAAAACTGAATTCCGTTTTCGGCACCTTTCTCTAGTAGTATGACCTAAACGACCGAACCGTTGCAAGCCCTGCTCTGAATCGATCATCTCCATGAGTCTTATCTGGTGTTTGCTAAAGCAAGTCTTGCCTTCAGTCCACCCGGTCTCAAATTGTAGATGCTTCTCTGCTTCCATTCCTTCGGTAACCGTCCAGCACTCCAGGCTCCAGCTCCGTCTGATCGTGACAGAAAAAGAAAGGGTGAAGAAGGAGAGGAAAAAACAAGGCATACAACAACACAAACGGATACAGATCACATGTACACTTTCTGCATTTCTTAACAAAACAGTACAAAGAACCTTCCATTATTCCATACCTTCGAGCATGCATGCCACCTGAAGGTGCCATGTCTGAGTCACCCTACCAAGGCAACCAATTAACCCGACCTAGCTAGCTCAATCACCTAACGCTCCATCTCATCACAGCCGTCCGTTAGCACGATCGGGCGGCCACCCGTAATCACCGACCCTTTCATCACATACCGTTACAAGTTAGTTCAAGAGTTACAAGTTACAACCATCTGTGGTAGCACAGCTTCACGTTGCCGAAGCCGAAAGCTCGGTGCGTTGCGGTGCGGTATGTCACGTATGGGCGCAGACACCGACACCGACGCGCATATGAGCTGATGGCCACTACTAGACTCTCCGGAAACCACACGAGATCACGCCACGCGCGGCGTGAGATCGATCGTGGCGCGGACTCGCCCGGTGGATCGCGTACGTCCTACGGGTGCGTACGCGCTAGTCCGCGCCCACGCTTCCGAGGGAGATCGAGAGGCGCACGTACACACGAGACGCGACGCTGCAATCTGCAGAGCAGCCTCGCGCGCGCACGGCAGAGAAACACAAACACACACGGGCGCTCGCTGGGTGAGTGAGCAAGCGGCGGTTGGCGAGGCGAAGAGGTTCAGAGCAGAGCAGCGAGTCCCGTTTCTTTCTTTCCCGGGCTTTTCTCCCTGTCACCCACACCCAGTCTCGCGCGGTGGGATCCTATTCTTAGGCTCCTGGCCGGACCAAACCGTGGTGGTTAACAGAGGGCCGCACGTTCGCGGGGGCTCCCGGGCAGGCTATGGCTGCGGCCGCGACGACGACGTCGTCCACGGCAACCACCACCACCTGCTCGTCATCGTCGTCGACCAGCCCCATCCACCCGGCCGTCCCGCACCGACGGCGGCTCAACGACGTCGAGCGCGTCGACTACGCGCACGCCTCGGACGACTGCGCAGACGGCGTCGCCCTCGACGCCTTCGCGGACGACGACGAGGGCGGCCACGGTCACGGACACGCCGCTGGGGCCGTCTCCACGCCCTGCAGTAGCGGGAGGGCGGCGCTGCTGTTGGCGCGGAGGAAGCGCGCGTGGGTCGTGGGTGCCGCCGGGGCTGGCGGGCGGGCGTGGATGAGGGGCGTCGTGCTGTGCCTGCTCGGTCTCGTCGCGGTCGTCGGGTTCTTGGGATCGCACCGGCGAGGCGGCGGCGACGGCGACGACGGCGGTAGGCTCGTGAAGAAGGTGGAGGTGGCCGCCGATGCCGACGTGATGGGGTGGACGGAGGAGAACCTGACGGCTCTCACGCGACGCCCGCCCGACCCGCCGGTGCGTACGTGCATTCGCCGTCAATCACTCGATCAAGTCTTACTACAAAGATCATTTAGTCAGTACTGCATGCGCCTTTTTCCGACATAATCACACCTGCTCGATCTTAATTTTACTTACTGGGCATTCAATGAACTCTCCGAAGTGTGTCCCTTTTCTGATCAAATGGGACTAATGTTCTAAGCTAGAAGCGTTTTTTAGATAATGTCTAATTAAAAGCATGGCTAATTCCAAATGGCGTTAATAAATTAGCTGCAAACCCTTGGTCGAAAGAAAAAGAAGAAGATATGGAGGTGTGCTTGCATCTAGGCCCGCTGAGGATTGAGTATATGGGAGAAAGGATAGATGATAACGACAAGGATATTGCTTGTATTTGTTGTTAGCGTGATTCATTTGCATAAAAAAAGCCATAAACTATATGAAGTTAGTTTCAGAGTCTAGAAACAAAGCATCCCACTTAAGGCATTTATCTCTCGACTGTTTTTGTGTAAATGATTTTTCTTGTTCTTTTCGGTGTTTATTTGTCTCTACATATAAGACACATCGCTTTAGTTCTTTTTTTCTGGTCGCTGTTGAGCAATTGCTGCCTCGCAGGCTAGTTGTCACTCATAATGAGATGTTTGGAGCTGAGTGACCTGGGGTTGTAATTGTCAATGATGCATTTCAAGGTATAAAAAGGTTTTAGTGGATAAACAGAAAATGTTTTGGCTGGTAATTCAAGGTATAAAAAGGTTTTAGTGCATAGACAGAAAATGATTAACGCACATCATATTCTGTTCTTTAAACTAATGCTAAGTTTTATTACAAAACTGAGATTAATTGACTAAAACGGGATATAATTTTCCATAAGACAGCTTAACATTGCAATGCTCTTCTTTTGGGTTTGTGATTGACACTCTACTTTTGTAAGATTCGTCTTTGGCCAACTGGCAGTTCTCTTAGGCGATTGTTTTAAGTCAAAATATATATTGAGAACCCCTTACCTGGTAGTGGTAGGGACATCAAGATTTATCCTTTCCTGGTAGTGGTAGGGACATCAAGATTTATGGTGTAGTATTGGTTTAGGACAGTGCTGGCAGAGACTGTCAGAAAGCAATCTTGTGTTTATGTTCAGACAAGAATTTTCATTCACGGAAGTAAGACATCCATTCAAATGCTGTGCTATGCTGCTTGACTTTACTCAAGTTTCCTTTATTACATCGACAGATACCTGAGATATGGATGAAGACAGTCGATGAGGGTTATAGCCAGTGCATTGAACGCCCAAAGAATCATCGCAGTAATTCCCTCTCCAGATCCTTCGCTTCAATCTGTTCCAGCTCTAGTTTCAGGCTCATTTTCTCTAGTTGGGTGCTCTTATTGCAGGGACTAACAACGCAACTGTTGGCTATCTAATTGTTGATGCAAACGGGGGGCTAAACCAGATGAGAATGGGGGTACGCATCTGTTTAGACAGTTTAACATGCAATGCTTTTCAGCTAACCCGTACTCCTTCGAAATTATTCTTACAGATAAGTGATATGGTTGCAGTGGCAAAGATCATGAATGCATCACTGGTAATTCCCACTCTAGATCATCAGTCATTCTGGACTGATCCAAGGTTTGTATCTTTTCTACTCAAAGATCATCCCTTATGTCCTTATAAAACCCCAAGTAAACTGACCATTAGTCCTTGAATACAGTGATTTCAAAGATATATTCGACGTTGAGCACTTCAAGGAAATATTAAAGGAAGATATTGTAATTGTGGATTCCCTTCCACCAGCTTACAAAAGGGTGAAACCCTATATGAGAGCACCTACCTCCTGGTCCAGGGTAGTTGTTCAAAACATTTGTTGCTGCATTGCGAAGCTTAGAAATTCAGGAAATGTGAGTAGGCTAATGAATTGGTAGCTCCATTTTGCAGGCTTCCTATTACAGAGATTTTTCAAGGACACTAAGGAAGTACAAAGCAGTGAGGTTTACTCACACAGATTCACGTATAGTCAATAATGGTCTTGCTCCTTCCCTCCAACGTCTCCGTTGTCGTGCAAATTACAAAGCACTTCAATACAGGAAGGAGATAGAGGAGCTCGGTCGCACCCTGGTAGATAGACTGAGAAACGGAATGGATCATTATATTGCACTTCATTTAAGGTATTGAAAACTCAAAACACTCGGAAACCAACTTACTTCATTTCCTGCAAAGAAACTGTTTACAGATTGGGAATCTTCCATTTTTCTTTCTTGATTGATCTACAGATATGAGAAAGACATGTTGTCCTTCACTGGTTGCAATCACAACCTGACAATTCATGAGGCAGACGAGCTGACGGATATGCGACTCAAAGTGAGACACTGGAAGGAGAAGGAAATCAACAGTAAGGAGAAGCGACTCCAAGGCAGTTGTCCCATGACTCCTCGTGAAGCTGCGGTCTTCCTCAAAGCTATGGGGTATCCTTCCACCACAAAGATATACATTGTGGCTGGTGAAATATATGGCGCACATAGCATGGATGCATTAAAAGTTGAATACCCGAACATCTACACACACTACAGTCTAGCCACAGTAGATGAATTAGAACCACTTGAGTTGTATCAGAACAGGCTAGCTGCTGTGGATTATACAGTAGCTCTTCAGAGTGATGTTTTTGTATATACATATGATGGAAATATGGCCAGAGCAGTGCAGGGTCACAGAAGATTTGAAGGATTCCGGAAAACTATAAACCCTGATAGGTATGTATTTTCATATAATAGTTCAGTTTTATTTCCTGGTTGTAGACTTTCAATATATATTTTTCTATCTGTAGGCTGAAGTTTGTAGAGCTCATTGACAAGCTGGATGAAGGTTCCATGGACTGGAATGAATTCCAAAGTGAAGTGAAGAAGCATCATGCAAACAGACTTGGAGGTCCATATGACAGATTACCTGGTGAAAGTCCAAGGCAAGAGGAATACTTCTATTCAAATCCTATCCCTGGGTGCCTCTGCAGAAAGGCACGAAAGACTAGGTGAAACAGATGTATCTCAATGGGAGATGATTCAGTCTACAAAAAGACATGAATTGTTCAGTCTTCAAAGGAAAATAGCTTCAGCAGCTGCATCATGGATGGAGACGACACTTCCTCACAAGTCACTGATTGCACCAAAGTGGAAGTCCTAGTAAACTGAAAGAGACCGGTCATTTTGATTATATATCCTAGACTGACAACACATGTAGTTCAGGGCGTGGCGCCAAGAAGTGCTGCATTTTCAAAGATATGTTCATCCAGGGGTGGAAGAAGAGATCCTGAAATACTTGAAGAATTTATGTACCATCGATTATAGGAACAGTCAGAATGAAGAATTCTTCATGGAGGCTGATTGTAGTCAGTCCATACACGTTTCCCATGTTCTTGACATTATCTGATTCGTTGTAGTGGGCATCTTACCTCTGGATGGGTTCATAACAGTAATGGAACAAGCCGCTATCAGTATAGAATGACAGACAAATACTTCACTAGGTTAGGCCAGATCAATAAATCTTTGTAATCTAGAAATGTGCCAATGTCACACACATCAGTTTAGCTTCTAGTAAAAGTGTTTTTTTTTGTTACAGTGACATCTGCATCTGCAATATCCTACAGGAGAAATCAAATTGAATTTCAGAAACAAATTAGAAAGAATGCATAAAAACAAACTGAAAACCATCGCAGAAAGGTGGCCACACCCATGAGATATTTCCCAGAGCAGGAGTCAGTATGAGGCGGAAGACAAAGACCGCGGAGAGGAGGAGGGCTTGAGGGTGTCGGCCCCAGAGTAGTCGGCCATCACGGGTGTGAGCGAGATCCGCGAGAGGTCGGAATCCGGCACTGACCAAGACCAGGACGCCGCGGCGGGCTTGGACGAGGTGAGGAAGCCAACCTGCCGGGATCGGGTTCCCCACTCCCGGAAGAGTAGCGGGAGAGCCGGCAGCTAGCGATCCATCGCGGCGCTCCGGCGGCGGCGCGGGGCGCTTCTCTGACACACGAAAACCGGACAGCCGGAGAGGACGACTCCTTCCGAAAGACACGGGCCGCACGTCAGCCGAAGTCCCGTTCCAGTCCAACTAACACAGGCCGCAGGTCATCCGCAGCTCAGTTCCGGCCCAATTAATTGGGCCTCACGTATCGCGCAGTTCCGTTCCAGCCCAATTAATATGGGACGCACGTATCGCACAGTGCCGTTCCAGCCCAATTAATATGGCCCGCACGTACTACGCAGCTCCACGGCCTATACATAACACGGTGATATTGATCAGGTCTGGCCCAGATTCTTCAAGTCGTGAGCTGAGAGGGTGTCGCTTACATGGGCCAGCCTAGCTAGTGCCGCACTGCCAAGTCTGCGAACTGATATCACGCGTCCATGGTCGATCCAACGGCTGAACGAGGATGGCGCCGAACCCATCCGTTCCCCGAGTTCTTCGCCGCCGCCGAACCCTCCTGTCCTCTCCTCTCGTCGCCACCGCCGTCGAGGCCCCTTCCGCCGTGGCGCCACTTCGAAGAACCCGAGATCTCCCCTTGGTTCTCTACTGGCTATGAGCATATCATACAGGTGATCCACCAGGTTGATTGGCTCCTTTTGTTGCTACGGAAATTTCCTCTCCTGTTCTTCGTTGCAGTTTGTTATGCCTCGTCATCGGCGACCACGCCGCTTTGTACGGGACACCACAAGCAAATCCTCATCCCACCAAAGTCTCGTCTTGCAGGTGTCGATATCATCCTCCTCTACTTCTGGGAGTGGGGTGTAGAATCCGTCCCTAGTTGGGTTGATCTCTTCTTTTGCTGGTAACGGGGGCAAGGAACCTTGCTCTGCCTTCACTGGATGTCTGTTCTAGGAGTCTATTTTGGTTCTGGGGATCTCTTTTGCATTTGGTTTGAACAATCAAACATAAATCTTCATTTGTCTCTGTTCAGTAAACTGCCGATTTTTTGCTGCGTGATACCCTATTACCTTCTTATCTAGCTAGTTCATCCATACATCGTTTGATTAAATTCACCTTTAGACTTCACCACGCAAGATCGATCTCCGGACACCACCCAATGTGCAGATGGAAAAAAAAAGAATGTCCTATGATGAGAGGTTTTAATGTTTATAGGAAAGCAGAACGAAGGATCGATAGCAGTCTCAGATTAATTTACTGTAACCCCAAGACAATAGATGAGCTCAGTGAGCACGCTATCAGGACATATTTGTCGTTTTAGCAACTGTTATAAGGCCCGTTGGGATGAGCTGGGTTTTTTTTATAGCATGCGAAACGTAATAAAAAAATAATTTATTTGATTTTTTAAGAAACCTTTATATCAGAATATTTCTAAAAAATATACCGAAAGTGTGTAAAGAGTAGCTCTCCCCAATGCTGCTATATTTGAGAGGAGGGAAAAAGAGAAGAATATATTTTTAAAGCAAATTTTATATAATTTTTAAAAATATATCGTTTAACACTTCGAAAATATACACCTGAAAAATAATAAATTTTTCCCCGTGTGCTTCCAACGAACACATCCTGAGTGGTGCATCGCACGTTTACAACCATTGTTGCTTCGGAAACATACTTTAGTTTGGAAGATGCTGGTGCTAGTATTTGAGTTCTTTCCTGATGACTAACGCCCAAGCTTATCCTCCTTTTTTTTTTCATTTGTGCAGACATAGTGTTATGGACGCTTATTGAGGGCGTTCTATTCATTGCAAATGCTTTGGCCATATTGAATGTAGACTGATTTCTCTCTCCCAAAGGGTGGAGCTTTTCAGATGTCAGAGCAATACATGGAGCAAATACCTTGAAAGGGCAGATCATTGGCCTCATATACGCAGCCCAATGTATAAGGCTTCCACTGATAATTCTCAATGGGATCACCATCCTGGTGAAGTCCATAGCATTTTGATGGTTGCAAGGAGTAATTTGGCATATTTCTTGTTGTTTTGTTTGTTTGATATCTTATATATAAATCACATTGACTTGTTTGAAACTTAGGGTACAGCATTATCTTGTCACCTTCGAACTAGTTGATTGTTCCAGTGGGCTTAGATATGAGGTGTATAATTCCTGGTTGTAAGTTCTGTACAATGCATATGTTACAAATATTACTCTCGTGAGGCTTATTTCCTATGTTATTGATTTGTCTACTCTTAATTGCCCATCCTGAGGAACATTTTGCACGAAGTTATCTTGATGCCATTTTACAATTTTGGTCTTTTCCTCAAGGAAAAAAGTCTATTTTGTCCATAAGTTATTAACCGAATCTGATTCACATCTCTCAACTGTAAAACTAAATATATCGTCTTTCTCAAATATTAAAACAGCAAGAAATAACTCCATAGGTATCAACAGTGGGAACCTATATGACTCCTTTTGAGTTCGGACTAAGGAGCAAAACTCAATTGCGTAGGTAAATCGTGAACCCAACGTAGCTTTAATCGTTAAAAAGAAGATAAATGTGGATTCATTTAAATACCTTACTTATGTTTTTTTCTTAGATGTGAATTACAATGCTTAAACGTTTTAAAGTGGCTCTACCTTATTTCTCACTCCTCTTATATGCTTACATGTTATCGGGCTACACAATAGACAAAGATAAATGTTTATGGACCAAGATTTGTAGGTCTACTAAGGTTTAGATATGATTTATCTAATCCTATTAGAAGCACGCTTCATATTCTTTACTCCACTGTGATTATAGCATGCGCTACCTCGCTTACACTAGGCCTGCTATGCAACGAGTCGGCTGGACACATGAAAAGCAGAGGACATGGTATGGTTCAATTAAACCCTCCTTGCCATAACAAGCGTGGACAGTATCATTCATGTCGTATGCCGCCCATCTGTCACGATAGATATTCATTTTATCGCACCGTGCTAGTGATGATAAGTAAGCCAACTACATTGAATATGACAGTTGGAATAATTTGACATGCTCAATCCGAAACTCTTGCTATCAAAACTATGAGAGAAGAGCACGAGTTCAACTAGCTTTACATGATGTTATCCCTCGTGTGGTAACCAGCCCAAGATGAGAGGATTAGGCTAGCCAGGTCAAAATGAATGGTCTAGACAGACCAACCTAAGTAGGATAGCTTAGACCCAAGATGGACATGAGCTTAGGGATCCATGCAAAGAACCCTAGGGATGAGACCCCGAGGATTCGCAAACGTCACCTAAACACCATAAGGCCTTTAAGGTGGGATCCCTGGTCTCCACTTTCAGACAACTCACTTATGATTTCTAATATGATTTTGGCTGACATGGCATATTGATTAGTCCACTGTGATAAGTTATCAATCTATATGACATTTGGCAAAAAAAAACAAAAACAAAAAAACCCCATCAACCTACGTGTCATGCAGTCACCACTTACTCCCTATCGCTCTCGAACCGACCAAGCGCTCCCGATCTTCATCTACGTGCTACACCTCATTGAGCTCACCAGCCGTACCACCCGCCCTGCCGTCGTCGTCACCGTATCCGCCTCGAAGCAAAGCCGGAGCAGTTCATCCTCTACCCCTGCCCCCATCACAAAGCACATGCTGTCACCAAGGATCAAGGCAGCGGCGGAGGCTACGGTAGCTGCACGCGAGCTCGAGCCCACCTACTCGTCCAGGAGAAGGAAGACAGAAGTGATGGTGACCGTCGAGTCCTGTTGAGCTTGAGCTCACCCGCTCATCCGCGAGAAGGGAGAAAGTGTGGCAGCGACGACTGGCGAGCCCCATCGAGCTTGAGCTCATCTGCGGGAAGGGAGAAAGCAGTGGCGGCTGCTGGCGAGCTTGGGTGGCAAGGCCCGATACAACCTATAACTGCGATACTAAATTTAAATTTCACTCAAAAGCTTAAAAAGATAGAAAGCCCAATACTAAACTAAAGGCCCATACAACCTATAACTGCAGGCCTGCCGTTTTCGTCCGCCTGTACTGTAGGAGTGTTAGGTTTAGGGCTTCCACCGCCGCCGCCGCCGCCGCCTCCAAAACCTCGTGGCCGCGCCACCGCGGCTACGCCTCTGTGCTGTACCAGAACCCATTCAGCGACAACATAAGTTCCGTGGCCGGCGATGTATTTGGCCGCTGCTCCCTCCTCCTCCTCCTCCTCCTCCTCCTCCTCCTCCTCTTCCTCTTCCTCTTCCTCTTCCTCTTCCTCCGTGTTCTGTTTTTTTTTTCTCCGAGAGCATCGGTGACGTTACATCCGTCTTAACTCATCCTTGCACTATGAGGTGACCGGTGAAGCAAAAAAATTGGGGAATATGTAGTCTGAGATGCTCTGTTGCTCCTCCCCTTTCTTAGATTATTGTTTTGGTACCGGCTTTATGCTTCTTCATGTCCTGGGTTGATGATGATGCGGCTGGAGATTTCACATTTTCACCTGCCGTTTGCATTTGTTTTCTGGAGTCTGAGAGCACCAATGATGCTTTACATCCATACTCATCCTTGCACTATGAGGTTCCAGTGAAGAAAGCATTGGGGAATTTGTAGTCTGATGTGCTCTCCTGCTTTTCCTTTCTTGCGTGGTTCTTTGATTTGTGGATTTGTGGCTTTGCCTTTTGGTTCCTATCGTGAAAACTGATTTCAGTTTCTTTCTGTGGCTTGGTAGTTAGATGGGAAAGGCAAAGCGTGCGTCGATTTTTATCAGGCTTGTTTCAGCAGCCGGAACTGGGTTTTTCTATGTCAAACGCAAGAATCCTCGGCAGATCACAGAGAAGCTTGAATTTAGGAAGTATGATCCACGAATAAACAAGCATGTTCTCTTTACAGAAGCAAAGATGAAGTGAGATCTGCAAAGTTGAAATCGTGTCAGGAACCTCTGTACTGTTTAGAATGCTATTATCAACCTGTCCTAGAATCCAGCGTTTTATGAAGACAATTCCAACAAGTATGAGTTTGATCTTGATTAGCACTGGATTTCTGTTGTTATGCCTGTTGGTTGTGTTCTTGGAATGGGCTGCAAGCCTGCAAATTAGAAGCTTCCATTATTATTCTTTCCTCAGAATGCTTTGATTCTTTCTCCGTCTCCTCCGCAAAGCCAAATTCTAATGTGGCAATCTATAGTCAGTACTGAATTTGGCTGTATGTATTCCTAAACATTGTTTGGTCTATATGATGGATTCACAATACCTGAAAGCCATCTTGAATTTGGCTGCAATCTGCACTGCTTGGCATACCCTTTCTTTTTAACTCGGAATATTTAACTTTTCACCAGAGGTGTGAGTGGCAAAGGATTTGTCACTTTCAGTGAGGGAATGTTGTTAGATGGATTAAACTTGTTCGGTGCAATGCATATAAAACTAGATGATATCCCATGCTTTGCAAATAAACGTAGCAAAAAGAACCATACTTTATAGAGATTTAATTTGTTGCATTGTTGGTAACATCTTGTTGGTCTTTTTTTTTTTGCAATTACGGAAGGACTGCATAGGCACAACAAAAGAAAAGTTAAATAGTACATTAGGTATAAATCCAACAGATGCAAGTCATAAATCACCGAAAACAACTCTGGCCTATGGCGTTGATGATTGCTCCTAGATGAACAAATAATATCCATATAGCAACCAAACATGATAAAACTAATGCAATATTTTGTGTTAGAGAGAGTAATAGAAGATACATGCCATGGGAATGGGACATACAGGAATGTTCTGTCCTGAGAAACAAAATAGGACAGACCAAGACTGGAGACTCTTCCCTTCAAATCAGTCATACATTTGCAGCGAGTTCGCTCCCAATATGACTGCCCAGCTCAGAAGAAAATTGCAATTAAAAAGGTGGTGTTGATCAGGCAACATATATCTCAATTTTCTGGACGATGCTAGCGAAGCTCTCAAGTGATCCAAGCATTGCAATTTCAATGCCCACTGGTGGCAGATACAGACGATAGTCAAGATCGATGGTGATGGGAAACATCCTTAAAAATTATTCATACCATGTTGGGTGGAATTGGCATAGATTGATTGAACATGTAATCGTCACTTGCTCGCTGAATGCATGTGAAAGATATTTTCTATGGAGACGGTGACTTTCGAGCTCTTATATATTAAGGACAACACAAATAAGCAAGTGTTAGTCCAACCTTGTACAGAAGGAGACTTTTCAATGGATCAGTTAGACAGTAATTTACTTACACATGTTATAACGTATGTAAAAAAAGAAAGAAAAGAAACAGAAGAATTTTCCTGGGAGAAGAAGCATTCGTAGTGGACCAAATCGCTTGTCAGAATGCCAGGTCCAGGAGAGAGCCAACAGCAGCTATCTGGCTTTAGCGACGGGTTACTAGTTCCAGGGAAGGCCAAACATGGGCCTTTGCTTTTGCCAGACGTGATACATGCCCGACAATTGGGCTTGGCCTTGGCAATGCTTTCTTCTGTAATAGCAACGCTCGTGTGACTTGGACCACTTCGCTTTACCTGTTTTTAATTGAAAATGCTAGAACCTCTGGCATAATTTCACCTAAAAGAAACAACAAAGTTCTGCAAACTGAATAGCATTCTTTTGGGTAGTTACTCATCTCTTACTCTATCTCTTAAAATTTTTTAAGGATTTTTAATATTTAAATCTTGTTTTACAATATAAAGATTTCTAGCACTATACTATTTATCATATTAATTATTTTTTATTTAAATTTCTTTCCATTTTATTCTCACTTATCCTCGTACCTTCATTCATTTCATATTTACTAGACAATACTAAAGTCTTTTCTTATTTACCTTAGTCTCTACTAAACAATCTAAAAATATTTATCAGTGGTTGCCTGTTTGGCCTGATTAATACTTAGATGTTGCAAAATATTCAGCATGTATTAACTCATCTAAACCATCTTGTTAAAACTACGGTTCACAATCAGTAAATGGCCATATCTCGTTAAAAAGTTACGGCATTATCTACTACATATTTTAACAACTACAACACAATTATCAATGAGACGATCGCAACGTGCATGCTTTCGGTACACCATATGGATTATCGCGACGTATTTACACCTTTTACAAAAACCTTTCTTAGAAAACTTTTCAAAATTAACTTATCAACTTTATAAAATACAGTGCCCTCGCACAATTGTCATAGTTTCATTCGTCATCCATCATTTATAAAGAACGCGTGATGCATAGCGTTCGCTTCAAATCCTTACAGGAATCCCTTTTTAAAACAGGACTTTCAACAACGATGAACGATGATAAATTGGGAAGCAACCATATGCATATGCCACTTCATGACGACTACAAGCTATAGCTAGCTAGCTCTGGATGAAATAAATCTAGAGGATTGCATGATCTCTTTTGGTCAGTACAGTTTTAATGTAGGTCCTACCTTGATCGTCTTCAAACATGTCTGCCTCCGGTTGCCATCAGCAGCGACCTGCGTTGCAATCATTGCGCGAGAGCGAACCTGCAGCCTAATCCTTGCATGATTAGTGCCTCCTCGTCTCTTTATTACGAAATGTTACTCCTGTTTTTATCTGCTACTCATCTTATTCATCATCATTATAAGGCATTAATTTCTTACCAGCAACTTTATTTTAAAATTTATTAATTTAGTATTAAATTAGACACATCAAGACAAATTCGTTATAATATGATAGTTAAACATCCATGATGCCACAACAACATTTGGTCCTTACTGCGACTTACTACTCTACCTATTTACAAGCATTTATTCTGCGTGATTATATTGAATCCTCAAACCTGCAAGCCTACCTATCAGCTGGCATTAACTCGATCAGGCCAGTTCGTTTCACCGGTAGGGGTGGATAACCTTAATTAGAATGTGATACGTTTTGTATAAAAAGTTTTTTATACATAAGTTTTTTAAAAATAAATAAATTTATTTATTTTTAAATTTATAATAATTAATATCTAATTAATTATATACTAATAGTTTATCTTGTTTTATGTGACGAAAAATACCAGTACTACCGCTGCTTCGAACAGGTAATGGTACTGCTACGACATCCACAGTGCCTTTGCATCAATACATGCTTGTACATGTACTTGCATCTCTGTCATCGCCTCTAAATGTGCTGCACGTACGTAGTTGCTAGCAAATCTCTAGCCACTATAGACTGTAATATCGGTTTCTGCTACAACTCGCCTCTTTCCGTTGATTTATAGTCTGCCATGGCGCATGGTTGCTGTCTGAATTTATGCAGACGCAAGGTAGAGTTCCTATTTCCTCTTATACTGGTAAGCACAATTTAAGATAAGACGAAAATATGTGCACGAGAAATTTATTAACGTATGATTAATTAAGTTGTAATTATTATAGATTAGAAATGGATTTATTTGATATTTTAAAATAACTTTGTAGTTTAAAAATCATACTAATAGAAATTGAAAAAAAATCTATATCTTAATTTAAAAAAGTAATAGATCCCTAATTCGGAAGATTCCTCTGCTCTGCACACTGGTATTATATATATGTGTGCAAGCGTCCATACATGCATGGCATTGTTTTCCTTTTGCCATCTTGCTTGGCTGCCTTCCATTAATTGGTTGCAAAACTCCAGTAATTGTCTGCTATCTACACATATCAAGTGCAACAGATGTCTGAGGAAAGTGTGGTAGAGGTCACCAATCAAACCAACTGTAGTTACTGCACCCAAATCACTAGCATTCACTGTATATATATGCTTCTGTTGGACTGATTATTTGTTACTGTGCAGCAGGAGTGTTTCAATACTCAATGGAAGTAGAAAGACTGAACGTGCAGCTAACAGCTAGGACTGAGAGAGTTCGAATCAAGCCTGACTCCAAAGACACTTGTTAACTAGAAAGAACCTAACAATTAATATCTGGAGCTTAATTGATGCTGTTAGTATGCTAGCAGTACAGTATATGGCTTGTTCCTTTGTTAATTATTGCCATGGTGGGAGGGTTGACACCTAACCACTGCTAGCTACTCCTCTTTTCTCTTTCAGGGCTTCGAAGTTCAAACAGAGGGCAGCACCATGTTTGCTTTTAGTCAGAAGAAAGTCACACACATCCAACTGTTCTAGCTTTCAGTTGGGATCATCTCTCTCTCTCTACTGTTCTAGCTTTCAGTTGAGATAAACTCTCTCTCTCTCTCTCTGAAGACGAGATCAACTCAAAGATACATGCCTTCGAATTATACAAGCAAGTCGCATGTCCCTGCTTATGGTCACTGGACGGTGGGTCCTATGTTCATGGGGCCCCACTTTTGATGACATTATGAGCAACAGAAAGGATAGAGAAATTAGAGAATTTAAGAGTATTGTTTATTTGCTCCTCAGGGTCATGGATGGCTAAAAAAAATTTTGAACCTTGCCGTTTGGATACTAGCAGGGTTGGTGATAACTTTGCGTTTGTGGTGGTTAAGCAGTTAGCATGACGTTCTGATCATTTTGCTGCTTTTATTATTTCCCTAGATTCCCGCTACTTTGCCTTTGCCGGTTTGCCCTCCTTCTACTGTGCTTCCATGCATATTACTGAACTAGTTATCGTCTAAATTTGATGAGCGTTCTTCTTCTACTTTTTTTTTGCGAAAACAGGTGCTTATATTCGTTGGATAGCAGCAGAATTATAGCCTTGCACAGCTTGTACTCCCTCCGTTCTTAAATAATTAATCATTTAAGTTTAAGCTTTGATTGCTTGCGCCATCAAGATATTGTTGGTTCAATATAGTTCACAATCCCCTTAACTGTTTCCAAACTAATATTAGATGGAAATTCCTATATTTCAGGTCACTGCATTTGGGGAGAGAAGAGGGTGGAGGAGAGGAGGTACTTATTGGTGACGGTGGCAAGGTCAAAACTCTAACAAAAAAACATAGGGTTTAGGTTTTGAGGTATGGGTTGGGGGGTGAGAGGGGGCTAGGAGAAAGGGGAGAGGGATCTTCTCAGACCTAGAGGATGGTCTTGAGCGGTGGTCGGACTAGCAGTAGGCGAGCGACAGGACGTTGTCGAAGCCACAAGGACGAAGGCTAGTCTGGCAAGTTTTATCGGTGCCGTTGACATCTTTTAGCCAGCTGGTGAGGCCAGGGTTGACACGGTCAGGTGGAGAGGAGGTAGCGGTGACCAATTATACATGCTTGTGTGAAAAATGAAGAGAAGAATAGAAAGAAGAAAAGAACAGAGGGAGAGAGAAAGTGTATATACAATCTCGATGAGAACTTAATTGTAAAAAAAAGTGATTGGATTTTTTTTCACAATTAGATAGTCCTGCATTAGATATGTTAACATGAGGCTGTGAAAATATGCCACTACATTCAAATTAATAGATATATTTAAGTCCGGAAAACAACCTTTATTGGATGGTTTCAGCCAATTTTTCTGTTTACTAGTAGAGTAGAATTCTCAATGAATCTTCATATATCTGTTCTTTAAAATTTGTGTGAAGTTCTCCATGATCCAAAGTTCCAAACATATGTAAGGGTTATGACTGCTTAGCAACGAGAACCCTAAAAATGGACAAAAATTGTACATATCTGATTTTTATGATCCATGAGAGACACCAAAAGGTATCAATAACTCTACACTAATTCTTTTTTTCTTCGAGAACTGTACACTAATCAACTAAATGAAGTTTCAAGAGTTACCCAAAGTTAAGCTAAACACTGTTCCCCGAATGATTTCTTCTATGATTACGAACGATCTAACCAAAACTCCATTCCCCTGACAGCAACACACCACCAGACAACATCGATATACTACCATATTCGTCCTAGAATAATAAACTCTAATACAATTCTCCATCATTTTAACAAAGTTAAAGTTCTAGTATATTGTTCCTATTTCATAAATCTTAATATATTTATTTTCTATTTTTATAAACTTTAATACAGATGAATTTGCCTAATCAGCCGCTATTAAAAAATTAAGTTTAAAATTAATTTTAAAATATTTTTAACATAGTTTCTTTTTATAATGAAGTCGCTAAAGACATATATATATATATATATAAAAGTTTACTTGTAAATTTACTAATAAGTTATTTTAGAGGATAAGTAAAAGATAGAGTTATTTTGAAATGGATGGAGCAATAATTGAGCACGCTAACCGCTAAGACCGGACAAGTTAGCCAGGGGCCAGCCTCTTGCGCCGAACCATCGAGGCCAACTGCTGCATTATTAGCGTGCAGTGCAGAGATCTGTAGCAACTGAATCATGGCGGCATCCCCTTCCAAAGCTAGCCACTGCTTGCCGGAGCAATGGAGTGTACGTGCCTAGAGGCGAACTGCCGTTCCATCGAGCAATGTGTGCAACTTTGGGGCACATAATGATATACGATCATGTATTGATGTACCGAGTAAAACCATGGCCAGGGCCGCTTGCTCTTTTGTTACATTTGGGCTGTGTTTGGGAGAAGATACTTAAAATAAAGATAAATTATTAGTATATAATTAATTAAGTAATAATTATTTTATACTTAAAATAAATTGATTTGATTTTTTAAACAATTTTTTTATAATTTTTTAAAAAAACATTTTATAGTTCACTAAACGTGTACATATAAAATAAGAGACTTTTTCTCCTTCTCTTCTCGTGTCTAACGCACTCTTCACCAATCTACATTTACCTATGTTTAAATGCATGTGTTAAATTGCACCCTGTGAATCTGCGTGTGATGTATAATAACCTACAAAATTATGATGCCGTCATGCAGACAATCAATCCAAGTATATAGATGCATTATGTTAGTTTTTTTTTTCACAAAGCTGGCACGTTCATTATCCGAGAAATAAGGCCGTCAATCTACTTCGTTGTTTGCTGGTTTGAGTACAGATTGAGCATGCTTCACTGAAATCATGAACTGGTTCTTCCCGAAAGAAATCATGGAAGGCTTGCCATTCACTCATCCACACCCGGAGCTTATTTTCCACGATAGCAGTATGGGTCTCATCCTTGTCTGACCGAACGATCATAAACTATTTCCCTAACAGTTGAGTGCCGGAATTCGACAAAACACAAGACTCTTTGTAACTGATCTTATAATGGAATGGCCAGTGGTCAAACATTTGCTCCTAAATTTGGTGAATCATTGATAATCTAGGGCCAAGACATATGTGTCTCTTCCTTTAACATATCCCCTTTTTCTGTTGTTACCCACTCCGCGCAGTTCTTTCTCAGAAATTTTACCCTACCATGCTTCTAGCAGCTTAAGAATTTTGCATGATTTTTACAGAACACGCTAAGAAACAAACATTTAAGTTTCACCTGACAGGCAATTAAGTGATTAACAGGTCCCGTGGTAGGAACTAGGAAGCCATGAAACATTTTTTATTTCTTAAACAACATTGTTAATCAAACTTTTCTGAAGCAGTCTTAAAAAAAGGAGAGATTTTCTTAAACCAAAACATGGACAGCAAATCACGACTGGGACTTATCGGTTGGCCTGCTACAAAAATTTAAAATTTAAATTGTTTTTTATGTTTTTTCATTAAGTTTTTTTTACATTGACGTTTAGGTCACTAGGAACATTTTAACTATAAATTATTTTTTCGCTAATACACCAATTAATCGTATTTTTCGTATAAATTGACAGATCATATGATTTTTTCTCTTTTTTAAAAAAATTCTTATGAAAACAGCTGCTTGGTTGAGCCGTTGTTGTTTGCCTATTCCACAGCATCCATCATCCACAGCTACACCCTCTTTTCTCCCGGACACCAATGACCATGGCCATAAGACGGTGAGCTGACAGAGAACCCCAACCCTCTCCTCTCCCCTCCTCCGCTGTCTCTCCCCCTCTCCGCGACGAGCACAGGGCGTCTTTTCCTTTCTTCCCCTTATTTCTCTTTCCCCCTCACTCACACTGTGCGCGCCTCTGTGGGTCTGGCCATTCCAGTACAAGCCGTTCTCTTTATTCCTCCCTCTCCCCTTGTCTCGTTGCGTGGCCTGCGGTTATGGATCAAGAAACCTCACGAGAACCCCACCGCTTCAGCCGTCTGGTGGTGCGGCGCTAGCGGGCTCCGGTCGTCTTTTGGATTGCTTCTCGTGATCGCATTGCGACCGCGTTCTTTGATTTTTTTTTGTCCGGTCAAGGTTGGTTCTTGGATGTGGGATTCGGAGTGGAGTGCCGTGGCGGCGGGTTTTTGTTGGTAGATACTTCTGTTTTGTTTGTTTCTTCGAGAACGAGAAATTTCTCGTCTTGGTGAGTTGGGATTTGATCTTGAGCTGGCTGAAATTGGTATCTTGTTGGGATTTTGTTTTGTTTTGATTGAGTTGCGTTTTGTTTTGTCTGGATTAGGAGCAATGGCGGGCGGCGGCGGGCAGTCGGCGATCGCCGCCGAGGACGAGGACGTCGAGTGCGGCGAGCGGAGTTGCGCGGCGGCGGAGCGCGACGAGGAGGAGGAGGGAAGCCAGTACTTCACCGACGCGGAGGACCACCAGTCCTGGGCCTCGCACTCGCGCCACAACTCCACCGCCTACGAGGACTACATCTCGACCTGCGCATCCGTCCGCGCGAGCTCCTACGACGAGGAGGAGGAGGAGGCCGGCGACGGCGAGCACCACCACCACAGGAAATCGTCGTGCGTGTCGGAGTGCTCGCTGGACGACGTCGACCTGGAGGCCGGGCTGGCGGAGATCATCAAGGACAGCCCCGAGAAGGCGGAGAGGTGCTGCCGCATTTGCCACCTCGGCCTCGAGACCGCGGCGGCGGAGTCCGGCGCCGGCATCACGCTCGGCTGCTCCTGCAAGGGCGACCTGTCCTACTCCCACAAGCAGTGCGCTGAGACCTGGTTCAAGATTAGAGGCAACAAGTAAGCTCCGACTCATCATTTGATTAGATGCAATGTCGAACTCCATGTGTTAGCTCTGATAAATTGATGAATCAATTAGTTTATTGGATAAGGCATCACGCATCAGCGTAAGAGTGAAGTAACACAAGATTTGTTTCATATATAATAGGGCATATGGGTGTATGAACACATGGTTAAGGAATCTTGATAGGTCTCTGTTTTTTTTTCTTTGCTTTCTTTAGGCGGACAAAGGTAAAGGAGCAGATGGGGAGGAAAGGGCAAAGTAGCGGATTAATTAGTAGTGTTGTAGGAATCGGGAAGGTTGAGATCATTGGAGAGGATAAAGTTAGGATACGTTCTTTCAATCTGCTTTTCTCACAGATTCTCCGTGGCATCTGCTTGCTCCTCTGGAGTGTTGTGTTGACCAAGTTTGTTTGTTGATAGATTGAGACATGGTCTGATACTATGATGCGCCAGTCTATGTGACATGCCTTTTTTTCGATTTGATGGTGCGAGGGAGGTGTGATTGTGTCATATTCCATTCTAAAAATGTTTGTTTCAACAAAATTGTAGTTAAATGATCCACTTAGTCTCAGTCACAGCCATAATGTGCTCCACTTAGTCTCAGTCACAGCCATAATGTGCTCCACTTAGTCTTGATCCACTTAAGTGACCCACTTAATAAAATTGTAGTTAAGAAAGAACAAACATAGTGTGCTCCACTTAGTCTCAGTGATAAGAGCTTCCAGCATAGGAAAAGGGCCTATTATAGACAAGGGATGGTTGTAGAGAAATTTGGTTTTAAATTTTAATAATCATGGGCTTAGTTGCTAGTCAAAGTGTAAAAAAGGTGCTGGGCAATACAAACTAGTCTGCAAGACTAAGTTTTTTTAGTGGCCGGTGTTTTCTTTCTCATAAAAATCATAGTGCAAGCCAACACATAAGTATCTGCTTTGTTCTTGATATTATTATTTACTTTTTTAGAAGACATGACTTAATTGCGTATATATTGTTGCCACAGCTTGATCACTAAAAGATTTGTGCAAACTGCTAACAAGAACATTTACCAACTAATGCAGTTTAGGCTAATGAGATTAGTTCAACAATATAATTATACTTCAGTTTTAACCAGATATTGTAATTGGAAACTATGAACCATGACAGCTCTTATTTAATAAAATTATTTTGATTCTATTTCTAGAGCCAAATTTCTCAAAATGAGTTCGAAATTTCAGACCTTCTTGGTTGTAATAAATGATTTACTTATGTGACATATACTTCAGCAATATTCATTGCACTGATTATTGTTTCACACTGTGAAATGTAACAGTGAGCCATGAAATTCCTATGCTGCCCCCATGTTGAGAAGAATAAACTGAATTCTGGTCACTGCATTTGTTTGCAATTCTTGGATCTTTTTGGACAATTGGTCATTTTTAAGTTTTAGCTCCTACTTTTTTTCCGTTTGCATTATAAGGCTATAGGCAAACATTGCGGTAATTATTGCAAATATATCTATACCTACTGAGGCTTTTATCCTTATTTGCCTTGTTATCAATGTTAAAGTATATGGTAGTTTGAGGAATAATATGCTAGGATTAATTTATATCGTAGTCTTCCTTATCTATAGATCCCACCACACCTTGTACCCTAACAATCAAGATGGCACCAATCATACTTGCACTGCTGAAATTATTTTGTTTTTTTTAATTCTTACTTGATAAGTTGATATCCCCAACGTTTCACACTCATTTGATGACATAACCTGTCAATCACCTTATCAAAATTCAGTAAAATAGAATTGAATGACCCTCAAAAATTTCAATCTTACTTCAAGTTCAAAGGTGATAGGTTTTGAGCATTTAAACTAAATGATCTATCTTTCTGTTTGCCAGGATATGTGAAATCTGTAGCTCCACCGCATGCAATGTGGTAGGTCTTGGTGATTCAGAATCCGTTGAGCAATGGAATGAATCGAACAGCACAGCACCTGCGCAAGCACCACCAGCTGAAACTCAGAGATTTTGGCAAGGGCATCGGTTCCTGAACTTTCTTCTTGCTTGCATGGTTTTTGCCTTTGCCATCTCATGGCTCTTTCATTTCAACGTCCCGGGCTAAGTTTTGAAACACATGGTCCTCAATAAAAGCTCCTATGCCATTAGTACACACCTGTGGGTTAGATTCAGCAAATCTAAAGAACTGGCTGAGGTGAAGAAAGTTATGAAGTGGTACAAAAATATTGGACGGGGCATGTTGATCTTAACTCTATCAATGGCAGCCTTTCATAACGATCAAGCTTCCATTAGACAAGAAGCTGGAAGGAC
This sequence comes from Oryza coarctata, assembly GCA_030770085.1. NCBI lineage: Eukaryota > Viridiplantae > Streptophyta > Magnoliopsida > Poales > Poaceae > Oryza > Oryza coarctata. Next base: position 16,375,725 of record CM061471.1, read on the forward strand.
AATTTCCTCCCGTTTCCCTTGTCTGGGTGGAGATGAAAACAAAGAATGGAAAATGTGTTTGTTCCATCAGTAGTGCTATCTGTTTGCAGGAAGAGATTGTGCTGTAGCCATTCCCTAGCTTCTCAGGCAATTAATTTTTTTATTCTGCTGATTTTGTAGAATTGTTATCTTCCCAGGAGAGAATTGTGCTTAGTTCGTAAGCATGTCGCCAGAAAGAATAAACAATGTTGTGAAGTTCCTGGTCTGGTCGCCGCCATGAAATTGTCGATTTTGTGGAAATAATCCTGTAATGGTCCTGTCGATGTTTGTGATTTTGTATGTGTTTGGTTGATTGTTGGATGGAGTACCACTTTTGGTTGGATGCAGAGATGTACTACAGTTTTTTTATTATTTTTTGAGGGGAAGAGGTGATCGCCGCCAAACCTCGTGAGAAAGGTCCGATCAGACTGAGCGAAGGTCCAATCGGAGAGAGACGGTGGCTCGGTCACGTAAAGAACTGAGAGATCTGTTTAACTTTAATGTAGGTCCTTAAGAACATGATAGTTAATTTGACAAAAGTGAGGTAAACGGGTTAGTCGGACGATGGTTTGATGCGAGCTCTCGTTATCGGTTAGTCGTCGATAGGATCAAGTTGGTCATCGATCGTGTCCTAATGACTTCTGCTATTGACTGGTCATCGATAGAGATTGAAACGCTCTTCTATCGGCTCGACGGATGTGATGGCTCCGGATATAGCGAAAGCGAGATCCTGATCCATCAGTCATAGAACCAACAGGGACAGAAAGTTTTTCAAATAATAGTAAAGCATGCGGGATCCCTCCTAATTACTAACAGAAACTATAGCGCTTAAGCATCGGTTGAACAACCGATAGAGACGTGAGAGATATACGTGTGAAACGGATTTGAGAAACTATTGACTAAAAAGTCGATGACACTTCGTGACATTTGACTTGCGGAGCAAGCCTTAATCCCCCACGAAGCCACGAGGGCTAGCGATTGTATTTACCAAAACTTTATCCAAGCCCATTCTAACTAGTATCATTTGATCAATCTTTTTCATTGTACTAACAGTAACATGGATATATTTGACCACGAAGTGACCTGTGGCGACTAGCGGCCTAGCGGGGAAACCAATATGGTCCTTGTCGAAGCTTGTACGTACACGTAGTACAATCTTGAGACGCGAGACTGGAACTCCTGTGAGCGTGCGATTCTCTGCGTGTCTGGCAGAAACACGCAATAAATTGCACGATACTTGGTGAACGTACATACGACCGTTCTTCTTGAAGTTTCACCGTGCTGCAGTCGGGCCCAGATATAAATGCAAATTGGTTGCTGTAAAATATAGAAACGCTATAGCTTGATGTTGATGCAGGTTGATAGTATCGACGCGTATGATGTCTATAGCTTGTTGTTGATGCAGATTGAAAGTATTGGCGCGTATGATGAGAGCGCTTGCTGTACCACTCAGCGGCCATGTTCGTTTCTAATTGCGATAAAGATGAGAGTACATAAAAGAACTCTGCGACGGTGTTCGTTTATGATTGAGATTAAGATAAAATCAGCGTAAGTAAAAAACTATTAGCACTTAATTAATTATTTTTTAATTATTATAAACTTAAAATAGATTTATTTGATATTTTAAAATAGGTTTGTATAAAATACACCATTTATTAGTATAAAAAACGTATTAATAAAATCCACGAAAAAATATTTATCTTAATACAAGCCTGTTTCGTCCATTAGATTAAAACACATAAAAATCAGATGGTCGCTCACAGTTACTTCAAGTTCATCCTATCTTCGTCAGGCATCGTGGCCACTACCGTCTCTACTCGACGATCATCAGTGGCTCTTAAGTCTGGACCCATCCAAGTCGGTGATGCGAGAAAGCCTAACTACAAGCTCTCTGCCGTGCCATGTAATGGTTGGCACATAGTATTGATTATCCAAAATTAGGGTGCAAGCATGACGGACAAACGGGTTCTTTTTCCCGCTTATTTGTATTTCTAGTTAATTTTTATCGAAATAGGAAATTAAGTATTAAACGAGTTTTTATACAAGTAGTGGTGGGATTGTTCACTTACATCCCTACCAAAAATGGTGAAAAAATCCTGCTCCTGACTGCGATAAATATATATCATTGTATTTTCTTTACCACTGATTCACGTCTTTTTTTTACAAACAAAGAATAAAAAAATAATATGTCACCTGCTCACAGCTTTTTAGTAAACAAAGAATCTTAAAAATAACACATCGCCGTTCGTCTCCAACGACAAGGTCCGGCGCTCACCATACCTTGCACCGCCCTACAACCCCCTCCCCTCCCCTCCTTTGAAAGAGTAGGGCTCAGTGTTACCATGTTAGGAGAAGACGACTCAACAAGCTATAGGTGAAGGTGTCGGCATGTTACTGTGCTAGCCTGCTTGCTATTGGCTAGTAGGCCTATTGGGCTTATTTTGTGTTAATGTGAGGTATTAACTCCGTTGACTATTAAACTCTAACTCAAAATTTTCTATCTCCACCATCGATTCCCTAACTCACTCTCATTGCTCGAGTGATTGGCAGCGTTGAGGCTGGCTCAAGAGTAACGACAGCGCGAGCGCATAGGAGGCAAATGGCGGCAACAGTAGGCAGGCGGAGCAGTGGAGAGACGTTGGCCGCTAAGGCCTGAGGATAACTGAGGCAGTTAGTAACGACAAGGGCAAGCAGGGCCACAAAGGGAAGTGGCTGTTAGGTGCCCAAGTGCAAAGCCATGTCGAGCATGGCGATGTGATGGGCGGTGGGCCAGCAAGCAGTAGCTGTCAGTAGGGTAGGGCAGCCAATAGCAAGCCTACAAGTGGCAAGGCAACAGAAGATGGATAAAAAGGAAAAGGGGATAAGCTTGCCTGGCTTACGGTGATCTATCATGAGGATTTTTCTTTTGATGATCGCAAACCTATAATAGATCAACTACAAACATCTTATCCATCTTATCTATAGTCTACTAATCAATATTTACTTTTTGTTTTGCCGATTCTACATATATCTATCCATTCTAGCCCCTATATGTAATGTATTGCCAAAACCCTGAAACTTTATTACTTGAGTTGAGGTATTTTTCAATACCTACTCTTATATTTATACTTGTTTGTTCTATTTATACTTGTTTACAAATAGATGATGGATTGTGATTGATAGTTATTGCCATGTTTAATATGGATTTGTTGAGATAATATTATCTTACAATATCGTACAATTGAGTTTTTTTTCTTTATTCTTATTGTGTACTGACTCTCACGCTAGTCCATAGGTAAATATTTTTTTTCTCCTCCGCCACTGTCTCCAACCCGGGTTGCCTCTCGACGTGGACAGCCGAGCTACACCCCGCGCATACCATCGCGCAACGGGAGACAGGCCTGTGCCCATACGTCGCCGTTCGCGGGACGTAGCGCAGGCACCGGCACCGTCACGCTTGTCTCGCGTCCGTGCCATATCGCGTGGGCGATACGCTCCAGGCCAAAAGCATGGGGGCAAGGGCGAAGGCAAAGAAGCAGGAAAGCGTCCGGCAGACCCCGGCACCGCCTCATGCCAACCAAAACCATCGGCGAGTGAGCCAATTTACGAATGAACTAGCATATGATCATATGATTAAGCTGGCCATTATGTACAGGGACAGCGACTCCGACGAACAGCGGCTAAGATTCTGATTACTGAATAGTGCCTACCGCTTGATTAGAGCACCAAACCATCCGTTCATTTCATTCGTTTATCTGTATGGTGGAAGAGCAGAAATCGACAAGGAAACCATGTGTAATGCTGCCGCTGCCGTTGTTAATCTTGTTCAGGTCGCGCCATGCAGATGGAGGTTGTTAATCCCCCCAGAGGATTCTCCTCGGGGGCGACGCGAGAAGACAAGCTCCCGGTGAAAAGCAGATGCCGCTCATGTACCACCATTGACAGCAGCGTCGGAGAGCGCGCTGTGGGCGTGATTGATGTCTTCGTCGTGCCACCCGTTCATCTGCGCGCGCTGTCGCTGAAATGATAGAAACAGACACGTCAGAAAAAAAAAGTGCAAAGTGACAGGTGCAGTAAGGACAGTTTGCCTAGATGGCTACTCCAATCAAGATCGAGGTTTTGTTTGTAAACAAGTTCAAGGTCAAGCATAGTATAGGTAAGTTGATCTAAACAGACTGATACTACGTACAGTAGGATAGAGGGAGAGGACGCTAAGAAGCTCTACAATACCCGATCAGTAGGATCCCCATGGTTTCCGTTTAACAGCTTATGGAACTCTTCCTTCAGTCTGTTGTCTTTCTCCTCCTTCAACCTGCCATCCTTTTCCCTGGTACTCAATGGAAGCAAAGGTACTCCATTTGTACGATCCGGCATTTCTGCAAAAATCACAACAAAGCTTGTTACAAAGTGTTTACCACAGAAAGCCTTGTAAAGGCGTAAGGTAACAAATATGACACAAAAATAGAACCTGAGAGTTTGTTGTCCACGAAGAATACAATTAAATTAACGGTATACCTGCATGGGAAAAGTATGTGACGAGAGGTAGTGGCCAAATAAAAAGCCAGTGAGATAAAGTTATCATACCAAGCAACAACAACATCCACGGAGTAGTGTTTGCGAGAAGCAATTATAAGAAGACTCTGAATTATAGCCATAAACCAAGCAAGGAGCTTAATAAACCTGTAACAAAAGGTCCGCCAGTTGAATTTTGGAACTCGTGAATATCCTCAGGCACAGTTAATATTCAGGGGCTCAGAACTTGATAGTGTTCAAACCAGAAAACATTGCTAAGACCATACCTTTTTGAGCCATATTTGTAGTATGTTCGAACAAAAACAAGAGTGAAAATCATGTGAGATGAAAATATCAGATCACCACAGCCAAAAAGTACTCCACGAGGAACTGCAATAATAATAATAATAATAATAATAATAATAATTCTGTGTGATCAGGCAAAATTCATTGCAGTCGTCAAACCAACAAAAGAGACTTACAGTTAATCAGGAGCACTTCAAATACATTGTTGGGTGGTAGAAGAGTAGCCAACTTTGAGCCCTATAAAGGTAAAATCTTCGAATCAGTGCAAAAATGAGTAATTGACAGGTTTACAGGTTTTCACAACTCCAAATGCAGAGCAACAATGTACGTAGAATTTTTGGCTAAAACTGAAAAAGGCACCTCACGACAATGGTAGTTTGGACCTGGAAGCTGGGTGGAATAGAATGTAATGATCCTTAAAACCTGCGAAGCCTGGAGAAGAAATATTCAGTTATTTTCCAGTGGCATGCATAAATATTATACCAATGGAAAAATAGGAAGAATGCACTCACAACTAAAAAAGCTAGCACCCGGCGCCAGATTAGGACAGTGTAGAATCGTTTGCTATGATAAATAAAAGGATGAAAAGTCCACTGCACATAAAGATACTTGTGAGACCCAGCTTGATAAGTAGCAGTATAAAAAAGGAATCACATAAATGCGTGAAAGGAAGAACAACTTCAATATGTCATGACCATGAATATGACCAACTTGTCCTCTCAACAGAGAATGATAATAATAATAATAATAATTATAATTATTATTATTATTATTATTATTATTATTATTATTATTATTATTACTACTATTACTATTACTATTATTATTATTATTATTAATTTATTTACGCTTAGGTATTGAGATCTGAATGGTCTAGTTTTTCTTGGTTATACAAATTATCGGCTATCAACTAAACAAACAGAAATAAACATATGAAAATGCATGCATATAACCTGAGTAACAGTAGTCATGATAAGTATGTCCTAGAGTACAAAAAGACATACCAAAACAAAGGAGACGAAGATGGAAGCAAATATGCTCTCACTTAGGTAACCTCTGTCTTGCCCAAGCTCCTAAAAACAAAGGTAATAATGGCTGTTGTATATTTGTAGAAAATTAATCGATAGCTAAAAGGATAAGTGATTTACTTACCGGAAGGGCCATAAATCCAAGGTCCTGCAGAAGTGGACCAGGTCGATGCAAGTAATGCACTCCTCGAGCAGCCAGCCCATGAATATACTAATTATAGGGAAAATATTGTATGAATCTCCAAAGTAATCCATTAATCAACTGACAAACACAAAATAATAAGTAATCCTATATAACTAAATGCAGAAAAATGAGAACTGAATACAGAAATTTTCCATCACGCCAAAAAAGGAAACGTATGAATAAACAGAAAACAATATTGATATGTCAGAACTATGTTCTAAAACTGCGTGAACTTGTTGACTGAGATTTCAACTGTGATGCTGCGAGTGTACAAGTCACAAGACTTGTGCACACCAGAAATATTCTGCTTAGTGATCAGAGAGACAGCACACATTTTTTTTTAGATAATGGAATTCATTCCGGCCTTTGCTTCAAAGAAGCTACAGCCAATCATTACAGCGTTTGCAGATCAACCGCAAATTACAAATCACATCTTAATGGATAAAAAGAAAACTAATTAGAACACCAGCCTAAAGACAGAGAGACAGCACACATATATCCCTGAATCATAAAACACACTAATGTCAAAGTAATATAGGCATCAGAGATTGGATCAGGGAGTGGTGGATCAGATGATACTGTCTTCTATCAGAGAGACTGTATTACAACCCAAAAAAAGTTGGATTGAGTAGTATTAAAATATAGTTCTCATGAACTTTTATTGTGGTAGATGAAGCTCACTGCACCAAGAATGGTGCCATGTTTTTTTTATGTATGCCAATTACTTGTGTGGATAGGTAACTCCTTTGGAAGGTCAATTCACAGTTGAAAATAGAGAAAGAGACGACCTTGACCTTAGCACAAATGTCATACAAGACATACAGTAAGAGCATCTCATTTAATAAAGGTCTGACTCGAGTATACCTATGCAGTTTGTCAACAGACCAGCAAAATTTGATAACACTAAAGAGAGTTTGGAGAAAACAATAGTAGTCACAGCAAAACACCAAGGAAAATTGACATAGTAATAATATTCTTTCCATGCATGACAATAGGCTAAATTCAATTTTGAAAAACAAGACAATAAGGATATATTTAACATGTCTCAGAAAGGAAGACAATTAAAAAAGTATCAATCGACACAGAAGGCGACAATTCACCTCTACAACGCGACATATACCACATAATAGTGCGATACTAGCTAGACAAACATTTGAACAAAGTGTTTACCCGCTCAATTTTCTTATACTGCTCACGGCCAGTGAATTATTCATGCCATGCATACAGCAGGGCTGTTCCTCAGAGGTGTGCCATATTATATCATTCTATTGCAATTTCAAAACCAAAAAGGCAATCTGTGTCCAGGGCATCGTTCCTTGAAAGGGCAGCCCTGAGTCCCTAATCAATAACACAGACTACAGCGAATGCACTCCATTATACAACACAGAACACTTATAAATGTTTGACTGACTACAAATTTAGTATAGCTATTTAAGGTCTCGCCTATAGCAATAAAAAAACCAAAGGCTAATCACATGGCTACTAAAAACCCTAAAAAAGGCAACAGGGGGCAAATTTGGCAACCTCTCATTAACACGACATTAAAATTCTGTAACACATTCCACTACCAATAACCACAGCACGCGCGAAATCAGTAATTCCACGCACACGACCGGAAACTAGAAGTAACAAACTGACGAGCTCACCTGAAACACAACTCCGGCGAGGAGCAGTCCCCACTTCTCGCGCAGAAGCGAGAGCTCCACCCACGTCTCCGTGGTCACCTTCCTCCATACCTGCACAACCAAAAAAAACAAAGAAAATGCAAATTCACACGACGCGATCAACAAAAACCACACTGAAGCACCGGAAGAAAATCATCGCCCAAAATCGGATCGAAAAAGGAAGACCTTGGAAGCCTCCCGCGCTATGTAAGACGTCATGGCCGCACCCCGTGCGACCCCTGATCCCACCCCGACCGCTGCAGCTCCTACTGGGCGACGCGATCACGTCCATGCTCCGATCCGCACATCACGCCTCGGCCCGCCGCATCCCCGCGCGGGATCGCCGCTCGCCCGACCCCGTAGTAAGACAACTCCGCAAACCAGAGAAGCGGAGGAACGGTTTCCGCCAATCTGGCTCCGCTCCGGCACCGGTGGGGGTCGGGGGAAGAGGGATAAAGGAAGCTAGCTTCCTCTGGGTTCCTACCCCGCGGCGGCCACGCGGAAGCGACGCGGGTACGGACGGGCGGCGGCAGTCGGCGTGAGCACCGAGAGAGACTTGGACTTCGGAGAGAGTTGTGGAGTTGTGGAGAGAGATCGAGAAAACGAGAAAGGAGGGCGATGGATGGTGAAAATATGGGAGAGATGAGGAGTTTTATGAAAAAAAAAGGCTTGAGGGGTGTGGTGGGGGGGCGGCGTGATGGAGCACGAAGGTCGTGGGGGGTTTTTAACTGAGGTGAGCCTTTTTGGCAGGAGGCCGTTTGATCTGGAGGACGCGAAGCAAAAACACATGACTTCGTGCAAAAAGTTACCTTCAGCTTCCCATCCATCCGGATCCGGACATCCTCATGTGTCTCGTTAAGATTCTTAATTTACTGAATTTAAAGATAAACACTCTCGTAGCTTGTACTTTCATCTATAAGAATACTATTGGTTGCGCGACCGCTACGGCTTACGATCGGAGACTGATGAATGAAGGGGAAAAAACAGATTTGTGGTTTTATACCTCTTTTCCAGCGGTTCAAAAACTAGGACTTCAAAATAGAAAATAATAAATACATATATCATCTAATTATTATATTATTAAAATAGCTCAAAAGGTAACCGTACTTAGATGGTTTAAATTAGAGTAAAATTTATATAACCTTAGGTATTAAGTTTAAATTATATAAAAACACATCACATATAAACCTAAGTATTATTGTCTTAAGATTTTATAAAAACACACCGTTAACTAATTTAATATCGTAGTACAATAAAAATAATTAACTAGCTACAATATTTGAAAAATGGATTAAAATAACTCATAAATTTTAAATATGAGTTTACAATTCATGTGTATAGCATAGAACCATTATATATCTGTGGTTTTATAAAACTTAAACCAAACTATGTAGGGGTTTGATGAAATTTACACTTTAAATTATAAGGTGATGATTAATGGATATACTTGTATACAAAATACATATGAAGTTGTGTATCAAATATTTTTTAAAATTGTTTGTATACAAATAACAATTATGTTTATGGAAATTGAAGCTGAGGGCTCTACATCAAATCCAATTCTTTAAAAAAAGATTTTATGGTAGGATTATAATTACAATTGTACCTATTGGAAATTTCTGAGCTAAAACATTGTGTATCAAATGTAATTCAACCATTTAAATATAGTTTCATACACAATTGTGTAGGAAAAACCCTTAATTCAACATTAAGTTATAAATTTTAAATGTTTTTAAGATAATTATAAAATTTATATATAGTTGCGGCTTATAAGTTGGCGAGCTGCCAAACATGCCCTTCAATTTCTTGACCACGGCGTTCCATTGCTCGTGCCGTATACCGTATTTTCACGCATCTGTAATGGTACTACTCAGTAATGGAATTACGAAATGAAACACAAGCCCAAAAAACAAAGCTTTCGTCAGACCTTTCGAAATATACTAGTAAAGGATTCAGATGCAACTCTCCGGGTCTAGTGGAGTCGGCGGTTGCACGAGGCCCCACGGCGTTTTGTAGATAGAGTTCCAGATCAAATACCCCGTCCTAGTTGCTGATACCGACCCATGCGACGGAGTGGCCGGATCATGCTACGTGACAAGTCAGTGCTACCTTCTCACAAAGAGACAGATTCGTGCATACCGTATCTGCCACATGCAGTGATGCAGAGCGAAGGCCATCGATACTGTATCTCCTAGCAGCTTAGCAGACTGATCAGTGCTCAGTGATACCTCTACTTGTGACTTACACTAGTACTAGTGTACATCGAAAAAAGCTTACTAATAATTCTTGAAATTATTGGTGATTTAGTACTAATTATTTTCTTTTGTTATGGAGGCACGGAGCTTAATTAGTCTGCACGGAAGTGATGAGTTGCTTGCAGTACATATAACTGAACACGCATTTGTTGACTTTAAGCAATGGATCACTTGAGCGCATGATCGGCTAGTTTTGCAACATGCAGATGCAAGGCTATGGGCTATATGTGGCGTGAGAGTGCATGTTCGATGGTTGCAACGGCTTTTACGTGGGGTGTGATGGGCAATTTGCACGGCACGATGAGATGCTTATGTTCGACGGTTTAATCAAGGATTATACAAACGGAGAGATGTGTGTATTGATTAATTGTTTCGTTTCTGGGGTATAAAGACCACTAGGAATCTTGGATCTCTCGCAAAAACAAGTGACATGTTAGGTTGTTCTGTGACATGTTAGCGTCCAGTGGAAATTCAGCTGTGACAATCAAGATAAAGGTAGTTTGGTCAAAATTCTAAATGCCAGAGTTAACCATGTGATGTTGAAATATTGATGCCGTGGCAAAAAGTCAACTTTGACTGGTGCCAACAACCGCTGGCGGCCAGGCCCTCCCGATCTCCTATGTTGCCAATTACTAGTACCATGTAATTAGTCGATGGTTCTATTAGTTCGTCAACAAGGACAAAACTGCAATAATGAAATTTCTTGAGCTTGTTTGCGCAATAATCCCAGCATGTTTTTTTGCTAGAAGTCCAACAGGTTTTAAGCTTTGACCTGTCAGAGGCTACCGTGTCCGCTTGTATTTGCATTATGTTAGTTGTTAGTATTTGTTTCAGCATTGGCCAGGCTGAGATCACAAGCCATAAGACTATAAGCATGTGTTTAGTTAAGAGGATGGGATGAATCGAGCATATTTAGTTTAGAGATAGATGGAATGGGATGGTATCTAAGGCCTTATTTGATTAATCTCTCCTATAAGAAAATTTAGAAGGAATTTATTCCACACCTATTGTGGTGTGAAATTATTACTGTTTAATCCCTAAATCCTCGTATTAGAGATTATATGAATAAGAAATAACCTGAAAGAAAATATTTCTCTAAGATTCGGATTATTCTTGTCGCTCAAAAATTGACGCTCAATCTAATCTTTTTTTCTCAATTATATGTGAGCCATCTTTTAAAAAACAAAACCATCTAGATAACTGACACCATCTTATCCAAAAACATAGATAAATCTAACACATCCCACCTCCCCCGAACCACAAACACATGCTAAGAGAGTGCAGAGGTGCAGAGTGCAAAATGCCCCGATAACACGCCACACTGCTTCAAACAGAATAAGCATCATGTACTTTAGATCATTCGCTATTGAACATGTGTAATAAATTGAAGCATGAGAAAAAGGCATAAGAAAATCGTTCTTGATGTTACGATGACAATGAAATGTAATTGGATGAAAGGGAAAAGGAAAATAGAAAGAAGCAATAGGTCAGTCAGAAAGTTGTCTGCCTAATTCTAATAACCTTAGCCAGAGCCCAACGTTCCAACAAATGGCATGCTCTCCTCGCATGATAAGCTGGATTAACGCCCAAATGACAATCGAGCTATTGCCAGTTCAAATCTTATCCTGCACGACGTGATGATTTCACCGGATCCAGATTTTGCTGGTGGTGTTTTTTTCTGGCCGGTACGATAGCCCGCTTGCCACATATCTGTTGTTTGTATAGTTTGGTAAGCTACAACCTTATTACTAGTTATTACTGCTTTAAAAAATAGAGTTGGTGCCGCTGGTATGCTGTCCTCTCCATTGAAACATGGCTCACATTTGGCCACCATGCTAGCAAGAATACATGATTGCTACAGAGAGCAGAATAATACATCAGAAAATCACATACTACTAACTAATAAGATCGTTAATTTAACTCTGCAAATAGCGATGATATATCTAATTAATTTGATGAACGGATCGATCATATATACCGGGTTCTGTTGACGTAGGTCAGGATTACGGCGAAGGCATCGAGAAGGCTACGTCTGGCTCGTCGGTGACGATGGCGGCGCCGGCATGTACCGGCCCCGTGCCATCTCTTGGCACTGCTCAAAGCAAGATGTTCGCTTGATTAAACCTAAACTATTATGATTCGGTACCACGTAGATAGCTAAAAGGAGAGAATGATATTGTTTTGATATGAGATCCACATTATATATGACTACTTACAAACGCTTTAAATAAATTCTTGTTAACTAGATATATTTATAACTCAGGTTATTATTCTTTACCTCTAATTGAAGTTTAGATATAGCCTTTTTGAGTTAGTAGATGATTTTTTCTATGTAGATAAAATATTTTTTTTCATATAGCATCTTCTATAGATTTTTTTTACAAGGAAGGTTTTCTATAGATTTTTTAAAGTAAAAGCTTCTCTATAGAAAGTTTTTTTATTTAAATGAAAGCTTCTCTATAGAAATTTCTCTATTTGTATTAATGTTCAAAAGTCAAAACCTGTATAAGCACCGGTCTCTGGGAAAAAACTGACAGGAGACGTGACAAAAAAAACTATCAGGTCATGCATTAAAAAACAGATAAAATTGTGTTTTAAAAACCTGACTAGCTAATTTATGCGCGCGCCAGCGAACAGTTCCGGACATTCAGACTTTAGAGACACCGAGTCAACAAGATAATTTGCATGTTTTAGTTGAAAGTTGTACATGATTTGAGGAATTATTTGAATTCGAGTTGAAAGTTTGGAATCTAAGGTGGAAATTTCTTTCAGTCAGAGCAGAAAATCTACTAATTTTGGCCCGAAAGTTTTGGCTTTTATTGAAAGTTTGGAATCAAGGTGAAAGTTCCTTTTAATCAGAGTATAAAGTCGACTAATTTGGACTTGAAAGTTTTGGTTTTTAGTTGAAAGTTATGGAATTAAAGAAAACAACATAACCTTAGGTTTTGTTATGTAGGAGTACTTGTTTCCATGCTTTTCTTTAGACAAATTTCCAGGCCAAGTTAGGCCGCTGGACAGTAGGAGCATGTGGATTAATTCGTCCAAACAAAATTCTCTTCTCAGTAAAACACGGCCCACCTTTCACGGCCCTTGTGCTAGGGTAGCAGTACTAAAATCACATTACAGGCCCAGCTTGCCATACATTCACAGATCAGAGCAACACGACAGCCGTCCATGTCTCACAAGTCACACTGGCCATGGCTAGCACAGGCCAGAGCCCAGACGCCAGACAGGCAGCGTCGCAGTGAGGTACTCCAATACAGTAACAGTATGCTGTGCCGTGCCCGACTGGGAATGCATGACCTGACAGGAGGCGTGCGCGCGTGCATCCTCTCGTCTGTAGTGTGCTGATGTGCAGACGTGCAGTGGACCCGCACACCATGAGCCCATGACACCCACTACCGTCGTTTGGTGTTCACCGTTTTGGGTTTTCGCTCGCACGGGGTCCAACATAGAGACGACAGACAAGAACAAGCATTAACATCATACAGTACATAGAGAAACAAACGAGAGGCCCGAAAGAATACGAGAAACCTACTACTGCCAGCAGCACATTGATCAACGAGGCCTGTTCCTATTGGGCTTGGGCCTGCAGTCCTATTACAACTTCAAAATAATCACAAACGCTCTTCTTCTGTTATTAAAGAAGGAAAAACCAATCCTTAAAAAAGCCATGAAAACCCCTCAAGAAAACCTGAAAACTCTTATACTAAGTGCAATGCGCCGGCTCTTAACGTCAAGCTACTACTGCCTGCATGACTACTACATCCGATCCGAAAATGCATTTGTCCCGAAAAGCGACGTCGCTTTTATATCGATAGTTATGTACGGACGACGCTTCCAGCAAGTTAACAACGGAACAAGCCAATCCATGCAGCACGCCATACGCACTCCTCCACTCCATCGATCGCAACTTCGCAAAGGAATCGAGGATAGCCGAGGCGTGAAGCCGGCGACATGCCGTCGGCGGGTGCACAGCAGCGACCTCCGTCTCCGTGGCTTGTACTCTAGCGCCACCGTTGGCCCCGCCGGCCGGCATGCCCGCGAGGAGCCATTAATCAGCTGCGTCTTGGCAATAATATAGTGTGTTTTCTGCTGCATCAATGATCAGTCCAGCTCCGGAAATGGAAGCCATCTTTAAATAAAGGGGTGTCAGGCTCAGTGATAAGCAGATTGCTGGATGGAGCCCATCCGCGCCATGGTCCATCCATCGTTGATTGGTGCTGCTGGTTGAGCCGACTTGTTACTTGCAGTGGGAACTACAGGGTAAATTAACTTTCACCACGAAAATATTGCAACGACGTACGAGTTGCGGCAATAATTTATTCCTTTGCCACAATTTTTGGTTTCGTAGTAATAAATAAGACTCTCTTGCCACGATACACCGTTGTGGTGATGTTTCAGCAATTCGTTGCATATAAATCAGCTATCACCACGAAAAATAAACGCTGCAATAAAGAAAACTCTATTGCCACACTAATACTCATTTTTGTGGCAAATGGTGTACCATAGTACCACGATATACAATGGTTGATGTATTTTATAATTCGTTGCAAAATTAAAAAGTTCTCACGACAGAAGAATAACCGTTGCTGTATTTAAATGCTAATACCACGATTTTACGTTGTAGGGTTTGTAGACTTTAGCAATCAATTTCGTTGTGCCTATCTATTTGACTATTTGCTTTTTATCTAAGGGAATTATTATGTTTCATTCCGAATAGAAAAAAAAAAGGTTATACTCTTGCAGATCGCACAAATTCCAGACCCCAGTATTCTCTACTTCCAGCGCAGCCAACCACGCCGCCGTCGCCGCCAGCCACACGCCGATCAACTGATGCCGTCCCGGTCTTGAGCCCTGGCCTCTGTGGCTCCGCCGCTCCTTATCAGCCTCCCCCTACATTAGGATTCAGGAGTCGGCGCCCTTGCCGCCTCCGCCGCCGAGCCATGGGCCTGCAGGCTGTCGAGGCCCGGCAGCGCCTCAACCATCGCCGGCGCAAGGCCTCGCCATCGCCGTCTGTCCCATGACTAGGTGGCCTACCCTGCGACCGGTGGCCCTCAAGTCTTCGCACTTCCGCATGGCAGCTCCGCCCCTGCCCCCGCCCAGTGCCCCTTTTCTCTTGGTCTCCTTGAGTTGGATTTGCTTTGCATCAGAAGTTAGAACTGAAATTAAATTTGTTGCTTTTTTCTTTGTTTGAGTTTCTATGGTGATTGTGGTGTTGAATCGTTCCCTCACCAGGATGTGAAATTTGGAGGGGTGAGATCTGCAGACAACCCCTTAATCAGGTTAATGCCTGAACTGAATTACTACTCATCTGATCTATATGGTATTATGGTCAACTTACTAGACAATTCAGGCTTTTGAATGTTACTTGACCACACATTTTTATTGAACTGTTCTCATTTTTAGTCACAAATAAATATTGAATGTTGTTCAGCTATGATAGCTAGTAAAAATTCCAAGATTTTCCAAATGAAGCCTCAGAAAAATGCAACGTCTCCAATCTGTGTGAAGAAACATACGTGAATTAAGTTGTACAGTAACAAGTTGTTCCTTCAGCACAGTTTAGCAAATTCATTAAAGAGGACAGAAGAGTTTGAACCTGTAGCACTGACAGGTACAGAATAGATCGCTAACCAAATCTTTCCATATAGAAAATCAGAACACTTCTGAATCTGCAAGTAAGATCTGTAGATCTGATATTCTGGAATTTCCACGTGTCTTGTCTAGTAGATTTAATTAGCTTACAACTTGTAACTCTAAGGCAATATGGCCATACCTTCCAGTCCATTATATTTCTGGACAGCGATGTCAATCCAACCAAGATTAAGGTAAATCATGTTAATGTACTGCTGCTACGAAATGACCTGAAAATTTATAAAGAATGACGTGCTTCATGTTAAATGTACTGCAGGGGCGATGATTCTTGTGCTATTGCCCCACAGGGGACGAGTTGCTGTCACCGCTAGCATTGATTGAGCCGATCACTGCACTGCTTCTATGCTCTTCCTATCTTTTATTCATTTCGGGATTTTACAATAACATGGAACAATGCAAACAAATTTCTTGGTTGTCAAAATAACAAAGAGCTGACTTCGAAGGGGAGTAATGATGAACGATAGTGCACATTATGTTTCGTTTCTGTATGGTGGCTCAGTTGTTTGTTAATAAAGAATTTAAACTTTTTCCTCCACTGTTTTACTCTCCAGGATGGATAATTAGAGTGCGGCTGAGTTCAATGGATTAGTTGACTGAATCAAGTCTCGAAGAAGTGATCCTTGCAACACAAACAATATTCATGGGGATGATAAGACTATTAATTTTAGAGCAATTGTTGTATCCATTGTGGCGTTCACTATGGAAAAAAAATGTAGCTTTTAGCTTTTGTTTCAATGTATGCCACTTTTTTTTGATTATTTATTGTTTATATGTTATGTCGGATGACAATGGAATATTCTTCTTCATGTTCAAGAAATACAACAAATTTCTAATTCTACAGTAGATAATGTACGCAATAATGACCTACCGTACCTAATATTATTGCTATAATATTTTTTTGGTAGAATAAAGGTGTAGTCACATACTATTTCGTGGCCATAAGAGCTATTGCCACGGAACACTTTTTTTTTGCAACAAAAAGATAACGCCACACATGAATGTGGTGGCAATAAATATTATTGACATGGTGTAGAACTCATTCTTTTCTGCATGTTTTTTAAACTATATATTTTATATTAAAACTTTCCACATAGAAGTTGCTTTAAAATATTAAATAAATATAATTTTTAATTCTATAATAATTAAAAATCAATTAAATCATATGCTAATAGCTTTTTTTTACATGCGCTAATTTAATCTTCATTTGACTCAGATTCTATTGGCCTTAGCCATAGCAAATATATCTTATTGCAACGTTTATTTTTTGGCAATAAAAATATTTGTTACCACAAAATTAAAATTGTAGCAATAACCTAATACAACATGATTTATTATCACGGCTAGCAAGGATTTTAGAATTATAGCAATACATAGCTATTGCCACCATTTTAGCATTAATGCAATAATTTTTTTCGTGGCAAAGGTCAATTTCCTACTAGCGATCTGTCAACGGCACCTTAATTAGCTCCCGCTGGCACGTAGAGTGTCTTAGCTGCCGTTGGAGTCTGTGTTTTGATGAAGATTAAATACACTCGTAAAATAAAAAAATTGTTAGTGTATAATTAATTAAATTTTAACCACTACAAACTTAAAAATTAATTTATTTGATATTTTAAAGTAATTTTTATATAAAATGTTTTATATATCGTACTAAACGCATTATTTAACTGTTTAAAAAGTATATTAAAAAACCGAGGTTAAACAGTATATTAATCAGAAAGAACAGACCTTATTAACGTCGGCACGGCTCGCCATGTTCTGCAACAGCAAATCGAAATAAGTTAAGAACACGGAGAAACCCATGTTCGAATTGTATTGCCCCGTGCTCGAGATTACACTAGCTGACAGGTGGGCATGTGAGAGTTACAGCCATCAGCACTCGGCAGTGCTGTGGACAGTAGTGCCGCTGGACCAGCTAGGTTGTCAGTTGTGTCAAACGGTCAAACCCCATCCCGAAGAAAAGCTTAAAACAAACCCTTCTTGCACATTACGCATAGGAAAGTACATGCGTAATTACATGGATATGCTTGTAAAACTATAAACTCTAAGGACATTATAGCACAATAAAATGATTATCAGAACCATTCATACCAGCATCTCCGAGTGATTGGAATAGGCCCATGCTGCCACATGGGATAATATTCCTCCTTGGTAGCATTTCCGCCAAGCTTTATTCTCATTGTTCGCGTACTCCTCGACTTATTTGGTGAGAGCTCGAATACATTCCGACCACTCGAAATGAATTCAACGAAGCTTAGCCTCCACTAGGACGATCCCTTCACTGGTCACTTGCTCAATAACTTGAGATGTATCAAACTTAGGTTAGATTATGTTTATAAAAAACCGAGGCATGTCTTAGTAGAATAGGAGGTACGGTGCTAATGTAATTCCCCTTACAGTTTCATTCAATAATCTACTCCCTACATTCGGATTTGATCAGCGTATTTAGGCCCTCTTTGTTCAGTCTTAGTTTTATTGACTTAAACTTTTAAGCTAATATTTTGGTTTATATGTTTTATAAGTCAGTAGCTTTGAAGCATTAAGTTATGGCTTCATATTAAAAAAAAGCTAAGCATCCGATTTTTTTTATTCAACCTCCTTGCATGCGAACGGAAAAGCCATCGACTCTTGCATGCGAAATTAACTCTGCTGCAAAACCGAATAGTCGTTGGTATGGGAACGAATTAAATCTTCATGCAAATTGGGTAATGCGGTGATCAATTTTGAACTTTTGGTTTTGCTCAAGACGTTGATCAATCCTGAACGGAGGGAGTAATTCGAAGATCCAAAAGAAAGCAAAGCCATGGAAGGAGATATAAATATCGTTTACCCCCTATGCCACTCTCGTAGATATTTTTTGGTAACCAAGGATAACAGTGTGGACCCCTGCAGGGTCCTCAAAGGGAAAGGCACCAGAGTTAATTAACTGGTTGTCTTACTAGATCCTAGCTGTCCCTCTGCGGACAGTGGTTGTGTTTGAGTGTTTGTGTATCTCGGTCTCCCTGCATCTTCCGTTTGGTCCTGACGAGGAGAAAAAAATAACCCGGCCACTACACCTGCTGGTCCAACAGCTAGCAACAGCTAACCGCTGCCCCGCAAGCCGGTGAACTGTCATCACGCCCAGATCCAGGGACATTCTCTTCTCGCTTTGTCGGCGTCTACTCGGTCGATCTACCCTACCCTGTGTCATACGCATTTGTCTCGGTTGCCGCCATCCGCCACCAACGTGATACCTGAAAATTTCATTCATACGATGAACAAAGCCATCTGTCATCTACTAATGTAGTTGCTGAACAAAGTCCAACAGATCCTCCTCCTCCAAGGTGGATACGTTTGAACAAGTTGGAAGGATCGGCCTAATAATGTATTATTCCACTGGAGAATTAGTTGCCAACAAAATATATAAGGATTAGTTACGACTTATTACGAACGTGCAAGTCGAAGCGACATTTGCGATCACTCCGGTGTTTGTTATTATACAGACGTATGTACGTACATGGTGTCGCCAAAACGGCAAGCGAATTTCACACATGCTTTCAAATTCCAGCGGATGTTGGCTATCGAGGGATTGGTTGATGAACCACACCGAGCAGAACTTCTGAACAACGCTATACTATACAATACTCTCTATTCTAAAATATAAAACGTATTTTTTACAATATTTTATAAGACAAGACGAGTATAATAAACTATCCTCTAATTTTTTTAAAAAAAATCCTCCATATTTAAGATTTCTTTTTCCTCCCTGCCATCTCGTCCCCAACGTGACGGGCAGATGGGCGCCGGTTGCCCCCCACACCGATCTATTGATTAATCGACCAGCTCGCCCTCAGGTGGGCGCAACCACCTTTCTACCGATAACGACACCCCATCCCCGTAATGCCCGGCTCGGTGCAGGCGCAGCCCACCCACACCGACGCCGGCGTGCGCGCCACCCGGACCCAGATACAAGCACAACACCGCGCGCGCCGAGCCCGATGCGGAGGTAAAAACCGGGATGGGATACCGTGCGGTTTACCCTGGCGGAAAAAGGGTCAAGATCATCGTAACACGGCCCGAGGCGAGGACGAGAGGTCTACTTTCGGGGGTCGAGTCGGTGGAACCCAAGGAGGTAAGGCCGCGCGTTCTCTCTTGGAAACACGCCTTTTTTGCGGCGACCGATGGGTGCGCCGTGCGACGCAACGCGATGGCGGATGGAAACACCGAAGCAAAAAGGGCGTGGTACGCGAAGAGACGAGAGCTTTGGGCGTTTGACCGCCGGGTCAAGAGAGGAGAGGACGCACGCAAACACAGCATAATATAAACCGAACCGGCCATGAATACGCATGCAGGGGCAGTCCAAGAGGAAGCAGGGATGACATGATCCATCCAAAAATGCTTTTATGGCGGGCATTGGAGCGGAGCAGGGGCTCTCCTGCCAAATCTCTTCAAGGCCATTAAAACGGTAGAGCTAGTATGACGGACGGACTGATGGTGATGGCTCCAGCTGCTGAGCCACCCATTCCAGCTGGACCAACGCTGGATCTGGCGAACGAGCTAGCCAAGCCTGGGACTTTCTTAGGAGAACCGTAGCGGAGTGGACACCGGAGATGCAGTCAGATGCCATCCCACAGCTAAGCAGATTGCTAGGCTGTTGGTTGCCCGACAAACCGTTCATCCACTACTTTCTAGGCGTACACCACTCTATAATCATGTATTTTCCACAAGAGTTTCGTAAGACAGTATTAAGCAATAAAATGCCATCATTCATTTATCATTACAGCTGTTGTTTAACAACACCCAGCCCAACTTTGCTGCTGCGGCGGATAAACAACGAACTACTTACTACACACCCCTATTAAGAATCTTATTGTGCCTAACCAAAACAAAAGGCTAGGGCACCTACGAGCTAGTACAGTTAAAATGGCAATTAAATCCATAGTTGCTTTTTTTTCTTCATAAACGAACGCCCTTATTCATGGAGCCCACGGCAAGCTTCTATCGCAAGTAAAAGAATGCAAAAAGGAGGGGGAGGAAGGAGAGACCTTAGCTGGGCGTGCGCTGGTACACTTCTTGGCAAACACCCAAAGCAAGCAAAGCCATGGATGTAGAAATGGGTTATATATTGGCACCACAGGATGGTCCGATCCATAAACCAATTTGATATCTTGTCACTTTGCAAGCTGCAGACAGCGAACATTTCTCTCTCGGTCTCCAAAAGTACCAACTTATTATTATTCCTTCCAGAACACTTCGCCAAACCACCAAACTGAAGGCATGGATTTCTTCTCCGTTCGTCGTCTCCATCTCCGCCGCTTGCCGTCCACACCAAAAAACCAATATATTATCAATCAGATACACCAAACGCCGATGCTACTCTGCCGCCTACTACCTCTTTGGCTAACACTACCACCAAACAGACAAAGTACTGTTACTAATTTTAATTAATAAGATTAAACTTGACGCAAAGCCAGAAGAAGGGGGCCGCCGAAATCTTGGTGGGTCATCCTTCGTCTGCTCCGGCCGACACAAAGTTCACGAACTGCGGCAGAGAGCCGGCGCCGGCGACGGCACGGCGGGAGCCGCACGCCGCTTCTGGCTCGCCAGCATGGCGTTGCTCCGGCTAATCAAAGCATCTGCGTGTAAATAACAGGACATAAGCTTTGCTTGTCATTTTTGTTTGGGAAAGAATTTCGGAATCCGCGAGGCTTACCGTGATCAAGAACGAAACCACCGGGGTAGCAAGGCTGGGCGCCGAGGTTTAGATTGAGAGCTTGCACGACACGGGCGGGGACAAGAACAGTCGAGCAGCCTGCAAGTCACGGAAAACACCGAGGGTAAGAATATTGAGCAAAAGAACAGGGGAATCCGCCAGCAAAAGAAACGGCCAAAATGGCGCTTGCGAGACTTACCTGACTTCTTCTTGAGTTCCGCCGGAGCGCCGGCCGGGCGAGGGAGAAAGACGCCGGTGCCGTTGCGCTCGCGCTTGGCGCCGGGAGGGTTGAGGAAGACGGCGCGCATGCCGCCGTCGCCTCCGCCGACTGCGGGTGCCGGCGCGTGCTGCTGCTTC
Organism: Oryza coarctata; assembly: GCA_030770085.1. Taxonomy (NCBI): domain Eukaryota; kingdom Viridiplantae; phylum Streptophyta; class Magnoliopsida; order Poales; family Poaceae; genus Oryza; species Oryza coarctata. Next base: position 16,397,378 of record CM061471.1, read on the forward strand.
TGCAAGGGAGGCCACGCCGCAGGGCTCATGTCGATAGGCGCGGCGGAGACTCCGCATCCGGCGGTTTTCGCCGCTGCGTTCTGACGCGCGCCCCACGCGGCGGCCACAGCGAGATGCCGATCCCTCTGCATCTTGAGCAGCACCTGCTGCTTGAGGAGAAGAAACTACAACCAGAAGCAAGAAAAATGTCAGCGAGAGGAACAACCACATAAAGGCACGGTGCAACTAAATAATCTCGGCAAGAAGACAGTACCTGGGCAACTTGAATCTGGCGCTGGGTAAGTAAGTGAGCGAGCGGATGATAGAAGGCTGCGGCTGGGACCTTGGTTGCCGGGGGAGCCACGGGAGGCGGCGGGGGCGAACCCTTGCGCGCCGGAGCGGCAAAGCCACCTTGGGCGCGGAATCCGAAGGGATTGTTTGGCACCGGTATGCTGTTGGTGAAACGCATGCGCGCCACCTGACCGGCCGGCTCATAGAGCATGTCCCACGGGTCCGCTGGCTTCTGCTCCATCGGCGACGACGACGGCGAGCTCACCTGAGACACCCCACCGTTCGGGCTCTCCTGGCCGGACTTGGGCAGCCCGCACAGCGTTGACTGAGGCGAACCAACCGTCACCTCCGCCTGCATACCAAAAACCAATAAGAAACACCGACATACGGATGCACACCACCCTTGGAAAGAGCCAAGAAAAAATCAAACCACCTTGAGAGGGGGGTCGCGGTCGCCGTCGTCACCAAGAAGCCCCGCGAGGTGGCGAGACAGGCCGGCAGAGCAACTCTCCTCGTCGCTGCTCTCGCTCCTCGCGGCAACCGCCGCCTTCTCCTCCTCGGAGAAGAAGTCGTCGTCAAGAAACTCATCCGGCAGCCAGAACTCCTCGCCGCCGTCGGACAACTCCGCCGCCATTCCCTCCAACTCTCCAGAACAATCCTCACCTCCCGCAGAGTTATGGCGTCCCGGTTTGGTGGGCGAGAACCTGCCAGCCCGAGGACGAGAATTACTGACAGCGTCGACCGTACGGGCAGATGACACTAACAGCTATCCGGCCGGCCCCCCACACAGGAGGTGGCGGAGGCGGGCGGAGAACGAAAGGCAACAAGCCGAGCGCGACGCAAGCGGAGGCGAGAAGAGAGGTTATCGCCGAAAAAAGGCGGACGGAGGAGATGGGAGAGTGGGAATGTCGCTGGACGGCGGCCCGTGAGTCGAAATGCTGCTCGGCCTCGTCGCAATGGGGGCTATAAAAGAGGCGAGCGAGAGGAGAGAGAAATAGGCGAATAAAGATATCTCGCTAAATCTTTCTTCGCGTTAATCAAACTGTTCAAATCAAATATTTTTTTGAGTGGTGTGCAAGTGGGAGTTGAGTGACGGCGGGTGAACCGCCGCGCCCTAAATTCCTCTCCCCTGTTCAGCGTCAGCGAGGGGATTTCGAGTACTTTTGCGCGTATTTTTTGGGCCGTGCAATACAAGACCGAGCGAGTTATTATGGGGGTACGTAGCAGTGGTACGAACTCGTCTTGGATCTAATCCTATATTTTGCCGGATCTTTGTGTGCGAGGGGCGTCGTGTCAAGCGCATTTCATCCACTACACCGATTGACACGGTGGTTCAACTGATTTTAGAGAACACACCACCCAAATGGAGCAGAAGGAAACTCCCTCTACATCGGAGACGCCCACTCTACCTTGGCCGCTGTACGCACCTCTCGTAAATCCCAGCTGTGAAGATTTCTCACTGAACGGCATATTCACTGCGTGTTTCAAGCGTACCTAGCGAGATTATTATTGCTCCATTGAATGCACGCCACGTTGGCGCGAGTAAAGGAAAGGGTGCGTGTCATACGGTCACGAGAATTGCATATTGTCAGGACGATTTTTTTTACAGCGCATTAAAGTTGTGAGCGCTTTAAAGCGGGGCGTTTTCGTACGGTGAGTGGAAAAGAGAAAGGGGCGGGATATGATGTGTGGGTGGTGTCGGGCACATGCCACGTAGTAGCAGTAGGCAAATTGCTGCGCCCCGTAACGCACTGCCCCGTTGCGTTTGCACATCGCCCCGATAACCCGCAATAAATCGAGTAAAAAGTGGTGAAACTGAACCCGCCGACCCGTTCGGCGATGAGCCAGATGAAACGACGCCGACGAACTGCTGCCTCAGTGACTGACCGCGGGACCCACCCGTGGCGCGACGTGAGTTTTATTTCGGGGGAGTTTTGCGTGCAAGCGCCTGCCGTTTCGAAATTTTCTTATTTTTTATTTGAATTGAAGCTTTGCCTTTAAATCATGTACTGGTACTCCTACTGATCGAACTGTAGCACGTTTTCCAGTGGCGTGCCAGAATCCCTTCCGTGGAAGTGGTGGCAGTGCGGATAAGGGCGAGGCAGGCAAACGGCAAACCGCTGCCATGTAGCCCACCTGTCTCCCTCCTCCTGGCCCACATGTCAGTGTGCCGCTCACAGGTCGTGGGTCCCGCCGAGGAGAGCGGCCTCTCGGATTCCTGTGAATCTCCGCGCGCCTGGCTGACGCGCGCCACGCCGGAGATTCCCGATACCGTTTGGCGCCCACGCCCCTGTCGCACGGGCCCCGCACGACACACGCCCTCCCTCTCCGTCAATTACAACGGCGGTGCGGTTGTCGCGGTCGTGGGGGCCACGGTAACCGCTGTGGCCGACGTGGTGGGGCCCTTTGGTTCTGTGACCTCGTCGAAACCATCGTACCCTGAGTTTTTTCGCGTTCTTTTCTTTCAATTTTTTACGTTTGAAAAAAACAGTTTTAGTGCTTTTTTGCGGATAAATCCTTTACTATGAGTACTGTACATGCTAGAGTTCAAGAAAAAGAGTTTGCTGCGTAGGCCGCGGTTATTTATCGTGTCCAACGAAATTCGGGAGGCCACGGAAAAAATTACGCTAGTGTTTGCTCCTCTTTTTTCCAGTGTTTACGCATTTTTCTCAGGTACTTTTTTTTTCTTTTTTTTTCTCCCGGAGTCTTGTGTTCTCCGGATCAGAAAGGTCAGGCGTTGAGGCGGTGGACGTGGTTTGTGGGGACGTGCTCACCCACCAGAAGATGACTGCTTTCACCTGGCGTAGAAGAAGATAAAACGAAAAAAAGAAAGATAATAAATCCAGATCGATCGATTGCATTGTTGAATAGGAAAAGAAAGCCCCGTGCGCACAGGGGAATACGATTGACATGATTTGCACCGTTGCGTGGTGCTGATGTTGCTTATGGATGATTACTGGCGATGACACGGATGATATTATTAGTGCGAGCGAAATGAAAACATAAACCGGAAGTGATGCAAGGCCGTGGTGTCTGTGTCGGGTCCCGATTGGATGAGCCCCTATTTCGTGACGTGCCTGGAGAGCGACGTGATCCTTTTGTTCAAGAACGACCGGGCGTTGCTGATTGTGGTAGTGCTTTCGCTTATCGGTACAAGTTTTTTTTTTATCGGATGGGCGCCATGGACGGCTGCCTTCTTTTTGAAAAACGAAATGTGGCGTGTGCATTGGATGCTCTCTGCTGCTTGCCGTTTGTCATGCGAGAGAGAAGTCGCAATTTTTCGAAAGGCGGTCTTGTTTCGAGTGGAAGAGAGCAGTGAGGGGCCCGAGTGTTCTTCTTCCGAGCGATTCAAGGGAGCACACAGTTCGTAAAGAGATGGACATTAGTAATAGCCTTAGTCCTTTTCCTTCCTGATTAAATGTAGATTTTTTCTCGCACGTTTTTTAACATTGTGTTTTATATGTTACTTTAAAATATTAAATTTTAATTTTTATAATAATTAAATCTCAATTAATCATACATTAATGTCTTTCTTAGTTATATTCATCTTCAATTAAAAACCAACACCACCATAGTATATAAAATTACATTACTGGCCAACCTCGTCTCTACATTGCCAATACAAGAACACAAACCAGGAGATTGGTGAAAAAACAACGATAAAGAACGTGCAAACGAAGACTCGACGGTTTGACGAGCATTTTAAACCTCGTTGGCACGAGTAGGACTGTAGGAGAGTGTTTTTTTCTCTCTTCTTTTGCCGTTTGTCTCCAGACCGGCCTGCACGCTCCCACAGCACGCGGCACGGCGGCGCGCGCAGTTTCCCTTTCTGGGCGTCGCTCCGGCCAACCTTTGCGACTCGCCTGCGCGGCTGCGCCGCCGCAGTGACACGCCCGTCGCAACAGCGCACCACTTCGGCGAAAAACACACGCTGCCTCTGCTGCTGCTTCGCGCTGCGGAGCGCCGGCTCTTGAGCCGTGTGAGATAGTAGCTGCTGCGTCTACACTGCATCTGCATGCGCGTGCCGTGCGAACGGGTCAAAAAATGCAGCAGCGCCGCTAGTGTCCATGGCTATTTTGCACGTAACTACAGTGTAATAAGTATAGTGATCCTACTAGTAGTGTGTTTTTAGATGGATAATTAGTACTGGTGGTCGAACCAAATGGACGTTGTTATGAGGGGTTTTACCGAAGAAACAGAGCTTAAAGCTCCTGCAGTTTGGTGATAGGACGATCAGAGGAGACGGAGACCGAACGGTTTTTAAGAAAACCGAGAGCATTTGCTTGGCTTGGAGCTTGTGACCGATTGACCGGGGCAGCATTCACTGAAATATCGATTTGGTTAGTTGTATTGCCGGGGCCTGCGCTGCCAGGGTGGCGTCTGCATCTCATGTCACTGCGGCTCGCGTTTGCTGCAGTTGCAGGGCCAGCTGTCCCTGGTCAAACCCAGTTTGGCGCCTTCTAGCTGGCTTTCCCGCCATTTGTGTACAGGACGGGGCTTTCCCGCGCAAATGGACGCGCGGGCTCGCCGCTCCCGGTTGCAGGGGCACGGGCTAACATGGACATGGCGCGCGTATTATCGTGTCGATGTTTTTTCCAGTTTAAAACAAACTAAGGCTCCTTTATTTATGGAAAAAATATAGAAAATTTACATAATTTTAACCCTATGTAAAAAATTCTTATGAAAATCTTTGAAATTAAGGATTAAATCATGTCATTTTAGAAATTCTAGATAAAATTTCGTTTAAATCTATCGCTCTCATCCTATTCCTATCATCACACTGTAGTTGAACCAAACGATTATTCCTATATTTTTTTTCTATATTTTACAATAACTTGTTATATATATATGTTAAAATTTTATATTTGTCTATTTCTCTATTTTTATAAAAGAAGCCTGAGGATGGATGCTCATATACTATACTCATCTATATAATATATAAACACACACTATATTCATATATTGATATTAACTAAGTAACTGAAGCCAAGTACCTGAAAAAAATACTTAGTTGTACTATGATGTATACTATTTTGAGATGGAGGGGTATTATATAATGTAAGTTACTCCCTCTATTTTATATTATAATTTATTTTAGGTTTTTAAAGTCAAATATCTTTAATTTTAATCAAGTTTATAAAATCATATAATAATGTTTTCAACCTAAAATATATACTATAAAAATATAATCTAGTGTTATAAGAGTTGATATATTTTTTATAAATTTAAATCAAACTTAAAAATATTTAACTTTAAACAAACTTAAAATAACTTATAATATAAAACGGATGTAGCAAGTGATAGTTGATAGCTTTAGAAAATAATCAAAGAAATGCTTATGAAAGTTTTTGAATAAATTATTTTTTAAACATGACACGAATAATCTACTCAATAATCCATCATTTGATTTATAAGGGCAAAATAGATAAACCGAACGTGCCCTTACTTTATGGATTACCGTTCAGAATAGATAAACCTAAGAATTGAGAGGGATGAGTACTTTCAACTCATACGTTCAACAGTGACGAGTAAATAAAAACAGTGGGAGTGCAACTTTTTTTTTTAAGAAAAGACATGAACGCAGTATAGATCAAATGGTGCTGGTATTTTCACCCAAGAAACCAAGACTCTGCATAACGCAGTTATTTGCAGTAGATTTGCCAAATATGCAATTTATGGTTCCAAATGTCGCAGACTCATAAATACGTTGAGTGTTCTTATTGAGGTACTACCCTACTGGTGATAGTACTGCTACTGCAATAGGGATAGCTAGCTCACGCCACTTGCGACTAAATTGAAGATGAATGTAACAACAGGTTGAAATGTGCCTCCGCCTTGGTTCCAACAAATGGCCGCATCTCACTTGCTAAAATAATACTGCTTTTATCGACTCCAACTATTTGTTGACCTACTACTCGTAATTTCGTGTGAAGACTCTCATCGACATTGCGAATGCAACCAAGCCTAGTAAATTGCCTTGCAAAACGTTGGAATGAACAGTTTATAGAAACGCAAAAGAATAAAGATAAACATAGCATATACTCTCAATATAAAAAAATCAACTTCTATCTATAAATCTAAATATAACCCTATTCAGTTTAATAACCAGAAATTAGTATTTTTAATATGGAGAGTGTATAGAGAAAGGAGAGCGGTTGATTTACTATAGTTTTTTTAAAACTATGATACAGACATTTTGCTTTTCTCAATTTTACAAACCAAATGATTTACGAACCCTATCTTAAAGCATAGTAGTTTTGGTCTTATTTAAAATTGCTCCGCACATCTGGCATTACAGCCCACCTGTTTCTTTAATTTTTTTCCCTCTCCCTACTCTGCTTTCCATCATAATCATCTGATCACTTCCTACCTCACAACGATGCCAGCCGGAGGAAGCCACAAGGATGCGTTTGGTTCCTTGCATTCCGTTAGCCTAACCCATCTTCCTCATTCACATTGAGTTTGGCCTTACTACAGGGATACATTTACCTGTTTAGTTATTTGCATTGATCCAACCTAGCTAGTATGAGCTTTTATTTGGTTGCTTGTATAAGAAATACAAGCTTGGAGAAATTTTTTGTTTGATTAGTTGTATAGGTTTCAGCGTGATTATCTCTTTATTAAGTTAGGTGAGGTTTCCTCTCCACAATATGATATGTAAAAATTTCAGGTTTAATTGGCTAGTAGTAGATGTAGAAACAATTTATCACATGTAATGAATAATATTGGTATTCAAAATCACTGCACATTCCATCCGTAAAATAAATGGAGCAGTACCGAGCTTTTTACAGCAAAGCCGTGAAAAAAAAAGAAAAAGGAAAAAAACAAAGGAGAGGTCTGTAGAGCTTCGTCTCCTCGTCGTCGACGAGCTGCTCCGCCGTTCAACGCCGTCGGAACGCGTCGGTGCTTGCCTCCTCCGCCGCCAGCCATTCCCCATCTCCTCTGTCACCAGCCGCTCCCACGCTCCGCCGCTCGACGCCGTCGGGACGCGTCCGTCCGTGCCTCCTCCGCCGCCGGCCGTTCCCTGCCTCCTCTGCTGCCAGCCGCTCCCACGCTCCTCCGCCGCTCGCCGGATGCTGCCGGATCTGGCCGAGCCCAAGGCGTGGAGGCGGCAGTTGGCGATGGAACGAGCGGAGCCGAAAAGGAACAACCCGGCGGCACTTGCAAGAAAAGGAGGGAAGCAGTAGTGCGCTTCTTGGCCGGATCTGATGCAGTGGAGAGCTCCTCTCGGCCAGCTCTGGTGGTAGAGAGCTCGGGCCCACAGGATCCAACCGAGCTTGAGGCGTGGCTCGGTGGTAGGAACGCGGTGGCTGCTCATCGCCATTCGTGGCTCGAGCTCGAGACGTGTTCAGCTGCACAAGACAAATAGGGGAGGAAGGTGAGGGGCTACGCATCGCCTGCATCCGCACGTGCACCAACTCGGGCCTGCCTGCATCCACGCGGAAAGTTCATCTACTCTCCAACCGTTAAGTGAGTTTTAGATAATTAATAATAAAACTGTTAAAAATTAATAATTTTATTAAGACATGCAGCATTTAGTTTTATATTTGGTGTTAGTCATCAAGAAGATTCAAAGCCTTATTTAAAAATTAATTTCCTTTTAAATCTAAAAATAAAAAAATCGTAATATCAATAAAGTTTCAAATGGTTTTTATGTCTAAGAAATAATTCTACAAGTATAGAGTATGTCCAATTTATTACTGATTGTTCTTAAAACATTAATGGCAATGTGAGCAAATCTAATGAAATCGAGAAGAAATCGGATGTATTCACATTAGAGATACATGGCACTCCGATAATGAAGCCGATCTAAATAAAGATGAACAATAAGGTGGAATTGCAATCTTTGTAATCAAGTAGCATCTCTTTGATAACTTAAAGTGATGACAACAATAACCACCACAAGCATATATGCTTCATGGCCTAAGGTAGCAAGGTATACTCCTCCAACGAATCAAGTTAGGTAGTGGATGTTAGGTGCACCAACCACATGACAAGGAGAGTAGTATGTTTATGAGTCTTTAGAATGGAGGGAATCATGATAAAATTATATTTGAAGATGATGGTAATGACAAAATAATGTTCCTCGGTAAATTGCTATCTTCAATAATCATTCCATCTTAATTGTACTCCTCATTAAATTCTTAAGGTAAAAACTTTTATCTGTTTCTCAATTATACAAAATATGATACAATTGTTTGTTTACCGACATAGACGTGACTGTTTTTACGGAGATGACTCTTCCATTGCATTCAAAGGAAAGTTAAAGGGGCTTCTATCTAGTCGATTTTGATTTAGATAAAATGAACCTGAGGCTTACTTAATTGCTAAGTCTTTTAGGGGTTGGCTTTGTCAGTGAAAACTAGCCCATATTAGGATGAGAAACTTGTCAAATCTTTTAAAAGAGGATCACATCATCGAATTTACTAATATTTTCTTTGAGAAAGATTATGTGTGTAGTGCTTGTAAGCCAAAAAAATAAATTAGAAACTCACATACTATTAAGAACATCATAACTACTTCAAGACCACTTGTATTTCTTCATATGGATTTCTTCGATCCTGTTGATTATATAAGCATCGGAGGTAACAATTACAATTTTGTTATTCTTTATGATTATTTTCATTTCATTTTTGGTGTTCTTTGTTAATGACAAAAGTAAAACTCAAGACACCTTTAAGTGATTTATAAGATAAGATCAAAATGAGTATGAGCTCACTATCAAAAGTTTGTGGAGTAATAATGGTTCGGAGTTTAAGAGCACTCAAATCGATATATTCTTTGGTAAAGAGGGCATCAAATACGAATTCTTTGCCACATATGATCCACGTCAAAATGGCATCGTTGAGAGGAAGAATCGTACGCTCATTGAGGCGGCAAGAATAATGCTTGATGAGTACAAGATGTCAAATATATTTTGGGTGGAAGTCGTGAACACCATATGCCATGTCATTAATCGTCTCTATCTCTATCTCCACAAGTTATTGAACAAGATATCATATGAACTTTTGAGCGATAAAAAGTATAATATCTCTTACTTTCATGTCTTTGGGAAGCAAGTGTTTTATTTTAAGTAAGAGGTCTTGTTCATCGAAGTTCGCATTTAAGTTGGATGAGAGATTCTTACTCTGTTACGAATCAAATAAACATGCATATTGTGCTTTCAATAAAACTTTCGGTATTGTTGAAACCATTAGGAATATGACACTTGATGAATCTAATAGCTCTCGAGGAGAGCAAGTTGTGGTTCATGTTGTAGAAGATGTGAATCCTAGCAAGGCAATTAGAAACAAGACGATAGGGGAGGTTAGATTGCTTGAAGTTCATAATGAGCAATTGATCTACTGAAGTCAACCTCCCCAATTCAAATCATCATGAACATGAAGATGTGCCACTGACACAAGTGGATGGGATAGATGCCAAGAGCACTCAAGAGCAAAGAGATACCGCGTAAGCTCAAGTCCCTTCAATGCACCATCTAAGAATATATCAAACGGTTTAAAGAGATCACCCCACAGATAATATACTTAGAGATATCCAAAATAGGGTAACCAATCACTCTCAGGTTTCTAGCTTTTGCAAAAACTACTATTTTATCTCGTCTTTGGAACTAATTAGGGTGGAGGAAGCTCTTGTTGATTCAGATTTGATGATGGCTATACAAGAAGAATTAAACAAGTTCACTCAAAATAAAGTATGGTCATTAGTGAAGAGACCTAAGCAAAATGTTATCGACACCAAATGGATCTTCCACAACAAACAAGACAAGAATGGAGTGTTAACTCACAAATAAGGGTTTACCAATGTCAAGGGTCTAAACATTAGTGAAACCTTTACGACGGTTGGTCGCCTAGAGTCCATTCATGTTCATTTAACCTATGACACTAGCCATGATTTCAGGCTATATCAAATAAACGTCAAGAGTGCTTGGGCCAATTCGGAGTTGGTGTTTGTGAAGCAACTACCCGACTTTGAATACCCAAAATATCCAAATCACATGTACAAGCTTCATGAGATACTCTATGGACTTAAGTAAGCTCCTAGGGTATGGTATGAATGACTTCACGATTTCTCGTCAAAAATGGCTTTAAAATAGAAAAAGCCGACACTACTCTCTTCTCTAAGAAATTTAAAAATGATTTATTTCTATCAAATTTATGTCGATGACATAATATTTAACTCAACTAATGCATCTTTTAGTAATGAGTTTAGTTGGATCATGACTAAGAGGTACGGGATGTTTATGATGGGAGAGCTCATCTTCTTCCTCATGATACAATTCAAGCAATATAAGAAATGAACTTCCATCTATCAAACCAAGTAGCTAATGGATATCCTCAAGAAATTTGAGATGGAAGGAGCCAAGTCCATCAAGACTCCTACTGCTACCAATGGACATCGCCTCAACGAAAATAGAAAATCTGTGGACCAAAAGATGTATCACTCCATGATCAACTTCTTGCTTTATCTTTGTGCATCTAGATCCGATATTATGCTTAGTGTGTACATCTGTGCCTGCTTTCAAGTGGCCCCAAACGAATGTCATTTAGTTGCTATAAAGAGGATCCTTTGGTATTTAGTTCACACTCTAAATATTAGCTTGTGATATCCCAAGGGTTGTCCCTTTGAACTATTTAGATATTTTGACTCTGATTATGTCGGGAATAAGATTGACCGCAAGAGCACAATAGGGATTTGTTAATCTCTTAGACGGTTTTCTAGTTTCTTGGTATTATATAAAACAAAATTATATAGCCTTATCCAATGTCGAAGCTGAATATATAGCCACCGGGTTGTGTTATGCTCAACTCCTTTGGATGAAACAAACAATTCAAGACTTTGGGTGTAACTTTACCAAGATCCTACTCCTTTGTGACAAGGAGAGCATCATTAAAATATAATAATCCTATCCAACACTCAATAACCTAACACATTAATATTTACTACCGTTTCTTGAGAGACTATGAGACTAAATGAGATATTGCCCTATCTTGTGTGAGAAATAAAAATCAATTAGCTGATATCTTCATTAAGCCTTTGGATGAGAAAAGGTTTTGTGAGCTAAGGAGTGAACTAAATAATTTGAGTTCTCGCAACATTTGTTGAGGAATGATTGGTTAATCAATAGCCAAGCTTGAATCATTAAAAATATATAAATTAAAATTGAACTTCTATGTCTTGAGATCTCATATTGTGTAGAATTTGATCTTGAAACCAGTAATAAAGTTCAAACATTCCTCCTGGGTCTAAAAAAACTTTTTAAAAAAATGTTTGATCTTTTCGTTGCAAAAATTTGTTTTTTATTCTCCTTGTTGTACTACATTGCAACCATGGTTATATATTGATTGTTTGATGGCTGGTCACATGTAGAATAGTGCCTTACATTTCCATATCTATCTCAATCCTCTCCTTTATGCATCAGCTAGAAGTTTTGGCCTCTAGCCCAAAACTCCTGACTGACTGCCTTAGTCTCTACATCCAAATTATTTTTTGTGTGTTAGAACTTCCGACTGTTCTTCCTAGAAGTTCTAACCATCAGGAAGTATATAGGTCTAGAGGAAGCCCTTGTTTTAGATTCTCTCCCCTCATTCTCCCCCTTTCTCAAACCCTAGTCGATTCTCCTCTCCCCATGGCAATTTCTTGATTCCATCGATAAAAATCTTTGGGGCTTCACATTTTCTCACACCATTGGTGGTCGAAAACTCTATCTCTTTGTCATCTTCATCTATTCTCACCTCCAATACTGGTTTTGATCGTAACACCCAAGGTTTTTCTTGTTTTGACCCGATCTATAAATCTGGAAACCTAGAAGTAGTTTCCTTTAGATATAAACCATCCCCAACATCCCTTGTTTTTTGATCTATAATTTTTTGTCACATGCATTGGTTGAACCCTAAATACCCTTTGCCAACTGTCTTGTTGGCCGGAAGTTTTAGTGTTCTAGGTTAGAAATTCTGACCCACCTTCATGGCATGAATGATAAGGCTGATCGGAGCTCCCGACCTAGGAGCGTGAGAGTTTCAACCACTGTCAGAATAGCCCATGAAGACCCACCACCTTGTTCCACAAGAGTCCTTGACAAGGGCAAGAGAGTTGTAGGGGAAAGTGGTAGCAACCAACTGCTTAGGGAGGACAGCCTAGGAAAACAAGGTGCACTAGTAGTCGTGCCCTTATGATTTGTGATCCTAGAGGTGGTGATGCTAGTGGTGCTTCTCCCACTCCAGGTGGTGTAGCCTAGCCAAGAGACTGTGAGGAAGGCTCCTATGCCCGTCCTATCCGCTTGTTCAAAGGAAGGGCTCTTAGGCTCTTGATAGAACTCCTCATGGTCACACCAGACGCTTGTTGATAGACTATCTTCATCATGTGGCAAGGGGTGGACATGATCACATGGTGGATTCTGACTGTAATCCTCAAGAGTTTCTTGATCCCAGATTTCTCACCTTGTTTCAAGTGGACTGATACAATTCGGTGTTCATGGCTAAAGGCATTCCTATAGTTAAGATGAAGTGGATAGATTGGGAATACATGAAGAAATAGCGATCATTTGTATTCAATGATGTGATGCATATTTTTGTTAACAAAGATGTGAGCCAAATTCTAAGACTAGAGTACAACTGGAATATAGAAGTCATCGGTCAATTCTATCTGACAATTTTCTTTGGCTAGAACAACAATGGTGACTCATGGGCAGTTATACCGTGTCACCCTCTCCCACTTTGCTAAGATCCTTGGTCTTGATGTAGAGGATTTAAATTGGCCAAACATTCATAATGAAAAGTCTCTTCCCATCCTCAAGACGAAGTTCATGTATGAGAAAAATGCTCCAAGGAACCGTGTGCGTACTACCAAAGGGTTGCTTCCTCACTACAAGGTGTTGTACAACATCTTCAGACAGTCCCTTCTCCATATGATGGGTGATGTTATATCTCTACCAGTTTCATGAAATTAATTTGGTTTGAGATCTAAAACATTGCTTTGAAGCTTAACAGAGGGAGTTCCTATGCTCTATACCTGATAAAGATGATTGAGGCAGACACATGGCTTTTCTTCTTCAAGGATGGAAAGTGTCATTTTTTAGGCCTAAAATGCCTTTGACTCCCATCTTTCCAAATGCAGCTCCTGCAGGTTATACTTCTCGTAGCTTATCGAGTTCTACTTCTCCCTTTAAGAGGATTCTTTAGGCCATCTTTGGTATATGTGCCAAGATAGTAGGGAAAGTGAAGAAGATGGAAAGACAACAGAAGGAGTTGATGAGGGATGCTAGCAAGTTTTAGCTAAGCTACTGGTGACATTTAATTGGCTTCCTTGGACTTATTGTGCAAGCAACCACTCGCATCAACTACATAGCACCAGCAGCAACAAGAGGGTGGCAAAGAAATGGCAGTCAGTGCGCTGCACCTATCATTGTGCCACTATGGAGAGAGACGATGGTAGAGTAGAACATGTCGGTGGCATAAGTGGAATGCAAGCGACATCAGGGGACATTCAACGTGACCACAGCAATAGCATCTAGGGAGTGGAGTCCCAACGGGGGGTCGTTCAAGCTTTTGGGTCGCCGTCGATAAGCATTTACATGTGGCCCGCTAGAGTTTGTATTAACTCGCTGACTGGATTGTCACGCATACAATCAAAACCCATATGTAATGGGCTGAGGGGGTAATTGACCTGGTATGAAAATTTTGAGAGGTAGAATGTCTAGTACGAGGAGGATAAATCAAACAAAATCAATAGTTTAAAAGGTAATTCCGACTTTACTTAATTTTTTTATATTTTTTCTCAATAAATCAATGCTAGAATGTATACTATGATAAAAAAATTTAAAATAAATTTTAAAATCAAGTTTTAAAATTTAATTGTAACTGTGGTTGATGAGCTAAAGAGCTAACAATGGAGCTGTAATGTAATGTAGATGATAACACAAGCTCAACTGAGTAGGAAAAACAAAAGATAAGGGTATTGTTCTTCTTGTTTTACTAGAAGAATATGGTTGACATTTTACATGATAGTAAGCTCAAATGGAGAAAACGAAAAAAAATATGTAGGGGATTGTTCTTCTTATTTTGCTAGGAAAATATAACTGCTCAAGGTTTTATTAGGACTAAAACTTTTAAAAAATATTATCCTACACACTTTGTGTACACTGTACCTAGTTCGCTTCAGCTAGTCAACTACTACGAAAGGCACTGTGGTTATCTCGCGGCATGCATGCCAAACTAACAATCAAACACCACCACCGTCCGAATAATAAACCGTAGCAAATAGCCACGAGCCCACCAACGACGTCAACCATATGAATTATCCCTTGAGGCCCGTATAACCTCATGAAGTCGTGATCTTCTCAAGTGTCAAGTTCTCATTTGCAAGCATGACCGCCACAAACCACCTGGATACGATATGATGACGATGATGATGATGCACGCTGTCGGCTTCGTACAACGAACTATCATGCTCTCAAGCGACCACACGAACGTGACAGGTAGAGAGAGCAATAGACCATGCGTGCTACATCGTTCGTCTCGGTGCGTGTACCAGCGTTGTTGCTAACGTAACGACGATTGTTAGCAAGTACTGCATGCGTATGATTGTGTTTTGCGTAATCCATTGGGCAGACGATGAAGTCAGGGATTGTTCCGATTACTCTCAGTTGAAGTGATCGGCTTAGCCGACCGGCTACAAGAACGGCAATCCAGTTTGCTTGATTAAATCATCATATATATAATTGTAGGCACATGATGCATGCAGATATTACAAGGCTACGTGCTAAAAGCATGAGCAAATGGGTAGAAGTGAAGAGTTTTTAGGTGAGATGATCTGTAGAAGTGAAGAGTTTTTAGGTCAGCTAGATTTTAATTGTTGAGTAGAAGTGAAGAGTTTTTAGGTGAGATGATCTGTAGATGAATGGGTCACTATATTAGGCTTGTTTTACCTTCTTTTTGTTGTCCATCTTCGGATATGTACATGTACTAGTACAGATGTCTTCGCCTTCCCAAACCATGTGCTATGTACAACTTATGAGAAATGGGAACCAAAATCTGTTGGTGTAGTTAAACATGAACTGAACATAAGCATCAACTTGACCTAAAACATGAGCACCGATAAAGAAATTAGAGGAACTAGTGTGCACGCCGCGTATTTGGCGGATAGTATATTGTAATTTTCTCTTATGTAATAGTAGATATATTTAAGTGTTTGTAAAAAATAGTAGATATATTTTTCATATTTTATTGTAAAAAATATTGAAAGTTGAAATTTTGAACTCTGATCCATTGATCATTTTTTTCTAATATTTCGACTAATATTGTAATTTCTATGGCAATAAAGCAAACCAGCCCACCGTCCGACGCACCGAAAAGGAGCCAGCAGAACGCACGCTCGGCGCAACAGACTAGACACCGTAGCAGCAATCAGACCCCACCTCCCAGAAGAACGGTGCACCGTGCACATAGACCAGCCCAAAGAAACGCAAACAACAAACAAGCCACCACGCAACGAATCAAGCCCGCACGATCTCCATCGAATGGCCAGGACGACAAGCAACGAGATAGCCCCAAATTCAGTTGGACTCCAGCTCGAGTTGACATGTCTAAAACGCGACACCGTCCACGCCAGCGGGAAATCCTGCGGTTAAAGAAGTTCCCAGTTGGTTTGAAATCTTTAAATATGACTAGCATACCGTGTGTTATAACAGATTTTTTTAAAAAAAATAGCTCATTAATATATTTTAAAGCTCATTATATATTGTCAGATATAATACATTATGCATGCTCCCTGTTCATGGCTCCCACATAAATAGTTGGAAATTCACCACCACTACTGTCTTTTATATTACATCATTTTTATACAATTAACAGTGGAGTAGATTAAGGATATAAAAAAATTATAGTATATTTGTTTCTCTTCTTCCATCTTTAAATTAATATTAGCATTTTCTTACAATCTCTGGTCACATTCTTTGACATATCAAAGATGTGTTTTGCATATTCGTGGTAGTGAATAAGAAAATTTCTCTTGTTACCAACATTTCTGTATTATCGGGCTTATTAGATTTGTAATATTTTTAGGATTACAAATTTATCATGCATAACACGATTTAAGAAGGATTAAAGTTTTTATCTAGAATATATTAATTTTAAATTTCTGATGAGTATACTTGAAATTTCTACTGTTTACCATTTCTTGAAATTTCTTTGTTCTATATGGACTCTCTTTTTTTTAATTTTCTTCATGTTTTGATCCGAATTTGAGATATTTTATATTGTATTTCAACTTAGATTCTTTGTTTTCTTTTTTTTCAATTAATATAGAAGTTTCTAGGCCGCTAAGACCAAACTTGGTGATTGTTTTTATATTCCTTTATTAAGATAATCGATTAGAATTTAAACTAGCATTGTAGGATGATGCCATGAGGTACTTGAGGTAACTCAGTGTGAGGCTCATGTTGGTGTAGGGTGCTCAGGGCATCGCCACCCTTTGGGTCTCCACTAGGATTGTTGATCATTGTCGTCACACGGGATCGGCCTTACCATCATTTCAACTCATGTTTAGAATTGGTGGGTTAGGGAATTTAGGACCGTAATCTAGCCTGCGAGCAATGAAATGTGTTCCAGGAGCCGAGCTGGCCCTCTTATATATGTGCTACATGATCAAAGACCGGACCCAATTTTGTTGAGGGTGTATTCCATTGTAGCGTGCTTGAATAATCTTTTGCCACACCCAGCTATTAAACCACAAGAAAGTTTTAGTCACTAAGCAACTATCGAGGCTCAACAAGTTTTCAAGCGCCCACTTAGGTCCAAACTTGGATAATAAGCACTCGCCTCTGATGAAGCTTACTTACATATTCAAACACCGAAAGTTTAGGACCAAAAGATAGGATCTTTCTGGCCCAATACTTTGGCTAGAAGCTAGAATGGGAACCAAAACTTCTAGTCTAAAAGACCTAAAGTTTAGGTCCAAGGTTGTTGTCTCGGTCTGAAGAACTGACCGAAACTTCTGGTCATAGAGACCTAAACTTTTGGTCAGCCCGAATAGTGGACTTGGACTTGAAATTCTAATACAAACTACCGAAACTTCCAATCGAAGTTTAAGGATAGCCTATTTTTTCCTTTATGAGTATGACGCATTGCGTCTTTCTCTACAAGATCAAGATGTTTCTAGAGCAATTGGACATAACACTAACTATTTACATGAGCTCCTCTTAATAGTGCGGCTTTTCCTATAACTCAAATTCAAAAGGAAAATAAATTTAAATCGTCTTGAGTCAATCACCGCTTCACATCAATTTATTACGCTAACTATTTACACTATCTCCTCTTAATATTGCAGCTTTTCCTATGATTCAAATTCAAATAATAAAATTTAAATCGCCTTGAGTCAATCACCGCTTCGCATAATTTATAGGGGTCTCCATATTACACGATTATCAACAAATGGGACTAATACATGTATTAACTCATTCAAAGCGATTAGTCCACTAATTGCATCATCATTTACAAACTAATTAGTCCTCTAATTACATCATCATTTATCACCAAAACCTACTAGGGGTCTAGATGCACTTTCACCCATTATTAAAGAACTACCTCACTAATCTCTAACAACAATGTAGGATCGAATACATAGAACCAAGCCTACAAAAAGGGAAGTAAATGTTACATAACGTCAGTGGAAATCAAATTATCAAACTTTAAAAAATCAAAACGCATTCCAACCTCAAAAGCCAAAATAACACACTTCTAGTAGCTTACTGGACCTGCATAGGTGGTCTCATCGGGTCTAGGACCGGTGTAACTGTGGTATAATTACTAGTCTGACCATCAGACTAAAATAACATGATAACACTTTTATAAAAACATGTTTTCTCCAAAAACAAACATTGGATCAAGCTCAAATCTTGTTAAAATTAACTACATAAACCAAGGAACAACTCCATCGGACAAATTTGTAAACTAATCAATGATTAAGAGACCCTCTAAAGCCAACTGGCTTAGAAATTTTAGCAAAACCTAAAACTTGGACAAATTCGAATCTAGTAAGAACCAATCAACAAAAACTTCCAAATATGATTTATGATGTACGATAAAGGTTTTGGATGGATTAACTTAAAAATCGTAGCAAAACAAAGAATCACAAGTTAATGCCAAAACCGAACAAAAATATAAAACTGACAAAACTAGAAGAGATCATCGACACCTTGATGATTGAATATAAAATCTTTATTGCTTAAGTATTGTTTACAAGGTGTAGTCACATCATTGTTTACAGGTTTCTAACAAAACCCTAGTACAAAAGGCTCTTACCTCTCTAGTCACCCAATTGTGGTTTACCTTAGGTTTAGCATCCCTCTCAATTTATACCTATAGATATGGTTGTTCGTAGTCATAAATCTAACTAGAATAAGAAATCTTAATCACATAGGTAACCCCTTGAACTAGGATGCACATATCCCTTTATAAATTCAGACTTTACTCCTACTCAAATTTGGACATATTTCAAATTTGACTCATTTTCATACACATACATATCCACATGCATGCCATTTGAAAACTACATCTCTACATGCATTGTTATCTAACCAAAGCATCCCACATGATTTCTTGGACCGTTTAGACATCAATTTGTCTTAAGTTTATTCCCAATCCATTATTGCCAATACTCCCATGGCCTTAAGCGACACCT
This sequence comes from Oryza coarctata, assembly GCA_030770085.1. NCBI lineage: Eukaryota > Viridiplantae > Streptophyta > Magnoliopsida > Poales > Poaceae > Oryza > Oryza coarctata. The sequence goes on from CM061471.1 coordinate 16,416,326, forward strand.
ACACATAGACGATCAAGAAAACATATTCGAGTATAAGTTTTCTCCTAACTTGATTCACATTAGCATAAACATTATGAAACACCTAGAAGTCAATGAACATTAAGCATCAAATATGAAACTCAAATTCACTTCAAAACCAACTCCTTTCTGAGAGTCTATTGGTCTAACCATCGGGTTGCTCGGTCTGACTACTCGATCACATCCGATCAAATCGTGGCTACCATGCTGGTCCAACCACCAAGCCACCTCCGGCCCGACCAGGCTTACCATGCTGGTTCGACCGTCAACACTGTGACACTTTGCCAATTTCATCACTATTTCACCAAAATCATCATAACCACTTAGTCATCCAGCTTTTGATTATCTTTGCTAATTGTTCATCACAAAGACTAAATCAACACCATGATTTCACAACCAATGCACTAGATTGAATGTGAACTACAGAGGACACTCAGGGCTATCACGACCCAACCGACTATGTCTGTCGGTTTATCTAGCTTAACCTTTCTTGAAATTATACAACTAAGACACCACACCTAAGTCATACACTAAAGTACTCCCTCTCATAAAAAACAATCCTAGATCTAGATAGGTGAACTAAATCTAGGCAAGAAATCCGTAAACTCTATACCATAGACTTCTAGTCTAATGTACATGATAAGCAACCAATTGGTCAATCGAAGAAATATTCCACAAGATAATTAAAGACTAAAATTAAATACGGAAAATATATACTTAGAAATATAAAGCAGATAAACATTAACCAAAATTTATGACTCAAAAAGGATACAAGAATCTTTACCGAACTTCTGAAGACATTCCTCTGAACTCTGACCAATTCCTGACTTGACTCGACTCCTGATTGAACTCCTCCTAGTCCTCTATGAACTTGAGTAGGCTATTCCCGACACTCTAGTGACTAAAAATATCATAGTGGAGCTGTTATGGTGAATATGGAGTGTGGTAGTATGTTAAAGTGAGTGAAGGGGATTTATATTCCTCTCATAGTTGGTGTTGGCTGACTGGTCAGGCAACTTGGCATCAGCCAGTCCCCTTTGTTAGGTCAGTCGGTCTCCTCGACCGCTGAGATTTCTTCTAGGAGACGGTTTCATCCCTTGGATTCCTTCGTGAATTTGGTAGATAGGCGATTGAGTCCTAGGCTAGGCCAATCGGCTTGTAAGAGTAGCCCAGATGACCTACTTGTAGGTCAATCGGCCTCCTTCTAGGTCGGTTGGCCTTTAGGCTAAGTAGGCAAGGCTGGCTACCCTGATGTCTTGCACTCTACCCTAGTGCCTTGTACTGTCCAGGCTAGGTGGTCAGCCAGCCTTGGCTAGCTTGATTTGGCTTGGTGGTCAACCAGCCACTCCTTGATCGGCCGGTCAGGGTCTCTGACCTGGTTGGCATCAATTTCGTCTAAAAGTCATGTATTTTGATGACATATAATAAAACTAGTGTAAATAGATTAATCTAAATTAAATCGATATATTAAATATTATTTTACCTATTTTTATTGTTGAAAGTTGGTGATCCATATAAGGTCCAATAGTGTCAAATACCACCAAAGGCAGCGCAGGCTATCGGATGTGACAAGGAGCGCAAGAAAACCATGTGAGTCAGCACAGATTTAGTAACATAATCCGATTAAGATCGAGTAATGGAATACGGTGAGGTCCCTCACGTAAGGCCTAGCAAGCTACAAGCACTAGAAAAGACAAGACCTATGTGTTCCGGTGAGTCCTGTGGGGATATGAATGTAAAAACACTACCTATCAAACCCTAGATCTTATTCTTAAGTGCAGTGTAATAGACATAATTTTTTGAGAAATAGAAAAGCAATAGCTTAACTATTGTCTCTACTGCATTAGAACATTCTCAATTGTTTGCCAGCATTGTTGATTTCTTGGACGACACAACCCTTTTATGCATTTTCACATTTTATACGTTTTTCTATAATGTGTTCAAAATACACCTTGCCTAACTTTTACATATAAGTTGGACATAAATAAACCAACTTTTAAATGTACAGGTTTGATTTGGGACAGGAATAATAATGAATCTATAGCGGTAGAATCACTGTGCTAACTATGCGGATCTAACGCAAAGATACGCGGAGATATGGCCCTGCCGGGGCGGACAAGATCTTGCATTCAAGGTGGATCGGTGACTCGGAACAACTGCGCCCCGATGAACTCTGCGTCATCCCGTGGCCCGTGCACGCCCAAGGCGTGACTGTTACTGTCACGAGCCTGCGTGCCTGCTTGCAATATCCACGCGCGAGCCTAGTGACTAGTGAGTCGACCTAGTAGCTTTTAACTGGGTAGGAAGAGACGGCACGCCGTCGACCGGTCGCGCACAGCGCCATAAGAGGGTCGTAAAGGCGATCGGTCTCCCTCCACAGATTTTGCTCCGTGCAAAGGCCCCGCGTGAACAGAAGATATCCTGAGCTCAGACGAAGAGACGGAACTGCTCGCCGTCAGTCCATGGTGAGGCTAGTACAAGTGCTAATAGCTGCAGAGCGAATGATAACACGAGGAGTAGTAGGCTGTTCTGTTTCTCTTGTCATCCACTGGCTTGCACAATTGCACTCGGTGTCGGGCATTGAATGAGCAATTGAACCTGGCTATCATTTTCTGCCACCGGTTTGACGGAAACTCACTCCGAATTCCGTCTCTGAATCTCTCAAAACCTTGTGCTCCGCTCGACGAAACCAGCGCACCGGGGGGGCTAGCTATCCACGCGCCCGCGCATCGCCGAGCCGACCCCCGACCGATCACGCGCGACGGATGGCGACAGTGAGGGGCGGCGCACCACCACAATCACAACTGGACGGCGCCGTCCGTGCGTGCGTGTCGCGTCGGGTCGGCGGGTGAAAGTTCGATCGACCGGGCACGCACGGAATTATCGATCTCAAGAGATATAGGGGATTCGCTTGGTATTACTAGTGCTACTAACCTACTGTGCGTTCCATAATCGATCTCCTTTTGCATTGGAGGACGAGAGCGAACGAAGCCAAGGGATTTTTTGACTTTCCGGCGTTGGATTTTCCGGGCTCGATTGTAACCACAAGCTCAAGGTAAGGCGGGGATCACGCTGTGTGACTTGGATCTGGGTGGCACTAGCCGATATAGCCTACCTGACCTGTCGATCATACGAACGGCCCGGTCGAAAGTCGAAGGCCTCGATTGGCTCTGGCTGCACATCCTCACTCGAGTGTCGGTCTCTTTCTTGGGCTGTTAGCATGTTACTAGTACCGTAGTACGGTCACGTTTGCATCCGATCTGCGAAGAGACAAACGCTCCGATGTGAACGTGAATATGTGACGCAACCCCTTCGGAAAGACGATTAGAAAAGGAACTAATTCATGTTGTTACTTCCGGATTACGTCCAGCACCAAGCAGGATTGATCAAGGAGAAGCGGTTAAGAAAACAGTAATAAGACGGCGATGCTTTTCCGTCACTTCACCCTCTATTTTCCCCATGTGCGATCCAAGCCTTGCGCGGTTGGCCTGGCTGGCACGTTCGTTCGTTCTGACGGCGCTATCACTCACGAACGAACCCAAAAAAGTTGAAAAACGGCGAGCCCGGATCGGTCGCCGTCGCATGAACTCAGAGACGTCGTTCTCCATCCGTGTCACACCGCAGCAATAATTTGGCCCGTTACGTCTGTTTGCGCCACGGTTGCATTGTATGCACCCAGTTCCCCTAGTCCACATGTCAGACACATTGGATGTTAAATCGTTAATCATACTACTATAACAGTGACAAATAATTGAATCCCCTGCGTTAGGTGGGTGAACCTGAACCGGGAGCTGCTCGAATACGAGACGAAACCCATTTGATTGGATAAAGCACCTCGTCTTGCCGAATCAGCTGGGATGGCAGGAAAACCGAAATGCGTTCGTTAATTTTTCCCATCGGCTTTGATTTCTCCACTCGCTCCTAGAGCCTAGAGGGGGAAACCGTTGCAGTATTCTCGACGCTACTGTCATCCGCACTTGCCTGGAGAAGAAAGCAAGAATGCATATGGGAGCATCACTGTCAGGTGAAGTAATTGCTATGCAGCCATGGATGAATCGATCGGTGGTGCGTGCGAAGTGAGCTTTTTTTCTCGGCGTGTTTACGTGTTGGGGAAAGGTGTCGTGGCTGCGGGTGCGAATGCTCACTGGCAGCGAGACGGCTGTTCCCGGATCAGCTCTTCCAGTCGTGCAGGTAGGCAGACAGGCAGGTGTGGTTGGTGAGAGCTCGCCGACGGCCGCTCGGGCTCGACCAGCCAACGCGAGCTCAAATCATTCGGGAGATTCAGATCACACCGACACGGTGGTGACAGAGGATACCGATCGCGGCCGGATATATTCGTATCCTGCCACTCCCAAGTCCCAACTACTCGGTTTGCAAAGCTCGTGGTTCGGGAATCTGAATTTTCGGAAGATTTGCAGGTTAAAACAAAACTGCCCAGGCGATGGCCGAAAAGACCAAAATTGTGGACACGGTTGCGCGGCTTCAGAGTTCAAGATGTTTGGTTCCACCTACCATTGTCTTGTCATGACTGGTTTATGCTCATTATTTGCAAGTTAAATCACTAGTGAGAATTTGGATTTTCGAAATGAGGAACGGGTGGGAAACATCTGAAATAACGGAGTTTATTCAGCACAGGTGTATATGATATCAACTGCTTGCTCTGTGTGAAGTTTGTGGTTCAAGTATCTGCTCGCCGCCAAAAAATCCCGTGACCGGGGAGGGACGGCGGCTCGGTCACGCGAAGGCCTGAGAGATCTGCTTGTCTCCAGTGCAGGTCCTTAGGTCTCGAGTTTCGCGGGCGTGCCAGTCAATTTGACTATGCAAATGACAAGGAAGTGAGACGAGCGGTTCCGATACAGACGCTCGCTATCGGCTGGCTGCCGATAGGTTCGGGATGCTCTTCGATCGGCTGGAGAGCTGATGTGGACAGGTGTCGATGAGGGGTCGACCGCAGAGCCGATGGAGAACCAGGGTATGCTTAGAGGATATCGAGGCGCACGGGATCCTTTCGGACAGCCGAACAGTGATTCATCGGCTGGAAAAACCAATGAGTGTGTATGCGGCGTATGCAATGATTAGCACAAGAAGGCATGGGCTACAAAGCCGATGCCGCTCTAGATATGACAGCAAGAGACCCGTCGCCCGCCGTGACAGCGCCATCAACACCGAACCTCGAAGATCGAAACTAACCGAGACAGTACGAGGCCGGGGCCAGCAGCGATGATACAGAGGACTCTGGATCGGTTATGCCATAGCAAGGATAGGAACGAACCCATCGGCTAGCTGAGTCGATGAGGGGACGCCTCTCTGAAGGCGGGTGCGTATCAGCTGGAGGTCCGATACGTTTGGCGTTACGCGTCGTGGGACGCCTCTAAAAGTTGATGCGTATCGGTCGAGGGACCGATGCGCTGGGCGTGAAGCACAGAGCATGGATAACTCATCGGCTAGCACTCCGATGATATGACGTACAGGAGACTATAGGCTTGAAGCTCGATTTACCATCGATAGCCCCGTAGGTCGGACCTAACCGATGCAGCACGAGACCGACGACGACAGAGAGAGCTTAACAGGCCGATAGGTCCAGCACGGACGTGATGCGATACATCCGATCAGCCTAAGAGGTCAGATCTAACCGATGCAGTCTTAGACAGAGCAGGACATATCGGGATGGTGGCGAGACTTACCTCTTCGCCGGAGATCAGACTTAACCGATGCAGCCCCGCGTCGAGAGCCAGAACCCGCCGGTAGAACCTAGATAAACTAGGGTGGCGATACGCCGAGTTTGAATATGATCGAGAGATATTTTACATGTTTCCAGGAGGTTTATATTTATACCCTGGATTTACAGACAGAGTCCGATGCGTCTACGACCACCGAACATTATTTCCTAGTAAGAATAAAAGAAAATATTCCTAAAGAAGTTAACTAACCAGCTAGACCTCTCTAATTGAGTAAGGTTATAATTTACAAAAAATAAGCACCTTGCCGTGAAGTCCACAACTCCTCCATAAACCCGATTTCATCTGAATAATCTTTCAATTTATAACCGAGTCTTTCTTTGCTGTAACCTGATCGGCTTCTCTACTGTAGCTATTGGACCTTCTTTTAATTCAAGCCGATCTTTCTCATTCCTTCCCTCGGACTTCTCGGACCTGATCCCGATTGGATAATCCCCTGTCTTTAAGCCGATCTAATCTTCTACTAATCTGATCGGCTTTTCTATAGTTCTCCATCGGGTTTGTCTCAGTATCTCCATCGACCGATGGCTGCATCAAACCCTCCAACAGACCTCTCAGCCGATCGGCTTTAGCCCCATCGGATCTCCCAGCCGATCAGCTTTAGCGTCATCGGATCTGTCAAATTTTAACGTTAACAATATCTAATAAAAAAGAAGGGATTAAGGGCAGCGGATGACCGACAAGTCTGAACTTTGAACACAACTTAAAGCAGCACTACTAGCTTCAGTGTTCAGATTCTACAAGCTAAAGCTATGACCGACAATTCTAAATTTTTGGACACAGCTGCGCGATGCGCATGTACTTGCTTCAGAGTTCAGACTATTATTGGTTCCACGTGCATCTCTTCAGACTATTTCCAAATTAAAGTAGTGAAGAATTTCGAGAGTTTTGTTCTCTTTTTCTCTGTTTTGGCACATTTTTCTTCTGCAAATTTTAATAGATATGCTCGGCAGCATCCCTTCTTACATTTCATCAAGAATCATTAAGAAAAAGGCAGGCGATGAGCACGGGAGATGGTTTGGAATTTACCGAAGAGGATTCAGGGAGTAGGATACACATGGCCACAAATGCAAGGATATATGTACATATGATACATCTCTGTCCGGCTATAGCGACATGACTTTTGCCCGCTACAGAAGCTGCTCTTGCCTACAAGAGTAGTTCTTGCGGAGCATTGTTGCTGCTGCGTCCTTCGCAGCTTCAGTGTGGTGAGCCATGAGCTAACAAACCTAACTGGGTACTTCCCTAGCTCACAGTTCCTATAGCTGTAAGAATGATCTTGAACTACATACATGACTCAACAAATGAAAATCATAACTACAGTGACATGTACAGCGTATATACATATGGAACCAGGGAGTTGAGGATTTTCAAAAGGAGCCGACCAGGAGTTTACGTGAGAGCTTCATTCCATTTTTTCCAGTTAAAGAAACCTGTAAAACACCACGCAAATCAATGCTGAAATTATTGTCTTGTGAACTATACTCAAATGAGTACTGAGTAAAGTGGGCAGGGATTGCATTAACATGTTATATGAACTGCATCCATAAATTTCTAAATGTGCAATATGCTTAATGGTAAGAGTAGAAGTTAATGTAAATTCAAGAGTGACAAGATCTTATAATTTTACCATTCCCTCTACTAATATGCAAGATTCAAATATGAACAACAGCAGATTGAAACAGGCACCTAGTACAATTCCTACCAATATAATATCCTCATCAGTTCCAAAGGACTTGCGCGCCTGATCTAAGCTCTTCATTGACACCCTTTCACGCTGTCTGACAGAATCAACAAATAACTGTAACTAAGGTAAATCTTGTCAATAAAGACATGCTGTCATGCACATAAAGTTAAGCAGAAAACTTTTTTTGAGAAGTCAAGCAGAAAACTGTACAACCATAAGTTTCTCACTAAAATTATGGCGCCATTAGTACTTGCTAATCATCCATAGATATAAATGGACCCTGACACAGCATATAAATCTGTTCAAAGCAGAAGGTGGATGTTCTCAATTACTGGTTGTTACAAGACACGAAATGATCCTTGCTTCTTGTAGTGTTCTGCCCATGTCAACATGAAGCTACTTAAGAAGCACAGTTTATTCATCTCAAAACTCATGTGTCTGCTATTAAGAAAATGTCAATAACAAAAGGTGAATATTAGGTACCTTGAACTGGCGGGGTCCCTTATCTCAAATTCGCAAGCATCAGCATCGTACCCACATATTACAACATAATGCCCTGCAAGGGAAGACAGTATTAACCACCAGAATGATCCTTTTTTGGGGGCACTGCTTTGCATACAGTAAATGGATGCATGGAAAAACAATCCATCAACGAGCATGGCCACACTCACCCATGTAATCTGAATCCTCACTGAACTGTTGCGTAACTTGTAGATCATTAGTCCATGAGGAACTGCATCCCAAAATCATGTTACTGACACACCATTATTGTCCATTTTATATGATATGTGCCCACTTCAAAAATGAAATGAAGGAACATATTGTTATTTTTTGTAGAAAAATATGCATATAAAAATCCATGTATACATCCATGAGCCATTTTTTTAAGAACTGTAATCTTCTCTAAGATATTCCCTCAATTACCAAGTAACTTTGGAATAGAAAGGTAGTGCCACTGTAAATTTTACATCACTCACTGGTCCATCACCATTGTTACTACATAACGTGGCCCAGTTGTAAAATATTAAAATGATAATTAAATCAAAAGAATTTGAGATATTAAAATGATGTTATAAGTACAAGTAACTTTTGTCCACCCACAACACTTCTCACTGGACAACTTGCTTATGCAGCATTGTCTGAATGCCGGAGACAAATGTAAGACACTATTTTAAATGAGTAAAAGTATTGACAGAACCAAGTATACTTCATCTCACTTTCTATGACAAAAAAAATCCCTTACTTCAATTTTGTTTTGTCCACCAGTGCGATAGCAATGCTGTGCCCAGATAACAGTAGAAAAGCTATATCATATGCACTGATGGATCTGCACTGAGAACAACCACAAATTGAAAAAAAAAACGGCGTGAGAAGTACATCAAGTAGACAATTTTTATGATGTGTGCTGTGATCTTACTTGAATACTAATCCCTGCTTCAGGAGCTTTGCCAAAGAGCTCATCCACTCGATCAATGTCTTCTTGCAATTGCTCCTATCGATATTGTTATTTTTGACACCGTTACTACAGTGAACTTCAGAGGAATCGGAAACATTAAATTACAATTCATACCCTATAAAAGTTTTCAGCAGAATATTGCGGATTTGCTCCTAGAGTCACAGTGAAGAAAGAAAAATAAACTGAAAACCTGTTTAACAGATATGCCAAGTCAACTGTCCATATGCTGCACAGCCCAGAAATGTCAGATTGTTAGTACATCAGACAGGCGATTAACATTTTTAATAGGCTAAAATTAAAGAGATTTAAATATCCTTTCCAGCAAATCTAGGGAATGATTGTATTGCAATATAATATGTCCACGAACACTTCTCACTTTTAGCCACTTTATGTCCTCATAAATAACTGTCATATTACCTTCAAATCCACAATTTCTTATTCTTTTACAAATTAATTTCCGCCTAAGATGGAATTAGTTGTCAAAGAGCATTTTGGCTAGCCCGATAGGAGTGATTATGCATTGCAAAATGCAAAACGTGGGAATAATGAAGTGGTCAAAGTAAAGCATTCATGAACTGACAGAGTAATCATTATTCGTTATCTACGCAATCACATAAGAAACATAAGAATAATTATCCGTGAATAAACAAATGATTCAGGGTATCAAATTTTTCATTAACAAAGAAGAAGCGCGCCCCCATGTTTAGTTGTACACTCAAATTTGAAGTAATAATCTAGTTCAAGAGAGGAACCTCGTGGTGCGGCAGAGCTTCTCGAGATCGGCAATGCCATCGCAGCAATCAATCCCGAGTGTCCTCAGCACCATGAGCACGCAAGCGAGGCCGCAGTCCCACGTGAAGGCCTGCTGGACATGCGGAACCTAGCATCACCAGCGCCGCGCACGAACCCAAAAATCGTCAGATTAACAGCAGCAGTAAGCACGATTACACAGCCACGACACCGCCGCGGAAACACAGGATCAACAACCGACACCCCGAGAGACAATAATTGACCGCGACCATAGAGCGAGCGAGAGAGAGAGAGAGAGGAACTGACATCGACGTAGTAAGACCGGCGGGCTAGAGGGACACGGCCGTCAGGGGCCGGCAGCGAGTCGTCCGCCCCCTCGCCGCCGTCCCCCTTCCCCGCAGCCTTGAACAGCCTCTCGGAGAAGAACCCCAGGGGCCACATGGCACCATGAACCGACCCCTCGCCCGCCTCGCGCGGCGCCAGGCGACAGACCAACCTCGGAGGAGCAGCAGAAGAGACGACCAGCCGAGCCAAGCAGAGCACGGCGCGCGGGTGGCAAGGAGAAGGACGGAGGCGGAGGAGGAGGAGGGTGGGATTCTCGCGCGTTCGCGACGACGGTGGGAATGACTGGGCTTCGCTCCGCTGCGTGGTGGGATTATTAAAAAAAACCGGGGCCGCGTCACCAGAAGAATCGGTGGGATGTGGGAGCGCCGGAGCACGGTGCCTTTAAAAAACGGGGCCCCTCCTCTCCTCGTTGCCCCGCCTTCCAGAAGCCGCCGTAATTTTTAGGTGTCGTTGGGCTGTACGGCCTTGCCGGTGGGAGGAGGAGGAGCAGCAGCCCGCCTGCGTCGGGGGGAGGATAGGGATTGGCGGGGCAAGAGAGAGGGAGAAGACGACGAAGGGCGAGGCGAGGGGAGGGGGTGGGGAGATTTTGCTCTATCCATCGGCCACCGCGCCGTGATCGATCGGATGTCGATCCAGTACTCGGGGGTTGGGGGGGGGGGGGGGGGGTTGATCAAGGACTTGGTACCCGAATTGGTCAGTGAACAGTGGGAGATTTGTCCATTCGTTGGTGTGGTTTTTTTTTTTCGTTTCAACGATATGGATTCCTAGTCTCTCGTACTACATCCGATTTTACTCATGTCATCTGACATAAAATATAGAAAATTTTGCTCATATAATTATATGTGTAAAATTTCTGATATGGTTTTCAAATTGAATTGGGTTGGTACCCTCTATTTTTTGACAGAGATATTACGATTCTACCTACCTACCATTTAGACTATTTTAATAGTATTAAAATATGCTTGGTTTAAATTCCATTAATATTAATATACTTTGAAACGGTTAACTAGAATTTTTTTAAAAAAATCAAATAATCTATTTTTAAAGTTGTAATAATTAATATTCTATGAAGTTAATGACTAAGTTATATATTAATAGTGTAATATGTATATTATTGTATAAGTGAATATTTATTTAGATATAGATGGTTTAATAATAAGATAGAGTGGTTTTATTGTTAGCTTGCGAGACGCATTAATACGTTGTTTGCATTCTACCGGCGTTATTTGTGGTGTATGGATAAGGCCGGAGTTTTTTTTTTTGGTCGTGACGCCACATTTCAGCGTTGGTTGTAACATCCACTACACCATGTGACAGGCTAAAGGGGCCCAAACATGGCCCAGTCCAAAAGAGCTTGATCGGGGTAGATTTGAAAGCAACACAGCAGATATTTTGCCCTTGATATATTGGCAGCAGATACTTTGTTCTTCACTTCAAACAAAAAAGATTGTTCTTATTTACTTGTCATTTTTTAACCATAAAGGTTGTTTGTAAATACTAGTCACCGTAAGGACCCCAATACAAAAATTTCCATTTTACCGTTACCGTTAAAAATTCCACCACATCCACTCAACCATGTTGATTGCTTTCTAGAGAGTTCTTTGTCACTAGCCACCCACTCAACCATGTTAGTGTATATGGAGGGACCTAGTATCCGTTTTTTATACTAGATATGATTAATATATATAGGATTATTTAAGATATAAGTCATCTACTCTTATATATACTCTCCTGAGACTCAATAGTATTTGTAGTATATCTCTTCCTATACTATTTTACACTAATGTATGTTGATTGTTTCTAAAGAATTTGTTGCCACTAGTTTAAATAATTATCATCAGGGTAAAATTGGAATATCCTACTAAAGTTATGGTTTTATAATTTTTTATGCCTAGTCAATATAACAAATACAAAGGGAGTACTGCTATGTTATTTTTTCTTAAGTAAACGTCTGATGTTCGCATTGGACTTGAAGTGGGCACCGGGCAGTTAGGTATTCTTGCCCAAACATGTTGGGCCGTACTAGAGTTGGTATTAGCAGTCAAATCGACGGGATAGCAGGGTATGGGTCTGGCTTTTCAGAGAAGCTGAAAGCCCTCAAGTCATATACTGCAATGCTAAATGGCTACAAGTTGCGGCTGATACCCTGTCCGTACAGTTTTTTTTTACTTCATGCCACTCCTTCAGACGTATTTTCAAATACGTACTTTAATTTTTTATCATCGGAGAGAGAATATTTTTTTAATCGTATGTCATTTTTAAGCATATGAGGTGGCACATCACCATTTTAGCAAGACACCAAAGAAGAAAAGACAAATTTATCACTCCCTTCTTCTACCGCTGTGAACTGCCTACCTCCATTGAGGACTGTGCCTGGAGGAGTGGTAGTGTCGCACCCAACTCCATCGAGTAGGTAAAAATGGAGAGGATATCGACAACGAAGGTGTTGAAGAAGAACACAAATGTGATGCGGCACTAAGATAGTGGCAATGGTTGTTGTCACGAGGAGAGAAATGAGGAGCTAGTTCTTGGTCATTGTCGAGGAGAAGCTCGATGTCTTTATCTTCTTTCAATGGGTCACTACGACTGCCTTCGCCATGATGAATTTGATTCCCTAGGTCACTAGATTTGGCGGCATCTTTGAGTTCTCTGGTGGTCATCGTCTTTCGCCATCTTGTTGTCTTGAAGCTCTCTCACAACTATGGTAATTGAGATTACCGCCACATGTCGTGACCGTTGCCCTTAAACTCTCCTATGGGCGTAGTCATGGTCATGGTTGTTGAGCTCGTCCTCGGTTGCTAACCTCGAACCCTATGACTAATCATCTGGTTATGGATGCATTGATAATGAATATGTGAAGCGGAGGATTGAGCATGGAGCTTGTCAAAGCTATGGGCAGCTTATTTAGCTAAAAGAGAAGTTTTGAGGAGAGAGGTGTCCCAGAAGAAGAGCATGACAGCTATTTTTCCTTTAGATGTGATGATTTGACGTTTTCATATGAGTAAGAAATCTTCTCTTTGATAGAAAAAAAATCAGGTCTTTAAAAAAAATGGCATTTGAGGAAGCAGAGTGGCATGGAGTAAAAAAAACGGTGCAGGCACGTAGCTGAGTAAAAAAAGATTTCGTTCCATCTCAAAGCTTTTGACGATGATTGCGTGATGCATGGGCGCGGCCACTGGCGATGGCGAGATGAATCGGTGCTAAGGGTAGGAGATAAGATGGCACTCAGTCCATCTGTCCCAGGGCTACAGTACATACGTGACTTGAGTCTAAGCCACCTCAGCATATTAAATAAGCACTGACAAGGTGCATATCTTGTTATGCTCAAAAGCAAGCAAAGTCCATTGAGCCAACATCATATGACCCGAAAGGAAACCGAGAGAAATCCTGGAGACCTGGATGGGCAAGAGAACGTTCTGCCGCACGCAAACCCAAAATAGCTACCTTTCACACGCCTCACGCGGAAACCGTAGCGTGGTCCGAAGAATTGGAAGAAACCTCGTGGCGATGTGCACCCGTCGTGCGCCCAGCCACAAACCAAACCCCACCCACCGATCCGCGGCGCCGCGCGCCACCGCATCGTGCCGTGGCGTCACGCACGGAGCGTGCGGAGATTCGCGCGCGGCGTGCGCGAGGCACCAAGCGCTGCTGTGCACGCCGCTCCCCCACGACGCGCAGCGCCTCGGGCGGGACCCGCCAGCACGCGTGCCCCGCGGCCCCGCCCCTCCCCTTTTTATACCGCGCTGGTCGTCTTCTCCATGTCTCCATCTTGCCACGGCCGCCCAAAACCATATTCGCCGCGCGCGTTACACGAGAAGGAAGCGAGCGAGCTAAGGCTTAGCGGGAGGGTTTTGGTCGGATCGATCGGGGCATCTTTTGGCATCTTTCGTGATCGCGCGGCGCGATGGCCGGTGGCGGCGGGGCCGATGACGAGCGCAGGATCGCGGTGGCGATGGACTACTCGGCGAGCAGCAAGAGAGCGTTGGACTGGGCCATCGCCAACCTGCTCCGCCGGGGCGACCACCTCGTCGTCGTCCACGTGCTGCACCACGGCGGGGAGGAGGCCAAGCACGCCCTTTGGGGCAACTCCGGATCCCGTAAGATCTGCGACCAAATTTCCACGCCCCCCCCTCGCCCCACTTTCTGCTTCTTACTTTGCTCGATCGATCGATCGGTTTAAGCTAATGTACGCTAGCTCTTGCGTTTCCCATCCCTCCAGCGCTGATCCCTCTCTCCGAGTTTCGGGATCCGACGGCGATGCAGCAGTACGGCGTGCACTGCGACGCCGAGGTGCTCGACATGCTCGACACTGCGGCGCACCAGTTGGACGTACGTGCGCTCTCTTGTACTCGTAGTCTCGTCACGGTTTTGGGCTGGATCGGAGACGAAAATGACTGCTGTTTTGTTGCTGTTCTGATCAGCTTACCGTAGTGGCGAAGCTGTACTGGGGCGACGCCAGGGAGAAGCTCTGCGACGCCGTCGAGGAGCAGAAGATCGACACGCTCGTCATGGGCAGCCGTGGCCTCGGCTCGATCCAGAGGTATAACTCTACTTCTGTTGCAATGTTGCCTCATCAAGAACCGAATGTGCAGTCATTGACCATAGAGCCGCATCTGGGCCAGTTGCTAATATTCTTGTCATTGGACTATCGAGAATGACGAATTGCTTAAGTCGACAATTAAACGGCATACCAAGTCCACTTCCGTGGTACGGTATTTTTAAATCGCAATACCTCATTACATTGCACTGGACATTCGGGGGGCCAATGCTTATCTGACTTGACCTTGCATCATTACAGCCAATGAGATTGGATTATTGAGCATTTGAGTTGCACTTTTTTTTTTCTGTGGGATCGTCAAGGCATCAATTTGTTGCCTTCACGATTATTAAATTGTAAAGTCGCATGTTCCTCCTTGAGACATGTATATCCCGATTCTTGATCGGCACATTGTTTATGCTTTCATGTGAAACTCCCTTTCATATTCAAATGTTCCCGTGTACAGTTTGAGCATAAGAATACTGTGTGCAGAGTTAGTTCAACAACTAGAGTGCTTCTGCTATTCAATATCCAAAGTACAGAAGTATTATATAAAAGAACGTGATTATCTTGGTTTTACAGTATAGTCTTGATAATGTTAGTGTCCACGTCCAAAGATTATAACTATGTGCTCTGTAACATGGAAGGTGTCAATGCATTTCATGCCACCCCTTTGACAAATTTCTTTAGTGTCAATTGTAGTGATTATATATATTTAAATCTGATTGTTGATGGACTGAAAATGGAGGATGTTTTGTTTGTTGCTAAAAATCCTTAGATGATGATACCCTTGTTCGCTTGTGATGCTTACAAAATCCAAATAAGGTCTCTTTGATTGGTGATTGCATGCAAATTATAATGTTTTATAAAAGAACATTATTTGGACATCAAATGGAAGTACTGATGCCTATGATACTTTGCTAGATTTTTTATTTGGGGGTGGCGAGATACGTTGGTAGCTTTGAAACGTACTACTTGCCATCTTGATTCAGAACAAAATTTGGGACGTTTGAAGATGTGCTGCCTAAGGAATATTTGCTGAATCCGGCACAGCAAGTTGCCTTCAACTTTGATTATATGCTTATAGCTGTATCGTTTCGCTTATACTTATGTTTATAAGTTAAAATTTAAATTTAAAAATTTAATTTTATGGTTTTTATTGTAGTTTATTTTACAATATTTGCTTTTAAATTGTTAAAGACATGTATATAAAAGTTTTATTCATAAATTATTTTTTAAGCAGTGTGGATAAGCATAACCATAATCGAAACGATGCAGCTGTTATTAGTTTTTTTTGTGGTGGGGTGGGGGTGTATGCTTAGTTTGTGCATGGTGCAGTTAAAATACATATTTGTTCTGTGGTTTGCTAGCTTCTGAATCTACTCCAGCGCACCATATATTCAACTTTTTAGCTGGTTATGATTTCATCTTCAATTTCCCTGTCTGCCAACATATTACAGGGTTCTTCTGGGGAGTGTGACAAACTACGTGCTGTTAAACGCATCATGCCCTGTGACAGTCGTCAAGGGGAAGTGATCGTGATTCGACTTGAGTGGATATAAGTGTTATGTACTGCGTTGTTACTGTATCTGAATAAAGTTTGTATGGGTCTTCTTTTCTGTCTGTGATGTTGCAGCCTTCCCAGGTTCTTCTAGACAATTCACTTTACAACCAGTCCTTGCTTATGTGCTCAACCATGCGAGTCACTTTATATTTAAACCAAATTTGAGGTTTCCACTTTCATAGACGATGTGTAGTACTGCCAAATCTTGTTGGGCCAATCGCTGTGAAGGCCAAATTCTGTACAAGCAAAAGATAAAACAGATCTACCACAACCACAGCAACAAACCAACCACTGCTTCCCAGAACAAAACAGAAAAATATCAACAAGTGCAGAGAGAGTGTGTGGGTAATAGTATGTGCTGAAACGAAATAGAGGTTTTTTTCTGAGAGATTTTACTGATCATGTTGTAGTGTTGTATTTGGCCATTCACTAGGTACTGTATAAGTGTAAAACAGAAGAATAATTCGTTGCTTAGGGAGGAATATATGCGAATAGCAAATCGTGCTTCCCTGGAAGAAAAAAGAAAGCAAGTTGTGCTGAGCAGGTCCGAGCTCATTGTTTGGGCCGAGCAGAAACCACCAACCGGTAAGCGATTGACAGCCCAAATACATTCGATCACACAAAATGGACGGCTGTGATCAACGAAGGCTTCCCCACTTTCGCTGTCTAGTGGCCACCTCCCCTCCACCACAAGCCAAACCCCTCCACCCGACACTCCCGCATTCCAAAATTCCTCGAAAATTTTCCCCGCGCGGCCGCACCAGAATTCCCCTTCCACTCCGCCGCACCGCCCCATAGCACGGCCGCGCCCCCGTCCACCGCCAGCCGCGCGTGCCCGCCGCCCGGTTCTCTTCCTTCTCCCCGCCGATACCAACCTCCCGCCGTGGCAGATCAGGCCCTGCGCTGTAGCGCCATTCCTTCGAATATCTCGCGCGCGTCCGAGGCGGGAGGAGGATGTACGGGCGGCGCGCGTGGCAGTTACTGAAGGAGCTCGACTCCTGCGAGGCCGGACAGCTCGCGCCATTCAACGTAAGTTTCTATTCCCGTAAGCGCTCGCGTTTACTAGCTCGGGATCTGAGTGGCCGGTGATTTGGTTTCGCTTAAGTCTGTTTTTAGGGGGCAATTATGGCTGATCTGTCTTCATAGTAGGAATTGAGTTCATACAATGTGCATTTTACATCCTACTTGGGAAATGATATCTGCATGATGTATAAGTTGGCAGTTTAAATTTTAAACGATTAGGCTTTTCGGTCTGGTTTGCAAAATTGCATGTGATTTGTGAGCGCTCATTGCTTTATCTTGATGATGAAATCTAGTTCTGAAATATACTGAGCATGCAATCACATGAAACACACAGTCTGGGGCTGGTGGGGGTTAATGTAAGTTAAGATTACCGTTCCTGTGATGTGACTGTGGTAGCATAGTCTATTAGTTTGGTTAGTTAATATGCTTGGTCCCTAACATTTTTTCTTATGGATGTGCAGAGCGACGTGTTTGATCAGGTCATGAGAGAGTGCAATGAACACAATACACAGTTTCAGTCATTGATCAGGTAAATTGCTTCCTATCAAAAAATTGATCATCTTCATCTAACTCTGCAATATGAGTTATGATCAATTAATCAATTTCTATAATGTATTTCATAGGCAAAACAACACAGAAATATACCAAACAAATAAAACCCTCACTTGACTTCCTCACCACTACAGTCTACCCACGTTTTGAATGCCTGATCTGCTTTTTACCTATGACAGGAAAATGGTGGAGCAAAACTTAGACATTGAAACAACCAGAAACGACCACTACGGGGCAGCTGTCCATCATCTTTCGCTGCTTCGTAACAAAAGATGCCTCATGGCTTACATGTACAAGACTGAAATCTCACAGCTGAACAAGTTTTTTTTTCTTTCTCTGTTTTCTGCTTATTGTACATGCTTGCACTCATTTTAAGTTTGGAAACTGAAAGCATTGAGTTCAATCAGGTATAACCGAGCAGAGGTTATTCACAGTTTTAGATGGAAAATCGGTCCAGTGCTTCCTCATGAAATAAAAGAAAAGCTCCATTTTACAGAGAGAGAGTACTTCAAGAACCACTCGGCAGCCATTAAATCATGCATGTCAGAGATGGATATAGATTTAACAGTGGTACAGCATTTTTCTGTTTTATTTTCTTTCTTTTGGATGAAACACAGTTACAAATTTTCTGTACCACTTGTATAGGACATGGTGCCTCCCAAGGATCCCTACATCCAGGTTCGGGTACTTGAGGACATTGGTGAAGTATCTCTTGGTGATCATTCCATATCATTGACAAAGAACTCACTTCATTTCCTAAGGTGCACTGATACTGAACAATTTATATCACAGGTTTGCTATCTTACTTTCATGATATTCTCACTGTGTTTATTCCATCTGCTAATACTGTTCTATATAACTTGCAATAGGGTCTTATGGAAGAGTTTCTGGAGTAGGGATCACATATGGTGTACAATAGGTATTACTCACTGTGATCTTACTTACAATGTACTCATGTTTCATGATGACAGATGGCCAAAGCTAGTATGTCCTATATCATAATTGGCTTTGATGGTCAATCGATTACTGATGAAAATTTTCATTTTACACATATAACTAGTTCAATGTCACATTTTCTTAAGAAAGAAAATTCAGCTATCACCATTACATGCATGTATTGAATCTATCAGTTCTAATAAACACTGATTTTGAAACCATACATCTGTGGGCTGCAGATTGTAACTGAGGGTATGCCCCCCCTAACAACATTTATTTGTCATTGCTATCCGATGGAATAAACACTACTGAAATTCTGAAAGAGCTCATGTCAAAATCAAAGAACATATGTTGTCTCAGTTGTGAAGATACGATGGAACATATATGAGGGGATTGTGTACTGGGGAGCTCCTAACTTATTCATGTCAGTAATGTCTAGCTTTAGATGAATGGATTAAGTTTGTTCTAGCTTTTTACTGTGACCATTCTTTGCATGTTTTATTATTTGGTGATAAAATTAAAACTTTGTACACTGTACAAAAATCTTCCTAACTTTACTGGAGTAGGAAGGTAACAAGTTCTGTTTAGTGTTTACTTATGAAATCTCGACCTGGAGAAGCCTCACACGTTCTGATAATCGCAGTTTGATTCACTCCTGTGCTCGTTTTTTTTTTTTGAGATGGCTCCTGTGCTCGTTTTGCTACAACTTCAGTTCTGGCTCTCCAAAACGGAATTACTCCAGTTAGTAAACACAACCAAGCTGATTCCACCTTTCCATTACAGTCACAAGTGACTCCCTCCACTGTGCAAGGAAGCAAGAATGGTGGTACGTGCAACACGGTTCCTGCTTTTATGCAAAGGTGTACTACTACTATACACTACCAGTTAAGATTGGTATCTTCTTTTACTCATTACAAGTTTCTTGAGATGCTCTTGTTCTAGGCTAACTTAACTTGCACACTGGCATTACTTTCGTCATACTTACTGAGCTCTAAAAGTTACAGTTTTTTACGTCCATAATATTTGCTTGACACTTAAGGTTCACTTGTTTAGAATGCAGCGCTAGCTGTCCAGCTACTGCTGAACATATTCTTGTTCGTTGTGTTGTGTCATTCTATGATTCGAAATCATTATATTCATGAGGGCATGGTTAATGCTATTTACCTCACAGGACCATAAATCATTCCAAATCTCACCGGTACCCAATTCTTCTGAAAAAAGGAAAATGTCCAAACGATGTTTCACTGTTATCTCTTTATCTAGTCTTCGCAGAGACGATGCTTTGTACAATTACTCTGTCGAGTGGCTTTATGTCGACTAATAAATTAATGCTGGTGACTTGAGAAGCTAATCCTTAGTTGTGGTCCATGAGCAGTATTGCTATTAGAGTTGGCTCTATAAGGCGAATTTGATTTCACAGGCCCTTGACTCTATATATACACATACGTATATATGTATATATAATTTTTACTTATAAAAGATAATCATAGTGAAAATAAACAATGATAGCATTCTATCTAGATATTTAGAAATACAAAAGAAATTAATCATGAAATGAAACCAATATGATAACCTTGAATGAGGACAAACTCCTAAATTTCCTTTTATCATCACCAAATAAATACTTTTTAGGTAACATAGCAATACCTAAAATTAATAGAAATTTATCTACCATCTTTAATTCTTGAGTCTAGAGTCTAGTAATTACTAATCAGTATTTAAAGTGCAGCAACTAGTACCATTAGGCAATAGTACGCACTACCTGAGCTCATCAAGAAATTGAAGCCTCAACCCTTGTGTTACGAAGCCTAGAGACAATGCAACCAGGGGAGGGGGGAGGACATCAGCGTCGGCTGGGTGTCGGCATCAAGGTGTCGTCATGTCATGCCACACCTCGCCCTTATGCTATTGTTCCAATGACACCGAGAGAGTGTCGTAGAAAAACGGTAAGCCATTCCCTTACGAAACTGTGAAACATGTATCGGTCATAGAATTACTATACTATTACTAACGGTAACATGATGAATTAATACAAGATTTTTTAAATTATAAATATAATATACTTTCATGTTATAGTTGTAGATAATTCCTGAGTTATACATTTAATCAAAGACAGCAGCAGCGGAACTCAGCGAAGCTAGGATATTACTCCACAAGCAATAGATTGAGACTAGAGACAAAACTCTAACCGTCATCTTCTATCTAAACTTAAGCCAATGGGAAGAAAATAATAAAGGATGAGTACTTTCGTACTCCGTATGGCATGAAAAATGTGCAATTGCAAGCTTCAAAGAAAGGTTTGTGTTTATTTGATAAATCAGTTATTTAAAATATTTACCAAAAATTTAAGTGTGGGTTTCAAAAATTTCTTCGGAGAGATGCATATCATCTTAATCCGTTTGCGAGTAGCTTTATAACAACTTGAGCGAAAAAAACCAAATTTTAGTAATTGAAAACATCTTTTTCTTCATCAATTTATTTTTTTCCTTTGAAAATGTAAAACAATATTTTCTCAAAACTAATCGTTAACCAATTTTTATAGTTAACCAACATTCTTAGCTTCAGGTTCGGTCTTCTTGACCTACCAACCCAAACTCGGCTTTCTTGACCTCACAACCACCCATCTTAGCCTCATAACCAGCATTCTCAGCCTACATTCTAACTTAGCTATCTTGGCCCTATGGTGCCATCCGACACTCAGGTAACATACACATGTTTCAAACCACAAAGGCTGACCGTCAGGAACCAATTAATTAAACATATTTTTAAAACAAATCTATACTATGAGAAACAACTCACATTCGTCCATGATCGTGAACATGACTCTTTAAACAGTTTAACTAAATTCTACAGATATTGCATTCTTTATCCACACGTCATGAGCATCATACTTTATTTAACACATGTGGGCTAATACATGGCTGATAAAAGATAGTTCACTATAAGTCTTTTTCATAACCAACTCATAAACATCCCATGTCACACAGTTGTGTCACTCTCTGAAACCAAGTATCAGGCCAGTCTCAATCCCTCGTCTGCTTAGGATACGCTGTATAGCACGTACTGCATCTCACGGTTAAGACAAATCTCCATCTTAAGAGAATGTCTTTGTCTTCTTATCTCGGCATTTCTCAATTATTAACATGAAAGATATCCATGTTTTAGCTACTTACTTTGTCAGGAGCACTTATGCTGCCTGTGTGGTCGTATTGTTTTATGTTCGAATGAACTTCTCAAAGGAATCGGTGCTTGTGTATGACCATTAAATCAAAACACATAGGAAAGGATTCGCATCACAAGTTTTTCTATAAGACCTTTTTGTTTTTCAAAACCGCCAACTCCTAGGATAGGGTTTTATAAACCATTCATAATCGATATTTTTCATAACGACAAACTAACATATATATTTATAATATTATAGTGTGTATGTACAAATGTGTATAGAGGTCACAAGTATCATGGCATCGCTATGGTGAAGCGACAAGGATTTGGATTATCATGATATTATCAGAAATAGTGCAACTAGTAGTTGGATCATCGGTCATGTGCTTGTAGACCGATGGCTAGACAAATTAATGTGTATGCTAAGCATGCATGTTTATAATAAAAGTATTTATAATATAGGAGCAATATGATCAAATGTTGGCTTACCTTGGTTTTGGTCGGTGAGCAATTCTTTAGAATCGGTGTCTGAAAATTCTCTACCGGTGAACTACACACGATACGAAAGAAATCTGAACAAAACCTAAAAACTACAAGATAACAATAATAAATAACATTGTCATTGGTAGATCAATATTTTTTTGGAAGTTGAACGGAGTCAATTGGACTTACGGTTGAGAATATATAAATTTTGGTGCATTAATTGATTTTTCAATCAAGGAAAAATGATTGTTTTAATTAAAAATAATTTAGGGAATGATGTATAATAGACTTTTATGGAATGAGAGTAAGGTTGATGGTCTGGCTTATGGGCTTTGGCTTGTGGAGGAATGAAGGGAATGAGATCTAGACTGGGAGGCTAAAAATGGGTAGGTGAAGAGTGGAGGGTGGTCCAATCTAGACCAAGTTCACCGTGGATTGAGAGTGGGCCTACATGGGTCCCACTTATTTTCTTTTTCTTTTTTCTACTTTTTTTCCTTTCCTTCTCTCTTTTTCCTTCTTCCCTCTCTACCTGTCTTCTCATGTGTGCGGCTGGGCTTGGGTTGTGGCGCAGGCACCAGGTGAGGAGGGCGTCGGAGCACTTAGGCACGAGATGAGGTGGTATGGTAGGCGGGGAGGAGGTGACCAGTAGGCGGGGAGGACAGGATGCAGGCGTGGGAAGGACGGCATCGGCGTCGGCACGAGAGGATACGGGGAGGGTATCGTCGGCACGGGAGGAGGTACGACACGAGGAGGGCGGTGTTGGCGTGGTCACGGGATGGTGTGGTGGTGAGGACAGTCAGGCTCGGTCGCTGCTGGCGTGACAAGGGTGAGGCTTCGAGTCGGCGGCGCAGTCATAGGGTTTCGTGGCAGCATGGTGGTGGGTGGCGGTGCCAGAGGTGAGCGGTGCGACAAGGAGCGTTGCGTCGATGCTGTGCCCACGGAAGGAGGAAGAAGACAAAAGGAGGTTGCTATCTTCGTGGCATGGCAACAATTGTAGCCCTTCTTGGTTCGGCTTGGTGATAATGATGGCTCGGAGTAGTAAAAAATGAAGTGTGTGGGAGGTAAGGGTATTGTTGATGCTTTGCACTTATAGCTGCTTGGGACGAGTAGCGACAATGTTGTGGCTATTTTTGTCCTTGTGGCGTCTTCTTTGCTTACATTCCTCTTTGTTACACTCCATTGCTTGACCAGAGAGGTAGAGTGGTGGATGTATGTATTTTCTCTTGTCGGTGTCTTGCATGAGTATAGGAGGGATAGAGAAGCTATGTTTGTGAACTTCTCTTTTTTCCTCATTGCATGTCTATTGCTATCTTCTTATTGAATGAGTGGGTAGATGCTAATTGACCATGATAGAGAGGATATATAGAAACGGAGTGGAGAATATGATGTTGGGTGTAGAAAATAAGTTGAGTATGTGTATGTATCTCTGCTTTCTTAAAGAAAAATTAATTGGAGTGAAATGAACAAGGTAAAAAAATATTAAGTGGCCAGAGTCGAGTGGCCGAAGTTTAAGATTAAAATTTAGATTTTTTGGGCGGAAAAAATTATTTGTTGTTATGGTTGAAATTTCTAAAATAAAAAAAATTAATCATAGGAATTTTTGGAGAGCCACAATTTCGAGAATAAACTCAAAAATTAGAGAAAATTTAGAAAAGAATAATTAAATTCGAATCTTAAGAGATTTTTGGCTTAGGATTTGTTGTTTTAAGAATCAACATAATTTGTGGATTCTTAGCACATAAAAATAGAAACAGAATTAACCGTTTTTAAAAATAGATTTTTAATTAAAATATGATTTTTCGATGGGCAAAAATCGGGGCTTTACATATCGACAGCTAATAGGTGGTGGTGTGGTCGCGACTTGCGTGGAGCAGTGAAGCACAGTAATTAGGGATCTCGTAGACAATAGATTGATCTGTAAACTCATGGTATACTATACTTAAATGCACATATATTTTTGGCTTGAGCCCCACCACAGATGGGTCCTAGGCTGTCGCACCCCTGGTCTACCCCTTGAGCCGGGCCTGATTACTATTTCATTTCAGGCTTGAAAATCCCCCTGCCAAGTACCCAACTCCAAAATCCTACATATACGCTCGAAGAAGCAAGCTACCTTACGCCACATTCTTCCCTGTGTTGTTTTGGTGTTCTTGGACACGACTAACTTCTTGTCTTGTGGACGATGATACTTATGCATCTGTCGTCCCAGTTGTAGACGAACCTAAGGTTGGTCCCCGGCTACCAAAAGACACGACATGATGGCTACATCCACAGTTTTGGCACTACTGCGGTAGTGCTAAACTAGCCAAACAATGACAAAGCCTAGGTGCTAAACCTATATATATAATCTGCATCCGAGACTTCCAAGTGAAGGATGTCTTTTCCTACCCTTGTTAGGGCCACGGACTCATGAATCATTAGAAAACCAGTATGTTAAAATATCACGCTCAGAAAAAAATAGCCTGGCCATCTTACTTCCAGAACTAATCAGTAATCATCACCTCCTACTTCCAAAGACCACATTAATCATATTGCAGCTTGGCAACTACTGGTACGTACTATTAATGCTCTTTATTAGGATAAGACCAATAATTAATTTATTAATATATTATGACATAAATGTATAATTATAAAAAATATTTTTGAATATGAATTTAATAACATTAATTTTGTGTCTATAAAACTATATTATAATAAAATAATTATTGGTTAAATCTTGGTTGTACACTATATATTTTAAAACGATGTAGTGCAACTGCTTATGTTCAAATTTTTAATTTTATATTTGGGGACCCAAGCCATTGCTTACATGGGTAGCAACCGACCAGTTATCCTTAACAAAAAGATCCAGTGAAAAATTGTCAAAAAAACCCTAGTCAAAAAACTTTCAACTATGATTTAAAATTATTGTTATTGGTGAATAGTAATTGTGGGATCATGTCGAATTCAGCTGTTATATTACCGTGTTTGACAACAGATCAAGACCTTGTGAGAACCAATTATGGTGGGTAGCTACCCATATTAATCCTGTTTCTGGCCCTTTGGTGTACGAATTTGCTAAAAAGATGTCTACGGTTTTTCTAATCCATCTCAGTTGATTTGTCATCCGATTGCTTATTGATGTCTTCCGCCAAATGAATCTTTTGGCAATCCCTTTGCGTTGTATCCATCTACTCTGCTCTACCGATTCTTGTATTACTACTCTTCTACCTGTGTGTCAGTTTGCACTTTACCCTCGTATCTTCTTTCGAAGATTCAAAGATAATGTAATCTAATTCTCTTATGTACCGTCTAGTTGAAAAAATATAGTCTAAGTGTATGTAATTTACAATGTAAAAAAATTAATTTTTTTAATAAAAAATATGACGTTATAAATATAGTCAGCTTTTTTTTTAACTACTGGTACATACATACAATGGTACATGTGCTTATAATTTGTTAAGAAATATTTACCGCCAACTAAAATCACATGAGATCCCAGGTAAGAAATCACAGTAAACTCTACTACTGTTCCGTAGAATATTCTCCCAGAAATTTCTTTACGCATACCATTTCACTACAATAAACAACTCCGGACTTCCATTTAATTTTAATCTCAGATCTACGGACATCTCAAATCCTCGTATTGCACGTACACATGAAGCAGGGACTACGCATTTGCACCGTGGTACACACCCACTTCACCCTGTCGGTACTCGGTACTGCCGCATGTGCAACGCCGCGGCCATGTGAACCAAAGGACCACGTGACTGGAGCCACCGTTTGGCCGCGTTGACCGATTAAGACCGCACGTAAA
The DNA here is from genome assembly GCA_030770085.1 of Oryza coarctata. Classification (NCBI taxonomy): domain Eukaryota; kingdom Viridiplantae; phylum Streptophyta; class Magnoliopsida; order Poales; family Poaceae; genus Oryza; species Oryza coarctata. The sequence continues at coordinate 16,442,373 of CM061471.1, forward strand.
ATAAATACGATTAATTAATTTTTATTAATATAAATTTAAAAAATAAATTTATTTGATATTTTAAGTAATTTTTATTATATAAAACTAGCAGTTTAAAAAGCGTGGTAACAAAAATCTTAATTAAAAAAAATAGGGACCTACCAGTCTGGACCATTGATTTATAAGGCATAACAATTATTAGTGATAAAAAATAATTTATAGTTAAAAATTGTATATATGTTTTTAGTGATTTTAAAGATAATACTGAAAAATAAACCAGATAAAAAACATTAAAATTAACTCTAAAGTTAACATTTAAATTTCAAATTTTAGCTGTAATTCGTCGACGGCGTGTTAATGACCGATGCGCCAGCGCCGCGGAAACGGACGGCAACCTCCTGGGTTTCGCCGGACCACGGTGTTTCAGAGAGCTTCGTGCCACGGAGTACGGACCACGGCGTGAGAGAGCTGCATGCCATGAAGTACTTACTGTTGTTTGAAGTAGATTCTGTTTGGGAAAGTATTTTAAAAGATATTCCTCATCTATTGTATATCATTTTATCAATTAATATATAATATATTATTTTATAAATATGATTTTTATAAGTTGTAACGAAAGTAAAATATAACTGTAAACATATATATATATATACAAATTATAAAAGTCACGTTTCAACTTGTATATAAGTAATATATCACATTATAATCTATCTTTCTTTTTTTTTAATGTTTTATAACAGATGATATATAGGTATCAAGAGTTTAGAATTCTCTCATTCTGTTCAAAAATATAGGGTGCGTAGGAGTACGATAGGAGAAGTGGTGAGCACCGTTATTAGTAGTAGTATAATCATGTGACAAAATTCTGTTTTCGTGCCCTACAGTAGTACTCTTGCTCGCAAAAAAACTCTCTTTCGAGGTGACAGGACAATAAGTCCTATTCATTTACTATACATTTGGATCTATCTGCGGGGTTAGATAGGTTTGTACCATTCCCGTTTACTAAACCAAAGCTACTCCTTGATTGTCTTGTTTAAGCAAGAGGTGACCAGACCATCCATCCCATCCGTGAGATGTACGGTTTTCGAAGTGACCCATTCAAGACGGTAAAGGTTAGCGTACGAGTGTATGACATGTGACCGTCTGGCTAGACAAGGCATTGCTGTCATGCTACACACTGTCCTTGATTGAACCAGAAAAACAGTCATCCAGCCATATTGCTCTCGCTGGTGTTTATGAGGCGCCTAATTTTGTCATTCACGGGGACTGGCCGGCTACACACCGGTGGACCAGCGCTATTGTACTAGGATGGGAATATTATAACTCTGTTTTGTTCTCATCCATGCATGGAAATCTAGCATCCTTGCTAGCCTGTGCAGGTAATCTAGCAGTACGCCAATTGGGCGATGCAGATATTGTTTGCACAGGGCTACAGCAGTTTCACAGTCACTGCAAATTTGAGAAGCTTCGGCGCATCAACAAAAGGACACCACCAACCGGTAGTACTAGTACAGTAGTGGCATTCTAGCTAGGTAAAGCTGGAGGAGGTTGCATCGATTATCAAACGAGGCCACGAGGGAGTGGCCCCCGTCCCCCATCATTCCGGCCAGTTGCTGGTTCGCTCGCTCGATTGCTCCATGCCTCGATCTTGCCAAACCGCGGGCGGCGAGGCGATCCCCTTGCTTCCTGTACAAGTGAGTAATCGCGAATCGCCATCAGTGCAGGGTTGTAGCCGGCCATTTCTTTTCAGGTTTACGTGTCTCCTCGATATGACGACGTCTTGTTATCAACCCTAGCAAATAGCAATACGGCGGGATGGATTTTTCATGGCGCCGCAACAGGAGGTGGTGTCGTCGCCTTCCGATCCTCCGAGTCAAAACCGGAGCCCGCTTCGCTTTTCCCTTCCCCTCGCCTTTTTCTGACAGCGAATGCGTCCTATCCGCAGATGAGATCCCCTTCGAAGTTCAACCGTGCGCCCCAACCCTTCTGCTTGCTCTCCCCGATTTCAAAACTCAGCCTTCGAAACCACTGCCAGCAGCGTGAGCGTTTTGCCCAGAGAGAAAACATTAGTACGCTGGAGCAAGTGAGCAACATGTTCAGCACGATCCTCTGCCGTGGCTCAAGGTGCACTGCGCTGAACATTAGGACACATACGTCTAGATCGTCCGATCTGCATGTAATGGACGGTATCATCACTTGGCACATCAAATTAAGTGATACGGTGCCACACCCAGACAAACTGTGCCGACAAATAACGTAGCTGCAGTGGATGGACGCTGTTACATGTAGTCGAGTGCTGTGGCTGCACTTTTGTCTGTAGCTGCGGTATATGTACTGCAGTGCAAGAGATCTGTATCGGCCAAGCAGATACTAGTACTACTATAGCAGTAGAGCACTGTCCCGAATAAACTACTGCCAATCTGCTACCCACTACAGAAATTGGCCATTTGGTCAAGTTCAACGCCAAATTAAGCCAACGAGGAATCAACGGGCCTTCTCAGATTTCCCGTCTCGGCATCCCCTAGCGTACAGACGCTGCAACCGTTTTGTTTTCCCCCATCGGCCTATCCCTGCACGGCTGCACATGGCCATACAACGGCAGCAAAATGACCACGAGATAGTGAGACGACTCGCCGGGCCGACCGAACCATCCGAACCGTAGCTGCCACGCCGTCCTACTCTGTCACACACGCTTCCCGATCTCCACTGACCGTTGCCGCTAAAGGAAAAGGGGACGATAATGCAGTAGAAGCCCACTAAAACAACTCAAAACCCAACGGTCGGTCACTCGCCTCGCTCTTCACCTCTTTTAAGCCTTTACTCCTCGCCTCACCGTGCCACGTATAATACCACCACCGCAACCACGGCCAGCCACGGGAGACGGGGCAAGCAAATCAGGACTGGCACAACAAGGCAAAGCCATTGCTATCCCCGAGATGTCCCACCCTGGCATCCGCACCAGCTAGAGGCAGCTCTGTCGTGTTCGTGTCGGCGAAGTCCCGCTCCTTCAACGTCGTCAAGAAGCTAGCCAGTAGCCAGTGGGCACATGCTTGGGGAGGCGGGGATGGCGAGAGGAGGAGGAGGAGGAGGTGGGGCGGGCGAGGAGGCGGCGGCGGAGGAGAGGGAGGTGAGCGAGGCGCTGACGGCGGACTCGTCGGCCGACGAGGAGTGCCGCCGCGGGAGCAGCAGCTCCAGCGCCAGCTCCGGGGACGCGTCCAGCGAGTCCTACTGCTCGCCCGACGAGTGGCAGAAGGTGGCCATCAAGACCTGCGTGTCGTCCGACCTCGTCGTCGTCTCGGCCGAGCCGGCCAAGGAGAAGAAGCCGTCGCCCCGCATCGACGCCGGCGCGGCGGACAAGCACCACAGACCCTCAGGTACGTACGCCGCCGCAGCAAATCCCCATTCCTCCCCCTCGAACACAAGCGGTTTATTAACTGGGACTCATCTCTCGCGCTCCGTTTGTTTGAATTGACTGCAGAGATGGAGATGATGAAGGAGAGGTTCGCGAAGCTGCTGCTGGGCGAGGACATGTCCGGCGGCGGCAAGGGCGTCTACACCGCGCTCGCCATCTCCAACGCCATCACCAACCTCTGCGGTAAGTACGCAACGATGGCTAATTGCAATGCACTTTTTTTTCTTCGACATGGATCGATATGGATGCTGAGCTGAGTTGCGTTGTTGCAGCGACGATATTTGGGCAGCTATGGAGGCTGGAACCGCTGCTGCCGGAGAAGAAGCTGATGTGGCGGCGCGAGATGGACTGGCTGCTCTGCGTCAGCGACCACATTGTCGAGCTAGTGCCCACATGGCAGACATTCCCCGACGGGAATAAGCTTGAGGTAATAACTTCAAACTAACCAATCGGTGATAATTAATTCCCCTGACAAAATTTACTCTGCAGTAGTTAAGTAGTGATACAGAATTTACTATGATCATCTGTACTGCCGTTCGTGAGCACTGAGCAGAAGATACAAGATTTAATTTGGTATCCTACGGATGAACCTTGAACCGAGTGCAAAATTTGATTTGAATTTTACTTGAACATGGGCCACACTGAAAAAAATATGTAGTCATTAAATACGTGCTTAGCCGTTTGGTACCTAGTAATCCCGTTTATTGAAACGGTTGGGCGCGCGACGCGGTATTCTGAGGCCTAAAAGAGTTAAGGCCACATCAATGTGCTGTCCGTTGTGTCCGATTTGTTTGTCCTCAAATTATCCGATCCAAACGTTATCTATTACTACTCTAGATCAAATGGATTGTGCTCCATTGTTTCATGGTGGATTTTAAGCCCTCGAGAAGACATTCCTTCGTTCGTTGTTTTCATGTCATCCATTATAAAAATATTAAAAAAATTAATATGTGATATATCATGCAATTTAAAATTTAACTTCTACGAGTTATTCGTAAAAAACCAGATTAAACTATAGCTAATTAACATATGTTTGTAGTTAAATTTGTTTTTTTCATCTTTTATAAGGTTAAATTTAATATTTATTTTTTAAGTGATCTATCATATATTAATCTATATTGTTAGATTTTTAAAAAAAATCATAATCATTTGAATGACATGCAAATAACAAGAGGATGTCCACTCAATAGTTTAGAATCTTTTCCCCGTTATTTCCTGTTTGTTGCATCTGTTTACATCAAGCTTTCGTCTATAGTGTCAGCCTAACTATAATCAACAAGGCATTGTTCAGTTTATACTTTTGAACTCTTGGACGGACACATTATAACTTGTGGTGTGAACAATGAAAAACTGACTGGTGTTGTACTTGTGGAATACTTCAGATCATGACAAGCAGGCCACGGTCTGATCTATACATCAATCTGCCGGCACTCCGAAAGCTAGACCACATGCTCCTCGTAAGTCTGAAGAACTCGCTGGATAATATGTTCGTCCGAAATTGAGTTGAAGTAGTGGCGTACTGTGCATCTCCTGACGAAACGAACATCTATTGCCAGGACATTCTGGAGAGCTTCAGGGACCCAGAGTTCTGGTACGTCGACCAGGGGATTTGCCCGCCGGACCGCGACGGCAGAGCCCCCTTCATGCTAACGTTCCACCGCCGCGACGAGAAGTGGTGGCTGCCTGTGCCCCGCGTCCCACCCGGTGGCGTCAGCGAGACCACGAGGAGGCAGCTCGAGCACAAGCGCGACTGCGCCAGCCAGATCCTCAAGGCCGCCATGGCCATCAACAGCAACGCCCTCGCTGAAATGGACGTCCCCGACTCGTATCTCGACTCATTACCAAAGGTCCTATGAATTTTAATCGATTTTACTACGAGTAGATACCATCATAAAAATTATCGGAAGAGAAATAACTACTGCTACGCGTTGCCGTTTCTTGATTCCGACATACTGTTTGATTATCAGAACGGGCGTGCGACGCTGGGCGACATCATATACAGGTACATCACGTCGGACCAGTTCTCACCGGACTGCCTCCTCGACTGCCTTGACCTGTCGTCGGAGTACCAGGCGCTGGAGATCGCGAACCGCGTCGAGGCCTCCATCTACGTGTGGCGCCGGAGGGGCACGTCGGGCGCCGCGAGCCGTGCTGGCAGCAAGTCGTCGTGGGGCATCGTCAAGGACATGATCATGGACACGGAGAAGAGAGACGACCTCCTCGCCCAGCGCGCCGAGGGCCTCCTCTTGTGCCTCAAGCAGAGGTTCCCCGGGCTGACGCAGACCAGCCTGGATACGAGCAAGATTCAGTACAACAAGGTTGGTGAATCCATCATTGCAGTTTACAAATCTCGATCCATTGACGGTGATTGGGTTTGGATGAACTGATGAGATGTGCTCTGTTCAGGATGTGGGGAAATCGATTCTGGAGAGCTACTCGAGGGTTCTGGAGAGCCTGGCCTCGAACATCATCGCGCGGATCGACGACCTGCTCTACGTCGACGAGCGGAGTAGGCAGGCGGAGCAGCTCCCCACCGGCGCCGGAAGCGGCAATATCTCTTGCATGCCCATGTCCGCGGCGGCGGTGCCAGCGTACCCAGTGGTGCCCACCTCGGGCACGCCGCCGCCGTACGCGACGGCGTACGCCACGCCGAGCTTCTCGCCGGCGCAGCTGTCGAGCCCGTCCAAGATCGGGAGGGCCCTGCTGGTCGACAGGCGGTCGCACGACGGCCGAGGGATCAGCGGCAGCATGGAGTTCATGGGGATGGTGGCTAGCAACGCCGTGTTCGACCTGCCGGGCCTGTGAATCGATCGATCACGGACTACGAGCTTTTGCACGAGGTTGCATTGCACGCCATCATGGAGTGGCCTGGCCTGTGTCTAGTGCTTTACTTACCTTGTTACCTCGCCTGTGTGGTTTTATGGCGTGATTTCTTCTCGCTTGCCAGGAGGGCGTCTTGGTTTGCCGTTTCGCCGCCCTCCAGTTTGTAATGTGTTTTGACAGTGCCTTGTTGACTTGCCAGTGTTGTAAGAGTGCTTAAATTCGATGTTAGTCGGATGACAAAAGAGAATCACCACGTTTGTGCAAACCACTATCTGTGCAAACCACGTTTGTGCAAATCAAAATTTAGAATTTGAGCGTTAACCGATAACCGTACGGTCGAGTTTGTAATTTAATTTTGAGTTCAAATTCGTAGTCTTTTAGTTGGGAGCATGGGAAAAGCACTACGGCTTCCTCGGACCGTACGTCCAAACTCCAAAAGGCCTCTGCAGACGGCCTGCAGCCTACGGGTCAGTGCTTTCGTGATTCCCGGTGGACTTGGGCTAACCAAACAACAGCGGCACCAAGGGCCTACTTCCTGCAAAGGAAGATCACTTGTTCTTCGACTCTACGAGAGGTCTACGAGTGATATGTCGATCTGTTGGACCGAGTTTGAAACATATGTACAGTCGACAGCTTTGGGATTCACTGGAAACAAGCTGCGTTCTTTTTAGCTATTAGGGAGCTACTTCCTCTCGTTTACTTGAATTACATTTTCTTAATCGTTAAACAATACAATTTATATAAAAACTTTTTATATAGATTTTTTAAAATAAATAAATAAATCTATTTTTAAATTTATAATAGTTAATACTTAATTAATTATAAGCTAATGATTTATCTCATTAGGGCCGTTCAGCTCAGCCGAAACACTGAGAAACGCAGCCTTAAATGGCACGCACAACTAATAATCTTGCAAGTGCAACCTTTTTTTTTATTAAAGGTTGCCTGTTGCTGCCTTACCATTTCATCAGGTAAAAACAACAAAACAAGGGGCTACCTGTTGCTGCCCTACCATTTCATTACCCTTCATCAGGTAAAAACAGCAAAACAAAAGGCAAGAGGAAAAGGAGGACACACACATACACAGTAACACACGCAGACGACCACCCCTGCCCAGGTGAGATGACGCATCCAAATACTGCCTCCACCGGTAGAACAGATGTATAGTTCCACTATGACTTTTGATACCTGTTGGGACATATCAACCCTACGGCAAACCGGCTCGGACCGCTCCTTTTATTTCTGGCACAAAACAACCGAATAAGATGTACAGAAACTGCTAGGGCAATGATTAGAGGCATTGTATGAATGTTCATAGAGAGCAGTGAAATATTTAGTCTGGTTAGACAAACTGAAAAGCTTAAGCTCCTACTATAAGTCACTGGGAATAGCTTAGGCTCCAATCAACCGTTGCCGTCACATGCCAACACCAGGAAAAATGACACCAAATATGCACCGACTGCTTAACAATCATAGATTATACTCTCAGCTAACAACGGAAGACCTGACGAACTATGGTTGTGAGTCGTTGTGGCCTACAAGAATGCCTTGGGGAGTAACTAAACAGTAGAATGGTCACCAGATGTATTGGGTTAATAAATGCACAAAATGAACATTTTATCATTCTAAACATGAGGCGAAATGGCTCTAAACATCTACCATGTCAGATGCATGGACTTTTTAATAAATTTTTACTTCAAGACATCTAAACCATATGCTCTACAGCTGTCATTGTCAACCTCCACTACTATGAAATCATTGTGCGCAGACAAGTAAAATCGTTGGCACCAGAACTATGAGGACGACACTAACGTAAACACGGATATTTTTCAAAGTTCTTAATGTCTGCATTAGGAGAGGAAAGAATAATATCGTCGAGCCTATGACAAGGCAGTACCCCACAAAGATCAAATTAAATGACCTTAGTTCAGCTGCTTCACAAGTTCCACATCTCTCATCCCAAAATAAGTTAATTTCTAGAATATATTATTTGTCATAAAAAATAAATTCATTTATATCTTCTTACCTATCATCATTACGTAAATTGATAAATTTGATTCCTTTAATACTCCTTATCTACCCGTCCACCAAGGTGTGTGCTTTGGTCTTTTTCCCTCCATACTAATTTGAACTCCAAAGGCTAAACACAGAGTTATTTTGGGACGGGGTAGGACACTACATAGTTCATGTTCCTTGAATAATAAGAGTAAGCAATCCTTCTGTTATAACGATTTTGAAACAAATAAAGAGAGTCTACTGTTAGTTGGCTCTACCATAGAAATAAATGTTTCAGTTGCGTCTGAGTCTATGACAGAAAGATCATAACACAGATAATTGAATAAGTACAGTACTATCTGATGGTGCTGTCTGCCTATCATGCTTAAACTAAAGATGAATAATGCTTAAATGAGTTTTTTGTTAATAAAGTTCATTATTATAGTATACCTTGTATCACAAAATGGAGAGTCCTCTGCAAAGTACTTAGTAATAGAGTGAACCTGCCAGTAGATTATAGTCAGTACACATGTATTTCGTCAAATCTAAATAGTAATATCCAAATAAGTGAAGGAACATACCTTGCCACCAATCACCTCTGGTTGCCAGGGAGCCATCTGGATTCTGCTCCTTTTGCTGGATTGGACATACAAGGAGAACATAAAAATGTATGTGTTACAAGCAACCAGAAGCTGATAATTAAGGGTGTCAATTTCTACGCACATTTCCTGGCGATTGATCACCCTGCTTTGGTGGAGTGTTGGCATAGAACTCCCGAGCACCGTAATGAACAGAAGAGCCAAAATATGGCGACTCCGATGACTCGTTTGGATAAGATTGTTTACCATCCCTGTATGCACCACGAGCTTTGGTAGGGCTGCGCGATTTGCCATCTGCATGACGAATAGATTGCAGTTAAGCGGCTGCTGCATCACATAAAAATGGAGAATTTCCTCTCCAAATCAAGATGATGCATCAAACATGGTTATCCTACTTCGAAGATCAAGAATGTGGTTTGATGTTGGTTCAAATGCAACAGCGTGCGTGCATGATCGTTCACACATGCACATCACCTGAAATCCTAAATCCATTTATCAAACAACTAATGCCCTGGAAAATGATTATCCTACTCTGTTCACAAGTTTTGCCGTAACTGAATACAGGTGTCAAAGAGACAGGATATCACACAACTACCTGCAAAACCACCGCCATTCTGCCCTATGGAATTCTGCTTGTTCAGCATGGCGTACAAGTCCGTCTGCTTCGCGTCTTTCGCGTTTGCCTTTCAGGTAAAAACAAGAGCAGCAATATCAGAGAGATACCCAAATAAGATTTCGTAGAAACCAAGAACTAATCCACCAACAAACAAAGAAACACGCCCAAAACAATTCACTAATTTCCGAATTTAGAACAACAAAATTCGGCGAAAGGAGGCACAATCGCGTAGCAGAAAAGAAGAACAATCCTTAAAATCTCACGAATCGAACTAACTACGACGAGTAGGAGGGCGAGAGAGAGATGGGTACCGCAGTCGACGCGGAGAAGACGGTGCTGAAGTAGCCGTTCGCCGCCGCCGGCGATGCTCCGGCGGCGGTGGCGGGAGGCGATTTCTTCATGGCGTCCATATACGTTGGTGGTGCCTTGCCGCTCGAGGAGGAGATGAACCTATATTTCCGTGGAAGGAGAAGAAGGGGAGGAGGAGCTCGTGAGCGAGGAGGAGAAAGATAGGGCACGTGAAGTGGTCCTTATAGGCGGCGGCGCGCCTCGGGGTAGGGGTGGGAAGCGACACTTCTCTGCTCGCCTCGTGGCGCCCTGCTCCGGCTCCATCTGTGCCGCGCCAACCTGCATAAAAAAGGCTCGAAGGGAGGATGGGAGGCGATAGCCCTTGATCTGCAGGGACTGAACTGCTAAAGCGCGATCGATATCTAAACTTATGGCCAACAGTTTAATATTAACAAAAAAATTGCTTTTATTGTATTGAAAATTCACGATCTTTGATATATAGCACCAAAAATTTTCGGTTCATTTTAACAGCACTGAAAGTTTTCTTAGTTGTATTTAGAACTTTGTCAACATTTATGTTAATTTTCTTTCACTCATTTTATTTTTCTCAAAATCACATGCTATAAAATACCTACATTACCCTTTTATCCATCTTCTTACTTAAGCTCTCTGTCCTCTTCATTTCTGTCACAAGAGCTCAGTCACGGCAGACAATTATAACACCTGATTTTAGCTTAGCTATTAAAATCTATTTTAATAAAAAATATAGTTTTAAAAATTTTAGTTTATATATTAAAGATCTTATTTCCCATCATCTCATTAGACAAAAAAAAATCTTGAACTAATTTAAGTGACTTCTAAATTAACCAACTAAAAAAATTCTAAATTTCTCTGGGTCTAACAATCGAATTTGAATCCAATTCTAATATTGACTTCACTTCAAAAATTCTCTCAACTATATCTTGTTGAGTCCTCTCACAAATTCTCCAAGAAAATTCTATGTTAAAAATCAAACTCCTTTCAAATTCACTAAAAATTTTCGCAAAACCTCATGTTCATTTGGGTCGGCTACCCCTCAGCCTAACCCGCTCCTCTCTTTTTTCCTTTTTCTTCCTTTCCCTCGGTCACCCAACTGCCAACCGACCTAGCTCCTTCTCTCTTACATCACTTTCTTCCTCTCCTATGCCGTACCTAAGGCCACCCTCCCACTCCCTCACCTCCCCATGATCGAGCTGACCCATGGTCCAGCTCTCCCTTACCCCTACACTCGTTTGCTCGCCGCTACCATGCGCACGCTCACTACCAATCGCCCCCCATGGGACCCTTTCGCCAGCCACACCACTATGTCGTGCATTCCTGCTCTGTGTCCTCGTCCCCTTCCTCGTTCCATGCTAGCACACGCGCAAGTTGTTTGGCAAAATATCAAACCACTAGCCGATGTGCCGACACTCGTTCCCGTGAATCATGATCCCGTCCCACGCATTGCGCACCCCTACCATGGCCTCACCACCCTAGTGCACCACACCGTTGCCACAAATCTCACAGGGTGTCCGCTCCACGTGCAGTCACATCATATCGCTGTGCTAAGCTTGGTTGGTACCTCTGCGAATCACGCCACACCAAACCCGTCCCTCCTCAACGCAAATCCAGCCGATGCGTCGTGCCATGCCACGTCAAGTTCACCCTTTCCTACCGCAAATCCTGCTAGGTGTCTTTCCCAGCTCATGAGGTAGCATCCATCCTCATCGGTCCCGCACCCCTTCCTCCTTGTCCCCTCTAAGTCGCACCAAGTTCACCTCTCGCCACCACGAATCCTGCTAAGTTTCTTCCACACCTCGTGTGGTCACATCCATACTCGTCGGTCCTACATCCCTCTCTTTTGTCCTCTTTGCGCCGCGCCTAGTCGCCTATAAGAGGCACCGGCGAGCCCCTTCCCATATGCCTCTCCTCATCTCTCCCTCCTCACATCCACCTTCCTCTCCTCCTCCATCCAATCCATCACCGCAGTGCCCTTCAGCGCCGTCGAGCTCACCACCAGCGACGGTGTCATCATTGATGACTACTGCCGCTCTCGCTGCATCACACCAAGCACGCTTGGCGTGAGGAGGAAGGAAACAAGGAAAGCAAGAATAAGGAGAAGAGAAGAAAAAAAAGAAAAGCAAATGTGACCCAAGTAAGCCCTACCCTTTTCAACCAACCCCGTAGACCCGGTCTACCATAGACCCATTTCTCTCCCCTCACAAACGTCCAAGCCCTACATGTCAACCCTAGGAATATTCTTTTAAAATTCTTTTTTACTTTTCTAGAAAATCATTTAAACTTTAAATTTTTTTATCTTTTTATCCATAACTCTGTTTGTCTGTTTGACCTCATTGTAGTCCAAATTTTTTTCTAAAATTCTCCTCTACGTAATGGCATTATTACTTTTAATGATGCTCCATATAATGTTTCTATTTCTAACGTGTAGAGGTTGTGACCAAAGGAGTGTTCGCGCTAGATTTCATTGCGTAAGGAACCGCCATGCACCAAGGCAAGTCATTCTTGAACATTTTAAATATATATTTATAAATTACTTTGTTTATAAACAAACATTGTTAGATGATGTTTTAATCATGTTTAGCCTCGGTTTATGTGAAACTGATATACCTAACTAGTAGTCGCACTTTTATTGTGTAGAACATTAATCACCACATTCTTATTAACTTTACCAAATAATCATCGGTATCGTCATCATTTAGATGTGATTAATGAGGTAGTTGCTTAGCCGGCTTACAATTGTGATGTCGTGTGGGAACTTAAAACTTCTAAATATTTACTTAAAAATCCAATGTGATGTCGACTTGTTTGTAAAATAAAAATAGTTTATATTACCTAGATGGTGCAGAGTTAGTGATTTTGTGGCTTGCCTATGTATTATCATTAAGGACTTATATTGCAGTACGACCACACTGGTGTTATGGGATGCCAATAGCTAAGTAATTAGCTATTACATATAAATCTTATATATTATAAAAATCTTGTATGTCAATAGTTATAAAACAATGGGGATAAGGAAATGGAATTGTAGATATTTACTACTCAAGATGTGTTATCCTAACTTCGCATTAGGCGACTTAGTTAGATATAGAAGACATCCCCAGTATGTGCTCAGTAGATAAGGGCATGAGACATACCTAATACTTGGTTTGAGATATTCGATCCAACTATATGACATAAAATATCCATAGGTTAGTTTTAGAAAAGCCTTGTAATGAGTCATCCCTTGCCAATCTTGTTTGATCGACACATGTTGTGTAAAGAGAGAAGTTTATGACGTGTGGATGTAACATTTGTAAAACTGTTTAAACAACCGTGCCTACGGTTATAGGTGGATGTGAGATGTTTCTCATAGTATAGTTTTATTTTTATCAAAAATTTGTGAACATGATTGTTGGAATGGGAATCATTTTGAGAGTCCTATTGTATGGCAGATGGTCGAACTTCGTGGTCACAAATAGGTATGTGTGAAAGGTGAGCGTATGATATAGTGCCAAGAAGGCGAGCATGTGCTATGAAAACCTCTTAAATATGAGAAATAATTATGGGCGAGCTGTGAAATCATGTTAACTATGGACAAGCTGTGAAAACTTATTAACTATGAGAAATGAGAAATAGTTAAGATATGATGTTTGATTAATTATTAAATGCTGAGAAAGTAAAAATAAGCTAATCAAGGAGAAGATGAGAAAATGTTAAAGAATTTTGCTATTGCTTATAAACATTATGACAAGTTGTTACAAAGCAACTTATAGAATGGATTGAGGTATAAATATCTTTTCGACAATTAAAATTTGGCTCGCTAGTATTTTAAAAAATAACTCTTTTAATGAAAAGGATGATTTTGCAAATAAAAACCTTAGCATCTTTGTTAAGGCAAAACATGTCATATTTCTTATCTGGCTTACTAAGTACATAAAATACTGAGCCTTGGTTATATATAGAGATAGAGTTTGGAGAAGACGACGTTGATCCATCCGTTGAAAAGCTCCTCTAAGAGTAAGCAAAGTATGAAGACTTAGGGTTTTAAGCCTAGTTCTCATGTTGTGCTTGTGAAATAAACTAGTTGGCTAGGTACAGTGTCTAGTGCTTAGCCGCTTAAATTGTCTTTCATTGTTTGCTTCCGCTTAGTCGTCATCGTTGTTTTTTTATGTATTTTATTGCCCATCTGAAATCTATCTATGATGATAATTTATGTAAGGATTGCTCTTAGTGATATAATAAAAGCTAGTTATTTTTTATTTCACTATTATTTTGTATGTACTAGCTTATATATATCATGGAACTAGTACATTATTCACAGATAATTAAATTGATCTATGGTCTATGTTACCTTGTGCTTTATGACTAGCAGAGTTCAGAACATCACAACAACCCTCCTCCATATCCCTCCCTCTTTGAGCCCTCACAACAGCCACTTCAAGATCGTCTACTTGTCCACCATTGAGTTTGCCCCGGTTGCCACCTCTAGCTCCCTATGGATGTCACCATTAAGCTTGCTCCAGTCCACTGTCACTAACCTCACTATCCACTATACTAAACTTTGTCATAGGCCATTGCCCTCAAGCTCTCCACGATTGGCGCCATCGAGCTCATCTCAACAGCTGGTGTTCAACTCGCCCTAGTCCGCTGCCCTGTTGCCACTGATGTTGAGCTCCCCATGGTTATCGCCATCAAGCTTGTCTTGACCGCCGACCATCAGTGTTGTACTCTCTCGCAGTCTCCTCTGTCAAGCTCTCCCTAAGCTGCTGCCATTAAGCTTATCTAAGATGTCATTGTGGAGCTCTTCCATGGCTGCTCCACATGGATACACCTGTTGAGCTTCTCCTTGTTTACCCCCCTTGAGCTCCCACGTAGTTGCCGTCTTCAAGGTCAATTGGTGCTGCCATATTATATGTGAGCTCCTGTTGTTTGTGTGCTGTATGCAGTTGGAACAAGGGGGATCGGAGAGGATGAATAAAGGAAAGAGGGGAAGTTGAGAAGAGTAACGTAAATATTGACGGAGTGTTAAATATACTTACAGAGAAAAATTTTATGCTATTAAAGTGTACCAGAAACTTTCAATGCTATATATCTAAAATCTTGAACTTTTGATGCTACTTTATATCAGTACTCTCTCCGTTCACTTAGCAGTATTAGATTCATAGTATTATGTAATTTAGTATTATACTGTTTATATTTTAGGATAGATGCAGTGTAGAGCTTTTACAGTAAATGTACGTCTGACCTCTGACAATAATCTTTGCTTTTAAAACCATAAACATTTTATTAAAAAAAACGCTACTATGAAGATCACGAGTGATGGTGCAAACGAATTCGTCGAATGCTGACAGTTTCACAGCTTCAAATGAACTATTTAACAGAGTAGAACAGGGTGCCCAGTAACATTGATATGCTAGAAGGTGTAGTAGAATAGAGTGGGCCAACATAAATCCAGCTCTTCATTCTAATGTTTAAAATCGTTACAGGGTGGCTAGGCAAATAGGCAATAGGGCTAGATTTCTCAGAATTCATCTGGAAAGTGGAAAATGACAACCAAAGAAGCAAGAGTCGTGTTCTCCACATTACAGGAGAACCAATGTAACTAAAGTGTTTAAAGTTTGCTATAGTGATTTACTGCACATAACAATATTCACGTGCTGGAGCGACGGTAATCGATTCCACTGTGATTTCTAAAATTACACTGTTGTAGTGTATTCTTGAAAATAACAAAATAATATTGTAGCATTTTATCTGATATATTCATTTTAGATCAAACGGTATAAAATGATAGCCAATGTAAACACTATTGTGCACGTCATTAGGTGGGCGTGGCATATGGACGATAACAACTGAAGATGCTGGGCTTCCTTATTGTGTGGAGTGTAGCGCACAAGGAGGAAAGGGAAAAAAAGGTTTGTGAGAAAACTTGTTTTTTTCTGGAGAAACAAAGAACTTGCCGTTTCTATAAATCTCCAATCTCGTCACTCCTTTTGTCCCTTCTAGGAAGTCAAATAAATGAGGCAGATGCACATGTTTCTGCTTGATTTGTTTGACTCTCATCAGTATTGTGTAACGGCTAACCATCTGCCTTCAATTCAGTTCTTGCAGTTTGATGACGTGCGAATTTTTCCAAGATGATCGTGAGAATTATCTCGTTCCAATTTTTTTCCCATGCTCAAACAGCCTCACATTTAAAACTGTTACGTAATCGCTTGATATTATCTATCTCTAGACTAGCAAAATTCCTTCCACGGTTTCATCAGCAGCATCGGCTGCTGCACACGTGAAAGGCAGACAAAGCACGTGTAGGCTGCACAGGATGATAGGAACATGGTACACGGATATCGGATAGCACACTAGCATCCGTCACTTGGCTTCCTACACTGTATCGTGTGCACTCTACGTATTACATGCACACGGACCAAAAGCAGAGGTTGGTTCAGCGAACAGATCAGCACGCAAGATGCTGGCAATTCTTTCGCCTACGACTACGAGCAAGTGGATGATCCATCATGGGTAGGGTGCAGGTTATCCATCTAAGAACTTTTTGACAAACCGATCGAGCGCCTCTACGTATCATTCATCATCATGTCCCTCTAAATCGAAATGTCGACCCCGCTCGATCGGAGAGATCGGCATCGATTCGGGCGGCGAATATTTGCCCCGGTCTAAAAGCTAGCTCGATCCCGAGAACGCAACGGAGGCCGAACATTTCGGCGAACAGGAAAGAAGGTTCTGAGCTCGGTTCTAGATATTATCACAATTCACAACTAGTGGTGGGGTTCTCCCAGCTGTAGATATCTCGCTCATCCTCGAGAGAGTGCTCACGCGTCACAGATGCCAGTGAGCACCAATAATTAGCTCATCCTTATCTCGCAGAAGTTTTTCATGCTTTTCTCCAATCGGTCTGACCAGCATTGACAAGTAGCAGCAGCAGCAGATGCGTGCGTGCCAGGCCTTCCCTTTTTTATCCTCTTGCCGTCCAAAGCGGCTGCACGATGATGCACCGGATTAGCTTAGCATCCCGTCTCTACCTATCGCTCTCTCTCCCTTGCTGCATGCGTTTGGTGGTGTGGCTCCGTGAACCAGTGAGAGATTTTCAGATTTGCCGGAAAAGCGTCGACGACCCCACCACCAAATCCGAAGCGGCGAGGGGAGGAACTCGCCGTGGTTATCGCGAGAGCCGAGCCGATACTATCCTACCGGTGGCGGGCGATATGATACGCGTGACGCGCTCGGTCCCGGGGGATAATCTAGTTTATTGCGCGCCGCGCGGTGGCCTTGGTGGTTTTTTTATCCTGGTCTGCACGTATCTTCCGCTTTCGACGCGTCGTCGGAGGGACGCGGCTAAGCTCGTCGAGAAAGAGATGGTCCGGCATGGGTCAGCGTCACACGGCGTGGGGTGGTTGCGTCGCTCGTCGCGTTGGAGACTGTGGAAGGTAACGGGTTGATATTCGTACGTGTTGAAGATTTTAGGCTAGTTCTTCGGAGCTCTCGGCCATCGAGGCTACGGAAGATTATTTTGTTCCGAGTGAGGAGACAAATGAAATCTTTTAGTGGACCTTGTGTTAGAAAGTTTCATTACATAGAGCCGCAATTTTGACATTTTGATTTTTTTACAAAACTTATTCTATTAATGAACTAAAAAGTTATTAAAAATGAACTTCAAACTCAGCTCCATAGGTTAAATCCCACTAACTACAAGGATTTTTTTTTCTTTTCTTTAGTGAATCCAAACTATGCCGAGCTTTAATGAGAAAAAAGCAATAATGAATAAAATAGAGGATAAGCTGAGGGCTTCAACAAACACAAGTGGACACCAAACCATTAGGCTATTTGATATTTTATAGCAGTTCATAGCTCTTAATATGTGATTTTTTAACTATTTAGGTTGGCGTTAAATAGCTTAGTGTCATGGCCTGCCACTAAGATTGAGTTCTATATTTTATATAATTTTTATGAGGGTTTATTTGTATAATTATAATTAAGTTTTGTAAAAGAGTCAAAGTGTCAAACTACAGTTGCATAGAGGAGGGCAACAGTAGGTGAGTGCTAAAGGTTGAAGGCTATAACAAATATGTCGTGTATATAGGATAGATGGATAATCATAGGCCTCTTGGGTGAACTGTGGAATTGCGAACATGGGTATTTGTTGTGGTTTAATTTTGATGATTTTAAAATATAAAATATTGTGTGCTCTATCGATTTATTTTTAGTCTTCTTCTATTCATATATGTATTGAATGTGTGTCTGTTTTTTCTTATAATAGAAAAGCCATAGGAAAGATAATTAAGACTAAGGCTCTCTTCTGTTCAGCTTAAAATTTTGGTTACTTACTCGTTTTCAGTGAACATGTTTGCTGATGGCTTAAAAGCTATATTGTTGTAAAAACTTTCTATATAAAAGTTTCTTAAAAAATAAACAAATATTTTTTAAGCTTATAATAATTAATACTTAATTAATTATATACTAATAACTCATCCATTTGACGTGCAACTGAAAAAGCTTTAACCATCATCTGTTTCTAACACAGCTTAAGTATACTGTGTCATGAAATACATTTGTGTAAAGGTTCAATTTAGTGTGCAAAATACTAGGATACCTCATTATATTAGTGTGTAATAAGCGGTAGGCATGTGTGTTGGGTGTAAAATTATGTAGTATTTATCAACCTTTTTTGACATATTCAATCCACTAATATATTAATCAATGTAAGTCTATTCTCTATAAACTTTCCCATCAATGAATCACCACCCATATCAATTTGTTATATTTCATTATCATCAAGGTGCATGTGTCTCTCTCTTCTTCATGGCAACTATGTTTTGTGCTTCTCCTTAACCACCTCACCTTCCTTATCTCTAGTGTCTCGGGATCTGTAGCCATCTCCTAATCACTTGGTTTTGCTAACACCACTACACTGCTTATTGCTAGTTCACCCATAATCCACCTGTGGCTCTAGTGGTCCCATCGGCAACTTGCCCTAGCACGCATCACAAGCAAACACAACCCTGACCATCGATCCTCATAACATCATATTTTTCCTTCCCCTAACCTCTTCTTCCACCTCCCACCCCTATCCAAATTTTAATTGAGTGCCAATGCCATCCTCTTATTATGTTATCACTGAAGTCGTTGTCATTTTTTGCTATAACTAGCACCACTAATTATTGAAGGCGAGAGATAAAAAAAGAGAGGAAGTATAAAGGTAGGAAACAACACCACATATTTTAGATTTTTAGTCCAATGATTAATACAGGTTTCTGGGGTTTAAGATATCAATCACTAGCACCAGTGAAAATGAAAATATAACTGTCCTCTTGGGCATTTGGATATGTGATGAGAAATGGGAAAAGTAAGTTGAAAGAATGTTAGCACAAGGATTCACGGAAATTGAGGGCTACGATCAACCACTCTCCTTTATTCTGTTAGTTTTTTTAATTATTCTCTACTTCTCAAGTTGGTGGCAAAACCGCCAGTTGATTGGTCCATCTGGCTCCATAGTTTGGTCGACGCGTGTCGGTACGGCCCTCGATTTGTCGCGCGTACGCTCGCGTGCGGTGTGAGACTCTGGCGCTTCACTTGGAGCCGAGCTGGGCTGCATCGTTAGTCTGCGCTGGTGAATAGAACCAATAGGTTGGCCCATATGCACTTCCAAAGGAGGTGGTCTATTTGCCAATGTGCGAGAGGTGTGTGGACTCAACGGTGCTGGCGCGTGATTGCGAAACATCGCACGGGTGCACCCAACTGGGTGCACGCAAAGGGGAAAAAACTAAAAGAATAAAAATCACTTGTTTTGGCAGAAAAAATATCTAGGTAGAATTAACGTAGATAAAATTGAATTCCCGATAAGATACAAACTGCGCCCTCAAAACTACTCTATTTTTAAAAAAAAAACCATCAAAAGATGCCACATCTTATTAAAAGCATCAATAAAAAAATATCAACACTGATTGTATCATATAATTGTTGAGCAATAGAAATTCAGTTCAATCATGGGTTTAAAAAATATTATTAGGATTTCTCGCTTTTCTAAATACACCACTAAATTCTCTTCTAACCAGTTATAACCTTCCACACTTCCACCATTTAATTTCAACTACTAATTCTTCTTAACCACATCTTATAACAGTAACTATTTAAAAAAATATCAACACCATTTGAGTGATAGAAATACAGTTTAATCATGGGTTTAAAATAACATTATTAGGACTTCTTTTTTTCCGATTTCACTATCCGTCTAAAAGCATTTAAAATTTATCTAACTTTTGCAACTAAACACCCTGTTCAACCAATCATAATCTTCCACCATTTAATTTTTTCACCTACTTTTTCTTTTCAACCAATCACAAACTTATCTCAAAACTCCATTTCCTTCATTAATATACATCTAATTCTAAAGGTTTTTTATATTTTAGGATGGCGTTAGTACATATTTTTCACTGGGCAAGATATCACAGATCCTTAGATAAATACTACATCTATTGTAAGTCATTAAAAAAAGACACTATATTTATATACAGGACAACTAGAGCGCCCTAACGGGCACAGTATATATAAGAGGGAGACACCCCTTCCAATTAAGAAAACCATAAATTATGTTAGGTTATTTAAACCTATTTGAATGGCCTAACAGCTCTTGATGAAAAATTAGGGGGTTTCCCTCGTTCAGAGAAGAAATGGTGGGAGAGAGAATGGGCAGTGAAATGTAAAGGAGACAGTTAAAAAAGAGCAAGCTGGCAATTGGAATTGGGCCGACGAATGAAAAGGAGACACACTGTGTATATGGACCAGACATGGAATTACACAGGCTCAGCATTTGTAGCTTTGGGCTTAATCAAGACTTCTCACTAATGGGCTCTTGTTGGGCTACAGGATGAAGTCTTGATGGCTTGCTGAAAATTCCAGGGCACCTTTTGGTTGCTCAAACTACAAGTTTGTTATAGTTATAGTGCGACGACGTCTTCTATACGGTTGCATGGAAAAAGAACTGAAGTTTCAAGTAGTTTTTTTGGGGCGAAATAATTGGAATATCTTCGAAGTATCCTAAAAAATAATGACACAAAATTACAAATATTAGTTCCAAATACACGGATTCTAGAAGAACGAAGCGGAAAAACTGAAAAAGCAAAGAAGATGGATATCCTAGGCAATCTGCAAGCCTGCATGATGCATCAGGAAAATTTCACGACGGCCCGCTGCGCATCGGGATCGGAAGACGCACGACTCCTCCCGTGACAAAACGTCCATCCCTTCGACGCCGCTGTTCCTGTTGAAATCACCACCAGGACGAGGTCGGCGTCGGGCGCGCGGCGCACTTGGTAGACGGGCACGTCGTGTGAATCGCGCGGATCACCAATCGATCGATCGGCCGATGCATCGGCGCGACGGGAGATGGATCGCTACAACAGCACAGCGGATTTGATCTCACATCACGAGACACTACCCGTCACCCGCCATCAGATTAACGCCCTCTACACGACACCAAACTCCTGCTCCCGTCCGCTCGCGTCGTCCTGGCGATGTAACGGATCGACCGGTTTGCATCCCGACGCGACGCTGACATGGGAAGATTCCGTACCCTACCGTATGCCGACTTCAATTTTTACTCGATCTCTTGACACAAGCGATCTACGAATCTCAGCATACACAAATACAGAAGCTAGCCGGTCCGTGCATGCATGCTGCAAATCCTCTAATTTAATTGTTTATAGTTTTTTTCAATGATTAATCGAAGATACGTTATATCGTTATTTCTACTACTATTACAATAAAACTCTCGTAGCAACATGTTGAATTTCATCTAGTATCATTGACGTTGCGAAGAGAGCCGGAGGTGGGTAGGATCTTATCGTGACATTTGACCGGGGTGCTTGTGCAATTGTGCAGTTCTCCTTCACGATGGCTTTACCCGTGCAGGTTAGACAAATGGTTGTACCAAACCGTGCCTACGATGGTCGCTATTAATTTTTCCCCGTTTCTCAGAGCCACTTTCGTGACATCGACTGACAGCTTTGCATTGGAGACGGTAGGCCGGCCGCGAGAGCAAGAGAATCAATCCCTTCTCCCCGACGCAGCCGTACGTGTGCAACGCATTAGCCGCACAATTAGCTTAAGCCGGTCGGCCCGGCGGTTGATGGCGCCGTGTCGACTAATCCATCTATCAGCAAACCACACGTTGCTGTCATTGGCAAGGATTGAATTAGGTACGCCCTGACACCGCCGTTCGACGTCACAATGATAGTGGTGATGAACAGCGTTTCGCCGAGACATTCTGGTCGTGCGTGCGGCGAGGGCATGGGCCACCATGCGCCTCGTAGTTATCGGCAGGAACAAGCATGTGACGTGACACGGCCTTGCCCGGGGTATGCAGCGCATTGATGGGTCGAAAGATATGGGCGGCGTCCACGGATGCAACGCCCTTGCCCGCGCGTGACACCCGTATCAACTGCCGCAAGGGTCCGATTGGTTACACCGTGCGCAGGCTGTTCCTTGCCGCGTCGGCAGATCCGCGCGACGACTCGAATGCGTGCTGAGTGACGCGATGATCCGATTTTGCAGGTGTCTTTTTGCGTACTTGCCTTGCATGCACCACATGTCTAAGCAAGATCAGGCGTAATCAATTGCTAAGTTGCTGCAACTGATGACAGCGGATCTTGCTTTCCTTCCCCATCAGACTAGCGGTACCACAATATAGTCTCGTTAGAAAACCATGAATTTCACGTGATTAGTTAGGACATGTACAATCATAGTTAATAGAGGATTTTTCGACATGAAGAATATTTACTTATATGAAAGAGAAAGGAGACACAAAGTATCTTTAGTATAGTTAACAAACAACTCAATAACTACTCTTAATATATATAAAAAGACACTTGGCTGTAGGAGGATGAAAACAAAAGAGAAAAGAATACTAATAAAAAATATTTTTTAACTACTGGTTATAGCCTCTGTTGTCTTAGCTATTATAAGGATATAATACCATAAATATGTATAATCTAAGAGAACATACCTGATATTACCTTTGAACATGCCCTCAATCATGCCCTCAATAGTAGACTAAGTTGGAGTAGTCTGGATGGTTAATTCTAAAAACTTACTACTCTAATTACTAAAAGTACTAGTCTAACATGGAAAATAGTATATCACAACAGTTGATTGACCAGGCTCTGGCTAGGTCGGTCCTTGGAAGCGTTAGTATTTTGGAGATAAACTGACATATGGCAAGGCTTTTTACCGTTTGTTGAGTACGGAGTACTTCTAGAACCGTTGTTTTCCCGGTTCTTACAAGAATCTGAACGGGAAAAATGAAACTTCAATACGTGTAACCTTCTTTATCATGATATTTTTAATGGCTTCTATTACTTCTTTTATACCAAGCAATCGACACTAAGAGGTGACAACCTATATTGCAAGCTCTCGTTCATTGGCCATTCCGCATGGGCAGGCAATATAAGGAATAATTAACTTTCTAGCCACTGTTGCGGCTGAGTGGTAACAAACTTATCTCTTTGTGAAAGAAGGTGTCATGACTTGTGAGATGGATCGACGGAACTGTCAAAAAGCGACAAAATAGTTGAAGTGAAAATTTCTTTTACCACTTGGTGAAATCGTACTATCTCTTCCGCCATCGAAGTTTTGCCCTTCTGTTTTTTTTCCACTATTCCATTAATATTTGTTTATCTTTTGGCGCTATCGTTGGTCAACGACCATGACATTTACCCT
This sequence comes from Oryza coarctata, assembly GCA_030770085.1. Lineage (NCBI taxonomy): Eukaryota > Viridiplantae > Streptophyta > Magnoliopsida > Poales > Poaceae > Oryza > Oryza coarctata. Next base: position 16,465,828 of record CM061471.1, read on the forward strand.
TATGTAAAAGGCCATTATACCCTTAAGAAACTAAAAATACACAACAAATTCAAAAAATCAAGGAAAATGCAATTTACCTTTTAGTTTTTATAGGTTCTAAAAAATTATGGTAGGAAAATTTTCAGTTAGTTTAAAAGGCTTCCATATGTAGCTTAAAAATGAAATGTTTACAGGAAATTATATTAGAAAAATCACATAAATCAAATAGCATAGCTACCAATATTCAAGTAAATAGCCATACTCTTAAAAAAAGGGGGAAAAGGTAAATAGCCACACATAATTCTGCAATATAAGTTATTTTGTGAAACATTTGAGAACCAAATCATTCCCATGGAGCATTTTCAAATAATATTAATAATAACATAATTCCTTTTTTTTGTTTTTTTTTCTGAAAATCTATTATCTTTGAAGCGACCATAATTTAGTTCTCTTGATAACTTTATGGTATTTGTTAAAGTGTCGAGTGCTGCATTATTTTTGGCACGTTTACAGGGTATAATGGTCTTTTAGAGGCAAACGTAATGGTGAACTGGCTTTGACAGCGGTAATGGTTAAAAAACGCGTGCACCGCACGAAAATAGTGGTAAAAGAAATGGTTACAGATGCGGAAGAGAGAATACAGTTACAACTTACAACCATGGCAAAAGGAAAAATTTTCCGCCGGCAAAATAGCTTGGTGTGAAGCATCCGCACAAAGACGATACTTGATCAATACTGGTACTAGCTAGCCGATGACGTGCACTTAGCGAGTAGTATTTAGGGAGCTACTCTACTAGTACTAGTACAATACGAGTAGTACTACTAGGAGTACAATCTTTGTGAGGTTTTGTTCATGCACCGGAGACGGGACAATGACGCCAATTGGCAAAGAAAAGGGATCAAATCAGGAGGCTGTAATGACGAAGAGAAGACCGCAAGAGCTACTACTCGCTCCGTCGATCGCGTCTAAAAAACTGACAAGATATTGTGCTTGTACTTCAAGTCACCACCGCTGCTGCATGCATGTCAAACGCTCACATCGGCGTGCGCCACACAGATACAGTTCCCTGGGATTTCTCCAAGCCAAAGGGGGAGTGAATGAAGTTACGCGTGCTGATTTACTCTAGTATTCCACCCTTGCGCTTCGATTACCACCGCAGTTCAGAGAACCATGCAAGAGGGAAAGGCACCTCAGATTAGACAGCGAAATGATTGCCGTCAGCTGTCTACGCAAGGGAGGAAATGAAGGTTGCACACACTACTGTCTTCGTTCGTTTGCCCTCTCCCTTCGTTTTTACGCGGAAGTTTTATAGCTGAAAAATTTGTAGAAAAATTATTTTAATAAATTATATTGATATTTTAAAAAATTAACTAATACTGAATTAATCATACACTAATCCATCGCTCAGTTTTCACGTGCAAATATTCAGAACCGAACAGCTGGAGTGTAACGCAGCCCCGGACATTTCTTTCTCACTGATCACAGTTTACCGTCTAGAAAACTCTGCCTCGGTACTTCCGCTTTTTCCACGGAGTATAGGAGTAGTAGCGCGTACTATACGTAATACAGCAATGCACAGGAGTGCTATACTTGTTCCCCACTCGCACTGATATGAATATACAGGAGTAGGAGTACTATACTATACTGCGGGCTTCGTTACGCACTGTAGGTTTGCGACGCTGTAGGAGTACTACTGATCAGTAGCGCGCGCACGTGAGAGAAAACGTTTTCTCGAAGGTGTCAATATCGATCGGGTAAGGGAACGGACCAAATGAAAAACAAGTAGTACAGGAATTTTATAGAAATAAAACTAACTCATCGACTAGGGTGAGAGGAGAGAGAGTAAGAGAAATGATGCCTGAGCTCACTGAGTCACAGTCACCGGCTCACAGCGATGCATCGGCGATCATCAAGGCCTCCCAGCGATGCATTTAGATCATTAAATGGCCTCATCGTCCTTCCGCCGCATGCCAGCGCCCCGAACGTACGTACGTACGCGGCGCGCATGCATGTGGGGTTTCCCGTGACACACAGGCCCCACCCCTGCATGCTCTCATAAGTGAAAAAGGAGAGGAGGCAGAAACGGCAAGGACAGAGCCTGCATGCAATGTGGCCGTCCCTGTGCGACCTCGCCCCTCGGGGGTCGTGTCATGCAATCGACGGGAAACTCGGGCGCCTCTGCTCTCTCTCTCAATGATCTTGGTCTGAGTCGAAGCAAAAGATCGCGTGCCTGTCGAGTGTCGACAAGCTAGCTATCCATGGAGTCCGAACGTGTGGTGCGGCCAGGCTCCCGTGCATGGCAGTGTCTCTGCCCTCTGACTGCTCGGTGCTCGCCACTACCAGGCCAGGCCATTCTCTCTCCCTCTCCTTGCCGCGCGTACGACGGGTTTCTGGCATGCAGGGCCAGAAGCCCTGTGGGGGCAAGAAAACAGAGCAAGACCGGCCGCTACGTGTGCTAGCTTAGCCCGCGGCTACACTGCAGTCAGTCACCACCGCCGGCCCTTCCCCGGGCGTCTTGTTGTGATCGATCACAGCACAGCGAGCGGCACACAGTGGCGCCCACGGTGCGTTTCCCCGGCCCTTGACCAGTCGCCGGGGCGGGCACATTGGTGCGCCGAACAGATGAGACACTCGCGATCACCGCAGCACGCGCAGCATTCAGCGGCAGTACACGTATATGCCAGTGGGTGCGCAAAACTGACCAAAACCGAAAGAAGTAACCAGAATATAGGAGACCCAGAAATCCAATCATCAATCTAGTCTCAGCATCTTACGTGCCGAATTTTATTCTGTTAATTCAACCACCATCCACGGTTAACCGAATTGATCTAATAGAGTACAAATAACACAATTCCAATTGGCACCCTACTCTACTCCACTACTCCCATTCCATCCCCACCGACTAGGCCACCACACACCACGCCACCCACATGGTGCACGTAGTTGAGCGCCGTCACTCCACGGTTGATGCCCGCGGCGTTTCCTCCTCCCACTACGCCTCTGCCCGACGATCGAGACCCTCTTGCTGGTGACGTGGCACCGAAGGACCAGTCATCCACCCCAGGTGGCCATCCCCCGACATCTCCCTCAACGGCGCATCCTCGATTGCGAACGGGGACGAGCAGTACCTCCTCCACTCCGATTGCGCCAGGCGGCGCCGACCAAAGGCGGATCTGAGATTTTGTCTGTTTTGTGATTTATGTGATTCTTTTATGTAACCAAATATCGGTGACGAACCGAGACTGAACTGCTAATTCTTCATTATTTTTCAATGCAACCAGCTATTACCCGACGCATCTATATTTTCTCTTCATATTATAATTTTTTAAATAGTTTACTTATATGTTATGTGTGTCATTTATTGTATTAGAGTTAACCCTATATACATATTAATTTTTTAAAAATATATATATAATACATTATTGCTAAGAAAATAATAAAATAAGTAACTATATCTTATAACTTATTAGAGATAACCCTATATAAATATTAATTTAAAAAATCTATAATATGCTATTGCTAAGTAAATAATAAAATAATAACTATAACCTATGCTCACCCGTCGCTATCCCTACTTTTTTTTCCCATGACCATTTAAAACCGAACGTTACTGTTGTTTGGATCTAGTTTTACGGTTTCTAGAAGTTCTACAGCCCTTTCGCTCACCGCTCATTGCCTTGATGCTTCTTGTCATCACTAACTTCAAAAAATAAATCCCATTATCATCAGGTTTCGATTTTTTAGTTTTTTTAATTAAGAAGTCCCGCCAAACATTGTGGTCCAGCCACCCACCTCCGCTTTTCTTTTTGTCGATGTAACCTAAAAAACTGACCCTATTCCTAAAAAACTGAACCTTTTTATTACCATTTTGGTTTTTAAGTTTTTAACTACCACCCTACTCCTTTACCACCATTTGCTCTTTCTCCTTCCTCTCCATCTCTTGGTTACTTAGAGATGCACATATATATGCGTCAATTATTTTGTTTGGATATTTGTTAAATTTTTTTATTTGTATTTGTTAGTTGGTTACATTGTGCTCTTTTCTTTGTGAGGTTGAGCCATGGCTCTGTCATCAGCTTTTCTTCACCAGCGTGCGTATGCTTGCCTCTGTTCGGGCAACCATCAATCAAATGGATTTTGGTGAAGTTACCATGCATGCAATGTGCCAGGGACGCTAATCATGCAAAATTACTGGTCCATTCTCCAGCCCAAGCATATGATGGGAGATGCATTGGGGGCTCAGTATTAGATCGCTGCCCACTACAGGCAATAATTGAGTTTCTCTTTATCATTTTGAGATGCTTATATATATGTCAAATATTTTATTTGGACACCTGGTAAATTATTGGTTTGTATTTATTACCCGCTTGACTTAGGCTCTGTTCCTGGAGAGTACGAGTCGTGGCATTGTCATTAGCTTTCCCTCAGTGTCGTGTTTGTATGCCTGCCTCTATTCGTGCTACAATTGATCGAACGGATTCTTGTTAGTGGCATGAACGTTTTACTCCTGGTAAACTTGCTGCCACAGTCCATTGGTTTTTTTGTGTGCAAGAAGCATCCTCACGGGAACCAAGGCACATTGGCAGCTAGGCTGTAATCAGCAATCCTACTCTGTTGTGGTTTAATTGGAGGAGCAGATCAGGATTTCGCTCTCTAGCCGAACTCTCACATAATTTACTGTTCAAATTAAAATACAATTTCTATATAACATTTTGTATTTCTAAAAATATGACTGTATCTCTGATAAAATTATAGCTATCACTCTATACCGTTTTAATCTGGATCCATTGCGAATATAGTGGATTTTTTAGCTATCTAGATAAATATATTTTTATAGTGAATAACCCACACCTCGTGTTGATTTGGACATACACTTGTTCTTAATGTTTATTTTAAATTTTAGTTATTTATAAATTGTATTTTCTTTTGACACTATTTTTTCTTTTTGCCCTTCAATTTTATTTTATATGTATTATTGTTATAATTTTAAATCCTACTTTTGAATATTTAAAGATTTTATTTTCCATGGACTTTTCTTGGTACACCCGTCTTTAATTATTGTTTTTTTATTATACTTTTATTCCCAATTTTCATGATGTTTTATATAGGCTCTTTCTGAGTTTAGAATAGGGTAGAATAGGGGTAGTGTTGCATTATGCAGATAGATTATTAAGTCAATGCAGCTCAAATCGTTAAAAGGAGGATGAACGCGAACCAGTTTAGACATGTTCGAGCCGCTTAGTGGTGTAACAATCTACTTCTATGTTTTTATTTTTCTTGGATGTGTATTACAGTTGCTAAGCATTTTAAGGTGGTGCTCTCTTTCTTTCCCTTTGTAGTCCTCTCCTTATATTCTTATTGGTATCACAATAGATAGAGAGAAGTGGTTAGAATCCGAGACTTATGGGTTATACACTAGTGTTTATATAAGATTGGTCTAATCCTATCAAAAGCACGCTCCATGAGCCCCACTCATTGTACGGCGTCACTCGCCGCACTCGTTTGACGAGGCCCACTGTGCAGTGAGTCAATTGGACACGTCAAGGGCAGAAGATGTGGCGTGGTTCAAGAAGGCCCTCGTGTTACAATGGGCGTGGGGGCAACATCAGTCTTGTCTCACGTCGCTCATCAATTAGGATAGATATTTATCTTATCATCCTGACTATCATCGACACACACGTCGTGCTAGTAGAGATAAGTAAGCATATTGTATTGAATACGATTGTTGGAATAGTTTAACATGCTCTTGCCACCACGACCACGAAAAAGAGCGTGTGAGTTCAACTAGCTTACAATGTATCTTCCCTTCGTGGAGACAAGTCCGGGGGTAAGAGGCCCGAGCTGACCAACTCAGAGTGAACAGACAGGGCAAACTAACCTTAGCTAGGTAGCTCAAGCTAATTGTGACGAGCACTTTAGCCCAAGCTATTTAGCTAGGACCCCAAGATAGGAATAAGGCTAGGGCTTTGTACCGATGACCCTAGGGGATTCGTAGACACCACCTGGATGTCTTTAAGTCTATGGGGGTAGGACCCCTAGGGACACGTGCAAGCCCCTAGGCATATGCTAAGCTCGAACGTTTAAGGCCTGTGACCTAGAAAAAAATTGTAGTGTTGTCTATTCATTGGCAAAAAAACTTTACTATTTCATTATTTACCTCGCGCGCAGATGAGCCAAACTTAGGAGTGGAAGATTAGGCTTGTGGTTCCTGAGCTCTGATAGTGCTTGGGACAGAATTGGCCAAATTGGACACCGCAACCCGCTTCCGGGGTCTAAGTTACCCTAACCACTCTTTAAGTTAATAGGGCGACCTAGGAAACTTGGAGCTCTACGATGCCTAGGGCACAACCTTCGAAATCAAACTCCACTAAGAGGCTCTCGGTTACAAGTTACTGTAAGCACTCGTAGCCCCAATTTGAAGTCCACGCGCCCGAGGTGAAGACGGAGATAGGTTATCTTACCAAGATCTTATAAGAGAAAAGGCGATGAAAATTCATCGGATTAAGTTGTATTTACATGATGGTGATGTCTCCACTAACTGGTAGGCCCTAGTAGACCTGGGTATGGAGGCAGACCTGCCCTAGTCGATTCAAGCTCAGCCACTTACTTACATTGTTTAGGAATCGAACTTGTGCAAGTGTTCGTAGTTTCAAGGACTAGGAAACGGGGTCCAATCCTCTGTTGCCAACCACGCACACCCAGGTGGGAAGAGAATGGCCGCTAGGAAAGAGCTCTCCTACATGTGGGAGAGTTTCTTCTTTCTGGACCTCATAAAGATGCAGTGGAGTTCAAGATCCCTGACCTCTAGAACCAGGTCTAGACATGGCACTGATGATAGTACCTTAAGCTTTGCTAGTATTAGAGAGTAAAGCACATCAGCACCTCTCCTTAAAGTATTCGACATCATCATGCCTTATTTACCCTTGATGACCATCAGTGTAGAGCTTAACACGCGGCGAGCCAAGAGTTTGGACGGGAGAATAGCTTCACCATAGCAGACGAGGAACTAAGGGGTTTACCCAGTCGTGTGGCTTGGTATTGTTATATTTGCCCAAAAGCGTGGAGCTCGTTGATCTATCTTGTACCATGCTTCCTAACCTTATTGTAGGCATGCGTCCTAGCCCCTTACAGAATTTCTGTATTGGCAAACTTGGCCTAGCCGTTGCTTGTCAGGTGTGTGATCGAGGCAAAGCACAGCTTGATCTTGAGGTCTTCACAATACTAACCAAAGAAGAGCTCGTGAATTGCACCCTGTTGTTGATGATAATTTGGCTAGGGACACTGAAGTGACTCTTGAGAACACGTATGAACTTGAGTGCAGAGTGTTAGTCCACCTTAATGGCCGAGAATGCCTCGGGCCATTTAGTGAATTTGTCAACGGCAATCTAGTGGTATTTGTATCCCCCAATGGCCTGAGAATGTCGATCCCCCATACTGTAAATGGCCAAGACAAGGGTATATTCTATAAAGCTTATGCCGGTTGATGTATTTGCTTTGCATAGAACTGGCACACTCTGCGGTGGCGCATAAGCTCGATGGCATCCTAGAGGTATGTAGACTAGCAAAACCTGTGTTGGAAGGCTTTCCCTACCATCATGCGAGACAATGCAAGGCTACCACAATCACCCTATTGGATATCAGTGAGTAGCACGTTGCCTTCCTCCTATGTGATGCATTTCGAGAGTATGACATTTGCGCCACGTCGGTAGAGTTCCCCATCCACCAAGATGTAGTGTTTTGTTTGGTGCATGATATGCTTAGTAGTAGCATCATCATCGGAAAAGATATTTTCTTTTAGAAACCCGAGAATTTCATCTATCCGTAAGAGTTTCTGAGAACTATCAGCAAACACAATGTGTTCGCCAGGCGGCAACCCCTTGATGGGATTTTCCACTAAAGCAGTAGCTTGGGTCCTGTCACCTTAGCATAAGGTTTCGCCTTCATCTCGATTGGCTATTGAGACGGAAGGTTGTGTGAGATTCTCTTGAAATGTCCTAGGTGCAATGTTAGCCTGGGAGGACGCGATGTGGGATATCTCGTTGGTGATCATCTTCTCGTGTCGAGGCACATGCCTCAACTCGAGACCGTCAAAATGCTCCTCCATCTTCTGCACCTCATTAATGTACGCGGCTATCTAGGGGTCTAAATTAGTACTCATTTGATAATTGGTTCATAGTGAACTGGGTGTTGCCTTTCACTAACAGTCGTTGAACTTCGAGGCTTGCCACAACCCTTAGGTTGGTCAGCAACCCTTGATATTCCGCCATGTTTTTTATGGCACAACAATTTATCAGCACCACGTACATAAGGGCCTCTTCGTTTGGCGATGTTAGCGCCATGCTAGCCCTAACTCCTAGGAGTGCGAGGGAGTCGTCAAATTGCATGACCAAATACGAGGTCTATTGTTCGGTGTTGTCTTAAGCAAGATAGGTGGATATACGCTCTTCTTCAAGCTAAGAGATTAGGGTCCATTCCGCCACAAAGTCGGCCAAATTTTGGCTCTTGATGGTTTGGTGGCAAACAAAGTGCAAGTCAAACTCGGCGAGCTCGATTGCCCACTTGACGACACACCTGGTGCCTCGCAATTGCGAAAAATTTGATCGAGAGGGCATTAGATTACCACCGAGATCTTATGAGCTTAAAAGTAGTACCCAAGCTTTCTATATGCAATAAGGATTGTGTCCAACATCTTCTGAGCCTAGGGGTATCTCGTCTTAGCGTCACGTAACATCTCGCTAATGAAATAGACCTATCGCTACTCAGTGCGAACAGGGTGTGCCCTAGAGTCAGCTCCAAGGGACTAGGGGCTCTTTTGAGTAAGGCCTAGAGGAAACTCAGGCTCCTTCACATGGTTGAGCTCAATCACCTACTCATGTTGCACCGTTCGAACTCATATGAGAGATTGAGCACGTCTAATGGTCGGGCTCAGTTGGGAGACCGGGTGCAAGATCAAAAACACGAATTGTCTGAGCTTGTATAGGAGATCAGTTAGGAGCTGGAACCCAACATGTTGCCTAGGGCATGCACACGGCCTCACGCAGGATGACGAGTGTTGAACTTACCACCGAAGGCATGGCTGTGATGTAGGGAAGGAGTGGCTCCCCTTAGCGTGGCATGACAAGGACATACGGTGATGAGAGGTACCGCTTCGGGTCTCGTAATGTTTGTTCAGCCTCTGGGGTGCACTCGATATGCCCTGTCTTGTTGAGTAACTTGAAGAGTGGGAGATCTTTCCCTCCAAACTTTAATATGAATTGTCCCAAGGCAGCCATGAGCCCAATATGGCGTTGCACATCCTTAAGGTGCATTGTGTGAGAAGAGGTTGAGGCCCGCACCCCTATCCATAAGGGCGTGGGTCAAATTGACGTTGGTGAACATCGAGGAGACCACGACTGCCAGCTACCTGGAACCTACGATGTTCGCGTGATGGTGGGACTGATCGAATGTGATTCGGGTGTTCGACCACTTGAGGTGTCACGTGGCCTCCGAGCTTGGGTAGACGAAAGGTGACAACTTAGGTGGCCTCCTGATCCTATGGCACAATGGTTGGGCGAAGGTGCCACCATACAGGGTTGTGATAGTGTGCTAGGTCTCCAGGAACCGGAGGTTGGTAGGTTGTGAGTCCTCAGTGGCATGATCTTCACACTCATTGCGACGCTCGGCTAGCACCTTGATTGTGTGGCACTCTATGAGGTTGTGCCACTCGGTCTGATGATCTCATACCATTTGCTCGGTGGATGGGTTGCCTTGCCGCCCATGGCGTGGGGCGGGTTGTGTGGCTTATTGTCTATCGCAAACACAAATTGCTCAAAAAGCCCTTCTTCTGCTTCTTCTTGTTCCCGTCGACTAATCGAGAAAGGTCTGTGCTATCATCGGAGTTGTGCCCGGGGTGAGAAAGATGTCACACGCAGGCTTTCGCCTTCATGCCTCACTTGTTGGCTAGTATGAAGAGCTCTGTGGGGGTCTATTCGCGCCGGAACCCGGCGCGAGCACGCCGACGCTTGGGAGGTCTACTTAGCTCCAGTGCAGGTCGGTCGGCTTCTTTCCGTGGCTCGAGGTACGCGCGTCGGGGGGCTGTGGGTTTCGGTCGACTCAGGTGCGATGGTACTGGTGCGGGCATGCCAGTCAATTTGACCTAATAATTGATAAGGTGGTGAGGCAAATGGGTCAGTCGGATAACGGGCCGATACGAGCCCTCGCTATCGGTTGGCTGCCGATAGGGTTGAGTTAGTCATTGGCCACGACCGGATGGCTCCTGCTATTGGCTAGTTGCTGATAGGAATCAGAACGCTCTTACATCGGCTGGAGATAGGAATCAGAACGCTCTTACATCGGCTGGAGAGCCGATGTAGGCGGATGTCGACGAAGCATAGGACGACTTCTGGTGTAGCGAACGCGAGACCCTGATCGATCGGCCACAGAGTCGATGGAGGCACCGGAGTGTAGTCAGAGAACAACAACGCAGGTGGGATCCCTCTTGGTAGTCGATGGAACCTGTCACGGTCGTTCATCGGTTAGAAAGCTGACGAAAGCATATGCGAGCTGGCAAGGAATCGCATAAAAGACACTGGCTACAAATCCGATGTCGTTTCGGAGATGGCAGCACGAGACCCGTCGCCCATCGTAACGATGCTGCTAGCTCTTAATCTCGAAGATTGGACCTAACCGAGACTGTACGAGATCGAGACCAATGGTAATGGGACGGTGGACGCTGGATCGGTTGTGCTGAAGTAGGGGCGAAGCAAACCCATCGGCTAGCTGATACGATGAGAGGACGTCTCTCTGAAGACAGGCGCGTATCGGCTAGAAAGCAGATGCGCTTGGCATGGCACTCAAGGGAAGTCTCTGAAGACTTAGTGCGTATCGGCCGAGGAGCCGATGCGCTGGGCATGTTGTTCAACGTATAGATAACTCATTGGCTAGCACTCCGATAAAATAACTATATAGAGACCTACAAGCCTAAAGCTCATTCTACCATCGGCAGTTTCGTAGATCGAACCTAACCGATGCAGCACGAGAATGACATCGGCGGAGAGAGCTTGATAGACCGATAGACCCTGCACGAACGTGATGCGATACATCCGATCGGCCTAGGAGGTTGAACCTAACCGATGTAGCCTTAGACAGAGTGAGACATATCGAGATAGTGGTGGGACTTACCGCTTCGTCGGAGATCGAACTTAACCGATGCAACCCCGCGTCGAGAGTCAGACCCTGCCAGTAAAAACCTAGATAAACTAGGGTGGCGATGCGCCGAGGTTGTATTGATCGAAGGATGATAGCATTACAAGTTTTCAGGGGGTCTATATTTATATCATGGGTTTATAAAGTCCTACGCGTTTACAACAACCATCGGACGTTATTTCCTAGGAAAATATCTCTAAGGAAGTTAACTAACTAACTGAATCTTTCTATCCATATAAGATAGGATAGAATACCCTGTCGTGAACCACGGCTCCTCCTCAAACTCGGTCTTATTAGGATTGCCTTGTATTCTGGGACCGAATCTTTCCTTGCTTCAATCCGATTGGCTTCTTCCCTGTAACAATCAGACACTTTTGCGCTTAAGCCAATCGTCTTTCCAATATATCACTGGGCTTTCCAAATTTTGGCATTAACAGGGTCTCAATCTTCTATGTCGCAATATTCTCATATGTCTGCTCATCATGGACATTGTTTCAGAACATTGAGATGACGACATGCGCTAGGATCTATGGAATGGTATTGTGGACTCGGCTGAAACATTTAATGAAATGGTTCAACGTCTCACCATCCTGTTGTTGGACTTTGTAGAGATTGGACTCTATGCAAGGGTGCTTGTATGTGCCCTAAAAGTTAGCAACGAACTTATGGCACAACTCATCCCACAATGTGATGAAATCCTCTAGAAGGTTCATGAGATAGGAGAAGGCCGAGCCTTCTAGGACCACACAGAAGTAGTTGTCTATGGTCTGTTCATCACTTCCTATCATTTGGATGGCAGTGCTGTAGATCTGAAAGAATTCTTCCATGTCGATAGAGTAATGGTATTTCTCCGGGATTTCTAGAAGAAACTTAGTCAGGCAGTGAACCTGTCGAAGTTCTTGAGTGAAGGCCCAATAGCTAGCACCGTAAGGTGTTGCATCCAAATGGGACACCAAGCACAAGGGATCATGCTTCAAAAAGTGATGACCGCGGCGACGATGGTCGGAGGATGCTTGGTCCTCCACGACAGCGTTGTCTTCGCATCGCTCCTGAGCACTCTCGAGCGTAACTTGGGTGTTCTCGTTGGCCTTCTGCTCATTAAGGAGATGACGGAGGTCCTAGGGGCCCATCGACTATGCGGGAGCACTTGGCAGTCTTGGGTTGCACGAATGGACCTAGACGACAAAGATGCCACGTATGGTTGATCTGACAAAAACGATGACAACAAACAAGATCTCGAGGTAGTGCATGGACTGTTGGTAGCCACCTGGCAGTACGCCATATCGACAAGATCAACGACCTCTTGCAACAACCTCGCATTGGGTGTTTCGGCACCTACCGCATGAAACAGGGCGAGCCGAAGAGGTGCCTGTATGACAAGCAGTTCACTCCTTAGGCTTAGTTCTCCTATGTCGATGCGGCATTGGACCGGTGACCGACGTGCAGCTGTTGATGTGACAACCACCTACCACTCTATTTGTTGAGGATGCTCCTGACGTAAAGGGGTGGCCACAACGGCAGCGCTATGGTCGGCGCCCCTCCCTTAGCTCTAGAGGGCGCGGAATATGCCAAGGCGTGTCAATACCGTCGGCGAGGCACCAAGTCACGTTGTGATGGTGATGACAGTGTAGAGTGTCTCGTGGCCTCCTGTAACTCCTCTTAATCATAGAAGTAGCAACATCGTTCGCTCGCCATCTTATGCCCTTTTGATGGGAACGGTTGAAGACTCAAATGTGTGTGAAAGAGCACAACAATGCCCCTACCTGGCGAGCCAAGTATCAGTGGATAGGCACCAAGAGCGAGGACCTATTTAGGCCCCCTTCTGAGCTCGCATCACGGGTAGGGCACAATCATATGTGTAGATCATTTAGTCAATGTAGCTCCAGTGGCTAGGAGGAAGAGAAATATGGATTCATTTAGATAGACTTAGGCCACTCAATATTGTAAAACTCTACTTGTGCATTCTTGCTTTTTTTAGAAGTGCTTATGACCTAAGGCTTGTGCTTCCTACATATAGAGTTTAGGTATGGTTGGTTCAATCATGTGAGAGTCATGTTCCTTGCTTCACACTTGCCTCGTGGGGCCCACTGTGCGACAAGTTGGCTGGACACGTGGAGAGCGAAGGACATGGCGTAGTTCAATAAGCCTCTCGCTACAACAGGTATAGGGACAACATTTGTCTTATCGCACGTTGCCCGTCTGTTAGGGTAGATATCAGTCATGTTACCCTAGCTATTACGGGCATAAATGCAATCTACTAGTGGGGATAAGTAAACCTAATGTATTGTATACATTATTTGGAATAGTCTGACACACTCAGCCTTTTTGTTACCATGACTACGTATGTAACACACGAATTCAACCAACTTACACGTGTCCCCCGTGGAGACCAGCTGTGGGCGAGAGGCTCGAGTTGACCAATTAAGAGTAAATAGCATGAGTAGATCGCCAACTTGGGTTGATTAGCTCTAGCCCAAGGTATTTAACTCGGACTCTGAGATGAATATAAGTCCACGTCTCTGTATCGAGGACTTAGGGTGTAACCTTGTTCCTTTTTACCGATAGACTCTTTTCTGTTTTTAATTTTTTATTATTATTTTGTTTTGAATTTTAGTGATTATTTTGTAGTTTATTTGAAATTTGTATGAAAATTTTAATTTTGGTATTTATCTAATTTTTATTTCAAATTGTAATTAATCTTATTTTGTGTTCTATATGACTCTTATTTAAATTTTAATTTCAGTTATTTCTAAATTATTAATGCTTCTTTTGGATATATAGATTGTATTAGTCTATGGACTCTTCTCGTAATGTAATGTTTATTTTTTTATAGTTTTGTTCTAAATTTTAATATTTTTTATGTTAATTTAGAATTTGTATTGAAAATCCAATTCCAGCTTTTATTTTATTTTTAATTAATCTCGTGTTGTGTTTTATATGCACTCTTGTTTTAATATTACTTATTTTTTTCCAAATTTATGTTATTATTTTAAAATTGTATTTTTATTTAAACTCTTCTTTTTCTTTCTTCAATATGAGAATTTCTAACCTCTTTAGACTGAATATGATATCATAATCATTTTAATAATATAATAGATATATATGGCCTTCGATTTTAAATGAACGAAATTTTCTAAAAAAAAACAAAGACCGAGATCTAAACGAGTGCCCGCCCTAGATGCGGCCTTTGCCATTTGGTGGGTTTAACCATGTTTGATAGTGCTTGTTTCCTTGGCACAAGTCACCCGTCATTTGCCTATAACTGTTATGACTACTATTCGCTAGTGAGTACCGTTATTATATGCTATGGTGTGACAACTGACATAACTCCTCGCAACCAGGCCGAAGAAAGAGTAGAGACGGCACGGCACACCCCGAGCTTGGTCATAACAACAACGTGCGAGTCTCCACGACTCATACGCACGTTTCCTATTGACGCACGATGATCCGATCACATGTCTTTTTATCAACAGTCTCGCCCCTAACTCTTCAGCACTATAAGTTGTAGGGACCCTAATCATGTAAGGTAATCATCTTATAAGTTTATTTGTTCCACGGAAAACCCTAAACCGATCATAAGAGAGACGCTAAAGGGAGATCTAAGAGCAATCATATGGTGACATGAGGGCCAACGTCTCGCGTCAGTGTGTAGTTACCACGTCTGCAAACAGTTCTCTGGTTCATCAAGCACCAGTCAGTGCATCATAATCGTGTATAGACTATTATGAGGATTATGCCTAATACACATAGCAAGCAGTACATTGCAACCACAACAACGTCAAACGTAAAAGTCTTGTTTAGACAATACAAGGCGCATTTGCCCATCCATAATGCATGCGTACACATGGCCCATACCAAATACTACCCAACTACTCCCTCTGTTCATAAAATAAAAATTCTATATATGTCTTTTTTTCGTAATTATAAGCTGTGTTAAATATTCCCTTCAGGTTTGTTGCAGTAATCTAGACAGATTACTAAAAATTTTTTAGACCGAGCGAGTAATATAAAAATGATTATTGTTTGTGAACGGAGGTGGTACGAACAATTAATTAAGCACTCCAATGTAAGGTACCGCTGCTTGCGAACGTGCGAATTGTGACGGATCGGATAGGTTTATGCTTTCACATTTTTACACCCGTCCTCGCTGCTGCGCGCGGTGTGGTGGAGACCTGGAGTAACGGTCGGCGTTCTACGTGCGTCAGCTATAGCTTGACCGGCTGCTCAGGCCGTACCTCCCCGACGCCATCGACGATTATCCAACAGTGCCGCCTTCGTGCTCCTGCCTCTCAGGGCCCACCTGTCCACGTGATACGGCACTGTTGCCTTGTTGTACTACTGTGCTACTAGTATACTACACACACTGTGCTCAGTGCCGTGGGGGGTCATCGATCTCGCCTGCTCGGTGTAGCTATAGCTGGGTAGGCATAGCTGTACAGAACGCTATAACAATGAAGTGGGCTAGGAGTAGGGTAGAGTACAATGGTGCTACAGAAAAAGGCTACAGTTGCAGCAAAAGCCCACCCACGGAGGTTCATTCACCCAGTCCAGGCCAGTGCCAGTAGTACTACCAGAGGGTGACGGGTGGATGCGACGTTAAATGGAAACAGCGGCCACGTCGCTTCCAACGCTGAGCTGGCTCTACGCCGCCGCAGACCTGAAGGCATCTGATGATCTGATACCTTTCCCAGTACTAATGCTGCCCTATACCGTATTTTAGCGTATACCTGGTGGCGTACGTGCTTCGTAGCGGCGTAGCCTAGCCCAGGGCCTTGTGAGCGTAGTGCAGTGGTGGTGATGATGATGATGCAACGGCGCCGGGGATTTGACACCCAGCAGACGTGACGATCGTAGCGCTAGGGCGTCCCCGTATCCCGGGGAATCTGCGTTACAATCCCGTGCTGCTGCTGTCCTGCTAACCTAACCGGGTGGTAGACTAGTACTAGTACCAGTGTACCACACGTAGATCGGGCCCGCGTGACAGTGAGAGCGACCCGGCCGGTGGGGTCGGTGACGCTGGACGCCGGATGGAGATGGGCCGTGCAAGCGCTGCGTATGTTTCGTCCAGTCGGTAGTGGGGGCTACAGAGGTGTTTGTTTACCTGCGTGTACAAACTCATGGAGAGGATGGGTTTTAGCGCAGCGTTAATGGCCAGCGTGCGTGTGGTTTGCCGATCAAATCAAACCTTGCGCTGGAATTTTGTGGATTAATCTGCGTTGGCGACTGCGAAGGGTGGAATATGACGACGACACGAACGAACGCTACGGGCTCACTCGGTCAAATCAAAGGACAAGCCGTGCTCGTTTTGGAAGTTTTCGACGTTTATTTCAGGGACTCCGGACACCGGAGGGACTCTTGCATATCCTCTGCTATTCAATTTTGCACGAGACATTTCTGTTATAAATGAGTGGCCACCATAGTTGTTATATTATTCCGGTGAGCCCTTACTTTAAAATATTTATTTAACTTTTTTTAAAAAATTTGACGTAAAAAGATTTTGCATCAAACATATTGTTTAGCGATTTAGATTTAAAAACCATGCTCATAATAAACAAGAAAAAAGCTCCCTAAATTAACCTTAAGAAAGAAAAGATAATGATATCAACTCCACAACTGTTCAAATAAAGTCAAGAAAAATATCCTAGCAGATGTGTCAGCTTGATATTTAATTTCTATTATTCGCCTTGAATGAATTGATGTTAATATATCTATTCGACTTAACATACCATAGCATCACCGGTAAGAAGCTATTGTAAATTGCTCATCTATACTTTTTCTATAGCTATAACCCACTAAATACCCAAATTTTAATATATAGTCATAACACAACCTAAAAACTAACAAGTAAATATGTCATATTAGAATGAAAACATAGTAAGTAGTAAGTAGTTATACAGTTTATTATAAAGATCAAAATACAGGCATGCTAATTTATTATTTCTCACATCATTTTTTTAATATTTTAAGCCAAATTCATTCATCATTTCTACAATATTTAACATATATTCGTTTATAAATTTCACAACAAAGCAAGGGGCATCATCTACTTATTATTGACTGCCTTTACTGTAAGTTGCACTACTGGAACGTGCTGAACATACTTAACCAATAATTATTAAAGTTGATACATTATATATATATAGTTCAAGTTAAGAGTATGATGTTTTTTATTTAACAGAAAAATAAGACATAAAAACCAGAGTAGATGGGGTTTACTGTGTTGGTGCCTAACATCAAGATTCATCGTCCTCTTCCTAAATGTTTGATTCAAGTTGGCACGGGGACGATGAATAGAGAGAGGGAGGGAGGGAGAAGGCAAGCACAAAATCCACAAACTGACGCGATTTCTATCTGAACTATTGCTTCGGTTTATTTTCTTCCCAGAAATGCCCACATAAAAAATAGCAAAATTTTACTTTATCTTCTCTAGGTTTTGTGATGGCAACCCTTGACGACTTGATCAATACGGGAACTGGAACAACAGAAGGGCGAGAGTGCCGCCTCTCTGGTGGCGCCATTCACCATAGCCTAACATCTACAGAATTGACAACACTGCAATATTGTAAGTGCCACTTTGGACAAAAAAATTCTAAAAACAAATGAATGTAAAATGTAGTTAAGAAGGTGACAACTTGTGAATTCCTTCATGGATTGTGCACATTAGAATGTTTGAGAATAACTGTTTAGATGAAACACAGGGAAAAACATGGTAACTCAAAGACGCAAAAAAGAAAGAAAAATGGTTTCCTCAGAAACTCCAATGAAAGATCTCAAAGGAATTTTGAAGAGTCACTCTTACATTCTAGATGACTTAATATAAAATTTATCCATATGATTTAAATTCTTATGATAAATTTACTTAATCTTTGACAAAAGAGCCATAAATATATATGCATGGAGGCAATGGACAGCGGGCCATGGGATTTTCTGTTTGCATGGTCTCCTAAGGTGCTAATCCGGTTTTAGGCCCTCATCACTGTGCTTGACATATGAGAACCCATCGTCTGCCATCCGAGCAACCATCGGAATTACATCGTCACCGCCTAGGTCCGATACCATAGAACCTATAAGACAATTGCTAAAAAATGTCACAAGATTTTTGTTAAAATTTTTTAAATATAAATATAGTATAATTATAGTGTAATTTTATTATAGTAACATCAATATAACATTTTATTTTTTAATATTTGTATGTAAGTTATATAAAAGCTAAATGTAGTTAGGTATAGCATAATTATATTACAGTCATTTATATTTAAAAGGTATTTATCTATAAACTTGCTGCAGTGAAAAAAAAACCTTTTCCGCACCCCTCCTCCTCCCCGCACGACCAGACCGGCAGCACCAACTCCCTTTCTGCCTTTGGCTTTCACTGCTCAGTTCTGCATCTCAAGATCATTTCCCGTCCGGCCTTCCGCCCCGCCCTCGCCCCCGCTCCCGCGTCTCTTTTCCGCACCCCTCTGCCGCGGCTGCGCACCTTTTAATTTGCAGAAAGAGAGAAAGAAAGAAAGCAAGGCCCCCCGAGCCAACACCAACACCACACCTCCACCACCACCACCGAGAAGGCAACGCATCAAAAGCGGGCGCAAAGCAAAGATAACATCAGATCAGGTCGGCGCCGCTCCCTGCTGCGCGCAAAGCCACCGATCGATCGAGCTGCAGCTGCAGCACCCTGAAGGATTAGCCGAGGAGACGCCTCGCTCTCCTCCTCTTTCTCTCCCGAGGCTACTCTCTGCAGGGCGCGCGCTTAAGTCTGCGTGCGTGCGTGCGTGCGTGGGAGCGTACGTCCACCGCCCAGCGCGGGCGCCATGGCCTCCGCCGCGGGAGGAGGAGGATTCGGGGGCGGCGGCGAGCAGCAGCAGCAGCACCAGCAGCAACTTCTACTTGGGCAGGCCGCCGGACAGCTGTACCACGTGCCGCAGCACAGCCGGCGGGAGAAGCTGCGGTTCCCGCCTGACCACCCGGTGGAGTCGTCGCCGCCGCCCGGGTCTTGGCCGATGCCCCCGGCGTTCTACTCTTACGCGTCGTCCTCCTCGTCGTATACGCCGCACAGTCCGACGCTGGCGCAAGCGCAGGCACACGCCCACGCGCAGATGGTGGCGCGTGGGATGCCGCCGGGGACCGCGAGCGGCGGGGCCCAGATCCCGAGCCAGAACTTTGCGCTGTCGCTGTCGTCGGCGTCCTCGAACCCTCCGCCCACGCCGAGTAGGCAGTTTGGTGGCGGCAGCAGCGGCGGGGCCGCCGGGCCGTACGGGCCCTTCACGGGCTACGCCGCCGTGCTCGGGCGGTCCAGTTTTTTGGGGCCCGCGCAGAAGCTGCTTGAAGAGATCTGCGACGTCGGCGGCCCCTCCGCGCAGCTTGACAGGGGCTCCGACGAGGGTTTGCTCGACGTAGACGCGATGGACGCCGTGGGAAGTTTTGACCACGAGATGGACGGCAGCGACCGCGCCGCCGCGGAGGGCGTCACCGTCTCTGGCGCCGAGCAGCAGTGGAGGAAGACTAGGCTCATTTCGCTCATGGAGGACGTGAGTAATCACAAACTATATTTGTTGCTTCATGTCACTACTGTTTTTCCTAAGAAAAAAGATTTTACTTTTGCGTGTGCTACACTGCATTAGTTACTTCTTCATCAATAAGAATCCAACGAACACCTCATTGTCACATCATGGATGCAGTTACTGTTGTTGCACAGATTATTTCTTGTGCTTGTGATTTGATGATTGTTGATATGGATTAGTGACACATCTCTTCTTTTGGATATATTTTGTTGTTTAATATGTCTCAAATCAATCAACAGTTCAAGGCTCTTGTAAGCTCCCGGCCCTTCTAAAACTAGCAGTTGATCCTCAGTTTATTTATGATCAAAAGGTAGTAGCATACAATTCTGTGAACATGCATGATAGCAGCTAAATTCCTCAGGATGCTCTAATTACATCACAGAGAAAAATTCAGTTTGCTAGTACTTGATAAGATTCCAGCAGTTTGTCCTCTTTCACGAGATAAGATTCGATGAGTTTGTCTTCAGAAAGATTCTACTTATATAGTTAGTAGTAGTCCATACTTGATCGTAATTGGGAAGCTTGATGCTTGCGTTAGTGTAGTGTCCACAAGATCGTAAAGTAGGTCTGCACATCTTGATGTATTATTAAACAATTAATGGGGTTCCATATCTTGAAATCCTCTTAACACAGTTACAAAAACCTTGTAGGTTTGCAAGCGATACAAGCAATACTACCAGCAGCTCCAATCTGTAGTATCGTCCTTTGAGACTGTTGCGGGTCTGAGCAATGCTGCTCCTTTCGCTTCCATGGCTCTTAGGACAATGTCGAAGCATTTCAAGTATTTGAAGGGCTTGATACTGAACCAGTTGCGCCACACGGGCAAGGATGCTACCAAAGATGGTCTTGTCAAGGAAGACACAGCAAACTTTGGGCTTATGGGCGGTGGTACTGGCCTGCCAAGGGGAAACAATGTGAATTCGTTTAGCCAACCTCACAACATATGGCGGCCGCAAAGGGGGCTTCCTGAGCGTGCTGTTTCAGTTCTTCGCGCATGGCTATTCAAACACTTCTTGCATCCGTAAGTATTTGACATAAATCATCACAACCAAATTCATTGAAATTAATTCAGCTCATGAGAGTCAATAGGTATGCTAATCTGTAAGCACATCACTGAATGTGTACTGTGCACTAATTTGAAAAAAGAGAAAGGACTTGATGGTATATATACTGCCTATTGCATGATTCCTATTAGCTGAGAATCATTCATAGAGCCTATAAATTGGTAAATATGTAGGATAGTTGCAAACAAACTGTGGGTGAAAACTATTATTTTGCTTTATTGAAATCTTAGTTTGATCCCTCGTTTAGATGTATTAAAATTATTGTGGTTTAGGCATGGTTGACACAAGTTGTTGCTATGCACTCACAGGCCTAACTTGTGAAGGCCTTCTGAAAAAGAAGGGTAGTCTTGGTCTCTCACACATAACATTTATTGTTGTTTCAATTGTAGATGTGACTGCAACAATCATTAGTTCCATGTTATGTTTATTGGATTTCTGTATGGGGCCCAATTGATATTTAGTTCATGATGATTGTACAACTTGAAAGTGTGTTTTATTTTCCACCAACTTAGGAAACTACCAGAATCTACAATGTCATTAGATCTGCTGCTTCTGCTAGCTGTGCTCATTTCCGTTAGATGGTAGCACAGGTTTTAATTTTTTTTGCGGGGAACATGAGTTTTAATTAATAAGTGCAGGGAAAAAATATCTGTACTTTGTTACATTGGATGCTTGCCTATGTTCTGTGTAGTTTCTATCCACATGTACCAATATCGAATCTTCATTCTTCTCAGCAACTTCTATTTCGGTACAATTTTTTCCTACAATAATTCTACCTTTGTGGCCTGACGAACCATTAATTCATGTTTGTAGTACATCAGATAAAAAATTGTATGTAGTACACAATTTCAATTTATACATGCGGACTGGATGACTATATGTAGTACACAGATTGAAACTTTTCAATGTTTACTAATGCCTGTTGTTAGATGAAAAACACATACTTAATTATTGTGAGCACCTTGATTTTCATTTTTGTTATGGCCTGGGCATATGACGGAGTAGAATTTTTGTCATCGGACATCCGACTGACTGCAGGTGATAACTTGCACATGGCAGGGACCTTTTTGGTGCAATTAATTTGGTTCCATGCGGTAATTGTCAGAGTTTTTCTTCTAGCCCAATTCTTTCCTATACTACTACGCATAATGTGCAATGAGTATTTGTTTGTTATTTACTTTTGGTTTCATTTGTTCTTCAATGCTTTGTATGTGTTACTTCATCCTTTTACAATTGTGTATGTACTGGCATTCTGATGTTTGGTGCTTGATTTCCAGGTATCCAACTGACAGTGACAAGCAGATGCTTGCTAAACAAACAGGATTAACTAGGAACCAGGTAACCAACTATTTTAAGTTTTTTTCTCTCCAAATTTACATCAATCTAACTATCTAGTTGGTTACGGCTGTCCCCTAGCAATTGTTGTCAAAACATATCTTTGGGTCCATAATGCTACTAACGTTGTAAAACATTGTGATCTCTCAATTTCGAGAGCAGGTATCGAACTGGTTTATCAATGCAAGGGTTAGACTCTGGAAGCCGATGGTTGAAGAAATTCACAACCTTGAGATGAGGCAGCTGCAGAAGAATCCGTCTCTTGACAAGAATCAGCTCTCCATGCAGCACACCCAACCTTCATTGGTCAGCAGCGGGAAGCCCAGTGATCCATCAAACTCGCTGCAAGGGCAAAGTAGCAGCATGACTAGGAATCACAGCATCTCTGCCTCTCGGCACATTGAGGATGGGCTCTCCCAGGTGCCGCATGACATTTCGGGTCAGGTGAGCTTCGCGTACAATGGGCTCGCCATGCATCACAACATTGTGATGTCACACCCCCACCAACCTGACCTCATTGGCACCGGTGGTGCCGCAAATGCTGGTGGTGTCTCGCTCACCCTTGGTCTTCACCAGAACAACCGGGCTTACATTGCTGAACCCCTTCCAGCAGCGCTTCCGCTCAACCTTGCCCATCGTTTCGGGCTGGAGGACGTCAGTGATGCCTACGTGATGAGCTCATTCGGAGGTCAGGACCGGCATTTCACCAAGGAGATCGGTGGTCATTTGCTCCATGACTTCGTTGGGTGATGAACAGATGATTGTTTCACCAAGGAGATCGGTGGTGATTGTTATAGGACGCAGATGCATGATCTACCTATGTTGTAGTTGGAAGTAGGAGGTGAAGAAAAAAGGAGCATTGGCACGCCTGTCGTAGATCCACGAATGCTTGTGAGATGTTTGACATTGTGGGGCTATAGAGAGCATGACTATACCTTTGAAGACCTGCCGTAGTGTTGTTCCCTATTTGTTCTGATCCGCGGTTAAGCCGTGTTAACCCTGTACTATTCATCTGACTTGCAAATGCGGTTGCTCCCACACTGGCAAATAAAGGGTGCTCAGTTAATTTGTCGCCAGCAGGATGAAATGTTTATTAGTACATTAATAGCCTGTACAGCTGAAGCCTGAAGCTTTCAGGCTGTAGGCCTAAAATATGACTGGATAGCTAAATATTTCATCTTATTCCATGGTTAGCATTTCCATGTGCTCCTATTAAACTAAGAAAGCAAATGACAGTACCGTGCTAGATCTTGCATCCTTATATGGAGTAGATCCCTAAAGTTTAGACAAAACCATGATTTGGCCATCTGCCAACCTTTAACTGGCTTTATCATCACCTAAATCATATCCGTTAGGGCTAAGTTGTGCCTATCGTAGGCTAGCTTTTGCCTTGATCAGTGCACCAAAGAGCTGGCCAATTAGCCTCTCAGGCTGCAAAACTCTATGGAGCTTAGCCGAGCTCTTAATTCTTTTTTCAGTTCTCCCCAGTGTACAAAGCCCATGTTACCTGGGATCAGTTATCCATGGCCCTCGGTGTTGCAGCATCTGATTTGATGTACGCTTTTGCGAGCACTGCAACTCGTACTAGTATAAACAGCTGGGGCTCCATTCACGTTCTTTTTCGCGTGGAGGGAATCCATGCACGTCACTGATCACTACTACTGCTGCTAGTACTCGTCCTATACTTCTCACAAAGGTGAGCACTGTTCCTGTTTAGAAAGGGCACTGTCGTTAGCTTTCAATTCAAGGCTCTGGTTCCTGGCTTCCTGCATGAGTAGATTATTGCGGTCTGATTCTGCATGCCAACTGAAGAAATATGATTCCATGCCTTTTCCTTCGTGGATAAAGCTGCTAGTAAGAGGGTATGAGCTGTCATTACCACTCATGGAGGCTAGCAGAAACTGGAGTTTAGCTCAGAGCTCCCCTCTCTAAGTTTGGGAGAGAGAGAGAGATGAAAAGAATTAAAGAAGGCTGCAAGCGAAGACACTGTTTTCTGTCTTGCTACTATCATTACTGATCATTCCTGAAGTGAAGCTGAGACGGCCTGTGCTGCTGTCAAATCAAAATCTTGTGCTAACTCCTCGTATCAGCAGGGCTTGAGCTCTTCGTAAGGGACTGGCTAGTTCAGGAGTAGCTGTTTGAATTTTGGAGCATGAGAGCATCTTGTGATGGGATGGAGCGTGCAGGTTTAGGCCTCGTTCGAAAGTGGTGCTGCGCTGAGCTGCTCGATGCCACGAAAAACACTGCGAGCGATTAGTGTATAATTAATTATTAATTATTATAAATAAAAAATAGATTTATTTGATTTAAAGGAATTTTTATATAGAATATTTTTTAAAACATATAAGTTTAGAAAACAAGTTTATAATAAACGTGATAGTAGCGCATCATAACAGTAGAAAAGAACCGGACATTAGCTGCTTTGTTCCTTCTATTATTGTCAAATTTTCTCCTGACAAGAAATGACGGGTTAGGCCGCGGTAGTTTCCGGCGGTTGGAGTTTGATTTTTCCAGATAAGATATTAGTATATAATTAATTAAGTATTAAAAGTTACTCCGTGCTCCATAACGAACGGAGGATTAATCCATCCAATCTCTATCATTTCAGTTGCCTAGGAAGGCAGGCGTAGACCAGAAATGATCATCTATTGCAGTGATACTTGACACTGATACATTAACAGCACAGGCATCTGTCTCGTCCTCCAGCTTCCTATACCTCCATCAAGTACAGATAATTATTAACGCTTTTAAAATGAATCTCTCATTTCTTTCTCTGTTAATCATGGCCAAGGGGGCAGGAGCGAACTCGAAAGGCAAACGGTCTTTTTTTCGTAGCCTAATCTTGGAGGGTAATGGGGTTCTCGTTAAGCATATGCTCTTTCCACTCTCAAGATATGGGCGATTTGATGATCCATCCTCTGGATTTGCCGCCTTGTTTTTTGGGTGATGAGTGATGGATAGCTAGGCTAGATAGGGAGTATTAGTAGTAGATAGATGCTGTTCGCTTTCGTTTTGTCTAATCCGAGGGGGCCTCCTCCTGCTGCCGCTGCTGGCCTGCCGGTGGCTCCGTGGCTGTGGCTGGTGCTACCACCGCCGCTTCTTCCTTCCTCCCGCGGGTGGCAGTGGCGTAACGTGCTTTTGCCTTGGAAATGACATGCGCTACAGTCTCGCATAGAATATGGATTGCCTTTCTCGGAAAATGCAGGTGATTTGGAGACTGCAGTGGAGTGGAGCACTGAACTGCAGTGCAGGTGCAAGTGAGCGCCCAAGTGGATTGGCATTGGATGGCCTGTTTGTTCTGCCAGCCTGCCAAACGAGTCCAGAAAATAAAATAAAATAAAATACGGATTTAGGATTTCCTTTATTTAGTCCAGGGAGGCAGGGACAACCGGACAACTATGTGCCCTTCGTTTGATATTTTTACCACGGTCAACGAGTCATCCTGTAATTTTTCGTTGTGTTGTTATAATGTTATCTATAGTAGCTCATAATATTCAAACCGACCATTTTAATTAGGTCAAGCAAAAATTAATATTGCTACTAGAGGAGCCATCAGCAATTGCTCTGCTGATAAGCCTTAAAAAATAAACGAAGTAAATAAAATAATTTATGATTATAATTTTTATATTGTCTATGTTCTTAATGACTTAAAAATAAATGCTAAAAACTAAACCGCGACAAAAAAACCAAGTTTCAAAATTTATGTCCAATAATAAAAAAAATGGATCTGTAGATGTAAACAGAGCTAAGATGTCAACTTGTGAATAAAAAAAATAATCATAACGAATACACTCTCCATTCTAAAATATAAAATATAAGAATATTTAAGATTTAACTATTGTTCCATGACATAACTATTTCTAGCACAGTATTTACAATACTACTTGCACAATTAATCATTTTCATTCAAATTTCATAAATCTTACCTTCACATACCCTCCTATTTTAATTCATTTCATATTTTTATTGATGCACATCAATTTTTTTCTCTTTAAACTTAATCTTTAAACGGATTTAGAATGGAGAGAGTAATAAGCAGCAGCAAGGCTCTCATTTTCTATTTGTTAGTTTATTAGCTATAACTAAAATTCAAAGCATAATTTTGAAATTGATTTTGGGTTTGTTTTTCATCTTAGTCTGTTTTTTAGTCTCTGCTTTTAAACGGCTAGTAGCACAATATACAAATTTTACTATTCACTTAATTTTTGTATAAATTACCAGTCATAGGTCAATCGATGAGAACCAGCTGTGTTCATGTTAAAATCAGGTGTCAAATGTCACGGGAAGGGGGCGGGGGGAGTGGTTAACGCTGGCAATATCACAGTACTACAGATTTGGTTTTCCCAGGGCCAAAAAGAAGTTATTTCAGGCAGCCGGCTGGCCCACCTGCCCAAAGTTATCTATCTATGAAAATGGGGTTTTACTAGGTGGCCAGTTGGCCCGTATGTGATAACTTTGTTAGATGGACGTGTTACGATGGCCGTCTACAATAACGGTTTTGATAGGCGGCCGTCCTAACTCGTCCACATGTGAAAACGGTTAGTGCCCGCCTACGATAATTTGTGATCAAATTAATTTTGTTTCCTGCCACTTCAAATATGTTTAAATTAATTCTCGCTGAATTCAAATTTTCAAATTAATCAGTGGCATATAATTAACAGTTAGCATGTATACAGTAGGAATGCAATAATAAGTTATTATCCACAAATAAATCACAAAACTATGAAATTTAATTAATTACTATGAATATTTCAAATGGAGAGATCTCAATATATATAGTTTCATGTACACATTTTGTCATTTATTACATAGGGTGATACAAAATTCACTTATGCTTTTTTCCCACTCTCAAAGCCTTGAATATTGATCATCCTTCGCCATAGCACTTTCATCATAAAAAAACTGGTCAAGTTTGTTGCAACAGTCAGGGATGAAGTAGCACAAGTCGGCATACATGTTTATAAGTAATTTGTTTTCCATCCTTTGCGCTACTGGAGGAATTGAAACTAACTACAATAAGAATAATACAAAAAATTGATAAAGTCAGTTATTTTGTGTATAGTCCTATTAATAATTAAGTTACATCTTCTGACAAAAATCAAATAAGTTACAATCTGTAGACTCTCAGTCTTGGTTTGTTGTGTATTGCTCGTTGATCCTAAGTATCTCACACATATAATATACACACAGTTGCTTGTACCACTGCATAAAGAATAATTATAACGCAAATTAGATATAAATATATATATGTAGTTCATCATTATTGGCCAATTTGTGCGAACATGTAGCTTTTTCTTATGCGCTATTTGAACAATTTAATTCATATTGTGTTAGAATAGTGAGGAATTCCATATATTAGTCGGTCAAGCACTATGATTAGTCTTCGGATATAGCAAAAATAAAATGTAGTGATCGCTGAAAAGCTGACATAGTATGCAGTTATCAAATAACTTACATTGAGAACTAATGGAAGATCAAACTTTCTCAAAACTCATTATGACATTCTTGCTTTGCATAGAGATTATTGCACATCCTATGTATACCACCACCTCGTACTGCTTTCTCACATAGAGTTTTCTTATGTACTTCGCCTTCTCCTTTGGTGGTCTTGCCGACGAGCTCCTCACAATTGTTAGGCAACTTGACTGTGTGATTTGTTGGGTCAAGGTAACCAACTGGTTTTATCATTGTATTTGCATTTTGGACTTGTGACCTACAAAGAATAGCTCAAATCATTATATACCATCTTGAGATATTATGGTAAATACGTGTACAAAGAATAGGATGCTTTAAGTCTTTACTTATAGCCACCACACGACAACGAGGTTGATGTCCAATCTTTAGTCAAAATATGGAGTTCAAGTCACCAAAATCAATAAAAATTATGCCTCCTCCACTCATGAAAGCAGTTACTGAGACCTTGACACATATCCACTTAAGTCTCTTTTTACTTGCCTTCATGTACCACTCATGCATCCTTTTCATCTACTATGGCATATCATATATAATTTGCTTTGCCAGGAATGGATTACCATTTTGAAATTATTTAGGTACATCATTGGTAGACTAGAATTCCAAATCCTCATTTGCCCTTATTACCGACTTGCCTTTTGTAGATGCACTAATTTGTTCTTTGTTCTCATTCGAACCTCTCCCCCTAAAGGTTATAAACAAGAGCTTCTCCATATCCTTAGATTTTGCCTTGGGATTGTAGGTGGAGACCTTCTATGGCACTACTCGATGAGCTACATCAGCTATAGCTGCTGGGCCGGGAGAGCTTGTAGTATGGCAGAGGTAGCTGCTAGGGTGGATAGAGTAGGGTTAGCTATCGGTTGCGACAGAGCTATCGTGGCAGTGGTAGCTACTAAGGGGTAGCAGAGCAATCGTTCCGAGGATATCTGATGTTGATGGTGAATGTGGTGGAGAAGGTGGCGCTGCTGGCAATGGCGGATGCAGTGGGAAAGGTTGTGCTAATGAAGATGGTGCATGTGCTGGCGATGGTGGAGGTGGTGGGGAAGGCGAAAGGGGTAACGATGGTCTATAGGGTGGGGATGAAGGACCTGGGACACAAGCTTTGTTATGTCAAGGTGGTGGAGAGGGCTGGTTTCTACCTCGTTGGGTTGACGAAGATGGTTGAGTGAGGCTAATATCTCGACGATGCCACAATATGAACTGGTTTACCGCATCTCCAAGAAATTTGATCCCATCTGATGTGGCGATGTTGAGCTCATACATGGCATGATCAGCATTAAACTTTGCCACTTGCACCCTTGTGTAGCCGATTGAACTAACCAGACAGTGGAACTCTTAACATAGGATCGCCATTCCTTTTTCCACCTTCAGTGTCTTTTCAGCCCTTTTGATCGGAACAACGAGCTTGCAAGGCCTAGGACCTATTATATTGTCCACCGAATATGTGTTTGTCGATACAGATGTGACGCTGCTTAGCACTATATTAGGAGTCAGCATCCCAATCTGTTACTGATTATCTATTGGTTGTAGCACGAGACGTGGATTCCTATTTACTAGGTTGAAGAAACGTTCTTCCATTTGTTCCTGAATCTCTTATATAAGATTATGCTTTCATCATTCCCACCTCTTATAACTTCCAGCGTTCTTTAGGAACCCTTCCTTCTAGCTAGTCATAAAGGAGATGCCTCTGACGTGACCAGAGTGTTTGGGGTTGCCCAATGCTATAGTGACCTAGTAGTTTTCCTAGTGCAACTCGAATTCTCAAGTTTTCTCCTTCTCGATGATCTCTTGCAAATTGGTGGCTATATGCTCGATCTAGGGGTCTTCAAATATCAACTATCCATTGTCATTAACTTGTCCCATGCTTTGCATTCAAACCCAATTCTTAATTCACTCATCTAAGCCTTCCAATTAGAAGGGTTTCCCTTCTACCTTGAACTTGTCTTTCGTCACTCTTCATTTATTGATGTGTGCATCATATCTAGACAATACTAATCAACGTGGATATAAGTTTTTCTTTGATAGCTTGGGCATCCATTTGTTGTTCTCCAAGGTTCCCTTCATTGTTTTCTTCACAACGAACTCGTCATAGTCGGCTTGCAAGATCTTTCCGTAGTCTTCAAATGGGTCCAATTCTTCTGCACATACTTCGTGTTTAGATCAGACATTCATTGTCTCCAGCGTTGTCCTATATTGATAAGTACAAACTCCTTTGCTTTTTTTCTTCATTTTCACTAGATATAGCAATGTTTTCTTTAGCTATATCCAAAGTAACTCCTTCACCCCATCCAATACATTTTCCCATTCATCTATATTTTTTGGCTCGTGCATTCTGACCAGTAATCTGCATGAGCCGCTGAATTTGTCCTTGATAATTGGAGGCTCTTTTGGCTTCCCATTGGGGTCAATGGCTATTATGACGTAGGTCTTGTCCATTATCTTATTTTTTCTTCTCTACCCTCACCTATTTTTCCCTCGTCTTGCTGCACTTGCTAACGTATCTATTGGTTCTAGTGTAGATGTACCGGTGTTTTGGTCAATTTCATCTATTGTCGTCTATTGACCAATCTCAACAACGTTTTGTTTTGAACGATGCCATGTAACCATATAGACAATTACAAAGATAACAATGAGTCATTTCATGTACAAGACCTACATAACACACTAAAAGAGTCGGGAGCATGATCATGTATTGCCTCTTCCATAGGAATGTAATCGAGGTTATCATCATTGGGAGCGACCCTTGTTACATGTATTGGACAAACATCAATAGGCATATGCCATGACAATTCACTAGACGATGCCTCAACTTTCACACTCGCATGAGTTTCTGGACCTTGTTCTTGTGTTTCCATCGCAATTTTTATTTCTTGCTATGGATCAATCTCAGTTGGTTAAGGTGCCTCTTTAGTTTGTGGTGGTTGCATTTCAATCTCAGTTAGTTTTCGACTATTTGCTTCTCTTGTTGGGTTTTCATGGTCAGACTAAAATTACATCCAGTTTCTATATGAAATATAACCATCCAATAATGGAATCAAAGAATGTATCAACTACGTAAAAATTAATTGAACATAAAAAACGAAAAGTAATTATAGAATTGCAATTACTTATATAATCATCGAATAATAGAAATGTACTTTACAAAAAAAAAATTAAATCACAGATCAATATTGTCAATAGTAATTACAATTTATTATACAATGATTTAATTACAATGAATAATAATGCAATACATAGAAATAAGTATGCAACAATATATACACACATCAATATATTCCATTTTCTCTTCATTTAATTCCAAATTCACCCAAATTTCCAAAGTCAACAAAATTTGACTATTTCATAATTACTACATTGTAATTACCTAACTCACCAATTCATCCATCACAAACAAGACATAGAATCACAATTTATACAAATTCACCCAATTAAACATATATCGAAATTTTATGTATCTAATTTTTCCCTAACTCCCAAAGTCATCACAAATTTATCTAACTCCCAAATTACATCACCCTAACACAAATTCATCACAAATTCTCCCAACATCATCACAAATTTGCTCAAAATTTCCATAAGACAATTTAATTCATCGAAATTTCCATAACTCCATCATAGAAATTCATTTCATGATTACCTAAAATTTCCGTAACTCTATCACGCTAGCAATAGCACCAAGCATAAGTCGACAAGCAAGCAACACAGCAGCTGGCCATCGCAACCCCCCATCAATTCATCACATGATTCTCAAATTTGCTCAAAATTAATCCAACCCCCCCTATATCCCAACTTTCATCAAATTATTCATCACAAATTTTGCTAAAATTTCATCACCACAATAGGGTCAATGAGAGGCCATGGTGGCGCTGCTTTGGTTTTCTCTAGTCAATGAGGAGGTCGTGGTGGAGCTTGCTCGATAAGGAGGCCAGGGTTGTTGACGATGAGGCCACGTTGGGCTAGGAGGAATATGGGTTGAGACAATGGAAAACTCTTGGTGGCGAAGCGGTGGATAAGGAGGATGGCAACAGCCGGCCGGAGGAGCGTGGGGTCGATGAGGAGGCCAACCGAAGATGTAGGGTCGATGAGGTGGC
The DNA here is from genome assembly GCA_030770085.1 of Oryza coarctata. Classification (NCBI taxonomy): domain Eukaryota; kingdom Viridiplantae; phylum Streptophyta; class Magnoliopsida; order Poales; family Poaceae; genus Oryza; species Oryza coarctata. The sequence continues at coordinate 16,497,512 of CM061471.1, forward strand.
CGAGCTACACGAGGCAGCAGCAGCGCTCGACAATGGGAAGCAGTGGCGCCATAGGAAAATCTGGTAGCCTGACGGCGGCAAGGGTTTTTGCATGCACCACATATATAGCCTACTAATTATCGCAGGTAGGTACTTATGTGGCCTACTTGCGGTAATCGTTTTCGCAAGCGGGTGCTGACGTGGCCCTTTTGTGGCAATCTTTTTCTCATGTTGTTAAGTGGGCCAACATATGGTAAGACACTTGAGCCCACTTGTTTGTGGCCTAAATTTTATGCTACTTGTCTCTAAAATTTTGTAAATTCATAGTTAATCGAATGTAATCCAAAATTTATGCACCTTCTCGCAAAAACTTTGTAAATTTATAATTAATTGAAAACAATCCAAAATTTGTGCTACTTGTCTCTAAAATTTGGTAAATTCTTAATTAATTGACATAACATCGAAATTTCACGAGTTCTTTATACATATGGCTATGGCTTTTTTATGAGTGTTGGAACTAGCAAGTTGTGCAATTAATATACATAACATGACATGTTCCAAACTATGTAAATTACAAAACGTACATAATATTTGTCCAACATTACATATGTAACTAGCATTGGACAGATTTTCCAACACCATTAGTGTGCATGTAGAGCATAGTTTATTCATTAACGGTTTGCTCAACATGCTTAATCCTGTTAGAAAGATCAATGAAGAACATCATATCTTCATATCGATTGTATTGTTCGACATCTGCAACATAGTCAACACCAACAATGTGTTCCCAAAGATCGATGTGTCCTTCTTCTTATTCGCAAGGTCATTTACATAGAACACTTGTGTAACACGCCCAACAAGCACCCATGGGCCATTCTTGTGGCCTACATTCCTGTGGTCAACAGTTGTTATGCTGAAGTCATCCATGCACACCTCCCTTGGGTGTTTGACCCATTGACATCGAAACACTAGTATCTATATGTTATGTCCGTAGTCAAGATCCATATTTCTTTGATAATCGCATAGTACGTGTTTTTCCTACCAGATGCATCTATGGCTTTGACTCAAACTCTATTATTTTGTGCCATGCTCTTTTGTCCTTTGCTTTGGTGTAAAAAGTGTACCCATTAATATGATATGCTTACCATGAGGGGATTAAACTTGAGGGGACAAATGCAAAGATTTTTATAGTTTTTTCCCACTACATAGTCACCATTTGGAAGATTTTGGTCCTTCAACCATGTTAGGAAGCGATGCTTGTGCTCTTTCGTGATCCAATCAGCTAAGTATCCTCCATTGTTCCCTCTAATATCATTTTTGTGCTAGTAAATCAAGGGCTCTACTATGGTGAGTTGTTGTGGTACATTGTTGTGTACCTCTTAAGCTACTTTGTAATCATCAACATGGAATCTTTTCTTTTCTATGGTCCGCTTTACAGACGATCTTCCCTCATGTCGATGGACATGTAAATTAGTGGCATTGATATCTTTTATGTAATCTATGCAGCATTCAATGACTTCTTCAATTGTATATTCTTCTATTATTGACTCTCTTGGTGAGCACAACTCCGTACGTAGCCTTTAAGAATAGACATGTATTGTTCGTATGTCCACATTTGATGTAAGTACAAAGGATAAAGTTCAATAATTTCTAGGAGGATGTGTACCATTAGATGTACCATCATATCAAAACATGATGGAGGGAAATATGTCTCAAGCTGGCATAACGTCTCCGTCAAGAATTTCTACAAGGGGCCTAATTCCTTAGGATAAAATACCTTATGTGAAATTTGATCTAAACAAGTAACACATATGGGTGATGACCACCTTAATTTGAACTACTTTGATTGCCCTTATGGAAACTAGGAAGAACAACATTAGCATCACATAACAATCGTGAGAATTATAGCAAAAAAGAGACAAATCATTCATCAGAACTAGATTCTTGATGTTTGATGAGAAACTAGTAGGTACTCTCACTCTATGTAAGGATTTGCACAATGCTTTTTTCTCTTTAGGTGTCAAGGTGTAGATAGCATAAGGAAGGTAGGTTTTCCATTTGGCAATTTGTTAGAATGGAACTCTTCCTATATGTCCAATTTACTTAGATTGTTATATGACTTCAATCTATTCTTCATCTTACTTGCGATGTCAAACACATTCTTCTTGAGGTGCATGACATTAACAACACGACGAATCTTCAAGTCCTTCCAGTATGGCAAGTACTTGAAGAAGATTGAGCGTTTCTTGAATAGCACCATCTTTTCTTTCATTTTGATCCGTTCTTCTTTTCCTTCCCAAAAATAAGCTTAATATTCTCTACCATTTCAAACACTAGTTTACCATTGTGGGCTTTGGGTGAAAGAACATGTTCTTCTATTTTGTTGACATATTTTGCCATCAAATGATATCTATGTTTTATGACCAAGAACCATTGATGTTGCATGTACATTAAGTTGTCTGATGATGAAAAATACATAGATATGGTATTATCCAAACATATTAGACATTTAGTCTTTCTTTTTATCTATTCCAAGAGGGAAAAGTTTGTCGGACAATCATTGATGGTAATGAATATAATAGTATGGAGAGTGAAATACTCCCGAAGGTACTCATCCCACACTTGAACTCTATACTTTGATAAATCTGCCATGCCTTACATTAGAGGTCTAAGAGAAACATATATATCGATGCCATGTTGTGGGCCTTATATAAGGATAGTAAAAAAAAATGTACTTTTGCTTCTAACAAATTCATGTAGGAAGGTTGTACATGGTTAATAGCATTAGCCAAGTGCTATGTAAGCTACTTAAGTCACCAAAAGAATGTATTTTGTTCATGCTCAACGTGAACCTTACATTTTTTGGGTTCCTAGCAAAATCTGATATAGTGCATCAAAGTTTTTCCACTTGCGATCATCGACAGGTTGTCGAAGCATCCTATCGGTCTTGCGTTTCTCATGATGCCATCCCATCAGTTCAGCATCTCTAGGGTTTGAGAACAAATGCTTCATACAATCTTTTACTAAAAGATACCACATCATCATGGCCGGTATTTTCTTCTTATGCACGGATAAATCTACACCTTCTAGCTTACCATCTAGAGACCCGTTACCCGTTTTATACCAACTAGAGGTACACATTGGGCAACTATCGAAGTTTGCATGCTCCTTGCGATACTGTATACCATGTTTCACATGTACATGTATTTTTTAAACACCTAGCGACAATGGACATACAAGTTTCTTTACTGGATAGGTGTTGGATGGCGAGAAGTTAGACGTTAAAAGCAAGTTTCTTAAGAGATCCAATAAATCATTAAAGAAATATTGGACCATCCATTGCTGGCCTTCAATCTAATGAGTTCAAGCACTGAACGCAATACCGTAAAATTCTTGTCACATCCCTTAGACTTGTCGTATAGAAGATATTTCATTGCCTTTTCTAATGTCTCAAAATTGTCTAATCCACTTGCTGACCTCATTAACACTTCTAGTGTGGCGCAACATCTCCTCCAGATCGAAATCAATATCAAAACCATAAACATTGTCCATCAAACATGACCATCGTCTTCATCCATGATATCATGACCAATGTTGTGAATCACAAATTATTCAACCATATCTAATGATAAACAAGTGGCTTCATCATGATACCATAATTATTGTCTTCTTGTGACGCGACAACTTATAACGGAACCAAACCTTTGTTAACGCCAAAACCTGGACGATCCGATGGTGCTGAAGCCGATCGGCTGAGAGGTCCGATGGAGGGTTTAATGTAGTCATCGGCCGATGGAGATACTGAGACAAAGCCGATGGAGAACTGTAGAAAAGCTGATCAGATTAGTAGAAGATTGGATCGGCTTGAAGACAGGGGATTGTCCAATCGGGATCAGGTCTGAGAAGCCCGAGGGAAGAAAGGAAAAGGATTAGCTTGACTAAAAGAATGTCCGATAACTACAGTGGAGAAGCCGATCAGGTTGCAGCAAAGGAAGACTCGGTTACAAATTGGAAGATTATTCAGATGAAACCGGGTTTGCAGAAGAGCCGTGGTCTCCACGGCAGGATGCTTGTTTTTGTAAATTGTAATCTTACTTAATTAGAAAGGTTTAGCTCTTTAGTTAACTTCTTTAGAAATATTTTTCTTTGTTCTTACTAGGAAATAATGTCCGATGGTCGTAGACGCGTCGGACTCTATCTATAAATTCAGGTATAAATATAGACCCCCTGGAAACATATAAGATATCTCTCGATCATATACAAATTCGGCGCATCGCCACCCTAGTTCATCTAGGTGTTTACCGACGGGTTTTGGCTCTCGACACGAGGCTGCATCGGTTAAGTCCGATCTCTGGCGAAGGGGTAAGTCCCGCCACCATCCCGATATGTCCTGCTCTGTCTGAGGCTGCATCGATTAGGTCCGACCTCTTAGGCCGATCGGATGTATCGCATCACGTTCGTGTTGGAACTATCGGTCCGTTAAGCTCCCTCTACCGTCGTCAATTTCGTGCTGCATCAGTTAGGTCCGACCTACGGGGTTGCTGACGGTAGATCGAGCTTCAGGCCTATAGTCTTCTGTATGACGTATCATTGGAGTGTTAGCCGATGAGTTATCCATGCTCTGAGCTTCACGCTCAGCGCATTGACCCCTCGGCCGATACGCATCAGCCTTTAGAGGCGTCCCACGACGCGTAAAGCCAAACGTATCGGTCCCCCAGCCGATATGCACCCGCCTTCAGAGAGGCGTCCCCTCATCGGCTCAGCGAGCCGATGGGTACATTCCTATCCTTGCTACGGCATAACCGATCCGGCGTCCTCTGTTTTATTGCTGCTGGCCCCGGCCTCGTACTATCTCGGTTAGGTCCGATCTTCGAGGTTCGGTGTTGATGGCGCAGCCACGGCGGGTGACGGGTCTCGTGCTGTCATATCCGAAGCGGCATCGGCTTTGTAGCCCATGCCTTCTTGTACTAATCCTTGCCTAGGCCACATGCGCCTTTATCGGTTTGTCCAGTTGATGATTCACTGTTCGGTTATCCGGAGGGATTCTGTGCGCCTCGATATCCTTAGAGCACACCCTGGTTCCTCCATCGGCTCTACGGTCGACCCCTCATCGACACTTGTCCACATTGGCTCCCCAGCCGATCGAAGAGCATCCTGAACCTATCGGTAGCCAGCCGATAGCGAGCGTCTGTATCGGATCCGCTCGTCTCACTTACTTGTCAATTGCAGGGTCAAATTGACTGGCACGGCCACAAACCTCGATGCTTAAAAACCTGCACTGGAGCTAAGCAGACCTCCCAGACCTTCGCGTGACCGAGCCGCTGTCCTTCTCCGGTCGCGGAATTTTTTTGGCGGCAACAACCTTGTATTATGAATATCTAAGCTGATTAAATTGTAATTGATCCATACTTTTGGTTCCTACAATCAACCAAGTGACAATATATTTCTATTTTATTCTCTCTCATTGTATTTCCATTTTATTCTCTCAAGCATGTGTCTTGGTAGTTTTAATAAATTTAGATGCTTTTGACGAATAAATTCATTGTACATCCATGCTATATGTGAATAAAATTAATTTAGAGCTATTTTAAACAAAACATGAAAATATATATAGCTCATCATTAATAGCTACAGTAATTCATGATAGTTAATTAACAAATTTGATCGTTTAATTTAAATATGTTTAATAAATAATTTGGTGTTAAAGTTTAAGAAAAGTAGATATATATTTGAAAGCACTACGGGCACCAATAACCCGACTAAATAAAAAATGGCCCTATCGATATAGAATGTAACATACATGTATACTTCCATTTAGAACCTTAAGTTTATCAAATCTAATTATCGGTATATGAGAACCAACATTGCACAAATATTGCTGACAAGATTTTGTTTATATGACAACTTTACCATAGATAAATATTACAAATTTAGTTCATACGCATCAAATTAAAAAAACTTTAGAAATAGAGGAGAAATACACGGATATCTTTTTGAAGGTGAAACTTTGAGCTATAAGAGACTGAGCTCAGGCTAGAATTAATATGGAGTGATTTTCGCAGGCAGTGGCTTTGTGAAAATCATCCCCATATCGTAGACGGCCAGCTTTATTAACTAACCGGCGGTGCGGTGCATCTACATAGGCGATCAATTAAGAGACTTGTCAGCGAAATAGGGGTGATTTTCAGACCTGCGAAGATTGCTCTCTGCCACGCCCATGTCCTCCCCTGAACCGAGAGGCCTTTTCGCAGCCCGCCTGCGAATTGGTGGGGGCTCGTCTGTGAAAACTATTTGCGAATTGGTGCGTCCACCACCTACAACCCTGTATCTGCATGTTGCTTCCGTAATCCCTTTCTGCCGCATGATCGAAGCCTATATGTACATTCTCCCGGCATTTTTTTTCGTTGCAAGACTTCTCCGATATATTAGGGTTGCCAAAACTTGACGCACACAGTAAGTTTCACAGAAAACCAGATCATTTCTTGTTGGCAGGGTTACGATCACGCTCACGGCGCGGAATGCCAGAATTGGCAGCAAGAAATAGGCCCGCCTGCAAGGATCCAGTTTCCTGCTTCCTCGGGGGCAAGCCCAACCGTATACTCTGCAAAATTCCTACAGCGGCTGCGCCACGATGCAACAAAGCTAAAGCCCACACCTGCTCAGTGCGCACCGTCGCGCGCGGCCAACATGGCACCGGGGCCGAGCTAACGCGGCATAGAACCGCCACCCGATGACTAAACGAGCTCGCTGTGGTGCCCAGCCAAGTAAGATGAAAAGGGCTTTTTTGATATGATCCAGGAGGTTTCACGTTCACTCATGATATACTGGTGGCCTTTTTTTTTCGAAGAACAGACACTCATAATTATCTCTATAAACGTACATACACACCCTATTCTTATAGGCACATTTAAGAAAATAAACCAGTAAATCGACGAAGTCACTGTAGACGTCTTACTATTAACTATTTCGCTAATCATTAAAATAATAATTAGTTATAAATATGTTTATCCGTATAACTTAAATCTAAGTAGACAAAACCATAAAAAATATAGCCAGCTACATTCACTTTACAATACATATAGATGCCTAAATTGCCTAACTAGTTCATAGGGAAATGCTTTGCCGCAAGTGTCTGATCCAGGCCAAAAGATCGGACGCTCGCTACTACATATGCTCTCCTCTTTTGTCTCTCTTTTCCACGCCATGCATGTCTAGCTCTCCTGGCTCTCTCTCGGCGCTATTAGGCTGGACAAAAAGCTCGAGTTCGTGAGCTTGGTTTGGGCTTGACTTGGGCTTGCGAGGCTCGGGTTGGCTTGGAATCCAAATAAGCTGAGCCTGAGCCTCATTTCAGCTCCTTTCAAAACAAGCTAAGCGCAAACTGACTCGTGAGCTGCTAATTTGGCTCGTTTAGCTCGGCCTATCCAGCACAATTCATTAATTTTCAATTAAAGAAAACTCTAAGTTCCTTATCTTTTTCCCTATTACCCCTTAGTTCCCTATCCGGCCATCCCCTCCTATCCTCTTTCACAATTTCGGGCATGCGATGTGCAACGACAATATCGTACGTCGACATCACTAATTGGTAGCACCTCTCATCTCTTTCAACTAGCCGTGCTACTCTCTTTTTAAATAAAATCATAAACGCCACCACCCCTCGCCATCATTGGCTTGTTGTCATGGGCTCACCGCTCGCAATGCCCAAGGTGCTTGGCATAGTATAGTACTCAGTGGTCTATCATCTTTTTAGTCTTGACTCGAGTCGCTAGTTAGCCACTCTCCTCTTTGGCTTCTCCTCCGACTCTCTAAGCTCGAAACCCTTGGCATCCCTCTTCTTGTGCCCCCACGTTGCTGTCATTTGTCATCTCGCCGACCATAGTACGTGGTGTGATCAGCTCCAGGCTAGCAAGCCAGCTCAAGCTGGCTCGAGGCCATTAACGAGCCGAGCCTTGGTTTTAGCTTTTCTCTGTATCAAGCCGAGCGTCCCTTGGACTGAGCCGAGCTTCCACCCCTGGTGCCATGCATGCACGTCTCTTTCTCTAACAATGCATGCGTGCAGGAAGCCTCCATTAGCAAGCTTTAAATGACTTTTTCTCTTAAATTACTTATCCAATCTACAGTCTATAGTAAGATCTTACGTGATTATATCCTGATGAAAAAAATGTTTTAACCATTAAATTTTGATGTTTTATATATAAGAGCAAAATATTTTGATAGTATTTTACGTTGTTTCATAAATCTTTTAAATATTTCAATGATTGAATTTTTTTACTACTTATAACTGAATGTTTCAAAGACGTTTGTTGGTTTAACATTTGACCGTTTGATTTTTTTTTTCAATCGACCGGGCACCCGATCCAAAGTTGTTACACCCTTTTCCGGGTGAAAAATAAAATCCGTGATACTTGTTCCGTAGACTTTATGTTCTAGCTAGGCCTGTGCGATGATAAGAGATCAGGGTGGAGCATTTTCCTCGAGAGAAAAGAAAAAGAGATTAAGATGAACCATCCATCCAAGGAGAATCTAATCATTCGATGGCTCCGGCCGGCCATGTCATCCATCACCCCGTTGGCAACGCTGGGCAGTAGCCAGTAGTGGCAGATTCAAGGGTAACTTTATCAAGCTCTAGCCTATCCTCCAATTTTTATTAAGAAATTAAAGTATATATCATATTTTAGATGAGGAGTCATGGAGGAAGAACAGGCATCGTTGTCGTCACGAGATCAGGGAAGACGAAGAACGAATGATCCTCATTGGGGTGGACTGGTGAAGCGGTATGCATTAAGGCCCATTTGACCAATTCAGCCATAGCCCAGTTGGTCCATTAACTTGAGTCTTTAGGGCGCCCATTAACCTGCGGCGCCAGCGCAAGGAGCTGACGAGCAGCCGAGCACGGTAGGCCGCCGCCGCCGCTGCGCCAGGTGCTAGGCAAGCTTGGAGGCTTGAGCCGGGCAATGCGGCGAGCTGCTTCTCTAGGCTCCAGCTCGCTTCTTCTCCCCGCTTGTTTGCTGATTGCTTGACTGCTTCTAATCCTACAGTTTATGAGTATAACACTCTTAGCTAGTCTCTTTCTATTTCTATTTGTCTATTAAGGGGATTTATGATTTATGTTTTAACATTTATAAAATTTATTGGTAGATTTGTAAATTGCAATGGAGAGGAAAACATCATTTCTTAGGTACTTTGCCACACACTGCCAACTGATGAGAGCGTAAATAGACTAAGGAGACGTTGAGTATAATTTGATCCTAATAAAATAATTACTGATCCAGCAAAACCAAATATTAATAGATGTTTATGCTTCTAAAATTAGGGATAAAATGAGAAGAGCTTATTTATACATTGAGCCCGTCGTCCAATTTCATCCCGGATTCGCCGCTGGGAGCCAGCCTCCCAAATTGGCCACCGCACAGGTCAATGACAATGATAAAAGCATAGTACATACCCATCTGCATCACGCACAGTACACATCGCTTAAGCTGCAATCTTCTCCCCATGAATGGATGTGCTATACTGGACAAGCTATGCAGCTACTACTTCTGTAGACTACTCTAAAAAATAAAATAAGAAAAATACTCGGCCTTTGGCTTGGCAAGTTGACCACCACAGACAGGTGGCTCTGGCCCTTGGCTCCTCCGAAAGCCTAATCTTAAAATTAGATTCTGGAAGTTAAGCAAGGTGATTAGGTTAATCCAACCCGGACACCTTGCTGCTGCCACAGGGCTATTATATTAATGCGTCTCTTGGAAGGCGCGTGGTGCTGGTGCGATCCCGGTATTATTAAACCTATCATCACTAGCAGAAGTATATAACAATGCTTCAGACTTTGCGAGAACAGCCACCCGTCGGATCAGAAAGCAACGGCGGAGACGGCTGGGGAGGAGGGAGCTATAACCCAGTCGGTTGGTTCGAAACGTGCGCTCCGAATCGGTTGTGAGGTCACGATGACTAGTCGGTGACGTCGCCACGCCGTGCGCGGGTATAGTTTGCTCTCGAAAAAGGAGAGGCGAGGAGGACGCCACGCTCCGCGCGAGCATTTGCAGGGGAGGCTCGTGTCGTCGCGTGTGGCGCGCGCGCGCACGCAGACGTTTGCGCCGTTGCCTTGCGGATGGAGGCATCGTCTGCTTGACGTACTGTTTGATACTACGACGCTGTCAAATTCGTAGAGTAGTGAGCTCCCGTTTGCACGCTTCAGGTTGGAATCGCAAAAATATGTTGTTTCCAAGGGGGATTGACGTATGCAGGGCGTGAAAGCATCGAGATTCAAGGCGCCGTTTCAAAGCTAGAAGTTTGTTCTAATTCTTGTGGAAATTGGACCGCTTAAGTCGAAAATTATGTACTATATATCGGAGGCTTTTTTTAATACTTCCTTTATTGAAAATATAACAAGTTTTAACGCTTAGCACGGTTATTATGAAAGGATATAAAAGCTTATTTGACTTCTTAGGGGTATATATCTTAAACTATCATTAAACAAAATAAAGAAGTATAGATAGTTTAGTATTAAAAGTCATATTTTATAAATACTATATTGCCATATTTAAAATAAACTTTAAATTTTAAAAGTTGTTATATTTTTAATAGAGGGAGTATATCATTTGAGTGTCAGCTTTAAATAGACGAAAATTATGTGAAAGATTTTCTTATGAGATGGTTTGGCTAATCCTAGCTTATGGAAAGCAACGCAAACGAGACTTTTGATTTAATTTATCTGGTTATTTTCTACAAACAGATATATTTTATTTATAGCTTACAAATCTGACTAATCTAATTGGATAAAGTCAGTGCAATATATAGATGTATAGTATATTGTTTATGATATACGTCATATAAGATTATCATATGAGCTCACCACTCAAACAATAATTAAAATACGTAGTTAATCATAAAAATCCTCAACCATTACAGCAGCTTGTAGGATTGCTGTCCTGTGGCCCCCTTCGTCTCATCTAACATGATGCGCACACATCCCTGACGAAATTTTTTTAAACACTAGCTTAAAAAACGTTATAAAAATACAAGGACGCGGACTCCGGTGTGGACTCCACCCGCGCACGCGGCATGCCACGCGCAGGCGATTAGTCGAGACAATTAACAACCCCCCCCCCCCCCCCCCCCCCCCACGGAATGAACCCTACTCGAGCGATTAAAATAGCGACTCCGTCGGAACCATCCGCTCCGTGGCCCGCGGAGCCCGTCCGTGCCCGCCACTACTGCGCCAGTACTCTATTCGCCGCGCGCGAGAGCCAGCCAAGCCAAAGCAAGAGCGCGTCCGCGTCGTCGTCCTCCGCCTGCCTGCCTATCCACGTCGCGCTCGCGTGCGCGCTGCTTAGTCGTGCCAAAAGGGCGGGGAGGGAGGGAAGCGCGTGCCTGCCCCGATTGCATTCGCCCACTATTCGCTTGCGTTCGCTTTCGTGTCCGCGTTGCGTTGTCCAGCAAGGAAATCTAGCTCGTGCCCGGAGAACCTGCTTGGCTTTGGCCGCGATGAGCTGCGGGGGCGCTGGGCAGAGCGGATGGCTGCTCGAGTACGGGCTCGTGGAGGAGGAGATCCAGGGCTCCGACTTCATCTACATGGTTGACGACCCCGCAGCCGTCTCCAGGTGCGATTTCCCTCCTGCTTCCTCTTCCTCCCTAACCCCTTTTTCTTACCTCTGTTGGTGGTGTATGGTGTTTGATTCGGATGATGGATTGCGTGGATTGCAGCGTGATACTGGGGTTCGACGTTCCCAGTAAGGAGGGGGGCGGCGGCCAGGATAACTCTGCCTCCAAGAAAAGGTAGGCGAACCTAATATTTTCCTCTTGCTCTTAAAGTTTGAATCTTTTTCCCATCGAAGGAGCAGCGGAGATATTCTGGCAAGTCGATAGTACTGTGCTACTTCTGCTTTGAATTAGTCTGGCGTGTTCGCCGGCAAATTGTCCGGTTTGATCGAGAGGAAAAGATAGCATTAGGTGAAAATAGCCTGTATGCGTGAGTCACTAAAGTGCCTGATTACATGTCATGTTCCCCCCATGTCGTTCAATTTAAAATGATAGAAAACATGACAGAGAATATCTACAGAGTACAGACTACGTGCAAGTTTGGTTGATGATAGAGAAAACATTTACAGACTTTATTTTATTTGGGATGATTGGGTTGTGCTTTGGGTTTTCGTGTAAGTTCGTTGTTCCCCTGATTCAATGAACTTTAGCAGTCCAAGCTGAAATTTTCAACAAAAGAGAGAGGCTGACTGTTTTGACAAGCGTAGTCACCCCTGTTTTCACCTTGTGCCAATTCAGTGGTTTACAGCTCGATTTAAGCATCAAGTCAAAGGTCAGAATTAGCTAGGAACATTCTACTAATCACGGATGTTGAACGCCTAATGCATTCACAATTACAAATTCTAGGACTGTTTATGTTTAGATGAAACCCATGAGGCCATGACCCTGACTACTTTTTCCTCTACCGGCAGATCCCGTCCAGAATCGAGCGCACCGCCGGGCACCAAGGCTTGCCGCGAAAAGCTCCGGCGAGACAGGCTCAATGAAAGGCATGTTACACACTTTCAGTTCCATCACATGCAAAAGAAAGACACTATCAGCATTTGCCACTCCAATTCTGACGAGCTAAATGGTTATCTTCAGGTTCAACGAGCTAAGCGCGATCTTGGAGCCTGGCAAGCCGCCGAAGGCCGACAAGGTCGCCATCCTGAGCGACGCAGCCCGCCTCCTGAGCCAGCTGCGCGCAGAGGCTCAGAAGCTCAAGAGCTCGAACAAGTCGCTCCTGGACTCCATCAAGAGCCTCAAGGTAAGCAGCTGACACACTCACACATTGCTCCCAGCTGACTCGACTCACCTGAAGAAAGGAGAGCTGAGGAGTTCGCTGTTACTGCAGGCCGAGAAGTCGGGGCTGCGAGACGAGAAGACGAGGCTCAAGGCCGAGAGGGAGAGGCTGGAGCAAATGCTCAAGGGCGTCGGCACCGCAGCCGCGGCTCCAGCGCCGTTCGTCCCGCACCACGCCGCGGCGGTGGCATTGGCGTACCACCCGGCAGCGGCGTTCGCACAGGCCGGCGGCAAGTACGTCCCATACGCCACCAGGTACCCGCCGCCGGCCGCGTTCTGGCAGTGGATACCGCCGACGTCCCTCGACACGTCCAAGGACCCCGTGATGTGGCCGCCGGTTGCATGATCAGTTCATGCTACGCGGTCACAATAAGCGCCGTAGAAATTGACCAAAGAGCACCTGAAGAAAAAAAAAACTTGGGGTGCAGTTCTGTGATTGTCTTGTGGATAAATGATCCAGGATCAAGGGTCACCTGAAGAAATTTCCTGGTGGCCATTGCTCACTGAAGCAGTCTATGTAACAGCTCAATTGCTAAAGTAATTAAGGCAATTATGATCACATCAAGTTGGTGCTTTTGCAAAACGTAAAAAAATGTGTCCTGCTTAAGTTTTCATCCGTTATGTTTTTAGAAAACATTTCACGTAGACGATAGCTGAGTAAGTACTGATTTAGCTAACCCCATTAATCTCACCAGGAGGAACAACAAAAGGGGCAGCTCATGTAGAGCCTCAGCTGAGGAATCTATTGTCTGTGCTACCAAATATATGCATCCACGGCGATATTGCCTAGAATGATAGAAAATGTGGAAATAATTGGTAGTATACGTGCAATCACAGAAGTTACTATCGCTCATTTCAAGCAACGTAACGCGTCGGTACTCGGTACACACGTTCTTCTCAGAACTGATTTTACTTTATTATTACATTGGAGAAGCGGAACCTCCAAAATCTTGCTCAGAACTGATTTTATTTTTAGTCACATTTGAATGAGGGACCTCCAAACTCAATACAAAATGATCCACCGGAATGCCCCAATAAGATGCTTGTACAAGATGACAAAACACAGCAGTCAATCCATTCACCATTCTTTGCTTGTTTCCTGATGAACCTATCAAACTTCACAGGATATTCACCTACTCCTGAACAGGCTAAAAAGCATTTGACCTGCAAAGTAAATTTAGAACGAGTTTATCGCCATTTCTTCTCTAATAATAACAAGAGAATCATATAGCATATCATATGCCATAACATCCAGAAAACTGTTTTTATTAACCAAACTGCAAGTATAGCATTTGAGTAGGTAAACATGGTAAATACATCTGTGAAGAACGAAATCTTGAGAAGATCACACATTCAAAGCAACAAGTGTATCACTTGCCTCATTGCAAAGGAAGACTCTTATGGGTGTACACGACATCCTTGTCACCATTCACCACTTGCCCACGCCCTCGCAAGATCCTGCACATCAAAATTAATCATATACAGGGTGCATAGTCATGCAAAATTCAAGATGAGATACTGGAACAGACACATGATTGATTCAAAGGACTGCATCAATAATCACATACCATCGCGTAGTTAAGAGACCTTCAACACCCACTGGTCCACGGGCATGGATACGCCCTGTGCTTATGCCAACCTATTCAAGATACTCCAAAAAGTTCAGAAATAAAGAAAGAAAGGTAAATGGCATGTAAAGTTATAAGTACCTCAGCACCCAGTCCAAAACGAGCCCCATCAGAGAATCTCGTACTTGCATTATGGAATACAGCAGCACTGTTGAAATTTAGAAGTAAAACAGAACATTTGTTAGACATCTGTTCATCATAAGTTGACGGCAAAAAAATTGTGCATCAATACAGAGCAAATAAAGGAACCTGGTAATAAGGGATGATGTTTAAACATACCTATCAACTTGGCGTAGAAAAGCCTCTGCTACCTTATCATCTGTTGTGATGATACAATCTGTATGGGCACTGAAACAAATAGAATAGGGAAATTTGTGTTACATTGAATCCCAATTTTCTTTTTTAGAAAATAACTATGGAATAAGGGGGAGAAATTGGGTATACAGACTGTATCGTCACTACAGATGATAAGGTACCTTCCATAACGATTAATATGGTCAATTGCTGATTGAACATCATCAACAAACTCAACAGTGCAAGCCATAGAACTGTATTCATGATGAAATGAACTGGCTTTTGGGAATCCCAGAGCTTTATGCGCATTAGGTCCACTGTAAATATTAACTCCTGTAATATACAACATTATCTAAGAAGCAAGGAGGAAATCATAGTCCTGTAATATACAACAGTCCATGATGTATCCAGAAATATAAAAAAATTGCCATTTTGCCATGATAAACAATCATCTAGAGATCTACTACATCTGTGATAATATCATATGTTACTTTGGTTCCTTTTGGCATCAAAGTAGTTTTTAAATGCAATTTTGTTATCCAATCACAATTTAACCAAACAAGCTCGGTTGGACATTGGTGTGTCGTAAGAGAAGGTAAGCATTGGCATTCATAAAATCCTCTCTCCAAACAAGGAACAGAATATTTGGATGGAAAACATCACACCAATAGCATTTTCAAGAAAATTTTTTTGTTCATAATGGTATTTTTCAACATTAAAGTTCATGGTGGTTGGTATTTTTTAAGTTGTGCCTATTTGTGATGGTATTGAGCAAAATTGCTTCAGAGGGAAACAGTTTTTATTTTATAATAACTACCCTCAAAGAATAAGAGAAGAAAAACCAAACCTTCTGTTTTTAGTGCTACTAATATGTTGTCAAGGCCTGGACTCTTCATAAGATCCTTATGAAATAGTAACGTCTCCTGCAGAACATATATGTAAAATAGGTTATTTTCTGTTTATAAGTAATGGCTTCCAGATGTTTAGAAAAATTATAAGGAGGAATTATCAACATGCTGAAAACAGTAGAAGAATAGCTATCAAGATATGTAGCTAAATCTTCTGACAAAGGAAAGGGCGAGTTACTACTTAGTAAGAATAAACATTATGCAATGACGAGATAATTGTTGTTATAAATCAATTTTAAACAATCCAAAAGTACATTAATGTGCTATGATTATCATCTGTTAATAAAATAGTTTGCAAGAAAAGGAAGTGAAGGGGCTGTAATATTCTCAACAGTAGTAAATGCATTTTTCAGGTGCCAGAGAAGAATTGCAACCATAGCATCATGGTCAGCATATGAATTTAAAATTGACCAAAATATTCAGTGAATGATGCTACAAAGAGTAATTGAAACTGACAAAGCAATGTATTGAATACATGGTACCAAACTGGACAGATACCATTGCATTGCAGGCTGCTGGATAATCAATTTTTGCATCCATCACAATATGTTTTGCCATATCCATGTCAGCTGATTTGTCGATATATACATGGCAGATACCATCTACAGAGGGGAAATAAAAATGTTAGAAATAGCAAAAAGAAAAATCATACTAAATAGCCATAGCTGTAAGAGTGGCGAAAACTTAAAGTTCAAACAGAGGTTACCAGAATGCCCAAGAACAGGAATCTTAGTTGACGCCTTGATTTGAGAGACCAGCTTATTACTTCCTCTTGGAATGACAAGATCAATGACATCATCGAGCTGTACAGTGTATTACGGGTTTAGATATATTGATAGTATCACTGCTTTGAAAATATAAAATATTAAAATTACATACACACCTTTAGCAAATCTGCAATCTCATCTCTAGTTGTAACAAGGCCAATAAGTTTTTCACCAACATTGCGAGAAATAGCATCAGTTATAACCTACAAAAGAACAAATTATTATTTTACAACAGTTAAAGCAAAAGCAGAAAGCAATGTTAACCACAAGATAAAAGAATAATACCTTATGCAATATCGTGTTTGATCTGATAGCTTCTTTTCCACCTTTTAGGAGAAGACCATTACCACTTCGAATTGCCAAAGATGCAATCTAACAATAATATTGTCAAAAAATAGTTATTTGGAAGTATATGTATTCTGGAAAATAATTGAGCGCAGTGCATTGCCAGCACAAAATACCTGAACCAAGGCATCAGGTCGGGACTCAAAAACAATTAAGAGAACACCTAATGGGCAAGATGTTTTCTCAAGAACTAAATCATCAGCAACCTGACAGGGGCAATCTTTGGTTAAAATCATTATGGATATACCATCTAGAATCTAGAATTTCATTAAAATTTCATAGCAGATTTCTTTTTAAAAGGGTTTTTGAATGCAGTGGTAATGCTCGCATTCACCTTTGTCTTCTTCAGTTTCTGGTTTATAGGGTCTTCCATATTTGCAAGGGTACGAATAGATTTTGCAAGGCTTGCTATCTGCAAAATGATGAAATATAATATGAGTTAAATAAGAAAAATATACATAAGAAATGAAAAGTGTCAGATATTTAATAAATCAGTTAAGTTGGCAAGGAAAATGAGGGGCCCACCTTTCCTGGTTTTATAGTCAATCTAGCAACCAAAGGTTTCTCATATCCAGCAACTTGCGCTGCAGCTACATCAGCTTCATTCTCAGACCTAATTAAATCCTCATTTGCCTCCAAAGCATCTGCAACATCTAGCAATATCTTTTTCCGTTCCTGCGATGACAAATTCTGTTTCAAACACCCATATGGTATCAGATTAGTATCATGGCTGAGCAAAAATAGTGAGCTAAAACTTAAAATAGCGTGTAACTCCAGTGGGCATAACACAGGGACAAGAATTAAGTGTGATTTGACAATGAAGTATACCTGCAGACGCCTTGAACAATCTCTTGCAGCAACAGCCATCTCACGAGCACTAACATCCTTAGATGATTCCCACAAACTTGCATTCTTGTGAAAGAGAGTACCAATTTTTTCTCCTTGGAGAACTTTAAGAATGCTCCGATTTTCAAATCCACTTCAAGGATAGAAAAAAAAACTACTTTTCCATTCATCAAGAAGATAAAAATAGCTTGCAACTTACAAACTTGGTTATGTCTCAGTGATAATTAGCTTCAACACAACAAGCTAATTATTTGAATTTGATGTGCAGCACATTACAAGCATTGAACCATCATAAGAAAAGTTTCACCATAACATGCAAGGTCATATCGGTCTCAAAAACAAGTCATTTTTGGACAGTAAACTAGTGGTGTTACAGTCAGAACAGTTCATCCATTAATGCCAAGAAGCTAAATTTCAAGCACTGGTCGGCATATAATTCAAGATGTTATTGTTAAGAGAGTTTTTTAACAGACGCCAAATGGAGTTGTTGGGATTGGATGTCTTATAGGCCTTAATAATCTCAACATTAGAAGTAAACTAATGCAAAAAGAATCTGGCAGTGACAAAATCCAACCAGAATACCACCTGTAGATGGTACCGATTGCTAGTTGCACTGAAATTTGACAATATATATAGAAGTGGAGTCATATCTATTCTACTCTAGGCAATAGATAGTTTACCTTGTAATAACCACAGGTGTGCCACTATTTGAAGCCAAGATAGAAGCCTTCACTTTTGCTGTCATGCCTCCTCTACCTACACGAGACTTGTCTCCAAAAGCGATTTCTTGTTGATGCTTTTCTTTAATGTATGTTTGTATGATCTTTGATGAAGGTTCACTTGGTGGACCGCTATACAAGCCATCCACATCACTGAGCAGAATAAGGATATCAGCTTTCAGTTCCAGCGCCAATAGTCCTGCTAAACTGTCATTATCCCAGAATATACCAGATGAATCCTGTAAAAGAATTATAGTGAGTGTGATTTTAGAAAGCCATGACTGTTTGCATATACACTGATAAGGCCTGAGGGCTAGGCATACAAGCATTATGACAATACGCAGTTACAGAGCAAAACCACACAAAAACTGAAGTACCATACTTTTCTAGGAGATGTATGGTATGAAACACACTTCACACCTCATATGGAGCCTTTCTAGTGCTGATGGCATCATTCTCATTAAATATTGGTATAACTTTAAGATCTAATAACGACTCAACAGTTTCAGTGAGTTGCTCCCGGAACTTTGAGTTCTCAAAATCACTGTCAGTCACAAGAAGTTGCGATGAAGACACGTCCAGCTGCAATGCAACAATTTCGAGGTTACAGACAGATACACAAGGTACATATTTATTTTTGTTGATGTTGAATGCCAGGCTAATAAACACACTTGGTTAAACAACATATCGTAAAGAGCCATCAGTCCACTCTGACCAACAGCAGCACAAGCCTTTCCGTCTAGCTCCATCTGTGGCTTTTGCAGATCAGCAAAGCTACTATTGATAAGCTTCCGGTACCTAAGTTGCTGTCGCCCCGCTCCAACAGCACCTGAGGTGACCAAAATCACCTCGTATCCTAAAGAGTTCAGTTCCTTAACCTGCATTGCCACTTCTCTTTGGTTAGGAACTAGCCAACATATCGAACAATACATATCCATTGTAGAACAGCTCACAAGGTCAGAATTTTTTTTTAAACCTGCTCACACAGAGCTCCAACCCTGCCCAAAGCCAATCTTCCATCTTGTCTAGAGACAACTGCGGTGCCCACCTGTAAGTAAGAAAGGAATTAACCGCACAGGGATAATAATTATGTGCTGGTACATCTTGTGTTTCCAGGCATTGGGATGAAGTTGCATAAAAGTGCTAGGCTTTTCCACAGCCTAATCTCGAAAGCAACATTTGATTCTCTTCACCCTTTCAATTCAGACATCATTTCTCCAGCTCCCCATATTTTCAAAAAAAGAAGACGAAGAGAAGTATGGGATTTGAACCAAAAAAATGTGTCACAGAATGAAAAGTACACACGAACTTGTGAGAGTGATCGTATGTGACAGAAATTTGCGGAACACTCCAATAAAAGATTCTTAAAAGATACTATCTCTTTTCTATTTCTGCGTCTTTTCTCCCACCAATTCCCATCTGACAGAAATCGCTGCCCGCAGCAAAATAGTCAACAGTTTTCCCATGATGATACGCACTACCAGAGTCGAAAGATGACAACTTCGACATAAGATGTCACATCAAGTAAACCACAAAAAACCCAAGCAAAGCCCCACTCCTGATAATCTGACAACGAGAACCCCAAATCAAACATGTCTCCAGTTTTCAACTCTGAACAAAACAATAGCCCGGTAATTTTGATCTAGAAACAATCTCACTAATGCGCTCTCGAGTTTTCAACTCTGAACAAAACACTCACCCGGTAAATTTGATCTAGAAACCACACTAATGCGGAAAAGGAGCGTGAACAATGCAAACAGCGCCCAAGCAGACGCGCACGAATCCTCGGCAACTAGATCTATCAAAGACCTAAGGTCAATTCGCGACGGCGACTCCGCGACTAGCCAAACAAAATATCACCTTGATGATGACGCGCTTCACGTCCTTGACGAAGCTCCGGGACGGGTCGACGCTCGCCATGGCGACGCCGCTTCCTAGGCTCAGCCGCTGCTGTTGCTCCTCCCAATCCCTCTATCTGTAAATCCCTCTCCCTGTCTCTCTCCCACGTCTCGCCGCCGCAGCCGCGCGCTGGGGATAGATAAGAGGAGAGAAGATGGAGGGTTTATGAAGGCAGGAGTGGCTGCCGTGACCGGAAACACAGGGCGCAAAAGTCCCAACGACCCCGGGATCCTCTGCGCCGCGCCGCCACACGGTTTGTATGTTACGTTGATTTTGTTAAGTTGTTAGGTGGCGGCGCACCGAGATACGGGGTCGTTGCACGGATTCGTCCACCCATCGTGCTAGAATCGTTTTGGCCCGAGAAACCGTGAGCCACTAGCGCGGATAAGACGGCATATCCCTGTGCGGGTGCGACTCGCGCGCGGCACCACGGTTACACGGTGCGTTGCAGGTGTATGGCGCGGGTGACGGGCACTGTCCCTGTCGCGCGGCGGCGATGGGGCGCGCGTCTGCTTCCTCGGTGGGTTTCCTACCGTGACAAGCCCGGATCGAACGGGGCGAACAGGCTCGTTGCACGGGGAGCGCGCGGCACGCCACCCAGACCGATCCCATCCACCGATGGATCGGTCGTGCGTGCTAGAATCGTTTTTGGCACGAGAAAACGTGAGACACGAGCCGGGCACGCCGCGTCACGGCTTGGCAGGATTCCGCTGTGCGGTGACCGGCGCGGGCGCGGGCGCGGCACACGGTGCGTGCGGGTGCATGGCGAGCGTTTGCTTCGGTGAGTTTCCTACCGTGATCGGGGCATTCGGGCGGGGCCCGGGCGCTCGTGGTGGACACGGCGCTACCACCTAGTGGTACGCTACGCCTGCCTCGCTGTGCACGTGACAAGCGTTTTGGTCGAGCAGGGGGGAATCTGCCGCGGTGTGCAAGCCGACGAGAGAGGTCGCGCAGGCGCAGGTGAGCTCATGCCTGGCTCCGGCGGCAACGACATCCACTTGGAGCGGCTGAAGAGGCGTTTCGCTGTTTCTCGGTAAGCCGCGACAAATGTCGCAGGACTTTGCCCGCGTCGCGTTGAAAGACGTGGCAGCAACAGCACGTCGCCGCTCGACGACTTTACGAGCGAAGAGTCGGAGGCTCACGGTATAGGCTGCGGTGGAGGCGCACTGGCACAGCCTCGCGCGGTTTCTGCATCTGGACTTGAACACGGTGCCATTCACGAAAGCGTACTGTGGGTTTCATGCGTGTTGGAAGTTAGAGAATGCAGACGGAAATCCCGCATCAATTACTGGTTAAAGTTATCTGATTTGCAATATGACATTCCACACAAAATTAAAGAAAATTTATTGATTTATTGCCATTGGATCCGTGACCAGTAATTCATACCCTTTTTCATTAAGTTAAAGCATATTTTCAATAGTTATATGCAGCTTACACTCTAGTTATTATTATAACTATTATAGATATATTTGACATATGTTTAGAAAATTTTGTTGCTAACTGTAAGATACACGGTCCTTAAAGATATTTCGATTTTGTGTTCCAAAAATACAATATTTGTTCTTTTCTCTAGTTGTTTAGGAATCAATGTATATACTGACAAATTTAGAACTGAGCTAAACTGCTTTAGGAAGGTTTTTTTATTGACATAAAAATGAGCCCAACCCACAAATAAGCAACACCAATAGTTTTCTGTTTTAAACCGATCCAGCAATCATATTTCATGTGTAGACAGCCAGTGAAAGTAATTTCATACACTTTACATAAAAAATTAGCTTTTGGCTATGAATATAGATTTATAATCAGAAGTTGATTGAGATGGAGGGTGTATTTGGGTAGGCTCATCTTTTACAGTGTGGCGAGTTTTTCATCATTAGATATAGCTAATAAGCTTCCTTTTTTAGTTTTTCTTTTTTTTTATTGGGCAAAGTTTATTCTACTTTAGCTATCGGGATTGAAGCGACTTAAATCACTACACCAAGATGGTTTTTTTTTCAAATAAATTTTTGCAGAATGTTCGCAATAAACCGGCTGATTAAAAAGGGTATTATATGTGTTTCTGTACAATAATTGTAGGGCAAAACGACTTGTTTGAGGAAAAGATCATAGTCTATAAGGAATCCAGTGCCAGTCCTGGAATTTTGGGGCCAGAGCTAGACAAAACTAGAGGTCTATAGTATTTATATATATGAAATGGTTTTTTTATTTCAAATATGAAGGTAATGTTTAGCACATCATTAAACATAAAATATTATTAGGTGATAATTGAATAGAAAACCAGAAGACAATAACAGGAAGTCATCAAAGCCAGACTCTTAAGCGTATAATATGTGAGATGGCTCCGAAAAATTAAAAACTAGACCATTAGTCGAAAATTAGTGCAAGGCTCCAAGAGGAATGAATCAAATCAAGAAGATTGTGTTGTAGAGATATTATTAATTACCATGAACACCTCACAAGAAGGCATAATCCGAAGCCTGTTCACAATCCTCTCTCAGTAAGTCAACCCTTGTAGAGATCTTTAGAAAAAAAAAAGAGGAAATCATCAAAGTTGTATCTAGTTTTTGTGCTCATCGTGCTATTTAACCATAGTAGGCTACATGATGATTGATGGCAGCAAAGAGCGATAGTGCTCGAGAAACCCCGTGAAGCTGCCAACTAATGCTAACATTTGTTTTGGGAGTGAAAGAAAATCTAGACCACTAATAATTTTTGGATTAAGGACTAATGCGACATTATGAGAATCAATTAAAAAGATTAAAGATATAGGATATAAAGTGGCTATTTATGACAATATGGTAAAAGAAAAGCGATGCTCAGATACAATCGACCATAGGGGGGTGAAGAGTAAGAAAAGAGCTTGGTGCCAACAGACCAATTCCAGTGGTGAAGGAGGAGAGAAGGCTTTGTTGTGATGAACGTATAAGGCCATTTGAAGCTATGAGTAATCTATATCAATTATTTAAAGAGTGTAAGATGAAATACTAAAAATCAAGAGGATGTGATTCATTAATAAATATCAAGTCAAAAGCCAAAGTGGGTATTGATAAAGTCAAATGTATAATTGATTTGGGACTAATATGCTTAATGAATTGTAGGTGAATAGTTATGATGGTAAAATGACATTGACGTTAGCAATCCTTAAAGGTAAAGTAAGAAGATGGCGTGAAGGTGTTTCTAATGGTATTGCTTTTCTATTTGTATTTAAGTATAGTAATATCGTATTATTAAGAGTAATGTATTTGTTTATGTCTTGTATTCAAAGTGACATATCTTAGTGTTATCTTGAGAGAAACTTAAGCATTAGTCTAACCTATGAGTAGTTTTAAAACTTATCTTTAGCTGGATTGGGTAGCCCTTTCAATAAGCTTTGCATAGATTTCAAGTTTGTCAAAAACGAACTCCAGAGCAAGAAGTTATAACCATTTTTCCTCGATACTATTGAGGTGTATCAGAAGCTTCGGTCTGTGAGACTAAAAATTATGGTCTGGGATCTTTGTTCAACCTTAGAAGACTGACTGAAAGTTCAAGTCTTTGTGATTGGAAGTTCTAGCCCTTCTTCCAGACTATGACAGTGATTTCAAGCCTCAAGATCATGTATTTTCATCTAAAGTTTAGTAGTTGAATATGTGAGTAACAAATAGTTTTTTTAGGCTCGAGTATTTAAACCCCTCCACCCCCTTCGTCCTTAGCTGGTGAGTTTGGGCAAAAGTAGACATATCCAAAATCAAATAGCTCCTCCTAAATATTCTACTTTTGTGGTGGTTTTTTTAGAGAGATTTAAGTAGCGAAGAGGGTTGGTTTGAGAGATTGAAAGATTGAGAGCTTGTGAGCTTTACTCCATCCTTTGAACACTTAAGTTCATAGCAAATAAATATTTGATTGTGTGTTATTACTCTTTGAGATTGAGATCTTCTAGATGGCTACAAGTCATCGGTGAGCTCCTAAGGTTATAGTAAACCACCAAAAATTTGTAAGGTTTGCTTCACTGCTATAAGGGAAGAGGTAAGATTGAATAGAAACTGAGTTGTCTTCTAAAAGATTGTTTGGTAGAGCAAGCTTTATTGAAGGTGGGTGCTCATTGTCTAAACTTAGATCTCAGTAGTCGCTTGAAAACATGCTAAGCATTATTGGTTGCTTGGAGACTAAAATTTTCTCGTAGTTGATAGCTAAGTAAGGCTTGGGATCAATCAAGATCTAGATTTTTAGGGTCTCTCAATAGAAAGTAGGATCGTTGATAATGGAACTTTGATAAAAAAAATCATTGTCTCCTCTTTATGTTGCTCGTTGTATTTACTTTCATGTGTGTTCCTGCATATTTACTCTATCTTGTGCATTTGCAAGTTATGAGATTTGTCCTTGGGTTTGCTCCCTCGAGAGAACACACCAAGGAGACCCAAGATTTGTCCTTGGGTGCTCCCTTGAGGGAACAGACTAAAGGGACCGGAAGTTTAGGTTTTTAGACTGAAACTTTAGGTCAGCTACTTCTATCCCAAACAAAAATACCTGAAGTTTCAGTGTTTAAGATCATAACCTCTGATAAATTTGACTCTGCTATGAAGTAATTTTTAAAAACGCCTATTAACTTTTTCTAGATGATATTAAGATCCAAGTTTGTATAGTCTTTTCACATTGTTCTTACTATCTTTAAATATACTTAAAATGTTTATATTTTAGGAAGATGACCCTAAGGTCTAATGATCCAATGCAGTCGCCTTGTGCCTAAGGCTACCCTTGAAGGCCTCCAAAGGAGTCTTTGTTTTTTACTCAATACCATCTTAGTAATATGCTCGTGCTAATGCTATGGTGATATTTCATAACACAACGTTGATAAACAAAAAAAGAAATTTCTATTGAAAATCAAACAACTTCATAGTGTAAATGAAAATAATGTTGACCAATTAATTACACTTGTTGTTCACAGCATACTGATTTATATACAAAACTTGCTGATACATAAAACCCATTGCATGATCAACTTCACTTAAGCTATCACAAGAGTTCACTGAAAAATAAGAGCAACGCATACAACAGTAGTGGAGACAAAAAATAGCGAGTAGTTTCACTCGCATATAAGTACAAGTGCAATAAACATGCTTTCTCCTTTTATAGCCCCTAGAAATAAGAATATTGATTCAAAAGAATGGATGCCAATAGTTCACCCATCCCTCCTCTCTCCCAAGTTACTCTAGGAAGGTTGACTTTGAATATCATATGATTTTCAAACATCCTTTAAGGTGCTAGCGAGGTTGTAACGCTACAGATATTAAAAATTACGTGATTCAGTACAAGACATTCAATTGAAGGCTAAGAAAATTAAATAATAAATTATAAATCAGTGAAACCAAATTTACTAAGCTTGGAGCAAAATAGGGCTGAGATTAATCTTATCAGATTACTGCTTCAATTTTCTAATGATAGCCCATGAACTTCAGCTTTTAGTTGACATGTCTACCTCATGGAACTCTAGGGTGTAGCCTTTTCCTTTTGCTACTTCAACCAAATGAAGAGAGGGTGCAACCAGCAGTATTATTCTCAGATTGCAGTATAGCAATTTTTTATATTGCCTAAGTAGCAACATTGAGATTTCTTTTTTTTCCTGTTTTTACTTTTTTCCAGCAACTGGTCAATCAATTAAAAATTCTAACATTCAGAAAATATCTATTTCAATTTTCTATAAATTATGCCTAGAATGCTAGAACCCATTTTTTAAAAAAGATATATTCATGCGAACAGTTGTTGAACAAGGGGAGCAGACCTTGTAATTTTTTTTTCTGGACATCGAATCCAACAATCCACAGAAAACGCTGACAGAGTAAAAAAGTCTGAAGGCTAATAAAAGTCTGAAGGCTAATACAACTACAGTGGACAGGCATAATACTATTATGAACAGTATATAAGAACATTTGTAAGAGAGAGCCCTGACACCAGTAAGATAATGAAGTACAATAACAAAATAATCAGAATTAGGACAGGCATCATCAATTTCTAAAAGCTCGATTTTTAGACATCAAACATATCAGTAGAAAAATATTGTGTCAGCGTACGCGCAGCATTCCAGACAATACAGCTCTTCAGAAAAATAAAATGCTAAACAACACAATTGTTTTCCATGATCAAAACTGCAGTCACAATCTAGTCATGGTACTGAGATGAGGAGACATCTGTAATCAAGTTCTACAGATAAAAATATATACAATTCTGTTAATTTAGAGAGCCTGATGATATATTAGAAAAAAATCGATCGGCTGAAAAGAAGAAGTCGATCCGATTAAAACCATAGAAGACTTGGTTTCGGAATAGAATACTATGACCGAGTTTACGAAGTAGCCATAAAAACCATGGTAGAGTATTTTATTTTATATGGATAGGGAGATTTAGTTAGTTAGTTAACTTGTTTAGAGATATTTTTCTTTATTTTATTAGAAAATAATGTCCGATGGTTGTTAAAAACGCGTCGGACTCTATAAACCTAGGGTATAAATATAGACACCTGTTATCTAGGTTTCTACCGGCGGGGTCTAGCTCTCGATATGGGGCTGCATTGGTTAGATCCGATCTCCGGCGAACGAGTAAGTCCAACCACTATCTTGATATGTCTCGTTCTGTCTAAGACTGCATCGGTTAAATTCGACTTCTTAGACCGATAGGATGCATTGCATCACGTCCGTGTAGTATCTATTAGTCTATCAAGCTCTCTCTGCTATCGTCGGTCTCGTGCTGTATCGGTTAGGTTCAACTTACAAGGCAGGTGACGGTAGAATGAACTTTAGGCATATAGGTCTCTTTACGGCATTTCATCAGAGTGCTAGCCAATGAGTTATCTGTACATGGAGCCGATACGTGCCAGGTCTTCAGAGTTGAGCGCCACGCCAAGCGCGTCGGCCTTCCAGTCGATGCACGCCTGTCTTTAGAGAGACGTCCTCTCATCGACTCAGCTAGCCGATGGGTTTGCTTCGCCCTTGCTTCAGCATATCTGATATGATGTCTACCATCCTATCGCCTTTGATCCCGTGCTCGTACTGTCTCGGTTAGGTCTAATCTTCGAGATTCGGTGCCAGCGGCATCGTCACGGCGGGCAACGGGTCTCATGCTGCTATCTCCATCGGCTCTGCGGTCGATGGATTAGGATCTCGCTTTCGCTACGTCCGGAGCCGTCGTATCCCTCGTCGACACCTACCTACGCCCTCATCGGCTACCCTAGCCGATGAAAGGGCACCCTGATTCCTATCGGCTATCGACCGATAGCGAGAGCTATCCGGACGCAACCGATGACCAACCCAATCCTATCAGCAGCCAGCCGATAGCGAGCACTTGTATCGGCCTGTCATCCGACTGATCCGTTTGCCTCATCTATTTATCAATTGCAACATCAAATTGACTGGCACGCCCACACCCGGACCGTCGCGCTGGAGCCGACGTGAAACCCATAGCCCCGGCGCGCACACCTTAAGCCATGGAGAAAAGCCGATGGCCTGCACTGGAGCTAAGCAGACCTCCTAAACGTCGGTGTGCTCGCGCCGAGATCTGGCGCGAACAAATTCGTAAGTATTGATTCTATTCATTTTTAAATTACAACTGGTGTTGTCGAAAGGTTACATTTATAGTGCAAATTCAATTCACGTGTGAAAGAGGCAAAATGACTAATTAGTCAAATTTTGTCAGATCAGTAGTTTCCCTCAGTGCAGGGCAACTGTTAAGAGACAAAAAACGTGTTCAAAGTGAAAGAAGATTGTGTCGGTACTTCCATTTGCAGGGACAAAAGAAATAGCTTCTTTTAACTTCTGCACCATGTTGACAAAATTGCACTTTGAATTGAATCAGCATTTACCAGCAACAGAAGTGGTAGACAGAAGTTGAACATGGTGCTTAGCTGTCTACCATTTCTGAATTGAATTGGATGAACCATGTTCTTAGCTATCTACCACTTCTGAATTGCTTGCGAACCCTTGCATCTTTTTCTGTTGCTACTACGCTATTTATTTGAAGCAATGCGAATAGACAAATAAATTTGCTTCATCCAATTGGACAAAATCCCCATTCAACAATATCATCATAAAAAATCTAACAGCTGCATTTGATCATTCATCAAAGTATGTTAGGACTTGTTCTATAATACCACAAAGTTTTGACAAAAACCTCTTCCCTACTAATTCTACTAAGCAATGCCTGCTGCCATTTCTTAAAAACGGGGTTTAAGAAATATATTATTGTTAGACCACTGGAGTTGGGATGCCTAGATGTTGTAGCAAAGCCACGGACCCATAGAACTGGCAGACGGGATAGGGACAGGAGCAGGACGTAGTTGCATCGGATCGTTTTAGCTCTTACCCTTGTCCTTTCCTTTGCCTTTGCCGTTACCACCGGCGCGGGCTTTATTGCCGTGGCCGAAGCCATGGCTACCAGAACCGCAAAAGGTGGTAGCAGCGCACGATGGGCGGTAGCCGATGGGGTTGGAGTGGCTATGATCAGCTACGGCGAGGAGAGCGGTGTGGGCCACCGTCTTCTCATCGTTGGCTAGGCGAAGTTCCTTGAGAACTAACATGTCGTGGGCCTAGGCGAACGTCGGAAGAGATGTGGAGTTGGCGATGTCATCGGCGGTATTGAAGAAGCGAGGGTTAAGTTCTCGTAAGAGGGCAAGGACGAGTTGTGAGTCGGGCACAGGGTGGCCAACATCACGAAGTGCGGCGGTCTTGACTTTAACGCGTTGGCAGTACAAGAAGACAGAGGAGTCCCCTTATATCATGAAGTGAAACTCATTGAGAAGAAAGATGGCGCGCGACTGTTTGTTTGCTTGGAAGAGCGACTCGATGGCCACCTAGAGATCATGGACGATGGGATCGGTGTCGTTCATTGCAAGGTTAAGAACGGAGTCATCGACTGAACTGAGCAGCCAACTGTGCACGTGGCACTCGACGATGTCCCACTGGGGTTCATTGGGTCGAGGTGGAGTGGAGCCATCGATGTGGGAGCGAAGGCTGAACTTTCTACGTAAGGATGTTGGCATTGAGGTCGAGGAAAATGAGAACATGAGATTTCACGTTGACAGTAGTGTAGAGTGGTGAGAACATCGACGGAGGGGTGCCCGAGTTACTGTCAAGAGCGTCGATGGCCGGAAGGGATTCGGCGACTGAAAGAGTGCCAGAACCAAGAGCCGATTCAGTGGTCATGGTGAGAAAGAGTAGCGGGGTGTGATAAGCTGATAAGAGTGTTAAGCCGATAGGGAGAAGCAGGTGTTCGATGTGGACCGATGCGTAGCCGATGAGAGTGGGTGGTAGAGTAGGTGGAGTAGATAGAGTAGATAAGTCATGGACGTGAGAGAGTAGGTGGGTCATTGGCACGAGGGGTTCGCGTCCGTGAAGTGAGGTTTTGCGTCTATGGACACGTGGACGCAATTAAGTGGGTCGGACCTAGAAAACAGGAGAAGTCACGGGCATGAAGAAAAGAAGTTCACGTCCGGGAAACAGGAATTCGCGTCCGTGGACACGTGGATGCGTCGAAGTGACGCAGACGCGAGTGGAGAAGTTTCGTGTCCGAGAGCAGGTGAGCATATCGGAAAAGCGGGAACCGAAAGAGTGTTCCAACTGATAGAGGGTGGACGGGTTTAGTCGATGGAGACCGCAAGCGCAGATGTGCGCTAGCATAGGAAGAAGGGAAGGTGGGCTAAAGCAAGGGAAAAACGAAGGTGGGTCTGAACGAGACGAGGAGGCGGATGGAGGCCATCTCCTTATCACGTGGTGTAAAAAGGCGAGTAGGCGGTGGAGGAGGAGAAAGACCGTCTACGGAGGAGAAAGACCGTCTACGGAGGAGACTACAGAGGCGAAAAATATAGAGGTGGAATACCAGAGGAGAAGATCTGTGACGGAAAGGAAGCGTCGGCTCGCCGATGAGAGGGTTGTTAGCCCGTCGAGGATGTGCAAAAATGTAGTATATAGTGAGACTGAGACCTCCGTTCTCTATACGGAGGTGGAGAAGATAAAATGTTTAGAAAGAAAGGTCTTAGAAACAGGCACCAACTTTCAGAAGACTGCTTTAAATGCTTTTAACTACTGTCCTACTCCGTCCGTTCGTTTTTATTGACCTGATTTTCAGAACCATTCAACCTCTTGTGCACATTTAAATGCCAGAGGCAATGATTTCAAGCACCTAGTAGAAACATGTTTAAGCAATAAAAAATCATAAAAGTTTAAGCAATAAAAATCATAAAAAGAGAAGTGTGATCCAGTATGCATTATCAGTAACTGATCTGTTAAATCATACCAGGAAAGGCTTACATAAAGAGAATGCATTTTCCTAGAATTCAGTATTACACATATCAGTTACTGTGAAACTATAATTTCCACGTTGGCTTGCAAACTCAACAGAGCAAAATATGCATTTTCACACTTTGAAATGCAGAGAACGCTTCTCTTGATCAATCAGAATTAAACTAAGCATTCATATTTATCCAAAATTTATCACAACTTGGCTTGCTTAATAGATAGTGTAAATTTCACAAAACACAATATGTTGAGGCAATGTGATTCACAGAACACAATTCCTTTGCTAAGCTGTAAGGTTATGACTTTATAATAGAAAACTTAATTATATTGCTAATGAAACGTAATGTTGATGCAGACCCATATTGATTGAAATACCCTTCACGTACATCAGTCCTAAAGTCCTCCCCGAATACAACCTGCATAATTGGACCGATTATAATATGTTTATATTGTAGAAACAAAAAAAACATGTACTTTATTTAGTTTCTTGATCAGTTTGTCCATTCAGACAATGATTAATTATACCAGTAGAACATGACAGTTTTCCACCAAAAATCACAAAGAAGTTCAACAACCAAATCATAAGAGGACTACAAAATACATCTTCTACATGATGCAGTAACTGCAGTTTATACAAATTGGATTTGTTAATCAGAACCTATAAGTAGTCTAGTTTTCTTGACATTAGAATGTGTTGATCTGAAATTCCATGCATTGCGTTTAGAATTAATTACTATGATGATGGATCATACCGATCTCCTCTGGCTGATTTAAGAGAACAAAAACATTTTTTATGAACATAAAAGATCCAAGAAGAATACTAATGGTAGCCTAAGTAAAAGACCAATAAGTGGCCAAGGAAAATTCAGGACTTGCCACTCTTCAACATAGAATGTGATTCCAACATGTGAGTCCTGATCCCATATGCCATAGACATGTAAGTGGAAAATCTGAACTTGGAGAATAAACAGCTAAGAAACAGAAAGTGTGAAGATAGTCGAAACTTTAAGCCATGTTTCTGAAGCACAAATGTCTACCAAATTGCATATTAACATCAGAAATGACCGAATGAGCAATATAATAAAAGAATGGGAAAGACAGGAAGGCATAAAATTTGAGAGAGAGCCTCATTGGTAGCTTTGTGGGGTCCGCTACTAGGTGATTTTCAACTGAAAATTGATCCAGAAATGTTGGAGGAATCTCACTGAAACGCTGCTAATTATATAACCTTTGTGCTCTGAGTGTTACTGGATCTTTTTATTTAGTGGTATTGGCTACTTATGTAATCTAAGTGAATTTTCTGTAGGTGAAGTATCCCCATTTCCCGTGTAATCTTGCTTGCCACTATAAGCAAGAACTTGACGTAAAAAAAGAACTGAGGAAAGGAATCTGCCTTTCTGCTGTGCAAAAATGTAAGCCTTTTATTCTGGCAAGCATGGTTTGTGTTTGTGCACTAAGGTCAGGAAAGAGCTGGAAAATATCGTATGCAGATAGCTGATTTGTTACTGTCAACTGTATTTGAGAACTAATTAATTTGTTTTTTAACGCATGCATTGCAGCAGGGTATACCGTGCTAATTTCTTCCCAGTCACCAGGAACAACTAATCCAGTGGAACAATTATGAACAATTCACATGTGAATAACTCTTTATAGGATTTACAAGTAGAAGCAAATATGTTATGACATCAGGTTGAGGTACCTCTCAGGTTCTCTAATTAATATTATCACGATGCCCTTTCAAGAACTATTCATGAACCAATAGTGTATTCTACTGACAGCTAAAATGAAAATTCAGAAGGATATACTTACAATGAGTAGACAACTGTGAATTTGGACTCTGGTCCATGAGGAGACTGTAAAGTCGTTTGATTAATTTATATTTCTTATTTCCAATTTTCCTTGTAAGTCAGATGATGTATTTTGCTTATAGAGATATTCCTGTTACGAATTCTTTCATATCAACATGCATAGATCCAAAACTAACTGCAGTGCTGCAGCAATTGATCTGATTGGTTTTGCTGTTTTTTTAGCTCTGTTCCATTAGTTAGCAGTTAGCACTGGATGGAAATTAATACCTTCTTTGTTTTCTATCGTTTCCAGAACTTTGCTCAGGGTTGGCATGAAATCATCACTGGACTAATTTTGTGATGGCATCCATCTAGCCCTATGACCAACTACATAGAGGAATAACTATGCATCTATCTGCTTTTCTTCTAACGTATGTGAAATGCTCTTCTGGGTACAAATGATTATATGATTCCTGTTATTCTGTAAGTCAATATCTTGGATGATCTTGCTACTGCCTTTTGTCTTCTTATTTGTTTTTATCTGGCTTGGGGGAAGGTTGAGTATTCAAGCCTTGGCCATGGGATTTTTTTTTTGGTTTATATTGTTCGACGAAAGAGCTATTTGGTTGTATTGCTGACAAGAATGTTTGATATAGCATTTTCTTGATTCCTGTAGTTTGACAATTGACTTCACAAGCAAATGAAAGAGTATGTATTTTAGACATTTAGTACACACGCTATTATTTACTGAGGAGGTGTTTTCACAGCTTATCTGGAATGAGTCAAAATTTAAATTCAGCATCATAGCTACTAGATAAAAGAGGGTTGTGAATATCTGCTCAGAAAAAATTTTGCATACTCGTTTCTATTTTATGCTGAACTTTGTGCATTAATCTCACTGAAATTGTTTATATATAGGAATCATATGTTTATTTTCACCCTGAATTTTTCGTCTTATCCTGCACTTTCTTTGGAAATTTGGGTCTGTCGATGGGTTATATCTTGGTTAAAACTAAGATTTACACGAGATTGAAATAAAGAGGTAGGGGATGATGATTTTTATATTAGTTAAAAAAATAAAACTAGTTATAATCTAGTTTATATGTATAGTTTAAGATAGTATCACACTGAGTACTAAGTTAGTTGGTCTAGCCTAACAAATTGATCTCGACAAAGTAGTCCACTCAATTGCTATTGACGGCTAGATATAGTTTTTTTAGCATAATCTTAAGGCTTATATCTATGACTTAGATTTTCTTTTTATTAAGAGTTTTGTATTTATACAGAAAATATTCTCGTGTACTTAAAAAGTATGAGTACTTACCGTCGGACTAGTAATCTTATCTATATTATACCTATCTATATTATATCTTTTTTATACTATTAGATACGAGATATTTAACCCCCTCTCTCTATATATATATATTACCTCATATCTAATACTCTTTATTTTTTATTCTTATTGTTACTTGAGGCACCGTTGAGGAGGGACGGTGTTGGTACTGCCAAGGAGGACGAGCTCCAATTGGTCTACCGCTCCTCCATTGGCGAGATCGGCCTCAAGCTGCGACCGTGGAAGTTTAACATGTTAACTACCATCCAATGCGCCTGTTGACTTGGTGTTGTATCACATTCTGTTAGCAATAGTTTTTTACTAGCCCAAAAGTCAAAACCGATTGATTATGTAAAGCCGATTCATTATTAGCTTTCTTTTGTCAGTTCTATATATGGTGATTGATTAAGACATCTGATTGATTACATATACTGCATATATAAAATTAGATTTCTGCTTTTGTATCGGCCCATAAACTAGCTCCTATATATTTCAGCTATTTTGTCCTTTGGCATATCAACGAATTCATTGTATGAATTTTTCATCTTTTCGTGTACGATAATCTAGCTCCTGTATTTTTTAGCTATTACAGTGTTTTTGGATACTAATTCTTATCCTGTCTATCATCACGCTTTAATTCTCCCATGTATGTGTAGCACAAACAGTTAAACGTTACCTGGATTCTAGTCCATTTTGCTTACATTGTTAACTCATGTATCACGATCACTAAATTGCAGACCTAAGTTGGATTCATACATTATTTCTTGGGTTAAGCGGGTACGTCAGTTTTTGTTTGCATGAATGGAGTCAGGTGTATATTTATTTACCCATTGAATTTACATGTAAAATATTCACTTCTTTTATATTCTTTTTTATTGGAGTCGGATTTATATATGATTTTCATGGAAAAATGCTCAAGGTTACTGAATCACAGTCCACAATTTGAAAAATAAGTCTATATTAAAAATTAATAAAATTAATCTATATTAAAATTATCTATTTTAATATGAGTAGATATAAGATTATTTATTTTATTATTTTTTCTAATTGATCTTAACCAGTGTTAGAAAATAAGTAGATATTCTATAAAACCAGTGTTAATTCTTAGTATTAAAAGTCTAAGATAGAAGCATACATTCAAACTCAAGATTTTCCGATATAGAAAAAGATCTATAAATTATATCAAGTTTTTAAAAACGATATAGTGACAATAGTGAACATACCATAGGTGGAGGCTAACAGAAAGACAAGGAATTTGATTATTAAATAGCTAAAAAAAAGTGACTTTAACCATATGATGCATCTCAAATTAGTACATAAGGTATGAAAAATAATTTGTGATTATCATAAATAGTCAAACATGGTATAAGAGATATGTTAGAACATGTATAAAAAAATACATACGTTTTGAGATGAAACCTAGTGAATCTCTTGATAATTTCTTTACCCGTTTTAATAAGATTCTTAGCAATTTACAATGTGTTAATGTTATATATTCTAAGACTAAAAATTCTCGTCAATTATTAAGAGTTTTAGATATGTCTATATGGGAGATGAAAGTAACATCAATTAGAAAATCTACTATCATGAGTACACTTAAATTAGATGTGCTTTATTCTAAATCGAAAACTCATGAGCTAGATGTTTTTGCTAAAAAAATATAGCTAATAAATTATTGGCTTTGGCTTCACAAACTAGCAACTCTACTTATTGATAACTCTTTATCTAGATATATTTTATCCTCTTTGTCTTCACTAATTGATAAACAACTAGAACAACTTTTTAAAAATGATTTAGTACTCCTCTCTACACGTTTCATAAGAGTTTTGTAAAATATTTGATCCAGAAAGAGAGCAAATGGTGGAGAACCTCAGAGATATTTTGAATACGGCTCGCTTAGTCACTTTCATCTTAAATGTCCAAAATTTCTATAAGAATTTTTAGTGATGAAGATGAGGAAAATAATGTAGAGAGTGATAACAAGAACACTTAAGATCGTTAAGAAGAAGGGGTATTTGAATAAGAAGGTAGTGCACCATGTACTTTTTGATCTTAAATAAATAAATTTAAGCGATGTGGACACCGAGAGTGATGATAATGCTACTCCTAAAGACAAGAAAAACTTGATTGGTCTAAGTATGATGTCAAGTAGCAAAAGCGTCACCAATAGTGATATCAACAACGACAACGATAAAGAGATAGAACCTTCTTATGATGATTTAGCTTGTGCTATTGAATAACTTGGTAGAGGAGAGATAAAAAGATTAATAAACATGATGCTTTGGTTGAATAATTAAATGTTAAAACTATAAGACTTAAAACTTTGACTCTCTTTTAAATCATATGACTTAGTTTATGCTAAATTTATTTCTATTAAGGATATGCATGCTTGAAAAATATAAAAATGATAAACATATTTGTGTAGTTGATAAATCTACTTCTTGTGATTATGGAAATTTTCTTAAGTTGAAGTTAAAATATGTTGATGTTAAAATTGTTCAACTAAAAGATGATATTGTTACTCATAAGGTTATTTCATACTCTAATTATGGTAAAAATGATAAATTTTAGCATGTTTCTTGTAAAAAAATTGTGCTACTTTTTTAAAGCGTATTGATTACTTACAAAAAATATGGGAACTAAAAACTTAAATCAAAATTTAAATCAAAATACTAATTCTTAAAAGTTTTACAAGAGCTTGGATTATGTCTCATAATTATTCTAAGATTATGCTCTATTTGTTATTAAATCACTTGGTAGTGGCATAATTGAGATAATTAATGAATTTTAAAAAATAATCTTTAGATCTAGTAGTACCATATCATTTAGTGGCATAACTAGTACAAATATTGCTTCTACTCTTAAAATTAAATATAAATTTAAGTACACTTACACTCATTATGGTATATATTGACATAAAGTAGAATTTTATTTTAGACTTATTAAGCAACAAATAAGAGAAAAGGCTAAGTCATGGTCTAATTTGAGAAATACATGTTTTTTTAGTTCTACTAACATGAGTAATGACATATCTAAATCTTTATATAAAAATACTTGTATTATATCTACTAGTGTATATTGTGTGTCTCAATACTTGATTCCTAAATGATATATTGCTAACTCCAGTACTAAAACCTCGATATTATTTTCTTCTATGTAGACACTTCGCGCAAGAAAGGAGAACATTTGGATAGTGGATTCCGAATGCTTACGTCATATATCTGGTGATAAGAATTGGTTCTCCTATCTCACAAGAGCTTTGCTTGTTAAAAAGGTAACTTTTAGAGATGGTTATATTTGTATGGTTGTGGCTAAAGGTACAGTAAGGATAAATGATAAGTTTATGTTTAAAGATGTAGCTCTTGTTGAGAACTTGAAATATAACTTGCTTTTTATTTCTCAATGATTAATGAAGATCTTGAAGTGTGCTTTAAGAAAAATAGATGCAGGGTACTAAATGCTTCAAGAGATAGTGTCTTTGATATTACAGATTTTAGGAGAGTATTTAAAACTGATTTTGATGTGTCATCTCCTATTAAACTTAAGTGTCTAACATGTGTTTGTGGTTTGGATATTATACGTGATCTATCTAAGCTTAAAGGTGATAGTGATATAGTATGCTCTTCTTGTAGACATTGTAAGATATATGAAGGTTTACACCCACCTCTTACTATGGTAATGTCAAATGCACCAGGACAACTTCTGCATCATGATATCGAGTTTAATCTTTTAGAGGTAAGTGGTATGTGCTGATAATAGTTGATGATTACTCTAGATACCCTTAGGTTTATTTTATGATATCTAAAGATGAGGCTTTTAGTCATTTTAGAAGTATTACTCTTAGATTATTTGTTGATCACCCAAAAGCTCTTAGAGCAATTAGAAGTGATAATGCAACTAAATTTAAAAATTCTTCTTTTGATAACTTTTGTGTTGAAAGAGGTCATGGTTATCAATTTTCTTCACATAGAGTACCACATCAAAATGGTGTAGTTGAAAGGAAAAAATAGAACCTTGGTTGAGATGGTTCAGACTATGCTAGATGAATTATCTA
Source organism: Oryza coarctata (assembly GCA_030770085.1). Lineage (NCBI taxonomy): Eukaryota > Viridiplantae > Streptophyta > Magnoliopsida > Poales > Poaceae > Oryza > Oryza coarctata. Next base: position 16,535,149 of record CM061471.1, read on the forward strand.
TGTTTAGAAAATTTTGGACTAAAGCTATATGTACTACATGCTATGTTTCAAATCGTATGTTTTTTAGTTCAAACTTTGGTAAAACTTCTTATGAGCTGTAATTTGATCATAGGCCTAGTATGTCTCACTTTCATATTTTTGGATACAAATGTTTTGTGCTAAAATCTAATAATTTAGATAAATTTGAGGCTAGATTAGTTGATGGCATGTTTCTTGGTAATTCTACTCATTCACGTGCTTATCGTGTTCTAGTTTTAAAAACTAACAAAATAATAGAAACATGTGATGTTACTTTTGATATGACTAGCCCAGTTACTAGTCCAAGTGTTACAGGTATATGTGCATATATTTAGGGAGAGAACATCTTTTTTATTAGATAATGATGAAGATGAAGATGAAACTTTGATTCCTCCTACACAAAAAAAATTGAATTGGTTTCAGCACTTACCACAACTTCATAAACAACTAAGCATCCTCAAAGTTCAATATCTTCTATGCAAATAGAAGATCAAGTTGAACAAGATAAATTTCCTGAAACTATAGCTCACTTGCACATTTAGAGAAGACATCATCCTCAAAAAATTATAGGTAATCTTCATGAAAGAGTGGCACGTTCTAGGTTTAATGATCCAAACTCTCATGCTCATTTAGTTTTTCTTGCTTCTTTGAACCAAAAGATACATCATTCACATTAACTGACAAATCTTGGATCAATGTCATTTTGATAGCCTTCGTTGTATCTAAAGGTTTTAGACTTTTTCAAATGGATATAAAAAATGCTTTTCTAAATGACTTTATTAATAAGAAAGTTTATGTTAAGCAATCACGTAGTTTTAAAAATAATACATATCCAACTCATGTTTTAAACTTATATGATTTAAAAACTTTTTATTTGAAAAGATATTTACCATAGAAAAAATAGATAAAACTCCTTTTATTCTTTAGCATGTCAATGATCAATTATTCATTCAGATTTATAGCAATGATATCATCTTTGGTTGTCCTTCTGGTTATCTTAGTTTTTAGAAATTATAAGCATTAAATTTGAAATGAGTATAATGGGTGAATTAACGTACATTTTAGGATTACAAATCAAACAAACAAAAGAAGGTATATTTGTGCATCAAAATAAGTATACAAAGGGCCTTCCATGTCATTTTGAAATGGAGAATTGCAAACCCATTATAACACCTATAGGAGCAACATCTACACTTGATTCTGATAAAGATGGTGAGCCGGTTGACAAAAAGAGTATAGGAGTATGATTGATTCACTGTTGTATCTTGTTGCTTCAAGACCGGATATACAATTTATAGTATGTTTATGTGCACGATTTTAAACTTTACCACGTACTTCATATCTTCAAGCAATTAAGCGGATTCTCAGATATGTTCATAGCACTAAAGATTTTGGCATATAACTATTTACATCCTCATGTATCAGTTGAATAAATTTTTCTAATGTTGATTTTAGATGGTGTAAACTTGATAGAAAAAATACTTCTGTTGCTTGTTTCTTATTTGATAATTCACTTATTACTTGGTCATCTAGAAAATAATCCTCTGTAGCATGATCAACTAGTTGTTGTTCATAAATACTTTAGATAGTAGCTATACTTAAGGGATTATGGTGTTACTTTAAAAAATGTTCCTTTTTTTTGTGATAACACAAGTGTCATTATAGGATAAAGCATATTGATATTAAGATTTTACTTTCTTAGACAATATATTGAAAAAGAAAATGTGACACTTTATTATGTGGATATTGAACATCAATTGGTAGAAATTTTCATAAAATTTTTGGATAATTCTCATTTTGCTCGTCTTTAGAAAGAACTTAGGATTATTTATCTTATGAGATTGTTTTGAAGGAGAGCATCAACCTTTTGCAACATATTTGTTTCTGAGTTCTTTATATGAAAAGAAAAAACAATTACATATAATTCATATGTATTATTTACAGCCATATTTATGTCATAAGTATAATTATTATCATGTTTGTATATATATGGTGTAAATGACAACTAGTTCTGAACTTTCTTATCTATTTTGATCTTGTTTTAAATATAATAATATGCTATGAAAAATATGAGAAAGATTAAAATTATGTTATATGAAAAATATTAGAAATATCAAGAAAATATGTATAGTCGCACTTTTTCATAACTAAATTGTTTACCATTGCACTTTGACATCAACTTGATCGAAACCTGATTCTTAAATCAAAAGATATAGGCTTGAACTGGGTTAAAAAGTAAGACTGATGGTGCATATAATTTCTTATTATTTATATTACGATTGAAATCAATTAATTTCTTAATTTTTTAGAAAAAAGACATCAATAAAATACATCATCTTAATACCTATAAGTTTTAAAATAGCTAACAAAAGGAATATCTTATATTGCAATAAATTATTAATTGCACTTATTTTTTAAGTTATACTCAAATTACGTTGCATGTATATAGATATGAGAGTGCAAATTATTTTTAGCATGCCAAGTGCGAGTTTATTTACATTAATAATTTACAATGCTCATAATAAAAAATAAAATTGGTACAAAATTAAAAAACTTTCTTTTTCATGTATTCTTGGTAAATTTATTGTCAAAAAGTGGGAGAGAGTTTATACACAAATTTTATTTAATTTTTTAGGAAGATAAATACCAATGTTTAATATTTATGTGTTGTTGTTAATGTTTTTATTAAGAGAGAGATTATGAAATTAAAAATGATAAAAAATAGTTCTACATTAAAATTAACAAAATGGATTTATATTAAAATTGTCACGAGTCAATTCTACACTAATGTATGGAGCTACCTGCTAGAGAGAATAGAGTTTACATTTTCTATAGGTGGATATTGCCTTAAACTATGGTGTGCAAATTGTTTTCTTTTCGGATGCATGCAGAATATTTGGTTTACTATGTTGTCACTAATGCCCATTCTTTAAATAAGGGTTTGCACAAATCTTCTAATAGAGTTATGATTATCGCAAAATAAACCATGATGTTATTTTATGCATATGGAAATTTAACTAACAAAACAATAACTATATCTATAGCTCATTTTGTGAATTTAAAGCTATCTTTTTCAGTGCTTGATTTTCTTTTGGTTGTTTGATGTGTACATCTAAGTGTCGCCATAGCGTTAGTATGGTTAGATTTATAGTTCATACAAAGGTGGATTTGCCGTAGGGCTGGAGAGCTCGAGCCCTCACTACCTGCGCTAGGACTAGGGGAGCTCCTCTAAAGCCCTCTAAAATTTTCTGCCATAAATTCATGGGAAGGGGCTGAAGCTTTGTCTAGTTTGTTCAGCCTCTCTCCTCTGTTATTTCTTCCTGATACACCCTGAGTTCATGTTAGTTTAGGCAGCAAGGTTGAAGCGGTGCAAATCTTCAAAACGCCTATACCAGGAGGATATCTTTTTTTGGCGAATAAACTTTTGTAGAATGCGTATGTTTTTGCAGTGTTGCAGAGATTGTTACGTGACACGCTTTGTCGCCTTCCCCTAATAAACTTCCACACAAGTTAATCACGGAATAGTTAGATGCAGATGTTTCGGCATAGCCAAATGGCAATTTTTTATTTTTATATTTTTATAAAAATATTTATAAAAAAATTCCAAAATTTTATACATCAATGTCCTAATGTCCTTAGTAGTGTTTTCTTTAAAAAAACTACTAGAGAGCATTTTTGTGACATAGCAAACGGACTGTTGGCACGAGCTAGCAGCTGCCTACCAAAAGGCCTAGGATATTTGCATGTAGCCCCTTTAACACCCTCTAGGCGGGCGTTTTTTCCTCAGCTAGAAGGCTGTCTATAAAACATCAACCCCCTAGCATCCTCTAGGTGGGCGTTTTTTCCCCGGTGGGTTACAGAATGGCCACCACATAGCCAAAGCTGCTATTTTGCAGGCAGCCCCTTTGTTGCCACCTAGGATGGTGTTTTTTTTGTTAAGGGGGTATAAAAGCCCCTCACAGCCTCAAGTTAAATCCACAAAATTTACTAAAAAATTAGAAAAAAAAGAGAATGAGAGCTAAGGGAGAAGGAGAAAGAACGTGGCGAAACCCTATCGATTTGGTCACTCAACTTTAGGTAAATACTTTTAATTTCATGCTATGTAAATTGTTTTTTTATTTTTAGTTATAGAATGTGTAGGATTGTATTAGTTAAAGTATTGGATGGTGTTCGCGCGCATGTGGGAGCCGATTGGACTAAGCAGTGAGGCGCGTCGAGAGGGAGCATGAGCATGAGCCAATGGAGATTTGATGCAATCGCGTCCGAACACGCCGAGGCTTCAGAGGTCTGCTTTGCTCCATTGTAGGTCCTTCAGCTTCGAGATATCTTTGTCGGGTTACTGTAGTTGTGAGTGTGCTAGTCAATTTAATCTCTAATAGACAAGAAACACAGATAAAGTAAGATCATAAAACCAATCGGCCGATACGCCAATACGTACTTCTACTATCGGCTGATTGCTGATAAGATTAGGGTAGCCATTGGCTATTAGTCCGATGCACCCTTACTATTAGCTGGTGGTCGATAGCAACTGTAGCGCCCATCCATTAGCTAGGAAGTCAATGAAAACATAGGTGAATGGTGAGAAATAAAGTAAATGACTCATCAATTGTATAGCCGATAACGCTCCAAATAGAGTACACGATGAATAGTAAGGAGCGAGACCCGATCTCCTGAAGGTATGAGACCCAACGAGCACCAATGACAGTACTATTAGTACCAGCCTTGATAGATTGCATCGAACCAGCCTTGATAGATCGCATCGAACCGAGATAGTGTAAGGCTAAGGCTAATGACACCGCAATGGCAGAAACTAGATCGGATATATCAATAGAGGGACCGGGTAAACCCATTGGCTGCTATCAGTTGTAGGTCCGATGCAGGTATATAAGTAAATTTATCAGCTAGCTAAGCAATGGGGAAACAAAACCTGCTAAGTCTCGATCCCAGATCTAACAGAACTAGATCGATTGCTAGAGGATAATCGCTAGACAAGATATATGTATATCAGCTAAGAAGCTGATACACTAGGCATTAGGCTTTGTGTATAGATAACTCATCGGCTAGCCGCTCCGATAAAACGTCACGTAAAGACCTATTGGCCTAAGACTCAATTCGCTATCAGCAGTCTAGTAGGTCGGGCCTAACCGATGCAGCACGAGACCGATGATGGCAGAAGAACACGATAAGCTGATAGAACCCATGCAAATGTAATGTGGTATATCCAATCAGATTAAGAGATCGGAACTAACCGATGTAGCCTTAGACAAAGCGGATATAGTAGGATAGTGGTGGGACTTACTATTCACGCGCGTGGAGGAATGATTGGATTAGGCGGAGAGGTGCGTCGAGAGGGTGAATGAGCGTGAATCAATAGAGATTTGACAGAGGTACGCGAACACACTAAGGCCTGAGAGATCTGCTTCACTCTATTGCAGGTCCATCGGCTTTAAGGTCCCTTCATCGGGATTGCTGGAGTTACAGGCGTGCTATTCGATTTGACCCTGCAAATGAAAAAGAGATAAACCGATGAGTCAGTCGGCTGATGAGCTGATACAAAATCCTGCTATTGGTTAGTCACTGATTGAATTAAGATAGTCATCGGCTATGTCCAATGCACTACTACTATCGACTGGTTGCCAATAGGAGCTAAAGTACTCATCCATCGGCTGGAAAACCGATGAAGACATAGGCAGATGGCGATGAAGAGAATAAAAGACACATTGGCTGTAGAGCCAATAGCGTTCTAGAATAGAGTAGTCAATAAGCATATGTATGTACTCTTTCTATCGGTTGGTTGCTGATAGAGGCTGTAGCACTCGTTCATCGGCTAGAAAGCCGATAAAGACATATGTGGATAGTAATGAATAAGATAAATGACCTATCAACTGTAAAGCTGATGGCGCTCCAAATAAAATATGTGATGAATAGCAAGGAGTGAGATCCGATCTTCTAAAGATACGAGAGGCTAGATCAAACACACGGACGGAAAGAACGGGTGAACCCATCGGCTAGCTGAGCCGATGAAAGAAATTCTCTGAAGATATATGTATATTGGCTGAGAAACTGATACACTAGGCATGAGACTCTGTGTATGGATAACTCATCGGCTGGCCACTCCGATGAAACGTCGTATAAAGGCCTATCGGCTTATAACTCAATCTACTGCCAGCAATCTAATAGGTCAGATCTAATCGATGCAGTATAATACCGATAATAGCAGAAGAGCATGATAAGCCGATAGAACCCACGCGAGCGTGATGTGATATATCCGATCAGACTAAGAGATCGGACCTAACTGATACAACCTTAGATAGAGCGGATACACTAGGATAGTGATGGGACTTACCCTTTCACCGAAGATCAGACTTAACCGAATAAGCCCCACGTCAATAGCCAGAACCCACGGGTAAAAACCTAGATGAATTAGGATAGCGATGCGTCGAAGTTGTATTGATCGAGAGATAATTTACAAGATCCTAGAGAGCCTATATTTATACCCTAAAGTTACAAGAGTCTGACGTGGTTACAAATAACCTTTGGACGTTATTTTCTAAACCTAAAAGGAAACTATCTCTAACAAGCTAATAAAATTAATTATACATGCCTATATTACAATATATATTCTATAGAAATAAAAGTACCCTGTCATGGCTTACACGGCTCCTCCTCAGACTCGATCCTATCTAGATAATCTTTTTTTTATTGAACCGAATCCATCATCAATCTGTCCGATCAACTATTTCTCTATATTAATCAGACTTTTTTCATAAACCGATCGGCTCTTCAATCTAATCTGTGGGGTATACCAAATTTTAGTATTAACAATAGCACAAGTTTTGGTGTACCAATATGTGTCAATCCCATATGAAGCAACAACAAGATGCCGTCATTTTCTCTTCTCTTGTGAACGATGTATGAAATCTCTTGAAGCATTTAGCCATTGTGAGACCAATCTTGTTGCAGAGCTAGCACGTAGGGCGTGGCATAGAGTAGTTGTTGTTTTAGCCATCGTTTTCGTGACGTCAGCTACCATTGCCATGACCACTATTGTCACAGCAACCGCCACCACTATTGTTGCAACTGTCGCTGTCGTCGCCACGGGATGCAGAGAACGATGATCCAAAGTTTGACCCACCTTGTAAGAGCTCCATGCATGTCTCTAAGCTAACGAGCTAAGCAAATAATTTGCCCACAGAGACCAGCTCGATGCAAGATGCGACTGAGGTGACCACTAGGTTGAAGTTGATATCCAAGCTAGCCAGGATGTAGGAGACGAATTCCTCATTGTCAAGGCACCTTCGTGCAGATGCTATCTCGTCCGCGTAGCCCTTCATCTTGTTGACATACTACACAACACTCAGGTTGCCTTTCTGAGTAGTGGCTAGAGCAAGCCATGTATTGATAACATGAGCCCTAGATTGAGATGTATGCATGTGCTCAATCGCCCACCAGACTTCTTCAGATGTCTGCATGGCAACGACAACTACTAGGATCTCTCTTGAGATCAATGAGACAAGATAGCCCAAGACAAGTTGATCCTAGGCCTCCCAAGTTGTGTACTCGGGATTAGGAATAATCGCCACGATCTTGTCCTCCTTGGTGATTTCGAGCGTCTTCGGGGGCACTTTCTTCATTCCATCTAGATAGCCGGTGAGTTGGCAGCACGAATCATCGGGAGAACCCGAGCCTTCCAAAGAAGGTGAATCCCTTGGTGAGTTTCTCGATCACAAAAGACCAAGTCCGGTGGTAAGCGATGGAGAAGATGTAGATGAACTCGCCATAGATAGGTTTGTGGAGAAGGTTAGTTAGGTTAGCTCTGATTACCATGTGAGAAAGATTATGAAGCATTCAATCTCGGTAGGTGCCACGTAATGTATTAATAGGCTGAGAAAAATCCTCAGCGTGGCAACAACTTGATGAAGGCTTGGAGTACACAGGAAGAAAAAATATCGGAAGAGAGGAAAACACAAAACAAACATGTACAATCTTATCTCTCTATCCTATTCTCTAACAAGCGGGTTCAGATCACTAGTGTGCACTAGTTTTAGAAGTCAAAATCGTGGTTACATTACATAGAACCATACGTTTTAGGGTGAACCTTTTCTTGAATCAATGTGTATCTCTTTTTTTGTTCAACATGATGAGGCAGAGATTCTACTTTGTTTTCCCTTGTTTTTAAAAAGAAACATAAGACCATAAGTGAGAGTTATGCCACAAAAGGTCTGAAATGCTACTTATGACTTTTATTATGTATGTATATAAAACTTATATATCAATCAGCCTTTACACAGACAATTTACACATTGTAATGTGAGACGTGAGTGTGAATGTGACGTGTGTTCATATGTACATGAGTGAGTCTATGGTGTGAAAAAAAAGTAAATTTTATAAAACCCTGGCTACTATGATTTGAGTTGCGCAAAAACCATATAGGTTTTGACACGTGATATGTAACCCTGGTATTATGGTCTACAATTTCACAAAACTGCCACTAGCCAATTTGACTTGCTACATTAGTAAAATGAAAAAAAAACGTTTTATAGGATGGTTTGAAGAGTTCATAAATATAAGAGTTTATTTTAGAACTTATAAGTATGGTAAATAAAGAACAATTGATTAATGTTGTGGTGTTATGAAATTCTATGATCATAATATTTGGGTTACGTATCACATACTCACAGCTATAAAATTCTTGTGGTTTTATGCAATAACAACTATAATGCCTGGTAACATGAAATCTACTTAGAAAAAAGATTTTTGTCGCTCTGTTTTGGGATCGGAAGAATGGGCTTCAAATCACGACAATTCGGCCCAATTTCCACGTCGTCGCGAGGGTCGATTTGGGCCGGATCTGTGAAGCCTAGCGATGAGAGAAGTATAGTAGTGCTCTTCGTCCACCTCGACTCATCGGCGCCCCCTCGTTTCGATCGGCTTCTTTGTTTGGTCCGCACCATCTCACCCGCCGCCGGCGATCTGGTTCACCGTGTTGCTCCCGCCCGCGGATCCAACCTGCCGTTCGAGATGGTAAGCGTCCCTGCCCCCCGGCTTTCCTCTTCCTCCTCCCTTCTCTCTCGATTCCATCTCGTGCGCTCTAGGTGTTTTCCGTTTCTTGATTTGCCCCGATCCATCGCGTTCGGCCCCGCTCCGCGGCGGTGTCGTTCGGTAGCTTCAGAAATATCTAGGTTTTAAGGCATACTATCTGTTTCCCCCCTCTACTTTCTTACGAGTTTGGGTTGGAAGGCTGTCTCCCGTTTCTTCTTTTCCGTTCAGTTGCAAATCGAGATCTGCCATTGGTGGCCTCAAGTCAGCTTGTGAATCCTTCTCGTTTGTTGCTAGTTGATCGTGTTGCTTAATTGTTGCTCTTCCAGGAATCCTGTCCTTCGGTGAAGAACATCCTGCTTCTGGACTCCGAGGGGAAGCGCGTCGCCGTCAAGTACTACACGGATGATTGGCCTACTCTCTCGGCGAAGCTGACCTTCGAGAAGTCGGTGTTCGTCAAGACCCAGAAAGCCACTGCTGGAGCAGAAGGTAATGCGCATCTGCCCCCTTCGGCTTGTAAGTTGTATTAGTGATCGAGAAGATGATTTATATGTGATTTATATGTGATCTAGTAGCCCAACTGTATGCATAATACTGCTTGTCTCAAACAGTAATTTTTGAAGCATTTGTTATCTTGCATTGGCGTATTGTATAAACTAGTTGTGTCTTTCCCATATGCATTTAAACAATCTTAATGATGTCCAAGAACGCTACTTATCTGCATACTGTGCCTAATTGCCTATGTTTCAATTGTACATAAATGAAATATGTTGATGTGTCTAAGGGGATGTGTATTCTAGGTGTCCTGAAAAGCAAGTATCATTTCCGACCAGTCTTTCAAAGGTGCTAACCACGCACCTCTTTTTTATTCTTCTATATGACCTCTTAGAAGAGTTTGTGAATCTTAAAAGAGTTGTTAAAATTAGGGGTGAGACAAATACATGCCAGCATGTAAAATGTAATCTGATTTGATTTCATGTTAGGTTAATGCTGATTTGTCCCCACCTAATATTAGTTACTTTGCTCGTTCATAGACTTTTTTCTAAAAGAGGTGTACGGAAGCACACCCACACATAATACGGTTTTTCAGCATTCACTAGTTATAGTTGTACTCTGTTACATGATATCCACCAATTAATATGATCTTGGACAGATGTATTTGCATTTTATTTGCCTTAGTTTTCCTTATAACAAGAAGTATTTATAGGGTCTTATTTGTGAGGGAAAAATTACATATTGTATGTCTAGTTCAAGTAATTTACTTTATATATCTGTTTCCCCCTTTCAGCTGAGATTGTAATGTTTGATGGCCACATTGTGGTGTATAAGTTCATCCAAGACCTCCATTTTTTTGTTACTGGAGGAGAGGAGGAGAATGAGCTTATTTTAGCATCGGTTCTTCAAGGATTAACTGATGCAGTTGACATTACTCTCAGGTTATACTCAGCCTGTTTTAATTTATCTTTTTTTTCCAATTTTATTTTGTTACATATTTATGTCACTACCTGATTGCATGTACTATGTTTCCTGTGTCATCGGTTTCAGAAATAACGTTGACAAAAGAACAGCACTTGAAAATCTGGATCTCATCCTATTGTGCCTTGATGAAATTGTTGATGGAGGGTAAATCCCAGTCTTACTTCTATGTCAAGTGTTCTTATTCCTTTCATTTGTACGTTTGGCTTTCATGGCATGCTCTATAATCACTCTCTTCTTGTCTGCTCTAGTAATGAACAACATGTATATTCTTGATTGGATGACACCTTTACTTTGTTAAGAATCAAAATTCTGTACCTTGAACAAACCTATTTTGAGGTGGCAAAATTTGATAAATGAGACGATAAATGGGAATGATATTGAGGTGGCAAACTTTTGATTAGGCCATGAACAATATATGCCTCAGTCTGATAGTCTATTAATATTTGAATATTTCAAATTGATTTGACATGTCTTCGCCAGTTCTCCTGATGTATAGTAGTGCTAAGTGCAATAAGCTTTAGTACTTGATCTTGCTGAATGATTGTGCAGGATTGTCCTAGAAACAGAAGGAAGTGTGATAGCTGAAAAAGTGTCAGCGCATGGAATAGAGGGTGCTACATCACTCGCTGAGCAGGTGAGTTGCAGCCATGATCTTACTAAAGGAAACTGTTCCGTTTAACTAAACTTACGAGTTATTGCTCTCTGAATGCAGACTATAGTTCAAGCACTAACAACAGCAAGAGAGCACTTGACCAAATCTCTTCTCATGTGATGTGCTCTGCATTTGGAGTTGAAGATGGAGTAGCATCCCGTTGTTACATCTCTAGGACTGATACGTTCATTGCAATAGCAACGGCGGAACAGAATGTCTGAATCGATTTGCACGTAGAGTGGCACGTTCCCTTAGTGCCTTCATTGCCATTATCTGGTTCAGTTTTGCCAATATTTACAAACTGCACAAACAAGATTGTGAATTGTGATTGTTTCAATTTTGATTGTTCTTGGTTTTGTAGATTTATATATGCTGTGTGCAGTGGATAAATATATTGCCTATGGAGATAAATGTCTTTCTGTAACTCGCTTATGGTATATTTGAATTAACAAAACAAAATGTTATTCCTGAATTTTATTTATATGCGCTGATCTCACATACCTTTTCAATAGTACATGCAAATGCCAATTAATTCATGTCGTTTATTTTTTTTCCAAATCATAACCAAGTAAACCACATATCAAGGAAGATTGACGAGGATGCAACACCAAAAATCCTCCACCACTTCCTGACTTCCGAGTGGAAGGAATTGTTAATGCTATGGGTTCTAAGCTAAAACTTGATGGACTAACAACGAAAATGTGCATCAGTTGGAAAAGACGGTGCACTGGAGTGGTGGGAAATTTTTTTAATGAAATTGTAGTTCCACTAAAAAAGTGTGTAGTTGGCTAAGGTTGCGTTCCGGAGAACGGGTTAGAACACTTCTCGTAAAATGAAAATCTCAATTAGTATATAATTAATTAGGTATTAGTTTAAAAAACTTAAAAATAGTTTAATATGATTTTGAATAGAATTTTTTAAAAAAAACATACCAAATCGAAAAACATGTATATAAAAAATAAGAGTCTAACTACCATAAATTGATCATAGAACCTTGACCATAAAAGACATCGTACAAAAGTCTGATTGACGTTCAGACCGGCTCTACACGTTCATACAAATATGAAGAAACCCCTATCTAAAATCTAGCTGCCATAATACGGGAATGCGTGTAACTTAAAAATTCAAACCATGCAGCTGTAGCTAGGGTTTTCCCAACCTGTTTTCTTAGGGTTACCAACCTGACAATATCATGTTACCAAAAAACTACATGGCTATTGAGAAAAACAGTCAGGTTTTAAAACTGATATGCTTACTGTGCAATTACCACAGTGAGGTAACCACTCCTTATAGCCTATAGGCATTAGTGCATAATGTCAACGATTATCACAGTAGTTGTGAGGTAACCACGCCTTGTAGGCTATAGGCATAAGTGTATAATATTGGAGTTGCTGACTTACAATACGTCTCTTAAATGATTCTGCTTATATTATCTATTTTATCCTGTTATATGAATATATCTTCGCACAAAAGGCACATTTATACCAATAAATTATGTTTCAAAAAGTAATTTATGAATAATGCTCAAATATAAAATTCCCTCATGAAAATTAAAGTTATCGCTACACTATGTGTAAAGTTAATGCCACCCATAATATTCTAAATATATATAGAAAATATACGTAAATTGGTATAGACTTCTCGACAATGCGAGTGACAATATTTTAGGGAGAATTTCTTATTTGTCATTCAAAATTACTCAGTTTTTTATTTGCCATTGAAAATTGGATCTTCCCCTATATGCCATTGGATGAAATTTTGTCATCCTCTTATTCCACTACCATTAGCCCTGCACTTTAACTCACCGTTAGTGCCTTGGATCATGTCAGGTTTTCTCAGAAATGTCGATCCTACCCTCATGGCCTTGTCAAATTCCTCTCTTTTAGCTGTCATGGCAACTATTATGCATGCTCGATTCCTAGCCTCTTAGCTAGGAAGCTAAATGCATGCCTGGACCTACAGCATCAGAACTATGACCTGCTGTCAGCCATGTTCCACTGTGCAGCCACGCCCTCCTTGTTGGCTGACAGAACAAGTTTGTTCCCCCACAGTGATTGGTTAATTTGAGGCTCAGTGGAAGAAGGGGATGAGCAAAGGTATTTTGGTCTTTTTACTATTTATCTAACGGACAATTGATGTTGGATTGATGGTAATGGCATAATAGCAAAATTTCACCCAATGGCATATAGGGGAAGAACCAATTCTCAATGGTATATAAAAAAACCGGATAACTTTACATCACATAAGGAATTTTCTCTCTTAATAATGTATATTAGATAAACGCACGTGTATATCATGGGCCAACGCGTGCATCCAATTGTACTCTTGGTAAAAGGGACACGTTCGTGGTATCGTAGCTGCTGCAGCCGGCGCTACCATGCCCGATCGACGTCAGGATGATCATCTCGTGAGCTCGCCCGGTGCGAAACCGCGGCGCCAGTTTGCCAGCCAGGCCATCGAGGCGCGCCGCACGCACGGACGGACGGACGCCGCGTCACGCAGCCTCGGCGTGGATGGCTCTGACACGAGCCGGGACGGCGCCGCCTTCGTACTTATTATCGTCCCCCGGGACGCCGACTCGCCAAGATCGCGTCTCACTCCCGCGCCACGCGTGCACACTCCACAGTGTAACCTCACGGCTTTAACTTAGGCTAGGCTAGCCAAGAAAGGAAGGTAGTACATTCTCGCGAGGTGGACGATCGTGACGATGAAGAGCGGGCGAGGGGAGCGGTGGCGGCATGGTGCCGGGTGGCCTCCGGCCGGCGCGCGTCGAGGGCGCGACGAACGGAGGAGGCGGGAGCGCGCGGGGCGAGAATTTCGAGTGCAGGACGTGCAGCAGAACGTTCACGTCGTTCCAGGCGCTCGGCGGGCACCGGACGGGGCACACGCGGCAGGAGCACGGCGCCGGCGCGGGGGCTAACAACCGGCGGGTTGCTGCCCCGTGGCACCCGTGCGCCGTGTGCGGGGGGGCAGGCGCTCGGCGGGCACATGCGACGGCACAGAGGGGAGGTGTCACCGCCGACTGCGAGCGCCGCCGTGTCCAGCGTGGAGCCGCAGGAGATGCTCGACTTGAACAGCCCGCCGGTCGAGGAGGCTAGTTAAGGTGATCAGGAGGTTGAGCGTGTGGAACAGGAGCCCCCGTCTGCTTAATCTGCTTGTGTAGGCTGATGATCCGTTTGGTGATGGCGCGCGGGTGCGTTTTCAAAAGCAATTCAGTGAGACCAAGGATTTACAGTTATCGTCCGTCTCTCTAAGCATATGCTAAGGAGACGCACTTACATGTTTGTGCGTACGCCGTATGATATGCGTAGTATATTGAGTATGGGCATCTTCCATGTAATAAAGAAAAGATGCACTAGAAATTTGCACATTGCCTGAAAGTGCATCATTGTGCCTGTGGTGATCTTTTTCTTATATTTTTTTTTATTTTTAAAAGTATATGCTGGTTGTACTTTATGTTCTTCTCATTTCTAAATAACATACTCTCGGCCAATTACTCCATGTCATATCTCGTATACCATAGACACATCCCTTATACACATGTTGGGCATGGATAAATTAGTGAACCTCACAAACTTGTTATCCATGCATATCTGGATGCTGAGCAGTGATGATACTGTGTATTTATGACTTCAATCATGCACAAGTTACTATGACTTCGTCAAGAAGTGGTTCCTGTCATATCCTAGACACTAGATTGCATGTCATATCGTCGATGTTCTGTAGTCGGCAGAGAGATTTGTGAAGGAACCAGTGTTCGGCAATGGGGGTTTATGACTGTGATCACTCGCCTAAACCACAGAGAGCGCATAATTTTACCAAGGTTTGGGCCTACTGGAGGAACAAAGTTAACATGGCGAACGACGACATGCCGATCGTAACGGGGGCCCACCCGGCATGGTCCACGTGGCCGTGTGCTCGGAGAGAGGGCAGGCACTGCTGAGACTTGATTGCTAGCGGGCAGTGGCCTTGTGTTAGTGATGGTCAAATGTGTCGGTTCGGCTGCGTGTGAACAGTAACAGGTTTGGCATAGTCTGGACACGACAGCGATTAGACAATGTTGGCACGGTCCGTCCGAACGTGTCATGTTTAGACCGAGGGGCATGGCATATTGGACCGGCGCGGTACGGTTCAACTGCTGTAGCAGTCCAGTGTCCGGTATGGCACGGGCACGGTATGGCGCAATCAGTCCGTTCGGCCAGCCATGGCACGGCACGCGGAGGCACGGTATGCTCTGAATTTTCGCTCAATCACATCGCGCTCAAATCGACGGCTATTTCTTAAAAAGTAGTTGTTTAAAGGTTAAAAATATAAAAAATACGAAAAAAAAGGACAAAATATGAAATTGTTTTCATAAAAATATGAAAAAATATGCACACGGCCCATGTGAATTTTCCGAGCTCATATCAGATGCTGATATGGCATGGCACCAGAGGCTCTTAGAGCATATTTAAACCGTGACATTGATACCATTCACTGTAGGTCTATGTCTAATAGACCATATCTTATCAATCTATGTCTGACCGAGTCATGGACCATACCAACAAGTCCATTTGATCATCATTGCCTTATGGACGGTCTTATCACTGGACTACCATCTCTAGGTCCCTCAATCTAGCATCTCTAGGTCCCTCAATCCAGGCTTACGGACAGGATGCTCCTCTTCATTCAGTATTAAATTCACACATCCTAGTCGACGTGCGCTCGCTTAATACCGTTGATTTGTGCGCATCCGTTCATACAATGACACTGTAGTCGACCTGCAATCCTATTCAGATAGGAAAAAGGCGCCCCATCGTGGCCCGTCAAGAAGACTGGCTAGAAACATTATATGTGGAGACTCCATAGGCCCGCCATGCGGCAAAAAAGACATAACATTTCAACACTCAAACATAAGTGTAAACTTTTATATATTTGTAATATAATATAATAGTATGCCTATTATCATCTTAAAAGATCTTACGTGAGATTTAGACGAGCAATTACAGCTATTAATCATAATTGTTGAACATCAAATCCGTCACAAATCTCTATGCCAACTATAAAACTTCCACACATCTTATATGCTTATTCGGAAAATGGGTTATTTTTTAGATTTTATGATTAAAAAGTTTATGTATAAATAATGGTAAACCTAGATTATTTTTATAGATACTAGTCAGCCAGTGTTATTAGTGATATATCTATCCATCCTTTTGTCATGGTAAATGAGACCAACAGTTGTCTAAAAGGCAACCAAGATCCATACAATTTTTTTGACTTTAATTCGTTACAAGATTTTAGATTATAAGGTGTCTTATGTTAATGTATAAAATTATTTATAAGCTTTAAATTATATAGCATTTATTTTTTAAAAAATATGTGCACACATTGACAAATTCTTTTTTAAAAATTATGGCATGAAAGTATTTTACAAATTGTACCTGCGCTTCACACAGAAGTCAGGGGATACATCAGCTTCAACAAACAAAACAAACTAAGCCCAAAGGCAATTTCTGTGTGACCACGCCACGGCAAATAACCGCAGCCACACAAAACCCCATTGCCAGTAGCCAAGGCAACACACTGCAGCAGTGCAGCCGCCATGGCTCGCCCGTCGCAGCTCTACCTCCTCTCCTACAACTCCGTCCAGGCCCTCGGATGGTACTCACCGCAGCCGAGAAGATCGCTGCGCTCGTGCGTTCGATTCCTCGTTTTTGCTCTGATTTTTAAGGCTTCCTCCTCTGCAGGTTCGTCGCCTTGCTCCGCCTGCTGCCCTGCCTCGTCCCTCCCTTCTCCGTCCATTCGTCGTATGCCATCGCCGGCGACCTTGTATGTGCGTATATTCTCCTGGGTTTTCCTCTCTTTGGTGTCTCCCATGTCTTAATTTAATCTCGTCTGGACGAGCGGAGGGAGTGATTTGTTTTTCCCCTTCTTGGGTTCGTTTCTTGTTGTTTCAAGGCTTGCTGCAGACTTCGGCGATTCTTGAAACGGTCCATGCTGCCGTCGGTGGGTTGATGAGCCTCTGAATTCCCCTCCGTCTCTTTTACTGTGAATTGACGAGGAGACTCGTTGCTGTTTGATTTAGGATTGGTGCACACACCGCCGCTTCTTGCCTTCTTGCAGTGGGGAGGGAGGACTCACTTCGTTCTCGCTGTCGTTCGGCAAATCCCCGAGGTGTGAGGCTCGTAAATCTGAATAATTTCTTCTTCGTTTGGTACGGATGAATTTTGCGGGAAATTTGGAGGAAACGAACTAATTCCTGTGAAAATCCCGTAGAATTTATGTTTTTGTTGTCACATGTAAATGGAAGAGCCAACGACAAAAAAAATTGCATTTCGACCTAGTGAAGAAAGCATTTTTTTTCTCTGTAAAATTCGAGTGATTCATTTTCTGTTCTTACCTTTTACAGTATACCTCTCAAGTTTTCAACTTAGGTCAACTAATTTAGTCTCCTGTTCCAAATGCAGGTTCAGAGTAGCCCTTCCGTGTTCATAACGTTTATGGCTTGGAGCATATCTGAGGTGTGGCACGAAATGATATATCATTTCCTCTTATTTTTGTGATTTGTCTTGTTCTCATAAAAACAATACTGTTGCTTTTTTACTACATTGATTTTTTATGATACAATATCATGATATAACGAGAAATTTCTGATAGTCTTCTCAGGATATACATATATTTCGTTGCTATTTTACCGCACAATGATCTATGTCAATGGAGCTAATATTGTTTCACCTGTTTTATTCATATTAATGTCAATTATGTGTTGAAAGAGACAATCTGACAACAATGTTTAGCTGTTAAGAGGATAATTGAGCTGGTACTACTGCCTAAGAAAATGCTAACATGAATAAAACTGTTTGTGCATGTATCAAGTGAAATTCGTGACAGACAAATATGTTTCCATGTTTTATGACACAAAAATATCCTTTTACTAACCTCCTTTGTGCGTGTGAACGCAAAGCATTATTTAGGCATCAACATTTTGGTTTGACTCGACGGTACTCATAGTATTTATCTTATTTTGAAATGATCCGCAAGACAATGCTATTTTTGTTCAGTCTTTTATGTGAAGCTACATTTATTCATGGCGCAGGTCATCAGATACTCACATTATGCTCTGACTACCTTAAAAGTTTGTCCAGCATGGCTGACATATCTCAGGTTCAATTTGCAAACTAACTCCAGGTCCCACATTAATGGATGCATCCACAGTATATTTTCTTAGTAGCTTTTCTTAGGCTCGGTGCCCAGTACACCTCTGGTTTTGATACAAAGATACACAGTTCTCTATTCTTCAAAAATATTTTTGGGCACAGCTCATTCTTATTTTCCGTTGTAAGACACCCTGCGCTGAAATCAGCATAGCAAACAGAAAGATGGACGCAGGATCATGGTTGTTTTACGCTCTGTTATCTAAAATAAGTTGTAAAATTGCAAACTTCTTGTTGTTTGAATTACATAGTCAAGCTTAAAGCAAACAAATTCCAATAACCATGTTCAGTAAGCTACTGAATGATGACTGAGCTGGAACTAATAACTAGGAGATTAAAATGAATCACCATGCATATCCTTTTTATATCCAAGTTCATCTGCTAGTGTTCCAACTCCAAAATCACCAGTACATCGCTATGTTGTTTTAATTTCTTTACATGATATAATAAGGGATCACAATGTTCACTGCAGTACTGATATTGCTTACCAGTCCCTAGTTTTACGTGCTCTGCTTAAGGTCTTTATTTCAGACTGCTGTTTCTCCTGATCAGAGACTAACCCTCTACTCATTTGCACCATGTAGGTACACTGCCTTTATACCGTTGTATCCAATTGGAGTAGGACCAGGAGAAAGTAAGCTAGCTCCAAAACTCGCACACACCAAATTGCTCCTCTCTTTACACTTACTAATCTTGCAATCCATTGCTGTAAATACTACTCTTGTCATCTCCTGCAGTGTGGACTATGTACCAAGCTCTCCCAGTTGTGAAGGAGAGGGATCTCTACTCTGGCTTCTTTGGGATGTTTTCCATGAGCTTCCATTCCTTCCTGGTGGTAGGTCAAAGCCATGGCCTGTGAATGTCCGATGAAACTGAAACATGCAACGCTGCTGATGGAAATGTAATTCACTAACTGACCCTCGTCTCAATACAGGCTGTGCTGGCGGTCTACCCGTTCCTGTGGATGAAGCTGTACCTGCATGTGTTCAAGCAGCGCAAGTCGAAGCTGGGGAAAGTGGGAGGCGCCAAGAAACGAGCCTGAAAAAACCGGCTCCGGCTCGATGCTCATACGTACTCATCATTTTTTCACTCTCTATTTGTTTATTTATTTACGAGAAAACATCTACACATGATGATGATGATGATGATGTTATGATAGCTAAAACATTAATCTCGATATGATAATGGTTTTTTTTACGTAAAAGGGATATGATAATGATAAGCTGCTTTTTTTTTTGAGAAATGTAAAGCTATCTTGTCGGCTGCTGAATTTGCAAATTGGTAGAGTTGGGTGGTACACTAGAACGTGACCCAATTAGGATTACTGGGCCCGTGAAGGCCCATGAGACACAGCACACTGTGACAAACGGCGACGAGGCCTTCCAAAGTGGCAACTTCGCGCATACTGTACTGTGTGCCCCACTCCTGATCGCTCGCCGCCGGGGGCCGCTCTCCGCCTCTCCCGCCGGCGACGCTCCCCCATCGCCGCCATGGGGAAGTTCCGCAAGCTCGGCCGCCAAGCCGCCCACCGCGTGTCCATGCTCAGGTCTCGTTTCTCTGCCCCCATCTCCCCGGGTTCTCCCTTTTGCGTCCGTCGCACCCACGCTGTCGTGTTCTTGACCCACGGCTACCCGTATGCCTCTCTCTGCCCTTCTCCATCCCCTCTCGGCAGGACGATGGTGTAGCTGGTGAAGCACGAGCGGATCGAGACCACCGTCGCGAAGGTAGCCGCGTCATGTCTCTCCGTGGTTCCGGCATTTCGTCGAACGCCTAGCGGAGTGCAGGTCTTCTGCGCCAGGAAATTTGACTTTTTTCTCCCTGTGTGTTGCTTCTTGCCATTTCAGGCGAAGGAGGTGCGGAGGAAAGCGGATCAGATGGTGCAGCTCGACAAAGAGGTACACATTCTGTCGGGATGAAAACTCAAGCTGGAAATTCCTCGTTCATGTGCGACTCTGGTTCTCATCCTTCAGCTGGTAGGCGGTAACAGATTACATTATTTGGCCTCATGTATTTGACCAAAACAAAAGGAAAGAAAAAGGTCACCTGATAATGGAGAGTGATTCTCTTTTTTGGTACCTTACTTTCATGTTGTTGGTAGCTCTACAACTAGTAAATGATTCAGATCGATGAAAATTCTGACTAAGGTGAAGCCTATTGTTCAAATTCTTTGGTTTAAGTAAAAATAGGCTTCAAAAGGAATTGATTTTGTGACGATGCTAGTACTTTATAGCCATGTAATGCAAGGAGCCTTGGCAAAAGGTGTTCTTAATGTTCTAACTTGTGCATTCCACTTATCGAAGTGGTGCTTTGTCTGAATGAGTTGGGAGTCCACAGATTTCTAATGTGTGGGATTTCTTAGACTTGAAATATTGTTTATGTTACACTAGAGCACCATGTGCTAAATGTCCTTGCCAGCTATATTGCATCATTGCATGGCTTCAATTATATCTCTTAATGTTTTTACTGCCAAAACTGTCCCAATGCTAACGTTAGAAAATTCTATTATTCTATAGGGTAAGCTTGATGCAGCAAGACGTGCCTCAGCCTTTGTTCGAGGTGACGATGTTGCTCACAAGTTATTCACAGAGTTCGCCTACCGCTACAAGTAATTTTTAGCCCACTATGAGTTGGTTTCAATTTTGATTTCGATTTTTGTTCTCGCTAGCATGTCTAATGGAACTTGGTTATCAAGATCTACCTTATGCATATCCATTATGTTTGCTTTGTTTCTAGAAACCGAGACAGTGGATATACAAGACTACTGCGGACTAGGATACGGGTTGGTGATGCTGCACAAATGGCATACATTGAGTATGTGTTTTCATTGCTTACGATAACTAGGAAAATTCAGAATTTTAAGTTTGAATTTCCTATTGCTGTTTGTTGCATGTGTTCTGGTCGGATGCAATTCGTTTTCTTCACATTCATTTCAAAGTAGTAACTACTGGACTAGCTGACAAGCATCCTTCAGTTTTATTATATCCTTAGTTCCTAGACATAGCGCTGCTATCAAATTCATCCATTTCTTTCACTAATTCAAGAATTGCATAGTGGTAAATAACTGGGTAGCGTGAGTTGGTTTTCTTTTTATTTTATCTGTCTAATAATGGATGGTAAGATTATGTTTCTGTTTGTTGACTTCATATCGATACATGGATTTTTTTTGGGTGCTCTTCATGTTTAGAAAGTGGTGATACACTGCTACTATCTGAAAGGAACTTTTGTTTTCCCCGTCTTGCTTCTTAACTAGAATACTGCAGAAGAACCAACTTCAATCAGGAAACAGTCATGATGAGATTCAATTGCCATGTCATACGCAGGTTTGTCGACCAGGATAATGAACTTCGAGAGGCAAAACCTGCAACACCACAGCCACCTCAGCGGGTCCCTCTTGATGCATGGAAAGTCACACGCCAGCCAACAATGGGCAGGTCCTAAAATCAGCCAGAACTCCGGAGCAGAAGGCTTATGGCAAACCAAAGCATTCTTTAGCTTTATTTTCTGTTGTTGAGAGGTTCATTTGATCTTTAGAAGATGAATAACATTATGCAAGATACATGTTCTACATGATAATTTTGTCGGCGATCAATGTCTGTTTCTCAAAGTTGTAAGTGACATCTTATTCTCTTACAGATCATTTTCACTAATCGTCGTCAGTAGAGTTTCACACCTAATACGATGGCAGTGTTAGTGTGGCGTTCCATTGTCCTTTCATAAACATTTACTTTCCTCTCACCGTTTGCTTTTATCTTATCAGTCGCAACTAAAAATTAAATTTTAAAACTTTATTTTTGAGTTGATTTTGAGGGTTTTTTATTGTAATTTATTTTTTAACATTGGCTTTTAAATAACTTAAAGAATGTAGATATAAAATGTTACTCATAAATTATTTTTAGATGCGTTTATTTTCTCACGACTTATAACCACGACTTGTCAACCATAGGTCAAACAATCATAGCATAAAAATGCAGGGTGTAGTTGGAACTTGGAAGTGTAGAATGTGTACAGTGACTATGAGTCCCCTCGAGCGTATACAAAAGGGTTGGGTCTATATATATACAGCCCAGGCTAGTGGTCTGTCTAACACCCCCTGCAGTCGCAGCGAAAGGGGAACAGACGCAGAGACAGGATTGAAAACTGGTGAACAAAGGCGTGGGCAGGCATTTGGTCATTATATCGGCAAACTGATATGCCGATGGTACATAGAGCATCCGAACTTATCCTAATGCAACCTTGTCACGGACAAAATAGATATCGATCTCGATGTGTTTGGTGCGTTGGTGATGGACCGGGTTGGCGGTCATGTAGACGGCATTAATATTGTCGCAGTAGACGACGGTCGCGGTGGAGAGGGGTGCACGGAACTCTTGGAGAAACTGGCGAAGCCAGCAGCACTCGGCGACAGCGTGGGCGACGGCACGGTACTCGACTTCAGCACTGGAGCGTGACACTGTAGTCTGGCGTTTTGAGGACCAGGATACGAGAGTGTCACCGAGGTAAACGCAGTAGCCGAACGTAGAGCATCGAGAGTCGGGGCAGCCTGTCCAGTCCGCGTCGGAGTACGCGGTGAGGGAGTCAATGGGGCTGGAGCTGAGATGCAGCCCGTTGGAGAGGGTGCCCTTCACGTAGCGTAGGATGCGCTTGAGCAGCGCGAGGTGAGATTCGCGCGGAGCGTGCATGAAGAGGCACACTTGCTGGACAGCGTACGTGAGGTCAGGTCGGGTGAGTGTGAGGTTGATGAATTCCGTACCGTTATCGGCTTGTAAAGCCTTGATGGAAAGGTTGAACTGAGTGGATACGTACGTGACGAAGTGAGTGAGATGAGAGGCGATCTCAGATTTGTGGATGAGCGGAAAGGTCCAGCAATAGTGTGTGTAATCGTCAAGTATAGCGAGATAATACTGATTATCGGAGACACTTTTAACTGGGGACGTCTATACATCACAATGTATAAGTTCAAATGAACGCGAGGTACAGAAGAGAAAACTAAAAAAGAGCAGACGCACATGTTTGCCAAGTTGACATAAGTGACAAACTGTGGAGCTGTTGTGAGTACATCGGATGAAGACACTATGACGAAGGGTGGCGGCAGCGTATACAAAGGAATCGGGTCTATATATATATATAGCTCAGGCCAGTGGTCTGTTAGCAGCGGGCATCACGAAGGCAGGGAGTGCCTTCCCTCCCAAAAGGCCAAAATTTACCTGCATTTTTTCGGGGAAAGCAGCAGACACT
Organism: Oryza coarctata; assembly: GCA_030770085.1. Taxonomy (NCBI): domain Eukaryota; kingdom Viridiplantae; phylum Streptophyta; class Magnoliopsida; order Poales; family Poaceae; genus Oryza; species Oryza coarctata. Next base: position 16,558,768 of record CM061471.1, read on the forward strand.
GTGCAAGTTTCAGAGGAACGGAGCTCAAAAGTTTGGGTACCCATTTCGCAATCTGATGATCTTATGTTGGCTCAAAAAGTGGCTAATCTTACAACTCTCAAGTCCCTAACTGCTTGAGAATTGAGATCATATGGGCATTGAGCCATTGACCTGAAGTGTCAGTATGGGGACATAAACCATCCAAAAGAATGAAAGAAGAACCTGTCTGTCATTATCAGGTCCAACTTCAGTTGCATTTGACTAGAGTCTAGAGTACAAGAAATGACATTATCTTGGCATCACCTGAAGTGTGTGATGTACCGATTCAGCAGCTGCTATCTTGCAGCTCAGAAATATGTGGCTGCTTTTGCCTCCACATTTTTGGATTTTCCTTGTGTTATCCTCATGAGCAGATAACTCCAAGTGATAGGCTGAGAGGTGTTGTGACACTTTAGGCGATAAATGTATGTAAGCATATATATCTCGGAGGGCAAACCTGAGGAGCAAGGATCGGTATACCGGGATCGCCAAATGGACCGTGTTCTTCTGAGCTCCCAATTGTCATCTCAAACGGTTTTTAACACAAGGTATGATTCTCGCGCTTCGTTTTCCTATGCAAAAGGTCTTGTTAAAAATTTCTTGGATTATAAAATTTCATAGCTTCTCTGTAATTTGCTGGTTATTCTGATCTTTCAGGGTTCAACAAGGAAGTGGTGGTATCAGCAGCATAGGATTTGCTGTTATCAGAAAGGGGAGCTTAAAATTAAGATGTTATACAATTGGTGGACTTGGGGGAGCAGAGAATTTAAATGATCCTCTAAAGGAAAACAATAATGGACCTGTTTTGCAAGGTTTCAATGGATCTGGTGCTTCCTTTCGGACTGTTGGTGCTAAAATCACTAAGGAAACAGGTGATTTCTTTGTAAGTGATGCGGAGGGTGACCCAGACAAACCAACCGATGGTTTTTCCTCTATTGATGAGGCTATTGGCGCATTGCGTGAAGGAAAGGTATGTAAATCATATATATACCTTTAACCATTCATCTATGTATTCAGTACTTTTCTATTCGCCTTCCAATCTTAACCTAATTTATGTAGTTCTTGGGCATGGACCAACATTAGGCCATTCTACATGCACGATAATACTCCAAAATACATTAACAATGACAGTTTCTCCCAGCCTCCCAATCACTACATTTTTCAGCTTGGTGAGGTGAAACCCAAGTCGTACAGTAGTACATTTATGCAATAGCGAATTACATTTCTGTCTTCACATGAATATTTTTATAGTTTTAACATGTTGTATCAATTTATACCCACGCTTTTGAAGTAAAATACTGTAATACTCGAATTAACGTGTATTTAAAACTTATATTATATTTCAACTTTAATCTACCCTAGACTCAAAGATTTTGTTGTTGTGTTGTTGCTTCTGAAATAAAATATTGTAATACTCAAATTTTCATGTCGCAACTAGCAAGGCTACACGCTTTAAAATTCAAGACAGGACCTTGCGTGCGTAAGCATTATTGTTATTTCCCTTGTACTGTTGTACAGCTACATTATTATTGTTTCCCTGTGTAGTTGAATATTGCTACAAAGTTAACTATTCATTCTTCTCCAGTTTGTTATTGCTGTAGATGATGAAAGCGGCGATAATGAAGGGGATCTTGTCATGGCAGCTACGCTGGCAAACCCAGAATCTATTGCATTCATGATCAGGAATGGTTCTGGGATCATCTCAGTGGGCATGAAGGAAGAGGACCTAGCAAGATTGATGATTCCTATGATGTCTCCAATTGCAGAAATCGAGGATATTTCAGCTGCTGCTTCCGCAGTAACAGTGGTAAAGATTTGTTGTTTAGTAGATTTTGCAGACACCAAATGATCCATCCAGGATCTAAACTGATTCATGGTCCGCAGTTGTGACACTAACTCAAAGCATTGTTTACAATCTGTTCAGGATGCCAGAGTGGGCATATCAACCGGCGTCTCGGCTGCAGACAGGGCAAAAACGATTCTTACTTTAGCCTCCCCTGATTCTAAACCCACTGACCTCAGAAGACCAGGCCATATATTCCCTTTAAAATACCGAAACGGTGGTGTGCTAAAAAGAGCTGGACATACTGAGGCATCTGTTGATCTTGTCACGTTGGCTGGCTTGCACCCTGTGTCTGTCCTGTCGACCGTCATCAACCCAGTGGATGGTTCAATGGCAGGAATGCCAGTGCTGAAACAGATGGCTTTGGAACATGACATCCCAATTGTTTCGATCGCTGATCTCATCCGGTTAGTATATCTTAAGGTGAACCCCTTGTGAACTTACAGCCTGTTTTCTTCTTTCTTGCGGTGAAACCTCATAGCCAGAATTATTCTTCTTTAGAATGCTAGGAAATAAGAAAAACGGGAATTACCTAGAAGGAACTAGGTAGTTTTTAATCATGGAAAATAGCCGCTAGAAGGAACCAGGTAGTTTTTAATCATGGAAAATAGCAGCGTGAATTTGAAGCTAAGATGCTCGAACCTGAAATGAGATGCCTTTGATCATGAAACTAGGTAGTATATGTTACCAGGATTTTTCGGATACGCAAACATCTTTTGTTAAATCTCATCTCATTGCTCTGATTCAGGTATAGAAGCTTTTGTGAAATCTCATCTCATTGCTCTGATTCAGGTATAGAAGATTTTGTGAAATCTCATCTCATTTCTTTGCTCTGATTCAGGTATAGAAGGAAGAGGGAGAAGCTGGTGGAACTGATTGCTGTATCTCGTTTGCCGACGAAATGGGGCCTTTTCCGAGCTTACTGCTACCAATCCAAGCTTGATGGAACCGAGCACATTGCTGTTGCAAAGGTAATGCAAATTTTGCTCTTTTCCAGTCTTCTCATGGGACTTGAGATTGGGCAGCAAATGCAAATTCTGTTCTTGTTTGATGTGTCAGAATTCAGAAATTACAACTGGGCAGAATGATCCATCAATTCATCGCCACGTTTCAGTTAAATGTGGATCTTATGCCTGATCCTTTTCATGGCTAATAATCCGCAGGGCGACATTGGCGACGGAGAAGACGTCCTCGTGAGGGTCCATTCCGAGTGCCTGACCGGCGACATCCTCGGCTCCGCACGCTGCGACTGCGGCAACCAGCTGGACCTCGCGATGCAGCTGATCGAGAAGGCCGACCGCGGCGTCCTCGTCTACCTCCGCGGCCACGAGGGCCGCGGCATCGGCCTCGGCCAGAAGCTCCGCGCCTACAACCTCCAGGACGACGGCCACGACACCGTCGAGGCCAACGTCGAGCTCGGCCTCGCCGTCGACTCCCGCGAGTACGGCATCGGCGCTCAGGTAGAAGACGACCCACACGATCTGCGAGATCAACCATGGCGCATTCTGAATTTGCATTTGATCCATTTTCAGATTCTGCGGGACATGGGCGTGCGCACGATGCGGCTGATGACAAACAACCCGGCCAAGTTCATCGGGCTTAAGGGCTACGGGCTCGCCGTCGTCGGTAGGATTCCGGTGATCTCCCCCATCACCAAGGAGAACCAGAAGTACCTGGAGACGAAGCGCACCAAGATGGGCCATGTCTACGGCTCCGACCTCCCCGGCAACATCCCTGAGGAATTCCTCAATCTGGGAGACATCGCCGCGGACCAAGACGAAGACATCCACAACTGATATCCCCATACAAATTCACAATTCACAGATTCCATATCTCATTTTGCTTCCCACACAGATTTGCAAACATGGTCAAATTGCATCTCAAATTGCATCAATCTTGGTATACTAGTAACAAATTTTGATTTGGAATCAAGCATAGTACCATTCATTGTTCACAAGAAGCAGCAATTACAAACTAAGCCTCAATCTTCAACAAGGAGATGAGAAGAGGCAAACTAAAGAGATCTCCAAACAAAATGAAGGGATAACATTTAGGAGGAGGTGAACTTGGTGACGGCCTTGGTGCCCTCGGAGACGGCGTGCTTGGCGAGCTCGCCGGGGAGGACGAGGCGGACGGAGGTCTGAATCTCGCGAGAGGTGATGGTGGGCTTCTTGTTGTACCTGGCGAGCCTGGCGGCCTCCTGCGCGAGCTTCTCGAAGATGTCGTTGATGAAGGAGTTCATGATGGACATGGCCTTGGAGGAGATCCCGATGTCCGGGTGCACCTGCTTGAGCACCTTGAAGATGTAGATCTTGTAGGTCTCCACGCTCTTCTTCGCCTTCTTCTTCCCCTTCTTGTCGCCGGCACCGCCCTCCTTGGACGCCGGCAGACGCTTCTCCGCCTTGGGCTTCTTCTCCCCCTTGGGCGCCTTCTCCGCCTTCTCCTCCGCGGGCTTCTTCTCCGCCGGCTTCTTCTCCGCCTTCGGCGCCATCACGCTCGGATCGAGAGGTTAAGGAGAAGACTCGAATCGGCGGCGAAAGGAGGAAGAAGTGGTTGCGTCGCGATGCGGTGGGGAATTTCGGGATTAGGCGAGAGTTAGAATATATAGAGGGGGAGAGGTGGGACGTGATTGGTCGGGAGGTGGAGGGCACGGATCGGTGAGGTGGATGGATCTGGGGCGTTGGATGGATGGACGGGTGCAGATGGGGACGCGTGGAGCGTTCTGGTTGGGTACGGGAGGCGAGGAGCGGATCACCGGTACGGTTGAGGCGCCAAGCGGTGGGGGGAAATTTTGGGCACCCAAACGGAGCGGGGGCGGGGAAATTTTTGCTTTGCCTCGTCCCGGTTTTGCGTGGTGAATTTGGGACGGGACCACGTTTCAGTGATATGCAAAGTTTTGAATTCCAGCAAAACTGTCTGAGCAATAGTTAGCATTTTGAGCTTGAAAAGGAAGAAAAGAAGAGGGTAGCCACGTATGACCAATCATAACAATTTTGAGGGTGGCCACTAAACTGTATGAGCAATAATAAGCATTTTAAACTTGAAAAAAGAAAATCGGGTAAGATTTTTAAAATAAGCATTTTAACTTGAAAAAATAGAAGAGGAGGATAGCCAAAAAACTGTATAAGTAATAATAAACATCTTGAACTTGGGAAAAAAAGAAATAAGAGGGTAAAATAAGCATTTTGGACTTGTGAAAAAAAAAGAAAAAAGAGTTCAAAAAAGAATAGAAGAGGGTAAACAAAGCATTTTGGACTTGTGAAAAAAAAGAAAAAAGAGTTCAAAAAAGAATAGAAGAGGGTAAACAAAGCATTTTGGACTTCTGAAAAAAAGAAAAAAGAGTTCAAAAAATAAAATAAGAGGGTAAATAAAGTATTTTGAAAAAAAGAGTTAAAAAAGAAAAGAGACCATTTTGATTTTGAAAAAAAAAAGAAAAAAGAGTTAAAAAAGAAAAGAAGATGGTAAAATAATTGTTATGAAAAAAGAGTTCAAAAAGAAAAGAAACCATTTTAATTTTTTTTAAATGACGTCGCCCGGACTCGAATCGGAGGCCTTCAGTGTGTTAGACTGACGGCACCATTAGTTTCAGGTTAGCTGCACAAAATTTTATAATACCTTTTACTTCAAATTCGGAAGAGACAAATGGACCTGCTGCGTGCAGGGCTGGCCTATTCATTTGCACAGAGGTAGCCCGGAAAACCACCGGCGGGCCGACCCGTTCGATCTCATTTTCGAGAGAATATTCACGATCCACCCGCTAAGGATGAGTTGAACCAACCATTGGGCTAAAAATTTTAGTAGCACAAGAAACAAAACAAAACCATTAGTATATTACAAACATCAAAAAAATAATTTATTTGATCGTTTAGTATTTTTTTAAAAAAAGCTTACTTATGGAGAATGATTAATTAGCCATTTCAAATAGATGTTTAGGACTCTGGTGCTTCAGCTAATAGACAGTTCTAATCAAACTACGAAAAACACTTTTTTAATTTATATTTCTCAACATGAATAAAAAAATAACCAGAGCTGTAAGCCTTTTCTTTCCGTTCGTTGAGACGCAAAGAAGGAAGCAGGCCACCGGGGATCACACCAGCACACCAGCAGAGCGGAGCTCATGGAGGCTATCCTAGGCTATGGCTCATGCAGCTTTTCAAACAATACATGAAGCATTTCATGACTTCAGTAGCAAATAATCTTATCATAACCCCTCTAGCTAATAAATTACACGTTAGCCACATCATTTTTTATTGCATAAAATATATATCTATATTACTAATATAAAAAAATGATGGTGACGATGAATCTATTACCATCACCATCTAAATCATACGTGACCCACAACACACTCTGAGACAAGAATTTTTTTCCTATTTCCTAACTCTATTGGCCACACATCTCTAGCTCAGTAGGTATATAGATAGTAAAAATAGCAAGACGATTATATATTTGACAATAAGAGCATTTTTATAGAGTTTAAAATATCTACAAGCTATATTTAAAAAATTAATTGCAACACATATGTATTATAATATTGTTCTTCAAATAGGTATAATCTCAGCCATCATTTCTGAGCCAACAATTGCTTTGAAACACTTCCTTGAATTCACTCATGATCTCTTGAAGATTGGAATAAACAAACCACCATTTAAAATAGGAGCTCTTCGGAAAAAGTAGTGAGTGCCATCAAACCTAAGTTGTGACATTCAATAGATAAATAGGTTTAAGCCTTTATCTGTTCTTAGAGATTCATTTATAATTTCTAAGGCTTTGTTTTTCTCCATGAGCTTCTAGGGAATCATTTATTCTCAAATGATAGGGTTTATGGTTTAGGGTGATGTTGGATGCTTAGTTTGAAGGTGTAGTTGATATACCTTTTGATCCAGATATTTTAGGGTAGAGAGGGGAGCTAGGTCTTTCTTCGTAGGTGTTTCTCGATGGCATGAGATGGATTGGACCTTGAACAGTTGTCGAACTGATCTAACAACCTTCTCTATTTAGACTCGCAAAAACCTTCTCAAAGACTCCGAGCCATTTGTTCATATCATTGATTGTCTCTAGAAAGATTTGAGTTATGGACACACCACTCTCGAGCATCCATAAATGATGTATGTAACATAGGATCAAATAGTTGGAAGCTAGCGATAAGCCGACAAATCGTTGGCCTCGCTAAATTCATATTGAAAGCGCACTCACATTTACATAATATTTATGGACACTATAATTTAAATCTTGGTGAATATAGTCATACACCAACAACTCTATTATCATACTTTGGTGCTTTCCTAGCTCCCTCAAAATTTCAATTAAAACTCTACAATTGAACCAATAGCGATCCATCCTGCTCTTCCCCTGTTGCGCACCGTTGATAAAATCAACCGGCTCCTAGCTAGCTTATCTCTGCTTCTACATCTCAGTTTCCCCTAGCTTCTATCTAGTCATTTTGCTTCCATGCATCGCCTTTCTCTAGATGAAACTATGCAAGGGCTTCCTCCCTCGATCTCTAGGGTTGGATCGCTTCTCCACCTATGGTAAAGTTGCTCAGAATTCATAAGTAACAATTGCGACTTACAAGCTCGCTGCGTGTAAAATCGGAGCATCTAAAAAACCAAGTTGATAGGTTATGTGCTTTGCTCGACTCTGCCTCTGTAGAAAATTGACCTTTCACCTCAAAATCGAAAACCACTTAGACATGGTCGCATAGCTAAGTGGATATCACGTTAGGGACTCAGTGCAAGACATGACTATGAGAGGCCGCAGATTGTCACATAGGATGATGCACTTTGAATACACCCTCTCCACAAATATAGGCAACTTATGGTGTGACCTATGAATATTTTGCATTTCAGCCCCTTCTATTTTTTAATTTATATATTGGTTCAATATTTTACATTTAACACCCTAAAATCTAAAAACTATAAAATCTCACCCCTTCCCATCCATCCCCTCCATAGCCAATTCCTATCTCGATTCCCTCTCCTCTCACCGATCCTCCTTCCCGATCCCCTCTCCTCCCGCCTCCTTGCCATCATTGGCGCTGGCGCTGGCACTATCTCTCCTCTTCTTTCTTCACTAGCACCATCGCACCCCTCCTTTCTCCTAATGGCACCTCTCCTCTCTCCTCACCCACCTCCATCTCTGATCATCACCGCCTATCCTCTCTTTAGGCTCTCGAAGGTGAGAAAGCCTCACCACTCTCTAATGCCATCGTCGTTCCACTCCTCATTGTCAGGGCCATAAGGGTAGGGTAGATTGAGTCGTCACCTCTAGAGTCGGTGTAGATTAAGGTGGCAACGGTAGATATGTCTTATAGGAAACGAGGTTTTTTATAAGGGTATGGTGGTTACGTATATGGAGATGAATTTGTGGCAGGTTGGAGCTAAATGACATCTAGGTATATTATAAATAGTCTTAGATTCCAAATCTAGAAGTCGTGGGTTCCAATCGATCAATCCTGTTCTTGCCGTTTCTACTTTCGTTTTTTCACGTAGCTCCAGCTTGTCAGGCGCTATATATAACAATGGATGCGGGCTCCAAATATAACAATGATGCAGACATGAAGTCATGGCTCCAATCACATGGTTGTTGGCGGTGTTTGGTCCCCGGCTGCCTTCTTGTCCTCCAGGTACCGAATGATCAACGCAGAATTGTTGCTGCCGATCCATTTCGTCAGTGGTAGCCTTCTTTTAGATAAGCCTCATGCAAGTCATGGACGGGTCGACAGTTGTCATGCTACTTAATGATAAACCTCAATGCCTCGTGCACTCATCGAAGTCTGTGGAACCAGTGGGCAATTGCTCCGTGTTGATTGTCATATAAGGACCTACTCAGTTGCTTTTTTTTTAATCAAGGGATTTGCCCTGCTTTTATTGAAATCATACAAGGGATATATACCTGCAAAGATAATTTTGTCCCAACTAACTTATGGCTAAAAAAGATATCCAGATTGCTGCCAGTTGACTTCCATATGATTGGCATGTAGGGGAAGAATACGAAAGTCAGACTAGACATGCTAAAAGCATAAAACCATTCTTTTGTGGTCACAATGGATAAGCAACATTACTCAAACAAATCAGAGTTATATGCTCGCAACATTCCGAGCTGCTGCAGTACGTCAACAGATATGTGAAACTAGGTTTTCTGTTATGAAAGTTCGTTACGCAATTATGACTAATTGGCAGCATTCCAAAATATTCCTCAACGTTGACACTCCATGCCACACAATACAATCGAAATTTCTAGAATAGGCAACACTTCCAAGCATCTCGGAGACAAGACGAACATCACCACTCGAATGACACTGAGGGGAAAATATACAGGGGAAGAAGCGAAAATGCTATGTTCAGGTAGTCATCTGGCAGCAGACAGTGTAGTGTTGTAGCACTTGCTGACTCCCCCCTGTGCTCCTTGTCTTTCAGAGCATTTCCTGTGATTTACGAACAATGCGTCTAACCTTTTTCTTGAAGTCGTCCCTCTTTTCTCTCCAGTCCTTCTGCACCAGCACCACAAATTTCAAAGCGTAAGTTCAGAAAGTAATAGAAACACAATATAGATTTTTGCAATCAAGGAATGAAATACTAGAAACTTCCAGATATAGCACAAATCAAATCGAATGACTATCAAGGCCTTCAGTGGCATATGTTTTGTGGATATCAACAGGGGAATCACTCTGCTAACTGCGATGAGATCAACACAAGTATTGTCTGCCAGAGCTTTAGCTCAAGAAGAAGATGAACTACCATTCATGTTCAACAGAGAAAGATTCAAATGGTGCTTTTTTAGGATGCAAGATACAATCAAGATATCTCACTCATCTATTAGTGAAATTGAAATCCGTAATTGTAGCAGAATGATTTTTTTCCCTCTTGTATTTGTCTAGGCTTAATGCAGCAAACAAGGGCAAAGAAGAGAATAGCAGATAAACAATGAGTGCACTTACAGCCGCTTCGATATTTGCTGGAGACTCATCGTTTGGACTAGAGAGCATCGAAATGATGCTCAGAACTATACTCTCAACCTGCATGTTATAAACAAAAAATAATTTAGCAAGAAAAAGGTTGACAAATATCTTCCAAACTAGCACTTGAATATATGCGCTCCAGCCTCCAAAATGGTTTTTAGGTTATTTTGGACAAGTATTACGTGTAAAATCACATTCCTAACTATAAAAAATCATCTATTACAGCTACTAAACTATAAAATAAAGAAACCACAGGATGGAGGACATAACCATCTGAGGTTGATAGATTTCTGGTCAGCAATAATCTGTTCTGAAAGATTGGCATTATATATCCAATCAGTTCAGGTGATTAGAACAAGAAAATGTAGAAACAGGTTAGCACCATCAAACTGTTTCAATCCACTTTTCTAGGGCTATTATATTCAAATATGAGAAGATTTTGGGCTCAGCACTTATTTGCTAGTGAAACACAGACACTTGATACAGATTTGCCAGGATGCAATATTCAATGAATTAAAGAATCTATAAGAAAATGTTGGACAAAACAGCTGCGTCAAAGAACAAAGAGAACAAAACACTAGTGCATTTTACAAGAAGACCTACTGTATGCACAGGTGTCCACCGTTCGCTTGCAAGCTCATAACCGTTGGGATCTTCACCAGGTGGATGAAGGATAGAAATGCATACACGCCCATCAGGATAAACTGAGAATTAAACGTTACAAACCCTGTCATAAAATTCATATATTACAATCATAGTTCAAGAGCAGCTGGCTAGCAAGCTTACCATTTGGATGCCACATCTCAGAGGTAAACCTTACTGATGGGGGACTATTCGGATAATTCTGGGGAAAGGTCATTATTGCATTGAAGTAGCCTCCATCACTGCAGAAACAGAAGTTCACACGTTAAATCTTACAAAAGGTCCAGGGAAATAGATAAAAATATAGGTTTAAAGTATCAAATTTATCAGCACTTCAGCATCTATCTTATCAAACGAAGCTTTTTAAAGTGAACAAGAACAAAGAAGTTTGCACTCATTTAAGCATAGCAACAAACACAGATAATAATCAAATCAAAATCCACGGATCAAACTTAGGTACAGAAAGCAAATCAAGAGACAACCTCATCGCTAGAAGCTATTAACAGTACTGCAAACTTTTCATGGTTGATCCATTGAAAGCACAGATTGCGAATTTGACTCAATGATAATCCAAGAATCACCTGATACAACAGCTAAGTGACATTCCCGTATGCGATAAGGCAATACACCATGATACGGTGTACTGGAAACGTGCCGTAGCATTTAACATTAAAACTAATAGAAAACTAGAGCCATATGGCATTGATACAGGGTGATGTGCATACAATATGGTCTGTGCTCCTTCTATTGCTCCATCAGCCGCTTGACCTCCATGGATGTAATCACCTCCTCGCTGCTTGCCGGTGGCTCTTCCGCATCACAGGAAGAGAATTGACAGAGTAAGGAGGCAACGACTTGCCACAATTCTTCATTCCCAGTGACAAGGAATGAGGGCATGACTGTGCAAAGCAGATGGGGGTTTTGAGTTGTCAACACTGGAGAGAGAGGAAAAGAGAAATTAGGAGAAAGGACAGAACTGGTGCTGCTGTATGCACTCCAGATTACAAGAGCGAAATAGGACAAAAGGAACACTGCAGTTTGATTAGGTGAGCTAAAAAGGACAATTATCTAACAGTGCAGGACAATTGGATGGGCCAAACAAACCCATGTTTATCCTATCATTTTTTTCATTTGCATTATGGATCTTCTGTTCCTACTTGTTTGCAGCATGTCATATGCCATAGCTGATATATATGTATAAAATCACTGTATCAGTGTATTCTTATTTCTGGAAGAATGTGTTTTGCAGCATCACCATATTTGTCCCCTGTATCTGTAATACTTAGGAAACACTCATCTGTTACCGAGAACCAGAGTATCAAACATTGAAAGGAAGATCTCAATCTAGTCGATAATAAAAACAAGGAATATATCCTTAGATGGTGGCATACATATCACACCACTTTGGAATATAGGTTTCCAGTGAACCCTAGATGAGTGCACACAGATTTGAGGGCAAAATGTGTTTCTCTTCCTTCTGTCAGTGCAAAATAGCAGCCAAATGATTCTTAAGAATTTCCATCAAGAAACATTACCACAAAATGCATGTAACTCCAATATTTGATATATCATGAAGAAACTAACCAAGCTTATTATTTAAATCATTGTCACTTTAACTCTCCATGTTCAATAATCGATATGCCAGCACCAATGATCTAGCAATATGATAGGTACACCCAATTATTAATCGATTATGGTCACCTTGAATATGAATGCCAAAAAATTGTGTATCAATCCAAAACCAAGCAAAACAGTATCCTGAGAACTGCTGGTTATACTACCTTCACCTGTTTTATTAAATCAAATTGTGCATGTACTTTTGCCAGGGCAAAATATAACCCTCAATAAAAGGAGGAGATAGGAATAATTGCCATTTAGATGTGGGCCAAAAATAGTTCACTTTCCAGACAGGAACTCAAGATGAATATTAACTAAGATGAATATGAAGCTCCCAATCCTACAAATTTTGTACATCTACTAAACTAACTGTTTCTGTTGATCCAGCAATACCCTCATAAGTGTAAGGAGCTATTAATCCAAAAAAGCCCTTTTAATCCCTGTTGACAATGAAACAAGATACTAACCTCTACTTTACTCCCAACTCTCAGCTCCCTATAACTAGTGGATCTTATTATCAATTGTAGAACCACAAACACAAAAGGCTTTGTGCATGTCTCCAAGGACCATAACTTGACAGGCAATTCCACAGATCAACACCGAGATACATAGGTAATGCAAATTCGTTCAGCTAAACCCTCCAAAATTATCACTGCAGCTGGGTTCGTCAGTAATGCTCCAGATCAACACGGCAATATGGAATTCACACAGTTTACAGTTTACACAACAATTCATAAGCACTGCGCATAAATACCAGAAGGTGGAATTGCCGTGGTGTAAGCCGGCAAACCAACATAATCGAACACGACGACAAATAGGCGTGAAATAGTCGATCTACAACTAGCTATCGTGCAGTGATTACAGGGTGGGAATTGAACTTACTATAGGGTATCGGGCGGGCCGATGATGGTGACCTGCCACTCGAACACATTGCTATCGTCCACAAGCCCCGCCGAGAACCCATCAACGGGGTTCTTCGCGAGATCTGCAACGATCCCCCAGGGCACGGAAAAAGGCGGCCGAGATCAGGAACCGATCGCCGACGAATCGGGGCAAACAAAAAAGGGAGAGAAGAGCATGGGGCCGTTCCGATCCGTACCTTTGAGCTGCTTCTGGAGCAGGAGGCTCGCCTGACTCGCGGCGGTCGCCATGGGAAGCAGAGCTCGATGAGTTAGGGTTTTGGCGATTGCGGGGGGGGGGGGGGGGGGGGGGGGCGGTGGATCGCCGCCCTCGGGACGAGCTTTATTTGTGGAGGCGTGGAGAGCTCGCAGATGCCAGGGATGTGGTCTGGTAGAGGAGAGGATGTTTTATACAGACTGGATTGTTTTTAGAACCTTATCATTTTGCTAATCTACGAATTTCAAAGTAATTTTGAGGATAGTAATAAGTGAAGTTCCACGTGGAATTTCTATAGAATTCAGATGTATTTTAGCCACGTGGATTTGTGCGGACCCATTTCAAATACATAGTATATTTCTGAGATGACGTTCCATACAAATAAATCCTTCTAAGTTAGAAATGTATATGGTTTAATGATAAAGTTAGTTATACCAAGATTTGGTAATCAATGGTAATGATGGTGTGTTTGGTATAATGTGTTAGCAAATCTGGGGTGTTGATCTAATCTACCAAAGGAATATGATATTCAATGCTCGTTCGTATTCGTTTACATGCATCAGAGTTGCTCAATCTTATGATATGATTAGACTTCCAAAGATATGTATATCTTTTTTTATCTCCTCTAGGTGTGCGTGTGTTCATACGTATACGTGTGTTATGAGCGTATTTCTAATAATAATAATAATTTATTTCTTTATTTAATATAATAGTCATGTTTCACTAGAATTGATTAAGATGCTGTTTGGTAGATAAATTTCCTGAGTTAGTAAAACTTTTCTAGGCAAAGCATATAAGACATGTTTAAATTGTCAACTTACCACGTCACACACAGATGAGGAGATAAAGTTATACTTCTCTGATGAAATTGTCTCTTATTGTAGCTAGGACTGCTAGTGGGTTGCAATCCAGCTCAAAACCCATCCAATCCACCTCCTCAATCTACTTCATCACCTTTAAAATCCATCCCAATCCAATCCATTCCCATGAAATGGGTTCAGTCCATTCTCAATCCAATTCGTTTGAATGGGTTCAGTCCAAGTCGCATGCGCCGTTGCTGACGCTCGATGTCTCGCCGTACACCGCCATCGTCGCTTGCCGGCTCGAGCAGAACCACGCCTACGCCGACCTCGTCCTCTCACCGCCGTTGCCGGCTCGTCGTCTGGTCACGTACGCCGGAGCCACCGTCGCCACTCGCCAGCTCGACCAGAACCTCGCCCTCTCGCGGTCATCGTCAACTGCCGTTGCTCGACGGCTCGCTGTCTGGCCGCGTACTCGCCGGCCGCCGCGACCACCACACACCGGTGTAGGAGCACACGGCCGGCACAAACTTTAGCGTGCTTCTGCTCCAGGAAATCTCCCATGGTTCATGGTTGTGGTGTGCATCTATTCCAGGAATCTGCTGTGGCTATGGCAGCTATGAATATTAGTAACCATGGCGGCTCGCGTACCAGCACGGCGCTCGCGAGGAAGTAGTGGCGCATCGTGAAGCCGACGATCTGTTGGAGTAGATGAGACCATGCTCGGTCGCCGCCGACGGTGCGACGCGCTTCTGCTGCTGTCGGCGACGGCACAGGCCGTGGCTGCCACGGCTTGGCGACGTTCTTCGAAACGTTTGCTGTCTCTGGAAGATCGTCCCCGCCGTGGTCGCCGCCGGCGGCGGGATCTGCTCCAGCTCTGGCCACTCGGATAAGCTCTTCGGCCACTACTTCGTGCTCAACGCGCTGTTCAGTCTCGAAGAAACGCACTGGACTGGATCGAACCCATTGCAGCATCATGGATTGAATCCAATTTAAACCTAAAAATTGACACCCAAACCTGCACCAACCCCATCCATTCCCACCTCCGGACCAAACCCCCCCAACCCTTATCCTCCTCAACCCTTTTCCATCCAACCAAAGCCAGCCCAAACTTCAAACCAATTTATTTTGCCCACTTCAACCCAATCCATTACCACGTTATTTGTACAGAAGTGATAGTTTGACCAGAAAATTATGGTTTTATAAAATTTACTAATATTGGTTGGTATGGTTCAGAACCATGACAAACCAAATATGTTAATTATGATTTAAGAGTTCAAGTATTTATGATTTTTTCGTAGATTTTTTAAAGGAAAAGTGGAGGATTCAATTCCATATAAATTTTTACTATTATAGTCATTTGGATCGTAGGATTTAGAGTTGCCAAATTCCTATGGAATATGTTTCTATGCCTCAGTTCCATATGATTTTGAACATGAACTTCCCTCACCATTTTCATTTTCTCTGAGAACTTTTGAGAATACCGATGCAATCTTTCATTATCTTTCTACTCTCACTTCTAAGTATTTAAGAGTACAAAAGAATAAATTAACTATTATAAAGTTGAAAATGAATTTAAAATAATATTTTAAAGAAAACTTTATATGTAGAATTTTTTTCAAAAATCATGGCATTTAGGAGTTGGAAAAAAACGTGCATATTCTTATATTTCATTCCATTCCAAGGAAAAATAACAGGCCCGCTAGCTTAGAGATGACAGTACACTCTATCAATTATGTGCATGTTGGTATTAAAGAACACAATTAAACAATGACATAAATATCCAAATGAGGACGAGAGAACATTATTGGATTCAAGAATCATTTGTATTTGAGTACACAAAGCAGTGAGCTCACTTGGATATAACCACTATAATTGTAGAAGAAGGATGATCTAGCGAAAACCAGAAACATGGAAGAACTTAAATGGAACCATATTATGAACAAGAGAAAAAAAACTAACAATGTTTCACCCATCTACAACAATAACGTGACACACCATCATTAGATATATAGGCTTATTTATGTTGAAGCCAATTTTTCCCTAGCAACATTTTGGTGGCACTACCAAATTTGGTAGTGTAGGAATTTGTACTAGTGTGAGTAAAATTTGGTAGCAACTAGCAAACCAAACATCCAGCTGGTACTATTGAAGTTGTCAAAATTTTAATAGAACTTAGCGAGAGCAGACAATCTTAGGGCCATTTTGGTTCAAAGGGCTACTGAAATTTTTGGATAGTGCCAAATCTTAGGCAATTTTTGGTGGTTTTTTTGTAAAATTATATATTTTTATGTTTGGTTTGCTAAAAAAAGCCAAATCTTACTGTACATTGCCTTATTGGTTGTTTATGGACTGATTATAAGTCAAAATGGCTTATTAGCGATACAAATAATTTGTGTACAAAATTTTTATACTTGTGTCTGTCGGTGACCCAGGAACCAAGATCATGACCCAGGAACCAGGATCCCCACGTCAGATGGCATGCACCAGGTCAGGGACATATGTCCTCTCATTTGGCACATTAGCTGTGTCAGGGAACCACGTGGAGGTGACATGTGTCCCATAGCAAATCAAAAAGAATAAAGTCCTTAGGGTAGCCCGAGGCTAGTTTCAAGACGAATACTCGATGGTGTGACTAGGATTGCCTCAGGCCTATCGTCCATCCATTAAATCTTGATGGGATGGTTATCTAGCTTGAGACCAAGTTCGTAAAAGACATGGTAGCCCTAGCTACAATTGTCACCTATCACCTCAAGCCCATGCCTGCTCTGATACGGGTGTGGGAAACTAGGAGAGCGTAGTTGACTACTGCACCTTTGTCAGGGCCCACACCATTTACTGCCCTTCATTAGGCACTGATGGGGTGGGCCTCACATGCAAGGAGGCATGATAAATCCTATTCCTTTTGTGCATGTGCTGATTGAGTTGCGGTATGTGGCAAGTTGTCCCACACTCCACTTGTAGTAGGCCCCTTTCCGAGCTGCCTTGAGGCCACGGTGGGCTAGGTAGGGTAACGTGGCGGTCTCTCACCATGTCCCGCTCATGGTGGGCTCCTTCGAGGGCTAACTACCCGACCAAACTCACTAATGGGGTCCCGTCGGATCCCTGCTATTGATGTTCATACTCCAACAGTGTGCTTAACGACTTAAAAGCCAGTGCTGAAAAAGAAATTACATTAAAAATATCGTAAAATCAACATCAAAATTAAGTTTTAAAATTTAATATTTGACAATAGTTGATTCCATATGAAACCCTTGACCCATCCTCCTCACACAATCAAGAGAGTGGCAACGTTGCCCACTATCTCTCCTAATGTTGCCATCACTAGATCTGAGACGGATTCATGACAGGTGATGAAGCTTTTGATAGCATGACCGGGCAACGAGCAGAAGTGGAGCTTGAGGTAGTGACACGGAGCTGTAGGTGGTCTCTCTCTCTATTCTTCTCTTCCTCCCAAGCATCCTCGATGAGCTTTCTACAGACGATGCAATGCTAGCTAAGATGTGTTGGTCAGGTGAGGTGGAGGACAACATTGATCTAGCATGGTGACGACTTCGAGCGATGGCCTCGACTTCTTCCTCCTCTTATCACTCTCTCTTTCTAATCCTAAGCTCAGATACCGTCAATTACTTAGGCACAAAGGTTAGGTAAAGACGTGTGGTGACGATGGTGACTGGTTTGACAAGGGAGGCGATAGCCAGTGGGCGACTAGTCATGGAGGGCTAGAGGCAACTGATGAGCTTGGTGATGTAGGGTAGAGAGAGACAGAAAGAAGGGTGGAGGAGAGGGGGTTAAAGGAGGAAGTGATAGGTCACTATCATGTTGGTCCCACATTATTGGTTTGACTAGACCACCACCTCAGCATCAAACTTGCCTAAAAACAAGGGGTGATTCGTTTGAATTAAATAGTTAATGGGTGTAACATATCTGGTATATGAGTTACATTCGTATTTTACGTTAGTTGAGGGGGTAATTTGGATATAATCCCAAAATATATTGGTATGACATATTTTAATATCAATCCAAAATAGCCTTTAGAGCATATTTGATTTTATACAAATCAACCCTATCAAATGTCTAGTTTTTTTGACATTAAAGATATTGTGATACTCCTCTAGTCCCAACGCCAAATAAATTTCACTGGAAGGAGAAAGTTTTTTAAAAGTATAATTTCTTTGTTATCGTAAATAAATATCTCTGTGAGGTAATATGAGAGAAAATATCTACAGAAACAAAATTCAAATATGGAAGGACATATGATTTTATTTAGATCAAGTCTTTATAACTTAGATCACGGTATTTGTTATTGAAAATGGTAATAAACCAAACATCGTTGGTTTTGACAATTTTGGTTTGACAAGCGTATAAACACATATATAGGCATGTGAGAGATGTTGGGACTATTCAATTCATTGCCAAAATCAATCATAATGACAAATTTTGATAGATTATAGGTGGTCAAATAGTCTAAGTCAACACGTGTCAGCCTAGAAAATGGTCATACTATAGTCAACCCAGGCACAACATGGCACGTTGGCTTGTGGGCCATGCTAGCATGACTCATTTGCTCGTGCCATGATTAGGCTGACACCTTAGTCCATGGGCCGGCACATCACAAGTCAAGCATGAGCACGACTCAATTGGCCCATCTATTTTTCTTACAATTTTTCTATTTTTCCCATATAATCCTCATATTTTCCTTAATTTTTTCATTTCTCCCGTATATTTTCTATTTTCCCTCATTTTTCCATTTCCTTCTATTTTAATCTATTTTTCCGTTCATTATTCCTTTTTTCTTTTTTTCTACCTCAAATTTTAGATTTTAATGTGACATAGGTACTAGTGGGCCAGCCATGACCCCACATGCCGCAAAAATAGCTGTGCTGGCCTAACATGGCATGGCATCTCCTTGAGTCGTACTTGGGCTAAGGCCTTAGTACATGGGCTAACATGTATGACCCGCTACAGTGTCGTGGCCAATAGACTATGTCATAGCGAATCATGTTGTTAGTGGGCCCATGCTATATTGGGCCAGAGTGTCTATTTGGCCAGGTCAAGGCAACAAACTAAACAAAACTTTACCATCACAACCTTATTAACATTTAGTAATTAGTAATTCTATAAACTTCTACTAACAAAACTATACCAAAATCTGATAGCATAAGATTCAAACCAAAACACCACCTCCACATCTTGATCTTACATAAAAAAAATGTATTGCTAAATTTTAGCTTTACCAACTAATGGTATGGTTTATTTTGGCAATGAATTGAACAAGTTTGTTATTAAAGGGCAAAAAAGCCATGGTGCATCGAATAGTTCCATGGGACGATACAACATTTCTCATTTGCGCATCTATTTTCACGGTACATGATCACACGACTCTGCCTCTCTCTACTCCAAACATGGACCGACTCTATCATCGTGCTCTTTTCCACCCTATCTCTCAAGTTCTCACAAATCGCCGCTACCATAGCCTCACTCCTTTGATCCCTCTTCTTTTTTCTAGCGGCTCATCGCTAGTAAAGGGTGGAAAAGGGGTTGAACATCCCCTCTCGCCTAGTAGTATTAATATTAATCGAGTTTTCTTATTAGGTCGGGCCCTCCTAGTAGATTAGGTTCTTTCTATTGTCTTCTACCTTTTTGGTGAGCGAGGTGGTCATCGGCGTCAACACTCCTCATCCTAGTATGGTGGTGAGTGCCGGAGGTTGGTCACTACATCACTAGTTTTCTGCTTCTAACCGCTGGCTGGGATACCTACAAATTTAGGCAAAAAAATATTATGCTGGCCTTCTTTGATTTCTTCGGCAAGCTCTATCTAATGAAGATGGTCTTCTTCTTAATCTTCGATGATGATCAACCACAAGACGGTTGAAGGTTTCAAGATTTGCTAAGGTGATCTCAACCTCTCATGCATGGAAGCCCCAAACAGGTATGCGCCTTAATTTCTTTTGTAGCTTGCTATGTTTCTCTGGCTATCCTTGTCACTGGTATGGATGGGGTTGACTTCTTTGAATATCGATTCTCTCAAAACCTTCAATGAAAACCTTATTTGGTGTGGCTGAATTTGCTCACTGTCCTCATATATATAAGGCCTGTTAGGGTTTATATGATGATGCTACTTTATGCAGCTCAATTGGATTCAATCTCTCCCAACATCGGGCTTTAGAGTTTTGATGTAGATGTTGAGGGATACTTAATTTCTTTTTTCTATTCTTTTTAAGTTTTTTTCTATAAACTAAAGTATAACTTGCCCTTTGTTGAGATGTTTATTTGTAAAACTGGATATGTCCCTTTACTCTAACACTTACTTCTGAACTTTTTAATTAAATAAATACACGAGTCTTAAAAAACAAACTCTATCATCGTGTACAGTGTAGAACCTCCCAGACCTAGAGACCGTTCGAAAAGCGCGCGCCCGTACGGGCCCACCGACGAGCCGTGTCGCGTCCTGGTAGGTTGGGCCTCTCCCATCACGCGAACCGGCACCCTCCCGACCCTTCCAGAATCCTCCGATCCGACGGCCAGGATTCGCCCGCGCACGAACATTCTAGACCTCGCCACCTCCGCCATAAAACCTCCCCCCTCTCTACCGTCTCCCCCGCTTAGTCTCGCAAGAGAAAAGGAGTGAAATCCCTACGCAGCAACAGCAAGCAAACCAAGCCAAGAGCGCGTTTGCTATCCGCTTTCGATTCCGCGAGGTTTTTGGTGAGGAGTAGGGGGAGATGGCCAAGGGGGAGGGGCCGGCGATCGGGATCGACCTCGGGACGACCTACTCGTGCGTCGGCGTGTGGCAGCACGACCGCGTGGAGATCATCGCCAATGACCAAGGGAACCGGACCACGCCATCGTATGTCGCCTTCACCGACACCGAGCGGCTCATTGGCGACGCCGCCAAGAACCAGGTCGCCATGAACCCCACCAACACCGTCTTCGGTACGTCACTCGCAACACCCTGCTTCCTCCTTTTTTTTTCTCCCTATATGCGCGGATTTGACTGAAAACAGCATGATGTGCCCTGTGCCCTGTAGTTTTAGATGTTGCAAGTATGTTAGATCGATGAGAATATATTCTACGAGTACGTTCTAGTGCACCCCATGTTCTAGGTGGTACATGCGCTGCGGTTATTCTGTTTCGGTATTCTGCATGAGTAGGAGTAAATATTCGAAGGTTGGATCTAGTCGGGAAGTTGTCTGATCTTCTAACATCCATCGAATCAGTTGTGTATTTTGTTCGTATACATATGCAAGTTTTAAAATCATGCCAGTGCCTGTGATTAGATTGGTCAGAAATTTAGAATAGATTATGTGATTTGTTTACGAATAGCTGAAAGATGAGCATATGCTCAGAATAATGGTAGTGCACGTCTCAAATGAGTTAGGAGTATGTTAGTTCCTGTGATTTTACTTGTTCATTGCATCTAAGTACCTGAAACTACATAGAACTATTCGAATTCTGACATGTTGTTAGGTCCTTCAAAATACTAACAATTTTTAGGCCAATCTCAATTATGCTTTATCTTTGCGAAGATGATGCACTGCTCTGTAGAACTTTTAGAGATGCCAGTTAAACAGATGGAGATTATGCTGCTGCTTAGATTTACTGTATAGAATTGGAGCAATCAAACTCACTGAGGTTGCTTTTTGTCAATGCAGATGCGAAGCGGTTGATCGGTAGGAGGTTCTCCGACCCGTCCGTGCAGAGTGACATGAAGCTATGGCCGTTCAAGGTCGTGGCTGGCCCCGGCGACAAGCCGATGATCGTCGTCCAGTACAAGGGCGAGGAGAAGCAGTTCGCGGCAGAGGAGATCTCCTCCATGGTGCTGATCAAGATGAGGGAGATCGCCGAGGCCTACCTCGGTTCCACCATCAAGAACGCCGTGGTCACCGTCCCGGCCTACTTCAACGACTCGCAAAGGCAGGCCACCAAGGACGCCGGCGTCATCGCCGGCCTCAACGTGATGCGCATCATCAACGAGCCCACCGCCGCTGCCATCGCGTACGGCCTCGACAAGAAGGCGACCAGCAGCGGCGAGAAGAACGTGCTCATCTTTGACCTCGGCGGCGGCACCTTCGATGTGTCGCTGCTCACCATCGAGGAGGGCATCTTCGAGGTCAAGGCCACCGCCGGTGACACCCACCTCGGCGGCGAGGACTTCGACAACCGCATGGTGAACCACTTCGTGCAGGAGTTCAAGCGCAAGAACAAGAAGGACATCAGCGGCAACCCCCGCGCCCTGCGGCGGCTCCGGACGGCGTGCGAACGCGCCAAGCGCACGCTGTCGTCGACGGCGCAGACCACCATCGAGATCGATTCGCTGTACGAGGGCATCGACTTCTACACTACGATCACCAGGGCCCGGTTCGAGGAGCTCAACATGGACCTGTTCCGCAAGTGCATGGAACCCGTGGAGAAGTGCCTCCGCGACGCCAAGATGGACAAGAGCAGCGTGCACGACGTCGTGCTCGTTGGCGGCTCCACCCGTATCCCCAAGGTGCAGCAGCTGCTTCAGGACTTCTTCAACGGCAAGGAGCTCTGCAAGAGCATCAACCCCGACGAGGCCGTGGCGTACGGCGCCGCCGTCCAGGCCGCCATTCTGAGCGGCGAGGGCAACGAGAAGGTGCAGGACCTGCTCCTGCTCGACGTCACGCCGCTGTCCCTCGGCCTCGAGACCGCTGGCGGAGTCATGACCGTGCTCATCCCGAGGAACACCACCATCCCGACCAAGAAGGAGCAGGTCTTCTCCACCTACTCCGACAATCAGCCCGGCGTCTTGATCCAGGTGTACGAGGGTGAGCGCACCAGGACCAAGGACAACAACCTCCTAGGCAAGTTCGAGCTCTCTGGCATCCCGCCGGCGCCGCGTGGCGTGCCCCAGATCAATGTCTGCTTCGACATCGACGCCAACGGCATCCTGAACGTGTCGGCGGAGGACAAGACGACGGGGCAGAAGAACAAGATCACCATCACCAACGACAAGGGGCGGCTGAGCAAGGAGGAGATCGAGAAGATGGTGCAAGAGGCGGAGAAGTACAAGGCGGAGGACGAGGAGCACAAGAAGAAGGTGGACGCCAAGAACGCGCTGGAGAACTACGCCTACAACATGCGCAACACCATGAAGGACGAGAAGATCGCCTCCAAACTCGCCGCCGACGACAAGAAGAAGATCGAGGACGCCATCGACGGCGCCATCAGCTGGCTGGACAGCAACCAGCTCTCGGAGGCCGACGAGTTCGAGGACAAGATGAAGGAGCTGGAGGGCATCTGCAACCCTATCATCGCCAAGATGTACCAGGGAGCCAGCGCTGACATGGGCGGAGGTATGGACGAGGACGCGCCGGCGGGCGGCAGCGGCGCAGGCCCCAAGATCGAGGAGGTCGACTAAACAGCTCCATGGTTGCCTCTCGATGTTATTTCTCGTCGTTACTTCTGGTAGAAATTCGGTGAGAGTTGTGGGAAGGAACGCTATGGTTTACCTGTGGTTTGAAACTTTGATCTGAGCAGCTTGTGAATGTGGCGATGCGTTCGTAATTATTGTCAGTAAATCTGTTTCGCTCTGTTTTATTTGTGCAACGCTCGACTCTGAAGCAACGGGTTCTCTCCTTCGATAGCTTGATGTCGCTGTAGGAGCTATCAATTCTTTTTCTGCCCAGTTTTCAGCACGAACAAGCCAGTGTAAATCGTGCAGATGTTAATTACTGTAATTCATAAGCACTTCATATGGGCTTCTTATTTGTAGTTTAGTACTAAGCGATTCATAATATACTAGACTTCTTATTAGTACTAAGAAATTGGTAGACGAGAGAGCTCAAAAGTCCTGAACGGTGAGTCTTCGTACGGTGAGTTCTCGAGATTAAACTCAATTTATAGCTTCTAAGGCATCGTCAGACGGAACCACAGAGGCAGAATGTTTTGTAAAACCCAGAAAACAGTATCATTTATTAGGCTAATGTATTTAATAAATGCAATAGGTATTTTAGCACCGTACACTAAGCTGCATTTTAGGTTATCATTGGTTTGATCATTTGTGCGTATATTAATTGGTTAGCGTGTCAGATTATATATTTCTTTTGCAATAGATACTCTAGATTTCTTGAAGCATTCTGCTATAAAGCATTAGATTCCTTAATAAATTGTAATACGAGACTTTTGCATTACGGATGCCTGCCACAGAACCTAGTATTGTTTTTTCTGAAATTTACTCATTTTCACTCTTCATGGATGCTCACTAGTTACTGGACAAATTCTCGTGAACCCCAAAGAACTGAATGTTGTCATAGCGACCAACATAATCTAAATAAATAAACAAATCGACCAACGTAATCTGAATAAATCGACAAATCAAGCAGGAAACAGCCAACTAGGGATGAATGTGCACCGATACGGCCAGGCCGAATGAGGAAGCAAAATAGGAAACAGCTAACAAGGGACGAACGGATACATTGGAGTACAATCATTAACCTTCTTATGCCTGATACAATCGAGGATCAGCACTTCCTAGATTTAACCTATGCTTACGCGGCGAGCACATCCAAGAAAGAGTAATCGCGGAAATAAAGATTGGATCCTATACGACGCAGCAAGCTAATGGTAATCTAGATCACCATTCATGGTGCTCTCGGCGCAATCAGTACCAGC
This sequence comes from Oryza coarctata, assembly GCA_030770085.1. NCBI lineage: Eukaryota > Viridiplantae > Streptophyta > Magnoliopsida > Poales > Poaceae > Oryza > Oryza coarctata. Next base: position 16,583,402 of record CM061471.1, read on the forward strand.
GGCAAAAGTAACTAATAAAGAAGCAAATTTATCAAGGTGGCAAACCATGCATTGAAAGGATCAAAAACACAAGATAGGCAGTTTAACACAAAACTAACACCATGATGTTTAGCTGGATAATAGAGTGCCAAGTCTAGTAGGTTCTACAAGAGTAAACTCAACACAAGACTATATTGCCATCAACTTCATGAACTCGAGATACTCTATTTCTTCTTCTCTGTGTGAGCGTGACCACCACCAGACCTACATAGCACAAGAGAAAGTTTAGTTTAAATAGAATACAAAGCTAAAGAAAATATAATTCCATCAACAGTCAAAACCCATCAGCAGTGAGAAAATCATTCATATGTATGGATTTAAGTTTGTCAACTCTATACAAAAGTGACAGACACTACACTGTACACACACAAAAGTGATCCTTCACAAGCATATCTACTCCAAGCAATTATCTCCGATATGCCTTATCATCCATTCTTTGTTTAAAAGGCACGACAGGCCAAATTACGGTAAGTACCATTTATTATTTCCAGCGCAAAACAATAAATTTGAACATTTAAACAAAAAATACATTAAGGAACAGAATTAACATTGCCCATTTAAAAAAACCCACATACAAAGACACTAAACAATATAGAATAAATAAAACAAATGGCAGCACAGTTATGATAATAAACTGCAAAGTAACAATTAGAACTAAACAAGTTCAAACAATATTTATAGGCACAAATTCAATTGCAACAGACGACAATGTACCCAATAGTATAATAATCGGTAAACTCTAAGGCTAGAAGTTTACACACCTCATCTTCCTGAGGACACCGGCCATCTCCTCTCTCTTCTTCTTGGCCCTCTTGTGAGTGCCAAGCTTTCTCTTTGCCACCTTCAGTGCACGCTTGTCCTTGCCAACTTTGAGAAGCTCAGTGATACGCTTCTCATAGGGAGCAAATCCAGCAACCTCCCTGATCAAGTTTCTGACAAAAGTCACCCTCTTGGTGGATTTCTGCAATTAATGTGTTAAACAAGTTAAGTGCAAATGGAATAGGAAATACTGGCCACTAAACTGTAAAGCAGATAATATCAAGCAGGATCAAATCATCGAGTCAAAATACATCTAATGGAAAAACCACCAAGGATCAAGCAAAAATAGTGACCATAGGTTTATGTAGCACAAACAACGAAAATATTCACATTTCAATGAGGTTCTTCCACTAGATTGGATACCTCAGAGCAAATTCTGTTGATCAGCAAGTACGACTTGACACAGAACATGACAAACATTATTATCTTGTCAACTGTTAGACCAACGAACTAAAACCGCTCTTCTCATCATTTTACCGAATAATTATACACACATATGTAGACTACTTGCTGAAATGGAAAAAAAAAGCTTCCCACCAAGCCCCCAAACAGGCTAATGCTAAGCAAGAATAATACAAGGGAAAAAAACCCTACCACAGCCATTTCTAAATACATACTGGAGAAATACAAAACAATGAAATGCAAACTACATCAGTCACACGATCTCTGCAACATAACATAGCAGCCATGCAAAAAAATTCAACCTGCAACAGAATCTACGGAGAAAAATCGAAGCGACGCACTAAAGCCACACAGATCAACCACGGATAGCATCACCACGGCAGTTCTTTGGGCTAAACAGCTCGTGCTATGGTATCAAGCGCTTACCCCCTTGCGATCGGACGGACGCGGCGGCAGCTCGCGCTTGGTGACGACGTGGCCCTTGTTGATGCCCACGAAGAGCCCGGACTTTGGCTGCGACGGCGCCATCGGCGAACCCTTTTCCTGCACAAACAAGCAGTGGGGAAACCTACGTTAAAGACGTCGAGAGATGAGGGGGGCAAGGGTTTCAGAACGGCGGCGTAGGTGAGTGGCGGCGGCGCGCTTACCTTACCTGGGAGAAGTGAACCGGCTGCACCTAGGGAGGAAACCCTAGCGGAGGAGCCCTCTTATATAGGCGGCACCGCGAGGAGTCACGGTGGCGAATGGGCTGGGCATGGGCCTTGATTATGGGCTTGTAGGCATGGGCTTTAGTTTTTTTTTCATTTTTTGGTAGAATAAGCTTACTTTACGCCCCTTACCTTTTGGTTGGGTTTCAATTACTTATCTCAACCATAAAACCGGTATAACATATCCGATATCCGATCCTAAGATAGCATAGAGCCCGGCTTTGGATGACACTGACATATTAATTAGGTCATTGTCCCACGTAGTGTCTATATAGTGCTTACATAGCAATCTAATGAGAGAAAATAAAAAATATATAATGAATCTTATATGTCAGTTAAACATAACATCTTTTTTTTCTTCTCTACCCCTCTCTTCTCCTTTTCCTGTTCTCCATTGACAATGGTCCTTGGCAAGCTCGAGCCCACTAGGACATCAGCGGAAAGACAGTAGTGGCACCCAACGGTGGGTGGCCAGCGAAGAAGCTTCTTGCTTGGATAGTGATGGGTAAAGAAGAAGAAGAAGCTAACCTCATCCTCTCCAAGGCCTGGCTCACCTAGGCCTTCTCATTCCAATTGTCATGGTGTGGTGTGGGGAGAAGGGAAAGAAGAAGGCAACGGTGAATAGATGTAGCGCTTCGTGTCTGGCTTGAGGCAGCTGGGTGGCAGTGCATTGCTGCTCCTTTGATTTGGTGATGCACAGGCTCAGTAGGGGCAGCGAAGCTCCTTTGTTCTAGTATAGGCGACAATGACATAAAAAGAATGTGGCGGAGATCCTTGGGTCAGGGAAGGGCGACGGGTTGCTCATTCACGAGATCTAGATAGCGAACAACAGGGAAGGCAGCTCATTGTCGGTGCTCCTCGCTGATGTCCTCAAATGGTTGGAGCTTGTCCCTCCCTACAGCAAATCTTCTTGGTCCCCCTTCCCACGACGAAGCTTCCCTGAACTTCAATCAGCTAGAGCATTTGCCGCCAACCCAAAACCACCTCATCGCCTAGCCTTGACCTTAGCACAAGCATCACTGTTGCCAGCGTATTATCGGAGGACCACTGATCTTTCCTCATCGACACGCTGGGTCGGGCTGTCATTCGTGGGTGAGACATGGTGTACGCTAGCTGTTTATAATCCAGTACAATTATGGCACCGGCTTGGCCCTGTACACCACGTGACCACCCATACGGAAATACCCGCACGTACCTGATAGTCGTGCAGTCGTACTTGCCGAGTTGCGATGGCTTCCCAACTGAACCAAACAGCCAAGCAGCTAGCGTACATATGCACGTATCTATGTACATATGTTTTGACTTCTGTTTGAGAGACGCGTATCAGAGTCACATCCTGCATTGGCATGGCATGCAGTGCTATGTCAACTGTACCTCGGATCGATTTGTACGAGAGAAATAACCTAGCACACGTGACGAAACAGTGCTGAACAAAAGAGTTACTGTTGTGCATTTAATAGAGCGATCCATTCTTTTTATAAAATATTTATAAAATATTGATTTAGTTAATTTATCCATCGAAATAACTGGTCAACCTTAAATATGTTAGAAAGCTAGATTTGTAAAATATTGACTAAGTCTATAAAAAGAATCAAATCACAAAAATTTCAAGAAAGACTTTGGTCTTTTTGTATTTTAATATCTTGGATTTTTACTCTAAGATGTTTACTCGTTTTTCATCAAAAGACAAAAGTAAATATAAAAAATTAGAGAAAGAAAAAAAAACTCACACCACAAATAGATGGACAATATCTAAAATTTAAATTGTGAAATTTAAATTATGAAATTTAAATATAGAATTAAACTGTGGAATTTAAACTGAAACGAGAAAATTAATTATAAAATAAACATTATTTCATTGAAATATGTCTATAAAGTTTTTTTTACAAAACATACAAAATCTAAAAATCTATAACTCTCCTAATTCCCTCTTATTTTTCTCACTTCAACTCTTCCTACAACTCTCAACTCTCACAAAAAGTTATCAAATATACAAAACATCTCCTTGCTTATGCTTCTAAAAGATCAAAGGTGGTTAGTTACCCTAAGACAATATTCTAATTGCCTTAGGGCAAAATCCTAATCTTCTAAAAATTTTCAGGCATCAGATTTAAAATTGAAATCACTGATTACGCTACGTCATCTGTCACACGGAGGACCATACGATCTAGCACATATTCGTAGAAAATCATGTTGCCATCACCAGCGCTAATCGGCTGCTGACGTGCGTCCTACGCGATCAAATCGTGTGTGGCCATGCTCTTGTGCGCTTATGCCCTATGCCTATTTGCTGTCGTACCGGGCCTACTTATCGGTCATTGTTGCCGTTCGCTCCATGCTTTGGTCGGTGCTCGCATGCATTGCTTCTCTAGGCCACTCTATGCATTGGGCCGATGCCTCTCATTTGCACGTGTGCCTACCATTGTGTTGGGCCGCTCAACGCTAGGCTAGCCTAGGTGTGCTTCTCGCGCACTTGCTGTCATGTTGGGTTGTCACACGTGTTGGGCTGCCTCACACGGGGCGTCGTCACCTAGGCCAATATGTTGCTAGGTTGATTCTCTGTTGGGTCTGCTCTGATTCACTGTTGGGTCGTCTTCGGATTTCCTTTTTCTTTTTCTAGTTCTATCCGATTTTTTTCATGAATGTTGGTGATTACTCACTTACTTGACCTTGTGAATCCTGTTATGAAAACTTTTTTCACACTGTGTCCGTTCACTGTGTAACATATTATATTTAATCTTATCAGTAGTCAGCATCATTGATCATTCCGTACCTCAACTCCTTTATGAGTCTAGTCCTAATATACCGTTGATTAAGTTTGATCTTAAAAAAATTACATACATACAGATAAAACTATTTAAAAACAGATATCGTAACTTGATTTACATTAGTTGTACATAATCACACTTAACAGCTATCAGGACTCTAGACAAAATTTTAAATAGAATTACAATTTGATTATCAATTTTATATCACAGATATTAAAAACAACACATGGTTTTATAAGGACTGGGCAGTGGTAACTGCAGCATAGTCTTCTTGTCTGGAAAAAGAGAACGAACATAACATGACCTGTACACCAATGTTCAATTCAACAATCTCAACGGTCAGAATGGTCATGGAAACCTCCAGTATAACAGACTCAAGGCTCCTTTTAGAACATATGGATTTTGCTGGATTTTTATATGATTAGTCAACTACTGCTGGAATTCTCTAAAATTCCCCGTTCCTAAGGAGGCCTCCTACGTGCAGTGATATCACTGCGAGAACTCGTTGGCAAAAGAAAAAGGTCGGAACTGTATACCTTGCCATTTTCTCATTACCGATCTATGTAAAAATTCTGCAAAGTTTCCTCGATTTGTTCGTATTTGCTCATCAGATTAAGCTTTTGGATTGAAGCTTGCAACTCAATGTGATATCAAGACCAGAGTTCTCAATTTTGAATGTTGGCAAACACATAATTAAATAAAAAATGTACTAACCGATAATTAATTACAGTCGAACTTGAGGGAACCTCCACGTGAGGAGTGTGTTCACGCCGAGATACCTCGCACGTCCCGGCGCGAACACACCGAACGCTTGGGAGGTCTGCTTAGCTCCAATACAGACCGATCGGCTTCTCTCCGTGGCTCGAGGTACACGCGCTAGGGGCCATAGGGTTCGATCGGATTTGGCGTGACGGTATGGGTGCGGGCGTGCCAATCAATGACAAGGAAGTGAGACGAGCAGGTCCGTCGGACGGTGGGCCAATACAGGCGCTCGCTATCGGTAGCTGCCGATATGATCGGGATGGCCATCGGTCGCGCCCGAAAGGTCCTTCGCGATCGGCTATTTGCCGATAGGAATCAAAAAACTCTTTGATTGGCTGAGAAGCCGATGTGGACAGGTGTCGATGAGAGATCGACTATAGAGCCAATGAAGGAATCGGAGTGTACTCAGAGGATAGCAAAGCGAACTGGATCCCTTTGGATAGCCGACAGAAGCCATAACAGTAGTTCATCGGCTAAAAAAATCGATAAAGACACATACGGACTGGTAAGAAATAGTATTAAAAGGCACGGGCTACAAAGTCGATACCGCTTATGACAGCACGAGACCCGTCGTCTACCGTGACAGCGTCATTAACACCGAACCTCGAAGATCGGACCTAACCGAGATAGTATGAGGCTGAGGCCAACAGCGATGATACGGAGGACGCCGGATTGACTGTGCTGAAGCAAAAATAGAAACGAAACCATCGGCTAGCTGAGCCAATGAGGGGACACCTCTTTGAAGGCGGGTGCGTATCGGCTGGGAGGCCGATGCGCTTAGCGTTACGTGTCAACGGACACCTCTAAAGGCTGATGCGTATCGGCCTAAGAGGTCGAATCTAACCGATACAGTATTAGACATAGTAAAACATATCGAGATAGTGGTGAGACTTATCCCTTTACCGGAGATCGAACTTAATCGATGCAGCCCCGCATCAAGAGCCAGAACCCGCCAGTAGAAACCTAGATGAACTAGGGTGGCGATGCGCCGAGAGATAGATTACATGTTTCCAGGAGGTCTATATTTATACCCTAGATTTACAGACAGTACGACGCATTTATAACCATCGGACGTTATTTCCTAATAAGAACAAAGGAAAGAAGTTAACTAACTAACTAAACCTACCTAATTAAATAAGCTTATAATTTACAAAGATAAAATACTCTGTCGTGGATTGCACGACTCCTTCGTAAACTTGATCTTATCTAGATAGCCTTCTAATCTAGAACCAAGTCTTCCTTCACTACCATTCGATCGGCTTTTTCTCTGTAGTCATCGAATATCTCTCAGCCAATCGGTTTTAGCACGGCTGTCCGTATTTTGATGTTAACAGAGTGCTGAATTACAAGTGAGATAAATGAATCATCCGCCTTTACTCATTAGCTAAGTTTTTGGGCAATATACATGGAACTCACTCAACTCAATAGACACGCCATAATTTGTTTTCCATTAATTGCCATGGGTTTTCGGGTTTCTGAACCCTAAGAACATAGTAGTAAATCGCCAGTAATGACACTAGGCACTGCTCATCGCCCGGTGCCTGAAAGCAGAGCACATACGAGGTTGGCACACGCCGGCAATGCGGGGCCCCAGCACGCATGCATATGCCTGCCCGCGAACCCTTGCAAGACTGCAAGACTGCAGGCATGTTTTCTCGCGCCACCACAAGACATTTGACGGCGAATGGGCCCAAACATCACCAGTTCACACTGAACCAAGAAGCATCTTGTCTTCACGGATGTTAGGCAAAGCCATATTCGCTGGTACGTACCACTACTAGCGTGGACTGACTATGTTAGGCCCCCTTGGACTACTTGGAACACATGGATTTAGGATCAAAATCGTCCAATGAAATTCATGCGTTGTAAATTTCTCTCACTAATAGAAGTTACACCCTGACAACAACAGCTGAAGAGTGCACACGTTTCACATGAAGATGCATGCCATTAGAAATTCAGAATATATAAGACTGTACCAGGGTTGCTTCTCAGCCGTCCAATCAGCTTCCCAGGTTGATCGGACAGCCAGTGATGGGCATCAGCCATCAGAAAAGAAGAGTAAGGCCTATTGTTTTGCACTATATATCAAAATTTAAACTTTAAATTTTAATTTTAATATTAATTTTAAGGTTTTTTTCATCGTAATTTTTTTAAACATTAACTTTTAAATTACTTATAAGGTATTGTCAGCGATTGGCGAACCGATGGGAGCCTCCTCTCATCGTTGGCTGGCTAGCTTGAGCTTGCGCCGGTGGAATTCCTTGCCGGGATCGTATGGTGACGTGGCAGGGCGTCAAGAAGCAGACGCAATAAGTGCCAGAAGGGCAAGGGAGGGCCAGCGCGACTACGCAAACAGAGAAAAGAGGCAGCGCTGACGCCGGCCTGACGGCTGCGGCGTCCCCTACCCAGCCAGCTCACCGCCATCCCACCCCCTTCCTCCTCTCCCCTCACCCCCAGTCAGTTCACCGCCTTCTTCCCCAACCCCATGCAAATCTTCCAAGCAAGATGGGGATGAGTAGCATCAGGCAGCAGCAATCTGGTTGTGATTTGGAACAAGATGGAATGAATTGGATCTTTACAGGATGGTACATTACTACCATTATTTCCCTTTTTCCAACATGAAGCAGCTAGTAAAAGCAAAAAGAAAAAGAAAGGGAAAAAATGCTGCTTTGCAGCTCAATCTGAATCCACTTCTTCTCAACCTTTCCCCCTCACCAGTGTACAGGTTATAACACAAAGGAAAAAAAGCAAAAGCTTTTTTCGAGCTCAACAGGGATGGTAATGGACAAGCAAACGACCGGATCTCATACCAGAGGTAGCAGTAGTGGTAGTAGTAGATACAACAATGCTATACACCACCGGCCAATTGTCGGTCTCGTCGTCGCCGCCGCCACCGCCGCCGCTGCCGTGTGGTTCGCTTCGCCGGCGGTGTCGCGCAGCGCGGGCGGCGACGATAGCTTTGTCGGCACGCCCACGGGTGATTCCGCGGGCAGCGTGGCCGGCAGGGGCGCCGAGGCGACGGTGACGATGGCGGAATCGCTACGGCTGAACATTTCCTTTGGGAGGAGCACCTTGGAGACGGCGAACACGGCGACGGGGTTCTGGTCGAACACCGTGCGGGTGATGGTCGCCTGGACCACGCCGGTGTCGATGGCGACGGAGCCGTTTGCGCGGGTGATGTTGAGGGTGAAGCGGCCGGCCTGGGTGAACTCGGTGGCGAGCGTGGGCTGGACGGGATTCACGATGGACTCGAGGGAGCCGAGGGGGTAGTAGGAATGGAGGACGTGGAAGCGAAGCACGACGACCTTGCGCTCGGCGGGGAGGGACTGGAGGCGGTCGCCGGCGGGGAGGCCGGCGAAGGCGTCGTCGGTGGGGACGAACACCGTGATGCCGGCGCCGCGCTCGTCGGCCTCGAACTCGTCCGCCACCCCGGAGGCCTCCAGCATGGATGCCGCCACGTTGAAGGCTCGCGCGTCGGCGAGCACTTTGGTGATGTTGACGGCGGCGGGGGGCCGCGACTCTGACGCCGCGAGGTCGAAGCCCGACGGCACGATGAGGCCGTCCACGGCGAGCACGCTCAGGTTGTACGGCACAGCGGTGATGGCGCCCAGCACGGTGGCGTTCGACCCCGGGAACGGCGCCGGCGAGCGGACGATGACCAGGGACGACCCCGCGGCGGTGACGTTGATGGCGCCGAGGTCGGCGGGGGCGCGGCCGGTGGTCTGGAACAGTGTGGTGACCAGCTTCCCGGAAGCCGGCAAACGGCGGAGGTCAGCGGGGGCAAGGTACTCGAGGAGGACGTGGTAGCGCAGGACGTCGGCCAGGTCAGCGCCGGACGCCGCGGCGTACGCCGACGGCGACTGCGGGAGGTTGCCGTTCGGCACGGCCAGCAGCGTAAGGGACGCCCGCCCGGCGAGCTCCCCGGCCACCGGGCTGGACGAGAGCAGCCGCGCGAAGCCGGCGAGGTCCGGGAACGCCGCGAGCACCGCCGCCACATCCACCCCGAACGCGGCAGGCAGTGGCTGGAGCGCCGCGGCAAGCAGCGCGGCCACCGCCGCGAGGACGACGCGGGAGGCGGCGGCGGGAGGAGGGATCAATCGTCCCCGCATCTTGCCGCCACAGTGGGGGAGCTGAGCTCACTCTACTGACCGACTCGGGAAGAGTCGGGGAGGGGAGTGAGGTGACGGTGAGCTCGTGTTGGGGGATGGGGGTGACCCAAGCCGAGCGGAAGGAATATTTTATTTTTGGTTATAATTTTTCACGAAGAAAAAAATCCCTATGTTTTCCATTTCGATTATTTTTTCTCTCGAATTTCAGTGCAAAGTTTTCGTGCCGCGCGTGTGCTTTGGGGAAATTAATGGCGTCGGGGCGTGGGTGGGTGGCTTGGCCTGTAGTAGCAACGACGAGCCAGCCAGATAGCCTCGATGCAGTTTTTTTTTGCGAAAAAGTTTGGTAATGACGGTGGGTCCAGGGCTGGGTGGGGCCCACTGACAGGTAGGCGTGTTAGTCGGATCGTTTTACTCGCTTCTGTATGAAAATGGTAGGCTCGCTGTTTGGTTTTACTAAATCCGGACATGGCCTGATCCTATTCAGGCATTCAGCAGTTCCATCTCCTTGGCCATCGGATGACATAGAGAGAAGAGAGCAAGAACTACTCTCCCTGCGTCATTTCTGGCTGGAGTAGAAAGGAGAATCTTGTGTGGGTCTGATTGGTGATTACATAACATGGGACTGGCACAAAAGTATGCAGGAAAAAATGATGCAAAAGTGCAGCTTTTCAGTAAATTGCTTTGTTCTCTTTGAAGAATGTGCTGAGGAAAGCAAACAATGGGAGTAACTATCATCCTTAGTCAGATTATGCCGCGCATTCTACGGGCAAGCAAGAATGACAAGACAGAAACAATCGTCTCCTATTTGCTGCTGCACTTGTGTTTCATGAAGAGCGGATTTCATCTCTTACCCACCATATCTTATGTAACGGGACATCAAACATCGAAGCCCAATAGAGGGGAGAAAAAATGGCAAGATACCTTCATTAAACTACCCAGGACCTACAGATCAGTACTTGCATGAGATCTAGACTAAATTGATTTGTAAAAGGCACATAGGAAAAATAGTTTTGGCCAATGATTTTTGTTCTTTTTAATGCAGGTTTCAGTTGTTTGTCTGCAATAGAGAGATTTCTTTGGGGGAACGAACCAGAGCACGTGAAAGGCAAGATGAAAGGAAAACCTTTTTCTCGCGCGTAGCCTTGTGCATCATTCGGATAAGCCTGAGCACACTAGCACAACGACGCCATGTTGGGAATTACCTCCATGAACTATGCGCCTCCCCCAAAAATAGGATGCTGATAAGAAAGGACGATGAAAAGGGTTACTTTAAATCTGCCATTTTTAAGAAAAAAAGGAGAGCTAAATCAGACATGTTGAGCTCACTGGCAGGCAGACTGGCTTCATTTCGTCAAGCCTTGTCGTTTAATATGAACGAGTATTCGTCAGACCCAGATTCCCATTGGTCACCAACGGTCTTGCATGTGAGCTACCTTCAGACTTCAGTGACCAAAGCCTGCTGCTGGCACTGCCAAAGTTAAATGTTCGGTCCTACAACACAACTAAGTATTCAGGATATATACAAACAAGGAAGGAATGGTTTACCTTGTGAAAAGATGCACAGATGATAACCACTTGATCATTGGGGTAATCTTTCAGAACTCCTCATCACCAAGCAGATTGACAAGTATATGAAGTAAGATGATAGTATTTTTGGGTCAACATGAGAGAGAATCAAGTAGAGCCTCTTGCTATTTCAGTTGAAAATAGCGCAGTGTCAGACAAAGTTACAACAAGGGAGAAGACCTAGCTATAGAACACAGAAAAGGGGAAAAATGGTGGTAACAGCCATTATTGGAGCAATTTAGAAAAACCAAAAATCAAACACAAATACTTGTTGTCCATTCAAAATTTGTATAGTATCATACATTATATTGTTAACTAGCCACATGTACAAGGGTTAGTAATACATAAAACTGTTTGATATTTCACTGACTATGACTACAGCTCTAAGGTTGTCATATTTGTTTGTTAAATGTTAAAATGAGCAAATGTATTGTTAGTTCCTAGCTCTAGGATGGACTATGGTCCAAGGACAGAGAAAAAACTGTCATCGGGAAAGAATGCGTTAATGTAAAATGGTGTGGAAGGTAAGGCTAACTGAAGTAATGAACCAGAACCAGTTATACCATGAAGCCAGAAAGAATAAAGTTAGTCCATTGAAATGGCACTTGAGATACTATCTAGTTCGATTGGGTTTAGAATGTTCTGTTCTGTTCAAGCGGCACATGCAGTTTGGACAGGGAAAGGTGTATATGGATTCATTAGGCCTTTTCATTTCAACCCCCTTAGCATCACTGTGTGCTCTCATATTAAGCAAGTGTCGTTTCAATGATTTCCATCTGCAGAGAAACAGGAGAAATTTGACTATGAACACGAAGTTTATAGGGCAGCAAATGTTATACAGTTTGAAAAAACTACATAAAAGTAAATGCACAGCACAACATCATACCCGATATGTGGATTGTCAAATAGTATGGCTAGTCTTCTTTTGTCTGGCTTAATTGTCCTTGAATGCCCACCATACAAGTATCTCCTGTGACCCATAAGGAAATGAGGGAAATTTCCACCTTGTGTAGTCACAAAAGCATCGCTATGGACACAAACACTGTAGTCAATAGCAGCCATCCTCGAGGAGAAATTCTGGCAACCGCAAATCCTTTAAAGCAATGAATAGAACAAAACCTAGAACCACACAAAGAAAAGTTGCAGCTAATACTACAATACCTTAAATGGAGAAAGTTCCTCAGCAGATGCTAAAGTTTCTTTTGTCTGTAGGAGAGGAAACATTTCAAGAAGAGGAACCATGTTCTTTTCAGCTCTGTAAATTTTTCCAGAAGCCAAAAAAATTGCAGTATTATTGCTGAAACCCATTCCGCGGAGCATTAATCCAACCTAAAATTTGTAACATAAACAAGTAAATCTTCCTGACAAATCCTGCAGTGTTCCTAAATTAAATCTATGTTATGGGTGAAAAGAAGATCAGAAGAGCATGGGGCAGCAGAACGAGATTGAGAAAAAAGTTTTAAAACTCCACTACGGGCAGTATCTCTGCTATTAGGTACAGTAGTACCTCCAAAGGTGTGAGTGGACATTTTCCGTTCATTCTTATCACTCCTGGCCTTATTACACGTCCTTGCTTAGTAAACTTCCCTCTCCAACCAATTTCTCTGGCTGCATTCATTTCCTTCTTCTCCTCATCACCACCATCATAGACACAGCATGAGAAGGCAACCATATCCTGCAAGGAAACAGTTAGTGGATACCTCCGTTTTTTGCAATACTAAAGATAAGTTAAATCTTCTAGGAAAGAATCCAACCTCCTCAAAACGAAGATGCACTGTGATGTATTTCCCATTGCTCGCCATGCTTTTTTCTTTCATTCGAGAGACTAAGATCTCAGATAGACTCGCAATTGGGTTGGAAAATTTTAAAGCTTCAAAATTAGCCAAGCATCTCAACCGTTGAACAGCTGGAGGGGCATCAAATGACAGCCGATTCGCAAAGGGTGAAATCCTGATGAGCCTGTGCTTTATGTAAACAAACAGCATCAGGCAATTCCACAGAATAGAACACTGTTGTCTTGACTATGTATTTATGTAAACAGGGAAACAGTCCTTCGCTATTAACTCTTCAAATTTCATAATTTATTGGTCCATCTAGATGTAAGGAGAAGCATCAAGCTGTAACCAATTCAACATTCTTTAGAGTGGTGGCTAAAACTCCTATGGCTGATATCCAGATTCTGGAATCCCATTAGGATACATTTAATGAGATGGTTAAAGAGATGATACACAATATAGGTGAGTGAAAGTTGTTAATATTAGGATGCCCTACGCTAAATAATTATAGGTCAATACTGCATTGAGTAAAAATAGAATTATGTGGTGGTCACAGAAGCGTCTTCTCTCAGCAGGTTTAGTCCTTGATTCCCTGATTCTTCAACGGTTAGGGTTGATCTCCATCTCAACAAACCAGAATACCAACTGTTTCTCGAGTTGGTGGGTCAAGGCAATTAGAGGCTTGGGCAAGGATTCCAAAAACGGGTTCAATTCCCTCATTATCCTTGTGGGGTGGGAGATAAGCAGAGAAATGATCGTGTGTTTAATGGGGCTAGTCCTAATGTTATGACCGTCATTCAAGTGGTGGCAAATGAGTGTAATCTTTGGCGTATGGCCAGGGCTTCTAAGTTCAGCGAGTTCCTTACTAGGTCGCTTGCCCCGGTTGGGTAAGATTGGGTCATGTGAGTTTTTTTCTTTTTAGTGTAAGTGTTTGGGCGCGAATCGGTCCATCGTGTTCATCGATGAAGGTCCGATGCGATGTACTTAAACACGCGAAGGTCTAAAAGATCTACTTAACTCCAGTGCAAATCCTTAAGCTCCTTAACGTCTTCGGGATGTTGGGTTTAGGACATGCCAATCAATTTAACCTCTAATTGACAAAAAAGACAGATAGAGTTAGATCATTGAGCCAATCGACCGATACAGACTCCTGTTATCGACTGAATGTGCCGATAGAGTTGAGATAGTTATCAGCTGTGAGTCCGATACATTCTTGCTATCGGCTGGATGCCGATAGAGGCTGTAGCACTTATAGGTTGGCTAAAAGGCCAATAATAGTATAGGCAAATAATAAGGAATAAAATAAAGGACACATTGGCTGTAGAGCCAATAACGCTCTGAATAAAATATACAATAAGTAGTAAAGAGTGAAGTTCGGTCTTTCGAAGAGACGAGACCTAGCGATCCCTGATGACCATACCGTTAGAGCCAAACTTGATAGATCGAACCGAACCGAGATAGTATAATGCTAAGCCTAATGGCAATGAAACTACGGGAGCTAGATCGATCATGCCGACGGAAGGATCAGATAAACCCATTGGTTGCTATCGGCTGTGAGTCCGATGCGGATATATAAATAAATTCATCAGCTAGCTGAATCGATAGGAGGAACGCAACCCGCTAGATATTGATGCTAGCCCTATTAGACATAGCCTTGATAGATCGGATCTAACCGAGATAGTATAAGGCTGGATCTAACAGAACCAAATCGATTGCTAGCGGATTAATTGTTGAAGATATATGTATATCGATTGAAAAACCGATACGTTAGGCGTGAAGCTCAGTGTAAAGATAACTCATTGGCTAGCTGTTCCGATGAATCGTTGCGCAAAGACTTGCCACCGACTTAAGGCACAATCTATTATCAACAGTTTAAATGGTCGGATCTAATCGATACAGCATGAGACTGATGACAGTAAATGGAGCTTAATAAGTCGATAGATCCTATGCGAACATGATGTGATATATCTAATCGAACTAAGAGGTCGGACCTAACCGATACAATACGAGACTAATGACGGTAAAGAGAGCTCAATAAGCCGATAGATTCCACACGAATGTGATGTGATATATCCGATCGGATTAAGATGTTAAACTTAACCGATATAGTCTTAAACAGAGCAGATATACCAGGATAATGGTGAGACTTACCACTTCGCTAGAATTCGGACCTAATCGATACAGCCCTACATTGAGAGCCAGAACCTACCGGAAAAAGCCTAGATGGGTGACGATGTGCTAAGATTATATTGATTTGTAGAGATGATTTACAAGGTTCCAGGGAGTATATATTTATATTATGGGGTTACACAAATCCCACACAAATACGGGATAAAAATTCCTAATAATAAAAAGAATCTATCTTAGAGATAAAATAAAAAATAATTAACTTGCCTATTTATAAGACGTATTTTATAAAGATAAAAACCACCTTGCTGTAAATTTCACGATTTCTCGTTAGATACGGTCTTATCTAGATAAGTTTCCATCTTCAATTATTTGATTGACCTTTTCTATCTATCAATCGGCCTTTTTCTATAAATCGATCAGCTCTCCGATCCTTAACTGAATTTGTTTGCATGGCTTACCAAATTTTGATGTTAACATTAAGTAAGCTCTTATAAGTGTTTTGGCCCCCACCCGTTTGTTCTTCCTTCTTAATGAAATGACATGCATACTCATGCATATTCAAGGAAACAACTGATGTGATGTTGTATCAACCTAATATATATTTTAATGTCAAATACTGAATCAACTTTCTTTGGTGATTCCTTTTTAGCACTGTTTCTTAATGTTTTATACTTTTTTTATAGTACTCATATAATGAGGTTATGCTAACTACATCTAAGATTATAAACACTGGCATATGTGCATTAGTTGCATCATATGGAAGGGAAACAAAATGAAATCTACATGTTATGATAATACAAAAGGAGGATATAGGGAAAATCAGGTGCATATGTAAATTTAAGTCATTAAATAAATAACTGGATTGGTTTCTAGATCACCTTTCCTCAATCAACTTAGGAAGAACAGCATCTTTGTAGTATTGAATAGGGGACCAAGCCTTTATCTTGAAATTGAATACATTGCTAAGATTGTGACCAAATCGCTCCATTATAAAATCAGGCACCTTTTCAACTACTCGCACATCATTTTGTAGATGTTTTACAAAGTGATCCTTGTCATAAATATCACTGAATTTGCTGTATCAAAAAAGATATATCAGTAACTGTATTTTTTTTGTTACCATAAGCATCGATTTTTAATAATCATATATAATACTTTCTTCAGTCATATAGATCAACGTTTACTAGGTGTATAGAACAGTCGAATTCATTTCCAAAAAAAAGATTGTTAAAAAACTTGATGAGAATGCAACAGGTGACCCAAAGTTACATCCATTCAACAAACAAGTCAGCCAGTGTGTCTACTAGAATCGACTAGTCTCACACTTTTAGAACTTTATCAGTAGTACTGAGCATCATTCAGCCAGAATAACTTTTACTTGATATGACAGACAACTAAGAAACAACCATTACAAAATTTGGCCTTTTTATGTGATACTTGTACAGTCATGTACAAATCACTCCACATCTGCAAATTTGTATATGTGTTCTTAAGAATATGGAGACAGAGAATGGGAGAACATATCTTGTTGTTTACAGAACTAGTGCGGATGACAATGTAAGACAAGTTGACAACTATGCAAGCATGGATTTATGTTCTGTTAACACCTCCTCCATCCTTTGTTATGCATGCAATCATTATTTATTCTCTGCTATTAGAAGGTGATTAGTGTATACATTTAATTCACGAGAGGGTCCAACTCTGTCATGCCAGTCTTACTTGACATGAGATTTTCAGGTGATGCTAACTGCTAAGTCTAATAAGATAATACCTGGGATCCCTCCAAATACTATGGAAATGGAAGTTTGGGATAACAAGAGTGGCGTTCAAGAAACCAGCAATAGCAACTGCATTACATATCTGAAAACCAGCAAGAAGAACACAAGTGAAACGCGAGTGAGCACCTCAAGATAGACAAACAAAAGGCATGGAAGGAATGAACTGCTGAGGAAAAGCAATTACCGATGTCCTTTGTTGATTCAAACCACCATTTGCCTCAATATATATGTAGCCATTTGATTCAGGCAAACCTAATAAAAAAGTAACAAAAGATTGTTAGGTAGTAAGCCTGAAATACTGTCAGCATTCGATTGTGTAAAAAAGGCCCACATGGCATGAAAGTTGCAAAAACAAAAGGAGATATAATCATACGTTGAACATGTCCAAATGTATCTAAATTCTCAATAAGCTAACTCTTTGTACGTTACCCAATTACCCAATTATGTGACATCATAAGTGTAATATGTTTATGGAAAAACAACAAGTAAACTCACTTAAATTACATTTAAAACATTCCCAAAGGAAAAACAAGCAATTTTAAAAAAACAGGAACATGGGCAAACTTTAACATCTACTTTTTCTTGCTTTGTAAAGAAAAGTGAAGGTTAAGTCCAGTAAATGACATACTATTAGTAGCATTGTTTATGCAAGGTCGCCAGAGACTGCCTTTGTACCTCCACAGGGTTCCAAGCTAGAAAAATATCAGTACGAGTGAAACAAGCAAAGATGGAAATTGCACACAAGTAATTAAGAACTGATCATTGCTAAAGTTAAGTTGAAATAGAAAAGGAAAACATCTGCAAACACATGAATAGAATGTTACAACCAAAGAATGAAACACATGTTCTTGTACACCACTCCAACTAGCATGCTTTTTACTGAAAATACTTTGCATAAGTATTGTATCATAAGATGGATACAGAATACACACCCACTTAGTTCTAGTTTGATTCATCACTCAGTCATTTCATGATAGCTGATGAAGAGTACTCTACCCACTACGCAATTTAGAACAACTGGAAGGGTAGCAGAAAATAAACAATTTTCAGTCAGGCAATCCATGGCCTTGCAAGGGCTGAGAATTCTGTAGTGCAAGCTTAAGTCGTCCGTTTTCAGATTTGATATAACATTAGTTGTCCCTGACACCTCGCAACAACATAAATTTGCAAACGAGCAAACAAAATGTCAGAGATAGCAAAAACTAGCCAAAGGCATTGTATACTATCTCCGATTGATTATCTAGCACATAACTGAACACTGTCCACACCAAACCCATACGAACATTCTACAGAGCAGACACAACTAATCATCATAATGGTCAAACATTTGTGCCACATTGCAACTGAAATAAACACATACAGCAGTAAACTTGTAAGGAGGGGCCACTGACCGCGTCGGTGGAGTTGTCGGCGTCCATGTCAGCGCGGAGGCGCGCGTACAGCAGCGGGCTGCGGTACACCGAACCGGGCGCGGGGCGCGCGATGATCCGAGGCACGACGTCGAGCGGAATGGAACCCATGTACAGCAGCATGGCCGCAACGTATAGGAGAGGCGCGAAGAGGAACACCGCCTGCCTCCGGTGCAGCGCCGCGAGCACCGCCCTCGCCGCCCTCCTCGCGGCGCAGCCGCACCCGACCCCCGTCCACGCCGCCGCCGCCGCCGCCGCGGCTGAGGAAGAGCCCCTCGCCGACGCGGATCTCCCCTTCGCCGGCGTCCTCCTGCCGCTTCCGCCCCCGCCCCGCTGCAGGGACGGCGCGCCCGCTGCCCCGCCGAAGCTGCCGAGGCGGCTGTACGTCTGGCCCTGCATCGGGGTCCTCCCCCGAAGCTTCCGCGACGAACCGACCGGCAGGATCCCCCCTTGCCCGCACGCGATGCCGCGATCGCTCGCTCCCGCGGCGCGCAATGGAGGCGAAGGCGAGCGAGAGAGATGGGAGAGAGAGGAGGCGGCGGTGCGAGCTAGCGGGGAAGGAGGCGCGAGTCGAGTGCCCGGCACGTGACCGCCCGCGCGAGGCCCGAGGTGGCCTCCGCCGCGGCCGGTTACCAAGCGTCCAAGCCTACGGGCACGACTCGAGTTCGTAATCGTATTGGGCTTTAAATTTAAAAGAGGTTGAAATTTAAAATAATACGAAAAAATTTGTCGAAATATATTTTAATTGTACCTTTTTTTAGAGAGAGAGAGACATAAACTGTACCCATTCCGGTCGTTTCATACTAAATAGTTTCAACAAAAACGGGCGCGTTCAACGGCGAGGAATGGCCTCGCGTCTGCCAAAATTCACCAGGCACACATAGTCTCTAGAGCGATTTGGTGACACGATGAAAATGGAAGAAAAACACATCACGAGTCAACTACAGTGTGTGTTTCATGCGACTTTAGCCGGAGAAGCCGTGGCATTATTTGTTTGCGTCAGTAGATTGGGATAGCGACGGCCTGATCGCGACACTGGCAGTGATGAAGATGAAGGTAGCCATGAAAGGGAACAGTGTGCCCTACCGCTCAAGGATTTGTTGTTAGATCCATGGCAATGGACACAACTAAGTACGTTTTATTTTTTATTTTTTGTGATAAATGCTTGATCTATGTGTTTCCCTTGCTGTCAGGCATACATACCAGGAGAAAAGGATATATATGTCGTTTTTTCTGTCCATTCATGCATTCAATCTGCTTAACATGTCTGCAGGACTTGTCTGTATAAAAGCATCAATGGTTATGCAACGAGAGGCCAACAAGTAAATGCAAATCGAAGATTTTTCGTCCTGTCCAATCCAGTCAATTGTCAGTAGCAGTTTTAGAAGTTCTCGAGTCTGGTCTGGTGAACGTGCTTGCTGCTAACAAATAAATGTCGCCCTGTCCAGGACGGTAGCAAAATAGCTGAAGAGGAGTGAAGGACTAGTGTATTTTTCATTGCTAAAAGCTGTCTCCGTGCAATCACCGTAACAACTGGTTGCATATAAATAATGCCAAAGCTTTAGGTGATATATCATATCATATACTCCTACAATGAATGATCTTTTGAGCTGGTTCAATCAGGATGGTGGGTGCTTCCAATGGCTTTAATTACATCATCAAGGAAAAAATCTACCAAAGGCATGATAATTTGTAATCTGTGCTTATGTGGTCTGGAATCTGAAGAAAAGTTGAGCCACATTTCAAATATCAAGAGCTAAAAATTTTACATCCGCAAAATGGCTAGATGCCCGTCTAGCTCAGTCGGTAGAGCGCAAGGCTCTTAACCTTGTGGTCGTGGGTTCGAGCCCCACGGTGGGCGATGTTTTTAATTTGTTTTTTCTCTACGCCTCTCCTCATTGTGTTTTATGTTCAGAAATCACAACTACAGAAATTTTGGCAAGGGTTGCACTGTGAGTAAATACACTACAGCACGCAGCATTGGTGCTCAAATTAACGGAATGCAAAAACATTTCGCGGATTTACTGATCGAGACACCAAGACATATTCCATCAACTTCATTTTCCTGCTTCTCGTACAACGCAGGTAATGCAACAGGTCAGCAGAATGAACTAATCAAGTAAAAATGTGGATTCTCGGAGAAAATCTGCAACAAAGAGCTAGACTGGTGCTCGAATTCACCAAAACACGAAAACTGTTCAAGGATTCAATGCTCAAGGTACCAAGAAACATTCCACAAATTTCATTTCATGATTTCATTTCCTGCTGCTCGTGCAAGGCAACTGAAGTTAAATGGCGGTTTCTCAGAAAAAATCTGCAACAGAGCGGCAAACTCTAGTAGTACATCAGAAGCATCCCGACAATTAAAACTACATCCACAATTACACCCAAGGAATCATGGATGGTACACAAACTACAAATTACTTAAAGTCGGCAATACAGGGGGGAGATAACTTGATTCGGCGGCAGACCTGGCTGGTAATCACAAGTCAATGACCCACAACAATCTGGCTATTAATATGAACCAGCATCTTCAAAGCGGTAGAGTTCAGTGGCATTTCCATTCTGGTGATCATTTGAAGATTCCAGTCGCTGTTTTGCACAAAATATCTTGTATCTATTCGATGTGCGGCATAAATGAATTAGTTAAGAGTTTTATTTTAGTACATAAAAGAAGGGATGTGTCGACATGATAATGTGCCTAGAGAAAACAAGAGCAAAATGTTACCTGTTTTGATGATAGACCAATATTTCCCAAATCTGAAAGCTGTCAATCAAAATGTGTTAGAAGATGACCAATGTTCTCACTATCAGGATTGTCTGTTAGTAGTCTAGAAGTCTTACAGATTTAAATGGTCTGGGTGAATCTTCTCGAAGCTCAAGAATGTACTCTGCTCTCCTTTCACCAATTCCCTAACAAAGGGAAAAAAAAAGTAGTCAGAAAGAGCAGGCTGCTATATTAGACCCCAGATTATGATGAGAAGCAAGGAACATACTTTCAACTTTTGTAGCTCTTCCCTGCATTCACAAATAAACAGAATGAATAATCAGAAAGGGTGGAAGATATCAAATATGAGATATAATTCATCTATGTAAAGAAAGCAAGTGAATAGAGAACTTGTAGCACATACTTGTTTGCAGCATTTAAGAAATCAAGGTATTGCTGAATAAGAGATTCCTGTGTAAGACGGTTATTTGAAGATCAATTAGACCATAGCAGTTTGCTGGAGTAATACTCGTACATAGAACGGGGAGGGAAAGCATATAGACCTTCAGGCTAGAGCTCACTGCATTAAATTTATCAAGGGGTGTAGCACCTGCGACCTTCCCTATTATGTTGCACAATCCCATTGGAGTTCTCGGCTCCAACAACATCATGCAATTGCTATCATCAGTTGTCTGTTGCTTTTGAGGATCTATGTTTGAAGAAATGGGGGAAAGTGCCTTCCTATTCCTAAGAGATGATCCAGTTTTGTCCTCTTTGCATGGAGTTAATGAAGGGAGCACCACTGCACAACATACTGTACACCTTAGACTAGAATAAGAAATCACAGGTGGAAATCCAAAGTTCTGTTTGTAAATTGCAAGTAGCTTGTGTATGATTGCTGACAAGATCATTCTTACTGTCTATTTTTGCTTTCAGTTTCTGGGTTATTGACCTTAATACACACTGAAACCTCCGTTCACTATAAATATGCAACCTTTCTGCATGTCTAAAAAACACATACCCTTCTTTGTTGTATTTACTTCATCTTGCGTGCCCACTCTCTGCATGTTTTCAGCTGGAATATGGGCTGCTGAGTCAAAAAGCACCCTGTGCAACAGTGAATAGAATATAAAATAACCTCTTTATTTTTCTATCTGATTTATGTAAATCTAATGATTAGAGAGTAGAGACACTAACTTCTTGATTTTACCACCATCTTGACCCATTGCTTTACCTCTACCAGAAACCCTGACAGATGCTGATTGTTTCTTATGGCTCATGGATAAAGGAGTCTTGATTGCATTTGGGGAGAGAAGTCCATCCATTCTTTGTATGCTCTTCGTTTTCCCCTTGGATTCCAACCAAGCTCGCAATTTGGCTTCCATATCAACCTTATCTTTAGGAGTCTCTTGCTTGCTTGCTGAACTCATGCAGTTCACAACCTGGCGCGAACGCGCAGCCAAGCTTACTGTGTGGACTGCCTCCTGGTATTCCACGGGATTCTGAAACGAAAACAAAAAATAATCAGTATGTACCCTACGAGATGAGACTTCTAGAGAGTAAGTTTAAGGAAAGCTCACAAGGCATGCTATCATGACAGCACGGCTATTGCCTCCTAGAGAATCTTGTAGTATGCGGGTCAATTTACTCTCTCTGTACGGTATCCGTGGCTCTTTCTTGTTGAGAGCCGAGATGACATTAGACAATGCAAACAACGACTGGTTGATCTTAGCACTCTCTTGTAGCCGGATCCCCTCATTGCAAGTTCTCCGGTTGTCCTCATTACCTGGCAATGTGAAACCAATACAACATGGTTTTAAACAGGAAGGGTGAATCTTAAGCATATGCAACTTGTTCCAGCTTTCCAAGAGTCCTACCAGCCAAGTCGATGAGGTTAAGCTTCCCTTTGACAACATCAGTACTAACCCTTATCGATAGCACAGCATGGCTCCTACTTGAAACATCGTTTAGGCCTGTGTGGGCAACCTTTCTCCTCTGCACTCCTATAGAGTATATCTCGTGGAATTCCTCCAGAGATCGCACAGGCACCTTCAACCATGAAAAGACAAAAAGTAAGCACACCGCACAATCTATGCTGCATTTCAGCAAACACAACTAAGCATCATTAAGCCCCAGCGCATTACCCAGGCCAAGCCCTTTAGCTGTAAGTTGCCATTTTTGTCATCTAGCGCCATGATCTCTCTTGCCTTGGGCTCGAGCAAATCATAGCACCGCTCCATGTACACCTCATAGTATGAGATCTCCACAGAACACCATGTGCCGGTGCAGAGAGCCAACACGGTCGAAACTGCCAAGGGAATGAGCCCCGGCAAATCCTCCGTGCCCTGCGCAGCAACAGGTTCCGCTAATATCATCATGGGTTAATCATCATTGGAATAGGTTCAACTCCCCTGCAGCGGCATTTCATCAAACGCAATGCCGTCGTGAAAAAGTATGGGCACCTGCATCGTGTAGGTCTTGCCGCTGCCGGTCGCACCATAGGCGAAGACCGTCGCGTTGGTCTCCTCGAAGATACCCGGGATCACGGCGCTGACCTCCTGATCAAATATCTCGCAGACACGGCTCTCTTGGCCGAAGAAAGAGTCCAGCTTGTAGCACTCGTTCCGGCTGCGGAAGTGGTGAAGGATCATGAGAAAAAGCAAGAGGACGCCTCGCAGATCATCTGAATCATTACTAGTCGACGAACAACTCGCAACCAATTCTCAGGCAAACTAGAACAGTAGCAATCTTCCTGAACTAAGGCTGCAATTTTATGAAAGCGCTCAACAAGGGAGCTGTGAAATGGGGAATTCAATGTGATCCATACAGAGAAGAGGGGGTTGGTTGAGGCGAACCTGGTGTACTGGTCCTTGAGCTGGACAGTAACCTCGCCGCCGGGGTGACTTCCGAGGAGCCCGACGCACGGGGCCGCCGCAGAGATCGCCTCGGATGGGAGGAAGGGGCGCACCCGCAGCACGACGCGCACCGGCTGCGAGGCGGCGGTCGCCATCGAAGGATGGAGGAGGAGGAGTCTACCAGAGAGCGCGCGAGGGGGCGGACGAGGCGTTTGGGCTCTGCGTGTTGGTAAGCGTTCGTGCCTTCGTGGGGCGAGGCGGCGGGGGTGGAGGAGGAGGACGGCGACCGTTAGGAAGAAAGGAAGGAAAGCAGGCGGCCAGGCGGTTCGAATT
Source organism: Oryza coarctata (assembly GCA_030770085.1). NCBI lineage: Eukaryota > Viridiplantae > Streptophyta > Magnoliopsida > Poales > Poaceae > Oryza > Oryza coarctata. Next base: position 16,607,561 of record CM061471.1, read on the forward strand.
TTGAACACGGGAGGCGGTGCGGCCGCCGATGGACCACACCGGGGTGGAGCCAGGTGGAAATGGCTGCCGTAGTGCCGTGCTGCTGTTGCCGTTGATGCGTTGCCACCGTGATCTGGGCTGGATTGGATAGCTTTCCGGTCTCATCCAAATACTCCTCCTACCGATGACTGGGACAGGAAGGATTCCTGCTTAGATGGGCCGTCATCACGATTAGCCCAGCCCATCCAATCCATACAGTGATGCACCCGTATGTGAGTGCAAGTGAAACATTTCCGGCACAAACTCGAGCAGAAGTTCAGAACATATCCTTCTTTACTACTGCGTACTAAATACCTTATTTTTAATTTTTTTTTCAGAAAACACTTATTACGTGTATTGTAATTTTTTACATAACTATATTTATAAATCTATAGATTTTAATGGTCTAAGTTTTTGTAGAACCCTACCTTATTCAAATCTCATGTAAATTTAAGCATATCTACAACAATATTATCTAAAACATGGAAGAATTAAACCAACAATAATTAAAAATTCCATAATCACTTTATAAAATGAAAATATGTATTATACTATATTTGTTCTCTAGAGGTCTAAAAATTCATACATTAATTGAAGAAAAAAATTACACCATCAAATCTATAACAAATAGATTAATCAATATAGCTATATGAAAGTACAAGTGTATACTAGTGTATATAAAATATAGTTATATCTATGAAAAAAGTATAAATATAAGTTATATAGTAAATCTAATTTTACTTTTAAAATCTAGCACATCATAAAATTGTATGAAAAATATGCTACTTTTAAATAAATATATACTCAATATGTAAAAGGGTGGGGGTTTTGAAAACCTTAGAACTATAATATTTCATGTTATGTGTAAGAAGTGTTACAGTACACGTGATTTATCTGGAAATAGTATTTGTGGTTTTTATAGAAATTTGATCGTAACCACATGTGGTTTTCTGAATTTTACTTTAAGGAAAGAAGAAAAATTGCATCCTGCTGCTGGGTAGAGGTGACCAGGTATCTGTCAGTAAGCTGGCGAGTTACCTGAAAATCGAACTAAAATCTTTTTAAACGAAAAGTGAAAGCAAACGCTCGAGTCAAAAAGCTATCCCATAAAGCCTGGGACGAGTAATAATAGATCCCTGTACTAATGCCCGTACCCATCCACTCTCATCCTTCTCAATCATAGATCCTCCATTGATAAAAAGCTCCGTAGCCGTGGAAAGCTCAACCTTACCTCTGCGATGCTGACTTGCTGTGCCATCAAGCAAATTAACCTCTCAACAGCCTAGCTAATACTACTAAGTGCCCGTTCGAATGAGCGGGACGGTAAATTCCTTATTTTCTATTAACATGTCTTTTAAACGGGCTAAACGATAAATTACAGCCGAACAGTCAGCACGAGAACGATCTAAGGGCCTGTTGTTGTTGGTATAAGTGACTCAGATGAGATTTTCTATGGCACAGAAAAATTGATTAATTATCTCTTGAAAAATAAATTTATTTTATTTATTAAAAAACTTCCATATATAATTTTTTTCATGAAACACATCCGTAATAATTTTAAAAACATGCATACGAATAATGATAGAGTTGCTTACACAAGTTCCTCAATCAAACTGAGCATAAAGCTCGTTGGCTAGCTCGTCGCTTGGTCCAGAGCAGCAAGGCAGCGTGTGAAACGTTGGGCAAGTAAGGTCTCTCGCAATATACATGCCACCCATCTATCTATCTATACAGCAGCTGTACACGATATATAGAATATAATTAATCATTTTAATCACAGTTAAAACCCGCTAAAATTCTAATATACCACCGCGCGTAACATGACCAACGCCGTCCGCCACGACAACCGCTACCAAGGCTGTCACTGTGTTGAGCAGGCCCGCGCGCTGTCAGCCGATGGTCAACGACACCGCAGCAGTGCGGCGAAGACCGTGGCTGTGGCGACCACTACCGAGGCCGTCCGCCGCACTGAGCCGGCCGCAACCGACGCCGCTAAGGGCTACTCGTTTCCGCACCGCTGTTGACGCTCGGACGCCGTGTCTATCGGGAGACCGACGCCGCTGAGGGCTGCTCGCTTCCACACCGCTGTCGATGCCCGGATGCCACGCCTGCCGCCGATCCGATTCGATCTCCGGGCGCATCACCGACTGAGCTCCGCTCCGTCGTATCACTGACTCCATTGCCGCCCCGTCACCCGCTGACTCCGTTGATTGGTGCAATGCTGACCGAATCACCGCCCGTATTGCTCACTGCGATTTTATCACCGTACCGTTGCCAACTCTGTCGTCACCCCATCGCTAACTCCGCTCCGATCCTATCGTCATGCGCGTCGCTAACTTCGTCGACGGGCATATCGCTGATCGATTCGCTGTTCGCGTCATCGACTCCGTTGCTAAACCTAACGCCGACTGAATTGCCAACACGTCGTGTCGTTGACTATGTCACCGGGCGCATCACCTTCTGCGTCACTGACTCCGTCACTAGGGTGTCCCGCCGACATTGATGGTGAACACTGCCGAAGACCGCCGCGTGGAGAAGACTGCGCCTGACACTGCAACGTCCGCTACCAAGGCCGTCCTCCGCGCCGAGAAGGCCGAGGCTGACCACCGAGCCGATAAGGCTAACATCACCCACCGCACTGAGAAGACCACGGTCGACATCGCCGCGTCCGCTGTCGAGGCCGTTCGTAGCGCCACGAAGGCCTCAGCCGATGCCAACCGCCGCGCAGAGAAGGTCATGACCGATGCTGTCGACGCCGAGGTCGCCCACCACGCCATCGACGCCGAGGTCACCCACCGCACCGCCGTCTTGGATGAGTACGAAGCCACCGATAAATCTCTTTGGACATAGACCACCGCCATCATCAACGTCTATGACCTCATCCCCGTCATGCTCGACCATGCCGCCAACAACTACAGCAAGTAGCGTGGCTTGTTCCTCATCGTCGTTGGCAAATATGCCTTTCCTCACCACGTCTTTGAGTACAAGTCCTTTTCCTCGCACCCGGCATGGGTTCAGACGGATTGCACCATCCTGATATAGATCTATGGCACTTTCTAATGACCTGCAACAAACGCTAATGCTGCGACAGTTCTCTGCTCACGGTGCGTGTGCTTCCTCGTGGATGAGTTTCTTGGCTAGAAAGAGTTTCGTGCGCTCTTCTTGGAGACACAATTTTGTAACTTCCGCCAAAGGTGCCTTGAGCATCATCAACTACTGCCGTCGTCTTGAGTCGATGGCCACCTCCCTCACTGAGTTCGGCGACCCGATCAACGACCGACAGATGGTTCTAATGCTCCTCCGTGGCCTAAACGACCAGTTCCACTACATGCTGTTTATTCTCAAGATGTATCGCCTGTTCTCGACCTTTGTGGAGGCTCGGATACATCTCCTACTGGAGGAGGTAGAGATCAAAGCCCGGCCACCATCGCCACCCTCTGTTCTCATCAGCAGCACCCTGACCAGCGGCGCACGGGACTGCATCACCTTTACACCCGAGGGCACTTCCACCTCCCCCTAGGCGACCTTCTGGCGTCTCGTCTACACCCAACCCTTGCGCTGGTTGACAATGCAACGGTTGCCGGCGTGGCCATGGTGGTCATGGTGACCCCCCTGCACCTATTGGTGGCATGCCGCTAGCTCTGCACCCATCCTTCGCTCATCCGTGGATGGGTACCTTCCAGACGTGACCATATGACCGATCTGGCTATCCTCCGATGGCACCATTGGCTTTCACCACCGTGCCCAACTACGATAGTCACTTCGGCAGTATCCCTAGCAGTGGTGTCTATGGCGGCACCTATGACCCTCCCCAGTACAGCTCGTACTACGGGGAGCCTCGCCCTCACCACCAGTGCTGCCACCCTCGACCCTCCAAGGGCCCTCGCCTGCCTTCCAGGTCTCCTCGGCGGTGCCCTGGTCCACACCACCCAGGAACCCTATCCACGGTGGTTTGTGGAATCATGACTCCCTAGTGCACTTATTCAATACCATGACGCTCAACCAGCTGACACCCTCCTCTAAATGGTATACCGATTTAGGCGTCGGTTCTCATATGACCGTGGATGCTTGTAAACTCTCCACTATTTTCCCACCGTCATCATTCACTCCTTCATCTATCATTGTGGGTAATGAGACATCACTTCCTATCACTGTCACTGAATTATACACATTTTCTTTTCCATATCATAATCTTGTTCTCAATGATGTCTTGGTTTCTCGCAACATTATTAAGAATCTGATTTTCATTCGTTGTTTTACCATTAATAATAATTGTTTCATTGAGTTTGATCATTTTGGTCAAGGATTTGCACACTAAAAACGTGATTGCCAGGTGCAATAGCTCTGGGGATCTCTACCTGTTCTACCCACTCTCCACCAGCACATTCACATTTATCGCCGCACCCACTTCTCTTTGTCATCGTCGTCTTAGGCATCTTGGGCGTAAAGCTCTGTCCAAACTTATCAGTTACAGTATCATTTCCTGTCATAAGTATGATCTTGACCATATTTGTCATGCATGCTAACTTGATCGTCATGTCCATCTTTCGTTCAGAATATCTAGCTCTAGAGCTCTTTATACTTTTGATTTAATACATTGTGATCTTTGAACATCCTATTGTTAGTGTGTCTAGATATAAGTACTACTTTGTTATTTTTGATGATTGCTCACACTACATTTGGACATTTTCTCTTCACCTAAAATCCAAGACCTTTTATGCTCTTTCTCATTTTTTTGCTCATATTCACACGCAATTTGGCATCACCATCAAGAGTGTACAATGCGATAACGACCATAAATTTGATAGTTCCCAAGTCCGCACGTTCTTCCTCTCCCACAGTGTTGCAGTTCGTATGTCGTGTCCATATACCGCCCAACCAAATGGGACAACAGAATGTTTCCTTCGCACCATTAATAACATTATGTGTTCCCTTTTGTTTCAGACGAGTCTCCTTCCAGTGTACTAGGTTGAGGCCCTTTACACTGTGACCTACCTTGTGAACCGATTCCCCACTAAAACTCTCGCTTTCTCGACCACATACACCTCTCTCTATTCCACCCAGCGTTCCTATGTCCATCTTCGAGTTTTTTTTGGTATGCTTGCTATCCTAACATGTCCTCCATGGCACCCCACAAACTCGCTCCCTGCTTCTTCTTATGAGTTTTCCTTGGTTACTCCTCGAAACACAAGAGCTATCGGTGTCTTGAGCTTCAGTCAAACTGCATTCTCATCTCTCGCCATATCATTTTTGATGAATTTTTTCCTTTCTCTGACATGTCCACCACGCCCATGGCACCTTTTGCCCTAGATTTTTTGACTGATGAACATGGTTTTACCACTCCACTCCCTAGAGCCCGTCTTATGCGTGTAGGTCCTTCATCGATCACCTAGTTGCTCCGGGGTCAGTGCCTCCGCATGCTGGGCCCAGCCCTGTGCCCGTCCATGGGCTCATTGTTGCACCCAAGAATGCCTTTGTACCACCCTCCCCAAGGTCGTGGTAGCCAGAGCCACCGTCATCCGGGCCCTTCGTACCACCTGGCGCTGCTGCCCTTGTGCATCCAGCACAGGCCGCTGCCAGTAGCGCTGTCACCTTGTCCTTACGACACTCGCCTGTATTGATGGTGCCGTTGCCCTTGTTGCTCCCACACAGGATGTTGCCAGCGACACCAGCTATATCAGTGCTACTAGACCAATCTCCATCATCCCGGTCATCAATGTGTACTCCATGAACATGGGCGGCAAAGCTAGAATCATGCAGCCTATGGATCGTCTCAACCTCCACGCTGTGCTCATGTTGCCCTTGCCACGCTCTGTTTGTGATGCTTTATCAGACCCCAATTGGTACTCTACTATGCAAGCTGAGTATGATGCACTTCTCGCCAATGACATTTGGAGCCTTGTTCCTCGGCCTCCTAGCATCAATCAAGTGACCGACAAGTATATTTATCGTCACAAGCTACTCACAGATGTTTCGCTTGATCGCTACAAGGCTCTCTGGGTTCTGCGGGGTTTTACACAGCTACCGGGTGTTGATTATAATGAGACCTTCAGTCCAGTGGTCAAGCCAGTAACAGTTTGGGTGGTTTTATCTTTGGCTCTATATCAAAATTGGCATATTCATTAGCTGTATGTTAAGAATGCGTTCTTACATGGCACTCTGATAGAGATGGTCTACTGTGTACAACCCTCTGGTTTTGTCGACTCATCACAACCAGATTTTATCTGTCGACTCAATAAGTATCTCTATGGTCTGAAGCAGGCTCCCCATGCTTAGCACAACAGGTTCGCCGCTCACCTCCTATCCCTCGGTTTTGTTGAGGCCAAGTTAGATACTTCGTTATTTACATATTATTGGAGATTCGACACTACCTATCTGCTGCTCTATGTGGATGACATTTTTCTTATTGCCTCGTCAACTGTGCTTCTCCAACACATTATTGCCGCTCTTCAGCGTGAATTTGCTATGATAGATATGGACCAGCTTTATTATTTTCTAGGCATCTCCGTCACGCATTGCGATGATACCTTATTCCTTTCTTAGCACCAATATACTTTGGATATTTTGGAGCGCGCCGGAATAAGTGCTTGCAAGCCTTGCAGCACCCCTATCGATCTACACTCCAAATTATTTGCGGACAATCCTCCAGTTGTTAACTCCACATAGTACCATAGCTTGGCTGGTGTACTATAGTACCTAACATTCACTCATCCAGACATTGCTTATGTTATTCAGCAAATTTGCCTCTATATGTATGATCCTCGCGAGTCACACCTTGTTGCTCTTAAGTGGATACGATGCTACTTACAGGGTACTCTTTCTCTTGGCTTGACTCTACGCTGCTCTCCACCTGCTGAGCTTGTTGTTTACACTGATACTGACTAGGCCGGCTGTTCTGACACTCATCGATCGACTTTTGGTTATGCAGTGTTTTTTGGGATAATTTGATGTCCTGGTTCTCTAAGTGTCAGTATACAGTCTACTTATCGAGTGTAGAGGCTGAAAATTGAGTTGTGGCCAATGATATTGCTGAAACTACTTGGCTATACTAACTACTTATAGAGCTTCGTCACCCACTTTATTGTGCCACCTTGATTTACTGTAACAATATTAGTGTTGTTTATCTCTCTAGCAACTCAGTCCAATATCAGCGCATAAAGCATGTTGAGATTGATCTCTATTTTATTTGAGAGCGAGTCGTCTTCGGTCACATTCGAGTACTTTATGTTCCTACGATATCCCAATACACTAACATCTTTACTAATAGCCTTCTTACCTTTGTATTAGTTTCGATTTAGCCTGAATATTCACCGAGCTCTCGATTAAACTGTAGGAGAGTATTAAAATAATATAATTATACTAAGTAGGTTTAAAGTTAACTTTTATACCACCTAACTGTCTATACAATATGAAATATAATCAATTGTTTCCATCACTACGTTATATCATGCACCACTACCCGCATGAGGGCGCATAAATACGTCCCCTCCTTTTTCCTCTCCTCCGTCGGCTTGGACCCTGGCGGCATAATAGGCGGAGGCATCGAGTGGCGACACCATTCAGAGGCGGTGGCTCCCTGGCAGGCAGGCACGAATGCAGGTGTCCCCTCATTTTTTGGTATAGCTCTGGCGTGTCAAAAAAATAGAACTGTACTAGCTAGACATGCCGAGTCATGGCAGGCCACCATATACCCATCTTGTGTGATTGATTCGCTGGCCCATGCAGTAATACAGGCTTACTGACAGAACGGTGAGAGTAACAGTATATGCATTGCAAATACAGTACTGAATTTCATAGGTCATGACGTAACAGTATGTCAGAAGCCGGTAACAGTACCACTAAACTACTGCGGAGATCGTGAGTTCTTTTAAGTACAGAACAGGAGTACAGATATACTCCTGACTAACTGCATTCACTAGAGTAAGGGATGCACTGTCTCTCCGCAGCGCTGTTGTGTGCGAGATGAGAGATGAGATGGCTTTTGGTCTTAATGATTCAGGCCATAGTGGGGTGGCCCATGCTGCTCAACCACTTGTATAATGACACTGAATCGAGTGTCTCTGGCCAACAAACTTTTTTTTAACTCCTCAATGATCATGACCAACACCATCTGTCCTTTTGGGTTTGGCTTTGCTGTATTTCCCTAGTGAAAATGCACAATCTGGAGCATGCACTCCTGGTCAAAATTATCCTTGTATTAGCATCTCCATATAAGAATAATGGACCTGGCAAGCAGACAGGTGAAAAAAGAGCATTCGCCCTTCTTTTCTATGAACTCCATGATGGCTACGTCCCACATAAACAGAGATTAGCACCCACTCTCTCTCAGATTCTGAACTTTACTGTTCGCTTTCCTCTTTGGATAGTTCATCTCTAATGACAGCATCTCAGAAAGAAACACCGGGCAGTTTGCAATTCAGAGGTTTTTCTTGTTATTGTGTCAAGTAATGAGTATTCATGGAGTAAGAACTAGGGATGAGGAGAGAACGGGAAACCTGTACAATACCATAAGGACGAGTTTAATGGTGTCTATAAGACAAAATTAATTTGCTCAGTTAAAATGAAATAAATTATTAACATATAATTAATTACGTATTAATTATTTTAAACTTATATATATATATATTATTTTTTAAAAAGTAATTAATCATACGCTAATGACTTTATGGGAGCAAATTAGTTCAACCCGTTTTAGTAAAAAAAAGTTGCTCTAAAGAATATGTGGTGAAAATGGTATGAAAATTTTTCAACTAATATCGTTTCTATAATAAATAAATAAATTATATCGTTTCTGATTGTTTTTCATTGAAAATTTTAGTTTTTCTAATTTTTATCTATGACAATTAAACTAACCACTGAAATTCAGTTAAATTCATATATATGGAAAATTCCCATCGATATCGTTTTTCTAAAAATAATAAAAAATATATTGTTTTCACCGTTTTCATCCTATTCATCCCTAGGTACAATGCGACAAGAATGGCATAGTGCAGATGGTTCTCATTGATGGATTATTGTTTCATGGATAAACAGTATACCTAGGTGTATGATCCTTCGGGAAGAAATACCTTTGAAACAAAAACCTATCCTTAACTCGTCGAAAGGTTTTGCTCAGTAGATCTGTACAACTCCCAGCAGAGGAGTGGAACACCGACACTGGAATAAACCAATTGAACCCAAAAGAATTAGACTCCTCTGCAGATTGCAAGCCAGGAGTACCTTCACGGATGAAACGATCAAGAGCTCAAGACTACTCAGGTAGCCTCACACCAATCGAAGATGGATTTGGATCAGTGAGCCACTGCGACCCGGGACTGCAAGGTGATGCTCTTCTGGCTGGGCATGGCGAGCATGGCGGTGTGATCCAAGAAATCCTTGAGCTCCACCACCGACTCTAGTATCCTCCTGAGGTCGTCGGCGCACATGAAGCCGGCGGCGCCCAGCCGGCGGACGGCGTAGACGTAGATGGTGAGGCAGCCCTTCCTGAACTTGAACCGCGCCATCTCGCTGCCGGTGAGCCCCCGGATGAGCTTCTTGTTGACGTCCCCGAGAGGGATCATGGCCGGCCAGAGCTGATCCACGGCGGCCTTCATGCCCTCGGACTCGAACACGAAGAGCACCACCTTGGACTTCTTGGTGCCCAGGCCCAGCGTGAGCGTGTGCCACGCCTGGTGAGCCAGGATGGTGAAGCTGGTGGGCATGTACGTCGTGGTCGACGGGAACGGCAGGCTCTGGCACTCGCTCAGGTACGCCGGCGGGATGTCCAGCAGCCGCAGCAGCTCCAGCGGCGACGCCCGCCGCACCGTGAACGACTTCACGATGAACTGCCCGCCGAACCGCACCCCCTTCACCTCGCCGCTCGGCTTGAAGTGCGCCTCCCCCGTGCCCGACTTCTCCTTCTCCTTGTGCTTCTTTTTCTTCTCCTTCTCCTTCTTCGTCTCCTCTGCCATGGCTCGGCGCTGCAGCTACCCGCTTTCTTCTGCTGCTGGAGTGAACTACTGAGTTGAGCTGTGCTGTGCGGCGCCCAGGGAAAAGTCTGTACTCTGTAATTACGAGCCCCACCACCACCACCACCACCACCACCACCTCCTCCTCCCCGCTTCCCCTCACTGAGCTTGCTGTTGCAGTGTTGCTGGTACCATACATGGACACCACAAAGCTGCGGTCAGGGTGGAGGGGCACTTGGGCATTAAGGAAGAGCTTAGCTTTAGCATTTATGTAATCTGCTCGGTTGATCAGACAACGCGGAGGAAATTGTTGGCAATGTCCTACAAGAACTATTAGCAATTACGCCTGTTTTTTTATAGCTGTGTACACGGACGCACGCATGCGCGCGCCTACTTTGGTCCTTGCGTGTAGTTTTCTTCTCGTTCCTTTTTTGTGCAGCCTGCCCTACAGAGGGCGCAGACAGCAGCCCGGCTAAGATGACGCTTCCTTGAGCCCGCTTAAAAGGTGGCAAATGATCATAGGCTCTGGGAAAGAACACTGACATAGTAGTAGTTTGCAATGCTGTTGGTAGTGCGCATATCTGAATCTGAATCTAATTCGGCTCTTTAGTCTTTAGCATGCTACTGTCCTGAGCGGACTAATTTCTTGGAGAAACCGAAAAGTAGGAAGAACGAAGAAGGTTGATCCATAACAGATAGTGAGAGGAATAGAAACGAGAGCTACGCAAAACAGAGTTATGAACATACCTGCTGGCAGTTGATCCTGAAAGAAAACAGCAAGGTCCTGCGATTCCCCTTTGTGAAGCAGCAGCAGCAGCTATCTTAATCAGATCAGGTGAGCCGTTACCTTGAAGCTTCGTTTGCGTTGCAAAGTCACAGCAGCTATGAAAGTGAATCCCCTGAAGCCAGGTCTGTGACCTGTCGGAGACTGATCAAGTGAGGATCTTGACAAATGAAGAGCTGTCGGCCGCAGATGCCCCTTCCTATACTTCGAAGTTAAAAGTATGGCATGCTTAGAGGAGAATTCATTGCAGAAGTATTACAACATCGACAGCACAACAACTAATAGCTAGCTTGGCACAACTACAGCTTACTGAAAATCGATAGTGTACTGGAAGCCCAAATATATCAAACCATTTTTTTGTTTCATGACTGTTCTTAATATATAACTAAGACTCCTTCCCATCAGTGGATTAGCATGTAGTTTTCATCATTTCGGTGCAGAGCTGTTGACCATTCATTACCCAAAATTTGTACTTATTGCCAACTCCAACTTGAGGCTAATTGCTTTGAAAGCTACCACTTTTTTTTTCTCTGTAGGTTTGGATCACACTGGAATGCTAAAGCAAGGCGACCTAACTCCCATCTGGTGGTTCATATTAAGCTAAGTACAGCTAAAATGTACAGGTAGAAAGTGATTTTTCCAGTGCAACAACCATTTGCAACATATAGATGCTCTAGTCTATATCAATCCTCAGCTATGTGTAGCTTAGCGACATCAATATACATGGAAGTTCATGATTTGAAAGCCCAACAACTATGCTCAGATCAACTGTGTGTACCATAGAGGATGTCACAATCAGAGCTACCCAGTCTATGTAAGAAGAAAGCTGTCAGAATTAAGCCTGAGAAAAACTACGAATGCAGGATTTTAGAAATGATGTAAGCTCCCCGAGGAGAGGCAGCATAAAAGGGGAAAAAACCAACAGTGTGGGAGTACAAAATTTTTTGATGGAAAACAAACTTTAAAACCATTAATTCCGTCCCATGTGAATAAATTGTGTGCTTGAACTGTGAAATAAAATAGAACGCTCTGAATCAGTAGAAGAATTTATGATTTTTGAAAGCATCTGGCTAACCTCATTACATAACTACATTTAAGTATACAACTAAAGCAAAATAGAAGTGCAAGAGGAAAGTAGCTCAACACAAATCTAGTACTGAACATATTCTCGTACAAAGATATATAAGAAGAAAAACAACAAGAATGGCCCAATTTAATATATATGTCATCATTTGTTTTCAAAATTTCAAGCCATTGGTTGATAACCATGTTCCATGTTTCACACAAGGCTCTATGCTTAGTATTTGTGCAGCGCATTTCAACTTTCAATCCTCAACCTTTCGTAAGGAAAATCAGAAAAACACAACAGACACCTGCTGAGTTTGTTTGCAGAAACAATGAAGAATAAGGTAAAAGACTAATTTTGGGTTAGAAGGTTAGGAGCTGTCTCTTTCTATACAAAAGCAAGTTATTGGCTGAATTCAGGGGGACATGCTGCCCCATGTTAGCATTTAAGGACAAACCCAACCCTACAAGCGCCCAACCTACTGGATGCCATTTTGGAGCAGAATTCCACTAAAAACATGGACACAAAAAGCGATGCCCAGAACTAGTATAGAAACCGCTCGGGCTAATGAAAGAGACTATCAGTATGCACTACTAGCACATGAAACATATGGAATTGCAAATTGCACTGGCCGAGAAGACAGAAATTAACGATGGAAAGCAAACAGGCAACCGCGTACACGAACGAGATCAGCTAAAAACAAGCAAGAGATAATAATTCTCCACTGTGAACTATCAGATTTACAGGTGAAAGGTGCAGTTGCAAGGATGCAAACACCAATCTGCAGATCAAACGGAGCAACCGAGCACGAGACCTCTCAGGAGAATTCCCTCGAACACATGGGCTGCAGCGTAAAACGAAACCCGGTTGTCCATGTACGCATGCGTGCTTCCCTTCAAAGCCAAATCCTCCCAAGGAGAGGAGGAGTGATCTCACCTTGAAGCCGGCATGATCGGCTGACACTCCGCCCTGCGTGATCCAAGCGGTGGCGCCATTTATTGCCACCGAGCTCCGTCAAACCGAGGAGGCGCGACAGAGCGAGAGGCGTGCGACTGGGCTCCGTCCCGGGAGACGCCGGGGCGGCGAGGCGCCGAGACGGGCCACGGGCGCAAAACAGGAGAAATGGCGGCCACGACGCGCTCCAGTGGTCGCCTGGTGACCATGTCACCGCGGACCCGGCCACCCGACTCGACGCGACGCGAGATCGGGATACGGCGGGCGCCAGGTGAGCGGCCGGCTGAACGGGGAGACTGGCAGCGTGTTCGCCGTGCCACACAGGCACAGCGCCGGTGCCGTCGTGCCAGCCAGGGCTAGCGGCAGTGCGGCACGGCGGCAGCCGGCGGCGCACGGCTAGGGGTGCGTCCTTCTCGGGCCGAGAAGTTTGCCGCCATGGAGCAAGGTCGGCTCATCCTATGTGGGCCCTTACGGCCTAGGAGGTCAGTAGTTTCATCGCGCCAAGGGCTTTTGCTATTTTACAGCTACCAGGACGAGATTTGCGGTTCCTGATTTTGCAGCCAACATGCAACAATAATCAAATCCTGTTCTGATCAGTGATCAGTACACCGGACAAACAACTCTAGCACAACTTACTTCTGGTTAACCATCTAGCCACTTGTGAGCTTTTCAATGCCAATTGATTTGGACTTTATGCAGAAACAACTCAGTTCGGTTTATAGCCGGCTCCCTTATTCAGGAGTACATATAGTGATTCCTCCGCACCCAAAATTTAAAATTTAAAACTTAATTTTAGTGTGATTTTGAAATTCTCTTCATCATATTCTATTTTTCAGATCAATAAAAAAGACGAAAAAAAACAAAACAACAGCTCTGCACTTTCATCTCGGATAGACAGAAAGAAAGGGTAGACGCCTTTAGTGTCCATTCCAATTGGGGCATTACAATTAGTAGCTAACTAGTTGGTAACCATACGTTGCAACGGGAGAAAAAAAATACCCCAACTACAATCATACCTTGTAAATGATGCTAATCACGGAGTAGCTTGAACCATGATAAAGAACTTTCACACCCCAGGCTGTGTTCGTTTGCTCTCCTTCACAATCTTAACTCTTATTTTTCACATGTATATTTTCTAAATTATTAAACGGCACGTTTTTTATAATTTTTTAAATAAAGGTACTTAAAAAATCATATCAATATATTTTTAAATTTTTAAAACTAATATTTAATTAATCATATGTTAACTTCATTTTACGTGTTAGGAGAATGTTTTTCTAACACATAACAACAAACGCAGCCTCGGAATGGTGTACAGCCACATAATACATATAAAAATATAGATTCGATGAGTTGAAAGAAATATTCATTTACCGTGAAAAAGAGTTAATCATAATCATTTAGAAAAATATATATCTTAATTAATATCTAAGCATAAAGTTCAGATCTACTTGTAGCAAGCATCGCTACCAAGTTGCTTTATTTCCACCAGGTATACCAAGGTCCAGGTCTGTAAAGTTGCAGTTAATTCCAACTTCTGACAGATAATAACCAGCACCTCAATCCAGTTAAGATTCTACTATAACACAAGTTCCATATACATATGTTCTTGAGAACAGATCAAGAATGGACAAGATTCCAATTATATCCCCTTTTAAAGAATGTAAGATAAAGCAAAACATGAGGAATGTATTTGTCGGCAATACAAAATCATGTGCAATTTCTCCTATATAACTAATTAGCCAAACAAAAACATTCCAATAGAACCGAAGTGTTTTCTCAAACAACTTGAGAGGTTGTTGAGATCAACAACAATGACCCTTGGTGAGGTCCTCGATTCCTTGCCAGCTACATTGAATCCTTGCCTGTATAGGTGGCCAACTGGGTCGAGATGTTCTGAATCGGCTCAGGCATATGCTACAGTAGCCAGCCCGGCATGGCACGGGAATGCAAGACGCTGGGCTATGCCAGTACGGCCTGTGTAGCAGTGCCGTGTCTGGACCGATGCTGCAGCCCGTGGGCTGGCAAGACTGCTGTAGTAGGGCAGCACGGCACAGCCCGCTCAGCATGGCGGGTTGAGCACGGTAAGGCCCGTGGGCACATGGCACGGCACGGTCGAACGGTGAATCGTGACACGTCACGTGTAGTATTTTTTCGAAAGTAGCCGTTGGAGCGTGGAAAAAATCCGAAAAATACGAAAAAAATTCAAAAAAAAAGAACTTTCTTTATATAAATAGGGAACCCATCTGGATCATCCAAACCTCTCATATTGTGCTCTTTTGTGTGCTAGTTTGATTTTCTAATTTAGACTAAATTTGTCCAAATTTTGTCAAAAATGAAAAAAATGGTTTGGGAAGTCCACTCATGCAAGGTTGGACACCAGGGTGTAAAATAGGTAAGAAAAACATATATTATATTTCTACATTTTTTGTATTTGATATTCTGTGAGGTTATGTGAATATTTTTTTAAACTATTCCACGTGGTTTTAATATTTCAGTACATAAGATCTAAGCAATCTATTGTGCACGTTAGGTGACTTTAACCCTAATTACTTATCAAGGTCATTTCCAACTAGCGAGCAAACCGAGTATAATACCACCGGATCGGCGTCAACACCACCAGTGTTGGCCAAGGAGGAAGCGAGGATCTGAAAGTATGAGCGAGAGTGTATGGTAATATTTTAATGAGATTACTTCAATGACGGAAGGCAGGTGACATTAGTAAGATATAAATTATCTGTAAAATCATTTAGAATATGACACTTGAAGTGATATGGTGAGACTTGTAAAGAAGCAAGTAATCCAACTGCAACAATAGTAACTACTACTAATCCGGATGGTACGGTCTGGGAGTAAGATCGTATGATAGCGACAATATTTATTCTTAAACTTTAGTAAGAGAGCTGTATTTAAAAATTATATTAAAATTGTTTATAATGCAGTGGTTAGACACGATTTAAAAAGGTCTATAATAAAGGTCATTAAAGTAATTATTTCATATATGCACCTTTTATGCACACATCTGGATTGGTAGGGCTAAAACAGATTAATTTAGTGTAGTTGTTCATTTAATTGATGATGATTGGTAACTGAAAAAAAGAGTTATAGGGCTAAGGTTAATATTGCATAAAGAATTTGTGAGGTTGTTAATGATTATTACCTTGTAGATAAAATTTTTGTACTAGCTGTAAATTTCAGGGCCATGAAAATTCCACAGCCATTATTTTGTGTTTATACTAAATCATTTTTTATTAATGTTATGCATACCATATTATTAATCTAATTGTTAAAAGTGGGTTTAAGAGAGTAAATAAACTTAGATGACATTCGTGAAGCAATCAATTGGTTAAATGTTTCTAACCTATGGATTGCACAATGAAAGAGGTATTATATAGCATTGGATGTGCATGCACATGTTTATAACCGATCAGAATATCTATGGAATACCACTTATTTAATATTAAGGTAGGTATTACTTTAGAAGAATTTACTCACTGTTTTTCTTTAAACACGTAATGGGCTAAGAAATAGTGATGGGCAGTTGATACTGACAAAACTATACTTCAAATTATTGAAAGGTTCTATCTATTTCTTGATACATTTCATGAATACACTATTATTTTTATGTCAAATATTTGAAAGATCATGAAAATGATGAATTTTAGGACCGACGGTCTTTCATATGAAATAAACATATTTTAAATGTTGGAAAAAACTCCCCATATTATATTCTTTTGCATGTATTTTTATCTTAAGGGTAAATTATGAGGATTCTTCAATCTTATAACACTTATTATAGCAGCTGCAAATGATGATTATTCTATCTATTATTCTAATATTAATACTAAAATATATGAGGTATTTTGAAAGTACGAAGTAAAGTTTTGAAGAGTTCGCTTGAAAAGATCCCCACCTTTTATCCCTGCAACTGGTGAGAAAAAAATTATGGTGGAGCAGAATTTATAGGGTGGTTCATCTCCCACTATTCCAATAGTGGTAGTGGTGGTGACAGTTCATCAGCAGCAAATATTGATGCTGCTTCGCATAGTGTCGAAGAGTTGTCCAACTATTTGGATAGCAACACCATCATGTATAAATCATCAAACTTCAACATACTTAGATGGTGGAATAATCACAAGCAAAACTAGTAGGGGATATGTTGACAATGCTCTTATCTACCATATCTTTTGAATCAATCTTCAGTCTTCGTGAAAGAATTACTGAGGGAAGTAAAATATGTCTATGCAGCTATATAGTAGAAATACTACCGACCATAGCTAAATAAAATGCCCAACACAGTATGAACAACTAGGAATTGACCACTTAGTTTAAAAACCTTTATTTAGATCAAGAAGAAATAGAGTAGCAGTAGCTACTTTTTTTATTTTTTTAAGTATTTACCTATCACTTGTAGGCTGTCCTCTTTTCTTTATCATGATTTTCTCATATATAAATTTTTACATTATAAAGTTTTTAATGAGATAACATGTATCATGTAAATATCAATAAAGGCTATTGCTCTTTTTCTCCATATTTTTTTCAATATTTCCCTAATACTAATTATTTTTCTTATTTTTCCATCTAGCCATTTCTTTTCTTTTCCTTTTCCCCTTCTCGCCATCCGCTCTTTTTAGTACTACCAAAAACATAAGACTTGAACCAAATCACATTCTTTTAGAAAGAACCACTTAATTAAATTTTAGATCACAAAAGCGCCATCCAAATAGCTAAGAACTAAGAGAATAGTCCAACGGGAACCAGAACAGTAGTCACCACCATGGAAATGCTTTGTTTTCAAATATCTTTTGCTGAAATTATCCTTATGAGCCAGCACCATCTGACGCTACCGTGTTGGACATCAATTGGGATCGGCTGGTACCAACCGTCGTGCTCTTCCTCCAGAACCTTCAAATCTAACAGCTTGAATAAATCAAATACTTATCTGCACAAAGAGAAAAAAAATGGAGCATCTCTAAACCAATCAACAGGTGGAAGAAGAGGAAGACTTTGCCATCTGCCATACAACGCTGTAGTCCATCTGCAGGCACAGGCTCTCCTAGTGCTCAATCTCATTGCTAGGCACTGGGATCGATGAACATGTACCACCAGGGATCCAATAAAATCATTTGCAAATGATGGGTAGTATAACAAACATTAATTAATAAAACAATTATTATCAAACTTCTATAGCCATCACTTCAGTTTGCATGCAAGTGCGGTATTTGACTCAAAATAGGCCCTAATAAAACATGTAGATGCAAATTATAGTCTAAAAAATAAATACTCAAAACAATCACATATGTGTTGATCAAACCATTAACATTATGTTCCATGAGAGCTATAGCACCACTGTACCATGAGGGCTATTAGCAAATAAATGAAGCTTAAAAAAATTATTGTATAAGGAAATACAACTTTATCATTTTCTTTACTACTTAAAAAACTTAATTATGATTGTAAATCCACAACATCCACTAAATACAATGGCTCGTATCTCTAGATCCGTCAGCAGAATCAACGCTCCTCCTTCAACCCGCATCGCTGCGCTTCCGTCCACTCCGCATCGCGCATCTCCGCCACGCGCATACCTCCCATCCCTCCGCCTGCTCCGCATCGCGCCGGCTCCCCCGTCCCTCCGCCGCGCATATCCCGCTCCCTCCTCCGAGCATATCGCCGCCGCCGATCCAGCTCCCTCCGCCACGCATATGCGCCGCCTCCCCCAACTGGCCAACCCCTCCCCCAATCCCTCTTCCTGCTCCGCATCGCGCTGCTGGCTCTGCTGTCGTTGGCAGCGGTGGCGGCGGCGGATATGTCAATCGTGTCGTACGGTGAGAGGAGCGAGGAGGAGACGCGGCGGATGTACGCGGAGTGGAAGGCTGAGCACGGCAATAACTACAACGCCATTGGCGAGGAGGAACGCCGGTACGAGGTGTTCAGGGACAACTTCCGCTACATCGACCAGCACAACGCCGCCGTCGACGCCGGGGTCCACTCCTTTCACCTCGGCCTCAACCGCTTCGCCGACCTCACCAACGCTGAGTACTGCGCCACCTACCTCGGCCTCAGGAACAAGCTGCAGAGGGAGAGGAAGGTCAGCGATAGGTACCTCGCCGCCGACAACGAGGCGCTGCCGGAGTCCGATGACTGGAGGACGAAGGGGGCCGTCGCCGAGATCAAGGAGCAGGTTGGTTGCGGTAAGCATCCGTTGATCTTTTCCTATAGGTTCACCATATTTCTTAAATTTGAAACTACGGAAATGATGCGACCATTCTGTTTCTATTGTACAACAAATTCATCATGGGATGCACTAATCGGGCATCTCCCTCTTTGAGGACCTGTACAAGAAAAGCCAATTCAAGTATTGACGTCCCTCATTAATAGAAAGGAATGTCGAACCAGACTGATACTCCGATTGGTTTGTGCCAGACTATCTTAATCAGAATTTTATATACTAGCGTATATGGGTTCACAATCAATTTGTGCGATGTCCTTAGTGATGAAGGTGATTTGCATGCACAAACAAGCAGTGATTCGAAGTAGCGTCAGTTCTGAAACAGGCCACCGTTTCCCTTTTTTGTTCAATCAATTACTGTTGGGAGGTCAGAAACATAATGATGGTTCTATTACAAGATAAGTAATGTTGGACTAATTCTACTTTTTGACGTGCAAGGTACCATCATACATTAGTTTTGGGATTTATTTCATTCGGCTTTTCTGCCTCCAATATTGTTTTTGTACACTAATTTTGTGTTTCTGGTGACAATGTAATCTGACAAAAGTAATGGGCCAGTATACAAGTTATGATGTAAATAATTTGCCATATCTATGTGCAGGCATTTGTTGATTTAGCCGATAATAATTCAAGTGGAAAGAGGAGGAAGGAGAAAGATGTCTTACGGGATGAAGGGGGTATCATGGTAAGTGCCAGATATAAGGTACACTTCATAGTTTCTTGATTTCCATCTGTATGTTCTGATCTCTTAACAACAAAATGCAAAAAATGAGTGACTTCATATTTATCTCTCTTGTGAAATTTGCTCTACAATAAATGAGTGTTGTGAAAAATGGCTTTCCAGTTAGTGAGTGCATAGGGTGACTTCATATTGTATCTTTTCTGTGGGCAGATATCACATTTTGCTTTAGACCAAAGGAGTTATTCTCAGCTGTAGTTCAAAAGCTGCCAGGATATACCTCCATGAATGAAGAACTATGCAGTAATTGTCAGTCTCTTAATTATTTAAGTAGGGTGATGCAAAGCTAGCAATGTTGATCAACCTATCCTTGATTCAGCATTCCTTCTTCCAACCTTGCTCATATTTTAGTATTCTTCTTCACATTCGGAGATAACTAATAAGCATCCTCAGTTCAACAATTTTTCCCCTGCAACCTAGAATTGAATGAACCATTTTATTTTTGCATATCATTATTGTAGTGCTCAGACCCTGCTGCCTCATCCTGCCCGGACTACCACTACCACCTCGCCAAGACCTACACCATTGCCATTGACTTCGATTTGCTACCATAACACCAAGACTTCATGGCCTCGTCCTCGACAAGACCCTGCCACCTTATCCTCCCAGATCTTGTGTGTACATCCTTGCTAATTGTACATTAGTGCTCCTAGGTTTTGTAGAGTATTGTGTTCTATTTTGTTTTTCATTTATAATACCACTTTTTTGCAGGGTGATACGGGAGGAGCTCAATGGTGAAGGCAAGCATTTTTTTGTTTGGAGTGGCAGTTAGTTCTAAGCCTATATGGAAGGCGTTGTAAGAATATTAATGGGAGTAACTTTGCTATTTGGAATCTTTGCATCTATTTGAATCTCAATTTAGTATATGTAGTACATCTGTAGCCCATGAAATATATTTTACAGATGTTCATAAAAAGAAGCCATTTTATATGTTGCATATTGTGGGTTTTCATCTGCATTCTATGGCCACTAAGTCTATATGGAAGACTTTGTAAATGATGATGGGAATTGGTCGGTTGGAATCTTTGTACCAATAAGAATCTTAATCAGTATACATGCAGTATATTTCTGTTTCCTTTGAAATACTTGTGAATTTTCATAGAGGCACTGGTTGCTTATGTTGTGCATGCTCAGTTATTTCCAGATACACCACAATTGAACTATACAAAATTGCAAAATAAGGTATTTACAAGATAAAAAATTCTCCTACCCCACGAGTGTTTGTTACTTGGATTGATATGTACGTTAAAGTCAATCTTGCGTTGATCTACAAGAAAAGCATAGCACAATATCACATCTGCCTACTGTGAATTAGATGCATTTCTTAGTCAATTAGTACATATCACCATTTCACCTGGATGGTTTGAAAATCTGTCAATTAATTTAATACTCTGCCCGAAATTAAAGAAGTAATACTCATATTACTTCACGCAATTTGAGATTTTAGATCTATTAATCTTGTGGCTTATTTGTCATAATGGAAATCATATTCGATGTGCCCCGTAATGTTTAATTTCCCATTGCAACGTATAGGCTCTCAACTAGTATCTTGTAGAATCACAGCAATGCATATGCTTACACTTGAAGCTCGTAAACTTCAAAAAGACCAACAAAAACAAATCATTGTATAAACCCTAGACAAGGAAATTACTAAATCAGCTAATCAAATCAATCTACTAAATCAGGTAATCAAATCAATCTGCTCTCTCTGTCTGACCCTGCTCATGGGTGCTGCTCGCGGTTTGCTCGGTCTGCACCGCTGCTCCTTCCGTCGGCCACCAGCCCCACGCCGCTTCCACGCGCATACAGCTGCATCAGAAAAGTTTGAAAGAAATAGACAATAGGATGGAGAAGGTGAGGAGGATGGGAGGCGGCGGTGCACCTGGTTGTGCCGCCTGAGGTCGCCGTCGTCATCACCTGTGTTGCTCTTCCCGCCTCTCCTTCCGATCTCAACCACTGCCAGTTGCGCCCCCACCTCGTGAGGCCGGATCCAGTTGGATGTGGAGGCGAGGATGAGGATGCGGTGCGCCGGCGTGAGGGAAGGGAGCCATAGGGTTGGAGTGCGAGAGGCGGTGGGCACCTATCGGCCATGGGAGTGGAGGCGGTGCGTGCAGAGGCTCGCGAGGTGCATACTGGGGACGGCTGAGCAGATCGGGGGGATCGGGAGGGGGGAGACGCGCGCGCGAATGATTGGAGGAGGTAAGGGGAGGAGAAGGAGAGTTGCCGCATGGCGGAGGGGCAGCCACGGCGTGTGGCCCAGGTACCGACCGACGGAGGCGGCGTCGGGAGCGCGACGGAGAGGTCGACGGGGGCGCGAGTCAACGGAGGGGCGGGAAGGTGGCGATGGGACGGAGGGGTCGACGGGGGCGCGAGTCGACGGAGGGGCCAGGAGGGGGCGCGGAGGGTTGGGGGAGGCGGCGCGATGCGTAGCAGGCGGAGGGCAGGGGGCCGGCGATGGGGGCCTAGACGCGTGATGCGGAGCGGATGGAATCGGAGAGATGCGGGCTGAAGGAGAAGCGTTCGATATAATGGACGGATCGTGGGATAGATGTAAACCGTTAGATTTGGTCGAATGTGTTGGATTTACATCATCATTACGTGTAGCAAAGATATTTCTCATTCATGGTTCAACATTCTGGTGTCGTATAATGTATCGGCGGTTTTATGGTAAAAAAAAGTTCGATGCCAAAACGATAAAAAGCTTAACACAACCTTTTTTTTCACTACTTTTGACTTTTTCACTATTTTAAAATAAAAAAATCTAAATACAAAGGTTGTGTTATTCAAAACTCCAATTTTCATATCTCTCCCACTTCACTAGCGATCATCGGACGGCGCGGAGCGGCCCACGGAAGGATCGGACGGTCCATGCGCGCGCTGGCAGCCTCCCCGGCCCACACCGCACGCACCCCCGTGTGAGGGGTTCAAACGGTCAAAACCGAAACCAGCCTCGAGCGGCACCGCAACGGTAACTGCTGGTTTTAACGGGGCCGCACCGCACCGCACCGCACCGAAGACGGCAGCGCCGTTACCGCGCCGTGAATTCGCCCCCCGTCGCTTTCCTTTCCGTCTGTTCGGCTCGTTCCGTCCCCAGATCACGCTCGCTGGCCAGCGTCTTTCCGTCCGCCACCCCTGTACTTCTTGATAATTTCTGCGTGGTCGTTGAGTCGTTCGGTTCCCTTGATGCGCGGTGCAAAAGATGCGAGTTTTCGTATTCCGTGTTTATTTCCTTCGGCGTAATGGGTGCTGTTTTTATGATGTCGGTTGGCTGCGTTCGACCGCGAGAAAAATGAATTTTTTTCTCCTCTCTCAAATTGATAAACGATGTGTATTTTAAAAAAAGTATATAATTACCTTAAGAAAATCATATTAATCAGTTTTTAAATTTAAAATAATTAATATCTAATTAATTATGTGCTAATTACTAATTGTCCTAAGTTAAGTTTGGGTACCTGTGTATATAAATGTGCTAAATTTCTTAAAATGTTAGATAATTGCACAGGAAAGACACAATGTATCTTTTAAGTTAAATGCATCTCATATTTTATAATTTATGTATGAAAGTACTTTCCTCCTCATGAGAACAACACTCGGTAAGATTTCATATGATATAACATAAAATAAATATATTAGCTTATGTTATATAATCTTTTTTAAAAACCATTAATGGATATGCGATGCTGATAACATAATACATTTGACATAATTTACATTCCTACCTAGATGATACTATTAACTTTAATAAATATGTTTGGTTATTCATTATATTAAAAAATTATATAATTATCTTGTTCTGAATTAAAAAGTTATTTTAAGTATGACTTATATTTTTTATATTTATATAAAAATTTTAAATGAGACAATTAAATAAATATTTAAAAATTAACAACGCCACTGTTAGGAGTTATAGGGGAAAATATACCTAAATTCATTTTACAAACTGTTTTTTGCAATTTTTGATATGTCACATTGTGATTAAAACTTGTAATGGACTCAATCAAACGGTTGAGATTTTGTTAGTATGAAGTTTAAGAAGTTTTTAGTACGTATCTGATTAATCAACTTAATATAACTAATAGTAGTACTACAAATAAACATTATGAAAAAAAGATGCTAACTACCCACAACTCACCCGGTAACAACAATTATCAATGAGCTGAAGTCTTTATATGAAAAAGAGCCAGGACCGGGAGTAAATTATTCCCCGTCTGCCAACTCCTCGCCTCTTTTCCCTTCCTTCAACGGGCGAGGTTTTTTGAAAGGCCGACTCCTGTTCCTCCACTATCTCCTCCTTCCCCAACACACAACCGAAGCCGCCGCGCCGCGATACATCCTCACGGGCAGGAGGAGCTCCCTTGTCCTGCCTAGGGTTCCAGGCCCGGCCACCCCTCCTTCCGCGCCAATCTCCCGCTCCCCCGATTCGATCCTCCGCTTCCCTCGATCTGGGAGACGGCGGCAGGGGGCTCTCGTAAGCGGCGTCTGGTTCCTTCTTCTGCGAGGCGTTAAGTGCGGAGTATTTCTGATGGAAATTTTGTTTTTTGCATAATTATTTAGACATGTGGTTTTAGGCCGCGGTGTTGCTGAGGCGGTAGATCAATGGGCGCGTTGCCGGCGGTGAAGGTGGAGGAGGAGCATGATGGATCAGTGGAGGGGAGTCTGCGGGATCCGGTGGCGTCGAGCCCTTCGGTTTCGGAGGGGAGCGGGCACGCGCTGGCGTCACCCGCGGCGTCCACCCCGGCGGATGCCATGTTCGGTCGCAGGTAGTGATCCCCGCGCCGCGGTTCAACTTCTGTCACTGTGCTGTTGCGTAGTAGTGGTAGTTTGCCTGGTTCGGATGCCCGCTTGCTTGGGCTGTGGTCCGGATGGGGTCGCTGCTTGTGCTTGCCTGGGAAAGGTGGTATTTTTATGCTTGTCTCGTTAGCAGATGCGGTTGGGTTGGATTGTGATCGCAGCTTTCGCGTTCTTGAGAACTTTGCTACCTTCGGATTTATTCCTGATAGTAAACGTGGTCCTTCTGCAGTATGACGGCTGTTTGGACAGGACTGTAAAGTAGATCTTTAACATGTATCTTGCCGTTGCAGTTGTTTACAGCTGTGTAGTCTTTGTTGAATGAATTTTGTTCCATCACATTTGTAACACTGCAGTGGTGGGAAAAGTTTTGCTTGTTTTGTGCTTTTCGTACTTTAGTTCATTGCATAATTGTATCCAGTTCTGTTGTTTTGGAAATTGGCATGCTTTCTTGGTTGATGCACGGTGAAGTCTATTTGCAGTGATTGCCAAAATGGGTAAAAAATGATCGTCTCTGTTTGTTTTCAGATGTGTGTTTTGATCATTTAAATTGCGAGTATCCACATTCTTTCTTTAGGTAATTAGGATGCTGTTTAGCATATCTGCGGTGTGTTATTAGTTAGCGCATCATATTTCAGGCAGCCTGTTTGTCTAAAATGTCATTTTTATTTCGACATATGCTTTTGGAATGGGCATATATTCAGTATGTGGATACTTTTTTTTCTTTCAGAAGCTGATGGTTCTGGATGCAGGAACCAGTTTTTTTAAAAGTTGTTTTGCTATTCATGAAGTTTCAGGAAATCTCCACTAATGCCATGAAACTATGCCATTTTTAGATAAATAGTTGTACCAATTTTATAGTTGAGTCTTGTCTTTGGAGCCTGTAATAGCTGACTTGCAGTTTCTGAATGATGTGTAATGCTATATTATTGGTTTTTTCATGCACTGGAATATAAGTTGATCCATCAAGATTGCTATGTAGGAAACAAAGGTTCATCCAAGAGATATTCCTTTTGAGCTATTTTATGAAACTTTATAAGGATGCTACTTGCTGCAAAACAAGATGCCGATGCAACAGGATAGGAAAGTGTCACATGTTCCACCCCATTTCACAGCATTCCAATACTTCCTTGCAGTTTCTGGGAGTTTCAAAAACTGAAACACCACGTTTAGATAGTTTAAATAATGAAGCGTCAAGTTTCATAACGTGTCAGCAGGTTTGACAACCCTCATAAGAAATTCCACCAAGGAACAGTGTTTCCATAAGTCTAATAAGTGTTTAATTGAGTTTCACAAGTGTTTCAGCATGTCTCATATTAGTTTCACCTAGTCTCATGCTTCCAGAGAATTTTCAAGTTTTGGCAGATTCCAACTAAAAAAAGCCAGTGCAAATTGCTAATAAAAGAAATGCAAAACCAACCATGTTTCAAGCATGTAGACCATGGATGTGAATCTGAATTGGAGCTTGCTTGAAACCATTGGCAAACTTCCATGCCCAAGGCCATTGGCAGCATGATCTACATGTTCGTGCTTATCTTTAACCAGGGCATCACATGTCGCTTCTTCAAGCCTCCAATGCACATGGAGTGCCCTTGTGGATTGTCTGTCCCCTTGCACACCTACCCACTGCTTGCTAGCTTCCGCTCACTGCTCCATCCGCTGCCTTGCTCTCCAGCTTTCTGTTCTGCTAAAAGAAATTAGAGTGAACGAGCGAGTGATGTGGCAGGGAAGAAATTAGTGTGATGAAGGGCTTTAGACAGCAATCATAACCCATGGAAAAGTATCCCATCCAAGTGTTGGATCATGTAGTAAGTAGTAACATGGTCTAATAGGGGCTCTACAGTCTGATGGTAGTAAGTATTAACAAAGTTTTGTTCTTTTTGATGACTATGTGCTTATTTCCTTTGACTGACTATTTTAATCTCACAAAACAATTTTTAAGCTGGCAGTACTTATCATATTAACTCCCTAAAAGGGAGTGTCTATTGTATCAGTAAGCTGTAAGTAGCTAAAGGTTTAATAAGAGTAAAGTACAACAATCATTCTTGAGGCTTAAGAGAAATTTATGAAACTGGTGCTGGTCAAAAAAGGGGAATCTAGTCAGCTAGTGTGTTTTTTTTCCCCAAATAACTTGCCAGCTAGTTGTTACTCTCTCTCTGTGTTGTGGGGGGGGGGGGGTGTTGAGCATTGGGCAGTAACCAGAAGCACTTGGTCTTTTCCAGATGGGATTGGTAAAATTTATTTATTTATACTTCTTTTAATTAATTGGATATCTAACAAGTATGATTACACATATCCTGCCTAAAATGGTATCAAGAAAGTCAGCTAGACTTTTGTTTTTTTTACATACATTGCTTTTTCTGAAACAGCGGCATTTCCACATCCCTGCCTGAGGGCATGTGAGAAATCCGGATTACTAGAATTTGCTTTTGTCATCTTCCTCTATCCCGGCTTGTTTCTTTCAATTGGACAGCCTGTAACTAAGTTAATTATACGTACATGTATTTTATGTACTGTACTGGATCCTAGTCACTTTTCCCTAATTACATGAGCTATTAATAGTTTATTATCTTATATTTCTGGTGCTGATGTAATCTTACATATTAGGAGAAAAAGTGGTCCTGTAAGGAGAGCTAAGGGTGGTTGGACACCAGAAGAGGTTAGTATTAACTCTTTTTTGTTTGATAACTAATTTCTGCTATATTTCCTATCTGTTCACTCTCCCCTCTATCTGCAGTATTAACTTGCACTCTATTTACCTTTTGCATATGAAACTTACCATTACCTTTCTCTATTGTTATGTGGACATCTTTTCCTTTGGGTGGGACAGCATCCATTTCAAATGCAGAATTGCTTGTTTATCTAGTTTTTGTCACTTGGGTGCAGGATGAAAAATTGCGGAAGGCAGTTGATATTTATAACGGCAAAAACTGGAAGAAGATAGGTTTGCTTCTCTTGTCTTGTCTGCATCCTGTGCATAGTATTCAATGAACAGTTCAAAGAGGGAAAACAAATCCATAAAACATATGAGCTACCTGTTTCTTTGTCCAATTTGCCTCCAGCGTCAAATTTTCATTTATTTTGCACCCATAAGTGAGAATTATCGTTCAAATACCCTCCAATGACACACATAAACACTATTTCAATGGTTTTTACTTTACAATCCTTTGTACCTGGATCTAGACCAGTGCAGCAATGAACTAGTTTAGTAAGGTTCAAAGCCCACCAGTGCGGTTCTCATATTTTCTATGCATAAATTATTTGAATACCTTATAAGTGGTTTATATACTTCTATCAGTTATTTGAGTAATGTTGATACTTTCTAATACATAATTTTAGCAATTAAAAAAATCTAAAACATATTTATCAAGTATCAGCCTACCCTAATTTGCTTAGGACTAAAAGACTTTGTTGCTGTTGATATTGTTGTATATTTGTTAAGTACTAGTACGCCAAATTATTTGATTTATTTGAAAAAAAACTCATGAAAGATTATGAAAACCACAGGAAATGGGGTTAGCCTGCAGTCAAGGGTATTTGCACAGTCGATTTTGGGGGGAAAACAATGAAAACAATATATTGGGGCCAGGTTGAAAAAACATGTGAATTATGATTGTGAGGTGGGGTTATGGCATTTGCACTTTTAAGAAACTACTGGACAGTAATTCGTAAGAATGAAATTTAGCAACTTAGTGTCAGTTTCATGCTTATTTTGTGAAAACTGCACAGTATTTGTTTATTTACTGTGTTCTGTGTATATGCGTGCAGCCGAATCTTTCTCTGATAGGACAGAAGTACAATGTTTGCATAGATGGCAAAAAGTCCTTGATCCTGAACTTATAAAAGGTCCTTGGACCCAAGAGGTTTGTCAAATATCTATATTTACTTCCATAAATTCAAATCTGTATACTCTGTATGTTCATTAAATTCTTTTGCAGGAAGATGATGCCATTATCAATATGGTAAAGAAGCATGGACCAAAAAAATGGTCTGTTATAGCACGGTCACTAAATGGTCGGATTGGTAAACAATGCCGAGAGAGGTATTTGTTTTGAGAACATTACCATGCATGTTGCAAGTCGCAATCAACAATTACTCGTGATGCCACATTCACATTCCATCGACTAGTTAGCAATTCTTGATTTTCCTTGATGAGATAAATTATGAAAAACTATTCAAAGAGTCTTTGAGCATACTTTTGAGTGATTGAAACTGCATGGCACCTATTGAAGTTATCATCTAATTTTTGGCCCAGATATAGTGGTTCACCACTTTGGGGGTTGGTGGTTTTATTTTGTAAGCAGGAATGCCCCAAGTTTTTGCGTCCTCCCAAGAACTATTTTGACACAAACTATCTTGATCACTGCAATGCCTGTACTGAGGCTAGACATGACTCACGATATCCTTCCAGCTCCTATTCACTATACGACTTCTGATTCCACATTTGGCACAGCATTTCTGTACAATTGCAAGCTGGCAAATCTCTTGGCAGTCTCACTCACACAATACACCTGTTCTGCTTGATTTTAAATTTACCCTTTGGTGCCTTTTGTGTTTAATATAAGTGAAACAGCACTATATGTTTAGTTTACCCTGTGGGCTAGAGAGTCTGGTACATGAGGTAAGAAGTGAAGGGACACCAATTCCCTTTTGTTAGGACACTGATTTGTTGAGGGCAACAAGACCATACACCATCAACTGTTGGCGTCCTTGGAATGTGAACATTTTTGTGCCTTACTAAATTTTTCTGCAGGATGCCATTTTTTACACGAATAATTTTGCGTAGCCTGAGAAATAACAGAGTTCTCTACATGTTAAATTTTAGTCAACACATCCTTGCTTCCTAAAATAGGACAGTTTAAATGGTCAGTTGTGCTGCTTTATTCAGCCATCCAGCTAAATTTTCAGTATTGGTTCAGTACTAATCACATATCGAGATCATAAAATTGTAATAAGGTTTTTTACATATTTATTGTTTATTTATAAATTTGCCATAATAAAGTACATAACAGTCAATTCACTTCTGATGTACCCATATAATTTAGGTGGCATAATCATTTGGACCCACAAATAAGGAAAGAAGCCTGGACTGTTGAAGAGGAGCTTGTGCTTGCCCATGCTCATTATATGTATGGGAATAAATGGGCAGAAATTGCTAAACTTCTTCCTGGAAGGTATAAATCCGCAGCATTATTGTGTAAAATGTTTTTGTTTACTCATGTAAATTAGATTGATTTTATGTGCTCACCAATTTATGATCTGGGAGCCTTATTCCTGAAAGATGCTTTAGACTAATACAGTGCCTTTTGTTTTTTAAAAGAATACATAAATATCAAATCATTTGAAACAGAGATGCACTAACGGCACTGCTCATGGCAACAATTTATGGATTCTTTGTGCTTACTCGTGTCTTATCAGTTGTAACAGAAGTCTTGGCTTGTGTATTAATAAATTAAATTGTTGCATAAATAAGTTATTTGTGGCATATATAAATGTAATCTGGTGATGGGATTTTGTGACTTTTGCTGCTTTGCTGTTCCAAACAGATAATGTGGACTAGGCCTATTGCTGTTAGAATTGAAAGTACTTTGTTTTTCTGTAGTACATATTGTTTCCTGTATTTTCTCTTGCAAATGTGCTTCTGCATTCTATGCTATTTTTATTTTTAAGTTCATATAGCAACTGACCTTTTTAATGAAAGCTAATCAAATAGTTAGGCTTCTTTATATTCACCTTACACAGATGCTTGTTTGTTCTTATCTCCAGGACAGACAACTCTATAAAAAACCATTGGAACAGTTCATTAAGAAAAAAGTTAGATGACTACAATAGAAGAAATATTCTGCCAGTTCAACTGCCGGTTGTTGGTGATGATTTGAAACAGTTACCAAAGGGGCCACCTGCTGACAACCATATTGACTTAAACAAAGAGGCAATTATATGTTCAAGAGACTGCTCAGGAGTAGTTCATTCTGATCCTACCTCTCATCAACGGGCATCCAATTTGAAAGATTTTAAGGGTTGTGCAGATTACCTCTCTCTTGGTCAGCCAGTAACTTCTTGTGAGGCATCAGCAGCTGATGATTTTGCTTTTGATCTAGCAACACAGGCGATGAGAATGGATTCTGTTCATGACAAGGGCACTGGGAACACTTCTGTTTGTGGGACGGTTCAGGGAATCAATTTTCTTGGTGACAAGGGACTTCAAATTAATCAGATATCAGATAAAATGGGCTGCTCAAGACCAGCTAAGAGAGAAGGTGAAGCAGCCATTAATAGCAGTGAATCATCCTTGCAGAGTGAGGCTCATTCTGTTGGTTCTCTTTGTTATCAGATACCTAAGATGGAAGACATGGCTCCTGCCCAACCCCCAGTGTTTACAGCACATTATGCACCGGAACACTCTAGGAATGTGATGCACTTACCCAATGGCTATACTACTCCATCGCCCACTCATAGAAAAGGATCAGATCAGCTAAGTGTTGAATCCATATTGAGAAGTGCTGCTGAAAAATTCCGTGATACTCCTTCAATACTAAGAAGAAGAAAAAGAGATAAACCGATGCCTGCTCAAGATAATGATTTTAAGATTGGTAGATTAAGCAGTGATAACTTTCACACTACCATAGGAAAGTGTACTACAGATAGCCCACAGTCATTCAAAACTGCAGCACTTATGCCCTTGGGTCCTATGGATGAGCAGGGGTTTTCTACTGCTTCAGGGAGTTTTGATGTTTCCCCTTCATATCGACTAAGGTCAAAAAGATTGGCTGTACTGAAAACTGTTCAAAATCGCCTGGATTTTTCGTCTGATGAAATGAGCATTTGTGATATTACAATGAAATCTGCCTGCGGGAATTCTGATAGTGCTAATGCCAGCAGTGGTGTTTCATGCATTCAAGGGAAGAAACTGGATGAACATATGATTGGATTGGAAACTTTAACCATGAACTTTGCGCATACAACAAAGTTAGATGCAACCCAACCTAATTCTGTAGCATTCAGGTATGAATCTGTGACTACATATTTTTAAATGAACATTTCCATACTGCATACAGAATGTGTAATCATCAAGTTTAGATAACAAGTGTACATCACCCACGGTTTTATTTTTATATGGAATTCTTTTACGCATGTTGGTCCTTTAAATATGTTTTTTTATTTATTTGGAATTCTTATAGATAAAGAAATATGTCCTCGGAAGAATTTGTGGCATTGGACATGCATGTAATTTTAGTTTTCCTACATTGCAGAAACAACTAGTAATGTGCTGAAGTGGGCGATGAGACTTGATGCGTCTAAACTTAGTTCTTATTATTCCTAAAGGCAAACAGGAAACTTTTTTTTTGCAGTTCGTTTGAATTACCAGGTACAGGAGAGTCACCATTTACCAACCCTGCCATCTCTCCTTGGTGGGCTGTACAAAGCCATCTCCAATTTTTGACAGGAAATATGTTGCACAGTTAGCAATTCAATTTTTAAAGGCTCACAACTGTGTAGAAAGAACAGTCAGCTATAGAAACTTATTAATTTTTTTTGGACCAGAAGAAACTTGAGGTGATAAAGATTCCATATTTTTATTTCTTTTGATCAATGTGAGGACTGAGGACTCTTATGAGCCTTGAAATGAGACGATTGCTCATGTTACATAGGAGTACGGGATTCATACACTAGAGGTATACTTGGCAACGAATGATGTTGGCTTGATTGTTGTAGTTAATTTTGGAGTAAATTGTATTGGTGGTACATTAACTTAGTGAGGTGAGTGTAATCAAGTATATGAATATGCAAAACACTTGTTTCCGTATATAAACTTATATAGTGCATGTGAACTAAGGTTAAAATGGTACTCCGTGGTTTATTTTACTAAGGTGGATGCTGATTAGTTTGATATTGTAGGATTCGTTCTAATGGGGTGAATATGATTCGTAAGAAACTTGTTCAATTTAAACTTAAACTTGTGAAAGAAAAAAAAACTAACTTATATGCTTAGGTTTAACACAAGTGCGATCTAAGTTTTATTTTACACCCTAGTTAAAGTCCTAACAATTTTAGAGCAACTAAGTATTGAAAGGAACAAGAAAGCAAAGAGAAAAGCAATAGGAAATACAAACACAAGATGTGGTGTGTTGTTTAAGTGGGGACTAGGGTTTTCACCGTTTGTTGCCAGGGATGCGTGGTGGCATGCCATCAAGCTAGACAGTCCGCACAAACATCAATCGGCTTTAAGCTACGTCTATTACACACTCGGAGGAGAGCAGAACAAGTTCTCAAGCTCTTCCTCGCTTGGGGTTGAGCTCAAGACATTCCCCACCCACAAGCTCGGTATTCCCAAGTGGCTTGGAAACACCGACGACACATTTATTATGATGGGACATGGTGGACTACTACGCTTATTCATACATGTGCTTTTTATTAAATGCGATGAGATGCATATCTACCTAGCGTGTAATTAAGGCGACGGGATGATGCTCGCATGATTGTCATGCACACCATCATTACCCCTATGGGTAGGGGACATGGGCTAACTTATTAGCAAGCGATAAGACTTTCTATACCTAAACTTTACATACTACTAGTTTCCAACGTCCCCACTAGAGGAGCTTGGTATTCGACACGACGAGTTTTCCTTAGGTATTGAAGATTTGGCAATCTTTACTAATTATCGTTAGAGCACTCTACAAAAAGTATAGCTCCCTCCCATAGCCATGTAGCCTATGGGCGCTCTCTATATGGTGGTTGTTCTTTGCTTTAGAAGATGAACTCCAAAACCTTCATAAACGCACCAGGTCTTCCACGACCTTTTTGAGAGATCATTGGATCACCTCTAAGATTGGCTAAGTATGTAGAGATGCCAAGAGTAACAGGAGAAAACCTTTACTTGAAGCTCTTAAGAACAAGACTCTTGGATAGTACACACTAAGCCACTCTTAACTCAAACTAGCACTAAACCAGTGAAGAAAATGATCACAATTAGCTTAAAGGTGCTCTTAGACTCTCCCTTCAATTGTTTAACTCAATAGGGTTCTAAACGACATCAGGGAGTCCAAGCCAAAGGGATATATGTTGCCCCAACTGAGCTTACTAGCCATTTGTAATTGTTAGAAAAAAGCCACCAAAACTGCAAGGTGTCAGACAGTCTAGCATTGGATCAGACTATCCAACCATTTATACTTTTTCAATGGTAATTGGGCAAGTAGCCGTTGTGTTATAAAGTGTCGAACAATTTGATACCACCTAGATTGTCCAAACCCCTTTTGTCCGGCGCTATGCTAGACAATTTACCAAGTTCAAAACCAAATGACTAGCAACGGTTGGATGAACAACTAACCAGATTGTCTAATACCATATTGACCTTGGTTTCCACACACTATACAAGTTTATATATCGAAACGGATGTTTTATAGGTTTGTGTACCTCTCAAGTTCGTGTACCATAGGTGCAATTTACTCTAATTCTTATATAAATACCATTAACTGTGATTATAGGTAGCCACATCATCAAGAATGTTAACCATTCGATCGTCGTGCATGTTAAATACCAGCCATCAGATACAATAGGAAGGCTTCTAACATGAGGTCATACCTCAAATTAACTTGCACACGATCAAATAATGGCACCCACTTAATTCTCAAAGAAAACGTCACCCAACTTTGGAGATATAGGACTTCAACCCTGGTTTTGTTATCATCCCCAAACCTATCCATGCCCTACTCAAAATATCCTCGGACCTTCATCTAATTCCCACTTATGGCATCACCCCTTATTATGTATTGTAGATGTTTTTCTTGGTTTGAAGTAAGTTAGGTGTCTTTCTTACTTCGTTTTCTATTAATTCCTTTTTGGGTTATCCAGTTTTTCTAGAAGAATCGAAGAACCGGTGTAAACAAAGTTGCTTTGTGCTATTCATAAGTTGTAGTGTAGTCTTTAATAGTATTTACTTAATATTACTAGTATAATTTTTTCTCTCAATAATATGTCCCTGGTTAGTCTATAATATTTGTGCCATCATTTTTATTTTCCACCCCTTTTCTTTGTGGATACATTACCATGAGCCCCAATTCCCAAGTACATACAAATACATATCATATACTTTAATTTTTGCAAAGTCACATTGCAAAATTATTTTAGTATGACACATTTGGTTGCTTTTAAATTGAGTTATATAACTTTGATTCATGCTTCATTGTGCAGATTTTTTAATATTCCTGTTATTCATCTTCATTGCCACGGTGATTAAGATGAAACTAGCCATGCATATTCGATCCGTCTATTCACCACTCGGTGCTATGATGTTTAGATTTGTTGTAAACATGGTTTTTTATTTGAGATTGAGGTAGTTCTATCAATGATATTATTATCTTTGTAATGTTCTCACTGATTATATGTCAACAACTTTATCATAGTTTATCACCATTATTATAAATTTTGCTTTAGTTTACACATATATCTTCTAAATTTAGGAAGATGATTTTTATGATACAAGTACATGTGTACATACTATTAGAGATATGGAAAAAGATATAATAAATATATGATTAGTTTTGTTTCCTTATCTCTATGATTGTAATCTTATAATTGTAAGCCACACCATGAGCTTTTCTTGGCCTATATTAACATGCAACAGTGGCTCCTTATGAAGTAGAATGCTTTCACTAGTTTTACATAGTATTAGATCCTCCCCTCTATAAACATCTAGATCCCATCTAGTGGAGACATAGCGAGTTCCTCCACCGGAGCCATCGCCAATCCATTCTTTGGCCAAGTCGTTACTAAGAAGTTGATAAAGACCAATTTTCTTCTGTGGAAGGCGTATATCCTTTTGGTTGTATGAGGTGACTGCATGGAAGGGTACCTCACCAGTGCGATCGCTGCGCCAGCGGTGCTGATTGACGTCAAAGATGGAGACAAGATCATGACTAAATATAACCCAGCGCATGACGAATGGGTTGTTGGTGATTAGTAGCTTCTCGGCTCCTTGCTGTTGACGGTCTCCAAGGAAGTATTCATACAGGTGGTGAACATGAACACTGCCGCACAAGCCTAGAAAGCAATCAACGAGATGTTCTCCATACAAACGTGTGCATGATCTGTGAACACGCGTATCGCACTCGCAACCACTTTCAAAGAAAGTATGAGTGTTACAGAGTATGCCACCAAGATGAAATCACTTGGTGATGAGATGGCGGTTGCTGGGAAGTTGATGGATGATGAAGACTTGGTGGGCTACATCCTCGTTGGTCTTGATGAAAGCTACAAGCCAGTGGTATCGGCTGTTGCCGATAGGCCTGAGCCGACAGTGATAGCACAGTTTAATTCACAATTACTCGGTTTTAAGAATCGCCACAATCTGCGCCAGGCTAGATCCCAAGCCAACTTGGTGTGTCATGGCAGATGTGGAGCACCAACCAGCGACGGAGGAGGTCGTAGTCGTGGCCATAGTTATGGTTGTAACAATGGCAACAACTCTGGAGCAGGTCATGGCGTCACCAATAATAGAGGCAAACGACCTATATGCCAACTCTATGGTAATATCAGGCATGCTGTTACTAATTGTTGGTATATGTTCGATGAAGACTATGCTACAGAAAAGAGTGACGATGTTGCGACCAACTCATATGGTGTTGACACAAACTAGTACCTGGACATCGAAGCAACTGATCAAATCACAAGCGAGTTGGATAAGCTGACCACTCACAAGAAATATATTGGAAAAGATCAGATCCAGACAGATAGTGGTTCAGGTATGGACATTAACCACATCAGCCATAGCACTATTTACACCCCTAGTCGTAATTTATTTCTAAACAACATCTTATATGCTTCAAAGGCTATGAAAAATCTAATTTTTGTTTGTCATTTCATATATGATAATTATGTCTATCTTGAAGTTTATCCTAATTTTTTCTTTATCAAGGATTGGCAAACGAAGAACACTATGCTTAGAGGGCGGTGTCGATACAGTCTCTATCCTTTGGAACCTACTCTAAAACAAGTCTTTAGTCGTTAGACCATATCTTGCAAGATAGCACAGTCAGCTAGGCCAACCATCTCTATCTATTGTTCAAAAAATTGTTAGCAATAATAAATTATCATGTTTGGCAAAATCCACAAGTTATGAAGTTTGCAATGCTTGTCAAATGACCAAGAGCCATCAATTACCTTATTCTACATCTTCTAGTGTGTCAAAATTTTCTTTACAACTTATTTATTCTAATGTTTAGGGTCTAGCACATGATTCTATTGGGGGAAAAAAATACTATGTCAGCTTTATTGATGATTTCAACAAGTTTATCTGGATCTATCTCCTTAAATTTAAATTTGAAGTGTTTAAGATATTTCATGAATTCCAGAATCTTATTGAAAGGTTATTCAATCAGAAAATTATTACCTTGCAATCTGATTGGGTGGTAAATATGAAAAATTACATTCCTTCTTTTCATAGATAGGCATTACTCATCGAGTTTCTTGTCCCATACTCACCAACAAAATGACGTTGCAGAACGAAAACACAGACACATTGTAGAAGTGGGTATATCTCTCCTTGCTCATGCTTCCATACCTCTCAAATTTTAGGATGAGGCATTACTTACATCTACTTATCTCATCAACCACACCCCAAGCAAAGTCATTGAGTATTCTATACCCCTAGAGTGCCTATTCCATCTAAAACTGGTCTATGCTTCTTTGCGAAGCTTTGGTTGTACTTGTTGGCCTAATTTTAGACCATACTAACACTAGAAAACTCTAATTTCATTCTAAGTAATGTGCTTTTATTGGCTATAGCAATATTCACAGAGGTTTTAAATGTGTTGACATTTCTACCGGTCGTATTTATATATCTCGTGATGTTATCTTTGATGAAACAATTTTTCCTTTCACTAAATTGCATCCCAATGCTCGTGCTCGTTTGCAGTCATAGAATTTTTTATTACCGCACCATCCTCATGATTCTACTGTATTTGCATCTAGGGGTGCAAAGTTGCTTATTCTAGTGGCTAATGTTTCTAATCCTGATAAAACTAATAATGTTGATGAGCAATTAGCAGGGTATTCACAGGTTTCCACAATAAATATTGAGGTAGTCGAACAATCAGCTGTGACATTGGCTGCCACAGAACAATTGGTTGCATCATCAGCTATGGCAGAACTATCGGCTACGTTATCGGCTACAACGGAACTATCGGTTGAACAATCAGCTATGCCATCGGCTGTGACAGAACAATCGGTTGCACCATCAGTTGCCGTAGATCTATCGGCTACGCCACACATACGGTCACAGAGATCGACTACGTTTGAATTAGTTGCGCCACACACATGGCCACAAAGATCAATTGAGTCTGAATCGGCTATGCCGTTAGCTAGGGCAGAATGATTAGTTATGCCCATGACAGCATTGCCTCGGCCACACACACGGCTTTAGAGTGGAATTCGTAAAACAAAGTGTATATTGATGGTACTACAAGGTATGATTAATAGTCTCATTTAAAAATTACTAGTGAACCTTAAAATCTAGAAGAAGTTTTTATGCACAAAGATTGGAAAAACGCTATGGATTTAGAATATATGGCCCTAATAAACAATAACACATGGCATCTTGTTCCACCTAAGAAGTGAATAAATGTTATAGATTGCAAATGTGTATATAAGGTCAAAAGAAAATATGATGAAAGTTTATACTAGTACAAAGTTTGCCTAGTTGCAAAGGGGTTAAAGCAAAGATACGGTATTGACTATGAGGACACATTTAGCCCTATGGTAAAGTCAACTACCATTAGGATTATTCAGTCTCTTGCTATTTCTAAGGGATAGAGTCTTAGATAACTGGATGTATAGAATGTGTTTCTTCATGACGTTCTGGAGGAAGAGGTTTACATGAAACAACCTCTTAGGAACGAGGACAAAGGTAAGGCTAAGGATGGGTTTATTTACAAACTAGACAAATCACCTATGATCTTAAATAAGCACCAAGAACATAGTATTCTTGTCTAAGTATAAAGCTGTGTAATCTTATTTTTATGGCCTCAAAAGCAGATACAACATTATTCTTTTACAATAAAGGTAACACTGTTATCTTTATTCTCATTTATGTGGACGATATTATTGTTGCTAGCTTCATGCATGAGGCTATTACAACTCTATGCATAGAAGTGAATAAATTAAAGATGGTATTCTTCTTACTCAAGCAAAATATGTAACAAATTTACTCAAGAAGACTAAAATGATAAAATATGTTAGCACTCTATTATCTACTTCAGAGAAGTTGTCAGCTTATAAATGCAGTTTAATTAGATCAAAGTACTCAACACAATATAGAAGCATAGTGGGAGCTTTGCAATATCTCACACTAAACAGATCTAATATTTCATTCTATATCGACAAGGTATGCCAGTTTTTGTATTTATCAACGATTGAACATTGGATTGCAGTTAAGAGAATTTTAAGATACATTTACTTAACAACTAGTCTATGATTAAGAATAAGGAAATCTCAATCAACTATAGTTATTACATTTTTTTGATACTGATTGAGCAGGGAATCCTGATGATAGAAGGTCCAATGATGTATTTGCAATATTCTTGGAATCTAATTTGGTATCATGGAATACGAGAAAATAGACAACAATTTCATTTTCTAATATTGAGTTAGAATATAAAGCATTAGCCAATGTAATGGCTCAGATGATATGGGTTTAGTTCTTACTAAAAAAACTTCATATACAAACACTACAAGCTAGTCAGATTGTGTGACAACTTGGGTGTTACATATTTATCAGCTAATCAAATTTTGCATACCAGGACAAAACATATAGAGATTAATTATCACTTTATGAGAGAAAGGGTAGTAAGAAAATAATTGAATATTTAGTTTGTACATATGTGATTAAATCACCAATGGATCTACAAACTCTTGTTAGCTCGTCAGTTAAAAAGTTTAGGTACAATCTCAACCTTAATAAGTTGTGATTAAGGGGAAGTGTTAGAGATATAAAAAGAGATATAATTATGATTAGTTTTGTTTCTTTATCTCTAGGATTATAATCTTTTGATTATAAGTCATACCGTGGTCTTTTCTTTGCCTATATTAACATGTAACAGTCGTGAGTAGAACGCTTTCACCAGTTTTATACATACATCTAAGATGTTTTATTAAGATCCGTGCTATAAAAAAAAGAAATATAATATTATGATTTATTGAAATCTATGTCACCCATATGTATCTCAAATTAAATCTAATGATAAGGAGTGTAGGTGCAGATGCACTTATGTTGTAAATTGACTTTTCCCTAAATGCGTTATACCATTCTACCAATTTTTCCATCAACTCAAATTTCTTTAAAAAATTGCTTCTTTAAGTTCCCGTAGCAGTGCGCGGGTGTCATCTTGTTTTCCAAATGCTAATGCAACCAACACATGGTAACGGTACGTGTTCTCACTAATCAAATAACACCAAGAGGCATTTTATTCACCACCAATTAATTACCAAAACATTACTCCTGATGACAGGGTAAGATCAAACAAAAGTAACTGAAACGAAGGTACAAAGTCAGCTGGGAAGAAGCTAGCTGCTGATACAAACAACTCACTGATTTCCTCAGAAACTGAAAAATGATGAACACACAAACACAAATCAAAATATCAAGCATTCAAACCACAACAAAAGCACACCTTGATGGGTGAATTAGAATTAATTAACCGCATGCATTTTGGCATGCGGATGTAGGACGAGATAGATCGGATGACCGGCCGGCGGTGCTGTCTAGCACTTGGGCAGGTCGGCCGGCGGCAGCGGTAGCTTCTGCTCTGGCAAGCTTCCGTCCAAAACCAGCCACGCCATTTTCAGGCCCCAGCTCAGGTGCACCTCCAGGTGACAGTGCATGAACCACACACCTAAACAAAATTGGCATAAAGTTACATCCACATATGATACAGTAGTATTCTCAATATGGTTCTACCACCTTAACGTAACCGTCCGAGGTCAATAAAAGTTTCCTTTATTAAAAACCAATAGTGACATATCAAACATGTAAATCTTGGAATGTTTTTATTCACCCGGTTTGTCGGCGCGGAAGCGGATGGCGACCCAGCCACCGGCAGGCAGGCCGACGGTGTTGCGCTCGACGGGGTCGACAAGGTTGAACTTGGCCGGGTCGTTCATGGGGTCGAAGTTGCCGGGGCCTTGGCCGACGACGTAGAAGTTGAAGCCGTGCAGGTGCAGCGGGTGGCTGTCGGCGCCGAGGATGCTGGTGTCCTGCATCATCAGCTCGACGTTGGTGCCGTACGGCAGCACGAGCACCTTGGTCCCGTTCATCACGTTGGTGATTGATTTACACCTGGTGATTGATTAACAGCGTGTTACGTATAGTTTCGTAATTAAGTGTGTAAGGTAAAAGATAATAACTAAGCAGAGAGCCAGTTGCAGTGGCTACCCACGTCGATGGTGTAGTGCCTGGAGGCGCCGTGAACCTGCACGACGGCGACGGAGAGGAGGGTGGCCATGGCGGCGGCGAGGAGAACGGTGGAAGGGAGAGCAGAGGAGGCACCCATTTTAATTATCTCAAGCTCCCTATACACTCCTTGAGTGAAGTGTGGATACTGTGGAGTGGCTTAAGCAAGATGAGCATGGAATAATGGTGAGGGGCATGGCGAATTGGCAACTAGGAGGTGCATATGTATAGTGCGGCCGAGCTTAATTTGGTTAATTAACGAAGTTATAATTATGAACCTACAAGAATTAATATGATCTCACTAGCTCGTTTTGGAAAGTATATGACAACTTTTTTAGATGAAAGTATGAGACAAGTTTGATTAAGTGGCTCTACTTCATTGCTTCATTGGACACTGTTCTTTGTTTGGTGATAGGTCGATATGCAATATACAAGCATTTTGATTATGCACGAAATCTGAGTCGATCACCGCGAGCGGTCAGTGAACCGTTCCTAGCGGCTGGGAGTGTCAACCGTTCTAACCAGGTTTGGAGTGTCGCAACAGTCAGGCACCTTTGAATCGAAGGACTGCCATAGAAATTTTAGAGGATTCTATTTTCTAAGGAAATTTTCTTATGAAACCCTTTAATTTATTAGAAATAATAGAAAATTTTTCATAGGATTATATTCATATGGCTTAACTTTGTAGAAAAAATAAGAGATCCTTAGAAACTATCATTTGCTTTGTTTGTTTCCTATAATGGTATTATGCTTTGTTTGTTTCCTATTATGGTATTAAAGGGATCCGTTTTATCTTTTCTCTGTTTCTATTTCTGATTAGAAAAATATGGCACTTCAATTTCTATATTTTTTCTATTTCTATATTCTTTTATATGTTTT
Organism: Oryza coarctata; assembly: GCA_030770085.1. NCBI lineage: Eukaryota > Viridiplantae > Streptophyta > Magnoliopsida > Poales > Poaceae > Oryza > Oryza coarctata. Next base: position 16,649,415 of record CM061471.1, read on the forward strand.
AAAGGAGTACTCAGCTTGTCGTTTCTGCTTTTGCCACTGGAGTATTAAATTAGCTCGACCATGCATGCCTTAAATAGCAAGTCAACGCTCCACCAGGAGAGATGGAAAAGAGATAGGAGAGGATGGGAGAGTATGGAGTTGTTGTGAGGATGGGGAGGTAGGATAAGACTCGAAGGGTTGTTGTATTTATTTAGCTGTCTATAAAAATATTAAAAACCTACTTAGAAAAATCATATTTTTACAAACGGGATCTCTCTTAGATCGTATAAATATATATTTATTTTTACATGTAATCCTTCTAATTTTTACTTATGGCCTTAACCGCGAGCTTTCTTATAAACTGCCGGTAAAGATGAAAGATGTTTACAGTAGTGAACTATATAAGTTAAATTCAATTTGTGCTGAAATGTAGCATCATAATTTACATTAAATTTTTAAATATTACTCTGCTTAGAAATCCATATATATCCCCTCTCACCGGAATACGTTGGCATGAATGTTTATCGTGGACTTGTGGCATTATTCCGATCGAGCCATGCACTGAACGGTGATGGTTTGCAAGGGGCCGATCGCCTGAGCCGTCATTTTGCTCCCCCGACCATAATCTATCCTTGGATTGCAAACGAGCGTGACAGGGGGATGGACAAAAAGGACACTATATTGTCTTCTCAAGTAAGGTGTCCATGTCAAGTGACTGAACACATAAAGCCGGTCTTTTATTATAATATCCAGAAATCGCGTGAGTTCCACTGTACATGCAATGCAATGCATGCATATATGCGTGTATATGGCTTCTCATTGGTGCACATGGGAGTAAGTAAAAAGGATCAAGCTAGATAACCACAATCTGTAGTAGTTTGCGTCCCCTCCCAAGCATCATCCTACAACGAAAAAGATACTTGAACTGATCTTGGGCTGATCACCATGGCAAGCATTTCTTGTTTTCGCTCTGCAAATTGTCAGATCTTGTGTAGGACTCTAAATTGATTGGGCCATCACGCCATCCTCTAGGTAACTCTAGAATAGCTTCTCCTGGAATCTTGTTGTTACGACATACATACATACATACATACATACATTCATACATACATACTACCAATAAAGTTGATTTAGTACCTCCATTTATTTGAACACATGCATTAAGCATGAATGATCGACGAATAAATAATAAGAGAGGACAAATCATTGGGAAATATATATACATATATATACATATATATATACACACACATCTACCAGCTAGCTAGCTGTTTTCACACGCTACGCATCAGGTTACATATATAATATTGGGTAAAGTACTTCCACTTCAGCGTCTGCCTCAACTCGAATACTAACAATCGATGCATTGCCAGGTTTGAAGAACTAGTAATTAATTTGTTTAAGGAGGCATTAGCTTATATTACATTAATTGTTTATTATTAAGTAAATCCTACTTAAATAATTAATCGTCGTTTTGAATTTTGCTTTTTTCTATTATATTGAAGATGTGCACGTACACTCATAACTAAGCGTGCACACACCTGATTGAACCCACAGCACACGCTTAAAGTGAAAATGACCGATCGGTAAACCCGTCTTGAATACACTGAAATTTTATTGAAAACTCATTGGGCTTTTCTTTTCTTATATGATATACAATTTAACATCTTATGCATTTTCTAACCAACTTGACACCGTTATACAACATATTTGCATGAAAGTTACCGGAACATTATGAGATTTCTATTCATTAACATTATGAGACAATATGTTGTTTTGAATAAAAGGATGGACGCACATATAATTAGTGCAGTTTTGATTTAAATGGGCTATCGGAGCTCAGTACTACAACAAATTCATTTAGGGTTCTTTAGAAGTAGAAATTTTATAGGATTTGTATCATTGTTGCCAAGAGGGTCCCATTTGGACAGTTTGCTTATAACATGGAATGCAAGTCATTGAGACTGCATGGAGCCATGGAGCCATGAGCCAGCGTCTTTGTTCGTCCTAGGCTAGATCCAAGCAGGTCCACATGTCTATCATCCATCGAGTAGAAAGGTTGAACGTATGAGATTATATTAGGATCCATCGGCAAGCCGTACCCTCAGAATTGCTTGGAGGCAGCCACGTGTCCCATGCTCTGTTGCATGGAGCCAACTAACTTGCCACTCAGAAACCAAGTCATGATGCTATTTTAGAATTACGACCTTGACTCTTAGCTGCCTAGAGACTATTAGGTGTGTCTTGACCAAACTAGTTCAAGCAAAGCAGGTAGGTTCCTTCCTAGGTTGCACCACGTAGCAACACTCGGGAAGGGGACTGATTCTACACTCTAAGTGTCTCATCGTGAGAACCCACTAGCAATCCGAGAAAGGGTACATTGTGTTCTTGCACAAAGAAGACAGGCGAATGTGTATCCCATTGGATACCACATCACAATGAAGAGCAGTGTGTTGGCCACATGACCTGTCTATCACATTAACTCTAGATTTTATTATGTTGTCTTGTTGTTTTAATACAATGAGATGTGCCGCATCTAAAGTCTCGCTTTTACATGTGCTTGGATATGCATGACGTGGGAAAAACTAGGAAGCTACAAGCAAGCCCGATGTTGTGTTCCATAGGATATTTGCTGCTACAAGAAAACTGACATGGAATTCAAGGGATTAGTTCAAGCCTATTATTACCTATAGTGTTTGCTGTCTCTCGGCTTAGAGAGAAGGGGGATGGCCGAAGGGTATAAAAATCCATTCAAAGCTCAGTAGGGAGGGTGGGTTCTAGAAATCGGTAAGAACTAGGCTAGCTAGCTCAAGAGTTTTTTTCTTTGAACGAATTTTTGTTGATAGTAATATAGACTTGAGTAGGATCGTAATTTTTTGAGAGGTCCAAACCTAAAAACTTGTTTTGTGTTCTTCGCTCCCGAGCACTCCTAGGCACACTAAGTTCACCTAGAACCCTTGGTCAATCATAAACCCATGGTTTCTCACGTCTACCGAAGCCCATCCCTCCAACATGATTTACGTAGAATTTAGATCACTTCCTTCAATCCTATCAAATTTATCTATTTCAAAAAGTCCAACACACTTTAGCACAACTCTTACATGCCTAGGCTAGTAGGCTCTCTCATGCCTTACAAATTCAGGTGTTTTTTTTTTGCAAAAATTAAGGTGGTATAGTTTTCTATATGTACCAAGCTAGGTCATAAATTCAATAAATCTATCTATCATATTGAGTTACATGTGGTGATAATCAATTTACCATCTACACTAACTTAGGATGTATACACTCATATGGACACCAGAATTTAAATCCTAGTGGTGTAATCGTGCACCCACAACTCCACTACAGTACTTCTAATGAGAAATATGGGCAATTTACTTATACACAATAAGATTTGCTTTTTCCGCCGCCTTCTATTTCATTTATTTGGTTCAAATATTAAGCCATGCTTACATAAGCAGAAAACAATAATTAAACAAGCACAAGGCCGTGGAGTCTCTATTTCTATACAAAGACGTTTCACTGTAACTAACCATGTAATAAACTGAAATTTGATATGGACAATGTACCAGAACTAGATTTTATTGCAGCAAAATACACTGGGATACATTACAAGATGCAAAGCATGGAGCTTTGAGTTACAATAAGCAGTCCTAAGAGTCAAGCCCTGCCAATCAAAGAAATCAAATTTCCTCCCAACACCAAAGATTTAAACTTCATGCAAAATACCGGAGCTAGCTGATGACAAACACACTGTCAATCGCCTGAGAAATCAGTTTATCAAAAAAGCAACAAATGAAGCAAGTCTGTCGACGACGAGAAACCTAAGTATCAAAATATCAGTCGGACAGTGAGGGCTGTGTGAACTCTGAAGGATGCAATCAATCTTGGCCGTTGATCTTGAGTTTTATGCCTAGCATTTCGGGAGATCCGACGGCGGAGGCTGGAGCTTCTGGTCAGGATGGCTGCCATCCAGCACCAGCCACGCCATTTTCAGTCCCCAGCTAATGTGCACCTCCAAGTGACAATGCATGAACCACACACCTGAGATCGTGCAATCGTATTAACAATCAGCTCACCATAATTAACAAGCTTAAGTGCTTAACCGACGAGTTCTAAATGCAACCTTTTAACTTGAGAGGTATACTGATTAAATTGGTACAAATGTGTCAAGGAATTGCAGGGGCATTATATTAAGGTAGTATGTACCTGGGTTGTCGGCATGGAAGCGGATGGCGACCCAACCGCCGGCGGGCACGCCGACGGTGTTGCGCTCGACGGGGTCGAAGAGGTTGAACTTGGCCGGGTCGTTGATGGGGTCGAAGTTGCCGAAGCCTTGGCCGACGACGAAGAAGTTGAAGCCGTGGAGGTGCAGCGGGTGGCTCTCGGCGCCGAGGATGCTGGTGTCCTGCATCACCAGCTCGACGTTGGCACCGTACGGCAGCACCAGCACCTTGGTGCCGTTCATCACGTTGGTGTTGTTCGGCGGCGTGCCGGTGTAGTTGAACGGCTGCAGTGGGTAGTACGGGAAGTTGGAGGCGTCCACGCCCTTGGACTTGCCGGCGAAGTGCGACTGGAGCAGCGCCGTCGTCGGGAGAACGAAGGAGACGTTGTTGATGGAGGCGGCGAACCGGGAGCCGTTGGGTCCCTGGCACGTCCCGTTGACGGCGCAGGGGTGGGTGCCGAGCCCCACGGTGAAGAAGAAGCGGTGGTCCACCTGCTGCGGCACCGCCGCCGGGTACTCGGCGCTGGCCAGGCTGCGGAGCTTGGCGGTGAAGTTGGAGACGGCGTTGCTGTCGTTGATCTGCGGCAGCGTCGGGGAGAAGATGGGGACGGTCTTTCCACCGGCGTCGCCGGTGGCGCAGGGGTCCTTGTACTCGAGGACGCCAGCGACGGTGGTGTTGTCGAAGGTGCCCTGCGTGGTGGTGTACGGGCGCGCCAGCATGTAATAGCTCGCCCCCGGGTACGTCGGCTTGGCGGTGAGCAGCACGTTGCTTGTCTGCCCTGGCGCGATGATGAGCGTCTCGACGGTGAACGGCTTGACGTAGAGCGCGTCGACATCGACCACTGTGAGCGTGTGGTTAGCGATGGAGAAGAAGAGCTCGTCGTTGAGTGCAGCGTTGATGAGCCTGAGCATGTACGTCTTCCCGGGCTTCACCTTCAGCTTAAACGTGTCTGCACCCAAACAACCACCAGCTCAGCCACACATTGTCACGTGTCACACTCGTGTAACGCACCGGTGACACGAATAAACTAAATCAGTAGCTGATTTTTTGACACAAAATCAGTAGTTAATCACCTTGAGCTGAGCAGTTGTAGAGAGGGCCAGGGTGGCCGTTGATTGTGTAGGCGTCGGAGATGTTGGGCCCGCTGCCGGTCTGGAGCGCCTGGCTGATCACCGCCTCCGTGTCGTTCTTCCACCACTCGCCGAACATGATGGGCACCTCGCCGCCGTCGGGCGCCGGGAACGGATAGCCGACGCCGGCGGGGGGCAGGATGACCATGGGCCCGTGCACGGTGGCCCGCAGCCAGGAGATGTGCGCGTGCCACCACAGCGTGCCCCGCTGCCCGGTGATGGTGAACCTGTACACGTAGCTTCCCCCCGGCTGGATCGGGCACTGCGTGATGTACGACGGCCCGTCCGCCCACCCGCTCAGCATCTGCCGAATCCCGTGCCTGAATATATCATCCGCGTGTCGCGAGGTTTTTGCGTCAAAACACGGTGGAAATCGCGTGAAACGACGTGGCCTGATCTGAGGCTGCGGGCTAGAGAACGAGAGGCGAACGTACCAGTGGATGCTCATGTTGTAGGGGGAGTGGTTGACGACCGTGACCTCAACGTGGTCTCCCTCGCGGGCGAACAGCGTGGGGCCAGGGTACTGCCCGTTCACCGTCACGATGCTCTTCGTGCTGCACAGCCGCGTCACGCTCGTCGTTTGCACCTGAGATGTCACGGCAAAACTAACGTGTAAACATGCATTGGCTTTTTGGCGAAATTAACTTGTGCTTTGTGTATCGATGCGATCACCATGTATAAGCACTTACATCGAATTGGTACTGCCTCGTTTCGGCTTCAGCTCCCATTGCGCACAGCATCAGTGCCGCGACGAGGAGGCAGCCATGAAGAACAGAGGAGGCTGCTGCTGCCATTGCTGCCTTCACTGATGCGTATCTCTCTCTGCCTCGTTTGTTAATGAAGTTCTTGGCTAGCTCAGCTTGTGATGGTATGGACAACTCGAGGTGTCAATTTATACAAGAGATCGAGGAGCTAGCTTGCAATGGCAGAGTGTTTGGCCGAAGCATGCAAGCCATCTACACAAAAAAAAGAAGTCCATTGACCATTTTCTGGTAAGATAGCTACATATGCTGGCTTCGAGTCTGTATTAGTACTTAGTCTAGCTTTGTTTAGTAGCTTTCATTTGGTGATGGCCTGCTCGAATACTCGATCGATTTATCTTTGGATGGACATGACATGACTCGAGCTGGGTTGCCTGAACGTCGCATGCGGTGCAGCTAGCTGCACCGGCCGATCGAGAGGTTGGCCATGCAAGCATTCTCTGTAGCTAGCTTTAGAGTTTGGCTAAAGTCAACCTGCAGGATGTCTAGTTGTATGCTGTTTCGTTACATTGAATAGTTGTTTAAGATTCTTCATGCCTTAATTATCACGCACAACCTTCTCTGCTGCAATTATCCTATAACTAAACACAAGCAATAATCAGGCACATTTTGATTTTTTTTTAGATAAGGAAGAAAAGGAGAAGGCATGAATAGACTGAAACCTCTTAATTAAATTTCTAAGTTCAGCTTTTAAGATTTCCAAGATTTAATTCTAGTTTCTTATTATGTGTCGTAGTGGAAATCACTCAAAATCTAAATTTGGAACAGCATTATTGGGCATGGTTAGATTTGATTGATTAAACCGAGCGACAGCACTACATAGCTCACAATTGAAAAGAGAAAAGTGCTTAACAAACAGAAAGTACAGGATTATTAGATTGACTACTTGAGAAAGAACAGTAATTATTGACCAATTGACAGAGTGGTTCTATCAGGAACTTTTTCTCGCACCTAACCATCAGAAACATGTTAAATCAACAGTAGTTGAATTCTTGCTTTGACAGAGGAATTTTTGGGAAAAGCTAAGAGAAGGAAGTGACCGCTTCTGCAGTGCATCCACTGCAAGTGAGGTCACAACTTTTCTTCAGCTAGCTAAGCTAGCCTAGGTTTTCCTAACCTTATTCTTGCATGCCAAGCGACTGCACGAGCAATTGAGCAAATAACAAAAGACTCGCAAGACAGGGACTTGACGAGGAGGAAGGTAGTCTGTTGCTCTGTTGATCATCATCCTGTACTGTCTTTGCAAATGGACAACAAAAAAACATTCTGTTTGGCATGCATGGGCTCAATCAAAATCAAGATCAGTGAATTCGTGTGAGATAGGCTTAGCAGGTACTCGTCGCGCGTGAAGTTTGGTCATGTTGTCCTCTTCCTCCAAGCCTCTTCCGGATCAGAGAAGGATGCCTGAACAAACTCTTATCTGTCACTAAGCTGAGCTACTTGCCTCCACGCTAGATCTCTTCACTTTCCCTTTGAAGGTGTTAGGTGTGTATGCGTGCACGGATGTGAAGTGTACATTCTTCATTGAACTGCATACCTCAACAACTTTTCTCAATTCCCCCAAAAGAAAATTCTCACTTTTGATGCCTGTTGTCTACATTTTAGTTTGGTAGCATGCACACGAGAAAGTTAGTTCTCTAGAAAGCATGTTGTACAAGCCTGGTGGGTGATTACAACAAAATGCCAACCACAAGTACAGGTTCCCTGATCGAACGGCGATTATCTACTCGTATAGACGTAGGTTCAATTACCGGCACATAGGAGCTGAGTACCGTCAATCAGTACAGGATTGATGGCTAACTCCCCAACACATGATCATTCAAGAAAGATAGAACGAAACTTCTAGATTAATAATTTCTCCAGCTCATTTCCACGTCAAGCATCAGATTGGAAGGACTATCTTGCGACTTCGTGTCAATGAGACCATATGAAACCAGTCAACAATGAATTGTCCGAACGTTTGGTGAAGAACTGACGCATAGACAAGCTCAAATCATGATCCTCGACTAGCTCTTTGTATTCATTAAAAGAGGGAAACACTATGGCCGGCGGAAAGCCAAATGGGTTCCCACATTAGAGATCAGGCGAGGGCGTTAATTTATACAAATTTTCTTATGCCGCAAAACAAACAAGAATCTATCGAATAGAAGTGCAATTTACAGCTATAAATTTGCTGCAGAATTACGTGGGTACAACCTCGCCTAGCGAGGGTGTTCCGTCATCATCAGGCTGAGGATTTTGGGCCGCATCTTGGTTCTTGCTGTCTTCATCCTGGAACCCTTGCTTGAAGAGGTCGTAGTTAGTTGGCTCGACTGCCTTGAAAGGCCGTTCTCCTAATACCCTAACCAGATCGTCCTGGTGGAGGACCTCCTTCTCAAGCAGCATTTCTGCGATTTTGGCGACTTGCTCCTTGTGCTCCATTATCAGTTCCACCGTCTTTTTGTATGCCTTGCCAACCCATTCCCTCACCTCATCATCGATGATCGATGCTGTTTGGTTGCTGTAAGGTTTGGTCATTTCAAAGCCATCGTCCCTCTGAGGAAAGGACAGGAGCCCAACCTTTTCACTGAAACCATATACAGCAACCTGTGCATAGGTCATTTTGGTAACTTTCTCCAGGTCATTCTGAGCACCAGTGGAGATCTTCCCAATCAAAACCTGAAACAAGCCAATTAGAACATCTACGTTAGTATTTTAGGCATCATTCCACTGCCAAAGTTGTGCATGATTTGACAGCGTAATCATGGAATGAACAATACCACAACCCAGCACTGGCCATTGGCTTTTAGAATGGAGATTGTAATTTCAATATGCTGGCATGTGTTATATGACAGTAAGTAAAATGTATGGAAGAAGCTGAAAAATGATGAGAGAAAACTGACGTGATAGGTCAAATGGCATGATAGAAGTGCATGTTGACTCTTGACGTGAATAAGCATATGATACAAACAAAAAAAAGTACCATGTCAAACATCAAAGAATTCATGCTAATCAACAGTGTAATATGAAGACACACACACATCAAATTGCCTTTCTGGTTAAAAGTCTTGATTTTACCAAACCAGCCAGAGTCGACTACCAAATTGTGATAGTATTACTTGTACTCACCAAGCCATCATAATAGAATGTGTAAAATGTAACCTAGTTAACCATAATTTTAATTTTTTTTACAGTTGTCAAATGCAGCAAAACCTTGTGTTCATTCTAGTCAAAACCCATATTCATAAAAATATTAGCCATTTAACATGAATGCTGTCATAAGAAGACTGAAAGAAATGGTGTGTCAGCAGTAGGAATTTGAAAAATATATCCACAAAAAGTAGCTATTTAACATAAATCCACAAAAAAGTGACTATTTAACATAAATCAGTCATAAGACTAAGAGAATTAGTGTATACCTCCTCTGCAGCTCGGCCACCTAATGTCATGCATGTCATATCAAAAAGCTGTTCTTTTGTCATCAAAAGATTTTCATTTGGGACATACTGTGCAAATCCTAAAGCAGCTGTTCCACGGGGAACAATTGTAACTTTCAGAAGAGGCTCTGCATGCTCTAAAAACCATCCAGCAACAGCATGACCAGATTCATGGTAAGCAACAGTGCGGCGCTCCAGTTTGCTGATGACCTGCAGTTTGATTAACAGGCTAAGAGATAAGAAAAATAAATGGGGAAACATAACTATCGCATTTGAGAACAAGTCACGTCATATAAAAGAAAGTTACTAAGCATTGATCCATGTATTACTCCCTTACTGAAAGTAGATATTTTATGTAATTACTATGAAACAAGTTAAAGGTGAATAAACAGTTATAGCTTGGGCATTCAAAAGGGAAACATACTGCAGATGTAATGTGTTCAAAGCTACAAAATTCAGAAATCAGAACATTAATTTGCGTACACTTAAGTGGCCCCTCCATTTCATTTAGTAAGACCTATAGTTTTTTTTTATACTTGCATGTAGATCTGCTGCTTATTTATATAGTTTACCTTGTTTACAGCACTCAGCTAAACATTCATGCATGATCGACCATCTAGTGATCTACACAAACTATCATGTAACATTCCAAAATCACTTAATTAAGGTCCACTAGAACAGGAACTTAATGAAGGTGCTAGTCATTATGTATCATTCTTTTGTATGTTTTTTTTAAAAACAGAACTTCAATAGTCATTAAAACCAGCAAAAAATGTGTATAAAAATAGAGCATAACCAGTTCACATGAGAGCACTGTACACAAATACACAAAGCCTGAGTAATGTGTAAATCAGGCACTAATCAGCTTTGGCAGGTTGCATTTATTGCTTTAACAGTTTGGAGTAGATTATCCTTGAACTGGCACATAAGCACTTATTCACATTACCTTATTTTTCTTCTCCAAACCACCAATGATCCTATCAATTGCAGACTCAAAATGTTGCATGGTAATCTGAGTTTCCTCACTTCTCGCAGCAATTAAAGCAGCTTCATTACATACATTGGCAATGTCAGCTCCAGCAAACCCAGGTGTCAAAGCTGCTAGCCTTTGCGAATAAAATGATGGTTCATTGTCAAGTTTAAGTTTTTTAAGATATATGCGGAATATTTGATCACGGCCCTTTATATCTGGCTTGTCTATTGTTATTTGACGATCAAATCTTCCAGGCCTTAGCAATGCTTTATCCAATATATCAGGCCTATTTGTACCAGCAAGAACAACAACACCAGAAGTTGTACCAAAACCATCCATCTCTACAAGCAGCTGGTTCAAAGTACTTTCACGCTCATCATTTGCACCAGAAAACCCTCCACGGCCTCTCGCACGACCAATCGCATCGATCTCATCAATAAATATAATACTGGGTGCACACTGCCGAGCTTCTTGGAATAAGTTCCGTACCCTGGATGGTCCAACCCCAACAAACATTTCCATGAAATCTGAACCAGAAATAGACAAGAAGGGAACACCAGACTCTCCTGCTGTAGCTTTTGCAAGTAGAGTCTTTCCTGTTCCAGGAGGACCTACAAGCAAGGCACCTTTTGGTATCTTAGCTCCTAACTCTTCATACTTCTTGGGATTCTTAAGAAAATGCACGAACTCCATTATTTCTTGCTTAGCTTCATCACAACCAGCTACATCCTTAAAAAACACCTGGACCAACAGAAAAGTATGTCATTATACGGCTTTTATTGTACCTTAACAATGGTTAAGCGGTAGCTACTGCATTATTTAACAGGTGGAACTAGTAGAGCTTGAGAATCACTTTGCATGTATATATTTCAAATTTGGCAGTCGCATTCAAAGTGGAACAGAAGAAGAGAATGAACTAACCTTGTTTTTGGAATTTTTGTCCATCTTCGTCACCTGGGCTTTTCCAATATTAAAAATACCACGACCACTCTTGCCAGGTCCACCTCCAATATTAAAACCACTCTGCATTCTTTTGCTCATCAAATATATTAGCCCAACAAGAAAGACTGTTGGGGCAAATCTCATTACTTCTTGTAACCAATTTACTTCGGCAACATAAGTTACTGGAACATAATCATGTGGATCTACTCCCAAAGCTTCCTGGGCTTCCTCTAACTTTTCTTCAAATGAATCAACACTTCCAATATTGAAGTAATACTTGTATCTGCTGGGAGTATGCTTGCTCGGAACATCATTGATGGTAATGATGGCATCACTGTTCCGACCTTGGCTGTTCGACTGTGGTGAACTCCTGACATAGACCTTTGCCACTGATTTGTTTGAAACAACAATGCGGTCAACTAAACCAGGTTCTAGTAACTTATTCTTGAATTCCTGGAAGCTTATCTGCAGAAATTAGAAGCACAATATCTTGAAATTCCCTTTAAGATCAAGAATAATTGCCCACCATAGATTTAAAAAGAACAAATATGCAAACCACAAAATCAGTTGTCTGCTATATGTTAACTGGTGCAGGCATAAAGTGAAGCCATCTAAAGAGAAGCTGCAAGTATTTTCTCTAACATTTATCAATCTAAGATAAACCTTCACAGTGAGAAGAATGTATTCCTACCATATAGATCTGCTACTGCTTGTATTGAACAATTGATTATAGAATGCTCATTAGCTACAACACAACACACAATACAACCTTTCAGCTTGAAATAAGTTGGGATAGGCTAGAGTTAAAACCCAACAAAAGCATCAAAATTACAATTCATGCACGTCAATAACTGCTTTTCAAGCACTTCTATTTAAGTATAGATCTTTAGATATATCCCAATCTTTCAAATCTCTCCATGTCAATTACGATCTTTCTCTCTTTTCTCATATTATTATCTTAATCTAGGATTCCATAATTTACTGATGTCTCTAGAGGTCTCCTTTAGACATGGTCAAAACACCTAAACTGATGTTGGATAAACTTTTTTTTAATTGGTGCTATCCCTAACCAATCACGTATATCATCGTTCCGAACTTAATCCATTCTTATATAACCACAAATCCAGCGTAACATACGCATGTTTGTAACACTCCACTGTTAAACATGTCGCCTTTTTGTAAATCAACATTCTGCCCCATACAATATAGCAAGTTTAATCACCGTTTTATAAAACTTATTTTAGCTTCTATAGTACCCTCTTATCACAAAAGATGCCAGATACTTACGCCACTTCATCTAGCCCGATTTGATCCTATGGCTAACGTCTGCATCAATATCTCTATCCTTCTGTATCATCGATCCCAGATATCGAAAGGTATCTTTCTTAGACACTAGTTAGCCTCCTAAACTTATATTTCCCCCCTCTTGTGCGATGGTGCCAAATTCACATCTCAAGTATTGAGTCTTAGTTCTGCTTCCTCTAAAATCTTTGAACTCAAGAGTCTACCGCCACAACTCTAATTTTCTATTTACTTCCGCACGGCTCTTATTAACTAACATTATATCATCTACAAAGAACATACATCAAGAAATATTCTCTTGTATGTTTCTTATAACGTCAAGGCAAAAGGAACCAGCTCAACACTGATCCCTGATGTAGTCCTATTTTACTCGGGAAGTAACTTGTGTTATCATCATTTGTTTGAACACTATTCATTACATTGTTGTATGTATCCTTGGTAAGAGAGACATTTTATTAGGACTTTATATTTGTCCAAAATCCACCACATAACATTTCTTGATATCTTGTCATAAAATCTTCTCCAAGTCAATAAAAACTACATGTAGGTCTTTCTTTTGCTCTTTAAACCACTCCATAACTTATTTTATTAAGAAAATTGCTTCTATGATTGACCTTTCGGGCATGAATCCAAATTAATTCATAGAGATAGACATCGTTCATCTTAAATGGTGCTTGATAACTCTCTCCTATAACTTTATAGTGTGGCTTATCAACTTAATTCCCTGATAATTAGTACAACTTTGGATATCTCCCTTATTCTTGTAGATTGGTACCAATATACTTCTACTCCACTCCTCAGGTATCGTGTTCGATTGAAAAATATTGTTGAACAACCTGGTTAGCCATACTATAGCTATATCCCCGAGACATTTCTACATCTTGATTGGAATATCATCAGGGTCTATCGCCTTATCCCCTTTCATCCTTTTCAAAGCTTCTCTAACCTCAGATTCTTGGATCCTCCGCACAAAACTCCAATTGGTGTCATCCGACGAGTCATCCAACTAGATGGTGGTGTCATCGATCCCACCATTGAACAAATTATCAAAATACTCTTAGCATCTATGTCTAATCTTATTCTCTTTCACCAAAAGCTGCTCCCTCTTATATTTAATACACTTAACTTGGTTAAAGTTCCTCACTTCCTATCACGAGCCCTAGCCAATCTATAGATATTTTTCTCTCCTTCTTTCGTACTCAGACGTTAATACAGATTCTAGAAAGCTTACCCCTTTGCCTCACTCAGCTTGTTTTTGCGTTCTTTGAAATCTTGTACTTCTCTATATTGTCCTCACTCCTGTCATGGTATAAGCGTTTATAGCATTTTTTCTTCTACTTAATAGCTCTTTATACGTCTTCATTTTACCACCAAATGTCTTTAATTTCGCATCCACTCCCTTTGGTCACTCCAAACACCTCTGAAGCAAATCTTCCGAATACATGTTGTTATTTTCTCCCATATGTTATTTGCATTTTCTTCCATCCAAGAGCCCTCTTTAATAACCCTTTCCTTGAAGATATTTAATGTCTCCCCTTCCAACTTTTACCATTTAATTCTTGTAATTTTGGCTTATTTATCCCTACGAGTATGCACCAGAAAAAGAAAGTCGGCCACCAGCAGCTTATGTTGAGAAACCATGTATTCTTCAAATATCACCTTAACAATCCACGCATGCTCGTTTATCCTCTTTCTTATAAGAGGACATGCTCATTAGCTAATTGCAGGAATTTGATTGGGGTAAGTACATCTTTAATAGTCCTTATGATGGCAACATAGTTTTCTGCCATCCACTTTTTCTGGTATTTACAGGAAGTGATCCATGTGTATAGCAGAGCAAGTGAATATAATCTGTCAGAACTCAGAAGGGAGTGAAAAATTACCTCCTTTTGGTCTGATGAGCTTGACGATAAGGATGAGAGCATCAGTCCAAGGAACAGTAGAGGTGCAAGAAAATTCTGCAGTTGTTTTGAAGCAGTCTCCTGGAAATTCCATTGATCAGATGTACTTGAATCTTCTGCATATCAAGTCAGACATTAGCCCATGTACAAAGATGCACTAAGAGTCTATTGTGTTGCCCTCAAAATGACTCTTGGCATTCCCACCACTAAAATTTAGGCTCCAATCTCCATCGAAGCCCGTACTAATCTCCCAAAAGAAATTATTAAGATGAAAGTGCTAGGTCAACTGCAAGTTTTAATTTCCAACAAACTAATGATCTAGCAAAGACCAAAATCTGGAACTTTCAGTGCTACTGTGTTTATTTGGTTCAGCAGTTCAGCCTCTTAAGTAAGATAAACACTGAGGTTCTGAGTTTTTGTACTCAATTACAATGTATCCCTGAAATTTTTTTAAACTGACAAGGATCTAGTTTGCATTCATTTTTTAAGCTGAAAATCTAACAAACAACATAGGCTCACAAGACATCATTTGGTTGCACAGCACAGGCTATTTTTCCATTTGACATTAGTTGACCAAGCACTTGTAGTGCAAGAAAATAACATATCCAAATTATTCATCTTGTTAGTTCAATGACAATCAGTACACCAATTACATGCTATTGTATTAAAAGCTGTGCTGTGCATTTTATTAACATCAGAACATGATCACCATTCTCTACACAAATGATGCACACGAGAAAAAAGATGGCAACTTACGGTTCGAATCAGACTTGTTACTCCCATCCCCCTTTGGCGTCTCCTTCTTGCCCTTGGGGTAGTAGTTCTCGTAATCTAAAAACCGAAAAAAGCACAAACTTTAGCACCTAGAGCCATCCGAACAGACCAAAAAAGGGCGGATGGGACTTACTCTTCTTGGACCCGTCAGAGAAGAGCCTCCGAAACTGCGGGTTCGCGAGGAGGGACCTCCAATCCCCAGCCTTCCCCGCGGCGGGTCTCCCCAGAGCCGCCGTCAGGTACCCATGGATGAATCCCAATCCCAGCCCGCCGCCCTCCCCACCATGGACCGGTGGGAGCGGCGGCGGCGACCGGGTCCCGCCGAGCCCCGCGAGCGAGAAACCCTAAAAAAGCCATCGACACAGTCAGCCCCTTCGCCCCCCAAACCCCCACCCAGACGCGGGGCGGATTCAGGGAAGATAGAGAGGGGGAGAGGGGAGAGCGGAGTCACGGGGGAGACTTGCCTGGCGCGCGCGGGAGGAGCGCGCGGACTGGCGACCGACTGCGCGAGAGAACGAGGCGAGGCTCATGGCGGCAGCGCCGTGCGCATGGGACGGTGGGGCGGCGAGCCGTCGGGATCCGGGCGGCGGGGGCCGAGATGCGTACCTAGATTTTTTTTTTGGGGGGTTTCTTCTCCTCGAGTGCGTGGCCGCGTCCTGAGCAGGTGCAGGTGGAGGTGGAAGGGGGATCGCCGCGGCGGCGGGGGAGGGGGGAGGCGTTTTACTGAGACGATTCAGACGAACGCGAGTACGCGACCGCGGTTTCAGGGGCGCTCCCGGGATTCCGATCCGAGCTCCTCTTTGGGACGTCTTGCGGTTGTTTGGGCCGTCGGATCGAACTGTTTGACGGTGTGAGATCGCCGGATTGTGTTGAGCTTTTTATTTGTTACTCTGATTAGAAACAGCTGCCTCCTAAGAGGCAGGGCAACACCGTGTTGATATACCGTGTGTAAAAATTTAAATCAAAAGGTTCATATTATTTGTAGTAGCATGTTTTATTTAACATAAATTCTTAATACGATAAACGATAAAGAGTCAAGATAATATAATATATTTGATCAGCGGTTAAATTTTTCTTATTAACATAAGAATTTTATATTAATATCTAATTATTAAATGTATGATGCTGTTGACTTTTTAACATAGTGATGTAAAAAATCTATATAAATATTATTTATTTTTTAGATAAAGATACTTTGAAGTGCGACTTATATTTTTTATATTTACATTAAATTTTAAATATTATAAATGGTCAAACATTATGTAGAAGAATTGTTATATATTTTAAAACCGTCCAAGTGTGACTATATGTATATAAACAGATAGTAGCTTTTGTAAATGAACTGTGATTATGACTATCTCTGATGGTGCAAATAAGATGGTGTTAGTGTTCTAATGAAGTTAGGGCACCTAAAATAGAAAAATATTAGTACATGATTAATTAAGTTTTAATTATTATAAATTTTAAAAATAGATTTATATAATATTTTAAAACAACATCTATATAAAAAATTTTCGTATGAAAAGCATGTTAATGAAAAAAATATCTTAATTTAAAAAATCAGAAAAGAACAAGTCGAAGGTTATGTAAGCTGAAGCGTGTAAGCTCAACGTCCAATACAAATTACAAGGATGGAATGTATAGGTCATTCATTAGGAAAAGCAGCTCATTACATGCTAGTTACGTACGGAAAGATACTGTACCGTGAGTTCATTAATCATCACTGCTGGCTACTGCTGGCTCCCTCCAACGACCTTGTTTCCCAAGAAAGGACTTCGTGCTGCTTAATTATACTTTGATTTCCTTATAGAAGAAAAAGTCAAGCAAGGTACGGTTTCCAGGAACGGAGTTTGGATGATGGTTCGCCAGGGGAGCGAAGATTGCAAAGCAGGGACGTATGATGCAAGTGGCGGCTGGATTGTCTTGCTTTTTTGGCTTCATATTATCCGTACATCTCGGTTATCCTAAGTAATATATTTGAATTAATTTTTTAATAAGACTTTAATTCTTTATTTTTATATTTTTTTCTTTTTATATACTCTCATAACAGAAAGTATAAAGTTCCTATTGTTTTTTTACACGTTTTTAATTAACTTCTATTGTTTTTTCATATGTTTTTACTTAATCTCTCAATAATAATTATTGTCGATCGATGTTTTTTCCTGTAAAGATTTTTTATGTAAAATTTTATGTTTTTATTATATATTTATTTTTATAATAAATAGTATCGTAGCATTGGAGATCGATGGACACCCGCCGTCGCAGCTTTCGTCGTCCCGTCGAATTCTTCGGCGAGACTAACTTTGCCCAATCCGAGGCGGACTCGCCGTCGACTCCGATCCACAGCAGGAGCAGCAGCAGCAGCGCACGCGTTCCGTGCGCAGAAGAAAGCAAAGAGCAAGTCCATCTACCAGCAGCGCACGATTGCCGAGGAGGACAAGGAAATATCAAGCATCTGCATCGCCTCTGATTCACGTGAAAGACAAATTCACGTTGAAAATTGCTACGTCCACACAAGCCTGCATACCAGGAGGATTCTTGATCATTGCTACATGCACCCAGAGGTTCACGTCTCTACTAAGTTTACACAAATTCCCATGGTATGATTTACCACTTTTTAACCAAGATATAAGATTCTTATTATAACATGCGAGCTGTTTTTACACAATAAGACTTAGGTGATGTACTAAATGGTTTTAATAAAAAAGAAAAATAATTGGTCTGATAATAATAAGAAGAAAGATTGTAAGACTATAAGTGTATATTCCTCTTTATCTATCTAATAATATTTTGCAAGTGGTATAAAAGGAGAAAATACTTGCAACGCTGTGGTTGAAGTTGAAATAGATTTGCGTGACAAAAGATCTAACCAGTGAGATGCAACTAAAGCAAAATTTATTCTTACACAAATTGCAAAATGATGAGTATGTGATGATCATCTATTTACTTTTAAAGATCTTAGAGTATGCAGAGGTAAAGTATAATAAAGAGAATTTAGGCCTTATTTTGTTGTCTTTGCCTAGTTCATATGCAAATTTTTTTAGAGATACCATTTACAATAAGTTTATGATGCTTTATATGACAAAAAAAAGATAATACCTACTAAAGGTTTAGCTTGACAAGCAGAAAGTTGTTTGAGATAGGTAAAAGAAAAGGTAAAAAAATCAAGAGATAAAAGTTGTGATAGCCTCCATGTGAGATCAAAGTCTATACAGAGATATAAGTCATGCATATACTGTAAGAAATATAGACATGATATCTCTGAGTGTTAGAATGTGTAGAATAAAGAGAAATGCAATGAAAATTATAGGCCAAATGGTAAGAAAGAAGAAGAAAGTAAAAGTTATTGTTGCTACTAATGATAGTTTTTATAGAGATTTACTAGTTGTTTATGCCAGTTGTGCACAAACTAATGATTAATGGATTCTTGATATTGCTTGCACCTATCATATGTGTTTGAATAGAGATTGGTTTGCTACTTATGAACCCATTGAAAGTGGTACTATTTTGATGGGTGAAAACACGCTATGCAAGGTTGCAAGTTGGCACTATTTAGATCAAAGATATTTAATGGTTATGTCAAAACACTATCATATGTGCATCATATTCCTAGTTGGAAGAGAAATCTTATCTCTTTATATACTCTTGGTCGCAAAGGGTATAAATACTCTAGAGATAACAGAGTTTTGAAGGTAACTAAAGGTAAACTTGTTGTGATGAAAGCTGATATTAAAGCGACTAACTTATACCATCTATAGGGTACTACATTATTAGGTAATGTTGCTGTAATTTTTGATTTATTGCCTAATTTTGATGCTACTAATCTTTGACATATGCACCTTCGACAGATGAGTCAACATGGTTGGGAAGAATTGAGCAAGAGAGGATTGCTAGATGGTCAAAGCATCGGGAAGCTGAAATTTTATGAATATTGTATCTTTGGCAAGCACAAAAGGGTGAAGTTTAAAACATCTACACATATTATAGAAGAAATTTTTGATTATGTGTATTATGATTTATAGGGCCTTCTTGTAAGACATCCTTAGGTGGTTCTCATTATATGATGACTATCATTGATGATTATTTTAAAAAAAGGCTTTTTTCTTGAAGCATAGATATCAAGCTTTTTCTATATTTAAAGAGCGAAAGATTATGGATGAAAAATAGACCAAAAGAAAGATAAAGATACTTCGTACTAATAAAGTTCTGTTCTAAGCAATTTAAATTATGTTACAAGTCTAAAGTTATTGTGAGGCACTACACCATTTCTCATACACCTCAATAAAACAGCGTAGCTGAGGACAATCATAATAAAGGCTCATTGCATATTATCAAATGCTTGTTTGTCTATATAATTTTGGATGGAAGCTGCCTCCACAACATATTATCTTATTAATTGATCACATAGTATTGCTATTGATAAGAATACTCCAATTGAGATATGGTTTGGTTCCTTAGTAAATTTTTCAGACATAAAAGTATTTAGTTGTATTGCTTACGCTCATGTTGATAATGGTAAATTGGAGCCTAGTGTTATCAAGTGCATATTTCTTGGTTATCTATTTGGTGTGAAAGGATATAAGTTATGATGCCTTAAAACTAGAAATGTTGTTATTAGTGGAAACGTTGTGTACCATGAATCAATTATGTTGCATGACAATCCTTCTACTAATATTTCTATTGAAAATCAACAAAAAGTAAGTGTGGAGGTGGAGCACTTAGGCAGTTTAGAACATACACCGAAAAAAGAAATCATTGTTATTAACCAAGATTCAACCGTAATTGAAGACTAAGATTCTTCTATTATTTGAGAAGTCACCATAGCCCTCTATTGCACATGATGGATGAATGATGATTCTTAAACACCCTTAAAGATTTATTGAAAAACGTGGCAGAAGAAATTAAAGGTAATGTAAAACCTTCTACATATTCTGAGGCTATCGTTTCTGATTATTGCAATAAATGGATAGCTAATATGTATGATGAGATGGAGTCACTTGAAAAGAATCATACTTAAAAACTGGTGAAATGGCCAAAGGAGAAGAAACCTATCCGTTGCAAGTGGATTTTCAAAAGAAAGGAAAATATGTCTTCAAGTGACAAGGCAAGATATAAAGAAAGGTGCTAGCCAGATTCCAGGTATTGATTTCAATCATGTCTTTTTTCCTATTGTAAAGCATAGTTTAATTCGTACTTAGTATTGTTGCAATGCATGGTTATGAACTAGAGCAATTAGATGTTAAAACTGTATTCTTACATGGAGAGTTAGAAGATGACATCTATATATAGCAATATAAAGGTTTTGTTGTTTCTAGAAAAAAAACTTGTCTATAGATTAGAAAAGTTTCTTTATGGGTTGAAGTAATCACCTAGATAATGTATAAGATATTTGACTCTTTTATATTTTCTTGAAATTTCAAAATGGATCAAGTATATATTTGCTTCTTTATGTTGATGATATATTAATTGCTGCATAGGGTAAATTAGAGATAGAAAAGTTAAAGGCATAATTAAGTAGTGAGTTTGAGATAGAGGATTTAGGGGCAGTAAAGAAAATTCTCAGTGTAGAAATTACTATAGAAAGACGGTCTGACAAGTTATATCTAGTTAGAAAGGTTACATTGAGAAAGTTCTTCGTCACTTTAATATACAAAATGCAAAATCAGTAAGTACTCCTTTAGCTACATATTTTAGACTATCATCGTATCAATGTCCATAGTTAGATTATGATATTAAGTACATATCTAAATTTCTACATTCTAGTGTAGTTGGTTTACTTATGTATGCCATGGTATGTTATTGTTCTAACTTATCATATGTATTGAATGCTACAAGTATATACATGGCTAATTCTGGCCAAGAGAATTGGAAAGCAGTTTAGTAGATTTGCAGATATTTGCGTGGTACTTCTGATGCTTGTTTATAGTTTAGAAGTTCTAGAGAATTTAGATTTTTGCTGGAGATTTGGATAACAGAAGATCACTCATAGGTTATATTTTCACTACTGGAAGCTATGTAGTTTGTTGGAAGGCAAGTTTACAAGCAAATGTTGCCTTATCTACTATTGAAGTGGAGTATATATTTATTTCTGAAGCTTGTAAAGAAGATATTTGGTTTAGAAGTTTGTACACTTAGATTTATAAAGATATGTCTTGCATTAATATATTTTGTGATAGTCAAAGTGTAATATGGATCAGATGTTCTATAAGAGAATAAATCACATTAATGAGACATATCACTTTATTTAAGATGTTATTACTAATGGTGCTGCCAATATATGTAAGACAATTACTCATGATAATCCAGCTGATATAATGACAAAGTTAGTTCCTATTATTAAGTTTGGGTTTTGCTAAAATTTGGTTAGTGTTATAGTATAGTCCTAGATGCTATTTGGCGCATGGTGATTTTACCTATTTGAAGGTGTTCTTTAGTGATTGATGTTTTTTATGCTACAAGAGAATTTATCTCAAAGTGGAGATTGTTAAATATGTGATCTGATTTCGTGCTAGCAATATATTCTGATTAGTTTTCTAATAGAAATTCTAGTTTTTACCTATCATGAATCTTTTTATTTTTCTATCTACTTTTATAAGCCGTATGGCAAGGGTAAGACGTTCCAATTATTTTTCCTCAACTAATCGATAGTGATTATTGCTGGTTGGTGACTATAAATTTTTTCCACAAGGATTTTCATGTAAAAATCCGTTTCTCCGTTGTACATCTATTTTCATAACATTATGATTTTTCTAATAAACAATAATTTTACTTTGAGGCTTAATGTCTGATTTAATTGTGTTCTTGTTAATTTATTAGGCCTAGTTCTTTTATTTTCTGAATATATGAATGAATGATAAATTATATGATTTTGCGATAATATTTGAGGGTAGTGTTGAACTAGTTAACTACTTGTTTTGAAACACTATGCTAAGAAACTTATATATATAAATATTTTGTAAAAATTATATCATTTATGATGTTAAAAAACATGCCCGTGATAGGCTATAAAATTTAAGAGAAAAAGCTTAACAGTTCTACAAAGTGTTATACTTGACTTTTCACTTCAATTATGGAGCACAAGCAAGTAAATGCTAGAAAAAAACGTATATATGATAACTGAGCTTATCCGAACTTATTTGAGTTTCATATTCAGGGAAATTAATTTCTGTACATCAAAAACTGAAAACTAAGACCACGGAATCTAATGGAACACATCAAAACATAGTTACCGACTTCAACAATAAAGGGCTCAGCTTGGGCCACTTCGTTGGCTCATCTTGTTTTCTGGAATGTTTCAGGATAATCAAGCAGGAACCACATTCCTGTTTGGACATATTGACGGACAAAGAAACTGAAAGTTTCTGTCCAACCGAATGAAATGGAATTGGGTATACATACTCCATCCATAATCAGTCAAACAAACCCTCAGTGAGTGATTTGTGTCACCAGTCACGGTCACGGTCACAGTAATTTCCTCAGATTGCGAAGCCTCGCCGCAGATGTACTAGCAGTGAACTGATGCTTCATGAGGTTGCCTATGCTCGTACTGCAAGTATGCAGTGCAGTACTCGCTTCATAGGTTGTTAACAAAAAGTATATCATGTGTCAGTCTAAGTTTGTTAAAGATAAGACTGAGCTAATTACATCAAAATAAGACTGAGTTATTTAGTTAGATCATATTGTTATAGAATATGTTGTATAGTTTGTTGGTTTTTTTTAACTCAATCTTAACAAACTTAAATATGAATCTTGTAAGCTACGTAATGGGCTTTTATTTGCCTATATATGTGCGGTCTCCACAGAAGATTCAATGCTTCCTACTTCATTTTATATGGCATTAGAGTCATCCTCTAAACAAATCCCATCCAAAAATACCGAGTTCCACCGGCGCCGCCCTTCCATCCAACTTCGGTCACCCTATGACCGAGAAGCTTTCCCGATCCAACTACACCCTATGGAAGCTCCAAGTTCTCCCTGCCATCTGTGGGGTGCAGCTGGTTGATTTTATCCATGGCACCTCCAAAGCCCCCGCCAAGGAGATTGGCAGTGGAGTGGATGGAAAGCAGAAGGTGTTGAATCCGGCATACTCGGCCTGGCTGGCTCTTGACCAGCAGGTCTTTAGCTACATCATTGCCTTTCTCTTATGTGATGTGCTCAAACAGGTTTCCACCTGTAACACCACCGCGGAGTTATGGAAGACATTGGAGAAGTTGTTCGCGTTCCAAACTCGGGCGCGCGCGGTAAACACTCGTATCGTGCTTACGACCACGAAGAAAGGAGCCATGTCTGTGGATGAATACATTGGCAAGATGCGTGCCCTTGCTGACGAAACGGCAGCAGTGAGCAAACCCATCGACGATGAGGAGCTTGTCTCCTACATCTACACCGCCCTTGACATCGAGTTCAACCTCGTTGGCACCTCTGTTTTGGCCCGTGTCGAGCCAATCACCGTCACGGAATTGTCCACGTAGCTGCAATCCTTCGAGCAAAGGATGGATCTCCTTCATGGCAGGTCCTCCTTTTCATCTGCAAATGTCGTTGCTCGTGGCCACGGCGGTGGCCATGGCAACGGCAACCGTGATTGTGGCAATCGTGGTCGTGGAGGTGGCAACAGCGGACGCGGACGCGGCAACCTCAACTCTGGCAAGCCAAATATCAAGTGCCAACTCTACAAGAAAGAGGGGCATAGTGTGGTGGATTGTTGGTACCACTTCAATGAAAACTTAGTCGTCCCTGAGGAGAAGAGTGCCAACGCTGCAAGCCAAAGTGCATATGGTGTGGACTCCAATTGGTATACTGATACCGGAGCCACTGACCACATCAATGGAGAACTGGACAAGATGATGATCCATGATCGCTACACAGGAGGGGAACAAATCCACACTGCAAGTGGTTCAAGTATGGATATAGCACATCTTGGTTGTGTTATTTGTCACACTCCTGAATAAAATCTCCTTCTTAACAATGTTCTCCATGTCCCTAGCACCACCAAAAATCTTGTTTCGGTTCACAAACTAGCATCTGATAATAATGCTTATCTTGAATTTCATCCGCATCTATTTTTTATCAAGGACCGAGCAACGAGGATAACCCTTCTAATAGGAACGTGTAGAGGGGGCCTATATCCTCTACCAGTTGTTGCCCTCAAAAATAACAAGCCCTTAGCACGTCCAAGGGTGGTCATCCTTTCTTGGAGAGGTGGCATCATCGATTATGGCATCCTTCGTTTTAGATTGTTTAGCCGATTGTGTCAAGGAACAAGTTGCCATGTTCCTCCGAGTCCAGGATAGGTTCAGTGTGTGATTCTTGTCAAATGGCCAAGAGCCATCAACTGCCATATCAAAAGTCATCAAGTCAGTCTATTTTTCCTTTGCAACTAGTTTTCTCAGATATATGGGGCCAGCTTGTGATTCCTTTGGACTAAATAAATACTATGTTAGTTTTATTGACGACTATAGCAAGTTCACCTGGATCTGTCTCCTCAAACATAAATTTGAAGTTTCCCAATGATTTCATGAGTTTTAAAAACTTGTTGAAAGACAATTTAACAGGAAAATTCTTGCCATACAATCTAATTGAGGAGAAGAGTACGAAAAGCTGAATTCTTTTTTCTCTAACATCTGCATCTCTGATCTTGTGTCTTGTCCACACGCCCATCAACAAAATGGGATAGCAGAAAGAAAACACAAACACATAGTTGAGGTTGACCTATCTTTGTTGACTTAATCTTCCATGCCTCTAAAATATTGGGATCAAGCTTTTCTAGCCGCCACCTATCTCATAAATAGGACTCCTAGTAAGTCATTAATCATCAAACCCTTTTGAACGGCTTCTTAAAATGCAAGTCGACTATAGTTCTCTTAGAATCTTTGGGTGCGCATGTTGGCCTAATCTAAGGCCCTATAACTCCCACAAACTCTCCTTCTGCTCCAAACAGTGCACATTTCTTAGGTACAGTAACATTCACAAGGGGTTCAAATAACTAGACATTGCATCAGGATGAATTTATATTTCCCGTGATGTGGTGTTTGATGAAAGTGTTTTCCCTTTCTCCAAACTGAATCCTAATGATGATGCACGACTCTATTATGAACTTAGCTTTTTATCTCCAAATCTTCTAAATTTTTCTAGTTCAGGAAGTGTCAATACACGTACCAATCATGCTGATATCCTACTAAACAGTACTACTAACGAGTCCTCAAGTTCGGAGGAAAATTTGGCATAGAACGGAGGAGAAACTGATGATTTTGTTTAGCTGTCTCTAGGTGTGGAACATGAGGATGATCCTCATGCTGTGCCAATACAACCATCAGTACAAGGTTCAAGCAAATCCTCCTTAGATCGGGCATCAACCTCTACTCCCTCGCCGTGTGGCATGCTTTCCGCTCCATTGCTAACATCCTTGTTGCCCGAGCATCGAGGGGGTTTCGGATCCTCTGCTACAGGTGGATCTTCAGCTTTGCCACCTCCACCACCTGTGCCACACAAGACGACTGTGGACGTGGAAGATCAGTCTGCGCTCAACTCCGGTGCAGCTTCACCACCACGGCCGAGGACCAGGTTGCAAGTAAGCATTCGCAAACCTAAACTTTTCATTGATGGAACAGTAAGGTATGGACTCTTGGTTGCTAATTGTGAACCAAATAATTTGGAAGAAGCACTACAGGATGGAAATTGGAGGCAAGCCATGGATGCGGAGTTTAGTGCTCTTTAAAGAAACAAAACTTAGTATCTTGTATCACCTAAGAAAGGAAGGAACATTATAGACTACAAATGGGTTTACACAATTAAGAGGAAGGTAGATGGCAGCATAGACACGCACAAAGCAAGACTTGTAGCTAAAGGCTTCAAGCAAAGATATGATATTGACTATGAGAACACGTTTAGTCCTGTTGTCAAGGTAACAACTATAAGATTGGTACTCTCCATTACGGTGTCAAATGGGTGGAGTCTCCGTTAGTTGGATGTAAAGAATGTGTTTCTCCATGGTGTTCTAGAGGAAAAAGTATACATGAGACAACTTCCTAGGTATCAAGATAAGTTACATCCAAACTATGTTTGTAAGCTTGATAAAACACTTTATGGTCTTAAACAAGCACCACGTGCTTGGTATCATCGGCTAAACATGAAGTTGCAAGAGCTTGGCTTCAAACAGTCAAAGGGAGACACCTCTCTCTTCTTCGATAGAAAAGGTGATCTAGTTATGTTTATTCTTATCTATGTTGATGATATTATAGTGGCAAGTTCATCTCCTAAAGAACCTGAAGTCATACTTCAAGTTTTCAAATCTAACTTTGCACTAAAGGATTTACGAGAGCTTCACTATTTTCTTGGTATAGAGGTCTCTAAAGTATATGATGGAATAGTTCTGTCTCAATCTAAGTATGCAAGTGATGTGCTCAAGAGAACCGGTATGCAGCACTGCAAGCCGGCCACCACTCTAATGTCAGCATTAGAGAAGCTATCTGCACATGAAGAAACACCTCTTAGTGTAGAAGACTTAACTAGATATAGAAGTATGGTTGGTACTTTGTAGTATTTGACGTTAACAAGGCCAGACATATCCTTTGCAATTAATAAAGTTTGTCAGTATCTTCATACATTCACTTCAGTTCATTGGACAACAGTAAAATGTATCTTGAGATATCTCAAGAATACTGCAAAGTTAGAGCTCAGAATAGCAAAGTCCCTATCAAATCTTGTCAGTAGATTCTCTAATGATTGGGTCGGATGTGTTGATGACAGGCGTTCTACAGGAGGGTTTGCCATCTTATTTACATCCAATCTTGTGTCTTGGAGTGCTATAAAATAAGCCACTGTTTCACGATTAAGTACAAAGACAAAGTACAAAGCAATGGCAAATGCCACAGCTGAGATTATCTGGATACAGTCTATGTTACAAGAACTTGGAGTTCGATCTCCCCCTGCTGTCAGATTGTGGTGTGATAGCATTGGAGCAACGTATTTGTTTGCAAATCTAGTATTCCATGCCCGAACCAAACATATAGAAATTGATTATCACTTCGTGTGTAAAAGAGTGGCACAAAAGCTGCTTCATATCTGATTAATTGGTATTGATGATCAAGTGGTCGATGGGTTCATAAAACCATTTTTAAGCCACAAGTTAGAAGAGTTAAAGCACAATCTCAACCTTACTGTACCAGGTTTAGATTAAGAGAGGATGTTAACAAATGTGTATCATATCATGTATGTGACAGTCTAAGTTTGTTGAAGATAAAGTTAAGTTGGTTAGATCAAGATAAGATTAGGCCGAATTGTTTGATTAGATCAGATTATATAATATCTTGCATATGTTGTTTTTTTACCTAAACTCAGATATGCATCTTGTAAGCTATGTAATGGGCTGTCTTCACATAAGGTTAAACACTTCCTACTTCATTTTACACGGGGTCCACGAAAGAGCACACTCCCTTCGTCCTGAAAATGTACAAGTTCAGACTTCAGAATTCAGAGATCCTAGGAATAATCCAGGACGGTCACCATTGGGCAGCCTTGGTGACAGTTTGGTATATATGGTTGGTGCCTGCAGAACTCCAGCTAGCATGTGGTAGCAAGTCTACCTTCCTCATCACATCTCGTAATGCTGCTTCACTACTCCTGGAACGAACATACTGTTCCGTTAACTAGTCTTGGATTGGCCAGGTATCCTTATCCGAACTTCCAACGGTAGCCATGCACACGGCTGCCGGTTTTTCATCCCTAATCACTCGCCAAACCAGCATCAGCACAAGTACGTGTAACTGTGTAATTGTGTAACGAGCTGGAAACGTTTCAGTGTGCAACTGCCAGAGATGTACACCCGTTCACCAAGAACGGCACTAGAGCACACTAAGGTTAATTATATCATTCCGTCTTCAACCTGATCATTCTCGCAAATGAGGTGTAAGTGTAACCATCCATGGTTCGCCCGCCGGCTGGCTGGTCGCGAGTAGTCTTCCCGACTGGATGATGATGAAAAACCTGACTCGAGCACTCTGCACTACTCATCAATCTCAAGATCAAGAGGAGGCGATACTTGGACAGCAACTGAAGACTGACCAAATCGCGGTTTAATACTGCTGCTCATCTCGATCGACCAGCCGGCCGGCCGGCCGTAAGCTTGGCTCTGACGCCTCAAGAGATCAAGTGAGATTTCGTGAGTTCGTTGGATCCAACGGAAACGGATGGAACCACTGTCTCCATGAAGCCAAACGTCCAGACTACGAGAGCTAGCTAGGAAGAACGGTAAAAGACTGAATGAAATTTAGCATGGTAATGCTTCACCTTGAAGCCAGATAGTTGCAGATGAATCAGCCGGCCGTTTGCGTTGCAACTAACTGGTGGTAATGTTTTTTGTCACATCGCCAACCAACAGCTAAATCTTGCTGATCTACGTGCAGATGGTGGTGCAAATCAAGAGCTACTTTTTTTCCCCTGAATTGCCTACCTCGTTAAGCTGATCCATTAACACCTAGCGTATATCCTAATCCTGGACTAAACTGGACTAAACATACCTGGATTTTTTTTCTCCCTTTCTTGTTAGGTGCACCTTAATCGATCATACAAGATTGTTTCCTTTCTCTTCCCTTCACATTTTTTGGGTTATGATAGCTAATATCAAGCTAAATTTATTAGAAGAGCAGATCTTATGTGTAAACAATAGCAAATCTTTTAGCATGAAATTTGTCATTCTTAATGTCGTTTGTAAACAATAGCCATACCATAGAAGAAAGAGATGGATTGGTGTCACTGTAGTATCTCTGCTAAACTACAGTATGGAATACCAATATGCATTTAAAGTGGTTCTCTCGCCTTAAAGTATGAGATTTAGTGTTTATTCAGATATGTACTAGTTGTTGGTTCCCTAACCTCCGTGGCCTCCCTTTGTTATTAAGACAGACATAATGAGACACTTTAACTGGGTCCCAACCAACAGATCATATCAGATCACAAGGTAGCATACACATCCAATCTGGCAAAAAGCAACACGCTCCACTGCAACAACCCCACCGCTCTAAGCAACACGCCGAGAGCCATACACACCTCGTGCCTCAATTTATTTTTTCTTCCCTAACAGTGTCATTATAATTTTGGCATCCTTAGCAAAGAAAAAATGGCAAAAGAAAAGGAAGAAGTTTAAAAAGATCATGAATTGACGTTGGGGAGAAGTTACCTTCTCATGCAGAGTTCATGAAGGAGGATATTAGCTAGCCACTCATCTATGGAGAAGAA
This sequence comes from Oryza coarctata, assembly GCA_030770085.1. Taxonomy (NCBI): domain Eukaryota; kingdom Viridiplantae; phylum Streptophyta; class Magnoliopsida; order Poales; family Poaceae; genus Oryza; species Oryza coarctata. The sequence goes on from CM061471.1 coordinate 16,679,051, forward strand.
AAACGAGTAAAGACAGCCCAAGGCCGAGTTGACTCGGGCGTTCGGCCGAATTCGGCAGGTAAGCAAATAAATCATTAGCATATAATTAATTAATTATTAATTATTATAAATTTAAAAATAGATTTATTTGATTTTAAAAATAATTTTCATATAAAAATTTTATATACTATATAAACCATTTAGTATGTTAACGAAAAATGAAGTAGCTGCTCAGTCCTATAGTCATTTCAAACGGGCTCTTAGAAAGGTTAAAAGGTTTTGGTACTCACAGTGAAGGTCCCCTAATGCTTTCAGAAATAGTATCTCACCTTATTGGATTATTATTAGGGGCACGATTATGAGATTACCATACGAGCTTCAATGATTAACGGCACACAACAGTGTAAGCTCTGAAACAGTTTGTCCGTATATTCAGAGTTTCAGACAGGGAAAACTCTTCAGTCACCCCACCTTGTCTGTCCAACCTCTGCATGCATGCAACTATTAATCACCCAAGTAGATGCATACATGCTAGGGACAGAAAAATGTTGAATCGATCGATCGATCAACTCTGTTCAACTTATCATCAGAATACACTAAATCAACAAGCTTAACTTCTGCATAATGCAATTTATCTGAGGTTATTTTTTTAATCAACAGAGAGACAAATGAACCCTTTTGTGAAAACGAAAGTGATATTTCAAACACACGCCTGCATGCGTTTTGGTGTACCATCACACACAAAGTGCTCGAGCATAAGCTTAAGTAATAAGCTAATCAAGCTAAGCTGGCTAATAAAACTAATAGAGTGCTTAACTAAACATTCCTCTACAAGCATTTTTTCAGGTTTTAAATAATCCTACATGAATTGATCGATCGATCGATTGATACGGCAGCCGCAGGAGAGGAAAAAAGGAGAGCAGAGGGAGCAAAAGGTCGGCCTGGTCGCCAATTTTCTATGTACGCCCACCAACTCAGCCAACCGCTATCACTCTGTGAGCTCCTACCATGCACGACACCGGGCACTGCCGTTTAAATCGCCGCTCGCTTGCCTCCGCCATCATATCGATCGAACACCCGGCAGGCCGCACACACGGATACAGCTCGAGAGAGATCGATCAATCGAGCAGCTAGCTTACAGCTGCTGCAGGAGAAGATCGATCACAAGGCCAGGTCACAATGGGTAGTACGGCTCGTCGTCTCCGGTGCTTGGCCACCCCTGCATGCCTCATCTTCGCCGTCGCCGTCCTCCTCGCCATGCCAGGCCTCACTGCCGCCCGCACCCGCCGCTACTCGTTCAATGTAAACTACACAATTAAGCCCCTTTCACGATATATATGTCGTCTTACACATGCATGTGCGTGCCATAGCGTCACGTATTTACGAGGTGTTGCTACAATGGCAGGTGACAATGGCGACGGTGACGCGGCTGTGCGTGACGAAGAGCATCCCCACGGTGAACGGGCGGTTCCCGGGGCCGAAGATCGCCGTGCGGGAGGGCGACACGCTTGTGGTCAAGGTCACCAACAACATCAACAACAACGTCACCTTCCACTGGTACGTACGCCCTCATTGGCACGTTGATGATGCAAGCAGCGTCGGCGAGGCGATTAACCCGAACGGAGCCTGGGCGGCGCGTATGCGTGCAGGCACGGAGTGCGGCAGCTGCGGAGCGGGTGGGCGGACGGGCCGGCGTACATCACGCAGTGCCCGATCCTTCCCGGGGGCGGCTACGTGTACAGGTTCACCGTGACGGGGCAGCGCGGCACGCTGTGGTGGCACGCGCACTTCTCCTGGCTCCGTGCCACGCTCTACGGCCCTCTCGTCATCCTCCCGCCGCTCGGCGTCGCCTACCCGTTCCCCAAGCCCCACCGCAAGGTGCCCCTCATGCTCGGTACGTGCCTGCCTGCGTCCGCGTGCGTTTCTCGTTACGGTTTTGGTTTCCCGACCGATCTGACGTTTCAAATGGGAAACGCGACCGAACGGCAGGTGAGTGGTTCAACGCCGCCCCGGAGGCCGTGATCAAGCAGGCTCTGCAGACTGGAGGAGGGCCCAACGTCTCCGACGCCTACACGTTCAACGGTCTCCCTGGGCCAACCTACAACTGCTCCGTCAACGGTAAGACCACGGCCCGTGTTGACGGCCCAGTGACGGTGACGGTAAGAGTAAGACCCCGGCGTACTCATGGTTAATTCTTCGTTGCGTGCGTGTCGCAGACACGTTCAAGCTCAGGGTGAGGCCCGGGAAGACGTACCTGCTGCGGCTGATCAACGCGGCGCTCAACGACGATCTCTTCTTCGGGGTGGCCAACCACACGCTGACCGTGGTCCAGGCGGACGCCACCTACGTCAAACCGTTCGCCGCCACGACGCTCGTCATCTCGCCGGGGCAGACCATGGACGTGCTCCTCACCGCGGTGACCAACCCGTCGTCCCAGTCCTTCGCCATCGCCGTCGCGCCGTACACCAACACCGTTGGCACGTTCGACAACACCACCGCCGTCGCCGTGCTCGAGTACGGCACCGCGTCCCCGCCGCAGAGCGCCGCGGCGCTCCGGAGCCTCCCCCTGCCGTCGCTCCCGGCGTACAACGACACCGGCGCGGTGGCCAACTTCTCGGCGAACTTCCGGAGCCTCGCGAGCGCGCAATACCCGGCGCGGGTGCCGCAGACGGTGGACAGGCACTACTTCTTCACCGTCGGGCTCGGCGCTGAACCGTGCCAGAGCCCGGTGAACGGGACGTGCCAGGGACCCAACAACACCAGGTTCGCGGCGTCCATGAACAACGTGTCGTTCGTGATGCCCAAGACGTCGCTCCTCCAGGCGCACTACCAGCGGCGGTACAACGGCGTGCTCATGGCCAACTTCCCGGCAGCGCCGCAGATGCCGTTCAACTACACCGGCACGCCGCCGAACAACACGTTCGTGACCCACGGCACCAGGGTAGTGACGCTCAAGTTCAACACCACAGTCGAGGTGGTGCTGCAGGACACCAGCATCCTCGGCGCCGAGAGCCACCCGCTCCACCTGCACGGCTACGACTTCTACGTCGTCGGCACCGGGTTCGGCAACTACAACGCCAGCAACGACACCGCCAAGTACAACCTCGTCGATCCCGTGCAACGGAACACCATCAGCGTGCCCACCGCCGGCTGGGTCGCCATCCGCTTCGTCGCCGACAACCCCGGTAGGTTGCCAGCTCTGTAGACTGTACTTCGTTCTTTAATTCTCACGTTACTGAGCGTTGATCAGGATTGACTTTTGTTGACTACTCCATAAACTGTTAGCTTTTGTGTATGGTGGCAGGTGTTTGGATCATGCATTGCCACTTCGACGTGCACTTGAGCTGGGGCCTGTCCATGGCATGGCTCGTCAACGATGGGCCGCTGCCGAATCAGAAGCTGCCAACCCCGCCGTCCGATATCCCCAGGTGCTCGTAGTCTACGGTGCAGATTGATCTGCGGTGTTTTTGGTCAGTTGGTGCTTCTACAAGTTCGTGGTGTGTGGAGAGGGTATCGACTCTCGATCGGTTTGGCCTGAAATCGTGTACCCATTTTGTGCCTGTTGGTTGTGCTCTAATTTGTAGGGCCAAGGTCGATGTAAGCTCACGTTGGATGGTGTTGTGCAATTAATAATTTTATTCTTTTATTCTACATTATATTTTCCCCTTCCATACCTGGATATGCACTTTTTTCTCTTGTCGGCATGAAATTTGTGAATAGCGTTTTCAGTGTGTACGGTCAACTCCAGCACAGGACCAGCTAATGATTTGTTTTAGCATGCAAGTGCGTTGCCATGCTTCCATCTTTCCCCGTACAATGGTTTCTCCAATTGCATGTATTATTCAGACATTAGTTTAGCTTTCTTGTTCTGGTTTTGATCTGGCGATTGAAAACGACGATTTATCCCCTCGTTTGAGTGTTTAAAATCAGCCAGCATGCAGTCTCTGCGCACTGTCGTTTATTCTTGCACAAAAAGCCACAAAATATCTTTATGTGGGCACGTTTAGCATGATGGGTGCCGCAGTGGGTGCATGTCTCCGGTCTCTCCATCCACTATAGTTAGAGTATAGTTAGAATGTGTACAGTGACTATGACCCCTAAACGTATATAAGTGGATCGGGTATATATATATATAGCTTGGTGGGATATGTGATGGATAAATCCTCAGTAGCGGCCGATGAGGGGGCTGATGGAGAGGACAGTGAAGGAGACCTGATCGGCACGGTGTTGGTGAGGAGGAAGTCGAGATTACTAGAGTAGGATCTCGGATAAAGGAGACCGAAGTGAAAACACGTCTCGTTAAAAATAACGTGACGAGAGACGAGGACCCGTCGGGTGGAAAGGTCGAGGCATTGGTATCCCTTATGAGAGGTGGGATAGTCGAGGAGAATACAGGCAGTGGAGCAGGGAGCGAGTTTGTGGGAAGCTGTGGCGGTGAGATTTGGGTAGCAGAAGCACCCGAAAATACGAAGGTGGGAGTAGTCGGGCGCCGTGCGGTAGAGAAGGGCATAGAGAACGTTGTTTTGAACGGAGGAGCATGGGCGCCGATTGAGAAGGTACGTTACAGTAGCCAGAGCTTCGGCCCAATAAGTGGTGGGTAAGTGGGCGTGAAGTAGCATGGTGTGACTGATATTGTTGAGGGTGCGAATGAGACGCTCGGCTTTGCCGTTCTGAGGAGAGGTGTAGGGGCAGGAGAGCCGGAGATGGATGCCCTGCGAGGTGAGGAGGTTTGTAACGGTATGGTTGACGAATTCCGTACTGTTATCGGCTTGTAAAGCCTTGATGGGGAGGTTGAACTGAGTGGATACGTACGTGACGAAGTGAGTGAGGTGAGAGACGACCTCGGATTTATGGATAAGCGGGAAGGTCCAGCAATAGTGTGTGTAATCGTCAAATATAGCGAGATAATACTGATTACCGGAGACACTTTTAATTGGGGACGTCCATACATCACAATGTATAAGTTCAAATGGACGCGAGGTACAGGAGAGAGAACTAGAAAAGGGCAGACGTACATGTTTGCCAAGTTGACATGAGTGGTAAACTGTGGAGCTACGGTGAGTACATCAGATGGAGGCGCTGCGACGGAGGGTGGCGACAGCGTCGGGGCTGGGGTGGCCGAGGTGAAGGTGCCAAAGGTTGGTGGAGAGGGCGACACTGGCGTGTGGGGTGGATGGCGCAGCAGGAATGGTGTAGAGGTCTCCGCCACTATTGCAGCGAAGGATCTGTCGCCGGGTTGGGATATCCTTCACAGAGAAACTAGACGCGTCAAATTCAATGGAGCAGTGGTTGTCTCGTGTGAATTGGCGAACAGATATAAGATTGTGAATAAGAGAAGGGACGATAAGAACATTGCGTAGGGGAAGGTTAGTGGTGGATGTAGACAGAGAGGAGTCACCGCGGCATTGGACAGGAAGAGAGTGACCATTGCCGATGGTGACAAAAGGGGAGGAAGAGGGGTGACAGTAGTGAAGTATACCGGCCAATGACGCCATGTGTGAAGATGCCCCAAAGTCTAGCACCCAAGGGTGCTGTGGTTAGAGCGTCATCTGGTTGAGGGTAGCGACGAGGCCAGCCTGGTTCTAGGAGGGAACCGACTGGTTGGTTGGGGTCGGTAGCATCGGTTGAGGCGGCAGAACGGGAGCCGATGCCAGGTGAGACTGGGGATGGGCGCCGAGAACTCCGGGTTGCCAGCCAATGGGGTTGCGTGGCTGGGGTTGGGGCGCCCAGGGGTTGTAGCAGAGCCACGGACCCGTGGGACCGGCAGGGTGGGTAGGGACCGAGGTAGGTCGTGATTGCATCGGACCCTGCCAGGTCCTGCCTTTACCTTTGCTCTTGCCTTTCCTGGTGCGGGCTGTGTTGCTATGGCCGAAGCCATGGCCACCAGAACCGCAGGAGGAAGGGGCAGCGCAAGAAGCTTGGCAGCCATTATCGGCTGCGGCAAGAAGAGCGATGTGGGCCACTGTCTTCTCATCGTTGGCCAGACGGAGTTCTTTAAGAACTAGCATGTTATGAGCTCGGGCGAATGATAAAAGAGGTGTGGCGTTGGCGATGTCATTGGCGGTGTTGGAGAAGCAGGGATTGAGGCCTCGCAGAAGGGCGAGGACGAGTTGAGAGTCAGCCACAGGGTGGCCGATGTCCCAGAGAGCAGCAACCTTGACTTTGAGGCGCTGACAGTACGAGGAGATAGAGGAGTCACCTTGTACCATGGAGTGGAACTCATTGAGGAGAAAGATGGCACGAGGCTGCTTGTTGGCCAGGAAGATCCACTCAATGGCCACCCAGAGGTCCCGGGCGGTGGGGTCAGTATCGTCCATGGCGAGGTCGAGGACAAAGTCATCGACCGAGTCGAGCAGCCAGCTGCGCACGCAGCACTCGGCGATATCCCACTAAGGATCATCGGGGCGAGGTGGAGCGGAGCCATCAATATAGGACCGGAGGCCGAATTTTCCACAGAGGGATTTGAAGAAGAAAACCCACTTGGAATAATTGGCGTTAAGGTCAAGGGAGATAGGAACGTGATATTTCACGTTCACAGCAGCATAGGGAGGGGAGAAGATCGGCGAGGTGGTGCCCGAGGTGTGGTCTGAGGCATCGAGGGCCAGAGCAGATTCGACGACTGGGAGAGTGCCGGAGCTGAGAGCAGACTCGGTGGCCATAACGAGAGAACGGGAGCAAAGAGCCGATGAGAGGACGGATCGGCCGATCAAGTATGTGGGAAGCCGATGGGAAGTGGGCCGGCCAGCCGATGAGGAGTGGTTGGCCGATGGGGAGTAGGCAGTGGAGTAGGTGAGGACAGAGTGGGTGGGTCAGAGAGTAGTTGGGTCATGGACGTGCGAGGATTCACGTCCGTGAAGAGAAGATTCATGTCCATGGACTCATGGAGGCCAAGGAGTAGGGCGGACGCGAAAAAGGCAAGGAGTGGCCAGACGCGAAGAGAATATGTTCGTGTCCGGGAGGCGGGGATTCATGTCCTTGGAGACGTGGACACGTTGGACTGACTCAGACGTGAGGGGAGAAGGTTCGCGTCCGAGAGCCGTTGAGCGTGTCGGAAAGGGCGAGAACCGAGGAAGGTTTCCAGCCGATGATGACGACGAGCACGGAGGTGTACCGGCGTCAGAGAAGGAGAGATGCACGAAACAAGAGGAAGAGCGGAGAAGTCACCTGGTCGCGCGAAGGTGGGATAGAGAAAAGAAGGTGACTGCAGGAGAGACGGAGAGAAGAAGAAATGGAGGCGAGAGAGTGAGGAGAGTACCAGGAAGAGGGTCGGCGACGGGAAGAATACGTCGACGACAAGGAGGAAAGGGTTGGCTCGTTGGAAGAAGAAGCTAGTGCGTCGGAATGTCTAGACTCGCTCTGATACCATATAGAATGTGTACAGTGACTATGACCCCCAAACGTATAGAAGAGGTCGGGTCTATATATATACAACCCAGACCAATGGTATGTGATTTTAGTAAAAACAAAATTGCAAGGTTTATGTATTATCGCTAGCTTCTATCTTTTCAGCGCGGGTTAAGGGGACACACCTTGTACAAGTGGGTATGCTCAACATGTGTATATATATTCTTTTTATTCTTATAAATTCCATCCCTTTCTTGTGCATATTTTCTTATATAATGGAAAATCTACAGTAGGAGCATAGCATCACCTGCTGTGTTCGGGTAAAACAAAGAATTGATCAACATGTGCGTACTGATAAGATATAATCACAAAATACAACAAAGAATTTTGATAAAACAAAAGCCCTGTGACATGTGCCCCGTGTATCTTTATCTACTCCTATAATTCTCTGTACTTATATTTTATACTATTTGGTATTCTGAGGAAATTTTACATTAATAAAATAAATAATGAATATATCTAGTCATCCATCAACATTGGACGGAGTTATAACTGATTCATATTTAATATTAAACTGCAGATTTATTAAATTAACAAGTATTAAATAATACCACAAAAAATAATTACAACCCAGTACTCCAAATTTTAAAATTGTGAATTAGATTTTTTAATTGCTAATTTTGAATTTTAAAGGTATTAGCGAAATTAAAATGTTTTATTCTTGGTCCATTACATCTAACCTCAATTTATTTAAGTACAAAGTATATATAATATTAGTTGATGCCCGTGCTTTGCTAGGAAATATCTAGATGATTTTATATTAAATATTACATAATGATGGATGAATATATATTTACATATTTAGCTATATAAACAATAAATTATAAATAATGTGTCATATATATTATAAATTATGAATAATTTACATATATAGATAAATGGGAAACAATATGTGTGGCGGTGAAATTATGATTTTTTAAGGGTCAGAGGTCTACCATGTGTCGTCTCCGCCTAGATAGAGCGTATTATGGAGCACACTAGAGGGTATATGCACTTATTGTGGTACATGTGTGCACGACTCGCCTTCTATATTACTATAAGAACTCGGCACGTTGATATTGCTGTGGAACTGCTATATGATGAAATAAAACATTAGTTGTAAAATATATCTGACCGGTTATACATATTACGTTGGCGCTATTCTAAATTTGCATATCACTCTAAACAACAAGTGCACTATTTTTTTTAAAAAAAAACTTACAAAAATCCAATAACTAATGGCAAGATTTGCAAGGGGATTTGGGGGGTGAATGATTTTTATAGAAAAAATCGCTGGATAAGATCATGAACAGTTGTAGGTACTGTTACTTTGGTGGGTAAAATGAAGTAACAGGTTGTAATGATTAATGAGAAATTTTCGGAGATATAAAAGCCTAGAGAGGATAATTCTGAAGCATGAGTCCTCACATTTTGAAATTGAGGGCCATGAGTTGACACTAGAATATTACCACCGTTAATTGAATTTGGTCTAGAAAGTATCCGATTTGAGCACAAGCTGAGTCTTATAAAAACACAATTCCATATTTGGTTTAAACACATGTCAAGTCCGATGAGAATACAAGTCCTAATGTTGATATGTGTTCATGGGCAAGGCCGTGTTGTTCGTAAATATCTCTTGTAAATAGGTGCGAGTAGTCACTTTCTTTTTTTTTTATTTTCTTTTTAGAAAGTTTTATTCAATACAGTGTTTGTAACCACAACAAACTCTTTATAACCTAGGGTATAAATATATACACCTAGTCCTGTAAAAAAAAGAAAGATTAATACAATTAAATTCAGTGCATTGCCACCTCTAGAAGTAGAAGTAATATAGTTTTCGATGAGATCTTGCTTCGGTTGGGCTATATCGATTAAATTCGATCTTTAGCAAGTGGTAAGTCTCGTCATATAGTAAACGTATCGACTTGGCTAAGACTTTCTCGGTTCGGTTTGATATCTTAGCTAAGTCTATGCGTATGTTGTTTATCTCGATGCTTTCAGTTATGTCTAAGGTTATATTAATTCAATCTTTTAGTCTGATCTGGTCCATCTATCATGCTGAAATAGAGTTTATCAACTTATTATATTTATCTTGTTATTGGCAATCTTATATTATCTTAGTTAGGTCATATCTATTAGATTGCTTCCGATAAAGTAAATCTTGATAAGTCGATAGGTTTTATTCAACGTTCCATCAGAGTTCTAGTCCATAGATTATCTTTATATTATGATTTCACTTTTATCCATATTGAATCATTATCCTATAAAATTTTTATACCACGTTTAACCTGCTATCAATTGTACCTCACCTTTTAGCTACAATCTTATACGGTCTCAGTTTAGTCTGGTAACATAACTTAGCAGGTTCCATCTCACCTAATCTCCATCGGCTAGACAACATATAGCTCGAGTACATATTGGCCTATTGGCCAATTGGCTCGTTAGTCTAATTTTTTCCATCTCCTTTGTCAATTACAGGTCAAATTGACTAGCACACACCAAATCTTAAGAATTTAAGGAACTGCACTAGAGCTAAGTAGATCTCCCAAACCTTCGTGCATGTGACACATTGGCGTTGATATCAGATGATTTTCTTGTCAACAGTTCCTCAAGTATATTGACATTGTATGTCGTTCATCTTGTTTCTTGTTGGAGTAGTTTTTGACTAGTGTGAAAACCTAGTGTAGCTCGATTGGAAGAATAGCCTTGGATCCGTATATGAGGAAAAATAGTCTCCTTTGTAGCTATTGTTGCCTTCGTTCACATAGCCCATAGTACTGACTATAGCTTTTCTACTCAGCGCTGATCACAAGCCATGAGTCCATTGAACACTTGGGTTTTGATGCCTTGTAGCACTATTCCATTTGCACGCTTGACTATGGGCATCGCTTCTATCCACTTGGTAAATTTGTAGATAATCACAAATAGAAACTTTTGATCACCGTACCACGCAGGAGGGAATGATCCTAAGATGTCCAATCCCCAACATGAGAAAGGCCATGAGAAAGGCATCATCTGTAGGGCTTGTGTTGGCAATTTGTTGAGCATACTTTGGAATTGACAAGCCTCGCAACACTTGACCAGGTCACAATCATCTTGTAAGGCGGTTGGCTAGAAAAAATCTTATTGGAAGTCTTCCTGACTATAGTCTGTCCCACAACATGATTTTCACATACCCTTCAAGATATAGTAGATGAGGGTTATGATGTGATGTCATCTTTAGGAACCGTATTTTATAACATGTGTAATAAAAAAAAGTTCTCCTATCATTGTCTGTTTCGATGTTGGCTATTGTTTCATCAGCTTTGTCAATCTCCTTGGATGGTGTAGCCCCTATGCTATTGTTAGCACTCAACTCTGTGTCCACATCATCGGTGTTGTTGACGGACGGTTTTGTCAGGACTTCTAAGAAGGTACTGGTTCAACTGGTTCATGTCTTGAAGCCTATCTGGTAAGTTCATTGGCATGGAAGTTGTCATTGCGATAGTGTGACAAACCTTGATCCTATCGAAACACCACTCCATCTTTCTCACCTTTTCTAACTTCTTGTTCAAACACATATATTCCTTGTGCATTTGATTGGCGACTAGCCAAGAGTTCCCTCTCACAATTAACCATTTTATTCCAAGTGTTGCGGTTGCTTAGAGTTTTGCTATGAAGGCTTCATACTTAGCAGTGCTCTTAGAAGGCTTGAAGTCAAGTTGTATTGCTATTAACGTCAAAATTTGCAAAGCCTAGGGAAAGGTTGGAAAAAAGATTGTCTAAAGTAAAAGAAGAGTCCAGTTGCTACAGGGAGGAAGCCGATCGAATGAAGCAAGGAGAGATTCGGTCCAAGAATAGAAGATTATCCAGATGAGACCAAGTTTTAGGAGGAGTCGTGGAACTCACGGTAGGTTATTTTATCTATGTAAATCGTATCTTATATAGGAAGGTTTAGTTTAGTCAACTTTCCTAGAGATATTTTTCTTTTATATTTTTAGGAGATAACGTCTGATGGTTGTTGTAACCGCGTCGGACTCTGTAATACTAGGGTATAAATATAGACCTCCTAGAAACCTATAAAGACATCAACATATCCTTCGATCAATACAATTTTGACGCATCGCCACCCTAGTCTATCTAGGCTTTTACTGGCGGGGTCTGGCTCTCGACGTGGGGCTACATCAGTTAAGCTCGATCTCCGACGAAGAGGTAAGTCCTGCCACTATCCTGATATGTCTTGCTCTATCTAAGGCTGCATCGGTTAGATTTGATTTCTTAAGCCGATTGAATGTATCGCATCACGTCCGTGTAGGGTCTATCGGCCTATCAAGCTCTCTCCGCTGTCGTCGGTCTTGTGCTGTATCGGTTAGGTTCGACCTACAAGATTGCTAACGGTAGATTGAGCTTTACACCTATAGGTCTCTGTACGGTGTTTCATCGGAGTGTTGGCCGATGAGTTATCTATACATTGAGCAGCACGCCCAGCATATCGACTCCTCGGTCGATACGCACCAGTCTTCAAAGACTCTCCTCGAGCGGCACGCCAAGTGCATCGGCCTTCCAACCGATACGCACCTATCTTCAGAGAGACGTACTCTTATCGACTTAGCTAGCCGATGGGTTCGCTTCGCCCTTGCCATATCCAGAGCGACGTCGGCTTTACAGCCGGTGTGTCTTTTATACGATTCCTTGCCACTTTACATATTTCTTCATCGGCTTTCCAGCTGATGAACTATCACTACAGCTTTACAGCGCTTCGCTTTTAATACCCTTCGGTGCCTCCATCGGCTTTGCGGCTGATGGATCAGGATCTCGCTTTTACCACACCCAGAGCCAACATATCCATTGTCGACATCTATCTACGCCGTCATCGGCTCCCCAGCCGATGGAATAGCGTCCCGATCCCTATCGGCGACCAGCCAATAGCAGGAGCCACCCAGACGTGGCTGAATGATCAGCTCAATCCTATCGGCGGCCAGCCAACAACGAGAGCTTGTAATCGGTCCATCGTCCAACTGACCCATTTGCCTCACCTCCTTATTAATTGCAGGATCAAATTGACTGGCACGCTGACACCTGCACCGTCGCGCTAGAGCCGAGTGACCTCATGGGCCTCGGTGAGCATACCTCGAGCCACAGAGAGAAGCCAACCGGCCTACACTGGAGCTAAGCAGACCTTCTAGGCGTCGGCATGTTCGCGCCGCGCGTGAGATCCGGCGCGAACAATTACATACTTAAGCTTGCCTCCAGTTGGTGATGTTAGTATGACACCAACTTCCACTCCTCACCTGTTGATTGCTCTATCGAATGCCATCGCCTAGGTTTCACCAATCGTGTCATCGATCTTGGTTTCCACCTCAGCAGTCCAATCAACAATAAAATCAGCTTGAACTTGAGACTTTATTGCTGTTTGAGAGGCAAAATTGACATCAAATTGGTCAGGCTCTATAACCGACTTGGCAATGCATCATGTGACTTTCTTACTTCGAACCACAACTTTCAGTGGGAAGGAAGAGATAACTATCACCTTATGAGCTTGAAAATAGTGACACGGCTTTCTTGACGTCATGAGAACAACGTAGAGCCACTTCTAGATCTATAGGTATCTTGTTTTGGCATCATGGACTACTTTGCTAATGTAATAGACTAGTCATTGTATGCCATCACGTTTGACTACCAGGACTGTGCTCATCGACTATGGAGTAGCATCAATGTACATGAATAATTCCTCCTGAGGTCGGGGGGAGTGAGGGTTTGAGAGGTACCCTTTGGGCTCGAGAAATGCCTTCTTGGCTTCCTAGGTCCACTCAAACTTATCTTGCCTTTTCAAAATATTGAAGAAAGACATCCTTTTTCTCCCATAAGTGCCACAAATCTGCTCAAAGTGGCCATGCACCTGCACCTCTTTGAGTCTTGTCAGTGACTTCATGTCCTCAATCACCTTGATGTTTTTGGGATTTGCCTCAATTGTCCTGCTGAAGACAAGAAAGTCAAGTAGTTTTCCTAATGATACTTTGAATGTGCACTTCTCTAGGTTTAGCTTCAGCCTATGCCTCTAGAGATTGCCGAACATTTCCCCGAGGTTTGCAATTAAGTGATCTCAATTTTTTGTTTTGACAACGACATCGTCTACATATGCACCTTGAACTTCCCGTTGATAAGTAGCTCTAGCATTATTCAAACTAAAAGGTATTTTAATGTAGCATAATACACTGTATGTGGTTATAAAAAATGTTTTCTCCTTGTCTTGTCTAGCCATGCTAATTTAATGATAGCCTAATGTTCATGTCGAATCGGTTTTTCGTGTTCACCGATGGAGGTCTGATGCGATCGCACAAACACACCAAGACCACGGAGATCTATTTGGCTCTAGTGTAGGTCCTTTAGTTTCGAGATCCCTTCATCTGGGTCACTGGAGTTGCGAGCATGCCAGTCAATTTGACCCTGTAATTGACAAAGAGATAATCCGATGAGTCAGTCGGTCAATCGATTGATATGAACTCCTACTATTGGCTAGTTGTCGAGGGTGCCGATGGTCATTGGCTGCGTTTGATATACTCCTGCTATCGGCTGGTTGCCTATTAGGGCTGAAGCACTTGTCTATCGACTAATAGGCATTGAAGGCATAGGCAAATGACAACGAAAGGAATAAAAAACACATTGGCTACAAAGCTGATGGCGTTTTGAAATAGAGTAGTCAATAAACATGTATATGGACTCCTCTTATTGGTTGGTCACCGATAGAGGGTGTAACATTTGTTTATTGTCTAGAAAACCGATAAAGGCATAGGTAGATAACAAGGAATTAGATAAATGACACATCGACTGTAGAGCCGATGGCGCTTCGGAATAGATTGTGCGATGGCTCTCCGAATAAGATGAAGGATTCATTAGCTGCAAAGCCAATGGCGCTTCAAATAGAGTATGTGATAAATAGTAAGGAGTGAGACCCATTCTTCTGAAGATATGAGAGGATAGATCGGACGCGCGGATGGAAGAAACAGGTGAACCTATCAACTTGTTGAGCCAATGAGAGGAATTCATGTGTATATCTACTGAGAAGCCACTACACCAAGCGTAAAGCTCAATGTGTGGATAATTTATCGGCTTGTCGCATCAGTGAAACATTCGCGTAAATGCCTATTAACTTATGGCTCAATCTATTATCAGCAATAGGTCAAACCTAACTGATGTAGCACGAGACCAATGGTAGTAAAGGAAGCTCAATAAGTCGATTAAACCATGCGAACGTGATGTGATGTACCTGATCGAACTAAGAGATTGAACTTAATTGATGTAGACTTACCAAAATAATGGTAGGACTTACCTCTTCGTTGGAGATCGGACTTAACCAATACAGTTCTGCATCGAGAGTCAGAATCTACCGATAAAAATCTAGATGAACTGGAGTGGCGATGCGCTGAAGTTGTATCGATCAAGAGATAATTTATAATGTACTAGGGGTTTATATTTATACCCTATAGTTATAAGAGTTCGACGTGGTTATAAACAACCTCTAGACGTTATTTCCTAAACAGAAAAGAAGACTATCTGTAAGAAGTTAACCGAACTAATTAGACTTGTATATCTTACAAGATATATTTTATAGAAATAAAAGTACACTGCTATGGTTTCCATGGCTCCTCTTTAGACTCGGTCCTGTTTGGATAACTTTCCATCTTTTCACTGAACCGAATCCATCCTTAATCTGTCCGATCGACTTTTTCCCTGTATCAATTGGAATCTTTCCACAAGCCAATCGACTCTCCAATCATTTCTACGGAGCTTACTAAATTTTGGTGTAAACATATACCACCCAATTTTGAAGAATGAGGACTCATTTTTCAAAATTTTCTTTCTTAGACTCCCACGACTCTGAAATCTGCTCCCCTGCTTCTTGCAATTGGCTTTCATAAGCCGATACGGTCTACATCAAATGTGTTAAAGTATCAAACTTTCGGGAGAAAAACTTTCTTTTGATGTGCCTTGATAGTCCTTGAAAGGCTAGCTCTATTAACTGTTCATTGCTTAAATCCAAGTTGTAATATCGGCTTCGTACATTATGGAATCTTTGAATATATTGTAAAATCGATTCCTCCTTCCTCTTCTTCACTAAATCAAATTTATGAGCCGCATCTCATGGATCCCTACAAAGAAGTGTTTGTGAAATTGTTCTTCTAGATTGGCCTATCCTTTGATTGAACTTGGTAGTAATGATGAAAACCAATTGAAACCCAATTCGGATAGTGACAATGGAAACAACCTAACTCTCAAAATTTCTTATGTCGATGCTTATCCACACTGAGCTGAGAATCAACAAACGTGTTCAACTGTTGACATGTTATCTTGCCCTGAGAATTTGGAGAAGTTTGGCATCTTGTATCGGAGTGGTAATGGTACTCTATCAAACCACTCAGGATATAGAGGCTGATACATGAAATTCTCTCCCTTTGGTTTTAAGCCAAACTATTCCTTCATCAGTTTGGATATTTTGACAGTCCACTCATCGTCTTTATCATGTTGCCCCCTGAGCTAAATATAGCCATCAGACCAGTTGAACATCAATATTTGTGGACCAATATCTGCGTATGAACTAGTGGCTCATGAGTAATTAATCCATCCACTCTTTTCCTTATCAAGTCATGAAGCATATTTGTCAACCTTTTAGATTGATCATTCAGCATGTGACATATAGCTTTATCAACTAGTTCTTTGATGGATTTATTTGGACTTGAAGCTATAGGTTGAGTTGTTTCTCCGATCAAAGTTCGTCATGGGACTAAATTCTTCTAGATCGGTCCAACTTGCGTCATGCTAAAAGACTGCAAGTACAACCTGTCAAAATCTTTCATAGATTGCTCCACCTGCTGCCTATGTCTATCTGTCAAGTCTTCCAAAACAACAAGAATAATAATATCTTCATCGGCTTCTGCATCGAACGAGCGTGCCTTAGAAATCAACCTCTTTTTTAGACATATTGATTAAAAATGTGTCTCTCTGGTCAATGAATGAAATCCTGACTTATAATCAGGTAATCGTATCGTCCTGCTAGCTGATGAGTGAAATCATCAATCGACAAATGGTCCACCTGACTAACGAACAACATATTCTATCCCACTGAGCATGCGAAAAGAATGTTCACGTTGAATCAGTTCTCTATGTTCACCGATAGAGGTCCAATGTGATCGCGCGAATACGTTGAGGCTTACGAGATCTGCTTGGCTCTAGTGTAGGTCCTTCAGTTTTAATGTTCCTTTATCGGCGTTGTTGGAGTTGCAGGCATGCGAGTCAACTTGACCATGCAATTGACAAGGAGATAATCCGATAAGTCAGTCGGCCAATCGACTGATATGAACTCCTGCTATCAGCTGGTCATCGATAGAGTACCGATAGTCATTGATTGCGTCTGATGTACTCCTGCTATCAGCTGGCTGCCGATAGTGACTAAAGCACTTGTCTATCGGCTGATAGGCGTTGAAGCTGTAGGCAAATAGCGGCGAAGGAAATAAAAGACACATCGGCTGCAAAGCCGATAGCGCTCCGAATAGAGTATGCAATGAATAGTAAGGAGCGACACCCGATCTTCCAAAAATACGAGAGGCTAGATCTGATGCGTGGATGGAAGGAATGAGCAAACCCATCGGCTCGTTGAGCCAATAAGAGGAATTTTTTGAAGATATATGTATATCGCTTAAAAAGCCAATACACTAGGCGTGATGCTCAATGTGTAGATAACTCATTGGTTAGCCATTCCGATGAAACATTTACATAAATACCTATCAACCTATGACTCAATCCACTATCAATAGTGTAGTAGGTCAGATCTAACCAATATTGCATGGGACCGATGACAGTAGAGAGAGCTTGATAAGCCAATAGAACCATGCAAACGTGATATGATGCACTCGATCGGACTAACAGATCAGAGTTAATCGATACAGTCTTAGGCAGAATGGATACACCAAGAGTGGTGGGACTTACCCCTTCAATGGATATCGGACTTTACCGATGTAGCCCTGCGTCGAGAGCCATAACCTATCGGAAAAAACCTAGATGAACTAGTGTGACGATGCATAAAGTTGCATTAATCAAAAGATAATTTATAAGGTTCTAGGGGTTCTATATTTATTGCTTAGAGTTACAAGAGTCTAATACGGTTATAAACAACCTCTGGATGTTATTTCCTAAACAAAGGCAATTATCTCTAAGAAGTTAATAAAACTAATTAGACTTGCCTATCTTACAAAATATATTATATAGAAATAAAAGTGCCTTGCCATAGTTTTTACGGTTTCTCCTCAGACTTGGTCTTGTCTGGATAACTTTCCATCTTTTCACTAAATTGAATCTATCCTCAATATGTCTGATCAGTTCTTTCCTTATATCAATCGGACTCTTTCCATAAGCCGATTAGCTCTCTAATCCTATCTACGAGGCTTATCAAATTTTGGTGCAAACACCTAAGTAAGCATCAAGAAAATTCTATAACTCACATCCAGCTATCGAATTAATTAGTTGGTCTATTCAAGGAAGTGGGAAGTGATCTTTCGGACACGCCTTATTGAGGTTGGTGAAGTCTACACACATTTACAATTTGTCGTTCGCCTTTTGCACCATGACTGAATTTGCTAGCCACTTAGGGCACAACACTTCT
Source organism: Oryza coarctata (assembly GCA_030770085.1). Taxonomy (NCBI): domain Eukaryota; kingdom Viridiplantae; phylum Streptophyta; class Magnoliopsida; order Poales; family Poaceae; genus Oryza; species Oryza coarctata. Next base: position 16,697,049 of record CM061471.1, read on the forward strand.
CCGATGAAGCATGCATTCTAGATCTTGTTGATGTCCTTCTGGATAGCGTCCTTTTGATTTGGTCCAAATTTGCATAATTTGTAGTTGAGCGGTTTTGCATTTGATTGCATCATTAGTTTTTGCTCAATCACTTCCCTAAGAATGTTGGGCATATCAGATGACTGCCATACGAACACATCCATATTTGCCTAGAGGAAAGTAATTAGCTCGAGTTCCTATTTCTTCTTGAGTTCAACCCTAATCTTAACTGTCTTTTCGGGGTTATTATATAAGAGTTGTACCACATAGATAGCGTCATCAGGCTTCACTGTGATCTTAGGTTTACAATTTTTTCAAGGAGGTTTTTCTATAGCAGGTGAGTGTGGAGTTTGATCGACCATGTCAATACTCATGCTATCCCACTTCACAACAACCTTGGCATTCTTAGGAATAGTGATAACCTCTTTAGGCCCTAGAATCTTGACAAGCTGGTACACATAGTGGAACACTATTATAAATTTTGCCAATATAGTTCGTTCGAGGACCACATTATATGTTGTGTCAAAGTCAGCAACATCAAATGCCATCTTCTCAGTATGGAAGTTGTTAGGGGTGCCAAACGTTACTGGCGGCATGATCTTTCCTAGGAGCTTGGAAGTCAACTCTGGTGTAATCCTGTGGAAGAGCAAATCTGATGGCTTAAGCTTGCTTCGAGGGATCCCCATGGCTTTTAATGCACTAATAAAATAGAGATTAATAGAGCTGCCTCCATCAATCATGACACAAGCTATCCTAATATTCCTAATAGTGGGTTTAATCACTATAGGATATCGGCCAGGGGTAGCATGGACAGCTGGATAGTTATCAACCAAAAATGTTATTGGTTGGTCTGACAACTAGAGCCTCATTATATGTCCTTATGATATAGAGAATGCCTCGCATTCAACCTTCTTATACTCCTTTTTGGAATAATATGAGGTCGAACTGCTGAAGATATGAACAACTGTGAGGTCAGGAAGAGGATAGTCATCGTCTTCATTGAATGACTTGGCGACATAATTTTTCTTCTCGATGAAACAAACTCTTTGGTCGGGCTACATAGCCAGTTATCGAACCATCTCCTTTTGGTAGACTTGGCAATCAACCAAAGAATGAGAGCTTATTTTGTGGATTGTGCACCACTTTTGACCTAGTCCTTTGCCCTAGGACTTGTAGTATCGTTGCTGTTGGAGTACTCGTTCTGCAACAAATACTTCTTTGGTTTTGCGCTTCTTGTTTGATTTTTTTCTTCTTGGGCTAGTCCAAGTCATTAGCAGTGCATGTATCATTTTTCTTTGCTGAGGTTTTGTCATTCACCACCTTTCCTTTCCCTTTTCTCCACCGAAGAGCTTCATTGGTGAGAGCATCTTATTCAATGATCTTAAATAACTTTGTTATCGTAGTTACTTTTCTTACCATCAGTTCCTATATTGTCCACTGATCTCATATGGTAGACTTAAACACCCTAATGATAGACATGTCTCCGAGGATTTGTTGAAGATGACGATTATGAGGACAATGACGAGGCACTAGGCGAGTTGTCTAGTTCTCGAGAAGGCTGATGTCGATCATTATGATCTTCTCATTGAGGTGGTGTTTGAGAATCTCACCGATTGCGCCCGCTACTTCACCGATTATCCTCTCCTTGATGGCAGTTTGGAGAACGGATGTGATCTTCATGTTGATCTCAGTGATTATCGTGATTGTCCCTTTGATTTCAGTGATCCTTTTCCAACTAATATGTAGCAATTCTAAGCGATGAGATGTAGTCAGTGGCTAGAAGCGAGGTAGCTCCTTAGATTTTGGCTCACTGTGTCTTATGTTTGTCTTCTAATTCGATGCCTTCTCCTCCTAGGAGGCTATAATATTTATACCAACAGATATCCACTTTTCCAAGTAGAACTCGAATAGATCTTTAGATAATATGACCGGGTAGGTTGATTCATACCTGGATCAAACTTCACAGTCTTGCCTTAATCGGGTACGGTTTCCTTCCTTAGCCATATGTGTTTCCATGTAGGGACACCTGTCCTTATGTATTTAGGTATACAGTATTCCCAGATATACCTTAGTCTAGGTATACAAGATATGCTATATCTAAGAATAGTTAGTGCCCTTGCTCTGAGAGTACTTATACAAGGGTACCACAAGGGTGGACCAATAAGGAATTAGGGTATATCGGTCTACAGGAGGTAGTGCAACTACTAGGTAGTTCTATCGGTTTGGCACACAAACTGAGGCCAAACAAGTTATGTGTGTACTCCTAGTAATGCAAGTTTACAAGCAAAATAATCATGATTTCAATTATAGGAGTAATGTGGTCAAGGGTGACTTTCCTTGATCAAGAGTTTCATGAAGTTTCTCAAAATCCGCGCATGCATGAAAATCTGGGAACACGAACTGTATGCAAACAATGAAAATCGTACACAATGACTAGGAAAAAACCCTATTTATGACTACCAATAGTGCCATTAGATGGATCTTAATTTTATAGAATTATTGAAAATTGAATGGATTTAATCAAAGCTACGGATAATTATATATGAAATTTAGAAGTTTATTTATTTTTTGGTAAAGGAAAATGATTTATTGAATTTTGAGAAGAGAATATTCTCAAAAATATTTCCATTAGACGAGGTCTGTATGTCAGTGTGAGGTGTGCCTTGGGCGCACCATGGACTTGGTCCACAGGCGGCTAGGTTGGAGGAGGAAGGATGGACCATGGTCTAATGAGCTAGCAGTGAGGTGTGGCCTAGGAGAAAAGTGAGCGGGCAAGGCCAAGAGGGGGCGATGGATCCTAGTAGTGTGACATAGACCAGTGAGTTGTCACACGAGCGAGGCCAATAGGCGGGGATGCTAGCACGACCCAATGGCATAGGATGGCCCAAGGTCAGTGACTAGGTGTGCCGCCGCTGTGACACGGTCCCGGTGGCCTAGCATATGAGTCCCTAAGAGACTAGAGAAGGCTGGTGCAACAAGTGCAGGTCAAGAGGTAAAGGTGGTGTCAAGGTGGCAGCCATGTAGAGCCTATGTGGTGGACACATCAGATGATTGAATGAAGAAGAATAGGAGACACATTCGACAATTAGAGGCGACGTGGTCACTCTGGGGTGAAGCATGGTGGTTCGTTCGAGGAGGGCATCGGAGCAATGAGTGCAATGAGAGGAGTCAATCCAATGGCTTGGATTGGTAAAAAATGAAAGGATAGCGGCGAATTGAGGTGGCACATCTCACCAGCGAGGACAAAGGGGAAACCTCACCGAAGCATTGAAAGGTCGATTCACTTGGGCTAGGGCTACTTCACAAGGTCCTGGAGCCATTTCAAGCAATGCTAGGTATTGCACGGTGAGCCAAAGTGGCCGACGGTGGTGAGCTAGCGACAACATGGGGAAGGCTTGTGCATGGCAAGCTATGGTGAGCGGTGAGCAACAAGACACTATGACAAACTAGCTATCAACCTAGGAAAGGTGTATGAGTGGAGGTAGGGAGGAGGAGACAAAACATGGGGAGCTACCAATAGCAAGTAATGGTGTTGGTGATGGCTTGGTGGTGAGAAGGGGATGCCAGGCTTCACAGAGGTGGCATTCTCAAAGGTTGCTGGTGAAGCTAGTGCAGTTGATAGGCCCTGTAGTGGTGGCACGGTCTTGGCTAACATTGAGGCAGACACAGGCAATGAGCTCAAGGTGGCTCAAGTGGAGTTCCAATTTGCAAAGTGAAGAAGGGGAAAATGAAAGCTCGAGGGAGGCTTTTATTGATGACCTAGGTTGGATAGGCAAGGGAGGGCACTAACTCGGTTAAGGTGTGAGGATGATGAGCTGGTGTGGAGGGTGTCATGGTGTCTTGTTGCTCTCTCTCATGCAAGACGCCAAGGAATAGAGGCTGAACGATCTTAGCAAAGGAGGAAAAAGGATAAAATAAGAGGTGAAAAGGGAGCTTGGTCTCTATCTGCTATGGGAGACATGGCTAGCTATGCTCACAGAGGTGAGCAACTCTACCTCCATGCATTGGACAGTAGCAACATGGAGCAATGGGGCAATGGTGACACCAGTGATGACATTAAAGCGGAAGCGCGTGGCATGTGCGATGATAGTGAGGTGGGCTGGTGGCATGGCAATTTTCGTTGCTGGGTTGGCCGTGGTAGGCTAGCGTGAGAAGGTGTGTGGAGGCAATCGTCACTAGGCTAGGCTCTGGAGAGTCAGCTGGCTAGGCCGAAGCAAGGAATGGGCGACCTAGGCGAGAGAGGAGTATGGAGAGGAAGGGTTGAGAGGAAGTTAGGCTGGCTAAGGGGAAAAGAAGGAATGTGGCCCAAACAGAATAGGAGGTTTTACTATTTTTTAGGAATTGATTTAAGGATCATTTGAGTATTTGGATTGAGATTTTGAATTTAAATTGGACATTTGATCTTAGAAGAATATGGAGAGTCAAAGGGGATACCAAGTGAGAATTTAGTATTTTTGGAGTAAGGTGGATTATTTGGCGAGAATTCAAAGGGAAGGATTGAATTACGGAACTAGATTTTTGAGACTTGATTTTCGAACATGAATTTTTAGAAGTTGATTTCTGATCCAAGGAAAGGAATCAAGGGAGGAAATTAAATTGATATGCACGGCACAACTTAAACTAACAATGAAAGAGCGGAATTTTTCACAAATAGGATATTTAGTAATTTAGTTTTTAATGTCTCACGAAAAGCAAGGTGTTAACATTAATATTTGATTTAATGCAACTAATTTGGTCCTGATATGTTTCTCTATCAAACTTAATAATAGAAAAGTATGACTTAGCTAAGAAAAAGGAAGGAGTATTTTCATCGCCTATGCGGCTATCCCTAGGCCTTACCTACCATTATCCAGTGTGGATTATATGAGTACACATGCCTAGAAAATAACTTTTTCTAAACGCTATAATTGATGTTCCAGAAAAAACTAGGGTACACCACAATAACTTGATACATATTTAAAACATGAATAATACTTACATCATTACAAAGGATCACAAGGCCTAACAACAAAAGAAAAATAGCAGCAAATTGGCAAACCTACGGCTATATCTTCACAGGGGTTCAACTGGGATATAAGCCAAAACATCGCTTAGAACTTCTTCTATAAGACTTCTCTATGAGGAGGGCAAAATTGAGCAAGACTAAGAACCACCCACAGTAATCAGCAGGACACACCTGAAAAATATAAATTTAATGCATAGGTGTATAAGGAATTAATTTATAGGGCTACTTTACAGCAAACAATATTTTAGAGACATTTAATCAATTAAAGGCAATTTAATTAAAAGCACGAACCTAATCTCTAATTCATTATTGTCACGTAAGTTCCACCTCAATAGAGGTTGCCCTATTAAGGTCCACTACACTACAGCTTAATCCCAAAGCATACCAAGCTTTGCTACACCGCACAACTGGTCCTAGATATCATCCATCATTTCAGTGTGATAGAAGCAAACGACTGTACATTGCTCAACTTGCCCATAACTGAGGAGACGGCTATTCAAATAGGTTTACTCTAATTAGAGATATACACTTTACCAACCAAACACTTCTCCCTCATGCTACACAGTGTACCATGTACCACCACGGTATATGGGCGGAAATCATGATATAACCATTCACTTAACCTAATCCTAAAGGAGTCGAGATAGACCTCCTAGGCCAGTAATCTCTAGGACAAAAGAAATGGTATATGCCCTTAGGCATCTCAGATAAATTCATCTTCATCTGCCAAGCACGCCTATCTAAACCCGGACTTCATATGTACTATCCGTGTCTCTTTGATTAGAACCATTCTAAGTTTTAGGCTAAGACTCATCCATTAGGTAGGTGATTGTATGGATATGCTTTGTATTTGAGGCACCGAAGATCGATACTTACAGTGGCTGAGGTGTGGCTGAGGTGATCTTAATAGAACCATGCATCTTGCACCTCACCAAAAATAGGTTTTCGGAATTTGAATGAAAAATCCACTATTTCATGGCTAAACAATATCCTTTTTAGAATTAATAAATAATAAAGTTATAGATTTATTCCCAAAGTCTAAGCATATTGCAAAATTTTCTAGTAAGCACCATAATAGAGTTCTCATTAGCTGGTTTTTGTTAACTAGGATTGTCAAGAATAAATTATATATAGATAATAAGTTATAAGAAGGAATATAGGAAATGTTAAGTAAAATATTTAGATTCATAGTAAATTTAATAAAGCGTAATGCAATAATTTAAATTATTTTTTTTCATAAAATAGGATTTAATATGCTCAAGGAGAGTGTGACTTGCTTTGCTCAAAGGAAAAAAGGGTCTTTGGATGACTTAATTTTCACTTTGGCAAACTCCGAAATGACAACAACGAGATAGAAACAAATATAAAACACTAAGAAAGAAATACAGTACATAAAAAACACCCAAATAGATTCTTAAGACTTTAATGAAAAATTACATAATGTGTCAATTTAGAGTTCGTATGCCCAAGATATGGCCATTTGAATTCAAATATTGTTTAAATGGTATTTTTTTGAATTAGTTGAATTATTTTTCTTAAGAAGAATGATTTATTGTGCAAGTGCTGGTGTTAGCGCATGTGGGCGCGTGGACCGAGTCCACAGGCAATGGGCTTCATGTGACAATCACACGGTCCACCATGAAATAAGCACACGCCTATGGCTCATGGAGCCAATGACGCTAAAACACGGGTCCCACGGCGGCACTCATGCTTCTATGGTCGCCGCCGGCAACCTAGGACATAGCCACCACGTCGCATTGTGGCAGAGAGGGATGACAAAGGCCCACGTTCACTTGGGTGACACAACGATGAGGAACCAAGGAAGGATGGCGGCTGAAGCAAGGAAAGAACTGCAATTATGAGCTCGACGAATAGCACAACGGTGAGGGAGGTGGCAAGAAGCTCGGGAAGAGGCTAGAGAGGAAGAAAAGAGTGTGACGAGTTTGGTGAACACAAAAAGAAAAGAGGAAAGGGCATCGGAAGGAGGGGATTTATGTTTTAAAGGGGCGGCTCGTCGGAGACAATGAACGCCGATGTTTAGGAGGAAATAAGGGCCATAACACACAAGGATTTGGGAAAATGATTGAGGTGATTGAAAGGATTAATTCTCTTAAATCAATTTAGGAATTTTGCCTGGATATCATGCGGATTCGACGAGGGAAACAAGCGGCATTCGTGGCGGTAAGGGCGTATGGTCAATGAGAGGAGGAAGACAACCCTGATAGGCGAGCCATACCTATCAGAGGTTGCGGCGTAAGAAAACAATTTGGGTCGTATAGGTGTGTGCCACGTTGTTGGGGTGGCTATGCCACTCGGTGCTGAAATGGCCGATGCGGGTTGCACAAACTGGTAGGTTGAAAGGGAGAAAGAGAGAAGGGATAGACCAAACATTCAGTTTTAGGAAAAGATTGTTTTTTATTTTTATTTTTAGATTTTATTAGTTAATAATTAGTTTATGTGCATTAAATATTTTGAGGTAAGAAAAATACTTTAAATCACATTTGAGTTTTTTTATATATTTTAGTATTTGACGTTTTTTTAGCTTATAATAAATTCTACTATTCTTTTTTTAATAATTTTTAATTAACATAAATTTATCATAACGTGACAATGCATCAGTTCATCTCACACACGGACATGCAGTAATTAAGGCAATGAATAATTAAGCAATGAAAAGGCATCATCACTTCAATCCTTGGTAAACTGAGGCCCATCGCGGTAATGGGGCGAAAATTTTAGTTCAATTTCATAGACCATCTAAAATATGGGCCCACATTTTGGCCTGAGGTGATTAGCACGCGCACTTCTCCAATGCCCACCACGCTAGACCCAAATCCCAATTACTATTGCCATCCGTACTTTCTCCCATGGCCCACCCCTCAACAGGCGTCCAGACATCTAGTGCTCCAGGCATCCACCGCTACGGGTAGCAGCACACAGAACTGCTACGGATACATCAACCGAGAGAGAGAGAGAGAGAGGCGACCAGACGGCGATTGCTTCTCCGGTGGGAGGCGGCGAGCTATCCTAGCGCCCTCCTTGGGAGCGCTCTCGCGGTACGTGTCTGCTGTTGCCTGTTGGCTCGATTGGCTCGTTTCGATTCGATTTTGGTCCGTTTCAATCTGGTGTACGATTGAGCAGTTCGATTTTGCGAGCGATCTTCCGTGGGTAGTTGGGTACATATGCCGTGCCGGGAGACCTGTTGTTCGGTCAATTCGGCCTGTTTTCCTTCCCCGAATGGTACCCGATGGAACTGTGCTGCGAGGGATTCGAGGTTTTGTTGACTACACGATCAGGATAACACGCATGGGGAATGGGTCTAGTTTTGTGTTCTAATGCTAGAAGGTGTAGGTCTGTAGCAGGTTTGTTGGTTGTGGAGGAACAGCAGCATCTGATCACACGCCCACACCAGCGGCAACTTTTAGGTTTCATCAATGCAGTCCCAATTAGGCGATAGTGATAGTTGGATTGGGTGTATTTAGGAGAGACTGGGATTGGTCTATGTATTTTCCTTCAGAAAAGGAAAGTGACAAAACCTGATTAAGCTGTTGCAGGGAGTGCAGAAGAAATGCCATGCTTGATTAGCCAACATTTGGTAGGATCTTCAACCTTCTACAGCTGTGCCTCTTCAAGGTCATTAGCTGTGTTATCCTCTTCTGTGAAATTCTGAAATGCTAAGGTTCAACTTGAAAGTATTGGGCACCTTTATATTGGGTTGAAATTGTTTTTTTTTTTTTTGACAGAGAAGCAACATCTCATTCTCCACTATAGGAAAAGCAGGGTTCAGACAGAAGTTCTACAAAACATAACAGGAAAGCAAAGAAAACGCCTAGATGCTGAAGGTAGAACTTACAGCTTAGCAATGCCATCCCATTGCCAGTGCACGTTCTCTCAGCCTTCCCATGGAACTACTATTACAACAACACCAGCTTTTCAAGGAATTACACCTGACATAGACCTAAGCACGTATAGCCTAAGTAGCCAGCAAGAATATTCTAACAAAACACTAATGCTATGACATTTTCTGCAAACTTGTACTTCCCAGCAGCTCGGAGCCGAGACCACATATGACAAAACATGTAGACCTCCTAGGCGACGGCTTTGCTCTTCAGCTTTTGATCTTCTTTATTTTGTCAGATGACTTCTACTCCAATCTGCACCCCCATTTGCCACCCATGCTTTGAATTGTATATCTCATTTGCCATCCGCCTTAGTAGATGTGCCCCCCATTCAAGATTTCTTGAATTTGGCTCCGACCTCTGCTGGATTGCCCAAGTGGAATCCAAGAACAAATGTGATGTGTTAGCTCAACCGGATTAGTCAACAATTGATTCTTGAAGCATGTTCTGTTCCTGGCTTTCCAAATAGACCACAACACTATAGCAACACCCACTGCCATCATTTTCTTTAGGTTTTTACCAAAGGAATTCAACCACCCTCCCAGCATATGATCTGTGATCTGAATAGGTTTCAAATCAAAAGTACTTTCAACCACATTCTAAACAAATCTTGCTAGTGAACTTGTTAAAAAGAGATGCTCGATAGTTTCATCAGCACTGCAAATTTGGCACTTTTTCTCCTTGCCTTTGCAACCTCTTTTCAATAAATTATCCTTAGTAAGTATACTATTTTTCAAAACCAGCCATATGAACTTGATTTTTACTGGGACTTTAAACTTCCATAATTTCCAATGTGGAAACACCACGTTTTGCATTTGAAGTGCTCTGTAGAAAGAACTAACAGAGAACCCATTTTTCCTATCAGGTTCCCAAATTAAGCTATCCCTTTCATCACTTAGTGAAATGTTCCGGCAATCCCTAAGCAAAATCAGCCCAGGCTCTTGCCTTCTCCCCCACTAGATTCTTCTAAATTTCAACACCTCCATCCCCTCCTTCACCACCCTAGCCACTGTGATGTTTTTGGAGAAAGTTACATTATAAAGAATGGCATATTTGTTAGCAAAAAGACAATCACCTTTCCATCTATCTTCCCAGAAAAGAGTGTTTTCCCCATTTCCCACTTTCTTGGAGCAGAACTGCAAAAATTCATCTTTCACCTTCATGAGGTCACTCCAAAAAAAGGAGTCTCCACACTGAAAATTTTTTTTGTCTCGGAGTTTTGTTTCTTAAATATTTAGCCCTTAATAAATCTTGCCACATTCCCTCTTCATTCTCTAATTTCCACAGCCATTTACCAATTTAAGCTTTGTTCATTATTTCCGTATCCAGAACCCCTAGTCCTCCCCTGTTCCTTGGGTCTTTGGGCCATTGTACCAAATGGTACTTTTTAATGCCCTGATCTTCCTGCCATTGAAGTAATCCATTTTTTTCTTCACCCCTTGTAGCAAGGTGTAAAAGGATAGCATGAAAGTAGGAATGCTGCTAAGACTAGCATTTATCAAGGTTAATCTTCCTCCCACAGCCAACAATTTACCCTGCCAACACCCAAGTATTTGTTCCATTTTATTTTCAGTGGGCTTCCAATCCTTATTATATATTCTTTTACAATCAACTGGGATTCCCAGATATTTCATAGGTAATTTGCCTACTTTACAAGTTAAAATTTGACTATGGATTTCTTCCTTCTCACTGGATGCCCCCAGGCAATACAAATAAGTGAAGCCAGTGAATTTAAATAAGTGGAGAAATTGATTGTTTTTCCACCATTTTCTTGATGCCTGTACCTTATGGTTTGATGAAGATTGGATCTGTTATAATACATACTATAATGCTCTGGTGAATCATCGCCCAGGATCTCCTTTTGAGTTTTGATAGCAAGGTCATGGCAGAGATTGTAGGTTTAAATGGGGATGGAGGTGTTCTTAAGACGGTGGCCAGAAAAGCAAAGGATGATGCTATTGCTCCAACTGATAATCTTCCCTTGGTTGATGGTACTGCAGTTAATATATTTAGTTCTCAATCAAATCATTTCCATGAAATACCTTCTGCTTGATTAGGTAATTTCTAGGCAGTTGAGTTAGATTTGTAAGTTATCTTGGTTGGCTGATCCTAATAATTTCTCATTCCGCTGCATTTCCCTAAATCAACCTTCTCACTATTTTTATCAATGAAAGTACTACAGTGAATGGCTGTGTTTTGTTTGTCATGTCGGTGGCAAAATTATTTAAGTATGTTACTAGTAAATGAGTATCTGCATAATACAAGACCTAACACAATACTTTCCCCACTTACATTTATACCCCTTCACAGTTCATTATGAAGGCACACTCGCTGAAAATGGTGAATTTTTTGACACCACTCATGAAGATAACTTTATTTTATCATTTGAAATTGGGCAAGGAGCTGTCATTAAAGCATGGGATATAGCTTTAAGAACTATGAAGGTATAAAAGTTTTAAATTCTTATTGCTTGTTCATTCTGACCAATTTAAAGATTTTGCTAATATTGAGTGATATATTGGAATATTGAAGGTTGGTGAAGTTGCAAAAATAACATGCAAGCCAGAATACGCATACGGAAGTGCAGGCTCACCGCCAGAGATATCACCCAAGTCTGTTTGCTATTTCTCTTATGTGATGGAAATTTGTGTTTTCCTGGTGTCTATAATTGAATCAGCTTTGTCTTTGCAGTGCAACACTCATTTTTGAGGTGGAGTTAGTGGCATGTAGGCCTAGGAAAGGTTCAAGCCTGGGCAGTGTATCTGATGAGAAAGCCAGACTAGAGTAAGATATTTTCGAATATTCTCTTGTTATGAAGTTGCCAGTTATTATAATAAATGGCACAGCTGTACAAGATATGGAAAACTGGTTAATATATCACGTGCCTTTTATTAGTCATAGCAAAATTATAATGTTAGAGTGGTTGAAGTTAGGAGGAACGCAGTAATCTTGTGATGTTGATTGCATGCGGAATTTATCTTCAGATAACTGCTTATTTTCGACCTTTTTGATCCATGAAGACTAATATCTGTGGAATACATGAATTTCCATAGGGAACTCAAGAGGCAGCGAGAGGTAGCAGATGCCACCAAGGAGGAAGAGAAAAAGAAGAGGGAAGAAGCAAAGGCTACTGCAGCCGCTCGTGTCCAAGCCAAAATTGACGCGAAGGGGAAGGGAAAAGGAAGGGGAAAATAGATGACTAATATTTGCTGCTGACTATTGTAACCTAGAAAATAATCTGCAAGAAAGCATGACCTGCAAGATTTCTTGTTAGCTACTGTTCTTCAGATGCTGCGTTGTTGCTCCTGTGTGACACCATGGCTGTACTGAAAGAGCAAAATTATAACTAGCTTTGGCAGAAATCATTACAGTTACTTTTATTGATCGGTGTCATCGTTTCAGTACCGGTTATTGGTTAATGATTGCAGCTTCGTATCTGATGATATACTGCCTCTCTGTAAGTGAATGCTCAACTTTCGCGATATTATGGGATGTTGAAGAGTTGCACTCTTCACAATGCTGCGTAGTTTGCTTGAGATAACAGAATTTACTGGCTAGGCACTAGGCAGGCTACGCATCAACCTCGACATAGTTTTACTTTGCATGCCCCATTCTCGCACAAGGACGACTATAGCCATGCAAGAGTGATGAACCACTGTAACGTCCTGTTTTGTATGAGGCGTTAAAAACATTTTCTATGAGACGTTAAAAACTATATTAATAAAATCCTATTTGTAAAATTTCCGTTGTTTGGTTGTTATGTCTAAGTTGTGACATAGATCTTAATCTGCTTCCTCTCCTTGGTGTCAAAAACCGCCTCCTAAAATTTCTAGTACAAAATAAGCTCTCAAAAATCAAATTTCACAATGCAATACCTCTCCTTAAATCCCTTGCCACATATTCCTCCAAAATACAAATCCAATAAAATTTCCACTTTCACTCCCTCCCTTGAATCCTCCTTAATCTTTTGAGTTCAAAAATCCAATTTGATTTCAAATCTCGGTTCAAATCTCCAATCCAAATTCAAATATCTCTGTTAACCCCTCCAAGTAATTCCCTGGAAAAGATCAAAGCCAATCTCTCCAATTGGGCCACCCCTCCTCTTATCTTCTTGGTCTGCCCCTCCCCTATCATTCTCCCACCTGGGTCGCTCCTCTCCTCTCCGCACTCGTCCCGGCCTAGCTGGCGCTGCTCCCTCTCCGTTCGCTCGCAGGCCGCGCCACAGTCCAGCAGCAAAGGCTGCCAGGCCGCTAGCCCGCTCGCCCCGGACACGCGCTGCGCCCGTGCCAGAGTAGGCACGCAGCCGCGCGCGCGCCCCTGCCTTGCTCGCCCTTGCTCCCGCGCGCCAACAGAGTTCGCCGCCGCTCAAGAGTTCGCTGCGCCGCTCGCCGTTCCCGCCCTGTCCCCGCATGCCGCCAAGCCACGTCGCCGCCTGCTATTGCCGTCACCCCGCAGCGTCACCGTGGCCCCGCCAGCCGCGCCGCCCAAAGAAGGAGGTAAGCTCTTCTTTCCGCCGCTCTTCTGCCCTTTTTCCTTCCTGGGCAAAGCCCTCTTCCCCCCTCCCTTGTCCTCTTGCTCGATGAAGAGTGAAAGCCGGTGACGATGACCTGCAGCACCCACGCCCCCACTTGACAGCTCCAGCCCGCTCTTGCGGTTCAATTCACACCGCTCAATCCACCGCCCAATGCATCCACGCCGTCGCCCGTATTGCCTAGAAAACCCCTTCCTCGAGCTCACCTTTCCCCTCTTGCTTTGTGCCAGGGCGGCGAAGCCCTGGCGTTTTTCCTCCCCGACGCCGACTGCCACCACCGCCGACCGCCACCACCGGCTCTCTCCCAGGGACGCGGGGCGAACACCTTCGTTCTGAACTCCGGTCACCGCCGCCCAGTCGCCTTGGTGCCTCGTCTGTTGGGCGGAGCCTGGCGCCACGATCACCGTCTTCCACCGGCCTTGATTGCCCCCTCCCTCGATTACGAGACATGCTAGACCGAAAACGGCAAAGCCTCGCTGCCTGCCGGTAAGGCCGTGACCCAAATGCCTCTCTTTCACTCTTCCAAAGCACCAAGAGATACATGTATGGCGTCCCTCCGGCTTTTGTCCCGTCCTTCCTTCCCACGGGGCGAGCCCTGTCCCTGTGCCGCCGCTCGCCGCCGCACGCCGCCGTCGGGCCCACTCTCGTCGATTCCTCCTGCTGCCGCCTTCCTTGAGTCCCCACGTACCTCCCTGAAACACTTTGCTCGCTCGCCATGCCGCCATTCCCGCCGCCGCGACGCGCCGCCGTGCGCCAAAGGACAGCGACTATTGGGTCAAGAGCCGGTCGAGCGCACGTCCTCAAAGTGGCACGAACCCGAGCCGCTTGCTCTAGATGACCCCGTCGCCCCCTACCACGTCAGACTCCCGGCGAGATTCGCCATCACCGCCGGCAACCATCGGGCATCTTATCGCCAATCCGTGCCGTTTACCGCCTTTCCCATTCTCTCCTCCGTCATTGTGCTCTGTTCCCTCCGTTACGCCATCGTTTACCGACGCCCGTCGCAGGGGTCTCGTTTGCTCCACACATTTTCATCAGATGTGTCCGGAGCGATTTGCATCACATGTTCGATTCCGTGCACAGTGCCTGCGGAGGACTTGCCTATGTCTTGTTAATACGTATTTAAAACACAAATGTTCAAAATTTATTGCAAGTTAAGATGGCCGAGTGGGTCTAAGGCGCCAGTTTCAGGTACTGGTCCGAAAGGGCATGGGTTTGAATCCCATTCTTGACATTCATTTTTTCTCATTATTAATTTGGTGATTTTCTTTATTTTCTTATTACTATTTGGATTGGTGATTTTCCTCGCAAAAGAAAAGGGAACTAATGTGATGTTTGTGAATATTTGGCAATTTTTCACTCAAAAGAAAAGGAATGGATGTGATTATTCCTCACAAAATAAAATGAATATTTGGTGATTTAGTGATTTTCCTTGCAGACGAAAAGGAACTAAGGTAGTATTAGGTGATTTTTTCTCACAAAAGAAAAGAAATTAATATGATATTCCTCGCAAAAGAAAATGAATTAACAGTAGTGTGTGATTTTCCTGACAAAAGAAAAGGAATATTTGGTGATTTTCCTCACAAAAGAAAAAGGAATTATTGTGATTTCCCCCATTAATATTTAGATTTTTTTACAATTAAAAGAGAGATGCACATACAAAACACACTCAAAAGACGGAAACAAAGACATTTTTAATCTTACTAGATTCTGAAAGCTCACTTGAAAAGAAATACTAGGTGATTTTTATATTAATATTTGGTGATTTTCCTTATAAAAGAAAATAAATATTTGCCGATTTAAACACCTATGGCACTGTGCAGCCTGCAGGTCACTCGCAGCAATAAAAACAAACTTGCTTCCTGCCCTTTTTGCCTCTTTCGTATTTAACATCACAAATGATCTTGGCATGTGTACTTAAACTTTACAATGACGTGCTTCCGAAAAGACAGGCATATATGCATGGCTCTGTCATGGTTATATATCAGGGGTGCGTACGTGGCCTTTTCTAAGTCCATTAACCACCGCAAATTCTTAATCAGTCTACGTCTCTTAACGGTTTTTATGATAAGTGTTGCCGACGCTAAACGCACATGAATGAGGGCGATCCCTTTTCAAAAGGAAATACGATCTTAATTGCAGCTTACCGTCCTGATGATAATTAAGTTTCGTATATGACCAGCTAGCCTAAACATGTTCTCCCAAATTAGTTCACCCATCTCATGTCGAATGTTTTATGATAACCTCAAAAATTGAAATTCAGTTCATTTTAGCTTGATCAGAGCGGCCAACCATAGAGTTGACTATTTGAGTAAAATGATATAATTCATTTGATTTTTTTGTTAGAAAAAGAACACTACGAATTTAAAGGGTTCTAGATCAATGAGGACATATAGTTGACAATCGACAAAATAGGGGCTTATAATAGAATTTCTCATAATTCAGACGCTGACTTTTCTTAATAATGTAATACAACTTCTCACCTTATGATACACAGCCAATTTGGGAATAAGATCTTAATTGTCAAAGCGATTACGCGCGAACTTTCTTTTGTCAAGGGAATACATTGGAAAAAAAGATTGTGTGTCGGGCAAAACAAGCTGATTTTCCATAAAACAAGCTATTTTTTGTCGGAAGAATTTGCTCACCTAATAACTACCTATTAATCAACGAACTCCGTTGTATATGATAAAAAATGGAATTAATAGGGACTAGGGAAGACGGCTCAACAACCAGAAAAACACAAAAGTCTACCGTATGAGTAAAATAGAGGAAGCATGCAGCTTGTGATCATGGATGTGTACATATGTACAGCAGTATATAATTTGATTACAACAAAAATAAAATCAAATGAATCATGAACAAATTTCGTAAGAAAAACAAGCAAAAGCAACCGTATACGTTGGATATCTAATGGCTGCTGTCTTCATTTACATTTCTTTGCGTGCATACATACACGCATGTAAATTAAAACTCGCCATTTTTGGGGGGATTGTAGTTAAAATTCGTCAAATTAATCTTGTGAACAGAGCGCTTGGCCACGAAAGTACGTGCCTTTGGTTTGTAACTATTGTGAATTGTGATTAGTGGAGCAAGAACCCGAGAACCTCCTGGAAGCGGCGCTGCCACGGCGCCGGATCCGCCGCCGTCGCCGGCTTGACGTTGACGATGCCGTCGTTGCCGGCGAGCACGCGGTACTTGTCCTTGCGAGTGAGGCTGGTGCACTCGAACCCCAGCTTGGCGGCGAGTATCCTCTGCACGTAGTTGGCGACGTCGACGGCGCTCTTGCCGGCGGCGCACGTCTCGTCGGCGGGGAGCTGGTTGAGAAAGGTCACCTCGTACACCGGCCTCGGGTTCATGAAGAAGAAGATGGGGTCCATGGCCTTCCACCCCCTCGCCGTCGTCGGGTGGAAGAGCCCGACGCGGTAGTTCATCGCCACCGGCACGATCCTGTCGCTGAGCTCGGCGAAAAGCGCGGAGAAGCGGAGCAGGAAGGGCTCCCGGCACGTCGTCCCTTCGGGGCACACCGCCACGTCGCCGCGCGAGAGCTCGGCGCGCATCCGCGCTGCGTCCACGTCGCGGTCACGCGTCAGCCGCACCGTCGGGATCGGCGAGAGAATCTCCGACAGGCGGGAGATGGAGTACGTCACGGCGGCCACGCGGCGGCCCAGCACGGTCGCGAGCACCACCGGGTCCATGAGCGTCCGGTGCGTGCACACGAAGAGGACACCCGACGGCGCCGAGCCGCCGCCGTCGCTGACGACGGGGGGCGGGGTACCGTGCACGATGACGGCGCCACCGAAGTAAGGCGCGATGCGGGGGATGATCTGGATGGGCACGGAGATACCGACGGCGATGCGGACGAAGGCGACGAGCACGCCAAGTGGAAACCAGAGGAGGATGACGAGTGACATGAGCGGCGTGGGCCGGCACACAAGGCGACCATCGTGGAAAATGACCGGCCGGAACGGGGCGCATTTCGGCTGCCCGGCGGCGACGTCGTTGTCCTCACAGAACGGCGCCCAGAGTTGCCTCTGTATGCACGTAAACAAATTAAGAGAAAATCCAACAAATAATTAATAAGTGTTCTATTTTAATAAATATCATTAATGAATATAACTTTTAAAAAATAACAACGAACAAATTTATTCAAAAATACCATCGCTGATGGCGATGATATTTTTAAAATCATGATATTTTTTAAAAGTTGTATATTTCTTATAATAGGATGTTCATTAATGATATATTTTAGATTTTCTCCCTAATTAAAAGATTTAATTCATGGTTCCGTTGTTTCCCTCCATGGTCCGAACAAAACTATAGCACAACAATTAAGACATGAACACACTGGAGACACGATTTAACACATTAGAAAAGCTTTGCGTACTTGGCCATAAATTAAAACCATAGCGATGCATATTTCAATTTCAAACACTGAGTTACTCAGATGAAAGCTATGGTTTAACACACAGACTTGGGGTACACGTCAGGTGTACCACTATGTACGAGTATACGTGCATAGTAATTTCTACAGTTAATTTTTTTATACTGATTTATTCAGCTAAAATTGTGCCGACGACTTGGTTGTTTTTTAAAAACGTTTGCCGACTTTCACGACATCCTCTCATGTGCACCGAATTGCAGGTTGTGGATGTTGTATCGGTCACAGATTTGGAGGGGCATCTGGATTGATGGGTTTGACTCTTGTGGCTGTGGCGGTCACATGCATAAAACGGTTTTCAGAATTAATCTAACTAGGCATTTAGTTGTGGTATGGCTCATCCTTGTCCATATGACCAAATTCCATGCACATATTAGACGGAACATGTACCGACGCGCATGCTTATGGGCAAGCACCTCTAAAGCTCTATCATACAAGCATGGTGCATAAAATGGTATACACATTATTTTTTTTCTTCCATGGAAAATGGCGCACATTAATTGTTTGATCGATCAAGTGCGTGTTCTAGCAGTACTCCATTGACAAATTTAAATCATTGTCAAATACTAAGGCTTCGTTGGGTATAGAAAACAAGATTTATTAATTATTATAAATTTTAAAAATAGATTTATTTAATTTTAAAAAAAACTTTTATATAATTTTTTTTATAAAACACATCATTAAATAATTTAAGAAACATGGCCATAGTAAATGAGGGAGAATCTGCCCCCAACAGCCTAAAGAACGAAACCTAAGCAGTAGTACTAAGTAACTTAACTTAATTACCTAACATTCATGAAAAAAAATTGCTAACTGTAGTCACATTTAGTAGTGTTTGCTATATGACGATGCGAATTAATAGTGGTTTGGACGAGTTGCGGGGGTGTGCGTGCACGGTGGCGTACGTACGTACCTTGCAGAAGGGCAAGAAGGATCGCATCGCCGACTCGGACCGGCCGATCCCGACGTCCGGCCGGTCGCCATCGGTGAAGAGCGCGCGCATGCGGTAGGCGACCGCCCGCTCGCCGCCGCCCCTGACGACGCCAGTGGACCGCCTGACCTGGCTGTACTCGAGATCGCAGCCGACCACCTCGTGCGCGCCGAGGTGCTCCCGGGCGAACCGCTCCACCATGACCCGCGGCATGCGCGTCACCACGACGCGCCGACCGCCGCATGCCCCGAACGCCGCCCACGCCGCCGGGTCGACGTCGTCGGCCATGAACTTGGGCAGAACGGTGCGCGCCACGGCCTCCACCTCCGCCCGGGGCACCCCCGCCGTGGCCACGAACACCGCCGCGCGCAGCGCCAGGTCCCGTCGCCCCAGCACCGCCTCCATCGTCCACATCACCGGCCACAGCGCCAGCAGCGCCGCGAACCGCGGCAGCCCGGACGCCTCGAACGCCACCAGCATGAAGTACGTGAACGTCCCCACGTCGCGCAGCAGCGCCCCCTCCAGCTCCGCCACTACGGACCGCATCTCCCTTCCCTTCTTCTCCGCCTCCCCCGCCGCCGCCGCTGACATGGTCACCATCGATCACCACAACTCTTGATCGATCACCTGGCGCAAGTACGTACGTGAAGCGAGCGATGCGCACGATTGACTACTTGATGAAGCACAAGAGAGAGAGAGAGAGAGAGAGAGAGAGAGTGTGTGTGTGTTATATGGGAGGCGGTCGCAGTGGGCAGGATTTGGCTTGACCGGCCACTGGGGTTCAGGTAAGCGGCTTGCAACCACCGAGAAATCCCATAAAAAACCCTATGCTTGCATGCAGAAAGTGGCGTGATCGAGCGAGAGGTGATAACCAACCTCGCAACCAATAGCTACCGGGGTTTAACCTAAGCGATCGATCGATTAGTAATATCGCTTCACCAACTAACCAGCGGATCGAGGAGACATATCCCATCGGTTTCCATCCCATATTTATGCTCGCGACCTCACGTTCGTGCGCGCGCGCGGCCCCGGAAATAACCGGGCGCGGTGTGAATCGGTGGGATGTGGTGGTAGTAATACCTACAGCTACGTGCCGGTGGTTTCGTGGTGGACGCTGGGTGCTGTGGATTGCGCGTGCGTGGGAGAACGTTCTCACCCAACGCGCACCAACACCACACCACCGCGGTGGTGGCGACGGCCACCTTTGTGCCGCGCGGCCCGCGCGTGGCAGCGTTGGTGTTCTTGAGTGGCGATGCGGACGGTCGTTATGGTGGACTAATATCTGGTCAATACACAGCAGCATTGCTCCGATCCGTTGTCATAACTAGTTGTACTTGATGTACGAAGTTTCATACGCTGGTTTTTCAACGGTAGACGATTTTAGTAGTACTTAGGAAGTTTTGACTTTGTGGGTATCCAAAGTTATCTGCCATTTGTTCCTAAATCTAAACACTTCCAGTTACATAGCCAAAAAGACTTATATTTGGGAACGTACGGAGTAACTGATTTGCAGTATTTTTTTGGAAATACGCATGTATCTTTGTATTAAGTAACGGGGTTTTACAGCCAAACAAGACAGAAAAAAGAAAAAAAAGGAAAAAAAAGCCTGAGAACATAATATACGTCTCGAGAAACTGGAAACGACCAAAGAAGGCTACAGGCTGCTATATGAGGCCAGCGGCTCACCAGAGCAAAGCCTCTTCCGCGGCCGCCTGGGCTACTTCTCCCCGGGTTTTAGAGCTTTTGCTCTTAACTGATGTTTTATTGGTGAATAATGTGCAGTTGCCGCATGGGAAGCAACAATGGGATTCTGCATGAAATCAGGCCAGGTTTACTGCCACGGTCCACAAGCACATTTAGCCTAGTATGGTTTTAGGTGAAATTCTTTTCATGATTACCTTAAACACAGGATATCAACACCTCGGAGTCCCCAGATGATTTGGTTGATCTATCAATCAAGGATGATAATATCAAATGGTCAGATCAGGGCCATCTGAAATGTCGGGTTAATGCTATAAAGGGACTTATAGCACTTCTAAATGGAGAGACAGATTCAGGTTATTTTTATTTACAATGGCCTAGGTATTTCTGCTAGATAATAGGTAAGATATTTGTCCAAAATGATTTATGGCTGTTCTTACCAGTCCAGCTGTTCTTTGACGGGTGCAAGGACCTATGTGCTGGAGTAGGCAATAGACAAACTGGTATGAAAGTCTCAGATAATTTGGGCTTTCAAATTCTTCCTGCAATTATTTCATACACAGTAGTGATGTTCCTTACAGAAAATGCTGTATTTTCATATGGTGAATATCTCCACTGTGTTGGGGATTTTCCTTTGGCTACACAAATGTACAAAATGGTTCTGGAGGCATTAACCACTGAAGACATGTCTGGAAATTTTTTAGCTGCATGTAACATTGTTCCTGAGGAGGTTTCTCTCGGGGCCACCTGTTCATATGGCCAGCTTTTATCACATTCTGGGTAAGATGCCAATTTCTGAGTCTTTTATGTTGTTATTTTTAGTCCTAATATTTGTTCAATAACCTTGGGAGCATTTGTCTTTCGAAATGTAGCAATTCTGTCTCCCCTTCCCTTTTGTTCCAGCTTCCAACTGAGAACACTTGCCTTTTCCTTTCAAATCAGGAAGTTCAGTGAAGCAGAGGATTATCTCACAAGGGCACTAAAGAAGGCTGAATATCAATTTGGTTTGTCAAGCTAAATTATTAAAAAATATAATAATAGTGGCATTGAATCAATTGCCTATAAGGTACCAATACTGCAAGCTTTCAATCCATGCAGGTTGTAAAAATGTGTATAATGAGACATAAGGGGGTTGGGTCTATATATATACAATCCAGTGGTCCAGTGGTCTAACACCTCCCGCAGTAGTAGCGGGAGGAGAACGGACGTAGAGACTGGATCGAAAACTGGTGAATAAAGGCGTAGGGAGGCCTTTGATCATAATATCGGTGAACTGGTGTGCCGATGGTATATGGATCACCCGAACACTGTTCTAGTGCGACCTTGTTATGAATAAAATAGATATTGATCTCTATTTACTTCATGCATCGATGATTAATCGGGTTGACGGTCATATAGACAACACTGACGTTGTCACAGTAGATGACGGTCGTAGAGGAGATGGGTGCATGGAGCTCCTGGAGAAGCTGGTGAAGCCAGCAACACTCGGCGATGGCATGGACGACGGCGTGGTACTCGGCTTCGGCGTTGGACCGTGACAATGTAGTCTGGCGTTTTGAGGAACAGGAGACTAGAGTATCACCGAGGAAGACGCAGTAGTCGAACGTGGAGCGTCGAGAGTTAGGGCAGCCTGTCCAGCCCGCGTCGGAGTACGCGGTAAGAGAGTCGATGGGGCTGGAGCTGAGGTGCCACCCGCTGGAGAGTGTGCCCTTCACGTAGCACAGGATGTGCTTAAGCAGCACGAGATGAGGTTTGCGCGGAGCGTGCATAAAAAGGCACACTTGTTGGACGGCGTAGGTGAGGTTGGGCCGTGTGAGGGTGAGGTATTGGAGAGCACTGGTAAGACTCCGATACTGAGAGGGATCGACGACGAGTGAGCCATTTGCAGTGGATAGTTTGGCTCAAGTGTTGACTGGGGTGGCCGTAGGGTGACATTCGGCCATGCCCGCACACTGGAGAAGATCGATGGCGTACTGGCACTGGGAAAGGAAGAGCCCGTCAGAAGAATGGGTGACGGAGATGCCAAGAAAGTGATGGAGGGGACCAAAATCGGTCATAGCGAACTCGGAGTAGAGTCGATGGGAGTGTGGTAGGTGTGGGGAGAACTGGTTGGGAAAGGGCGTCATCGGCTCGGGATCAGTGGCTGTATGTGAGAGAAAAGAGCGGAAATAGATCGGCCTAAGCCGATGGAGTTGGATCGGCCGATCGGTTTGGTCGGTCCGATGGAGATGGAACAACCGATAGGGAGGGGAGAGCCAATGGAGTCTGAGGAGCCGATAGAGGCAGATGGGTCGATAGGTGGTGATGAGCCGATGAAGGCTAAGGAGCCGATGGGGGTAAGGTGTCCGATGAAAAGGGGACAGGATCGGCCGAAGCCGATGAGAGTGGTGGGGTCGATGGGGGTCCGATGGGAGTGATATCGGACCAAAAAATAGTGGGATGGCTGAACAGTAAGTCCTTAACAATAGCCGATGAGAGGGCCGGTGGGGAGAACGGTGGAGGAGACCGGGACGACACGGTGTTGGTGAGGAGGAAGTCGAGATCGCTAGATGAGGATCGTGGATTAAGTAGACCGAAGGGGAAGCATGTCTTGTCAAAAACAACATGATGAGATACGATGACCCGGCGGGTGGAAAGATTGAGATATCGATATCCCTTGTGAGATGAGGGATAGCTGAGGAGAATACAGGCGGTGGAGTGGGGAGCGAGTTTGTGAGGAGCAGTATCGATGAGGTTTGGGTAGCAGAGGCACCCGAAAACACAGAGGTGGGAGTAGTCAGGTGCCGTGCGGTAAAGAAGTGTATATGGAATGTTGTGGCGAACGGAGGAGCATGGGCACCAATTTAGGAGGTAAATCGCAGTGGTTAGTGCTTCTGTCCAGTAAGTTGCAGGTAGCTGGGCATGAAGCAGCATTATGCGACTTACGTTGTTGAGGGTGCGAAGGAGGCATTTGGCCTTGCCGTTCTGGGGAGAGGTGTAGGGGTAGGAGAGGCGTAGATGGATGCCCTTCGAGGTGAGAAAGGTTTGAACAGTATGGTTGACAAACTCCGTACCGTTATCGGCTTGTAGAGCTTTGATGAGGAGGTTGAACTGGTTAGAAACATAGTTTGTGAAGTTAGTTAGGTGGGAGACGACCTCGGATTTGCTGATGAGTGGAAAAGTCCAGCAATAGTGTGTGTAATCGCCAAGTATGGCAAGATAATACTGATTACTGGAGACACTTTTAACCGGAGAAGTGCATACATCACAGTGTATAAGCTCAAACGGTCGCGAGGTACAAGATAGAGAATTAGAAAATGACAATCGCACATGTTTGCCAAGTTGACACGAGTGGCAAACTGTGGAGCTACTGTGGGTATACTAGATGGAGGTGCTGCGACGGAGGTTGACGACAGCGTCAGGGCCCGGGTGGCTGAGGCGAAGATGCTAGAGGTTGGTGGAGAGGGCGACGCTAGCGTATGGAGTGGACGGCGCAGGGGGATGGTGTAGAGGTCGCCGTCACTATTGCAGCGAAGGATCTATCGCTGGGTTGGGATATCCTTCACAGAGAAACCAGAAGCGTCAAATTCGATTGAGCAATTGTTATCTCGTGTGAATTGACGAACAGATACGAGATTGTGAATAAGGGAGGGTACAATGAGAACATTGTGAAGGGGAAGGTTAGTAGTGGGTGTAGACAAAAAGGAGTCACCACGGCATTGGACAGTAAGAGAGTGGTCATTGTCGATGGTGACAAAGGGGGAGGAGGGATGGCAAGAATGGAGTATACCAGCCGATGACGCCATGTGGGAGGACGCACCAGAATCTAGCACCCAAGGGTGCTGAGGTTGGAGCGTCATCTGATTAAGGACGGTGACGAGGCTAGCCTGGTTCCAGAAGGGAACCGAATGGGTGGGTGGTGGCGGTAGCATCGGCTGAGGTGGCAGGATGGGAGCCGATGCCAGGTAAGCCTAAGGATGGGCACCGAGGACCCCTGGTTGCCATCTGATGGGGCTGCATGGCTGGGGCTGGGGTGCCCAGGGGTTGTAGCAGAGCCATGGACCCGTGGGACCAGCAGGCTGGGTAGGGACTGAAGCAGGTCGCGATTGCATCGGACCGTGCCAGTTCTTGCCCTTGCCTTTGCCGGTGCCACTGGTGCGGGCTACGTTGCCATGGTTAGGGTCATGGCCGCCAGAGCCACGGGAGGGAGCGGCAACGCAGGATGCTCGGCAGCCATGATCGGCTGCGGCGAGGAGAGTGGTGTGGGTCATGGTCTTCTCGTCATTGGCCAGACGGAGTTCTTTCAGAACTAGCATGTCATGGGCCTGGGCAAATGATGGAAGGGGTGTGGCATTGGCGATGTCGTCGGCGGTGTTGGAGAAGCGTGGGTTGAGGCCTCACAAGAGGGCGAGGACGAGTTGAGAATTGACCACAGGGTGTCCGACATCCCGAAGAGCAGCAACCTTTACTTTAAGGCACTGGTAGTACGAGGAGACAGAAGAGTCTCCTTGTACCATAGAGTGAAACTCGTTGAGGAGGAAGATGGCACGGGGCTGCTTGTTTGTGAGGAAGATCTGCTCGATAGCCACCTAGAGATCTCGGGCGGTAGGGTCAGTATCTTCCATGGCGAGGTCGAGGATAGAGTTATTGACCGAGCCGAGCAGCCAGCTGCGCACGCAGCACTCGGTGATGTCCCACTAGGGGTCATCGGGTTGAGGTGGAGCGGAGCCATCGATGTGTGACCGTAGGCTGAACTTTCTATAGAGGGATTTAAAGAAGAAAACTCACTTGGAGTAGTTGGCATTGAGGTCAAGAGAGATGGGAACGTGAGATTTCACGTTCACAGTGACGTAGGGGGGTGAGAAGATCGGTGAAGTGTTGCTCGAGGTGTGGTCTGGGGTGCCGAGAGCCAAAGTAGATTTGGCGACTGGGAGAGTGCCGGAGCTGAGGGTTGACTCGGTGGCCATGACAAGAGGGAAACAGGGGCAAGAAGTCGATGGGAGGAAGTGGCCAATGGGAAGAAGCCGATGAGAAGAGAGATCGGCCGATTAGGAAAGTGATGGGCCAATGGGGAGTGAGCCGATGAGAGGGAAGGGTGGGCCAACCAGTCGATGGGGAGTGGTTGACCGATGAAGAGTAGGTAGCGGAGTAGGTGAGACAAAGATGAGTGGCAGAGTAGATAGTCAGAAAGTTGTTGGGTCACGGACGTGCGAAGATTCACACCCGTGAATGAAAGTTTTACGTCCTTGGACTCGTGGAGGCAAAGGAGTGGAGCGGACGCGAAAACTCGGAGAGGAGCCGGACGCGAAGAAAGAAGGTTCGCGTCTGGAAGACAGAGATTCGTGTCCGTGGACACATGGATACGTCGAAGTGGCTCGGACGTGAGTGGAGAAGGTTCGCGCCCGAGAGCAGTTGAGCGTGTCGGAAAAGCAGGAACCGAGAGAGGGTTCCAGCCGATGGAGGGCGTACAGGTTCAATCGATGGAGGTTGGACGAGTGCAGCCGATGGAGACGACGAGCATAGAGGTGTGCCGGCGTCGGAGGAGAAAAGATGCACGGAGCAAGAAGGACGAAGACGGGTGTGAGTCGAGACGAGGAGGCGGATGGAGGCCGTCGCCTTGTCACGTGGAGGAGCAAGAGGTGGGAGAGGGTGATGGAAAAAGTCTACGGAGAAGACAGGAAGGAGTCGAGGCGAGAGAGCGAGGAGGGAATACCGGGAAGAGAGTCGGCGATGGGAGAGAATGTCAGCGATGGGAAAAAAGGTCGGTTCGCCGATGGGAGAATGCTAGCGTGCTGGAGATATCTAGACCTACTCTAATACTATATAAGAATGTGTACATTGAGATTAAGACCTTAACGCTATACAAGGGGTCAGATCTATATATATACAGTCTAGTGGTCCAGTGGTCTGTGCAATTCATCCAAAGGTTGGCATTGTATTGACTTGTGTAGCTAGAATGTACAAACTGAAAGCAAAATCAGAAGGTTCTAGCTCAATAATGGTTCAGGAGGTCAGTAAATATCTCTCATTCCTGTTCTGCTTGTCCTGTTGTCCATCAGTAGAAATTATAATGGCCTTGTTCCCTTGATATTTAGTCTTAATGATGAGACAATTCATGCACTTTCTTGAACGAGTTTGCTCGCAGTTAGATTTATCGCTGCTCTGCAGAGTACAGAATATAGATGCTGTGCATAAACTTTATTCAGTCTGGGACTCTGGGTGGGTTGGACTTTGAGCTTATCAAACCTGCTGTGTATTGCAGGGGTTATACGGGAAGGCCCTAGAAGTATTGAGAGCCCCTGCCATTAACTTTGAGGGCAAAACAATAATCTCTTATGATATGGCTCGTTTAACCACTTGAGGTTTTATTATTTTATTATATTTTGCAGGTGTGAGCAAGCAGATGGATTGGAGATACATCATTTCCCTTGCTAGAGGTTACACTCTGAACTATCGCTCCTATTAATCCTTTCTTTAATTTATTGCACAAAACTCTTAAATAAGATCATTGCATCAGTCAATGCAACTTTTAAAGAACAAGTTGTGTGGTACATCAAGGGTTATGGCATTAGTTTACAACTTGTCACCATGATTGATCGACAGCTAACTTCACAACCTAACAGTATGGCATCCAAATCTGCCCTTCCTGTTTATTTTAGTAAAGTAGGATTTCATGATATATATACTTTCGTTGGAGCTCAAGGGATGTGTGAACACAAATTTTTAATAATTTTGGGATCGAGGAAAACAATACTGAGATTTTCCAAACAGGCATAGTGCCTTCTTGCGCACAAATGCTAGACTGAGCTGCAGTTTTCTAAGTCTCGACAAATATAACCTTTTTTTTAATATATAGTCAACTGGAGGCGATCATATGCTGACAGTTGTTTTAAACTGGCAGCAATCAAATAATCAGCATTTTTTTCTAGTAATTGATTTCTATGTTGATGCTGCTTATACGGATGCTTGCACTCCCATAGATCCATTCTAGTTGAGACCATACTGAATGTCTTTACATGCCCAACTTGCAGTAGAGTATGCAGAATTGTTGCTAATTCAGTCAAATAGAAAGGCCGAAGGTGAACGGATGAAAGAATGGGCTGAACATGCTTGGAGGAATAGTAGATTAACATTAACTCAAGCCTGGGAGTTTTCAGGACCTTCAAAACCAACAGTTGTTGATATTCCGATCGGCAGGGTCATGCCTCCACAATCTAACGAAAGGTACCAATGCAATAATCTGGCTGTAAATGCACCAATATGTAATATATGAAATTCTCCTACATCAGAATTTGCTCCCTACCTGTTTTTACAATACTTTAAAATCTAACGAAAGGTACTAATGCAATAATCTGTGGCTGTAAATACACCGATATGTAATATATGAAATTCTCCTCCATCATAATTTGCTCCCTACCTGCTTTTAGAAGATTTTAACATGCACGGACCCTAATTGTACAAATAACATTTATTGCTTTAGTGATCAAATGAGCATCCCCAAACAGTTAACTAAGTAGTTTTTGGATTTGGTTTGTAGATTTGTATAACCATTTGAATACTCATGTTCGAATGACCCCGAGTGATTGAATTAATTATGAAGATAGCCATGGGTAGTTTTGCTTTTAGGATTATTAACTGAGTGAATCAGCGAATTTGGTAATGAAAATTTTCCTTTAGGAACTATGTATGTCTCTTTTTGTATCTAGCAAATGAAGCTGTGTTTAGTAATGGAAAATTTCAAAATATAGAGAGTTTCAAGCTCTTTCTAAATTAACTTTTGAAGCATTTTTTAAGCCACAGCCTCTAAACAATCCACGTAGATTCTAGAGGTATGGTTTAATCCATTATTGTTCGCGCGCGTGGAGGAGCCAATCAGATTGGACGGAGATGTGTGTCGAGAGGGAGCGCAAACGTAAACCGATAGATGTCCGATGCGATGGCACGCGAATACGTTGAGCTCTGTGAGATCTGCTTAGTTCCAGTGCAGATACTTCGGTTCATTGGAGTGCACTCCTTATGGTCATACCGGGCGTACAAAAAGAATGTTCATATGCGTGGGGAAGATTGGATCGGGCGGAGAGGCGCGTTGAGAGGGCAAGCAAGCGTGAACCGATGGAGGTGTGCGAACACATCGAGACTTGAGAGATCTACTTCGCTCCAGTGTAAGTCCTTCGGCTTCAAGGTCCCTTCGTTAATGTTGCTGGAGTTACGGACGTGCCAGTCAATTTGACTCTGCAATTGATAAGAAGGTAAATCGATGAGTTAGTCGGCCAATAGGTCGATACGAACTCCTGCTATTGGCTGGTCGTCGATAAGATTAAAATAGTTATTGGTTACGTTTGATGCACTCCTGTTATCAGTTGGCTACTGATAGGGGTTGAAGCACTCTCTTATTGGCTAGAAAGACGATGAAAATATAAATAGATAACGAGGAATAAGATAAAAGACTCATCGGCTGTAGAGCCGATAGCGCTTTGGAATATAGTTGTTGATGAGCATTATGTGTAATCTTCCTATCGGTTGGTTGCCGATAGAGACTGTAACGCTCGTTTATCGGTTGGAAAGCTAATGAAGACATATACGGATAGTAAGGAATAAAATAAAAGACCTATTGGTTGCAAAGCTAATACTATTTTGAATATAATATGCGATGAATAGTAAAGAACAAGACCTAATCTTCTGAAGATACAAGAGGCTAGATCGGACATGTGGATGGAAGGAATAGACAACCCCATCGACTAGCTGAGCCGATGAGAGAAATTCTCTGAAGGTATATATATATCGGCCGAGAAGCCGATACGCTAGGCATGAGGCTCTACGTATGGATAACTAATCGATTCGTCGCTTCAATAAAACGTTATATAAATAGCTATCAGCTTATGACTCAATCTACTATCAGCAATTTAGTAGATCGAATCTAATCGATACAGTATAAGACCGATAACAACAAAAAAAGTATAATAAGCCGATTAAACCCACATAAGCGTGATGTGGTATATCCGCTTGGACTAAGAAAACTATTTCCAAGAAATTTATCTATCTTACGAGATATATTATATAGAGTATATTATATAGAGATAAAGTACGTTACCATTTTTCACGGTTTCTCCTCAGACTTTGTCCCATCTGGTTAACTTTTTGTTTTTTTGACTGATGTTAAATTGGCTTTTTTATGTGTCATTGGACTTTTTATTGGCTCTTCAAGCGAGACTTACTAATGATATTAATAATTATATAAATATATTTGACGCCTTATCATTATCTAGTCCATTTACTAATGATATTAATAATTATATAAATATATTTGACGCCCTATCATTATCTAGTCCATTATCTAAATACCGACCCTGGAACGAAGCAGCGAACAGTTGAACGGTCGCCACCCAGTGTCGACGAGAACTAGAGAGATGCTTCCCAATGTCACCACTGGTGAACGCGTCGACTTCGAAGTGGCCATCAACGAAGTACTCGGAAGTGGGAACAGCCTAAAAAGTCTAGCAATTTCGTGGTGTTACTCTGGAACTCGTTCATACGTCTAAAGTCAAATTTATAAAAAATATAGTAATATTTTAAATATAAAATAAATAAATTATTAAAATATATTTAATGGTAGATTTAATAAAACTATTTCGATTTTTTTCATTTGTATTAGTATATTTTTAAACAAACTTTGAATAGTTAAACTTGTAATATGAAATGCAGGATTATTTTACAAAGAATCGATCCCATTTGGGGCAAGACTACAAGTTCTTAAATTTTTCGCCGTTCCATGCACGTACGTTCGTAAGTGCCGTTGCCGGTGCTGCGGCGAGGCCGCCGGCGTGGAAGCCAAAGAAGCTACAGACCTGGAGCGGCTAGGAACCGGAGCGACGCCTCCCGCCGCCGCTCCTCGTACCAACCGACGCAGCTGACAGCGACGAGCACCTCGACCACCGCCGCTTCCGCCTTCTCCGCGTCGGCCCACCGCAGCGTCTGCAGCGCCCACTTCCGCGAGCCACCGCCCACCTCGAACCGCCGCTGCCTGTCCATGCTCCGCTCCGCGTGCCACCGCGCCGTGTCCCGCGCCAACGGCGCCAGCCACGCCAGGATGCGCCCCGCCGCCGACCTCCACCCCTCCGCGAGCCCCGCGTCCAGCTCCAACACCGGCGCCGCGCCGCTGCCACCGGCTCTCTCCCTCCACCACCCACGCAGCTTCGCTCGCAAGGCCGCCCGCAGCTTGGACGGCAGCATCGCGTACAGCTCCGCGCGCGCCTCCTCGTGGCGGCGCCTGTCGGCCTCCGTCTCCAGCAGCAGCCGCTCCGCGGTGGTGATCACGTTCGCGTACTGCAGGTCCAGCCCCGCGCCGCCCACCGTGCCCGGCGGTGGCTCAAGGAGCTTCCTCCAGTCGGTGCCCGGCGACGACGTCTGCCCTGGCTGCTGCCAATGCGAGCGTATGATCGGGCACGAGTTGCTGCTCATCTCGATGCGCAGCGGTACGTCACGACGATGGATGGGCCCTGACAACGACTTGGGCTGCGCCGCCGCCGCCGCCGACATTGGGTGGCGCAGAAGCTTGGAGAGGCGGCTGTGGACGGCGTCGGCGGGAGGGAGAGGCGGGGGTAGGCCGGGGACGTAGGCGCCGAAGACGACGCAGACGCGGAACAACACCGCGCAGGTGGCGCGAGCCATGATGATCACGGACTTCTCGTAGCTCTGGCTCCAGAGCGACTCCTCCTTGATCCGCCGCACTCTGGCGCGCTGCGCCATGATAACCAGCCGGAGCGAATCGGAGCACACCGCATCGCCGGCGGCGGCCGGCGAGGGCATCGGCCCGCTGAGGCGGCCCCACCCATGTCGGGCGAGCTTCTGCTCCGCCGCCTCGAGCTCATCGAGCGCCTCCATCTCGGCGAAGAGCTTCGCCGCGGCGGCGACGAGCCGCTCCATCTTCTTGGCCTTCACCTTGAGCCCCTTGGCCAAGAACTGGTCCAGCCGCGCGTCGGGCGCGCCAGCCTTGAGGCACGCGTACGGCCCGGCGAAGTCGAGCCCGCACCGCACGCCGAGACGCGCGACCGCCGCCGCCGCGTCGTCCAGCGCCGCCACCGCCTCCGCGCACGCCAGCCGGAGCAGGAACGCCTGATCAGTCGAGCTGAGGTACGCCACGCCGGCCGCCCGCATGGTGTGCGACCGTAGCTTCGCCACTTCCTTCTCCGACAGCGACCGGTGCAGCGACAGGAGCTTCGTCATCGTTGCCGCCGCCTCGAAAGCTAGGATGCCGAGCGACGGTGACAGCCGCCCGCCCGGCAGCCGGAGCTCGTCGTCATCGTCAGGTGCCCACCGCATCTTGGTAACGACCATGGACACTTCACCTCACCTCGCCCGACCGGCTCACGAGCACGGACACACCAGCCTTCCTGTACCTCACCACGGACCACGGCCACTAGGCCATCGCGACGCAATGCATCTGCTCTCCGGAGTAGAGGGAGAAGAGGGGAGGAGGAAGATGGTGGGAATGTTCGATCTGGAAGGTAGGCGTCAAGCGAGATTCTTGCGGCGTTCGTCTCGCTGTTGGATTCCATGGTTTTATAACGGTGTAGACGTAAGATGTGTGTAGTAGTTACAGGGAGTCTTGGAGTTGTGATGGTTTCTTTTTAGATAATGGATTAGATAAGGGGAGTGCTAGAGCACGGTATGCCGTCAAACGGTATAGCCTCAAGTAGCGCAACTTTTTCCGGTGCAGAAACCCACGGGCGGGCGACAGCTGACTCATTTTGCTCGTCTCCATGCGGCCATGCGACGATGGGCATGTAATTTTTTATATTTTAATCTTTTTAAACATATTATATAAATATTTTTTTTAAAAAATATTTAGAAATAAACTGCTTTTAAGCACCAATAATACTAGCACCGAGAATTATTGGCATCATTCTTTTAACCCGCTAATAATTTTATCATACAAATGGTAACATGAGGATCGACGTCATTCTTTTTTTTACCCTCACCCCATATTCAATAATTGTCCTAAATTTTATTATATCACATATATATTAATTTTTATTATATCTATATTATAATTCTAATTTCACTAATTCATTAAATTTAATAGGCATAATATACGTCTAAGCCATAAAATTTAATACGTTTGTATTAATTTTTGCTATGACTATAACAACATAAATTTAATATACCTTAAATTTATAATTAAGTTTTTTCATGAGATTAGCTGATATACATGTCCTATTTTTAATTTTATTATGCTATAGGTATATTAGCCTCTATATCATAACTCAAATTTCTTAAATTTGTTATGCCAATTGACCATCCCCCAACACCAAAGGGACTTAAGCCGACCTCCTTCCAAGTGACCGCTTGTATGCCAAAATTGCTAGCAGGAATGAGAGAGGATACTAATGATACTAGCGTCGTGCTGTTGACTATTGGCATAAGTGTCCCTAGTGCCAAAAATGATCTGATTAATTTTTTAAAAAAATCTATTTATAAAATTAGTTTTAAAAAGAGCTAAAATATAAAAAATTATGACAATACCTTGCTTCGTCTCCACTTGCATCAGCATGCCACGATGGGCCATGGCTACTACGTTCAATGTAGCTTGCTAGAACCACCATCGAGTACGGCTAGGGCTTTTTTATAGTGTTTTTAAGGAGTGGAAAGCTTTTAATACTCCATATTTTATTTTAGAATTTAAATTTATTTTAAAATAAATGTATTTGTAAAGTATTAATATAAGTATATTTATAAAGTCACATCTATCATCTTTTATTTAAGAAAGTAGAATATTTTCCGCAAATAGTTTTGTATTTTTGGTATATGATCCTTAAAGTCATCCTTAGGAGAAAAGGGGTTTCATCCTAAGGCCAAACCTATGGTCTGATACCATCTTGTCACACCTCAATCTAAGACTATTGGAAAACCAGTGGCAGATAGAGCATGCCATCAAAGATGACGAACCATTCGTAGTAGAACTGTGCATGTCGATGCCAGTCCTAGAATTTTTAAGTTAGTGCCCATGATAACAAAACAATAATCATTAAAAAAACTAAATGAATATCTTGTCAGCTAGACCCTTAGCGGTAACTACCTAGAAAAACTACAACAGCAGAACTTAGCACAGCTAGCATAGCAATCCATAAGCAGTGGCTTAGGTATAAGGACGAAACCAAACTCTTCGTCATCTTCAACCTAAACTTAAAGAGGGTAAAACAAAAACAGCAAAATAGAGAGGATGAGTACTTTCGTACTCACAAGTCACAGAAAATGTGATTATGCAAGCTATAAAGAGAGGCCAGGTTTATTTTGCAAACTCTTTATTTTTAAACATTTTTCAAAAACGCTAAGTGTAGGTATCTATAAAACTTTCCAGAAAGATTCTTCTTGTCTCGATCATGTTACGAGTTTCTTTGCAACAACTCAATCATGAGAACAAAGTTTTAGTTTCATTAATAGTTTTTTTTTCGTTATCCACCTCTTTAACAAATATCATTTCTTAAGCCATGCATACAATCTCTATCTCACTCCATCCAGAGCTAAACCAGCATCTTTCCTTTCATTAGCTCCTTTTTGAAACAACCAAAGCTTTAGTTTCACTTCCTCTTGGAAAACCTACTCTACGATACCATTATGTTATCCTAGGTCATACAGACCCATTCCTAACCACTATGGTCATCTGTCAGTCATCAAGACTGACTTCAATAGCAATGTTGTTCCAACAAGCACTTACCATAAAACACTAGCAAATAAATATACACTAGGAGAATCATCTTACATTCGCCCTTAACTATGGACATGGCTATTCGAATAGTTTAAACTCTGCAGAGTTTATACATTTTACCCACACAAAATGCTACTAACACTAGATACCCATCGGCACCAGAAGTTTGTGATAAGGTCTTTCCAAAGCTAATCCATCAATATCCCATGTCACATAGTTGTGTCGAATATCTTGAAACTGAGTATTAGATAAATCTCATACCTTTATTACTCATGACATACTGAGGATATCTCCTATATTAATTCAATCATCTTAAAAGGGGGCTAAAATAATACCCATCTCGGGTAGCGAAGATACACAATCCCATCTTCTCATCCCTATTGTTTCACAACTATTGACATATAAGGTTTTTATATGCTAGCTAATTATTTATCTAGGAGCATCTCATAAATACTCGTGTAGTCATACTGTAATATGCTAAGATGCAATTCTCTAAGGAATCGGTGATTTCAAAACCAAGCCACATAGGAGAGGTTCCGCATCATGGGTTTTAGCAAACATTTTCTCTTTTAAAACCCAATGACTCCACGAGTTAGGTTTTCATAAAAGGTTTCACAATCTAATTTTTTCATAATAACAAACAATAATGTAAAATAGGTCAGTGGTATTTTGGCTCAGGGAGTGAGAATTTTCAAGTAACATTATGGTGTATTTATATGGATAGGATTTAACAACATCTTAAGAAAGTAATGCAACTACTACATTGGTTCGTTGGTTGTGTACAAACTAATGCCGATCAATTTAATTTTATATGCTAAGCATTTAACTTTATAAACAATCATATTTTATAAATTAAGAGCAATATGATCAAGGGTGAATTGCCTTAACGATGGTGGTCCTCGAATCTTCACGATCTTCGCATCCAACAAATTTCAATGTCACTGTGAAAACAAGAAAGAGAACCATAGCAAAAAACTACACATAATATAATAATTTAATTAATAGTGCCATTGGATATATCTAAATTTTAGAAGTGTTTTATAAGTTGAACGGTCAATTAGAGTTATGTTGAAAAAAATATGAATTTCAGAAGATTATTTGAATTTTTAAAAATTTAGAAAATAATAAATTATTGAAAAATTGAAATGAATATTCTTCTAAATATTCTCTAGTGTGGGATCTACATGTCAGAGAGAGATTATTTTGGGGGAGAACCCATATGTTAGTCTTGAGAGGGGAAGGTGTTTGGAGGAGGTAGAGTGGACCTTTTTTTAGGACGGAAGTTGATAGGCTAGAGTGGGCCTCGGCCGATGGCCCGATCTGGTGTTTAAGGAAGCGGGGCCTACAAGTCGGTGGGAGGGAGAGAGAGATATAGGGGCTAGTCCACATGTTACGAGGAAAGGAAGGAGAGGCACGTGGCGTCACATCATTGACTAAGATGGGGCCCACATGTCAATGGCACCGGGAAGGGGAGCTTAAGTGGCGGCCTAGGGGCAGTTGGTGCGAGGCAGTGGACACCAACGGTAGCACCGCTATCAGTGGCAAATCCTAGCGATGCCGCAGGCTTACAGATGCAATGGTTCAGGGTGGAAGAGGAGGGAGAGGTGCGAGGCACGAGTTGGGAAAGCTCACTGGCATCTTTTATAGGCTGCCAGGTATGGACATGGAGGGGACAAGGGTGCCATGACATGGTGACATGATGGCTCGGATGGGCGCAACGTGTCAAGGAGGACAAAAAGGGGGAGTCGACGGGATTCTCGGCTGTGGGGGCCAAGCTTGGCGTAGCGTGACGCGAAAAAGCTTGATGAAGTGATTTGCGGTGGTAGGGGCCACGCTAGGCATGGCACAACGCAAGGAACTCAAGGAGTTATAGAGTGAACAATTTGAGGAGTTTGAATGGGTTTTGAAATTGAATTTAAATTTTCATGGAGAATTTGTGGGAGGGACTCAAGAAGATTTATCTAAGAGGATTTTGAAGTGGATTTGATATCTAGAATTGGATTCAAATTCAATTATCGGATCAGCAAAATTTAGGGAATCCTAGGAATTCACCATCTTGAATTTTAATCCTTTGTAATGGATTTCTAGACATAGGGAATCTATTGAATAAAGTATTTGGAGAGGCTCATAGAATGAAACATTAAGGAGTTTGAGAGGGATTTTTGAAATCTAAAATTTAATAAAGACTTGGAATTAATTTGGGAGGAATTTTTAGAGGAGGGGTTGATTTAAAATTTGAACCTCAGGATTCAAATTTTGGATAGAGATCTTTGGTTCAGGATTTTTAGGGTTTCAAGAGATGATGAAAAATGAGATCTTTGGCATATAATACACACAAAGAACCAAAGTATTGAAACTAGAATTTTTATTAAAATAGCTTTTAACAATCAAGCTAAAACTAGGATGTTACAAAATGACATTGCCAAAGGTTAAGGGCCATCTAAGAGATCACTTTGAGGTTGAGGATGGCATGCTTTTGCATTGGTTGTTCTGAGGAAAAGAGCTTGTAGGTGGACTTTGTGTTTTGCTGGATGATAAGGTTTTTCAACTAATGTAAGATTTTACTAGTGAAGGAGAGGTTACAAATATATATGTTGGCACACAAGATGTAGAGGAAGATTCATTTGAGGAAGACCTAGGAAGTGCTAATGGCAGTGACTTTGAAGACAAGCCAATTGAACTTTGTTTAGAAGAGGATGCTAATGAAACTACTAAAGTGGATATGAAAGGAAATAAGCCTATTATGAGAATAACATCAACACTAGAGAAGACTCAAAGGGACATTGAACCACTAAGGGACATTGAGGTACAAGACAATGGTATAGTCCTACTAAGAAGGATAAGGGAAAAGCACAATTGGTAGAACAAGGTGGTTAGATGGTCACTAAAACTGGTGATAGTAGTTCTGAGAGTGATTACCTACTTGGGGACAGCTGCTCTTCAGAGGAGGATGATGAAGCTATTGAAGTCAAGAAAGCATTTAAGAATTTTAAGAAGAAGCTAAAGGATGGTCAAATTGTAGGGCTCAATGATGTGATTTGTGAAGGAAGAGCTAGAAATAGGAGTGAGACAACCTCAGTATAGATTGAATATGATGGCAATGCAACACCATATGATGATAGTAGTGTAGATGATTCTTTTGAACAAAACAGTGATAGTCAGTTGGTCACTAAAAGGAGCAAGCATCCAAGGTTCAAGGCTAGTAGTTGCAACACCAACATTTGCACTCAGAATGACATTTGATTGCAAGAAAGAGTTTAAGGATGCAATAAGAAACCATGCCCTATCCAATAGAAGAGTTGTGAGGTTTGATAAGTATGAAGTCAAGAGAGTAAGGGCAGTATATGACTAGAAGTTGTGTCAATGGGTATGTCTTCTTTCAAAAATCAGCAGATGTGAAAGTTGGCAAATTACAACCTTTATAGATGTGCATGCATGCTCCCCAAGGAAAGATAATCGCTTGGTGACATCTATAAGAATTGCAAATAAGTGTGAGAAGATGATTACATATAATCCAACTTGGTGTATCAAGAACATGATTAGAACTATTTCTAAAGAAATGTTTGCATATATCAATGTACCTCGATGCAAGAGAGTTAAAGCCCATGTGTTGATGAAGTTGTATGATGCAACAATGAGTGAGTATGGTAGGATTTTTGACTACCAACTTGAAGTATTTAGGAGTAACACAGGTGGCAGAGTTGTGGTAACTCTTGACTCTATTAGTCCTACTCCTACCTTTCAAAGGATATATATATATATATATATATATATATATATATATATGCTTTGATGCTTGAAAGAAAGGGTTTATTGCTGGCTGTAGAAGAGTGATTGGACTATATGGTTGTTTCTTCAAGGGATCTACCAATGGAGAGCTACTATGTGCATTAGGAAGATATGCAAATAACTAGATGTATCCAATTGCTTGGACATTAGTGGAGAAGGAGACCAATGAGTCATGGGATTGGTTTTGTACTTTGCTATTCAAAGATCTTGTTGCTGGTGCTGGTGATGGTGATGGATGGGTGATCATATCAGATCAACAAAAGATATGTGCTTGCTATCATTGATGTATTCCCTTGCATCTAAAATTTATTGATTTGGATTTTCTGCTACAGGGAATTATTAATGTTGTTGAATACTAGGTTCCTAAAGATGAGCATAGGAATTGTGCTAGGCACATATATTCCAATTAAACGAAGAAGTTTAAGAACAAATTATGGCAAAACCAGTTTCGGAGGTGTGCCAAGGCTCCTTGTAGGCTTCTATTCAACTTAACAAGAACAAAGCTGGCACAATGCACACATGCAGGAGCTCAAGCATTCATGAACACTAACTCACATCATTGGAGCAGGGTATGGTTTAGGTTAGGATCAAATTGTGACTCTATTAATAACCTGTGTGAAACCTTCAATAAATGGATTGTTGAGGCTAGGTTTCTATATGCTTGAAGCTATTAGAAAGAAAGTTATGGTTAGGATAAAAAAACATAGGACCAAAAAGGGTAAGTGACAAGGAACTATCTATCCTAACATACTTAAGAAGCTGAATGCTTATGTTATAGAATTATGTTTTTGTCATGCAATTTCAAATGAAAATGAAAAATTTAAAGTGAAACATCAAGAACATAGGTTCACAATCAACCCTCATACTAGAACCTGCTCTTGTAGATATTGGCAATTGGTAGGTCTCCCTTGCTACCACGCTATTGCTTACATCCACTACAAAACTAATTGTAGTGAAGATTATAGTGCCTCCTGCTACTTAGTTTAAGACTATATAAAAACATGTGAACACTACCTTGAGCCTGTTGAAGGTATGCATAGCTAGGCCCAAATTTAGTAGAATGAGACCAACCGCACCTCCATATGTCAGAATGGCAGGTAGACCAAAGAAGGAAAGGAGGAGAGTGTCACATGAAAAACCCAAAGTAGCCTAGGTTTCAAAAGTTTGTAATGCCATTAGGTGTGGGTTATGCAAGGGAATTAGACACAATAAGATAAAGACGTGCAAAGAAGAATATAGTGACTACTCAGGCTTCATCTATTGCATAAGCCGCATGTAATCAAGGAGAGATCTACACAAGTGAAGAAGAGTAAATCTACACCAAATCAAGCTATAACTTCGTAGAAAAATGTAGATTGGCCATGTAATTACTACTGAAATGGTCACACATTATTTGCTAACAGCTCTTTTATTGCAGCCATTTGGATATGAATATTTGAACTTGCATTCTGATGTGAACATGTCACAAGTAGCTCAAGTATTCGAGGCAACCTGGCCGTGTGACTAAATGAAATGTTTATTTTAGGTGTAATATAAAACTTATGGCTAAGTGTCTTATACATTAATGCAAGCCCAGTCAATTATGGTTACATGTTATCCTGTCAATTATGGTGAAATATCCATCTTGTATTTTATTGCTCCTCAATTCAAAAGCATTCATAATCCTGCAAACAATATGATAGCCACAAATTGTTTCGTACTTTAATTTTTGCACATAATTTATTGAACAAACAATTTGACAGCCACAAATCTGTTTACATTCATGATTCATGCAGCATCCATAAAGTCAACATGACACATAGCAGCACAGTTAACATGCTATAATAATGTATAGGATGATCGCAACTTAATATAGCCCTATAATCACAACTACTAGACATATAATAATTATATAAAAAACACATCTTTCCTTCCGTAATATATCAATTCTAACAACGAGATTAGCATTTCCACCATTCTTCTGATTTAAGATTTCTTTCATCTCTAACCTATGCAAGCAATAGATGCATCCATTTGCACACGTGCATCACAATGTGCATATTTAAGCTCCTTGTTCTCCTCCCTACTGGTCCATACAATATATATTAGATTATTCAACAACTGCTTCAAGAAAGGTGTAGTCTCCCCATCATACTAGCACCAAAATTTGCAACCTCCAATCTAAATATTCAACCTCTGGATTACAATCCAACAGTAAAAAAAATAAAATTACCAAATAAGTACAATTCAAATTGGTTTAAAATGTACAAACCATCTATTCATGCATGCCAAGTACTTCTCCCTGGATTTGATTCACTCTAAGAGATCCACCTTCTGCTTTATACCCACATATAGAACACACAGCTGGCTCATACTCTAGTGGGCGCTCTCTATAGGGTATTGGAGACAGTCAAACCCCATCACCACCTCCACCTAATAGAGATGAATCAGACACTCTTGACATGCTTAAGCTCTTTGACATGTAACTTTTGGGCTTGAGTGCGATGCCCTGTTGTGCATGCTCCACCGACTAGCCCACCCTACGTTTTCTGAAGTAAGGTTCCGCCTTTGCCGCCACACTGCCCTATTGCAACACGCGTGAGCTACCTTGTAAGCATTGTTCGTCGCTATGCACAAGTGCTATTGCCGCCCTCGATGCCTCTCGCTGTCGCTAGGGTTAGAGATTTGGATGAGAAATTTTACTAGGGAGAGAGAGGGAGAATGGAGAAGGATTTTTTTATAATTAAAATGCTATGTCATTCGTCAAGTGGATCATTATATCAGACACCTTGGCCAAAACCAAATGAAATGAGCAATGGGAGATTAAGTGTCCAGATTTGATAGTTGATGTATGTATATTAACTGGTTTCATAATTGACCGATTTCATAATTAAAAGGAGTAAATCATATATAAATAAGGAGTTAAATCGAACATAAGTCTTAATTGAATCCTATCTTAAACTTCAAATAGTTATGATGCTGGAGCAACTGCATTTGTCTCAAAAGTTTGTCAAGTCTCATGTGTAACGTGGTCGATATGGACTAATCAGAACCACTCAGTTCCGATCATGCTTTGCGTTTCTGGCTTTCTGCTGCTAGTCTTGACGCGTGCGCTGCTAGTCCATCTTACAGACTGTATGAGTAAGTCTGATGACTACTACTGGGAGTCTAGCAATCACTTTGTTTATCAGAACGCGAGAACAAGAACAGTTTTTTTTTCTCGATTAAAAAATAACAGTTCAGGCGTTGGGGTTCTAATTAATTAATCTCCGTATGAAACTAAGATTTTATGTATGATTAGAGTTAGACAGTTGCTTTTAATAAGTAGGGAGTTGGATGCTGGGAAATGAATTGATGATTGGTTGCTCATCCGCTTGTTTGGAAGGAGGACTGGAGCTAAGCGTGTTGACCACCCCTAACCACTTCAGTTGAGTTGAGTCGGCATCGGCGCCTCCGCGGGATGAACAGTGAACTCGACCGATTGTTCAATTTCGTTGGGTGGAATGTCAACTCCATAGCAAAAATGCACGGTACTGTATCAAGATGTTGCTCTTTTGGCATGCATGGGGCATGCGATATTTCTGGTCCTCACGTAGTAGTGTAGATTATTCTATTTAATTCATATACTCTACTTTTATCATATTAAACAATGTCGAAATTAATACACCACTGTTCTTTTTCTTTTTGTTTTTTGCTTTCTCTATATGTTGCTGAAACTCATGTTACCGTACGATCATTTCCGGTAATAGTCTAAAAGAAATGGGAGAGATTTGCCTCTCTGGTTCAGGGAAAAAAAGAAAACAAAAGTGTTCAGTCCAAGCGAAAAGAAAACCTCGTGATCACAATGAGAAGT
Source organism: Oryza coarctata (assembly GCA_030770085.1). NCBI lineage: Eukaryota > Viridiplantae > Streptophyta > Magnoliopsida > Poales > Poaceae > Oryza > Oryza coarctata. The sequence goes on from CM061471.1 coordinate 16,738,880, forward strand.
CTTTTTTTTACAAATATATTTATAATTAGGTGTCTTTAGCAATGAATCACAACCATTGAACGAAAATTTTGATGGTACAGATCACGTGCCGTCAATAACATGTACTAGTAGTATCAACTTTAGGTGATCCTCATCGATTGATCCAGACACCCTTTTCGGCTCAGAGAGGCCCAGATCACAGCGAATACTTGCATGAGGTGTAGTCGACTCTTCGTCCTGACGGGAGATGAAAAAGGTATGAAATTTTTTTGCATGTATTGGTATCGTTTTTATAAAGATAATAAAAATGATATTTATTTTTGACTTTTTAAAATTTAGTTTTTTTAAAAAAATTTATTAGTGTTGTATTTAATTCGTCACTGAATAGTAAATGTATAAATATAAATAATTTTTTATTGTACCGATATCATTTTATTAAAAACAATAAAAACATTATTTCCGACCGTTTTTCATCCTCGTCCCACTCCCTACGAACGAGACGGCGTCCACATGGATTGACGCATGGTGCCATGCACCTCGAGCGATCCGCGTCGGGACTCAAGTGACAGTACGACACTTCGTGGTATGTTCGCACCGACCGACCGACCGATCGTTGGACGGATCACCCTGCTTCAATCATGGACCGAACAGCCCGTGTATGGAATCGCTTGCATGGGCCGTGTGGATTATGGACGTCGCAGGCCAGGATGGCTGGGCTAGCCCAATTTCTACGACCCCTAACTGACTCCCGCTTCGGCTGCCGATCTGGGCCGCGAGTTCGTATCAGTTTCGTAGGGGTCACGTATTCACGTACCCACATCCCTTTAATCATGGTACGTGTTGATCGTGCCATTTCTTCTTTTCCATTTTGAACTCTCGGTGTTTCGTAGCGGCCGAGTTTCTTAGTCGCTATACAGAGTGACATAACCACGAGCACAGGACCACTACCGAATCACCAGTTCATCACCAGCAGTCGATCGAGGGCGAGGCAAGATGCAGATCTTCGTGAACGACGCTGATGGGGAAGTCGATCACTCTAGAGGTCATGAGCAGCGACACAATCGACGACGTCAAGGCCAATCCAGGACAAGGAAGGTACGTACCCATGGCATCAATCTTTATTTGGTTCTTTCAGATTTTCAATTGATTATCATCAAGTACTCATTGTGATCTGTCTGAACTCAAAACTTGCACGAATTCCGCCGGAGCAGCAGCAGCCGCTCATCTTCGCGAGGAAGCAGCTGAAGGATGGCCACACCCTGTCAAACTACAACATCCAGAAGGAGTCCACACTTCACCTTGTGCTCCGCCTCTGCGGCGGCGGAAGAGGCGGCTACCCCACCAGGATCGAGCCACCCTCATGGCCCTAGCGCTCAAGTACAATGAGAAGAAGATGATCTGCCGCAAGTACGCATTGATCGATGATTGCTATGATTCACCATCCATGAATATGTACGCATGAGTTCTGCATTATCTGCCCTTCCAACTGCCGCTAGAAGAAGTGTGGCCACAGCAACGAGGTGAGCCGTTCTTCTCATGCATCAAAAGCGTATTGTTCTCCTTTTCTTTGTGTCCATGTTCTTCGCTTTAGTTGCATCTTCAGGCTTTCGAAATTCATAGAGAAAAAAGATGCTGATAGATACTTTCATTATTTTATCTCTGATGCGTTCTTTTTTCATTTTCTTTTCCAGCTGAGGCAAAAGGAAAAAGTTTATCTCAAGTTTACGATGTGAACCATTGAAGACGTTGCAATGCATCAGCTGAAGCAACTGTGTCAGTTTTAAGTTTATTTCCCCGTTAAATCGCTCAGAGCATGCGTGCGTGACAATTTCTGCTTAAATGAAATTAAGTTAGCTATTGGATGCTTTCTGAATATTGGATAAGAAAGAGAATGAAAATGGTTTTACTTACTTTTAAAAGTGTTGATAAAAAGGAAGTAACCGGCTCAATTCACATTATTCATTTACACACACTGTCTCCATTTCTTCTAGTCGTGGTGCTCATTACTTTGATGAAACACATTATATTGTTTAAAAGCATAAGATAAAGTTACATGTAATGTTATTGTTTCTTAGTGTGTGAAAAATTAGTTTATTGATCTTAACATTTTAAAGGAGGACATTGAACTCACGTTCGCTCAAAAAAACTTCCATATACAGTACCGCTCAAGCCACTAGTGTAATTCTTATGTCGTTGAGTCCGAAAGAGTTCAACAAGATGGACAAACTCAAGGAAGCCAAGAAGATTTAGGATATCCTCTAATTGGCACATGAGAGATTTTCTAATGTGAAAGAATCAAGAATTGAGCTGTTAGAAGGACAACTTGGAAGATTTGTAATGGAAGATGATAAGACGTCACAAAAGATGTATAATCAGATGCTGGTCATAGTCAATAAAATTCAAGAACTTAAAAGTGAAGACATGACCGATCATGTCGTTATCAAGAAATTCCTCCAGTCCTTCGCTTTAAGGAACTTCACCTTAGTCAATCTTATCCAGAAGAACAAGAACTTTAAGAGACTCACCCCGAATGATGTACTTTCCAAAATTATCTCCCATAAGCTCTTAGAGGATAATGCGTAGCACATCAAGACCATCATCAAGAACATTGTTATTGCCAAGAACAAGAAGATCACTTTGAAGGTCGAGATGAAGTCCAAGGAGAAAGACTCAAGTGACGAGAAGAGTGGAGATGACAACTTCAATCTCAACATCAAAAAGTTCAAAAAATTTCTAAAAAAAGGCGGTTACGGCAAGAAGAATGATGATAAGTCTAAGACCTACAAATCCAATAGGGCATGCTACGAGTGCAACGAGTCTGGACATTTCATTATTGATTGCCTCAGAAAGAAGAAGGAACAAGATGGCAAGCCTAAATTCCATGAGAAAAGGAGTTTGGGAGGCACTCACATTGGAGAAGAGTGGATATCTCAAGGTGAATATGGATCAGAAGGAGAGAAGGATGTCTCAACAATCTCCATTAAGTCATCATCGTTTAAGAAAACATTCTTCAACTATCACATGAGAACAAGCCACCGAAGCACAAGGTGATAGAGTACAACAAGTCTATCAAGTTCGTGAAGAGTGGTGAAGATTTTTAAACCTAAAAGAACAAGAAGCATATGCCTCAATCTCTATTCTATACTTCTTATGTTCTTAACAAAAACTAACATGATAAAGTGGTAGCTCAATTTGTGGGGTCTCGTGGTGAAAAATGCAAGAGATGCTTGTGAATTGCTAAGTCTCTTATTACTAACATATAAGGACCCAAACTTCTCTAAGTTTGAGTACATAAATACCAAATATAACTTGTTTTGTAGACATATTCCTCTAGCGGATCGAGTTGAGTCATGAATAGTGGATACACTAATCATATGGTCGATGAAAAGAGTATGTTGATCTTCATTAGAAATAATGGAGGACAACACAACGACATTATGTTTAGAGATAATGGTAAAGGCAGGGTGATGGGTCTTGATAAAATCACCATCTCAAATGATATCTCAACCACTAATATACTTCAAGTTCGATTTTTGAGTTAGAATTTGCTTTCTTTTTCTCAATTATGCATAATTGGGTATAATTGTCTCTTTATTGATGAGGGTGTGACCATTTCTAGACATGATAATAAGTTTGTGGCTTTTGTTGGCAATCTGAAGGTGATCTCTATCTTGTTTATTTTTCACAAGATAGAGGAAGTTCTAAAGTTTTCTTGATTGCCAAATCTAGAAAGGGTTGTCTTTGGCATTGTTGGCTAGCTCATGTTGGAATGCAGAATTTATCAAAACATCTAAAAGGGGAACTAATCCTTAGTCTATCTAATGTGATCTTCAAGAAGAATCATGTGTGTAGGGCTTGTCAAGCGAAAAAATAAGTCAGAGATTCACATCTGGCTAAGAACATCATGATAATTTTCCGTCGCTTAGAGCTACTTCACATGTACATCTTCAGATCAGTGGCATACTTAAGTATTAGACATAATAAGTATAGCTTTATCATTGTTGATGACTATTTACGTTACTCTTGGCTATTTTTTCTTCATGACAAAAGCGAAGCATAAGCTGTCTTCAAGAAGTTTACATGTTAAGCTCAAAACAAATTCAAGTTCAAGATCAAGAGAGTGAGAAGTGACAATAGTATTGAGTTCAAGAACATACAAATGGAGGAGTTCCTTGATGAGGAGGAAATCAAGCATGAGTTTTCCACTCCATATGACCCATCTCAAAATGGAATTGTGGAGAGGTGGAATTGAACAATCATCGAGACAACAAGAACGATGTTTGATGAATACAAGACATCTAACATCTTTTAGATGAAGGCCGTCAACATTATATGCCACGCTATCAACCAGCTCTACCTTTACAAGCTCTTGAATATGACCGACTACAAGCTCTTATCGATAAAAAGCCAAATGTCTCCTATTTTCGTGTTTTTGAGTAAGTGCTATACCCTAAGCAAGAGACCTCACTCATCAAAATTCTCCCCAAAAATTGATGAAGGATTCTTACTTGGATATGAATTGAATGCTCACGTCTATCATGTCTTCAACAAAACCTCCATTATTTTTAAGTTTATGAGAGACATGATATTCGATAAATCTAATGGTTCCTAAGAGGAGCAAGCTAGTGATTGTGTTACAGGCAAAGAGATCCCAAGCCAAGCAATAGTGAACAAAGTAATTAGAGATGTATGACCTAAAGAAGTGCCAAGCAAGCAAGATGGAGTATTTGATCAACCCTCATCTATACATGAGTAAGTTCTAGAGACATCTCATGATGATGTTGAGCAAGACAGTCAAGCACGGGTGGGTGGATGGGATCGATATCGTTGGCACAATGAAACAAAGAGACACCAAGTATGCTTATGTCTCCTCAGTGTACCATCCATGAGTCCACTAAAGCATTCAACATAATTACCTCGTCGACAACATCATCAGCGACATTAGAAAGGGGGTAACTACTCACCCTCAAGTTGCTAGCTTTTGTGGGACTTACTATTTTTGTGTCTTGTTTAGAGCTTATGAAGGTTAGAGATACGCTCGAGGATGCCGATTAGGTTATGGCCATGCAAGAGTAGCTTAATAACTTTACTTACAATGAGGTGTGGACTATAGTAGAAAGACCCAACATCAACATCATCAGAACAAAATGGGTGTTCCGCAACAAGATGAACATGGGGTTGTTACTTACAACAAAACTCGATTAGTTACAAAGGGCTTTACCAAGTCTAAGGAATTGACTATGGTAAAACCTTTTCACCCATTATACACCTTGAGTTCATTCATATTCTATTATCCTTTACTACTAACTATAATTTAGAGCTATATCAAATAGATATCAAGATTGTTTTCCTCAATAGACCGATCGATGGAAGAACCCCTGGGCTTTGAGGACCCAAAGCATCAACAGCATGTCTATAAGCTCCATAAGGCACTTTATGGGCTCAAGCAAGCCCTTTGAGCTTGGTATGAATACCTCTATGACTTTTTACTCAAAAACGACTTTGAGATAGGAAAAGCAGATAGTATTCTCTTCACCGAGAATTTCAAAGATGATTTATTTATATGCCAAATATATGTCGATGACATAATATTTGGTTTTACTAATAAAGAGTTTAGCGATAAGTTTAGTAGGATGATGACTAAGTGATTCAAGATATTGATAATGGGTGAGCTCAAGTTCTTCTTCAAGTTCAAATCAAGCAATTGAAGGAAGGAACTTTCATCTCACAAATAAAGTACCTCAATGATGTGCTTAAGAAGTTCGAGATGAATGAGGCGAAACCCATCAAGACTCCAATGCCAACAAACATGCATTTTGACCTAGGTGAGGAAGGTAAACCCATGGATCAAAAGTTTTATCACTCTATATTAAGATCCTTGCTTTATCTGTCTGCATCTTGGTCCAATATTATACTTAGTGTTTGTATGTGTGCTTGTTTTCAAGCCTCACTAAGAGAATGCCATATAGTGGCCGTTATAATAATCTTGAGATATTTAGTTCACACTCCAAACCCAGGGTTATGGTACCCAAAAGGCTCAAACTTTGAGTTGATTCTCTATTCCGATTCGGACTATACTAGTTGCAAAGTGGATAGAAAAAACACTTCTAGAACTTATCAATACTTTAGGATATCATTTGTATCTTGGTCCTCCAAAAAAAACTACATAGCCTTATCCATGGCTAAAGCCGGATACATAAACGTCGGAAGTTGTTGTGTCCAACTCCTTTAGATAAAACAAATCATTCGTGACTTTGCGTACAACATGAAACACATCCCACTTCTATGTAACAATGAAAGTGCCATTAAAATCGCTAATAATCCGATCCAACACTCAAGAACCAAACATATCAATATCCTCTACTATTTCTTGAGAGACCATAAAGCCAAAGAGGATATTTGCCTAAGCCATTTGTTAACTTACAAGCAACTTGTTGATATCTTACCAAGACTTTAGATGAGTGATGGTTTGTGGAGTTGATAAATAAGCTAAATATTGTTGATTCTCGAAGCATATCTTGAGGGGCACCATATTTTGGAATGAAGTGCTTGTTTAATCAATAAGCAAACACAAATCTAAAAATAATATATATAATATGAGTTCTAGTGTTAAGGGATCTTACTTTACTAAGTATTGGTGTTAGCACAAATTTTGAGCTCAAACATTCCAAAAATTTAAAAATCCAAAAAAGATTTTCAAAAACTTTATTTGCTTATTTTGTTTTTCAAAAATTTGCATCTTAACCTAGGGAAATCTGATATGATAATTGTTATGTAATGTTGGATATTGACCGATCACATTGATATTCTCGTATATTGCATGTCTAATATTCCTTTGACTCTATGGACCAGAGTATCTGCTCCATCTTTGCTGTTTGTCGATTATCTTGATCCGAAGTCTCTGCCCTCAAGACCAGAGTCTCCGCTCGGTCTCTGTTGCTTCGGTTTAATTCCATCTGGAGTCTCCACTCTCTACCTCCAGAGTCTCAGAACCTCCTGGAGTATAAATACACTATAACCATCACCGCAGCCACCATTCTTTCCCTTTCGTCCCCACTCCACGACAGCATCAGACACCTCACCAACGATATTTGGTTTCCATTGATGGAATTTGATTTTCTTCATCTCTACTTACTTGTTGGTGAGTGGAGACTCCAAATCCATCCTCCAATCATCACTTTGGAGTTAAGGAATTCTCTAATCCTAGGTTTTTATTATTTATTTAGTGGATCTCTCAATCCTTATACCTAGAGTTAAAAACCTAGTACTATGATAGTCCTAATACTCTCATAGGAACCTGGTCTATATTCTACATTGTGTTTCTATGGCTAGATTCTGTATTGCTAGTGTGGTACTCTCTGCAAGACCACAGTCTCTAGCCAAAGCGACCGGACTCTCCGGACCAACCTTCCTGTTTGTCAGGGAGTGCTAACCGGAGCTCGAACACTAGGTTTGGATACTCCAACCCTTAGTCTACTCTAACCATTTACTCCATGACTCTATCTAAATAATTTAGTTTTTTGTGTTTTTTTAGGCTTTCTCATCATGGTACACATCAAGTGTACTCGTGTTCTAAGTGGCTCCTCAAGTGATGAGAATCAAGACAGAGCTCCTTAAGGTTGTACTTCTCAAGGTGTCATTTATCACCACAATCCTCCCCAAGCTTCCCAAGCTGACAAGGACAAGGGCAAGGTTCCTCGTACCAACAAAGTTGTATAGAAAAAGAAGACATCCTCCACTCAAGATTAAGGCTTTGAGACATCTTTTAAGACAAGTGAGATTTTTCAACCGGGTATTTTCATTGGCTTACCTAACACCCATCCTACTCCTTGTCACCAACCTAGCTCAAACACCATCATCGACATCCATCTTTTTCACTAGAACTCTTCTATCTTTTCAAACAAAGATCCAGTGTATGGTGGTGCAAGGACTATATTTGATTATAAGAAGAACATTGCTTAGTGTAAGAAAAACAGGCTAGAGGACTCTGAGAGCATTGTATGCCTAGATGTCAAGGATCCTCGTTTCACCACATGGTTCCATTAAGACTACTACAATGATATGATCATGGGTTGTCCAAAGCCCTTTGTGGATATACAATGGATTCACTAGGTGACGATGGAAGAGAAGGACAAACTCGTGTTCAATGATGTCATCCGTGTTTGTAAGGCAATGGGTCTATACAACCTCATGACACTTAAGTATGATTGGTGTGAAGAGATATTTGGTCAATTTTTGGCTACTCTTTTCTTTTAGACTTCAAACACAAAAGAGCCAGAAATTAAGTAGATGTTTAATGGCTAACCCCATAAGGTTATCATCTATCGCTTTGTTCAATTTTTAAAGCTTAATCTTTCTGATGTTCATCTTCCAAGTCTCCACTCTCAGTGTGATACTCAGCTTCATGTGTCCACCTTCATATATGGCCTCAACAAGAAGGTGAAGACTACTCATGACTTGCTTTATCACTATAACATCCTCAACAAGCTCTTTTCCTCACCATTAATCCTAAAGGTGGTGATGCATCAGCAATTCAAGCTATTGTTATTGATCTCTTGAGCTACTCACCCCAACAAGATCAAGTTTAGTGTAATGAAGTTCATTTAGGAAGAGATGTATGCCATTGCCAATGATTCCCATCGCTCGCCAAACTATGCACTGTACATCATGAAGCTAGTGGAAGCCGTCTTAGGTCTTCGCTTCATTAAGGAAGTGAACCATCATCCTTATTGCCCTCGTGCTCCATCGGTTGCTCCTTCTACCACGGGTGTATCCTCTTCTTGTGCCCATGTTCCTCCAAAGTCTAACTCCATCCTCAAGAGAGTTATGAAGTCCATGTTCAACCTTTGCTCCTACAGTATAGTGAGTGTTTATTGCATGGAGCAATGCCAAAGGATTATCTTCGCTCTCAAAACTTTGAGGTGCCTCCTGATCGCGAGGTGCCAATTGTTGTTGATTCTTTTATTGTAGAAGAACCAGAGGTGGCCCAAGGCACTTAAACTCAACCCTTCATCAAAACCTCCAATATTAGCATGAATGTTCACTGAAGCTCAAGCCTCAAAGGGTCAAATAATGAAGAAGCCGGTGATGATGATAACAACAATGGCGATAATGGTGATGATCACGACGATGATGCCACTACATCAAATTAATCTACTTCCTCCTTTGGTATTTTTTCTTTTTGTGTCTTGATGACAGAGGGGAAGTAGTACGGGCTCAAATTTCAAATTTTAAACTATCAGTCCTTTTGATTTACTGCATAAGACTCTAACCAGAGTCTCCAAACCTTAGGGTCGAATACTCTGGACATTATTTTAATTCCTATGGACATGTAATAACTATTATATATACATGCAATGTAATGACTGTTAGTTTATTCTATTATTGTATTTATATTCCAGCAATTTGATGAGATTCATGTTTGATTGGTGCTTAATTTATTTTCTTTTTTTTGAGTTCTATGCCATGTCATATGCATCTATCTTTTATCTTTATATACTCTTCTACACATTACACCCCACAGTTATGAGGAAATAGGAGGAGTTCCAATGTTTCTCCTTAAGATGTACATATGCATAAACTTCACTTATTATTATGCACATATTTAAGGGAAGCATCTTCTATCTTCTTTCAACCAAAACCTCAATCTTTATGAGCACTATGAGTAATGTCATCAATCATAAAAAATGGAGAGATTGAAAGTGCATCTAGACCCACTAGTGGGTTTTAGATGATAGATGAAAAAATAAACTAATGTGTTAAGTTAAGAAAAGTATAGGAGTTAGTTTTTAAAAAATTGAATTGATGAAAACAAACTCTTACCATGAAAGAAAGTCATTAAAGAAGACTCAACATTACGTTTTAAATGTATTTTATTTTTTTAGTCATAGGATTGTTGTACAATTAAGAGTATAAATATTAGCCCGAGTTGTGAAGCAAGTACTCAATTAGCTCCCTTTGTTTTTTTAATGAACACTTGTAGAATGCATGCAATAATACTATTTAAAGTAGGGATATGGTTACTTGTAAAAGGCTGATATTATAGAAATATTAAACCTAATATGTTTGAAATGTAGTATAATTCAATAAAATCTCATATAAACAATTATGTTTCTAGCCAAAAGACAATAGTGAGTCCTGATGTTCATATAACCATGAGTACGACTATTTGAATATATTAAAATACTCATGCTGCAATAGATATATGCTTTACCCATAATCCATGATGTGCCAAACAAGTTAGCATTATCATCGCCCAACCTTTCGGTTCTCTAATATTAGTAATACCTGTTCTATAAAATCTAGCCCTGATGCACTCTGAAGGTGTGTTATTAGTAGCGAGAGGAGTTTTGGAGTTCCCAGAGTCTTAGAACAACTGGTTGTATGACACCATATCATTGCAACCAGGGTTTCACAAAAATTCACGTGATCGCAATTAATCTCAATTATATATTTATCTATGCATGGTAAATATCACATTTTTCCTTCTAGGTAGTATTCATCTTTTCAGTAAGGCTTTAGTTTCAAATGAATCACTATACAGAGGCACTAGCTTTGCTAGATTATAAGGTCTATAACCATTTAAGAATTGCGGTTGTACTAGGTTCATTCTTCACATATCCTTAGCATATGCTTTATGTCGATTAAAACAATACTAGCTAATCTAGAACAATCAATTCATGCGAACAACCTTAACTTAAGTTCATTTTATTTTGCGGATAGTCTAACTAAGGAGAGCTAAGCAAAGCTAACATATATCTGGTTTTCTATATTCAAGTTATGTATGAAATATTGAAAACATGTATAACTAATGCATGGAATAGAAGTTGTAGGAATTTAGGATAAATATGTTCAAAGGGGAGAAATAATAACTTATCTTGCTTCAATGCATAGAAATTTGAGATAGGCAACTTGATTACTCGTCCTTTGGAATACCATAGGTTGCCTAAAAATATAATAGAAGAATCAAATTCAAGAAAATCATAAAATAATAAAAAGACAATGAACGACTAGGACGTCTAGGGTTTAGGGTATAATCAATCTTCTTTTACAAGGTATAGAGATTGGTAGGGTTATATTTTATGTATAGGCTCTGAATGGTTGGAGGCTAAGGTAAAAAGGAGATTTTATGTGTCGGTTCTTATTGCTTGGAGGATAAAAAGTATATTCGATAAATTAGAATGGTCAAGTGAGCATGTGGCTATAGTATTTGCTGGTGTTGGGTTTAGGCAGAATGATGGCTAGGGCTTGGTTATTTTTAAGCCGGATACTGAGGTAGGGTAGTATATCGGGTAGGGTTTAGTTATTTATTAGCCGATGCTATGGTTGGGCAGTATAATGGCTAGATTTGGTATATTTTTCTAGCTGGTGTCAATAGACAAAATAACAGCTAGAGGAGTAGGAGGTTTGTGTGGGTTTTACAAGGTGAATGTGCTACTCCAACAACTATGGACGGCAGCGAAGCGACTAGGATTGCACAGAGCCTAAGAGCTAAGTTTGTGGTGTGCCATGGGAGCTGAGGGAGTAGTGAAACTCTAACCACTGTTCATGTTGAGGCATGGGGTATGAGGAGTAATACTTTGTCCCTAGATTTGGTTATGTGCTTTATAGTCAACGGTTTGATGTCAGGGCCCATAAACCACGCGAACGTCCCTATAGAAGGTGCAAAGATCTAATCGGTGGCTTTTTAGTGGCTAAAAGATATTTTAGGAAAAAAAGGGTTGCATTTGAAAGACAAATATAAGTTTAAACTAAAAATTCAAATGGTATTTAAATAAACTAAGAAAATTCAGAAAAAACTTGAAATGGTAAAATTGGTATCAAATTATAGAGTTTGAATTTAGATAAATTTAGGTGTAAGGTTCACTAGATTTAGATCTAGGATGAGGGAGATATGCATTTCTAAAGTTTGAATTTGAATTAAATAGGGAAATTGAGAAAAGGTACTATGCAGTAACCACCTGTCATTGATTCTTTTTTCTTTTTTTCTCCTCTACTCCTTCTTCCTTTTCTCTTATTCTCTCTTCTAGCTTGAGTGGAGGGAAGATAGGTGGGGGCATTAGTGCTTCGGTAGCCAGGAGGCCTCCACAATGGCCAAGCATGTTCCCAAGGCGCATGCTTAGTAGACGGTGGTAGGTGCGAAGAGCAAGAGGAAAAGCCAGAACGACGAGTAGAGGAGCTCGGCTCTAGTAGCAAAAGAAGGTGATGATGGTGGCTAGGAGCGGTGGGTGAAGGAGGGGGAAAAGGAGGGGAATGTACTTGCTAGGAGGAGGCGGCCAAGGTGGCGAGTGGGTTGGGTGAGGGGTGTTGACGGAGGAGATCAGCCGGTGGTTGGCTTCGGTATGACAGGGAGGAAGAGGGAACTTGAAGGATTTGATTTGGAGAAGGAGCTAGCCAGCTATTTATAGAGAGCGATCGCAGTGGCTGGAGGCGGTTTGGAGCGGAGGTCGATCACGACACGAGGATAACGGCTTAGGGACAGTGGCGGAGCTAGGATTTTTGGATGGGTATTCAAACTTTCAAACTAGGTTAGCTGAGAGTATATGTTACACCTGTGCATTGAATTTTCTTAAAGCACTAGTATCACAATTTAGTAATATGGGTGTAACAAAAAAAACACACACTTTCATATAAAATTTAATGATGCCTTATTATGGTCATGAATTTACATGGAAAATATATAGGAATACAAAAATTAGGTGAAGCAACTAGTAGGCTTTACATTCAAGATGAATGTATCCGTTAATCTAATTTGAAATGAACAAATGGTCAGCTTATATATATTTGGCTAGCCTGGGACGATGTCAGATGGGGTTTTTGCTCAATTAGGCTAAAAAGAAAGCTAGTAGAGGGATGGAACCTCTGAATTAGCCAACTAATGGGTATAAAAGTCATATATACACACAGGATATACTTAATTGTTTTTTAAAATTCATGAGTATTCACGTGAATACCCATGAATTATAGGTGGATATGCCCCTGCTTGGGGAAGAAAGTGGCAGTGCCGAGCATTGTCTTCCAATTGGTTGGTGAAGGTGGTTTAGCTTGATGATGAAAGCTCGCTGGCATTGATAGGGTGACACAAGCGACAGGGTTGATAGCAGAAGCTTGAAGTCAACGGTAAGGCGACGATGGCAGCGGCACCAACAGGGTTGCGCGTGACGATGGTGTGGCTGTGTGCGCCACGCGCAACCATAGAGAGAAGGAAGACAGACCCTGCTCGGCCTCAGAAGGGCCAAGCGCCTTGCTGGGCCATGTGCGTAAAGATGGGCCAGGGGCTAGGTGGAGACGAGGAAGGCAAAGTAGGGCTGATAAGGGGAAAGGAGCCAAATGGGGTGGGAGGAGAAGAGATAGGAGGAAAAGGATGGCCTGCTGGAGGATTTTCAGTCCAAAACAAACATAAATAATTTCTGAATTTTGAAGGAGGTTTAGATGACTAAGTTTGGAAAGAATTTAAATTTGGAGATATTTTTCAAAAGGAAGACCTTCTAATTATTTGAGTGCAATATATTTAGGGGTAGAATATAATGGAATTTATGTTGAAGCACTCAAATAGGAAGGAAATAGAGATAAAAGATTTATTAATATAGATTTGGATGAATTTTCTGGATTATGGTGTTTGGTTTTGGTATAAAAATAGTTTTAAATCAAGGGGTGATTTAATGAGATCAAACCTTAGAAATTGAATTGGAGGCTAGATCAAAAATATGAATTTGGACATTGGAATATATGTATATGGAAGGATTTATAAAATATTTGGATGGAAGAGAATTAAGAATTCAAAGGCTAGGTTTAAATCAAGGGGTTGGTCAAGAGTTAAATGAATTCCAATAAAATTGGAATTGTGTTGGTTTAGTCTCAAGGGTAATAGTGGAGGGTTTTCTTGGACCAAAATTAATAAAAGGTAAAAGGATTTTTAAAATAAATTTGAATCAAGGAACTTCAATAAAAAAGAAAGTTTGAAATTCAAAATAAAACCAAATTAAGAAATATCTTAATTTAGTATGGTAAATTTTGAAATGAAAATCATGAAAGAATCAAATGCTAAAGTAGTAACTTATGCAAATTAGTTTTAGGAGGTTAGCTCTATTTTTATATTTTTGTAAGAGAATATTAAAACCATAAGAATCAGCATGATGTATTTTTAGAAAATACTTAAATATTTTAAGATGTTACGATTATTCGGTAATATTCTTCTCCTTCTTCGTAATATTACCCTTGATATGCACTATGAAATTTTTATACTACTATTATCCATTGTCATTGTGATCGATTTTAAATAATCAACTACACTCATATCGGTTATGAAAGAATGAAGATGGTGAAACAAAAGTGACAAAGTAGCAAAATATAATCTAAACAATAGGTGGTCTCTATATCACTATAGCCCATAGAGACATTTATAGCTTGTCATTTTTTAGTTTTTATGGTGTTTAAAAATGTACTAGCTGAGTGTTTATCCTAACGACCTCTTCTGAATGTTCGTTCCGTAGTATCTACCTCTCTCCTATGGCGACGGATACAATCAGTTTAGTCAGTCTGATGTTTCTATAATCTTTTTTGTGAGTGGCAGCCCGTGTGATCCTTAACACTTCTTTAAGCGAAAGCGCCGTCCTAATCTGATCCTGCGCACACTTAAAAATTGGCAGGTGCTACTGCCATGCGCATACGAGCTACTGTCACAGCCAGCCACGTCTCCATGGGTCCCACCTCCCATCGACTCCCAGTGGTCCCCACGCGCTGCCACTGGACACGCCACTTTCCTGGTCCACCACCCCCGCAACTGGCCCTTTCAGAACCTTTCAGCCAACTATTGGCTAGGAGCGCCCTGCCCAGATCCATCTGCCAAGGGCGCGCCACATCGCTCTGGTTTCCACGTCGGCGTCCGACGGAGCGCCCCACCAAAGAAACTGATACGCTCTCGTCTCCCAAAAATAGTGATGGTGAAATAGGCTGCGCCTTAACGTACCAGGTCGGACACACGTAAACAATAGTAGGCTTGATATTGACATGGCTTGAGCATAATAGCATTTGGCCATATCGATATGACGGCGTATCGTGGTTAATCGAGAACACGGCATGTCGAGCGGTCCAGCCCGACTGCTATAGTAGGGTTAGCCCAGCATGACATAGACACGTAGGTATGGCATAGTCCGATTAACCCATCGGGCCAGACACGGTACGATACATGGGGTACGATCGGACTTAAATTTTTATCTAACCACGTTACGCCATATGTCCTATAACGGTTAGTTCAACAACTATATTTTAAAAAGTAGTTATTACAGTTTTAAAAAATATTTAGAAAATACGAAAAAATCTAGAAAAATATGAAATTTTTTCTATATACGGACTGCACGTGTCGGCCGGACTGCACATGGGCCACGTGTCCGGGCCGTACCAACATAGCATAGCACGAGAGTTTTCTAGGTCATGACATCAACAAGCTGACACGACGCTCCTGCTACAGGATCCAGGTCTAATAGGCTATATCCAATCAGACCATGGGTCGTGCTATCCGCAAAACTCGCACCGGTTAAAAAGAAAGAAGAAAACTCGCACTGGAGACGCATTCACCGGTCGCCGCCAACCAAACGCTTTTGGTGCTCGCGCGAGTGAGAGATCGAGAGAAGCGAGAGCGAGATCGAGTGGAAGAGGGAGGAGGGAGAGAGGGGTTTGGGTTGGGAGGAGATGAACGGCGGAGGAGGGGGAGGGGAGGGGGAGGAGATGGAGGAGGAGGGGGGAGCCGGCACGGGGAGGAAGAAGGAGCGGGTGGTGCTGATGTGGGGGTTCCTCCCCGGGGTGTCGCAGCAGCGGTCGCCGCTGCTGGGGCCGGTGCCCGTGAGGATGCCGGACGCGGCCGCGGCGGCCGGCGACGCGTGGAGGGATGTGGCCGGCGGCGGGTGCGGCTTCGCGATGGCCGTCTCCGGTGATGTTGCCTTTCTCTCATTCTCCGTTTAACATTCCTTGATGTTACCGTTGTGTTCGAGTTCGTTCGATCTGTGGCACCAAGTGGGTTGTGGGAGATCTAGTGGGGTGCTGGTGTTGTTTGTGCGACCACTTTGGGAGGATTTGTGTGAGGATTTTATTATCGGGGATGATTAGCGTGTAGTGGTTTAGTAGTTCGTTGTGTGGATTTGTGTGTACATGGTGGGTTCCATGAAAATGCGAGTAAAAATTGGCTAAAAAAGGTCTTAAGAATCTGAGTGTTGTCTGTGAATTGATTGGTGGGCAGCTTAGTGCCGGCTGTTTAGTTGTTGCCCTTTTTTTTCCTGATCAGTGTGGAACGTGCTGTATGACTATTTTCCTGATTCGTGGTTGATCAGGGTGGAATATACTATCAGACTAAGTTATGATTGATAGGGCAAGCAGCTAGTGGTTTCGACTTTTTCTTTTTGTCGAGTGACAGAGAGAAGATCAGAACACTGTTTTGTCTTTGTTGTTCTGCACCGTATTGTGTTGTGGACATGTGTTCTTGTGATATTCTCGTGGACCGACCATTTCTCTGGGGATGAAATGATATCGCACACAAATGGATACTGATTAGCGAGTAACGTAAAACGGTCTTATGTGCTGAAATCTCGCAGTTTCACTGTTTGTTATAAGTTCTAGATTGCTTTTAGCTAGACTAATGTCCGTAGCAACTCCGAGGATTATAAATGTTAATATAGAAAGAAACAATAAGAAGAGACTTAAAAGATTAGAATATAACTAAGATCTGTAATTAAATAGGAATGCTTAGAAAGTAACTGTAATTTAAGATTTTTGTTAGGTTTCAATTTTAGTCTATCATAATTTACTTAGAACTAAAAAACTTTATTGTTGTTGCTTTTGTTGTCTGTCAACCTTTAGAAGATTGCATTTTTGCTTGGTCGAATTGTGTGCTATTAGCCAACTGAGTTTGAGACAGCTGCTATTTGCCTGATGCAGAGCAAGGAAAACTCTTCACTTGGGGCTCTACCAATGATATGGGCCAGAGTTACGTGTCTGCTGGGAAGCATGAGGTGTCCCTGTACCTTTATGCTAATTGTTTGTTTCCAACGTGCACATGATAAACTTATAAACTGTTACTAAGGTAAACATCTTATGCCTCTCAGGAGACTCCAGAGGCATTTCCTCTTCCTAGTGATATCGCAATAGTAAGGGCTGATGCTGGATGGGCACACTGTGTTGCAATAACAGGTTCTCTATTGAGCCCTTTTAGTGAGAACTGCACATAACTCATAGTTCCATTATACTAATTTTGGTCTTTCTAAATTCCACTGAAGCAGGTAAAGGTGATGTCTACACATGGGGTTGGAAATGCGTTCCAAGGGTCATTCCAGACCATTCTGCAACTGGGGCTATGGATTGTGATAAAAGGAAAAATGGGGTTGCTGCTGACCAAGGTGGTGGTGCTTACTACTTATTTCTTTATAGTTCTACATAAAAAATATGAGCTTTTCTACATCTGTTGTTTACAGATGTAATATAGGACACTCGATTACAGTGAGCCCCAGGTCAAAGGTGTCTAGGACAAGCTCCAAAGCAGCATCTGGTCCTGCTGAAAGCAAAGGTACTGAGGATAGCACAAAGCGTCAGAGGTTGTCTTCATCGAAGCAAGGGGCTGAAAGTGAATCATCTAGTGATGGAAATCTTTCAGCACCACCTTGCGTTGTGACATTTAATACAGGAGTGAAGATAGTGGAAGTAGCTGCAGGTGGCCGTCATACATTAGTACTGTCAGGTAACTTACGTTGGGCGTTTACTACTGTAATCTCTTCGCACTCAACTAGGTTAGGTAAGCGTGCTAATCAGTGAAATATTTTCTCCAAAGCTTCAGATTTTGGTCAGGTCTGGGGTTGGGGCTATGGTGGGGAAGGACAACTAGGTTTAGGCTCAAGAATCCAGACAGTTTCCTCCCCACATCACGTACCTTGTGTTCAATCGACTTTCTACAGCAAGGACCATACAGGAACTGTGATGGGTTGCAGAACTTTGGAAGGAACAAATGATAGAGCAGCAACTTGCGTGAAAGCAATTGCCTGTGGAGGCCGTCATAGTGCTGTGGTGACAGGTCAGAATTTACTCAACCTCTTTGAACCAAGCTCCTCTCATTTTTTTAGTTCTCTTCTAATATTCATACTAGTAATGTTAATCGCCATCCATATATTATGCCAATGTTTTAGGCCATTATCAGTGGGGTTTATGATTCGTAGAGTATGGGCTCCAGAACATTTTCAGTTGTGTTGGAATCCATTTTTTTGTTTCTGGTGTACTAACTATTAATCATCTAGACTGATGTGATTTAGTGTTTAAGATGTCCAGCACTCTGAGATAATGCCTGTCATCATATTATTTGGTGGGCAAACTTGGAAGTAGTTTCAGCACTGAGTCTAGAGTTACAAAGTGCAAACCAAACTGTGTGGCGGCTTCTATTATTAGAGGACATTCAGCCAAAATAACATTAACCCAATAAGCAAAAGTCCAAGATAAAGGAATCAGCTTCTATTTTTATTCTCAGGGTATTACTCCTTGTATTATTACTATACTTGCGATAGATTTGGAGTTACTGTTTTCTACTTTCCAGGACACAAACTAAATCATACGTGCTAAATAAAATTTTCTTCTGTTGAATTTCTTGACAATCAACTTATTCTTGCAGATTCAGGAGCACTTATTACATTTGGATGGGGATTATATGGACAGGTTTGTTTTACTTTATTACATCCTTTCGTTCTATCCTGGATTTTGCAGATTTATTAGCTTGACTATTGCATGCATAAGACAAATTTAACCAATAATTTTGAACTTTTATTGGATTAATATTTACTACTATGAAATCATTAAACTTTCTATTACTCTATTCTACTTGGTAAGTTGATTGAAATATATGTTGTTATAATAACTGTAATTGGTTGTAAAGAGTCATGGTTCTTATAATGTATTGATTCTTAATATATAATTTGCTGCGAGTTCCGTGACTGTAAAATATCCTTTTGTACATTAAAAGAAATATCTGTTATCTAGGCCAGCTCAACCGTTAGTCATGGTATACCAAATACGAGAACTGGTTATAAATTGCATTTGATTTTCATATTTTTAAACAAACCAAGTTTCCTCCTGTTTTGTAATAACTGTGCTGAGAGGTCCAGTCCCGCCATACTAATAGAGGTATAGAATATCATTGGTAACTGTTATCCAGATCAACTCTACTGACAAAGGTTCTATTTATACAATCAGAATAACCCCCTGAGTAGGTTACCCGGGAAGAATTACTACCGCTGTAGCTGGCATCAAGTGGAGTGTTGCTTAGTTTCATCAACAGCATCTGCTAGCAATTAAGTGGGTAGCCTGGAGAAAATACGGTCCAGTATTTGAAGTAATAATCTTGTTAGGCCTGTTGAGCCTTCACATGGAAATGAGAACATTGACTGGTGCAGTAACATGTATTCTAAAAGAGTTGAAATAATAATGTGTTGGGCCTTTGGATTAGCACATGGAAATGAAAATGTTTGACTAGTGCAGTAACCAGTGTTCTAAAATAGTACAAAGTACGAACCAGTGGGGGTGTTCAGAGATGCATTTATGAAATCTGGTGGGGAAGTTTATTTTTTGGTATGTACTGTTGTCCGTAGAGTTTCTTGTCAACGTTATTAATTGTTGTATCCCCTTTTGTTCAGTGTGGACAAGGGAACACAGATGATATTTTAATCCCAACATGTGTTTCGTTTATTATGGGAGTGAAGATGCAACGTGTAGCAGCTGGGCTATGGCATACTGTATGTACATCTGCTGATGGTGATGTATATTCCTTTGGAGGTAACCAGTTTGGGCAGCTGGGAATTGGATCAGATCAAGCTGAGGTAGAATTCTAATCTTCAGGCACCTCATACTAGGATACTGTAGATTTGTCCTGTCAACAATCTCTTCTGCTTCCAAAAATCTATACTGCTTTAACACTTGTTTTAGAAATAGAAATGATCAATTAATGCCAGGACCATCAATCTTATGCAGATTGTTCCAATGTTGGTAGAAGCCTCAAAATTGGAAAATAAGCATGCAAGAGGTGTTTCGTGTGGAGCTCGACACAGTGCAGTCATAACAGGTACACACTCCTGGCTCTATTCTGCATTTCGTTCAATTGATAAGAGTTTTGCACTTTTGCATTTGCTCTCTTGAAATCAATGTGCTTCATCCAGCATTTTGGGTTGTACTACGAACGTTTTACCCTTAGTCCAAGTTCCCATAAGTTTATTTCCAAAGGTTCAATTGACGTAATATACTCCAATGGTTTGCACATTGTAATTTAACGGGAATGCTGTTTTGCAGATAAAGGAGATGTCTTCTGCTGGGGTTGGAACAAGTACGGTCAGGTAAGCCTTTTTCTCTTGTACAAATCTGTTAATGAACTCATCGAGCCATCTTTGAAACTTTTAATTGTGCCGACAGCTTGATTTAGGCGACTCAACGGACAGAAATGTACCATGCCAAGTGCCCGTGGAAGCGTACAACCTGCTAAACGTTTCATGCGGTTGGTGGCACACGTTGGTTCTCGCGGAATATCCTACCTGATGAATATGACTGCTTTCGATTCTCCTAGGAATTTGGTAGGTTTGAGCTTTGCCCATGCTGCACGGATGCACCAATGAACATACATGGCAGTGCTTGCAATATCATTCTTTTCATTGTCTTTTTAGTATGCAATGTAAACGAGGTTGTGTTGCTGTGCATATGCAAAGAGTAGTACCTAGAAATAACTTATGTAGACTTTGCTGAAAGCTAGGGTGAATGTGTTATGCTTTAGACTGTTGTTGTACATACAGCGTTACAAAAGCAACAAACATAGAAACTACACACTGCCTCATGTTGATTTCAAGACATACTTATTCACTTTATTACCATTTTTAACTCTACCAATTTGACCTTATCAAATTTTGGTAGGACAATAAACCAAACATATTTTTATTAATGTTACATTACTAAATTTTGGTAATTCTAGAAGTTTTCACTTCTAAAAATTTTACCAAAGTTTGGTAAAGCTTTAAACCAAACACATCTAACACTATTAAAATTTGGTAACACTAAAATATGTTTCAACCTGGTTAAAATATATCGAGATCTGTACCAAAATCAAGTGCATAGCTTAGGCCCCGTTGTGACACGCGAGATGAAATAAGCCATGATTAATCAAGTATCAATTATTATAAATTTAAAATATATATTTATTTAATTTTTAAAGAAATTTATATATAAAAATATTTTTTAAAAGCATGCTAGGAATTGCCCATCTCAGTCATCGATTCAAATGGGCCCTTGGTAGTGAAAGTGCACACCTTGGATGAGAAGGTTTAGTATTTGTAACCCTACCATACACAATCCAACCCTTTTTCCATTAATTTCTCCCTCTCCCTTCCTAGTTCCCACGTGCCCACCCACACCATTTAGTGGCGCATTTAGCAGTTTGTTGTCTGATTCTTAACCAGTTTCTATCTACAAACTAGCTGTTCAACAGGTTTATCTTGGTTGGATTGCACATTCCATCTCTTAACTAGATTGGACCTGTCCTAATAACTATGTCCTAACCAGCATGATAGTGGCTAGACGGTTGAGAGGAGGATGACCCAAGCTATAGCATCGGCTAACAAGCCCTAGCCAACTAGCATGGTGGTTGGTGTGTATGGTTGAGAGAAGGAGAAAGGGAGGGCCACCGTCGATGAACTCGTCATGGCCTTTTATGTTTTCTTCATGCTCTTCATCAAGCATGGGCGCCTAAATCAAGCCCATCTCCACCTAGTCCACCTTGTTGAGAACCATCTATTTCGTCCTCATCCCCTCTAATCTCTCCTTCCTTCCAGATTTGGTAGGGGCAGAGCTAACAATGCCAAGCACCAACGACAGGGGCCTTGATTAGAGGGCCTCTCCACCCCTTTTCTTTTCCCATGGTGGCCCACTCCCTTCCTCTCTCCAACCTGCCAATATGGATGGTGACATATATGGTAGGAAGCGTTGGACCTATAGGCGATCTTGGGTAGGGAAGGCTTCAGCGGTGGCAAGCTCACCGCACTCGCCAACCATAGTGCTGCCAACCCCGATAGAGAAAGAAGGGTGAAGGAGCGAAGAATGGGTCTCACCTGAGTAAGAGGGAGGTTTCCCTAATCTTTAAAATCTAGCATACTGTGGTAGACACACTGGCATCACATAGGATCCTAGAGGAGACATGTCAGTTTTGGACATGAGATGATACACTTTAACAAATTTCAAGGCATGGATATGCAATTCTAACGTATAGGGACCTAGATGACACATCCCGACAAATTTAAGGACAATTGGTGCATTTCAATTTTTCTTTAGCAAAGGTGCATTTTGCTTTTTTGATCCCCATGACCTCCATTGTCGATCCCCGATTTTCATATGTTTATGATACCATTCTCTAGATCAGTAGATGGTACACACATATACATAGCTGATAACACATTACATGTATTGTTTAATAGTCTTACAATACATAATTTTACAAGGGTTGCCTAAGAGGGACCTAAATAGACAAAGCATAGTCATCTACAATACCAAATAATAAAAGATATAGATAGGATAGTGGAAGTAAACCTATGGCGGTCCATTTCTACTCCATAGGTAGTAATTGGGGAACCTAGGTCCCTATTGCGTCTTCTTTGGCTCTTCCTCCTCATCCATGTAACACACATATGAGTCATCTCCAACATCTCCTATTAAAAGAGTAAAATAAGCAAGGGTGATTACCAACCATACTCACCAAACCACCACTACAAATGTATTAGTGCACAAAAGGGATTTAAGAATGGCTTGGTTTATTTGCATAAAGCTAATTTTGTAAATCATTTCACAGACCTATGACTTTTTAACTAGAAAAAGCGTTATGTTTAAGTTGATATTCATTAACGAGAGTTGCGTCCACCTCCCCAAACTTTCCCTTGGTTTGATTTACTCTCGTGTACAATTTTACTATATTTCCTACCAATTCTAACCTTCCCATATACCGAGATAGTCCATATACCTATAAGTTCTGACACTCCTTTAACCACAGGTATGGCTATTTGAATATATTAGTTTTACCCACACCACAGTGAATGTATGCTTTACCCATAATCCGTGACGCACCCAACACATGAGATTTATTATGGCCCGGCCTTTCGGTTTCCCTCGCATTGAGGCATCCACTTCAAAGACTACGAACCCTCATGCACCCCTAGCGCCTAACTGCCTCGAGCTAGTGGTGAGAGGAGTCCTAAAACCCATGATATCTAAGCGTTACATTATATATATAATTAGGGTGCATTTTAGGTTTGACATCATTAACCACAACACTTTAGGGCAACATCATACAATGCGTGTGCAGAACCAACCGTGATTGGAATGTCGCCCTACTCGGGTTACCTAATTCTCTAGTTCTATACCCATTCAAGAAATACAGTCACACTCTGTTTGTTTCTTGTTTCTTAACTTGATCCTTAATTAACTAGGGTCGACGCTAACTTTTGCATAGGACCACCCAAAGCTTCCATATCGCCCCAGTCAAAATTAATTTTGTTCATTCATTAGTTTTGGGTTTTTAATGATGGTTTTTATGTGTTGCACAAAGTGACGCTAAATGTCTCTACTTGCATTTAAACAATCACTTAACCATGAACGATCGTTCCCATACATCGCCACATTCAAACATGTAGCATAAAAACAACAACTAAATAAGCATGACTAAGCATTTTCAATAAATGACTAGAGACACTAATGTAATAACAATATCAAAAAAACCTAAGCAAGTTTTAATTTCTTATTTTTAATATAGCATGTAATTTAGCTGTAAACAAATCATTTCACAATATAGGATCAAAGGGCATAATGATTTTCCTTGCTCATTCAAGAATTCCTCTGTGTCACGGTCTCGTCTTTGCAAACATAATCTTCTTAGAAAAAAAGAAATCAAACTCGTATGCAAAAAGTCCAAACGATAAGACTATAAATCCTAGAAAAAAGTAAAAATGCCAAACTGTGTCATTGGGTAGATCTTGATTTTAGAAGAATTTTGGTGAAAGTTTAATTGAAATCTGATTTAAAATGAGAGAGTTAGGGCCTTTCAAAGGTTGATATTTGAATTAAATCAAAATAATTGCAAAACGCTCCTATTCTGCCCTTTTCTTTTCTCCTGGAATATTTTTCTATAGGAAAATACTTTGTTTTACTAACAGGTGGGTCCAGCAGCCTTTTCTTTAATAAAACATTATTTTCCAAAGGAAAAGCCCGACAGTCAACGACAGGTGGGGCCGCGGTCAATGTAACAGGTCAATTTGACCATCTCTTAGCAGAGGGCCCACATGTCAGTATCACAGGAGATTGTTAAGTGTTTTCAAATATATTTTAAGCTGGGATGGCCCACATATCAGTGATACATTCTTTAAACATGAGTTTTAAGCACATTTTATTATTAGCGATGGCCTACATGTCATAGGTACATGATAATCCGTCATTATCTTAACTACTCCCATTATCCTTAATCCAAAAGCACGGGCCTACTCGTCATCCTATCACCTCTCCCTCTGTTCTTCCTCTCTTCCCTCTCGTTCTCTCTCTCAGCTCTCGCTCTCTCTCCCGCGAGCGCGCCGGCGCGCACGGCGGCCCGCAAGGCTGGAACCCGGGGCGGCCGTCGAGGGGAGGTCCATGGGGACTTCTTACACCGCTGGGTGACGGCGCAACGGCTGGCGGGGGGGGGGGGGGGGGGGGTTGGAGGCGCAGGTGGTTGGGTGCGGCGGCGATAGGCTTCGGTGGTGGGGGCTCGTCGGTGATGCGGCGGCCCAGCGGCGAAGACGAGGTCGGCGGAGTGGATATGAGGTACGTGGGGCTGCTACCTAGGCCTACTTGAAGGTAAGCGATGGCTGGGAGCGGCTGAGGGGGCAGGGGCTCGAGGCGGCCATGGCTATGGCGGGCAGAGAGCGGTTGCCGGCGAAATTTGTCGGCACCGAGGGGTAATCAACAGAATCTAAGCTCAGTATGGCTTCCTGTAAAGTAGGGGAGAGTTTTCCCTCACTTGATTTAAGTCGGGATGGTTTCTTCACGGCGCGGCCTACGGCAGTCTGATCTCCAGCACGGCAGCGCACACATGGCACCGGTGCCGAGGCTTAATCGACGGGGCACAGTGTGGTCCTAGCTTCAGGAGTGCTATGGGAGTCTACCGGCGATGGTATGGCGTTCAAGCTCCCCTGGAGATGGCGGAGCGCCTCGCTCGGCCGCGGGAAAGCCGAGCAGAGCGCGGCTTCGTGCTCTGGTGCGCGTGCCTGCTGGTGGGTGTGCGAGCACGGCGGCACGCCTATTGGAGCGGCGCTGGTGGCCTATCAGGGTCGCGGCATCACAGGGAAGAGGCAAGGGGGAGAGGAGAGGGACAGCGACTCGTTTTCTCACCGTGCGGAAGCCAGGAAGCGGCACACCGAGGCGGTGGCAGGGACAATGACGGGCGACGAGGTACCAGTCGGTGGAGGTCGGGCTCGCTGTTCGTCCACGCGTCCACGGCAGCAGCACGACGATTAGGTTCGCGCGAGGATCGTCCGGCTCGGTTGGAGTCCGGCTTGGGCGCGGGAGCTCGCGGAAGCTCCGGCGACCAAACAGGAAGCCGGGTCTCCTGCTCTGGTGCCGATCTGGCGCGAGATGAGGTGGTTTGGTGTGTGGCGGGGGTGCCCGTGAGGTGCTCAACGCGGGGTGTGGGTAGAGCGAGTGGCAAGGGGGCGAGAGAACGTGTAGCTTCGGCTCGGCAAGCTCGACCGGCCGTGGCGTCTGCGTGGCGAGCGGATAAGGAGGAACAAGGAGACGGGTGGCGCAATTTGTAGGCGCGGCCGTCTCCTCTACGCTTGGCTTGCCCGGGGAGGCGAGGCACGGAAGTCGTCGGCAATTATGGCGATGGGGGCCTCGTCCTTGCCTCCCTGTGGCGTTCCTGTGGCTGACTAGGAGGCAGTGAGGATGCGCAAGACCGAGGTGGACGTTGGTCGCGGTTTGGGCCAAGGTGGAGAGGGCAGTGATCCGCTTGGTTGCGTGAATCCTGGGCGAGGAAGTCACCGTCCATTATTGGTGTTCGCGGGATTCACGGCGGATGGCGCGGGAGTGGGGCTGGGTGGCGCTGTGGCTGACGCACGCTGCAGCGCGGTGCTGTGCGGCGGCGACGGATGAAGCGAGCGGGCGGCCCGGTGCGGTGCACCTGGAAAAGGCGAGGAAGGGAGGCCCGGCTCGGTTAGGACGCCTGATGCAGACGGGTGCGGCGCACGGCAGAACGGCCGCGCGCAACGCTGCTCGGCGGACTAGCGCAGGCTGCGAACAAGGTGGCGCACGGGGAGCTCGAGGACGGCGACGGTTCGGGCGGCGCGGCTCCCGCGGCTAGGGTTTGAGAAAAAGACGCGGCGAACTCCAGCGAAAGCGGGGCATGGCGGAGCTCGTCAGTGACCTCGACGGCGGCAGGAGCGGCCTGGACTCTGGCGGCTAGGAGGCGAGCAGAGGCGCCGGCGCCCAGGCTCCATCGAGGCCGGTGGGGATCGAGCCGCGGTTGAAGGCCGGCTCGGCTCGGCGGCTTGCTAGGGAAGATTGGCAGCATCTGGCCTGGGCCGGTGTCTTGGCAATCTAGGCCGAGGCAGGCCTTGGTAGGTTGGGCTAGGTTGGCTTGGCGGCCGGGCTGGCCTGCTGGATGGGCCAAAATGGGAACGAGAGAAGGAAAGAGAAGGGAATTGGGCTGGACTTTGAAAAGGTTAGGAAAGTATAGGATTTGGTCTATGTTGGCTGGGCTACGCCCATTAGAAGCTAGAGTTTTAAAAGAAAATTAGGTCTTGATTTTATTGGTACAATATTTCCTTTAAGATATTAATTCATAATCATGCTTTTTAATAACTGTTATTTGGATTTCATATTTGAATTTATAATTTGGATTTGATTTCGTTTGTTTTAAAGAAGACCTAGCATGATGCAAATTTTTACAAAAAGTTTTTGATGGTTCTAAGTTTTATAGTTTTTGTATTTTAGATTCAAAATTTTTAGGGTGTTATATCAATTCTCTCTGGACTGTTTGCAAAACTACATCTTTTTTGTTTGCGGTTAGTGATTGTTTTGTTCATATCCACACTTACCACCATTTGCCAATAAATGTTGTCACACTTGTCTAAGATGATTAAATTATTAGCCACATCTCAACAAGTCTAAGAGAATCTTGTCATACTTTTCAAGTTATTGATGTGTGGGATCTAAGTTGTTAAAAAAATCTTGTTATAATTATTATTACTACAACCAAACAATTACCAAATTAGTCAAACTTATCTAATCTTAAATGTGACAAACTATGGTGAAGTATGGTTAGCAACCAAACACCCCTTAGGCTAAATTTGAATCAAATTCTCTTTTTGGCTACTATCTTTTTTTATAAACATGCTTCCCGAACTGTTAGACGGTATGTTTTTTTTAAAAAAAACTTTTTATATAAAAATTTTCATTAAAAAATTTTATTTTTAAGTTTATAATACTCAATTAATCATACTAATATTTTTTTCGTTTTATGTGCCTAAAAAAGCCTACCCGTTTTGCTGTATCCAACGAAGCCTTGGTATTTACAGCTCTGGGTACACACTAGCGTATTGCCTCCTCCATACCCCATGCCTTGCGTTCTTTCCTACCGCAGTAGTGCACACTGCACTAGTGCTTGCTTTATTCTCCACCGTGCCTTGCCTTCATGGCTTAATCCCAGATGAGCCCTTTGTCGCCACTAGACTGGCTTGCAGACTGCAGCACACATCTGCAGTCTATTTCATGTGTCTGTTACATAACTGTTTCTTCCATCCATCAGCCACATCCACAGGCAGTATCCGGTGCGCTGGAAAAGCCTAGAGCCTAAAGAATACCAGCAAGTCGCCGATTAGGATGCAACTTCCTCGGTTCGTCCTTGCGTTTTTGGCGCCGAGTCGACATCGATATTCGACCGCCAAAGTGCCATATCTGCATTCCATTCCGGGAGCGCCAACAGAAAACCTTGTCCACCACCGAATCACCCAAGGGATAATAATTCCTAGTACTTGTGAAACTGTCGCTCTTAGGTTGGTAGATCAGATAACAGCATGTGGATTGTAGAGGTATTGTTTCAGACACAGTATGCTGGATATCAAAGAAAGCAGCCATGTCTTGATGCGAAATCTCGAGTCTGGGGTTTAGAAACAACGAGCATATCCGGTTTTAGCTGAATTCAGGTTCACAATCTGGAATACAAAATAGTTTTGGTGGGACTAAAATTCTAAAATTTTAAAAGGATTTCTACACTCTATACTCTTTTTAAAAGAAGACTGTGATGTCAGCTCACCTATTGTCATTGTGAATTTTACAAATTACTTATCTAAACTTCTTAATAAAAAATCAAATATAAATGGATAGCTATGTATAAAATGTATATTTCCTATAAAAAAAGATGAGTAACAGCAAATATAGTTTTTATTTATTTTAGGTAATATTATAATACATTTTCTTTAATCCGTAGTAAGACACAGGTATTCAACTAGTTTTTTTTAAAAAAAATTGAATAGGTTTTCACCGAATTTGAACTATTTTTATTTTCTAAAGCCAAACAAATTCAGGTAGGCCCAATATTACGGGAAATTTGAATCGATATTGTGAACCTAGCTGAATTCTGTGGTCTCTTGATCCCAATCTAAATACAGTTAGTTGGGACAAACACATCAGTGCCAATTTTAAAATGCCATCTAGCTTATCAGATGCAGCTATCCAGGCAAGAGACAAATCAGACTTCTGATGACATAGCACAACTGGCACCCGATGAAATATCCATCCGTATGAACTGTCGTCTGATCGGCATCTTTTGTATTCCAGATGATCAATCAAATAAACAAACTATCCGATGATCAAATAAACAAACTATCCTCTTACTTTAAGCAGGTCAATTCTACATTTATCCTTCCATTATTCTGTTTAGCCACACGAGCTGCAATCTTTCTGTAGTCTAATCTTCCTTGGTGTGCAACAACTCAAAACAAGTGGTTCAGAAGTCATCACCTGAGTTGATTGATGGCCTTGGCTTAACCTGGCAGGAGTCGGCAGGAGTGACGCAAGTCGAAGCGAAAATTCTTGTTTTCCAGCTGATTACGCCACCGGAAAACATGAGATAAAAAAAACTTGATCTTGATGCTCACTCATGATCTGAAAGAGGGAGCTTTCTTTTCTTTTTTAGCAGGTAAGCCATATGCACAAACCCTATTTATTAAGAAGATAAAACCTGAAAGCCATCTATGTGTCTCTGAACATGATACATCAAATTCAGAGTTAAGCTCTAGTTTGTCAGAGGAAAATAATAATTGAAGTAGCATATTGCCTGGCTAATACTAGTAGTTTCAATTAGATCCTTGACAAGTCTCTATCCAGTTTAGGCTTCTTTGCCTCCCTTTTTAAGCTCACATCACCTTCCATTGCCATCCTAACAGATAACCTCTCTCTCAAGTGTCCTCACAACTTCTCTCCATCTCTCTGAAGCTAGCAAACTCTCTTTCTGAAAAATTCAGTAGAGATCTTCTGCAGATTCTGCTCATGGAAGGCTTCATCCCATTCATCTACAAGGTCATAGTGCAGTACAGGAAAGAAGGCCAGGTCTCCGTCGGTGACCTCTTCTTCGACGAGCCGTCGCCGTCGTCCTACTTCCGCCTCCCCGGCGACTCCGACCGATACCAGCAGCAGCAGGCGGCCATGAGCGCCCTCTTCTCTCAGACGACGACGGCTGATTCCGACGCGCCGCCGCGACGGTCCCCGCTGCAGTGCAAGGCGCATCACCGTCGGCCGGCGCCTGCTACACCATGAATAATCATGGTGATGCAAGTGCAGGGTGGCAAGAAAGCAACTCAAATGGAAGGAAAAAAAACAAATGAAGACTTGTTTAGATGGTAGCGGTGGAGATAGATTGTGTATGCAGATTGGGCAACTGTGAATATTAGTAACGTAAGTTGCAGTATATGTTACTCTTTTTTTCTTTCTTTCTTTTCTTTTAATTTATTTGTAATCTGTGAAATGTGCAGATATGATGCATGGGTGCAAGTTCTCCCAAGAAGATCTCTGCACCATAATTAATTAGAGTGGAAAGTTGAGAGTAATATGGCAAGAAAAAAGTGTGTAAATGTAGAACAGCTACATTGACAAATCGTTTAGTCCGCTCTCATTCCTCCCATAGAAAATGAGATGTCAAGAAGATACCCGTATCCTTTCTTAATTATTCACACTATAGATAAGACAATGAATAAAAGATATAAGATGTAACTCTCTATTTATTATCAATTATTTCTATGTGTATAGACACTATTGTCCCTCTATTTATACTACATGAAGGTTAGAGATAAGATCAGATTTATCTCTAAAATCAATTTAGATTGACCAACAAGAAAGAAATTTATCTTCTCAAAAGATAAATATTTATAATACCCCCTCTTAGGACTATCCGTGACCAACTCATGTCTCGTCAAAACTCTTATCAAAACCAAGTGAAAAAAGGCTAGGAGAAAAAAATACATCATTGCTTTATTAAAAACCTTTGCGAGGATTACAAGCTCCACTCAACTAAGAGAAAAAGAGTACAATGTTGTGAACTCGTCGATCCACTAGCTAGACTAAATCTAAGGGTTTCTCTTTGCCCTGAACCTTGCAAGTTTCTAAGTTTTCTCATCCCAATTTCTCGAACAAACTTTCAAAAAATACATGCTAGAAGAAACTTTGTGAATAAATCCGCTAAATGTCACACAACTTGAACTGCAAGATCTTCACCACCCCTTACTTCTGAAGCTCATGAGAATAAAAGAATTTTGGAGCTATATGCTTCGTCATATTGTTCTTAATGTAGCTTAGCTGCATCTATGCAACACATGCTGCATTATCCTTAGATAATTGTAAGGGCATCGGAGATACTTAAACCATAAGACCATTCAATATGGTGAGTCATCCTTCTAAGCCACACGCACTCTCGTGCAGCTTTATATAGTGCAATGGTCTCAAAGTGGTTTGTAGACGTCGCTACCAAAGTTTGTTTGCTAGACTGCTACAAATGGTTGTTCCACCATAGATAAATACAAAATTAGTTTGAGATCAGGCATTATGGGGATCATACAGATATCATGCATATGTATAGCCCACCATGGTTAAGTCTCGTTGCCTTAGAAAGAAGAGGCTGAGATCTTATGTACCTTAGAGGTATCTGAGTACTGTCTTAACACTAACCCAATGTCTTCTCGTACAGGACATACTATATCTTGCTAGCAGATTTATCGTAAATGCAATATTAGGCCTGGTGTAGTTTGCAAAGTACATCAATTCTCTAATGACGCTTAAGTATAGGATTTTTGTCCTAACATTTCTTCAGTCTTAATCCTATGATGGAATGGGTCTTTGGCCCTATCAACAGATCTCACTACCATAAGAGGTTTTTAAGAATGACCCCTTAACATATTAAATATCTGAGGAACTTTCTTGTAAGTTGACTGGTGCACTAAAATCCCATTAGAGAGATGCTCGACCCTTAGGCCTAAGCAAAACTTGTTTTGACCCATGTCTTTTATCTCAAACTCCATCTTGAGATAGGCAGTCACCTCCTTAATGTCCTTTGCATGCATGGTTAATAATGTTCAAATCATCGACATAGACTGAGATGATATATAAACTGCTATGTGAATTTCTGATAAACACGCAGGGACAATCCTCACTGTTGTCATATCCTTTCTTCAAAAAGAAGTCACTTAGCTAGTTGTACCACATACAACCAAACTATTTTAACCGATACATCGATCTTTTCAATTTCATGCTATACATGTTGCGATTTGCTTCGTCTAAGACCTTCAACCTGTTAGGGACACACATGTAAATCTCTAAATTCAACAATCCATATAGATATGTGATCACCACATACATCAACTGTATTTTTAATTGCATGCCATTTGTCATGGATGTTAAGTATCGGAATGTTATGCTACTCATCACAAAAAAGTAAGTTTCATCATAATCGATGCCAAGTCTCTATATGAACCCTTGTGCTACAAACCTAGTTCTGTTTTTGGACAAAAACCCACTTGTACCCAACTGGCACATAGTGGGGGGTGTCAGGTTTATGATCCAAAAATGTGCCTCTTAGCAAGCGAGTGTAATTCTATCTCAATCGTTTCTTTCCATTTGACCCAATCCGAGCACTTACGACA
The DNA here is from genome assembly GCA_030770085.1 of Oryza coarctata. NCBI lineage: Eukaryota > Viridiplantae > Streptophyta > Magnoliopsida > Poales > Poaceae > Oryza > Oryza coarctata. Next base: position 16,771,066 of record CM061471.1, read on the forward strand.
CTCAGCCATGGACTTAGGTTTTGGATCATGATCCATTATATCAGCAATCTTAGAAACAAAATTTGTGGCAACATGTATAGTCTTTTTGTCATACAATTCTCTTGAGACAGCATAGTGTGTGGTAATTTCCTCATCCTAGTTTCCCAAAACAAAAGAGGGTTTTGATACGCCACTCGAATTAGGTCTGCATGCTAGTTCACTAGGCCTTTTGCCATTCTGGTGACCATTGCCTAGACAAGTCTTCTTTAAGACTGTTAATGGGAGTGTGATGCATGTTGTTTCATGTTTGGTTGTTGCAGACGTCTCTGCTTAGCCTGAGTCAGACCATCTGAGTCTCTCCCTTTCTTCCTAGGCTTACGGGCTAGAGCAAAGTCTCCCTACATGGGTATCTTCACTATCTCTGATGTATTTGCCATAGGAATATGCAACTTTGATACTCCTCTTAAATCAGTGAAGTCGTCTGGTAAATTATTAACTAAATTTTGAAGGTGTATGATAGGTTGAACTTCCCTTTCAATATCTAACGAACCCGGATCAAGAGGACAGATAGTACTTGAGTTCCATTCTATTTTATGGTATTCCTTGGAGTCGAGGTACTTTCCTTCCCTAATACTGGGAAATGCTCTTCATCAAAGATGAAATCAGCGTACTAAGGTGCAAACAGATCCCTAGTTTTAGGCTCCAAATAGTTGATTATGAACGGAGATTCATAACCCACATAGACCTCCACCTTTCGGTGCGGTCCCATTGTTGTACGCTGCATTAGTGAGATCAGCATATACATAGCACAACCAAACTTTCGTAGATGGGAAACCATCGGCTCTTAGACACGTGCCAGTTGATTGGGTGAAGTAGAGTGATATGAAGATGATCTATACTAGATTAGCTTTGTAGCATGCAATACCACATGACCTCAATTAACTCAATAGCAAATTGCTACTCTATAGCAATGGCCTGGCGATTAACTCAACCATTTTATCAACGACTCAGTGAATCCATTTTGAGTGTGAAAATGTGGAACAAAATCCTCTACATTAATGGCTAAGGCCATACAATAGTCATTGAATGCCTTTGATGTGAATTCACCTACATTATCCATTCTAATCATTTTGATGTGTTTCTTGAGGAACTCCACACACAAATGGATGATATGTGCAATGAACTTAGAAAAAGCCTAGTTCCTTGTAGACAACAAGCATACGTGGCTCCACCTTGTAGAGGCATCGATCAACACCATGAAATATTTGAATAGCCTAGACCTTGTGATAATGAGCCCACAGATATCCCTTTGGATTCTCTCTGAGAACCTTAAGGCTTTGACCCTCAACTTTTTATAGGATGGTCAAATGATTAGTTTTCCTGTTGCACAAGCGGAACTCACAAACTCCTTAGGGAAATTTTTAGTATTTATGCCATGACCTAGTGAACTAGTTACTATTTTTCACATCATAGTCAATTCGAGATGATCTAATCTCTCATGCCAGATCTTAAAAGACTTTGGGTTCCTCAAAATGGCTTATATCACAATATATTCATTTGGGGGTTTTATTTTAGTATATTACAGTCCATCGGAGCTCCCTGGCATCTTCTTAACCATCATGGTCTTATTGTCTTCAGACAGTGTCATGAAGAGAAATTATTTTTCTCCTTCATGGGTCGTGATGAGGTGGTTGTAGCAGCGATGAATATCCTTAAAAGTAAGGAGCATATGTTCAGCACTTGGGTATAGGAACGCTTCTTCAATAAAGATCCTTGTACCCCTAAGGAGGGCGATAGTGGCTTGCCTTGAGCCAACAATGTGACTATTACTCCCAACAATTGTGAGGATGTTCTTATCCCGCTTACACAATGTCATGAAGTACTTAGTATTCCTTAGTATCAAGTGGGTTGTTGCGCTATCAACCAAACATGTCTTAGTCTGTATCAAATCGTACTATGTTTGTTGTATATGAGAGATTACATTAATATAGTTTATTATTGAATGAAGTGAAAAGCAAGGACATAGAACAAGACAAGTCCAATATAACTCAATGGAAAAACTTTATTAATGTGTAGAACCATCCTAAACACACTTGACCAAGATGCTACGCTAAAGCATCATTATTACATAAACAATTCATCATTCTGCTAAAAAAACAGATTACATTAACCCATAATGATAACCTAGACTTAAAAGACACATGACCAATAACTTGGGAACTACACCATGTCCCTATATACATCCTCATTCATGAGGTCATCGGCGTCACCATCTATGTCAAATTCCCTGAGGTCAATGTCAGCATACCCAAGACCGGCATTAGTATCTACAATAGTCTTAAGTGTTGCAGTACCATCAGCAATAGCAATGAGCTCCTTGAGAGCAATGGGCACAGTAGTCTCAAGTGCCGCAGGCCCCTGAACAAAGTGAGATTCTGGTCCCTCATTCTTCTTCCAATCCTAATACATCACAACGTGATTAGGTTCTATGTTGCAGTTGCATGCCCAATAGTTCGTCAAGCCACAACAGAAGTAACCCTCACCACCCTATTGAGATCCTCCTGCAGATTTCTAAGATATAGCACTAGTGTTGGCCTTTGCCTTGTGTCCCTTGTGGCTATAGGGTTTGTTGCCCTGGTTTGCGGTTTTCTTGAATTTTGCCATATTTGGTAGTGTGCGACTCTTGGGTCCCTACCCCTTAGAGGAATTCCATCTAGAACTTCCCTTCTAATGGACAACATGAGCCTTTGAAAAAGGTTGTTACCAACAGGATAAGCATTGTAGTTGGTCATCAGAAATTTGTTGTGGACTTCAACATTCAATAACGATTGAATGAATTTTGAGTACCTAGTGTACTTAGCCTTGCAATACTGCTATTGCATCATTAAGTTCATGGGTGGAAAATATCAAGAGTTTTCTCAATTATATCCTCATTTGTCACCACCTAATTACATAAATGAAGCTTGCTGACGATATGGTGCATAGTGCTATTTTATCCCTCCACGGTCTTAGAATCATAGAACCAAAATTGAGCCCAATCTGCTCTAGCCTTTAGGAGAATGGCAATATTCTCTATAGTGTACAATTCCCTTAGGGTTACCAATAAAAAGAGAGGCTCATGAATCTTGAGGTACTTGGCCTTGAGATCCTTGTGGATGTGCTTTTTGTTGAACGTAAGTGCTTTTGCTCGCTTTGGCACTAGAAGCAGAGCTATACCGCCTCTTGTCGATGGAAGGTGTTAGACAGCTCCATTGAGACAAGATAGATTTCACAGTTCATAGCCTAGGTTTGATAATTTCTCCATTAATAGGAAGGATGGAAAAGTCTTTCTCAGTGAGATTGATATCAGACATGGTCTATTAACATAAAAAAATAACATCGGGTTAACTTGAATCAAAACAAAGTCATACAACAATGTAACAAAGTCATATGTGATTACTAATATTTTCCCAAAATTTTCTTTTTATTTATTGATTTTCTGTGATTATTATTGGCTTTATGACATTAAAATAATAGTTTTATGCCTATTAGAAAAACATCACTATAACTCAAATAATACTTCTAACTAGGGTCACTAAACTATGTCACAGATCCTCTCTTCTCTCCCACAAAAATGATGCGTTGAGAAGATATATATGCTGATATCTCTTTCCGAACAATCATAACACATATGAGATAATAACACAAGATGTAAAGGAGAGCTTATTAATGATTTCTGTGTGTATAATAATGACCTGCTCCTTTATTTACTATTTACAGTAGAATAAATAGAGGGAGGTGAGAGTTTAAAATTAATTTATCTATAAAGCTGATTCGAATTAGCCCATAAAAAATAAAATTTTCTTCTCTATTTATTCAATCCAGTTAATGCTGCAATCTCTCTTCTTCGTCATAGTAACGTTCCAACTGTGATTAACTGGCTCCCCCTTCAACCAAAGATTGGGGGTGATTCGTCGAATCTCAATGCTTAGTTTCCACTCCGACAAATAGCTCGATCACCGGAGCTTCCGTAACAAACAATGAAGTAGGCCCCCAATGAACGCCCCCATATATCTCCTGTACGTTTATTTCTTTCCCTCTCCGCACAAGGAATAAAAAAAGAATGAAGCAATATAATTTATCATTTTGGCCTCTGCCACGATCGATCGACTAAAAGATAAGCAAATGAAATGCGTTCACGAAAATTATCTTAGAACCGATAATTAATGAAGTTTTTATATTTGTAGTAAATTAAATCCAGCTAAATGGAATAGATAGTATAACAGTACAAATATACGTAAAAGATGCGTTGATCAAATTTTTTAAATAAAAATAATAAAAAATGGTTTAGATTAAAATAGGTAAAATTTGACTATATTGAAATTGGTATTTTAGAATTAGTTTATATTAAAATTTATATTATTTAATTAGTACATATTAAAACTATTTATAAAAAATGTGGTGAGCTTGTTTGCGCGTGGATATAAGTCATGTTATAAAAATATGTGTAGAGAATATTTTCTTTATTTATGTGTACATATTAAATGTAGAAAATGAAAATCGTTAAAAAAATGGAAAAAGTTTAGATAAAAATTAAGAAATTAATTTTTAAAATTTACTATAGTAATATGCTCAAATTACGAGCATGTTGAATGAATAGCATAAATACGATCCAGCTAAAATTGGGTTAAAGACGACGCGTAAATGAGCTAGCGTGGGCTAAAAGAGACCAAAAGCAACAGCTTGGTAGGCAAAGAAATCATCAAGCTGGCAATTGGGCTGATGACAGAAAGCGACCCAACAAAGCAGCGTAGGCGTGCACACAGTGAGAAAGAGAGTAAGGTTGATAGAAGGCCAAGTCTTTCAGAGAGAATGGTAGCGCAGTGGCTGACAAGCAGGCTAGACCTTTCAGCGAGCATGGGCACGGGCGCGGGGTGGCGCTATAATAGGTAGGGCCGAACAAGACGACATTACGTGCGTGAGCATGCATGCACGTGCAAGCATAGGAGATTCGAAACCGATGTGACGTAACCAGATTGGTGCAAAGGATATAGAATAGTATTCGAATGAGATTTTCTGTAGAAACTTATCGAACTCTCTGTAGTCTTCGGTATGGTATTTGAATTCGACGGATTAGTGGTTACAAAATCGCAACTTTATTTATTTCTTTTTCTTTTGGACTCTTTGTTATAAATAAAGGGTAAGATGTTAGAGACATAAAAAAATTGAGAGGTTTTTTTGTGTGGATTTTGTAAACACAATTTTGGGATTAAGGTTAAAATTTATGGAATATTATCATGGTAATTAATCTATATTCTTTTTAGCTTTCATAACTATTGGTTTTAGATTAAGTTGTTTTCTCTTGATTTTTTACTAATTTTATATCTCAAAGTGTTTTTCTATTATTCTAAAAATTTTAATTAGTTAATTATTTTTGATCTTGTATTATTAATTAATTAGGATTTAATTAATTTTGGTTTATTAATATCTTAATATCCAAAAATCCAGTTGAAATAATTTTAGTTGGGTTTGTTTGTTAATTTTTTCTATAAAATTTCTATATCGATAAGAGTTACGGATGTTATAATATGTTTAGTAACGAAATAGTGTTATGTCGAGATTGTGAGATTTCATGATTAGGGGGAAGTGTTAATTTTTATTTTTGACTTTCGCAATCATTCACCCCCTCTGATGGCCTATCTTAGTTGGACTTAGTTGGAGTTGATTCTACAAGTAGTATCAGCATAAGCTTATTTTATTTTATTATCTTTTCTAATTCATCTTAACCAGATTAGAAAATATATCAATAGATAGATATTCTATAATGTTCCTAGTGTTTTCGATGCTATTAATTTTCAATATTGAAAGACTAAAATGGAGGCATATATTTAAGCTCAAGGCTCAATATGGGAGAAGGTCTACAAGCCATATTAAGTCCTAAAAATGATAGAGTGATAGCAATTAACTTGCTACATGTAAAGACTATAAGTGGAGCGAGGAATTTGATTATTGAAGGGCTAGGAAGAAGTAACTTTGATCATGTGGTGCATCTCAAGTCAGCATATGAGGTATGAAGAGCACTTTGTGATTATTACGAAAAATCAAATACAGTAAAAGATGTATGTCAGGACATGTATAAAAAGGAATACATACGTTTTAAGATGAAACCTGATGAATCTCTTAGTGATTTTGTTGCTCACTTTAATAATATTCTTAGCAACTTGTGTTCTGTTAATGTTATATATTCTAAGACAAAAAATTCATGTCAATTACCAAGAGCTTTAGATATGTCTGTATGGGAGATAAAAGGTGACATTAATTAGAACACATACTATCATGAGTACACTTACATTAGATGTGTTTTATTTTAAATTAAAAAAATCATAAGCTAGATGTTTTTGCTAAAAAAATATTACTAATAAATCAATAGTTTTAGGCTCACAAACTAGCAACTTTATTGATAATAATTTTTTAGCTAGCTATGCTTTGTCTGATTTGTCTTCACAAACCGATGAACAACTACAACAACTATATGAAGATAATTTGGCATTTCTCTTCACATGCTTCACAAGAGTTTGTAGATTGTTCAATCAAAAAGAGAACAAATGGTAGAGAACCTCAGAGATGTTTTGAATATGGTTCGGTTAATCATCTTCATTTTAAATGTCCAAAATTTCTAGAAATAATTTTTAGGGATGAAGATGAGGAAAATGAGGAAGAGAGTAACAAGAAGTGAACATTCAAGAATATTAAGAAGAAGGGATATTTCAACAAGATAGTATACCATGTTCTTTCTGCTCTTGAACAAGTAAATCTAAACAATGTGGACCTCGAGAGTGATGATGATGATACTCTCAAAGGTGGAAAAAACTTGATTTGGTTATGTATGATGATAAGTAGCAAAAACGTCACTATTAGTGATATCGACAACAATGACAATAATGAGGTAGAACCCTTCGTACAATGATTTAGCTTGTGCCGTTGAAAAATTTGATACTTTATTAGAGAAGAAAGATAAAAAGATTAAGAAAAAAAGATGTTTTAGTTGAAAAAATAAATGCTAAAATTGTAAAATTTAAAACTTTGACTTCAATAATTTCGTCTATATTGAATTTACTTGTCTTAGTGATATGTATGCTTGTACTTTAAACTAACTTAAGTTTGAAAAAGGGGAAAGTGATAAACATGTTTTTGTCACAAATAAATCTATTTCTTATGATAATTACAATTTTCTTAAGTTAAAGTTTAAAGATGTTGATATTAAAATTACTCAGCTAAAATATGATCTTGCTACTCATAAGTTTCTTTTATACTTTAATTATGGTAATAAGGATAAATATTAGGTTGTCTCTTGTAAAAATTATGCCACTCTTTTGAATCATATTGATTACTTGTAAGTCATAAGATGGGAACTAAAATTTTTCAAATTTTGAATCAAACCACTAGTTTTTAAAAGTTTAAAATATGTTTCGGTTATTATCCTTATGATTATTCTAAAACTTATACTTCAACTGTTGTTAAATCACTTGATAGTGGTATAATTGAGATTGTTGATTAACCGAAAAATATAATTTTCAAATCTGGTGGTGTCATGCCATCTACAGATACCACTAGTATATAAGTGTTATTTTTACTTCTAAAAATAAATATAAATTTAAGTACACTTACACTCACTGTGGTAGATATGGACATAAAATAGAATTTTGTTTTAGCAATGTCTAATTTGAGAAAATGCTAATGCAATATCTAATTTGCTAAACAACTAATAAGTGAAAAGGCTAAAGCAATGTCTAATTTGAGAAAAGCACACTATTTTGGTTCTATAAACATGACTAATAATATATCTAAACCTTTTGCATAGAAATACTTATATTATATCTTTCGATGTGAGTCGTGTGTCTCAATTTTGGATTTCTAAATATTATATTGCTAACCTTAGTAGAATGATCTCGATAATGTCTTCTTCTATGTAGTCACTTTGCATGAGGAAAAAGAACTTTTAACTAGTGAATTCTATATTCTTATGCCATGTCCAGTGAAAAGAATTGGTTCTCCTACCTTACAAGAGCATCACATGTTAAAAATGTAACTTTTGCAGATATTTTTATTTTTATGGTTGTGTCTATAGGTATAGGTGCATACAATAGGGGGAGAACTTCTTGTCGATGAGGTTGATTAAGAAGATCTATTTGAATAAGATAGAAGTACCCTCAAAAACTATGACTCCCTTGCACATTCAAGAAAAGACATTCAACTCAATAAACCATTGGTATACAATTTACGATATGTTTATGGGCATGATTTTAAGCTTCCCTACATGTTTTACTTCTACAAGCAATTAAGCGAATTCTCAGGTATATTCATGGCACTAAATATTTTGGCATATAGCTATCTACATACTCATATATTACTTTAAGATATTTTTCTGATGTTGGTTTTATAGGATATAGACTTATAAAAAAATATTTCTAGTATTTATTTCTTCTTGGTTCTTCCATTGTTGCTTGGTCATCTAGAAAACAATCAGCTATAGCACAATTATCCACTGAATCTAAATATGTGGCTATTGGTAGTTCTTGTTCTTAAATTATTTAGATAGTAGCTACACTTAAAGATTATGATGTTATTTTAAAAAAATGTTTTACTTTTTTATGATAACACAAGTGCCATTTGTATTGTTAAGAACCCAATTTAACACTTTATAACAACATATGTTAATATTAGATTTTACTTTCATAGAAATCATATTGAAAATATAATGTTGCAATTTATAATGTGGTTACTGGACATCAATTGGGAGATATTTTTCATAAAACCTTTGGATTCTTCTTATTTTGCTTGTCTTTAGAGAAAACTTAAGATTATTTATCCTATGGGATTTTTTGAGGGGATCATCGACCTTTTATAACATATTTTTTTATATATTCTTTATTTAAAAAAGATTTTATTAAATAATTCACATGTATTACATACATCCATATTTATATCACAAGGTATAAGTGCTTTCATGTCTAATTGTTAATATTTGCATAACTATATAAATGGAATGACAACTTGAAATAAATCTTAACATAATTGAACTTTTTTTATCTATTTTAATATTATTTTAAATGTGCTAATATGCTATGAGAAATATGAGAAAAATCGAAAGTATGCGCTATGAAAAATATAAGAAAAGATGAACAAAAAATATGTATTGCCGTACTTCTTCTTATCAACATAGGTTACTATTATACTTTAGTATGAATATGAAATAAGTTTTATTGTGATTGTCAAAAGGCATAGATTTGAATAGGTTAAAAAGTAAGGTTGGTAGTGGGTATAATTTCTTGTAATGCATGTCATGATTGAAATCAATTAAGTTCTAAATTTATTAAAGTAGTGCATCATGTCAATGCTGGCAGGTTTTAAAATAGTTAAATAAGAAATATTATATCTTACAATAAATTATTAATCACACTTGATTTTTTATTTATGCTAGAACATGTGAGTGCAAATAACTTTTTGCATGGCATGTGTGAGCTTGTTTACATTAATGATTTATTGTGCTCATCAAAATAAAAATAAAATTGGTACAAAATTGAAAAAAAATTCTTTATTTATTCTTGATGAATCCATTGTAAAAACAGCAAGAGAGTTTTACACAAAATTCTTTGAAAGTTAAATGCGAATGTTTCTTAAAGTAAAATACTAATGTTCAATATTCATGTGTTGTTGCCTATGTTTTCATCCAGAGGAGATTGTTAAATAAAAATGATAAAAATTAGTTTAGATTAAAATTGATAAAATTGGACTTTATTAAAATTGGAATTGTAAAATTAATTTATATTAAAATTGATACTATTTAATTGGTTTATATTAAAATTATTTATGAAATATATGATAAGCATGTATGTGCATTGATACAAGCCAGGATTTAAAAATATGTGTTGGAGAATTTTTTTATTATGTGTAGGTTTTAAATGTAGGAAATAGATAAAAAAATCACTAAAAAAAATTGGAGGAATTTTGAAAGAAAATTGAGAAATTAATTTTTGAAATTTGCTATAGTATGAGGCTAAAATTGTGATTAGGCCGAATGACCAGTGTAGATGCGGCTCGGTTAGAAATGGGCTAAAGATAATGTATGAATGGGCTAGCGTGGCCTGAATGAGGCCAAAAGCTACTAGGTTAGAGAATGGGTTGACTTAATAAGCAGGCCAAGAAGTAAGCAAGCTGGCGGAATGGGCTAACGACACAACACAACCAAGCAATGTAGGTGCACGTGCAATGAGAGAGTGTGACCCTGACAAGTAGCCCAGACATATTAGCGAGCGCTAGCATGCAGGAGCGCGGTGGTGTAGTGGTTGACAGGCAGCCCATGCCTATCAGCGAAGAATGGGCGCAGGCGAACGGTGGTGCTGTGGGTAACAAGTGAGGCCAGACGAGGTGACATGATGTAACCGAATTGATGCGGAGGTGATAGAATAGTGTTCAAATGAGATTCTCTGTAAAAACATGTTGTACTATGTGATCTGATCTTCAGTGTGTTGCTGACACGGCATAATATGTAGTGTCGGTTTTGAATCCAAATACTAATAAGAATATTATAAAATCTTATGGATATTTAGTTCTTTTTTGATTTTTTTTCTATATATAGAGGGTAAGATGTTAGAGATTTGTATATAGAAAATCAAGAGTGTTTTTTTTATTTTGTAAACACAATTTTTGAAATAATGATAAAGTTTATGGAAGTTTAGCATGGCAATTAATCTCTCTTTTTTTAATTCCTTTTAGATTAATTTATTTTCTCTGGTAATTTTTTATCTTGTTTCTCTAGTATTATATAAAGTTTGATATGTTAATTATTTTCAAATATTATATTATTAATTAATTATGATTTAATTAATTTTAGTCAATGTTAAGTAATTTTGTTTTATTAATATTTCGAGATATAAAAGTTCGATTGAGATAATTTTAGTTGAGTTTGTTTGTAAATTCTGTCTAGTTTATTTTTTAAAATTTATAGATTGATCGGAATTACAGATAATCTATTTGACAATAAAACGGTGTTATATCAAGATTTGAAATACTTTTAGGTTTTATGATTAGAAGAAGGTGTTAAATTTTATTTTTTAATTTTGTAATCATTCATCTCTTCTGATTGCCTAGCTGTAAATCAATTCTAAAAAATTAAACCAAAATTTGGTGAAGGAAGCATGAAAGAATAATAAGGCAGGTATCCATGGTGTTGACGTGATGTATTGATCATATAGATCACCATAAAAAAAGTCAACTTTATATCCTCAAATCAAATGTTAGTCAAGTTTCATTAGATATAGAGTATTCTCCAACCTATCCAATTTAGGTCCTCGAGGTTTACACAGTCGGTTTGGTCCTACGTAACGCCTACGTAGTAGTGGCCTCACATGTTATCCTCTTTCTCGTTTTCACTTAATAAATTTAATAGTAAAAATTATTAGGTGGGATCCATGTGTCATCACCCCTCTATCATCAAAGCTCGTCACTTCGTGTCGTTGCGACACCCGGCCTCCTCATTTGCTCTCTGCCCTCTACCACGCCAGCGAGCTCTGCCTGTCGCATCTGCCTTTGGCTCGTGCAGATCTTGAGGCTGCCCAAGAGGAGCAAAGGATAGGGTTGGCGAACCCGCCGGCGGCGATCGGGTTGGCAAAGGTAGACTGCGTGAAGGCGTAGGGTGTCGGCGAGCCCCGGCCGCGGCCGCGCGGCGAGGCCGGCTCGGTCGGGTTGAGCATGTGACCAGTTCGATCAGGGGTTAATTAATCAATTGTTGTGTCTGTAGGATGCCAATTTCGCACAGATTATGCATGTATACTGCTGGTACCAGCGAGATTTTACGTCGGATAATAGAATCGCTAGTGGCTGCGGTGGAGCACGATGCGGCGGCGCTCCGGCGTGGCAACAGGGGGGTTGGTGTTTAAAATTAAAACTCCGACCCCCTTTAGCCCGAAAAACAAATCATATTCCTATCCTTCTTTTCAGAAGTGCCGACGCGCCATCATGCTACTTACATCCTAAACCAGCAATAGTAAGGCTCAAGCTTCCGAGCTCTCTCTTTCTCCCCCAACGCAGCCGTTGCCACGGAATGACTTGGCGTGCCGATGAATTTCTGCTCCAAATTCTCACAGCAATACCAACTTATTTTCCAATCTTCCATGTGCTGAAAAGAGAAGATATATATCAAAAATGTTGTGCATTATGCTATATATTGAAGGCTCTATGCTTTGAAAAATACGTTTTCTTAAAAAAATTCTTTTTCTGTATTACTTAAAGCATTTATTTTAAATTATTTATTAAAAAATTTAATTTATCTCTATTAGATAATAGACGACAATAATTTATTAGCCTTACCAGGCGAGCTAGCTGAAGAAACTAGCTCATCCATGTGAATTAGCACTTTTTCATGTGTCACTAATGCTGTGTTCAAATGTATTGGTGGGAACTACGCTTCAAGTTAACTAACTATTAGCTAAAAAACTTAGAAAATAAATTAATATGATTTTTTAAAAAACAACATACTATTTAGCATTATATGTGCAAAAATAAGAGAGTAAAGCCACGGATCACAGCCTAAATTCATATGTGATTCGCTGCAGATTTTCATGGATTCAATATATGCTAGTTAACACCAAACAGGAACAGACGCAACAGAAAGCTTGAGCATCTGTGTTGTATGATTATTCCCAAAGATACAGAACGAAGTTTTCAAGATTTGTCCTCCCACAGTGTTGCACTCCATTTCATTCCCTCGGTTAGGATAATTACTAGCACATAGTGGGAAAATTTTCTACCTTTGCTACTTGCCAAGAGATTAAAAAACCTGAAAATTTTGAAAGAAGATAGAAGCTTTTGGGCTTAGAGATTGGTCGATTAGGGCTCGAGTGGATCTAGACTCACAGGAGCAGGATTTTGGACTTAGAGGAATGGCTAGGACAGTAGCATCCTGATGGTGGAAGAGGAGGAGAATGATGAGCTAGTGTTGATAATAAAAAAATCTTGTCAGAGGCAGAGTAGAGACAGCGGATCCGGTGGCATAGTCGTATAAGCCGGAGACGGTGAAGAGGCAGGAAATTGTACATGAAGTACGTGATCTAGAAAAGTCATAGCTTTCTTTCCTCGAATATGTTAATGATGCTAAAATTACAAGCCTGCTAAACATGATATCTTGTCCAATTAACCAATAAATAGCCTAACTTATTTTTTTTAGAAAATCTACTCTATGTCACTGAGTTTGCATCAACTTAACAATTTGCCGTTGATATTATCACTTTCTTTAATATTCCATTGATACTAATATCTCAACGATTAGGCTTTAAAAAATACCAAAATGCTCTTACAGATATATAAGTTTAACAATTAATTTACCATATTAGAAGTTATAAAAAAATTTGTGTAGCCTCCTTATACAATATAAAAGTTATATATAAGTTTCAAGATTTCTGCATTACTATTGTTTTATAAAATATAGTTTATATGTTACATGTAGATAGAATAATTTTTGATGTTGTTTTTAATGTAAAACATTTGCTTATATGTTGAGTAAGAAGACTACATAAAAGATTTATAATTTTTTAAACTTCTAGCCACTCAATCAATTATTTCATAAGGATATTTTAGTCATTTTTGAAAAAGTATGTAGTACAATAGTTATATTGTAAAAAGAATTGATAAAATTAATGGTATATCATAGAAAAAGAGAAATTTGATGACAAATTATTGAGCCGCTACCAACAGGATAACATGAAGTAGTTTCTCTCTCTTTTTTTTTTTTTTTTTGACAGCACGCAGAGAGCCAACGACGCAGCCACCATGCATGTTGAAAAAGATCCAGATCAGTAGAGTAGGATTTTGTGGTACAGAATTGACATAGACCTCTAGGATTATTTTCAGGAAAGCTGATTGATTCCATCTATACTACTAAAATAGATAGTAGTGGTGATAGTGATTCTGTCATCACCACCATCACTGACATATCAGCCATGATATCAATACAAACACAGATGTGAATGCTCTGTTTGCTCTCTGTACTCTGTAGGCTGCAGCTATTTAATTTAGCATGGCATTTTTGTTTTTTTTAAGATGAAAGATCTTGTTTCAACTAATTAAAAATATTTTTTTCAACTAGGACTTAATTTTGCTATTTTTAATAATCTGTTACAACATACGGGAATTTAGCTAGCATATCTAAAAAAACATTCAAGCGTGAATGGACTCACCAAATTATCAAGGGACGTACGCAATCACAATTAATTGAAACAGAAATGTTATTATCAAGCAGAGGTGACCGCCTCCTATACCTGCCTGGTTGGTCACCGCTGACTATTACCCACCAATCACCAATGTAATTGCAAGAATGCAACATGTTGTCATTCTTAAAATAGCAAAAAACAATGCTACGAGAATCACAGAATGCTGCATCGCCAAGTCCATACATCAAGCAGCAGCACCCGCAACGTCAGATCTCTCTCAAAAAAAAGTCTTTATTTACTATGAAAAACCAACAAAAACATAATAGAAAGAAGACGAGTTGTGAATCAGAAGTTGAAACGTGAAAGAGCTGAACATTTCGATCAAATTTTCCATTCAGTAGTTTCTAGGAAATGTTCTCTCTAATTGACTTATGAACTTCCCCAGCATTTCCACTTTTCGGTCATGTGGTTCACATTATATTCTTGAAAATGATCCTATACAAAATCAAAGCTAACAAGATAAAACAGAAAAAAAAAGCAGCCTATAAACAGAATTTACACAGGACTATATGCAAGATTAGAATGCAGCCAGGAGACAGAACATGATAATGGCCGATGTAGCACTAAGTGCCCAAGACAAAAAAGCAAGAGCTACAGCAAGTTCGAATCTCCCACAAGGCAGTTGTGGATACCTTCTGCAGAAAAGCACGTCTCTTTTAAACAGAACCGTAACACCTCCAGCTGAGCAAGATGCAGCGAAGGACAGAAGTGCTGTTACCTGCATCAAATAGATTGATTCAATTTATTGCCGCTGAAAGCTGTGAATTACGAAAAGCGGTTACATGAATGACATCCCAATTGCCCAAAAAATGACATGGAACAGATATTTCTATGTCAACCAATAGTATTTTTATATAGAAAATAAAGAGAACTTGATCACCACAAAAATTACAGCAAACCACGCTCCCCCGTGCCATATAATAGAATGTACTAATAAAAGGCACAGCAATCAACAGAAGTTGCCTGACCTATTGTACCTTATAAATGGCACAAGTATGGTGTTTGTTCTTTGTAGGAAATGTAACACCGTATAGGATGTGCCTGGCTAACTATCACAAACAATCTAGTGGAGCTGATCTAAAATTTTTTGGACTGAACGAAAAAAATCCAACGCAACAAGTTAAGTGATAGGTGATAGAGTTACAGAGTTTAATCATTACCCAGTCTCCAATGACAAATAAACTCACGAGAAGAGCATTGTTGAGATCCCTTTTGACTGTCAAGGCATACACGTCAAGACATGCAAGTCCCAAGCTCCACAATGATTGTAATCCCATTGACGCAATCAAGTAGCTGAAATTTCAAAGCCACAACAAATTCCTTACATGAATACAGGAAGGAATGTTGTATCGATACCTACTAAAACCGACTAAATACAAAGTTACCAAGAAAAGGTCATCACTGCACTAGAATTGTAATACGAATCATTAAGGTGCACCAAATCCACATGCCTCATATGAAAGATAGGAAGCAGCGCATAAACCAAAGGGGATTATCAACTATCTTTGCCGATATAACCAGCATTAACGACAACATTATGACATAGACATATACCTCATGCACATAAGCAACTGGATAGCATAGTGATAGCTTCATATTTTTCTCTGATCTTCTGAGAGGCTGTAGCTTCTAAACCACCATCCCAACAAACGCATAGTTGCCACTTGATAGTGATAGGCTCCCATTTGTACGATTCTACTGGCAAATTAGCGAAGCTCCTTGTAAATCATCCACCCCTAGCTACCCAATTTTGGAAGGCCGCAAGTCAATTACTCACTAATTGTGACAAAACCATTTCAGCACAAAATCTGTGCTCTTCCAAACCGAAATTACCCACCTAATCTGCCAGCATCTACTCGCATTGCTCAAGGCGAAGAGAGGGACGACACTACACAGATCAACCACCACAACACGAAACTCCCCAAAAAAATCAAAACGGAACGCGAGGCGGCGAGGGTACCGTACCAGAAGGCGGTGTAGTTGGCGAAGCCGGCCCCAGACGCCATGACGCCGATGGAGGCGCCGGCGAAGGCGACCTGCCCCACCCGCATTGCCAGCCCGCCCCACGTCCCGGGCCTCCACGCCAGCTCCCACATCCCCGCCCGAAACCCCTCCGCCGCCGCCGCCGCCGCCGCCGCCCCCTCACCTGCCGCCCCGACCGTCCATGCGCTCACCGGGGGACAAGTGGATCACTCCCTTCCAATTCGATCGGGCTGATCCGCCGCCGGGGCGGTTGCTGGAAATCAAATCGCGCCCAAACCACCGCCGTTTCTAGGTGAGGGCTCACTCGCGGGGGAGGCAGGAGGAGGAGAAGAAAAGTGGGGAGAGGTAGAAGGGGGCGGAATTCTGGCTGGCGCCACGGCGTAGT
Organism: Oryza coarctata; assembly: GCA_030770085.1. Taxonomy (NCBI): domain Eukaryota; kingdom Viridiplantae; phylum Streptophyta; class Magnoliopsida; order Poales; family Poaceae; genus Oryza; species Oryza coarctata. The sequence goes on from CM061471.1 coordinate 16,787,659, forward strand.
AGAGTTGATGCGACGCTGACGCGCGCGCGAGCGGCGCGGGATCCAGGTGCAGCGTGAGTGCGTGTGGACGACGGGGAAAAAACAGAGGGGACAAGGAAGACGACGACGAGTCGAAGAAGCGGTTGCTTGCGGTGGTGCGGCTTACGATCTGGAAATCCGACGGCTGCGGTTAGCTGAGGATGTGGTGAGATGAGCAGTCGCGATCGCGAGCGGCGTTGTTAACGTGAGGTCCGTACGCTGACAAGGCGGCGAGTGGCGTTGTTGCTTGGATTGTGCTGCATGGTTAGAGTAAAAAGTATGCATTAGTAACTAGTAGAGCGACCCATTGACAAATTCTTTTTCTTTGACGTGAGACTGAGATTCGTAATTTTTCATTTAGGTAGTTTTATGTCTGGCGTACTGCGTATAACAAGAAAGAAAAAAAGGTAAAGTCCTGGCCCCTACTCATCAATTGAAAAAGAAGAGCTGGCGAAAAAGAGGGCTTAGTTTTGTAATCAAAAGGGGAAAAGTCGAAGTGAAGGTGGAAGTATACTACTGCTACTTCAGCGTGGCGGTGAAAAGTGGGACGCCGATATTCGGTGCGATTTCTTTTTTATTTATATAATTTTTAATTAAAATATTTATATCGTTTGAGAAATTTATAGATATTTACTTAACACCCTCTTTTTTTTAAAACAAAATAGTCTTCCAGATGACAGTCAAAGTGTTAAATGTCAATTAGTCCATTAACTACGGACCAACAAAACTTAGAAAATTTATAAGTGCCACTTACCAGCTTAGTTGAGAACTTTTTTTTCTACGACAGAGGTTGGGACGCGAGAGAGAGCAGGGCATGTTGTTTTTTAGTGTTCCCTTCCTACTCTAGAGTATTTTTTTCCCCATAGGGGGCTATCTAAAAGATTATTAGACCCGTCCATATGAAATGAGAGTCTAACAATTTTATTATAAGTAGCCTCTTTCCACCTTCTATTATGTTTTTACTAGATATAAAGATTTTAAATAAATCTATTTTTATTTAGAGATAAAACTATAAAAAATAAATTTAGGAGTATCATGAATTATCATATAAATATTAGAATAATACGACAACTCAGCGTTAATATTATATAATCATTATACTGTTAATTAAATTAATTAAGGGTTGAACGATTAATATATAGACATTATTTAAATAATATCAACAAAAGCATTATAGGCTTACTAAGAGATTTACACGTTATGGATTAAATATTAACGCAATATAAATAATCTGGTACGGGCGTCTACTTGAGATCATCATCCATCCATGGCTTAAAAAAATAGACTTCTTACTCTACATATATTATTTAATTATTTAATTGTTTAAGTGTATATCATCCTAGCAGGTTGTACGATGAATTCTTTATGCATATACATTGTTTTAATTTATACCTTCTTGAACTATGGAAAAAAATACATAGTTATTATAGCTAAGATGGTAATAAAATTAAAGTAAAATAAAGAGATGTAGAGCGAGCTTGTAATGAAATCGAATGTTTAAATAAACAAAATACTTTCTACCAAAAATATTATCTCTTATTAACATCATCATTTGGCAATACTTAGAACACTCTTGCCATAAAAGGTAGTACAAAATGTTGCAGCCTCCAATTTGATCATTCAGCTCATGTGTACTCATCTTTTCTCCTCGTATACTATTAATTTAATTCTGAAGGGAAAACCAATGGCCCTTAGAGAACAAATGGTTAGGAACAAATACTAGATTTTCTATATCAATCCACTACATAAAACTACATATCCTTCTATAGATCTAGCAAATAAAGTATTAGTTCAAAAAAAATATTGTGATAAAGAACAATTGAAAAATAGGGGCATATAATACATACCTAATGAAAATAGTTTAAGCATTAAAAGAATCTCTTTCTATGAATGTTAGGGTACTGAGATGTTATAAACCAGCATTGATAATCACATATGTAGAATGGATAGTCACACCAAGGTGAAATTAGCCGAGCCAAAAGATCCATTCTCCAATCCGAATCCACAGTGAAACTAGGTTTAGCAATTATTGGTCTTTGATGATATAGAAGACAGAAGATATAGGTGGTGTTAGATTTGCAAAGGTATTAGAGGGTGAAAACTTAAGGTTCATCATGCATACGAAGACTTTATATAGCATGCAAATCCTTTGGCTTTGAGGTCCCTTCATCGGAGTTGCTGGAGGTTGTCAGAGTTGCAAGAGTGCCAGTCAATTTTACCCTATAATTGATAAGGAGATAAGCCGATGAGTCAGTCAGCCGATGGGCCTATACGAACTCCTACTATCGTCTGGTCACCGATAGTCATCGGCTACGTCCGATATACTCTACTATCGGCTGGTTGCCAATAGAGACTAAAGCACACGTCCATCGGCTAGCTGATGAAGGCGTAGGCAAATGACAATGAAGGGAATAAAAGACACATCGGCTATAGAGCCGATGGCGTTTTAGAATACAATAGTCAATAAGCATTTATATGTACTCCTCCTATTAGTTGGTTACCAGTATAGCACTCGTTCATCGCCTAGAAAGCCGATGAAGGTATATGCGAATAGTAAGGAATTCGATAAATAACCAATATACTATGAATAGAATATGCGATAAATAATAGAGTGTGAGATCTGATCTTCCGAAGATATAAGACTCAGCGACTACCGTGACCGTACCGTTAAAGCCAGACTTAATAGATTGGACCAAACCAAGATAGTCTAAGGCAGAAACTAATGGCAATGAGACGGTGGATGCTAGATTGGACACACTGATAGAAGGAATGAGCGAACCCATCGGCCAGTTGAGCCAATGAGAGGAAATTACTAAAGATATATGTATATCGGCTGAGAAGTCGATACACTAGGCGTGAGGTTCAATGTGTGGATAACTCATCGGCTAGCCACTCCGATAAAACATTCGCGTAAAGACCTATCGACCTATGGCTCAATCTACTAGCGGCGGTGTAGTAGGTCGGACCTAACCGATATAAGCTTAGCTAGAACAGATACACCAAGATAGTGGTGGGACTTACCCCTTTGTCAGAGATCAAACTTAACTGATGTAGCCCCATATCGAGAGTCAGAACTCATTGGTAAAAAACTAGATGAACTAGGGTGGCAATACACCGAAATTGTATCTGATCTATGTATAATTTACAAAGTCCTAGGCGGTCTATAATTATATCCTGGAGTTACAAGTGTCCAACACTATTGAATAGAACCTCCGGACATTATTTCCTAAACATAAAAGGAAACTATCCCTAAAAAGTTAATAAAACTAATTAAACTTATCTATCTTACGAGATATATTATATAGAGATAAAGTATCATGCCATTGTTTCCATGGTTTCTCCTCAGACTCAGTTCTATTTAGATAATTTTTCATCTTTTGACTGAACCAAATCCATCCTCAATCCATCCGATCGACTCTTTCCCTGTATCAATCAGACTCTTTTCATAAACCGATCGGCCCTCCAATCATGTATGTGGGGCTTAATAAATTTTGATACAAACACATGTCCCCAATTTCAAAGTATGAGGACTCATGCTTTAAAATTATCTTCCTTATGCTCCCACAACTCTGAAATCTCCTCACCTGCTTCTTGCAATCGGCTTTCATAAGCCGATATGATCTGTATCAAATGTGCTAAGCTGTCAAACTCTCGGGAGAAAATTTTTCTTCTTATGCACCTTAATAGTCCATGGAAGGCCAGCTCTGTTAACTGTTCATCGCTTAAGTCCAAGTTGTAGCATCAGCGTCGTACATTATGGAATCTTTTAATATATTTTGAAATCGATTATTCCTTCCTCTGCTTTAACGATATCAAATATGTGAGCCGCATCTCGTGGATCCCTGCAAAGAAGTGCTTGTGAAATTGTTCTTCTAGATCGGTCCATCCTTCTATTGAACTAGGTAGCAATGATGAAAACCAATTAAAAGTCGATCCTTATAGTGACAATGGAAACAACCTAACTCTCAGAGTATCTTCTATCGATGCTTGTCCACATTGAGCCAAGAATCGGTAGATGTGTTTAACTATTGACATGTTGTCTTGCCCTAAGAACTTGGAGAAATCTAGCATCTTTGTATCGGCGTGGTAACGATACTCTATCAAACCACTCAGGATATGGAGGCAGATACATAAAATTCTCCCCATTTGGTTTTAAGCTAAACTGTTACTTCATCACTTTGAATATTTTGGCAGTCTACTCATCATCTTTATCGTGTTGCCCCTGAGCTAAATATAGCCATCAGACCAATTGAATATCAGCATCTATGGACCAATATCTACCGATGTATGAACTAGTAGCTCTTGAGTATATAAAACATTCACTCTTTTCCTTATTAAGTCCTGAAGCATACTTGTCAACCCTTCAAATTGATCATTCAACACGTGATGTATAACTTCATTAACTAGTTCTTGGACAGATTTCTATAGACTTGAAGCTACAGGTTGAGTTGGTTCATCGACCAAAATTAGTCGTGGGAATGAATTCTTTTGGATCGTATCATACAAAAGGATTGCAAGCACAATCTCTCAAAATCTTTCATAGACTGCTCTACCTACTGCCTCTGCTCTTCATTCACATCTTCTAATGCGACCAGAATGATAATATCTTCATCGGTTTCTACATCAAACAAGTACTCCTTGACATCAACCTCTTTTTCAGACATATTGATTAAAACTATGTCCCTCCAGTTGAGGAATGAAATGTTGACTTCTAATTAGGCAATTGTATCGTCCCACCGTTCAATGAGTGAAATCTTCAGTCGATAAATGGACTGACCGACGAACGACGTCTTTTGTCCTACTAGGCGTGCCAAAAATATGTTCGCGCCAAATTGGTTTTCCATGTGATGGAGGTTCGATGCGATGGTGTGCGAACACGCCGAGATCTAAGAGGTCTATTTAGTTCCAGTGCAGGTCCTTCGGCTTCAAAGTTCCTTCATCGATGTTGCTGGAGGTTGTTGCAGTTATGGGCATGCAAGTCAATTTGATGCTACAATTGATGAGATAAGCCGATGAGTTAGTTGGCTGATGGGTCGATACAAACTCCTACTATCGACTGGTTGTCAATAGTCATCGGATGCGCCGATGTACTCCTGCTATCGGTTGGTTGCCGATAAGGACTGAAGCACTCATCCATCGGTTGAAAAATCGATAAGACATAGGCAAATGATGACGAAGGAAATAAAAGACACATCGGCTATAGATCCGATGGCATATTGAAATAGAGTAGTCAATAAGCATGTATATGTACTCCTCCCATCAGCTGGTTGTTGATACAGATTATAGCGCTCGTTCATCAGCTGGCATATGTGGATAGCAAGGAATAAGATAAATGATCCATTGATTACAAAGTCGATGGAGCTCTGAATAGAATATGTGATGAATACTAGGGAGCAAGACTCGATCTTTCAAAGATACAAGACTCAACGACCACCGTGACCATACTGTTAGAGCCAGCCTTAATAGATCGGACCAAACCGAGATAGTATAAGGTGGAAACTAACGGCAATGAAATGGCGGACGCTAGATTGAACACTCAGACAAAATAAACAAGCTAACCCATCGGCTAGTTGAGCCAATAAGAGGAAATTACTAAAGAGATATATATATTGGCTTTAGCCAATATACTAGGCGTAAGGTTCAATGTATGGATAACTCATCGGCTGGCTGCTCCGATAAAATATTCATGTAAAGACCTATTAACCTACGGTTCAATCTATTATCAGTAGTATAGTAGGTTGAACCTAACTAATGCAGCATGAGACAGATGATAGTAGAGGAAGCTAGATAAGCCAATAGAACCAGCTGAACATGATGTCATGCACCCGATCGGACTAAGAGATCAGACCTAACCGATATAACCTTAGGTAGAACGGATACACCAAGAGAGTGGAAGGACTTACCCATTCGTTGAAGATTAGACTTAACCGATACAGCCCCACATCGAGAATCAGAACTCACCGGTAAAAACCAAGATGAACTAGGGGTGGCGATGCGTCGAGATTATATTTGATCTATGTGAATAATTTACAAGGTCCCGAAGGGTCTATATTTATACACTGGAGTTACAAGAGTTCAACGCGGTTATAGACAACCTCCGAACGTTATTTCCTAAACATAAAAAGAAACTACCTCTAAGATGTTAACAAAACTAATTAAAATTGTCTATCTTACAAGATATATTCTATAAAGATAAAGTAATATGTCGTGGTTTCCATGACTCCTCCTCAGACTCAATCCTATCTGGATAACTTTTTGCCTTTTAACTAAACCAAATCCATCATTAATTCATCCGATCGGCTCTTGCCCTGTATCAATCGTACTCTTTCTATAAACCAATCGGCTCTCCAATCCTATATGTGAAGCTTACTAAATTTTGGTACTAACAATATCATGTAACAAACCTAAAAACTATTTTGGGACAAAGTGGAGAGCATGCAATCCTTGTGTCGATTACCTCAATCCTTGTGTCGATGTCTTTCCTCCCTGTGTCAATGTCCTTGCTACAAAAGAACCAAGGTACGGTGTAGCAAAATCTATAAGGAGTATATTTTATTAACAACAAATGTATTTGAGCGGTGGATAGCCGAAGTTACATGTGGGTTGCGTTGCTGGCGAACGGACTCCTACTGCAACTGCCGATACAAGAGGAACCATATCAACAGCATAATAGGTGAAAGCACAGAGAACAGTGTGCATTGTGTTCATATCATGTCGAAGGTAATCATATGCTCATCCTCCATCAGCATAACCCCGACCTCCAACCATTAGGACATAGCCTCAAGCTTGTCGTTAACCTACCACGCAGTGTCGACCTATTTGAAATGACATGTGATGCATAAGAGACACGCATATTTAACTGAGATATGGAAGATTGATTAACTTACTGTGCGAAAGAAGTCCTAGTCGAGGTACCTAGGGTACACATCTTGCACACCAGCAATGTGTGGCTATGGAGCGTCAGGAGTGAACGTCACGTACCTATAAGTATAGAGCTAGTAACAACTAAGGTATGCTAGGTACAACACCTCTGTGTACAGGCACTGCTCCTCAATAACTTCTTCAATTACTAGCAACCAATCATCGACGTACTTTTAGAGACGAAGAACCCACAAAGTACTAAGGCATTTAATTGTATGCCGTCATTAACATGTGAGTGGCATATAATTTGCCATCCTGGGCAACATTCAATGAATCGGAAGGTCCTACATGTCAGTGAGAGATAGTATTGCACCCTCCATAAGGATGGCAAATTATCAAAAAAATCCCAAAGTGTTGACTACCTATCCCCACCAATTATACCTAGTTACAAACATGGTGTTAGAATGTGTAGGATGTATACAATCGTATGTTCGATTTTATATTGATACTTACTAGTGAACATCGACCGACACAGTCAGTACAACTGGTAGAGGATACAGCTAATGTAAACCAAATTGTTGCAACACGCGTTACGGATAGTATGGCTCAACAAAGATATCGAACACCATCGGCTGGGTCATCAACTAGTAGGCCTAGTCACATATGCACAAAGTCAAAAGTTGAAGGAGTACACGAGCCTACAAGGTTGTATGGTTCCTAGATGACGTCGTTTGGCTACAGCAGATCAATCCCTAGCACGAAGTCCAAGTAGGACCTTATGATCTGTAAGTAGGCTCATCGTCTTTGTGGAGCACGAGAGGAAATATCAACTAGTCATTTTTTAGGTACAAACATTGAATTAATACATTACATATCTAACAACAACATCACACTGTCTCCATTATGGGGAAATCCTCGGGCGGCCTCTATGTGTACATGTCATTGTTGTAGGTGTTGTAGTCTACCATAGATCGGTCGATCATGAACCACTCGGCTGCCCAAAGCTACAGAAGTAGTAGACAGATGGTGATTACTAAACCTATCTTCGTGCATGTGTCACAAAGACTTCGATAGGTCACCGTGAGGATAACGGATCCCTAGCTCCACTAAGGTATGCTCACGTCTTCAGCATCAGCAATCGTCTAAGCGTAATGCATAAGCGCCTTGTCCATAGCGTGGCCCACCATACTAGTGAACATCACCCAGCCAAAGAGCCATGACAGGTATACCTCGAAGGTCCATCGCACCGAGTAGTCGTTGGTCTTAGGGTGGAGCTGATCAGCCTTCATAGGGAATGTAAAAAACCTGAGAACTGTGAAAGACCCCGCAATATCGAAACCAAATACCTCGCGCACTCTAGGTATGCACGATAGTTTTCTTCCTAAAATAAGATGACACAAAGTGATGGCAATAACATGAGAACATGGCTTGTGGTACAACCTTGACTTTTGACATGAGCACAAGCAAGTTCCATCATCCTTCAGAACACACTCCTGTAAAACTCTTTTACACTACGCTTGGCCTTATCGACATACAAGATTTTGAATCTATTATGTTTTGTATCTTGAGGTATAACTCGATGATCTTATGCCTTTTTACATTTTTTCCAAGTACTTCATCATCACTGTGTTGAAGAAAATATTGTTGTTTGCCATAGAGGGCCCAGCTATTTTATACCAGTCTCTAAAACACTTGCATGTACCATACATGATAAACTCAATAATGGCAATAAGCGATAGCCCTCTTACACTACGTATCACTTAGTTGTAAAGTTCAACTAAATTGGTAGTTATTATAACAAACCTAGCACTACCATCATCATATAATAAAGCACATTTTTCCTTCGGTTCAAAATTTTCTAATTGGGATGCTAACTTCCTTCTCATAATATGATCATCACTAGGGAATAGCCCTAGAGCTTTCGAAGCCTTATTACTTATAGGTGTTGACCTTCTAAACTACTCATTTGTTTGTTTTGTTGCTAGCTCATCTAAATTCCTACAAAGCTCATTAAATTTTTTTTTTCTGTTGTGTTGGCTCCTGGTTTAGTAACACGGGAAACCACATGTGTTTCTGATACCAAATCCCTATATCACTAGTTTGGCATACACAAAATACATAGTTGGTACATCGAAGTCTACATCGACAAGTCTTACGATACTTATTATTATAAGGGTTGCCTGTGAGAGATCCAGTTAGACAAAGCATGACCTATTACAATAACAAAGACCCAAAAGATATGATAAGATAGTGGAAGCAAAGCTGAGATGGTCCACCTATGCACCATGGGTATCGGTAATCAAACCCTAAGTTACTTCCTTAGGTTCGTCCAAAATATAAGATTTTTATAGTTGTGCACAGGTTTTAAGAAAATAGATGAAAATGATTGGGGGGAGTTTGTGATTAGTTGAGTAGAAAAAAGTATGTGGAAAAAATTAAATGATGAATGGTAATGATTGGTTGAGATGCATGATAGATGATGAAGAAATTAGGATGGTGGGATTAGTTATTACAAATCAGTCATTTTATGATAACTTTATTACTAAATTTATAGTTAATAATAAATTTAGTGCTAAATCTATATTTTTTATATAAAGTTTATAGTTTTACAATGGCTATGGATTCTATAAACAGGCTTTCTGCAATTGCTGCTGAAATGGAGCAACTGAAATGAAATTCAAGACCACCGTAGATTTCTAAACTTCTTTTGATAGGTGTTAGAACAATAGTTACTTTAAGGAAAGAAGCACGCATCCGCGCTACCAGAGAGCACATGGAGGGTTTACTGGGGATGCAGCAAAGTGTTTGGTCAAAAAAAATGTAGTTTTGCAAAATTTACATAAAAAATTATCATATGCAAAAGTTTTAACTCATCTTAGTAGTCTAGATTTTGTTTTTTCTCTTAATTTAATTCAGATATTTCGAATTAGTAACAATGTACTCGCTTAATATTCTTAGTTATAGCTTTTCATGACTTATTAATTTCTAAATTTGTAATTAAGAAATAGAGTATTGAGTTATTCTTGGTTTTAAGTCTCAACTATAGCATTTTCATGATTGATTTAATATTCAAATCATTTGCTATTTATTCTCATGTTGGGACATCGATTTATTGCTTTTATTAATTTAATAATTCAGAAATAACAAATATTTTACTCAATTATAGCTTTTCTACTCATTTAACAATTCTAATATTTGGAATTAATCATTACCAATTTTATTTTTCATGGTGTAGTCTCACTTTTAGATTAAAGTAAAAATAAAAAGTCCATGGGAATTCATATGCATGCTAATTTAACCTAAATGTTTAATACGATCTAGTATCATCGCAACACGATATACCCTATCAACCGACAAATCTTTCTTATTAATACAGGAGCTTGATTAGAGTGCACAACAGATATATAGGTCATGTTTGACATAGCTTTACATCCATTATTTCTTAAAGCTAGTTATTCCTAACTCCAAAAAATCCATGGATTCTGGATTTATGATTGCATTAATAATATTTAGATATGAATCAATATTTTATTACTATTTTAGATGTAATATGGAATTCTAAATCACTTTAATTTAATTTATAAACTCCAAATCTGGTATGGATTTGTGATCTAGAGATGTGCCAAATATGTCCATATATAGACCCAGATACATATATAGATAGAGATAGATTTTGTTCTTTTGATTTAAATCATTTTGTTTCTATTTTAAATGAAATATAGAATTCTAAATAACTTTAATTTAATTTATGAACTCCAAATCCAGTATGAATCTGGTATTTAGAGATGTACCGAAAGATCCAGATATAGATATAGATGTAAATATACATATGGGCAGTTCGGCAGACGGGTCTGTGGCTGCTGCTGCCCGATGCTGCCTTGTGTCTGTGGCACTATTCTTGTTGGCTGCGGCTAGGCATCCGAACGGCACAATAGATATAGAGATATAAAGGATATAAATATATAGATAGATAGTGTAAGAAACAGCTTCCGGTCGTTTGCTATTAGAACCTCCAGCCTTCTTCTCTCAATGCTTGGCCCATACTGTCGGATCTATAGCCGCGACGAAATCCTCATCCCTAGTGTCACCAGTGCATCACACCGTCAGTCTGTCGTTGCCGCACTGGGTACGGTGATGTATACATCGCGCCCACCGGCTCGACCTCGCCGCGGTTTCCATTATTAGCCGCTCTTGCAAATGTTTAGGTAGCCACTTTTGCGTGCGGCTGTGGCTAGCTTGTACAGCCCTCGAGTAGAATTCCACATGGCCCGCTACTTCGTCCTCAACACCGGCGCCAAGATCCGGCCGGTCGGGCTCGGCACATGGCAAGCCGAGCCGGGCGTCGTCGGCAATGCCGTCTACGCCGCCGTCAAGGCGATATCGCGTTGCCCGAATTTTATTATGCTAGTTAATTTTCATGTTCTTTTGTGCTATCTGAATTTCATGCCTCTACAGGCTGGTTATCGGCACATCGACTGCGCAAAAGCCTACGCCAACGAAAAGGAGGTAAATCCATTCCTCCAAATGGTTCTCTGAATTTTCAGAGCAACCTAACTGCTGTGGATTTGCAGATTGGGGTCGCTCTCAAGAAAGTGTTCGACGAGGGCATAGTCAAGCGCGAAGATATGTTCATCACCTCCAAACTCTGGTTAATTACCTTCTTAGTTTCCTCCTTGTTCCAAAACCTCCAAACATTCTTGAATTTGGCAGGCAACAACTGTTGCAGTAATCTTGGAACATAACTGAAGAACTTGAAACTTCTTGCAGGTGCACTAACCACGCGCCGGAGGATGTCCCGGTTGCACTGGACAGCACGCTTCAGGATTTGCAGACTGACTACGTGGATCTTTACCTTGTGAGTATGCAGTGTGTGTAAGATTCATGTACCATTTCATGACAAGGTTCACTGTTTCAGTTCAGTGTCTGAGCTGAGATGCTTGCACTGTTCGTCAGATCCACTGGCCAGTCAGGATGAAGAAAGGCGCCGGCTTTGGCGGGCTAAACGTCCTCCCGTCCCGATATCCTGGCGACATAGGCAGCTATACAGTGAGACTAAGACCCCAACCCTATACAGGAGTTGGGTCTATATATATACAATCTAGTGATCCAGTGGTCTAACACCTTCATAGTCGTAGTGAGAGGAAAACGGACACAGAGACTGGATCAAAAAACTGATGAACAAAGGCATGGGGATGTCTTTGGTCATAATATCGGCGAACTGGTGCGCCGATGGTTCATGGAACACCCGAATCTATCCTAATGCGACCTTGTCACGGATAAAATGAATGTCGATTCCTATGTGCTTCGTGCGTCGATGATGAACCGGGTTGGCGGTCATGTAGACAACACTGACGTTGTCGCAGTAGACGACGATCGCAGAGTAGAGAGGTGCACAGAGCTCCTGGAGAAGCTGACGAAGCCAGCAACACTCGGCGATGGCGTAGGCGACGGCGCGATACTCGGCTTCAGCGCTAGACCGTGACACTGTAGTCTGGCATTTTAAGAACCAGGAGACTAGAGTGTCATCGAGGAAGACGCAGTAGCTAGACGTGGAGCGTCGAGAGTCAGGGCAGCCTATTCAATCCACGTCGAAGTACACGGTGAGGGAGTCGATGGGGCTAGAGCTGAGGTGCAGCCCGCTGGAGAGTGTGCCCTTAACGTCGCGAAGGATGCGCTTGAGCAGCGCGAGATGAGGTTCACATGGAGTATGTATGAAAAGTCATACTTGCTGAACGGCGTAGGTGAGGTCGGGTCGTGTGAGGGTGAGGTATTGGAGAGCACCAGTAAGACTCCGATACTGAGAGGGATCAGCGACGAGTGAGCCATCGGCAGTCGAGAGTTTGGCTTGAGTGTCGATCGAAGTATCCATGAGGTGACATTCGGCCATACCCGCACGCTGGAGAAGATCGATGGCGTACTGGCGCTGGGAAAGGAAGAGCCTGTGAGAAGAACAGGTGACGGAGATGCCAAGGAAGTGATGGAGGGGACCGAGATCGGTCATGGCAAACTCGGAGTGAAGTCGAGCTATGATCTGGTGTAGGAGGGACGTCGAGGACGCTGTAAGAACAATGTCATCGACATATAAAAGGACATAGGCGGTGGCGTTGCCGATGTGAAGAGTAAAGAGGGAGCTATCAGACACAGAGGCCACAAAGCCGATGTGCTGAAGGTAGGTAGCAAAATGCTGGTATTAGGCCCGAGGGGCTTATTTGAGGCCGTAGAGAGAGCGCTGAAGAAGGCAGACATCATCGGGATAAGAGGGGTCGACAAAGCCTGGAGGCTACTGGCCGTAGACCGTTTTCGTCAGATAACTGTGAAGAAAGATGTTCTTCACGTCAAGCTGGTGGATCAGCCAAGAGTGCGAGACAGCCAAGGTGAGAACGATCCAGATGGTGGCAGATTTGACGATGGGACTGAAAGTCTCATCGTAATCGACACTGGGGTGTTGGGCTCGAACTACCAGCGTGCCTTGTGATGGGCAAGGGAGCCATCGGCGTAGAACTTGTGCTTAAAGATCCACTTACCGGTCACAACATTGGTGCCGGGAGGACGAGAGACGAGGTGCTAGGTCTCGTTGTCCATGAGAGCCTTGTACTCATCGGCCATGGCCGCGCGCCACTAAGGATCGGCCAGGGTGAAACGAGAAGTCGTCAGAATGGGCGAGATAGAGCAGTGGACAGTGGAGAGCCCGTAGCGCTTGGTGGGGTGGAGAGACCCAGTTTGTGAGCGGGTAACCATATGAGAGGTGGAGGGGACGGGAGCCGATGGGAGTGTGGTAGGTGTGGGAAGAACTGGTTAGGGAGGAGCATCATCGGCTCGGGATCGGTGACTGTATGTGAGAGGAAATGGCAGAACTAGATCGGCCTGAGCCAACGGGGTTGGATGGGTCGATCCGTTTGGTCGGTCCGATGGAGATGGAGCAGCCGATAGGGAGGGGAAAGCCGATAGCTGAGGAGCTGATGGAGGCGGATGGGCCGATGGGTGGCTATGAGCCGATGAGGGCTAAGGAGCCAATGGGGCTGAGGTGTCCGATGGAAAGGGGGCAGGATCGGCCGAAGCCGATGAGAGTGGTTGAGCTGATAGGGGTATGATGGGAGTGACATCGGACCGAAGAGTAATGGGATGGCTGAGCAGTAAGTCTTCAGGAGCGACCGATGAGGGGACCGGTGGGGAGAACGGTGGAGGAGACTGAAAGGGCACGGTGTTGTTAAGGAGGAAGTCAAGATCGCTAAATGAGGATCTCGGATTAAGCAGACCGAAGGAAAAGCAGGTCTCATCAAAAACGACATGACGAGAGACGATGACCCGGCGGGTGGAAAGATCGAGACATCGATATCCCTTGTGAGATAAGGGATAGCAGAGGAGAATGCAGGTGGTGGAGCGGAGAGCGAGTTTTTGAGGAGCAGTGGCGATGAGATTTAGGTAGCAGAGTCACCCAAAAACGCGTAGGTGGGAGTAGTCGGGCGCCGTGCGGTAGATAAGGGTGTATGGAACGTTGTGGCGAATGGAGGAGCACGGTCGCCGATTGAGGAGGTAAGTCGTAGTGGTTAGTGCTTCTGCCCAGTAAGTTACAAGTAGGTAGGCATGAAGTAGCATTGTGCAACTTATGTTATTAAGGGTGTGAAGGAGTTGTTCGGCCTTGTCGTTCTAGGGAGAGGTGTAGGGGCAGAAGAGGCGTAAATGGATGCCCTTGAAGGTGAGAAAGATTTGAACAGTACGGTTGACAAACTCCGTAGCGTTATTGGCTTGTAGAGCTTTGATGGAAAAGTTGAACTGGTTAGAAACGTAGTTTGTAAAGTTAGTTAGGTGGGAGGCGACCTCGAATTTGCTAATGAGTGAAAAAGTCCAGTAATAGTTTGTGTAATCATCAAGTATGGAAAGATAATACTGATTACTGTAGACACTTTTAACCGAAGAAGTCCATACATCATAGTGTATAAGCTCAAACGGTCGCGAGGAACAAGATAAAGAATTAGAAAATAGCAGTCGCACATGTTTGTCAAGTTAACACGAGTGGCAAACTATGGAGCTGCTGTGGGTACACTAGATGGAGGCGCTGCAACGGAGGTTGGTGACAGCGTCGGGACCGAGGTGACCGAGGCAAAGATGCCAGAAGTTCGTGGATAGGGCAACACTAGCATGTGGAGTGGATGGTGTAGAGGTCGCCGCTACTATTGCAGTGAAAAGATCTATCGCCGGGTTGGGATATCCTTCACAGAGAACCCAGAAGCGTCAAATTCGGTTGAGCAATTATTATCTCATGTGAATTGGCGAACAGATACGAGATTGTAAATAAGGGAGGGTACAATGAGGACATTGCGAAGGGAAAGATTAGTGGTGGGTGTAGACAGAAAGGAGTCACCACGGTATTGGACAGTAAGAGAGTGGCCATTGCCGATGGTGACAAAGGGGGAGGAGGAGGGATGACAAGAGCGGAGTATACCAGTCAACGATGCCATGTGGAAGAACGCACCAGAGTCCAGCACCTAAGGGTGCTGAGGTTGGAGCGTCATCTGGTTAAGGGTGGTGACGAGGCCAACCTGGTTCTAGGACGGAACCGACTGGGTGGGTGGTGGCGGTAGCATCGGCTGAGACGGCAGGATGGGAGCCGATGCCAGGTGGGCCTGAGGATGGGCATTGAGAACCCCTGGTTGCCAGTTGATGGGGCTACGTGGCTAGGGCTGGGGTGCCTAGGAGTTGTAGTAGAGCCACGGACCCATGGGACCAACAGGCTAGGCAGGGACTGAAACAGGCCGCGATTGCATCGAACCGTGCCAGTTCTTGCCCTTGCCTTTGCCATTGCCTTTACTGGTGCCATCGGTGCAGGCTGCGTTGCCATGGTTAGGGCCATGGCCGCTAGAGCCGCGGGAGGGGGCAGCACAAGATGCTCGGTAGCCATGATCGGCTGTGGCAAGGAGAGCTGTGTGGGCCACAGTCTTCTCGTCGTTGGCCAGACGGAGTTCTTTGAGAACTAGCATGTCATGGGCTCGGACAAACAACGGAAGGGGTGTAGCATTGGCGATGTCATCGGTGGTGTTGGAGAAGCATGGGTTGAGGCCTCGTAGGAGGGCGAGGACGAGTTGGGAGTCGGCCACAGGGTGTCCGACATCCTGGAGAGCAGCAGCCTTTACTTTAAGGCGCTGGCAGTATAAGGAAACAGAAGAGTCTCCTTGTACCATGAAGTGAAACTCGTTGAGTAAGAAGATAGCGCGTGCCTGCTTGTTGTCGAGGAAGATCGGCTCGATAGCCACCTAGAAATCCTGGGCGATAGGGTCGGTGTCTTCTATGGTGAGATCGAGGACAGAGTCATAGACCGAGCCGAGTAGCTAGCTACGCACACAGCACTCGGCGATGTCCCACTGGAGTTCATCGGGTCGAGGTGGAGCGGAGCCAATAATGTGTGACCGTAGGCCGAACTTTTTACAAAGGGATTTCAAGAAGAAAACCCACTTGGAGTAGTTGGCGTTGAGGTCAAGAAAGATGGGAACGTGAGATTTCACGTTCACAGCAGCGTAGGGGGTGAGAAGATCGGCGAGGTGGTGCCCGAGGTGTGATCTGGGGCGCCGAGAGCCAGAGTAGATTCGGCGACTGGGAGAGTGCCGGAGCTAAGGGCTGACTCGGTGGCCATGACAAGAGGGGAACAAGGGCAAGAAGCCGATGGGAGTAAGAGGCCAATGGGAAGAAGCCGATGAGAAGGGAGATCGGCCGATTAGGGAAGTGATTAGCTAATGGGGAGTGAGCCGATGAGAGGGAAGGGTGGGCCAACCAGCCGATGAGGAGTGGTTGGCCGATGAAGGGTAGACAGCGGAGTAGTTGAGGGAAATGTGGGTAGCAGAGTAGGTACGTCAGAGAGTGGGTGGGACACGGATGTGCAAAAATTCACGTCCTTGGACTCACGGAGGCGAAGGAGTAGAGTGGACACAAAACCTCAGAGAGGGGCCGGACGCGAAGAAAGGAGGTTCGCGTCCGGGAGGCAGAGATTCGTGTTCGTGGACACATGGCCACGTCGAAGTGGCTTGGATGCGAGTGGAGAAGGTTTGTGTCTGGGAGCAGTTGAGCGTGTCGAAAAAACAGGAATCGAGAGAGGGTTCTAGCTGATGGAGGATGGACGGGTTCAGCCGATCGAGGACAGACGAGTCCAGTCGATGGAGACGATGAGCACAGAGATGTGCCGGCGTCAGAGGAGAAAAGATGCACGAAGCAAGAAGAAGGGCGAAGACGGGTGTGAGTCAAGATGAGAAGACGGATGGAGACCGTCGCCTTGTCGTGTGGAGGAGCAAGGGATGGGAGAGAGTGGTGGAAAAAAAAGGGAAAGGAAAAAGGTCTATGGAGAAGACGGGAAGAAGGAGCTAAGAGAAGAGAGCGAGGAGATAATACCGGGAAGAAAGTTGGCGACGGGGAGAAAACGTCGACAACGGGGAGAAAAGGTTGGCTCGCCGACGGGAGGATGCAAGCGCACCAAAAATGTCTAGACCCGCTCTGATACCATGTAAGAATGTGTACAGTGAGATTAAGACCCCAACCCTATACAGAAGAGTCGGATACAGTCTAGTGGTCCAGTAATCTAACAGCGACAATGGAAAAGCTCCACGAGTCCGGTAAGGCTCGCACCATCGGCGTCAGCAACTTCTCGAGCAAGAAGCTGGAGGACCTGCTCGGCGTCGCACGCGTGCCGCCGGCCGTCGACCAGGTGGAGTGCCACCCCGTGTGGCAGCAGACCAAGCTCCGCGGGTTCTGCACCACCGAAGGAATCCACCTCTCAGTATGTTGTTCAGCACCATAAACTACTACTCTCTCCATTCTCAAATATGTTCTCAAATATTTGACATTAACACTCACTATTTAAGCATAAACTTTGACAGCTTATCTTCTCTACTGAAGATTTTTAAACATATGAAATATGCTATATTATTAAAGTATGTAACGCATATATATAACCATACAACTTCATTTTTCATAATATAATCATTAAAAAGTGGTCTATGATTAAAGTGAGATGTCATAGTTAACTATTTCAGGTATTCAAGATGAGTACATTTACGGTGGTAGTAGAATAAGAAATGACTGTTAATTTATAATTTCTATTACTAGTAATTAATGTGTTAGTATAAATTAGATAGCATCCATTAGCTTAAAAGATATGAATGGTTTAAATTAATTCTAATATCAAGTACTGTAAAACAACTTTTTAAAAAGAGAATAATAAACCTGCGTGATGTTGAAGCTATTCTGAACCGGATATCACCCAATTTTGTACTTTTCCTTCAGTGCATTATCCTAGTGGTGTGCTAAAATCTTCTTTGTCATGTGTCACTACAGGCGTATTCGCCATTGGGCTCGCCGGGGACAGCGTCGGTGATAGCGGTGGGCAATGTGCTCGTGCACCCGGTGGTCGTCTCCACAGCGGAGAAGCTGGGCAAGACGGCGGCGCAGGTGGTTCTAAGGTGGGGGAGTCAGATGGGGCACAGCGTGCTCCCGAAGAGCACCAACGAGGAAAGGATCAAGGCGAACCTTGACATCTATGACCGGTCCATCCCGGAGGACTAGTTCGTCAAGTTCTCTGAAATCGAGCAGGCAAGGCCGGAATCAGCCTCGGCAGCAGACGTTCTATTCTTGTTGGGTTTATTTGACACGATGGTGTTGGTTCTCATGAATGGCGATTGTGATTTGCAGATGAAGCTGATCCGTGGAGAATTCTGGACTCACCCGGAAGGCGTCTACAAATCAATCGAAGAGCTTTGGGATAGCGAAATCAAATGATCGACTTGGCTGGACTGAAGTTTGCTTCTTCGTTCTTCGTGTGGGTGAAAAACTGGAAGCTGCCGTTGCAGCAAATAAAATGGGGAAATGTGAATCAATGAATGAATAAAAGGAGTGAAAGTCTACAATTTCCATTTTACAAGAACCGGAATCCAGAATCTTTATCGGCAAACTGCCAGCAATTTGGACAGTGTCCTTTCTTAAAAAAAAGGTTTATCCAGAGTTCATCATATCATTTTCGATGTAATTTGACGTCTGCTTTCTGCTGCTCACTCGCTCAGTTCCTAAGTAACCTGCGAATGTGCGATATGTTTTTTTCCTAGGTGTAAGTGTAACTTTTGTGTGGCTACTAAAGCATGCCAATTTTATAAAGTATTTTAAAGACAAATTTTATAACAAGACACTCAAAGATTACTTAATTTGATTAATGAACATAAAAAAACATCCCACGGCCAGAGGACGTCTCGCCCTGGTGCAACGCTCAGGCCGTTAAAAACTATTTCAATAAAAAACTCTAATTTTAAATTTTTGGTTTTTCATGTGTGATTAAGGATTTAAGTGTCAAGATCTCAATAAATCTTTTCCTTGAGCCCAAAACATCGTTTCAAAAATTTCAATCTAAAGTCCTAAGATTCAAATTTTAAAATTTGAATGTCTCTCTAAACCTTATACAAATTCCTAGAATAATACAATTCCTAAATCATTCTCAAAATTCCCAGCCAAAAATCTCTCTCCTTGGTCCAAAATTCAAATCTTGAATTCAAACCTCCTTTTATATCCCTCATTTTTCCTTTCTCAAATCTTACCAAAAATCCAAACATATTTTTAAAATATCGAGTTATATTCTTTAACCTTGTTCTTAACATCCCTAGAATTTTGTGAACTCAAATACCAAATTTTGAGTTAAAGTACACCTGAATCTACCAAATACGCTAAAAACAAATCAAAAAACAAAATCCCAAATGTCACTATTCACCTATGCCTTTCCTCCCTCTCTCCTCTCCAAAGCAGCTTGGACTCTCATTCCTTCTCTCCTTTCTTTTCTACCTAGCCCAGCCTAGCAGCCTCCTCTCTCTCCTCTTATCTTCCACAGCTGCTCGGCCCATCTGCATTCTACCGAGCTGACCTAATTCGTCGCTTCTCCCATGGCATAGCCCATGGCCCTCTCACCTCATGTTTGTGCCTGTCCGTGGACCTTTGAGCGAGCGCTCACCCATCTGTCCATCTCTCCAGGCCCACTCGTCAACCTCTCGCTTACTGGTGAGTTGCCATTCCTTTCTCGCTATGCGGCCATCCCCTACCTTGCCTCCCTTCCACATGCACATCATGTGCTCGATGAAATGACCGACAAAAAATATCTGGCCACCACTCACAATATCTCTCCCCCTCTGTATCCTATCCATGCCCGGCCATTCCCCCTTCCTCACCATCTGATCCACCACCCGCGTCATCACCACCTTCCACTAGTTTCACGTCATGCTTGTCGCGTCGTCTCCACGTCTACTATTGAGAAAAACTTTCAAGCCATCTAAATATTACCGCATCACTGCCCTTGTTCGTTGTCATTGAGCGTCGCCCCTCTGCCTATAAAAACCATGGCTATCTCTTCTTTCTTTTCCCATCATGGCATGCATAGCTCGACCTCACCATGCTCAACCGAGCTCAAGCACCGTAGTTCACTCCTCACCCCGCCAGTGCTAATCCCCTCCTCGGTGAGCCCTCTCTCCAATTTCTCCTTCTTTCTCTCTCCCAAGGAACTGCGCCTAGCCGTAGCCATCCAAAACCTCTCCACCTTGGGAATGGTAGCCGTTGGTGAACTCCCTCGTCACAGCTCCTAGACTCACGCCACCTGCTACACTCACACTTTGTGAGCCATCAATTTTTCGGTCGGTCTCCTTCTCCCTCGATCAAATCCGACATGGTTACCACGTCATCACCATGGGCGACCCTTGCCAATGGGGATCACCCTAGGAGGGCGAGGCCGCTATGGTCCGACTGATGCGGCCTACTTGGTCTGAAAGGCCTAAGTTCTACCATAAAGTCTACTAGCCCTCATCCTCCAAATAGGCCTCAGTCTTCTTTAGGCCAAGCCCATTGATCAGTCCAACAGGCTAAGTCTACCAACTCCTCTCCTCATCATGGAGCCAGTCCATTGTGAAATGCCCTCTTCTCTCTCACTAACTAGTGGATACTACCTATCAATAAGGAATATTTTCAAGAAAATTTATTTTTCAATTTCAATAAAATCCTTTAATCTTCTAATCTTTTATAAATCAAATCTTCCAATCCATAACTCTGATCAACCCTATTCAAGTCTGCATTTTTTTTCTAAAATTGAGATCTACCCAATTACACTATTAGTTATAAATAATATTATTTTTATTTTTAGAGTTTTGTGTGGTTTTCTCTCTTTCATGAGTAGTCAACAACAACAGAAATTAGTTCGAATGAGGAATTTCAAAGAATTTAAAGACGAAGACAAAGCTAAGTCAACCTTTGATCATATTGCTCCTAGTTTTTGAAATATTTTGTTTGCAATATTACATTGCTAGTGTGCAAGATAATTTGATCAGCATTGATTTATGTGACAAACTGATGGACCTACCTAGTAATTGTATTTTACCTATAAGTTGTTAATGACCCTTATCCCCTGTCATTTCACCTATGGTATCTTGGTAACCATGCTATCTAAGCATGGTACTAAGGATCCCACAACAATCACTTGATTATCAGTATGAGAAAAATGGATTGTGAAACATTTTAAAACCCAACACGTGGTGTCGACATATTTATGAAATAAAAAAGTGGTTTACAAAAATTAGTGATGCAAAGTAAGATGCTTTGTATTCACATCGATTTCATAAGAAATTGCACTAATAGTATAGTGTGACCGCACTGATGTTATTAGACGTCTCTAGCCAAGTAATTAGCCAAAACATGGTAACCTCACATGCCTATAGATGTGAAACGCCAAGATAAGGTGTTTAGGATATCTCTAGGTTCCTAAGTCGAGCAAAGATAATGTTGCTTGTCAAGTACTTGGCCAAAGTATTTGGGGTTATTGATAATCAAAGTTGAATGCTTGATCGAGATTGATTTGACCCATCTATTGGGCATAAGGTACCCTAGGATGACTTTAGAAATGTCTTGTCACGAATCTTCCCCATCGATGAATGCGGAAAGTTAGCTCACATCATTTGGATAAAGCGTGTACTCTATAGAGGTTATAAAATTGTTCGAACAGTTATACCCATAGGCGAATATGATGTGATTTCTCTTATGTAGATTTGTTTACCAATGCTTTAAAAAATGGTTTATGAGAATGAAAACCGTTACCAAAATTAAGCAAGTAAGCTAATGAATGACTATTACATGGTCTAAAATGATCATATGTGGATCAAGATATCGAATAACATCATATATTAGGCTTTTCAAGGGAAGCAATATGAGGTGGAAATTATGGACGATTCTAAGAACTAAAGAAATGAGATATGATATGGGCATATGCCTGATGGATAAGAAAATTGAAAAGAAATTAATAGATAAGAAATAAGTTGAAAACTACCTAAAGGCGGCAGACTGAGCTAGTGTCTTGATTAGGCAACCAGTAGAGCAATAAACTTTACCAGTAATTTTAATCAACTAAAATTTAGTCTCTTAAGTTGTTGCAAAACAATTTGTGGACAATTGCCTCTTTTCAACCACATGTCAAATAACCTATACTTATATTTTAAAAATGTTTTTAAAAGTTTGCAAAATAAACCTAACCCCCTATTGAAGCCTACATACTCATGGCTTGCTAAATATGTATGTACTTAATAGTTGTTTTTCTCCTTACCTAGATAAAGTAAAAGTGAAGTTGAAGATTATGGTTTCTTTTCTAATCCCAAGCCATTGCTTGAGGATCAGGTTTTAGCTATACTAAGTTTCACTGCTGCTTATCTACTTGTCGGTTATACTCTTATAGTTGCTCTGAAAATATGACATTATAAAAGGTATAGTATATTTATATTATAATTAGTGATAATAATACATATCTATTGGCCACGAGTATCAGCATTGTGTCCTGAAACTGGTATGGCATCGTGGTTTCGCGAAAGTTGGTTCACACCAATTTCCTATTACACACCCTCTTTGGTGTAAGTAATGGTGTCAAAACTAGTGTGACAACTAGTAATTTGTTTAACAACACCACGGCTATTATTTTATTATTTCTAACCTAATTAGGGAGATAAATCATGTTAAAATGATAAATTTATCTCTCGGCCTATTATATATTACTCATTTTGGTTGAACTAGACTAAACCAGAATCCGTAAAGTACACATAGTGGCGAGCATAATATTTTAAGATTGTGTATTCCTAATCAAAATGTGAAAGGGTTTTTTTTACAACATCTTTTTCGACCTCTTAGGTTGAATACGTATTGCATATTGCATATTGTTTTTATTAAAAAATTAGGATATACATTTAAATACCCTAAATGTAGCTGAATTTACCCGCTAGCACTAGGCAATGAACACAAGTACATTTTTTAATTTTTAAAAATTTTATTTTTTTCTAAATTTTTAAATTACACATTATGCAACACTTAATCTACTATTATCCCAAATATATTGCTACTTTACAACATATTCATTCTTCACTCTTACACTAAAGCTTGACTTAAGGAACATTTTTTTCCTTCTAAAATTATCTCTCCAATTAGAAATAATAAAATAATATTTATGATGTCCTCTAATAAATTACTAAGCCGTGGTATTGTTGTGATGTCCACAGCAAATTGTAAAGAAATTTAAGTATTCTGTAATAAAATTTAACTTTTTTAAAACATATACAAAATGTACAAAATTTCACCTCGAGGAATCCCCGCCGGCAGCAGGTCAGCATTCCTCCCCTTGCCTCCTGTTCGCCATTCTGATCTGAGCTCTCACCATCTACTGCGGCGCCAGCTAACCAGGCCCCTCACCTGCCGGGACAGGACATCGCCGGGCAGTGTCCAGCGGCGCGCGGACCCCGCACCGACAGCACAACCTGCCCGCCACCGCCTTTGAACAAGTGAAGGCGAGCTCATTGGAGAAGAAGCACGAGCAGTGTTACAAATGTCATCTGATGGCATAAGTTTTAAAATAATAGATAACTTGGCCGCTGCATCTCTGATGGCATTGGACATGAGTTTGCAATATAAGTAGCATATTTGGGACAAGTAAAATTTCAGCCACATGTTTGTGAGCGAAGAAAGATCCAGGGCATATAAGAGGTTTTCTCTCTTTCTTTAAGTTCACGGGGGCAAGACGCCCCACTTGAATGCAATATAGTATTAATATAAATCCCTCGAAGGGGAAAACATAAGTACATAATTAGATAACATGAGAAGAGTTTTGAAGAGCAGAAGCAAAAGTGTTCTTCCAACTAGCGGTTACATCCCGATCTGTAGATTTGAATCTATGTGACCAAAGATTAGAATCCTCATAGCATTCCTCTAGGAGCCTTGATGTCAGACGGAGTTTGGCTGATGAAGACGATACCATTTCTATGATTCCAAATTCTCCAAAAGCATAGAAGAAAAAAATAACCCTTCGTACTGCCTCTCCGATATTGTCGGTGGTGCTCGCAGGGTCCCTATCAGCTTGACGTAGACAATATTTGGCTGGATTCCTATCTGGGACCAGAATTCTGCTGCTATTTGACAGTGAAAGAACAAATGTTCAGCTGTTTTCCTGGTGGCTTTTGCAGATCTCGCACGTGCTTGAGTCTATTATGTTCTTCTACAAATTCGCCCGTGTTGGCAATCAGTCTTTTGCAAGGAGCCATCCAAAGAACTGGACTCTCGCGGGGGGTGGGGGCATAATGTACAATGAGTTTTAAATGCTGCCAGTAAGTAGTTAGTCAGCATCTTGAAACTTGTGTTGGAAGGCTTTTTGAAATATAAATTGACCTGACTCACCCTCAAAATAAATGACTTGAGCTATCATGCTTGCCTTCTCTTTGAAAGTTCACTTGCCAAGAGGCGATTTCTCTATTTCAAATTGCATTACCTTCGTCAGATGCAGGTTGCTCTAAGTCTCATCTAGGGTGATCAATTATGTAATATTAAATGGATTCTGGAAGCTTTTATTTTAGTAAATACTGTAGGTTCAGGCATCCAGCCAAACATAGCTGCATAGGAGTAGACTACTGGTGATCACTGGACTCATTTCAACCGCTGCATACCTTGGCCACCTGCCATTAGTGCTCAGATCTTCTTGCTTAGACACCAGGTGAGCCCAAGTCCGCTCTCTTATGGATTCCATCCACACAAGAAGAGGAAACTGGGGTAACCAAGGACAGTTTGATCTTTGGAGAGTGAATATGGCTGAATCCTTTGTCCTAAACACCACCGCGGCGATCCCATCAGTCGGTCTCGGCACCTGGCAAATTTCACCAGGTGCTGTTCAAGATGCCATCCGTGCTGTTTTCCAGGTCTTTTCATTTCTTCCTGATGATTAATAATCAATAGGCGATAGTCTTATTCTCTTCTATTTCTTTGTTACTCATCCTGCACTCACCTGCATATAACAATCCTGTCGATCAACTGGATTTTTCTGTTCATTCATTTGCTCATTTAGCCAAAAAAAAAGGTTAATTAATACCTGAAATGATGAACATTTTTCATCTTTTTTTGAAGAAAATATGAACAGTTCTCATCTGGTCCTTCCTTCTGTTTGGATGTAAATTTTATCTTTTTATACTGATGCAGGTTGGGTATCGTCATATTGACTGTTCTCCACAGTATGGTAATCAGAAAGAGGTAAGTTGCTCCTGAAACCTTCGTGCTTATATTTTGTATTAAGCTTATACTGAAATGCAAAGATATCTGAAATATGTAGCAACTTTATATTTCTTATACACCGTTTGTGGTTGATTCCAATAATAGTTTTAGCAAATGTTGCATCATGAATGACAAAGTAATATTACACGGTGTCAGAGCCTTGCAGTTTAAGGCTTTAAGTGTGGTTCAACTACATTTCTTCACTGTCAAATACTCATCTCTCTAGAGTTAAAAGTAGGTAAAAGTTGTGTCCTCTTTTGCAGGTTGGTTTGGTTCTGAAGAAATTATTTGACGAAGGTGTGGTTAAGCGTGAAGACTTATTCATCACATCTAAACTGTGGTGGGTTGTAAAATTATACCTTTCCTACCGCATAATTTTTTTATATAAAATGATTAATGAAGTCAGTTCACTGTAAAAAAATGTTCCAAAATTTTCAGGTGCACACATCATGCTCCAGAAGATGTGCCAGAGGTGATAAATACCACACTAAAGGATCTGCAGCTTGATTACTTAGATTTGTACCTAGTAAATATCCTACTTGCTTAAACTCCTTGTAAAAAGAAAAATATTCAGTTAAATAGTATTTGCATTTGCACCATGGGTTCTTCTTACTTCGTAACAGAAACTCCTAATCCATTGATTGTTCAATCTGTCCTACAATTTATCACGTAACAGGTCCACGGTCCAGTTCGTGCCAAGAAAGGTACTATATTGAGTGTGGAAAATTACCTCAAGCTTGATATCCCAGCTACATAGCAAGCAATGGAGAAGTTGTATTTTTCAGGCAAAGCTGGTGCCATTGGCGTGAGCAATTTGTCATGCAAGAAGCTAGAGGACTTGCTCAATGTTGCTCGCGTGCCTCCAGCTGTCAACCAGGTGGAGTGCCATCCTGTTTGGCAGCAAGGCAATCTCCGGAAGCTTTGCCAATCCAATGGCGTTCATCTTTCTGTAAGTTTGAACTAGATGTTCATCTCACTATTTGCTTTCCATTTCTTTCACTTTGGTCAGCATGTCAATCGTTTACTTCGTTCTGAATAAATTCTGTTTCGCACTTCTTGCAGGCATATGCACCATTAGGTTCCACCCGGATCACCAGGGAACGATGGACCAAACGTTCTGAGCCACCGGACTGTTATTTTCATTGCCGAGAAGTTGCAGAAAACTCCTGCTCAGGTTGCTTTTTGCTGGGGTATTCAGATGGGACAGAGCGTGCTCCCAAAGAGCGACAACGAGGTGTGGACAAGGGAGAACATTGACATATTTGATTGGTGCATCCCTGAAGAACTGATGGCAAAATTATCCGAGATTCAACAGGCATGGCTCCATATTTTGGCAAATTACTTGCGGGAAGCCTGATACTTAAAAGATTTTACTGAGCTGACGTCCTGTTTTCAACATGCAGATTAGGCTTTTCAAGTTCGAGTCTTTGACCCATCCGACGAGCTTTTACAAGTCACTGGAGGATTTCTGGGACGGCGAGATCTGAAACCAGCGGCCAAGTTAGCATCTCAGTTCCCCAGTTCAGTTGCTCGTGGCGTTTCAAACCAGTTCACTGTGATACCGTCTTTAGATGCTTCGAACCAAATGTATCCAGGACAGGGATGAACACTTTGTGATGGATCGTTTTGTTAGCTGCCCAACAACTGTCTTGAGTTCGTCGATTTCTAGCACGCTCATTGTTCAGTCTAAATCGCCTGATTCTGCCTTTGTTGGAAAATCAGGAAAGAGAAGAACCGTGAGAACTGAGAAGCAACCATCAAGCAAGCAGGCCGTGCAAGAGAGATTTGGCGCCAGCCGTGCGGCGGCGTAGCGCGCAGCGAGTGTAGTACACCTTCCTCACCAAGGGAGATGGGGGGTGGTCGGCAGATGGCAGGAGGCCGGGGTCCGGCGCGATGACGCCGCAACGGCATCAGCGAGCGGGGCCACCGAGCCGCGGCGCAGCAGCGGGGTGGGAGGAGGTGAAGAATCTGACCTGGGCGCTTGGGCTCCATAGATACGGAGGAGTAGAGCGGCCGCGCGGTGCCGGCGGAGATCCTTGCCCCGCCGCCGCCGGCACCGGTGGCGCCGGGATCCTCTGCCCGCGGATTGGATCGTGCGTGGGCGTGTGGCCTAACAAACATGGCCCCTCACGGCATCCACAACACCGTTCCAGCCTAACCATCACGGCCCACATGTCAGCCGCAATCCCGTTCTAGCCCAACAACTATAGGCCGCGCCTATACCGTTCCCGCCCAACATGGATGGGCCTAACGTCAGCCGCTATCCCGTCCTGCCTAATCAAATCAATGATATGGCTGCTTAGCTTCGGGCCGGAAGCTTGAAGGCGAATAGCCCGTGATACCGGGGGCCCATAATGACGCATCCTCCATCGTGGTTGCTACCGAACGGAATCCAACGGTCCAGAAGCGTCGGCACCTTCAGCTCGACGGAAATGGGGGAAGGCCTGAGAAAACCCTCGCAAAACCTTGCTGCGTCCATGGCCGTCTCCTCTACCCTACGCCGAGCTCACCCCTCCTGGCGGCCGCCGCGCGCGGCCTCCTCTCCACCTGGAGCGTCGGATCCGCCGGCCGCTTTCTTCATCCGCGGCAGCATGTCCACCGGCATGGCGCCGCGTCTGCGTCGCCTTTCTCTTCGCTGTCCAGTCCTCAGGCGAGCGCCGCCGCCGACGCCCACCTCCTCCGGGTCATAAAAATGGAGATCTCCTACGCCCAGAAAGATTGCAAGAACCGCAACTGGGTATTTACTCATCTCCATCACTAATGCCTTCCGTTTTGTGGACAAATCTCAACTGGGTATTTACTCATCTCCCTCTCTAATGCTTTCCTTTTTGTGGACAAAAGGCTGAAAGAGAACATCTGCAATTAATTTCGTCATCTTTAGAGTTTGGACGCGGCTTGAATTGTGCTCCTGGCTAAATTTTGTTTCTTTTGCAATTTGAGCTTAGACTTTGAAAGGAATAGTGTACATGGCAATCTATATCAGACAGGAAGCATACTGTAAACGATTTCTGGGATGCTGAAAGATACCATCCTTTTTAATATGGAATTGTAATGTTTGTTTATGTTCTGCCAGTCAAAGGAATTAGGTGACTTTTGAAATCCAAGATAAGGATGGTACCAACAGGATGAAGCCTAAGAGAAGTGACCATAAAGAACAAATTGAAGTGGAAGTGTTCTTGCCAAGCCCTGTCAATGAAGCTGAGGAAAATGCCGAGCCAGAGGATCAGGGTGAAGATGGCAAACACAGAACTGACACTGGCAATGGTGTCCCGGCCCAGTACTGTATCCCTTTGATGGTGAGGATTCGCAAAGAAGCGGCCTCATACTTGAAAATCAGCTGTAGCTCTTACCCTGATGAACTCATCATTGAAAGCTTGTCATTTGAACCGAAAAATGAATCTGGTGATTTGGCAAGTCTAGAAGCTAAGTTGAGGCGATCATCAACCCTTGTTCCGTTTTACTATGATGTTTCGTCATGTTTGTTATAGTTTTACTGAACATGGATATCACTCTCTTGCAGTAATCTTCCTGTGGAATTTCAGAAGGCATTGTATTCCTACTAGAAAAGTAGGGGCATTTCAACAGATATTACCGATATCTTGCATGCGTACATGATAAACAAACAGTGCCTTGAATACCTGTCTTGGCTGAGAAAAGTGAAGAGTTTGATTAAAAATTGAATAAGAGCGAGGATATAATCTTCATCTTGTATTTTACGAAGTTTGGACATGTTTGTTTTTGAACCTTTTGCCATTAACTATGAGTAATTACCAGTGTTATGGTCACAAAGTTCGAAACGGAGTACGCTACTTATAAGAGGGTTTTACAAAATCGAGACAAAAAGGTCCCACTTTTTCAGAACGGAGAAGACGTTCCTGGTCGAGAAACTTTGCCTTCACCTCATTTCCTGGAACTATGGGAGCAATTCTTGCTAGAGCATGACATTTGGAAATGCCTTTTCTTTTGTGCAAATTCTGTTTTAACCGGGTGAAGATATACCCAAAGAGAACTAAAAAATTCAAAAACAAGTTTATCTTTACCAATTTTGATTAGCAGCAATGACCAGTTTTGTAGCCTTTTGCTAACTGTGACCAAGGAGGCGTTGTTGCTAATCTGCTACAAACGTAGCTCTATTCGAGCTGTAGCTTTACATTCTCACGTCACATTTGATCATGGGATCTATGCCGATTATGCAATTCACTACAAGGATTTCTTATATGATATGTAAGTTTTTATCGTTCTGCTCCAGTCCTAGCAAAATAGTGTTAATCACTCAAGGATCTTACAGGAATGTTTAGAATTGAGCACAATTCAGTCCAGAATCATGAATTTCGTGCGCAGGTTGGAAACAAACTTTACAATAGCTAGAAGAAATCCGATCACACCACACTGATGACTTTCAGTTTTCGTATCCAAATGATGAGTGAGGTTCACGAAAAACAAGTATTTGAAAACCACATGTGATGTACCCAAACACTGATATAATGTGTACCTCATTGACTATAGCAGGTTATAACATGAAAATTGAAAATTGCTGCTACAGAGTCACGAATTGTTCAAACTAAAAAAAGGTGTCAATCACTCAACCATGAGCAGAAACACGCTATTTGTCAAAATAGTTATTGCATGCAAATTTAGATGACAAACTCAGCAATTCCAATTTGAAAAATACAGTGAAACTCTTAAAAAATAACAAAACACAAGGTCTATCAATTAGTGTCAATATGTATGTCAAGTAAAACTAGTCCGCTTGGTCCTCAAAAGGATGCTCGCCCAAACAGAATGATGGGAGCAGACAAAACGTCAACCTCACCTGTCAAAAGCAAAATATAATGTATTAGAATACTTTGACCCAATTTGATAATGAACAATGGTTAAATGGTATGATAAGTAAGACTCCTCAATAACATTCATAAAGGTGTGGTCCATGGACTCTTGGGAAGGGTGTGGTGCTATGGTACCTAGTCGCTAAAAGGTAAATGGAGAGGCAGACCTGAGCAACACTAAAAAGACGATCTCAGGCGAAAAAGAAAACTTTGATGAACAGTGCCAGAGCAAACTGCAGCACTGCAGCACTAGCAATCAAAACCATCATATCAGCTCCTTCAGTGCATTCCTTCAAGTTTAAGGAGATGAACCAAGATGAAGCACCACCAACAAGGATTATGATGACCCACCGAAGAAATTCCACAGGAATAAGTAACAGTACCTGAAGCAAAGAAAAATAGTGCCTGCATTAGACATAGCAGCATTGAGCAGGAGCAGGAAGTGCAATCCCAAATGCTGATAACATCATGGATTATTTTCACTAACAGTTATTCCCAAGACTAGATCTCCGAATCATTATATCTATTTGCATCAAAGAAATAGAGACAAAGGAAATAGATTGTAGTGAATACTTACAGATCCTGGGATAAAGATAAACAGAGAGTATCCCCACGTGCACCAAAACCGAACAAGACTTGGGCGTGATCCAAAATACTGAAACAGGAAAAAGAATATAGCAGGCACTACAGCAGCATAGCCATACATGACCGATGCTGCCCAATTGAAATAGCCAACATCAAAGTTCCATATGTTCAGATCTGTTTTCCTTTGCATCAGATAAGTGGCAAAGTTTCCAAATGCAGCTAGCATGAATATCAGTGTTGTTGTGATCCATAAGGGCCCATACCTGCAGATAGCAGAATGATTTATCGCATATGAATATGTTGGCTCCAGGTATCAAAATTATTACAATGCAGAAGTGTACATGATTTACTACAAAATGCACCAATAAAATATGGGGTCAAAAGACCCTTCACAAAAATTGCCTTTCCTTCTCCCCCTTAAAATCATGCTTCTAGTCCTAGATAAATAATCCCAATTATTGCTGCATATACTTTACCACTGTTACAACATACTTTTGTAAACATACAGCAGTTCACCTAAACAAATGCCTATCTCACACTGAAACTGCTTCAAAACATATTTGTGGCTTGTTATATGCAACTTAAAACATCACTTGTGAATTAACAACACATTATATAATGTAGACAAACTATTTTACGACCCTTCGTTATAATTGTATCCTATCATGAAACCATTCATTATAAATTATGACATCAATACCATCAGGTACTTACAGGTCCAATTTTTTTAAACGTGAACAGTGACCACAGATTGGTAATAGCCTAATAGGAGATACTTACATGTCAGGATTAGCATCAATCTTCCTGAAAAACCCATCCATTGGATAAACCGAACTGATGAGCCTGTCAACTACAACATCGGTATCAACATTGAAATATGGAGCATAAGATGCAACATTGAAGTATCCTTTCCAGTTTGTTTGAGTTTCTACATCTCCATCTGCAAAAGTAAGGAGCAACACACAGTAAAAGATAATCAGTATCATGCCATCTTAGATCCAGCTTTGAGTAAAGGACAATCACTGCACCAGCTTTGAGTAAAGTACATCATTGCACTACCTGAAACAAAAATATTGTCAGGGATCAAAGTTGAATATATAATGAAAAAGAAGGTGTGGCTCTTGCTTCAGTTGTAAATGGTTAGAATACTATTATCATATTGTTTTCTGAGGATCTGGACATTTTGTTCGGTGTGAAAAAGGCCGCACTCCATACAACAGCCACCTAAAGACAAATAACTCAAGCAAAGGGTGCTCTGAGGTTCTTGGCTATCTACAAGATAAGAAATCGCACTGCAAGATTTATTTCTATGGAACTACAAATATTCAATCAACAAAATAGTTGATGTTTTGTGAGCTTTACTCTTAAGTATTTTTTGCACATGAACCTTAAAAGATAGTATCAAAGCAGTACCAGGGTAATACTTTGCGGTCATATTTGGGTGGAAATTCTATTTCTTAATGCACTTGGCCTTCTCTGGCGTACATTTGTAAAAAAATATTCAGGAGGAAAATCATGGGATGCACTTCATTCAAAATGAAATCATGCGATGCATTTCATTACTAAGCTAAGCACACCAAAAGTATTTCTTCCAGAGTGCATATGTGCTCTTAAACCCATCATTTCCATTTTAACATCGAAATGTTAAGCCTTAGACTGTTATATACTCTTGGGACTTGGCATTCAAATATAATCCCATAAGCAAGTATACCACAAAACTACCCATTGCACCAAAAGAATACCCGCTAATCAGATAGTGTTGTATCGAGAGCTGGATCCAACAGAATACTTTGAAGAACCTAATACAGGATGTGCTGATGCTTTAACACGGCGACCTGTTGTTACCTGGAGGGGTCCCTGGAGGCTGATACCCTCCTCCTCCACCAGTAGCACCAAGAGCAGGAGGAAACTGTTGCAAACGCGAGGTGCCAACTGCATTTCCAACCGAAACCTAATCAGCAATCAGTGACAATCGCAATAGCACTAACCTGAAACTCAACACACACGCGAGGGGAGCAGGGTTGCTACCTTCGGCGATGGGTGCGGGCTTCCCCTCCTCGGGTGTCACGGCCTGCAGAAACCATCACCCAATCACACCAAAACATCACACGAAAACGAGACACGCGAAGCGGATAGGGGAAGAGGGAGGGGGGATCGGTTACGGGGACGGAGCCGAGGAGGTGGATGGTGGGGTTGTTGGCGTAGCCCTCGTCCATGGCCGCGCTCTCAGCAGCCGCGCATCGCCGAGTCGCGAGCCGGGGATGAGATCGGAGGATTGGGAGGGGAAAGAGGGGAACTCTGCCGTGGGGAAGTCGTCGTCGTACGTCCTTGGTTTTGCTTCGAGAGGAAGGTGGTGTCACGAGGCTGGTTAGATTTGGTAGCCCGTTGCACAAAAACGTTGGCCCACTATCGGCCCTGATTCCTCCATTGTACCAAGGAAAAAGTCCACTTACCTTCCTCAACCACTATCTCACTCTTAATTTTTCTTCGTCAACCATAAAACCGATATAACACATCTATCAACTATTAATACCGATTTATTTTACCTTTCTGAGCAATTTTAACATGGTTTTGTCTGATGTGGCATATAGATGGCTTATAGTGACAATCCAATTACGTGGTATTTCACTAACAGTCTAATCAACAGTAATAATTTTAAAAATAATGGAGCTAACACATTTTTAACTTTCTCTCTACTTCTTTCTCCTTCACCGGAGACCATTAGCCACCACCCCTTGTCAAGCTTATTGCCATCCTGTCACCCCTGTGGCTATTGGCAGCGGCAATGGGTCACACATATCTGCACAAAGGTTCAACTTGTGGTCCTCGTGTCTCCTCTAGACACCATCTTCAAGCTCCTCACAATGCTCCTACACGGCCAATGTTACCATAGAGCTAGAGGTAGGGCGACAGTGGCTTTGCTTTGTTTAGGCCACTATCATGGTGCCACATCACCGTTCTTGCCCTCCTAGGGGCATTGTCGTTGCCAAGAAGTCGTACTTCGGTGGAGATTCAATAATAGAAGAGGAATTCCATTCTACGGTGGCTATGGACCTTGACATACCCGTAGCATGAAAACCCACGCACAGCAATCTCGAGCTCCTTATCGGCTATATAGCTTTTTGGTGGAAAGCTCCCGAGAGAAAGGGCACAGCTAACAGCATCGCCCCCATGTCTATCTCTAGCTTAAGTAATGGTGACTACTTCACCACTACTATATACCTATCAATGGCATCATAACTCATCCTATTTTATATGCATCGGAAGTGGTATCTTACATCAAGTTTACACCCGTGCCACCAAACACTGTCACACCGAGCAACAGCAACTGGCCATTCACAATTGAACTCTTTCCTAACTCGATGATGGTGAACATGAGCTCATCATCCCGAATCCCTTAGCACTCCTCCTTTGAAGCTCAATGACTACAGTGCTGAATTAAAGAGGAATGGGACACAGAGAGAAGATGACATATGGGCCATTGTTTTTTTAATGATGTCCAGACGACAGGATGCCACGTGTACACGTTGACCGGTCAACAGACCAGGTTATCTGGTTTTACAGGGGAAATATAAATCAGGCAATAGTTTAGGGAGGTATTATAGACTTTTTCTTGTACCAACCACGTTGTGGGATAGCCAATCAAGCAAGGCCTTTGGATGGGCCGAGGCCTATCGACGGGTAGGATTTTGATTTTGTGAGCTAAAATTCTGTCTCACGTATATGGATGAGCCGGAATTTCAGCTTATCTCTACTCTCTACTACTTAATAAAAAAAATCTAAGCACTCTTGGTTGGTTCGTCCGTCCCCGCCATCGAGTCAGTTTCGTATCCGGCTATCACACGAAGACATGCACGCACGTATGCGAGGGGGAGCCTGGCTTCTCCCAGGGCCGCCTCGGACTTCAGCCCATCACCCCCACCTGGGCTGGTCGTGCCACATCTGGGCCTGGTGGGCGTACTGCCCCAAGCCATGTAGTTCTTATCTCTCAGCTTGTATAATGCAATAAACAATCTTTTACGGGAACAGTACTCCGAGCAGTACGCCAGTACCCTAAGCTGAAATGTTGTCCCCTGTGATTTCAAAAATGGATCTCTTCTCCCCTTATCTTTACACTTTTATAAATATTTTCATTTCAATTTTTTGGCGCTCATGTAATTATAAATCCATTACATCAATCCTTCCACAGTTCACTCTTCCTTTTGTTGATAAACTTGACTTTAAGCCTTCTACATATTAATAGAAATAGAAATAAATTCTTCGTGACCTAAAAGTTTGACAAAATCTTATCCAAAGCATCAAGCGTTTATGAATGGAGGGAGAAATTTTGTTTGAAGCTATCTTTACCTATTGCAACACTCAAATATTTTGCTAGTACAAAACAAATATGATATTATACCATGAACTTGGTGGTAAGATATTCTCACTACGCTAGGACACGCCACCTAGTCCAGAGGCTAAACTTCGATGGGTTTGGCTCTCATCGTGACTAAATGGTCACTGATGACTTAAAGGTACATAGATAAAGGTCAATCAAAGAAAATTATATCTATTACGAACCATGGTATATCCAGCTTTGATATAACATAACCACCTATCATCGAGTCAACTCTAATGGGCTATAGTAAAAACCCGTTAGAGATAACTAAATCATCTTTTAATAGGATATGTTATGATCCATCAAAGATGATTGATCTTTGATAGGTCTTTAATATAACCTATCAGTGGTAGTGGTCATATGTAATGGCTTTCTCTTAAAATTCTTAAAATTTGACAGTGCTGTGAATATTTCAAAAATAATAATTTGCTTATTGGCTAGTCTTATGAATTACTAGCCATATTCTCTTAAAAACAAATAGCAGGTCCTAGACCTAGACCCCCATTTCTCTTCGGCCAAATTCACACATCCAATTCACATTCATAATTCATATATCCAATTCACTTCCACAGTTCACATATCCTTTTCATATCCATAATTAAATATGAATCAACAAATATACATTTCTCATATATATTCAAATGCATGTACATACACATATATTTGTCAAGTCTTTGGATACTTGGAGTTGCAAATTTACTAAAAAATATATACTTTCCATCCATACGTATCCGTGTGAAGGATTGCAATAAACAATATGTCATTTTATTAAATTAGAAAGAAGAATTAAATATTATATTATACATGCATAAAGGAGCGATTGTATGATATAATTTTGATTAGCATGAATACACCTATTCCACAATACATATATACTTAATTAACTCAAGGACGAAAAGAGGAAACTTGTAGTTGAATATAACAAGAACTTTAAATTAAGCTACTTATGTCATACTTGCTTTTTATACTTTTAGTAGTTAATAACATCTTACTTTGACCACTTAATTATTTTTCATAAATAAAAAAAAGTTATATAAAGTGAGACTAGTGTCAAACTATATATTTCTATCGACTGAAGAGAGTAGTTTTTTTATAAAATTCTAATTAGGGTCAAATTTTATAGAAATCTAAAACTAAAGCATTTGCTTAAACCTAGTATATGCAAATCACACATTAAAATTCTAACTAGCGAATTAAGCTTAAGAGGCTAGGCCGGTGTACCTCGAGGAGTGCGGACCGATGACAATGGAGCTTGGGGAGGCCAAGGCCGGTGGAGCTCGGGTCACACGAGTTGACGTCAATGGAGCTCAGGGTGGTGTTGGTGGTGACGATAGCGATCAAGTGGTGTGACGCCAGGGATGGTAGAGATCGGGAAGGTCAGGGTTGGTGGAGCTCGAGCCTGTGAGTCAGCGTTGATGGAGCTCAAGCGACGCTGGTGGTGGTGATGGCGGTCAGGTGGCACAGCATCGGGGACAGTGGAGCTCGGGGAAGGTGGGGCTAGGGACAGTGGAGCATAGGATGACAGTGATGGAGCTTGAGATTGCGATGGCAGTGGATGTGGACGGGACGATATGAATGTGTTGTGACTTAGGGTTGAAGCCATAAGTCACTACATTCAAGCTAGTTAAACTAACCTCTGACAGGTTTGTATCTATAGCCTGTCACAGGTAACTTATTTATGATGGATCTATAGCTACGACTTGTCATAGGTTAGTTTACCTATGATGGGTTTGTATCTACAACTCATCATAGGTCAGTTTGATCGGCTTGTACCAAAGTCGCCACACATCCATATCATTTACAGTATATAATTTAAAAATTATTTAAATTATAGTCTTAAGCCATTTATCAACTAGACATAAATCATTCACAAGCACATAATAATATTTTTTAAAATGACATGCATTTATCACAATATTTTTAAATGCATTTTTAAAGGACATGTTTATACATGAATACATTTCATATGTTTATATTTTTTAGTACTCAATCAAACATCATAGTCACTTTGACATAGATATCATCAATAAAAATGAGTACATCTCATATGCTTATATTACATAAGAATGCCATCTTTATGGTCAGAACGTGCATACTTGTTACCATCACCTTGTTGCACTTCTTCAAGTGAAGCTTATTGGCCAGCACTATAGACGTACTTGTTGTAATATTCCTTGTCTATAACATCATTGATCCGAATAATTCTTGTTTTACCCTCATGAACTATATGAAACCTCCTATTTATCAGATATTATATAGAAAACTTGGACAACCTGTTTGGCTAAAACAAATTGCATATACTTGTATCCATTGGACTGTAGATTTACAAGTGTGAATCCCTTTGAATCCACCTTAACACCCTTTAGTTCAACCCACCTCACTAAAACAATGCCACTTTAAATTTCACATAGCTTAGCTCCCATATTTCCTCTATGCGACCATCCCCTTTTCTATCTATTACATGCCAACGAACCAACTTAGTTTTTCTGGAATTGGAAAATATTCACTTGATGTGGTCGGCAATATAGAGATACACATAACCATTGTGGGACCACCCTCTTAGACTTCTGCCCCTCAAGACTACTCTTATTTCACCTGTATCGAGAAGTTTTGTATTTTGGATGTGCATCCAAGTTGGCATATTTATTCATCCAAGTTTTGTAGAAAAAGATGTGGTTGTTTTGATAAGCATGAATTTTTCTAACCTTCAATCCTAATGAACATAGCACTTGCTTTGCTTCATATGTCGTCTTTGACATTTTATTCTCCTCGGGTAACAATCCCTTTAGAAAATTAAGCAGATTTATAAAACTTTTGCCTGACCAATCGTTAGTTGCCTTAAGTTTTATTAGGTTAAGGACAAAAGATAGCTTTATGTGATTCTGCTTGCAACCGGGATATATAGGTTTCTTAGAGAACTTTTTATAATCACTCTTGTTGTAGGATAACTCCTTTATTTCATGAAACATCTCTAAAAGATTAGGGTCAACATCAATAATATCATCTCTCAATGGAAAAGGTACGAACATATCATTTCCATCTTACTGTAACTCGTTCTGCCCATCATTCACTTGATCAACTCAAATATTCAATGTCCCTTGCTCACCGTGACTACTCCAGCAGCTATAGTTCTTTATAAAACATCTCCGTATTAGGTGAGACTGTAATTGTATTTTATCTATAAACATCTTCTTATTTTATAGTCTACGCACGGACAAGCCACGTATCCATTGCTCATACTTCTCTTATCATCCTTCGCATCATTCAAGAATTCAACCATTCCATTTTTGTACTCGTGGCTCAGAAAGTTAGTGTTGTACATCTAATTACGGTACATCTAGAGTAGTAGAAAAATATGTAACAAAATTAGCTATACTAAAACAAATTATAAATTCCATAGCAGATTTAATATCATTTTTTTACCAATGCCAAATTTAGATCAAAGATTTGATCCCCATAACCTCCCACCCGAATTATGTATAGTGCATAGGGTGGGATGACAATACAATGTATAAGTGGATATATATATAAGGCACTATACATCTATCAATTAGCAACAACACACCCATCAGAGGTGTATCAAGTCGCCTCTGATGGGCTATGCATCCACACGTCAACAACCTCAGTCACCTCAGACGGATGTTGTTCTAAACTAGTCACAGGTACAAAATCTTACTTATGACGAGCCATCCTAGCTTACCTCTAATAGGCCTATAGGATGGCCCATTATACGTAAGGCCTTACCTGTGATAGCCACATGGCCTTATCTATAACAAGATCTTTTACAACCCATTAGAGGATATACTATCTGTGACGAGGCACTATAGCCCGTCACAGATAACCTGTCCTAGATGAGATGATGTGTAGTAGTGTTTATAAGGAATTTTTTTATCTTTGTTGAAGTATCACATCGTTGTTGATGTAATGAATTATTGTATAGCACTTGTTTTCTTCTGTCAAAATTCTTGAGTTGATGGTGTGACCAGTATCTTTCTATTGTCTAATTCTACCCTTCTTCGATAGTATAGATAAGATGAAATATTCATTTGAGTTTATAGGATATGTTCCAAAGCTCCAATTGTCATCCACACCAATATCAAACATTTTCACGAGAATGTTAAGGGATGGGTCTTGCGGTATCTCCTCAATCAAGGGTATAAAAGGACTGACAATAAATGGATATAGAGAGGTGAAAAGGTGGGTATGATGCATGATCCATTGCCTCTGTCAAGACCAACTCAAGTTATACCACCGCCTTCTCAACTGAACTTGGCAGATGCGATGAAGCCAGAGCCAGAGCCGAAGCTTGACCTCTCTTTACTTGCAACATCAATTTGGCAATTGAGTAGAGTTGTTGATGCTCCTCCTATATGATCGCCTCCTCCCTGCTGTGGCGAATGTGATGAAGTCGTAACTATAACCCGACCTATCTCCATCGACTGCATTAATCTGGCTAAGCTTAGGGAGAAGAAGGGGCTGTGGTGGCACGGAACTCCATAAGGCTGGCAACGGTGGAGCTTGAGGTGGCTATAGAGGCACTGGATTCAATGATGAAGGAGATATCCTGATCTTGAGGACCAGCGTGGAGCTTGAGCTCCGATCCCTAACTGGTATCATCTCGTCCGAATGACCCATATAATAGCAGCTTCTACCATTTCGAGTGTAGACTGAAGTACACTGACTAATCTACATGTCTACCAATCTATGGTGGGGATCCTAGTCAACTCAGTGACAAACAAATAATTTCATTTTTTTAATATGACATACTAGTGTATCATAAAGATATTGAATATTGTCTTTATTTGTCGGGTATCCATAAATTTCCAAAAATTATCATGTGCCAAACCGCAAAATCCCAACTCACACGTGGCTGAAGCCTAGCTCCTTGAGATTTGCGTCAGAACACAAGAGCGAGCCCACCGTATCCCACCTCGCTCACCTCACCTCACCTCACACTGCCCTCGCTTTCGCCCCGCATCCGGGCCTCGTCCCTCGCCATGCCGTCGCTCGCCACGGCCGCGGGAGCGTCTCTCCGCCGCGGTCCGTGCACGCCACGTCGCCAGCCCGCGCACGCCTCCTCCTCCTCCCTCCCCTCTCCCGCGCTCGCCAGGTCCACGCGCCTCGCCTCCACCGCCTCCCTCCCGCCGCTGCTCGCCCACAGGCCGAGGCCGTCTCTGGCGGCGGCAAGGGCGGCGAGCCCCGACGCCACCACTGGGGAGCGGTCGCCCTCCTCTGGCGGCCAGATGCTGGTGCGGATCTGGCTCCTTTCTCTCTCCCGATGACGCCGTCTCTGCGTGTCCTTGCCTATTCGTTTTTGCACGTGCGCGCTAAGCTCAAGTGGGTGGCCTCGTGTGGTGTGGTGTTTTTGTTTCGCAGGTGTTCGTGCCGCCGCACCCGTTGATAAAGCACTGGGTCTCCGTCCTGCGCAACGAGCAGACGCCCTGCGCCATCTTCAGTGAGTGTGCTTCTGAATGACGTATGAGTTGGTACTTGATAGTAGTACCGAGAAATGAGGAATTGCAAAAAAAAAAAGAAGTTAATTGTTACAAATTAATTGTTGAAGAAGCAAGGCCATGGATTAGCGTGTTGATACTTGATAGTGGTGAATTGACGGTGATATAAACATGTGTTTACACAGCTGATAAAATTGGCTAATTGTTGCGATAAAGTTGTGATAGGATAACGCTGATTCATCTGTTTTTGTGGTAGAGAGTGCCATGGCAGAGCTTGGTCGGTTGCTCATATATGAAGCTTCCAGAGATTGGCTGGTGAGTGGGAAACTTGCATGGCTGATCATTTATCCATTAATTTTCTAGGATCCATCTTACATTTCTGAAGCTTGGAAGTTGAAATTAGGCTATATAAGGGAGATCTGTGCCTGCTAAGTTTTGAAGTTGCTTGGATAATTGATAAATTGTAAAATGGTGAATGCACAAATATCTTAGTTGTTATTGTAACTCATAATGCTTCCATTTTGCACCTTTTTCGCATGTTTTTTTTCATGTACACATCTTTCAACTTTGAACAATGCATTGCTCTATAGACATTTCATTGTTGAGAGAATGATGCCATGCTAAATTGT
Organism: Oryza coarctata; assembly: GCA_030770085.1. Classification (NCBI taxonomy): domain Eukaryota; kingdom Viridiplantae; phylum Streptophyta; class Magnoliopsida; order Poales; family Poaceae; genus Oryza; species Oryza coarctata. The sequence goes on from CM061471.1 coordinate 16,828,979, forward strand.
TCTAAAACTTTTGCAGCCAACAATCACAGGAGAGATCCAAACACCTGTGGCTGTTTCAAGTGTTGAATTTATTGACCCAAGGGAGCCTGTCATGGTAAATCTAATTCTTAGTGCTAGATAGTGTCTATGGCATTTGTATTTTCTACAAATATATTTAGTCTTTTCATTAGCGTGTCTAACAGGTTATTCCAATACTAAGAGCTGGTCTTGCTATGGCTGAAAATGCTTCATCAATTCTGCCAGCCACCAAGACTTATCACCTTGGTAAGTTGATTATGTAAAGTTTAGTGAATTAGAATCGAATGAATTCTTTTTCGAAAAGTGTATTGCTCACATAGTGGTTACATAGATTGCATGGCTGACACTCCTGCAATCTAAACCCAATTTGTTTTAGTTCCTTAAGTACCAATGATGGATATGCAGGCATGGATGGGGCCAGAAACATAAAGTTGAAATATGCAGAATACACCCTGGAAATTTGCTACTTCAACCAAGCCACATTATTATTCTGCTTTCTAATTATTTGTTTTTGAAAAATAAGCATTTTTGCATGTAGCAACTAGTATAAAAAAAAGCTAATCGAAGTTACTTACATGTCTCTTAAATCCAATATGTGTAGTTCTTTGTCAACTACTTATCCAAATTAACATACATCTTCAAAACCATGTACAATTATTCTTATCTGTCTGTCTCACTGAACTTGAAGGCCTGCGTAGGGATGAAGAAACACTTCAACCTTTGATATATCTGAACAAGTATGTGCGGAGTTCCGTCTCTTCTTGCAAATATCTAGTTTTCATACTGCTTTTGTAATTCGCCATCCTTTATTTTAGTTCACAAAAGTGTATATGCTTGATGGCAAGGCTCTAGTCTTGATTGCATTCCGGAATAAACATTTTATCCTTGAATCACAATGCAATCTGTATTACTATGCAAGTAGATTTCCTTCTGTAGTGTGTAGCAGGACATACGAATTTTACAAAATGCAAAGTTATTGGTGTTCTTTAGTTCTGTGGTAAAATTACTAGAGGTGAAAGCTAGGCTATCATGATGATAAATACTGGTGATTTGTAACAATAAGAATGACAGATTATGATTGATAATAAATTTCCTTTTCCTTTCCTACCAGCTGTTTTGCTCTTTTTTCCCTGTTGTTCAGAAAGAAGTTAAATATCCAGGCCAATTGGTGTTCTCCAGTAACCTTCATTTCCTTTTATGCCCTCTTATTTAATGCAGCTTGCCAGACAAGATTCCAGAGGGAACTCGCGTGCTAGTTGTTGATCCAATGCTGGCCACTGGTAATCTTTAGCCCTTCCTAAACAATTTATGTTCTGCCTAAGGTTCTTCTTTGCAATTTGCAAGCTCTGTATGCACAAGAGAAATAAATAACTTGAATAAGCAATGCAATTTCAAGACCAAGCGATAAATGTATTTCTTGTTCTATGTTACATGCATGTTACACAGTGTCATCTCAAGTAACTGAATATTAGTCCCCTCAAAGAGAGAGAAAAAAGTTTTCGTTCCTGAGCAGTGTCTTTAAGCTGCCAGTTGCACCTGAGGAATGTCAAATGTGGCATAAAGTCGATCTGTTGCCTGGGGTGTGAGAACATCATCTCCATTTCAGTTAGGAAATAACATCATCTCTCCTTTACAGCTGAGTAAAAAACCAATGCCACTTTGTTTCAGCTCTTTCATCCATTGGATTGGTCATGCAACGTTTGACAAATATATAGTGCTCAAATCATGAAGCCTATGTTCTAGCCTCATCCCATAGACCTTTTAACTTAGCTTGCTTCACTAACATAAAACAGAACGCCCTCAACTGGTCTACACGTGAGACAGTATTCTGCCAGCAAGTTTCTATTACCACAAACTTTTCAACTTCAAACAATTGTGCTCATGATCTTTTAGACTATGGATTATACACTAAAGATTTGCTTTTGCAACTCTTTTAGTTTAGTGTCTCATGAACCCATTTTAAACAGCCGGTTATTGTGATTCTTGGGGTCAAATGCTAAGCTCCAGTGTGTTAAATCTTGGGCTGTCGTGGCACTCTTGCTTTGTTATTGCAGCGTTATAGCATTTTTGGGACCATGCTGTGAAGTTCGTGGATTACAGCATTGCATATATAACTTTTCATAACCTAATTATTGGTGTTAGTACAAATATAAAATTGTCTTGTGTAAGCAGAATGTATCTCCTACTGTAACTATAATGAGTCATGGTTCCCTGATATACATTTAACCTATTCCTCTAGGTGGGACGATTGTTGCTGCTATTGACTTGTTGGTTGAACGTGGAGTTACAAGCAAGCAGATTAAAATCGTAAGTTCATGAAACTTTCCTGTTTACAGCTATTAATTCTCCATTTTATCAACCTAACACTTCTTTGTATTTCTGATGCAGGTATCTTCTGTTGCAGCGCCTCCTGCACTTGAAAAGCTCAGCAACAAATTCCCTGGGTAAGAATACATAAGCCAAACTTGTGTGCGTGACAAGTTCCTCTTGTTTACTAAATAAGTTAACTTTTTTAAATTTTTTGTTCTAGGCTCCATGTGTACACGGGAACAATTGATTCCGAAGTTGATGAGAGAGGGTACTCTTATTATGGATTTCCATTTATCTGCTTATCCTGCAAAGTATGCATCGGACCTGTAGGTCTTGACCGTACTTTAGTGGATTAATGACTTTCATATCTGATTTTTTCCCCACAGGTTCATAGTTCCGGGGTTGGGAGATGCCGGAGATAGAAGCTTCGCGACTTAGAGATACAAAAAAAAATTTCAGCTTCTGTTAGCATTTTTTTCAAATGATTAAGCGGTGTTTTTTTACGAAAATTTTTTATATAGAAATTGCTTTAAAATATTAAATAAATCTATTTTTAAAGTTTGTAATAATTAAAACTCAATTAATCATGTACTAATATCTTTCTCGTTTGCATACACTGATTTCATCTTCATTTTAATTAAAAACAAACATCACCTTAATTATGCTAATTGTCATAGCTGCTGTTCTACCTCCACGAGCGAGATTGGCGTAAGCTGAAATTTACGAGGATGTTCACATGGAGATTGCCTTCATTCGAGATTCTCCCTTCCGAGCTTATTGTTTTGTTATTATCCATTTTGTGTGATCGTCATGTTGAATGTAGCATTAGCTCACGTCTATCCACGTTAACAATTTCTTGGGAATATATCTGTTTTTAATTTAATCTTACAGATTTGTGGATACTCCATGGGAAAGAATGTTTACGATGCTTTTTCCAATCGAAATAATAAAGCAATATGCCTTAAAGTGTTAAGTCTTGAACATGTGTACAGTAGACACCATATTAGTTGTGCCGAATAGCACACGGTTAATAATTGCATAAGCTGACACACTGTTTTAATGCTAACGATCTTGATCAATCTCAACATTCACGATCTCAATACTTCTCGAGAGGCAACCGAGAAATTTGGTGGCAAATTTATCTAGGATGGTTCAAACTGCCGGGGGAACATGAAACAAACATTTCAACAAACAATATATTCTCTGTTGATTACAATACTTGTTTACATCCTTTACATGCTGTTCTTTCTTCAATGCTTGGTTAGGGAGAAGTCCAGGTGAACAATTATTGTGATCCGCAAGGTGGCGTACCAAGTGTAGCATCATCATCTATTGAGCCAGTCCAGGTTTACCTCCAAAACGAGCAAGTAATCACAATACAGAGCAGCTGCCTGTCACCATTGTTCATATCTCCGTATCTCCCACAAACAAAATTCACAAACAGCACGAAGTTTCAGCACTAGGCACTTACCACATGAACCTGCATAGAGAAACCAAACAAGCTCCAGGTTTAACCAACTTTAACTAATAGCGACAATGCAATAAGAAATGGCGCATAAAGCATTAGGTATAGACTATAGACAAACTAAGGTCCTACACAAACGTAGGGTACTTACATGAGATAGACACACGGACCTTAAAGCTCACTATAATTCCTCCAAACAGCTCGGAATTCTTCTCTGAACGTATTCAGGCGTGCTTTCAGATTAGGTGTTCTAAAGCTAGCATGAAGAAGAGTTGCTGCAAACAATATATATATATATATATATTAAGAGCAGTTCAAGATGTATGCTTATCTTTCAAAGTTAAAATCTCAAATCATCCCTACCAAATAAAGCAATTAAAAGGGCCCATAGAACTGTGAGGAGACCGCAGGACATCAACCAGAGCATGCAACTAACTGCAAATAAAAATAGAAAAAGAAGTAGCTTCAGTTTTTTCATAACTATGGTGTGTGAAATAAGATCATATGAAGAAAAATTGCTGAGCTGCACACCTGCATAAAATAACAGCACAAATAGCCAGCGAGGTCGCCCACAAATATGAATTGACCTCTTTGAACTTGGTTGACCATGAAGAACGGGGCTGTTGATGATGTTGAGAATAGTATTAATAACACCCTCTGGTAAACCACGGCAAAATAAAAAAAATATAATATGAAAAACTAAAATCCTCACGTTATTGGTGGTCTCATTTTTGCAGCTAAATGTGGTGAAAATTGTCTGATGGTCCTCGTTGCTTTCTCATTGAAAGTGACTGCAAAGCTGAAGTATGAAAACATGATAATTAGCTTATTACTCATCCTATGATCAAAGTGTAAATCACTTAGTGTCAGTATGTCACAAAATAATGTACGGAGATGCTTAAGGAATTTGATAACTGTATCACAGCTGATAAAAAGGAAAAACAGCCTGCAGGTGCATTATTCATTAATCCTTTTGGTAGTAATGCTAGGACAACACATCCTTAGCAATAATTTTAGGACGTTTGGGCAAAGGTTTGATGTAATTATGTTTTATTTCAAAGATACACTACCTTCATTAACAGAACAAAAGGTTGTTCTTAACTTATCTAAAAGGAAGAATTCTCTAGAGAAAAAAGTCGCTAGGCAAGGATGGTATAAGTGGAAGTAAATTGTACCTGTCATTAAGAAATGCAATGCTGATTCCAGTCATAAAGGCTGCAAGTATAGCAACCGGCTTCAAAATGAAGCCTAACCCTGCATATAACAAAGGGAGCATGTCAAATGAATCAAGTCAGGAATAAGAGACAACATTCAAGCTTTTTTTGCCTACCAAGGATGAACATGATCAAGATGAAGTAGTTTGTCCTGTAGCTGCAGACCAAATAAAGGAGGGAAATTCAGTACAAGATAAAGTGATAACATACAACCCATACATCTGTCGTAAGGAACTTGTAAAACTTCCAAGCGCATGAATTGGCACTTTTTAGTAGGATAGTTAATAGTAATACTACATCCAGTATGAGAAAATGTGGTTTTGGACATTTACACATTCTCTAGAATACAAAGAGCAATAAGTTCTACCATCAAATATTTGTAAAACCCAATAAAACTCTAATATCTGAAAGTACTTTACTTTTTTTTGAGGGGGTGGGGGTGGGGGGATATCCAAAAGTACTTTTCAAGATAAATCTACAGATATAATTTTTCATGTATCAAATCCAAAGTCCAAACATTTAAAATGTTTTCATACTCACAGTTTTGAAATTTTGACTAGATGTATGTTCAACATGGAATGTTTTCTGACGATAGGGAGTACTACTTTGCCAGTCACTTTAGTTATCAGAAATACTTGGTGTCTCAGAAACATTAAGTACGGCAAAAACTGTGGTTACACCACTTAGCATCTACAATCTGAGCTCAACAGATCTGTAAATAAATAAATAAAAATTCTAATGCGTCCTGTGCATCTCACAGATTTCATGGAGTCCAGCAAGAAACACCCAACATCTTCAGTGCAAGTACAAAACAAAACAAGATCCAGGTTACAAACTAACACTTAAAAATATCACTCTAACATCAAAATACACAATTTCCATGCGCATACGGCAGCCTAGCCTGCCTATTTATTTATCCTGAGTAGGAGGCTGACCAATCCTGCTTATGTACACATGATCACCAGGTGCTGGTCTGCCTCCTAACTAGCGCTTAGGACCTTGGCCAAAACTGCCTCTAAGCAGAATCGATAGTTAATGATAAGTATGCTGAAGATCATGATATCATGGATAACATCATCAGAATCGATAGTTGATGATAGCCCGGGGAAGCTAAACCTAAAAACTTTGTTTTGAGTTTTCATCAAATACTACTCCAACATACCATATGCCAGAACCAGGAATAGCCTACTCAAGTGAAAACAAAGAGTCGCCTGCCTCTGTTATCTACTTCATCATGCTGTGAATTCATCAGAGATTTAAAATTGAATAGCTCATAGCCTAATACTGTGATACAGTGGCCGTTTATATGAATCCTTTTGTCCCCATTGAACTTGCTGAACATAATACGATGGTGGATTCACCTACTACTATATAGCTACATTAGCTGAACGTTACTACACCATTTCCTTGGGGCTATCAAACCACAAAAGAGGTCTCGATGCGCGCGCATATACCTTATTCTACTCGCTAGAGAAAAAAGCGCTTGATCCACTACTAGTTCACTGAGAACACCAAGAATTCCCATTCAATTAATCTTAACCCCGCCTCCGCGCACAAATCCGCTCGGATTTAACGCCAATCTCGATATAGAAACCCAAGTTTCCGACAAATCGTGGGACGGGCGATTAGGAAGTAAGGAGGGAGATCGTACTAGTAGAGGTTGCATTTGAGGCGGTTGGTCCACTTGGAGTAGGAGCGGGGGACGGTGAAGCGGGAGAAGAACTCCGGCACGGGGCGCGGCGGCGTGGACCAGTCCACCTCCCGCAGCGCGTCCACCAGGTCCTCCGCCGTCACCGCGCTCCAGTCCATCGCCGGGCGATCCCCCCTCCGAACCCTAGCGAGAGCGAGCGAGCGCGCGAGCGGGCGGGCGGCGACGCGATTGTAGATTGCAGGAGCGGCGGAACGAGTGGGCGGCTTGCTGGCTCGGTCGTGTGTGCGCGAGAGCGAGAGTATTTTTCCTCTTTTCCCTTCGGTTTTGGGGGATTTTTGGGGAAGAGTTTGGACACCGTGGAGGCGTGGGGCGCGCCATTGCGCGTTGCGCAGTGTGTGCGCTATTCTTCGCTTGCCTGCCGTGCGGGCGGCGTGGTGGCGGACGGCTTCGCCTACTGGCCCGTTAGCTTGGCAGCGAGGAGAAGAGGATGTCGGGCTGGGTTAAGAGGTTAGCTTATCAGAGGCCCAACGCGTCGAGACGTTTGCCTGTGGACGCCGATGGGCTGCGAGGGACACGCAAGCAAGTCGTGGGTAGAGTTCGCCGTCGGGCAGGTGCTCGGCGGGCACATGCGACGGCACCTTGCCGCGGTCGGCGACGCTTCCTATCCCGACGTCGCTCACGGCGCAGGCGCCGCGGCGTCGGCGCATTTGAAGGTCAACGACGTTGGAGACGAGTGCACCGGCGGGGTTTGCTTGGACCTGAACCTGACGACGTCGGAGAACTGCACCAAGTGACAGCACGCCCAGCTCGGCGTCGCCGTGAACTCTGCACAAAGAACGATTCTACTAGACTGTCCTTTTTGAGCTCACCATTTGTACTGGTTTCTATACATTTTTGCTGTATTTATCTAGGCTTGCTATGTTTTGCTAGACGGTACAGAATCATACAAGTTACTGAAAAGAGGAGCCGAAATGAAGGAACAGCATCAACCTATTCCATGCATCGATTGATTAACTGAAAACACAACAGCACAGACCACATTACATACTGTAGCTTGCAGTTCAACGGATTGAAATCCAGCGTACAGTAGTAGCCCCCCGGCAATTGCAATAGCTACGTTAAAAGCATGTGTAGTTCCTTCAAAGAATGGAAGCAAAGATAGGTACAACCAGATCTGTATCATAGGTGTCTTCTTGACATTCTTCCTATAACAGCAAGGCAGGAAACAAACAATGTCAAATAATAAACGATCATGGAGGCCGAGAAGGGGAACATCCCTCAGGAGCCGCAGCATGCAGATCGCTGAGCCGCTGGTGTGTCGGCACCCTGCTCCGTCTTGTTGTTAATCTTGATGGTTTTGTCCTACAATGCAAGAGTATATATTTCTTAGAACGCAGAGCAAGATGATGTTTGAGACATAATTCAGTATATACAATTATCTGTACCTCAGTCTTGGAATCGGTCTCAGCAAGCCTCTGCTTAATATCACGTGCAATGGAGAAAAAAACTTGCTCCACGTTAAGGTTCGTCTTGGCACTCTGGAATACACAGTACAGTGTAAAAATCAAAACAACTGTTGTCACAGAGGCGACTTTTTATTTTTTTTAAATGTCACTGAAAAGATCAAACAATTCAGGCAGCAACATACAGTTTCGAAAAATTTGATGCCATACTCATCAGCCAGTGCTTGGCCTTTTGCAGTAGGGACAGCCTAGAGAAACAACAAAAACAGGAAACAAATAAGCATCTAACTAGCAATTCTCAGGGAAAACCTGAGCATTTAAGCACAAGTAACTTCTAGGTGATGATACAGTATGAATGAATGAACACCAAGGATAAAAAACTGTGATGTACCCTTTTACTCTCATCCATATCAGCCTTGTTACCAACCAAAATTTTGTTGACGTTATCAGAGGCATGTTGCTCAATATTCCGAATCCAGTTCCTTATGTCTGTATTGTCAATGAAACAAAAGTCAGTGGCAAAATAGTTCAATATGGAATAATTAAGGAAGGTATATAAGTAAGAAGGCGATACTGTTGAAAGATGACTCGTCGGTGACATCATAAACAAGCAGGATACCCATGGCTCCACGGTAGTACGCTGAAGTAAAATGACATTTATTTGATCAAAAGGTACTCATTTAACTTCACAGCGTTGGTATACTGAATGGAAAAATCACTATACCAGTGGTAATTGTCCGGAAACGTTCTTGGCCAGCTGTGTCCCAAATTTGTAGCTTAATACGCTTCCCATCCAGTTCTATTGTTCTAATCTTGAAGTCAATACTGCACAAACATAAATACTGCAATCAGTGTGGAGAACGTAATAAATTTAAAAGCTTGTGGGCAGAAGCCATAGAGTGGTTTTCCCAACATCAAAGGGCATACCCAATTGTGGTAATAAAGCTTGTAGTGAAGGAACCATCAGAAAACCGCAGTAGGAGGCAACTCTTGCCAACACCTAGAAATGGAAAAGGAGAATAAAGAATTATTATAAGAAGATTGGCCAGCACAAAACTTCCCCACTAGCTACAAAATAATTAGTTCAACAGAATACACTAACAAACATGAATTTGTAAAAATAATTTCCCAATATTATGGACTTTAAAACAGAATGACTACTAGAGCAATAGCATACTACCAAAGGTTATGCCTGGAAAATTTAAAACAATAGACTTACATTGGATACTAGAAAGGACCAAAACAAATGTGTAAAAGACTTTATCATGGATAGCCATAAATAAAACAAAGTCATCTTGGCTGAGTAAAAGAATCCAAGATCAATACCTATCAGAGTACGAGCATTATGTTACAGACGATCATGAAATAAATCTGCAACTGTCATGAAAACAATTGCTTACTTGATCCTATCAATCAATAAGTCTCGACAAGGAAAACAGTGAAAGGCTGAAAGCTCTACTGGTAGTGGCTCAAAGTGAGAGCACAAAATGCCCCTAGCTGATTTGATCTACTGGTACAAAAATATAAATTTCTACGACGAAGTTCTAACTTCTAAACAACAGGCTATTTCATTTAGCTGTAGTATTTGATCCATTAGTTTCACCCTTCACTCCAACTTACTTCAAACAGTTACATGTTTTGAGCATACACCCTCACAAGCGAGTAACTCTCTGTTTCAGTGGTTCTACTCTCAACAGCCTGTAGCATAATTTTCATGGCATGCACTAACAAGTCAAAACTATAGAGGGCAGAATAGCACATAACATAAAAGTAGGTATATTTTGTTTTTGTTCTCCCACGTCCCCTTCTTAAGTAAAGCTCCTGTCAGTCATAGAAAAAGAACATAAACTGAAGAATCACATTTCTTTTCAGTTATATTCTCTTAAAATTCTTTCACCTAACTGCATGATTGAGTGGAAAAAAAAGGAAGCATTGCTTAATGCATATGTTAATGTTTCTCGCATGGTCCTGTACACTGTCCAAATAACAATGTTATCAGCTTAATCATTTTAGTTGACTACTTCCAATGTGCTTCCCAGAAAAAATAATCACAAGTACCTATTCAATTATTCATCTACGGAAGGAAAAACTTACTGCACCGAGAAATTCTTTTTTTTCTCGTCATTTTCATCACTCCCAACTTTGCTTTAGAAAAATGCACAGCAGTGGTAGTTTCTCTCTAACTCACTCAAAGGCACCCCAACAGTTAACCGTACGTATCATGTAGGTCATAGGTTGAACAGAAGCTAGCAACTATTGAAACCAAGCAAACATTTTCCATCCGCCCTCCAAATTAACATGGAAGACAGATCATGCAAACAATACCGTATCAAAGGCAAATCCTTGGCAGGATCCTAACTGTTCGCGTGCCCAATCATCCAGCGATCCCACGAAAACCGAGGCGCGCGAACCCACTCGCTGCGGAAATGGAGATACAAGATCTAAGCTCGAGGTGTCACCAACCGCTGTCCCCGATGAGGAGGAGCTTGATGAGGTAGTCGTAGTCCGCCCGAGCCCTCGCCGGCGGCGCAGCCATCTGGTCGCTCGCTCACACCCCTCCTCCTGCCCGGCGCCTCCACCAATCCCCGACCTGCGCCGAAGAAAAACAGACACCGTGCACGAGAGCGGCGGATCCCGCGCGGGAGGTGGCCGGATCGGAACCCGCACACCGGCAGGCGCGGCGGAGGATCGAGCGGCAGCGGCGCGGCGGCGGTGCGGATCTGGAGAACGCAGAGGGAGTTTTCCTTTTCCCCTCTCTCTTTTAGTTTGCGGGTTGATTCGTCGTCGGCCGCATGAGCGAGCGACTGATGAGCGGGCAGCGCTGGTTTTGTTCGGTTTTTTTACGGGGTCCGGTTCGGTCGGTCAGGTCACTCGCTTGGGTTGAATGGCTGATTGCTTCCTTTCCTTTTCCCGAGGCGCGGCCACCGACCGGAGAGTTTCAGCGTGACACCGCTCTCTGTCTTCTTAATTTCGAGAGGCGTTTACAGGCACTGGTTGGTGGGCCAGCTGCGGAGTGGGGCCCGCGTGTCTGTCACATGGAGATGAGTACGCGCGTGGGGGTCCAGGTTGCAAATTGCGTCGGTTTAGTCTGACTGATTGGGTTTAATTAATTGGAGTTTGGAGATCGTCACTCGAGAGAGGCCACAGCTCAAACACAAGTTCATTGGGCTTGCGCTCCCCTTTTCTTAATACCTAAATGATTGTGCGATTACTATTTGCAGGTGAAAATGAATGATTATAAAATTAAAACCAGATTTAAAAGACTATTTTAAAAATTCGTATATAAAAAGTTTTGTGAAAATTACACTGCCTAAAAGCTCGGGAAGCATGCTGCACTAATTCATTTATCCATTCCTTTAAAAAAGAACGGAACAGCGCCTATATCTGCAATAATTTGTCTGAGTTTCTATTGTAGTTCTTATGTATATACCTGTCTCGATCGAAGGCGATAATCTGGATTAGAGGACGGTAATTGCACGGCACATTTGACGTGTAACGATACCGATTTGTATTGCTTGGGCAGTTGAAACAATCATTCAACCATTTCATGTGCGAAAAGGAGCCAACTGATTGCTTTCTCTCAACTCTACAGCACCCTCTGTGTGTCTGCACTTCTCCCATGCCCACGATCGCCTTAAAACTCTCCACTCGGCTGCTGCTTTTTCATGCAGTTACAGCACGCAAAAGTAGCTTCAGGGGATTGGCCACAAGGAACACCAAATGCATGTGGTGCTTTGCTGCTACCACAAACATGCTTTGCCTTAAGGCAATGTTCAGAAACAGGTCTTTGCCCTGATTAAATCGATATTGTATGATCGACGTTAACTTGTTCGTTATGTGGTGAGGTGAGGTGATCAGTTGGGGTTCCAGTTTAGTTGATTTTGACAAATGGCAATTAGGATTTCAATGGAAAATCAAGAACAACTGATCGATCGTCGGTGCCCAGAAATGGACAAATTCTTGGTGAGTGATAGAAGTGCATCCTTAAAATAACCACGCCAACCATGCTGGCCAAACATCACTAAATAAAACACAATTATAAGGAGTCCTAAGATTCGAGAAGAATGCTACTACTCAATTCCCAATTTGAATGGGAGTACAAGTTACTAAGCAACGTGGGCCAAATTGCATCGAAAAATTACCCAACTTTAGAGTCCACCAGCCAACAAAGCTATGGAAATAATAATTACCCTTCATTTAAGAATATAGCAACAACATCTATTATAAATTCGAAAGATGTTACTAGGTTGCTATTTTGTAGAACTGATGGAGTACTAATTATGAAAATGTGGGGGCCTTGCGTTGCATCCATAGACCATCAATTCAATTATTGTGCCTTGCTGCTAATTTAGGCCCTTGGCCCATCTCACAAGCCATGAGGCTTCTCTAACATATTAGAGAGACATGTGTCTCTAAACGTATGAGCCCATAAGGATGGCCCCATCTTTTAGGGACTCACGTCCCTTTGGTTTTACATTTGAGGAGATGCATGTCTTACAAGCAATGCAAGCTTCCATGCTAGAGTAGACAGGAGAAGCGGTCCTGTTGTATGAAATTGTGCAACAAATGTCTACAAAGAAAGAAAAAGATCTTCTCATTTTTCACGTAGTCAAAAAAAGTCATAATTTTTTTTTAAAAAATAATAAGATAAACCAATAATATATCACTTCACAAATTTAAATTCAATTTATTCAAATAGAAAGAAAAATAACAAATTTGACTCCGAATAAAATACATGATTCATAGTTAAATTTATTATTTTTGTTTCCGATTATATATGTTGAATTTGAAGTTGCATAGTAACGTATCAGATATTAATCTATATTATCAAATTTTTTGATGACTTTTAGATGACCTGCACAAAACGAGTTAACATCTCGAGATAAAAATCCATCTCTCAAAGAAAGCAACTGTAAGTTGCGTAGGTTTATATGAGTTAAGGTCAGGACTTTTTTCATATTATATCATGAAAATGACTCTACATTTTATCGATAAATTATTATCTACCTGCTGCTTCCAGAGTTTCACTTCATTAGTTGCTGACTCAGTGACTCTGAAGAGTGGAGAGAAAAGATATATGGAGTAATCCATATAGCGGAAAGGGATCACCGGATCAGCAAGACAGTAAAATCACACCTGACCTGGTCCTTTCGGCCAGCAAAAGGCTAGGGATTTTCATTTCGTTGGTTCAGTGTCAGTCTAATCCAAATTGTATCCGAAAATTTTCAATCCGTTTATTTTCCCACGGCAGTGAATTGCCGCAGAGCTGTGAAGAATCCAATAAATCCATAAATTAGAAGAGCTGGTTGAGATAGGGAGCATAAATCTAGAATGACCATAATCGATCTGTCCCAGGAGGCGCTTGCCAGCCTTGGTGGTCTTCAGCATAAGAGAATGGAATGTGCACAGCCTCACAGCAGAGGATTCCTCAACGATTCGACGGACGACAAAAACACATTTCAATTTCTCAGTTGCTGGGAAGGATCGATGGTGGAAGGGATCGATTTCTCAGAGCTCTGCAGATCTTTTGCCAAGCAAGCCCCATCTGACAGCGTACGGGCAAAGGAAACGCTTTGTCAGGACCGGTCGTATGCAGGGGTTGCTTTATAAAGATCTAGAGCTAGGGTTTATTTGCAAAAGTCCGGTCCGGATCTCTACCAAACTACCATTGCTAACAATTACATTTTAGGAGTCTACCTGTAAAATCTCAGGATCGCTTTGACTGGTAACGATCCCGTTGGGCCCATCATTTGCAGCCCACTTATACTCTACTCGATCGGATTAAAAAGATGGCCCAGGTGGAGACCTCTATTATTTGGAGTGAAATTCAGCCGAAAGGCAAGCATGACAATCGGACAACCTACGGCCATCGCCGTGCGTTGTGCGACTGCGTGGCCATAGCAGCGTGAGCCGGTGAATGGGTTCAGTAGAGGCGCGAGATCTGCGTGCTCCGTAAGCCGTACTCATTCGGCGATCACGGCGATGAGCCCAGGAGGCAGGTCAGACCATTGTCCATGCCAAGCAGGCCGCCGGCCAGTGGAGACTGAGGAAATTTTTTATTTTTCTATTAAAATATTTTAAAACATATATCTCTTTAAAAATACAGATCTATGATCCCAATGCTTTCTAAGGATTTTTTTTAAACAAATCTAACTAAAGTGTAAAAAATCCAACATGCTAAATATCTGTAGACACACGTTAATTATATAGTAGCAGAAGATGGCCCCCCCTAGCCGATGATATTTTTTTAGTGGTAGGGAGCCGCCTACAAAATAGACGTGTAAGAGAGGGGGCTTACTGTTTTTCAGACAACTTTTTTACAGCCTTTAGTTAAACGTTTTTTTAGTTTTAAGGGTCTATCTGTAAAATTACTATAATCGCTCGTGGGAGGAGATGGGGCATGGTAATTTTATAGGTGGCCCTTTTATACCTTCTATTAAGGCATATTTTGGGCGGCTGACTATAAAGTCATTTCTAGCCGTCTAAAAGTTCATTTTATTAAAAAAACAAAAAAAAGATAAGGGAGGATTGAAGGTGATGAAAAGAAGCAGGAAACCTTGCTGGCTTATAAATTTGTATATAAGGTAAAAGATTTATACGCTTTGTAATATTTTTTATGATGAAATAAAATAGAATGTGTATTATTATTCTAGATCTGTAAATATTTTTGTTTTTAGATAACCATAGTTTTGTTCATAGATCCGTAGATAATTTTGTTCATAATGTTTGAAGACATAGTTAGTATTGAAATATTAAATGTACGGTACTAAATATGATCATTAATTTCTTAATTATATCAACTCTATTTTTTAATGAATAGATATGATAAATAATATGATATTTTGGTTATATCACAGACGAGAAAATATTATGTATAGTCTATATGGTATAGATTTGTGAGAGATTGGCTTAACTCTTAGGGGTATTAAAAGGTCAGTTGAAACAAGTTTTCTAGCAGTATATAACTACTTAATGTGAGACTTTTAAATCAATCCTCATATCAACGTAATAACTGTGTATGTTGTTCTGAGCTAGGCGACAAAAGGTTTTTTTTCTATAAAATTGATGTCGGTGAATTCCGTTACCACTTGGACATATTACTTGGAGAATGTATTGGAACAAAATTGGCTAACTAACATTCTTGTGTCAGTATATAAAAAATACATTACTATTTCAATAGCCGTGTAAGATAAAGAGGGTTATAGTATAACGGGATGTGGCACTAAAATATTAGAGGAAAATATCTTATAGCACGAATAAGGAGGAGGAGCCAAGAGGATTTGTAGACAAAGGAGAGAGAAACAACATCGTTGAAGTAATGAATAGGGAAGATTTTAATAACAAGCATGCAAAGGATGATCAATCGTCGAACAAGGAGGAGGTAAGATAAATCTGTCACAATGGTCAAATGAGGAATTCTCTAGACTTACTATCTCTGAGGGGGCATCACGTGCCATGAGAGTGTAAGGAGAACGAGGTCATTCAACAGGCTAAATATGCATACAAAGAGAAATTAATAGAGGTTGTCAAGCACTGGGCGGTATCGCTTCGATAGGAGTATTAGGTCACAAAGTCAAATAAGTCAGTGTACAGAGTGAAGTGCGTAAACCAATTTATGGATGTCCATATATGGTGCATATGGTAAATGGAAGGATTACTACAATGTGTCAATCGTTACCAACCATAATTGTTACTTACAAGATGTCGATAAATACTACAGAAATATGACATCTGTATTTATTGCAACAGAGATTTACTCCAATATTGGGCACAACCTAGGGTACAAACCATGGTCAATTATAAGGCACATTAAGAACAAATTTAAATACACAATCAACTATGCAAAAGTATGTTGGGCGTAACAAAAGATTATAGAGATGATGTTTAAACATTTAAAACTTCATATGATAATTTATCTCATCTTTTAGCTTACATTCTTCAGAGTAATCTAAGGAGGTACTATAGCCTCAAACCACTCCTATCACTTGACAATCCTCGGTAGAGCATATTTCAATAGGCTTTCTTTGTATTAAGTGCATGCATTAATGCATTTATGCATTGCCATCCTATACTCTGCATCGACGAGACATTCCTTCAACCACGATGATCTCACGGTAGATCAAGACATGTTTGGCTCTACCCAGCTTGCAAGAGCTCTGCCACCTTACACACAGGAGCCACATGCTTTAATTTATGTGCAACAGGTCTGTGCTAGCTGTGATGTCCTAGCCGACCACCCTACCTACTCTTATGGTCACGTGCGAGCTTAGAGCAAGAGGTCGAGGAGAGGTAGAGGACAGGCCCTGAGTCAGTAGTATGTTGTGATATTTATACTTACTACTAGTTTGTATTCACTGTTTTGGCTTTACATACTTACATCACTTACTATACGTTAAAACAACGTCAGTTTCACTCTCTATTATACGTGCATGATTGCCGGTAGCATACGACAACCAATTTTTAGTGACTTTACTTCTTACTACGTACTTGACTATTGAGTCACAATCAACACTTACTGATACTAGTCAACTTTCAACGCATGACCGTATCGTCACTCTCAACACAACCCGAAATCCAACTTTTGGCGCGTCACCATCATATCGCTTTTATTACAACCCAATGGTCAACTTTTAGTATGTTAATGCACGTCTTCAAAAGATTTTTTATAGCCATAGCACTTTTCACGCGTGAATATCACATCATTTTCAATGTTTTCATTCAAGTCTTCCACACCTAATACAATACACGCTATATAAGACCTCCGTATGCATGATGGAACTTAAGTTTTCTGTTCACAAGTACCCTTACAAATCCTACGCCACTCATTTGCTCTATCTCATATAGCATAAAAAAATAATAGATGCTAAATGCGCTTTCCCTAAGAATCTCAATTGGAGAAGGGATCTTTTGTCTTGGCTAATTCAACATTGGTGTGACCGTTTGTTCTACATATGTGGTGATCAATGCTAGCTTATGACATCTCAGAATCCTAATAGTCGTGGCAAGAGATTTTTCCAATGCACAAACTATTCTCATGAGATATAGAATATAAGCAATTATTTTTTCAATTGTTTCTTACCATAATATTTTTCTTCAAACTAATACTTTCTTTTCAGATTCATAGAAGAATATGTAACTTCATTTAGTGGGTTGATAAAAAATCCAGTATTTGATGCTAACCGTTGGTTCATTAAGGGCTGTTAGTTTTTCTTCTTAGAATTAAACGAACAATACATGAGGAGGAATACAGAGTATAAACAACGTTGGTGAGCTGAATGGTTAGATTGAAGATTGCAACCTCTTGTACTACCTCCATAGCGAGAGCGTCCTAAGTACACTTGCGATGATCATTACCATGTGATGAGGTCAATAAATGTCCATACTTTTGGTAGAAGTTACTTTATTTATCTAAACATTCTTGTTGATGATTTTATTATAAGTTCGCTATATATCTTTCTAATTTGCTTTAATTTATTATCACTATGACTACAATAACTATATGCGCACTTTTTTCCTATATGAACCGCCAAGCATATGCAAATTATCACAGAAAAAATGTGCTATCAGAGAACTATAATGGGGTCGCATGTAAAAACGATACGCCCCCCTCCCTTGCACGCCCTTTTTGCATAGGGCTTTCTGCCGTGGGAAAAATGTCCTCGGTTTAAGCGGTAAGGGGGCCTCGTGCAAATTTTTTAGGCTCCTATCGTCCTGCCGTTAATATGTGCCAACGAGCGTTTGCCATATTGAATTTCTCGTCCTCTGATGGGTGTTTTTTTAATTAAAAAAGCTCTCTCTCATTGAATGTTGGAAGTATAGATTTATATTTTTTTTAATATATATATATTAATATATATATATATAAATAAAATATTTAGAAACTAAGTCAAGGCAACACGTATCAAATGGCAGTAGATTTGTTTACCTGGGTATGTGTACATATCCCATTCAGGATGGGCCTAACCGTACATAGACATATGAAAGGGAATCTTAAGAATCGGATTTGTTGTCTAGAGGGAGATAGATAGACATTTTTTAAAAATTTTAAAGCTTTCAGCAGAATTAGAATCTGATTTGTTGTCTATAGAGAGGGATAGATAGATGTTCTTTTTTTAATTTTAAAACTTTGAGCAGAATTAGACCTAGCCGGACAATTTAGTAATAGGCCGGATAGTCCAACTATAGAGAAATCAGTCAGCCTGACAATGGTAGGTGTTCACGCTGGATCTTGCACGTGTGGCGCCACCACACCGAAGTCTGAGAAATTTGCTTAGCTCCAGTATAGGTTTATCAGCTTCTCTCTATAGCTCAAGGTATGCGCACCGAGGCCTAGGAGGTCCGCTTAGCTCCGGCGCAGGTACCTTGGCTCGCTATCTATCTCGACGGTGTAGGTGTGGGCGTGCCAGTCAATTTGACCCTACAATTGATAAGGAGGTGAGACAAACGGGTCAGTCGGACGACGGGCCTATACGAGCTCTCGCTATCGGCTAACCGTCGATAGGGTCGAGTTGGTCATCGACCGCGTTCAAATGGCTCCTGCTATCGGCTGATCGCCGATAGGCATTGGGACGCTCTTCCATCAGTTAAAGAGCCAATGAAGACATGAACAGATGTCGACAAAGGACATGATTACTCCAGGTGCAGTGAAAGTGAGATCCCGATCTATCGATTGTAGAGCCAATAAAGCCACCAAAGGATATTTAGTGAAAAATAAAGCACATGGGATCTCTCCTGGTTGCCGACGGAAGCTGTACCGCTCGTTCATCGGCTAGAATATAGATGAAGGCATATGCGAACTGGTAAGAAATCATATAAAAAACACCAGCTGCAAAGCCGATGCCGCTCCGGATATGGTAGGTGATGAACAAGGAGCGGGGTCCGCTCTTCCCACAGCACGAGACCCATCGCCCACCGTGATGACGCCGCTAGCACCGATCTCGAAGATCGGACCTAACCGAGACAATAAGAGACCGAGACCAACGACAATAGGACGACGGATGCTAAATCGATCGTGCTAAAGGAAGGACGGAGCGAACCCATCGGCTTGCTGAGCCGATGAGAGGACATCTCTAAAGATATGCGTGCATCGACTAGAAATGTCGATGCACTAGGCGTGGCATTCGATGGAAGTCTCTGAATACCGGTGTGTATCAGCTGAGAAGATGATACGTTGGGCGTGTTGCTCAAGGTATGGATAACTCATCAGCAAAACATTCCGATTTAATGCCGAGCAGAGACCTACTATCGGCAGCCTCGTAGGTCAAACCTAACCGATGCAGCACGGGACAGACGACGGTAGAGAGAGCTTGGTAAACCGATAGGCCTCGCACGGACGTGTTGCGGTACACTCGATCTGACAAAGAGATCGAACCTAACCGATACAGCCTTAGACGGAGAAAGATATATCGGGATAGTGGCGGGACTTATCCCTTTACCGGAGATCGAACTTAATCGATGCAGCCCCGCGTCGAGAGCCAGACCCCATTGGTAAAAATCTAGACAAGCTAGGGTGGCGATGCACCAAAATTATATTGATCGAAAGATGATTTACAGGCTTCCAGTGGTCTATATTTATACCCTAGTATTATAAAGTCCGATGTAGTTACAACAACCATCGGACGTTACTTTCTAAAAAATATAATAGGAAAATATCTCTAAGGAAGTAAACTGAACTAACTAAACATTCATATCAATATAAGATACGATTTACATAGATAAATTATCCTGCCATAAGTTCTACAACTTCTTCTTAGACTTAGCAATAGTCTTCTATAATTAGACCGAATTCTTCCTCGTTTCCTTCAATCGACTTTTTTCCTGTAGCAATTAGACTCTCTTTTATTAAACCGATCGTCTTTTTCAATCTTTCTGTAGGTTTACCAAATTTTAATGTTAACAGTAGGATAGTTCAGTCAATATAATGACAGAGAAAAACAATATATACTCAGATTGTCTGATCAATCTAGCTAACACATAAAACTTAACTTAAGCAATTTAATAAAATAAAATCTAGAAAAACTAATTAATCACACTTTCTACAAGAGCAAACTAGTAATAGATTGAACTAAATAAGCAAGCAAAGATCACTACAAACACAAAATAGAAAGCGGTAAATGCAAGGTATAAGAGAGGAAATGAGACATCAATTTGTTTTTTAAAGTGTGGATCCAATTGATCCTACATTTCCATTGAGAAGCTCTGAAGAGTCATGTCTAAATTAATCATTTTTCTCTCCAAGCAGCCTCCGATGTGGCTTCAATCTTCAAGCAACCACAAAGGTCTAGCTCCGTCTCCAAGTGACCATCAATATCCCGAGCTTAGATGATGAGCTACAACCTCTAATAAAGTTTGCTCTACCAAACACTCATCAAGACAAAACTTGGCTCCCATTCTTATCACCTCTTCCCTTTCGGATGTGAGGTAGAACCTTTATAAAAGTTTTTAGGCACACCACATATCTTGGTTGCTCTAAAATTATAATTCTTCTCTTCCGTATACTATCAACTCAGCCCACTGTTAGCTCATAAATTCAAGATCAGAGAGAGAGTCGGAAGAGAGTTTAGTTTTTTAAACAAGAACACACACGGCTAACTTCTATCATAATTGATCTTTAATATGCTCTCAGTGCTTCGGACACTTGCTTGGTTTGCTCAAGATGAAGGGACGTCCAAAAGTCTTCAATTAAATCTATAGCACCGTCTATTTATATGCTCAACTCGTCCACTAGTTGTTTCTTCCTATTGCATCGTCACTAAACCACCTATAGCCTCCAAACTATCCGACAATACCTTTATACTGGACAATCTGGTTGCTCTTGGACTATGCGGTCCATCACTTCTTCAATTGTCTGCTAAGCCATTATCTAGCTGCTCTATAACTTGTCAGATAATCCGGTACCGAGCTAGACTGTACCGTCAGTCCTATAGTTTTGGGGCAACTTCATCTTTCACTTTTTAAACTTTGTCTAATTTTTTTTAACTTCAACTCATTTGTTCACAGAGTTGTCTTTCCTCACTTTTCAATCTTATAGGATGATATGCTTGTTTATTTTTTAATAATTATATTAGTCCTCTAATTATATATCATCAGTCAATTCTAGATGCACTACTTGGGATCAACATTTGCCGCTATGTTCGTGGTCCATAAAATCTCGGCATATTTTTTTAGATAATGGGTTAACCCAAAATCTCGGCATATATACGTAAGCAGAACAGTTGTTCAGCGAATCCAAACAAATCCTTAGGTTAAAAAACAATAGTGAGATCCAGTGAATATCACCATCCTATGGAAACCAGTTCCTCCGACTTTTGAAGTCATAAAGGCAAATACGCGCATTAAAACGCCGTCTTGCGCTACAGTTATTCACAGTTACCGTCTTCTTTCCAAAAGATTTTATTTTTCTCTCTTTCACACATATGAATGCAAAGACTAAAATATTCTTTATTTTTTAAAATTCTAATGCATTTGTTCCCCACTTTCTCAAGCCCAATACATTAATTATCTTAAAGATTATGTCTTTGTGTGATAAATTAAAAAGGTAAAAATAAAGTCTATGTTAAACGAAGGGAATATTTACTACTTCTTCTGTTCTAGAATATAAAAGATTTCTAGATAAAATTTAGGTTAAAAGATTATTTCGGTCACTTTAGTTATTATTTTTAAATTTTTTTAAATTTATTAGATTTTTTTCAAGTATTAGCTTTAAAATCATTGAAATAATAAAATATAAAAATACTTATACTGTACAGTAGTATTAAATTTAAATCATATAAATCCTTTATTTTTCGAGTACACTGTAAACTACTATGCACAATCACTATTCACTATATATGGTAGCAATTTACTCTTGTTTGTTCGTTGCGAATCAGGTGTTCAGGAATCTTCCAAGGTCACAACAGTTTTCACCTGACTTTATTTAATAAAGTTGAGATCCTAATCCCATCCGATCCATTACCTATGCACCATGGCCCGCACCACCTTGCTGATTGTCATCAATAGTCAACCCAATAGCCCACCTTGCAGGACTGATTGTCATCAATTGCCATCCTTGCGTGATTTGGATACCCGCATCCCTTGTAGTACTGCCTACCCACTATCCACTGACATGTCAACCCAGAATCCAACATGTCGACGGCTTCGAATGCAGAGGTGATGCTGTAGAAGATCACGATCCCTCCTTGCCTCGTTGCCTACCAAGCCACTGCCTACACGTCACAGCATCGGCACGGCGACCCTAGCTATCCCTCTAAGACAAACCCACCCAGCAAGCTATTACCATCCTCACATTGCCACCAAGAGGATAGCAAAGCTGATGATGGTTAAGTTTTGGCTCGTTAGTTTGGGTATTTGGGCACATCAATTTCTTTATTTTTCGTTAGCACATTTTTTAAATGATAAAAAATATTCTATAGAAGTTTTTTTTAAAAAAATTAATTATATATAATCTTTAAATTTATAATAATTAATACTTAATTAATTATTTATTAATGATCCACTTTTTTAAGCTATAAACAGCCACAACCAAACTGAGCCATCTAAGGTAAGAAAGTATTCTCAATAATTAGCTACTCTTAACAATACTTAATAATTTCTACCTCCTCTGTTTCAAAATAAAAGAAATTTTACATATGAGGAGAGTAAGTCAAGGCTCTGTTTAAAAAAGCTAAAATTAATAGATTAATAGCTATTTAAGGGTATAAACAAATAAATTAATCCCTATATAGTTAAAAAATTGTTATAGAAAATTATTTCAAAAAATTATATAGAAACTTTTTTACAGAAGACAGTATTTACAAAATTGAGAAATATATAAATGAAAATCCAAAATATAGAATAAAAAAAGAATGAGGCTTTAATAATTTCCAAAATAAAGAAATAGCCATGTCTCACCCAATGTATCCTCTGTTATGAAACCAAGCCCCGTGTGCTGGTTCGACTGACGCTACGCGCAGGTCGTGATTCGTGAATCCGTGCCCTCTCCGTCTCTAGTTTGGCTTCAAAGCAAGTTAAGTGGGCTGGTACCAGAAATTGAGCTTATGTGCCATTTGCCAACAGCGTATAAATCTATTCGGCCTAAAATAACTTATATATTATAAAATAATTTTATTTTTTAAAGAATTACTGTATTGAAGTTTATAAAAGTAAGAAACAAACCTATTAGAATTTATTAAGATGAGAAAGAATTGCATTGATGTTTGTTTAAAAGAAGGGCATTCTAATTTTTTTTTGCCTTTGTACTGGTACATATAAGAAACGTAAAAAAAAGGTTAAAAAGGTTATTTTGAGATGAAGGTAGTAACTTCGGTTATAAATATTTGGCACTTGGAACGAAGCGTTTTATTAAACTTATACGAAGCGTTTTATCAAACTTGTAAAACTTTAAACCATAGCTAGATCCATCCATAGGCCATCAGTTAGTTTTCTTAAAATCCTCCATAACCAGACGTAGCTAGATCATCCATCCATAGGCCATCAGTTAGTTTTCTTAAAATCCTCCATAACCAGACGCTTTTTTGTTCTGTTTGAAAGCTGAAACCATGCAAAGAAGAAATCAATAGCCACCGCACGCCATAACTCAGTTCCAAAATTCGAAGCAGTACAGGGCACCAGCACATTCTTCAATAAATCTACAGGTTAGCATAACAACTATTGTGACAATAGTGACATACATGCATATTGATATCTTCTGTTAGGAACGCTTCAGGATATAATCCAGAAACTTGCCCCCATGAACGCGCTATTAGGACCACAAGAAACATTCCAGGATCACAATGAAGTAAATTTCTGAGTGAAAGAAATAAAACTTGCACAAGACATGCATATACTCCATCGATTAAGAGATTGCTAGAACCATTGAAATGTCACTAATTAAACTTCCAATCGGGAAAAAAAACATGTAATGATAGCAGCTCTTGCAGCCAAACAATCACACATCCAAATTACAAATTTGCACGAGTAATATATCAAATTCAAGGATCTATTATTCTGAGAACACTGAAGAGGGCATAACATCACCAGTCGCTGGAATCAACGGACTCCCTGTATGTACTGATCAATACTTGCATATTGTTCAATAACTCAACACAGGCATTCGTATAAACAAGGTCAAGCAAATCAGTTAGTTCTCTTAATTTTTTCCTACAAAACGTATTTGAAAATCAAAACGGATTTCCAAGCGACTCTTCCATAAGTACAAAATGGTCCAAGGTTCCAGACCCATCAATCAAATTGTATGCAAAAGTGAAAAATGAGTGCATAGCTATAAAGAGAATTGGAGCATAGGATCACACCTCTGTAAATCATCAGAATGGGTTATAAATATAAAAAGTTCAACCGACTCATGGGTTAATTCTCAAAAGGATACTGGCTATAATTTATCTTTAAAGCACAACAATTCAGAAACCATGTGACCAAATCCAGATAAATTCAGAATTTCATATGCCGCCTAGGTAACAATTACTAGCTACTAGCACTAACATTCACAGTTTGGCCACAACAGATAGCATGCATCAGCTAGATGAAAGTTGGCCAATCGCAAATACTACAATGATAAAATAACAAACAGAACAAGATGCAACCGAATTAACAATCAGCAAATTATTATGTCACCACATTTATGCTCATGTCCATTTTAAACCACAATAAAGCACAAAAAGGTATAATGGCACTATCACAACTAGACACTTGTGCAAGTATACAGCAAATAATTAATCATATTTTCACGACTAACTAAACAACTGTGCAAGTACACAACAAATAGGTAATAACATTATTACAAGTAACTAAATACGTATGCAAGTAAACAAAAATCCGTTATAACATTATCATAACCAAACTCCTATGAAAGTACACAAATTAGGAAGACATTAACACAAATTACAGCCACTGAAAACCACCAACTGTAAATAATATTAACTAATGGACACCACTACTTTTATTACCACAGCATGTTAATCTGTCCTATTACAAGCAAGGCATGGCAATGCATCTGTTCCTATAACCATGATTGATGATTCCCACCATCACACCCTCTGCAAGCTGCTTATCTAATTGTATTTTTAAGTTGATGTCCTAATACCCGCTTACTACATAATTTTCCAGATTCCAGCAGACTACACAACATCAGGATGCAATTTATGAATATAATGTGATAATGTCTATAAAACAAACAATTACATGATATCAAGCTAAAAAAGTGTCACTATATAACATGATGAGAAACAACATGGCATTGCTATTTCCGATAATTACCCAGCACAAAGGAAGAACCGAAGAATCCACATGCAGGCATATGTGCATCCACTACCACCAAACACAAATCAATTGTTCGAAATTATCCAAATCTTCATAATATTATTACAGGCAGCATCTAACAATTCACAGTTCCCTCCCCCCACCCCTCTGCCCGGACTACACACTCCTCGACTCTACACCAGTGTTAATCTACACGGTACAAACTGATTGCGAAGACCTGACTGCCCACCTATTCAGAAGACGCACAAATTACGTACAAACAACCGAACCACAATGATATAGCATGCAACGAAGACGACGATGATTGATAACAGCTAGGAGCGTTTCAGTTCAGACCAGAAAGAGAAAGAGAGAGGCGGGGGGCACCACCCAGCCGGCATTGCGTGTGCCGGGGGCCAGCGCCTACGCGGCCGCCGCCTTCTTGGGCGACTTGGTGGTGGCCTTCTTGGGCGACCTGGGGGTCTTACCCTCTTTGGGCTCCTTTGCCGCGGCGGAGCCGGTCTTCTTGGGGAGCAGCACGGGGTTGATGTTGGGCAGCACTCCGCCGTGCGCGATGGTGACACCAGCCAGCAGCTTCCCGAGCTCCTCGTCGTTGCGGATCGCCAGCAGCACGTGCCGCGGGATGATACGGTTCTTCTTGTTGTCCCGCGCCGCGTTCCCCGCAAGCTCGAGCACCTAAGAAATAAAGAAGGGGAATAATCCAAATCAGGCCGGCTACGCAGCGGGGGTACGGGTTGTGCATGCGCCGCCGCGCGTGGCCAACCTCGGCAGCGAGGTACTCGAGGACGGCGGCGAGGTAGACGGGGGCGCCGGTGCCGATGCGCTGGGAGTATCGCCCTTGCTTGAGGTAGCGGCCGATACGGCCGACGGGGAACTGGAGGCCGGCCTTGACGGAGCGGGACACCGGCTTCTTCTTCTGGCCACCGCCGCCGCGACGGCCCCCGGCGCCGGCCTTCTTGGGCACCTTCGCTCCCACCTCCATCGATCGCGACGAGCTCTTCCCAAGCTTTCTCCCCGTTCTCTTGATCGATTTATTTTCTTTTTTTCCTTTTTGGGGAGGAGTGCGTGTGCATTTGTGTTTTCGTTGTGTGTGGTCACGGGGAAGGGTGGGGGATGGAGGCAGTGCTGCGTTCTCGGCCGTTAACGTCACAGGTTCGACGGTTGTGAACCGTTGGATGGCGTTGGGCGATCCGTGGGAGCAGCGAGCAGCCAATCAGAGCAGGAGTGGAGGGGGTAGTGGATCGTGGGGTACAACACTTTCGACGGTTTTCTTTTGGTTAACTTCGGGTTTCAGTTTCTGCCTTCGCTAGCGTTGCGCGTTCGTATGTCGTGCAATTTGATCATCTCTGATAAATTGGCCTAGTGACCTCCACATTATTTTACGGAACAAATACAGCATGACATTAAAATTATTTTGTAAATAAGTATTTTTTAAGTATATTCTTGATTTGTTTCTTATGAAAATTGAATATAAAATAAGGTATATTTAATTAGTACGCTAGTGAAATACAATTAACTTTTATCAAAGATTTGTTGTTTCATTTATTATTTCTACCAAAATAGTATTTTAAAATATTGGTGAAACATGTTCACTTAGTACTTGTATTTATAGCCAATTATTTTTTTAATATTAAATAATGTGTATCTCGATAATAAGAGTTCGTGAGAGTAAACAACATATATGCCTTTACTCATCGACTATTAGGACTCATTCTTTTTTGAGATGCTCACAGATGGTAGAATGTATATGTTACATTTATAAGAGTATGCTAAGTGTTTGCATTTGTGATGCATTTCAAAAATAAATGATTCTATGTCTAATGTCTCATTTTAGTTTTTTCTCATTTAATTCCAACATTTGAAAACAAAATCTAACACCAAGTCCAAAAATACTAGAAACAATATTCAAAGCAAGCCATATTTGTTGTTTGAGAGAATTGCACATTTGATGATATTTTAAAACATAACTATCAATATAATCCTACTTTTTCGCTTATTTTTTAAAATCAGGGTTGCTATCTGACTATATTTCCACTACATCGTTAGAGTTTCATTCAGAAAAAAGAAAATAAATGCATTTATGACGATGAACTAACCAAAATGCTCATACAATTAAAGCCTATGACTGACACTTCGTTCGGAGGCTAGGGTTTCCGTCCGAAGGCCATAGTGGAAGGAGCTACGGCGCTTGGAGGCTAGGGCAAAGGGAGTGGCGGCGAATGGAGGCCGAGGCAGTGGGAGCGGCAGCGCACGAAGGGAGCACAATTAGGTCATGCCACTGGGTTGACTGGCAACCCCAACTTGATTTGCTCCTCTGTTGCAACATAATGGAAATGAAAATTTCCTTTCTTCTTCTCTAGCTGGTCAAATGGTAAATTGCAACCTTAGTTGATTTGGTGAAGGAACTATTTGGTGAATACATATGCTTATTAGGGATGCATTTTGCTACAATTTGTAGGTCTAAGTCAAAGTAATTTGACTATTGATGTTGGAGTAAGGACATATTTCAGCTTGTTGGATAGGGGCCAAAGACCTATTACAAAAGTATACGCCTGATAACAACAGTTGACATGTATAGCCTCACCTTGTTGCAATTAGTTGATTTCATAGGTTTTAAAATTGTATGGGGTTCTAAGTAATACATTTCTATGTGGCGTGTTATTAATGGCGCATTCACTGAGATAAGAAGCGCTGAGCAATTGCAAGTGTGATTTGCATTCAACATAGTTCATGGAGTAGTGCACATTGAAGCCCTAATTGATGATTTTTTAGGTCTATTATAATGCTCACCCACAAAACAAAGGGTCAATCTTAATATCAAAAATAGTGTCTAGCTACAATGTCCAAGTACTCCACTTATATCTTTATGTCCTCCTACTGATCTAACCTAACCCATAAAAGATGTGGTAGAGTCATAGATAGCAAATGTTAAGCGTACAAAAAAAACAAAAGGATAGGAGCGGGTGATAATGATGAGACAACAGGAGTTAATGAGAAAGGCTCATATTCTAATACTAAATCATTAGTAGCATTTAGTGATAGTAGTTATGACACTGATTTAACTGTATCATCTAATTTTGATGTTGATTACTATGATTCTAATTGCTCTGACTCTGATAACAATTATGATCCTGATGATGAAATTGTCAATGATGATGATTGTGATGATATTCTCGACTTTTCATATCATGTTGATGATCTAGGTATTAGTGTAGATGTGTTCCCAAAATGGATCAATGCAAACCAGTAGTAACACATCATGCTATCTTGCATAATTATGCTTACAAAACTATAAAGAAAAGCAATACAAGATTTAGGGCAAAGTGTAGGTCACTACATCAGTGAGCAAAGGTCTGTTATCTTCAAGGATGTGCTAAAGTTATGGTCAAATAAAAACTTAAGATGCATTATAGGTTTCGAGTATGATTGGTGTGAAAAGGTGATTCTCTAGTTCTACGCCATAGTGTTTTTTGGAGAGAGTGACTATGGGGAGCTATAGATGAGGTGGCCGGCTCAGGAAAGACAATACTCAGTGACCATATATCAGTTTGTTTATATTTGACACCTTGACCTAAATGATCACAATAGGGTCAACATTCACAAGGAGAAGCCCCCTCCCATTAGCCGCACTGTGTTCATGTACACTAGAAATGCTCCTAGGGATAACATGGAAACCATCGAGGGTATGTTGTCTACCTACAAAATTCTCCTGAACATGTTGAAGTTTACTCTGAATCCCAAAGCTGCTGATGTTATTACCCTTTCTGTTAGGCTCTATCATCTTCTTTCTTTTTTATATCCAACAATCCTTCCATCAGCTTTGCAAAGTTCATCTAGTTTGAGATATTTAATATCTCCACTGATCCTAAGAGAGGATATGCCTATGCCCCCTATCTCACGAGTGTCATTAATGCAGTGACTAGCATCTTTATCTATAAGGAGGTAGTTCACAAGCCCTTTCGTCCCAAGGTGTCTCTCACTCTTTCTTTTGATTCCCATATTAGCACTAGCTTAGATCCACATCAGCCTTCTAGTACCGGTGCCTCTTCTTTGATCATTAGAGGTCTTAAGGCTATTTTCAATTGCTGTAGGAGAGTTATTGTCAAGATCAGCAAGATGGAGAAGAGGCGTAGATAGTTGACGAGGGATGCAGAGAAGAAGGCCTCCAGTGATTCAGAGGAACATGAGTTTGAGAATCCCTTTGTTCTTTATGAGGCTATCTAGAACTTGGTTGTATGAGTTGGCACTTCTTAGGCCTTTGAGAAAGCATCAGGAGCCACTCAATACACAAACTTTAAATGAGGAGCTCAAGATTGTTGCCGAGGAAGTGTCTGAGAGTGCACCTAATACAAAACAGGGGGATGACAATGATGATGTTGTTAGTGGAGATACCAGAAAGGCACCTTGTGATGATGGCGATGATAAGAGTGTGTACTCAGGAGATACAGAGGTGTTCCCTTCATATGTCAAGTGTTTCCACTACTTTGTCCTTTTTTTGGTGCCTTGATGCCAAAGGGGAAGACAGATACAAAATAAGATTGGTCAATTTTAGTTTTCACTTATATCATTCTAATTTGGTTGGAAGTTCTAACCTCCTAGTCAAAAGTTCCAATTAGATTGTCCTTTTTATCATTTCTATCTTAAAAAATTATGTAATCTTTTATGGACAAGTAGTTAATATGTATGTAGTTTCTTTTTCAGCTTAGTTTCAATTTATTTAGGTCTTGATATCATTGATTGTTTATATGATGTGATGTTCTTTTCTCTTTATGTGTGCTTATGATATCACATGCATTGCTTTTATATCTCTTTGCCACATAATGCATCCCATGGATAAAAAATGTTGAATTGAGCTTACTATATATTCTCTCTTACATATGTATGTATGCTTCACTCATATCAACCTATACATACATTCAGGGGAGCTCAACTCACTTCTTCTTATTCAAAATTCAATTTATATTCATTCTATTGTAAGTTTTAAATGTGTTATCATTAATCACCGAAAATAGGGAGATTAAAAATACATCTAGCCTTCTAAGTAGGTTTTGAATGATGAATAACAAAACAGTTAAAGGACTAGTATGTTTATTGAGGTACGTACAGAGATTAGTCTTTCTAAAAATAAATGTGACTATGATGACTCCCATAAATTCATGATTGAGCTATGATGAGAAGACTCAAAATTTATTTTAAGCTTCTTTTGATTTTTTTAAAACTAGATAAGCCGTACTATTAAGAGGGGTTGCAAATAATGTTCCAGGTCTACTCTTGTACTTAAAGATCTATTTTTTAGTTGAGAAACATATTTGCACAATACTTTGCACTACTGTGAGTTTACTTTTGTCTGTGAGTCAAAGGTTTCGATCTTAGGGGATCGGAGGTTTTAGTCCACTACTGGCTATCAACGACTAATTGTTAGGTCGGAGGTTCCAAGATAGGGGTCGAAACTTCAGAGTGTTCAAATATGTGAGTAAACATAGGTGAGTGGGTATAAACATTTCCTTTTCCACTCAAAGTCGTTTTGACCTTTCCACTTTTGCTTTTTAGTTTCCTAGCCTTACTTAGGGGTCTACACACCTCTTCCACCAATTTCTTGAGTTTTTATGAAAATTTGAGTGAAGTTCTAGAGTGGTTAGAGTATTTTTTTTTCTTGTGAGAAGAACTAGGAGGATCTTGAGTACTTGAGAATCGACATTGAGTTGTTGTTTGGAGCTTGTTACTCTTAAATGGTGGCCTTCTAGATGGTTAGGCGTCACTCTTAAGCTTCCTCAAGCTATGTATTATCCCAAGGAAAGTTTGGCAGGGTGGATTTCACCTCCAAAGAAAAGAAGTAACCGATAAAATAAGAACTAAGTTGGTTTTTATGACTACTTGATGAGATAAGGGGTCGAGAGTGATCCAGTTCTCAGGAGTTCCTTAATAGATACGTAAGATTTTTGTGATCTGAACTTCGAAAAAAAAATCCTTGTGTCAAAGTTTGCTTCTTTGTTTACTATTTTTTGCACTACGGTACTTATGCATCTGTTTACTACTTTTTGTTGCTCTTACTTATGTTCCTAAGATTGTGGAGAAAGACTCAAAAAAGTCCATCTCTTGATTTATCGGAAGTTCCTTCCCCAATGGATCGGAGGTTTCACCTAGCTGTCTTTGTCTGCCCGAGAAAACTGATCAAAAGTTTGGACCTATTGGTTCGGAAGTTTCGGTCAAGCTTGAATTTGATCGCTGCATTAAAGTAATTTTCAACAACACCTAGTCATCCCCTCTAGGCTATTTTGAGGGCTTTCACTTAGTAGATCGAATTGTCGAAGATTGATGGTGATAGTTCCAATTTATATACGAA
This sequence comes from Oryza coarctata, assembly GCA_030770085.1. Lineage (NCBI taxonomy): Eukaryota > Viridiplantae > Streptophyta > Magnoliopsida > Poales > Poaceae > Oryza > Oryza coarctata. The sequence goes on from CM061471.1 coordinate 16,860,696, forward strand.
TATGCTTTGGTCGAATCATATCTCTCAATTCAAAGTAGTCGTAACATCCCTCATCAGAACCTTCATCCCTCGAAGCCACATTCTTATGTACATGACGTCGAGTTATCAAATCGATGAGCGTAATTATCTTTCTAGTAGCCACACGTGTGCACATGGAAATCCTTCTCGAACACACTCCCTTGGGTGCGAGAATGATGTCTATATGCTCGTGTATGGATGTGTGTGGGGAGCTCCTCTAATCTGGTAGATGCAATTTTTTTTTATCATTGGTGTCGATTAGGGATCGCCAACTTGTATCGTTATTTTTGACCTCACATATCCTAGTAGAAGTCACACCGATAGATAGTTGGTTGGAGGTACGACTAAGTGGCACTCAAACTTAGACGGACAATATGCATGTAAATAGAAAAAGCCATATGATTAGTAGTAAAAATAAAATCATCTAAAAATAAGATATTAAAATGATTAATCTAGTATTGATAAAGCCATGGAATTGGTGTAAATCCCAACTATTATGATTTCGATCTAGAGGCAAACTTACTCTATTTGTTTTGTATCTCTCGATTCAAAGTCATCATGATATCTCTCATGAAAAAATTCACCTTTAGATACTATGTCTTCGTAAATCCTCTAAATACCAGCTCCTCTTAGCGCACCAACTGTCAATGACTTATAATTTACTATAGTATCTATGTATAAATGGTATATTTAAATGGTATAGAGATCGGTTAATATGAGGATATAAACAAATATATACCATAAGGAGACACATAAATTTCTGTATAGATTTGGACAGTCAAAAAAGATAATAACATTACTCCTATTTGGCCATTGTTGTCATTATATAATATCTTATAAGAAGAAAAAGCCTAATCTAATTTATAACTAGAGGTTGGGCATAGTTATTGGTGGCTGGACATTATCCAGTCTCTCTAATGTTGATTCAATGACATTATCTAATCTGTTTAAAGGAGTATAGATACTTTTCTAGCATGTTAGTGTACCTGTTTGGAACTAAAATTACACGTTTACATTAACATCTTAGCCCATATCCTATCTATGACGTTAGTATTATAAGTTGTTTTGTTTTTTTAAGGTTTATAGAAAAACGTAGTAAAATTTCAACGTAAAACAAATATACTATCAATATATATATATATATATATATATTTATATATATATATTCAATATTAGATTTAATGAACTAAATATTATAAATATCGCTAAATTTTTCTATAAATTTAATCAAAGTTAAATAAGTTTAACTAGAAAAGAAATCCAAGTGTCTTGTAATTGTAATATGAAACCGAGGTATTACATGTTATTTGTGATGAGGTGTGCATATCTACCAAACTAAATTAAGCATTTTGAGGTGCATTTATAACACCATGGATTTCTTCCCCAACACCTATGAAAGACAAACTTGGGCTTTCTTTGAAACCGAGAAATATAATGACTTTCAAGGTATTCGATTAAAATCCTATGAAAAATTCTGTAAATTTCGTGCGGTTCTAAGGAGAGCTTACTCTGTCATTTGTGCAGTTGATGGATAATTCAAGTCGGTCACAAGTAATCATTTCCTGCCGATACGGAGCTGTACATCTGTAGTTGTAGTTTTGTAGTCTGTACCTACTGCAAATCCGCACGATCGTGTATCCCTTTCCAGCTCCAAACACTGCCATCCGCGCGAAAAGAGCTAGAGAGCGACGACGAACTACTCTCCCTCGGATCTCCCGTCACTCACCCGCGAAAGAGCTCTCTCCACCGCGACGCCGCTGGTTCTCCACTTCTCTGTCCGGCGCTGGCGCGAGGTGGCACGCGCGTACGCCGACCGACCACACGTGAGGAGCGGCAAAAAATGGAACGCTCCATTCTTCGTATGTACCACGGCCGGCGAAAGCCGCGACACCCACCCATGTGTGCTGCGTATCGGCGTGTGCCGCGCGCCGCCGCCCATGTGCCTCAACGTGGGGCGGCTCCCCACCGCGGCCTCTGCTCCTCGATCGCTCGTCGATTATCCGTCGAGCTTTCGGTGGAAGCGTGCGCGCGTCCAGCGCGATCCGGACACGCACGCGCAATGCGTAGCGGCGGTATTGGGCAAGTGCAAGTACATGTGCGTCCGCGAGCGCCGTGTGTGTTCCCAGCAAGATTCTTCCGTTAGCACCGGCACAAGAGCAAGTTCACGTCGTTGTCTACCGAAATCATCTAAGCTAAGCTCTCTCCAGGGGTTCAGATCGACCGCGGCAGCGCTGCATGGTTAGTTAGGAATTGAAATCGACAGAACAGAAGAGTAGTACTGGTAGGAGTATGTAGTATCAGCGGCAGTCCGCACCAAAATTTCAGATCCTTTGTTCGCCATGAGCCATCAAATGTCATTTGAGAGGTCTGAAAGGATTGATCTCGCCTTATCAGCAGCATGCAGTGCACGGCGACGGGGTCCGAGCCTTTATTAAATGGGACAGCCTATTCGGCTTTTGATAGAAAACCACATTCAAAATCTTACCAATTCTAGATAGTTGAATTGCTTTTAAGACTAGTGCTACATATACAACTCTAACTTTATCCCCCTTTCCCTCAATCCGGCCTGCTGCCACCACTTTTACATGTTTGCGCACACGCACGCAAGCTCTCCCACCTGCTGTACCACCGCCATCCAATCTCATTGGCTGACCAAAATTCATCAACGGCACTGGTGAGACCTCGCCAACCGGCCTTCTCCCCCTTCCTCTTCTTTTTTTTCTTAAGATGGTGACAGCGAGATACCACACTCCGTTATTTTTTTCATCTCCAGCGGTTTCTCTTTATCAGATCCGTCACTACCTTATAACTAGTCACTTTGTTTTACTCCTGTCACTGATGACCCATCATCCTCCTCCATTCTCATGGCTCTAGCGACGTCGTCGCCATCTTGTTGCCTGCCTGAGTCCACCGCACACCACTGGTCCTTTATCGCCTATGACCATCCCTCTAAAGCTGTTGAACTTCTTCCTCTTCCACCTCTCTCATTTCCTTCCTACCTTTATCCCAACTCGAGATACTAAATTCTAACTCCATGTACGTTCGTCAGACCGCTATCGGTCACCAGATCTTTGTTGGAGCTAGAGAAGTAGTTGAATGCGTAAATATTCAAACAGATCAGGTGATTTAAAATCTGTAACAAATCCTGCTCGATATTTAGTAGTTTCGTTATTAAATGTTGTGGCAGGGTGACATGCGTCGTCTCCAGTCCCCACTCTACAGTGCTGTCAGTGCATGCATGCATACATGCGCTGGTGGACCGGTGCAGCGGCCACGATCTCTTCTCCACAAAACTAAAAGCAGTACTCTAAGAAAAACTGAAAGCAGTACTAGTACTACTGTGTAATATTTTGGGCTTGCTTTTTTTTGTTTGATGCCATTTTAAATCCTACCAAAATTTTGTTGGAGGTTAGATTTGGCATTGCAATTCTTTGACAGGGTGTGGTTGTTTGGTTTGATGCTAAATTTTTGCCAGTGCCTGAGCTCTTGATCGTTTTTGTTGCCAACACTTTGGCAATGCCAATTTTTGTTATCAAACTAAATGCCATCCAATTCCATTGGCATTGTCAATATTTAGGCATGGCTTGTTTGGCATCACACAATACATGCCCTTTCTCCCCTAATTTTGAGAGCAAGGCCGACCCGTCAAATTATTTGCCATAAGTGGAATCCAGCTACTTGATATGTCTTTTTTTAGCTACTCATCGGTCTATTGATATGGATTATATTGCTGTACATATTTGAAAACATGTTTTCTATAAAAAAATAGTTCTTTTTATCACTTCAAGCTAGCTACTCCCCGTCCTAAATTATAAGACCTATAAATTTTTACAGTCTTTTTACCATTAATTTATTTCATATTAAGTTACCAACCATAATAAAATTAACATTACATGAAATTATTTTAAAATGCGAATATAATAATATAACATGCATGATAATTTATTGAGTTTGATTTTAAGGACACCTTCTAATTTGGGACGGATGAAGTATTTGTTAAGTTTTTTTCTCAAAATATTTAATTTATTTCTATAATAAATTAGATAGTTTATGGCAATAATTCAGTCAATAATGAATCCTGGCTTATCTCCAAGCGCATTTTTGCTTGTATACACACTACAACATTTATTTTTGGGTTAGAGTAGTGGACTATGTTCAATTCCAGTTAATTGCTGGCTCACGCGATTTTCCATTTCAAGAAAACATATTTAATTATTTTCGTGATAAACATCTACTATAGCTCGATTTATCCAGCTCCAAAAAAATCCTCAAATTCACCCTAATGACACCTACGACCGTGACATATAAAAGTTTAAAACCACTAGGTGAAAAATACACGAGCACTTGTAACCTGCGGTCCCTCCAACCAAAACTGTCACCGGTGGGCAGCCGGTCTCGTCTTTATATATACCACTCGCTTCCCCTGTTCTCTCCTGACATCACCCGCACCAACTACCTCTCCTGCCTCTTGCAGCCATGTCGTCTCAGCCATGACTTGCGGCTAAATCGTCATGCACAACCGGTTAATTTTCGAGGTTAAGCAGCACAACCGATGTCTCGCTTGTTCTTCTTCTTCTTCTTTTTTTCTCTTTTGGTGGAGACATGTAACATGGGAGATGTAATATTATTCTTCCTTTTCTACACGATGAATGAATCACTAAAAAGTGTGAACTGGAGATCTAGGATGAATACGTAATCGCAGCAACTGCAAGCTCTCGCGTGTTCGTTTCAAAGATGTACTTCCTGTCGTTTAAAATTTAAAATTTATATAATTTTTTTTAATATTTTTGTCATATCAATCAAAGTTACTCTATTATATCCCTAACTACCTACTTCTAACAATACATCATCGTTTCATAGGAAGCATTAAGGTTATTTTTTTTCTAAACCTTAATAGTGTAATCTTTGCTTAATAATCTTAAATGACTAATCTTTGCCTAAGTAACATTAAATATCTGCATCTGTTGAAAATAGCGTTACCATATTAGTTTTGTGTTTGGATTATCCAAAAATCATTTGCTCTAAATTATATATTTATTTATTTTTAACCCACTTGATCATATAGAGGGTTTGGTTTTTAGGTCTCATAGAAATTCCAGTCATCTAAAAATAAAAACTAAAATACATGACAAAATACTCAAGTGAAGGAGGAGGCAAGCGTGGAAGAATGCAGACGATACTATTTTGAAGGAATGATGGCTACGACTTAAGAGTGGGAGTGATAGATTCTAACTTATGTTTGGCTACTGTTGAGAATACACTAAACCTAAGGTTTATTCTTTATTGGGTCGATAGTCTAGATAGACTACTATCTATTAGGGTAGTACTATATTTTGGTTTTTTTAACACATATAATTAACTTAACCATAATAAATTCAATTAGCTACGATCAAATATATGATTGATTTTTTTCTGCTTCGATCGTTGGTTTTTCAATTTTGGACAATTTTGCCACCCCCTACTCGTGATAGCGAAAGTGTGAAGCCATCGGTGTGAAATGTGTTTCTTCGTGCAAGTTGAACTTCACTATAAGCTTCTCTACTTCGTGCAAACAAACAACTCTGACCGGTTAACTTTCCTCTAACAGTCTAGCTAGGATTTGCTGCACTTGTTTCGATGCGTTTGCTATAGATTTTGTCGGTATCTCAGAAGGCCGTGAAAGATCAGTATATGATGCTCCTCGCCTCCTCCTCAATATGTAATTTTGCTATCTTCTTCCAAAACGTATGATACGTCTGCTGCTTGGCAACCTTGGAGCCAGTATAGAATTGCAGGAAAAACCATTGGTGCAGACCGGCCGCTGTGCAGCCCTGGCCCAGATGAACGCCGCGTGGACAACACAGCGATCGGATGGCTCGCTCGGCAGGTCTCCACGCGCAGCGTGACCAGGACGCAGACGTCGGCTCGCTCAGTTCGGCTCGCAGGCCGCCGTCGGCTCCGTTGCTCAGATGCGGATCCTTTCTAATCTGACGCAATCGTCGTCTCCCCCATCTGTCGCTGCCGCCGTTTCTCTCGTCTGCCGCCGCCGCCTCTCGCGCCCCCTCCGCCGCTTTCCCCTCGTCGTTATCCCCGCGTCAAGCAAAGCCAAGGCCGATCTGGAAGGAGGCGCCCGCAAGCCAAGGCCGTGGAGCCGGCGACCGAAGGACCGGCGGCGGAGCGGATTGCCGACGACCCTGGACGCGTTAATGATAGGTTGGTTTCTCGTCGATTGCTCCCAGCACGCGGTTTCCCATCCTCCAGCGGCAACACGATGTGATGGAGCTCGAGATCACAACAGAAGGGGCAAAATGCCAAAATGACCGTAGCAACTTAGGGCAACTCTCATAATTCAGAAAGCTTCAAGCATATTATCAACAGAACATAATGCATGTATTGGAGAGAAAGAGAGAAATTTGCATAAGTTTGATTGTCGTCTGAGGACAAAGCAACCAAGAAACGAGCCTGCTTACAGATTTCTTGAGTTTCTTTGCCTCCGGGTAAAGAATGGTCATCACTCATCATGCCAAAGAATTGAGGGCACCATACTTGTTGATTAAAAAGTGCATTTGTTCGAGTCGATAGCTATCACCAAATCGAACTTTATCGCTACCTTGCCTCTTCGCCACTAATCAAGCCGCCACACACTTCCATGTCCGGGTTTTGAGCTCCTCCCGATGACTCAGCTTGATCCACGGCAGTAGCAAGATGCCTCCCAGCTGCCGTGCGCTGTGAGCAGAAGCTTGCGCAACCACGCTGACTCATGGGCGCTCTGCTACGCCGCTCTGGTATTCGTCGCTGTATTCCGCCAGAGCATGAGAACGAAGGCGGATCTTGGCCATGGCCTTAGCTTGCCGGCGTCTCATACAGATCGGCCATGGCCTCTCGACGCTAGGACAGCAACGAGAGGAACGCGGCGGGAGAGGACGAGAGAGGCGGCGGCGGGAGATGAGAGAGGATCCCCGTCGATGGGCCTGCAGGGAGCCGAGCCGAGAGAGCCAACATCTGCGTCCGTCACGCTGCGCCTGGAGCCCCACCGAGCAAACCGTTCGATTCCGGCATTGTCCACGCGACATTCATCTAGGCCAGGGTTGCACATCAGCCGGTTTACACCTGGTCTCCACCAATTTTTTTCCGAATTGCACGCCTTACTGACTTTGGTGCATCATGCATCCCACTACCTTAAGGAATATTGGATCCTTTTACTTACACATGCATACCTGCCTTTTGAATTTTGGCCCCCCAAAATTTGCAAAGATCCAAGTGGTTTTCTTGGTGCTTTTTTTATATCATCTTGTTTAAAACTAAACTAAACCTTTTTATTTTAACCGGATGAACTGCATCGTTTTTTATTAGATTGTTTCTATAAATATATACATTTTTAGAATATCCTCAATTTATCATAATCACCTATCCACATTCTACATTTAATCTATGTGTATCAAAATGTAGGTCTTTTTTAGTGTTTAAATTTTATTTTGAAATATAGCTATTTTGTTATCTCAACCATTTCTTCATTTATTTACTCATTTCAATCAACCACAATTATATTTCATTAACTTTTAATGAAAAAAAATCAAAAGTGCTTATAATAAAGGGAGTAACAATTTATCAATAACAGATATAATACAATCAAGCTATCATATCAGAGATATTTTAGCGCATGTTTGATAGAGCTTTATCTTCACGCTTTTTGGAGCTAGAAAACTAACCAAATGGCTTTCACTCTACCCATATAGTAGAACTGGCTAGAAGGAACTGAAAAAAAAAAAAACTACAGAAGTGGAAACAAGGTTTGAGCAGCTCCTCCATTTTAGACTCCACAATTAAAGTTAAATTTAAGAATTGTAGCCTGCCAAACAAGCTATTAGATTCTATAAACATTTCTTCCCGAAAGCTAAGTAGTGTGCCCTCTTTTCCATTGATGTGCGAGTTTTGTGACCAAAATGCATATGCAGAAGAAATTTTCTCGAGTCTTGCCGAAAGTAGAGTACTACATTCAGATTCGCATCGCTTCGACCGTTCAAAATCCTAAAATTTCTACGGGACGGAACACGCCAAGCTGACTTTGTTCGTGTCTGGGCGCTTTCCACGGTAAAATCCCGTAAAATCCCGGATACCTTTTTGACCCGTAAAATCCCTGCGCGTCACCACGGCCGCATGATCTAACCCCTCCACGTGTCCGCCTAACCCCTCTCGAGCCGCCGCGCTACACCGGTTCATCAGATCCGGAGTAATCCTGACCGTCCATCCAGATCTCAACGGCTTGATACCGCTCAGGCGCACCACCTCGGCGTCGAGCGCGCGAGGAGGCAGCTCTCCCTACCACCCCGCGTCTTTTCCTCCCTCCTCCGCGAGGAGGAAGAAGACGAGAGGAGCCGAGAAGGGAGGCATGTCCATTTCCTCGTCGCATCAGCTATCTGCTGCTCCACAAGTCCCCTCCTCGCGCCCGCTTCGTCGCTCCGACGAGGGGAGGCAATAGCTGCCGCGGCGGTGGCTGCTGGAATGGGAGATGGCGGGGAGGGAGAGGGAGAGGAGCTGCTCCTCTACACCGTGTAGGAAGGCGACGGTGGCCTGTGCGCGGGGGACCTTCCGTGGCGGCTCAAATTTGATGGCCTCCGCCGCCCGGAGGCGCACCAGGAGAAGCCGCCGCGCCGCTTCCAGGACTGCCTCGTCGTGCTAGGTCTCCATCTATCTCTCTCGTGATTGCTAGCTCTCTGGAAGCTTTCGTATGGTTGTGTTTGGATCCTGTTTGTTTAGGACGGGGACTGTTTTGATCTGGACTTGTGTTTTAGCTGTTTTAATTAGAGAATTCAGAGGTCAGCGTCTTACCCTCTTCGGTGACGGCGATTCGGCCAGGTGATGTATAGTAAACGTGTACTGGGAATGAGGAGTGGGGAACTTGCAGCAGCGACGGTCGGTATTAGTGATTGAGTATGTTTCATGAGCTGATGTCCCGTTCCCCCGTTGTTTAGTAGTACTCGATTGGCTTTAGTAAACTTGCTGTTATCCAACAGTTTTGTGTTAATGTCTGTTCCGTAACGTTAGTCAAATTGGGTTGGCGATCGATTTCTACGTTTCGTCGTATGTTCACATTATGTGATAAGGGGAATGATGTATGAAAATTTGTATATATGATTGCATTGTGTTACTAATATTTGAAATCAATATTCTGTTTGAAAGTGGTGGAGGATTTCAATACTCTGCTGCGAGTCACTAATTGAATTATGGTATTAATTATTGAAATTGAAATTATTATATTGAAAAAGGGAAAGCATACACATCCTGAGACCTGTTTTCTTAAGAAACTACTGTACCCTTTTGAAGCTGGTAAAATCAGCTGAAGGATTTTTTATGGACTATTGAATTGATGATTTTCTCTTCCTGCTTTGATATTTTATCTTTAAACTACCTGCTAGTTGTAGCTTTTGGTTTCTGTTAGTCTGTAACTTCTATCTTACAGTGATATAACATTGTAATTTCCAGCACCAATTTACTGATTCTTTCCCTGCTATTTCAGTGCTCTGGATATTTCCGGTCTGTATTGTTTAAGGAAAAAACACTGGTTGTAGACAGAGCTATAAGTAATTAGCTCTATGTCCTAAAGTTTCCACTCTGCAGATATGGACAAGAATGTTTAATACAGATGGTGGATGCCATTTCTTTGGTATTTGAAAATTATTATCAGGATAAAAGGGTCATGTACAAAAGAAGTTTAACTAAGCTGTCTGTTGAGTCTATTTCCTACCTCGCACTGGTCTTATTCTGTGGCATTGCACTTATCATAACCTGATAACTTAGTATTCCATTTTTGTTCTATATAACTTAGTATTCCATTTTTGTTCTATACTTCTATTTACAGTTCAAAGCCCTGGAGATGATGTTGCAGAATATTACCAGCAACAGTCGGAAATGTTGGAAGGTTTTAATAAAATGGATACACTGACAGATCGTGGTTTTCTTCCTGGAATGTCCAAGGTTTACATTGTTGCTCTTGTAACATAAAAAAACAAAACAAAACTTCCTTTTGCAGATAAAATGTTGAAAAATGCATCTATACTGTTTTCTACCTTCAGTTGATCCTATTTGTGAAGGAAGAACGTGAAAAAGTTGCCAGAAGTGAGGCATTAGCCATCCGGTTATTTAATGAAGCAAACATGGTTCTTTTTGCTGCAAAAGTTTATGCCTCAATAAGGGGTGGCTCCCTAGCTATTATTGCCTCAACTTTGGATTCCCTACTCGACTTGTTATCAGGTTTAACTTGTGGTTTACTGCCTTTTCAATGAAAACAACAAACCCATACAGGCAATGGCGGAGGACAAGAATAAAGCAAAAACAACTAGTACGTCTAAACATGCTACTGTTATATGACACTAAATAGATCAACCAAAGTTTCAAAATAATAATAATAATAATAATAATAATAATAATAATAATAATAATAATAAATAGAGCAACCAACCACAATATATCTATGTTACAATATCCCTTTGCCATGCCGGCATCTTCCCTTCCAGAGAGTAAGAAATCACAAATCAAATCAAGAAACAAAGCGTCACGGCACAATTACTCAGCTCCTTGGCTCCAGCCTCCAACTGATTGCGATGCAGTCAAGCATGCACCGGGGCACTCCGCACATAGGTGCTTGGTCGCAGCCATGCTATCCCCGGCGGCGCCACCCCTGGCCTCCCCACGCTTCTCCGGGCTCCAGCCCTACGTAGCCCACGTCGACGCAGTCTAGTGGAGCTGCACCCACGCCGGGCCGCCGGTCACGCCCACCGCCGCCAGGGCTTCACGCCTCCGCTCGGCTCGGGTGCTCGGCTAGGGCTCAATCGATAGGGAGTCGGACGATCTGGCTAGTGCCGCCGATCAACACATCTCCTTGGCCCATGGTGTGTCTGATACCTCCAGATCACGTAGTGTTATTAAAACGTCCACCACCCCATTAGAAGCAACCATGAAGGCCTCGCTCTCTCTGCTCCCTCTCGTCTCCTTCGCACACGTCTATGGCGGATTAGCAGCACAGCAGGCATACATGGAATGGCAGAAGAGACGCTGCCGCTCTTGGCGAGGCGAGGTATGGTGACTGCTAGACCTCGCCAAACCGGGTCCTCCGCCGCTGCATACAGGTACCCAATCGGTAAAAGACGCATGCAACCTTTGGTGAGTTTCCACACCAATAAGTGCCAATTAGGCATCATTTGTCCTGCATGTTCTATGCTTTTATTTCTTGAATTTGCTATTACTAGAATAAGCCAATCATTTTGGTTGCACCCTGATTTGCTTTAGTATTCATTTCGATGTAGTTAGTATTCACATCAAACCACTCTTTTTTTTTACTTTCCGATACACTGGTTAGTTGCAAGCTTTATTTTGGAGGTATTGTAGAATCTGTACAGTGACTAATACCCCGAGAATATACAAAGGGGGTCGGGTCTATATATATACAATCTAGGCCAGTGGTCTATCTAACACCCCCACAGTTATAGCGGGAGGAGAACAGACGCAAAGACTGGACCGAAAACTGGTGAACAAAGGTGTGAACTGGCCTTTGGTCATTATATCGGCAAACTGATGTGTCGATGGTACATGGAGCACTTAAACCTGTCCTAATGTGACCTTATCACGGACAAAATAGATATCGATCTCGATGTGCTTGGTGCGTCGGTGATGGACCGGGTTGACGGTCATGTAGACGGCACTGACATTGTCATAGTAGACGACGGTCATGGTGGAGAGGGGTGTACGGAGCTTCTGGAGAAGCTGGCGGAGCCAGCAGCACTCGGCGACGGCGCGATACTCGGCTTCGGCGCTGGACCGGGACACTGTAGTCTGGCATTTTGAGAACCAGGATACGAGAGTGTCACCGAGGTAAACGCAATAGCCGGACGTAAAGCATCGAGAGTCAGGGCAGCTTGCCCAGTCCGTGTCGAAGTACGTGGTGAGGGAGTCGATGGGGCTAGAGCTGAGATGCAGCCCGCTAGAGAGGGTGCCCTTCACGTAGCATAGGATGCGCTTGAGCAGCGCGAGGTGAGGTTCGCGTGGAGCATGCATGAAGAGGCACACTTGCTGGACAGCGTACGTGAGGTCGGGTCGGGTGAGTGTGAGGTATTGGAGAGCCCCAGCAAGACTCTGATAGTGAGAGAGATCGGCAACGAGGGCGCCATCGGCAACGGAGAGTTTAACTCGAGTGTCGATCAGGGTGGTCGTGGGGTGACAATTGGCCATGCCCGCACGCTAGAGGAGGTTAATGGCGTACTGGCATTGGGAAAGAAGGAGCCCGTGGGTGGAACGGGTTACGGAGATGTCAAGGAAATGGTGGAGAGGACTAAGATCGATCATGACGAACTCAGAGTGGAGTTGAGCCATGATTTGGTCGAGGAGAGATGTCGAAGACGATGTAAGGACAATGTCATCGATATAGAGAAGTAGATAGGCAGTGGCGGAGCCGATATGGAAAGTGAACAGGGAACTATCGGACGCAGAGGCTACGAAGCCAATGTGCTAAAAATAGGCAACAAAGCGCTGGTACTAGACACGAGAGGCTTGTTTGAGGCCGTAGAGAGAGCGTTGAAGGAGACAAACGTTGTCGGGACGAGAAGGGTCGACGAAGCCTGCGGGCTGCTGGCAGTAGACTGTTTTCGTTAGGTGGCCGTGAAGAAAGGCGTTCTTCACATCGAGTTGATGGATCGGCCAGGAGCGGGAGGCAGCCAAGGTGAGGACAACTCGGATGGTGGCAGGTTTGATAACGGGACTGAAGATCTCATCGTAGTCGACACCGGGTCGTTGAGAGAAACCTCGGACTACCTAGCGAGCCTTGTGACGGGCAAGGGAGCCATCGGTGTGGAATTTGTGTTTGAAAATTCACTTATCGGTCACAATGTTAGCGCTGGGAGATCGGAGAATAAGGCGCCAGGTCTCGTTGTCCATTAGGGCCTTGTACTCGTCGGCCATGGCCGCGCGCTACTGAGGGTTGGCCAGGGTTGAGCGAGAAGTCACCGGGATGGGCGAGATAGAGTTGTGGATGGCGGAGAGACCGTAGCGCTGAGTAGGGCGGAGAGACCCGGTCTGGGAGCAGGGTGACCATGTGTGAGGTGGAGGGAACTGGAGCCGATGAGGGTGCGGGAGTAATGGGAAGAACTGGTCGGGTGGAGGCGTCATCAGCTCCAAGTCGGCCACTATAGACGAGAGGAAAGAGAGGAATTAGATCGGCCTGAGCCGATGAGGTCGGGTGGGCCGAGTATTCCGATCGGTTCATGGATAAGCCGATAGGATGGGGAGAGCCGATGGAAAGTGAGGAGCCGATAGAAGTGGGGTGTCCGATAGAGAGGGAACGATATCAGCTAAAGAATAAATAGGATCGGTATCGGCCGATGGAGGTGGGTCCGATGGGGGTCCGATGGTGGGGACATCGGACCGAGTAGTGGTGGGATATGTGATAGTTAAATTCTCAGCAGCGGCAGATGAGGGGGCCGATGGAGAGGACAGTGGAGCCGATAGAGGGCTGGACAAATCCAGTCGATGGGAGGGCGGACGAGTTCAGCCGATGGAGACGACGAGCGCGGATGTGCGTCGGCGTTAGAGAAGAAGAGATGCACGAAACAAAAAGAAGAGCGGAGACGGGTGTGAGGTGAGACGAGGAGGCGGATCGAGACCGTCGCCTGGTCGCGCGGAGGTGGGACGGAGAAAAGAAGGTGATTGTGGGATAGACGGGGAGAAGAAGAAACAGGGGCGAGAGAGCGAGGAGAGTACCGGGAAGAGGATCGGCGACTGGAAGAAGACGTCGACGAGGAGGAGAAAAGGGTCGGCTCGCTGGAGGAAGAAGCTAGCGCGCCGGAGATATCTAGACTCGCTCTGATACCATGTAGAATGTGTACAGTGACTAAGACCCCAAGAGTATATAAAGGAGGGTCGGGTCTATATATATACAACTCAGGCCAGTAATCTGTTATAATAATAGAAAATCTTACTAGTCTAGAAAAGATTCCCGGCACTGCATAACACTGCACAGACAAGCTGGCCATAAAAACTGTATGTATGGTTATTATTTTTCTTGTTCATTATTCCTCTTATTAACAACTCTGACACAATCTGTTCGCCAGGGTATACTTGTTTTTGCTTCTGTCATGGCAAAACTTGGCCTTCAAATTATCCTAGAATCCACACGCTCACTGTTTTATGATGTAAGTCTTTTGTTTTCTCTTCTTATTGATTTCTTGGACTGTTCTTTTTCTATGCAATTAATTGATTCATTTTGATTAGCATATTTGGTTTTTCACTTCTCTTTTCAATCTAAACTTTCTAGCAGATATTATCAGAATGCCTCATGTTTCATGTGCTTTTGAAAAATCTGTCCTTTTCATGTTCCTTTACTAGGGAAGATTTTCTTAAAAACAAGCTAACCTGTCCGTTTTCAATTTTGTACACGCCTGTTTGGTACACTTACGATAGTTAATATGTGTGACTACTCTATTTCGTATTGTTGACAATCTTGTACTTAAAATGAACTAACTGTTAAGCACACGGCGATAACTATTAGGACAATAATAATGATTGGATTAATCAGGTAGTTATTGGAGTCACAGTGATTTATTTAAATGTTCACCGTTGCCAATCCCATCAATATTGATTATCTTGTGCTCCAGGGGGATACTTTCCGCTTGACAAAAGAGCGGGAGAAGTGGATTGTATATATCATGCTCTCAGTTACATTGGTGAAGCTCCTGCTGGCTGTACATGGCCGCTCATTCACCAATAAAATTGTAAAGGCTTATGCACAGTATCACTTTTTTGATGTCATCACCAATGTTATTGGGCTTGTGGCAGCACTTATAGCTAATTATGTTAAAGGCTCGATTGACCCAGTTGAGGCTATTATAGTAAGTATACTGAAGTAGTGCTTGCTCTGTATAATTCCTTATTTACTAGAATTTCTTTGCGAGAACTATCGTTTCCTAGATTTGTGAAATACACGATAGAATTTGAGTATGCCATGAATTTAATCTGGTAAGCCAACTATTTTGGTTTTGGAACTGAATGATTCACTAGTGCTGTATTTTCTCTCACATTAGACAATAATTTTAACTGAAAGGGGTTTTGAAGGTATATTATCTTTCCTTGTTTGCTGCTAGCGATCTACACGATCAGAACATGGTCAATGACGGTGCTAGAAAACGTCCACTCCTTGGTTGGTCAATCGGCTTCACCAGAATATCTTCAGAAGCTTACCTACCTGTGCTGGAACCATTACAAGGCTGTCAGGCACATCGACACAATGCGAGCATATACATTTGGCTCTCACTACTTTGTTGCGGTGGATATTGTTCTGCCGTGCGACATGCCCTTGCAGGAAGCACACGATATTGGCGAGGCCCTGCAAGAGAAGCTGGAGCGCTTGCCTGAAATTGGGCGGGTCTTTGTCCACCTCGACTACGAGTTCACCCACCAGCCTGAGCACGCCCAATCCCATGATACGTAGCAGTCCGAACTTCAGAGAACCTGAGCTGAAATTATTGAAGCCAAGCTCAGTTTCACAAATCTAGGAGTGGCCTGCTTGCTTTGACACATTGCTTATTTCAGCTGCGTTTTTTTTTTTTGTGATTTGGTGGCTGGGAATCCTATCGGTGCCGTAGTGGATGACTGGATGGGTGGCATTGGCAGTATATGTACGGTGATTGATGGTGCCTGACCTAGTTCCAGGCCTTGACAAGTGCAAAGCAAATCATGTTGTGCACCATATCCCACTTTAATTCCTGAATTACTGAGAAGCAGTCCAGGGGCACGCACCGTTCACGGATGCGTTCTCTTCTTTCTTGCTCTGTGCTGCCTGCCCGCCTGCCAACCTATATGGGTTTTGTACACATCAACTTTGAGCTCCTCTCACAGAAAAGCTCAGAGATCTCGCTGTCACGGCGGATGAGTCACCAGACCGAGTGCGACGTACGTTGTGCAGGAGAGAGTCTAGAACCCGGGGCCCCTCCCAGACGACGCTGCCGCTGCCTCCATCGGTTTCGCCATTAATAATGCCGCACTCTCACTGTAGCTCGAGCGAGACGGCCGTCCGGCCCCGGCCTACCTCAACCTGCGGGAGTGCGGGTGCGTACCCACGCACGCGTCATCTTCATGGGACTCCCGATCAGAGCTCGACGCCGGCTCGTCTTGGCTCGGCTCGGCTCCCCTGGCGTGCGGGCGAAGATAATTTTTGCGGGCTTTGCTCCGCGTGGTGGCGTACTCCAGTGAAAATGGCTACAGGACAACGACGAGGTTCGCCACGCCAGCTCACCAGCTGTACTACGGCAGCATCTACTCTCTTCATTTCGCGAATTACTGTTATCTAAGTGAAAATGATATTGATGTTTCTCATTAAATGAGTATTGGTTGAGAGTTCGAAAGGTGGTTGAGAGTAAAATATAAGAAATCTAAATAAAAAGTGACTGGAAAAAGTGGATAACATTCAATGAATTATTTTGTTCTCATTTTAGATGAAATAGAATTTTTTTGACCTCTATAATATAATTTAACATATAGACTTCAAATCCAGCGTGAATCTAGGATTTGGAATTGTGGCAAATAGTGTTAGAGTTCCCACTAAAAATACATCACATGGGCATAATTTGGAGATGGTTTTTCCTTATGGAGATGCCCTATAGCCTCTGCATACCTTATAATTTTTTAGCAAAATTTAATAATATATATCGATATGTAATATATCATTTCACATTTAAATTCAATCTATATTGAAAAAAACAAATTACTATCTTCATTCTAAAATATAAGCATTTCTATACACTTCTCAAAATGTATCTACACATCTCTCCGTACAGATACATTTTAAAAACACACAAAAATAATTATATTTTAAAACAGAGTGAACTAAGCTATTATTGTTAATAGTCATATTTGTTATTTTTATTTTAACTTATATAGGTTAAATTTAAGCTTGCATGTGCCGTGGAGTTATCTATCACACAATGATCTATGTTGTTATTTATTTTTTAAGAAACTTATAATTATTTTAGCGGCATGTAAGAAATGAGGGGACATTCTTGAGGATTAAAAACTTTCCTGCGTAACTGTATATATCGCAATTAATTTGAACCTTCTTATCTCTCTCTATGTGTGTATATATATATATATATGTATGCATGTATGTATGCATGCATGCATGCATGTTTGTTTGTTTTTTTTGAGAGAGAATTATCGTCCCATATGTCCACAATCATGACGACATAGTATATGAAAGAGAGGTAGAGTGGCAACTACATAAGATGCACATACGTACTAAATATATGATACCTACCTAATTTCATGGTTTAATTTTGTGGCAGCTAGCTAGCTAATCTATGATGATTACGTACGGCATACATATATAGTCTAATATTATGAGGTTTGCAAGAGCTCTCAATGGATGGAGCCAAACCAAACAAGAGAGCTTATGTGAAGAAAGAATAGTCATATGAACTCTAGCTATAGCCATATATAGCTAGCTAGCTAGCTCTGCTCGTCGTCGGAGCCCTTGGATGCCGCCGCGTCGGAGAGCATCTTCTGGATCCTCTGCATCGTCTCCGCCTCGATGTTGCGCTCCGCCCTGTCCTTGTTGTAGGTCTCGAAGAATTCCTTGTTCTCCTTCTCCAGCTCCTTCCATACTGCCGCCATAAGATCAAATTAATGCTCTCATATCTCAAGCTCATTCGTACATATACACTCACATGAAATGATATGCACGAATAACTTCAAGTGGCACCGAAGCGAATGTGAATATGTAGAATAATTTGGGCGTGAAGCTAGCTACCATAAGGAGAGATCTTGAAGAGAGATATGTACCTGTGGAAGTGACGACAGGGTTGATGTTGGCATGCTTCTCCAGCGCCTCCATGCACTCTTCCTTGTTCAGGTTGAAGCAAATGCACTTCTCTATCAGGTGGTGAACCTGCAGTAACAATGGCAGCACCATGCATTTGCAGAGCTTAATTATAAACCCCTGCCATTTGATGCACACCCAGCTAACACACACAAATCCAGAAGAAAGTTATACTAGCTAGCATATATACCATTCTGATGTACGAAGCTGAGGATGATGAGTCGCCCATGGTGAGCTTGATCGCCACTAGCTCTAGCTCGCTTAATTAATGGCGGTACTGGATCAGCAAGTTCAAGGAGCCAGGAGCTGCTGCTGATATTCAGCTCACTGTTAGCTCACGGCTCCCTTATCTAGCTAGCTAGCTATGGGGGGAGAAGAGGTCGTTGCTGCAAGGAAAAGACAGCGAAGTGAGAAGATAGAAATAGGGGAGGTAGGGGAGGGGGACGTGGAGGCATGTCACGTGGGCGCCGCCGCCCCATTGGCGGAGAGGTGGCCGCTGAGATTTTTCCGGGTCCGCACCTCGCTCTCAGCAGTGGCCTTGCTTTTCTGTGGCTAGAGCGTGAAGTAGCCTAGCTTGGGCAAGCCAGATTTACTTGGGCCGGGGAATGTATTCGCCGCCCTTTTGGCGTATTGCGGCTACTCGATCGTCTCTAGCTACTTGGATGTTGATGAGTAGTTCGTGCTAGCTTAGATTCTCTTTTATTTACCGTCAGTCATAATCATGCACAGGGGCGGAGACAGCGAGGCCATTGAGTCTGGCCGATCGATGAAGAACATCTCTAGCATAGCGACAACATTTTACATGTTTTTACGATGGTTGACAGTGGCGCAACACTATCGGCGACCTGAGAGGTGGTGTAAGACTAGCACGTGCTACTGAGATGAATATAAATCAATTCACTCTGTATTTAAAATATCTACAAAATATTAATATAATGATTTTCAAGTGAATTTATATAAATAATGTGTATCACTTGGTTATGTGTTTTTTTATTCTATTATAAGTTATGGATGCATATCACAAAAATTAAAGCCTCTGAAAAGATTCAAGTGGTATAGAAAGAATTTTTCTTTTTAGAAATTTTAATCTCTTGGGTTTTTTTCTGGATGTTAAATCTCTTTTTATCATAAGATAAGATCTAAAGGAGTTAGAAGAAAAAAAAATCATACCACAAATATATAGAAATAGAGATCAATATCTAAAATTTAAATTAAGGTACGAAAATTTAAATTATATAATTTAAATGCATAATTTAAATTATGGAATTTCAACTAGAATGGGAAAATTAATTACAAACTAAATACTATTTTATTAATTGAAATATGTTTACAAGTTTTTACAAATCTTATAAAATTCTCTAAAAAATTCTAAACGAGCTCTTTAAAATTCTCATAACTTACTTTCATTTTTTCCCACTATAACTTTCTCTAAAACTCTTCTCAACTCCCTCCAATGACTCTTAAAGGTGCAAAGCATCATATTACTTATGTCTCTACTTTTATAAGTCAAGTGTGGCTGGTTACCCATAAGACAATGTCCTAATTATCCTTAGGATGAAACCTTAACCCTCTAAAATTTTTATACATCAGATTTAAAATAGACGACATAATTGCGTCACGTTAGCTTCTACATGGCCGACCATACAATCCAATGCATAGCCATAGAAGATTCTGTCGTCACTAGCTTCATGTTGCTTGTGCCAACAGGAAGGCGACATGTGTCCTAGCGGGCGGATCGCATATGGCCATGCCCAAGCGCCGACGTGGCTGAGCCACCTTCCTCATCGACTGGATCATGCCCCTAGTAGGCCATTGCGCGTGCTAGGCCGCCTTCGCACCAGCTGGCCCTATAGGCCGCCATCACTCGCGAACCACCACGTACGTGGACTACCATTGCCTAGGCCAAGCCGACATGGGCTGATGCTGTTGGACTATGAATTTTCTTTCTCCTTTTCTTTCTAATTTTTTTTCGTGAATTTTTAGCGCTTGCACACTTGATGTTATGAAGCACATTGCGAAGACCACTCCACATGGTGGCCGTTCATCACGTGTCATCTTGTATTCAAACTTGTCATCCGGCATCGTTGATCACTTAGGTCCTTAACTCCTCTCTAAGTCTAGTTTTGATCCACTGTTGATCCTGATTGACCTTTAAGTACCTACACATATAGACCAAATAACCCATAGGGAACAGATATTGTAACCTAACCCATATTAGTTATACATACTCACACCGCCAACCGTCAAGTCTTTAAACCAAATTTTAAATTAGGATCATAATTTGATTGTCAATTTTCTATCATAAATATAAAATTAACACATGATTTTACAGGTGGCTTCGCCACTGATCATGCAAGTTTCTTATATGAAAACTAAACAAGTTGATATTGCAAACCACTAGTTCTGGCCTCATAAATTTTTCGAAGTAATATATGCAATACTTTGACCTCTAGATCGAAAGAGATGCTAATAGTAGCTAAAGTCTAGCTAGATAAAGGCTTGCTATGTGTAGAGTACATGGGGTTGGACGAGAGGTTCAATTATACAAAATACATAAGGACAGGCAATATAGCCAGTAATTAAGACCACTGGTATCGTTGTGAAAATTAGTCTAAAGTTGTATTTCACGATCTACTTGTATATTTATTAGTGCCGTCTTGAGATATCGAGAATTGAGGTGCCGGCGAATGCACCCTCTCCAATTAAAAAGCCTATTTGAGGGGTTTGATAATGCATTTATCCCAATTTATGTACACAAGTATTTATTCAGCCACCGGATTAGGTTTTGCAATGTTACTCTCGTGTGTCATCTCATGGTTACCGCACGTACGATCAGATCGCGTTTAAACGATTCAGACGCAGAGTTTACTACTCCATATAGTAACAGTCAAGACAAGTGACCATGAGGGAAATAACAATTGATCACTTCTGTAGGACTAGCACCACAACCATGCCGCATATGCCCCCTCCACATAGGAAGACAAACGGCCAAACTATCCCCTCGATGTAGATAGCATGGCCCACCGCACAGTGACCAAAGATCATCAAATTTTTTATTTATATATTTTTAATTAAAATATTTTAAAAAATAAAATTTTTAAAAAATATAGATCTATACCAACGCTCTCTGAAAGAGTTTTTCTTTTAAAACACCAGTGAATGTTAAATTGGATGTGACAAATATGTGTTGGCCCCGTTAATAGTGGGCCAGTGGGAGGCTAGAAAATTTATTTGCTTGGATATTTTTTCATTTAGGGGGTAGCTTGGCCCTTCCTTTTCATGAGTAGGCTTGATAATTTTGTAGGCCTCTTCTTGCCACCCCTGCTAGGGAGTTTTTTATCCCTACCGTAAAAAAAGAGATTTTAAATAAATTTATTTTTATTTAGTTATTTAATTATAGAGAAAATTTGAAAGTATGAAGAAAAGATAATTGGGATGTCTAAATTACGCAAGAACTTAGCATTAATACTAAAAAAATTATTACACCATTAATTAAAAGGTTAAATGATTAATAGATTGACATGTGGATATTATTTAGATAATAGTAGCAAAAATATTACATGACTGCTAATAGCTTTACATGTTATAGATAAAATATAGATATAATATAAATAATACAACATGTAACATAGTATGAACGCCTATTTAAAACTTATAGAGATTACTATCTATCATCTACTTGTAGTCACCTATTGTTAGGGAGCCAATTCTTCACTCATAATTTGTTTTAGTCTATATATATTGTTTAATTATTTCAGCCTATATGATCCGTGTAGAGTTATATAGTGATTTCTTCATGTTTTTCTATTGTTTGAATTCACACCTTCTTTAAATTTGCACTTCTTCACAGTTCTATGAGAAAAAGTATATAAATAACTATTATAATTAATGTGACAACAAATTAAAGTAAATTAAAGATATATATATAGAGAGAGAGAGAGTGAATTGATAATAAAGTCATTGTCAAGAATGTTTGGACAAACAAAATATTTTCTACCAAAAGTATCATCACTTATTGAGCTCACCACTAGGTAACGATCACCGTAAGTACACTTAGGACACTTCTGCCATGAAGATAGTATAAAAGGTTACAGTCTCTAGTCTGACCATTCGGCTCGCCAACATCGTTCGTACTTCTCTTTCCGCCTCTTTACTATTTGTTTGATTCTGAGAGAGAAAACCATCGGTTCTTGGAGAACCAACGGTTGGGGTTAATTATTGGATTTTCTATATTTACCCACTTAATAAAGCTACATATCTTTTTGTGTATTTGGCAAAGAAAGTATTAGTTCGATAAAAATGTTGTGATAAAGAACAATTAAAAAAAACAAGGGCATACAATTCATACCCTATAAGAATAGTTTGGGCAATGGAAGAATATCCTCCCATGAGTGTAGAGGTCCCGAGATGTCATAAACTGGCATCAATTACCATATATGTAAAACAGATGGTCACACTAAGGTGGAATTAGCCAAGCCAAAAGATCACTTCTCTAGTCCGAATTCTCACTCAAAGTGCATTTAGCAACTATTGTTCATTGATGCTATAGAAGATAGAGCAAACAGGTGGTGTGGGATTTACAAGGGTATTAACGGGTGGAAACCTTGAGTTTATCATGCATATAGATATCTTATATAGTGTGTATTGTATTAGGTGTAGAAGACATGACTGAAAGCATTGAAAATAATATGACATTCATGCATGGAAAGTGCCATGCCTACAAAAAAAATCTTTCAAACGCAACGTGACATTAACACGCCAAAAGTAGGTTATCAGATTGTGTTTAAAGCGACATGATGGTAATGTACCGAAAGATGGCTATTCGGTTGTGTTGAAAGTGACATGATAGCCTATGAACCACTGCTTTGTCGGGTCCTTCTTAGGTGCTGTGGCCTCGACTAGCTTACGTAACGTGAAGGAGGCTAGCCTCACATAACATAAA
This sequence comes from Oryza coarctata, assembly GCA_030770085.1. Taxonomy (NCBI): domain Eukaryota; kingdom Viridiplantae; phylum Streptophyta; class Magnoliopsida; order Poales; family Poaceae; genus Oryza; species Oryza coarctata. The sequence continues at coordinate 16,883,492 of CM061471.1, forward strand.
AAAGGTAATGTATGTATTATCAGCTAGTGTTGGGTGCCTATGGTGTCTCAACATAGCAGGTCCTAAGCGCTGGCAAAGAAGAAGGGTTGTATTAGGCTTGACAAGACAACATAAAAACTTAGCTATTCTTATCAAGATGAAACACAAAAGAATCCCATTGGAGTGTAACCCTTTTAGCGACGTGACATATCGAAACTCAGGTATGGTGTTAAATGGGCAAAGACTAGGTCGTCAACCTCGTGACACACCATATCGTGATCTGAGCATAGTGTCAAGTGAACAATGATCGGGCCATCATATTCTTAGTAACGCGCCACATCAGTACCCGGGTGTGGTGAAAAATGAGCTAGGGTCTTCATACTTGACTCGGCGGGTGTGAAGGATAAGGAAGCTAGTTGAGCTAACTAGGATTCGTTTAGGTAATTGGAATTAGGGTCCTTTACGGGTAAGTTAAGAAATCTATTCGAGACAATGGTTAGAAGGCACGTAAATATTTTGTGCATTCAAGAAACTAAATGGAAGGGTCAAAAGGCGGAGGAGGTTGATAGTTGTTAACGTGTGGGATGATTGGACCATGCTGAGAGGCACGCTGAGAAGGTAAGCGAGTGTGAGCCAATGGAGGTTTGATGCGATAGCGTGAACATGTGAAGGCCCGGGAGATCTACTTAGCTCCAGTGCAGGTCCTTCGGCTTCGAGATTCATTGGAATGTACTCTCGATGGTCCCATCAGGCGTGCCAAAACACGTGTTGACGTGCGGGATGTTCGAAACAGGCGAAGAGGCGCACCGAGATGGCAAGCGAGCGTGAATCGATGGAGGTCTCATTGAACACGCGAAGGCCTAGGATATCTGCTTACCTCTAATGTAGGTCTTTCAACTCTTTGATGCCTTCAGGTTTCTATAGTTGTGGGCGTGCCAGTCAATTTGACCTTTAATTGATAAAGAAGACAGATAAAGTTAGATCATCGAGCTAATCGGTCGATAGGCCAATACAGACTTCTGCTATCGGCTAGATGTGCCGGTAAGGTTAAGATAGTCATCGGCTATGAGTCCAATGCATCCCTACTATCGGCTAGTGGCTGATAGGAATTTTAGCACTCATACATTGGCTAGAAAGTGCACGACAGCATGGATGAATAGTGAGGAGTAAAATAAAAGACTAATCGGTTATAGAGCCGATGACACTCTGAACAAAATATGCGATAGGTAGTACAGAGAGAGACCTAGTCTTTCGAAGGAACAAGACCCTACGACCACCGATGACGATACCGTTAGAGCCAGCCTTAATAGATCTGACCAAACCACTGCCGTGGCTTCTACAACTCCTACTTAGATTTGGTCTCATTTGGATAATCTTCCAACTTTGACTGAATCAAATCCATTCTTGTCCATCCGATCGGCACTTTTCCTGTATCAATCGACCTCTTTTTATAAGTTAATTGGCTCTTCGATCCTGTTTGTAGGGCATACTAAATTTTGATGTTAACAATAGTACCGGCTTTAAACTTTGGTACACATGAACAACTTTAAATAGAAATGGAGTTAGAATTCTAATTGATAAGAGCCTCAAGGATGGTGTGGTGGAGGTGAAAAAGCAAGAGGATATGATGATCTTAGTTAAACTTATTATTAGTGATATAGTCTTAAACATAATTAATATGTATGCCCATCAAGTAGGCCAAAATGAGAGTGCTAAGAGATATCTTTGAGAAGACTTAGATAGTTTGGTTAGAGCTATACTTAGGAGCGAGAAACTTTTTATAGGAGGGAATCTTAATGGCCATATATATGCAACTGGTACAAGTTTTAAGGTAGCACATGGAGGTTTCGAATATGGTGGTAGGAATCAAGAGAGAAAATCTTGGATTTTGCTATAGCCAATACTTTCTTTAGTAAGAGACAAATCCATTTAGTGACTTTTAGTAGTGGGCAACACTCTAACTAGATTGATTTTGTCCTTATAGGAAGAGGGGATAAATAAGGATGTGTGAATTGTAAGGTGATACCTAGGGAATGTGTGGTTTTTCAACATAGGTTGATGGTGGCCGACTTTCGCCTTTTGGTTTATGCTCGTAGGGATAAATAAGCCAAAATTGAAAGAACCAAGTGGTGAAAGTTGGAAGGAGAGACATCAAATGTCTTTAAAGAAAGGGTTATCGAAAAGGGCTCTTGAAAGAAAGAATACAATGCAAATAACATGTGGAAAAAATGTCAACATACATTTAAAAGATTGCTTCAGAGATGTTTGGAGTGACCAAAGAGAGTGGATGCTGAATTAAAGATACTTGGTGGTGGAACAAAGACGTGCAAAGTACTATTAAGGAAAAGAAAGAATGTTATAAGCTCTTGCACCATGACGGGGATGAGAACATGTAGAAGTACAAGGTGGCAGAAAAGATTGCAAAATGAGCTATGAGTGAGGCAAATGGCGGGCTTTTGAGGATATTTATCAACGTTTGAGTACAAAGAAAGGAGAGAAGGGCATTTATAAAATGGCTAGGGCTCATGATAGAAAGACGAGGGACTTCAACCAAGTTAAATGCATTAAGAATGAGAGAAAGCATCTCTTAGTGAAGGAGGATGAGATTAGACATAGATAGTAAGAGTATTTTAATAACTTTGAAAATGATGAAAGAGGATAAGGAGATGGGCCTGATGGTATTTGTTAATGCTAAAATCTGGCGGATCCGATGGCGCTAAAGCCGATCGGCTGGGAGATCCGATAGGGCTAAAGCCGATCGGCTGAGAGGTCCGTTGGAGGGTTTGATGCAGCCATCGACCGATGGAGATACTGAGATAAAGCCGATGAAGAACTACAGAAAAACCGATCAGATTAGTAGAAGATTGGACCGGCTTGAAGACAGGGGATTGTCCAATCGGGATCAGGTCCAAGAAGCCCGAGGGAAGGAAGGAGAAGGATCGGGTTGACTTAAAGAAGGTCCGATAGCTACAGTGGAGAAGCCAATCAGGTTACAGCAAAGAAAGACTCGGTTACAAATTAAAAGATTATTCAGATGAAACCGGGTTTGCGGAGGAGCCGTGGACTCCACGGCAGGGTGCTTATTTTTGTAAATTATAACCTTACTCAATTAGGGAGGTCTAGCTGGTTAGTTAACTCCTTTAGGAATATTTTCCTTTGTTCTTACTAGGAAATAATGTCCGGTGGTCGTAGACGCGTCGGACTCTGTCTGTAAATCCAGGGTATAAATATAGACCCCCTGGAAACATGTAAAATATCTCTCGATCATACTCAAACTCGGCGCATCGCCACCCTAGTTCATCTAGGTTCTACCGGCGGGTTCTGGCTCTCGACGTGGGGCTGCATCGGTTAAGTCCGATCTCCGGCGAAGGGGTAAGTCCCGCCACCATCCCGATATGTCCTGCTCTGTCTAAGGCTACATCGGTTAGGTCCGACCTCTTAGGCCGATCGGATGTATCGCATCATGTCCATGCTGGACCTATCGGCCTGTTAAGCTCCCTCTGCCGTCGTCGGTCTCATGCTCCATCGGTTAGGTCTGACCTACAGGGCTGCCGACGGTAGATCGAGCTTCAGGCCTATAGTCTCCTGCACGGCGTATCATCGGAGTGTTAGCCGATGAGTTATCCATGCTCTGTGCTTCACGCCCAGCGTATCGGCCCCTCGGCCGATACGCATCAGCCTTAAGAGGCATCCCACGACGCGTAACGCCAAACATATCGGACCTTTAGCTGATACGCACCCACCTTTAGAGAGGCGTCCCCTCCTCGGCTCAGCTAGCCAATGGGTTCGTTCCTATCCTTGCTACGGCATAGCCGATCCGGCGTCCTCCGTATCATCGCCGCTGGCCCCGGCCTCGTACTGTCTCGGTTAGGTCCGATCTTTGAGGTTCGGTGTTGATGGCGTTGTCACGGTGGGCGACGGGTCTCTTGCTGTCATATCCGGAGTGGCATCGGCTTTGCAGCCCGTGCCTTCTTGCGCTAATCATCGCCTAGGCCGCATCCGCTTTCATCGGTTTTTCCAGCTGATGGATCATTGTTCGGCTGTCCGGAGGGATCCCGTGCGCCTCGATATCCTCTGAGCACACCCTGGTTCCTCCATCGGCTCTACGGTCAACCACTCGTCGACACCTGTCCACATCGGCTCCCCAGCCGATCAAACAACATCCCGAACCTATCGGCAGCCAGCCGATAGCGAGCGTCTGTATCGGACCCGCTCGTCTCACCTCCTTGTCAATTACAGGGTCAAATTGACTGGCACGCCTGCAAACCTCGAGACCTAAGGACCTGCACTGGAGACAAGCAGACCGCCCAGGCCTTCGCGTGACCGAGCCGCCGTCCCTCCCCGGTCGCAGGATTTTTATCGGCTGAAGATCCTTCATCGGTTGGTGATATAATTCCATTCATCAACCAGAGAGACTCTACAAGTGTCTGATTGGAAGTCAGATTTTTCTCATCAACCTGTGGGGCATCTTGTTGTCAATATGTCTAAAGAAAAGGTGGATTCCAAGACATATTCATCCGAAGATGAAGCCGATATGGAGATAACAATTCCAGTTACCATGGAGGATTTGAATGAAGACCAGAGGCGGCATATAGAGCAAAATATGGACAACTTTTAGAAGCTCTGTTTGGAATCTTTCAGTATGACTAAACAAGGGCCAATTCAAAAAACACAATTACCAAAATGTGTTTTGATGAAAGAATCAGGTCATTCAGCACCCGTGAATTCTTCCAAGCCGTTGCAAGAGATGTTCAACAGCTCATTTTATCAAGCATTCAGTAATCCATTAGGAGTATGGATGGATACACTACAGGATCTGATCGGGAAGGCGATAGAAGAGTCATCGGCTCAAGAAACCGATCAGGATCATGTGCCTTTGCCGATAGAGACGAAGGAAAACAAGGACCTATCGGCAAATATGTATCCACCAATACAAGATCGACTCGGGGGGCAACAGCAGGAGGAACCTCCAGAATTTTGTCAGAGAAATCATTATGGAGAATATCATAAGCAGAATCAGGTACCATATCCACCTCCACATGATCAAGAAGACACTTTAAGAAAGAAGAATTGGTTAACCAGAATTGTGGATACGGTGGAAGAGCAATTTGGTATCAAACCCAAAGATCAAACAGTAATGTATCGGCACCCATATCCAGAATGGTTTAACAGAGTTCCACTACCTCACCGATACACGATACCAGATTTCTCAATATTCTCAGGACAAGACAGCATATCTACATTGGAACACATCAGCCGATTCTTAATACAGTGTGGAGAAGCATCGGCTGAGGAAGCTCTCAGAGTTTGTTTCTTTCCTTTATCCCTCTCTGGATCGGCCTTCGCATGGTTTTCTTCGTTACCATCGAACTCGATTGAAGGATGGGCCGATCTGGAACAACGGTTCGATGGACATTTCTATACTGGGATTCAAGAAATGAGACTATCAGATTTGACATCAGTTAAACAGATGCATAATGAGTCAGTTCTGGAATACATCCAACGTTTCCAGGACATCAGAAGCCGATGTTATAGTCTTGTTCTGAGCGATGAACAATCAGCCGATTTGGCCTTCCCGGGGTTATCAAGTCGCATCAGATAGAAATTTTCTGCCCAGGAGTTCAACGGTTTAACACATCTGATGCATGTGGTATCGGCTTACGAGAGACGATTATCAAGAAAAGAGGAGATGACAACACATCAGAAGTTACCGATTGGGTCTTGGGATGATAAGTCTGGAGAACGGCCACCCAATCGGGAAGACATCTAAATCGGCTGAGCATAGCCGATTTCTCCTTTTCAAGACGGACGGGTTCTCATAATTGGTATCGGCTAGTGATACCGTTTAAATCGGCTGAGGCGTAACCGATTCTTAATATACAAAAGCCGATATGATTATATCGGTTACAGATGGCCGATACAGTTTAAGACGTCGTCATCAGAGAATATATATACACAACTTTTGTTGATCAAGCTGATTGAAGTTTACTGTAAAAAGTTAATGTTCAAGATGACATCTGGATTTCTCTGAGGCTAAAGTTTTACAAGAATTTCTTAATGACCTCGATCGCGCGCAGACGGATTTAATCTATATCATTGATAGCGCGTATGTCATCCTCGTCTGATCCGGGGATAGTTTTCAAGTTCTTGTGCCGGCGAACTGCTAGCCGCACTTTATCTGCTACCTTGGCCTCTTGGTTTTGGATCGGCTTTGGTAGGCCGATGAGATGGGACTCGGTGGAATTGATGTCTTCACGAATCTTGTCGAGTTCCACCATCAAATCGGCTTCTCGTTTCTTTAAGAGGCCAAGCTTGGTATTAGCGTGTTGAAGGTCAGCTGACATTTCATCAAGTTTCTTCTTTTCATCAAGGGTAGTTAGCCGATCATTGTGAGCCAGGTAGTTTTGCTCAGCACGATCGGCTATGCGTCGTCTTGATGCAGTCAGCTGGGTCCTTTGGAATTCCAAGTAAGCAGCAGGCGTGAGTGCATCCGACAGTTCCGCAGGCAGAAGGTGTTGAATTTCTGCAAGTCTTCCCCGGATCGACCCGCAGTCTTCCACCAGCGAGTCAATCGGAACCTCCAGCCGATGCATAATATCTGACAACTGCTCACGTGCATCGGCTGGCAAAAATGTTTCGATCGCTGTGCTGGTGGCTGAATCTTCCTCTGCTTCCAGGTATTTGCCGATGTCGAAGGAGAACAGATTGGCTAATGACTGCATAACAATATTAGTAAACTTGGAGATCATAAGTCAAGAAAAATGACATATATGATGGACGTACCTAAGAAACAATGGGAGCAGTTCTTGTGCGGGTATCAGCTTGATGTGGGGCAGTGTGAGTAGATGCTAAAACTTCAGAGGATACCATCGGCTCAGCCCCAGTAACAGGGTCCGACATTTGGACCTCGGGAGCCGATGGTTCAGGCTGCAAAGCGAAGGTGTTAGGATAAAACAAAGGCCACAGAGAATTGACGTTGACACCTACCAGCGGAGATGCGGGAGGAGTTAGAATTGCCACAGGAGAAGGGCTTCGCGAAGCTGATGCAACGATGACAACATCAGCATCGGGTTTCCATCTCTTAGAAACCGATCGAGCAGACGGTTTCTTGCGCTTTGACCCTGACACCTGCGACACTCGGAGGAGAGCCGATGGAGGTGGACCGCTTTGCCCAAGGAGGGATCTGGCCGATGGAGGTTGATAGATAATCGGCCGACCATTTGCGCTGGTCGAAGGTGCGTCTTTGTCGCCAGCCTGTGGAATCACGGGAATCAAGATACGGTTGAAATTCAATACGATGAAGACATGATAGTGAGAGAAGGATTACCTCTTCATCGGATTCCACATAGTCGGGATTGAGGCGAAGGCAATAATGTTTAGCCGATAGACTATACAAGTGCCTTCCCCATTCTGACCACCATTGAGCGAAGATTTTGGTATTGGATATGCAGGGCTCGAAGGTGGAGATAGTCCCTAAGGACAAGTTCGATGTCATCGAACTAAGTCGGTTATACTCCAAGCCGCTTTTCACTTCTCCGCGCGCTCGGAGCTTGCCGATGAAGAACAAGCCAACGGGGAGTTGGCCGAAGCCCAACTGATGAGCACTAATCAAAGGATGGTAGAACTCGTATGATGGATGTTGGGATCGGCCCATTGAAAATCCGATTGGTAGAAGACAAGGAGTTATGGAGGATAAAAAGATGGTCTTCGATTCTTCATCGGCTAAGGCATTCATCGGATGAAACCTGAAAGGCATTTCAAAGGACGAGTCATCCTCGTACGCGAACCAGATGGTGACCTTTTTGGTAAAGCCATAGTAGAAACACTTAAACCATCGGCTGAGTCCGAGGGGGGTCATTTTGCTTCCAGGAAGAGCCGATGAAGCTTCACCCAGCGAAATGCATCGGCGTCGGCTGGCCTCGTTTTCTTTTGGGTAATCAGTTGGGAACGTCATAGAAGAGAAAGGGGGCCTGGCAATGACTTTGGAGGTGTAGACGTTCAACCAAAGTTGTATAAACCACCAGGGTCCGCCGATATGTCCGACTGGATGGCCTGTTGACAGCTTGGTCGCAACTTGATGGAGCAGATGATAAGTTGCTTCGAGAAGACAATGCCCCAGGGGAATTTGGCGGTGATCGGCCAGGAGCTCTGCCAAACATTGCATGTTCGTTGTTGGACCGAGAGTCGAACCACCAAAGAAGAATCGTTCCAGCCAAAGATTCAAGAACGCTACATGTTCACGTCCATCGACTGGGCCGGAGGATTTGTTATGCAAGGAAATGTACTTAGTCCAACCTCCGATATTCTTGGTGTTTAGTCGATGCTTAGGTTTGAATCTGAGGCTGAAAAGGTTCATGTAGTGGGTGGTGTTGAGGCAGGTCAACATAGTAACATCCATCAAGGTGAGAGTCATCGGCCCATGCCCGAACATGAAGGCATTCAAGATGTCCGACCAGAAGTAAGAAGCCGATGCAAGCAGATGTTCATTCCTTTCCATATCGACTAAGGAAAGGTTAATGCAATGGTCTATTTCCATTCCTCCCATAAAGTCTTTTTGGAGGCAGAAACCCTAAGGTATCAGTTCCTCTATTCAGGGAGTTTGCTAGGCTAGGATCTGAAGCTGTGAGCCCAATCGGTGATGGCCATGCATGAGTTCTTGAACGAGATCCTTTCTGTTTCAGAGTTGATGAAATCAGTCGGATCCTCGTTACCCATAGGGCCAAGAAAGAAGTGACCGGGCGGTCAGAGATTGGAATAGTGATCTGACTCTTAAAATCCTACAGAAACCAGAACCCGACTACTGATGAGAAATCGGGAAGGGGAAGAATCGTGCAAAACATAGGATGAAAGAGCAGATAATGGTTACCTCAGGGATTATGTGTGTGGAAGCTATTGCGCAAACGAAGGAGTAGCGGCCGATGAAGAAATCTACAAGAGCTCGCCTTCAGTCTTCTGAGCCCGTCGAGATTCACAGAAATTTGTGGATGCCTGTGGAGCTCGTCGAGGTTTGGGGTTTTTGATGAGAAGAAGTGTGTGGAAAAAGGCTGAAGAGGGGATATATTTTATAGAGGCGGAACGACCTAGGCAGAGATCAGAGCCGATTAATAGGGTTTTAACGGGTCATCCTAGTTTGCGGAGGTTTCTAATGGCTCAAAATTTCGTAGTCTGTTGGCAAACTCCGAAATTAGGGGGCATGTGTTAACGCCAAAATCTGGCGGATCCGATGGCGCTAAAGCCGATTGGCTGGGAGATCTGATAGGGCTAAAGCCGATCGGCTGAGAGGTCTGTTGGAGGGTTTGATGCAGCCATCGGCCGATGGAGATACTGAGGCAAAGCCGATGGAGAACTATAGAAAAGCCGATCAGATTAATAGAAGATTGGATCGGCTTGAAGACAGGGGATTGTCCAATCGGGATCAGGTCCGAGAAGCCCGAGGGAAGGAAGGAGAAGGATCGGCTTGACTTAAAGAAGGTTCGATAGCTACAGTGGAGAAGCCGATCAGGTTGCAGCAAAGGAAGACTCGGTTACAAATTGAAAGATTATTTAGATGAAACCGGGTTTGCGGAGGAGCCGTGGACTCCACGGCAGGGTGCTTATTTTTGTAAATTATAACCTTACTCAATTAGGGAGGTTTAGCTAGTTAGTTAACTTCTTTAGAAATATTTTCCTTTGTTCTTACTAGGAAATAATGTCCGATGGTCGTAGACGCGTCGGACTCTGTTTGTAAATCCAGGGTATAAATATAGACCCCCTGGAAACATGTAAGAGATCTCTCGATCATACACAAATTCAACGCATTGCCACCCTAGTTCATCAAGGTGTTTACCGGCGGGTTCTGGCTCTCGACGTGGGGCTGCATCAGTTAAATCTGGCAAAGGGGTAAGTCCCGCCACCATCCCGATATGTCCTGCTCTGTCTGAGGCTGCATCGGTTAGGTCCAACCTCTTAGGCCGATCGGATGTATCGCATCACGTCCGTGCTGGACCTATCGGCCTGTTAAGCTCCCTCTGCCGTCGTCGGTCTCATGCTGCATCGGTTAGGTCCGACCTACGGGGCTGCCAACGGTAGATCGAGCTTCAGGCCTATAGTCTCCTGCACGGCGTATCATCGAAGTGCTAGCCGATGAGTTATCCATGCTCTGTGCTTCACGCCCAGCGCATCGGCCCCTCGGCCGATACGCATCAGCCTTTAGAGGCGTCCCACGACGCGTAACGCCAAACGTATCAGACCTCTAGCCGATACGCACCCGCCTTTAGAGAGGCGTCCCCTCATCGGCTCAGCTAGCTGATGGGTTCGTTCCTATCCTTGCTACGGCATAGCCGATCCGGCGTCCTCCGTATCATCGCCGCTGGCCCCGGCCTTGTACTGTCTCGGTTAGGTCCGATCTTCGAGGTTCGGTGTTGATTGCGCTGTCATGGCGGGCGACGGGTCTCTTGCTGTCATATCCGGAGCGGCATCGGCTTTGCAGCCCGTGCCTTCTTGCGCTAATCATCACCCAGGCCGCATCCATTTTCATCGGTTTTTCTAACCGATGGATCACTGTTCGGCTGTCCGGAGGGATCCCGTGCGCCTCGATATCCTCTGAGCACACCCTGGTTCCTCCATCGGCTCTACGGTCAACCGCTCGTCGACACCTGTCCACATCGGCTCTCCAGCCAATCAAACAACATCCCGAACCTATCGGCAGCCAGCCGATAGCGAGCATCTGTATCGGACCCGCTCGTCTCACCTCCTTGTCAATTGCAGGGTCAAATTGACTGGCACGCCCGCAAACCTCGAGACCTAAGGACCTGCACTGGAGACAAGCAGACCTCCCAGGCCTTTGCGTGACCGAGCCGCCGTCCCTCCCCGGTCGCGGGATTTTTTGGCGGCGAGCAGTATTCCAATCAATGTGTGCAAATGTCTTGGACACATAGCTATAGGATGGCTAACCAAGTTGTTCAATAATATTTTTCAATCGAACACAATGCGTGTTGAGTGGAGGAGAAGTATATTGATACCAATCTACAAGAATAAGGGAGATATCAAAACTTGTACTAATTACCGAGAAATTAAGTTAATGAGCCACACTATGAAGCTATAGGAGAGAATTATCGAGCATCGTTTGAGAGTAATGACATGGATCTTTATGAACTAATTTGGTTTAATGTCTGGAAGGCTAACCATAAAAGCAATTTTCTTAGTAAGATAAGTTATAAAACGGTTTAGATAGTACAAGAAGGACCAACACATGGTTTTTATTGACTTAGAGAAGACTTATGACAAGATACCTAGAAATATTATATGGTGGGTTTGGGCAAACATAAAGTCGCAATAAAGTATGTTGCCCTCATCAAGAACATGTAAAATAATGATATAACTAATATACGAATAAATAATGATGACACATGTTACTTTCTGATTAAAATATGATTACATCGGGGATCAGACATGAATACATATCTCTTTGTCTTGGTAATAGATGAAGTTATAAGGAACATACAAGGGGATATCTCTTAGCGTATACTCTTCGCAGATAATATAGTGTTGGTTGATAAGAGTTAGACGGGAGTAAATAGAAAACTAGAGTTGTGGCGGCAGACTCTTTAGTTGAAAGGTTTTAGAGTAAGCAGAACTAAGACTGAATATTTAAGGTGTGACTTTAGCACCATTTCACACGAGGTGGGATATGTGAATTTAGGAGGTCCAGTAGTGTCTAAAAAGAATACCTTTTGATATTTGGGATCGATGCTACAGATGGATAAGGATATTGATGCTGACATTAACCATAGAATCAAAGCAGGGTGGATGAAGTGGCGCTAAGCATTGGCATTCTCTGTGATAAAATGGTACTGTAGGAGCTAAAAGGCAAGTTTTATAAAACAACGATTAGACTTACTATGTTGTATGGGGCAAAATATTGGCCTACGAAAAGACGATATGTTCAACAGCCTAGTATTATAGAAATACGTATGTCACACTGGATTTGTGGTCATACAAGAATAAATCGAGTTTGGAACAATGGCATATGTGATATGCTAAGGGTAGCACCAATTAAAGAAAAACTTATCCAACATTGGTTGAGGTGGTGTGGCCATATCCAAAGGAGACCCTAGAGACACTAGTACATTTTGGAATTCTAAGTCAAGATCATAATATGAGAAGAGATAGAGGAAGATCGAAATTGATATGAAAAGATGCAATAAAAAGTGACTTGAAAGAATGAGATATACTTAAAGATTTATACTTGAACATAAATGATTAGAGAGTAGTTATTGACGTGTATGAATCATGATTTGAGACTTATGTTAGGTTTCAATTCTAACATACCCTAATTTACTTGGGACTAAAAGACTTTGTTGTTGTTGTTGTATGTATTATTGGTCAGAAATTATATTTAAATATATAGCAAATAATAATGATATATCTTACCTTGCATGAAAGCAAGGATACACAGGCAATAGTTATCGTGAAGGGCGTGGACGGATGGTGGTCAGCACGGCCTTCTTGACCGCTGAGAGGTAGGAGCGGCGTGACCGATCGAGACTATAGTCTAGTAGCTTTAATGTCTAGTATACCATACATGCTTTGAAAAATAAAGTTAGCATGATTTTTGATAATAAAAACGTAATGTACTATAACAAATTTTGTTAGAGAAAAAGAAAAATAGTTACTGTTACTGCGAGGCCAAAAGTATATAACATTGTGATACATATAGTTCATATAACATAGAATTAAAATGTTCACGACTCTTCAAATTATGATAACTTAAGATGCATATCCATTCTTAAAATAATACATAGATTTACACTACACAACTGAACCAACAGGTGCACGAGAATGCCTATGCCGTGTTGGCTTTGAAGTGGTGGCTTCCCCCGTGGGGTGCTTTCCATCGGCCCTTGATCTTGATGGAGGAACTTTCGCTTCACTCAGAACCTCCACATCATTTGAATGCTTCTTATAAGTATGTCCATCCTTATCACACTTGCCACAATGTTTAAACCTTCCACCTGCTTTAGACTCATCCTTGTTGTGAATCCGTCTAGTCTTATGGCAACTTATCTTATCCCTCATTTTTGTTGGGCCAGAATATAAAAAATCTAAGGTTATTGACTATGAAAAACCCTGCAATACTGAAACCAATTACTTCACCACCCTAGATATACAAGATAGCTTCATTCCTAAAATAAGAAGCATAAAATAACGGTCGAGTATTCCACACTCTGAGCTCACGACAATGACATGAGGGCATGGCTTGTGGTATAGCTTTGGATTTTGGCACGAGCACGAGCAGATCCCATCGTCCTTTAAGACACACTCCTGTACAACTCTCTTATGGTAGATTTCACACTTGGTCTTTTTACATTTTTTAAGTACTTTATCATCACCGTGCCAAAGAAAATAACATTGTCTACCATACATGGTCTAGCTGCTTTGTACTAATCTATAAAATACTTACATGTGCCATGCACAATAAACTTAACAACGGCAACAAGTGGTAGCTCTCTTACACCACGTGTCACCTAGTTGTAAAGCTCAGCTAAATTGGTGATCATTGCCAAACCTAGTGCCTCCATCATCTTAAAATAAGACCCATTTCTCCTTCGCCTCATTCTCAACCCAATGCAAAAATTTCTAACCTGAGATATTGACCTCCTTCTCACAGTATGATCATCACTAGAGAGTGGTCCTAGAGTTTCGAGAGCCTTGTCACTTATAGGTGTTGGTTTTCTAGACTTCTTATCTATTTGTTTCATTATCATCTTGTCCAATCTCTTTCAAAGTTCACTAAATTTTTTCTGTTGATTCTAGGCATATAGTCTCTTGGAAAGATTCATAAGGTATTTATTATTAAACTATTTATAGAAATTAGCACCCATATGACGTATGTATTATCTGCTGTAAACATCTGGCCACTCTTGTGTATACCCTGTCTCTATATTACCATCTCTAAAATACTCAATAGCCTATAGAAGGCAAGCGGAACGATCATGTATAAGGCATACACCTGGCCTCATACGCATAACTAAATCCTTCAACCGCTTTAGAAACCAGTACCGGCTTTCAATATTCACACTCTCAACGAAAGCGAAAGCTATAGGTAACATCTAATTGTTACCATCAACTCTAATTGTTGTCAATATCTGCCCTTTATACTTTCTAGTCAAGAATATCCCGTTAATGCAGAGTATGGGATGACATTGCACAAATATGTGAATGCACGTACTTAATGTGAATAAAATCCATTGAAGCACACTTTGCAAAGGATGTTCAAGTGATGTCAGTGATTTGAGATCGTAGTAGCTCTCCGGATTGCTCTAAATAATGTAAGCTAGAAGATGTCCTCAATGTACCTAATAATTGACCTTGGTTTGTATCTTAGGTTGTGCACAACATCGGAGTATATCTCTATTACAACAAATACAAATATCATGTTTCTATGTTATTTCTTGATCCCTTGTAAATGACAATTACGTTCGATGACGATTGGCACCTTGCAGCAATCCTTCAATTTATTCTTGAATGTATGTATCCTCTATGGACACCAATAACATGAGTTCATGCACTTCTCTTCATACATCAACTTTCTTGACTTTGCGACCTAGACTTCTATCTGAAGTGATACCGCCTAGTAATTAACTGTCACCATCAATTTCTCTTTATATGTATAGTTAGCCCCCTGAATGACCTCGTTCTCCTTATATTCCCATGGCACGTGATGTCTCTTAGAAATAATAAGTCTAGAGAAGTACTTGTTAGATCATTGTGAGGGATTTACATTACCGCCCTCTTTATCCGATGATTATCATCCTCTACATGCTCATTATTAGAATCTTACCTATCCGTTATCTCAACGATGGTGATGTTTCTCTCCCTCATCTGTCAATACTCTAGGTTCCATGTCTTCTTCTCCTCCTCATCCTCCTCCTTCGTGCTCTGACTCATTTCTCTCCACTGTTTTACCATCATCTCCTGTCATACTTGGACTCTCTTCATCTTGAACGGATATTGAAATAGTGTTGTCTTTCTCGTCTACTGACACAAGAATGCTAGGTGTTCAATCTCGTTGCAATACATTCTCTAAGTGGCAATGGAATCCACCGGCATCAATTCTTAGAAAAAAATCTTCGATTGCTCAACTCACAACAACATTAACTGTTATTGTATTGACTTGGGATTGATTCAAAAGCCTCATATTAACCAGCTGTGTACTGCTAGAAAATTTCTCTCAATTGGTCTTTCAATGCCCTTAAAGGTTAAATCGAGGTCTGATGGATCTACATCGTATGGATCATAACTAACATTCTCTTGACTGTGCTAACCGAAATACCACTTTATTTGACATTTCTGTCCATAAAAAAATAGAGTTAAACTAAATAAGAAATTAATCGTTATATTTACTAGATATTTCAATACCGATATGTATTCAAATATTACGAACAAAACTATCTATGAATTTAGAAATGAAGTTAACAAACCATAGATCTAGGAACGAAAATATTCATAAATTTAGAATAATATTGCATATACTACTTTGTTTCATCAGTAAGAATAAATATTATAAAAGATATAAATCTTTTAGCTTCATATGAATCTATATGCCATATGAATCTATATGCCAGTAGGGCTTTGTCTCTTCTCATCCATCTTTCCTCTTTTTTCTTTTTTTTTATTAAACTGAATTTTTAGACAGCTGGTTAGGGACGCCAAAAACACCATAATAGGAACGCCAAGTAGACAGCCTATAAATTTGTCAGACCCTCTTTATAGAAATTTTACAGGCATCCCTTAGGAGAAAACGCACTAGTAGAGGACACTAAGGAACTGGCTAAAAAAGGGTAAACCCCCTCCTCCTTTGTGTGTCCTATATGATATTTTGTAGGTGATCTCTACCACTGCATAAAATACCTTTAACTAAGCAACAAGATAGCTATCTATAAATTTACTAGCTTCCACCGATCCGTCCTTAACACAGATTAACGAACGTTTGTCACGTCGAATTTAACGTACTCTGAGTGTATTCTTAAAAGAGAGTTTTGGAAGTATACATCTATAAATTTTTCAAACAAATATATATATATAATAAAAATATAAATTAGAAAAATTCAAAGGTTTTCTCTCGTGAAATCGCGTGGTGGTCCATCTAACCAAAATCTAGCCAACTGCGTTCTGTCCGAAATTAGGCATGCGGTCCCAAAGGCAGAAGGTCCACGCATGTCACGCCACAGCATCCAACGACTGTTTGATCGAGGGATCAGCTGATCACGACCGTTGAATCTAAGGAGGCAGCAGTAACGTATAACATACCGGTCCACGAAGCAGAATAAACTCCGTCACATAATATAATTATTTTTGGAGTTTTGCATGGTTATTAAGAAACTAATGGAATTAAGCCTCTTATTATTTTCTCTATGAAGCTAAAAAAAATAATTTATAGATAGAACTTTTTTAAATATGTGTTTTTAAAATATTTAAAAACGAGTAAAGTGAGCATTGCTTAACTTAGATTCCTGGTGGTGGAACTTGTTCAAGTCTTAGTTTTGGCATAAATACTTCTATTTATAGCTAATAATTCTTTTAGTGTTAGCTAATATACCCATCTACAGTGAGACGCATAACTTTGTGTATCAAGATATGACTTTGGAAGTTTTTATAGAGATAGAACGTGTATATATATATATATATATATAGGGATGAGTATAGACACGTTTATATAAGCGCTTATATACTATGTTTTGAAAACATTTTAAAACCAATACTAGAAAATAAAATATAATAAAAAATATTAAAATCATTCTAAAATTAAGTTCTAATATTTATATTTTAACTCCGACATATAAGCTAATGAGCAAAGGATGGAGCACTAAATTGGTGATAGTTATAATTGGTTGAAATAAAAAATTACATAAAGAAATTAAATATGTAATAAATGTGAGAATAGATAAAGCAAGTTGTTATATTTTTAAATAAATTTTAAACGTCGGAAGTAACAAAGAGCAGAAATTAATTTACACCGGTTTTGTCACGCATGCATGTCCTTGTTGGGCACTGGGGCTAGCCCCCGTACGTGTTAATTGCACCACAATGGATACAAAAGCTATAAATGCACCGAGGTCGACAGTAAAAGAATTTGGAGATAGATAGTGGATGTTCAGAAAGGGAACGAAAAGAATTTGGGGCACAGTGGATGCCCAGATAGGAACGCGTATATATATGTTCGTTCAGTATATGGATTTTCTTTTTGTGTTACATATCTTTTAAAATCATGTAAGGTCAAATTTGATATACACATTAAAATTATTTTTTTTAAAAAAATCTAAGTTGGAATACCGCAACAACAAAATAAAAGACGGAAGAACTGAAATGGGCTAACATACTATAAAATACTGGTAACTCTACAGTGTAGCATTTCGTTTAGTACAAGTGCTTTTAGACGCTTTAGTGTTTGTCAGAAAAAATTTCTTTCAATCTAAGTTCTAAATTATAATATTATTACTTAGGAGAAAATGAGATAATAGAGAGATGTGACATTTAGATAACATAATTTATCTATCCTAATTTTTCTTTTATTTATTCAATAAAAATATAATTAATTAAAAATGAAAAATATAATTCTACAGCAACTTTAAAAATAATCACAGTAAAACACATCGTAACAACAGCAAACTGAGCCTTAGGCTGATTAAACCTGCCAATCACATGGACTCCCTCTCCTCTATACGTATCTCTTAAATGAAGAAAAAAAATGGGCCGAAATGAGTGATGAAAACGTGCTAATTGATTCCAAAGGATCGATGGAAACGTGTGAAACAATGTGGCTATGAATTTGCATGGTTAGAAGTTAAAACTGATCCAGGCCTGGGTGATTGCTGGTAGTACTGTCCAAAGCTAAGCAAGAAAAGTCCACGTGGCGCCTATCGTGCTCGCTCATATTACGTGGCAGGAACTGATTGGCCGTCTAAATTGCATAGGGTGATCCAGCAAATAACTGACCAGTGACAGTAGTACGGGACAAATGTACAACCCGTCGATCATACGCACTGCTGCTGGAGAATATTTCAACTACGATTGGGTTCACAAAACTGGTACTTGTTCCTCTCTGTATCAAGTTACTATTTCCTCGTATATAAGCATTCCCAGCGTTCTATATATATATATATATATATATATATATATATATATATATATATATATAAGTATTTCTAAAATATTCTTGTGCCACCTCGTACGAACCATCGATCATTAAATTCTCGTTCAATCACAAGCTTCAGCGTCCAATCAAAAGATAGCACATGCATTTTAATAAGGGGTCATTTAAGTCTATTCCATTTCTTGTTAATCACTTCAAAAAATCTTAGAAATGATTACATACGTGAATAGAGGAATCATATCACAATTGATGGATTTTCCCATGTAATTTTACATGAAGGTAAATTCTGACAAGGTAAAATTGAATTAATTTGATGTACAACTAGTTTTTTTAATAAATGCAATTGTTATATATATATATATAGCTATATCTATCAATATACACCATTACAATCAAGGCCCATCATAATTAAATGGCATGTGCCTTTTTTCTGTGATTAATATGGTAAGATAATATATAGGTTTGTTCAATTAGATCAAATAATTTTACTCCTTTTGTGGTGATCTCTACTTTCACATGTATATATATTACTCCCTCCAATTTTTAATGTTTCATGCCATTGACTTTTGGACAAACGTTTGACAAATCTTCTTATTTAGAAATTGTATGTAAATATAAAAAAATATAAGTTATCTTTAATAATGAAAAATGACAATAAAATAAATGATAATTAAATAACGTTTTAAATAAGAAAAATGGTTAAAATATTTCTAAAAGTTAACGCTATCAATCATAAAAAAATTATAGAGAGAATATGATATCCAGAGCAATAGAACAATCTCTGTTTGTATAAGTTAGGTTTAGAAGAAGAAGAAAAAGACTAGTTGGATTAAAGTATATATACTGTATAGCACACATTGGTTCCAAACGGACGCTACAATAAAACTATCCCTAAGAGGAAAACAAAACTTGCTGTACCGCAATTTTCCCAAGCCGCTAGCTTGGCAGGTTTGACCCAGTGTAGCTGTTGGATTGAAGCATAAATCTTTCTGCATTCCGTACTAAATAATGTACTAGGCCTAACCTGCTAACCAATAAGAATCTCACCATTTTGTTTCTACTATGAAAATGAAATGCACATGAAAGGATAGGAAACACAAAACAAAATTGTCCACAATTTGGGGAGACAAGTAACTTCAGAATTAGCATCATGCAACAGTCATACTGACAGGAACCCACAAATAAAAAAAGATGTGAAACGGCTTTAGCAGTAGGTAGCCCAAATGGATTTATCACCAACTTAAAAAAATGGTTTTGCTAAAAGTACGGCTCCATATTTTTTAACTTAATTTTAGCCTTTTTTCCCTATATGATTTGCTATCTCGTATGTATTATATGTAAGGATGTTTCTACCTCACGTGTCTCCTCTTCCACATAGCTAATCAATTACTTTTAATATTATTTTTTATATAATATATATTGGATAATTTATAATATAATTACAATGCAACTTTTGAAATTCACAATATAATTATAATGTAAATATAGATAATTTATAGTGTAAAAATGATTTGACTATTTAAAAAAATATGTCACCATAATATATCTACTCCCCTTCGTAAATCACGTTACATGGATATTCGTCTATTAATTTAATCCATTAATTTCATCTCTATCTAACTGTATGCGCTGACTCGTGAGAGATATGGTATATCATATCATCTCTTGACGCACCTGATCCTATCAGCATATCATGCGTATCCATCGCAGAGGATGGTGCGCAGCGACCAGGTGCACTGTGGATCACAAGTTGCCGGTTACGATGCGATATATGGACCCTCTCCGAGGGATCGACGAGCACGGCGCCAGCAGACAAAGCTAAACATGAGGACAGCAATGTCACAGCACAGCAACGACGAACACATGCGTGATTGTGCAGAGACACTGCAGCGTACGTCGTACCTGCTGTTCTTGGCAGCATCTACGTACTCGTTAAATTAGCCACTGGAGTTTAATTAATTTCTAGACGATGAGCAAATGGGAATAATGATGAGAGTAAGAGGCTGCAATCTTACTTTGACAACAGCAACAACTGAATTGGATCTATGCTGAATTCTCTATATATTTCTGCGTGCATGACAATTTTTTTTCACAGTAACGGTTTCTTGTCTGTTTCGATCTCTGGAAGATCGAGACCGGCAATTAGAATCTCATCCGATGGAATGAGAAAGCTCTAGCTAGCTCCAAAAACACCTCACAGGCTCACAGTGACACTGAAACGTGCCCAAGCATGCACGGCGGTCGGCCACTGTGGCATATAAACACATCGCAACCATGTGTTTACTTCAGATCGAGCTAGCGCAGTCGACACATTCCTATATGGAGTGGGTCAGATTAATTTGCATTACTGTAGTGAAAAAAAAATCAACCATCGTTTGCACATAGTCTAATCATCAAACAGTGAAACACCTATGACGTGAACCACCAATAACATAACATAACGTACTACCTCTGTTTTAATATGCGACACAATTGATTTTTTTCCTTAAACTTTAACCAATAATATTTATTTAATTATTTAGTTATCTAAATAAAGTGAAAAGGTAAGACAGGATATGTCATAAAAATACTTTAAGCACGTTAGTCTATCTTTACAAATATTTTTAGAATAAATATTTTTAGAAAAGATAAATAGTCAAATAAATTAAAAAAATTAAGTGCATCGTATATTAAAAATGGAGGCAGTATATGCTAGATGCTTGAAAGATACACCTAAATATACTCTACCATAAGAGTACTGAAGTTATGTGCTTGCATGTAAACCTACAAATTAACTGCACGCGTGGCCCAAATTGCACAGTAGTATTTAGTCTACTATGTTAAACTACCGAACTCACTATAGAATTGAGGTATTAGTCTTACTATATACCACATTCTTATATAGTATTAGAGCAGGTTTAGACATCCCGGCGCTAGCATCTTTTCGCCGGTAAGCCGATGCTTACTTTTCGTCGTAGACTTCCTTCTCGGTATTCCTTCTCTACTTCCTCGTCTCGGCTCTCACTTCTCCCTGGCTTCTCCGTAGATGGCTTTCTCCTTCTCTACCACCCTCTCTCCTCCCTTGTTCCTACCACGTGACAAGGCGACGGTCTCTATCTGCCTCCTCGTCTCGTCTCACACTCGTCTTCGCTCTTTCCTTGCCTCGGCGCACCTTTTCTCCTCTAACGCCGGCGCACCTCTACGTTCATCGTCTCCATTGGCTAGACCCGTCCGTCGTCTATCGGCTAGACTCATCCACCCTCCATTAGCTGGAACCCTCTCTCGGTTCCTATTTTTCTGACACGCTCACCTGCTCCCGGACGCGAACATTCTCCACTCGCGTCCGAGCCACTCCAACGTGTCCACATGCCCACGGACACGAATCTCTGCCTACCGGACGCGAACCTCCTCTCTTCGCATCCGCCCCCTCTCCGAGTTTTCACATCCGCTCCACTCTTTTACCTCCATGATTTCAAGGACGTGAAACTTCTCTTCATAGACGCAAATCTTCTCATGTCTGTAACCCAACTACTGTCTGACTAGCCTACTCTGCCACCCACTTCTCCCTCAACTACTCCGCTACCTACTTTTCATTGGCCAACCACTTTTCTCATCGGCCAACCACTCCCCTCATCGGCTTCCTCCCATCGGCCCTTATCGGCCCCCTACCCCTCATCGGACCTTACCCTCATCGGCTTCTTGCGCCTGTTACCCTCTTGTCATGGCCACCGAGTCAGCTCTTAGCTCCGGCACACTCCCAATCGTCGAATCTGTTCCGGCCCTCGGAGCCTCTGACCACACCTTAGGCACTACGTCGCCAATCTTCTCACCACCGTATGCCACTGTCAATGTGAAATCTCACGTAATCTCTCTCGACCTCAACGCCAACTACTCCAAGTGGGTATTTTTCTTCAAATCCCTCTGTAAAAAGTTCGGCCTCCAGTCTCACATCGATGGCTCCGCTCCACCTCGACCTAATGATCCCCAGTGAGACATCGCCGAGTGCTGCATGCACAGCTGGTTGCTTGGCTCGATCAATGACTCTGTCCTCGACCTTGCCATGGAGGACACCGACCCCACCGCCTGAGATCTCTGGGTGGCTATCGAGCAGCTCTTCCTTACCAACAAACAGCCGCGCACCATCTTCTTACTAAACGAATTCCACTCCATGGTACAAGGAGACTCTTCTGTCTCCTCGTACTGCCAGCGCCTCAAGGTAAAGGCTGTCGCCCTCCGCGATGTCAGTCACCCTGTGGCCAACTCACAACTTGTCCTCACCCTCCTACGAAGACTTAACCCATGCTTCTCTAACACCGTCGACGACATTGCCAACTTCACACCCCTTCCGTCGTTTGTTCGGACCCATAACATGCTAGTTCTCAAAGAACTACGCCTGGCCAACAACGAGAAGACCGTGGCCCACACCGCTCTTCTCGCCGTAACCGATCATGGTTGCCAATCATCGTGTGCTACTACCACTTCTCGCGACTCTGGTATCCATGGGCCTAACCATGGCAACACAGCCCGCATCGGTGGCACCGGCAAAGGCAAGGGCAAGGGCAAGGGCAAGGGAAAGAGCTGGCAAGGTCCGATGCAATCGTGACCTACTCCAGTCCCTGTCCCGTCTGCCGATCCCATGGGTCCGTGGCTATGCTACAACTCCTGGGCACCCTAGCCCCAGCCACGCAGTCCCATCGGCTAGCAACCAGGGGTTCTCGGCGCCCATCCTTAGGCCCACCTGGCATCGGCTCCCATTCTACCGCCTTAGCCGATCCTCCCGCCACCATCTACCCAGTCGGTTCCCTCCTGGAACCAGGCTGGCCTCGTCGCCGCCCTCAACCAGATGACACTCCAACCTCAGCACCCTTGGGTGCTGGACTCTGGTGCGTCCTCTCACATGGCGTCATCGGCTGGTATACTATGCTCTCGCCATCCCTCCTCCTCCCCCTTTGTCACCATCGGCAATGGCCACTCTCTTCCTGTCCAATACCATGGTGACAACTTTCTGTCTACACCCACAACTAACCTTCCACTTCACAATGTCCTCATTGTTTCCACCCTCATTCACAATCTAGTATCTATTCGCCAATTCACATGAGATAACAATTGTTCAATTGAATTTGACGCTTCTGGTTTCTCTGTGAAGGATATCACAACCCGACATCAGATCCTTCGCTGCAATAGTGGCGATAACCTCTACACCATCCTCACTGCGCCGTCCACTCAACATACCAGCATCGCCCTCTCCACCAACCTCTGGCATCTTCGCCTTGGTCATCCTGGCCCTGACGCTATCGCCAATCTACGTCGTAACGCCTCCATCAAGTGTACCCACAGCAGCTCCACTGTTTGCCACTCGTGTCAACTTGGCAAACACGTGTGATTGTCCTTTTCAAATTCTATGTCTTGTAATTCGTGACTTTTTTAGCTAATACACTGTGATGTATGGACTTCTCCAGTTAAGAGTGTCTCTGGTAATCAGTATTATTTTGCAATACTTGATGATTACACACACTATTGCTGGACTTTTCCACTCACCAGCAAGTTCGAGGTCACCTCCCATCTAATTAACTTCACAAACTATATCTCCAACCAGTTCAACCTCTCCATTAAAGCTCTGTAGGTCGATAACGGTACGGAGTTTATCAACTGTACCGTTCAAAACTTCCTCACCTCTCAGGGCATCCATCTCTGCCTCTCCTGCCTCTACACCTCTCCCCAAAATGGTAAGGCCAAACGTCTACTTTGCACACTTAACAACATGAGTCGCACAATACTACTTCATGCCTACCTACCTGCAACCTACTAGGCTGAAGCACTAACCACTATGCCTTACCTCCTCAATCAGCGTCCTTGCTCCGCCGTTCGCCACAATGTCCCATACACCCTTCTGTATCGCACGACGCCTAACTACTACCACCTACACGTCTTCGGTTGTCTCTGCTACCCCAATTACATCACCACTGCTCCTCACAAACTTGCCCCCCGCTCCACCGCCTGTATTCTACTCGGATATCCCTCATCCCACAAGGGATACCGATGTCTCGATCTCTCCATCCACTAGGTCATCGTCTCTCGCCAAATCATTTTTGATGAGACCTACTTCTCCTTCGGTCTACTTAATCCTAGATTCTCATCTAGCGATCTCGACTTTCTCCTTGCCAACACCGTGCCCTCCCAGTCTCCTCCATCAATCTCACCTCTGGCCCCATTATCGGCCACTCCTGAGGACTTACTGCTCAGCTATCCCACTCCTCTTTGATCCGATGCTACTCACATCGGACCTCCATCGGCCCCACCACTCTCATCGGCTCCGGCTGATCCTATCTCCTTTTCGTTGGACACTTCAACCCCATCGGTTCATCCGCCTTCATCGGCTCATACCCACCTAGGCCCATCCGCCTCTTTCGGCTCCCCCTCCCTATTAGGTTCTCCACCTCCATCGGACCGACCAAACCAATCGGCCCATACACCCCCATCGGCTCAAGCTGACCTAGTTCAGCCCTTTCCTCTCACAAATAGTCACTGATCCCGAGCCGATGATGCCCCTCCCCAACCAGTCCCCACCCCACCTCCCATGCTCCCATCGGCTCCTGTCCTCTCCACATCTCACATGATTACTCGATCACAAACCGGATCCCTCCGCCCTACCAAGCGCTACGGCTCTCAGCAGTCCATCGTACTATCTCATCCATCCCACCGATCCTCAGTGGCGCACGGCCATGGCCGACGAGTACAAGGCTCTCATGGACAACGAGACCTGGCGCCTCGTCCCTCGTCCTCCCAGTGCCAATGTTGTGACCAGTAAGTGGATCTTTAAACACAAGTTTCACGCCGATGGATCACTTGCCCGTCACAAGGCACGCTGAGTAGTTCGGGGTTTTCCCAACGTCCCGATGGTGACTATGACGAGACCTTTAGTCTCGTCGTCAAACACATCACCATCCAGGTCGTTCTCATCCTAGCTGCCTCGCACTCTTGGCCGATCCACCAGCTCGACGTAAAGAACGCCTTTCTTCACGGTCATCTGATGGAAACGGTCTACTGCTAGTAGCCTCTAGGCTTCATCGATCTCTCTCGTCCCAATGACGTCTGCCTCCTTCAGCGCTCCTTCTACGGCCTCAAACAAGCTCCTTCAGCGCTTTGCTGCCTACCTTCGGCACATCGGCTTTGTGGTCTCCGTGTCCGATAGCTCTCTCTTCGTTTTTCACATCGGCAACACCACCGCCTATCTTCTCCTCTACGTCGATAACATTGTTCTTATAGCGTCCTCGTCGTCCCTCTTGCACCAGATCATGGCTCGACTCCACTCCGAGTTCACCGTAATCGATCTTGGTCCACTCCATCACTTGCTTGGCATCTCTGTCACCCGCTCTTCTCACGGGATCTTCCTTTCTTAGCGTCAATACGCATCGATCTCCTCTAGTGTGTGGGCATGGCCGAATGTCACCCCACGGCCACTCCGATCGATACTCACACCAAACTCTCCGCTACCGATGACTTACTCGTCGCCGATCCCTCTCAATACCGGAGTCTTACTAGTGCTCTCCAATACCTCACCCTAACATGGCCGACCTTACCTACGCCATCCAGCAAGTGTGCCTCTTCATGCATGCTCCGCGCGAACCTCACCTCGCGTTGTTCAAGCGTACCCTTCGCTACGTGAAGGACACACTCTCCAGCGGCCTGCACCTTAGCTCCAGCCCTATCGACTTTCTCACTGAGTACTCTAACGCGGACTGGACGGACTGCTCTGACTCTTGACGCTCTACGTCCGGCTACTACGTCTTTCTCGGCGATACTCTAGTCTCCTGGTCCTCAAAACGTCAGACTACAGTGTCTCGGTCTAGCGCCGAAGCCGAGTACCACGCCGTTGCCCACGCCGTCGCCGAGTATTGCTAGCTTCGCCAGCTTCTCCAGGAGATCCGTGCACCTATCTTCTCTGCAACCATCGTCTACTATGACAACATCAGTGCTGTCTATATGACCACCAACCCGATCTATCATCAACGCACGAAGCATATAGAGATAGATATTCATTTTGTTCGTGACAAGGTCGCACTAGGACATGTTCGGGTGTTTCATGTACCATTGGTGTACCAGTTCGCCGATATTATGACCAACGATCTCCCCGCGTCTTTGTTCACCAGTTTTCGATCCAGTCTCTGCATCCGTTCCCGTCCTGCTGTGACTGCGGGAGGTATTAGACCATTGTACCATTATATATATATAGACTCGACTCTACTTATAGAGTTAGGATCTTAGTCTTATTATACATTATATTCTTACAATATATATAGCAGGAGTGAATTTGGAAGAAGAAGGCTAATTAGCTTTCCACCAGGCCACCAATCCTTCTAAGTTTTATCAAGCAATGAAGATCATCATGCAGTAGTCGAGTGAGTATGATAAAAATAAAACGTTTGTGAATAGTAAAACTTACATTTTTTTCCGCCAACACCTTTTCTTCAGACTAATAAGCAACTAGTACGAAAGAACTTCCAAACTGCTGCTAAATACTAAACAGCCTAATGTATTAGTGTCAAGTCAAAATGCATCTGGATACACCTGCCTGCCTCCAAGCGGCAACTCCGCTTGACGCATGAATGCCAGCGATGGCAATTCACAAGCCGAGACAAAACTGAAGCGGAAACGAAGAATTGCGCCAGGCGGCCGGTCGGGGCGAAACACACGCGGTCGACGAGAGACGCGGGCCTCGCGACCATGCATCCATCCGTCCCAAACCATAGGATCTCATCGCGTGCGCCGCCCGCCTGCCCCAACCGCCTCCTCCCGTCTCGCTCGGTTTCGCTCTCGCAATCCCCGCGCCGCACGGCAGGCTCCGGGGGGAGAATGGGATCAGCGCCGCGCGACGCTCTCTCCCCCACCGTTTCGGGTCCGTACGCGTGTTTTTCGCCGCGCTGCTCGGCCGCGAGGTGCGAGTGCGATTCGGGCGGGGTACGGACCAAAATACGCGCGACGCCACGCCAGGAAAGGAAAGCGTGAGCGTGGAGCTAGCCCACAACCATCCAGCCAGACAGCGACGACGAGGCCGGGGGATGCGACGCGAAGCGATCGGCCCAGCCGCTCGCTCGCCCGCACGCACGCACGCTGTACCCCGGGCCTGCCGCTTTGAGCCGCATGTGGGCGGCGCGGCCGGTGGAATCCAACCTTATTAAATTTTGACGATATTAAATTATAGCATTATCAAAAATAGATGATGTTAGATGTGTTTAATTTAAAGTCTTATCAGATTTTTTAGAGTTTTTAGAATAAAAGTTTCTAAAATTATCATATATATCGATACATTACAACATGATATTTAAATTATATAAGTATTATTTTTATCTGCCGTGCTTTTTTATTTACGGTGGAAAAGCAGCATGTAACCAACGGAGGGTTTTAAGGCTGTCTTTTTTTTGACTTAGGATGAATCTCGTTCGTTTGATGGGCAGGAGAAATTGAGTTGATTCCATATCCCACATCACCTCTGTGTAGAATCACAACTCCGCCAATATCCTAAAGCTTGCCTGCTTCGTGGTCCAAATGGCATCCAACGCTAGGTAGCTGAGTCACAATCTTGTCGTCACCACAAGTGCCACCAATATTTGCGTGGTGGCATCACCTTTTTCTTGTTATCGGCCATTGCACTAAGTTCTAATAAATAAATACTAATATTCTTTACATGTGGTCCTTGCGAGCAAACGACTACCGTTAACTTCAATAAAAAATTGGTCTTTTAGATAAATAATAGCCTTGAATAATAATAAACTTATGTATAATGTAAATTTGAAATTCAACAAGTTATTTATAGGCTTAGTCTCTGTAAGTAGTTGCACCAATATACTCCTGAAGATCTAGTAGTAATACAAATTCATATACATTCTAAATACCTTTGAAAGAGAAAAAACATTCTCGATATGTCCAAACAAAGAAGCAGCAGATGCAAAAATATATACTTATACTGTAGCTACTCGTAAAACCCATCCATATATGCAGGTTACGGTCATTTACGATGGCACTGGAAGGTTAATTAACTCATAATGGGCTTATACGGTCCATACGAAAAAGTCAGCCCAAACCAGCATGCCCATACGAAGAGAGAAACAACAAAATTCACTCCAACCCTAATACCCACCCATTCAAGAACCCGCGCGTGGAGGTTGTGTTAGTTCGCTCTTCCGCCGTTCCGCGGGAAGGAGGATTGAAGAGGACATTGATTGTTTTTTCTTGTTTTGCCTTTTGAATGCTTTATTGGGGGAGATCTCTAATTGAGGATTCATGATTTTTTTTTTGAGCTGGTGCATATGCATGAATATTGGGGTTTTGGTTTTGCAACGGGATCACTAAGGACGGGTCAGCCGTTCTACCCTGTGATCGAGTGTGTTTTAGTTTTTCTATTTCATTTTTCTTAACTGCGTAGGTGCACTCGTTTGTTTTAAGCTGGTAAGAGAAGTAAAAACACGGATTTTAAAAAGAAACCAGAGGGCCATTGTGTGCAGGCTTGGTCGCCGTCAAAAAATCCCGCGATCAGGGAGGGACAGCGGCTCGGTCACGCGAAGGTCTAGGAGGTATGTTTATCTCTAGTGCAGGTTTTTAAGCATCGAGGTTTGCGAGCGTGCCAGTCAATTTGACCCTGCAATTGATAAGGAGGTGAGACGAGCGGATCCGATACAGACGCTCGCTATCGGCTAGCTGCTGATAGGTTCGGGATGCTCTTCGATCGGCTGGAGAGCCGATGTGGATAGGTGTCGACGAGCGGTTGACCACAGAGCTGATGGAGGAACCAGGGTGTATTCAAAGGATGGCGAGGCGCACGGGATCCCTCCGGACAGCCGAACAATGATTCATCGGCTAGAAAAACCGATGAGTGCGCATGCGGCCTAGGCGATGATTAGCGCAAGAAGGCACAGGCTACAAAGCCGATGCCGCTCCGGATATGACAGCACGAGACCCGTCGTCCGTCGTGGCAGCGCCATTAACACCGAACCTCGAAGATCGGACCTAACAGAGATAGTACGAGGCCGGGGCTAGCGGCGATGATACGGAGGACGCCGGATCGGCTATGCCGTAGCAAGGATAGGAACGAACCCATCGGCTAGCTGAGTCGATGAAAGGACACCTCTCTGAAGGCGGGTGCGTATCGGCCGAGGGGCCGATGCGCTGGGCGTGAAGCATAGAGCATGGATAACTCATCGGCTAGCACTCCGATGATACGCCATGCAAAAGGTTATAGGCCTGAAGCTTGATCTACCGTCGGCGGCCCCGTAGTTCGGACCTAACCGATGCAGCATGAAACTGACGACGGTAAAGGGAGCTTAACGGACCGATAGATTCAGTACGGACGTGATGCGATACATCCGATTGGTCTAAGAGGTCAGATCTAACCGATGCAGCCTCAAACAGAGCAGGACATGTCGGGATGGTGGCGGGACTTATCCCTTCGCCGAAGATCGGACTTAACCGATGCAGCCTCGTGTAGAGAGCCAGAACCCACCAGTAAAACCTAGATGAACTAGGGTGGTGATACGCCAAATTTGTATATGATCGAGAGATATCTTACATGTTTCTAGGGGGTCTATATTTATACCCTGGATTTACAGACAGAGTCCGACGCATCTACAACCATCGGATATTATTTGCTAGAAAGAACAAAGGAAAATATTCTTAAAGAAGTTAACTAACCAGCTAAACCTCATTAATTGAGTAAGGTTATAATTTACAAAAATAAGTACCCTGCCGTGGAGTCCATGGTTTTTTCGTAAACCCGGTTTCATCTAAATAATCTTCTAATTTTAACCGAGTCTTCCTTTGCTGCAACCTGATTGGCTTCTCCACTGTAGCTATCGGAACTTTTTTAGTCTAAGCCGATCCTTCTCCTTTCTTTCCTCGGGCTTCTCGGACCTGATCTCGATTGAATAATCCCCTGTCTTCAAGCCGATACAATCTTCTACTAATCTGATCAGCTTTTTTACAGTTCTCCATCGGCTTTGTCTCAAGATCTCTATCGGCCGATGACTGCATTAAACTCTTCATCAGTCCTTTCAGCCGATCGGCTTAAGCGCTATCACATCATTTTTGACGTTAACTAATCTAGACACTAAAAACAGGAAAACATCATTCCTACTTCCTCGACATACCATATTCCATAATATGATGTGAATTAAACGTGCCTTTAGAAACTGAGATTTTTTCAATAAAAAAGATATGAATCCTTGCAAATATTCCAAAGCCATTAATATCTCGCTGCATTTCTGACACGGATATAATGGAAACCTGTTGTACTCGCATTAGGAAGGGTTACTGTTCGACAGTGAGTTTGGAGTGACAACTTTATTATTTTTCGTTATTATGTTTTATAAAATGTTAAATAGTATATTTTTTAAAACCTTTTTAAAAATCTTTCATATAGAAGTTTCTTTAGAAAATTAAATATACATATATTTTTTAAAATTTATAATAATTAATACTTAATTAATTATATACTAATAATTTATCTCATTTTCGTTTTGCATGTCATATAAAATCCCACTCCATTGGAACAGAATAGCCTAAGGATGGCAATATGTATGGTAGCAATGAAAAATAAGTTATTAAGGCTGAATTTGAAAGTAAGTATAGAGTGGGAATTTTTCTGATAATGATAAATTAATAGCGTATGATTAATTAACTATTAATTATTATAAACTTAAAAATTGGTTTTATTTGATTTTTTTAAAAAAAACTTCTTTTCAAAAAATATAGTTTAGAAAATGTTAATAAAAACGAAGCTGCCATCCTATAACTCATTATGGAACGGGCTAAGTCAGTAGGCACAACAGAAATAAGTAAAAGTATTTTCTGAACATTAGTAAGTAAATTTACTGCTAGTATCATTTTTTTCAAAGGTTATATGTGTATTGCATACGAATGACTGATAATGCAACGGGACCTGAGATGGACTAAATCCTTAAAAAGAAGTGCTTTTCCTAGCATTGAAACTCCGAATAATTTTAGCAATGAAACTCTGAATAAATTTCCAGCAATGTGCAGAAGGAGCATGACAGTTTGTTAAACAAAAGCATGACAAACGCATTCATGAATAAACCCCTTCTTCGAAAGTACAACTCCACTCCAGCAAAACAGAGGTGAAAAGGAAGCTCCAACTCAGCTCTTTCACGGGCAAGCTGCTCCAATCTTTTGTTTTTACAAAAGTAGTAGTAGCAACAGATCAAATAAGAGTAGTGTAGATTGTGCAAATATCACATAGACAAGAGTTTGTGGAGTGCAACACACCAGCAATAGTCAAATAGCAATCTCAGCATATTGCACATGGATAATGATTCTAAATGCCTCCAGACTCCGGAGTAAAACAGGGCTACTGACAAGTGACAACAACGTCTAACCCGCTATACACTGAGTATTCTATTCACAAATTTTGCATCACAAGCGAACCACCAAACAAATTATAGGACTCACAATTGAAACAACCAATGAAGCACTAAAGAACTCCATACACATTTGAGATCCAATACCAATTAGGAACATCGAACGACGTCAAGCAACCAGTTCGCGACCGAGCATCCGACTACACCAACCACAAGATAACACGCATGTGTTACGTACCAATTTGACAATGCCGCATCAATTTGCAGGCAGCAGCAATAAAAAAATGCTAAAAGTGGAGGAGCGGCAAGGATGGGCACGAACTGAGGGCCTCACGCTGGAAATCCTCGAAGGGGATGGGGCAGGGGAGGTTGAGGTAGTCCACCTTCTCCTCCTCCTTCATCTCCTCGCCGTTCGGCTTCGGCGGTAGGATCCCGGCTAGGCCGTTCCCGTACGGCGGCACGGCCATCTGGGGTGGCGCTGGAGGCCGCGGGGGCGGCGCGGCGGCGGAGGTTGCGCTAGAGGCCGCGGGGGTGGCGCTGCGGCGGAGGCGACGGAACCCAGAGCGCCCAAACCCTATATGTGGATTTCTGGATTGGATTTTGGGCGTGGAGGGGATCTTGTCTCCCACCGCGCGATGCGGATGTGGAACTTTTTCAGACCCCTTTTGGTTTTCCTCCTACCGCTCCCGCGCGCGACGTTGTTGCGACGACTGATAGGCGTGACCTGCGCGGGCGCTGGTGGAGGCCGACAATAGGGTCGGCCACCGCAACGCCCCCGGCAGCGGCGTAGCTAGAGCGGGATGCGAGCGACTGCGCCGGGAAGAGGTGGTGGTCGAGGAGGAGGCGCGAGGTGAACGCGGCCGAGACGACCGGCTGGCGCGCGGCGCGGGCACGGTCGGTGGCTCGCACTGGTGGCTCGGTTGCCATGGCTGTGAGCGGCAGCCTAGGCAAAAGCACACCGGCGTGGTAGGAACTCGATCTTGGTTTCCGGAAGCAGTGCGTTGCGCAGGTCGCGGACGACGGAACACCGAAGCGACGTGGACACGGACGCGACGGACGAAACCGCGTACGGACGATCGGTTAGATCAGATCTTATTTTACTTAACAAATTTGAATATTTCCCATCGTCCGTGGGCGCTTTCGTACGTCGTGGTCCGCTTCCGTCCCTCGCGCGAGCGTCCGCTTCGCTCACGTTCCCCTCCGCCCCCCTGCATTCCTTCCGTCTCTCCTGAAAAAAACTAACCCAATGGGATGCACAACAAAGATGGAAGCACGAACAAATCTAACCCAAATTAAATCCAAGAAAAAAATGAAAAAAATCGAGTCGGATAAGAGATAAAATCAAATATAAACTCACGAAGGTGGAGGCCGAGAAGAAGTGGCTGCGCTTTATCCGTGTCACCGATGTCTAATCTAGACTTGATCCGTGTTATCAGCGCTTATCCAACAAGGCCCCTTATAGCCACGGAGGCACGCATTGGGTAAGCCAATGCCCTTGTGTTGTCCCCCATCCTACCCTACATTCCAACCATCGACCGGTGCGAAGCTATGACTGATGAGTGATGGCGACCAGGAAAGCAACAGACAGGATTGCGGATGAGAGAAACAACACAAAGGGAGAAGAGAGCTCTATTGACTTTGATGACGTCGCTCGAAGCAAGGAGGAGGATGACGGTGGGTCGATTTGCCTTATCGCCCCAACCTGCACCGCTGCCAAGGAACTCATCGCCCTATAGTACTAATTGACGCAGTGCCGCCTTCATCTTCTTCCTCCTTTCCTTACACTCATCAGTGGTTGGCAACTAGCTGCAACCTCCCTCTTTCGAACATGTCGAATCTAGCGGCCATGGTCATAGGCGCTAGATCTTGTAGCCTTTAACTCATGGCCATCCAAATTGGGTGGCTACAATGCCAAATCCAATAGGGACGATGCTTCGAGGATAGAGACGACATTGCCTGATCCATATCATCACAAACCTTGCCGATAGGAACAGGACGATAATGAGGACAAGGAGTAGAGGCAACGAGAAGAGGATGTTGGCGAGGACAAGTAGGGGGTAATGGCCAGTGGAGTGCCGTTGTGCTTAAGGAGAAGGGAATCAGGGAGAGAGGAGGATAGATAAAAGATAATCTTTGACTAACATATGAGGTCACAGTTTGATTTGTAAATAATTTTTCTCTAAAGGGCTTCGTTTCAAAATTCATAATATCATATTATTCTAAGGGCTAAAGTGAAAAAATTAAAGGGTTGATATGCAAAAAAATGGGGCACATCTCAATATTGTAGGGGTTGTACATTACACCATGCCTTAGAGATTAGCTAAGCATGTCCTTATGCACCGTTCCCCACCATCGCGGAGCTCATGGGGCCTAGCTGTCTGTCTCGCTCAAGCTCATTGGATTGAGTCAGCCTTGATCCATGGGCATGAATCAGTGATAGCCCATGGGCGGGAAGGAGGCTGGCAGCTTGTGGCAAAATATTGAAACAGGAGCAAACATAGACTTTGGTAGTGACTTTATATTGGTTTCTAGGGGTTTTATTGTAAATTCTGGACTTCTTCTAAATAAGAGAAATACAAGAGCAAGGACTATCAAAGGTTGACATGAAAAAGTCCTAAAAGAGCAAGCTAAGAAGCTGAGACCATACAAGACAGTGCATGCTTTATATCCTTATTACAAATCTTTGCAATGTTGTGGATGACTCCTCGCTGAGAGGACGACGAGGCAGCGTCTGAGACGACGGCGAGACATGGCAATTGAGTATCGGCGAGGTGACATGATGGCGCTTGAGACAGCGTCAGCGGTGAGATAGAGACGAAAAGATAGCGGCAGCGGGGGATCAGGGTTCGGGAGACACAGGAGAAGGGGACAGGGAGCGATCTGTTGAGGAGATGGTAAAGGGTGGGCACAAAGTTCACGAGAGGTGGATGGATTGGTGAGTCCTGTGTTGTACTGCAACTCACATGGTGATTGTTGTAATTTAAACCGTTGGATGAAACAATCTAATGGTTAGGGAATGGTTGAGGTGATGGGTGTATATTTCTTATGGATACGTCTAATAAATAAATGAATTGCTCATTTTTATATTAGTACAGATGATGCATATTTTATCTATTTTATACTTCTATTATATTTGTAGTATTTAAAAAATATGTAAGTTGGATTACCCATATTTAAAATTTTGGATACGTCACTGTTAAAATTTGATAATACTAAAATTATTAAGACTGAAAGTGACAACAAAGTAATCAAAGCCCTACTTGACCAATCCTACCAAACGTGAATACGTGATGACGCCGTGCGCGCTGCACCGTCGCATGGATGGGAGCGGGATGGTGAGCAGCACTGCAGCACTGTCCCATCTCGGTTTACTCGGTCTACCAGCCATCCAAAGGCACACATACAATTTGTTTTCCTCCTCTCTTCTCTTTAAAAAGACGGTGGTGATGGTGGTGTATCTTTTAAGCCCGTCTTCCTATAACAACTCCGGGGTACACTATACACGCTACTATATACCTCTATTTTTAAAACAGTATTGTGACAGCATGTACGACCCAATTGCACAGTACTAGTCATATATACCTTTATTTTTAAGGCCTCTTTAAAACGTAGATAGTGAAAAACAAAAATAAAAAAATTAGGAATAGAACATCATATTCATTATATTTCTATAGGATTTTGTTTTAATAGGATTTTAAAACAAAGTAAAGTTTTAAAATTGGCGTTTGATAGGAAAAAAATTTGCTAAGCAAGAATTATTTCTCATAGAACACAAATCCTCTAGAATCCTTATGTTTTTCCTTAATTTTAAAAGGCCCTGAGTAGATATCATTGTAGAATACATGCAATCAAACAAAAAAAAAACTTACATAATTAATTAATATAAAAATATTACGATTTGATATGAGAAAATGACATAGGTAAATTTTTTATAAAAACACTTTTATAAGTCCATATTTTTAATAGCTGTTATGACCATATAATTAGAAAAAGTAATGATGAAACATGTGCTGGTATGTGTGTCATTATAAAAAATGATAGGTAAAAAAGAATGGCGGTAATCCTAAGGTGTGGATTTCGAAGCAGAAGGTTAAGGTGTGTTGAATCAATACTTCGTTAGAGATGGCAAATAATTAGCATACGAAGTTATGCTTGCATGTCAAAGTTTACGTGTAGTTTGCATGCGTGCCATCGCTGGCAGTTCATATGCTGAGAGAAAAACTTGAACAGAAACAGTTTGCGCTGGGCGGGGCCAAACGATCATGCGCCGAGAGATTTTTTATTATTTAAACATATTTAATAAATAATTTTAAAAACAAACCCTCTTGAATTTTTTTAAATAAACTTTTGACCACGCTAACGCTGCATAGTCGTGGGGTGGTAGCCGTGGCCACGCTAGAGATCGTCGCCTGACGGGAAGCCAGAACCTGCCGAGTCGGCAGCCCTTACCATGCTAGCTTGGCAAGGCCCTGCCACGCTAGTGGTGTTGGTGTGGTGTAGATATCCACTGGCCGCCGATACACATCATCTTCATCCTCCTCCTCACCTCCCTCCATTCGTTTCTCTCAACTATCCACGAACCCTCGTCAGTACCCTCAAAATTATTGAATCCATGGCTAAAACCTATGATTTTTATCTAATTTGAAGTGCATTTGAGTGGGAGTTCATCCCTAAGGTATCTTTCTCGATTTTTTAAGTTTTTACCGTCGATTTTGAAATTCTTTTGCTTGTTTAGGGTTAGTTAAATTTTGTTTGGAATATATGGTAATGGTGGTGCATGAGAGTGGATCGGACAGATCAGGATGTACTACTTATAATACTTGTTTCTATTAACGGTATTTACATTCGAAATACTTTTTATTGGAAAAATATGATTATAATTTGGGTTTAATATGTGAGAGTATGCATGTGGTATTTGTACTGTTTTTTTTATTACATATGCACGTATAGGCTGTGCATGTAATATCTTATTGTATGAAGAAGTCATTGTTTTGGTCAAAAAAAGTTTTGATGATTTATATATGTTTTGCATGTCAATATTATGTGGTTGTAGATGGATCGTGTTGTGCATGAATATTTCGATGGAACGGTTAGTGCTAATGGACAGTTTGAGGGGATGAAACTATGTATTAGTTTTTGAGCCACTTTAGAATTATGTGATCGGATTTATTGTAAATTGTAATCTTTGGAACCCATTGAAAGTACATCTAGGTCATATAGTGGATTTTAGATGACAAATAACAAAACAAATTAAGGGACTAATATGCTAAACGAAGAAAAGTGCAGAGGATAGTTCCTAGGAGAAATTAAATTGGTAAAAAGAAACCCTATCATAAAAGAAAGGCGTCAAAGAAGCAAGTCCTCAATTAGGTTGCTTTATTTTTCTTGAGTGAACATTTGTACCACGTGCACCTTTGGTTTTTAGTTTCTTTCTAATAATTCCTCCAGATATTTTGTCAAAGTCACATGATATTTTTTGGCCATGTTTTATTGTCTAATAGTGAAAATAAACCAGAGTCTCTAGCCTTAAGTGGCAGAGTCTGTAAAAAGTTTTCTCTATTAAACAATAAAAGTTATCCGGAGTCTCTAGAGGTTTAGACCAGATAATTTGGACTGACTGTACTGCTTTGGATTCAGATGTGTCTAGAGTCCCCAACCCCTGGGGGTGAATACTCCAGAGTTTGAATATATAAGTAACGACTAGTTTCGCAGAGAGTTTATTTTTAACTCTATCAACCCCTACTTTGAGAAATGGAATGTTCATTCATTCTATTCCTACTCCTCATAGTATTTCTAGGGTTTCACACCTCTCTCTCTTTGCTTCCACATCAAATCAATCTCTTTGTAAGTGATCTTTTAGAGCTAATGAGTGAGAGAGTTAAGAATTTGATTGATTACTTGTAAATCAATGACTAGTGAAGATTTGCACTTGTTACTCTTAGAGGTTCTTCTCCTAGACAGTTAGGCGTTGCCTACGAGGATTCAAAGTTATGATTCTCTCGAGAAAGTTTATGAAGATTTTTCTTACCTCCATAAGGAAAAAGGTAAATATAATGGATATCGAGCTTATTTTTAGGAATTGGTCTTAATAGAGTAAGTTTCATCAGAGGTTGTAGCATTGTATTCTAGCAAAGACCTTGGTGGTTATTTTGGACTTTGTGCTAGCCTTAGAGATAGTTTGGAGATCGAACCTTCTTCTATGATTGAGTTTGGTGAGGCTAGGGATCAAGCACGATCCGAATCCTTAATTTGTTGCACATGACCTAACATTTCACCATGATAGATACTACAAATGTCCAAGCTATTTCTCCTAGGATAATCCAAAGAGGTGCATTCACTGACAATATAAGTTCGAACTATGATGGCGGAAGGAACACTGAGGCTAAAATAATATCAGAGTACATGAAGAGGAAGGAGGACAAAACTTGAAAACACCCTCAACGATAGAGAAGGGGTCGATAGACGCGTTGTAGGCGTTGCTACCAAGATGTTCAAAAAAAATGTTATGCATGTACACCCTTAGTGTACATGTGTAATATCCACTATGTGCACTATGTTTGCTTCCTAAAAAATTGTAATGCAATCCTATTGTCTAGATCCTACTCTAATATTAAGCTCCTACTCTATTATCAAATATGTTAACTTACGCAAATACTATAAACAATGTGTTGTTTTTTACATATCAAAAACATAAACTATACATTCTAATTTAGTTAAAGACACGTCTTCTACAAGCTGATATATGATAAAGTAAATTGCATACATAAGTTTTGACACATAGAAATAGATACAGGACATCACTTGTTCTAACCTCAGAATAAAATATGGTCCATACAACAACAGTCACTAGCATGTGCACCAATAGTTCAACATAAAATGTTTATAAATCTCATTATTACATGCCTTAGAGGAATTAAAAATAATACATCATAGTCATCACCCTACTGGGTGCAACGGGGGTACTTCCCCTTCCTCCCCACCTCCTATCCGGCATCCTTCGCACGCTTGGCTCTTTTCAACTTCCTCTCCCTTTCGGCCACATGCTCTTCCTTCTTCTTTTGTTACTTATCCTCAATCCTCTTCTGCTCTACCTCCAACTTGCATGCATGCTTGTAACGACGTTCAAAACGTTCCCTAGCCCACCCTTTCATCATGCAAAGATACTTAGAATCATTGGGATATACCTTTGTGTCTATCCACTCCAAAAAGTCATAAAGAGGAGGTGGTGGCTTGGCTACCTTCTTCACATATGACAACATATTAGCAACTTAGATAAAACATCAAAATATCAATACAATTCAAATTACCACCACTGGCTTCTTCCACTTTCCTTTCTTTCCTTTTGGCTTTGGCTTCTCCCATAACTTTGGCAAAATGTGAAATTGTCCTTACTAATTGCAAACTTGCAATCATCATTGCACGAACACATGGGCCGAGGAACGCGAACTGGTGGTTGTTGATGAGAGACATAACCCACTTCATTCATCTAAATTGTGACAAATTTAAACTACATCATCATGATATTCAACTACACACGATAATATGTACATGAACCTAAATAAGATACACCAAACAAACTTCACAATGCTATAGTTGATTTGATGAATAAATGATGTAAGTACTACATTCATTTCAATTTTGTAAAAAAAATTAGTCACTGTCAAACCCTAAAAATTTTCCCTTATGCACCTCTATTTCTAATTTTTCTAACCATATTCTACAAATGCCACAACTGTTTACTCCGATCTACCCTGATTGCTTCCGATCAACTACTACAACATTATCATGTTCATCCAAATAAAGAAAAAATAAAATTTGAACCACCATGACAATGCATGCAAATATAGCTATTTACCTTAGGGGATTGGCGAAATATTGATCTCCCTACACATGTGCACAACTTTGCCAACGAACCAAAAAATTTGTTGTTTGCAAGAGGATGAGAGGAGGATTGGAGAGATGGGGGTCGATTTTGGGATGTAGGGTTTGAATAAGAAGGCAATGGGCAAAGAGAACCAGCTTGGTTTCTATCTATCAGGTATCGCCATGCTAGGTGAACTGGCGTGGCACAACCACTCTAGTGTACGTGGCGTGGTAGCACCACACTAGTCCTCCTAGCATGGCGATCAAGCCACGTCGGATGCCCATGGACTTCGGTTGAGAGTCACTCACAAGTATGGCACATTTGCCACGGTAGTGCATTTGGCATGGCAACTCTATTTGGCCACGATAGGTGGGTTGAAAGTGTCAAAAGGTTTATTTTTAAAAATAAGTTTTGAGAGGGTCTATTTTTAAAATTATTTATTAAATAGGTTTAAATAAAAAAAAGGTGTGGAGAAGAGCTAGCATATGACCTCCTAGGCTTGCTTTGTATTTTTAAAACAAACCTAAGGCTTAGAGAATCTCCAACGGCCTCTCCAAACCAAATTTTGGCAATTCTAGCCAAAAAAAATGTTCTGATCAACTAGCCAAGCCATCCGGCTGACCAAACTCATTTGCTTGCTAGACAAGCTCAGCTAGCCAAATTGGCTTGCCAATCGTGGGCCCTATGCCTCTATTCCCCCTCTCTCTCGTCTCCACACTCGCTCCCTTAGAGCAAACAAATCAAGGAATAGATCGAGTGCACCATCATCATCTGCTACCATCCTTTAGAGGGCCACCATTCGTTGCGATCGCCACAACCGTCGTTCTCTATGGTTGCCACCATCTGTTACAATGATGACCATCGCCAAGCCTTCCTCCATCGCCAGGTAGTGGGGAGGAGATGGGGTCAATGGCGAGCAGATATGGAGGTAGGGTGCAGAGGACCTAGCGGTGGTAGGCTGGTTGATAATGGGTCCTACCGCCTCCTCTGCCAGCGTGAGCAGATCTAGTGTCAAATCCACGCTACTACCACCTACCTGAATCTATGCTGCCACTGATCCTCCATCGTCTACCCATCCCCGTGCCACCACCGTCCTCGCCTCTAGCTCAGCTATCATAGCCGCTATCAATCCTTCATCGCCTTCCCATCTCCTAGCCGCCCACTAAAGAAGAGGAGAGAGAGGAGGGGTGAAGGAGAAGAAAGAAGAAGGGTAGGGATGCTAATATATATGACCCGATGTTAGATTGGAGAGTGTAATGATGAGGTGATTGAAGTAAAAAAAAAGTAAATTTAACTCTCTGATTTTTTTCAGGCTGACCAAATTGACATTTGAAAAGTAAAAAACAGTAACATTGTTAGAGATGCTCTAATACTTCAGAATATATTATATATAGAGCTAGCCTGGACAGCTAGATTTGTAAAGAATCCTTGAGAACTGGGCAAATTACACATTGAACAAAGATTAAGCAAAGAAGGGCTCTAGAAGAAACTAAAAAACAATCAGGTCCTTAACTCTGCTCCTTCCACAGCACCGGCAGGATCGATGACAACGGCGACATCGACACCAGTCAATCCATGGCAAATTGAAAAAAGAGCCAAGACGCAAACCCATTCATGGCCTCCTGGAGATGGAGGTTGAGGCGTTCTTAGCGCAGCCTGAAATCATTAACCGTCTCTACAAAAATCCTTCGCCTGCGGTAAGGAAGAAGACCGGTGGCTGTGTGGATAGCTCGCTGGAGAAGTAGAGAACGGTTGACGCTACCTTGTAGTTTTGGGGGCGAGACCTCTGTCCCGAGCAAATCCACCATGCTCCCGGTAGCTAAAAGAGGGCAGGATTATTTAAGCACCTGTGAGCCATGGTGAAGGTTGACGCATCCGGCGAACAAACAGGCGGTGGCAGTCACCAGGAAACGGCTCCAAGGCAGGAGATCGACGTCAACCATCGTCGAGAGGAAGAGGGGAAGGCTGGTTGCTTTTCCTTGTAGAGGAGTTTCGAGAGAAATTTCCTACAAGCTGCGAGACGGCTCTGTGTTTGGCCGCTATAGTACTACTCTCCCGGCTCGCTCTCAAAATCTTGGCTCCGCACGGGCAGGTGCCGCCATCGCTTTCTTTGTTTCGTCCAGGTACAAGTTTCCGCCGCGCTGCTCGCTCGATTGGCCGCGATGCGCGATTCGCGTGGGAAACTAGCCAACAACCAGCCGGCCAACGGGGAGGCGAAGTGATTCGTCCATCCGCACGCGCGCTGGCGGCCTGCCTATTTGAGACGCAAGCGGGATTGCGGGCTGGGCCCCTGCGCGGCCGGTGGTCTAGTCGTACGAAACGCGCCGAAGCGGCGGCATACGGGCATAATCGCATGGATGGATGGAAACGTTGGAGCGGGATGGCATCGGCGGCAGCACGGGCATACGCACACGTTCTGTGTCCGGTGTGAGCAAAACATAGTCCCTACCAATTTATCTCGCACTAGTTAAAAACACTTTTTATAAAATTATATTTACGGATGACCAGAAAAACCACATGCGATTAAATGCCTATTATATGAGCTTTTTATGTAGTTAATAGGTTTAGCCTTTTGAAAAATATCTTAGATGGCTAAACCAACATCATGTTTTTAGCCGATTATTTTATATGATTTTAAATAATATTATAAATAAAAAAAGAGATGCTTAATGAATTGACTCGAATCAAAGCCAATTACTTCTAGCAACCCCACCCCATCCTCAACCGAGCAACACATCAGAGAATCAATATTCACATATAAAGAACATTAATCCAATATTTAGATTTGAAGAATATCGATCGAGAATCATAGATTAAAAACATTCAAAATTATATCACAGAATTAAGAACATGAACAAGAAAATCTCTAATAAGGTGTCTCACCTCCTCTCACTGACCTTTTCTTCTTCAGTCGTTGGGAAGGGGAAGAAAGCTATCGCCACTGTGGGCATCCTTTGAGCAATTGCGCCAAGGAAAGAGGAGGAAGTTGCCGCCGTTGCTGAGCAGTCTGTCCCTGAGCTCATTGCAGCCGGATCTGGTCACCACCGAGCTTAGGGCAGCTGGATCTAGCTGCCACCGAGCCACCAAACTAGGGAAGAAGGGGTGGCCAGATCATCAACTGGGTCATGGCAGCTGGATCAAGCAGCCACCACGGTCTACGTTGTTAGATTCATCGGTTGACCACGGGAGAGATGAGAGGGCAAGGCCGCCACAACAGAGAAGGGGAGGAGGCTAGGTGGCGGAGGTGAGTAGGAGGAAAGAGACAGAGGCG
Organism: Oryza coarctata; assembly: GCA_030770085.1. NCBI lineage: Eukaryota > Viridiplantae > Streptophyta > Magnoliopsida > Poales > Poaceae > Oryza > Oryza coarctata. The sequence goes on from CM061471.1 coordinate 16,926,085, forward strand.
GAGAGCTAGGGGGCGAGGTTGTTGAGGAAGAGAAGGGTAGGAGAGTGGCGAAGGAGAGAAGGAGGGAGCTAGGTGGCGTAGACAAGCATGAGGGGAGGAGATGGAAGTGGAGAGGAGGGGGTGAGGTTGCCATGAAGGAGAGAAGGAGGGGATCAGCGACGGAGAGGAGGAGGGGACCATGCGACGGAGAGGAGGAGGGGACCATGCAACGAAGGTGAGCAGGAGGGAAGAAGGCGGAAGTGGAGAGGATGTGGGCATGGCCGTCGTGGAGGAAAGGAGGAAGGGAGTGGTGGCGGAGGCGAAGATGAGGAGAAGAGTGTGAGAAGGAGGAAGAGGGCTCGTGGGGTTAACAAAGATTGTAAAAGAAGAAATTATAATGTGTGTACGTTATAGGCAACCTATAGGATGGACCGTCTATAAAAATACATAGTATCAATTTTCTATAAAAATACTTATATTTGTAGGTGGATGGTTAGATGGGCTAAATATATATGTTTGCAAGCAGCTTGTGTTATATGAGGCGGAGCAAAGTTGCCACCCGTGGTTTGGCTGTCTGCAATGTTATTTTGCTCTCATCTATAAAAATCATTTTGGGAGTAGCGTTGACTTATCCGTATGCGTTATCTTCTTCTCTCGAAACAACTCCCACCAGCAATTCACACTCCAAAGGCAAAATATATTATTTCCTGCTCTTCTCTTTTGATTGGTGGTGAATCTGTTAACCCGTCTTCCATTTGCAAAGTTTGATCATTTATATGTTTTTCTTTGAGATGAAAAATCTACACAGTTGCAGCTCATGTTATGTAAAACTGGTTTGTTCCTACATGTACACATACATACCTCTTATACTGACAATAAAGAATTCAGAAAACGGAGGGAGAAAAACTTCGGCAATTTGTGGGCACCGGAGATGCCGGGAAGGTATAAGCTATAAACTAATGCATGTTTCAGTTCATGCTTATCAGCCACAGCAGTGCTCAGCAACATCAATTTGGCGTCTAAAATTGCTTCACTTTGGCTTTAATTTTTTTCCCGTACCTTTGATCAGCAATGGCACGCAGACGCTAAGGACTATTCGTTTCTGCATTTTCTTTACGAGATTTCCGCTTAAAGCAGAGAGAATGGATTTTTTTTCTCCTTCAGCGGGATCCTTTTGATCTGATTTAGGACGGTTAGATGGTGACAAGCAGTGTTCTTTATGGGGGAATCATTAGCTTGACGTGTTGATAAATTATCGAATTATTCTGTTGTAGTTTCACATCATGTGATGCTTAGCCAAAGGGAGAAAATCAGAAAGAAAAAAAAACTAGTTGCTGTCTTGCAGAATTGGTTTTTATCAGATTATCAGGCAATGGTGATGTAGGATAGATGATCCTGCATGTTGCATTGCAGCTTTCATGACCCAAAACAAGAGTAAAATATGGAAGGGATCTGGTCCTTGTTTTCTGCTTTTGGAGTTGTCCCCTCGAACTACCAATTTTTCTTTGTTTTATCTCACATCTACCTACAGCTAGTTTGGTATGACTGAATGTCTGAATCACTAATATCTGATAGAAAAGCAAGGGAAATACTGGAAGTAGCAAGTAGCAACAAATCTTTGGCTCATTGTCAGGGAAATACCATGCAAAAATAGTTACGAAAAATTTTCAAATATTTAGCAATATTTATATAGCATACAAATATGATTCCGCAACATTTCAAGTCTCAACTCAACGTTCTTTTTCACTTACAAATTATGGATGGGCAGTCTTTCCAAACTTCTAAACGGCATAGTTTTTGCAAAAACATTCTTCATTAGTATTTCTCTGAAAACTTTTTAAAATCAGCTTTGTAATATCTAATTCTTTTGTTTGTGTCCTCGAATAACTTGTCTTTAAACTCAATTTCATCCATAATCCATCATTCATCATGACTTTACAACACACACCACTGCCATCCTTTTCTATCATTTTAATTGCTTACAGTGTTCAAGTTGGACATGAACCAAGTTCACATCTTCAGAGAAATGAAAAATGTCTCTCTCCAATAAACTCAAGCATGTAAAAACGTACATGCCCAAATACCCTATATATGCGCAGTGGATCCGTATCAATCATATATGCTTGTTTTACGCGTCATGTTGCCATGTGTATGCCGATGCGTATCAGGAGATCGGTGGTGACTTAGCCATTGATGGGAACAGAAAGTGACTTAGACAGCCATTGATGGGAACAGAAAGTTGTGAGCCTCCATTGTTTCCCCCACATTGCTTTGTTCTCCATTCTTTTCTCAATTAATTTTGCCGCTCAGCCAATAATCCTTGCTTGTGTTCTGATGATCCTTAGCTTTGAAGATGAGCATGATCCTTGCATTGAAACCTAATACATATACTGGTGTTCGGTGTAATGGAAATTGAGCCACTTTTAGCTTGCAAGTATTTTGTGTCGGCCACTGAAACCTAGTGTCTCCATAAAACAAGATAAATTGGCCTTTGTACTGTGATTGTACACATGGTAGCGTGTGATTACTAAAATATAAGATTGTAGCTTGTGGTTGGTTAACTATGATATTGAACCGTCAGAAAAAAAATGAGGTATTATGCATAAGTTAGAGACTTCGTCACTGGTGAATCAATCTAGTGGTGCGTACGGATCTATTGTAATCTACAAGTTTTATGGCCTTCTTGTCATTGTAAGATTGTCATATCTTGCTGTTGTCATTCGACGGCTGCATGATGATTTCACTTCTTGCTAATTTTGATCATCACATTATTCTGCAAAAAGTGTACAATCTTTGCTTCAGTTGTGTCTTCGTTTCTTGATGCTATGTTAAGTTTTTTTTTTTTGAAAAATAATAATTAGATCATATGTTAAGTTGCTTCTGTACTCTGAAGTAATGTTGTAAAAATTTTGCTCTGAATATTTGAAGCAACACAAAGCATGTAAGAGTAAACAAGAACCATTTGCCCATCTGCAAATAGTCTACAAATTGACTAATCTGCCAGCTCGCTGAAAATAATTTGCTTCCTTCATCTAATTATTCTCCTGACAAGCGAGTTTATATTTGTTTCTTCTCTTTAGTTTATGCTGTCGCACATGCATCGTATAATTCAGATAATAGATGATTAGATCCTACTGCAATGTAAGTTGGGAGTTTGCTCCTTACCTATACTCTAAATCTATGTAAAATTCTGGAATATTTCCCACTTATCTGACCTACTTATTACTTGATAAATATGGCTAGCTGTCACATCGTCAGATAATATGCTGACTGCTGAATTCTGAATATGATGTATCATGAACAAGTTCAGAGGCCATTCATTTGATTGAACAAACTCATCATGACACGGTGTTCAGCAACACATGTTTTTCAGTTTTACAAAACTTTCAGAAATCCATCGCGTCATTGTACATTTCATCACACTCCTCACACTGTCATCATCCTCTGCAAATCTCGACGAGCTCTTCCAGGCCGTCGGATTCCGCGGCGATCTTGGACGCCGCCGACGAGAGGAACCGGAATCCGGCGTCGCTGTCGCTCTTTCTCACCGAGGCCAGCTGCTGCGATCTCTTGCAGTAGGCGATCAGCCCCTGGATGGGGTTCTCCACCTCCGAGCTCGCGCTGCTGCTCCTCCGCAGCGCCGGCGCCGCGCCGCCGTCGGACTCGCTCGAGCTCCGCACCGACGAGGAGGTCGAGGATTTCGACGACGAGGAGGAGCACGACGACGGCGGCGCAGGGGACGTCTTGTTCGACGTCGAGTACCGAACGATGACGCTGGAGAAGGACCTCCTGTGGCCGTGCTCGCGTTCTTTGGGCTTCTCTCCGAGCGAACCACGGCCGCCGCCGCCGCTCTGTGAAGTGGCGATGCACCTGTTGCTTCTCATCTGGCCAAACGGGTTCCTCCTCCATGCCCTGTGGTGGTGGCCATGGCCATGGCCATTGCCATGGGAGAGCTCTTTAGCTTCTCTCGTCGCGCCAAGAACGGCGTCCTTGTCGTCGCCGGGGCTCCCCTGTTTGGCGGCGAAGATCGTCTTGATGTAAGCTTTGGACGCCTTGAGCTTGAGACCGAGGTTGAGCTGCCTCATGAACCTGAGCTTCCTGGACCACGGCTTCTTCTCGCACGCCGCCGCGGCGGCGTCGGCGAGCCTGGCCGCGTACTCCTGGAAGTACTCCTCCACGTTGAGCTCCCCGCTGGCGTAGCATGAGTTCGCTGGCGACGCGGTGCACGAATCGTACGGCGTCGCCGGCGCGGTGCTTATGGCGAGTTGCCGACGCCCGCCCCTGCCACCGCCGCCGCAGCCGACGCGGCCGTCGAGCAGCTCCTCGACCATCTGTATCCGCGGCGGCAGGTGCAGCGGCAGCAGCTTCCCCTTGTAGAACAGCTCGTCCGCCGGCGACGCCAGCGACTCCTGCTCCCACCGGGCGCCGCCCGGCGGCCCCGACGTGTGGATGACGAACTCGAACTCACCCGGCACCGCCGCCGCCGCGGCGCTCGTCAGGTCCATGTCGATGTAGTCCTCCTCCTGCAACGCCTCCTGCCCCAGCTGCTGCTTGCTCGCCATTGCCAAGTGATCAGCTCGTGGCTCCGGAGCTGAAGCTGAGACAAGAGCACGAAACGGTGGCTGCGTCTTGCTACTTATATTAGCCGCTTAATCACCCTCTTAATCACGGTGGGCTTAGAGAAAAAATGGTCAGTGCCATGGGGCTTACGGAGTACTATGTATTATATGTATTATGGTCCTTGTTTGTAAACAAAAGCACAGGGTTTGTACTTAAAAATCAAATCTGTAAGTTAAGATTTTTTTCTATAATAACCAGTCAAATTGACTAATATTGTGATTTTATATAAGTATAGAACCATAATACTTCGGATTAATATTGTGAAGTTACAAATGGCATGTCAAAACTCATCACAACTTGGATCATAATACATGGTTTTACAAACTCTAATTATAAACCGTATTAATTATACTATGGTGGGCCCTACCATTACCCGTATGATCGGCCTCTTGTTTGCATGTAATGCAGCACAAGTTGTGTGCTCTCTCCCTATCATTGCATATGTCTCTGCTCTTAGTGTAGTATTATCACTCACTCAACTTCAGCTTCTTTTTTGTGAGAAAAAATCGGCTTTAGCGATCGCATTAGTGCTGATTGGGGTGGTGTTCTTTTGCTTTTGTGCCCTGCGTTTGCTGCATGCTTCTCTTCTTTCTCTGGCTACCTCTCGTGCTAATGCAATTAAATCACTAGCAGTAGTACTAGTACAGAATTAGTGCAAATTACCAGGAGTAGTTCAAATGTGTGGTTAATTAGGAACACATTTCTAGTTCCAACCAGTGAGTGACCGAGTTACGAGATGATACGGATGATACGCTTGATCTGTGTAGATTACTTCAGACAGGCTCTGCTTGTGCTTGCTCATTGTTTCAGTTAATCAATGATTAGCACTAAGTAATTTCCAATTCGAAATCTTTCTAAATTAAACATTTGAATTTCTAATGGGGACATAGCATGGAGTGGTGCAGCGATTTTCGACAGTACTATTGAGCCTGTGGGCGTGTGCATTCTCTGATTTGTTTTTAGGCCCTTCGTGTCAACATGTTGGAGTTTGTGAAGGTATCATTCATGTGGAGTACTATTGGAGTAGCTCATCAATGGCGATAACTCAGGCCTGGCTGATCGTCGGATTCAGAATTTCAGGTCAGCAACCATCGTTGTAGAATTCAGAGAGAGAGAGAGAGAGAGAGAGACAGCATTTCCGTGAATTTAGTAATGTAAAAACACTGAATGCCTGCGTGACTTCGATGTGTTCGAGGGTGACACACTGACATGAGTGTTTCAGTTTTTTTCTCTCCTCCGTTCTCAGCTTACGCATGCTGTTGATGTTGCTGAGAAATTTGGCAAGCCGTGAATTTCGGCGAAGTACTCTACCTGGCCAGTCAAAATACAGTTTACACGCATAAAATAATTTCCCAAACTGTTTTTTTCCTCCAATGATGATACAAGGTCTTGACCTTTGTGTTGTCTCCATGGACTTCCTCTGTTATTTGCTTAATGTTATCTATATCTATACTTTATAATGGTTCTAATGAGCGGTGAATCTCCTATCACTCTACCATCAGCTCTATTTTTTCTAGAATGAAAAAGAAAGTAGGACCACATGTTAACCACCCTCATCATCAACCACTAATTTTTTTAAAAGAAAAAACAATAGTGTAGGCCAGAGGACCCATATATTAAATTGAGAGATGATATATTTAAAAAATAATAGTAATAATGATTTATTATTATTATTTTTAATTAAATTATGTTGTATCGTACAGACAATATGCTCCTTAGGGAAAATTTTCATTGCGCCCCTTTGATTTCTCTTTTGTACCATCGGAAATTGGCGCTTGTCTTTTTTTACCACCGTTCGTCCAACCCTCGTTTTCTTAGGTAACTTCCCTCTAGTCAAGTCAGATTGACCGTTAAGTGGAGGCCAGGGAGTGCTTGAGGACAAAAATGCTCCCAGGTCGCTGCGGGTAGAATCTGCCTAACCAAGTCACTGCACGTGGTGCCATACTTACCCTGATATTTTCTGTTCTTTATGTAATCTCAAACAAAGTACTAATAAATGCTACAGTAAACCAGGAAACATAAGAGGACAAGATACAGTATGTTTTATTCCAGTACCTTAGTATCAGATATTTTGCAGATGTTATAAGCATATATGGATGTTTCTTCGTTGCTTCCATTGGATATGCACATGGACTATTAGCGTCACACCCCACCTTGGCTTCGTCGTACAACAACGCTAAGATGGGTGCACCACAGAGACCATCTCCTGTGGAACGGCATTTACATTCCTAGATATAAATACCGGTTCCCACGATAAAAAAAATAAATTATTGTAATACTAATAATAAAGTATATATAATCTCTAAAATATAACGTTCAATCAAACAAAACTTCAGCGTAATTAGACAACAATCAGCGATATGAAACCTAAACTTCTCACATTCGATCTAGACTTAGAAAAGGGGAAAATAACATAAACTGAGTAATTTCATACTCTATAAGTTACTAGAAAAGTATAAAATGAAAGCTTCAGAGTAAAGTTAGGTTTATTTAAAAAACCATTTAATTTTAAACCAATTTTCAATGTTCTAAGTGTGAGCTTTTTTATAAAATATTTTGAAGGAAACTTCTGTCTTGATCCGCCCACGAGTTGCTTTGCAAAAGCTCAAGCGGGAGAAAAAAATGTTAGTTTTATTCATTTTCTTCTCTTTTTCTCAATTAGTTTCTTTTCATCTTCTCAAACATCTATATCTATTCTCTCCACTTCATATCATACCAAAACTACTCATCCAACTCTGAGCCATCTAGAACCTATAGCACTCTACTTTCACTCAAGAAGCCTACTCTATGCTGTCATTTCGACATCCTAGATCACATAGGCTTGATTTAAACCACTTAGGTTATCCGTTAGTCACATAGATCGACTTTGGTAATGATTTCTATCCCACGAATGAATTTCATAAAGCATAGGTAAACAAATCTACACTAAGAGAATCATTTGACATTCACACTTAACCATGGGCACAACTATTCGAACAGTTTAGCTAAACTCTATAGAGAATATATGCTTTACTCACACGACACAAAACTTACACTAAGTACTGGTCGATACTAGAAGTTCATGTACACCACATATGCTACTACACCTATCGGTAACGTAACACAACAATATGGGCAAGTGCCACAAGAGGCTGATCACATAACACAAAGCTTTGTCTCCTCATCCCCAATGTCCTACAACCACTGATATATAAGATAATTATGAACTAACAATTTACTTTTCTAATGATATTCCATAATAGGCTGCACTATAAAATGCTTGGGTGGAATTATCGAAGGAACCGGTCCTTATATGCAAATATGAAACCAAGCCGCTACAAGATCTGCATCACGAACTTTCACAAAACATCTTTTCCTTTTTAACTCTCTGACACTAAGTGCCCGGTTTTTCCAAAATAGTTCCTAGATACATTTTTCCACAAGTCGACATACAATTGTATAGTGTGGGGGTTTGACTAGCACCCATGACTAGAGGCATAGATACTGAGCTACCTCTTTGGTGGAACAACAAGGACTATGGTTTTACAACTATTTATGAAAAGTATTGTAACTACTAGGTAACTCCGTTGGTCATATAAATCGAGACTTATCAAATTAACGTGTACACTAAATATGCAATTTTACAATCAATACTTTTCATAATCTAAGAGCAATATGATCGAAAAGTGGCTTGCCTTATTATAGGTCATTAATTCTTGGAGAAATCTATGTCCGTTGAACCTTTGGAACGTTCACTAAGTGCTCAACAAGAGAAAACCATCCAAAACACTATAAAATAAATAATAATGATTATAAACTAATAGTGCCATTAGATATGACTCAATTTTAGAAAAATTCTACAAGTTGAACGGAGTCAATTGGATTTACGGTTTAAGATATATCATTTTTTGAAATTTAAACAAATTTCTTGATCAAAGGGAAAAGAGTTGCTTTTATTGGAAAAGAATATTCTAGGAAATATTTCTCTATGGGCCCATCTATCGAAGACACAGAGGTGCTATTGCACAATAGACCTAGTCTACCAGGTGTGCAATACAGCGGCTGGTGGACTCGGCGCACGGTCCATGAGCCTAATATGCGGGGCTCGATAGCCAATGACTCGGCGCACGTGGACCAGATTTGTAGGTCCTACTAGTAGATCCCATCTTCTTTTCTTTTCTTCTTGCTTCTTCATTTCTTTCTTCATGCTTCTTCTCACTTTCTCCTTATTCTCTCCTCTTCTCTTCGCCTCTCCTCACTCACACACCAAGGGAGGTAGAGCTTAGCGCGATGCCATGGGGAAGGCATGGGGATGGCAGTGAGGAAATGAGTCACCAACAAGGTAGTGAGAGGCAAAGAGGGGGAGGAGGCTTGTGCGTGTAGGGTCGCTTGACCAGGCACGATAATGGCTTTGCTCGGGGAGACATGAGTGATAGGGTGGAGCTCCGGTGAGTCGTCGAAGCAGGTGAGGGCAAAGATAGCCCTGATTATTTCTACAAAGTCATGGAACTTGGGCTCGCCATGGGCAAACTGGTTCGGGCCGAGCCTACTCCCGATGACCGGTGAGAAAGAGGAAGATGGAGGCAATGGTGGGCTCCGATGGGCAGCAAGAGCGGCAAAGGCAGGGGGAGCTTTAGGGAAGCAGAGGCAGTGGGGATTTAGCCTCACCCAAGGGAGGTCGTCCTTATTGTGGAGGCAGTCCAAATTGGGCATTTTCGCCCTACACAAAATTAGGCGTGGCTACGGGATGAAACGGGGTCAGTGAGGCCCCAAAAAGATGGTGACAAAGTGCAGGTAGAGCCCTAAGGCAAGTGATGGCGATGAAAGCTTGGATGTTGGTGGCTGGGCTTAAGGCGACTGGTGGCTAGGTGGTGTGGAGGTGGAGGGGATTGGATGGAAGACGGCCGACACCGACGGCGGGGTGAAATAGTGGCCAAGAAGTGGAGATGGTTCGGGCAATGGGTGGCTGGCCATCATGACAGGGTGGATCGGCTGATGGTGTGGTGGATGTGAAAAAAAAAGAGGGAGAAGGAGTGTGTCAGCCTTTATTGCCACGGTCGGTGCTTGGTGACAAAGACAGGGCGGGCGGGCTGAGCCAAGTAGGCCTAGCTGGCCTAGCTTGCTGATGACAGTGATGAGGTTGCTCAGGGGTAGGGGCTAGGATGAGGATGGCATGATGGCATAGTGATAGCAAGGATGGTTGTTGATGCAAGTTAAGTCGCACTAACCGCCCAGCATGATTCACGCTGGGGTGATGGCATCCTTAGGTGAGGGCACTGTGCGGTGTATAGGGTAGCGAGGAAGTCGCCACTATGGGGACAACGCAACTAGCGAGCATTATGGTGTGGACGCCGATGCACAAGAATGGTGCACCATAGGTAGCTCGTTGCAGCTTAGCCTGGTGCCACTAGTGCGGCGTGGCACACGAGAGTCGATCACTTGTTGGATCAGCTTGGTATTTTGCCAAGCAAGAATCGTGCATGAGAGGCTAGCTCAAGGGAAGGAGAGAAGAAGGCAGCTTGTTGGCACTGGGCTAAGGCCAAATGAGCCACTGTGGGGATTGGGCCAAAGAGGTTGAGACCTAGGTAGAGGCATAGGAAGAAAAGAGGGAGCAAGCTGATTAGGCTAAGGTGGTGGCTGGCCCATGAGGAACAGAAGTGGGCCAAGATGGTAGCGAGGAGAGCTGGGCCATTCGGTGACATATTGGGCCTTAGCGGCCATGGGCCAAGTGGGAAGGAGAGAAGTGAAGGAGGGATGCCGAGCTGGGCTAGGCCAGAGAGGGAAGAGAGATGGGCTGGCTCGGCTAAGACCCAAATGGGAGGAAAGAAAGGAAAAGGAGGAAGAGAGATAATTGGGCCATGAGACAAGAACTAGCCCAAGTGTATAGTATTTTTGATGATTTTTCTTGATAATTGTATAAATGAACATTTTGGTTGATTCACTTGTTTTTGATTTTGAATTCGATATTCAAATTTGTAGATACATTAGGAATTTAAGGAAAAGATATTTGTTTGAGATTTTTATATTTGACATGAGGTTTGAATCCTGAAACAAATTTGAATAAGTTTAAGGTGATGGTGGAATGAGAAGAAATTTAGACTAAAATTCGAAAAGCGGATGTATTTGAATTAGATTTGATATTTTGGAGGATTTAGGTAGATAGAGATTAAGAGAGAGTTTCAAAAATAGGTTTTGCTTTTGTTTTTTTAAAAAAAAACTCTTTGACAGTATTACTTCACAATCATGGTTCATAAATAAGTTTTTTTAAATTTTACTTTAGAATTTGGATGCAGCTCTACATATTTGTAGAGACATAAAAGTGGATGGCGAAAGAGAAGTTTCAATTAAATTTGATAATGAAGTTTTAGTATTTGAATTCATAGTTAAATTAGGAATTTAGGGAATGGATAGGATTTTGGCTTTTAAGAATAATTTGTAAAGGATAAAATTGGGAGTATCTAGAAGGGATATGAATTTGAGAGGTGATTTTGGATATTTCTCAAGATAGTGATTTAGGACATGATTGAAATTTCAAAATTTGAATACAAAGTCTTTTATTTGGAGGAGAAATTTGGATAAATTTTTTTAGGATCATAGGAATAATTTAATTTATATATTAGTACTAGATTTCGGATGTATTAGAATAGTAGGAAAATAAGGAGGTTTGATTAGAATAAGATTTAAGTCTGGGCAAAATTAAGGATATGAAATAATGGGTGGATCTGAGTGATTATTGATTCAAAAAGAGTTTAGTATAGGGACTTTAACTACAAATTCGAATTCTAGAAATTTAATTAAAAAGGAAATCGGTGAGGCAAGATTTTGAGTTAACAAGATTGATTTAATTAAGATTATTGGCACACAAACCTAGATAAATCAAATAATCAAAAATTTTAACTTAGGATTCTTATTAAAATAGTTTTCACCGGTAGTTATACTTATCTTTGAGTATAGAAGAAAAGAGAATGAGAATATACGTAAAATGAGATAAGCCTATTAATTATTTTAAACTTAAATATGATTTTTAGAGTAACTTTTTATAGACAATTTTTATAAAAAAACATATTATTTAGCAGTTCGGAAAACGTGCGCATAGAAAATGAGAGAAATTCTCTCTTTTTCATTAGCTTAATGTAGCCTTAATCACACTTGGTGTACTTGCCCATTCATATATCAAAAAAAAATTAGTTCATTAGTCACGACGCATTAACATTGCGAAGCATTTGTGGCAATGCATGAAATGTTGCCTATTTTAGATGGGTAGTAAGGAGAGCATCTTTTTTATAGAAAGATTAGGATGAAAGGTGCCCACATACAGTGATTTGTTAGACAGCCTTGCTAGCTGCATCTCGTGGGGTATTTTTGTTCTTAACCACTCCCCAGGCCTCCTAGACAGTCATCCTAGCTTGGTCAGACAGATGTGACAAAAGAAAAAGGAGAGTTGGACGGAATGGTGGTAAAAAAGAGAAGCGCCAAATTTTGATGGGAGAAATCGACTTGAACTTCTGGCGGAAAGAAAATTTTACCTTACTTAAAAAAAAGGAGGATCACCTAATTGGTAGTGTCTCTTCAAAAAAGACACCCGTCGGTAATTAACCATATTTATCAATTCAATTCAACACCAATACAATGTTTAAAGAAATTATAAAAATCAAAATTTATATTGTTAAAAAATGGTGGAAACGGTACGAACTTATACAGAAACTGACATACCAATCATCTACCATGTATACCATAGCAACATGAGGCACGCCCTATACCTTGACCATCTAAATTATAGTACAATGACATTTAACCTTAAAAATAGAGAAAACCATTATATCCACTTCGTTACATACTGCGAGTCATTTCAGTTTTGTTTTGAATTAAATTTCTTTAATTTTAATTGGATTTCTAAAAAAATATATCAACATATACCATATCAAATTATTATCATTAAATCAACCATAAAATATGTCTTGTAGCTCTTTTTTTTATTGTAGATATGGGTGCATTTCTTTTATAGACTCGGTTAAAGTTAAAGAAGTTTAACATACAATAAAACTGAGCAGCTACAGTAAATTGCTACTACTATTCATGATATTACTTTGTGATAGAAGACGCAATTACAATGATGTTTTACAGTACTGCAGAGAAATCGGACCGTACCAAAAATAGACTGAGAGCACTAAGCAGATCTCCATAAATTGCTTAAACAAAACATAAGGCACACTAACATCATCATCCCAAATTTGTAGTTCAAGGAGTATATTATTCAGTGTTTAAACTCTGCTTCATATTGTGAGTTATTTTAGTTTTATCCTAAATCAAACCCCTCTAACTTTAATCGAGTTTATATTAAAAAAAATACTACAAGTACAAGTACAACATCGAATTAGTATAGTTAAATACAACATGAAATATCATTTCTTTTATAGACTCCAAAGTTATATAAGTTTGACTTATAATTAAAAATGACTTAAAATATGCGATACAATGAGTAGTTACAATAGATTGCTATTATCCATGATATTATTTTGCTATAGTAGACACAATTACAATGATATTTTATAGTAGTATAGAGAACTGGACCGTATTATAAGTAGAGTGAGAGTACTAGGCAAAGCACCATAACATAATTCTACCATCATCCACTTCAGCATGAAAAGTGGGTATTACAAATGGACCTACCGCTGTCCTACACCAGGAAAAGTGGGTATTACAAATGGACCTACCGCTGTGGAAGCTGAGAGCTTCTGGTGCCTATTCCATTGCTAGAAAAAGCTTTCGTAGCGGTTTCTACTTCTGCAGTGGTTGGTTAGATGCTAATGTTTAAATATTCCTAGCAGTAGTACAGGTTTAGTAGATAATTACATTCCATATATAGAAAATATATGCATACATTCGTACATATGTATGATTGTCAATCAAATTATAAAGTACAACTAATAATGACTAAGTTATTTTATTTTCATCACAAATTTGGAACGCCTAACAGTAGTGACAAATAACCAAGATGATTCAGTCATGCATATAAAATTCTTGATAAAAACTTGTCTGGTTTGAACTCATACCTAATACTTAACAAAATTAATAGTAAATAGTGCCCAATAAATCTTAACAAAGTACATTTGTCTTGAGCGTAACATTTGGCCAACCCAATGAGTTACATCAAATTTCTAACTAACTACTACATATATAGCCCATATCAACCAAAATATAGAACTTTAGTGTTAGATTTCTCCTATTCTTGCATTCTCACCATTTTGATATTTACCTATACAAATAGAAGAGATATTTCATATTTCATTCTGCCAATATATATCATCAACTCATATGCTCCAATGTGTCAGACGTCACACATATACACTAAACACCATTATAACTTCAGTAATGTATATATCTTTTACATATAGTATGCATTTATTGTACTGCCAACTTAGATCTTATCCTTGCTCTTGGTTCCTGAATTAAATAATGCATGGACATCTATTAGATATATATAAGGTAGTGAGTAATGGTCAAAGAAAACAAACATTATAATTTCACAGTGGTTAATTTTAAGTTCATTTACTTGAATCATTCTTTCCTCCACACGTTGTCCTAGCACCTAGTGCATTTCAGTTCTAACATCATCTTGAATATAAAAATTCATGATACATTAATTTAGTTCACAATTCTATATTTGTATTTATTGAAAAATAGTGTGGAGATAGTACTTTTGTATGTGGCCATGCAATTGATAATCCATAAGCATCAATCATTTTGTTGATATTCCCCACTGGGCGTGCTAGTAAAGCATCTCTTTTCAAGACATACTTCACTGCTACCTCACAAAATGCTGATCCAAGAACGATGCCTTGAACAACAGTTGTTGGACTTGTTCTTTTGAGAGTGGCCTTAGCCACAAAAACATATGGACTCACAACTAAAATCAAAATAACGTCCTTTTCACCGTACATGTTCAGATAAATTTACAAGTTACTTAAACATGCAACTACATGCATGAAAACACATTTACTCGTTATCCCTATTAGCATGTGGTTTATCATTTTATTCAGTTACATTTCTTTGGATCATCTGTACATACATGTCAATAGAAACCTTAAGTTGTTAGTTAGACATCAATTCTATCAAAAAATAATAAAATAATATATCTCATTATTTGGAAGATTAGTTCCATCAGTATTAGATACACTCTCATCGCTATCACTAGGCATATCCTAAAAAAGAAGTCACGGTATAAAAAAACACATCATCGACAAACATATTCATTAGGCAATATGATAAACAAGAGAATTGTTACCTCTATAAAAGAGTTAGATCGTCGCTTGTTGTTACTACCAGCTGCCTCATCTATCCTAAAGAAATCAAAGGGGAGTCTGATGCTCTAGTCTAGTGATTGCTAGCATTATGCTTTGATTGTCTTAAAATAAGTCTAGGAGAGTTATATTGATCATCACCATTGCTATTAATATCCTGTCTAAATAGTCCTAATGCTATCATTTAGCAGCATTTGCTTTAACTGAGCCACTTCATGTGCCATATGTGACATCTTCTCCTCATTCATATCTAAATACTCTCTTAATAACCTATTCTCATCTTCACACCTCATCAATTTTGCTTCAGTTACTTGGAGTTTTGTAGATGAGCTCTTCCGTACGTTTGCCATCTGTAAGGTTTGAGACATCGGTCCCAAGCCTACAGCATGAAAACGTGCCCGCTTCTCTTTTCCACATAAATGGGAGAAAAGATCACCATCTTTTATTGTTTTTCTAGCAAGTTCTGGTCTGTTGACCAATGTCTCCTTGATTCATCCCTACAATCATGGAATCATGCCACTTAATAATTCTGCAGTTTGATATGCCTTCAGCTTTGAAAGATTACTTACAATCAGATTTGCAGCTTCAACTTGTTCAATTCCATCCTTATGAGTATGTGTCGTGATAAATACTTCATGCCTACCCAGCATGTAACCATGCTCTTTGGACTACAAAAACATCAACAGAGCCAACATTAAGTATCAAAGAAATTTAAAATAAGTCTTCTGCATTTACATAATACCTTTTTATCTTCAACTCAAGCATAGCTCTTACTTCCTGTAGTATGAGTCATAGTCATCTTTGCACTCTTTGCTTTGCCCATTGCACTCAGAGCCTAGAGAGTCAGAAAATAGCATCATAAATAAGAAGACAAGAAACATGTATATTTCTCTCAGATGTTCTCCAATGTTTTACAAGTCATTTCCAATCTTTTTCAGGCACTCCCTTGTCAATTTGCATTTTATACAACACCTCATTTGGTAATTCTTCTCTGAAGTATTTCTCTTTATTTCACATTTGAAATCCTTCCTCCTTACTGCAGCTTCCTTTAGGACCCATTCCTCAATATCATCATTTACATCAAAAAACATCTAAAAATAACTAAATTTATTGGTGCTCACATGCTACCTCATTGAAAAATTCTAACTGCATGTAATTCATCACAAAAGTTTTACAATGACTGTATCCCAAATAGCTCTTTTCTTGTTGAGATCAAGTTCACTCCATTCCTTGTTTACGAGAGATGCTCCTGACCTCACAATTGTAGATATGAAGTTGGCAAGGGGTGAAGCTTGCTCTCCAATAGGCTGGTGCTTCTCATTAGATTGGACATGGATTTTGTGTCCATCCTTACGCTTCCAAATGTCAAGCTTTAGTGTCTTGGCCTTGGTTTTCTGGTCCAAAAAACAAATATTAAGTAGTTAACAAAAAGTACTGCTAATTGTACAATTATACTGTCACATATGTATGTATATTTACCTCCATGCACTTGTTTATCTGACATCTGCATATTATCACATCATGGCTCTGTTCCTCATCCATATGCATATCATCATGGATATCATCCATTTCATCATTTTCAGTGCTGCTGCACCTTCTTCGTAGATTATGTTACTGCATCGCAACAGCAGGAGTAGCAGTCGCACTCATAGGGTGCATATTGGACTGCACAATCAAATGGTCTCATAAAATGCATTAAATATGTGAACAAAATTGTTAGTGACATGGAATAAGCAGAGTAAACTAATGACCTTTTGTTTTCTTGTGGTTGTGCTTGTTGCTGCATTTGGAACTAACATAGATGGGAGATTCAGTGACTAAAAAATGCATTGTTTCTTTGAATATTTGCTTCTCTTAACTCTTTGTATTTATTTCTTCCTTCCATGTTTCGCATGCTTTCTCCTACAAATAATTTTTTTGAACCAAATGGTTAGCTCATAACTCAAAGACCAAAAATTGAGTACATAATGCAATATTAAACACAGTGACAATGATAACATCTTACTTTCTAGTGTTACCATGTGATTCATTAACAATAATACCATCTATATCTCCCATGACAATGTTATCATTTCCATTATGAGCACTTCTGTTCACATCAGCATTTAAGTCTGGAATTTCATGATTGTTATCCATTTGAGCTGCAATTTTAGTATCTTCTTTCCTAGCTGACATGTCATACATATCTCTTGATCTTGATTAAATAACAGCATGCCAATTTTTATCAATAGGGTCCTCCACATAATAGACTTGGGTCGCTTGTGATGGTAAAACATAAGGCTCATCATATCCCTTATCTCCGGTATTAAATAAATGGTTGAAGTTTACTGATGTAATCCCAAATTTATTTCTTTTTACCCATTTATTTCTCTAATGGACGTCAACCCAGTCACATTTAAATAAAACAATGTTACCCTTCCTACGATAGTCTAAGTATCTCTTTTATTATGACATAGTATGTTATGTCCCGTGATCTGGATTTTGATCCCTTGAGCTAGAAAAACTATTCGTTTTGGCAACAACAGCAACTCCACTACTTTTAACTGATCTTCCTTCATCATAAGACCATGTATGGAAATTGTATCCATATACTGTGTATCTATTGTACTTTGTAGCAACAAATAAAGGCTCACTTGCTAATATACGAATCTCGTCCGAAACATCTTCCCTATTTTCTACTAACTTGTTCACTTATTAACATTAATATAAAACCATATTAGGCTTAAAGAAAACTCTTGTCATTGTTTAGTAATTGAATAATCATAAACTAACTTACATGCATCCTAAACCATTCATGAAATGTTGCATGATGTGCACGCTCTCTATCATGCATCCTTTCATAGCCAATGGAGGAAAGGTACACTATTTGTTTTCTGCATATATAACTAAGTAAATATATATAGATTACATATATCTTTGTATAAATCTAAATAACTATAAGTTAGATAACATATGTCAAATATGGCTCAATATACTCATAGTTAAATAAGACATATCTATGAGCTCGAAGTCATGTCCGGTGATCTAGTGTAACAGCACACTTTCGAACCAATTCTTGGCTAGCAGTCTTCAAGTAGGAGATACATTGGACAAGTCATTACAATTATCGTCGTAATTTCAACCTCGACGGCTGAATCTAGCCTCACAATTTAAGTAACGGGAACAAAATGTCATGCTCTCATCAAACACATAATTTTCAGCAATTATACCTTCTGGATGACTTCTTGTTCAAACATATCCTTTCAGCCTCAACTAAAACCTACAAAGAATTTTATGAATATTTATTATGTTTCTATTTTCTTAGAAAATAGAAAAATAAAATATCGAATACTAAATCACTATTGTACCTAGGTTACATATTGTGGTATTGCACTGGCCAGCAAGTCATACCTCAGGAAGAAGAACCTTGAGATCGAACATAACATCAAAAAAAGATGTTGGAAAAATTTTCTTGAGAAGGCACAATGTTTCTGTAATTTCAAACTCTAGGCTATCAATATCAACCATAGAGATTATAGGAGAAAATATTTTCTTTAAAAAATTGCTCGCACAAATCAATGCCACACGGACATTTTCAGGTAAAACCCTTCTTATAGCCAATGAAAGCAAGTTTTGTAAAAGGATATGACTGTCATGGGATTTTCGGCTAACTATTTTCTTCTCATCAACATTCACATGACTACGAATGGCAACTGCATATCCATTTGGAAATTTAACACTTTTCAGTACTTCACAAAATAGTTTCTTTTCATCAAATGTCATGGTGTAACATGCAGGAGTCAAATAAAACTTATCCCTTACAGAAACAGGATGAAGATGCTTCCTAATACCCAGTGCTTGGAGGTCTAAACTAGAGTTTAAATTGTCCTTGGACTTCATATCAATATCCAAAAGAGTATTGATTATATTATCACATACAATTTTTTCGATATGCATCACATCAAGATTATACCATAATAAGATATCCTTCCAGTAGGGGGCAACAGTAGCCATATTGGTCGTTTATTCCAAATAACTTTTTGGCTTTATTGTTTCCAAGAGACATTTTCCTTGTTAAATACTTCACAAAATTATTTACAATTATTTTTGTATGTTCAAAAACATCAAGGCTAGAAAGAGGCACAGGTGCCTCACTAAATTCCTTTGTGCCATCAAATGACTTAGCATCATCTGTAAATTCATGATTAGGATGTAAGAATGTACGATGCCCCATGTAGCACTGTTTATGACCATTTTTAAGGTGAACAGAACATGTGCAAATGTGGTAAGGAACACGCCCAAATATGCCAGATGTCACTTGACCAGATAGATATCCTAATCCCGGGTAGTCACTTAAGGTCCACAACAAAACAATCTGCATTTGAAACCACTCATCAGTTGCTTCATCATAAGTTCTAAAACCTTCATGCCAACCCAATAACATTTCATCAACTAAAGGTTGCAAATAAACATCAATATCCTTCCCAAAAGGCTTAGGATCATGAATAAGCAATGAGAGAATGAAATTTGGTTGTTTCATGCACATCCATGGTGGTAGATTGAGAAGGATCACAATAACAGGCCATGTAATGTGTGCTGAACTAAAGTTTCGAAAAGGATTAAGCCCATCTGTAGCCAAAGCCAATCTAACATTGCGACAGTCAGAACTAAAGTCTGGATACTTATTGTCAAAATCTTTCCAAACTTTTGAGTTTGCTGAATGATGCATAAACCCATCCCTTGGCCGCCCTTCATTATGACATCTCATATTAGTTGTAGTTTTTGCAGACATATATAATATTTAGAGTCTCTTTTTTAATGGAAAATATTGAAGAATGGCACACTATGTATCTGTTTCCCATCCAAACTATGCTTTTCCATTTTCTATCTAGAAGTTTTACACTTTGGACAAGCATCTAGCTTAGCATTCTCTTTCCAAAAGAGCACACAATCATTTTTGCATGCTTCTATATTTTCATATCCTAAGCCAAGGCTGCTCACCATCTTCTTTGCTCCGTGGAAGTTTTTTTGCAGCATGGTTCCAACTAGAAATCCCTCTTTCAATAGTTCTAAAAGATTATCAAAGCTATTATTGGTCCAACCACCAAGAAACTTTGTGTGTAGCAGCCTCACTATAAAATGCAACTTTGTGAATTTGCACCCAGCGTATAGCATTTTATTTGCATCGTCTGCCAATTTATAGAAAGTTTTAGGATCCTCATTTGGATTCTCTATATTATAATCAGCACTTACATCCTCACCACCATTTTCATAACAATGCCCCATATCATGAAGCATTTGTATTATCTCATCATCTAGCTGCTGGCCAACTTCTATATTTGGCTCTAATTTTGCATTAAGTTCAATAAGTGCTGAATATTCCCCATGAAAAACCCATCGTGTATATCCTTCTTAAAATCCTTCACATATTAAATATTCATAAACAACTTTTGCTGCTCTCCATGCACCATTGCCACACTTCTTACAAGGGCATAGAATTTCATTTCCTTTGATAGAGTTTGTAAAAGTGAATTCTATAAAGCTCTCTACATTATGGATATATTATTGTGAATACCAAAATTTTGAATGACATTTAGGACATTAAATGTGATGAAAAAAAACATATAGCGAACTAAGCTAGTCCTACTAGGCTCACTCATCCACTACTTGTGACAGGAGCTAACAGCTAGCTAGCTTTAGATCTGGAATCAATTTACACTATTTCCTAGCAAATTCAGAATGATACTAAAGTGTCCACAAACATTTTACACACCTAGATTTGTATCAGAAGTACTTATAGAAATAGGACAAGAAAATGCAAAAAAAAAACTTGGAAGAATTGCATTCAACAAAATAATTAGAACATATAGCTGCAGCCTTAAGTACATAACCGAGTATGCCTTCTCTTCGAATGAAAAATGTCTAATACTAAATAGTATGATTGACATATATTCACCATTTTTGAAGTACTGAATCATAGATCCATGTGTCTAGAAGCTCATAAATATTGTAGTAATCAGTCAAAATAGAGAAACCTCAAGAACAGGGAAAGGTAGAGGAGAGTGAACAAAATTACCTGGAAGTGGCACCACTAATTGAAGAACTCGCTAGCAACCACAGTGAACTTCACTGGTGCAACTGCTTGTAGCATCGATTAAGGGAGCACGGCGTCGATTCGGGTAGCTGCTACTACCAAAAACAGAGCCTTAATCCAAGAGCGAAACTATATTTAGTGTTTGTGTGGACTATGGTATGAAGTGATGAAGGGACCAATGCTATGGGGAGAATGTGGTGGCTCCGTAAACTCTAGATTAGAGAGCAACAGCACCTGGAAGCAAAAGAAAGAGGAAAGAGAAGCATGCAAAAGAATGGAGAAAAAAAACTACTACTACTGCCTACGTGTCTCTTGTGGGATGGAGTTTATTTGCTCTCTTTGTACTCCTAGGACCCATACTATTTTTTTTCCTTGAGAGCAGTAAGTGCGCGCGCCTTTTGGTTAGAAAAAAATTTCACCTCTAGCTAAAAAATAACAATGCAAGCACCGTTTGCAATATTCTACATATTTTATAGCGATAGTAAAACGGTAGTGCATATTACTATAAAGTCTCATTTACAAATCTATTTTTGGCCGTCAACATATCTAGCGCTTATAAAACTAATTATTTATGGTAGAACAGAGTTAGCAGCAGAGGATCATGATGTAGCGATCATCCCAAACTTGCATTTCAAGGAGTATACTATTCCGTGTATAAAATGGTCAGCTGGTAGGAGGGGCATAGGAGATTAGGGGCTGTGAAACTCAGGTTAGGTTGTGGTCAACTGTCAAACTCCGGATTTAGGGAGAAAAATTGCAGGCCTGAAATGAGTGCCACTTGCAGGCTGGCTAGCTGCTATGAATTGGTCGGTAGCAGTGGTTGGAACATGGAAGATTCGAGTTTGCGATATATTATACGCAAAGTTTCTAAAGTCAGCACTTTGTTGGTTCTAATTTGCATAAGATGAATCTAATATGTGGTGTAATATTTTCTGAGAGAAAGGAGAGAGAGAGAGCGCGTGCAGTTCACACTGAAAATACTAATGTAATATTTCAGATCCAACTTTATACTTGGCGGTAGTGAAGGCATGATACATTCTTTTTGTTGTTGGTGTTTTTCCCCTACATGGTATACAATCTTTTGTGTGTGGTCTACGAGCAGTCCCTACTAAAATTACTTTGTTTTAGGCCATGCATATTACAGTGACATGGTGTATGGTTTCAGTTAGCCACATCAGAGATGGCTTTCCACATCGGTGTCGGTCGTGTCCCTACGAGAGTGCTCTTTCCTTCTTAAGGGAACGGGAGTCTCATTAGGGTTTGTTAGGACCAAGCAACTCGATGGGCCATGTTGTGAGAGAGATGGTGTGCCCCCGTGCCTTTCCTAGCCTCCCACCTCCCCCATGCAATTTTGTTGGCGATGCAACGAGAGAGCAGAGGTGGCGATCGGAGTAGGAAGAGATGACGACCAAAGTGGAAAGAGGTTACTAAGAGAGACATACTAGGAGGTTATCGTCACCGCCCAATCTATATCGTCGAGCTCCTCCACTACTACCTAAACCATCGCCTCTAGGCAAATCCGCCACCAAGACCTCCACCTTGGGCTGATCCACCACCAAGGCTGATGCTTTGAGCAAATTAGACCTGTCGGAGATCTCAACGACCGCCGCTTCAATCCATGCCATGTCGTCTTGATCCGTCACTGCACTAGGAGCTCAATTTGTCTGGGGAGCTTGATCCATCCTTATCTAATCTGTTCTATACCACCGAAGAGCTCAACGATGGCTTGCCCTAATTCAAGTCACGTTGCTTAAATCTGCCACCACACTAGGAGCTCAATTTGCCTAAGGAGCTTGATCCGCTACTGCCCACTTCAATCTACATTGGAGAAGCTCACCGGTAAAAGGAAGGGGAGATTGTTGCTAGTGGAGAGGGGATAGAGTGGCGGACATAGGAAGGTGAGGGTGATTTATATTTCTTTTTGATTTTTAGGTGTTCGGTGTAAAATATTGGAATTTCATATAAATTAAAAAAAATTAAGATTAGAGTAGGATATGATAGGAGTTGACATGTAAAATTGAAGACCACTTAACCTGCTTTGTGCTGTGGGAGAGGAGATATGATCTGTCTATATGACAAGTTCTCTCTCCTCTAAAGGCACTGCTACTGTTAGGAGTGTCTTATACTGTAAATGGCCTTATGCGTCTGATCTTTTGGTTGCTTCGTACCATTTAAAGTAACGTTAGCATGACTTCATCTCCTTACACCTCTTTTATTTTGGAGCTTCTTTTCCCCCGGGCAACAGTGGCATGCACAACACAAGCTACTCATATGAGGACCTTCAATGTGCCATGTGTACTAAGATCACACCACGCACAATAGAGAACACACTCAGATGCTTTTGTGTTTCAGCCCTAGATTATTTGTATGTTAGCTTTGGAATATTTATTATTATCAAATTCACTAAAACTTTTAAATTTTGGACCATATAATAATTAAAAAAACACATATGAACCGTTACTCATAAGTCAGCCACTCCACATATACTTTTTCCACCAACCCCCCTCTCTCTGATCGCACCAGGGGATCCAAAAGTGGAAGTTTTATGATTTTTTAGCAGTATCATGTTTTGTATTCTAGCGTAGAGTTTGTCAAACCGTAAAAGTGATCTAAGATAAGCATGGTTAGAATGCAGTGGCTACAAGTTGGGGCCAACTGAACCTATAGTTTTTTCACAAACACCTTTACGAGTCTCAATTTTTACTTGTAAATCCATTAAAATTTACATAAATGATTCTACAAAAATATAAAGCGGTGGCATTCGGCACGACAAAGTGAAATTCCTGGCTCCCTCACTGTTAGATTGGCAACCGGACGTTCATATTCTCGTTGGCTAAATAAAATGGGTAAGAACTGAAGTGGATATCTGGTGTTCGATGTATGCATTTGTGCACTGTTGTAATCTATTCTCGCCAACTGCTTGTAATTTGTGTTGATCTGCTAATTATCTTTGAAGAGATCAATTTATTCAGGTGGGCTACTTTGTCCTCCCGTAGAATCTTGCAGCTCCTTAGAAAAAAATATTGAGTTTGGTAAGTCCTGACACAATACATTGATAGGACATGGGCTTAACAAGTCTTGCTTTGACATGTTGGTGAGAGATAGTTACTCGTTTCCTTTTCCTCGGGGCCTATAATTAGTTATGTTTGGTCACCTGAGTTTTAGCTATGGGTGGAAAACTGTAGGGAACTATGGAGTACTACAGGTCTTGCACTAAAATTTTCTTCAAATCCACATGATTTTCAAGTGTCATCTAAACATATGCGTTTCAAAGCGATGCATGCTTACCATCGCACAGATGTTTGCTTGAAAAGGCTCTATATAGATACGTGCAGTGTCAGACTTAAAAAAATTCCAAGGGTGAGTGCTAACGTCCATCTTACTAACTTCTACTTCTACTCTTACTCTTTCTCGCTTTTAGTTTAGTAAGTAGGTTTTTTAAAATATTAAGTGGTGTATTTTTATAAAAAGTTTTTATAAGTACTTAATTAATTATATACTAATCCCAGCGAAACCTAGA
The DNA here is from genome assembly GCA_030770085.1 of Oryza coarctata. Classification (NCBI taxonomy): domain Eukaryota; kingdom Viridiplantae; phylum Streptophyta; class Magnoliopsida; order Poales; family Poaceae; genus Oryza; species Oryza coarctata. The sequence goes on from CM061471.1 coordinate 16,950,557, forward strand.
TTACTAGAATCCTATTATTCGACATAGGTACTACTAAAACTATGCTATCATCCATATGATATTACTCTTTAAATTTATTCTAAATAAAATAATTTAGTACTTATAAAATAAGTTTTACCATTAACTATTTATACTCGTCTATTACTTATCTTTATTATATTCAGCCTATGTCTCTCTCTTTATTCGGTCAATAAATCTTTTAACTTGTCTTGTAATTAAAACAATATTTTTTTAATAAAGATGAGAGTTATATTTTCGGACATGGTCGTCTACAATGATGTCCTTGCGTTGCTGCAGAGGATCTCTCAATTGATTGTACCCTCCGTGCTCCCCTGCCTTGTTAGTCAGGCAACCGGAATTTTCTTTGCGTGCGTTCAATACGCTGACCCAACCAACAAAGGGACTAGAAAGGAATGTGATCCCAAAGCTCGAGGTAGGGATGAGCAAAATAACACCGAACCGAAAGACCGAACTAAAAAAGATCGAGACCGAATAGACCGAGATCAAAAAATTTCGGTATCATGTGCTACATGACCGAATTTTGTTCGGTCAATTCGGTCACCAAATTAGACCGACGTTGGCCTGACATGGAAGAATAAGCCAAGCACAGCAAATATCCTGACTTCAGAAGAACGCACGTCTGGTCCACTCATGTCTCTTTCCGTCCTCCCGATACCTCGACTCCTCCGCCGTCTACCCCAGCCGCACATTCCGCCGCCGCCTCCGTCCCAACCCCCATCCCGTCGCCGCCTCCCGGCTTCCGCCTCCTCTCCCATCCCACCACCGCCTCCGCCTCCGCCTCCCGTCTGCGGCCTCTACCCCTTGCGCTGCGGCCGTCGACCTGACGCAGCGATGCCTGGCGACCCTGATGGCCGCTGCCGCGCTGCCGGGCACCGCCTCCTGCCCTCCTCCCTCTGACAAGTCAGGCGACAGCCCACGCTTCCCGGCCGCCTCCTCCGCTCGCCCCTTTGCTAGGCGTCGACGGCGTCCTCGCCACCTGACCGTCGCCTCCACCGCCCCTGCGTTGTGGCCGTCGACGGCGTCCTCGCTTCCCTGCCATCGCCTTCACTCGCCGCGCCGTACATAGACGGCGTCCTCGTCTCCTCATCGATGGATTCCCGCTCTGAGATTTGAGTTTGCTTTGTTTGAGTGATTTTGTGTGTGTGTGTGTGATTTGTTTGTCCCCTAAAATTTCGGTCACGACCAAGACCGAGACTGTCTTTTTTCTTTTTCAATGCAATTCGGTCTTCCGTTTCCGATAACCGAAATTCCTCAGATGACCGAAAACCTTCGGTCTAACCGACCAAATGCCCACCCTAGCTCGAGGTGTCTCTTTGCCTCCTCTTAGGCTGGAAGCAGGCAAACTGGCAAAGGTTTCTGTTTACTCCCACTACTTGGAAAACTCAGGGTCCCTGCTCATCACCTAATGGCAGGAAAAGTTACCTGAATCTGACATCAGTTTGTCCAGTTTTTTCATCATGCAGGCTCTGTTCAGTTCCCTTTTCTGGTGAACCTTGGATGGCGAGTTTGAGTTCTTGGTGGTTGTGGCAGGTGATTAGCCCCAGGAAGTTTCGACAACTGAAGATCTGACCCCGGAAGGCCATAATCTGACCAATCACAAGATAAAGTGAGCCATGCCCAATCAGAACTAGATGGGTTTCACATCATAAAATGATCAGATATAATTCATTCCATCCAAAATCTCAGATGTAGAACACATGAAACTTTTACCAGTTACAGGCATTAAAGGTTACATACAGCACAAGGAGAAGGTAAAAATGGGCAGGAAATGTATAATGTTGTCTCTTGTACAACATACGGCGTGCTTTGACGGTTTGGGTTGCCTGTTGCTTCCATGAACCAGGAGTAATCTAATCACACAGGAGCTGCAGCTACAAGAACATAAAGAAAAAAAATGTTGGCTAGCAGTTGCTAATACAACTTGGAAAGCTGACAAGCTAAGGCCGTAAGTTCGACAAAGAGTATCACAGATCACTCCCTAAAAGATGTATGATCGTGAGAGCTTCGTCGAAGCAAATAAAATGGCAACCTTTGCATTGGAGATCAAAACCATAAACTTGGAAACTCCTGAGATGCTTTACAGATTGGACAGAACCCCACCGTAGCGTTGAGAATTAGTGTACACGAACTTTGACCGTATGCTGATGCAGAATCTAGTGGTATCTACTTGTGTGTTTGTTAAAACTACACTACAGATAAACATCTGGCAATGGCATCTTCCAGTAATTCCAGGAATTGTAGTCTTCCTGCACGGCATCATCTTTCATGATCAGCACAAAAAGGAATTTACATATTATGGAATCTGACCATACATGAGTACAACACAATCAAACTAGCTGCCCTTGCTCCCAACAGTAACCTGTATGGCTCAGGTAGCATAGAACTGGAGGTGACTATTCCACTAAGGATAAAAGGAGTTTTAGTCCTGGATAGTATGAAAAAGCCAAAAAAAAAAGCATGAATGTGCATGTTTCTCGGTCTAGCTAATCACATGAAAAGTTTACACACATAACATTTATATTCTCTGTGGCCTTTTATCCATGTGCAGAAAACACGGTTACTTAACTTGGTAACCTTTCTGTAACTATGTAGTATGCATCCACATCAGATCAACTGACATCAATTTTGCAAGAAATAATTTATTGGTGCCTGGGATTCTGGACAGCAAGTTCAGACACATAGCTAGTAAATAATTCTTCCATCCCAAAAATAAGTGCCCATTTTAAATTGTTTGGTAGAGACTAAGGTTTAAGAAGAAAACACTATAGTGCCCCTTATTAAATAATGTGTGGTTGGGGGTAAACTGAGGAAAAATTTAAATGGAAGATGATTGTCTAAAAAGACTTAAGGTGTGTTTGGTAGCCAGCAACATTTAGCCACCATGTACCAATAAAAGTTGCCACACCTGCCTGAGTTGAGGTAATCAAATTTATTGCCACACCTCGGCAAGCCTAAGGGAATATTACCACACTTGTTTGAATCATTGATATGTGGGACCTAGTTTATTGGAAAGAAATCTAGTCACAACTGTGGCACCAACCAAACAGCTGCCAAGTCGGTTAAACTTGCATAACCTTAGGCGTGACAAACTTTACCAAAGTATGGCCGGCAACCAAACACATCCTTATTTTAGGATAAATTTTAAATCCAAAAGGGGCACTTATTTTAGGACAGATGCAGATCATCTGCCGTAGTAATAGCTATGGCAGAGAAGACCTTTTATGCATTACTTAAAAGTACTGCTAGAAGGCAAGAATGACAGCTAACCTGTTCAACAAGAGTGGTTGGAGGAAACATATCATGGACAAGGGTATGTAAGGAGGTATAGGACTTCACGTCGACAGAACTGTTTATTGCTACCTCCCCCTGCACGCACACAGGATGACTTAAAAAAAGGCACAATACAAGCATGGCATCACCCACTTTTAAGTAGTGTAATAGGCATACCTTTGGGTTGATGATAAAGATTTTCCCTTTTGGAATTCCCATCTTTTTGTAACTAAGCTCATCTGTATCTCTGTTGCCAAATCCAGCATAAAATGGATTGTAATCAGAAGGGAAAAGTGCTTTAATGTCCTGCCAAAGAAGAAAAATTAAAGAATTTCAAGAGCCTGCTGTGATACCATCATGGAGTTTTAGGTCTCTGGAAGAATCTAAATAATGTGTGTTTCTAAGATTGTCACCTACCCATTAAAAGGAATTTTGAGACAATAACAACTTTTCTTAATTCTTGCAAGTCTTATAGTTTATTTCTGAATGATATGAGCTACGATGCCATACATGAATTAAAAACAGGGCAGTTAATAAGCAAACTTCTTAACCATAGCAGGGGTGGTATGTGGATAGGGGGGAGTTTATTTGGGACTTGTTGGATTTAGATCGCTAAGGATTTGAAACCAAAAGACATATAAACAAGCCCTCATAGTTCTTATTCTAACAAATAAATTAGCTTGTTTTACTGGCACACAAAATTTCATAGTATCAGAGCACATTGAGTATTGAAACCAAGCCAATCCTCATGAGACAACTACCTAAAGAAAATTACCTCCAGACATGCAATCTTAAACTCATGTGGTGCTCTTCGTATAACTGAGAAGAACAAAGGAAACATTAGAACATGCTAAACAATCATTTTGTTGCAGTACACAAAAGTAACAGAATTGTTGATCATTGTTAGCTAGTTTTCTTTGTTGAAGCTGAACCTGAATTACAGACCATCCTAGTAGTTCAGTGAAACCAGATGGCTAATCATTATTCAGCAAGTCATAATAGAAGAATATGTAAATATTGGAGAGATGATGTTACCTTCCCGGTACAATGAAGGAAATAAACCATCAGGTGAAATCACAACAGGTCCATTAGGCAATACCTTCCCATCCTGCAAAGTTGTCAAGGGATAACCAAGTTTATATACATACCAACAATATAGTGTTAAAAATTACTATTAGTCCTGGTGAAGATATGATTAGATCACTAAAGATGGAAATGGTAGGAAAAACATTCAATGGACAGATGCTATGTTTTACCTGTTTTAGATTGAATAGAAAGTTTTTGGTCAGGTATGCCTGAACTATAGCTCTAGCACTGAGGAATAATAGTTGATATCCGTTTTCCTAGTTGGGAAATAAAAAGCACATCAGAAACCCATATTTGCAAAAATGGGTAGAATATCCTCCTAAAATAAAGAAAAACTAAAGCTAAAATAAATTCTGAAGCACACCTTTATTGCAGAAAAAAGACGAGCAACACCAGACTGACTCCAATCTCGTCCAACTAAAGGCATGACCTGGCCCAACACATCAGACCTGATATGGAACATTAATTACTCAAATTCAACCATTATGAAAAATAAACAGTAAAAAGAGTATGTATAGCAGTTGCACACTGTGAAGAAAATAATGTGGTAGCCCATAAAATTCATAGGACTGACTCAGTCTGTACTATGTCCAGGATAGCGTTGCCAATTGACATTTTCAGATAGACAGAATAGAAGATCTAACCAATGGATCAACCAAGAAATTAAGGACCACACATCAAATTTTGTTGCAATTCCACTTAAAGGGAGAATCGTTGGGCTCAAATTACAATTTATTAGACAAGGTAGGATGTCACTTATGATAAACTCACCAAATGAAGGTAAATTTTAGTGCAAACTTGTATGCATTTAAAAAAGATATAAATGACATTTGTCCAGAAAATCATTTTAGATTTGCAGAATCCCACTACAGTGAGAATTGACTGATGTTTGTCAGCTGTTCAAGCACTGGAAGAATGAGGAAACAAGAATATCCATTGCTTGCATACTAAAAAATTATACCAACTGCCCGCAGAAGGATAGCCACACTACCATATAATGCAGCATACACAAAATAATAAAATACAGTGTTTCCATGCTATTAAAGCCAAAAAAACAAACGTCACCCAATAGCAGAAGAGTGTCATAAAGAAGCATGTAAAGTTTCTCGTATTGTCATGACTCATGAATCTACACTTAGTAAATTATTTCAACATGACAATCCACAGAAGTAGATACTAAAATTTCACAAGTCATGCAGCTTTGTTCTTCCAATATCCTGCTGTTTTACAAACAATTTCCTTCTTAGATTGAGTGGAGCATGATACAAAGTAAAGTACTACAAAAAAATGTGAACAGAAACAACCAAAATTATATAAACACAGTATAGAGATTATCCCTTGTTTGAACCAATAGGGCATTAAACCTCAAACTCAGAGAAGTGAGCAAACAAATTATTAAACAAAGGATGTCTCATGACAACATCTAACTTTAAGAAGTTGTGTATATACTTAACAGAATATTGTTTGTCTGCAAGGTTTATAATAGTTTTTCACATAAAGTGTAGTTTAGGGCTTGTTTTCCCCCTTTTGCCAATCCAAACCATGGCAAGATTTGGCAAGCCAATTTTTTTGGTAAACCGTGGTTGCTTGGTTTGTTGCCAAACTTTGGTAGTGTATGAGCTCATGTTTGTTCTCTTCCCAAAATTTTTTGGCTCCAAACGGACATTTTTTTCTAGCTTTATTAGCTTTTTTTCGCATGGCAAGTTTGGGCAGCAAACCAAACAAGTCCTTAACTTACAGTTTAGTGTGACAGTCTGACAGATGACTGGCTGAAATTGTTTGTTAAACAAGGCTGAGCATCTAAATATACTGAGTAAGTTCAACTTTACCTTGTAATGGTTCCATCCACATCAGAAATGACAATTTTAGCATTCCATTTCCATAAGTAAATATGCGCCTCAACCTTAGTGAAGAAAGAAAAATCAATAAACAGATCTCCAAAATAAAATATTATTGCTAGGAAATAGAGGCACGAACCTGTTGCTTCCCAAGAACTCTGGTGGAGAAGCTAAAAGTTACAATGTTTTGGCCCTCCTTCAGGTTTAGCGATGCCACATGTTCACTAGTGGGAATCAATGTTCGCACAAATTGCTTTCTTGGTGACTGATTTATGTTGTTCTCTGGAGCTTGCTCATCCAATGGACTCAAGACAGTCTCTGTGTCAAGAAAAATGTCCTCGGATGAATCACTATTACTGCGCTGAAGGGATCTTGATATCCTGAACGGGATGTTCCAAAGCCTCCATCTCCTGCTTGAGGGAGACAGCCCAAGAGAGTCTCTTGAAGTAGCCGTTTCTTGGTGTTCAACCGGAATAGCATCAATATGTTCTGTGCAGAAGTTCGGACCAAATACAGCTTTCCCAAGAATAATATGAGAAATTTTACTCCATAGGAAATATTGACTATCAAATTTGACAACAAGGTTTACATTTTTCATAATTGATGATCCTGATAACTTAAAATCTTCCTCAAGAACAAGATATTGTTGGAAAAATTCTTCAGCTGATGCTTGGCCCATTCCTGGCCGTAGCATGTGCCCACAAAGAGAAATTTCGAACCCTGCCAGCATACAATAAAGAAAAACAATGAAACTCCATACCAAAAAAAGGAAAAGAATAGCCTGCAAACCTGACATGTGCTTACCAAAGCCCTTTTGTAATTTGGGATGCTCTTCTTTATTTAGTTCCTCTTCAGCTGCTGAGTTCTCTGGAATGCTACCTAATTTGTCTTTGTCACTGGTTCCAATGGATGAATGTAAACCATCAGGCCTATCCACCTCATTTTCAGAAGAGGCTGTCTCCTTGGTCTTGTCATGAGAACCTCCTACAATGGACATGTCAGATTCCTTCCGACAGTGGGCAGAACTATCTTCACTTTCTGTTTTATTATCTGAAGTAACTGCTGGCATAACCACTTCCTCCTCTGGATACTGTAATAGATCATTTCGATCACAGTGGGTAATTTTACTTATATCTTCCTCCAGATCGATGTCAACAACAGAACGATTACTCAGACTAAGTTCAGAATCCTGCTGATGATCAAATTCAGGAGAAAATGGTTCAGTTCCTGAATCTCCATCATCTATTTGTGATGACAGATCTAAGCAACTTGTAAAAGTATCATATTTAGCAAAACTAGGACTAGCATTTTCAAACTCAGTGTCGTCATTGCTGACATCACAAACCTTGTCTACATTAAATGGCACCTTGCAAGCCTCATCGTTCTCAAGCAGTGGAACATCACAAGCCTCAACTTCAGTGGCCAAGGGTTGATACCCCTCATCATAGTTCTTGGAGACATCACGAGCCTCATCTTCAGTGGCCAAGGGCTGATATCCCTCGTCATCGTTCTTGGAGACATCACAAACCTCATCTTGGCTAGAAGGGGGTTGGCAACCCTCATCTTTGTTCTCTGAGATGTCATGAGCCTCATCTACATTGATCAAGGGTTGATAGTCCTCATCATTATTCCCTGACTCTGGGACAGCTAGAGACTCATCTTCATTGGTCAACCCACTAGCCAAATCTTCATTAACTGAGGTATGGATCACTTCATTCTCATTAACTGGGACATGATGTGACTTATCTGTCTCAATTGGCACATCACCAAGTTCTTTCGAAGCCTCTTGTTGATTTCCAGTATCAAACATAACCTTTTCCTGTGGTATGTATAAATCACCCACAATGCCAGCTTCCCACACCTCACCACTGCGGCTGAAATCACCACTTGAGCTCTCCCCTGGTCCCAAGTGGAATTGGGGGTCACTTAGCTGCACATCCTCCACATTCTCCTCTGTTGAGGAAATGGGGGCGGTGAGGACATGCCCATCCACACTTACCAAAACCATCTCTGAATTGCCCCCATCAGTTTGCTTTGCCGAATCTTCCTCTACCTCCAACCTGCTATAACCGTATGAATCAAACTCCTCTACAGTTTGCTTCTCTGGACGCTCTACATTCAACTCTGGGCTATCCGGCCTGCCTTTTGTTCCGATGTAAAGATCCCCGTCGCTCTTACTCCGCACCGGAGGTTCAGGCTCAATGCTAGTTTCCTCTTCCTCTGAACTTGTTCCAGAATTTTCACTGCCAGGCAAAAGCTCCCGCATGAAGTAGGCTTGGCCAGAGTTGTCAAGCAGCATATGGAAGTTGGCGTCCACGGCGTTGACGGTGATGGTGACGACCTTCTCCGCGCCCTTGAGAACGCCCTGGAACTTGCCGAACCGGACGTACCAGGGCGTGCTGCGGTACGAGCCGTCAGGCTGCTCGACCGCGATGATGTCGACCGCGCCGCCGAAAGGGTGGAACGGCGTCGCGACGGAGTACACGCCCTGCGAGATCAGGGACCCTACCCGCCCAACCACGTTCATCTCCGCAGGATCCTTTGATCACCACGCCAACGTCGGGCATGGGGGTTCATCTAGAACCCCCAATTTTCCTCCAAACAAACTGCAATCAGCAGCGCACCACGAATAAAAAAATCCAGAAGAAGGAAAACAGACCAATCCAATCCAAGCCGGATGGATCTCCAGTCTACGCCACGCCGGGACGGCGGTGGCAGAGGAAGAAGAGGGAGGGATACGGGAGAAGAATAGGCAATACCTCGAATTCGATTCGAGCGGAGACGGAAGCCGACTGGCCGGCCGTGCACACGCGCGGGGAGGGAGAAGGCTAGGGTGCGGTCGGGACGGAGAGAGGGAGGCCGTCCACGCCGTGCCTGCCTCGCCGGCCGCGCGCACGAGGACGTGCCTCCAGCTCTGCAGATCGGGAAACAACGAGAGGGAACGAACGAAGCGAGGGGAGCGGAGGTCAGGGAAGAACCTGAGGAAACGAGGAAGCGGAAGGGTATCTGGGTCATTTTCTATTTTCTAACTTTTTTATTCGAAATTGAAATTCGAGATGCCGCTGAAAATTCCATCTCCAAGACTCCAACCAGATTTTGTGAAGAAAAAATCCACGAAAATTCGGGCAAATTTCCTTCAACGAGAATCCACGCGACGCGACTCTGCTATTTCCGCTCGTCCCTCGGGAAGGTCGTTTCCAGAAGCTTCTGGAAACTTCTTTGGCGAGGCTGGAATTGGGGACAGGTGGCCGTTGCGTGAGCATTGATGGTGGTCCCGCGCTCACACACGTAGGCTCGCGGAGACTTGTCGGGCAGCGCATGTGGGACATGCGGTCGGGACCACACGCTCGTCGAACCGCCTGCACCACACGCTCGGGGGACTGACGCGTGGGCCACGTTATTCTCCGGGACCACATGTCATTGTCTGGGTTGCGATACTGTAGGGAGCGTACAAATTTCTAGCGACGTAGTAGTAGTATTAACACGCCAAAATGTTTTGATGATGGGACGGATTGACCAAAGTAGGCTTAAAAAATCCGGGTCACGTGAGTCTGGCATCGTGCGCCCCACAAGTTTTGTGCGATGGGGAGTCCACGTGTAAAAGTTTTAGCACTGGAAAGATAATGTTGTTTCCCCTTTGTAAACTCTTGGTATCGAGAGAGTAACGAAATGCGGCGTCCCTGATTGATCCTGTCATCATCATTTGTTGTCGCACACATTTGGCCTCCCTAACGTCCAAACCTTTTTGGAGCAAGTTTAAATGTGGAGCTAACTGTTAGCTAAGCGCATCATAAAACAGTACTTCCTCTATTCCAATTTAATCATCAGCTAATATTTTTTTAGATCATTCTAAATTGATATCATCCGATCAGTGTCTATTAATTTATTCATGCAGAAATTAATGGCATCGTCATATATCTATCCGTTTAAATATGCACCACTAAATAATATCGTTGGTTGTCTATTTGTTTATATCTATAAGAGTAAATGACATCGTTAGATATCATGCAACTGCATGTTTGCATGCCCACATGCATGCCTAACACAGCATTTGATCAATGATGTTTATTTTTAGAAGAAAGAAGGCTTTCTTATCTTGGTCTCTACACCATTTGCAAATATAAGGATAAAATAGGTCGGAGGGAATTTTTAGTTAATATGTATAATAGATTATTGTCTTCACTTGTCTCTCTCTTTGTATGAACATGTACAAACCTAAACCTAACTCTCATATGAGACCACAGGATTTTTTTTATCTCTCTTCTCCACGTAATCTTAGAATTAAAATTTGAAATATAGTATTTTAAAATGATTTTACAGGAATATACTAAACTTAAAAATATTTAAAAAATATACATAATTTATCGGGAGACAAGACGACACCGCGGGTGTTACCAAACAACGGGGCGGCACCACACCATTTGTCGCCACATGGCTGGGCGAACACCACACCAGTCGCTCGTGTTCTATCACGTTTACCACAGTGTACTGTGCTAGACCGACACTATATCGCTAAATAGTGTGGTAACACTGTATGCACGACGGGACACCGTGGTGTCGTCTAGCCGCGTGGCGACACCGTGCAATGTCATCCTTTCTCGTGCGAATCAAGTATAATTTTGTAAAAATTTTTTAATCTGGCATATTTCCATAAAATCATTTAAAAAATAATATATTTTAAGATTTAATTCCATAAGCGTAGTCCGATGTTTGGAAAGATATTTTTAGCACACATAAAAGTCATTAGCATGTGGTTAATTGAGTTTTAATCATTAAAAAAGATTTATTCAATTTTTTAAATTTAACTTTTATATAGAAAGTTTTTTCACGAACACATTATTTAGCATTTAAAAAAGTGTGCTAATAAAAACCAAAGGAAAATCTACCTCCTCCGTCACAAACGAATAAACTACTGCTCTTGAGTTTAGATTTGGCAGCTTTCTCGTTTTTTATTAACATATTTTCTGAAAAAAATATAAAATTATATATAATTTTTAAGAAAATTAATTAAACATATTTTTTAAGCTTATAGTAATTAATAATGATTAATTATATGTTAAGGGGTCATCCCGTTTCACGTGACATGACGCACAAAAGCGGTCATCTGGTGGCAACTCACCTGTTTATTAAACAATTAAATGGTATATATTTTTTAAAATGTTTTAAGTATAGATTTAAAAAATAAACTCATTTATCAAATTTATAATAATAAATATTTAATTGTATTCACTAATAATTTATTGTGTTTTACGTGAAAAAAATCTTTGCTCCAACCCACTTTAAACTCAGCGTGTTAATAGTTGCATGTTGCACCCCCGACTCCTCAAGCCGCGAGCGCGGAAATCACCATCCTGCCCTCACGGCCTGGCCGTTGTTCACGTCTTCCGCTCGCGGGTGCGATGTTGCGCGAAGGAAGCAACGGCGTGCGGATGACGTCGCCCGCGTGTTTCGACCCGTTTGACGAAATTCGGCAGTTCCGATTCCGCGAGAGAGCACCGCGCGGAGAATATGCCGCCCCGGGCCACACCTCTCTCCGTACGTGCGGACGAGGTGACCGGTGCCGTGACGCAACCGGTGTGTACGGTGTTGTGACTGCGCGCGCCCCTGTGTTACTGTGTACTTCTACGTGATGATTTCCTCGTGTGTCGCCAGCCGATCGTGACGTGGATGGATGGGGCATCGGAAATGTGGTCCGAGAAAAGTTTGGATATGACTACATCAATGTGTAGATGGGGGTTCGGCTCACCTGACCTGACCACACGCGTGGCACGGCTGAAGATCGACTACTCGCCGCGGGACAGCGAGTTAGCAGCGGCTAGCTTTGCGCAGGCCAAACCGGCAAATCCTGAGAAGAGAGGCAGTCGAACGGCCTCGTGCGATGAGCGGCACAGCAACCCAGCCGAACGAGGTGGGCACGGTGCTACGGCCCATCGATTTTGTCATTGCGGACCTGCGGAAAACCCAACGGAGAGTGATGGCCCGAGCCCAATTCGGCTGCCCAAGAGAGCTGGTCACGCAAGTTTCGTCTTCCGCCCGACCTCCGCAACGCACCTGCCAGTACAATTCTCAAGCGTCTGCATCGCCACGACTACCGATCGAAGCCAGTACAATGAGCGAACTGAAGCTACTTTGTGAATTTCTGATGAGTTTACTTGCTACCTGTTCACGCTGAGATTCCTCGCGCACCTTGGCACGAGCACGCTAGTCATCTAAAAGGTTTGCTTAGCTTCAGTACAGACCGCTCAGCTTTTCTACGTGGCTTAAAGGTACGCGCGTCAGGGACCATGGGGTTCGATCGGCTGCGGTGCGTCGGTACGGGTGTGAGCATGCCAGTCAATTTGACCCTGCAATTAATAAGGAAGTGAGACGAGCAGGTCCGTCAGACGGTGGACCGATACAGGCGCTTGCTATCGGCTGGCTGCCAATAGAATTGAGAAGCTCTTCGATCAGCTGAAGAGCCGATGTGGACAGGTGTTGACAGGGAATCGGCCGTAGAGCTGATGGAGGAAATATGGTGTAATTAGAAGATATTAAGGCACACAGGATCCCTCCAGATAGTCAAACAATAGTTCATTGGCTGGGAAACTGATGAAGGCACATGCGGGCTAGCAAGGAATATTATTAAAAAAGCACGGGCTGCACGAGACCCGTCGGCCATCGTGACAGCGTCATTAACACCGAACCTCGAAGATCGGACCTAAGCAAGACAATACGAGGCCGAGGCTAGCGGCGATGATACGGAGAACGCCGGATCAGCTATGCTAAAGCAAAGATAGGAACGAACCCATCGACTAGCTGAACCGATGAGGGGACACCTCTCTGAAGGTGGGTGCGTATCGGCTGGGAGACCGATACACTCGGCGTTACGCGTCAAGGGACACCTCTAAAGGCTGATAAAGGTGTCTGATGCGTATCGGCCAAGGGGTCGATGCGCTGGGCGTGAAGCTCAGAGCATGGATAACTCATCAACTAGCACTCTGATGATACGTTGTACATAAAACTTTAAGCCTAAAGCTCGATCTATCATCGACAGCCCCGTAGGTCAAACCTAACCGATGCAACATGAAATTGATGACGGCAGAGGGAGCTTAACAGGCCGATAGGCCCTACACGGATGTGATGCGATACGTTTGATCGGCCTAAGAGATCGAACCTAATCGATGCAGCCTTAGACAGAGCAAAACATATCGAGATGGTGGTGGGACTTACTCCTTCGCCAGAGATCGGACTTAACCGATGCGGCCCCATGTCGAGAGTCAGAACCCGTCGGTAAAACCTAGATAAACTAGGGTGACGATACGTCGAGATTGTATTTGATCAAAAGATATCTTACACGTTTTCAGGTGGTCTATATTTATACCCTGGATTTACAGACAGAGTTCAACGCATTTACAACCATCGAACATTATTTCCTAACAAGAACAAATAAAAATATCTCTAAAGAAGTTAACTAACTAATTAAACCTTTATAATAAGGTTACAATTTACAAAGATAAAATATCTTATTGTAGAGCCTACGGCTCTTCCGCAAACTTGGTTTTATCTGAATAATCTTTTAATTTAAAACCGAGTCTTCCTTCGTTACAACCCGATCGTCTTCTTCGAACTTTTTTTACTTAAGCTGATACTTTTTCTAACTTTTCTCGGGCTTGTCGAATTTTTTTACAGTTTCGATCGGCTGTCTTATGTCTATTGGACACTAGCACCGTCGGATGTTTAGATTTTAAGGTTAACACTATGCGGTTTGGGTTCGGTACACTGAATGCAGATTGAATTTGCCTCTCCCAGTATTAATACAAGCGTAAAAAACAGTGAAAAAAACCGCTTTGTAGGTTGTAGCCACTCTACATTGTCCCTTGCCTAGTCCTCCCGTGAACACGACTAAGTAAGCGACGAGGCAGCGGTCCAACGAGAGAAGGTAACCACCGCGTTAAAACTCCCCACGAGTCGCGACCCTTCCATTCACATCCCATCACTCTCGAGTCCACCCGCTACGCGTCCCCAAGTCAACCTCCCCACCCAACATGCACGAATCTCGAGGCCCATCCGACCCCCGCGCGCCCACCACATAAGGCCGCCAACTCGCCACGCGCACACCGACACCGCTCCCACGCATTTCGCACGCACACCACCACAGATCTCGCGCAGCCATGGCCGCCGCCGCCGCGCGCCGCCTCCTGCTCCTCCTCGCCGTCGCGGGATGCCTCGCGCTCCCCGTGGCGGGGGAGATCAGGACGGAGACCTTCCGGGAGGACCCGCGCCCCTCCATCCTGTTCGAGAAGTTCGGGTTCTCCAAGACGGGCGCCGTCAGGATCGTCATCACCGGCGCCGGCATCTCCTCGACGTTCGCGCGCCCGGACCCCAAGCAGCTTGGGTTCTTCCTCCTCTCCGACGAGTCGCTGTTTCAGGCTATCTACGAGGCGCAGGCGCGGCGGCCCCCGGAGAAGCGGGAGGAGGTGGCGGGCGGCGGCCCCGACGAGCCCGACGTCTCCCGCTGCATCCTCACGAGCCCCTACGTGAAGACGCTCTTCACCTTCCACGACCTGGGGCGCGGCCACTACAACAAGACCTTCCCGGTCACCCACCCCGACGAGTACAGCCTCTACTTCGCCAACTGCGCGCCGGAGTCGCTCGTCACCATGAGGGTCCGCACCGAGATGTACAACGCCAACCCGGACGGATCCAAGGACTACCTCCCCGTCGGCCAGGCGCCCGTTCCGGCCATCTACGGCTTCTTCGCCTTCTGCTACGCCGCGTTCCTCGCCGCCTGGGGTTACCTCACGCTCTCCCGCGACCGCGTCACGGCGCACCAAATCCACCACCTCATGTCGTGCCTCCTCGTCGCGCGCCTGCTCTACTGCCTCTCCGCCGCCGAGGACCAGCACTACATCCGCGTCACCGGGACGCCGCACGGCTGGGACGTGGCCTTCTACCTCTTCCAGCTCGTCAAGGGCGTCGTCCTGTTTGCGGTGATCGTGCTGGTCGGCACGGGGTGGTCGTTCCTCAAGCCGGTCTTGCAGGATCGGGAGAAGAAGGTGCTCATGGTGGTGATCCCGCTGCAGGTCATGGCGAACATTGCCTCCGCCGTGATTGGGGAGACTGGCCCGTTCTTGCAGGGGTGGGTGACATGGAACCAGATCTTGCTGTTCGTGGACGTCGCCTGCTGCTGCGCCGTGCTCTTCCCAGTTGTCTGGTCGATGCGATCGCTCCGAGAGACATCCAAGACTGACGGCAAGGCTGCACGGACTCTATCCAAGCTCACCTTGTTCCGGCGATTCTACATTGTGGTGATCGGCTACCTGTACTTTACTAGGATCGTCGTGTATGCGCTCAAGACCATTGCCAGCTACCAGTTCCGGTGGGTGAGCATCTTGGCTGAGGAGGTGGCCACATTGGCGTTCTATCTCTTCATGTTCTACACATTCAGACCGGCCGAGAGGAGCAAATACTTTTCGTTCGACGAAGATGAGGAGGAGGCTGCTGAGATGGTGCTCCGGGAAGAGGAGTTCGAGCTTTGAAGAGTTGCAGCGATTCACAGCAATGGCGCGAGGGCATTTGCCTGGAAAATCTCACCCTGTTCATTTGATCTCTTCTCCCTGTGAGAATTAGCACATCATACAAATTTCAGGATGTAGCTCATCGCCTTGTATTTATTTCAGGGATGTAAGATTGTTTTGTTCCTCTCTCCTTGTAGCTTCAAATTTTACTGATGAGAGCCAGGATACTAAACTGGATATGTACAAGAAGTTTTCTTGCTTGGAGGGCAATGTGGAAGGAATTAATTCAGCAAGTATATTGTTTAGGCAAAGCTTGAAGCTGTCTCATTTTGCGTGCTATTACGTCCTTTCATTTGGCATGTTTGCCTTCAGTTGCTCCTTCTGTCATACATTCAGTATCAGTTTAGTACTCTGATGTGATGTTCAACACTTCTACTGATATGATTTCCCAATTCCCACTTAATGCATTCAAGTCCCATCGTCTATTTCTCTTCCTTGCCTTGTTCTCTCTATTTTCATGTACAAATTGGCCTTTCTGAAATGCCTGGTTGATATAGTAGTATCTGTCAAATAGCGGGAAAAGAAGCATGGTTTGAGATCTTCATGGCCTGCCGGTCTGAGTTCATGATGTGTGTAATGGCTCGGACAACAGGACAACTTGCTTGGTAGCACATCACTCTCCGGTCTTATTTTTTCATGGGTTGGTGCCGATTGACAACATTTTTTTAAGGGTGTGTTTGAATGAAAGAGAAAAAAAAAACGTAAAACGAGATGAGTTATTAACCTATGATTAATTATTTTAAATTAATAAATAGATTAATATAACTTTTACAATAGTTTTTTTATAATTTTTTTCTTTCTATCGTTGGCTTAAACGCACCCTAAATCATTAAACCTAACCACTGAAAAACTACCAAAGTTGGTAGAAAAGGCATGACAAGATCTCGTCGGTGAGCATAATGATTCATCCCCAGCTAATCTTTCTTCAGTTCGTGTGAGTTGAGTTGCCGATACTGAAGTTGCCTACGCTGGTAGCTGGGTTATCACCAATTCACCATATTGGCATAATTTATCTCATATTTCTGGGTTATCACCATTTTGGCATATTTCATTATAACCATTAGACTTGGTATGTCTATCTCTCCTTGTTTGAGTAACCTAAGCATTACTACCAATGTTCTTTTCATAGGATTACCACCTCTGAAGGTCTAATATGCTTTACCTAACACTTTGCTCCTTTTCTTCTGTCGTTTCAGACACCAGCACGGTCGATGAGGTCACTCAACTTCGTGTCAAGCCAACAATTTTCTCCAAACTTTACCACAGCTGACTTGCCTTGCTTATATATTCTGAAAAAAAAGGGGGGAAGATGTTGTATATGAATGGACAATTCAGACAGAATCTTCAGGTTGCGCTGCATGTCTGAAATGTGGCTTACCATAACACCATCCATGTATCCATAATGCCTTTCACGAAATCGTTGTTGGCCAAGGACAGCAAAGCTGGTAACATAGGTTGGGTGCTGGCAATTAGCCCAGTGGTTACCAACTAAAACCACAGGTTTGGAATCTTTCATTTCCATTGCCGCATTATTGTTGTTACCACGAAATCCCCTTTCGATCTGCACCTAATTCTCCCTTTCCCTGTGCTGTTCAGTACCGGATTTGCAAGCTGGTCGCCGTATTCCATGCGAGCCAGTCAAGATCAGATTGCTACGCACGCAGCAGTGCTCTTCGTGCCACAGGATGATGGGGTGGCGCGGCGCCGCAGAAGTGCTCTTCAAGCTCAGACTTGGCTGTCATTGCCAGAACTCTGCCACGGATAAGACAGCGCTGGCCGCTGGGTGAGTAGCACGACGAGGAGGCTGCCGCGCGCCGCCGCTGGCGAGTTGAGGGGAGACCAGAGGATGAGCCAGTGAGTCACCTATCAATCCAACCTGTTTGCCAAAAAAGCAGGATCAGTAGCCATGATGGCGATCGTAATCTGGGATTTATCTGCAAAAAAAGTCGGATCGCTACCAATCAGAGCGATCATAATTAGAGACATGTCTGAAAAACGCCAGATGATTGGTACTGCTTACTGTACTTCCCAAGAGAAAAACTAAAAAACTACGTCCTGTGTTACACCGATACACCGGTATAATTAATAAAAATTATTTCCCTCGATCGCTATCTTCAACCTCTTCTTTCATCCCTACTCCCTACTATGTCCTTTCCGTTTTCCTAACCTCTTCTTCTTTACTCACTTTGATCAATAACAACTGTGCTCTTGGGCTCAACCATTTTCACATGCGTCTTCTATCACCGTCGCTTGTGCCAAGTCTAAGGCTCTAGGTACATCCGTGCCACGCCACCATAAGCTGTTTAAGGGACAACCTTGATGGTGGAGTGCAGCTGGATTGAGCTGAGGAGATAAGAGGTGGTAGGGGAGATACAATAGCGAGGAGAGGTTCCAGATTTAGTTGCTAGTCGGAGGCGCCTCAGTGGAGGCGAGCGCTCTAGGCCAATGGTGAGGACACAATTGGGTAGAGAAAGCCATAAGCAACCACCATAGCAACGTGGCAGTGCACCTCTTTATGCTCTAGGACGGTGATGTTGTGCACCTTGGCCTGTTACCTGTGGGTATCAGTTGATACCCAAAGGTATCATTTGGTATCAAGTACCTAAAAGAACCTTAATATCGTCTAGAGGGGATAAATATGTGTATTTTAAAAATTTAAAAAACTCTTTATAGCAGATCAATAAGAACTAAAGTCCTCGGACTTACGAGACTGGAACCTTTCGATCTAGAGAACCAGAGTCCTAGATCTAGAAGACCGGAACCTCCAGTCTAGCAAGAAAATATTCTCAAAGGGGAACAAGCCACTAGCACATGGACAAAATAGCAATAAGGTATATAAATTAGTAGGAGACAAAATACTCAAGGTAAAATAAGTAGCTCACAAAGACATATGTATTAATAATACAATAGCAAAAAAAGAGGGCGACGAGACAACCGATTTGTTCCCAAAGTTTGGATTATTCTCCGAGAAACTTATGTCTTCATTGATGGGCTCCAAGGAGCGAGATCTCACTCAATCACTTGCCTCACCAAACTAGCAACCACAAGAAAGTCTAGGTTTCCAAGTAACTAACTAGGTTTAGCAAGTCTTCAAGCGACCACCAAAGCCTAAGCTTGGATGACGAGCCTCGATTCACTAGTGAAACTTCCTCTACCACACAACCTCCTAGAAGATAGGTTAGTTTTCACTAAATTACCTCTTTCGTCGTGGAGATGAGTGAAACCTTTACAAACTTTCCATGGCTCACTACAAACTTAGGAGCTCACCAGATAATACCTTGCCGTCTACGAGGCTTAATCTCTAAGAATAAAAAACACAATCAAATATTTACTTGCAATGAATCTAAGTGCTCAAAGAATAGAGTAAAGCTCACTAGTTCTCAACTTCTCTTCTCAACCTCTCTCTTTCCAATCGCTCTCAAGGATAGGGTGGAGCTCACTAACTCTCAATCTTTCTTCTCAAATCTTCTCTCAACCCCAAATCCCTTATCTTTTTAAATTACCTTTTCAAATCTCACTCACAATGAATTCTACCACAAAGGCAGGATATTGGAGAGTGGCTCTTTAGTTTTGGATAAATCTAATCTTGCTCAAAGTCAGCATCAAAGGATAGAGGGGGTGGAGGGGTTTAAATATTTGAGTCCCAAAAACTAGTAGTTTGGTTCAGATACACAAGAGCCTAGAACCTCTAGGACCAGGAACCTCTAGGCCTAAGGCTAGGTACCTTCGGGTCACCTATGTTCACGGACGAGATAAGTGGACCGGAGTCTTTAGGCTTGCTCCTCCAGCCACCCACGCAAATCTACTGGAGGTTCTAGGCCTAAGGCTAGGAACCTTCAGGCTTAATAGCCGAGAGAGCCTTCCCGGAGTCTTAGGGTTCACCCTCCGGCTAGCCGAACACCATTCTCGAAGGTTCTAGTCTATTGATTTGAAACCTAAGAATCAAAGCCCTATAAAAATGTCATAACTCTTAGCTCCCAGGTGTGTTTTCAACAAACTTGGACTCTATGGAAAGCTAATTGGAAGGGCTACTCAATCCAACCACAAACAAGCTCTAAAACCATTAAGAGGATAGTTTAAAACTTAGGTTTATCTCAAGATAGCACTTAGATAGGTTACCTCGAGCACCGAGACATATACAAATATATCAATGTTGCATCTCTCTTAATAATATGATATTTATATACTCAAAAACAAATAGAAAATCTATACCAATAATAATGCCTTTATGCCATCTTCTTTCTTCACTTTGAGAGTTACCAACATTAAAGTTATTTCACCATCAGGACTATTCTCCAACAACTCAATAAGCACATTAGTCTCAAATCAATTATACATTTACCTTGATTAATGCTCCTCTTAATTTCCAATAAATCATATCTTCTTGATCTTTGGTGTTTTATTTTTTATTTTTTAAATGATTGATGCGGATAATCCATAGCTTTAAATAGCCTTGCACGATCCATCACGCTAAAGTCTTCACTCGCCCTTCACCGTTGAATTTGGTTTGTCGACGTCAAACCCCTTGCTTGCCCTTTACTACCATGTGGTCTATCATAGCCAAACTTCGCTTACACTTCATTATTTTGTAGATAGCCATATCATACCCCGCATCTTTAATCTCTTCTCTTTGATTCTTACTAACCGATAAAGCCCATTTTTTAGCTTCTCACACCATCTTCATTTTTATCAACTTCAACCACGGTATTTATATCCTTCAACATGTCTATAAACTCATGACGGAGTCTCACCAAGCATCTCATTGATTTCTAATATGTAAGACACATTCTCTCTTCGTTAGACCATAATCTTATCATTGATCCTCAACATATAAGTCATCAACATTTTTGCTCGATGCCAGACCATAACCTATTACTCAAACTCATAGTAATAGTTAGTTCCAAAATATATTGTCATTAATCATCAAAATTTTCCATAATACAAGGTTGGGGGACTAATCTTTTAGTACCCAGTACACCAGGTACCAGGTTTGGTATCTCAGTGATAGTAGGAAGATGCTGATGGTAGTAGGAAAGGAGGTGAGAAGAGAAAAGGAGATGAGGAGAGGATGGACCAGTGGCAGGCGGCTTGTCACCTAGCTAGATGGTGGTGACACGTGCACCCTCCCTAGCTGTGCGTGGGGTAGGAAGCAGGCTGCTTTGCTCCTTTGCCGTGTGGAGCTCGTAATGTGTGGGAGCTCGAACATGCGGAGGTTGAAGGTGGTGTATTTTAGGTTCATTAAAGTGTGTTGTCTAGACGAAATGACGTCCTCTAACAGTCTTCAATGAGAATAAGAGGTGTGTTTGTCGTTATTTGCCATTTGTAACCTTATCAATTTTTTTTATGATAGCAAGGATTTTTCATTGCCTAACATTTTGACAAAGATTAGCAAGACTTTTGTTTGGTTTGCTACCAAAGCAATGAACTCAATTCAACTATGCCAAATAGGCAAATAATTTGGCAATGCCAATTTGTTTTCCAAACCAAATGGATAAGTGACAAATTTTTTGGCTTGCCAATTATTACTATTTTTTAAGGGGAGCTTGCCAATTATTTGGTACGGTAAGATTGAGCTACAAACCAAACATCTTATGGCAAATTTTGCTACAGGACATCGTGACTTCATGATTTTAACTGTAGGACACCGTAAGAGTAAAGTTTTAGAGGAAGACACTTTGTAAACATAATAATTAGCCCATAGACACCACACCTATTATTTTAGTACATTCGGTCTAAAGACGAGTGAGAGGGCCCACAATTGTACATGGTAAGACTGAATTGCCCCTGGCGTATCTGGTACTGTTCTTCTTCCTCAGCTCGATACAAAATGAGCAGAGGGAGAGAGAAAGAGTGTTTGGGTGCCAACACTTTGATGATGAAATGATGACAAGGATGATGGCGGAACATGTCCCACAGCATGACACATCCATAGGTGGTGGAGGCTAGCAACAAGGAGGATGAGAACGGCCGAAATGTGTGAGGTTAAGGTTTAGCCTTGGAGGAGAGAGGAAGAGAGTTGAGAGTCTCCGATGGTGGATGTGGCCAAGCTAGTGTGTCAAAACACATTCCTAACAAAGGATAACCTATTTTTACAGAACCTGTAGATGGAGGTAGAGTGTAAGTGGTTGGTGGCGATGGTGTGGACCTTAAGCATAAGAATTGCTATGGCAGCCAGCTATAGAGGCAGAGAGGAGGGGAAAATGTGGGGAAAAACCTTCTATAAGGTGACACAATGATGGTGGTGAGGTGGTGTAGATTGGCCAGTGGCCTCGATGGTGGCTCGATGAAATTAGAGGAGAGAATGAGCTTGGGAGCTTGATTGTTTCTTCGGGAAGGAGGAAGAGAGAAAGAAGGGATTGAGGGTGGCATGAGAGGAGATCTACGATGGAGACAGTTTGATCAGATTAGAGATGAGTCAGCTGCTAACATAGGAGGTCATACGATGAGCCAGTGTAAGAGACTTGGCTCAAGATATTGGCAGCTTCAGCTACAAAGCACGGTTAAAATATGCGGGAGTGGCATCAGCTTGCGCGTAGCGATGTGGGTGTGTGTAGCAATACACTAGAGCAATTTGGTCTCACCGTATGTAATCATGGATCTCTAAGTGTCGTCGGACCAAATACTCTACGGTGTCTACAATCTAATTGCCATATTTATAGTGACTTTTCCAAAACTCTACTTTACGGCATCCTACTGTTAAAACCATAAAGTTACCATAGTAAATTTTTTTCCTCTTATTAATTAGAGACACATCTGCGAAAGGCAAGATCGCTAGCAACGATAGCGATCAATACATCTGTCGGCAAAAGAAAGCTGGATCGCTAGCAATATGCGAGGCTTACCGCTGGATCTGGAAAGATAAGGTTTTTCCCCTCTGTTTTCCTCGTTGAAATTCCATTACTCCATACCCAGTTTAGGCTCTAGCACAGAAAATTAAAATGGCAAAAACAACAGACGATCTATTTTTTTTTAAAAAAATAAAAGCATAATCTCCTATGTATGAGTATCACACCATTTATTAAAATGGCTGGGCTCTCGTATTACAAATATCTTTTTAGCTACAAATAGTTGATGGTGAAAATAGTAAGTGTGAAGTGTGTTGTACAAACAAATGTACCATACATATTCACTCTCAAAATTTAGTTTACACTTTACATGTATCTGGTATTCTGGGCTACCAAAACTTCATACATTTTCTGTGTTTCTGTGAGGCCACTGGCCAGTGGCAAAGCTTTCTTCAGGCTTCTCGTTTTGGATGTGTTGTTCCAGCATATGCCTCACCGTTTCATTACGAGTGCAATTGCATCAGGTGCAAACACCAGGGTCAGGTTGAGTACTCAGCACTCTACTATTCGCTCCAAATCCAAAGCTCCAGAAGCATTCCTTAATCTGCTGCTCCATTTCATTGAGCTCCATAACTGGCAAGATGTGTACTGGAGACATTGCAGTACATCACAGGCTCACAGCTCGGCACAAACATACTGAACATATCTATCATGGTTACAATTTTTTTCCCTATGTCCACGCCAAAAAGTCATTAACTGCAAGTGATGCATCACCATGTGCGACGGCTTTCTCTGGCTCTGGCATGTAAAGTTTAGTAGTAGAAGCCTGCCAAGCAAAGAAAGGCAAAAACATTACCAGATTATGTTACAGAAATACGCTAAGGTCAATGGCTAACATTTGAGGCAGAAAGCATGTACACGTATATAGCTATCCAATATACCAGGTAAATCACATATTTCAGCAAAACACCATAAGTTTTCAATTAGCATGATATGGACTCAATTTGTGAAATCACCCATGCATAGTAATACAAGATTATCTACATCTTTGCACAATCCAAATCAAGCAGATATTCAATTGGAGATGTGATGCAGAATTAAATTAACTCGAGAAAATAATGATGGTACTATTTAGGGTATCTGAATGGCTTTGTGCATTTAGGGTGCAGCTGCTGGGATATTATTGTTCCATACCCTAGATGAACATTCTTAGCTAGTACTAACACAGCTAACCCATCTTAGCTGGGACTTCAATTTTACCCCATTCCACTGGTTTACGCAGAATTGGGTTCAACTTCGTGCAGACTGAAAATAAGCCACCCATTTACATTTATGCACTTGCTGTCCAATGATTATTACAATGTTCTAGGAGAGATTAGTAGTACCTTCGTGTCTAGTTGCAAGTCTCCACTGTTATCTATTGAAAGAATAGCACCATGAGCTTTTAACCACATTTCGCATTCTTCAGATGCTTCACTATCAATTCTTAAGAATCCCAAAATTTGTGCAACATATCCCACTGGTACAGTCAAGCGATATGATTTAGACATGCATTTTACAGCCTCAAAACGCATTCGCTCCACATATAGATCTGTCAAAGAGGTCATCAACAGACATCAATGTTTTAATGAATACAGAATAGATTTTTTTTAGCAAAATACAGAAGCACATTGAATTGATACAGATGGTATATTGTCCTTTACCCATAAGGCAAGAGTTCAAGTTCGGTGCCTGCTTGTATAGTTTGAAAAATAGGACATAATTTCCAGATGAAACAGCAGAATGAACTGCAAGGGCATGCTTGACAACTTCATCTTGTTTGGCTTGTTTTGATAAGCTGAAAATAATGAGTATATCAAATGTGGTCAGTTTAAGAACTAAAAACGGGTTAATATTCTGCAATGTACCAGTATAAAATAGTACCTTGCCAATGATGACAGGAGGTCTCGTTTATTATTAGAGTGCAACATGACACAAAGTAAATTGTAGGCAGAGAATTCAAAAGAACAACCCTCGATTCCCTCTGCATATAGCCTCTTCAGTTGTGACTGGCACTGCAAGAGATGTTGCACGCATAAACAGTTAGAACTTTTCTCGAACCCACTAAACAGTTAGAACTTAGAACTACAACACTCATGCGTCAGTTAAATAGATTTCAGGTTTAGTTTTTTGCGCAAAGATTTCTAATGTAAAATTTCTAATTTACAAATGTGGTTGCAGTTTCCAATGACAATCAACTTTCCTGAAACAGCAGTACCAGTTATGGGCTTATGGCCCCAAGGTCTAGTCTTGGGTAATGCTCACATGGTTTACTATGGCACCATGAGGATTAGTTTCCTCTAGATATAGGATTAGATTGATTAGTATCATCTATTCCATAATAATATTGAAGATAAGTTTCTTAGGGGTTAAGTTATCCTATTATATAAGGATACATTCTTGTCTCTTTTCATTACACAATGATAAAAACTAAAGTAAAATTAAGCTTCAGAGCCTCTCTACCTCATAGGTAGAAGCCCTGTTGGCAACTAGATGAGGGTGAGTGTTCTACCTTTGATCTTCAAAAGCCTATCTAAAGCTAATCCATATCAATACCCCACATGGTAACAAGTATAATACTCCCTCCAGTCACAAATAATTGTCGTTTTAGAATCCATGAAGTCACCAGAAGTTAACCTTGACCAAAATTATAGTTTAGAACATAGGTTTTGGATATATGAAATGACAAATGCTTTCATAATATTACACTATGCGACTATTATTGGATTTATTTATGCAAAAGAATTAAGTCATTAAAGTTATACATTATTAACTTTGAAAATTCTAAAATGGTACTTTACTAATTTGTGACTAGAGGGAGTAGTAAGTGGGACCAAACTTGGGATTGTCAGTGCCAGAAAATTACTTGACCTCTATTTTCTCTATTTTCTTTATACATGTTATCTAACAAAACATGAAGTTGCAAAACTATGGCCAGCAACAGAAGTACTGAGCATATGCACAAACTCAATTATTTGATATCCTGAGAGAATCAAATATAACAAAGCATACCTGGTTATATTCAGGTAGGTCACCTGCCTGAATTGCTAAACGTGCATGAGTTTCATAAACCTGAAATAACAAACTACAGGTTAGAAGCACTAGACATAGCTGAAGTCCTGATCAACAGCATTTACAAATATTTTCTTATGGTCAATAATAGTAAATGGCAGCAATGCAGCATAACCAATATGATATATTGATATCTTGACAAAAGTAACTTATAGAGGCACTGCAGTTTTCTAGTTGATAACACATTGTGGTAAGCACAATAGGATCATGAGAAGAGGATACCTTGACAGTAAGTTCATTCTGGATTCTCTGAACTGTGAGATCTTGGCGAATAGACTTCAGTTGATCACATTTGTAAAGATAATTCTTTTGAGATGTTTCAACCATGGAAAGGGCCTTCTCCAAGACATGCTCTGGTCTTACCTGCCAAGCATTATTCAGATAAGGAGAAGAAACAGTATATAGGATCAAATAGCAGCAAAAGAAAAAGGACTTGATATTGATGCTTTTCAATTAAGAATCCAGAATAACAGTTGGTGGGTTTTATTACTGCAGAAGGATCAGGTGCTGATGTAAGCCGAAGATATCGTTTCTCAATTTCTTGGCATGTCCCCTTAACTGTCAATGCATCCCAATCCATATCCTCGACAGCCAAGGTAGTGCCATCTTCACAGCTTCTGGCAATAAGAGCTGAAACAGCTTTTTGTGCATGTACATTAACCATTACATCTTTACTTGCTTCAGAATTGCTCGATTTAGATGAAGAATTCTGGTTCTTCTCAAAACGCTTTGACCTATGCTCCCTGCGCTTCTTTTCCTCAGGTAAATTTGCTAGTGCGGTTGCACTGGCATAATATTTGGTTAGATCGTGCTCCTTATCACTATCACTTGAAGCATTTCCATTTTGCATTAGACTTGAGTAACTGCTGATCTTTTGCTTCTTGGCAGGCCGCTGACTGACTTTGTTTGCAGTAGCTTGATGAGACCAGAAAATTTTCCTGGAATCCCAATTGTTACTCTGCATGGCATTGATTCAAGTATGTCAAATACTAAGTAGAGCAATAACACAGGCATTCAATATTGGCAGTTCAGAAATGGAAAGCCTAACATGTAGTTAAAATATGGAAATCTATTCCTCTTGTACATTCACTGATTACAAGATTTTGCAAGAGTTCAACATGCCGGTTCTTACGATTCTGTTTTTGGCTTCCAAACTATTGTGGGTGTTACCATTCACCAGCCCTTTTACCGGCTCCACCTTATCTGTAACCTTTTCCTGCACAACAGGTTCCCACCTGCTTTTTAGGCGTCTCCTATTGGTAGATGTCGACAAAGAAGGACTTGAATTGTTTGCACTGCTGTATGGAAAACAAATAACAAAAAGAAAGTTCAGAAATATGTGATTCTGCATAGCACAGAAGCAGCAATGAGCCAATGACTCAAGATTTTCTTTAGTGAAAGGAAGGAATCCTAATTACAAGCCTACAACATGAATTTGGGTATAATAGTTTGTGCCAAAATTAGATGGATCACTATCCAGTATCTATGTAATGCAACCATTTGATTAAGTATGTGAATGGTTCTGCACTCAAAAACCAATTCCCAATAATCACATTTTAATTATTTTCTACGGTTATCATGGTTAGAAATCAGAGGAAGGGTTTGAGATTTTAAATATTGTTCATGAAATAATACATCCATGGTTCCACCATATACTGCCCAATAAAATTAACAGATGCCCAAGAACAGTGGAGGCATATCCAATTATATAAATCTGAAGGTATCTTACTGTTATTATAGATAAATTAATTTTTGTGATATTTGCTTCGATCCTAGCACTTTTGATGTAAATTAACCAGAAGATAGCACTGTTAAAAAGGTGTAAGCTGGAATTTTCATTCATTGCATAGGTGCTGGTTGCCCAAAAGTATAATTCTATAGCAACAAAAATCCAAAACAACAGACCAAAAATTTCAGTCAATGTATTTAAGTACTCAAAACACTACATTATCACTGTCCAGAGAAGTCAGAAGAACAAACCTTGTTTCTGGAATGGTTGCAACATTTTCTAGCAAAGGAAGCAGTGGCTCAGTGTCCCAATTCTTAGTAAGAAGGGTTCCATCAGCAATGGCCTTGTTTTTTATCTGAAATTATATTAGGAAGATAACAAGACTGAGATACAGAGTCAACCAATTTAAATAATTCTAAATTGATGTAGCAGAACCACAAAATAAGCAATAAAGGAAAACATATGAATGAAGCACCACATCAATCAGTGGCCCAATAACCGGAGTGAATTCAACTAGAAAACTGCGATCAGCCATTTGCTATGAATGGCAATTGGCAATAGCTGTAGTCACTGAAACATGTCTGTTTCGTTGGACATCTATTCAATGAATGAAGCATCCCTTACAACTTACAAGTTTCAAGACATCTAAATGACTATATGACTGATACCAAACAAACGATGTCAATCTTTTTTACAACAAAATGCTGGTAACAAAGAAAACGCCAAAACAACATAACAAAGATTTACCTCTTCTATCATACTCTGGCAAGTAGCCCTCTGGGCCTCATCCTTGCAATGGTTGAGATTCCTCGTAGCAAAATTATGTAATGAAAAAGGGAGTGATCTCTAAACATGAGAATAGAAAAGTAGATGGTGAATATGCAGGTACCAAAATATCTTCCTTGATTAGGTATAAGCATAATACATGCTAGTTTTTTGCACTAATTTTCCAAGGAATAAGCCAATGCATTCTCATAGACATCAAAAGGATTTAAATATCATGAGTTGGAACTGACAAACTAAGATATAATTTAATTAACCATTTTATATGTCAATAGCTTCCCAGATAGTCATTTTCCATATGAGCATAAAAAATAGCCTTACAAAGTTAGAACATCATGTGCCAGAAATGAAGAAGAAAAGAAGAGCAGAAAATTACAGCATCATTCTTCACCATGGAAACACTAACATAAGCAGGCTTCTTTGACAAATCAGCACCTAAAATTTTCTTCTCGCTCTTTGGTATTACCATAGAAAAACCTGGAGCAATTCGAGGAACCTGCATTTTGTTTTCACTTGAAGTTTCTGTTGTCATAAAACCCTGCAAATTTAGCTTGAAATTTTCAGAAACACATGTTTGACTGAGTAAATATTTGAGTTTGGACCGTTTGAACCTACAGTATTCTGTTGATCACCATGGTTGTTTTGCTGAATGGGGTTCAAATTCACAGTGCTCTGTGGGCAGGCTGTTGTCTGGCTAGTGTAATGGTTTTGAGACCTTGGGTTACCTGCTACCTGGCCAACATACTGGTTTTCCAACACTGGAGTGTGCGCCTGGTTGATATATTGATTTTGAGGCTCTGGACCACCTGAAGCCTGTAGGTTGATGAAATTTAGATATAGTTATTTTCTCTTCTCATGATGAAACAATATATGTAACGAGCTAAAGAACACAAGAAGGTTGCCACAAGTCAAACTAGACAGGAAAGAAATAACACTTCAAGGCCTACAAGCAACAAAAAACCCTTCATACAGTGCACAGATGATTTTCTTAGTATGCAATGTACTAGAAACTTCTCCAAGCAAACACAGAGAAAGTGCTTGTGCCAACCAAATCTACATAAACAAAGTACGGAAACAATCATCATTGATTCTAATGTTTCATATCATAAAGAGCATGTTTATAGCCCACAAAACTCATCGAAAAGAACACTGCACCCAAATGCACAGGAAGTGGATGAAGTTGAATTTGAGATAAGCTGACTAGGTATAATATATATGCAACAAAAAATAAGTAAACACCATCTGTTGATCGAAAGAAAGAAATGATTGTCCTAAAAATAGTAACATAGCCAGATATCCTAAAACCCATGATCAATAAATGTCCAGGCTGTGACCAAGAAGGCTATGTACAATTAGTAACAATATACAAAGAAAGGAAGGAATATACCTGAATAAGAGGCGCAACAGAAGAACTTGAATTACTTTTCCATGATGTAGTTCCTGGTGGAGGTGGCTGGATACTGGGATAGGAGTAGCTAGAAGTGGTGTTAACAATTGTGTTACTGTTCCTGACTGGATCACCAGCAGGATTTGGCACAGTGTGATTGTAATAGTATGGCCACTGGTTGTACTGCTGTTGGTATGAGAAAGAATTGGTAGGCACTGAAATGGAATGCTGTACTGCATTGGTATTGAATGACGGGTAGTTCTGATATGACTGAGCATAATTATTTTCAAAGCTTCCACCATTCCATGCGCTGTTCTGATAATAGCTATTGCTAGATCCATATCCTGGAGCAGTCTGATGACCACCAGCATTGTAATATGTGTTACTTGTGGGACCAACGTAAGACTCTGAATTCTGAAATGAAGTAAGAGGCTGATGAGCTGCACCTGAATTTTGATTTGATCCTCCTTTCTGGACAGAAGAGCCATTTGTAGTTTGTGGGTAGTTATAATAATAGTTTGCATATTCTGCAGCAGTGTAGCCATGTTGAAGTGAACTTGAGTAAGGCATGTGAGAATGAGTCGCATTTTCTGTGCCCATAGTTGGCTGGGCATTATGAGGTGCACTGCTTGCCACATTCTGATTGTCTCCCGAAACCGAAACATCCCTTTGTGGATCATAGTAAACTGTATCTTGGCTTTGATTGTTCACTGGATAGCTCCACGGGACTGTAGCTGCCTCAGTTGAAGAGGACCATGAATGATGCCCGGAAGCTAAAGGTGGATAAGGAGATGGCTTTGCCTGCCCCACAATGCTGACCTGCCATTAGCAAATAAAGGGGTCATGATCATTTATATAATGGCATAATGCACACAGCAACCTAGTTACAAAAGCCATGAACAAAAGATTCATCCTCACTGCAGCTTTAAGACAATTTCAGTCATTCAGTGGCAAAATGCTTAATATTGCACTCTAGAATGATTCGTTCAACTAGGCTTCCATACAACCATAAGATTCTCAGTAGTAACACTAGTTCTATGCATAGCAAAGACCTTCAAATCCAATCAAACTTCTGCCTTTTTTTTCTTTGCAAAAGTACAACGAAGCCACCTTGCATGAATAGTTAGTTCCCTTAGCTAAATTTTACTTCTACCAATCACCCACATCCTCAAATTAGCTGAAGTGTGGTACAGTAATTAGCATAAATATCAAATTCGCTGCATCCTAAATAAACCTCACGCACTAAATTAACGATCACATATCAATCCATGGAGCATAACAGTAACAAAAACAAGCGGCCATTTTTTTTCAAAAAAAAATCATCAGACGAGTCGCATCATCTACCTCAGCAGGAGAGGCATCGGATCCAGCAGCCACCCCGGCGCCGTGGCTCGCCATCATTCCTCCCCCTCCCGGAGCTCCAACCCTAGCGACCGGTCAACCGCCGCCCCCACGCACGCACGCACAACCGAGCGACCTCGATTCGTGGAGCGAGGCGAGAAGCGGATCGATCGGGGCAGAGCAGAATCCCGCGAACGAATCGAAACCTTGCGGAAATTGGAGGTAAGGCGCGGTGGATTCAGGGAGGAATCGCGCGTGGGATTTTTTTTTCTCCGGGAAGATGCAGGAAGCGAGGAGAGGCGGAGATGTGCCAGCTACAGAAAGGAGGACGATTTTTCCCCCTTTTTGTTCCGTTTTTTACCGCGTCGCTTTGCGGTATGGTCGGGTGTAATGAGTTCGTCGGAGGCAGAGGACAAGTGGAGAGAGGAGACGGGGAGCTACATTGATGGGCCGTTTGGTTTGAGCCCGTTGGCCTGTAGCAGTTGATGGGCCCTGCGGCCCTGGCGCCTGAGCGTGTAGCAATGTGTTTGCGCTAGAACCCGGCACAAGCACGCCTATCACCTGTGAGATTTGTTTAGGTTTAGTGTAGTTCTATCGGCTTCTCTCCGTGACTCGAGGTACGCGCGTCAGGGGCCGTGGGTTCACGTCGGCTCCGGCATGACGGTGCGGGTACGGGCGTGCCAGTCAATTTGAATCCATCGGTCGCAGAGTCGATGGAGACACATGGTCGTACTCAGAGAGTAGCAAGGTGCGAAGTAGCAAGGATTCGTATAAAAGGGACCAGTTGCAAAGCTAATGCCATTCCAGAGATGGCAGCACGAAACCCGTCGCCCGCCGTGACAGACGCCGCTGGCACCGAATCTCGAAGATCGGACCTAATCGAGACAGTACGAGAACGAGGCCAAAGGCGATGGGACGATAGACGCTAGATCGGTTGTGCTAAAGCAAGGGCGAAGCGAACCCATCGGCTAGCTGAACCGATGAGAGAACGTCTCTCTGAAGATAGGCGCATATCGGCTAGAAAGCCGATGCGCTTGACGTTACGCTCAAAGGAAAATCTCTGCAGACTTGGTACGCATTGGCCGAGGAGCCAATACGCTGAGCGTGGCGCTCAACGTATAGATAACTCATCGGCTAACACTCCGATGAAACGCCATACTTAGACCTATAGGCCTAAAACTCATTCTACCGTCGGTAGCCTCGTAGATCGAATCTAACCAATACAGTACATGACCGACGATGGCGGAGAGAGCTTGATAGACCAATAGATACTGCACGGACGTGATGTGATACATCCTATCGGTCTAAGAGGTCGAACCTAACCGATGCAGTCTTAGACAGAACGAGACATATCGAGATAGTGGTGGGACTTACCCCTTCGTCGGAGATCGGACTTAACCGATGCAGCCCCACGTCGAGAACCAGACCCCGCCGGTAAAAACCTAGATGAACTAGGGTGGTGATGCGTCGAGTTTGTATCGATCGAAGGATTGATCATTACATATTTTTAAGGGATTCATATTTATACCTTGGGTTTACAGAATCTGACGCGTTTACAACAACCATCGGACGTTATTTCCTAACAAAGATAAAGAAAAATATCTCTAAGAAAGTTAACTAGCTAACTAAATCTTTCCTATCCATATAAGATAGGATAGACTACCCTGCCGTGAACCATGGCTCCTCCTTAAACTCGGTCTTATCTGGATAATCTTCTATCCTAGGACCGAGTCTTTCTTTGCCTCAATCCGATCGGCTTCTTTCCTGTAGTAATCAGACACCTCTGCGCCTCAGCCGATCGTCTTTCTAATCTATCGCTAGACTTTTTAAATTTTGGCGTTAACACAATGTCCATAGCGGCAACGGTCTCAAAGCGGGCGTGCTCAGTGTAGGT
The DNA here is from genome assembly GCA_030770085.1 of Oryza coarctata. Taxonomy (NCBI): domain Eukaryota; kingdom Viridiplantae; phylum Streptophyta; class Magnoliopsida; order Poales; family Poaceae; genus Oryza; species Oryza coarctata. Next base: position 16,983,359 of record CM061471.1, read on the forward strand.
GATGATGTCGATGATGTTCTCAAGAAATATCTTGAGCACACCACAGGTCTCCTCATAGATTAGCCTGGAGATGTGCTTCACATCGTCCCTCCTCACCAGCCGCTAGATCACCAGCTTGGTGATGCCCTGGATGTTGTCGCGGAGAACCTCCTGGTGCCACTTGGCACCACTCTTGCCGATTCCCTTGCCTCCCTTGCTGTGCCCACACATGGCCGCCATCGATCTAGTGGAGCACGAGACAGAGGAGCGAGTGGAATTGGAGGAGAAGAGGTTGTGATAGCGGTGTGATTTTTGGATGAAGAAGAGGAGGGGTTTAAAAGGGGATGGGAAGATAGAGTAGGAGGTGGCTACAGTTTGATGGGGAGGGAATGGACGGTTAGGATCATGACAACGGGAGAATGCACGGATTGCTAATGTGGCATGAGGCACGAATATGTGAATTGGTAGTATAGATGCAAAATTTTATACATGAAGCACAAGTTTTATTTTTCAAATAGCGCATTGTGGTATTTGGAGTTTGAAGTTTGGAACTGAAATTTAGTAGTTACATGAAAAAAAAAGCACCATTTTGTTTCATTCAAACAAAAGTAAGTTTGTGTTCGGTTGACAGTAAAGATAAAGAATATTTGCACTCTTGCCACAAAAGTCACATTCACCTAGTTTTTTTTATGTAAAACTTATCTTATTTATTGACCTATAATCTTACCTAACACGGTTGATTTATAAAGAAATCTCAAAATTTTAGCTTGCTTTCTACTACATCCGTTCCAAAATAGCTTTATTTTTAATCTAGAGGAGATGAGAGATTACTATTGATTCAATGGCTAAAAACAGAAAGGAAAAGATAAGGTATAATTAAAGAGGTCTAGTGGACCATTTAAAACTACACTTGTTTTAAGCAAAAAAATTTAAGTTAAAACTACACTTATTTAGGGATAGAGAGAGTAGTCAGCAGAAGATACTCAATGTTCATGATAAGGGCTTAAGGCTATGGCTACACAGCTTTGGCACTGAACATGCTAACAAACACACAAGATTTATCCAAGTTCACGCCTCATGAAAGATAATATTCCAACTCCTACTTTCAAGTTTTACATAGAACGAAGTACTTGCATTTCTAAGTCTAGAGCACCTAAAGCTTCGATGTATTCTAGTGTATCAAACGAGTTCAACCTTTTGTTATGTGAGCCGTTGCCAACTTATATACCCTCCAATTCTACCTAACCACTATGGGGGCCATTGACAAGGCACTATAGATATACATCATTGCCCACATTGTAGTTGATGTTATGTCATATGTCCCTTGTCATTCTTCCCTACAACATTACACAGCCTAACCTTGAGCTTGCCACTGTAGTGACCATACCTCCCTCTTCAACATAATGGGTCATATGGTGAAAGAGATAGTTGAGAGAAACGTGATTCACCAAATCACCCGCATCTAATGCCTTTGATTGGCCTGATTAATGTATAATGATAGGACATGTGAACACATGACTCACTTGTATCCTAGGTGTCAGGGCGTTGGACCTACATGGCCCATCTCCTAGGGTTCCCATACATAACCTTGCTCCTAACTCGATGGCACGCCATGTTCTATACGTAGGGGACGCCCACACGCTAGTTAGTTGCCACGAGCACTACCACATGTCAACCTCTAAATAGTCTTGTCATAGACAATCCTAGACCGAACACACTACTACGCATCGACTTCTGACCAGTCATCGCACCGACGGCCCTAGGCTGGGCACATTGTCAAGTGCTAGATCCTAGGCAAACATTTTTTTCTCTTTTACTATCTTGTTTTGTTACAACTTACAAAGCACACCGAACCTTTAAAAGTTCTTTGCAAAGCACAAGACTCTACTGTAAAGTTAACACTATATGAGAAATGAGTACTTCGTGAACACGCGCACGCACGCCGTCCATGCAAACCCCCCAAATTTCCTTTTCCTGGCTGTGCGAACAGTCCGAGTTTCCTTTTCCAGAGAAGCTTAATTACGTTTTGCATTCCCTTTTTTAGTTACTGATTTTGTGCGTTTGTTTTAAACACATGATGATCTCATCAAAAGCATATTGCGTGACATGCACCTATGTGAGACATGTAGAGCAAGTTTTTCTCTAACTTGTGCATGTTTTGAGCCTACTTTCTATGTTTCGGCTAGTTTAAGCCCAATAGAAAGTTTACATAGTATTTTTCCTTTCTGAAATCATTTTTCAATTTATTTGAAATACATCCACAGAAAGTTACTCTGTTAAAAATTTACATGTAGAAAGTTCGCAAATCTAAAATTTCTATATATAAAGTTTATTTATATGTTTGGCCACTCAAACTGCGTACATGGCCTAGGAGCCTCTAAACAGGAAAGAAAAAAACAAAAATTGATTCGGAACACATGTGTATGTGGGGTGGGGGACTTTGAGATGGATTGGCCTGCCTATCTCGACATTTTTTTACAAACTTTAATAATTATTTGATTATTTTGTTCAACTTAAGAACATTAGCAAGCGGCAAAAAGTTGAATTCAACATGAACAAATCAGTTTTCAACCAATTTGTTTGTTTTAATTTGAGTTTCAGATGAATGTTACATATGTCATGGTAAACAAATGATGGTAATCCCGTCACTCATAGGCATGGCGTTTTTTAGCAGCGAAGTGATCAGGGACACTAAAACTATGAGGGAACAAGGAGGGAACAAAGCCTAATCAGCCGCCGAAGCCATAGATGGTGTGGCCATGGAGCTTGAGCACGTAGATGACATCCATGGCGGTGACGGTCTTGTAGTGAGCATGCTCAGCGTAGGCAACAGTGTCGTGGATGATGTTCTTAAGGAAGATCTCAAGCATGCCACGGGTCTCCTTGTAGATCAACCCTGAGATGTGCTTCACGCCGCCCTTCCTCACAAGGCGTCGGATCATTGGCTTGGTGATGCCTTGGATGTAGCCACAAAAGATAGTCCGATGGCGCCTAGTGCCACTTGTACCATGCCTAGACATGGCTAGCGACTGGTGGAGTACGAAAAGTGCTAGTGGAATTCAAAGAAAAGTGCTGGTGGTGGTGCTTGGAGTGAGATTTTGGAGAGAGGATGAGGGTTTTATAGACGAGAAAGGTAGTAGTAAGGTGGTGTCTGTCGTTGGATGTGAAGGGAATCGGCAAGTGGGATCGAGAATATGGGAGAGGTGCCACAAATCGCTCGCATGGCATGAGATCTAGATTTTTTAGATGCAAAATTTCATAAGTGAGATGCCAACTCTATTTTTCTAACGATGGTGTATGGTGTTTGCCTATTTGGAGTTTGATTGAAGATTGAGTAAAAGGAAGAATTAAATTCTATCCACAAAAGCCATTCACATTTTACTTGGCCAAGTTCATTATCTAAAAAAACTATAGGGTGAGTTTAAAAATGAGAATTACCTATAAAATAAGATATTATACATTGCTTAATCATTAAGGAGGAAAGGGCAATTTCCGTCCCTCAACTATGGCCATGATCTTATTTTCATTCAAACCGGTTACTATTGGTCTTAACTCTCAAAATTATTCATGTTTCATCCTAGTCTGAAAACAAGGGTGAGCTTTTTATGACATGGCACCACATGCCAAATAAAAATAAAAGTTACATGGAAGAAAGAGGAGAAATGAGGTGAAGATGAGATGTGGAGTCTATTATTTTCTTAATGTGTTTCTTTATGTTGACATTATTTATCATTGGTTGGTGTAGTAATGTCTTTGCTATTTTGCCATGTAGAATCCACATGACGCCACATCATTGAAAACTAAAAGTGCACCTAGGCCACTAATGTAGAATAAGGTATTATAAAACAAAAAAAATTTTACCACACACATCAGGACATCATGCGAAGTAGGAATTATGGACCGTTATCACGAGACATGCAGTGCATTAGAAGTAGGGTTAGAAAAGTCGATCTAACCATGCGCGTATCAAGATAGTAGATGAAGTAGTTGATTGTTGCGATCCTAATGTCGATCAACGCCGCAATGAACAATGCTCCATCGGTATCCACACGTCTAAGGCTGAAACGCCGATTACGAGTATACTAGCACTTGCAAATGGCTAGGCTTTGGCTCAAGAGGTGGTGGCTAGAGTTTTGCTCGAGATGAATAGAGATATCTCTCCTCGACCTCCCCACCTCTCTATAGATAGGCTTCCTCACTTGGGGCTAGGGGACCGTGGCCCAATAGGAGTCTATTCAGCTCTTTATTCGAATTGAGCTCTTATCCGAATTACATTCGAATAAGCATTCCAACCCGTTAAGCATGTGACCCTGTAGGTTTATGTATATTGGGTCATGACCTGAAAACGTCTTTCTAGTCACCCTGTTAACAGTGGTCTCTAGCAAGACATATTAACCCCAAAGTATACGTAAAGATCATATCGACTAAATCTGTAATGTTCTCATATGTGAATCCCTTTGCCTTACGATATCAATCGAGCTCAAGACGAGACTTGTGTCATCCTCTTAATAGCTCAATTACTTTCTCAATCCTACGATGGATTATAAATTTGTGATTGACTCCTCAATCACCTTGCTATGGCCATGTACTTTCATAATCCATTATATCGAGAGGTTCAGAGATATCTCTCCTATATAAGAGGTAAATTCTATCTTAATCACTCACATCGCACTGCATATTTTATAGTAAATCTAAATACTACTTTTATAATTACCCTATTATGGAGTAGTGTTTGGTAGTTTCAAAATAAACTACTACGTATGTTAAGAACCATGATGACCTCAAGTCTAAGGACTCCATATAAACACAACTTAAGATTAACTGATAACATATAAAATCTCTGCAGTATCTCATAGTGGGTCTATCCAACATATATTCACTAATATATATCTATATTATCAATTTTGTATCTTCGTACCATAATTCATGAGATATAATCATCAATCAATACATATACTGATATTACAATCATATTTGTTTCTCATATGATATATGATTAAAAATCATTTAGAAATAACAACATCTAGCATTAGGAGTCTTATAAATAAGTCACATACTTATTAATTGATAATATCTATTTTAAAAAATAAATCAATATATCATAAATATAATATATAATATATACAACATTTTCATGTTATCTCTAAGTCATATCACTAATACCTAATTATTTTGATGATTAATGATAACCAATTAGATATGACTAATTCTGTGTGTTGAGATGATATAGACACAATTAGTCCTCACTTGGGCATGCAAATATTTGAAGCGGTTGCGTAAAGTGAAAAGATCATGTGTGGCATGAAAGCAAAAGGTAAACTCGTTTTCCATTCCTATCCTAATGTCGAAAAAAAGTCATACTATTGAGAGGGATAACACTTTGAAACCTAAGGTTGAAATTAGTGCTCAAGTTTTAAATTTGAAGAGAATCTTATCTTGCATCGTTGTGTTTTTGTTGTTAAGATTGGAAATTCCGATAGCAATATCGGAATATCCACTCAATTGGATTTTCCATTTTGGGCAACCTTCTTTCCCTTAGTTTGGCCCTAAAGAAATTATATGATATTTTGATCAATGGATCATAAATTTTGATGTGTCAGAATGTCCGAATTGTGAAAGTTTGCTTACTCGTCTAGAGGACCAAAATATTATCAGAAGTTCTGATCAAAGATTAGAATATCCAATGTGACAGAAATTTCAATGTGGTGAAACTTTCTTCCCTCAGCCTGGCTAGACATATATTATCAGAATATCCGATCTTGCATTGGAATATTCGATGTGTATATTTTTCTAGGTCAACTTGTTTCTAAGTGTCAGAGGTACTACTTTTAACGGGTCAAAAAAATTCTGATGAGAATATAGGAATATTTGATATGAAGAATCTTTCACTACAACGGCTGGATTTGGATGAGGGGTATTTAAACCCCTCCCTACCCAAAAGCTAGGGTCGCTGGTTCCACTGCATATTTGGTGCCCTTGGCTTGAGAAATTTGAGGTTTACTATGAGCTTTAACCTTGCATTCCATCCTCTCCCTTTTGATCTTAGTGAACAAACCTTGTGTGAGTGGAGTGGTTTTGGATCTTGCTTATGCTTGTGACATCTTGCTTAATTCATGAGCATTAGCATTCAACTCTAAAAAATTCTTGTTGCATTTATTGCTCTTAAAAGTTAAGGAATCTTAAATAGCTAGATGTCACTCTCGAGCCATTGATTCATGTGTAGTGTACCGAGAGAAGTTTACAAAAACCAAAGCTTACCCCAATAAGAAAAGAGACACCATAGGTGAAGCAGAAGTGTATTTGTATATATTTAAACTCTAGAAAATACATTGTTTTGCAAACCTCAGTGATATCTCCATCTCTCTCATTCTATGCTTTGCTACTTGGCTATAAGTAATTAGTTGTTGTTTGAGCTTGCTATCTTGTGCTGAGCATATAAGAAATTCGGAATAGTTATATTAAGTTCCAATATAATTGCATATTCTAACTCATATCAAAATATTCGACCGGTTTTTCACTTCCGTATTTTCACTAAAGTTTTTAATCGCTTATTCAACTCCATCTCGATGCCTTAAATAATCCTTTTAAAAAAACACCCTTGTTTTAAGTCTTAGGGATGAAATATTAGTAGTTTTGAGAGTTGGGGGACTAATGGTAACCAGTTTCATAGTTGAAGAATGAAAATCTAACAAAAATCATACTTAAGGGATCAAAAGTAGACTTTCTCACTATTAAAACATCTTTAAAATACCCTTCTAAGAGCAATCTAGACTGGTTTTATTTATGTTTTTCATGATTTGGTCATCTTCTAAGTAATTTTTTTATGACATAGCAGCCATATATTACATCTGTTTACCAACATGGTGCCATGTAAGTGAACATAGATAATTAAAATGCTTACTTTGCAAAAAACAAAACAACATATAGGAATGCTCTTATATGAGTGTTTTGACTACTTTTTATAGTTTAGGGAAAGCTAATAAATAGTGTTCATAGCAGACGCTATAGCATCCACTATAGCGGTGGCGTACTCTTACCGCTACCACGGCTACCGCTATGATGTAGCGGACTGGATATAGCAGGTTAGAACTTAGCGGACTTAGCGGGCCACTATAGTGACCACAATTCACCTTATCGGGCCTCTATAGCGTGAGCCCATTTTATATAAACACTAACACATAACAACAAGATTATTAATTGTTTTATCCCTGAAAATATTGTATTCTTGTAAGTCGTATCATCTAATAAATGTAACATCATGTATGATTTTTAATTTAATTTAAATTGAAATGAGACATTTACTCGTCGAGTGCTATTAAATCTTTATTTATACTCATAGTTATATGTGCATTAATGTATCACTCTAATTTGTTTTATAGTTGCTTTGTTATGTTTTAGAAAGTTATTATTTATGATATATATATACTTAAATTTATGTGTAATTATTAAATACCATCATTGGAACTTAGTGTCCACTATCTGCGATCCATTATATATAGGCATTAATCCGCTACCGACCTGCTATATGCTATTTATTATCTTGGATAAGGAATGTAAATTGTCTAGTTTCAAAGGGTTGATTTCTAAGCTTAGACTATAGTGGAAGGGGACTAAATTATACTTTCATCTTTTATCACAATGTTGTCCTATGGGTTGTTAAAATGCCACAACAAATTAGGTGTCTCTAACACAATTAGGTCAACCTATTTTGAATAAAAAATATAGAAATTAATGTTGTATTACGTTTCATCTTCTCTATGAAATAGAAAAGGATTGCGAGCTTATATAGCAAATGTTAACCGAGCTCATTCATGGTTCATCATGATTCCTCTAAATATTTGTACAATAATTTAAAAGTCACCGTTTGAAATGCTAACCAAAGCCCTTTTATTTCCTGACACAACACAAGACCAAAACTTAGGCGGTGAAATGTCATTCATGTTCCTACGGTCCCCATCGTAGCCTCTTAGAAGCCCATCCAGCTTGCTTGATTTAATGTCCCAGTTCGTGTCGACCAGAAAACTTACAAATAGTACACTAATTAGATAGCCGCCTGAATACAGCATTGCTATATATACATTTAAAATTTTCTTACAAAATTCTTACTAACAAAAGCTCTAAAATCGTTTGATTTAATTAGTTGTAAGTTTTAGAAAATCAAGATTCAATCCTAGCGTGCCACATCAGCATTGTAAAAAGTTTGTAAGGAATTTTTTTAATGTATCTTTTCCAGTCCAAATATTCATAGGACTAAAAATATAAAAACAGATCCCTGGTTAGGGATCCAATAATTTTCAGATAGGTCCTTGTAGGACACATGACTTCGCAAATAGATCTCAGCTCTCCTCGCCCTTGCTGCCAACCACCTTGCCAGTTTCAAATGAGGTCACTATAGAGCCCCTCTCCACATCAGGCCCTAAGCCCCTAATGCTGCCTTGACCTGTTGACCATATATATCTAGGCTCCGGCCTAGTGCATGATTGAGGCAAAGCGAGTTGCGCCATGCCTCTTTCGTGTTTCTGCATGAATCTCCCCTCCTCCCGCGATTCTGCTGAGGATTTGTGTTTTCCTGATCCTTCTATTGACCATTGTTTCCTCCACGAGTTTCTGTGGTAGTATAGGCAAGATTGATGTTAGCAATTTAATGGTATACTGGCTGCTTTGTGTAGATTAGCAACTAAAAGTGATGCATCCTCAGCTTGGTTGTTGAAATGACTGTTAAGAACTGGTAGGTCTTATCGGTTAGCCTAAAACGTATATGTCATAGTTAAAATTTAAATTTAGAGCTGTTTTTAAAGTTTTTCATCGTAGTTTCTTTTGCATCGTAGTTTCTTATTTTAATCGTAAATTATTTTTTCACTAATACATCGTTTGTCTTATTTTTCATATTTAGCCAAGCTATAAGAAAAATTTATATCCTAAAAGAGATCTAAAAATACCTTGCCTCAGTTACTTTTATCGAAGTAGATAAGAAGTGTAGCCATGTAAGGAGGTCTTATTTTTTGCCTTATTGTTGATGATTTTACGTGTTCCTCTCTCTTGTAAAGTTACCACCTCTGTGAAGCAATACATATGCAAATTCAAAATGGCAGGCAACAAATTGCAAGCCCAGGAGAACATTACATGTACATCACACCTGTGTATAGTAGATTTGCATATGATAAATTGGGTGTATCCAATTGATGATCAGAGTGTACAAGCCATACATTTTAACTATTTGGCATGTTTCGTTATTATCGCAACAAAAAACATTACTCGTTGAATCCCCACCCCAATTTACATTGTCACGGCCTCTCAGAAACATCAAAAAACAACTAAGGTATACAACTCCTTCCACATCAAACCATCTCTGGTTTACCTGATCCATGAAATTAAGCATTAGCATTTCCTCTTCTTTTCCCTTCCAGAATAAATCATTGACAAGTTGCCCTTATTATTGCTCCTCTGTATCTTCTTCTTCTTCCTCCTCTTCTTCCTCTTCCTCCCCCTCCTCTTCTTTGTTATCGTCGTCGTCCTCCGAAGAAGATGACCAACTATCAGATCGATCTGATGCTTTGTTCTCCTTTGGTGCCGGGGAGGCAGATGGAACTGGGACTGGAACGCTGGCAGCTGGTGGATCTGGTGGCATTGCAGTCAGGAAGCCCAGTGTCACGACAACATCAGCCATCAACGGCCGCACGGAGTCTTCCTCTTGCAAGCACATGGCAGCCATTGCAACCACTTGGTTCAATGCTTTCGCTGGGTACTCGCTTTTGATAAGTGGATCCACCAGCTCGTGATATCTCTTCTGGTCTTTAAACATTGGCATTGCCTGCAAATATGCAATGCAGATCACAATTCACACCACGCCTTAGCAAAATTGAGAGTTTGGTGGGAATGGATCAATTCGACCGAATGATGTTATAAATGGTGACCTCTACTGCTATTGCATCTTCATAATTTCTTTGGGAGAATCGATGGTATATCGGCATTGCACTACTGCATCAACAAATTGGTTGAAAATAACTCAGCCAAAGATCATAATTTTCATAGCCACTTACCCAAGCGACCATGTTCTGCTCCTCTACGGGCTTGCTGGTGTCGACGGCCCTCCTGCCGGAGATGAGCTGCACCAGCACGACGCCGAAGCTGTACACGTCAGACTTCATGGTGACCTGCCCGCCGCGGTCGTACTCCGGCGCGCAGCACCCGAACGAGCCCATCATCGGCGCCGGCGCGTTTCCGCCCTCCTGGCCGAGCTGCGCGAGTCCGAAGTCGGACAGCTTCGGCGTGAGGCTGGCGTCCAGCAGGACGTTGGACGCCTTGAAGTCGCCGTACACCACCGGCGGGTTCGCCTTCTCGTGCAGGTACTCCAGCCCCTGCGCCGCGCCGTACGCCACCTTCATCCTCGTGCACCAGTCCATCGGCTTCTTGTCCGGCGGCAAATCTGCGACGCAGCAAACAGCAATCCACGGACAATCTCAGCTCGGGCTCATCATCGTCGGAGTATTGACGAGGTAGCTAGCGCGTGTGGCTTACTGAGCAGGTGTTCTTCCAAGGTGCCGGCGGACATGAACTCGTAGACGAGGAGCCGCTGGTCGCCGTCGGCGCAGTAGCCGATGATGTCGACGAGGTTCTCGTGGTGGAGCCGGCTGAGCTTGGAGACTTCGCTCAGGAACTCATTGTTGCCTTGGAAGCCGTGCCTGTCCAGTTGCTTGATGGCCACGGTCTGATGCACAAACAAACCATAATTCTCAAGCAAAGTGATCACTGCTGATGAATGGATGTGAAAATTGTCGTTAAGCACCTGTCCAGTCTTCTCCAGTTGACCCTTGTAGACCCGGAAGAAGCCTCCTTCCCCGACGAGGTTGTACGGCGTGAAGTGGTCGGTGGCCGCAGCGAGCTCGCGGAATGCGAACGCCTGTCCGGCGATGGCTAGCCGCAGCGAGGCGTCCTCGGATGGCTTGTGGGCATGATCTGCAAGGCGAGATCGATTTCGTTCCGCATTAGCCCTTGGAAACCATGGGATCGAATTTTCGAAGAAATCGATCGAGGAATTAAACAGAGCACAGGATCTCACTCACCGGGACGACCGTTCATCTGCCTCGGCGGCGTCATGGGGGCGGACGCGGCCGGCACGAAGTGAGCGGGAGAGGCCACCGCCACGGGAGGCGTCATCTGCGACGCGGGCGCGGCCTCCGCCACCTCGAACCGTCCCGTGTCGGCATTCGCGCTCTTCTTCTTTCCGCTGCCGAAACACGGAAAGCAGCTCATCTTCGCGTTCCCTCCCGACCTCCCCGTGGCGGCGACCTGTGTGGCGCCGGTGCCGGCGACAAGACGACTCAGGCCAAAGAGAAGCGCGCGGACCGACCGACCGACCGAGGAGCCGCCGCCCGCCCGTCACCACCACCGCGCCCCGACCACCACCACCACAATCATCTCTCGCGCGCGCGCGTCTCACCACCACCTCCGCCGCGGCGCGTTCACCTCGTGGCACGCCATCGCACGCACGCGCAAACCACGCGACACGACTCCCCTCTCACCAGAATCCGTCACGCGACACGACACAGAGATGACGATGAGGCGAACGGGGGAACGGCGATCGATCGCGCGCGTGCGCAGGGCAAGAGAAGAGGCGACCGGTTGAGATAGATGGAAGGAAGGGGAAGGAGGAGAAGGCCTTGGAGAGGGATCCAAGGGCCTTCCCTGAGATGGGGGGAGATGGAGGAAGGAGAGGGGAGGAGGAGGGAAGCGGGAAGGGGAGGTGCTAAGTTTGGCGCGCCGGTGGAGGGGAGCGCTCCAAAACGGGCGGGGGCGGGAACGTGCGGACCACGTATTTGAAGGGAATGGACGACGACGATGGCGTCGTAGAGGGGTCGTTCGTTTTCGTGCCGTTTCGGCCGTCGCCACCGCTTGCCTGCCATCGCCTCCACTTTTGCCGCTCACGCTCCTAGATACCCTTCCGCGAGAAATTTGGGATCATGCCATCAGCAAAAAAAAAGTTTTTGCTCAAATGATATTTGTCAAACTGTCACTCTTAATTATAACGCTTACACCGTAATATCATTGATGATATTGCCCTTGACTTCTCTTCTTCATCCTTCAATACTGAAGGCGCTCGCTAGTGACCACCACGCGTCATGTCCGTCGTCAGTTATAGCAGCTGTAGTATCTCCGAGGCGGTGAGGTGGATCGGATCTTCCTCCGGGACACCTCGCGGCGCCCGACAACGCCCATGATCATGTCAGCCTCAACTTCACCGGTGATAAACTCCCTGGTAGCCACCTTGCTCGCGCATGAGAGGCGGAGCATGCTTGTAGCTAACCTACTAAGCAAGGCGTCACACTATGAGCTACTGTAGTGGTGTCTAGACGAGAGATGACGTTGGGATCTGCAACAACGACGAGGAGGCAAGGGATGATGACGGGATCTGCTATAAAAGCAGCGAGGCGAGGGATGGCGTTGGGATCCGTAACAACGACGATGAGGCTAGGGACGACGCCGGTCTCTGCAGCAACGATGGTGGCAGGTTGGCAGCATCGAAGGAGTTGGAGCCGCTGCCACCGGCGAAGTACTCCCTAGTGCTACTTATGGCGTTTGCTATGGCACACAGTGATTAACGGTGAGCTCTTTCGACACTAAGAGGAAAAAGACGGGTCTAGCGCAAAATCGTCCAAGTTGGCATTTCAATGTAAACATACCTTAACGATCAATTCAAGGGATGGCATTCTAACACAGCTTTACTATGCATAATCCCAAATTTCTCTCGGCTATGTTGTGTTTCAGCTGTTGGGATAAAATCACTTATGCTTCCAGCGCATTACTTGACAGCCAGTCAGGCAATCGCCGATATTAATTCGTTGATATTGTTCGTCCAATTCAATCATTCACATGCAGACTGCTTCGTGCGTGCATAGCACGGCTGCATCCATCACTGGCCTTTGCTTTTTTTTTTCGAAACTGATTGTATCTTCTTCAGATCCGGTTTTTGTTTTATATCACGCTGTCTTTGCAAGTCGGCATCACGATGCTTAGGGTCACAAATGCATCAGATCTTTTAACAGATCGATGAACTTGTGAGGATAACCAAAAAAAAAGAACGGAAGCAGAAACCGGCACAAATCGATTGGCTGTAACTGTTTAACATGTGTAGCCGTGTAAGCCACAAGGAGAGGAGGAGAACCGAGGCCACGGAGACGGCAGCCAGGATCACCCACAACTCAACCCCCCATGGCAAATCGCTCTACGCCCCCAGAACAAGGCCGTCAAGATTGGATCGTTCTCTTGCAGCCGAAAGAAGAGGCGACCAAACACGCAAAAAGGGAGAGACAGATGGTTTCATACGAAGAGCAGACACACAAGAAAAATCGAGCAGGACAAAATGCAGATTTCCCTTCCGATGATGAATGAGATGCAAAGCAGTAAGTAAGCGAGTGACAGCAGTGTGTGGAGATGGCGGATGGGAACAGCAGGATGAGGCGGCGGCGGCGTCGTTGCGAGCTAGGGATTTCGTGGGGAGGTCTGCTGCGTTTATAAACAGCACGACGGATGGTTCTAGTAACCGCAGCGCACTTGCGTATGGGCCAAGCCCAGGGCGTTATGTTCGGCCTCATTGTTGTAATGGGCTGCCACAAACTCCATTGGAAAATTTTTGTCCTTCTTTCGATCTGCGACTCAGTCACTCCTATCAATGTTTTTTTTAAAAAAAGTAAATTTCAGAAAGTCTAAGGTCAAAATTGCAGAATATCATATTTGTTATAGCTTGTGGCACATAACCATATTTTTACAGTCAAAATTGTTTCATAAAACTTATGTCTATTCAAATCTCAATTAATTCTAAGCATATCTAGAACAATATTTTTTAAAAGAAGTGAAGAGTTAATCAAGAAACCAACAATTACAAACATCATATATATTCTCTATATACATTCTCTATTTTAAAGTTTTAAACTCAACATGTATATGGGTGGAATTTTGTAAAATTTTTAAGCCTTACGGCTATATGCCACCGGTCATAATACTTATTATTTTATACAACTCTGACGATAAAACACAATATTTATAACATTTAGTATTTAAAAAAGAAAGAATGGATAACATTTTTTTAAAAAAAATCAATCCCATACAAAAACAAATGTTGAATTGATTCATGCAAATACCAACACAGATTGATAACAGAGTTACATGCTCGAACGAATAAAAAAAAAGGAGTTTCATGCTGAAACTACAAATGAAACTCAAAGCTCCAAACAGTCGCACGCTAAGCATACACCATACATCTTAACGAAAACAACAGAAATCACAGTTGAGGCCTTTCATTTGGTAGCATATTTTGGTAGCAATACTTTTGCATGGTGTGATGAATCCCAGTTGAGGCCTTTCATGTCAAACTATTCGCAAATGGCAAATCAGAGCAATTCTGACGCCTTCATCTGTTCAGTTAACCTTGCTCTTGAAGAAATCTCAAGGCGGATATTGTCAAGGGATGTGTTGCTCTTGTCTTCCAGAAAAGCTCTCTGAAAATGGCATGTCTTATAGTTGAGAATTCTGGGCTCAGGGATGGAGTTATTTGCTCTAAAGTTACACAGGCAGAGATCTTGGAATGTTTCAGTCAAGAAAATTTTCTGAGTTATCTTAAGTCATTGGCTCTCTTCCCTGGTCAAGGAGGTGAACTGCTGGATTTAGTGATAGCATGCTCTCAACTTACATCTTTCTTTCAATCTAAGGGATGCCATGAACTTTCATCATTTCTAAGTGGCAGTGAGTTGGTTGACGATGGCATGGACTCTTCTTCTACCAAGAATGTCTTGTTGCCAGAAGCTGTCACCTATGAACAGAAACCTAGTGAAGATAAGCCCAAAAGACGTAGGAGAAAAACTTTTGTAAAAAAGCCTCAGCATGCTTTAGAGTTGACAGAGGAAAACCCCTCATCCAGTTTGAACGAGTGCACATTTGATGATTCCATGGGCTTGGACATCATTGGAAAGGTTAAAGGGAAGAGAAGTGAAAGGAGGAGAAAATATTTGCCTTCTCCTGAGGTACATACAACTGATCATGGGCAGGAGGACTCCTGGTCTGGATTGTGTTTAAACAATGACCCAACTGATACCCTGAGAGAAGCAAATGCCAAAATGAGGTCAAGATGTAAGCAGAGATCGTCGAAAGAAACATGTGCACCTTCATCAGATCTCTCTTCCCCTGTACCACCTCTGCAACTTGGATTGCTTGGTCCTGAGAAACAGATACAACTGATAGAAAGATCAATTATCCACGCCGATGAACAGAGAATTGATGAGATCATGCCCTCGGCACTTGTTTTGAGTTTTGGCAGATCAGATGCACTTCCTTCAAAAGTGGATCTTATTAGGTTGTTCAGTCGCTATGGAAATCTGAAAGAAAATGAGACTGAAGTGCACCAGAACACCAATACTATTAAAGTTGCCTTCAAGAGACGTTTTGATGCTGCAAACGCTTTCAGTGCTGTGGCAAGTATAGCTATTTTGGACCTTCTCTTCGTAGTTTTTGACTTGTAAATATGCTGTTTTCCCTATCTAAGTTAAGCCCTGAAGATCCTGGCACGAATGTTCCTGGTAAGCATCTGTTAGTTACATTCACAATTCAATGAGCAAAGGCTTACAGTACCTTGTGAATTTGTTTCTTGTAGCTTGTAGGGAATCTGGAGTGGATATTGTGCAGGTTGACATAATCATCAAAGTCGATAAAGCTAAAAATCTGTAAAGAAAGCATCAGCATGTCGATCCAGAAGGGTGAGCTAACAAAACTGTAGGTGAGGGTGCGGCTGAAGAATCAGATTGGCAGGTTGGCCTGACTGACGAAATCAGTTAGCTTTTCTTCAATTAACTTGTTGATATTCAGGTTGTCTGCTAGACCAAAGTGCTGTCTTATCCGGATGATGCATTTTGTACAGAAAACGGGAATATGACACTTGTATTACAATGTTAGTCTACAGTAACTGGGGCATTTATATAATCATGCTTTTCTGTACAAACTTAAGGTAAACCAGTGTCTGTTCATGGCAAATTGGCATCCTTCTAACATTGGTGCAGTGAGCATCTGACCAGCCACTGTATTAAGATCTTAAATCAAGTAGCGGAAGCCATGGTTGTCTACCTATTCATGATAATATTTGGGAGCTTCTGGGAAAGCTACTGAGATGTCAACCTTCTTGTGTTAATTGTCGTTTATGACAAGAGAATGCACGGTCTAATTCCTCGTTGATACCGGAAAGCTAATTATGTTTGCACCACTACGGCATGAGGCATGAACTCATGACCTTCCATTTTGAACCCTCTGATCTCTTCAGCCCTGGAATATGTGTGCTAATTGATTTGCAGGTGAGTGAAGACTTGTTGGTTGGGCTCATGCACGTCGTAAATGTCTGTTCTATTGGAGATAGTAGATCACATTTTTCTCTTTTCCATTTTTTTCCGACTGTCATATTTGTGCTCTCAATTCTTGATGTTAGCACATTTTAACTTTCTTTTCAGTTGTCATACATCAATGTCTTTGTCGACTATAAACGCAAATGTTCTGTGAAGAATCAAGAATCCGTGGCGCATGATCTTGATCGAGATGGAGAAAAATTGACAGAGACTGATCGACGATAGAAAGGAAGGCAACTGCTAGGAAATCAAAAGAAAAACATAAGCGATCTTGGGCTTCATATGCTTATCAACGTTACGTACACGTTGCCTCGACGCTGAAGTCTCGTGCGAACGCCACGACGCGAGCGGGTAAATCAGAGAAACAAAATTCCCTTTTTCTGTAAGGAGAGAAACAAATTTTGTGAAAGTATTTTTGACATCTTTCACCAGAAATTTTTTTAGAACTTTCAATATAATTTTTTGAACTTTTCAATCGAAATTTTGATAATTTCCAATATATTTTTTGACAACTTTCAATGCAATTTTTTAATAACATTTTGTATATTTTTTCACTTTTCTATTAAGAATCACATTAAAAAAATAAAAAACCACTCTAAAAATAATGCTAGCCTAAAAAGGCATCATGCAGGCTTGGAGGCCCACTTCGGCCGGTGTGTGGGCATGACACTCGTCCGATTGGGAAAAAAAGAACAGAGAGGAAGGCGAGTGCATAGTTATTGGAGAGTTTTTGTCACAACGCACATGCAAATTAGCCTTCCTCCTATAATACTTCTAGAAAAATCACATGGCATATTTGCTCTCGTTTCCTATTAAATATACTGCACACAACATTAATGAAACGGGCCACAGATCGATACCAATATTTGCAGTGGCTTGAAGGAAAAACCAAGCGCGTCCACTGTCTTCCCCCTCCGTCTCCAGCGCCTACCTCAACGCGGTCTCCTCCCAACTCCTCCTAGCGCGCCCTCCCCTGAGACGGGCAGACCTTTCACACCACTGCATACAGTACCAGATGGGTCGTAGCCGCTCCTTGGAGACCTCGGCGGCAGAAGAACACCTGCAACACAAGAGGAAGCACTACTAGTCAACGATGTGGTATTCCACTGGTTCTTCCTTTCTCTTCTCCATTTGCTTGGCTCATTGCAAAATTGAATACTCCGGAAGGCAAATATGCAGATCTGATCAACAACATAAGCATCTCTTGAGGAGATGGGCTTGCCGGCAATCATATTCATGGCTCTCACCGGCTCTCCCCATTGTGCTCATATAACTTGGTATCAGAGACCTTGTTGATGATACCCGTCGACATCCCAACAAATCATGCAACTTACTAGAGGGATTGAATAAACTAACATTCAGAAAATTTTAGATGATGATTAGAGCATGTAAGCAAATAAAGTATTATGTCTTATGCCTTTTGATTACTCTTGACTCATCTATAGATACAGTATACAATGAGACTGAGACCCCGTTTTTTATATAGAAGGTCGGGTCTATATATATACAAGTCTAGTGGTCTAGCACCCCCGTAGTCGTAGCGGGAGGGGTATGGACGCAGAGACTAGAGCGAAAACTGGTGAACAAAGACGCGGGTAGCCCTTTGATCATGATGTCGACGAACTAGTGTGTCGACGGTATATGGAGCACCCAAACGAGTCTTAAAGTGATCTTGTCACGGACGAAGTGAATGTCAATCTCAATATGCTTCATGCGTCGATGATGAACCAGGTTGACGGTCATGTAGATGGCACTAACGTTGTCGCAGTAGACAACGGTCGTGGAAGTGATGGGTGTACGAAGCTTCTAGAGAAGCTGACGAATCCAGCAGCACTCGGCAACGGCATGAACAATGGCGTGATACTCGGCTTCGGCGCTTAACCGAGACATTGTAGTCTGACGCTTGGAGGACTAAGAGACTAGAGTGTCGCCGAGAAAAACGCAGTAGCTGAATATGGAGCGTCGGGAGTCGGGGCAACCCGCCCAGTCCGCGTTAGAATACACGGTGAGAGAGTCGATGGGGTTGGAGCTAAGATGTAGGCCAGTGGATAGTGTGCCCTTCACGTAACGTAGGATACGCTTAAGCAGCGCGAGGTGAGGTTCGCGCGGAGCATGTATGAAAACGCACACTTAGTGAATGGCATAGGTGAGATCAGGGCGTGTGAGTGTTAGGTACTGTAGAGCACAAGCAAAACTCCGATACTGGAAGGGTCAGCGATGAAAGAGCCATCAGTGACAAAGAACTTGGCACGAGTGTCAACCGGAGTGGCGGTGGAGTGACATTCGGCCATGCCCGCATGCTAGAAAAGATCCTTGGCATACTGGCGCTGGGAGAGAAATAACCCGTAAAAAGAGTGCGTAACAGAGATGCCAATAAAGTGGTATAGGAGACCTAGATTGGTCATAGCAAACTCTAAGTGGAGTCGGGCCATGATATGCTGTAGGGTGATTGTTGAGGACACCATAAGGATAATGTCATCGAAATAGAGAAGGAAGTGGGCGGTGGTATGTCTGGTGTGAAGTACGAAGAGGGACGTATCGGAGACGGAGGCCACAAAACAAAGTTGCCGAAGATAGGCAGCAAAGCACTGGTACCAAGCTCGATGAGCCTGTTTGAAGCTATAGAGAGAGCGCTGAAGGAGATAGACATCGTCGGAACATGATGGATCAACAAAGCCTAGAGGTTGTTGATAGTAGACCGTCTCCATCAGATGGCCGTGAAGGAAAGCATTTTTTACGTCGAGCTAATGAATCAGCCAAGAACGCGAGACAACGAGAGTAAGCACAACCCGAATGATGGCAGGCTTGACGACGGGACTGAAGATCTCGTTGTAGTCGACACCAGGACGTTGAGAGAAACCGCAGACTACTCAGCGCGCCTTGTGACGAGCAAGTGAGCTATCGGAGTGGAACTTGTGTTTAAAGATTTACTTGCCAGTCACAACGTTAGCACCGGGAGGACGAGGGAAAGACGCTAGGTCTCGTTGTTCATAAAGACCTTATACTCATCGGTCATAACCGCGCGCCACTAAGGATCGACCAAGGCAGAACGGTAAGTTGTCAGGATGGGCGAGACGGCACAATGGACTGCGAAGAACCCGTAGCGCTGAGGAGGGCAGAAGGACCTAGTTTGGGATCGTGTGATCATATGAGAGGAGGTGGAGATAGCAGAGGCCACACGGTCCGATGGTAACATCAGTGGTGGGACAGGGTCGAAAGGGAGAAGGATGGCATCGACTCGGTGGCGAGAAGTTTGCTAGCACACCAGAGATATCTAAACCTACTCTGATATCATGCAGAATTATAGTATACAAACCCCGTTTTCTATAAGAGAGTCAGGACTATATATACATGTACAAGTCTAATGATAACAAAACTGAGATATAAGGATGGTTTTCTTTCTTGGACACTCAGATTGCTGCTTCCATTCAAAGGCTATGGTTCCATCCATGCAAGAGTGCCGACCAGCTTCCATTCAATGTCATGCTTAATTCTTGCCAATCTGAAGTCTCCAACCTGATTATAGTTAGTCGCGAATTATTAATGGAATATATTTCACCGACATTAGAGTTTAAACGTTAGGAACTAAGGTAAACCTTTTTTTGTTTATATGATAATAAATAATACTATCTACTATCTTGTAAGAGAATGTGTAAGTGCTAACAATTATGTGTTGATTGCAAAATGGTGAATTTAGAGACGTAATATGTAAAAATTCAATACATACATAGGGAATTGGGGATATATAAAAGAAAGAAATTATTTTTTGATGCATTGTTAACATTATGCACCTCAATTTCCCTCGTGTAGATCGAATTCCATCCATCATCACGTTGTCATTGTAGTAAATCACCATACCTTTTGTTCGGCCATGATTTTGAACTCCGTACACTTTTTTTTTGCTAGGTAGCAACTTCAAAGGAATATGGTGTTGAACCTACGAGGAATACATATTAACCTGAAATGTAGGTAATGTTATAAGTAACTTCCACGAAATCAGATAGCATTTCACAGTACAACTAAGCAGCAACTTTAAAGAAAAAGGGTACCAACTCATAAATAAATAACAATTAACATGAAGGTTATGCACCTATGCAACACCCCAATGAAAACAATAAGTTACAACTAATAAAAAAAAACAAGTTGTCAGTTGTAGTACTTACTAGGAATCAAGAATGACTCCCCTTTGGAAGGAACTATGCAACTACTCACAAACAAAGGTATTAATAAACCATGCCTTTGAAGTAAAACCTAGTAAACATATACACTATAAATTGGGTCGGAAGTCACCCCAAAAATGTTAACAATTTATTGCTCGGTCTATGTGTTGACATTAATAGGAGTAAAAAAACAACTCAGTGATAATACAATATAAAGGTACAATATGTTCTAGTGGGCAATTACTCTATAAATGAATCCGATCCAATAGGAAATTTACTTCGATGTCAATTTAATTTAGTTTGTGATGCATAGCTGGATGAACTAAACACATTATAAAATAACCATCAAGCTAGGCTCCAATATTAACTCATGAAGAGAGGAATGAGGAAAACTTCAGTGTGCACATAAATATGTTTCCAAAAAAAAAAATCAAACTAACATGGGAAGCTGAAACATCACAAAGGCATTGTCTCTATATGTGTTTTATAATTTCATATGGGGTTTACTTAGGAAAGTGTTAAACTGGATGAATCTCGTCTTAAACCGTTAAATAATTAATTTTAAGTGCTATACTAGGCATATGGAGTCAACCAAAGGTTCTATGCGCACGGATGCTTTCTCTTTCTAATTCAGTTGAACAAACAAACGTGCAGTTATATAAAAAATAAATTCTAAACTCACTTTAAAAAACAAGCTATCTATTTAATTGCCTAGCAATGCTTCTCATAAAACTCATCAGTTCTATAAATAAATCATTATAGTTACATGGTGCATATGATGATGACTCTAAGTTATAATTTTATATCATAACAATCAATAGTTAGAGCAATGTATTTTAAATATATCATCACTCATCAGTAATATAGGAGTACTTATTTACCCGGTAGCTGTCGTCCATTTCATCTCCCTTCCATTCCATGCCTCAGCTATTACCGCAACGCGCAGGCCGTGCATCCCCCGGCTAATCCGAACACGACGCTCTGCTAAATCTGCAACGCGATAGAGACGCCCACGAGTGCACTCCTGCACTGCACTGCACACACCACCCTCTTCCCCCTCTCTGTTCACTTCCGCATCCAATTCCCCCATCTCCCTCTCTCTCTCTCTCTCTCTCTCTCTCTCTCTCTGTGCCATCTCTCCTCCCTCCCTCCCATCACCTCGAATTCCTCCTCGACACCTCCCGAGCTCACCGCGCCTCCTTCCGCCAGCTCGCCAGGTAAACCCCCCGAGCTCATCCCTCGCTGATCCGGGGCCTAGGGTTTCGCGCCCCTCCCCTCGCTCGGCGCCCGCCAGATCGAGGGGAATTCCAAGCTCAACGCGCTGACCTCCCTTCGATTCCTGCAGATTCCTTCGCCGGGGGAGAGTACGGCGGCGGCGTTGGGGACTTTGTTACGATGAGCTCGAGCCACGTGGCTGTCGCGGCCGCGGGGGACGTGGAAGGAAGCTTGGGTGGCAGCAGCTCGGCCCGCGCCGGGGGAGACACTGATGTGACGATGACGGAGGCCGTGGAGGAGGAGGCTGCTGCTGACACGAAGGCTGCGGTGGCGGGTGATGCGGCGAGTGATCCGCTGTATGCGACGGAGTCGGCTGGTATGGTTGTGGATGAACCCGTTGACGCCGCGGGAGGGGTATATGGGGGAGATGGTGGTAAGGAGAGGTTGGTAGCGGAGGCTAGGGTTTTGCAGAGTGAGACTGCGACGAAGCCTGTTACGTCAGGAGATGCTGCCATTGCTTCTGAAGCGGCGGAAGCACCTGCTTCTTCCATTCCCGAACATGCTGAGGCTGGTAAGCAGACTAACAGTTTGATGTACTATTTCTTACTCCTTTAGCGTCGCTGAATAATAGTTACCCCATTTCAGAATCCAATAAACTCGAAGAAAATCATGTCAATAGAGGAAATGATAACGGTGTGGCACACAGTGCCGAGGAAATGCAGAATAATGTGATTACTGATGTTGAGGGGAGCTCCAATATCCAAGAAGATGATGGAGCTCCCACACTTGAGCAGCAGGATGATGAGCCTGAAATGCCCCTGCCTTCTAGTGCGGCGAATTTTGACCTGTGTGCTAGATACAGCCTCCCTCCTCTTGATAAAGGCGAATTTCGAGTTTCTGACCTTGTTTGGAGTAAAGTAAAAAGCCATCCTTGGTGGCCTGGCGAGATTTTTGACCCTTCAGATGCGTCTGAGTTGGCATTGAAGCACCAGAAGAAGGGCAGCCATTTGATAGCATATTTCGGTGACAATACTTTTGCATGGTGCGATGAATCCCAACTGAAGCCTTTTGTAGCAAATTATTCACAAATGGAGAAACAGAGCAGTTCAGATGCCTTTGTTAGTTCAGTTAATTATGCCCTTGAAGAACTCTCAAGGCGGATATTGTCAGGGATGAGCTGTTCTTGTTTACCAGAAGAGCTCTCTGACAATGGGATGTCTTATATGGTCGAGAATGCTGGGCTCAACGATGGAGTTACTTGCTCTGTGGTTAACCGGTCTGAGATTTTGGCATGTTTCAGTCCAGAAAAACTTCTTAATTATGTTAAATCTCTGGCTCTGTTTCCTGGTCAAGGGGGTGACTTGCTGGAATTAGTGATAGCTTGTTCTCAACTTACATCTTTTTATCGATCTAAGGGATGCCCTGAACTTGCATCATTCCAAACAGGCAGCGCATGGGTTGAGAATGGCGAGGACACTTCTTCCATCAAGGATGTTGTGGTTGATGAAGTTGTCACTAATGAAGAGACTCCTGCTCATGATAAGCCCAAAAGAGGCAGGGGGCGACCTCGTAAGCAGAAGCCTGAGGATGGTCTAGAGTTGACAGAAAAAAGGGCAACTTCCAATATTTCTACTGATAATGCTTATGATCATCCTGCAGAAAGGCAGATGGATATGGAGTTTGATGATTTTGATGGCTTACAGAACAAGAAGAAAAGAAGCCTCGACTTGTTTGAGGATCCTGAGACCAAGGCGACAACCCCGTCTTTTGGTAGTTCTTTCAAGATTGGGGAGTGCATTCGGCGAGCGGCAAGCCAGCTGACAGGATCCTCATCTATTGTCAAGTCTCAGAATGAACCAGTGCATCATAAGAACATCGCTGAAACAGAAAATGGAGATTTTGATGTCTCTAGTGATGATGCTGTCAATGAGCTTAGTGTGGAGAAGCGTGCAAAAAGGAGACGGATGCATAGGCACCACAGTGCAGACCCCAAGGAATTATTATCACAGCTGTGGTCAGTGGCTGCGGAGCCAATGAATGGATATAGTTTCTCTGCAATGATAATTAATTACTTCAGTGACTATAGGAACTATGTTGTTTCTACTACTACTGAAGCAAACATTGTTGAGAAAACTACTGCAAAAAGGGGGAGAAAGCGAAAGGTTTTGCCTTCTCCTGAGGTGGAGACAACTGATCACATGCAGGACTCCTACTGGTCTGGCTTGAGTTTGCATAATCACCCAATTCATGACCTCAGAAGAGCTAGTACTAGCACAAGGCCAAGGCGCAGGAGGATATCATCGCGGGAAACATATTTCCATGCACAACAAAATCTACAACATGGACTATTGAGTCCTAAGAAACAGATACAAGTGATAGAAAGATCAATTATCCATGTTGATGAAAAGATGGTTGATGAGGTCAAGCCCACTGCACTTGTTTTGAGCTTTGGTAGGTCAACTGCTCTTCCTTCTGAAACTGATCTGATTAAGATGTTCGGTCGCTATGGTCCTCTGAAAGAATCCGAGATCGAAGTTCACACCAGCTCGAAAACTGTTAAAGTTGTCTTCAAGAAACGTGCTGATGCTGAAAGGGCTTTCAGTTTTGCTGGCAAGTTTAGTACATTTGGTCCTTTGCTCCACAGTTATCGTCTTGTGAATATGCCATTTTTTCTCAGCTCACAAACCAATAATCCAGAGGCACATCCTGTGAACCATGGCCTGGAGATTCCAGGTAAACATTCCTTCTATTACTTTTTGTAAGTTAGTGTAAAAGTTGGTTTACATTTTAGAAAATATTTACATGTTTAATATACCATGTGGCAATGCCTTTTTTGCAGGTCCAAGTGAGTCCAAAGTTCCACTAGATGCTGCACAAGCTGACCAAGTTGACAAAACAGATAAGAAAATAGAAGATAAAGCTACTGCTGAAGTACTAGCTAGGGAGACAGGAGATGGTATAACTGCATCTGGAGCACTAGATGAGAAAACAGAAAACGAAGCTACTGCTGAAGCACTAGCTGATAAGACAACAGAAGGTGAAATTACAGCTGAAGTACATGTTAATGAAACTAATACAACTGAGAAAATTATAGAGGATAAAGAACTAGCTGAGGAGACAACAGAAGGTGAAACTACAGCTGAAGTAACCATTGAGCATACCGCAACTGAGAAAACTGTAGAGGATAGAGCGATACCTGAGGAAACAACAGAAGGTGAAGCTACAGCTGAAATACTCGAGGAACATACAACCATTGAGAAAATTGTAGAGGATAATACCGTAGCTGAGGAGATTTCAGAAGGTGAAACTGTAGCTAAAGTACACGTTGAGGAAGCTACACCAATTGATAAAGCCGTAGAAGAAAACACACTAGCCGAGGAGACAGCTAAAGGTGAAACTACACCTGAAGTATGTGTTGAGGAAACTACAACAACAGGGGAATCTGTGGGGGACAAAGCACTAGATGAGACAACAAAAGGTGAACCTACAGCTGAAGTACATGCTGAGGAATCTATAACAACCAAGAAAACTGTAGAAGATACCACAGTCGAGGCACCATGTGAGAAAACTAAAACAGCCAATGATCCTGTAGAGGATGCCACTGTCGGAGAGTCAGATAAGAAAACCGCAGCCAATGATCCTGTAGAGGATGTCACTGTCGAAGAGCCAGAAAAGAAGACCACAGCCAATGATCCGGTAGAGGATGCCACCGTCCAAGAACCAGATGAGAAAACTATGGAAGCGGGGATAATTGAAGAGAGCGCTACGGTTGAAGCACCAGATGAGAAAACCATGACAACCGAGGAAACTGTACAGGATCCCATGGTTGAAGAAGGTGGTACGAAAACTGCAGCTGCTGAGGAAACTGTAGAGCATGCTGCTACTGTTGAGGCTCCGGCTGGTGCAACTGAGCAGACCGGCTAAACCTTAGCTGGATTCTTGTAGGTTTCCGATGATATTGCGCCAGTCTCAACGGATTCACCCATATGGATGTCGTGTGGAATCAACTCTAGCAACATAGTGATATTAGTTTCTAGTAACTACGGCGTATTTGCTGCCTTTTATATAAACCTTACATGTAGTTGTCTTGGGAGCAGCAGTGTGTCACGAATAGAGTTTCTTCAGAAACGGTGATGCGGCAGTCACGTGGACCAGCGACCGGGTTAGCATCTCGAATCAAGCCATGTTCTTTCCTACTACATTTTAGGCCTTTGGGCCAATCTACCGGGGACTCATGATTCTTGTATCAATCTTCATTTTGTAAACTGGCTGTGTTCTGTAGTTCATTTCTCCTTTATTCTATCATATCTCATATTTTTCAGGCTGATTCTACACTTATACTTGCAGCATGCCCAATTTTATCAAGTAATGTACATTTCTTCCTAGCTGCTTGCTTGCTGCTTATTTATCTGTGCTGTAGTGAAAGGTTGATGGTGGCTGATAATGTTTGTCTAATCTTACAACCAGTTGTACTTTGATGCTTCAGATCGTCAGTAAACGCTATTTTTCTGTAGCTTCTGTTGAGTTGGGCTGAATCCTAGTAGGCAGACTTTTTGAGGCCTGTTTGGTTTATCCCCTACAATAGACGTCCAGGCAAATTTTGTTACGCAAAATCGTGGCCACCTAATTGGCGAACACTAAGCAGGGTTCTCACAAAAGCCTGATCCGATTTTATCACGGCTAAATTTGATGGAACTAGCTCCTTTTTTTTCCGGAAGTGAAGTAGCCAAGTTTTGATAAAGCAATCTTCGGCTAGCGACTTAGCATAGGTACCATAAAACTGAGCACGTCCAAAAAAAAAGGTAAGTGATAGATAAAGCCCAGCTTTGCACATCTGTATAGCCCGATTGAAGTGCTCACATTTCACGGTAAATATGATACCTGTACCGCATCCTTCTCTCAGTTACTTGCGACCACACACGGGAGAGAATGAGAATCAGAGTAATTGCTATTACAGACAGAGCATCTATTCTCAAGAGTACAACACACTAGTTTAGGACGAAATACAACAGGATTTATGCCTCCCAATACACCAAAGACCAATTGTAAAATTATCCTGAATATACATACAACAACAGAGCTAGACCACAACCGAAACTATCCTCACGGCCTCACGGGAGTAATTTACATCGGCGAAGCGGCTCGACGCTTCGAAGCATCAGTTCTGGTTGACGAACATGGGACTTGTGGTAGTAAGTTCGTAAGTTCCTTCACTGCTCACCATGAGGTGTAGTATATATTAGCTAACGACTGCAGCACCAAATAAAATCCACCTGTGCTATTAGCAAATGTGTCGGTGCATGAGCCATTCCATACAAGATATCAAAAATTCAAAATAGCATATGGGTATTTGATGGATTACGTATTCAGGATGAGGTGTATACCTAGCAATAGTTGCATGAAAAGGTCCTATCTTCAGTTTGAGACACCCCCATTATGGTACTGGGCAAGGCAAAATGGGAAAAAAAATCAGCAAACGTATAGAGATCAGATTGAGATCATGCAAGTACATTGCAGAAGGCCAAAACTAAAGCATTTGGCAATACGTTATGCCAGAAATATTGAAAAGTGCACTCTTACACTCAAACTAGTAACTTTGTACATGTTTCGGTTTTTTAATAGATTTAGCCTAGATCTCACCAGAAGAAAAAAATGAAACAAGCTCTGGTTGGATACATTCATGCTCATGTCCTGGAGAAAATGCACCTAGATTTTATGGATTATCATTTTCTACTGTTCATACACAATATCCAGTAATTGTTTGACCTGGGCTACTAGACAATGAATCAACCTAAAAGGCATAGGCCAACAACATACTCTCTGTCCCAGAAAAAACCAATTCCTCGCTTTAAATCTAGACAAACACTTGTCTAGATTCATAGCTAGAAAGGGTTCTTTTGAAACGCATGATTGAAAAACAGAGGAATAAGAAAAACACAGGATTTTAACAGAAATATGAGTGCACCACAGAGAATTGCAAAACACAGAAAAAGCACAGGAATAATCATTTAATTAAGCCATAGGAAAAATACATGAATTGAATGAGAGATAGACTCAACGGAATTTTTCCAAGAGGTTGAAGCTCTTATTAATTTTTCTCCAAAATCTCTATAATATTGTTCATTCTATAGTAATTTCAAAGAAAATGGTAGGATTCAATC
Source organism: Oryza coarctata (assembly GCA_030770085.1). Classification (NCBI taxonomy): domain Eukaryota; kingdom Viridiplantae; phylum Streptophyta; class Magnoliopsida; order Poales; family Poaceae; genus Oryza; species Oryza coarctata. The sequence goes on from CM061471.1 coordinate 17,011,256, forward strand.
CTTTGTTTCAAAAGCATTCATAAGAATATTTCCTATAGGATTGAAATCTTCTAAATTTCCTATGTTTTTCCTACAAATCAAGGGGGGCTAACTTTTTTTGGGACAGAGGAAGTAGAGGATGGAGGGGGCCAATCATGTCTACTACTCCAGTAAGTTCCAACCAGTACAAAGTAGGAACTCCCCTAACACTGAAGAAACAAAAAGACAGCACAATAAGATTAAAAGTAATGTTCTCACGCACCTCTTTAAAATAACCAGTGGCATTAGAATGGTAGCAGCACAGCAGGATGGCACTACTAGATATTTACCAGAGAATCTCACGTTTGTGCTATTACTAGAACAACTATAGGCATAATAAAGCTGATAAGTCTAAAAGTACTACATGGCCAGCAAAAATATCCTAAAAGAAAGAAAAAAAATCAAACAACTGTGAATTAATCAACTAGCTAATGGAACTCCTCAAAGTCTAAACCACAATATTATCTCATATGCACCCAAGACTGATATTTGACAGTATATTCAGCAAAATACTTTGACAAAGATCAACAATGTGTATATGCATACTGCCAGCAGTTCCAGACAATTAAAGATAAATCACCTGAGGTTGCATATAACCCATTCCTTGATTGTATGCTCCTTGTTGGCCCATCTATAAAGAATAAAAATAGTGTAAGTTCCCATCCTGTTGAACAGGAACAAGAAAATAAACACACAGACACTAACCCCTTGGACATTTGAACTGCTTCCTCCACCATGAGAACCAAGTACATCCTTTTTCACAGAGCCATCACCAGCCTTTGCAGTTAATTTACTATCACCCTATATGTTGATGATGATAAAAGAGCTGAATAATACTCAACACATCTCAGATTGTGTAGGCATGATAGTACAATCATGAATCATAATAGAATTCTTAGTCTTACAATCATGAATCGTAATAGAATTATTAGTCTTAACCATAGTAAACGAGTGCTCTGCTTGCTGTATGGTGCAGAATCATGATTCTGCTTGTCTTTTTACCTATATAGAATTGATACAGGGAAACACTGGAACTAGAAACTTAATAAAAATAATATTCACTTAAGACTATACGAAGCATCGTAGTTCATCCAATTGACAAGAACAAGATATATCCACGATCTAAAACTGATGGAATTATTGGATCCCATGAAGAGAATTCTATATGCCTTCAAAATTTGAACATAGCTAGCTATACAGGTAAGCTAAGCTCATGATGCAGACATGATCGTATAGATCAATAATTCATTTTCAAGACTGATTTTATCTATGAACCTTATATATCTTGAACATGTGCATCGTAATGTCTATGAAGTATGAACACAAAAAAATATAGATTTGTAGGAGGCACTCATCATCAAGCAAAAAACAGTAGCCTATGGAACATGATAACTAAATAGTTAAATACCATGTACCTCCATCTGCAACCAGCACAGCCATTCGCCAAACAAACACAAACAAGAGAAGCCATATTAGATTGATAAAAAAGACTTAACAAACAAAAATGACAGGCATAGACAAAGTATGCATTTTTAAACTCCAAGCTACACTAAAAAAATGTTGCAGAGAATTTTGGTATTTTTTTAAGCTAGACTGATATGCCCTGTAAGTAGGAAGCTTTATCTTCAGGTAAGTAACTTATAAACTTTTAATGTAAAGATGCTCTTTTTATAGGATATCTGGTTGATTCAATACATTTTACCATAGTTGAATTAGATCCTATAAAATATAAGACTGAGAGAAACTTGGTAAATGAATTAAATGCCATTTTAGTAGATCAACCATTCATAAAAATTTAGACTCGATACAAGGTTAGTAGGTTACTGCAACAGATCACTGGTGTGTTTTCAGGTCCAAGCAACAGCTTCCAATTGATTGATGTACTAACACAATTATTGGCACTTCCATCTTCCAACCATTCCTTTCTCTGTTGTTGTATAAAATTGGAATCTTAAAGCAAGACTTGCTGACAAGAATCTTTTTTCCAGAGCAACATGAGCTAAAGAAACTAGCTCATACCACAAACATATGTCATCCATCCGTCTGCAAGTTGAACAAATTACTAAAGTATACTCCCTAATTAAGGTTAGAGCAAGTTAGTAATTTAGACGCATCTTAAAAAAGGCAAACTAGCGATGGCCCTACCTAACTCACAAAGCAATAATTAACCTTAATCACCACGGAATCACTCCAATTTCAAACATCCACATCAGTACGCACCTCTCTGTACTTCTGCAGGTAGACCTTGAGGGGCTCGATGTAGTCCTCGAAACCCAGCGTTGCCATCGCCCACAGCAGGTCGTCGCCGTTGATGGTCTTCCGCTTCTCCCTCTGGCATTTATCGCTCGCCCTGCAAAGCACAGAAGCAGTCACATCGCTGACAAGTCAACACGAGCTCAAAACTCAAAAAGGCCATTCCAGCCAGTCCAAACAGAGCAGGAGCAGCGAGGAAGGAAGGAAGGGGAGGGAGGCCGACGACGTCGACGGCGGCGACGACTCACTCGCTGGTGATGAAGGAGATGAACTCGGAGACGCACTCCTGCACGGTTTCCTTGGCGTCCTTGGCGATCTTCCCGTTGGGCGGGACGGCCTTCTTCATGATGCGGCTGATGTTGGCGATGGGGAGGAACCTGTCCTGCTCCCTGACACCCCCACCGCCTCCCCCTCCCCCGCCGCCGCCCCTCGGGCTCCCGCTCTCGGGGCTTCCCCCTCCTCCCCCGGGGCTCGCCGGGCCGTCCGCCATGCTGCGCCCCTCCTCCTCCTCCTGCACCACCAACACCACCCAAACCCTAGATCCATCAGTCCAATCTGTCCCCACACCCCCAAAACCCTAATTCGAGGGGGCGAAGCGAGGGCGTACCTTATATAGTAGCAAAGCGCGCGCGGGTGGGCGCGACGTGGAGGGAGGGGAGAGGGGAGGGAGAGAGAGAGAGAGAGCGCGCGCGCGCGAGGTGGTGAAGCGACCGGGGCAGGAGAGAGCGGGGGAAGCGGGAGGGGAGGTGCGGTGGTGAGGGCGGCGAGTGGGAGATCGGACGCTGGAGAACGAAGGCGGTCCAGGCGGGTACGATTGAGGGGGTCGGGGTATCAGGGCCGTTCGTGGGGGGTATATATAGGGCGGGCGCGGGCGCCGCCGCGTGGGGGGTGTGGGTGTAGGTGGGCGCGCTCGCTGCCAGCCAGTGCCTCGGCGGTTCACGGCGGACCGGGTGCAGGGTGGTGGTGGGCTGGTGGTGCTGCAGGAGGGGAGGGGCTTTTTTTTCAAAAGTTTTTTTCCCTTTTAACCTTTTGTTGTTTTTTTCCCTTTTTCTTGGGGTGAGTTTGTCGTTTGGCGCGAGCACAAAAAACGTGGGCTTTTACAGTTTTACATAAAAGATGACAAGTAAGCTTTGCCACTAAAAAAATTGTGATTTGCTTTCCATTTTCTGCCTTTAGATGTATGGAGTAATTTGGCAAGGCTCATGTTTAAGACACACCACACTCGTATTGATAGGTAGTCAGGAATATTTGACGCTAATGCTGCTACACTTAATGACACTTACGTCAAATATTATTGACTAGATGAATATTTATTGAAGGAAATTAAGTAGCAGTAGGTCTCTTGTAAAGCATGATATGATATTGGAGCAGTAACAATTAAATAGTATCCATCCGTAGCTGCTTTTCACTTATTCTATTTATTATCTCAACCAACCTTCTCATTTTTTTACCTCCGTAATCATTTAAGTCAATCACAGCTATCTTTATAAATAGTTGTATTTTTTAACAGAGGAAGAATGCTTAAGTGATAACCATTGAATACACAAATGAATTAATATACTTGTAAAATTAATGGGCAGTGATGACAAGTCCAGAATTTACTCAATAAGATATGCGCATCTAGCCATTTAATTATGGACCAGCTTTTACTAAAACGACTAGTAGAAGACTAGGATAGTCATATGAAAATATCAACACTAAACGATAGGCCGACAAGATATTTACAAAGGTAGACATGACTAACGTGTTTTTCTCGGGGAACAAGCATATAGTATAAAAGATAGCTTTTATGTCAAGATGTTCCAAGGAGCAACAATTTTTTGGGACAGAATTACAATGAACTAAATATTTGAGGAGTTGTGGAGATGAAATTAATCGTATTAGACCGGAAGCTTTTCACAGATGATTATCATCACTTGTAGCGTTGCACGTGTTTTACCTTTTTCACTTTGCGTCCCGTATACATAAAGTCAAATGCAGATCGCAAGATGACGCAGCTAAGAAATAAACTTATCATCCTCGGACACAATTACAATTAAATAAGATCAGGAAAATCAAGCTGTCTGACACTGGTGAATTTTGTTTTAGGCTTTAGGCTTATGGACAAAGCAACAGGAGGGGAATAGTATAGCATATGATCAATCAGCATCATCATCTCCAGGACCTATACTTAACCGGCATATATTCGACACATGCGTATGATTGCCTTCGCTATTTACCAGGACAGACAGACACAGGACTCCATCGCATCTGGAAGCGAACCGTGTCGCCATTTTCTAGCGACTTCAGCCGTCCAGCGAAGCAAACTTTTCACGTCAACGCAGAGCTTTGCGGAAGCACAGACTGCTCAAAGTGAATGTAGACACACCTTCAAGCTGAAGCCGACATGACCACGAACACTACACATGCCAAATGTGCTCCACAAAGGCAAGGCATGACCTTACCAAAAACTTTAACCCTGTCTATATCAAAATTTTTGCTGCTACCAAATTTTGATTGGGTAAAGAACCAAACCAAGCCTAGAGACCTGTTGCTAAAAAATAAATTTTCATCATAAGAACTGATCTGTTGTGAAATCTCTGCACCACAAGTAGACAGCCCTGAAACTGAGGGCTGATAACAAATGCTTCCAAACATATTAGGCAATACAAGCTTCAATCGGTTAACAGAACGATGGATAGTACTGAAGATTTTCACCAGCCACGTGTATTTACAACAGACGAGAATGTTTGCATCAACAGCAGTGAGCTAAGCTGAGAGTCGCCATGTTCGTGACAACTTGAGCACACCTACAGGCAACTACCACTATGTACAGAGAAGGATGGGCATGCGCCACCTCTGGTTTTTTCCCCCCTCCCTAGCATCAGCTCCACCAAACAGTGCCATGGTAACTCAAGCAGTGAACCACCCACATTTACACCATGTTGTCGCCCTACGTGATACTTACAAAACACACAAATTTCTACTGCATGTGATGGCATACGCAGCTAGGTGCTATCAGTTTCAAGTCAAGATAAGTGGAAGGACCCCTGACCTTCTTTGATTGCGTAGAGTAGTTTCTCCCTCATCTTGTCCTGCAGGTTGAGTATAACAATTTGGTGTCAGTGCAAGTAGTACTGGAAGTCTGGAACTAACCACAGAATAATATCTCCAAAATATGCTAGTGTTGTTTTGAGCTTGCCTTAAACCTAGGCAAAACTGTCAATTCATTCTAGTTATAATTTAGCACATGAGCTCATACGATTACATAAACAAGGGATTATTTTAATTTACGAAAATTCCAGAATATACCGGTCGACTATTAAAAAGCTAATCAGAACAGTGGTATGTTACAGACCTTGGAAGAATAGGGGGGTAACTTTAGATAATTAGCGCAAGTCATCACACTTGGAAGGTCATCATCAGCCTTGTTGCTGTTATGCTGTTGATTATATTACATAATGTTAGGGAAGATAGTAAGAAAGAACAAATCCTAAAAGCAGTATATAATGAAAACAGACCTTTCGGACAACCGTCAACTTTGGGTTTAATGCAGCTAACCCACCCGGTGGGAGTCGAGGTGAACCTGTTATAAATTGCAAGAAGGCTCTGCGTTGATGGCATCCAAACTCCTGTATAACCTCCAACAACTGCAATGTATTTGGCATGTAAAGAAAGAGCCTTTACTACCATTCCACAAGAAAAATACTATTTCATTGTCTAAATATGAATACTGAAGAACTTACATTAATGACAGGAGGGCTGCTGGAAGTGTAGCCATGATCAAACTTTATATGATCCACAAGTTTCGCAAACTGTTCAGAAACAAGGATCAACAAGGGCGGTAGAACAAATACAGAAAGATCAACAATCTCCAACAAAAGAAAGACACTTACATTCCAGGTATCTTGTTCACCGCAGAGTAATCGCTCCAGCTCATCCTCTGAGAAGACATGGAGCGTGCTTAGTGGAAATACCTGCATTTCTCAACATCAGTGTCACAATAAAATGGATGCCTAAAGCACAAATGCCAACAACACAACTTTCCTCCTAATTATAAATGGAAGCAGAGGGAACACCACCTAAACCCTGAATATATCTGAATCTGAACAAACAAATTGAACGGTGATGAAAATTTCTAGGATAATAATACGCCCTATCTACCCTGCCCATTTCCATAACTAGCATAAACTAGCAAATCATAGTGCAAATGAAAACCTCCATGAAACACACCTCATTGAATCCTGACTTAAAAGCTTCCAGTTGTCTTGCAATTCCACTTCTAACCGTTGCATCAACAACAAAAGAAACATATTGTTCTACATTGTCAGAACATACCTACAAGCAACATGAGCAATTTAAGGAAGAGTCTAATCAGCTAAGATACCAAGAAGCAATTTTCTATTAACCTATTTGGTTTCATACCCGAAAGATCAACCATAAAAACAATTTTTTTAATAAGATAAGTTATGAAGCGGTTTAAAGAGATTTAAAGAAAGCTTATGACAAGATACCAAAAAATATTATGTGATGAGTTTTAGGCAAAGTCTTTCTCATCAAAGATATATATAATAATACTATCACTAATATTCAAACAAATGATTGTAACACAGGTTACTTCCTGATTAAAATAGGATTACATCAGTGATCAGTCTTGAGACCATAACTCTTTGACTTAACAATAAATGAGGGTTCAAAAAACATATAAAGAGATATCCCTTGGTGTATATTCTTTATAGATGATATAGTGTTAGTTGATAAGAATCGGACAGGAGTAAATAGGAAACTAAAGTTATAGCGGCAGACTTTGAGTCTAAAAGTTTTAGAGTATGCAACACTAAGACTGAATACTTAATGTGTGACTTTAGCACCATTGCACACGAAGAGGGAGATGTGAGTTTAGAAGGTCTAGTAGTACCTAAGAAGGATACCTTTCGATATATGGGATCGATACTACAGATAGATAGGGATATTGATATGGACATTAGCCATATAATCAAAACGGGTTGGTTGAAGTGACGCCAAGCATATGACATCCTCTGATGGTACCGTAAAAACTAAAAGTCAAGTTTTATAGAACGTCGATTATACCTGCTATGCTATATGAGGAAAAATATTAACCTACAAAAAGACGTCATGTTTAACAGCTAAGTGTTATATAAATATTTATGCTATGTTGAATTTGTGGTCATACAAAAATTGATCGAGTACGAAACAAGAATATACGTAATCAACTAGGGGTAGCACCAATTGAAGAAAAACTTATCCAACATCGGTTAAGATGATTTGGCTATGTCCAAAGAAGACTCCCAGAGACGCCAGTACACTGTGGAATTATAAGTCAAGATAATAATATAAAGAGAGATAGAGAAAAACCAAAATTAACGTGAGAATAGAATAAAGGAATTAAAAGAGTGATATATATCTAAAGATTTATACTTTAATAAAAATGATTGGAAAACAACTATTGACGTGACTAAACCATAATTAAAGTCTCTTGTTGGGTTTCAACTCTAGCCTAACCTAACTTATTTAGGACTGAAAGATTGTGTTGTTATTGTTCTAATCAGCAAAGAAACTGAATGCATGAAGTGTATGCTCATATGCGCTTACATTATCCAAGCTACTTTCTGAAGAAAGAACATATTCTGGATATCCTGGAAGAGCAAACTCAATAGCAAGATCCTCAATCCTGCAACCTCTATAAGACAAATTAGATGCACTCTTGCAGCCCCCACTTGAATTTGATCCTAAATATTTTCTCTGAGCAGCAAGTGCTTCAAACTCCATAAGGGTCATTGCTAGTTCAGGATCAAATGAGTGAATGTCATATAGATTAAGTTCCTAAGAAAGAAAAAGGTTATTTAGAGACTTGCAAAGTATGAAAGCATAGCAAACTTCATCCAGGGATTCAGTCCAAAATACCTGCCCTAGCATAAGCTTGTAAAATGCTTTAGAAAATGAAATGTCAAGAATTCTGCTGTCTTTAATTGCCTTTGCAACAACCTGACCAAGGAGGTGGAACTGTTTATTCACTTCTGAGAAGGAATAACAATCCACATGGGTAGACCATGGTTTAGGAAAAAGTCCACTAGGGGCAACCACAAATACAGAGCCACCATGAGCATTATCTGGGTCAGCTTCGCGCAAAAGCTCCCCTCTCCACATGCCTAAACCAGACTTTTGAAACTCATGACTTATCAATGTATAGAATTCCATCGTAGGACCTAAACCTGTGCCTACTTCCTCTTCATATTCTACTTCAAGCAGTGCATTACTCCGAGCATGTGATTGAATCACTTTAGCAGCAGAAACCAGTATATTGTCACGATCAACTTTGAACTTTTTCCGTGAGAAGGAAGACACCCTTTCTATCATTACACCACTACCACCTGTATCCATCATATTCCCATGTTGTGGGGTCAAAGAACCAAATGCTGTCAGCTGGAAATACTTCCATCTTGCCTCAAAAGAAAACAAGAAGGGACATGAAGACATCAGTTCAGTGCACCATAAAGGCAGGCAGCGAGACCTTAAAACCAAGGGATCATGCATCTGCTGCTCCAGTTTATCTGTCAATTTAGCACTGACAAACTCCTGCTGTGGAACTAAAGAAACATCAGCTTTCAGATCATCAAGGTTAGTTATGCTTCCATGTACAAAAGCATAGTTTCGCTCATCAGACACGAGGTGAAAAGAGTATCGGTTCAACCCCTCTAGAACTTTTAGCATAAACAATATGTCATATGATGGACTTGATCTGTCAAGTTTGCAAGGAAGCTTGCCAAGCAACAGGCTAGTGAAGAAAGGAAGTGTCTGCCACATAAATCCAGCTTTATCGTCATGTGCTGTTGTTGTTGCACAAGATGAATTCTTAAGAGAATCATCTGTTTGTGGATTCGCAGCTGTTCTATATGTTACATCGTGCACAATGCGCCAAAACTGGTTGTCCAAAATTATGTCAGAACCTGCATTAATCTGATCCTGCAGGATTGATTGATACAGAGTAACAGATCGGTCAAGTTCTTTTCCTTTCAAGCTAAATAACAATTTTGGTTGTGCAGCATGATCACTAGTGCTTGTCTCTTGTTGACCTGCGCCTGCACATGCATTGCAGTATTGAAGTTTCCAGAATAAGAGGAAGCATGCAAATAAGAGATTAAAAATAAGTGTTTAACTCCAGACTACACTTACTGTACTACTCCTGTACTTACCAGAAGACGAAGGCCCTTTATTTGAGCTCGGTTCTACAGATGAACTTTGATTTCCACTTATAACACCCTGAAAAAGAGAACCATTTTAGTCTTAATAGATATCTCAAGATGGCCATCAAAGTAATTTACAATGCTTTCCTTTGTCAGATATAGCATAGCAACTGCTCTTTTTGGTCACAGAACATGTTGCTCTGGAATACATCAAACTAAATTAATTTGACCAAAAATGTTTCTGAACTATTTGGTTTGGACAAATCAAAACATAACTGGTAAATTTGGTACATAAACTTTTACAACATTATACTCTTTTAACTTCTTTAGAATTTAGGACATCAAATTTAGTAGTCAACGTGAAATATTGTTGATGGTAAAAAGGCAAATTGAAGCTTCTTTTACTGAAGGTACTAATATACGCATTTCTTGTTAAGTCTCAGTTAGTTGTTTGTGAACTATGCATAGTTTATAAGCAACGTTTGAACTACTCAACATAATAATTTAGAGAGATGATGTAGTAATTGCACAAGGAAGTTGAAAAACATATGGCTTGCTTACACTCGGCATGATATACCACTCATTAGATCCTAACTGTTCATATTTTTTAAAGATATTACATAATAGACAGAATAGTACCTCAGGTGGAGGGAATGATTCAGGTGAGGAATCTCTTTCCCGAACGTCATCTTCAGGATATTTGTTTTCAGACGCAATACCATCAGGCGATGTTTCAGGCTTCCAATTGCTTGTGCCTGTACAAATTTTGGGCCACAGGAACTCTTCAATAGTGTGCAATGAGGAAGAGATTTCCAAATTAACAACATTATCATAGCTCATCAAGTTGGTTTGATCTTCATCCTTCTTAAATCGTACTCGGATACATGGAGTAATTGTCGAGTGCCTAGAAGGGATATCTGAAATATTGCTCCTTGGCTTGAAATTATGGCTCATTATTACTGGGAAGTTGTCAAGAGAAGTAAGAGCATTCTGTAGTTTCCTCACTAACAGTGTCAGGAGCATATCACCCCAGCCCTGCTCCATTCTTGAAAAAGATATCTGAGCAAATGACTGAAACCTTTTTAGCACAGCAAGAAAATGTTCAGTGTTGTAACTGTTTGGGTTTCCCTCCAATTGGAGGTACTTGCCATTGGAGAGATAATTAGACAAAGATTTAACCAATCCACTCTCAAGAAATTCAAAGGTAGTCATTGTTTCTCCCCCATGAAGCTCCATCATCACCTCACTTAAAATGTTAGTCAAGTGCTCTTCATTTTGTAGATTGTCTCGGTTTAATGACTTATCAGCAGAATCGTTCAGAACTGCGCAGCAAGTTTTGAGCTTTTGCAAAATCTCTGTCAAACCCATCTCAGAGCTCACTGCTTCGGTAGTGAAATAGGTCGTCTTCACGTGCCTTGCGAAAGTAAAAAGATTGCCTTTTCCAATCATGCAGGTCCTTGTTTCAGCAGCATCAGATCTGGGATAATCAAATGCATAGCAGAAACATGTAGGTATATTTCTTATGACAGGCTGATTCTCTGATTGTTGCGTTTCCTCAGATAGATTAGTAGATTTTGAGCATTCATCTTGCATAAGAAGAGCCTCAACTGCATAGACAACACCTTCCTTGATAAAGAATCCAAGGTAAGCATCAGGAAGCTTTTGCATGAGAATTTCGATAAGCTTTAGCGATGAGAATAGTACATGATGATCCTTCCGAGACAATAAACCAGCCAAGAAACTGCCACAGAGATCACAAAAATAAATCTATCCATCTGAAATCAGCAATTTTAGCACAACACAAATGCAATTGATCTTGCTTATGATTATCATGTAAAAAATAGAATCTTGCCTTGGTATGTTTGCATCTTTGAGCAACTCTTGAAGCATTTCAGGTTTACTGAAATAACTGATGTTATTTACAATTGAAGCACATCCATAGCAAATGTATGAATTTGCACCAGAGTTGACTGCCTGCACAAAACAACATACTCATTTCCATATTTCAGAGCACAATCATTATTATGACCTGTTGTTATTGTTGTCAACAGACCTTGATCAAGACAGGAAGGATCTCCATAGAGAACTGACACAAAAACCTTGGTTCATCTACAATTATTTTTTCTTTTGTAAGTACCATCTGGGTATCTTCAACATCTCTAGCTGCTGAAGGAATAAGTTGGTTTGCTAATTTCAGAGCTTCATTGACCTGGGATAAGCACAATTAAATTTATCAAATTGCAATCAAACTTAATTGATATCCTCCTGCTACTGCTACTGCTGTGGCCACCTTCTAGTTTTAAATGTCTGGAAGTAAGAAAACCAACCTGGTTGTTTTGGTTTTCTAAAGGCAGGTAAGGCATGCCATGTGAGAGATCTGAAGTAACCAAAATTCTGCTTATGGTGTTACCGACATTCAGCTCAAAGAGAGACTTCACAGCCACAAGTGAATTACAGGCTAACTTAGCGAGAAGCCCAATCAAGTTCTGCAATCAAAACAAACAGCAATCAATTTCCTCAACACATATTCGGGTACATGCACAGAAGTTTTACTGCAAGCATACACTGCATGTTGATGGGCTAAGAGAAGTTAGTCCGCCAGTGTTGATCAGAGGCAGGACTTTCTCTATCACACCCTGGTGACAGAACTTGTCGAGTAGCTCCACTGAACCACTAAATGAATCCACGATGTTTATCAAGCAACTTGCAACCTTCTCCACTACCTGCAATGTTATATCACTTTAAACATAAGCACAGGTTACATACATGCTCCTAAACAAGCTCAGTTTGAAGAATGAAGAATTTGTACCATCTTGTCCTCAGACTGCAGTAGATTACACAGCACTGGCACAGACTCCATCACGAACTGGGAGCAATCTTTGGGGATCTTCTTACAGGCATTCACAACAGCTGAGACCGCAACCCTCTGAACAATACAAGCAGGAATCCAATTGGTGGATGTACTAATTCGTCAGAAAAAAGATGGAAATCGTTGCAACCCTAACCTGAATACTTGCAGAGAAGAAGTCAATGTACGCGAGCACAGCAGCGATCATGCCAGCCTGCAAGCACGGCGTCGGCTGCCTCCGTGAAATCTTCTCGAATGCTTGCAAGCACTGCGAATGCAACAATACGATCGCATAGAACACGTCAGACCAATGTGATCGTTCGATCAGGTCGTCAGAGCCGCTCTGTTACCTGCTCAGCAACATCAAGGTACTCGATGGCGAGAAGGCGGGAGCAGAGCAAAGGGAGCAGGCCGTGGCGGACGACGGCGTCGGAAGCTCGCGGCATCGCGTCGCAGAGGTACGTGATGGCGCGCACGGAGAGCAGCATCACGTCGGGGCTCGCCACCGCGCCGTAGACTCCCCCGATCAGCCGCACCAGCGCCCGCGCCGCGCCCTCCGTCGGGAAGTAACCCCCAACGTCCTCCCCGCAGAACGAGAGCGCCTCGCAGAGCTCCATCAGCGCCGCCACCAGCGCCCCCTCCTCCGCGCCGTCCGCGGCCACCGCCGCCACCATCCGCTGGAACCTCCCTCCCCCGCCGCACCTCCTTGGGCTCCCGCCCCCATCCGATTCGCACGACGACCCCCCGTCCCCATCCCCATCCCCATCGTCTGCGTGTCCAGATGAAGACGTGTCCATATCCAAGCAGGCGCGCTCCACCGCCGCCGCCGTCGCCTCCCCCTCCACCACCGCCGCGGCAGCCGAGGTTGACGGCTCCGCAGTGCAGGGGCGCTTATCGGCGGGGTGCTCGGTCTCACCGGAAGCGCCAAGGTCGGAGTCGGGCCGCTTCCGGCAGCGATCCATCCTCCGCCACCGCACCCCCCCCCCCCCCCTCCACCCGCTACTGCCCCCTCGCCCTCCCCGTGGACGGAAGCCAAAAACCACCACTCGCCCTGGTCACTCTCTTCATCGATCGATCGATCGGAGTGGAATTCGGGGCCGTGGATATATACACGGGAGGCGTGCGTGGTTGGGTTTAGTCCGTCTAAGGCTGCGTTCCACCCCGTCATGTAAAATAAGCGAGGATTAGCAGATGGTTAATTAAAAGTATTAGTTAAAAATAAAAAAATAGATTAATATGTTTTTAAAATAATTTTTCTATATATTTTTATAAAAATGTGTAAAATAAAAGAAAAAATTTACTACCGAACACAGCCAAGCCTAGCCCTCCTCCACGATTGGTTTGAAAAAGCGGGGATTTTAAACTATTTGGGATGATTTTGGTAGAAAATTCATGTGTTTCGATGGGTTCGACTCCACCGCCATTCTATGGTGTGGTTTCTCAGCGGGTGGGTAGGGGTGGAAATAGAGCCATGGCTTTGGAGATGGATTGTTTTGGCTTTTGGGTATGTGGGCCGGTGGCACGCGTCTACGTTTTGCGCTAGTGTTTGCTTTGCCCCGGGGTTTAGTGTGGCATGTGGTTTGGCTAATTGTTACATTTTGGTTGGGTGATTAAAAGGTGATTGGCCTAAGTTGTATTTGTTTTGTTGTTTACTTATTTACTACTTAAAAAGAGCGTAGTGGTGGTTGTGAATTGTCCACCAAATTTCCCACCACCCTATTTTACTCTTCTTTTGAACTATTCGATTGTCCAAATCAAAGTCTAAGATCTTTCCAATCTGATCGCTCTCTAGACGTCCCTACCGGCCAATGCGCTACTCGATCTCCCTATCTTGCCATCGCTACTCGAAACCATCAGACGCGCTCCTTGATCTCCCTACCATCCGATGCCCTCAACCTAACCAAAGTTGACACCCCCATGCCGCCACCGTCTCTACCTAACTCGATTTGTTGCCTCCACACCGCCATTGCCTCTACCCAACTCAATTCGTCACATCTACTCCACCACCGCATTGTTGTCGCCATCACCATGTCGCCACCTCTTCCCCCATTGTCAATGCCCTTAACCCTACTCATCGACACCCTCAATGCCACTAATTTCCTCCAGTCGACTTCACCACCTCCATGACATCATTGCCTCATCGCCGTATCCACACTCCACTGCTATCGCCACACCACCATCTCTCATTCCTCACTCTCAATGCCCTCAACCCCTACCCCTCGACACCCTCCATGCCACCACTGCATCTAGTTGACTTCGCCACCTCCACAACACCATCGTCTCGCTGCCACCGCTTTTGTATCCCAACCTTGCAAACCACACCCTATCCTTCCCAGCGGCTAGGTGATGACAACTCGATCCTGAAGATGACTAGATTATCATTTCCTACACGTCACTTTTGAAATCCCTTGATATCGATCTTGATCAACTGCCCTCTCACTCATCTCCCTCAACTCCGCCTTCCCCTCTGGCAAACGCCATGCCAATCTCTGTCGTCTTCACCAACCACCACCTTTCCCTACCTTGCACCGATCTCCTTCATCATCCCCCTCAACTGTCGTCGATCATGCTGTTTTCACCACCTCCCACTACTACTTTCTACTCACTCCCATCTACTCTTTCCCATACTGCCACATGCGTCATTGTCGATCTGCCATCATGACGATGAGATCTTCTTTCTTGTTAGGCTTCATCAGTAAAGTGAGAATCAGGTTACCCACTACTGGTTGCTCAGGGTGCTTGTGATACGACATCAAGCCAAGTGACTCGCCCAAGCGTCGGACAATATTAAGCAGCACTTGTTACGCGCTGGAAGGAAAGCATAGCAAGGAGCTCAGGGCATCCCTACCCTTGAGCTTAGTGTCTCCGAGTAGCTTGGGGACATTGATGATACATTTATTATGATAGTACACAGTGGGTGCTATGCTCATCCACATGGGAGCTTTTCATTAAATGTGACGAGACTTAAACCTATCCAACATGGGACTAAGACAATGGGATGATGCTTATACAACCGTTGCGTGTGCCATTATCACCTTTATGGGGAGGAGGCGTGGGCTATCAGACGACATGATTGACTATTATGACACTTGACATAGCCCACCACCTTTCCACATGACCCGCCACTTGCAACTAACAAGAAGGCCCCGCTGTTAGTCGTAGGGCTCTAGGCTTCTACCACAAGTCTCCTGCGACCCCGTGGGATGCATGGTAGGAGGCATAGCTTCATTCCAAGTTAGCTTTGAGGAGGCCCCAAGTCCCAATGATCAGGCCTACTCGATAGTGAGTGATAAGACACCACCTTGGGTTATGAAACCAAAAAAAATCAGCAAAGACACAAGCTTTGTAAACTAGTCTTTAGACCAAGATCAAATGAAGAACATAACAAAAGTAAGATATTATGCCTAAGCACAACATAAATCTATATAATCCTTTTTGTCCCATTTACTACCACCACAACTTCCGTCTAGCATCCATGCTTCCTAGACTAAACCCAAAAGGGGGTTTGTCAATTCCTTACTAGAGAAGCTCGCTCTCCGACAGCTGGCATGCTAGATAGGGGGCGTGTTTGTAGATCCACTTCGTGGTTTTCGTCATAGAAAAAGTTGATGGGCGGTGAACACTGTTGCTATGATTTAGACTATAAGGATAGAGCTGGCGTGCTCGAGGCGGCTCATCATAATCCATTGCCAGCACGAGCTTGATCATTCTTGACCAGCATCACAACATCGCCATGTGCCAGACAGGTCGCCTTGACGCCCTCATAGGCCGAGGGAGCTAGGGACTGTCCGGTTGACGCTGCTGCGGCCTCCACCATGCGGTGGGAACGTGAATGTCACGTGATGGATCGTCATCATCCGAACTTTGGCTTTGCCAGCTTAGGGAGTACCTTACTCGCCGCACAAGTGCTCGTCCACTGCCTTCCTCTCCAGCCCATCGATGTACCTTGAAAGGCCGTTGGATGAAGGAGGTCACCAATCTGGTAGACACTACCAACTGTTAAGTCATTGCTGGTAGTTTTCAGATTGACTCGAGATCAGCCTCTAAGTCAACTCCACCCTCCGTTCTATCTCTCGAACTGCCAAGCAACGTGTTACCCTAGTGTGAGAGGAAGTACATGACTTATGAGCTTGCCTTTACGAATCGGGGCCTTATAAGTCTTATAAGTAGTAGCCATTAACAATATATATATATACACAAATAATTAAAATTTAATTTTAAAGAATAAACTAAATCAAAAAATACAAACTACAATTGGACAACACACAGCACAGTACATGCGAAAAGTTTTAGCCGAGCCGTTGCTATCTATAAACTGATCTAAAGATAACTTTAGAGCTATATATATATATATATAATAGTGTACTATAAGACTTTCTTATTTTATCATCATCTCTATTTTTCTTACTTATATTTAATATATTTCTTTTGAGCTCATGTAAAGTTTATTTTTTTTCTATCTCGTTAACATGCGCAAAGAAGTGATTATAACCAGCTTGTAGCATGCTACTGTACTTCTTTAGCATCGATCAATTAAGAAGAAATGCAATCAAAGATGTGATTATAACCAGCTTGTAGCATCGATCAATTAAGAAGAAATGCAATCTCGCCTAGAATTAAGCTTACTATTGCGAAATATTGAAGACCTGCTCTGAATTGGGTTTGTGACATGGGCTCGAACGGGCGGGCCGGCTGGAGGCCTGGAGCGAATAGCGATAAATAGTGTCATATTAAATAGTGATAAGCCCCCTTGCCACTGAGCTTCACGCCGTCCTCGCCGCGCTAAAAATTTCGCTCCGCCCGCCTCCCAACTCTCCTCTCCCTCCCCTGCGGCCGCCGCCGCCGCCGCCGCGCCAACGCGACTCGCCGGAGAAGGGAGCCCCCCATACCACCGGGGAAAATGTACGACGATAGTCCTCGCAAGGGAAAATCCGGCAGCCTCTCCATGGATGCCGCCACCGCGGCGGGGCTCGCGGCGGTCTGGCCGGAGTACTTCCCGGAGGAGAGCGAGTTCTCGGCGGACAGCCGCAGCGCGCGCCTCGCCGCCAATCTGGTCTGCCTCTTCTCCTCCCCCGACGCGAGCGACCTCCTCTCACGAGTAAGCACTGCTCCCCCCCCCCCCCCCCCCCCCCCCATTTCATTCGCGCGGCGTTGCCCTTCGAGCTCTTCTCCCGGCGGTGTCATTGCTAGGGTTACGCGGTTGTGGTGCTGTCCTATTGTTACGATCGGTTCGTGCGTGATCGGTGTTACAACTGAGAAGGTTGTTTCATATCGGTGATGGCATTTTTCGATAATGTTTAGTTTACCCCGGAAATGCCTTAGCGGATTAACTTAGAATTGAAATGTTCTGGAAATCGTAACTGAAGTTAGTACTGTGAGCACTTCATAAGTGTTTACTTCTGTCTTAGACAAGAGCCAGTGTTTAAGCTTGTAAAGGGGCCTGTTATTGCTGATTTAATTTACCTCGTGCAGGGAGTTTGCAACTCGATGTTAATGGCTGTTTAGTTTCTACTCTCTTAGTGCCTTAATTGGGAATGCATGAATTTCATAAGAATTAGGAAACAATTCAATTCTTGCAGGAATTTTGAAATAAAAAATTGGAAATGGAATAATTTACCCCACTTTGGTTCATGTTGTTACTACTTACGACTTCATGGATTCATGAACAGGTCGAAGATGATGGTGATATCCTCTTCCTTCCAGTTGATTTCCAGCAGCTCTCGAATTTGACCTTGATTACTGAAGCTCTCCAGGAAAATCCAAGAGAAGCTTTGCTTTGCATGGGAGCTGCTGTTCATCTGGTTGATGTTTCTATTTATGTTTTCCTAGAATTAATGAGCTTGTTACTTCTGTAGTGCTTTCATGTTTGATTCACTATGCCACTATATGTCAATTCTTGATATTTTCATCAGGTTTTGTGCTCTAGCAAGGACTTGCAGTTGGGGGACATCAGCAAAATCAATATCAGGCTTTACAACCATACCAAGACTATTGCTTTGAAGAATTTAAAAGCAGCATATATTAGTAAATGTCATTCTGCCTTTATCATTGCTTATTAAAGTTTGTCTGCATATAAATGAAGTACTAATTTGTAGATTCACTTGGCAGAGAAACTTGTGACAGTGCGTGGTACAGTTTTAAAAGTAAGTACAGTGAAGCCTTTAGTGCTTCAGCTGAACTTTGAATGCATGAAATGTGCTGCAAAATTTCCCCGTGTGCTTTGCGATGGGAAATTTTCACCCCCAGTATCCTGCAGTATTCAGGGATGCAAGAGCAGAACCTTCATCCCGATGAGATCTACTGCAAAGTTGATTGATTTTCAGAAAATAAGGCAAGTATAAATAAACTCGCTTACATTGTTCTCCACTTATGGCACTGAAGCTTTTTTCATCTTGTTTCCAATTCAGGATACAGGAGCTTGCTAGTGCTCAAAGTCATGAGGAAGGCAGAGTGCCACGAACTATAGAGTGTGAGCTTACAGAGGATCTTGTAGATTGTTGCATTCCTGGAGAGGTTGTAACAGTTGCTGGAATTGTCAAAGTATTGAACAACTACATGGATGTTGGAGGAGGTACACTTTCGAAGAAATTAGTATATTGTTTTGTATTGTTTCTGAACCTCCCTGGATTTGCTAGCTCAAATATTGGCTTTAAAGCTTGAGTTTGCATTCACAAAAAAATGTTTATCTTACTATCTATAAATGGCTCATATTGTTTACAATGGCTGTAGACACACACATGCTGTCAACATTTTGTTTCGCTTGTTTATTAATCTGAACTGGCTGTTAGTGTTCCAATTGGGGAGCCTTGAGTGACCTTAAGATTTTTTTTTTCTAGATGGAGTAGTTGAAAACCAGATTAGTGTTTGAGCAAATCAAGAAAAAAAATACTTTCTGTTTCTGTTTCTTCCAGTTCCAGACCTTCAATCCTAAATCGGATATACTGCAATCAGAATCATCAGATTAACTCATGGACTACTGGGCATGAGCAGTTCATTAGAAGCATTATTGTAGTGCATGTTAATCGTAGGGAAACCTATCTAATGCTATACCTGGCAACATGAAGGTATCTATGTGTTACCTCTCCCTCATTTTACATTTTTGAAACTTGCAAGGTCATTCGGTCTTTGTTAAATATCGCCTCTTTCCATAAGTTTCTTTTTTTTGAAGTAAGATCATTGCTGATCTGGCTTTGGGAGAAAGTCCATATTACAGAGTTCACAGAAACGCTCACACCCGCTGGGGTTACCAACTTACAATCTGTCCACCTGCTTCCATTCCTGCATCTTCCCCATCATCCTATTACACCACTCTTGCAACATGGCCCTCTTCTCCTCTTTCTGCAAACTTCTCCATCTCTGCAAAAAAGCCAGCATTTGGTATAGAACATGAAAAGGTGATTTGATGGTCACATTATAAATACATAATCGTTGCTAATGAGCCACAAGGACTAGCAGATGACTGCCAAAATAACCATCCAAAAACCCAAACTTTTTCTTCCCTTCCCCCCACACAAGTGAAAGAAATCCAAAAAAGAAACTGGAGCAAACTCCCAACTGGAAACATCTCTTATGGCTCACCATGCAAATCTAGCTAAAGCACACTGAAAAACAATATGTTCTTCTGTTTCTATGACTCCACATAATTTGCCAAATTCAGAGCCAACCCACTTCCTTCTCTTCAGCTGAACTGCACTAGGTATTCTATCCCTCAGTATCATGTACAAGAATGTTTATTCCAAACCATTTGCATCCTGTCATCTATAACGCCCCCAGAGCTAATAGCTCTATACATTGATCTGGAACTATAACCCAAATTCTTCTCCACCTCATCCGGTCCACCTCTACCCCAGTTGTATTCCTTCTACTGTTCTCATCAAGGCAAAATAACTCCCATTCTCTGACCCCAAAGTTTCTTCAAAAGGATAAATTCCACCCCTCTTCCCTCTATACCTCCCTAATTGTACATTTTTGCTGCTCACTTATATTATACAACTCTGGGTAATACACTTTCAGGGGTATAGGTAGTATCTATGCATCTTCCCAAAAATCAGTCCCCCTCCCACTACTCACCTCTTTCTGTTGATATTAGCATAATACTTCTTTATCTCATGTAACCCCTTCCAGAACTGAAAAAATCCCTTTGCATTCAGATATTTTGTATGCAATAGTTCAGTGCACAAGTCATGAGGCTCTTTTTCTATCTTGAAGATCCATTTAGTCAGCAAGCTTATGCTCATCATATGGTTTCCAGGAAACCCAAACCTCCAAAATCTTTCGTTCTACTCAGAGCTTTCCAACTTAGCAAATGATATTTCCTCTTTTTGCCCAGTCCCTGCCAATAAAATCTCCCCCTAATAGTATCCATCCTCTTGTGGATCCCTTCTGAAAGCTTATAAAAGCCCATTGCATACATGGGAACTGAAGATAAACATGAGTTCATCAACACCTCTCTTCCCCATTCTATAAGTTTCTTGAATTTAAGAATCAAGACATTCTTTATAGGATGATGGAAGGAACAAATTAGTTGCTATGTATAGCCTTATCTCCTGCTTGTTCCTTTCTGCAGATGCCATACAGGCAGATAAACTCTGTATTAATCTGCGCATTTTTCCCCAAATTTGTCTCTTTTTGCAACTTGTTACTTCTTACACACCTACAATTTCATATGAATCTTCAGGGAAGTCCAAAAGCAGAAACCAGGGTCTATACTACTTGTATTTGGAAGCAATTTCAGTAAGAAACTCGAGGGCCCATGCTGCTTCAGAAAAGTCAGATGCGATTTCCACTAATATTCAGGCCAGTGGATCTTTCAGTTTTCAAACTTTTACTGAAAAGGATCTCGAATATATCTCCAAATTTAAAGAAGAACATGGTGCTGATGTTTTTCGTCAAATACTTCAATCCTTCTGCCCCTCCATCTATGGACATGAACTTGTAAAAGGTATTAATATGGTCCTTGTCTTGCACCTAAAAGGCATTTCCACATGCTATTTAATGTGGGTTGTCCCAATGTTGGAAAGAATTGGTTTGGTAGAACCTATTGCTTCCTTTAATTTCTGTACATAAGAAATGAGATGACAACCCATTTTTCCTTTGCTTCTTGTTCAATTACCTCTGGACCTGTGAAGCTTTTCTGTTTAAATGATCTTTTGTGGAAAGTCTTGTGCTGTATTAAAAGAATGCATAACAAATCCTAACGCAATTTAATCTAGAGATTGACCAAGCTACTAGTACCTCCTGTTACTCTAGGATATACGTGCTCTCCTTTTTTGCTAGTGCATGTAACACCCATTTTAGTCCATTACTGTTTACAAACATGAAAACGTTTGAGTTCATTTCTTTATTATTTGCATTATATTGCTGGACATAACTAAATGAACATTTCCAAATTTTCAGCTGGTATCACTCTTGCTCTTTTCGGTGGTGTTCAGAAGCACTCAGTTGATCCAAACAAGGTCCCAGTGAGAGGAGACATCCATGTTATTGTTGTTGGTAATCCTTCACTTAGCTTCTATGCATCTTGATAGGAATTTCTTAGCATTGCTCAGACTGCAATTAAAACTCTTGCTTAATGGAATTCTAGGTGACCCAGGACTAGGCAAGAGCCAACTGCTACAGGCTGCTGCAGCTGTTTCCCCGCGGGGCATATATGTTTGTGGAAATACAACAACAAATGCGGGTCTAACTGTTGCTGTAGTTAAAGATTCTATGTCAAATGATTATGCATTTGAGGCTGGTAAGCATATGGGATTATCCTTTTCTCCTTCACTTGACAAGGCTTGGTTAAATATTGTTACCTAACTGGCTGTTTGTCTTGGTGGATTTTTAGTCTTAAAACTTGTGGGTGAACCAAAATAAGTAGGATACAAGTGGGTCCGGTCAGGCTGACCCATTGACCCACCCTAGTATTTTTGTTTGACTAATTAAGGGCACACATGCAAAGTTGACTATCAAATCATGTTGACTCTTTGGTTTACAGGTGCCATGGTTCTTGCTGACCGTGGATTATGCTGTATTGATGAATTCGATAAAATGTCAGCAGAACATCAGGTATACAAGCTTCATGTGCTGTAATGTTCGTTAGAAAGTTCTACCCTGCTCTTATCATGTTTCTAATGAATTTGAGCTCATAGGCTTTACTGGAAGCCATGGAGCAGCAACGTGTATCTGTGGCAAAGGCTGGCCTTGTGGCAAGTTTATCAGCCCGTACTTCTGTGCTGGCAGCTGCTAATCCTGTTGGTGGTCATTACAAGTGGGTTAATGTTTTGCAATCCTACTAAATAGATATTCCAATCCCTACATACTGTGTACTGCTTATCATTCCTGATTTGTCATCTTCATTCACATTTTCCTTTTCAAATGATATTGATTATGTTTTGGCTGTGGGCTAGCCAGCCTGTTCATACAGACTCAGGGATATATAAGCACCACCAATATTCAGAAAGAAGACCAAGAGGAATAGAGATTTTCCCATAAAGTTAGCAATAATAGCAACATACGGATAGAATCTGGTCATTTGGATAGTCAGATCTCTTTATATAGTTCATTAGTTTGTGATCTATGGTTGAATTGAGTTCATATTCCTATAATAGGACACATTATACATCCCTGTGATGTAAGCTAGTACATGGAGTGGTAAACTCTTAGAGAAAGAGACTGACGGCGGCAGTTTGAATGGAAGAACTTTGCTTAGAGGAGAGGGTGCTTGCTGGGGTAGAGGGGAACTGGACTAGGGTGAAAATTTGGGAGACACGAGTAATACATATTCTTAGTTCTTACTAATCTGAAAATGGATGTGTCATTCTCTTACATAGAGTTCGGCTTCTAATGGCCTAATCTAATAAGTTAAAAATGATGACTTAAGCTAATATATACGGAAGTAAAGATGAAAGAACTAACAGCTAGGCATTAAATTGTGTTACTGCCAACTTAACTGTTAAAATTTGTTTTCTGTAGCCGAGAAAAAACAGTGAATGAGAATTTAAAGATGAGTGCTGCCCTCCTCTCTCGGTTTGATTTGGTTTTCATTTTACTTGATAACCCAAACCAAATGCTGGATAAGAGAGTATCAGACCACATAATTGCAGTAAGTCCCTGTTTAATCATGTTTCTTGTTCTCATCCCTCAAGTATATGACAGGTATGGGATATGTTCTTATGATGCGATATATCTGTAGTTTGTAAGAATGTTTATGTATTGGGGGATACATTCTAGTTAAATAACTAAACAAAGGCACTATTTTCTACAAGCAGCTCCACTCCAATGATGGAAGCTCTTTCACAGCCAACAAGAGGAGAAGAACAGGTCTTTGCTCGGTTATTCAATACTAATTCTTGCCCATTATTTTCTGTTGCACAACACAAAACTTACCCATTGTTTAATTTGCAACTTTTCTCAGTGCCTCAATTTATTGGGAGTACAGACTTTGGCATTAGTGAAAGTCCATTAGCTTCAAGGCTGAGATTGCACCCAGAGAAAGATAAAGATTTCCACCCATTACCTGGACCATTGCTCCGCAAGTATATATCTTATGCAAGAACCCATGTTAACCCCCGAATCTCGTAAGTTCCTTTCACTCATAACATGCGATAAATACAATGCTATGAGCTATCCCTCTCTTTTTTGCATGTAGTGCTTCAGTCTTACTATTTTCCCTCTTTAAGCATGCCATCGCTAGCAGCTAAAAGTCTGCAAGATTTTTATTTGGGGTTGAGAGAGCACAGTACTTCTGCTGATGGCACGCCCATCACAGCCAGGCAACTAGAAAGCCTGGTAAGGTTGGCAGAAGCTCGTGCACGGGTGGATCTAAGAGAAGAAGTGACCGAAGAAGATGCTAAGGTGAAATAAAATACTTGAGTTCTGCAAAGTGCAAAGTTTCTAAGACTCTAACCCCTGTTGCTGGGTAAACCTAAATTCTTTTTATAAACGAGAAGTTCTGCCATTTCACCTGCGAATGTGCAAATTATGTTCACATTGCAGGTTTATTTATTTTTGTCTGTTTCCTGCTATAGTTCTAAATTTGAAAATCTCCATTTGTACCACCTGGCTAATAACTCCTTTCCATCAATAGGCATAAATCAAAATCCAGTGACAACACAATCGAACAAATTCAACAGCATCAACTGGAACAATATTCTTATATTGTTTGTTTTGTCACCTGACAGGATGTTATAGCTTTAATGAAGGAATCCCTACATGACAAATATGTCGATGAGAACGGTTGTGTGGACTTTGCTCGTAGTGGTGGGATGAGCCATGAAAAGCAAACAAAGAAATTTATGAGTGCCTTAAATAAGCAGTCTGAACTGCAGCAAAATGATTTGTTTTCAATTAATGTAAGTCTCATGGCAATTATGCCTCAATGTCTTGTTTGTTGAAGAAGTATTGTTTCATTACTTGTCATATTATACAAAATCGCACTGGGCAAATTAGTTAAAATGGAAAAATGGACAATTCTGATGCTGCTCTGATTGAAGAAATTTACCTGCTACTTTTTGAGCATTTTTTGTTCTTGGTATGTGGTTTGTCCAGTGTAAATAAGACATGACATTTTTTGATTTGTTTACAGTATTTAGTCACAAAGAAAGCATAATAGGTGCCATTTTTTTTGTATCCTTGATCTTTAAATCATGTTCTATAACTTTCATATTGCCAGGAGATGTACAGCTTAGCTGATCGTATCAACTTGCAAGTTGCAAATTTAGATGCAACTGTGGAAAATTTGAACGCTGCTGGCTATATTCTGAAAAAAGGGTCAATGTATCAGGTATCGTCTTGTTTTCAATATGCTCCAGCATTACTCTTGCTGCCAGAACGAGCCTCCTGACATCATGCTGACTATTGTTTTAATTTGTAGAATCCATGGTAACCTCCCACACTGAAAACATAACGCGTTCTTTTTTCTTCTGTTGACAGGTAAGGACCTCGTCATACCGGGGGAGCCAAGCCACATGGTCAAGATGGTGAGTTTTCTTGCATCCTAGATAATTAGTAAGTTTGTTGGTGAGGACTTCTGGTTCTTTTCTTAGTTAATTCTGGGATTATTCCCAGTCACTCTGAGGGTTTGTTCGGTTAAAATCCTCATGAGATTGGAGGGGGTCGAGTAGGTGTGGAATTAATCCTTTCAAATTCCCCTTCAATCTCCTTGGGTGAGGTATTAATCGAACGAGGCCTTAATGAAGGGTTTATCGCGTGCCCGTTTAATTGGTAATTACAACATGATTGACTAACAGCTTCCCTTTGGTTGCTGAACTGAACCAGCTGATCCAGGAGGTATATCGTCTGATTCTATTCCGAGAGCCATAGAACGGGGGGACGCTGCTTCTTAAGGCTGCAAGGTGAGGTACAGGTCATAAGATATTAATATATCTGGCTCACTCACTGTAATGTGTGGACTAGTGTGCTACAGCTGCTATAGACAAAACAATAATTATGTATAGAACTTCCTGTTTGCTAATCATCCAGATTGTTATAACCCGTCGCCCAGATTTTTCAGTTTTAGGTAATGCTAATATTTTCGCTGTGTATAGTATATGGTAATATAACTAGGTAAGCAAATATTTGAGCTGCCTGCATTGGCGTGATTTCTGAAACAATCTGACAAAGCAATATTTGAGCTGCCTACATTAGTGTGATTTCTGAAACAATCTCACAAGCTAATAATTTGATCAGTTTTCAACTTATCATGCGGATGCTTTGCTGTGCTCGAAGCCAGTGGCACAAAATTACTAAACGTGCGAGCGTGCGACACACACCTTCGATAGTTGTAGGGCCGTATGTTACGTGACAGCAGTGTGACACTTTACGTCTGTACTCTGTATCTGGTGACATCATCATCTCTGGTAACCCATTTCTCCTACTTGAGATTTCTAAACTTAAAAATACTTCAAATCTTAAAAATACTTTAAATTTCAACCACTAACTTTTGTAGATAGTATAATGTAGATAGTATAATGTTAGTTGATAAGAGACAGACGAGATTAAATTAAAAATTAGAGCTCTAGCGATTGACTCTTGACTTTAAAGGTATTAAGAAAGATATGAATTTAGAAAGCTAAAGAAAAATATTTTTGATATCTGATATTGATGTTACATATGGATGAGGATATTGATAGTAATGTTAATCATAGATAAAATGATAATTAGATTTACGCAGAATATTGATAAAAAGATGATATATTTAATAGTTGAGCGTATGTTACGTTAAATTTAGTCATATAAAAATAAATCATTAGCTAGGATAACATCTAATTTATTTGGTCATATTCCAAGAAGATCCTTAAATCCAGTATTATACTAGGTCTAGATAATAATACGATAAGAAATAGAGAAATAATAAAATTAATAAAAAAAATACATCTAAATATCCTTTTGTCATTAGATTTTGCTAATGTGAGCTTAGTCAAGTTTGCTCACCTGACTAATCTAATTGACATCCATTGATCCATGTCAATAAACTTTTTCAACAAGTTTATGTTTGAAAAAAAAACACTATCATACCAACTATCATTGTATAATTGTATATTGGAGAACGAGCCAACGTTGCCATTCTCAGATTTAGGGGCTGATTTGAATAAAAAATATAGAAATTTTGTAAGATTCTAATTCTTTAAGATTTTTTTCCTTTAAGAATTTGTTTGTATATGATCCTTTTGAATCGAATAATTGAAAACTATTAAATCCTATAAAATTTACAAAGAATATCTCAATCCATATAAGTTTTAGAGGATTTTTAACATGAAATCCAACCTCTTATCTCTCTTATCCAATTTCTATAGCATACTTATATTCTTTTTTTTCTATTTCTTCGCTTTCTCAATGCCAAGGTTCTGCTGCAATCTTACCTGTCAAACAGTGGCAAAATTTGAGGATGAACATCGCTTAAAATTGGACCTTTTGTTTACCATTTATATTAGAACTAAGCATCTAAGATGTTAGTTATCCAATGTAAACTGGACAAGCAAAACAACTTCACGAAGATCAAACGACAAAAATACCACAACCAACGATGTAGGAACAAATAAACACGGATAAAAAAATAGCAAACACGACAGGGGGAGCGAGCACAATATTAATATATATCCAAATTAAGGAAACAAAACTCTTAATAGTACCGTTAACCAAAGCAACAGCTGAGAAGGAACAATTCTCGCTTATACAGCTTGAGTTATGCCACGGGGATTCCCAACATAGCAAGGAGCTTTCCTACTAAAAAACATCCATAGCCTTGACAGTCTAGTCCAACCTTTGCCTATCAAAAGTAATCTAAGACCTCGGCTTCTCCTTCTTCTCCTTGAAAAGTGCGAGCAGTGACACTCCAGACACCTTCACAACCTTGAATCTGACACCAGGAATATCTCCCACAGCATGCCCCTTCCGACCAAATCCAGCAATCAGCACCTCGTCCTATAACATCCAAGATAACAATACTTTACTACATAAAATCACAGATCATTTCAGTGAGTGACGATCATGAAACACATACATTTTCCTCAATGAAGTTCAAGCAACCATCGTTTGGCACAAAGGCAGCGATTTTCTTCCCATTCTTCACCAGCTGAACACGAGCACACTTACGGATGGCAGAGTTTGGCTGCTTGGCCTCAATACCACTACAATGAAACAGTTAGACCTTAGTTCAAATTTAGAAAGCACAAGATTAATAAAATTGAGCATGACACAGTTGTTTAAGCGTACATCTTCTCCAAAACAATGCCCTTGGCATGAGATGATCCAGCAAAGGGTTTCTTCCATTCATTGCCCAAGTGGCTCTTCTTGTATGCCTTGTCAGCCCATCTTTGGTTCCTGCGGTGGGTCTTGAGCTTGCGCCCAGCTCCCATACCACGTGTCTTCCTGCAATGAAATTTGACAACAATTTGAGACAAATGTTAAAGGCTTAAGCAAACACAAAGAACATTTACTCAACCCATGGACGCATCTGCATATCACAAGAGAATCAAGAGTGGCCATTATATAACCCAAAATGTGCACCTTTATTAAAGAGACATAACAAGAATATTATGTCATCATTCTAAAATTAAGGGCATATTGCATGGTAAATGAAACATATCCTGCAATTTTCCCAGAAATCAAGAGACGTGAAATTTAATGGTATAGTATACAAGCATCGTGAGCTACTTGGAAACATCAGCTACTCCAAAATGAAATCTTTGCAGAGAAACAATCACCTATCACCTGGAGCCAACTATCAGCAGAACAATCCCATATGACCATCATTAGTGTTAGACATCATCTCATTTCCAATAATTTGGAACAAGCAAAGGGCAAAAACTAAGATCAAGTTCTTAACATGGCACCTAAAATATTGTATGCTACCATGCTTAACTTCCCAGATGTCAAGAATTTAAACCAAGGAGTGATTACACAGCTGCAACAAATTAATATCGCTTATGAATATGTTTAGCACTGATGGTGTACAATCTGATCAGCGCTGGACCGTCAATAAGGTCACATTCTTTCTAAAATTAAGGGCATATGGCATGGTAAATGGAAAATATCCTGTAATTTTCCCAGAAATCAAGAGATGTGAAATTTAATGGTACGGTATACTACAAGCAACGTGAGCTAATTGGAAACGTCAGCTACTCCAAAATGAAATATTTGCAGAGAAAACAATCACCTATCATCTGTAGCCATCTATCGGCAGAACAATCCCATATGACCATCATTAGTGTTAGAAATAATCCCATTCCCAATAATTTGGAACAAGCAAACGAGCACAAACTAAGATCAAGTTCTTAACATGGCACCTAAAATATTGTATGCTACCATGCATAGTTTCCCAGATTCAAGCATTTAAACCAAGGAAGCAGCGATTACACAGCCGCAACGAATTAATATCGCTTACGAATATGTTTAGCACTGACGATGTACAATCTGACCAGCGCTGGACCGTCAATAAGCTCACATTACCCACATCTACCGCAAATTCACTCTAATCGTGAGCCTAAATCGCATACCACCTACTAATACAAGAACATACAACAAATGAATCAACCAAACACTGCGCATAGCTACACTTCTTACAAACTAAGGCAGGAAACGGAGAGCGCAACGGAGAAAATGTTTCTAGCAAAGGCACATGTTAACACGAGCGGATGCACAGATCGTCGCGAGATTGGAGCGGCGGAAACCATTAGAACAGAAGAAAGAGAATGGATCTTTGCACGCACCCCATGGCGACGGAGGGAGAGGTCGCGAGATCCCCGGGCGGCGAGGATAGGGAGGACGACGGCTGCGGCGCGGGAGGATGGCTTCGAGGACGGCGGCGGCGGCGGCGGCGGCTGCAAGAGGCGTGAGGGTGGGAGGCGAGGGAGATTTATAGTAGGGCACAGCGTTTAGGGTTAGCGTGACGTGCGCTGAGATTCGTGCTGGGGATGGGTGTAATCCCCCGGTCCTCGTGAGGGGTGGAGCCCCGGCCTGCCATGTCATCGTGTGAACCAGGTTTAAGGCCTTGTTTTCCTTCTTCGGGCCCATTTGTCAGTGGCGTATGATTCTTATTTTTTTTCTCACCTCGGACATATATAAGTATATAACCATTCCAGTGAGCATTAAAATTGTTTTTTGGGGGGCCCATGCAAGGATTTGATCCGTAGATATTTCAGAGG
Organism: Oryza coarctata; assembly: GCA_030770085.1. Lineage (NCBI taxonomy): Eukaryota > Viridiplantae > Streptophyta > Magnoliopsida > Poales > Poaceae > Oryza > Oryza coarctata. Next base: position 17,041,186 of record CM061471.1, read on the forward strand.
AAATATAGCATGACGTTCAAAATCATGCAATTTTTCCTATGCATTCTTTCTGAATTATTGTACCTTTTCATGTCTTCTACCATTTGAAGCGACCAAGCTGCACAAATGCGTTTAGCAAAGTACACCGAAATTCATATCAGCTAGCAGAGTCCAACTAGTGCATTGTACATCAACATAAGTGAATGAGTAAATATAAAAGCATTGGAATTACTAATTCATGGTTTCGGTTGGTATCAAATATCCTTCCACAAGGAAAACTCTTACATGATGTACAAACAATTCTGCAAAAACACAAGACCATAGGGCATAGGCATCTTTATTATGTTGTAGAACAAAAGAATAAGAAACATTTAAGGTGCACAGCCTGCTTGGTTGAATTGATATCATAATTTGGAAATAGTGGCATTTGGGGCTAGGAGCTGATTTATTTGCCTCCAGCCCATGGTCAACCATTTTGGTGAACCATATAGATTTTCTTCTGGTACTACTCAAACTTCTTGCAATTTCACCTTGTGACATGTACTATTGCACATACATCGTAATGAAAACATCATGCCCAGGGCTAGGCACCAAGTCATACTTCCAATTTTGTGAACGCTAGACTTCATTGAAGTGTCAGTATACCGACAAAATTGACTTTTGATTAGAGAAGAAATCAAATGGTCTGGAGCTATTTACACAAAGTTTGTTATGGCATGGTATTCTCATACTAGTCATGTCATTCTGAAATGTAAGGCTACACCTTTGGAAGATGAAGATCAGCTAACGACGAAGTGAGATCTTCTCTCGATTGGGATCTCCGACTTTGGAGTGTTGTTTGACCTGGCTTCCACATTCCACTAGAAAACTGCATCTGACCTAAGCTTCCAACAGAATAGCTGTGATAGACGCCCAATGACTGCCTGGAGGACTCCATAAGCTGGACACTGCTGCCTCCTAATCCATGGCCCATGCTGAATGGATGGGGCTCTGACCCAGCAACAGTAGGACTAAGCGGTGTCTTCGTTCTTGCATCACCTGTAAAGAGAATGGCAACACGAAGCAAATTCAAAAGTTTGTCTATAAACCTTAACCGAAAGCTACAGAAAACAAAAGATGAGTGCAACAACCAAGCAGGAATTGCAGGATAATTTGACTTCACATAATGAAACAAATCTCTTTCCACACTATTGTGCCTTCACTGTTAATAGAGTTAAGTAACAAAAGTTACTTTTTTTATCATATTCCCTCCGTTCCAAAATTAAGGTTAAGGAGAAAAGCATTTCTAAAATTATTTTTCTATACTATTGGGCATTTCTAGATTGTTTGGTAGAGATTAAATTGGGAGAAAAGACTTTGATACCTCTCAATAAATGAGTGAGGGTGGTTGGGGGTAAAATATGAAGAAATTTAAATGAAAAATGATTGATGAGATAAATAGTATTGAGAATGGTGATAAAAATACTTATATTGTGAAACAAGATCTAAATCTTAAAAATCCTAATATTTTAGAACAGAGGTAGTAATACACCCGTAAGTTAAATAATTAAAAAGTTCAGTACAACATAATAAATTAATATAAAACAAAGCGAGGTGGAAAGAAATAATAAACAACTTTTTTTAGAATTGTGAGATATTTGATTGTTTAAAATTAAATAGATGATACAGAGTATATAGCATAACACTTTATTTAACTTTCCAAAAAAGCAGGGCAACAAATAGCTCTATCTCTACATCTACCAAAAAAAATGAAATGGCATATATAGTATCAACAGAAATACCAGGGTAAAAAATTCTGTACTTCTAGAATTTAAGTCACAGCCCCACAGGCAATAGATGCTTTTTACAGGAGGAAACACCATAAAATAACAGCAATGTTGGGGAAAAAAAACTCAATACATACCTGAAGTAATATGACTCCATAGATGAAATCTGAAAGGTGATCCCATGCCAAGCACAGGACTGCCTGCACTGTTCTGCCTAAAAAGTGGCAGATAAGACTTGCGGAATGATCTTGGGATTGAATTGCTGACACACAATATGGCACATACGATTAACACAATTGAAATCAGAAACAGCGCGATAAGAATATTTGGATTTATCTCCTGGTGTAGTATTCTGTATCCTTGAATATCAATTCGTGTAGACAATGCCTGCCCAGACTCTAACAAAGCAACCCCAAGAGTCCAAGTTATACTACCAGAGTCAATTATCACCTGATCATCTTTGATCTGAAGCCCCTCTCTCAGAAGTGCTGTAATATAAGGAGCCCTGAAACAATACTGTTCTATAAAAGGTTGAGCTGGAACACTACTCCTTGCAACCTTCCATTGTTTTTCACAAAATTCCTGGCCTCTTTTTAGAACATCAATGAGAGTGGCATCGTCAGTCAGATTGAAAAATTTAAAAACCACATAGAAACCAGACATAGCATAAAACTGCCCATGTGGTTGAGGAAAGGTACTAGGAAGAGCACAAGGTTTAATGTTGCAGTCAACTGAGCTTGCATTGGACCACTCAGAAAGATTAACTGTTAATTTTGCAAGGGCACTACATTCATTCCATTGAGGCATCCCAATCAGTTCAACTGCCATTCCCTGCTTCTCTTTGCCTGTTGTCTTTCCTCCAACACTGGGCCTTCCATCTAGTTTGAGCGGGTGGCAATAAGAACAAATGTAATCCTCTTTGTATCCTGTTTGTAGGCAAGGATGCTTAACCTGAACTTTTCCATTACCAGCTGCCCCTCCTAACTTCTTCACAAGATGTGCCACAGATTTGCCAAATGCATCATTTAACCCATAACCAGACAGAGAATATGCACTAAGTTGATGACTGACAAAACCAATCCTTAGATTCATACTTGTTTCATCCTGAATGGAATTGTCAGTCTCAAATGTCACCTGTAATGATGATCCACCTAAATCAAGTGAACCATATGTCATTTTAGAAGACGAGGTGCCAAGCATATTCAAGTGATGGTTAAGAGCTATCCATCCATAATAAGCTTCATCCATGCCGCTGATAATCTTGACTCTGTCTCTAGAACACAGAAACGATGAATTCTTCAGAATATCCCAAGCCTTGTCCAGAAGCCACTCAGAGTCTGCACTCGGTAGCTTGCGGACACCAGCTGTGGCATATAGAATAGCAGGCGTGTGTTTGTGTGCACGTCTAGGAATCAACTTCTCAGCCATTCGAAGGAGGGGCTCCATTGTCATCTTTAATCCAGTTTCATTGTGAACAAGTTTGTTCAACCCAGGTTCAGTCTCCATTCGCTGATAGGCTCGCCCAGTTAATTTACCAGATTTTTTCTTAGGATCATTTCCTAAGGGTTTCAAAGCAATAGGAAATGTGTTTACATCATCATGGTTAACAGACCACTCGTAAACATACACTCTTGTCCCGGTGCTTCCACAATCAAGAATAACATAGTATTCAGGGCTTCCTTCTGAGAGAAAGACATGGAAGTATCTCAAAGAAGCATATATAAATAACACCAAAAGGAACAGAGTAATAGCACAACCAGCCGCTCTCATGCATTTCCTTCGATTTGTTGGTGATGAGGGTGGTGTTTTCTCTTTTGAAAAGCTTGCAACAACACCATCTCTTTGAAGTGTGTGGATAGGTTTTGCACGCCCTGAGACCAAATCACTACCAGTGCTAGAGCCCCTTTCGAAATCATCAATTCTTGAGAAGGTAGGAAAATCTTGAAGTGAAGAAGAAAGCCGCATAGTTGCTTCTTTGTGGTCAGGGTGGCAATTATTATAAGATCTCACTGTTAATGGGAAATAAGCAGTGGGGATCTTGGCAAACAGAAGTCATAAGTATGTAGCATAAATAACGAGAGTAAATTAATTCAATAGCACCTTTGCACAGCCTCTGCCTGCAAAAGATTCCACAATTAGAATATACTAACGTGGTAAACCACATATGGATAAATCTAAAATTTGAAAGATGGTCGGCATTGACTAACAACATTTTCGTTATCAGGCAGCACATAACTATACAACACTCAGGTTGAAGATATTAGATACATCCTAAACTTGGGAAATATTAGCAGTCTATGAATATCACTAATATCTGCAACCAGGTTCCCTAAATCCTAATACTAACTCTGTGCCCCGCGTTACACTGCTAGCATCCATATGCATCGTCCAAACCGATACTACAACAGATCAGCACCGACGAACTCCCAGCTACACACTACCGCCCATAGGCGAACTCAAGGATCGCAACGCGCCCCAAGACGCCATCTTTCTCTCGATTCCGGCACCCAGAATAGCGGTCACCAAACCGCCCGATCCCAACCACTGACCTCCGAACGAACTACTCCCCGTACTAAGATCTAATCACAGCGCGCAACACGCTACCACAGAAACCAAGCACCCGGCTACCGGATTGGATCTGGAGGGGGGGGGGGGGCACCGAAAAGTCCCGTGATGACTTACCCGTCGCGGCGGGCCGGTCTAGGCCTCGATCGCCGCCCGCCTCCGGCGGGGCCAGCGGCGCGTGGAGGGGCAGGTGGAGCACCAGCGCGGCGCGGCAGAACAGTTGGCCCGAGGCGGCGATGTGAGCGGGCGGAGCGGGGCGGTGGAGGGACGCAAAGGCGAGGCGGGGTTGGGGGCGAGGGGCGGTGACTGCGCGGCGCTGTGCCCGCAACGGTGGCTGCGTCGGAAGTGGGCAAGGCGAAATGTGGGGGATGATGGGTCATGGGTGCGACTTGTCGAAGGCTCGTGGCAGCACGCCGCAGCAGCCGATGACGATGAGCTCAAGCAGCCGCAGCGACGATGGCTCGGATGCCACCGGCCCACGTGACGACGGACCGCATCCGAGGGAAGAAGAAAGAAAAAGGGCCCTTCTCCATCGCAGCAGCCCATACGAGCCCTCGCTGGTTGGGCCGACGACGCCAAGGGGCGCAAGGCCCACAACGCCGTGGCGGCGGTCAGCACTCAGCACAGCCATGAGAGGCCGTCAAATCAAGCCGTAAAAAACCTGGAAATCCAAAAGCTCACAGTTAGGGACAAAAGTCCGTTGGAAACGGTCAGGAAAAATGCTCAAATCCATTTTTGTTATTATATTGTTTTTCTTAAAAAGGAAATCAGAACGGAAGAACCGGAAAACACGGTGGAAATAGAGACTTAGAAATAGCTTATCACAAAGACATGTTTACATTATAAATTAATTAACTATTAATATATATTTAAAGCAGTAAGTTACTAATTTGAATATTTTATAATGATATTATAGCATCAATACTGACAGGTTGTGGTTAATTTCTTTTTTATTCTGATAGGTTGCGTTAATTTCTTCAAAAATTCTGAATGAAAAAATGGTACACAATTAAAACGGTACAAAATTACTCTTTACTATTTCGTTCCATTTCTGAATAATATGAAATCAAACTAAAACGATCGGTACAAAACAGAACCCAATACAGTCAATAAATTCCGTACCCTTTTACCCCTGCTCACCGGACACTCTACCGATTCCAAACGACCTCCGGTGGTTGGTTGACGCGGCGCTCTTCACCACGTGCACGCGATGTTGTTGCTCAGCGCCTAAGAAAACCATTCGATTCGATCGAGGAAACGTGCGATGACTTGGAACGGAGAAAGGATGCAAGTCAATCGCGCCCAACGGAGAGAGGATGCAAGTCAATGCGGGGAACTGAGTTAACGAATGCCGTGCTTCGTTCGGCTTTGCACGAAGCGGCTAGCTCAAGTGTCTCGGTTAGCTGTATCGGTTGCCACTGCAAGAGATTAAATTGCCTCTCGGACTTTTCAAGGGGAGCAAGACGGTCGGTATAGTTGGCATGTCACGTGCTTCGTTGCCGATCGTCGATGGTCTCCCTTCTCGACGAAGCAGTATTAGGCGTAAGGGTTCACAATCTCGGGCCGAAAACCGCCAATTATTGGCAATTGTCGGTCCTATCGGCCCCTCGGATAGAACGTGTTAGCTCTCGGTCCGATATTAGGGTGGTCCCAACTTAATTTTGATCAAATTTGGTACAGTGTGCGTTCTTTACTACATTTTCATTTACGTTTCACGTATGTGTCAGTATAATATGAATCTTGTAGCATTTTCAACAATTTTTTTTGACGAATTTTAGTTTTTTTTAAAAATGAAAATTTTGACGAAATATCAACTTTCAACCAAAATTCAAGTTTGAAATTCAGACCAATTCGTCTGACTTCTAGCGCGAAATAAACTGATTTTCGGTGACTTTTGTTCTATCAGAGGTGGCCAAAACGATAGTGTTAACCTGTTCATGGGCGGGATACTTGCAACTGGGCTATGAGTTCTGAGGTTTGTTTCCTTACTAACAGGTAAGACTACTGCTCTTGAATGGTAACCGAGATTGCTTAGTAGTTTGTATGGTAACCCTGCAAAGGAAAGTTCAGTTTCAGCGCAGACAATAGGAAGATTACTCCGGCCTTGCTGGATTGCACTTACAAGTTAAAATGCAGTCATAGGTAAGGTTCAGAAATATCCATGTGATAAAACTTGGACAAGAAATTTCAATTCCACATCATCAAACAGCATAGTTCTAACACAGTTTACACACAAATGCTTAATTGAATTGGCAAGTAGAGAACCAAACATAGTACATGGCAGTAATAGTACATACGGAAGGAAGGATCAGGCCTAATACTTGCTAATCCTTCCAACAACTTATACAATCAAACAGAACAACTTAAAAACTTATACAGCAAGCATCAAACGCTACAGGCTTAAAAACGTTAACAACTTCCTGAACCTGAAAGGCTAAGACGACTTATTCAACCACACGAAATCAACGAGAAGATCACATCAAGAGCTAGAAGTATGGATGGACTAGTGCTTACTCTAATATGGCAACTAATCCAACCAAAACAGGGGCGAGAAAGAGATCAGAAAGAGAATAACTGATTAAGAGCTTCGTAATTATTTTAATTTGCTCCTGCTTATTTCTGCTGCGAGCATAAAAGGAGCCCAAATTAGCAGCAGAATGGGAGCGAGCACGACGGGCTGATGCAATAGACCGATGGCTTCAGGTTCTAGTTCCTCACGGATGTCGTTCAATTGTCGGTGTCGTCGGAGACGGGAACGCCGCCGCCGTCTCCAGCGCCGCCGTTCCTTTCGGAGCGGCCGTGCCCCGCGATGACGCCGGCGACCGCGGCGACGAAGTCCTTGATGATCTGCTCCTTGATCTGGCCCCTGCGCGGAGGCGGGAGCAGCGCCCGCAGCGCCCTGCTGCCGCCGCCGCGCTCTCCCGCCGCGGGAGACATGGCAGGATCCTGAGCCTGGTAGCTCTCGGTGGCCATCGGCGCCGGCGAGCTGGTCGGTGGTGGGAGTCTGGGAGACTGGGAGGGGAGAGAGAGAGAGCAGCTGTGAATGACGACTGTTTTGCTCGGCGACGGCTAGGACGGCACTCCACAAATAAGCTCTAGTCGAGCCCTGCGAGAGAGATTGGTGGGCCCCAAAGTGTGCGTGGGCCCGATCGCGGGCTGCGACTTTCAGGAGCATGCCACGTGTCGATGACAAGTGGGGACGACTGGATTTTTCGGGCCGAAAGTGCGCGTGGGGCCCCATCAGCGTGCCGATCTCAGCGACGTGTCGGTGACAAGTGGGGACGTCCGGATCATCCGGGCCCACTGCCGGCGAGTAAGTCTGTCAGTGACACAGTAAGATGCACGGATATTCAAACTTGGTCGGTCCGTGGGTCCCACCGCCGCCGTTTTCCACGAGGGCTATTCCACGCAATCACGGGTTTGGCGGGCTCTGCCTTGGAGAGCAAGGTGATGCAGCTAGTGTGTATGATGGAAACCTCTCCATTAGCCGCGCTAATCATGCCGATATCACCACATCGAAACGCAGTTAGAAAAGAGACGAGGACGAGGGGCAGTGCACGCCTGGATGGACTGGAGTGCTCCTTCCAGTGTTAGTTTATTCGATCCAGTGAACCGGTACGTGCGCGGTTCAGTGATCGGTATCATCAAGGTTGCTGCTTTTGCTTGCTTTCTCTTGCCACCAATGCTTATGCGCCTAATGGCGAACGCCGCGATGTGGGTAAGCATGAGGACACGAAGGTCAAGCAAGTGGTGCATTGGGAGGGAAGATGCTTTCACATTCTCGTATTTGTCTCAACACTTTTGTCTCAAACATTTTTCTGAATTCGATCTGAAGTTGGTAGCTGGCTACGGCTTGTTCGTGTGTGTTTCCTTATTAGCGAACAAACTTGGGAGGCAATCCTGGCCGTTGAGGCATCACGTTTGCGACGGAAGCGTACGTGGTTCGCGTGACCTCATCAGGAGCACGTCACCACAAGCTGCGTGCACTCGCAGGTGTGCCGAGTGCGCTGTTTGGCAGCGCGGGTTAAGCGGGGTTTGTTCGAGCACGCGGCCGAATTAATTCACGGCCCACACAGATATGGGCCTAGCTTTTTCGGTCCAGCGGAGAGGAAGGCTTGGAAAATTGCGGTTTGGGATCAGCTCCCAGAACAACCCAAATTGTTTTTATGCGTCTGCTTTCAAATAACTAGTAATATTGGCTTTGTTGTTTCACATTTGATCACTAATTACTCTTAAATAATTATATTATGATTAATAAAATTTTAATGCTTATACTTAGAATGCTATACCTTTTTAAATATGGTATCTTTTTAGTATTTACAAATTTTTACTATAAAAGAGTGGTTAAAGTGTGAGAGAATATTGTTGAGTGTCGATTATTTTAAAACATGGAGTATCATCTTTCTCTGATTTTCACGTTCTGTTTCACATAATCTTATTCTTGTGTTCTTTTTTCGAGGGATAGAATGATGAATTTGAGCTTTAAAACGGTGTGATTTTTTTTAAAAAAACTATATATATACATGTTTTTTTTAAAAAAACTGTTTTAAATCTATTTTTCAACTTTCTAATATTTGGAAAAATTTCAACTACCACTTCATCTCCAAACTTTACAATACCATTCATATAATCACTTAAAATAATTATATTGAATCAATTTGATCATGTAACATACATGTACATATAAATCTTCGTTTAAATTATTCTTTTTATAACCTGCTCTCAGTTACAAACAACTATCAAGTATGACATCAATGTATAATAGTATAAATTAATGACCTCCATTTGAAGATATATAAATATGTTATATTAGTTATTTAAAGCTGCTTGTTTAAGCTTTGAAATACATACAAATACCTTGGAGGTAATACGGATGTTATGCAAAATTTAGACGTTGAATATTTGGTTTTAAAGTTTAGGGTATTAGACAAATTTTTATTAAAGTTAGAGGATGTTTGGACTTTTTCCTATAATATTTAGTTAATTCATTTATACCTTTAAATAATTAACACAAATCATTCAGCTAAATAAGGCCAAAGTGACGAAACCTTTATCTCATCCATGCATGCACTCATTTCAGTCTGGCAGATCGAACCGAGCCATCTTGAAAAATTAAATTGAGCTCAAAAAAAAAAAGAATAGTAGAGATTTGTGTCCACAATATACTTGCTGGCCCCTTGACCCCCGAGCAAAAAAAAAAAAAAATCCCCGTGCGCCCACCATCTAATAACTGTTGCAGCAAAGAATCAACTAGTATTCCATTCACATTTTGTCTTGCGTAACGTTGTATGGTTGTATCAGCGTCCCTGTCATACTATCCTAAGTCGGGACCAAGTCCTTACTACCTACCTGCATTTCACTGGTACTTCTTATTGACTGCTTCTGTAGCTGTGCTAAAAAATTCCCTAGCTATCTCATTATAATCCGACCTCAGTAGGAGCGAATACAAGCTTAGGGCAGCTAGGGGTCCTAGGCTGTTTCCTAAATTCCTATTAGATTATCTCAAAATTCAGTGAAAATTTAAAAAGAATGCGATGTATAAGCAAGTTCAGCCCTACTCTTGGAGACTTCTTGGCAACGTCCCTGGTTACCCCAGGATGATGTCCTCCACATGACAGCTGTCATCCACAGTGTTTCTATGTAGTAGATATGTATTTATTATCTTCTTTTTAGCTTATGGATTATGGGTTATTATGGACCGACTTTTTCAACTGCTAAATAATAGTACATTTTTTAAAACTTTCTTCTCAGCTTTTCTTAATTTTCTTAAAATCAACATTTCAACTTTATAACAATTAATTAATTAATTAATGTTCTTAAATAACTACTCGGTTTCATCATCCATCAGTTTATAAAGGGCCATTCCTCAGTCATGCGCCAAAAAAGCAAGGTGGCTGATACATGATGACTCGCTGTCGAATATATATTTACGCCTTTGCAGTGTACGTTAGATGGACGTAGATGCCACTGTGACACAAGTTTCAGATATCAAAGTCGCGCTTTTTTCTCACCGTGGAAAGATACATTTGCAGAATTGCATAGCGGGATTTATATCTTTTTCAGAAGATGAGCAGAGAGAGTTTGAAAGAAGAGTAGTTTTTAAGAGCATATCATGTAACTTCTAGGTTTATACATCGAACTTGGCAGATGGATCCCTTTCTTCCTTGCCTTCATTCAGGGTAAAGAAAATGAAAAAAAGGGAAAAAAAAACTCTGAGACAAACAACCGAACAAGACGGAGAAAATACGAGGGCACCATGCATATTTATATGCATATGTTTGAACACAGTATACCATATACAACCACTAGCATCAGAAGACACATATGCAAGAACGTCTAGTTATTGTAGCTTGCTTTTCACCTGAAGCTGTTGCGATCTGCAGCCTGGCTTGAGTTTGCGTCATCAGCAGCAGAGTTGCCCGCCGCCGCCATGAGGTTGCTGATGCTCCTCACTATCCTGAGCTTGACCTGGCCCCTCTTCAGCGGCGGCCTCTTCTCCTTCGCCATGTTGACTCTGCCGCTCAAGTACGGGTAGTAGCTGCACTCCATCACCTGCAACTTAACACTCTTTCTAGCTGCTTCTTACCTCTGTCACTGTAGGGGTGTGTGTTTGTGTGCGCGCGCGCGCGAGAGAGAGTGATTGCTTCGTTCTGTTGGGGATGAGAAGATACGAGGTATTTATAGGCAAATAAACGGCGACCTCTCTCCCTCTCCCTGCCTGCAGGGTCATGCCACCTCGTGTGAAGGCACGCGATCATAAGTGACCAAGGGAACTTATGCCTTAACATGAGGGCGATGTGGACGTCAGAATCAGTGACTGGCAACGTTGAAGCTAGCAGAGCACGGTTAGACGCACGAGGGTCAGATTAATTGGCTAGTCAGCACGAGTCCACTGCTCAAGCTCACGCAAGAGCTCAGGACTTCCTATTCTATTGTGTTATAAATATTTAATGTTTAAAATAAGATTTAATTAATTTTTTAAATTTTTACTATTAATTTTATATTTAAATAAATGTATAAAATCTAATAAATTTATCCTATTATGATATTAATTTTATGTGCAAAATCTACCCATACTATTTTTTATTTTTAGTATTTGAGAATTTATTAATGTTTTTATAGAGATTTCCTACCATCTTTCTAAATTTGACCAATTTTGCCTTGCGGCTTTTGTCATTTTCTTTCGATTACTGGGATCATGTACCTTTATTTCATGCATTCACCTAACTAGCTCAAGGTCGCAGATCACTGGAGTTGCCAACTTAAGCAGATTTCCAGCTAAGTGAATTATAATTACCCTCTCGCTTTCTTACTGAACTGTCAGATGAATGTGCGCATAGTCAGCTTAGCTATGGTTGTAGATAACTACAAGCATTTCGTGTAGCTTTGCACTGGACCTCAGAGAAAAAGAAAACGTACTCGCTATATCTTTGCACTCCTATCACAACTTTATACGCTACTACTCCATGCTTTTTTTTACACTTTACCGCAACTCGATCGATGCAGCGGCAAAAGGAAACCTTACCGTTCAAGTTGTACACTGTGTACACATAAGCGGAATATTTACGATATCCAAATGGATCAGGTTCTGATGCCAAAGTAGCAAAAAGAGTCAGATATATACCTGAGCTTTAACGTTTTCTGACGCATCTGAAAGATATTTAAAAATCTCTACACAGTGGGATACAGATGCGTCAGAAAAAAAATCTAGAAAATCTGATCGATTTCCAATTTCTAATACAGCACACCATGATAGAATCACGTATCCCAGATATATATGTTACATACATATTTCCTATTCAAAAAATTTTGGATGGACATTAATTAGTAACAGACTACTGCATGATGAAGCAAACCCAAAACCAATCAGTATAAGTTGTTTTGTTCTCTTCTGAACGTGTGACCTGCTTTGCCTTGAACCACCGACACTAGTCGTTAATTACCAGCTTGAGCTGGCAGTACCTCTTCAGAGTTCAGAGGAGTCCTTCCATCCCTTGTGCTGTAGCTACTGCTGCATATGCAGTGCTGCGTCAGTACTGGTCACTCCCTCTTGTTGAACGTTTCTACGATCTTTACTTAATTAATTTGGTCTGCATTTTGATGTGTCTGTCTGAAAGCTGCTTGCTTTACTTGATGAGTACATAGGCGAGAAAGCTAGCGCATACAGATTTTGTTGTTATGTCGTACACTGCATTGCGTGATGCAGAGGATGTGTGATCTTTTCTAGATGCGTCAATCAGTTGACTGTTTCTGATCCATGATGTTTCTGGACTGACCTGAAGTCAGTGAGAGCATCCACCACGCGTGATATCTCATGTGTATTAAGCTAGAGCTCATGCAGCAAGAATAAGGCTGTGGAGAGATTTATATAATAAATAGGAAATATTTCAACACAGTCATAAGACCCATAGTCATCAAAATCATCAAAATACATAGAAAAGTAACATGTTATAGCATATGGTAGATCTAACATTTATGGATCGAGGGGATGGCTACATCGTGAGCCTTGGATCCGGTACTAGCTTTATAGTGACGATAATTTTGTTGTGTTGAAATTGAGAGAATAACGTATGAAAAAAATACAGTAAAAATAGAGTCTAAAAGTGTCGGACATTGAAAATAAGAAAAATGGTTGGAAAATTGAGATGACGGTTACTGAAAGTACAGCTTCGGACATTGAGAGTAAGAAAAATGGTTAGAAAATTGAGATGACAATATTTAGTAAAGCTTATTTTTATCTTCTTGGATGAAGAGTTTAAAGAGTTCAATATAGGTTGAGAGGAGTCATCTATGGGAAAAGTTGGTAGCACAGTTTGTAACATTAGAATGTTGTGTTCATTGTTGTGTTGCATATATGAACGAAACGGTGGTCAATGACTCAAAAAGCTAGAAGGCTAGTATAGTAGTACCTGTAGGTAACGTTGTAATAATTTGCTATCCTGGTGCTTATGACCTGGTGCCTGCAGAGTAACAGTGTATGGAACCTTCACTACAGTGTAAATATTCTTTTAGTGTCCCTGCTAGTTTACACATTACAAATGCTCTAATAAATACTATAATTCGTTCAAATAGCCTGGGATTTATGCCCACGGAGGGTCCTAGTTCATTGTATTTGATGACAAAAGTGCACGTGCAGATCAGAAAGAATGGACCAAAGACCAACGATGGGTCGATGACCAGTCCGACGCTTGAACAACAGGAAATTGGACTTCACAGCAACGGGAATTAAATGCTTGATTGGTTGAGCCAAGCTATAACTAATAAGCTACAGAAAAGATGGGTCGATGACCAGTCCGACGCTTGAACAACAGGAAATTGGACTTTACAGCAACGGGAATTAAATTCTTGATTGGTTTAGCCAAGCTATAACTAATAAGCTATAGAAAAATAAATAAATAAATAAACAAAAATGATTTTAAGATAAAACTTATATACTTCTACTCTTAACTAATGCCAAAACATAAAAAAATTAAAACACATCTAGATTATTTTAGAATTAAGTTTTAAAATTTAAATTTGCGCTACACTTGATTAGCTAACGAGTAGTTAGACATTTTGAGTAGTAGCCGGGAAAATTTAGAGAAACCAGGATCCTGTTTTATAGTTACTAGTCCAGTTTCCGATTCTGTAGTTACTGAGTTGCGCAATGTGAGATGGCAATCTAGATTATTTGGAGGAATTGGAGATTATGGAGTAGGTGTAGCCCTAGAAGCTTTCCCAAAACAGGGGCTAAATTAAACAAGTTAGGCCCTTGTTTCAATGCATGGTCTCTTCACATCGGCCACATACGTGGTAGACTGGTGTTTTGGCCTATCCAAACAAGGCCTTACGCTGTCAGCACCAAAGGCTCGGGTTCTATTTCGGAGTGTTAAGAGATTCTAGGAAACAATTGGTATGTACTGTATCTAGCTCGTGAGATTGAATAAGCTAGGGTATCAGGCTACGAGCTCGATTAGTTTAACAATCTAGAGAGAAAATCTTGACTGTTAAAGAAAGCTGGATATTCTTAAGAGTAGTTGCACTGCACCTCCAGCATCGCTGAGTAGAGAATTTGCCACAAATGGTCACATATGAACTAACCAGGACCACTCTGTTATCATATCATCGTCAGTGATGTTACATGGTGTCGCAAAAAAAAGTTATCTTACTTGACGCCTCCCTAATTAACAATCAGAGATGCATTGGTTACAAATTAAACTGGGCTGCTGGTGCATGCATAAGAAATCAAAGAAGGGTTCTGAAGCAAAGACGGCTATAGTAACAACTGAAGTCGATATCTGCAAACACACCATACTCTCATCACCTAAGCCTGAAGCAGCCGTGAGCTTTTGCTGCAGCCTGACCCTCCTCTGAACCTGCGATCTGCCTGTCGCCGTCGCCGCCTTGATCCACGTCGCCGCCCGGCACCATGAAGTTGCTCAAGGTCCTGGAGATCTGCCGCTTGAGCTGACCACTCTTCAGTGGCGGCCTCTTCTCCTTCATGCTGTTGCTGTACTGGTAGTAGCACTCCACCATGGTCTCTTCCTGTCTTAAGAAGTTAAGAGTTCTTTTTTTCTTTCAAAAACTCCCTCTTAATTATGATTTGCTCTGCTATATGTTCTTTGTGATGGAAAGTAGGAGAGAATTTATAGGTGAAGACTCTTGTTCAAGTTTCACTAGCCTGCAGGTTTGATGTATGCTGTTAATTTTTTCTTGTTTTTTTCTTTGCAGGAATAAATTGAATGCTTTAAGGTCAAGACTTAAAAGACCGGGTCCCATGATGTTTATGGTGTGAAACCTGGGAATTTTATGCCCATAAAACACACAGCTGTAATGAGTTTGGTAACTAATACGAGCATCATTAGCTAGAGGCAAGTTGGGCGTGTCGATCAGGGAGTGTGTATCCCTGAAGCATTCATGGGCCAATCACCCAGAAAATGCAAAAGTGAAAACTATAACATTACAGTGTGCTAGATGTAGATATGCTGTGGTATCTCTCTTATTAGAGAGGGCAGTGCTTCCTTTTGTTAGTTACTGAGAATGTCTTTTCAACCATACTAAAATGCTGGAATACATATCATTCCCAAAGTATAACAAAGATACTAATTAATTAGGCCGGTACTTCCTCCGTCCCTAAACAAGAGCTTTTCTAGCCAAAAACACAAATTACTATAAAACATAAATGATCTATATGCCCTCAATTAAAGGAGTGAAGGTTAAAAGTGAGAAGATAATTGAGGATAAGGTGAAAAGAAATTTGAATGAAAATTGATTGATGGAATACTCTACAAGAAAATTTTAACCAAAAATAAAATATGAGCTCAGCACTAGACACATTAGCGGTGAGGTCCAATGGGTCTGCATCAACCGTGTTAGTGTTGACCCATCTGCCAAC
This sequence comes from Oryza coarctata, assembly GCA_030770085.1. Lineage (NCBI taxonomy): Eukaryota > Viridiplantae > Streptophyta > Magnoliopsida > Poales > Poaceae > Oryza > Oryza coarctata. The sequence continues at coordinate 17,056,870 of CM061471.1, forward strand.
GTGGTGCAGACGCCAATCCCCTTGCCAATATGGCAGGGGCTCAACGCCAAGGCGGTTGGCTCTAGCACCCAACCTCAGCAATATTGATGGAAGTTTAGTGTAGAAATATGTACAGTGACTATAATCTCGAGTGTATACAAGAGGGGTTGAGTCTATATATATATATACAACCTAGGTCAGTGTTCTGCTTAACACCCCTCATAGTCATAGCGGGAGGGGAACGGATACAGAGACTGGACCGAAAACTGGTGAACAAAGACGTAGACAGGCCTTTGGTCATTATATCGGCAAACTGATGTGCCGATGGTACATGGAGCACCTGAACCTGTTCTAATACAACCTTGTTATGGACAAAATGGATATCTATCTTGATGTGCTTAGTGTGTCGATAATGCCGGGTTGGCGGTCATGTAGATGGCACTGACATTGTCGCAGTAGACGACGGTCGTGGTGGAGAGAGGTGCACGGAGCTCCTGGAGAAGCTGGCGAAGTTAGCAACACTCGGCGACGACGTGGATGACAGCGCGGTACTCGGCTTCGGCGCTAGACCGGGACACTGTAGTCTGGCGTTTTGAGAACCAGGATACAAGAGTGTCACCGAGGAAAATGCAGTAGCCAGACGTAGAGCGTCGAGAGTCGGGGCAGCCTGCCCAGTCTGCATTGGAGTACGCGGTGAGGGAGTTGATGGGGCTGGAGCTGAGATGCAGCCCGCTGGAGAGGGTGCCCTTCACGTAGCGTAGGATTCGCCTGAGTAGTGCGAGGTGAGGTTCGTGCAGAGTGTGCATGAAGAGGCACACTTACTGGACAGCGTACGTGAGGTCGGGCCGGGTGGGGGTGAGGTATTGGAGAGCCCCGGCAAGACTCCGATAGTGAGAGGGATCGGCAACGAGTGCGCCATCGGCAGCGAAGAGTTTGACTCGAGTGTCGACTGGGGTGGCCGTGGGGTGACAATCGGCCATGCCCGCACGCTGGAGGAGGTCGATGGCGTACTGGTGCTAGGAAAGAAAGAGCCCGTGAGAGGAACGGGTGACAGAGATGCCAAGAAAATGATGAAGAGGACCAAGATCGGTCATGGCGAACTCAGAATGGAGTCGGGCCATGATCTGGTCGAGGAGAGATGTCAAAGACGCTATAAAAACAATGTTGTCGACATATAGAAGTAGATAGGCAGTAGTGGAGCCGATATGAAAGGTAAACAAGGAACTATCGGACGCAGAGACCACGAAGCCGATGTGTCGAAAATAGGCATCAAAGCACTGGTACCAGGCATGAGGGGCTTGTTTGAGGCCATAGAGAGAACGTTGAAGAAGGCAGGCATCATCGGGACGAGAAGGGTTGACGAAGCCTGGGGGTTGCTGGCAGTAGACTATTTCCGTTAGATGGCCGTGAAGAAAGGCATTCTTCACGTCAAGCTGATGGATCGGCCAGGAATGCGAGGCAGCCAAAGTGAGGATGACCCGGAAGGTCTCGTCGTAATCGACACCGGGTCATTGGGAGAAATCCCGGACTACCCAGCGAGCCTTGTGACGAGCAAGAGAGCCATCGGCGTGGAATTTGTGTTTAAAAATCCACTTACTGGTCACAATGTTGGCGCCGGGAGGACGGGGGACGAGGCGCCAGGTCTCGTTGTCCATTAGAGCCTTGTACTCGTCGGCCATGGTCGTGCGCCACCGAGGGTCGGCCAGGGCGGAGCGAGATATCGCCGGGATAGGCGAGATAGAGCTGTGGACAGCGAAGAGCCCGTAGTGCTTGGTGGGGTGGAGAGACCCGGTTTGAGAACGGGTGACCATATGAGAGGTGGAGGGAACTGGAGCCGATGGGGGTGCGGGATTAATGGGAAGAACTGGTTGGGTGGGGGCGTCATCGACTCTGGATCGGCGACTGTGGGTGAGAGAAAAAAGAGGAAACTAGATCGGCCTGAGCCGATGGAGTCGGGTAGGCTGAGTGGTCCGATCGGTCCGATAGAGATGGAGCAGCCGATGGGGTGTTGGGAGCCGATGGAAGCTGAGGAGCCGATGGAAGTGGGGTGTCCGATGGAAAAGGAACGGTATCGTCTGAAGCTGATGAGAGAGGTAGGGTCGATGGGGGTTCGATGGTTGGGACATCGGATCGAATAGTGGTGGGATAGGTGAAAGGTAAGTTCTCAGTAGCGGCCGATGATGGGGCCAATAGAGGGGACAGTGGAGGAGACCTGGTCGGCACGGTGTTGGTGAGGAGAAAGTTGAGATCACTAGAGGAGGACCTCGAATGAAGTAGACCGAAGGGAAAGCATGTCTCGTCAAAAATAACATGACGAGAGGCGATGATCCGTCGGGTGAAAAGGTCAAGACATCGGTATCTCTTGTGAGAGGAGGTATAGCCGAGGAGAATGCAGGCGGTGGAGCGAGGAGTGAGTTTGTGGGAAGCTGTGGCGGTGAGGTTTGGGTAGCAGAGGCACCTGAAAATGCGAAGGTGGGAGTAGTTGGGCGCCGTGCGGTAGAGAAGGGCATAGGGAATGTTGTTTTGAACGGAGGAGTATGGGCGCCGATTGAGAAGATACGTCGCAGTAGCTAGAGCTTTTGCCCAATAAGTGACAGGTAAGTGGGCGTGAAGTAGCATAGTGCGACCGATGTTGTTGAGGGTGCGAAGGAGGTGCTCGGCTTTGCCGTTCTGAGGAGAGGTGTATGGGCAGGAGAGCTATAGATGGATGCCCTGCGAGGTGAGGAAGTTTGTAATGGTACGGTTAACGAATTCCGTACCGTTATCAGCTTGTAGAGCCTTGATGGGGAGGTTGAATTGAGTGGACACGTATGTGACGAAGTGAGTGAGGTGAGAGACGACCTCAAATTTGCTGATGAGCGGAAAGGTCTAGCAATAGTGTGTGTAATCGTCAAGTATAGCGAGGTAATACTAATTACCAGAGACACTTTTACTGGAGATGTCCATACATCACAATGTATAAGTTCAAACGGGCGCGAGATACAAGAGAGAGAACTAGAAAAGGACAGACACACATGTTTGCCAAGTTGACATGAGTGGCAAACTACGGAGCTGCTGTGGGTACATCGGATGGAGGCGCTGTGACTGAGGGTGGCGACAGCATCGGGGCCGTGGTGGTCAAGACGAAGATGCCAAAGGTTGGTGGAGAGGGCGACACTGGCATGTGGAGTGGACGGCGCAGCAGAAATAGTGTAGAGGTCTCTGCCACTATTGCAGTGAAGGATTTGTCGCCAGGTTGGGATATCTTTCATAGAGAAACCAGACGCATCAAATTTGATGGAGCAGTTGTTGTCTCTTGTGAATTGGCAAACATATATAAGATTATGAATAAGAGAAGGTATGATAAGAACATTACGAAGGGGGAGGTTAGTGGTGGTTGTAGACAGAGAGGAGTCACCTCGGTATTGGACAAGAAGAGAGTGGCCATTACCGATGGTGACAAAGGGGGAGGAAGAGGGGTGACAAGAACGAAGTATACCGGCTAATGGCGCCATGTGTGAGGACGCCCCAGAGTCCAGCACTCAAGGGTGTTGTGGTTAGAGCGTTATTTGGTTGAGGGCAGCGACGAGGCTAGCCTGGTTCCAGGAGTGAACCGACTGGGTGGGTGGGGTCGGTAGCATCGGCTGAGGTGGTAGAATGGGAGTCGATACCAAGTGAGCTTGGGGATGGGCGCCGAGAACTCCGGATTGCCAGCCGATAGGGCTGCGTGGCTGGGGCTAGGGTGCCCAAGGGTTGTAGCAGAGCCACGGAACCATGGGACCGATAGGTTGGGTAGGGAACAAGGCAGGTCGTGATTGCATCGGACCCTGCCAGTTCCTACCTTTGCCTTTGCCCTTGCCTTTCTCGGTGCGGGCTGTGTTGTCATGGCTAGAGCCATGGCCACTAGAGCCGCGGGAGAAAGTGGCAGCGCAAGATGCTCGGCGGCCATTATCGGTTGTGACAAGGAGAGTGGTGTGGGCCACTGTCTTCTCATCGTTGGCCAGACGGAGTTCTTTAAGAACTAACATGTCATGGGCCCGGGCAAACGATAGAAGAGGTATGACATTGGCAATGTCATCGGCGGTATTGGAGAAGCAGGGGTTGAGGCCTCGCAGAAGGGCGAGGACAAATTGAGAGTGGGCTTCTCGCTGGCCTGGACTGACACCCATAGGAACCGCCTCGCCTCATAGAACCATCACCATCCAAGAGCCCTTTTCCTCGGCGCAGGAGCGGTCGCCGCCTCTACCGAGATAGCCTCCCACTGCCCCTCGCCGGTACCCGCCGCCTCCACGCTGGAGCCGGCCTGGGTCAAACCCCGCCGGCACCTGTACGACGACCAAACCAAGACGTGCTCCTGCCGCCCGGACTTCATCGCCCAAACCACCGCCGCCTCCGTGAAATCAAGGTCAGACCTCGCCCTTTGCTTTGGTGATTTGCATGATTGCAATCCCATGAAGCCTTCTCGCTGATTCATTGATAATTTTTTGTGTTCGATTTTAAGTCCAAATCGAAGTCCACCTCCTTTTCCCCTTCCTGTTTGACTAGGCCTCCTCCTCGATCTATCTCGTGCTAACAAACCGAGTCAGAGACGGCACCATCTTTGGCTCCTTCCGCCCGCACAAACCGAAACGTTCTCCTATGTGATCTGCTCCACACAGCCTGCTACATCCCGGCCACTCTAGTCTCCACTGCCAGCATGGACTCGGCACGAGTATGTACGCACTGCCGCGGTCCTGACCTCCTGAACCTCTCGTACTTGCCACATTCTCTAGCATTGCTCACAAGAACATCAGGCCAACTCCACCAACATTGTCGATCCGTTGAAACCAGAACTTGCATGCATATGCTCCGTTGCTTGTATGCTGCTATCGTAGCAATCCGTCATGAACTATCTTGTCGTCATCACCTTAGTCAGCCGATAAAGTGCACCCATGGCTCGCGTCACCGTTGCTGCTCCGTCTCGAGCCCACAACCTGCTCGAACTTGGATTGACCGCCCGTTAATTTAGTCACGAGTTGAAACCAACGAATCCTCGTGATGTCTTTCTAACCGCTAAACAAAACGCCGTCTTGTTATCGAATGCAACTTATCAAAAGCCTTGAGCCTACCTGCTCGAAGTGCCTACTTCATCGATTAATAACGCTGATTGTCTTTAGTCTTGATTATCTCTATGTTAAAAGTAACTCACTAAAAAATTCGAGACACCCACTCCAAGTATTCGACATCATCACTAATCGCTTCTACCATCATCAACTTAAACACAATGTCTGATCATCTTCCTATTTAAAGCACCCATCAGTTCAGACTACCGCCTGAAATGCTTGATCCACTGATCAAACTTTATTGATTATCGTAGGGCTTACCTTACATCTATATCTTTTTATGGACATATTTGTGGATTGCGTGGTATGGGCACCTTACCTCATCAATAAATCTTATGTAAATCTAATATTACTTGTTATAAAACTGATATAGATAACATATTGATAATTAAATGTGAAAGGACGTTATTGAAGATCCAAACAGAAGATATTAAGGTATAATATTTAATAACAAAATTTAACTAAAAACTATTTCTTTAGATCACTAATTACGGTATACTGATTACGATACTCTCTTCTAACCGATATAATTACGATGAATCAGAGTTACAATAACCTTAACTGACAACACCGCTTCTCCGCTGTTCTCTTTTACTATGCTAACTAACCATTAGCATTACAACAGTTATATATTTTTATTTAAGCCTGCAACCGAGTTTAACTTTACTACTATCTTAATATCTATTACATATCTAAGTAACCGACCGAGAAACGGATTATAAACATTCTTTTTTCTAATAAAGTGATAATTATCAACCTGCAGCACATGGCTAATAGTACTACAAATTCGTCCGGCGAAGCGTACGATAAGGTCGAAGCAATCAAAGCAAGCCAAGCCATTTCGGTGGATCGTCCATCGGTCCATCGGTGAGCGGGTTGCATTCTGCGTCAGAGGCAGTGACACTGACACCTCAAGCTCGATTTTCAGAGCCCCATCAAGTCAAAACAGTGACCACGTGCTCTGAACCTTGAAGCTAATCTGCTGCTATCGCTCTTCATCAGTGAAGAAGCCGTTGCACGTGTTCTTCTTAATCCAGCTTAATCATCGATCTGTCACTCGATGATACGTCGTTGTTCATCTAGGTGAGAGTTGTCAGAGCAAATACAATGGCAAATCGACTCCTATTATTTTGACAACAATGTCTAGGAAAGACTTTGGTCACGTCCATGCAGACAATAGTAGACATTAAGGTTGTGATTGAGTGAAGGAAAAAAAAGAGAAAAAAGAAAATAGTAAAACGAGATAAATAAATAGTATATAATTAATTAAGTATTAATTATTTTAAACATTAATATGGTTTTTTTAAAACTTTTTTATATAATTTTTTTAAAAAATAAGTTTTAACCGTTTGGAAGCGTGGTTGTGAAAAATAAGAGAAATCTTGTCTCAAACACAACCTAAACTCATACTAAAATAACTTTAATTTTTACCATCCTATTTATATTAAAATTATTTTATTATTTAAGCCATAATTATATTGGAATTTGTAAAAGTTGTGAACAAATATGTAAGTGTTTGTTTAAGTGGAAAAAAGTGCATTAGAATTTTGTATTATATTTTTTCCTTGGGATATGTGAGATAGGTAAAAATTGAAGTTATTTTAAGACAGAGGTAATGGCAATTTTTGCATGATACACACGTTAAGCTCGTCCTCCCGGTGGTAGTAATTAACTGCCATTTCTGTCATTTTCAGGGCATAGATTCCCTGATTAGTGCCATGATCACATCAGAAACCTCCCAGTCCAGAAGTGGTCAAGTTGTTTCTCTAGGCCTATTTGGTTTAGAAGAAATTCACAGGAATCAAATGAATTCAACTGTTTCGTGTGAAAATTTTATAAATTGTTTGCGTGTCAAAGAAGCCCTTAAAGAATGGTATAAAAACACACCGGCTGATGCAAAGTTACAACCGAGATTAATTAACATTGGCGGCAAGAAACCAAATCATGCATCTAATCACCATGACAGTTCAAAGGATTTCGCCTATAAATACTTGTTGCCTTCTCAAATCCTCTCCACAAATAGAACTTGCTTCACAACACACACAAACAACGACAACCACCTGTTCAACTGCTAGTAGTACTAGTACTACTGCAACTAGAGAGATAAAGAGAATAGTTTCAGTTTCAGAAGAAAGGGAGGATCAAGAACCGAAGAAAACAGAGGGAAGCCGTAGAGCAGGGGTACGGCTGCTACTACTACCACCAGTACAAGACCAGCGGCAGCTTCAGTGCCAAGGAGAAGAGGCTGCCGCTGAAGAGGGGACAGCTTAAGCGGCAGATAGTGAGGACGCCCAGCAACCTCGTGGCGCCGACGACGAGGAGCGACGCTGCTGCAGACGCCAAGAAGAATGCCGCGGATCGCAGCGGAGAGAAGCGAGCTACGACTGAACTGATCTCCGAACAGAAGCATCTCCTGCCAGGTAGATGCATATTACTAGCACATGTACATATATTGGCATGTGTGTACTGTGTAGTATTCCGTACGTAGAAGTACCGAGTGTTATACTTGACATGGAGACAGGCAAGTTGCTGCTACTAGATAAGTAGACACTCCTAGATGCCTTTGTTCATCTTTCCCTTAATTTTTGTTCATACCTTTTGGAGTATTAGTGAAATAAATTTTCTTGGGTTGAAAGGCTACATGATAATGCTGTGCTTCATCAGTCTATTCTTGGCTTAATTGCAGAGGTTACTTGAATTTACAATATCTATGCTTTCAAGATGATGCAGGTACTCTCTAGACAAACGAAGTTAGACATCCGGCCATTGCACTAAGTGTGCACACTTTCATATTTGGGGCCATTACACCAAAATTTAATAACCCCTGCAGACAGAATTAGAGAATAGATCGATTTATAAAATTAGTTCAATTGATATAGAAAAATAATTGATCGGACGGATTGAGAATGAATTCGATTTAGTCAAATACAAAGTTATCTAGATGGGACTAAGTCTGAGAAGAAACCGTAAAAAATACGACAGAATACTTTATTTCTATAGAATATATATTGTAAGATAGTTAAGTTTAATTAGTTTTGTTAACTTCATATAAAAACAATTTTCTTTCATATTTAGAAAATAACGTCCGGAGATTGTTTGTAATCGCATCGTATTCTTGCAATTCTAGAATATAAATATATACCGTTTGAAACCTTATAAGCATCCACACATATCAATACAGTCTCGACGCATTGTCATCCTAGTTCATCTAGATTTTTAATAGTGAGTTTTAGCTTTCGACGTGAGGTTACATTGGTTAAGCCTGATCTCTGACAAAGAAGTAAGTCATGCCACTATCTTGGTGTATCTGTTCTGCCTAATACTGCATTAGTTAGATTCGATCTCTTAATCCAATCGGGTATATCATATCACATTCGCGTGGTTTTATCGGCTTATCGAGCTCCCTTTATTACCATAGATTTCGTGCTGCACCAGTTAAGTCCGACCAATTATAGGGCTAATAGTAGATTGAGCCGTAGGTCGATAAGTCTTTATGCGAATATTTTATCGGAGTGGTCAGTCAATGAGTTATCCACACATTGAGCCTCATGCCTAGTGTATCAGCTTCTCAGCTGATATACATATATTTTTAAAAAATTTCTCTCATCGGCTCAGCTAGCCGATAGGTTCGCTTGTTCCTTTCGTCCGCGCCTCTGATCTAGCCTCTCGTATCTTCGAAAGATCGAATCTTTTTTCTTACTATTCATCGCATATTCTATTCGAAGCACTCTCGGTTTTATAGCCGATGGGTCATTTATTCCTTGCTATCCGATGATTCCTCTATCTTATTCCTTATTATCTGTTTATGCCTTCATTAGTTTTTCAGCTGATGAAATAGTGCTACAGCTTCTATCGGCAACCAAATAATAGCAGGGCTCTACAGTCGATGTATTTTTTATTCCCTTTGTTGCTATCTGTCTACGTTTTCATCGGATTTTCAGCCGATGAACAAGTGCTTCAACTCATATCAACAACCAGCCGATAATAAGAGCGCATCAGATATAATCGATGACTATCTCAACCCTATCGACGACCAGCCGATAGCAGAAGTTCGTATCGATCCATCAACCGACTGATTCATCAGTTTATCTCTTTATCAATTACAAGGTCAAATTGACTAACACGTCTATAACTTCAACAAACCCGATGAAAGGACCTTAAAGCCAAAACATCTGTACTGGAGCAAAACAGATTTTCTAGAACTCGACGTATTTGTGCGTCATTAGATCAAAGCTCTATCAGCTAACACACGTGCTCACCAATGATTAAGTTACTCAGCGTGTATAGTTAGTTTGTAAATTCCGTGTGCTCCAGAATTTTGTTTACCTACTGGAAGAGAAGCGCACTAGATACCAGATAGCACTTTGTGCAGCTTTGAAGGTGCACCGTTCAAAGAAAATGGATTGCAATTCCTGGTATGTGAGTTCTGAAGCTCTTCCTAGTTGTTCACTTTAGGCTTGTTAATTATATTTTGTTATCGGTTGGAATGGCCGGTACGTTTTTCATTTTGACACTTAAACTGGTATAGGACCGGAATGTGGAAAGTTGATTGTAATCCTAAATTTTTAATTATAGAAACAATAAAGAATTGTAGACTTATATATTGAATTTTATTTGAGATATATTGTGTGATAAATTATGTTTAAGATATGAAGTTATATTAAATGTTATTCAAGATATACTATGTGGTAAATTATATTTAAGATATAAAGTTATGAACTTATTTATTTATTTGTTATATTTAGTAGAATATTATATAAAAAATAAATCTATATTATTTAATTAAACTCTGAAACGGTACACCAGTATCAATCGGTATCATTCCGTTCCAAGAGCCAAACCAAAATAGGCTCTAAAATGAAATTAACGCTGGTTCACTTTGGTCTTAGGGCGGCACAAGGAGTATCCACCATACATCTCTTTCAGACTGCAAAAGATGCACCGAGAACCTGAATCTAAGGATCCACACGACTATTTCTAACTACCTGTTAGTACGGCACATGTTTCAAAGGGACAGTGATGTAATCCATGAGCCAGCCAGCTCTTGTTCGGATCTGTGTGCCATGAATTCAGCTGGTTGTAAGTTGCAAGATCCAGCCCTTGCCTTTGGTTTGAAATGCTCTCTTTTTCTAAAATAAATCAACTTCTATCTTACTACTATGGAAATTTTATTCTTTCAATATCCTTTACATGTCTATCTACTAATACTATTTTGTTATTAATAAAGAGTATTTTATTCTTTATTCTATTATTTGGATGCTAGCAATTGTTTCTTCATGAGACGGAGGGAGTATGAAACTGCCTTCAACGATGTTCGACAACGGACAACATCTTGAAGAGGGGGATGGAGAGCCATTCAACCTGTCCTTTCTATACTTAGGAGGTCAAGACCACGAACCATGATCTAGTGGATTGTGCTTGTATCAGGCACATCCGGTTCAAGGTGCTCTTCTCTATGGCGGGCATGTTAGATTTGACCCTTGTTACGATGATCAGATCAAATGTGATTTTGATTCTCTTATTCTCCTGATATCATGGCTTCTATGAAAGTATGAAACACTCACATCTTCGACAACCACCTCTCCCTGGTCTCCAAGGTTTTGTTGATCAAATCTTGCAGTAAGGGCGCTAATGACTATTGATGGATAAACATTGGTAGCAGGGATTTGATGGGACCTCTTTTGGGTTCAGCCGGAGATGACCGCCTCAAGCTACCTCGTAACAAAAAAAAATGAATAGAGAATTTTGATAGGTTTGGATCGCTCGGGAGTGTATGTTTTGTGCTATTCCTTGCCAAAGTTCAAGTGAGAATTTTCCAATCTCTTCTTATGGTCCTAGTCCTCCCCTTATGTACTCCAAGGGTACCACAATAACCATACCGAAGGGATTGGCTAAGGGTAAATGACATAGGCTACAAACATGATTGTCGGTAGACATCCTCCTTTGGGCTTTGCACTCCTCCAACTTGCCTGTTATTCTCGTTGCAATGGTCCCCCACAAGCAGAGCTAGGGAAAGACTATACGTGCTTACCATGTGCCCCAAGCGTTGCCCACTAGTAAGAAGAGAGACTAAGTGGACAATGTCATCCACTATCGCTGCCCCTCGACCCTACCCATCAGCGAGTAGGTAGAGTAGGTGAAAAGCGGTGAGACTAGATAGGACTCTTGGAGTCAACCGCATTGCCTAGTAACCCATATCATTTGATCGCACACACCTACCCTCAATATATAGATGGTAAGGGCTATCTTGTCCCCTACGTCGAACACCTTGATGGGTAGATATTTATCACGTCACCCTTAATGAGGGCAATGTATGATGGATAAGGCGAGGCACCATAACTCGCTCTAACGCATTAAATGCGTGAGCAATTTAGCTCTCGAGCACTCTCCCAAAATGTTAGATGGAACACGGGTGCTTAGGGGCAAACACGCTCGGGATCACTCATCCCAAGTAATTCAGGTCACATCCTCAACGGGTGTATGGGGGATGGCCCGCTCGAGGCCCTAAGCATCTAGCCTCGAACCAATCTTTTTCCCAAGCCTTAGGGGAAGCGTGCATCCTTCGAGGCGAATTGGTGACACTCTCTAGAGATTGGAGAATAGATGTTGTGGTGCCAAGCTGCCCCGTATCTACGATATGGGGTGAAAGTGCATCTAAGTCTCCTAGTAGATTTTGGCTAATTAATGACAAATGATTTAGATACTAATATAATTATTGAGTAAATGAGCAAGCATTAGGTCCTAAAATGAGCAAAGATAACTCTCAAAACAAAAGAGTTGAAGTAGAATAAATTCGGACAAACTTTGAAAGATAGATGATCAAACTACCCCAAAGCTGTTCTAGATCGGACAATCCGGTGTGATAGCGAGTGTTCGTGTCTGGAAAGGACTAGAACATCTGGTTGGATGTGGAAAGAAGCTCAATGGACAAGTTATTCTAGACCACATGAAAAGGGGGTACCGAACCATCTAGCTTAGTACTGGACTGCCCGACACATTTTAGAGTGGCCGGACGATTGCTTAGAGGATGATTGGAGAAGAACAGTTGAACAATCCAGTGGCTACTAGATTGTCTGCCACTTTATGGTGCAACGGCTAGTGGTTTAGTGACCATTGGAAAAGTGCATAGGGCTAGACGGTCTGGCCTAATACAGAACTGTCCAATCCTATATAGTTTTTGGCAAACTCTATCAACGGTAACAAATGGATAGTTGGAGAAATTATGGCGATAAATGGGTGGTGCCCTGGACTCAATTCAAGATTTTTGGACCTCATTTCACATTGAGCAATCTAAGCAAGTGTCCAAAAGCATTGAGAGCAAATTGAAGATTAATTATGCTAGAGTTTAGCCTTAAGTGTTATTGTGTTCTTGTTTAAAAGGCTAAATTCACTCTCAATTCTCTATTTGTGTTCTAAAACTTATGAGCTATTAGTGGGTTGAGTTGAGAGTGTGTAGAAGTGACAAATTATAATCTTATAGCAACCAAGGTGTGGGTGTGCCTAGGAACCCTTATGAAGGTTCTACCCTACCTCTAAAAGTTGAGGTGATAAAAGTGAAAACCAAGTTTTATCTTGGACGATGTTTGGTAAAGCAAACTTCACTGTGGGTTGTAGCTCGTTGTCTAAATTTAGGACCTTGGTGATCGCTTGGAGACGGCGCTAGGCCTTAGTGGTTGCTTGAAGACTAAAGCCCTACCAGAGGTTGCTTGGAGAGAAAAAAGGTCAATCAAAACCTGGCTCTTCAAAGCTCTTCAATGAAGACGTAGCATTGCTTGAATCCAAACTTCGATAAATAAATCGGTGTCTCCTTTCCTCTCTTTTACCCATGCATTTACCAATTTTTATCTTGTGCTAGTAGCGATTTTTGCCTTCTTGTTTAGCTATATCTATCACTAGTTTGCTCTTCTATATTGCATCTTGTTCTATTGCTCAAGTTAAGTTTTCTATGTTGGCTAGACAATCCTATCACATTCGGGTTGTCCGGGTGCATATTGTTTTTCTATGTCATTTGCACTAGCTAGACTCTCCTACACTTATTGGAATGTCCAACTCCCTTTACAGTCAGATTGTTCGACATGGTACTAAACTATCTGGTTAGGTCTAATTCCATTGCAAGTTTTTTAAATTTTAGGAAACACATATTCACACCCCTTATAGGAACCATATCTGATCCTCTAAGTTTTGAGTTTTCGGTAGCAAGTGTTATGTTTTTAACAAGAGTTCACAGTCTTATAAGTTTACTCCAAAAGTCGATAAGGGTTTCTTGGTTATGAAATGAACATGCACACCTACCATATTTTCAACAAAACCCATGGGATTGTTGAAACCATATAAGACATGATATTTGATGAGACTAATATCTCCCAAGTAGAGCAAGTTGTGCTTAACATGGAAGGAAATGATGATCCAAACAAAACAATTGAGAAGATGGCAATTAAAGAGATCAAGTCAAAAGAGGTTCAAGTTGATCAAGTTTCAAATGAAGAACAAGCATCATCTTTTTCAATCCAAGTTAAACCTTCAAGCTCAAATATTGATCAAGATCAAGCTCAAGTGCAGGAAAATGTCTCCAATATCTTGATCGATGATGATGAAGTTGAAGTCGTACAACCACAATATCAAGATCAAGTGTCTCAACCAAGGGTTCATCAAAGCGTTCAATATGACCATCTCATCGACAATATCTATGGTGATATTAGAAGAAGAATAACCATTGGATCTCAAGTTACTAATTTTTGTGAACATTACTAGTTTGTCTCTTCCATCGAACCATTAAGGATAAAAGAAGCATTCACGGATCTGGATTGGGTGATCACCATGCAAGAAGAGCTTAACAACCTTACAAGAAATAAAGTGTGGACTTTGGTGGAGACACCAGCAAAAAGTCATTAGAACAAAATGGGTCCTCCACAACAAGCAAGATCAACATAGGTTAGTGACAAGGAACGAAACATGCTTGGTAGCTCAAGGCTTCAATCCAATGGAATGTTTGAATTTCGGTGGAACCTTTGCTACTATAGCTAGACTCGAGTCAATTCACATTCTATTAGTCTTTGCTACTCGCCATGATTTTAAACTATTCCAAATGGACATCAAGAGTATATTATTAAATGGAACAATCTCAAAATTGATGTATATAGAACAACTTCCTAGATTTGAAGATCCAAAACATCCCGACCATGTCCATAAGCTTTACAAGGCACTTTATAGGGTCAAGCAAGCCCCTAGGACGTAGTATGAATGCTTGAGAAATTTTCTTCTCAAGAACGGCTTTGAGATAGGCAAAGCCGATTCTATTCTCTTTACTAAACGCATTGATACGGATATCTTTGTGTGCTAAATTTATAATGATTACATAATTTTTGATTCAACTAATGAGGATTTTGGCAAGGATTTTAGTAGAATTATGACAAAGTGATTCGAGATGTCAATAATATGCGAGCTTAAGTTTTTTCTTGGATTTCAAATCAAGCAACACAAAGCAGAGACTAAACCAAATACTCAAAGGACATGTTGAAGAAGTTCGACATGGAGCATGCCAAGCCCATCAAAACTCTAATGAAAACAATGGACATCTTGATCTTAACGAGGAAACTAAACCGGTTGATTAAAAGTTTTATCTTTCAATTATTGATTCCTTGCTCTATCTTTATGCATCTAAGCTGGATATCATGCTTAGTGTTTGCATTTATACTCATTTTCAAATAGCTCCTAAGGAATGCCACCTTGTAGGTGTAAAGAGAGTCCTAATATATATAGTTTATACTTCAAACCTAGGGTTGTGGTATCTAAATAGCTTAACCTTTGATTTAATTGTCTATTTATGAGTTGGATTATGCCAGTTATAAAGTGGATAAAAAAAACCACCGACACTTGCCAATTACTTAGTCGATCTCTTGTTGTCAAATACCTTGGATGAAATAAACCTTGAAAGACTTTGGCTACAATCTCACCAAAATTCCACTCCTATATGACAGTGAGAGTGCCATCAAAATAGCCAACAATCCTGTCTAGCACTCAAGAATCAAACATATTGACATTTGCCATCATTACTTGAGAGATTATGAAGCCAAAGATGATGTATCCCTAAGCCATGTAAACACCAATAAATAACTAGTTGATATATTTACCAAACTTTTAGATTTCTAAGTTAAGAAATGAGCTAAATATCTTAGATTCTTGAACATTGCTTGCTAAAATGCTTGGTTAATAAATAATTAAACATAAGTCATAAAAATGTATATAAATCTAAATTCTAGTATATTGATATCTCATTCTAAATGAATCTTGGTCTAGGCACAACATTTGGAATTCAAACAATCTTCTTTGCAAAAAAATGCCTTTGTAAAAAACTTGTCAAAATCTCAATGAACCTAAAAGAAAATGAAAGCATACTTTAAGGGGGAGAGAAACTTTGTTTTCTTAAAACTTGGTTTATTAGTTTTTGATATCTTCAATGATCATCAATGCTCATCTATCCATTTTATACTATTTTTTGTACTTTGATATCAAATGGGAGAGAAAGATTAAAGGAAAAGATCAGTTGAGCATTTAAAAGAGGAGAAATTTTGTTTGGCTCAAATTTTTTCAAAATCTCTTCAATTTGTGTCTTTGAAATTTTCAATTGGTATCATTACATTTGCTTTAATTGGTACCTTGACACACTTTGCACCCCATGAATGCAAAAAAAAAAGTAGCAAAGCTCTAAAATATATGTATATGAGTTTTATTTCACTTATTTATTTGCACACATTTAAGAGAGTTCAAACTATCCCTTTGCATTTAAAACTAAATTTTATTCAAACTTTTATGAGCTTTAATCGGGTTGTCATCAATCACAAAAAGTGCATCTAGGCATTCTAGTGGATTTTGACTAATTAATGATAAACGATTAAGGAACTAATATAATTTTTGAGTAAATGAGTAACATTAGGTCCTAAAATAAGCACACAAACCTCAAAGTAAAAGAGTTGAATTGAAAAAAATTGGTTAAAGTTTGGAAGATAAAAGATCATATTGCCCTGAAGCTGCTATGGATTGGACAATTTGCTATGCTACCAGGTAGTCTGGGTCCCACAAGGATATAACAATCTAGGAGATGTCAGATAATCCAAGTGAAGACGTGTGAAGAAACTCAGTGGAAAAGTTGTTCTAGACCATAGAAAAAGAGGGTACCAGACTATCCGACACATTATAGAGCAGCTAAACAATTGCTCATATGACGATTGGAGAAGCAATAGTTCGGACAGTCTAATCGGTACTGGGATGTTCGGTAGGTACTATCGAACGGTCCAATGGCTACCAGATTGTTCTCCTCTTTATGGCGTAATAGCTAGTGGTTCAGTAACTATTGCAAAAGCATATATGTTCGAACCATTTGTTCTAGTAAAAAACTATCCAATCCTATACGATTTTTAGCAGACTCCATCAACGGTAAAAAAAAAGCTAGTTAGAGTAGTTGGGGCAATAAAAGGGCGATACCCTAAACTCAATTCAAGATTTTTGGACCTCCTTTCACCCTGAGTAAGACAAGAGGTGTCCAAGAGTATTGAGAACAAATTAAAGATTAATTGTGCTAGGGTTTAGCCTTGAGTATTCTTATATTTTTGTTTAGAATGCTAAACTCCCTTTTATCTCTCTCTGTATTTTACAATGAGATGTTAGTGGTTTGAATTAAGAGTGTGTGAGTAAAATTGTAATCTCAGAGTAACCAAGATGTTGGTGTGCTCAAAAACTCTCGTGAATGTTCTACCTCACATAAACAAATGTTTTAATCTTTTTACAAACACTATGATTGAATCTTAATTTTTTGTATTAGTACATATAGCACTTGCTCTCTAAAAAATGAAAATAAATAGGTAGCCTCTAGCCTTTCAAGACTTGACTAACCAAGAAACGTCTGCTTACATTGTATCCATGCACGCGTTGCATTTTTTCTTCTTTTACGACCTGTTGCTGCTAGCTAAATTACGCTGGATTTTTCACCATTTACCCCTTTTAACAAACTTATTTTATAAATAGATTTAAAAAAACTTATTCTAGGAATATAAACCTAGCATGGCGCCAATAAGATCCAACGTATCGACACTAACAACACTGGATAATTGATTTGTGTTGTATGTGTGGTTCAGTGGTTAGCCCAGAGCCATTGTCACCCAGCAAACTGGGTTCGAACCCTAGCCCCGCCGTCATTTTTTTTTCTTTTCTTTTTAGTGATTAGCATAATTCTTTATGTCATTAGCGGTATTATTATAAAGTATTTTTACGGTGGTGGAGAGAGATGGTGCATGAGGATACATTTGAACCCCAATACAAATTTATACTTAAATAAGAAATCTAGATATACAAGGAAATAAAAAAGTTGTTTATTCTGTTATATTAGAATTTCCATAAATCTATATCATATTGACGGTAAAGTGGAACTAGGATTCTTATCATCAGCTGCTCGAGACGCCTAGTAATATGTCATTGAGATCAGAGTTCCACCTAAATAGTAGTAAACTTTAAGACGGTAACAGATATGCCTATGAAGAAAAACAAAACAAGAATTCGAGCTCAGCCTCCACTAGGGGCTGAGCTTGGGGCATTTTTGCCTCTAAGCTTGGTGGTTCAAAGTAACTCGGGGATATAGTTTACGTATTGATTGCAATAGGACATGGCACGTTGTTATGATCTTTCACGCGTTAGCTTTAAACTAAATATGAAACAATGTAAAACAAACTAGCGTGCAACTGGGCTAACATGACAGCACTCTTATGACCGTTACATGTGCCATCATCACTCTTATATGAGAAGGACATGAGTTGCTAGGCTGCATAATTGATTGCTATGTCATCTGACAGGGCCCACCACCTTTTTACATGAACCAGTGACTAACGAATAGGCCCCGCCATCAACGATAGAAACTCAAGCTTTTACGGCATACTTCTTATAGCTATAATGGATGCGCGGCAAGACAACACAACTCTACCCTAAACTAGCCCCGAGGAAGGGCCTAGCTAGCTCTGACGACCAAGCCCACTTCATAACCAGCGACGAGATGTCCTATATCTCTGTGTAGTGGAGTCTATTTTTTTTAGTATTTAGTTACTATATTATTTTCTACCTAGAAAATCAAAAGAATGGGAAAAGCTTTATAACACAATTGATTCAGGCAAAGAACATCATAGGGATAGGGTATTAATAGTCTAAACCTATATAATTTCTTTAGTCTTATTTTTCATTGTGAGACTTTAGTTTAGCATCCGTTCTCCTTTAAGCCAAACGTAGAAAGATCTGATGATTCCTATTAGAGGAACTGGCTTTACGACACATGAACCAAATTTGATAATTTGTTGGTAAATGTCACCGTATTCTAATGGTGCCACTTAAATCAAAGATTAAACCCTCATTATGAAAAATCTGTCTCCGCTACTGTATTTTTAATTAACTTTTGTTGGTGATTAACGGCATCGTTACTTGTTTAAGTATTTTACTAACATCATTCATCCAAAAAAGAACAGAAAAATGCGACAGGGAGGAGTTAAACTCTGTTCGGCTAGGTGCAATCATAGGGTAGTAACCACCGCACCACGCACATAACAGTGCATGGAACGGTGTGATGGACTCGGCACCGGTGCCTCTGGCGCGCAAGACGTTAGACCTTGGTACATTGGCGTCGAGGCAAGGGTTTATTTTTTGAATAAAATTTTTAAGAAATCTATTTATAAAATAAGTTTTTTCAAAGGATTAGATGGTCAAAATTCCAGCAACTTACGCGTAAGGCTTTACCAATTGCACTACATGATGGCCCCATATGTGCTGAATTCCAGGGACATGTGTAACATCATGATCCAACAAAACGTCAGTGGATCGGATTACATAAAGACAAGCCTAGGCACCTAACATAAATTTTATATAGGGACATGACATGAGACCCAAAAGCACGTTTGGTTGATATCTTTTCGATAAAATTAACGGAAGAAGCTAGCCATTTATTTCAGGAAGAAGATAGTAGAACACACTAGCCTTGAGGAAACACACGCACAACAAAAGGACAAACGTGCAAATGTCCTGGCATAGCTAAAGATTTGACACTTTCTGGCAGCCAAAATGGTCATCGCAACTCGCAACTATATAAAATTTAAAAGAGTATAATGTCATTCACTTTATTAAATTTTAATGTATTTATCTTTGACTTTATTAAATTTAAATGTACTCGTTCTAACTTTATTAAATCTCAATATATTAAATGCTTTAAAAATAAAGTTTTTGGGGACAAATATATGAGGGGCAAAATGATGATTTTGAGAGAGAGAGTGTCATCTATCAGTACTTTAGTAGTATATTAAGGTAGTAAAAAAAGTCTAGAAATTATTATATTAATAAGAGAAAACAGTAAAATTTGCATCATTATATTAGATGACTTAACGGTATAGATTGATGAATATAATTTTATTATACAAAATACAATTTTATCTATTGAAAAAAGATAGCAGTCATATATCAAACTTAATTCTATTTTAAATCTATTGCATACAAATGCAATTGTATCTTACAAAATATAGGTGAAGAGTTGTATATCAAATCCAATTCAATACACTTTTAAAATCTATTTTTGCACAAAATTGCTTGCAAAGATCTGCTAATTTTTCAATAAAAAGAACACTTGCAACCTAAACTTATGGATGGCGTGGCTAAGAATTTTAGCTATATTCTGTGTTAAACAAACAAGAGTTATATGCAGTATTTCAGAAGAAAAATCTCTGCGCCACCATTCAAAGACAAACACAACTCCTTTGTACCCTTCGTCCTTCTGACTGCTCGAGTCTGAACTAGCATGCCCGACATGTCTCTGTCCTTGCATCTTTTGTCTAACAACCTGTAGGTCTATAGCCTGGCATGTGGCCCCCTCCACTGCAAACCCACTGCAGATTATTTCAGATTTGCCTGCTTATGCTGATGATAAAACTGGTCAAATCAAGACTCAAGTCTATTTGGCTTCTGTAGTTCTTTGGCCTTTTTGATCGAGTAGCTTTTCTCATTGCCTCATCTCTCTTCTCCTTTTGCACTTATCATTTGTGGTTCATGCACACATGTTTGATTAGTTGCCGTCTCGACAAACTAAATGGACTATTGTGGATGTTGTTGTCTCCTTTCGGTTTTCTATCTTTGCTTAGCGATTTACAGGGATTCTGGGGGACCGGTCTACATTTGCACTGCTGCTCTCTCGATTTGATGTTGACGACAAAGATAAATCACTGAAAGTTTCTAGGTTTAGTATCTGTATACTCTTTCTGGTAAGAAGAACATGTTATATTCGATATGTTTCAAGTAAACCTTTAATAATCTTGAACACTATTTTTAAAAATATATATATATATAGATTGGACGCATCTCAAAAAGTGATTTCATAATATTATAATTTTATTAAATATTTTCAAATATTTTGCGATAGAAATTAGTGATCAAATTGGCATCTTGAAAACCGTATAAAAAGTTGGATATGAAAGGAATGACTTTTATATGGATGATATTAAGGAGGAGATGAGTCTTAAATCCAAACCGGCTAGCCCACCAACTTGAAAACTCGATATGATTCCGTTACTGGAGGGAGAACTAGGTTAGCAATGGGGGAAAGGCAATCTGAACTAAACCAATCTATATTTTAGCTATTGAATCTATGCATTTCCATCGACTTTATTAAGATTTGTCTGGTTCTCTTTTAGACAAAAAAAAACATAGGAGCACCCACGCAGCATGAAGCTTTCACCCAGATTTTATTTCTTTCATCAGATATTAATACTGTAAATACTAGATGATTGCTGGATGCAGCTCAATACATCAAGATGAAGATTACTATAGGTCCAAATGTACAATTCCTATCCTTTCTTCCTATCTTTGATCTTGGAAGCTAGCGCTACGAGGGAGGAGAAAATAGACCTAAAGATCTTAGCTTTTATCTGCCCTCTCTTCGGTAGCTTTCTCCCGCTTCCCTTCACCGAATGCGCCTTCACTTCATCTGCCATTTGATGAAACCTGAACAAGAAAACCAAATGGGTTACCTCAGGTAAACACATTGTAGAGGTACTCCATGAATCGTGACAATAAGCTCTTGATCACCTCAGAGAAGAATGCGATCACCTTAGGAATTCAGTTGTTTTCAGAGAAGAGAGGTGGTACTGGAGAAGTTGCACTTCATAATCTACTCCTCCGGTCTGCACGTGTATGTGTATATATACACACTGGCTGGCTAGTGACTTGTGTAGTGACTCACTTGTCTCAGCTATGAGCTGTCTGTCTCTGGCAAACATAGTGGTTGGTGCATGTAAGAAGACGGAAAAACACGATGGATGTTTTAACTGAAGATAGTGCAAAGGCTATACAGGCATATACAGATGAATGTGAGTCAATTATGCAAACAATAGAGATAAGAATGTCATGCGAGACCATCCAGCAAGTCTTCAGGCTTTTTATTGCAAAACTTACTCAGTGGAGTGCAGTATGCCTCCTAATGCTAGGATTGTCGGGGTTTAAGGTCACATCTGCGAGAGACAGGAAAGAGCTCTACTGGTCCATAACATTCTCTTGGTTGGCATGGTGCTGGCCTGTTCATCAGCAGCTAATTAACTGCTCACAGGAGCATAGTCAAGGTTGGAATTGGGTTGTCTATGAACTAGCCAGGGCCACATCTGAAAACACTAGATTAGTTAAGTAATGCCAAGAGTTTTGGATTTCAAATTCAGAATTAACCGACCAGGCTGTAGGCCAACTGGTCAGGATGTCCAGGAGACAAGGCTAAAAATCCCAACATTAGAGATTTTTTTTAAAAAAAATGTGTGGTTATTCCCTTTTTTTCCCAAACTTATCTTTCACTGAAAATATGACAAGAGGATAGCTAGTAAGAAAACAAAAGAGAACTGGAAAAGCATTGGAATAAGCTGGGTTCAACCTATCCAACTAACTTCAGCAATCACAGCTTAATGCTCCAGTCAGAAAGGCATTAGCCTTTGCAATAATCTTTAGAACAATAAGGGCGACTGATTCTTGCCTTAACAGGCACACTGTAGTGAGATGGTTTTGACCAAAACAGAGTAAACGATTTTAGCTACTGCGAAGACCACAACCACAATACTGGTCAGGTCTGTTAACCATGTTAATAATGTGATAATACCAGAGGGCAGTAAATAGTAGAATAAAATGAATCAAGCTACGTTGGGGGATACATAAAAGTGGAAGCACGCTCTTTTCCTCGTCAAGACGAGCTTTTTTCAGACTTTTCTAACTCCAAAAGACCAAAAGTGAGGCAAACTCCTGTAACACAAGCAAGCCCTCACTAGCGGAAATGATAGTTCACAAACAAGAATACCATAATTGCACAGTATGTTTCTACATTTGGTAATTTCCCCTGATGCATTTACATCGAAAGGTAACTAATGGACAACCAGATAACTTGCCCTTTTTTCTCTTCTCGAGTAATAATGAAGAAAGAACCTATAGACCTACAAGAGTGGCAGTGAGGAAAAAAAACAATAAAAAGAAACGGGGCAGAGCAAAAAATAGGTACAGCAATGATCGTGTTCAAACCTTGAAGCCATCCAGGTTTAACTCTCTCGACAACCACTGTAAGATTAGATAAAAGAATACCATAGTGGTGAAGATATATATGCAAAACGTTGGTTTGTGATTTATCAATCCAGTTGCATTTCTTGCAACTGTTCATGCTGCCCATTCATATCATTTGCAACTATTTGGACGCTTGCCAGATCACTGTCTTCCTTTGGCGTATCTACTCTCAACTTGTCCTCTTCTTTGGGTGGACCCATAGACTCTAGTTTTGGTGTTTCTATCTGCTTCTCGTCGTTGTTGGTTCTTTCTTCCCTTTGATCATGTGCATCAGTAAGCTTAGCACTGTCATCAAAATTGTTCGACTTTCCCTGTGAAGAACCCACATTGACAGGTCACTGTGTATGATTTACAAGACACTAAACAGTACATATAATACGACATCTTCTTACTCAAGGATGGAGAGTATCAGATGGAACATTATCTACCAGATTGCAAACCAATTTAACTAAGCCAAAACTGGTGTGGCCACATACAGGATACCTTGTTCTTATCACGCCAACTCAGCGAAAATGGCAAGAGCAAGTTTATTTTTTTGGCCTGGAACTCCTGTGATGAATCATGGTTTGCTTGACCAGGGGATGCGTCTAGCATGGATGTTCTGGAGGGGGAAACAGAGTCAAGCAAATGTCAATGTTGGAACACTTAACAACATGAATAACTTGAACATAATTTAACATGAATGCATTGTCATGATAGCATGCTTTGCTAATTTTCATGAATAATTGATCAATCCAAGCTGACAGTTGCACATTAGCAACCTTAGACATGTTCTAAAAACTAGCCAAAAAGATTTTCAAAATTCAAATAGTATAGATATTCATAAGTGAATTAGAGTTGTGCTGTGAGCTCTCAAGTAGTTGAGCATACAGTTGGTACTAATAACATTCCAAGATGCAAATTGGGATACCTTGGAGAAGGCAAGGGGGAAAGAAGAGCTTTCTGCTGGCTAGTTTGGTACTGCAGTGTGGCCTCCAACATTGTCTCTGCCATTACAGCTCTGTTCTCCATTTTTGTGAGTGAAGCCATAGCTTCCTCATACTTTTCCTGCATATGTGTCAGGATCCGGTGAGAGTCCAATATTACAAAAATATAGAAAATAAACATACACATGTTTTAAGCGCAATACATATGGATATGTTACAGTATTTGCATGTGTGCATGTAAAATGTACATGACTATGATTTTGGTTAGTTCAGATAAAAATAACGATCATAAATGTTTGACGCTTAGGACAATATTTTCATCAAACTTTTAAAATTCTGATCATAATTTTTTTAAATACTTAGTTTAAAAACAAAAAAAATGATACACATAGATTTGCTTCAAAAAGTATTATCATAATATTACAAATTTATTGGATTTTATAAAGTTATTCTAATATAAAATTGGTTATCGGAATTTTAAAAGTCTGACCAAACCTTGTCCTAAGTGTCAAATATTTAGGACCGGAGGGAGCAAGTGATTTTAAGCGAAAATGTGATCTGAGAAGGATGGATCAAGCTTGTTGACTGAGTAACCTGCAGCACATTAACAGCGTATCTCTGAGCTGCGGCATCCTGCTCAGCAGAGATGCGTGCTTCCTCCGCAATTTTCAGTTCTTGTTCCACACGCAACAGTACCTTTAATATAATTCCTGGTAAGTGGACATGCCATGGTAGAAAGATACATCTAGAAAAATTAACAAGTGTCAACTGTACCTGACACATTGCTTGCTCTTGTTCCTGCTTGTCTGATAGGATTTGTCTTAGTTCAGACAATTCTTGTTCTGACTGCTCAACCTAAAAGACAAGAGAGTTATTTACACAATTATGTTAGAAAACTAGATATTTTTAGCTCATAGGATGAATTATGATGTATTGGTGTTGGTGATGATTTGAATATTTCAAAATAAAGTACCTCTACTACATAAATCTTGCACCACTTATAATTTGGGAGAATGATTGTTTCTAAAACACTGTTATATATACTTGAAATAAAGAATATAATGAAAGTTATTTCTGTGGCATAGTTGCATTGTAAAGACCACCAATAAACTTGCAATCTGATTATTGGCACAAAGGAACACTCCTTATACGTAAGTGTAGTTATCTGGCTATACCTTTGCACTTAATTGCCGCCTATTATCTTGCTTGACCATTTCCATCAATGCCGTCTCTAGTTCATCAGCTCTGGATATCACAAAGAAGAAAATTGGAATTAATACTTCAAGACTCGTAGACAACCAGATCAGGACTCAAGAGACTGATATGCGTAAAACAGCCATAAATCTATTTAAAAGCACAACTCACATAAGATGGTTCCAGCAAACTATGACAAAATACATGTATATTTATCATTTTGAAATAATGAAAAACAGACTTTCCAGAAAACTATAACAATTTCAAATCATGAAATGTAAAACATACCTAAGAACAGCTGACCTTCTCTCCTCTAGCAATCGGCATAATTCAAACTTCAGCCAAGAGATCTAATGTAATAAGAGTAAATCAGACGAAGATCGGCTGTAGTAAAACTGATTCCCATAGAGGATATGAAGTAATAAAACTAATTCAGATAAAAGATATGCAGTAATAAAATTTTGAGTGAATTACACTTTGGGCCACTTTTTTATATTTGGACCACCACAACTCTCTTATACATCTATATCTAACTCATCATATGCCAAAGGTGTGGTCTACATACAATTCCAGGAGTCAGTATAACCGAGGTTATTGATATACTTGAAATGAGAGTTAGGTGTGGCCCAATGTGACACAAAGGTAAAATTATTTAGTTCAAACTGAAAACATTGGTTAAAGAGTGGCCCAAAGAGAAACTTTGGCAATAAAAGGTGCCCCAAACTGCAATTTACTCTAAAATTAATTCATATAAAAGATAGGCAGTAATGAAATTGATTCAGATCAGAAGATCTGCAGTGATTCAAACTAGCAATCTACAGCAGCCACTTCAGGTATAGACAATGATACTAAATCTCATACTATGAATGAGATTGCTACCTGGTCCTTTGGGTCTGGCAAAGCTTCAATCTCAGAACTGACTGTCAGACTGCCATACATATCATCCACATTTCCAGAATCACTTTGGTTGGCATCCCCATCTCCCACATCACTCATCTGATCTTGCGAATCACTTATTGACACCAGTGGTTCAGGATCATGTTTGAAATTATACAGCTTTGATGCAAGACCGTTGGTGTCCAAGGCACCTAGACCTTTTGCTCTTTCTTCCATTGAAGATAGAACAGATGGCCGATGCTTATTCCTTAACTCTTGCAATCCTGTTTCATCTACAGACTGATATCCCATGCGAGCTGTCAAGACAAGCTGGCTGCTGTCAAAAGTGGAGCCAGCTAAAGACTGCAAAAGTGTAACTGCATCGCCAGCATCTTTTGTGGTCACAAGTGCAGGACCTGCAATTAACACAAACATCAGTACCTAGCTAGTCCATGAGATGACTAAGCTTATTATCGTTTTATTTTAGGAAACTATGAGAATCAGAAGCATGTCCCAGTACCGTAAAACTCAAGTAGTGCAAGAGCTATCCGGAATAGCATCACATGATTCCCATCAAACAGAAGCACATCCCAGACACGGAGAACTGAAAATGTTCAAACAACATATAGAAATAAACATGGTGTCATTTTTCTTCCAAGCAGAATATGTATGAGACTGCTACACCAAACAAAGTTATACTTACATAGATGATAGAGGTAACAAATAATAAATTTAACTGATTATAGTGTATAATATTTTTCATCAGTTCCTAGCGATGCCATAGCCATCACCCAAGACAAAAGGAAAACATTGTAATACTTTCAAACTTTTTTGTGGGGACCAAGGGCTCGTCTTACTACTTCTCCCTACTTATAAAGATCACTTGGATCTGCATCATCTACTTCTGGCCCCTAAGAAGGGGGTTATAGTTGATACATTGATTCCATGAGACGAGCTGTTCACATATCCAGCATGTCAGAATGGAATAATAAATACTAGTAAGATAATGTAGCATCAATGTGCTTTGTGGAGGTAACTCTGTAAGCTTTTCTTAGATAATTATAAAGTGGCCGCTGCATCTAAGATGCACAAAGCCACAATCAATTATTACAATAGTTCCACACCATTTTGGAAAGATAATACGCAACAAGTTCGACAAGTATTAAAGAGAAACACAAAATTTCAACTTGTGTATATCATGTTGCTATATCTCCACCAATGGCTTAGCTAAGGTATAAATTAAAGCATGCTTTCCTACAAGAAACAAACATGAAAAAACAACAAAGATAAAAATCTAACCACTCTCCCAAGGAAGCACATTGGTGAAAATGGATAGGAACCATGGTCCAGTAACCCATGCAACTTGAAGACCAAGGTAATCCAGGTGATTTGCTGCACAAAAAAGGATATCAGCTTTTAATTCTTGTATTTTTTGCAGTTACTAGCTAAATGAGGCATGCCACACCAATATTATAGCAAAGTTGCAATAAGTTACAAACCTAGTTTTGGGAATTTTTCTTCGACCAACTCCTCTAAAACAAGCTGATCCACCTGGACACAACCCAAAGTTCATTAAAAGATTGAACCAAACGTGCAGTTCCATCTTCCAAGCACTCAAGCATGCAATCAACAGAAATCTGTAAGTGAAAACATCACAATACCTGTGATTCAATCATTTCTTCAGAAAAGTATCCATCAAAATAGTCATCAATAATTCCTACCAATGTCCTGTTACACCATCAACGGCTTTAACATATTGTTTAATTCAACTCTCAAAATATTTTGAATCAATGAAAACACACAAATTGTACAACAATTGGCATGAGGGTTTACCAAAATGCATTCTCTTCTGGCATCAATAGAAGTAAGAGACCAGCAAAGAAGTTCATTGCCTACAGCATTCAAAAGACAAATCTTTCTAAGAAAAGAGTTCACATATGTCCAAGTACAATTGCCCCTCAAATTGTATTATTGTAACACTTGGAATCAATCGTTGCTACAGAGTTCCAAAGAAGCTGACTTCCATCAAGATAAAGGACACAATGTGGATCACCATTAATGGCACATTTACCTGGCAGTAACCAACTGTTGGATTGTGTCTAGCGTAAGCTATAAGCAAACGTCTCAAAGCATTTCTTCCATCCTCATCTAAAGCAGGATGACCTGGAAAAGTTCTAGGCAAGTCCTATAAGGAGCCCAGATATGGCAGATACGACTTCTTGTCAGACTTCCCAGATAAATACATTAAATAAGAAAACCCTAGCTTCCGATAAAAATGGGCACAACTACCTTTTATATAAAAAAAGGAAAATTGGAGTCAGTGACCTACCTTCTCTATTTGCCCTTTCCACTTTTCAGAAGAAAATGCTGAAGGTACTTCAGTCTTTTCCCCGGCAACATCCGAGGTTGAAGAATGCAAACCACTGCTATCTTCTAGTTCACCTTCTGCCACAAGCAGACTATCATAGTACCCTTTTACCCTACGCGTTCCAATACCAACAAAAGCTTGCCATAGCTGTCACCACAAAAGCAAGGGGCTGCTGAATGAACTGAAGAAATCTAAAGTTAGAAAAGGAGACAAAGCAAAAAAATTGCATGAAACAAGCCACACCTCTCCTCTCAAAGCCATTGGCAATCCACCATGGACTAGACACTCCAACTCTTCCATCGAAGGAAAATTTTCCTCTTGACCCCTGTTGTCAATGCCAGTATTCGCACTATCACCTGAATGCACTTCTTGACTAGGCTCGACCTTGTCTACATCATAGAACTCGTCATCTGAATCCTCAGATAACTTGCCCTCTTGAACCTTCACCGGATGGACGACATGCTTCGTGTCCTGACTGCCAGCAGATGATTGCTTCTTCTCGACACGTACACTCATCATCTGCTCTATGTTGCACAGGGATGGTCTGATTGGCTTCCATATCTCGATCTTGTGTGGCCCTTGCACAATCTTCTCATGAAGCAACGAAGAACTTCCAGTCCCACTGTTCTCCGCAACATGCCCGGCAGCTTCACCTTCCTCTTCCTGTCTGGATGGTTCAGCCTGCCTCTCCAGAAAATTCTTCCATCTATCGGATCTCTCCTCTTCCTCCTCCTGCAACGCAGCACCAGAAGCCATGCAATTTGTCGATACCAGACAATGCAGCAGATTAAAAAAAGTCAGAGGCGCGTGTCTTCCACCTTGTAGATGCTTGCATACTCCTTGTAACGCTGCAAGTGTTGGGGCCGCACTGCGAAGCCGTAGGCATCCCTGTTTCAATCACACAACATCAGAAAGGGAACATTTCTCCGAAACAGCAACTAACTAACGCATAAAACTTCGATGATTCTAGACTTGTGCCCTCTCCTAGATTGAAAGCAGTGAGCAAATTTAGCTAGGTTTAATCGTATCAACCAAAATTTTCCCAGAATGCCAGAATCAAATGCCGAAACTGCTTGCTCCTATTGTCGTACAGCAGGATGCGGACGTCAAAACCCAGATCTCTTCAAAAAGGCAAACGTCACGAAACTCCCAGCTCGGGCAATTCCCCCGGCAAATCCATCCTATGCTTCAATCCTACCCTCCGACAAGCGAAGGGCATCCAGCCCTCGGCACAGCTGCACAGCCACAGCAACGGCCAATCCTTCGCCGCATTACCCGAAAACCTCGGCAAAAAGGGAGATCGCCGCGTCGCTGCCCACCGCGGGCAAACCGACGCGACGTAGAAAGAGGCCAAAACTCACGCGGCGGAAGAGGCCAAAACTCCCGACAAAGAAAAAAGGGAAAACTCAAACTCCTCCAGCAACCGGCCGCCGAACACGCGGCCGGCGTGGTGGAGCGGGGAGGGAGGGAGGAACGAACCGCTTGTGCTCGAAGGCGATGAACGGGAGGCTCTTCGGCTTCATCTCCTCGCTCCCCCGCAGTAGCCGCGGCAGCAGCAGCAGACGGCGGCGGAGCGGAGTGGGATCAGTCACCGGGGAGTGTTGTGTCTGTGTGTCCGTACGGACGGGGGGAGGGTCTGAGGAGTCCAACTGAGGAGTCCAACTGAGGAGTCTGTGAACGAGCACCAACGCGTCTCGTGGGTGGCGCCTCGTCCTCGTCTGCGTCTCTTCCCTATGACACGAGAAGAGGACGGGACGGGGGCTTGGGTGCCACGAGGCTCCCCAGACGCACGTCGGATGGGTCCCTGACATGTGGGCCCACGGAGCGGGTCCCACTCTCGCTTCAGTTGGGTGACCCGGGGGACGGCGCGTACGGCGCTCAGTGACTTTCTCCTCCCTCCGTGCGTGCACGCACGGGAGGGCGGTGCGCCAGCCTCGTGTTTTCTGCGCTGCGGTTGGGCCGTGTCTCTCTCCGTCTCTCTCCTGATCGGCTGATCTCCTCCCGTTCTGGTTGTGAAGCTACGCGCTGCTGTTTTATTCCTTCTCCGGTTTCCTTCTGAGAGAAACCGCTGCCGAGAAATGCCACTGATCACTGAATTGACATGGGTCAAACTGATGAGTAAATATGAGGTTGGTAGTCTTTCTTTAGGCCTGAGGGCGGATTTCTTTTCTGGAGATAGGTTGGTGTGGAGTTTGTTGCATACATGCTGCGTGACTGCGCGCGTCTTGATTTTCAAAGAGGGGGCTGTTGTTAAGGACCCCTATTTGTTAGTCCACCAAACGAGCTAACGATATTCACTGGTACTAAGCTAGCCAGAGTGCATGCTGATGGAACTATTGGAACGAGGCGCTAACGCATTTGGCGTTTTATATTTAGAGGGATGGATTGAATTTATAAATTTTGGATGGATGTCGTATCATTTCTTCATTTGGTGACTAATGCTACCGTATAATATTTTTAGGACCGAGATCTACCATGTTGGGATAAATCAACAATGCCGGTAGGTACTTCCTCTGTCTAGCCTATATAATTAATACGTTATTTTAAAATATACCATTTCCAACTTAATTATCGCATGGCACGCAGATTTCAGGCTACGTTAAATTCAGAATACAAAAACATGCCAGAATTTTACACCAAACAATTCAAATCTCGCAGGAATCTGCAAAAATTCCCAAATTTCAAATGGATCATTAGTATCCGAATGCCATCTGGATTCAAGAACAGGCTTAAAACCATTCCCGCAATGCTGCAGAAATAGTTTAAAATACAATATGCAAGTCTCATGGGGAAGCAAATCAAACTCACACTAGGAAGAAAAAGATCTGGCGATGTAGAAACTAGCCATGAACTTGATTATTTCATGCTTATAATTGATTGGGATAGGGTGATATGTGAAAAAATAGATATATTTTAAGATAAAATTTGAATACTAAATATAACTATATTTTAAATGAATGAAGTATATTACAATTGTAGACCTTTTGAAGTGGAGAAGTAGCAAAGGATTTTTGGAGGATTCGATGTCCTTAGGATTATTTTTCATACACTTTTTGGTTTGTATGAAAAGTATGTGAATTTTTGCTAGGATTGCATTCCCATGATCAATTCCATAGAAATTTTGTAAATTTTGTTATACATGACTTTTTGGTTTTAGTTATAGAACACCGCACAAAATGACTTTTAGAAAAATCACTCTACAAATATAGAAATTAGCTCATGAACACAACGTCCATCAGAATATTTATTTTTGTTAAATAAGAGAGATATCACATGAAAGCTTCTAAAATAACCCTAGACTCACATGTAAGGTATTCCATATCTTTATCTCTCTCACACATAGGGTCCACATGTAAAGATCAGAGGAAGCAGCTTAACCATGGCAAGCTTTTTCCACAATATCATTGTCCAAACACCACCAGAAAACCTCCTTCCCTTCACCCGCTTGCATGTGCCATCACCAGGACACTTCTACACCCCCACCTTTGCACTCCTTCCCCTACCACCATCGCCCATGGGTGGCCGCCGTCGAGTTCACCGCACCTTACCTCACCTACACCTCCTGCAACAACAAGAAGAGCAAAGGAAGTAAAAGGGAAAAAAAGGAAGAGTAGATGCTTATATGCAGCTCCATGTGCTTGAGAGATAGAGATAGAGAGATGAATACCTAACATATAGAATCAAGGGTATTTTCAAAATCTTTACACGATTTCTCTCTCCTATTTAATCAAAAATAAATATTCTAATGGATGTACTGTTCATGATCTATTTTTCACGATTACTTAGTGCCTTCCCTAAAAGTCACTTAATGCAATGAACTACATCTAAAACAACTAAGCCATGATGTCCTGTAGCAAAATATACCTAGGAAAATAAGCAAGAGGGTTATACCTCTTTGATTTAGTTTTTCCTATAGCACAATTAAATGAGACATCTATTCTATTTTGTGTGTTTTCAATTGGTATAAGATTGAAGACATGTTCCTTTAATTCATACGTTTTTTTATGTTCATGTGTATTTTATATTCTGTTTTAAAGGGGCTCATAAATCATGAGCGATAATGAAAAATAAGGAAAATATTACTAACTTGAAGAGTGCCATCAAGGATTGTACAAATCAAATTTAAAATTACGTATCCGTGAAATTATATATCACATAATGTCGACCTATATTGTCCTTTTCAAAAAATAGATAACACACGTGAATGATGGAAGGTACATTATGAATGCAGTTTTCTCTCTTCTTCCCTGTGCATCTGCTTCTCTCTCCAGTAGCAACCACGTTAGTTGTCGGATGCTCTTCATGATTTTGGGGCAAGGTACAGTACCACATACTGTGAGCAAAATACGCTAGTAAAACCTTGAAGCGTTGCGCTTTTCTCCGAATTCTTAATTTTTTTTCTCCTCGTGAAGCGTGACACGTGATCATCAGGTGTGAAAGCTCCTTGCGAACACAATGAAAACCGGCAGTGTGCTCCACTTCGTCGGTTTCGCAGTCATTTTAGTGTTGACTGCTGCGCACTCGTTGCCTCTATCCGGTTGCATGTGACCGGCTGGCCTGTTGCGCTGCCAGTCTTGGACTGCATGTCTGCCACGCACACCTCAGTATTTTTTTTTCTCGCGAAGATCATCTTCTCTTTAGGAAATAGCGAGATTACCCTCGGATTGCATGTGACCTTGTTGTAGCTTTTGCTTAAAAGTCCTTATAATTGCGCAAAATACAATGCAAACAAGAGAAACCTACGACGCCGCCGTTTAGGAGCAAGAGGACGTGAGGAGGCGCGGTGGTCAAGGTCTGCCTGAGCAGGGGCCCCGAGGAGGTTCGTCGGCGGATACCAGAAGCCTCAGCGTCGCCCCAACGTCCCACCCACGCTCCCGTCGCCACCGCTGCCAGAAAGGAAGCTGCCCGTGCTCCCTACAACCGGCCGGCGCCCACTCCCTCCTGCCGCTTCTTCCGCCCTGCCGAGCCTCCGCCACCTCCCTTGGTTGTCGATGAAGGTACGGAGGGGTTCGAGGGGAGTGGAGCACGACGTGGAGGACGACACCGGCGATGGCCTCGGGATAGAGGCTGCATCGTCGGTGAAGAGGAGGCAGGTGGCAGCGTCCGTGAGGGGTGAAGAGCAGGTGCGTGAAGGCAAAGACATCGAGACTGCAGCATCTCTTCCAGACGGCTCAGGGTCACAGCAGCGCACCCACGCCCGGCGAGGTCGATCTGCTCTGCTCCATGTTCGGTGCGTCTCCCCTCTTTGTTCTCTCCTCTACCGTTCATCCCCTGTGCTTGCGTTCCCGCAGTCCACATCGCCGGCTCCAAGGGATGGGACCGCCGGCGTGTTCGCCCTCTTCATCGACCGCATGCCTACACCGCCGCGTCCCGGCCCCCGGGACACATGCGACTTTTATCTCGAATTGTAGAATATGTACAGTGACTAAGACCCATAAAACATATATAAGGGGGGTCGGATCTATATATATATACAATTTAGGCCAGTAGTCTATCTAACACCTCCCGTAGTTACAGCGAGAGGGGCACGGACGCAGAGGCTGAACCGAAAACTGGTGAACTGCAGGCCTTTGGTCATTATATCGGTAAATTGATGTGTCGATGGTACATGGAGCATCCGAACCTATCCTAATGCGACCTTGTCACGGACAAAATAGATATCGATTTTGATGTGCTTGGTGCATCGGTGATGGACCGGGTTGACGGTCATGTAGACGACACTGACATTGTCGCAGTAGACGACGGTCGCGGTGGAGAGGGGTGCACGGAGCTCCTGGAGAAGCTGGCGAAGCCAGCAGCACTCGGCGACGACGTGGGCGACGGCGCGGTACTCGGCTTCGGTGCTGGACCGGAACACTGTAGTCTGGCGTTTTGAGGACCAGGATACGAGAGTGTCACCGAGGTAAACGCAGTAGCCGGACATAGAGCGACGAGAGTCGGGGCAGCCTGCTCAGTCCGCGTCGGAGTACGCGGTGAGAGAGTCGATAGGGCTGGAGCTGAGATGCAGCCCGCTGGAGAGGGTGCCCTTCACGTAGCGTAGGATGCGCTTGAGCAACGTGAGTTGAGGTTCGCGCGAAACATGCATGAAGAGGCACACTTGCTGGACAGCGTACGTGAGGTCGGGTTGGGTGAGTGTGAGGTATTGGAGAGCCCCGATAAGACTCCGATACTGAGAGGGATCGGCAACGAGGGCGCCATCGACAGCGAAGACTTTGGCTCGAGTGTCGACCGGGGTGGCTGTGGGGTGACAATCGGCCATACCCACACGCTGGAGGAGGTCGATGGCGTACTGGCATTGGGAAAGAAAGAGCTCGTGGGTGGAGCAGGTTACGGAGATGCCAAGGAAATGGTGGAGAGGACCAAGACCGATCATGGCGAACTCAGAGTGGAGTGGGACCATGATCTGGTCGAGGAGAGATGTCGAAGACACTGTAAGGACAATGTCATCGATATAGAGAAGTATATAGGTAGTGGTGGAGCCGATATGGAAAGTGAACAGGAAACTATCGGACGCAGATGCCACGAAGCCGATGTGCTGAAGATAGGTAGCAAAGCGCTGGTACCAGGCATGAGGTGCTTGTTTGAGGCTGTAGAGAGAACGTTGAAAGAGACAGAGTCATCGGGATGAGAAGGGTCGACGAAGCCTAGGGGCTACTGACAGTAGACTGTTTCTATCAGATGGCCGTGAAGAAATGCGTTCTTCACGTCTAGTTGATGGATCGGCCAGGAGCGAGTGGCAGCCAAGGTGAGGACGACTCGGATGGTGGCAGGTTTGACAACGGGACTGAAGGTCTCGTCGTAATCGACACTGGGTCATTGGGAGAAACCCCGGACTACCCAGCGAGCCTTGTGACGGGCAAGGGAGCCATCGGTGTGGAATTTGTGTTTGAAAATCCACTTACCGGTCACAATGTTGGCGCCGGGAGGTCGTGGAACGAGGCGCCAGGTCTCGTTGTCCATTAGGGCCTTATACTCATCGGCCATGGCCACGCGCCACTGAGGGTCAGCTAGGGCTGAGCGAGAAGTCGCCGGGATGGGTGAGATATAGCTGTGGACGGCGAAGAGACCGTAGTGCTAAGTGGGACGGAGAGACCCGGTCTGGGAGCGGGTGACCATGTGATAGGTGGAGGGAACTAGAGCCGATGAGGGTGCGGGAGTAATAGGAAGAACTGGTTGGGTGGGGGTGTCATCGGCTCTGAGTCGGCGATTATAGACGAGAGGAAAAGGAGGAATTAGATCGGCTTGAGCCGATGAGGTCAGGTGGGCTGAGTATTCCGATCGGTCCATGGGGGGAGCCGATGGAAACGGAGGAGCCGATGGAAGTGGGGTGTCCGATGGAGAGAGAACGGTATCGACTGAACGATAAATAGGATCGGTATCGGCCGATGGAGGTAGGTCCGATGGAGGAAACATCGGACCAAGTAGTGGTGGGATATGTGAAGGGTAAATCCGCAGTAGCGGCCGATGAGGGGGCCGATGGAGAGGATAGTGGAGGAGACCTGGTCGGCACGGTATTGGTGAGGAGGAAGTCGAGATCACTAGAGGAGGATTTCGGATGAAGTAGACCGAAGGGAAAACATGTCTCGTCAAAAATGACGTGACGAGAGACGATGACCCATCAGGTTGAAAGGTCGAGACATCGGTATCCCTTATGAGAGGTGGAATAGCCGAGGAGAATACAGGCGGTGGAGCGGAGAGCGAGTTTGTGGAAAGTTGTGGCGGTGAGATTTGGGTAGCAGAGGTACCCGAAAACATGAAGGTGGGAGTAGTCGGGTCCCGTGCGGTAGAGAAGGGCGTAGGGAACGTTGTTTTGAATGGAGGAGCATGGGTGCCGATTGAGAAGGTACGTCGCAGTAGCTAGAGCTTCGGCCCAATAAGTGGCGGGTAAGTGGGTGTAAAGTAGCCTGGTGTGACTGATGTTGTTGAGGGTGCGAATGAGGTGCTCGGCTTTGCCGTTCTAAGGAGAGGTGTAGGGGCAGGAGAGCCAGAGATGGATGCCCTGTGAGGTGAGGAGATTTGTAACGGTATGGTTGACGAATTCCGTACTGTTATCGGCTTGTAAAGGCTTGATGGGGAGGTTGAACTGAGTGAACACATACGTGATGAAATGAGTGAGGTGAGAGGCGACCTCGGATTTGTGGATGAGCGGGAAGGTCTAGCAATAGTGTGTGTAATCGTCATGTATAGCGAGATAATACTGATTACCGGAGACATTTTTAACTGGAGACGTCCATACATCACAATGTATAAGTTCAAATAGACGCGAGGTACAGGAGAGAGAACTAGAAAAGGGTAGACGCACATGTTTGCCAAGTTGACACGACTGGCAAACTGTGGAACGAAGAAGAGAAGGCGACTGCGGAAGAGAAAAACAGGGGAGAGAGAGCGAGGAGAGTACCGAAAAGAGGGTCGGCGACGGAAAAAAGACATCGACGAGAAGGAGGAAAGAGTCGGCTCACCGAAGGGAGAAGCTAACACGCCGGAAATATCTAGACTCACTCTGATACCATATAGAATGTATATAGTGACTAATACCCCAAAGCGTATAAAGAGGGATCGGATCTATATATATATACAACCTATACTACTGGTCTGTCTACGATAACAGTTAGATCCGCCGTCGCACTCTACGCCGCAAGTTCCGGGTGCTCCTGTTCCTCGTCGGCATCAACCCCCTTATTCCCGCCTACCAGACCCTCACAAGCCTAGAGTTGAAGGGTGTGCAGGGAAACAACCAGGTTCTTGATTTCTCGGGCTGTCCGGCACTGGTGGGTCTCAAGATGAAGGTCTTACAGTTTGCACGAGACCTAAAAGAAGCAACTTTTGGAGGCGAAATAGCAATATTTGGTTTGGATGATAGATGTTTGTCCTTGCCTTTTAGGATGAAGCTTGTAAGCATTTTTTATCTTTTTTTCTGTTACGGGTTGCAATTTTTGTTTCTCATTGAGGTGTGCTGTGTGCAGTTATTGTTGTCTAAATCCGCGTGATTTCCACTGATGGCATTTTGGCTTTGTTTAATTTAGCAACGTATACGTTGCGTTATGTCACATGTGATATTTTGATTTGCATGACAACTGGTACTTCGTCTAAGGAATTTCGATTCACATGTCTGCTTACAGTAACTCATTCTTATCAGTTACATTCATTGTTTCAGAGTAATCAAACCAGGTCAGTCTACCTGAGTGGTGCTCGTGGCAGGTTCCACCAGCTGATATGTCCATTTTTTACGTAGACTGCCAATAATCATTATTGGTTCGTGATGAGTTATTTAGTAATAGTTTAGGCCAAACCAATTTACTTTTATATAAAATAAGATAAGTTATTATTTTATGATTAATTTTATCTTTTTAAAAAAATATAGAAAATTACTTTTAAATAACAAATAAATATATATTTTTAAGTTTAAAATAAGTAATATATAATTAATCATATACTTACGTAAGTAAATTAATTTCATTTAAACTGTGGCTCTCGAACTTCGCACTAATATGTAAATTTCCAACATTAATTACTGCTCTATACTAGAGATGCATTCAGCCGTATCTCCGAATTATATGGGTCCCTTTTATTCTTCGTTTGTACTGCTCCATGTGTATGGTTGTCAGTTTATAGGTCCTATACTTTCTTCAGTTAATTACACATAGCAGCGGCTTATTAGGATCCTTCATGCTAACATTTCTGCCACGCAGCATGCCACCGTGCGAACACATATAGTAATTAGAGCATTCCCAGGTACAACATGTAAACCTTCATCAATAAATATAGTTGTTGGAAAAAGAAAAACACGCTCAAGCTGATATTGTATCATAGCCTCTATAGATACGCCATATAGCTGATATTGTAAATTTGACGTTACTCTCTTCTCATCCTACAACTGCCTCCTTCAGATCGAGCTTCTATCCTCATTCGGATCGCTCCTATCCTCATTCGAATCGATTAAGCGACGCCTCGTCCATTGTTATTGTTGGTGCTAGCAGTGACAGGCCATCAGCGGGTAGAGCCATGGAGGAGTGAAGGCGGAGAGGAAGGGGTGTACCAGATCTAGAGGTGATAATGGATTCTAAAGTGGTGGATGTGATCGTCATTGGCAAATCCGCTTTGCCTGCAGCACCTCTGGTCGTTCGCCACTCACGCCGATTGTAGCTACATCACACGCACAGGTGGCTAGGATAGTCCTATGCCCACGTCCTAAGTGGCTACGGTGACCCTATGCTACCTATCGGGCCTCTGTTCGCCCCTCCTTCATCGGTCATAAAGAAGAGAAGAGAGAAAGAGAAGTATGCTTGGATAGAGAAGAGAGAGGAAGAGAAATGAGATATTAGAGTTGCATTCTATATATCTGTAATGCAATATAGCTGGATGCTTTACCACTTGTATTTATTTGGCTATAATTTTTTTGTTAGGCCATCAATTGATGGATAGCTACATTGATTTGTTGGGTTCAGACATTGATGTAGCAACTTAGGATCCCAGTCATTTTTTTCCCAACAAGAGAGCAGCCACAACCAAATCCTAAAGTTGGAGAGCAAGAATAGAGAAGTGCTAAAGTTGAGGGATCCTCTAGACCAAACGAAAAGAGATTAAAGAATTTCACCATTGCAAAAGACAAAATGTTGGTATCAACATGGCTTAATACCACTTTGGATGTAATCATAGGTGCTGAGCAACACAGTGACTCTTATTGGGCAAGGATTCATTAATACTTCCATGAAAAACAAGAAATTCACCATTAATCGTAACCAAAATTCTCTTAACAACAGTTGGGGTACCATTTAAGAACAAATTAACAAGTTCTATGGATATTACAAGGAGATTCTTAACCGAAGGCAAAGTGGAATGACAGCTCAAGATTATGTAAGCAGTACCATCTATATTTTTCTTGCATCTTGACATCTTCATTGACTACATAATGTAAATTAATTGAATGATTTTTTGGCAGATAACTCAGGCTTCTATTTTGTACAAATCAAAAGAGAATAATACATTTTCTTTAATGCATTGTTGGGAGATATTACATCTTCATCCAAAGTGGAATAGTAAGTTGTCTCAGAAAAAAATAGAAAACCTATGTCGATGCAAGTCCTATAGTTTTGATATTGTCTTCACAATGTGGCTCATAGTGGATATATACGATCTACAAGGTAATAACCCATTGTATAGTTGTAGCTATTGATTATATAATTCACTTGTTGATCTTGTTCTTCAAATAGCCTTATAAAGAGAGGAAAACGGTGAAGAACATTAATATCATGCAAACCGAACAATGCAAGCCAAATCTAAAGATCTCGTAAAGCAATGGCTTTCAAAATTACAATAGTCTTACTAGAATTTCATTTATACATGCCTTGCCATGCCGAAGGGTAATTTTTTCACTCCAAATGCATGCAATCTATGAATCCAAAACCTCTCTACTGCTCCAAGTGCAAGTAATCTAGCATTATCAGTATCATTAGGATATTGCAAATACTCGTCTCCAAATACTTCAACGATAGCTCTTACAATGCTTTTGAAACTCTCTATAGTGTTACTATCTACACACTGCAGATATTCATCTTGAGTATCTGCTGTGACTCTATTAGTTATCATTCTAAGTGCAATGATAATCTTTTGCAAAGGTGATAAACCCAAAGCACTAGCAACATTTCTTTTCTACCTAAAATAACTGTCATGGGCTATCATAGCATTAACTATGCGCAAAAACATAGGGCGACTCATTCTAAACTTGTGCAAAAAAATTTAGAATAAGAGAGGTGGGCAAGAAAAGGGTATCAACCAAAATATATAGATTAATTGCAAAACTTCGCTGAAATAAAACTAGGCCATAGGTAGGATGCTTTGAAAAGTAGTTATGGTGCAACCTATCATGACCAGTCAATCAATAGAACCACGTTGTTGTGGAGCATTCAACTTCTCGTATTCATCTTGTGCAACTATTGCTGTGGTGACGATGAGTTCATCGTCTGATGATGATGAATCATCTAAGAGCAAATGCCTCAAAATATAGCTCATTGA
Source organism: Oryza coarctata (assembly GCA_030770085.1). Classification (NCBI taxonomy): domain Eukaryota; kingdom Viridiplantae; phylum Streptophyta; class Magnoliopsida; order Poales; family Poaceae; genus Oryza; species Oryza coarctata. The sequence goes on from CM061471.1 coordinate 17,096,910, forward strand.
GTGATGAAAGAGGATGCACAATAATGTGGATAGAGAAAAAAAAAGATAGCAAACAATGCACTGGTATATATATAGCCATGAAAATCTAGCCCTTGGAAAGCCATTTGAATATACTTAATGGTTACAACTAGCCGTTCAAAATGATATCCATCCATTGCAAATATACACATTAAAAAACTATCCATTATAAATATATCCGTTTACATATAGTTGTTTAAAAAAAATCTATCTATTACAAATATAGCTGTTAAAATTTAGTCGATTGAAATATTATTCATTGCAAATATAGTCATTATAAAAAATAATACAGATGTATAGGTAGTTAAAAGATATAACTAAAATACAAAATATAAGAGGTGTGATATGAGCATGTAATATGGATAATCTGGTGGAGTAAAAAGAGATATAGAAAGGAAATCTTTTTGGATGGCCAATCAAATGGGTATATGGAGGATCAAATTTGGAAGAACTGCTGGGAGTGCTCTAGTACAGCTCGAGCAATTAGCTACCGACTGGTCTTTGCTCACCTTATGACCTAATCAAGGTAACCTCGTGAAGTCAGTATGGTAGGCCCAGGTTTTGTCCCCAAACTTCGATCCAGATCCTATTGAATTGTCTCCAACCCAACAGAACTTAAGATTTTTTTTATTTTTTGAAAAATGGAACTTAGGATTTTTTTTTTGGGTAAGCTAGCTCCACTTGACGATGTTTGTCCAAAAGAACTTAGCATCTTGTCGTGCGATAGAGTTTGCTCTCTAATTCCATTTTGTTGAATGTCTTCTATATCCTATTATATATAAATTTTTCTACGTACATATAAGTTGGTCAAATGGGGTTATTGGGAAGAAAATTTTATGTAATGAGAGGTGATAAGATTGGCGTGATATAAAACCAATCATCACCATATTTTCAAAGCAAAATCAGTCATTTTCTAAGCAGTTAAACCTAGGCCTTAATGACCCATAGGATAACAATATAAACATTTCTTGGCCCATCTCTAGTATCGAATCCTAGATGGACTATCTCACAAAATAACGTGACACGTGGCGCAACAGGATCCAAGAGGACCCTCTAAAAAAAGTGTCACGTGGCTCGTCCCTGAGCGTTTGATGAAAATCAAGCGTGCTCGTGTGCGTCAGATAAGAGTGTATCATCTGAAGAGTCACGACCTGGCCCTTTGAGAAGCGAAAAAGACGTCGTTTTGCTCTCCCGACCCTGCCTCCACCTCCGTCACCAACGCCGTCGTCGAGCCCACGCCTCCTCGCCCTCCCGCTCAGCTCGCTCCTTGCACGCGCTGCCTCCTCCCTCCCCCATCGCTCCCTCCTTTCCTTCCTCTCTACCACCGGGCACGGTGGACGGCGCTCATCGTCGGATCCTCCCAATCTCCTCCTCAGCCGTGTCCCTCCTGCTACGCCGCCGCCAGGCGCGCCGTGGTGGCTGGCCCAGCCGCCGGCGCTGCGCCGCCGCCGTTGCTCGAGGAGCCCCTTCGTCGTGCCACCACTAAGCTCCTTCCGGACGACTAGGAGGGGACAACGGCGGAGAGGGAGGGAGGGACACGCTTGTTCTGAGGCGATGGGCGCAAATGGTGATTCGTCGTTGGCGGTGTCATTCAACGGCGTACCGGGTGCGACGACGTCCTTTGAGGACATCCCAGGCGAAGTGCTCTCCCTCGTGGTCTGCCGGCTCGACGGATCGGTTGCGCGTGCTCTGGCCTCCGCGAGCTCGCCGATGATGTGGAGATGTGGCGCGGACTCTGCCTCGCGACGTGGCCGTCGGTGCCAGACGCCGCCTATGTCTGCAGCGGCGTTGTTCTCCGATTCGTTCCCGTTCCCGACAGCGGCGTCGTCGGGTTTTCACCCCTTCCTGCTCGTCTCGGCCGTCGACCTGCACCACAATGGCGTATGCGTTATGTCGCACGTCGTGCAGACGGATACCTCGTCGGAGTGGTTAGGGGACTCGCCGTTCTGCGACGACGCGCTCATCCAGGAGGGCTGAGCTGGATACTGATCGACCCAGCCACCGGCCGCGCCGTCAACACCTTGAGCCGGCATCAGTGTGCGTCGACCGGGAGTGGCTCACCAGAGCGACCGTGGCGTTGTTCACCGTGGTGCTTGGCAGCGGTGACATGCGACGACAGGCACGAGCACATCGGGAGGTGAGCTCTGTGCTATGGACGGCTAGGTTGGCAGCATTAGCGAGTGGGACGGTCTGGCCACGACCATGGAGGGCGCGAGGCAGGGCCATGGAGGTTACTGGTGAGTCCATACGGTACAGTTTAATTACCATAGTATGTTCTGTGTAAGCTCAGTCCTATGTGCGCATAAATAATTGGATCCTTTTAATACTGTGCAGTAGCCTAATTATTTTCCTTTTAGTTCTTTTACTAACTTTCCAATGTATTAGTTTCCCCCACTAGAAAATTCACTTTATGCCTTTAAAACAACCTCCTCCTTGTTACTTCTACTGATCCTAAAACAAACCAGTTCAATTCATAAATGAAGTATAGCAACAAATAAAATGGCAAAGTAGTTTGAGATTTTATATAATTTAGGAGCAAAATAATGATGAAAAGGACTTTTGAAATGAATATATATTTCAAAAGTGTTGGTAGAGAAATGAACATATTTTACATTAAATGATAACTGCATGACTTCTCTAAATGTAATGTGCCATGAGATCAATCCCGAAGAATTTGCAAGGAACACTGTTTACACAGGTAAAACTGCTGTTCACTTCGTTAATCCTTACTGTAGTATTTACTAAGGCCTTGTTTGGGTAGGCCAGGATGGCAACCTGCTCTTGTAAAAATTGAACTAAAACTCGGTGTGGGTGGGCTGGGATCCTGATCTGGCCAACAAGGCTTAATAGTACAAATCACGCTTGATGGTGACTTATCAACTAAGATGATAAATCAACAACTAAAAATAATTGATACTATGATAGTGACATGTGAATTGTGGAAATAATAATGTCAATGAAACTACTTTGAGCCATCAATGATGTGCATAAATAAATTTTATGTGGAATGAAAAATTATAGCTCACCGTCCACATTGATCCCTTGTGTACTCGTTGTGTCTAATGGTGAGGCTCTAGGATGGAATCTGACGATTGACCAAGGAACCATATAGTGTGTTCTCTGATCCACCTTTTTTTATGTGTTAGCCAGTAACTGTATGGTGCTTAAAGGTAACTGAGCAATATACTTTTATGTAGTACTAAATTGGCATCACATTTACTTTTATAATACAATTGATATACATAATAGATTTGTTTCATATACATACCAGGCATTCTATTAGTATTTATTTATCTTATATAGCCTCATATCTGCTGAGCTTGTTATGACCTTTTGCACATAAATAATTAATTAGATTCTATCAATACTGTACACTAACCTAATTAGCAAAAAAAATATTATTTGGCTAAGTTCACCCTATATGCATCATATATATCCAATTTACCATTGCCATCTAATGTTATTATTATAGGAAAATGACGAAGAAGAAGAGAGTGGTCATCGTTTGATTCAAGAAAAGGGTAAAAAGAAGCAATCTGCTTGATGGCTTCTATGTTGAAGGCTGCCTTCTTTTGCTATATGAAAATATTATGGACATCATTAACTTTTGGTGTATATATAATATAACACCTGCATTATATACAGTTGTACTATAAGTGCATGGAGAAAACCAGCAATTTAGTATCTCGACTCATCAATTAGCAAGTTTGTATGAAAAAATGATATGGAACTTTATCAAAAGCTTTCATCATTTAATCTCCTGAACAGCCTACGTTTATGTAATAGTAGACCTATGTTTATGTACTCTATTAGACTTATCTAACATAAAGTTATATTGCCCTAAAAGTGTAAAATTTTTCAAAAAATAGTTTGCGCTGTACATACTATCGGCAGTACTATAATTGCCCTAGAACACATATATCTGTCTCTAGGAACCTGATGCTTAGGTGCGAGATGTTTCCTATCTAAAGAATGCTGAACTTCTTGGTTTTGCACTGTGCTCATACTAAACTTCACTTTTTACTCTGAAGAACTGTGGTCATGCTGAAGATCACTGCTGAGGAAAATATCTTAGGGTTTCACAGCCAATCTGTATATATACATATGCTACATAGTGAACCCATCTACTAGACATAATAGGCTTCCCCAAATAAAATTGCGCGTGGCAAAGCTGTGTGTACTATTCCCAAATTTAAACCCCAACTCTCTCCAATCTCCACACATGTTGGATGTTTCTCAGCACTCTCTTCTTACCTGTATAGCACCTCCTAGGCTTTTACACACCAATGCTAGCAAGAATCACCATCCACGTCTTACTTCACCACTTTTGTCCTTACATACCATCGTATCACCTATGACATAATCCTTCTATTTACTTTGACAAGAATCCACCATGCTGCCCTACCTAGTCTCCAACAGCTCTCTTTACAAGATAATTCTGGTGATCCATAACTGCTACTCACCACCTCCTACATCATAATGAATTCTCCTACACATTGATATTATGCATATCATGCATATTTCACCCATCCAATCCTATGGTTCAGGTTATTGGTAGAACCAAGGCCCGACAACCTTGGGCTAGTCCTCATGCTCCATCACATGCAACATTATAATAATTACCTCTCAGCTGCTTTACTAGTTCTTTTTTGGTGTGCAAAAGAATTGAACACCTTTGTATTAAGTAGGAGAAAAATACAATGTTAAAACAAAAGTGTGCCATAGTGGCAGTTCGAGCCAAGACAAAAAAAAAGGTTATAAGATTGCTATCCCACAATCTAATTTTGTAATCTAAGACTACTAGGTTGGACTGATTGTCGATCTATACGGGATGGTTGTCTTCCATAGGACTGCTTTGTCAACTAGTGCCTAGAACACCTGGGGATAGCTCTTTTGCTCCCTATTGAAAACATGATTATTTCTCTCTTTCTAAATACTCTAGACGGTTAGGATGATGATTGTTCTACTCGTTCGGACAGGTTAGAATAGCAATTTAAGGCCATGTCCCATACGTAGCCTCTAAGGTAAAATAGTATGTACAACTTAGTAGCACCAATTACCTTATTTTCTCGATTTCTCAAGATAATATACTATACTAGCCACATATAGCATAGCCTATCGCTAATACACAACTATCAAAGCATTCACCTGATTTTTCACACCAGTTTCCTCTCCTAGATAACAACTCAATGATTTTCCACTTTGTTTGTGTATGACAAATGGCCCATGGAGTTCTATATATCTATATGTACTTATTATCTATTGTTAGACTTATCCAAACTTAAGGAAAGTTCTAGAATCTATCATTGATACAGGTTGCACCATTGTTGCCTCCCCCACTAGGCTTTTAGGGTTTGTTTGGATGCCACCCTGAGCTCCACACCTGAGGAAAAGTAGAGCCTTATATTTTGATTTGTTTGGCCTGACAAGGCATGTGTAAGTTTTGTTGCTTGTAGCTACCAGGGTCTAAGGAAAACACAACGCTCTAAAATGGTGTTTCATCAACTAGAAAACGTAAAGGACAAATATATGTTTTCTTTAGGGATGTACCACTGAGAAAACAAGAACATTCGATGTGAACTCATCACCGGTGATGTTCGGTTGGTGGGTAACGGTGGCATAAAAATTTGAACCAGGGTTGCTAGGGGATTCTGTAGCTAGTCACTATTTAGCCCAAAAGTGCATGTTGGTGCTTCCTTGATTGCATGAAGTGGTCAAGACCAAGGATGCGCTGAATACTGTTAACAAACAAGAAATCTAGGAAGGAGAGGTGCAAATAAGTACCATCATGGGCTAGGGAGTCCACTATTGACAACCATGGGAGTGGAGGTGTGGCATAGCAACTAGCAAGATGGGCTAGCTATCTGCAGTTAATGGAGTAGAAGATGGCAGATTTGAAGCAGCGATTAAAGGTGAGATGATACTAGATGAAGATGAATTGAACAAAGGATCTCCATGGGCATAAGAATCAATCGATGGTGTTAATAGCCATGGCTTGACGAGAGATAGCATGCGCATGCAATGCATGACTGAGTCAGGTGATGGTTTTTGATGGCCTGAGTTTGATGGAGTTGTCTGAGTCAAGGAGGATTCTCAGGGTAGCAATCAAACAACCTTCAGATAACTCTCTAGCTTGCTCTGGTCAGACATATCTCATCATAACAACAACCAAACAAGCCCTTACTACTTTCCTCTAAACTACACTGTGACACCTAAGGCCAGAAACAATTCTAGGCCCAAGGATTCTTAGGGTAGCAAACAACCTCTAGACAACTCTCTGGCTTGCTCTAGCCAGGCATATCTCATCAAAACAATAACCAAAAAAACCCTCTCAGGGTAGCAACCAAACAACTCTCCGGATTGCTTTGGCTAGGAATATCTCATCAAAATACTAACCAAACAAACCCTCTTAGGGTAGCAGCCAAACAACCTTCAGACAACTCTCCGACTTGCTCTGGCTAGGCATATCTTATCAAAAAAGCAACCAAAACTTCTCTTTAAACTACGCTGTAACGCCTAGGGTCTAAAACCGGTTCTAGGCCCAAGGATTCTCAAGGTAACAACCAAACAACCTCCAGACAACTCTCTGACTTGCTCTAGGCAGTCATATCTTATCAGAACAACAACCAAAACTTCTCTTTAAACTACGCTGTAACGCCTAGGGTCTAAAAACGGTTCTAGGCCCAAGGATTCTCAAGGTAACAACCAAACAACCTCCAGACAACTCTCCAGCTTACTCCAACCAAGCATATCTCATCAAAACAACAACCAAACAAACCCTTTCTACTTTCCTCTAAACTACTCTGTAATACCTAGAGCCCGAAAACAGTTATAGATTCAACTCATCTGTTAGACCACGCCTACACTTTAACTCTCTTGTGGTTTTGTCCTTGCTTTACGCAAAAAGTTCAAAGTGGAGTTAATAATCACGGGGCATTCACACTTATAAGAGGGCAAACTCTCTCTTGCTAGGCGAGGTGGGACTAAAGTTTGCTACAGTAATGTGTGATGCTATAGTATCATGTGGTATAGTAGCACATAACTACTGCTCCTCTTTGCTCTGTGGGTTGGTTGCTGTTGCTATTGCTTTAGGCTGCCTGCATGCATAGGCTAAGGCTAGAGATGGCAATAGGATCCGAATCCCAATACCCGATGGGAAAAACATCCATTAAAGTTATTAGTAGGGCAATATTAGCCCCATGAGGCTATTAATGACAAAAACAAGCCCTTGTCGGGTGGGCCAGGTTTGGAGGCATCCACCAGGCCCCTGTCCCCAAATCCCCATGAACCCGAGCTCATGTATATATATCCACAACCAACACTAGAGGCCCATCATTAGAGGCTAATGTCTTAAGTGCATGTTAAATTGAAAAAACTTTAGGTCACGCCCAATCACACATTAGGGAGAGACTCATCCGGTTGCCACCTCCTCATCTCCTTCTCCGCGCCACCACATCCACGCTATCGCCGCCTCAAAGCAATGTCATCTCCATGCCTCCATCACCGTCATCAAGCAGCAAAAGTTTTGTGCTGCCATCGCCACGTCCAAGGCACCTAGCAGCATAAGCCTTGCATCGTTGTTGCCGCATTGAAGGCTCCAAGCAGCGCAAGCCGACAACACTGTAGCAGCAAGGTCAACTCTATCATGCCAACACTAGTACTTGCTTGTCCTGCCTTTTATGTGTAACAAAGCAAGAGCTCCATGGCAAGAAATGTGTGTGAGTGGGAACCGTTACACAACAGACACTTGATCGCATTTACTTGCCTTCTTTATTTCCTTGTATTTCTTTGGACTCAGCTTCTACAGCTCTATTAGGAATGAATGGAATAGATCAGTGCAATGTGAATCTTCAAAGTGAACAATATATCATTTGTGGTTGTCTTTTTCTCAAATATGTTTTTTTTTCTAGATGATTGACTTTTTCTGTCTCAAATTAGTGAGCAAAGTACTTTCTGTTTCTCGGGTGTATTCACCCAGCGGGTCCCCATAAACCTAGTGTCGTATGGGATAGGAGAAAAGTATACCCGATGCTAGGCTGAGGTCAAGGCTAGAGGATGGATTATTTTTCTCTACCCAGGGGCGAGGACGGGGACCATACCTCGCTAAGGATGGGCCCGTTGACATCCATAGCCAAGGCCCAAGCTACTAGTTGCTCTCTGTCTCTCTTTTTTTTCTTTTTTTCCAATTATTGTAGGTGCAGAGTGTCACATATACTCACACAAAGATTTGATGGGACACCAATTCAAACTTTCCAACTAACCAAGATTGTTTCCTATTGACACTACATTTAAACATACAATTTTTGATACACATATGTTATGTCATAATTATTTCATAAGATTCATCTGACACCATATGCCCACATACATAATACATAATAAGTATATACATTCAACTCTGATACCATTTGTAACATTGTTTTAGGCTTAAATTATCCATTGGACCATAACTATAATTTAACTCTCTTACGCTTTCGATCTCATTTCACACAAAAAGTTCAAACTAGAAATAATCACCGGGTATTTATCCTAAAAAGGGCAAACTCAGTACGGCTGAGAGGTGGGACTAAATTTCGCTACAGTCACTCGCGATGCTACAGTATCACGTGGTACTGTAGCACGCGGCTGCTGCTCCTCTCTGCTCTGTGGACTGGCTGCTGCTGCTTTGGGCTGCTCGCTGGGCTGTTGCATGCATGGGTCAAGGCCCAAGCTGCTGCTCGTTCTCTCTGTTTTTTTCTCCTTTTTATTTTCTAACTATTACGGAGCGTCACATACGCCTCCTCCCGACCCAACCTACAACAACTCCGAAACTCTATTTGGTCATGTCTTTCCTACAGCTCGCGGAGTCCACCTGAAACAAAGGGAAGGCTTGGGACACGGATCTCGGTGAAGGTTGAAGGTTCGCGCTGAAATCTCCCAAATGGTCAAATGAATAGTACAGTTTCACATTTCACGGTTTATGAGATGACCACATAGTGCACTTCAGCGGCGGGTCAGACAAATTTATGTACAGGAAAAGCAGAGTTTCGGCAGAACGACCAGGCGTATATATATGTGTACAGACGTCATGTTCCCACACAGATTCGCATGCACGCCGAGTCATTTACAAGCCGGGGTCGCTATTTCTCCTCGAGTCCCGCGATCCCATCGCCGCCGCCGCCGCCGCCGCCGTCGAAGTACTCTTCTCTGACGTTGCCGGCGAGCATGAGGCAGAGGAGCCAGAAGAGCGACGCGTCGAGGTTGAGGAACGCCGCGCCGCCGAGCAACCCGGTCTTCGCCGTCGGGCAGGTGTACCCGGGGTCGCCGTGCACGTTCCGGACGTGGTGCATGGCCTCGCTCGCCGTCACCCACGCAGTAGTGGCTATCCCGGCCACCGTGATGCCTCTGCACAGGCGGAAGAACACGAGAAGAGCTCAGAACACACCGCCGCACGCGCACGCCGCCGTTCGCCGCCGAAGATCTCGGCGGCGCATGGAGTTCTTGAACATTTTTCTTACATGGCGAGATGGAAGAAGACGTAAAGGAGGGTGTAATCGAAGAGGACCTTCCTCGGGACGTGCTTGCCTTTGTAGGGGAAGAAGACGTCGAGGGCGCCGACCCCGGCGCCGCACGCGGCGGACACAGCCGAGAGCGCACCCAGCGCCACCGTCGGGTCCGGCGGGAACTTGCAGACCACCACGTCCCTGCCTCTGATCGGTGTCCCATACGGCGGCTGCACGCACGCCCAGTGGAGGATAGCATCCCGTGTCAGCTCGCTTTGCCGGAGAAAAAAAAAAGGAAGGCATTGACCCGCGCGGCGGACGCGGCGGCGACATCGCTGGCCTTACCTTCTTGAGCTCGCCAAGGATGCCGAGGAGGAAGGACAGCACGCCGAAGAACGCGGTGGCCATGCCGAGCTGCGTGCTCTGGCTCAGCGCCATGGCATCGACGATCGGCCGACCAACCGATGGATCCCTCCTGCCTTGTCAATCTCTGCCTTGAGCTGCCACCGCCCGCCTCAATTGGAGACCCTGGGAATAATCAAACCATGTCCAAGTTAATTAGCACATCCATGCCATGCAGACACAAAAACATGGCAGGATTTTACACCAACAATTTAAATCTCGCAGGAATCTGCAGAAACTCCCGCGTTTCAAATGGACCAACAATATCCGGGATGCCATTTGGATTCAAGAACAGGCTTAAAATCAATTCCGCAATATTTCAGAAATCGTTTAAAATCCAATATGGAGGTTTCGAGAGAAGCAAATCAAACTCACACAAGAAAGAGAAAAGATCGGGCGATGAGGAAACGAGCCAAGAAAAGATGAACTCGATTATTTTTGCCACCTCTTTTGCTCCCCGTTTACCTCGTTGAAATCATTTGCAATGTGGGGGGAGAGCCTCCAACTGAGCGGGGTAATTTGGTGAACACAGAGGAGAGCCAATAAATACAGGCCTCAATGCATGCAGTTTTCCAACTTTTCCTCTGCATTTGGTCTTGCCATATGTTGTGCTCTATACAGGCTGGAACATTGGATATTTGGATACAGGATACTAATTCCAGCTGCTGTTGAAATCTGCAATAATTTTGCAATGAACCGGGATTTAATCTTGGATTAATTAGTTGGATTTACCATGCATGAATATGGCCAATTTTAGGGGGGAAGTGCATGCATAGTACTGCTATTCAGTGTTGACAATTCTATTACCAGATCAAAAGTCGCTCACAAGAGGTATCTTCGGACGAAAACCATTGATAAATAGATAAAAACCAATAAAATATAGACAAATATTGTCAAAAAAATTAAAATTCAGTTTGAATTATTTTGAACTTGAAAAAACCCCGAGTGATTTGTGTTTTCGATCTGGTTTGGAAAGTGTGGTTTTCATGAAATCCAAATCGATTTTCGTCGGCTTTCTAAACCCGCTGTTATTGCATGCCAAGAATGGCAGATTGGCAGCTTCTAGGACCACTTCCTTTTTCTTTCTATCAAAGTTAGAAACAAACTCATCCGTTTATTTTTCGTTCAGTCCCATAATGCCTGTAATGGTCTTTCAGGGTTCTTGCAGCAATCATGGCCAGGATGTCGACAACAATACTAGTTGCATCTTGCACAACTCTTGAGCCTTGACAATGACGGAGACAAAACAGCAAGCAATCAGATGTTTAGAGAACGATATGCTACTTTAGATTTTACTACAAATGAAATTGCAAGCAAGCAGATAGATATGCGCTCTCTTTTTTTCAAGACCAAGAAAAATATCAATAAGGTAAACCAAAAAAATTCCGTTGCCGGGACTCGAACCCGGGTCTCTTAGGGTGAGAGCCGAGTATCCTAACCAGCTAGACTACAACGGATACTTGACTCAAGGAAAGTAATAATTTTATATATCTTTTTATTTAAAGTACATGGCTCGAAAATCTTTGTTCACCAGTGAACCTCTCCTTATCCACCGAAAAGAACGATTTATTAGCATATTGTTAATTAAATATTAATTGTTAAAATTTAAAAATATATTAATACGTTTTTTAAAAACTTTTTTATAAAAATATTTTTTTAATAAATATATTGTTTAATAGTTTAAAAAATATAGAAAACGAGAGAGTGAAGCCTTTACTGTGGAACAAAGCCTAAACCAACCAACCGTCTATCTCCTTGTCAAGTTCACGTCCTTCGCCTCTTCTGCAGTACGCACTAAACAGATTCAGAAGAAAACGATTTACATGCTATCCACTATATCAAGACTCATTTGGAACATATGAAGTTCGTGGAAAAATATTTACTAAAAAATAGGAAAAAAATGTTTCATGTTCCAACATTGGCTATGAACGAGGTTTCACTATAAACTTCTCGTTTCAGCAATGCTAACTAACAGTACATTTGCGATGCAGATCGTCATTTCCGGTGCTGGTCTGGCTACTATCAGGGTTTACAATTCCAATGAAAATCGGTCGGTTTTCATGAAATTTCATGATTCCTAGGGGATCTTGAATGGTTTTCGACCAATTCTAATTTAAAATGGTAAATTTAATTGAAATTTGATCGAAATTGGTATTGTGAACCCTCGATGTCACATGCAAAACGCATGCTCTGTTCAATTTTAAAAAAGAAACGCATGCTCTGAATTTTAGAGGGAGAGGGGGGCATCCGGGTCGTGCATTGATAGGTGCATGGTGTGCACCTCTTCAGGTCCTAAAAATTAATCACCCCATATTAGTACTACTAATTATATAAGCTATGAAACGGCCAACTAACCGAGCATCCTCCAAGTTTGAAAGCCAAACATAGACAACTAGAATCATGACCAGTAGGCACACGCTTTATCGAAAACCAGCATCGCGATTGGTCCTTTTACTTATGCCATCTCACACTGCTGAGACACGAACAAAGCTCCAAGCCGTTCGACAGTTTTCGCTGGTTTGTGTTAATTTATATGTTTCATTCTGGACCTCTAATTCCTAGCTATAGCGGAGAGAAATACTTGAGTTTAAAAGTAATTGTTGATGAAATATAGAAAATTATCTATTTTTTTAGTTATAAATGAAAGAATTAACTGCTACAAAATTAAAAATCTACTTTAAAAAGATAATATTATAAACTTCTATATAATTTTAAAAAACATTTGGTTTTAAAAAATATAATTAAAAAGTTGAGAAAAAAAAAGTCCACATTCTCCGATGCTGTCGACCGCAGCCTCAGTGCAAGTAAATCGTGGACTCGTCGTACCACCAAATTTATGTCGCGTTTCGTCTCGGTTCCATTCCAGCGCGGGAAATTCAGGCCCAAACAGACCGCGAGCCGAAGACAGGCAGACCACTGGCAGGAGCCCACGAAACCACGCCGACCAAACCTCTGCCCAAACAGTGGGAAGAGAGGCTCGCCGCCCGAGAAATCCCTCTCCCCTCCACCGCCACCTCCATCTCCACCTCGCGCCACCTGTGACCACCTGGACGCCGCGCGGCGCGGTTGCTGCACCTGCACGCCTCTGCGCCCATGGCTATAGCTAAGCTAGCCCAGACTCGCCCGTGCGGGCCAATGCCCGGCCGCGCCGCGCGCGAGCAGCGGCTAAAATTGGTACGGCCCCTCTCCCCCCGCATCGCGCGGCGTGTCCTCTCTTCGTCCCCCACACCGCCGGCCCCCCCTCCCTAGCCAGTAGCCACCCACCCCAAATTTACACCGCGCCTTTGCCTCATTGGCCAGGACGACGGCATGGCACCCGTGGCCACGCTCCTGCGGTGAAGCACCACCGGCGGCAACCAGCGTTTAGGGTCAGATATGGCGGCGGGGTACGTGGACGTGCCGCTGGGCGGAGGCGGCGATGGGGAGCTGCAGCACAGGCAGAGCCCGCTGCCGCCGGTGGCGCCGATAAAGAAGCAGCCGTCGCGGGTCGCGTCGGGGATTAGGCGGCTGGCGTCCAAGGTGCCGGAGACGATGCGGCTGAAGCGGACGCACTCCAGCGCGCAGCCGGCACTGCGGGGGCTGCGCTTCCTCGACAAGACGTCGGCGGGCAAGGACGGCTGGAAGAACATCGAGAAGCGCTTCGAGGAGATGAGCGCCGACGGCAGCCTTCCCCGGGAGAGCTTCGCCAAATGCATTGGTGAGTGTAGCTTGTATGATTCATTCAACACAGCAGCTAGCTCCTGCATGCAGATTGCAGCATATGCCAATGGTGTTTCATCTTTTGAGTGATTGGCCACAGCATAGAGACGATGAAATTGCATGATTAGCGAGAAACATAAAAAATTATCAAGCCTTTTCCCTGCAAAAGGAAAATTTGTCAAAGCTTTTGATCAAAATTTGTCAAGCCTTTTCCCCGCAAAAGGAACATTTGTCAAAGCTTTTGTGCATGTCATGGAGAACAGTTAGTTGATGAGAAATCGGTACAAATCCTTCCTGGCTCGTATGTCGATGGAGTGTGTTCAAAATTTAAACCATTTCAAATGTTTAGGCAGCCAGCACCGTCCTTCCATGCATATATGCTTGCAGCACTTCTTCGACACCATGATTCATTTACTCATATACCATGATTCATTCCTATTCACAATTTTTTTTTAAAAAAAATGGAGGAAACAAAATTGGAAAATTTAAGAGGATATAATTGGTCAATCACGGTTTGTACAAAGTTCAGACTTTGGCCCCAAATTAACTCTCAGACAATACTTACAACGTAGCAAGAATAGGATATACTCATGCTCATGACATTTTCTTTAAAAAGAAGTTAACGCATGTAATCAGGAAAATAAATGACATCAGAATAACAATACATCCATCCTGTAAATAGCAATTGAAGCTCTAAGCTTAGAATGGATCTGCAACATAAAGGTATGGCGGATTCTAAGGAGTTTGCAAGGGAGTTGTTTGTGGCATTGGCGAGAAGAAGGAGCATCAATCCAGATGATGGGATAACAAAAGAACAGCTGAAAGAATTTTGGGAGGAGATGACTGATCAGAACTTTGATTCACGACTACGAATATTCTTTGACATGTAAAGGTCTACCTTCTTTATCTTCAATGGAAAAACCTTATGACTTGCCTCTTGATGAGATTGCTTTGCAATCAGGTGTGACAAGAATGGTGATGGGCAGCTTTCAGAGGACGAGGTCAAAGAGGTCAGTTCTCAATCATCTCTGAATTTACCCTTTTTCCGCAAAGCTTGTGGAAATGTTCTCGATAAAATTTACCTTTCTCCTTCCATATGCAGGTTATTGTGTTGAGTGCCTCAGCAAACAAACTTGCCAAGTTGAAAAGCCATGCTGCAACCTACGCCTCACTGATCATGGAAGAGCTGGATCCTGATCATCGTGGTTACATTGAGGTACCAAGACATGAAATCTTCTCTTTTTTGGACAAAACAGCAGCATACAGATATGGTTGTCTTGATGCAGATTTGGCAGCTGGAGACGCTACTCCGGGGTATGGTGACAGCCCAAGGGCCTCCAGAGAAGATGCAGCTGGCTTCAGCAAGCCTTGCAAGGACAATGGTCCCTTCCAGTTACCGGAGTCCAATGCAGAGGCGTTTCACCAAGACTGTTGACTTCATCCATGAAAACTGGAAGAGGATATGGGTGCTCTCCTTGTGGGGGATCCTCAATATTGGATTGTTCCTGTACAAGTTTGTGCAGTACAGTAGGCGGGATGCATTTGAGGTGATGGGCTACTGTGTCTGCATAGCAAAGGGTGCTGCCGAGACACTCAAGCTGAACATGGCCGTCATACTCCTCCCAGTGTGCCGAAACACACTAACAAGGCTCCGATCAACAGCACTCAGCAAAGTCATACCATTTGATGATAACATAAACTTCCACAAGGTACACGTGGAACTCTTTGCCATCTCCAGGATTGCACAGCCTGACCTCTTTGTTCTGATCGCCATGTCAGGTTATCGCACTGACGATTGCAATTGGAGCGGCTACTCATACGCTTGCTCATGTAACCTGTGACTTCCCAAGGTTGATATCATGTCCGAGGGACAAGTTCGAGGCAACACTGGGGCCATACTTCAACTATGTTCAACCAACATACCCATCACTGGTTGCAAGCACTCCAGGGTGGACAGGCATCCTCATGATAATCATAATGTCATTCTCATTCACGCTTGCGACACATTCATTCAGGAGGAGTGTTGTGAAGCTTCCATCGCCACTGCACCACCTTGCTGGTTTCAATGCCTTTTGGTACGCCCATCACCTGCTGGTGATTGCATATATCCTCTTGGTGCTGCACTCCTACTTCATATTTCTCACCAAGCAGTGGTACAATCGAACGGTATTGCTCTAGCATCTGTTTGGCGCAAATATTTCTTCTGTGAATCCAGTGTTTGTGCACATAATTGATGCTTGAGTTTCCAGACGTGGATGTTCTTGGCTGTTCCAGTTCTCTTTTACGCCTGTGAGAGAACTATCAGAAGAGTTCGTGAGACCAGTTATCGTGTGAGCGTCATCAAGGTAAGAAACATATTTCACATGAATACCACGATGAGTATTTTCAATTTATTCTAACTTCTAAGTGCTAATACAAGAATACCATTAATTGATTATCAAATGTGCCATGCAGGCAGCAATTTACCCTGGAAATGTGCTCTCTATTTACATGAATAAACCACCAAGTTTCAAGTACAAAAGTGGGATGTATATGTTTGTAAAATGCCCAGATGTTTCTCCTTTCGAATGGTACTCCTTCCATTTTATATTATAAGTCGCTTTGATCTTTTTTTAAATCAAACTTCTTTAGATTTGATCAAGTTTGTAGAAAAATATAGCAATATAGTCAACACAAAACAAACATACTATTAAAATATATTCAATATTATATTTAATGAAACTAATTTGGTATATTTATCTATAAATTCTATCAAATTTAAAGAAATTTAAATTAGAAAAAAGTCAAAATGACTTATAATATGAAACGAAGAGAGTACCATCTTATTATCCCTGTCCAAATGTCAGTGTTTATCCAGGCTATGGCTTAATTGGTTCTTCAATGCTTCCAGGCATCCCTTCTCCATTACTTCTGCACCTGGAGATGACTACTTGAGTGTTCATATCCGTACTTTAGGTGACTGGACAACAGAACTCAGGAACCTATTTGGGAAGGTCAGTTGAGTGAACAGAAACAAAAAGAAAAGGAGAATAATTTAAGCATAATGGGAGCTTATGCAGTATTTATATGTTAAATTAACAAAGTTACTGAATGGCTATTGCTAATTCATGCAGGCTTGTGAGGCACAAGTAAGTTCCAAGAAGGCTACACTTGCACGACTTGAAACCACTATCATAGCAGATGGTCTGTCAGAGGACACTAGGTAATTATGCCCTGTTTGTTTCATATTCTACATTCATCTACTTTTTGAAGTAATTTCTATACAATTGTTTCACTAAACTTCCTGACTTCACTCTCTTCATTTAGGTTTCCCAAAGTGTTTATAGATGGCCCTTTCGGCGCACCAGCACAAAATTACAGGAAATATGACATTCTTTTGCTTATCGGGCTTGGAATTGGAGCAACACCTTTCATCAGCATACTGAAGGATCTCCTGAACAACATAAAGTCCAACGGAGTAAACTGCTTAACTACAGCAAATTCTTTCTTATACAGTAAAACAAATGCACAATATCTAAAGTAAATTGGATTCAACAGGATTTGCAAAGCATGCATGACACCGAGTTAGGTTGCACCTTTAAGAGCAATGGACCAGGAAGAGCTTATTTCTACTGGGTTACCAGAGAGCAAGGTTCCTTTGAATGGTTTAAAGGCGTGATGAATGATGTTGCTGAAAGTGATCATGATGTACTTACTACTCAATCTAACTGCTCCAGTACAACTTCCATATTCTCTCATTCAGATTAATAGACACTAACCTAATCACTCACTATACAGAATGTAATAGAGATGCACAATTATCTGACAAGCGTGTATGAAGAAGGTGATGCAAGATCAGCTCTGATTGCCATGGTCCAATCACTTCAACATGCCAAAAATGGTGTGGATATCGTCTCTGGCAGCAAGGTTTTTCCCACTCCTATCCCTCTGCATAAAAATTCACGTACACAAAATTTCATTCAACGTTTGTCTCATTTTTTACAGATCCGGACACATTTTGCAAGGCCGAACTGGAGAAAGGTATTCTCGGATCTGGCCAATACCCACAAGAACTCTCGTATAGGTCAGTTCTATGTGATAAATCTCAAGTTATGGCTCCTAGTTTACGGGATAGCAATACTAAGATGTTTCATGAAATCTGCAGGCGTTTTCTACTGTGGGTCTCCAACGCTTACGAAAATGCTGAAGGATCTTTCAATGGAATTCAGCCAGACGACAACGACTCGGTTCCATTTCCACAAGGAGAACTTCTAAGACCAGACCAGGAAAACACCAAAATAATCGCAGGCGCGCTTCTATAGAAGAAATTTTAGCATCGGTTAGCAACTCTAGCTGTGTAAAGTTCCATCAAGAGCTGGGGCATTGGTGTACAAAGGTGCGTGGGCATTAGTTAGTACTGCTGCCGTATATAGATGGAGAAAGAAATGCATGTATTTTCCGAGCAATGAGATTGTTTCTTAGAATGTATTTATGAGCAATGAGATTGCTTAATAGAACAATTGAGGGAATGAGATTTCTTAGAATATTGTGCGTTGTTGAAATACTTAAGCTTTATTGAAATGCAAGAATCTCCATCAAGCCATTCAATTTCCACAAAAAAAAAGGAAAAAAAGATTCCAGCATTCGCAAGGCTTACGTCTTGCATTCTCCAGGTAGGACCGTAGGAGTAACATAGAAGTTTTGGATTTCCATTTCATCTGAAGCAACCAGAAACTCAGGCCTTTCCATCTATCAGGTAATCGTTGACTCTTCGTAGGCTATCACAATCATTTCTGAGCCCCCAGAGAGGCGCGAGGCCTGTGCGGCATGTCGCCGAGCAGATGGCGGTGTAGAAACGCCGCGGCGAAAAATGGTGATCAGATGATGATGGAGAGCGAGGGGAGGGAAGGAGGGGGCTAATGGAGAGGGAGGAGGGTTCTCCGTGTTACCTCTGCAGCTTTTCCGCCGGCGGCGGAGGGAAGCAGCCGCCCAGCCGCCTCTGACGCGAACGCCGAGAAGGAAGTTGGGACTTGGCACGGCGGACGGCGGCCATCAGGCTACCGCCACTGCGGGTGCGTTTCGCAGTTTCAGCCCATGTGAACCTCCGTGTCTGAGGCCCAATCCAAATTGGGGGTCACGGTCAGCCACCCGATCAAGTTTCTGCGGCCCAGATCGAGTCAGCCCGAGGAACGGTTAACGGAGGATGTTTTTCACAGAAGGCCCTGTACTAATAGATCCTACCGTTTGGGACCTCCAATCCCAGATCGCTACCAATGAGATAGCGATCTAGGCCACTATCAGCCGACCGATCAGGATTGAACGCCTTAGATGGAGCCTTACGAGGGGCGGAGGATTTTTTGCATGGAAGGCCTGCACTACAGTAGTATTTACTGTTTGATCCACCCGATTTTGGATCGTACAGAATCATACTCATGTATACGTATACATACGGTACACCCTGCATTATATTCCTGATGTATACGTATACAATCATGCACAGTGATCGACTGCGTACTTTCGTGGGCCCAGGCGACCAGATCTCCCGGCGGCGGGGTAGACGGCGGCGAGGGGGACCGTGGCGCTGTGCTTCTCCGTCGCCGCCGCACCACCTCGCCGAAGCTGGAGGCGTTGGCCCGGCGCGGTGGTGTTGACGGTTGAGCACGGCCCTCGGCGCGGGCGTTGCGCCGGGGGCGACGGCGAAACGCCGGGCGAGAAGCACTCCGCCACGCCGTCGAGGAGCCCGCAGCGTACGCCCTGTGCGTCGCGGGTGGCGGGATACCATGCCGGCCACGCGCTGCCGCCGGGAAGGCACCGCGCGTCGACCGGCGTCGTCTGGTGCTCCGTGGTGCGCTCTGCTGCAACCCCGGCCGCGGCATCCTCCGGCGGCCGGCGCACGCCGCAGGCAGACTGTTGGTGGAAAAGGTATACCTACTGAAATTTCCTTGCGCTAAAAGCCCAAAAATTCACTAAATCACACTACAAATCTCTGCAGTTGCATTCGTACAGTAATGACATAGATGGCACTGTTAAACATCATTACATCAGCTTATACCAGATTGCATAGCTTCAGACGCACCAATTCTGACGTTACAATCTACAAGCACTTTTTTTATTTTTGATTTGCACGTTGGCTGTCGTGTGGTGACGACATCCGGAAAAGAGCACAATACCTGCACTTCACTTACAACACTAAGTCACTAATCCTAGTACTAATACTGTGAAGGTTGTTTGACCGTCCCAACAAATATTGGAAAGACATCCACTCTGAAATATATTTTTTTGTCCTGCAAAACATTCCTCCTAGAATAAAGTAACTGAGACTAGGCACTTGGGCAGTGGGGGATCCTGAATTGGGTGTCATGAACAAGCTTGCATGATTTACCATTTGGTCACAGGGACCCCTTTTATGTTCTGATCATGCACATTATTAAATTTGCATTTTTGGTGAATATTCCATGTATCTTTTACCTATGGTCTCTCCACTTTACATTGAATGCTGGAACACTTTCTGACCTTATTCTCAAATAAAATTTCATTAAGCCCTGTTTAAGCTTTAATTGGACCAATTGAAATGATGAATTTCCAATTTCTGACAGGGATTTGTCGAGTTCAAAAAGGTTGTGTATACTTATCGTGTCCACAATCAAGAACTAATAATTGTAATTGGTGAAGGGTTAGTCAACCAGATCCTAGTGTTCTTATCAGAGTCAACATTAGCATCCATGGGCGCTTTTGTTCATGCCATGTGTTCTTCCCTCACAATCTCCTTATGATTGATTTGTCCACGGGGGAATTACCATCATTTCGGTTCTTGCTTCATTTCTTCTCTAGGTAATGGAATAAGGTGTGAGTGAAACACCTCACATGATTCCTTTATCCCTCCACTTGAGAAAGCAAAATGTTCCTCTAATTTGAAATCGACTGACTTGCTGAGTTGCTGACTATGCTGGTAATTACTGGCAACATGCTTTGCCCGTAGCGTTGTTAATTATCTCGTTTTCCTTTTTCCACATCATCAATGAAACAGTGCTGGGAGCTAATTTAACTAGCACAGGAGCCAACTAATACATTTATCATAATTATATATATACAGTCTTAGGCTACACAAAAGCTTGTACTAATCAGTATCATGGTTCTTAAGGCAACCTGCCTTACGCTTAGACAAACAAAACATTATTTAAGGCGACATCGTATAAAGCTGTGTAAGATAGAAATAGTGCTTTAGGCCTTTAAAGTATATAAGGAAAGAATAGTAGAGATAAGAGATGGAGAGAGAAGATAGGGACGAGGAAGGAGGAGGCTAAGGGGAGCACCAAAGAGAAGAGAGAGCTGGTAGGGGAAAGGAGGGGAGAGGAATAGGAGTACAGCTTAGATAGAGAGCTATGGACGCTGAAGGTTAGAGACGATGGCTAGTCTCTAATAATATCTCTTCACGGGTTGATTGGGCCTTGTGGACTTTTATCTCCTAAAGCTTTCTCAGCGGTTGGGTTTCTACTTTATCTAACAGAATAGTTGATCTCTACTTTATCTCCTTACCCTAATCCCTTCCGTCATTTCCTCCCTCGTACTTCCTCTGCCGCCGCCCACACATAGACAACTAGTCTCTTCTTCTCCTGCAAGCAATCTCTTTCCTCTATTGTTGCTGATGCATCGTCCAGATCGTCTCCATGCCTGCCTGGATCAACTCAGCTCTTCATCCTAGCTCCATTTTTGTAGTATGCAACATCTCCTTGTTGTCGGACTCCTTGTAGTCCACTCCTAAGATTTCACACAATATTTGGAGACAAGACATGCAGAAGGCTAGCCGACCACAACGATATGCCTCACAGCGCTCAGACGCAAAGAACCATGAACAGTAGTACTAGTTAAACTTGTCATCATAGTGAAGTTAACAAAGTTATCACTTATCAGTGCATCGTACTTGCATTAGCGGCCGACAGAGAATCTGCCAGCCACACTCCCCACCTCTAGGGCAGGGGAGTGACAGTCAAATGTCCCTTCATTCCCCCTCTACAATGCAGCGCACGCATAGCCTTTTGGTGGAAAAAGCCGAAATTCCAGAGCGGCAGCAAGATGCATACCATTTTGATTAGCTCACCACTGACTCTCCCTGTTGCCCTAAAATAAGAGGTAGTGTAGTACACTTTTGTAGTTTTGCTGCTAATAGGTCAAGTGTTGACAGATTTATTGTGGACTCGCAGTCTCTTTTTGGTACCTCTGAATTTTTTTACCCATTACAAACATGAATCAGAGCTTTATGAGTTTTATTGCATCATGTGGTGAAATTTTTTATACATTAGCGTATGGTGCATTCTATGATTAGTCTAAGTTGCTAATACAACAATAGAAGCATTGCAACTTTTCATGGAATCTCATGACTAGTGACATTAAGAAATATCGTATGACTGTAGGGAGACGAGATAGCCGTCTGCTAGTTGCAAGAGGCATTGGTTTCATTCATACAACATTGGGTCGACTGTAAAAAGCTTTCTCATTGCTCTTCTCATCATTGAGTCACAATGCTTAGATTCCCTCTTGACCGATCTTCTGATATCATGGCAGCCTCTGGTGCTGCACTTTTGCCAGTGCAAACAGTTCGGAGGGTAGTTCTTGGTCGTCCATTACTTCACTGAAGATTCCGAAATCGCACAAAATTCAGGTCGTTCTTCAGAAAGAAGCGAGCACTGCAGAGCTGAACTCTGCTTCATTGGGTGCTCTTCATGCTTTTAAATTTCTTTGTAGACCTACATATCTAGGCTAACTCCTGCTTTATTCTTGCTGATACTCGTTTTCTGCATTTGAACGGTTTCAGATGGTCAAAAAGGAAGGCTGCTGAAGATTGGTTGCATTTGGGCTCTTAGGAATCGATATGTACCTGCAGAAAGATCGGTCAAGATTATTCGTCTCGGTTAATGCTGCACTGACTGTTTCATTTGGTTAAATTTTGCTTGATAGCAGTAGGATGTTTAGAGCTACCATCGTCAGGCTTCCGTAGTGCCGTGTTAGAAATCAGTGTGTTGCTTGCATGACTGAAATAGTTTGCAAGACATGGATAATATAGGGAAAATGTCACTAATTTTGCCAATCGCATCATCAAGGCAGCAAAGCTATTCCACTATCTTGATTCTATGACAGTTGAAAGAGATATAAGCATCTACGTGAGTTAAACCATGTTATTCCAGACAGTGTAAGCCCCAAGATCTCCGATGGCCAAACGGGCCGTGTAACTATATTTCTACCAAATAAAAACAGATTGGTTTTTCCTCCAAGAATTCGTATTGGTAGATTAAGATAGTAATAAATACACAATTTCAGGATCTACTTTGGTGGGTGTTATTTTCGTTATTCCCCTTTTCTCTGTGTTTGGTGTTTGTACTCTTTTTTTTAATGAATGAAATAAGGCAGAGCTTCTGTCTTTGTTCTTAGAAAATAAATTTTATGGTCTACGAGGAGGTACCGAGAAATTAAATATCAAGATCTGCAACTTACATAGCACTCTCAAGATGGAAGATGGCTAGATGCATCTCCCATCTCCAGGATGACAATCGACAAGATCAAGCCCTAGAAAACCATAGTGGAAAATCTGCAGAAAAATGAGGTGCCGCACTGATGGAGCCAAGCCAAGATTGCCATGTCAAAGCACTCCTATGGTAATCACAATATCTGCAAATTCAGAATTAGGGACATATAGCACTTGCAAGAAGAAAGATGTCTACCTGCCTCGCCTGTGTTACTGCTATCAGAGACAGTCAGACAGTGACCGGCACCTGGAAAAGATCCCCTTTCAGACATTTTATTAGTCAAATTTTAAATTTTAAATTATTTAGATTCTTCTGGTTGATTGAAAATGTTTGGATTCTAATATATTAGAATCAGTGTCTAAAATTGTTTATATCCTAGAGATGTTTATATTTGGAAATGAGGGAGTACCGATGAGCGGCAATTTGCCATTTGCAACAAGACAGGAAATTTCCGGCAGGCAGGCAGGCACACGCCTTGGCTGGTAGGCTCAGTGGGCTCCTTCGGTCAGCTAATTGCCATCGCCACTTTGTCAGTGACAAGAAAATGCTTAAGCAAGCATGCCAAGCACTAACCACAGGGGCGAGCAACATGAGCCGCCACTAAGGAGCAAATTGGGAACAAGACAAAAGTTGCAGCACTGAGATTTTCTTCATATTTCAGGTGTGACAGAAAGCAAAACCAGGGCCAAACTTCTATGGGAGAAGATATCAAAGTACTACTAAATGGTACTAAATTGTTAATTCTGACCACAGAAAACAACAAGCTGTTTTGCTTGGCTTGGTTCACGAGAGGGTCTATTTCTCTTTTCCCTTCTCTTTTCTTAGTTTATATAATAATTTAAGGCGAAGTTACGCTACGGCAACAAGAAGGTCAGCGACGCCACTCACTGTCCACGGCAGCCGCCGCCGCTCGGTGCCTCCCCGCCTTCCTTGCACCTGGCAACACCAATCAGCTGCTCCCTGCGTGTGTGGACAGGTCAGATCAGTCCAGGTCAGTCCCTGAGCACATGTCAGCGATGCTGGCCCACAGCTCGTCGTCTTTGTCGTCACCGTCGATGTCAAAACCAAGTTGCTGATTCTGCTGCTGGTGCTGCCAATTGGCCGCACCAGCTGGCGTTTCCCACCACTGGCTCTGGCTCTGGCTGCCGTAGCAATTGCTGCTACTGCTGTTGGTGAGGCCGTTGTAGGCACAATATCCATAGCCATTGCCGTACACCTCCGTCTCCAGGCCTGCCACCACCTCGGCCTCGGCCTCGGTCTCGGTCTCGGCGTTCCTTGCGAAGCGGCCCTGCACCCTTGGCCTGCTATCTGCCAGCATCTTCCTGCAGGCATACTGAAAACAGCCATGGAAGATGAGTTACAGTCGCTGCCATGGTCAGTTGCAGCAAGGAAAATGGAAATGCATTTTGTAGGTTGTGTGAGGGGGGTCAGTCAATACAGTGATCTTCTTGTGGAAGTTCCTTTGGTGGCGCTTGATGCGGTACCTCTCGATTCGCTCCTTGCGTTCTTCGGCGCTGTAACGACCCACCTTCTGCGAAAACGGGCCGCCTACTTCCTGGCTGCAGATGTCACCTGAAAACGGCGGCACTGGCGATGTCGACGGCGGTACATTCATCACCTGTTTTGTAGGTTAGAAAGTGATTTACCAAAAGTGTTTGTTAATGGCTACAATTCCAGCTTGAGACTTGGGTTACATTACCTGCAGGTCACCAGTACTGAAGACACGGCGCAGGGTCCCGGAGCTGAACATCAAGAGGTCGCCAGAGGATGATGAAGTGGACGAAGAAACAGGTGGGAGGGGCAATTGGCATGCTGGAGCAGACGAGCAAGAGAATGCAGCATTGGTGTTGACGAGGTCAGGCAATTGGTGGTGAAGGAGGGTGTGTGAACTGGTTCTCCTGTGGATGTAGAAGGAAGGGAGGGAAGAGTAGTAGGGAGGTGGCGCCGAGCCAACAACATTAGGAGGAGAGAACATGTTGCCTTTGTCGTTGACGAAACCACCGCCGCTGCCAGGAATTTCAGTTGGAGCTGTGGGCAGAGCTGAAGAGAAGCTCAGTGCATGGTGCATAGAGAGGTCACTGTAGGTTGGCGTCGAAGAGGAAGGATGGAACATGGCTTTTGAACTGTGGATCCCTTTGAGGTGTTGGGAGGCTAAGTACAAGTGAAGGAGATTGGTATAAAAAGACAAAGTTAAGTGTGTGCAGTGTATACTATGCACCAAAGGCAGTAGGGCCACTCATTTTAACAAGGCACAAAATTCCTAACATAACAGCTCTAAGCCAATAACAGCCAACAATCAACATGTAAAAAGGATTATCAGATGCATAGTGAACAATTCAAATATCTTCTGAGTCAAAAAAAGATGTATGTGTTACTGTGTGCTCCAAGTAAACATTATCATGCTTATTTGATAATCAAATTTGCAATTAAGAATCACTATCATGTTTGCACATCTACTGTCGAACTGTATGGCAAGGCAAAGTTGTCCCCTTTCTATATAGCTAAGACATTGGAAATGTTGTTTAAAAAAAGGACATTGGAAATGAGAATATTTTCCAACAAAGCAAAATAACAATAATAAAGTTTAGAATTAAAACTTAAGAGCTCAAATTCAGTCATATCCATAACTATTTTTTAAATACTCCTATTTAAATATAAATTTTTAGATATATCCAAATCTTTTAAGTATATTCTTATTATTTCTTATCATGCTAATTTTAATCTTACTTTATCTTTATTTATATTATTATTTTAATTTAGAATTAAAATTTTACGATGTACTGATACTTCTAGTGGTCTTTTTTAAACATAGTCAAATCAGCTCAATCGATGTTAGATAAGCGTTTCTTCAATTGGCTCTACCCCTAACCGATCACGTATATCCTCGTTCCGGACTCGACCTATTCTTGTAGAACCACGAATATAACGTAACATATGTATTTTTGTAAAACTCAACTGTTAAACATGTTATTTTTTATAGACCAACATTTTACCATATACAACATAGCATGTCTAATTATCGTTCTATAAAACTTGTATTTTAACTTCTATGGTACCATCTTATCACAGAGAATGTTAGATGCTATACGCAACTTCATCTAGCTCACTTTAATTTTATAGCTAATGTATACATCAATATCTCCATTCATCTATAACATCGATTCTAGATATCGAAAGATATCATTCTTACGCACTACTTAGTCTCCTAAACCCACATCTTTCTCTTTATGTATAATGATGCCAGAGTCATATATTAATTATTTAATCTTAGTTTTACTACTCTAAAATCTTTAAACTTACAGTCTGTCGCCACAACTTTAATTTCATATTTACCTCCACCCGACTTTCATCAACTAACACTACATTATCTGAAAAAAATATACTAAGTAATATTCTTTTATATATTTCTTGTAATCTTATCCATTAGACAAGAAGTTACAGACTTAAAAGATTGATTCCTAATTTAGTTTTATTTTAATTAAAAAATAACATATGTTATCATCATTTATTTTATAATATTAAACTTTATGTTTATCTAAAATCCATCCCATAACATCTTTTTATATCCTATTATAATATTGTCTATATCAATAAAAAACATATATATAACCTTCTTCTACTCTCTAAACCGCTATATAAGAAAATTGATTCTATGGTTTTTTTTTAAGTATAAAACCAAATTGAATTGATTCATAGAGATCACGCCGTTCCTTTTAAACGGTGTTTTTCCATAGCTTTCTAATATATCTGCTTTGATATAAGACTAAGCATGATGAATTTAAGAGTTGAGAAAAATGAAAAGGCGTCAGACCCATAGCCAAAGAATATGCTCCAAGCATACATGTATTAAAAAAAGGAAAAGATGCCAGCAATCCTTCTGTAGAAGAGATGAAGGAAGGTAAAGAAAGCCATCTGCTACTGCTATTTTTGCACGTGGACCTACTGCGACTGCGAGCATGTATATACCGGCGATCTCACCAGGAATGTTAGTTCTGAAAATCTTCAATCAAATCACAAGCTCACAGTTAAAAGCCTGAATCTGTCCCTCGTTGATACACATGAGAAATAAGAAGCTTCTACCTTTTTTCTAAGAAACCCACTTAAAGAATTTCATAGCACATTTTCAAGAACTAGTTAACAGTGGACTTCAGTTATTTTATTTCTGTATTGCACTGCACATGAAATTAAATAACAGTTCAATGAGCCAATTATGAACAGAATTTGGGACAGTAACAAGCAACAGGGTACAGATAAAAATGTATCGTTCGCATGTACTTTTGTCTACGAGAATCACTAAGGCAACAGAACTAGCAACTAACATATGGAGAAGGAATATAAAGGTGTAGAAGACATACTGTAGTTGAATACCTGTATACTGCTTGCTACAAGGAAACTCAAGCCCACGTTTCCCAACTTCCAAAGCTTTCAATTTAATCCTTAAACAGAGTCTAGAGGTTGCCCAGCGGTCCTATCTTCGATTCTGTACAATGAGATCCTGGTTCTGTAGACAACATAAAAGCAACACCATTACAACAATTTGCAAGAGTTCCATCTAAGGTTGGTGTCATTTTCAAATATCTATAGAACTATCCATAATTTGAGATTTAACTATAAGAAAGTAAGAAATAGGAACTTACCACTCCAAGGATCAGAAGAGCTTTGAGAAAGCTGGTGAGACGACTGGAAAACTAAACAGTTCCCCCATAAAGCAAAGTAGCACACTATGCATAGAACTAAAAACAGTGAGTGTATTGTGGATAAAAAAGGATTGGTCACATCTGATAATTGACAGCCCATTTGTCTTCTCCTAGAAAATCTTACTGCTCATAGATAAGTGAACGGCCAAGGTAGCATTTTAACTTCATTCAATGCATTTTGTATCACTAAAATCAGACATACCTGATCAAGTATACCCAAGGCAAAGCACAGACCTAAGACTTGTAGTAAAACTATTAAGAGACAAGAGCATCTAATAAAACAAATAGCTTCCATCACTATGCCATCACTATGCTACTGAAGAAAGTAAATAGAATTTCAGTACCACAAGAAAGTTACAGTTTCCTTTTTTATGATGTTAACATGTCAACATGAAATTTATATTGACTCAGGACATGAACCATACTGTCAAATACAATAAAGTCAACGCACACTATTGTCAGGCAACCTGCCACTAGTTGAACCATGCATGCAAAAAAGAAGGAAAGAAAGTAATTGCCACCCGAGATTGGACAAATGAACCATTTTGCTTTGTACAATGCAAAAATCATAAAGTTCGAAAATACCAGCACATGTGAGAATGGCATGTGGGCCTGGTCCCACATGTCATTTTCACATCAAGACCTCACATCATTCTCACATGCAATAGTATTTTCCAATCACACATATTTGCGATTGTATGTACTTAATTTTTCTTAAATTAGAAGGATATTGTGCATATCAGCAATTCTAAGTTCATTAGCACATCCCACAATACACAGACCAATTTCATAGGTTCCTAAACATGGCTGAAAGGTTATCAATGTCATGATATAATGCACTTGGCATATAGCAAAATATTTGTACCACTATTTTGTGTAGGCATTATTAACTTGACCTCAGTTTGGCAATTGAAGGCACTAGAATAAGCACAGGTTCTCCCAGTAACAGGAGAATTATAAAAAATTTAACATAATACATTTCCGTCAAGTTTAGTTCCAACAGTAAGGTCACATAGGCAAGCTAACAATTCAGAAATGAGCAGACAAGATAAACCAAATATGGATTAAGAGATGCAGGGTTCTTTACATTTAAGGCCTATGAGAAACCACATATACCACAAATCAATTGACAGGTACACTGAGCTCTCTTCTGTATTAAATGACAAACGATAGATGGTTGATGATCCAACCATTCTCATCTACGACCAGCCCTTGAGCCACCATGATGCTTATGCACCCCAGGACCCATGCATGAAAAGAGTGATGGTTTCTTTGGCTTCGTGCCGAACAGAAAGGTCCTAAGGGGAACTCCAGCTTTTGTTGACAGATTACGGAAGTTTTGTTGAGCTCGGTTGCTTCTTGCTATAGATAACTCAAGATTTTCTCGGAGCTTCAAGAGCACTCTGCCAACCTCCACTTGGAGGCTTCTTACATGGTCCAGCCCAGCTTCTAGCTCTTTAGCAACTTTGTTATTCTCTTGCTTCATATTAAGCACCTCTCCTTGGAATTTTGCAGCTTCAAAAGGGGTGAAGTGAACTTCATCGCTTTTATCCAGAGTTGTCAACTTTGATATCTCCTCTTGTATGCCGCAGAGTGATGAGAACCTGTTCTCTAGTTCTCCTTTCAATAGCACATTCTTTTCCATCCAAACTTGAAGATCGGTGTTCAAATCCCGGAATTTCTTTTCTAGAACAGCTGACTCCAGTTTTGCTACCTGATAACTGATAGGAATTCCGTCTGCACCACACTGTGCCTGTGCATCAATTAATTTATCCATCTCAGTTTTTAGCTTGTCAAATGATGTTTGGAAATTCCGTATTTGATGATATGATGTGCTAAACCTCAACCAAAAGTCCAAGTTACCCTCCAACACCCTGTCAATCTCTGCTCTAAATTTTTCCTCCGCAATTGACGAAGCAAGTTGCCCTTCAACTTGGCATTGCTTAATATACTCCTCTATCTCAGCAATCTCTCTGTCTTCAGTGATAGGAGTAGGGCTTATTTTGGAAGTTTCTTCAGACTTCTCCACATTCTCAGGAGCAGAGGCATTCATCTTTCTCTGCAAAGAACTTAGCATGCGCCGAAGAGAGTGAATCTCCTCGTCTTTCATTGCATTGGCACTCTTCAGATCCTTCAGCTCTGACATTGACTCCATATGATATTCTTGATTTTTCTTCTCAATTTCTGAAAGCTTTTGTTCTGTACCCTTGTAGCTCTGAAGGACAGATGCATACTCTTCTAATAAAATGTTCTCCTCACCATCAGATCCATTTGTATCAGGATGTTCCTGCACCAAAGGACCCTCGGAGCCTTTATCATGTTTCTCCACTTCATTCCTTGTACCATCTGATGAATCAGATGTTTGTTTCTTGGCATATTGACTTGTTACTACTGAATCTTCTTGACAACTTGATTCTGGGGATGAATTCATGAAACCACTGTTCTGGGGCTCAGGTTCATGCAATTTTTCTACAAATTCAGCAAGTTCACTGCAGGCTGCAGTCATTTCTTTATGAATATTCTCTGTCCCATTTTGTATGGACTTTCCAAGATGTTGGACTGCTTGCACAACCTCTTCAACTTGCTTCAACCTGTCTACCAGCTTACTGGAATCAGCAACTAAAGCCGACTTGTCTTCCTCCAAGGCTTGCAGGCGCTTGTGAAGGTCATCTATCTCAGTCCTCATTCTATTGATCTGAGCATTCTGTGAAGTGGTAGCAAGCTCCAGGTCAATTACCTTCTCCACAAATCGGTCAACTTTATCTGCTAAATCAGCCACTGATACCTCTGGGTGCAGTTCAATTAGTTCTTTGACCTTTTGGCATACTTCCTGCAGGTCATACCTGATCTCATTCTTAACAGAATCATCACCATCCCCAGATGGCATTGCATGGATGTGGTCTTTGTCACTGTTATCAGGTTCATCATTTTGTGTATGAGGCTGCCCACACTCAGCTTTGATGGTATCAAGCTTCTTCTTTGCTTCAATGAATCGTTTAAATTCCGTTCTTGCCTCTTCAGATGATCTATTTTGCTGGTCCTGCAAATTAACCAATGTATCCTCACAAGACATAATGGCTCGTGCAGCCATCAGTGCCCGGGCTTCATTGTCTTCAATAGCCGCACCAGTGCTAAAAGCATCCTGCAAACTGCAAACTTCATCCTGCAACTCCACCACCTGCTTCTCAATGTCCAGATACCTGCCTAGCGCGCTGTCATAAGAGGTCTTCAAGAACTCCTTCTCAGTCTGCAACACCAGGATTTGCTTTTGCAGCTTGTCGATCTCCTCCTGCGCGTTGTCCTTGTTCATATGGGAGGTGATCCTCCGGTGCATCTGGGTCCTCTTCGGGACTGGGCTGGTTCCTCGGCTAGCGCCACGTGAGCCCATTGGCAAACCTTCCAGCGCTGGAAATTTGAAGTTACTGAGATCAATCCCAGATATCGCCTTCTGGAATCCCTCCCCGTCACCATCTTGCATGGAGAATTGGATTTGGTCTGGGAACGCTGTGGCAATGGTGTGGTTGGCCTTGTGCAGCTCACTGGATATCCGGTCATACCGGTCTGCCAGCGCCTGGTAGGACCTGAACATCTCCTCGACGTGGTTGATGAGCTCGGGCCGGCTCTTGAAGTAGAGCTCCGCCTTCTTGCCGAACGAGTCACCGTCCGCTCCGATGAGCTTGAGCATGGCCTTCACCCTGTCCTCCATCTCTGCAAACACATACACAATTACCCAAATACGCCACCGTCACAATATCACCGAAAATTCGCAGTGTGCATTTCGCCAAACACGCGGAGGGGGACGATCGAGAGGCGACCGAGCGAGCGTCGGCAGCGGCGGCGCGCGTACCGTGGAGGGTGGTGTCGAGCCACTTGGACTGGGTGGTGCGGATGTGCGACGCCCACCACCAGGAGTAGGCGTTGCTCGCCGCGCGCTGAAGCATAGCCGGCCGGGGTCACGCCGCGCGCGACCGCCCGACCCCCTTCTCCTCCTCCTACTACTACTCCGCGCTACCGGCGCGGTGTGCCGCGCCGCAACGCCGACGGACGGTGGTAGCTCCAACGGCGCGACGCGACGCGGTGAGGGTTGTAGCGGTGGTGGCGTCGGCGGAGGCGCGGGCGCGAACAGACGGGGTGCCCGGAGGAGAGAAGTGGGGGGAGGTTGGCCTGGAGAGGTATCGGTGGCGGGTGTGGTGGTGGCATCGCGAAATAGGAGGCGTGGGCAGGGTGGTTGTCGTGTGGTTGCCGGCGAGCGGCTGGGCGCGACGCGCGCGGGGGCGGTTGGGATGGACGCGCGCGCGAGAGAGGCGGGGGCGGTATGGGTGGCGGGAGGCATTCCGGTTTTTTTTTTTTTCCATCCGCTTTACGCGCGGGCGGTCGCGGCCGTCGGCTACAGTGGCCGCCGAAGGGGCCAGCGCGAGGGAGGCGCGCGGCCGCGGCACGGTGGATTTTCCCTCTTTTTTGCGCGGCGCGGGACATTCCGCGGCGTACGGTACGGGGGGGTGGGGGGGTGGTGCGGTCGTACGGTACGCCGGTACGCAGGGCAGGGTAGCGGCAGGCAACAGCTAGCGCGGAGGTTGTGGGCTCGAGTTGGTGTTTGCAAATGCCCAATGTCTGGTTCACCTAAAGTCCCAGCCCGTGGGCTACCGAACTTTAGGCTGATCGGTACAAAGGCAAATTTTGTTAAATATATCAGGAATTTACGGTCTTAGCTATAGGATATGATAAAAAGATGATTTTTAGAAGAAGATACACTGTATATATTGAAATATTAATTTTCGGTTAAAAATACCATTAGACCCACTTATCATATTTTTTTTTCTCCTTCACCCTATTTCCTACCCTATTTCCTAGTTCGCAGAGAAGAAGATGGATGTCAGCCGCATCCGACGAGAGCGGTGGCCGAGCCAAGAAGCTCACGCTCTCAGGCTTCGTATCCATCCATCCAAAAGAGATGTGGGGGATCAAGGAGGAGGGTAGGGATGGCGTGCTCGCTCGACGTGGGGGTACATGCGGGCGTTTCTATAGGACCTTGTGCCATGCAAGTTGCTAGTGTTTACACTACACTACTTGCTACACAACATTACTCGCCTCTTGCTGGCCCACCTCATCCCATCTCACCATCTTGCCGTTCTATTGCGCCGAAGTCACCACCACCTAGCAGTATGTCACCGTTGTTCTCACTAGCCCCAATATCACCTTAGCTGCGTAGAACCGCTTCTAGTAGGAGAAAGGGCAAATAGGGAGGAGGCGGGGAAGACAAGTGCATCTAGCGGTATTTTTTCATGTTTCAAATTATTTCTCTCATATTTAATTAGAAATAAATATTTCATATTATGATGTTCAATAGCAAATAATCATATTTTGACCCTAAACCCTAAAGTGTCTTTTCCCAACAATTGATTTTTATCGTATCTAAGAACTAAAACCATGAAGTCGCGGTGTACTACAGCAAAATTTGCCTTGTAACAAAGGGTTCTCAAGGAATTTTGGAGGAATTCAATCCTATGAAAAAGAATTCTAATGTGCTCCTTTGGGTAAAAAATAGCTATCCAAAAATTCTATGAAAATTTTTTGATTGGCTCAGTAGGAATTTTGAAGGAATTTTAACATAAGGAACAATTTCTTAGGAAATTCAATTTTTTATGATTTTTTCAAACCATAGGATTTAAGATGTTAAGCTACTTTAATCTTATATTTTTCTATTCCTATGTTTAAGGAATTTTGCGCTTCAAAGTAACCTTATTTCATATAGTCTAGCACTCTAACTACTTACTCACATACTCATTTACATGTTCATGAGTTGAAATAATAAAAGATTGATAAGCGCTAGATTCGACGTGAGCCCAACCGATCCACATCATCAAATTTTGTAGAAAACCCCTTGTTGTTTTAGTATTTTCAATTGAGTCCACCTAATCAGAGCCATTTGATTCCATGCTTAGGCCACATCCGTCATTCCATCCGTGGCTCTGCGTTGCATGTTCTTAACGAGCCGTGGGATCAATGGGCACATAATTGCCCATGTCGCCCCATCCCCTCCCTCGGCTTGCTCGCTCTCATGCCACCCAATCTTGATGGCAGCGGTTAGGGTTAGGCTCCATTGTGTAGTCTCTCCTCCTACTTCCCCGACATCGTCATCTCCATATCCACCTCACACCTCCGCCTTCCTCTCCTCGACTCCCCAGCCACCCGTGCTACCTCCCCATCTTCACTAGGCCATCGCCGCTAGCATCTCTTGGCATCATCATCCTTTCAATAGCTGGACAACCAATGGAGATGGCAACGCTAGTTAATGGCTACATGCTGCCAGTGGGAGGTGTCAATGCCCTAGATCAGTGTTCCGTTCCTACACTCGCAACTCTATCTTGTTTGCTAAGGAAGCATCATGTGTGGGTGCCATGCATTGGTATAGGCGCTTCACACCATGTAGTCATGCCAGCGGTAGTTGTATTGATTCCCATCTAGTCACTATGAAAGGCAATCGATGGAGAATGCCAAGGATTTTGGGTTTTCTCCGCCGAGATTGCTATCCTAATTGCATTTTGGCATTTTGCTTAGAGTTGTTCTTTCTCCTCCCATCTATTTTTGCTGGCTACATTCCTGCTACAATGGTTGTGTGCTCATCTGCAGCCATATAAGTGATTTCTGATTTGTTGGTTTGTTCGTTTTGAGGACTTCATGCATTACTGATCCTACCGTTGCCTGTAGATCTATAGTGCCTAAATCAAATAGTTGATAACCCAGGCATATTAAATTACTTGGATGATATCCCAAGCTCCATAGACAACACTGGCATGTCAAAGCAGTAAGCCTCCTCCGTTCCTCCATATGTATTTCTTCCTATACATTGTACTGCTTGCTCTGATTCATGTTTGCTGTGATGTGGATGTGCTGCTGCTAACTAATACTATCTTATTGCAGTTTTCTTTATTATTGATGAGATTGCATTGCCTCTAAATTTTACATACTTTTTTAGTGCTATTACAGATTCAGTAACATGATAAATAGTCCCTAGAGATGAAACAAGGTATTTAGTGTGTATTACAATTTACCATTAGCATTTAGGATTTACATAGCATCATTCACACCTGCTTAGCATATGTTCCAGGTAATATTTTACTATCTCCTTTGATGTATAAGATGGTTGCCTCTTCGGTACCACATCTGCATCCATAGCAATTTCATTTCTATTGCTTCACTTCTCCATGTAGGGAAAGGAGATTGCACTAGGCATTTGTTAATATTATATGAGAGAACAAGGAAGTTTGAAAAAATAATAGCAGGCAATAACCTAGACAAAAGAACCTAAGGTGGCTCTCCTTATTGCCAAGATATTATGGTAGCTTTCAATTTTGTAGTAGTTTTAGTTGGTGATCATTGTATCATGTTTTCTTAAAATAAGCTCTCACATTAGTAGGTGGCTAGATGCTACCTACCATGAGGGTCGTCAATGTTTCTTTACTTATAATTAAATTTAGGTGTTGTTTGTGTAGGTGATGACAAAACCAACAATTACTCAAGGGGTTATCATTCTCCCCTGCAGATGATATGCTATTCAATTTATTGTGTGTTCTTTAATTTTGTGGTGGCACTGCCCCTACTGTGTTTTCAAAAGAAATATGACTACAATCGATTATATAAGCAAATGTTTTAGTGCATCTACCAGCTAACATTTCTTACAATGTTTGATGCTATGCATCTACGCCACACCCCCTTCTTGTGTTATGAACTATTACTATCATTTTTTTTTGGCA
This sequence comes from Oryza coarctata, assembly GCA_030770085.1. Taxonomy (NCBI): domain Eukaryota; kingdom Viridiplantae; phylum Streptophyta; class Magnoliopsida; order Poales; family Poaceae; genus Oryza; species Oryza coarctata. The sequence continues at coordinate 17,132,462 of CM061471.1, forward strand.
TTTGTATGGATCTTTTCTTAGTAATGGCTATCACTGTATTAAAGCTATGCATTGCTCATACATGAAGATTAAGTGAAAAAGAAACCACCCCAACTTACCTATTGTTTGGTGGATATGCCACATAGAAACCCAATTGTATATTGTTAGCCTCTTAGGTCATTTGTGTCACACAATGCCATTTGAATATGAGCTCGCTATATATATTATATTATAAAGTCATTGTGTTACACAAAGTGGTTTTGATCTAATGTGAGGTTACTAAGGCTCATTTGGTTTGGTTAGTGTTGTGTAGTTTGGTTGTGGCTCTTATTTTGTTTTTCCAAAAGCCCAGCAATATGGCATAAAAATGTTATTTAATCTGTAAAGATTAATGGCCATACAGAAATGCATGCCGAAGTCAATATGATTTTGAAAACTAAATTGTACTTCTAGAAGCCGCATTCAGTTTCTCTTCCTTACTGTGTATCGGGGTTTGATGTGTGCTTAATGACTACCGCATAGTATACTTGTGATTCAAATGTATCATTGCTAAACAACACAACGTACAGTGGGAGGGTCTCTTGCAACCCTCTGGGAGGGTTTTTTTTTACCAAGTTTTAAAAAAATAAAATTTTGAGTTATAGAACTTGTTAAATGTGAAATTAAAATTTCATGATTCATTTAACGAGTTAACTATAATGAGTAGAATGTTCCGTATGCAAGGTAGCGAGGACAAGGGCCTAACATTTTGCAAGCATGGGGGCTTTTTTTAAGTGTAGCACTTATTAGTGATATAAAAAAGTATTTCACAAGTAATATTAGATAGAAGCTAGCTTAATTTATTTAACAATAGAAAAGCATTACGCGATTACATTAGGTTGAGCTGCCTACATAATTAATGTAATAATATAAACATATTGTATGATTACTAATAGATTGACACGCTAGGGTAGACCCTCAGTGAAAATACAAATAATACGTCAGGATAGTAATGATTTCCTATTGATGCATGCTTTTGAGCTTTTGCAATTCTCAATCATTCCTCCATTGTAGTCACTTGATACTAGTGGAGGCTAATGTTGGCTCGTACTCTACTTTCATCTGCATGTATTGTGAAATTATTTTAGGTTGTATGATTGACCCTTACTTGGTAGATGATCTCCATGTCTATCTATTATTGGAATTCACACAGTCTTGACTCTTCCTGTGCAAAATAAATAATGCAGATATGTGTTGTAGATAAAATATTTAAATAATATTAGGACAGTAAAGGAATGTGAAGGGCACTTATAACAAAATCGTTATCAAGAATGTTTGGACAAGTGAAGTATCTTCTACCAAAAATACCATGTCTTATGGACCTCACAACTTGGTTAAGAATTACTGCATCTACACTTAGGACGCTTTGACCATATAGGTACTCCCAAAGGATGACACTTACAGTCTAACCATTTAGCTTCTAAACAACGATCATTTTCCTCATTACTCCTCCTATATTGTGCAAATATTTTCTAAGGGGCATACCAGCGGCGTGTCCCATCAAAAGGAGGATTTTTTGTATTAACTCATTGAATGTAGCTATAGAGCAATACATACTCTTGTCAAATAATGTAGTAGTTGTAGGACAATGTTGAGTTAACAAATTGCTGATAAACATTTAGAAAACAGGGCCATAGAATCCTAATTTCATGATAGTTTGAGCATTGAAAAAATCTCCTATCCCAAGTGTCCATCTTCCAAGATGTCATGAGTTATCATCGATCACCACATATGTACATCGGATGGTCAAACCATGATGAAAGTAGCCAAGCGAGATGATCCCTCCTCCAATTCAGATTCTTAGTGAGAGGTGATATGGGAGAGGGGGGAGTGTGTATGTTTTTGAAGAGTGTTATGCCCTTGTGCACATATATATAGCGTTGAGTGCTATGCCATGAGAGCTTAAAGCGTTAGTGATTAAAGGAGTGTGCTCTGTATTGCAACGTTCACTCAACTGCACTATGCGATGAAAGCAACTCAACATACACTCGCCAAAAGTTTATTATCATTTGTATCACTATTGCTAAGATTTGTGCAGTGGACTATGCGATAAAAACGACTTGACATGCATGCGTGGAAAGCTACTGGATGTGCTACGTTGATTGTGACTCGACACTAACACAAACAATATTCCAATGATAAATATAAGGTACATAGATAAAACAAGTATAGAGTATCGATACGGTGAATATAGAACAATATCAAATTTAAAATAATATAAAATAAAATATATTTCCATAGCTACTGACGAAGCACTACTGGCCCTACCCAAAAGTCCTATCCCTTGTCGACTTCTGCTTCCTACCCTAGGCCCTCACGTGGCCTTGGGAGTACGTAAGTTGGTCTGGTGGTATGGCACATCCTACACACCCCTCTTGCACGAGTGTAGCTGTTGGTTGCTCCTCGAAGCTATGAGGACCCTATGGTCAATAACAAAACATTGTGTGGGCGAACATGTACTCAAACGAGTAAACAAATTAAATGAGATCTTTCAAAAGCCAAACCTAAGGTGAGGATGACTTATGACCCCTGTGGGAACATGGCACTGATAGCAAACACCCTAGACGAAATAGTACGACAATCACAGAAATTGAAATACTTTATAAAATTCAACAGTATATTCAATAACTTGATGGACCTCCTGGAATTAACCTGTGGCCGATGCTCAAGCTCACTGCACATGTGGTGGAGGGCTAGAGCTCCTTGCATGGGTGTGCCAACTCTAGCAAAGGGGTTCAACGGAGAAGGAAAATCAATAGGATGCATCTTAAGGAAGTAAGTGTCGTATAAGGGTATATGATTACCTTAAGTAACATTGATTATTCTCATCAACTGTAATTATTGTCAATATCTGACCTCTCTATTTATTGGTCAAAAATATACCATCGATGCACCGTATAGGACGGTAATAAACGAAATCCTTGATGCAAGCAACCAGTGCGAAAAAAGCTCTCTACAACGCACTTTTGCTAGGATCATCAGATGATGGGAGCATATGAATATCGAAGTAACTATCTCTGTTCTTTTGGCAAATGCATGCTAGCAGACGAGGTAAATTATTATAGGATGCTTTAAATGTGTTGAACCTTATCTCAATATCCTTTTATTTTACTCTTCATACCTTCGCATAGCTAACGGTGTATTTAAATTTGTCCTCAATATGCTTAATAATTAATCTTGGTTTGAACCCTAGATTACCAACAACAACGTTATACATCTCAGTTATAATAAATATAGATGTAATGTTGCGGTGATATTTCTCTATTCCTTCTAAATGGCATTGATGCTCAGTCACGATACTTACTTTTCAATAATATTTTTATTTACTCTTATATGCATGCACCTTCCATGGACACCATACTTCAATCACCTCATTTTTTTACTAATTTGCTCGCTATGACATATACGGTAATTGCGTGATTTGGAAATCTCGTATTAATTAATTATACACTGTTTTAAAACTTCTCTTAGCTGGCCTGTCAATACTTTCACCATTGAACTAAACTCCAACATATCAACACATTAGTACCATATCTAACATTGTATGAATCATGAAATAACCAAAATACGTCCTTATTTGATATTTTGCATGACGAAAAAAAAAGTCAACTAATAGATTTACTACTATGCATCGATTTCTACTAGGTCTAACAAACTGATAAAATATAATATACCAAAAAGAAATTTAACGCAGATACGAATCTATGAACATAACAACTAATTATTTCACCGTCCAATACTCTAACTAATACAATCCTATATATACTACAACTAAAAATAAAAAAAATAATTGATGTAGCGTAGGATTGAAGATATTTATCTGTAGTTTAGTGACCAAACTAGCATGGTTTCATCGCTCTCCTTCTCCTCCCCTCACAGCTCTCTTTCTTTTTTTCTAGATTTTTAGTAAATTTTATAGATTTGTCTAAGGCTAGGAGAGTGTTTTATACAACAAACGCCCTTAAGGATGGTAAGGAAGTTGATAGCTATTTTATAGACAGCCCTTATCAGAAAAAAATATTCTTTCACTGGGTATGATGAGGTTATCTGCAAAATAACTAAGCCCTCTCAATAAAATAGCGGACCACGGTCGAAGAAAAATGCTCTCTTAGGGAGCGGCCCCATAAGTGGTTGTTAATTCATGCCAATGACCATCTATTGAATTAAAAAATGGGAGGGTATTTAAAAAAAAACATTTAAGTTTTATAAAATTTTAAAATAAAAATATATTTTCATAAATACTTTAATAAAAAATATAAATATAAAAAAGTTCTCTCAACTCCGACGGCCGCACACCTGCAGGCCAAAATTCCACCAAAATTTTGAGCTGGCCACCTCTCAGAACACGAAATTTTCGCCTATCCCGCCAAATCACCGATCTGCACCTCACGCCACGTCAGCGAGCCGCGCATCCTCCCACGATCCAGATCCCAACCGTCCATTCCCCCCATCCAAAAGCAGCCGCCTCCCCACTTCCTCCTTGCGTTCCCTTTTAATCCCTCTCACTCTTCCCCCAAATCTCACTCTAAGCACCACCCCTGCTGCCGCCTGTTCTCCTTCAATTTCGCTCGCTCCCGTGCTCCACTGGATCGGCGGCGGCCATGTCCTGGCGCGGCAAGGGTCTCGCAAGGGCGGAGCCAAGCGGCACTGAAAGGTCCTCCGGGACAACATCCAGGGCATCACCAAGCCGGCGATCCGGCAGCTGGCGAGGAGGGGCGGCGTGAAGCGCATCTCCGGGCTGATCTACGAGGAGACCCGTGTCGTGCTCAAGATTTTCCTCGAGAACATTATCCGCGACGCCGTCACCTACACGGAGCACGCCCGCAGCAGGACCGTCGCCGCCATGAACCTCGTCTATGCGCTCAAGCGCCAGGGCCGCACCCTCTACGGCTTCGACGGCTGATCGGGCCGGCTCCCTCCCCATCTCTCCCATGTTGTCTGTCCGTGCCCACAAGTCTTGCGGTCAAGAAAAGTTAGATGGAAGTCGTGAAATCCATCTTGTCTAGTTCGCGATTGGTTGTAGGGTTTACCTGAATCATGAAACTGTGAAGCGAAAGGTGTTTGCATCTGGGATTTGAATTGGAACATATTTCTGTGCCAATATTACGAATCTGTTCTCTTGCTGATATGCAATTTGTGTGTCCTTCTGCTGCACGATTATTCTCTTAGGTCTTTCCATTTTGGGATGAAATTTTGTTGATTGCGATTTGGTAACTAAAGGCTGAGTTCGACATAGGTTTGTGGTTGAAATCTAAGTACATTGCAGATTGGCTTGTTTTAATTTTTTTTCCTTAAAGTAAGTACATGTTGAAATGGGCAGTATGTTGATTTTACCGTCGCTGGCCAGGAATAAGAGCAGCGAAGTTGCAGAATATCAAGCGGTGGCCGAGTCATGCTTCAATTTGACAATGGATCCAATTTGTTTAATAGTTCGGACTTTGTATTTCTGTTACAGAAGTTGCCTTCGTATTCCTTCAGCAAATTCATATGTGCTTTAGTTTCAATTTGTTCTTGCAATTGAATTAGCCTGAAATCTCGGTAGTTTCTGGAAATTTCATCTGTGCTTTATTAGTTTCAAGAAACTTTTCCGCAGGAAAATTTTCAACAGTGTGAGCTTGAGTGTGTGACGCTGCACTTGGCAGTTGGCACTTGCACATTAGCAGGAGCGTTCATTTTGCTAACTTCATACTCACACTGCCGCAATTTCTGAAAATGGCATGGCGTTTCTAATGGCGTAGAATTGCTCAGGGTCACAGGAAGTCACTTGAAATCCTATCAACATTAGTGGCAGAAATTAATGGCACAGCTTCAAAACATAAACAAAAAAGAATTGCCGTTTAGAATAACTGAAGATCTACATCAGTATTTAGTTACACAAAAAACCAAAATACTACAATATTTCAGTGCAATCTTCCTTTGAAACCTACAAGACACGAGTACACACCACTGAACATCATCAGGCACCTGATTTCTAAGTAAACATTTGCCCAAAAATAGAACAGCCAAATTCAGGTCCATGATGCACACCCACCGAACTCTGAATGTATATGTAAGTACACAACAAACTCTTCCATTTTACAACTTACAAACTCTTCCATTTTATAATACAGACAGGCAAAATTGAGCATTCCTATCAAAATATACACTTACACACCAGCACAGAATCTCTTGGTCCTGCAGTTACTTGATTGACAGTCCAGTATAAACGCAAGGCAAAAATTGAAAAGTGCACACTCCAGCAGTTTAGAACACTATCACAGGGTGAAGGGAACACCAGAGTCATCGGTTGAAGGTTGCAGTGCATTAATCTTGATAACGTATTTCTTTCCACTTGACATGTTACTGCCCTCAGAGCTCATGTGCAAGTCATCTGAACTATCATGCAATGTGGAGTCCTCATCCTCATAAGCATTACCTATACGGCCACCGCATTTGCGGCAGAACAACCTTGTCCTCTTTCTGAAGAAACCCCAGGAGCGCCTTGGGTGGAAGTATGGCATGCAGCTCATCTCATCAGTTTGTGTGAACCGACTCTCATCAATGGCAAAGAATGAGATTACACCTTTCCTGATCTGCTTACCATATTTGGATCCAATGTTAGCTGTGTTCCGTGTTGAGGAGCTCAGGTTCAATGCATAGCCACAGTACCCACAGCTGTTAGAAGAAGCAAATAGCACACACCATCAGATTTTTCTTCCGATTACATGGAATACGCATATGCACACACACCATCGGAATTGACGCTAAACTCTTTCTCAACTGATATCACCACGCTACCGTTTCCACTTTCCACCCAAAAAAGGCATGTTCACGAAAATGACAATTTCATGTTTAATACGCCTTCAAAATCCTAAAAGTTTAAGTTTCATAAATTATAATAGAGTTGTTAGTGTCAAAAGGTCGATTCAGGTATGAGGATGTAATTTTCAGCAAAGCAAGTAACTTCCAAACGTAATGTCACATTCAATTCCTTCTCTTGAATTGTAGCATCTCTCACAGACCATGATCTCTCGCAAGAAGTAAAAGTTGCTGCGCTTTCTGATCAATCTAGTTTGGACCATTAGCAAGGACACCGATCACAACCGGCCAATACTAACTAAAACCAATAAAGAAATTTCAAGATCCATCGGTTACCATCTGAGCCCAGCAACTGAACCCTCGTATCAAAACCCAAAATAACACCTTATACAAACCGAATTCATAACTAGACTGGCGGACCCTTCTCTTCTAAGTATACTAATCAAGACGAGAGATCAAGCCAAGCTTTCGCCATCGCCAGTGCTAGGGCCTTGTTCTTGATCCAAGCAGCCGAAAGAAGTGGGGAGGGAGAGCGGCGGGGAAGAGAACCTGTAGGCGACGTCCTTGGCGGAGTAGCAGCTGCTCTCGAGCGTCCTCACCATGCTTCCTCCGTGGGCGTCGGATCCCGATCGATTTGGGAGGGAGAGGGGGGAGGAGGAGAAGAGCGCTTGGCTTGCTTGGCTGGGTGGAGGGCTCAGGGCAGGGCAGGGCAAGGCGACCGCGCCGCGCTGGCTCGGCCGGCTCTGATCTTGTTCCCTTCGGCGCAGGGGAGGATGAGCTGCCTGAGGACCCGACGACGGGTACGGGTACGGCTCCGTCCGCCGGCGCGCGCGTTGGATCGATCGGGGTCGCTGCCGCGCATTTGTGAGTTGACTGCGACGCGATGTTGAACTGTTGATGGCTGGCACCTCGAGCGTTCGTTGTACTTGGGGGCGTGCTGACTGTGCTGGGCAGGGGCGGGCGTGATGGATGATCCGCACCACGTGTCCTGCTTGCTTGGTTGGCTGCACTGCAGCACTGTTCCGTTTTCTCGCACGAGCAACGGGCTTGGACCTGGAGTCCTGGGCGTGAAGAGGAGAAGGAAACAGGGTGGTTATGTGCAAACTTACCAGCGTAAGTGCGGACGGTTTTGTGAAATACAAAAATACCACTCTTCGTTCCCATCTTTTGGATTGAGATCGGAGGGTATGGTTTGGATGAGTGAATGAGTGCAACAGAGTGACTATATGCATATAATACATCTGAACGCAAGAGTAGAGAGTAAGAGTATTATATGATATATAATTAATTATCAAGCAAGTATGCATGCATGAGAGTTGGGTGGATTTGATATGAAGAAATATCATTTTTTATGGAAAATACAATAGGTTTTTTCCATCCTAAACTTTATCAATATTAAAACAGATATTTTACAAGCTGAGTATACAAGAATTACAGGGATAGGAAGAGAAACAACTAAGTAAATTCTTCTAAGAACCGACATCCATATCGGTTAGCCGAATCAATGCCTGGCATCACTGGTTAGCCCACACTATCATATCGTCTGCACATTTTCGAGCGGTCGAATTGGTTTGTTGGTCGACGCTGGCGAAGACTTTGTACAACTCATAAAGCTACTAATTCTTTACTAAGCTGTCCTATAATTAACTGATAAGTAGCTTTAGACGAGTTAAAGATCTATTATCATATCATAAAAGAAGATATGCCACAGTATTTCCTTACTTGTATAAAATGAACCAGCTCCCACAAATGTTTTGAAAATAATTGTATTTGTCACCGTTATACTCGTATCAGGACAATTCATAAATTTCAAACTTTGACCAACTATTGATCCAACAACAATTAGGATTTCCTATAAAAACCAATATTGTTGGCCCTACATAGCACTCCAGCATGATGGATGATGTGGCATGAGATTGGTAGGGCTCACTTATCATTGAGCATCCTATCTTCTTCCTCTTCTCTTTTTATTTCTCCCTTTATTTCTCTCAAGGTGGCCGACTCGATCCAGGATTTGAGTGTGGTTAGGCGAGAGGGTGAGATCAGGGCTCGACGGAGAGGGACTTGAGGAGGCGGCAGTGCACGGGGAGTCGTGCGGTGGTGGCGCTTGGGGAGGAGAGGAGCTTGAGGAGGCGGCGATGCTCGGGGAGGCGCAGCGGCAGCGTAGCTTGGCGATGCAGCGGCACTCAGGACGCGGAGCTCGACCTCGACGAGGCAGCGGCAGCAGATGCGGTGCTTGGAGGCAGATCTAAAGGTAGAGGCGGAGCTCAAGATCGACGAGACGACCGCTCCGTGCTCACCTTGCGGAAGGAACCACCGCGCCGCGCTCGCTGGAAGGGGCTGCGTCATGCTCACCGGAAGGAAACCGTCTCTGGTGCTCGGTGGTGATGCGCCCTCCTTCCGCTCTCCGTCGCTGCCATCATCTCCGATTCCCTCCCCATCCAAGCCCAAGCTCAAGGGTGCTGGCTCCAGCGGCTCGTCGTGCCACAGCTCACCGGTGAAGGTGCAGAGGAGAAGCAGGGACGGGAGATCCACCAAGAGCTGTACGTCGCACCAGATCTGGCCGCAGGCTCGCTGCCGCCTCCACCAAGGGCTTCGCTCCGTCGCCAGCTCGATGCCGCCAACACCATGCTCCATCGCTGGATAAACGCCGCCTCGCTTCAACCTGGCACTAGCTCGATGCTGCTTGTGCCGTTCTTCATCGCCAGTTCGACGCCGCCGCGATCCGACCGGCTGGATCCATGGGGGTAGCAGCCGGCGCATGGAGAGGTTCAGCGACAGTGGAGGGAAGGGAGTGGCCAGTGCGTGCGCCGGCGATCCGACGTGGACGCAGAGGACCGGAGACCGAGAGGGGAAGAGAGAAATGCACTGATATGTGGGGCCACTAATTTTCTTTTTCTGATTTATGTGCCACTAAACCACCTATATGTGGACGGAGCGGTAAATCGAACGGTTTTAAGCGAATAAAATATCCAGTCCTAGAGTTAAGGGAATAATTATATTTTTTAATAATTATGAGGGAAAATCGGACTTAACGTTAAGATTATTCCTCGGTGAATGCAGACTTGAGACCAACCGCTGGTTCCACCGTTTAGGCGAATCTCGGCTGGGCTGTCATGTCAGTCTGTCACCGAATTCCACCGTTTATCCGAGGGAAGCTGAAGATCCCTTCCTCGACGACGACGTAGGGCAAAGACCGATGACAGCCACTTCCACTCCGTCCGCCAGCCACCTCCCCTACTCCTCTTCTCCTCCCAACCCCAGTGAGTGATCTACTGTCCCCGTCCCCTCCTTCTCCCCTACCTACGCCTTGTAGACAGCCACAGTCCCCGAAGCTAGCCAGCCCGTATCTAACGTGACGTCTGTGCCGCGAGGGGGCAGAGATGATGGCGGCCGAGCTCTTGTGGCCACAGGCAACGGAGGTAGGGCCGGTGCGACATCAGCATCCGAGGCAGGTGGCGTGGCAGGCGATGGTGGGGTGGCTCGGGTTCCTACTCACATCATTTGCGGCACGTCGCCCGCCTCCTCTCTTTCCTCGGGCTTCGCCTCCCTCTCCAGAATCACTTGGAAGACAAAATAAAAATTTTAACAAATTTTCTTAAAAAACTCAAAAAATACGTTTTCTGAATCTGGATCTAAAAAACTTTGTTACTAAACTATTTATAACTGAAGATCCCTAATTCCCATTGAGCTGAAAAACTTGCAGAATAAACTTAGCTAAAATTTTAAAACAAATACAACTAAAATTATCTCAATCAACTTCCTTACTAATGAAACAAAATTGTTGAAGAACGAAATTAATTAAACACTAATTAGTTAATAACACAAGATTCAAAAATAATTAAAAACAAGAGCTAAATTTTGGATCAAACAAATCAAATTAAAACCCACAAGAAATAATTTAATCTAAAATCAAACGCTAAATATGCATAAAAAGATAAAATAAATTTCACATAAATTTTTGACAAACTTTATCTTTATTTTCAAAATTACGTTCATAAAAATTATGTAAAAACTCTCGAATTTCTGTCTCAATTTATGCTCTTTTTGTATAAAAAAATTATAGCCGTAGGACTACTAGGACTCAACTAATTAATTTTCAAATCTATTATAATTCTCTAACTCCTAGGACTCAACTAATTAATTTCCAAATCTATTACAATTCTCTAAATTAATTTCTTTCTCCAGATCAAACTACCTTCACATTCAACTACAGTACCATGAGCTATAGTCCGACACACTATAATACCTTGATGTTTCGACGCTTGCACGCATAACTTGTAAAATCCGTTACGAAATTCTTCCCACACGGTGTCCATCCAACGTGTGCCAACTTGTATCTAATTTTTTCACCTGGTATTCTTAACCGTTCTAAACCTCAGTTCCAATCAGAACGAACCACGTCATCTCCGGATCTCTCACAATCACCCGTACACGCACACTCTCGCACGCAACACGTTGCTCCTGCTAGCCCCACTTGTCAGTCGTTGAGACTTCGACATGCCCACACTCATGCTCACTAATAGGTATGGCCTACTTGTTAGTCGCAACGTCTTCGTGTTTGCACCTACGCCTATTGATAAGTCTAGCCTGTCTATCAACCTCTATGTTGCCACCGTGTGCATGCCTGCTCTTACTGATAAGCCAGTCCCACTTGTCAGCCTTTGCATTGCAGCTACGTATGCATTCACTCTCGCTAACAACTCAATTACACCTATTAGTCTCATATCATTGCTAGGCTATTGTCGTGCAGTTCAATGTTTCATTAGAACATATCTATTAATATTTTCATTGGTTACCAAAAATTAGCTCGTTGATAATTCTTTTCTCAATTTTCATCTGAAAATTCTTCAAATTTTTTTAATATTTTTTCATCTAATTTCCAAATTTAATTTCTACACATAAATAAATAAATAAAAGATATTCTTCGGTACAGATTTTTCGACCTAATATTTATTAACACACGTTCATCATATATTTTTTAATAGATAATTTAAAATAAAAATTAATTAAATAATATCAATTTTAATATAAAATATTTTTAGTTAAAACCAATTTTTCATCAGCATCTCCTCCTCCCCAGCTCAGCCGTCACCGTAGGTCGCCTTCGTGCAGCTCCCCTCCGAGGTACCCGCCGAGTCGTCGTTGACCGGGACACCGCCGCCTCCGCCGCTCAGGCGGCTCACGGTACGGATAAGACAGATTTCATTCCTGCGTCTTTGGAGCGAGCTGTGTATTGTGTTCACTGTTCAGAATAGCTCCTTCCGCTGTTGACTGTTGAGTGATCGTACAAACTACTATCGCTAAATTGTAATAGTCATTTCACATAGAGTAGGTTAATTTTGAGGTGATGTGCGTGGTATGATTTTTTACACAGGAACTACAAATTAATACACTGATATTGAATTGCCTTTGACAGCATAGTAGACTTCGTTTCTATATATATTTGTTGTTTTCATATCGATTCCCCTTTAATGAACTTATCTTTTACCTGTGTAACGTACAATCGTATAATTGGGATTGCCCGACCGATTCCCCTTTAATGAACTTCTACCTGTGTAACGTACAATCGTATAATTGGAATTGCTCGACTCCAGGCCGTGCTTGATTTGGATGAAACTCTAGTTTGTGCATGAGTCATCAAGTCTTCCTGCTCCTCTGCGCACTGAAGCTATTGAAGCAGGATCGCATTGCTTTGACATGGAGTGCATATCCGCTGAAAAGGCAAGTAATCTTCTATCATTTTCTTTTGATAATCCGTCAAAAACCAGGAAGTTGCTTATCAGAGGTTGTATTTTCCTTGATATAAAAGATGCTGAGGGAAGGAGGGTGAGCCGTGTAACTGTCTTTGAGCGTCCTGGTTTGCACGAATTTTTGAAGAGAACTAGCGAATTCGCTGATCTTATTCTCTTCACTGCTGGTTTGGAAGGTTTGTTACCTGAATAGTTCATATTGCTCCTCAACTAGAACTCAATTGAATTCACCTCATTTTAATGACCTGTGCTTTTCCCCACAGGATAGCGAAACCATTAGTTGACAGGATATGCAAAACCTGGTGAGTCACTGTCTCTATAGGCCATTAACTGTTACCATGTAAGTTACTGTTAGCATTCTGTGGATTGTAAATGATGGACTCTTTTGCTTCTGACTTCAATATGACCTTAATAAATTATTGTTTTGCTCACTGAAATATTGAAATGTGATTTTGACTGTTTTTTTTCAAATGAATTTGACTGATTTTAGTGGGAGGCTTTTTGCAAGCACAAGCTTAGATACCCATAGGTAGCACCGATTCATGCCCATGGAATCTCTTATGTATAGCTATTTTATGTTAAGCTGGTTCTTGTAATGTTGTTTTTGGTTACTCACATATCATTTTGATCATAAGTTGTTTATGTCTTCCTGGTTTTTGTATCTGCTTGATTTCAGAAAAACACATATTCGTTGAGAAATCGTGCTACCTGCTGCATTAGCTGAGCTTTTCAGTTATTTGACGCTGTCATATGCTGAATTCCAGGGAATACAGAGAGCTTGTAAAAGATCTTTCTTGTTTGTCCAAAGATTTCTGCGGTATTGTCATTATTGATAACAATCCATATAGTTTCCTGCTGCAACCATTGAATGGAATACCTTGTTTTGCAATTTCGGCGGGACAACCTGTTGATGATCAGGTAAACTTGCAATTTAGATAAGTCCCCTTTTTGTTCTGAATTTACAATTTCTCGTGTACTGATCCACTGATGTTCTCAAATATTTTAGCTTATGGGAGCTATATATTTCCACTTCTCAAGCGCCTTTCTCTATAAAATGATGGTAAACCGGCATTGTATGAAACATTTCATATGCCAGATTGATTCCAAAGACATGGGATCCCACAAATTGATCAGGCAGCATACTTTTTGCCACAAATTGATCAGGGCATTGGATTATAGGAGAAGGCTCAAAAGATGCCATTGCTCTTGGAGATAACACTTGTACATAATGTATTCATCCAGGCCCTTCCAAATGAACGAAGCCATTGTTTGACACGGAGAATGCCGACCAGTATTTGTATCATGAACCTAAATTTATTGCTGTATAGCACTTTTTTGTTGCTGACAATTCTGATAATCTAACTGACAGTTATATTTGTCTTGAGTTCCTGAAGGCCTGTAAATTCTGATCAAGGTTCTACAGCAATGATTTAGTAGCACCTGTGACCTTAAGATGGTCTTTTGGAGCTACATCACGCCTAGTTCCTGGTTTGTACAAGGTTCATCTTGCCTAGAGTAATTCTTCAAACAATCATAACAGACCTTGTGCTTGTACACCATCTGTTTGTTTTGATTTCACTTTGGTTCTTTGATCCCTTCGTTATTCTAAGCTTCCAGGCAAGTCGGTTAGTTTGTGCTAATGTCTCTGTTAGACCACTGGACTTATATATATATATACCCGACCTCCAGAACGGAGTCTCAATCTCACTGTATACTATACTTCTGTATGGTATCAGATCAGATTTAGATATATTCGGCGCGCTAGCAACCCTCTCGCCGGCGAGCCGATGCTTCCTCCCCGTCGCAGACCTTCTCCTCTGTTATTCCTTATTTGCCCTTTTCGCCTCGGATCTTATCCCCATCATCTCCTCTGTAGACGGCCTTTCTCCTTCTCCACCGTCTACTCGTCTTTTTCTACCACATGACAAGAAGACGGTCTCCATCTGCCTCCTCGTCTCATTCAGACCCACCTTCGTTTTTCCCTTGCTTTGGCACACCTTTCCTTCTTCCTACGCTGGCGCACCTATGCGCTCACGGTCTTCATCGGCTGGACCCATTCGTCCTCCATCGGCTGGAACACTCTTTTGGTTCCCGCTCTTTTGATACGCTCACTTGCTCCCGAACACGAAACTTTTCCACTCGTGTTCGTGCCACTCTGACGCGTCCACGTGTCCACGGACGCAAATTCCTGTTTCCCGGACGCGAACATCTTTTCTTCGCACTCGTGACTTCTCCCGTTTTTTCGGTCCATCCCACTCAGTTGCGTCCACGTGTCCACGGATGTGAACCCCCTCGCGCTTGTGACCCACCTACTCTCTCGTGCCCGTGACCTATCTACTCTACCTACTCGACCTATCTACTCTACCTATTACACCTACTCTGCCACCCACTCTCATCGGCTATACATCAATCCACATCGGACACCCGTCTCTCCCTATCGGCTCAACATTCTCATCGACTTATCACGGCCCACTACTCTCTCGCCATGACTACTGAATCGGCTCTTGATTCCAGTACTCTTCCAATCATCGGATCCCTTCCGGCCATCGACGCTCTTGACAATAACTCGGGCACCCCTTCGCCGATGTTTCTCACCATCCTACACCACCGTCAACGTGAAATCTCACGTTCCCATTTCTCTCGACCTCAACGCCAACTATTTCAAGTGGGTTTTCTTCTTCAAATCCTTATGTGAAAAGTTTGTCTTTCGCTCACACATCGATGGCTCCGCTCCACCTCGACCCGATCTGACTGCTCGGCTCGGTTGATGACTCTATTCTTGAACTTGCAATGGACGACACCGATCCCACTGCCCATGATCTCTGGATGGCCATCGAGCGAATCCAAGCAAACAAGCAGTCACGCGCCATCTTCCTTCTCAATGAGTTTTACTCCATGGTACAAGGAGACTCCTCTGTCTCCTCGTACTGCCAACACCTTAAGGTCAAGACCGCCGCCTTTCGTGATGTTGGCTACACTGTGGCCAACTCATAACTCATCCTTGCCCTCTTGTGAGGACTCAACCCTCGCCTCTCCAATACCGTCGATAACATCACCAACTTCACACCTCTTTCCACGTTCGTCCGGGCCCACGACATGTTAGTTCTCAAGAAACTTTGCCTGGCCAACGATGAGAAGACTGTGGCCCACACCGCTCTCCTCATCACAGTCGATCATGACTGCTCCAACCCTATCGGCTACCGCCCACCGTGCGCTACTACCACCTCTCATGGCTCTAGTAGCTATGTCTTCGGTCACGGCAACAAAGCCCACGCCGGTGGCAACGGCAAAGGCAAAGGGAATGGTAAGAGCAAGAGCTGGAGCGGTCCGATGCAACCACGCCCTACTCTTGTCCCTATCCCGTTTTGCTACAACCCCTGGGCACCCTAACCCTAGCTACGCAGCCCCATCGACTGGCAGCTCGAGGTTCTCGGTGCACACCCTCAGGCCCACCTGGCGTCCGTTTTCGTCCAACCGCCTTAGCCGATCACACCCTCACCAACTACCCAGTCGGCTCCCTCGTAGAACTAGGCTAGCCTCATCGCCGCCCTCAACCAGATGACGCTTTAACCCCAGCACCCCTAGGTGCTGGACTCTAGTGCGTCATCTCATATGGTTTCATCGGATGGTATACTATTCTCTCGCCATCCTTTCTTCTCCCTTTTCATCACCATCAGCAATAGACAATCTCTTCCTATCACATGCCGCAGTGACTCCATCCTGTCTACACCCACCTCTAATTTTCCATTCCACAATGTTCTCATAGTTCTTTCCCTCGTCCACAATCTACTTTCTATCTGCCAATTTACCAGAGATAACAATTGCTCAATTGAATTTGACGCTTCTAGTTTATCTGTGAAGGATATCTCAACCCGGCGCGAGATGCTTCGATGCAATAGTGGTGGCGACTTCTACACCATCCCCGCTGCGCCGTCCACTCCCCACACCAGCCTAGCCATCTCCACCAACTTGTGGCATCTTCGCCTTAGTCATTTCAGCCCTGACGCTATCGCCACTCTCCGTCCCAGCGCCTCTATACAGTGCAACCACAACAACTCCATTGTCTGCCACTCTTGCCAACTTGGCAAACATGTGCAGCTGTCTTTCTTTCCCTCTATGTCTTGTACATCTAGACCTTTTGAATTAGTTCATTATGATGTGTGGACTTCTCCAGTTAAAAGTGTCTCGGGTTATCAGTACTATCTTGCAATACTTGATAATTATACACACTACTGTTGGACTTTTCCCCTCACAAGCAAGTCTGAGATTGCCTCTCACCTCACCAACTTCACCAATTATGTTTCCACCCAATTCAACCTTTCCATGCAAGCCATAGAGGCCGACAATGGTACAGAGTTTGTAAACCGTACCATTCAAGCCTTTCTCACCTCTCGTGACACCCATCTTCGCCTCTCCTGTCCCTACACCTCTCCCTAAAACGGCAAGGCCGAACGCCTTCTTCGAACTCTAAACAACATCAGTCGCACTATGCTTCTTCACGTCCATCTACCTGCACCCTACTAGGCTAAAGCACTGATCACTGCGACCTACCTACTAAATCAGCGCTCTTGCTTTTTCATTCATTACAATGTTCCCTACAGCCTTCTGTACCACAAGACACCCAATTACTATCACTTATGCGTCTTTGGGTGTCTTTGCTACCTTAACCTAACAGCTACCGCCCCTCATAAACTCGCACCACACTCCATCGCATGCATCTTTCTTGGCTATCTCTCTTCCCACAAGGGATACCGCTGTCTTGATCTCTCCACCCGATGGATCGTCATCTCTCATCATGTCGTTTTTGACGAGTCCTGCTTCACGTTTGGTTTACTTCACCGTGAACCTTCATCTGGCAACCTCGACTTCCTTCTAACCAACATGGTACCATCCTGACATTCTCCACCAACCACACATCCGCACTTCACATCGGTCGTTCCTAAGGACCCCCTAAACGACTATCCTACTCTTCTCTGCTGTCACCCAAATCGGACCTCCATTGGATCCACAACCCTCATCGGCCCCCACCCTCTATCGGCTCAGGCTGATCTCGTCCAGCCCCCATTGACCCTACCAACTCCATTGGCTCATCAATCTCTATCGGCTCACCAACCCCTGTCGGCCTCCTACCCTCCATCGGCTCAGGCTGATCTCATCCAGCCCTTTCTTCGAACCTACAGTCGCCGATCTCAAGCCGATGCCACCCTCCCTCCTTCCGACCCTGCCCCACCATCGACGTTACCATCGGACCGTGCGGCCTCTACTGTCTCCACATCCTCTCATATGATCCCTCGATCCCAACTGGGTCCCTCCACCCTACCCAGCGCTACAGGTTCTCCATAGTCCATTGTGTCGTCTCACCCATCTTGGTGACTCACCGTTTTATCTTAGTCGATCCTCAGTGGCGCATGGCTATGGCCGATGAGTACAAGGCCCTCATGGACAACGAGACCTGACGCCTAGTCTCTCGTTCTCCCAGTGTCAACATTGTGACCGGCAAATGGATCTTTAAACACAAGTTTCACTCCAATGGCTCGCTTGCTCGTCACAAGGCGCGCTGGGTAGTCCGTGGTTTCTCTCAACGTCCCGGCGTTGACTATGATGAGACCTTCAATCCCGTCGTCAAGCCCGCTACCATTCGGGTTGTGATCACTCTCGCTGTCTCGCGTTCTTGGCCGATCCATTAGCTCGACGTGAAGAATGCCTTCCTTCACGGCCATCCGATGGAGATGGTTTACTGCCAGCAGCCTCTAGGCTTCGTCGACCCTTTTCGTCCTAACAACGTTTGTCTCCTTCAGCGCTCTCTTTATGGCCTCAAACAGGCCCCTCGAGCTTGGTACAGTGCTTTGCTGCCTATCTTTGGCAACTTAGCTTTGTAGCCTCCATCTTTGATACGTCCCTCTTCGTACTTCACACCGGAGATACCACCGCCTACCTCCTTCTCTATGTTAACGACATCATTCTTACGGCGTCCTCGACGACTACCCTACAACACATCATGGCCCGACTTCACTCGGAGTTTGTCATGATCGATCTAGGTCCTCTCCATCACTTTCTTAGCATCTCTGTTACGTGCTCTTCCCACGGGCTATTCCTCTCCCAGCGCCAATATACTATGGATCTTCTTCAGCATGCGGGCATGGCCGAATGTCACCCCACCGCCACTCCAGTCGATACTCATGCCAAGCTCTCCACCACCGACGGCTCTCTCCTCGCCAACCCCTCCCAGTACCGGAGTCTTGCTGGTGCTCTCTAGTACCTTACACTCACACGGTTTGATCTCACCTATGCCGTACAACAAGTGTGCCTTTTAATGCATGCTCTGTATGAATCTCACCTCGCGCTGTTCAAGCGTATCCTTCGCTACGTGAAGGGCACACTATCCACCTGCCTACATCTCAACTCTAGTCTCATCGACTCTCTCACCGCGTATTCTGACACGGACTGGGCGGGTTGCCCTGACTCCCGACGCTCCACTTCCGGCTACTGCGTCTTCCTCGACGACACTCTAGTCTCTTGGTCCTTTAAGCGCTAGACTATAGTGTCCCGGTCCAGCGCCGAAGCCGAGTATCGCGCCGTTGCCCACATCGTCGCCGAGTGCTGCTGGATTCGCCAGCTTCTCTAAGAGCTCCGTACACTCATCGCTTCCGTGACCAGTCTACTGCGACAACGTTAGTGCCGTCTACATGACCGCCAACTCGGTTCATCATCGACACACGAAGCACATTGATATTGGCATTCACTTCGTACATAACAAGATCGCTCCAAGACACGTTTGGATGCTCCATGTACCGTTGACGCACCAGTTCACTGACATCATGACTAAAGACCTACCCGCTCCTTTGTTTATCAGTTTTGCTCCAGTCAGTGTCCGTTTCCTTCCCGCTGTGATTGTAGAGATATTAGACCACTGAACTTATATATACATAGACCCGACCTCCTTATAGAGAGCGAGTCTCAGTCTTACTGTATCCTATACTTCTGCAGTCTCCATCTTTAAGATGTTCGATTTCAATGCTGTTGCCTTTCTGTTATTAATGAATAATAGTAGCAACACCACAACAAAGATCCTTTGACATCGCAAGGTAAAACTCGCTACCGCTGAACTTCAGTTAAGTGAAGAGCATCAGGGCAAAAGCCAAACATCAACCAATGGCTGTTGAAACTTGCAACACAGCTTGATTTCTATTGATGAGTTGGATGAAGTACATCAGAGTAAGTGACAACTATCCATATGCAACAAGGAACCTTTTTCTCATATTTACATGCACGAGCAAGTTTGCGTTCACCTCACAAAACAGGGTTTAGATGCCAAGGATTGCCCCGAAAAAACAAAAGCCAAATCCTGGTGCAAAAGGAACTTCGAAAAGTGATCCCTCCTGTGTAAAGATATTGGTTTGACATCTCAATGATAAATGTATGAAATCCACGGATGCTGCAATGCTTCACTGGCTGTTGGTCTCTTTCTGGGGTTGATTTGTAACAGGTAAGAAAGAAATTTAACAAATTTGGTGTCTGGGCATTGCAAGCGACGGCGCAAGGAGGTCTTCTCTGGGATCAAGTACTCCAACTGATCCGTCTCCTAAAACAATTTGGATAAGAAATTAATGCCATCGCTTGAACAACACTTGCAATAATACCAAACTGGCAGTGACGAGGAACAACTAAATTCTTGTGCTAAAGATCATGCTCTATAATGATAACAAACAACAGTGTCAGCCAGAACCGTGGGGTTGAAACTTGAAACCTTATGTGTCTCCAGTGTGGGTGTGTTCAACTAACATAGCCAAAACGCCTGAGTTGGGAACCATATCTACACGAAAGTACAGAAACAACTTGGGTGCCCAATCACAGAATTGATAAACACCAACAAACCAGATTCCTAAAGAAGACCTTGGACAGATACGGAACAAACATTAACATGACAGGAACATAAGGCTCTGAGCCTCTGATCTAACCTTTCTGCCACCAATATAACATACTAACTAGAGAAAGTGTTTTAGTTAGCTATCATATTAGCGACTCAAAATATTTTCTATAACAAGATTTAGAATAAAGCTTCCACTTGATATAAGATTTTACAGAAATAAAAAAATGCAACTGTTTAAAAATGAGTAGTAAGGAGGAACATGGCAGTATGGCACCAACTGAGCTAAGTGCAATTCCTAAAAGAAATTTAATTGTCAATGATATTGTGGTATTCAACATTCAAAGCATGTAGCACAAAGAGGATCCAAAAAGAGAGATCGAATTTTGCATATCATCAACTGATTATTGGTTCAGATAAGGGTTGCATAAGAACGTAGCAAAAAACGTTGGTTTTCTTAAATTAAATTTGTTTCTTAATTTTGAGTTTTGACAATAAGTCCAGCACAGATTGAAGAAAATACACAAGAAATAGCACGTACCTCATTCTTGTGGAACAGGTCGTAGTCTTCTGTAAAGTACTTCTGGGTATCTTGTCCCAGTGCAAGCATTTCCATGTCAATTGTACCAATTGTCCCTATCATCCGAGCAAGAATTATTTGTACTGATTCATTAGGAAAGAGCACCTGCGACATGTATAAGAAAGATCTCGATCACATTATCTCTGTGAGGAAAAGGAAAGCATTGGCTTATTGGTTTACACTTACAAAAACAAATTTTATGTTTCAAGTATTTTTAACAAAAGTGGTAAAACAATATCTTCAATTGGGACTAGATGAACAGAAATATGATGAGGATTCCCCGGTATATTTACAGTTAGTAGTAGATCATTTCTTAAATTTGGTAAATGTTTTGCAGATAAGTCATAAGCACTTGAATCGGTCCTCCAGTTTCTACATATAGTTTATTAAAATTAATAACAGTTTTGAGATAACAAAGAAGGTTCTACCAATATTTCAAGAGACTATGATAATTGAGGTAGTGATAATTTTCTTGGGATGGACTTAATAGTTAAACAAGAAAGAACATTAGCCACAATCAAAACCTTGACTGCAGCAATTGCAGGATGAGTTAAAAGGCATTCATTTAACCATGGACAAATCCTGGTTTGTATTTTTTTTTCCATCGACCAAGTAAACACATCAATTTCCCTAGACAAAACGTAAGCATGTCGTGACAATGTAATACAGTACCGAACATAATGGACATTAGAAAGTAAATATGAATAGTTGTAAACTTACTTCACCAGTGTACAGTTCAGCCAAGATGCAGCCGAGAGACCAAATGTCAATCTTCTGATCATATGGAAGACCTAGAATGACCTCAGGAGCTCTGTAAGAACGTGACTGGACATATAAGCTTAAGTTGTCAGTCAAGAAGCAACTGCTTCCAAGATCAATAACCTTAACTTCACATCTGCTGTAACTCTTCATGAGGATATTCTCTGGTTTAAGGTCACAGTGAACAATATTTAAATGATGCAAATACACCAGAGCTTCTAAGCATTGTCGGGCTATAGCCTGAAAACAACAACATATCGTATTTCAGCAGAATTTTGTATGTTTTCACACAACAAAACTTAATCATGCTAAAAGTATTTGTTTTAACCTTCCACCAAAAAAATTGTTAGAGGAATATAATCGTGGAAGATTAATGGATGAAGAGATCTGTCTTTACAACTATAGTGTATTGCTTTAGAAATGTATACAGTGACTAAAACCCCGAGAGTATACAAGGGGGGGTCGGGTCTATATATATACAACCCAGGCCAGTGATCTGTCTAACACCCCCCGCAAGCGCAGCAGGAGGGGAACGGACGCAGAGACTGGACCAAAAACTGGTGAACAAAGACGTGTACAGGCCTTTGGTCATTATATCGGCAAACTGATGTGCCGATGTTACATGGAGCACCCGAACCTGTCCTAAGGCGACCTTGTCACGGACAAAATGGATATCGATCTCGATGTGTTTGGTGCGTCGGTGATGGACCGGGTTGGCGGTCATGTAGACGGTACTGACATTGTCGCAGTAGACGACGGTCGCGGTGAAGAGGGGTGCACGGAGCTCCTGAAGAAGCTGGCGAAACCAGCAGCACTCGGCGACGGCGTGGGCGACGGCGCGGTACTCGGCTTCGGCGCTGGACCGGGACACTGTAGTCTGGCGTTTTGAGGACCAGGATACGAGAGTGTCACCGAGATAAACGCAGTAGCCGGACGTAGAGCGTCGAGAGTCGGGGCAGCCTGCCCAGTCCGCGTCGGAGTACGCGATGAGGGAGTCGATAGGGCTAGAGCTGAGATGCAACCCGCTGAAAAGGGTGCCCTTCACGTAGCGTATGATGCGCTTGAGCAGTGCGAGGTGAGGTTCGCGCGGAGCGTGCATGAAGAGACACACTTGCTGGACAGCGTACGTGAGGTCGGGCCGGGTGAGTGTGAGGTATTGGAGAGCCCCGGCAAGACTCCGATAGTGAGAGGGATCGACAACGAGTGCGCCATTGGCAGCGGAGAGTTTGGCTCGAGTGTCGACCGGGGTGGCCATGGGGTGACAATCGGCCATGCCCGCACGCTGGAGGAGGTCGATGGCGTACTGGCGTTGGGAAAGAAAGAGCCCGTGGGAGGAACGGGTTACGGAGATGCCAAGGAAATGGTGGAGAGGACCAAGATCGGCCATGGCGAACTCAGAGTGGAGTCGGGCCATGATCTGGTTGAGAAAAGATGTCGAAGACGCTATGAGGACAATGTCATCGACACAGAGAAGTAGATAGGCAGTGGTAGAGCCGATATGGAAAGTGAACAGGGAACTATCGGACGCAGAGACCACGAAGCCGATGTGCTAAAGAAAGGCAGCAAAGCGCTGCTACTAGGCACGAGGGGCTTGTTTGAGGCCGTAGAGAGAGCGTTGAAAGAGACAGACGTCGTTGGGACGAGAAGGGTCGTCGAAGCCTGGGGGCTGCTGGCAGTAGACTGTTTCCGTCAGGTGGCCGTGAAGAAAAGCGTTTTCACGTCTAGTTGATGGATCAGCCAGGAGCGAGAGGCAGCCAAGGTGAGGACGACTCGGATGGTGGCGGGTTTGACAACGGGACTGAAAGTCTCGTCGTAATCGACACCAGGTCGTTAGGAGAAACCCTGGACTACCCAGCGAGCCCTGTGACGGGCAAGAGAGCCATTGGCGTGGAATTTGTGTTTGAAAATCTACTTGCCGGTCACAATGTTGGCGCCGGAAGGTCAGGGAACAAGGCGCCAGGTCTCGTTGTCCATTAGAGCCTAGTACTCGTCTGGGAGCAGGTGACCATGTGAGAGGTAGAGGGAACTGGAGCCGATAGGGGTGCGAGAGAAATGGGAAGAACTGGTCGGGTTGGGGCGCCATCGGCTCCAGGTCGGCGACTGTAGACGAGAGGAAAGGGAGGAATTAGATCGGCCTGAGCCGATGAGGTCGGGTGTGCCAAGTATTCCGATCGGTCCGATAGAGATAGATCAGCCGATAGGGTGGGGGGAGCCGATGGAAACTGAAGAGCCGATGGAAGTGGGGTGTCCGATGGAGAGGGAACGGTATCGGCTAAAGGATAAATGGGATCGGTATCGGCCGATGGAGGTGGGTCCAATAGGGGTCCGATGGTGGGGACATCGGACCGAGTGTTGGTGGGATATGTGAAGGGTAAATCCTCAGCAGCGGCCGATGAGGGGGCCGATGGAGAGGATAGTGGAGGAGACCTGGTCGGCATAGTGTTGGTGAGGAGAAAGTCGAGATCACTAGAGGAGGATCTCGGATGAAGTAGACCGAAGGGAAAACATGTCTCGTCAAAAATGACGTGACGAGAGACGATGACCTGTCGGGTGGAAAGGTCGAGAAATCGGTATCCCTTGTGAGAGGTGGGATAGCCGAGGAGAATACAAGCGGTGGAGCGGGGAGCGAGTTTGTGGGAAGTTGTGGCGGTGAGATTTGGGTAGCAGAGGCACCCGAAAACGCGAAGGTGGGAGTAGTCGGGCGCCGTGCGGTAGAGAAGGGCATAGGGAACGTTGTTTTGAACGGAGGAGCATGGGCGTCGATTGAGAAGGTACGTCGCAGTAGCCAGAGCTTCGGCCCAATAAGTGGCGGGTAAGTAGGCGTGAAGTAGAATGGTGCGACTGATGTTGTTGAAGGTGCGAAGGAGGCGCTCGGCTTTGCCGTTCTGAGGAGAGGTGTAGGGGCAGGAGAGCCGGAGATGGATGTCCTGCGAGGTGAGGAGGTTTGTAACGGTATGGTTAACGAATTCCGTACCGTTATCGGCCTGTAAAGACTTGATGGGGAGGTTGAACTGAGTAGACACGTACATGACGAAGTGAGTGAGGTGAGAGGCGACCTCGGATTTGTGGATGAGCGGGAAGATCCAGCAATAGTGTGTATAATCGTCAAGTATAGCGAGATAATATTGATTACCGGAGACACTTTTAACTGGAGACGTCCATACATCACAATGTATAAGTTCAAATGAACGCGAGGTACAGGAGAGAGAACTAGAAAAGGGCAGACGCACATGTCTGCCAAGTTGACATGAGTGGCAAACTGTGGAGCTGCTGTGGGTACATCGGATGGAGGCGCTGCGACGGAGGGTGGCGACAGCGTCAGGGCCGGGGTGGCCGAGGCGAAGGTGCCAAAGGTTGGTGGAGAGGGCGACGCTGGCGCGTGGAGTGGACGGCGCAGCGGGAATGGTGTAGAGGTCTCCGCCACTATTGTAGCGAAGGATCTGTCGCCGGGTTGGGATATCCTTCACAGAGAAACCAGACGCGTCAAATTCAATGGAGTAGTTGTATCTTGTGAATTGACGAACAGATATAAGATTGGGAATAAGAAAAGGGATGATAAGAACATTGCGTAGGGGAGGTTAGTGGTGGATGTAGACAGAGAGGAGTCACCTCGGTATTGCACAGGAAGAGAGTGACCATTGCCGATGGTGACAAAAGGGGAGGAAGAGGGGTGATAGGAGCGAAGTATACCGGCCGATGACGCCATGTGTGAAGACGCCCCAGAGTCCAGCACCCAAGGGTGTTGTGGTTGGAGCGTCATTTGGTTGAGGGCAGCGACGAGGTCAGCCTGATTTCAGGAGGAAACCGACTGAGTGTTTGGGGTCGGTAGCATCGGCTAAGGCGGCAGAACGGGAGCCGATGCCAGGTGAGCCTGGGGATGGGCGCCAAAAACCCCAGGTTGCTAGCCGATGGGGCTGCGTGGCTGGGGCTGGGGCGCCCAGGGGTTGTATCAGAGCCACGGACCCATGGGACTGACAGGTTGGGCAGGGACCGAGGCAGGTCGTGATTGCATCGGACCCTGCCAGGTCCTGCCTTTGCCTTTGCCCTTGCCTTTCCCGGTGCAGGCTGTGTTGCTATGGCCGGAGCTATGGCCACCAGAGCAGCAGGAGGAAGGGGCAGCGTAAGAAGCTCGGCAACCATTATCGGCTGCGGCAAGAGGGGCAACGTAAGAAGCTCGGCAGCCATTATCGGCTGCGGCAAGAAAAGCGGTGTGGGCCACTGTCTTCTCATCGTTGGCCAGACGGAATTCTTTAAGAACTAGCATGTCATGGGCCCGGACGAACGATGGAAGAGGTGTGACGTTGGCGATGTCATCGGCGGTGTTGGAGAAGCGGGGATTGAGGCCTCGCAGAAGGGCGAGGACGAGTTGAGAGTCGGCCACCCTGTGGCCGACGTCCCGGAGAGCAGCAGCCTTGACTTTGAGGCGCTGACAGTATGAGGAGACAGAGGAGTCGCCTTATACCATAGAGTGGAACTCGTTGAGGAGGAAGATGGCGCGAGGCTGCTTGTTGGCTAGGAAAATCCGCTCAATGGCCACCTGGAGATCCCGGGCGGTGGGGTCGGTATCGTCCATGGCGAGGTCAAGGACAGAGTCGTCGACTGAGCCGAGCAGCCAGCTGCGCACGCAGCACTCGACGATGTCCCACTGAGGATCATCGGGGCGAGGTAGAGCAGAGCCATCAATATGGGACCAGAGGTCGAATTTTCCACAGAGGGATTTGAAAAAGAAAACCCACTTGGAATAATTGGCATTAAGGTCAAGTGAGATAGGAACGTGAGATTTCACGTTCACAGCAGCGTAAGGAGGGGATAAGATCGGCGAGGTGGTGCTCGAGGTGGGATCTGAGGCACCGAGGGCCGAAGCAGACTCGGCGACTGGGAGAGTGCCGGAGCTGAGAGCAGACTCGCTGGCCATGACGGGAGAACGGGAGCAAAGAGTCGATGAGAGAAAGAAGCCAATGGGAGGAAGAAGCCGATGAGAGGACGGATCGGCCGATCAAGGATGTGAGAAGCCGATGGGGAGTGGGCCGGCCAGCCGATGAGGAGTGATTGGCCGATGGGGAGTAGACAGCGGAGTAGGTGAGGAAAAGGTGGTGGCAGAGTGGGTGGGTCAGAGAGTAGTTGGGTCACGGACGTGCGAAAATTCACGTCCATGAAGAAAAGATTCACGTCCGTGGACTCGTGGAGGCCAAGGAGTGGGGCGGACGTGAAAAAGGCGGGGAGTGGCCGGACGCGAAGAGAATATGTTCGGAGTCCGGGAGACAGGGATTTGTATCCGTGGATACGTGGACACGTTTGACTGGCTCGGATGTGAGGGAAGAAAGTTCACGTCCGAGAGCCATTGAGCGTGTCGGAAAAGGCGAGAACCGAGGGAGGGTTCCAGCCGATGGAGGGCTGAACAAGTCCAGCCGATGGAAGGGCGGACGAGTTCAGCCGATGGAGACGACGAGCGCGGAGGTGCGCCGGCGTCAGAGAAGAGATGCACGAAGCAAGAAGAAGAACGGAGACGGGTGCGAGGCGAGACGAAGAGGCGGATCGAGACCGTCGCCTGGTCGCGCGGAGGTGGGACGGAGAAAAGGTGACTGCGGGAAAGACGGGGAGAAGAAGAAATGGAGGCGAGAGAGCGAGAAGAGTGCCAGGAGGAGAGTACCGAAAAGAGGGTCGATGACAGGAAGAAGATGTCGACGAGGAGGAGGGGAGGGTTGGCTCGCCGGAGGGAAAAGCTAGCACGCCGGGGATATCTAGACTCGCTCTGATACCATGTAAAAATGTGTACAGTGACTAAGACCCCCAGAGTATACAAGGGAGGGTCGAGTCTATATATATACAACCCAGGCCAGTGGTCTGTCTAACAATTGCAACCACACGAATAAACACTTTTGCATTGTGCCATGATTTCTTTAGTGATGAAGGATTCATAAAATTAACAGACAAACATGACGGTTACAAGCTTTCATAACAATACAACCAGAGATACTCTCCAGGGAAAAGGGAATAACAGTCAGGCATACCTGTATTCTGCGCAATGAAAAGTACACTTCATCACCAGACTCTTGGTTATATTTTTGAAATTCATACAGATTCGCCCGTAGCAATTCAGTGACAATGAAAAGATGTTCCTGTCAATTTTTTGGATGACAGCATTCCAGGGTATAAAATGAGATATTCATATGACTACTCATACATGGTATTGTGTAACAACAAACCAAAAGATTGAGTTTATTGTATCTTTGTATCACATACCTGATAGTAGAAAAAATCGTAAAGGCGCAATATATGATGTTCATCATCAGGATCGTATTTGTTTACAAACTTAAGGAGCTTTATCTCGTCCAAGCTCTGGTCAAAGAAATCCTTGTCATTTTTTATTATTTTCAGGCAGACATCCATTCCCGTCCAAAGATCATGTGCCCGTACAACCTTGCTGAATGCAGCTGAGCCAAGATACTCAGTGATGCGATATCTTCCACCAACAACTGAATTCATGACAATAGGGAACTCTTTGTTTTCCTCAAAACCAGTCCTGCAGAGAACACCTATGACATGAGCATGGAAATATATTTACATGATGGCAGAAGAATAAACAAAAAAAAAGCATCTGATGATGAACCTGTTCTTCCGGTGGAAAATTCTCAGCTCAAATACCTCATATTCTTCATGAAATCTAGAAAGTGCAAGATCAATATCTGTTCTCGAATCTTCCTCGATTTTATTGGTTGTAGAATTTTGAACACTTGTATCTGTTCGTTCAAAGTCCTCCGTCTCATAAACACCTAGAGGATCACCTATCTCAGGTAAAGAATGTATACTGTAACTATTTTTTAGAAGTTCTTTGTCATCAGCAGTTTTCTCGTTTGTAACAATGTTAATATCTAGTTCACCGTTGCCACTGAATATGTGTTCAAGCTCAGGCTCTGCAAGAGAGAACCATAATTAGAATGGAACCAACTAGTCCACAAGCAAAAGAAACCTGGTATGGATATGTGAAATAAATTCAGAGAAATGAACTGACTAACTAAGCATTCTGGATTCAGTTACAACAACAAAATTAATTCCATTTGAGCTTCAAGGATTTCGCAAATTGCAAACTGCAAGATTGAACATAATTGAGAGGCCCAAAGTCAGAAATGCTCACTCTCAAGAGCATCTGCCTCAGCCAAATACGGACTGAGCATCTGAAGCTCCTTCTCCACCGTACTCATATCCAGCAACTCGATATCTCCACCTTTGGAATCAATTGGCTGTTCACTTTTGAGCATGGCATCTCCATCCCGTGTGAACAGGAATGCATCTGCACTACACTCATCCAGCACCTCTGTCTGGTCATCCACGATCAGGTACCTCCCATAGACAGCAGAGCAAGAATCCCTCATGAACCCATCATCATTATTTCTTCCTCCGTAGCAGCAACTGCAGGGCGCTGAAGAGCAGGTATACACTTCTGCGCAGACTTCAGCGTCGGCATTGGATTTCCCGTGCACTTGGTGGCGCCCGCCGCCATCGGCAAGCTCACGCGTTTCGCTCCACTGGGCGCAAGAGTCAGCGCCAACAATGAACTTGTCCTCCCCATCGCCCTCGTCGCTCTTTTCACCGTCCGGTTTGCCTTGGAAAAGGTGGTCGTCGTAGAGCCAATTCTCGCCGAAGAAGAGGTCGGTGGTGTCGTACTCGCGCGCGGTGCCGAACTCCATCTCCGATGACGGCGCCTCCGACGGCGCAAGCGGCGACCACACACCGTACGGATTCATCAGCCCTGACATTAGCACAAAACAACAACCACCACCAAACAGATTGACAAACTTTGGACCAGAAATCGAGCAAAAAAAACCAGATAATTCGAAGCCGAGCATCTCCCAATCACGCGCGGAGATCGAGATCATACTGTCAGTCACACGCTTCCGCTCTCTGGGGAGCCGAGCCGAGGAGATTTCTACTGTTGCACGGATTGATGAAGCAAGTTAAACTCTCGAGAGCAGGAAGTACCTGAGGGCGTGGAGCTCATGCTGAGGAAGGAGTCGGAGTCGGAACCGGAGCTGGACCCAGGGCTGGCGAGCGCCCCACCGAACGCGGCGAAGGAGGTGGGCATCCGCAATGGCGGCAGCTTCGGGTCGTCGGAGCCCGCGGAGTCACGGCCGTCCCCGTCCCCGTCGACGGAGGAGCGCGCCGCCGCGAGGACCTCGTCCCGGAGCGCGGGCGCCGAGCACGAGAGGCCGTGCTCGGCGACCGGGAGGAAGCCCATCGCCGCCCCCTCCGCACCCAGCGCCGACATGCCCGGCGATCTCGCTCGCGCGCCGCCTCACTCACTCACTCACACCGCGGCCCCCCTCCGCCGTCATCCCAAGCGAAGTAACCGGAGCGGAGATCGCAACTCCAACGCCAACACCAACGACGCGGCCGAGACGGGCGACAACGAGCTTACTGGAGTACTAGAAGCGCAGAAGAACGGATGAAGAAGCTGCCGTGGCCGCACGGGATCCAACGGACACGAGCGAGGGCCCGCACGACAGCGTCGGCGTCAGCCCGGAGGCCGCGTCGCGGTCGCTGCGCGACGACGCGGTGGTTGGTCGAGGTCGGGGATGACGGAGGAGGAGGAGTAGGGGGACCCCGCGACGCGGGCCGACGTGGACATCGGCCTTGCCTGCCACCGCTATTATTGTCAGTCGCTGTTGCGCTGTCCCGCTCCCCACCTGGTTCTGGTTGGGGCCTTGTCCTTCTCGCCGCTGTTTCGCTGGGGGGATTCTCTGCGCTCGTGACGCCCGGACGGACGGACGGCCGGGCTCCCTCAGTGCCTCGGCGTCCGATCCCAAATCGCGCGCCAGATCGGTCGCACCCCACCACAGCACCAGTCCAACCACAACCACGACCACAACCGCTTCAAGTAGTACTTGAATCACATTTACTCTCCTGATAGCTCGATTTCGCTGCAAGGGTAGAAACATTGTGTACTGGAGTAGTACAACTAATTTTGAGATAAACTGCACTGTAAAACAAATATAAGTCCGCAACTTTGTTCAATTATTATCATCTCCTTTTATTTCGATCATCTCAATAAATATAATATATTTATTTTAGAACTAGAAATATATTATCTGATAGACTAGAGATCGAGGATTTAAAAAAGAATTTAAGAGAGAGAAAGGTGTTAGTTAATTGTATTATGAAATATGAAAAAAATAGTTAGATACTATATTTTAAAATGTTGGGAGTATTGTTTTACTTTGCTAGCGTATTTGTCTCATTCATGTTAGGCGTGCGCGCAATCGCCAAAGGCGAAAAGAATACGTCACTTACTGTGACATTTTGGTGTCACGGTAGTTGGGGACTTGGGGTTGGGGGAGGGATGGAGAGTTGCTGGTAAGAAGCTTGATTTACTATAATAACTGTGTTCGTAGGAGTAACATTTACTGCAAGCGGATGGATCTTAACTCACGGCGGAATTCAGGGTTGAAGTTGCAAAGGTAATCGTACAAGAAAGCGGCAATCGAAAAAGATATCTTACCGGCAAACAGTTCATTTCGGTTAAGCGTTTCTTTAACAACTCATTTTGGTGATCCGGTCCCAGGCTTGGTAATAGGCAATGCTACGGTACTAGCGCCGCTTTTTAAAGACTGGGAGGTAGGAAGACGTTTAGGCCTTTGAATTGAATAAAAAAATAGTAGTTTTATAGTATTCTAATACTATAGGATTTTTTTTCTAAATGGCTCTTTAAAACAAAGGATTAAAATTTATTGAATTCTTTAAAATTCTTAAAGAATTTTGAAAGATTTTTAACATAAGATCTAACCTCATGGAATTTTTTATGAGTCTATTTCTCTCATCCAATTTTTATATTTTTCACGTGTTTCAATCAAACGAATGTAATTTTTATATGTTTATAATCCTCTATTTTATACGTTATATTTTTTATATTCTTTTGTTTTTTTAATCATTCATTTAAAAAAAGACCTTTAACGTGCTCTGAACACTTTTTTTTTCATAAGATATCCGGGAAAAAAGAAGAGAGGCTAATACTACGGGAGTATGCTAGTAGCTAGGGTGATCTGGTCTTGTGGTTAATTTAATCATATTTTAAAGTGATATTAGAAGAAAAGAATGTGTCGATCGT
Source organism: Oryza coarctata (assembly GCA_030770085.1). Taxonomy (NCBI): domain Eukaryota; kingdom Viridiplantae; phylum Streptophyta; class Magnoliopsida; order Poales; family Poaceae; genus Oryza; species Oryza coarctata. The sequence goes on from CM061471.1 coordinate 17,164,339, forward strand.
CCTAAAGTTTTTTTAAAAGAAGTGAAAAATATAGAAGACAAACGTACAGATTTAACTAGCAGACAAGTCAAGTCTGGAGGCCATAATTATACAATCAGCCCAGACTCCACGCGGTACTATTTTTAGGTGTCACACACATGCTAATTTCTGAAAGACGACAGTAAAAAATGCATAACACGTTTCTATCCGATTCTTGATATTCTCTTTCATATTTGTATTTTCGGAGTAAAGCCACAAAGAAAAAAAAAAGAGGAAAAGGTAGGCAAGTCACTTTCTTATAGTGAATTTTTTTGCTTTCCACTTGAAAACAGTGGTAGATGGAAGTTAATTGGCAAGTGCGACACAATTAGTCACACAAAGAAAAATCAAAAGTACGGCACTTGATTTTCCACTGGTTCTGAATTCCAGCTTGAAAACAGTGGAAGGTCTAGACCCACAAACACTGGATTGCAAATAACCAAACGAGACCTGAAAACAAAGTCTGAATTCCACTGTGCCAAACTGCAGGGAATCCTGTGTCAGTTTGGTCTGTGGTTGAATACTGGCAGCATCAGCATCAAACCACTTGAGTACAACAGCTTTCCGTCAGATAATCTAGCGCAAGCCCGCAAACAGAATGGCATCAATACTATAACAATGTGCTCCAACCTGCCGTGATCATGTAGCTACAAGCTGCCTATTGTTCTTTTCTGCTGGTTTTGGTGTAGCTGATCTGCTGAAGGCTTGAAAGTAGCCTGCAGGGAGCCAAACCCGTGACCCCTGCGTCGTTCCGTGCGGCGACTCAGGGGCGACCGTAACTCGGCCAAACACCCCACTCCCCCTTCCTTCGCCTCGCCACCTGTTAAAGCTGGCCACGAAAATCCGCATGGCTACCTAGAATGGCAACGGCGGGGCTTGATTTGCCACCCTCCTAGCTTAAAGAAGAAGGATGGCTGCAACGACGATAAAATGAGGGGCACACGACGGTGATGATAAGGTGCCATGGGGTTGTGCGGTGGAGGAGCTTTGGCAGACTTATGGCATTCTCTAGATCTAGAGCCTCTCAGCTTGGCCCAGCAAATAAGTTAGTTTGGTGGAGCGGCCAGGTGGACGATAGCGAGAGCTGGTGCTAGCCATGTGTGAGATGCGGCGCTTCAATAACTTGGGTTGATATCTATTATGTAAAGTTGATATCGTTTTGCTTGTTTTGACAACTACTTTAGCAATGATGATATAGACGACGAGCTCGACAACGATAACACAAATTCTGATGACAAGCCTAGCATCGATACCTTGTATTAAACTCCACCGTTATTTAGTTATTAGTTGATTAAGTGGTGTTCCGTATGCTGTATCATAAAACCAACCATGGTTTCTTTTGCTTGAGGTGTTTAGCGAGTTCCTTCTCGCTAAGAGGTTATTTCTTTTTTTTCTTATAATCTATTTAAGTTTTTACTTCTATTTATTTAAAATATAATTGGCAGTGCCAATTCCGGTTCAGTTTCAAAGAAGAAAATAGCCTGCAGTACCGGTCACTGCATATTACAACTAGTAGGGCTTTCTAGTTCTTTACCAATGTAGATGCATCAAATAGATCAACGAAGTGTCTTGAGGGGAACAACAAAATATTGTACAACACTTAGCATGGGGCGTAGCAAGCTCAAGCAAGTGCACCGTGCACAGCAATTGGTGCAGCATTCAATGCGTGCTCCTCATCAGCGATACCAGGAAAGCTACTTACATGAGTAAGCCAATCAGGGGGGGCTCTGCCTATCTAAATTACCTCCAAAATAATCATTAGAAAAGGAGGGTCTCTGCTTAGTGGGCCCAAGGGCCAGACTTGCATGCGCAGATGAGTAAGGACAACACCAGGTCACCAGCTGCAGGTCTGCAACTTCACTCGTTGCCCAGTTTTACAGATCCATCCTTTATAAGCCTTATGCTAAGGCTGTTGAAACGTCCTCTTGAATAATGCCGTGATGCCTTTCTCCAATCTGTGCCAGTCTTCATCATTGCCACGAATTCTTCGTAGCTAATTTTGCCATCCTGCATAAACGATAAAAATGCTTGTTAAGTAAAAGCACAAGATCTGGAGGTTATATCATTTGATACCAGCATCAGAGAATCATCACCTTGTCAGTGTCAACCTCTTGCAATATGTCCTTCACTACTTCCATGATATCAGCTGCCCCGTCCTCCACCAGAGCCTCCTGAAGCTCCTCGGACTCAATATAGCCATTGCCATCCTTGTCGAAAAATAGGAAGGCCCGCCGGAGGTGCTCATCGTTTGCCATCCTTTGTAAATGAAGTGAAACGGCCAAAAATTCACCATAATCTAGTGCTCCCCTACCATTTGTATCCACCTATTTTCCAACTCAAAATATCAGATATGTAAATCACCAACCTTTTTGTTTTATTATTAATACTCAAGGGCATTACACTTATCAAACTATTTAGACCACCTAAATATCAAGTATTCAAGACTGACTCTCGAATTGCATACAATAGTCTTACTATGGACCAAAAAGACAAAAAAGATGAGAGTTAACACGCTCAGTGGCATATATAAACTTGTTAGACTAATGAGAAGAATAGGCAGGCCCATGTACAAATGGAAGTAACAGTTTGGTTATGCCCTTGATCCATTATTGCAAAATGAAGGAAAATAAAGGGAAAATTGGCTAGTGATTTCCACCATCTGATGTAAAAGGAACACTTTTATATTGCACCAGACATCAGAATTAGAAGAAACCATGTGATTCAGTATCAGCAATCACCAAAGATAATGATAATTTAATCTGATTGAACTAATATTTGTGACTCAATTTTATGGAACTAATATTCTAACAAGCAAGTGAAATGTTTCCAGGTTACTTACAGCTTCGATAAGCATTTGCACTTCAGATTCTGCAAGATGGGAACCAAATTTTGCGATTCCACTCTTTAGCTCTTCATAAGAGACTATACCATCATTATCGGTATCCATCACCTTGAACATGTCCTTTATGTCCTCAACCTCTTTGGCTGATAAGTGATCAGCAATAACCTGGTCAAGAATCAGTTCTGTTCAGTAAAATCTCTCTCTTTGGTAGACATCAAAAAAGAGTATCAAATAGAGAAGGACGCAAACCCTTAGAGCTCTTCTTTTGAATCTGTTCATCCTTGAAAACTGTTTCAGCCTTGACTTTACAATATCTCCAAGTGGAACATTTGGAGCCTTCTTAGCATTTTGAAGCCAGGTATGCTCTGTGACAACAGAAATGAAACAGCTATCTTGAGTACGAAGCCTGTATATCACTGTCTGAGTCTGGTCAAAGAAAAAAGAAAATATGTTGTAAAACATGATTGCTTAATTGTCTACACTTTTTAGCATGTGGGCAGTGTGACACATTTACAAACTTTTTTGATGATTCACAGTTTGATAGGTAGCCCAAGATTGTGCAAACTAATGCATAACCATGAAGAAGAAAACAAAATAAACATGTCTAATTCACTAAAATGTTTGCATGCTTCAACTCAATAAAGATAGAAGACAATACCAGATATAATTAATTTCAAATCGCATCAGTTGCTGTCCATGGCTTTGAAATAAATATGCTTTTTTTTACCTCTTTTGCTCAAATTTACACATCCTCCAAGTTGTTTCCATCTGGCATTAGCCAGTATGGACTAAGGTTCATCCATACCACAGATTTACCTTGGATTTGTAGCAAACTTAAACATCTCATTCTACAGTACTCTCAACATTCATCAACAGCCAGTTTCTTACTGTTCATTTCCAAATCATGGTGTTGCATAACTATACTTTACCAGATTCCAGCAGGTTGCCAGAATTCAACACTGGCACAACAGGAAAATGCAAGAAAGTCTAGCTAGATCAACTATTACAACAATTACTTAAAGTTGATCCTACAGAATTTTACTAAGACTGTTGGGTCCTTTGATCAGCCAGCTTAGAAATAGTGCAACCAATGCACCACATAGCCAAAAGGAAGTATATGTCATGCTTAGATAACACCGTGCAGGCTTTGAAAACACTACGAGACACATACCAAGAACTTGCTTTGCTGTTAGCCTGAGTTTTGGGTCAGGCTGAAGCATCTGCCGAACTAGATCTTTAGCATTATCAGAAACATTAGGCCACGGTTCTCGCTTAAAATCTATATTTCCACGAAGTATAGCTTGTGCCACCCCTTGCTCAGTCTCTGCAATTTTGTTTGGTAAGAATTTACCGAAAAGCAAGGATAAATGATTTAAAGTTTTCACAAAGAAAAGGCAAAGTACCAGCCCAAAAAGGAGGAACTCCACATAATAAAATATACAAGATGACACCAGCACTCCATATGTCTATTTCAGGCCCATAGCTTCTCTTCAGCACTTCAGGAGCCATGTAATATGGACTTCCCACAATTTCAGAAAACTTTTCACCTGAACAATCAAGATAGTGGATCAGATATATAACATACAGACATTTCACAGGGAAAGGTTAGAAGCGTCTTACAAAAAGCAGTTGGTCATAAAAAATTCCAAATGATTCAATAATTCATTGTATGAAATCAAAATGAGAATAATTTCAATGTATAGGCAATCCTATTATATAGAGGCATTACTAACCCAACAGGATGTCAGGATCTTACGAGAAGAAAACAAGAGTGCTTCTGAAAAAGGCTTGGTCGCTATTTACTTCTACCTACTACTTTGTTGCTGCATGCTACAACTAGTCTGAGTCTTGATGCCACATTAAAGCATTTATGACTCCAATAATCAACAGAAAGCAAATCAACACAAATTTGAAGACTACTTTTTTTTGGCAAAAACTGTGAAATGCATCAAGGTTTAGCTGTGGCAAGTTTTGTAGCTCCAGAATCTACAATTGTTCAGTTGTTCCACGCGTTAATCTAAAATTCTAATAGCCGCTTCTTTTTAGGAACTTATCTACCTTGCAAAAAATGTTTTGTTTTTCTACCAATAAGCAAGACCAACATGGAAATGAATATGAGGTGAACAAATTAATTGAATGAACGCCACATGATATAAGAGTGAGGATAATTGTCATAACAAACTCTATAAGATTCATGCTGTTACAATGTGAAACATTCTGCAACAATCTGAGATTGCATAAAAACGAACATAGGGCCACTGAGAATTTGCTGTCCACGTAGTTAAATATTTATTAAATTTCAACCAGAGGACAAGGGGCATGGAATTGAAATGGATGAATAGTGCCTACTGAGAAAATTGAAACATAAACAAGCAAAACTGTAAAAAAAAAAAGAATTGTAAAGCTCTGCTTCTAGTCTCCTAGGGCATATTCTTAGTGTTTTGGTGCGACAAGTTTGTATTGTTACATAAATATTTTTTGCAGGTCATATTGTTATGTACTACATAAACAACCAAGATCATTGGTGCCAAATTAATTAGTTAATAAAAACTGAACTGTAATAAGAGTTGCTTCAATTGTTGTGCTGAGTGCTGAATGCCTGAATCTTATTACCCAAAATAACTGAGCTGAAGTGGAATAAGGAATCAGCACGCAAGACTTGGTATAAGGGCAGCACCAGGACACTATATTTGGAAAGAGCTATGTCACGTCTGCTCCCACTGGTAGTTTCCCAAATTCCAGAAGCAGCAACAACTCAAGAAGTTCTGATATCTGAAGTTCTGAACTCACAGAACATTCTACAGTGCATCTAGTTTGTTCCAAAAGTTACATCTAAAGAAGTCCTACCAAAAGAGAACAATTTCTCGTCAGATTACGCAAGCAAGAACATAGCCTCAGCTACAGTAACGGCCACTAAAGAGTACAGTGAATTCCACCCAACCGGCTACCAACCCACCAATCCTGCGAGAACTCCCAAAAAATCCAAAAGCGCGAAAAGCAGATCGTCCAAATCACAGACGGATCTCAGTGCCGGGAGCTCACCAGGCTTGAAGAAGATGGAGAGGCCGAAGTCGATGGCCTTGAGTGGGGAATTGTCCTTCTTGTTGGCGAAGAGGAAGTTCTCAGGCTTGAGGTCCCGGTGGATCACACCGTGGCGGTGGCAGAGCTGCACGACCTCCACGATGGTGCGCGTGACCGCGGCCGCCGCGCGCTCCGTGTAGTGGCCCCTGGCGACGATGCGGTCAAACAGCTCCCCTCCCTCGCACAGCTCCATGACGAGGTGCACGGCGCCGTCGTCCTCGCACGCCTCCCGCAGCGAAACGATGCTGGGGCTCTTGGGCAGGTGCCGCATGATGGCCACCTCCCGCCGCACGTCCTCCACGTCCACAGGCGTCCGCAGCTTCCGCTTCGAGATAGATTTGCACGCGAGCAGCTCCCGCGTGCCCCGATCCATGCACAGGTACGTCACCCCGAACTCCCCGCGCCCCAGCTCCCTGTCCAGCGCGTACTTCTCGTCGATCCCGCCGCTCACCTCGCACCCCTCCTCACCGAGCACCGACAGCCGCTTCTTCTCCCCGCCTCCCCCTCCTCCTCCCCCTCCCCCGTTCCGCGCCTGGTGGGGCTTCTTCTTCCCGCCTCCTCCGCCGCCGCCGGCAGAGGCCGGGAAGTGCGACGTCTTCACGTCCTCCCTCGCCGCGGCCGCCGGCGACCGGCAGCAGTTCCCCATGGCCGCGCGAGATCAGGGGGTGGTGGGGGTACTAGGGTTTGTTCCGCATTGGGCTCTGTGCTAGTGGGGGAGGGAGGAGCGAGAGGTGTCGAGGAGGGGGCTAGAGAGAGAAACTAGAGAGAGAGAGTAGAGCAGTGCAGCAGAGGCTACTACTACCAGCGAGACCTGTGTCGGGTACAACGGTACAGAGGTGGCGCGGGGGACGGGCTTCGGGGGACGCGTAGGCGCGTAGCGGCGAGACAAGGCAGGAGAACATTCCCACGTGGCGTTGCCCTGGCTCCCGATGGGTCGCTGCCTTGTGGGGTCGGGCCGTGGGGCTCGGGTTGCTCCGTGCTGTTCGGGGGTGGTGGGACCCATGGTCGTCGGCGAGTTTGACTGGCTCCGGAGACGATGACGCCCGTAGAGGCGGAGGTAGAGGTGAAGGTGAGGTGACAGAGGAATCGGATAATTAATCTGGTGAAGGAAAAGAACAAGCGCATTAGCGACTGATGACGGTTGTTTAATGTTTTAATCACAAGATTCTTGCAGAATACTTTTTGCGATTATTCTCGCAGAAATTGATAGGTGCATTGTTCGTATTTTTAAATCATCGTAACAACAAGTTTCGAATGCAGATCAGGAGAAAAATACTTGTAATCATTAGTACCCGACCGGTAACTGGTCAGCAATCGTTACCGAGTTTAAATCCAAATTTTGAATTCAAAAACTTGTTAAACTTTGGATTTAAACTTTTGATATAGCTAACTCGTTTCTTTATAGATTCAGCATATAAAATACATTAACATACTTAAGCATGATGTTATAAGAAGATGTATGTTCCATAGAATGTGAAGATTAAGTATCGAATTTAAATTAGGATTATTCCGGCCGGTATACCGTACAGGATACCCGCAAGATTTTATTTTCAACTCTGCTTACGATAGCTGATAAACAATCAAGTACATGTATGCAGAGACTCCAATAAGATTAATCATGAAAAATATTCTAGCGAGAAAAAAACGAACTGTTGATTTTAAATTTTGGTGCTTATTATAATAATTAAGTAACAATTTTTTTTATAGATGGTCAAGAAATAAATTCTTATTTACAGCTAAGGATTAAGTACTATCCCCCTTGTTTGCTTTGTCTTGTACCTTGTTGTGATGAGAAGAAGCGATGGACAGTGCAGCAAAAAGGAAGAGAAACAATTTCCTCTTTATATCTCTGAACATCACTTTTCAGCGGTAAGTAAAGGGCTTTTCTCATAGGTAAAAGAGGGCCTCGAATGTGTCATATTTATATTGGACACGTCCATGCCCCTGGGATAATAACATATCTCCAAATGCACATCCTATAGTGATGATTGTGAAAAAAAAACCCACCAGCTATCATTCTCGGAAAAATGCATATCTGATTGGTATATTATTCATCAAGTCACAAGCCGGTTTTGTTTCCCTGGTTTGGCCTAACTACGAAGGGGCCACTTATTCTCTTTTGACCGATGAAACGTATCGTGGATTCATGTCTCCTTTCGATTATATGTCATTCCAAAGTGTTTGCTTGTTGTTTAGAGTAAGACTGAAGAATCTTTTGATATTCTTGATGTCATCCTACAATAAATTAAATGCTTCTTTTGAACACAAGAATTTTATAATATTTTCATAGAGAAACATTTTAATTTCTCTAAAAATTCTACGAAATTCTTTCAAATGCCCGGTTCATAAATTTCTATTTTAGAAAGAAATTCGTAAGCTAAAATTTACGCCCATAAACTATGTCAATTATCGTATGTCGCACACGTGTGTAACCACATAAATCATCAATCCAAATCTCCAATTGGACGGCCGACATCGCTTATGCTGCTTACAACTTATTGGCAATATAAATAATTTATAACTAAAACATATATATATTATTAGCAATTTAAAAACTAGATAAATTACAATTAAAAAACCTAAAATTAAAGTCCAATATTAATTTTTAAATTTTAGCTGGCTTTACTAACTGCAAGGTAAAAAATGAGAGTAGAACATAAGCACTGCAAGATGTCCTCTTCCCAAGGCGAGACTCTCTGCACTGTTCTGTGGTCGCAGCTGTTTTTTCTTCACATATGCCTTTCGATCACTCTTTACATTTGATGATGTAGCAAGGGAGGAAAAATAAAATGTGTTTTATCAAAATAAAATTATGTATGTATTATTTTCAATATAGATTGTCTATTGTATATATTACCTATGAAGCAATACAATTGAAATAAGTACTATCAACTAAATGTCTTGTTGTTTATGGTTCTTCAAACGTAAACATAAAACCTTTCACTGAGAATAGTATTATGCTCTTGTAAAATGGCCGATTTCATGTTTGTTAAACCGTAAAATGAAATCCCAAATATTCATATTACACACCCCATTTCAATGTTTTCTGAACTTGAATGAATTGCGATTTTACATTCGGCCGCCGAGATGAACCTGAACTATGTCGTTGTTCTGAACACCAATCAACGCGTTAAGGGTGAAGATCGATCGCTGTGGCTTACGTTGTCAACTTGCATCAACCATGAATCAGAGAGCCAGATTAGCTGATTAAGCTCGTCATTTAACGCAACTAAAATGTCTAGATTAAATTTGCGGTGGAATAGATTTCTCGCTCTCGAAAAAGCCAGTGGTGCGCTTACCAAACCCGGGTTAAACAAAACGGGCCTAGCTGGCTCAGCCCAGCTTTACGCCGACCCGTGCACGCCGTTCCCTACTTCCTCCCTTGTGCCCACTGCCGCTAAAAAGAAGGGCGCCCCTTCGTAATCATTGGTGGCTAAGGGTACAATTGTTTAGAGTAGAGTAGGAGAGATTTGCAAAACGATCCGAGTTATTACTTATATAATTAATTAAATATTATTTAATTTAATTTTGGAAAATAAATTAATATAATTTTTAAAATAATATATATATTAAATTATTAGTTTGCAAATTATGACTCCAGCCAACTACCGAACAACTGATTGCTTAAGGACGCAGTTAGCTAGCCACGCGGCCTGCCTTGCTAGCTAGCTAGCTAGCGCGTGTGCTGCCACCACATCGCACGCACGCACGCACGCGGTCGTGCCCGTGAAAACGGAGTACATATGTCCAGTTCTAGTTCGCTCGCACTGGGGCTTAGCTCGTAGGGAAACTTACGGTCCCGTTTGATTTAAATAGGTGGCTTTAACTACTCTCTCGTTTTTTTCTCATTTTTTGAGCACGTTTATTAAACTATTAAACGTCATAGTCGTAGCTTGAAGGCTCCGGTGCGAAAAATATAATAGGGTCCTAAAATTTGATTGTCACATCGCCACGCGGCCCTGTGATCGAGATTGACACGATGACTAGTAGAACGGTAGAAGATAGACAAATATCAGCCGTGATGACCCGCGGAATGTGATCAAATAGTTATAGTTGATTCAACTTAAGTATTAGGCATGCCGTGCCTTTATGCCTATAGTTTTAGGTCTGCCTTTGTTTGGGCGTTTTGACAGAAATTTTCGCTGGTAGATATTAGTGCATTAAGTATTAATTATTATAAATTTTTAAAAATATATTTGTTTATATAAAGTTTTTATATAAAATACATCTTAGGAAGCTTTGGCAGCTATAGCTTCTCTTAAAATAAAAACAGTCTAGTTTTTTTATTAAAAATAAATTGAAAGGTAGAAGCTTAGTTTCTTCATATTCTCGCAAACTAAATTTCTCATCAGCTGCTTAAGACTCTCCAAACAGTCCCTTAGCATTCTAATTCTATCGCTAATTAAATATATACCTAGTAATCTAGATTTCGAGGCCACCTAATATTTGGGATCCCTGAACAATTGTATGCCTTGTACATGCCACTCTACAGTAGAATGTTACAACAAAACTTTGTACAGATGTTTGTTTAAAAAAATCAAATAATCTATTTTTAATGTTTATAACAGTAAATATTTAATTAATTACATGCTAATGATCCATCTCGTTTCTCTTATTTCATTTCAGGTGCACTTGATAACCTCAGTCAACTAGCACAATCAGCTGCTTAGCGCTAAAACCGATCGTTGAGTCGCCTTGTCCGTTGCTGCTGTTGATGTGGTGCCAACTTGTCGCCTTGTCGGACCATAAAAGTCGAGACGAGTTCGAGTGGATTGCACAGTGCGGGACTGGTTAATGATTGCACGTTTCACTTTCACCTTACACCAGTCACCACCCCCGGTTCACTTTACCGCACAGAAGAGGTGAACCGTGACCGTACTTTTGGCGTGTCGCTGGACGAAGGAAAGAAAAGAAGTTCGTGCGTGACAATCGTAGTCGTAGCATCATGCGGTAGAGAGAAGATTCTCAAAAGACGTAAGTAGGGGAAATTGCACAGGAATCGCCTTTGGAGTAGATCATTTTCTGCCGGCCGGTAGAGGTAGAGGTAGCTCGTAGATCCCCAAGCTGCACCAAACTTTACAAGAAAAGCCCAGTCATGATGTAGTAGTATTTGATCACAATGGAAGTACGGAATTGGGCTGATGCTGATTTTAACCAGGTGGGCTGCAAATGCACGGACTGAATCCACTGTTTCTACCAGTCCTACTAGCAGAGGGCTAGAGCCCATAAGAGCTATTCAGCCCAGGGGGCCTAGAGCCCAAACCACAAACTCTTGCGGAACACGGCGCGATCCAAAAAGAGCGAGTGGCCTTCACCATCGGAGCCCGACCGAGCGACCCCCACCACCACCACCAAAGATTCGCGGCCTTGTTCGCGTTGTTCCTGTAAACTCGCACTGACAACTGGGACCCACATCTCTGCAGCCCACCTGTCAGAGACACAAGAGGAAACTTCGTCATCTCCTCCCGCAGCGCCTAGGTGCCCATCCGCGTCGCCGGTCGCGGGTCGCCTCCTTTCGCGTCCTCTCGAAAGGAGTCGAGGAGGGGGTTGGAGGTTGGAGGAGGCGACGCGAAGTGCAGCAGCAGCCATGGACCGCGTGCAGCTCCTCCTCGTCGGCCTCCCCGCGCTCCTCTTCCTCTCCGACCTCTCCCACATCTTCGCGCCGCCACCGCCGCATCTCCGGCACCCCCATCACCACCACCACCACCCGCTGCACCATCCCCATCCGCCTCACCACCACCCGCACCCGCCGCATCACCCCCACCCTCACCCGCCGCACCATTACCCCCACCCCGATCCCGCCGCGGAGGTCATACAGGTGGGTCGTGAACCCTAGCCCGACTTTCTGTTGCTGCGATCTAAGCAGCGTACTGATTTTCTGTTTTTTTGGCGGGATTGTAGCAGCCTCATGTGGATGGAGCTGGATATGGCACCACCGTCGAGCTGCAATTCTGCGCCTCCTGCTCGTACAAGTGAGTTCGTCAGTTCAGGGTGTTCTGTGTTCATGCGGTACTAGTGGTCGCAGTTGGTTGGTTTTATTATTTGTGTGCGGATTAAATTAGCATACTATTGTTGTAGAGAGCACCAAGCAGCTTAGTTTTGTGCTTGCCTCAGTTGATAATATTCAGTTCAATTTATCCTGCACAAAACAATCTAAAAATTTTTATCTGCACAAAGATTTGCGAGGTGGATTTCTTGGTACTCTACTCCAATGCTTCATATGACTGATGACCAGGGTTTACAATCCTGGTGGAAACCAATCCGGATTTTGCCAAACCCAGACTTTCTGGACCGGGTCGAAAACATATCTCGTTCCTTTTTTCGGTCAAGTTAAAAAAAAGGTCAAACTGAATTTTAAATTATTGACAAGATTTGTCCGGATTTCATCGGTTTTTGTCAGGTTATCAACGGTTTCCGCGAAATTCAAAGATACCGCTTGTAAGCGGTTTTTGATCTGGTATCGGAATTGTGAACCCTGCTGATGACTATCATATGTCCTGTGTTCGTATGTGCACTCATAACACTCCATGCTTGGTAGTTGTTAGCCTTACTCCAGTTTGCTTTTTAAACTCACGATTATGTCTTAGCAGTAGTGGGGAACTTTGTAAGGGCTATGGGCTATGCAGTAATCATTAATGCACAGTGTGAATTATCTGTTGGACATATTAGAAAGAAAAATGTAAATGATAACAGTCATAGTAGACATATTTTGTGGGTTTCTCACTTTCTCATTTTGCTATTTCTATTTTGTGGATTTCTCACTTTCTCATCAGCTCATTCTATTTTGTGGATTTCTCACTTTCTCATTTAGCTCGTTCTATTTTGAGATGAGACAATTGGTGGTGATACATTGCATATATGTGCTGATCCATCCTTTTAGCTGCTTTACACATATAAGCCTCTACCTTGAGTTCAGAATTTCAGATGTTAGATGCCAATGCTGGGTATGTGTGATTCAGTTAGTATGAAATGCCAGTATTTGTGCATTCACTGAATGTCACACTTTCCCAACTTCTAGCTTTGAGGTTAGCTGGTTTTAGCTTGGATTCATTGTGGAGTGATAAGTATTTGCAGATTCGATTTTTTTTATGTTTTACTTGATGCTCTGTTCCTACACTTTGTCTTTTTTGGTAAGACACTTTTTGTTCCATGGAATGATACACCTTCAAGATTCCCATGTCAGAATGGGTTATGTACCTGAGGAGCCTTATAAATGTTGAACTCACTGATCTTATTTGTATCCTATCATAAATGTTCAGCCCGTGCTGTTGGAAAGGTTTATACTCAGACAAATACCAAAATTTTGCTCTACGATCATGCTATGACAAAGTAGTAGGACATTCCAAAAATGCTCAATAGGCGCTTAGGCAGTAAAAGAACTTTGAACTATTTGTATTCCTGTTAAGCAGACAATGGAATTTTACGTGTATGTTGTTATGTTGCACGTTACAGTGAAATATTGCAGTGCAATAAAATGTGATATGGACCGTATCGAAAAATTGTGATATGGATATAGAACTCCTAAGCTGAAAGCATGAGTATTTACTTAATCTACTTTGTATTTACAACATAAAACACAACTAGTTATTACTTATTACAGCTAAAGTTTGATGTGTATATTTCTCAGTCTGTGGACTTTGGTACTTGTTGTCTTACCTTGAGTACTAATGGATTTTAGTTGGAAGAGCAATTAAAGTTGTGTGGCTAAATAGCCTTTCCTCTTCTTTCTAATTTATAATAATATCTGTTGTCCATCCAAAAGACAATTCAATAAATTCTATGCTTTGCATCTGCAGGTTATGCTGACAGTTTGAGTAACATTTTGTAGGGGAACTGCAATGACTATGAAGCGCATGCTGGAAACATCATTTCCAGGCATTCATGTTATCTTGCACAATTACCCTCCACCCTTCCCCAAACGTGTACTCGGCAAACTTGTGCCAATTCTTCAAGTTGGAGCCATTGCAACAATGATGGCTGGTGATCAGATTTTCCCCAGACTTGGAATGGTTCCACCCCCATGGTACTACTCACTGCGTGCCAATAGATTTGGAACCATGGCAACAATCTGGTTATTTGGCAATTTTGCGCAATCTTTCCTACAAAGTTCTGGTGCCTTTGAAGTTTACTGCAATGGAGATTTGGTATGCTTTCTATATGACACACCTGTTTTTCTTTTTATCCCCCAATTTTACATAATGAGCTAATTGTATTTCTAGGATTACACCAATTAAAAATTACTTTTTCCTTGATAATCAAGTAGCATGTTTGTTTTTTCCCCATGGGTTTCTTTGTACCTTTCTACAAATAACTGCTACATGGAAAGAGGCTTTGATTTACCACCATGACTTGAGCAGTAAACCTCCTTACTTCTTCCTTAATGAAAATTGCTTCAACTTTTCAGGTTTTCTCGAAATTAGCTGAGCAGAGGTTCCCTAGTGAGTTTGAACTGCGGGATCTCATCAGCAGCAGATTACCAGATTCTCTGGATGGGAAAAATGTGGGAAAGGCCTTGTCTTAGACGATGACATCAGAATATCACATGCCAATTCGACGTCTTGCTATCAAGGTACTATATTGTTTGCTCTTTGACATCGAGCCGTTTGGAAGCTCTGCAGCTTGTCTGTGAACACTACCATCCGATTATATGGCTTGTAAAGCATAACCTAGAGTGAGATAGTGACTCAATTGTATGAACTTATTAGTTATGCCACTAAAAATTCGTCATTTCCTGTTTATTTTCTGAGAGGTTGATAAATGTTTGAAGTACTCGTCACCTTTGGCGCGATTCATACTGTTTTATACTTGTATGCATCGTGTATTTCTGGGAGATTTCTATGCATTTTCAAGCTAGCATGAGAGCGCTGAAATTGGAAACCAGAATGTAGGACAATGACAATCCTATGCTAGCCAGCTTCTGATTGTCTATCAGTGGATGTCTCTGCAAAACACGTCTGCAGAACACTGCGCAAAGATCAATCGGAAGCTGTATATGTTTAGCCATCAATCTGAACCTGTGTCACCTTATACATCATTCAGACAATCAGACTTGACACGGGTGGCTCTGGCTTCCCGTCTACCTGTTCAACGACGGTCTCCGCCTCGCCATTTCTGTAGCCTGATCGCCTGAAGTACTCGTCGTTGTCAAGAGCCATCCTGGATACTCCTAGTTGATATAGGCCTCTATTGCCATATGAGGAATCAGTCATACTAAAATTTAAATTTTAAAACTTAATTTTAAAGTTTTTTTTATTAAAATTTGTTTTTTACATTAACTTTTAAATCACTATATAAGTTTTATCTATAAATTATTATTACGTTTTATTTTCAGCGAATGAGGCCGCAATCTCCACGGCTCCGCCAAATCAACCTCCACTGCTCACGCGCCACCGCCAGTGCCGTGCCAAGCCAGCAAAGCCCCAAGCTCGTCGGCGGTCGGCGCTGCCCTTTGGCGGGAAATTAGATGGTTAGTTGTGTCGTTAGTGTGTTAAACAGGAAATTAGATGGCTAGTTCTGTCATTAGTGTTTTAAACAGGCTTAAATCCAGGGGCAGCTCAAACAGTGAAAGCACGCCTTCCCACTGTTTCAAACCAATTTTTTAAAAAAATAAAATAGAAAAAAAATCTAATACACTTAAAAATATTCGTGTGTATATATTTTATACATAGAAAATATATAAAAACATTCTGTATAAAGTATATTTGAATAGGATATATAAACTTTCAAGTGTAAACTTTAGGTGTATTAGGCGTGTAAATTTTAGGTGTATAAATTTATTAAAAAAAACTATATATATGGTTAAAAGGAAAAGTGGTGAAAATAAAAGAAAAAAAACGATCGCCCCAGGCTACCGATCGCTCATTAGCGATTTCGGTTCAAAGCTCAACCTCACTCTCTGCCTCCTGGACATATGTTTCCGTTCTCCGTGAACAAGGTCCATAGACTTCTAGTACTGACAATCTTCGTGTACGAGACCATTAGCCAAACTGTTTTGTAGAACATGTCCACGGTATGTTTAGCTGTACATGAGCTGTAAGACCTGCGCGAACCGAGTCCATGTCAACCGAAACCCCCTCCATCTACGTCTCACCTCGGCACCACCGCTCGCCCAAAACACTCGTCTCCCCCTCGCCGGCTTTGGGAAATGTCGCCGGCGCCGTCACGGGCCGCCCCCTCCGCCGACTCCTCTCCACAGCCGCATTGCGCCCTCCGTGGGACATGATCCTAGCCCGGACGGAGCTGGACAAGTCAGGGGCGCCGTCGCGGAGCGCGCGCGCGTCCTTGGACCTCCTCGAGCCCCCGTGCTCCTCCTGCCTCTCCGTCCCCGCCCTCTTCATCAAGCCTAGCCCCCTCCCGGACCCCGAAGGAGACACCGTGGGCGTCGTCGGCACGGTCGTCGGCGGTAGCGGCGACGGGCTCCTCCTCCTCAAGTTCTACGACACCCGCTACCACGCCCCCGTCGTCGCGAACGTCGACCTCACCTTGGAGTACCAGCTGTCCAGGACGACACGCGACGGCGTCCTCGACCCAGACGTCACGCGCTTCGTCTGCAACCCGCTCAGCGACCAGATGTGCCGCCTCCCTGCCGCCGTCGAGGGCACCAAGGGCGGCACGGGATGCGGCCTCCTCACCCGGTCCGAGGGCCGGCACAGGCCGCCCGATAGGTACGTCGTCGCGGAGCTCACCAAGGGAGAGGCGGGGCGCAGCGTGTTGCGCCGGTCCCTGTCGGAAACCGAGGAGTGGGATGATCTGGCGTCCGTGCCGTCCTCGGAGAGGGTGGCGAGCGGGCGGGCGAGCGATGCACCTGGACCACGAGGTACTGGCCTTCGGCGGCCGGCTGTGGTGGGTGGACGTGAGCTGGGGCGCCTGCTCCGTCGACCCGTTCAGCGACCGGCCGGAGGAACGCTTCGTCGAGTTGCCCAAGGGCAGCGTACTGCCGGACCTGACCGGAATGGGGGGGACCCGGATTCTTGTCTGGTACCGGTGGATGGGGGTCAGCGAGGGGAAGCTGCGCTACGTCGAAGTGTCCAATACGGAGAAGCCGTTCGTGGTCAGCGCATTCTGTCTCGATGATGAGGGCAGCTGCTGGACGCTGGAGCACAAGATGGAGATCACCCCAAGCTGGCCGAGCGAACTCAAGGTGCCAGAGAGGCCGCAGATTGGCGCCATCGATCCACTGAACGCCAACGTTCTGTACCTCATATTCTTCCACGAAATTCTTGCCGTGGACATGGCCAAGGGCAAGGTGATTGGGAGGAGTTCTCTTGAAGACAGAGCCGTCAACACCGTGCCATGCATACTCCCACCGTGGCTCGAATCATGTCAGATCCCCTCTGCAGGTATATCCTCATATATTCGATATATTTGAGTATTAAGGTACTGCTCACCGCCAAAAAATCCCGCTACCGGGGAGGGACGGCGGCTCGATCACGTGAAGGCCTAAGAGGTCTGCTTATCTCTAGTGCAGGTCCTTAAGCATCAAGGTTCGCAGGCGTGCCAGTCAATTTGACCTTGCAATTGACAAGGAAGTGAGATGAGCGGATTCGATACAGGTGCTCGCTATCGGTTGATTGTCGATAGGTTCGGGATGCTGTTCGATCGGCTGAAGAGCCGATGTGGACAGGTGTCGATGAGGGGTCGACCGTAGAGCCGATGGAGGAACCAGGGTGTGCTTAGAGGATATCGAGGCGCACGGGATCCCTCCGGACAGCCGAACAGTGATTCATCGGCTAGAAAACCGATGAGTGCGCATGCGGCCTAGGCAAGGATTAGCACAAGAAGGCACGGGCTGCAAAGTCGATGCCGCTCCGGATATGACAGCACGAGACTCATCGCCCGCCGTGGCAGCGCCATCAACACCGAACCTCGAAGATCGGACCTAATCGAGACAGTACGAGGCCGGGCCAGCGGCAATAATATGGAGGACGCCGGATCGGCTATGCCGTAGCAAGGATAGGAACGAACCCATCGGCTAGCTGAGCCGATGAGAGAACGCCTCTTTAAAGGCGGGTGCGTACCGGCTGGGGGACCGATACGTTTGGCGTTACGCGTCATGGGACGCCTCTAAAGGCTGATGCGTATCGGCTGAGAGGCCGATGTGCTGGGCGTGAAGCTCAGAGCATGGATAACTCATTGGCTAGCACTCCGATGATACGCCGTGCAGAAAACTATAAGCTTAAAGCTCGATCTACCGTTGGCAGCCCTGTAGGTCGGACCTAACCGATGCAGCACGAAACTGACGACGGTAGAGGGAGCTTAACGGGCCGATAGGTCCAGCACGGATGTGATACGATACATCCGATCAGCCTAAGAGGTCGGACCTAACCGATGCAGCCTCAGACAGAGCAGGACATATCGGGATGGTGGCGGGACTTACCCCTTCGCCGGAGATCAGACTTAACCGATGCAGCCCCGCGTCGAGAGCTAGAACCCGCCGGTAAAACCTAGATGAACTAGGGTGGCGATACACCGAATTTATATATGATCGAGAGATATTTTACATGTTTCCAGGGGTCTATATTTATACCCTAGATTTATAGACAGAGTCCGACGCGTCTACGACCATCGGACATTATTTCCTAGTAAGAACAAAGGAAAATATTCCTAAAGAAGTTAACTAACCAGCTAAACCTCCCTAATTGAGTAAGATTACAATTTACAAAAATAAGCACCCTGCAGTGGAGTCCACGGCTCTTCCGCAAACCCGGTTTCATCTGAATAATCTTCCAATTTGTAACCGAGTCTTTCTTTGCTGCAACCTGATCGGTTTCTCCACTGTAGCTATCGGACCTTCTTTTAGTCAAGCCGATCATTTTCCTTCCTTCCCTCGGGCTTTTCGGATCTGATCCCGATTGGACAATCCCCTGTATTCAAGCCGATCTAATCTTCTATTAATCTGATCGGCTTTTCTACAGTTCTTCATCGGCTTTGTCTTAGTATCTCCATCGGCCGATGACTACATTAAATCCTCCATCGGACCTCTCAACCGATTGGCTTTAGCACCATCGGATCTCTCAGCCGATCGGCTTTAGCACCATCGAATCGTCCAGATTTTGGCGTTAACAGGTACTATACGGTAATTTTAATTGTTGAATTGCACCGAGTATTGAAAGTGCAGGAGTTTACTATGCTGCAATTGTTGGATTGCACATACGGTTCTTTTGAAATCTTGCGCTTGCAACTTTGTGCAGTTTATGAGCTTCTGTTGATAAATACCAACTGTATCCATACTGTGGTTTCTCAAAGGAGTGTATCTGTTTGTCATCATTATAGAGAGAGTCTGGAGTTTTTCTGCTTCAAACTATAGCAGCATGTCTAATATTGGATTAGATTTATGCAAAGTTTTTGAATTTCAAATTTTGTGCTTCTCTATTAGTCTAATGCAGTACTATCAAAATGTTCCAAAGTGGTGCTGCGTAGCTGCCCTCAAATGAAGTGGTGCAGTGGTGATACTGCTATGTTAAGCAGAGTCAATCGTCCCTGATAGGACTGACACATTTGTAGTAAATTGACTATAGCAGTGATAATCATGGATAATGTCAGCACCAGAACTTGGTATTGGCAGAAGGACCTCACTTCCTTCTGTCATTGGAGTGGAATGTCTGTTATGTAACAATTATGTTGTTCATGTAGTTAATGCCCAAGTGTTTTGATGCAATGCTCATTGCCCATATCTTTTTGCAATTATTGGATACATACATCGTTCTTGTCACTATCATGTATGTGCTACTATTGTTAGAATTCTTGTATACATGGTTGCAGCAACCCTTTCGATCAAGAAGACTGATGTTGAAAGAAAGACTTTGGCAGACCTGATTCGTGTAGATAGAGGCAGTTAAAAATGAATTGCATCAATCAGTTCATCTTTTGGTATTTTTCTCATCTAATTTGTGTTGTTGTACCCTTATTTTATCCATTATTAGCCATATTTCATTGCTCCTTCCGGATTTCTCATATATTATCTGTAGTGGATGCAATGGGTAATGGGTTGCTTTTAATAAACAACTTGCTAACAGTCTGCTAGTTATTACATCCTCAGTAGTCTGTCGTGGTTACCTAATACTCCCTCCAGTCAAATTTATTTGATGTTGGGAGAACTGAATTTAATTCTCCTAGTGTCAAATATTTTTGACTAGAGGGGTACTCCAATACTATTGATGTTCGTAATCCCATATCGTTTGGTTGAATTCTTTGATGTTCTTAAATGATACTCTCTCCATCCCAAAATATAGTACCTTTTCTAGAGGGAGTAGTTGTTACATTTGTCTGCCCCCTTAAAATGGTGTTACCTTTTCTAAAGCTTAGACTCAAATTGCGGTGGAGTACTTGGTCTGTTCGTACATATTAAGTGCCAAATGTTAGTGCTGCTGACTTCTGAGAATTGTCACTTTGGTAAAGGAAGGTCGCTACTATCAGAATCAGCAGACATGAACTATCTCAAACCTAAAAGTTACTCAGCGTCTTAACCATGACTTCTCTTTCACTATCCTCCTGAAAATTCTATAATCAGTTGATCAAGTGTAAACTGAAGTATGTTGCCTGCTACTTTACTAGTTACTACCATATGATCAGGTTGTAATTTTTGCTTCAATCAACACTTAGACATGCAATGCTGCATCCTTGACTGATTGGTAGGAACAAAACCAAAAGGATGTTCTGGTTTCAGTACACTTGTTATACTGAATTTGACTAGTGTTCATTTCATCCGTTCTGTTCTCTTCTCTGTTTATGAGATAGGGAGACTGATGTTTACTCATTGTTTTGCAGGTTCCTTGAGACTGACTGGAAGAGATGTTCCAGACAATTTGTTTGGTGGTAGCAGATTCCTGAAGTACCTGAACTCTCATTTTTGGGGATGCTGTGAGAAGTTTGGATTTTGATGTGCATTTGGACTTTGCTGGTACAACTTGTTGAATTTCATTTTGTACAAACACTGCGGAATGTTAACATGTTTTTGTATTTTCCTTTTCTTGCATACTTGTTTAATGGTTCAGTAGAATGAGTATCTCCAAGCAGCATCTGGGCATGGTAATCACAGAAACCCAATGTTTGTTTGCAGGACACCTATCTCTCGAAACATGTCTTCTTTTAAGCTATCTTCGCTGGTAAGACGACATGTTTGCTTGCGCAATTTTGAGGGATAAGTTTTTGCATATTGTCATTAAGAAATAAGCAACCCTATTTGTTCTTGCCGAATGAACGAATGCCACTGAGAATTAGGGTACGTTTGTTTCCTCTGTTCTCTTTCTCAACCCAGGCATTTGACTCATTCTGGGCCTTAGCTCCTGAGCGGGCCGCAAAATGGGCCATCACAACATCTTTTTGGCGGGAAACTAGACGTAGTATCGGAGCAGCACAAGGGGAGTGGATCACGGTGAAGGAAGTCCTGCGTTCTCCTACAGTAGAACATGTTTCTCCATGGTTCTGCCTCAGTGGACCATATACACTGACATGTGGCCCCTGAGCATGTGCTCAGGAGAGGAATCGGTGGAACAGGTGCACGCTTCTCTTAGCTCTGCCACAGTACCACCTCAGAGCTGCGTGAACCAAGTCCACTGCCACAGGGGAAGCAGCGGCCTTCTTCCTCGGTTCCGTCACGCCTCTTCTCCTCGCCGCCCGGCACCGCTCCCCCGGCGCAACTGGATCTGCGTCGCCCTCGATCGATCGCCGACGCCCATCTACGAGCTGCTGGCGCGCGATCTCCCGAGCTCGGTCGCGCTGTTGGCCGGCGCGCCGGCGCGCCGCCCGCTTGAGATCGTCGGCCGCAGGCTCGCCGTGCTCGGCCGCGCCGTCGTCACGCAGGTTCACCATCATACACCCACTCTATACTCCTCGAACATCGGGTTACTTGCTTGCTTACTTGGGGTTTTTGTCTTGAGACTAGAGGGTAGAGGGGAAACCCACTTTCATGGCGATTAGGATTCCTTCTTCATAAGAAATCCAAGCTAGAAACCTCTCAACGGATCAGACGGGGTTAGGAATTGAGGGCGCCGCGAGGGTTCCAGATGACGGGCAGATATGGGGGTTCGGTGGGTCTCTTGGGGTAGCTGAATCGCGGAAATGGGCGCTTGGTTGGGGGAACGGTAGCCGGCCGTCACCGCCGGGGCGGAGAGCGACGGGGAGCCCAGTTGAACGTTGGGAGCTCATTTTGTTATTGCCAATACCCGTAATCCAATCCAAACGACCTTTCGAGGAAGCACAGTTCTCCACAAAGCGGGGAGCAAAGTCCTTTGTCTTTGACGGAAGAAGGATGATTATTCAAATTCCATAAGAAAATGTGGTTGGATTTAAGTCAAAACTAAGCATCGGTGGGAGAAACCGAACAGTAGTCGAGCAGGAGTGGTTCAAAAGCCCTTTCAGCTACCAACCTTAGTAGGGCATCCTGCTTGATATTTTGAGAAGTGAAGAGTTGCTGGGAGATGCTTCAGATGTCTTGCCTCGGACCACTTAGTATCAGCCTGCAGAGATCTTGTGAATCGCGTACTCTGTTTGGATCAGGTCCTCGTGCATGCTTGTAAGCGTCGTAGTCCTCACTCCTCACACATCAAGATCTGTAGTGTGCCCTTGCAGAAGGAGAGCATGGCATTGCATGCCGGAGCTCCAACTCCTGTTTTGTCCCTGTTGTAGGGGATGAGAAGTCACTGGACTGTCTTTTAAGTACAAATTGTTAATTGTGGTGCTTGCTACTTGATGGCTTATTTCTCAATTTTTCTTCTGTTCTTAGAAACTTTTTCATTTGGCACAGGCAGGAATCCATGAAGTAAATCGACATGATGACGGTCACAGCTGAAGAACTTCACAACATTATGTGCAATAAGAACAACATTCAGAATGTATTGGTTATCGCTGATGCTGGCCATGGTAAGATTGAAATGTTGTGGTGTGAGATTCTTAACATTTGGTTGTTTAACTTGTTTTTTTTATGAAATTGCATGAATTCTCATATTTATGACGTGGCATCTTGGTAGAATTTCTAGTAATTCTTTTCAGATATTTCTTTCCATTAACATATTGAATCTGATTTATTTGTGTCGTCAGAATTATCTTCCTGTATGTAAACATCGATTTCTGGTGGGTCTAGTATGTATTGAGATTGGTATGGGAAGTGTTGTACTACATAATGTCCAGTGTATTTGAGTTTGTATGCTTGATATCTTGTCTTCCTTCTACTATTCATTGCAGGATATACTTGTCTTGTACTTTTTTGCTGCTTCCATTTGTAATTTTGTCTTGTGAAAATATTTTCTGTTCTAATATTTTCTCTTCTACTATTTTTAAAGGAAAAACTGCGATATTGGATTCCCTGGTAGCAACTGCTGGAATTGCTTCCCAGGATGTTACTGAAAACAATAGCCTTTCTCTGTACTATGAAATGCCTGAAGATTCTCTGAGAAGTTACAAGGATAAGAGAGCTGGGAACGGACAGTTGATCAATCTTATTGACTCTCCTGTGTGTTGTGACTTGTCTAATGATGTCCAACCTGCCCTTTGCATAACGGATGGTGCTCTAGTTGTAGTGGACTGTTTCGAGGGTGTTACTTTACGGACCAAGACTTCTATTCATGAAGCTCTTAGTATGAAGATTCAGCCTGTTCTACTCTGAATAAGATCGACAGATTCTTCCTTGAGCAGAATGTTGACGATGTCAGTGCTACTATGTCTTCGCACAAAGATGTTCAGGTGCATCCCAAGGAGGGAACTGTTGTGTTCTCATCTGGTCTGCACGGATGGGCAGTTGCAATCTCAAATTTTGCTAAGATGTATTCCTCCAAATACAAAGTTGAGAAATCTAAGATGATAGACAGATTATGGGGTGAGAACTTCTTTGACCCAGCCACAAAAAACTCAATACAACACAGCCTTCTAATACCAAACAAGTTAACATAAATTAAAATTAAAACCAATAAAAATTTTTAAATCACGGTTTAGCTACATTAATAGTTGTTTTCTAAATATTTATATTCAAGAATAGATCTTTGTTTTTATTATCTCCCTTTATATTAATTTAGGTCTTTCTTTATATTTCTTCATATTATTATCTTGACTTGATATCTCTGAGAGTTTTTTTAATATAACAAAACCATCTTAATCGATGTTGGATAAGTTTTTTTTTAATTGGTACTAACTCTAAAGAAATGGATAAAAAAAAACACTGGCACAGCTACATGCAAAAGGGGCTTTGTTCAGTTCTGCTTTGAACCTATCAGAGATATCATAAACGCTTGCATGAATAGCAAGCACAAATTGTGGCCCATGCTGGAAAAGATTCATGTCACTGAGTTCTGCAGCTAAGGAACTTATTGGCATTGAACTTGTAAAGCATGTTATGCAAGCTTGGCTGCCAGCATGCAGTGCACTTTCTGAGATGATGGTATACCACCTCCCCTCTCCGGAGAAGGCGCAAAGGCATTGTGCTGGGAATTTTGGTGTGGATCTTGACACCATTTATCGTACCTCTGTTAGAAATTGTGATCCTGAAGGGCCTCTTGTGCTTTATGTTTCCAAGATGACCCTGGCATTAGGCAAAGGCAGGTATTTTGCTTTAGGACGTATCTTCTCCGGAAAGTCACATCTGGAATGAATGTCCAGTTCTTGAGTCCCAACTATGGTATTGGTGAAAGAAAAGATTTGTATGTCAAATGCATTAAGGGTTCTCTTATCTGGATAGGAGATAAAAGGGAGTCAGTTGAGGATGCTTCTTGCTCCTCTATCCTTGGTCATAGGGACTTATATGACAAGGCCACGTAGGAAAAACGAACAGGGGTCAGACCACTAAATATATATAGACCCGACCTCTCTTGTATATACTCGGGGTCTTAGTCTTACTGTATATATTTCTACATAGTATCAGAGTAAGTCTAGATATCTTCGGCGCACTAGCTTTCTCTCACCGGCGAGCCGATCTTTTCCTCCTTGTCGTCGACGTTTCTTCCCGTCGCCGACCTTCTTCCCGGTACTCTTCTCGCTCTCTCGTCTCCGTTTCTTTCCTCTCCCCGTCTTTCCCGCAGTCACTTTCTTTTCTTCGTTCTACCTCCGCGCGACAAGACGACGATCTCCATCCGTCTTCTCGTCTCGCCTCACACCCGTCTCCGCCCTTCTTCTTACTTCGTGCATTCTTTCTCCTCTAACGCTGGCGCATTTCTGCACTCGTCGTCTCCATTGGCTGAATTCGTCCGCCTTCTCATTGGCTGGACTTGTCCACCCTCTATCGGCTGGAACCCTCCCTCAGTTCCTGCTTTTCTAACATGCTCAACGGCTCTCGGACGCGAACCTTCTTTCCTCACGTTCGAGCCAATCTGACGTGTCCACGTGTCCACGGACACGAATCCCTATCTCCCGGACTCGAACATCTTCTCTTCGTGTCCGGCCCCTCTCCGCCTTTTTCACGTCCGCTCCACTCCTTGACCTCCATGAGTCCACAGACGTGAATCTTCTCTTCATGGACGTGAATCTTTGCACGTCCGTGACCCAATCACTCTCTGACCTACATACTCTGCCACCATCTTTTCCTCACCTACTCCGCTGTCTACTCCACATCGGCCAACCACTCCCTTTCGGCTGGCTGGCCCACTCTCTATCGGTTTCTCATCTATCTGATCGGCCGATCTTTCCTCCCATCGGCTATTTGTCCCTGTTCTTCTCTCGTCATGGCCATAGAGTCCACCCTCAACTCCGGCACTCTCTCAGTCGCTGAGTCTGCTCCGGCTCTCGGTGCCCTAGACCACACTTCGGGCACCACCTCGCCGATCTTCTCCCCCCTACGCTGCTGTGAACGTGAAATCTCACGTTTCTATCTCTCTTGACATTAACGTCAACTATTCCAAGTGATTTTTCTTCTTTAAATCCCTTTATGGAAAGTTCGGCTTACGGTCATATATCGATGGCTCCGTTCCACCTCGTCCCGATGACCCTCAGTAGGACATCGCTAAGTGCTGAGTGCGCAGCTGGCTGCTCGGCTCGATCGACGACTCTGTTCTCGACCTCATCATGGACGATACCGATTCCACCATCCAGAATCTCTAGGTGGTCATTGAGCGGATCTTTCTCGTGAACAAGCAGTCCCGCGCCATCTTTTTCTCAACAAGTTCCATTCCATGTTACTCAGTCTTTTTGTACTGCTAACGCCTTAAGTTTAAGGCTGCTGCTCTTTGAGATATCGGTCACAAGTCGTTTTCGTCATTCTGCGAGACCTCAACCCCGCGTTCTACCGCTGACATAAGATTTACTATTTACCAAACCAAACCCCCTTCTCTCGGTTTCTCCAACAAAACCCTCTTCCCCTTCCGCCGTTACTTCCCCTCTACTACAGGCTACTACTACACCACAAATCGCCGCGGCATCCACGGCTCCGCTATGCTCCGCCGCCTCACCGGCGCCGTCTCCGGCGGCATCGTCCGCTCCCTCTCCACGGCCGCCGCGGCGCGCCCCCCGTGGGCGCTGCTGCTCCAGCTCTCGAAGATGGACAGGACCGGGGCGGCGCGGCCGGGCGCGTCGCTCCACGCCGAGTACCCGCCGTGCGTCTCCCGCCTCACCTTCGCCGCCAGCTTCGTCGACCCCCGCCTTCGCCTCGACGCCGAAGCCGAGATGTTTGGCACGGTCTCCAAGGACGTCCGCGCCACGAGCGGCGACGGCCTCGTCCTCGTCCGCTTCTACGACTCCCGCAACTACATCCCCGACGTCGGCAGGCGCGGCGGCGAGCCGTTGCGCAAGTGGTCCCCCGACGGCCACGACCGCGACCCGGAGATGATGCGGTTCGTCTGTAACCCGCTCAGCGGCGAGACGTACCGCCTCCTGGACCTCGACGGCACGAAGAAGACCTCGAGGTACCTCCACTTCGGGCTCCTCACCCAGTCCGACGCCGGGCAAGGGCCGCCTAGTCGGTACGCGGTGGCCGAGCTCGACGGCAACCCCGAGGGAGAGGACCAGGGCTAGCTCGTGCGGCGGTTTCTCTCGGAGTCAGGGGAGTGGGACACGCTGGTGGGCATGCCGTCCCCGTTGCCAGCCAGGAGGAGGGTGCACACGGACCAGGAGGTGGTGGCTTTCGGCGACCGGCTGTGGTGGGTTGATGTGAGCTGGGGTGGCGTCACCGTGGACCCCTTCAGCGACCGGCCGGAGCTGGGGTGGTTCGTCGAGCTGCCAAAGGGGAGTGTGCTGCCTGACCTTGACGGTGTGGTGATAGTAAGGGAGCTGGGCCAGTACAGGCGCATGGGGGTCAGCGAGGGGAAGCTGCGCTACATTGAGGTGTCTAACGGAAAGCAATTCATGGTCAGGTCGTTCTCGCTCGACGACGAGGGTGGCAGCTCCTGGACGCTGGAGCACGAGGTGGCCTTCAGCCTGAGCTGGAAGGATGAACACCACGCATCGGTTCCCTTAGGTGAGATGCCAAGGTCGGGGCCATGGATCCGCTGAACGCGATCCGCTGAACGCCAACATCGTGTGCTTCATAGTTGGTGACCAAGTTCTCGGCGTAGACGTGATTAAGGAGAAGGTGATTGACAGTTCTCGTCTGGGTTTTGCTGACTTTCCCCTTCTGCCATGTGCACTCCCGCCGTGGCTTGAATCAAGCCAGATTCCTGAAGGTATTTGTTTAATTTTGTAACAAGATTCATACTAGTATTTGTAGTCATGCTTGTTCTATTATGCTTGTTTGAGTTATCCAATTGCTGAAGTGCACTATGTAAATTTTAGATGGAGTGAACATATTTCGTTCAAACATGTCTTTAAAGTCCTTATCTTATTAATTGCACTAGAATTCGGGGTAAATTGGGGATAGTTGAGGTGAAATGATGATTTATTTTTAGATTTGTGAAATGGTGAATTCAGGGGGAAAAGGTGGAACTTGGAGCAACTGTAAGTGTGCGACTGCCAGTAGGGACTATGCTGCCCTCTAGTTCATTATGACTTATTAGAATACTTGGGGCTGTTAGTATATGGCACATATTATCACCAACTGATCTTGCCTAGACTGAATGTTGTTGTTGCTGCTCCTTAACTATTGATCATGTTATAATTTTGTGTTATATAAATTGAATGAGTTCTTGGAGTGTCCTTGACTCCTTGGGAGTATTGACTATGGAGAGGTTCAGTATACAAGCCCATGAGTCATGATTAACACTAGAATATACTCCCATGGACCCTAAAACCTCTCAAATTAAATATATATTGCAATGCTGTTGAGACGTCTTTATTTCAGTGTTTAAACTTTAAAGCTAGATGGCATCTAATTATGTAGTAGCATTTCCATTTACTTGTTTACTTATACTGAACTAAAAACAGATAAATGTAGCTGTTCTTCATGCTGCCCGTTTTCTTCAGATGTGTTCATACGCCCCTAGTGTCTGTCAGCATTATTACAAAGAGAGTGGAGACTAGGAGTCTCATGTTTATTAGTATTTGATTTGCAGGTTTCTCAAAATTGACAAATGAGGTTAATTCGGGAGAATTATGAAGTGAATGGTGACAGTTTCTGACACATCATCTTGTGGGAATGCTGTGAAAAGTTTGGGTTGTGGGGCTGCCCTGATGAACTTTGTGGGCCCTCATTTTGACAAATTCTGGGGAACATTTTGCAACTTCTCTTTGCTATGTACGAACCCTGTTTATTATTTCAGTGAAATGACTTAATTCCATCGACAATTGAGCTTTGAACTGAAGTCTAGAACAGCATAGATACAACGATTAGAATTTTGCATCATGCATATGCTCCTTATATCTAAGTTTTCTCCGATGTCATGTGTTCATCATTCGGCAATGGAATATGTTTTTCGGGTCTTCAGTTCTGACACACTGGTGCTTGCATGCTATCTGATGGTAAAAAATAGAACCCCCACATTATATTTCCAACTAGCAATTGCTTAGGATAGACAGGTCAGTTCAGCAAATTCATATCCTTATGTGCATGTTATGTTCTACAAATTTGAAATAGGAATTAGAGATTGCTTCTGTGTACAGGTTGTTCCTTTCAATAGACTCATAAGGACCCAAGGTCCATAATTTGCTTGATATACTCATTACTTGTCTGGAAATCCATGGCGTTATGATCGATATTTGGAAATCCATGGCGTTATGATCGATATTTCTGTAGGATCCAACATAAGAACCTTATCAAAGAGAGTGAATAATAGATTATCAAAAATATAACTTTTCGTGAAATTAAAGGTTACTTTACTTCTAGATTTCACTGGTTGTTGTAAATTTAATTGTCCTTCTGCCGCCAATCTGATAGCTGTCACTTCTCAGTTTGATTGCCACTTTGCCTTTGTCTAACCATATGCAATTAGAGAAAAATAATCACTCTTAAAAATATATTAAAATACATACAAATCACTTTTTTAACTTTTAATTAAAATAAACTTTCTTTTTTTTCATGGAAGACTAAACCTTTCATATAGGTAGTCTTTATAAATTATAACTCATGCTTTTTAATTTTAGACTCCTATCAAAATCAACTCTTTTTTTATACGCACACTACAAGACACTATTTCTTTTGTATGCCATAAAGCAGAACCCTCTTGGGCTCTCTGCTTATACACTATTTCTTTTGTATGCCATAAAGCAAAACCCTCTTGGGCTCTCTGCTTATACATTATTGTCTCCTCTCTCCTCGCTCTGGTTTTGTGGCCTCTCTGCTGCAGCCTTTGGTAGGCTTCGCCACCGCCTCATGTTCTCTATGGGCTTTGATCTATCGGATCTTGACTATGGATAGGTCTACCAGAGTTGACGTATCATTCTCACTTGTGTCACCCCCTACTCGTCTCCACATCACCTTTCTTGTGAAGGTCATAGCGCTCAATGACCGCCTGGGTAGCATCGGTGAGAGCCACATCACTCTCTGTGGCCATGTAGACTAACATGCTAATGACATTATCCTTCTATCATTGTCGGTACAACCACCTGAGAAAAAAATAATTTAATAAAACTCTTAAAGATAAATATAACTTTATTGCATTGGGTTTGTATTTACAAAATATATACAAAACACTTATTTTTCTTAAAATAAAACTCTAGCTTTTCTCTTTTTCTAAAAGTTATTCTTTCATGGCATTATCCACTTATATATTTATATCTAAAATCTCCTCACCAACTAGAAATAGAACTCCTACTTTTAATTGAAGTCAAACAGACCAACTAGAACAAACTCAATCTCTTATATTTTAAATATTTTATAATTTAACTTTTCTCTTTCTTCTCAATTATTCGTGATTTTTTAATATTTATATACATAATTTGTAAAGCCCGTTACGAAATTCTTCCATACGGTGTCTTTATTACTTTTGTGTTCAACTTCATCACTTAATATATTTTTATTGTTTTAGACCTTAGTTCTTCTTAAACTAAATCTCCATCCCATCGTTAACAGATGTTGATCCTAAAACCTATTAATTCTAATCTAATCTTATCATATAACATCCTAAGCAAAATAGATTTCTACTTCTTAAACTTAATCTCAATCATTACCATTAAATGAAATTGAGATAAAATAACCTTTTGAACATAGATATCATAACCTGATTTACACATCATAAAAAATTTTAAATCAGTTTTTATTAACTTGTAAAACTAATTATTTATTATAAAAATATTAATCTCCTCGTCTACACCTTGAGGCCTGCTTCAGGGCTCCGGCTCGCGCCCTCCCGGAGCTTCCGCTGGACATCAGGATTCCGGGGCTCTCCAGGACCCCCGTCAAGACCGTCTACGAGGACTTCGCTAGCTTCGTCTGCAACCCACTCACCGATCAGCTCTTCTGGCTGCCGGACTTCGACGGCACGGAGAACACCGTGGACGTCCACCACATCGGCAACCTAACCCAATGCGACGGTGAGGACGGGCCGCCAAAGAGATATGTAGCAGCCCAGCTCAGCAACGTCCACGGCGAGGGGCGATTCCTGCTGCGCCGGTACTTCTTGGAGACGGGGGAACGAAACAAGCTGGCCATGCCGTCTCTGCTGCCGCCTGGACGGCCGATGGGAATGAACCACGCGGTGCTGGCCTTCGGTGGCCGGCTGTGGTGGGTGGACGTGAGCTTGGGCCAAGGGAGGCTTTCCTAAGGGGACACCATATATCGGCGCTATTGATCCATTTAACGCAGATGTCTTGTACCTCGCAATTGAGAGAGTTAGTGTTAGCGTGGACATGCGCTGGAAGAAGGTGATTGAGTGTTCTAAGCTATGCAGCGACATTTTCCCGACAGTGAGCTCGTCAGGTGTCTCACTTCCCATGTGTGCTCCCACCGTGGCTCGATTCTTTCCCAATCCCTAATGCAGGTAACTCAATGAATGCGTGTACGTTTTTGAGTCAAATCTGGTGCATTGTGCATTTTGTTCTGCATCTCTGGAGTTTGTTCATGTACACGTTTCTTGAAGCATTTAAACATTTTCGATATCAACCAAAGCTAGGTTAAGCCTTAGTTATAAAGAAAGTTTCTTTGAGATATTTAACATGGTATTAGCTTGTGAAAAAAATGTTTTTCTTGCTGTCATAAGCGGGTGTATTCGAATGATCCCATTGAGGTCTACATTCTGTGCATATTTCTCAGTTCTGATGAAGTTGCTGATATTTTGTGTCTTCATAATATTACTTTTTTACAAATGTGTGTGAAATTTTACTGGAGCTATCTTGGCTATGGGCTACACTACTGATTACAGAGTCAGACCCTGCTCTTTCCAACTATAAAGTTCCAATCTAACAGTAACTCTATTTGGGAATTTGCTACCAGCTATAAAGTTCCGGTCTGAAATATTTTTTATCTGTTGTGTGTGAATTTTAAATTTGCTACCAACTAATATGGTATATGCTGTTTGTGAAATTTAAATTTGAGACGCCTTCCAA
The DNA here is from genome assembly GCA_030770085.1 of Oryza coarctata. NCBI lineage: Eukaryota > Viridiplantae > Streptophyta > Magnoliopsida > Poales > Poaceae > Oryza > Oryza coarctata. The sequence continues at coordinate 17,196,110 of CM061471.1, forward strand.
ATTACGCTTCAATGTTTATGTAAAGTCAGGCTTAATAGGCACATGCTAAGATGTTATATTCATACGCCAGGCATCCTTGTGTGTTTATTAGACTGGCCTCAAGTATTTATTAGCTAGCAATGTAACTGTTGGTGAAATACCATTTTTTACAAGTTTATTGCTCTTCATTGATTTTCTCAGATATAAGTTATAAATTATGTTAAAGTATTTATATTTTCTTGTGTTAATGGCAACATATACATATGTGTTAGACCACTGAATTACTGGTGGATCCGACTCTCTTTATATACTCGTGATCTTAGTCTCAATATATATATTTCTAGACATCCTCAGCGCGCTAGCTTTTTCCCACCAACAAGACGATCTTTTTTTCTCCCCGTCATCGACGTTTTTCCCCATCGCCGACCTTCTTTCCGGTACTCTCTCCTCGCTCTCTCTTCTCCATTCCTTTCTTCTCTCCGTCTTCTCCGCAGACACTTCCTTTCCTTCGTTCCACCTCCGCGCGACAAGGCGACAGTCTCCATCTGCCTCCTCGTCTTGCCTCGCACCTGTCTTTACCCTTCTTCTTGCTTCGTGCATCCTTCCTCTCTGACGCTGGCGCACCTCTGCGCTCGTCGTCTCCATCGGCTGAACTTGTCCGCCCTCCTATCGGCTGGACTTGTCCACCCTCCATCGGTTGGAACCCTTCCTCGGTTCCCACTTTTCCGACACGTTCAACGGCTCTCGGACGCGAACCTTCTTCCCTCACGTCCGAGCCAATATGACGTATCCACGTGTCCACGGACACGAATCCCTGTCTCCCGGACGCAAACATCTTCTCTTCGCGTCTGCCCCTCTCCGTCTTTTTCGCATCCGCTCCACTCCTTGGCCTCCATGAGTCTACGGACGTGAATCTTCTCTTCACGGACGTGAATCTTCACGGACGTGAATCTTCACGGACGTGAATCTTCACGGACGTGAATCTTCACGGACGTGAATCTTCACGGACATCGCCGAGTGCTGCGTGCGCAGCTGGCTGCTCAGCTCGGTCGACGACTCTGTTCTCGACCTCACAATGGAAGATACCGACCCCACCGCCTAGGATCTTTGGGTGGCTATCAAGCAGATCTTCCTCGCAAACAAGCAGCCACGTGCCATCTTCCTCCTCAACGAGTTCTATTCTACTGTACAAGAAGACTCCTCTGTCTCCTCGTATTGCAAGCGCCTTAAGGTCAAGGCTGCTGCTCTCCGAGATGTCGGCCACCCTGTGGCCGACTCTTAACTCGTTCTAGCCCTTCTGCAAAGCCTCAACCCTCGCTTCTCAAACACTACTGATGACATCGCCAACGCCACACCCTTTCCGTCGTTTACCTAGGCCCATGACATGTTAGTTCTTAAAGAACTTCGTCTGGCCAATGACAAGAAGACCGTGGCCCACACCGCTCTCCTTGCCACAGCCGATAATGACTGTCGAGCATCCTGCGCTGTCGCTTCCTCCCGTGGCTCTGGTGGCCATGGCTCTAACCATGGCAATACAGCTCGCACTGGCAAAGGCAAGGGCAAGAATTGGCAGGGTCCGATGCAATCACGATCTGCTTCAGTCCCTGCCCAGCCTGCCGGTCCCATGGGTCTGTGGCTCTGCTACAACCCCTGGGCACCCCAGCCCCAGCCACGCAGCCCCATCGGATGACAACCAGGGGTTCTTGGCGTCCATCCTCAAGCTCACTTGGCATCGGCTCTCATCCTGCCGCCTCAGCCGATGCTACTGACACTACCCACCCAGTCGGTTCCCTCCTGGAACCAGGCTGGCCTCGTCGCCGCCCTCAACCAGATGACGCTCCAACCATATCACTCTTGGGTGCTGGACTCTGGGGCGTCTTCCCACATGGCGTCATCGGCTGGTATACTCCGTTCTTATCATCCCTCTGCCTCCCTCTTTGTCACCATCGGCAATGACCACTCTCTTCCTGTCCAATGCCATGGTGACTCCTCTCTATCTTCACCTACCACTAGCCTCCTCCTTTGCAATGTTCTTATCGTACATTCCCTTATTCATAATCTTGTATCTGTTCATCAATTCACACAAGACAATAATTGTTCAATCGAATTTGACGCTTCTGGTTTCTCTGTGAAGGATATCCTAACCCAGCGATAGATTCTTTGCTGCAATAATGGCGGAGACCTCTACACCATTCCCACTACACCATCTACTCCACACACCAGTGTTGCCCTCTCCACCAACCTCTGGCATCTTCGCCTCGGCCACCCCAGCCCCGACGCTATCGCTACCCTCTGTCGTAGCGCCTCCATCCGATGTACCCACATCAACTCCATAGTTTGCCAGTCGTGTCAACTTGGCAAACATGTGCGTCTGCCTTTTTCTAGTTCTCTCTCTTGTACCTCGCGACCGTTTGAGCTTATATATTGTGATGTATGGACTTCTTCGGTTAAAAGTGTCTCCGATAATCAGTATTACCTTGCCATACTTGACGATTACACACACTATTGCTAGACTTTTCCGCTCATCAGCAAATCTAAGGTCGCCTCTCACCTCACTAACTTCACTATTGCTGCCGCCAAAAAATCCCGCGACCGGAGAGGGACGGCGGCTCGGTCACGCGAAGGCCTGGGAGGTCTGCTTATCTCCAGTGCAAGACCTTAAGCATCGAGATTCGTAGGCGTGCCAGTCAATTTGATCCTACAATTGACAAGGAGGTGAGATGAGCGGGTCCGATACAAACGCTCGCTATCGGCTGGTTGCCGATAGGTTTGGGATGCTGTTCGATCGGTTGGGGAGCCGATGTGGACAGGTGTCGATGAGGGGTCAACCGCAGAGCCGATGGAGGAACCAAGGTGTGCTCAGAGGATATCGAGGCGCACGAGATCCCTCCGGATAGCCGAACAGTGATTCATCGGCTGGAAAAACCGATGAGTGCGCATGCGGCCTAGGCAAGGATTAGCGCAAGAAGGCACGGGCTGCAAAGCCGATGCCGCTCTGGATATGATAGCACGAGACCCGTCGCCTGCCGTGGCAGCACCATCAACACCGAATCTCGAAGATCGGACCTAACCGAGACAATACGAGGCCAGGGCCAGCGACGATGATACGGAGGACGCCGGATCGGCTATACCGTAGCAAGGATAGGAGCGAACCCATAGGCTAGCTGAGCTGATGAGATGACGCCTCTCTGAAGGCGGGTGCGTATCGGCTGGGGGACCGATACGTCTGGCGTTACGCATCGTGGGACGCCTCTAAAGGCTGATGCATATCGGCCGAGGGACCGATGCGCTGGGCGTGAAGCTCAGAGCATGGATAACTCATTGGCTAGCATGGATAACTCATCAACTATAGGCTTGAAGCTCGTTCTTCCATCGGCAGCCCCATAGATTGGACCTAACCAATGCAGCACGAGATTGACGACGGCAGAGGGAGCTTAACGGGCCGATAGGTCCAGCACGGACGTGATGCGATACATCCGATCGGCCTAAGAGGTCGGGCCTAACCGATGTAGCCTCAGACAGAGCAGGACATATCGGGATGGTGGCGGGACTTACCCCTTCGCCGGAGATCGGACTTAACCGATGCAGCCCCGCGTCGAGAGCTAGAACCCACCGGTAAAACCTAGATGAACTAGGGTGGCGATGTACCGAATTTGTATATGATCGAGAGATATCTTACATGTTTCCAGGGGGTCTATATTTATACCCTAGATTTACAGACAGAGTCCGACGCGTCTACGACCATCGGACATTATTTCCTAGTAAGAACAAAGGAAAATATTCCTAAAGAAGTTAACTAACTAGCTAAACCTCCCTAATTGAGTAAGGTTACAATTTACAAAAATAAGCACCCTGTCGTGGAGTCCACGGCTCTTCCGCAAACCCGGTTTCATCTGAATAATCTTCCAATTTGTAACCGAGTCTTCCTTTGCTGTAACCTGATCTGCTTCTCCACTGTAGCTATCGGACCTTCTTTTAGTCAAGCCGATCCTTCTTCTTTCTTCCCTCGGGCTTCTCAGACCTGATCCCAATTGGACAATCCCCTGTCTTAAAGCCGATCCAATCTTGTACTAATCTGATTGGATTTTCTACAGTTCTTCATCGGCTTTGTCTCAGTATCTCCATCGGCTGATGACTGCATTAAACCCTTCATCAGACCTCTCAGCCGATCGGCTTTAGCCCCATCGGATCTCACAACCAATCGGCTTTAGCGCCATCGGATCGTCCAGGTTTTGGCGTTAATAGCTACCTACGTCTCTACCCAGTTCAACCTCCCCATCAAAGCTCTACAAGCCGATAATGGTACGGAGTTCGTTAATCGTACTATTACAACATTCCTCACCTCGCAGGGTATCTATCTACGGCTTTCCTACCCCTATACCTCTCCCTAGAATGGTAAGGCCGAGCGCCTCCTTCACACCCTCAACAACATAAGTCGCACTATGCTACTTCATGGCCACTTACCTATAACTTACTAGGCAGAAGCACTGACCATTGCGACTTACCTCCTCAATCGGTGCCCGTGTTTCTTCATTCAACACAACGTTCCATACACCCTTCTTTACCGCACGGCGCAAGACTACTTCCACCTTCGCGTCTTCGGATGTCTCTGCTACCCAAAACTCACCGCCACTGCTCCCCATAAACTTGCTCCCCGCTCCACCACCTGTATTCTCCTCAGTTATCCCTCATCTCACAAGGGATACCGATGTCTCGACCTTTCCACCCGACGGGTCATCGTCTCTGGTCATGTCAGCTTTGATGAGACATGCTTTCCCTTTGGTCTGCTTAATCCGAGATCCTCCTCTAGCGATCTCGACTTCTTCTCACCAACACCGTGCCATCCCGGTCTCCTCCATCGTTCTCCTCATCGTCCCTCTCATCGGCCGCTGCTGAGGACCTACCTTTCAGCTATCCCACTACTATTTGGTCTGATGTCCCTCCTATCGGACCCCCATTGGCCCCACCACTCTCATCAGCTTCGGCCGATCCTGTCCCCTTTCCATCGGACACCTCACTTCTATCGATTTCTCAGCCTCCATTGGCTCCCTCCTCCCTATCGGCTGCTCCATTTCCATCGGACCGATCGAACCGATCGATCCATCCGACTCCATCGGCTTAGGCCGATCTAGTTCCCCTCTTTCCTCTCACATACAGCTGCCGATTCAGAGCCGATGACGCCCCCACCCAACCAGTTCTCTCCACCTCTACCACACTTCTATCGGCTCCTGTTCCCTCCACCTCTCATATGGTCACTTGCTCACAAACCGGGTCTCTCCGTCCCTCCAAGCACTACGGGCTCTCCGTCGTCCACAGCTCTATCTCGCCCATTCTAGCGACTTCTCGTTTTGCCCTGGCTGACCCTCAGTGGCGTGCGGCCATGGTCGACGAGTACAAGGCCCTCATGGATAACAAGACCCGGCGCCTCGTCCCCCGTCCTCTCAGCGCCAACATTGTGATTGGCAAGTGGATTTTTAAACAAAAGTTTCACGTCGATGGCTCCCTTGCCCATCACAAAGCCCGCTGGGTAGTTCGGAGTTTCTCCCAACGCCCCGGTGTCGATTACGACAAGACTTTCAGTCCCGTCGTCAAACCCCGCCACCATCCGGGTCATCCTCACTTTGGTTGCCTCGCACTCCTGGCCGATCCATCAGCTTGATGTGAAGAACGCCTTTCTTCATGGTCATCTGATGAAAACGGTCTACTGCCAGCAGCCTCTAGGCTTCGTCGATCCCTCTCGTCCCGACGATGTCTGCCTTCTTCAACGTTCTCTCTACGGCCTCAAACAAGCCCCTCACGCCTGGTACGAGCGTTTTGCTGCCTATCTTCGACACATCGGCTTCGTGCCCTCTGCGTCCGATAGCTCCCTTTTCACTCTTTATATCGGCAATGCTACTGCCTATCTCCTTCTATATGTCGACAACATTGTACTTACAGCGTCTTCGATATCTCTCCTAGACCAGATCATGGCCCGACTCCACTCTGAGTTTGCTATGACCGATCTTGGTCCTCTCCACCACTTTCTTGGCATCTCCGTCACCCGTTCTTCTCATGGGCTCTTTCTTTCCTAGCGTCAGTACACCATCGATCTTCTCCAGCGTGCGGGCATAGCCGATTGTCACCCCACGGCCACCCCGGTCGACACTCGAGCCAAACTCTCCGCTGTCGATGGCGAACTCGTTGCCGATCCCTCTCAGTATCGGAGTCTTACCGGGGCTCTTCAATACCTCACCCTCACATGGCCCGACCTCACGTACGCCATCTAGCAAGTGGCCTCTTCATGCACGCTCCGCGCGAAGCTCACCTAGCGCTGCACAAGTGTATTCTGCGCTACGTGAAGGGCATGCTCTCCAGCGGGCTGCACCTCAGCTCCAGCCCCATCGACTCCCTCACCGCGTACTCCGACGCGGACTGGGCAGGCTGCCTCGACTCTCGATGCTCTACGTCCGTCTACTACATCTTCCTTGGTGACACTCTAGTCTCCTGGTCCTTAAAACGCTAGACTACAGTGTCACGGTCCAGCGCCGAAGCCGAGTACCGCGCCGTTGTCCATATCGTCATCGAGTGTTGCTGGCTTCGCCAGCTTCTCCAGGAGCTCCGTGCACCCTCTCCTCTGCGACTGTCGTCTACTGCGATAATGTCAGTGCTGTCTATATGACCGCCAACCCGGTTCATCATCGATGCACCAAACACATCGAGATTAATATCTATTTTATCCGTGACAATATCGTATTATGACAGATTCGGGTGCTCCATGTACCATCGGCGCACCAGTTCGCCGATATAATGACCAAAGGTCTGTCCATGTCTTTGTTCACCAATTTTCGGTCCAGTCTCTGCGTCCGTTTCCCTCTCGCTGCAACTACGAGGGGTGTTAGACCACTGGACCACTGGGCTGTATATATATAGACCCGATCCTCCTTATATACACTTAGTGTTTTAGTCTCACTATACACATTTCTACAATATGCCTCGACAAATTCTCAAAAGCCTCTGTCAGCTTCAATGACTAGCTCAATTATTACAACTACTGCAAAACTGCATACAAATCGGCATGTTATAACTCATGTGTTGATATTGCAACTGTTGGCCATTGCTTAAATTTTGTGCTTACATTCAAAGATTACACTTCCAGGCAAGAACAAAATGAAAAATGAGACGCTGGCTGACATTTTGGTCCGTTCAGACAGAGAAAAGTAGAGATGAAGTTTATCCTGGTAAGTACTTTATCTTTCCCAATAGTCCTTGTTTACTCCTTTGTTAGTTGGATCTCGCCAAGGTGTATTCTGTTTTCTAGCAAGTATGAGCGTGCCTGACCTTCTTCCTTATCCTAAATTTTTTTTTGTCCAGAATTGCAGATGGTAACTAATAACTCACTTCTTATTTTAGTTTTTCCAAAGTAACACAGAACAATTGTCATTTTCCAAACAAATTATCTTCATATGATTATTCAGGTGTCCACAATCATATGAATTAAGAAACAGGAGTTTCGATGGATTAGGAAGCTGATGGTTGTAGTTGCGGAATTTTGGGAAAATTTGGAGACAAGGAGAAGTTTGTTTTCTTTTTGGGAAAATTCTGGGAATTTCGTCAGTTTTTTTGGGGTTTGCCTGCGGACCTGTTATTCGTAGTAGAATGGCAATTCAATCAGTGATAATCGTCAGAGGACAGCATATATTTTTAATTGCAAGTCAGTTACACTCTTTTCTATTGATAGATCTCTGCATGTCATGTTTTGTAGCTTGTGACAGATCTACTTAGGGCCTCCTTATTCTTCCTGTTCAGTAAGATTTAGGAGTCTGATCGTACTGTTTGAACAGATTACAGGGCCGAATGTGGAAGAAAATATCTATGCGCTTAATTTCCATTGATCCACATGTAAACGACAAATCAATCTGTTGTCTGTGACTATGAGACCAAACTGAATTAAATTAACTCTGTGTACACATCTTGAACTGAATATCTGCCCACTCTACTAACCCTACATGTATGGACCAACTAATTAACATATAGTATATACAAAAACTCAATAGCAACTGAACCATAACTATCATAACTATATTCGTAGTGATGGACTGGAGACTGAACTATGCTATGGACCATCTAATTACTGCATGAGCTACGGCATGTGCGATTTGTTAATGTAATTAGCGTTAGATGATCTCTATGGGATTATGACCACTAGGATCGCATATATAGAAGGTTGTATGCGTGATCAACGATAATTAGGAGACAGCTCTAAATATAGATGATTTCTTACTAAATATAGATTACATACTTTTATGTCTAACACCCCATTCAATCTGGACGGAGGTAGGTTAGGTTTAGATTGTGTCGTAAATTGCAGTAGGGAGTAATCGGGAGCGACTTAGTCATAATGTCGGCCACTTGGTCATTGGATGAGATAAAGCGAACGTCGAGTTGGCGAGAGGCAACATGTTTACGAACAAAATGGTAATCAATCTCAATATGCTTCATGCGACGATGAAATATAGGATTGGCAGAGAGATAAGTGGCACCAATGTTGTCACACCATAGGGACGGTGGCTGAAGCTGAAAGATCCTAAGTTCTCTTAGCAACACTTATATTTATATTACTTTAGCGGTAGCATTGGCGATGGTCTTGTATTCAGCCTCTGTGCTCGAGCGGAAAATAGTTGGTTGTTTGCAAGAGCTCCAAGAAACAAGATTGCCATCAAAGAAAATGGCATAGCCACCTGTACTGCGCCGACCATTTGGGTTCTCGGCCAATCGGCATTAGAGAACGCATTTAGCAATGAAGACCCAGATTTAGTGATGCATAGTCTCATATCAAACGTGGAATGAAGATAACGCAGTATGCGTTTTACTGCCGCCCAATGAGCCGTCGTTGGTGCTAATAGAAATTGGCATACTCGGTTGACAGAGAAGGAGATATCGGGACGAGTGAAAGACAAATATTGGAGAGTCCCAACAACACTGTGATAGCGTGTAGTATTTTTAGCTGAGAAAGGGTCGCTACTCTTTAAGAATAACTTATTGTTGGGAAGCATAGGTGTCAGAACACTATTAGAGGAGGCCATATTTGTGCCCTGCAGTAGGTCTTGGATGTATTTGTATTGTGTCAAGATGAGGGCAGTAGAAGTATGGTGTACTTCAATACCAAGAAAATATCCAAGAGTGCTAAGATCTTTCACGACAAACTCAGCTTTAAATTGAATGAGTAGACAATCCGTAGCTGATGACAAAGAGCTAATAATAATAATATTATCTACATAGATGAGAATATACATCTGAATACCACCTCTATTAAACATGAAAAGAGAAACATTAGCTTTAGAAGCCTAAAACTCTAGTTGTAATAGTTTATTGCTAAGACGAGAAAACCAAACACGTGGGGCCTGTTTGAGGCCATATAATAACTTGTTCAACTTGCAAACATAAGTAGGATGAACCGAGTCAACAAAACCAGGTGGCTGTTTCATATAGACATCCTCTTGAAGATGGCCATGTAAAAATACATTTTGAATATCAATCTGTCGAAGAAACCAACCACAAAAGACTGTAAGAGACAATAAGACTTGAATAATGGTAGGTTTCACTATCGGGCTGAATGTATCATCATAATCAACTCCATACTACTGCTTGAAGCCCTTAGCGACCAATCGTGTTTTATAGCAATCAACGGAGCCATCAGCTTTGTGCTTCAGTTTGAAAATCCACTTGCAATCAATGACATTAAGTCCAACACGTGGAGGAACCAGATGTCAAGTCTTGTTCTTGACAAGGGCTTGAAATTCATCATTCATTGCTGACCTCCAAAGGGGGTGTGCCATAGCAGTAACATGCGATGTAGTCTCTGCATCTGAAGTCCATATGCCGAATAAGTAACTGTACCATCGGTACGAACCTTGGGCTTCTTGATGTTGTGGCTTAAGCGCTTCCTATATCTATGGGCAAGAGGATCCGGTGTAGGAACCTCTGAGTGGTGCACGGCCTCAGGCCGGACGCTTGGTGACGAAGTTTGCCGCGATGTTGGTGATGATGGGCTGGCATATGACAGCCCAGCCACAGCCTCTGTGCTTGCCGTAGGGGACACGGGAGAGACAGGCGGAGACTTCGATGCAGGCAGGTCAGCGTCAGGCGCTGCATACGGAGCTTCTGTCTCGGATGATGAAGCGGGCGTAGGGAATGTCGGCACCAATCCTGATGAGGTTTTAGGCATCCCGGGATCTGCTGCATGCTGAGGGGTTGCATACATAGGGTTAGCAGGAAATATATGCATATCGTAATTGTTCAAATTAAAACTATCACTGTCCTGATTAGATGCAACGTTGGATGAAGGATAAGTGGAGAAAGGAAAATTTGTTTCATCAAATATAACGTCACGGGACACATATACTCGTTCGGAATCCATATCGAGACATTTGTATCCTTGTGAAAACCACTATATTCCAAAAACATGTAGACTTTGGATCAAAAGAAAAGTTTGTGTTGGTTATAGGGTTGCAAATTGGGCTAACAGTGCAACCAAATATACGGAGCATGGAATAATTCGGTGAAGTTTTGAGAAGACGTTCTAGAGGGCATAGATTATTAAGGACTCGAGTGGGCAATCTATTGATGAGATAAGTGGCTGTGAGGAAGGCCTCGTCCTAAAATTTAATCGGTATGGAGGCATGAGCTAGTAGAGCAAGACCAGTTTCAACTATATGATGATGCTTGTGTTTAGCCGATCCATTTTGTTGGTGAGTTTGTGGGTAGAAAACATGATGAGCTATGCCAAGGGATCGAAAAAATTGAGTATGAAATTTTTGGTACTCTCCGCCCCAATCGGATTAGACATTTAATTCTAGTATTAAGGAGACGTTCTACATATGCTTGAAATTGCAAGAAAATGTATTGAGCTTCAGTGCAGTCATGCATCAAATATATCCACGTAAATTTACTAAAATTATCGATAAAACTTATGTAGTATTTATATCCACCAACAGACTTAGGGGCAGGGCCCCACACATTTGAAAAAACAAGTTCAAGAGGCGATGTAGAACAATGAATGGCATGAGTATAAGGGAGTTGATGACTCTTGCCTAATTGACATGCATGATAAACTGAGGTACTCGACTTCTTGATATATGGGAGATTATTCAAACTCAAAATAGACCGTATGACTAGGGTAAAGGGGTGGCCAAGACAAGCATGCCACTAATCTGTGGATGCCTTGACACTGACAAGTGTTTGTTTGAAGAATTCAACATCGGACGGCTTTATGGGATATGGGTCGGATTCACACTTTTCTTCTAGGAACACTTGTTTTATTGCTTGGTCCTTTACAAGAAAATGATAGAGATGAAATTCAAAAAATATATTATTGTCACGTGATAGTTTATGAACTGAAAGAAGGTGTTTAGAGATATCATGTACGTGGAGAACATTATGTAAGTCAAGAGGGCGTATAGCAGTATTAAGAGAACAAGAACCAATATATATATAATTTGTAAATCTGTCCCGTTGCCAACTTGAACCATTTCTCCACCATGGTATTGTTTACGCAAGGCTAGGCAATCCAGATCACTGGTTATATAATCGGTAGCCCCCGTGTCGGTGTACCAGTTGGTGTTGACCTCGTAGGATGAAGTAGCAGCTACCGCAGCATAGGGTTATTCCTCTTGGTAAGACTCATCCATATGATACCAACATTTAATGACAGTGTGACCTATATGACCGCAGATTTGATAAGGAGGGGCGTCGCGTCCATGTCCCTAGGGCAGAGGACCGCATGACGACAGCCTCGGGCACGACCAGGGGGATTGCCACGGCCACAGCCCTGCTGCTGCCCACTTCAGCCGACGAAGTGGGCTGACGCGTCGATGTTGAGACAAGTCTCCACCTGGTATTGCAGTTGGCGCGCCTCAAATGTTAGTAGATGTTAGTAGACGTCGTCGAGCATGAAAGGCTCACTCTTTGTCGTCATAGATGTGATGAACGGATCGTAATCTGGGAGAAGGCCCGCTAGGAGATAGGTAATGATCTCATCATCACGAAGAGAAGCATCAGCCACAACCAGCTCGGAGGCTAGACTCTTGATCTTGTGAAAGTAATCGGTAGCAGAGAGGTCGCGCTTCTTGGTTGTAGCAAGGTCGACACGCACTTGGACAGCGCGCGCACACATGGCGAAGGAGAACATGCGCCGAGGAGTGTCCTAGGCTTCTTTGGATGTGGCGGTAGACACCACGTTGAAGGATATCTTCAATCATCGACGAGAGAAGACTACTTAGTAGTTATTTATCTTTATCATACCATAGGTAATATTCTAGATTAAACACAAGCTCGGCACCATCAGCAGTCGATGAAGAAATCTATTGGGGAGGCGTGATCATGGATCTATCAATGAAGCCTATAAGCTTTGCACTCTACAGATAAGAAGGAAGAAGCTGGACGCGCCATAATGTATAATTTGTTTTGTTGCGTCGAATGGTGATGGCATGATGAATTTGGTATAGGGGCAAAGGTAGTAGCAGAGGAGAGGCTAGAACTGGAGGCGGAGGTGGTAGAGAAGGTAGGAGATGATGTCGATATTGATTTAGAGAAAAAATGCTTGCTCTGATACCAATGTAATTGACACTAAATGATCTTTATAGGTTATGACCGCATATATATGAGGTTACGTATATATGAAAGATTACAAGCGTGACTAACGACAATCAAAAGACACATCTTCAATTATAGATAATCTTTTACTTAGATTACACTTCATATTTAATACGACTTCACGATCTCATCAGCGAGAGGCATGTACTGTGACGGCGACTGGCACTGCGGCAGCATGCTGGTGCAGAGCGCCCCCATCTCCATAATCCCCGTCCCGCATCAGCCGAGGCTCTCCTGGGTGAAACCTGCAATTACACACCAAGATCGAATCAAAAGTTCAGTGGATGCAACGTGATCGTGTGCATGAGTAGATCGGACTAGTGTATAGTTTAGTTGCTCACCGTATTTCTTGGGGTTTTCGGCCATGTCCTTGAGCGGGGTGTAGATGCCAACAAGGCGATCTTGGCCCCGGGTGAGTCGTCCTCGAGCTTGGACAGTGCCTTCTGGAGCGCGGCGTTGTACCGCTCCGCCGCCTCGTTCTGCTCCGCGATGCAGCCCTCCGGAATCCGCCCCTCGGAGGCTCTTCTGCACCGGGAGGCAACCCAACGGCGGCAACCCGGCCACCATCATCTTCCGAGCACCCATTTGGTACAGGCTCTGCACGGTCAATAATACACAAAGGCATTGTGAGTTTTTGATCTATGAACTGAGTATATGTAAGATTAAAAGAATATCAGATGAGACCAGAGAGAGTTGTGATGAGATCTGACCTTGAGATTGGACTGGAGTAAGCCGATGAGGTAGTCGCCGTACTGATCGACGGTGGGGAAGTTCATGGCACGGAAGGGGAGGAGGTAGTACATGGTGGCGTCGTTGGTGCCGGCGGAGATCACGTACAGGGACTTGCTGGCGATCTCGTCGGACTTGGGCGAGCCGATGTGTCCGAGGAGCTCGTGGAAGTCGTCGAGCTGCGAGCCGAACGTGGACACCATGGCGTTGCGCGCGGTCATGTCGTCGAGGCCGGAGCCGCCCGACGCGAAGCTGACGCCGGTGGAGGCGTCGGAGACGGTGATGCCGTTGGAGTGGTACGCCGGGAGGAGGTCCTTGATTCCGAGCGACGAGACGATGTAGTCCGTGATGAGCTTTCCGTCGGTGAACCTGCCCGTGGCGGCGCCGCCGGGGAAGTCGCGGCCGTAGGCCCGTGGTCGGCGCGCACCAGCGTGGCGAGGCGGTTGTTGTTGCCAGGGTCCACCGTGGAGTCGCGGAACGCGAACACAGCAGGGATGTCATGCCCGGCCGGTGGCAGCGCCGGCACAAGGGGACGAGAGGAGGATGGCGGCGAGGAAGATCGCGACGGTGGCTAACGACGGCGCCATTGCTACGAGAGCGTGGAGCGATTTAGAGGTGGTTTGGTGTGTTCATGGGTCGGGTACCTGGTCGCCTTAATAGTGGCGCGGCGGTGAGAGATTTACGCGTGCAGGAGATTTAAAAGTTTCAAACGAAGGTGTAATCGTTTCGTTAAGACATCGGGTTGTTCTTTCCCGCCTTATCTCGAACTGCCAAAGCTCCCGTGCTGTGCTCGTTCAAAGTGACCGGTGCACGCACGTTTGTTTCAATCGTTTCAATTCAAATGTTTTCCTTGTGTGATGCGATTGGAATTTGAATTGAGGAGCTGATAAATACGATTGGAAGTTGAATTGAGGAGCTGACAAGTGCTGGGTTTATCTGTAGCTCTGGACTGATTGAATGGCTTTCCATGTGCCCTACGTACGCTCTCCCCAAGTCACCATGTCAATTTCCAACTTTGAAGAGTCTTTGCTAATACCAAACCTACCGGATTAACTAAATCATGCAAAACGTTACAGATATGATAAGAGAAATGCTATAAATATCTAAACACTTTCTCCAAGATACTTAGATGATTGCATGAGAGAAGAGAGACGGCAAGTCATTTCTTAGACAATCTCCACATAAACTTTAGAGAATAAAAGCGAAAAAGTGGTGGATTTATGACAAGTATATTGAGACTAGTGTACTATAGATAATATTTTAAATTTATAAGTAGATAATATAAATAAAATTAAAGATGACTACTATCAAACGGAGTACTTTCTACGTACATATGGCGCTAAACCTTTATCTTTCAATGATTTATTTATACTCGTTCTAATGATTTAAAATACTCAGCGTACGGGCCCACATTTATTTATACTCGTCGTACTACTCCTGAGTACTTCTGATTTATTTATACGGAGTACTTCTGAACTCGTCGAACTACTTAGACCATAACGATTAGTACATTCAAATCCCCTTGGGCCTATTTTACTTAGCCGAACTCAAACTCTCAAAATCAGAAGGCCTAAGGCCACGTTTGGGACGCCCAATTTATGGCCCATACACAGGTATCAGCCCACATTCTGGTCTTACCAAACAGGCCGTAAATGGGCTACGAGCAACGAAGTTTCAAGAAGAAGCCCACGGTCTATCAGAACAGCAAAAAGATCACCCGACAGCCGCCGCGCCGGGCGAACGATCCTCCGGCGAGAATCGCCCGAGAGCATATGCCCCTTCGCTTTCGCTCTCGCGGTCTCGCCGTTCTCCTCTTATACCCTCTCTCGCTCGCTCTCACCTCTCCCCCTCCCGCCCGCACGCTCTCCATCACCACCACTCCCTCTGCTCTCCACTCCTCGTATGGCCTCTCGCTCGCTGCCTCCACCCCAACTCCGCCTCGACCTCTGCTCTCCTCGCCTCCCGCCGCTCCGCTCCCCCGGGTGCCGCCGACGCCGACGTGTCCTCTCCGCGCTCCCCTCCCCGTCCCCGTCCCCGACCTCGCGCTCGAAGAGCGTCTCCACCGTTCCACTCGAGAGAGGGGTCGGGTCCGGTGCCGATCCCAGGGCGGCCACCTCCCGCCAGCAGCCGCGCGGCAGCGATCCGGCGCTAGCGGCGGAGTTCGCGCGCCTCTCCGCTTTACGCTCGCGCCTCCGTGGGGCTCGCTCTGTCGGCGACAAGCTCCGCGCGCTCGACACCGAGCCCCGGGTGGTCGAGTTCTTCGGGGAGGGTTCGAATGGTGGGGTTTTGGGTGCGCTCGAGCCGCGGGAGGTGTTCCTGCTCAAATGCCTAGTCTCGGCTGGCCAGGAACACGTGCTCGGCGCGGAGTTCGACTGGGACGGTTGCGGCCAGGAGCACTATCACCACCATAACGGCGGCAGCGGTGGGAGCGCGCTACGGCAGGCGCTATCTAACTTGGCCGGTTTGGTCGGCAAGTGGAGCTCGGAGGGAGTGGTGGAGGGCAAGGCAGGGAGCGGGGAGATGGAGCTTCTCCAGCGTCTGCTCAAATTCCTCGGCGACATCAACGAATTCTACGACTGCATTGGAGGCATCATCGGGTGAGAATTACTTGTTTGATGCGTTGCTTTAGCTGTAGACTTAGTAAACGAGGGAGTAGCGAAAGTTGCCAAGCAATCCTGGGCTCCTGACCAAAATCTGGGAGTTGGTAACTGGCAAGTACTTCCAACATTTATGACATCATATCTATATTACATTCATGTGAACAAGGAAATAAGCTTATTGCCATAGCTTGATTGTACTCTAGTGCATTGCTCTTTAAAACTTCACTAAAATTTAAACAATTTCGTTTAGCTTTCACCCTGATATCTGAAACACTATCGATATTCCTTTATTGGTTCCAGCTATCAGATTATGGCATTGGAGCTGCTTTCAGCATCGAAGGACCACAAACACCGGTCTAGCAAACACAAGTCTATTGACTTCCATGTTCCGAGTGGACTTAATCTATTGGAGGATACAGAATATGCATCTCAAGCTGCTCTGTGGGGAATTGAGGTTACTTCCTAGTCTACGTTACCTAAAATTGACCAAAGAGATCAATAGCATTGTCTGTGCGATTTGTGATGTGATTTTAAGCAGTGTTACTGGGATTCTGATTCGGGAGTTGGAGTCCGACTTGACAAACTCTAAAATAATAGGATTCGGGGATTCGCCTAATAATTTATTAATTAAAAATAAGAAAATTGACATGATATAAGACGGAAAGAGGATCACCAAGGGCTGGCTTGAAAATAAATATAAATTTTAGGACTAATATAGAAGAAATCAATTAAATGAAGAACTTCTCGTAATATTTATAGAGTTCAGGGACTAGACGACTGATATTTATCAACTCATCCCCAATCATGTCAGCGCCATTATTGTTTCTCCGCCTCCGCTCCAGCGCTCTCGTGCTGACGGCGAGCCCCCTGCGCTGGCCGCCACCTCCATCCCCTCCACTCCTCCCTCTTCCCTGCTGCCGCCGCTCCTTGTCCTTGGATGGCATTGGCTAACGGGCTTGGTGGATCTAGCGACACCGGCGGTCGGGGAGGATGACGATGGCGATGTCCTACTCCCCTGGTCAGCTCTTTTATTCCTCCCCCTTCCCCTGCTGCCACTGCTCCTCGCATCGACCCCGTCTCTCGTTCATCCCCTCTGCCTTGGACTCCGCTAGAAGCGTCAGACTTGCGTCATACCACGTCTAATCCAAGTCAACGCAGGGATGCGCGTTGACGTGGCAAAAAATTTTTGGACTCGCGAGTCCCGGTAACCCTGATTGTAAGTGCGGGACTTTGCTCATTTTGTCAAAGCCATTACCTTCTCTTTAGATGAACTGAAATCTGACTGTTTCTAGGGTTTGCCAGAACTGGGAGAGATTTATCCGATTGGTGGTGCTGGTGATCGTCTTGGTTTGGTGGACTCGGATACTGGTGAATCCCTCCCTGCTGCATTGCTTCCTTACTGTGGGAGATCTCTATTAGAAGGCCTGATACGTGATCTGCAGGTACTTCTGCTAAGTATATGAAACTTTTGATTGTTTGTAATATTTTTTACTGAGGGGATCACTTGAAAGTTGAAAACAATAGGGGATTGACTGACTTAGCTTAATAAAAGTAGAAACCACCTGATTTGCTCCTTTCACATTCTATTTATGCAGTACACCTCATTAGGTGACAATAACGTCTATATGAAGAATATTCTAGCAAGCCACATTTTCGTAATGTTCTTTCACAAGGATTGAAAAGGGTATAAAGTGTCTATGTCCACATATGTATTACTTGCATAATTTTTCCTTTCTGGCACTATGTCATGAGAAATTTAAAAAGGTACGAAGACCTATGACCAGTAGTATAATTGTGTGAACGGCACCATATTTGGCAGGCTAGGGAATTTTTGCATTTCAAGATTTTTGGGAAACAATGTATAACCCCTGTTGCGATCATGACAAGCTCTGTGAAGGATAACCATGAGCATATAACTGCGATCTGTGAAAGACTTGAATGGTTTGGTAGAGGCTGTGAAAATTTCCGCTTATTTGAACAGGTATATAATCAAGACTTCTGGTAGTCTTTTATTTATTTATTGGTGTGTGCCTTTCTATTCTGTAAAATCGGTACTCATTCTGTCCAAAACTTTGGTACAGTGCTAACTAAATCTCATCATGACTTTTATAGCCTTTGGTACCTTTAGTAAATGCTAAGGATGGTAAATGGTTAACCAGCGGAGCACTTTTTCCTGTTGGTAAGCCTGGTGGTCATGGTGCTATTTGGAAACTTGCATGTGATAGAGGTATATTCCAATGGCTTTACCAAAATGGCAGAAAAGGTGCAACTGTATGTCAAGTCAGGTTATCCTAAGAATCAAATATTTGTTAACCATTGTCAAAACAAATTATTTGGAAGGGAAATAACCGTGCATGTCTTGTGATTTTCAGCAATGTTGTCGCTGCAACTGATTTAACACTAATGGCATTGGCAGGAATAGGCCTGCGTCACGATAAGGTAAAAATTTTCCCAGGGGCAATGTGAAACTCTTTTTTATTTTACCTTTTGAGTGGCGTTCATATTGGCTACTAATGCAAATCCTGGCTGTGATGTCTACTTTGCACCTTTGAATTCAACTATTGTGGTCTCTTTCCATATTCTGACATATCATACTCCAGAAATTAGGTTTTGCGTCTTGTGAGCGAAGACCAGGTGCTACTGAAGGGGTAAATGTATTAATTGAAAAAGAAAACCAGGATGGACGATGGGCATATGGTATCATTTGCATTGAGTACACTGAGTTTGAAAAATATGGCATCCCAGAACCCACAGTAACAAATGGCAGGTAAATATTTCTTTCAATTTTATTCAACTGCATGCTTATTTTTCTGCTCTTCATGCTTTACCCTTCCTCCTGTTTTTGTTTACCAAGATATTAAATTGTTAATCATACTGGGATGTTCATATGATTAGGAAGGAACTTTATGGCTAATTTAAATATCTTTAGAAATGCAAGTTATAAATTTAGGTTCTTAGCATCAAAAGGCTTGCCTGTATCAGAAAGGCTTGTAAAGCAGTCTTTGAGTGTGATACTTTGTGTTGGTAAAAGTATCAAGTAAAAAATCAAGATTCCAGAACAATACCGATAGTTTGTTCCCTTGACTTTTGGAAATAGTAAATGCAACCTACCTGAATGTTCAAATATTGATGCTATATGGCAACCTATTTTGGGACTATCTAAAAAACTGCCGCAAGTTTTTTGAGTGAAAAACTTTCAAATGTAACTATAATACAATTGTAATATAATTACACAGTAACTATATTATAACTTTTATATGACTTATATATAAGTATTAAAAGGTTGCATTTAACTTCATACATATGTAGGTTACAATGTGATTACATTGTAGTTACACTACAACTATACTATAGTTACATTTGAAAGTTTTTTATCCAAAAAACTTGCAACATTTTTTTAGCAATTCCCATTTTGTCTGCTTCACCCTTTTGGCTTGATACATAGATTGATGTATATGAATGAGGCTGTTTTCCTTTTATAGGTATTGATATCTTATCATCTATACTTTTCTTAATCTAGTTTGCAGGCTAACTATCCAGCAAATACAAATATACTATATGTTGATCTGCAAGCAGCAGAGGAAGTTGGTTCATGCAAAAATGCTAGCTGCTTACCTGGAATGGTGCTAAATATGAAAAAAGCTGTCTTACTTGGATCATCTGGGCTTTGAGTGTAGGTACTTGCTTTCTAATTCACTTAAGACTTCTGATCCATCTATAAGCACCGTTGCTTTTTTTGGGGTACTTGTACAGTTTGGGTCATGGTTCATACTAGTGCAATTAGGCTTATGTTTCTATCTTAAGTATAATTAATTTCCAAATGTATATCAAACTCATGCTGATTTTGGTGGCATCCACATCAAGGAATGATACAGTTTTTTCTTCTCCCACCTGTCCTTCCTCCTTCCCTTGGCGCCTCCCCTTCCACTAGCCCCACGTCAGCGGCTAGTCCAGCCCTGACGACCACTTCCTCACCAGGGTCTGCCTCGTAGGTGACCTTCTCTTCCTAGGCGTCAGTTCTTTCTCTAGTTGTCAAGGGTGCCGAGGTTTAGGGTAGCTGGGCCTCAATTATGGAGTTCGTAGTCTCGGTCGGTAATAGCGTGGGGTTGTTCCCGTGGACGTCCTATGGTGAAGGAGATGAGATTGAGAAGACGAAGATAGATTGGAAAGAATAATCTGTTCTTGCTTGCCCTCCAACCGAGTTTATTACAAGGATTAAATCGGCACTTGGCCTCTACTAAATTGGTATGAAAATCCCTAAACTCTAGGCCATGATTGGCCTTGCCACTTTTGCAGCCTCATGCATGATCTTCTCTTGCCTTATTATTGAAAGTTTTTATAATAGCCTTAACATATCGGGAATAGAGATCTCCTACATTCTAGGCATGATTGAAAGTTTCCTTAATTGCCTGTAGTGATTGCGCTGCTGATCGCGGCGCACCTAGCGCACTCCTGATCACGTCTCTCGTGTAGGACCGACGCTAGTATTGTTTGCCCCACATGACATGTCTCCTACCCTAGGCTGTTCCAAGTTCTAGATATGGTTGTAGTCTAGTCTGCAATCGATGGGAGACAAGCCGCTCTCCTTCAAGGGGGCCCTGCTATTATTGTCGAAGCTGGCCAGCCTGGAGGTGCGCTCCTCGGTGGTGGCTCCGTCTGTGCCGCTTGTCGACTCGCTAGTGGTTTCTCCCGTACCACGGTTCGTGGTCTCATGTTCAACGATAGAAAGGAGTCTGGTCTTGGATGCTGAGGGCTGGATTCATGTTGAGGACAAGAGGTCACATCGCCACCAGCCATCTTGTCGCCATAGGCCAGTGCTAGTTGACCTTAGAGGGCTGTGGTTCAACTGTTTCTCAACTCTCCACCGTGCTAAGACTTGTTGGCGAGATCCTAATCTTGGTCAACGTTCCTACAACTATCCAAGACGTTTGAGAAAGCCGATGCAAGATCGGATCCAACCCCGAAAGACATCGGTGTGGCTTTGCCTGGGTGTGACGCTGGCTGCTAAAGCCCCCGTCCATGGCTGAGGCAACCACTAACGTTCTAGTCAACGACGGTGAAGAAGGACGCAATAGTGGAGACGGTGAACATAGTAGCAAGCCGCGTCACTGGGTCCACAAACGATAGCCCTCAAGTGGCCCTGGCGATGGGTGAGAGGAAGAAGTCCCACGTCCTCCTAGTTCGAGTGATGGTTGTGGGGATCCCTCGCTTCAATCAGTTGGTTTGCTGCCGACGGGCACAACTAGTGGTTTGTCCAGCAAGCCACGACGCGCCATCAAGCATTCTACCAATATCAAGCGAACGGAGGAGGATCTCTAGCGAGCCTTGATGGTGGTGGTGGTTGGCAATCTACCTTCCACCCCCAACAAGGCAATCCCTCCGGAAGTGTGCAGAGCACATGACCTCGAGCCGGGTTCGTTGAAGCTCCTTCGTGCTAGGCCGAGGAGGTTCCTTCTTGTGCTACCGGATGAAGCGACGATGGAAGGGGTGCACAATGGCGGTTGACTGCTTTTGGCCAGTTCGTTCAGGATTTTCTTCAAGAGGTGAAACATTTTGTTGCTTTTGCTGGAGCAGTGATGCTACGGCCTGTTGACATAAACATTTGAGGAATCCCTCCGTATGCCTAGGATGTGGAGATGGCGAAGCAAATTCTCAACAACAACTGTTGGATCAATGAAGTTTGTGAGGAAACAATGGTTTGGCTCGATTGCTTTTAGCTTTTGGCTTGGTTCGCCAATCCTAGGCTGGTTCCATTGGACTTGGACCTCCTAATTATGGAGCCAACGGTGGGCATCGAGGAGGAGCTGCCGATGAAATGGGCCCTGGTTTATTCGATTGAGGTCTTGGTGGCGCCAGTTCTGCACCTGTCGATGGATGGGGGTTCCCTTTTCCCTCCTCCGACTGGCGATGGTGATGGCAATGACCGACACAAGCGGGTGGCATGAACCAAGGTGGCATGGTCATAGCAACCAAGACATCAGCTATGTTCAAGGCGACGTGCCTCGTATGCTGATGCATGTGTGGCTGGGGCTAGTCCTGGGGGAGCACATGGACGGTGAGTGCCCCCTTTTTGCGACGACTCAAGCGCCCTTGCATGGCGTTGGTGACGAGGCCCTTTTAACTCTGTATGCTACTGTGTCCAATGTTTTTGTGGCAGCTCATGTCGATCGAGAGATTGATGTTTTGGCTTTAGAAATAGGCTTGGATGACTCCTCAACCCATGATTCTTCTCTAAAAACCCAGCTCACATTGGTATGTTCAGGGATTTGGGAAAAGCCCAATCTGGACATTTTCCTGGGCCGGATTTTGAAAGCTGCTTATTTGTTGGATAAGCCAGCTATGCTCTTCGGCCTGGACTTTAGTTGGGCTTCTCCTAGATAGTGGCCATGCAGTCCAGCCGCCAGGCGTTGAGCCCGTCATGAAGTTCTCCTGGTTCAGGGCCACTCAGCTATCTCGCCAGACAATGAACCCACGGCAGTTACTCTCCTGGTTCGAGGCAAATCAAGTTCTCCTTTGCACTCTCCAATGCAATCCCCAACACGATCGGTGCTTTTTTCTACGGTTGCGGCGACAAAACATTTGCGGTCGTTCCCTTTTTCTCCAGCAACGGTGACAGAACATTTGCTCGCCGGCGAACTCATAGCCAAGCGATCAGATGTTGAGCCCGTCGTAGATGCTCTCCTAGTTGATGGCCTCCTGGCCCTCTTGCTAGATGTTGAGCCCACGACGGACACTCCTAGATCAGAGCAGGACAAGTTCTCCTCGCTCTCCTACTCGGACTCCAACAAGGCCACTTGCTTCTTCCGTCCCCGGCCACGGCAACAGATCAAGTGCTCACCCGCAAGGTTGTGTTAACGCTGCAGAGAGCGAGCCTATCGCAACCGCTGCAATTTGTGTACTCTCGGCGACACAGCCGGGTCAGGGAGGGTACCTAGTCTTTTCTATCGCCACCCCCTTTGCTATATTGGCTATGACACCGTCGGCTTCTCCTACGGCAACGATTTCTACCACCCCTACGTCGGCTATGACGCACTCGTCTATGGTTAGGCTGATTAAGAAAGTTGTACCCCTGCTGCCACTATCACCACAACAGAAGAAGCCTAAGGTGCCTTCCTCAGGTTCTCTGCCTTGTCGCAGTCGTTGACTTGCGGGAACCAGCCTGTGTTCTTCCGAGCCGCTAGCAAATGATGCACAAAGACGAATAATAAGGAAGCTAGGGTTTGCGGCTAAGAACGAGAAGATCTCTAGGCATGCGCAAGATGACTACAGCAAGTTATTTGACAACCCAATCTGATGGTCACCTGGCGGCTTTAGCAGCAATTTTTGGGTAGAGTTTGGATGAGGCCGATCTCTCCTTCGGTGTTGGTGCAACATTGACTAATTTGTCAGTGGTTTGCTAGTGGGGTTCTCTTAGTCCTCCTTATGGTAGTTCTTGCTTGTTTATCAATGAATCCAGTGAATATATTGTTTTGGAATGCCCAGGGTCTCGATAGCATTGATCGGCGCAACTCTGTTCGTCATGTGATTCTCTCTTCAAGTGCAGATATTGTTTGTCTACAAGAAGCCAAGGTAGCTAATATGTCACGGAGTTTTTCTCTTAGTGTTTGGGTCGAATTATGATAAGCGGATGGTACGAGAGGAGTTCTTGTGGCTTGAAAGAGTTGTCAAGTGTTGGCTAGTAGGGTGGATCTCTTCTCAGTGTTAATCCAATTTGTTGAGCAGGAGGGTCGTAATTGGGGGTTTACTGGAGTTTACGGCCCCTAGGAGTATGAGGACAAGTTGTCCTTATAGGAACTTCATGATATCAAAGCCATGTGTGACGGCCCTTGGTTAGTTACTGGGGATTTCAATCTTATTTATCAGGCGGCGGACAAGAATAACTTTAATTTGAATAGAGTTATGATGGGTCATTTTAGGATATTGTTGGATGATGTTAATCTTATGAAGATACCTTTGCATGGTCACAAGTATACTTGGTCAAATGAGCCTTACTCGCCTACGTTAGTAAGATTGGATAAAGCTTTTGTTGCCTAGATTTTGAAGAGGTTTTCTTGGATTCTCTATTGCAAAGCTCAGCATCGGTTGTCTTGGACCATTGTCCCTTATTGTTGGGTCTTCGTGCTAACATCAAGGGCAAAAGAAGGTTTCATTTTGAGAGTTTTGGGCCCAAGGTGCAGGGTTTTCAGGAGGCAGTACAGCAGATTTGGGAGTCTCCCATGCAGTGTTCTTGTCCAGTTGAATGATATTTTCTTAAGCTCTAGAGATGAGCAGAGGGCTGCAGAGTTGGAGTCAGAAGAGAGGGTAATATTAAGGTTCAGTTATCTATGGCTAAGGAGATTCTTCACCGGGTCGAGATTGTAGGGGACTATAGGCCCCTTCGGTTGGAGAAGAATGGTTGAGGACAAAACTTAAACTCCATTGTCTAGGTCTAGCATCTCTCAAGCATATTATTGTCTTGTCGCGGTCTCGAATCACCTACCTTCGAGAAGGGGATGCCAATACGTCCTTTTTTTCATCATCACTCTGATATCGCAAGAGGAAGAATTTTATTGCTAAATTGGTGGTTGATAATTGAGTTATCACTAGTCAAGAGGAGAAGCATGTAGCAGTGCTTGATTTTTATGAGGGTCTTCTTGGGTCAGCCCATGTGAGGGACTACTCCTTAGACCTACCAGCTATTCATAATCGTCAGTTCGATCTTGTGGCCCTTGAGGAGGCATTTATTGAGGATGTGTGGGCTACAGTCAAGGCTATGCCTTTTGACAAAGCCCCGGGACTGGATGGATTCATTGGTCATTTCTGTAAGTCTTGTTGAGAGGTTATAAAGGGAGATATCATGTTGACTCTTATAGCAATTCAGCAAGGGCATGTTTCTAAATTCAGGCTTTTAAATTCGGCCTTTATAACTCTATTGCCAAAGAAGGTGGATGCAATCCAAGTGAAAGACTTTTGTCCTATAAGTCTCATTCATAGTTTTGCAAAGTTGGTAATAAAAATCCTTGCAAACTGACTTGCTCCTTTGTTGCCTAGCATGGTCTCTTGCAAACCAGCTTGCTCCTTTGTTGCCTAGCATGGTCTCTGCCAATCAAAGTGCTTTTATCAAAGCGAGGAGTATTCATGACTACTTCTTTGTGCAACAAACGGCCAAATGTCTTCATGCAAAGAAAGAGCCACATGTTATGTTAAAGTTGGATATCTTGAAGGCATTTGATTCAGTGTCTTGGCCTTTTCTTTTGGAGGTACTTCATCAATTGGGCTTTGGTCGACGGTGGTGCAATCTTTTATGCTTGCTCCTTTCTACATCTACTCGGATTTTGGTGAATGGGGTGTCAGGGAAGGTGATTTTTCATCGTCGTGGTCTTCGGCAGGGGGATCCTTTGTCTCCAATGCTTTTCATTCTAGTCATGGATGTTCTCAACTCCTTAGTGGACCGTGCATCTCAAGAGGGTTGGCTACAACCTCTTGTTGTACGGCATATGCAACTAAGGTGTTCCTTTTATGCGGATGATGTGGTATTGTTCTCTAGACCATCTGACAATGATCTCACAGTGATCAAGCAAATCTTGAATATTTTTGGTCATGCATCGGGCTAGTAACAAATATGCAAAAAAGTTCAGTCACTCCAATCATGTGTAGCGATGAGGAAATGGGAGTGATTGCAAACTCTCTGCCCTGTGATTCAAAGGAATTCCCATGTAATTATTTGGGGCTTCCTTTGAAAATTAAGCCGTCTAAATTGGATTTGCTTGCTCTTGTTTACAAGGTAGCGAATGATCTACCAATGTGGAAGGCCTCTCTCATGAATAGAGTTGGCTGTCTTATTTCAGTAAGGGCTATGCTTTCGGCCATTTCAATCTACCTTATGATTGCCATGAACCTTTCAAAGTGGGTGTCAGGCAATTGATAAAAGGAGGGGTTTCCTATGGTTAGGTCGAGAGAAAGCCAATGGTGGTAACTGTTTGGTTGCTTGGGATAGAGTGTGTTGTCCTCTGGAGTATGGTGGGCTAGGAATTCTAAACCTTGAGTACATGAGGTGGGCCGTACGAATCCATTGGCTTTGGCTCCAAAAAGCGAATAATTCTCGTACTTGGCATAGGCTGCCCGTTCATGTACCACGCATATCCCATGATATTTTTTGGTTTGGCAGTGGAGTCACACATTGGGAATGGGCAATCTACTCTTTTTTGGATGGATAGATGAGTGAAAGGCAAGACTATAATGGAGTTGGCCCCCAATCTTTACAAAATGATTGCCAAAAAAGTGGTGAAACAGTGTACAGTGGCACAAGCACTAGATAACCATAAGTGGGTCGCTGATATTAAAGGGCCCTTGTCTGTACAAGTTATTGTGGAATACTTGCGGATATGGGATCTGGTTTATGGAGTGGTCTTACAGGAGGATGTACCTGATCAGCATCGATGGAAGCTCACAAGCTCATACATGTACACCTCCAAGTCTACGTATGAGGCCTTGTTTGTGGGAACCGTAAGGTTTGCTCCTTGGAGAAGAATCTGGAAGAGTTGGGCTCCTCCAAAGTGCAAATTCTTTGTTTGGCTGGCTATCTACAATTATTGTTGGGCGGTTGATTGACTTGCCATGCGAGGATTGCTGAACCTGGCTGCTTGTCCTGTGATCAATCTGAGGAGACCATCCAACACATTTTGGTCTCTTGTGTTGTTAGTTGGCAAGTGTGGTCATTGATCTTAGAGAGGCTTGGCTTCTCCTCTACGACGCCAAACCATGACACTTGTTTTTTCTCCAGTTGGTGGGCAAAGGCAGTAAAGAGACTGCGCAAGGAAAAGAAGGAGCTCAATTCTTTGATTATCTTGATCACTTGGGAAGTGAGGAAACATAGAAACAACTGTGTTTTCAATGGGGCTACCCCTAGCATGTTCGAAGTGCTTCAAGCTGTGGCTAGTGAAGGCACGCTTTGGTGTGTAGTGGGTGCCAAAAACTCCAAGAGCTAAAGACTAGTGTAGTAGTTGTAGCGCCTTGAGTTGGTTGGAGAATATTTTTCGTTCTTCTTATGTTTGTCGTGTGGGTGTGTTCCTTGTAAGAGTTTTGGGGGGTAGGTGTCACTCTCCGCCTCTTTCTCCTCTTTCTTAATGAAATGATATGTAGATCTCCTGCGTGTTTGAAAAAAAAAGAAATGATACAGTGGCAAACATGGGCGCTTCATAACATGTTTGCGTAATTGCTTATAATGAAAGCCTGTGTTTTACTCTATTCATGTTGGCACAAACTCCCACCGCATATAGCTTGGTGGTTTTTTGTAGCAAGGGCATGAAAACCTAAAATAATTTAATGACTAGATAAAACCGCTACATATGCAAGAACGTCAAATTAGACCAAAGATAAAACCGAATGATTCTATCAACTAAAGATTGAGTCACCATTCTATCCTCATTGTTTGGTGCAGATTGACCACTTAACTCCTCTTTTGGTTTGAATTGAATTGGTGCATTATGCTTTCTATTGTTGAATCATGGCTCAAAAGCTTTCCTAGTCTTTAATTTCCATATCTCCAAGTTCTTGTCTTAATTTCCCATATATTTAGAAACTCTACTGTTGTTTTTATTATTTTAGTGTAGATATGCTTCCGAGTGATAGGTTCAGTGATGTAGAATATATTTCTCTGATTTTGCGTAGTGTTAGAGTTTATCTCTTTTCCTATTTAGGTGGTCCCTATTTCCCTGTTTAGGTGATCCCCTTCTATATTTAGGTGGCTACCTTTCCTGTTAGAGTTTATCTCTTTTTCTGTTTAGGTGATCCCTCTTTTCCTGTTTAAGTGATCCCCTTCTAATCTTTCCTTATGCGTCTGATCTTCTGGATCTCCTCTCTGATCTTGATTCTATAAATCAGGTAGAGAAAGATCCTCGACAGAGCTCTATATATATTATACTCTTGTTATTCAGTTGAATGTAAGCAATATTCGCTCTATCACGTGATATTGATTTCTCTATTTCTTGTGTAAGGTGGGCATTGGGGGCACACTAGCAGATATTACCAAGTCTTGTTTACTTTAAGTGATTCACTATGATAGTATTGTAGTATCTCTTCTATAATAATTAACTTTTCCTCTCTTACAGTGCTGCTGGAGGCAGACTAGAATGCACGATGCAAAACATAGCGGATAATTTTATGAACACGTATAACTACAGGTGCAGTGAAGGAATAGAAAGTATGTCATTGTTTTCATATTTGATATCCATCGTGTATCCATCAAACTACCTTTTCCCCTTTGTGTGTTGGGATACTCGGTGTTTAGCAATCTCGTCACACAGGTGAGCTAGACACGTTCATGGTGTACAACGAAAGGAAAAAAGTCACTTCATCAGCTAAAAGGAAGCTGAAATCAGAAGATAAGTCACTACACCAGGTTAGTATACCATGCTTCTCAATCCAATTATTGGATTCTCATGATATGATGCAAAATCTAACCTATAACTTGTAAAGATGCTTCATTTTTAAGGAGAAAAAGAACACTTCCAACATATGTTCTGTAACTTTTTTCCCCAAAATCCCCAAGTTGGTATATTTTCACAATTTGCATGATGTCTGGGACTACTATTGAACACATTGCAGATTCAAATCAGTGAATCAGACAAAATTGCTTGTTTATATTGATTGTAAAATTTGATTATTGTCACAATAGTTACTGAGAATTTTGTTTGGTGGATCAGCACTTAGCAATATGTACTGCCAAAGTGCCAAGCGTACAAAGTTATATGCTGGTGCTTGCATGAATGTTTGCCTGTCGTCAACTCTTACATCACGCCTATTTTTTTTATTATAATAATATTTCTTTTCTACCCTGTAATTGAGCCCATTTTGTTATTCACAAGAACATAAAACTGCTGATTCATTAATTTATTTTGGGACTCAAAAGTGTGCATAGCATGATGACATTGATTCTAGATGTTTCTGGTATGCTCTAGGTTGCACAATTCACCCTTTCTTCTAAAACTTGTCATAATAACTTGAGCAACTGAGTTTCTCAAACTTGCATGTCACAAATATACACTTTGCTTGCTTTACAGACTCCAGAGGGTTCACTCCTTGACATTATGCGTAATGCTTATGATCTCCTTTCTAGCTGCAATGTAAAGGTTCCTAAGGTAAATGTACTTCCGTTTTTGTTTTTCTTAATCTTATTTTTTACATGTAACATGAATCGACATTCCATGTAGTGTTAGCCTACTTCAGTAACACAGAACCTATGGTGTTATGGTTGGTTAACGCAGGTTGTGCTTCTACCTAGCAGTAGTATTTTAGTTGATATTTTGAAACTTTAAAACTGGGTTTATTTTTGAAAAAAAATGTCATCCAGTAAAGTAACATGAAGATCTGTATTTGGAAGTATCAACTTTCTAGTCATATTGATATTATTCAACTGAAACAAATATTACATTCACATGAGAACATATCAACAGACTCAAATTTGTTTGATAGATATGGTTATCTGATTTACTTCTGCTGTTAATGAAAAGACAAAAAAAATCATGTAGTGTCAAATACATGGATTCCTGGACCATTGCCTCATCTTGAGGTGGTGCCATATTGATGTTTAGTCAATTAATGAAAACAATGCAACTTAGCCAGTTATGCGCTAGGGAGTAAAAGTTCCTGGCGGCAGTTCTGCTGGAACATAACTCTGTATATGAAAATTTTAGGTGGCAATTGGATTCTAACTTCCTATGATTTTTTTTTCAGTTGTCTGGTCAAAAGACTACTTAGTGAGCACTGACCACTTCTATTGTGCGTGGGCTACCTTTTCTCATGGCTTATTAAACTCTTTCCTATTTTCAGGTCAAAGACAATAGTGAATACTTGCGTTCTGGGCCACCTTTTCTCATATTTCTTCATCCTGCTTTAGGTCCATTCTGGGATATCATAAGGCAAAAGGTATGTTATTGAGTAACTGTAACTGTGTAACAGCAAATGTTAAAACATGGCTCCGTGGCTTTCTTCTCTTAACGAACATATTAATTGCCTGCCTACTCCAAAATGGTAAACGTGCTGTGGCTTTCTTCTCTAAACAAATAGATTAGCTACTCGTCTACTCCATAAGTCTGCTATGTGTCTTAAGCTGAAACTGTCAAGGCACAATCGAGAAAGGCGGAGTTCTTTTTACCTGGTCCCCTTGATGCCCCCATATTCCTGTTGTGCAGATATAATTTTTAGCAGATAGATTGGTAAGGCAAATGCTTACATACTCTGATAATGGATATTGAACAGAGCAGTTACCTACAACATGATGATGCATAGGACATTTGGCAATCACAAGATATTTCTTTTATCCGCATTTAGCTCCTGACCTTTTTTACTTTAAAAAGGCAGTCATTTGGACCTGAAAACAAAAACATGTACTAGTACAGTGTCTAATGCTCGTGAGTGATAAATGCTATTCTGTTGTTTTTTTAGAACAAGCTATTCTGCTGTTTGGTGCTCTGTCTTTGAGCTTGTTAGATGGGCTTGATAAATTATTCATAGAAGATGGGGCCAATTGCAGAAACTAGAAGCTGAATGATGGAGTAGTATGTAAAATACTGAAATTTATAAAAAAGAAATGGCAATAGACTGGAGTTACTCGTGTCAGATGGGCTACTCAGGCCATTGACGCCTTATGTAATGCCCATGACTCCATGTATATAATTTACATGTTTAGGTGCTAGTAATTACAATCTGAAACTGTTTATATATTGTCACTTTTATAGTTTTTTTTTTCAAACATGAAGGCGATCTGCACATCATTTCATTAATAAGAAGAAGATGCACAGGGAGGAGAATCTGGAAACTCCCCACCCTAAACACTAACACACGTTAAAAAACTAAAAAAACACTAAACAAGACCACTTAAACCGTAAGGGCTATTGACCTAGCCCAATCCAGAAACTCCACTCCCTAAACACCAACACACGTTACAAAAACTAAAAATCACTAAACAAGCCACTTGAGCCACAAGGGCTATCAACCTAGCCAACACCTCTCAGAGCTTTGAAGCTCCGGCTAAGCACCAAAGTTTCCTAGTTACTTTTATAGTTTAGTTAGTTATCTTTGACAGTTTGGTTGCCTAAGTTTTCCATACATGCAGTTTGTAGGTGGTTCACTCCCTCAAGGTTCAGAATTGCAAATAGAGGTGGCAGAATTTCTATGGAAAGATGTTGAGGTAACCATCAAAGGACATAATTTCCTTGTACATTTCCCCTTATATGACAAACTAACTTTATTTGTTTGAGTTTTAGCTTGATGGAAGCCTAATTGTTTTAGCTGATAATATTATGGGTTCAACCAAGAAGAATAATACTGGAGAACAAATAATGCACTATGGTACCAGGTAAAATCTTTTCCTTGCACTCTTATCTGTAAACTCTTGTCCTGTAGAGATGAAACTCAAAACTCCATGGTTGTTGAAAGGTGTGGGAGATGCAAACTGCAAGGTGTTAAAATTGTGAATAAAGGGTTCAACTGGAGTTCTGCCAATAATGTCTACTGAAAGCATGATGTTGAGAGATCAGAATTCGTGAAGATCATTCTTCATGGAAATGCCGAATTTGAGGCAAAAGATGTTGTCCTTAAGGTGCAATTATTAATAAACACTTTGAATTCCATTATCTAAAAAAAATAAACACTTTGAATATTGCCCCTGCTTTTTTGTTTTTCTTACTATCGAATATCCTTGTTCTACCAGGGTAACCATATCTTTGAAGTTCCCAGTGGTCATAGAATGCACATCATTCAAGATGGACCAGGTTTGTTAATTACATGTGTCCTATTTTCCTCTTTTCTTTGATGCCATTTTGAGAAAAGGTTACCACCTTGAACTAATTTTCTACTAAGATTACATGTGACGTGAAAAGAGTCGTGCATAATGCATCAGTTTTTCTCCTTGAAGTTTATTGTTCTATAGACTAGCTGTGCTGAAAACCTTTATTTTGTGTCTGATTGTATCTGACTGAATTTCTGTGTCACCAGATTTTGTTGCTAATTTAGATCTTGTAAGCAAGGAAATGATGGACAGTGGAACCTGGTACTGGAAGTATGCAGTAGATGGAGCTCATGTGAAGTTGGAAATGGTAGAACTATAAGGGCATTATCAACACCAGATTCTTGATTCATTGATTTCCGGCTAGCTTAATCATATCGAGGGCACACGTGACTAATGAATTTTGTTGACTAAAGTCCATCTTGTAGTTGCTGTTGTAAAGGTAATAGGTCTAAATAGATTGATGTACAGTACACTTGAATATTAAGGCATGTTGTCAGCCTATTCTCTTACTCGTTTAAGAAGTGATGTAAGGACAGAGATATTTGTAAATGTTGAGGAGAATTCTCATTCTCCAAAATTCCCCCAAAAAAGTCTCCTTTTATTTCCATCACTGTTATATGTTTATGAACAACATTCAAGTTACAAACTTTCATTGTTTCAGCCTTTCAGGTATGCCTGAGTCAACTTGTTTAGTAAAACGTCATTGTTTACTGCACCTTTTGTAAATATATGTTACAATTTGTGCCTTGGGTTTTTACAGAAACTCTTATTTTTGAACAGCATGTCAATGATCCGGAGCATTGGTGATCAAAGTTGAGCTTGGCTGCTGCAGTGGGTATGGAAACTATAAGTCAGGAGAAAGCAATTTGAGGGATTTGAGGTGTTGTGCATTCTTGTTGATAAAATTTGAATATTCAACACTGCCTGGATAGTTAAGATTGATAGCAACAGTTTATTGCATTATCTTGGTGACTTGGTGTTAAATTACCTGGATATGAATAGCACAGTAGTTACAGATAATCAGAATTTTAACTATTATCCCCTTTTGAATGCTTTAGAAGAATGATGATGACGCAAATTTGACAAAGAAATGCTGTGTCAAAACTGTATGCATTGCATGAACTGGAGTTGTCGGGTGCGAATGGCTATTAGTTAATATGTTTAATTTACATATACCATCGACATGGAATGACTAAACCGTATTGTACTGTTATGGGTTTAGTTGGATGATGTGCAATGCCTACAGAATAAAATAAGTATCCACTTGGTGGATTCGTTCGCTCTCTACCACACAAAAGAAGTTAGGATTGGAGATCCATTTGCATTTATTATGTACATCCAGCAAAATAATATACATTTGTCTAAGACCTGTTACATATGTGTTCTTTCTGAGCTTTTTATTCATGTATCACCACGTGATCGGTTTGAACAAAGCTGGAAAATTTGTTTACTCTCTGCTACCCTAAGAATTAAGGAAACATCTTTTTCATTACAATTGAGTTCATATTTAAGCGTTTCGGTTGTTGTTCTCCAGAGTGGGGAGGGGAGGGGGGATGCATAATTAATACTAGCAGTATTAAACTAGCACCTCTGTCCAGATACCAAGTTACTAAATCACTGATGTAGTCAGCAAGATTCACTTTGTCAGATCCAGGAGGCAAGCTTCTTGTCGCTCTAGCATTTCCTTTCATTCATGTGTAGATGACTAAGGGCTGACCTAATTTGATTCTATTATTGTGGATCAGCAGAAGTTTATATCAACTTGGTGTGGCTGGTGCGTTCATTATTCAGCGGTGCTGCAGGATGTTGGACATGTCTCCCAGCACTTCAGCCCTCTCTCGGTAAGTGTTCTGGTGTTCCTGGTCGCTCTCCTGATGTGCAGTTTTTATTTTTATACCCTACGAGTACAGTAAATCATTATCCTGAAACTGGGGCTGCCCTGGTCTTTACCACAACATGTATTCATGTGCTTAAATTGTAGAAAGCATTGTGTAATGCAAGTTGTGGCTACGAAATTTGGTGGTAGACTAAACAAAGGAGTAACAAACCATAAATGCTGGGATCTAATGTCGAGTTGATGGCCCCGGTTTTGGTTCATCAGAATCACCCTTACACGACGTGTAATTATATACGAGTACAACAAAATGATCCGCACTAAAGTTCGTGGATCTATAGTTTGGACTGAGTAATAGTCATCTTGTCCAGTATTATATTATTAATTACCTTGGCAACTTACTTTGCATTCCAAAATTCATTTTCACGTTGAGAAATGCATTATATATATGTGAGAATATTCTAGAGAAGATGAGAATATATACCCTTTTGGGGCCCACGAGGGGAGAAGATTAGGGTGGAGTTGGGGGTCAGACTTGAAAGGGTGGTATCTGTTGAGAACGGAGGGGAAAACTGACAAGGAGGCGGTGAGGGTGGAGATTTTGGGTTTGGTTTGGGGAGAAGGGGTATTTTACATCGGAGAGAGAAGAAAACCACCGTGTCCAATTGTACGGTTCATCCCTTTAAACCTTACCTGGCGCGATTCAGTTGCATATAATAAATTGGCTAACACCAATTTCTGTCGCCATTCATTCAGTATTTATTAATATCCAACTCTATTTTCAGAACTTTTACTTCTCACAAAATCTTAAGATATTTGGTGATTCGGTTCCTGGCAAACTTTACCAGTAATATCCACGGTAATTCTACATATTTTCCCACTTATCAGCTTGTTTATAGGGATGTCACGTGGATATACGAGAAAATTGTATTTTGCACCGGGTCTATCCGCATGTTTTGGATGACAATGTAATTAGTATTTGAAAACACAAATTCGTAGAGCAACTCATCAATCAGTGTACCAAAGTAGTGTATACCCATCGTTGTCAGTTAAAAACTTCAAGATAAGTGCTCGGAATAATCCAAGTCTCCAGCTACCATGCATAAACACTTAAATCAGTCTTGACATTAAAAATAGTTCTGGTCTACAACTGCGCTTTCTTGGTCAGCAGCGTGCCTACGGACCACCATCTCTAGTACATCGTCTCGAGTCTATAAACTGTTTTCTAGTATGAAACTAGTGGAATTTGCCGCAAAATTTGTTTGAAATAGAGTTGTACGCCTCGTACAGCTATATTTCTTTTTCTAAAATTATATTTATGTTATGTATATATTTGTCATGTACATATGAGTTGATGTCAAACGTGGTTTTTGTGACATATGGTCTGTCACCGCTTTATGTCATGGTGTAACCTGGTGCCTAGTGCCTAGTGCCTAGACTTGTTGAGGCAGTGCTTAGGTATCTCTTCGCAGCAGGGAAAAGCCATGTATAAATGCAGAGTGGGGCGCAAATCTGGTAGAGAATGAACCAATCCGGTGAAGAACACCAAATACTTGCATGCGCCGCTGTCGGCCATGCTTGCAATCTGGAGGGAGGGAAATGGAAGAAAAGCAGAGGGAAAGAGGCCACTTTGGAGGGCAGATGCTGCCTACTTTGCCTGTATTCATCGATGTCCGTCGTTGCACGTGTAGCTCGGCAGCTGCGGGAGGAAGATGAGGGTGATGTTCGGATGAATAGAAAGAAACTATAGTACAGTTTCTTATAGGAGCCAAGTGGGCCTCTGTCTATCACAGCCATTGGATATAACTCATCACCGCAACCCTAATATATTTTCCTTCTCCTCCCATTTCCCGTGCCACCGCTCAAGCAAAAAAGGGCATCGAGCCACCTTGACAAGCTTCTCTGAGGAGCGCCAAGCCCCACTGCCTCCATGTGTCTCACCTTCGCTTGTCCCTACGAGCTCCGCCGAGTAGCGCCAAGCCTCACCGAACCCTGCAGAGGCGGCTAGCCTGCCTAGCTCGCCGACAAGTCGCAAATCGTGATGGAGACTCGCCGTTGAGCACGTAACAGCCATCCTCGCGACGTCTAGCATTGATTTTTAAGAACATTAATATTTGTAGTCATCAATATATATCATTATAATCTACATCTATTTATTGTGAATACTACTGATAATTTTTAGACCTTGATTGAGAGGAACGTGGTTCTTTTAGCCTGCTTAAGTGATTGGATTTTCTCTAACAGTTATTTCCTAAATGGAGCTGATTTTTTTTTGGATAGTTTGGAATATCCCACTATTCAAACATGCCAATGGTATCTTCTGTAGTCCTGTTTCTTCAAGTCCCAACACATCGTATCTGCTCCGTGAGTTTGTTTCGTGCGCATTATTTACTCTGTACTTCTATAATGCAAGAGGAAATTCTTTTCTAAGAATAACAAGAGCTCAAAATGTAATACAAGTAGGATCATACCCAAAGTCTGATACAAGTAGGGTGGTGATACTGCTGAATCTATACATGTCTATTCTCCACAAAGA
Source organism: Oryza coarctata (assembly GCA_030770085.1). Taxonomy (NCBI): domain Eukaryota; kingdom Viridiplantae; phylum Streptophyta; class Magnoliopsida; order Poales; family Poaceae; genus Oryza; species Oryza coarctata. The sequence continues at coordinate 17,232,187 of CM061471.1, forward strand.
AGCCAATCAAGGTTTGGACTTAGGAATCTCCTCAATTACCATCATTAAAAAGACAAGGTGGGCATAAGAAACACAAAAACTCAAGTCATGTATTAGGCCTATTTATCTAAAAAAAGTATCAGGCCTATTTATTTTTTCCCCTTCGGGACAAACCAAGACATTCCCACATCTATGCGAAGAGAAAAAAGTTTTTAAGTAAAAACTAAGGAAGAAAAGGCGCGTCACGCAACCCATCACCATATCCCGTGGGCCATCTCGCGAAAAATGGCTGCCGCCGGCGTTGACTCGGCTGTCTCCTGCTCCTCTCGCCATCTCATTGGCCGTTTCGTGGCCGTCCATCATGAACTCGATTGATCCCCCTTCGAGCCCGTACCAATTATTAACCGGTTTAACCTGTACGATGAATCACGCCGAAACAGTAGTAGTCCAGTACGCGATGCTGCGAAAACGGTCGATGACAATATAAATGGTCGAGTCGGCTCGCTGTCAAACGCGCGGGCGCGCCACTTGTAATTCGCGTCTCCTCTCGTCCGGCACAGGCGCGGACATAAAGTAGCGCCTCTATTCGTCCGTGCGGCGCGGCGCGGGAAGGGAAGGGAGAGCGAGATGGCGGCGGGCGCGTACTCGGTGAGCCCGGCGGTGCCGGAGTGGCTGAACAAGGGGGACAACGCGTGGCAGCTGACGGCGTCGACGCTGGTGGGGATCCAGTCCATGCCTGGGCTGGTGGTGCTGTACGGCAGCATAGTGAAGAAGAAGTGGGCTGTGAACTCGGCGTTCATGGCGCTCTACGCCTACGCGTCGTCGCTGCTGGTGTGGGTGCTGGTCGGGTTCCGCATGGCGTTCGGCGACCAGCTGCTGCCGTTCTGGGGCAAGGCCGGCATTGCGCTGACCCAGAGCTACCTCGTTGACCGGGCCACGCTGCCGGCCACCGCGCACGCCGCCATCTCGCGCACCGAGCCCTTCTACCCGGAGGCGACGCTGGTGCTGTTCCAGTTCGAGTTCGCCGCCATCACGCTGGTGCTACTCGCCGGCTCCGTCCTCGGCCGCATGAACATCAAGGCCTGGATGGCCTTCACCCCTCTCTGGCTCCTCCTCTCCTACACCGTCGGCGCCTTCAGCCTCTGGGGCGGCGGCTTCCTCTACCGCTGGGGCGTCATCGACTACTCCGGCGGCTACGTCATCCACCTCTCCTCCGGCATCGCCGGCTTCACAGCTGCCTACTGGGTACGTTCACCCTACATCATCTCTCTTTTTTTTTGTCCTCTACATCACGTCATTGTCGTAATCGTTACGTCACCCACCCCGGTTTTGATCCGGCGACTTCACTGTTCTGGCGTCTCGGGTTTGCTCAACGCGTGTTAGGTACTGGTACTATCCTGTACCATTTGTTTGACCCATCAATCTGGATTCCTCATGGGAATGCATCACACTCCATGACAAAATTCTCAATAGAATTTAGTAGTAGTACGTACAATGCCTAGACCTGAAATTACTACATGTTCAAACTTCAAAGTCACCTTGGAAGGAAATTAGAATAAAGGAAATCAATGCATCAGCTGGTTGTAGATTTTTTCCTACCCTTTGGGAAGTCACATGATACGTAGCATATTGCTGCTGATAGGCTGATAGCTGCACCAATAAAAGGGTTAACACCTTTAACCTCATGGAATGTGTGAACATTGGACCGCGTCCATTTGCTTCGGCTGGTGGGCGGCGGTGATGGCGGCCGCTGCCTGCCGTGCCCGGAAGACTTCGCGCGCTCCGTTTTTTTTTTCTTCTTCCGGTTGCTGTTGTGTTTGGGGTCGCAATCGTCTGTGCCACTTTGCAACAGCAAGTAGATACACGCGAGATTATTAAGAAGTGGTATGGTTTCACACCAGGAAATTCAGACTAGCGTCGCGGCCGGAAATTTAATATCTCCTCGTCGATAGTAACTGCACGCTAAAATATCTGGTGATATTGCTTCTCGTGTTGTCCAACTTGTGTGGCTCATGGTTTGGGTCAAGAATAGAGAAAACGGCAAGTTAAATGGACTTATTTCTGAGTTTCTTTTGTGATTGGACTAGCTGAATTTTGCAAGTACTGTACTAGCTAGCACGCTCGTAATAAGTTTTTTCCCTAATAATCCATCAATCCATCTAAGAATTACATATATTTGTTTTAAATTATTGAGCAAATTATTACTACATATTATCTACTTAATTATAAAGATAAATTATTTTTTAAAAAAATAAACTTAACAACACCAACAGGAACTGTTTTACCAATCAGTCTTAAAACACTTACACGTGTGGTTGATAGGTGGGGCCAAGGCTGAAGAGTGACCGGGAGCGCTTCTCCCCGAACAACATCCTGCTGATGATCGCCGGCGGCGGGCTGCTGTGGATGGGGTGGGCCGGGTTCAACGGCGGTGCGCCGTACGCTGCCAACATCGCGGCGACGGTGGCCGTGCTCAACACCAACGTCTGCGCCGCCACCAGCCTCCTCATGTGGACCTGCCTCGACGTCATCTTCTTCCGCAAGCCGTCCGTTATCGGCGCCGTGCAGGGCATGATGACCGGCCTCGTCTGCATCACCCCTGGCGCAGGTACATCACGAAAATCCCATACATACTTGCACTTTCTAAATTATACCCGTGGTTGTAAATTAATTAACCTGTCCTATTTGGAACATAGAAAATTAATGAGGACTGCTAGGCTACGTTTTCCCATCCAATGGACGGTGTACTTTATATGACGATGATGTCAGGCATCCCGCATAAAGGGCTAGTAGCCCATGTCCATGCTTGATGTACTTTATGATCGATCGCTGACGACACGCTGACCCCTTACGCTGTTCCTCGTCGTGATGCCGCACTGGTGCCATGACCGTAGCTAGCTAGCCTACATGTGTTGCTTGGCCCTCTTGCATTTTGTGCTAAAATCAGTGGGCCACATGGATGAGAGACACCTGTTTGAGACATGTGTCAGCATAACTACATATGGCTACGTACAGTGTATCATAGTTATGGATATATTCCTGATATAGGTAATTAGACATCAATAGATATTAGATATAAGTATTGATAGGTATTGTTATTAAATATGGAACCATTAGTTATCCATAACCGGTAGGTATGAGAGACACGAGATATTCCATATGTATCAGGTGGTACCACGGGTATCGGGTATAAGGCATTTTACCTCGTCTACATCAGCTAACTAGACCTTTAATTTCTAGCTCTTATGGTATAAGAGCGAGCATATAATCAGGCTTTAAAAATTATAACATTAGATTTATATTTACACAGAGGAGGGGAGTAAGAAAAAGCGAATGATACGTGTCAATGTAAGTATATATTTATATATAATTATTGTATAGGAATGATGTAGAAACTTTTAAAGTTATTAATTTGCTATTAAACTTTCTCTAAGACTAAGTTTGGACGGTAAGAAAAAGAAAAAAAACCTCTTATTTTTCATACGCATGTTTTTCAAACAGTTAAATAATATGTTTTTTTATAAAATTGCTATAAAATTTAATCTATTCTAAAATTTAAAATAATTAATTGTATGATAACTCATTTAGTTTTACATCAATTTTTATTCCTCACTTGTCTCCTTTATTTAAACACACCCTAATATTACACATGTGTACAAGCTCTAGTGCATAAAAAGACGCACCGGAGAAGTGGCAGAGCAAGTCTCACGTGGGGCCTTTGGCCAGCTTGGCCGTGCTGTCCAACCAATTTAACCACGCTTGGTACGTCATGGCTGGCCCGCCGTCGTATGCACCTGAATAGATAAATCGTGGGAAATAACTGTTCTTCGCTCATAACCTATCGTGGGATAGAAATATTGAAATGATTTAATATTTTTATCCGTGGCAAACTCAAAAAAGAAAATCGTATGTTCTTTGGTTTGGTTTGCAATTGGTGCCCTGCGTTGCGCTGCTCTTATTTTCCCAACTGGCAGTAAGGTTCTATTTGCAATTTTGCGTGCACAGGGCTGGTGGAGACTTGGGCAGCTGTGGTCATGGGCATCTTCGCCGGCAGCGTGCCGTGGTTCACCATGATGATCCTGCACAAGAAGTCGGCGCTGCTGATGAAGGTTGACGACACCCTCGCCGTGTTCCACACCCACGCCGTGGCGGGGCTCCTCGGCGGCATCCTCACGGGCCTCCTGGCCACCCCGGAGCTCTTTTCCCTCGAGTCCTCGGTGCCGGGCTTACGCGGCGCGTTCTACGGCGGCGGCATCAAGCAGATCGGCAAGCAACTCGCCGGCGCGGCGTTCGTGATCGCGTGGAACCTCGTGGTCACCACGGCCATCCTGCTCGGCATCGGGTTGTTCATCCCGCTGCGGATGCCAGACGAGCAGCTCATGATCGGCGACGACGCGGCGCACGGGGAGGAGGCCTACGCGCTGTGGGGCGACGGCGAGAAGTTCGACGCGACGCGGCACGACCTATCTAGGGGCGGCGGCTGCGAGAGGGAGGGCCCCGCCGGCGAGCGGCTCTCCGGCCTAGGCGCCAGGGGCGTCACCATCCAGCTCTAGGCGAGCCACGCCACGCCGCGGCGCTAGGTCATTAATTACACGCGCGTTTGTACTGTTTGGACGTGCCGGTGTTTAGGAGTAGCGAACCCTATGATTGACTGCAAAGTGAAGGCGAGAACGTGAGAGACCACTATAGTACATAAGGATGCTCTAATGATGTGATCCGAGTTCATTTTTTCAACCCAGATAAAGGCCGACATGCCTATTAATTTTTCAGCCTCGCTTATGCTTACGCTTAGTTAAAATTTAAATTTTAAAATTTATTTTTTAAAGTTGATTTTATGAATTTTTTATTATAGTTTGTTGTACATTATTTGCTCTTGAATCTCTAATGACATGTATATAAAAAAATTTTAAAAAATATTTTTTATTGTTAATAAGAGGTATTGATAAGTTTTTTTTAACAAACTACCAAGCCACCAATTTTATTTAACAGAGCCGGAGTAAAATTATGTGCAGTACGAGTAAACTAAAATTATGCAAACATATATAACTACCCTAGTGACATGGGCTGATGTCTAGGGTAGCCAGGCCACAAGCCTCCTAGTCCCTCTCCTGTCCTGCAAGGGGTCTAGGTTTTGCACTCTTTGATTTTTGTGGCGAGGTCGATGAAGGTCTTTTGATTCCTTTCATTTCATATCTCTCAAAAACCATAGGAGACTTAGCATGTGTTTGGTTCAGGATTAGGTGGGATGAGATGATTCTATCCTTGAATTTAAAGATGGGATGATCCCACTCACCTATTTCGTTTATATGAGAAGATGATCTTATTTTTTCATTGATAGAAGGGATGATGAATTGATATGATGGACGAGGTTTAAAACCACCGCCAATCCACATTTGGTCCTGACACCATGCTAGAGCCTAACGATGAGTAGCTAGTGGGTGAAGTGATGACGACCGAATGATAGGTGAAGAAATTGAGTAGCTGACGGAGAAGCTTTACGGTGACTGAATGGTGGTGGAAGCCTGTAGTGGAGATTGTTTGGTGAGTAAAGGAGTCGACGGTGACCTACTAGCGAGCAGGAGTGACAATATCTGATAGGTGGAGGAGGCGAGCAGCTAATGGATGAATTCAACGGTGACTGGCTGGCGAGCAGAGGAGTGACAGAATATGATAGGTGGAGGAGGCGAGCAGCTGATGGAGGAGCTCAACGGTGACCAGATAGTGGTAGAAGCCCACGACGACAAGCGGGTGATACACGGATGATTTAACAGCAATCGACTAACGAACAGACAAAGGAGGAGCGACAACGGATAAACAAGCAAAGAAGAAGCAGCAAGCAATGACGGACAAACGGAAGAAATAGTGACACGGCTTACACCGTGAGCCTAAGAATCTTAGGTGGGTCGAGCTGATCACTCAATTTTGACGGATGGCTTGACTCAGATCTAATGAAACTATTTCTCTAAGGACCATTCTATCCCACCGATCTACAAACCGAACACCTTGAAACATGTAACGATCCAACCCGACTCATTCTATAGCTCAAACCAAACACGTGCTTAGAAGACAGTGTTAGCTGCGAACAGCTTGTTTTGGCGTTCCCTCGTGTTGGCGATCGCCTCCTACCACTCTTGTACTGTCACGGTGGCTAGCATGTGGACCGTACGGATAAGCATAAGCACGATGGTGCTTTTCGAATCTATCAGGTCGTACTAGCTACGTGCAACCGTTCTCTGATTAACTAGTACGCGACGTGTTCGATGTTGCAATAACAAAGATGCATGCTGTATTAATAACACAACAACCCAAGCGACTTGTTTTTATTGGATAAAAGCTACAAGTTGTCATATGGTGCTAGCTCTGCAAACACGCTAGTCACACGGGCGTCAAAATGCAGGGAGCTCGCGTCTTAGAAGACGGCCGTGAGCTCGGCTTCTCCCAGCACATGCCCCTCGATGGCCTCCATCAGCTTGTCCTTGGTCACCTGCAGGCAACCAACCACAGTCAATTAATCCTTGAAGATGATTCGATCTGCTGTGCAAATGACTTGTTGACTTGCCTTGTTGCCGAGGTGCACCTCGTCGTCGAGGGCGTAGAGCTTGAACTGGATGCGGTGGCCGCGGGAGGGAGGGATGGGGCCGCGCCAGCCGTGCTGCTTCCAGTCGTTGACGCCCTCCTGGATGCCGCCGTACTCGCGGCCGGCGGCGCCCTCCTTGCCGGAGAAGCCCTCGGGGAGGCCCTTGACGGAGAGCGGGATGTTGGCGACGATCCAGTGCGTCCACGGCACGATGGGGCCGTCCGGGTCGGGCGCGTCGATGTCTTGCGCCACCAGCGCCAGCGACCGCGTCCCGTCGGGCACGCCGTACCACTCCAGCGGCGGCGAGATGTCCTTCTTCGCGCCCTGCCCCTCCAGCGTGTAGTGCCGCGGCAGCCGCCCGTCGTGCGCCGCGATCGGGTGCGACACCAGCCTCAGGCTCTCCTGCGCCATCGCCGCGCACTCTTGTCTCTCTGAACCTGCCCTGCTTCCCTCCTCTCGCGCGCTTGACGAACGCCTTAGGCCTCTGCCTCTCGCTTGCGTGAGTGAGTTGGTGAGTTGTTTCTGGTTGCGGCGAGAATGGATGGCGATGCCGACGAGTGCCGCCGCGTTGCGCGGCGCGGGTTTAACAAACGGGGGAGATTCGAGCGGCGTGGCGCGGCGGACGCGTGGCGACGGTGGTGGAGGGGGTACGTGGAGGTCGGCGCCGGAGTCGTCCCGCGTTTTCCAGAGAGGGGAAACGGCTTCCCTGTTCCGGATTTGCTGTTCCCTTCCCCTTTTTTCCCTTCCAGGTGTCACTACGTGATTGGTACTGGGGTTTCCGGTCGGCCTCAACACCTGCGTGCTCCGTCTCATGCAAACGGCGTTACATCTCCGTTTATTTTTCGTCGATACGAAGCTCCCTAGTATCTCTCATCGAGCCTCGTGCTGCCTTCGCGTTGCCGCCGGATTTAGCCCCTTGCTGCCGAGCACATGCGCCGCCTAAGAGCAGGTTGAGCCCGTCAAGCAGCTTGAGCCCTGCGGCACTGGTGGACCTTGTGGGAAATCATGTTACAGCCGCATCATGCTCAAATCTTGGAGCTTGCAGGTACCTGCTGTCATTGGGTCTCCACCTGCTACGATTGAAAGGTTTCCATCCCTATGATCTGTCGTGGTTTTGCTCTAGAGATCTGTTAGCTGAATTACAACCTTAGAATGATATTTCGTAACTTAATATTGCAAAATATTTTATAGCCCAGAGATAATATTTACACGTGAAGAAAAAGAAATCATGATGTTATTTGGCGATGATGCTGGTGTTTACAAGAGAATTGTACATAATAGAGATGAAAACACGTATAGGGAGATATAACGCCATAATTCTCTTTCTCGCCATTGTTTCTATTATTTTGCCTTATGTTGCGTTAGAGAACACTTAATGGGAGTAGATATTTCATTGGTTTTTTAAGTATGTTTTTTAACAGTGTATTTTTATAAAAATTTTATATATAAAAGTTTCTCATCTTAAAATAATTTTCAATTTTTACAATAATTAATTCTTTTATTTATAATATTAAATAGCTATAATAAATATTAGACAATCCTTCATCTTCTATCTTTCGTCACTTTCAAACATGTCATTGGCATAAATCACGTTGTTCCCAGTTAATTTCTACTACTACACGGGAGTAGAAGACGTGCCGTTTGCATGAGACGGAGCACGCAGGGTGTTGGGGCCCACCAGAAATCCTACCAATCACGTTGTAACACCTGGAAGGAACACAGAAGGGAACAACAAATTCGGAACAGGGAAGCCGCATCCCGGGGAAAGGCGGGGTCGGCCGCGTGTAGAAGTTTCGAGAGCCTTGCTGTTTCAAGTTTATCGATAAGCACTTGTTAATCGTCGCGGTTTTCCTCTCTACTTGCTCTGTCCAGATGTCTCGGAGGCGCGCATTTTCGGCCGGAGGAAAGAGAAGCGAATTTGGATTTCTCCAAGGCCTTACCCCGTTCGGATTATAGATAGGCTTAGGCCGTGACAAAATTCCTTTGTCTGGAAAAAGGCCGTCAGAGAAGCCTGTGTACTGTAAGGTCTACTTGGATCGTCTTAACCTATCGAATTTTTATCTATATTTTTATTAAAATATTTAATATATATATATATATATTTGTTTGAAAAATTTATAGATCTAATGACTTTTGAGATTTTTTAAAAATGGCCGAGGTGGTCTCTTTATCATTCTAACAGATAAGATTTTTTTCATAGCAAGAGATGACTATAAAATGTACAGCAAAACGTGAGAGAAAGTAGACAGGCTACTATTTTTATATATAGACGTCTCTCTGTTTGTATATTTTTTTTATCGATAGGAGATCACCTGTAAAATTATCATGCCTATATATATATAGGAGTAGAGAGGGCTTGATAATTTTATAGCCCGTCCCCTGTTAGGATGATTTTTGGGCTACTTGCTATAAGACTATTCCTAACCATATAAAAATCTAGTTTAATAAAAAAAAAAGAGATAGTTAAGGGGAGATGAATGGAAGCGACGAAGCCCTAGATTTCTATGAAGGCATATACCTCTTATAATATTTATTCTTATGGATGAAAGAGAATAGTTGTGTAGTATTGTTCTAGATTAGTAAATAGTTTCATCTCAAATATTGTCTCGTTCGTAATGTTTTAAGAGATATTAGTGTTGAAATATCAAATAAACAGTAATAGATGTGATGATTACTTTCTTAGTTGAACTGAATAAATATATCAAATAAAGTAATAATTTAGTTATATCACGATCAAGTAAATATTAGGTATAATCTATGGTATATATCTGTTAAACTTGGTTAAAATGAAGTAGGGAATGTTAGTTTCGTTCATAATATTTAAATACATAATAGTTAAGGGACATGCTTAGCTCTTTCTAGCTTACAGTAACTCCGTCACCACACATATATGAGCCGTTTGCTTCAACTCTTGTACAGTAGACCTGTGCTAATCGTGGCATCCTAGCCGACCATCTCACTAACTCTCAAGAGCACATGCGAGCGTAGGAAAGAAGGATAAAGAGAGATAGAGGTCAAGTCCCAACCTAGTAGTGCTTTATATCAGTTGTAATTACTATTTATACTACTTTATATTCATCGTTTTAGTTCTACGTATCTACATCATTTATTATATGTTAATACCATGTCGATTTCTCTCTTTATTGTGTAAGCATAACTGCCAATAGTATATAATAACTAATTTTTGATGCTTTCACTCCTTACTATACGTGCATGACTACCAAGTCACAATTAACACTGAGTTATACCAGCCAAGTTTTGGTGTGTGATTGTCATATTGCTCTCAACACAATTTGACAATCAATTTTTAGCATGTTAATGTCACGTCGTATTCAAAGAATTTTTATAGGCAGGATATTTTTCATGTGTAAATGTCATGCCATTATCAATACTTTCAGTCATGTCTTTCATAACAAGCACAACCCACACTATATAAAACCTCATATGCATGATAAACATCAAGTTTGTTGTTTGCTAATACTCTTACAAATCCCATACCACCCGTTTGCTCTATACCCTATAGCATCAAATATCAATGTCTGCCAAACACGCTTATACTGAGAAACCGGACTAGAGAAGTGATTCTTTAGTTTGGCTAATTCTATCTTGGTGTGACTATCCATTTTGTATATATGGTAATCGATACTAGCTTATGACATTTTGAGACTCTAACACTCGTTAGATAATTTTCTTTCAATGTTCAAACTATTATCATGAGGTATGAAATGTATGCCTCTATTTTTTAAATTATTTATTATCATAACATTTTTTTTAAACTAATATTTTCTTCGCTAGATCCACAGAAGGATATATAACTTTATTCAAAGAGTTGATATAGAAAATCCAATATTTTAGCACAACCGATGATTCTCTGAGGACCATTCATTTTTCTCATTAGAATTAAACTAACAGCACATGAGAAATAAAAGAGTATGAATGACGTCTACGAGTTGAATGGTTAGACTGAGGTTTTAACCTCTTGTACTACCTCCATATCGAGAGTATACTAAATGTGCTTATAGTGATTATTGTTAGGTAGTGAGGTTAATAAGTGATAATACTTTTGTAGAAGGTATTTTGCTTGTCTAAATATTCTTGATGATAATTTTGTTGTAAGTTTGCTATATATATCTCTCTAATTTTCTCTAATTTTATTATCACCTTGACTACAAATAGCTATATATGTAATTTTTATAGGAAACATAAAAAAATGTACGAATTGAAATAATGGATGGACATTCAAAAATTACTATATAACCTATAAAGATCATACAACCTAAAATAATTAAATAATATATACAAACTAAAGTGCAGTATGAGCAAATAGTCCTTTTCTAGTATCGGATGACTACAAGTGTATAATAGATGATGATCTTTATAAGTTATAAATATTTGTATGTAACGTATTATACGTTGTATTATTTATATTGCGTCTATATTTTATTAGTAACATATAAAATTATTAGTAATCGTGTAATATTTTTATCATTATTATCTAAATAATATTCACGTGTAAAACTATAATCGTCTAGATCTCTCATTAATAGTGTAATGATTTTTTAATATTAACACTGAGTTTCTTGCATGATTCAGACATCACAATTATATTTTCTACATACTCCCAAATTTTTTACAATTAAATCTCTAAATAAAAATAGATTTATTTAAAATCTCTTTTTTTATATCTGCATGGTAGGGACAAAAATACTCTATCAAGAGACGGCAAGGGGATGCTCGTAAAATTGCCATGCCCAAGAGGAGAGGCCTCATAATTTTGCAGTCAACTCCCTATGCTGCAAAGGAATTGGCTGAAAAACGATAGTCCCACTTCTCTTGCTACATATTCTGTCATGACATTTTACAGGCAACGTCTTACAAAAAAAATGTTCTCAATTAGGGTAGTAAGGGAGCCGTAAATTTTTCAATCCCTACTGACCTACGTTAATAGGAGTCAACATAAATTTATTACATTTGATTTCACGCCCTCTTAGCAGCATTTAAAAAAACCTTCTATAGAGCGTTGAGGGTATATCTGTAAATTTTTCAAACAAAATATATTTTTCACATATTTTAAAAAAAATATATAAATAAATAACGTATGTAGATGGGCCGTTTTTTAGTTTAAATTGACATCTTGATATTTATCCCATTAATTTTTCCCCGGACATATCAGCCCATCAATGACTCTGGACCGCGATATTTGTCTTTATTTGCGGCCTATATATGTGAATGGTCTGAAATTTCGGACAATCCAAAAGAGGGCTAACTGAACCAAGCTGGAGTCGGCCCGGCTAAGACAATGCGACGGTAGGGCCGTAGGGCTAAGCTCTGGGCCTATGGCTAGGTTGCATTATGGGAGTACTTTCGAGCTCACAGATTGGCTCCTCTGTTTCTCTGCACGACACTGTGACACTATCTGCACGCCACAGGATCAAACAGTGATTCTATCGTTAGACGATTCATCCATGAATATATCATTCGACGGTCACTACTTCAGCTTTGAATCGCCCCGCTCGGGCTTCGCTATATGTACTCTTGTGGACACTGTGCGTGTGTAGCGGAAACCTCAATCCCCTTTCGCGTTCACAGTTAACAGTGACACCCTATATTTTCAGAAACACGGCAAAACGATGCAGTCGTGCAACAGTCCAGGGCCTCTCCGCTTTCGGCGGTTCGGCCCCCGCCGCAATACATTTCCGTGAGCTGATAACAGCGATAGATCAATGAACCGTACATGCGAGCCACCACCACCTGGCCACCACCACCTGACCACCACCACCACCACAACCTCCTCCCCTCCTCGAGCCTCGATCGATGAACCGCACGCGATCCGTCGGATCGATGCACAATGTACCTACCAACACCATCGTGCAACAGTGGTCACACGAAACTGAAGCTTGCTTTAGCATCAGACTCGCACTCGCCAACCACAAGTAGCCCAAGTAGTCTTCCTCTTTTTTCGAGATGTTATAGTACGTTACCGTGCATGCATCTCCCATCGTTTCTGCTGGACAGCTGAATGTGGGCACTGGGCACCGCACGTCTTGTGTCTACTCGCCATCATCAGCTGCAAGAATATCGATCGATCCGAGATTTATATGATTCATCGTCCATCCAATCACTTGACAACGTACTCCGTTTCTAATTTGCACGGCGTGGAAAATGTTGTCACTGATATGATCATGCTTAGCTAGGTATGTAGCCAACAGCTACTGGCAAGTACGAGAACAGCGAGTAGAATGTAGCCATGACGGAACTGTACGAGAGGATGAGTGGGATCAGGGGACTCGTAGTGCGATACTGGTGAAGAAGATATGGCTCTTTTGCAGTTTTTGTCCGATTGGATGGCCTGCTTTTCCGCACTTTGGCAGATGCAAGTATGCAACCTGGGCGGGGCAACGCCATATGCGCCTTTACCCAAGCACCGTGCTTTATCTGATAGCTCAGGTCAACATAATGTACACTACTAGGTGTAACAACACTGCACTGCATTCCGCCCACAGCTAAGCTAGGTCGCACTTTGGCAGATTCAAGTATGCAACCTGGGCGGGGCAACGCCATATGCGCCTTTACCCAAGCACCGTGCCTTATCTGATAGCTCAGGTCAACATAATGTACACTACTAGGTGTAACAACACTGCACTGCACTGCACTAGACGTAAGCCCAACAAAGGTAGAAAGACAGAAGGTGATAGAAAAGCACAGAAAGTAGCCTGGCCTTCGTCTCCTTCCTTCAGGATATTTTTCAGAAATGATGATAGATAATGGTAGTGATCAGACACGGCTTTCCGGCTTTAATTCAGTCATGGCCCTTTTTTGAAGCTGCTAGCTATCTGTTGCTTTGCTTTGTGCCGTTGTGTGTGTAGCGGTCATTGTTACGCGTTAATAATTTATTGTTAGCAAAAGGAGCATGATATATTAGATTGGGAATTAAAGGTTGGCGTGTGGTATGTATGTGTGATCGACCACTCAAGCCGGCCGGGGTCCATGGAGCAGTAAGCTTTTCAGGTCTCAGCCTTATCTCGATCAATGGAGCTCAAAGCGGGCTGTGACTTATGACCGCGAGCGTTGCTGCCTTTGATCTCGCGGTCGAGCCGAGAGATCAGGGTGGATTGCACGTAACGTCGCACGGCATGTGTCCATGTGTGTTGTTGGCTTCCGTGTCTCCGCGGCTAGGCATAGGGCACATCAGAACAGAGCCGCCAAACGGAACAGACTACTAGTCTTTTCTCCTTTTCTTTTTCGTTGTGATCTTTCAAGGAAAAAAAACTACTACTCTGTTTTAATTTTATGACATAATTTACTTTTAAACATATATATATATGTGACTATTTGTCTTATTTTAATATTATATATAAATATAAAAAATATTAGTCACTTTTAAAATATCTTTATAATAAAATAAAATAAGTTGATAATTATATAATTTTTTAATAAGTCGAATGATTAAATGTTTATTTAAAAGTCAAAAGATATCCACCGAATGAGGTGCTACTGTTCTTTTTTTTAAAAAAAAGTAGTCTAAACTTTTCACTTTTTTACGTGTTTTACTAATATTATGTTATTGCTATGAACCGAGCTTAGCTTAGCTAGTATCTTATTGAAATGGCTTATCTGGATATAATTAATATGTATTTTTATTTATAGTTAATTATTATTTTTATAGTAGGTGACCTAATCGTCAATAGCAAAGTGACTATGGCAACTTTTTAAATATATAAGTCTTTGATAATGTTAATATGATATGATGTACATTTGAGTGTATGCGGTATATATAAACACAGTGTAAAAACATGTACGCCTTCACGTGTGATTACTTACTTGACCAGATGGTATAGACAGGAAGGCATGCACTATTGTCTAGCTTGATTTTATTAGCATTTGGCTCAACTTCCGGTTGTAAAAAAAGATGATCATGTCAACTCATGTGTCCACTTGTACCTGCAGTTGTTACGCACATGGCATGAAGACATGCACACTCAAATCAGACATACCTGCGTGGAAAGTCGTCTACCGGATGCAAATAATATATGGAGCAGTACACACCAACTTATGTACACAAACAATTTGAATATTCAGATGAGTATGTGGCTCAATCCAACGCCGCATGGCGACTTGCGAGACAATAATATTCCTACAAGCCAGCAACGTGCCAACGACATCGCACGGTCAACAGCTAGGGACCAAATCTTTCCCGGTCGACGCAAAAAGGAGCGCGCGGAGCCGGCCGCGTGCGCCAGTCGGCCGAGCCCGAAAACGATCGGATCGGTTCGAAGCCGGCCGAGCCGGACGCATCCGTTCGAGGCTAGCTTGTCTTCGACTGCGCGCCTGTACCAACCTTAAAAGGGACGGCCCTGCCGCTTTGAATTTTTTCAAAATCCACACGACACCCATCGCATTTCGCACTCCAGTACACCACCCTCCCCTCTGGCGATCGCTGCCTGCCTGGCTCTCGCCTCTCGACGCTCGCGCGCGCGTCGCTCGCCACACCACACCACACGCCACCACCGCGCGGGCGGCGCCACTTGCGCGCACGCAGAAGCGCCGAAGCTTCTTCACCTCCACCGCGCGCGCTCGCGATCGAGCGCGACGGCTAACTGCCACCACCACACGCCGGCGTGGAGTGGTCAATCCCATGTGTCTCCACCACCACGTATAGCGTGGAGCTAGCTCTGTACTGGCCGTGGGAGCAATGGCCGCGCAGGAGGGCGCCGCGGGGACGAACCAGGTGATGCGGTGGCGGTACGGGGACGTCGACGACAGCAACTTCGCGGTGCACGGCCGCGCCGTGTACCTGCTGGTCGGGCTGCTCGTCGCCGTCGTGGTGTTCGTCACCCTCTGCCTCTACCTCCGGTGGGCCTGCCACCGGTACACGCCCGACCCGGAGGCCTCATCTTCGTCGTCGTCGGCAGGGGCGGCGGGTGCCGCTCCGGCGCCGATGCCCGGGCTCGACGCCGAGGCGATCGGGGGGCTGCCGGTGACGCTGTACCGCCCGCGCGACTCCTTGACGCCTTCCGCCGGGAAGGGCGGCGGCGGCGAGGACGACCAGGCGGCGCAGTGCTCCATATGCATCAGCGCGCTGGTCGCCGGCGAGAAGGTGAAGGCCCTCCCGCCGTGCGGCCACTGCTTCCACCCGGACTGCGTCGACGCCTGGCTCCGCTCCCAGCCCAGCTGCCCGCTCTGCCGGAGCCTCCTCCTCGCCGCCGCCGCCGCCAAACCCGACGTCAACGGAGGCGACGACGACTCCGCCGTGTGAAATGCAACCAGCTGCAAACGCCAAAGCTGCTCCGACTCCGATCCATCACCGCTACTGACGAAGCGGCCCCACCTGTAAGATGGCCGCCACTTAACTATCATCACACCACTTGCGGCTGCGTAATGTAGATCACTTCAGAAAGATCTCGCGATCGGTTCGAGTGGGTCGCAATTAAAAAAACGCCCGGTTCAACAGCGCGCGGTGCCTAACTACCAATGCGGCACGCCGAGGTGTGCCCTGTCGTGTGGAGGTCGCCGGAAATGGAGCCCTCCCCATCGTTGTTTAGTCTCCGGCGATCACTTTCCTAGCTTTCTGTTCAAGTCTCCAGGGGAATTTGGAGTGCTGTAGGCTGTACATACCTTTTCAGTATTTAAAACGAGAGAAGAAACGCAATGTATGCGGTGGTCGTTCAGGTGGAATCTCTGTAGCTTAATTAACAGCCCTACTGCACTAAGCCAACTGACACGAACACGCAAACTCACATTTTGTTGTACATACTATAATCTACTATCCTGATTGCATATATACTCGTAGCAACAGGGAATTCGCTGCAGGGCAGTAAAGTATTAGGGGCTGGATCGTTGGATTTATCCCGAACAGTGGCACCACGGCTGAGCTGACACTACATAATATTATTTTAAGTGAAACTTGATTTGTTCTCACGCATGCACTCCTGATGTCGTCCACCATCGGCGTTTCGATCCAACCGGGGGGGCCGGGGGGGGGGGGGGGGGCGGACATTCGCACTGATCCTGAAGATCATGGACGCAGTAGCAGCAGCTTGCAAGCTAGCTAGCAACAAAGTCGATCGAAGATATTCTCCTGCCAAAAAGTGGTCGATCAACATAAAAAAAATAAACAGGTGCTGTACTGCTGTATCCTTTTTTCTGTTCCATAGTGCCGAAGTTCAGTTTTAAATTCAGTTTAAAGGGGAGACAGGACAGGATTGGGGTTATCTCTAATGAAATCATCATCAGCTCGGTGGACTCCCAGGTGCAACAATGTTTAGCCACTGGCCCAGTGCTTTTGATCATTTTGATGGACCAGGGCAACAGGTAGCTGACGCTGATGACCCGCGCCCGTCTTTTCCGCGAGCAAGAGGTGGCTTCAGTTCGTAAGCGGGGTTGTTGATTGCAAACTTGGGCTATTGGAGACATGGGCCCGGAAGATCGGGCGACTCCCTCGCCCATTCGCCATGTTCCTGCATGGTCTTTTGCTGGCGCCATGCCCACAATTATAGCCCAATCTATTGGATGGAGCGGCGAAAGCTGAGCTGCCGTCTTTGCTGAACAGGACATGCGTTGTATGAAACGAAATTGTGCTGTTTCGAACTTTCGATAGCCGGCGCCGCTGATTTTATGAGTTTGTTTTTGAGTAAATTATGTTAAATATAGAAGTATGTAAGAGAATTGCCGTTGGTTACATTTATAACATTTGATGTATACGATCCTCTATGCATATATGTGTGGTCAGGTCATCTAGCGCCAATTATATTAACATAGTATTAGAGTCAGCATTTTTTCTCTAAATCAATATTAATATCATATTTTACCTTCACCTTTGCCTCTAGTTCCAGCCTCTCCTCTGCTACTATCTTTGCCCCTATATCATTTTATCATGTCGTCACAATCCGATTCAACAAAACAAACTATATATTATGGTGCGCCTAGCTTCTTCCGTATCTACGGAGTGCAAATCTTATGGGCTTCATTGATGGATCCGCGACCGCGCCTTCCCAGCAAATTCCTTCATCGACTACTGATGGTGCTAAGCTCATGTCTAATCCAGAATATTACTTGTGGTATTATAAAAATCAATAACTACTAAGTGTTCTTCTCTTGTCGATGACTGAAGGCATCCTTTAGGATGTGGTATTTGTCGCCATATCTAAAGAAGCCTGGGACAATCTTCGGCGCATGTTCACCTCCGCCACACGTGCACACATTGTCCAAGTGCGTGTCACCCTTGCTACAAACAAGAAGCGCGACCTCTCTGCTACCGATTACTTCCACAAGATCAAGAGTTTAGCATTCGAGTTGGCTGCGGCTGATGCTTCTCTTCGTGATAACGAGATCATTGTCTATTTCCTAACGGGTCTTCCTCCAAATTATGATCCGTTCGTTACATCTATGACGATAAAGAGTGAGCCATTCACGCTCGACGACGTCTACTCATATCTGCTAGCATTTGATGCACACCAACTACAATACCAGATAGAGACTCGCCTCAACATCGGCGCGTCAGCCAACTTCATCGGTCGAGGTGGGCAGCAGCGGGGCCGTGGCGGTCCTTCGTCCTAGGGACATGGACACGGTGTCCCTCCCTATCAGATCTGCGGTCGTACAGGTCACACTGCCATCAAATATTGACATCGTATGGATGAGTCTTACCAGGAGGAACAACCCTATGCTGCAGTGGCTACTACTTCATCCTATAAGGTCGACACCAACTGGTATATCGATATGGGGGCTACCGATACATAACCAGTGATCTGGATCGCCTAGCCTTGCGTGAACAATACCATGGTGGCGAAATGGTTCAAGTTGGCAACAGGGCAGGTTTGTAAATTATGCATATTGGTTCTTGTTCTCTTAATGCCGCTATACGTTCTCTTGACTTACATAACGTTCTCCACGTCCCTGATATTTCTAAACACCTACTTTTAGTTCATAAACTATCACGTGATAATAATATATTTGTTTAATTTCATCCCTATCATTTTCTTATAAAAGACCAAACAACGAAACAAGTGCTCCTAGAAGGAAAGTGTGAATCCCGCCTCTATTCCATAAAGTCGTCCAATGTTGAATTCTTCAAATAAGCACTTGTCAGTGTCAAGACATCCACAGATCAGTGGCATGCTCGTCTTGGTCACCTCTATACCCCAGTCGTGTGGTCTATTTTGAGTTTAAATAATCTCCCATATATCAAGGAGTCGAGTTTCTCAGTTTATCATGCCTATCAATTAGGCAAGAGTCATCAACTCCTCTATACTCATGCCATTCATCATTCTACATCGTCTCTTGAACTTATTTTTTCAGATGTGTGGGGCCCTATCCCCAAGTCTGTTAGTGGATATAAATACTACATAAGCTTTATCGATGATTTTAGTAAATTTACGTGGATATATTTGATGCATGACCGCACTGTGGCTCAATGTATTTTTTTTTGTAATTTCAAGCACACGTAGAAAGTTTCCTTGATACTAAAATTAAATGTATCCAATCCGATTGAGGTGGGGAGTACCAAAAACTTCATACTCAATTTTTCCGATCCCTTGGCATAGCCATCGTGTTTCTTGCTCACATACTCACCAACAAAATGAATCAGCTGAATGCAAGCATCGTCATATAGTTAAAACTAGTCTTGCTCTACTAGCTCATGCCTCTATACCGATTAAATTTTGGGACGATGCCTTTCTCACAACTACTTATGTCATCAATAGATTGTCCACTCGAGTCCTTGATAATCTGTGCCCTCTAGAACGCCTACTCAAAACTCCACGGAATTATTCCCTGCTCCGTATATTTGGTTGCGCATGTTGGCCCAAATTGCGACCCTATAACCAGCACAAACTTTCTTTTCGATCCAATGTCTATATGTTTTTGGAATATAGTGGTCTTCACAAGGGATACAAATGTCTCGATATGGATTCCGGATGCGTGTATGTGTCCCGTGACATTATATTTGATAAAATAATTTTTTCTTTCTCCACTTATTCTTCATCCAACGTTGCACCTAATCAGGACAGTGGTAGTTTTAATTTGAACAATTACGATATCCATATGTTTCCTGGTAACCCTGTGAATGCAGCCCCTCAGCATGCAGCAGATCTCGGGAGGCCTACAACCTCATCAGGATTAGCACCGACATTCTCTACGCCCGCTTCTTTACCCGAGACAGGCCCTCTGCATACAACGCCTGACGTTGACCTGCCTGCATCGGAGTCTCCGCCTGTCTCTCCCGTGTCTCCTATGGCAAGCACAGAGGCTACGGCTGGGCTGTCATCTGCTGGCCCATCATCACTAGTATCGTGGCAAACTTTATCGCCGAGCGTCCGGCCTGAGGTCGTGCACCACTCAGAGGTTCTTGCACCGGATCCTCCTGCCCACAAGTACGGGACGCGCTTAAGCCATAACACCAAGAAGCCCAAGGTTCGTACTGACGGCACGGTTACTTATTATGCCATACGGACTTCAGATGCATAGGCTACATCACATGTTACTGCTATGGCACACCTCCTTTGGAGGTCAGCAATAAATGATAAATTTCAAGCCCTTGTAAAGAACAAGACTTGACATCTGGGTTCTCCATGTGCCGGCCTTAATGTCATTGATTGCAAGTAGATTTTTAAACTGAAGCATAAAGCTGATGGCTTCGTTGATTGCTATAAAGTACGATTGGTCGCTAGGAGGTTAAAACAGCAGTAAGAAATTGATTATGATGATACATTCAGCCTGGTAGTGAAACCTACCACTATTCAAGTCTTATTGTCTCTTGCAGTCTCTTGTTGTTGGTTTTTTTTGATAGATTGATATTCAAAATATATTATTACATGGCCATCTTCGAGAGGACGTCTATATAAAATAGCCACATGATATTGTTGACTCAACTCATTCTACTTATCTTTGCAAGTTGGACAAGTCATTATATGGTCTCACACAGACCTCACGTGCCTATTTTTCTCGTCTTAGTAACAAACTATTACAACTAGAGTTTTAGGCTTCTAAGGTTGATGTTTCTCTTTTCAAGTTTAACAAAGGTGGTATTTAGATGTATATTCTTATCTATGTGGATAATATTATTATTATGAGTTTTTCGTTATTAGGTACGAATCGTCTATTTATTCAACCTGAGTTTGCGGTGAAAAACCTTAGCACTTTTGGATATTTTTTTGATGTTGAAGTACATCATACTTTTACTGGTCTCATCTTAACATAACACAAATATATTTAAGACCTACTGCAGTCCACAAAGACTCCTCTATTATTCTGACACCTATGCTTTCCAAAAATAAATTACTCTTAAAGTTTAAGAGTGACGACCCTCTTAAAGATTAAATACAACCTAAAGTATTTATATTCCTAGTAATAGATGATAAGTAATAGCTTACATCTAGTTTAATACCATATTGTTATATTTTACTACAGAAGAATTATCTACTTAGATAAGAGATAGAGAGAACAATTACGTAAGAAAAAATAACTAAAATTAAATAAAAAATATGACGTCGTAATTTTAGCAAATTCATTCCGGAAATGAGAATACAGACAGCTGACCCAACCAGGAAATGAGAGTACAGAGAACTGACCCAACTAGGACGGCAACCAAAAAGAGAACAATTTGGCGTTTGGAGAGAACTCGAGAGATCAATGGAACCATGTCACAGTAATGATCTAGAAATGCACTTATGCTTTGTTCTGTTTAGCCCTAGCGGCCAACTTTGGACGCAATTGCAAGAACGCGCTAAAATAATATCGATTGCTCAAATAGAGTAGTTTTTTTTGGGAGGAATTTTATAGGTTTATTTATGGTGTTGCGGATTTACCATTTGTAGAAGAACAACAGTGTCAATCGACAATTGAATCCGTTCTCTGTCCCTATAACCTTATCTTTTCTAATTGCAGTTTAAGATATGGCGTTGAGAATAGGCAGATGCGACAATCACATGGCAAGGGACAATAAGACAATGGGTATAATACGTAGGGCGAAATTCTCTCTTTGTAATCACGAGTTGTATTATATATAATAAATTGTACCGTCCCTCTATTAATAGGGTTCCGGATAGAAATAAGAACGTTCTGTTGCTAATCAAATCTTGATTGGCTCACAAGAGTAGGAACTAACGGATTGCATCGATCTGGGCCTCTTTCAAACGGAAAAGGAAATAATATTTGTGTTTTTAGTTGCTACTCCGTACGAGTTAGTCGGCCCAATGCTCAATTTACTCGTATAAACGTATACATCTTATAGATTGGGCCTAAACCTTGAATTCTAATGGACCAATGCCCGATCATCATGGTCTTTTCTAAGGGACCGACGCAGTTGTGTGCGTTATGATCATTATGGTCTGCCATACATCTCATTTCTAACTACGCAGAAACCACGAATTTTTTATTTATATATTTTTAAGTAGAATATTTATAAAAAAATATTTTCATTTAAAAATTTTACTGATATATAACCTTAATATTTTTTGGGAGTTTTTTATATAAAAAAACATCCGTCCAAAGGATGTGACAAGCATTTATTGGTCGAGTTGACGACGGCCGATTGAGGGCTAATAAAATTTACATGTGACTTTTATGTTTTTTCTCACACCAAAGTTCCACCTATAAAATGGCGCTATAGGACGCGCGAGGGTGGTGGCCTATCATTGTTGCATGCGGTTCCTTTACCAGTGTTTTTTCCTAGGAAAATACTTGCAAAATTACCAGGTATATCTGTTGGAGGAAAGAGGGTCTAGCAATTTTACATGCGACTCCTTTACTCTCTGTTAGGGTATTTTTTCTAAAATAATTTTAAATAAATTTATTTTCATTTTGTAATTTAATTATAAAGAAAATTTAAAAGCACATAGAAAAGATAATTGAGATATCTAAATTATCACGTAGAGATTTATTTATAAATGAATTATATGAGAACCTAGTGTTAATATAAAAAATCATTACACAATTAATTAGAGGGTCGGACAATCAATAGGTTCACACGTGAATATTATTTAGATAATAGTGATAAAAATATTATACAGTTTTTGAGAGTTTTACATGTTATGAATAAAACATAGTCGTAATAAAAATAATACAATGGATAGCACAGTATGGATGTATATTTAAAACATGTGGAGATCATCATCTATCCTTCGCTTGTAGAAGCTAACTATTCGTTTATACTTCACTTTTGACTATATGTATTGTTCAATTATTTTAGTATATATGATCCGCATGGTTGTATGACAAATTTTCATGTATATCTTTTGTACCTTCCTAGTGGTTGTTATGGGAAAAAGTGCATAGTAAAGTAAAGAGATGTATAGTGAACTTACAATGAAATCTCCGTCAAAAATATTTGGACAAACAATATATGTTTTTCCAAAAGTATTGTCTCTTATTGACTTAACCATCTAGCAACGATCACCACAAGCATACTTAGAACGCTCCTGTCATGGAGATAGTATAAGAGATTGTAACCTCCAATTTGATCATTCGACTCGTTGATGTTATTCGTATTCCTCCTTCGTCCTCATGTACTATTCATTTGATTCGATGAGAAAAACCAATGATGCT
The DNA here is from genome assembly GCA_030770085.1 of Oryza coarctata. Lineage (NCBI taxonomy): Eukaryota > Viridiplantae > Streptophyta > Magnoliopsida > Poales > Poaceae > Oryza > Oryza coarctata. The sequence continues at coordinate 17,255,285 of CM061471.1, forward strand.
CAGTGAACTAACGTTTGAGATGAAATACTGGATTTTCTGTATCAATCCATTGAATGAAGTTACAAATCCTTCCGTATATCTGGTAAAGAATGTATTAGTTCAAAGAAATAAGAAATAATTGAAAAAACATAAGCATATAATCCATACATTATGAAAATAGTTTGGACATTGAATGAATTTCTTCCCACAAGTGTTAGGGCTCCGAGATGTCATAAGCTAATATCGATCACCACATATATATAGAACAAATGGTCATGGTAAGGTGGAATTAGACAAGCCAAACAATCATTTCTCTAGTCTAGATCCTTAGTGAAAGTGGGTTTAGCGGCTATTATTCTTGAATCTTATAGAAGATAGAGCAAATGAGTGGTATGAGATTTACAAGGGTATCAACGGACAAAAAACTTGAGGTTCGTCATGCATACGAAAGCATTTAATTGTGTAGATTGTGTTAGGTGTGGAAGACATGACTAAAAACATTGAAAACAGCTTAGTATTAATACGCGAAAAGTGCCATAGCCTATAAAAATCCTTTCAACACAATGTGATGGTTACACACAAAAAGTTGGCTGTTGGGTTGTGTTGAAAGAGATGTGATGGTTACTCCTCGAAAGGTTGTTGACATCACTTAGCGTTTATTATGACTTGGTAGTCATGCGCTCATAATAAAGAGTGAGGGTGTCGAAAGCTAGTTGTCGTATGCTAACGGCAGTCATGCGTAAAGAGTGAACGCAACGTGGCATTAATGCATAGTAAATGATGTAGGTACGTAGTGCTGATAAAGTAAATATAAACTTATATAAATAGTAAGTACAATCGGTACAACGTACTACTGAACCAGGGCCTAGCCTCTCCTACGCTCGTACGTGACCCTAATAGTAGGCGAGACAGTCGGTTGGGACGCCATGGCTAACGCGGATGTGCTGGATGGGAGTCGAAGTGGGCGGCACCTGTGTGTGCGGTGGCGAACGCCCTAATCGAGTTTGTCATCGTCAAAGGTGTCATGCGCCCATCCAGAGGGGCTCTGCCTAGATTTGCCCACACCTGCCGACATCTGCAGCGGTGTAACCTAGAACAATGTAAGAAAAATGTTTGAGCAACGCAAACTAGAATTTCATAGACCAAATGAAAATATATACTGTGTGAAAAACCTAAAAGTCCTAGGACAAAGTGGAGAGTATGCGGTCCTTGTGCCAACATCCCCGCTACATAGTAACCAAGTAATGATATAGCAAAAACTGTAAATAGTATACTTTATGAATAACAGTGTCGCACGTTAAGAAGGAAACAATGTATATTAGTGGTGGATAACTAAAGTTGCCTGTGGGTTACATTGCTATAGGGTGGACGCCTATTGTAGCTATCACTATGGGAGAAGCCAAATCAGTGATACGATAGGTGGTATTATGGATGACATTGTGTATTGTGTTGCGCATCTTGCCGAAAGTAATCATCTGCTCATCCTCCATCAGCACAACCTAGACCTCTAGCCATCGGCACACAGCCTTAAGCTCACTGTCAACCGACCGCGCAACATCGACCTGTTTGAAATGATAAGCCATACGTAAGAGGCACAACACATTTAACTAAGATACAAAAGATTAATTGACTGCAACGTGGAAAAAAGTCATGGTCACGATGCCTAGGGTACACGCCTCACACACTAGCGATGTGTGGCTGCGACGTGTGGGGAGTGAATGCTACACACGTACGGGTGTGAGGTTGGTACTAACCAAGGTACACTATTTATGACACATCTATGTGTGGGCGCTACTCCTTGATGACTTTTTCATTCGCCAACAACCAGTCATCGATGTACTTCTGGTGATAGGGAACCCACAAAGTATCGACTACCTATTCTCGCTTATTATACTTAGTTACAAATATAGTGTTAAAATATATAGTAAGAATGCAATCATAAGCTTGATTTTGTATCTATACTTACCGGTGAATGTTGTTTGGCATAGTCGACACGATTGATAGAGGGTATAACTGACACATACAAAATATCGCAACACGCGTTGTGGATAGTGGGGCTCGACAAAGATGTCAAACACCATTGGATGGGTCATCAACCAGAATGCCTAGTCACGTGTGCACAAAGTTAAAAGTCCAAGTGGTGCACGAGCCTGCAGGGTTGTAGGGCTGTATGGTTCCTAGACGACGTCGTTCGGCTGTAGCCGATCAAACTCTAGTATGAGGTTAGAGTAGGACCTCATGACCTACAAATGGGCCCATTGTCGCTATAGAGCATGAGAGGAAGTAATGGCTAGTCATTTTTTTTTGTATGAACATTGAATTAATATATTATGTATCCGACAGTAACACCATATTGTCCCCATCGTGAGGAAGTTCTTAAGAAGCCTCTGTGAGTACATGTCATTGTCGTAGGCAGTGCGATCAACCATTGGTCGGCCGATAGTGAACCGTTTGATCTCCTAGAGTTGTAGAAGTAGTGGATAACCGGTGATCAATAAACCTAGGACGGTCATCATGCACACATCACAAAAGACTCCAATATATCACCACGAGGATAGCCGATTCCTAACTCCATTGAGATATAAATTCGACTGTAGATGTCTTAGTAAGAGTTGCAAGTAAGAGAAAACTGTACATTCGAAATGCAAACGTCTCCGCGTCTGCAATTGCAGGCATAAGAAGTTGGCTAGTTTTCTCTAATCGGGCGACGAGAAGATCACCGATACGGTAGTGTGTTAAGCAAAGGATTGCGGACAGAGTGACCTCATGGCTGGTGCTTGATGGCTTCTAGTAATTGACTACCGCCAGTCCGCCACGCCCTTTGTACAACCACCGCACGTTTTTGCTGCGGCGCAACCTGGTACGGTTTCAATCTGTGGCCCCCGTTGCCATTCAGCGAGCGACACGTCCCATCTCCGTGCGAAAAAGCGGGCCGGCCCCACGCCACCGCTTGCAGCGGCTGGCTGGGGCCGGCGGTGGCACACACAAGTTTTGACGCCTTGACGCATCGGCGCGGGGCGCGCGCTGGAACGTCAGCATCGGTTGGACTGAACCACTTTTTGGACTCAAACCACTTTGTTGGCATGTTGCGCTTGCGCCGCGAGACGGCGAACGAAGATTCTCGCGAGGATTCTGTGTTCTCCCCGATGTCCAGTCCACAGAATTCGCTTTCTTTTCTGCTGCTTGGTTCGGTCCCTGATTCCTTCGCCGGCAGGATGTCCAATAGCGCGGTTGCTTCCTGCAGATTCCATGCCACCCGAACGCACTCTGTCCACTGCTCAAACACGGGATTTGGACGCATACCCGAATATATAGGCTATCTTATTCTATAACCAGCGTAATTCAAATCACGTAGGATTGCTTCCTGTTTTGAAAGATTTGTGGGTGTTATAACTGACGAACCTGTGGGTCGCAACATGGCTTCCGGAGTGTTTTTTTTTTCTCCTCAGAAAGGTAGACATGCGCACCTGATGGCCAACAGCGAGAGGAATACTGTGTGAGATCTTTTGGTTCCTTTCCCTTTTGGTACTACTTGCAGATCAAACTATTCACCACTATTAGAATCTTGCATCAAAGCCTCGAGAATATCCCGTTATACTAGTAAGAGTGAATCAACCAACTAACCAAACCCTTGGACTGTTGGACCGTTTACGTTGTGCGTGGAGCGACGACAGCGACACCCCATCGACCAGCGGCTTCTCACTTCCTCACACTGCACCGCACGTCAACTTAAATTAGTACCGCCGCGACTGATCACCGAGGTAAACCCAGGAGCTTCATCCGCATAAATACCATATGAGAAACTGAGAATTCAGGCCCGCAAGCACGCACCGCACGCATGCGATTAACGTCGCAAAAGTACCAAGCACGTACGTGCGCACGCCGCGCGAGTAAAACATGGTGCCAAACGACGGTGGAAAAACGGCCGGCAGGCACGTACGAGCGGTCGCGCGTGGACGGCGGTGCGTACGGCACGGTGCACATCGCTGTCAAAGCGGAGAGAGCCGGAGGCGGTGGAGCAGCAGGCGGGCTGCGCCGGCGGATCTGACCTCTGGGGGAGCGGACGAGCAGAGCGTCCATGTGCACTTTGCACAGTAGGGGGGAGCGCGGCGTTGTCCGGTGCACGAGGTGGAAAACCAGGGGAGCCGAGACGAGCCAGGGGGCGCCGGAGCGGGGATACCACCGTGCAAGTCCGGGGCCGACTGGTCGGCTGGACTGAATGGACCGCTCGCACTGTGGGAAAACAGAGGCCTACTATAGACCGCGGGCCCCCAGGGGTAAACCCCTAATTCAGGTGCTTAGCATTTGGATTATTGAATTACTAGCACGATAATGAATTGGAGTGTATACACGTCGTGTAGCGGTGTAGGGTGTTTTGAGTTGATTGTTAAAAGTTCTCAAAAAAGGTTGATTGTTAAATAAAATAAACCGGTGCCCTTTTCCCAGTTGCTCGAGAACACCTATTCTCTTCTCGGTTAAAAAATGGAGAGGGGATTTTAAATTCTCTAGCAGAGATAGTTTATATGTCATCTAAATAGTTGTAGAATTTTTTTAAAAAAAATAAAAGATAGATTAATATATTAAATTTAACTTCTACAAATTAAAAAAAATAAACTATAGCTAATTAATATATTTGTTAACAAATCTGTTTTTTTAATTTGTAGAAGTTAAATTTAATATTCTATATTTGTAAAATGATCTCTCATAATCTATCTTGTTGATTTTTTTAAGTTTTTTATGTCATCTAGAGAGTTTACAATTATTTTCATAAAAATAAAATCCTATGTAGAATGGTATACCACTGTCTAAGAAAGGTATATGCATACGTATTATAACTTATCAAATTCGTAGGGTGATATATTATAACTTATCTATTAATTTTTTAATAACCAACTGACATACAATAAATAAATAAATAGTCGTCCGAGTGATTAAAAGGTTTACCGCTAATCTGGCGATTGCTAGTTTGCCATCCATCCACGAGACCACAATTCGTCATGCAGCAACGGCAAAGACGGTTTTTTCTCCCTCCTCTATATAAGCCCCACAATGCCCGCCACCAGCTTGTCACAACCAAAACCTCGTACAATTTCAGCAAAACCGCAAGCAAACACTAGTCCAAGATAAGTCAAGCGTCTCCCTAAGTCAAACCGCCTCACTGCCACCTCGTTTGCGCGCCATGGAGCTTGCCCTGGTTGGCAACCCTTCGAATGGCGTGGCGAAGCCGTCGTGCAACTCCGTCGGCTCACTGCCCGTCGCCAGCGCCAACGCCGTCATCCACCCGCCGGTGACCAGCGCGGCGGGCGCCACGCTCGGCAGGCACCTCGCGAGGCGCCTCGTGCAGATCGGCGCCAGCGACGTGTTCGCCGTCCCTGGGGACTTCAACCTCACCCTGCTCGACTACCTCATCGCCGAGCCGGGGCTCACGCTCATCGGCTGCTGCAACGAGCTCAACGCCGGGTACGCGGCCGACGGCTACGCCCGCGCCCGCGGCGTCGGCGCGTGCGCCGTCACGTTCACCGTCGGCGGGCTCAGCGTGCTCAACGCCATCGCCGGCGCCTACAGCGAGAGCCTCCCCGTGATCTGCATCGTCGGCGGGCCCAACTCCAACGACTACGGCACCAACCGCATCCTGCACCACACCATCGGCCTCCCGGACTTCTCACAGGAGCTCCGCTGCTTCCAGACCATCACCTGCTACCAGGTGCGCGCACTGGCTCTGCTTCTCGTCTTCGCTTTGTGCTGGGTCCATTTCGTCGAACACCTAATCTGAACAGAGCGCGTCGCAAGTATGCAGGCCGTCGTGAACAACCTCGACGATGCGCACGAGCAGATCGACACTGCCATCGCGACGGCGCTACGGGAGAGCAAGCCCGTGTACATCAGCGTGGGATGCAACCTGGCAGGACTCTCTCACCCGACGTTTAGCGGCGAGCCAGTGCCTCTGTTCATCTCACCAAGGTACTGACGCATGCATGTTCTGTTAAAAAAAAGAGAGAATTTTCTCCATTGGATTCTCAATTTTGGTGTCTTTTTCCATCAGATTGAGCAACAAGGCGAACTTGGAGTACGCCGTCGAGGCCGCGGCGTACTTCCTGAACAAGGCGGTGAAGCCGGTGATGGTCGGGGGGCCAAAGATCCGGGTGGCCAAGGCGAAGAAGGCGTTCGCCGGCATCGCGGAGTCGAGCGGGTACCCGTTCGCGGTCATGCCGTCCGCCAAGGGTCTCGTGCCGGAGCACCACCCGCGGTTCATCGGCACGTACTGGGGCGCCGTGAGCACCACCTTCTGCGCCGAGATCGTCGAGTCCGCCGACGCCTACCTCTTCGCCGGTCCGATCTTCAACGACTACAGCTCCGTCGGCTACTCCTTGCTGCTCAAGCGGGACAAGGCCGTCATCGTGCAGACCGACCGCGTGGTGGTCGGCAACGGCCCGGCGTTCGGGTGCATCCTCATGACGGAGTTCCTCGACGCGCTCGCCAAGCGCCTCGATCGCAACACGACGGCGTACGACAACTACCGCCGCATCTTCATCCCCGACCGGGAGCCGCCCAACGGCCAGCCCGACGAGGCGCTCAGGGTCAACATCCTCTTCAAGCACATCAAGGAGATGCTGTCCAGCGACACCGCCGTCATCGCCGAGACCGGTGACTCGTGGTTCAACTGCCAGAAGCTCAGGCTCCCCGAGGGCTGCGGGTAAGCGCCACCCACACCGATCATCTCCTAGCCCCCGACGACCATCCCCGCTTCACCTCAGCTTGCCAAAATTCAATAACGCAAGGCTGATCACTCCCAACAGGTACGAGTTCCAGATGCAGTACGGCTCAATCGGGTGGTCTGTCGGCGCCACGCTCGGTTACGCCCAGGCGGCGAAGGACAAGCGCGTCATCTCCTGCATCGGCGACGGAAGCTTCCAGGTGCGTCCTCTGCTGCTGCTACAACTATCTCCTCTGTTTTTCTCTGCTGCTGCTGTGCAGCTTGTGCTAATGTGGGTGCGCGCAAACTACAGATGACGGCGCAGGACGTGTCGACGATGCTGCGGTGCGGGCAGAAGAGCATCATCTTCCTCATCAACAACGGCGGGTACACCATCGAGGTGGAGATCCACGACGGGCCGTACAACATTATCAAGAATTGGGACTACACTGGCCTCATCGACGCCATCCACAACTCTGACGGCAACTGCTGGACAAAGAAGGTTGAATTCAAACACCACCACTACTAGTACTAAATAAGGCTAAGTGCCATTGGACTGGTCTATCGTGACAGCTCAAAACCTTTTTCGCCGCTGTTTTTCTACAGGTCCGGACTGAGGAGGAGCTGAAAGAGGCGATCGAGATGGCGACGGGCGCCAAGAAAGACTGCTTCTGCTTCATCGAGGTGATCGTGCACAAGGATGACACCAGCAAAGAGCTTCTCGAGTGGGGATCCAGGGTCTCGGCTGCCAACAGCAGGCCGCCGAATCCTCAGTGATCTTGCAGGCTGGTCTTCTCATGACGCACACTGGAATGTGCTGGTCTGCGAACGTCCGAGATTCTGATTATTATCGTCTGTGAATTAACTGTTTAATGGTTCTGCATCCATTTAAAATTTTCTTAGAAAAGAGGTTGAATTAGTACATGTCGAGGAGGTTGCCTATCCTGTGATAATGTTTGTAATTCAAATGCTTGGAATTAATGTTTTGTAAACCTGTATTGTATTGCGATGCAATAACATGGAAGATTTGAAGGAGAAGAAATATCATGTGTAAGCTAATTTGCCTGACCATCATCAGACTACAGACTACATTTTGTACTAAGTAAAATCAGATTACAGGGTAGTGTCGTGGAGGCCGAAAGCTCAGTGGGCCCAAACCGTCCATACTACCCTTTTTATTAGTCCATGATTGAGGCCCATGAATTTCATTAAGCATAAGGTCTTTCGGCCTACTATCTCCGTTTGGTCTACGATCCGTTCAAAAAGGGAAAAGGTGATTGTGTGTCTACCCGTACTTCCAGACCATTTCGCAAATTTGAGAGTAATTTTTTTTATAAATGTATTTTTATGATTTAAAATCCAATGCTGAAATATAAAATATTATTAAAAAATTAAAAATTAACTATAAAGTTAAGATTTATAATTCAAATTTTAATTGTGATCGATAAGCTGAAAAGTGTTTATTTAGGTGCTCTAGAGTAGACCAAAATAAAGTTTGAGAAAAAAAGTATAGATTTCAATGTATTGCGTCACTATAAATTTTGTAATGTAATTCGATTTACACGCTGAGGAAAAAGTTACAAATTTCAGGTGTTACAGAAATAAGCCGTGTAATACTTCTTTAGTTGCTGCATCTTAGAGTATCTGTTGTGCCCTTCTGGCTTCTACGCCCGCGGCGCGTGCGCACGGGCGCTCGGTACTCGCCCACACGACCTTGACTATGTTCGCGGCGAGCCACGCCGCACGCCACTTGAAACATGTAACTACTGCATGTTCCCCGCTTAACTCGTGCCACACAATCCGATCAAGAATGTTGCGTCACATGACCATCACCTCGCCACCAACCACCTTTTCCTCGCACGAAAATAAAATAAAAATCGAAAAGCGACAAAAGCGAAAGGCAAAAACTAAAACTAACCGTGCAAAGGCAACCAATCAACGAACGAACAAACAAACTGTCTATGTACACGTATGGTCGGTCAGGCCACGCGCCCGGGCGGCGCCGGCCTGGAGAGGATCCGGGCGTAGAGCATGAGGTTCCAGACGTCGGGGACGCCGGGGAGGCACCAGTGGATGCAGTCGGCGTAGTTGGCCGGGTCGGCCTGCTGCTTCGGCGTCAGCACGCGGCCCTGCCGAATGGTGTGTACCGACGTGTGCGCGTCCTTGCGGAGCTCCGACATGGCCGTCACGTCCACGAACGTGACGGGGACGCGCCCCACGGCGCGGGACGCGTTCGCCGCCGCGCGGAACATGTCCCAGTCCGTGCCCAGCCACAGCGGGCCGTGCCAGTTCTGCACCGGCGCTGCCTCCTTCGCGCACCGCACCCCGCCCGGGTTGCCCCACGCCTCCGGGCTGCTCATTTACACACGCACATGTTGATCAGCCAATTGCACAATTGAAAAAGTCAAATCCAATGTAACAAATTTGGTCGTCACGTAAGTAAATTTATTTACTGAGAGATTTATACGGGAAGTGGTTTTCCGTGATTCAAATGGATATACATTTTGATGATTCGAGTGGATGTATACTTGTTTGATGCATGCCACTTAATTATTAAAAATTTTAGTAAGATAGATCAATATATAATATATATTATGTTACTCTACAAACATATAAATTCAAATTTGACTATATAGATATAAAAATAGCAAATATGAATTGTGAATAGGATAATGGTATTTATTATTTTTGTTTTTATTTATGTAGGTTAAATTTAAATTTACATAGTGATATATTATATATTAATTTATCTTATTAATTTTTTTAAAAAAATTGATGGCTTTTAGGTGACATGCATGATCCGAATTTACGCCCACTCGAACGAAAATACTGTCCCATTTATACGTGGTATAGATCATGTTTCAGGCGTAGAACGTGCTAAAAGTCAATGCCTAGGATTCTGTGTGAGCTGGGCATGCTTTCAATTCAAGTACATGAATAAATTTTTTTAGGCTTAGAAATATTCTGGCATACGGAAAATCCATCTAACTACCGTGGTGAGTATAAAATTCGTGATATTGTAGTATTGTGCCGTGCATGGGAATTCAATCGTGCAACCATGAACCATATGATGGTGCAGTGCAGAGCACAGAACTAGTTGTGAACTACACACATGTGGAGCTTTCATCCGAGTTTCCAAAACTAATGTAACATGCTCGGCACGCTAGCGGTTGAAAGCTACCTCATTTGTTGATTTGTCACTCCCGGTTGGCGCCAAGTCGCTTATGTGACGCACGTTATGGACTGGCTAAAGTCCACAGAAAAACTAGAAGAACAAACATGTCACTCCAGAATACATTTTAAATATGCAATGCCAATGTGGTCATCCCATGGACCATGTATACTTGTCTCAAGACATGTTTTCTATATCCCTAAAAAATAGAAACAAATGGTTCATGTATGTGACTAATTAATCAACTTAAAATCGAGCGCGTTCCTTTCGTTCCTGGTAGAACTTTGATTGGAATATGAAGTTGCACGGGAGAAAATGTACGTATATGTGTAGGATTTTGTTCACCTGATGTGAAGAGGGGAAACGCTCATGAAGAACACGGACGTGCGTGCCGGGTCGACGTTGTCGTTCACCCAGGTCGCCCATGTGTCGAGCACTCTCCTGTACGCCTCGATCCGACCAACCTCGTCGTACTCCTCCCACGTCTTCCCCGTTGGCCTCCTGATCGATCATGGTCATGGCGGGTTGGTAATCTGGTTGGTCAATAGCGGAAGGGGCACGGCGCGAGAGAGATAGCGAGCTTACACGACTTTCATGTTGAGCGCGTTCATCCACCAGATGTACGTGTTGAAGACGAGGTAGTCGACGCCGACCCAGTCGCCGGCGTGCGCGGCGATCGCCTCGGGCTTGATGACGCGGTCCCGGATGCTGTGCGTCTTGGGGTCGTCGGAGTTGGACTCGACGAGGAACGGCGCCCAGTAGAACTCCACCGTCGCGTTGTACTCCCAGGCGTGGAGGACGACGCGCTGGCCGTCCCACCACGTCACGTAGCTCTTCCCCGGCGACAGCGCCGGCCGCACCAGACACACCATGGATTCCCACTGGTTGCGGTTCAGCGAGTCGCCGACGAACATGAGGCGCTTCCCGCGGAGCCGCTCCATGAAGAGCCTCGCGTCGAAGGCGAGGGGAAGGTCGCAGTCCCTCGGCTGCCACCGCCACTTCTGGTAGCCGTCGTCGCGCCGCCCGTTCCGCGTGCACGTCACCTGCGCCGTCAGGAACTCGCACGCCTCCTCGCGGTACAGCGGGTAGGTCGCGTTGTCGAACACCCACTTGCCCTTGGACAGGTCGCACGTCTCCGGCACGTTCAACTCGGCGCCGGTGACCGGAGACGCCATGACCTTCTTCCTCGCCGCCTTGGTCGCCTTCTTCTTGGGCTGCATCTTCGCGCTGACATTCCGGTTCCTCTCCGTCACGCTGTGGTGCTTCTCCGGTTTGCCGCCATGACCACGCAACACTGGCTTGTTGACAGATAGCTCCTCCGGCTGGGCGAGGACAGCGCCGTCGGATGATCCCGTTGTCGGCAACGACGGCGACCTTGCCGTCGTCAGATAAAGGATCTCGTCGCGGAACATGAGGAGGACGGAGGCGATGAAGAAGACTCCGGCGACGTAGACGGGCAGCCGGCTGCTCCTCCTGAGGGACGCCGCCGCGCGCCTCGCGCCCAACAACGGGTTGCGCCGGCCGGAGAGGCCCATGGCGGCGGCGCGTGTCGTGTCGTCGTCTGTGGTTTTGGTCCGTGTCTTCGTAAGCGGGCTGGGGTGTTAGCCTTGTTGGGTTTGTTGGGAGGAGGCTATCCTACAACTGGATGGGTAAAGACGTGGAGATGGTACTGCTCTACCGGAGACTTTTTACAAGGGAATGCTGTGATAAACAATACTTTAAATACTTTAAAGTCTACTTTAAAATTTATTTTAAATAGTTATACTTATTCTATCAACCACTTTTAATTTAAAATTTTCCATATTCTACTTCTAAATACCATCCACTTTTTTCCTAACTTTAATATATACTAAAACAACCTATTTTTTATTTTAAAATATAATAGATGTGCTACGATTTAATACTATAAGTAAAATGACAAGTATCAAGGACAGATAATGCCAACGTATATAAAATATTATTCTCAACATTTATATGAGCCAACTAATACCTGTCTCGATAATAATTATAGGTGAATGATATTGGTTTTGGGAATAATTGAATCGGAATCTTTCACGGAATATAGTTCAGAATCTTGTCCAGCACTTCAAGTATCAGTATATGCAATTATAACTCAGCATGGTCGAGTTCGTTTCGTGGGAGCTGTAGAGGTCGCGTGAAATTATTATTAAGGATTAATCGAGTGGTAATTACTATAAACTAAAAAGTATTAATTTAAGTTTTTTAAAAACTTATATATAGACTTTTTATAAAATACATCGTTTAACCCTTCACTGTCAAAAGAGAGAAGTTATAAAATCCAGATTCTAAAGCAAACTAAAAAACAAGCAAGTTATTAAATATAAACTCAAACTAACTCAGACTACGTCAAAAAGCCTACTTTTGGGGAACTGGAGAGAGGTATGCAATGTCATAATCAAATGACCTGGTGGGGAAGGGGACAACGCTAAAGGGCTGCACAATAATGTGATGTAAATATCACAATCTGAACCTACAATGCAACGACCGGGAAATAAGGAAACAAAAATGAAAGACTAGAATCACACTAATAAAATGTAGTTATTCTAAACTCTGTGCCACTTTTTTTTAAGTTACTAGTGTGCCACGTTATACAACGACGCTCAAAGTTTTTACATGTTTGAAAAAAAAAACCTAGTATGCTACGGTGATAATCATTGATGAAATTACTCCGCATAGGTGTGACACCCTACTTCACATTAACATATCTATACTTGTATACCACTCCTAAAAATCTAAATAATCCTTATTTATTATTAATAATAGTAGTATATTATACAAATGGTTAAATCATACCACAATGATACTTATATAAATAGCAGCAGAAGAAAACTAAGGTGATAATAATCCACACCTTATATTTGAGAACTATGATGAATCCTAAAGTCGGCTTGAACTTATAGAAACTTCTAAGTAAAAGATCCTCGGTGGCTTCTTCATCCTCAATAGTCTCATCTTGGTTTGCTATTGGGTAGGGGAGTAAGGATGAATATATCTACTCAGCAAGTCACAAGAAAAGTGTAATATGAATATGCTTTAAAGAATGGTTAGATTTATTTCATAAACTTATTTAAAACTATTTTTTTGAGAGTCAAGGGTATGCATATTTTTCAATGAGAATCTGCCCTCATTCTTACCATGGAAGGACTCTATTTAATGTAATTTATTATGAAAAGAAGTTATTTGTTTTATGTTTTGTTTTTACAGCAATTAATACACTTTTTGGGCTCCTAAAGCCATTTACAACACTTTCCCTATTTTTTAAAACTTTAGCTTGTTTTACTTTTTCACCATATGACCTTAGCTCCTCAAGAAAATAACCAGAGGGTTTCGTCCTACGGCTTACAGAGTTTTCTACCCATATCCATAATAATTTAATTACTACGACCATCAAAATTACTTTACTTTCTTTATATTCCTCAAATTGGCATCTTACCCTCTCTTCCAATAAAGCCATTTGATTTTCTAGACCATACATCTATGTTTCTAACCACACAGGTCATCCATCTACTACAAGGTCTAGCTCTAAAAACGATTTCCATCCTATAAATTTATTTTATAACCATTTACAAATAAATCTACGCAAGATGAACCACTTTATATCTACCCATGACCGTGGGGCAAGGCTATTTAAACAGTCAAAAAAGATTTCTGTAGAATGTGCACGTTTTAACTACAAGACATTTATCGATGTCCAATCAGCTAGCATGAATTTATCACATACAATCATTGAAAGAGAGAGTAATGCCAAGGCCTTTTCAAAGTAAAACTAGGTTAACTAGTTGATAGTCTAAATGGTCTCAAACCAAGTCAAGTCCCAGAATTTCCCATATTTAGTATCCCGTGAGCACTACTTCTCATGACTACTCTAGTAACTCTATAACTTTTTACAATAAGCATTCTTAGCCCGACTAGTTACATAGCCAGAGACGTCATATACCTCCCATGTGGTCGTACTATACTATTTTCAATATAGTTTCCCAAGGAATCGGTTCTTACGTGTGAATATAAAGCTTTGTCACATGGTGACAACTTTGCACCACAAGTTTTCTCTAAAAACAACCATATTTTATTTCGCAAACTATCGACATCAACATGTTAGGATTTTATCATATTTCACAACCCATTTTCCCCATTTTAATATATTTAACCCATTACACGTAATCATCGATTCATTCGTAAAACATAACCATTAAATGTATATAAGAAATTAAATACCTGTGATACTCATCCCAGTGGTATAAATCTTAGGATATAACATGGCTAATAATGATATGATATGATAATTCCAAAGGTAAGGATTAATGTATTAATTAGGTTTGGCTTGCCAGATCGTCTCACGATTATGCCATTAATATTTCATGTGGACATAATTATGAAACTTTATAAATAAATATTTTGCAAGTCCTGGAATTAACATGGTTAAAGGGTGACTTGCCTTTGCATGTTATGGGTCTTGGTGTGACGAAATCATACGTTAAAACACCTTTGGTCGTGACTTCTATATGAGAGAAATACAAACATTACATAAAATATTATTAAAAGTAACAAATCATAGAAAATAACGGCGCCATTGTGTAGAGGAGAATTTTTTTTAAAAAAATTGAGACTAGAATGAGGCCAATTGGAGTTTTGGATGAAAAAAATATAATTTTTTAATGTTTAAATCGATTTTCTGTAATTTAAAAGGATTATTGAAAATTATTGGGAATATTTTTAGGAATATTCCATTGAAGTGGCTCATAGGTGGGACCTAGGCGTCAGTAACCTATCACACTTGGACCGGATGCATGGTCGACCGAACGTGCTGGTCTACCTGGTAGGTCCCACCACTTTCTTTTCTTTTCTTTCTTTTCTTATTCTCTTCTCTTCGGCATGACGAGGTGAGGACGACGATAGTGCTCCATGGGTGGACGTAGAGGTGAAGGTGACAGAAAGCCAACCTCACCCTAGGGAGGTCATCTTCATGGTGAAGGCAACTTGGAGGAGAAGGAAAGAGCGAGTTGGTGGTGATCGGCGGCGGAGAGCAAACGACGCGCATGAGCTCAAGCACTTGGCGTGACAGTGGCGGCGTTTGGGATGGTGATGGTGGCAGAGATCCTGCATTGTCCTAGAGCAGCCGAGGGCAGCGCGAGCTAGGCAGAGTAGGGGTGGCACGAGAAGGTGGTCACTACGGGGCTAGTAGCCAATGGCTAAGAGGAGGTACGAGCATGGTGTGGCTCAGCCAACTACAAGCGATAGTCAGGAGCTCTAACGAAGGCATTGGCTAACTTTCTAGAACTGTCTTGAGAGCATGAGAAGGAAGCAAGATGATCGTGGCCTTATCATTTGCAAAAACGATCGGTGGTGTAGCTTCTCTATTCTACGGCAGTGGTAAATTTGGCAGCCGGCTGAGCTCGACGTGATGAGAAATGGAACTAGGAGGACACAGTGGTGACAACTGAGGGCTTTGGCTGGCTCTCGGTGCAGTGGATGGTGGGGGACAGAGAAAGACAGAGAGAGATCGAGGAGGACAATAATGATGATTAGGGTTTTGACTTTGGTTGCCAAGGAGAGGATAGTGATGGTGTGGGCAATGGCTGAGGTCTTTGTAGCCACTTCCGATGTTTCTCAACAAACCGAGTGATGATGAACTTCCATGCGACGTCGCAAATCTCAAGAAACTTTCATCAATATCTTTCTGTATTCATCTGTGACATAATAGGACGTCATCCTATGTTTACTGTCGTCTTAGCCTGACTTATTTCTTGTCGTTCTATGAATTTGGGTAGAGAAGTTTCATGTGTAAGTTTTTATTTAAAATGTTAGATGAGGCGTGTAAACGTTGTCCCGCTTTGATTGTAACTGAGATGAATTATTTTTGAAATAAAAAAATTTGAGCTTGGAAATTTTTGGAGTCAAGATTTTAAAAATAATTTAGATTTGTTGAAGTTAGAATTTTTAGGAAGAGGATGGACATTACATCAGGCCTCAGCAATGGGATCCAAGGGGAGTGCAATTTGCTAACCTTATTACTCTGAAAAGAGTACGCGCATTTAATTCCAATTGATACTCCATAAAATGATCAATTCCACATTGTTTTGGTATACCCACGTGATTGTGTGTGGGTGTGATTTTGGTTTGTGTACGTGAGTACACATGTGTATCCGACTTTGTTCGCAAAAGAAATGATCAGTTTCGTATTGTTTCTGTTAGTCTATTCGCTTTTCCATAGTATATCATGTACTTGTTGAGTTCGCTTTGGACTTACCATTGACTTAAAATTGTTGGAATTAATAGAAGAAAGTTGACAAATTTCAATACTACTATCATATTATAGAATCACAGCATCAAATATAATGCATAGAATATATTTTCTCTTGGTTGAAATAAGTATGAACAATCAATTTGGTTTCGCAAGCTTCGTCATAAACTCACTTTGTTCCTTAACATTTCATTTATCCACATAAATACTCGACGCTGTCCTTACGTTCGAAATCATCCTTGTACTTACACAGAGTGCCAAGTGGACTCTATTGCCGGCTTGAACTAGAATCTTGTATGCTCCAAACTAGGAGTAAATTAAAATGCAGAATCTTGTAACGCTTAGGTTTCTGTACAGATGCAATTGCTAAACGCCTAAACCGATGGGCCAAACACTGCACAAGGTCCGCCCAATAGGGTGCTCGTTTATTAGCACCTGTGCTTTTCAGGACTAAGCGGCCGAGCAGATGCCACCGTTCCCAGGCAGAGCAGCAGGGGCCAGAGGAGAGGCGGCGCGGTGTGCGGTAACCATACCCAGGGCGCGGCGGCGTAGAGCCAGAGCAGGTGGAGGCGCGGAGCAGCATGCGATCAGGAGGCGCGCCGATGGCTGGGTCGCGGGTTCGTGGCGTCAGGCGGTCAGCGCGTCGGCGGCGAGGGGCAAGGCGGCAGTGGGAGGCTCGCAGGCACCGTGGCCCGAGGGCACGCGGCGAGCCGGCGAGGTCCCGGTGGAGGAGCGCGGTCATGGCGCCAGGCGGCGGCGGCGGCGGCGGCCGGGCTTCGGGGGTTGGGGTCCGCCGCCCTACCCCATATGTCGGTGGGTCCCCGCTGGCCCACATGTCATTGGAGTACGCTTTGTGCCGCGCCTTCAGTCGAAGGAAATTTCCCGTGCATCTCCTTCGGCACGAATCGTAAGGCAAAACGGACGGTTGGTGACAACCACGCGGCAAGTGTGTGGCAATACCGGAGGAAAAGAAGGTGCTGTCAAGGGGGCCCACTCATCGTCCTTGGATGTACCCTCTCTCGAAAAAAAGGGGGCCCCACTCGCAAACGCGACAAGGAAGATCCAAACCACCACCACCTCCTCCCCTTCTCGTCGACTGCTCATCGTCTTCCTCACCGGGATGGCGGATCAGGAGGATGATGGCGGAAAAGGGTAAGCACATGCGTTTCGTCCTGCTTGTTTCTTTTGCTACTCAATGCGTGCGAACTTGTTCGTGAGGAAGATTCTGCTCTTTTTTGAAGGTGATTATGCACGAAAATTCACAACCGCGAGTCCGCGGCGTAGTTTATGCGACGCCATTTGATTGGATTTTCGCTTTGGTTTCTGTTTGAGCTCTTTAGCCTGCAAGCTCTCGTGTGTGACTAGTTTCTGAAGTTCTTGTGTTCTTTGTTCTTCAGAGGCTCAGAGCAGTTCAGGGTTTAGCTAAAACCCTCCTAGTTTGGAGCCTTGCAAGATCGTGCATCTTCGATCAAAATGCCATCTGCTCGGATTTTCACTTTATGGATGTTATTTGAGTTCTGTGAAGTCCTCGATTTCTCATCTGAAAACATTTTTGGAAGCTCTTGTGTTCTCTTCGTCTTGACAGCACTTTCGGGTTCCCTTGAAGCCTTAATCTCTCTGCTCTCTCTGCTTGTTTCTTTTGCTACTCAATGGCATGCGAACTTGTTGGTGAGGATTCTGTTCTTTGCGAAAGTGACTATACACGAAAATTCATTACCACGACGTGTTTTCGCGACTCCATCTGATTGGATTTTCGCTTTGGATTTTGTTGAGCTCTCTAGCCGGCAAGCTCTCGTGTGTGATTTGTTTCTGATGTTATCGTTTTCTTTGTTCTTGAGAGAAGTTCAGGTTTTAGTTAAAGCCCTCGTCGTAAAGCCTCACAAGATCGTGTATCACCGATCAATCTGGAATATGATTTGCTCTCACCTGAAAAAAATATTCCCGCAAGTTCTTGTGTTCTTTTTATATTGAAAGCATTTTCGGGTTGGGTTGAAGCCTTCTTAATCTGGTGCCTAGCAATAATGGCATTCCCAATCAAATAATGGATGCTAGTATTTTCTTGGATTCTTCACTTCCTGTGGATTTTATTTTAGTTCATCATCGTGCAAGTTTCTCGCGTGAAATTAATTTTTAGCTTCTTGTGTTATTCTTGACTTGAAAGCACGTTTGACTTAGTCAAGTTCCTCTTGATTTGGTATATAGCAAGAATGGTTAGCCTCAATGAAGTCTGGAATCTCGTAGTTAAGTTTCTTTGAGAGATTGTTTCGCTTAATGTGGGTAACATAGTGTCATAGTGCATGGAGTATGGTCAGGCGGGAGTTGATCACGAGGCCAGCAACACGTCCGTGCCCACAGGCACTGCCCCGAGTGCATCTCCAGATTCATTTACGTGGATCGGAGATGCCCCAGAATGACCACGACTTCTGTTCAACTGACATCGTTGCGCAGTACGTTAGAGTTGAATCAAAATCTTGAGGTATTATATGTTTTCGTAAATGCAGAACAACAGCAGTATGCTACTCTGCTTCATAGGACAAAGAACCGTATTCCCTTTATTCCTTGTATTTTTGTTACTTATAATTTCTGGCTTTCTGCATATCGGTGCACACGAGGAGTGCTGTTGGCACTCCTGATAAGTGGTAAATTATTCAGGTTGGTTTGAAACGTTAGTTGCTGCTGCCCAATTGTTCCAAGTACAGTGATGAATGCCAACGATATGACATTTATCTCCTTAGTATCATTGTTTGGTTTTCTGATAATTATTAGTTCTTGGTTGCATTAACCGGAGTACCAGACTCGAGGAACAAAAGCATGAAGGAATAACAGATCCTCTCACAATTGAAGAAAGGTGACTATAGTTTGGTTGTTTCTTCAGTACCGCCGTTGGGTTTTCTAACGATTACTGTTTCTTTGTTCTCATATTAGAGCACCAGCCAGCATTAAGGAACAACAACTTAAAGAAACTTTGGATACTCTGGATGCTGAAGAAAGGTGAGTACTAATTTGGTTGTTTCCTCTATGCCGGTTCATAAATGATGAATTATTTATGTATATTTAGAACTTTAGCTGCTGCCGCCAAATTGTTCAGGTCCTGATGAAAGCCAACGATATGATATTTATTTCTTCTGTATCATTGTTTGCTTTACTGATGATTATTGGTTTCTGGTTGCATTAACTAGAGTTGAGGAACAAAAGCTTGAAAGAATAGCAGATACCCTGGATACTGAAGAAAGGTGAGTATAGTTTGGTTGTTTCTTGAGTACCACTGCTTTGTTTTCTAATGATCGCTATTTCTTAGTTCTCATATTAGGTCACCACCCAGCATTGAGGAACAACTTAAAGAAACTCTGGATACTGAGGAAAAGTAAGCATGATTTTGGTTGTTTCTTCTGTATCTCTGTAATTCTGTTTGTTTTTTTTTCTGATTAGTATTGGTTACTAGTGCTCATACTAGGATACAACAAGCCTTTGCGGAAGTCAATCAAGGATGGCTTGATACAATGCCATATCCACTTTATAGTGAGGAAAGGTGTGCATGACTTGCTTATGTCATTTGTAGTTTATAACAAAGTTGTGTTGTGTATGAAATGAGTGATAAGAAAATAACAAGTCCATCTTAATTTTGATATTTTGTATAAATAGGCACCATCTAATTAAGAATGAGGTAAGAATGCCAATAGACTTTATTAATCTCTTCTTAAGCATGTCTTGCATATAATTCTATAATGAAATATTGGAGTAATTAAGTGTGGACCAATGTGAAACATGTGTATGAGGGTGGGCCATTAGTCATTGCTTCAGCACCATTTGATCCGTATCCCTTTCTGCTCATGCCTTCAGTTTGTAGTAAATAATAACACCAGAGTTTTTTTTGGCTGGGATCTAGCTTTATCAAATCAAGGCGCTGCCGTAGGGAAATCAAATCACAGGCACTTCCATTTATACTGTAATGTTTTTTTGCAGTTCAGCTCTTGTGTTGCCCTCTTATCAATAGCTTTTCAATGAAGACCTTGGCAACTAGGACTACAACTAAGTACAGCAATAGATTGAAAAGGACTGTCTGGATTTTGTGCAGTTTGGATATCCTTTTTTTTTGCAATATGTTATGATAGATATCTTCATACAATCATGAACAGATGAAACAGTTCCAAAATTGGCTGTGTTATTTCTTTTGTTCTACACACTAATTACCTTGAACAGCAGGACTATTGCTTCTGGTAAGTTCGTTGAGGGAACACTTGAGTCACTTATTAAAAGAAATGACTGGCTCAAGGTTGATGAGTACCTGAAGATGATTGTCAATTACAATTTCTTTGGGTCAACACCTGCCATTATTGGTGCTCCAGTTGGTGAAATTAACAAAGAACATCCCGAGCTTGCTTTACTGCCAAGGCGGCAACATATTCATGACCTGCTGGTGAAAGGAAAGTATGATGAGGCCAGTGAGTATTACAAACATAATCTCAGTATACTGGAGGGGTGTGGAAGTGAAACAGTGCACGCTGCATTATCAGATATAGATTCTTTTATTACCAATAGAGCTGCAGCACTGTAAGTATTTTAAGATACTTGTATGTTTTCAGCTGACATAGTTCAGTGATACCAAACATCTCACTGTAATTTTTTCTGTTGCTAATGTTTTAGGGAAAATGATGATGATATTGGTATTGCTATCAAGGACTATATCTACCTTTACTTTCCGCTCTTAAGGTATACAGTCCTCAAATCTGTTACATTGCGCAAAGGAATGAACAAATTGTTTAGTCTTTTTCACCACTTGCTTGATATATCTGAGATGTTGTGACGTTTTGTTTCAAACCTAATTGCATGCCTGAAACGTACTTCCATTTATTAATTAGAGATTATTTTTCCAAATTGGTTACTGGTTCCATTGAATTTTGTGCACTGTTGCTTATCCGTGATTATAAGAGGTAAACTATACATAATTGAGAATGTCATGTCCCTTAGAGCTAATGCAGCCAAACTGCCAAAGTTGATTTGTGATTAATTGAACATGCCTTGTTTTTTCTTGAGAGCTACAATTTGACAAGATTCGCTTGTCAAATGTTTGAATTTCTTTAGTTGTTCTGAACCCATTGTAATGCATTACATGCAGTTAAAAAATATTGCTAATTAAATGCATCAGCAAACTAGGCACAATGCGCAGCAAATCAACAATCCAACTAATTTTAGCAAAACCTTAGGAAGATCAGTTTTGAGCTAGACACCTCGAAGAACACATGCAAAATGCTAATTCTGCCAATAAAGAATTTGTTCTTTTCATTCTATTGGCGAATGATTTAATAAGTGCTATCACTTTCTCTTTCTTGAGAAAAAATAGACAAAGAAAATGTACCAGGTTGTTAGCATTTTGCCTACTTATAAAGCTATGTCTTAGGGTTTGGAATTAGGGTGGCGGAAGCACCGTATTTTTAGCAACGTGGCGGTAGCGCTATTAATGGCATGCTCTTGCGATATTTTCTCTTTTTTTTTAAAAAAGAGTATTCTCATTATTGATGAATAAATACTGATTTATATAATACTCTTTTTATTTAAAATATAGTTAATAATTATTTTTTTAATGTAATATAAGATGCATGTGCATGCATGTAATTAACTAGGACATTTCTCTTCCCTATTTTTTTAAATCCTCCACCCTTAATATTTTTAATTCTATTGGTGCATGCACCCTATTTATTAGGGTAATTTAAATAAGAAGATGATAATATTTTTTTTATCTTTATTTATATTAGTGATAGTTACATGTTATATTTTGAATAAAGAGAGTACGGTGATTGGTATGCATTTTGTCACCTAAAGCACCGCATCTGTTGAGGAAGTCTGCATCTAGCTTATAGATCGTACATTCTTAACTGAATTGTTATGTAGGCCCAAAATGGAGTGGAAAAAACGTGCAAAGAAGTTAAGCCTACTTTGGGAATTTGCTTGGCGTACGGATGAAGGTTTCAGATGTTTCGCATGTCATCAGCCCTTCCGTTTGAACATCACCTCTATTGGGACACACCTCAAGGGAGGGGCTATAGGACAGATCAGAGGATGTCCAGCTGCAACGGAGAAAATCCTCGAGCGCCTTCAGATTGCTGAACAGAAAATGAAGGCGCGGTCCGGCGGTAGTGGTCGTAGTACACATGAGCATCCCCCTCCAGAGGGAGAAGATGGTGGAGGAGACGACTCTGCTGGCCCTTCAAATGCCCCTCAGGTGCTGGATTAGCCTGCTGGATCTCCTTCTGCTAACAGTAACAACACATCATGGTCTATACACTTGGAGAAATGATAGCAGCAATTTACAGCTAAAAAGTTACACAACTTACCTGGCTTTAGAGAAAAAGAGATATGTAGGGAGATACCTTGCCTTTCTCCTGCCGGAAGTACCACAAATGTGATTACGCGAGTTGAGATGTGGTACAGCTTACTTGAAGAATGATGCTATGAAATTGCACATTGTTCCGCTTACTTGAAGAATGTTACCTGCAGCTATCAGTATGCTTCTTTCTTATTGTTCATGCTTCTCTTCCTCGTTGTGTTTTTAGGTTCATCTCTTGTTGTCCTGTTTGATATAAAGTGCAGAGAGAGTAGGGGAACACCTAAGCTAGTGGTAGCACTGGATATTATCAGATGGAAGTTCTCTTGGAGTCTTGGTACATGGAAATGACATAAGGTGCTACGGCTCGCTTTATTAGATGAGCATTCCTTCGGTTACAGTTGTTAAAGTGGTGTAAGAGCTTGTTCTTCCAGTATAGCTATTTGCATTTTGCAATGATCTGGGTATTCATCCGAAAAAGGGTAAAGTTTGTAGGTGTTCTGAAGCAATCATCTGAAATAAAAAGGTATATTCTGAATCTAAAAATAGATAGGATGAAACAGATATGGGCATATGACTTTACACTGGGCCACGCAGCAGCAATTCTTAAACAGGTCATATGTGATTATCCAAGAAAAGAGTAAGAGACGGCATTCTTAAGACATAATATATGAGCGAACGTACACATGAAGATATACACTTCGGAACCTATGTGATCCTAATTAATTGCCGTACAGACAAAGAATTGCAAGATGATGTTAGGTCTCGTGGAGAAAATCCTTTTAGTTCTGCGGAACTCTCTTCAAAATTTGTAAATTAATGTGCACTCAAACATCTATTATGAGTAGTTCTCTTGTTTTGTGTTACAATACACATTCTGGACTGAGAGCCCGGGACAATTGCAATAGTGCGTACGGGTGATGGACATGCACCGAAAAGAGCAATTAGATCTTGAACATGCTAGTGTCGCTACGCCTAAGCAAGCCATCGGTCTAAACATGTCAGATTTGATACTCAGAAAAATAATCATTGATAACTATTTAGACCTGTCACAAATAATGTTACACGTCGAAGTAAGAAACCGCTAGAGCTATTGTTTTTTTTACGATGAGTCAGTATATAAACCCGTCAAAAGTGATTACTCACTGATTTTAGGTAACATCGTCTATCGATTTTCTACTATAACATGACACTATGGTGAACACGAAAAAAATAAATTTATTTTTTAACTAGCTTCAGAAATTACTAGCCATATCCTCTGAAATATAAATAGCAAATATTCTCAAAAACAAGTTATCCCAGCCAACATATGTACATAAACTTACAATTTGTGACATGTATTAAAAATTCATTTAAATAAACATAGAGTGATGCTATTTGATATTTTGAAAAAAAAACTTAGAAAAAATATACTTCATGCCAATGCTTATAAGTATAAACTTATGTAAAATATAACATATATTGTTATAAAATTATAAATAATATTATTGAGTATCGGAGTGTAAGGTGTAATTTAAAATTAGTAAGTCATGAAATATTTTTTTCTAAACTTAACTTGAATATTATAAAAATGATATAATTCCACGTGAATGACATCCCTAGCTTTCTTATTCGGTTAGTATATGTACTAATCCAACTAGAGACTCTGCTCACCCGTGATGATTTGATAATAAATTTTTAGTAGTATGAAATCCTAGTATAAAATAAGTTAACAGAACGATTTAGCACAAATCCACAACACATATATACATATGTGTTGGCCTTCTCCTAGGAGGGCCTCCTTATCAACTTTTGAGAGACGACGTTTCTTATACTAGGCATTGTACTGCGATAATCCATACTTCCAATGTACTTTCACACCTATATCTCTGGTCCACCTTGAATGTTTTGGGTTTCCTAATAGTTGCATGAGGACATCATCCTCATGCCAGTGCGGGGCCGTCTCAACCTCGCTTTGCGAAGATTACTCAAATAATTTCATCTACAAAGAAAATTTCAACGAATGGTTAAAATATGTAAGTTAAATAAGGTGTAAAGGTCATACAAGATTGAAGGTGATACTCATGAGTTTTTGGCAGATCAATTCATTCGCTAGGTCAGGCCAGAAGATGATGGCATCTAGGTTGATTTTTGCTCATGCTTGAGCCCAATTTCTAACTTGTACCTATAGGATGTCACCAAACGAAAACATGATCTAAGGTGCAATTGCGACTGCATCCTTGTTAGTCTAAATCTGTTCTTTCCCAATATACCCCAACATCCTCAATCAATGTGGGTGCTAGTTCCGAGCTTGCAATTGATGGTGTGCCTTGCTTATTGTCATAAACTCTATAGAAGACTTCTGAGCATAGAACTCTTCCCATACTGCCTTAGTTATTTGAGGGTGCTTGACTCATGGGGATTGGATGCCTGGTGGAACGTCATACTATGTGACGAGATTGGACTTAAGGTTCTTTCAAACTTTACCCATCTCTAAGAGTGCACATCTCTTCAGTCTTTGCTCTGCCTCATTCGTATAATCAAACTTTTCCTTTAATATTTTCCAAGATGTTTCTTTCTTGCCTTCAGGGACGTATCTGATGTCTTTGTGAAGGATGCCAAAATACCTTCTCGCCATTACACCACAGCTATTTCTGAATGAGCCAATGATATTTTACAACTTCGTTGGTCTACCAGAATCATCAAGCTCCATGATCGTTTGCCAACTCATTCTGAGACCTAGGGTTACAATCGGAGGTTGGACCACTAGTTCCAACCAATGTTTCCGCTTTTGGGCTACCAAACATTGTGGCTTCGAACTTAATTATTGTAAACTAACACATGTGTCAGTACTAAATTAATAAAACATGATAATTACAAAAATGAATTTGTTTGAAATTAAAAATTAATTAGACTAAAATTAGTAAATTTCTAAATTCCAAAATACCACATTCCTAAATTTTTAAAGTACTATCATATTACTTGTCCCATCAATTACTTCACTTTCAAAATACTATCATAGACTCACATATCTCACTGCAAAGGGAATAGACCTGCATTATATAAGTGTTCAATGAAGGTCCTATTTGAGATGCTTGAGATTTTGGGAAATGGTTGATGAGTATCCACTTAGTGAGAATTTGGAGAATTTGAAAAACCTAGATTTTGTCTACCAATTTATTTTATAGATTATGTAGCAATAGATTCGTAAGATCTAGATAAAAAAATATTTTAGAAAGATGGAGAATCGAAGGGGGTTGGGGAGGCTGACGCATAGGATCTCGAGAAGGCTGACGTGCGAGAGCTCAGGGAGGCCAACGACGAATCTCGTGGATGCACAGGGAGCTCAGGGAGGCCGGTGCGTAGGAGCTCAGGGAGGTCGACGGTGAATCTCGTGGACGCACGGGGAGCTCGTGGAGGCTGGCGATAGAGTTATGGAGGCACGGGGAGCTTGATGAGTTGTTGTGGCATAGGGAGATATAATGATGTGGGATCTGCCCAATTGCTATGACTTAGGGTTAAAACCTTAAGTCATAGCAGCCAACTTACCTATGACGGTCCTAGAAAGAAAACCCGTCATAGGTAAGTTACATGCGACGGGTTTTATTTCTAGGCTCGTCACACGTAAGTTACCTGTGACGGGCTGGTTTGAAAACCCATCACATTTATCTCACTTGTGATGTTCTATGAATTACAAACACGATTCTTAAACCATCTATGGAAGTATGCAATATGTTTTCTTCGAACCTAACTCGCTGATCGTTGATGTTGTTTTTTGGATTTTTGTTTCGTGTTCCTCTAAGTATGATACCACCTCGATCATATACTCTAACACTAGGCTTTGTCATATTGGGTGCAATCTAGATTAATAGTTTTCGTTCTGATGGTCGTAGCCCCTTCTAGCTTGCCCTTATTTTTTGACCGTGGAACTCTGATTGACTGGATCTCTGACATATAGTCCACACAAAATTTAATTACTTCCTTAGTGGTGTACCCTTCAATCATGATTCTCTTAATATGAGGCCGGTTACGTACATAACCCTTTAAAATTCCCATATACCTCTTGAACGTGTATATCTACCTCATAAACATAGGACCGCACACGTTTGCTTGCTTCATTAGGTGGAGAATGAGATATACCATGATATCAAAGAACGTATGTGGAAAGTACATCTTGAGATGATAGAGTGTCTTCACAACATCTGTCTATAGGTCATCTAGTCCCTCTAGGTCGATAACCTTCTGTCTAATTGCATTGAAGAAGTAGCATAACCGTATTATCACATGCCTCACTTTTATTGGTAGAATCTTTCTAATGGTAACTAGTAGTAGCTATATAATTAGAATATGACAGTTGTGACTTCATCCTAATCATTTTGAGGTTGTCCATTGAAACCCACTTACTCGATCATGATTAGTACCCAGATAGAACTTTAATACTCTTGATACATGATAACATATCTATTTTCTCATCCTTGGATAGTATATGGCAAGCTAGAGGGAGGTATAGTCTTTCAGACTCAGAGGTTATTGGATGTAGTTCCTTACTGATTTTCATGGCTTCTATATCTCGCCATGAATTTAGCCCATCCTTTGTCCTTTATGGTATATTACTCTCACAAATTTTCTTCTATATGTACATCAAATCAACACAATGGCGTACCTCCATATCTTCCTAGTACTGTAGTCGCCAGAATATTGACTTCTTCTTTCATATGCTATTCAACTTTGAGTTAGTAGCCTTCTTTTCTTATCAAAATCATTACAAATTTATTTCATTAGGGCATGCACCACTCTCCCAGTTAAAACCAGTGGTGCACTAGCCCTTTCTCTCTTGCCATTAAAAATTTTCCTCATTTTTCTATATGGGTGATACAGCGAAAGTAATATTTTATAGCCCATGTACACCATCTTGCATGAGTTCTTTATCCACACGTTATGTGTTTCATCCATATAGTCTAAACAACTTTTCTTTCTTTTATGGTTTGGCTAGAAAGAGTACTAAGTGTAGGGTAATTGTTCATAGCGCATAATAACAAGGTATGAATCCTAAAGTTCTCTCGTCCGTAAGAATCTCATGTATGAGACTCCTCATGCCATAGCGTTTCCAAGTCATCGATCAAAGATTCTAAGTACATATCAATATCGTTAACAAGTTGTCTCGGTCCTTGAACTAGCATGAAAAGTATAATGTACTTTCTTTTAAAACACAACCAAGGCAGTAGCTTCAAGTTCATGAGAAACACTGGCCAAGTGCTATGACGATTATTTAGGTCAACAAAAGGATTTATGCCGTTTGTAATTAGGCCAAATCTTATGTTCCCCGGATCTTCCATAAATTCGGGGTAATCCCTATCGATGTTCCTCCACTGCGCTAAATCGATTGGGTGGCTAAGCATTCCATCCTCCTTTCTATCAATTACATGCCAACGAACCAACTTAGCTTCCTTCGAATTGACGAACATTTGCTTTATGCGGTCAGCAATAGGTAGATACCAAACAACCTTTGAGGGACCGCCCTACTTGGACTTCATCCTCTCAAGAATACTATTCTTTTGCTTATATCGAGAGCCTTTGCATTTTGGGCACCCATCCAAGTTGGCATATTTTTTTATAGAACAAGATATTGTCATTTCGACATGCTTGAATTCTTCTAACCTCCAAGCACAATGGACCTTGCACTTGCATTACTTCATATGTCGTCTTCGGCATTTTGTTCTCCTTGAGCAGCAAGTCTTTTAGAAAATCAAGCAGATTCTTAAAACATTTTGTTTGACCAACCATTACTTGTCTTTAGCTTTGTTAAATTGAGGACAACAGGTAGCTTTCTGTGCTTCTTCTTACAACTAGGATTTATAGGTGTCTCTGAACCATCCACCAAAGTAGATAATTTCTCAAAATTCCTCTCATTGTAAGATGACCTCTCAATATCACAAAGCATCTAAAAAAGAATAGGATCGACATCAATGATATCATCTCCTAACAGACAAGGGACGAACATATCATCTCCATCTTCTTGTTCCTTATTCTGCTCATTGTCTACTTCATCATCACAAATATTCGATGGTTCTTGCTCATCGTGGTTATTCCAGCAACAGTAGTTCTTCATGAAACCTGTGTATATCAGATGAGACTGTAATTGTACTCTGTCTATAAATATTTTATCATTTTTGCAGTCTACACATGGACAAGCCACATATTCATTGCTCATCCTTCTCTTATGTGTTAGAAGTATAGTATGCTTATCTCAGACGGGCGAAGAATTAGGCTTGTCATAAGTGAAGCCTTACTTGTGATGTGTTGAGCCGTTCAGCCTGATTATCTATGGCCCATCAAAGGTAACACTATCTATGACGAGGCACTGTGGCCTGTCGTAGGTAGCCAGTCTCAAATGAGGGGATTTGGCGTAGTATGACTTGGGAGATTTGGAAATAATGAAATACTATAATTTCTTAGCAAAAATACGGTGCCCCCGAAAGTCCTACTATTCAGGATAAAGAAGAAAGCACCAACATGGGATTGGCAGGAGCAAGTGTTGAGGATAGTGGTGTGTGTTAATGGTATTTTTTTGTCCTTTCCTATCTATGCTAGTCTTGAAATCAATACACACTAGTCCTGGGCTTCTATACAAGTTATTGTTGAATCCTCATTTCATTCTCATCCTTTGTTTTAAGCTAGTATTAGAACAGAGATCCAAAACCTAGCCACACGTCGTCTCCCCAAAGAGCAGTCAGTCAGCATCTGGTGAGCTAGCAGTAGTCCGTAGTGTCAGCCTTCCTGGCATGTGGTCATCCCATGCCTACTTCCTGTCACAGCCATCATCTCTCCACCGTTCTCACTTGTCGGCAGCAAATCCAGTCGACAGTCATTGCCTAGCTACTACCCATCTCTAGCATTGTCGATAGAGTAGGAACCAATGTCTCCACCACTAGCTGCTTAGAGTATTTGGTGACACATCTTTAAGCCAGGTGGTCCGTACAAGCGTCAATAGGCTTCAAGCAATGTCTATTACGCATGCGGAGAATAGCTAATCAAGGAACCGAGCTCGCCCTTCTTAGGGATGAGCTCAGGACATCCCCATCCTCAAGCTCGATATTCCTAAGCAGCTCAAGGACACCAATGACGTATTTATTATGATGGGACATGATGGGCTACTCTACTTGTCCACACGTGAACTTCTCATTAAATATGATGAGACACATATCTACCCGACGTGTGATCGGGGCAATTAGACGACACCTGCATGACCGTCACATGCGCCATCATCACTCCTACAGGAAGGGGTCATGGGCTGTCATATGGCGCAGTTGACTACCATACTGCCCAGTAGGGCCTACCACTTTTTCGCACGTCTCACATCTAAAGCTAACATGCGGGCCCCGCTATTAGCAACAAGACTCTAGGCTTCTACCTTAAGCTTTTTATAGCCACGCAAGATGCAAGACGAAACGACATGGCTTCATTCCAAGCTGGCCTCTAGGAGGGCCCATTTTTCAGCAAGCGATGATACTTTTTATACATAATCCTTGTGTGCTAGGGCTAGTTTCCAGTGTTTAGAAACATGGTATTCTCTCACTGACTATAAAGGGATAGCCAAGACCTTCGAGAGAGGGTTCCAAATAAAAAAACTCAAGTAGGAAAAGGCAAGCTTTGTAAGTTAGGCTCTCAACCAAGATCAAACCAAGAACACAAAAATAGTAGGGTATTACATCTCCGTGTGGCTTGAACTTATATAATTAATTTCACCTCATTTACTACCGCATCAACTCCTATCAAGCACACTTGCTCCCTGGGTCAAACCCACAAAAGATGAGTCCATAGATTTTCCCCGTAGTGCAAACATCCAATAAAATTGGAATGATACATAAAAGATTATCATGGCCCATGCGCAAGGATGACATGCACAAATCGAGAAATGGTCTAAAATTTTATGTTATTTTTTCTGTAGCCCTCGGCCTTGACCCCGAGTAGACCAAGATTGAGGTCTACCTTGTTAGCGATGAAGTGTTACAAGACCTCTTCCAATAGAAACCTAACTTGCTTGTTCTTGGCCCATTTCCTTGGGTCAAATGCTACTACTTTTAGTGGATGGACGCATGATGGTGGAGAAGGTGGAGTGGTGTGAGCCATTCTGTTTCTCTACTTAATCACGTGTGTATTTATAGGATGTGGAATCATTACCTGTATTGATTTGAAGTGATGCATCCTTGATCTACGTGCGAGTAGGCAAGTGGCGCAGTGGATTTGGAATTTTGATAGGTTTGAGAGGTTGCGGGTGAGCAGCACGGTCTATAACAGGGGATAAGGCACACCAACTCTTCCTTTCTATGTGCCCTCTCAGTTTCCATCTTCTCACTTCAACAACCTTTCATTCCGTTCACTCTCCACGATAACAAGAGATGGGCGTCGTCAACGTGTAGTGGGGGGCAGAGTGCTACTGTTGTCGTGCCTCTCCACTAAAGTGGGGCAAAGAAAGTGTACCGGCTGATGCCAACAATGTGCGCCTGGAGGTAGGAGGTGATGGTGAAGTCGGGTGTGGTTTGGCCACAGCTAGTGAAGCCTAACAAGGTGGTATTTTTTTTCATCTTAAATGTCCTCACTGGGTTGATGCCACTATTCTCGGCCTTTTTCATGGAGGTGTTGGAGGCCTAAAAGATCCTGCTAGCACATCTGGCGCTAAACACTGTGGTGACTCTGGCTGTTTTCCAACATCTGTGTGAGATGTTCATCGACGTGATGCCTTCAGTGGCGTCACTCCAGTGATTCTTCATCATGTAGCTGGTGGGGAAGAAGATGAACTCCAATAATTTGGAGACCGTGGGTTACTGCCACTTCTATCCCACCTAGGGACCGGTGATTCGTATATTCCGTAGGTTTTGTGGAAGAAATGGGATGGCTGGTGTGAAGATTGGGTGTATGTGGGCATCCCCGCTCACCCAACAGGAAGCCCTGGGGAGTGCGACGTCTATTTCGTCTCACTTGAACATGAGGTTCCTTGTCCATCTTGACTAGCAGTCGTAATAAATGGCCACATGAGTCTTTCCTCGAAAGTTCTTGTTGGGACTAGTGCTCAAGCGGATGCCAGCCGTGAGAACTCATTAGCAAGCATGTTGTCGCAACAGGGGATGTACCGAAGTTCTAAATTGTCGAAGTGGCACTCCAACCTCCGAACTTCATCTAAGTATGCTGCCATTTGTGGATCCGTGCACTAATTCTCCTTAGAAACTTGGTTGACCATGAGCTAAAAATTACCCTTGATGAGCAAACGTGAGATGCCAAGGCCCATGACATCACACAAGCTAACGAGTAGGCCTTCGTACTCAGTCATGTTGTTGATTGCTTAAAAGTCAAACTACACGACGTACCGAAGCATATTGCCGATTGGCGAGGTGAGCACAACTCTAGTCCCCGCGTCTTGCAATGAGATGGAACCATCAAAATTCATGATCCAGTGCATTTTCCATTTCTTGTGTTCCCTATTGTCAAGGCTCAAAGACACGTGTTCTTCTCCAACTTAGGCTCTGGGGTCCATTCAGCCTTGAAATTAGCCAAGGCTGGCTCTTAATGGTGTGGCAGCTTTGAAAGTGCAAGTCAAATTCCACAAGCTCAATTTCCCACTTGATGACAAGACTAGTGGCCTCGCGGTTACGTAGGATTTGGCCTAATGGGCACGGGATTACCACTGAGACCTTATGTGATTGAAATTGGTGGCATAGTTTCCTAGACGTGATTAAGACTGCGTACAACATCTTCTGGGCCTATGGTTATCAAGTCTTCCTGTCCCTCAGAACCTTGCTGATGAAGTAGACGGGATGCTAGACCTTGCGGCCCACCCCGATCCAACGTCACCCAAGAGCTTGAGCCTAGCCTTTCGTGCTCGAGGGTGCCTAGTTGCTATGGTATGTCTCTTATGAGCTCGGGCTCTGGGAGATCAGGTTGGGGGTGTGGTGCGAGCTCATGGAGGTCGTGCTTAACCACTAATATCGTGCTTATGACTTGCGTAGTGGCTATGATGTACAATAGCAATGGTTCATCTTACCTAGGTGCCACAAGGTTGGGTGGCAAGGTAATGCTTGAGACTTAGTAAGGCCTGCTTGTCTTTGGGTGTCCAGCTGAACAGACCGGTCCTCTTGAGTAACTTGAAAATAAGGCTCCCCACTAGCTTGGAGATGAATTGCTGCAAGGCCGCCATGCAGCCCATGAGGCGCTGCACATCCTTGAGATGAGCGAGTGGGCATATCTATTCGATGGCCCATATCTTGTTGAGGTTGACCTCTAAAAGGACCTTGAGTAGCATAAATGGGGATAAATGTGCACACCTAAAAACCTATAAGAAACTCGTAGTGCAAATTACAACTTTCTCTAAAGTATCTGATTCTAACTACCAGAGACTTCGATCGAGGTTCACTACTGGGCATTAAAACTTAGCCGGACAGTTCGGTCCTAGGGTTTATATATTTCGGTTCCTCTACACTGCTTCTAAAAAGGATTAGTGGAGGGAGCAATCTTAAGAGAGAAAGGGGTGTGGTAGATGATTCAAAGATAGTAAATAAATGTAGGAAGTACTACACAAGGATACATAAGATTTTTTACCAAAGTTTGAATCAAAATATTCTATGTCTCCGTTGAGGGACTCTAACAAGCCGAATCGTGCTCAATCCCTTACTTCACCAAGCTCAATCCTAGAAGGAGATCTAGCCTTTAAGCTATCACTAAGGCTAACACAAAGTCTAAGGCAACCACAAAAGTCTCTACTAGGACATGATGCTATAACATCTAGTGAAGCTTGCTCTACCAAAACCAATTATTAAGAATAAGCTCGGTATCCATTATAGTTATCTTTTTCCTTGCTTAGATGGAGAAAACCTTTACAAATTTTTCTGAACGATTCACAACTTTGAATCCTCACGGTGATGCCTAGCCATCTTGGAGAAAAATCTCCAAGATTAACAAGTGCAAATCCTCGCTGGATGTCAATCCATAAGTGTTCAATTAAATCTCTAACTCTATCACTCACTAGCTCCAAAAGATTACTCACAAAGAGATAGATTTAATGTAGAAGACAAGAGAGAGATGTGTGAAACCCTAAAAATGCTATAAGGAGTATGGGTGAAATAAATGAATAGCCTTTGTCTTAAAGTAGGGTTGGTGGAGTTAAAAGCAAAGTCTCTATGAAACTAGCCATTACACAGATTTAAACTCTAGAGTATCCGCCTTTGGTAGCTGAAGACTTTGGACACACTAGAATTTGACGCAGCATAGCCAATCTAGAGTATCCGATCTAAACCTCTGGAGACTCTAGACAACCTTTACTGCCTAACAAAAAATTATCCGAAGACTCCGTCACTTAAGGCCGAAGACTCCAGTCTATTTTCATTGTTAAGCAAGAAAATTTGTCCAAAAATGTTTGATAACCTAGACAAAATATTTTGAGGCATCTCTAGAGAAAAAAAATCTAAAATCCAAAGGTGCATGTGGTACAAGTATTCACTTAAGAAAAACAAAGAAATCTAATTGAGCACTTGTTTTGTAACTCAAACTAATATTTGTAACCCTATTGACAATACGACAATCATATGACTAAAAAAAATAAAATACACTTAAAACACAACGTCGAGTACTCTTCAATGACTTTCTTTTGTGAAAGGGGTATTTTTTTATTAATTCAATTTTTCTAGGGGACTAACTCCTATACTTTTCTTCACTTAACATATTAGTGCTCTAATTTTCTTGTCATCTATCATTTAAAACCCACTAGAAAGCCTAGATGCGCTTTCAGCCTTAATACCTCAGTTGGAGACAAGTAACCCGAGGAGCTTGCTAGCTAGCACTCCGAAGACGCACAGAGTTTAGCTTCATACATGTGGATATTGTCAAAAATCTCCACTAAGTCCTCGAGTAGCGTGGCCTAATCACACATTTTCACCACCAGGTCGTCGACGTAGGCATCCATGTTGCGACCTAGCTACGATTTGAGAGTGACGAACATTGTGTATTGGTACGTAGGCCTAGCGTTTTTCAATCCAAAAGGCATGGACACATAGCAATAAGTCCCAATAGGGACAATAAAAGAGTTTTTTTTTTCTCATCAACCTCTGCTATGCGAATATGGTGATAACCTGAATATGCATCTAGAAAGTACAAAACACCATACCCTACCGTGGAGTCAACTATCTGATCTATACGTGGCAAAGGAAAATGATCTTTAGGGCAATTCTTGTTAAGGTTGGTGTAGTTGATGCACATCTGTAGCTTAGTGTTGGACTTGAGGACGATGATGGGATTTGTGAGCCACTCTAGGTGGACGACCATGTGGATGAAACTAGTTGCCAGCAGCTTATCCATTTTCTCATGGATGAAGGCTTGGCGCTCCGAGGCTTATTAGATCACCTTTTGTTGCATGGGCCAAGCGTTTAGGCCCACAACTAGGTAGTGCTCGATCACCTACATGGGGACCATGGGTATATTCGATGGTTGCCTAACAAACACGTCGGTATTAGCTCGAGGAAAGACGATGACCACGCTTTCCTATTTGTTGTCCAAGCCACTGCCGATCTCAACAATCTTGGATGCGTCGTCGCCAAGCACGACTTCTTTCATGGGCATATAGTTGCTAGCAGTGATCCACTATTTAGGGGCATGAGGACCCAAGGCCCTAGGGCGGTCATCGTGATCGAGCCCCTCAGGCCCTAGTTCGACTACCCTCTATGCTATCAACTTTGCAGGCTATCGTCGTTAGACATATCATGATACTTGTCGGCCTATTGTATAAGAACATCTCTTTTTGGCTATCACGAAAAAGGGGCAAGGGCACAAACGTCTTCTTTCTTATTCTTTTAGATAAGAAATACAGTTATATGTTGGCCTTTAATTGAGGATATTCTCATATGGAATAACTAAGAAAATGCAATTATCTATCGTTGCAAAAGAAAACAATTCTTCAACCAAAATACTGATGCGCATGGATAATTATCTCGATTCTTGATTGTAGCTACTGGTATTCTACTAGTTAGAGGGGCAGTACGAAGCTTGCCCCAAAACCGGCGAGAGCAGCAGCGCAGCCCGCTCTCAGAAAAGGGCGGAGCGAAAAAGGATTAAAAAAAATAACGGCGCGGCGGCGATATGCAGAACTACGCTGATTTCTCCGGTTTGGAGCGGATCCGGCTGCTCGTCTTCCTCAGGCGCCACCGCCGCTTCCACACCGCCCGCAATTGAGTTTCCTCAACCTAGCCGCGACGCTCGGCCCCTATGTTTTGCGCGTCTCCGTTTGTAGTTTGTTTAGTGTGACAGTATGCCTTGTTTTACTTGCAAATGCATCATGCATGCAAGTATGATCGATTCTGTTTTTTTTTGGGCGGTGAATGGAATTAACGCTAGATATTATCTGATTGGATTGGGTGTTTCTGGCGGCGGGCTGGTGATTAACACGGTCGTGTTCTTGGACTTGCAGTATGTGCAGCGACTGGTGATGAAAATGCGATGGTTTGAAGCATTGAAGTGTGTGAACGCCTACACGCCGGTCGGGGGGTGGGGGGGGGGGGGGGCGGTGAAGCAATCAGATTTGGATCCATAGGGTGGCCACTGGTGGCGAGCAGGGTGAACGCGTCGCGGCCATGTATTTCACGGACAAGTCCAACGCTGCCGTAGCTTCGCCACGTGGAGGGGACCTGGGTGAGCAGAGTCGGGGGCGCCGTCGGGAGCGGCGCGGCGGAGGGGACGGCCGGCGACAGGTGCCCGTCGTCGGCGCGGGATCCTGGCGGACGGGAGGGCGGTGGTGGAGGTCCTCGAAGCG
The DNA here is from genome assembly GCA_030770085.1 of Oryza coarctata. Classification (NCBI taxonomy): domain Eukaryota; kingdom Viridiplantae; phylum Streptophyta; class Magnoliopsida; order Poales; family Poaceae; genus Oryza; species Oryza coarctata. The sequence continues at coordinate 17,291,485 of CM061471.1, forward strand.
GGACAAGCAGCCGGCGGAGGCAGCGAGTCTGGGACGGAGTAGATCGGCGCGGGGCCCGTAGCGGCCGGCGGCCTACACGGGAGGAGGCACCGGACAGAGACGTGGCCCTCGGAGGCCGTTCCAGATGCCGGCGGGTGGAGGGGACAGATCGATGATGATGGACGGTGATGGCGACAGTCCTGCTGCTCCGCGTGGAGGTCCTGGAAGAAGCCGGCTCACACCAGATCAACGAGGACACCCATAGCTGTCATGTCCAGATCGACGAGAATGGAGGTGCGAAGCTACTGCTGCTTAACTTGATGACGACGATGAGAAGACGAAAACGTCCAGGAGATCGATCTCTCCTAGGACAACGGACAACGAAATCAAAGGGTAGATTGCTAGTGTAGAGAGAGGAGATTAATGTAAATATTGATTTGTATCAGAGGACCGGTATATATAGAGATTATAAGGATCTTAAGTAAGCTTAGAGATATATAGATAGAAGCTAATCCTATCTACCATAACAACCGAATACTTATAATCTTATCCATATACTCTAACACCAAGTTGTTCACTAAGCTGCTAGCATGGCCATTGGCACCCAAACTTGATTTCCTGGTTGCGGTAAATCAGAGCGCATTCATCAAAAAGAGGTGTATCCACGATAATTTCGTGTTGGTGAGACAAGGCGGTCCTCGCTACTTGTGAAGCTTGACATCGCCCAAGTTTTGATTCCATTTCGTGGTAGTTCAAGAACACAAAGGGTTTGGCAACCGATGGAGATCTTGGATTGCCATCCTCCATCGGATTGCAAGTACGAAGATTCTGATTAATGGTGTCCTAGGGCCGTGATTCTACACTGTCGTGGGGTGCGCCAAGGTGACCCATCTCCTCGATGTTCATCCTTGCAATGGATGCATTCAGCTCCCTAATTGCCGTTGCAGAGCAATAAGGGTTGCTTCAACCTCTAGGGATTTATCATCGAGTCTCAATCTACGCCGACGATGATGTGGTGGTCTGCCTTCAACCACTACTTGGGGATTTAGGCACGGCCAAGGAAATCATCGCCATGCTCGGCAAGGCGTCCAGCCCGAAGACAAACTTCAAGTGTTCAGCCGTGCCAATGCAATGCGAGGAGGATAATATGGCTCAGATCCAAGCTGAGCAGCCTTGCCCGATCGCCTCCTTCCCATTCAAATATCTCGGTCTAACTCTCTCCACGAATGGACTGAGGAAGTAGGATCTGCAACCCATCATAGACAAGGTGGCTCGCCGTCTACCCCTGTGGAAGGCGGAACAAATAGTGCTGATCGGTCGTATCACAATGGTGAAAGCGATCCTAAGCTCAATCCCGATCTACCTCTTGATCACCATGGATCCCCTGAAGTGAGTCATTAAAGGAATTGACAAGATCCACCGTGGATTCCTCTGGGCAGGGAGAGCAAACGCGCATGGCGTACACTGTCGTGTTGCATGCTCCAGCGTTTGCACCCCAACGAACTATGGCGGCCTTAGCGTCCTCAAGCTCAAGCTCATGGGCATCACTCTTCGTCCGCGGTGGATCTAGCTGCAACACACATCACCAGATAAGCCATGGCGGGGGCTGACAATCCCAGGTTCACAGAAGGAGCGCCACTTCGTGGCGGTGTCGACTACGTACCAGGTCGGTGTCGACAATTGGCTGAACGGATCAAGGATCTGCTTCCAATTGCTGGCTATCCACGAGCGTGTTCCTACGCACATCCGCCTTCGCAGAAAGGTCGCGCAAGCGCTGCAAGGCAGCAGGTGGACCAGGGATATCCATGGCGCTCTCGGGATCCAGGACATCCTGGACTACTGGCAGCTATGGTCACCGATCAGATCGGTTGCCGCCCTCACTGACCAGCCAGATCGCTTCATTTGGAAATGGGAGAACTCAGGGCAGTACTCTTCTCGTTCGGCTTACCAGGCCCTCTTCCTAGGTCGGATTCCTTTCCAATCTCCACCAATTTGGAAATCACTGGCCCTGCCTCGCTGCAAGTACTTCCTCTGGCTAGTGGCGCTCCATCGCTGTTTGATGGCGGATAAGCTTGGCAAGCGAGGACTGCCCCATCCTGATCACTGCGTCCTTTGTGACCAACATGAGGAGATCATCGACCACATCCTGGTTGCTTGCCCTGAATCCCGGCAACTTTGGTGGTTGATCTTCAGCGCGATTGGGTACACAAACTACTTACCAATGAAGGAGCCCTCCTTCCATGCATGGCTATGCAACAGCTGGAAGAAGATTCCGAAGTACAAGAGAAGAGGTTTCGATACCATCGTCACTCTAGGAGCTTGGCCTATCTAGAAAGAACGCAACGGCTGAGTTTTCAACCAACGGCAACGGAGCTGGGTCGACGTTGCGAAGGCGATGGCCGAGGAAGCAGCTCTTTGGCATTTGGCGAAGGCTGCTGTTCCGCAGCTACATCTTTAGCTGCAAGAGCCCTAGGTTGCCCCAACTGTCGTGAGAATAGAAATAGTGCTCCAGTCCTTTCCCTCCCTTCCTTCTGTTTTCTGCTTTCTGTTTCAGTTGTAATTGGCAAACTTTACTTCTCTTAATTCAACGCGCAAGTCTTTTGCGTATTCCCCAAAAAAAGTCCAATGCTGCCAAGTTCGCCAAGCAACAACGAGAAAGGTGCATCTCTGTGTAATTTTCGACTGGTCGTTGCATATACTTAATCTGATCAGCTATAATTAACATGCCTATTTTTATGGTAACTATCACACAAAGATGGATGCAATGCTTGTCTTGGTTGCCATGCCTCTCTAATTTATGTAGTCAATTGCTTATCCAGCCGCCTTCTTGTAGGCCGACCTCAGAACGGGAGCAATTTAGCCCACGCATAGTTGCATGGTTGAATAAATTGGTTCCTATGACACATGAATTGAAGAACAAACTCAAACTGCCGCGTCGCATGTCTGACACAGTCCCTATTGGGCATGCCATCCCTTGTACTTGTCTATTTTCCTGTTCAAATTTCAGTAATCCGCAGAATTTAAGTTTTTCAAATCTTTTTAGATTATGGGAATATAAGAGGAGACGGTGGTATAAAGATGGCAGCACTCAAAAACTTAATGCCATCCTTCTGAAGAAGAGGTACCACACATTTAATTCTTCTGTTCTTGATTTGGACACTCATTCACACTTTATGCAGGTCGCATTCTGTTCGGGTGAGAAACTGAGAAAAAAGTCAGGTATGCATCGTTAGGCCAACACGAAACAGGAGTCATCTATGGTACCGTATAGCATCTTTATCTCATGAGTCAAATGCATGCATGTGCAGTTATTAGTTTGCTACTTTTCTAGTTTGCTTGATGGGTCCACTTCTAAGAGTTCCAGTTTTTATGTCAAGTTGCCAACTGTTCAGTATGCTTATCTCTATAGAATTTCATGGAATTATCTTCATACATTTACTGCTACTGTGGGCACTGTATGTTCATTGATCGGGAATTTGTCAGTGCTAGTTCTTATGCTGCAATTAGCTATCCACCTATTAGACCAATTTCACACTGTTGAAATTTTTGAAACTAAATTTTATTTGGAAAGAAAAAAGGAGTTTCTTTCCTTTGCATGTTCCTTTTCCTCATCTCACTTCAACAATAAATACCTATTTGTAATAAAAATATGTGCTTTTATATAACTCTATGCAACACGATGAAATTTGTGCTAATGCAGGTTTTACTCATGTATGAATGCTAGCTCAAACTTTCCTTTCCCCCTCTTTGATCTCATCAATATATTAGTTTGGCCGCTTGATATCTTACATAACAGAGGTTTTTGCAGGCCACATATGTCTTTATTGGCTACTCACCAATACCAAGAATCGTTGGAACAGATCCAAACTCACTGCACAACTGCACTACCTGTGGTGGTGAGGAACGCCAACTATCGTTCCAGTGTGATGCAGATTCGCCTTGGCCGACTCTTATCCTTCCTTCTACAAATTGCTCTAATTAAAACATTTGATGCGTATGATATATTTCTGTCCCCCCCCCCCCCCTCTCATTTGACGGTTTGAGGGAAGAAAATTTGGAGCGAATGAATTTGTGATTTGATCAGGCTGGAGAGAGATTTGTGCTTGCTTTTTGATGTGAGGCGTGTGGAGGGAATGGTGGACAGTTTCCAGTGGGACGAAGCAGCTAAGTACGTGTCATGGTTCATAGCAGACCCTAAGTGCAGCAAGGAGGTTTCTATCCTTCTCGACAGCATGCTCCACCTTGAGATAAAGATCAAAGCCTCTATGGTTTTTGAGGAATCCAGGTGCCTGCCTGTCGTAGTAATAGTAATCAGTGAAACAGCGATAATGAAATCCCTAACGGATGCCTCCATTCTCTGTATGTATGCTCATCTCCACACACTTTGGGCCTTTTGTCTGTGGTGGGGGTGTGCACACACTTTGAGCCTCTTGTTGTGCAATGCTTAGTTCACTTGAAATTGCTAATAATTTTGTGCAACCTGATCTTTGCAGGGTCTCGAGTTGGAAGGAGTTGAAACGTCGAAAGAATTAGTTCCTAGAACACCTGAGCTGAAGGACAGGTTGGACCGGGTCCAAATGCCGTGTTCGACGTCTAAATTTGAAGACGTGATCCCTCGGTATGCTTTTAAACTTTTTTCTGATACTGTGTGTTCTCAGGAAACCCACTTCTTCGACTAGACCTTGTCTTTCCAAGTGACAGGCAGCCAATTCTTTTTATTTCCTTTCACATTTAGGTTCTGACTACCTTGTTACGTTATGCAGCTTAGGGGCATATCGGAGGCATAATAACCTGAATGGTGTGGGAAACATGCCAGCTCCTGTTGTTGCCCATTTCATTGTGCAAACGAGGTAGGACATACTGAATTCTATAATGCTGCCTTTTAATTTCGGGACACACCCAGTCTCAATTATTTTCGTTGTGCAGGCTACAATACAATCAGTGAAAGAATAATTCAGGTGTGTATTTTTCTTTGATAAGTGAACTCCAATGCTATTCTTGTGGATATCATACTTAATGTATCCTGACTCCTAATTATTTTGATAACTGAAATTTTCCTTTGTCATGTTTACTTATCAAAATCATTAACTATACTTAGCGCTTATCATATATTGTATGGCTTGTCGACATGAGTTTTCATAGTTTTGGAAGTGCTGTTTGACATAGGACATCTGTGTGCTTGTTTTACATAATATGCACCCCCTGTTTTTCTTTATTATCCTTCCCATAGAAACAATTATTGAAATTGAGCGATATGCCTATTGAGCTATATGCCTATTTATACCCCACTTTCATAGTTTTATGAATGGTGTTATTGTAACATGTGACATTTGGGAATTGGGAAAATGAAAAACCTTGCACATGTGGGTAGATGCGCTAATCTAGACATTGAATTTGCTTCGAGAATCGTAAAATCAGGTGACAATTAATAGATCATGGCTGGCTTGAATTTTGGAATTTGCATCAATCTTGGGTGACATGATGGTGTAGAGAAGTGAGAAACCCTTCACATGACATCGATGTGCTTATTTTGCATGATATATAAATGCCACATTTTTCCTGTCATGGAAAGCTTAGGACCAACTTATTACCCTAGAACGAATAGTGAAGTGGGCTTAATATACTGTATTCTTAGTTTGCTGATTTGCTTCACTTGAATAGTATTTATCTTTTATGAAAAAAACCTTGTTCTTGTTGGAATGGGAATATGTATTGTTTGCTAATGCAGCTGTTCAGAACTAGAAAAGAGATTGAATAATCATTGTGTTATTGGTTTTCAAAATTGTCCCAGTATCACGTCATGTTTCATAAACAAATTAGTCTTGGTTTGATTATCCTTGTGTACTGCAAATGTGACATGCAGCATTTTGAATCCTGCACGGTTTTGTAATGCTAAAAAGCATCAACTTGCTGTTTTTGTGTTGCCAAATTCAGGTATTCCTTGAGCCTAGTGCCAACTGCCAGACGTTTTGATGAGTCTTCATCAGCAACTAGCTTAGATTCTCTATATTGTTCCTGAGAGAAGCAACAGTCCAATTATATTTGAGGCTTATTGTTATATTCAATTGTGAACATTGTTTTGGTCATGACATACTCTGTACACAATTAGTTCGTGTTGATACTGATGCCTTCATTTACTGTTTGCTATATATATCCTTATGCAATATCTTTGACAGGCATCCGTTCAATGGAGAGTTTTGGTTTAGCTTACTTATTGCATATGAAATGAGACGGTTCATTAAAGCATGATTAATTATGTATTATATTATGGGTATTGGGCTAAGAGGCTAAGGCCGAAGAGCCTAGTCCCTAACAGATGAACAGTACTCTCGTATTGTAGTAGATGAGAGTGTATTTATTTGAGTTAAGTAATGAATTAAGATTAATCTAGTTCTCTTCCCTTAACGTTTTTCACCTAGTCTAAATTTCCCTTATCTTTAGCAGCCGATCTATTCGGCTATTCTCCCAAGCGGTAGTTATCTCGTCATGACCTTAGATTGTGACAACTTGGTATAAAAGGCACTCACCATGGCTTCTGATATTGAGTGTGTTCTCCGTGTCATGGTGAGCAATCTCTGTTATCCAACGATAGAGAATATACTCTGTAAGGTTGTCTATTTGTATAAAGCGGAGAAGATCGACATGCACTAGATGGGAACATGTGTTATCATCTCCGTTCAATTTCAATCTAGCAATACATAGCAGACACTTGGTCAATCCTAAATGGTTGTGCCATCTATGATGGTTGCTGCTAGATAGATCTCTAGTTCAAGCTACCAACCATGACCTATAACACGTCAGCGCCACCATTCCCCTAGATTACAAAGGAATTGAATGCAAAAGTATTGAAACTGAAGTCTATGTGGCAAGCAGAGTGCGTGGCGAAGGAGGTGGTAGAAGAGAGGTGTATTGATGAGGCAATGGTGAATGTCACAATGCTAGCCGCTACATCATCAACTCAGCCATCCCTATCGGCGTTTGTGGTGGAGCAAGAGGTGGTGGCATAGCCTAATGCGGAGGTTGGCATGACAAGGACACCGTTGGCTATGGCACCATTGCCGTAGAAGGCCATCGTCTTAAAGGAGCAGGCAGTAGCAACATCTTTAGTTCAGTTGCTACCAACAAAGGTCTTCTTCAAGTAGCATCAACCATCGCCCTCACGTCCATGATGACACAACTTCAAGTGGTAGATAGGGAGCATCATGAGTCTGTGCCTCGGCATGTGGTTGAAGACGACAACACCAACCCACTCTGTGATGTTGCCCTCAAGAGCAAGAAGGCGGGTGGATATGTGTTGCCAAAGGACAAGGCAGGAGGCCCTCAACCTCATTGCTGGTCTTGGCAAGGGCGTTGTCATTGGTGAGGTGGAGTGATGTTGGCTACTAGGGATGCTTCTTGGGAATTGCAATCTCCAACACCAACTGCTACTGTGATTGTGACACAAAGGGCAACGCGAGCTTTGTAAAATGTTGCCATGTTGTGGTTTCTAGGATCGCCTGATCTGATCCAAGGGAGACGATATGGGTGGCAGCTGCAGCGGCGATGAGTCAGGTGGCTACACTATTTTCGACGGAAGTAGCATGATGAGTGATTGGATCAATAATGCGATTTCTATGAGCATTTGCTTGGTTTCTACTAGCTATGGGTTCTACGCAATTCTCCAAAGTACCCTAGCTTGAGTCATGAGAGAAGATGCAATCTTCGTGGGTGGAAGTTGTAGTGTTGTTTCCAAAAGTGGTGGGACCGGTGGAGGAGCATCCGCGGTTTCCATGACTGCTAGTTCTGATCAGTGTTGATCTATCTTCTAGTCTGTTTTCTTTGGATAACCTTTGTTCCTAAATGGGTTGGTTGGTTGGGCCAAAATAGGTCACACAAGAGCACTTTAATTGCTCATAGAGGATGGTGTCACACCCCGATTTGATACCACTGAAAATATATTGTTAGATAGGGTATGCTGCCGAGGACGGCAAACCATCACTAGCGAAACCATGCATATTGGTGTCAGTCCCAGAATCCTAAGTTGGCACCCATGGTAATAAAAAAATAATCATTAAAAAAATTAAACAAACATATTATACCTTGTTACCATATTAGATAGACCTTAGCAATAAATACCAAGAAAAAACTAAAATAGTAAAACTTAACACAGCTAACACACCAATCCACAGGCAGTGGCTTGGGTCTAGGGACGAAATCAAACTTTTTGACATCTTTTGCCTGAACTTAAGTGGGAAGAAAGAAAAATAATAAAATAGAGAGAGTGAGTACTTTTGTACTCGCAAGTTACGGGAAACATGAGTATGTAAGCTGTAAAGAAAGGGTAGGTTTATTTCATAAATCTTTTGTTTGAAAATATTTTACAATATTTAAGTGTGAGTTTCACAATTTATTTGGGAAGAGACTTATCATCTCGATCCGATGCGAATTGGTTTGCAACAACCCAAACCTAAGAACAAAATTTTAGTTTCATTAATAGTTTCTTTTCATCTTTCATCTCTTCACCTAACATCATTCCTTAAACTATGTATACAACCTTTATCTCGCTTTATCCCGAGCTAAACCAATATATGTCTTTTTATCGTCTCCTTCCCGAAATCACCAAGCTTTTGTTTCCACTTCCTCTTAGGAAAACTACTATATGATGTCATCACGGTATTCTGGGTCATATAGACTCATTCCTAACTATGAAAGTCATCCATCAGTCTCCAAGACCAACTATGGTAACGGTTTCTATCCACACAAATATTTTTTATAAAATACTAGCAAACAAATCTACGCTAGGAGAATCACTTTTCATTCGTCCTTAATCATTGGCATGGCTATTCGAATGGTTGAAGCTTTGTTGAGTTTGTATGCTTTACCCACACAACACAAAACTGACAGCGGTTACCCATCGGCACCGAAAGATCGTGACAATATGTTTTCAAAGCTAACTCATGAATATCTCATGTCACATAGTTGGATAGAATATCTTAAAACTAAGTATTAGACAAGTCTCATGTCTTTATTTACTTAAGACACACCAGAAATGTCTCCTACTCCTAACCAATCGTCTTATAATAGGCTAAAATAACACCCATCCTAGGTAGTAAAGATTTACAATCCGTTTCCTCATCCCAATGTTTCACAACTATTGACATACAAGATTTTCATGTGCTAGTTGATTACTTAGCTAGGAGAATCCCATAAATACTTGTGTTGTCATACTGTAAGATGCTCAAATGTAATTCTCTAGTGAATCAATCCTTAATGCTATTACAAAACCAAGCCACATGCGAGGTTTCACATCACGAGTTTTCGCAACCCTTTTCTCTTTTCAAACCCATCGACTCCACAAGTCGGGTTTTCACAAAAGGTTTCACAATCCAATTTTTTCATAACGAAAAACAACAGTGTAAGATGGGCAATAGCATTTTTGCTCAAGGAGTGAGAATTTTCAAGCATCATTATAGTGGAGTTACAAGGATAAGATTTAACAACAATTCATAGAAAGTAATGTAACTACTAGGTTGGTTCATCGGTTACACCCAAACTAAGATTGATTAATTTAATTATGTGCACTAAGTATGTAATTTTTCAAATAATTATATTTTATAAATTAGAAAAAATATAATCAAGGATGACTTAACTTGCTCTTGGTTGACGAGAAACTCTTTAGAATCACCGTCCGAGAATTTTCTAGCGGCAAACTATATGCGAAACATGAAAAATTCAAATAAAACCCTAAAAAGTTAATAAAATACTAAATAAATAATAGTGCCATTGGATGATTCTCATTTTTATAAAAATTCTAGAAGTTGAAAGGAGTCGAACAGAATTACAGTTTAATAGATATGAATTTTAGAAGTTTAAACTATTTTATAAAAATAGAAAATAAATTGGTTATATTTGGTAGAGAATATTCTGAAGGAATATTTTCTAAAACTGACATGTGGGGTTCACAATTAATGAGACGAAGATACCCATGTGCCTACGATCCATGGTAGACAAGTCTACCGAGAATTCTGAGAGGCAGCTGGGTGGACTCGGTACACTAGTCTACAGGTAGGTGCATGGGATCCAACAGTTAACACCACGACGCGGGTGGACTGGTGCATGGGATTGACTAGACATGTGGGTCCCACCCTTTTCTTTTCCATTTTATTCCTCTTCTTTCTTTTTTTTTCTCTTTTTTTCTCCCTTCCTTATCTCTTCTTTCTCTCACTACCTCTTCTTTGTTTCTTTCCCTATGTCTTTCTTTCTTCCAATACAGTAGGCGTAGGCGGTGAGGCTAAGAGGGTGTGAGGGCCGAGCGACGATGGCCTAGGGTGGCTGCGATGGTAGTAGGGAGGTATAGTGATGGGCTAGGGTGCAAACAGTGGTGCGGAGGAGGCACATGGCAATGAGGCAGGAGCTCAAACAGCGGCGCATAGGAGGAGGATGGAGGAGCCGGTGGCCTAGCGACGTGGGTCACGATGGCATCCTGAGATAGTCGGCACCACGAAAGACCGAGCTCAGTATAGGGAAACAGAACAACAGTGGGATCGGTGGCTAGCCAAAGCAAAATGGAGAGGCTTGGAGGTGGACGGCTTGGGTGGTGGTGGCTGCAAAAAGGATGAAGAGAGAAGAAGACACGACGGCTTGGAGGTAGGGAGGGAAGAGGGTTTGGTGCTTTGTATTCATGGTCGGCATTTCATGGCAAGTCGGGAGACGACAAATGCTCTTGAGGTACCGTGAATCACACGAAACCTCTATCGACTTTTACCGAGTTCGTCGTGACGGGATGTGCATATAAGAGCTTGCTTATGAGCTTCTCTCTCTATCTCCTCTCCCTACTGACTACTTATTGCTATTCTATTTGTTTAGCTCAGGATAGAAGAGAAGAAAATAAATGCCCATGTACATGCTTGGCTGTAGAAGGGGACTAGTCAACGGGACTCTACAAGACAGGCCAAAGGATGGGTGCTATAGGCATGGGCCCGGGGTAGTGAGATCAACCACGACATAGGAGCAAGCCAAAGTGGAGTGGCTACTGGCCAAGGAAAGAGATAGAGGAGCAAAAGAAAGAAAAGAAAAAGAAGGAAAAAGAAAGTGGTTAAGAATATAACCACTCTATTTATATGAATTTTATTTCAAGCATTCAAATAACCAGCATGATATAAAAAGTTTTAAAAAGTTTAAAATTTTACGTATTTTTGTTTTTTAAAATTTTTGAGGTGTTACATGGATCTTAACTGCCAATGCTACAGACCACTGTGACATGGATTCATGCTTTCTCTTAGAGCTTTTGGTTGGGTCCAACTCCACATAGGCAATAGGATAGCATGGCGATGTATTATAATCTTAAAATTATTTAGTTTGCAATAAAATAAAGTAAAGATATAAAAGTCAGGAGTCCTCTGAAATACCATGCCGTAGCTCAATGTAAGGACGAGCTAGGGGGTATAGTGTTATTAGCATTAGACCGAGAACTAAGGCTTAGATGAACAGTACTCTCGTGGGACTGTAGCACAGGCATTGGAGTGTATTCATTTGAGTTAAAGAGATGAATTAAGATTAATCTAGTTTTCTTTCCCTAATGTTTTTCTCTCCTGTCTAAATTCTCCTCTTACTAGCTGAAATCATGTCTTTGAGTGTGACACATTAACTACTATAAACTTCAAAAAATATATTTATTTGATTTTTTTAAAACAAGCTTTACATAATGCGTTTTGATAAGAACACCGTATCTAGAAAACAATTTTAACCACTATTTTATATTACAACATATATAGAAATATCAACAAATATATAATTTTATTAAAACATTTTTCAAGATTAATATATATATATAATTTTTGTGTTTTTAAAATAAATATTTTAAAATTTATTTATAGTTAAAGTTTTAAGAGTTTAATTTAGCATTGTTCAAAATAATAAGGATTATAGAATAAGAGTGTAGATAAAAAGTTTTTTAATAAAATGTACAGTTTAGTAGTCTGAGAATCATGGTTACAGAAAACGACAAACTAACTTAGCCATAAGCTAAATCAAACGTAGCCACGTAAAGATCATTGCATGCTGATGGTGTTAAACTGTGCTTCTGATCCAGTAGAAGATATGTGAAGGCTACAAACCACTGGAGAATCGAATGAATAATTAAGCTCTGTCCAGTAACATGTTGCGTCGCTTATTTATTGGAAAATCTTGCACTTGAAACCGAATATGTACAGGTGGTTTTATTGTCCGTTATTGCCAGGGGACCTGAACTTGGATCTCAGCGAAAGGTGGTTATTAACGACAGCGTCTTTTCAAACAAACTACAGGAAGCCATTTGATACCTTCATGTTGATATGTTGGCGCATTTGAAAGGAACGTAATTCAAGAATCTTTGATCACAAGACAAGCACAGCAGCCAACCTATTTGCTGAAATTAAGGATGAAATTTCTACTCTATTTGGAAAGAAGCTGGGATGTTTACAAACATGATTGGGAAGTCAGTACAATGTTTACAAACATGATTGGGAAGCTGGGATGTTTACAAACATGAGATTTCTATGAGTAGTACAATGTTGTAGTTTGGAGCAAGTTTGTTCCTTGACTTTGTCAGGCTTAGACATATCATTCCGTCGATGTAACTTGTAATCTTTTATTTCCCCAATTTTAATGAAATTGGTCAGCCTCCTTCGGCCGGCCCGGCAAAAGGTTTTATTGTCCGTTACGCCATGTGGCAGAGATAGCTCAATCTGAAGTAGTGAAATCAATGCCAAATACATGTGATAACGGGAAAAGGGAGTGAGCGCAAGAGGTCACTCTCGAGCTCCCGGGAATGCTAAATCTCCTTTTTGGTGGTTCGCCGCCGACAAGCTCTGTAGGTCTAGTGTTGGGCATGTCTCGTAAGTCAGATTTTTCTATGTTTCTCCTCCTTTTGGTTTTGTATAGAGCGAGAAGGTTGCCAGAGTCGGCCTTTCTCGTCTCGGTCTTCGTGAGGGGTGCCGTAAGAGTTGTCTTCGATGGTACTCAGCGTCTCCGAGCTCTTTGTACCCGCCATCGGTTGGGAGTCCATCAGATCTAGAGAAGAGAAGTAGCGCCGGCCGATTCCTCCGACGTCTCCGAGCTCTTCAGGGAGCAGTTTTCATGAGTGGTGGTCAACTTTCTTGCTTCGGGCGGCGATTCTTCAACCGGCAACTGAGGTACTTGAGCAGAACCTTGATAGCTATAATCTCCAGTACAAGAAGGTTCAGATTGGGTTTGCTTCTTGGTAATTCTATTTGTAGTTTGCCATGGATTTTTCGCTTCCATGTCCATCGATTTAGCCATCGTCTTCATATGTTTCACTTCTACAACAGTTTTCTTGTATGGCTTCAGCGAAATTCTTTGAAGGTGTGGTTAAAATTTTATATGGATTGTAGACCTTAACTTGTGAGGCCATAATTAGAATTGTGCGGAAGCTTCATTTTGTGTAGCTCACCATAGTCTCATTGAGTTCGCTGTTGTTGAGAGCATCATCATGGATGTCGCCGTTGTGGATAGTATCGAGTGAAGGATTTGATTGCTTTTTTCAAATATTGTTGAGTCGTACCCTACATAAAAGTGGACATTTGTATAATTTGTCTTTTCATATACTCCTGTTTCCCGAGGTTTTAAACCAAATAAAAGCAAATATGATTGAGCCTAATACCTCCTACGTGGCATAATTGACATGTACAGTTTGGTATGGCAGTTGAACTCTGGACGAGTGATTGCCATGTTCACCGGCGTATGATTTTACACACATGCCTTTGATCCCTAATTTATTTAGATACGTTGTCGATATTTTTTCTTTTGGTCCGAAACCGTACTTTTACAGTTGAACTTACCCAGAGTGCCACGTGGACTCTATTTTTTTCGCCGGCTTAAATCGGAACCTACTAGTACTATCTTCAAACAAAAATGCAGAAGAATAAAGATCACAAATTCAGAATCGCGTAGTTCTCAAGTCTTGTTTTAGCATGGGCTCATGGGCCAACAGGCTGCTTGTTTATCATCCGGTCTTTCTCAGGCCCGAGAAGCCGAGCCGATCCCCTTCCCAATCAGAGCATAGGCCAGGGAGGCGGCGTGTGGCGCGGGTGGGCGCGGCGGCGGCCGGGGGGTGTAGTGCCGCCATAGAAGACGGAGGAGGAGCGGAGCAGCAGGCGTCCAGGAGGCGGGCGCAGGGTCGCGGGCTCGTGGCGTCAGGCGGGCCGAGGCGGCAGCGGGAGGCTCGTAGGCACCGAGGGCGCGCGGCAAGCCGGCGAGCTCCCGGTGACGGTGAGCTCGGGCTGCTCGGCTGTTGCTGTTGTGCAACTCGGGCGCGTCAGGCAGGTTTTCTCCTTCAAACGCCGCCGCCGCCGGCAGAGATGGCGGCCGCCGCCTCTACCTCGCCGGTGGGTTCACAATGGCCCACATGTCATTCGTCGAGAGAGCCCACATGATATTGGTGTACTCCAGGATACAGCCATACAGGAGCGATAGCCACTTTTCCCTCCGTGCCGGGCCTTCACTGGAACGAAATTGGCCGTGCGTCTTCTTTTGGCACGATCATAATTCACACGGCAAAACGAACCACGCGCCAAAGGTAGTGGCAATATATTTCGGAAAAGCAGTGTCTCACCTCCCGGGGCAAGAAGCAAACCATCCCCACCTCCTCCTCCTCCTCCTCCTCGTCACCGGGATGGCGGACCTGGAGGAGGATGATGGCGGAAAAGGGTAAGCCTATGCGTTTTCGTCCTGTTTGTTTCTTTTGCTATCCAATGCTGTGTGAACTTTTTGGCGGGGAATATTCTGCTCTATGGGACGGTGATTATGCACAGAAATTCACTACCACGGCGTGGTTTATGAGACACCATTTGATTGGATTTTCGCTTTGGATTTTGTTCGAGCTCTTCAGCCCGCAAGCTCTCGTGTGTGATTAGTTCCTGAAATTCTTGTGTTCTTCGTTCTTGAGAGCAGTTCAGGGTTTAGCTAAAACCCTCGTAGTTTGAAGCCTCACAAGATTTTGCATAGCCTATCAAATTTGGAACGCCATTTGCTCGGATTTTCACTTCGTATGGATTCTAATTGAGTTCTGGAACACCATTTGCAGTTCGTGAGTTCTCATCTGAAAATATTTCCGGAAGTTATTGGTTCCTTTTCGCCTCGAGAAAGCAGTTTCGGGTTTGATTGAAGCCTTCTTAATCTTTCCTTATTTCTTTTGCTACTCAATGCCGTGCGCTTGCTCGTGGGGAAGATTTTCTTTGCGAAGGTGATTATGCACGGAAATTCACTACTACGACGTAGTTTATGCGACGCCATTTGATTGTATCGTCGCTTTGGATTTTGTTTGAGCTCTTCAACCCGCAAGCTCGTGTGTGATTAGTTTCTGAAGTTCTTGTGTTCTTTGTTCTTGAAAGCAGTTCAGGATTTAGTTAAAACCTTCGTCGTCCTGAGCCTTGCAAGATCGTGTATCAACGACCAAATTTGGAATGTGATTTGCTCGGATTTTCACTTTTTAGTCCACGAGCTCTCGTCTGAAAATATTTCCGCAAGTTCGTGTAATCATGTTCCTTTCATCTTGAAAGCTTTTTTGGGTTGAGTTCAAGCCTCCTTAATTTGGAACCTAATAAGAATGGCTTTCCCGATGAAATCTTGGATGCTACTTCCTTGGATTATTCACTTTCTGTGGATTTTATTTTAGTTCATCATCCTGCAAATTCTTGTGTGAAATTAATTTCGAATTTGTTTTCTTGTTGTCGTGAAAGCATGTTTGGCCTAGTTAAATCCCTCTTGATTTGGCACATAGCAAGAATGATTAGCCCCGATTAAGTCCGGCATCTCGTAGTTCAAGTTTCTTTGAGAGATTAGTCATTTAGTCTGCTTAACCTGGGTAACATACTGTCATAGTGCATAGAACATGGTCCAGCGGGAGCTGATCATGAAGACACCAATCTGCCGCCTCGATCACGGGCACAGCCCTAAGCGCATCTCCAGATTCATTTAAGTGGATCGGAGACACCTTGAAGACCAGAATGACCATGAGTTCTGTTCAATTGACATCGTTGTGCATTGCGTTAAAGTTGAATCAAAACCTTGAGGTATTACATGTTTTCGTTAATGCAGCACAGCAGCAGTATGCTGCTCTGCTATATAGAACACAGAATCGTATCCCCTTGTTCATTATGTTTTGGTTGGTTTGGAATGTTAGTTTCTGCCTTCCAATTGTTCAAATACACTCATAAAGTCGAATTATATGATATCTATTTCTTCAGTATTGTTGTTTAGTTTTATGATAATTATTGGTTCCTGGTTGCATTAACTAGATTTAAGAAGAAAAAAAAGCTCGAAGAAACAGCAGATCCTCTGCATATTGAAGAAAGGTGGCTATAGTTTGGTTGTTTCTTCAGTACCACTGTTCGGGTTTCTAATTGTTACTGTTTCTTGGTTCTCATATTAGGGCACCAGCCAGCACTGAGGAACAACTTAAAGGAATTCTTGATACTGAAAAAATGTGAGCACGGTTTTGGTTGTTTCCTCTATGTCTCTGTGATGGTATGTTGGTTTAGAATGTTAGCTGCTGAATGCCAACAATATGATATTTATTTCTTCAGTATCGTTGTTTGGTTTACTGATGATTATTGGTTTGTTGCATTAACCTGAGTCGAGGAACAAAAGCCTGAAGGTACATCAGATCCCCTGAATACTGAAGAAAGGTGAGTGTAGTTTGGTTGTTTCTTCAGTACCACTGTTTGGTTTTATAATGATTATTATTTCTTGGTTCTCATATTAGGGCACAACCCATCATTGAGGAACAAGAAAATATGGATTTTCGTCCCTCCTCTCTATATTCTTATGTTCCACAACAACCTGAAACAAGTCTGGATGCTGAATCCATGTGAGCACGTTTTTTGTTGTTTCCCTATACTCGACTCTGTAGCTTTGTTTGGTTTCCTGATTAGTATTGGTTACTGTTTCTCATACTAGGAAAATACTGACCTCTTGTCCACTCCATGGAGAACCACTATATACTGATGAGAGGTGAGCATGGCTTGGTTATGTCATGTGTTTTTTTAACAAAGTTGTGTTATATGTATGAAATGACTGGTAAGGAAAAAAAACACGCCCGTCTTAGTTTTGACATTTTGTAAATAGGTGCTATCTACTTAAGAATGAGGTAAGAATGCCAATAGCCATTGGAACTAGATCATCTTGAGGGACAGCAAAAAGTTGAGATGGGCTTTATTGATCTCTTCTTAAGCATGTCTTGCATATAATGCTATAATGAAATACTGGAGTGATTAATGTGGATCAGTGTGAAACATGTGTACGAGGGTGGACCATTAGTCCTTGCACATATCTTTTTCTGCACCGTTTGATCCATATCTCTTGCTGCTCATGCCTTGAATTTCTACTAAATAATATGCACCAGAGTTTTTTTGGGTGGGATCTAGCTTTTATCAAACCAAGGCAAACACTGTAATGTCTTATTGCAGTTCAGCTCTTGTGTTGCCCTCTTATCAGTAGCTTTTCTATGAGGACTAGGACTACAAGTAGTGCAATAATAGATTGAAAAGGATTGTCTGGATTTTGTACAATTTTTATGCACATAGCACAATTCATTCCTGGATGTGCAACAACTAGTTTGGTTACTTCGTCGCATCAAATACTCAAACCCTTTTATGTGCAGTATGTTGTGGTACATATTCATGTACTATCATGAACAAATGAAATAAAACACTTCCAAAATTCTGTGTTATTCCTTTTGTTATAATACACACTGATTACCTTGAATTGCAGTATCATTGCTTATGTTAAGTCTGTTAAGGGAATGCTTGAATCACTCATTCGGGGAAATGACTGGCCCAAGGTTGATGAGTACCTGATGAAGATTGTTTCTGAAATTTTTTTGAACTGAGTGAAATTAATCAAACACACCCCGAGCTTGCTTTACTGGCAAGGCTGCAACATGTTTATGATCTGCTTGTGGAAGGAAAGTATGATGGGGCCAGTGACTATTACAATGTGAGCTTAGCTATACAGGAGAAGTGTAAAGCAAAAGAGTGCGCACTGCATCATCAGATCTCAAAGTTCTTATCAGCAATAGAACTGAAGCAATGTGAGTATATTCAGATACTTCTTACGTTTTCAGTCTTATCAAACATGTTAAAACATGACAATTAACTCAGTATGCTAATTGTGCCAGAATTAGGGTGATGGAAGAACTGTATTTTTAGGCAACGTGGTGGCAGTGCTGTCAATGGCATGATCGTTTTTGCGCAATAAAGGGATTCGATTTCTTAATGAATGAATGAGTACCTGTAAGTATCCTACTTCATATAACATAGTGACTGCATGCATTTTGTCACTTAAAGCACCCCATTCTCTATTGAAGAAGCCTGCGTCTCCCTTATTATATATTGTGCATTCTTAACTGAATTGATATGTAGGCCCAATATTCGGAAGAGAAACTTTGGGAGAAAACCCCACGAACTGTGGGAATTTACTTGGCGTGAGAGTTCAGTTTCAGGCTTCAGATGTTTTGCATGCCATAGGCTCTTTAAGCATAATCCCCTCACCATGACTGGGGCACACTTAAAGGTGGATAGAACAGATGATATTGATGCATGTCCAGCTGTAAAGGAGAATATCCTCTTCCGCCTCAAGCTCACCCTGGATATTGAAGGGGATAACAAGCTCTCCCGTTAGATAAAAAGAGGAATGAGCCGTGACACTGAAAGTAGTGGAGATGAGCATCCCCCTCCAGATGGAGAAGATGGTGGAGGCAACGGATGTGCAGACTCTGCTGGCCCTTCAAATGCTGGATTAACCCGCTAGATTTCCCTTCTGCTAACAGTAAAAGAAGTCAGTAGCAACACATCGTATCATGGTGTATATGCTTAGAAAAAAGAACAGTTAAACCTCGCTGCCAGCAACAAGTTACAGCTAGAAAGTAGCACGGTGCATACCTTTAGAGATATATATAAACAGAGACCTTGCCTTTAGAGATATATATAAAGAGAGACCTTGCCTTTGTCCTGCCTGAAGTAACACTAATGTTGATTGTGTGAGGCTGTGAGTTGAGATGTGGTAGTGAATGATGATATGAAATTGAACGCTGTTCTGCTTACTCGAAGAACGTTACTTTCATCAAGGTTCTATAGTAATTGATGCATCTCATTGTTGTTGCTTCTCTTCCTCGTTTTGTTCAGGGTCATCACTTGCTGTCTTGTCTGATAGAGTGCAGCAAAAAGTACATGAGTAGGGAAGCATCTAAACTAATGGTAGCATTGGATATGATATTCTTTTAGTGAAGTGTAACGTTATTGTTTTCTTTTGGACTAATGATGTCCTAAAGTGTGAGGAGAAATATGAGATAAAACAATAAAAAAGAATATTTTAAAGTTCTGTTTTTAATAAAAAGATATAAAAGTCAGTTATTTTTGTACGTATGTAATTCTGTTGGTTTTTATTTTTAGTGTACCCTAATTTATTTAAGACTGAAAGGCTTTGATGATAATAATGGAATAATGATACTACATAAATTTTAGGATTTACATCAATCTTGGGTGATATGGCGTACAGAAGTACATGCTTATATGTTGGAAACCCATCACATGACATCGATGTGTTTAGTATTTTGCATGATATATAAATGCCACCTTTTTCATGTCATAGAAAGCTTAGGGATTAGGACCATCTTATCGCCCTTGATGAATAGTGAAGTGAGCTTATTAAACTGTATTCTTGGTTTGCTGATTTGCTTTACTTGAATAGTGTTTATCTTTTATGAAAACACTTTGTTCTTGTTGGAGCTGAAATATCTATTATTTGCTAATGCAGCTGTTCAGAACTAGAAAATATATTGAATAATAATTAATTATTGTTAAACTGTTATTAGTTTTCAAGTTTGTCCCAGTGTCATGTCATGTTTCATAAACAAATTTCTTTGTTTGCTGACTCCTTCACTTAATCTTCCCTTGTGTACTGTAAATGGAAATGGGACATGCAGCATTTTGAATCCTGCACAGATTTTTAATGCTAAAAAAGCATGAACTTTGCTATTTTTGTGTTGTCAAACGTTGTCCAGGCATTCATTGTGCCTGTGGTGCCAACTGTTAAAAGTTTTGAGATGTCTTCATCGGCAACTAATGCAGTATGCTTAGTTATATCTACATTGTTCTGAGAGAAGCATCTGTTATTTATATTCTTAAGCAATCTCTTTGACAGGCATGACATGTTAAAGCTGTCAATGTCCATTATATGCTGATGCTGTCAACTGTGCTTCTGATCCAAGAGAAGATACGGGAAGACTAGCTACAAACCGCTGGGGAGTCAAATGAATGAAGTTTTGATTCTGTCACACTGCTTATTTATTGGAAAACACTGCAAAACCACCATGAAATCTTAAGATGTGATCCTGTGCCAATCTGAAGTCATTGCCAGATACATGCAAACACGATTGATTATTTAACAAATTGAGCATTTGAGCCTAATACCTCCTCTTATATGCTATAATTGACATGTACAGTTTGGTGTGGCAGTTGAGAGCTAGAAGGAGTGATCGGCATGTTCACCAGCTCTGATTGGTATGATTTTACGCACATGCCTGTCGTTTGTTGGGCAGCCTCTGCAAACCGGTAGAGCCTCACGATGATCAGCGACTCCGAGAAAACCGGTGGATTGATAGAGAAAGCAGCGGAGAGCTCGCGATGGGCAGCTGAGTTGGGCCGTCGGGTCAGATGGTAGCGCGGCCCACGACGATTCTACCGAGAGAGAGAGAGAGCTGTAAATTTTACGGTATTATTACCGCCCAAATCCTTCCCGTTGAGTAGGCGGCCGGGTAATTATTGAGTCGTCGCCTCATCCTTTTTACCGTTTCCGGTGTTGGACGGGTGCGCGCTGACGTGGCGCGCTGTCTTCCCGCACCGCAGCGACAAAACCTCGCCTCGCTCGCCGCGTGCTTCCCGTTCCGTTCTCTCTCTTCGAGCGCTTCCCGAATTCCGCCTATTCCTTGTCCCTTCCCTTTCGCCTCCCTTCCCTTCTCCCTGATTGCCCCCTCCTCCTCTCCGCCGTCGCCGCCGCCGCTGACTCCCACCGCGACCGCCTCCCGCGCCGCGGTATCGGAGGAGGCCGGCGCCTGGAGGAGGGAGGGACTGGCCGCCGCCTCATGCGGTTGCCGACGCCGTACTGCGCAGCGCTTGTCCACGCCTCTCGCCGCGGCGGGGAATGGTGGTGAGGTGGGAGGGAGCGAGCTGGGGGTGTTGAGGAGGAGGAGGAAACGTGGGATAGGCGCGTGGCCCGCCGGATGGCCGCGGACGATGCCGCGCGGAGCAGCAGAAGGATGGATCTGAACCTCTACCTCGGCCTACCCCGCGCCCCGCGCCTGCGCCGCCCCGATCTCGGCTTCGACCTCGCACTCAGCACCCCGATGCTCTCTTCGTCGCCTTCCTCGTCGGCGGCCTCGGCCGACGCGCCGCCGCCGGAGCCTGAGCCTCTCCACCCGCCGTACTCACCGTCTCGCGCCGAGCTAGTTTGCCCGCCGACCCCTCTGCCCGAGCCGTACGACCCGTCGACTCCCGAGGCGCACCCACCGTACGTGCCGCCTCCCGTGCCGGCCCCGGAGGCAATACCTGAGCTTGCTGACGGCCTTGAGTTCGGTTTCTCTTACCCGCCGCTTCTGCTGCGGCCCAGCGAACTGCCTGGATGGGTAGACCGGCCATCGTCGTCGACGGCCTCCTCTTCCTTCCGCCCTGAGCGTGTCGAGCGCTACCATCCCGTGATCTGCTTGAATGGCCGCCAGAGTCGCTGCCTCCGTCCAAGACGGTTCAGGTCGGACCTTCCGCCTCTCAGCTCGGAGGCCCCTGCCCTGGAGAACAACGCTGCAGCACAACCACCACCGCAAGAGCCTATGCAAGGTACGGTTGAAGAGAATAAGGTGGTCGCCGATGGTGCTATGGTGGGTGCTTCCGACGAGGAGCCAGCTGAACGTGGCAAGGGCGTTGCAATGTTTGAGTGCAACATCTGCTTCGAGATGGCTTCTGAGCCTGTGGTCACTTCCTGCGGACATCTCTTCTGCTGGCCTTGTTTGTATCAATGGTTGCATGTTCACTCAACTCACAAGGAGTGCCCTGTCTGTAAAGGCGAGGTCACTGAAGGGAACATCACTCCTATTTACGGGAGAGGGAATTCAAGTTCAGATGCAGAGAAGAAGGTTGCAGAGGATGGAAATGTATCAGGCCCTACAATCCCACCAAGGCCACATGGCAATCGGCTCGAGAGCTTCTGGCAGAAATTCCACCATTTGCGCCCGGTATCGAGAAGGCTTGGTGAGGCACATGGGATATTGTCTTCTTGGAGGCGCATACTTGATCAGCAGATTATGAATAGTGTGAGTAGGTTTGAAGGGCCTCCTGAATCAACTGTCCAGGAAATGATTGATCATGCTCATCATGCTAGCCATTTAGGTCGAATTACTACTAGAATGAGGGCAAGGAGGTTGCAGAGGGATGCAGAAAATTCTACATATGTTGCTTCTTCTGCTGCAGAGAGTGGGCTTCCCTCAAACAGCACGTCGGATCTGCCTAGGCGCTCAAGTCCATTTTCCTCAGAAAGAATTGATTTATTGCAACACTTTGTTGACCTTGCAAGCACGGAAAGATTGGCAACCGCTGTGAGTGACCTTAGAAGAATGGTTAGGCCAAGCCAATATGGAGCATCAACTTCATCAAATCCACCAAATCCCGAGCTGCCAGTTGATGGGAATTATGTTGCCGTAGCACTAGCAGCAGATCAAGCTTCTAATTCAAGCACCATGGCTGTAATTCAGGAGGATGCTGCTTTTACTGAAAGCATAGGGGAACCAAGTAATGCAGGGTCTTCGAGATCCCTGAGGAGGAGGGGAAGAAATGATGCCATAGGTTCTTTGGATGTGGATGGTGGGGGACTACACCGGAACAAGAGAAGGCGGCTGAACTGAGGCTCTCAGGTTGCAGCGCTCGTCTAATTTTCTTGGTTTGTTGTTCTCAGTTAGCCCTTTTCTCTCTTCGGGGATGTATCCTGTCTCTCTTCTACTTGTGGGGGTGTTTCTTCTCTCTCTTCTGCTTGTTTATTAGATGCTGCTGAGTTCATCGCAAATTTAGTTCCTTCCGAGTCCGGACCTGTTTAATTTATATGCTTTTCCGTGAGGCATGTATACCGAGGAAAGTGAGGGATTGTCATCAGGTGAATTTACTTGATTGTAAGTTGCCTATGCAAATGTATTAAATGGAAATGATTTTGAGGTCATAAATAATACATTGACACCTGAATCTCATTTGTGGATAGCTTCTGATCCGATTGAGCACATAAAACTGAGCTGATATCAAGTCAAATTGATCCAAATGAATGTGGAGTAAGTGGACTTCGTTCGTGATATAGCACTATTTCCACTCTTTGATGTTTCACATTTGCTATGTTTCATTGTTGCCTTAACTGGTTACGCATGGTCGACCAGTCTCTACATGTCTGAATTAGCCAGACTTGATACCACTGCAGAATTACATATAATATAACGTGCGGTCATTGACATTCTGCAACAAGTTAAGACTGAACACTACCGCTGGACAAAACCAGTGACTTGCTATTCTTGTGCACATAATATTCAAGCCTGACACCTTGGTGTAGCTGATCATTCTGCTCTGTTGAATAGTCAGCGAAGTACCAACAAAAGGAGCAGCAAAATGTCTATTATTGGGTGAGTATAGTCCTACAATGAACCTTCATTCGAAGTTAGTCCTTCGAGGCTTTGATAGATCCTGTGTAACTCGTGCTCGGCAACGCTTTTTTTTTTGGTTTTTATGAATATGTTTTTCGAACGGTTAAATTATACGTATTTTTTAAAAAAAATATATAAAAAAGTTTCTTATATTTATTTTTAAAATAGATTTTTAACTAATTTTATTATTTATACTATTAAATAGTTATTATAAAAATTAAATATTTTTTTATTATGCTACATGCCATCTGATCAGGAATATGAGCGTACTGACATATACGATGCTTGAGTCGCATCGAGCTCCCCTGTAAACCACTCTTCTCCCATCTAAAGTCTGATGACCTAGTCATGGGACATGTATCTACTCCTATTTCACCGTCCATTTCTGTGCAGAAATCATGTATGATCGCTGTTGTTTCGCGAGACACCTGACATGACATGGCCACCAACAGTCCCACTTGTTGCCCAGACAGATCGTCCGCGATCTGTCAACCGTCGGCTTTCTGTTGCGAGCTGCCTGCTTTTGCCTCCACCTGCTGCTGGATCTTCCTGCTTCGACAAAGAGATCATGGGGGCGCGCGGAGCCACCGGGCGGAGGCCGTCAGGCAGGCAGCGCCACCAAACTTACCGACAGTCTTGCCGGTGCCGAACCACCCGCGCGATCGCTTTTGCAGAATACTAGTGTCTGTTTGGGGTCAATGGGGCTGCTGCTCTGCGTCGTCTCAGCTGTGACTGATTCAGTGGAGCCTGTAAAGGCTGTACTGCGGTTAGTGTACTAGCGTGTCGTATGTTCCTGGCAGGAAGCTTTGGTTTCCTCCGCTGAATTGTACTCTGGAGTGATCGCTGTGTGCAGCACAGCTCCTCTGTCCGATTTTCTTTGGGGTTCGGAGATGGCTTGGTTTTTGTTGGGCAATCAAAATTTTCTTGACTAGAACGTTGCAGCATAAGGTCGATATCCATAATCCATCCACTCGTCCAGTCTTAGTAGAACGCCTACACGGTCTCCCTGTTCAGTTCTGAGTACTTCTGACTACAGACTGAACATACTCGTAAGCGCGTGACCGCTCATAGCAGTCACAGCTCCTCCGCCCTCCGGTGCTACCAACGAGCGTTCGGCTGTTTTCCACCGTCTCGCGAGCACCCGGCGGCGTCGAGCTGCCCTCAACTCTGCTGTGTCGAGCGACTAGTGTACTAGTATATGGCACGTGGAAAATGTGTGTTTACAAAGATTTCGACTGGTGTACCAAGCTAATCCTAAAGGACAAGCTAACATCATACCAGACATTCCATATTCCCAATGAATGATGAAGACAATCCCTGATATAATTACCATACAAGGCTGGCAAACATACCAACATATGAGTGGGCGATCCAAAGCATCTTTGGCGTAAACACCTTCCCCAAAATTTTATTGCCTCTTAACAATTGCAGCATTTGTATACCAGTTGTACAAACCTTGTTCTTGACATCACTGAATGCAAAAAAAAGGGGTAAGGGAACACTCCTCAGAAGTGCAAAATGCCGAACAGTATGAGATACTCTAGGCTCCTCATGCCAATAAGAGAGCGTCACAGGAGAAGTCAATGAAATGCAAATATGCTTGTTGGGAAGTTTGATTAAGCAGGAAAGAATAGAAGGGGCAGAAATAACATTCTACGGAAGAAGATAACTTCGGCTAAAAGGTATTTCAGGTCACTACAGGGGTGACGAGAAGCTGAACTGTATTCCCGTTCTCCCAGAGTCATGCTCAGCCTGCTTCAAAATGTAACAGTAGTTCACCTGGATAAAAAATAATAATAATAAAAGATCAGTGTTGATGCAGTCAAGTGGCATTTGCAATGTGTAGCTTCAAAACACAAGTCTCAGGAAATAAAGTAGAAAGGTACCTCCACACGGAAAAGCTTAGTAGGCAAAATAATGCCAACACCTGCAGAGCTCCTAAATGTGCGCCCAAATTCAGAAAGTGAGAACTTCTTATACTCACCCTCTGACAGTTTCACAAGGTTCCCAGAAGTTAGAAATGCATGACCATGTATTCCAGCATCTCTAAATAACTTCAGAGGTAAATCAAATGAAAGGTCAGCAAAGGCAGAGACAGCAAGATCACCACCCAAGTAATCCCTCCCTGGTGAGGCAGCAGATCCATCATCAGATTCGCTAGGGACAAGCCTTCGTGGTTCTGTTGGACCAATTCCTCTTGTTCTGAAACCCAACAAGGATGACAGTCCACTCAAGCTGCAAACTGGAGAAGAATAACCTCCAAGATAAAATCTATCAGGCACAGATGAAGATAGATTCATAAATCCTCTCCCCAGTGGAAGAATGGCACCCATTCCAAGGCCAACATTGACAGCAGTATTGTAGAATCCCAAAGGTACAGCACCACGAACATCAAACTCCTGAAGTAAAAAAAAAAAGTCATATTTGTGACAAGATGGAAGGTGTAATTCTCAGCAGTTTCATCATACATGGATTGTGGGAACCAAACAAAAGGTGGGGACAAAAGCAATAAAAGGATCAACGTAACCCAATCTAAATTATGAAGACAGACAGGGAGCTGGGAAAGAACCTGGCGGAAAAATCTCAACCCTTTAATATCCCATAGACCGCCAACTTGAGAAGTTGAGACAAATGCATATCCTTTTGTTGGCCTGAGATGTGAATTCCTTTGATCAATCTTATATGTATATTTCAACGCAGAGAGAAGATTGTGCCCTAATTGTCTCCTTATGGACTTCGATGAGACTTGTGATGGATCAGTTAAGGTACGCCATGTAAGATTATAAGACAAATCATGTTGCATGGTTGAAAGCAAACCAAATGAAAGGCCAAGCAAGTGTTCCTTATAAGAAGAAAACTTCAGCCAATCTTGGGACAACAATGACGCCCGAGCCATCAAGGGTGTTGGTATTGACTTAAATCTTGGCAAGGACACTCCAATGCCAACCTCAGATGTCTGATCCCAACTGTATGCACCTGAAGCATCCCAGATGTCACCATAGCCAAACAGGTTCTTCAACTTAACCGAGACTTCAAGTGACCAAGATTTTGCCTACAGAAGTAGTGTACATAGAGTCATACATCAGGTGCAGAAATATCAGAGATGACTGGAGCACATCATTCAGTAATTAAATGCTATAATGATTTTTTTCTGCTCCTATTCTGTCAATACAAGTCCGGTAAGCATAATTACCTGCAAATTTATATCCATAGTAAAGTATTCTATTTGGTTCAGGATAACAGATTAACTACTTCAACAGTTGATTGCATCTCGGACAAAAAAAATTCTCTTATAAAGTAAACAATGCAATATGTTTGCTTGATAATCAGAAAACAATGCATCTTATAACCTTTTTTTTTACCTTGGCGTCTTATAACCTTTTTATTTCAATTGAAGCACAGTGGAATCTATGGTCAATATTGCAATTGTAATCTTTTTAGGTACTGGGAAAACTAGGCATGAAAGAAGACTGCAGGACAAACAAGCAAATCATACCAATATTTGCAAATATACTTTACAAATCAATTAATCAATACTCAATTGCAACCAATGTTATCTGATCGTCTGGTTAATCGTGATTAATCGTCCCGATCAGGTCAATCAGATTTCTGATTGTTTGATTAGCCATTGATAAGGCCTGATCAGTCATCCGATTAGGCTAGTTATCAATTACTTCCAATATGAGTTTTGGGCTACAAGTGATGTTGGGCCTCGGCGGTATTGGGCTGGCCAATGGGATGTAACCATAGCGTTTAATCACCCAGGGGATGTAGCCATCTGCTCTAGAAGCCATTGCCCTCTCCCCCAAACGCATCGCAACTCATGTCTCGCCACCGCCATCTCTTCTCGTCGCATCTGCTCCAACTGTCGTCACCCTCTCCTCAAGCCACCACCCTGATTTGCTACTGGAGCTAGACCTGCTCTCTTGCCTCCACCTGATCTGCTGCTGGAGCTGGATGGCTCCCGTGGCTACCTCTGCCGGGCACTGCCCCTCAAGCCTCAAGCACCGTCGGTGCCAGAAAGATGAGCTCCTCTCTCAGCGGTTAGTGCACCTCCTCTCCATTTTCTTTCCTTGCTCTGCTTTACAGTGCAGATGTGCTTCTTG
The DNA here is from genome assembly GCA_030770085.1 of Oryza coarctata. NCBI lineage: Eukaryota > Viridiplantae > Streptophyta > Magnoliopsida > Poales > Poaceae > Oryza > Oryza coarctata. The sequence goes on from CM061471.1 coordinate 17,319,274, forward strand.
TCCCTGCCTTTGCTATGTTCTGAGACCCTACTTTACTCGGCACTTTGGCAAATGTGGATGGGCGGAGTGCGGTGGTGGAAATGATCATGCCTAAGCCTCACCCTGTGCCTGATGCCATCTTGCCATCAAATATTTATAATATGATTGCTTTATACTAAGCACTATATAGAATATAGGTCCTGGTATATACAGTATCGATTAGCCTCAATTAATCAAACTGATCAATGATTAATCGTCTTGATCGACCTAATCAGTACCTTAGCGATCAGGATCGATCAATGATCAGATAACATTGATTGCAACACTTCTATGTCAAAATCCAACAAGTAAACTCATAGCTAGACTAGACAGAAAATTTGCCCTCTTGATCAGATAAAATTTCCTTTGCACTAGTCTTTTGTACTAGCCTATCTGGGACAGGAGAAATTTGCTAGGTAACATGAATAAACTGGAAAATGACATCAGTGGGACCAGAAGCCACATGTCAGTGAAGCATCAATGTTAATACCTTATTTTTCAAACTCACATGATCTTTGAAGTGTTCTTGGTAAATTTGCTCCGTTCAAATATAGATCAAAATGTTGCGATGACTTAGATCTACAATTAAATAAGACTAAATATCAGTTTACAACACAAGTTCTCCACAAAACAGCTAAACATACTCTCCGTATCTCTATCAGTTAATCAGGATTTAGTTGACTAGTGTTGATTGCAGTAGAACAACTTGATGGCCAATGTGTTGCAAGCTATTAATAGGGTGAACACTCGTAACAGCATACAAGTGATCAAATCAATTTCTAGTAGTTATATTTTTGTACACCAATTTAGAAGGTTCCTAACTTATCAGGTGCAAACATCTAGTGGTGTGAATAAGTAAATTTTCATGTGGAAATCATATTTGGATCCAAATACAGATAATGAGTGCCCTACTTTAATGCTCACAGTTTCAATATTCATGTGAAGTGGTTAGAGATTGTATGTGATATGCCCAGTAAACACCAGGAAAGGTGGGAGAGGCTAATGTAGTAACAGGGGACTACAGTATGGCAATACATACAGAGATTAACTGATAAACTCATTAACTCACATAAGCTGAAAATATTACTGTCTGCTTGTGTATTTGATTGGGGAATCAAAATGAACTTTCCATTCTCATGCTCAATATTTGCCATAGCATGATATAGATACCTGCCCAAACATTAGTATGCTGATATAACACTTCGAACGCTTCTCGTGTTTTCTTTAGTGAAGAGCACGGTTTGCAAATCCAAATCTAACATGCATTTGAAAATACGAATCCCTGATAAGTGTTTATCTGAATGGCAACATCATAAATCAATCAGGATGATCCAATCAGTTCAGCAGACCAGTTTCACTAATTAGTTGATCAAGGCAACTAGAGGCTGAATCCAAAACTAATAATTTCTTCTAGTCATGCATCTGGGAAGTTTAACTATCTAGCTTACTTGCTCAGTAAACAGATACCCTTATGGAGACTTAAATTTCTGTTAGTGCTATGTATCAAACTAGCATGAAGTCTGAACTCATGATAAACATAATAATCCATTGGGGAAATGCCAACATGAATAAATTCACTACCAACTATGTGTCATAAATCACAAGCTTTTGTTTGTACCTAGTTACCCTGCCAATCAGATGATAAGGAAGATGCCCAATCCCTGAAATATGTATAAGAACGGCTAAATACGAATCTACATCCCAACCCAGACCTCATAATATCAATCAACTATTGCTCAAGTTTTTAACTAAAGGAAATTTGGCCATCAAATGCAATCACCAAACAATCGAACCAACAGGAGATCTCACCTCAGGCTTGGAGTATATTCCTGCATTTCCCGTGATAGGGTTGGCGGCCTCGACGACCTCGATGACGATGTTGGTGGTGCCGGGCAGCTCAGGCGGACCGGCGTCGAGCGTGATGTTGACGGAGTCGAACACGTCGAGCTGGCGAAGGCGCGCGCTGGCGATGCTGGCGTTGCGCAGCAGGTCCTGCACGGTGGGGGCGGCGCGGAGGAGCTCGGCGACCTCCGCCTCAATGAGCTCCGCCTTCGTTTTAGTATTGCCCTTGATGATCACGTCGTGGACGCGGATGCCCACGGGGTCCGACGACAGCCGCTTGAACACGGCCTGCACCTTCTCCCGCTCCGCCGCCACGGCCGCCGGCCCGTCCAGCTCCTCCTCATCATCATCCTCTTCCTCCTCCTCGTACTCCTCCGCATTGGCTTCCGCCGCGGGCTCCCGGGGCTCCGCATCCTTAGGGTTTTGGTCGGCGGCGGTCGCCATGGTTGGGGTTTGGGGGCACAAGGAATTTCAGGGAGAAGGGGAATGAGGATTTGAGAAGTGGGGTGCGCTTCGGGCAATCGTGCTTAGCAAGCTGGACAGGGTGGATCGAGATTTTAAGCCCGGTTAGCCCGAAACAGCTAATGGTCCATTAGTCTTCAATGGGCCTCATTTCCGATCACTACACGAGGCCCGCTTAAAAAATAAATGTATTATATAGGTATGGCTAACTATATGAGGAGTATACTCGGTAATACTCGTATTCTACGTTTCTAACGATGAATTTACCCGTGGTGTAGCGTGTTACACAAATTGTTAGGCATGGACTTCGATCCTTCGAGGCGCGAGCAATAGCTATTTGCTAGATCACAAAATCACGGCAAAAACGCAGCAAGGATGTGATTAGATCCAAAAAGAACCCGAGGTTCAGACACTGATGTCAGGGAGAAGCACCGGCATAGCATCAGATTCAGCTTCATAAACAGTTTACTTAGGCGACCAGTTCGATCAGGCGAGAAACATGATCAAAATATTTAACGCTCGCACAGTACTCTGCATCCAGTTCGATCATGCCAAAACATGATCAAGCATTCAAAGAACCTGAAAGTCAGAAGCCTAAAATAATGGCGTACTACTCTGCTGTTAAATCTTCTGCAGGATAGTGCTTCCGAGAAATGCCTCTGTTAGTACCAGCAGTAGCAATTAACACCACCTCCCTGTAAATCAACACTTGGAAAGTACTACCACTGCTGAATTGTCCTTCGTCTCGAGCAGGGCAGAATGCCTATCAAGGATAATCATTTGTTAGCCACTCTAGACTTACTACCAAATAAGCCATGATAGGGCATGTGCAGCTCATGAAATTTGCGGGGGCCAAGAACAGTGAGAATGGCTTGGTACCATACCTGACTTCGAAAATTGGTACCCCGTACTAAGTAGGAGTACCATGAGAGGTACCATATGGTTTTAATTTCCAACTGAAAAATCTCAGGGATCTCAAACAATTTTCAAACAAAGTGTTCTTTTCAGCTTTCATTAGATTATTACTGTAGATTATAGATTATTTGCTCTATACTTCTAAAATATAATTTCTCAAAAAACTTTCTTCACTTGTTCTAAACAAATAGATAACCCAAGTCAACAATGAATAATAATTTATTTCTCAAATTAGTTCAATCAAGAAGTCTTAAGTTCGGCGGATGTTGATAAAATCCACACAAAAAAGGCCAAATTCGAGGATGTTGGTCTAACTCAAAATAGCCAAAACTTCTATCTTAAAATTTCCAACCATCAATGCATCAATTAACTGTTTAGTTCAGCGGGGTGTGTTCACCGTGGTCAACTTGAAACGCTGGCGTTTTAGCCGAAAGACCCAAGCTTGCCATCCTTTCGGCAACCTCCAATGAGGCCTATAAACACCGTCACGAGAGTACGAGCGCCCCCGCCGGCCGACGGAAAACCCAACGCCCAACCAACCACTGGCGTCCTCCTTTGCGGATTTGCCGTTTCCCTCGCGCCAATGCCCCCGCGACCCGCCCCAACTGCTTCATCATCACGCGGCCATTTTATACGCCTCCCATTCAGCTGGTGCACGCGTCGCAGCCGTGGTACGTGTGGCACCGGCTGCTGCCTGTAGCCGAGCTAGCCGGTCGGCGCGGACACGGACGCAGGGGCGGCGGCGGCATGGAGATCGTGACGGCGAGGGGCGGGTACGAGGAAGTAAGCAAGAGGCGGCGGCGCAAGGCGAGCGACGGGCACGTCGTCGCGCAGCTGCTCGACTCGCCGCTCCCGACGCCGCGCCGGTCCTGCTGCGGGTCGTCGTCGGCGGCGGGCACGCCGCGCAGCGTCGTGCAGTGCGGCTCGCCCGGCGCGTCGTCATCGCCGCCGTCGTCGCCGCAGCGCACGCACGTGCCGTTCTCGTGGGAGAGCTCCCCCGGCGTGCCCAAGGACGCGTGCGGCGGGAAGGCGCGTGAGGTGCTGCCACCGAGGCCGCCGCCTGGGCGGCGCGGCGGTGGCACCCCGGCTCACGCTCACGCTAGGGCCTACTTCGGGAACACTACGGAGACGACGAGCAGCGATGACGACGACGCGGACGACACGTTCTCCGACGCGCTCGACAGGATCTCGGCGTCCGACCGGTTCGCGGCGTTCTCTGCCCGGCTGAGCTCCATCGACGGCGCCGGGTCGCTGCGCTTGCCAAGCTTCATCATGGACCGCTTCCTCCCGGCCGCCAACGCCATCGCCACCACCTCCGCGGACAAGCACCTGAAGAAAACTCCGCGCCGCAACTCCCGCTGCTCCAAACAAGACGAGGAGGCGACGACCTCGGCCAGACGCCGGGCGCAGTCGCTGCGCCGCGCTTCCGGCCGCGAGCAACCGAAGCAACCCCCGCGCCACGTCCCCACTCTCCACCGTGAGGAGAGTGAGCCGCCGCCGCGACAGTGCAGGTACATCGACGAGGAGACGCAGAGCGACGAGATGTCGCCGAGGGCGTGCGGTTTCATGCTGTTCCTCCCCTGGGGCGTCAAGCCGGTGCTCTGCGGGTTCGCGCGGAGCCCGGCCCGCAGCCGGACGTCGCGCGCCGACGTGTCCATCACCGCGTCCTCCCCGCCACGCCGCAGCGTCATGCTAGGCAACGTCCTGAAGAAGGAGAAAGAGAAGGAGAAGAGCAAGCTACGCGGCGGCGACCCGTCTCGCTGGTCCGACGAGAAGAGCGGCAGCGGCAGGGAGTGGTCGAGCCCAGGATGGGGCACGGCGATCCTCGGCACGAGCAAGCGGTACTGCGCTGACGCGAGGAAGACTCTAAGCAGACTGGCTCGTTCGGCGACGGATGGCCGTGGCAGGGAGAGGAGGGGCGGCAAGCCGGCGGCGGCCTCGCCGCTGCGCTCGACGTCCGGGGAGATCCCGCCGCTGTCGCCGCCATCCGAGTCATGGCTCAGTCACGCGCGGGGGAACAGCGCTGTGAATAGCAAAAGATGATTTTTTTTTTATCTGCGTGAGAGCCAACATTTGCACGTACATATACGAATGTTTTCGTTTTCGTACATATACGAATAAATAAACCAAAGGACTGCCATGTTTGTATCATCCTCAGACTTCACGTATCTCTCAATTGTTCAAACAAATCTGTTCAGTGCAGGAATTCTGTGTAAAAACTAGAAAATTTATAACTCTAGTCACAACTGTTTAGTGGACTTCAAAGATTCATCTGTATTTCATAAACCAAAGAATGGGTGTGTGCAGTGCAGGCATATCTGTACACTGTATTGCCTGCCAAGAAGGGTCCTAAACGACTGTACAATTTGCTGTGATCTAGCCAATAATGGACACTGTTGCTGCTGCAATAACATTGCACAATGAACTGGCTTTATGATGTGATGATCTCAAGTTCAGCCCACCACAACGGACTATTTCTTGGAATCGCCTGTTGTTCAGAAATCCCAGTGATCTCTTGCATCCATGCGGTTACCTCTGCCACCGTTGGCCTCTCCCTGGGATCTTCACTTAAGCATAACTTTACCAGCTTTGTGAGTGCTCTGACTTGCTCCTCAGGGACTGATTTAAGTGTGGGGTCAACCATGTGCATCAGGGGTTTGTCACCAATGAGGTATCTGTGTGCCCACAGAATAAGGAGGCCATAGTCATCAGAATATGGACGCCTTCCAGAGATTGTCTCCAGCAGCAGCAAAGCAAACTTATAAACTGTGCTGTGCTCATCAGAAGCCTCGGATTTTTCTTCTTCTTTTTTATCACTCCAAAAACTGGTGTCGGAAACCTTTGCAGCATTATCTTCAGTCAAGTATATGCACGACGTGCTTAGGTCTCTCAACAGCACAGGAGGGTTCAGCTGTTGCATGTAGTTCAGACAGTATATCACTCCCATGGCTATCCGTAAGCGTGACTGCCAGTTTAATTGGTCTGCTTCTTTAACTGCAACAACAATGTTTTAATGGTGATCATGAATAGCTGCTAATAGCATGACTCATCTTGGTGCGAAGAATAACAAACTAAATGTGAAGTTTTCTTACCATGCAAGTGTTCAAACAGTGTTCCATTTGAAACATACTCAAACACCATCATCCGAGTGAACGGTTCTTCATCTTCACAGTAACCCACGAGGTTCATTAAATTCTTATGGCCCACTTTTGATAAGATTTCAACCTAGAACACCATAGCATATCCATGTTAGTAAGTAAGCATCTTTACTGTGGAAAAAATAATACAGAAAAAACATTATATACCTTATCCTTGAATTGTGCTTCAGCTATAGTAGTCCACCCGCATGCGTAAGTTGCCAATGTAGACACAACAGCTATTTCTGCTCCACACGGGAGAGTTCCTTTATACAATGTGAATCCAGGTAGTGTGTCAATTATGTTGCTGAAACCTTCACAAGCTGTTTCAAGCTCTGAGCGTTTGAATTTAGTTATGCCTGCAAAACAACAATAAATGTTGATTCTAAATGCTGCTTTAAGCGTCCAAAGAAGAATGAAATATAGCATAACTCAGGAACATGCCAAACTCGTTCAAACACAACTCAATATGTAAAACTGAATAATAATTAAACCAAGAATGGTAAAAATTCATTAGCATAGAAAATTAACAACCGACCTCCCAAAGTAGCAGTATGTAATTGCCCACTTGCTGTTGGAGAAAAAGGTACCACGGTACTAGTATTCCTGCGGTGGTAACAAATGAAGAGTGCAGCTGACAAGGCTACAACCACCAAACAAGCCACTCCTCCAATGGATGCATATATTGCTGTCTTGCTCTTGTTCTCTTGGCCCGGTGTTTGGTTTGTAGTGGTGGATACAGAAGGGGCAGGGGAGGGAATGAGTTCAGAAGGGTTTGTTGGCTGTGTATTTGGTTGAGGAGGCGGCTCTCTGCTGTGTAGAGGTGGCACTGCTGGATTGCGGGAATGCCAGTCGATTGGTGCTATTCCAGAAATAAGCACCCTTGCCTTCTGGAAATATTTTTGTTTGCTTGCTAGAAGTCTATTTATCGTGGAATTCTCCTCGTTCCTACAAGTAGAATAAATGGCTGTTAGGGGAAACAAAATCCTCCTGGTTTAGTATCATTTCCATCAACAAATAATCATCACTTACAAAAACACAACTGCCACTATTAACCTGCCTAAAAAATGTCCTTATTAACCAATTAATGGTACAACATGTCATAGATGATAAAGTAAAGTACTGAACCCACAGATGTGTTGTAAAATCATCCATTCTACATCAGAAAACATTAAAAGCGGTCTTCATAACTACTGATGTTCAAGTAAAAGGAACATTTAGTGTTACACAATCCACCCATTCATTGGAGTAGTGGACACACCAAGAAAATAATAACCACAGAATTCATTAAGAAAGTTTTTGGTGTAAAGTTACTTTTGGCGAACTAAAGTCTTTTGACAATTCATAACAGTTTAGCTTGCTATGAAAATTTTCGGTTTTATACATAATTTGGTCAATTTAAGATATCCTAGAACATACACAACATGGAAGAGTTTAGCATAATATATAGAAGTTAACATTGACATCAATGCAATTATCATGGAAGATGTACCAATTCTGATTTGACTTTATTTGCTCAAATAACTTGAATCCAAGCATTGCACAAATCACAAGTATATATGTCAGCAGAAGCGCCAAAGACAAACCTTGCAGTAGATGCCCTATTTGATGAAGTCCTATCTTGATGAACCTGTGACTCACACAGCCTGGTGAGCTCATGTAAGTCAAATGGCAAACCACCAGAAAGTTTGTTCCCTTTAAGAAAGCTGCAAACAACTAATAATGATTAGATCAAAGTAGTCCGAAGTTCAACTGAGATGAACTGAGATGAAAAAAAGTTGTACTGAATTTTCTCTCGTACAGAAATTCTAGGGATAAAATGTTTCTTAAATCTGGAAATGGTCCGTTGAAATTATTGTATCCTAGATCCAACACCTTCAACTCTTGTAAATCTCCTATCTCTGTGGGGATGATGCCATAGAAAGAGTTGTTGTGTAGAATACTGTATCAAAAAAAAAGAACAGTACGTAGGTGAAACACCATTTTGTAAGTAACACATAAATAACATATTCATATCACATCTGTGCATAATTTATAGATAGGTTTTTTATTCCACTGCCAATAGGAAGAATTATCAGGGGCACTCTACCACTGAGCTAATAGCCTGTCTCATGGGCCTCCCAAAGGGAGGCCTGCTATGCCAGTATATTCAATTTTCTTCAACTAGTAACTTGGAGAGTCATGCTTTACATGTGACCAGGTATATGGGGAAACTCCGGAAAAGGCAAGGAAAGTAAAACCTCTTTGATCATTTGTTACCAGAGTTGGACATTCGAAGTTATATCCATGCATACATAAGTCCAAGGAGAAACACATGAATTGTACCTCATTAGATGCTCATAAAGAATAACTGGCATGCTAAAATGGTGACCCCAAGATCATCTAAATTATTTTTTTTCAATTTTTCTGCCCAGTATAAAACAGCTAGATCGAAGGATAAAACTTGTGTTTAATCTAGTGATAGTTTTGAAATGCCAAATACTAATTTATGAGTCAAAGTGTGAAATTTATATGATCATTAAAACAAAGTGTTGCACTGAAGAAACTAGAGTATGCTTACAGAGAATACATAGAGGTAAGTTTTCCAATCTCCTGAGGTAACATGCCCTTCAGACCGAGATTTGGTAAGTTCCTACAACGATTGCACATGCAAATTTAGGGGAAAACGTCAGCATAGACATGATCAACCAGAACATATGGATATACTCCAAATACAATCATGACAAAACAATTACTCACAAAACCCTTCACCCCCAAAGCATGCATAATTGACTACATAGTGTGTAGTTGAATCACACATAATGATACAACATAAAAACAACACATGGAACTCACAATGATGTCAACTCAATAAAAAAAATTATGTTGCATAAGATGCACATCCGACAGTAAATGTCTAGAGCCCACTGAATGTATGCACTTGTGCAGATCAACAAAGTGTCAACAGAAACAGTCAGCTGATGCTCCCTTGGTGAATTTTTGAAGAAGCCTCCATATAAGGGTGAGTAGGTGACAAAAAAATTGCACATACGAAGATCAACAGATGATCCCTAAAAATACACAATATGATGATTATGATTCTCGAGAACCTGCTGGAATGCTTCCAATGGACACTAAAGCAACAAACATTAGGATAGCAATACCTCATCATTCGACCCAAACTACTAAATATATTTGTTTACACCACAAATATTGTAATGGTTTTTAGACAGTTCATTTCTTTCGAACGAGTAGAAATCTTTTTTTTTTGGGGGGAGGGGGGGTCTTGTCTTTTGCTGTACGAAAGTGAATACTTACAGGGCAATAACTCGTCCATCGCACGAACATTCAACACCGAACCAAGAACAAGGGCTGGCGTTCCCTTCATCCCAATCCAACATAGCATCAAATGGGTCAGCATCTATCATCTCTTTAAACTTCAGAAGTGCGGCACCTGCAATTCAACAAAAAAAAACCCTCGAGCGAGTCAAGACATGGTTGGACAAGAAAGAAATCGCTCAAAGCTATCCAAATCACAATCTAGCACCTTCATGATTCAGAGATGCACACAGCTCAAACGCCATGACGAACCACAGCAAGAAGAAAATCACCGGATTCCTCCTCCAGCAAGTCCCCATGCCAATGAAACTTCACAAGAACACAACTTCGTAAGAACTACGCACCAAAGCCCTCTGACCTCGCGTCCTTCCTCCAATAAACTGCACTAAAACCCCCTCTCTTTCCGATCCTTTCTCCACCCTCGAGAGATTCAAGAACGGGACCACGTGGTTTGCTCTCAGGACCCCTAAACGCGAAGCTGATTAAGCAGAAACCCCAAGGAGAAACGAAACAGAGTATCGAATTTGCCGCCAAGAACGAATCAAGAAGCGGGCAACTAGCCCAACTACCCGAATCGCTTGCTTCAAGAAGAAGCCTAGCCTTGATGGTGGATCAGAGAGAAGAACTAGTAGCAGTATTCGCGAAGTAGGAGAAAACAGAAGACGAAGAAGAGGGCGTAAGTGATGTGGCAGTGTGAATCGGCGTGGCTGGCGGTGCGACGCGACGACGTTAGCGTCGAAGCGCCCGCGAGAAAGGACCTAGATGGACGCGTTCCGTTCGTTGCAGGGAAGAGGAATAGGCGGCGTCAATTTATTCCGCCTCAAAGCGCAACCAAAAAAAAATGTTCTTTCTGTTGGGAAAGTCTAGAATATAGCAGTAGTTCATATCCAAATTGGGGTAAATTGACCTGGTCTATTCTTGATTTTTGATTGAGCGATTGAGGCCCTCAGGTCAATGTTTGTTGGCATGTTCTGTATGACTGTCGCAACCGGCATGTGCAAGCGGCTAAAGGGCATAATTGCCGGGAAACTCAGCGAAATTAATGTTGCAGCAAATGAACGCCATTTTAAAACTGCATAGATTGACTTATATAAAACTTATAAAAATCATTTAAAAACATTATAATAATATTTTAGATGTAAAAGTATGATACACATGCAAAAAGATAAGCGACATGTCGTGAAATGTATAATCAAACTTTGTTATACTTATCATTATCTCTATGACACTATAAATATAATCTTATTATAAATACATTGTACTATAAACCAACAGTTAACTATATGATTTGGTCTTTATTTGTGATTTGAAGTAGAATTGATATTATTAGGTTATAAAGAAACCAAATTTGCATGACAAATTCCTCATAAGAAATAGTCAACTCACAGATAAAGAAAAAAAGTAAACCTATAATGCCAAATAAAACATAGTAGGTGATAAGAAGAATGAGTTAGAAACAAGAGGGAGAAAAAGGAGGATTACCACTTCTGCAATAATCTAAGGCCCTGTGGAACTAGTATTTGGACTATGAGAATTAGTGGCACATATACACTAAGACATAATTATTATAAATCTGAAAAATATATTAATATATTTTTTAAAGAAACTTATAAGTAGAAAACTTTTATATAAAACGTACGTTTAGCTAATAAAAAATAATAATAAAGTTGTCACATCTTATATCACTTTCAAATAGAGCCTAATACCATTTCGTTTTGCGTTGGTTTCTAATGGACATACAAATTAGTATATAATTAATTAAATTTTAATTATTATAAATTTAAAAATAAATTTATTTGATATTTTAAAGTATTTTTTTACGAAACGCACCGTTTAGCGGTTTAAAAAATTAGCTAACAAAAACCATAATAAAATCTACCTCTTAATTAAAAAATAACAAGACATGAAATATTACATACAGAGATAAAGATGTATAGGTCTTCAATTGTTGTTAACAACAACCGACTGGTGCTCCTTCCGCATGGAAGTGTCTTCTTTCTAGTGCACACATCTTTGCTTAAATGCTTTTCTTTCTGTTTTCAAAGCTTTAACGTTGTTAGATTTTGGATTAATCATTCGTCTTATTTAGTTGCACTACTTATACACAAATAAATGGTTGTGTTTTGATAACCACAAGTCCACAAATGTAATAAAATCATTTCTATTAAAAAACTAGCATATCAGTAGAGCTTTATGACTGAAAAAATACTATACAAAATGGCTGTCACTTTCAAAAAGAAAACAGGGCAACTGCAAATTAACGATCATTTTAAATCTATATTATAAAACTATCATTAAAAAATTATAAAAATATCATCAGAACTGTCATTTCAATGATACGCTTGCAAAATAAATAAACCAATAGCAAATTTATAAATGTCCTGAAGAAAAACTAAATGTCAAATGGTGTATAAATGATGTATCCCTTTGCCCATTGGATGCCAATTCATGTCTGAACGCCAGCTTATTGAACTTGTAACTTTAGTATAGATCTGCCTAAATTTTATCTCCAATATACATTGGGATATGGATTGAGCCTCCAGTTATATGTGGTGTAGGTGACCATTGTATGTTCTTCTGAACTTCTCTTCTTGGTAGAACATCCATGATCCTGCAACTAGACTCGATCAGGCTCCAGTTTGTTCTCATGCTCCTTCACATGTTAGCAACGGCGATAGCGAGGAAGACGCAATGACTAGTCTCTTTGTATGGTTACTCCTCGCGAATTCCATGAAAACAAAGAACCAGTGAAGCAATCCATGCCAGGAAACACGGAACCAAGAACCATTCATTAGTGAGGTCTGGAACCGCCTGTGCTAGGAGCGGACGACTGCTGTGCCGGTGCTGTACCGCATACTACACCGATAATTCTGCTTCCAGACGGCCAGATGCCAGAGCAATTGCGTCCAGCTTCGTCTACTGGTGCTGCCGTCGAGGGTTCCTCTACGAGTTCCTTCACTCCTCACTCGGACTGCCCACCCCAAGGCAGCCGCGGCAACCGGTCGCTCGGTTCTTAGAGCATTCACAATGTATAGTAAGGTGGTTCTTATGATGTTATAAAGTCAACCACATATATTATGAAACTAGTTTATATAGTAATTAATAGGATTATCTATATATATAAGATTAGCCATAAGCAATAAAATATAAATTATCTCTCTCTCCCCACCCTTTTGCTAGTGGGTCCATATTTAAAATCTATACATATCTTACCAATAGAAATAACTAAAATCACTTACATATGACATACTAATAAGAACCACTTTATCCGTATACATTACTCTTTTATGTTATGGCTTTGGATGGATTCCCGGATATTAACGCGCATGGGAGGAAACACATATATGAATGAAACAATACCACCGTGGTAAGTACATGGTAAGTACGTGACTGTGATTTACCAAAGGCGAATATTTAAACAAAGCATTTGCTAGATTTCAGTTACTTCGGATATATAAATAATGCTAAGTAGAATTTACATACTAACATTAAATTGATGATGAGATACATCAGAAACGACGCAGAGCTATAGTGAGAGAGGAACTAGCGGAGAAAGGAACATAATACTTCTACAGGTGACAAAACTTGGTGAAGATCATGTTAGAGCACTAGTGGTTAGAGGTAAGATAGAAGCAAGGGCCATCTTTAAGTAAGATCCGATCTATGAATAAGTTTAATTGACTCAGATCGGATCTAATTCATATCTCTCAACCGTAAAATCAAATATAATGAATCTCTCAATTATTAAAATCGTGTAAAATAACTCCCTCAACTATTTTAAGAGCGGTTTTCGTTAACATAGTGCACTTTGACCCTATTTTTTAGGTGACGTGATGCTTATGTGGCATTTGAGTATAAATATATATGGCCCATATGTCACATGAAAAATAAAAATACAGTGGGTCCTACTTCCTCTACTCACCTTTCACCTCACCTCTCTCACCTCTCTTTCTAACGACGAGGGCACGAGGACCTTGCCAGCTCACTGCACCGTGAGACATGTAGGCTCAAGCTCAAGCTTTCACCACCGCTATGCCGACCTGAGGAGGCCACCTCTCCCCTCTCTTTCCTCTTCCTCTAGATTAAACGCCAGTGACAAGGCAACTACAACATCAAGCCATACCTACTCCATGTCCACCATGGTCAGCATTGCCACCCCTTGTCTCCACCTCCTCAATGATGGGCCTTTACTACAAGCTCAAGCTTGTTAGGAGCTCACTAGTAATGGGGAGAGAGTAAGGTGAGAGGTAAGGATCAATCACATCGATTTGATGGATCTAGCAATGATGGCCTTTCTGAGGATGCCGATGAAGAAGGATGGATGAAGATTGCTACGAGGATGTCAAGCTCGAGCTATCGCCTCCCGATGTCGTACCCCACGTCCACTGCTAACTCCACTGTAGCACCCTCATCAACTCCTTTCTCCCGCCGCCTCCTCCCCAAGTTGGCCAGATCTGGTTGCGCCCACCGGTGATGGTTACTTGAGGACTCAGGCGACGACTCCCATGTGAAGAGCAAGCAGTTGCTCATCAGTTAGGACTCGCTGTGACGTCAAGGTAGCAGTGTGTCGCTTCACCCTAGCGCTCGATAGAGACTTGGTTTTAGAGGATCTATACGTTAGAAGTGAGGTCTTGTAGGCAACTGCATAGGCTTCTTTGTCAATGTGGTGTAGGGCAGTGGTGGAGGTTGGCAGCTCGAAGATCTGGTTGTCTTCTCCACAATGGTCGTCGAAGATGGACATTAACACCACTAACGAGATAGGATCCCTGCTCTCCTTCTCTAACGAGGTGGGATGTCCACCCTCTGATGTTGCCCTTCTCGAGCTCACCACCCTTCAACCATTGGCCCTGCTAGTGGCGAAGGCAAATGTAGAGAGAGATGGGGGAAGATTGGAAGAGAGGATAGGGAAGAAAGTAATGACTCTATGATAGATGGGCCCATGAATAATTTTTGTTTTTTCTTGCCAAATGCCACGTGGATTGACAACTTAGCGTGGTGGACTAGATCAATGTGTCACGTTAGTGAAACCGCTTTCAAAGCAGTTGAAGGAGTCATTTTAAATAGTTTTAATAGTTAAAAGGATCAATATACTGATTTTACGGTTAAGTATTTAGATGTGACCTATACTTGATGGAGTTGAAATAGACTTATTCCACACTGCCTATACTATTTTGTCTCAAGCTCGACCCATCATAGTGAGAATTTTACTAAGTCTATAGACTTTCGACTCTATGCTTAGGCTATAGCCTACCGTGCCTGAGGATTGATTCTACCCTAAGATAGAATAGCAGGGGATATGGTTAGCATGACGTAGGACAATAAAGAGAAGTTTAGTGTCAATGATTGAGAATAAAGGTGACACAGTTAGGAAAAAAATCAAACACAGGTCATTGAGTAGCACACTGACAGCTCTCACATGCGTGATTGCGAGGAAGTGAGCTCGTTTAGGGAAAATTGAACGTTGGCCATTGAGCAGCATGCCTGCTGCTCTTGTCATATCCCATATGTGCTACACGCAGTTTATGGAGGAAGAAAGAAAAAGGACGGTGCAGGCCTACAAAAGGTGAAATCAAAGGTTAGGAAAAGAGTCAGGGGGTAGGATTAGATTGGCATCACGAATTCAGGATGTGAACTATGTTTTTTTTATGTCAGGTGATGAGAAACAATGAGCACTAGATTATCCTCGTAAACAAACTTCGTCAAGTGAACTGGTGGACACCATAGCGCAGGACTTCAAGTGCAATACAGCCGTAGGGCAAAACCAGCAACACTATAGTAGGCTGGGATCCAAGCTATGGCACGCGATGAGATCATCGAATTGAGGTCAACACAAGTGGCTATAGCCACTGCAACTTAAGCAGTCATATAGGCACCGTTGGATTGGAAAGTAACGGCCAAGATATTCCTGGGCACTATTTGACAAATACTGTATCTACGTATTTCTTGTAGCCAACTCTGTAGTGGTTACTGTTTAGAACCGACGTGGCACAGATTTTAACCGTTGGTCGTCTCAATCCAACGGTGAAAAATGATTCCGATTGCTTAAGTTGCAGTCCCTATTATGACTGCACTGGATCCTTACTCGAGATCATCCACATCGGGAGACAGCAGACAGGAAAAGCCAAAAAGGGCAGAGCTCTCTGCTTTCTCTCATGTCACCACCCCCTCATCCCTCATCAATAATCAACGGAAGAAAGCGCCTCCCGCCTAGCTCCCTCCCCCGTCCCCACTCATCATCACTCATCAGTCGTCGGCGTTTTTCACCACCGCGTTGCTCGGCTGCGATGCGATGCCCTGCCGAAAATCCGGGATCGAGCCGTGGCGGTGGCGATCCAACACAAACGAGCAGCCGATCTCCCTCGCCTCGGCCGGTCCGGAGCCGCCGAGACCGCCGACCGCGTAACAACCCCCAACGTTTTTTTACCCGCCGCTGACCGTGCGCCGGTGCGCCCCGTCGCACCGCGCATGCCGCCGCGTGGTTCCGGGAGGGAACCAGCTCGAAGCTGCCACGAGCGTGGCGTGGTTGGACGACACGCTACCGAACCCGAACAGTCGCAGATCGCACTCGTTGATGATGTAACGCCAAATGACATGAAGTCTAAGCAAAGCCGGCAATTGAGCCAGTGGCCGAGTGGCACGCAGCAGCCGCGGGATCCTCCTCACGCCACCTGCACCGGTGCACCTCCATGCGTAGAGCGTGCCATATCCAATGGCACCGGCTCCGGATGCAGGGGAGGCGGGGATCACATGCCTGAATTAAAAAGACTTGAAAATTGAAATATAGTACTGTACTACAACATACGGAGTCAGATAACCAGATGTATAAACTATCAAACTATGATTATAATGGCTGCAAGGTTGATGATTAACCAAGAGCAGAAACTGAAAGATTAATCTCTTCTAAAATCAAGTTGTAATCCAAGGCTGGAAGACAGCTAAATTGAACTCCACAGCCTCATCTGTAACGGACTAAGGAGTAACAGGTTACTCCACTACTCACTAATCACTAGCAGTGAATAATGACTAGGATAGAGTAATTGACAGAACACGGACACACGGATGATCTCCCATGCTTGATGAGGAGAAGTTGAAGTTACAGTGAGTTGATGACTTGTTGGAGGGGAGCCACGGCCACACGGATCTTGGATCTGGATCAGGCGGCCGGGAAGCAGCAGTCGGGGCACCGGACGAGGCCGTTCTCGTTGCACATGGCGCAGGCCCGGAAGCCGCCGCCGCCCTTGTGGCTGTACCGCTTATGGCTCCCGTCGCAGCTGCCGCACAGCACGTAGCTCTCGCCGGCGCAGCGGTCGCAGGAGGCCGGGGTGGGGTTTGCAGCCGCGACGATGCGGCGGAGCTCGCCGGACTCGTGGAGGCGGCGGACCTCCTCGGCGCTGCCGAGGTGCCGGCCGTTGACGAAGACCTGGGGGAGGCTCACGTGGCGGCGTTGGGGAAGGAGCGCGGCGAGCTCCGGGAGGAAGGCCGGGTCCATGGAGAGGTCGCGCTCGTCGACGGCGGCGCGGAGCCCCCGCAGGATGGCGCGCACGGCGCGGCAGTCCTCGTAGGTGCCGCGGACGACGCGGAGCGAGGTGAAGTAGAGTACCACCCGCGCCCCCTCGCCGTCGCCGGGCTCGCACCCGGTGGCGGCAGCGGCCGCGTGCGGCTGCCCCGCCGGCTGGAGGTTGCGGAGGACGCGCAGAGCGCACGCGGCGACGCGGATGCGGTGGAAGACGCGCGGCGGAGACGGGGAGGAGGAGGACAGCGCGGCGTGCGGCGGGTGGTGGGTGCCCTCCGGCACGAGCAGGGACTGGAAGCCCTTGAGGGAGGGAGACGAGAAGGACATGCGCTTGGAGGCGGCGACGAGCGCGGCGGAGGTGGTGTCGGGGGCGGCGGAATTGGACTTGGAGGAGCGCGTCTTCACCCAGGACGACCACATGAGGGACGGGGCGCGGGGGACGGTGGCGAGCGGAGGAGCGGAGGGAGGAGGAAGACCGCGCAGTGGGGTTTTCTCCGCTTCGCTTTGCGTACTCGCTGTGTTCGCCTCGCCGGCCTCTGTGGTTTATGTGGCTGTGGAAAGGCCTGGTTTCTATGACTATATCATGGGATGCCTTCTGAAATTTCAGCCCATGCCACATGAACCAACAGTTGAACTGCATGTATTCTTTCCATCCAACATAATCAACTTGTAAATTGTAAAACTTAATTGTGCCTGAACTATTATAAGAAAGTTTACAGGTCTGTTTTGATTAGAGACATCCATACGCAATTTAGATTTATATAAATAATCCTATTGCTCTTAAGGAGATCCTATTGTTTCTTAGATTGTGTCCATTATTCATATCCAATTACTTGATATGTTCAAACATGAAAAATAGAGCTTCTATTATACCCACAAGCTAGGTGAAACCCATCATGTTTGACAAGGTGGGCACTTTGTTGTGATTTCACTCGTAGGAAGCCTACCCTTAAAGTGAGGTTAATTGGTTCTTATATATACCCAGTCGGCCATTATCCAAACGAATGCAAATAGAAATAAGTTTTTTGTTATATCCGAAAAAAGAATCTCATGATTATATATTTATGTCTATCCGACATAGCTGAAATCCGTTGGCATGTTTTAATGGAGGAGATTTGATTACGATTTAGTTTCCATATCTCGGTGATTTAGTATTTTTGGTAAACAACTCGAAGGCTCATGACACTGTACTGTATATCTATGTAAGCAATGTTTGTGACTGCTTAAGCATATTTCTTCCCTAGCTTGTTGGACCCGTAGTCAGTCACATATATACAATATAACTGAATTCATCGTGATGTTTGACAAGAAACCTCTAAATGGCTTCGATGTGATTTCCCTCAGATCAAGCCTAGCCATGAGTGAGGTCCTATTGGTTCTTAGATTGTGTCAATTGTTCATATGAATAAAACACAAATTTAGATAACATGCGAACCCACCCGGTGCGATGGTGGTCAACTGAAGTCATGGGTGACTCCACCTGTTATATTTTAAATCCTAACATTCACAAATATCATACACATGAATGTGTTTTCAATAGGAATTTAGTAAGGCTATGATTTACCGTTAATCTTGGTCTTTTTGAGACTGTGTTAAGAAGCCGTTCTATTTAAGCCTGTGTTAAAACGTGTATTCCATATGTGTGTCTGCTGCATGTAATGAAAATAATGGGATTGCTTGCTATACTCTACATACGTGGTATAGGAAAGAAGATTATAGGACTAGTTGTGCAGGTGGGTCACATTTTCCGCAGGATGTATATCTCACGAGTCACGAAGGGCCTGAAAAAGTTAGTAGCACGGACCACTGGCTCACGGAGCCACAGACATACTCGAGTAGGCCCAATAAGAAGTTCAGCAGAAATAACGAAAGCCCTACCCAGTGTCTACGCCCTTTCCGGCCTTCCCTTCTTCCCACAAAGAAATGACAAACAAGCGCATAGGCCCATACCAACAGCAAAGCCGCAAAGGCCGGCCCACTTTCTATCATGTGTTTTCCTCTTTCCCAAGAGTTGCTGATCGCCCTGATGGACTGATCCACTGTGTTCCGACCGTTCGTCATTAGCTTGGTAATTTGGGTTCTCGAAAGAAGCCAAAAAAAAAACAGTGGTTAGAGGATGGATCACTGGAGAGGAGAGCAAGAGCAATTAATGCGTTCGCCGGGAGTCGAACCCGGGTCTATTGCTTGGAAGGCAATTATCCTAACCGTTGGACTACGAACGCTCGTACGGCCCCAAGCTATCTAAGCTTCGGTGTTGACTCTGCAAAGCAGGGAGAGGACAGGACAGCGCACCGAGCGAGCAACATCGCCATCTGCATCCGCGCGCTACAGTAAAAACGGGGCTACTCTTGCCTGCCACTGCCGATCCGACGAGGGCAACACATCGCCATCTCGCGGTTAGGATTTCTCCTTTCCGCGGATGCCGCAAACCCAAAAGCAGCAGCAGCAGGACGAAGAAAAAAGGGCAGGGCCAAAAGCTAGCTAGCATGTACGCTCGCAGCTTTGGAATATTGTAGCTTTTCACTGTTCCAGAAAAGGATCAGGCCCCTAGCTAGGTTAGCTACTGCCTCCTCCTGAAATTCTCCGGCCGCCTCTGCTTAATCCGCGCCGTACTTTTATACAACGTAGCTTTCTTGCGCGTACTCGTCCCGATCGCTAACTCGCTATACACATATTGGCAACTGCCATGTTTTGGTTTTGGCGGGCTCCTCTCAATCAATCAATCAATCATTCATTCATTCATTCATGCCGATGCAGTGATGCTGCCGTGTTTGTTCCCTCCCTGGCCACTGTATTGCGATTCCGATCGATAGTTCATCAGCGTCTGAGAGCGTCACTGATCATCACCTAACGGAAGTGTGCACTCCTGATCTGCCAACAAATTGGCGATGACGTACGACAGATCGATCGTCCAGATCGATGTTTCTGCAAGACGATTAATCGGTTCTGCATATATAGCATACTTCATCAGTAGATCCATATTGAGATCTTCCTGTCCCCAATCAATTATTTTTGGTTTTTTTTTCACACGCTATATACTGGTACACCTGACACTGTTCCAAGATTCTAATCGATGGGAAGGGTATGGTGCATGTTGTTTAGCTATTTGAAGCTGTGTACAAGGTTAAACGTTTTTGACGGGAAGAAGATCATATCGATCGATCGATGGCCGCGAGCGAAACACTTTTGCTTTATTTTTGAGCTGATTGTGAGTGCCAAAATACTTTTTAATAGTAGGCTATCATTGGTCGTTGGGCGATATGATGTGATCCGGAAGAAACCCATACACTGATTTTAAGGCCCACACGCTTACAACACACAATCTGGAGCTGATCTAGAAAGGTAACGGTGATTAGCACCTGTGTTGTCGTTGTATAGCAAGTTGTTGTGCGAGGTCTATCTCGTATTCTCGTGTGTTCAGTCGATCTCAATATATCATATACTAGTTTAATCTCGAGCAACTTGATTGGTGTCGTACGTTTGGGATCAAAATATGAAAGGAAGAACAAATTAGTCAGAGATCAGCAGCCCGTCAATATATATAATTAATTTCTTCTTTGTAAAAAAACTATTAATTTCTTCCGGTCACATATATATCTCCAAAGATCTATGTATACCCATACTAACCAAGAAAAGAAAAAAAACTACTAGCTAGCAGATTAGATTGATAGTAGCTTCATAACTGCATATAATAAAATCTTTTAATATCGTGGGCCACTTTAAAATCCCATGTAATAAGCCCACATAATGTCATGAGCCAATTTTAAAGCCTATTAAATATCCGCGATGAATAAAACATACCAATAGAAATATTTTAAATCTTTTGGACTCTTTAGTTCTATTATTTTAATCTACAAGCTTGGGGATTCAAATATGAGTAACAATACTAAAACCCATACATCATATCCAAACCCACTGCCTTACCGCTTATCCATAGTCGATTTTGGGTTTTATGTTCATTAATCCCACTCCAATTGCACAAAAGGAGACTCTAATTAAACTAAGTGTAAAATCAAGGTGTTGATTTTGTTTTTTATGAACAATTGGCAACAATAATAAAATGTTGGCAAAGTGTTGTTCGCTAAGGCTGGTCAGACCGAGCATTGGGGTCGGTCGGACTGGTTCGACTGGAAAGTTGGATGAAACAGGTTGCCCAATCTAGTCGAACCAAGAGATTTCAAGAGGAAGTTGGTTTTAAAGTGAAATTGAGTTTCACATTTAATGCTTATTGTTTATGACTTATTGATGTTTATATGCGTATTATGAACTTTGTTTATGCTAATATGAGTCAAGTTAGAAAATAACTTATGCTTAAATATGGTTTCTTTGGTCATGTGTAGTGTTATTTGAGGCCTCAAAAGTATTATCGGTAATGGATCGGGACTAGACTTAGAAGATGTTGAGATTCAGATGGTCAAGGAGATCATGTGAGATACTAAGGCTAGAGAACAATACACGTGGAGGTGAAGTTTCCATATAGCATACATGGAGATATGTGTGTATGGAATATGGAGCCAATTTTGGATGGAGTCTAAGATTGGAAAGATTAGAGTTCAAATTATGTATGGATGAGTTGGATACCTATACGTGAGAGTTTTTTAAGGAATTAGGAGTGTTAATCCTAGTTGGATTCATTATTTTTGTATATCTATCTATAGGTATAAATAGATGAGGGGGTTAAGGCTCAAAGATACATGACAAATAAAAGTTAGAGTTTGCTTTGAGACTTCAATTATAGATCGTCAGTTGAGAGAGGATTGCTTTAGATGCATTTTGTAAACACATCTTGATGTAATAAATTAATCTATTTTTAAGAGTTTTGTTAAGATGTGTTTTTCTAGTTTCTGGCGGTTGGGCCGACAACTATATGTTGGATGAACTGATAGCATTGTAGTGGACGGATTGGCTACATAGTGCCGGACGGTCTGACACTTCAATGTGAGTCAGTTTGACTCTATTAAGTCAAATGTATCTTTTTATTCTATAAAAAGATTTCATTTTTAGTAATGCTACCATTTATCCCTCTCTTATAGGTTTGTTTCTTGTATTCGATATTACGCTAAGTACATATCACTACCTATAATTAATTCCAAAATTTGGGAATAATAGATAAAAATACTAAATTAAGACTGTTAACATGAGAACAAATGGCTAAGTGATTAATTCAGAACTTTGAAGCTATTAAATCATGGAAAATGTATACACTACTACAGACACCTTTGTAATGGTTGAAAACCATAATCTATAATGGGCATGCCAACCGATACAATCTATTTGTCACAATTATGGAGCCTTATCTGTAACAACTCTTCATATTAATAAGACTGCATTTGAACTCTTTTAGCAAACAACTTCTACAGTCAACAATGGACAAAGGCATATATTCACCCCCCCTAATTGCCTTTTCCATCTCAACAGCTACTAAAAAAAATTCAGATATTTCATTCATGCAATCTTCGCTCAAATGATCCCTATATATCCAACTTCGATCCATCGATCTATGAAATTCAAAAAATTATAGATTAGTAGCAATATAATCATCTCAGAATTTAAACCAATATAAACTTTAGAAATTATTTTTTTTTCAAAAAGAGTGGATATTAACTATGACAACAACAATAATTGGCCCACAGCTTTCGTTGCGTTGTTTTCAATGGTAGAATGGCCATGACGAGTGTGCATTCGGACAATAGTGCATTTATATGTTAGATACACCTATTTTAACATGTCTCAAATTAAGAGCCGTTATACATACTATTGGGTTAGCTTTGATGGCTCCATGATAAGAGCTGTTATAGATGTATTATAAATAGTAATGGGTGTTGGCTCCTACAACTATATTTAATGGCCAACATACTTAGTTGTTGCTAATGGTCCTTGTTGTGCCGTTACAGATGATCGGTTGCATATGAAGGGTTTCTCTAGTAGAGATAGTTTAAACTCTAAACCAATTGGAGATCATTGCACCAAACCCGATTAGGAATCATGTACCGAGAAAGAAATGCTGGATGACTGATCTCAAAGGAGGGTTTTCAAGGATGTCAAACCTAGGGTTCCGGACGATTTCATGGAAATCCCCATCGTCGTTGTCACCATCGATGACGGTGGGTTTGACGGTGAGCAGGAGGCTGGGGGACGCAAGAAGGGAGCACTCTTGCACATGGGAGACTCTTTGAAACTCATCTGATGAGCCTAGCATTGTTCATTAGGTCTAGCCCACACATGGAGGAGGACGAAGGGTGGGTTGGTCCATGCAGGATTTGCTTTTAAAACAGTTGATGGATTTCAAGCCTATAGCGAGATGGCTATGGGTGCCATGAGGTAATCCTTTTGAGATCCATCTAGGGTTTTTGGCAAGGCGAGAAGACATAGACAGATTTGGTGTGTTGTTGAGGAATGTATGGAGAGCGCAGGAGAGGAGGATAGATGGGATATCATTTTCAGAGGTGGTACAAGGTGGATGTATGGATCGGTGTTTGAAACAATAGCCAGAGTGGCAACTGAATAAGACCAATGAGGGTGCAACCCATTTAGGCGGTCGAAATTTGTAGGATCAAGATAAGAGGGAGTTGAGGAATCGCCTCTTGGGGTAGCACCAAAGGTATTATGAGGAGGCTGGAATTAGGAGGAGGAGAGAGAGGGGACATGGCCATGGCTGACAAATCAAGGGAGAGAGGCAGCGGATCATTGGTTTGACAAGGTGAAGGAGGTCATGAGGGATTGCAGTAGAGAAGCAGCAGCTTCAAAGTATGAGACCAAGTGCTTTAGCTATGGGGACTTTAGGCATCATTAGGTCAATTGCTCCAATCCTCCCTTATGCCATTCATGTAAAAACACTAGTCACATCTCCTCTCAATGCCCCTAAAGTTCTAGTAGAGGTGGATTGGGGATCTCTGCTAGAGCTAAGGTTAAGATGAAGGGATATGGGAGTCCTGATAAGGGGTTTTATAGTCTAAAATTGCATAATTCGAACAATGTGGAAGGGAATCCTTACTATGGAGATGGGCAATGGATCTATGGCTAGAATCATAGCAGAGATGAAACATCTGTTCATGACTTTAAAATAGGACTAGAAGATGAAAAAAATTGGGGATATGGACTTTCTCATTAATTTTACTTTAGTAGATGCTTGAGACCAGGTGACAAAGTTCAAGGGTTTTGTGTTCAAGACCTCACCAATCAAGGCTAGTGTTGTGGAGTCAAAGATGACTAACAGTGCTGTAAAAGAGCTGTTGATCATCTAGGGTTAAGTTGTATGGGCTTCCACCTATTACAAAAACTGAGGATGATGTGAGGGTAGTGACTGATTTGATAGGAGAATACAAAGAGTTGGATATCTCTAGCCTAAAGAAAGAAGATCCCGTTATAATTAAAGTTGGGTGTCTAGATCCACATGTAGTGAATTACTATGTTAATGTATACATTGATGATGTGGTTTATAGACTTAGATTGGAGGCTGAGGGGTACTATCCCAAGGATGACACAAATGATGATTAAGATTCTGATGGAGAGGACAAAGATGAAAATACATACTCTGAGGGGAAGGGGGTAAGGATAATTTGGGAAAGAGTGATGAGAAGGGTGGAAAGCTTGCTGTGAAGGATAAGAAAGAAAAGAGGACAAGACAGATGATTTAGATATCTTAGTTTGTCCCACCTACAATAAAATATGCTTCAGGTAAGACAACTTTGACAACAGGTGGGATATCTGATGAGGACAAAGAAGTGAGAGCTAGAGTGGAGGATGATAAGGACAAGGGGGTGTTGGAAGGGCAAAAGCTTGAGGTAAAAGCCTAGGAACAAGATTAAAAAGCTATTGTGGTTTGGAGTTTAGAAGGGATCTTTTCCCAACCAGAGCTGGTTTCACAGGAAAATGAGAATGGATCATTGGCTAGACATGATGGATTCTGAACAACAAAGGGAATGGATAGAGCTGGAAAAGGAAAATGATAGGGGAGGAGAGGTGTGATATCTCCATTGATTTAAAAAGATGAGAGAAGAGGAGGAAGGAGATGCAAATGAAGAGCTAATAGGGGAAAGCAATTGTAGAGGAGGATAAACAGGACATGAGGAGCCCTGATGTTGTAATTGAAGAATTCCAGGAGGTTAAGAGCTAGAAGAAGATGGAGGAGGTAAAGAGACAAGGACTGAGGGTGAGAGACAAAGATGTTCTAGTACACCTAAAGACTAAGATAAGGAAGTCCAAAATCAATTTGAACCCAGGTATTCTTAATCCCTATTGATATTTTTAAGTCAATAGATAGAAGATGTTTAATAGATATTGCAACTGCTAGTAATATTGATCTAGGCCTTAGTGGAAAGGAGATTGATGGTAATATTGATGATTTTTGTGTTAGAAAGAAAATACAGGATGTCTGTTTTGAGGCTAAAAAGAGGAGGGGCATTGGAATTTAAACAAGCCAAGTAGAAAGAAGAAATAGGATTATAGGGTGATGTCTCTAAGGGTGAAGAAGGGGAATCCGAGGATGGGGGTGCCTCAGATGTCCTAGCCAATAAAAATGTTAGTAGAGACAAGGGGAGAGCGACAAAGTAGAGGAAACCAAATGTAGATATTTTTGGTGAAGAAGAGGGGTAGTCTAAAGAAGGGGAAGAATTAGAGACTTCTATAGAAAAGGGGGCAATAGAGGCAAAAGGAAAGTGAAAAAGATGAAAAACCAAAAAGGCTCTAGGCTAAAAAGGAAGGGGTGAGGGGGAAGGGGCAAGGAGAAGAGGTAAATCATGAGGCTGATTTTCTATAACATAAGGGGGTTGGAAAACCCTGCAGATAGAAACATTTGAGGGAGTTGGTGATGGAGAAAAAGGTAGATGTAGTGTGTGTGCAACAGATCATTAAACAAAATTTCATATAAATGGAAATATTGAGTATGCTAGGAGAGCATTTTATGTGGAGCTATGTGCCTGATATTGGACATTCAGGAGGGATTCTATTTGAGGTTAGAGAGGCTTTGTTTGACATGCTTGATTGGAAACAAGGGAGACACTTTTGATCATGACAATTAGTTACAAGAAGGATAGATGACAAAGTGGAGCAGAGTGAGTATCCTATTTTGATGGGTGGTGATTTCAATCGGTACATATATTGAAGTGACAAATCTAATGGGATCATTGATGTGAATATAATTGAAACTTTTAATATGTTTATTGCAGATAATGAGTCGCAAGAAATTTTTAGGCTAGGAGGGGCTAACAAACAGTTGAATCCCATCAGGGTGGTTCTAGACAGAGTGTTTGCTTTAGTGGTTTGTAAGCAAAAACATGCTTGTGTTAGCTCCTAATTGAGAGTTGAGTCAAATCGCTGTCCCATTTTAGTAGATACAAGAGAAATGGAGTCCATTAAGAGTCCTATTTTTGGGTGGAAATAGAGTGCTTCCTATAGAAAGGGTTCAAGGAACAATTGTTGGCAAAGTGGTCCAAGAGATACTAAGTAAAAATCCTGGACTACTAGCATTTTTTGATGCCTTACCTGAGGAGGTGGATGAAGGGATGGAGTGCTAACAACATTAATATTTATATAGCCAAAAGGAAGGTACTTGAGCAGAGACTGGTGGAGATTGATTAGAAAGTTAAGAAAAGGGACTTGTTTGAACAAGAATGGAAAGAAATGTATGACATTGAAAGGGAAGTAAAGGAAACCTATGCCCAAGATGAAATATGGTGGCGGAGAAGGTATAGGGAAAAAAATGCTACTTAAGGGAGATGCTAGCATATCCTTTTTTCATGGGTGTTTGGAGGGGCTAGTACCACATCTTGTTGATGGGGTATTAACTCATTTTTAATATGGTAATGACACCATCTTGTTTGCCAAAGATAGTGACCAAAATGTGTTGGTGTTGAAGTTTCTGCTTTTTTGTTTCGAAGAGATGTCTGAGATAAGATTAATTATCAAAGAAGTGAGGTGTTTGTTCTATGGGTGGATAAAGAATAGGAAATAAGATTTTATGGTATGCTGAATTGCAAAGTATGCCACCTCCCTTTGACTTATGTAGGGTTACCTATGAGTATAGAGAAAGTGGGAAGGAAAGAGCTAATCCTTGTCATGCAAAAAGTGGAGAAGAGGCTTGATTCCTAGCAGAGTGGCCATATGTCCTATGGGAGTAGGGAGATCAAAATCAATTCTTGCTTGATAAGTGTGCCTTTATACACTATAGGGTTTTATGATATGCCTGAGGAGTGCCACAAGAAAATAGATATTGTTAGAGGAAGGTTTTATTATCAAGGCGTGGAGAAGAAGATGTGCCATATACTAAAATGGCAATATTTGTGTAGGCCAAAGGATTTTAGGGGGATGGGTTTTACTGATACTAGGGTGATGAATGCATGTCTGCTTAGCAAGTGGATTGTAAAATTTGAGAATTCATCCCATGAAAAAAGCTAAGATTCTTAGAAGTAAATACATGAGAAATATGAAGAGTTTCTATAGGAGTTCTACTATGGGAGGGTCCCAATTCTATATAGGATTACATGAATGCAAAAGGTGGGTGAGGATATTTGCTAAAAAGAATATGGGGAGAGAATGCCATGTGCAATTCTGGGATGATGACTGACATGGAGATGTGCCTTTAAAAATTATATATCCCAGATAGTATAATATTAGTAGGCATAAGGGGAAATATGTAAAGGAGATGTGGTAGGAGGAGGGCTAGAATTTTGAGTTCAGAAGGCAGCTGACTCATGAGGATTAGGGTGACTCATGAGGATTAGGGTGATCTAGCTGAATTAGAGGCTATGATAGATGATATTGCTCTGTCTAAAGAACCTGACCTAGTAGTCTAGTCTTATGAGAAGAAAAAGAAGTTTATTGTCAAATTTATGTATAGGTTACTCAATTTGAGGTGTTAGGGATGCATAGATGATGTGGGTGTGGAAAGCAAAAATCCCATTGAAAATAAAATATTTTATATTCCTAGCTCAGAGAGGGAGAATCCCCTGTGATGTGCAGCTAGTGAGGGGAAATTGGAAGGGAGGAAATGAACTGTGTAAATTGTGTCCACATAAAGAGACCTCTAGCCATGACCTTTTCATTTGTCCCATGGCCAATTTTGCTTGGTGTGTGGTTAGAGATGCCTTGCATTTAGCAACTACTCCTAGGAGTTTCTGAGATTGTCACACCATGTTTAGGAGCATTGTTTTTTCTTTGGAGTTGTGTGTTGGGCATTGTGGCTCATGTGCAATGACTGGGTGTTTGAGAGTATCTTGGTTAAATATACTCTATAGGTGGTGTATAGGGCCATTTCCTTATGTAGCCATGACGTCTGCTAGACATCTTAAGTAGATTAAGGGCAAGTTAGTTCTAGCAAAATGAGCTTACCAACTCGGCTCGTATAAAACAAGATAAATCATTAGCATATGATTAATTATATATTAATTATTTTAAAGTTCTATTTGATTTTAAAAACAATTTATATATATATATATTTTAAAAAACACACCATTTAGCTGTTTGAAAGGTATGCTAATAAAAAATAAGAAAGTTGATCAGCTCTTTTCTCAAACGAATTCATCCTAAGCCAACTTAAACTGGTGGATGTTTTGTTTGATAGCATCTGATCCTAGTTTGTTGTCGTAGTTGTAAGGTTATGTGGTTCTACGAGGAGTTTGATAGCAGATGTATGGAGCCTAGTTGTTTGTGTTGTACTAACCTTGTGAACTGCTTTGGGCTTGTTTTTTCAAGCTGGGTAACATGATTACTCGATTTCAAAAAAAAAACTCTAAACCAATTACATATTGACTTATTAATTTAGCATTTAGAAATTATTAAATTAAGACAATAGAAAATAACATGAGAAATGTTATTATGAAATTAATATGTATGGAGTTTTTTTAATGATTATTTTTGGTTAAAATAAAATTATTTTGTCTTTAGAACATGAAAACACTTTATTAAGTGCGTTGCACGGACCTATGAAATTGTACGAAATAGTTACAGCTGCCAGCTATCTGATCGATCCGTCGTGAATGCTCCCGATCGAGCGAGCGTCCAGCCAGTACCGTCACAACGTACAGTACTGTGCAGTGAGCCTCAAAGGGCACATAAAACGAACCTTTACGACGTGCGTTACGCGAACTCGATGAATGCTTGTCTCAAGGCAATAGTACGTACGTATTCCAGTACATACAGCTACAGAAACTAGTAATACTAGCTAGTAATAATGTGGAGTACCTCATCACCTGAAGCCAGGACATATCAGCGGATCGGCCGGGTTCGATCCGTATGCCATTCCTAGTTAGCTCGTCGACATGGTTGGCGTGCCATGTCCTGGTCGGCGCCGGAGAAAGATAAAGTTTCTCCTAGCTACTCAGCTATTAGGTACGAGTACTACGTACGGCGGAACGTACATCGTAGTGCAAGGCTGTACGTAAAAATTGTGTGATGCCGGCAGCAGGGCCGGCACACCCGCACGGCATACGGTACAAGCTCATGAAGGTGTATGCCGCATATAATGATTACAGATTCTGATTTCTGATATATGTATGATCGATCATCCTGCAGGTAACAATTTAACTATCTACAACATGGGTGATGGAACCACGCATGCATACATGTGAGCCTCACGTGAGAGCGAGGGAGCTAGTGGCCTGAAGTGGCAGTTTTTTTAATTTTAATTTTAATTTTAATTTTTTTGCGAAGCAGTCCACGGGAACCTATAGATTCCATGTCTTGTGATCTCATTTGGCGATCGTGGAATTTCGCTGCGATTCTGTCGGGCTATCAACGCACGCCAAGTCGCTAAGGGCATGGAATGATCGATGCTGTTTGATTCCCGCGAGGCCCCAGCCCATGGATGATCCACCACAGTTGCCTGCGCTCCAACGGCATCGATCGACGATCACTAGTTAGCTAGTTGTTGAAAGAAACCATTATTTTTTCCGTTAATAAAGACCACAAATATCATTTGTTAATTTCTGTCTGGTTATCAAAGTGCGTGTGAACTGCAGTTCTACTATACCCTTGTGTTGCTGTTTCGATTGACCCGTTCTTGGTGTGATAATCGATCGAGCTATATAGCTGTTGTCAATTGATTGGCGTACGATCGAGCGATGCACCCTGCAGGGCCCAAGCACCGTGTCCATGCCCTTTAGCGCGATTACTGCCTTGATTATCTCTAATGCGTGTCAGCACAGGACAAGGCCGAATTTACTGTGTTGACAAGAACACCGACAAGCTAACACCGCCCATGAGCATGCATGCAGTGGCGGAGCCCGGATCTCTGGACGTCTAGTGCTCAAATTAAAGACTAAAACTATTCAGACAATGATAGTGCAATGAAGTACAATAAAAATACATGAAAAATATATGATTGGATTAAAATGTACCTAACAGAATGTGTCTTCATGATTTCACTATCATTCATCAATAGTAGGGAGAGAACTTGAGCCTGAAAAATGATATTACATATGCAAGTAATCATGAGAACTTAATTATTTACAAATTGCAAAGTAAGGCATGACAGGTCTGTAGCAATATGTAATTTGTGCTTGCGATTTCTCATAGCATGATAATGTTCTATGATCTGGCGATCTTCAATGCTTACAAATACATCTCGCTCAATATAGCATATCATGCAGTGGCTCATCCATTCATCATTTATCTTATTCCACAACTCAGTTTTAATAATATTTATAGTTGCAAAGGCTTTTTCTACTGTTGTTGTTGCAATGGGTAAAATCAAGAATAATTCAATTAAGCGATATACCAATGGAAATGCCTATCACTTTGAATCATCTTCACAGCAAGACTACCAATGTCATAGCAGCTTGAGAAATCCGCATCAGCTCTCACATCACAGATGAATGTGTCAAGTTGGTCTCTAAGGACTATATAATCATATTTAGAGAAGTCGGCAGCATAAATCTTAGTAAGTTCAATTGGCTTATGTTCATCATAATTGATAAAAGAATTCCTTGAATCAAGACAAGCAATGCATCACAATAGCTAAGTAGACCTTTCAACAAAGCGATTGTTTAACTCAACAATAATTTGATCAAGTACCACATTGACTATTTTATTGCTGAAATGATGGAAGTAAGTTACCAACTGGCCACCACAACCCCTTGAATGACCTCTCTTAGTTATTTTGTCGGTCATATTTGGCACAATTATATTATGTTGAGACAAAAGTTCTTTGCCTCTCCAAAAAGCTCGCCCCAACCAACCATGCTGCCTTATGCCATTAATTTTTTATAATGTTGTCCCAATCAATCCTATAGCATGAACAATGTTTTGGTGTTTCCTTTGTAAGCACTGTGACAAGTCATTAGTTTTGCCCAAAATCTTAATCATAAGATGCAATATAAGTACAAACTCAAAGCTCTCCATTTTTTCTAATAAACCCGAAGAAGTGGTTCTTTTCTTTGGATTTGTGGCATCTTCACACATATTCTCTAATAACTCTAAAACTGCATCCCACATGAGCTGAAGACGGCACAAGGTTTTGTGTTGTGAACCCCATCGAGTATCACTAGGTCTTTCAAGATTGGTTTCTTGGTTGTTTCCCTTCCACTAAAAATTTCACCAGTCTCTAGTTCATGCACAAGATTTTCATGGTGTTGTTGGGCCAATTGATCATGTTTCTTACAAGAGGAATTAATGGTGTTGACAATCAAATTAGTGTATTTAAAGAAATCCAAGAGAAAAGAACAACACTTGGCAATGAAAACCACCGCTAGTTACAACTGAAGAGCAAAGCAATGTATATAAAAAAAACATATGGGTTTTCATGCAATATCCGTCTTTGTAGCTCATAAAACTCCCCATGTTTGATGCTTCATCATATCCTTGCCCCCGCACTTCATGGATAGATAAGCCAAGATCAGCAATCGTAGCATCCAATAATGCCTTCAATGAAGCTGACGTTGTGTCAGCGACATGTCGAATCCCAATAAACCTTTCAATCACATGCCCTATATTGTTAACATACCTATAGATGGAAAGAACCATAATTATTAGTACATTAAGTTATTTTCTTGCAAACTATACACCAAAAACAAGAAATGAAATATGGAACAACAGCAACAAACCTCAAAATCACAGCCATTTTTTCCTTGATAGATGCATCTCGTGCTTCATCAATAAGTACCGCGAAATTCTTATTCCCAATATCAGCCATGATGGCTTTGAGGGGCTCTTCTGAACAACATTTACTGAAATGCTTTTGTATCTTCGCTGAAGCCATTAAATTATTGCTAGGAGCATTATCAAGTAATTTATTTGCATTTGCATCCTTGCTTTTATACCGATTTATCATCTCTAAAAAGTTTCGTAGCAGACTCATCATGGCCTCGGAAAGGAAGAGCTTACAATAGAAGAAATCTTACAACACCTAATATTATAGTAATATATTACATCAAATCAAACCAAATTTCAGATTAACAACTTTATAATTGACCATGTTACCAAATGCAAAACAAAGAATACAGATCGAAGATCAAAGAGATTCACTAGAGAAGAGAAGCGACTGACCTGGTCACCTAGATTGGGGAATCCAAAACTTTCAGCTTGAGTGGGGATTTGGGAAGGCCTGAAGGGGAAGCACCGCTGCCTTCCAATGTGCTGCGTGCCTCTGCTGCTGCCGCCCGCCACCGATGGGCTTTGCCACTGCCGCCTGCCGACAATGCGCCGCCAGCCGCCGCCGATGCGGAGCGGAGACGAGCGTAGAGGAGACAAGCAGAGACGAGGTGAGATGCGTGAGGGAGTG
Source organism: Oryza coarctata (assembly GCA_030770085.1). Lineage (NCBI taxonomy): Eukaryota > Viridiplantae > Streptophyta > Magnoliopsida > Poales > Poaceae > Oryza > Oryza coarctata. Next base: position 17,352,194 of record CM061471.1, read on the forward strand.
AAATTAGGATTGTGTCTTTGTGACGGACTGTAAATTAAGCCGGTTGGGAGCTATGGAAGTGGATGGCTGCTTGGTTAGTGATGTGGGCCACTGGGGCTAGAGAAGACTGCGCCTAGGGCTGGTCTATGGGGGTTACAAAAATCTGAACAATACGTATGTACTAGTCCACTAATTTTTTTTTATGAGTGGGGCTCGATCCCAAGCTGTTCCAGGCCCAGTTCCGCCCATGCATGCATGCACATGCATCTGATCTTCCGCGGAACGGTGGACTGGCCGGGACGCCAAGCTTTTTCTCGTCCGGTCGGTTGCGCGCGTTGCGTCGTTCCACCTGTGCGCCCGTGGTTGAATCGACACGCATCCATCGGATCAGCAGAAGCCATCACGGCGATCGACCTGTACTCGTACGACACGATGGCCATCACGCGAACTATGAATTAACCGGCGCCAAACTGATCAGCAGCCCGGCCCGCGACCAGTCGCTGTTCCGGCGCGAGGTGATCGAGGATCAGGCCGAATCCACGATAAGCTAACAGGGAAAGGAACTCCAGGTTTGGTGCTCTCCGTACGATACATCAATCAGCATGATTACAACCGTTGATCGATCGATCAGGTTAGCCGCGCCGGTACAAGACTGCAGGATGCATGCGACATTGGGCACGGTCTCCTGGGCTCGATCGGCTCGGTGAGTGGAGGTCACGAGGACCATGCATATGTGCGTAGGGTTTGAAACGGCTTGGAAAGTTTATAAATTTTGTGGATCTGTTTTTGAAAACGAAAAGCATTGGTCAGGATTTTTTTTAAAAAAATAGAAACGAATTTAGATTTTTTTTTTCAGAAAGGAAACGAATATAGTAAGCATACTCAGTCGAAAAACAGAATCTATTGAAAACTTTGTGGATAATTTCTCGAAAATGAGTTAAAAACGAAAAGATGGAAAATTATACTTGAGAAAAGTGATTTGTGATATTATCCTTCTGATATAAAGCAGTATCTAAAATTTAAAATTTTTGATCTATTGTTTTTTTTAAAAAATAGAAGTTTGAGAGGTTTTATATTACAATAAATATTTGTTACTGGCTCCGTTTTCGTATTTGATAGTATTTGATTCTATTTTATATTGAGATAAATGATTCTAATTTCAAATATTAAAAAATATGGAAATAAAAATAATAGGGGTGGTTTTCATGAACCATTTTTATCCCAACATACGTGTGGTCCACCGGCGCCGTCGTGCCGATTGGTCCGGCAATCCGTGCCCTGCGAAGCGCATCCGCCCGCCCTCACTATCTCGTAGTCAATCACTCTTGGGTTTCGAGGATAGCTAGATCGTAGTAGGACAGGCTGAACGGAGGAAGGGTTGGGAGACGAATATTAAGGCCAGACTCCCGCGCGGATTACTCCACGCGCAGAGTGGAGATGAGGGCAAACATGAAGTTTAATCAACATAAAAAGAAAAACATTTTAATTCCATTAACCCCTCCACCGTGAGAATCTCACTCTCAATCTCCCGCACATACGTATTGTAGAAAATCCGTTAATTATTTAGTTTACTTTTTTCAAAATAAAATTTCGACATGATTTGAATGTGCGACGTCAGTATACGACTTAATGGAAATCGACGTCAACAAAAATGCTCCCATATGCCACTGAAGACCAACGAGATTTCAACTAGCGCCTATATTCTACAATACCAGTAGACAAATCAAATGAAGGAGAAAGCACATGCAATTGTAAAAGTTGTATGGTAAGCAAGAAGAGCGATGGATCATATCTATGGTAAGAATCTTTGAATACATAGCAGCTTGTTATAAAAACTGACACCAGAATTAACATTAGTAACCATCACAGATAACGCCATAGAAATCCAAATATATGATGACATGATATTTGCTATTAACAAGTTTCAGTTGAAGCTGATATTCTGGGTATTAGTCCCAAAACTAGCATAATAACAATGTAACAGTGTATCAATGGCCCTAAATAAAGCTAGCCAGACATCAATTTTCTTCTTTATGCTATACAGTCGTCATATGTTACAATGGTTGCGCTCTCTGTTTAAGTGTTTAAGAGAGCCTAAGATATAAGTATCATACTCTACTCTTAACATCTATTACAAGTCCAAATAATACTGTACACAATTGATTTTGTATGTATATTTGATAAAAAAACCTAGGTACTAAATAGCATATAGAAGGGTATTAGAGGATTCACTTCAGTGCTGTGGATAGCACGCATATTACGGATGCTACATTCTAATAGCGGATGAAAAAAGACTCGTTTTTTACTTAACCTTTATAATGAGTTTCATAACATAACAAAGAAGAGAATACACATCAAAAACCAATATAAAAATTAAAAGACAACAACATGTCCCTTCGTTAAAGCTAAGTTGTCTCTAATAAGTCAGTATTCTATATGTAGGGCATGGTGGCCTCAGCTCGTATCCTCGAGTTGGGCAAGGCCATCTCTACAAGGTCCCTCACCCCTAGCACAATTTTGTTGGTGAGTTTAGGAGAAGGCATAAGCTTATCACCACGGCAATTGAAAAGGGGAAAGGCCGCAACCGGATAGAGGAGAGGTTGATCTAGAGAAAAGAGGGATGGGAGCTAAATGATACCAGGAGGACTCGGCTACTACCGCCATAAATAGCTGTAGCCTCCCCAATCTATCTTATAGTGATGACCTAGGCCACCTTGATTCGCAACAACTTTGGAACTCGTTCATTTTACGCTGTCTCGATCCGCGTTGGCCTTGGAGCTCATAGACGTGTGCTACCTTGATCTGTGCCAGCCTTAGAGCTCGCCAACCAGTGCTAGACTGTCTTGATCTATGCCGGCTCACGTCACCTTAATTTGTGGTGCCACCATGGAGCTCATCATCGAAGAAGGGGAGGGCAAGATGAGAGACAATGACAGAAAAGGGAGATGGAGGGGATCAGGAAAAGTCTGAGAGAAGATCAAACTAATGAGAGGGAGAATCTAGATTTTATATTAGTTTCTGGTTTTTATGTATAATGCAAAATTTTAAATAAAGTAGAGGAAACATATAAGGATTTAAATAGAAAATGATAAGGCTGACAAAAAAATAAAGCATATTCATTAAAGGCACTCTATATTAATTATAGAAGATGTGGGGTATGACTGACAAAGTCTAATGGGCGAGGATCGTCTTAACCTGCATGCCATGTTTTCTCCTGAGGCCACTCCAAGGAGTGGCTTTTATTGTGGATGCACCCTTACAGCCTTTCTGTTTCTCCTCTGACATCACGGTCCGGTATGCATGGCGTTAGCTAGCCACTCCCAGTCTGACGATAGGACGTACGCAATTAAGCTAGCTAGCTCCGGCCGGCTCTTTCAAACACATACCCCCTTCCAGAACTCCGCGCGCGGGTGGCGGCGGCGCGCGACGCCGGCTCCCTTCTGACCGATCGAGCCGAACGGTACCTGAGGAAGAAATTAAGCAAGATCGATAGGCGGTCTTAATCTGACGAGAGAAAAATATAATTCTGGCCCTGCGGTCCAGGCGGGCTAAGAAGTTAACCAATATACTCACTAAAATAATCATCAATCAACCTAGGGCTCAGCGGAAAAAACAAAGCTAATAATCGCGACCCGGCTGTTCGGCCTTTGCCCGAGATCATCCTGATCAATCTCTCGATCGGGACTGCAATAACTTATAACCAAACAGCCGGGTTGCTGCTACTTTCTATCTTTCCCGTAGTCGTCGTCGTCGCCGCCGCCATTGCTGGGGTCTTCAGGATCGGATAGAAATTAAAGGAGAGGTGAGCACACTAGAATTGAAGAATTAATCGTGGGAATTTGAAATGTTAATGGTCCAGGAGCTACGCTGTTGCTAGGTCCATGTCATATATCAACTAGGTCGTTCATGTTTGAAATGAGAAGAGAACGTGCACATAGTTGCACTGGCGGCTTGGAGATGGCAGGCACAACACTGTAAGAGTTGGCATGCATGCATTTATGTCTAATAATTTCTTTTTAGATTGTGATGGATCATCTCATTAATTAGGAGGATTTAAAGTAGAGGAACCGAACAATTCTTATATGTTTTTATCCTATAAATATTAGGCGCACAGCTCCCCACGATGCTCTTGCGCAGGTGGCTCAGAGGGTGAAACCCTAGACACTAGCGCCACACCCCCTATCCCCCTCACCACCACCGAAAAGCCAAGTGGCCAGCTGGGAAGGCGGTGGCGGGGACAAATTCTTGATAAAATCTCATCCTCGGTGCGAGAGGACATGACGACGTGTGGTGGAGATAGTGCCCTCAATGACCTAAGGCGGGGTAGATGTGGTCGATCTACTGTCACTAGAACTGGATCCGGCCGCCTATGACTAGATTCGAGGGAGGAGGGGGCTGCACCTACGACATGGCAACGGGTAGGTGGAGCTAGAGCCCAAGGGCGTAGCATAGGAGAGTATGGCATGGGCGACCCGGCCAATGGAAGAGATCAAGGATTGGGAGGCCTAGGGGAAGCATGTGTGGCGTGACTAATGGAGGAGGACAATATGGCCTGGTACGGTGTGGCGTAGGTGCAGGCAAGGTCGATGGAGGAAAACATGGCATGGGCGGTCTGATAAGAGCCAAGTGCAGTGCACCTGGCAGAGGAGAGTGCTAGGGTCTGATACGGTATGACGCAGGCGTAGGCGACAAAGATGGGAGGCCGGTGTGGCATGACCTCATGGCTAGTGGATGGTGACATCGACGTGATGCAACACAGGAGGAGGATGCTTGGTTGGAGGACCAATGGTGGCAAAGTCTTCGGGGCAAGGCGACGGCAATGCGGACAAGTACTCCAAGATGGCGGTGATGCAGGCAATCTGATCAAGGAGGCGACAACAATGGTGCTATGAGGTTGACATGCAGGCCTGTAGCAAGCTCCATCAAGACACTAGTCCTCTTACGGAGGCGCCTTGCTACCATTAAATGGCCACATTGGCAGGCTAGTATGGGGAGAGGGGATCCATCCTTCTCTCTTACCCTCTTTCTCTTCAACCCAACGGTGTGATGGACCTAGAGTGCGCTAGATCCCAAGGTCCTATTGATGGCCAGCCAGTGATGAGGCGCTAGCACAATGGTTGCATGTTAAAGGTAAATAGGTGGTGGTGACTGCTGTTGCTAGATGGTGCATTTTGATATGGGAGAGTAGGAGGATTATGGGTGAAAGCCTAGCCTATTTGGCTCGACAATGATGATGCTTGTGGACACCGTATTTTCCTTAGGGTGTTGTCGTGTAATCCCTCATCTTTACAATGGATTCTTTCGAGTGAAAATCACGTTCTAGTTCTTCAAGACGGGTAACGACGACGTTTTTGACGTCATATCCTCTCTAGAGATGCTGTTTAGAAGATTATTTTCTTTATGGGGTATCATGTCCCTAACTGATTTCAGCGGTGGTCCTAATTATAGACGTGTAGTATGGTTGTATTTTCTTTTTTTCTTGTGGCTATAGCCTCATAGAATTAAAGACTTATATATTTTTTCTATATTAATACGATACGCCGTACTATTTTTCTAAGACAGTGCAAAACTTAAATAGCTAGCCTATGGGTAAGCTTGTTCAGCAGCAAAATATCCCAAGTAGCCTGACGCTATTGACAATACTGAAATAGCTAGCCGGTTTGATACCACCAGTAATTTGTACCAGATTAACAATTCAATTCGGTCCCATTTAGTTTCCCATTCTTTAATTAGTGAATACGAGGTTTGATGAATAAAACAGCGACTCAATTTCTGAAGGCGTGTACGAGTCTTGCTAGCTGCACTGTCATTTACGCTGTTGCACAGCAGATACAGTGGATGCAACCTTTGACAGTACTAGCTAACGTGTGCTCAGTGCCAAGCTTGGACGACGACTGTACACTGTAGCTAGATGATGACTTATTGACTGTAGTTGTTTCATGGAAGAAGCTGCTAAACGAACTTGGCCACACAATTACGTGAGCTTAACTTCAGCTAGCTACTTTTGAGAGTAGTAGTGAAGTATACACGTGTGAAAGTGTTAGAGCTCGGATGCTAGCTAACAAGCATTCTCAGGTGATTTGATAGGTTTACGCCTCGCCGAACATTTTTCAAGTTTACTGACTCCTTTCTGCATGAAAGGACACCAGTTGGTAGTCTTCCACTAATAATTCCAATTGGTGTTACTTTCGTCCAGTGATAATAGAAGAGATAGATATATAATGCCAGATGTGTTAGCTGCAAATCAGTCTTGTTTCCTTGTAGAAACCGTGGCTTATTGGTTGTCTCGGAACAGACCAACCGCGTGCCGTGAACAATAATCATATCATTATCTTTCCATGGGACACGAAAAGTGTACAAAGAATAAAATAAATAATTAAAAAATATAGCTTATTTAATTAACATCTCCGACAATAGTCTTCATTGGGCCCAAAAATAAACAAGAGCAGCTCCCATTTCTTTAGTCCATTAAATAGACTAAACTCTAGCGCCTTTCATTTGTTAGGACCCACGTTAGCGGCACAAAGCCAGGTAGCACAACACACACAACATGGTGCAACACAGTTACAATGACCACCGTGCATGTGTGGCACGGCATAGTGATGAAGCAGATGGCAACATAATACTACTGATAACGACAAACGATAGCTAGGACGGTATCAGATGAACAAGGCAGAGGTGTTGGATGCAAATGAGGAGAGAAGAATACTGATCGGAGGAGAGTGCATAACCAGCCTCTGCTGCGACTGACAGCAAGCAAAGAGTTAGAAAAAGGGTACCAAGGTTAGAAAGGGTTAGGGAGGTCGTTAGGCTTGGAAAGAGTTAGAGAGCTCATTGGGCTTAGCCGGAGTAGTGAAGGCTAGAGGTAGGTTAAGCTCCACCACGCCACATCGTGAGGCTGAAGGTGAAGGATGACGGGGATCAAGCAGGGAATACTCTGCTATCGTGAAAGGGACAAGTAGGCACAAGGGCAGAGGGGATGCTAGAGGAATGGTACCATGGTGGGAGCTCAAGGTGTAAGTAGTGGCATGGTAGCATGTCGTTCTTTTGCTGATGCACAGATAAAGGAGCGGCGATAGAGTGGCACGACATCCCAAAAAAGATGGGGAAAGTGTTAGATGGCTATCTAACACCGTAGCAGAGGCACACGAGTTGAAATTGAAAATATCTTTCTAAGCGATAGGGTTGTGGCTTTCTATTTTAGAGCTTTATTATGGACTTGCTCAACCTTTTTTTCTATAAATATTACAAATTGTTTGTGATTGTGTTTAGAGATCTTGCCGGAGTTATAAGAGTATTAATTTTTCATGTTTAATACAACATATGTGTAAATGCACGAGGAGTACTGCAGCTTAATTATGTGACTTTGTAGAGAATAATAAGTAGGCAGATCTTGACCGCTATCAACGGATGATCAAAATTTAAGTATAAGAAATATTATCGCTAGTCCTTCTCGTACTAAAGTAGCTTTCGCTTCAACTTTTGATTGACAGCCCGATCCTACGTACTGGAACATCATATTAGATAATTCAATCTCCTATTACTTCAGAATATAAATGAGAAAGTGGCGTTCAACTTATCATAAAGATATATATGTGACAAACAAAAGAAGCACACAAAATATATATAAGATTTAGGAGTAAATAAAGAAGGCAAAACGGCGCGTAACCAGCATGTATGTGTACGTGCAGATATCATAGATCATTCAATATACGCGCTCAATGTTTTTTAAAAAAGAAAAACTGAACGGTTTTGAGTTAATTAAAAAAACTGCAGGTCACATAATAATATGCCGATTCTATATTCCATAAATATCAATCTAATATTTTTTGCTGCATTAGCGAAATCAAATGCCAGATGAAATTTTATTAAGACTAGTCATCAAATGTTACGTGGGCTATTATTATTGGTATTATATCAAAATTTTAATCATATGACATGTTTGTTGGTTATGTTTTGAGATTAAAAGAAGAGTCCACATTAGTTAACCTTGCAAATTTTGAATTTTGTATTTTGGATAAAATACTAAATTAGTCCAATAAGGTTACTGCTGCATAGTTAGTAATTTCAAATTTTAAAATTATTAAAGTTTAGAAAAAACTAAATGCGACAGGTCATAGAAAGGTAGTAAAAATGAAAAAGTTTATGGTATTTTCAATATCATGTTTTATTTAGTCTTTATTGTTAATAATTTATAATTATGATAATATAACCCATCTAATCAATGATGATATTTTTCTATACGTGAGGATTTTTAGTTTAGGATTGTGAATATAGGTAGAGAGAGTGTTTTTAGACACAATGACAAGAGTTAATTTGTTTTTATTAGACAGGCCTCATATGTGCGTGCATTGATCCCTTTAAACATATGTACATGACCTCCTTTGAGAGAATGAGTCGGCATATATTAAAATTTACAAAATCACCATAACCGGACATATTATTATCGACAGGTACATCTCGCTATTAGCTATTTTTTATTCTAAGTATGTGAACCACAACGCCATTGACTAAACAAGCGAGTAATTCACCTACTGTATAATAACTTGGAATTAATTTAGAATTTAGTCAAACACTATGCCTACATAGCACCAGTTAGTAGAACACTGATGATGCATGAAAGTCAGCAGTGCCACGTCATCAACGCAGATTAAAAAAGCTGTCGTATTATAAATAATTTGTCAATATTTGTGCTTGATAAGGGCAGAAGTTTTTTATAATTGAAGTGGAAACCCCTTCTAGGAGGGTATTTAGGTTATTTTAGTTAGTAAGCTTTCGACCAGCCCCTGATAGATTTGCTCGTGTGTAGACCATGTGGCACCGAATCTCTCTAATTTTGCAGTCAATAGATCTGCCACTGAAATAACCTATAATATTATAATTGCACGCCGTACCAATATTCATTTTTAATAAGTTTAAGACTCTTGCACACATACCCTTCAGAAAATCATAGAAATTCTCATTAATAAAATATATCTTATTGGTTATGGAGAAGAAATTCCCATAATTATCTTTAGATTAAAAATAAATCAAGACTATACTACTTTGTTATATATATATATATAGATAGATAGATAGAATTACAATGTGAAACTCACTATGGGTCTAACATGTGGATTATGAGTCAACATCTCGTTGCTTGACACTTATATTGGAAGAAACTCAGTGGTAAAAACTGAATTATGGGCCCTTAAAGAAGAGAAAAATATTGTAGAAAATATTTCATTAATTAAGGTGCAAAATTATCTACATAGAGTGCCAAGTTAGGAGGTCATAATAAATTAAACACGTTCTAATATTGAGTTTTGAGTATCGAAATACAGTTCATTTCAAACTGATTTGTTCTAATAAAACTGGCTAGAATATCTATTTTGCCTACAAAACCTAAAGAAGTTTTCATTTGAGATCATCCAGTGAAATATCCAGGTTGAGACAAGTTGTTAAGTACAATTTAGTAAAACTGAGCGGATTTAAGTTAAAGCCCGTGGAAAAAAAATCAGTCTCTATAATTAATATATCTTAAATAAATCGTTTTACATATATATATATATATCCGTATTCATTTTTTTAAAAAATTTGTTACCCAAGTCTCATGTGTGCAATTATTTTAGAATACATAAAAACACATCATATATAACTTCTAAAAATAACTGTTGTAGCAAATGAAATTATCCCAATTCTTCGTTGAAAAAAGTTATCACGTTTCTAAGTTTCTAACTCGAACAAGTTAGAGTCTTAATCTTTGAGGATAGACATGCTGTTATCGAGTCATTACGCCTCGTGTGACAACAGCAGGTTGTACACTAGCTAGCTTGATACTAACACGATTCATGCACCCTCCCAAACCATGAAAACCGCGTCGGTTATTGTTGGCGCGCTGCTTCAGCCTACAACTATATATACACTGTATATACGTACGTACGACGGCAGGTATGCCCGTTTCGCCGTATGCTTCCTACTCGCAACGTACGTACGTATACGCAGGAACTGTTCACGCGTACGTGCCCGCATGTAGTACGTACATATTACGGTATTCTTACGTATACGGGAATTGTTCTCCCGGGCCAACGGGGGCCACCACCATCACGTGATTGGCCCCCCGGGCCCACACACGCCCGCGCGCTTCCTCCCTATCACCTTCCAACTCACAGCTCCGTCCCCTTCACCTCGCTAGCATTCACCTCCCCCCTCCCCGTCGCTCTCCCCGCATCCCATCGCAACCCGCCCGCGTCTCCACTCTCCTCACCCTGCCACCGATCGATCGATCGCTCTCCCTCCCTCAGCCGGCCGAGGCCGGCCGGCTAGCTAGCTAGCTAGGTAGGGTGTGCGGCGTACGGTTAGATTGCATGGACGGAGGAGGCGGCGCCGACGCGCAGGCGCAGCCGGTGGCGCAGGCGCCGCCGCCGCCGCAGCTGAGCAGGTACGAGTCGCAGAAGAGGAGGGACTGGAACACGTTCCTGCAGTACCTGCGGAACCACCGGCCACCGCTGACTCTGGCGAGGTGCAGCGGCGCGCACGTCATCGAGTTCCTCAAGTACCTGGACCAGTTCGGGAAGACGAAGGTGCACGTGTCGGGGTGCGCCTACTACGGCCAGCCCAGCCCACCGGCGCCGTGCCCGTGCCCGCTGCGCCAGGCGTGGGGCTCCCTCGACGCCCTCATCGGCCGCCTCCGCGCCGCCTACGAGGAGAGCGGCCACGCGCCGGAGTCCAACCCCTTCGCCGCGCGCGCCGTCCGGATCTACCTCCGCGAGGTCCGTGGCGCGCAGGCCAAGGCACGGGGGATACCCTACGAGAAGAAGAAGCGCAAGCGCACGCAACAGCCTCCCCCGCCGCCGCCGGCGCCCCAGCAGCAGGCGGGTGGCACCGCCGGGGAGGCGTCAAGCTCGTCGTCGGCCGCCGCCGTCGGCGCAGCAGAAGGCAGTGGCAGCTCCGCCGCTGCGGCACCCGCTGCCGCTGCCACCACTAGCCAGAAAGGAGGAGGATGAAGCAGCACTACCACTGCTTCTGCTGCTGCTGCTGCACCGAACACCACCCGAGTATGGTAGATCGATCACCTTGCTGCAAACATCCATGTCTATTTGCTTCCGTATGTGTCTCGCCCTTAATTTGCAAGATTTCAGCTATTTCTTTTGCCATTTGGTTCTCTAGTATCCTTCTGGCTCTTTAGCAATAGCCAGTAGCTCGATCTCCTCGTTATTTTCTCACTTGATTTCTTCTTCCCTTAAACTTGGGTCTTTTTAGTTTTTTCCTTAGCTTGTTGCTAAATTACCTAGCTAGCTAGGTCAGAGAGTACATATATATGGCAATCGGCAACTGGTATTATATTGGGAGTAATAAGATAGGGAAGTGAGCTAATTGTCATAGTACTACTGTTTGCTCGTCTCCCATATATACGGATTACCCATGATGAGACGAAAGCAATACTTGAGCTTAATTGCTTATATATATATACAAACATATATATATATTTAAGATCTCTCCATTTCAGCCCGGGATCTCTCACCATATTGTTTGACTAGTAGTGACTACCAGTACTGACTATTTCTCTATAGTTTTCGATAAATAATTTATATGTACTACTATAGTGATATGCAGTGCTCCACACACATCTTCACTTAATTTGTTGTTTCCCTCATATTGTGCAACGTAGAGGCAAACTAAAAGCTTGCATCAAATGGCGCACCTACTCCCATTGCTTCAGCTGGTGCACACAGACACAGTCACACCAGGAAAAAAAATTCAATGTCCTGAATCACGCACTCTATCATCAATTTAATTCTTCCATTTTAGCTGCCCTGCATACATTTCTTTGCCGCAGTTGAAGGTATTAGCTTCCATGGCGAGAGGTACGGAGGAGTGAGTGATCAGGACGAAGCCATGCAGAGGGGTAGCTTACGATGTGCCTCGAGAGACTTAAATAAATGAGAGATATGTACATGGAGTAACACGGGATGGACCGACGGATGCAGGAGGTGACGAAGGTCCTCTCCTGGTCTCCGGCAGGCAGGATGGTACTACTGTAGCTGGCTAGCTAGGCTACCGAGTAAGGCCCATGGCGCTGATCAGTGACCACACGTGCGGCGCAAGCGCGTAGCCGCGTACGCGCGCCACTGTTGCTGCTAGATCTCTCAACTTCCCGGCCTCCGCTCCGCACGAGCGCGGCACGCGCGCAGCTGGCTCCCTCGCCGGCCGCGTGCCTCCCTCTCAGCTAGTTACGGCGACGACATTCATGCGCGGCACAGCTGCGCCTGCGCACTGCATGCTCGTCGTCTCTCCCAGCTGCGACGGCGTAGGCGCGCATGGGCAGTCCAACTTCCCTAGCTTAGCATGCATGCCTTGCCTCCTCTCTCACCTTCTTGATACGATCGACAGTTCCACACCAAAGTCCATGTAGATTATTCCGACTGTCATTCATCCCATTTCTCTCGGCTCCATTTCTTTTCTTTCCTTCTGAAATGCCCGTTTAATTTGCTCCTCTCCCATTTGGGTGCAGCGAGGTTTCTTTTTCGAGGAGAGAGAGTGGGACGGAGGGATCAGAGATGAGATGGACGGAGAGGAAGAAGAACAGTAGCTAGCCTTTTCTCTCTCACTTTCTCGCAGGAGGGTGGGCCATCGCCCACGCTAGGCCTCCTGCCATGATGACTGATGCGATGTAGTAAGAGAAGGAAGCTCTCATGAATCGCTCTCTGGTCTTGTCTTTTGCATGGCCCCTCTCGCGTACAAACCGGGCTAGCTGCTCACTGTCACGCCATCGTTCTCTCTGAATCTCTGAACACCTCGGCACTGTACGTATCTGACCATGAAACTGTTCTCGCTTGCACTTTTGCCCATATTTTCCCAATGGAAACTGGCCTCTCCTCTTCCTCCACTCGCTAGTATTAACTAGTAGCTTCATTCTCGCCATGACCCCACGTACGGTGAAGGTGGTTGCCTTGGCAATTGGTAAAAAACCTACACCTCCCCGGGTGCAGTGCTTGCTTTCAATTTCCCTCATAATGCTGGGCCTTGTCACAAATTTATTGGGTAGACCGTGAAATGGCTGATCCATTCACCATTGCAGTTAAGTTGATTGTCTTTAACCAGAATGTTAGAAAATTTTTATATTTAGAAATAAAATTTAAATTGTAGATGTGTTTATAATTTACAATGGAAGAAATACTGGTATCTCATACCACTATTTTATATATATATATATATTAGTGGTTAATATTTTGTTATTTGACTGCACGTATGCTAAAACTACGGTGGAAGATGCTTTTTTATTTGTTTGATTGCTAGATTCATCTACTACTATAAAAGCAACCTATAGGTTGTTAATTTAGCTAGTACTAGCAGCTTGCTAGCTAATCATAATAGGAATACTAGCTACAAACACTAGCTACAACATGCAGGTTGTTTGTGCTTTATTCGATCGAACGATCGATCGGGGGGCCGTGGTTGCAACGTTCGTTCGAGTGATTATATATAGGAAATAATTGGTTGAGAAAATATGTCGAACTGTGTATTAGCAATTTGTATTTATGTTCCTAACAGCTTAAATGCTAATATTAAAAAAGAAATTTTGTTAAAAAAACTTTAAAACAATTTTAAACTTATTTTTTAAAATTTAAATATTGACAGTGGTATATGCGTTTTATTCCAAGAGATAGCTCATAACTTTTTTTTTCTAATGCGCATTGGCATTAATAATGTGTGTGTGGGGGGGGGGGGGGCGGGGGGGTACGAACGAAGGGGAGGGAATTATTTTGGGGAGCAACAGCAATATATGCAAGCAAGCATCGATCATTGGATTCTCGAGATGTGATGATTGGGGGAGTGACATAAAAATTTGGGCCCGTACATTCGCTCCTCTGATAGGCTAACGTACAAGCTAGAGGCTCTGCTACCCCTTCTCGTCGCTTTGTTCCTTGCTGTCGTCGTCGTCGTCGTCGTCCTTGCTACCTGAAGAGATGCACATACCCACCCCTGCAGCAGGAGGGTGATTAACCACTAGACGATGGATCGATCAGCTTGGATCATGATCGATCGGTTGCTTGCTTGTTCACTCAACTAAGCAGAATGAGAAGCGGTTAGCTAGACATCATGTGTACGTCTCAGCTGATTTATATATTAATGTAGGCGATGATTTTAATATGGTGTTATTGGCGTCTGTATCTTTTGAAATATGAATTAACGACCAGTCAGTGATGACTAGCTAGAATGCAGATATATGTAGACAATGTAAGCTAGCTAGGTACTACCACATGGTTGGTTCCTTGCTTGCACGATGCTACTTGTGTTGTTTGGTACGTATAGTACTAGTATGTGACACTGCATGCCTATGTAGTTAATTGGCAGCGGATGGGGTGCAGTGCACAAAGCACGGCCAATGCTTCCACATTCTGCTGCTGTCTTCTTTTTCAGAGCTAGCTAGCTTCCAGCTTGTGCAGGGTGTGGTGAACGTGTACACTATAACCACTGTTGTTGAGAGGGAGAATATGGATGCCGGTTGAAGACACAAGGCATATGCGTGCAGCTTTTGCCGAAGAAGAAAATATGCCATTGGACCCAATCAAATACTTAAGAAAAAACACTGTTCATCTAAAAAAAGAAAACACTCTGTCTATCCTTTTCTTTTGTGCCATAAAGCAGCAACCAGTCAATTAACTCACCTGTTATGGTAATCATTCATCCATGAGTTTAGTTACGAAGTGGCTAGATTTTGTAGTCTGTAATTTGAAGGATCAGATTTTAATTACCTCGAAACCACTTGGGGCTTTTAGCTGATTAATTGGGTCTTGTTGCTAGATTTATTTTGTTAGTTTAGTCTGTGCTAATGGCTTGGAGATGCAGGTGACTGCATAACTATCTTACGCACAGATGAATATCATATCTGCTTATTATATTTTAGGATGGATACTACCCATCGTAGTACCTTATTAATAAAGTCATTCATAATATATGTTACTATCATGCACCTTTTTTTTATTGATGTTTGATCAGCTTAACAGTGATCTTTCATCCTTCTTGTAATTAAAAAATTCTATTAGTAGTACTACAACAAATATCCATACGTACATAATTGATTATTGAACTCTGGCTAATTAACTAGCTAGATTGGTTTGTTTAGGAACATATATGTGTACGTACGCTTGGTTATATCCAGACTAAAACTTTGTACGATTAATTATGCTAGATAGGTATCGTTCAATTCACTCGTGGTCAGTTAGTATTTTCTTGGACACAATAAAGTAGCAAATAATGTTCATTTTATACAAGAAAGTACGTACTCGTACGTACAATGGCACACAACTTAATTTGTTTCGCATAAACATTTCACTAGTTGAATATATAAGCAAATTAATCCAACTGGCAATGCTCATGCACAACATTCCATTAAGTTTTATATATCTACCAGCTTTAGGCGAGAACACAATTCGATCTGATTTATACTTCCAGTTAGTGGTTCATTTGCCCTTTTGTTTTCCTCTAAGATTTGATAGAGATGTGTAATCCAATAAATTATTGGCAGACAGAAACATATTGACAGTTTTATGCACTATTTGTATACTGCTCCATATCATACTGGCCTTTCAATCTCGTGTAATAAACAATAGATATATGTCGTTTTTATAGTGTAACTACGGAGTACTTAATCCCTTAATTTGCAAACAGTACAGTAATTAATTAGGTGCTCCCAATCATTCTACTTGCAATACATGTTCTTGTACTATTTTGTGCTATTTTATTTCTTTCATTTTGAGAGGGCCGTGTACCATATATAGCTAGATATAGAATAACTATGAGCTCAACGTTAAGCAAAAGTAATATAGAATGATTCTTTTTCCAGTGCAGGGAGCACTCGATATCTCTGGAATGAATTAGTGGGGTCTGATCAAGATTACTTCTAATTATATTTCCCAAAAAAATATGCGCTATGATAGCATATGTACGAACACTTTATGATGAGGATACAGGAAATATGAAGTCGAATATATCGCCAGCGTAGCACTTACAATGTATACCAATATGATGCTCTGACAACGAAATAGTAAAAGAAAATGGCATAGAGAAGGGGGAAATAAAAGGAAAAGAGCACGTATCTATATGCTGTTCACAGAAACAGAAATTTTGCTGTCTTTAAGAAGCTACACTTAAAAAATAGCTTGTGGAGCCTTCTTAAGGATTACAGTAAATTAAATCACTTTGACAAAAATAGTTAAACGGATGCATATTGCATTATATAAGCTTGTAATTTCTTTAGGTAAACAGCACTTGCAAGGAATGCATCGTTTGATTAATAAGTACTAGCGGTTAAAGCACGCATGCGTGTGTTCATGGCTCTTCCTATATAACCAGCTAGTCTAATTTACTGACGCATGAAATCATGCACAGCGGATTGTTAGTACCAGTCTACTCGATCCCGAAATCATGGATACCTAGTTTTTGGTACCATTGAGTGAGGAACGCATGTATGGATCACAAGTATGCTCCATAGGATTCGAACGGCCAATTCCTCTCTAAAATGTCTTTTTTTAATCAATATTGCATAAATTACAGTGTAGTTGTATCTCGGATAGACCAACTCATTAAATTAAACAAGTTGAACATGAGTTTATTTGCTTACCCTATTTTTCTTTTTTAAGAAAAGGAATTTGCCCCTACTATCCTTTTGGCCATCTCTCTGGTGCCATCCGTGAACCCAACCTTATGGCTATCCCAAACCATATAGTACATACGTCCAAAATCCTCCAACCTTCTTGATCATGGTGGAGTTGCACACACAACACATGATGACTAGGTACATTCATGCTTTGAACTTGGATGTGTATGTCAAATTTGCTAGGAGATTTCTAAATAGGGAAATGCTAGATTTCAGGTGGTTACCTGCATCTTGGCTATTGGATTTTAATCCAACAGCTAGGAAGTTGTCTTTGACCTTTAGCCGAGGGAGAAAGGGTCTAGGGGAGGCAAGAACAGAGGAGGAAGGGCAACTTACTAGCGTTGACAATGAGCTCCTTAATAATTCCTTTATCTTCTTCATCGTTCATGACACCCAACTCTAATAGAGGACCTATAGATTAGGGTTAGGATTTTGGGTGGGGACTAAGAGCAAGGGTGGGTTTTAGGAGAAGGAAAGAGGGTGGTTTCCCTAGCTTTAGAGGGATAGTCAGGGAGACAATGGACCAGTAGTGAGCGATGGATAAGGATGGACGATGAGGCAAGATGGCACCGTCAGTGTCACAGGGCTGGATGAGAGCGGTTGATGGGGTTGGCGGTAGGGGTGTCAGATATAGAGGTTAAGAGGCGGATGTATCTCAGTAGCGCGAGCCATTGAAAATGGAGAAGACTGGCAGGACAGAAGCACTCATTACCCGCCTTGAAGAGGAGGAGAGGGGAAGGAGGCCGGTTGGATAGGTCTCAGCGGCACTAGTAGGGCTAGGAGGGTGGCAAGTGAGGGACATAAAAGTGGCAGTTCGAGTGACGCGCAAGCGAAAGATGAGAGAAGAAGTAGAGAAGAGATAAGATGAGGAGGGTAATATAACAGCACACATTTTAACATGGTCTGGATGGTCTAAAATGACTAAATTTATGGGTATTTTCAGGTAATTAAAAACTATGCACTCCCTTCTAAATAACATCAAGCAAATATCTACTCCCTCCTAAATAACATCAAGCAAATATCTATATATTACGGTTCTCATATCCAATTAATGGACCCTCCTTCCACCCGACACTTGTACATTGGGAATATGGGATCCTCTATGCAGTAGAATATGGGAACTATCTAATGCATAGGGTGCAGCAGCTGGGCAATCTCGGCACCTAGTGCTAGACAACACTCGAAATACAACTATAATGGCTCAGATACTGATTTACTGTAAACTACTATAGCGTAAGACTCATTTATTGTGCACATGCAATACTTCTTTATATTTACTGTTGAGTTGTAGCTCTGTCAAACACTAGTTAATTGCTGAAAAATCATTGCTTCTACGCATGCAGGTGGATCGCGCGCGCGCGGCGATAGATCGATCAGTCACGTACGTACGTTACGTAATACACGTATGGTGGACGCAACTCGCTACTCACACGGTCGTTATACAAACAGCCATGAATGTACAAATAATTAATTATTTTGTTTCGTCATCGTGTGAGTGTTGACGCCGCTACAAATCGAGCGTCCGATTTTTCAGTAAAAATCAGGTATTGTATCACCGCTATTAGAATAATGTTTTATGAAACATTTTGATCTCGTAGCATAAAACATCAAGCTTAACTGGTAACATCAACAGATGTGCAAGTACAAAAACAAAATTATGAAACACCATTAAAGCATTCAATGTAATATTTCGATCCAAACCAAAGAAACATTCGGATATATTGGAATAAATAATTGAAAAATAATTTTAATCTAATTTAGAAACAACAAATCATAATATCATAATTACTAACATCATCATAAAAAAACAAATATAAGATCTAAATATAACCAGAATACGTACTTTGGTTATCTAAAACTAGTCACTTGATTAGAGTCCAACTCCGTTGTATTGTTGCTATTACCATCCATCACATTGTTGTTCATTACGGCACCAGTAGGCCATTGTACGACATATTCTTTTTGACGCTAGAGGAACTACTATTGACAGAACCACATAGCTTCGTGCCGAAAGACTATCCTCTTCGGTCATAGAGGAAGACGCATTCAAAAGAAGAAAATGATGTAGTCAAAGCAGTGAGCAGTCGTGCCAGATGCTTTCCAAAAATCTTATTCGCTCTCTCCTAGTGTAGAATTTCGAAGGGCGACGGTTCTGGAGACTTGCTCTCCTAGGCACCAGTGCACGCTGATGAATGAGATGAGAAATACTAGAAACGGCATGGCGCTAGAAAACCTTAGACCAAATAACGAGAGATGACGGCAAGAAACCTTAGACCAAATAACTAGAGATGACGGCAAGGTCGTTATATATAGTTTGGAGATGCGCAGTTAGCGCGGAGCTTAAAACTGACACGACCCGCATATAGAAACCAACTTGGTTACGACCTCAAAATGGCAAAATAAAACTGTAAAAGGTGACGCAGCGTAGTCGCGACTCACGCTACACCCTAGATTAGCCCAACTCAGCCGGCTCGGTGAAGCAAACGAGTCAAGCTGAGGCGTGGTGAGTGAGCGCGTGTGTGGGTTCTCCTTTTCTCCCTCACACTTGCTCAAGAATAAGAAGAGAAGCTAACTTTATAAGTTGAGCTACCTTTCCACCAACTAGCAAAGTGGGACTAAAGGATCCCACTCCCACCTCCACTATATAGGTCTTTGAGATTTTCAGGAACTTTTTATTTAATTAATTGGGCCATGGGCCCTAAATTTCATCAATCCCCCCACCAGATCTCAAAGGTCCAATGAGTTTTGAATGTTTCTACCACTATTTAATATACCATTGTTTCAGCAGGTACTATTAAGTTGAACACTTATCTAGAACTTTAAATTACATTGACCCATAACTTGAACAATAGACTACGTCTTGAATTACAAGTCTTGTATGAATAAGTTTTACTCAGAGTCAAACTGATATATAGCTACCAGTTAGGCTACATCTTAGGTGGAGCGGTCATACTCTATTGGTCTCTTCATGAGCTTCATAGAGATCACGCAAATCTCATAGACAATGACCAACAATTGGGTTCACATAGGTGTATTATTTCAAGGATACCTTGAAGGACGGCACCTTTCGCTCTTACAAACCAACAGAATATATTAAGACAAAAGCTAACCTATCATACAGTGATGAGAGTACTGCATCTTCACATAGAGAGGGCCTTAAGAGTTTGTATTCTCCTCGAGTTACCCATAACTTATTTTTACCAAACCTAGTTTTTGGAATCTCCGATCACATAGGCTAGGCTACCACCATGAAATAACTTACGTGGGTCTCATAACCATCTCATTCAATGCATTTTCTATCACATTGTGTGATAAACCCTTCGTGAAGGAGTCTGCCAAGTTCTTAGCCATCTAGATATATCCCAAGGCTATCACTCTTGAGTTCTCAATTTCTAACAGTCTTTAAGCGTCTTTTTACATGTCTTGAGGACTTAATATTATCTTTAGAACTGTTCATTTTAATAATCACCGTTTGATAATCACAGTTCATCATAAACGTTGGTATCAATTTTTTAACCACCGGTAAGTCCATCAAAAGCTCATGCAGCCACTATGCTTCAATAGTGGTTGTATCTAATATAGTGAGTTCTACTTTCATGGTTGACCTCATCAAAATGGTCTATTTGTAAGACCTCCATGAAACAGCGGTGCCACATAAGGTGAAGATGTAACCACTCGTGTCCTTTATCTTATCTGTATCTGAGATCCAATTTCTGTCACTATAGCCCTCCAGTACCAATGGGTACCCAATATAGTGAATTTTAAAGTTCATCATACCTAGCAAATAATGCATCACATGCTCAAGTACATGCTAATGATTATCACTTAGGTTCAAAGTGAACCGGCTCAATTTGCTAATCACAAATGAGATGTCAAGCCTTGTTGCACTTGTTAGATACATAAGAGAGCCCATACTTTAGGAATATATCAACTAATCTTTGGCAATGCCCTTGTTCTTTCGAAGCATTAAACTTAGATCATAAGATATTAGAGAAGGCTTGTCACATATGTACCCAAATTGGTTTAGCACTTTCTCCACATAATGAGATTGTGATAACGTAATTCCATCGTCATGATTGATCAATTTAATGTTCAAAAGAATATCATCTACTCCAAATACTTTATATCAAAGTTTTGAGACAAAAAAGCCTTAACCTCATTTATCATGTGAAGGTTTGTCCTAAAAATCAGTATATCATCAACATAGAATAATTCCATCATCTCCACCATGGCAATAATACACACATTTATCAACCTCATTTACTATAAAGTTTGCAGCAATTAAATTACTATCAAAATTTTTATGCCACCGTTTTGGAATCTGCTTGAGACATATAAGGACTTTAATAGTTTATACATCTTTCCTTCCTAACCTTTTACTACAAATTCATTAGGCATTCCATGTAGATATCCTTATCTAACTCTTCGTTAAGTAAAGCCATCTTAACATCCATCAGATGGATGAGAAGACCGTATGAAGTAGTCAAGGAAAATAGTATACGAATAGTAGTCTATCTAGCAATAAGAGCATAAGTATCAAAGAAATTATTTCATTATTTTTATGTGTATACCTTTTTCATAAGCCGAGCCTTATAATTTTTAATAGTACCATTAGGTCTAATCTTCTTTTTCAACACCTACTTACACCCCACAGGTTTACACCCATAGGGTTCTCCACAAACTTCCAAATCCTGTTAGCTAGGATATAATCCATCTTGCTACGAACTGTCTTTTTCTAATAGTCTGCATCCAGAGATGCATACACCTCAAAAATCAACTTGGAAGTATTGTCTACAGGGTATACACTAAAATCATTATCAAAGGATTTATAAATCCTTAGCCTCTTGCTCCTTCTCAGAGGTTCACTGTCACCTATCTCATGACTTTATTCATGTGGTTGTTCAAAGGTTTTAATAGGTTCAGAAATTGTTTTACTAGATATGTTATGCAAATTTTTCATAGGAAATATATTCTTAAAGAATATAGCATTACAAGACTCAAAGATCATATTGACATACATGTCAGATATATTTGATTTAACCACAAAAAATCTATAAGCAACGCTGCAATGAGCATAACCTAAAAAGACACAATCCACCATATTCGGTCCAAGCTTGCGCTTCTTATTAATTGGCACATTAAACTTTGCTAAGCAACCCCAAGTGCGTAAGTAAGATAACGATGGCATTCTCCTGTTCTATTCCTTATATAGAGTTTTCTCCTTATTTTTCATTGGAACTCTATTCAGGTCATAACATAATGTTAACACGGCCTCTCCCCACCATGCCTTAGATAAAACCATAGTGTCTAACATGGTATTCACCAAATCTGTCAACGTGTGGTTATTTCTTTCGGCAACCTCGTTTGATTGGAATGCATAGGGAGTCATCATCTCATAAATAATACCATGTTTCTTAAAAAATAAGTCAAAATCAACAAAGAAACATTTGTCAACACGATTTGATTTTAGTCATTTGGTCTTTTTGTCTAGTTAGTTTTCTACTTTTATTTTATAGATTTTAAATAGTCTAAAGCCTTATCTTTAGTATTCAACAGACAAACATAACAAAATATAATCGCATCATCAATTAATGTCATGAAATATCTCTTTCCACCCTTTGTGAACACACCAATCATCTCACAAAGATCAGAATGAATGAGTAGATGCCAAATGTTTGTCCTTGGTAGCCTTATGAGGCTTATAAGGTTGCTTTGCTTGTACACAACTTTAGGACGTAGAACCTTTGACAATGAAAAGTTTTGGGATTAGATTTAAAATCACAAGTCAAAAAATAGAACCAAAATTTAGATGACATAAACATGAGTGCCAAACACTGGTGTCACCACTATTATCAGCATTACAAATATGGTTCACCACCTTATTGAAAAAATTCATAAGAGAAAAGCAGAACAAACCTCTGTATACATAGCTTTTACCAATAAATAGTCCATGTCTAGACACTAAATCATTTCTTAGCATAAGGGAACCACTTACTACTTACTAAGTTCTTGTCTATAAAGGACAAATGTTGCATGTTTTTCAGCTACACGATCTTGTCCGAAGTAAACTTCAAATCTACTGTACCAACACCGCAAACAGAACTAGACAACTCATTCCCCATAAGACAGTTGACTCAGTTGTGGCCTTATAAGAAGAGAATAGGGAATACTTTAGCACACACATAAACATTAGCATCCATGTCAATCGACTAATTGATAGATTGACTCACTGAAAGAACAGTAGGTAAATTATTGTACCTAGTTGAACCATCCATAGTGTTGCCAATGGTGACAATGTTCACAGCCTTGAAAGACTGCCCCGGTTCCTACTTTCCTTTGCGATATGGGCATCTCTTTGCTCAATACCCGGTTTCACCACATATAAAGCACGGTTTGTTCTCTGTATTCTTCTTGCTATTAAAGTTGGTTGTTTGGTTGGACTTGACTATATTTCCTTTGTACATGACTTGGCTGAGATGGCCTTTTCTTGTAGTGTTGGCAACTGAGTGGCTCTCGACTCCACCATTTTGTTCATCCTTGGCCATAGCTTTCTTTTCTACATCAAGAGAAGTGATTAGGCCCTTAACCGTGATCTTCTTTATCTTGTGTTTTAAAGATTTAGCAAAGTTCCTCCACGACATTAGCAGCTTAGCAACAATGGTGCTAGCTACAAGCTAGTCAAGGGGTGAGCAATTAATGTGTGCGAGTTCCTTCGCAATACCTTGTATCTAATGAGCTTTCTATACCATAGAATGGTTATTCACTACCTTATAGTTTGTGTATTACTCTATGATATACAAAGCACGGCTTTTCTCAGAAGTGCTATACTTGACTTCAAGGGCATCCCACACCTCCTTGCCATCAGCGATATACATGTGAGCATCACTGGTATCATTAGACAAAACAGATAGGACGCTTCCTACAAACAACATATTGGCAACCACATACATGCTTTCCTCATCAAGGGAAAAAGGACTTGCCGATCTGCCCTTAGTGATATGGATCACGCCCATAGATACATACCACAAGGAAGCCTTTGTCTTCCACCTTTTATAGTGCTCACCAGAAAATTGATCTGGCCTTAGACCATCGGCAAAGCGAGACAATTGTAAATCAAAGAGACTAAAATAAAGTTTTTGGATTGTTGTAATAATTAACACTTTAAGTTTTAATCTAGTCTATAAATAACATATCATAATATTATAATTGCTAAAATATTGATCTACTAACATGATCATTAAAAAACGCAAACATGAAATACAACAATAACAACTATAATACATATTGTGGTTGTCCAGAGCCAATCGCTTGAATAGAGCCCGAGCCCGTTGTGGTGTTGCCATCACTATTCATCACGTTGTTGTTCATCGTGGCAGCAGTAGATCATTGTGTGGTTTGTTCTTGCTGACACTGGAGGAACTACTATTGACGGAACTGCACAACTTCATGCCTGGAGACTGCCCTCTTTTATTGCAGAGAAAGATGTATTTGAAGGAAGAAGCCGATGTAGTGGAAGTAGTGAGCAGTCGCGATAGGCGCTTTCCGAAAACCTTATTCGCCCTTTCCCGGTACAATATCATTATGCGACTTATTCTTCCAGATACTAGAGAAACTACTATTAACGAAACCGCATGGCTTTGTGTCAGGAGACTACTCTCTTCAATCACAGAGGAAAACATATTTAAAGGAAGAAGACGATGTAGTGGATACAATGAGCAGTCGTGCCAGGCGCTTTTCAAAAACCTTATTCCTCCTCTTCTGGTGTAGGATATTGAAAAGTGACGGTTCTAGAGACCTGCTCTCCTGGGTGCGGTATATGCCGACAAACTGGATGAGAAATACTAGAGACAACATGGCGCTAGAAAACCTAGGCCCGAGAGTAGATTGATCTTGAGAGTGTAGTGGGATCAGTGTGTATAGGCTAGAGGCATGCGGTTTGGGTAGAGCCTAAAACCGACATGACTTACATATAGAAATCGACTCATTTACGACATCAAAACAGCAAAATAAAACGGCAAAAGATGTACAGTTCACGGCAAGTGTCCTAACAAGACGAGTAAGAGCACGTGTAGTTTCTCCCTTTTTCCTTCTCACTTGCTCAAGGAGAAAATGAGAAGCCAACGTTATAAGTTAAACTATTTCTCCATCTAAGACTAAACGACCCTACTCACGTCTTCACTGTATGAGACTTATTTAATTAGTTGTATCATAGATATTAAATTCCATCGTAATACAACGCACTAGATCTCGTCTTCCTCATCTCCTATTGTCACCGACTTTTCCGTTCTTCGCTGCAAATCCATGTCTGGACACTGCAAGGCCTTCTTCTCCATCGAGGTGGGTAGCTGCTGCTCCTCAAGCCCTCGTCACCTCATCTTCGCCGGCGAACGGGAGCCATGCCACCTCCAAATCTTTGTGGGGGCCATCGTCTTCCTCCAGCTCCCGGCCTTGAGCTGTGCACCGCGCGGGAAGGACGCCCCCCTCCTCCCAGCGCGCGCTGCTCATGGTAAGCTGTGGCTCAACGGCATGAAGGAAACGGGCATCGCCTCTCGGTCGCGTCGCTGAGGACCAGCGTGATAGAGATAGAAGAGACAGGGTCACGGGCGTGAAATGAGTGGCTGGGGAAAGAGCCCGATATTTTATCATCCGTCGAGCGCACGATACATAGCGTTCTCGTGTGAGTGTACTACTCCTTTAAATCTGTATATTATACACATACGCACGTATATATATATGATATACCTACTGGTAGAGTGGTAGTATTATATACATACGTATGCGTACGTACGTGCGTACGTGCATGTACGGGCGGCGGCGGGCGTACGTTCGTACCATCGTAATTACGTACTCCTACGTGCGTGCGTGCGCACTGCGTTAACTGATGTCTGTTCGCGCCGACGGAAAACGCGGGCCGGAGGAGGCCCGGCCAGCAGGCCGGCCGGCGAGCTTTCACCAGGTGTCGAGCCGGCCACTCAGCGACCGACACGCCCGCGTGTACGCGGGCGAGGTAAAAAGTACAACACGCGCTTCAGAGTTTATGCAGTGGTACTGGTACTTACACCAGTTGTACGCTGGCCAGCATTCAGTGAGACATAAATGGCCCAAAGCTTGCTCAACATAGCAGCATGTCTTCACGGATCAAAGTACGCAATGAGCGCGAGCTCTCATATTAGTGAAACCTTGCTTGCCCATCTTTATTTCTGAATAGTACAATGTTTTCTCTGAAAAATATTTGTTTCTGAATGTTGAAGAATAATAGGATGATCAACACGTGACTAGCCTAATTAAGCCTACTTCTGTACTAGCCTCCATAAACAAGAGGTATATGTATGTTGTAGAACTAACAGATATACTAACTAGTAACAGATCTTCTGTACAGTATAAAGAATTAATCAATCTGGATGTAAAGAATCAATTGATTCATTTGCCGTTGATGACTACACAGAAACTATGGAGTGTCATCCTGATCAGGAAGCTCATTTGCCAGGACGCCAGAAACCCTTTTTAGCAACAAGAAATTGCTGTTTAACAACTACAGTTTCATAGTGCAGGGACTTGAGAACTGGCCTCGTCTTCTTTATCATTTCTGTGGTGTCTCTCAACACAAACCATCTGTCAGGTCTCAATATCCTGTCTATTTCAGCTGCTACTTCAATGATGTCACACCTAAAGGAAAGACACAAAGATCACCCTAGATGATTCTGAGGTAATGGAGCAATAGTAGTAAATGTTTAAAGGCATGGCCACATACCTATTTGTAAGACTTCCAAGAAGATAACTCATGTGAAGGAGATCATAGGTTCGTGGGTACGTATTGAAAGATTCACACCAATCATGATATACCCCAATAAGGCCTCTGTTGAAAATAACTGGCAAAGTATCGGGCTGACCGACAGGAACAACATTCAATACCCACAAAGGTTTATCAATAAGTGCTGCTGCAAATCTGGTTCAACAAAAACAAACTTGATTAACATCCGAAACATGAAATGAAGTCATTTTTTTTTTGTTTAATAGCATACATTTTGTAGATCAGCATCTAACCATATTAAGATCTTTAATAACATTTGTTAAGTTTCATTTTCGTCTGATCCCCATACAGGAAAGAAACTTGTGGTCCAAATACACAAATAAGAGCAACATTTACTCATTGCTGAAGCAATGCACGAGTAAGTTCAAGCTTTGTTTAATGATTAGTTCCTATATCTTTCTAAAACAACTACATATTCAGAATGAATGGCAAGAACTCAGGCTCAATCGTCATGTACTAAATATCTAGTTCTCCATGTATAGAGCAACAATGACAGAGTATGGTCTGATGCATTTCTGTAGTGATTCTAAAAGACAGGAATGAAATATTTGACTGAAACAAGCACCACACATATTGAAGTCGAACCACTAAAACTAGAGTCAATCCAAAAGAACTTCACAGGATAAGCATCAGAAAGTTTTCTTCTCTTACCCTCCATAACCAGCATTCATGTCCATTACATTGCGGATGGATGACCAATTAACCGGAAAATCATTAAAGTATATTTCTGAAATGGCATGTTTCCAATACTTTGTATCAGCATCAAACTTCTCGTTGGTACTTGAAGAATCATCAGGCATATTTAGATATCTGACATTAAGTCTTTCAGGCCATGGAAGGGACCAGCTGATCTTTTCATTTGAACTGGAAACAGCTGTTGGCAAAAGGCAAGTATCAAGAGGAGCATACCTGCAAAATGTAAATTGTATACATGTCACCAAACTGAAACTACACTATAAATCATTTACGGTATCTAAAACATCTTTAAGCAGGATAGGTTGCAGGTGGTAAGTATCTTTTCACTGTTGTCTGACAATGAACCAATAAGTAATCATCAGAGATAGACCACTGGTGACTACAAGATCAGATGCAATCTGACTTTATGAAACAACAGGGAAGAAAGAGAAGGGTGAGCTATAAAATACCAAGGGAAACGTGGTCCATCTTTCTTAGGGCACATAGGTGGTTCATTTGTCCTTCTCTCAAGGTAGCAAGAGTTTGATGTTGGTTTTTGATATACGACAACACCAATTCCATTACTATCTTCAGATTTTACCACTGTTCTCCAACAGATTGATTTGGTAAGTTTAACCATTGCTGCCACATGTGAAATGGATATTTCAGTCAACACAGATATAACCCACCAAATAAACAAGGATGTTAACTTGCTAAGTAAACGTTGTTTTGGGAAGAAGCAAGAGTAGTGCCTGGCAATGACAACTTCTGTACTATAGAATATTAGGATTTACATGTTACAACTCCCAAGAACATTTTTCCTTAAGGAGGTGAATATAATCTTCTATAGAGTTTACCCAACTGAAAGAAGATATCTCTACAATTTTTAACATATTTAAGTCAATTGTAGCTTGAGAATTCTGTGGTTTCAGCAAATCCTCATAACAGATTAACAAGGGCACGTGCTCTCTTTTTGCTCTAAAAATGTAGTGCAGCTCTTTTTTAGCAAAAAGAAAAAAAAACATGTGTTTATCTCTAGAAAGTCCTTGGGTAATATTCTAGGTTGAATACTTAGAAACTGGCAGATAATAGAACATGGCTCCACAAACCATTCCAGTCATCCTGATCTCTTTTCTCTTGACGGTAGACAGGGGTTGCAGACCAAATGTAGAATCCTCCAGGCCTGAGCACTCTGTTAAGCTCCAACAATGGTTTTCCACCTGCAAATTCCCAGTAGTAAATAATAGTTAAAAACGAAATTCGCAAGAAACCAAAACGCACAGTTTTCTGAGAAAAGAATATAGGCACTGTGGTAGCTTATAAATTTGGTGAAGTAATAGAATACTCGCCATTCGCATACCAATGGACCCTGCACCTTGCACAGTGGACAACATCAAATGCCTCATCAGGGAAAGGAAGTTTTTGTGTTCCAATCACAGCTAGAAATGCTGGAATACCACGTTCTAATGCAAACTGTATCTGAGCTTCATGTTCATCCTTTGGGGCAAATGACATGGTAATGACATTCCTATCAAGCAGGTATCCACCAAAGCTGGCAACACCACATCCAACATCCAGGACAGTTCTTGTGTGTGTTCCCCATTGAATGGTGGGCATTATCTGTACACAGAATTTATACATGAAATTAGAAACAACAAGTTATGACTTATGACGAAGAACTGGTAGCAGCAGTCCTATTTTAAAATTATCAAACCCCAACACAGAGTCAATGCAAGCATACCCTTACCAATCAAAGTATCAAAATAAAAAAAGGTTGACAATATTGAACATTGGCAATGATACAACCATAAAGTTAAAAAGCCAACAGGAATATGACCAAAGAGGGTCTAATTCACAAGACCCACAACTCATTTGGACATCAAGCTACTTAAGGAACTTCTTGGGGAAAGTTCCTGTTCAAACATACATGAAGTGGACAAAGTAATATCTACCTGTTCAATAAACTGAATGTATCTTGTAACGCCAGCTTTGAATTGAGTTCCACCTCCAGGGAAGACAAGATAGTCATCAGATTTTGTTACCCAGTTTTGGTCCTTCTTATACTCCACCAGTTTAGGGTGAGGAACATTGTTGTACCAAATCTGGATTTGGAAATGAAATGAGATGGCTTCAAATAGTCAGTTAATGGCATCTTAACCAAGGTATTCATGTAACTATGGTAAATATGCAGAATTTGCTCACTACCTTGAAAGTTGAAAGTCTATAAAAGGGTACTAGCTGGAATAGTATATGCACAAAAGGAAATTTAGCCACATTAAAGGTTCACCAAGCACAATCTGTTTGACACCCAAGATTACAGCTCTTATCAGGTATTCTCTATTCTTCTTCACGACAGTAGCTTCCAGAAACAGAAGATCACAGAGAAGGTTCTTAGAGTGCAATTTTGTGCTTGCATTGTTTATCTTATGCGGGATTGCGGGCCCCCAGCACTTGGCATATAGCATACCAAGCAATTGGAACAAAACAAACAGCAATCTGATGAGCACCAGACCATCCCCAATTCCCCATAATTAAACAAGAACGCTAAGAATATTATACACGATAAATGCAAAAGAGCATCAACAACCAGAGCCACTTCCCTCCCTAACCGACGGAGGCAAGCGCGCAAGGTGCTCACCATGTCACGGCTGCGCGGCCACGGCACGGGCGGCCGGTACCCCGCGGGCATCCGCACCAGGCACCTGGGCCGCGGCGCCACGGGGCAGTGACGCTCCCGGTGCTCCATGTGACGCCTCGAGCGCAGCGCCTTGATCGCCCTCACGTTGTCGAGGCACGGGATGTAGTCCACCGCCGACACCCCTCTCGCCGCCCTGCAAGTCTCCCACCTCACCTTCGCCGCCGGCTCGTCCCCGCCGCCGCCGTCATCCACCACTCCCTCCGAGGCGGCGGCGCCCTTATCCGCATCCTCATCCGCGTCCAGCCGTGGCGACTCGGTATTTCCACCCTCCCCTGCTGCAGCAACGGCGGCGGCGGTGTCGTCTGGTCGCGATGCGCTCTCTTCGGCCTTTTCGGTTGCGTCCGCGCTCTCCCCGGCTTTGGCGCCGACGACAGCGGGAGCCTGTGAGCGAGGCGTGTCTCCGGGGGTCGGAATTGGGGTTGTGTTTCGCTCTCCCGGAGCAGCAGGAGGTGCGAGCGAGGTAGGGGCGGTGAGCCGGGAGGAAAGCATGGAGAGGGATTGCGCGGAGGGGTCGAGGAAGAGGAAGGCGAGGACGAGGAGGGCGGAGACGAGGAGGAAGAGCGACAGCGAGAGGAGGAAGGGCCGCCGCTTGCGTTGGTCGGAGGGGACGGGCATCGTCGCTGCTCCCTCCGCCGCAGCAGCAGCCGCCGCGCCGGTTGGTGAGGTAGTGAAGAGGCCGGAGAGAGATCGAAGACGGTGGGGGTGGCGGTGGGTTGGTCACTTCTTCACTCGGTTGGTTGGTTGGGCGGGTGGGAGGAGAAGTGGAGCGTCACGGCCACGGCTGCGTGGTTGGCCTGCCGCGGTGGCCGGCGGGGAAGTGGTGGAAGGTGTGCTGGTCGTTTTCGACGGTGGTGATAGCCTTTTCCGGTTTGATTTTGTTTTGATTTGTTGCCGCTAGTGCGATATCCCGTCGAGTCCTTGACGTGTTATCTGATTGGAACATGATTTGTTCATTTCTGGTTTTCGGTAATGGCGCACTGAGAAAAGCTTTCAAGATGCAACTACCAGTGTACCACAACTCATTCGAAGTTTTTTTTAACCTTTTTATTTTTAATTTCAAAATTAAATTATTTTAAAACTTATTTTCAAATCTAAAACATTTAACATGTCATTCCTTCTAACTTCATCAAACAACATTACCACGCTAGAATCTCATGATATAGCATTGTTCTTCTACTGGCGTGTCCCACCAGTTTAGTTGCCGTGATAGAATCGTCCGATCAAATAAAGTTGCCACACCAGAAGAGGCTAGCGTGACAGAGTTAGTTGGCGTGACAGAATCGACTGATCAAATAAAGTTGCTACACCACGAGAGGCTAGCGTGACAGAGTTAGTTGATCATGCCATGCAAAACGGAGTGGCAAAAAGTTTAAATTTAAAAATAAATTTTTGAATAAGCCTGTTTTAAATTAAAAAATAAAAAACTTCTAACTCATTCAACCCTCTCGTCTACGCAGATCACCGCTTCAAAAACGGATTTCAGTTATGCACTTAGGCTAGGTCAGCTCCTTTTTCCAATCTCAACTCTCAGCTCCTTTTTCCAATCCCAACTCTCTCGTTTTCTAAGTGTGTATTTTTTAAACTGCTAAACGATATATTTTTTATAAAATTTTTTTATACATATATCAAGCTATTTTTTAATTTTTTAAACTTAGTTATACACTACACGAGTGTCTTTTTCAACACGTAAAATAAAAAATCATTAATTAAGTTTTAAAAAAATAAATTTATTTAATATTTTAAACACATCTTCTTAAAAAAATTCGCACGAAACGTACCATTTATAATAAAAATCGAGAAAAAAAATCTGCATCTTAATTAGAATTAATTAGAAAAGAAAAGAACGGGGCTTACAGGCTGACAGCCACATGGTATTGCACCAGAAAACCAAGAGTAGCATACCTATCTGAATCGATTATAGGTCACATGCCGATGGATGTGAATGCAGTGATAAGGTGGAGCCGTAGCTGTAGTCAAGTAATCCTACTTGCGTAGGTGTGAAGAGGGAGATTGCCATTAAACCTCAGTAACAACACCTAATCAACTAAGAGCTGTAAATGTTTCTGGGGGATTAAAACAACAAATTTTACAACAGAGGGGATGAAAAACATCTGATTTGTGCCTGCACTCGCTGCTGACGTTGATTCTCCTTCAGCTTCACCCTGGGTGACAGTTTGACCTTCCAACAGTCTGCTTGGAGGATGAAAACTGACCCAGCTTTTGGCACAACTGCAGGTTCAAACTTTGTAATTAAGCCACAAAGACATGAATATGCAGTTATCTATAGAATCGAATGTCTCCATGCAAACAGAGAATGATAACACCAGCCTCCGAAGCTACCAGATGGACTCATTGACAAGAGCATTTCAGGTGTCTCGAGCAAGGAGCATTCAGGTTGCTGGATGGAAATTTCAAGTGCCTAGCCCTCAGGCAATACATATGCTTTCATCACAGAGCACCTTTCTACTGTAAATTTACTATGCTATCTCACATTATTTTAGTTGACAGCTCAATGAGAATAATATGGAGGAAGTGCTACATAAGAACGATGAAACAGTATTTATATGATTGAAACAGACACTGACTTGAGAAAAATAGCATTCACCCTATATACGGTGTTAAATATTGCACCAGGAAGTTAAAGGAATTACCTCGGAAGCGATTTTCCTCTGATATAATTCCAAAAGTCTCTGCAGTATCGCGAATCATGATGCCACATACACCTTCATAAGAAGAGGCTGATTTGCATTCTGCCACTGCAAACGCCACAAAACCATAAGAAATTATGATGATATTAATAGAAACAACAAAGCAATTGAATACGCAGCTCATCTTAAGTATATAAATCACCTATTACAAGAGCCCCGTGAAGATCTGCCAAGGAGGTTTTCAGATAACTGCTTTTTCCTGCAGCGAAGGCAGTACACATAAATACCTTTTTTGTAATTAAATAACTCATATATGGTGTACAAAGGCTATAATAAAAGGGTCAAAACAAAGTTCTGGAAAAAGGAGGAATTGATCCCTTACCTCTATTGTTTTATTTTAGCCGTTTGAATCATTATAGCATTTGTTGATTTATTCCAACTCGTTGAATATGTTAATCATTCAGAATTATGTTTGGTATATTCATTTAATCTCTGAGAATTTTGTGTAATCCACTTCCATAAAACAAAGCTAATTTCAGCAATTATTTGAGGTGGATACCAAAATATCTAGTCCCTACAGTCAAGGAAGTTTCTGTATGTAAGCAGTTTGGGTGGACTAAATATTTATTACAGCATATAGTTCTTGTTGAAAAACTTGAGTTCAAAAAGGTAGGATCAAATCAGAAAATTTCAACCTATCAGTAAATTCTATCAAAGAAAGCACCAACTGACACAGGTCAATGAAGTTAAGCTAATTTCATGGACATAATGTCTTCTTTTTCCTTTCCGTGCAGTTTTAGGATATAACAGAATAAGCTTTGTGTTCCAAGCAAGAAGTAAAGAACCAGAAGGTGGGAACACTAATAACATAACCAAAAAAGATGGTGGAATCCATACAGTGTGCTTTTGGTAAGCTCTGTGATATGTTCTTTCCACATTTCATGCATTGGCTTATAGAGGTCAAACCTGCAAGGGCAAACCACATATGTAAAAACTACATAATGTCCAAAGGTTATTATGCGAAGATTCAACTAATCATATAAAATGTAGTTTGATCATTACTCTAAAGGGATTCATTGTTTATCAAAAGAAAACCAGGATAAGGAAATTATGATTGAGGACAAGAAAAGGAGTCAATCTATGCACTAATTCGGAACAAGACTTACTTGCGGAGTGTCTCATGTAAATCAAATGACCCGCATTTCTTATGTTGCTTAAGTGACATGTGCCTTTTTGATCGCTTTGAATGAATTAGCAAAGATTTTGACTGTGCATCAACTAATCTAGGACCCCTGTGAATATAGTTATCCAGCAGAATCACTTTTTCCAGCTTTAACTTTTTGACTCCCTTGGTAATTTTTCCAGCATCTCCACCTTTCTGAATTATGTCATAAACAACACTGTGCACAACATCCATACTGTCCAAATCCTACAGCAATGAAGTTCACTACAATAAATATCAGAAGTTATTTCCTCGTGCCTAAATTTAATGTTTGAAACCCACACACGGAGAATAGGTGCCGAAATGCTTCCTTGGAGCAAGTTATCATGAGGAGCAAATGAAAGTTAAGAGTATACAGGATTGGTTTCTCCACCGACAAAGTTAAATGTACATGTCAAACAGCCACACACAGAATTCACAAATCTACATATGCTAGGGCCTAAAGGGGCACCTGAGGAAGCAGAAGAACTGGAGATTGCTAGACCTAAGAACAGAAGCAGTATTAGAAAAGGTAGCCAGAAAAAAACTGCATCAAAAGAAAGATGGACAACAATAAACCTTTTTTTGAAGGAAGCTGAGCAGAAGTTCGACATGGAATGAATTCAGGAGCTTTGCCCTTCCTTTATGCATCAAGATTGGGCTTGGGCGCACTATATTTATTCTTTGTCTGACACTTAGGTTGTTCTTGCAGTTTCTTAGCTTTCGCAGAAGCATACCGTTGTTGAAGGGCTTCTAAGGTCTGTTTCTTCTGATAAAAAATAATTGACATTCAGCCTATAAGAAAGACTGAGGTTAGTCAACACAAATGAGAGGCATCTCAATTCACAAGGCAAATAATCATATAAGAAAGGAACATCCATCCATATCACAAGTTTGATAATTTTGCAAACTAACACAAAAATAAGTAACAAGCAGCAGCAACTCTAGACGATCATAGGAAATAAATTGGTGCATAGCATGCAAAGTTTGCACTTAAGATACATGCCACTAGAAAGTTTGGTCTTAGAAATATGCCACTCCAAAGTGGAACTATTTTGAAACATGCCACTGTGAAGCTAAATTGGTTGATTAAATTGCCCCTATGATCTTCTTCCTCTCCTTCTATCATCCCACTCCAGCAGTTCTCTCATCCCTCTCTCCAACAGGGCCAGATGATGGTGAGATCCTCTCCCTCTGGCCGGTGGGCAGCAGACCACCCTATGCCCTGTGACTGGCCAGCCCCACGGCCCTCATTCCCCCTCCCTCTGGCAGCACATTGTTTGGTGGATGAACTCACCTTGCCGGCTTGCAGGTGGTGGTGCTCGGCAGCAGTTTGGCAAGAAGAGACCTCCAAGCTGAGGCAGCGCTTGGTGCAGATCTCCTAGGCGTGCAGCAAAGACCTCCTTGAGAAGGAGGCAGCGCTAGGAGGCTCACTGGTGGACCCAGGATTTTGCCAAGTCCCAGGCCAAGACTAATTGCTATACATGATAAGTGATATCCATGTAAAGTGTGACAAAAGGAAAACATAATGTAATTATAGTCTATGATATAGAAATAAGTATCCTTGTAAAGCATGTCTGATTCTTCCAAGCCTATAATATATAATATATTCATCAACAGTACCTCTAGAACGTGAACATAGAAAGGAGAATAACGACACAAATTGCATATTGGAGGCATGGATGTAAAAACTAGGTTAATGCTGAGTAAATGTCAGAACAAGAATTTAAAATATCATCATTAGTAACATGCACCTCCGGTTCTATAATTCTTGGCGTTTTGGACAAGGTTGAGGACAAACTTTTAAAACTTTGACTATCAATAACTTTAAAAATATTTAGTATGAAATCACTAGAACAATATATATAGATTAGTGTTAAAAAATACTATAATAAAGGTAAACATTTATTTATCTATTGTATATATTATAATAGAAAATTATAGTCAAAAATATGTTTTGGAGACCATGTCGTTATCTAAAACGTCAAGAATTATAGAACTAGAGAGAGTAGATCCACACTTAGAGTTCTCATTCTTGAAAATACTTTTATATATTGTCATATTTAATATATTGTGGTATTTGTGCATAAAATGATTACAATGACCCGGCGCTCTTCGTCTTCTATTCTATTACAAGTATGAAACAAGTTGAATGGAATCAGTTAATCATGAAGTGGCTAACCTATGCATTTGGGAAATTCACAATACTTGTGACTTGAGAATGAAAGACTGAGATTTGAGGGTAGAAGAAAAGAGCTACCTGTTGCAGGTCAGTGGCGAATCCAGGATAGAAATAGAGGATAGGCTCGAATTACTAAGTTAATAAAACTAAATTGAAATACCATCGTGCAAGTTATTGAATATATACAAGATCGAACAGATGATGTTGCCACAGGGAGAATCAATACTAGCTCAATGAGACGATATACTAATGGAAAGGCTAAATGTTTATTGGTTTGAACCATAAACTGAGCAAGGTTTGAAATATCATGACAATGTTGTTTTCTTCTCCATTGAAAATCTACGAATAAATCAAAACGATGAAACATGAGCCTCAATTCTTGTACTACTTAGTACTGACTCATCGATTCAGTGACTAGTTCACTACTTGACTACTTCGTACTGACTCACCGCTTGGCGCTTGCTCTGCTAGCTGCTGCTGCTCGCCCCTTGCCGGCTCGCCGCTTGATGCCTTGGTAGCCCGCCTGCTCGCTGCTGCGTCGCCGCGCCGCCGCCTGCTTCCGCCTGCCGCGTCCGGCTGCTGCTGCGTGGCTGCGCCCGCGGCCCGCCTCCGCTTGCGCCTTGCTGCTCGCTGTCGCCACCGCAACGCCGCTGGCCCGCCGTAACTGCTTGTTGTCACTGCCGGCCCGCCGCCACCGGTCACGCCGCTAGGATTGGGAGCTTCAGGCTTTGTGGCGTCTGGCGTGATTGAGGTAGTCACGGAGGAGGAGATGGGCCATGAAGTGACGAAGTGGACTAGGCCACAATTGGACGGGCCTAATATTTTTATGCGTGCGTACCGCTTCGCTGGCCTTCTTTCTCAACGCCGAGCTCTGCCGCCGTTCATCTTTTTCCCCAGGCGATTTCTCCTGATGGTTTGCAAGATGAGATATCTAGATCCTGAGTCATCTTCGTCCTGCAGCTTTGGGGTAGCCGCTCCTGGAACACCCTGGTCGTGGTCGGGGGGACAGCGCCGGGAGTAGGTAGTGCGCGAGCCGCGTGGGCCAAGCGGTGGAGCGCACACGGAGCGGGCAGCGGCCAATCCCCTCGTGTCGACGGATCGGGGGAGCGGGGTCGCCGGAGACTGTGGTTCGCCGAATCCGGTCATAATTGGACGGCTTACAACGACGTCGGGCTCGGCAGCGTTGGGTAGCTTGGAGCCTCGACGATCGATGGCGGAGAAGCCGGCCGCGGAGCGGCGCGGTAGGAACTGGAGTGGCGCCTCTTGTTAAGAATTTTTTATTTATATATATTTTTATTAAAAATATTTAAAAATATATTATATTAAAAATATATATATTTAAAAAAATGTACTGAGAGGGTTTTTTAAAACTGTCCAACCAAGAGCTAAAAATCTAATATGATAACATGATATACGTTAATAAAGGGTAATATATGTTAATAACAAGATAATGAGAGCTAAAATAAATTTGTAGTTAATCCTCTTCTATTCTATTTGATGGTGTTTTTTTAAGTAAGCGTAGTATAAAATAGATATGCAAGAACAGAAGTGGGGCTAGATGGCCCTTTAGGAGCCTTTTGGTTGACCCTTTTTTACATACAAAATTGCTATGGCCATAAGGGTGTGTGGTAATTTTATAAGTGGTTATCTTTACGTTAGCGTTTTTTCCACTAGACAAATGTCAAAAATAAAATATATATTTTAAATAAAACTATTTTTATTTGCAAATATAATTGTAAAAAAATTTAGGAGTAAGATAATTGAGATGTCTAAACTTAGCGTTGATAGTAGAAAAATCATTACACTGATTCATGTACATTATTTAGATAATAGTAGTAAAAATATTACACGGTTAATAATAGTTTTATATGTTATGGATAAAACATAGACACAATATAAATAATGTAATGGGTAACGTGCTACGTATGTCTATTTTAAAAATATGTATATCTTCATCTATCGTCTACTTATATTCACCTCTTGTTAGAGAACCGGCTTTTCACTCGTACTATAATTTAACATGCTAATTGTTTTATGCGGTATGATCCATATAGAGGTATGCAGTGATTTATTCATGTCTATCCACCATTTGAATATACACCTTCCTGGTAGTTCCTATGGAAAAAAAATTACATATATAGCTATTGTAGTCATAGTGGTAACAATTTAAAGTAAATTAAAGAGATGTATAGAGAACTTACAATGAAATCGTCATCTAAAATATTTGAACAAATAAAATACCTTCTATACACTTGTTAACCTCATCAGCTGACAACAATCACCGCTAGCACACTTAGGATGCTTCTGCTATAGAGGTAGTACAATTGTAGTCTCTAGTCTGACTATTCAGCTCATGAACATCATTTGTACTCCTCCTTTCTCATTATGTATTATTCGTTTGTTTACGAGGGAGAAAATAAATGGCACTTGGAGAACCAACGCTTAGAATCAAATACTGGATTTTCTTTATCAACCCACTGAATGAAACTATACATTCTTTCATAGATCTAATAAATAAAGTATTAGTTCAAAGAAAATATTATGGTAAGAAATAGCAAAACTAGCATTGAAACAGTGTTGTCTTTTTTATACACTGATATAAGGATGCTAGGTGACCAATCTCGTTCCAATGCATTCTTCATCTATCATAGTAGAATACACCAATGTCAATTCTCAGAAAAAAAACCTTCAATTGCTTAACTCACAACGACATATACGATTATTGTGTTAAACTAAGGATTAATTCTGAAGCCTCTCATTAACTAGCTGTACATTATTGAAAAAATTCTCTTAAATGGTCTTTTAGTATCTTAAAAGTTATGCTAAGCTATGATAGATCTATATTATATGGATCATACCTAACATTTGCTTAACAGTAATATAACCGAAATATCACTTTATTTAACATATCTAATCACAAAAAATAGAGTTATCTAAGTAAGAAATTAATATTTTATATTTTAACACTGATATATCATGCATTAAGAATAAAACTATCAAACAAAACTATCAAACCAAAACAAAACTATTTATGGTCTAAAACAATTCTACACATACTATTGTGTTTCATCGCTAAAAATTAATATTAAAAAGTGTATAAAGTCTTTTACTTGCATAGAAATCTAGAAAACAATAAGGCTTCGCCGCTTACTTTCGTCTCCCCTCAAAGCTCTCTTCTCTTTTTTCTATTTTTTAATAAAATATACCTTTTTTTGGCTCGAAGGATATTTATAGGCAGCCGCTAAAAAAACACCATAACAAAGGGCATCAAGGGGCCACGCTAGGCCCTTCTCTCCTCCCATAGGTAGGCTGTCAATTTTATAGGTGGTCTCTTGAGAGAGGAAAAAACGTCTAACTAAAAGTTGTAAGTAGGTTGTCTAAAAAATAACAGTCCTCTCCTACCTCGCACACCTAGGCGACCCACTGCTTCAGAAAAAAATATCCCTAGATAAGACAGCAGGGGAGCCATTTATAAATTTCCTAGCTCTCATCCGCT
The DNA here is from genome assembly GCA_030770085.1 of Oryza coarctata. NCBI lineage: Eukaryota > Viridiplantae > Streptophyta > Magnoliopsida > Poales > Poaceae > Oryza > Oryza coarctata. The sequence continues at coordinate 17,391,526 of CM061471.1, forward strand.
CCACTGTTAACGTATGTCAATAAGCATTTGCCAAGTCCGATTTTTAGCCTGACTTTTTTTAAAGGACGTTGCAAGTATTGTTATATAAATTTTTTAAATAAAATTATATTTTTAAATATATTAATAAAAAATTATAAATAAAAAATTTATCTTTATCAACGGGTAGGTCTGTAGGTGTGGACACGAGCTCGATCGAGGTAGGCTTTTCCCATATCTGCCTCATCAAAATGACCCCATAGGTCACATACAGTCCTTGTTAGGGGAAGTTGCTATGAACTATTTTCTACCTCAATTGGGCTGAGATCTCGGCGCACCTAACAATGTGAGCTTGTGAGCTGCACGGCCTACAGGCCAGCCAACAGAGCAACATTACATATCAACCAAACAGAAAACAAGGACCTGTATGGCTCTCTATAGGCCTGATTAGAGCTGTAACTGTCGCATCCTAGCTCCAAACTCTAGCTCTTATAGGAGCTGAAGATGACCTAAAAATATTTGGCTAGCTTAGTTAGCTCCAGAAATCATGAAAGAAGGGATAAGGGAGAGATGATAATACTATCCTTATGGTTTTTGTTGTTTACCTGATGAACAATTTAGATAAAGGTTGAATGTGTATTACTATAATTCCAATTCCACATAGTACATCATAGTGGTAAAAAAATGTTTACTAGATATTTATCACTGCTATATAATTCTCAGACTTCTCAAGTCTAAAAAATCTATATATCTAAATGACAAGTGTTTAGATATGGTAATTTCACTCTTGTTCATTGCATAATTCCAACTAATTAACAAAAAAAATCAATCTCACAGAAATCATGCACATTTCAATCAAAGAGCTAGGAAAATTTTTAGAGTTCAAGGAGGAAGGGATACCATGTAGGGTGTTAGGGGGTGTTGGGTCCTTAGCATTGAAGTCAATTAGGATAGGACAGGAGAGGGAAGGGAAAGGAGGGGGAAGAGATGGGGAGGAATCGGTGCGCACCTGTTGCTTCATGCTATCCTCCTGTGTGGCACCTCTCATTGTTTCATGATATGTCGAGGGAGAGGAGCCGAAGCAATACAGGGTGGGGGATAGGGGAGGGATAGAGGGAAATTTAACTATTTGCCACTATTATGTTTGGCAATTCTCCAAATCCCCTTTTAGATTTATACTTACAAAATTACCTCTAGGGAGAAGTAATTTCTTAACTATTTGCCACTTTTGCCTATGTGGAGTGCCAATATGGCTTGTCCATGTGGAAAGCGGTGTGGACCCCATACGTCAGCCTCTCGCTCTCATCTTCAACCTTACAAGAACCACTGGCTATTCATGAGCATAGTAGCTTGAAGTTAAAGAGGGTGGCAGTGCACCTCTCGGGACTGGCTCCACTGGCCACCACCACTGACACGATTAATCGGCTCAAGGAGTTATTCCAACAAGTGGAGCTGAGGGGTATGTAGGATGTGCCAATGAAGTCCCACGCTACACAGGGCGAGATCTGGATGTAGCCGCTCGGGGAAGCCACTACTGCAGAAAAGATGAGCTAACCAGACTTCTTCATACTCGCTAGGTGCACCATCAGTAGTGACATGTGCACGTTGGCCATGGTGATGTGGTGGCTGAGGAGGAGAAGAAAGAAGGGATTGGGATTTTTTTCCATCGGCAACGGTGACACCCGAACCTTCTAGAAGCCCATTGGTCGGCTTGAGCTGCTGGCGATGGCGATGGCGACGCCCAATGCTTGAATTGTTCACTTACCCAACCACCATGAGCTACTGAGAGCTAGTGGCCTCCTCATTCTGTGACCTCTCCAACCTCCACACCCTAGCATAGCGACTTTGACACCCCTCGGGCACCACCTTTGTGTGCTTAAGCTCAACCAATCACGATCTGCTCACTACGCTGAGTCCAACAGTGACACCATGCCAAGTTTGGCCACAACGGCGCATCTCTTGTCGATGATGGCCGATAGTGTGTGCATTGATGAAGGGATGGAAGGGCTAACATAAGGGATCTACACCACTTTCCACATGGACAAGCCACACTAACACTATGTAGGTAAAAGTGGTAAATAATTAAGAAATCACCTCTCTCTAGTAGCAATTTTGCAAGTGCAAACCTAAGAGGGGTATTTGAAGAATTGCCAAACCTAATAGCAGCAAATAGTTAAATTTTCTAAAGATGGAGAGGTAGTTTAATGGCATTGGTGGGTAATTTTTCTACAAATCATTAGGTACTTCCAAAATGCGATCGAATTTAGAGTTGTGAAGTGACCGAAATGCCACTCCAAGCTGCTAATTCATTTTTGCAGAGTAATTTGGCTTGTTCCACTTCAATTTTTGTGAAGCTAGATTGTTTGGTTTGATCTCTACCTTGATCAAAGGTGGATCTAGAAGTTAGAGCTATATCAAACATGCTCTATGGAGGAGCCATTCAAAATGCAACACAATATGAAGTTACTAACTGTTTCTTTTGTACTTCTCGTGAAATCTTTATTATCAGTCACTATGTGTCAACTAGTTTTTAAGGCTCTATTGATACAGATTTTGCTATTGGATTTTAGCTCGTAGACATCGTAGAAGTCAACTTCTAGGGGAAACACACTCTCAAAACATGGATATTTCCTGCTAGATACCGCGTCCACTAGAATATTTATTTTTGATTAAATAGTGGAGAGAGAAACAACATGATATGTCCAAAATACTCTTAGCAACATATGTTAGTTCTCCCATCCTTTTCTTCTCTTTTTCCATGTCTCTTTCTACCTCTCACATCTCTCTTCTTTGTCTCACGCTCAAAGCAACAACCAGTGGGCTGGAGCCCGTGATGCCTACGATGGAGAGGACCTAGTGAGGACCATGGGACTCGGAGACGTGGTGCGCCTATAGTAGTAGTAGTCTAGTCAGCGCAAGCAGATCGACGCAAATGATGAGCCATCGTGTCCATCAACATCAGCCTCGCCGCACCCCTCCCTCTTGATGTGGTCGCCATCTCAATAACTGTCGCTAGCATCACTCTAGGAGTCCACTAAAGTTCTCCTCTCTACTAAACTATAGGTTCTCACGACAGAGTTCCCTATGACTGTTGCCATTGCTTGCCACCTCGGACCAACGACATTGTACCTTTACAGATCACCACCTCCTCGCTCGAGCTCAGGGTAAGCACCCATTACCCCCATATAAGCCACGTCAAGGCCTTGCTATAGCCACTCATCGCCATAGCAGTGTCATCGTCACAGCATAGATCTATGTTGTTGTGTAGCTTCGACCGCTGCTTGCACTATTGCCACATGGTTGCGAGGTCATCGAATCCTCTTGTGCGCTTCCTTGCCTTTGGATGAATGCGACAATGTGTTGCTTGCCACCGACAACCACACCTCGTGCATAGCCATGCCTTCCCTTGCGCTTTCTTAGTGAACCACGGCCCCATGAGTTGGTGCACGGGGGAAAGATGAGGACTTCATGGGCACTTTGGTTATTTTAAGATATTATCTCTTCTTTAGCTTAAAAATAATAAAATAATAGGTACGGTGTCCAATAACAAATATTTATATTTTAGATTGATAGTGTTGTATAGAAAAAAAAGTTTATTTGACAAAGGACTCTCATTACCGGGTGCGGTGGATCGAATCATGTTTCAGGCCGCCGTTCCCTCCATAGTAACAGGGAGATCGGATTAGGCGGCTTCACCACCGTGGCTGACTTCCGTCTAAAGCCAACGATGGAGAGAGTGGATAAGTCAAATCAGCCATCGGGACCATCGCCGCCGGGGCCAACTACTCTCGACTCTCTACATCAGATAGCGAAGCACTCAGTTCTGGCTGACGAAGGATCTCGTGGCCTTGCCATCATGTCAATCTGAACATCATTGGGAGTTTGGGCCAGCTAGTGAGGGGCATGGCGTCTTGACATCACCGGCACGTTGTACTCTGTGTAGATGTCTCCGGCGATGCACTGGGATGTCTCTTGAAAGTGTTGCTGCTGCATGTGCCCAGCTTGAAGAACCACAAGGTCGCTAAAATTCATGTTCCTTGGATCAACAATGGCTGGTTTCAGTGCTCTCCCAAAAATCATCGGCTCCAGTTCTCGACACTCACTAGCATTTGCTATTCTAGGGACTGCTCCATGCATCAATGTTTGAGAACTAGGAACTTGTCCACTTTTATTTGTCTGATGGTGGTGAATAGATGTGATCAGTGCTTCATCAATGATGGATGCTCTTTTTTAATGCTTGGTCTTAAGTCATTGGCGATTAGATGGTGGCCACTATGCAGATGGTGACAGTTGTCGGTATCGGAAAGATTGGTCAGTGACAACTGGAGTTGGTTTAGCAGTAACGACCAGTTGTGAGCAGAACACCTTGGCTATTTTTGCTGGGCGGCAATCGTTGGGGACAATTGCTTATCTTCATAATTGGATGGAGGCATGGAGTACTAGTGGCAAAGTCTCAGGGGTGAAAGTCTAGATCTGACAACATTTAACCCTATCATTTTACTTATGATTAGCTAAAATTTAAATTTTAAAACTTTTATTTTTTATATTTGCTTTTAGATAAAAAAACACATATATAAAAGTTTTAATCATAAATTATTTTAATAGTTAATAAACTGTTTAGCTTATACTTATTATAAGCAAATCGATGAGCTGATTGGTAATTGTTTGTTATTCTCTTGTTGAAGGTATCATTTCAATCTATGGATGAAGACATAGGCTTAACTTCGTATAACAGTAGCACATATTTGTCATATCGTTAAGGCGTTGTTTTAAAGTAGTGGTATACTTTTACTCTATCAAACTTGAGAGCAAGCCTATGGGCCAGTATATTTTCTATAGATTCCACTGCCCACTCATAGAAATAACAATTTTTTTGATGGTGCAACTAAAACCTACAGAAAAATAACAGATGTTTCTAAACCAACTCACAGAAAAATAGCATTTTTTGTGATGGTTATCCTATGACAGAAAAATAAGTGCTGAAGTGTGGGCCATCTAAACCTAGATATATAAGACATTGAAACCCTAAATCTAATTTCCCATTCCGCCCCATCACCAACTCCCCATCTATTGCCATTTCTTCTCTCTATACATGAGCACATGCCGAGGCCAGCCATTGGAACTGGAGACACTGTCCTCACGAGGGACTATTGCTAACCTTACTGCCTCCGCAGCTCCTTTATTCTTTCCAACGCTCAGCTCAATGCAGCTAGGCACTGCCATCACCACTCTCTCCTTCGCCACTGCATCTCTCCTCTCTACGTGTGAGCGCGTGGGGAGGCTTAGTCATCGAAGCTAGAGACGACACTCATGCAAGCCACCATTGTTGACCATGCCGCCTCAGCCGCTCCTCTATCCTCTCCAATGGGTGGCTCGACATAGCTAAGCACAGTCATCACCACCCTCTCCTTCTCCATTGATAAGCCTCTGTGGACTGCCGCTAGTAAGTCTTCCTTGTTGCTGCCATCCTCTCCCCCATCTTCTCTTGTCAAATCTACCTCTCTCTTCTTCGGTTAGTGGCCATCCTATATTCGAGGGCTCAGGATTTGGCCTCCCTATGCTTAGGGGCCACTAGATGCCATGCTCCTATGCTCGGTGGCTCCAAACCTAGCCCCTAGATCATGGGAGACACTAGATCTGATCATGGTGAGCAGGTGGCGCTCGTCTTAGTTTTCACCATCACCTCTTCCTTCCTCTTCAAGCTACCTGGTCATTCTCCTTGTCAGTTGCCACTATGTCACCAACCCCAAGCACTATGTCTAAGTCGATGGTGACTGACCTGAGCCAATTTGAAGGTGAGCTCATGTATTGTCCACTCTCACTACATCTATTTTATGGCTAATCCGTTTGTATTTAAAAGCTAGCTGCATATTTGTATGTTGTCATGTTTAAGTTTGAACGGTATTTTTCAAGGCACAACAAGGGTGTTTTGCTTATGTATTCCTCCTATTGAAGGTGGCTGCACAAATCAATTTTGCTTGCTCATGCCTCATGCAACCATAGTGCATCAGTCCTAAAAGGTGTGCATCTTCTATGTCCTGCTATCTTCTATTTACATTAGACTCGTCATACTCTTCTATATGTGCCAAGTTGCTGATATCTTTTGCATAATTAAACAAGCATTTTTAATGTGAAGGCTGTGGCAATGCTGTAAGATGCTCTGGTTGTCCGGTTATTAATTTATACTAAACAGATGAAGAACTATCTAACTAATTACAGTGAATAAAAATAAAGTATTTCCTGTTTTTAACAAGTAAATTAACAATTTCAACTTTGGATAATTGTTAATGTCAAAATTTGGTAAGCCTACAAATAGATTTGGTTAAAAATCGAAGAGCCGATTGGCTTATGGAGAGAGTCCGATTGATAGATCAGAAATATATTCAGATGAGACCAGATCTGAGGAGAAATTATGAAAGCCATGACAAGATGGTTTTATCATTGTAAAATATATCTTATAAATAGATAAATTAATTAGTTTTCCTTTTATCTATAAAATATATTCTATTTTATTATTAGGAAAGTTTATTCCGTATTCGTGTGAGATTTGTGTAACCCTAGGGTATAAATATAGACACCTTGAAGTCTTGTAATCATCTTCATATATTAATATAATTTCGGCGTATCGTCACCCTAATTCATCTAGGTTTTTTCCGCCGGGTTCTAACTCTCGACGCGGGACTGCATTGGTTAGATCCGATCTTCAGTAAAGGGGTAAGTCATGTCATTATCCTGGTATATCCGCTCAGTCTAAGACTGCATCGGTTATGTCTGACCTCTTAATCTGATTGGATATATCACATCATATTGGCGTGCGACCTATCAGCTAATCAAGCTTCTTTTACCATCATCAGTCTCATGCTGCATCAGTTAAATCCGACCTTCTAGACTACTGATAGTAAATTGAGTTTCAACTCGATGGGTTTTTATGGGACGTTTCATCAGAATGGCCAACCAATAAGTTATCTTTACACTAAGTTTCAAGTTTATATATATATATCATCAGCGATTGATCTGCTAGCGATCAATCTAATTCTATTAGATCCAGACTTATATTGTCTCGGTTATATCCAATCTATCAAGATCATGTTTAATAGGGTTGGCATCGTGATCTAGTAGATTTCGTTCTTCCCATCGACTCATCTAGCCGATGAGATAACCTATTTATATCATAGCTAACTGATGGGTTTACCCATTCCTTTTGTCAGCACGATCAATCTAACTTCTACCATTTTAGTATCATTAGTTTCAGCATTATACTGTCTTAATTCAGTCCGATGTATCAAGGTTGGTTCTAACGATACACTTATCGATGGTCGTTAGGTCTCGTCTCTTTGGAAGACCAGGTTTCGCTCTTTACTGCTTATCGTATATTTTATTTAGAACGTTATCGGTTCTATAGCCAATGTGTATTTTATTTTATTACTCGCTATTTGGCTATATCATCATCGACTTTCTAGCCAATGTATAAGTGCTACAACCTCTATCAGCAACCAGCCAATAGTATGAGTGTATCGGACTCACAACCGATAATTATCTCAACTCTATCGATACATCCAACTGATAGTAGAGGTCCGTGTTGGCCTAGTAGTCGATTGGCTCAATAACTAACTCTATCTGTTTTTCTTGTTAATTAGAGTTCAAATTGACTGGCATACTCTAAACCCTAACAAATTGAAGACGTCAAAAAACATAAGGAACTACACTAAAACTAAGCAAATCTCCTAGACCTTCGTATGTTTAAGCGCATCATATTGGACCTCCATCAGCGAATACGCTCTCTCTCGACACGCCTCTCACCTACACCGATTTCCATGTCAACAATAACATAGCCCATCTCTAGATGGGAAAAATCTCAATCATGTCAACTTTAGATAATACCTAGCTAATTTTGTTACCATCGTCCATGTGCATTTCTATTTGTCTTGAGCACGATGGGTTGTTGCTGCTGCTGGAAGACACTACTACTTTCCTAAATGCAGTCTGTTCCTTATGCATTGGAAGCAGCAAAAGTAAACATTGTATGTGCTGGACTGCTTGAGACTTCTGTATGGAACTATTTGCTTGTGTCTCAACAAAATAATTACTATACTATTTCATATTTTCTTTTCAATTTGGCATACAAATTTGTACTGTAGGTGTTCGCACTTTTGGTCTGTTCCTCAAAATTTGCTAATTGATATCAGAATTCTTATTGATATGTCCCAACCTAATGATCCGTCTTCTAGAGTTCAGATATTGTTCTTCTTTCTTTTAGGTTTGTATCTAATTTTTCTCAGTATGTAAAATTATTATCTGATTCAGCATTCCAGCTTGCAAGATTCTTAATAGCTACAACTTAGCACATATAGCAACTAGCATCAAGCTCGCAATACTTCTTCATAAGTTTTGACTTCTTTTTATCCCAATATGCAGAATTATGTTATTAGAATACATGGGAAAAAGGAGTACAAAACAGATAGAGAAAAAAAAGTCTAGGACAAGGTATATGTATGTCTTTTCTGTTCTCAGCAGAAACTTTGGAACATTGACTGCATGAGTACTTTGTTATTTAGCATAAAAATTATATGAAGTATAAGCAGTGTATTTATATATCTTGAGGTCTTGACATGAACTATACATTGAGGTACGTTCCTCCTGAAGGATGAAAACTTGAGCAATTAGACTTCATCTTTTCCTTTCCTATTCAGGTTGAACACTGGCGAAAGAACTTGGACTATTGCTGCTAGAAGACATGTACTCCTAACTTACAGTGGTGATTAAAGGTTCATGTTGAATTGGAATTCAATATATGGAACTCTCTTGAATGCTCTGTATATTACTAATTTAAATTTGTAAGAATGCATTGTACTTACTGTCGAAGGGTTGGAAGTTTGATTAAATTTTGATGGATGAATTGGTGTACATGTGTGTATGTTGCCAGATCATATATTAGTAAAAAAAAAGTTCAGTGGCATAATGTTGTAAGAAAGTGATATTTTGTAATCAAAATCGACATGAAAGTCAAATTTTCTAACGGTGTCACATGTTTTTTCCTGACGGCAAAACCTCAGAACATAGACTAACAAACCTGACACCAATTGAATTTCAATTGTGTTTCACCACATGAAAATACCATAAAAAATTATTTTTCTATGTGGAAACCGACATAAAAATTAATTTTTTCCATGGTCTTTTTTGTCGGGTATTTCTGTCAGTCCACCTAAAGAAATATTATTTCTGATGGTAAAATAATTGTTTCTGATGATTTTTGGCCTACAGGATAGCTGCAAAGTCTGGCAGTGACTCTTTGTAATTGTGAGTGGGCAGCCGCAAAGGCAGCATGATTTGTTCTTGCTGTCTTAGTTCTCATTTTCATTTTTTTTTTTGACTGTGTGCATCCCTGGCAGGTGAAGAGGATGGGTGCAATTTCATGGGTGCAGACCCTCTAGAGTTGGGTTCAAATCCATCTGGAGTTCAAAGATATCTAGGTCGTTGAATGTTTTCTATACACCAGATGATGCCATGTCATTCACCTTCTCTTTCCTGATGCTCTTCTTCGCAAAACCAACGTGGCAACAGATATGGAACAAAGATGATGCCATGTCACCCACCTTCTCTTTCCCAATCCCCTTCTTCGCAAAACCAACGTAACAACAGACATGGAACAAATGATCCACTTCTTGGATTAGGAACATAATTTACGGATTAACCTTGCAATCCTTTGCCACTGGAGTTTGAAACAAATACCTTCTTGTCCATATGCTCTTGCAGTTACTGAATGAGGCTCAAAATCTAGTTGCTATGGACATGCTAAACTAAATCAACGTTCGATTGAAGTGATGAGATGAGCATTCTAGTTGCAAGGTAAGCATTCTTGTGTTTGCATCATTGGATTGCAAATGTGATGAGCCACAATAGACCTGTCGCTGGCATCCGGGCAGAGCGGATCAAGGATCAGAAAGAATGGAGATAGATGAAGCTCCACTTTTGTTGTTGACTTGGACATGGCGATAGCTAGGAAATGGCCCTAGTCTCTACAAATCTGCGTGTGAGTTTGAACATAGAGTTGAAGATGATTCTGACGTGGTACAATCATGTCCATGGATAATAAGAAACGGCCTAGATTTCTTGAACTCTACCGGGTGGATTTGAATCTAACTCTAGAGGATCTACACCGGTAATTTCATTTCTTAATGAAATCTTCCCATTATCTAAAAAAAGCTCTATTTGACATTACGAGAATTTTTTTAAAAAAAGAAAGAAGAAAGAAGATGGCATTACCAATATGCAAACAGCACAAAGTCAAATGCATTTTTAAATTAGCAACCAGGTTTCATCATGACCCAATCAATGAATTAAATGAAGCCACAGTACATATCAAGGAATTCTTTATTTCTGCCGAGACCGTTGTGGTGTTAATTTGCAACTCCTAATTACACGATTGCACGAAAGATGGCGGCATGTACATGCTCATATGAGGACACATGCCGCAGTTTTCGAGCTGAGTAGGAGTAGTAGTTTGGATATAATACTTATCTCTGCAGCTTCTCGAGAGCTAGGGCACACTTCACAGGCCCGGTGTGTTTCATGCCTGGTCAGGTTAACAGAACAGACACCTCGTCCACTAATATAATGCTATACTGAACTCGCCCATGGTACAACTCATCTCACCTTCCTGTTGATTCGAATAGAACTGGCAATAATGTCACACTCTAGTACTCTACATACACTCATAGTGTCGACATCTGAAAGTTATAAATCGTTATAAATCTATAGACCATCTACTCTGCAAAGCTAACACACCGGGTTTTGCGCAAGATTTTGATCTAACGTGATGACACTGTTTATTTGTGTGATTGTTTAATTTAATTATATTATACTACTAGTGAATTCGGTCGTGTTGAGAGTGTTGTACTATTATCTATTATGCAGCAGATAGCTAGGCAGGGTTAGCTAGCGGGGAAGACATTTGTGATTTATGTGCTTTAGTTGGAGTAATTGAAATGCTTCCGGTTAGTGAAGATATCTACAATATTTCGACGGAAATATTCTGAGTTCCAAATGTCCTAATACGATCCATGCATGTTATAATAACTTATATCTGCGTAACTGCATCTGCATTTATATGTTTAAGAAAAAGGAGAGGTAGATTAATTATGGTGACAAGTTATCTGATGGGATCTCTCTCATGTGGAGAAAAACGAGGAGATTGTCGACATGTCATGTCATCGTTTAGCCCATCATTGACCATACATAGGGAGGAACATACCGTGTACGGTATCTATTTCTGCAAATCATTAGTATAAAATCACTTATATCAACGAGGGCACACTATAATGGGTCCACCAGACACGTATATAATGGACCATAACAATCTTATCTTGCTTATCAGTTGACATTTACATCGAATGACTAATATAATATTATAGGTGTTACGTGATATGCGACTTTATACTAGTTAGATTAGTTGGCATTGGTTATTATTAATAGGTACCAACTCTTTTTATATTTTCATTGGAATCTTAGGGTTTTTTCTCTTATCCTTACCTTCAGATTAGAGATGCCGGCCTAAAAAATCTAATTCATATCTATATATGCTCCTTGTATCAGTATAACTGTACAGATACTATCTCCACATTGGTAGTTCATCACCAATCTTTGGCCCCCAACTAAAAAGATGGCTTTTGATCTCTCGCTAACTACATGCCTCCTCGCCGTTTTCTCCCTCCCCATACTCGCCGCCGCCGCCGACTGCGAGTGCCAGCCCAGCGAGGAAGGCCAAGACAAGGGTAAGGCCCGGACGCTCAAGATCATCGCCATCTTCTTCATCCTCGTGGGTAGCTCAGCGGGATGCGCCATCCCGTCGCTCGGCCGGAGGTTCCCGGCGCTCCGCCCGGACACGAACCTCTTCTTCGCCCTCAAGGCGTTCGCCGCCGGCGTCATCCTCGCCACGGCATTCGTGCACATCCTCCCGGTGTCCTTCGACAAGCTAGGCTCGCCGTGCCTCGTGGACGGGCCGTGGCAGAAGTACCCGTTCACCGGCCTCATCGCCATGCTCGCCGCCATAGCCACGCTCCTCGTCGACACGATCGCCACGGGCTACTTCCAGCGCGTGCAGGACAACCGCGCCGCGGTTGTCATCGCTTGCGCGGAGGCGGCGTCTTCGCACGAGCATGACCATGAGCGCGGCCACGCGCACGGCGTGTCAGCCGTGATCGCGTCGGCAACGATGTCGAACGATGCCGCCGACTGCAGCGACGAGGACCGCGCGAAGCTCGTCCGCCACCGCGTCATCTCACAGGTCTTGCCACTGAAACTTACATATAGCTGGGCGATGAATTCATTTTTCTTATTTAATTTGCTATCAATATGTGTTCTTGGTTTAATTAATTAATTTGCCTGCATGGATGAAGGTGTTTGAGCTGGGTATCGTAGTGCATTCGATTATCATCGGGATATCACTAGGTGCATCTGAGAGCCCCAGCACGATCAGACCACTCGTGGCCGCGCTGACGTTTCATCAGTTCTTCGAAGGGATAGGGCTTGGAGGATGCATTGTTCAGGTATGTGTTTTCCGTGGCAACAGTACGAAATGTGAGAATATATATCTACGAAAATATTGTTGTCGTAGCGACTATTGAGTAAGAGCGTATGAGCGTGGGTATCCCATTCACTTCACAATTAATGTATGCTCGTCCCTATTGGTAGTGATATCGAGCCTAGAAAAGTACAGATACATACCACTGGTCAGCCACTTCACTCTTATCAGCTTGCCAGCTTACCTAGCAGCTGCAAATTCTCTCTTCAGCTCTTCGGTGTACGCCTGACTGGTTCAGGATACTTCCTTTTTTCTGTAAAAAGATGACACTACGCCATAATGCCTCAAATGGAGGCCTATCAAAAGCCGGTATTGATGGGGCTCCCGCACGCACCCAAGAGGGGGAAAACGGCACTGATGACAAACCGGTTCGAAAGACAGACCGACACCGATGTTTTGCATCCAAATTAAACAGACATTGATGGACGTATCGAACCGGCACTGATGAGATATACTGGGGTAGCGTGACACCCTAGAGGGTGTGATCTTGCTAACTTCGTCAAGAGAAACTGGCTTAACTGGGTCAAAGGGATAAACTATCAACCTTTTAGTAGATTTGTTAAAGAATAATTAGGTTGTGGAACTTAAGGTGAATTAGATCCAAACTTCTGAACTCTGTTGAGTTTGGTTCCAAGTATAGCCATAAAAAATGAAGTGGACTTTTGAATAGTTTTGAGATTAACTGTTCAATACAAACGTAACAACATATACTTGTTTAAATTCTTTTTATGTCTGAGTAAACATGACTAGTGGATTTTTCCACACAATTTTGTGTGAAACAAGAAGTGAACTTAATATACTACTCTTAGTTTTGTATGCACGGATAAAATTGTATTTTATATAAATAGATTATAAAGGTAGAGTAGAATTTAATATACCGCCTTTAGCTAGCTTTTGTTTTCACTGATACAATCATAAATAGATTTTGAAAATGAATTCAATTTAATATAAGGTTGTATTATGATGGCTCATTTTCAATCTCTCTTGATAATATAAGCAGTGGATGTTTCCATAATTTTACATGGAGCTAGATTTTAAAACAAAATTGGATTCAACGTAAAAGTCTTACTTTTATTACCATAATTCAATCATATGTATATCGAATACAATGCTTATTCTCCATAGATATAGCTCTTTCTTCCGTGATATATATTTGATATATAACTCTTTCTTTTATAACTATATATAATTGTAATTTTTATATATACACTACATTGTTATAATTTTAAAGCCATCACGATTCAATAATATATATAATTTTCTCATTTTCTTTGACTAATGTGATAATTAATAAGCCTATGGTACCTACTTTTTGAGCTATGTATCTTACACTAAATACATTAATATAGATAGATAATTTCATGTAACCCTTAGTATTGCCATGTAATCGTGTAAGGAATTTTCTTAATACTACTTCAGTATTATCTTGCATGGTAGTATCCAAATTTCCTTCCATCCAACTTCCTATGTATCCATTCTTTGGAATCGTCTCACTATCCAAATTTCCTTCCAATCCGACATATCCACGGATGGTGCCATTCTGCGCAGGCAGAGAGAGAGGAGGCCGGGGGGGGAGGGGGGGGTGCGCGGCAGAAGCTCAAGAATCGGCTGACTACCCGTCCTGTGACTAGAAACTAAAATGTTAGCTGAGACCTTATCTTATTTTTCTTTTGAAAAGTCCGATGCATTCTCTCTTTTTATCTCTCCTTTCCCTCCTGAATTAAGCCAACAAATTCCTTTATTATTTTCTTATGAACCACACAAATGCATCATCTCCCTTCAAATTCTTGTCTTTGTATTCATGTGAGATTTTGGCCATAATATTCTAGCTAGTACTATTTTTTTTTCTATTTCCGTGTATTCTACCACCTCCGTTTCAGACGTTTTGCAAAGTAAAACTTCTTTAAATTCTTCCAAGTTTATAGAGAAACATAGTGATATTTTTAGCACAAAGCAAATACATTATAAAAATATATTTAATGTTGTATTTAATGATAATTTTATGTTACAAAAATATTGCTATATTTTTTTATATTTTGACCCTCTCTTGATGATATAATAGATTCTAAAATGTAATTTAGAAGACTTGTATGGACATAGCTTCATTTGTATCCTTTATTGAAGCCAACAAAAAAACTTAATTATAAGTAAAAGATGTTAAATACAGTAAGAGAAAGTACAAGGATTGTAGATTCCATAAAAATTTTCATTAGTAGGACAACTTTCGAACACACAAACACACAGAAATGTCATTTCATAGAAATGCACACTGATTGGGTGGTGAAATTTATCAACTTAATGTATCATGCAGGCTAGGTTCCATCTTAAGTCTGCAGTGATAATGGCTATCTTCTTCTCGTTAACCACACCGGTTGGGATTGTGATCGGTATCGGCATCTCCTCCGCCTATAATGAGAATAGCCCCACCGCCCTGATCGTCGAAGGCATTCTCGATGCAGTGGCTGCTGGAATCCTCAACTACATGGCACTCGTTGACCTTCTAGCTGAAGATTTCATGAACCCTAGAGTGCGGAAGAGTGGAAGGTTGCAGCTCATCATCAGCATCTCGTTGCTGGTTGGGACAACTTTGATGTCCTTGCTTGGTATTTGGGCTTGAAATAAAACTTAAGAAGGAACACTTCTCACATATTTTTTCCAACTACTCCTTTTCTCAATTTGTTCTGGCACATTGTGAGTGTTTTTGTCGTTTTGATTGTTGACTACTTGATTGTAAAAAAAAACGTACAGAATAAATTCCGTGTGTTTTTTCTGTAAAGAAGTACAGGCCAGATTCATTATGAAACTATTGTTTTTAATATACTATCACATTGTTCAGAAGTTCAACAAACGAAATAAAGCTGCATATATAGGTGCCATTTCATTGTCCATTGTCTGGCTCAGAAAAGTTGGTGCGCTTTCTTAGTCGCAATAATTATTGAAACTGCAGGTTCTATTTCCGTTTTATAATCTTTGCTAGTAATTGACTTGTAGTTGACGCCATTTTTAATTTATGTTTACAAAAAAAGCCGAACAAATCAAAGTAATTTAATGATATTAATTCTTTCAACTTTCGATAATTATCACCCCAAACACACACTTAAAAGATAGGCACTACAAGAAAACTCGATATGACTTGACTGGGAGAAATTCCCCTTGCAGAGTTTCCCCTGTGTGTATTAAGTCACTGGCAGGGAATCATTCTCTGTCGGTTATCCCTGCCGGTAACCCGTCACCAAACATTTCCCAATCGACGCCTGACATGCATTTTTCATTTTTACATCATCCTACTCATGTCAGGTAATCCATGACAGCTTTTTATATTCCATGGCATTTTTTGGCCAAGCTCCTGTAGCAAGAGTATAACACACACTTAAAAGAGATTGTGACTAGCGGTAATGCCAAATCTCTAGTATCACTAAATTCTTATTAAAAATAATCGTCTCTAAACATCTGTCAAAGAGGCGGAGACCAGTGCTAAATCCTTCATCTCACTGAATTCTTATCATATATGCACGCATATACTTAGATTTTGAACCATGTAACCACATCTTTGGTGCTTCCCTGATGATAAATCTATTTAATTATAATATAAATTGCACTCATGAGACTATACTTGCGATATAGTCCAACAACTTAATAATTAAATATTTAAGTGCAACAACTTAATAAGTAAGTGTGTTATAGTACAAGAACTTTAGTATTTTGGGGCAACAACTTAGCTAATTATGTGATGTTTTGATTAACGAGTGCTATGTGATTTTTTTCACAATGTCAATATGCCATCACTTAGCAATCATACCAATCTACACAAATATATTAACAAAAAATTACTTTAAAAACTGAATGTGTATAAAAAGCTCTAAATAATTAAGTTGTTGAAATACTTCTTAAATTATTATACCAAATTTGCACCCAAGTTATTCTACCATACATTTATTTATTGAGTTATTGTATTAGATTGTACCTACCTTTCAAGTTTTTTTTATTAACATGCTCACTTATCAAGTTATTACATTAAATTATACCTATCTGCTAAGTTGATATACTAATTTACTATATTTTTTCAATAAATATAAATACCATTGTATATGCATTAACTATTATGTCGCATAACGTTGACTATATACATTAGCAACATTGCCACGATGTTGCCGTGTGCAACAGCAAGAATTAGATCAAGTACGGTGGCTTGCTGTAGAAACTTCATCTACTAAATCTAATCAGTGTAGTATACAGTACGTCCTTAACATCTCTTGAAGAGTCCAGATAGCTAGACAACTCCACTAGATTAGCAAATGTAATATAATCTAGGAGATGACCTAGCTCTGCATACTTCCGATCGATTAATGTCGACACTATAGCAACATCGTCAATTTTCAATCAGTACTATCATGGAGACGACTTCCTTAAACTACCAGTAGATTAGTGGCTAGTTAATTATTTTTAGAGAAGATCATAGTTTATCTATTAATTAATAATTCCAGTTCCGGTTTCGATCGTCTCTGGGAAGAGTAGTAGAAGTAGTTCTTTAATTTTCCGTTAGGTTTGAAGATCTATAATGCATGCTTTGATGAGAGTAATTAAGTGCAGCAAGCATTGAGCAGCAAGTACGCATTTCAATTCTTTTCTGCTTTGAAAACAGAGGAATCGACATGCGCATCTCATATTTGGTGGAAGAGATGTCATCCTCACCTGCAGCAGCGCGTACAAAATTGAATTTTGGTTTCGACCAAATTTCACGAAAAGGGACGAACCGGAGTAGGGCATGTTTCACATTTTCAGGCGTAGGCCCGGCGAAAACATTTTCAGGCGTACGTGTGGTGGCAAACCACTCAAAACATTGGAAACGCATCAAGGCCAGACTGTAATTGTTGCTCGCTAAATTAACTGAAATAGTTAATTTAATCTCAGTTGAGCGCGCGAACGCCCCAGCAAACAATTATTTCTCTTTTCTTTTTTTTAAAAAAAATTACATGCATCGGATCGGAGCATATAGTATTTACTGAAATGGCGAGTCCACGGGTACAAAAGGCCTAGAACGAAGAGCAGGAGCAGCTCGAGAATGTGCCAACCTGAACCTCCGCTGCAAAACACCGCGACATCTCACTGCGCGAGCTAGCTGAAGGTGAGCGATCGGCGATCGGCGATGGCGACGACGACGACCAAGGTGTTCGTCCTGTTTTTTCTGGTGGCGGCGTGCTACCTGCCGGCGCTCGCGGTGGCGGAGTGCGACTGCGCGACGGACACGGCGGGACGGGACAAGGCGCAGGCGCTGCGCCTCAAGGTCATCGCCATCTTCTGCATCCTCGCCGGGAGCGCCGTCGGGGCGGCGCTGCCTTCCCTGGGAGGCAGGTTCCAGGCGATCCAGCCGGAGACCGACGTCTTCCTTTCCGTCAAGGCCTTCGCCGGCGGCGTCATCCTCGCCACGGGCCTGGTGCACATCCTGCCCGCGGCCTTCGAGGTTCTCAGCTCTCCGTGCGTCGTGGGCGGCCCGTGGAAGAGCTTCCCGTTCGCCGGGATGGTCGCCATGGTCTCCGCCATCGGCACGCTCATCGTCGACACCGTCGCCACGGGGTACTCCTACCGGACGGACGCCAAGAGGAAGGCCGCAGCCGTCGCCGACGAGCCGACGACGACATCCACCGGAGACGACCTGGAGGCCTCCGACGAGCACAGCCACGGCCACGCCCACGGCATGTCCGTGATGTCCGTCGCCCCCGCCGGCGAAGAAGACCTCGTCCGCCACCGCGTCATCTCTCAGGTATGTAACTCCCGCCACGGCGCCATTCAAAAAACAGAGCTGAGAAGAAAACGCAACCAAAGAAAAATCAATCAAACTTGCTGTTCTTAAACGATTTCGCTTTCGCGTCTTGTTGGTGGAGGTGCTGGAGCTGGGAGTGGTGGTGCACTCGCTCATCATCGGGATGTCGCTGGGCGCCTCCGATTTCCCGAGCACGGTGCGCCCGCTCGTTCCGGCGCTGACGTTTCACCAGTTCTTCGAGGGCATCGGGCTCGGCGGATGCATCGTTCAGGTGATTGGCCACACATTACTTTGCAGTCACAATTGTAAATTTCAAACTTTTTTTCACAAAAGAGAAATTTTCAACTAGTGTTCGTACCAATCAAAATAACTTTAATTTTCATCCAACATATATTACCAATATAAATGTAAAAAAATTAAATACTCTCTATATTATCAAATCTAATGTAATTGTCTTTATTTTATTTAATTTTAATATATGTGTTTTCTATGTAAAAATAAAATTATTTTTAGAATGGAGAACTCGTCTGAAGATACTGATTTCAACAAGATGACAACTGATGTCTACTCACGGTCACGTCTCTGTTTCCTCGTTTTCTATCCCTTTCGTTTGACGAACCAAAAAGTTAGAAAAAGACGTTAAGATTCTGCAAATTTACAGATGGGCCTGTAGTACTTTAAGGGCCCGATGGTAAAAAAATAGTCTCAAATCGCATCCTAGTTCACTGGGCCTCCACTAATTAATCTCAATTAACCCTAGTATAATTAACCTCTTCGTTCTTGTCCCTCATAGGCCAAGTTCCGGGTCAGGTCAGTGGTGACGATGGCGCTCTTCTTCTCCCTCACGACGCCGGCCGGCATCGCCGTCGGGATCGCGATATCCTCCGTATACGACGCGAACAGCCCGACGGCGCTGGTCGTGCAGGGGCTCCTCGAGTCAGCGGCGGCTGGGATACTCGTCTACATGGCGCTCGTCGACATCCTCGCCGAGGACTTCATGAAGACCAAGGTGCAGAGCAGGGGACGCCTGCAGCTCGCCATGAATGTCTCGTTGCTGCTCGGCGCCGGGCTCATGTCCATGATCGCCATCTGGGCATGAGCAACCTTCCCGGCCAGCTGTCAGCACCGTGCGTTTGTTCGGCAGAAACGACAGGTTTTGTTCTAGGCGTTTGATGATCACTCTCGCGAAGACCTGAGAATTCTTTTAAGGATTCCAAAGAGAGCTGGAGCCTGGAGAGGTGTCCCGTCTCCCGTGTGCGAACCATGTTCCTCTGAGTTGACTGACTCCTCGTCGTCGACGTCGTCGCCGCTCTCCTGCTGCGACTGTAGACTTGTAGAGTTTGTGCACTTGCGCATACCACTGTCCTTCATCTCGGAGGACAATAATGCCAATGCTGCGCAGAATTCTGGTCGCGCTGTTATGTACGGAGTAAGACAACGCTCGTGAATGAGTGTACTCCATATCTGCAAGGCTCTATCTATCTGACTAACTGAAGGTCGTCACGAGTTACAGTGTTAGTCCTTGTTTTTTTTTTCAGGGGGAAAAAACATTGTTAAGCCTGACGCTAGTTGCCCATGTGTTCTGAAACTTTCTTCAGTCATTGGAGAAAAATTACTGCATTAAATTATCGAGAACCTACGTAAAGCACCGGAAAAAGAACCCATAGCTCTTCATGAAGGTCGATATTTCCAAAGCCTTCGATACTGAAAGCTAACCTTACTTGATAGAGGTACTGCGCAAACTTGGTTTTGGCGCCAGATGGCGAATTTGGATCTCATCTCTCCTGGCTACGTCGTCTTCCCGCGTACTTCTGAACGGGGTGCCGGGAGAGAGAATTCAGCATGCACGGGGCCTCCGTCAGGGGATCCGTTATCACCAATACTCTTTTATTTTGGCTATGGAACCACTACACCGGCTGCTGGAAGCAGCGGAGGAAGCCGGAATCCTAACCCCGCTGGGCGAGCAAGCAGGAAGATTCAAGTGCTCCTTATATGCTGATGACGTAGCGTTGTTTGTAAAACCCACATCGCAAGACCTCGAAGCACCAAAGGGCCTACTACATGTCTTTGCACAAGCGCGTGGCCCGCACGCAAGTGTACATAAAACAGAACTATACCCGATTGCATGATCTGCCAGTGTTTTCCTGGTGACCAGAGTTCCTTTCCATGTCGATATCTCGGGTTACCGTTGCATACTCGCAAACATGGAAGAGTCGATCTCCGACCTTTGATCGACAAGGTTGGAGTGAGAATTCCGAGATGGAAGGTCAGGTTCTTCACTTCGTCGCGCAGAGAAACCCTAGTAAAATCGGTCCTAACTTCCCTTCCTACATACCATCTAGTGGCACTGCCCGAACAAAAATGGGTGTTTAAGAAGATTGATCGGTTTCGGAGAGCTTTCCTTTCGAAGAGAGAAGACCCAGAACACGTCAATGGCGGGAATGTCTAGCCAATCGGCATACGGTCTGCGGACCAAAAAACCTGGGGGGAATTGGGATCCTAGACCTAACAAAATTTGCGAGGGCTTTGCGGATCCATTTGGCTAAAATGGAAAGATGACACGAGAGCATGGGAAAATTGCCACCTCTTGTAATGAGATGGACTATGCCTTATTTCGGGCTAGCACAACCATTTCTTTGGGAGAAGGAGACCGGACATGTTTTTGGCTTGATCTGTGGCTGGATGGCACTAAAGCAGATAGCCCTTGCTTTGTTTAAGCTGGCGAAACGCAAGCAAAGGAATGTCAAAACAGAAATGCATAACAATACGTGGCTTGCGATGCTACGAACGATTTCCACTGTGGAGGAGATTAATGAATTGATAACCTTGGGAAGCATGCTTCAACAAATGACCCTAACAGAGGGCCAAAAGGATGACGTCTCATGGAAATGGACAAGCAATGGTGTCTATTCTGCTAGAAGTGCCTACACATGCCAATTCTCCGGAAGCTATGCAAGCACCAATTTCAAATCCATCTGGACGGCGCCATCAGAGCCTAAGCATCGCTGCATTGGCTGGTTACTACTACATCAAAAAGTGCTTACGGCTGACGATTTGCTACGCCGACGGTGGCCTTGCAATTGGATTTGTAGACTCTGCAAGTTGGCCTTTGAATCGTAACACATCTGGCCAAGGATTGTCCCTATACCAATAGAGTTTGGGACTTTGTGTGCGTTTGGAAGAACTTCCACAACGCACCACCGCAGCAGCTAGAGGGACTCGCGGACTGGTGGTCTAAACTGAACAAGTTGTCCCGAAATCAGTAAGAAAGGAAGTTCTAGGAACGCTACTCACTTGTTGGTGGAATGTGTGGCTAGAGAGGAATAGAAGAGTTTTCAGGCAAATGCAACAATCGGAATTACAAACGGCGATGCAGGTGGTGCAAGACATCTCTCAGCGAGACCTGGCTTTGCTATGTTAAAAGGGGTTTCCCTGGCTGCAAGTCGAACCCTTTGATTTACGTGTAATAGCCTCCTTTAGTTTTTCGTTTGTCCTCCCTAAGCTTCGGGTTCCGGTTTGGAAGCTTTCTTCCCCTTTTTTTTAGGTAATCTGTACTCTGTTTTACTCCGTGTTTAATTTATCCGGCAGACCTCCTGCCGTCGTTTCCTCAAAAAAAAAAACGTATCGCACTCTTATTACATCTAAACATGGAGTAGTCCCTTAAAAAGATATTTCATATATGTCTTTTAACTCTCCAACATGCCCCGTATATCCTAATACTACTCTTCGACATCTTATAACTACTCATCAGCCATCATGCAATACTATCTTTTCTATAGCAAAAATGGTGGAGGTGAAAGCTCCCTGTATTTAGAGCTAAAATATATAAGGGCTCTTTAAATTTATAGAGTAGGATTGGGAGTGGGTTAGAGAGTTCTTTTAAAAAAATTCTACTCCCACTATCATAAGTATTCCAAACATTTAAAATTTGTTAATAAATATATATTTTAAAATTTATTCTCATCTTATCCTTAACCACTCTCAATCCCTATCCATTCCATTCCTCACATGGCACTTTTACCATACAATTTACTAGCAATATACATAGGTAGCATAAATGATCCAATGGTTTAAATTGATTTACCCACACACTTAAATAATGTGATGCAGTGATCCAGCACCAGCTTACAACAGCACTTGACAAGGGCATATTGAAGGAAAACGGCGCAAACCACTTCTTACGAGATGGTGATACCGGTACTAGTCCTATGATATAGTGCTGGTACCTATAAAATTAGTTGTAAATCACTGTAATTCTTAACTTAAATAGAGAACTTATTTAGCTTAACTTAATTGTAGCAAAGGAAAACCCATCAATGCAACCGATAACATAGGAGTAGCAACAATTACAACAGCAGAACCAACAGACTAACTCCTAACACCACAGGCAACGACTAAGAATCAGGACAAAACTCTAATCTTCACTTCACATCAATTCTATCTTCTGGATGGAAGAACTATATATAGAGAGAGCAAGGGTGAGCACTTACGTACTTAACAAGCTAGAAGAACTTAGATGTTTATTGTAAGCTTCATGGTAGGTTAGTTATTTTGCAGCCAATTTTGTTTTAAAGTTTTGAAACATCTATGTGTGTGCTTTTCTACAACTGGAGCGAGACAATGTCTTAGCTCGATCGGAGTGAGAAGTGACAATTGATTTCCAATTTCGTACAACTCCCAAAGTACGCTTCAAATCTAGCTTCCCAAGCCAAACCATTTCTCTAGACTCCTAGAGTCCCGCTGTCTCCTTAATAGCCACTTACTTTCCCAAGCATCGGGTTTCCAATCCACAACATCTTTTCACAAAGTATAGTAAAACCAAAACTACGTTAAAAAATCACCTCACATCCATCCATAATTATGGGCATGATTGTTCTAATAGTTAGTTAATCAATATAGAGATGTACACTTTATCCACATGACACTAACCCGGGTCAGCCAGCTTATGCAAAACAACCACGCTAGTGACTTTGATGCTTTCGTGACAAGGCATTTCAAAATCTAACATAGGGTTACCTCATGCCAACTGGAGGGGTTCTTGTACCAATGACAGGTTAGGTCCTAGACCAGGTTGTGCTAGGAATCCCGAGAGCTCTCCTCGACACCACCCCAGTAAACCACATCCATTGGCATTTAAGACTTCCCTAGCCTAGCTAGTTACTCAGCCAATGATGTTCCATTTCATCATGTGGTTGTACTTATTATATGCTCAATGTAATTCCAAAGGAATGTGTCCTTAGGAGCCACCACACAGGAATCCCACCCAGGAATGGCCTTGTGTTGCAAGTTTTTCACATAAACTCATTTTCTTTCACAATGCTCTAACCCAGGTGTCAAATTTTCCAAATTTTTTGTAAACCAAGTTTTACCCAAAATGTTCTCTAATGTTAAGTTTGAGGGTAACCATCGGCTCTCGAATAGGGATGCACAAATACTAAGACACAACAAAGGTGCTTACAAGAGAACATGATATATAAATTTTTAAGAAAAGGTCAAATGTAGCAAGGTTGGGTAGGCCCACCGTTCTGTCTTGTAAATAGGGTCAAACATTTACAAGTGCACGCCTATTGATGCATAATTAATTTTGCAAACAACATACTTAAGTTCAAATATGGCTCAATATGATCAAAGATGACTTGCTTTGCTCAAGGGATTCATGAAACTTCTTGAAATCTATTCTCGAATGAAACTCCATCAGCGTGACTATATGCAAATAATCAAAAACCTACACAAGGACCAAGAAAAAGACCCTACTAAGGACTACTAATAGTGCCATTATATTGATTGCAATTTTAGAGAATCACTACAAGTGTAATGAGTTCAATCAAAACTACGAATCAAGAGGTACGAATTTCTAAAGATTAATTGATTTTCTAGAACAAAGGAAAATACTTTTAAAATTGGAAAAGAAATGTTCCAATGGAATATTCCTTTTAGGTTGATAGGTTAGGCCTAATGAGAGAGAGAGAGATTGAGGCCTATGTGTCTATGGTACATGATGGTCTAGGTCCATCGAGGATGGAGTAGGGTGGACTTTAGTCTAATGAGCCGACGGAATGAAACTTGGCCCAATAGGCTGTTGCATGAACGAGTCCAAGGGGAGGACGACACGGCCTAGAGATGAAGACAAGACCCACATGGCTACACACAGGTGAGGTCGAGAGAGTGGTGACACATGCCGTATGCGGCTTGGAGGCCCATGAGGTTGAGGTGCAAAAGGCCTAATGAAATAGTAGGCTAGTGGGCTTAGTCCATGGAGCAACGGAAAGAAAGGCAGATGGACTCAACCCATACTCTATAGACTGAGGAAACATGGCCCGCTATTAGTGACATGGAGCTCATGAATGTGCGTTGATATGGAAAAGAAAAGGTGGTGGATCGAGGGGTTCATGGGAGTGGACTGAACGTGAACTAGGTCGAGCTGGTCCACACTAATGTGTGGGGTGAACCGGGTGTAAAAAGTGAACAAGAGGGAGAAAAAGAGAGTGGTGGCTAGGTGGAGGAGGCTATCTAGAGTGCTGGCTAGGTGGAGGAGGCTATCTAGGCACATGCAGGACTAGGTCAACCAAAGCTAGCATCCATGTGGACAACCATGCTAGAAAAAGAGAGAGAGAGGGAGGGGAGGTCAGTCTGAGATCAAATGACTAAGGGCGAGTGACGAGTGCTAGCAAGCAGAGGTGACTTGTTGTGAGAAAACCACGTTGGTGGCTAGAGGAGGGAAAGACAAACAAGGTGAACATTGCAGATTGGGTTGCCAATGATAGAGGACGACCATCAGTGGCGGGGCATCTCGTTGGCTTGCCAAAGTGGCCACGCAAGATTAAGGCCAAGGGCACTTGTTTCCTAGCTAGGCCACATCAGTGTGCCAATGCGATGTGTCCACAAGAGGGCAAGAAAGCGATGGTTACTGGCATCGGAGTCCATGGTGGCACAACTAAGTGACATGGATGACAACACAGTGAGTGGTAACAAGAAGAGTCCGATGGCCAAGAGGGTGCTCCAAGAGGCTAATTAGGGATTCCCAGAGTGATATCATGCAAAGAATCAAGAAAAGAACGATAAAAGATAGCACACAGTTACACATGGCAATGGCCAAAACACAGCACGATTGACAAAAGAAGGGTGTAGGGGCGAGAAAGAGATCAAGGGTGCCTCCTAGAAAATATAGGTGCTAAGTAGAAGGGGAGCTCACTGTGGAATTGAACAAGGTTAGCGAAAGTGGCCCAATGGTGAGAAGAGGATGCCAGTAGCAGGGACAATTGGGCTTTGAGGAGGCAGCAACCTAGGGCTAGCATGGCACCAGGAACATGGTGGCGTGGCGACGCGGATGGAAAGGCTTTGTCATGGTGAGGCAGTCATGACTAGCATCTAGCCAAGGAAGAAGAAAGATGTGGTGGAAAGGGACAAAGGGTGTTTTATCCATGGATGGTTTTGAGGCTGAGGTAGAGGGACTCAAAGTCGATTGAGTATGGCAATCATGGCAACGGGCTTGGCTCGACGGGAGAGACAATGTGATGGCTAGGCTATTAGTGTCCTATATATAGGATACCTATAATATGTACTTACCTCAGCGATACCACCCCATACTAAGCCCTATATGGAAATAAACTCATACATATGGATAAAGTTTGAAGTAAATAAGGATGGAGTCCCATATAAGAAAAGAAATATATAGTCCTATCTAGACCTGACGAGGACTACTCAAATCATATTCATGTATTCTTCCTAGTTTTACTTGGACAAGGAGGCACCCAAGTATAGAAATGCCTAGCCCTAGGATAGGAGAAGAAGAAGCCAGGACAAGCCATGACAAGCTATGAGAGATATAAATAATACAAGCCACCTCCAATCTCATCAAGTCTATACCTAAGAAAGCCAACAATAGCTAGCTACCAACTACCATGCTCGAATTTTACACCATTATACTGACCAATAGGAGTAAGGATATTACCCACCATCAGAAGGCCCAAACCTATATAAAAATCACTATTTCGCTTGCTCTCTTTATAGCTTTGTTTGTATGCTTATATCAGTTGATCCCTATGTTCTCAAAATACACTGTATAGGTATAGATTATATGATTAAGGTATAATCCATCAACAGTGGCGCACCAGGTAGAGAGCAATAGTATTCACAGGATTCCCCAAGACATGGTATCCATGGGTGGATTTTTTAACATGAGATACTTTGACAACTTTAGATCAGTGAGATACAACCCAACTAGAGTGTGTTTCTCTCTAGATCAAAATCATCGCCACCCTAATCTTCAATAGGTTAATTTACTAGGATAGACATTAGTTCAAGACATTGTTGTCATAGAAAATAACAGTTCAACATTGTCAATCAGGAGTCCTCGGCCCGGACTGACCAATCCCAAATCGATGACCACCACCAAAAATCATATCGGTTTGGAATCGATCGATCGTGAGGATGCGCTCGGATAAAACGATTATTCTACAACAACGATATTAGCGGACTCTACCATGTTAGTGCAACCTACTACAATGGGAGTTGATGAGCGGTTCAAACATCTTGTTGCTCGTCAAGACTCCTCAAGTACATGGTGCTCCTGACAACGTGCACACACTGATCAAGTAACTAGTACAAAGAAGAAATTGGTATAATCATTATCTATTGGTGTCCCTTCTCTACATGTACACAAATGTGTATCACAAGACTTGGTTGCATCATCTTTACTGGCAAAAGTTTAATATTGTTGACACGAGACCTCGACCCGAGCCGACCACTCCTGAACTGACATCTACTACTAAAAAATCGATTGGATCAACAACTACAAGGTTACGTCCGACTAAACTAATGTTTTATAACAACGATACGGGTTAGCTAGCACCAAGTCATCAAACTAATGATATTGGTGGGCTTCACAATCAACGGGTTCGATGTTCTAGTTTTTTACTTTTCTAGATTAATTTCTCATATGGATCTACTGTATGTTTTATATTTATGGTACATGTTTTAGAAATCTTAAAGCCGTTGTTACATTAATCTACACTAGCATGCCAAGACACTGAATTTAGGTATCACATCGAATTCTCGTGTAGATAATAGACTGATATTGAATACCTTAAACCCTATAATGGTTTCGGTCAAATCACTTCTGAATTAATATTCCATATAGAAAGATTCAATTTCAAGAGACCATCATCTATGACTACACCGCTTTAGATGGTCTTTGGCGAGGTTCTTCCGATCACCGCCAAGTTGAGCATGCGGCTGGACGACTACGGGGACACCACACACACATCAACTCCTACTATGTCCCTGAATACGTGGGTCCGATAATTGCTAGACAACCAAGTACACATCGCATGGGACTCGACCGAGCACATGTGTCCCTGATAGAAGCATATGTGTTGCCATGTCCTACCAGGCGCGAACACCTATACATATGTACTTACCTTGGCGGGACCACCATATACCAAGTTCTATATGGAAATAAACTCATACATATGGATAAAGTTTAGAGTAGATAAAGAAGGAGTCCCAAATAAAGAAAGAAATATAGAGTCCTATCTAGGCCTGACCAGAACTACTTAGATCGTACTCGTACTTGACTCTCTAGTTCTACTTAAATAAGTGGACATAAATACAAGACCCTAGAAGGGGACAAGAAGAAGCCAAGACAAGCCATGAGAGAGAGATATTACATGCCACTTCCAATCTTGTTGAGTCATCAACCATTATCTCTGAGCTTTACACCGATATATTGACATACTAGATTAGTTTTTTCTCCCCATATATTTTACTCGAGAGATTGATATATAATGGAAACATTGGCTTTGGTAGGCTCTGGCCAATAGGATTAGGGCTATTACCCGTCATTAGGGGCCCAAACATATATAAAAATCCCTTTCTCGTTTTCTCTGTTTAAAGTTTTATTTACATCCTTACATCAATTGATCCCTATTTCCTTAAAATATACTGTATAGATACAGATTTTATGATTGGGATATAATCCATTGACACAAGCGACAGTGGCTAGAGAGGAGGAAGAAGGCGGCAAGGCTTCACCGCTAGGGACATGAAGCAAGACGAGGAGAAAGGGCCTCCCTTATGTCATGACGTCGATGTCATGTGGGTCTTTTGGCTGAGCATTTGGTGTGCGAGAGAAAACAGGATAGGGGAGAAAGATGACCGGTCAAGCATAGCTTGGGTGAGTGCGTGCGGGCGCTACATGGTGGACAGGTCGTGGACAGAGGAGGAGGAGGAGGAGCAGGCTGAGTTGTAGTGTCAACCCATGAGAGAGGGATGGAGGAGCCAATGCAGCTAGGTTAGATTGAAGCAATAGAAGGAGAAGGGGACTTGGGCAGCTACAGTCGTTGGGCCTACTAAAGACAACGACCCAAGCAAGAAGAAGAGGATGAAGGGCATAGAAGTTGGCCTAGCCAAGGCAATGCCGGCCTAGACAAGAGGAGAGAAGGATAAGAGAGGAAGAGGGGGCCGTTGGGCTAGGTTGCCAAAGGAGGATGGGAGATGGCGGCCCAAATGAAGAGAATACTTTTGATTTATTTCCAGGAACTGAATTTGGAGGATTTGAATTTAAAGATTGGATTCATAGTTAATATTTGAGATAAGATAAATAAGGAAGGAAAACAAGATGGGGTTTTGATATTTTTAGAATAAACTTGTATTTGGAATGAGGGAGTTTCTAGGAATTTAAAGAGATGAGTTGAATAGAGATATGGATTTCAAATTCAAGATTTGAAATCATGGGATCTTTGCATGGAGAAATTAGAGGTGAATTCAGCGTCAACTCAAATCTTTGGAAGTACTATTGTTAAAGAGATGAGTTGAATAGAGATATGGATTTCAAGTTCAAGATTTGAAATCATGGGATCTTTGCATGGAGAAATTAGAGGTGAATTCATCGTCAACTCAAATCTTTGGAAGTACTATTGAACTATTTGAGGGAAATTGCCAATAGGGATTTGGGAGAGAAATTCGAATACGAAAATTCGAACCCCGAGATTATTTTAGATTGGAAATTTTGAGAAGTCAATTTTGACAACAAGGAAAGGGAACAAAAGGAGGGATTTGAACTAAGATTTAGAGCACAACTTAGACTCAACATTCAAACAACGAAATTTCCGCTGATAGGATTTTCACTAAATTAGTTTTTAACGCCACGTGAAAAATGGTGCGGTGCGGCAAGCGAGCACTAGCTGCAAAAGTGCAAGCCAGCGTGACAAGCCCATTGACATATGTCTGTCAGATCCTTCAGATCGAAGGCCGTTCAGTAAACTGAAATGGGCCTCACGTGCTCGTGGTTCATGAAAATTTGGGCCAGCAAGGGCCAGTATTCTAGAACTGTTTACTGCCCAATTATCCTATGTCAAAACTTAATTTCCTTTGGATGAAGGTCCAATTGGTGGGCACCTAAATCTAGGAATTTTTGTAACGGTCCATCTGGTAATGTAAAGAAATCTCAAAACGTAAAATTGACGGGTCAAGCTCAGAAAATTCACAAACAAGCACACCTGACATTGATGTAGTCAGTGGACTATAGGTCTATAGCTATGATCTTTTAACCAAACAGATTGGACTTGTCACCGGTTGTTTTGTAAGAATAAAAGCTGTTTATGTTCTTAACTCCTAGTATCAGGGCTCATTTGATTTATAGAATTCTCAAAACGCAAGAACGTATGGATGAAATGTCATGCATGCATCATACATACCATAAGATTTCAAAATAGTGGAATGTTAAAGCAATTGTCGTTGGAAACACAAAACTCAAAACGAGAGAAAATAAAACAGAACAGTTCAATTTGGAGAAAGTCATGAGAGAGAGAGATAAAAGAGAGATCTAGCACCTGCTCCTGTCGCAATTTCTCGATTTCAAAATGTTGTAAAGCCTGGGGTAGAAAAAAAGGGGGAAATGCTATGGTTACAGGATGAAATTTCATCTTCGAATAAACCTCGTAATCGTAAGAAAGTTGGTTTTTTAGCACTGGGCCTAGCAAAAGAGAAATCGCCATATACTAGGCCCTCCAATTTCTTAAGGGGTTTATCTAAAAGATTCGCGATATAACTAGGAAGACCTTTCAAATACCACACATGAGTCACGGGACATGCGAGTTTGATGTATCCCATTTGATATCTTCGTATCTGAGAATCAACAAATTCTACTCCGCATTTTTGGCAAAATCTTTCGTCTTCGTTTTCAGCTCCGCTCGCTCGAGAATTTCCACAAGCACAAATTCTGCTTTTTATGGGTCCAAAGATTCTTTCGCAAAACAATCCATCTTTTTCTGGTTTATCCATTTTATAATGAAAAGTGGAGGGCCTTGTGACTTCGCCAACGACTTCCCCATTAGGTAGTATTTTGTTAGCCCAAGCCTTTATTTGTTGAGGGGAAACGAGTCCAATTTGAAGTTGTTGATGTTTATATTGGTCAATCATAAAATAGAAATAAGAAAAGAATTTATATTTATTCCAATCAAACTTCTATTAACATAGAAGTTCTTCTGAGATACAAGGAAATGGTTCAGTTCTAGAGCCAAAGATCGTAGTTCTCGAACGAGCACTCGAAAAGATTCGAGTGCATTGGACTTCATGGTTGAGTTAGGGAAGAGTGATCTATCAGTTCTCTTTAGTAGTAGGAGAGGGATACTAGAGATGTAGATATATCTACTTCATTCATTTTGAAAACAAGATCATCTTTATTTTCTCTTTTTTTTAAAAATAAGTTTATTTTTAAATATTTGTTACATCGAAGTTTATAAAATTAAAAGATAACTGCATTAAAATTAAATAAAGTGATAATCAATTATATTGTAAATTAATAAAGTGGAGGATATTCTCTTTTGATAAAAAATAAAGTTAATTTGAGGCGGAGATAGTCGCTCAACACAACACTAATCTCAAATGCAACCTTGTGTTTTCTCCAAAAGAATGTGTAGTGTGCCTGAAGGATCGCTCGAAGAAGCAGTGAAAAAAAAAAGGTAAGACGGAGAGAAAACACACCGGCCGCCGCCCGGTAGCTGTTACTGTCCTGCATTCTCTGAACGTAATAGCCGCGGAGGCCACTTGCGGTTGCGGGAGGGGCGGGGGCGCAAGTAACAAGATACGAGCGACCCACCCCACCAACCCACGTCTCGATCAGCGCCCGCGTCGTACTATGCCCACGCCGTAACCGCAGGCAGGCAACAACGTCGTACAGGGCCAAGTTGGGGAAAGCGCCGAGGAAAGGCGCCGTACGCTACGCAGGGCGCGCACGCGCGCTCGGGCCACGAGGGAGATCCGGCCCAGATCATCTGCATGCAGCCGCGCTCGCGTCGGGCGGTCGCACGCGGCAGGGCAAGCGGGATCGATCGGGAGATTCTCTCGGATGCGGGGACACCGACAGAACTGAAGGGAAGCCGCGCGCTCCGCTGGCGCCGGGTTGGAACTTCGGAAGGCGTCGCGCGGCGCGGCGGGGCAGTCCGGCCGGGCTCCATCCAGCAGTCCACGCACGCTGTAACCGTGATTGACTAACCTCAAAAATATTGGGAAGAGCCGGATAGCAAGCCCGTATAGATAAATATATTTATATCATAATGTATACGAACAGCAATATAAGTAGCATCATGTTTACTAATTCTATCACACGCCACGACTACGACGCCAGGCTTGTCACGGGCTCACGGCTCACGACAAAACGTAGCTAGCAGCCGGCTGACACGTTCACATCAGGTTTCGGATCACCAGGAGCAGCGCTGGACGGGGGCACGACGCATGCTTTTAAGATCCACCCAAACAGCGAAACAAACTACTCGGATATGTGGGATTATGGACCGTCTGATATACTATTGTGTTTGATCAACGTGCAACAGCTATATAAGTGGTGTGCAAGTGATTTTAAAAAACTTTTAAAAAAACAGCATTGATACAGTATATATACATCACTCTACAAAATTTAAGTGTAATTTATCATTATTTTTCTCAATGTTTGGAGTTTGGAGCTTTTCGATATAAATAGTGCAGTTCTGTAGCCCAATTTATTTTAAGATTTATTCATAATCAAAGTTCTCATCTGCCTTGCGTTATGCAACTGGAGGGGCCTAGGCCGTGTTTCTTTTTCCTCACAATCCTGTTTATATAGTGTGATTTTCAAACGACAGATTCTTAGAGCATGAATATACAAATGGTTTAGATGACTGCTATCTACTCCGTATATAATATTTACAATTTGTACAATATGCTATCTGTTGTCCGTAATAGAATTTCCTAATTAATGATAAGACTCTATAGATGCTATACATAATGATTAATGATTAGGTATTATAGTATTTATTATATCATTATTAATCAACAGCCGGCATTCGTCTCTCTCCTCTCTCTTTATTCTACATCATAAAAAAAATTCTACTTGACATTACACAATTATTCAATTATTCATGCCCTTAAAACTTGATTGTAGATTGGATTTTGATAAATATGAAATGTATAGTTTATATAACATTTCTAGTGGTGATTTTATACCATCGTCACTCAAAAATACACAAATGAACTTATATCCTACTTTTGGATTTTAGTAGAAAAAAATAGTTTTTGATTTTGAGAATATGCTTCAGAATCAAGCTGTTCGTTTTTACTATTACTTAATGAGATGTTTTACAATGATATTTATTGGAGTAGAATCAATCTGATTATTTCTATCATATCTATTTATACTACCATTTCTACTGGTAGTAGAATATATTTTTATTGGTATTAAACTTATAAATCAATGGTTGAAATTATTTTTACTTATGATAATACTGATACAGTACAACTATCAATAAAGACCATAGTAGTAAAAGTACTCTTAATTATAGGGTAGAATCCATAATCAAAAGAAAAGGACATGGCTTTAAAAGAACTTATGCGTGTGGAAAATATTGACATATCTCGTCCGTCTTTACCCATCAAATTGGTGAATGCAACATTTTGCCTTTCCCACGGACAAGCGAAGCAGTTAAAATTTGAAACTTCAACTGAAAGAAAGAAGCTGGCGCATATCGAAAGCAGCCGTTTTTTTAAGAAGCCGGCGCATCTCGAAAGCAGCCGTTTTTTTTTTCATTCCTTTTGAAAACACCGAACCGAGTCGAATGCTCTCCTTGCAATCGATAGACCGATCGCTTTGCCGTCGTCAAATCCTCCGGAAAGGCGATGGGATCCTTCAGCGTTTAGAGCCCAAGCGCGCAAGCGGCGACGAAGAGGTCGATAGAATGAACCAGCAGTTGGCCCCCACCGCCCCCCCCCCCCCCCCCAAAAAAAAAAAAAGAAAAGGATTAGCACGTCGGGGAAGCTTCTCGCCCCCTGTGCAAAGCAAGCAAAGCACGGCGCTCAACTTGCATGGCAACCTGCATGTTCGATCGGGGGGAATCCAGAGCAAAACTGAACCAGTGTCCCGTACATATAACTATCTCACAGTTAAATTTCATACTCTCACCGTCAAACGATACTACGTTGAATAATAATAATAATAATAATTACAACACTTATCTAACACAAAGATTTTATGTTTCCTATTTATAGTAATTGTAGCGCAAAAGTGCATGTGTGATAGACAAATTTTGAAAATGCCCAACAATAGCTATTTGCATAAAATTATGACGTGTAATCACAATAGCCAGTAAAAATAGGAAAATAATTGTTCGCAAATGCTTCATTTAAAATTTCAAATGATAATTGAGAAATGGTTGCAAATAAAACTTATCTTTGAAGTACTCATTATTATAATATTGTGATGGAGCCGGTTATTTTGAATTAAACTTCAATCCACCTATTTCGAATTAAAAAGGGTTATTACTCACTTATATTGTTTCTTTCCCTCAATTCTATCAAATTGCCACTAATTTATCAATTGCTCCACATTTGAATCATAAAATTGGAAATGAATATCCTAACCTTATGATTTTAGGTGAAAAGCCATTACATTGAATCAAGGGACAAAACAAAGTGATTAAACTAAAGAAGACAAATAACAAACTACCACGTCCTTTAGGCCACAACTCTACATCTTAAAAAAACAACACAACTACTCGTATGCTCACTTATGTAGGTTCTCGGCTTGTTGTCTGTCACGGGGTGATTTATTTGGCTTCGGTGTGTCATATTGGTTTAGCTAGAGATGTCTTATGTATGTCAATGAGAACTATACCACAGAAAAATAAAAATTTTACTGGTGTCCTGTGCACCAGGCTCTACGTACGTAGATTCGCCCCTGTGTGCGTTGCCGCAAGCTCATCTAACTTAAGCAAGAAACAAGAGGAGAAGAAGAGGATAGTAACAAAGCATGGAAGCAAATAAATCAAATCCAGCGAACGGTCGACTTGCTCTAGCCTCTAGCTAGCTCTCTCCGGTGTGGCGGTGTAGCGTGCTTGACCGCGGGAACGAGCAAAGATATGGCGGGAAAATTCCAGTTGAACAACTTGGCCAAGTGCCCCAAATATATATAGTTATATTCTAATACTACTACTGTTTTTCTCTCCATATGTCGCAAGCTTTCAGTTTGTTAATGCCAAGTGGTCCTTATAAAAGATTGTGGGGGGGGGGGGGGGGGGGGTGCGCAAACTGAACTAATGTGCACAACCATACTGCCAGTTGCAGATTTTTAACATCACGGTACAAGGCTAGCTAGCATGACGTCGTACAATTTCGTCAGGCATGTGTACCATTTTCTTTGACAACTAGTACCAGGCTCGATCTGTGAGCTGTGAATATCTTAATTTCGCCGTATCAGCTAGCATTGATGCAGTGAAACACCAGTAGTTGAGCTTGTCATCACTACTAGTACTAGCTATACCCAGGAGGCAATACGGAAATTAAACTAAGAGTCACAATGGTGACTATGTACGCGGCTTGGCTCCATGTTTGCATTGCCTGCCGCCATGGCTGGCATCAGAGCAAGCTCCAACCTTCGATGCTATATAGAGGTTGCATGCACAGTGCAAAGACATTCTCGAGCGGAAAGAATCCTAAGCGGAATGCATGCACGCACGTCTCCTAGCTGATCGCTATCAAGTTCAGTTCTTTCGCCCAGTCGATGGATCATGGATGATGGATGGATGAAGCATCGTTCCACTTTACTTTCACTGCCAATTGGCCATGAACATTATGACAGTGTAGCTTTACATTTTTATGGCCATGGCCACGACCACGACCATGCCCTTGCTTTCTTTCTCTCTAGCTGTTTGTTTTCAACACCAATGTGCAAGTGAGCAGATTGGAGTATTTTGTTAGTAGTGAGGTTCGCATCGAGATCTGCATATGTGTAGTTGAGCTTAGGGGAAGAAGTGACCAGCATTGCACGGATGGCACCTGAGATCTCTCAATAAAATGTCTGAAACTCTCAGTCTTAGGGGAAGAAGTGTATATACATACACAAAGTCAGACGATTAAGATAATAGATCGCGACAGGGAGGCATACATACATATACAGTTGGATTATTTGTCTTTTATGTATATTTCAGAACAGCAACTGAGCCTGAAAACCATGAGGTCTGAAATTCTGAATTCTGATTTGTATTGGATTATGTGTTGCAGAGCTGATATATGGTACTCCAAACTACCATGATTAACATGACAATGGACCATATTAGTTTGATCTTTAATTAACATACCATTCATGCATGATTCAGTGGTGAGTAGCAAACGTATAACAAAGATTAGATACTTCAACTACAGCCAGATCACGATTAACTATCATGCACCCTCACTAATCCAACATAAACAAGTGTCGACGAAAATGTTTGGTCACTACCCCCTGCAATTATCCACACCTCCATGGGCATTCCTTTTGTACAACTTTTCCTAATTAAGTCCACTAAATTAAACCACCTACTCTTCTCTCAAGTTTCAGCAAATTTGGATGCAGGAAATTGGCATTTCAAGAAAGATCTGGCTGTAATTAACTCTGGTCAAGTAATTTAATTATCTAGGCCAAGAGATAGAGATAGATATCAGGAGTTGTACTACATGTGTATGAACAATAGTTAATATCAGGCAGCACCCACAGAAATGATTTGTACTTTGTGTTGCAAACAAGCGAAAAAAAAAAGAAAAGAAAAACAAACTAGAAACCAAACGCTGATCAATCTACCACCGAATGAGCCAGACACGAGAAGAAGTCAAGAAGAGATAAGCAACGACCTCCCGGAAAAAAAAAACCGGCGGCGAGCCGGTGCTCGCCGGCGATCAGGTCAGGTCAGGCATGAGGGAGGGTGGGAGAGCGAGGGAAAGCTAGCTAGGCAGCGCGCTGCGCGACGAGGGCGAGCTGCTCGGCGGTGCGGGCCAGCGACTGGAGGTTGCACCGGACGAT
Organism: Oryza coarctata; assembly: GCA_030770085.1. Classification (NCBI taxonomy): domain Eukaryota; kingdom Viridiplantae; phylum Streptophyta; class Magnoliopsida; order Poales; family Poaceae; genus Oryza; species Oryza coarctata. The sequence continues at coordinate 17,428,147 of CM061471.1, forward strand.
GGTGTCCACGAAAATGCGCGTCTCGTCGGCGGTGTTGCCGTGGGGCACGTCCACCACGTAGGACTCCACCACGACGGCGGCGCCCGGTGGCGCCGTCGTCTCGTGCACGGTGGTGACAGACTGGTAGTTGGAGAGGCGGTGGTCGCCGCCGACGACGCGGAAGCTGAGCACGCGGCGCTCGTCGTCGAGGATCTCCAGCCGCTCGCGGCTGCTGGTGGCGGGGAGGCCCGACACCACCCGCACTTCCCGCACCGACCCCACCGCCACGGCGCCGCCGTCGCCGTCGCCGTCCAGGAGGCGGCAGCTCCGGATGAAGTGCTTGTAGGCCTGCGGCCGGTCGAACCGCCGCACCACCGACCACACCGCGTCCACCGGCGCCGCGATCGCCTGCACCACCGCCGAGCAGCACTGCCCCACGCCCGCAGCGTGCTCGTGGTGGCTCGCCACCTCCGCCGGCACCGCCACGCACGACGCCGCCGCCGCCTTCAACACTCCCCCACCGCCACAGCCCCCGATCCGGCTGTGCTGCGGCGGGGACGGCCGTGGCGCGGTGTATGGCATCATGCCACCACTCTCTGCAGGTTTCTTGGTTTTTTTCACACAGGAAAGAGTACTAGACAGATCTGGCTACTAATATACCTTAGAGCAATCACCAATCAACTAACCAATGCTGAGGTGGTCACACAACTTGACAACCTACTCAATTACACTTGCCATTTGTAACTGTGGTTTTTGCAACTTGGAACAAGTGGTTTTGGTTCACTTTGGAGAGTTGGGGTCCTTTGGAATAATTTTTTTTCCATCATCAAATGACAAAAAAAAGTGTAGTGGTTTGGGCTCTGCAGCTTGTTTCCAATGGGTGGAATGGAGGAAAGAGGGGGTGTAACTAACAATGCCTGGCTTTTTGGTTGGAGCAAGGGGGCACCAAGAGGGGTCAAAGTAGAATTAGGGAAAGTGATGTACCATTGAGGAATAATAATAATAATAATAATAATAAAGTAATGAGGGTGTTTTTGTCAAGGTTTTTGCTCTTGTTTATGTGCCAACTTGTTGGGGGTAGATGTAAGGAAGGAGATTATTAATGTGGAGCCAAAGGGGTTCTTCTCAAGACTCATGCCGAAAGAAAAGGGTAAAAGATTGATATAAAGGTGAGGGGTGTATCTGAATGACAGGCTTGTTTGGTCGATCAATTAGGCCACTTGTTGCTCGTCAGGAGGGGATTGGAGATAATGCTCGTCATTGTTATTTACTTGTTGGGTGATGTTTACACGATGGACCATTGAGAGTGATCCATGGCGATTGTATTAGTTGGTTGTCCGTGTTGGCAATGCTACTTTTTTTGTTGTTGAGTAAATATCTTCCGGCCATTTGTTTCCAGAAACCTCACCCAAGTTTTGCATAAATAACTTTCTCGCTTGTTGGCCCTGCTAGTAGGAGGCCGGTTGTATATACTTTGTTTTCTTCTAATATATCGATCCGCAAAGCTTTTGCGTGTTCGGAAAAGAAAATCAATGGTAAAAAGGAAAATTACATTCAACACATTGGGGCTTTTCTAAGAAGAGACGCAAGAGAAAATTAGAGGTGCAAACCCCAAGGCATGCACGTGCATACATATTCTAAATAAACGAGACATATCGAGCCAATTATAGAGATTGAACCTGGTTAGGTGGGAACAAGCACCCTCACTCACGTTCTTATAGGAAGGTGAATTATAATTTCCTAAGGAGAATGTGGAATGTTTCGTGTAAAATCATGTTGCATCGGCAATGAGAAATATGAGGTTGAGTGGGTTGTGTGGCCAATAACAAGTAGGAAAAACACAAGACAGATGTCACAAACTCAGTCAGAGTTTTACCTATCAAAAACACAAGCAAATGACACAAACTAAGGCAATTCTTGCAAAATAAAATTATATGTTATTATATTATCTACACTACAAACTGACCAATAGGATGGATATTTCAACAGCCGATGCTCAAAACTAGAAGTCTATCCGTCCTAAAATAGTAAATTAGTTATCTCGTATTGGTGAAGTATATATCCGAACTAGTTTGAGCTGTAATAAAATCAATAGATAAATTAGTGGTAAAAATCACTTTTTTATAAATTACTATAAGTATTAGGTTAGAACAAAATTTTAATTCTCAAAATTGTTATACTTTAGAACGGGAGAGTAGTGGTTAAAAAAAACAAATATCGGTCTAGCAATATCTTGTACAGAGATTCTTCCCGGCAAGACCTGAAGTACATAACTATTAATCAGTTAGCCAATGGCCAACTGTTTAAGTAACACACAGGAGGAGGGAAAACCCTCCGAGGGGGGATAGGCCAAGGCAAACAGCCAAGAGGCTAACCACCACCTTTGGTGCCTCGTCGTGTTTGCCGTAGCTTGCTGAGAACTTGCGCATCACGCGTCGGTCTCCTAAAAAAAAGAAAGAAAAAAGATGTAGCGCTTGGCCACTGCCCACTGTACAGGTGAACAGCCCCCCCCCACCCCCACCCCCTTTGCCGCGGAAACGCCGTACCAATTCCCAGTTTTCCAGCCGGGCGAACGCTGAAACGGAGCCGCATGCAGGCAGAGGCAGGATGTACCTGATCCGATAAACAGAGCCGTGCGCCTCGCGGTGGGATTCGTCTGTTTCGCAAACGCCACCGTGCGATCGGGGCCCCGGGGGTTCCACGTTTCCCACCTCCTGGGTCGCTGCAAACCATAGGTACCTAGACCATTGAGGTTGTATCAAGATTCGTGCTGGACCTTTTGTACGTTTGTGTGAGTTTGTGAGACTGAGCCCTTTGTTGATTTTGTACGATTCATCTTCTTCTTCTTCTTCTTCTTCTTCTTCTTCTTCTTCTTCTTCTTCTTCTTCTTCTTCTTCTTTTTTGAAAGAGCCGGCCGAACCGGATTTATATATTAAGAAGGGAGTTGAATTACAGTAGCACCAAGAGTGCTATAAGAAACCCGGAAGGTGCTTAGGAAACTAGAAAGCTAGAAAACTAGTGCCCCAAGGGTTACACAAGGTAGCTAGGATTGATTTGTGACGCTGTACTGAACTAAGGAACAGTATAAACTTCTGATCTGGCTGGAACGATGTCCTTCAGTTGCCGCGCGTCTACCATGGCCCAAAGCTTGACTGTATCTTGAATCGTAGTTATTAGTCTCTGCCATGTTGCTGTCAGGTGCCTGAAAATTCTGGCGTTTCGCTCACTCCAGATTTCCCAGGCGCTTGCGTGATTTGATCCTCCCACCATACTTGAAAGCTCTAATCCGTGCTTGGAGGAGCTGTAAATGTAATACCCGCCCAATTTCTAATTGCCGCAAGAAGGGAGGAAATGACCGGGCAATCTCTGAATAGGCGCTCTCTGTTTTCAGGATACATATTGCAGAAAACACAGTTTGGCGTACTCTGTTTTGATGTAATAGCTAGGCGAAAACTCGGCTCTTATCTGGTGCCCAAGGCTTCCAAATCAGTTTAGGTATTGCTGAGGTCAGGGAGGTGGCAAATCGCATGGAGTAGGCGCTGCTGGACGACTACTCCCCATTAGCGGTGTAGCGCCAAGTAATCTTGTCTTGCTCTCCTTGTTGCAGGGTCAGGTTCGTGTGATCGATCCGCATCCAAAGTTCTACGAAGTCCCTGATCAAGCCAGTTGTTAGGTCATGGGCAAGGTCTGTTATCCATGCATTATCTTGCAAAGCTTCCTTGACTGAGCGATTCTTTCTCCTGGAGTGCTTGTATAGAGCTGGGAACATCAGTTTAAGTGAATCTGCCATCTAGCCAACTTGAGCGCCAGAAATTTGCATTCTCCCCGTTGCCGAGCATAACCGTTGTTGCCGCGGCAAACAAATCCCAGACAGTCCGGTCGTAGGGAAGATCAGATCCAACACATGGCATGTCCGGCGCGTGCCATTCCCACCATAACCATCTCGATTGTAGAGCCCTTGAGAAGCTCGTAAGATCCAAAACACCAAGGCCGCCGCTTTTGGTTGGCCAACATGTTCGCTTCCAACTAACCTTGCATTTACCCACCTGTGGCTCTTCTCCTCCTGCCCACAAGAACTTCCTTCGCACTTTGTCAAAATCTTTAATGAATTTGGCAGGAGGTTTTAGTGCTGTCAGAAGATAGATCGGCAAGGATGAAAAGTATTGATCGGACGAGGACCCTTCTTCCTTCCATGGCAAAAAAACCTGCCCTTCCAGCCCGCCATCTTCGCTCGGGCCTTGTCCAGAATAGGCTGTAATGGTGTCATGCGTAATCGTCCAAGAGATAGTGGCAATCCTAGGTATGTCAGGGGGAAAGAAGTCTGTGGTCATGGGAAGTTTTGCAGGATTTTGTCCAAGTTGATGTGATCACACTGAATTGGCGCTATTGAGCTTTTGCTTAAGTTTACCCGCAGGCCGGTAGCTTGTCCAAAACGATCGAGAATATCCAGGCAAGCGTCCATGTCCTGTTTGTGCTGGTTCAAGAAGATGATTGCGTCGTCTGCGTATAGTGAGGTACGAAGACGCGTGAACTGGCCTTTGAGCAGCGATAAGGCCACAGAATCAGTTGCCTTGTCAAAGAGACGTTGAATTGGCTCAATAACTAATATGAATAGGTATGGCGAGAGAGGGTCCCCCTGCCAGAGGCTGCGATGATGTCTGATTGCTTGTCCTAGCCTTCCATTTAGTAGAATTTTGGAGGAGGCCGTATTCAGGAGCATCGTTATCCAGTCCCGCCACCTAGCGCTAAAGCCTCGATGCTCGAGCATGTCCAGCAAGTATTCCCATGACTCAGAGTCAATTGCCTTCGCAATATCAAGCTTTAACATCATTGCTGGCGTCTTGGTTCGATGATATGCTCTTGCCAGGTTTCGGACATATAAGAAATTATCTTGTATGCATAGTCCCTTGATGAAGTCACTTTGAGCGGGAGAGATTAGCCGATCGATGTGCTTTGCCAGGCGTAGTGCAAGTATTTTGGAAAGTAGTTTCCCTACCGAATGGATCAGGCTAATTGGTCTGTAATCTTGGGGCATTGTACGCACTCCTTTCTTTGGTATCAAGGTAATTGATGCTCCATTTAGTTTCCAGAAGTTCGTGCAAGACAGCATGTGGATCTCTTGGAACATGCTGATCACATCCTGCTTAATGATATCCCAACACGACCGGTAGAACTGTCCTGTGAATCCATCCGGGGCCCGGCGCATTCTCGGCCAGGAGCTGCTTGATTGCTTCCCAAATCTCATCCTCCAAGAATGGGGCGTCCATAGAGTCGTCCATAGGGTCATTCCGAAGGCTGTTCAGGTTTAACGTTTCCCAGTTTAGCACACGAGATCGTTGGGATAGCGATCCTAGGATTGCCGAGAAGTGCTCTTGCAGGTCTTTTTCTTTTTCATCATGAGTTGTGGAGATTATTCCATTTGGACGTTGCAATTGGTGGATGAAGTTCTTCCTTCTGCGACCAACCGCCTTGATGTGGAAGAACCGGGAGTTAGCATCTCCCTCTTTAAGCCACATTTGACGTGAGCATTGCCGCCGCCGTGCCCGCTCAACAACCGCTAGGCCCAGTGATCTTGTTTTGAGTAGGCTCCGCAACTGTCTCTCCTCTGGTGTTAGAGTCCGCTGTTCCTGCGCGATATCGAGGCGTAGGATTATTTCTTGAACGACATGGAACTGCAGCCTACTCGCGCCCAGTTTTTCTTTGCTTCCAGTTCTTAAGCGCCCGCGCCGTGTTGCGAAGTTTTTTGCAGAAAGTCCCAACAGCATTGGCTGGTGTTGTTTGGGCATTCCAAGCTTGTCGCACCTCCTCTCTGAATCCTGGTGTTAAAGGCCAGAAGTTTTCGAATTTAAAGGAGACCTTCCTCGAGGCTGTGACGTCCGGCTTGAGGAGCAAAGGACAGTGGTCGGAGACTGAGGTCAACAGGGCCTGCAACGCATGGTTTTGAAAAGCTACCCCCCAGGTTTCATTACAGAACACCCGGTCCAATTTAACGAGGGTTCGGTCATCCCGTTCATTGCTCCAAGTAAAATTCTTGTTTGCTAGCTTTAATTCCTTCAGATGGCAGAAGTTCATAGCAACCAGGATTATCCATGGCACGATCACAGGGAGAGAAATGGACTTTATTTCAGCAAGGAATGTTGGTTTATCAACATCCTCTGTTGGTCCATACACAGAGGATAAGAGGGATTCGGTGCTGCTGGCTCGCTCCTTGCGCCAGAATGGAAATGGAGTAGCGCTGGGTGACTGGGTTGCGTCCCTCAAGGGAGTCTGAATTCCAAGCAATTGCCACTCTCCCTCTAGTCCCATCCTTTGGGAGATAGGCGAATTGATCTAGTCTTGGACCGAAAGTCTCTAGTGCCAGGAGACGATCCAAGGAGACCAGCTTAGGTTCGTATAGACATGCAACATCTGCATGGTAAGCACTGGCCATCTCACGTGCTGCCTCTCTACGGGCTGGGTTGTATAGCCCCTCACATTCCAATTGAAAAAACAGAGGGACAAGTTGACATGTGAGAGGACAGATAACTTCAGAGGGACAAGGAAACTGGTTCTAAGATGGAAGACAAGGGTAGCTGGTGGGCTTCCAGAAGGCTTACAGCAACCAACCAAAAAGGCCGGGAAAAGGGAGGGAGCGATCAACATTAACAACGCCTTAAAGAGATTATAGGGTTAAATTGATTGGTACGCTAGTACCTACATCGTCGAGATAGAAAGCGAGTCGAGATACCCACGTCGAAACTAGACGGACCACCTAGGTCTTGATGCGTGTATCTCAAGCTATAAAGAGAAATCGATAGATCTATACTAAAACTAAACAGACCTCTCAGGTTTTGATATGTTTACGTTGTGCGCACGAGATTCGGCGTAGACTAAGATAGGGGATTCCTCAATCCCAGGAACACATACATGATACCTCAGGCGTCGCGACCGGCACAAAGAGGTCGTCAATGGCGGCAGGAGCTGGTGCGGATGGGCGTGCGGTGGTTGGGGAGACGCTGCTGGCCTGTGGAGATAAAGCAAGCTCGCCAACCAAGTTAACAATGGACTGCACGTTGTGGGCCGTGCACCCACGACTTTCTTCCCCCAAGTTGTGGACCAGGGACGAAGTGGACGGGCTTCTGGGCAGTCGGCCGGTGCCCGTCGTCTGACCGGCCAGGATCGTCTGGAAGAGCAGCCCAGCCCACGAATGGGCCGCTGCCAGCATCCGTTGGGAAGCTCAGCGGGGTCGTCATGGAGTCGGAGCTGGCGACGGAGAACTCCTCCAACATCGGGTCATAGCGTTGCGTGGAGGAGAAGGCAACCTGCAGTGGGTCAGAGCAAATCTCTGAAAAAAGATGCAAGCATGGAGTCAGGGTGTGTTGCAGACGGCGAGGGATCATGCGGCGCCTGGCAGAGGTCTGGTGACGCCCGCGACGAAGAGAAGAGGCCAAAAGCCTAGCCATCTGCACCAATGACCAGGCCGACAACCTCGTTGCCGCTGCTTGCAGCCTCGTAGCTTAAGCTGAGCCCAAGCTTGCGCGTTTGCCCGCCCGTGGACATCTTCGGCGAAAGCTGCCGGCGTGGGGAGCGTGACCTGCTCCTCTCCAGGTATGTCTGAGTGTCATCGTCCGCCGCCGCCTCCCTATAACGATGGCGCCGCGGGGAGCGGCCGCGGCTGCCCCTGCGGGGCACGGGCTGTCGGGCAGCCAGTGCTTTGTGGGCGACGGCAGCCAAGGACCGTATCCTTCCACAAGGAGCGACGGGTCTGCCGGCCCTTGTCGTCCCCGTCGTCGCCGCTCCGGCGATGCTGCAGACGGTCCTCGCGGCATGGTCCCCCCACCCCCCGGCGGCCACGTCTCTCTATGCGGTGGTCAACGGCTGAGCCGTCGAGTTGGCCCGGGACCCAGCTGAAATCCATAACAATGGGGAAGGGGACCCCATCATCAGAGGAGCTCGACGACGGCAAGCCACTGGCCCGCGAGCTTGGCGTCCGCGCCAGCCGTGGGCTCCAGTCCTCAATCCGGTCGATGTGGATGATCAGCTCGACGCGGTTCCCCTCGGGCGGTGGTGCGGCCACCCTCCCATCCGTGGGGAGGCCATCTTCCGTCACGCGGTCGGCCCCCGGCCGGAAGAAACTGCTGTCGTTGAGCCGCGGTAGGTAGTCTGGGTTCCACACCCAGACCCAGCAGATCAGGAAGTTCGTATCACCCCCATCAAAGGGCTCGGCCGACTCAATCCTATCGAGCAGGCAATTCTCGCCTAGCACATCGGAGATCGCCTCCTCCGTCCAGGCGTACTCCGGCATGCGCTCAATGAAGAGGCATACCCTAAACCACCAGTTGTGGCCAGTGGAGTGAGTAAGCTCACTCTAGGGCGTAAGGTATAGAAAACACCGTCGATGGTGACAAATCGTCCCCTCACAGCGAGGTCGCGCTGCGCAGGAAGGTCGAAGCGAACGAGGTAGTGCTCCGGGCGGTGCTTGATGACGCGGACGCAGGGACGCGGCAGACCCAGCTTGGCGGTGGGTGCGGACGCCACCTCCTCTGGGCTGTGGCGCGGGCGCCCATCGAATAACGAGATGACACAAGCGCAAGTACGCAGCGTGTCCAGCCGGTCCGCCATTGCCGGGGAGCACAACACCGTCCAGTTCGCCCAAACTGTGAGGTTTCGCAGCCGCTCCCGGAGCACGGTTCATCTTTGCGTCGGGAAGGTGAGGCGGTCACGGATAGGCTTCTTGGGGGCAGCTTGTGCAGCAATTGGGAAGGAGATACGGGAATGAACTGCTGAAAGTTCAGACATGTTGCTCGCAACGAAATTTCTTTTTTTTTCTAGAGGTCGCCCAACCTGATTGATTGAATCGTTCGTGCATGACGTCATTATCAGGCCCTGCCCATTGGAAGAGCTAACCACCATCAGATTGCGGATCATGGATAACTACAGCAATGTCAAAACGTGCATGGTTCAAGTTCACCTGCCATCACGTCACCATAAAAAATAAAAATAAATTAAGTGTTTCAACTACGATAAACAGGACAACTAGTTTTAAACTTTTAATTATGCAGTCACGTATCATAAATGGGCCGTGATAACCCCGGCTGGCCCCTTAGGACTATTTGCTCTAAACTCTAAAGCCCATGCGCGCAAGGCGTCGACGACAAGGAGACCACGAGGCGACAGGTCAAACGCCGCGTCAATGCAGCAGGAACTTGGTGGCGAAGAAAGTGATCCTCTATGTGGGCTCAGCCCTTGCGAGCCACAATAAATGCCGTTCCGGTGGTCCACCTGCCATCAAGGTGAAAACAGATCGGAAATGTTCAAAAACTAACTATACTATATTTGTTTTTATATATTTTTTAATTGGATTCGGATACGAAAACGAAATTGAATATTATCAATACAGACACAGAGCCAATACAAATTGAAATACAGTAACAAATATTTATCGGTATATAAAAACCCCTAAAACCAAACTTTACAAAAACATCCAAGAAAATAGCTTTTATTGTTTTAAAACAATATAATAATATTTTTAAGTTTTAGATAAACAAGTAAACAACATATAAAACAAATTTTAGCCATCTATATCAACAACACATTTACTAATTTGTATACAAGAATACAACCCTATCACAATATCACCATCTTTAATTTAATTAAAAATCTCAGAACATCCTTATGAATAAATATAGTTCATTCACATCATCAAATATCATAGACTCAATCAAATAGTTCCAATAGTACATCTACATAGACCACATATCACAGACTCTTATAGAATAAAGTGTGTTACTGTGACTCACATAGTTATATCAAAATAGACTTAGTTTATCATAGAGATTAGAATATAAATGAAATTTAAAAATTAAATTCAACAATATTTCCTTCAAATATCTATTGACGATATGTCATCTCATCATCAAAACTCTCTCTGCATCACCATCTCCCTCATGATTTGTATTCTCAACCTGTAAATAAAAGATTGATCATATATTTGGGGAAGTATGAAAGTTAATTAAATAATTGTATGAGTTAGTAACAGAAATACATCATGTCAACAAGATAGCAAAAGTATGCTCAAGGCTATCCATGTTAATCTCATTAATGATAGACCAACCATATTACCACATAAGTGTTCATAATCACATAATTACTCAAAATGTAACATATTTGCTGAAATATAGAACATAATTGTAGAAACAACATAAAATTGCCCTTTCTTGATGTTGCAGTCCACTCTTTGGTGCAAATCCAAATCAAAGCTTGCATAAATTTAGGATTTAGATGACTATGGAATGGATCAATAACACGTCTATCAGCATTGAAAGTTGATTCTGAAGTACAGTTGATACTTAAATAGATAGCACATCATAAGCAAGTAAAGAGAGAATAGAAAGCTTATGTTGCTTTAGTAACCACCAATGCAAAATATTAAATGTTCTTTTGTCTTTTGTACCCATTTCACTAGTGGTTGATCCATGTACACTTCCAATTCAGTTTAGTGTCTTTTCTAGGGGCAAAATTCTCACGTAAGTTGTTCAGCACATCTGCATCAAGCTCATTGTCACTCTCCTCATTCTTATCCTCCCTCACTATAGAATCCTTTTGCACATTTATATCTGCTACATTCTTTTAACTTTTTAAACTAGATACATAAGCTTTGAATAGCTGGTTGACAACATCCATAAAGTTCTTAAATTGTTTTAGAGATTTATCACCATAAATCTTATCCACATAATAGTTTATTAGCTATGTTTTAAACCTAGGATCAACAGAAAGAGCCATATTGGACTTTTCCTAATAATTATCATACTTACATTTTATTGCCTATAGATGCTATAATTGGATTAGGGTTGCTACACCATTTAGATATTGTAAGCTTAATTCGACAAAATTGAGTAAAAATATATTTGCTATTAGATATACACGGTCAAAGAAGATAAATGTAGCATCATAGAATCTCTTCAAACATGAACACAATGATTTTTTTCATAAGCCAATTACCAATTGTTGGTGCACAATAAATATATTTGCTTATATGACAAAGGAAAAGCCTATCAAAAAGTTGTTCTATCTTGCTTTAATATAAGAGAAGTGAAGTTCCATCTAGAACTTCTAAAAAGAAACCACTATTGGTGTCTATACTATCACATTCTAAGGCATACTTCATAAATTCTTCCCACCGCAATGTGTTTACAATTGTAATTGTGTTTCTGATATTTGAAACAACTGGTGCAATTTTCTTCAAACCATCTTGAGCAATAAGATTGAAAATGCGATTCAAACATCTCACATGAAAAAAGGCTCCATCATAGATCAAGAGTAATATCTTATTGAGCTTTAGTACTAACCATTTAGCACATGAATCATTGGCTGATGCATTATCCAAAATAAGTGCAAACAATTTCCTATCAAAGTTCTAATTCAATATGCTATCATAAAATTCTTTGCATAAGTTTTCTCCTAAATGATGGCCCTCAACATGCATAAACTTGATAATTCTTTTTTGCATGCACTAATTATCATCTATCCAATGCACAATGATGCACAAATAATACTAAAGCAGCATGAAAGTGTTTTAAAGTACTAATACAATTTCTTCTTTTGTTCTACAAATATATTCAGTATATCTTGTTAGTTATGCGACTTTTGATTGGAAAGATAGGGCGAAAGGACTTGATAAAATCCACAAAGTACTCATGCTCAACAATATTGAAGAGATATTCATGCATAATGATTGTCAAATAAAATTTCTTCAAACTAATAGACTTATCACACCTAAATCTTAATAGATGTAGTTCCACCGTCACTCTCAATCTTTTTGAGGTTTAGAAGCTACTGATCACTTTTGATTTTGTGCTTGTGGGATAAGTGATTTTAAAATACCGATGTGCCCCTGCTAGCCTAACTATGAGATTTATAACTGCATTTCTTATACTTAGCCCATTGCTCTACAATCTCTGTCCCATCATCTTGTGCTATTTTTTTCTCAAACTTGTCAAAGTGTTGTCAAACCTGAAAACTACACTTCTTTTTTTTCGGAGGAACATCTTGATCAGCAGTAGTATCTTCTGTCAAATCCTGCTGGTGTTGGGGCGGTTGGAACAAGTGCTTGTCGATTCTCAGTAGCTCCTTCCTCCATTGGAGAAGTTGGGTATGATGTTCGCAAAGCTGCTACACTCACACTGCACACACTTGCGTTGCTGCTACTTGCATATGACGAATCCATCACCTAATTATGATTTATGAGCAGAGAACAAGTTGTGCACAAAAATCTAACATGAGTACTTAGCATCTATTTTTTTGCAAATATAGAGAAAATAGTGAAAATATATATATAGAATTGCATGGCTATTTGCTCATGAAAAACAAAGACAGGGGCCATGTGAGATTTCTCAAAGTAGTAACAAAAATGACACCTCATGGAAGATTATTGTGTAACAATGATGTAGTTCACAAACTCATTTTTTTATTAGTAATTATTCTAATGTGCTAATCCGATATAGAGGAAGCATTACAAGCTACTACAATGTAAAATTTTAAATATTAATTAGTCTTTCTTCTACAAAATTGAGGGCACAATTTGGTTTCTATTCTCATTTGTACACATACTTCTGAATTCTAAGTTCATGCGAAGAAACTTGACTAAATTGGTATCTCCTCTCAGTGGATTGTCCTATGAAGCTTGTGTCTCCTGCATCAAGAGGATGTGTCACTGATGAGTGATGAGTAGATCACGCTGCTGCTCGAGTAAAAAGAAGAAGAAAAATAATAGAAGAAGATTTTTGAAGAATATTTGTCATGTCTGTGATATAAGAGAGCCGGGCAGGGTGTAGAGTGGCTACGAACGCCGCGCGGGAGTATTGGGCAAGACTGCACGATATGATCTAGGGTTAATCAATACTAGTTTGGAACTATTGGGCTAGGCCTATAGGCCATTTTCTCATAGGCTAATTGCGGATATCCAGGATTTATTTTTCCAGATAGTTTCTAACCGTTTTCGGAATCCGACGGATAATGACTTTATGTTTCCTTATCCGAGAAAAAATATCCATTTACATTTCCATATCCGACATAATCCGAAAATTATCTGGCCGAGACTATTCGTATCCGAAATTTCAGCCGAATACTAGATAATATCCGATTCGTTTTCACCCTTACCTGCCATGTCACAGACATGGCAGCCTTGGCTCTGGAGTGTGGAGTGGAGAAGGGGAAGAACAAGCAGTACCAGCAGCAGCAGTTCACTCTAGAGCGCGCCGCCATCCCCTAGGGCCTTCCCCTCTTGCCTTGCGCACCAAGCATGGATATGCTACATCTAGTTGCTGAGAATGTGGTACATTCTTAGGCTTTCCGATCTCACCGTGTCTAGGTTTTGCAGAGTTAGATTGAGTAGAAGAGCGGCGGCCGGCATGGGGTGGTCTTAAATGTTGATCAGTCATGAGGATGACGGTGGGGGAAGGAGACGTGAGGATGAAGAAGGAGGAAATAGAGATAGAGAGGACGCCAGCGATGCCACCGGCCTCGTCGAGGCAAGAGTTTAATTTTGGTGGCGTGATTCAGTGGTTGTTTGAAAATATATACTGGTGATTTAGCAATTGTGAAGGCGGGCATTGGATCATCGTTGCAGCTAGCATGAGATATTTGGTCATGTCTAAATGTGTGGATTATGTCTGCGATATGATGGTGCAATAGTGCAGGATTAGTGTAACCCACGGGGAATTTTGTAGGAGTTTTGACCCATTTTGTTGGGAAAGGGGGAAACATTTTTGTGCAGGTGGGCATTCAGAAATATGGCTGGGAATCTGTCGCCATCGCAGGGCGACAAGATATTTGGTCCTAACTGAATGTCATATGTTTGCGACGTGATGGTGCATAGTGCAGGATTGGTGTAACCCAAGGGGAATTTCGTAGGAGAATGTACGTGCAAAGAGTTTTTGAACGTTTTTGTTGGGAAAAGGGGACAGATTAAATTGGATTTGGGCAGTGTGTTTTTTTCTTCGAATCAAGATTTACTCTTTCTTTTGGATAACTACATGTGTTCGTAGGAGGGACAACACGTTCAAGTTGTGAGTTCTTACAAATTTGATTTCTGAAAAAAAAATTGTGCATTTTCTGCTCCATGTTTTTTCAGCGTACCGGTGACACCAGCATGAATTTGGAATTTTTTAAGAGTGGATTTTCTGCTTCATGCGCCCCTATAGCAATTTCCACCGTAGAGATAGGCAAGAATCGGCCCTAAGCAATGGAACTAAATTAAGATCCACCCCGATGGATCATGGATAACAGGGATTGGCCTCTGCTTGGATAGTTCCAAAATTCAAACAAAGCGTTAAATTAAGGAGTTTGTTCTCTGTTGCAAATTTGCAATCCCACTGATCACGCACTACAACATAGTCAGATACATTTTTTTCCCACAGAACCATGAAAAGTTTAGCTGGGCAAAGCAGATATGGTGAGTAAATTACAGGCAGAACGATCAGCAAGCATGATACAAATTGCTGCAAACAATCTTTCAACTGAACTTAGAAAATCCATGCCCCCCCCTTTTTTTTTTCTGTTTCACTATGTGGTTGAGATGTGCTTAGATGATGGATGCATCATCTTGTTCACGTGCAACGCAGTCAGTAAGAAGCAACCTCGCGCGAAGAACGGCACCACGCCTGACGCCGGCAGTGCTCGGCCGGCTCGACGAGCAAAAGGGGGCCGGACAACTACCGCGGCGTGCGGCAGCGCCGAGGGGGCAAGTGGGCCTCCGAGATCCGCGAGTCCAACCGCGGCAAGCGGCATTAGCTGGGCACCTTCGAGAGCGCCATAGACGGCGCCCTCACCTACGACAAGGCCGCCGCAGCCATCCTCCATGTTAATCTACTATAATTATAATAGGCTAATCATGTGTGTAGCTATGCGGTTACGTGTGTAAGCCACTCCGGCTGCCTATATATACTGATACATTAACGGAAAATACAATCAACAATTCCCACACCGCTCATGGTATCAGAGCGGTTTCAATCCGCTATCTTTCTACAAACAAAAACGCCACTGCTATTGCTGTCGTCGCTAATCTCCTTCTCCGCCACTACTGTGCGAGAGACTGCCGAGGTCCAACGCTCTCAACGTCGCCGTTTTTGAACTAGCGCCCGTCGCCGATTCGACCGCCACCACCGGTGCCGACTGCACGTCACCGAGAGTGTCGCTGGTCTCATCGCCAGCGCTGCTGATCTGATCGCCCACCCCGTAGCTGCCCTCGTCACCGGATGTGGCCGCCGATCCGATCCTACCTACGCTTCCGCACCATCGCCTGTCACCGATTCGATCGCCTGTCACCAATTCAATCACCACCACTAGGTGTCGCCGGTCTTATCGCCCATGCTGCCACTGATCAGATCGCTCGCGGATCCGATCTGATCGGATCCTGCTTATTGCCGATCCGATCGGCTCTTCGTTGCCAACCATATCGCCCGCCGATCTGATTTGATCGGATCCATCGATCGGCCCGATCGGATCCTGCCTATTACCGATCCGATCGGCCTCCGAACTGATCGGCTGCTCATCGGCCATCCGATCTGCCCATTGCCAATCCGATTGGGCTCCGATCTGATCGGCTACTCATCGTCCAGCCGATCGGCTGCTCATCGGCCATCCGATCTCCGATTCAATCGGCCGATCGGCTGCCGATCCTACTCTGATCGATTGATCCCTCTGATCCGATTGGCCGATCGGCTGTCTCTCTGAGATCTCCCATCCGATCGACTGATTGGCTGTCCCTTTGAGATCTTCGATCCGACCTGATCGGCTGTCGTACCCCCCATGGCTGGCGACAACACTGGCGCTGCTACTTCCGAAGAACGTTGTCTCGCGGTTGATCCTTCTCGTGCTGAAAAAGCTCTGGACGCGTACGAGAGCGCTCACGCGGCTCTCTGGGCGCAAGCAACCATCGTCGTCAACATCAAGGCGCACATCCCCATCGTCCTCGATAAGGCCACAGACTCCTACACTAAGTGGTGCTGCATGTTTCTCACTGTCCTTAGGAAATATGCCCTCACTCGTCACGTCCTCAATGATGACGCGTTTCCCGCGCGTCCGGCGTGGCTCCAGGCGGACTGCTACGTCCTCACGTGGGTGTACGGCACCATCTCCAGCGACCTGCAGCTGTCGCTAATGATGCAGCGCGGATGCGCTCGTAATGCATGGTGCTATCTCGAGGATGAATTCCTCTGCCAGAAGGAGTATCGTGCCCTTCTCCTCGAGACGCAGTTCCGCACATTTCGCCAGGACTCCCTAAGTGTCACCGACTACTGCCATCGTCTTGGATCCATGGCTGCCTCCCTCGTCGAATTCGGTGACCCTATCGGCGACCGGCAGTTGGTCCTCACGCTTCTCCACGGCCTCAGTGGCAAGTTTTGCCATATGGTGTCCATTCTCATGATGCATCGGCCGCTTCCAATATTTACGGAAGCACGCACTCATCTGCTGTTAGAGCTAGAGATCGACGCTTGTCCTCCGTCCCCGTCGGCCGTTCTCGTCACTGCGACGCCACGTCCAGTAGCCCTATGTGCCACAGCTGCTGCTCATCCGAGGGTGCCTCCTCCTCCACGCCCAGCTGCACCAACCGGAGGCCAGCGCAATAGTCGCCGCCGCGCCCGCGGTGGATGCGACAATTCTACTAGTGGCAGCTCTCCAGCGTCCTCTGCTGGAGCAACCCCAGGTAGACAGGGCGGCGTCCCTCCCGGTACGACTATGTACCCGTCGTTTACCCACCCTTAGGCTGGCACCGTGCGCATGTGGCCGTACGACCAGTCCGGCCGTCCTCCACCGCCATAGCCTGCGTTCCACGCAGGCCCGCACTATAGCGGTTTTGGTGCTCTTCCCAGCACCTATGGCGACACATATGGTGCCCCATCGTCCTCGTACGGCACGTACTACGGGGGCGCTACACAGTCGGGCTTCCAAGCGTCCTTACCGGCGGGCTTCCAGGCACCCTCACCGACGTACCAGGCGGCACCTTGGCCGCCTAGTCATGGAGGTTGGCATCAGGACTCCCTGGCGCACTCGATCAACACCATGATGCTCAACCAATAGGCCTCTAAGTGGCATGTTGATACGAGTGCCGGTTCTCACATGACCTCGGATGCTGGTATACTCTCCACCATTTCCCCACCCTCTTCATCTACTCCTTCATCTATCATTGTGGGCAATAGTGCTTTACTTCCTGTCACCACCACTGGATCCCATCATTTTTCCTTACCGCACCGTGATCTTACTCTTAATAATGTTCTGGTCTCTCCTAACATTATTAAGAATTTAATTTCTATTCGTTGGTTTACCACCGACAATAATTGTTCCATTGAGTTTGATCCATTTTGATCTTTCTGTGAAGGATGTATAAACTAGAAACGTGATCGCCAGGTGCAATAGTTCCGATAACCTCTACCCGTTTTTTGCACCATCTACCAGCACCTCCGCGTTTGTCACCGCACCCACCTCCCTTTGGCATGGTCATCTCGGTCACCTTGGGCGCGACATTATGTTCAAACTTCTTAAGTCCAATGTCATTTCCTGCAATAAAGATGATATCGATCATTTATGTCATACGTGCCAACTCGGTCATCATGTGCGTTTACCTTTCGGTTCATCTACCTCTCGTGCTACTCACAACTTTGATTTAATCCATTGTGATCTATGGACCTCTCCAATTGTTAGTGTGTCAGGATATAAATATTATCTTATTATTCTTGATGACTGCTCTTACTACATTTAGACTTTTCCCCTTCGTCTCAAATCCGAGACATTTTCTACTATTTCTATCTTTTTTGCGTATGTTTGCACACAGTTTGTCACCACCATCAAAAGCATCCAGTGCAACAATGGCCGTGAATTCGATAATTCCCAGGCCCGCACATTTTTTCTCTCCTACGGTGTTGCCCTCTACATATCGTACCTATACACTTCTCAACAAAATGGTAAAGCAAAGCGTTCTATTCGTACCATCAATAACTCTCTACGTTCCCTTTTGTTTCAGACGAGTCTCCCTCCAGCTTACTGGGTTGAGGCCTTTCACACTGCCACATATCTTATGAACCGCCTCCCTACTACAACACTCGTCTCCTTCACACCATACTCCGTTCTCTTCTCTGTCCCGCCCTTCTATGATCATCTCAAAGTTTTTGGTTACACATGTTACCCCAATATGTCCTCTACAGTGCCCTACAAACTTGCTCCTCGTTCTTCTCTACGTGTGTTCCTTAGCTACTCCTCGGAGCACAAAGGCTATCGATGCCTCGAGCTTCAGTCGAACTGCATTCTCATTTCTAGACATGTTATTTTTGATAAATCCTTCTTCCCTTTCTCTGACATGTCTATCACACCCATGGCACCCTCCGCCCTGGACTTTCTTATCAATGATCATGATCTCACCGCTTCAGTTCCTGGAGCCTCTTTTTTATGTGCAAGTATAGCAGCTTCCTCAGCGGCACACCCCGTGCCTGAGGCCCCACTTGCGCCATCGAGCCTTGGTGCAGGACCGTGGTCACCCGAGTCTACGTCATCTGGTGTCGCTGCCCCTGTGCACCCACACAGGTTGCTGCCAGCGGTGCCCCACCAACCACAAGTGTTGCCGGTCCTGCTACCCCTGCTGCTCGCGCGTAGGTTGTTGCTAGCGGTACCGGCCATACAGCTGCCACTCGACTGACTGTCATCCCTCCGGTGACAAATGTGCACTCTATGCGCACACATGGCAAAGATGGCATTGTGCAGCCCGTGGATCGCCTCAATCTCCACACTGTACCCATGTCGCCTCTTCCTCGCTCTGTTCGTGATGCCTTGTTAGACCCCAATTAGTGATTTGCTATGTAGGCTGAGTATGAAGCTTTGATTGCAACGACACATGGAGTCTTGTGTCTCGCCCTCCTAGCATCTATGTTGTGACTGGGAAGTGGATTTATCGTCAGAAGTTACTCACCGATGGGTCTCTGGATCGTTACAAGGCTCGTTGGGTTCTGCGGGGTTTCACACAACGGTCCGGTGTTGACTATGATGAGACTTTTAGTCCAGTTGTCAAGCCTATAACAGTTCGCATGGTTCTCTCTCTAGCATTATCTCAGAACTAGCCCATTCATCAGCTGGATGTAAAGAATGCATTTCTCCATGGCACTCACTGAGACAGTGTACTACGTGCAGCCTTTTCTGTCGGCTCAATAAGTCCTTATATGGTTTGAAGCAGGCTTCTCATGCTTTGCATCACAGGTTCGCCTCTCACCTTGTGTCACTTGGATTTATTGAAACAAAGTCAGATACTTCTCTCTTCATATATCGTCACGGTCCAGACACAACCTACTTACTGCTCTATGTTGATGACATTGTTCTTACTGTCTCCTCTGCTGGATTACTCAAAAATAACATTGAGACTTTCCGGCGTAAGTTTGCTATGATGGATGTGGGTCAGCTGCATCATTTTTTGGGCATTTCTGTGACCCGCTCCGCAGATGGTCTGTTCCTTTCTTAGCGGCAGTACAGTCAGGATATTTTGGAGCGTGCCGGGATGAGTGCGTGCAAGCCGTGCATTACGTCTGTTGATCTCCCCTCCAAATTATCTGCTGACGGACCACCTGTCGCTGATGCTACACAGTACCGCAGTCTCGCCGACGCTCTGCACTATCTAACTTTCACCCGACCAAACATTACCTTTGCAATTCAACAGATCTGCCTCTATATGCATGATCCTCAAGAGCCGCACCTCGCTGCTCTCAAGCGGATCCTGTGCTACCTACAGGGCACTCTGTCTCTTGGGCTGACCATGCGCTGATCTTCGTCTGTAGATTTTGTTGTTTACACAGATACCGACTGGGCTGGCTGTCCTAACACTTGCCGGTCGACTTCTGGCTATGCAGTATTTCTTAGGGATAACTTGGTGTCTTGGTCTTCTAAGCGTCAACATACGATCTCTAGATCGAGTGCTGAAGCTGAATATCGTGCTGTGGCAAATGGTGTTGCTGAAGCTACCTGGCTGCGCCAACTGCTCCTTGAGCTTCGCCACCCCTCTCGACATGCCACCTTAGTCTATTTTGACAATATCAGTGTTATATATCTCTCCAGCAATCCGGTACAGCATCAGCGGATGAAGTATGTTGAGATTGATCTCTATTTTGTTCGCGAGAAGGTCGTCCTTAGTCACGTTCAGATCCTATATATTTCTACGACATCGCAGTACGCCGACGTCTTTATCAAAGGCCTATCTACCTCACTATTTCAGGAGTTTCGATCCAGCCTGAATGTTAGCGATACTCTCGATTAGGCTGTAGGGGAGTGTTAGTTAATTGTAATAATCCACGTGTGTAGCTATGCGGTTGTATATGTAAGTCACCTTAATTACTTATATATACTAATACATTAAAACAAATACAATTAATAATTCCCACACTTTCACTCAGATGTCGCGCGGTCCTCAACTTCCCAGCATCCAGCCTTCCTGCCGCCGCCATCACCGCGCCGGAGCAACGCGAACCCCCTTCCTGTTCTCCTACCATCGCTGCCGCCGCCAGGCCCGTCACTGCGCCGGAGCAACGCGAACCCCCGTGTTGTTCTCCTGCCGCCGCCGCAGTCTTCGAGGAGCGTGAGGTGAAGCCGGTGGTGTTGCCGTTGCCGCTACTCCAGGGTGGCGTCACGGAGGCAATGGCGCAGCAGTGGGAATGGGACGCGTCTTGGCCCGCGCAGGAGATGTTTGAGTGTTTGGATGACATCGCCATGTACCTCGACGTCGACGCTGTGATGAAGACTCAGGCTTGCCATGTTGAGGAGCTCGACGCCGACATCCTCGACTCGCCGCTGTGGACTCTGTCGGACTGAAATGGCAAATGTGGCAGCCATCTAGACAGGTTTTTGGTGAGATAGATTTCCTAGATGAGCTAGCTTTGTTTTGCTTCGCTGATAGCCATCCAGACCGTTGAGAATGTTTATTTATTATTAGTACTCTCTCCGGTTCTAATATGGAACGGTGTTACTCTTTTCAACATTCGTCTTATTAATTTTTTTATATAAACATATAAAAATATAATTTATGTTTAAAAAATATTTAATAATAAATCAATAATAAATGATTAAACATATCAGCATTATATATTAAAATTAAACTGGAGGGAGTAGTTGCCATAGGACAGTCTGTACCTTTATTTTGTGTAAAAAAAAAGTAGAACTGAGAACATTCATATATAAATAGTAGAACTGAGACCAAAAATGTATAGTATTTCTCTTCATTAAGCGTAGACTGTTTTGTGCTTATTCCATATTTTTAGAATTTTTTTAGAGTACCCTTGGATGAATGTGAGCCATCCATTAGATTAGATCGAAGGGAGGAGGTTTATTTCTACTTTGTCTGGTAGTAAGTGTAGTAGAAGAGTACATCTGGAAAAAAGATTCGTGGCATCGGTGTAAATTTCTAATTGACTTCGGGTGTAACCTGTAATTTGATTCACGACGGCTAGGTTTTTCTTGCTGACCGTCGAGGCGCCGCGTAGTCGCGTAGATCTGCAGGCTAGAGGTCAGTCGCCGCCGCCGCGGCCGCGCTCTTCGTTGAGCAAAGCATGAGCCATGGGCACCGCTTTCGTTCGGCCGTCTCCACCATGGACGCGGCGTTCGCGAGCTCGTCGATCGGACGCTAAGAAGACCATCGTCTTTGTGGCCGGCGCGACGTGCTGCACGCCTGAACCGACAAGCGGGTCGTGGAGAAGCAGATGGAGAGCGGCTTCGGCGTGAAGAGGGATTCATGTTAACCAAGTTCCTTTCACTCAAGACGGCCATGGTCTGACTTATTACAGGCGTCCGGTTATCATCAAAGTTTGCTAAGTTGTATACAGAATAAATGGGGAAATGTGATTTGCATCTGATGCTTTCATGAAATAAACCTGCATAAATATTCAGGGAAGGCTGGAAGTCTCGGTACAGTCCAATGTTGTAAGCCATGTAGGCAGCTGAGTAGCACGCGCGCGGCAGCAGTAACGAATGCAGGCACAGCCCCACGTCTCCCGCGAGTGACATGGAACAGCACGAATCTCTCGCAAACGCAGGAACAACCGTAGTGACCTTGTCGCCCATGGTGAAAGGTTTTGCAAACTCCAACAGTGCACACCAAATCTGAATATTGTTTTGCAACTGAACGTGAATTAACCCCAGCAGGTCATGCTAGCTCTAAAACGGATAGTGTTGCAACCAAGCTCGTTCGTACCAATGATTTCAATATATTTCTTTCTTGATAATATTAATTTCTTTTACGAATTGAACTATGACAACCAGTAGCAGATCAAGCAACAATATCTTACTCGAAACAACCTCTTACTGGGGGGCGAAAGACATTGGCGTATAAATTCCCTATGAAGAGATCGGAATAAAGAGTAGGAACGCATGCATATATACATTAAGACATGGCTTCACAGATCATAATATTAATTGTAATGAGCTAACCAACTATCGCTTAATTAGGATTTAGGAAAATGACAAAATTAATGAATGATTACAGTACATTACAAGCCGAAGAAATCAAAACAAACAAGCAACCAAGCAACAGCAGCTAATTGGGCTTGGTTGTTGCAGGCTCGCGACAGTCTGCTCCACACAATTAGAAACTGAAAGAACAAGGTAAAAATCCCAAACAGCAGATTCCTGGGAAAAGTAGCAGATTCCTATCTTTATAGTGCTGACCTGTATTTCATTATAATGCTAGCCTGCAAACAAACCAGCTCTGTAAGTTCAATTGGAAGTAGGATAGAAAGGGAAAATAGCCGGTGAATTTCAACATGGCTGGCTAATAGTCACAGTAACAGCAGGAAAAATAGCCTACCACAAATCTATCAGTGCCTCGGCTGGGGAGCACGGCAAAATACTGAAATACCCTTCCACCTTAATTAAGAAAAAGTCTAAAATGTCCATGACAATCAATACTCGGTTTTAATTCCTACTTCACTACTGCTATCTGTAGTTGGGGACACTGTAAAAGGACCCTATTTCTATGGATGTGTTCATAGCCATCAGCCACAGTAAAAGTACACTACAGCAATTTTAGATTTACTATTAACAGCATAGATTCTCCTGCAGGAACGCTCTACGACGTTAGCAATTTACAGCCACAAAAATCAAGCGAAACAAACTGAGTGCAATATATTCTCGAGGATACCAAGTTCTAAACCTTTTTGACATGTCCCCATTGTTTGCTCCTCTCTTCTCGCCCTCCGATCACTCTTCCCCTCCGCGTTGCAAACCGCCATGGCAAAAGCAGCCTGACGAGGCGGTCGGAGAGAAAGAGGAACCAGTGGCGCGGCGACAGCACCATTGCCAGCGACGCCGGCGCATGCAGGCGCGGATGCAGAGGAGGCGGACGCCACGGAATTGTTGGAAATGGACAAGATCGACTGCTACGTCGTGCCGCAGACAACGGGCACCGGCCGGAACATTTTCCAGGGCGGCAGCCCGCTCTCGGCGTCGTTGCCGCTGCTCGGCGTGCAGCTCGTCCTCATCGTCGCCGTCACCCGCGTCCTCTACTTCCTCCTCAAGCCGTTGAAGCAGCCCCGCGTCGTGTCCGAGATTATGGCACGTCCACCATTCGCGTTTCCCCATCCTTTGCTTGCCACGGTGACATCGACATGATGGACCAGCTTGTGCGTATCAGATTGAAGCTTTTGGTGCATTCGTTTCAGGGCGGCATCATACTTGGCCCGTCCGTGCTGTCGCGGCACGCGGCGTTCAGGGAGGCGGTGTTCCCGGCGAGGGGCGAGCCGGTGCTGAACACGGTGGCGACATTCGGCCTCATGTACGTCATCTTCCTCATCGGCGTGCGGATGGATCCGACGCTCGTCGTCCGCTCCGGTAGGAAGGGCGTGGTCATTGGCCTCTCGGGCTTCCTCCTCCCGCTTGCCATGACCGGCGCGGGCTTCTCCGGCGAAGCCATGGCAACGGAACCCGACGTGTCGAGGCGGTCCACGTTCTTGTTCGCGCTCGCCACCTCGCTCTCGGTCACGTCCTTCGCGGTGCTGGCGCCGATCCTGTCCGAGCTGAGCCTCCTCAACTCGGACCTCGGCCGCATCGCCATGTCGGCGTCGATGACCACGGACGGCATCGCGTGGATCATCATGGTGGTGTACATCCTCGCTGAGGCATTCCTCGTGTCGCCCGCCACGTCGATCTGGGCGTTCCTCTCGCTGGCCGTGCTCGCCGCGTTCATACTGTTCGTGGTGCGCCCCGTCGCGCTCCGGGTGATCGAGCGCACGCCGCCGGGCAAGCCAGTGGAGGAGACATACGTGTTCGTCTTCCTCCTCATCGTTCTCCTCGTCGGCTTCTACAGCGACGTCATCGGGACCAACTCGTTCCACGGCGCGCTGATGCTGGGGCTGGCGATCCCCGACGGGCCGCCGCTCGGCACGGCGCTCGGCGAGAAGATCGAGGCGATGATGTCCGGCCTGATCCTGCCACTCTACTACGCCATGACCGGGCTCAGTGCCGACGTGTGGCGCATGCACTGGGGCAGGCTGCAGCTCGTCGTGTTCCTTGCCTGGGTCGGGAAGCTCGTCGGCGTCATGGTGTCGTCGCTGTACCTTGAGATTCCCCTCCGCGACGCCGTCTCGCTCAGCCTCTTCATGAACTCCAAAGGCATCGTCGAGGTCATCACCTTCAATTTCTTCTTGACCAACAAGGTGACTTTATCTTCTCGGCCGCAGCAAAAAAATTTAATCGCTAATGGAGTCATGTACGTTGACGAGTGTAAGATTGAGCTCGTTGCAGCTCATCGGCAAGAACACGTTCAGCATCCTGATATGCTTGTCGGTGGCGATCACGGCGGTGTCGGTGCCGGTGGCCAGCTGGCTGTACGACCCGGCGCGGCGCTACGCCGTGTACAAGCGGCGCACGGTGCAGCACCTCAAGGCCGACGCCGACCTGCGGATCCTCGCCTGCGTCCACGACCAGTCGCACGTCCCGGGCACGCTCGCGGTGCTCGAGGCGTCGAACGCGACGCCACAGACGCCGCTCAGCCTCTACCTCCTCCAGCTCGTCGAGATCGCCGGCCGCTCCGCGCCGGTGTTCATCCCCCACAAGCTCCGCCACAACGCCCCCCTAGCCGGTTCGTCGGCCAGCGCGCCGCCACCCACCGACTCCGACCGTATCATCAACGCCTTCTTCCAACACCAGCTCAAGCACCCGGAGGGCGCCGTCTCTGTGCATCCCTTCACCACCATCTCCCCCTACTCCTCCATGCACGACGAGGTGTGCCGCCTCGCCGTCGAGAAGCGCACGTCGCTCATCCTCCTCCACAACCACAAGCGCCACATGCTCGCCGGCGGCATGCGCGCCGCCGTGGGGCTCCGTGTCGTGAACCGCAAGGTGCTGGAGGTCGCGCCGTGCTCCGTCGCCGTGTTCGTCGACCGCAACGCCGGGAGCGTTGGCCTGTGCGCCTTCATCCCGGGCCCATTGCAAGACCACTCGACGTCCTCCAGGAACAGGACAGGGCACGCGGCGAGCAGCAGCCACGGCTTCCATGCGGCCGTCGCGGCGCTCTTCTTCGGCGGCGGCGACGACCGCGAGGCGCTGGCCTATGCGACACGCATGGCGCGCCACCAGGGTGTGACGGTGGGCGTGATGCGGTTCTTGCCGGCACGGGGCATCAAGGACAACCCTTCCGACCGGCGGATCGACAACCGCGCCATCGAAGAGGTGAAGGCGCTCGCGTCGAGGAGCAGGAACATCAAGGTCCAGGAGGAGCTTGTCGGCGACATGGAGAGGATCGTCCAGGTGCTGAGGGGCCTAGACGAGGCAGGCTACGACCTCGTCCTCGTCGGCATGCGGCACAGGTGGTACCCGGTGATGCCGGCGAACGGGTTGTCGGATTGGAGCGAGTGCCCGGAGCTCGGCGTCATCGGCGACCTCCTCGCGTCGTCCGACTTCGACACGCCGTACTCGGTGCTCATCATGAAGCAGCAGGACCAGGGCGGGCTGAACGCCGCCGTACCGGGCGCCCAGGATGTGTGGCACGTGAACGACGGCGGCGCCGAGGATGCGCCAGCACCACCGAGAACCATGTCAACCGCTGGATCTAGCAGGTTCAGGCAGTAGGCGATTGCTCTTTTCTAGCCTCTCGGACCTGGTTCAATTTAGACTTTCAGATTCCTTTTCTCGTCCCATATGTTGTGATGTATAGCTATCAGGATTAGCATCAATCCTTAAAATGAGATGAGATCCTACGATTATTTTCAAGGAAACAGCATTGTGTATAGCAGCAATGGAACAAATGTGACAGTGGAATAGCTCACGCGATGTATCAATAGATCACGGAACATGTTGTCTCCACACCATAACCATCTACCGATTTATAGCGACAGATATCGGGAGGTTAGGAAAGGATAATCAACCAAGGAAAGCATGGTATCAACCTAGAAAGAACCGGGGAGATTGGCTTGGAATAGAAGCGAATGATGTTATTAACAGACCAGAGAATAAACTCAACTTTACTGTTTTGGAGAGAGGTGTGAGAGTAAGACATTCGCATGGTGACGCTATTGGTGAGGAAGAAGGTATGTGTAGCGTAGTTATCAAACTCACAACTATTGTCACACTAGATGTTGTGAATATTAGGGGAGAGCACATAAGCAAAAAACTATAATGGCGTGGACAAAGTGTCAGATTTCAAACGAAGAGGAAAAGTCCACACAAAGTGGGAACAATTGCTAAGAATAATAAAATAATATTTAAAACCGAAAACATTAGTAATATCAGATGTCTATAAATTATAATGTATTAACTTAAAATTAATCATATACTAGTAAAAGAACTACTGAAAGGTAGGCGAGTACGACGCCCAACTGGCAAGCATGACAAATTGTGAAAGGGCCGCCTCGTGGAGGGAGGGGGGATAATAGTGAAGTGGGCCAAGCGGGAGAGAGCTTCATGACCAATGCGTCCAAACCGGTGGTGTCATAGAGTGGTAGGGGAAGTTGCAGCAGTGAGGAAGCTAGCAATGGTTCTACAGAAGTTCGCTGAGAAGGAATAGAGGTTGCCGAAGATATTGCAAATAGCGATCATGGTCCTAGAGACTAGATCCTTCACAGTAAAGCTAAATTTGTCAAATTCGATGGGAATCTTATTGCCAATAACAAAGCGTCGAACGGAAATGAGGTTTTTGATAATGTTAAAGAAAACAAGGACATTGTTAATATAGAACAATCTATTGGAATGATAAAAGGAGGCATTTTCAATAGAGGTGATGGGTAGGAGGGAGCCATTATCGACAATTATGTGGGAAGGGCTAGAGGAAGTGGGTTGGGAGAAAGAAGAAAAAATACCAACATTCGATGTCATGTGGGATGAGGCACTCGTATCCATCTACCATCTGTTGGAGGATGACGATGTCAATGTGATGGTGTGAAAGTGGTTGGCCAAAGTATGCTAGTTCTAGGATGGGTTGTTGGTGGAGCTTTACTAGGTCGGATGCTGCTACTGAGGGGCCAGAGGAGCCTACATGGGCTACTGAGGAAAGCCCCTAGGCTAGGCATCAAGGCTAATCTAGGGAGCAAACGAGCCAAGTGGCCCAGCGATTATCGTGCTCGCCTACCTGAATACGTGCCTAGCAGACTGGAAGAGCGCACTACTTGGCCAGGCCACGTATGAATTGTGCCAGCCCAAGGGTTGTACGAAGTGGGCCAACCCTAGAATAGACGTCCAACACCCTGACCACCGGCACCCTAGTTGAATTGGCCACCGCCATTTCCTCCCTGGTTGCCACCTTGATTGCCACTATTCCCATGGTTGCGGTTGTAGGAGTTCCCACCGCCACCCTGGTTGCCAAAAGAGTTGCCATAGCAAGTAGCATGTGCAAGATTCACATCATCGCCACCCTGGTTGCCCTCGCTACCGGTGGAGTAGAGCAGAGCAGTGGACATACTGCAGGAGCGCTGGTCCTCTTTCGTCAGCTCCTTGAGTAGAAGTTGAGACCGCATCGTGACAAATGATGAGAAAGGGTTTTGCATAGGAATTAGGGTTTGGAGGAGATCATATTTAGGGCTCAAACCTTTGAGGATGTTGACCACAAGTGTGTCTGTGGGTTATACTCGACAACGGTATTTTAAGGACATAGGGTACGATTGGAACTAAGATATACGCGAGATAGGACTAAAGAGACATGAAACACGGATTTTTATACTAGTTTAGGCAATCAAGAAGGATAATAGCCCTAGCGTAGATTATAACTTAAAGATGTATCATACCGAGTACAAAGACAAGCAAGTTAGTTGTCCTAGCCTATCGAGTTGTCCTCGATGAAGTAATATGACGGGTTGTAGTTAGCGGTTAAATGTAGGGCTTCCTCCTAACGTCGTCTTGGTGTGTTTTGTGTCTTTGGTTTTAACTTGATCCTCTCCCCCCTCAGGAGGCTCTATATTTATACAAAATATATTCTCTTGTCCAAGTAGAACTCGAGGTCTCTAAGTATAAAACGGGTAGTCAAGTCCTTGTTGTTCTCGGGTCAGACTCTATTGTTCTACCCTAATCAGGATTGGATTCTTATCTTATCTATAATATTATCCATACTTAGAATATCTCTTTCCATATAAAAGCATATATGTGGTATTCTCAACTATTACTAATATAAGTATACAAGGTATACCATATATGTAACATTGATAGTAGCCCCTAACATTTATGCAAATATTATTACAACATTATCAAGAATATTTTATCCGAGGAGCTATGTTGCCAATATCATAAACCTACACAAGAGTTATCTAAGAGGGTTGGGGTTGACAACTCAGACCTTTATTCCGAGCAATCAATCAAAACGTTATCGGAATTCGAATTTGGATAGTGGTCAGAATCCTAACCGCCAAATGAGAATAGCTTTGATATCACCGAGAATTTTGCACCATTTTTCTCAAAATGTGAACCGCCACCGCAAGGTTATAAATTCTAGTGACGAGATCCCTCTTAATTATGTTTGCCTCTAGCATTGTTTCTTCCTTCATCTTCAACCTCGCAGTGCTTAGCAAAAAACCCCAACCTCTGTGACTCTACCATAGACAACACAACTCTCAAGACCCTATAGGTGGAAAGGCCGATTCCCGGCAAGGGAAGCATGGCTCGTCAAGAAGGAGATACAAAACGCAACCCTAAATTTGGCTAGATAGTGACTTTTGCGAACTTCATACAATGTGGTTTTCTTCCTCCTCCTTCTGAGTTTTTATCACTGCTTCTTCATTTTTATGGCATCCATCTCCTCCATCTCAACCCTAACTCCATTGCTTTCTTTAGAATCTTCACCCATATTTGTGAGGCATACTTTAGAGTACACCCTTTTCTATCCCTGCTTAGATACTTCTATGAACTTCTTCATGGAGTTGTCGAGAATCACAAGCAACTATGATCTTCGATAGCATGATGGTCTGAAGGATGAGTACATCCCTATGAACATGATCACCTCCAAAAAGCAGTGGAGGGATAAATGGTTTTATCTCCATACTAACACAACCTTCCAATTCCTCACCATCCTAACTGAGAAAGCCGCATGTCTTGAATCCTAAAACTCATCCCCCTAAACTCCGAATCCCTAGATATCTTTATTAAGAAAATCAAAGAGTTCAAAGAACATGGTCTGACGGCATATGAAGTTGTCAATGATTTTGTACATCATCAGATCCAACCCTTGCAAGAGCATGATCACTCGATATGCAAGTACATAGGTGAAAGAGATGCCACTCGGATATAACCATCTATCTTCAATAAATGTCTATATAAAGTTCTCTATACACTTCTACTAATTATTGATGGTATTTGTCTTGCAGAGCTCGATGACAAGATGGTAAAGAAGCGCACCAAGGCCATGGTGGCCGACAAACCATCGTCAATCAAAAACATCCCTACACCATCATGTGACCTGTCTCAGACCAAGTGGAACAGGATTGTGCATGCAAGTACTCACCTATTCTCCATTTTCACCGTATTCAATGTGCTAGGAGTGTAAAGTAAGCACTTACAAGAGTTTTCTTTGACCGACATCATTGGGCCACTTATTAATCATCAGGATGCCGCTGCAACCAAGGAAGTGGAGGAGAAGGAAACCAGAGGAGGCAACATCACGAGAATGGAGAAAACCTCCTCCCAATCAAGCTCTAGCGGAATAGTTGGGACGAAGAGAAAGTGGGACAGCTTCGAAAGAGGACCCACAGGAAGTGTCCTAACAAAGGGTCCTCACTCCTTACCAAGGTACCAATTATACTCTTATGTCCCTTAAGGGATAAATTGAAGTATCTAAGTATAAGTTATCACCAGTAATACCTAATCAAAAACATTTCAATTAGCTTAAACCAGTTGCCGATGGTATCTAAGCCAGTTTCCTGGTTTTCAATCAAAATTTTGAATCCAAATATTGTTTCTTGACCTGCCGTTTACCGATTTATTGACCTCTTGAGCAACCGGTATTTATAACCTTATTTAACCAGAGCAGATACAAATAGTGGACAAGATTTAAATAGTGATATTTATTTATTATGAACCTATTGACTTACTACATCAGAAACTGTTTTTTTTATGATCTATAAGGAAGTATGTTGCAACGCAAGCAGAAAATACATCACATCCAAGCGTCTGTCTTACGTAGCAATGCAAGCTTGACAGAAATCTCGATCCATTTGGTAGCATTCTTCTCTGTATGTACTCAAAATTTCTCCTTTGACTCCCTCTACCGTCGTGGTCGAGGAATCGTCATGTTTGACTATTTATCCGCCGGAACATATGTATAATTAAAATTGCTTTAACCCTTACGACGCACCTTTTCTTTCTTTTGTACTTAAACATCAAGATTAGTTTCAGGCATATGTCGGATGCAAAACAAAAGTTACTCGTAAACGGACACTCGCCAGCTCATTTCTGCAAAACACCTGACAGAAGGTACAACCACTCGACATTCTGAAAAGAATGATACTAGAGAATGCGGCATTCCAAACTCCAAAGAACAACAGAGTGCTGCCAGCCAACTTAGGTATCATCTTTAAATTATCATATTCCTCTGCAATTAATGTCATATTTCACCCCATGGATTTCATGATTTGGCAATTGGTATCCATCTTAAGCTACAAACATTCTGATCATAGAACTAGATCATATACAAAGTCATGATAAATAGAACTTTAAACCAATTGTTCGATTGTTTAAGCACTTCATGAAACTTCCTAAAGCAAATACAGAAATGCACACATAAACACTTAGCTGTTATTCTGGAATAGTTGAAACAAAAGGAAAAAAAATCCTGATATTGATACAAAATAATCACCTTACTAATTGGTACAGATGCACCTACATTAGTCGTGTACAGTAGTACACCAATTGTCTTACCTCATGATTTCTTCATGGAGGACAAAATACAAACAATAGAAGATGAAAGGTTAAGCTATGAAAATCACCAATAATGAGACGCAGATATTCACCAGGATCCATGATAGATCTCCACAAACCCCGTAGTAGAAGCTGCGGGCAGCAGCACGCCAGTACCATAACGTACTGATCAACTGATCACTTAGCTGCTCCTTCAAACAAGTGCTGGATGCATGCCTCAACATCTTCGGGAGTGTATTTGATGTACAAGTCATGCCTGGCTTCGGGGGACGATTTCAATCTAGAAATCAAAGCTGTATATACTGGCATCACAGCTTCCGCCACTGCTGCCCTAACATCCACCCGCAGCTGTTCATCTGCTATCACCCATTCTGATTGTACCTCATAGATCTCCTGAAAGTAGGTATTAAACATCCGGAGTTTCTGCTTCATTGCCGTGGCAGAGAGTGCACCTACTCCAGGACCGCCAGTCTGCAATACAGTTGTGACCTTGCCCCATGTTACCCGCTGGTAATCCATGCTCCAACGCCGCACTCTGTTTGTCATTTGCTTGATCCACTCGTCACCAAGTAAAACACCTAGTTCACTATTATTCACCTTCTGAATGATGTACTTGCCATTGTTCATCAAGAAGATGCAAGCGAGTGATGGATCTCGGTATATCTTTGATTTTATATCTAAATTCTTGTGCAAGACGTCCATGATCCATGCTATGTGCACAGCAAGCGATGAGGTGGGACGATCAGGGTCAACTGCAATTGCCGCACCACCAACAGCGCCGAAGTCACCTTCCATCACCTCTTCCAATGTCTGCCGCGACCCACAAGCAGCACGGAGATAGTTCATGACATACCGAGTGATGGGATGTATGCCTCCACCTTGGGCTGCAACTCGAGCGGGATCACGGCGGATGAGATTTTCCAACTCCATGAATATGCCTTTGATTGAGGAGCCGAGGGTGTTGCACACTGCCGTGACCTCTGCACGGAGCGCAGCAGAGTAGGGGTCGGCGAACACAGGCTCAAGGTCAGGGAGAAGGTCCCGCACAGCCTCGTACATGTCCACCACTCGGAAGATGCGCTCCGGAGCGCGGCTGGAGGAAGAGATAGCGTCGCCGAATGATATGAGCTGCAGGGCTTGTGTGCGCACGGCGGCGACAAAGGCGAGGTCCCCAAAGGGGGCGAGGCCGTCGAAGACGCGGTCACAAAGCCGGCGCTCGCTGGGAATCAGGATACGGAACACCATGTTGAAGGCCGGGATCCAGCGGGCAATGTCGAATTCGAGCTCCTCCCAGGAGGAAGCATGGACCTCTTCAGCAGTTCGTGGGCGGACGCCGAGGCGGGCGACGCTCTCGTCGACGAAGCCGCGGCGCGCGGCGGCGTAGACCTCAGCGCACTCGCGGCCGAAGCCGGCATCCACCATCCTCCGCGCGATCTGGTGCACGTTCGCGACCGACCCCGGCGAGAGCGCATCGATTACCACGTCGTAGTCCGTCACCGGCTTGGCGATCGGGATCGGCTCGTCGCCGTAGCCGTCGCCGCCGCCGAAGTCGTCCTCGTCGTCGCTCCCGTCCGACCGGAACCCGCCAGGCGCCGCGGAGGCCGCGTCGTCAGGGCGCTCGATGAGCGCCCGGAACTCCTCCTCCAGCCGCACCATGCACCTGCTGAGAAGCTCTTCCGCGCGGTCGAACAGGCCGCGGTTTGTCCCCGCGGCTTCCAGCTCCTGCACGGTGCCGATGAGGTCGTCGACCGCCTCAAGAAACGCGTCCGCGTCCGCTGAGTCCGCCCATATCAGCCCGTCCATCGCAACGAACTGCGAGATCGAGCGGTCGAGGGTGCGGACGGTCCGCTCCATACACGTCACCGGCGGCAGCCTCCCCGCGGCCGCCGACACCGCAGCCGCTGGTGGCGGCGGCAGCGTCGGCGACTCCGGCATCAAGTGCTCTCCTCCTCCCTCTCCTCCTCCTATGCCGCCGCCGCCAGCGGCCGCCGCAGCCGCAGCCCGCGCGGCGTAGAGCTTGTCGAGCGAGAGGCGGCCGTCGTAGTTGGAGAAGACCCTGAGGATGTCCTCCGTCATGGTGTCGCTGCTCCCCAGCGTCTGCACGATGTGCTGCACCGTCGCGAGCAGCTTCTCCTCGCCGTCCTCCGCCATCGCCTCAGTACTCCGGGTCTAAAAAAAAAAGAAGCGACGAGCTACCTCACCTCCGGGGGCTCTAACGGCATCCCACGGCGGGCGCGCGGGCGGAGGGCTCAGCTCCGATCTGGACGAGGGCACGAGGCCTCCACTTCCAAGCGGCTTCGGGTTGGAGGTTGGGCTCTGCGGGGAAGGGGATGAGGAAGAGAGGACTTCACGCAGCAACGCGTTGCGGCGGTGACGTCTGGCCGAGGGCGACAGCGCGTGGACCGGACGCTTTACCGCGCGCCTGGTGTGCCCGCACGGCAGCTTGCAGCGGCGCAAGTAGCCGCCACGTCGGGTTGGACTGAGGGGACCGGTAACCCGCTGAGGCCGTCGGATGCGGCACACGGACGGTCGGATGCGTGACCTCGGGGAAAGAGAAAGGCCGAGGCCGCGCGTGACAGCGTGCGGAACAGCGGATAACTGCTTTCTGACGAGGTGGGGCCCGGTTATTAGTGTCCGTGCAGCGGTGGGACCGGACGACCGGTGGGTTTGACGCGGAAAGGAAGAGGACGCGTGATTGACGCGGATGTGGAGGCTTACCGTCGGTGTGGCGGACGATGTGGCGTCCACGGTGCGTTTGCAGTTTGTACCGTGGGAAAATACTGGTAGCACGCGTACGTTTTCTGTGCTGAATAACCGTAGCCAGCGACCCGGCGCATGGGCCAGTAGTTGTTGACTTCTCTGTATCGTGTGTTTAGAAAATTAGAAATACGGAAAAGCCAGCTCACCAGGTTGGGTTGGTGGATGGTTCGTTGTCCGTCCACATGGATGATTCGTTGGCTTTGGTTTGGTGGTGACCAAACCATGAGCTCGATGGTGAACTGCTACGGAATATCGAGACCGATAGCACCGGGATGTCGCACATCGCACTCTACTGTATTTTAGAGCCAAGGGATGAACTTACTATGATTTCTTAACAGAATTTGTCAAAATACAAGTGTGGTGAGCTAGGCAGCTAGCAAGCTTATCTGAGGTAAGTTGGCCAGTGACTGATCTATGGTCATCCACACATCATGTATAATGGTTAGAGAGAGAATGACTTGGCTTGTATTGTTAACAACTATTCTACGGATGGTTAGGCTTTCTTTTGAACCTTTTGGCCAGCTAATCCCTTATTTTGTGTTAGCAATAAAGGTATATTTTTAAACAAAAACTTTATATATATAAGTTTTTTTAAAATAAATAAATATATATTTTAAAAATTATAATAGTTAATATTTAATTAATTATGTGTTAATAGTTTTTCTCGTTTCATGTAATTGTTTGGCTCAGTCAATAAACTTAAACGAACGCAAGCTTAGACCGTTTAATCTGTTTAAGCACCTATTAAAGCAGCAATTGATATCCAGATGGAAACCAGCAGAAATTTTATAGGATCTTTTTAGAATTTCATAGTGATTGATACAATTTTCTTAGGAGTCTAGGGGAATTTGGATACTTGAAATGAGACATTGAGCTTTCGGCTGGAAAACTCAACACAATGCGAGTGCACACGCGTTGGGCTACAATGTTGACTTAAATTCTGTTACGAAGTTTGTCCATACGTATAGTTTATACTGAGTGAGCATCTTTTACCTTTACAAAATGTTCGCAATCACTTTTATTGGTCTCCAGATTGACAAGAAAAGAAATTAACCTCTCCTTTCATGCTTACTGCTCTACAAGAGTTCACTCGTTCGTAGCCAAGCGAACAATTTCTTCTTGCTAATGAGCATACATTCACCAACATATGTAGACTGCCTGTATTGTTGTATACAAAGTATAGCTATTAATTCAAGAATACAAAGTATAGAATACAAACTATAAAAGCAAAACTATAGATAGAAATAGATGCAAAAAGTGGAGTATTATATATATATATATATATATATACCCTCTTCCTAATGGTCTCACCTCATAGAAACTGTTACATATTAATTGGAGTAGTATCATTAAAATATAGTTATGACCAAATTTACCTTTGATAATCACTTTTTTAATATCATGGTACAAATGATTTTAAAAAATAGTACATCACGTAAATATATTATTATTTAAATATTAGTTTTTTTGAAATTGAACTATTCACCAACAGTAATTTTATAGAACTGCTACCTATTACACATTACTATAACGCTATCACGACATTACATTGCTACAAGAGTATATTAACAATTATAAGTTTTACGGTTATATAGTATATTACTGTAATGATTTGATAATGTTACTGTAATTATTTGATAATGTTACAACGATCAATAAGTTATTAGTGGTTTTATAAGAAGAAAAAACCATAAGAGAAAGATTTGAGAGGATAGTGAGGTTTTTTTAGGGAGATCGGTTTTCAAGATGGAGAAAGATTGAATGAGAAGGGATTAATTTTTTGAGAGATGATATTAGTTTTTAGGGTGGGGGAGATTGGAGGGGAAGGGATCAGTTTGTTGAGAGAGGAGATTGATTTTTTAAGAGAGAATATTGGTTTTCAAGGAGGAGAAAGATTAGAGAGGGTAAGGATGTTTTTTTAGGGAGATCGATTTTTAAGGGAAGGGAGAAGAGCGTAAGGGGAGGGGGAGGGGCATTGAGGGGTATAGAACAACTATTGTAGATATAGAATAGTATTGTCATATATATATATATATAAATAATCTATGTGATAATTTTTCCAGCTGAAGTGATGATGAATAAAACCATAAAATACTGTTTACACAATAGGCAAGGCCCGAGCTTAGGAAATTCAGACCAGGCCGGGCCTGGCTGT
The DNA here is from genome assembly GCA_030770085.1 of Oryza coarctata. Lineage (NCBI taxonomy): Eukaryota > Viridiplantae > Streptophyta > Magnoliopsida > Poales > Poaceae > Oryza > Oryza coarctata. The sequence goes on from CM061471.1 coordinate 17,464,373, forward strand.
CCGACAAAATATCCACATGGCAGATGTTATGGTCACGACAGCTATGTGGACCAGGTCCACCCGCACAGAAGCGTTAATCCCAACAAACCCGGGCCTCATCACATGAAGAAGGAGTATACCTATGACATGTGGACCCGATGTTTACCTTGTGCCCACCGTCATTGACACAAATACACAACAGACGAAAACCCAAAGATTTCGTAGAGCAGCAGGCAACTCAACGCGGAGAGGAAAGCAAGCGAAGCAACCACCGTACAACAGCAACGGCAAGAGAAGCTTTTGCCGATCGATTCCCCTTCTCCTCGCGCGGTACAATCCTCTATTGCCATCGCCATGGCCTCCACACCGACGCCGCCGCCGCTACTCCCGGTGACCAATCCCGCGGCCGCGGGCTCGTCTCCGGCCGCCACCGCCGTCGGATCTGACGCGTCGATCGCCACCCCGGCGTTCCGGCTCTTCCTGAGCCGGCTCTCCGAGTCGGCGCGGCGCTCGCTGTCCGACCGGCGGCCGTGGACCGAGCTGATCGAACGCTCGGCGTTCTCGCGGCCGGACTCCCTCTCCGACGCCACCTCCCGCCTGCGGCGCAACCTCGCCTACTTCCGCGTGAACTACGCCGCCGTCGTGGCCTTCGCGCTTGGGGCGTCCCTCCTGGCGCACCCCTTCTCGCTCCTCATCCTCCTGGGTCTCCTCGCCGCCTGGTGCTTCCTATACCTCTTCCGCGGCTCCGACCAGCCAGTCGTGCTCTTCGGCCGCACCTTCTCCGACCGCGAGACGCTACTCGGGCTCGTCGTCGCGTCGTTCGTGGCCTTCTTCTTCACGTCCGTCGCGTCGCTCATCATCTCCGGGCTGCTCGTCGGCGGAGCCATCGTCGCCGTTCACGGCGCGTTCCGCATGCCCGAGGATCTCTTCCTCGACGATGCTGACGCCGCCAGCGGCAACAGCGCGGCCCAGGGTCTGCTGTCCTTCCTTGGGGCGCCCGGATCTAGGGTTTGAGGCGGTGGGCGACAAGATCTGGTAGGCTTCTTTGCTCGAGAGGTTCGCGTTATTCTGTAATTGATCTGGATCTGATCTCGTTGGATCTATAGCACATTTGTTCTCTAATTCCTCATTCTGTAACCCGTAGCTACAGATCTACTGGTGTACCTATGTTTTGGATCGATGTATCACTTCGTGAAGTTCTGTTGAATATATTCAGTCTCTTGACGAGATTTAGTGTTAAAATTACCAGTACGTACTATTGTTTTGAATTAATATAGCGTGAATGTGTATGATGTCTAGTACTATGTCAACTTACCACTACAGTATAAACGTGTGTTTTTGGATAGTAGAGCAGAATATATGATGGTTGGTTCAACTGTATACTGTCACTTTTCATTCTAATGATGAGCCTGTGGAAATTTATCATGTGGGTGATTTGGAAATGGTTCATGCTGCATGGGTTTGATTTTGGTTTTCTTTATAGAGCTGGATCAAATGGTCTTTTGTCTAAACCAAGGCTAAATGCTGTGGAATCATGAGGAATATTTGGAGATTTCCTGATATTTTGTTGTTTATGCCGGGCTCCTTTCAGACACGGTAATTTTGTAGGATTTTCACAGTATAGTTCAAATGTTCAATCCCTCCGAAAATCCTTGTAAATTCCATTTCCACCCTTCCAAACGGCTCCAATCCTCGTCGAGCGGTGGGACAACATCAGTTCGCAGGGAGCACTGCAAATAGTAAAATGCAGGCCAGATCAAATTGCGACACCCGTTCAGCGTAACCCCACCCCGCCACCACGTAACGGAGCTTTAATGAAGACTAAACGGCACAAGGGATCCCGTTAACATCTTTTTCCTGATTCCTCTTCCTCGTTGCAATTCCCCATTTCCCCTCTTCACTCCATCCCTTCATTTCTCTGGGTAGAACTCCTCGAGCAGCCATGGAGGTGCATCACGCACATCCTAGCTCTTACAGAGGGTGCCGTATTCTCGCGATAAGCTGCGGGGAGGGGTCCGTGTTCATCGCGCCTACTACGGGGTGCCAGGCTGGGGCGGTGGTGCTCACCATCGGCCATGGGTGGGGCGGCACCGGCGGCAGTGCTCGCCATGGGGCGTGTGGTGAGGGGTTGCATCGCTCGCTGTGGGCAAGTGGCTGGCGGAAGGAGTAACCGTGGTTGCCGTAGACACTAAGAGCATGGAGTACGCTCACTGTGGTTATTGATGGATTGGAGGGTCTTTCTGTGGATTGAGTTTGGCACAGAAGCCACAGAGGTGAGTGGCTAATTGGCTCTTAAATTTTTCTGGTACTGTAATTGATACACAAGCACAGATATACCATATGATCATTACATCATGTTTATCATGCATCTAAGATTACAGCTACAGAGTTGTAAAAAAAAGGCTCAATTTAGTGCTCTACTGTTTGCTCTATATAATCAAATCAAATAAAAATTAGATAAACAATCCATTATGTTGGGTTTGAAACAAATGACAACAACTAAGATGGATCATAGCATAAAGCTTACTATAGTTTCTACAGATCTAGAACTGTTTGTCTTGCAGATTTCCTGATGGGTCATTGGAGACCTACAATGTTAATAAGCCAAATACATTAGTTGGAATGAAGTTAAAATGGAATTTGGATATGATAATACCATGTTTCAGTGACTGATACCTTGGCATTCTGATCGTTCTCCTTCAGTGACCATGTGCATGCAAGTAAATGACATGTGCATGCTCGTTCTTAACAATTGGCTAGTATCTGTCTTGATTGATTGCTAGGATAGAGAAATGGCTGTTGTGGTTGTAAGCTAAACAAATGCTGAGAAGCAGTTCTGGCTTGTGGTAGTAATGGTATATCATTGTAGTTCTCAGTTGACATAGTAAAACTAGGAATTACTTCAGAAGTTTCAGAAGACACCAACATCCTTGTCCACTTTAGATTTATCTACCAGATTTAATTTTTTTAGAATGCTTTAAATATCATTCACTATATTTAGATGTATTTTTTAATAAATACAATACCTTTCTTTGGCTGCATTTTCTTGCTCAATGGAAGTCCTGATTTAATCCTTTTGTTACTATTTCCTTTTTTTCCTTTCTCTTTATTCCCTGTACCAAGGTGTATAAGCTTTTGAAGTCTGTATCAACATTTGCACTTGTGACAATCTTGAAGATGTTTGACTTGTGTAGAAATCACTCTCTAGTTCAGCATGCCTTCGATCATCTACTGCTCTCTCAAATGCTTGAAAAAATCTAACAGATCAAGCCGCACATGCAAGTATCATTTTAGCAGTGCATTGAGATTCTCACTTCTTTGTGTAGATTTCATATATGCACAAAATGTTTGCCAACCGTAAACCTAAGCCCACTTCTCCTTGTTCTTAAATAATCGATGAAACCACTCGTTATCTTTTAAATTGTACTCTCCTATCATTTTATTTCATAATATAAACTCATCAACTTTTTCAAAATAAAAAACACACTTGTCAAAATCTTTTTTACCTTGGAAAATATGGCTCAAATGTATTGCAGCATTCTAGTACATGTTCCAAACGCATAGACGATGAGTTGAGTTCAGAAAGATTGTTCCATTAGCATTGATAATAGCTGCACATTGATTGGTTAATTTTGTCTTTGGTTCTTTACCTGGCATGGCTCTTTTGAAAGTTTCAAATAACCGTTCAAATGTTGCTATAGTTTCATCGTACAATAATGCAAAAATAACTGTTTGCTTATGATGGTTGACACTGGCAAAAAAAGCAAATGGCCTACCATAATTATTTGTCCTATATGTTATGTCAAAGCATATCACATCACCAAAATAACCAAAATCCAATACTGATTGCATCTGCCTAAAATATATTAGTCATCATCTCATCTTCATCTACTTATATTGCATAGAAGAATGAAGGATTTTTCATTTGCTTGTCCTATAGATACTGAAGAATGGCACATGTGCTTTGATTGGAGATAGTTTTTATAATCTTTTCTTATGAATGTTATACTTTGTCGCCCACTTGCTTGTCTACTCATCATCCCATGGCCCTGTTTGGTCTAACACTGAATAATTTAAGATGTCAATTTGAGCCTTGTGAGCCTCTGTCATTCTTCTATGTGAAAGCAACAAATGTGTCTGTTTGGAGTTATGAGTTCATGATTATGTGTATTTCAAAAGCTAGATATAGCATATTTTCTGATAAGAGTGATCTTGATGGTCATCTCAGCCATACAAGTTACAACCAACTCTCGTATCCGTTGATAGGTTGTTAATATTAAAATTTAGTAAGCCTTGTAGATAGGATCGGAGAGCTGATCGGCTTATGTAAGGAAGTCGATTGATGCAGGGAAAAAAACGATCAGACAGATCGGTTTAGATAAAGACAGGAGATTATCTAGATGGGATCAAGTCGAAGAAGTCATGAAAACTATGACATATTACTTGTATCTTTATAGAATATAATTAGTTTTGTTAATTTTTTAGAGAAAGTTTTCTTTTATATTTAAAAAATAACGTCTGAAGGTTGTTTGTAACTCTATCGAACTCTTGTAACCCTAGGGTATAATATAGATCCTTAGAATTTTGTAATACATCCATTACAGATCAATTTAATTTCGACGTATTGTCACCCTAGTTTATCTAGGTTTTTATTAACAGGTTTTGACTCTTGACACAGGGCCATATCGATTCAGTTTGATCTTCAGTAAAGGGATAAATCCCACCACTATCCTAATGTATCCGCTCTGTCTAAGACTACATCAGTTAATTCTAATTGGATACACCACATCACGCTCGCGTGGGTTTTATCGGCTTATCGTGCTCTTCTGCTATTATCGGTTTTGTGTTGCATCGGTTAGGTCTGATCTACTAGATTGCTGATAGCGGATTGAGCCTTAGGTTGATAACTCATCAGAGCAGCTAGCTGATGAGTTATCCATACACAGAGCCTCATACTAGTGTATCGGTTTTTTAACCGATATACATATATCTTGTTCAGTGATTATCCGTAAGCGATCGATCTGATTTCGATAGATCTAGTATTGAGACTTAGCTGATTTCATTTCCTCCATCGGCTCAGCTAGCTGACGAGTTTATTTATACGCCTGCATCGGATCCACAACCGATAGCAGCCAATAGTTTCATCTGGTTCCTCCGTCGTTATGTTCGATTAGTCTCTGCTGTCTCGGTGCTGTTAGCCTCAATCTCATATTGTCTTGGTTCGGTTCGATCTATCGAGGCTAACTCTAATGGTACCGTCACAATGGTTGTTGGGTCTCGTATATTTGGGAGATCGGGTCTCGCTCTCTAGCGCTTATCGTGTATTCTGTTTTGAGTGTCATCGGTTTTAGAGTCTTTTATTTCATTCCTTGACATTTACCTATGCCGTCATCGACTTTCTAGCAAACGTATGAGTGCTATAGTTGCTATCAGTCACCAACCACTAGCAGTGGTGTATCGGACTCACAACCGATAGTTATTCTAACCTTATCGAGAACCAGCCGATAGCAAGAGTCCATATAGGCCTATCGATCGATTGACTCTATGATCTAACTCTATCTGTCTTTTTTATTAATTAGAGGTTAAATTGACTAACACGCTCTCAACTGTAGCAACTCGACGAAGACACCTCGAAACTGAAAGATCTGCATTAGAGCGAATCAGACTTTCTAGACCTCGGTGTGTTCGAGCGTAATTGCATCGGTGTGTACGAACATGAAGGATCGATTCGGCTTAAACATATTTTTTGGTACGTTTGGTGGGATCATCGGGTATGCATCCCAATGAGCCGAAGAACTTGCGTTAGAGCTAAGCTGATCTTCTAGGCCTCGACGTGTTCGGACACGATCGTATCAGAGCTCTATTGGTAAACGGGGATGACTGATTTAGCTTACATGTATCTAATAAGATTCCTCTTATTGATGCCTTCCCTCTATAGCATATAATTTTTTCTTCAAATCACATTTGTTAAAGATTTATCATGCTAAAAATTTCTAATACTAAAGCTAATATCTCGTCTACCGATTGTAGAACTCATATGCTATATTTTCATTGTCAAATTTCACGTTGGTTCTAACCTTTTCGCGCAGTAATCACCAATATTGCTTATATCTGTGCCGAACTGGTGGACGCCATCTCTGTTACCATCTATTAATCCCTCCGTTTAATAATAATTATTGCTGGGTACTATTTGCCTTTGGACTTTGACTACTAGTTTTTTTTAATATTTATAAATACAAATGATACAATGTTATTAAAGTAGGGTATGTCCTAAATATAAGCATAAAACTTTTTTGTCTAAGGGCAATAATGGTTAAAGTTTAAATCGGGAGGTTAAAGTTGTCGGTTATGAAGAAAGAGGGAATAATTTCTAACTTTGAAGATTACCATGCTAATAGAATCAGCATTGTCTAAATGCTAACATTTTGTGATTGCTTTATAATGTTGCTATTTTCTTCCTGAGTAGTCTTCCAAAGTAGCTCTGTGCTTGACTTTTCTTGGTCTCTGCTTTTGTTTTGAGGACTACAGAGATAAGTGAGCATCAGTATTGTGTGTTTTGTGATAGCCCATATGAATTCAAGAACAGTTGTTGTAGTAAATTGTTCAAGGGATGCTAAACTTCCTAATGGCAATGAATTTCTGCTAATGTTTGATCACCTATGTCTTATTTGTCAATGCCTTTATTGGACTATGGCTGGAATGTCTGAAAGAGCTCGCACTTAAATTAGAATGTTATGGACCACATGTGACAGTATGCGGATTCTGCTTCCTGAATATCACTATACTATACCATAGCTGATAATAACTTGCATCTATTGAATAATTTCTTTTTTAATCTTTTTAGAGGGTGGACTTGCACTTAAAATCACTGTCAATCTCGCAATGGCATATGGTGATGTAACCACTAACCAGTGTTCGTTTCTGAAGAGGTTCATTTTACAAAGAAAGTTAGAAAATATTTTTTTAGGGAAAAAATCAACTTGGGGTGGTGAATTGGTGATCGAGATCGACTGAACGTCATGGTTTTTTTATGGGGGAAAAAGTTTGTCAATGTTGCGTTCTTACCCTTGCTGTGGATGATATAAGCTGTTATCTAAAAAAAATATGAAGCATGTTGCGACGTCTGAAATTTGAAGCGAGTATTCGTAATGCCGATCATGATGAAGAAATTCTAAACATTTTGCAAAATCCCGCTGTTTGCAAATTGTAATCCTACGTTTCTTTAACCGCCGATCTGCAGGACTGAAATTACATTTCTCCTACGATTTTCACAAGGAACGCGTCAATTCCTGCGTGCGTCCAGAGCCTGAATCGCACTATCTACCATCTGCAACTGCAAAAGGCTGATCGAACTGATAACGACCCGTTGCAAGTGTTTGTCGATGAGGAGAGCGTCAACGACGACGATGAAAACGCGGAGAGCTCATGGAAAGGCAGCAGAAATCTTGTTCAGCACGGTTAGCACTTCGCTTTGCGATCGGAGGAAGGCCATGTGCGGCGTGCGGGGTGAGGGATTCTTCCGTCCGTGGCTTGGCCGCGTCGCTCGTATGGACTCTGGACTCTGGTCCGGTAGCAACGGTGTAAACCGGTTTGGCTCGTTATTGATGCGCGGGCCCCACATGGCACTCAGTATTATCCTGCCCCGCTTGCTTACGACACGCCACGCAGTCACCCACCTCCACGGCTCCACGTTCCGCGCCCATCGATGGTTGGATCGATTCTTCTCCGCCGCTCCGTTTTCAGATCTCCGAGACCGGCGTCCAGTACGCTTCCCCTTCGCTAAAATCCCTAGACCTCCATAGGCATAGAGGCCTGGACCCTACCTGACTACCTCCTCCCCCTTCGAAACCGCCATGATGGCCGCGGAGCCATCGCCGGCGGCATCCTCCGCCTCCGCCGCCGCTGAAGACCTCGAAACTCTCCCACTAGACTCTTCCTACTCGTCCGTCCCCGCCACTGACCCACTCCTCCGCCCGCCCGCCTCCCCCTCCGCCGCCGCCGCTGGGGACCACGACCCCTTCGTCATCGACGACGACGACATCGCCCCGGCTCCCAGCACCCTCGCGCCACTCGCGGCGGCCCCGCCCGAAGCGCGGGCCCCCGAGTTCGCGCGGATCGCCGTATCCGATCCGAAGAAGCACGCGGAGCCCACGGCCGGGGCCGCCGGCGTGATCCCCGGCTCCGGGAGCTACTTCTCCTACCTCGTCACCACCCGCCTCGCTGAGGGCGGCGACGAGGTCCGCGTGCGGCGGCGATTCCGCGACGTGGTGGCCCTCGCGGACCGCCTCGCCGCGGCTCACCGCGGGCTCTTCATCCCGGCCCGGCCCGACAAGAGCGTCGTCGAGGGGCAGGTCATGCAGCGCCACGACTTCGTGAATCAGCGGTGCAGTGCGCTCCAGCGCTACCTCCGCCGTCTCGCCGCGCACCCCGTCGTCGGCCACAGCCCTGATCTCCGCACGTTTCTCACCGAGCCTGGCGCCATCCCTGCCTTTGAGGGCGAGCAGCCCCGGTACTGGACTACCACACTGAGTTCTGCTGCTCCATCGGCTCCAGCGAAAGCTGGAAGAGACTTGTTTGGGATGTTCAAGGGTCTGAAACAAACGGTGGTGAATGGGATGGTTGCAACAAAGTCCCCACCGGTGGAGGAGGAGACTGACACAGAGTTCCTAGCATACAAGGCTAGGTTTGAGGATTTACAGCAGCAGCTCACCACAACATCTCAACAGGTTCGTGCAATTTTACCTCCATGATGGACAACACATTTTTGTGTGGACAATTCAAACAATTTGTTGTGTGGTACCGCAAAACTTTCAATCTACATGTTAATACATGTGATTCAACTCCCTGTGCCTCTAGTGCCTTAACTACATAACCACCACAATACCACATAGAAACTTGTTTTCTAATTTGTGTCATCCGATCATCTCTGTGATTTTTTGTTTCTTTATGCAGTTGTTTATGAATTGCCAGCATAATTATTACTCTGTAACAAGCATACTGATTTATCTGAAGAACTTTTGTGGGAGGACTAGAGGAGTTAAGCCCTTTGAATCACTAATTAGTAGTTGTAATGTTACCAGAAATCCAGAACCCATGCTGATTTCCAAAACCCCCCAAATTAGCAAGCTGTTTTATTCAAGTTGAAGTCAGACTCAGAGGCCATGGGAGAAAAAACCTGAACACATATTCATCAAATAAACACATTTTACTTTCTTGTGTGGGCATCTTAACTTCATATTTGCAATAAGTTACTATATTTTACTCTAGCCTGTATTTACCTGATTGATCTCAAGGTATGCTTATTTTTTCTCTTTTTGCAAAATAGTGAAAGCTGAGTGACTGTTTTTTGTGGTGTTACCAAACTGGCTTATCAGAAGGCTACTAGTATTGTCTTCATCCTATGCATGTGGATTTGGGAAGTTATGTTTTGTAGCAAATAGCATAAAATATTTCTTTTGCATTCCAAAAGTACTATTAGGATAAAGTTGTGTTATTTTACAGTAAATGGATGTCCTAGTTAGATGTAGCAGTGCATTACTTTCTCCTTTTGGATTTTTAAAAATCTTCTGTGTACTGAGCCTCAGATAGGTTCATGAAGCTAGTGTCGTTGAAATTCATTTTTGCATTTTCTGTAGGCGGAAGCATTAGTTAAAGCTCAGGACGATCTTAAAGCAACTACAGCTCATTTGGGAATGACATTAATTAAGCTGGCAAAATTTGAAAGAGAGCAGGCAACATGTAGTCCACATAGAAGAAGAGCTGCTGATATCAATAATTTTGGAAATTCTGTTGTCAAGTTCAGCAGATCACAGGCGAAACTAAATTCTGAAATTGTGAAGCACTTGGTATGTGAAAATTTGCTGCAGACTCAAAACATAGCAAGAAATTATTTGGTACCATTCCTTGAAATTCCGTGTGTTAGATTATAACAAGATATTATTTATTCTTTTGCAGGGTAGTATCCATGAATACTTAGAGATGATGATATCTGTTCATCATGCGTTTACTGATCGTTCTAATGCTTTACACCATGTGCAAAGGCAGTCAGCAGATCTATTTTTCTTGCACACCAGGGCAGAAAAACTTGAATCGGTATCATCTAGAACTAGAAGTATAGACCAGGAGTGGACAAGGCACCAGAAGTTAGGGGGATTGAAAGAAACAATAAGTGCAACAGAAGCAGCGAAAAGCCACGCACTTAAAGAATATGAAAATATTAAGGTAAATCACCTGAGAGCTTGAAGTGAATTGTTCCATTAAGTTAGCTTAGGGGAGCTTGAAAATATCAAATAAAATCACCTAAAAACATAAATATAAGCTTTTTTAGATATAGAAAAAGAAGTGCATGCGGTTTGCATCTTGTGGTTTACTACTGAAAGTTTACTCATGTTATAGTCAGTAAAGTTATAGCTTCTATTTGATTTAACTGCATATGCTATGGTTAATACATCTAGCATTATAAATCATGCTAAAGGTTATGTTCTTGTGAATATTGCACACACATGGTCGGATAGTCTGCTAGTTAGAAGAAACATATGTTGGAAGCTTAATATAACTATGATCTCACATTTAATTTTAGTATTGTCTAATTTCTTTGTCATTTTTGTACCCGATGTTACTTTAAGCTAGTCTGCTGGCAGAGAAGATCGGTACGAGTGATGCAGTATGGCACCGTGGCCTGCATTTATGTAGTGCAGGCAATGCTACTTCCTGCTATAATTTTGCTGCCTGATAAATATTAAGTTCAATTACTAGAAAGGAAATACTGAGATAGTGAATTCAATGTTCTTCTATAATTATTTCCTAATGGTTAAGATCACTGTTATTATGATATCAATTGCAGCTAACTTGCAGTTCAGTGACAAAGAATTCATTTGCTCATAAGGACATTTGTTATTTTGGCTTTTATGGCTTCTTTTTGCTTGTTAATGCAGTTCTATATTTCCACTTTAACTGGAAATATGCAAAGATGGAATGCATTTAATTTAGTAAAACACGAGTTAAATTCAGCATAGAGCATATGCAAATTTATGTTCCTAGTTACGAATTTACCTGCAAATTTTCAAGAGCTTTCTCAAATTCAAGTGGCAGTGTATCACCATTACAAATCCTGGAGGCGACATGGCCTTTTTCTTCTTGAGTCAGATTCTTTACAGTAGAGCATTATATATTTATGCTCCCTTTTGGATTTCCAACTTTTATATTTTCAGGTTGTGCAAATGACCATACAAATGGTAGGAATCATATTTAGTTTTCTTTGTGATAATTTCAGGAGAACAATATGATTGAAATTAGAAGATTCAATAAGGATAGGCGTCGAGATTTTGTGGGGATGCTGAAAGGATTTATCGTAAATCAGGTATATGAATGCTCCACTAGTATTTGACAAGACACCATGATTATTACAGTATATTAGTGAAAGAAGAGGTGTATACATGTTAATAACACTTTTATATATTATATTGTGTGCAGGTTTTATATTCAGACCATTATGCTAATATGTGGGCAAAGGTTGCAGAGGACACTAAAGTATATGCAAAAAGGAGCAACTGATGCGGCCTGTGTATAGCACTCCGTAGTAGCTAGTAGGATTTTGGTTTATTTTGATTTGCTGACTTCAACACTTGGTTCTCCCCAGTTTTGCCACCCTGTTGTTCGTTGTACTGCTACATGAGTTAGAAGGAGTTTCGGCGAATGGGCTTCTCGGTGACAATTGACATACACGACACATTTTTTTCTCCTTTTCGAAAAATCCATTTCCTTTTCTAGAAAAATCTTGCGCATGTTACACATAACCATTTCCTTGTCGTCTTACCTCGTGAAATTGATGTATCTGGTTTGAACTTTTCACACGTTTCTGACTGGGAAGGCTGAGGCTGTGGCTGGTGTCTTTGCTTATCCACACACGTAAGCATTGTTTCTTCTGTCTACCTGGCTACTGCTACGGTTCGACCAGCTTATGCATATGCAAGTAGAAATCTTATCGATGTATATGGCTGTGAGCTACATAATCTGGTCGAACTAAACATTGCTTCTTAACACCAAACTCTATAATTCTACCGCTAGTTTAACCAACAACGTCATCTGTTAAGTGCAGAGCAGAGAGATCGTCTGCCCCTGCGGCACTGCACCTGCCAGCAGGCAGAACTCGGGCGCGAAAATGTCCCACCCGCCGTGCCGAAACGCCGCCCCCTTCAAACCGCTCCTCCCCTCCTCTCCCGGCTCCCGCCTCCGTGCCAGGTCCCTCACCGGCATCCCCTCCTCCTGCTCCCCACGCCGCAGCGTGTCCACCTCTGCCTCCTCCCGCCGCGACTTCCTCCTCCTCATCCCCTCGCTCGCCGCCGCCTCCGCCATCCTCCGGCTGCTCCCTTCCTCCGCCGCTGCCGATGACGAGGCGCCTCCACAGCCGCCCACTGAGTTGTCGCAGCCGTCCCCAGAGGAGATGGAGGCGGTGGCGGAAGAGGAGGTCGACGAGTCGACCCTGTCGAGGGTGTACGACGCGACGGTCATCGGGGAGCCGGAGGCCGTGGGGAGGAGGGATGCGAGGGGGCGGGTCTGGGAGAAGCTGACGGCCGCGAGGGTGGTGTACCTCGGCGAGGCGGAGCTCGTGCCCGACCCCGACGACCGCGTGCTCGAGCTTGAGATTGTGAAGGGGCTCGCGACCCGGTGCACGGAGGCCGAGAGGGGCGTGGCGGTCGCGCTCGAGGTGTTCCCGTGCGACCTCCAGCAGCAGCTCGACCAGTTCATGGACGGAAGGTTTTCCCTCTCTGCTTTGTTTTACCAAAGTTATCTGAACAATTGCTCCGGAGAACAAATTTTCCCTGTTTACATGCTGTCAAGTCGTGTGCGTGTTTTTTTTGGGGCCGTGTCGTCGTTTTAGATGGATCCATGTCATGATGCATTGATAATTCGATATCCCATTCTCTGGAAGAAAATATTATCATAGGCTAGATTGCAATGCAGACCATGTTTAGTTGGAGCCCAATAGCCATTCCATGCTTGATGACATAAATGCAATTGTTCAGTAAAGACTTCCTATCAGCTGATTTTGACAAACTTATGCTTTATCCAGGATTGATGGCATCATCCTAAAGTTGTACACGTTGCACTGGCCACAAGACCGGTGGGAGGAGTATGAACCTCTTCTGAATTACTGTCGTGATACTGGAATTAAACTTATTGCTTGCGGAACTCCACTGGAGGTGATTGATAGCTTCTACTAGTTGATGAATTTGGAAATTCAATGCCATGCTTTACCAGTGATTCAAGTTGTTGAATGCTTGATGCCTGCAAAGGATTTCCTCAATACATGCATCTTGGAAGTTGAAACTAGATTCGGTGGTTTACATCTCAATTTTCCTGCCACGCCACATGAAATAATCTCTTTCAGCTTGCTACATATAATTGCTTGTCATGATTAATTATAATTTAGTACGAACTAATGGAATAATCTCATTCTCCAGAATCAATATATAACTTTCTTAATATTACAGCTTATGATGTGTATTCTATTCAATTTTGAGGCTTATTATTTGTATACCTCCAAGTTCCATCACAGCATACTTTGTTTAATACTGTGCTTCTTTCTTGAGCAGGTGAAAAGAACTGTCCAAGCAGATGGGATTAGAGGCCTTTCAAAGGCAGAAAGAGAAGAATATACCCCCCCAGCTGGCTCAGGCTTCATCTCTGGCTTTTCATCTATCTCAGGCCGGTCATTGATAGACAAAATTTCGTCAGCTCATAATTCTCCTTTTGGTCCTACCTCATATTTATCGGCACAGGCAAGGGTAGTTGATGATTATACTATGTCCCAAATTATTCTGAAAGAGCTTAATGGTGGGGATACATCAAGGATGCTAATTGTTGTAACGGGTGCAAGCCATGTTATTTATGGGTCACGAGGAATTGGTGTTCCTGCCAGAGTATCTAAAAAGATGCCAAAGAAAGACCAAGTTGTGGTACTACTTGATCCTGAGAGACAAAGCATAAGGAGGGAAGGTGAAATCCCGGTTGCTGACTTCTTATGGTATTCAGCAGCTAAACCTTGCAGTAGAAACTGCTTTGACCGTGCTGAAATTGCACGAGTTATGAATGCTGCTGGTAGGAGACCTGAAGCTTTGCCTCAGGTTTGTTGCTTGATCTTTGTTTTAGCCCATTGCTTGTTAACTTCATGTGGTGATAGACCTTTGAGAAAAATCTATAAAAACGTGTATTTAGTGAAGGTAACCATGAACAATCTTCAGGAGAAGAAATATTGAATGAGTAATACTGACCAAGATTTGGCAAGAAACCTTCAGATTACCTAAATATTATGCATTGATCTGTATTAAGCTTTTTATTCTGGTTTTTGAGTCAATTACTTCCAGAAATGTGCCACAGAGTAAGTACAGGTAGTACAATAAGACCTAAGGCTCTAGCATTTTCTGAACCCTGGCTGTGATACAGAGTAGCTAATAAAATGCATCACATTAGTCAATATGCATTAAAATCTTTTTCACATGGCCAACAAATTCTTGTTAGTCATAGAGCAGGAGCTTTCTTCTGTGGCCAAAATGTTTCTATACTACGATAAGCATCAAAGGCTGTGTTGAGTGTTGAGTTGCGACTACGATAAGCATCATTTTTAGTAGACATTTGGCTAATGGAACTCTTGCATTGTGCTGGAATATCACAGGATCTTCAGAAAGGAATAGATCTTGGTGTAGTTTCTCCTGAGATACTGCAGAACTTTTTCGACCTTGAGAAATACCCTGTTATGTCTGAACTGATTCACAGATTCCAAGTAAGAAATTGCTCTATTATTTTTGTTTTACTCCTTAGATCAGTTCATTTAATCTATGCTTCTGAATAATTCTCCTTAAAACATATGCTTGCCTTAACTTAATATCTATACATGATTTCTGCATATGGAACTTCATGTAAATAAAACAAATTCCTCAGGGTTTCCGTGAAAGATTGCTGGCAGACCCCAAATTCCTTCAAAGGTTGGCTATTGAAGAAGCTATATCAATAACAACCACTCTATTAGCACAGTACGAAAGACGGAAAGGGCGATTTTTCGAAGAAATTGATTATGTTCTCACCGATACAATTAGAGGTTCTGTGGTTGATTTCTTTACAGTGTGGCTTCCTGCTCCTACTATTTCAATCCTTTCTTATGCTGATGATGGTTCTGGTGAGAGTTTGGAGTTCGTCAAAAGCCTTTTAGGATCATTGCCAGATAATGCATTCCAAAAGAATATATTGGGTCAAAACTGGAATATGAACCAGAGAGTTGCAGCAGTGTTAGTTGGTGGTTTGAAACTTGCTAGCGTTGGGTTTATTTCTAGTGTGGGGGCTGGAGCTTCCTCGGATCTCCTGTATGCTGCTCGAGGTGTGCTGAAACCTTCAGTGAATGCAGAAGCAAGACGGAAGAGATCTCCTATCTGGAAGTCAGCAGCTGTTTATAGTTGCTTTCTTGGAACATCAGCAAACTTGCGGTATCAGGTAACTTTTCCTACTTTCAATCAAAGGACTTGGCGTTTTTTGTTGCTAAGTTTCATTAGCAACTGTGTGGTACTGTGTTTCCAAGCATAACTAGTAACGAAGTGTTCTCTCTCTCTCTCTCTTTCTTTTCAAAAGTTCTTAGTACAATTATTTTGCCTTACGTATCTTCAATTGTTCTTTAGGGGGGGATCCTCAGAAATTCCCCAAAAATTGATTGTGCCAGTGTAAGGAAAACTTCTTTTTGGTTACACGATGGAGCCATATAGCCTGATTTTATTAGAGCACAGGGTTGTCGACTTGTGATTTGGTCATGGATTTAAGGCCCTGTCCTCTTTTAACACAGAGATACAATTTCTCCTATTTATTCTTATCTTCTTCCACTGCAACCATAACTCACTGAAATATTCACAATCCATAACATGGCCTAATGCAGCAACCTTTTAGTAAACTAATTACTAAATTCCTTTTTAGCATATTGTTTTTTTTCTTTGGTACAGATTATCTGAGTTTCTCTAACAATTGTGTTGTAGATCATTGCTGGTTTAGTGGAGCATCGGCTAGGAGAGAGTCTAGCGACTAGCTACAATCAGCCTCTTCTTGCTAGTTTGTTGTCCTTTGTGGCAAGGACAGTGAACTCATACTGGGGAACACAGGTTGGGCATTCTCTGCATATTTCTAGTTATATGTTTGTTTTGGTAGCATAGTGCACACTCAAGATGTTTAGATCACTTTAGACTAAAAAGCTCTTCACAATGAGGGAATCTGGCTATGAGTAAGGTCATTGCATTTTCCCTTTCTACATCCCGATTTATATTGTTTTCTTAGTTCAATGGTCACAGGAACCTTAACATTCACATACATCCACTAAAGCTTTATTGCTATGAAAGGAATATTTTAGTTGAGCTTACCTCCTTGGAGGCTTCAAGCAGCTTTCCTATGTTAATTTATGCATTTTTTAAACTCCTTAATATATTCATAGCACTTCTATGGTTTTGAAGCAAAGCGTATTTTACACGAGATAGGAGCTTACAGTAAACCTATCCCTTCTCTCCTAAATGATTATTCTGTTTGATGCAGCAATGGGTTGATCTTGCACGATATACTGGACTACAAAAGACCAAGGAAGTTCCTTCTGCTGAGGCCGCCACACCACCCGCTGAAACATCACAGTTAGCCACACCACCTGCTGAAACGTCACAGTTAGAGGCCAGTAGAACAGAAGTACAAAATTTGGATGACAACAGCAATCAGTCGAATGGTTGAACCTAGTGATTCGGTTACTTCACAATGCCTTCAAAGTACATAGTACAGCTAGGTTCACATCACAGTTCCTTAGAGTTAGGGAGTGCATCCCTTGTTAACCCCCCAACAGAGTACATACATGCACTGTTTGTGTTTTTTAGAGCAAAAATTGTAAGAGGGAACACTTGCAGTCTTCTGAGGATTGCAACAACAACCGCTGTCATCTGTAATTTAAAACAGGTTGTAATTAAGGTTCAAATACTGTAGAAAGTTTGGCAAGTTTGTCTGTGCCAATAAAATCTTTCTGCCTGCTATGATGCCAGATGTTTCAGTGTTTGCAGATTTTATCGTCATCACCCTGATAAATATGATTGGTAAGCAAGCCCATTTCTGGTATATTAATTAATTAACAACTAATTCTTTTTGTCTTTTAATATGTTGCTAGCCAGCTACAGTGGGTTCTGGCAAGTTCTTCAGTGCCACTGTGCTCGGTGCATGGGACAGGTTTCCATAGGCTTTGATCGCTCGCCAGGTGTCCCTGGATACTAATGTAGGTGGCATCTCTTCCTTGAACTCTCTTCGTATATATGGAAGTCTGCATCCATCTCATCTTAAGTTGCGAAGAAAGCTAGGTTAGAAAGGTGAAGATAGCTGAACGGTATGACTCTGACAAGCAAGGTTTTAAAAAAGCGCGATCATGGCGAGTGCCAAGGCGATGGCGCAGGATGAGCATCACTTTGTTCTGAAGAGTGGCCTTGCCATCCCTGCAGTTGGGTTAGGCACTTGGAGGGCCGGATCAGATACTGGTCACTCCGTTCAGACAGCCATCACTGAGGTATATCTGCATGTCTCTCCTATGGTTCTCTCCATATGTAGAAGTATATAGTCCTGCATACTAACCAAGTAGTAATGGTCAGAAAAACGAATGATATTGTGCTTATATTGAACTGAGAAGACTTAGGAATTCCATCTGTAATTGCGAACATAATGGTTTATTACTAAACCATCTTCACGTACGAGTATAGACATTTGTAGTGTGGTACAGTATCATAGTAATACCATCTTCTTGAAAAAGACTACAGTAGTATCATGGCCCTGGGCTGGTAACTGTGCATCTTCTGTGCGATAAACTGCTGTATTTGTCCATGTCATAGATATGTTCGTCAACATATAGCTATGATTGGTGGATTCCAATCCTTTTCTGGGACTTGAGTTGATTAAAAATTGGTACACTGATTGAATGTTGCAAACTTTTCTTGGGTGTTGAAACTGAGACCTGAACCTCATGTTTTCTGAAAGCTATCTAACAGGACCTTCACTGATATAGCACTAGCTTGTCTGAATTTTCCAAGTTCATCTGATGTATAGACTCAGCTGTGAAACCTGTTTCTGATCTAAGAATGTAATCTGAATATCTGGTTACTGCAGGCTGGATACAGTCATGTAGATACGGCTGCTCAATATGAAATAGAACAGGAGGTACACCAAAACAATATTATGTTTATCTGGTAGTATATTGCGTGATGTTTTGTTAAGCATTCTCTGCAATTCAGGTCGGCAAAGGGCTTAAAGCTGCAATGGAAGCTGGAATCAACTGGAAAGATTTGTTTGTGGTGTCAAAAATATGGTAATTATATTTAAAATCATAATAACCTGTCCTGTGGTGTAAAATAAAATATAATTGTCAGTAGCTTGTAGTGTGTTTCCTATATGTGAATTTTGATCAATAGTTGGCTACTGCAGGTGCTCAAACTTGGCACCTGAGAGGGTTCGGCCAGCATTAAAGAACGCTCAAGGATCTCCAGTTGGATTATATTGATCTTTACCTTGGAAGAAACCAAAGCTTCCTTGTTTTGTACAGAACTTTCTTACTCGACTGCATACTGGAAATCAGAAATTTTACCTAGAGTGATAAAATAAAATGGATGCAGATTCATTGGCCATTCCATCTAAAAGACGGAGCACACCAGCCTCTTGAGGCTGGGGAAGTTTTGGAATTTGACATGGAGGGAGTATGGATTGAAATGGAGAGACCTGTGACAGATGGGCTGGTTAAGGACATTGGTATCTGCAATTTCTCAGTTACCAAGCTCAACCGGTTGCTGCGATCAGCTAATATTCCACCGGCAGTATGCCAGGTTGTGGACTATCAGATTTAAGTTCCAACATATTGAAATAACTGGACTGCCCCTTTACTTACTGAATTTCACACAGATGGAAATGCACCCTGGTTGGAAGAACGATAAGATTTTCAAGGCCTGCAAAAAGCATGGAATTCATGTTACTGTAAGATAATTTCTGAAAATCAGATATGATAAGCTGACCTCGCTTATGCAATTTCCTAGCATGTTTTTGTTATCAAAACAAAAGCACTTAGGAGTAACATTTTTCTTTTATATTTATGTCACTTTTGCAGGCTTACTCCCCACTGGGTTCTTCTGAAAAGAACCTTGCGCATGATCCAGTTGTCGAGAAGGTAGCGTTCACAAAAATGCAGATATAATAAACAATATGAAAATATAGATTTTAGCTGAATCCATGCTCTACGATTACGTGTACTTGATAGCTCAGTGCAACCATATAAATGCAGATAGCCAACAAGTTGAACAAGACTCCAGGTCAAGTGCTCATCAAGTGGGCTGTTCAAAGGGGAACAAGCGTTATTCCAAAATCAACTAAAGATGAAAGGATGAAGGAGAATATTCAGGTGTTTGGATGGGAGATCCCTGGAGAGGACTTCCAGGTCTTGTGCAGCATCAAGGATGAGGTGAGGATTGACGTTGTGCATTCCTTTTCTAGCTTGTGGGCTCGTAGCTCAGCTGTCCTCACAACTCTCTCGCAAGACTTATAAGATGTGCCAATGTGTGAGAATACTTTTTTAAAAGGAGGATAACCTATAAATTATCTAATCCTCTTAAAAAATAATAAGTCTTTCAGACCTCTTCTCCGCATCAAAGATTTAGTATGCTGTTGAGGGCCATGTGGTAAAAAATCGACTTCCGGTTCTGTGCGTACCCAAAGACTTCAAAGGTAGTCACAGGACAACCTTTCCGAGTTCTAATTTCCAAACCTATAACTTGGTTTGCTTGCCTGCTTCCTATCCAAGTCTACGTTCATAAAGGAAAGAGCTCAGAGGCCAAATGCAAAGAGAATATGTTTAATGAAACTACTGATAAAAATGGTTTGATATGGATTTTATTATTCTTGATGTGGAGACTGCTTTGAAAATGAAATCTTGGTATAGTAGAGGGAGGTGTGAAACTTCACTTGCTAGTTTTGACCCAATGACATTGCATGGCAATTTAACACTGCACAGCAGGAATCTGGATCTATATTCCTATATGACTGTCAGCTAAATATTGCAATAGAATAATCCACTCCACAGTGACAATGTAGTATTAAGATTCCGTCAGTTTGTACATCTTTACTACTTCTACATGTTTTTAGTCGTTTCTTGATGGTATCTTACAGGCTAGCCAGGAAGACATCTCACTCAGAAAAATTGAGTGTTCAGAACTTCAGATGGAGCATCATTTGATCTGTTCAGTGCGGCTGCTTATCTTAAATACTGGACTTAACTAAACACATATGCTACACATAAAAAACTACAAAAAAAGGTCTACCAATCCTTTTCTCTGATGTAATGTGATTGGACCTTGGTATTGCAGAAGCGAGTCCTGACCGGAGAGCTCTTCGTGAACAAGATCCACGGACCATACAAGAGTGCATCTGAGGTCTGGGATATCGAGGACTAAGCTGCCATGTTTCACTTTCACCCAAAGAGATGCCAAATAATGGATGGCGTTGGTGATGCACGAATCAATTATGTGCTCTTCTCCAAGCTCTGTGAAACCAGCTACTCAGCACATATGTACTACTATGTGTAGAACTAGTGTTGTTCTCTGTGTGCTCTTCTCCAAGCTTTGTGAAACCAGCTTCTCAGCACAAGATGTACAGCCAGTGCTGTAAGATAAATAAAAGTGCCCCTTGTACAAAAAATAAATGAATAGAAGTACTACCACGGCTTTGCCGTAACATGCTTTGCCTGCTTCGCAGTGTGCCTACCCTAACAATCACGCACTTCACCATGCTGCTGTTGCAATGTGAGTTTACTCTCTTCATGGAAATCGAAATGTGCTGCCTGCCTGTCAAGCTCACCAGCCGCTCCATGGACCACTGAACAAACATGTTTACAGAAACCGTTATCTTAAGCTGAAACAGGCAGTACTTCTAATCATCTGCAGAAATTGCAGTGGATCAGTGCCTTAATGACGATTAGGAGCAGCGTGAAAGCCGTACGGTACAGATGCCCAAAGGACGGGGACCGTATGCACGGCTTGCGGCTGCCTCCTGTCCTGAACAAATCGAGTTCAAAGTACGGGAGAGAATTTTGTAAGGGTGGTCCCATCCGGCCAGATCAAGGTGGGTCCCGGAGTTCAGTGGCACACAGGAGCCTGGCTGACACGTCAGGTTTGCCTCACGCGGCGCAGGTTGGCCGTGCTGCGTGGGCCCAGCAGCGAGCCCTTCGAATATTTCATACTGGGCTGGTCTCAAAGCTCCAAAAGATACAGTAGATTGGATCTTGAGGACGGATGCCGGGGTGGCCGGTGTGGCGGCGCCGTGGCTACCTGGACACTTCCGGCTCCCAGCCGACGAAGCTTCGCTGCGGCTTCGGAATCTGGATGTGTGGGCGGCGAATGCATTGTAGTGTTGTGGAAAATGGCTGTACCAGCTGATTAAACGGCAGTATATATGATGACGGTTGTACAACTGTTCTATTAACATGATACGGTTTACATTTGTGTTCGTGAACGTCCAAACTCTATTTTTAGCGATTAATCAACCATTTTCTATTTAATCATCCAAATAATCATCTCATCTATATATATATATATTTATATTGTACTTGATGATGATCTAAAATAGTCTTTCATGACTTTGTTTGTTTAGTATTGTTTATTAAAACCAAACCTAATACTGTTTGGTATATAAATGCGACATTGGAAGCTAATGTCAAGTTATAATTGTTCAATTGAAAAACAACATCAACATATATTCAATTTATATAGTTTATACACGTTTAAATCTTCAAATAAATACATAATATTATAAAATAGAGGGATATATCTGTGAATGTCATATTTTCGTATAATTCCAATTAATCGTCTATCCATACGCATTGTGAAAAATACAACAGGATGGCAAACCACAACAATCAGCTAGGTATGAAACGGTGCGATGCGACGCATGTCGTTTCTTTACTACGGCCTCGCAGCGCCTCATTGCCATAGGCTGATGGCATTTTTTAAGATAATGCATGTTTAGTTAAGAAACAAAGTTAATTACATCAGGTCTTTACACATATCAAAATGTAAATAAGTAGAAAAAAAGAAAAGGAAAACCTACGATGTCTTGGAATTTACGGGATGCCTTGCAACAACATGTTTTCTATAATAACGAAGGAAAATATTTTTGTCTCCTAAGGGTGTGTTGGTTGCTCGTATCCCTATCTTATTCAGGCTGAGTTTGTTCTAGCTAAGGGGATACATATGTAATTATTTGGTTGTTTGCATCGGTCTAGCCTAGCTAGTATGAGATATTGTGTAGTTGTTTGAACGAGAGATATGGTTTGGAAGACAATTTGTTTGGCTGGTTATATGATACGTAGGTATGATGTCTTTTTTTTCTAGGGGTGAGATTTTGGATTACAACTCATTGATGAAAATTCCTACTATTTAGAGTTTAGGCAACCTCAGCTTTTTTTTCTATATCAATCTTTTATTTGGTAAAGCAATTCATCAATTGAGCTAATGTAGTACTACATAGTAAATTAACAATGTATTTTTAGTATATTAGTGGCTACTAATTAACATCGGGAGAAAGGTAGAAAAGTAAAAAGAAAAAAAGAACAAATCGCTCTCTTGTCCCCTTGCACTCCTCATCACTAAGCACAGTCGCTCGCCGCTTGTTGCTTGCTCCGTCAAGCCTGACTGCTCACTTCTTCTCTAGGTCTGCTGCTCGCCTCTTGCTCCACCTAGCCTGACTGCTTTGTTGAGCCTGGCTGCTCACCACTCCTTAAGCTCCACCACTCACCGCTCCTCTAGCCATGTCGCTCGTGCCCCACCGTCGAAGCTACTAGATCCGATGGACATAAGCTCAAGACTGTTGGATCTAGTGGCTTCAAGCCCATAGCCACCAGACCTAGTGGTCTAGTAGTTATGAGGGGATCCATCGGTGGGCTAGTGCTAGGAGAGGACAACAGGGATGATTGTGGCCACTAGCAGGCAAGGAAGACGACAATGTTGAGAAGACGATGACCTTGAGCTTTCCACTCCAACTGGTCGCACCTCGAATTTGAAGGCAATGAGCTCAGCTGCTCTAATTGGTCACCATCCTGGATCTGATGATGGCGAGCTCGTCCAAGAAAAATCTAGCGATGTCTACTTGCAGCCCTAGTTGCCGCCGCTATAGAAGGGGAGGAGGCAATTGCCGATATTCGTCAAGCTATCTCTCTCCTTTTGTCAAGCTCATTGTCGTCGTGTTTTTTGCCTCATCACTGGCTAGGGAGAAATGAGGAGGGGCCAAGGGGTAGGGTGGTGACCCCATTGCAGCGCATTGCATCATGTAGGTGCAGCGTGTTGCATCGTGTGGAACTAGACAAGCAGCGAAGCTCAAATCAAGCGTTCTTGCTTAACCTAGCTTGATGGATCTTTTTTGCATCTGCTCGCCTAGGCTAGGAGTGACATACATGCAACCAAATGACCAACCACCGCATCCACGCGTGCGAGCTAGGTACCATGTAGGCAACCAAACATGCTCTAAGGGGATATCCTCTCAATTTTGCATACTATTTAAATAGCCATTATTTTTTTAAAAAAATGAAATGATGGATCAATATGAAATATGTCATTCTATAAATATATAGGTTTAAATTTAACACATACAAGTAGAAACAAAAATAACAAATTTGAGTGTGAATAGTGCCTACTTTTCACAGTAAAATTTATTATTTTTATTTCTACATGTATAAGTCAAATTTGAATTTGCATATTTATAGAGTGATATAAAATATATTAATTTATCTTATCTAATTTTTTTTAAAAAAATGATGACCTTTTGATCGACACATAAAAGGTGGGATGTCTCCTTGAGGATAAAAATACCCCTCCCAATAACACAATGTTTATTACCCACTCTTTAAGAAGCCTTCAACAATAGTCAAAGGTCCGTATTAGGTTTTACAAAGAGATGTATCTTTGACAACTTTTTCAACAAAGGAAAGATAAATAGACGTCAATATTGTCAAATCCAAATTACTACATCAAGATTTTTCGTTCTGGATAACCCACGAGCAGAATGTCATGCTACCATCACCATCAAAGAGAGTGTGTGGTAGCAGCATTTGCCATCAACTCTTGCCATCTCAGTCAAAATGATCACCATGACCGAACATGATCAATCGTGATAATCAGGTCGTCTTGAGCTATTATTGACTAATCTTCCTAAATCCCGATCACAACAATGATTGCTATCCATGTAGCCACCTCCATATGATCACCATTTCAACTTTCAATCTTAGTAGAAGAAGAACTGAGCAATCATCGTTTGATGGCATTTGATCTAGTATAGAAGTAAATTGCACTGATAGTATATGAATTTATGAGGTGGGTATAATTAATCTAGTATGAAAACTTATAAAACATTCTCCCTATACACAAACACATGTGGTGTGTGCGGACCATGGCTAAAATGACAAACTATGGCTAATCTCTCTGAGTTATATGTTGATTAGGATGCCAAATAGGTATACACTGTAAGAGTCTGATTACATAAACTTTCATCTGATTACATAAACTTTCATCTTAGCCCAACATGATCACCTTCTACTTATACGGAATCTGATTAATACTGACTGTTTTATGAAGCCATTGAAGCTGGGTTGATTTCCCATTTTCTTCTATCTTCTTACTCTTGCTTTTGATGTACTGCTATAGAGGAATTAGAAGCAGCAATAGTACTATGAGCCCCTTTCAGCGCTTCTAAGGAATTGGGCTTGCTCTAAGAATTTTAGGTTTTGGCGACAGAGATATCAATTTTCCCCTCCTCTCATTACCTCTCCCTTTCATTGGTAGGGCTTAGAGGTTAAATCGAATTTATCACTAAATTCATGTTACGGATCAAACAATTTTTATCTCTAATTTTTTTGTTAGAGAAGACAATGGTAGAAATTATCTCTCTCTTTATTTGTTTCGACACCACACTGAAACAATCAACAACATACATGTGAGGAGGCTACCATGTAGATATAAAAGGAGGGGATATAGTGATAAGAATAGAGAAATGGTATAATATAAACCAAGTATAAGGGTTATTTGTAATTATATATAGCATGTCCCGTGCCCTTCACACATGTACTCTATGTTAACATCATAATTAGCGTTCATAGTTTGCAAGTTTATATAGTTTTAACACAATTTACTCGTTCATACGTTGTGCTTTTGGGGCAATTTCTTTCAAGTTAAGGTTAGATAATTATGTTAGCCACAATACACTAGTGAGGATTAGCAAAGTTGCATTAGTTTTAAGCTATACTAGATAAAATTCCATCAAACGATTACTCAATAACCCTCTCTTAATCAAGCAAACAAACCAGCCGGAGTGACAAATCACCACCGGCCTTTTTGGAGCAGCAACATGAAAAATCGCCACGAGACGTCCCGGAGGCGCGGTAGATCGCCGTCGATTCGCTGACGCGCTACGCAAGACGCTAGCACGTACTCAACCTCCAGAAAAACTCGCTCGTACAGCGCAGCCGACCCGGACAACCGCAACGGCATGCCTCCCCCATGCAATCGCGCGTCGTCGCAGGCTCGCTCGCCACCACTCGGCGCCCGAAGCGGCTGCGCCCAAAAGCGCCCGCACGCCACGCCTCCCCGCTGATCCCTTGCCCAGTTGCCTCCTCTCGTGCACACCTCGCCTCCCCAAGTGGCCGGCGTAGTAGTAGTAGCGAACCAGCTAGTCTCTAGCCGCGAGCCGACGTGGGTTGTACGCTCGTGTCACGCACGCGTTTGGTACGGCGTGCCGCTTGCGGTTTGCGGGCGGCTGATGGGTGCGTGGATTTTTGAGAGATTCTCTGCGGTTTGGCGGCCGGTGGGGACGTGCCCAGGCTGGCACTTGGCAGAGTGGCAGCAGGCAGCCTTTCCCGGTACAGTACTGGTGTCTCGCCCCGCAGGCAGGAAGACCTTTTTGACGACGTTCCAAGGGACACTCACTCGCCTGCTTGCCGGCGGGCACAGCGCTCTAACGTGGCCAGCGTTTCTATAGCTCATCACGCTGGAGCTGTCATAATAGATCCGTGTGAACTAGAGGAACTCGGGATGTGTGTGGGTCAACACATTGCGCTAGCCATGTACCTTTCCCTCAACCTCCCCCTCATGAGGAGCTTGGTGTGGTGGTGGCGAAGCCTTGGACCTAAAGGTGGCACCATGGCAGCACGGCAAATGGGATTGGTGGAGAGAACAAGCATTAGGGAGGGGCATACTGCTACTGCTGATTTGAGCTTGTCGGGTGAGGAACAACCCTGATTTGAGCCACTAGGGACCCCTTGCAAGCCAGATTTGCGTCACCTTAGAGTCCGTCGCCGTCTAGAACATATCTTCTTATCATGAGCCTCAGCGGTGTCGACCTAAGAGGAGAGAGATGGCAATGGTGACTGAAGAAGAACTCATCAGCCTGCTTGTCACCGTCTCAATCTTGCACCACGCTGCTCGTCGCCACCTTGATCTTGCGCCATGCTACTTGTCACCGCCTTGGTCTTGCGGCAGCAAGCTCGTCACCCTCCTCGCCAGGAGCTTACCAACCCTGAGCCACCTCGATCTGTTCCACCAGCTCTATCCCTCCTCGATTGGTGGTGTGGTGATGTGGTAGGATGTCGGTGACGATGAGCGTAGCTAGGACTCACCACTGTAGAGGCCATTTGACGCCTTGCAGGACACTATCAGGCTTGTCACCTGTGCTGATCCAATCTGTTTGTTGTCGGACTCGATCTGCTTATGCTAGCGCTAGAGAGTAGAGAAGGAAGCGGCAACGATAGGCTCGGGTCTAAGCTCGTCATGATCTGCTCTACCTCAAGGGGACGACAAGAAAATTTTAGGAGAGAGGAGGAAAAGAGGGGTTGACATATGGTCTGTTAGGATTTAGGGGCATATATGTAGGTTATGTTTTAACCACGAGGTCTAAAATACAAAGTTTTCAATTGATTTGGTTAATAAAAACATTACAAGGGCTAACATATAAATAGCTAAGAGCTGAAATGAGAAAAAAAAAACATAACAAAGAGTAGTCTCCTAAAGCCTCATCCTACGTGTCATAATGAGGATCCTCCTAGGAGTATGCTCCATTGTTCATGCCCTTAACCTGTGGTCTGTGGTTTGACGTGACATGAAGACATGTAATGGCTGCTCAACCTAGATTACAAGTAAAATTATGAGTTTGCTGCCTCCTCCTAATGGAAATTCCTCTGTCTTTTCTGGAATCAATCTTGTTTGCAAAGATGTTAGGAACGGTGGAAGTGAAGAGCGATGTTTAGCGCACGTTTTTGAACGGGTTGACAGGAATTCCAAACCATTTTTCCAACTTGCCGTCAAGGCGTCAAGGCACATCACCAAAGGTGGAACGTCAACAAAGTTCATGTGGCAACATTCTTTCCGCGATTAAGCTGGTAGGAATGTTCTCCCCGAGAATCATATCGTAACAGCCTAACAGGTGATCATCTCGAGGTTTTCTTTCCTTTGATCGTTTTTGTGGAGCGAGTTTCCTAGCAGCTTCCTGCACGAAATGAGGGACGTTATTGACCCACTAATCAAGCATCTGGTTGCCTTCTTGGCCTCTGAATCTCGGGTGAAAACTACTCATAGATACGAAAGGCATCTCAGAAAGGGGAGAAGAGACAGATGGACAGTGGAGCAGGGGACTAAACATAAAGGTTAACCGCAGCCTGCAAGTCCGACGGAACATGATGCACGGTGCCCTTTTTGTCTTGCCTGTGCCAGATATGGTTGACAAAATGTCTTGATTTCAACACAATGGCAATGCTACGGGCACTCACAAGTCATGGGCAACCTCAACATTGCAACTTTGAAGGAAGGGTTTATTTTGCTCATGCTTCTGTACGTGTTGTTAGACATCTCTACCACAAGTCAATACACACATGTATAATCTTATAGTGATTAATTAAAGAAAAATATTTTCCCCAATTAGTTAGCCTCAAATGAAGCTTAAGCTTAGAGATATATGGGTAAGACTAGACTTTCATTTGTGCAGTCATAGTCAATTGGAACTTTAAAAAAATTGTGAAGAGAACTAAAAAATAATAAGAAATCAAATTTCTCAACAAAATTAGAAATCACACAAACATGATAACATACTATGATAAACTTAAATAATAGATTATCTAAAGTTGCTCATGCTTACTTGCGACTAGAATATTAATTGCCTTAACTAATACTTTGAGGGGTTAAGCTATAGCTAATAAGTAAAAAAACTGATCAAAACAACTAAAAATAATTTATTTATGGACAAAAATTTTATAAGTTTAAAAGGGAAAATAGATTACGAAAAAAACCTAAAATTAATATCAAAATTTAAATTTTAGTGGTGCGTTCTAAATTTATCCATAAACCATACAAAATATACCACTCATATTATTAACATGTTAAGCAAGCCTTGTGGGAGAAGTAGTTAGATAGTGTAAATATGAAGAGAGACTGATCTTCGTGTACCCATTGCATTACTCACTCGAGCGCGCCATGCACCAAAATAGAAGCGACGCCCTCGAAATTAGCTCTATATATACACGGCCCGTGCCACCCTCATCATAGCTCCCTCAGCCACGGTCTCCTCCTCCCGTCTGATCCACCCGTACCCGTACGCACCTCAGCACCAGCAGCCGCGCACGGGCCGGCGAGAAGGCGAGGCAGAATCAGCCATGGGGAACAGCCTGCGCTGCTGCCTGGCCTGCATGCTCCCCTGCGGCGCCCTCGATGTCGTCCGCGTCGTGCACCTCAGGGGCCACGTCGACGAGTTCACCTGCCCGCTCACCGCGGGCGACGTCCTCGCCGTGCACCCCAACCACGCGCTCACCGCGGCCTGGTCGCCAGGCGGCCCCGGCGCTCCCAGGAAGATCGTCATCGTGTCCCCCGACTCCGAGCTCAAGCGCGGCCGCATCTACTTCCTCATCCCCTCCCCGTGCTCCGCGCCGGCCGCCGAGAAGATGAGGAGCCGCCGGAAGAGCCGCGCGTCCGCCAAGAAACGCCACGGCCACGGCAAGGGCGGCGGCTCCGCCGCCGCCACGAGCACCGCGGAGCAGGACAACTACCTGATGGAGCTGCCGTCGGAGAAGCGGGAGATGAGCCACCGCCGCCGGCGCAGCGGCGCCCGTGCCGGCGTGTGGCGGCCGCAGATGGAGAGCATAGCGGAGGAGCCAGACTAGTGCACCACCTTGACCCAATTTTTTTCTTCTTTTTTCTCTTCATTTCTTCTCCTCTCGATCTTCCGCTGTGAATATGAACGGTGGATGATGAGGACCCTTCCATTTTTGGGGTGTCCCTGGCGCGTTCGATCCCCTGATGTAGCGTAAAAATCTTCAGGGTTCACGCGCTCTGTGTCTCGGAAGTCGAGGGAAAAATTGGAGAGAAAAAAAAGATCTTACGATCGATCCAAAGCTGTACAAACAGAATTTAGATGGAGTTCGTTGGTTTGTTTATTTGCAAGTTGCTATTGCCTATTGGAGTACTTTGTTGATTGTTCTGCTTGCTTGAGTGCTGGAAACTGTGAGTTTTTTTTTGACAAAAGAATTACTAGTATAACTGTGAGTGATGAATTCAACCAAATTCATCCAAACCCTTTGCCATGCAAACTTATGAGGGTTCACTGTTCAGAAATGACTATATTTTTCATTACTGATCCGGGTAAACACTAAACAGTACAGTCGGCGTCGCACAGCTGGCATGCATAATCCGATGAAGATTCTGTTCTGAGACGGTGTACGTTCACTGCACCAGATTAATTTGGCGGTCAAGTCATAGACACCGCCAGCACAGTAGCTAGAGGATGCGGTGCTTGCTCCAGGCGCGCGACGTGTCGACGACGGCAGCGGCTCGACCGGGTTTGTGCCCGGCCAGTTGTCAAGAATCGCCTGCTCGGTGTTAACTTCCCGCATGTGAACGGTGAATTCCTACGTCAAGAACGTACGCTCACAGTGGCAAACTGGTCTATAGGTGTAAGGTTCACTATAGTTATAGAAAACGCTACAATATTAGTAAATAAGACGGGTCTCATCAAAGATAAAAAGAAATTATCTGTCCTCGATTCTCATTGCATTCTCGCGAGTCTTTCGACTCCTCGTATATCCCCACGCCGCCGCCGCACCAGCCCCCTCTGTCGTCCTCCAGATCCAAGGTACCTGCAGTGTCGTTCCTTCTGCTGTTCTTCTCCTCCGTCTCCTCGTATCGTCCCTACCTCATTCATGTATCTTTCGGTGCCGCCCCCCTCGCGATGGGCTCAAATCTAGGCTTCGGCGGCCTCGCGAGTTTGCTCTGGAGGCTGCAGCCCGAGATGAAGGCCAGCGACGTGTAGCGGGAGCAGAAGCTGCAACACGCATGCACCTGGACCATTGGGTACATCTCGTATTTTTGCTCCCTGTGCGTAGTCAATTGCATTATTTATTGTCGTTGATGTGTCCTGGACTGATATTTTTGCTCCCTGTTCACTCATATGCGCATTCCTCTTGTGTGTGAATATGCACTTAAACACAGTAGATTTAGTTCATTTTCTATAGTGAGAACAATGAAACGAACGTCTTTGAAACAATCATTTGATAATTAACTAGTCAAGTAGAAGGTTCATAACAAAGTAAAAATACTGACGATAATCCCATTTACAATACAAGTCCTTTGAAACAAACACACAATACTAAATTTCATGGCTGAGGCAAACTAGCAAAGTACAAGGTTGAGACTCTATTCTTGTTATGGTTGCTTTTGCTGACCACCAAATTTTTGCCACATATGTTGTATCAAATCTTTCTTGAGACCACGATGGGCTTCTTGATCACGAATTTCCATGTCTTTTTCTAGGATGGTCTATTATAAGTCCTGTTAAATGCGAGGAAAATTGTCTTTGTTCATATGTATTGTCATCAGGTATGTCGTAGCCTCTCTCGTCCTATGCTATCTTGTGCAAAATAACATATGCATATATAATATCGATGAGTTGTTCCTGTTCCCATAGCCATACTGAGTGACGTATGATGGCCTAACGTGTTTTTGCAAAACCCTGATAGCTCCTTCCACACCTTTTCTTGCTCCTTCTTGATGTTTTACAAACAATTTATACTTAGCACTTAAAGTTCTATCGATTGTTTTGACAAATGTGGCCCTCTTTGGATATATGTCCTTAGCTATATAGTATCATATATTCTATTGTGTCCAATTAATATTGAACTGAATAGTAGGTGCTTTTATTCAGTGAACGATAGTGACTGGTCCAAAACATTAATGTCATTACTTGAACCAGCAGCTCCAAAAAAGACACGTTAAATCCATGTCATAAGATGCAATGGCTTCTAGCATTACAGTAGGTAACTTATAATCACCACGTGTAAATTGTCCCTTCTATGCAACTGGGTAATTTTGCCACTCCCAATACATGCAGTTAAGACAACCCAATATTATAGGAAATTCAAGCCTATGTGTTACTTGAAGTAAATGTTAAACATCTTTATTAGTAGGCTTGCGTAGATATTATTGGCCAAATATGAGTCTTACACCATTAACAAAATGAATCAAACACTCTAATTATTCACCCATAAAATCAGTTGGTGAACCATATGCTAACATTCTGATGGCAGATGTTGTGATCATTTTGATGATCTCTATTGATGTACCTTCATGTGTAGCCCCAAAGTCAAATAATATTTAACAAACAGTCTATTGTGATAATTTTGATGATCTCTATTGATGTAACTTCATGTGTAGCCCTCATACCGAATAATATTTAGCAAACAGTCTATTGTGATAATTTTGATGATCTCTATTGATGTACCTTCATGTGTAGCCCCCATGCCGAATAATATTTAGCAAACAGTCTATTGTGATAATTTTGATGATCTCTATTGATGTATCTTCATGTGTAGCCCCTACGCAGAATAATATTTAGTAAATAGTCTATTGTGATAATCTTGATGATCTCTATTGATGTACCTCCATGTGTAGCCCATGCCAAATAGAGATAGTAGCTGATTCTGCTTCCAGTTCAGCCCCAAGCTTAGCTTTAAGCTCAGCCTCAATAGACTCATCTGAATGACTAGATAGATCTTTGGTGTCAGTAGACATTTTTTCCTGGAATGAGGGAGTGTTGTCGTGTGAATGAGGAAGTGGTGTCCTGGACTGCATCTCATATTTTTAGCTGCTGAACACCGACAGCTATATGATGCTTTTTGCCGTGGACTGCATCTCATATTCCACAACAGCTATATTGTGTTCGTCTTTTTCTCAACAGCTATATTTTGTTTGTCTTTTTTCTCAACAGCTATCTGTTGCTTTGTGTCCTGTTCCAAAGCAGCTATATTTTGCTTTTTGACATGTGTTAATATTACATGTGTGTTCAAGTGAGGCTGTCATGAACCTTGACATGGATGAAACAAAGCATAAACAAAGGTGATTCCTCTACTGCTCAATGGGATTAATATGGCTTACAAATAAATTGACAACATGGGCATACAATACAGAGCGTCAACTTGTTAAAATAGCTATAACGTCCTGATTGGTAGTTGAAAGCTATTTTAATAAAAAAAACCCTAACTTTAAAAATTTAGATCTTTAGGTGTGATTAAGGACTTGTCTAAGATCTTAATTAGATCCCTCCTTGTGACCACTAAAAATCCAGGTTCAAAAATCCATATCTCAATTTTAATATCAGAATTTGAATTTTGCAATTCAAATTATCTCTCCAAAATCATTCACATCTCATTGTGTTCCATTCCAGGTCCATCATCACCTCTTATTCCAACAATTCAATTCAAAAACTCTCTTCTAAATCCTAGGCCCAAATTCCATGTTTTGGAATTCAAATCTGCCTTGGGATTTCTCTCTTATTTCCTTTCTAAACCTTTGCCAAAATTCCTTCAAATTCAACCTATTTTAAAAATTATCCAACTCCTAGTCAACAACATCTTGTTTGAGATTCTCAGATTTTTATGAGCAATTTGGGTTAAAATCTCTAAAAAATTATCAAATATCCTTTCAATCAAATTCCTTAAAAAATATCAAACTCTACTATTTCAACTAGGCTGTCCCATCCCTTTTTCCCTTAGCTGGCCTCTCAGCCTCCTCCTCCTCCTCTCTCTTGCAATGGCCTAACTCTGTTGGCCCATCGTTTAGCCTGCAAGGTGCAGGCCGGCCTAGCCTACATGCCTTGCTCCCACATGCGATCGTCTTCATATGTCGCCTGTCACCTACCCCTTCACCTAGGCTTGTGCATCAGTGACCTGCCTCCTAGTGCTTGCATGCACATGTGCCACGTGCACACTTGCCTCCCTCCTCTTGCCCTTGCCAGCATGCACAACACATGCTTGGCAAAATGCCACCGAGAAAAAAAAATCTCCCTCGTCTAAAATATCTCCTCGCCATGTCTCTCCTACATCTGATCATGTTACCAAAGTCAACAATCACATGCCTTGTTGTCTCGTCAAACCTTGCCCCTCTTCCTCCCATCGGGCTGGCACTGCCGTCGTGTCTCTCACCATCCTATCCCATTCGATCGCCGCCCAAAAAATCTTGCCACCGCCAAAAATATCTCGTTGAGCTCCAACAACATTCTTTCTTGTCCTCTTGTATGCTCGGCTATAAAGGTTGCGGCACTCCTCTTCCTATTTCTTACTGTAGCCGTGCCACCTCGATTGCCCTCACTGTGCTCAAGTTGAGCTTAAGACCATGGACGAAATTCACTGGTCTTAGTGAGCTTCTCCTCTAGAATCCTCTCCTAGTCCCCTTGATGTCCCAAGCACTTCCTGCCTATGGCCATGCATATAGTGCCCCTTTCCTATGGCTGCATTTCACCGCCACCATGCTTTGCCTCTCACCACTGACCACTATCGTGCGCCCTCTTCTCAATCCGATCCGCTCAAACTTCTCCCTTTCCTTTACTCGTTCTACAGGTGGCCACCAATCTTCAAGGAACGCGGCCATTTACCGTAACTTATCACTCATCATTGGTCATTCGATCAAGCCTGGCATCTCTCTCTCCTCCGCTGGTCTGACGTGATAGCCATGTTGGCGCCACAATAGCTACCATGGGCCCTACACAACCTAGTCACCTCCTCTAGCCACTGACATGCAGGACCCATCTCCTTAACCCCTTGGACCATGGTTGGGTTGTAATGGACCGTCTAGCTACTTGTTAGGCCACCTCCTTTAGCCTAGAGGCCAAGAACTATCACCGGGGCTCTTGTTTCCTTATGGGCCATGGCTTATTAGACCAACCCAATAGGATAGATCCATCGGTCCACCTCTCCTATTCCCTCTCGGTGGACTCGACATGGGCCTTCTTTTCTCTCTAACTCGGCATAGGCCTCCAATTCAAATAAATCATTTTCTTTATTCTAGAAAACCCTTTAATCTTCTAAAAATCATATCTCCTTATCTATAACTCCGATCGACCCAGTTCAAGTCTCTAAATTCTTCTAAAATTGAGATATATCTAATGGTACTATTATTTATTAATAATAGTATTTTTTAGGGTTTTGTGTGGTTTCTCTCTTTTGCGCATAGTCAACGATGATGAAAACTATTTCTGACGAAGGTCTTTGAGAAAAGTGAAGACAAAGATAGAGGTAAGTCACCTTTTGATCATATTGCTCCTAGTTTATAAAATATTTAATTTACAAAATTACATTGCTAGTATGCACGTTAATTTGATTGGCATCGGTTTGCGTGACAAATCGATAGACCTATCTAGTAGCTGCATTATACGTGTAAGATGTTATACCCCTATCCCTTTGTCGCTCCACCCTCGTGGTACCTCAGCACCTATGCCCTTGAGCATAGGTTCCATAGTCCTACTCACTTTACCCTTGTTTGTTGAAATGGGAAATAGATTTATGAAACCTTTAAAAACTTGACACAAAGTGTTGGTGAGTTTGGAAAATAAAACTTGCTTGCAAAAACCTATGATGCCTTTGTGGTGGTGCTCTGTATTCGCATATAAGAATTGATTCCTTAGGGAGTTTCATCCGAGTATTTTATAGTGCAACCATATGGACGATACGGAACACCCATGGTTGTGTAATTAGTTGGTAAAAAATACATTGTATGTCAATAGTTGGGGAATGTTGGGATGAGAAAATATGAGTTGATTTGTTGTGCTGGGCACAGATTAAATATTAACGTGTTGCACACGAATGAAAGGAGACATCCTAGTCCTGGGTAGACGAGGGTGAGGTTTGCCTGATGCTTGGTTTGGAGAGAACCCTTCTATGTGGCATGAGCTATCCTTGGTTGGCTTTCGAAAGGCCTTGTTGTGAACCTTTCCCATCGATAGGAGTGGGAAGTAAGCTTGAGTCGTGTGGTTATATTGTGCACCTTTTGCAAAGGTTACCAAATTATTCGAACACCCGTGCCCACGGTCAAGAGCGAATGTGAGGTAATTTCTCTAACGTAGATTTGTTTTCCTATGATTTGCGAACATGGTTTATAGGATTGGAAATCATTACCATAATTGGCCATGATGGCTACCTAGGCCAATCAGGTGAAGTCACGTGGCATCCTCGCCTCTCTTGCTTTCAGTCTTTAGGCCATAGTCCATGACACACCCCACAGCAGCCGACACCTCCCTGGGCTATCCTCGAGCCGTGTCAGCCTAACTAACCCAACCAGTCGAAGTCTACCATCCCTCCTATTTTTCCTCCACGGTGAACCGAGTCCACTATGAGCCATAGGCTCAAGACCTCTCATAGCAAGCCCCACTTGTTAGCTCGGAGAGAATGTTCTTGAGTATATTCCTTTCCAGTTTTTATAAATCCTTTTTCTTTATTTAGAAATCAATTTTAACTATAAAAATTCATATATCCTCAACCGTATATCAGATTGACTCCATTCCAGAAGTTTTCTAAAATTAAGATCTAGCTAATATCACTATTATTTATTTAGTGTTTTATTGTATTTTTAGGGTTTTACTTGGATTTCCCATGTTTCACAAGTAGTTTGCCACCAGAAAATTCTTAGATGTTAATTCTGAAGAGTTTCTCGTTGACCAAGAGCAAGGCAAGTCACCATTGATTATATTTTTCTTAATTTATAAAATATGATTATTTATAAAGTTACATGCTTAGTGTATACAATTAAATTTTACTGTTTTTCTTTCTCCCTCTATAAGTGTAGGTGGAAGATGCCAAGAGTTTAGTTTTGTCCCTTAACCTAATTCATTGCCTACGGATTGGTATGCTAGTTATGCTAAGTTTCGCTATTATAGTTTTTCTTTGCAGTTACTATTAAGAGTCAATTCAATATAATAACAAGATATAATGTATTCGTTTAGTTTTGAAATGATTACTGTTTTGTTACTGCAGGTGTCAGCTTGGGACTAGCATCGACACGCACGGTTCCGCTAAGGATGATTTGTCATCCTCAGTGGCACACTCTATCTGGCACTGGATTTTCGATGGTGTTAGATTAGGGTGTGACAATAAGCCTGTATAGTCCCCTTAGGTTTTATACCTGTAAATAATTTCACTCCTCTATTCAATAAAATTGGTATCTCTTCTGCCGATTTGTTAAAAAAATAAACATTTTCTACTTAAAATATCAAATAAGCCTATGTTAACCTATTTTTAGTGAGGATAGTAAGGACAAAGTGTTCATTTCTGATTATAACTCTACCTATAGTCCTCGGTTTTAAATTATAAGGTTTTTTTGTTTGTTCTAAATCTTCAAGTTTGACCAATTTTATAAAAAAATACAAAACATCTACAATACTAAATTAAATTAGTTTTATTAAATCTATTATTGAATACATTTTTATAGTATATTTATTTTCTGTTAAAAATGTTGTTATATTTTTTATAAATTTGATCAAATTAGAATAAACCCGAAGTAACTTATATTATGAAATGGAGAAAGTATTAATCTATATTGTTAATTCTTTTTAATTTTTTTATAACTATTTAGATGACATATAATAATGAGGGAATCCCCTTGAGGGATTATAATTCATTTCACATTCATCCTACTTCAACAAATTAATGCTACGACAATGCAGACGTGTGAATAGAATATATCCAAATTCTTTTTATATTTTACAGTTGAATACTACAACAGTTTTTTCATTTGCAAAAAAAAAAAACAGTTAAACAGCTAAACACTGATCTTATTGTCATGTTTTCCCTACGCTCCTTGAGCAATTGCGATGCGTTAAAACGGAGGTCACCCTGCTTACAGCAGACATCAGCATGGCCCGCCGAGCCTCCGAAAGAAATGAAAAGTCACAAACCTTACCGGAGCTAAGCTAACTCACTTCACATACACATGTACACGACATCCATGGCCGTTTCTTGCTATGCATGTCGATCAAATTCATGACCTGATTCATCAAGCTAGCCTCAGAACAGCAGCGGCTGCTCGAAGAAAGACATGCCATTGTCTCTGGGCTCGTCCTTGGCTCTCGACGAGTAGTACACCGCGTCGTCTGGCTGCAGCTGCTGGCTCGTGTAAGGGTAAGACGATCCCATCGCTTCGTCGAGCCCGGACAGGGCGAAGCCTCCTCCGTTCGCGGGCTGCGCCGTCGGCGCGCCGCCATACCCGCCGGCCGGAAGGACGGGATAGCCGCCGGCGCCGCCTTGCAGGAAGCTCGAGGGCTGCGCCGTGGGTACCATGCTGCTCGCCTGCGGCGGCGTGGCGCGGTAGAGCGCGGCGACGCTCCCGCGCGCCGCGGGCACGTTGTGGTTGTGCTTTCCCTCGTAGGTGGTGATCACCGCGCGCAGGTCGTTCGATGCGCGCTCCACGTGCTTCCGCACCGGGCACCCGGCCGTCGTGCACTTGTAGTAGCTCCTGCTGATAGGCACAGATGCATGTCAGCTCACACGTACACGTGTAGAACACTTACGTGACAGATCGATTTATTTGAGTACGCCACGTACCTTGGGTTTGGGTTGCCCTTGACCACCTTCTGCCCGTACTTGCGCCACCGGTAGCCGTCGTCGAGGATGTCGACATCGCTCATCGTCTTCACGACCACCCTCGGTTCGCGCACCGTCCGGTTGCCGGCCACCAGCGAGACACCATCGCCGTCACCGTCTTTCCTCCATCTCTTGGAATCAGGCTCGTCGTCGTCGGGATCCTCGCCCCCACCGGCGTTAGTACCGAACTGCAGCGACGAGCTGACGCCGTTGGCCTCGTCGTCCCCGTACGTCGCCGACGAGTTCTCCGGGGTCGCCACGGGCGTGCCGGAGAGCGCGTCGGCGGAGTAGGCATCGCTGGCGCCGGCATGCAGCGCGTACGACGACGCACCGCCGGTGCCGCGGCCGCGGCCGTTCTGCTGCGGCTTGGGGTGGCTGTGCGCGCCCTTGTAGACGATCTCGGTGACCTGGCCGTCCGGCGACTGCTCCACCTTCTTCTTGGTCTGGCAGCCGGGGAAGGTGCACTTGTAGTAGCTGCGCGGGTTCTCGCTCCCCTTCATCTGCTTCTGCCCGTACTTGCGCCAGTTGTAGCCGTCGTCCGACGACCTCCGGCTCTGCTGACGGAAGCCGGCTGCCGGCGCAGCCACCTGGTTGTAGCCGCCGTTCCCGACCACGTCACCCGTCGCCGCCGTGACCCCCGACGAAGTACCCTCGAATGGTGGCGTGGTGAAGGTCGCCGACCTCGTGGCCGCGTCCACGGTCGGTTCTTGGTAGCTCCACGGCTGCTGCTCGCCGTTGTACGAGTCCCCTTCCTACAAATATTGCAAACACAACGATATTAATGAGACATGCATTTTCTTTTTTGCGGGAAAATATTAGACGTGCATCACATGCAGCATACGTGTGTACGTACGTAATTGTTTTACAGATAGTTTTGACTAATTGATCGAGTTTAGAACTTAGCAAGCTTGACTATATATGCACTTAGGTTTTTCATGGGGAACATGAAAATGAAGTTTGCTTTTGCAATCTAGCTTATGGGTCCCTTATCATTAAAAAACATGTTGATTAATATATTTGGCCGAGATATTAATGCATTTCTGTATGCTTTGGCAAAAAAAAGTCAAAAGAGAACCTCCCAATCCACAAGAAATACGTAATAATGCAATCATACTTTTTTCCAGTAAAATTTGTGACAAATCACTCATTGCCAAGTGGGCCACTAAGTATCAAGCGGCTACTGGCCCACATGTCAGTACTTGTTCGTAATTTCTTAGCTGGGCACTATAATTTAGAAGTAGCGCTGGCGTTCGCCTTACCAATGGAGCCATTAGCATGGAGTCCTGCATGAAGGAGGTCGACGTCGTCGCGGTGACTCCGACCATCGTCGCCGGCGCCGGGGACGCCGTCGGCAGGAACGTGAAGTCCGAGTACTGCCGCTGCTCGTCCTTGACGCCTCCTTGCACCTGGTGCTCCGACGCCGTCGCCGTCGCCGTCGTCATCCAGCTGAAGGGCTGCGAGGGGAATAATGAGCCCGTCGTCGTCGGAGATGGGAACAACTGAAACAGACACGACGGAGCTCAACAATCAGCCAGACAAACAACATGCACGTGCCGGTGCAGCAAGATGGCAAAGGAAATGGGATGCTCAGCTACGGCGGCCGTCCTTACACTGGGTGTGAGGAGGATCGGCGAGTCGAGGAAGCCCGAGGACACGCCGCCGAAGTAGGACGACGGCGACGGAGCTGGCGGCGGGATGGAAGACGGCGTCATGGCCTTGTATGACGACGAGCAGCCACTCAGCAGGCTGGAGAAAGACGATCTGCTCGCCAAGGAGAGCGCGACGGGCCTCGAGTTCACCAGCTGGAGGCTCCCGGGAGAGCCGCGGTCATCGGAGACGGAGGAGAAGAAGCGAGGCGATCGAGTAGTGCTGGATCGATCGGTGTGGCTGCTGCTCTCCAAAGACAACGCCTCTGGTAATCATTATATAGGCCTTTGAATGTTTGACCATTGACCAGTCAAAGCTCCTCGAGGTTTGACTGGCGGGCCGCGGCCCACATGCATAGCGGACGGGGCACACACCAACCAATGGGAGAGCGCCGAGCAGCTGACGTGGAGTTAGGTTGGACCCACCATAGGCCGGTGCGGGGAAGGAGGGTACGGCTTCTGGTGGCGGGCGGGCGGGGAGTGACGGGCGCGAATCGTTTGTCTGACTAGTTCCGGGCGTATCGTATACTATTACAGGCCAAAACAATTAATAATCACAATGTGCTCATTTCATTTGATTAATTAAATTATTACTATTGTTTGTGATGAACTGGAGAGCTACCTTGTGAAGTAGTAAACCATGTCTGATGGTTGGGTAGCTAGCAAAGTATGATTAATTAGGGTTTGTATCACTTTTTAGCTGTTTATATTCTTACTCTTTTGATTAGAAAAATGGGCTATGATATTTAACTCAGCTGATTGATTCTACAGTTGAAATTTGCATTTCAGGTATCTGCTCGGACTGTATGTCAGTGACAGTATAGTCACAACAGATCTGCGTGGATTTTCTTCTTGTTGATAAGTGCACCTAGCAGCTATGGTGCCACGGTGATCCAATTAGCAGATTGATCGCTTCTTAGATTATCAATTATCACAAATAAAACAATACTGCATCCTATCTCAAAAGAAGATGTTTTGGACGTCGAGACAGTTTGTAATGCACATGTTTTATCATTTCTTTCTCAAATTATATCTTTTTCAAAATATAAAAAATATAACTATATGCAAGAGTTTTTCGTGACAAATATACTAATACAAGTTCATATTTTAAATACTGATATTTTACATCTATTAATAATTTAAGATTTTGATGTTTAATTGTAAGCAGAATGTAAAACGGAGGTAGTATATTAATAATAGATAGGCGATAACAAATATCTCAAACAGTTTACACATAGAAAATGTGACACATATACGTTTAAATCAGGGGGCAAATTTAGGTTTATGTTTATAAGTTTATGAAAATTTGAAGTTTTTCTTGGTGATAGTATAGATAGACTGCACTCGATCTTAGACTACTCGCGCACCTCCCCCGTGCCAAACATGCGCGTTCACTCTAAGGCATTATAGAGCATGTATAGCGCACTGTATTGTTATACTAGTGGCAGAACCAACAGTTTTATCATATAGCCATTATTCGAGAATGTTTACTTTCCTTATGAAGAAATTGGGAGGTACCACTTTTTTAAAACGCAAAATTTGATACTTTTAAAGTACATTTGTTAATAAGTTGTGTAGAGTTTAATCATAGGTAATCATTTAACCATCTCATCAAATAAGTGAATTCATTAAGGCCCTGTTCATTTTAAATTATAGGATATAAATTATGCATGGATTATTTGTGTCACGATTCCAAAAGTACAATTTCTATAAAAAAAATCTCTATCAACATTGTTATTTATTAGCTTTACAAAGTATAATAGTTAAATCATCCTAATAAGCAAGTGTCCATAATTCGTCCAATTATACATTTCAAACTCTCCAGAAATTGTGAAACCCAGCCACCAGCCATAATGTGATGTGTTCTTAACGCAAGTAAAAGTAACCATTCAATGGTATCTATTACCAAATAAAACACATTCCAAGCATAAATATCACAAGTGTCGTTGCGACCTAGCGTAAGAAAAACTATACCTAAGTCTTTTTTTATTGGCATTAGCATAGAACCCTCTGTATCTAAAGCTCTAGGTACTAGGATGTATCAAATTTTACAATAAAAAAGTGGTACTCCATTTGTAAAAAAAAATATAGAGTACATTTTATTTGGAAAAAGTCTTTAAGACAAGACTTTAGCCATTGATTGTGCATAAAATATATTTATAACATCTATAGAACAGATGTTTTATGAAAACTCTCTAAAAGATTATTCTACTAGTATAACTTTTATGCATTAAATATACTTATAATTTGAATTTGAGTAAATGTTAAATCAAAATTTACAAAGTATTATACGCCCATTTTTTTTTTTTTTTTGCGAAGGGAGAACCTCTTTCAGGCTGTAAAATCACTCTATTCCTTTAGGGCCATCTCTTAATTATTATTCTAGATTTACATATAACATCCAAGGTTGACAGGGGTATTTTTAAAATAAGTTGTAAGGGTCAGCTGCCCACAACTTGTAATTGGGTCCCCAACGGGATTGAAGGCGCAAGCATACGTGGCCTAAGTTAACTCCAGTTACTAGTGGTAATGTCCTTTATTTCTGAAGATGGTGCTACTGCTTGCTAGCTACAGCAGCAAGCATTTCAACGGTGGATGACACTAGCTAGTTCTGGAAAAACAGTGCATGACAATTGACTAGTCAGCGTGGACAAGTCGTAGTCTCGTAATGCATACGTTGTAGTTTTCATGTAATTTTGCACCTAGAATCATGCGATTTATTTTGTGTGTGATTTCATATGCGCATGAATGCTCGCCGTTTATGCCAGCTAAGGAGCGGTCCGAAGTAGCATTCTCAGAAATTGCCTCCCAGATTGAAGCAGATGGATGTAAGATGCAATCGTTTATTGCTTCACAAAGATAACAGGGGGCAAAAAAGGATGACGTGTTTTATTGTTAGAAAGGTTGAACCAAGAACCAGTCCTCACGGAGCCTTCGTCTGCACGTACTGCTGCTCGCGATAATGCATGTTCTATACAGAAGCTGTGCCTTTCATAGACCTGGGAGGTTACAGAGACAGAGTTTAGTTTTATCAACGTACCACATCAGATGATTTCAGATGATGGAACGGACTGACGGCGCTGAAGCTGTCAAACATACGTTCAGTACCAACAATGAAAAGTTTGATGTCGAATCCTGAAGCAAAATGGCTATTGCGTCACGGTTTTGTGACTGATGAAGAAGAAACAGGTTGGTCAGGGGAGAACTGAATGATCGACAGATGACAAGAAAGCATATTAACCGCAGGGTTAGCCGGTTTGGGACGTTTTCTTGTTAGCCATCAATTCCCCAACACAAAACTGGATAGTAAATGACAACTCTCGCTAACCATTAACTTCACCTCAAAAAGAAATCTTACATAGTACAGAACTGAACTGAAATGAATGGTCTAGTCTATACATTTCATAAGCAATGGCAGTTGCACTGAAGCTGCGGATGAAAAAAAAGGCGTATGGTAGTTTTCTTTACATCAAATATACAAGGTAGACTCAAATAACTAATGCTTCATTGCATTCCCCCCGTACTATGATTCGGGTTCATAGTCTCTGTGGAGAACAGATGGAGTAGGTGCCTTCATCATCCTGTCGCCCATTGTTGGGGAACCCCCCAGAGGGCTAGGTCCAGGTGATCTCCGTGGAGCTGGTGGACTCTCCATAATGAAGATTGACGGGCTAGCAGTGCTGCTCCCGTATGGCGAACCAGGATTTGACCTAAAAAGAGGCAAACCATCTTCACGCGATAATGGGATCATTACATGCTGGCTTCTCGCAGTTATCTGCTCTGCGTATGACCTATCTTCTGCAATATCATAATGATCAGCTGTTCTCACCTCCTGAGCAAGGGAGCATGAACAGCAGCACAACCACTGGAAGCAGTCTGTAGCTTCCGCATTGCGACAGCAGAAGTTGTTCGCAGGGAGGTTAAATCTCTTCCTCATCTGTATTCTCCAAAAGCCACCATACAGTAAGCCAAAAAAACAAAGTGCGAGACCGGTGAGCCCCAATGCTTCTCGAAGGTTTTCGTTGTTAATATTGACAGCAGCCAGGTTGAAGATAAAAAATGGAGCAAGGCAAAAGAGCAGAAACGTAGCAATATGGACATACATGTTACCAAATCCAAGCCTCTGCATATTCCATCCAAACACACAGCAACTGCAGAAAATTGACAAGTAAGCAAGAGATATATTGTCCCAGAAATCCATTAGTCCACCAACCCACTCAGGCCTGCTCTCCACAAAATGGCTCTCTTCACTTTGAATGAAAGAGTATCTCTTTTCAAGTGATGCTCGTGAAGTTGCTGACCTGGTGCATTCAGTTTGTGCTTCTTGATCAACTTCAGTCAGTCCTGTGTCATAATCCTTCCCAAGAGGACTGATGATATTATACAATCCAGCAAATGCTGCTGCCCCAATTGCAACAGAAATGGTCAGGCCAACACCAATAGGAGGTCGTTCAGATCTGCGGTATCCTAGGTTGAGACCACATAAGGCATACTGAGCAAAGCAGTTCAAATTAAGGAGGACTACAACCATCATCATGTGCATCCATTCGTTGGGCTTGTATGTTCCATTTTTGCAATATGTTTTCCTAAGCAGCAAAACATCCTTTTGCTCCCATCGACACAACAGCACGAAGTTATATATCCTCTTTGGGTGTTGATAAAGGCACATGAGTGTGAATAATGCATTCAAAATCTGGTTGTTTACTTCAAACCAGGCGTCTCTTTGTGATTTGCTAGGCAATGCATGATTAAGCATTCCAGTCATGACAAGGAATAGTATTGCACCAGATACAGTCACACAAGCAATCCAAACAAAAAGGGCCATATTAAGAGGCTCTTTTATCCAATCCTTGCACATTACCCACAGATGGCCCCAATTAATTTTCCTGATAAAATGGAAGTGCTCATGATTATCATGGCTGTCAGAGTGGATGGAACGTGAGAACTCATCTCGCTCAAGTGCAAGATGTCGAAACCTGAATGAAGGCGAAGGACCCAACTTCTTAAACTTGGCACCACCGGAAAAGCAATTACAGAAATTGAGAAACCCATTCTGCTGCTTCCCTTTTTGTGAAACACCCTGAGTAGAAAGAGTACTGGCACCTGCAGCTCCAGTATCATTGTCCAATGTTCTCGACTCTACTTGTTCAGCATCCGCTTTGAGATTTTCATTACCATTGGAGACCATTTTGTCGAGCCGGAGTCTCAGATAGTATATGCAATCTAAACCCCTTTCCAACCTATTTTCAGACTTGAGATACAATGTTCCACAGAAGGGATCAATGTATGCTTGCAAGAATAAACATACATATT
Organism: Oryza coarctata; assembly: GCA_030770085.1. Taxonomy (NCBI): domain Eukaryota; kingdom Viridiplantae; phylum Streptophyta; class Magnoliopsida; order Poales; family Poaceae; genus Oryza; species Oryza coarctata. Next base: position 17,509,268 of record CM061471.1, read on the forward strand.
ATTGTCTGCCAAGTTCTGCGCCAAACAGAAACAGACCCATAATGAAGCAAACCACCCAGTATTGATATCAATTTTGGCAAAAACAGGAATTAAGTGCACAGTTTATTTATTTATACTTGAAAGTGCACATTTACTTGCTACAATTTATTGCTAAACATGCAGCCTATATAGATAAACCAGCACAAATAGCAAAATTTTATCATCAATGCAAGCATTAGCTCTTGTGCAAGTTTCTTTCGTATTAAGACTATCCATTGTTTTCCTGCCATACATCATGAGAATGCAGTCACTAATGCTACCGCTAGCAAAAAAAAATAGTCGGGCACCACAAATTGGCGCCTGCGGCTTGAAATACCACCAAATTGGGCACCGAAACGCTTGTAATTTGACAACGAACGCCAATAAACCCCATCTATCCCAACAACACCACAGCCATGATTCCGACTTTGCTATATATTATCCGAAGAGAACAAGTGCAGGGGCGAAAGATTACTGCAAGAAGCAAGCGCACGCGAGGCATCCTACAGCACACTCCATCAAAACACAGAAGCAGAGATGCAAGAACAGATCCAATAGCTATCCGTTAGACGGGTAGAGCTGAACGAGAGAGAGGGAGGAAGAAACGGTTACTCACCTCACCACCTGCAGGCCGCAGCAACCCGGAGGGATGACGGACGACGCGCGCAAGGGATAGGCCCCCCGGATCCTTGCCTTCCTCTTCCCGCCAGCCGCCGCCGCTGCTTCGGCGGGACCCAGGGGGGATACTGGGGAGGGGTGGAGGGGGAGGAGGAAGAACCGAAGAAGACACGTGACGAGGATTTTTTTTTCCCCCTTCTCGACGAGGTGCGGAGTCAACATGGCCATGCGGGAAAGTCAGATTCCTCCGTCTCGTTTCCCCCGTTACGGGCCACGCCTCCTGACTGCATTCCGTTCCAAGAAACTGCCACGAAAAACGAAACGATAAATTAGTATATAGTTAATTAAATATTAGTTAAAATATGTTTTGCGTGACCCGGCGACACGTGGGATTTTACGCCTTTTTGTTGTTAACATTTTTCTTTCAACCGTTTTTGCGTATGCAGATGGAAATGGGAGGGGATTCCAGAGGGGCATGGACGCTTTCCAGGAATGGCGATGTGGAAAGTAGAATAATCATTAGGGCGGCAGTTGCAAATTGTTTATACTAGCGTTTTAGTACGTGCAAGATCGGATAGTGTACAGAAGAACATTGGGTATGATGGCGTGTACATGTTGGAGTACTTAAGTTTAAGCCAGTTGCAAATTATTAGGTCTTTTGGTATAGAATGCTCAAGTGCGTCTACAATTTGGTTATACATTTTCGCAGCTAACCAGGGAGCTTGGCAATAATCAATGCGTACAAATCCCTTGCTTCTACAATTTGTTTATAATTTTTCGCTGCTAGCCAGTAACCTGGGAGCGATGAAGCAAATCATTTTGTTTCATATGGCGTCCTTCATTCGGGGAAAAGGAAGTCTAATTTATTTATTCATTGCTGGTTTCTGGTAATTACCTTCAAGAATTACCAACCAAATTTGTCAGCAAGGTAACCGCGGCCTGTGATCGTGCTCGCCTGGCAGCGTTGAGCCACCCCCTACAGGAAGGCCCGTGCTTGTGGCGTATGTAGGCCACTTGGGCCCATACACTCATGTCACGGCCCACTCACTCAGCCAGCATTAATCATGGCCCGCATGTACGCCCTCGAACCCATTCCGTCCCAACTAAAATGGGCTCTTCTCGCCCGTTTGGGAGGGAGAGTGGGCCGTAGTGCCAGGGCCCAGGTGTGATGCGACGGTGGTGGTGAGCTGGGCTACCAACCAGACGTAAGGCAAAGTGCTTGAATATACTTTTCTACACGCCACGCGTATGGTTCCAGAATCCAGAGCAAGGACTATACGACGATACCTGCTCATCACTACATCAGCTCATGGTAGTTAGCCAAACAGTGTGTTCGTCATCATGCGTAAAGGGTGCAATCGTCCAAGACTGATATCGAGGCTAGCTTATGGCTAGCGGCAGACTGATCACCGAGTAATTAGTGTAGACAAGACAACGAGTAACCTGCAAACCCGAATCGATCGATGATGGATCAGGTGGCAATCCGAATGACATCGGACAAGACATCGATCACCGCGTGTATCTTCGTCCTGCAGAGAGAGAAAAACACGACATGACCCAATCGATGGAGCTTGGCGAGCTTTGACATTGTGCAACTTTATGAGCATAGCAACGGTGACTGGGGGACTTCTGCCTCTAAGAGATGCGTTGAGTTGCCCTCACAAATCAACATCAACAAGACATCTAGAACATGTTTTTTCTTAAGATCCCGTAGTTGATATATATGGTTTTGGATTTTGCGAGGCATGGATACATCTAGAACAAGGCATGTAGTTTGTCTGTTTTGGCACGATCGCGGAACGTGAAAAATCAACGAACAGACAAACCACAAATTCATTATCTAAAAAAAATGAGAGAAACTTCAAATTCAATCATGGATATTCGATAACGTAACAAATTCAACCATGGACAAATGCTGAAATAATTACATGATTTTGTTGCATAAAGTAGTCCACCTGTTTCTAAAGCGCTGCCATGTATGCTCAACTAAATCATTCTTGAGCTCCATATGTGTTGACTGATCACGAACAAAAGAATATCTTCACAGCACCACAGGTCCACAGCAAAGCATGGGTTCAAGGAGATATTCACGTCGGCGCTGTGGAAGAGAGCAGAGAGGCAGTGCGGTCGACGGTCCAGCGCGGCGGCGTGTTCGACTGTCGCTGGAGCACGGGAGGAGGCGCGCAGTCGCCGCAGAGAGGTGGCGCAGTGCAGCCGACCGGAGGAATGGCGACGTCGGATCTGCCGATCTGCAACTCGGCGCGCTTCTGTCCACCGACTCCTACCCTTCCGGTTCTTCCCCTCGCCAAAATTCCTTCCCGAGAAAAAAAAATCGCAAATTTGTGCATTGGATCTGAAGGAGCGACTCTTCCTAAAGATGGGTCTCTACAACGCTCGTTTCTCTTCGCTTATGCTCGCTTTTTGCGTGATACGAGCCGATGTTGAATCGGTGTTATGCAAAACACCTTGTTCCTATGCCCTCTTCTCTCTCCTTCACATCAGTCAATTTATTTACATGGTAACAGAAAAGAGCAACCGCTGTACATATCTAAATCCTTAGGATATGTACAAATGTAATGTTAAATATAGGCTCTTAGTTAATATATATCACTTAGAGACCATCATTTTACAATAATTAACACAACAAGACCTATTAACCATTAATATATCAAAATATTTTTTTATTTCCCTTTTTTCCTTTGCTTCACCTTATGCAACAAAATTTTCTTTAATGCTTACAATTCCATTTCGGTAGTCATTTTCCATTTCAGTTGAAAATGCAGTTACTATAAGTGATCAGGGTGAGAAACTTTATACAGAGATCCATTACGATTAATGGGTGGCTCCCTAGTAATTTAATCTTATGGTTCTTTATTATCTGCATATGGTCTTTTTTTAGGTGTTTATTTTGTCTTAGCCTTCAGTTTAATGTTTTTATTCAACGGTCGTGGTTATTGGCAAGAACGGATTGAATCTATGAGTGGAATTATTCTTCTTAGCGAGAATTATTGTAGTAGGATAGTGGCTAAGAGGATTTGAAAGACATTATGAAATTAAGATTTTTCAGGTTTAGCCAAGGCTTAGCTCAGGACCCACTATTGCTACTACACATGATGATGATATTATTGAGGAACATCTTTATCAGAATATTTTTCTTTTCACTTTGGACAATTAGCTATAATCTTTTTATAGACATCCAGAAATCTATTTCATGTCGCTTAGCAAGGAAATTTTGAATTATGGATACAGGGATCCTTTACACCTAAGACATATTGCTAATGCGATTTGGGATCACTTGCACAAAGTAGAAGATTTTTTTATCTTTAGGCTATTGACTTTTCACATGCTCACAACGTCTGGAAAATTTGGGACTTTTTTCTTCTATTGGTGAATCTTATCATGAAAACTTTCCCCATTTATGTTTTATTTCCTTTAATTCTAATTGGGTGGGGGTATAAACGAATTCGCGCCCCTCATATACCCATATTGTTGGGTATTAATTTTCAGTGATATACTTCTTGTCTGTTTTGGTGAGAGGTTTAAACAATTTTTAGTAGGCATCCCTTGGAAAAACCTTCGAGTTCAAAACTTTGCAATTTTTCTTAAAAAAGTTTTGGGCAGATTTGTTGAAGCGATTTTCAGCGGGTACCTTTTCTCTTAGAAACGTGGTACTTGAATATTCTCAAGGGATTCTGGTTGGTGCATTTTGAACAAACTGTAGTAGAGTTTTATCACCAATTTTCTTGTAAAAGGTGGGAAGTAGAATTTATAGTGCTCCTGGTTTAGGGTTTTCTGTTTCTGAAGACTAGAAAAAAGGAGGGTTGGTATATGGATACGGAAAATCCAACACGCCCAATCCTAATACGAAAAGGAAGGGAACAGATACCTGATATGATTATTGGGAAGAATTGAGTAGAAAAGAAGAGAAGAAATAGTTAAACGGAGAGAATCGACTAATTGGAGACATTCAGAATCTTCTTTACATCTAAGTAAATCCTTCAGCCCCTATGCCCCTTTTTCTTTAAGTTATTTATTGTCTCTCAAGCTATAGGGAAAGTCTATGATAAAAAAAATCATCTCACTGCCCAGATTTCATGATAAGTGGTGGAGGATGTTTTATTCCCTAAATTCTTTGTTCAATTTAAAAAAAAGAAAGGAAAGGAAAGAAATTTTTGTGGCTGCGGTGCCCCTATATTTCCTAATGTATATTGTAAGAATAATCAAACTATTACTTACACCAGTCTGCAACACTTACACCTTTACAAAGCAAATAATGATCATTGTAGTCGTAATCATAGAATACATATACAATTGAAATGCATACATTTGGTTCACATGCTTTTGGGGTGGTAAGAGTAGGTTTATTTTATAGACCGGGGACTCCAAATCTTAAAGTAAAGGAAAGACCACAATAAAAGTACCAACCACTGACTGTGAGGACGCTTCTCTGTTTCATTCACTAAGAGTAAATTAGCATCTTTCTCAAATGGCTATTCTTGACAAAGGGTAGTGTTGGTTTCATAATTTACATGTAGCGGGTATAGTTTAGTGGTAAAAATATGATTCGTTCTATTAATAACTGAATTTGAAATGATATAGTTAAGGTGTCCTTAAGTTTTTTTATATTCCGATGAAACTTAATGTGCAGTAAGTCAGAGTCCGAGCCGATGTCATATGTAGCAATCATGTTTTCCTTTTCTTCCCACTATCTTCTGCATCACCAAATTTAGCAAAAAGTGTCCGCTAATAAAGATTAAAGATTGTTGTACGTGTTCTTTGTACAGTGAAGCCGACTGTTCACCAGGACATGTGCAGAAAAAGGCAGGAGCGGAATTGGTAGGTGAGCTCTGCGGTCGCTGTGTGCGCGGTATGTTCAGTTGCGAGAACCTTGGAAGCCCCAGAATTTCCTGGTGGTCCTCGCGCTCTCGCCGTCCGCGGTGTCGGCATCGCCACAAAAAAAAAAAAAAAAAAAAAAAAAAAAAAAAAAAAAACGGGGCAAAAATGGACACACATACAAGTCGCGATGGCGCTATGCACGATCCTTTGTTTGGGTCCGCGCCTCTGTGCTGTTCAGTGGTCACATGCATCACTCGGGCACCGTTGGGAGAGACAAATTTGGCCTCGTCTGCATGACTATAATTTTCTCTTCGTCAATCTTGTTTCCACCTCTTGGGGTTGAAGCAGATGGGATTTTGCAACATGTTCCGTGTGGTGCTGAATTTAACAGTTTTAACGTCAGGGTTAAGCTAGCGCGGGTTCGTCCAAACGTGAGAGTGAGAGATCTGTGGCACATCTGTCCACAGAAGGTGCTTGTCTATCCCTTTCAGAGAAGGAAACAAACATATACCCCCATCCACCTGCCCATGCACGGGCCGATCACCGCCCATCCGTCGGTCACCGGCCATCTGTCGGTCGATGAATGATCGATCACACTGTCCAGACCAGACCATTCAATCTGTTGCTACTACTTGCTGGAGACAACAAGTTAATCGGTGTACCGCGTATTGTACACACGTTTGTGTTCGCGCATACCCATCTTGTGCTTGCCCATCCGCGTAAGGAGTAGTACTACGTAGGTTGCTCTGCTGCAAAGCAACCGGTGCGCTTTCGCTTCAATGGCCCTCGAACGAATCGAGCTCTGCTCTGCATGCAGCGTGACAGTATTCCATACCGGTGCTTCGTGCGTACTGCCTATGTACGGCAGCGAGCACACAGTTTGTTACACACATCAACGTTTGTTGCACGTTGCAAATTACTGGTAGGAAATTATAAGCCGCGTAACCAACTCGTGCGTACGTGAAGTGTACGCTGCAAGCAAAGGGAGGATATGCCGGATTAATTGCTGAATTAATCGCACCTAGCTTAGCTGAGGAACTTGCCGCCCCATTGCAAACGAGATAGCTAATGAGAGTGCCCATGTAACCACGAGCTACCTCACTTCTCTCTTCCCATGGGTGGTACGTGGTGAACTCAGAATTTTTCAGGCCAAGATGGCTAGACATGCGCACAAAGCTGGTGGCGTAGTGTTTCTAACTCACAAATCACAAATGGTGAGCATATAATCCAAAACGGCTGGCTTGGGTTGTCGGGCATATATATGGGGCCATGGAATGATGTGACCGTGAGGTAATAATTAACTTGCAGTTGACCTTGCAATAGGACTTCCCGAGAATTATGTGCCTGGTGTTGAATGTTGATATCAAACATAGGCCACCCGTTAAGACCTGCGCAAATATAACAGAAGTAGCAACAGAACAAAACAAGTTGGACTTGCACATCCTTTACAGCCGCACTCAAGCTCAAGCTCACCTCACAAGAAACATCGAAGCATTCGTCCTCCTCCTCCCTGTACACACACACACACACACACACACACACACTATATATATATATATATATACACGCGAAAAAACAGTATAATTAATTGAGTTTTAATTATTATAAATATAAAAAATAAATGTATTTAATATTTTAAAGTAACGTTTAATAATTTAAAAAACGTGCTAACAAAAATCAAAATAAAATATATATTTTAATCAAAAGAACAGGCCTCATTCACTCGGCTGTCAATTGCTGGTCCCCTTCCGTAGAATTCAGCCATTGTTTGGTGTCCTGGACCCTACCCGGCCGGGTTGTTAGTGGTGACCTCTCTTCCTCTTCTTTCCCTTCTTAGCTAAGCTAATATTGATTGCTTAAGCAGACAGCGATGAAACGAAACAGCCATAACTCCGGCTAGTGTGGCCGTAGAAGTACAGTACTACCTAGAAACACAGCGGAGCAGCTAACCGGTCTCCTTAATTAGTCTTCTAATCCTTGTGTGATTACAGGTAGGAGGAGGATGAGATGAGTAGTAGTAGGAGAGGTATAAAGCCGGCGGCCTTGACACGGCGTCGGCGGCTAGCTAGTTCAATGTCGTCGGCCATGGCAGATCGATCGGCTGTTGAGGATGGCGAGGCACGCGAGGTGGAGAAGCAGGGCACGTGCATTCCTAGCTTCCAGTTCCCTGGCCGCTCCGGCATCAGTTCCGGCCGCCGCGCGTTCGCGCGTCGCCTGCTGAATTGGCGCGGCGCTGGCGTCCGGCCGGCTGAGAGAATGCATGTGCCCTTCCTCTCCACCGTGCACGCCTCGCCTGCAGCACTGAGACTGCGAGCTATGGCTAGCACTGCAGCGTGGGATTCCCTAACTGAGGTACTAGCAAGTTAGCTAGCTGCAGCCTGCATGGTTTGCAACTTCCGGCCACTGTTTTTTGGAAGAAGACAAGCATGCAGGTATGTTGGTCATGCTATATTCTGGATTGATGCCATTTCTCATTTGCCTTGTTTTCTATATTTCGAAAGATCGATGATGCTATGCCATGATTAATTAAGGTCTACCGGCATATCTTTGGTAGAGTTAGACCTCATTTGCAATACTAATTTGTCTGGCTCTGATGTATATAATAGGATTTTGGATCTTTAATTTTGCGAAACAAATTAAGTACGACGATGAAATTCTATTTGTTCTGCCATCGATTAGTTGGGCGCGGAGAAGCACACAATAAGGATCGATGATGAATCTGTTATTCTTCCGTTGTCCTCTACTTAATTTCAGCCAAAATATTTGCAGTACAAACAAATTAATACAGCAAAAATAACGAAGAGTAAGCTTAATGTAAGCTAGTGAGTTTAGTGGGTGTACAACCCTTGGAGTACCTTTTCAAATTGTACTTTATGCGATGTCCTTGGACATGTATTTACACAAACTTTCGAATTTGGAGAAGAACAAGAAACCCTGTATATAACAATTTTCTTCTCAGTAAATCCACACATTTATATGATACAAAATCTGGCTGATGTACGTGACTAATCAATCTAATAAGTTGTTTGGGGTTCTTTTGGCTTGTTCAGTCGCCAGATGTGTAGCATTGCTGAAATGCATATGCGAGCTGGAGATTCTGCACTTGCTGAGATAGATACTAGCACGCAGTGGCGGAGGACTCCGTAGGGCGGGGCCTGGCTCGAGCCATACCTTGCTCTAGCCCCCCCCCTGCTTCTTCCCTGGTCTGGCACGAACTCACGGCGGCGACGCTGCCGATAAGCGCACGCGAGCGCGAGGGGAAGGCAGAGGCAGGTGCTCGCTGCTTGGGCCACGCGGCCACGCCCGCTACAAGGCCCATTGGCCTTGTACCTAGTGTTAATGTGGTGTGTGAGCTGTCGAACCCCAGCTCCTCAATTCCCCATCTCTCGTTCTTCCTTCTCGTCAGGCGACGGCGGCTGAGGGCTGTGACGGCGCCACGGCAGGCCCACGAGCACGGCGCAGGAGTGCGGCGAGTCGGCGACTAGGATTGCAGCAGGCAAGGCGCACCCGCGTCAGGGATGGCTGGGTGCAGGCGTGCGGCACGGAGTAAGCAGGCAGGCAGCGACAGAGCAGAACAAGGAGTAAGTGACAGCCTGAGTGATATGCATTTGTATGGTGTACTGCAGTGCATGGTACCCTGCTTCGAATTGTGGGATAATGGAAGTGTTGTTTAATTTGTTGCAGGTACTAGATTCCTACATGGGATGAGTTCGAGCTAGGCAAGGCGTCGGTCTACTGGAAGACCATGAACGGCCTTCCTCCGTCGGCTGTAAGTTTCTTCAGAAAGAAACAAAAATACAGGAAAAAGGTTCACTGATCATGTAGGTAACAATTGAGTAGATGAAACAGCCAACTTAGATTTTGTTCTTACCAGGGAGAGGGCCTGACACTTTTCTACAACCCGGTAGCGACCAAGCTAACTCCCAAGTCCCAACGATCAGTTTGGCGTTGCGTTTAATGGTAACTGAGCACTCTCATAGTTGTTGCCATGTTAAATGTCGATTTGTTGGGTCTAATTAGTGTCGTAGAATATCATGCCATCGAGATAAAGTTGTTCTTTTCCTTTCTTTTTATTGTGTATTGATTATCATGCTAGTTCATGAGCCACACCTATCATTTTTTTCGTGCTCCGTCACTGAACACACGGCCCCTTTTAACCGTACGCATGCAATAATGTGTAAACTAACTATAAGTAGTAAATCTTCCTAGGATGCTTTTGTCTTTCTCGTGAAAAGCACAAAGAACGTGCTTGTCAGGCACCGAAAATGTATGCATGATTATGCAAAACCAGATGAGCATGCAACACCTATACTATAGTACAATTAGTAATAAAGATAAAAACGGATCAGATATTATCTAATCTAATGCGAATTCGATCTGTAGTGAGAATATGATAAGGTTTTTAGCTTTCCAATGGATATGGATGCGGATATGGATAGTGACATGCGGATGCGGATGAGGATATGGTATTGGTAATAACTAATGGATGCGAATTATCTTAAGTGGATTATCCGATAAACGTTTTGACGGATAACGGATAATCCAAAATTTACAACCCATGTAACCACTCAATTTGGCCCATTTGATATGGGCAATTTCATCTAGCATACATCTAGCCCAATATGATGTAGGTTATCCACATCCTATCGAAGTATCGATCAAACTAGGTCACAAATTCACAAGTCACAACCCAACACTGCATAGTATGCTCCCATCCCATCTAGTCCTCCCACACCAACGTAGGGCGCCGCCACTTGCTGTCTCCAACTTGGCGTTGCCGCCTACCGTGTCCACTTCGCCATGAGGTTGTCACCTATGACTGGTCATCTCTGCCTTGGCGATGACGACACCTCCTACCGTCTCCGCCACAACCGCCTATCGTCTCCAACCCGACGCTGTTGCCTACCATCTCCACTCCACCATAAGGTTGCCACCTACGATCGGTCGTCTCCGTCCTGGCTCTAGCAACGCCTCCTACCATCTCCGCAATCGACGCAGCCTCTCATCTCTGCCATGGCGCATTGCTTCTGGCTACCCTCCTTCCTTGGCCATCCTCTTCCAATACTTCAAGTAGCATAAGTGGATTTTAGTAAGTTTTCTAATGTGACGCTCCGAATTCTGCTAGTTGTAAAGTACAGGCTAACATAAACTAGAGTTCAACTTAATTACTTATAAACATTGTAGCACTCTTAGAATACACAAATTGGTACACACAAAATAATAGTGGAATCGTAATAAACTAACTTTTATTACATCACTATAAATAATCTTTACATAAGTTACCATCATAAATAGACCCTAGACCATAAATAAGCAACACAATATAGAAAGCAAAAGTAATATGGCTACTAAGTGGAAACTAATAGCGAAAAATAATTTAAGCGGCTAAGTCATAGGCACAATACCTAGGCAACTAGTTTATTCCATAGGCACGGTTTGAGAACTAGGCCTGCAACTCTAAAAGTCTCTATACTTCGCTTGCTCCTAGAGAAACTTCTTAGTAGATGGGTCAACGTCATCTTCTCCAAACTATATACATATATATAATTAAGGCACGGTTTGAGAACTAGGCCCGAAACCCTAAAAGTCTTTATACTTCGCTTGCTCGTGGAAAAACTTCTCAGTAGATGGGTCAACGTCATCTTCTCCAAACTATATATATAAATAATCAACGGTGATTACTTTATTTACTCATCAAGCCAAAGGAAAAGAAAACATGATTTGGCTTAGTAAGAGAGGATAGAGTTTTAATTTGTGAAAGCAACATTTTTTAAAGAGTTATTTTGCAAAGCACTAGTAAATCAAAATTCCATTTGTTGGAAACAAACTCTCACCACATTAATTATATGTGATAATAATGTTCTCATCTTTTCCTTTATTAGTTTCTTTTCACCTTCTCGGTACTTAACAATCAACTAAACATCATAACTTAACTAGTTCTCATAGTTAACAAGATTTCATAGCTTGCCTATAACTATTTCTCATAGTTAAGAAGTTTTTATAGCACACGCTCGCCTTTTTAGCACAACAACACTATAGTGCCACAAGACACCCTATGTTACACAGACCTGTTCTCGACCACGAAGGTCGACTGTTTGCCACACAAATGGACTCTAGAAACGATTCGCATCCCAACAATTATGTTCACAAACCTTTGATAAAAACAAAACTACGCTATGAGAAACACCTCATAGCCGCTCAAAACCATGGACACGACTATTTAAATAGTTTAGCTAAACTCTATAGATATTACACACTTTACCTACACATCATAAACTTCTCTCTTTATATAACACATGCCAATCAAACACGGTTGTCAAAGGATGGATCACTACAAGATTTTTTTAAAACTAGCCTATGAATAACCCATGTCATATAGTTGGGTCGAATCTCTCAAAACCAAGCATTAGACAAGTCTCGTGTCCTTATCTACTTAGGATACACTGGGGATGTCTCCGACACCTAACCAATCGCCTGAAAATAGTCTAGAATAACACCCATATCGGACAATAATCTCCTCATCCCTAACGTTTCACAACTATTGACATAAAATATTTTCATGTGATAGCTAATTACTTAGTCAGGGCCATTTCATAACACATGATGTAACATGTTTGGATAAATTTCCCAAAGGAATATATCCTTAATGATAATATATAGCCAAGTCACGAAGGCACTGGCTTCGCACCATCTAAGTAATACAAAATATTTTTATTTCACAAACAAGTCAACATCATATCAGATTTTTAAGTAAATATTTAGAGTTCCTAAGTTCCCATATGGCATCACAATCGTAAACGGGCTAAGCATCTAACTCATTAATCGCATCCAATTGATGACGATACTAGCGAATATTTAGTAGAGTTAATAATGATGGAATCATCAATATCGTATATAATAAAAGTGCGACTGCTAGGTAGGTCCATTGGTTTCACATAAACCGAGACCAATCATAATTAAAGTGTAACCTAAGCAATGTATTGTCATAAATAAATTAATTCACAAATATATGATCAAGAGTGGTCAAAGAATGGCTTGTCTTGGTGTGCGGTAGTTCCTAATGCGATGAAATCCGATGTGAACAATTCTTCGGTCATGACCTATACATGTGAGAAAACACAAACATTACATGGATACTAATAAATGTAACAAAGCAAAGGAAATAATAATGCCATCGTGTAGATAAGTACTTTAGAAAAATTTTGGGACTAGAATGGGATTAAACGAAGTTACAAATAAAAAGACATAACTTTTTGAAGTTTAAAGAATTTTCTTGAAAATAAATAGAATTTTAAAAAGAATATTCCTTAGGCTAACATGTGAGGCTCGGACATCAGTGGGAGGGCGGTTGGAAAGGATGGGGCCATATCGATCCCATCTCCTTTTCTTTTTTCTCTTTCTTCTCTTTTCTTTCTTTCTTTACCTGCCACTTTTCTTTGCTGCACAAGGAGGCTAGGAGGAGGGCAGCAATGTGGCATAGGGGTGGCGATGGGTCCTCACAGCGAGTGGTGGCAGCAGCGATGCTAACGACAGGGAAGGTGGAACCCGACGGCGGGTAGAGGTAGGTGGCAGCGCCAGGAGGCTCGGGCACGCTCATCGGTCACCAGGAGGTGGGTGCAGCAGCGAGGTCAAGAGGTATGATGGCGGTGGCAACACCAGGAGATGGGCTCAACTGGCACCTATGCTGCTCGGCTGGTTGGCCTACACGATATACAGCAATGAGCACCTAGAGGACGGTTGACGATGGTGTTGGTGGTGGTGTAACCAGCGTGGCTTGGTTACCGGCAAGGGCAGTGAGAAAAGGAAGGAAATGAGAGGAAGGGTGGCTGCTACTTTCAGTCACAGTGATTGACAGCGGTGACGATGATGACAGCAGTGTAGCTCTGTTCTTACGGCGATGACGATGGTTTCAGTGGTTGGCTAGGCTTAGCGTAGTCGAAGAAGTACTAGAGAAATACCACGAGGCAAAGGAGGAGAATCACCAATGGTAGCATTGTTGGTTTTGAAGTTGCTCCTGCTACTTTGTGACAAACAACACAACGACAAACTTCCACATGGCATCGTAAATCGTGCAAAGTACTTGATGCTCTTTCATATTAGTCGTGACGAGACATGGCGTTGACTGTGTCGTTGTTGTCATGGGCTCAGCGTGTTCTTGTCACTTTATGGCTTGGACAGAGGAGCTTCATGTGTGCGTGTCGAAGGGATGGATGAATGCATGCATGCAATGGCTATCTACTTGTTTGTTGTGCTCATGTGTAGTGGAGAAGGGTTTCACGGAGCAGGTTGAAATGATGGATGAGACATGCATGCATGCATTGGGTGCATTGCATTTGTCTTAAGACAAAATGAAAAGATGGAGGGGGTAGCACACAAGTGGTTAGTTCCATTTGACTAGAAAAGATAGTGGGACAAGACGTGATGTTGTTGTTTGAAGAGATGGAAGTGTGAAGGCTAGGAGATAACCCCTACTTTTGCTGTTTTCGTCCACACGTAATTAAATTCAATACGGATATCTTGAATGATTTATGGAGACATTAAAATAAGAAGAGAAATATTTATCGAGCAATTAAGGTTTGAAAAGTGAAATTTAAAATTTTTGAACATTATTTGTCGGTACGGTCAAAAATTTCAAAATAAAAAAATTGACCTCGATGATTTTGGAGATTTAATATTTAAAGGGTAGAAACAGGATTTAATGGCATCACTAAACAAAATTAATTTTGAAATTAGAATTTTAGAAAAATAATGGGTGTTACATCTACACTTTAGCTTCTAGCTATTTGCTTATTTTGTGATCTTGTAGTTATTGGCTTTATGTTTTGAACAAAGAATCTGGATTATTTTAGATGGGTTGGAGATTAATATCTGCACTCCTAAGCCTAAGCTCCTAGCTAATACATGCTATAGATATTGTTAAATTTTAGTGTTAATAACTCATATCTATTGGATTTTAATTAATTGTTGATCACACATCACGGCACCTAAGAATGGCACCTAGGAAAAGAGCTACACCCGTTGTTGTTGTTGAAAATAATACAGCTACCTCATTGTCAGCTCCAATCGAAGAGGTAGAAGGGCCATCAACTATGGGTAGTGGCAATGAAGCTACCAATACTATTGTTGTCATTGATGTTGAGAATAGGGGTGCAGAGGAGGAAGAACATGAAACAAAAGATGAACCTACAACAAAGAAATAAAAGAATAAATCTTCATCGGTCTGGGAGCACTATAAGACTTTTTATAAGTCGGTTAACATAGATGGCAAGAAGTTTCAAGAAGAGTGGGTCAAGTATTGTGCCTATTCATCTAAGCTCAATAGCTAGAATAGTACCTCTGTGTTCTTAAACCACACAAAAACCCACAGCATGGTTCGAGGATAATAGTAGCTCAAAATGAATAAGAAGGGTTCTAATACAACTTCACTTCAAACATATAGGTATGATCAAGAGGTGTCTCTTTATGGAAATTTTATTTGGCGATTATCATGCATGAGTATCCTTTCAATATCATTGAGCATGAGTTTTTTTGTTGACTTCATAAAATTGCTACGACCTACCATTCCTATGAGTCATGTCACTGTCAGAAAGGTTATACTTCATATATTTCAAGAAGAATGGAAAATTTTGTATGAGCAATTTAAAAATGTCAATGCCTACTTTAGCGCTACATGGACATGTGGGCCTCTAACCTAAACAAGGGGTACATGTGTATCTGGATTGATGACAATTGTACTATTCAAGGATTATAAGTTCATGTACGTAAAAGCAAGACATACTGGGCTTAATTTAGCTAGTGTTTTTACCTCATGTTTGCATAAGTGGTTCATCGAGAAGAAAATGTTCTCTGACAATGCAGCATAAAATAGAGTTTGTGTTGTGGATGTTATTAAGGTGTTAAATGGAAATAGCTCTCTATTATTGTGATGGAGCATTCTTTCATGTGAGATGTGCATCACATACTTAATCTTGTTGCTATAGATGGTTTGTCAAAAATTGGAGAGGCTGTTTTAAGTATTCGGTCATTTGTGATTCTTGTGAAGTGCTCTCCTATAGAGTGAAAAGAGTTTATAAAATGTGCACCTGAGTGTGAGTTGGATACAACGAAGGGACTATCAACTGATGTTATAACAAGGTGGAATTTAACATATCATATGTTGTCGAATTCCAACAACTGCTGATTAGGATAATATAACTACACTTTGTAAATGCTTGAAGAGTTTGATGATATCACTATGCTCTTATCACGTACTTCATATCCAATTGTAAATCTATTTTACCCACACTTCTGTAAAATCAAGGCTTTAATTTCTGTATGGTCTAGAAGTGAAGATGTTACCATCAAAACAATGGCTGAATAAAAGTTAAATCTTGCTCTTGTTGTGGCATACTTTATTGACCCTAGGTTCAATATGAAGACAGTAGAGTATAAGATGAGGAGGCTGTATAGTGAGCTATCATATCATACTTCTCTAGAAAAGTTTACCACTGTAGTTAAAGCAAATTTATCAAGAATATGCATCTTATTATAAGAAAACTACTACACCAACACCTATTTTAGATGGGCATATGTTGATTTATAAATTATGTGTATGCCTCACGTATGGATAGTGGAGGTGATATAAGTGACTTGGATAAATATTGAGCTAAACCACCCTTGATGCTTTCTAATCCTAAGGATAATAAATTTAATGTCTTATCATGGTAAAAAGCTCACAAATATATATATATATATCTTCTTGCTCGTGATATGTTGGCCATACAAGCTTCTATCATTGCTATAGAATCAGCCTTTAGTGTGATGAGGGGCGTGTTCTTGATCCATTTTGTACTCGTCTTGAACCCAAAGTTGTTGAAGCATTAGTCTGTACCAATCCATTGTACCCAAAGTTGTTGAAGCATTAGTCTGTACCAATCCATTGTTGGATCTAAAAGAGGTGATTGTGTCATTTCTTTTTTATTTGTTGTAGAAAATATTCTCGCATATATACTAATATATGTGATTGTCATTTTTTATTTATTATAATTTTTAGATTCTAATAAAAGGGTTGCCTCCATTCTTGATGATCTGGAGGTTGCGGAGACCTCAATTGCTAATTTGACACTTGAAGATCTTGAGGATATGGTATGATATACTAATACTTTTAGAATATTTCATACAGATCTTAATTATATGTATTGATTGCTAGAATATATATGAAACATAACTGGACAGCAGCGATGAAGAATGAGAATTGAACTCTAGATCCTTTACTTTTGGCCTTAGGTATATAAATGTTATTACGTCATATGAAATATGCAACTCATTAGTAGTATTGCATGACAATTGGACATTATTTGTGGACCTCCAATATCCTATGTCATGTGATACTGTGATGTTAGTATTGTTTTTTAACATTTGTGAAACTTCTATGTCCTATGTGTCATGTGAATGTGATATATTGTGATGTTGGTATTGTATGTGTTGATTAAATGCTTTTAGACAAATGACATGTTAATCGTTAACATGATATTGTGATGTGATGTGTGCTGTCATGAGAATTGTGATATTGGTACTGTATTCTTGCCCATTGTATTGATAAATAAATATTATATCAATTGCATATAAACGTCACATCTGATTATTTTAATCTGCTTCTAAGTCGAGTCCACACTATCTCCACAACATTTTTGACATTTGAAACTATTCGCTCTACTGCTCTAAATCTGCTTAAAAAATATGGTATAGGATATTGTATGACTACTATCCATCTTAATACAATCCATTTTCACCTCTAATCATTAATATGCCGGTGCTAACATTACAACATCATAATATTTTTTAATAAACTATTAAAATTTCATGTTAGTGAAAATAATTTATAGAATCCATCCAATTGAGCTTTAATTTGATTTGTGTCATATATATTTATTTAAGGCAAAGTACAACAATATGGTATTGCCTAGAAATATTAATTTAAGACCACCAATAATTATATATAATCACTTTAATATATAATATATGAGGACAATTGCCATGATGTCTTACGAGCTGGTATATATTATACGATACCCAACTCAGTTGGTTGCAGCGTGCTGTAAAAAACCAAAGAACAGTACGTGGTCGGTAACATTCCGATTAATAATTTTTCTCTTCCAAATCACAGATATTGGGATGAAATTTTGACTTGCAAACATTGTTACTTTCATTGTTCATTAGTCTAAGACGTTTTTATATATAATATTCCTAGTGCTATTTTATGTATTGTTCGCCAGAAGAGCATGCAACACCTACACTATCAAATGTAATATAAATATAAAACTAAAACAATGTGTTTTCCATTGGAAAAAAAACAAGGAACGGTGCAGATTTAAAATAAAATGTTGAGACGTACAGAAATGTTTGCACAGTATATAAATCCGGTGGGATCCATGTATACGTGGAGCACTCCCTTCGTAAATATTCAACGTTTAGAGGAAGATATGCCTTTTCAATTTTATTATAAGTTTTCTATTAAAATAAATTTATAAAATTCAACATGTGTTTATGATGTTCCGATAGTATTTTAAAGGACAATCTGTGTATAGTTTTTTTTCTTTTTAGAGTTAGACTGAGTTTGATATGGCCGCACACAAAACTAGACAAGTGATTAGTATATGATTAATTAAACAAGATGAGTGATTAGGATATGATTAATTGAGTATTAATTATTATAAATTTGAAAAATAGATTTATTTGATTTAAAAAAAACTCTGGTATAGAAATTTTTTGTAAAAGATACTCTGTTTAGCAGTTCGAAAAGTACAATAGAAGAGTTCTACCGAGTGGCATATTAGAAAGCAACCTAAGCATGTAAACATTTTAAAAATCTAATCAAATCTTATTCTAAACATCACATATTCTTGAGTCGGGACCAAGGGTATGTGAAATCATGTGATGATTTAATTTTTTATGATGAACAAATTGGTAAAGGTTTTAGATATTTGGTCATTGTATTTTGGGAAATGGTGTTGAAATTGACGAAATAGTCTCGCGGTCGGACAAACATGGCTAAGACACTAAGACCGACAATGTTTGTGCCATCAGACTGGTTTGGTAATTGCGGTCTAAAGTTGGTAGGTGTGCGATCAGACCATGTTGTTCGACAGGCTAACCGTCGTACTCCTATTCAGAGTCGATTTTAGGTTGATTTGTTAGCTTACGATGTTTGGTTCATATGTATAACTTCTAAATGGTTTCTATATAGTAAATGTTTTATTATGTGATAATGTGAGTTAAGTTATGTGAGAATGGATATGATTTTTTTATTGTTCATGTATAGGTGTTGCTTGAGACCTCGAAAGTATCGTCAGTGATGAATTGGAACTAGACTTAAAATAAGTTAAGGTCTAGACAGTCAAGATCATACATGATACTAAAAATAGATAACAATTTACGTGAAAGTAAAGTTTTCATATGGTATATAAGAGGGATGGTGTGCATATGTAAAGCGGAATCAAATTTGAAAGGAGTCCAAATTTTAAAAGATTAGAGTTCATATTTGGTGTGGATGAGTTGCATACTTATACGGGAGAGTTTCCTATATGATTAGGACTCTTTTTTCTAGTTGAATTCGTGGTTATGGACAGCCATATCAAAAGGTATAAGCTAAGAAGCCGAGAAGCCAAAAAAACTGTGATTGAGAGACTTAAGAGTTGAAAACTCTATGTATTAGGATTTCGTGAAAAATTTATGAAGGGTGCTATAGCTACACTTTGTGAATAATACTTAAGCATTAAGGCGTTGATAGTTTCTTTCGGTTTAATAAGTTTTATATTTTTATTCATTTTTTTACATGAACTTGCAATTCTTTGTTTAGTTGTGATTTTGTTCAAGTTAATTCATCCAAAGCATTTCTGATACTTTATAGATAAAGTTTTATTGATTGTTTTTTTTATAGATTTGAATTTACCCAAGTTTTAGATTTTGTTCAGTATTATGATTAAGTTTTAGCTTGATCCAATGGTTGTTTAAGAAAATGTGTTGTCAAATTATTTTCTAACATTATACTGGATCGGACCAGTCTCATCTCTATCGGACTAGACCATGTTCTTTGGATTTTAAGATGGAATGTTTGAATCTATCAAAATTTAATTATTTTACCTTAATTAACGTTTTCTACTATTTATCTCTGGTATACTTATTTCTTCGATGCTATGTACTTTCGTCATAATATATTGGCTATATATATCCATATTCATATATAAAATTTTGTTTTTTTATAGAGGAGGGCGTACATACGTACGTATGGCGCAGGCCGACCGGCAGGAGCCTCTGCGGCGTGCTACCCGATGCGAGACATGAACACGTGCTTGCTCATGTCGCATGCGGCTTTGCTAGCGCACATGTCACGCACGCGCGTCAACTGTTGTCACGGAGAAAACAAGAAACCGTACATACTGTAGTTACGTGATTGGTGCGCTCCGTCTACAGTGCATTCCATCGTACGCAACGTACTATGTACGATTATATGGCTTTACGACGATGACAGTGAAAACTGTGCAAGACTGTCTATTGCTCGTTCGAATGATTTTTTGTAGTCCATCTCAGTCAAAAAAATGGATGGCTGGGATTCTTCTTAGGAAAAACAAGTGAAGCCCACACCAAAAAACATTCGAATGGGTCCTCATAAGACCAAAAAAAAAATCGAATGTTTCTTGTTAGGAAACAAACCAAGCAACATCGAAAAAAGGTTGTCGGCTTGTGAAAAGCAAAGAAACAGGCCGAACAAAAAAAAGACAGCCTGCAACCACCATAACCCTCACCAAATTTTTTTATTTATATATTTTTTGTTAAAATATTTTTTAAAAAATTATATATCCATATTCCTCCAAAAGGTGTTAAATCTGCCAACGTCTATAGGCCCGGTAAATGACGGACCGAGACACGGGGCTAGAAAAATTAGCCGTTTTTATCAGGATGCAGGGATCGTCTGTAATTACCATAGACAGACATACAAGGGAGAGGTGAAAGGCTGTCAATTTAGCAACCTCCTTGTCGCTTTATGTATGGGTATTTTTAGCTTCTAGGGGGCTTTAATTTTACAGAGAGGAGGCCTGCTAATTTTACAGCTGACCTCCCATTATGACGTTTTTCCTAGAAAAAATATTTAATTAAATCTATTTTTATTTAGAGATTTAATTGTAAAGAAAATTTGTGGATACGTATAAAAGATAATTCAGATGCTTGAATTACATAAGAAGTCAATGTTAATGTTAGAAAATCATTATGATTAATATGTTCACGTGCAGATATTATTTAGATAATAGTGGTAAAAATATTATATGGTTATTGAGAGGTCTACTTGTAGTTACCCGTTGCTATAGGAGACAACTCTATATTCGTACTTTACTTTAGTCTATATGTATTATTTAATTGTTTTAAGTTATATAATTTATACAGAGTTGTACGATGATTTTTTTATTTCTATATATTATTTGAATTCATACCTTCTTAGCTATCCTTTCGGCTCGCCGATGTCGTTCGTACTCATTCTTCCTCCTCATATAATCTTTATTTGCTTCTGAGAGAAAAACCAACAGCCATCGAAGAACCAACTACTAGGGTTAAATACTAGATTTTTCTGTATCAACCCACTAAATGAAGCTATAAATCCTTCTGTGGATCTGGCAAAGAAAGTATATTAGTTGGAAAAAAATGTTGCGATAAGAAATAATTAAAAAATAGGGGCATACAATCTATACTTCATAAGAATAGTTTGGACATTAAAAGAAGGTCATAAGATATTATACTGGCATTGATCACCACATATGCATAGTAGATGGTCACAACAAGGTAAAATTAGCCATGCCAAATGATTCTTTCTCTAGTTCAGATCATCACTGAAAGCGTTTTTAGTAGACATTGTTCTTTAATGCTATAGAACAAATGAGTGGTGTGTGATTTGCAAGGGTATCAGTAGTCGAAAACCTTGAGGTTTATCATACATACAGAGGTCTTATATGGTATGAGTTGTGTTAAGTGTGAAAGACGACGTGACATGCATGCATGAAAAGTGTCCTGCTTGCAAAAATCCTTTGAACATGACATGACATTAACGTATCGAAAATAGGTTGTCAGGTTGTATTGAAAGCAACGTGATAGTCATGCGCTGAAAGTTGGCTGGCATCACTCAGCGTTGATTGTGACTCGCAATCATGCACACAGTAAGGAGTGAAGCCATCTAAAGTTGGCTGTGGTATGCTACCGGCAATCATGCGTGCATAAGAACGAGTGAAAGTGACATGGTATTTACCCATAGTAAATAACGTAGTTACATAGAGTCGAAACAATGAATACAAAGTAGTATAAATAGTAAATATTAATGGCACAACGTACTATTGGCTCAGGGTCTGCCCTCTACCCCTCTTCGTCCTCCTTCCCTACGCTCGGGCATAATCCTAGGAGTAGGTGAGGAAGTCGATTGGGACATCATGGCTAGTGTAGACCTACTGAATAGGAGTCGAAGCATGCGACTCTTATGTGTACGGTGGTAGAGCTCCTACAAGCTAGGAAGGGCCGAACACATCCTGATCTATCGTGAGGTCATTGTAGTCGAATGAGTCGTTCACCTATCCAGAGGTGGCTTGCCCAAATATGTCCCCATGACTACAGAGATATACGACAGTGTAGCCTAGAACCCCTTGAGAAAAATGATTTAGCAATGTAAACTGAAATATTATGAACTGAATGAAAATATGTAGTGTGTGACAAACCTAAAAGCCCTTGTGTCAACATCTCTGCTCCCTGAATCATTGTCCTCGCTACATAGGAAGTATCATTGTCCTCGCTACATAGGAAGTAAGGTATAGCGTAGCAAAAGCTATAAAAAGTATATTTTATTAACAGTAGCGTCACACGGCAAAAATAAAACAATATATTTGAGTGGTGGATAGACAAAGTTACCTGTGGGTTGCATATCTATTGGGTAGACTCCTGTTGTAGCCGCTGCTATGGGAGGAACCATATCAGCTGTATGATAGGTGAGAGCATGGAGGACAATTCAAATTGTGTTACACATTCTAATAAAGGAAATCCTCTGCTTGTCCTCTATCAGCACAACCCCAACCTTCAATCGTCAGCACACAACCTCAAGCTCAACGTCAACCTACCATGCAACATCGATCTATTTAAAATCATGTCATACGTAAGAGGCATATCACAATTAACCAAGATATAGAAGATTGATTACCTCACAGCGTAAAAGAAGTCCTGACTGTGGTGTCTAGGGTAAACATCTTGCACACCGGCTACGTGTGGCTGCAGAGCGTCAGGAGTGAACGTCATGCGCGTGTGGGTGTAAGGTTGGTACCAACTGACGTACGCTAGGTACAATGCCTCTATGTGCAAGCACTACTCCTCGATGACCTCCTCGGTAACTAGCAACCAATCATCGACGTACTTCTGGAGATATGGAGCCCACAAAGCGCTGGCTACCTGTCCCCACAGATTATATATAGTTATAAAGACGACGTTAGAATATGTAGGAAGTAGACAATCGTATGTTTAATTTTATATCAATACTTACTGATGAATGTCTAACAGCATAGTTAACATGATTGCTAGAGGGTACGCCTGATGCAAACCAAACTATTACAACACGCGCTACGGATGGTGCAGCTTAACAAAGATGTTGAACACTATCAGCTGGGTCATCAACCAGTAGGCGTGATCATGTATACATAGAGTCGAAAGTCTAGGTGGTGCATGTGCCTATAGGGCAGCAGGTCTATATAGCTCTCAAAAGATGTTATTCGACTACAGCTAATTGATCTCTAGTACGACATCTGAGTAGGACCTCGTGACTTGCAAGTGGACCCATCATCACTGCAGAGCATGATAAGAAGTGTCATTTAGTTTTTTTATGTACGAACATTACATTAACACATTACATACCTGCTCGCCACCAAAAAATCCCACGACCGACGAGGGATGGCGGCTCGGTCACACGAAGGCCTAGGAGGTCTGCTTGTCTCTAGTGCAGGTCCTTAGGTCTCGAGGTTCGTGGACGTGCCAGTCAATTTGACCCTGCAATTGACAAGGAGGTGAGACGAGCAGGTCCGATACAGACGCTCGCTATCAGCTGGCTGCTGATAGGTTTGGGATGTTGTTTGATCGGCTGGAAAGCCAATGTGGACAGGTGTCGACGAGCGGTCGACCACAGAGCCGATGGAGGAACCAGGGTGTGCTCAGAGAATATCGAGGCTCACGGGATCCCTCCGGATAGCCGAACAGTGATTCATCAGCTGGAAAAACCGATGAAAGCGGATGCAACCTAGGTGATGATTAGCGCAAGAAGGCACGGGCTGCAAAACTGATGCCGCTCCGGATATGACAGCAAGAGACCCGTCACCCGCCGTGGCAGCGCCATCAACACTGAACCTCGAAGATCGGACCTAACTGAGACAATATGAGGCTGGGGCCAGCGGCGATGATACGAAGGACGCCGGATCGGCTATGCCATAGCAAGGATAGGAACGAACCCATCGGCTAGCTAAGCCGATGAGGGGACGCCTCTCTGAAGACGAGTGCGTATCGGCTGGGGGTCCGATACGTTTGGCGTTACGCGTCGTGGGACACCTCTAAAGGCTGATGTATATCGGCCGAGGGGCCGATGCGCTAGGCGTGAAGCACAGAGCATGGATAACTCATTGGCTAGCACTCCGATGATACGCCGTGCAAAAGCCTATAGGCCTGAAGCTCGATCTACCATCGACAGCCCCGTAGGTTGGACCTAACCGATGCAGCATGAGACTGACGATGGCAGAGGGAGATTAACAGGCCGATAGGTCCAGCACGGACGTGATGCGATACATTCGATCGACCTAAGATATTGGACCTAACTGATGCAGCCTCAGACAGAGCAGGACATATCGGGATGGTGGCGGGACTTACCCCTTCGCCGGAGATCGGACTTAACCGATGCAGCCCCGCATCGAGAGCCAGAACCCACTAGTAAAACCTAGATGAACTAGGGTGGCGATGCGCTGAATTTGTATATGATCGAGGCATATGTCACATGTTTCCAGGGGGTCTATATTTATACCCTGGATTTACACACAGAGTCCGACACGTCTACGACCATCGGACATTATTTCCTAGTAAGAACAAAGGAAAATATTCCTAAAGCAGTTAACTAACTAGCTAAACCTCCCTAATTGATTAAGGTTACAATTTACAAAAATAAACACCCTGCCGTGGAGTCCACGGCTCTTGCACAAACCCGGTTTCATCTGAATAATCTTCCAATTTGTAACCGAGTCTTCCTTTGCTGCAACCTGATCGGCTTCTCCACTGTAGCTATCGGACCTTTTTTAGTCAAGCCGATCCTTCTCCTTCTTTCTCTCAGGCTTCTCGGACTTGATCCCGATTGGACAATCCCTTGTCTTCAAGCCGATCCAATCTTATACTAATCTGATCGGCTTTTCTACAGTTCTTCATCGGCTTTGTCTCAGTATCTCCATTGGCCGATGACTGCATTAAACTCTCCATCAGACCTCTCAGTCGATCGGCTTTAGCCCCATCGGATCTCCTAGCCGATCGGCTTTAGCGCTATCGGATCGTCCAGATTTTGGCGTTAACACATGCCCCCCAATTTCGGAGTTTGCCAACAGACTACGAAATTCCGAGCTGTTAGAAACCTCCGCAAACCAGGATGACCCGTTAAAACCCGCATTAATCGGCTCAGATCTCTGCCTAGGTCGTTCCGCCTCTATAAAATATATCCCCTCAGCCTTCTTCCACACACTTCTTCTCATCATAAACCCCAAACCTCGACGAGCTCCACAAACATCCGCAAATTTCTGCGAATCTCGACGGGCTCAAAAGACTGAAGGCGAGCTCTCGTAGATTTCTTCATCGATCGCTACTCCTTCGTTTGCGCAATGGCTTCCACACACATAATCCCTAAGGTAACCATTATCTACTCTTTCATCCTATGTTTTACACGATTCTTTCCCATCCTAATTTCTCATCAGTAGTCAGGTTCTGGTTTCTGTAGGATCTTAAAAGTCAGATCACTATTCCAATCTCTGACCACCCTGGTCACTTCTTTCTTGGCCCTATGGGTAACGAGGATCCGACTGATTTTATTAACTCTGAAACAGAAAGGATCCCGTTCAAGAACTCATCCATGGCCATCACCTATTGGGCTCATAGCTTCAAATCCTGGCCTAGCAAACTCCCTGAATGAAGGAACTGGTACCTTAGGGTTTCTGCCTCCCAAAAGACTTTATGGGAGGATCTGGAAATAGACCATTGCATTAACCTTTCCTTAGCCGATATGGAAAGGAACGAACCTCTGCTTGCATCGGTTTCTTACTTCTGGTCGTACATCTTGAATGCCTTTATGTTCGGGCATGGGCCGATGACTCCCACCTTGATAGATGTTACTATGTTGACCTGCCTCAACACCACCCACTACATGAACCTTTTCAGCCTCAGATTCAAACCTAAGCATCGACTAAACACCAAGAACGTCGGAGGTTGGACTAAGTACATTTCCTTGTATAACAAATCCTCCGGTCCAGTCGATGGACGTGAATATATAGCGTTCTTGAATCTTTGGCTGGAACGATTCTTCTTTGGCGATTCGACTCTCGGTCCAACAACAAACATGCAATGTCTGATAGAGCTCCTGGCTGATCACCGCCAAATTCCCCTGGGGCATTATCTTCTCGGAGTAACTTATCATCTGCTCCATCAAGTTACGACCAAGCTGTCAACAGGCCATCCAGTCGGACATATCGGCGGACCCTAGTGGTTTATACAACTTTGGATGAACGTCTACACCTCCAAAGTCATTGCCAGGCCCCCTTTCTCTTCCATGACATTCCCGACTGATTACCCAGAAGAAAATGAGGCCAGCCGACGCCGATGCATTTCGCTGGGTAAAGCTTCATCGGCTCTTCCTGGAAGCAAAATGACCCCCTCGAACTCAGTCGATGGTTTAAGTGCTTCTACTACGGCTTTACCAAAGAGGTCACCGTCTGGTTCGCGTACGAGGATGACTCGTCCTTTGAAATGCCTTCCAGGTTTCATCTGATGAATGCCTTAGCCGATGAAGAATCGAAGACCATCTTTTTATCCTCCATAACTCCTTGTTTTCTATCGATCGGATTTTCAATGGGCCAATCCCAACATCCATCATACGAGTTCTACCATCCTTCGGTTAGTGCTCGTCAGTTGGGCTTCGACCAACTCCCCATCGGCTTGTTCTTCATCGGCAAGCTCCGAGCGCACGGAGAAGTGAAAAGCGGCTTGGAGTATGACCGACTTAGTTTGATGACATCGAACTTATCCTTAGGGACTATCTTCACCTTCGAGCCCTGCATATCCAATACCAAAATCTTCACTCGATGGTAGTCAGAATGGGGAAGGCACTCATATAGTCTATCGGCTGAACATTATTGCCTTCGCCTCAATCCCGACTACGTGAAATCCGATGAAGAGGTAATCCTTCTCTCACTATCATGTCTTCATCGTATTGAATTTTAACTGCATCTTGATTCCCGTGATTCCACAGGCTGGAGACAAAGACGCACCTTCGACCAGCGCAAGTGGTCGGCCGATTATCTATCAACCTCCATCGGCCAGATCCCTCCTTGGGCAAAGCGGTCCACCTCCATCGGCTCTCCTCTGAGTGTCACAGGTGTCAGTGTCAAAGCTCTAGAAACCGGCTACTCGATCGGTTTCTAAGAGACGGAAACTCGATGCCGATGTTGTCATCGTTGCATCGGCTTCGCGAAGCCCTTCTCCTGTGGCAATTCTAACTCCTCCCGTATCTCCGCTGGTAGGTGTCAGCGTCAATTTTCTGTTGCCTTTGTTTTATCCTGACACCTTCGCTTTGCAGCCTGAACCATCGGCTCCTGAGGTCCAAACGTTGGACCCTATTACTAGGGCTGAGCCGATGGTATCCTCTGAAGTTTTGACATCTACTCACACTGCCCCACATCAAGCTGATACCCGCGCAAGAACTGCTCCCACTGTCTCTTAGGTACGTCCATCATACATGTTATTTTTCTTAACTTATGATCTCTATGATTGCTAATGTTGTTATGCAGTCACTAGCCGATCTGTTTTCCTTCGACATCGGCAAATAACTGGAAGCAGAGGAAGACTCAGCCACCAGCACAGCGACCGAACCATTTTTGCCAGCCGATGCACATGAGCAGTTGTTAGATATTATGCATCGGCTGGAGGTTTCGATTGACTCGCTGGTGGAAGATTGTGGGTCGATTTGGGGAAGACTTGTAGAAATTCAACAACTCCTGCCTGTGGAACTGTCGGATGCACTCACGCCTGCTGCTTACTTGGAATTCCAAAGGACCCAGCTGACTGCATCAAGATGACGCATAGCCGATTGCGCTGAGCAGAGCCACCTGGCTCACAACGATCGGCTGACTGCCCTTGATGAAAAGAAGAAACTTGATGAAATGTCAGCTAAACTTCAACACGCCAGCACTAAGCTTGGCCTCTTGAAGAAACGAGAAGCCAATTTGATGGCGGAACTCGACAAGGTTCATGAAGACATCAATTCCACCGAGTCCCATCTCATCGGTCTACCAAAGTCGATCCAAAACCAAGAGGCCAAGGTAGCAGACAAAGTGCGGCTAGTAGTTCGCCGGCACAAGAACTTGAAAAATATCCCCTGATCAGACGATGATGACATCCGCGCTATCAATGATATAGATCAAATCCGTCTGCGCGCGATCGAGGCCATTAAGAAATTCTTGTAAAACTTTAGCCTCGGAGAAATCCAGATGTTATCTTGAACATTAACTTTTTGCAGTAAACTTTAATCAGCTTGATCAACAAAAGTTGCGTATATGTATTTTCTGATGACGACGTCTTAAACTATATCGGCCATCTGTAACTGATATAATCATATCGGCTTTCGTACATTAGGAATCGGCTACGCCTCAGCCGATTTAAACAGTATCACTAGCCGATACCAATTCTGAGAACCCGTTTGTCTTGAAAAGGAGAAATCGGCTATGCTCAGCCAATTTAAATGTCTTCCTGATTGGGTGGCCGTTCTCCAGACTTATCATCCCAAGACCAAATTGGTAACTTCCGATGTGTCGGCATCTCCTCTTTTCTTGATAATCGTCTCTCGTAAGCCGATACCACATGCATCAGATGTGTTAAACCGTTGAACTTCTGGGCAGAAAATTTTCACCTGATGTGACTTGATAACCCCTGGAAGGCCAAATTGGCTAATTATTCATCGCTCAGAACAAGACTATAACATCGGCTTCTGATGTCCTGGAAACATTGGATGTATTCTAGAACTGACTCATTATGCCTCGGTTTAACTGATGTCAAATCTAACAGTCTCGTTTCTTGAATCCCAGTACAGAAATGTCAATGGAACCGTTGTTCCAGATCGGCCCATCCTTCAATCGAGTTCGATGGTAACGAAGAAAATCATGCGAAGGCCGATCCAGAGAGAGATAAAGGAAAGAAACGGACTCTGAGAGCTTCCTCAGCCGATGCTTCTCCACACTGTATTAAGAATCGGCTGATGTGTTTCAATGTAGATATGTTGTCTTGTCCTGAGAATATTGAGAAATCTGGTATCGTGTATCGGCGAGGTAGTGGAACTCTGTTAAACCATTCTGGATATAGGTACCGATACATTACTATTTGATCTTTGGGTTTGATACCAAATTGCTCTTCCACCGTATCCATAATCCTGGTTAACCAATTCTTCTCTCTTAAAGTGTCTTCCTGATCATGTGGAGGTGGATATAGTACCCGATTCTGCTTGTGATATTCTCCATAATAATTTCTCTGACAAAATTCTGGAGGTTCCTACTGCCGTTGCCCCCCGAGTCGATCTTGTATTGGTGGATACATATTTGCCGATAGGTCCTTGTTTTCCTCCGTATCTATCGGCAAAGGCACATGATCCTGATCGGTTTCTTGAGCCAATGACTCTTGTATCGCCTTCTCGATCAGATCCTGTAGTGTATCCATCCATACTCCTAATGGATTACTGAATGCTTGATAAAATAAGTTGTTGAACATCTCTTGTAACGGCTTGGAAGAATTCACGGGTGATGAATGGTCTGATTCTTTCATCAAAACACATTTTGGTAATTGTGTTTTTTGAATCGTCCCTTGTTTAGTCATACTGAAGGATTCCAAACAGAGCTTCTGAAAGTTATCCATATTTTGCTCTATATGCCGCTTCTAGTCTTCATTCAAATCCTCCATGGTAACTGGAATTGTTATCTCATCATCGGCTTCATCTTCAGATGAATATGTCTTGGAATCCAACTTTTCTTTAGGCATATTGACAATAAGATGTCCCCTGGGTTGATGAGAAAAATCTGACTTCCAATCAGGCACTTGTAGAGTCCCGTGGGTTGATGAATGGAATTATATCACTAGCCGATGAAGGATCTTCAGCCGATAAACTATCTTCAAGTTTCCCAGCCGATGAATCCAGTCCAATTGGCTAATGAATGAAGATTTCTACCCGATCGGCCGATGAATAAAGTACAGTTCTTATCGGCCGATGAATGAAACCTTCGGTCCCACCGGGCGTGCCAAGAAGCGTGGTCGCCGCCAAAAAATCCCGCAATCGAGGAGGGACGGCGGCTCAGTCACGCGAAGGCCTGGGAGGTCTGCTTGTCTCCAGTGCAGGTCCTTAGGTCTCGAGGTTCGCGGGCGTGTCAGTCAATTTGACCCTGCAATTGATAAGGAAGTAAGACGAACGAATCCGATACGGACGTGATGCGATACATCCGATCGGCCTAAGAGGTCGAACGTAACCGATGCAGCCTTAGACAGAGTAATACATAATGGGATGGTGGCAGGACTTACCCCTTCGTCGGAGATCGGACTTAACCGATGCAGCCCCGCGTCAAGAGCCAGAACCCGCCGGTAGAACCTAGATGAACTAGGGTGGCGATGCGCCGAATTTGAATATGATCGAGGGATATGTTACATGTTTCCAGGGGGTCTATATTTATACCCTAGATTTACAGACATAGTTCGATGCGTCTACGACCATCGAACATTATTTCCTAGTAAGAACAAAGAAAAATATTCCTAAAGCAGTTAACTAACCAGCTAAACCTCCCTAATTTAGTAAAGATACAATTTACAAAAATAAACACCCTGCTGTGGAGTCCACGGCTCTTCCGCAAACCCGGTTTCATCTGAATAATCTTCCAATTTGTAACCGAGTCTTCCTTTGCTACAACCTGATCAGCTTCTCCGCTATAGCTATTGGACCTTTTTTAGTCAAGCCGATCCTTCTTCTTCCTTCCCTCGGGCTTCTCAGACCTGATCCCGATTAGACAATCCCCTGTCTTCAAGCCGATCCAATCTTCTACTAATCTGATCGGCTTTTCTACAGTTCTCCATCGGCTTTGTCTCAGTATCTCCATCGGTCAATGACTGCATTAAACCCTCCATCGGACCACTCAGTCGATCGGCTTTAGCCCCATCAGATCTCCCAGCCGATCGTCTTTAGCGCCATCGGATCGTCCAGATTTTGGCGTTAACAATACCTGACGATGATACCATAATACCATACTGTCCCCATCATGGGAAAGTCCTCGGGTGGCCTCTGTGTGTATATGTTATTGTCGTAGGCGCTGTGGTCGACCACGAGTTGGTCAATCGTAAATGACTTGGGCCGCCCAGAGCTACAAAAGTAGTGGACAGCCGGTAATTAACAAACATGGGTCAGTCTTTATGCATGCATTACAAAGACCCCGGTACGTCGCTGCGAGGATAGTGGTTGCTAGCTTTACTAAGGTATGCTCCTATCCTCAGCATCGATGGCACGAGCATAGTGAATGAGCCCTTGTCCATAATGTGGCTTGCCGTATTGGTGAACATCACACAGCCAAAGAGTTACAGTAGGTACTGCTCGAAGCTATGTCGCACTGAGTAGTTGTCAACCTCAGGGTATAGCTGATCAGCCTTTACAGAGAAAAAGTTATTTTCATAAGTAATTAATTAGGCTTACTTGTTCACATATTATCATAGCAACTATTTTACTTATTGTAAACTTAAGTAGCCACACCTGTGTAGGACCGCTCATGGTGTAGTGAGAGAGTTGACTTGTATGAAAATTTTCTAACCTAACATGCCGACCTTCTTTTCACAGTATGATCATCACTAGGGAGTGATCCAAGAGCTTCGGGAGCCTTATCACTTATAGATGTTAGCCTTTTGGACTGCTCATTTGTTTTGTTGTCATTTTGTCCAACCTCCTCCAAAGCTTATTGAGTTTAATATGTTAATTCTAGACATAGAGCCTCTTAAAAAGATTCATAAAGTGTTTGTTATTGAATTGTTTATAGAAATTAGTACCCATGTGACGCATGCACCATCTGCTGTGAACATTTGGCCACTCTTGTGCATACCCCTTCTCTACAAGACAATCCCTTTAATACTTAATAGTCTGCAGAAGACTAGTATGACAATCACGTATAAGGCATATACCTGGCCTCATACGCACAACTATATTTTTCATCCGCTTCAAAAATTAGCACCAACTTTCAATGTTCTTGCTCAATGAAAGCAAAAGCTATGGGTAAAACCTGATTGTTCCCATCAACTCCAATTGCTTTTAATATCTAACATTTATACTTTCCAATCAGGAATGTCCTGTCGATACAGAGTATGGGATGACAATGCACAAATACATAAATATACGCACTTAATGCAAAGAAAGCTCATTGCAACATACTCTACTGAGGATAGTCAAGTTATGGGAATGATTTGGGGTCATAGTAGCTCCCCGGATTTATTTAAAGAATGCAAGATAGAAGACAAGATAAATTATCATATGAAGCTTTAAATATACCAAATCACATCTCTATAATCTTCTATTTTATCCTCTATGCTTTCGTATAGGTAATTATATACTTAAATTTATCCTCAATATGCCTGATAATTGACCTTACTTTATCCTCCAGGTTATACATAATATCCGAATACATCTCTATTGCAACAAATATAGATGTCCTATTTCTGTGGTATTTCTTGACCCCTTATAAGTGATAATTATGCTTAGTGATGATTGACACCTACTAGTAATCATTCCATTTATCATTAAATGCATGCACCCTTCATGAACGCTCATAATTTGAGTTCATGTACTTCACAACTTGCTTGACTTCATGATCCAAAACTCTCATCGAAGTAATACCGTCCGATGCTTAACTATTTTTATTAATTCCTCTTTGTATGCATACTTAGCCCCCTTAATGATCTTGCTCTCCTTGTACTACTATGACAAGTGATGTCCCTTAAAAATAATAAGTCTAGAGAAATTCTCGTTTGACCATTATGATGGATTTACATTACCACTCTCCCCATCTAACGATTCATTATCCTTTACATGTCTGTTATTAGAATCTTTTCTAACTATTACCTCAACAATAATGTTGTTTCTCTCTCCCTCGTCCGCCAATACTCTAGGCTCCCTGTCTTCTTCTTCTTTTTCTTTTTCTTCTTCGTGCTCTGACTCATTTTCCTGATTGTTTTAGCATCATTCTCAGTCATACTTAGACCCTCTTCGTCTTACATGGTCATAGAAATAGTGTTATCTTTCTCGTATATTGACATAAAAATACTAGGTGGCTAATCCCATTGCAATGTACTCTCCACATACTGTCTCCAAGTGGCAGTGAAATCCGAAAAAACATTCAGTTGTTCAGCTCACTACAATATATATGGTAATTGCGTTAACCTATGGGTTGATTCAGAAGTCTTGTATTAATTAATTTACACTGCTAGAAAACTGCTCTCGGTTGGACTTTCAATACCTTTAAGTGTTAAGCCTAGCTATGATAGATCTACACCAATGGACCATATCTAACATTTTCTTGATCGTGATATAACCAAAATACCACTTTATTTGACATATCTGGTCATGAAAAAATAAAGTTTAACTAAGTAAGAAATTAATTGTCATATCATGTATTCGATATTTCCATACCAATATGTCTTCAAATATTACGAACAAAGATATTTATGAATTTAGAAATAAAACTAAGAAACCACGGATCTAGAATAAAAATATTCACAAATTTAGAATAATGCTATACATACTAATTCATTTTATCACTAAGAACAAATTTTACAAAGTGTATAAATTTTTTACATCCATATAAATCCACAATTTAGTAGGGCTTTCACTACCCCTTTGCATTCCCTTATCCATCTCTTCTCTTTTTCTGTTTTTTATTCAACTAAATGTTTTGACGGCTAAGACAGGTTTTATAGTGTGCCACCAAAAAACATACTAACAAAGAGCAGCAAGGGGCCAAATGCTAAATTGCCAGCCTCTCTCTTCCACGAGCAGACCTGATAATTTTACACATGGCTTCCTAGAAACGAAAAAATGCTCAAGCAGAGAGCGACAAGGGGCTGCCAGCCCCTTCCTCGCTCGCACGTCCTACCACGTAATTTTGCAACTAGCCTTCTTTCATGTGATAAAATACTCTCGGCAAGGACGACAAAAATGTCACCTATAAAAATTAGCCCTCCGTCAACCCACTATTAACGGAGTTCAATGAACGTTTGATATGTTGAATTTAATATTTTTTAGGAGGATGTTTTTTAAAATAAAAAATCCTCTCAGAGATCTGTATTTTTTTGAAAAAATTATATTTTTAAAATATTTTAATATATATATAAGTAAAAAAATTCACCCTCACCCCCAAGCCAGGTTTAGAAAACAAGCACAACCCCCCAACTGCATCCCTGAAAAATTGTTAAATCAGCAGTTCAGCTGTCCTCCCCTCCAAAATGTGCTTTTAATTGTTACACTGGATGAACAAACACAAGAAAAGAATAGGAAGTAATCGGAAACGAGGAGGGCAAAAAGAAAAGCCACCTGACTAGTGCCAAGTGCCCATTTGTACAAGCAACTCAAAAGGCTTTAAAAAGTCATCTCTGGCTATGCAAATATACAAAATAAAATGTCTAAATAAAGATGGTACTAGGTCATGACCTTTGGATTTTATCTTCCAATCCCTGCATGTCAAAACACAAAAAGGCGATAGGTCAGCAAACATAATTGTCACCTCCCCTCTCGTTTCTGAAAAAAAAACAATAGAGCATAGTAATAGAATAGTAATTGATCCGTAGCTTCTTGAAAATTTGAGAAAAGAATGGCTCCCTCTCATCTGCACAAAATTTAAATAAAAAAAATCAACAAGAGAAAGAGGAATAGGAATCTAAATACAAAACGTTTGTTGAATTATTGATTAAAGATCAGCAAGATTAATAAAAATTAGAAGTGCATGCAAAATAACTATTTTCATGCGGATTTTATTTATACCCTATCTAATTTACCTGGACCGTAAGGCTTTGATGTTGATGTTAGAGATGAATAAAAATTAGAATTAGTAAACTGGAATTAGTAAATACATGAAGAGACTGATATTAGTGATTTTGCAATATGAAATTAAGAGAAATCTGTAAACAGAACTGAAAATGTAAGTGATGAAATCTAAATAGAAAATTTGAAGACACCAAATCACTTAACAATAAGACTTGGGTTTACCTCAGTCCTGGTGCATTACTGAAATTCAAAAAAAAAAGTTGCCTTAAGCAGAAATACAGGAGAGAAAGAGGAAGACCGAGAAGAATAAGAGGAAGAGGAAGAAGGAGAGGATGAGCAGCAGAAATTGGAATAGGAGGGAGAGGAATAAGAATTCAGAACAGGGCAATAAGAAAATTGACAAATTAGATTAGTAACAATGTGAGTGTGATGAAGCCTAATTTTAAAATTTGAAGAGAAATAGGAATAGGAATAAGAAGGAGGAGAGAGAGGAAATATATAAGAGGCTGAATAAAAATTTAAAAATAAACACCAATCTAGCTGTTGCAGGGAGAGCACTCTCACCAATCTAGTCCTCCTCCATCGCTCAAATTTCAAACAAAGAAACATCACTTAGAAAAAGCAAAACATACAAGAAAAAAGCAATAGCTCAGCAAGAGGAAGAGGAAAAGGAAGAGAGAGGGGAAGAGGAATAAAAAGTTAAAAAGAGAAAGGGAGAGAGAAAAGAAAAGGAATTAGGTTGAATTAAGAAGAGGAATAAAATTTATGAATAAAACATGAGTGTAAAGGAAGAGGAAGAAGAATGAAAAGATCTGCAGATGTGTAACAAAATCTAAATACAAAATTTAGGTTGAATTAGTGAATAAAGATAAAAAAATGTTACACATCTATCGGAGAGGAAAAAGCACGGGCTTAAAGAGGGAGAGAGAAATTTGAATAAAAAATTATCACAGATGATCTCTCTTTGCACGAATCTTGGAACCGAATCACACGGTCTAGAAAACGAATGTTATGGGAATAAGAAAACATTCGGCAGATTTTTAGCACTTCCGGTGCGATTAATACACCTAGGTAGACATGGATCTCGGCGCCATTCGATTCTTATCTAAACCAAAACTATTGTGATCAGGTGGTGGGCTTCGATGTCACACGTGCTCGGCCTATTTCGGCCTGGACGGCCTGCCGGGAAACGAACAACGGATTTTTTTTTTACTGATTATATTATTTTTTTTCAAAAAAATTATCAGATGTTTTATGCCTGTGTTTCTAATGTTGTTTCGTTCCGTGCTTCGTTCTCATATATTTCCACCTTTCAAAAATGTTTTAATTACTAAACATAGATGTCTCGCTACTTATAATTTGATATTTGACTCATGGTTAATCGAAGAATTTTGACCATCCGACCCTTGTCTTAAATCAGACACCCCCATCCCAAGTCTCGTACTTTGTTTTTGGCTTGGAACGTGCTCATTTCCCCTGGTGTAGAATTGCCTTACCAGGTATGATTTCAACCCAAAAGGTGTCCATAGCTTATAAACGTGTCATCAAGTCCTGCTACTAAAAAAAAACTTACGTGCTGGTGTTTTACGCCCATTTTGTGCTAATCCGGTCCTCCAAACGGTACCATACCGAAGTGTGCACGCTGCCGTCCAACCCGAAACCGAAAGAGTCAGTCGCATCAGGATGCTGTCCAGGACCAGGAAAAGTGCATGTGCGATTGGAAAGTAGAACATGATGCATTGATATCTTGTTCAGCTTTGGCGGCGAGACACCGCGCGCGCAGGTGGAAAACGCATCTCCGGATCGATCGATGACGTGGACATCCATCGAAAGCAACCGCTAGCTCGTGTAAATTTCGCCTTCTCTCCTCGCGAGACTCGCAAATTCAAAGTCAACGTTTTGTTATCTTCTCCCGCGCGCCTCGCCCTCCTCACCAAGCAACTAACGGTATAAGCCGCCAGTTTGATTGGTTGCTTATTTGATTAGTCAATTATTCGATGGTAGTTTAGTTATTAGTTAATTGGTAGTCAGTTGAAAAAGATAACGCGTGACGGCAGATGCTTCGCGCCATTTTTCAAAAAGTAAACTTTAGGAAGCTACGAGTTCAATCATACTAACTACCTTTTTTATTTTTTTTTCCAAAAATTATACTACTAACTACCATTTCTTTTTTAAAAAATATAATGAACTACCATTTCTTGTATTTCTTCAATGTTTCTATCTAAATTTTGAACCCTACAACAACTTATTTTTATTTCCTCACTATAATGTTGCTAGGTCAAAAGTTTTGGCCTAGACACTCAACATAATAAGCAGTAGAAACCATTAATATAGCATATATTATTTTTAAACATAATGATTTATCAGCCAAGACACGCACGCACAAAAAATAAAAGAAAAGGAAAGGAAATCTGGTCAACATTTATCTCTGTGCTACATGCAAATCGTTCCATACACGTGTAGTTCTTTAACGGCTAGGACACTTGATCTGCTGTTATGTGGAATTTAATCTCTCTACTCTCGTGATAGCATGATACTATGATCAAAGTTAAAGTCTCGTTAATTATCGGCGATGCGACGTGAATACTTGGCGAATCCTTCTAGCTGGCCCTTGCTATCGCGGAAAGCTCGAAAGGTCTAGTACTCTAGTTACGTGCCGCCCAAATAGATTAAGGAACAAAATTCCCTTTCTTTATTATGTAATAACGCGTAGACATAAATATTTCTTTACAGAACTCAAAAACTGCAAATGGAGCGTGCCAAAGACATGGACCATGCAATGGAAAAAAAGAGAATCATGGGTGGTATGATAGCAGGGTTTTTGAATCAAGTGTCTATAAATATTTAAAGATGTTTGAGATTTACATATATGAACATGGGCGTAGGTGGTCCACATGCATGTACATTTTCTATATAATTGTAAAATATATGCAAAGAAAAATTTAAAGCAATCCTTTTACATTTATACTATAAGTTGTTCAAAACACAATGTTAATTAAGCAAAGACAAAAAAAATCCCTAAATTAATTATAGAGTAAAATACACACAATACTTACATTGTAAATTACACATTTAGAACCGTAATCTTGTTTAATGTACGTCATGATCCAAACCGCTTTTGACTAGTCTCAGGCACCGATGTGGTTGTTTCTGGTGGAAAAAGTTTTGCATTCCCCCTCCTCCCTAACCCAACTTAGCAACATATATGCGTTCTAGCTCTGTCCATAGCTACAATGTCATACCGAATCCATTCCCCTCCTTAGAGTAGTGATCAGCACAGCGACAACTAGAACAGTGGCGATTATTAGCAATCCAAGTTTTTAGACCATAGACGGCATGGATGGAAAAGGGTGTAGCCACTAGATGAAACTCACTGTAAACAAATGCCAGTTCATCTTCTCCTTAAAAATTGAGGTCTATTGCTTGCCTTCTCGATAACAAGGCACTGCAACTTGAGAGACCATCCTCTCCTACTCACGCTGTCTTTCTTTGGTCCAGGAAGCTCCAGTTGCAGATGATCCCCACTGCCTTAGTCATCGTCGTCCCGATCATTGTTCTGAAAAGGCGGGAATTGAATAGCGACAATACTATAGCTACGGAGAGGGCTAAATGTACATTTGTTGCTGAGCTGGGTTAGGAAGAGGGTTGAATGTAAAATGTTTGACATCATGAATAGCCACGTTGGCACTCTAGACTAGACCATGGGAGATACATTAAACCAAAATAACAAACTTAAATATGTGATTTACAACATCATAGATCTAAGTGACACCTAAATCCAAGTTAAAAAGACCGGTCATGCATAAATTCTAAAAATTAAAATTAGCTATATCTTATATCTTATAGAGTAGCTCAAATAAATTAGCCTTTTAACCCTAAGGTGTAGAGTGACCATCGCTCTGCCATCACATTAAAATTGTTTCCTTGGACAAAATCTATTTTGCTATCAATGGTTTATGGAAATTTTGAAAATTCAAAACTGGGTATTATTTAGTAATCTAGAACTTTGACCATTCACTTTTCAACATTTGCTGAAATTTAGACTAGTTTTTGCATGACACACGCTGTTTGCGTGGCTAGGTTGCACAAAGCTAAAATTATCTTTTAATCCTAAAAAAATAAATAACTAAATTACAGTACGATTGGTATTATAATTACTTTGTTCCATCAACCAATTCAATTTTTTACATAGTACGAATATAAGCTCTCGTATATACATATGCACACTCATTCTTATAAATCCATATACTTACACCCTACACCCTATCTGATAAACTGGTCCGGCATATATGGTTACATTCTTTTGTCCCAATATTCCCTTCGATAATAAATATTTAACGCAGTTGGCTTTGATCATTCTTCTTATTAAAAAATTATATAAATATTATTTATATTGTTATGATTTATTTTATTATTAAAGATATTTTAATCATGATTTATATTTTTTATATTTTTATTAAATTTTTGAATAATACAAACAATCAAACTTTATGGGTTAAATATTTATAACTGAAGGAGTAGCTAAATGATTTGTAATAAATTATTTGAGGGTACAAATAAATTAATTAAATATTATAAAGTTAAAAAATAAATTTAAAATAATTTTGTGATAAATATATATATATAAATTATTTTAAAAAATTCTTGATTGAAAAGTGTATATATTATTGTTTGTTCCATTCCATTATAGGGGAAATTCACAAAAGATTCTCGAGTTTGACAGATATGCATGCTACCGAAGATGCTGGTAACGTTTCTTTACTATTGCTCATCGTGTGAAACAATCTGAAGGCCTTCATGCATGAACATTAAAGCTCACAAAAATGTTTCTTTCTTCCAAAAGAAGACAAAACAGCCTTCGAGACAAGCAGAGAAAACAGGATTTGAAAGTACGAACTGCCGTCAATAGATAAGCCCTTGGACCAAAACCGTTTAAACCCAAACAATCCAGAACAAACGTCCATACCAGGTGGGCCCCGGTCACCCGATTCCTCCCTTACCATCTGAACACACACCACCAGGTGGGTCCCGATCCCACTCGTCATCCACATGCTTACCTTACCCCGAGGTACATGACCGCACCCGAGTTTCTGCTCCTCGCAATTGCGGATTCCTCGTGAAAGGAAGGCGAAATAATTTTTCGAGCTCCGTGTCGCGTACGACACCCGAACCCAACCCGAGGCCTCCTAGGCGGCGGAATAAGCAGCGGGCCTCCATCGGTTGACGGCGCGGGCGCGATGTACCCGGTGGTGACGGGGCCGCCGCCGGCGCGGCTCCCGGCGTCGTCGCGGGTGGACAAGGCGACGAGCCACCTGCTGCAGGGCCCCGACTGGGCCATCAACCTCGAGATATGCGACACCCTCAACGCCGACCGCTGGTGACCGATCGCATCCTCCCCTCCCTCCCCCCTCTCCTCTCCTCTCCTCTCCCCTCCCCGTGCCAGCTCACGCCTGTGGAAGCCGCGCCGCCGTGGTTCGTTTGCTCCGTTTGACCCTTGCGCGGGGATGGATTGTGTTGCGGGGCTGGAGTGAGCTTGCGGTGGGGAACGGAAATTTTGTTTGTTGCTTTCTGCTTTCTGTCGCGGCTCTGCTGTCCTCACCGAAATTGGTTTAGGGGCGTTGACTCGATTGGTTCAGCGGGTGCTGGTCAAAATTTCAATCGATTTCGCGCT
This sequence comes from Oryza coarctata, assembly GCA_030770085.1. Taxonomy (NCBI): domain Eukaryota; kingdom Viridiplantae; phylum Streptophyta; class Magnoliopsida; order Poales; family Poaceae; genus Oryza; species Oryza coarctata. The sequence continues at coordinate 17,549,746 of CM061471.1, forward strand.
GTTGCTACCCAATTGAAGTGAAATTGAGATCACTTTTGGGAAGTAGCCTCCAGTATCTAACCATGGATTGTTTTCCGGTAGCGTTTACATGTTATGGGAACTAGAAGGGGTGTAAGCGCTGAGCAGACGACTTTCAGGTTAACCTCAGGTTAGGGTGGCATGTTTCTGTAGAATTTTAGCTTAGTATGAGTCAAGGAATCGTAAGTTGAGATCAGATGTAGTTATGTCTTCGCACCCACTGAGATACCTCAATTGATTATGACAGAATTTGTGGAGGGTTACTGTATGTTCATGGTTTATTTTTCAAAGGGTATAAGGTACTTATGCCAATGCCCAAAAATGAATTGATAGTAGTTAGTTTAAGTGCATGCTTGCTACTTCCGTTAATGAAAAACACGAAAGGTCTGAAGGTTGCTTACTTGTTTCTATTGAAGTTGTTGTTCATGGTAAAAATGCATTTGCTGCTCCCGCTCCCTTTCAGATATCGTTTAACTATATTGAATTTGGACATCCACTTGTAACAGTACAATTCAAGAACCTGATCCATTAAGCACAACATATGCTTTTTTTCTTGTTAGTAAATTCCACAATTTGAATTCTTAAGCTGCATTTTCTCCCTAAGAACATATAGATTGAAGCTTATCCAGAATAAGTTATATGTGATCAATGCTTAGTGATTACTAAAGTATTTCCACTTTGTATCAGGCAAACAAAAGCTGTGGTAAAAGCTGTCAAGAAACGGTTGCAGCACAAGGATCCAAGAGTTCAATTTTTCACTTTGATGGTGCGTGCTACAATATTCATCATGATATCTATTCTTTGTGTAATATTTTTATGTGAGAACTCTAGTTTTTATTTTGTGAAAAACGTCAATTTGTTCAATTGAATAAAACAGTTACACATATATTGTTTTATTTATCTGCTCCTGACTCACTGTCAAACTATCAGCATGATAAGGGAGCATATCAAGTTATTCGTCCGTTAACACTACTTCATGATTATGATTTTTCTTTGCCAAATCTTTTCAGCTGTTGGAGACAATGATGAAGAACTGTGGTGAATATGTCCATTTTGAAGTTGTTGAACAAAATATTTTGCAAGAAATGGTTAAAATTGTCCAGAAGAAGGTATCTCCCTCCCTTTGGTGTTATAGTCACTACTTGTTATTAGTCTTATGTTGTTTAAATTAGCAAAGAGAGGTAAAAGGAGTAATATATTTTTCGCACTAGGCCTGTTTGGATTCTGGGAATTTGGATCAAATCCTTAGGAATTTAACTAAATAAACAGTCTAAAAGAAGTTGCCTCACCCAAACAGTGAAAGTCCTTAGTAATTTGAAGTACATGAATAGTCTAAAACAAGTTGCTTCACCCAAACAGTGGAAGTTCTTTCTGAGTTAAGAATTTATGGAAGCATTAATTTCTGCATTTTAATTGACTAACCAGTACTTTTGTCAGGAAACCTAGAACGACACTGTTTTTGAATATTGATTTTCTGAATGTCCATGCAGCATGATATGCAAGTGAGGGATAAAGTATTGATACTTCTGGACTCATGGCAAGAAGCATTTGGTGGACCTGGAGGCAAATATCCACAGTATTACTGGTCATACATTGAACTTAAGGTATGCATTATGCTGCTATTTTTTTAATTTACTTGTTACTACTTACTCTGCATTCTTTCGGATGAGAGAGAGAAGAAATCTCTCGTTTTTGTGCACATGCTTTTCAAACTGCTAAACGATACGTTTTTTTACAAAAAAATTCTATATTAATTCATTTTTCAAGTTTAAAATAATTAATACTTAATTAATCATATACTAATGACTTAACTTTATGCATATCTTCTTCTTTTTTCTCCTCCACTCAAATAGACCCTTAGGGCATAGGTCTCATTTACCATAATAGCTAATGTCAAAATCTGTTACAGAGGTCAGGAGTAATGTTCCCCAGGCGTCCTGTAGATGCTCCTCCAATATATACCCCCCCTGCAACACGTCATACTCAGTCCTATGGTTCACCTACATATCCTGCTGGAAGTCTGAATGAGAGAATGGCATCCAATCCTGAAACTCTGAGGTTGCCTACTCATTAGCTTTTCTCATTCCAGCTGTCTGTTTTGTTACCTCGCTTTATGGTTATAGCCTTTTATCTTTCTGGTCTTCAGTTTAGGGGACTTGCAGAATATTAGAGATACTACAGAACTGCTGTGTGATATGGTGAACGCTTTGAATCCTTCTGATCACATGGTAGGGTGTAATTCTCAACAGAAAATTACACGAACTAGTTTTGTTGATGTTTATGCAAATGATCTATTAACATTTTGGTGACCCCAGGCTGTTAAAGATGAAATTATTACAGAGCTTGTCAGCCAATGCCGATCAAATCAACAAAAGCTCATGCGATTTGTCAGTTCCACAGGGTAAGCTCATTGGATTTCTAGTTTGTGTTTCTTCCTGCTTATGAATCATGGCAAAAAAGAAAAGGTTGTAAAAAGGTCTGAAGACTCTGTCTCTCAAACTGTACAAAGACATATTATTTCCTTTTCCTTAACACATCTTGGTGTTTCCCTGAAGTGACTACGAAGTTTGCTGTTCTCTAGCACATGCATAATAAACATTCTGATAATTTTGCAAATTTTATGCCATATGATTGGCGAATCCTGACCACAGAATTTAATATCTGAGTTTTTGTGGTTTCTGTTGTTTAGGAATGAGGAGCTACTGAAGCAAGGCCTAGAAATGAATGATCGCTTACAGAATGTACTTGCAAAACATGATGCTATTGCTTCTGGAGCTCCTTTTCCAGTTGAAACACCAAGGAGAGAAGAGATACCCAGAGAAGATCCAAAAATAAAGCCATCTGCACCTCCAATTGTACCTCCATCCTCACCTCCAGTTGCAGAGGATGAAGATGACGAGTTCGCTCAGATAGCAAGAAGGTACTTAAAGTATCCTTTAACAGGCAATCTGTTCATTCATTACTAGAAATTTAGTCTTAATGCCTTTTATATCTGCAGAAAAAACAAATCTGTGATAAGTAGTGATGATGCATCATCCAGTGCTGGTGATGAGGCCCATGTACCTGTTGACCCAGCAACTTCTGAAGCCTCATCTTCTGTTGCGAGCAATGCATTGATGCCTGTTGACTCGTCTCCTGCCAGCGGTACTCGGACAAAAGAACAGGACATGATTGACCTTCTAAGCCTCACCCTGTACACTCCTCCTGAAGCATCTACAGATTCGTCTTCACAGAGCCAACATGGCACTCAGCAGCCTGTCATGTCAAATGGGCCAGAAGTAACACCGAACTATCAGCCTGCTGCACCAAATGGATCACATTACTCTTCTAACCAGCAGGCTTATCCATCGAATCAAGCTTATACCCCATACAACAATTATGTTGCACCTTGGGCCAAAGCTGGACAGGGCACACAGGCTGGAGCATCTCAAACTCAGCCCACGCGATATGCATCTAGCTACCCAGCACCACCATGGGCGATGCCAGCGTGTGTCAACTCAACTAACCCTTTTCAGCCTTCAACATACCGAATGCAAAACCCTCCTGTTGCTTCTGTTGCCCCAACAAATACATATCCAGCTCCTTCATCGCCGTATGCTGCTCCGCCAAGGCAACAAGTACCATCCCCTACCCAGAAATCCATGCAACAGTACAACTCTTTTGTTTCTCAAGCAAGAAATGATCGGGCAATGGTTCAAGATGCTAGAATGAATGGGAATCCACGGCCACCAGAAACTACAGCGGCCGTGGCCAAACCATACTACATGCCAGACAATTTGTTTGGTGATTTGATTGATGTGAAGAGTTTTGGTGGAGGTAAGATGAGTAGAACGACGAGCATGCCTGATCCAAATGGCAGTGGCCAACCTTTGCTGGGTGGGAAGAAATAGTTTCCTGAGTTCAAGCTAGCTACTAGTACTGTTCCACTCGTGTACATACGATGTATATCTGTTGAGGTTTCGTGTTGATTACATTGGTTGATTTCGTGGTTACCGCTTGTATTTTAAAAGAGTAGAGCATATCATTGCTTGTAAGTGATCGATGATATTCATCCGAGGGTGGCTTCTTGCTCGTTAACTTCACCGCTTTCATTTGTGAAGTATATGTATATAATTCAGCTGATGTGCAAACATTCTCATTATCTCATATATTGCCTAGCTGAAACAAATTTTGCACAACGTCATTGCAAAATCACTAACATTTGCCGACATAATTGTATCAACATTTGCATCTCCTGGGCATTGTGATTTGTTTGTTTTGTTTTGTTGTACAGCATGTAAGCAATAACTAGAACGACCACGCATATGTACGGACATCTTATTTATGTCTCAAATTATATTACTGTAAAAATGTGTATTTAATTTTAGGTAACTTTTAGTTGAAACATTATTTGACAACCGATATTGCTAATCCTTTAAAATGGTTTATTTATAAAATTATCAAGATCAATTCTATAATGTATGCGTTAGAGAGAAATAGGTGTAAAATTTAAGGGTTTGATATTTTTGCTTTTATGAAAAGTTTAGGATGTTTTCTAATTTAGTAGATGTCTCAAGATGGCATGTGTCCTCAAATATCATATTTTTTTTATCATTGGAGTACATACAATTCAATGTGGGTCTTGTTTATTTAATTAAAATGCATACAATGGTTCAAATGAATTTAGATATGATTATCGGAAGATTATTTATTTATGAAAATGCCTAGATCAATGGCTATGGTCCCGACATGTATGCATGCTGCATCAGGCCCTTGAAATCCAAAGCAGGTTAGTTCCACTGGTATATTGAGAGAGAGAGAAATTTAGTTGCTACTAAGAACAGTAGATATCTAGGCGTTTATAAGGCCTACTGATTTAAGTGTCGATTGCATGTTTCACTTTTTTTTCTCATATTTTTTTTATCAATCTTCTTATTTATTAGAACCATCAAGATAAGTCCCAGAAGGGCTTTAGAGTATGTTTAATCAACTTTCGGAGGATATTTTCTTGATGCAATATTTTAGTTTATCTTTAAAAAAGGACTTATAAATTAAGGGCAATCTAAAGACCAGGTGATTTCTATTTTAAATAAATGATTGGTGGTTCTCTTTGTATGTAATGATTGTGGATGAGCATGATCTACTTATAGCATCAAGACATGCAGATCATTGTGACTGAAAATAATGGAAGGAATATTTTCTGGGAATGTTACTCACAATTTGAGGTTTTATTTTTGTGATATTGCAGATCTAATTAAATTATGTATGTTTTCTAGAGTGATATATGAAGATATAATCTACACTGGTTATTATTTTCGTAATTTTAATGAGAATTTCTTAGATTTTCTTTAATAGATTGGATGCATGAAGATGACATATATATGGATCTAACATGTAATAATTTGCTAGCACTGAAATATGGTTAATATGGGTCTTAAATTGTTGGTTAATATGGATCTTAATTTGTTGGTTAATGTGTCTTAATTTGTTGATTTAAGTTAAAAACATGCAACAGCATGAATATATCATACTATTTTGGATGCAAAGTTTACAAGTCATAGTAGTCTAAAAAATTGTTTGTTTATAGAAGCACCAGGAGCACCGTACGTGAACCTTGGTACGCATGCACGGTGCATCGGTCATGCGGCCTGGAGAGATTAGTTGTAGAAATTAAGTGGCTATCAAGAGCATTAGTTATCACAATTAAAACAAATCACTGCTGAAATCTTAACTACCGTCGAAAAACGGGGAGGAAGAGAAGGCCGGGTGCGTCGTGCGTGCCGATGACTGAGGGCAGTCGCGTGCGAGAGTTGGGCGGAGGGGACGGCAGGAGAGGTACTTGAAAGTTGATCTAATAGTTTTAAAATTATATGCTATCTGTTTAAGTGAAAATAGATGCACTCATGCTTTTTTTTATATAATTTCTAAGATTTTTAAATTATTAGAGTGCTACGTGTTAACTTAGAAGTGTTTATAGGCATGACGTTTTAAAAATATTTATAGAATATTTAATAAACTTTTAGTATCTAATGGTGTAAAATTATAGGTAAATTGGTTAAGTGAAAATCAATAGTTAAATGTTTTATTTTTTAAAAGAATTTTTAAGAATTTTTTTAATTTATTAAAGTGCCACGTAGTAACTATATGAGTGATATATGATAGTTTAAGAGTATTGGTAGAATGTTTAATGTAATTTTTCTATATAATAGAAATAGATGATAATAGATAGATACGGACATATGAATTGACATGCGCTTATTGGTAACAAGTCACAACACATCTGATTAGAAACCGTAGCGCTAATTGGACCACGTGTTGAGCAGCGCATGGTCGGTTTGCCGGACAGATTACGAGACAACGAGATGCCATCTCACCAATCGCCCACGTTATTTATGGATACGGATCCCATGCGAACAGGTTGATCCTGTCAGTGCCAGCTCCTCTCCGACTCATAGCTTAGACAGTGCAATATCCATCACCTCAATGAGGAAATCTGCATGCAGCGAGACACATTGTTCAACAAATCATGTTACAGTCATGGATCAGAAGCTACTGAAATTCGCATTGGCAATTTAGCAGTAGCAGAGTAGCAGGTCTTACCAGAGTCCTCTTTGGTGAAGCACAGTGGTGGTGTTACTCTGAACACGTTCCCGTAGAAACCACCCATGCCAACCAATACACCCATGTCTGTGCCCAAGAAGAAAGTTCAGAAATTACTCCCGGTGAAATCTTGCAGTAATAAAACTGGAAGAGGTTGAAAGGATCAGTACCTTTCATGTGGTTCATGACATGACCAATCTCAGCTTTGGCCGGAGTCTTCTTCTGGCGATCGGTCACCAGCTCAACCCCAAGAAGAAAGCCTTTCCCCCTAACATCACCAATGACTGGAAATCCATCCACAGAAGCCAAATGTAATCAACAAATCTACCCTGGATCCATGTGGTTGCACTGTGATTTACTGATTTTGTCATTGCTACTGATACTCACTCTCATGCTTCTCCTTCAGCTTGTTGAGCCGTTCCTTCAGGTAGGAGCCAACCACAAATGCATTCTCCTGGAGCTTCTCTTTCTCCAGAACCTTGAGAACAGCGTGGCCACCGGCGGTGCTGACGGGATTGCCACCGAAGGTGTTGGAATAGCTCCTACGGGTTAACACTTGAGCGATCTCAGGAGTTGTAACGACTGCTCCAATCGGTATGCCATTGCCTATACCCTGAAGATGAATAGCAGGAAAATGTTTCCTAAAGATTTGATTCGTCAGAGCCTCAGAGGAGGGAATGGAAGGAGTCTAAAACTCTGAATATTATGGAGGGATCGTCAAGCTTTCACCTTTGCCATTGTAACTATGTCTGGGATGACGCCGTGCGATTCAAATCCCCAGAGGTGGCTTCCAGTTCGTGCGACTCCCGCCTGAACTTCGTCGGCAATGCAGAGGCCACCAGCTTTCCTTACCATATTGTACACAGCAGGCAAGTATCCTGGTGCCAATTCCACTATTCCGCCAACTCCCTGGAGGAGGAAAAAACTCGTTCTCAGAATGATAACAACCACTTTTGATTGAAATGACAAACAATATGGTCATTGTATGATAATGCATTGAGATTGACATACCTGTATGGCTTCTGAAATGAAACCACCGACCCTTCCTGTAGTTCCAAAATCAATGATTTCCTGAACATCTCGGGCATACTTTTCGCCATCAGAGCCGAAAGCACCTCTATATGGGTCTGGATTAAGTGCATGGTGCACTCCCGTCTGAACAAATTATAAATGAATACTAATTATTAGTGTCAGTGATTTACATGTAATGGTCACAGTTTAAGTCCTGTTTGTTTACTCAATACCTAATTCTGTAAACGAAAACAAGACGGACACTTGCCTGAACAACATTAAATTTCCAGTTGCATTGAGCGGTAGCACCCATTGTTCCAGCTGCATTCCCATGGTATCCATTCCTAAGCGAAATAATGTCATGGCAGCCAGTGTAAAGCCGGGCCATCATCAGTGCAAGCTCGTTTGCCTCCGTGCCAGAATTTGTGAAGAAAACAACCTGAAAAGAAAATAACAGATTCAGACGAGGCTTTTACAACTGACAAAATGCCTTCAAGTATTTCTAAACAATTCGCAATCTTCGGATACAAAAAGTCTGGTTTTCTTCAAGCCACCTTCAGATCACCAGGCATTTTGGCTGCCAATGCCTCGGCAAACTCTGCAATGGCATGATTTAAGTAAAGAACTGTGGAGTGTTGTATCCTCTTTGCTTGGTTGACTATGGCCTCGACAACATCAGGATGGCAGTGCCCGCAACAAACGGTTGCAATGCCACCGAAAGCATCCAGGTAACGGCGGCCATCCTCGTCGAACAGGTACTGCATCTTCCCATCGACTATGTTCAACTGCAATGTTTGTTACATGCTAAAATGATCAGTTTGCATAATTGAAAATCTTCAAAGATCATATGTTTCTCACATATTTTACAGAACGAGAAATTTTCCCTTTTCAAAATATTTTTAATAACCCTCTTCTGAAGAATTCAAGGTGACCTCAAAGAGCTATAGCTGTTTTCTCTCTCTTCTTCCTACCAATTTTATCAACCAGATAAATGTCCACATCAAAGGGTAGTTTTCACATGGTACACGAGTTGTTCGAGTGTTGAGCAATACTGTGCATGATCTCAGTGTGAGAGGAGTCATCAAGTTAGGTGCACAGTTTGGTTGGAGCCATCCTAAGTCAGGAATTCAATCTTTACCATTCTTTATGTACTGGGCAATGCATGTGCAGTTTTAAAATGGGAAGTTGTCAGTTACGAAGCTACAGTATTTTAGAGAGAGACATGCATATGTTATTGGCGCAGCCACATATGTTTGAGATCTAGCAGACTAACACAAAAAGTATTTGGGCAAATTGGCCTATTCAGATAGTACAAAAAAACGATTTCTTCTTAACGAAACATATTTGCAGGCAAGAACAGAGAGGCTGCTGTTTTTACTAAGAAGAACAAAACCTATTATCTTATGGGTACAGCACAAAAGACGGTGACAAGACAACTATATTTTTCGTACTATATTCACAATTCCCAATACTACAACTTGTGGTAACTATAGTACGAGTATCTTGGAGATTCTGAAGAGCATCTTGTGACAGAACTTAGCTCAGAGTAAGAAATGGTAAAATGGTATTCCAAATAAACCTATCTAATAGAGACAGAAAAAGACATTGCACTTCCAAAAGAGCTGCCTTTTCTTGTAACAAGATGTACTAAACCCACCAGCAAGAGATCATAAAAAAAGAGAGGGAAAAAACAACCTTTGCCAAAAAAAAAGGATTTGTTTAAGCTGTGAGCCTGATACTGATATATGTTTGATATGTTTAGGCTGCGAGCCTGATGTCTGAACATCGCCGATGCATTTGTTGTAGAATTTGAAGTAAAATGGCAAAATGCGTGTTTATAGACAGACAGAGTTATAGTTTTTTTTTTTTGCAGTGTTCGATGGTTTTGACGAATAAACAATCAAGTCCGATCTGTAAAACCATTTCCCCCAAATCGTTCCAAAGAAATTGGAGCGGTGAAAACGGCGAGGCGTACGTACAGGGCGGTCGTAGAAGTGGAAGAGTGACGGGCTGAAGAACTCGGCCCGCTTCCGTAAGATCTCCTCCGCCCGCGGCCCGTCGTACGGCGGCGGCGTGTAATCGAACGGCGGCATCTTCGGGGCAGCGGCGAAGGAATTCTCCGGCGCGGGCGCGGCATCGGCGGTGGCGGCGGTGGCGGCGGCGGCGGCGGCGGCGGAGAGGCTGGACTGAGCCCGGCCCGGGGCGAGCGCCGCCTGGAGAAGCCTCCGGGAGGAGGCGAGGAACTGCATGTCGGCGCCGGCGTCCGCTTCTCTGCGAGCGGTGCGTGCGTGTGAACTGGTTAATGTCACCGGAGGCCATGGCCGCACCTATAAATACACGGGAGGTGGCAGGATTGCAGGGAGGAAGAAAGGGTGAAATGACGAGCTTGACCGCCCTTCCCTCCTTCGGGCGCGAGCGAGGATAGACGAGTTTCCGTTGGTTTTAGAATTTATAGCCTCAAATAGTATAAAGTTTTATTTAAATTATGAGAATTATAGTTATTGAATTTGGTTCTCGAATCTTTAGCTCGTAAATAGTTCAGAATCTATCTCGTGAGAATCTGTAGTTGTCGAATATACAAAATAAACTAAAAACCATAGTTAAAAAACCTTTTTTTTAGATTCTTATTGATTAGCTACTCAATAGTAGAATCTCGAGCTTTAGTGTGAGATATGATGGGGTCTCATACTCTCAGTCAGAGACTCACCTGTAAGTTTATCAGTTTTTTTTCTTTTTTTCTCTCGATGACAACATTTACATATTCACAATTACATGCATGTTGAAAGAGACGAAGTCTGATGTTAAATTGGTAATATCGTATTCGCTAAGCTTTTACCAAATGCATATCCGATTGTATCCAATTTGTACCTTGTTGCATGATCACACATTCACTCCATCAAATCCTTGTTTTTGTATTGATAGATCACTACAACCTGGTAATCCTGCCATTTTCTTACTGGTTATTGATCTCCTTCCATTTTCTTAAAAAAACTAAAACCTTATAATAATTCTGACATTTTCTTACTAGTTAACCTCCTACCATTTTCTTTCAACAAAAAAGATCACTACAACCTGGCAATCCTGCCTTAGTGCCATTTTCTTACTGGTTAGTAAGCTCCTGCCATTTTCTTTCAAAAGAAGATCGCTACAACCTGGTAATCCTGGTAACCAGTTGATCCTAGCTTTCTTACTGGTTTGGTAGGTAGTAAATTTCAGCTTCAATAGCTGCCAATTAGTTAGGGCTTCGTTCTATGGAAAAGAGAGAAGATATGGCTCATTTTTTATACTTTTTAAACTACTAAATGATATATTTTAAAAAATTATAGAAAAATTACTTATAAAAAGCATATTAATATTTTTTAATTTAAAATAATTAATACTAAATTAATCATATACTTAATAGCTTATTTTATATATCTTCTTTTTCTGTTTTCTCCTCCATTGGTACACACCTAACACGGCAACACAGAATGGAAAAAACTAGCGTGCCAGCAAAGTTGTTCACGGACCCTCGTAAATGAACGGTTCTACTTAATCGCAAAGAAAAAGGAAAAATAAGGAAACAAATGAACTGTTCTGAACTTCTGCTCCAGCAAGCGCACAAAACTGGCTAACTGTGTCGGAGGTCAAGAAGCTGCTGCCAGCTAAGTCTGGTCATCGAATGAACAATCCATTGCTGTTCGTGGCGAAAAGGCAACTTGTTTACCTTTGCAAGTGAGATCGATAGCTACTCGAGTAGGAGTATCATATACTTACGGTGTACTGTGCATAGTAAGTTGCCATCTTTTCATGTCTGATAGGAAAACAGAACTAATTAATCAGTTAGTTAACTTATCAGATATCAATCAGAAACGGCGTGCTCGGCTGGTCCAGAGGCAAACTGGTGCCGAGTCACCCTCCCGATCCAATCGAGCTGATGTGCTTGGCTTGTCTATTTGAATTTCAGCAGAAATTATTTACCTTCAGAAGGCAGTTGGAAGTTGGAACTTCTCAACTTCTTCAGTACTGATCAGCATTCCGATGCATGGTACTAAATGTGCTACCCGTAAAATTCTATGCAATGAAATAAATAAGTTTGTTTGGCAGAGTTTAGGTCTTACTGTACTAACTTATTTTTTATATACTCCCTTTTCTGATCTTTTAAATATTGACATAGGAGTAGTTTTCGATACAAATATTTTATCACTATTTTTTTATAATAGTGTTATTTTTCTCTCCAAATGCCATAAGCTAGCTAGAGAAAAATTCGATTTGCCATAATTCCATTGTACTCCTATAGATATTCTATTAAACCCTTTAATCTTTAACGTGACAGAAGATCTCACATGTCAGCCTTCCTTCATATCCTTCTTTACCCCATTCTCTCAATTTCCCCTCTCCTCTCTTTCCACTCTACTCATCGTCTCCATCATCGGGAGACTAGGCTAGTAGAGCTATCAGGTTGGTATTAGTGACGTGAGTGTCCAATGCAACTCCGCCAAAGATAAGGTGGTCTCAGCATAAGGAGGTGGTGGCTGAGGGAGCTCCACGATCGGAGAAGGGAGGAGGGGTGGAGAAAAGAGACGTTGCCGACTGTGCTACTTAACAATGTTAAGAGGAGCTCGATGACAAAAGAGAAGATGGATCTAGCACACCTACAGACTGGCTAAATTTGTCATATATACTAGCTAAATTTGTCAAGCGAGTGGGTCGATTTGGTCAGCTTATCTATCTAGATGACAAGTTTATTGGTACTACGTTTTTGTACTCCTCCAACACTGAGAAGTGATATGGTTAAATATATAGTCAATATGTTTAAACTTTCATCATTAATTAATATTTAAATATTTCTGTTCAGGTTTTGAGACTGATATGGTTAGATTTGTCTAAAATTAGTTTCAAAATATTATAACTTTGTTATATTTTTATAAATTTTATATTAGTAATTAGTAATCAAACAAGTATATTGGTGGTCATGTTGTTATCAAAAACATCCTTATTTGTAGTTGGAAGAAATATTTTCAAACGAAATGCATTGACTCTACCATTATGCAGTCAATAAGATATAAAAAAATATAATTTTTATGTTAAAATAAAGTGGTTTCAACTTCTTCTTAGGCCAAAATATGAACAGACATCATCTTTATGAATTCTTTAGACATACATCATATGTTTCCAAAGAATTACAGATACCAAACTTTCGGAATTCTGTAAGTCTTGAACGGACACCCATCTCTCAGAATTCTTGAAGTGAGAGTTAATGGAGCTTCACTCGGATGAAGCGTGAATCTCTTCGTATGTAGGAAAACTGCATCGTACACTCTCTTGTTTGGAAGGAAAGGGCCAATCGTGCGATCAAGACACGCCCTTCCCTGTTGGATGTGCTGACAGCCCGCGATCTGGCACTGTCGCACGGACACACGGGCAGAGTGCAAGAAGAGAAGGAGGAACAGATTAGCTGGTGTCATGCATGACTTGTGCAAGGAATCTCTCGATCGAGATCGATAGCTCGCTCGTTTGTTTGGACTCGATGCGGCCGCTGATGTCACGCTGGCTGGAGCCTGGAGCAGCCAACCACAGAGCCAGCTGTGCGCACCGGCTACAAACCAACGGCCACGTTGCCCACAATAAAATCAGCCAGTTCTAATTAGTTCACTAGGGTTTTCTTCGGTTCACTAATTTGTAACCTAATGTTTTTTGTAGTTTTCACTACTAGCTAGTACACAAATCCTAGATCAGGCCCGCTCCTGTATATGCCACAAAATATAACCCTAAAATCAGTCTATGGCTAGTCAAACCCATTTGATTTTCATTTCATCTGTTTTCTTCCATTCTGGCTCCGATTTCATTATTTCTTTTATCATTTATTTATATAATTTTCTTTGTAAGCTTATTTGTCATCACTTTTGTGTGTGAGCACGCTAGATTGTGCTGAGCTGACGTGAATTCAGGAAGCTACAATGAAGCTTTGAAAGGCCATGGTTTACAAGACAAGCCACAAATCCAACCTTTGATTATATTGAGAACTTAGCATAGAACCACCTAGTTATTTTATATATGCAATATTTGAAAAGCTATTTTTACATATGACTTACTTCGCACACTGGCAATTATCCATTTAATTAGATTATTGATATTGCCAATACTTAGGTGCTATACCCTGTACATTGTCAACTTAGGCTTAGATTCGTTTACTTACAATATTGAGGCTTAGATTCATTTACTTATAATATTGTAGTAGATAATACCACTAATCATTATACCTTGTTTCACCTGTTGTGTATGTGACAACATGTCGAGCAATATAAAAATAATATTTTATGTCAGTCATTTATCTAAAGTGACATGAAATTTAATCCTAGGCGAAGATGGATGTTCTGGAATTTGATGCCATGCATCACTGTTCTTAAAATGTGCATAGGCATCTGTTGATTTTATTTACTTTCATGATATATAAGGACAACCCCTTATGCTATAGAAAATAATATAATTTGTGCCGAACGGAGAGATCTCTTGTCTCACTATATAAAAGTCTATAATAGAAAGTTTGTTGATGTGGCATTAAAGTACAAATCTCTAGGCTCTAAGGCCATTATTTATTTAGGAGTGGACATATGTAAGAGGCCATGGGCAGTTAACATGATTCATAACAGTGGCACCTATGATATAATACCTTGCTCTAGACAAGCAAGGTCCAACTGCTAAGACGGGCTGAGGTCTACTAGACGGTAACTAGTAGTAGGTATGACTCTCACACAGCTCTATTGTCATTAGCCATGTAAATTGTTAACATTATGTGAATAAAGCTAGGTAGTCTTTGTAGGGATGAGTCTTAAAACAATTCAAATATGACATGATTTCAGTTAAGAAGCTATGTCATAGGATTATTACTATTCTCATGGGATAAGTAGCTTTTATAATTAAAATATGAACATGATAAAGATGAAGATGATGGTGATTAATATTGCTACCTCTTTTAAGCTCATGTTTCCAGCTGTTTACAAAAGAAAGTGATCCTAAAGTTAGGGAAAAACTACTTATGATAAGTTGGTTATAAACCCTCCTTAATTAATCTCTATTACTTATACACCTTGCATGTCTTCTATTTGACTTTTTATGGTCGCTTGTTAGGTACCATAACATTCACCCCTTGCATAAAATATGATTTAGATAATCGGTTCATCGCTAAGGGAGTGCAAGAAGAAGAGTTCTCCTATAGTTCTCGTTCTAGGTCAACTTGCTCTTAGCCGTGCCTATGGTGGTTATTTAGTTCTTGTGTGTGGATCTTTTGTATGTTGGTTTGGTGTGTGTGGTGAAGTTTGGTCTATCAACCCCAAAAACCTATCCTATTATGATTTTATTTAAAATTTTATGTAAAAAACTGGTTATGTATGATTGAAAGCAACTCCGCATATAAATCTATGCATGATCAAAATATAGGACAATTGTGGTTGGTTTCGGGATACCGTTCTCAAATTAGGTATCCCACACTATGCTGCTCAATCTTGCTATCAGCTTGGCAAGCTTGCAAGTAGCTCGCGAGCCAGTCACAAACTTAAATATTAGCTTGGCTCATTAACAAAACAAAACTAACTTGAGCTAGTCACGATATGAGCAAGCTAACAAGCCATAAGCTTTTCATCCATCTCTAGATATGTATATCCCACTATAATTTTGTTAGACATCTATTGACACATGGGTCTTTTAATTTTTTTTCTCTATTGGCATGTGAGTTTTTTATTTTTTTTATTCTTATTTATAGTTATACGTAGATACTGTATACGACAAAGACTAAGTTGGTAAGCCACCTATATAATATATCAGCTGAAATCACTCTCACTACTGAAACACGACCCATGATTGAGAAGTAAAATGGACCTTTTTTTTTTCTTGCGGAAGCGCACAGGTGCCGCTCACCAGCGCCGGCCGCCGAAAAACTACGCGGTTGAGCAGAAGGCCAAGCGGGACGCAGTTTATCTACTCTGGCTCCACGGAAGCAGTCTGGCCCGTGGTCGTGTAGGTGTAGCCCGCACCCTCTCGTCCCCCGCGCCGGACCGACCAGCCAACCATTAGCTGGGCCATCGCAGTGGCGAGAGCCTCTCGTCGTTTCGACTGGGCCAAAATGTCGCGCCCCCAAGAATCGCCGCAACCACCACAGTCGTCGCGTCGCTCCCGCCGAGCGAGCGCGGCCGCCGCGTGACGTGCGTTGCGCCACCACCGGTGCGCCCCGATCACTCACTCCATTCCTCCCGTCGAATTGGATGGTGGGGGCAATGAGCCAATGATATAGTAGAATCCTCCGTGCAGTCCACGGCGCAATCAGACTGGGCACCACGAAGCTCAAGCAGCTGGGCTGCGTGCGTGCGTGCGTGCGTGCGTTCACTCGTGTGCATGCACCGGCAGTTGGGAACAAACGGGACACACGACGCCATCACGAAACGGCAAAGGCAACCAGGTTTGGGTAAAAATGTGGTATACACTAAGATCCTAACTCTCTATATAAAAGGGTCGAGTCTATATATATACAATCTAGTGGTCTAACACTTTTCACAGTCTCAGCGGGAGGAGAACGGACGCAGAGACTGGATCAAAAACTGGTGAACAAAAGTGCGAGGAGTCCTTTGGTCATAATATCGGCGAACTGGTGCGCCGATGGTACATGAAGCACCCGAACCTGTTCTAATACGACCTTATCATGGACAAAATAAATATCTTATCTCTATATGCTTCGTGCGTCGATGATAGACTTGGTTAGTGGTCATATAGACGATACTGACATTTTCACAGTAGACGATAGTCGCAGAGGAGATAGGTGCACGGAGCTCTTGGAGAAGATGGCGAAGCCAGCAACACTCGGTGACGACGTGGGCAACGGCACAGTACTCAGCTTCGGCGTTGGACCATAAGACGCAGTAGCCAGACATGGAGCGTCGATAGTTGGAGCAGCCCGCCCAATCCACATCGAAGTACACGGTGAGAGAGTCGATGGGGCTGGAGCTGAGGTACAGGCTGCTGGAGAGTGTGCACTTCACGTAGCGAAGGATACACTTGAGCAGCGGGAGGTGAGGTTCACGTGGAGCATGTATGAAGAGGCACACTTGCTGGATGGTGTAGGTGAGGTCGGGCTATGTTAGGATGACGTATTAGAGAGCACCAGCAAGACTCCGATACTGGGAGGGATCGGCGATGAGTGAGCCATCTGTAGCGAAGAGTTTGGCGCGAGTATCGACCAGAGTGGTCATGGGGTGACATTCGGCCATGCTCGCACGCTGGAGGAGATCGATGGCGTACTGGCGCTGGGAAAGGAAGAGCCCGTGAGAAGAGCAGGTGATAGAGATGCCAAGGAAGTGATGGAGAGGACCGAGATCGGTCATGGCGAACTCAGAGTGGAGTCGAGCCATGATCTAGTGCAGGAGGGATGGCGAGGACGCTGTAAGAACAATGTCGTCGACGTAGAGGAGAAGATAGGTGGTAGTGTTGCTGATGTGAAGAGTGAAGAGAGAGCTATCGGACACGGAGCCCACAAAGCCGATGTACCGAAGGTAGGCAGCAAAGCGCTGGTACCAGGCCCGAGGAGCTTGTTTGAGGCCATAGAGGGAGCACTGAATGAGGCAGACGTCATCGGGATGAGAGGGATCGACAAAGCCTAGAGGCTACTGGCAGTAGACCGTTTCTGTCAGATGACCGTGAAGAAAGGCGTTCTTCACGTTGAGCTGGTGGATCGGCTAAGAGTGCGAGGCAGTTAGGGTGAGAACGACCCGGATGGTAATAGGTTTGACGACAGGACTGAAGGACATTGGGAGAAACCCCGAACTACCGGCGTGGAACTTGTGTTTAAAGATCCGCTTACCGGTCACAACATTGACACCGGGAGGACGAGGGACGAGGCGTCAGGTCTCGTTGTCCATGAGAGCCTTGTACTCATCGGCCAGGACCACGCACCACTGAGGATCGGCCAGGGTGGAACGAGGAGTCGTCGGGATGGGCGAAATAGTACAATAGACTGCAGAGAGCCCGTAGCGCTTGGTAGGGCGAAGGGACCTGGTTTGTGATTGGGTAATCATGTGAGATGTGAAGGGGACAGGAGCCGATATGAGTGTGGGAGGTGGGGTGGGGACTGGTTGGGGAGGGGCGTCATCGGCTCGAGATCGGCAACTATATGTGAGAGGAAAGAGCTAAATTAGGTTGGTCTGAGCCAATGGGGGTGTGTGGGCCGATTGGTTTGGTCGGTCCGATGGAGGTGGAGCAACCGATAGAGAGGGGAGCTAATGGAGGCGGATAGGTCGATAGGTGGGTATGAGTCGATGAAGGCTAAAGAGCCGATGGGGTTGAGGTGTCTGATAAAAAGAAGACAGGATCAGTCGGAGCCGATGAGAGTGGTGAGTCCGATGTGAGTAGCATTGGATCAAAGAGAAGTGGGATAGTTGAGGAGTTTAATAAAATGAAATCAAAAATATTATATATTTAAATACGGTTAGACAATGCAATTATACATAATCGTATATTGTGTCTTCAGTAACCTGTACCAACGGACTTATGACATGTCAACAGCTACAGGCTCGAATCAAATATGATGATCCACTTATCTGATTCATATACACGCATGCAAATTACTCATGTAAATTAAAAGGGTGTAAACGAGTTGTAAAATTAGCCGCTAGAGAAAAAGCTGTCACATCAAGAACTCCAACAATGATCACCAACCTGGATCACCCCATTAGAAACGCAACGAGTGCACACTAACATGACCAACTCCACCTCCATTCCTTGTTTTCGATTGACCGGATAGGTAAACATTATTGCACTCCATGAGAAGTTCACGACGGCATGTTTCGTGAGCAGGGTGTTTCCGCTGCCAAAGTAGAGGGCCCTGCAATGAAAGCAAGAGCCAACGCGGCGCAGTGCTCGCTGGAGGCACGTCGTCATAGTTAACCGATATCGTACCTACAAGTGGAATGCTGATTGAGATTTGAGCATATCTGAATATATATGGCCCGAGGAAAAACTGTAACAACTAACAACGCAATAGGATGTGGGCCTCTTTCTCTCCCATCCAGTGGTCTGCAGTTGTATTTACACCGTTGGAATCGTGTCTCCGGGGTGTCAGCTAGCTGATAGAAGAGTTGGAAACCAAACTGTTAGAACACTAGACCACTTTACTCTATATATATAGATCCAACCTTTTCTGTATAGAGTTAGGGTCTTAGTCTTACTGTATACCACATTTTTACATGGTATCAGAGTAAGTCTAGACATCTCCGGCGTGTTAGTATCCTCCCGCTGACGAGCCAACGCTTCCTTCCCGTCGCAGACTTTCTTTTCGGTATTCCTTCTCTGCTTCCTCGTCTTCCCGATATTCCTTCCCGGTACTCCTTATCGGCTCTCTCTTCTCCCCGTCTCATCTGCAGACGGCTTTCCTCTTCTCCACCACCCTCTCTCCTCCCTTGTTTCCACCGCGTGACAAGGCGACAGTCTCCATCCGCCTCCTCATCTCGTCTCACACCCGTCTTCACTCTTTCCTTGCCTCGGCACACCTTTTCTCCTCTAACGCCGACGCACCTCTGCATTCGTCGTCTCCATCGGCTAGACCCGTTTGCCCTTCATCGGCTGGACTCGTCCGCTCTCCATCGGCTGAAACCCTCTCTCGGTTCCTGCTTTTCCGACACGCTCACTTGCTCCCGGATGCGAAACTTCTCCACTCACGTCTGAGCCACTCCGACGTGTCCACGTGTCCACGGACACAAATCCCTGCCTCCTGGACACGAACCTCCTCTCTTCGCGTCCGTCCTTTCTCTGAGTTTTCACGTCCGCTCCACTCCTTTGGCTCCATGAGTCCAAGAACATGAAACTTCTCTTCACGGACGCAAATCTTCTCCCGTCTGTGACCTACCTACTCTCTGACCTACCTACTCTGCCACCCACTTTTCCCTCAACTACTCCGCTGCCAACTTTTCTCATTGGCCAACCACTCCCCATCGGCCAACCACTCTCATAGGCTTACTCCCATTGGCCCCCTACCCCTCATCGGCTTACTCCAATCGGCCAACCACTTCCATCGGCTTCCTTCCATCGACTTACTCCCATCAGCCCCCTACCCCTCATCGGACCTTACTCTTATCGGCTTCTTACGCCCGTTACCCTCTTGTCATGGTCACCGAGTCAGCTCTTAGCTCCGGCACCCTCCCAGTCGCTGAATCTGTTCCAGCCCTCGGCGCCTCTGACCACACCTCGAGCACTACCTTGCCGGTCTTCTCACCACCGTACGTCGCTGTCAACGTGAAATCTCACGTTCCCATCTCTCTCGACCTCAACGCCAACTACTCCAAGTGGGTATTTTTCTTCAAATCTCTTTGTGGAAAGTTCGGCCTCCGGTCTCACATCAATGGCTCCGCTCCACCTCGACCCGATGATCCCCAGTGGGACATCGTCGAGCACTACGTGCGCAGCTGGTTGTTTGGCTCGATCGATAACTCTGTCCTCGACCTTGTCATAGAAGACATCGACCCCACCACCGGGGATCTCTAGGTGGCTATCGAGTGGCTCTTTCTTGCCAACAAACAGCTGCGCGCCATCTTCTTACTAAACGAATTTCACTTAATGGTACAAGGAGACTCTTCTATCTCCTCGTACTGCCAGCGCCTCAAGGTAAAAGCTGCCGTCCTCCATGATGTCGGTCACCCTGTGGCCGACTCACAACTCGTCCTCACCCTCCTGCGAGGACTTAACCCACGCTTCTCCAACACCATCGAAGACATCGCTAACTCCACACCCCTTTCGTCGTTTGCCCGGACCCATGACATGCTAGTTCTCAAAGAACTATGCCTAGCCAACGACGAGAAGACCGTGACCCACACAGCTCTCCTCGCCATAGCCGATCATGGTTGCCAATCATCATGTGCCGCTGCCACTTCTCGTGACTCTGGTAGCCATGGCCCTAACCATGGCAACACAGCCCGTACCGGTGGCACCGGCAAAGGCAAGGGCAAGGGCAAGAACTGGCACGGTCCGATGCAATCGTGACCTGCTCTAGTCCCTATCCCATCTGTCGATCCCATGGGTTCGTGGCTATGCTACAACCCCTAGACACCCCAGCCCCAGCCACGCAGTCCCATCGGCTAGCAATCAGGGGTTCTCGGCGCCCATTCTTAGGCCCACCTGGCATCGGCTCTCACCCTACCGCCTCAGCCGATCCTCCCACCACCACCCACCCAGTCGGTTCCCTCTTGGAACCAGGCTAGCCTCATCGCCACCCTCAACCAGATGACGCTCCCACCTCAGCACCCTTGGGTGCTGGACTCTGGTGCGTCCTCTCACATGGCGTCATCGGCTGGTATACTACGCTCTCGTCATCCCTCCTCCTTTCCCTTTGTCACCATCGATAATGGCCACTCTCTCCCTATCCAATGCTGTGGTGACTCCTTTCTATCTACACCCACAATTAAACTTCCACTTCGCAATGTCATCATTGTTTCCTCCCTTGTTCACAATCTAGTATCTGTTCACCAATTCATATGAGATAACAATTGCTCAATTAAATTTGACGCTTCTGGTTTCTCTGTGAAGAATATCCCAACCTGGCATCAGATCCTTCGCTGCAATAGTGGCGGCGACCTCTACACCATCCCCACTGCGCCGTCCACTCCACACGCCAGCATCGCCCTCTCCACCAACCTCTGGCATCTTTGCCTTGGTCATCCCAGCCTCAACGCTGTCGCCAATCTACGTCGCAGCGCCTCCATCCAGTGTACCCACAGCAGCTCCACTGTTTGTCACTCATATCAACTTGGCAAACACGTGCGACAACCCTTTTCAAATTCTATGTCTTGTACCTCACGACCTTTTGAGCTAATACACTGTGATGTATGAACTTCTTCGATTAAGACTGTATCTTGTAATCAGTATTATCTTGTAATACTTGATGATTACACACACTATTGTTGGACTTTTTCACTCACCAGTAAGTCCGAGGTCGCCTCCCACCTAATTTACTTTACAAACTACATCTCCAACCAGTTTAACCTCTCCATTAAAGCTTTGTAGGCCGATAACGGTACGGAGTTTGTCAACCAGACCGTTCAAACCTTCCTCACCTCCCAGGGCATCCATCTCCACCTCTCCTGCTGCTACACCTCTCCCTAGAACGGTAAGGCCGAACGCCTACTTTACACACTTAACAGCATGAGTCACACAGTGCTACTTCATGCCCACCTACCTGTAACCTACTAGGCTGAAGCACTAACCACTGCGACTTACTTCCTCAATCGGCGCCCTTGCTCCTCCGTTCACCACAATGTCCCATACACCCTTCTATACCGCATGGCGCCTGACTACTCCTATCTACGTGTTTTCAGGTGTCTCTGCTACCCCAATCTCATCGCCACTGCTCCTCACAAACTTGCTCCCCGCTTTACCGCCTATATTCTCCTCGGATATCCCTCATCCCACAAAGGATACCGATGTCTCGATCTCTCCACCCACCGAGCCATCGTCTCTCACCATATCGTTTTTGACAAGACTTGCTTCCCCTTTGGTCTACTTAATCCCAGATCCTCATCTAGTAATCTTGACTTCCTTCTTACCAACACCGTGCTCCCCTGGTCTCCTCCATCAATCTCACCTCCGGCCTCCTCATTGGCCGCTCCTGAGGACTTACTGCTCAACTATCCTACTCCTCAGCCGTCTGATGCTACTCACATCGGACCTTCATCGGCCCTACCACTCTCATCGGCTTCGGTTGATCCTGTCTCCTTTCCATCGGACACCTCAACCCTATCGGCTCCTCAGCCTTCATCGGCTCATACCCACCTATCGGCCCATTTGCCTCCATCGGCTCCCCCCTCCCTATCGGCTGCTCTACCTCTATCGAACCGACCAAACCAATCGGCCCATACACCCCCATCGGCTCAGGCCAACCTAATTTAGCCATTTCCTCTCACATACAGTCGCCGATCCCGAGTCGATGATGCCCCTCCCCAACCAGTCCCTACCCTACCTCCCACACTCCCATCGGCTCCTGTCCCCTCCACATCTCACATGATTACCCGATCAAAAACCGGGTCCCTCCGTCCCACCAAGCGCTACGGGCTCTCAGCAGTCCATTATACTATCTCGCCCATCCCGGTGACTCCTCGCTCCGTCCTGGCTGATCCTCAGTGGCACACGGCCATGTCCGACGAGTACAAGGCTCTCATGGATAATGAGACCTGGTGCCTTGTCCCTCGTCCTCCTAGTGCCAATGTTGTGACCGGTAAGTGGATCTTAAAATACAAGTTCCACGCCAATGGCTCACTTGCCCGTCACAAGGCACGCTGGGTAGTTCGGGGTTTCTCCCAACGTCCCGGTGTCGACTATAACAAGACCTTCAGTTCCGTCGTCAAACCTGCCACCATCTGGGTTGTTCTCACCCTGGCTGCCTCGCACTCTTGGCCGATCCACCAGCTCGACGTGAAGAACGCATTTCTTCACGGTCATCTGACGGAAACGGTCTACTACCAGCAGCCTCTAGGCTTCATCGATCCCTCTCGTCCCGATAATGTCTACCTCCTTCAGCGCTCCCTCTACGGCCTCAAACAAGCTCCTCGGGTCTAGTACCAGCGCTTTGTTGCCTACCTTCGGTACATCAGCTTTGTGGCCTCCGTGTCCGATAGCTCTCTATTTAGTCTTCACATCGGCAACACCACCGTCTATCTTCTCCTCTACGTCGATGACATTGTTCTTACAGCGTCCTCGCCATCACTCCTGCACCAGATCATGGCTCGACTCCACTCCGAGTTCGCCATGACCGATCTCGGTCCTCTCCATCACTTATCATTTTTATCACCTGCTCTTCTCACGGGCTCTTCCTTTCCTAGCGCCAGTACGCCATCGATCTCCTCCAGCGTGCGGGCATAGCCGAATGTCACCCCACGACCACTCTGGTCGACACTCGCGCCAAACTCTCCACTACCAATGGCTCACTCGTCGCCGATCCTTCCCAGTACCGGAGTCTTGCTGGTGCTCTCTAACACCTCACCCTAACATGGCCCGATCTCACCTACGTCGTCCAGCAAGTGTGCCTCTTCATGCATGCTCCACGCGAACCTCACTTTCCGCCGCTCAAGTGTATCCTTCGCTATATAAAGGGTACACTCTCCAGCAGCCTATACCTCAGCTCCAGCTCCATTGACTCTCTCACCGCGTACTCCGACGTGGACTGGGCGGACTACCCCGACTCTCGACGCTCCATGTCTGGCTACTGCGTCTTCCTCGACGATACTCTAGTCTCATGGTCCTCAAAACGCCAGATTACAGTGTCTCGGTCCAGCGCCAAAGCGGAATACCGCGTCGTTGTCCACGCCGTCACCGAGTGTTGCTAGCTTCGCCATCTTCTCTAAGAGCTTCGTGCACCTATCTCCTCTGTGACCATCGTCTACTGTGAAAACGTCAGTGCCGTCTATATGACCGCTAACCTGATCCATCATCGACACACGAAACATATAGAGATAGATATTCATTTTGTTCGTGACAAGGTCACACTAGGACAGGTTTGAGTGCTTCATATACCATCGGCGCACCAATTCGTCGATATTATGACCAAAGGTCTCCCCGCACCTTTGTTCACCAGTTTCGATTCAGTCTATACGTCCATTTCTCTCACACTACGACTACGAGGTTGTTAGACCTCTATATAGAGTTAGGGTCTTAATCTTACTGTACACTACATTCTTATACTAATCATTACCAGTTACGAGGAAAAAACTGACGCTGACGGTCCATTAACCGACAATTGATCGCCACAACTGCAAGATTTGCAGATACACGCTTAGCACACTGCCACCAAGCGCTCCTGGTCTTCTAGTGGGACCCCACGGTGACGCGGCCCTGATGCCATATAACCACGGGGAAATTATAATCGCCGGTCAGTTTCAGTATTATTCCACGTCTTAATTCTGGCTGCCTTGGCTGTGGTCCTCTTGTCCACGAGCGATACGAGGCAAATTGCAGGTACGCCATACAAACCCGATCGAGACATGAACGTCATGCACGCACGCAGTCACGATGCACCCCTGATCGGAACACTTCTGGAGCTACGCATAGAGCTCAGATCTCGCTCTCCTAGCTAGCGTTTGCAGCATTGGATATTTTATATTTTTGGAACGAAGGGTGGATGTCCATATGTGCATCACGCTGATGCAGGCAGTGATGCAATGCTGCTTTGATCGGTACATGTGTGCTTATTACATCGTCACCATCTGTGGTAAGAGCTTCTTTATTCGGCGATTGCCAAAGTGGCCTTTGCCCTGCTCAGTAGTAACTTTTTTGCCCGTTTTATCGTCAGGCACCGGTTCAATTTAGGCCTTTCGATTCTAGAAACGCATTGTCAGAATGACAGGTAATGAATGGTTCAGAAAGAGCTGGCTAGCTATAGTAGGTCTGGTTGGCTATATTCCATGAACTTATAGTTAACAAAAGGTAGGCATTTGCAGTAGTGAAGGGGAGCAAGAGGATATGCATATGCGATCGATGATGTGATGCGATATACGCTTCTGATGATGTGATCGAAAGCGAGCGTGAACGGTGAGCCAACCTGAGATTTTTTTTTGAAGGGGGGGGGGGGGCGCATCCAGTGCGCGCGCGCGACGTGTCGGGGACGGTCTAGGAAAGAGCCGGACATGCTTTGAAGTGCAGCACATGCACCCGTCCGTACGCGGTGCACCGGATCGGCGGCAGATCGTACGTATTCCTTTTGGTGCTTTTGCATACGCCTGGGCAGAGGAGAGGATCGAGTGTGGCCGCTAACTTTTGCTTCGTGTCGGTGAGCGTGAGCTGGCTCGTTAGGCCGCGATCTTTGGATTCAGGAACGTGCAGTTGCGTGCGTCGACACGTCGAGAATTTTTTTATGTTTATATTTTTTTATTAAAAATGACAGAAATATATTTTTTTTCAAAAACTATAAAACTATGCGTCCACCTCTCTCTAGGAGGGAGTTTCAAAGAACTAAAAATATAACATGGCAGATGCTGGTTGGTCCGTTGACGATGGGCTGACGAGTGTAGAGGAAATTTGTAGGTGGCACCCTACCCGCCCTCCCTGAGGATGATTTTGCGTCTCCTAGAAAACTCCTGTAAATTAGCCATTAACTAGATAGTCCTTACGAAGGATGGCTGGCGGCTCCCTAGGTGTCTGTTTTTTTTTTTAGCCAAGGACAACCTACAAAATAAGTATGTCCTACCATAGGGGTGGCTATTTTGCACATTGCCCCTACCTGTTCTAAGAGAGTGTGTTTTTTAAGGAGAAAATAATTTTATAGTAGACAATTATTCATTTTGTGGAAAATGAGTAAGTATTTTTAAAATGAAGTGAACACTTTTTTCGCTTGATAAGCTTGAGTCGATTTTTTGGTCCTATTTGATGTGAGTGTTGTCATTTATTTATTTTTGTTCCTCAAAAAGAGAATATAAAGAAAAATATTTTTGTTTATAGAATTTATTGTTTAGAGAATTAATTGTAAGTAGATATGTTTGTAAACCAAATATGCGAGAACTCAACGTTATTAGTAGAAAACAAGTACACCATTTAGAAGGTCAGAAGATTAGTTGACACGAATATATTATTTAGATACAGTGACAAGAACATTATATTGCTATTGAGATGTTTACATCTTACGAAAAAAACATACACGGAACACAAATAATACAACAAATAAAATGGTACATAAGCATATTTAGAACTTGTAAAGATGGTCTTCTAATCTCTGCTTATAGTCACTCGTTGCTAGATGAGCTGACTTTTCGCTTGTAGTCTAATTTAGCATGTATGTATTATTTAATTGTTTTAGACTGTATGAGACTTGCAGGGTCGTATAGTGATTTCTTTATGTCTTTGAATTCACACTTTCTTGGCGGTTCATGTGGGAAGAATTTTATAAATAGATATTGTAGTTAAGGTGATGTCAAAATTCATGCAGAGCAAAAAGATGTGTTAGAAACTTACAACGAAATCGTCATCAATAATAATTGTACAAACAAAGTATCTTATGGCAAAAGTATGTATCGATATGGATCTTATCACCTGACAACGATCACCGCAAGCACACTTTGAACACTCCCGCCATGGAGATAGTATCAGATGTTACAGCCTCTAGTTTGGCCATTCGGCTCATCGACGTCATTTGTACTCCTTTTTACTCCTTATGTATTGTTCGTTTGATTCTGAGAGGGAGTACCAACGGTCCTTCGAGGACCACTGGTTGGAGTCAAATACTAGATTCTCTGTATCAACCCACTGGATGAAGCTATACATACTTTCATGGATTTGGCAAAGAGAGTGGAAATTGGAAGAAAATGTTGTGGTAGGGAAAAGTGAAAAAACATGTGCATACAATTCATACCACATCAGAATAGTTAGGGCACTAGAAGAATCTCCTTCACGAGTCATAAGCTGATATCAATCACCACATATGCAGAACGAACGGTCACACCAAGGTGGAATTAGCCAAACCAAAGGATCCCTACGCTAATGAGAATCCTCAGTGAAAACAAGTCTAGCAGCAATTCGTTGTTGTTCCTACAGGAGGTAGAGGAAACTCGTGAACTTGCTAGATGTCACAAACTCTCTAATAGGATTGTTGTGGAATAGGCTTCGAGATAGATGTTGGTTCTACAACATGTGGGTATATAGCATTGATTGTGTCCAATGTTAATACATGGGTGAAAGCTTGAAAGTGACATGACAGTCACACGCCAAGAGTGCTTTGGCTTGCAAAAAAAACATTTTCACACAACGTGTTATAAGCAATGTTACATTACGAGCCAAAAGATGGCTAGCATCATTTAGAGTTGACTATGACTTGCCATTCATGCACACGCATTTAAGGGTGAAGGCACAAAAAGTTGGTTGATGTATGCTAACGGCAGTCACGTATGCATAGTAAAGGAAAACAATGACGTGTCATACCACGAGGAAGCTATAGTGGCGATACATAAATAAGGTATACAAACAATGAATAGCAAGCATTATTAATACAACTAGTACAACATCCTACTAGTCCAAGGCCTACCCTCTACCCCTCTTCATTCTCTTCCCCTACACTTGTACGTGTCCCTAAGAGTAGCTGAGGTGGTTAACTAGGACGCCATGGGTAGCACGGACATGCTTCACGGGAGGTAAACCAAGCTACTCCTGAGTGTGCGGTGGCGGAGCTCCTCCAAGTTGTGAGAAGCCCGTTGCAGCACACTCTGCATAGGATGGTGTAATGATGGCAATGATCTAAGGTTGTAGTAGCTCTACATATTGCTCTAAAGAATACAAGATAGCACATGAGGCAAATTGTTGTATGAAGTGTCAAATGTGCCAAACCTCATCTCCACAATTTTCTGTTTCATCCTCCATGTCTTCCCATACATAATTGTATACTTGAATTTGTCCTTAATACGTCTAATAATTGACCTTGATTCATACCACAGTTTCTTTACAACAAGTGAGTACATCTATGTTACAATAAATGCAAATGTCATATTTCTGTGCTATTTCTTAACTTTTGGCAAGTGGCAGTTATGCTCCGTGACGATTGACACTATGACACCCTGAACACTGCTAGCCATAATGCACGGACTAACATAGGCCAGGGGTCAACTTAATTACATGTAAACACTATACTAGTTCTAGGATACATAAGCTGTTACACACAAAATAATAGTGGACTCAGAAATAACTAGTTTTTATTATATCACTGGAAGTAGTCCTTACATAAGTTATCATCATGGACACACCCAGATGGGCAACACAACACAGGAAGCAAAAGCAACAACGGCGACTAAGCGGAAGCTAACAGCAGGAAGCAACTTAAGTGGCTAAGCACTAGACATCACACCCAGGCAACTAGTTTATTCCACAAGTACGGCTTGAGAACTAGGCCTGCAACCCTAGAAGTCTTTATACTCAGCCTACTTCTAGAGAAATCCCTTTACGTACTCAGTAAGACAGAGAGAAAGTTGGCATGCTTTGGCTTAACAAAGGAGGCTAAAGTTTTCATTTGTGAAAGTAGTCTTTTCTCTAAAGAAGTTATTGAGTCAAAATTTTAATTGTCAAAAAGAGGCTCACACATTGACCCATTGTACAAGTTAATTTGCAACAACTTATTACCGTGTTTATATGTGCTAGCAAAATTCTTAACATTTCCTCATCTTCTTTTTTATTAGATTCTTTTCACTTTCTTAACACATAGCAATTAATCAAATATCATTTCTCAACTATTTTTCATAGTTAACAGTCTTTCACAACACAAGTTTGCCTCCTAAACACTATGGTGCCACAAGATATCCTAGGTCACACAGACTTGTTCCTGACCACGAAGATTGATTATCAACCATTGAAGCGGACTCTGAAAACGATTCGCATCCCAACAATCATGTTCACCAACCTTCGATAAATACCAAACTACACTATGAGAAACAACTCGATCCACCCATAACTATAGGTACGGCTATTTAAACAATTCAGCTAAACTCTTTAGAGGTTACATGTTTTACCCACACATTATAAATTTCTCTCTTTACACAACACATACTAATCAAACACGATTGATAAAGGAGGGCTCACTATAAGATTTTTTTAAAACTAACCCATAAATACCTCATATTATATAGTTGGGTCAAATCCCTTAAAACCGAGTATTAGACATGTCACATGCCCTCATCTACTTAGGCCACACCGGAGATGTCTCCTACACCTATCATATCGTCTTAAAAGAGACTAGAGCAGCACATATCTCGGGTAGTACAATCCACAACACCATCTCCTCATCCACAATATTCAACAACTATTGATATAAAAGATTTTTATGTGACAGCTAATTACTTAACCAGGGGTATCTCATAAGACACGTGTGGTCACACTGTAATATGTTTGGATGAATTTACTAAATGAATTGATCCTTAATGATAATAGATAGCCAAGCAACGAAGGCACTGACTTTGTACCATCTAAGTAATACAAAACATTTTTATTTTACAAACAAGATGACATCACATCAGATTTTTAAGTAAATAGAAGTCTCAAGTTTCTATACGACATCACAATCATAAGCGGGCTAAACAACTAACTTAGTAATATTATCCAATGGATGACGATACCGACGAATATTTGGTGGAGTTAACAAGGATGGGATAATCAATATCCAATATAATAAAGGTGCAACTAGTGGATAGATCTGTCAATTTCACACAACCAAGACCAAGCATCATTAAAATATAGCCTAAGCAATGCATTATTATAAACAAAGTAATTCACAAATATAGGTTCAAAATGTTCAACAATGACTTGCCTTGGTGTACGGTGGTTTCTCGTGTGACAAAATCTAGCGCAAACACTCTATCAGTCGTGATCTCTACACGTAAAAAACACAAACATTACATGAAATAATATTAAAAGTAACCAAACAATGAAAATAATAGTGCCAATGTGTAGAGAAGGATTTTAGAAAAAAAAATGGGACTATATGAGGTCAATCAAAATTACGGATAAAAGAAATGAATTTTTAAAATTTTAACTTGCTTACTGGAATTAAAAAGGATTATTAGAAATTATCAAGAATCTTCTTGGGAATATTCCCTCGGAGGGGCTGATGGGTAGGGCCTAGGCATTAGTGACTCGCCACAAGTAGACTGGGTGCATGGTCAACCAGATGTGCGAGTCCCACTGGTAGGTCCCACCACCTTCTTTTCTTTTCTTTTCTTTATTCTATTTTTTCCTCATTCTCTCCTCTTCTTTGCTTATTCTCCCTCATGCTAAGCAACACAAGGCACGATGAGGTAAAGCGGCGGTGTTGCTCTAAGGGTGGTCAGAGCAGCAAAGCAAGGGCAGCGCGGGAAGGTGGTCGTTGTGGGAAGTAGTGGCTCGCCAGGGCGCTATGGCGATCGGGGCCTTAGCGGAGGTGCCAGCTAGCTTTCTAGGGCCACCTTGAGGGCATATAGAGAAAGAATGGGGGTCGGGGTCTCACCGAAGATGGAGAGCTATTGGTGGTGGCCCTCCTCTGTTTTGGTGTGGCAAGAAATGGAACCAAAGGGCGCGATGGTGTTGACTATGAACTTCAATAAGCTCTAGAACAATGGATGAGGGAAAATAGCCATGCATTCGCTATCACCTCGAGTTGTTTGCTTTGTTTTAAGGCGTGAGAGAAAAAGAAAGGGCGGTAAGCTGCTTCGTCTCCTGACCACACATGTGTGCATGCATGCATGCAATGGTGGCTCTGCTTAGGTCTAAGACACAATAAAAAGATGGAGAGTCTATATGCACGTGGCTACTCTATTGTTTGTCTCATTCACGAGCAGAAGTTTCGTATGCACGTACAGGCTTCCAAGTGAAAAGATGGATGAACGCAGTGATGCATTATTTTGGTTGAAGACAAAACAAAATGATGGAGAGGAGCTACACAAGCATGGGTCGATTCAATTTGACCAGAAAAGATAAACGCGGGTTGCCTAGAAAAAAGGGAGGGACCAAAACATGATGTTGTTGTTTCAAAAGATGGAAAAGGGAAGGCTAGGAGAGAATCACGGCTTTCGCCATTTTCGTCTGCACGTAATTAAATTCAACATGCATATGACGGGCGGTCTTACCCGCAAGTGTACAGGCGAAGAGGAAAAATTAAACTATGATATAAGGGAATATTAAAATAGAAAAGGAAATACTCACCGGACAATTAAAGTCCACAAATAAAATTTGAGTTTCTTGCACAGAAAGGAATTTTTATCGATACAGTTGAAAATTTTTTAAAATGAAAATTTGATCTCTAGAATTTTAGAGATTTAATGTTTTGAAGGTGGAAACAGGATTTAATGGCATCGCTAAACAAAATTTTAAAATTAGAATTTTAGTAAAATAGCAAGGGTTAAGAACATCTTCTAGTAATCTTTTCATTTACCCTTAAACGTTGAACCCTCCATTGACACCCGTAACTTAAGTTTATGTACTTTACTTCATATCCTAACTTACTTGACTTCACAACCCAAAACTCTTTCTAAAGTGACATCGCCCAATGCTTCACTACTTCCGTCAATTTCTCCTTGTATGCATACTTAACCCCTTAAAGTCCTCATTCTCCTTATACTCCCATAGCACGCGATATCCCTTACAGATGATAACAAGTTTAAAGAAGTCCTTGTTGTCCCATTCTTATGGGTTTATATTACCACCCTCGTCGTCGAACGATTCATCATTCTCAGCATATTTGTTATTAGAGTCATCCCTATCCATTTCCTCAACAATGCTAGAGATTCTCTCTTCCTTGTATGACATTCCTCTAGGTTCCATGTCTTCCCCTCCTTCCTCTTCTTCTCCTTCTCCTTCTTCCTGCTCTAACTCATTTCCCTTGTATGTTTCAGGACCAAGTTGAGTCATATTTGGACCCTCCTCATCTTACACAACCATTGGAACATTGTTGACATTCTCATACACTGATACAAGGATGCTAAGTGGGCAATCTCGTTGCAGTACATTCTCCATATAACTTCTCCAATTAGCAGTGAAATTCACTAACATCAATTCCTAGAAAAAAACTTTCGTTGCCCAGCTAACTAAGATATATACGGTTATTGTATTGATCTAGAAATTAAGTCGAAATTCTCACATTAACCAGTTGTACATTGCTAAAAAAAAATCTCTTAAATAGACTTACAATTCCTTTAAGGTTGGACCCTCCTCATCTATACCATACATAATATTCACTGGACCGTAATATAACCTAAATACCACTCTATTTGACATATCTATTTACGAAAGTAAGAAATTAAGCGTCACATCTAATGCCATACATTTCATATTTCATTACAGATATGCCTTCAAACATTACCAACAAAACTATATATTGTTAATAGGGTTTAACATATATTTAACGCCTCACATAACAAAACACATATCTATAAACATAAATAATAATGAAACTATTGTAATACACATACTACATCTTTACTTTTGTAACAATAAGTTTCACAAAGGGTATAGATCATTTACCTATGTACGAGTTCACAAGTTAGCAAGGTTTTGTCACTTCCCTTTGCATCCCTCTCCTCAGCCATTTTTGGTGGTTTAAATAGAATTTTGGGCTACTAAGAGGGGGTTTTATACCCATCTTCCTAAAAAACACCCACTGTCAAGGCGGGTAGGGGGCCGCATATAAAATAGCCAGCTCCTAGAAAAAAACGTTCTAATAGAAGACGACTAGGATGCCACAAAATGGCCGACACCTCGTGAGGATGGTCTAGCTAATTTGCAGACGGCCTCTAGGAGGCAAAAAAAATACCCTTAAAAAGGATGGGAAGGGTGCCGCCTGCAAATTTCCTCTACCCTCACCAGCTTGCTATCAACTGGACCAACGAGCTTCTGCCAAGTCATATTCCCACCTTTTTAGAGGACGG
The DNA here is from genome assembly GCA_030770085.1 of Oryza coarctata. NCBI lineage: Eukaryota > Viridiplantae > Streptophyta > Magnoliopsida > Poales > Poaceae > Oryza > Oryza coarctata. The sequence continues at coordinate 17,582,727 of CM061471.1, forward strand.
TGGGCACATAGTGTTGTAATTTTTTAAATAAAAATATATTTTTTGTAATTTTTTAATAAAAAATATAAAAAAATTCGACATGTCGTTCGGTTGAACATGAAAACTCGGCCCACCAGGATACCGCTATGAGCATGATTGACATGTTAGCATTTCACCTCATGTCAGGCCCATACCGAGCCAGTGTGAGTTCGGGCCGATTAATTAGTGTAGGCTTGTGTTTCTGGACTGTGGGTTTTTTTCCCTTGCTCTGTACCCATTTGATGCATGACGGGCCGACCCAGTGTAAATCTTTAACACTCGATACGTGAAGCTTCGTCGACCTAAGCTGAGGGCATACTCATGCTCAGCCAGGACATGTCGCTTCTTTTATGATATTTGCCGATACATTACATATCACAGATTTTGCTGCCCGGCAAATAGACTACAATACTAGTAGTCGTCCTTTGCTATACTCCACATATAGTTGGACCTAAAGCTTTGAGCTAGATTCTGATAATCTGATAGGCAAGCAAATGATGTGCAAAGAAAAATTAGTAGCAATAGGTACAAATATGATCGCCAACTGCCCAACTCGAACCAACCCCCATTTACATCTGCATAGTGTATTTCTGTACGTCTTTGAGTGTCGGGGGAAGAGATGACAGTACTAGCTAGGTTAGTACATCCACTAAACCTGACACCTACTACTGCTACTGTGTATTAATGATAGATCAAGTTAATAGATGGGGAGATAGATCAGGTGACGAAGTTTTTTTGCGGAGCAGCTAGCTCGATCGAACACTTCACAGCAGATTAATTACCAACCCATCTCCTGCCATTTCTCTCGGCCATGACTCTGAAATTTTCCTTTTTAAAATTGAGCCTAAGCCCAGGATATAAGGATCTGAACCTATGGCTGGAGCCTAAGACCTACGAAATTTCAGTGTTTAAACTGAAAAGTGGCTCCGTCTGGAGTTAGGAGTATCAGATGCTGCCAAGGAGCTCGCCAAACTGGCAGAATCCCTTGCCGTCACCTGCGCACACAACACAAGCATCATCATCAGCTTGAGCTAAATCGGCGCAGCACAGCACAGCGTAGCACAGCATGCATCAGCGCGAACACGCTGCTCACCCGCTGATCGTCGGGCAGTTCGCGCCGTGTTGGTTGGTCGACGACATTGTCGTCGCACGCCCGCCCGCACTGGACCATGCGGGCGGCACGGGCACGGACAGGCGTGTGGACTCTCTTGGCAGGGGATGTGGTCACGGCTCGCGAGGGAAGGCGTCGACGGCGTGGTCACCGCCGGTGGACAGGCACGGTGGACCAGCCGGGTGAGAGTGAGCTGAGCATCTGCGAAGACTTCGATTCGTACGTACGCGTCGGAGATCTGTCGTGCGTGTCTACTCTCGCCGCCATTGATCACCGCTCATCATCGAGTTGCGCCGTTAACCACGTAGAAGTTGCTAATGATTCGTTCATGCCAAATTGCTAATGATTTAATCTACTAGTCCACTGACTATTTTGTAGGCCAAAAAAAATATTTTCGCCATGACCAACCATTTAAACTGGGAATTTATAGTGCTGGATTAGCACCGTACAGACAAAATCTCTGACTTTATTGCATCATCTATAAAAATTCCCTTCTGTGGAACAGAAATTGCAGAAGAGATCTACTTAAAACAAAAGAAATCGCAGACGAGATGAAAAGTTGCGCACGTCCGTGCATCTTGATGTATCGATATCTTAATTCGGCATGCTTAACTAGCAAGGAATGCTTAGTCAGGGAGTGATGACCACCGTTCATAGCTTTCTTTTTCAATCTAGTGAGGTGATTACTCAGAGCTTCAGAAATGAGACCACCGGACATAGACACTCTACGGACACGTTAACTGTCAATTTCAGTCGCGATCGACAATACGCATTTTCCACAATCCATTCGCCAGAATTTTTAAGGTAGAAGAACAGACGTTCCAGCCAGAGATAAAATGCCAACTCAATCGATAATATGCTTGTATATATCCAGACACCTAGCAGCAGCCACACAATACGCCAAACGCGGCACAACCCAAAAACGAATCATGCAAATGCATATACTTAATATTGAGATTTTTTTTTATATGCTGTACATTATCAGGACACAGTAGCAGACACTGGATCGAACGGCTAGCCATGCACACATATATGTGACAGGAACGATCGATATCGTGTACATTAATCTTTCTGTAGTAGGTTAATTTAAGGAGGCCCAACCACTGCATGTGACGCGATGGAGTACGTGCACGACGGTGTACGTGCATGTCTGTTACACTTGGTAGCGACTGGTCGCCGGCTCGCCGCAGGCTGAACGGCTGGCCAGCCTACTCCTAGCCGTGCGTCGCCCAGCTGCCGGTGTCGACCCTCCTGATGCTCCGGCCGCCGCAGAGCTGTACCATCCACGGGCTCGGCCTGACCCCGAGGCAGAGGAGGCCTCCCTTCGTCGACGACGCCGGCGCCGGCGTATGGTCGTCGCTGTTCTCGACGCTGCCCGAGCCAGAGAAGAGCCAGCGGGTGGACGGCGAGGGCTGCACGGCCGAGGAGGAAGAGGACGCGCGGGACTTGCCGAGCGCGAGCCGGCGAAAGACAGCGGCAATGAAGCCGATCTTGATCCACTCGAGCTTGTAGTAGCCGCAGTACTTGCTGCTCCTGCCGCGGCCATTGATCCTGCCGCTATGGCCGTACGACGACACCGCGGCGGCACGGAGGTGGTGCGACGGCGGCGGGGTGATGGCCGGGACGCCGGGCGCCGCGGCGGCTAGTATCCTGCAGGAGGAGGAAGCGTCGACCTTGGGCGTGCCCGGGTGGGACTCCCAGACGAAAGGGACCGCGCCGGTGCCGGCGCCGTAGTAGCGGAACGACGGGTTGCCCTGGGAGCTCTCCTTGGTGAGCAGCCGCGCGTAGAACTCGCCGTCGTGCGTGATGCGCAGCGGGCTCTGCGGCTTGCTCGCCATCTCTCTCTCTCTCACGCACGAACTGTCACTGTGTGTAGTGGAAGAGGAGTGGATCGGCCAGTGTGGGAGAGCGGTGTGGCGCGAACGAACGATCCGAGAAGGCGAGAGATCCAATGGCGCGTTTTATACTCTGCTGCATCCAGCTCGGCGGTCGCTTGCGACTCAAGGTACTTACAGGCGCTTTACTCACCCGCTTGATTACATGCTGGCGTCTTAATTTCAGAGGAGTGGACCAATCAGCAGGCTAATCTCTGCTCTCTCTCTCTTTCTTAGTTCTTATGCTAAGCTCGATTTCATCGTTTCGATTATTTATTGTAGAGCAATAGTAATAACGTTTGATGGAGATGAAATGTCGACAGGGGTAGAGCGGACAAGGTCGTGAGTTATGCCTGAGCCTAACATGCTCGATCGAACATGACTGCTCTGTTTGAGTGTCAGTGAAATACGCATGAAGCCTGCCTGCCAATTCAGTGGCATACTAATGTGCTGAAACATGCAAATGCATGCTCCACACACTCGCTTACAGATCCATTCGGCGTCACCACAACAATGTCTTGGGATTCAATTCAGATTCAAGTGTCTGACTCGGTGTTCGCACACGTAGAAAGATCGGATAGATAAGCATGCCGAGAGGACGAGTAAGCATGAGTCGATGGAGGTTTGATGGAGATGTGCACAAATACACTATGGATTAAAAGATCTGTTTGACTTCAGTATGAGTCTTTCAACTCGTTGGGTGCACTCTCGATGATCCCACCAGACATATCAATGGATATATTTAAGCTGAATCAGTCCTCTGTGTTTATCGATGGAGGTCCAATACGATCGCGTCCGAACACGCTGAAGTCTAAGAGGTCTGCTTCACTTCAACGCAAGTCCTTCGGTGTCAAGATATCTTCGTAGTTTGCTGTAGTTGCAGGCGTATCAGTCGATTTGACCTCTAATTAATAATTAATAAGAAAGATAATAAAGTTAGATCCTAAAATCAATCTATTGATAGCCCGATATGTACTCCTACTATCAGTTTGCTGTCGATAGGGTTAGAGTAGTCATTAACAATGAGTTCAATGCACACTTCCTATCGACTGATGGCCAATAGCAATTGTAACGCTCATACATCGGTTTTCTAGCTGACGATGAGAAATAAAATAAAAAACTTATCGGTTGTATAGCCGATGACACTCTGAACAGAGTACACGATAAATAGTAAGAAGCGAGACTCGATCTTTCGAAAGCACGAGACCCAATGACAACTGATAATGGTATTGTTAGTGCCAACTTTAATAAATTAGACCGAACCGAGATAGTATAAAGCTGAGACTAACGGTATCACAACGACGAGAGCTAGATCGAACGTAACGACAGAGGAACCGCGTGAACCCATCGGTTACTATCAGCTGTGGGTCCAATGCAGATGTATAAGTAAACTAGTTGGCTAGCTGAGTCGATGAGGAAAATAAAACTCGCTAAGTCTCGATGCCAGATCTAACAGAACTAGATCAATCACTATCAGATAATCGTTGGACAAGATATATGTATATTGACTAAAAAACCGATACACTATACATGAGGTTCAGTGTATGGATAACTCATCGGCTGGCCGCTCGATGAAACGTTGCGTAAAGACCTATTAATCTACGACTCAATCCGTTATCAGCAATCTAGTATATTGAACATAACAATGTGGTAAGAGACCGATGACAATAGAAGAGCACGATAAGCTGATAGAAACTACACGAACATAATATGGTATATCTGAACAGACCTAACCAATACAGTCTTAGATTGAGAGGATACACCAGGATAGAGGCGAGATTTACTAAGATCGGAATTAACCAATATAGCCCTACGTTGAGAGATAGAACTCGCTAATAAAAATCTAAATAAACTAGGGTAGCAATACGCTAAAGCTGTATTAATCAAGAAATAATTTACAAGATTTTATGGGTCTATATTTATACTCTGGAGTTACCAGAGTTCGATATGATTACAAACCATCCTTATTTCCTAAATACAAAAGAACATTCTTTCTAAGAAGTTAAAAAAACTAATTATACTTATCTATCTTATAAGATATATTCTACAAAAGATACAATGATTTTTAGGTCTTCTCCTTATACTTATTTGATAATTTACTATTTTTGATTGAATCGAATCTATGACTTTTTTTTTACTGTATCAATAAGCCGATCATCAATAATGTCTACGAGTTTTATTTGGTGCTGGAGAAAGGAATTTTTGACACGCGAAAATGCCACTTGGAATATGACACGGGCTGTTGAAATCTGAAATGGTGACTGTCAAACTTGGCAAAAAGAAAGAAAGAAGAGAAGTAAAAAAAAAACAGGTCCCCCGGCATACACAACGTAACAGAAAGTGAGGTGACCTATTCTGGTGTATTTAAGGGAACCATAATGAGGCCCAGTCCCCATCGGGATCCTCTCAAAGGGCCCATTACTGCAGAACCCTACTTATCTACAAGTCGTGGGCTATTGCCCAAGTAGGCCGAACCCATTGTAATGGGCCTCGTAGGCCAATCCGTCGTTAATATTTTATCCCCACCCCGAGCTGCAATCTCAGCAATCAGCAGGGATACTGCGTTCAGTAGGCTCACGGCGAACGTGAGAGACAGCGGGAGTTCTCTCCCTATTCATGGCGCCGTTCCTTGTGACAAAATTACAGAGATTCACAGGAACGCATGCAGCGCAGCTGCTCAGCCTGCTCTCACCAAAACAGCATGACCGACAAAGACACAGACATGCATCATGCATTAGAGGACTGCACTAGTTATTACTGCATGTCCGTACTCCGTACACAGAGAAGCGTACATATGTTTTTTTTCCGTTTAACCATGATACTGCCCATGGCTGCAAAAGCAGAACGTACCCTTGCAGTCTGTAGCACGCTTACTAAAGTAAATCAATCACCCTTTTCTCCGTAGTAAATGAGTACTAGTATAATAGATGAGTTTTTTTTTACAGCGGCCAATGTATATTCCAGTACAACGCGGCGGTGGCAAGAAGGGTACGACTGTACAAAGGCAGGGAGACGTCCGAGGATATAACCTCGAGGGGTTTCCGATGCGCCGCAGTGAAAGTTTCCCAGCTTTTTACTTATTGCTCGTGGCAGAATGTAAGGACTTTTATTTTATTTAGCGGATGCTATGGTTAGATCAAAAGATTTTTGTAGTTATCTTCAACTGTTAATTTTTGAATTTTAAATTGCTTAGATTTTTGTTAGAAATGCGATTGGCTTTAAAATCATTGAAAAGATAAGAATAATATGAATCTATATAGAAATAATTATATTATGATGTAAAATTTAAATTTTAAAATTTAGAACGGAGGAGTACTATACTGCCTTCAGGCGAACAGGGTGCAAGAGCTGCAGAGTCTCGCAGAGCAGCATGTAGAGGCTAGAACTCTGATATGTACTACTACTCCGGTTAAGGCCAAATCTACCTCTGTTTCTACCTTGTTGCTGCGGAAACTTATTACTAGTACGAGTCTACAGGGAAAGCAAAAGGAATCAGATCTGACATGGAGTAGAGGTAGAAAAAAAACCATAAAAGCGAGAGGTTAGTTAACCCTTGCATGATGATTCAGGACCCGTATTAGAAACGGACAAAGCCCTGGAGCCACCGACGTGCATGCATGGCGCTACATTCCAAGCATGGGCCCACATTTGACCCCTCCTCTCATGTGATGCTGTCTGGCAGGTGGGCCCGTCGCTTTTGGGGGGCACTAGGGCCCACTGTCAGGGTCTGGTCTCTTTGGCAGCGCAGCTTTTGGTTTGGATTAGTGTAAGCGCGCACTGAGTCTGAGCAGGACACGTCGTTCTCACGAGGGCGCGCGTGCAGGGGAGGATTCAAAATGGTGGATTTCGCCGCCTCGAGATTATGCAATTTACTCCGTAGTAGTATTAATGTGGAGTACTATTATGGATCCCTGCACTGCGGTACGGATGTACGATGAATCACAGGACAATCTTGTTTTCCGATTTCGTTTTTATATCGCCGACATTCCATGTTGCATAACATGTCTCGGTAGGATAGTCACACAACATTTGGAGTACTCAATTTAAGATTGCCATTTGCAGCACTGCAACTTGTGAAAAAAGGAGGAGCACAGTGACTGTAACGACATTTTTATTTTTTTTAGTCCTTCTGTAAAAATTATTTCACAAATAAATCCCTGAGAAAACTAAATGCAGGAATAGACCATGGAACTCAACGTCATGTTTGAAGCTGAAGTCCTATCCAATACGACATGAATTTACCATGTCGTTATAGTCCTTTATACTAATTAAAAAATATGTGCATGATTAACAGCCAGACATGGCTAGGATTAGTGGTTAGGCCTTTGGACTATGATACAAGGAACAAAGGTTCCAAATCCCATCATGCGTTTTTTTTACGAATCTTCCACTTGAGATTTATTCTCCTAATTTTCTTTTAGAACTACATGTTTGTAAAATAACTTCTAAATTTAATTTAGAGAAATTAAATATTATAATATTTACTACGGTGAGTTTCAACGTATGGTCACTGTGTGGCTCAAGATGTCGTTCCAAGTGTGAATGGCTACTTGAAAAATAAGCACTGCTTTTTAGTAGCACCTCCATGTGCTAAAAATTGGTAGGGGAGCTGAGACACTGTTGTCAGGGGATGTGGATTTAAATAAAAATTAAAATCTAATCTGTATTTATAAGTATTTGGATGGTTACCTGTAAACTCCCTTCAAATTTCGGATTGATTTTTTCCCAGCAAAATCCAAATAACACAGGCTAACCAATCCGTTATTTTCTCCATTTTAAGTCACTTTGGTTTTATTGTAACTCAAATATATTTAATTGTAACCACGTTTATAAAAAAATATAACAATATTTATAAATTCCATTAAATCCAGCATTGATTATATTTTTATAGTATATTTATTTTATGTGAAAAATATTGCTATGTTTTTTTTATAAATTTAATTTAACTTATAATAAAACCTATAGTGAATGGATGGACTGCCATATTTCACCGCGCTCTGGCAAATGCACCGAATTGACGAGCTGCCCACAGGGCGAGAGGGAGACCAACCCATCCACCACGCCGCGCCACATCATTCACCGTTGGATTTGGATGGATTATAGGCCCGTTCTTTCAAGATGTATATTTTTTTTAATGTTAGCACGCTTTTAGAAAAAATTCTATATAAAAATTGTTTTTAAAATACCAAATAATTTTATTTTTAAGTATACAATAATTGTAACTCAATTAATTATACACTAATGATGGTTTGTTTGTAAAACTTAATCTTGTTGCTTCCTCGGCGCTATCTCAACCATCACGGCCATGTTTTACAGCGTGTAAGTGTAACGGCGAAAGTTCCGCACCCGCAGGCCACCGCGATGACTCGCGCACTACGGGACTATTTTACGGCTCCCCAGGCAGCCACAGCCACAGGCCGCGCGCTTTCTCAAAAGCTTAAAGCGCTCTCGCGCACGCTACGGCACAGGACGACGGGGGGCCGAAAACCGGCTCCCGTCCCGCTGCCCCATCACGGCGTCTCCGCTGCCTCGCGCGGCCGTGCCATGGCGGAAGTAGCTGCCGCGGCGGCGCAGCACGCCGTCGCCGCGCGGGCAATGCGGGGGCTCGGCGAGGTGGACACGTCTTCCCCGTTCGAGTCCGTGCGCCAGGCCGTCGACCTGTTCGGCGGCGGCCCCCTCTCCCCCTGGCGGCAGCCGCCACCGCCGCCCCTGCAACTCCGGCCGGAGGTCAGTCCATCCCTCTACCCTGCCGGTATCTTGCCTAGTCCATCCAAGTGACTGTTTTTGCTTCTGCTCACGCTGCGACGAACGGCAATACTCGCCGCCTTCGTCTTTATCTCCATTTCGTTCCCAAATCGCCCCATTTCTTGAGCCATTTGCTTCGAGAAATCTTACTACAAACGAATTGATCGTAGTAGTATGAGCGGTTTTATAATCCCGTCCAGTTTGCAGTCTCCTATGTTGTTCAAAGCTTCAGCTACCGTCAGGTTTGCATTAAATCTGGGGGAGGAGGACATCACATTTGCACCCGAAAAAATTCTTCCTTTTCTGTGGAGTGGTTCGAGCACGGGTTGTTGTGTGTGGCTGTGACATCACACTGTGGGGGACTGGCGATCGATTCCGAGCGGAAAGTAGCCAAATACATCATCACATTTAGTATCGGTGGATACACAACTTGCTCGGCCCGACATTGCAACGGCATAAAGGGCCATGGCCACTGGATCTTGACGTTGATGGTTTAATTACTACAAGTAGGTGAAACAGGTTCTCACAGTGCCTTTCCAGATCGAATTGTGGGTATCAGTTCGACATTACAGAACAAAATCTCTGCGTAGTGAGAGCAAATTAGTCTCTGAATTTTTGTAAGTTTGTAGTGGCATTGTTGGTTGTTTGTGGCATGCCATGATATATTCTCACTGCTAGCGAACTTCTTTTAACATGTTTGGCCTATGAAATTGTTGCTCTTATCTATACATTTATTGCTGTCTACAAAATATTTCAGTTCACATTTCCTGAATATAGACATTCATTGTGCTTTCTGGGATGCCATTTTTCAGGAGGTAGAACTTATGAAAGTTGAGGAACAAACCGTGAAGCTCGAGATGGAGCTTTTTGTCAAGGAAAAAGAAACGTTCAAGGTTTTGAAAGAATTACAGGCAACAAAGCAGGTTGCTGACAACCTGAAGTTACAGATAAAGAAGGCGGCATCAGATGGTGCAACTTCTGCAAAAGGTCACAGTGAAGCAGTGAAGGTGTATCCACTCCCTGATGATACTGAAGGGAATTGCAGTGACCATACTGAGCAGCCTATTGAGAGCACAAAAGGAAATCAGTCCGCACTAACCACATTGATCAAGCTGAATCAGGCAAAGGCGTTCCTAAACATGGATACTGTCAAGACGATTAAGAGCCAGATAGAGGAGGAGAAAGGATCGCTTGAAAAAACTCGTGAGAGGTTACAGTTGAACAAAGTGAAGGCTTCATCACTTGAAGCAGATTTAAACAAAACTGTTGCACAGTTACAAGCAGCAAAAGCCCCCAAACCTACTCTTGAACCTTCTGATATCTGGTTGCAGATGAAACAGTTAAATTCAGAGAAAGAAAAACAAAGGAAGATTGCCGAGGACTCAAAGTATGAGATTGGTGAATTAACTGCCACAATTGAGCGCACAAAGTCCAGGACGAAGACCCTACAATTCAGGATTGTCATGGCTGAAAAATTGAAGGAAGCCTCAAGGCGCGGAGAAGCTCTTGCTCTCGCAGAGAGAAATAATTTAAGCAATGGGCAGGACGAGGCCAGTACCTCATCCGATGTCACACTTACTGTCGAAGAACACTCGGTGCTTGTGCAAAAAGCAGAAGAAGCAGACGTCGCCTCTAGGAAGAAAATCGACGCAGCAATGCAAGAGCTGGATCAAGCAAACCAGGGCAAGCTAGAACTATTGGAAAGAGTAGAGGAGGCAATGGCTGCTGTTGAGACCAGCAGGAAAGCTCTGGAGGAGGCCCTGAAGAGGGAGGAATCCGCGAACAAAGCGAAGCTCACAGCCGAAGAATCACTCCGAAAGCTACGGTCCGAGCAAATCATCCAGAATTGGCGACCCACCAGCAACAGCTCCGTCAAATTCAAGAACTCAGCGACGACGGCGGTGGTGGCTCACCGGAGAGCCGGCTCCGGGATCTACGACGTGAACGGCCTGAGCCTGGTGACGGCGACGCACAAGAGCACGAAGACGATGTCCATCGGGCAGATCCTGAGCATGAAGCTGGACCGCCGGGAGCTCGAGGTCGCCGGGAAGGCCGGGGACGCCACGAAAAAGGTGTCGCTGGGGCAGATCCTGAGCCAGAAGTATGATGCCCTCTCGCCGCTGAGGATCGATCACGGCGGCGCGCCGCGCAGGCAGTTCCACCCCAGGAGGAGGAAGCTGGGGTTTGTCGTGTACGCGCTGCTCCTCGCGAAGCACAGGCACAGGAAGAAGAGGCAACCCGCCGCCTCCTCCTCCTGCCCCCATGGCAGCTTCAGCACCAAGGCTGTGTATTAGTAACATTTTTTTTTCGGGATCAATGTGTCATTAGCAGTAGCTATGCAGTGTAATAGTACATACTTATGAATAATCAGCATGTGTAATTAGTTAGTGCTCTGCACAAAGTTGAAATTCAGCAGCTACTAAGGTTGTATGTACAAACATTTACTGTTCTGCGGTTTCGAGAGAATTTTCAACCGCGACCATGAATGCTCTGTTAAATTTACTGGATTTCGCGTAGCTTTTGTGTGTGCCGTGAGACTCATAGAGCCCATGAAAATGTGGAGTCCATTTAGGCCCTGTTTGAATCCCTCAATTGGGCCTTAATTGAGGAATTATGGCATTGGGTCAAATTCATTTCATCTGTTTGGATATCTAGCTAAATAGGAATTCAGTTGGCGGCCCAATACAATTCAACATTTCCTTTATTTACGGCCCATTTTTAACCCGGGAGCCCACGCAGACGCGGTCACGTCACGTGGTCCACACTCCCGAGCGCGGGAAAGTGTTTCTCTTCCCGCCACACCGCTCGCCTCTTCCCGCCAAGACATGACCTCTTCCTCCCCAAATTTTACCCCCAAATCCGAATCCGCCGCCACAGTCCCACGCCTATTCCCGGCTTCCCGCTCCTCTCTCTCTCTCTCCCCCTCCGGTCTCGCGTCCCGTCTCCGGAGCAGCAGCTATGGACGTCAACGAGGAGGCCATGGCGGCGCACAAGCGCGCGTTCCTCGACTTCCTCGACCAGGACGTAAGTCCCTTCGCCGTCCCAGCTCGCCTCCCGCCTCCGCCTTCTCCAGATTTGTCGCTCACGCTCGTTGCATCTGCAGGTAGGGAAGGGGGTGTACATGCAGGCCGTGCGCGACATGGTCCAGAACAAGCGCCACCGGCTCATCATCGGCATGGACGACCTCCGGAACCACAGTCTCGATCTCGCCCGCAGGTGGGTTCCCGCCTCCCTCCTTCCCCGCTTGTGTGTTGCTGGTCTTGCCTGGTCGATTGGTCTGTGATTGGATCTCCTCTTGCGTTTGTAGGGTGATACGGAGCCCCGGGGAGTACATGCAGCCGGCGTCAGACGCGGTGACGGAGGTGGCGAGGAACCTGGATCCCAAGTTCTTGAAGGAAGGGCAGCGCGTGCTGGTGGGATTCTCGGGCCCGTTCGGCTTTCACAGGGTCACGCCGAGGGACCTCATGTCGTCCTTCATCGGGACCATGGTCTGCGTCGAGGGCATCGTCACGAAATGTAATTAAATTCCCTAATCTTGGACATAATCTAGTTTGTTCATATATCTTTTAGTTTGCAGTTGGCTGATCTGGGTTTAGATTATGGTCTTCATGTTTTAAGAAGTTCAAGTTGAGCTATAAGATTCTACAATTGATCCTGCTGGTGGAGAAAATATATATCGTAGTTAAGTTGGTAAGTAGTAATAGTAAACAACAAATGAAGTTCAAATATTAGTTTTGAGGCAGAGGAAAAGTGAGAGAAGAATGTTCAGTTGTCTTCTATGATTTATTATGTAATACTACTATGTACCTATATTTAGTTTAACTGATCATTTAAGTATGCTCTGCATCTTGCATATTAGTTGATAACTAACCAGGCCTACTGAATCCTTTCTTCCTGCTTACTATTTCATAATTCAGAATCATTTAAAGAGAATGCTAATGTTGTATTAATTTTCTGGAAAAAAAATCAGGTTCATTAGTAAGGCCGAAAGTTGTTAAGAGTGTTCACTACTGCCCTGCTACTGGAGGTACTCTCTCACGTGAATATAGGGACATCACATCTTTTGTAGGCCTGCCTACTGGTTCGGTTTATCCAACAAGGGTACATTCTTCTGATCTTTTTGAAATTCCATTCAATGAGACCTCTTTGTTCTTTTGTTTGTAACATTGCTAATTTGGAATGCTTAGGATGAAAATGGTAACTTGCTGGTCACTGAGTATGGGATGTGTGAATACAAGGATCATCAAACACTGTCCATGCAAGAAGTTCCTGAAAATTCTGCCCCTGGACAGCTCCCAAGAACAGTGGACATTATTGTAGAAGATGATCTTGTAGATTCTTGCAAGCCAGGTGACCGTGTCTCAATTGTTGGTGTATACAAGGCTCTTCCAGGGAAAAGCAAGGGCAGTGTTAGTGGTGTTTTCAGGTGAGTTTTGCTATGACCTTAACTGTAGCTGAACTAAACTTTGGCTTTTCTGAAATCCTTAATGTTACAATGCCTATAGGACCGTCCTTATTGCAAATAACGTTTCACTTATGAACAAAGAGGCGAATGCACCTGTATATACTCGGGAGGATCTGAAGAGGATGAAAGAAATATCAAGGAGAAATGACACATTCGACTTGCTGGGAAATTCACTTGCTCCATCTATATATGGTCATCTGTGGATAAAGAAAGCAGTAGTACTATTAATGCTCGGCGGTGTTGAGAAGAATCTGAAAAATGGAACTCACTTGAGAGGGTCAGTGCCGTTCCTTTGTATCATTGCTTCTGTCACTACATTATTTCATTGATTGTAGTGTAAATGTTTGCCTTATGTGGCATGCAGGGATATAAACATGATGATGGTGGGAGATCCTTCCGTTGCCAAGTCCCAGCTCCTAAGAGCAGTTATGAACATTGCCCCGTTAGCTATATCAACTACTGGAAGGGGTTCATCTGGTGTTGGTTTGACTGCTGCTGTCACTTCTGATCAAGAGACTGGTAATTATTGAAACCTGCTTCATAAATTTTTTGTTTGCTTCCTATAGAAGTTCTGACCAAAGTCCTGTGGTCAGGGGAAAGAAGGCTGGAGGCTGGTGCCATGGTTCTTGCTGATCGTGGTGTTGTTTGCATTGATGAGTTTGATAAGATGAATGATCAGGATCGAGTGGCCATACATGAAGTTATGGAACAGCAAACTGTGACCATTGCAAAGGCAGGAATACATGCCTCACTAAATGCGAGATGTAGTGTAATTGCTGCAGCAAATCCAATATATGGAACTGTAAGTTCTTAGTATCTCTCATGCATTGCTTTTATAGCATGATAGTGTTTTTGCAGTTTCTGATAATAATTTTTGGCTGTGTTACAGTATGACCGTTCATTGACACCAACGAAGAACATCGGGCTTCCAGATTCATTGCTCTCACGTTTTGATTTGCTTTTTATTGTTCTTGATCAAATGGATCCAGAGATTGATCGTCAAATTTCTGAACATGTTGCACGGATGCATAGATATTGCACTGACGATGGAGGTATTTTTGTGTTTTGCAACACAGTGAGATATTTCAGCCTACTCAGTTATTCCATTTGCTTAACTGAAAACAAACATGTAAACTGCAGGAGCAAGGTCTCTTGATAAAACGGGATATGCTGAAGAAGATGGTGACGTTAATGCAGCCATATTTGTTAAATATGATAGAATGCTCCATGGGCAGGACAGAAGGAGAGGCAAGAAAGCCAAACAGGACAGGCTTACTGTCAAATTCCTGAAGAAATATATTCATTATGCGAAGAACCTTATTCAGCCAAGACTCACTGATGAGGTAACCGCAAACGAGATATTGTTATTGTCTATCAGCACAATGCAGCAATAGTATGATGGCTAATACAATGGCTACCATTTTGGAGCATCATGTTCTTGTTACAATTATGTAATCTGACTATGTAGCACGCTCGATGTTGACCATTCAAAAGAAAGAAAAATAATGATGTTCTTGCTGATATACATAAGTGTTCTGTTGATAGCTTCCACCATAGTAAAAGAAATTTCTTCTGCATGTTACATAATAACATGCTTCCTCTTCAGATATATCATTTAAACTTTTGTGCTCCTACAGGCATCTGATCATATCGCAACTTCATATGCTGAGCTCAGGGATGGTAGTGCAAATGCAAAGGTTTGCTCCAAGCATGGCTCCTTGTTTTTGTTTTGATATAATGATGTTATATGTTTGTAATTGTCGTTTCTTGTCCATTTGTTTTAGTCTGGTGGAGGTACTCTTCCAATCACAGCGAGGACACTGGAAACCATAATTCGTCTATCTACTGCTCATGCCAAGATGAAATTGAGACATGAGGTAATCTACTACCTACACCATGGGTTTGTTTAATCAAGTTACCTGTAAGAATTATCTAGATGAACTGAAGTATGTTATCGCTTTAGACATGTAGTTCCCTGAAACATGAAAGAACTAAGTCCTTTCTACTGTTAGTACTATAATTCTGGAATCAGTTTTATCTCATTGTTTTGAAGGATAGCAAATACAGTGTAATCTAATGGAGTTGCCCTTATCTTGCATTGCAGGTATTAAAAACTGATGTTGAAGCTGCACTGCAAGTTCTGAATTTTGCAATATACCACAAGGAGTTAACTGAGATGGAAGAGCGTGAACAGAGAGAAATGGAAATGAAACAGCAAGCTGATCATGATGCAGGTGCAAGTGGTGGTAATGCAGATGGGCATGGAAGGTGAGCATAGTGCCTGTCTCCTTAAAAATGATAATTTCTTTAATTTTTAGATAAATGGAAAAGCATTTTACGCCACCGATTTCTGTATATTTAATGAAAAGCAACGTCTTATTGTAACTCATTCTCGTTCCTTTTACCCGTCAATCAATCTTGCTTGCATTGACTTCATAAAAAATTGTTGCCACATTAACTGACGTGCTGTTTATTGCACTAAAATGCATCCATCTCCATTGACATAAAGGAAATATTAGTAGCATGAAAGTTAAAGCTCAATTTCTTTTAGAAATGAATGGCGTGCTTTGGGAAATTGTTTATCAACATGCAAACATGTAAAAAACATAGAATAACAACTCAACCTTCAAAGCTACAGTATGTTCTTAATCGCACTAAGCTTATTTTCTGCAAATTGAAATGAATGCAGTTTTATACTGTGGATTACAATACATCGTTTTTAGCTAGTTGCTTTAAATATAGTCTCACATGTTTTATCCCCTTTTAACTCCTGCAAGTTCTGGAAACGACCCAATGGATGTGGATGTAGGACATGCATCGAATGATCAGGATGTACCTGCAGAGAGGTCAATATACAACATGGCCTCAACTTTGCATAGTTTGAATCTGTAGCTTTGATTTCTTGTTCTCTCAGCTTACTTTTTTTTTTCCATGTGATTTCACATTCCTGCAGAATTGAAGCATTTGAGGCAATTCTTGGTCAGCATGTGTTGGCGAATCATCTCGATCAAATATCAATTGACGAAATTGAGCAAACAGTTAATAGAGAGGCAGCTGCACCTTACAATAGACGTCAAGTAGAATTCATTTTGGAGGTACAAACAATGACCAGCTATGCTTTCAATATTGTCCCAAAGTTAACCATGATGTGTCACTTTTGGTTCAGCTGTATTGAGTCTCATTTCCTTGTTATTTCAGAGGATGCAAGATGCAAACAGGATAATGATACGAGATGGCATCGTTCGGATAATCTAACTTCAAATCGTCTTGCATTGGGGACAAGCTGATTACTACTTTAGTCATCCTTATCTTTTCATCTCATACCTCTCCAGTTTGGCATGGCAGAATGTCTGCATCTGCACCTGAGGTTGATGTACTTGTGTATCTTAATTTTTAACAGAGATTTATGATGGAAATCTGTGCCGTTGTACTTTCAATTCATGTACTGTAACGTAACATTTCTCCTGATCTGGTGATATGTAGTCCCTGATTTTACATGGTCATCAATGTGTGCTGATACATAGCCCGGTTACTCCGTTGGAATGGCTTCTATTTGATGTAACTGTTTCTTCAGACCACCTGATATTGCAATCTATAAACGCGTTCGGAAGAAGCAAAAAAAAATCGTAAAATGGCATCTACTCTAATAAGGCCGCGTGATTCTCCTTTATCTTTTTTTCTTTTGATTGATGAAATTGTCGTTTTCACATTTGCCATAGGAGGATATCTGAGAAACACCAAGGCAAGTTCTAGGTCGTTACCGGTTAATGATTGTACCTAGTACGGTACCGATCAATCAGCCTCATTCTAAAGTATCCATCAATCCGTGTAGACTGGGGGTGCAAGCAGACGTTCCACAGGTTCACATCAACATCAAACGTACGAGAGAGTTCACATCATATAGCTTTGGCTCGTAGGGTTGGATTATTGGAAGGAGGGAGGGGCTTACTGCGTGGACTTGCAAAACTGAAGTTTGCACCGGTTGGGGTGTCTTGGCGATGGCTGCTCAGGTGGCCAGGGATCGAGCCGCTGCCGCCGGCATCTGATCACGAATCTGCCGGCAAATCCGCGGTCTCTGCGGCTTCCTGGTGAGTAGGTCCAACTCCTCCGTGTTTACCCTTTTTGCTTGCTGGTGCTTCCTCTTCGAGTCTTCCTCCGACGGTCAGACCGAACGGACGGACGGCTGTGACGCCTTCTGGCCTCGCCGGCCGATCATGGCTACGCCGTCGGTCAGTTCGGCTCGCCGCCTGCGCGGCCGCGCCCCGTCTATACATGCTACTGGCTGCAATTCCGTCTTGTGCCCAGGAAAGAGGTGGTTCCTCGTATGAGTTGTACTACGAATTTAGCGTGCCTTCCGGTTCTGATTCGAAGCAGGGTTTCAAAATACGACGATCGCCGCTCGGCTATCGCAGTAATCAGTCTTATCTCGAGCCGGGATGCATTTAGAAACCACTTGATAAATCGATCAATTTTTTGTAAACAAAATTCAAACTAGTAAAATTCATTTTTTTGGGAAAAAAATCGAATTTCACCGGTAGCCGTTCGCTTACCGTGATTATCGGAAACCGATAGGGATCGGTTTTCTGACTTTCGGTCTCATTCTGAAACCCTATTTGAAAGCTGGTCCGTTTTGAGCCCCATGATCAAATGCGTGTATTAGATTCGATTAAACATGACCGGTAAAAAAAAGGAGGATTAAATAGCAAATCCCACACAAAAACGGAGATCGCCTAACTACTAGTAATCGAGGACTAGAGTTTTACAACTTTTAATTAACGTGCCCGAAGTAGAAATGTACAAAGATTTTTACAAGCAAAGGGATGGCGATCACCAAAGCGAGGCAGGGGAAGACGAGCGAGACCGCGCCGGCGGCCACCGTCCACCAACCCCTCGCCCTCGGGAGTCCGTCCAGCTCGAACGTCAGCAGCATCTGCCTCAGGCTCGACAAGACGGCGGCCAGCATCACGAGCATGGCAGCTCTCAGGTACACGTCGTACTTCTTGTGTCCTAGGTACACCGCGTACGTGCCCGCCATGAGCGTGAAGCTCATCGTCGCCACGGCCCTGAACCCCTTGGCCATCCTCTCCCTCGTCCCCGCCGCCGCCTCGTCGCCGTCGACGTCGATGGCGGCGGCTCCTCCTTCGGTCCACGCCATGATGGCTACGTTCAGCGCGACGGCGATGGCCTCCGGGAGGAGGGAGAGCATGAACCACCACTGCAGGAACTCGACGGCGAGGATCGTGGCCATCGAGACCAGCGCGGCGAGCATCGCGCACCTGAGGTGGCCGACGACCGCGACGACGCGCGCCTTGGCGGACGGGAACAGTGTGCTCACGGGCAACGCGGTGGCCGTCATGGAGAGCACGGACACCATCGAGGCGAAGGACGCCACGGCGAGGTCGACCTGCGCCGGCGAGCGGCCACAGCCATCGAGCGAGGGGTACTTCAGGTAGCCCAGGATGAGAGCCCCTTCGATGGCGAACGCCGCCGTGGCACCGAACGTCGCGAGCTCGGCGTTGCTCTTCATCGCCTCCTCGTAGGCCTCATCCTGCGCCACCGCGGCCGCCGTGCCGCCTTGCACCGCCGCATCCCACGGCGGCAGGTCGGAGCCGGCGAGCATGCCGAGCACGAGCACGACGGGGAGCACGAGGATCACGAGCACGGTGTTGTCCCTGTTCATGAGCGCCACGAACATCCCATTCGTCGCCACGAGGAGGACGCTGGTGAGCGAGACGAGCACCGACGACGAGAGGTCGGTGCACCGGTTGCGACGGGCGCCGGGCCGCAGGTGCATCTGGAAGTGCATCAGCACGACGGCGGAGACGAACGTGATGAGCAGCGAGAACCCGCCAGCCTTGAACAGGAGGCTGACGCCGTTGGCGATGTCCTTGTAGCCGGAGACGCCGGCGACGATGGCGGAGCCGGTGATCCCGATGGCCTCCTTGCCGAAGGCGGTGGCTCGCTCGACCTGTGGGTCGTTAGGTTGCTGCTCCCGGCGAGGGGAGCGTGGCGGCGGCGGGAGGAGGTGTACCTGTCTCTGGTCTTCCATGGATGCTCGTTGCCGTATTCGTGACGACACCATTTGGTTTGGTTATATATCACCTCGTAGATAGAAGGTTTCCAACCCCCTGTGATCGCGTTACGAGAAGTTCGGAGAAACAGCCGGGAATAACGAACGAAATGGCAGAAAATGGAGGATTCTGCTGCCCTAGCGATTTTGCAGTGGTGCTGTTCAGACCAGCTGATGTCTGACAGTAATTTCCCTTGCTTTCAGAAGGAAAAAAAGAGCTTGGGAAAGTTTATTCGTACGTCCAAAAGAAAAAAAAAGGCTTGTTATTGGGAAAGTCCGTTCAGACCAGCTTATGCCTGACAGTAATTTCCCTTGCTTTCTCCACTCGTTTTTCATCTCACTTAACAAGTCATCAATTTTTTTTAAAAAAACAATAAAATATATTAATATGTGATATATTACTTCTTCCAACTTATATAAATAGAAACAAAAATAATAAATTTAACTCCGAATAGAACATGTAATTCAAAATCAAATTTATTATTTTTGTTTTTAATTGTTTAGGTTGAATTTAAATTTGTATGTTTGTGGAGTTACATATTACATATTGATTAATCTAACCAATTTTTTTTTAATTTTTAATGACTTTTTAGGCGACATGCATAAAACGAGAGAATGTCCATAAAAATCTATCCCTATTGTTATTTATTACTATATTTATTAAGTATTGTTGTTTATGCTGTTAGTTATTTATGTGCATAGTTGAAAAGCTTATATCTAAAAATGGAGAGAAGTTCTTTTACTACTGTATTCTATATTGGTATGATCCTTTTGAACGTCATATTTATATGATGTTCTAACTCTAGTTTTTAATACAGTTCAGCTGAAGTCAAGTGCCCTTAATCCCTTAGATTGCCAAAGCATTTCTTTTCTCTCAAACACAAAAAAGCTTTGCACGTTAATCTTTAGACGCGAAGAGATAATTTTACAAAACAACCATGAGGCCCCAGCCCTACCAAATTTAGGTAGCAAACTAAACATATCATTACCAATACAAATCCACTAAATTTTAACCTTCTACTCTTAAAACTTATACCAAAATTTGAAAATGCCTTAAACCAAACACCACAAAAATTTAGTATTAAGTGAACAAGCTCTACATCTCCGACCTATCAATCATCTCATCTGGCTCTAGCAATGGTGTGGAGGGAAATTTACAAGAAACCTTCCTTCCTAATGCAACGACGTATAGATCTCCTGCGGGTTATCGAAATTTCAAAGAAACGATGTATATAACTCTTTTAAAACAGGTGAGCTGAAGCAAAATGCCTCTATCATCACAACAAAAGGGTGTCTACTTAGCAGCTGTGGAGTGGACTTACCAACAGACCTCCTGGAGCCACATTATGCATTGAAAAGCCTTGTCTTTGATTCCATTCTGCATTCTAACTGCAGTTTCTATGTTTGTTCTTCGCCTCTTTGGCTGGCAAGGCAGGTCATAAGCGCATCTTGTAACCGTGACCATGACCAGGAAATTCTACTAGTGGAATAAGAAAGAGTGTCACCAACCACTCTGCTGAGAAAAGGCCAACAGGGCATTATTAAACTTCACATTGGTCACCTTTGCTGCTTCCACTGAGATTGCCGCAATGTTGAGCACAATTTCCTAGTTGATAAACTACAAGCCTGTGCAGAGTAATGGCCATGTCACTACATTGGACTATCACTCATCATTTAACAGCTCGGTAGAGTTTCCTGACGGAACATAACAGGCCAACCAGACCAGCAAATTTTTAAAGTGCTCAGAACTGGACAAAATATACAACACTTCTGTATATGCCTTCCAGGGGGAAAAATGGTCAAGAAAGAAACAATGGAAATAATGAAGCTTCTGTATTACTCATTTATGTAAGAACTACAGATAAATTCTCTAATCTATGCCAATGTTAATAAGATAAAACGTGGTTGTGACTTGGCTATGGCTGGTACTACACATGTTGCATTCGATTTTATTGACATTCCAGCTTGGTTTATGATGGAAATGGAGGGAAAAAAACATTCACCGTTAGTCATGTCTTTGCTGTGGTGGAAATGGTGAGTTGGTGACAGAGGTGCATGCTGTGGCATGCTGTGACTGCTGGTGATCACCTTGCCATGTCCAGATAATATCCTTAAGTGATGGCCTAACGTTCTCTTTCATCAGCTTTTGATACTCCAATGTGTCACCATTGGTTTTCTTCAACTCAACTAAGAGAAAAGAAGGAGCAACCTCAAAAACCTCTGCAGCAAGCTCAAGTATACCCTTCCTTCCTTCCTTCGTCGTGGCCAATTTAAGCACTACATTGTTGGTTTTTGTAATTTTGAGCTTCAAGCGTTTGGCCAGTTCCTTCAGCTTCACAAGTACAGTTGCAGTTGGTTTTCTGGATGTAAACCATGCTTCTCTTCGGCCATACCTTTCACCAAATAAACCTGATAGATTGAATCCTGTTGACAGAGAAATGATGTCGAAAGCATTCAAGTTGTGCAGATTTGGTGGTTGTTGATTTCTCTCAGAACCGATGCAGGCTGTTGGGCCAGAAAAAGATGCTTCACTTGTACATTTTTTCTCTCCAGTTTCAGCTTTCAGTGCAGATATGGTGATGGGTTGCCTGTACCAAGCACTTCTCTTTATCCTTGAGATAGACATCCTAGTATTAGGATCAGGATCAAGGATTCCATAAAGGAGCTCCTTCAGCTCAGCCGAAAAATAACGAGGGCATCTGTAATCAGCCTTTGCAATCTTCCTATACATTTCTATGAGATTTCTGTCATGGAAAGGAAGATAATTGGCCACAAGCACAAACAGAATAACTCCACAAGACCACACATCTGCCTTTGAGCCACTGTAGCCTTTCCTACTGAGCACTTCTGGAGCAACATAAGCTGGAGTTCCACAAGCAGTATGGAGAAGACCATCTTGCCTCTTTGACTCAGCTAAGGCACTTAATCCAAAGTCAGAGACCTTAAGGGTTTCATTCTCATCGAGCAGCAAGTTTTCCGGCTTCAAGTCACGATGATAAACACCTCGGCTGTGGCAATAGTCCACTGCAGAGATCAACTGCTGAAAATACCTTCTCGCAGCCTCCTCATTGAGCTTGGCCTTGGCAATCTTGTGGAAAAGCTCACCGCCCTTAGCATACTCCAAAGCAAAGTAAATCTTGCTCTTGGTAGCCATCACCTCAAAGAGCTGCAGAACATTTGGATGCCTCACCAATCTCATTATCGAGATCTCCCTCTTTATCTGTTCCATGAGGCCAACCTTCAAGATCTTCTCCTTATCAATCATCTTTATTGCAACAGACTGACCAGAACTAAGATTACGGGCATAGTAAACCTTTCCGAAGGTTCCTTGTCCTAATTGTCTCCCAATTTCATATCGTTCCATCAACACACTCCTCTCTTCCATAATATCAGCACCACGTCCAAATTCAAAATAGGCCTATCTACAGAGTGCTACTGGCTGGCAAATATCTCTGCATCTTTAGGTCAATCAGTTTCAGTCTTCACTACCCAGATGCTATGCTACCTGTAAAATGAACAAGCCAAGAAGGGTAAATTAGTCCCACGTCTACAATGCAAATGGCTCCATCACAAATAATACATGACCTGGGAACATCAAGATGACATTTTTAAGACAGTACAGCATATTTTGTTGTAGATCGACGGCATCGAATTCCAGAACAGCAGTAAACGAATCTTCTAACATCCGCGCCACTGCATTGGCTTTAAAATCACCAACGATACAATCGAAGGGGAAAATTTTCCCAACCCACACCAACTCCAATCAGATGAAGTGAAGCCAGCAGCAATCCAACAACATAAGCACTCCGAGAACCCAACATTACAATCGCAATCAAGATGACGTTTTTAAGACAGTACAGCATATTTTGTTGTAGATCGACGGCATCGAATTACAGAACAGCAGTAAACGAACCTTCTAACATCCACGCCACTGCATTGGCTTTAAAATCACCAACGATACAATCGAAGGGGCAAATTTTCCCAATCCACACCAACTCCAATCAGATCAAGTGAAGCCAGCAGCAACCCAACAACAGAAACACTTCCGCGAACCCAACATTACAATCGCAATCAAATTAGCCTCACCAAATCAGCTGCCGATAGAGGCAGGCTCGAGCCCCAGACGGATCGACTCCATTCGATTCGATCCGGCCGCGCGGCAAGCGGAGTGCGATTCTCGGCAGCACGCTCGGGACGGATGCCCTCGCGCCCTGTATTACACGGCGCTCACCCTCGGCGCGCCCTGTATTACCTGTCGCCGCCCGTCGGCGTGGAGCGGTCGCCGTGGCGATGTGGGGACGGGCAGGCAGGCGGGGCAGAGGCGTTTTTCTCGGCTTGGCCCCTCCACTTTTGGGCATTTCTGCATCTCGCCATCTCATGTGGGGGGGATCCGATGGGCTCCACTCGGCCCAACCATCCCATATGACAATCTGATCGAACAGGGCCACATAGTGAGGCCTTGTTCTGCTAGGCCCAAAAGCAGCCAGAATCACAAGTCCAACTGACTACCGTCATAGTCACAGGCACACTGTGTGGTTGTGTCACTGTGTTTGGACGTCCTCTCGATCCAAAGTTAAAAAAGGCCACGAACACTGCACAATCACACTGTTGGTGAATGCATAAATCAGGCTATGACTATTCGTCTACAGTATTGATGGTTGGACGGGTCGGCGGCCACCGGGGTTATGTCCATGAACAGGGAGCCACTGTGGGAGCGTGAGATCGCCAGGTTTTACCGCTTCGGGAGAGGTTAACTCGGGCGGTGGTGAGCTGCACTGCAACGCACGCGCTGGCACGCTGCCCCTCCGCAGGCCGACCGTACGTGCGTGTGCACACTTGGGACTGCATCCATGTGTGCGCCCGGTAAAATTCTGCAGCCATGTCTGGTCTCTGGTGTGTGCGCTGCCTGCCGCGCAGCTGCAGCACATGTCGTGGCGCGAGGACTCGTGTCCATGTTTTCGCGCGCACATTCAAATATTACAATCGGATTATACGACGATGAGTCTTGTTACAAATGAGATTATGTAGTACACTTGATCTGCTGCCCCGTGCATGATGCAAGAACTGAAATCAACCAAGTACAGCAGCGGGAGATAACTACAAGTAAAAAAAGGAGAGATGCATGGCAAAGGAACTCGGCCGGTGGTACAATTTTCAGTTTTCCACTAGCAAGCGAGGTAACTACGGACTTTGATTTAAAATATAAACATTTTTAGCACTGAATATGGATATTATAAAAGTTAAATAGAGATTAAAATGAAAATTAAATCTTCATTTTAGGATATTGGTTAAGAAAAAAGTATATACAAATTAAATAAAAAATAATTATGATTGGTTAAGATAAATGGATAGATGGAGAAATAATTTTGTGTTTTAGGATAAGCCCCGGTAGAAATAGCTCCATTCTGCGCTGAGTGAGTAGCCAACAATGATATGCGCAGGGATCACATGAAGGGGCGCCTGGGGCAGCAGCTTTCCTCATCTTCTCTGCGCCACGCCTCGTGGTAGGTCCAACCAAAAGCCATTGCGACAGTAGCCCACTGCCACGGTTTGACAGATTACGCCGGCCGCGCCCCGGCCCCCGGCCCCCGGCCCCCTGCCAGCCGCCGTGCCACGGCGTGGTAGGCCAGGCCACCGCGCCACCATCCGTCACGCGCGCCGGTACCGCCCATGCAGTCATGCTCCCACGCGCGCGCGAGGGAGAGACATGGCGCGCGGCCGCATGCCGCACCGGACGCGCTCGCGCGACGATGCCGCGGCAGACGACGGTGCACCAACCTGCTGTCACGCTCGGCGGGCGCGCGGGCGCGGCGCCATCTCGGTGTCTCGTGCGGTTGGGTTGATCGAGATGGCACACGCGACGTAGAGCGGTAGAGGGCGGCGGCGTCACGGCATGTAGAGGCGGTGGCGGCACTTGCAGCGCCAGGCCTCGGGGTAGTACTCGGTGGTGACGAGGACGCCGGTGGGGACGGGCACGTGCACGGGGGAGCACGGGCTGCAGCTGCCGCACTTGGACGTGCACCGCGGCGGGTGCGACCCTGGCCCTCCCGACAGCAGGCGACGCCCGACGTGGTGGTGACCACCCTCCTCCTGCATGCGCACATGCGTACACCAGCTAAGTAACCAGCTATTCGTCGGTACTCCCTACGTGCGGGGCTACGGGCCGGCGGCGACGTATGTATATATGGCCGCCGGGCCACCGCCGCCGTCGTGAGCGGCCGGGAGTCGCCACCGCGTTCGTGTTGATGGTTGTGGACCAGCGACGACGCCCTTGTGCAGGTACCATTAAGATCTTTGCATGCGCATCTAGATGAATACATGAGGGATCTCTTTGCGACTTGCTGTCGTGTGATTTGACTCGTCATCAGCATGTAGTGTATCAGCTAGGAGTATTCAGCTTCTGGCCCCAAACAACTAGCGAAGCACAGTGCAAGATGCCTAGCCTGTGAGGATACGTACTGACATGGTGGTTTTCTACATGGGAGAAGGGAACTCTAAGCTAGGGGAGATGCAGAGCAGAACTCACCAGAAGGTCACCGGAATGGGCTCCTGCTCCTTCCAGCCTCCCGAAATGATCTGTTCAGCGAGAGGAAACTGAAACGAGTTAACGCCTCCGAGCATCAAAACTTGCTAAAAAACATAGAGTTCTGTGCAGCAGCACAAGCATCAACATATCCCTAGCGGTTCTCCTCTCAGATCTGCAAATCAGTAGATTCTGCAGCCAAAGGAGGTACACTAGACACCAAAGAACTCACTTTCTAGTACAGAATCTTTGCACACAAAGAGCAAGAGCTGCAAGAATCAGCTCAAGTGCTAGCAACAGCTTACTGCATGCTTACCGGAGGAACGGCGCACGTCGTCCAAGCCGCCGCCGCCGCACGCAGCGAAGCAGCCGGAGCGATAGCACAGCTGCAGGGAGGTCACCGCAACCGCCGCGAGGCACGCGACGGCGAGCTTGGATCCGCCGCTCCACCTCCTCGGCCGGCTCGACCCCATGCCGCAGGTTGAAATCGCCAGCTACAAACGCTAGCTCTCCCCCCTAACCTAGTTAGCTTGCCTCCCTTTGGAGTGGTAGCTAGCAAGCTAGTGGCTGAGGAAGGAAGAGATTAGCAAAATGGAAGGGGAAGCGGCCGCCGGATGGCTGGCCGGTTTGCAGGCGCGGGGAGGAAGAAGACACGGAGACGAGGGGGATGTACGTGCGCGCGTGTGGGTGCGTGTGCTGCCTTCGTCTTGCTCTCGGCGACTGTAGCAGCGTCACAACTGGGAGTACTGCAGCTCCCCCCTGAGCTAATATACACACTCCAGTAAGTAGCGGTGAAATTTAATATCGGCGAGCACAAAGTACGGCGTAGGGTAGCTGCGTTTCGGTCGTTCACTGGAGTACCCTCTCATCTCGATCTCTCTCCGTGTTTGTTTTGTTCTAGAAACAGGGAGGGAGATAGCGCGTGCTCGAGTACGTCGTACGTGCCGGGCCTGTACGGCTTATTTTGGGTAGGGCCTGTTCAGCTTGTTACTAAAATTAACCTTAAGTTTGGCATTACTAAATTTTAGCACATTTTTGCGTTACCAATTTTTAGCAATATTGTATATGTTTGGTAGTGTTTTTATGAGAAGGAATTTTCGTCAATGGTAGAACTGAACAGCCCCGTAATCTTGATTTAAGCGGCATATCACAACGTTAGGGAGGCCAGGTTTTTCACGTGATTGACATATGAATCAGATCGTTTCCTGATGAATCAGGATGGTGCCGGCGATAAATTATAGTATTTGGCATGGTGAGATAAAAATCCGCAGGATAGTAAATCGTTGTGTTTCTCATAAGGTCCAATGATTGCATACAACACTGACATGCATTGGCTATATATTTGGTTGGAATTGTCAGATGACTATAGCTTAAAAATTAATTACCAAGTTGAATGCACCTACTAGTTCACCTGAAAGCACATGTGAGTAAAATTAACAATTATTCTGTATAGAGAACTATCTATGCAAAAAAAAAGTGCAGGTCATCCATAGACAATTCAAAAGATAAACTTAATAAATTCTGGACTGTAAGTGAAATACAAATAGAAAGAAAGACATTTTCTTTGTTCCCTTTATTTTCCACGTCTGTTTGCTTCTCTAAAAATTCTAGGTTGAGCTTAGTGCCACGGCTAACTTCTCCTACGTATCTAAGATCCTATTTAGTTTTTCACATCCTAGTTTGTCATTGCCATAATCCACATCATGGGCTATGCGTTCCCTTGACACTCTATCGTTTTAGATTGGTGCCGCCACCATCCTTATTGTCATTAGCCAAACCCAATCAAGTCAAAGCTTCTGATTTGGCGCTACCTAATACGTTGGTACCATTGTACACATTAGGGCATAGTTTGTCAGCTTGCAGTATTCTTAACTCCTATTTCACCACCGCACAATACTCCACCCTTTAAGTTTATGGCCAATCCATCCTTTTCACCTCTTTGGTTCAACCTCATCCTCATTCACCAAATAGTTATCTAGACTTAATATCGTTAGAGTTACCATCTTCATAATAATTCACCTCAAAACTTGCTACCGCCCTAATGCTCTACCTCCCTACTATAGCATGTTCATCATTATACTCTACATTCTAATCAGTTCATTATCACTGAAAATACTCCTCAATCCTTTTGATCACAGCTACATCGCCATCCTCATTGTCGTCACAAAACTCATGTCATGGAGGCATCCAGATCTAGTGCTACATGACCTATCATCACGGAGATTAATTTTCCTTAGCCTCGTCTCTCTGAGTGAGTGAGTGTAGTCCTGGTTAGAGTCACCACTCTTAAAGCACATGGTGGCTAGACCACTCGCATACAACATAAGGCGTCTTATCTCTCTGTACTTAGTCAGCCTTTTATGGTTGTCTATCCATGAAGATACAATCTCTTTCCTAATTATCATTGCTCTAGTCAGTTGATGTGCGTACAAAGAGAGGAACATCATGATGAAAAACGAGAGCACATGGTTAATTAAGTATTAGCTTAAAAATTAAAGATTGATTAATAAATTTTTAAAAGTGATTTTATAGATTTTTTTAATAAAAAATATATCGTTTAGTGTTCGAAAAGTGTACGCGCGAAAAAGATTAGAAAGAGATGGAATCGGTAACATAGCCCTAGCTTGTACACACCCCTCAACACACTAACACACTATCTTCTTTTTTTTCGTGCCCTTGTTACTTTTGCCTCCGTGGGTTAACAAGGACCGAAGGACGGCATGAGCCAAGGACAACGTAGTTGCATGTGTGCACACGAACACTGTGGTACCTATCGGACTTACGCGATGGTCATTTCAGTGGTCCACGCACAAACACGAGACGAGCATTCGACAGGGGCCAAAGGTAAGGTCTTGTCTTCATTTCTGTGGCCAAGTGATTCTGCATCAGTTCACCTGTCCACTGGTCCATTTCTTAATCACCAGTAATTAATTCCACGAGCCATGCAATATTGTTTTTGTTTTTGTGGCATGGTCGCGTTTGCGCTAGCCGAGTTCCACGCTTAATCACCAGTGGAGAAACGAGCTATGGATCAAGTACTCTCTAGGTTTTCTCTCTCTTTTGGTGTCATGTGCTAATGCATGCTAGTCAAAGTGGCTCGTTCAATAGTGGAATCTTGTTCCCGCTATCGTGGGTCTCCGACACGCAGATCTGGTGCAGACAGCCATAGATTTCGGACCATGTTTTGACGCAGCATTTGCCAATGTCAAGAACCCTTTTAAGGGCTTTACCTACTGATCGATACGTGTGCTATCTGTTCAGGTCACGGCGTTACGCAGCACTTTCACAGTCGAGAACGTTTTCCGATTTGACTTAAAGCGTTGCATTGTCTGTGTAAATCTTTGGTAAGTTTGGATGCAGAAACGAAGGAGTAACTTAAAGGCGGCAGATGCTACATCACGTCTTGCTGAAACGAATTTGCAAGCTTGTGCTCTTTTGCGAGATTTCTTCGGTGAGCCACCCTAAGCAAACACATGTTGGAGTATATAGTAAACATACTAGTACTCCAACCTAGCGTAGCATGCACTGCAGCGCAGCATGCAGGGGCAACAACTATAGCTAGGTGAGCTCTGCATCCATCACATCAAGTGACCTGTCACCTACCATTTCATCAGCTAACTGGTCGTGGCTCCATTTTTCGGACCGACCATAAGGATCTGGGCCTGACCAACCCCATGGAGTCATCAGCAGCATGCAATGGCAGCTACTACTACCTGATCAATGCCCAAATAATTAATTGGCCAGCTCCAGGATGATCAGGAGGAAGAAGACGACGAAGACCTGAAACAAACCAAAAGCTCAAAACCCTTCGATGTGAAATGGAAGCGAGGCTGGCCGGCCGGCTACGTACGCAGTAACGAACGATTGGGCAGCAGCTGCAGGTTCGTCAGTCTCTCAGCCTCTCGCCGTACGTCTCAGGCATCCCGATGCAGTCGCTGACCCGTCCCCTCACCGGGCATGCCCTGCAGCACGGAGCTTCTTCTCCGTAAAACCACTCCATCTTTGAATTGAACTCCCATTGCAGAGACGATGCCTCGCCTGCATGCATGCCGGTGACTAGACTACTTGCGTGACTGCGTCGATCGAGCCGCGCGCCCGCGTCGCCGTCGATCTGATAGATGCAGCAGCAGAAACGGTAGACTAGTGCGTGTAGCTGGAATTAGCTCTTGCCTTCTTGGCGCATTGGTCGGCTCGGGCATCTCGGCATCTCTGAAACTCTCTCAACTCTGACACATGCATCGACGTGTTCCTGCGCCATGCATGCATGAGCAACGCATTTGATCCGCCCGGCCGCGCGGATCGATCGATCGTGCCGTCTCGCACGAGCAGTAAAATTCCGGTTAGTAACAGCGCGAATTGAAGGCGAGGTTGGGTCACATCAGCTGCCTGCGGCGTACTCGATCGGGATCATGTCCGTTTCAGAGAGGAGAGATTTGGAAACGGAAAGGGCTCAAAGGTATCTCTGCCTCCTGCTATAGCTACCACTCTATCGTCCATCTATCCGGTCTCTTTCCAGCTGCTCGATCGATCGATCGATCGATTTTTGGTCTGGGTTCATTGCGTGGTCAGGTCATGTGCTTCAACAGTGGCACATGTTGCTGTTCTCTGCTCCCGTATGCGTGTTGTGGGAGCGACACACTGTACGCGTTGTTCGTGCCACTGCTGTTTGCTATTACTTGACTAGTGCTGCTACTACTCCGGCGCGCTTGCTCTCTATATTTGTGTGTGTATACTGCAGAGTACAAACTCACTAGGATAGGAGTTAGGACCAATGGAGTTGCAAGAGTTGCGAGAGTAAAGATCATAACCATCGTATTATTGGCACTAATTGAGTAAAGATCATAACCATCCTATTATTGGCACGTTGAGTTTTCGCTTTCACTATGCTGGGCCTACGTCGTGTCCTCCGTTTGAATGGCCAATCAATCGAGAGATCCATCTAGGCCAGCTAGCATTAGTTGTGTGCCTATGACGTCGTGTTGGCCCACATGCCGGGCACGTACGGAAGCGCGCGGCTGATTGAACTCCGTTGTGTCCACCTCTAGCATTAATTGTTGTCCTGATAGTCCACGAAATTCTTGTTGCTGTCCTTATGTCACACTGCTCACAATCCAACAGTGCACCACTATATATAACTAGACCATAATAAGAAGAGTCACACTGAAGCAACGATGGAGATTGACACAATGCACCACTATATAAAACTAGACCATAAGAAGAGTCACACGGAAGCAACGACGAAGAGGATGGACACCAGGGGCAGGCCCGGTTAAATTCAAGAGTATTCAGATTAATATCCATGAATTTTGATATAAAAAAATAAGTATATGTAGTATGTATTTTATATGTGTATGATAAAAAAGGAAACGTGACATTATGTAGCTCAAGATGAAAAACACATCATTTTAGATCTGACTTCCTCCTCCCATCTCATGGTCCATTTGCATGGCACAAGTCTGATGGACACATTGGTCCAATTCGCCAATTCCCCAAGACCTCTAGCCCCATCCAGCAAGCAAATGAACCCTAGACACACATACACGAGTGACGCATAGGAGGTTGAGAGCATGGGCATGCAGTGGCAGCGGGTGATGGCGTGGGTGCATGGTGGCACAAGTGTGGCGTATTCACCTCTGCAGCAGCATGGCTCCCCATCTTCGCCTACTTCTCAGGCGGTAGCACAGCGTGGGCGGCAACATGGCAAGGGCAGCGGCAGTGTGGACACGCAAGCAGCCATACGCGACAAGTTCACCTCCCCAACGATGCGAGTGGCTGGCTCCCCACCACCTCTCATGGCCTACAACAGGGTATGATGATTTGACGATGATGCCCTAACCTCTAGCTTTGGGCTCTGACACTGCGATGCATTTCTTCTCTTCTTAGATTTGTTTTTGACATCTTGTGCTATTGAGTAGCTAGCCAGCTGCATGTTTTTCTCATCCATGTATATCTCGAATAGAACTATAGAAGGGATTTAAGCTGTACCCTGTTACTGTTAGCATATTAGGCACTTAGGTGGTTAGGCTGGCTTGCAACTGGTCTGGAATTCAGACAATTGTTGAAATTTTAGGTGTAAAACATAAAGAGGAAGAATTATCCTACTCTTGGTTTGAAGGCTTTTACGGAAAGAGCTACTACAAATAAGATAACTCAACATTGAAAAATGTCCTCTAAATTGTAATATTTCTTATCATTTTACCATTTTATATCCTTTGTATGTTTCATAGGTTGTCAATTTAATATATTAAACAATTAATACTTCATGTGTTAAATAATTTCAAGTTATGGTCAATTCTACGAATATATGAACTTCCACCCAATTCTACATTATATTTGCTATATACTTTATAATTAGTACTATACAATATTATACACCAATTATTAGTCTTTAGTCTTTTGACTATAATGCTTTTACCCATACACATTTTGAATACCCAATATATAAATCCTAGCCCGCCCCTGATGGACACAATGGTTACCTAAGCGAGGTTGAGAGGACGAGAGGTAAGGTGCATGAAGGAAGCCATAAAAGAATCATTTGTAAGAGTATGGAGACATTGTTTAATGGACTATCTGAAAAATTATTGCAATTTTTTAGGTGCAAACCTTTAAAATATAACTATAGTATAATTGTAATTACACTCTAACTATATTAATTGTAACTTCTATATAATTTACACATAAGTATTAAAAAATGCTACAACTTCTATATAACTTGTGCATAGACTATATAGAAGTTAAAACCTACTCCACTTACCATGTAATTATGCTACAAACTAGGACGGAAGCCCGTGCATATAATGTTCCATAAGATTTATTACCGTAAATATGTTAACATTTAATTTTAGGTGATTTTAAAGTTATGATATTTTCTAAAAAATATTTGGGATTGCTTTGAGCATTTGTTAATTATTTTGTTGAAAGGGCCAAACTTAAATTAATCAGTGCCTTCCTTGTCTGGGAGGTCCTTGATGAAGAAGAAAGTCTTGTCTATCGGGTTGTTGATGGTCCAATCGACAACGTTTGAGATTCTACCAAAATAGGCCGATGATCAGATCTAAAGTTTACAATGAATAAAAAGGGTTTATAATGAATTAAAAGGATGGATAGGAAACATGCTCGCATGTCTAACCACTAATTTCAATGACAAATTAAGATTTGATTTTTTAAAATTTATCATTCTAAGAACTTTTATAACTTTCTCGAAATTAGAGGCTTTGACAACCAGATGTTTATTATGTGATGATATAATCTATACTATCGTTTTTGGTAATTTTTCTATGACAGTTGGGGTGGCACACAAAGGGTGAGGATATGACCAAAAATAATGGAGGGAATATTGCTAGAGTTTTTTTTTCAACATTGTAGATATAATTTAACCATGTTTTGTGAAGTGATATATGATGATATAATGTGCATTGTCAATTTTATTTGAATTTGTTTTAGGCAGTTTGGATGACATGCAGGTCTGGATAGGACAAAAACATTTTTACAAGTTAGAACATAGCTAATATTAGTCTTTAATTATTAATTTAATCTTAATGAATTCAATAATGCATAGGGATAAAAAATTACCAAATGATTTAAAAGTTATGATTATTTTTCTTGTGTGATGATAATTCTAGCTTGACTAAGTAGCTAAATAAAAGAAAGAGAGAAGGGGAGGGGAGAGGAGGGGGGATCGCGGTGTGCATATGCAATGCACTCTGTTGCGTGTGGGAGGAGAGGAGAGGAGAGGAGAGGAGGGATCTAGATTTTTTTACATGAGGGGATATAATATAGTTAAATCTAACTGCCAATTTTAGATAAATCTAATTGTTTAAAGTATTGAGCGTGTAAATTAATCTAATGTCCTAAATAATGGGTCTACAGGTTTAGGAGAAAATAGATGTCCAGATGTTTTGTTTTCTTTAAAAAAGAATTTTTAGGATTTTATCTAAGTAGAGTGATAAGTGATGGCTCAAGAGCGTTTATAGTATGTTTAATAAAGATTATGAGAGTACCATATGACGACTTAGGGGCATTTGTAGGAGTGGCATGTGGGGTCTCGGACTTTAATAGACTTTTAGTATGTAATATAATATTATTTAAAAATAATATTCTAATTAAAAAATTGAAAGCATTTGAGTGCATATAATCTAATTAAATATTGACATTGCAGTATCAAGTTTGAATTTTGCAAACTTGGAACATCAATTTTGAATTTATATTTGGGTTGAAGATAAATATGGTGTTAAATATTTGAAATTAAGTGTAAATTTAAATACGAAAATAAAATGGCAAGCACGGGATCATGCATTTTTTTTACTTATTTTGCTGGCACAGATACTTGATATAGCTGGTAGAAAAATATATTTCTTTTCTTTTCTATGATCTACTACCTCTAATGAGGTGACATGAATGACATCCACCGGATTAACATGAAATATATAAGCTAATTTAGTGTGTGCTGAAAACGTCCATATACGATATGTTTCTTCTAATGGTAGGGTTTTTATTTAATAATATATAATCAGTCCCATCTTTCAAAAATAAAAGCCTGAAAAATCAGTTGTTTAAATAAGCATTATCGTAGCCATCACTATTTCATCTTTTACACCCTCTGGGGTTCCTCGGTCCCATAATTTCTGCTACCCTATGTGGCTCATATCTCATTACCAAGCCCATCGCCTGCCTCTCTTTCTCTCCTACCTACTCATTGTCGCCGACACGCTCACCAAGATGGAACTCCTCAACTCTGACCTCAAACACATTTTGCTTACTGCCTGGGTCATCATCAGTGTCAATTTTTGTTTCCTCTGCGCCCTTCTCGTCACCGATGCCAGATTGCTAACTTTTGCGGCATATAACTCATCAAACCCCTCAAACAGATATTTGTAGGATGATTTTGGGATGATAATAATTCATTGGCTTCAGAGAGGAAAACTATATTCGCAATACGGGATTGGGAGAGATTGATCTGTAAGGTTTTTTATGTAGTTAACTAATTTCAAAATTAGAAACATGGATTTTAATTTACTTTGATATTATGATTATTGGAAGATATCAATATCCCATGTGGTCCTATTTCATAAATGTTAAATATCTCATGTGGTCCTATTTCATAAATGTTAATTAGAAAAATTACTTTTATGTAGCATTTAATTGTGTCACGGATTTATTCTTTCAAAATAATCATAAAACCCTGACACATCTTTATCAATCTTAACAGCTAGAGAGAAAAAAAGGGGAGAGACATAGGAGGGGAGAGAAAAGCGAGCAGACATGGGCAAGGTGGCCGTGCACTGCACACACGTTCGAGAGTAGATTGGAGTGGCTATGTTTTTTAGTTATCCAAGGGCCTAATATATTGGGTTTATCATTTTAATTTAAAATCGATGGACCGATATTTTACTTTTTTTCTCATAATTTTAAAGATTTTTCTCTAATATACTATAGTGTCATGCTATGCGTTAGCGGGAGTATGACCGATGTTTATTAAGTTCTTAGTATATAATAATAGATAGATATATATGCTATAGATACATTTGAAAATTTTCCATATAAAAAACTTGTGATATTTTTTAGCATGGACCGATATTTTACTTTTTTCTCATAATTTTAAAGATTTTTCTCTGATATACTATAGTGTCATGCTATGCGTTAGCGGGAGTATGACCGTTTATAAGATGTTTATTAAGTTAGATAGATATATATGCTATAGATACATTTGAAAATTTTCCATATAAAAAACTTGTGATATTTTTTAGCAATTCTGTTGTTTAATATCATCCCCCCTCTCTCTCAAGTGAAGTAGATTGCTTACATTCTACTTCATTTTCAGCCTCTCTGTAAGCATATCAATCGAGCGAAAACACAGGCATGAATCTAGCAAGCATGAACAGTGCACGCACTATACATGGCCCATCAGTTAAGAAGCTACCAAGTGCTACGAAAGAGGTATGTGGTGGCCTCATGTGAGATTGTGTACGTAGCATTGGCGACGTATGTTGAAGCAGACAGATTTTCCCAAATGGGGCCAGGCCATGGGGTCTTGGCCGCTCTAATTCAATCACCTTTTTCTGCATTTTGTTGAACTGTGCGCTTGTGATCTGAAGTCTACTCAAGCATGGGTGGTATCTCCGTCCATGGCCCCACTCGCAATCAGTTGATTTGCGAAACATGTTCTATGGCTGTGGCTAGCTTCAGTCCAACTGCTGCAAGGGTACTGACACTAGTGAGTACTGACCGTTCTTCTAGTTTTTTGGGTATATATTCCCAGCAGAAAGTACGAATGCAATTAGGAGATACAGCTCGCTGTAGCTAACCAATCACTCATATGACTAAAATATCTAATTAAATCTAGCAATGTAGACATATACTACATGATTAATTAAAGCTTTGTGTTTGAGCGTGTGGTAGCTATAGCCTATAGGAGGCGTTCCCAATTCGTGTCCATAGAGCGTGAAGGCCCATGCATAGTGCCTGGGGCGTGCGCACCTGACCTGACTGCCCGAGCGGCTCGCTAGCCCGCATATTTGGCCTGGCCCATCTAACCGGCTCGCTCTCCTCAGAGATGGGCTGACCAGGCCGCACAGACTTTGGGCCAAGCCAGAGAGTCAGGCCGGGCTGGGCCAAGACTGGTGGGTATTGGGCTATTGGCTATTGCTCCGGTGTACGTATGCTCACCAAGCATGCTGAAAATGAAGGGGGAAAGGGGTTGGGCAATACGTTTAAGATATCCGGATTGATTCTCATATCCTAATTAAGTCGTCTGATTTGTTCAAGCATCATATAAAATGAGTGATTTATGTTCATCCACGATGCAAAGTTGTACTACCACTGGTACATCTTGCTCCTCCAACAACATGCATTCTGCATACTGCTGTCTGCTGATATGCATCAAGTTTTTTTTTTTTTCACCCCCTGAACATCTCCCCATTTCCCGATCTAGGTTTTGAACTTTCTATCCAAACCAGGCAAGAACACCGGCACACCACCCCAAAATTCCGACCCCAAAACCACGGGCGAGAAATGATGATCCGTGGAAGGAGCAGCTCGATCGGGGAGCACGCCATTGATTGGCCGTGTGCCCACGTCGCGGGCTCTGAAACTGAAATCCAGCAAAGCGATCATATCGCCCGCGTCAGGCGGCCACGATTCGGCGCAGAAATCTACGTGCCCACCACGGCAGCCAGAGCCAGCCGGCACTGAATTGTTGGGGCTCCGCTGCGCGCCGTTCACCCACACATCTGGTCGCATCTGCGCCCAGCCTGACAACTCGCTGCAAGTATTACTACCAGTAGTACTAGATTGCTCATCAGATGGCTGGTTCCAATTCAAGTGTTCAAAAGCCGCCCGTTGCCGCAGCCTGGATGACCGATTCCCTTCTGTTGTAGTACCACTATTCCATGGGAGCACGGGGAAGGTTTGGCTGCGCATCTGGAATAGAGGTGGATTGCACGTTACAGGATTAGGTGCGCTCTGCATGCATGTTCCCAGATGTTGGGATCGATATTTTATTTCTTGTTTGGTTACGGAAGCACATCTCACTCGCCGGTTCTGCTTTGTAACTTGGGATCAGGTTTAAACTAATGGTGCTAAAATCAACAGGCTGAAAAGCACATGTGCTGTTGAAATTAAGGAACAGCTGCAGGTAAACGAAATAATGGAGAGGAGAAAACGAAAACTTGAGAACAGAAATAGCATAACCTGTAATTTCGTTCGAGGTATAATGTGTTTCACCACATATTTGTCACTGGGTGCACTGTGCTTCTACCACCACATTCATCAGATTGAATAGTTGAGGATGTCAAATGGTCTCGTAGTTAAAAGAAGTAAATTGTACTTTCATAACAGTCAAGAGGTAAAACAGACTTAACTGTTAATATAATTATGTAAGCTCTTTCCATCGGTCTGCTTCGGAGTGTTTTTCGTAGTCTGCTTCTAGAAGTTTACTGGCATATTGGTAGCAGTAGTACTTTATTATGGACTATGGACTGTCGATTGCATCCAAGTGCTTGAGAGAGATTACTTTGATCCATTATTTCCCGTTTAATATTGATACTTTCTCTTACAAATGTATGCTCTCTCCGTACCAGAAAAAACCAACTGCTATGTTTAAATTAGAAGTTGGTTTTTTTTGGAAAAGAAGATATAAATACTAGTGATTGACAGATGAAATTTAAACTCTACAGTACCATTCAGCCCTGTTTATACATCATTCTGCATATATACTGCAAAAGATGACCAAAATTATGGAAGTGGGATGGTACGGATGATACTTTAATTTTTATAGATTATAATTTAGAGTGATCTAAGAATATAAAGCTTTTGCTCTGTGCTTTTGAGCAGTTGTCTAGACTAAAAATTAATTTTTATATAAATAAACTCTTCTGTTTTGGTCAAGCCGAGGATTTTGAATACCAGTATTCACAGTTATTTGGTTGCCAGCATGGATTCTACCCTTTTAGATACCTTGGTATTCCAATGCACTATATAAGTAATAAAGATTGAAAGTGCATTGAGCAGTTGATAGAGAAAAGCTAAATAGTAGCTGGAAAGGTAAACATATGTCGATTGGTGGCAAACTGGTTTTGATTAATTAATGTTAACAAGTTTAGCATGTTTATGATTTTTTTTAGATTTCTAAAGGAATTCTTGAAAATTTTGATTTTCATAGATTAAGATTTTTTCTGGCAAAATGATAATCATAGACAGAAATATAGATTAATTAAATGGAGTATCATTTATTAACCAAGGAGCAAGGTGGTTTGGGAGTGTTGAATATTGACATCCAAAACCAGTATCTCTTGAGTAAGCCGTTGTTTAAGGATTCGAGTTTTTACTATAGGTCGCTTTATTGTCAATGATGGGAAGCAAACTAGATTTTGAAAGATAAATGGTATACACATCTCTATATAACATTGTATGTTGGAAAGGTGCTACAATTGCAACGGTCATGAATACAATCCCCTTTAATGTTATCTTTTAAAGAGCATTGGTTAGGCACAATTTACTCTTATGGCATAGCTTGGTTGTTAAAATTGTGCACATCCATCCGAATGCTTCCAAAGATCCAATCTAATGGAATTTGCATTAGAATAGCCAATTTTCACTACGTGTATACTACGATGGACATGTAGAAAAGAATAAGAGGACAATATAGCTACACGAAACTGGATTGGGAGTAAAAAGTGCAGTTTTTATATACATAATGAAACTATCCATTATCTTCTTTTACCGTTATTTTGCTAGATTTCTTTAGAGAGCTGTATATATAACTTTTGGTTTAATACAACCAAATAGTATTTCATATATGTTTGTAACATGGCTTGTTGGAGTCTATGCCAAATCTAAAAATCAAATAATTGTTGGGACATCTGTAAGATGCTAGACCCTCTAACTTAGTAAAAATGATATTGTTTTTACAAAGCTTAAATTAAATCTCATATGCATGTATTATTCAGTGTTACATATTTGCTTTTATCATTGGACGTTGTTATAAAGCAGAGACGATGGTGATGTAAATTTTTATCAACTATGGACGGAAGTTTATTAATAGTCTAATTTTCTGAATAAACGTTGCATGTGTCGTTGTTATCTTGTTGATTTTAAGTTTTATTGATAGCCTTAAATGATTAATAATTTATTATTACTTTTATTAAAGTAATGACCGAGATTCTCATTACCATTTTTTAAAAAAGTTGGCTCCTATCAAGCCAAGAAATTGAAGAACGATTCCCCGAAGACGTTAAACCTCACGGTCCCTCGACCGACGGACCACGTGCCACTCGTAAGGGGCGCGTGGTGGCCCCACTAATTACCAGCCGGGCCGGTGGTGAGAGGTTGACCGCTGCAACCGTGCTTCCGCCACGTGGCCGGTGGCCGCCCATTCGCGAGATCGTGCGTGTGGTTTCTGATAGAGTCGAGCGTTGGTCCGGCTAGCTGCCAACTAGGCGTATAGGATTCTCAATTGGATCAGGGCGGCTGGTAAGTAGACTTTTTGAAACCGCACGTGCGTGCTCGATCTCTTCATCTGTCGACCGGCTATCGCGCGTGTTCCGTGGCTTGCGAAAGCTTGTCAAACTGGGATCCTTCTCATGGCCCGGATCCGTGAAAAGTTTGACCGCTACGTGGCTGCTGCTCGTGCGATCCGAGCCTGGCCGCTTGCTTGTTGTCGCCTTTGTCTGACGTGACACGAGATTGTTCATGCCTCCACGGCTTGCCGTAGCGCGTGCTGCTCTGTCGCATTCGGCGACGGCAGCTGTTAATTTTAGCCATCGGCGGCGGCGGCCATATTTTGTTCCTTTCGGTTTGCTACTTCTAGCTGTACTATGTTGCTTGGTTAGTACAGCGACTGGTACTGTAAATTCGCCAGTTCTTCTACTGCTTTACACCTTAATTTATGCTTGTTTGTTTCCGACCCTACTTTCAGTTTTGTGGGATTCCTTGTCTATCTGTTTGGATCAACGTGACATTTGATTTGAATCTAACTAGCTGCTGGTAAGTAGCTAGGAGTGGTGCATGCCTGCATGACAAATCACAAAATGTAACCTGGCTGCATTCATACAAACTAGTGTAACAGTAGATAAAGTTTGCATTGATAACCACACGCATTAAGCAATTCATCACAAAATGGAGGTCTTAGACCTTAAGCGAGGAGGTCCTTTTACAGTCTGTTCACCAGCTGAAAAGAAATGGTCGTGACTCTGCAGCCTGCACACACATGCAGATTGGCACAGAGGAAGACTTCCAACCCTTAACCCGGCCTGCAGAAGAAAGCTTGGAAGAGATCCGATCAAAACCGACCCAGCCGGCTAGCCAGCCCCAAGCTGAGTCATCAAACGCACCCACCAAAACACACCCATCCCAGCCATCCATCGACCATGATCCAGCGGTCAGAATCTGACGAAATTTTCTTCAGTCTGTCACACCCAAAAAATAATAAGGAGAACTCAATAAAATAAGCACATGATGGGTAGCCATCACATCAATGTAAACAACAGTCAGGAGGATTCCATCCAGGTTCCAACCCCTTCCCAGCTCTCGAACAAACTCAACGCGCCAAATATCTCTCTCACTCGTATATATACTCCTTCACGCCTTCGTCTCCGCATCCATACAATTTTCAGATTTCCATTCCATTTCTTTCGGTTACAGCAAAGTTAGTAACAATGGCCAACGCGATGAACGCGGCTGCCGCGTCGCCGCCGTCTTCTTCTTCTTCTTCATATTCGTCGTCGGCGTCCGACGGGGAGATCCTCCGGTCGCTGCACCGCCTGGCGATGGACCTGTCTGCGGCGGAGGCGCCGGCTCCGTTCTTGGAGACGGTGTTCGCGGTCGTGTCCAGGCGGGCGAAGCTTCTCGCCGCGGTGTTCGACGACCTGCTCCGGTGCGGGAGGTTGCCGCGGTCGGCGTCGCTGTGCCTGCGCGAGGTGCTGCTTGTGCTGCAGCGGTTCAAGGCCGTGGTGGCCGACTGCTCGTCGCGCAGCCGGATGCGCCTGCTGCTGCAGGCGGACGAGGTGGCGGCGCGGGTGCGGGAGCTGCAGCATGACCTGGCCACGCTGCTCGATCTTCTCCCCGTGCCCGAGCTCGGGCTCGCCGACGACGTGGTGGACCTCCTCGCGCTCGCGTCCCGCCAGTGCCGGCGGGGCCCGCCGGCGGATGCCGCGGAGCTCGAGCTGAAGACCGGGGTGCTGGCGCTGATCCAGGAAGTGGAGAGGGAGATCGTGCCAGAGAGGGAGAGGCTGGAGGGCATTCTCGAGGAGGTGGGCATCAACGACCCGGCGTGCTGCAGAGACGAGATCGATACCTTGGAGCGGGAGATCGGCGACCGCGTGGCGGAGAGGTGGACATCGGCCATGATTGCCCTCGTCGGGCTCCTCCGGTACGCTAAGTGCGTCCTCTTCACCGCGGCCACGCCGCGGCCGATGGACTCCAAGGTGGATGTTGACGACGATGACGACGACGCCGAGCCTCCTTCGCCGCCGCCGGACTTCCGTTGTCCCATCTCTCTTGATCTCATGCGCGACCCGGTTGTGTCGGCGAGCGGCCAGACGTACGACCGGGAGTCCATCACCCGGTGGTTCGGCTCCAGCAAGTCGACGTGCCCCAAGACCGGGCAGGTGCTGGCCAATTTGGAGCTTGTGCCCAACAAGGCGCTCAAGAACTTGATCTCGCGGTGGTGCCGGGAGAATGGCGTCGCCATGGAAAGCTCTGAGCCAAGAAAGCCTGAGCCAACGCCGGTGGTGACGGCGAACAAGGCGGCACTGGAAGCGGCGCGTATGACGGCGTCGTTTCTTGTCAAGAAGCTCTCCGTCTCTTTCTCCCCTGCCGCGGCCAACCGCGTGGTGCACGAGATCCGGCAGCTCGCCAGGTCCGGCAACGACACCCGCGCGTTCATCGGGGAGGCTGGCGCCGTCCCGCTCCTCGTGCCGCTGCTCCACTCCGACGACACCGCCACCCAGCTCAACGCCGTCACGGCTTTGCTCAACCTTTCCATCCTCGATGCCAACAAGAAGCGCATCATGCACGCCGAGGGCGCCATCGAGTCGCTCTGCCACGTCATGGGCTCCGGCGCGACGTGGCGCGCGAAGGAGAACGCCGCGGCCACCGTGCTCAGCTTGGCGTCCGTCCATTCCTACCGCCGCCGGCTAGGCCGGAACCCACGTGTCGTCGAAAGGGTCGTGCACCTCGTGCGCACCGGCCCCTCCAGCACCAAGAAGGATGCGCTCGCCGCGCTCCTGTGCCTGTCCGGCGAGAGGGAGAACGTCGGCAAGCTCGTGGAAGCGGGCGCCGCCGAGGCGGCGCTGTCGGCGATCAGCGAGGAGGAGACCGCCGTGGCGGTGCTGTCGTCGCTGGCCAAGCGCGGCGGCGCCGAAGCGATCGTCAACATCGACGGCGCGGTGGTGCGTCTCGTGGCCGAGATGCGGCGCGGCACGGAGTGGTCAAGGGAGTGCGCGGCCGCCGCGCTGGTGCTGCTCTGCCGTCGCGTGGGCGCAGCCGTGGTGGCGCAGGTGATGTCGGTCTCCGGCGTGGACTGGACTATATGTGAGCTGGTGGCCACCGGCACGGACCGCGCGCGGCGAAAGGCCGCGTCGCTCGGCAGGGCATGCCGACGGTGGGCCGCGGCGGCCGCAGCTGCGGAGCAAACCGCAGAGTATCCCACCACCTCCGACGTCACGACGACGGCCATTACAGCGTCGTGAATTCCACCACGGCCACATTGATTCATAGGAGCAGACAAAAAATCATTTTTTTTCCACACACAAATAATGCTTGTACAAAAATTGTTTCTTGCCTTTGAGGCTTTCACGATTCTTTGGTCCATGGACCAGTTTGAGTAATTGATAAACTGCACATACAACTATATAAAGACCCATTTCTCTCCATTGTCACACAATTTTGTTGTCTCATACGAAATACAGAGAGAAAAAGAAATATCACCAACTTGTACAGATGCTTGTGATCATCTCCACTTCCCCATTCTTAAATCTTTAATTTCTGTTTCTCTATCGACGCAACAACTGTACCATTTCATTTCATTTCAGGTCCCAGTATGAAAGATGGGAACAAGCATCGCAATAATTGTGTAGTTAATGGCTTGCAACTAGGAGGCGCCCGTGATGAGTGCTTGCTTGCTTGCTTGAGCTGCCGGGGACCAAATTGCCAGCCATTCCCGGCCATCCAATTTGGGGGAGAAAAGAAGAAACAAAGTGAGAACAACGAATATATCGCGCGCGCGGCTGGAAATGCTCCGCGAGAGAGTGCAGCAAAGCATAAAACAGCTTGCAAATTCACCGGCTTTTGGGCAGAAAAGGCCGTAGCTTTGGCCCCTGCCAGTGCCAGCCAGAGCCAGTGCGCATCCATACTGTTGATAGATAGTACTAGTAGGAATATCTCATATCTTTGGGTGCATGTTTCGTTATTTCGGCCATTGACATCGCCTGATGCTGGCCATATGTCTCTCCCTTTGACCAAAGCAGGATGGTATTCTGTTCTGTCTAGGAGTGAAGTACAAAAGGCTTCTGCTGAATTTTATTAGTGTGACTTCAGACGGGTATTGTTCCTCTGGCTGTTGCGTGGCTGGAGAGATGGACGTGTGGTTCCTTCCTACCAGGGAACTAAGTGTGTTAATATTGGTGTAAATAATATAGGTTTTGTTTGTCATAATCATACGGCGCTATTTAATTACATGCCAGTATAAACACGCTTGGCAGTAGCTTTCTAGACCTGCCGTGTTGTTTCTGATGCTCTCCCTCTCGTCCTCTTTAAATTGCGATGGTGTTCTGAATCATACTCAGAGTATTTGGACTTGGAAAATTTGTGTATTTGGACTGCATCTATGTCATTTGAGTATTGAAAGGATTGAAGTTAATCTTTAAATTGGCAAGCAACCAGACGGAATCACTTCAGGACTCATCAAGTTGTGTTATTTTCTACTGGTACGTACTATTCCTCCAAATGCAGCAACCCAGGACTGCTTCTTCTTGCATACTTGTGCTACTTATTAAAGAGCATGTGCTATTTAGACGTACTAGTTCTTTGTAAGTTAAGGAGGTGTACTTGTAGTACTACATGCAGCAATTGATTCTCATCAATTGGGCACTTATGTCTTCCAGATTGATCTGCATGGTTGGAGAAATGGAAAGCTTCACGCTTGCTACAGTGCTTTTCAGTTTGGAGAGGGAGAGGTGTTAGGTGACGTGTTTAACACTACTGCTTTTGATGACAAGGACAACTCGCGTTGGGTCTCCTCTTTTAGCAAAGGTTAGGTAATCAGGTAACCATCGCCAATGGCACGAAGCAAGAGAGCAATATAACGTCAGATTATGTTCTTGCTTTTCCCTCTTTACATGACAATTGATTGCTGATGTCCGGTTGTCTGAATGATTTTCTACTGATCAAGTGAGAGCAAGGAGGTAAAGATATTTTGTAAAGTGATATGCCAATTAGTAACTGGATAGCATGGATAAGAAATGAAGGAGCATGAGAAACACATGGTGGAGTTGTATGTTTAGTTGTACTATATGATTAGGGATATTAGAGTGTAGAAATATGTACAGTGACTAAAACCCCGAGAGTATATAAGAGGGGTTGAGTCTATATATATATAACTC
The DNA here is from genome assembly GCA_030770085.1 of Oryza coarctata. Classification (NCBI taxonomy): domain Eukaryota; kingdom Viridiplantae; phylum Streptophyta; class Magnoliopsida; order Poales; family Poaceae; genus Oryza; species Oryza coarctata. The sequence goes on from CM061471.1 coordinate 17,627,633, forward strand.
AGACCAGTGGTCTGTCTAACACCTCTATAGTCGTAGTGGGAGGGGAACGGACGTAGAAACTGGACCGAAAACTAATAAACAAAGGCGTGGGCAGGCCTTTGGTCATTATATCGGCAAACTGATGTGCCGATGGTACATAGAGCATCCGAACCTGTCCTAATACGATCTTGTTACGGATAAAATGGATATCGATCTCGATGTGCTTGATGCGTCGATAATGCAATGGGTTGGCGGTCATGTAGACGACACTAACATTGTCGCAGTAGACGACGGTTGCGGTGGAAAGGGGTGCACGGAGCTCCTGGAGAAGCTGGCGAAGCCAACAACATTCGGCGACGGCACGGTATTTGGCTTCAGCGCTGGACCAGGATACTGTAGTCTGGCGTTTTGAGGACCAGGATATGAGAGTGTCACCGAGGTAAATGCAGTAGCCAGATGTAGAGCGTCGAGAGTTGGGGTAGCCTGTCTAGTCCGCGTCGGAGTACGTGGTGAGGGAGTCAATGGGGCTGAAGCTGAGATGCAGCCCGCTGGAGAGGGTGCCCTTCACGTAGCGTAAGATTCGCTTGAGCAGCACGAGGTGAGGTTTGCACGGAGCATGCATGAAGAGGCACACTTGCTGGACAGCGTACGTGAGGTCGGGCCTGGTGAGGGTGAGGTACTGAAGAGCCCCGGCAAGACTCTGATAGTGAGAGGGATTGACAACGAGTGCGCCATCGGCAGCGGAGAGTTTGGCTCGAGTGTCGACCGGGGTGGTCGTGAGGTGACAATCGGCCATGCCCGCACGCTGGAGGAGGTCGATGGCGTACTAGCGTTGGAAAAGAAAGAGCCCGTGGGAGGAATAGGTTACGGAGATGCCAAGAAAATGGTGGAGAGGACCAAGATCGGTCATGGCGAACTCAGAGTGGATTCGGGCCATGATCTGGTCGAGGAGAGATGTCAAAGACGCTGTAAGGACAATGTCATCGATATATAGAAGTAGATAGGCAGTGGCGGAGCCGATATGGAAAGTGAACAGGAAACTATCGGACGCAGAGGCCACAAAGCCGATGTGCCAAAGATAGGCAGCAAATCGCTAGTACCAGGCACGAGGGGCTTGTTTGAGGCCGTAGAGAGAGCGTTGAAGAAGACAGACGTTGTCGGGACGAGAAGGGTCGACGAAGCCTAGGGGCTGCTGGCAGTAGACTGTTTCCATCAGGTGGCCGTGAAGAAAAGCGTTCTTCACATCTAGCTGATGGATCGGCCAAGAGCGAGAGGCAACCAAAGTGAGGACGACTCGAATGGTGGCGGGTTTGACGACGGGACTGAAGGTCTTGTCATAGTCGACACCGGGTCGTTAGGAGAAACCCCGAACTACCCAGCGAGCCTCGTGACGGGCAAGGTAGCCATCGGCGTGGAATTTATGTTTGAAAATCCACTTGTCGGCCACAATGTTGGCGCGGGAGGTCGCAGAACGAGACGCTAGGTCTCGTTGTCCATTAGGGTCTTGTACTCGTCGACCATGGTCGCGCGCCACTGAGGGACAGCTAGGGTTGAGCGAGATGTCGCCGGGATGGGCGAGATAGAGCTGTAGACGACGAAGAGCCTGTAGCGCTGAGTGGGACGGAGAGACCCGGTCTGGGAGCGGGTGACCATATGAGAGGTGGAGGGAACTGGAGCCGATGGGTGTGCGGGAGTAATGGGAAGAACTGGTTGGGTGGGGGCATCATCGGCTCCGGGTCGGCGACCGTAGACGAGAGGAAAAGAAGGAATTAGATCGGCCTGAGCCGATGGGGTTGGGTGGGCCGAGTGGTTCGATCGGTCCGATTGAGATGGATCAGCCGATAGGGTACGGGAGCCGATGGAAGTTGAGGAGCCGATGGAAGTGGGGTGTCCGATGGAAAGGGGATGGTATCGGCTGAGGGATAAACGGGATCGGTATCGGCCGATGGAGGTGGAGCCGATGGGGGTCCAATAGTTGGGACATCGGACCGGATAGTGGTGGGATATGTGAGGTGTAAGTCCTCAGCAGCGGCCAATGAGAGGGCCGATGGAGGGGATAGTGGAGGAGACCTGGTCGGCACGATGTTGGTGAGGAGGAAGTCGAGATCACTAGAGGAGGATCTCGGATGAAGTAGACCGAAGGAAAAACATGTCTCGTCAAAAATGACGTGATGAGAGACGATGACCCGTCGGGTGGAAAGGTCGAGACATCGATATCCCTTGTGAGAGGTGGGATAGCCGAGGAGAATACAGGTGGTGGAGCGGGGAGCGAGTTTGTGGGAAGCTGTGGCGGTGAGGTTTAGGTAGCAGAGGCACCCGAAAACGCGAAGGTGGGAGTAGTCGGGCGCCGTGCGGTAGAGAAGGACATAGGGAACGTTGTTTTGAACGGAGGAGCATGGGCGCCAATTGAAAAGATACGTCGCAGTAGCCAGAGCTTCGGCCCAATAAGTGGTAGATAAGTGGGCGTAAAGTAGCATGGTATGACTGATGTTGTAGAGGATACGAAGGAGGCTCTCGGCTTTGCAGTTCTGAGGAGAGGTGTAGGGGCAGGAGAGCCGAAGATGGATGCCCTGCGAGGTGAGGAGGGTTGTAACGGTATGGTTAACGAATTCCGTACTGTTATCGGCTTGTAAAGCCTTGATGGGGAGGTTGAACTGAGTGGACACGTACGTGACGAAGTGAGTGAGGTGAGAGACAACCTCGGATTTGTTGATGAGTGGAAAGGTCCAGCAATAGTGTATGTAATCATCAAGTATAGCGAGGTAATACTAATTACCGGAGATACTTTTAACTAGAGACGTCCATACATCACAATGTATAAGTTCAAATGGACGCGATGTACAGGAGAGAGAACTAGAAAAGGACAGACGCACATGTTTGCCAAGTTGACATGAGTGGCAAACTGTGGAGCTGCTATGGGTACATCAGATGGAGGCGCTGTGACGGAGGGTGGCAACAGCGTCGGGGCCGGGGTGGTTGAGGTGAAGGTACCAAATGTTGGTGGAGAGGGCGACGCTGGCGTGTGGAGTGGACGGCGCAGCAAAAATTGTGTAGAGGTCTCTACCACTATTGCAATGAAGGATCTATCGTCGGGTTGGGATATTCTTCACAGAGAAACAAGACGCGTCAAATTCGATGGAGCAGTTGTTATCTGTTGTGAATTGACGAACAGATATAAGATTGTGAATAAGAGAAGGTATGATAATAACATTGCGTAGGGGGAGGTTAGTGGTGGATGTAGACAGAGAGGAGTCACCTCGGCATTGGACAGGAAGAGAGTGACCATTGCCGATGGTGACAAAGGGGGAGGAAGAGGGGTGACAGGAGCGAAGTATACTGGCCGATGACGCCATGTGTGAAGACGTCCTAGAGTCCAGCACCCAAGGGTGTTGTGGTTAGAGCATCATCTGGTTGAGGGCAACGACGAGGCCAGCCTGGTTCCAGGAGGGAACTGACTGGGTGGGTAGGGTCGGTAGCATCGGCTGAGGCGGCAGAACGGGAGCCGATGCCAGGTGAGCCTGAGGATGGGCGCCGAGAACCCCGGATTGCCAGCCGATGGGGCTGTGTGGCTGGGGCAAGAAGAGTGGTGTGGGCCACTCTCTTCTCATCGTTAGCCAGACGGAGTTCTTTAAGAACTAATATGTCATGGGCCCGGGTGAACAATATAAGAGGTGTGGCGTTGGTGATGTTTGAGAAGCGGGGATTGAGGCCTTGCAGAAGGGCGAGGACGAGTTGAGAGTCGGCCACAGGGTGGTCGACGTCCCGGAGAGCAACAGCCTTGACCTTGAGGCGCTGACAGTACAAGGAGATAGAGGAGTCTCCTTGTAACATGGAGTGAAACTCGTTGAGGAGGAAGATGGCGCGAGGCTGCTTGTTGGCCAGGAAGATCCGCTCGATGGCCACCCAGAGATCCCGGGTGGTAGGGTCAGTATCGCCCATGGCGAGGTCGAAGACAGAGTTGTCGACCGAGCTGAGCAGCCAGCTGCGCACGCAGCACTCGGTGATATCCCACTGAGGATCATTGGGGCGAGGTGGAGCGGAGCCATCAATATGGGACCGGAGGCCGAATTTTCCACAGAGGGATTTGAAGAAGAAAACCCATTTGGAATAATTGGCGTTAAGGTCAAGGGAGATAGGAACGTGAGATTTCACGTTCATAGCAGCGTAAGGAGGGGAGAAGATCAGTGAGGTGGTGCCTGAGGTGTGGTCTGAGGCACCGAGGGCCAGAGCAGACTCAGCGACTAGGAGAGTGCCGGAGCTGAGGGCGGACTCGATGGCCATGACGGGAGAACGGGAGCAAATAGCCGATGGGAGAAAGAAGCCGATGGGAGGGAGAAGCCGATGAGAGGACGGATCGGCCGATCAAAGATGTGAGAAGCCGATGGGGAGTAGACCAGCCAGCCGATGAGGAGTGGTTGGACGATGGGGAGTAGGCAGTGGAGTAGGTGAGGAAAATATGGTGGCAGAGTGGGTTAGAGAGTAGTTGGGTCACGGACGTGCGAAGATTCACGTCCGTGGACTCGTGGAGGCCAAGGAGTGGGGCGGACGCGAAAAATGAGGGGAGTGGCCGGACGCGAAGAGAATATGTTCGCGTCTGGGAGGCAGGGACTCGTGTCTACGGACACGTGGACACGTTTGACTGGCTCGGGCATGAGGGAAGAAAGTTCACGTCTGAGAGCCGTTGAGCGTGTCGAAAAAGACGAGAACCGAGGGAGGGTTCCAGGCGATGGAGAGCTGGATAAGTCCAGCCGATGGTAGAGTGGACGAGTTTAGCCGATGGAGATGACGAGCGTGGAGGTGTACCGGCGTCAGACAAGGAGAGATGCACGAAGCAAGAAGAAAAACAGAGGGTGCGAGGCGAGACGAGGAGGCGAATCGAGACCGTCGCCTGGTCGCGCGGAGGTGGGACGGAGAAAAGAGGATGACTGTGGGAGAGACGTGAAGAAGAAGAAACGGAGGTGAGGGAGCGAGGAGAGTGCTGGGAGGAGAGTACCGGGAAGTGGGTCGGCGACGGGAAGAAGACGTCGACGACGAGGAGAAAAAGGTCGGCTCGCTGGAGGGAGAAACTTGTGCGCTAGGGATGTCTAGACTTGCTCTGATACCATGTAGAAATATATACAGTGACTAAGACCCCGAGAGTATACAAGGGGGTCGGGTCTATATATATACAACCCAAGCTAATGGTCTATCTAGAGAGGTCAAAAATATTTGAATTGAGTTGATTGGATGATTTGAGTAAAACAGAATGTAGGATTTTGGAGAAATGATGCAAAGGAAGAAAGTCCGAACTTGGAACCTATAGTTTGAGTTAGTTCCATGTGAATTACATAAAAAACCTATAAAAGTATGACTTATTCGTTATTCTAAATGGTCAGACAGGAGAAGTTTCCTTAGAATTTCAAATCTCACATTTTTTTAGATAAAGGAAGCTTTTATTGATCTCACATAGATTCCTAAAGACTAAAGAGAGAACCTCTGTTCCAAAGGGCACATGGTTGCCTTCAAAAGATGTGTACAATGCCTAATTGCTCAGTGCAGTTCAGCTGGCAGGAAAGCAACTCAGCAGGCACAATATAGACGGATTTATATGATCTTTGGATAGCAATTCAGCATTTCAGTTCAGTTCTTGTACTGGCTATTTGCTTATTCAAATCTTCAGACATGCAGTGCACTACTGCCATCAGGTATTCCCATTCAACTTGATCCATTTGCAGACCATGAAAGTGGCAGATTTCGCAGAAATTCTATGAATAAATCAGATTTCAAACTCTACCATGGCCGCGCTCGAAAAAATAAAAAAAATGCAGTGATTCTTACGGCTTGTTCTCTCTCTCCTTTTGCTTGGTATCAGTAGAGATTTTTAGGCATAATTTGCCCACGTTTGTTCAGATTGTTTGCCTTGCTAGCTGCATCTTTCTATGGCTTCTTTATGCAGTGATTGCCCAATGCGGTTAATCTTCCATAAGACATGTAGAATATTAATTAGAGGTACTAGTATTTGGATCATCCTTGAAATATCAATTCAGTCCAATGATTTCTCTATCTAGAACTAGAAACTGGCTGGCAACTCAGAAAATCTTGATGGAAAAAGCAAAGCTGAACTCTGTTTTTGCTTGTTGATATTGATGCTTAATGCTATATTATAGGCTTGGTGGAATCAGGCCATTCGGCTTCCATAATTCAATGATCAGGTCGTGGAGTTTTGACCTAGTTGATTGAAAGACTAGAACATGCTCTAGAGAAAGATGATTATATAGCAATTTACTCTATCTCTAAAATACCTATAAAACTCATCTCTCAGTCAGGTTATTAGAATCATAATTTTAAAACCTAGATAACAACCTAGAGTCAATCATAAAAAAAGTTAAATACTTAGGTAGACTTCCGTAAATTATGAGCATCATCAATTAAGAGTTATACATATACTCAAATGTCAGATCTAAATATCAAATAATAAATAGTAAAAAGATATTCCTAGTCTTCAACATTTTGAATTTTCTTTCTCTAAAAGAAATTGACTCTCTTTCTACAAGGCAAATCAATAGCTAAATAGAGTTGGAGAAAAAAAGATAAACTCACTTTATAAGCATGTAGAAGTAGGAGAACTATTCTCAGAATTTAATTATGGTGCAGAAATTAAATGTGAAATTTAAAATACAGAACTTAAATTGATTTCAAAACACTATTTATAAAACTCTCTCCAAATATGCTCAATAGTACAACCTTCTCCTTGCCTGTGCCTCTTTTTCTATAAGCCAAGAGTGTTTGAAAAACAACTTAATCAATGTCTAAGGATAAAACCCTAGCTCGGTTAAAATCTTAGCCATTAATATGATCCTTACATATCAAGGAAAACTCTCGGATTGATGCCACGTAGCAAGCAACATAGAGGGCAACACGAACCAACAAGCGGTTGTATAAAATCCACCGCCCCTAACTGGCCACACCACTTGCACTAACCGGAGCTCACCGTATGTACCGCGCTAACCTAGCACACTCGCGTATGCCTACGGGACCCGCCTATAGGTTACGCTGCCCACGCATGCACCAGCCCGCTACCGCTATTGTCGTTTGTGGGTTGCTGCACTGCATGCCACGTGCCTAGGCTATCTTGCTAGTGGGCCTCATTGTGTCCTCACACGCCTTGCACACTCGCCTTTACACTTCAAGGCGACGCGCCTCCGTAGGGCCAAGCCATTCACTTCGCTCACGCGTGCTACACCGCGCCCCGTCGGGGCCGCTTATGTAGGTTGACGCTCAAGTGTGCTTGTCGACACGCACCACACTAGGCCAGGGCCTCGCTACACATAGGTCGCCTCCTCTACTCATATGTGTTGTCAACCCATTGCCGCTCCTAGGCCGCATGCTCATGTGCGCCGACGCCGTGCCCACAAGTCGCTTGCTCGCCCACCAAGTTGCCGCCTAGGCCACATGAAGGAGAGGGAAGAAGATGTTGGCATGGCCTTGGGCCTCCTCATCTCTCTTCTCTCTTTTCTCTTTTTTTCTTCTATTTTTCATGAATTTTCGGTGCTTGCACATAACCTTATGAAGCTCGTTGTGAAGTCCTCCCCACACGGTTTCCATCCATCGTATATCATTTTGTATCCAACCTTATTACCCAACATTCTTAATCGCTTTGGATCTTAATATTTTTGTGAGTTTAGTTCCGATTTGTCGTTGACCAAGGTTGATCTTCAAGAATTCTGACTTCAGTCCCACCTTATTACATGGCATCACGACCGCACCAGACCTTTGTTTCACCCTTAGCATAGTCCTAGTTATCACCATTGATCAATATTGACCTTCATCATCTACACACAAATAGACAAAACAAACCACTTTTGATATAGATATCGTAACCTAACCCACATTAGTCGTACACACTCATGCCGACAATTGTCAACTTTCCAAAACAAATTTCCAACAAAGATCAACATATGGTTCCAATTTTCTTTATTAATTTTTCATCACAACATATAAACCAATACATGATTTTACATTATTCATGCATCTACAAACAAGTTGATTAAGATTTTCACTCGCCCGCGTGCACCACATGTGTGGCACATATAACATAGATATAGAGGAATCAAATCTAGGGAGGATATTAATGATGTAATCATCAACTAGCTAGCTACTGATTTATCTTTTTCCCATGACAAGATCATACTCAAATATATTTTTTTCAGAGGGCCGACAATGGAACAATGGCCAATTTTATTAAGATTGAAGGAAAAACAAAGAGTTATAAACCCAACAACAACATCGTTGGTGGGAGAAGATGATGCTTGTGCCACCCTTAAACCAATGGGGCGCAACAGCTATAGGTTAAAGCTAGCTAAATGCTAATGCTAGGAGGAGTGCCTACCCCAGCCAAGCCGGCTACTCTCCAAGTCCACCATTCCTCCACAATTGCATTTGCCAACACAATTGGAGATGTGGAGATGGCATCAAACACCCTGGCATTTCTCTCTTTCCATATCATTCATGTTATCAGGGCCACTGCCACATCAAACTCTTGACTGGGATGCTTGTTCAATGCTTTCTTGGTTGAGGCCCACTATGAAGCCAGATCTAGTTGACCAGTGGGGAGGGAAACCATCTTCAGCCTATGAAGGACAATGGACTAGACCAACATTGTGAAGCTATAGCCCTCGAACAGATGGTCACAAGTTTCAGCGGTTGAAGAGCAGAGCGAACAAGGTGGCTGGCTTGGCCAACCTCGATGATCTAGGTTGTCCATGGTGAGACAGCTTTCTCTTGTTGCCAAGTATAGGAAGAACTTGCAGCGCCTTGAGATTTTCATCTTCCAAATGAACCTGCCGCATAGCGTCATTTCCTTGCCCTGAAAGAACATGTTGTAGGTTGAGGCAGAGGAATATTTCTCATCTTTTGTGAACTTCCATTGCACCACATCACTCATACTATGGTTGAATTTGATGATGGTTAGAATTTTCCACAACCATAGATACTCTCCCAGTGCTACCATCGAAAGATTATCTTGCAAATCGACAACCCACTAATTATCAGGCAAGGTTGATGCCACTGATCTCCTTGACTTATGCACAAAGGAACACAACGCTGACATGATATACGAAATAGCGCCACCTCCTAGAAGCCATAGATCCATCTAGAAGCTGGTATCCACACCATCTCTTAAATGGTAGGTTACTGTACAAGGAAAAAAAGATTCCAACAGTGGATCTTTGGGCGGTGGTAATGCAGACCATGGCCTACACTCTTGGTTGTGCCTTAGCCATGGCTATCTGAATTGCAACACTAGGCTGAGGAGCTTGAGATCTTTGATGCCTAGTCCGCCATTTGCCACCAGTATACACACCTTGTTCTAGGCTACCAGACAATGCCCCCATTGATTTGTTCTTCCCCATTCCACAAAAAGGCTCGAGTTCTATGGTCAAAGGTCTTGATATCCCATTGTGGTTGCACCATCATCGTCATAAGATAAATTGGGATTGCTATTATGACTGATTTGACTAGGACAAAGTAGCCTCTAGCATCATTAGCTTTGGTTTCCAACCCACGAGCTTCTTGGCTTGATTGTCTATTAGTGGCTGCAACATCGGCCTTGTTGGCTTCTTTTTGATGGATAGAGGGAGGCCCATGTATTTGATTGGTAGATCAACCACATTGCACATGAGATTGTCATTCACCACATTTACTTGATGTTCTAAGCAGGCGATCAATGTGATAGAGCTTTTCTGCAAGTTAGTGAGAAGCCCTATCACCAAACCAAAGGTTTCCAATAGCTTGTTTATCACTACCGCCTAGTCCATCGAGGGGTGGAGGAAGATGACCGTGTCATCAACATAGAGTGAGCTACGCAATAGGACATAGCCATCCTATATAGGTGCAAGAACTCCGTGGGTGGTTGCACTCACGAGCAGAGCACTCAGTGTATTCATCACTAGGATGAAGAAGGGTGATTACAAAGGATCACCTTGCCTCAATCCATGCTCCAGTGAGATGGAATCCGATTCCTGTCTATTCAGATAGATATGAGTGGATGCTGAGGTAGAATATTGAAGATCCAAGTACACTATCTAGGCTAAAGTCAATGTGCTACAACAACTGGAGAATAATTTTTTAAGAAACTATATCAAAAGCCTTTGCGATATCTAACTTCAATAGAATCATAGGCTTCTTCAATTAGTGGAAAAGGCATGCGACGCCTTGAACATACATGAAGTTTTCATGAATGCACCATTTGCGCACAAAGGTCGTTTAGGACTTAGAGATGATTACATCTAATCTAGATACCAACCTTTCAGCCAATAGCTTCATAAAAAGCTTAGCCATGCTGTGAATTAGACTAATTGGACGGTAGTTAGAGAGGAGCTACAGTTCTCCTTGGGAAGAAGCACAACCAAAGCCATGTTGAGGAGATGCAAGTTTTGGGAGTTATTGGAGAATAACTTGTTGATAGCTGCAAGCTCCTCCCCTTTGATTGTTTCCCAACAATCCAATGTACCTATCCGGTCTAGGAGCTTTCTTCGACGGCATTTGGAACACTTTACGCACTTCTTTCTCATCAAAAGGCGCATCTAGGTCAATGAGCTGGTGGCGAGGGATGTCAATCATTGATAGATTTTGCCTCAAAGTAGAGGTACAGAGACCCTCATAATAGACCTGAAGTAATCAAATACCAAATAAAGATTTTCTTCTTTCGTTGTCGCAAGCACGTCGTCATGTTGTAAAGACAGAATTGTCTTTTTGCACCATCTTAAGTTAACCTTGAGGTGAAAAAACTTGTATTGGCATTATCTTGCTTCAAGTGGGTCAAACGGGAACGTTGCTAGATCCTAATTCTCTCCAGGGAGGCCAGCAAAAGGGCATGGCCCCTCAACGCTGCATGCAACAACTTCTCCTTGGCTAACAGTGGACGATGGTCTTGTGCTTTATCGAGCCGCAGCACTAGCTTCTAGGCCACTTGGAATTGAAGCCGTATCTCATTGATCTAGTCATTGCCCCATCGTTTTAGTCGTTTAGCCAAATAGGCTATCATGTTGTGAAGAATCTAAAAGGCATCAATGCTATCAACTTGCTCTTGCCAGGACTGCTATACAACCTCGTTGAAGCCTTGTAGTTTGATCCAAAAAGCTTCAAAGCGAAACTTCATTTTATGTTGTGGTGAGTCACAAGTTAGAAGCAGCGAGCAATGGTCTAATCTCACTGAACTTAGCGCTTGGACATGACATTCAGGATGGAGTTCTCCCCTATCTGGATTGGCTAAAATTCTATCTAATTTCACCAATGTTGGCGAATCCTGTTTGTTTGTCCAAGTGTATTGATAACCAACCATATACAACTCTTTCATCTCTAGCATGTTGATGGTATATCTAAACTGATTAAGCCTACGCCGGTTTATGTTTCCATTATTCTTATCCACTACCTTAAGTTAAAGTCCCCAGCAATAATCTATGCCCCTAGGGTTGCCGAGGCAATTGACCCTAATTGTTTCAGTAACAACACTTTGTTTGTATCCTTGAGGCCCATATACACAGGTAACACACCATTTCGAGTCCCACGATACGGCACACATATTTATTATCAACGATCAACTGTGTACATACCTAGTAACAAAAAGAGTAGAATCCAAGTCACAATTATGCCTCTAAAAGCACTGATAGAAGGTAGATCATCAAAGCCAGCAAAGGAGCCTCTATAAAGCTCAACAACAACGTGTTGATCTATAACTTAGATTCCTAGGAGCAAACTAGAGAAGTTTTTGCCTCTCACATTACTGTAGACCAAGGATCTTTTTTCCAGCATAATAATTTATTAATGTTGCATGTGATCCAAAAAATGTGAAATTTGGCGAGGTAAGTTGCAAAAAAACCTTAGGCACAACTCACTCAGAGTTCGTCACTCGTGAAGGAAAAAAAATCGATGTCTAAGCTATTGCTTCTTTTCTTGCCTTAGAGTTTTTTTTTTAAAAAAAAACAAACCAGCACCGGATGTGCCAATTTCATTGAAAATAGCCTTCTTGGAGATAAATCTGCAGTTTTACATTATCAGCACGAAATTTAGTATCAAAACCAGAAATTAATTGTGCAGACTTGCAGGCTTCTGCCCAGCTCGATCAAGAAAACAGAAGAAAAACTGCCTCTTGTATATTTCAGTACTATTTGTTAGTAACTATCGCGACGCGGGAGCAGCCGGAGGGGCCAAGACGTGCTCCCGGCAGCACGGGCAGGTGCGTCTCGTCGTCAGCCACCCGTCGACGCAGGCGGCGTGGAAGGCGTAGCGGCAGCGCCCCAGCCGCCGGCACCTCTCTCTGTCCCGCATCTCCTCCAGGCATATGCTGCAGCACCTGTCATCGCCGCCGCCGTCGTACGCGAATCACGGCAGCCTCCGCACCTCGTCTGGCGTTAAACCGTCCTCATTGCAGCCGTCTTCGTCGGAGTCGTCGTCGTCACTATTATCTGTGTACCAGGCCTCAGAATCGTAAGAGAGTCATCGTCGATGTAGGTGTCGACGTCCTCCCCGACGCAGCAGGGGAGGGCCGTTATACCCAACGGCAACGAGACTCCAGCGACGGCGCCGGTGAAAAGCAACAGGGAAAACGGCATCTGCCGGGCACGCACACGCGCACGGCGATGGGGGACGAACGACGAAGAGGATTCGTTGATATCTCGCGAAGGCGAAGCAGCGTCGTGATCCGATTTATTGGTGCATCATCCCATCAAAACAGAAGCAGAACGTGAAGAGGAGTAGCGGACGGACTCGTGTCATCGTGTGTCTCTCTGTTTGTTACCATTAGTCCAATACCATGCGAATCAGAAGGGAACAAGGATAGGGAGGAGGAGAAAGGAACGCGAATTTGTTTGAGTCGCAGGACGGCCCATATACGCTTAGGTTGGCCTATGGTCATGAAGGGCCCTTTCGCCATCTTCCTCTTTGCTGGCCCATCCGATCAAGGCCTGTTAGGCGTAACGTCGTATTGATGACTAGGGCATGTTCGTGCTTAATTCGTTTAGTTCACGCGAACCCTACACTAGATGCACCATGCTAGACCATTTTGATTGCGAGATCTGCGCTTGGCCCTGGTTTACAGAGACTACACAAATTATTATACGTAAATTATCATACCAATTTTCACCTATGGTATAAATTCGTGTACCATAAATACAACTAGCGTGCTGGCCTGCTTAAAATACACAGGTAGCATCGTTATAATATTTATATATATACTTTCATATTTTATTATCAAAATAATATTAAAATGACAACTTAATTTTAAACTAGCGTCCGAAATTCTAATTAATATAACATAGTTCTAGTATGTCCATAAAGCAAACATTATGGATTCTCTAATATACTTTATTAATAATACTATTAATCAAAGATATATAAATTTTATGCTAAGTTTGTTTTTCTTATTCCTTCTATTTTTATTTTTAGACTATTAATGGTATTTTCTTATTATCTCTATGTCATTCTTTCACCTATTAAAAATAATATATTTATATTGTATAGTAGTGATAGTTTATGAACTATTTCAAATAAGAAATGTCAATTTTCATCGACACTTCTTTATTACTATTTTTTTATTTGATTTCGTAGTTGTTACTTTTGGACTATTAGAAATATATTGCCACCTAAATATTAGTTGTATTTTTTAATGTAGACTAGAAGTTCAAGCTATTTTATTTTATTTATCAATGTATGAATTATAAGAATTTTTAATTAATGTGAGAATTTTTATCTATTTTCATCTTATAGAATTAATGTAGGGCTAATAAAAGAGTCTCCAATTAATATAAGAAAATGTATGGGCTCTTCTCTTAGAATTGTTTATTTTTAATCAAGATTTAAAATATTTCTAAATTATACTCTACATAAAATATTTTTAATAGTATTTATTTTTAATACAAATTTAATATAATTCTAAATTTCACATCTCTATGGACCTTTCTCTTAATAATATTAATTTTAATCTAAATTTAAAATATTTTGAAATTATACTTTTGCATGAATTCTTTTGCCTATAATATTTATTTTTAATCTAAATTTTAGATATTTATAAACTGTATTTCTACATAAACTCTCTTAGTCTTATTTATTTTTAACCTAAATTTTAGGTGTTTCTTAATTGTATTTCTACGTACACTCTTCTCTCAATATTTTTCCTAATTTTAATCCAAATTTTGTAATATCTCAAATTGTATTTCTACATAGACTCTTCTTTTTAATTTTCTTTATTTTTATTTCGAATTTAATATATTTTAAATTGGAATTCTACTTGCACACTCTTTTTTTCTTTTCTAAATTGTACTCCTAGACGAGCCTGTTTCCCAATAATAGTTATTTTTAACTTAAATTTAAGATATTTTAAAATTATATTTCTACATGAACTATTTTTCTTAATACTATTTATATTTAATCTAAATTGAAACTATTTTCAAATTGTACTTCTACATGAAATATTTTCTCCATTATATTTTTTATTCTTAATTTTAGGTATTTATTAATTTTGTTTCGACATGAATTCTTTCTCTTTATATTATTTTTTAATCCAAATTGTATTTCTAGATGGGCTCTTATCTCAATATTAATAATTTTAAAATATTAATTCAAATTTTAGTTTTTCCCTAAATTTTATTTCAACATGGGCTCCTATCTTAATATTAATTATTTTTGAATTTTAATTAAAATTTTAGTTTGTCTAAATTGTTTTTCTACATGGACTCTTATTTTATAATTTTTATTTTTTATTCCAAGTTTAAGATATTTTACATTGTACTTAGACTATGTTTTTTCTTTTTTTAATGTGAGAATTTCATGGTCATAAAAGTGAACGTGTTGGCTTTTTTCTATTGATTTATTATGTTAATACATTGACTATTCTTTTAATTTTCTTTACTTTTAAATTTTTGACTTTATATGTTTTGAATTATATTTCTACCTGGACTCTTTTTTTTCTTTTTCTCAATTGTACTCAAAATTCTTTCCTTAATAATATTCAATGTTAACTTGAATTCAAGATATTTCACAATTGTATTTTTATGTGGATTCTTTTATGTTAATATTGTTTATTTCTAATCTGAATTTAAAATATTTCTCCTACTTAAACTCTTTTTATGAATAATATTTATTTTTAATCAGAATATTTGATATTTATAAACTGTATTTCTACGTGGACTGTTTCTCTTGATATTATTTATTTTTATTCTGAATTTTAGATATTTATAAATTGTATTTCTATTTGGGTTCTTTTCTTAATACTAACTATTTATAAATTTTAATTCAAATATCAGGTTTTCCATAAATTATATTTCTATATGGATTCTTATCTCAATATTAATTATTTTTTAACTTTTAATCCGAATTTTAGTTTTTCTAAATTGTATTCTGCATGGACTATTGTTTTAATTTTTTTTGTTTTTATTCCGAATTTCTGATATTTTAAATTGTATATCTATTTGGACTCCACTTTTTATTAATGCAGGACTTTTAAGGCATAAGAATGAACGTGGTGGCTTTTTTCGATAACTTTATTGAGTTAATAGATTTACTCAAATATAACCGTTCTGCTATGGCTTATTCATGAGTTCTTGGGTGTTTGCCGCGTTGCTTCCTGAGATTATGGTTCTATCCATGATCCTGCGGCATGATGGGGCGAAAAGCAACTCCAATCGTGCTCCTATTTTTGAGCCCCTACTTATGCAAATTGCATCTCCTACGTACTTCTTAGAGCATGGCCAAAAGCCACCCAAAATTCAATCCCCTAAATTACCTTTTGAGATCTCTAATAAGGATTTAAGGCATGAGTATATATTTATTTTCAAGAGATAGCCAAAATTCAACTCCCCAAAACAAAAAAGCAGGCCACGTAAAAAACAACCAACAAAATCGTCATTCCTGTCCTCCCCCTCACGCGCGTTGCGCCCTCCCCCGGTGGCGCGCGACTCCCTCCTCCCGATGTGGCGCCTCTCGTCACCTGTTTAACCATTTACCCTTTAGGACGTTCAATTTCCTTGACATCATAACTGACAGTTGAAGCATTGAACAATGCTTCCATTGGCTTCAGCTGCCATCTGTGTATTTGGCCCAAAATCATGTTTCACTTGATTATGAGCACGACAATATCTCTGAGAATCCACATATTTCACTTGATTATTAGCATGATCTCCTGTATTTTCCATGGAAAAAAATACTGGTTCTGCAATCATCAACAATGGGGGTGTGAAACTGTGAATGGTGTTAACAACGTGGAGTTGATCATGGCCTAAATGCGGAGTAGACAAAACTTGAAACCAAGAGCGAACTGCGAACAGGGAATCTGCTCAGACAGAACTGCGAGATATGAATTTCAGCAGAATAAAAAAAAACAGTTTTCAGCAGCAAGTAGCAGCAGAATTCTTCAGCAAGCAGCAAGATATTTCAGAAGCTGCAACAGTAGTCGTCAGAACCAGCAAGCAGCAGTTTTCAGCAGGAAAAAAACTGCAATTTTCAGCAGCAAAAAACAGCAGTTTTCAGCAGTAACAAGCAGCAGTTTTCATCAGCCAGCAACAACAGATTTCAGCACCAGCACCAAGCTGTTCTCACCAACAGCAAGCAGCAGATTTAAGCAGCAGCAACAATCAGTTTAAGCAACAGCAAGCAAGAGTTCAGCAAGCCAACGAACAACCACGTTACCTCACTGAATTGCAACAAAAAAACCACTGACCAACAGCACTCAATCATCCAAGGTCGAGGATACATATATGTGTCCATTTGCGGTCATATATTGTGGAGATAACAATTATCTTATTAATGGGCAGTAATAAATCTTTGAATGCCACTAAACCTACCTAGAGCAGGTTTGAGCAAGTTTGGGATCATTGACCTGCACCGCTGAATGAATCATCCACAGGCAAATTGTTTCGACGGACGAACTCCTCTTCATCACCCAGAGACCAATCTGTGCAGAAATCGACTCCGGCCGAGTCGTGCGCAATGAAGGCCGGCGACTAGGCATCTCCGGCGGTCGCTGGCTGGTTGCATCGGTCCTTTGTCGCCTGAACGTTATCGGAGGACGCAGGGTGGCCGGTACAGGGCGGCGCCAATCCGACACGGGGGACAGGCTGCGGAGGGCCGACTGGAGGCGAATCGGGCGGCGGGCCGAATCGAGGCGGTGGTGGTGCTCGAGCTGGGAAAAATGCCGGAGGCGATGGCTTCTTTCCGCCTTTCCGGACAGCTGCGGGTAAGTTGATGCCGGCGGCGGAACGGATCGACTCGCCGGCGGGCGAGGGCGCAAAGAGGAGCCTGACGGGAACATTTTCGCCCAGCGTGGGCGAAGTGCCTGCGATCGAAGGATTGGGCGTCGCGCCTCTCCCCTACAAGTCAGAGGTTGGGAACTGTAATGTCCAGCTCAGAAAACGGTTTTATTCTTAACTCAATTTAATACATCACACCTACACTATAATACTGTATTTTGTTATTCTCACTTCGTATAAAAAGTTTAAACTTGGTATTACAGGTGACCGGGCTCCCATCCTTATTAACCGGTGTATTTTTGGCTTGGCTAGCGAGGTGGTGCTTGGTTGCTGCTGCGCTGCTGATCGCTGCACTGCTGCTACTCGAGCTACTGCTGAAGCTGCTGTCAGCCTGCTACTGCTCTTGCACGCTAGCTAGCTTCCAACTGCTGCTGCTCACTGGCCCATGGGCAACGCTCCTACTGCTGCTGCTATGCGCTAGCTATCTAGGCCGAAGAAGCACCAAAGCAGCCCATGCTCTTCGCCTTTTCTTTTTCTTCCCTATAATTATTCTGGGGCATCACACGAACGCCGAACTTTTAAGAGTGATTTAGGTTTACTATTGGAGCGATTATTTTCTGTAAAACCCCTCAATTTTAGAATTGGGAAGAGTACGAGGGAACTGTTGGCTCTACTCCAACCAGCTCCGTAAATTTTTCATACTTCACACCATTTTGTTGTGAGCCCCACCTCTCCGTCCCACATGTCACAAAGAGAGAAAAAGCACAGAGAAGTATGAAGTCCTGCATGTAAGGCGTTTGGAAGGAAAAAATGTAGGGCCCCTCTTGCAGAAATGATGAATAGGGGTTGGTTGGAATGCTATTTTGCACTCTCAACCTTCAAAAGCTGGATAGGGAGGGCCAGATAGTAGGTCGGTTGGAGATGTTCTAGAATACTGTTGCATTCACGTAAAGCGCATTATCCTATATAAAGGATTTACACTTGTATCCACCTTCTAAAATCTAAATGTTATGCATGTTGTAAGTACTATAGCACATAATTATAACTTCAAACTTTCTATAAACTTTTATGTATAAACTTACGCACTTACCCAGAAAAGAGAAACTACAGTAGTAGAGTATTCGTGCGATAATAGAAATGAGATGTCGGACTGTGTTCATGCTAGCACACCATGCACAACTGTTTACTCATTAGTCTTTTTTTAGATTTATGTCTCTATACCCCATGGAAAATAGACTATAAATGAGAAATGAAATCTTGATAATAATAAAAAAATTGGGAACATGAAAGATGGTTAAAGTGTGGGGTTAACACAATGGGAAGGAACTTGTTTAAGATTTCCACATCCAAAATGCTCGAAGACTCTTGGTCTCTCGCAAAGCCTCTAGGATGAAACTCTTGCTCCCTCTTCCTCAACCCTTCTTCCACCTCGACTCCGACAGCTCACCGCTGGCGATGGGAGGAGGAGGGGGCGGGCCTTCTTTTCCTCATTGTAGTCTAGTCTATAGTCTTTAGGTTCTTCTTGAAAGTCAAGTTCTTTCTATTGGTTCTTTTCTTTTGGTTTTAGTGCCAAGTGGTCGTCGGTGTTGGAGCCTTTTGTCCTGGCTCCATGGAAAGTGTTGTCGGAGCTAGGTCTAGCAGGCTTCTTTGGGTTTGGGTTTGGCTTTGCCACTTGCGGTTGGGAGTGTGCCAGATCCACCCACAAGAAGATTACATTAGCCATCTTCCACATCTCCAACGAGCAAGCCACAAGGTTTCTGACCTTCACCTTTGTCTCCGATGTTGAATCCATAAAGGGCAATTGAGAATAGCTTATCCAACTATGGAAGCTTCAACCTCCATCATGCGGAGGCCTTGCATGGGTATGCTTCTTGGCTTCATCTTTTGCTACTTAGCATGCATTCCTCGTCACTGTTGTCGTCGGCTGAGATTGTAGCTCTAGAGAGAGAAAGGACCTGATTGATTTTTCTGATTCTTTTATAGTCCTTCTCTGATTATTGCAATGTCTCATTTTAATTAGCCCATCTTTGAGGGGGCCTCTATAAAACTAGCTGGACCCCAAGCTTTCCATCAATAAATTCGCTGAGGCTTTAGCCATAGTACTAGTTTCAAAAAGAAGAAGAAGAAGCTCGTATATCTCTCGGTCTCTCCTAACAGAACATGCATCGCATTGACTGGCAAAATTCCAAAATCCCCATCACTGTGCATGTCACCTTTACTCGGTTTTGATCAGCCATCACGTACCCGGGCCCGAGACCTGAGAGATCGGGACAAGTTCACGTCAACCGCAACCCGACGGGAGCACGAGATCACCCCAGGGCACGCCGCCGCGACCAACCTGACGCGCGCGGCCAACGACCTCACCGTATTCCCTCCCTCGCCCGCGACTTGAGCCGTCCAAACGCTTGGCAGCCAGCCACGACCCACGAGCAAGTAACTCAAGGCAGATACAACCCCAACTCAAGGTGAATTAACCATCACCCGCGTCTTTATGACAAAATAAAAAAGGATATATGTAACTAGCTAGTTGTCGAACATCATCATCTCGCGCGGTCGGCCCTAAGATGTGCAACAAGCACGGGATTACCGGAGGACGCTGGTTCTCTGTGCATCACTTCGGGTCTCTAAGCATTACACACGTCAAGAATTTGTTGGTTGAGTTTTTTTCTTTAAGACTTTGTTGGTTGAGTCGGTCATCATATGGTGTAACTCCTTAATCCATGTAACCTGATCAATCGAACACTTCCTTCTCAACCCTGTTTCTCACACACAACGTACTATATTAAGCTAAAGTTTTGTTCGTGGCGATAGAAGCCTTGGGTGGACTGACTTGATCTTCCATTGATTACCTAAAAATGACCATCTAGAGCATGCTTGATTCGTGCCTAGTTTTGTCGCGCCATATCTTAGATGCGCCACAATTTTATAGGCATGTGTTTTACCTTGCCTCACGTGCCATAGACTCAGTTTCTAATAAAACTTTTGCTAATTCGTGACGCTCGTTTTTTTTTCGTCATACTTTCTATGGCGTGTCGCACTTTGCCGAAGTTGACGTCATAAACTTAGGTGTGAACCAAATAGCTCCAAATTTCCGTGGAATAGGCGTGATCAGCAGTAAAAAAATAAACACTAATATTTTCAAATGGATGACGTTGTAGATTGCATGCAATGAAACCTTAAATTATAAAATCAATAATAAATGCAACAGTATTATTATTTGATATATAAAAAGGCAATCAATATTTTATTTTAAAAATATTGTCATGCAAATTTACTATTATATCTTTTTTACAAACTATGTAAGAAAAATAGTACAGTGGGTATATAAGTGTGGTGTTATATGTGTAGTGGTGTGCGTGTGTATACGTGTGTTGTATAATTAAAATAAATAAAAAGTCATTAAATGAATGCCTTTTTTCTGAACAAAGAAAATGAATGCTTGGAATGGTAACTTATCCAGTTATACGACTCTATGTAGTTATAACGTATTAACCTTTTTTCTGCAAAAGTCCATGCGAGCCCCCAGGTGTCCAGCGAACCAGGTGCGCTGACCAGACAGTATGGCCCACCCGCAGAGAGAGGAGAAAGGACAAAAAGACAGTACGTCACTCCGCACGCTCGCCATCCAGCCTCGCCGCTACTTATCCCGCGGGTCACGGCGTGGTCGCGCTCTGGCCCCCCTGCCATTCGATCTCTCCCTGCTCCACCACTCCTCCTAGTACAGAGCGAACAGGGCGGCGCCGGCGAGGGACATGGGCAGGCGAAAGTTCCGGCTCTCCGACATGATGCCCAACGCGTGGTTCTACAAGCTCCGCGACATGCGCGCGCGGGGGGGCGGCGGCGGTGCAACTGCAATGCAGCCGCCGCTGTCGTCGTCGTCGTTGATGAGGGGCAGCAGGGCGGCCCATCAGGCCGGTACGCCGAGGCTGGGGCCGTCGTCGTCGTCGCTGCTGCACAGGGCGTCTTACTACTACGCCACCCGAGACAGGGAGCTCCCGCCGTCGACGTCGCCGCCTCCGCGGCCGAGGGGCGTGGATGGTCGGTTCTCCTCCCTGACGCTGTCGCCACCGACGTCGCCGACGAGGAACCGCAGGATGCGGCACAGGGTTGGGCCCGTCAGGCTGGGTTCGACGGAGACGGATGGCGGCGAGCTCGTACTAGCGCCGCCTGACGACCACGACGGTCGCCGCCGCTGCGTGCATCGGCAGGACCAGGAGCCGCCCGTGGTCGATGCGTCCGGCAGCTCCCGACGCCGTCGCGACATGTTCATCGGGAGAGATGGCGGCCGGCACAGGGAGTTCCGGCGCCGGACGACGGTGGACGTTCGTGAGGAGGACGCCGTCGATGTCAAGGAGATCACCTCGGGCGCGGACATAATCATCGATCTCGGCGCCGACGACGATGACACGCCAGAGAGGGTGCTCCGGCCTATCGTGACCAGGCCAGCGAGGAGGGAGCTCGACTGGTGCGAGCCGCCGGATGTGAAGCACGTCAACCTCGCCGAGCTGATGACGCCGAGAGCGAGCTCTGCCTCCTCGGAGCAGAGCATGAGCACGGGCAAGCTGAGGCGGTCGTTCGTGTCGTCTCGTCCCCGCCTCAAGATGCGCACCAACAGCCCGCGCCTCGCCGCTTGCAGGAAAGGCAGGCCGACGGCGCGGACAACGACGCCGCCGCCGCCGCTTGCGGACAGCTTCGCGGTGGTGAAGTCGTCGTCGGACCCGAGGAGGGACTTCCTCGAGTCCATGGAGGAGATGATCGCCGAGAACGGCATCCGCGACGCCGGCGATCTGGAGGACCTCCTCGCCTGCTACCTCTCCCTCAACTCCGGTGAGTACCATGACCTCATCATCGAGGTGTTCGAGCAGGCCTGGGCCGACCTCGCCGCTGCCAGTGGCGTCATGCCATGACAAAACGCCAAGAGGTCATCAGTCACCAACCCTCCATGCTCATTGATTGCTGCTTGGTGAGTCACTGAATATGCCACGAATTATAGTAGTTTAGTTCTTTGACTTCTAGTAGATGATGGTTGATTGGCAGCAGGAATTTCTCCATAAACAAAAGAAATAAAATCGATCAAAAAGTTTGGTTCTTTTCTTGCTAGGTGATTTGCCTGATTCTCCTCGTCTGTCAGTTGCTTTCTTCAGTGTCACTCCTGTGAAACTGCAGTAATGAGCTGCATTACACTGCATCATACAGCTAATGATGAATCACCAGTAGATTTTCAGCTACTGTAAATCTTCCAAGGCTGTCCATTTTCTGGAAAAAAGGGGGAAAAGACATTGTCTTGGGGTGAAGAGCTGCTAAAGAATGTAGGATACATTTTGTGCATAAGTTTTTTATATTGCAGTTTTTTTAAAAAAATAAATCTAATTTTTAAGTTTATAATAATTAATACTTGATTAATTATTATGTACTAATAGTTTTTCTCTTTTAAGTAGCGCCAAAAATCTCAGCTCAAACTCTGTTCGGAACGAAGAATTTACTCTGTTCAGGACAGAGGGCTGAAGAAAAATGTATGCTTGGCACAGGCGCATCGGAAAGACAAGCTATTGAATGTCTGGATCCAATCCACCGTAGCACACGTTTTGATTAACCGACGTGTCGCTGTACTTCTGATATGATAATATGCATGTGGTTTGTACGGCGTCAGATAGTAGTGTGTCGCCGACGGGTAGTGTAGTGTGTTCTTGTGGTTGTGGATGTTGAACGCTAGCTAGGCACACCCGTAGCAGGGATCTTGGTGACCCGTACGAGTCACCAACTGTTGCTACAACTGGCTAGCTGGGAGAGATAGCACGACATGGATGCAGCGGCAGCTAGCTCGTGACAAGAAAAGTAGCAAGACAAGCATCGATCAATCATACTTCATATGTGTTTCAACTTGTAAAGGGAGTGACCTGTGTAGCAATGGAGATATTCCACTACTGACTAGTTAGTAGTGGTACTTTGCTAGCTAATGCTATTAGCTGGCCAAGTATACGAGCAATTCAGCTCAAATCATTTGAGAAGATCATAACCGTGCTTAACTGCTTATACTCGTGGTTAGTATATGAAGTGATGATCGAGATGCCATTTCATATTTATCGCAACATAGGGACCCAAGGCAACAAAGGAGCAGTGGTGAAAAACTGAAAACTGAATGATTCTTTTCTTTTGTGTGGTCAGAAACATGGTAGCCCCTTGTCGACACACTGAACTAAGGCAGACGAACCCGATTTTGAAAGCCCAGCGGTTGCAGATCCACTGGCAATGCTGGCTGCAGCACAAGAACGGTAAGTCAAGATTTGTGCAACTGCCCCTCATAATTGGTGACAGGTTTCAGGCTGAAAATTATCCAAACCAATTCATCCATAACAAAGAAAAAAAACTATTCCATCTATTATAAAATATAAATATATTTTTATATTTTAGTGACTTATTGTACTAAGACGTCTTCTTTTTTTATTAAGATGTAAATTTTTTCTTTGGTTTTTATTAGCATTCTTTTTAAATTGTTAAACGGTATGTTTTGTGTAAAAAATTTATGCTCTAAAATATTAGATAAATATATTATTTAAGTTTATAATAGTTAAAGCTTAATTAATTATACGTTAATGATTTTTTTTGTTTTACGTGCACACTTACACTTCAATCCTTGCAGCAGAAGTGAACGGGCCTAAAAGAACATATTCAGATTACCTCTTCATTTCTGCAGGTTACATGTTACTCTTAACTTCAGTCATACTGCTACTGTATGTCCATAATGCAGAGGCTGGATGTAAATTTTGTTGTATCTAAAAATTTCTGCAAGCTGCAACCTTCAGGGATCTGCCCATCGTGACCCTAGCCAAATCACCCCATCAGCTCACACCGCTTCATCTTTTGTCCCGTGCTCTTGGCTGGGCTCTCCCAGGTCAACACACATGTGCGTGAACAGGAGAAGCTAGCCTCCTGTGATCTTCAGATACTGCACTGTGTCTTTCTCGCTCAGAGTGCAAGACAGCAAAGAGATCAGCTCATGCAGGTCCCTGTTGGCCGAAGCTTCCATGGAGAGGTCACAGGTGAAAGGATCGCGGGTCAATTCGGCGGTGACAGCCGCGCAGCGATCTGTCTCCCGGCCTTACAGCTTCGGCCAAAAAAAACATGCAGCAAAAGTTCAGAAACTGTCCTGTCTGACCGTCTCAGCATGCATACGTGGTCATACACGGTCAAATTTGCTGGTTTCTTCGCTTTTGTTTTGTTTTGGGTTTTGCAATTTGGAGGTGGTTTGCATAGCATTGTGTCAATCGCTCCAGAAATTGTCGAATGGCATCTAGCGTTATAACGTTGTTCATGAAGCATCAGGAATCAGCTCCTTGTGTATCATGACAAGAGCAAGGTGTGATATAGAGTACTCGTATCACGAGTTTACTGTGCTTTCGGGGTGTTTTTTGTAGCGCAGTGCTGCCCGGCGAGCAGTGACTAGACGAGCCAAACCTAACGCTGGGATATCATGTCAATGAGCAGAAGAGAACCAGAGATATGGAAGACACCGAGCAGGTGCAGAGAGAGAGAGAGAGAGAGACGAAACCTTCACCAAGCTGGCAATATCGGTTCTTTGTTGTTTTGCCATTCGCCCGGTCCATCGCTAGTCCTCGGTCCCAGCCGATTGCTGGAGTTGTCAAGCTAGAGAGGCCGCGTCTACCGTGCACGGCGGAGCGCGCGGCGCCCACCGGCGAGGCGGGTGCTTGGCCGCCTCGCCGGTGAAAGGTGAATGACTTATCTGAGAAGTTGGTGTGACGAGGACGGCAACGCGATCTCCCGTCTTGTCTTGCGGCGTCAGTGCAAGACGGCGCAACGCCACAAGCCGCTACTACTGCTCCCGGCTGTGGCGAGAGGACGACGCCGCGGCGCCATGTCGCGCACAGATTAGGCGCCGCATTTAGCCATTTACTCCAGGTGTATGACTTGATCGCACCTGACCCCGTTTGGCTTAGCAACTTCTTCTTGCCATGCTGCCAAAGTTCAACGGGCAAGCTTCACGGGCAACAGCACCCAGCAGTTCCGTACCGAATGGAACAACAAACTTTGCCCAAAATTGAACAAGCTTCACGTGCAGTTTCCATTCACGGGCAAAGTTTGCCCAAAATGGAACAACAAACTTTTTCGAACTAGTCCGGTTCACAAACGATAACTCAATTCTACCGTGTCGACAAGACAGATAGCCTAAGATAATAATGCGATTGACGGATTTGTCAACATTATAGACAAGGGGATGCATAAACAGATATGAACCGAGCGACGGCCAACTGGGGCAGTGGAAACTAGTCTAGACGACAAAATCAATCCAGCTAGCACCTTGCATATCACCAGTTTCAACTCGATGGTAAAGTAGCCCAAGAAAGCAGCGTATAACACCTTTGGGTTTTGAATAAATAATGACTAGTGAAAAGGTAACGACAGCGGTCTAAAATGGATAAACAACTCAGGCAAAAATTCTGACCTCCATTGTCACACTGCCAATAGCAAAGTACATGGTAGTTCCAACCAAGACTTTAGCTTCATGAAAGATCATAGGGGTATCCATGGCGCCATTAACAGGGCACGATATAGAGTAGCAAAGTAGCGACTACGGTTGATATGTGCGAGCAACGTTCAGGGCACCACCAGGACCAGCAGCAGGGGCACCAGGTCCACCAGCACCACCAGGGCGAGGTCCTGTAGGCCTATCCTCCTGAACAAAGAGTAGCCATAACTTATCAGCAACCAATTACCATGTCTTACTAAAAAAGACAGAAGACTTGAACTGACAGCAACAAGTAGATAACAGCAGTCTAGCAGGAAGACCTATGAAGGGAAAATTGAGCAAGGCTACATACAATAATATAACCCTTCATAATCACAGATTGGGTTACTACATGATGTCAACAAAACATGGACTCATGTTTGTGCACTTTTCAAAACGAGTAAATTATCATAAATAATTAGTGTTGCCACATGGGATGAACGGCTTGAAGGAGTACAATCATATTCACATTTCCCATCCTTAATGATCAGCTAAAAATAGAGTTATTAGCCAACAAAGTGAACGAAATGGATGTAACTATGGGGACCTGTTCATCCCTTAGGCACAATGCAATTGCCATTGGGGCAGACATAAAGTCCCAGACAAAACATGAAGTGCATAGAAAGAAGAGGTCATAAAAGCTTGAAATGTATAAAGCATGAAAATGCAACTTACAAATGAAGGTAGTGGAACTAATCAATTGAATACTACAGCTAAATACAAAGGTAAAACCGAAACTATAGCACCTCATTGATCAGCAAAATTTAATATTGTTCCAGAGCAATGTATATCGTTTCCCATTCTCAATGATCAGCTAAAAACATGACTACCAGCTGACAAAGTGAACTAAATTGTGATAAATATTGGGACCTGTTCATCCCACAGGCACTGTAAATTGCCATCGGGGCAACGTATATGTCACAAGTAACAATTCAATAACCCACTAAATAACACCCTTACTACACAAGACTGGGATATAGTTATGTGTTGAACAGCACAATAAAGCATACTACATCTCATGCTAAGAAATAACTCAAATCAGCAATTCATAATCTGTTAACTACATTTTCCCAACAATGATTCAGTTAAATTACACCATTACCAGCTGACAAGTTGAATTAAGACAAGATACATTGCTGTAGTATGTAGTATTTCCCATTCTCAATGATCAGCTAAAAATATGACCATTAGCTGACAAAGTGAATAAAATGGTGGTAAATATTGGGACCTGTTCAACCCACAGGCACTGTGATTGCCATCGGGACAACGTAAAAGTCCCAGGTAAAAATTCGATGCTCTGCTAAACCTAGTGCTGGGGAAACAGAGCTACAGGTACAAAGATACATTGCATCTAAGAATAAACTGGTCAGCACAGCACATTATATCTAAAACTAGTTCCCTGTCATTATCAGTAAATGACACTATTATAAGGTGACGAATTGAATAACAGTAAATGTTAGCAATCTGTCCATCCCACAGGCGCTAAATAATACCCATGAAGATGCCCAAATCAGTATTAACAAGTGAATAACAGCAGAAAATATTATCAATCTGTACATTCCACAGCCTCTAAATAATACCCCATCAAGACGCCCAAATCAGTACTAACAAGCATAATGTACTGACAAGTTGAGTTTCGCGTGATGAGTATATTGACAAGTTGAGTTTCTTCAGCAATTTGCTTCTAAAAGGAGAATGCATTTCACTAACGAATCAATCGATGACAAATAGACGAACCAATCGATGACAAATAGATTTGTCAAAATAGCAGCACAGAAACAAAGAAGGATAAGGGCCATACCCTGCGCCTGAACCTCTCCGGTGGCCTGCGGTCCCTCCGAGCCTCGCGGGAGCGGACACGGACGATGTGGGCGTGGATGGCGCAGGATACGCAGTGGTGGACCTTGGCGTATAGCTTCGGGAGAACGTATCCTGAACCAAAACAAGATATGTTTCGGCTCGTCAGACTACGAATAGTTCAACCCATACACAGATTTCGGAAAAGAGACAGCAGGATTGGTTACCGTCATGGACGCACGCCTCCTGCACGTCCCTGATGGCCGCCTGCTCGACGATGTTCCTCACCTGGAACCTCTTGATGGCCTTGTCCTGCGACGGCAGCGACCAAGAATGAACAAATCAGCAAGACACACCGCAGATTTCGCGTATCAGCGACACACAGAAGGATAATAAATCTACAAGAGAATCTCAATCCACGCACCTTGGGGCAGCACTTGGCGCAGTTGGAGCAGCGGATGTACTTGACATGGCCGCGGCCATGCTTGTTGCGGCCGCCGTTCCTGCGCTTGAAGGTCTGCGGGCAAAAGGAGCAAACCAATCAGAAGGGACTAACCGGGAGATTGAACGGAGAAGACGACGACGACAGAAACGACGACGCCGCCGCCTCGCGGCAAGATCTGGAAGCGGCGAGCTCCTCACCATGGCTGCCGATCGGAGGTGGCGGCGCAGGGGATGGTGCTCTCGTCTACTAGGGTTTGTGGCTGTCAAGGAGGAGAGCATTTATAGGCGAGGAAGCCTGGGAGTGGGCCCTCTCCTCTCGTGGGATGGAGGCCCAATCTATGGCTCGTTGTCTCTGAGGCGCTGACATGGCAGATGTTGCTAGCAGCCCACCAATTTTCCCTATCTAAATGGGCTGCCCACAAGTAGACACTTGAGAATATGGGCCTTGTCAAATGAGGCCTTGGGCCTGGAGCTTTTTCATGGAATATCACCTTTTGCTTTGAGAGAAACAACCTAGCTATTTCTTATAAACCTACGGTGAGAAAAGATGGGAAATGACAGGAGCGCCGCCCTTCATTAATTTAAGTAGAAAAGAAGCTAGTAAAACACACAGGAAATGCTTAAGTGCCCAACTTCACAGGTTTTGTTACACAATAATCTACACATCGATGGATGCTATAATACATTGAGAGCTAGCTAGTACTACGTACAAAGAGAACAGCAGAAGTAAATCATCTAGCCAAACTGTGCACATGCCAAGAAGGGAAATAGAGAGAAAATGTGCATATATTTTGCAACACTTTCACATCATTTACAGATGGTGCTCGAGATAGATAAAGATAAAAATTAAGTTAGCGCATGCAAAATAAAATAAAAAACTATTAGTGTATGATTAATTAAGTTTTAATTATTAAAAACATGAAAATGAATTTATTTTATATTTTAAAACTTCTATATAAAATATTTTTGTACGAAAAACGGTTTGAAAAGTGTGCTAATGAAAACCGGTTCATGACAAGTTAAATGCTTATAACACAAATAGTCCCATGCTGTGCATAAATCTATCAAGCAGGGAATTTGTCGTGGAGCTACAATCTCACGCCTGGGTGCAGTTTAATTTGACATACAGACAAGTTCACAGCGACCCTGGAATTTGTAGACCGTCAACTTAAGTAGTTCATATTCATCCCACACTTGTCAATACAAATTCACATAATTGGCAGAATACATTGAATATTCATAAGTAGTACACCTAATCAACAACATCAAAACCATAAAGACTAATTATGCTGCTAGGTGATATTCTGCCATAACCCTTCTCACCAAACGTTTCACCGTTGCAATCTAAGAAGTCGAAATAAGGAGTCTTATACCACCCGAAGCTAGTAATGACAGCGGAATGTGTAAAGATCCGATCTGTTCATCATTTCCATATATTGGATCGCTTATATCGTACCAGTAGATGTGGTCGAATCCATCATCCAAATCATAATAGTTGTAGCTTATCGGAAACGAGGCAATCATAACTGTCTTGCTAAGGAAGTTGTATATTGCTGCTTTGATATTATGCTGATCCAAGCCACACGGAAAATCATCACTGATTAGGTTCACATTGCAAATTTCATAAAACTGTGGTATCTTAAACTGGTTGGCAGTAATGTTCCCCTGTGAACACGATGTCAAACCACCATGAGTTGTGAAAACAAAATGCAAGACAAGATAATTCTGAAAATAGCATTTGGTAGAAGATGGCAAAAGCAAATACAAGAAGGCACAAGTTAAAATCAAATGCGCAAGATCAAGTTAGATGCAGCAAGAATTTACCTTCTTATAGTCGACCTCTCTCCTAATTCCACAAAACTTTAGTGCTCGAAGAAAAGCATATATGCGACATGGATTATTCTGATCAACAAAGTTGCAAAGCTCCTCCCATGAGAACCTACCAGTCTTTCACTCCGGAAATACGGTTTGCAATACTCTACATTGTCCTCGAGCATATTAGCATTGCAGCAATACTAACGCGCATCCTCATAAGCGTATGGAATGTTACAATGCCCAGCAACATACATTTCACCCTTGGGATGGGATATCATCTGCGTGCAGCCATAGCAGTAGGTGAAATCAGCGTTCTTCCTCACCACCGAAGTACCATCACGCTTGAGAAGCTTACGCTCAGCTGCAGCAAACAAACAACAGCTTGTTCAGAAACCAGGTAGGAGTAGTGCATTAATCTCAATAGCTTTGCTTATCACAAAAGAAACAGAAGCATAGTAGTTTTAAGTTTGGCATCCGAAAATCAGATTACGCAGAATTATTTAATATGCATAGAACTTTTGTCATAACTTCCTACAAAAAGCAAGCTGCCAAGATGCAATACTATCAAATACTTGATAATATGAAACATTAAAACATGACAAATTATTTCAACGAGGATAAACAACAATAACAAAAAAAGAAAACATCCTTGCTCCTATATTAGTTTACAGATATCAGCAACAGATGTTACTTGTGTGGATGTAAGTGTTCAGCATTCATACGTGTAACAATTCACATTACAGTAGGGGGAATATATGAAATAAAACTGAAGGAGGAATAAATTCAAACGACGCAGGTACAAATTAGAGCGTGTTTGGCTTGCGGAGCAAGATCTGTACACAAGAGAATCCCACGATTTTGGCATCAACGCATCTATCACTATCAGCAAGCTACACAATACCATGATATAAAAAAGAGGACTAGCTCATTTATAAAAACAATATTTAGCAAATATTTAAAAATAGTAAAACAGTAGAGTACTTAATCAATATTAAATCAACAAAATACACACTTTTCTTGTCACACATGTCTAAACCATCTCTCAACAACCAAACCCGATTACACAGATCAATCTCTATTCTAGAAGCTAAAAATTATCATCAATTACCAAATTATTATTATTAATGAGTAGTGTGAAACTAATCATAAAAACATTATTAGTCTCGTTTATAACCATGGTCACGGCTATTCGAATAGCTTTATATAAATTTACTCATAAGACATAACCTGTCGCGATATCCAAAAGTATCCGAAGACAAATAATGATAAGACCTTTTACATAACACGATCAACATAATGGCCACCGGTCAAGTCTCTACTAGAGATGACACAACCTATAGGCTAAAAAATCTCTTGGCTCAAATATGGACATATTGACACTGTAACTAGAGTTTTATTGGCACTACCATATATTAACTAAACACACCATAATCTCTCTTGCTGAAACATGGTTTAGGGTTTAGCAATACTACAAGTTCAGTCGTTGTCCATTTGGCTCGTGGCTATTATGATAAATACTTTATAATAGTAGCTTGTAAATTGATACTTAATTATTGTAAGTACAACCATCACAACCATGTGTTTACAATCAAGTTTTAGTTGGATAATTATTAATTAACCAAGCATGACCAACCATCATGTGCTACCATTAATCAACCATTATTAACGATAAGTGAATAATTAGTTATCACATATAAAATAATACTAATGTTTAAGCAGTTCTAAACATTTATATTAATAACAAACCGAACTATTATAAAGTCACAACTAGTTAAATTATAACCCATAGGATAATCAAGCCAAATTGGCCAATATATAATAACACCAATGACATTCAAAAATAAATACATATTTAAAGTAAAGCTATAATTTAAATATAAGTTCAACATACTCAAAGGGGCTTTTGATTAGCATAACTTGTTGCTATCAAAAAAAATCTTTAATTAGTCTTTTGAAACACATCTGATAAACTTATGATCCTTCAAGGAAATTACATGCTAACACGCAAAATAAGAAAAAGATTAAAAAAATCCAAATAAATAATAAAATAGAGTTCATAAATGGGTATAGCTTAATTTTAGATGAATTATGGGGCTTGAACGACTTGATTTGGAGTTTGAATGAATTAATTATAAATTTTACAAGTTTTAATCCAATTAAACCCTATTAAAAGCATTTAAATGATTTGATGTATTATTATTATTATTTATTATATTGGAAAATAATATTTATGACAACAGCTAAGAGAGAGGAGAGGCTAAGATCATTGATAAGTAGGACCCACATATCCTAGAGAGTAAAGAATGGATTCACCATAAACCAAGTTCATATACGAATTCTATGGCTGTCCATGAAAACATAGGGTTGACATCAATTTACAGTGATCGGAAGGCTAGGATTGGATCTGAACAGATCTAGCCATGCAATCACACATGTCGGACTGGAGGCTAAGGTGGCGCTAACAAGCTGATGACACGATGTCCACATCGGCTTAATGGCCGGCAAGCATGGGATCAGTGGCGCATGACGAACAGCGACGTGGCAACGGAAGATAAGGGTATGGGCAAAAAGCGGAGGTCGTGGTGATGCTTACCAATAGTGACATGACAATGAATGATGACGAATGGTGGTCGATAATGAGCTCCAAGCGAGCGACGGTAGGTTTTAGGTCAATAGTGATAACAACCTTCTGGCAACACCTAGAGGTGTGACCGGGCTTCCTTTAATTATTAAATAAACCACTTAAAATATTTAATAAAATTTTGTCAAAGCCAATTTAATGTTTATTTTTTATAGATTTTTATTATGCACTTTCTTTAATTATTAAATAATTTTAAAAAATTCACAATAATTTATAATTAGGCTATTTCCAGGGGATGACAGGAGCTCTCTAAAGCTGGATCACATCTGAGTTTTAAGCATGTCTCTATGTCTTCTGCCAATTTTTTAGCACACTTACGGTATGTTTAGCATTCAGGCTTCTAACTTATTTTCACGTGTATGCTTTTCTAGCCATTAAACAATTTTTTTAAAAAAATATATAGAAAAATTTTGTTAAAAAATAATATTAATGAGTCATCCTTAGTAATATGTTTCTTCATACTGCAGCTCGGGAAGCAATTCTAACAAACACTCTGCACAATGAGAAGTACCGATCTGATAACTTTATTCTAGGATCATTGTGCATGTTGCCACTGCCACTTATGTACAGTACTTTTGCATCAACTGTCCATCTTTTTGTTATATACAATTGAGGAACCAATTTGATGTTATTGAAGTCGAGTACTTTCAGGGCATGAGAGCACAGGATGCCAATAAATTCAAACTTCTTGCAACTGCATTTGACGCTAGATTCCAATGGTGAGAATTTAACAGCATGTTCATGATGCTTACCATGAGACTTTATTTTATACACTTTTTGTGCATCAACATCACCACAGTAGAATATATCACAATTTGAAGTCTGCATTACTTCTTGGATGAGGATTTTCTGTTCCCGGGAGCAGATGCTCCCGTTATCTGGGCGGTTCAGTGCACGCATCGAGATTCGTGTGCGACTAATACGCTAGCGATTTGAAACGCGGTAAAAAGGAATGCATGTACATGCGCTGTTGCAACATGTATGTAATACGCCTATTTTCTACTATCCTCGGGCAGAGCGTTCTGTCAGGTCTGTAATGGCGCGGCGTGAAACTAGCAGGAAACCCGCGCATTGCCGCGGGCATATGAGAAGAATAGTAATTATAAATATAAAACCAAAATGGGAACATAAATACGACAGAAATGTCCGACAATAATAACTGAAGATGGGCATGACATTTGAAAAATGTTTATGTGCAATCATTCATTAAACATACATATATCGGTCTATATTACAATTATATGACAAAGTAAAATAGAGAAAAAATCTTGATAAAGTAAAATAGACAAAAATCTTATTCTAGATACCAGCACACACAATGAAGACCTATTAGTGAGTACCGCATCCTGGTATCGCCATGGTTGGTTTGGAAGGACAATCATTCAAAACTACGACATACACAACCAAGTCAAATATATGCAGCAAATCATACGACCAGCAGATGCAACTCATATGGCTTCTATACGAAATTGGCCATTAATCAAAATAAATGCAGCATCAAGGGTTGACTGATGAATTATTCAGAACTGATAATTTTCTGTCTAGTAATGAGAATATGAGGTCTAGTTCAATACCTCGACCTTTCGTCCAGTGCTGAGAATTCTATCCAGTTCCGGCCAGTTTTGTCATTTTAATTTTATCTAATTTAGACACCAGAAATTGAATTAAAAAATGATTTACTCTTCCTCAAATATCTTATGTACTGCCGGAGTATAAACTTCTACTACGTCCCGCAATATTCTCAACTCTGCCTTTGGTGTACTATATGTGTTGCTGTCAGACCACTGACCTGGATTGTATATATATATATAGAGCTAACCCCCTCGTATACGCTCGAAAGATTCATAGTCACTGTACACTTTCTACATGGTATCAGAGCGAGTCTAGATATCTCGGCGCGCTAGCTTCTCCCTCCGGCGAGCCGACCCTTTCCTTCCATCGCCGACTCTCTTCCCGGTACTCTCCTCGCTCTCTCGTCTCTATTTCTTCTTCTCTCCGTCTCTCCCGCAGTCACCTTTTCTCCGCCCCACCTACACACGACCAGGCGACGATCTCGATCCGCCTCCTCGTTTCTCCTCGCACCCGTCTCGGCTCTTCCTCTTGTTTCGTGCATCTCTCCTTCTCTGACGCCGGCGCACCTCCGCGCTCGTCGTCTCCATCGGCTGGAAACCTCCCTCGGTTCTCGCCCTTTCCGACACGCTCAACAGCTCTTGGACGCGAACCTTCTCCCCTCACGTCCGAGCCAGTCCAACATGTCCACGTGTCCACTGACACGAATCCCTGCCTCCCGGACGCGAACATATTCTCTTCACGTCCGGCCACTCCCTGCCCTTTTCGCGTTCGCCCCACTCCTTGGCCTCCACGAGTCCACGGACGTGAATCCTCGCACGTCCGTGACCCAACCACTCTCTGACCCACCCACTCTGTCCTCACCTATTCCGCTGCCTACTCCCCATCGGCCAATCACTCCTCATCGGCTGGCCACTCCTCACCTACTCCGCTGCCTACTCCTCATCGGCTGGCCACTCCTCACCTACTCCGTTGCCTACTCCCCATCGACCAACCACTCCTCATCGACTGATCGGCCCACTTCCCATCGGCTTCTCACATCCTTGATCGGCCGATCCGTCCTCTCATCGGCTTCCCCCTCCCATCGGCTTTTTTCTCCCATCGGCTCTTTGCTCCCGTTCTCCCGTCATGGCCACCGAGTCCGCCCTCAGCTCCGGCACTCTCCCAGTCGTCGAATCTACTCCGGCCCTCGGTGCCTCAGACCACACCTCGGGCACCACCTCGCCGATCTTCTCCCCTCCCTACGCTGCTGTGAACGTGAAATCTCACGTTCCTATCTCCCTTGACCTTAATGCCAATTATTCCAAGTGGGTTTCCTTCTTCAAATCTCTCTGTGAAAAATTCGACCTCCGGTCCCATATTGATGGCTCCGCTCCACCTCGCCCCGATGATCCTCAGTGGGACATCGCCAAGTGCTGTGTGCGCAGCTGGCTGCTCAGCTCGGTCGACGACTCTGTTCTCGACCTCGCCATGGACGATACCGACCCCACCGCCCGAGACCTCTTGGTGGCCATCGAGCGGATCTTCCTGGCCAATAAGCAGCCTCGCGCCATCTTTCTTCTCAACGAGTTCCACTCTATGGTACAAGGCGACTCCTCTGTCTCCTCGTACTGTCAGCGCCTCAAAGTCAAGGCTGCTGCTCTCCGGGACATCGGCCACCCTGTGGCCGACTCTCAACTCGTCCTCGCCCTTCTGCGAGGCCTCAATCCCCGCTTCTCCAACACCGCCGATGACATCGTCAACGCCACACCTCTTCCATCGTTCGCCCAGGCTCCACAGTTTGCCACTCATGTCAACTTGGCAAACATATGCGTCTGCCCTTTTCTAGTTCTCTCTCCTGTACCTCGCGTCCATTTGAACTTATATTGTGATATATGGACGTCCCCAGTTAAAAGTGTCTCTGGTAATCAGTATTATCTCACTATACTTAACGATTACACACAGTATTGCTGAACCTTCCCGCTCATCCACAAATCCGAGGTCGCCTCTCACCTCACTCACTTCGTCATGTACGTATACACTCAGTTCAACCTCCCCATCAAGGCTTTACAAGCCGATAACGGTACGGAATTCGTCAACCATACCGTTACAAACCTCCTCGCCTCGTAGGGCATCCATCTCCGGCTCTCCTGCCCCTACACCTCTCCTCAGAATGGCAAAGCCGAGTGCTTCCTTCGCACCCTCAACAACATCAGTCGCACCATGCTACTTCACGCCCACCTACCCGCCACTTATTGGACCGAAGCTCTGGCTACTGCGACGTACCTTCTCAATCTGCGTCCATGCTCCTCCGTTCATAACAACGTTCCCTATGACCTTCTCTACCACACGGCGCTCGACTACTCCCACCTTCACGTTTTCGGGTGCCTCTGCTACCCAAATCTCACCGCCATAGCTTCCCACAAACTCGCTCCCCGCTTCACTGCCTGTATTCTCCTCGGCTATTCCACCTCTCACAAGGGATACCGATGCCTCGACCTTTCCACCCGACGGGTCCTCGTCTCTCATCACGTCATTTTTGACGAGACATATTTCCCTTCGGTCTCCTTCATCCGAGATCCTCCTCTAGTGATCTCAACTTCCTCCTCACCAACACCGTGCCAACCAGGTCTCCCCCACTGCCCTCTCCATCGGCCCCCTCATCGGCCGCTGCTGAGGATTTACCCGTCACATATCCCACCACTACTCGGTCCGATGTCCCCACCATCGGACCCACCTTTATCGGCCGATACCGATCCTATTTATCCTTCAGCCGATACCGTTCCCTCTCCATTGGACACCCCACTTCCATCGGCTCCTCACTTTCCATCGGCTCGCCCCACCCTATCGGCTGATCCATCTCTATCGGACCGATCGGAATACTCGGCCCACCCGACCTCATCGGCTCAGGCCGATCTAATTCCTCATTTTCCTCTTATCTACAGTCGCCGACTTGGAGCCGATGACGCCCCCACCCGACCAGTTCTTCCCATTACTCCCGTACCCCCATCGGCTCCAGTTCCCTCCACCTCTCACATGGTCACCCGCTCCCAGACCGGGTCTCTCCGCCCCACTCCGTGCTACGGTCTCTCCGCCGTCCACAGCTCTATCTCGCCCATCCCGGCGACTTTTCGCTCAGCCCTGGCCGACCCTCAGTGGCGCGTGGCCATGGCCGACAAGTACAAGGCTCTAATGGACAACGAGACCTGGCGTCTCGTTCCCTGACCTCCCGGCGCCAACATTGTGACCGGTAAGTGGATTTTCAAACACAAATTCCACGCCGATGGCTCACTTGCCCATCACAAGGCTCGCTGGGTAGTCCGGGGTTTCTCCCAACGACCCGGTGTCGATTATGATGAG
This sequence comes from Oryza coarctata, assembly GCA_030770085.1. NCBI lineage: Eukaryota > Viridiplantae > Streptophyta > Magnoliopsida > Poales > Poaceae > Oryza > Oryza coarctata. The sequence continues at coordinate 17,664,960 of CM061471.1, forward strand.
ACCTTCAGTCCTGTTTTCAAACCCGCCACCATCCGAGTCGTCTTCACCTTGGCTCCCTCTCGCTCCTGGCCGATCCATCAACTAGACGTGAAGAACGCCTTTCTTCACGGCCACCTGACGGAAACAGTCTACTGCCAGCAGCCCCCAGGCTTCGTCGACCCTTCTCGGCCCAACGACGTTTGTCTCCTTCAACGCTCTCTCTACGGCCTCAAACAAGCCCCTCGTGCCTGGTACCAGCGCTTTGCTGCCTATCTTCGGCACATCGGCTTCGTGGCCTCTGCGTCCGATAGTTCCCTGTTCACTTTCCATATCGGCTCCGTCACTGCCTATCTACTTCTCTATGTCGATGACATTGTCCTCACAGCGTCTTCGACATCTCTCCTCGATCAGATCATGGCCCGACTCCACTCTGAGTTCGCCATGACCGATCTTGGTCCTCTCCACCATTTCCTTGGCATCTCCGTAACCCATTCTATCTACGGGCTCTTCCTTTCCCAACGCCAGTACGCCATCGACCTCCTCCAGCGTGCGGGCATGGCCGACTGTCACCCCACGGCCACCCCAGTCAACACTCGAGCCAAACTCTCCGCCGCCGATGGCGCCCTCGTTGCCGATCCCTCTCACTATCGGAGTCTTACCGGGGCTCTCCAATACCTCACACTCACCCGACCCGACCTCACGTACGCTATCCAGCAAGTATGCCTCTTCATGCACGCTCCGCGTGAACCTCACCTCGTGCTGCTCAAGCGCATCCTACGCTACGTGAAGGGCACCCTCTCCAGCGGGCTGCATCTCAGCTCCAGCCCCATCGACTCCCTCACCGCGTACTCCGACGCGGACTGGGCAGGCTGCCCCGACTCTCGACGCTCTACATCCGACTACTGCGTTTACCTCGGTGACACTCTCGTATCCTGGTCCTTAAAACGCCAGACTACAGTGTCCCGCTCCAGCGCTGAAGCCGAGTACCGCGCCGTCGCCCACGCCGTTGCCGAGTGCTGCTGGCTTCGCCAGCTTCTCCAGGAGCTCCGTGCACCCCTCTCCACCACGACCGTCGTCTACTGCGACAATGTCAGTGCCGTTTACATGACCGCCAATCCGGTCCATCACTGACGCACCAAGCACATCGAGATCGATATCCATTTTATCCGTGACAAGGTTGCATTAGAACAGGTTCGGATGCTCCATGTACCATCGGCACATCAGTTTGCCGATATAATGACCAAAGTCCTGCCCACGCCTTTGTTCACCAGTCCAGTCTCTGCGTCCGTTCCCCTCCCGCTGTGACTGCGGGAATGTTAGACAGATCACTGGTCTAGGTTGTATATATATAGATCCGACCCCCTCGTATACGCTCGAGAGATTCATACTCACTGTACACTTTCTACAGTTGCTCTAAAATCACACTTGACCTCTTCATATCTTTTAGCTCCCAACAACCTGTCAAAGTGCTCAAAAAAAGTAAGCATGCCATATTTTACACTAATATAACCCGTTAATTCATTGTTGAAGCTTTCATTTCTTTGGGTGGTACTCATATCAGAAGAGAATGTGTTTCGGCCATATACTAGTGCACATTGATGCCTGTGGAAAATCCGTTGCAACCAATTATTCTGTTGTAGCTCATGCAACCAAAATTGATGTGCCTCTCACAGTGAGGATTTCAATCTCAACTCTAAACACTAGCTCCTAATTGCTCACCTAATGAGCTATCACTCTACAAGAACAATAAAAGCAGCAGATCAAGATGGTCTGACAAGAGGAGCAAGAGGCATTGAGGCAGATCATGCACATCTTTTTTCTAACGTCTGACAATTAACCTGGCTGATTGAATTAACAAGTTGGAGGTTACAAAAAGGAAAATTTGGAATCTGGCAAGTCCATCTGTGTCAGAGTTCTTCGATACCCTGTTCTCGTGGTAGCGGCATTCGCAGCTGCAGAAGGTCTTCTCACCCTTGGAGATAAAATCAGGCCATCAGTAATTCATAATTAGTAAGTTGATCAATTCTTTTGTACATAATGATCACTTGATCAAATGGCATCGAACAATATAAAACCACTGTAACTGTGTTGGTTCAGAGTTCAGAGTTTTCCTATGAATCATGTATCACAGTTTGCAAGGTGACTCTTTTTACTAGATAATGGTTTGCGAGGTGACTTAAAGGTGAAGAAGAGGGGATTGAGGCCTGATTCCATTCTAGCATCAGGAGAGCCTTTGAGATTTGTGTGTAGCCACGTGGCTTTAATTAAGCTTAATTATAAAATATAACAATTTTTAATATTTAAATTTTGTTCTAAAATTTAATAACTTCTCTCAACCGACCTCTTCTTAAATAATTATAATATTTTTCTATTTAATTTCATCAACTTCCTTGATACACATGCCTAACAATCATATATTTTGGAATGGAGTTGTAGATTTTTCCTATCTAATGGGCCTCCAATGACAAGTCTACTTGAGGATATGGGCTTTGTGAAATGAGGTGCTAGGCCTAAGAGCTTTTCCAAGGTCGAGAGTTATGTTTGTCGATATCTAAAAGTATCATTGTATCGAATATATATACATAGTTGGTTATAGTTTAGACTTTAAGTTATAATAGGTGTTGGATAGAGTTAGAGTTAAACTCATTACTAGGCTCTCTCTTAAATAAAGAGACATGTCTATTGAAACCGTATGACGACTTAGTATAAATAAGAGATCGACTGACCGACGGTCTAACTGGTCGAGGGTTGTATAATTTTGATATGCTGTAATTATGCTAGATCAAAAAGGAGCACCCATAATCAGTGTCTCAAGGACTAAGCTATGGTTAAAGCTCATTAACAAATATCATGTCTCGATGTCATCATCAAGTTTGGATATTCTATCTAGTGCTTTCACATTTCTTTATCAAGTTGTATTAGAACTTGGCGATGGAGGGAGAACTACAGATAGAGACACGATGGATGTGCCCCATACCGCACCGCTTGTAGTTGATGTCTGGGGAAGGACATGTGCGTAAGTGGAGCATGTGGTGATCAACAAATTGATCGGTGGATTCGGACACTTCGGGCGGGCGGTCCAAATCGTTCGATGAGCTCTTTTAATGGGGAGATAGTTAGACATGATGCTCAAGAATGATTAAAGATGAAGTCGATTAGTGTTCTCAATCAGTGGGTTGGATCACTCTAGGTAGGGTGGCCTGATCTTTTGATGAGTTGTGTTCAACAAGAAGATGACTAGATGTAGTGCTCAGGTCATTCGATGGCTATTGAGACGGTGTGATTATTTATCGGCTTCGGCTCGCGACTAGATTGATAGATGGTCAATCGGAAGTTAGAGCAGGTGGATCCTATAGGCTAGTTTGAATGTGTTGACGACAAGGTGTTACATGGTGGATTACTACTTAGTGGCGTACATGCGATAGGTGGCAGAACAAAGACAAGGGGAGATGAGGGTGGTCACATCGACCTTAGGGTTGGTCCAACCATGCATGCCGCATAGGTCAGCATAGGATCCACAGATATTGGCGATGTAAGACATTGACGATGTTGATGGACATGTTGTGTTCTTACTCTTGCCTAGAGGTCATTGGAGCGTATGAGAAGCTTGGGATGGCTGGCGCTACGACGAAGTGTGTGTTCTACACCTCGAAACCATGCCACAGAAGACAGCTGAACATGACCGATGCTAGAGCGAGTAGTTGACCCTAGATTGGGATCATGCAGGACTTGACTTGAAGGGGTCTTGGTAGGGAAGGAATCGGACTAGGTGTTGTCTCTAACTCGACCTCAATGCACAGGACAAAAGAAATCAAGAAGGAGGCCATATCGGGCACGGAAAGGGGATTAGATGAGGACAATGATTTGTTCTAGAATTAGACTCAATTTATCCCCAAATAAATACAGTAAGGATCTATGGGATTACATAAAACTGCAATCAAGCAAATCATCAAGGTAGGGCAAAATTTGACTTGATTGATTTCATGGACGGCAATGACTTATTAGCGGTGAGCTCATGGTTGGCAAGGCATGCTTCGGTGAGCAGCGTGCAGGTGACAAAGCTTGGCACGGGGCCGCTTCCAAGGAGAGGAGGCGGCAACTACCGGCAATGGGGCAAAAGCAATGACCATCCTTGAGGATGGCGGTGGCTCATAAGTCAAGGAAGGTGGCTCTCGTGGGTGTCGATGGACCCAAGCCGACGGAAGCCAACAGCAGTGGCAATAGCAGCACCCTCATCGGCAGGCCTAGGAAGGCATCGTATTAGAGTCTCCTATACACGACGGCATCTCATCGGCGAGCTACGGTGTCATGGATTCTCGGAGGCTGCTGCAACAACTGACAGCGGTAGGATCTAGGGGCGTGGAGGAGCAGTGAGGTGGTGCGAGCTCCGGTGCTCATGCGAACCTAGGGCGACGGTGGCAATAGCAGGCGTTGGGTGATGGCGACAACAACAAGCACTGAGGAGACCGAGCAAGAGGAGCAAGGAAAGAAAAAGGAGATATATCTAATCTCTTGACTGCCCAAGTTGGCCGGCTTTGACAAAAAAATCATATTGGTGTTTTGCTAAAAAAACATAGTTCGATATGGCTGGAATTAGTTGGTGGGTGTCGATAGCTGGTTGAGTTGATATCATTGATGGTGGAGGTGATGGCTTCTAAATTTGAGGTGGTGAAATTCTATGGCACTGAGAATTTTGTTCTTTGGTGGTCATGGGCAAAGGACCTATTGAAGCAACAGGGGATATCCTAGGCTCTTACTAAGAAGAAATCAACGAAGGTGGAAAATGACAAATAGGAGGAGATGAAGGTGCAGACAGCTACAATGATTTGTTGTGTCTCTCGGATTCAGTCATGTACAATGTCATAGAGAAAGATTCACCAAAGAAAATTTAGAACAAATTGATAACCCAATATATGTCCAAGTCGCTTACGAGTAAGTTATATCTAAAACAACAACTGTATGGTTTGCAGATGCAAGAGGAGTCAGATCTTAAGAAGCATATAGACATTTTTAATCAGTTGGTCACATATCTAAGCAAGTTAGAAGTGAAACAGAGGATGAAGACAAAGCCATAATTTTTCTATGCTCATGTTTACTGTCTTATGAGCATGTAATGACTACTCTAACATATGACAAGGATACCATCAAGACTGATGATATAGTTTTGGTATTGCTTACATGAGATTTGAAAATATCAAATAGTAGCTATGTGACAGAGACTCCTTAGGGTGAATATTTGCTGGTCAGAGCAAAGAATGACAAGGAAGCAGGAATGAAGAGCAAAGAAAAGAAGAAAATACGTTACTATAAGTGTCATGACGTTGGGTATATGAGGTGGGAATGTTCGTTACTGAAGAAGAAGAAGAGGAGAAGTGCAAGTATAAGTTTAGCAGCAACCGGTGATGACTTAGATAGCGATAGTCATGAGCTAATCACAATATCTAACAAGAAGTCTGGTGAAAGATGGATGTTGGACTCTGATAGTTTTTATCATGTGACATCGAAGCGAAACTGATTCTCTTTATATAATTTTGGTGAGTTTGGTATTATTCACTTAATCAATAATACAAGTTACTGTATCGTTGGAGTGAATAATATCAAGTTCAAAATATATGATGACAGCGCGATGCTACTTTAAGATGTGAAACATGTGATAGATCTAGGGAGGAGTCTAATTTCGTTTAGGAGCATATATGAGTAATGATTGTTGTATCAAGATGATCCGACCATGAATATCATAAAGAACAGAAAAACTGTTATGGCCAGTAAGAGAATAGACTTATGTTTGTATAAGTTACAAGAGAATGTTGTTACAGGTAGAGTCATGAAAGCCGGTTATACTGGTGTTGCACTATACGTTCTAACCATGAATATCATAAAGAACAGAAAAATTGTTATGGCCAGTAAGAGAATGGACTCATGTTTGTATAAGTTACAAGAGAATATTGTTGCAGGTAGAGTCATGAAAGTCGGTTATATTGGTGTTGCACTATACGTCCATAAAGACGACAAGCTTGACTCGTCAGGTGGCTTGACGTGATCTACAAAGGTGGAACCAATTCAAGTTCAGATACATAGAGGTTCGCGCAAGTAACAGATTCAGGTTGGTGTGACATATACATTAAGTTAGAGTTTGTGTCGAATATATGTATATATTCGGTTATAATTTAGAACTTATGTGTAGTGTAGAGTTAGAGTCGAACTCTCTCCTAAACTCACTCTTAAACTCACTCTTAAATAGAGGAGCAGATTTGTTGTAACTATATAACGATTTAGTATAAGCAAGAGATCAAATAATCGACGGCTTAACCAATCGAGGACTATGTATCCTTGATACGCTATAATTATACTGAATTAGAAGAAACGTTCATAATGACTTAAAGATTAAGCTACAGCTAAACCTCATAACTAAATATCATATCTTGGGTGGTTTTTATGTTTAAATCTTCTATCCAGTAGTTTCGCGTATGGTTATCGATATCACATCGGACCCGGTTTTCTAACATCACCCAGTCACCAACCATATGCATGCAAGGCGCACGCAAAGACGTCGGTACTCCCTTTCCAGCGAATCGAACGATGAGTTAGGGAACGGTTCCGCGTAGCTGTCGACGATGTGTCCGCACCAGACCAAACGTTGCCGCTGGAGACTGGTGAACTCGCCAAAACCGCCCGCCCTGCTCGGTCGTCGACTCGTCGTACGTAGCGGCGGCGATCGAGCTGACGAAGCGACGAGGTGTGCCGTTGTGATGCTTGATATGCTTCTCCTCCCTGAGCTGACGGGCTCCGCGTCGCCGTCGCTCGCGGCTCGCCAGCTGCAACGCTCCGCCGCGCGCGCGAGATGAGAGCGGTTGCCGCGGCGAGCGAACGTGCCCGACATGAGACAAAAGCGATAAAGCGCCGGAGTCCGAAGCACTGCACGGCACCGACTAACAGCAGCAGCACAGCACTCTACAGTCTCCACTGCCATCTCCACTGCACGCAGCCACGCAGGTAAACCACCGCTTCAAAAGCTGCGTGGGAGCTAGCAAATTAAGCAGCATTAGCACTGCTTATTACACTGCTACAACCATACAAGAACAGGGTCAAGCGTGTGGATGCAAGCAAAGGATAATCAAGCTTAGGCCAGCACAAGCTATGAGTATCATTCACAGTTTCACATACGGCACGGCAACCGACAATGCTCGTGGCTGCAGAAAGGCACGACAAGCATGCCCCACGAACATCGCCCCGTCCATCCATCCCATGTGACGAGAAGATATGGCCGGGGATTTAAGTACGCATCAATTAATCCCTCACAAAGGAATAAGTACACCTTAATTGATTGCTCCATTACAGCCAAACAAACAGAAACAGGAACAGAGAAATGTCACCAGTCCAACACCCTACTATAGGAGAAGCTACAGCTACCAGCTAGTACAGCATCAATAATCCTTGATTAATAAAACACGGCCTTGCGGTTTTTAATTCCATTGCAAGGCCATCACCCCGGTACAAGAACGCTCAAAAGTAGAAATTTAATCAATACAATTATTGATTTTATTCAAGTACTACTAGAGTACCCCTTTACTACTACAACTATACTTGATGGTGGACCGGTCCAGTCATTATTGGACTGATCCAGAGAAGGAAGCGTCTAAGCGGGTGCTAATTAGCAGCCTCAGCATAGCTCAAAACCTCTTCTCCACAATAACGAAGAGGCTTCTTTCCCTTGCGCAAAATAAATAACCTCTCAAGGAAAGAAGACGAAGACGAAGGACACGATGCTATATGTGGGCGTCGGAGATGGCGGTGGCGGCGGCGACTAGAACTGGCCGCCCTCGAAGGTCTGGCCGAACTGCCATCCGGGGTGGGCGACGTTGTTGCTGGTGACGGTGCGGCCGTCGCTGGCGGTGACCTGGAAGGAGAGGCTCTGGCCGTCGAGAAACGTGTTGCTCTGCCAGTTCTGGCCCCAGTTGCGCGACATGGGCTGCCACCCGGTGCGCGATCCCTTGATGGAGACGGAGCGGACGGCGCCGGCGCCGGCCACGTTGGTCACCAGCACAAGGTTGAAGTAGGAGTGCCCGTTGACGGTGAACCGGATGCCTCCCTTCTTCACGCACGGCACCCTGCAGCAAAAATCACACGCGACCGCGCGGTTAATACATGTTTTTTTTTTGCTCGAGCTCGCGGTGAATCCGACCGAATCGGTGTGAGGCAGTACGTGTCAGAGGTTACACTGGCACGACGCAGCATGCACATGCATTAGCCTGTGGCGCAGTTGCAGCAGCGGCCTATCCGCATGCAACGTATCAAATCTGCAGGCTGGTCCCAGCGAAGCCAATGGCCATCACAGGCCGAGCCTAAATGTGGGCCCGGCGTAAAGTTGAAACCGACTGACGTCGCGTCTTAATTGATCCGGCCGATCGTGCCAAGACGTGGCAACAGTTCAGGACTAAAGTCGCAAGCCATAACTGACTACTATTAGTACGTTCTAACGTGTTTTTTTTGAAGGCTGTTTAAACTTGTTCGATTCTACGGTACCAACCAGCTGAGAAGGTGAAAAATCTGACCTGCGGAAGGAGACGGGCACGATCCCGGCGCGGTACTGGGCGATGTGGAGGAAGGCCGGCTCGGCCATGTCGAAGTGGGGGCGGGGCGGGTTGCACCAGCCGCCGTCGTCGCTGGGGAGGCCGTAATTGGGCGGGCAGAAGTTGGTGGCCGTCACGGTGATGGAGCCCGGCAGGCACCACCTCCCGTCGTTGTCGCACCGCAGCTCGTAGCACGACCCGCACGCCGCGCCGTCGTTGAACAGCGCCGTGCTCAGCGCCGCCGTGTTCGTGCCGTACCCCTGGCTGTACAGGTTTCCGTATCCACACGCCCCGCCTAGAAGAAAAAGAAAGACCATCGCGTCATTCTCGCCGTATAACTACAGTAGTAGCACGCTACATTCAGCGGCCGCGGGTGGACAACTCACGTACCCATCGTGCCGGAAGCGTCGCCCCCGCCGTAGAACGTGGCGTGGGCGCTCTGCCACCCGCCGTACCCGGCGGCCGAGGATTGCCGTGCCAAGAAGAGGAGGAAAAGAACGCCGGCGATGGCCATTGCTGGTTCCCTAGCTAGCAAGCTATCGTCGAGAGTGAGGGTATCCAAACGCTGTAGCTCGCTCACTCGCTCGAAGCAGAGGTTGGCGGTGAAGAGGTTGGCCCTCCCGGCCCAGGGTATTTATGGCCAGCAAGCCAAAAGCCGGTGGCTAAGCTAGCTAGTGCCGGTGGCGGTCGGATACTCTCACGATTGTGTTGCACGGTTGGATACCCTCAATGGATGCTCGTCTCGGGGCCGTGCACATTTTTTTCCTTCTCGCCGATTTGGTGAGAGAAAGTAAAAGGCCACCGGCAGTTAATACATACAAATCAGGCGCACATGCGAGTGTCCTGCCCTCCCCGCCCGCTCCAACCCCCCCACATGGCTCTCGCCAGCCGCCTGGAAGCATGCGCTGCAACTGGCGCGGACCAGGCAGATGGGGGGGGGGGGGGGGGTTGGGCGCCGCTGCGCGGTGCGCGGTGCGCTTGGCGGGCGGCTCGAACGATCGATCGCCTCGGTGTCGCCGCGTGGGCGAGCACTCCCACGACGTGGTATGCTGTTGCCTGATAGCGATGCGATCGGCATCCACGGGCACGGGCATGCCGATTCAACTCGGGGGCATCGCTTAATAACTGGTTGTGTTTAGTGCTGCCCGTATGTGGCTGGGGGTGACCATCTCTGATAATCTGGTTGCCGTTTCTACATTTTTCTGTACATAATCGAGTGAAGTAGGTTTGCGTTAGCCGATGACAGAAGCTCGCGATCCCTTGGATGGAGTGGACGGTCCCAAAAACTCTGCCAGTGTCAACAGCCGTTAATTAAGCTCAGACCAGTTGACTGTCCCTACAAAGAGCACACTGAGGGCTGAGCCATCGAATAATACGAAGGACAAATTAAAGCGTGTTTTTTTGTCGGGGCACAAACGCACATCACTACATCAGATCGCCACATGAAGGTTAAGATAACCCCACACACCGAAGGAATAATCCTTCTCAAGCTAAGGGGAGATGGACAAGTAAACCAATTAGTACCAAGGAGGCTAGTATTAATATACTTTAGATTACTGGCTTCTTCAAGCCTTCAATGATCAGTTGAAAGTTTTAACGTGGATAAGGTCTGAAATGGGCAAAACCTGCACTGTGGGCTCCCCTCCCTCTGAAGCATGCAGCTAGGAGAAAGATTGGACGGAGACGCCTCACATGGACACGCACGCTCACATGCGTGGAACATGGCCATGACCGTGTAGGCTGTATATAAATCCTACAGCATTCAAACAAAGCTGCTCCCTAGCATATGCATCCATGCACATGTCCAAGTTTGTAAGCTTCAAAAACATCATCTTTACCGATAACGTAGAGCCGTGCGTTGTTGACCTTTTTTATGCAATCGGGAAGTTTGATTTTTTTTCCCCTTGCAAAAGGTCTAGGCTTTGTGTCAAGCGAGCTACGTACCTGGGCTGCTCACCTCTTCGGTTTCAGCGAAAGCAACAGTTCTCCGGACTAGCATTTGGTGATGGCCCATGCCATGTTAGCCGCACATGGCGTGGCCGCCCCTGCCATTACGGTTAATTTCCTGTCACTAACCTAACCAGCTCCCTCTTGGACCCGTCCTGCATGCTCTGAACAGCTTTGACCCATGCTGAATTGTGGTGCTCCTGCAATCCGTACACTGCTACACCCCAAAGTTGTAGCATAGCACCGTCACTGCTACCGAAATGTTGTGGTTCAGAGTTCAGACATTGTATATCATATCCCTGATTATTGATCAAGCCTCTCATCACTCGCACTATGGCTGATAAGCCGTGAAAGATGAAAAAAAATAAAAATAATTTAGAGATAAAACTTTTATATTTATATTATTTGCGATGTAAAAATCAATGTTGAAAATAAAATATGACAACAATCAAAATTAAATATAAAATTAAGTTATAAAATTTAAATTAGCTGATAAGCTAAACAAGTAAATGATGAGGTTGCAAATATTTATTTTACAGCCAAAACTCAATTTAAAAGCAAAACTGCAGTAACTTTCAGTTAGGGTTGGTATGATAGGCTAGTGGTGCAGTTTCTGAAAGTTCAGAAAGGTTGCAGTTTTCAGCAGAACACTTACTACCATCCGGTTGTCATGTGATAACTTGCCACTGTGAGTAGGAACAGAACACGTAACAGTGTCGTGGCTCTGCTCGGCCTGTTCCCAGTGAATGAAGACCACATGAACAAGTGACAAGGACGCCTCTGGGCTCTGGGAGGAGGAAGGCAGGAGCCATGTGGGGGGACACACCGAAATAGATCACACTATCTTGCTCTGATGGGACTGGAACACTTGGAGAACCCTCGGCTGCTCAAGCGCTCAGGTCCCTCCAGAACGTGCCGACATCTCTGCAAAATCATGCAGGGATGAAACGTCCTCTCAGTCCGGGAAGGGAATCTTGTGCTCGATCGTCTCCGATGATCTGATCATCATCTCGCGACGTGACCCTGTTTAATCTACTCGTCGCTCGTCAGACACAATCATGCGTTGATTCGCTGCACAGTTAGCTTTTACAGAGCTGCCTACCGGGTGAAGGTTATTGCATGATTGCCAAGAATATTCTTTGCTTGGACACGCAAGAATGGCTAGTTGGCTATTCTGAATTCCTGATCCAACATACTCCTATGTAGATACAGATGTTCACTTCTCTTCATGGAGATCGACATACTTGAGAAATGAAGCAACATTGTCCCAGCTCTCAAAAACTTCCGGTCAATTACAGCTGAACCTCATGAGATGCAATCACCATTGTGTGTCTGAAAACCTCATTGGCCGATCACGTATAACTTTGAGCTTGCATTTGATTGGTTTCGAATGGAAGGATCGTGCGTCGCTGTCTTCGATTCATTAATTTTGTTTATGGCAATCTGGACGGCGCATGATGTGTACAGGGGAGTTGGAATACTCCCATCTGCATGAACGGTCCTGAGCGAGTGTACGTACTCCTCATCCGGATGATGGATCACTGGCCTGCATGAACCGTTGCAGATAGTAGTGTGCTAGCTAGCTGGAACAGAGCACGCAGCGTCAGCCGATCACCCCAAAAGCTGTGGAATAATCGGAAGCCCTAGCTTTCTTTGCGTTATCCACCTCAGATCTTTGCGCATCCCGATGAAAGGCACGTTCGTGTGAGGTCCTTTTGGGCTGTGTTCTGGTGTTGTTTCTCTGAAGCTTTTGCTTTCAGCAAATCGGCATCAATGGTGTTATCTGGTAACATGAGTTCGTTAAGATGTCCAACTAACTCGACGTATTGTACTGTTCAGTTGTGCGAGAAGATTGTATGAGTACGGCACCATTGGAAATATTGGAAAAACGAAAAAGGATTGAGCATGCAAGAAGCTTTTGCAGAAACAATCGCATTTCTGAATCCGCAGTCCTTTCCAAAAGTATGGAAGGGCTTCTACTTGATGTGTCTCAATATTATCTACGCCTAAGCCTGAAAAATTTGCAATACACAAGCGTATTAGTTTTTTTCTCTCTCACTCTATCAGGCATATAGCATTATAAAGCTCATCCTTGCCAGAAAATATATTATAAGGCTCCTGGAGACTTTGGCTACCTAGATAATGAACATAAGCACATTCACAAGACACCGACACTCCGACTGTCCGACAGCTTGTCTAGCGCCAATCTCATGGTTTGAAAAAAATGATATAAAATGTTGCACTTTATTAATGAAAACGAAAATAAAATATATTCTTCAAGATTATTCTTTTTGTTATATGGAAGACTCATATGCGCATTATTCTTTACATGGCAGTATATAAGTATTAACACATCCTGTTTGCGAAAGGAAAAAGAAAAAGAGAGAGGATGAAGGGCATAGCAAATATCTTTAATAGGATGGAGAGTATTTTAATGCCTATACATGCAATGTTCTTACTACGTGAGTTGCAAATAGTTATGAAAGAATTTTTAAATATATAATAGGAAAAAGTTTACTTAACGTCTTAAAATATTGTTTAATTATTGTTGATCTACTTAAAAACCATTAAAGCATCAAACCATGTATTTTATTTTAAGGCTGAGTTTAAATCAGCTGTATGGCTATAGCTATTTGGAAGCTTAAAAGTAAGATAAATTATCAACGTATTATTAATTAAGTACTAGCTACTATAAACTTAAAAATAGATTTATTTAATTTTTTAAAAAAACTTCTATATAGAAAATTTTTACACAAAATACACCATTTAGCAGTTCAACAAACATGCTAACAAAAAATGAGTGAGTTGACATCCTCAACAGCCCAAACGAACGAGAATGAAAACCGGTCTAAATAACACCTTGAACTAATTTCACCACATGTCATTTGATGTGGCTATAAAAATCTCCCTACATGAGTATACAATCACATCTACCTTTTTATTTACCACCTTAATTCCATCAATTTTCCATATGCCTAATGTTCTATCACATTATTTTCTTAGTTACCACCTTAGTTTCTACGCGCCTAAAGCATATTGATGGCATTAGTTGCCACCAATTCAACTAGAGCCAACCCAAGTTAGTAACCACTGCATTGCTGTTACTAGTCATCTACATGTTAGCTGCCACAGTGAAAACCTACATCTACAACTGTCTTAGGGTAATCGGTATCATATGTCATACCGCAGCTACTAGTTAGGGCCACCGGAATATGGGCCCACATGTCAATGGCACTGAACAGCAACTATCGTATGGCTGATAATATGGGTTCATTCTAGGGACTATTTGAACCGATTTTGATACTTTAGAAGGAAGAATAGCATGTTTCACAGTTCCATAGAATAACCGTAATATTTTTGGGATTATTCTATATGGTGTCATATGCTTGCATCCATGCAAGGTAAAATAAGATGCACATTTCTTTTAGTGGTGAAATTGTGTGCATATGACTTTACCCACACATCTATTAAGCTCAAAATCATGATGGGTCAATTTACATACATATTGGTGTGTTTCAGGAAAAATTTATAGGTCAGTTTATATATATGCCCTTCATTCCAATATGGATATTGCAAGTCTCACGGATATATATCATAATATCAATGGCTCTATCTGTTATACATATGCTAAGTGTGTGCTTGAATCTTCTATGTAACTAGTCACGGGTCCCATACGTTGTAATGGGAGGGGATCTAGTGAACATGGTTCAATTTTTTCACTTCTCCCATATTGTTTTCTTAGTTGGTTGGTTTTTCATACCATTTTTGAGAGGTTTTTTATACGTGGAATTGGGAAGTGGTTTTTCAATACGTGGAACTAGGATGGTAAGGGAAGGATGATGATTATGATTTAAAGATAGTAGAGATAATAGGAAACCTGCTCCCCCTAAATTTAGGGCTGCTATACCATGGTATCCCATCTAGATGAGATGATATTAAGTTGGTATCAGATTTGATACCTACTTGGTATCTGGTTTAATATCCATCGATACCAGCTGATACACTATTGTTATTAGGCACGATACCCCATCAATATTGGTTGATACCTCATCGGTACCTGCTAATACCCTATTGGTACCAGGCCTGATACCACTCAATACCAGGCTTGATACCTACGTGGTATCAGTCTAGATTTGCATACAAAATAGTATGACAGCGGTGCTGATGGTAGCGGTGGGACGTTAGGAGGCTATAGCGTAAGAAGAGGAGGCCCTGGCAATGGATTGCGAGAATGTTGTCATGGCTGTCATCGTTAGCGCCTTTGAGGTAGAGTAGTTTACCATTCTCAATGGAGAAACGAATTCAATAGCTTGACATGGTTGGAGTTAAAAATAAATTTTATCAAATTGTTATTGAGAGGAGAATTGAGTGAGTGGGTGAGTGATTGACATGTAGGTGTAGAGATTATTAGGATTGATTCGAGAGGCAGTGCAAACAATAAGAATGTGAGGAGGCCACATCCAAAAGGTGAGATGGAAAGCATCAAAGACTATACCTAAAATAAACAACAATAGACAAGTAAGCGGCAGCGGCAAGAAGGGCCTAGAAAAGAATGTCATCGATGTGATCCCCACCATCTCCTTCATCACCGGTGAAAGCCACAAGCATTAGCTAGCGGCAGAGTGCACCATCTGCCTGATGGAGTTTACCACTAGGAGTTGCACATGCAGTCACACTACAGGTTTGCAACCACTGCTTCCCACATACCCTACATCGATACGTGGCTAAGGCTCATGCCACCTGCCCTCTTGCATCGTGAGGAAGAAGACCAAGGGTAAGGGACTAATACTGCACACGCGCTAAGGACGAGATACAGGTCCCTACCATTCTTGTAAATTTATGGCTCTTTTGAAATGCGCAGGATTGAAAAATAGAAAAATAAAAAATTACATGATTTTGATAGTAATGTAGGTGCAAAACAGAGGATTACAAAACATAAAAAAAACACAGGAATAGTCATTTAATTATGTTGCAGAAAAAATATAGGAATCGAATGAGGGAGATAGACTCAAAGAAAATTTTTCAAAGAAATTTAAAATTTTGCTAACTTTTCTTCAAAATCTCTATATGATTATTCATTTTATAGTAATTTTAAAAGAAATGGTAGGATTCAATCCTTTATTTCAAAGAGCTTCATAGAATTCCTATAGTATTGATTTTTGCCAAATTTTATATGTTTTTCATACAAATGCCCTTAAGTTAGACAGGCCGCACCAAATACACATCTGTCACCGGCCTAGTTGGATCAGCCAATCATTCCAGCCCAGTTACGACATACAGTAAAATCAACCAGCCCACAAGGCTCCCCTTTGTGGGCGAACCAAATGCCGCGTTGATAGGAGATGTTGGGCCCTATGCAACAGTACTCACAGCCCCAGAGCATGGCTCCGTGGTGGTTTCTAGTCACACCGTTTGGACGTCGGTCTCCCTCCCCCATCTGTTGTGCGCCACGGCCTAAAGCCGAGTAGAGTAGTGGTCCACTGCCGTCTGCCGGCTAAAGTTCGGCACAACCCATACCAGAAGTTTTGACCTTGCCTGTTGGCCCGTTGATCTGTCCAGACAGCATAGCTCCCAGCCTCCCCTGGCAGCGACGTGACGTCCCAGAAACAACAGTTCAGGTCAATTCAGGTCGCTGGTAAAGATAAGATCCATCTCGCCACGACAAAACCAGCGCTCGCTCCATTCCTCCGTCTTCCATGGCGCGCGACTCGCGAGCACGAGTTTGGAGCACTCTCCGTCCACCTCTTCAGACTTCACATCAAGAATGATGTGTGCGTCCAAACGTGTACAGTTCGCCATAACACACGACAATTGACAAGCGAAACGCCAAGGGAAATATCCAAACTCCACTTGCCCTCGGTTGCACGTCACCCGTAAAACGCACGCACCGAGCATCCCAGTTGCCACCCAACCTGGTCGCCTCGACCCCCTATATACACGCACATTCTAGCTCTCGTCATCTGCTAGTATGATCAGTGTAGGCACACGTTGCACAGGTGTTTGAGGAGGATTGATCGACATGGTGTCTGCGGAGAGGAGCCGGCGGCCGGCGGCGGCGGTGTTCATGGTGGCGCTGCTGGTGCTGTCGGGGTCGACAGGGATCAGCACGGTGGTGGTGGCGAGGGCAGCGCTGTCGTGCTCGACGGTGTACAGCACGCTGCTGCCATGCCTGCCGTACGTGCAATCGGGCGGGGCGGTGCCGGCGGCGTGCTGCTCGGGGATCCGGAGCGTCGTGTCGGCGGCACGCACCACGGCCGACCGCCGCGCCGCCTGCACCTGCCTCAAGAACGTCGCCGCCGGCGGGCCCTACATCAGCCGCGCCGCCGGGCTGCCCGGCAGGTGCGGCGTCTCGGTGCCGTTCAAGATCAGCCCCAACGTCAACTGCAACGCGTACGTGAAAAAAAAAATCAAACTAAACCTACTTTCTTTCTTCGTTTTTTCGTCAAATTTCTCGATGTTTTAACGTGTCGGTTCTGGTGCAGGATAAACTGAGCTATCAGCACTCTCGGCCCTGCAAGCGTGTGGACTCAGGGGGGCCGTGGGAGCGTTGTTTTAGCCAGCTACTTGTTCCAACGTGAAGTGTGCGTTACGATGATAAGAACGTGTTTGAATAATCGACGTGTTTGTATGTACCGTGTACTCGATCGGCAGTTTACAAGCGTGCTTGTATGATCAATCCCAAAGGTACCTTTTATGACTACGCAATTGTGCGTCGTGCCAGCTACCACTCAACTCCTGCAGTTTTGTAGCTAGCCGCATAAGGCACGTGGCGAGGGGCAGTGACCGACTGACCGTGACAGTGACACGATGTAGTATGTTTTTTTTTAACTGGTCACCGAGGGACGATGTCGTATGTTTTGAATCTTCTTATCTTCGTTGCCTTAGGCCCGTTCAAATGAGCATTTAGATAAGCAAATTTTTTATTTTTTATCAGCATGTTTTTCAATCTGCCGGTATACTTTATTTATTTTTTAAAAAAATAAAATAAAACTATTTTTAAATTTTTAATAATTGATACATAATTAATTATATAGTAATGATTTATCTCATTTTATATTCCGCGGAGAATTTTGGGCACAGCCCTCTCGAACACGGCCTTAGCGTCAGGAAGTGACGCAGCAACTAATGGGCAAAGCAAACGGCACATGATGGAACGGAGCACTGCCGCTATCCTCCTTAGCACACGCACTAAAAAAAAGAGCATAAGAGCATTAGCCATGCAGAACACGCTATTGCGTGTCTTTAACTTGTCACCTAATCCCATGGCTTACTTTGACCACACATCTCCTAAGAGGCTACTCTTGCACACATTTTGCTTGGAGATCCTAATTATTTTCATATCAGCCCATATGATATTTTCTATTATCTAATCCCTTAAAATTTTTATATTTTATACTCCATAACAATAAAAAAATACATATATATCTTTAATGTTTTGTGGGACTCACATATCATCACACTCTCCATACTTTTTATTTCTCTCCATATATTTCTACCCCTCGATATTATTTTCCTCTTCTCGTAGTTCCCTTTAGTGATGACAAGACGATGGCCTCCCTGCTGCCACTTCTCTCACTCTGCTGCTCTCTACCTCTCCAGCGATATCTACCCCCTAGCGACGAGCTATATAACAATGGTGGGCTTCTCCCCCCTTTCTTCCCAATGGATTTGGTGGCGATAGAGGCAATGGGTGATAGATTGAGAACAAGCTCGACAACGGCGATGATGATGATCGACTCAATGGTTCATTAGCAAGAAGGCGATGGTGGGATCGACAAGACGTATAGAGGAGGGGGGAGGGGGCGACGATGAGGAGCTCCAAGATCTAGAGTGATCGAGATCATCATTGTGGCGCCAGTGTAGATCAGAAGGTGACAACAATAGGCTTGGTGAGGCGGATCAGGGGAAGGCTAGTGAGGTGAACGCGGCAGCGGTGGCAGCGCTAGAAAGGTCAACAATGCTCCTAGATTTGCGCTTGTTCTCTAGTGACAATAGGCCCTTCTTCTCTCTCGTCTACACTTATTGTCTAGCTGCTGAAGCTTAGAGAGATGCTAGGTTGTGGGTGAGGGTGGCGGCACTATGTCAAGAGGGCACAAGGCAGTGTGGGCATGACCTACCCAATCATCCTACGCGTCACGTTGCTCATCCTATCAAAATCTAATGGGGCTTGCGCGCCTTCGCGGAGGAAGGGGGACGAGGGTCTTCCTAGGGGCACGCCAAATACTGACATGGAACATAATCTCCTAGCTGATGGGTTAGATCTGACTACCACCTAGATGCGTGATGAATGGCCAGTGCTGACATGCAACATAATCTCCTATCTGACGGGTTAGAGCTAAATACCACCTAGATACACGATGAATGGCCTAAGCTACAAAAAAACAAACTCTCCAAAAGAGCGATTCAGGAGGCCGGTCGGCGTCAGCAGCTAGTGCATGCCCGTTCGTGGCAAATCCTATTGCAGTGTAGGTCTGTTGGAGTAGCTTGCAGAGATCGACACCGATACATTCTTTAATTTTTGTCCTTTCTCGTGACAGGAGGCCTGCGCTTTTGCTGGTCTGCAGGGGCAGCTTACGGCAGTCGAAGTGACGACGGACCAACCAAACCGCGATGGCCCAGACGAACTCCGGCGCGCGGCGAACTCTCGATCTACGGTCGCCATCAGAACCGGGCAGGGTGGTTTGTGCTGCCCATGCACGCAGGAAAAGCTTGGCTAAGTTCGGGTTAAGCTAGCTACTAGCTGATGCTGGCTTTGTCTACAAAGCAAACAAAATAAACCAAAAGAAGTCTTGTGGGCACTAGCGCCATGGCGCGCGTCCCTATCCATGTATCAACTTCGCGCCATGCGCAAGAGCGCAACTTGGGTGATGATGCCCTTTACAAGTACACTTGCGCCGCGCGGCATCGCCAAAGATGCGCGTCGCGATCCATCGCCGAGCTCGTATATATCTGCCATGGCCGGGCAGGGGGCTACCTCTACCTGGAGCAAGTGTAGGTGAGGCTGGGTCATGGCGAGTGGTCATCAGGATTCGGGTGGTGTTGCGGCGCCGGTGGCGAGCGTCTTCGAGGCGGCGCTGCCGGCCTTGGAGAGCGGCGGCGGTGGAGGCGCGCCGCCCGGGATGGCGGACGCGAGCTTTGACACGAACATGGTGATCATCCTGGCGGCGCTCTTCTTCGCGCTGCTGTTCGCCATCGGGCTCAACTCGCTGGCGCGGTGCGCGCTCCGGTGCGGGGGCCGGGGCCCGCACGGCGCCGGCGCCGGCGGAGGAGCGGCTGCCGGGGTGGCGTGCGGCGGCGGCATCAAGAAGCGCGCGCTGAGGAGCATCCCGGTGGATGTGTACTGCGGCGGGGAGGAGCCCGCGGAGGACGTGTGCGCCATCTGCCTCGGCGAGTTCGCGGACGGCGATAAGGTGCGCGTGCTGCCGCGGTGCGGGCATGAGTTCCACGTCCGGTGCGTCGACGCCTGGCTGGTCTCTCACGGCTCGTGCCCGACGTGCCGGAGGCAGGTGATCGACGGTGGCGGCGGTCGTGCCGTCTCCCGGAGCACGCCGCCAGACAGTGACGCCATAGCCGTGGTCGTAGCATGAGGTGCACATACGAACACGACAAGGTAGTAGTAGTAGTCTTCCTAGCTAGCTGGGCTCCTGGACTCTTGGCCAAGCTCCTCTAAAATATCTCCCCGATCTCCGGATATTTTCCGGCGACGGCTAGTGACTCAGCTTCTTGTGTCGAATTAGCCAAATTTACCACGAACATTTATACGACCCTGTAAGAACACCGTTACATATGCGTACTCGCGCGTGCACGCACTCGATCCGTGGCCAGGCGGGCGCCCGTCGTCGTCGTCGCTCGGCGGGGGATTTCACCGGAATCGGGGAAGAGCGGCCGCGCGTCGGCGCGTGCCGTGCTGGGTGCGAGCCAACAGACGCGCGCGGGCCGAGGCCAATGGCATGCCTTAATCGGCACGCGACCCCGATCGCGTTGCGGCAACCGTCGAGATTACGCCGTGTCGCCAACCCCGATTGCCACGGCCACCTGCCCCGCCTACCTGCGTGCACGCTCGACCTGTCGAAGTCCAACCGCTCCAGTTCATCAGTTCATCCTGTCATGTCGGGAATGAATTCTAATATGGATTTGTTAACTCTATATTTTTTCTTTCAATTTAATATAAATAGTTAGAAAAAAATAAAAAAAATAAAAACATAGAATATAGTAACATCTAGCACTATATAAAAATCAATTTCAATTTCAATATATACATTAAAAAGAATAAATTTAGGTATAAATACTTACACTACTATTATTCTACTGAATTTATCTTTTTTTATACGTTAATATGTGAGTTGATATTTTACTTAACATTTTTATGAAGTGGTATATATGTTATATGAATGTTATCAAATTTTTTAGAATTTTTAGACAAACAATTCAACGTCGTCTTCAGAGTTTAAAACAGTTTTTCTGTCAGGTCTGACTTTTGCAAGTGGAACCTAACATCACATATACGTCGACAGCGTCGCACCGAATTAACGGACGGTTCTTGATCAAGCCCCCGGTTAAACAAGATGCAATCACGTGCACCGTACAATGCAAAGCCGAGAGAGCAAAAGGAACAGTCAGGATCAATCAGCCTCACCACCGTTTTGTCATTTGCTTTTTTTTTTGGATGGCGTGGATGAAGAATGACGCAGCAGTGGCACTTTAGGAGTACTTTACAATTACCGGCTTTATACAGGACAAATTAACGGAGGCTAACAGAGGTAGTCCATGAGCTGCACCCGCGGCATCGTGGTCGGCGGGCCTCGCGGCGCCGCGGCGGCGGCGCGCTCCATCCGCCGGCGCTCCCACGCACTCCTGAGCCAGCTAAGCACCGGCCTCACTGCCTCGAGCCACCGGAACACCGCCTCGACGACGTGGAGCCGGCAGAATCTCCAGGGCGCAGTGCCGCCGTCTCCCTCGGCGCCGCGAGGAGGAAGAAGCGACGGCGGCGCGCCGGTTGGATGGACGATGACGGGGAACCTTGCCGGGCTCGGCTCGGAGTAGCACCGCCGCAGGATGGCGCGGTTGAGCTGCGCCTCGAACGCCATCCTCTCGTACTCGTCCAGCAGCAGGCTGTGCCGCCCGCCGCAGCCTTCGCTCACGTCGAGGCTGTACCGCGCCACCACGCCGCCACCGCCGCAGCCTTCGCTCACGTCGAGGCTGTACTGCGCCACCACGCCGCCACCGCCTCCGCCGCCATCTTCCTCCCTTGCTCTCTCCATGTACAGTAGCCGTTGCTAACTGCGAGTACACGCGTACCATACCACCACGTCGTGAGTGGTATTTAGGCACGGCCAGCGTGGTGGTCCTCCCAGGCCGCGGCGGCTACACCATTATTTTGGCGAAAGTTTGTGCGAGCTTGACGTAGCAAGGACGGCAAGGATCGCTACTATGAAAATGCGACAGCGATATCATCTCATGTATGCAGTTCTGGTTAATCGTAGCACAGTGGATAAAGAGACTGGTGCCAAATTGATCGATGATTCACTGAGCTCGAATGTTTCGATGCTGTTATTCTGTAAGGGACATGTACGCAAGGAACCAACACAAACTTGCACCATAACTGTCATGTACGAGATTCCACCTGTCTCTTCTATTACCTTGGAGAGAAAATTCCACGCTCTGTACTATTTAGCAAAAGCATAATGTAAAGTTGCGCACTGCAGCTGCAAGCAACCTGCTGAATTTTGAGCTAAACCCAACTTTTTTTTATTTCTGAACTAGTACCACTTGGCACCTGCTAGTTGCTAATTTATTTGCCACCTTTTTTTGATGAGTTAATTGCAATAAAGTTATCGTAGACGGATTGAGATCCTCTATCTTTGAAGTCTTTAAAATCATATATAGATCTAGAGTTTATTTATATATAAATTTAGAGTTTATCTGACTCATATATTAGTAACAAATCTTATGACTTTATGACTTTAAAGGCAGAGGATCTTGATGCTCATAAACTTACGGAGTTCAAAGGAATAACATAAACATTGTAGACGACTGGATTGGAGTTGAACGGATTGAATTCAACCGCCACTCTGGTACACCAAAATTGCCGTATGTCGCAAGTAGTTACAGAAGTTTGAACGGAATTTCTCCAAACCGAGACCAAATCTCCGAGAACGCTCAAGTCCACCTGCGACCAAAAAGGCAAGGCAAAACGACCCAGCTGCGTTCGCATCTACCAGCTCCTCGTCTCGTCCTCCTCGTCGCGCGGCGGCGCATCCCGCCTGCTCCCTCCCTCCTCGCTCGCATCGAAGCGATAAAACCCTCGCAAAAATCTCGACCCCGAGGCGCGGAAAGCACGTCGATCGGATCGCCTCCATTCATATCCCGATCCACCGGAGCCTCGGATCTCTCGCCGGAGGCCCGGGGCGCCCTTCGCGGGCAGATGCGATCCACGCCGCGCCCCCACCGCCGGAGCCGACGACGAGTCGGCTGACGACACCGCCGCCCTTCTCCGCTTCCGCTCCTGCCCCTACGCCGCCGGAGGTTTCAGCGCGAGCCGATGGGCTCCCGCAGGTTCGCCGCGCTTGTCGTGCTCCTCCTTGCTTTGGCCCTGATTCCCGGCCCCGCGGCGGCAGCTAGGGCCTTGCAGGGCGAGAAGGCCAGCCCCAGCGAGGTGAGGATTCGAGGTTTTGTAGTTAGTTGGTTTAGATTACTTAGCGCAATGGATTGGCATAGGACATAGGGTTCCTGCGAAAGGAGGACGAGCTCACTTAGTTGTTGGTTGTTTGGATCTCTTCAGGCAGCTCCTGCACCTACCGTCGCTGCAGGTGGATCACATAAAGAATCGGGGGAATCGTCAAATGGCCAGAATCCTGTGACCAAGGAGACGCACCACCAATCGCCACCTCCGGAAAAGCCACCAAAGGATCAAACGCCACCGCCGCCAGGTGTGTTGGAGAGCAAGGGGCAGGAAGGAGATGCTGTGAAGGACTCTGGACACCTGGTGCCATTGACAGATGTGCACAAGATGAGTCCTCTGCCTGAAGGTCCCGGACCAACTGGTGGGACGGAGCGGGTAGGAGGAGAGAGTGGGGAGAAGAAGAAGCCGACAGAAGAAATTAAAAAGGTGGTGAAGTGTGATGATGCAATGGAAAAATGTTCTGTTCCAGGAAAAATTACCGCTTGCCTTCAAGTTTCTAAGGATGGTAAAGCCACTAATTATCTTGGAAACTTCACTATGATCAATTAATTGAGTCAGTGTTTGCTAAAAATTTTCAGAGTAGAGATATTTTATCAACTAAGTATGTTGAGTAAAAAAGTGTTGTCCCATTTGAGCCATTCTTTCATGGTTGCATTCAATTCGAACCAGTTTTATTGCAAGGAGCCAAGGACAAAAATATTGGGATTCATTTCGTGTGTCTTGCTTATAAGCCACAGTGTTTAAACTAGCCTATTGTGTAGAGCATTGTGTGATAAATATATTGATGATGTACTCAGTGACGTCAAGTTTATAAGAACTTTACTTCTGTGCAGTGTTGAATTAATCGCAATTGAAAACTGCAGGAAGTAACGTGAACATGAATAGACGGCGAGATTTATACAAGATGAAATGTATCTGATGGACCGATAGGAAATAAGTTGTACGCCTGCCTAAGATTACCAAAGACCCTAAGACTCGTATTGCATCACTTGGACTAATGTTATGTGAATGGAACTGAGGAGAAATTTGTTTTGATGTTTGACACAAATGTACCTCACATTATTCTCATAGTTAAAATCAGTCAAGGATGTCCCAAATGAAGAACCTGTGAGATGTCATAATATGGTTTTCAGGTCTAGAGATCCGTAAGCTTAGACTTAGTTCGTTAAAAGTCTTTGAAGGTGTGCTAGTTTCAAATACAAGAACCTTTCTGCAAAGAACTGAATGTGACCATAGATCAAATAAAATGGCTATCTATAGTACCATAAATTATATTTTGGTTTACCATCGAAGTGTATTATCCTGTTACAATTTATAAATATTAGTTGGCATATGCTGGTTGGTATTGCTTTCCTTGGTAATATTTAAGGGCAAAATTGGAGGAATAGCACTAAGGGGATATGGTATGATGTTGTTGAAGAGACACACTTTTACTTCCTTAGAAAGAACAAGTAAATATTGCAAATGGAAGGCCTCCTTTGGCATGTAGGAAAATTTCCCAATTCCTGAAGGAATCGAACTGATTCCCATGCAAATAATTGCTTGTAAAAATAGGCCTCAAGGGACATTGACAAGCCTAAGATTGTGAAGTGTATATGTAATTAAAAGAATTTCAATTTCTGGGCACTGTATAGATATTTTGTGATGAATAATTGCTTGTATTCTTGTAGCATTTGTTTCAGGGTAGACAGGGATAGAGGTGGAAATTGTTATATATATATATATATATATACTCTATGCATGAACTTCACCTTTGTCAAGCTAAAAAAGTTTTGTGTTTATTTTCACAGGTTCAATTGGGCAGTTTGTTATAGTCCAGAATGAAGGGCAGAATGATGTTAAGGTTGATGTCATTATTGATGGTAAAATGCTGCCATTACAGCTGGCTAAGGGCATCTCTGAACAGGTATGCAAGTTAGTTTGTTCTAACATTTCCATCAAGTTTCCTTGAATATGCTGGTAGTACATTCTCAAACTTGAAATAGAAGGTGACAGTTACCTGAACCCTGGCACACCATGTATTTTATGGTTGATTTCACTTTAGGGCATTACATATATATGGTTCTCAGTTATCAGATGTGCCCATTGAGTTTTCAGAAACACAATATGTGTTTGCGGATTGGATTGGGTGATTAGCTAGATTATCCGTGCTGACTAGTCCCAGGACTCCAAGCTGCATAATTGGCTATTGGTTGCAACTGTTTTCCCAGAAAAGAGTGGAGGACCATCCTCTTATTACTATGAAGAGGGATTACAGTAATGTTATGACTGTTTACATTCATTCTAAGTGACACGAGTAAGAAACTAGGAATAAAAGCATAACGATGTCTGTATGAATGCTTGAATATTCTGATAATTGTCCTCCATAATGGACCAGTACGCCTATGTCCTGGAGCATGACAATATTTCTGGTATTCCTTAAGAATATTTAAATTTTGATGCAAATGAATGCTCATCTTATTCTTCTACTTCTACAAGTAAGTTGGGATAGGTTAGAAAAGTAGAGATGAATGTTTATCTTATTATACTATTATAAAATATTAAAATTCGTGTTTAACTTAATTTATTTCATTATTATTGTAACCTTTTTTACATGCAATTTTGATATGTTAAGATCCTGTTCTTGATTTGCATGATCTTGTTAAAATTGATTGCTCCATTTGTATTACCAGGTAAACATAACCTATAGCAATCCAAATGGTGGAGAAATTACAGTAAAGTCTGGGAAGGGGCAATGTTCCTTACACACCAAGCAAACAGTTTCTGATTGGCAACAACAGTTTCAGCAGTTTGCAGCTTATGCAACACGCATGAATCCAATCTATGGAGCCTCCTTCCTTGTTTTCACTGTTGTCTTGGTGGGAGTGGTCTGTGCTTGTTGCAAGTTTGCAAGAAGGCGTGCTAGTGGAGTCCCATATCAGCAACTTGAAATGGGAGCCCAAGCTCCCAACTCATCAGGCGTGGAAAACACTACGAGCACTGTAGACGGTTGGGAAGATGGCTGGGATGATGACTGGGATGATGAAGAAGCACCAGCAAAACCTTCAGATAAGAAACCATCTGGAAGTATCTCTGCAAATGTCCTTTCTTTGAGACCTCAGGCCAATAGCAAAGGTGGTTGGGATGTAGATTGGGATGACTAAGCTGCAGTAGAATGCTGAGAAATATCCTTTTTTGTTAAATGAGAGAGAAAATCTGGACGAGCTGCAGAAAAAATTGAAAAATCCAAGTAAACCTGAAACTGATGGCATCTGTGAATGACAAGGTCACCAGCATTCTGGAAGATAGGCATGTCTGTCTTCATACGGTTTGTACATAGTGTTCCACTACTACTTTTGTTTCTTAGCTGATACACAAACTGTTAGTGGGTACAAATTGTAATTTCATTAGTAACATGACCAAAACACGAACTGTAACTTTTTGACAGAGGTGAACAATCATTGTTTTCCTTTCACAAAAAAATCATATTGAAAACTCTCGCATTAGTATGGTATTTGTCACTTCGCTTTAGTCTTTAGAGCTTTGCAGAAGCAGTGGGCATTGCTCTCACCCTTTCCAGCACTGGAATTCTTCACCGTTTTTCGTTTTGTCCGTTTCTTTTGCTCTGTGCCATTCTCCTGCTTTTGCCTTTTGGCTTCCATTTATTATTCAGTTCAGGCTATATTGACTTTGCGTGAATAAGATCTCTGGGAAGCCCTTTTCTGAATTCCATTGTTTCGTGTTTTTGCGTACCTTTTGATTACCTTGTCGCTGTCTGCTTGATACAGTGATTTCTAATCAATCAGGTGCTCAGGAGCTTAAGGCGTCAATGTAACTGTTGTATGTACTCATTTTTTTTTCTCACGTCTCATTACCAACTGCAATGGATGTTTTCTTTTTTAGTAACAATTAACGCATATATATTGGTTCTGAGATCACAATTGAGAGTAGCACTTTAATCTTGTGAGTTGTGCATGTGATGCTATTGTCGCTGTACCAAGCTGCATGAGTGACTTTTGACTCTTGAGTGGCAATCATTGATACAATTAGGCTATCACCTAGTAGTTCAGTGGCCATCATCAGCCTCGCTTCAGATTGGTCTGCAACAATTCACATGTACGTATCTCTTTAGAGTTTTCTCTAGCAGGCATAAAGCTGTAATACTGCAGCTTCTGGTGTTACGTTGTTCTTGGCATTTTCCACTCGAGCAGTTCAGTAATCAGTACTAACCAGAGTTGCATCTTACCTGCTCAGGACTAAAATGGCTTATCATATCAACTGTTCTTCTCTGATCTATTCCTAAATGACACGAATGGCAGGAGGGACCAACCCTTTTAGCTTGCCATAGCTTTGTTTCAGGAACACTGGGATATATGATACTGGGTATAGCTGTACAACAACAAGTCTGATTTGTGATAAGCTGGTTAGGTAAGTTGTTCACGGAAAAAAAAGGTTTGTTCAGTGGTAGTAACAACTACAACCGCTTGCATGGAGACCAGATGGTAACAGGTGAAAGGCTGGGGGACCAACCGGGATTGCATTGTGAAAGTGAAACACAGCCCTCAGAACTCTGAAGGTGTGGGGGGACACAAAACACACACCTTAAGTCCATGTATTACATATCTACCGAGCTGTCACTGATGCTTCTTTCTTTGCTCTACCAACCACGGCCAGCTTTCTTTCCTCTTCGCTGTGTTTCACCGTCCTTTTTTCTCTGCGTTTCTTCGCTCGCTCGAGGGATGCACATGCGCCGTTGGCGTCACAGGAAAAATCGCTGCTGCTAAGTACAGTAGCTACCATTTGTTTATAGCTAGCCCCTGTTGCTGCTTGATTTGATTACCGCTAAGTTTGTGTATTGATTATTATTACAATTGTTGATCAGGATTGCAGCGGCATGTCATGTGGCGGCGGATATGCTCCATCCTTGTTTGTTGGCTTATTATCAGCTGTAGCCAAAATGTAAAAATATTAAACTTACTTTTAGAATTGGTTTTGTGGTTTTTTCATTGTAATTTATGTAACATGTTTTACATTTTTACTTTATGTGGCGCGAAAAAGAACTTGGAAATGCTCAAATATTTAGCCTGTGTGTCGACAAGAGAACATGCTCGTAGACTTCTATACGCCATTTTTTTCCTTCAAAGATTTTGCTGCCATGGTGTTCGTCCAAAATGTAGTTGATTTTTTGTTCAGTTTTCATTCTCATATTTCCTGGTATACCAGACTCCAGACAGCTCAACAACTTGTGCACCGCTAGTCCTACAGTGCTTCACCGGCAACAGCTTGATCTTATGGCCGGAGACGATTTCAAATAAGAATTAGTTCTGAAACTGACAGAAACACTGTTCGTTCGTACAAAAAATGCTGGTCAAGCAGAGCATGCATGCAACCGAAAGATTCCGTTCTTCAATGCTCATACGGTGTGACACTGTGCCACGTTGACTGCGTGACAAAGGTAGACTAGCGGTGTGAAGCGGTAGAAAATAATGTGTATAGTTAAATTATAGGAAAACGTCCACTTGAAGTACGTCTATTTAACCTCTGAAATATAAACTAGATCAAATAACCCATAACCCATAGACTGATGACGTGATGATGTGGTTTTGACCACGTGGGGAGATGATGACAAGGCGATAGTGGAAAAAGTATTATTTTCAGAAGTGAAAAGGCTCGAGAATGATATACAATAGTACTAATATGCAGTAATTTTTTTGGCTGAGAATGATATATTTTGGTTTGACAAACATTTGACATAATGATATAGGGCTGAAAAATTCCTTATTTTTTTACGCGCTTGCTTTCTAACTTGTCAAATGAATGGTATGTTTTTAATTTTTTTTTATAAAAACGCTGTTTTAAAAAATCATATTATTTTTTCTTAATTTTAAAATAATTAACACTAAATTAATGACTTCCTTCGTTTTACTTGTATTCTCAGTCTTCTTCTTTCCCTTCTCTCAAATACCACAAGTGTTGCCCATTAATAAGTGAAAAGAAACAATTAGATCAACTTGGTATATGAACTAATCTTTGTGCTATGCAAGCAATACCCGGTAAAACCACATTTGGGCTAGTTTTGAGTAGAATATATGGTTTCATATTTTATGGGTTAAATATATCAACCCAATACTTAGGTTATATAGACTTTTTCATAAGATATATTAAGTGAATTATTTTAAAGGTAGTGAATAATACATAAATAATGTCATAAATGACTTAGTGAACCAACAAACCATTATGACACTAAGTGACTTATTGTCTTTAATAAGTCTTTATATTTACAGTTTACGTAAGATGCATGAGTTCAACCATAACAGTTTACTTATTCATCCAGTATACAGTCTTTTAGATAATATACCATTCGTAACATTTCTAATAAAATATTAAAAATATTACCCCTTGATAGTTTCAACTAGAAAACCATAGAAATTATAGGTAATATAATCACAAGTTGAAATCCATAGTTATCTCCAAAAGAACCACAAATGGTCATACTAGCTTAAAAAATTGAACAAACAAACAAAAAATGACTGAAAAGTTTTTAAAATGGCCATCTCGCAAAATTCATGTTCCGTGCTCCGGGTCCGGGTGGCATTAATGGCAGGGGTTTCCCACCTCCCTCCTCACAAAACCAAACAAGCAACCACCGCGCACACTCACAGTGCATCTCCTCGCCGCCACGCCCACGCTAGAATCCAATGGACGAACACCTCGCCGCCGCATGATCCCCTCCTCCCCAATGGCCGCCTCCGCCGCCGCCGCCCTCCTCCTCCTCCTCCCGTTCGCCGTCATCCTCGCGGCGGCGGACGCCGTGAACGACGACGTGCTCGCGCTGGTGGTCTTCAAGTCGGGGGTGTCCGACCCGGCGGGCCGCCTCGCGCCGTGGTCCGAGGACGCCGACCGCGCCTGCGCGTGGCCGGGGGTCTCGTGCGACTCGCGGACGGGCCGGGTCGACGCGCTCGCGCTACCGGCCGCGGGGCTCTCCGGCCGCCTCCCGCGGTCCGCGCTGCTCCGCCTCGACGCGCTCCTCTCCCTCGCGCTCCCCGGGAACAACCTCTCCGGCCCGCTCCCGGACGCGCTGCCCCCTCGGGTCCGTGCGCTCGACCTCTCCACCAACTCGCTCTCCGGCTACCTCCCCGCCGCCCTCGCCTCCTGTGACTCCCTCGTGTCGCTCAACCTCTCCGGGAACCTCCTCTCCGGTCCTGTCCCCGATGGCATCTGGTCTCTCCCGTCGCTCCGGTCGCTGGACCTCTCCGGCAACCAGCTATCCGGAAGCGTGCCCGGGGGCTTCCCACGGAGCAGCTCGTTGCGTGTGCTGGATTTGAGTCGCAACCGTCTTGAGGGGGAGATACCGGCGGACGTCGGCGAGGCCGGGCTTCTCAAATCGTTGGATGTCGGGCATAACTTGTTCACCGGCGGGCTGCCGGAGTCGCTGCGTGGGCTCTCCGGGCTGAGCTCTCTTGGAGCGAGCAGCAATGCGCTCGCTGGCGAGCTCCCGGCGTGGATTGGGGAGATGGCGGCACTGGAGACGCTAGATTTGTCCGGCAACCGCTTCGTCGGCGCTATCCCAGACGGCATTTCGGGCTGCAAGAACCTGGTCGAGGTCGACCTCAGCCGGAACGCGCTCACCGGGGAGCTCCCTTGGTGGGTGTTTGGCCTGGCGCTGCAGCGCGTCTCCCTCGCCGGGAACGCACTTTCCGGCTGGATCAAAGCTCACGGTGACAATGCCTCAGCGCTACAAGAACTGGACCTGTCGGGCAATGCCTTCTCCGACGTGATCCCGCCCGAGATTGCGAGCCTTTCAAAGTTGCAGCATCTAAACTTGTCCTCAAATACCATGTCGGGGCAGCTTCCGGTGAGTATTGGACGGATGGCATTGTTGGAGGTGATGGATGTTAGCAGAAACCATCTGAGTTGGGGCCTCCCACCGGAGATTGGCGGTGCGGCGGCGCTCCGGAAATTGCTGATGGGGAGTAATTCACTCACTGGAATCATTCCGCCGCAGATTGGGAATTGCAGATACCTGATTGCCTTGTAAGTGATCTTTTTTCCAACATAGCTTGGGTGACTTGCTGTTTGACTAGCAGTAGCTTCTACTTTGTTTTTTCTTGTGTTAGCAGCTAGCACTTGCCTGCTCTCTGGTTCCTAGTTTCAGATGCCATGGAGAAAGGGATGATTATGCCTTATTTTCTGTTTGGAAGCACTAAGCCAACAATGTCGGAACCATGCTGTACTTGAATAGAAACAATAACTAAAGATCTGTAATTGAATATGAATGTTTAGAAAGTGACGTGTCTGAACTGTGATTGAAGGTTCTTATTAGATTTTAATTTTAGCTTACTCTAATTTATTTGGAACTAAAAGAATGTGTTATTATTGTTGTTGAGCGCTAAGTCAACAATGTTGGAACCTTGCCTGTCCTGTTTCTTTGGTCGTATCCCAGTGTCTGTGTCCGTGCTTTTTCTTGGATACACTAAAAAACACAAGTCCAATTACATAAGAAATTTGAATGCTTCTTAAAGAATACACAAATTACAATGAACAAGGCAAAGCGTGTTGCATTATTACTATTAAAATCTTGGCACTATTTCAGCTGATGATTGTATGGTTCTTTTCTTTCATTGCAGGGATCTATCACATAACAAGCTTACAGGACCTATTCCTGCGACCATAGGCAACCTCACCAATCTCCAAATGGTTGATTTCTCCGAGAACAAGCTGAACGGAACCCTGCCAGTGGAGCTCTCTAAATTCGCGAACCTTCGAGTCTTCAATGTCTCGCACAATCTGCTCTCAGGAAACCTCCCCATCAGTCACTTTTTTGATACTATCCCTGATTCTTTCATCTTGGACAATGCTGGACTTTGCAGTTTCCGGAGAGATAATTCCTGCAGCAGCGTCACGCCAAAGCCAATTGTATTTAACCCTAACACCTCATCAGATCCCCTCTCAGAGGTTTCCCCAGGTTCCCCCAGCAGCCAGCACCACAAGAAGATCATATTGAGCATCTCTACACTGATTGCCATTGTGGGCGGAGCGTTGATTGTTGTTGGCGTGGTAACCATCACAGTGCTCAACCGTCGTGTCCGCAGTGCAGCCTCCGACTCTGGGGTTCCAACTGCACTATCAGATGATTATGATAGCCAATCCCCAGAGAATGAAGCAAACCCTGGCAAGCTTGTGATGTTTGGCAGGGGCAGCCCAGATTTTAGTGCAGGTGGGCATGCTTTGCTGAATAAGGATTGTGAACTTGGGAGAGGAGGCTTTGGTACGGTCTACAAGGCAGTTCTAAGAGATGGCCAGCCTGTGGCCATCAAGAAGCTGACAGTGTCAAGCTTGGTCAAGTCAGAGGATGAGTTCAAACGACAGGTTAAGCTTCTTGGCAAGGTGTGGCACCATAATGTTGTTACCCTCAGAGGTTTCTACTGGACTTCCTCACTGCAGCTCCTCATATATGACTTTGTGCCTGGCGGTAACTTGTACCAGCACCTGCATGAGTCCTCAGCAGAGAGATCTGTTTCATGGATGGAAAGGTTTGACATAATCATTGGTGTAGCCTGTGGCCTTGCGCACTTGCACTGCCATGGGATAATCCACTACAATCTGAAGTCAAGCAATGTCTTGCTAGATAGTAATTGTGAGCCAAGGGTTGGTGACTATGGTCTTGTGAAGCTGTTGCCTATGCTGGACCACTACGTGCTGAGCAGCAAGATACAGAGTGCGCTAGGGTATATGGCACCGGAGTTCACATGCAGGACAGTCAATGTCAC
The DNA here is from genome assembly GCA_030770085.1 of Oryza coarctata. Lineage (NCBI taxonomy): Eukaryota > Viridiplantae > Streptophyta > Magnoliopsida > Poales > Poaceae > Oryza > Oryza coarctata. Next base: position 17,697,887 of record CM061471.1, read on the forward strand.
AGAGAAGTGCGACGTCTATGGTTTTGGGGTGATAGTTCTCGAGATTTTGACAGGCAGGAGACCAGTAGAGTACTTAGAAGACGATGTCGTTGTGCTGTGTGATGTGGTCAGAGCTGCACTTGATGAAGGCAGGGTAGAGGACTGCATGGATCCACGGCTATCAGGTGAATTCTCAATGGAAGTGGCTATGTTGATCATCAAGCTGGGCCTTGTTTGCATGTCTCAGGTGCCTTCCCACCGGCCGGACATGGGTGAGGTAGTCAGTATGCTTGAGGTGGTGAGGAGTTCTCAAGGTACCCCAGAGGATGATCTCGTTTGAAATCTATTTGTTGTTTCCATTCTCTTTCCTTTGTTTGTTCTTTTTTGATAGATATATTATCATCATGAGAAGGGATGACTGCAGAGACCAAAGAATGCTAGGAGCTGGCTAGTGATTAGCCTGCTTGCAATTTTCAAGTATGTGAAGTTGTTGCTACGGATCAGTTCTTGGTCCCTTTCGTAGAATCATCATTTGAGTGCCATTCAAAATGAGGCTGAAAGTTGCTATCCAACCCCTCGGGTCAAATCATGTTTTTGTTGTCAGTTAGTTTGGCTAATACTGGGCTCCGGGGCTCTGCCCTTGAAGGTCTCTTTCTCTTTTGCCTGTGAGACAGCAAGGTCCCTCAAACATCCGACATAATCAGGTGTGTAACTTGGCATGTCCTATATCAGACTTGGATTTTACTACTACCCAGTTAGTACTTCACATCAGTCACAAAAAATAAACAATGCTAGGACAGGACGATGGCACTAACCATGGCCATTTAGCCACCAGCCCACCATCCGGTTTGTGAAGTTGAAGCTTTAAGTAAAAGGAATAAGTCCACTTTTAACTTCCAACTATAGGTCAGATCGGGTGAAATGACTATAACTACTGAAACCAGTAGAAATTGACTCCTAGGACAGTATTGAAAGCGGTATTCACTATCTCCTGCGTGATAGATTACGTGGCAGGTTGATGTGGCAATTTAACCAAGAAAGAAAATAAAAACACTGCAAGGCCCATAGGTTAGTCACATTAAAAAAGAAAACTACCCCTCATCAATCCCTTAGCTCAACGTGCGACCTCACATGGTGGTGAACTGTGGGAAAAAAGTCGGCTGTGACCTAGCTCGACGTGCTCCTAGCGATGGTGATTCTGAAGTTCCCGGCCGACGACACATCTAGAACTTGGGCAGGTGGCGAGTGGCGAGGCATTGAGTGGTTGTGTTCGTTTGTCAACGCAGGAGAGGCTGACCCAGATGTCTAGCGAGGTGGTGGCAGCGGTGGTAGAGACTGAGAGCGACGCTGGTCCTAAGCGGCACGCACTACGAGGAACAGACGTCGAGTGAAAAGTAGAGTAGGAAAAAGAAGAAGCAAGAAGCCGGAAGCCATGGTGGCGCCATCACCCCTCGTGTCAGCCTTACACTTGTCCCTTAGCACCATTAGTGTTGAGCTCGAAGTCAACATAAAAGATGTGTTTGTGTGTGTTGTTGACACTGCATGAAGGAAGGAGTCGACACCAACAAAGACGACGGTGGGATTAGGGAGCATGCAGGTCTCGAGGCACTATAAGCTATGATGACACTACAAGCTTAAGCTATCCTAGCATTTCCTAGGTGGTTGGTGAGGCCATACATGCTTAAGCTTCCTCTTTCTATGAAAGAGGCTTGCGACGTCGGTAGCGACCTGAATAGAGAGACAAGGCTGTCGGTGGAGAAGAAGTGGCAACAAGAGACGCCCAATAGGGCTACGACGTCGGTGGTGACCTGGATGGTGTGGTGCAGAGTAGGGACTAGATATTGGCATGGGCATGACCACACAGTTGAGGGTGAGGACTTCAACGAGTTGCTCCTTGAGCTAGCCTAATGACTATCATGACCACTCCTTTGTTGCTGTTGAATCCACATCAGATGGGGTTGCAAAGCACGATGATGGTCGGACGCGGCCATCGTAGGCTCTTTTAATCAGGACATGGAGGTTGTTTGTCTTCTCTTTGCCGCTGGATTGCACCAGGCCACCATCCTCTTATTATTGGCTACTACCAGTTTGAACGGTCGGATGTCAGTTCTCAAGTGACGATGCCTCAGGCAAGCCTTGCGACTCTAGGGACGATGACACATAGGAGCACCTAGTGCTTCAAGCGAGGAGAGTCATTTGTGCCACCGCTTAGGGTCTTCCCTCCCCTTCCTGAGCTCATAAAGAGGTGTCATACCACTGTCTCTAAGAGGGTTTATCGGTGCCTTTGTCTCCCTCACACGAATGGGTGTGCGAGCTTCTCTAGCTCATCGTGTTGTTCTGATTAGGAAAAAAAAGGGCAAAGAAGAGCGGGACTAGCGGTCTCGTCTATTTTTTATTTTGTTTGATGATTGGGCTATCACGTGAAGTTACATCAATTAACAAATACGAACAAGAAAAAAGGAGTCTAAGTGAACTAATTCCTAAGTAATAATAACAGCTTCCATCTGCCCATGCACGACGGTGCGGTGCGGGTAAGATACGACCATGCCTGATACCTCCACTGCCACCGCGCCCTGTCATGGCACGATTTGGCGTTGCAGCGCTGGCGTGGCACCGGTGGCAATGCGGCATTGCAGTCGCTGGGCGTGGGCGGTCGCCACATGTACTCCGCGGGTCCACCACGCGCACGATAACCGGCGCCGGAAGCCCAGCGCGGCATTGGACATCAAGCAGTTCAATGTTTTTCTAGAAAAAAGGTCCACTTCACGTTTCTTATCTAATTTTATCTTTTAAAAATAATATAAATATCTAATTCCTTATCTTTTAAAAACAATGTAAATATAGTTTTAAGGTAATATTAAAATCGGTTTTAATTGATATAAAGAACTGACTAATTCTTAATCCTATCTAACACTTATAGTTAAAAAAAATAAATATGACGAGTCCCACGTAAAGTCCACATATCAGAGCCTCTGTCATTCTTCCTCCAACCTTCCTCTCTCATCTTTTCCCCTTCTCTCTCCATCTCTCCCCTCTCTTCCCCATCGGGATAGCACCGACACCGGCTGGTAAATTTCTCCAGCTCCCGGAAACGGTCGGCCGGGGAGAACACGGAGACGAGGGCCGTGTATGCGCTGGCGTCGAGGAGAGCGGAGGCTTCGACCAGACGCGTCGCGCTTGCGAGGATGCGAGATTGTGATGAGGAGAAGCCGTGGGTGGTAGAGGATGTTCTCGCCATGGAGCTCACGTGCGATGTGAAGGGTGGCGAGCGCGGCGCCGGTCTGGCCGCATGAGCCGAGGGTGCTTACCACGGCGGCGAGGTCGGACGCGGGGAGCCCGGACAGGAGGTCGCGCAGGGAGGCATGCCCGGGATCGTCGAGAAGGGTGAGGAGCGCGCGGCGCACGGGGAGAGAGAGTGACGGCGGCACGTGCTAGGGCATCTCGTCACCGCCATCCGCGTCCTGGTGCATGTAGCACCTGGTCCAAGCCTCCGCGCTCCTCGTCTCCGCGTTCTCCCGGGCTTGTCGACCTCAACCACAGCAAGGCGAGGCGCCACCGGCCGCGCCGCTCAGGAGAGAGGAGACGAGGCGGCCGCTCGAGCTCGGTGACTACATCGGCGCCGCCGCCTTGCTCTTCTCTCGGCGGCTGCCATCTCTTTCCCTGCTGGGCGCCCCTGGAGAGATGGGGAAGAGAGAGGAGAGGTGGAGAGAGATGGCGAAGAGAGGAGGGAGACGAGATTGGAGGAAGAATGACAGAGCCCTGATACGTGGGCGTATCATATTTTTTATTACTTATATAAGTGTATGAGATGTTAAGTCGGATAAATAACAGTCAATACATCACGTAACTATTACATTGGTCAAAAAAATTTGGTTACATCGTTGAGAGACACATTTAAAAATTACTTTTTTCTTTTTTATTTGACCTTAGCACCGTTTGCATTTCAGTGGTCCTCTCTCTCACTTCTCTTCGGTGCTTTGAAATTAATCTTAGATGAGGGATGTAAAGTATTTTTTTCTTTTTTTTGGCCTTAGCACCGTCTGCATTTTAGTGGTCCTCTCCCCACTTCTCCTCTTCGGCACTTTGGTCTAGTGAAAGTTTAGGGTCTCTCGAGCTAGATTGTCAAACAAGTGCTACAGTTATAATTCACATCACTCAACTATAATACCAAACATGAAGTATCTCTTAACTATTACAACCAGCTCATTTTGCCTTCTTATCAGTTTGAATGGTAGTTTTATCTTATGTGATGCTTATGTGGCACCCACTTAGTATTCTAGTGACACTTATGTGGCATTCCCTAATCTAAAAGAAATAAAAATAGGCAAGGTCCACATGTCTCTCATGGAAAAAGTAAAAAAAAAACAATATTGCCTACATGCCATCCTTATTCCTCTATCATCTCTTCTTTGCCCTCCCATCTCTTGGTTTTTAGAGATGGCCATCAGCGGAAGACAAGTAGGCGTCGAAGCACTAGTCATGGTGCAAGAAGGTAATGGGACAAACATGACAAAGTGCGCCATCATGTGCTCCTACTTCTCATTCATCGTTGTCAAGCTCATCGCCCTCACTGCGGCATGTGTGCCCATTGTGCCATCCACAGGAGGTGTCACCCGGACGATAGGTTGAATGAGATGGATGAGCTCGTTGCTTGGGATGCCTCCTTGAGGTTGTTGGCCGTCATGGCCACCAAGGTCAAGAAGGCATATTGGAAGCTAGCTGGTAGAGGGGTCTAAGAGGACTGAGAAAGAGGAAGTACATTGCCATAGGCGATATCATGATGTACCAGTTGCTATAGAAAGGAGTTAGAGCAGGCGCTGCCAATGCCATCGTTCAAGGAAATGACAATGGAGGAGCTACGGTGACGACAAATGTTGAGGTGGTGGTGATGCTATGGCGACAAAGTCCCCACCCTCACCACGGTGTTGCTCCACCTCAGAGCAGCTGCCTTATCTCTCCTTACCCTCGCCCAAGCTGTCCATCGAATCTTGTCACACGGGCACTAGCCACCCCTGGTTCGCCCATATCTACGTGTTGGTATGCCGAGTGGTTTGGGACACCATCGAGCTCGGTGACTTGGTGGGGTGTCCTTCCTCTCTACCTCGCCTCATCGCTATTCAAGCTCCTTTCCCTTGATGATCGAGCTTCTCTTCTTTTTCATTAGCTTCCTGGCTCCTTCCTCTCCACCTAGCTTCATTGCTATCGACTTTCCCTTCCCCTTCCTCTACTCTAGCTCGAGACAGGCAATGTGGAGGCTGGCTTGTTGCCGCTCTGCTCCCCTACTTCTGACTCTACCTCACCATTGTGGCCATCGTCATGAGTGATCACTGGTAGGAGATGAGAGAGGATGACATGTAGGCACAATTATTTTTCTTACTTTTTCCCTGAGAGACATATGGGCTCGCCCTATTTTTATTTTTTTATTTGGAAATGCCACGCAAGTGCCATGTCACATATAAGACTGAGTCAAAGTGCCACGTAGGTGTCACGTAGGACAAAACCACTATCTAAACCGCTTAAGTAGATAAAATAAGCCGGTTTTAATAGTTGAGGGTCATTTTGTGGTTGAGGATACGAATTAAACTGTGGCTATAGGCGAGGGACACAAAATAGACTTTTCTCCAACAAATATATATGACTTTTTTATTTATATATTTTTATTAAAATATTTTAAATTTTTTTTGTTTGAAAAATTTACAAATATATACTTCAGTACCCTTTGAGATGGTTTTTTTTAATAATGTCCTACCAAATGGTGTGAAATTTAATGTGATAAACATCTGTTAGCCCTCGTTAATGGTGGACTGGTGGGGGTTAGAACATTTTTAGGTGGCCCACTTGCTGCCCCATCCAAGGGCGTTTTTCCCTGTGAAAGTGGGCTGCCTACAAATGCCGTGTAGGGCGTGTGACGGAGGAGGGAAGATATATCTTTTTTGCATGCTCCTCCTTTCCACCCTTTGTTGTGGCGATTTTCTCTCTTGAGGGCCACCTATGAGAGGGAAGGGGGCTTAGTAATTTTGCAGGTGACTCCTTTGACGCTCTCTGTTAGGATGTTTTTTAGGCAGCTGCCTATAAAGCTCCTTTAAACCATCCAAAAATCTATTTTATTCTAAAAAAATAGAAAAAAGAGAAGAGAGGATTGAGAGAAGGCTAAGGGAAGCAGGGAAGGCCTGCTGGCTTGTGGATTTGTATAGAGATAAAATATTTATACCCTTTGTAATATTTATTTCTAGTGATAAAATAAAGTGGTATGTGTAGTATTGTTTTAGATCTGTAAATAGTTTTGTTCATAGATCTGTGATTTGATAGTTTCATTCCATAGATAATTTCATTCGTAATGTTTAAAAACATATCGGTGTTGAAAATATTGAATGTACGGTACTGAGATGATTAATTTCTTACTTAGTTAAACTCTATTTTTTAATAGATATATTAAATAAAGTGTCATTTCCTATATGTTATAGATTTGTCGGAGCTTAGCTCAACTCTTAAAGATATTGAAAGGCTAGTTGAGAGATATTTTTTAGCATTGTACAACTGATTAATGTAAGACTTTCAAATCAACCCCTAGGTCAACGTAATAACCGTGCATGTCCTAGTGAGCTAGACAACCGAAGGTTTTTTCTGGGAATTGATATCGGTGGATTCCACTACAAGTTGGAGATGGTATGTGGAGAATATGTTGCAATGAGGTTAGCCACCTAACATTCTTGTGTCAGTGTACGAGAAATACAACACTGTTTTAATGGCCGTGCAAGATGATGTGGCTCTAAGTATGATGGGATATAATGCTGAAACAATGGAGAAAAATGATTCTGAGCACCAAGTAGGAGGAGGAGAAAGGGAACCTAGAGGATTGGCAGACTAGAGAGAAATAAACACCATTGTTGAGGTAATGGATACGGAAGATTATGATAACAAGCATGCAGAGGATGAATTGTCAGACGAGGAGGACGGTAATATAAATCCGTCACAATGGTTCGACAAGGACTTCTTTGGACTTGTTATCTCTGAGGGGTATCACGTGTCATGGGAGTACAAGGAGAACAAGGTCATTTAAGGGGCTAAATATGCATACAAAGAGGAATTAATAGAGGCAGTTAAGCACCAGGCAATATCATTTTGGTGGGAGTTATAGGTTGCGTAGTAAAGCAAGTTAATGTACGAAGTAAAATACATGAACTTAAGTTGTGGGTGTCTATGGAGAGTACTTTCATTTAAGGGTAAAAGAAAGTATTGTTGGAAGGTGTCAATCATTACCGAGTATAATTGCTACTTATAAGGGGTCCAAAAATACCAACGAAATATGACATATGCATTTGTTACAATATAAATATAGTCCGATGTTATGCACAACCTAGGGTATAAACCAATGTCAATTATAAGGCACATTGAGAATAAATTCAAGTACATGATTATTTATGCGAAGGCATAGAGTGTGAAATAGAAAAATGTGGAAATGATGTTCGGCACATTCAAAGTTTCATACGATAGTTTGCTTCGTCTTCTAGCGTGCATTCTTCCAAGGAATTCGGGAAGCTACTATGACTTCAAATCACTCGTATCACTTGATCATTCTTAGCAAAGTGTGCTTCAACGGGCTTTCTTCGCACTAAATGCGTGTATTAACACATTTGTGCATTGTCATCTTATACTCTATATTGACATGACATTTCTAACTGAAAAGTACAGAGAGCAAATATTGATAGCAATTGGAGTTGATGTGAACAATTAAGTGTTATTCCTGGCTTTCGCTTTCATTGAGAGTGAGAACAACAAAAGCTATTATTGGTTTTTGAAGCGAGTAAACGATGCAGTTGTATATATGAGGCTAGGTGTATGTGTTATAAATGACTGTCACACCAGTCTTCTATGGGCTATTGAGTATTTGAGAGATGGTAACATAGAGAAGGGGTATGGGCAAGAGTGGCTAGATGTTCGTAGCAGATGGTGCATGCGTCATACGGATGCTAATTTTTATAATTAGTTTAAAAATAAACACCTTATGTATTTTTTCAAGAGACTGTGCCTAAAATCAACAGAAAAAATTCAATAAGTTTTGGAGGAGGTTGGACGAGCGGATAATGAAACAAACAAATGAGTAGTTAAGAAAGCAACACCTATAAGTGACGAGGCACACGAAGTTGTAGGACCACTCCCCAGTGATGATCATACTATGAGAAAGAGGTCGCCATCATATGTTAGAAAATTTTTGCACTAGATTGAGAATGTGCCAAAGGAGAAATAGTTCTTATAGTGTGACGATGGTGGTGTTACGTTCACAATCGGCCAACCAGTGGTGGACCACAGCGCTTACGACAATGTTATATACACACAGAAACCACCCGAGGACTTCCCCACGATAGGGATAGTCTGGTGTCATCATTAGGTACATAATGTGTTTGTTCAGTATTCATACGTTAAAAAAATAATAGCTAACACTTTCTATTGTGTTCTACAGCGATGATGAGCCCATTTATAGGTCATAAGGTCCTACACAGACTTCATGTTGTAGATCGATCGGTTGCAGCCGAACAACGTTGTCTGGGAGTCATACAACCCTACAGGCTCGTGCACTACTTGGACTTTTGCCTCTATACACATATGATCAAGCCTATCGGTTGATGACCCAGCTAATGGTGATCGACATCTTTGTCAAGCCACACTATTCATAGCACGTGTTGTGACAATTTAGTCTATGTTAGTTGTATCCTCTACTAGTCATACCAAGTCTATTGACCAACGTTCATTAGACTAGTATTGGTACAAAATCGAACGAACAATTGTATGCTTTATACATATTCTAACTCTGTTGTTGTAACTATATATAATCAACAGTGATAGGTAGCTAGCACTTTGTGGGTTTCACATATCTAGAAGTATGTCAATGACTAGTCACTGGCGACCGAGAAAGTCATTGAGGAGCAACACCCACACACAGTGGCGTTGTACCTAGCGTACCTTAGTTGGTACTAGCCATGTGCCAACATGTGGGTAACATTCACTCTCGACGCTCCGTAGCCACATGTAGCAAGTGTGCGAGACATATACCATAGACATAATGACTAGTACTTCTTACACGCTTTGAGTCAATCAATCTTTTGTATCTCAATTAAATGTGCTATACCTTTTACGTATGACATGCCATATGAAATTGGTTGACACTGTGTGGCAAGTTAATGACGAGCTTGAGGTTGTGTACCACTGGTTGGAGGTCGGGGTTGGGCTAATGAAAGATGAGTAGAGGATTCCTTCGGTAAGATGCGCAACATGATTCACATTGTCCTCCGTGCTCTCACCTATTGTGCTGCTGATATGGTTCCTCTCGTAGCAATAGAAGCAGCAAGAGTTTGCCCTATAGGAACACTACTTAGAGGTAACTTTGCCTATCCAACTCTAAAATATGTTGACTCCTTCTTGATGTGTGACGCTGCTGTTAGTAAATTATACTTTTACAACTTTTGCTATGCTGTATCCTTCTTCCTCCATAGCGGGGACGTCGACACAGGGAGCTGGGATGTCGACACAAGGAGCGGGAACATTCACAAAAAGGTTTTTAGGTTTTCCACATGTTACATATTTCCATTCGGTCTATGATATTTCAGTTTGCATTGCTCAACCATTTTTCTCACATGGTTTTAGGCTATGCCACCGCAGATCTCCACAATCGCGGGTAGATCTAGGCATACCACCTCTAGATAGGTGCACGACTCTTTTGACCATGATGACCTTACGGCATATTAGGATATACTTAGCTCCTCCCAACTTATAGTAGTTTCACCACCTCACACATAGTAACTGTATGCTTTGACTCCTGTGCAGTAGGTCTATGCTAGCCGTGATGTCCTAGCCGACCGTCTCACCTATTCTGGTCACGTGCGAGTGCAGGGTAGGAGGATGAAAAGGGATAAAGGGCATACCCTGAGCTAGTATTATGTGGTGTTATTTGTATTTAATGTTTATACTACTTTGTACTTATAGTTTTGGCTCTATGTATCTAAATTACTTATTATGTATTAAAAATATATCGCTTTCACTCTTTATTTTACGTGCATGATTGCCGTTAGCATACAACAACCAACTTTTGGTGTCTTTACCCCTTACTGCGCGCATGATTGTCGAGTCACAATCAACGCTTAATGATACCAGTTAACTTTTGTCACGTGACCGTCACATTGCTTTCAGCACAATCTGATAGCCAACTTTTGGTGCATGACCGTCACGTTGCTTTTAGCACAACTCGATGGTCAACTTTTAGTGTGTTAATGTCACATCGCGCTCAAAGAATTTTTACATACACGACACTTTCTATGCGTGAATGTCATGTCATTTTCAACGCTTTTAGCCATGTTTTTCACACCTAACACAATCCATGCTATAAAATACCTCTGTATGCATGATAAAGCTTAATTTTTTTTTGCCAACTGATACCCTTATAAATCTTACGCCACCTATTTACTCTATCTTTTATAGCATCAAAGAAGAGAGACTGCTAAACACATTTTAATTGAGCATTCTAACTAGAGAAGAGATTCTTTGGCTTGGCTAATTCTACCTTAGTGTGACCATCTATCCTGCGCATGTGATGATTGATACCAGCTTATAACATCTCGAGACCCCAACAGTCATGAGAGGAGATTATTCTAATGGCCAAACTATTCTCATAACAATATACTATATACATATGTTATTTCAATTATTCCTTACCATAATATTTTCTTCAAACTATTACTTTCTGATATGTAGCTTCATTCAATGGGTTGATAAAAAATTCAGTATTTAACTCTAACTAATGGTTCTTTGATGGCCATTGGTTTTTCCTGTCAGAATCAAATGAATAATATATGATGAGGAATGAGTAGTACGAATAACGTCAGCGAGCCAAATGGTCAAACTAGAGGCTACAACCTCTTGTATTGCCTTCTTGACTGGAGCGTCCTAAGTGTGCTAGTGGTGGTCATTGCTAGGTGATGAGATCAATAAGTGATAATACATTTAGAAGATACTTTGTTTGTCCAAATATTATTGATGACGATTTCGTTGTAAGTTTGCTATAAATATCTCTAATTTACTTTAATTTTATTATCACCATGACTAGAATAGCTATATATGTACTTTTTTTCCACAGGAATCGTCAAGAAGGTATGAATTCAAACAAATGATAAATATTAAAAAATTATCATATAACTCTATAGTAATCATATAGTCTGAAATAATTGAACTATACAAACATACTAAAGTAGAGTATGAGTAAAAGAGCCGGCTCTTATAGAAACATGTGACTACAAGTTGACAATAGAAGATGATATCCACGTGTTTTCATATCATCGTTTATACTATGTTTTCCGTTATAAATATTATATTTATATTTTATCCGTAACGTATAAATCTCTTAGTAACCATGTAATCTTTTTACACTATTAGCTAAATAATGTCCGTGTGTAAATCTATTAATCATTCGACACTCTAATTAAAGGTCTAATGATTTTCTAGTATTAACGATAAATTATTGCATAATTTAGGTATCTTAATTATCTTTTCTATTTATTTCGAAATTTTCTTTACAATTAAATCTCTAAATACAAATATATTTATTTAAAATATTTTTTCTTTTCTACGGTAGGGAAAAAACAGTCTAACAGAGGACAACAAGAGTTTCATCTACAAAATTATAGGCCCTCCTACACTCCTACATGTGGTTTTGATAATTTTGCAGATGCTCTTATAGGACGAAAAAAACGAATGACCAAAGAGCGGCAAGGTCACTTGTAAAAATGGCATGGCCTCTCTTCCCTCGTATGCTCTACGTGGCATTTTGTGTGAGGCCTCCAGCTGCAGAAAATACACTCTTAGATAGGGCGATAAGAAGGTTGTGTGTAAATTTACTAGCCCTGCCAACCCGCTATTAATACGGGTCAATGCCACGTCAGATTTCATATCCATCATTTTAAAAAAAATCATTTCAGATGGTATTGGAAGTATAAATCAATAAAATTTTTATAAAAAATTTTTTTATAAATTTTTTAATAAAATATATAAATAAAAAATTCCATATGTACCTAGTTGAATGTCGATTTCCAACCAGCCCATCAAATGTAGAAACCGATTCTCGATACCTGTGGCCACCCACTTTTGCGTTGCTCCAGCCTAGTTGCCCGATGATGCCTGAGCCCACATATCGTCCCTCTCGCTTTTGGATGTCGTAAGGAGTTGGCCCACTGAAATTGGGTTGCGGCCTTTAAGTCACCGAGGTCTAGCCCAAAAATGTCAGCCCAAATGCCATGGCGTTAGTTTGGGCCTCGTTCGTGGAGGCTCCTAGCAGAGAGCTTTGATCTAATAATCATCTGTCACATTCAAAGGTACCAGCTATCTGGTTACTCTCTCTTGTAGTTTTAGTTGGCATGTAACTATCGCACCTCGCATGGATGCAGTGGACTAGGTTTTGTTTATGTTCGCCGTTATCTGGCAAGCCAATTCCAAGTTCCGGTAGGTAGAAGCTCACTTGAATCATTCTGCTGAGTACTTCAGCCCAATCTGTTTGCCAACAGAAAGCAGATGCAAAAGGACAAATTGACAAAATGTCCCTATTGGCTAGCTATACTAGGTGGTGTTCATATCTACGACGGATAAAAAAACTATTAACACGTAATTAATTAAGTTTTAATTATTTAAAACTTAAAAAATAATTTATTTAATATTTTAAAGTAATATGAAAAGTTTTCATGCGAATCATATAGTTTAAAAAATGTGTTAATAGAAATCGAGATAAAATTTATATCTTAATTAGAAAAAAAATGCCATATTAATGACAACTTGTACTAGAATCCACTAAGGTACGCTTGTTTTCTACTTCCTTCGTGATCAACGTGTAACATAGTATATATATAGGGTGGATTAAAATATTTGGCCACTCTCATCCACTTATAATTAATTTTGATATACGGTACATCTGTTTTTTAAATGGAGTGAGAAGCTTGAAGATTATGTAGCTAAGCATTCACATGGATCGTTCAAGTCCAAAGCTTAGCTAGCTCTTCTCATAGGCTGCAGCCGCCTGCACGGAGTGTTGATGTGACCCGATATATATCATAGGAGTAATATAATCTGCATTACCATCGTAATGACATAATCCTTAAGGCAATAAAATATTTGACGTTTATGCTAAAACTCAGTTCAATTTCTAAAACTTTAACCCTAAGTAAATTCTCAAATGCTTAATTTAAAGAGAAAAAAGATACACATAAATTTACCTTTAAAACTTTATAAACTTACTAGATTTTATATATTTGTTGTAACATAAAATTGATGATTAAAACTTTAAAGTTTTAACCAAATCTTGTTTCGAATATCAAATATTTATGAATTTGGTGTGCGCGTGTGTGTTGGGAGAGGGGAGGGGTGCAACAAGTCTTGAATTTATGAATATTGTTACTTCGTCATCAACTTGGTGGATGAGGACCATAAATTATCGGATGCTGTATGTTGATCCTAACTTTAGGCATCAAACATGTTTCAGTAGTGACACATGTGAAGGAGTTGACCAGGATCCGAACCATAATTCAGATTTCTTGCCTATTGGATGCTCACACATTACAGGGTTCACAGTTTTGGTCTGAACTCTGAACTACGAAATTTCGAGTGTACTGGTGGATCGTCCAGGTAGAATGTGTCTTCAGCCAAAAAGTTTGTTCAGATTTAGCGATAATATGTTTAAGACTAGAAAAAGGTTACAAAATTTCCAACTATTTTGAAGAATTTGGCCCGCCCCCCCCCCCCCCCCCCCCCCCCGGAATTTCTATTTTGGATTCCACAAAGGAAAAAAAATCTCACTCACGTTCACCTCACAGTTGCATCTTGCAACAATGATAGTGTAGAATCACACGATACTACAATACTGTACCTACCATTAATTCATCACGCAATTTAGTCGCAAGCCATGCTAGATTTGAAACAAATCAATCTCATCAAAATTCATGAACTCATCGACGTCAACGAACGAGCTATCTCCAAAGTCATCCCAGTTCAAGCATCTCAGCAGAGGCTCCAGTGACGGAGACGCACAAGAAACTTCGGCGGGCGAACTCACCGCTGATGCCGGTCGCGAATCTGGCTTTTCTTTGCTCATCTTCACTGCGGAGTCCTCCCCGCCTTCCTCCGGCGAGCACCTGGGCTGCAGCGACAAAAGCGGGGTGGTGGTCTTGCTCCGGATATCACCGTTGTCGGGTGTGGAGTAGAGCAGAGGCGGCGAGCCGCTGCTCGCGGTGCCCGACCCGAAGTTGATGACGAACTGCTGCAAGCTTCCGTCGTCCACGGCGGCGGCGGCGGCCGCCTTGCAGCTGCAGGTGTGCTCGCCGAAGTAGGTGATGACGTAGATGGAGGGGTCGTCCTCCGACTGCTGGACATGCCTCGTCGCCTGGCAGCCGTCGTCTTCCTTGTAGCTGCACCGGAAGTAGAGCCTCGGGTGCTTGCTGTTCTTGATTTCCTTCTGCCCGTATTTCCTCCAGAGGAAGCCGTCCTCCGACGTCCGCGCCTTCTCCATCCTCGTCTCCGCCGGCGCCGCCCCGCCGCCGCTAGCAATTGATCTGCAAAAAGGACGAAAAGATCTCTCGTTGGGTCGCTGCTCGCGCTGTAAACGAAACGCGCCGCCGCAAGAACGGACATATGCACCTTCTCTTCCGCGTCGCCGGAGCGGTTGCGGCGCCGGGCGCCGGCTTGCGCTTCTTGCCTGACGATTCGGCCTCGCCGCCGCGCATCACGGCGAGCGCACGGTCGTAGCAGCGCAGGATCTCGGCGGCGAGGGCATGGACGCCGCCGTGCGCCGGCGGGAGTGACGCGCCCTGGAGCAGGGCTTTCAGGACGGCCGCGGACTCCCGCCCCTGCGCCATCAGCTCGGACGCCATGGAAGCAGCAGGGCTAGCAGCCGCAGTAGCACCAGTGGCAATCAGCGCCATATGCAACTGTGAAACTACCACCTCTACAGGTTTGCTTGCTCGTGTCTACTCTACCCTGGTCTGGCCGGCGCCGCCGCCGCCTGCGAAAAAGTGGTGGTTTTATAGCGGCAGGTCTGAGCTGGTTCTTGAGGAAGCAGAGGCGAAAGAAAGAAAAAAGTCAATTACTAAAGCTCCTTCAGAGCGTAGCAATTTTACAGGTTTTTGCAGGAAAGTTTAACTCCTCCAAAATTTCTGTGAAATTTTTCTAAATCGAATAGGCCCTAAATGACTCCAGAAGCGTGTCATAGTTGCCCACGTCAGTCACTAACTTACTACGCGCCATGGATGCCACTGCCATCATATTCATGTATCATGTCATGTACTATTGTCCTAGATTTGGTCCTAATTGTATTTGTTTACAAATTGTAAAAAGCGTGTGCACAAATAATGTGATATGCTGTGAGCATGTGATTGAATCTAGATTTTCTATAACTCACATCTAACTAAATCAAACGGTTGATAACTTTGTTAAAAAAAACTTCTATAAGAATTCTTGTAAATACGCATTGGCATACTCTACTAAATTTGGCACAGCCTAGCCGGTTAGATTACCACAACCTCCTTAGGCTAGTTTATAACACCCTGCTACCCTGTCCTTCATTGTCTAATGATTTAATGAATGTTTTGCTAGTACCATTTCTAAAAGGGACTGCTATAGCCCGAAATCTCATCCGGATGTATGTGTTAACGTAAGCCCAATAAATATATTTGGTTAGGGATTGAACTACCGATAACTTATGTAAAGAGATTGATTGATATATATAAAGAACTAATCGGATATTTAAAAATATAAACTTATTTAGATGAAATTGGATATAAGGAGAAATTATGAAAGCCACGATATGATAATTTTTATCATTATAAAATATATCCTAGATAAGTTAATTAGTTTTCTTTTTATCTCTAATATAAATTATGTTTTATCATTAGAAAAGTTCATTCCATATTTGTCTGTAATTTGTGTAACCCTATAGTATAAATATAGACTCCTTTGAGCCTTATAAATCATCTACACAGATCAATAAAACTTCAGCGTATCACCACCCTAATTATTTTAGATTTTTACTGATGGGTTCTGACTCTCGATGCAGGACTGCATCGGTTAAATCCAAACTTCGGCTAAGGGGTAAGTCTTGCTATTATCCTGATATATCAGTTCTATCTAAAGTTGTATCGGTTGACTCCAAACTCTTAGTCCGATTTGTTATACCACATCATGTTTACATGAGATCTACTGGCTTATCGAGTTACTTTTATCATCATCAGTCTTATGCTACATCGGTTAAATTCAACCTTCTAGACTGCTAATAATAAATTTAGAAGTTGGTGGGTTTTTATCATCGGAGTGGCCAACCGATGAGTTATCTTTCAAGCTTAATGTATCGGCTTATCAGCCGATATACACATATTATGTACAATAAATCCGCTAGCGATCGATCTAGTTCTATTAGATCCAGTCTTATACTGTCTCGGTTAGATTCGATCTATCAAGACTATATTTAATAGGGCTAGTATCGAGATCTAGCGGGTTTTGTTCATCCCATTGGCTCAACTAGCCGATAAGTTTATTTATATGCCTGCATCAGACTCACAGCCGATAGCATCAGATGAGTTTACCTGTTTTTTCTGTCAGCACAACTGATCTAGATTCTGTCATTTCGATGTCCTTAGTCTCAAACTTATACTATCTCGGTTTGGCATGATCTATTAAGGCTAGTTCTAACGGTATGGTCATCGGTGGTCGCTAAGTTTTATCTCTTTGGAATACTAAACTTCGCTCTTTACGGCTTATCGTATATTTTATTTAGAGCACCATTGGCTCTATAGTCGATGTGTCTTTTATTTTATTATTCGTTATTTAGCTATGTTGTCATTAACTTTCTAGCCGATATATAAGCGCTACAACCTCTATCGATAACCAACCGATAGCAGGAGTGTACCAAACTCACATCTGATGACTATCTCAATTCTATCAACACATCTAGCCAATAGCATGTGTTCGTATCGGCCTATCGGCTGATTAGCTCAATGATCTAATTATATCTGTCTTCCTTGTCAATTAGAGACTAAATTGACAGATACACCTTAAACCTCAACAACCTAAAGACGCTAAGGAGCTTAATGATCTATACTGGAGCTAAGTAAATATCACAGGCATTTGTGTGTTTAGACGCATCACATCGGATCTCTATTGGTAAACATGGTGGACCAATTCCGACCTGAACAGTATGATACCAAACAAGTATCAGATTTTTGTACCTATTGATATCAGATTTGGTCTATAGCTATCAGCCAATACCCCGTTAGTACCAGTCGATATATGTTAGGTATCAACTGGTACCCGTCGGTGCCAAGGCCATACCTCGTCACTACCATGCTAATACCCATTTTCTCTCCCACTCAATCCCTTGTCCACTCCCACTTCTCTAGCAACCACGGCGTCTAGTGACACTCCCCAGCGATGCGGCGAGACGAAGCGGAACCCTTCTCAATCAAGCCTCCCTTTCTTTCCCTTCTCTGGTGACTTACATCGTTAGAGAGGAGAAGCTCAAAACGACAGTGACATAGTGCGGAACTCCCTCGATGATGTCGACACACACACGGGTGGTCAGGTTGGGCTGCTGCTCGCTGCCAAAAAATCCCGCGACCGGGGAGGGACGGCGTCGCGGGCATGCCAGTAAATTTGACCATGCAATTGAGAAGGAGGTGAGACGAGCGGGTCCGATATAGATGCTCGCTATTGGCTGGCTGCCGATAGGTTCGGGATGCTGTTTGATCGGCTGGGGAGCCGATGTGGATATGTGTCGACGAGTGGTCGACCGTAAAGCCGATGGAGGAACCAGGGTGTGCTCAGAGGATATCGAGGCGCACGGGATCCCCCCGGACAGCCGAACAGTGATTCATCGGCTGGAAAAACCGATGAAAGCGGATGCGGTCTAGGCGATGATTAGCGCAAGGCATGGGCTGTAAAGCCAATACCGCTCCGGATATGACAGCAAGAGACCCATCGCCCGCTGTGGCAGCGCCATCAACACCGAACCTCGAAGATCGAACCTAACCGAGACAGCATGAGGCCGGTGCCAGCGGTGATGATACGGAGGACGTCGGATCGGCTATGCCATAGCAAGGATAGGAACGAACCTATCGGCTAGCTGAGCCGATGAGGGGACGTCTCTCTGAAGGCGTGTGCGTATCGACTGGAGGTCCGATACGTTTGGCGTTACGCGTCGTGGGACGCCTCTAAAGGTTGATGCGTATCGACCGAGGGGCCGATGCGCTGGGCGTGAAGCACAGAGCATGGATAACTCATCGGCTAGCACTCCGATTATACGCCGTGCAGAAGCCTATAGGCCTGAAACTCGATCTACTGTTGGTAGCCCCGTAGGTCGGACCTAACCGATGCAGCACGAGACTAACGATGACAGAGGGAGCTTAACAGGTCGATAGGTCCAGCACGGACGTGATACGATACATCCGATCGGCCTAAGAGGTCGGACCTAACCAATGCAGCCTTAGACAGAGCAAGACATAATGGGATGGTGGCGGGACTTACCTCTTCGCCGGAGATCAAACTTAACCGATGCAGCCCCACGTCGAGAGCCAGAACCCGCCGGTAGAACCTAGATGAACTAGGGTGGCGATGCGCCAAATTTGAATATGATCGAGAGATATGTTATACGTTTCCAGGGGGTCTATATTTATACCTTGGATTTACAGACAGAGTCCGATGTGTCTACGACCATCGGACATTATTTCCTAGTAAGAACAAAGGAAACTATTCCTAAAGCAGTTAACTAACCAGCTAAACCTCCCTAATTGAGTAAGGCTACAATTTACAAAAATAAACACCCTGCCGTGGAGTCCACGGCTCTTCCGCAAACCCGGTTTCATTTGAATAATCTTCCGATTTATAACCGAGCCTTCCTTTGCTGCAACCTGATCGGCTTCTCCACTGTAGCTATCGGACCTTCTTTAAGTCAAGCCGATCCTTCTCCTTCCTTCCCTCGGGCTTCTCGGACCTGATCCCGATTGGACAATCCCCTGTCTTCAAGCCGATCCAATCTTCTACTAATCTGATCGGCTTTTCTACAGTTCTCCATCGGCCTTATCTCAGTATCTCCATCGGCCGATGACTGCATTAAACCCTCCATCGGATCTCCCAGCCGATCAGCTTTAGCGCCATCGGATCGTCCAAATTTTGGCGCTAACAGCTGCATGATGATGCTATAGATGTAGTAGAGCACCACACCCCTGTCTGTGTAGCCATGAATAATGTGCTCCTAGTGGCCAGCACTGTCGCCGACCCTGGTAGCATCCTATCTATCTAGATGGATTGACCCCCTCGACCTGACTCCCGTCTCATCACGCTATTGCTGTCACAGCTGAGCAATGCCAATCTATATCCCCACGAGCCACACTACTGCCATCCTGCTGCTTCCACCTTGTCCTTGCCGTCAATGAGCATCCATTCATCCCTATGCACCACGTCTCTCTCTACCTCCCCTCGAATATGCGTCAACCCTCAGCTTCTCTTCTAGATTTGGAAGCCCCTACTGCAATTCAGCTCCACCTCTAATGCTGCTCACTGCAACACCTCAATAACAACATCCCCATAAATCACTACCACCACCACCAGTAGTAGGAAGATGCGCACAGTGATAGCTCACAGCATGTTGAGAAGGTAAGGAAGATGCTCTTATGAAGGATGCTGATGGGGGTGAGAGAGGGATGATATTTTCTTGAATGGATTGAATCGGGATCGAATCGACTAGATTGGGGTTGTCACTTTCTCACAAAGTGCACGAGTCGCAATGCGTGGTCTAGTGAGGTCGGCAACACATACCATATGGGGATGTAGGAACAGTATACTAGTCTGTAGCATTTTTGTTTCTAAAAAAAAGAAAATATAGATATCATTGCATTAGAAATAATATAAATTGAGTGGGAATTGCACAAAACTGTAGGCTACATTTTCCCCATCTGCTTTATTTCAAAAATAGCACAAAATGAAAATTACAAACATATATACCTACTAGGGCTTATTCACTTTGTTGCCATTTTTAATCTTTTTAAAATTTGACATTACCAATATTTAACAAGATAACAAGCTAAATATATTATTACTAACATAGTCTGATCAAATTTTGGTAATTCCAAAACTTTCTCCTTTCAAAACTCCTATCAATATTTAGTAATGTATTAAATCAGACACCATCTACGTTATCTTACTTTATTAAAATTTGACATTACCGAATATTGGTAATGTTTTTTTTAAAGCCCTTAAGTTTTCTGACACAATCCAACAGTATCCTATTCTTCGTGATGGTAATAGATTTGAAGTATCCGTGCATAACAATAATATACATGATATATTAATCTGAACCATCACATTGGCCAGTTGTTCCCCAAGATGACATATTGTACACTACATGACCCTGGGGAATCGAGGCGGTACTACATCTCGATATCCTGTAGCTAAACGTGTTTTACGTTAATGGCTTAATTAAAAAAACAATTCTCCACGCGCTGTAGTCCAGAATATTAAATATGTTGATATGAAATCTTCCAGCTGTTTTGAACTCTCGTGGCATAGCTGCACACATGCATTACTAGATGTTGGTGAGACTCCAAAAGGGAATACAAACATAAAGTTCAATCGAATTTATTTAGGCCATGAGATTGGGGGTGGGCTGTGGGTATTCATTCTCTTCAACCGCTGTGGCGACGCAAAATTAGGAAATAGGGTGGGGTTAAATGGAGTTGGAGGGAGAGGGAATAATATAAATTGAGTGGGAATTGCACAAAACTGCAAGCCACATTTTTTTCCCATCTTCTTTATTTCAAAACTAGCACAACATGAAAATTACAAACATATATACCTACTTCATCTTGTTTAGGGCTTGTTCACTTTTTTTTTTGCCGTTTTCAATCTTTTTAAAATTTGACATTACTAACATTTCACAAGGTAGCAAACTAAATATACCATCACTAACATAATTCTAGCAAAATTTTGATAATTCCAAAACTCCTAACAAAATTTATAAGGTACACAACCTAACTTTATCTTACTTTATCAAAATTTGATATTATCAAATATTGATAGGTTTTTTAAAGCCCTTAGTTTTTGACACAATCCAACAGTATGCTATTCTTGGTGATGGTACTATATTTGGAGTATCCGTGCATAACAATAATATACATGATATATTAATCTGAACCGTCACATGTGGCCAGTTGTTGTTCCCCAAGATGATAAATATTGTACACTACATGACCCTGGGGAATCATCTAGCTATCCTGTAGCTAAACGTGTTTTATGCCATCGGCTTAATTAAAAAACATTTCTCTACGTGCTGTAGTCCTGAATATTAAATCTGTTGATCTAGAAGCTTCCAGCTGAGGTGAACTCTCGTGGCATAGCTGCACACATGCATTACTAGATTTTGGTGAGACTCCAAAAGGTAATAAAAACATACAGTATTTGGACTTAAAGTTCAATCGAATTTACTTGGGCCATGAGATTGGGGTGGGCTGTGGGTATTCATTCTCTTCAACCAGCAGTGGCGACGCTAAATTAGGAAATAGGGTGGGGTTAAATGGAGTTGGAGAGAGAGGGAAGATAAAAGAGAGTTCACTCAGTGGCTAGGGCAATGGTGGTGTCAACTCTACCCCACCCTAAGAGAAAATGATAGTGGATGATAGAGGGCTGAGTATTTTTAAGGCAGCTAGAAGTGCAGGGTAGGAGCACCACTAGGATAAAAAAAGGATGAATCAGGTGGGCCTAAGGAATATATATATATATACACACACCCAAACAACAGGTTTGCATAAAGTGAAAAATGAGGGACCAAAGTGAATTAGACCATGAAACTTGAGATACCAAATTGGCTATATAAGACATGTTGACTGTTTAATGATCTAGGCTATAGCTTGGCTTGGCAAACCAACCCATGTCAGTTAAGCAAACCTTAATTGCCGTACCTTGGCTTGTTAATTATTTGGTTGGTTTGCTTTTCCTGCAAACTTTCCGATCGATTCGTTGCATAAAACATGT
This sequence comes from Oryza coarctata, assembly GCA_030770085.1. Classification (NCBI taxonomy): domain Eukaryota; kingdom Viridiplantae; phylum Streptophyta; class Magnoliopsida; order Poales; family Poaceae; genus Oryza; species Oryza coarctata. The sequence continues at coordinate 17,719,910 of CM061471.1, forward strand.
GAGAGACGAGCTTGTCGTCGAAAGCGGGCCAAATTGACACTCCTGCATGAAGCTAGTTTTTTCTTGTCTGGTAAGGCTAGCTTGGCACTGTAAGCTAGATTTTTTTTTACTTCTAGCAAACGTCACTCATATCAAGGATATTATTATTTGTCCTAAAAAGAATAAATCATTGCTAAAATTTAAATTTTTAAAGTTATTTTTACGATATTTTTAACATAGTTTTTTCAGCATTGTCTTTAAAGCCGTTAAGGACGTATATATATAAATTTTACTTATAAATTAATTTTTGTCGCTAATAAGCCATTTTAGCTTATAATTAGCTTTTGACTAATCGATAGGAGTAAAGTCAATTAAATTTGAAGTTGTAATATGTATTAATGTAGTAGAATCAGACTCTGTTATAATCCTTCTCTAGACACTACAGTTATAATTACATGACGATAATAGTACATGTGTGGTACGATTGGATTATGGTGTTTCTAGTTGAGGGTTGTGATATCCGGATATACTGTAATATGTTAAATTGAGAAGAATAATTCATAATCAGTGCTTTGAAGATGTAGGCTTTGACCGAACTCCGCTATCAAATATCGTGCTTCAGTATCGTCGTCAGGTTTAGATCTTCTATGGTCTTCTTTTGCGTTTGGTTGTTGATATTGATTTTAGTTCCGGTTTTATATCATCTTCGCAGGGCAAGGTTATGATGGCCCTTGCCTTATATCTAAACGTGCCCATATTCTCCCTTGAATGTAAATTGTAAAGGTAAGATCAACTAAAAGATCTACATGCCAGGGTAGCTTAGTAATCATTTGCAAAATCCAAGTTTAGTGTACAACAAGCTAGCTAACTCATGAATTCTAAGATAACTAAAAAGAAGAGATTATTATTGTGATTTGACAATTGCAATGGGAAGCTCCTTGCATGTGTGCCAATGCAAACTCGATCTAGATCATTCACTTTGTCAAACTTCGTGCTACCTGAAGAACCTCTGAGGAAAAACTGAGTTGATCTCCATTACTGCCAGCCGGCCCCATCCCATGACTGCGGAGACAACTCATCATAGTCATAGGCTCCATAACTATGCAAACTGTGGACAGGATTCTTGAGCTCTCATCTATGGAGGGAACTTCTTCCTCTTCCGTCAAGATCGGCCTGCCGAAGGATGATCCATTGGTGAGGAAATGGATGCTTTTGTAAAGTCGAGCACTTGAGAAGTACTGCTTGAGCTGGGCTGATCAGGGAACAATGTATTGCATGTATGCTCGTTGATGAGGGTGACCATGAATTCTGGAGGGTGTTTCTTGTTCTGTTGCTGCACATATTTCTTTGCTTGACACTTACGCTCTTCGCTGTAACCACATCTGTAGTATAACCTGCAAATAGTGTACTACATGAATTGATATAAACATATAGTTATGTGTATCAGATCAGACTAAGTTTTATATAGATGATAAACATTTCTAGCTTCCATGAAAACACAAGGGAATGTTTATTCATTCATTAGGTAAAAAACCATTGCGAGGCTTTAGGTGCACCAGAAATGCAGCTGCGAACAAACTAGCACACATTTCTTTGAGTTTATTTGGATGAGTGAAGTTTTAATTAATTGGCACATCCTCGTAGTCTAAACTCTAAACCTTTACAGCTTGTGAGCACTTAGTTGATATTGATTTTTGTGTAACTAATTGTACTTCAGCCAAACTTTCATATGTCTATGCATGCAACGAACTTAAATTACCATGTCAATTATTAGAAGATCTTACTACCTAGTACACTGCACATCAATATATATCTTCCATGTGATTTTTCAGTATTTTCCTTTATTTAAATGAAATACCTTCAAAACTAATACATAATACTTATTAGTTCATCATGGTTTTAGCGTGCTACAAGTAATTTTTGATATACAATTTTAGGAAAGCTTGCCACACATCTGGCCCATTTACACCTAAAAAAACAAACTATATAGAACTATTTTCCAGCTAGAAGCAGATTATTATATATTCCGATAAAAGTAATGCCTTCAAACGCATGAGTACCATAGTTGTCTCGCTGTTTGCAACGTTATTGACCATTTGAAAGGGAAAGTAGGTTTCATTCTGCCAACCCAATATGCATGAGGTATATGTGCACAGATCCTTAAATTAGAGCAATCACACATGAACACAAGCATACACATCAAAATGCACCGTGATAATGTTTTTCCGAGGACACACATTAGTTCTTGTTTGATTCGCTATATTTATTACTAATTAGGTAATACTTCTTTATCATGAGTTGGTATATATAAATAGCTAGAATTATTTAATTTCTGCAGTATTAATTCTTCTTTTGAATAAAAGGGAATTATAAATCCATATTAAAGGTAATGCTAAATATTCAGAAACTGAATCAAAGAGAACTCCATCAGAACTTCATGCATTAATGGTTACTTTGGAAATTCAGTATTGAGGATATTCTTCTCGCCATATTTCCTCCAGTGAAACCCGTCATTTTCTGGTGTCGGAATTATAAGTACCGTCTTGCTGAAACAAAAAAGGAAGACAAAATAAATCATGAAATTAACTTGCTAACAAGTTTCCTAACCATAAAATATAGATCCAGCCAATACTACTTGTTAAGAATATATGTGTAGTTGGCAATTTATTCTTTTCCCATCCATGTATACACTTTATATGTGGTCTTTGCCTAAGTCAATGTATACAGTAAATCCCTAATTTCTCCTCTCAAATGAGATGGTATCAGAGTAAGGTTTTAAGCCGTAGCGGCCGATCCAACGTCCTTGCCGGCGCGCTGGTGGCGGCTCGCCCGCCGGCGGCCACTACGGCGCAATCTTCACTCGTCCAGCTTCAAGCCTTCAAGCAGCAGCAAGTATTGGCGTCCAGTTCCTGTTAAGCATCAAACAAATCTCAGCAAAGAAGCCTACATCGAGCCTATGCTCTCCAGCTTCTTGTCGTTGTCCAGCCCGCCGTAGCCGTCGCGACCATCGTCATTGCCGCCCTTGGGCAATTTAGTGTTTTTCCATCCTTGTATGCACTTTATATGTGGTCTTTGTCTAAGTCAATGTATATAGTAAATCCCTAATTTCTCCTCTCGAGTGGCACAACTTGTGGAAAGCAAGCATTTATAAATCAAGCTTCCCAAATAACCCGAATGGGCAGAACCAGCTAGCTATAAAAACCTTTTAGCGTCCTTTGAAAGTATACTAGATCTAGACATTTTTGGGCATAAATTATCTACCACTCATTTTCTTGTTCTATCAAAGCAAGCTAATAATTAGAGACAGCAAGGAAAAGCAGATTGATGAAGTAACAGTGTAAATATGGGATGAATACTCAGTTGATCACTAAAACTCAAGGAACACACACATACAGATCTTCTGATTCTAGTTCTTATGTCGTTCAAATCCTCATAGATTTTCATTCTATAGTCCATTAACTAGCCCCATAAATACCAACAGCGGTAGCAGAAGAAGAGAATGCACATGATTAATTGTTTTCGGCACTTACAATGGATCCTCCTCGTCATGCCTGCCTCGCCGGTGCCACGTCCTTCTGGTACGGGCGCCGCCGGTGCCGCCGGAGACGGAGGTCATAGCTGGCCCAGCCCCGGAGGAGGAGCCGCAGTGCTGATCCCTCTCCGACCGGAGGGCGTAGAGCAAGGAGTTGAGGGACATGGAGATGTTCCTCACGTTGGCCAGCGCGTCCTCGCGGCGGTCAAGCTCCGGGATGAGCTCCAGCTGCGCCATGAGCTGTGTTGCCAGCTCACTGCCCTTCCTAAGCTCCTGCATGACAGCGTCCCTTTGGTCGCCGGGCGACGGCGACAGCGACCTCTCAGACTTTGGCAGGCTCGTCGCCATTGGAGAGAGCTAGGTAGCTGAGATTTTCCCTTTAGTAGGTGGAGTGGAGACGACGTGAACTTTGGTTTGGACGAGGGGTCTTTTCTGGATACTTGTGTACTGCTGGCTTAGCAGTGCAGTGTAAATTAAGGATCTGAATCATTTCCCCCAGTGGACCTAATTTGTACTTGGATGGACCATAAGACACTAAATTTCCGTCCATTTTTGACCTAATCCAGTGAAAAATAAGTGTGGCCTTCCCAGGCCACATTTCTTTTCCGAGGAATATCAGGCTTGGTTCACTCTAGGCCACACTTATTTTCTGAGAAATATTGGGTTTGGCCCACTCCAGGTCACCAGCCGTCTCTCGCATACGGCTGTGGCTGTGGGATCGGGCGGCGTCGCCGCCTGCCTGCTCTCTACCGTTGTTATCTCTGCTCCCCACCGCCACCATCGCATTCTCTCCTCCCAATGGCGGCTGCAATCTCCACTCCATTATTAGGAGATTTCCCCATGGCCATGGTCATCGAGAAGTCCTCGATCTACACCACAGCGGTCGATTCTCGTGGATGGCCTCCTCAAGACGAGAAGGAAGTGGTCTGCAGATGCTGTTGTGCCTATGCTGTGCTAAAAGGAAGGCGTTCCAAGTTTGTGCTAGCCATTTTAGCTTCCATGTGGCAAAACAGCAGCCCCATGTGTTCTCTTTGTCATCAGCCCAGTCTATTTTCTACTTCAACTACAGATTCAAATTGTCCAGGACTCCAGGTGATATTTCCAGGATTCTGGCACATCTTGTCAATCCGCACATTCTCTGTCTAATTTGATGGCCTGTTCTCAAGTTTTGATGAACAATGGTGATTCAATCTAGATTTGTTATTGGTTGTCAACCTTTTTATTTTGACATGGATTTTTCGATCTGATGGGTGTTCCTTTTTTTTTTACCCAAACAACGTGTTACACGGGGTTCATCTTTCACTGGTATTTGAAAGCTGTGATTGTTGTATATTCCTCAATAATGTTAGGATACATATAGGTATATAGGTATATGGGAAGTTAGATTGGCTGGCCCACATACCAGCAGTCGTGCCAGAATCCTACAAATATCAGATTGGTAGACGTGTTGAGCTGCCATGAACAGAAGCATGTATATCATTAACAGTCGTGGGAGACGAAGTACCTGCAACCACAATACTATGTCCAATGGATAGAGTAGAGGAATTATAGGCACTCAAAAAATCTAAAGTGTGTGGATTCAAAGGGGAGGAGGTTATCAAGGAAAAGGAAAAAAAAACTCATCGGAGATAACATGTCGAGAAATAATGATCCTATTGGATTGAAGATCGAGACATTGATAACCCTTATGATTAATGGAGTACCTTAGAAAGACACTCATCATGAGTGACGAGAGAGTTTATGTGGTGCGGTAGAAGAAAGATTTGGGTGACACGTGTAACCAAACACACGAAGATAAGTGTAGGAAGGATGATTACCATAGAGAGTAAGGAAGGGTGTCTGCCTATCTAGAGTCTTAGTAGTATGACGATTAAGAATTTAGGTGATAGTGTGAAGTGAGTCAGTCTAATAAATAGGAGGAATGCTGGTCTGAAACAAGAATGCACAATTTTGTTGACAATGCGAAGAGCGTGTTTGGCATTTCCATTATGCTAGGATGTATGTGGGCACGATAGATGAAGGACTACACCATTGGAGAGGAAGAACATACGAGACGAGGAATTGTTAAATTCTCGGTCATTATCGCACTAGACGATCTTAATCTGGGAGTCAAATTGTGTGCGCACATAGGAGAAGAAGTTGGACAATACGCTAAAAGTGTTAGATTTGAGACGAAGCGAAAAAGCCCAAGTATAGTGAGTGCAATCATTAAGAATGACCAAAGAATATTTGTAGCCAGACATACTAAGATCAGGAACTTAGATCACAATGGATTAGATTGAACTTATTGGTAGCTGTAGAGTGTGACTCATAAAAAGGAAGACGCACATGACGGCCTAACTAGCAAGCATGACAAATATGATCCGTATTAGATTTATTACACATAATGGCACTATAATTGATAAGTTTGGATAAATCTTCGTGACCGAGATGACCAAGATGGCGATGCCACAAGGTAGTGGACACAGACGTAGTAGCGAGGGTAGGTGTGATAGTGGATGGGAAGAATGGGTAGAGATTGCCTATGCTATTGCACCTGGCGATCATGCTCCGAGTTTAGAGATCCTTCACAGAAAAGCCAAAAGGTCAAATTCAATGGAGCAATTATTGTCCATGGTAAATCGATGGACAAAAATTAAATTTTTGACAAGGTTAGGTGCAACTAAGACATTATTAATAAATAAAAAACGATTAGATGTAGGAAAAGAATATGACCCAGTAGAAGTAACGAGAAGTAAAGCCCATTACCAACGACAATTGATGAATGACCAAATAAGGAAGGAGGATAGAATACCAGCACTGTGAGCCATATGAGAGTTGGCACCGGAATTGGCATACCACTTGGTAGTTTGCGGTGGAGAAGTCAGACTCATTGTGTTGAAGTTGCTGGCAAGAGAGACCAGATCCCAAGAATCCCCATCATAGGAGTTCACGTGGCCGGCTACTGAGACAGACCAGACGAGACTATTTTCAGTGTCCATGCTTGTTGCTACGGAGACGGAGCGCCAGTTGGGAATGCCAACACCGATGCTGCTATCGGGAACGCCGATGCCAAGACACCAGAGCCTCTCCCGTACTGGAAGCCTGGCGGATTGCCAAAGCCAGGTAGAGTACCGAAGCCAAGGACACTATAGAGCGGCATTGAATATGGTAGTGTGGCGAAGACGGACAGGGGTTCATGCGTTGGATGCGGTGGCTGGAGAAACTTTCTAGGAAGAGGCCCATAGGCATGAGGCCACAGCTAGACGGTCCCTGCCTAGGGATTCCCAAAGGATGCAACAGGCAGAGCGCCGGTCGAGATGCCTGCGCGGGAGAAAGAGCGCTACCGAAGTGGTTATTCATTCTTCCACCGTGACCACAATGACGGTTGTTGCCGCCATTGCCGATGCGCTGGTTGCCACCAGAAGAGCCACCACCTCTAGGAACACGGGTGGGGGCGTGGGCGGAAGGCGTAGGTGCTACGATGAAGGCAGGAGCTAGCGCGTCATCGGCATCGGCCGCCCCGTCTTCAATATCAATTTCCTCGAGGAGGAGCATGGTGCGGGTGGCCTCAAATATGGGGAAAGGGCGCTGCATCTTCAAATTTAACACCATGTGGCAAAATTTCCTGTTGAGGCCGTAGATAAGGGTGAGTACAAGAGTGCGGTCGTCAATGGGGTTGCCGAACTCAGCCAAGGAAGTTGCCATTGTCTCAAGGCGGCGGTAGAAATCGGTTATGGTTTGCCTTCCTTGCTTGGTGGTGTGGAACTTGGTGGAGAGGAGAAGGGCACGTGACTCGCTTTGTCCGAGGAACTCATTCTCCAGAAAGCACCAAGTAACATGAGCATGGGGATTACGAAGCATCGTGGATTGTTGCAAATCGTTGGAGATGGCACTGTAGATCTAGGTGAGGATGGTGCAATCCATTTGAACCCACACAGGTCGGTCGACATTGGCGACATCCGAGAGGACATGGTCGGTGAGGGAGTATTTGCCGAGGACGACGAGGAATAGGCTGCTCTAGTGGCTGTAATTGTTGGCCGCTTGATCCAGCACTACGGGCACTAGGACCCTGATATTGAGGATGGAGATCACCTACATGTGGACGGTGGCATGAGCAGCCTCATAGGTGTTGAGGGCAATATCATGGTTAGCCGCAGCGTTCTTGCAGGTCTCCTCGTCAGCATGGATCTCAGCATCAGTGGCCATGGTAGTGGCGACGATAGTGAGATTTAGGGGATTCGGTGACCGATAAGGAGGAGTTCAGGGACAATGCAAGAGAGAGGGTAGCAGTTGAGTGGAACTCGCTGACTGCATGAAGTAAACGACCGGCGAGCAGAGATTGGGCGACCAGTCAGAAAGGCTCTGCGACAGTGTGAAGGAGGGCAGCTGGCGAGGAAGGCTCAACGACGACACTCGGTGACGGCACACGGTGGACGGTTAGCGAGCATAGGTTCGATGGTCGGCTAGGGAGGCCCAGCGATAGCACGAGAAAGAGGAGGCGGCGACAACGTGAGAGTTGGATGGTCGGTGAAAGGGTTTCAGCGACGGTAGGTTTTATAGAAGTGTTTGTAGGACTTTAGCTTTGATAGCATAAATGATATGATTGATGTATATTCCTTCATAATGTTGGGTTGTATAAAGGGTAGATAGGGAGCCAGATTAACAGGCCTACATACTATATAAGTGTATCAAGTCATACCATACAAGAAAGATCACGATCCAATAAGTAGGATTACGATCAGACTATAAAAATTAAGTTTACCAAAACTATCATAATTTTTGGTGTCCGAGATTTACAGGTGTTTTCCTTTTACACCTGAGAAAAAAAAACTATACTCCCAAGCAGGCCCTTAATGCATACACCACTCATGCTCACACTTCTTACATGTACGGACAATAAAATAGAGGCACGGAGAGCTAACATCACATAGCAAAAGCATGTAAAGGTAACATACGAACAAGTTTCAGGCATTCATACAAGATCTTCGGTCGAGAACATTTTATTTCTTCACGCTACAATTCAACACAGCTTTAAGAATATACGACAATGTCATACACTGTCTCCATAGGCATCGTGAGGTCATTTTCCATGAAAACAAAATAAAAACCTTCAACAGCTATACAAATCTTCATGCTGGACAAATCTTTTTTCAATTGAACAAAGTCAATGCTGGATCAAACTTAGATTCAAAGATGGCACCATAAAAATTTATTAAGCAAATCCATCAACGTCCATCTTACCTCAAGAAAACACATTACTAACGAGAAGTCTTTTGGTTGAAGATGCATTAATAAAATAAAATTTCAATGTACGGGAAAAGCAAACAAGTTTGTATATAGTTGCCTCAAAAAAAGGAAAAAATCCCTTAAAAAGAGAGGAAGAATTATACATTATTTTTCATGCTAAAGACAATTATGATGATAATAGCTAGCATGAATATGATGTGAGGTTGAAAGCAGGTACAAACGACCTGGATCCATACTTTAGTTTAAACCAACTGGAAAAAAAAATAGAGTAGAGTCTTGTGAGCCTGTCAAGCGCCTTGGTAGCTAGGGTTAGAGGTCCCTGACTTCGTAGCTCATAGCTTGAGCTAGGTAATTACGATGCCAGGGTTGTTGCCTGACTCCCGCAGCAGGGGTGAGATTTAGAGCAGCAGGGAGAGAGAGATTAGGGATAACTTCTTGCCCCATTCATCTTAGTTCAAAGCTAGCCATTAACTCTAGCTCTTCTACTACCTCTTAATTGCTATTAATAGCTAACTCTCAGTCGTCTAATACTGGCCATTCACTTCTTAAGCCTCCTTGGGCTAATTGCTGACCATGCACGCCCTTGGGAGCTATTATGGCTGCTCCTCGTGTCCAACGCCGACGGCTGTAGTGTCTCCCCCACTTGACATCTCTCCCCCCACTTGATGAGCAGCTTGTCCTCAAGCTGGAAGCTTGGGTAGCACTCAGTGAAGCTGTCAATGTCTTCCCAGGTAGCGGAGGCCGAAGGCTTGCCTTGCCAATGTATCAAGACTTGACGGACGCCGCGGGCCAGCCTGGTGCACGAGGCGCATTCATGGACTAGCTGTGTGGCACCATGATGGGTCGAGGGTAGAGCCGATGGAGTAGCCGGAGGAGTGCCCATGAACTTCTTCAAGAGCCCAACGTGGAAAACATTGTGCAGCCAGGCTCGGGGGTAGCTCGAGGTGGTAGACGACGTTGTTGATGATGGCAGCGATGCGATATGACCCATAGTACCAAGGTCGCAGCTTCCCTTTGGTGACACCGTGGAGGGAGGCTGGGGCGCGATGGCGAAGACGTAGCCATACCCAGTCACCAACATCGTAGTGGACTGTGCGGTGATGCTTGTCATAGAACCACTTGTAGACGTCCTAAGCTTGCTCCAGCCGAGAGCGAGCATCGGATAGCAGCTCATCTCATTCTGCCATGCTCTTGGCCACCGTAGCCACCCTTGTTTCGCCCGGTTCATAGGAACGGATCAAGGACGGGTCGTGGCCGTAGACGATCTGGAATGGAGTGGTCTTGAGCGCAGACTGGAAGGCCATGTTGTAGATGTATTCAGCCCAAGGCAGCCACCGCAACCACTAACGGGGGCGATCACTTGTTAGGCAGCGCAAATACATGGCAATAACCTTATTAGCTGCTTCGGTCTGTCCATCAGACTATGGGTGGAATGCCGTCGTCATGTGGAGTTTGATGCCTGAGAGGCGCATTAGCTCCTTCTAGAAAATGGAGGTGAACACCGAGTCCCTATCCGAGACAATGGTGAAGAGCTCACCGTCGATGGAGAAGGCCATGGCGCGGTACACACCGGGGCATGGCACATGCTCTTCGTTGGCCACGGTAACCTTCATGTTGCCCCGCGGATAAAGCTGTAGAGAGGTGCAGGCTGTAGCGTCTGTAGAGACAAAGTTATGGGTCGACCCCGAGTCGAGCAGGGCTAGAAGGATAGCCCCACCCAAGTGGATACGCACTTGTATTGTCTCACTGATGTGGACGTCTACGATTGTGTGAAGCGATATGAGCGGATCGCCGATGGAGGTGACAGCCAGTGCGGGATCCTCCTCGTTGTCTGCTTCTGCCAAGTCCAGGAGAAAGATGCGCTGGTAGATGTGGTTATGACCGCGGGCAAATTTCTCATTGCAGTTGAAACAGAGGCCTAGGCGGTGCCTCTCCTCCATCTCTGACTGGGACAACTGCTTGACCTGGCGGCCCTCAATGGTGAGAGGGGCCAGGGCTACCCGAGCCGATAGCGCTATTGGTGCCAGCAGAGTCAGTGGCTGATGGTGACTGGGCAGGAGGCCATAGACCTGTTGGCGCTGTACTGATGGAGTCGGCACAACATCTGTAACATACTGTTCGTGAAGCTCCAGCTTACGTGCCAAACTCATGGCGATGATGAGGAACTGTGGGTTGTGGATCTCCACGTTGTAGCTGAGTGGAGGGTGAAGACCTGCCGTGAACGCCTACACACGCTGTGCCCTAGTCAGCGGGCCGGCATGGGGCAGCAGCGCCTCGAAGCGATCTTGGTACTCTGCGGCGGAGCTCGTTCGCTTGCACGCCATTAGCTCGCCTAAAGGGTTGGAGCGTATCGGTGGCCCAAAGCAGAGATTGAGAAGCTCGGTGATGCGACGCCACACTAGTGTGTCCTCATCTTGCTGCACCTGAAGGTACCACATTTCGGCACCTGCCTCTAAGTTGTAGGACGCCATCCACACATGTTCTTCAGTCGAAATCCATTATTGATGGAAATAAGACTCACATCGATTGATGAATGCCAACGTGTCAGACTTCCCGTTGAACTTAGGAAAATCCAGCTTTTGGAATCGGGTAGGCGATCACCATGATGGTCGCTATGGCCTGAGCCCCGTGAACCAGAGCCAGAGAACACCGGCGACTGCATCTGCTGCAGGGAGATGATCTGTTGCTGCATGTTGGTGAGAGAAGCATTGACATTGGTGGTGAGAGTTTCGATCAGCTTGGCCATGGGTGATGAAGAGGAAGCGGTGGAGTTGGTGGGTGAGGTAGGAGCTGCCCGTGTGGTGGAAGGGAAGGGTGGAAAGGTGGAGGTGGCAGAGGATCGCCGAAATCTTGATACCAGGTTGTCAAGGGCCTCGGTACCAAGGGTTGGAGGTTCCTGACTTCGTAGCTCGTAGCTTGAGCTGGGTAATGGCGGTGCCAGGGTTGTTGCCTGATTCCCGCAGCAGGGGTGAGATTTAGAGCAGCAGGGAGAGAGAGATTAGGGATAACTTCTTGCTTGCCCCATTCATCTTGGTTCCACTGATACATATAGGCGTCAGCTCTTAGTTCAAAGCTGGCCATTAACTCTAACTCTTCCACTACTTCTTAATTGCTATTAATAGCTAACTCTCAGCCGTCTAATACTGGTCATTCACTTCTTAAGCCTCCTTGGGCTAATTACTGACCATGCACTCCCTTGAGAGCTATTGTGGCTGCTTCATGCACGTCCTTAGGAGCTATTGTGGCTGCTCCTCGTATCCAAGGCTGGCGGTTGTAGTGTCTTCCCCACATGACAGAGCCTCATAGAAATTGTGCTATACTATGTACCCCTAAGACCTTATTTTAGACTCGGGCATTGGCGACGGGTCCACTTTATTATTCTTGTTTCCTTCCTTGGTTAGAGACCACCGCCCCACCTCTAATCATTAGGTGTAAAAGTCATTAGAGTAGGTATAAAGATGGTATAAGTGAGCTATAAAAATTGCTACTGAGTTGGAGGAGAGAAACGGGCTACAAATTTATAGCCAACTACAACATGTGTTCTAAATAAAAATTGTTTGAGAGTGAGATGAGCCGAAGCATTAGTATTATATATATAACTAGGCTATTAGATTAAGGGAAAAGTCTGAATTACACCACAATCCGAATTACCCTCTAAATCACAAAACCGTATATTTTAAATCCTAAACTCTTCAACCCGAATGAATTATCCTATTGACTCAATCTACAATAGTTTTTGGCAATCTAGTTAGCGAAAAAATTTTAAAAAAACATGGAGCCTAGCCATCAGTGCTAACTTTTTCTCTCCCACCTTCTCCCTTGCCATCATCCCCCGTGTCTCTCCTCTTGTGCATTTTGGCAAGCTCACACCTCTACCCATTCCCATTGACCGGATGAGATCAAATTAAGCTAGCCGCCTTTCACCGGTTGTGCCAGCTCGTTGAACACCTTCCCCTACCCTACTTAGTGAGCTTGGATAGTCACCCACGACCTTTGTCGACACAAAGACGAGCAACGGTGGAGGTTAAGGCTCTATGGCTCGCCATCTCATGTAGGATGCCTTCATCTTCATTTGCCATCCCATTGAGGGCACTCATTATCTTATGAGTAGAGAAGAGATAGAGGAATATGAAGTAGCTCAATAAAAAAAGAAGTTGACATGTATGTGGATCAATTTAGTATTTTTTAGCTGACTGGACTTTTACGTGTCTATCTGAATTGTCTAGGGTTAATTCCTCTAGGTTGAAGAGTTTAGTATTTAAAATATCTAATTTATGGTATAGGGGTAATTCATAAAAGATTAACGATAATAATTAATAGCTGTGGCCAGCAGTTAGCTACTTGCTATTAGTTAGAGAATGAGCATGCCAAAAGTCTAGCCAACATATGACAAACATCAAGTCTTAATGAAGGGCATATTTATCTTTTTATTTCTATACTAATATGTTTGAGGCTGGTTAAAATAAGGTTTTTTAAGAAGTATACGCAGTTTGTATTTAATGGTGAGCACCAGACTCGAGCATACCATCCTCTAAGTGATGTGCCAAGATTCCAAATGACTATCCAGCCGACGTAGATCCTTTGACGTGAACTCCCCTCTAATATAATTACTGACATATGAGCTCATGGTGAGGCCCAAATATCATATCAAGCCATCCAGGGACACTTTTCTCTTTCTTACTCCAGCATTAACAATTGTGTGTACTTATCCAGACCACCTGAGCTGTTATCCACGTTCTCCAATAAACCTTGCACTACTCAAGATCAGGTGCTGTCCCACCACAAGCGTCAGGCCTTGGACGTCAGCACCGGCAGCGTCAGCGCGTAACACTCGCTCATCGTCGTCCCATCTGCCGTTCCGGCAGCCGCTTGAGGTTTTTGCAGCTAAAACTATTGTTTTCCCCGGTGTGCTTTGCATACCGGTGAACGGGCGTAGGCGTGGCGATCGATTTATTAGATCGATTTGGAGATCGATATATTTATTTTTTTATATTTTAGCTTTTTTAAAAAAACATATTTTACAAATAGCTAGCTATTGCAGAGCTAGCTAGTGCTGACAGAGAACCTAACGTATCTCGGCTCAACCCCAGCTATGTGGGTTATATGATATAGTAGTTCAGCATCAACATGGTTGGCGTGGATAGCGTCGACCCTCAAACTTTTATTGCCCTATCTATCGTTTCAAAATGTTGACGTCGACCCTTATACGCTAAACCACTCCTGTCTCCTAGTACCGGCGTCGACCCTTGGCCCTATAGCCTGCTCTTGGATTACACCCTGCCTAGTGCTCAGCCTAGGTGCCAAGACACTAGCGTCAAGCTATTGTTAACTCAAAGTTTGTACATCTACAAGTCTCTTTCTTAATCTAACATCAACCTTTATTTTATTAAATTTTCTATCTAATTTTTTTTCTTATCATTGTATTTCTATTGATAAAGATTGTCTCTTTATCCTCACTCCCTATTTGTTTCTCATAATCTAAAATAAAATTCATCAAAACAAATATCATAATATGATATAATATACATAACTAGAATCATACATAGTTTAGTACAAAGAGTTTTGATCACATATAGTTCATACAATTGCATAACTAGTACATCACACATAAATTTCGATCTCATTTAAAAGTAGTTTTCCATCACTTCTTAATTCGTTAACATGTAATAGCGGCGGTTCTTAGAGTATACTTTTGGGTTGTCTACATATACAACGAGTGTTGTAGGCTTGAGTAGGCTGCGAGGGTTGTGGCGCATCGGATAATGTGAAGAGCCAAATTCTTCAGCGCCATGTACAACATAGTCCTCGAGTTGGTTGCAAATTCTTCTTCATATAAATCATGAGTTCATGACCTACATATTGCATGTTTGCATCTCCGCTTTTATTCTCCTTAGCCTTTTTAGAGTTTTTTTTAGCTCATTCCATGTCCTTCATCAATATCATTTAATTTATCCCTTTTATTGAATGGTCTAGAAGCATCCACTTCTCACTTTCTTTTTGTTGGCAACTCATATATGAAATCCTTCCGTACCAGCTAAGACTTTAAAACTCCAACTTTTACCTCCATGTAACTAGAACAAGGAGACTCACTTAAGTCTAGTATAGAAACTGTGAAAATCTTTCTACAAGCAAACACCTCTAAGTGACTAAACTGTGACTCCTTTACTAGATAAACATATATCTCTCAATCTATTTGTTCTAGCAAATTGATAATATACTTCTGTCCTTACCCAACATTATATCTACCACAAAACTCAATTCGTTCATTTTTTCCATCCAAGAAAATCTCTCACCTATAACCTTAATTTATCCAATTGAGGTGCATATTAAATATTAAAAATTTTATACTCATATCTGCAAAATCAACATGTGCATAGATGTAGAGTTCTACCACTCTGCCACCATAATACATATGAACCACTCTATTCATCTATATCACATCAAAAAAATTAAAAGTAAATACTAAAATAATTCACATACTACAATATCATTTCACTACTAACAACAAGCAATTCCTAATAACATCTAACAATTGTCTAATACCAACACAACATAACTAAGCACTTACATTTGTCGCTAAAATAAATCAAAATTATAGAGAAAAATGGACATATAATTTCACCAAAAATAGACAAATATGAATTCCAGGGTTTGGGTTCCACCTAAAATTAATTAAAATAATACATACAAGTTTCAAATCAATTATATATAGGTACTAGCCTTAATTTTACTAATCCACTGTAAATATTTAAAATTTTTAACTAAATTTACGTTTCACCTTGATATCTAAAATTAACCAACAAAACTGGAAAACAAATCAAGGGAGAACTGAGGAGGATACATTGCTCAATAATTTTATAAAAAATCTTAATAAAAATTAGCTTCAAATCGAATGGATTTAAGAGAATTATGTATAGAAGGAGAGAGGTTGAAGTGCCAGTTAGTTTAGGCTAGTGGAAAAGAATAGAAAATGAAGAAGGGGATAAAAAAAAGGAGTTAGATGGGATGGGACAGCCAGAGGTTGGCGCCAACCCTCTGAGCACGAGGCCAGGCTGACACTGACTAACACAGCCACGTTAGGCTCATCCGTTAGCATCAGCTCAACAGTAGCACTGTACTAAATATGCTAACGTCGAGTTAGTAGATCTCGGCGCCAGCCAAATGTTCTATTTTTAATTAAAGTTTTTTAATCTATTTAAAAAATATATTTTAAAAAACTAAAATGTAAAAAATTCACTATCTATATACGCAAATGGTGGTTTCACGCTAGCTCGGAGCCTGGGATGGCACACCATTGGATGGATCAGCTTTTGCGGAGCCCGGGCAGCAACAGCAACGAGAGCTGAAAGCATCTTTCTGGGAGCTCCGTCAGTGTCTTCCGATTCACTGGATATACTTTCTCCCCCTTTTTTTAATAATGATTTATAAAAAATAATGATTTTTAAATTTTTTAGTCAATACTAAAATTTCAAAAGATTCCCTTTTAATCCTTTTTAGTTGTTAATTTTTGAATTTTGAATTGGTTAGATTTATTTTTTAAGCATTTGATTGGCTGTGAAATCATTAAAATAATAAGAATTATAAAAATTACTGCAGGAATCATAAAAATTTATATTTTATGAGTTGACACGGTTGACACGCATTCTTTCTGTATGAACATTGCCCAGAAAATACAGTCAGGTGTTTCGTCTTGACCTATTAAAATTTTATATATTTTTTTGCAGCGCAGCGATTGACTAATTGTTTATTTACCTGTTGAACAAGTGGTATTAAGTAATATTCCCTCCGTTTTAATTAATATGTTAAGCCATTCATTTCATTTTCAAATAGTATGTGCACATATACAAAAATATAAAGTATTTATAACAATAAAACAAATCATAATAAAATAAATAATAATTACATAATTTTTAATGGACATATGGTGTCTAAACGTTAAAGATGTTATATATTAAAAAAACAGGAGAAATGGTACGCACTATCGATTTTTTTAATATGCATTACTCCAACAGGTGTTCTTTAACTTTGTTGATCTTGATTTATAATTATGTGCTTTTAAGGGAGATAGTATTTATTTCATATGGGCAAACATAGAAGAATACCTTGAAAAATGTCTAGAAATTTTAAAACTTTTGAGAAGGTTGAAACAACTGGAGGGAGTACAAGATATCTCTGTGTTCGATGTGCATTGCTTCACTAATGTGATAGGCGCTCTTAACTGCTCAATTTGGCTACCTACTGCAAAAACACTTGCTTCTTCTTAAGGTCTTAAGGTTTTTTTGGGCTTTTCCTACTTCTCTTTCTTCCTCACATTGAAACATTGAGAGCGAATATGGTTTAACTCGTCACATCTAAAACGTCACATCTAAAACTTCAGATTTTACCTCCTCTTTTGCTACTCTTGATATTATTTTAAGATCGAGAAAACTTGTTAATTAATAATGCCAAATCCTCCTCGGAGAATTGCTCGAGTTTGTCATCGAAGATCGCATTTAAAGCAGCAAAAGAACTTGACAAAGAGCTATCAAAAAATCAGATGAAGAAATACAAACAGTGATTTTGGAATCAGGTTTACTAGAGAAAACATTCAACTTTTAAGTTTTCAGCTTTGTATATAAAGATTCTAAGGTTAAAGTTATCACGTTAACATATTTTTATATTGAAGTGACTTTCATCTCTGAAACCTTTATATCTAAACTAATCAATAAATGTCTTGTAATTTCATATTGAGGATATTGGCATCAAAAGAATCATCAACATATCTAATATCGCTTAAAATCTTATTAAAATGATCAAAGTAATCATCAAGAGCTTATTCTGATTTTATATCAAATTTCATATAATTTTTTTAAAAAATATCCATACAAATTTTCTTGATGTTAGAAGATACTCATAAAACTTACATAATGTTTTTCACATCTCATGCATAGTTTTAACATGAGAAATCCGATGAAAATCTAAGTAAGAAACACCGTTTAAAATTATGTTGTAAGCTTTATAATTATGGTTTGACAATTTAAAAGGT
This sequence comes from Oryza coarctata, assembly GCA_030770085.1. NCBI lineage: Eukaryota > Viridiplantae > Streptophyta > Magnoliopsida > Poales > Poaceae > Oryza > Oryza coarctata. Next base: position 17,737,675 of record CM061471.1, read on the forward strand.
TACTTAGGGCGTGTTTTTTTTCCTAATAAGAAACGAGGGTCTATGACTAGAATTTCTCGCCATGCACAAGTTGAGAGAGGCCGTCCATGTGGATCTGGATGCTAGGGATTAAACCAACTAGTAAATTTCCAGTGAAACCGGTCGAACGCGAATGCTGACTCTAACGGTCTAACCTCCCAACCCAATGGTTGTTTTCTTTGCTAATTATGTCCTCAAGGGCAGGATGGAAACATTTCATAAACATAAGGAATCGAGGCTAGATTTGTAAATTAAGATGCATCACCCTCGCTCATATGACAGCAAGAGGTGGCCGTGATCAATATAGATTCTGGAAATTGAAATTGTTCACTGCTTAGTCTACAACACTGAAATGTGACATGTGCACTAAACACTAGAGTAGTATACGTACATTACATTTGGATAATACTTCCACACTTTCTCAATGCAATTTTGTTGTAGCATGTGTAACGTGGCCAGTTGTCTAGTTATATATGCAAAAACAGAAAAAAAAAGCTTCAGCCACGTGCAAGCGTTTTAAAAATTTCTCCAACTTTGCATGCAGGTGTGTGTCACGTGAACGCACGCTGCAGGTTAACCACCGGTCATTCCGTGTGTCAATGTGTGCACACATGAGCTTGTCAACGAATTGATGCCTGGGGAAGATAATTAATATGGCTACATACATCACCTAGGCAACGTAAATACTCACAAGTTGTTGGTATAATTAATTTGAGTGTCTGTTTGACATGCATGTGACTTGCGTTCAGATGTTGAGCCAGCCATGCAATTTATGCATGCAGTCAGAGTCAGACCGTGTTTTGGTTGCAAACCTGTGGACCAAACTTGGCTGGATCATAAGCTTTTGCATCACTGCATTTAGTTTGTTTGATCATGTATACATATTGTTCTTGTACACATAGGCCCGTCCCTCAGCCAGCATCAGCTTATTTTCTCTTTCCATACGTCTTCCTCCCTGCCCTTAATACAAAACTAACTTTTGAATTACAAAAAGAAAAGAAACGATAAGCGTGTCTGCATGCTTATAATTAAATCTAGTAGCCTAGCTGCAAAATCCGAAAATGAGCCAAAATTAAAATTAAATTTGGTGCTGATTGTTGGATAGAAAGATTAGATACATGTGTATTTACCTTACGGAGGCTGTTAGATAGAAAAGTTAGATGCATGTATATTTATCTTACCATATTGTGCTAAAAACCAAGAGATCTAAATTGTCTATGTATAGGAATATATTATCTATGTATAGAAGGTTTATATTTAGAAAAGATCTTTTGGTTTAGCCCTTAAGTTGTAACGCCTATATGTAACTGTCACATGCAGGGTTATTCTGTATCCAATCAACACGCAACCATCGCATGACCCAGATAGGGCGTCGGTGTTCTCCTCCGCTCCTTTGAACTTTCACATGGTATCAGAGCCATCGCTTTTGAGTAGATTGCATCTCCTCTCCGCAACTACAATGGTGTCATCATCTGCTTCCTCCAATCCTCTCCTCACCCAGCCCGTCACGGAAAAGCTTAGCAAGAACAATCACACCCTGTGGAAGGCACAGGTGCGTGCTGCGATCCGTGGTGCTCGTCTTCAGGGGTACCTCACGGGTGCCACCCCTGTACCTGCGGTGGAGCTTGTGCAGAAGGGCGCTGATGGGAAGGAAGTGAGGGTTCTCAATCCGGCGTGCGAAGACTAGGAGGCCACGGACCAACAGGTCCTTAGCTACCTCCTCGCGTTGGTCACCAAGGATGTCCTCACGCAGGTGGCCACCAGCGCCACCGCGGTGGACGCTTGGAAGATCATTGAAGACATGTTCGCATCACAGACGCGAGCGCGATCCGTCAACATGCGGATTGCTCTGGCAACGACCAAGAAGGAGAATTCGTCCGCTGTCGAGTACTTTGCCAAGATAAAGGCTCTTGGCGACGACATGGCGGCTGCAGGACGACCCCTAGAAGATGAAGAACTGGTGGAGTACATCATCACTGGCTTGGGCGAAGATTTCTCGCCCATCATCTCTGCTCTATGCGCTAGAGTGGAACCCATCTCCGTTGGTGAGCTTTATTCACAACTTCTCAATTTTGAAACTAGAATGGACTTGATCTATGGAGGTAGCCCTGGGTCTGGATCGGCAAACTCGGCATCTCATGGTCGTGGCTCGCGGCGTGGGAAGAACCAGGCACGTGGGAGAGGCCCCTCGCGTGGGGGCGCGCAGTCTGGCCACGGCGGGTCCAGTCGTGGGCCTCCTCCAGGAGGTCGTGGCTCCCACAACAACAACAACAACAACAACAACTCCCGTGGCTTCTACAACAACAATAGTCGTGGGACATCTGGTGGTGCGCCCGATTCAGATGACAACAGGTGCCAGGTGTGCTTCAAGAAGAATCACTCAGCCGCTGAATGCTGGCATAGGTTCGATGAGAACTTTGTGCCAGATCAACGTCTTGTTGCAGCAGCTACAAACTCGTATGGTGTGGACAACAACTGGTACACTGATACCGGTGCTACGGATCATGTGACAAGCAATCTCGAGCAGCTGTCTCTTAAGAAAAAGTATCATGGCGGTGATCAGATCCACACAGCTAGTGGAACAGGTATGAACATTAGTCACATTGGTCATACTATAGTTCGTACCCCCACTCGTAACATACAATTAAATGATGTTCTTTACGTTCCACAAGCCAAGAAAAATCTTGTTTCAGTTTATCGTCTTACCGCTGATAACTCTGTCTTTATAGAATTTCACCCTGATTTCTTTCTAATTAAGGATCAGGAAACAAAGAATACGCTCCTTAGAGGAAGGTGTCATAGGGGTCTCTATCCTTTACCTGCGCCAACAATAAAACAAGCCTACAACTCCAACAGATTGCCCCTGTCTCGATGGCATAGTAGGCTGGGTCATCCATCTTCGTTAATTGTTAAGCAAGTTATCAGTAATAATAGTCTCCCATATATCGATGAGTTGTTGAGTCAGTCAATTTGTGATGCTTGTCAGCAAGGGAAGAGCCATCAGTTGCCCTATCCCAAGTCTTCTAGTATTTCCAAGTCTCCTTTAGAACTTGTGTTCTCTGATGTCTGGGGTCATGCACCAGAATCAGTTGGTCGAAAACGATATTCTGTTAGTTTCATTGATGATTTTAGCAAGTTCACCTGGATTTACTTTTTTAAGCATAAGTCTGAAGTATTTCAAAAATTTCAAGAGTTTCAAGCTCTTGTTGAATGCTTGTTTGATCGTAAGATTCTTGCCATGCAAACTGACTGGGGAGGCGAATATCAGACACTTAATTCCTTTTTTAATAAAGCTGGCATCGTTCATCTTGTTTCTTGCCCACACGCTCATCAGCAAAATGGGTTAGCTGAGAGAAAACACCGTCACATAGTTGAAGTCGGTCTCTCTCTCTTATCTCATGCGGCTATGCCCCTAAAATTTTGGGATGAAGCTTTCCAAACAGCAGTTTATCTCATTAATCATGTACCCAGCAAAACGATTGGTCATGCTACGCCTCTAGAGTGTCTCTTTAATCAAAAACCAGATTACTCCTCAATGAGAGTTTTTGGATGTGCTTGTTGGCCTCATCTTCGCCCCCTATAATAAGCACAAACTAGAATTTCGATCCAAAAGATGTGTCTTTCTTGGTTATAGCACCTTGCACAAAGGCTACAAGTGCCTTGATGTCTCCACTGGCCGTGTTTACATCTCCAGGGATGTGATCTTTGATGAAAATATTTTTTCCTTCACCGAGCTGCATCCCAATGTCGGTGCTCGTCTTCGCTCCGAGATCTTATGTCTTCCTTCTGATCTTGTTTATCTGTATGTAGGGGGCGAACAAGCAGTAGATCAATGTGCTAATGGTCCATCTAATTCTTCTAATATTTCCTCTGAGTTGCATGATGAGAATCAGGGAGAAGCCGGTGAAAATTTGGAAGAAACCGGTGTACACGGAGCAAACCAGACAGGCACAAACTCCAGAGGCGATTCGCATGCGGGCTTGGGATCGGAGTCTAATTTGGGCGCGTCCATTGGCCAACCGCCGGACGCCACGCTATCTCCGGTTTCCCCTCTCGCGACGGCGCCCGATCCGGACAACGCGCCGCACCAGCCAGGCGCGGCCACGTCTTCTTTCCCGCGCGCGGGAGATTCGCTAGGCTAGGCAGGCCAGACTGCTGCTGCGCCAACAGATCCGCATACGAGATCGTCTGCGGCACCTCTAGCTGCAACCCGACCTGTAGCCAAACTTCAAAGTGGCATACGTAAGGAGAAAATATACACAGATGGTACTGTCAGGTATAGATTTTTGACAACTTTAGGGGAACCTAGTAGTACTGATGAGGTTCTAGCTGATAGTAATTGGAAAAATGCAATGGATCTTGAGTACAATGCCTTAATGAAGAATAAAACTTGGCACCTTGTTCCACCTTAAAAGGGTAAAAATATTATTGGTTGCAAATGGGTATATAGAATAAAGAGAAAATCTGATGGTAGCTTGGATAGATATAAAGCTCGATTGGTAGCAAAGGGTTTTAAGCAGAGATATGGAATAGAATATGAGGAAACTTTCAGTCCTGTTGTTAAAGTTGCTACTATTCGTATTATTCTGTCTCTTGCTATTTCTTGAGGATGGACTCTCATACAACTTGATGTACAAAATGTTTTTCTCCATGGCAATCTTGAAGAAGAGGTATATATGCAACAGCCACCTGGTTTTGAAGATCCTTCAAGACCAAACTTTGTTTGTCGCCTAGATAAAGCCTTATATAGTCTGAAACAGGCGCCCAGAGCATGGTACTCTAGACTAAGTGCTAAATTGATATCACTTGGTTTTCAATCTTCAAAGGCTGATACCTCTTTGTTCTTTTATCGCAAGAATGATGTTAGCATGTATCTCCTTGTTTATGTTGATGATATTATTATAGCCAGCTCTACACCACATGCTACCACAGTGTTACTTCAAGATTTGCAGGGGAAATTTGCTCTAAAGGATCTGGGAGATCTGCATTATTTTCTCGGTATAGAAGTTGCCAAGGTGCGAGATGGCACTGTTCTCACTCAAAGCAAATATGCTTCTGATCTTCTAAAAAGAGTTGGTATGTCAGATTGCAAGCCTATTAATACTCCATTATCCACTAGTGAAAAATTATCATTACATGAAGGATCATTATTGGGACCAGATGATACATCACAGTATAGAAGCATTGTTGGTGCTCTTCAATATCTAACCCTCACTAGACCTGATATAGCCTTTTCTGTTAATAAAGTCTGTCAATTTCTTCATGCACCTACCACAGTACATTGGACAGCAGTTAAAAGAATATTACGGTACTTAAAGCAATGCATAGAATTGGGCTTGAAAATACAAAAGTCTCCTTCGACTTTGATGAGTGCATTTTCAGATGCAGACTGGACTAGCAGTGTTGATGACAGAAGGTCTACAGGAGGGTTTGTTGTGTTCTTGGGTTCTAATCTTGTATCATGGAGTGCAAGAAAACAGGCTACTGTCTTAAGATCTAGTACAGAATCAGAATATAAAGCAATTGCTAATGCTACTGCAGAAGTTATGTGGATACAAGCTTTATTGCGTGAATTGGGTATTCCTAGTCCAAAGGCAGCAAGACTTTGGTGTGATAATATTGGTGCAAAGTACTTGTCTGCTAATTCTGTTTTCTATGCCAGAACAAAACATATTAAAGTTGACTATCATTTTGTCAGAGAAAGAGTTGCTCAAAAATTACTAAAGATTGAATTTGTTTCATCAGGAGATCAAATTGCAGATGGCTTTACAAAGACCTTGTCTGTTCGGCTGTTAGAAAATTTCAAAGTCAATCTGAACCTAGAGAGGTTAAGATTGAGAGAGGCTGTTAGATAGAAAGATTAGATACATGTGTATTTACCTTACCATATTGAGGAAGGCTGTTAGATAGAAAGGTTAGATGCATGTATATTTACCTTACCATATTGTGCCAAAAGCCAAGAGATCTAAATTGTCTATGTATAGGAATAGATTATCTATATATAGAAGGTTTATATTTAAAAAAGATCTTTTGACTTAGCTCTTAAGTTGTAACGCCTATATGTAACTGCCACATACATGGCTATTCTGCATCCAATTAACACGTAATCATTGCACGACCTAAATAGAGCGTCGGTGTTCTCCTCTGTTCCTCTGAACTTTCACACTGATTGATGATGATTCACAACGCAGCTGACAAACCTGAGCTAATGTTTAATGGAATTAAGTTTACTAATCGTCTACTAAGTAAAAAATAGTTATGATTAATTGAGATGATTTAGTATAGGCTAGCTAATCACTCTGTCCCACGATATAATAATTTTTTTTGTACATGGTACATTTAGAAGAGAGAGGGGAAGAAAGTCTTATTTATCTTCTAGGTATAAGTGAGGTATAGTCCTAAATAAGATAAAAGATTGTACGGATACTATACGTAGTTTAATAGTAAAAATTATTATGAGTACTGGATTATAAATTTTAATATTATATTTTAAAATAAAAATAGTATAATTTAGGGTCGAGAAAGTATACGAACGGCTAAAGCCGCGAAACATCATGTTTGCTGGAGTCCAACTCGTTGTGTCTATCCCTTCGTGTTCCTCGGGGAGTCGTGCCTGTGTGACTGCTAGCTAGACCCGGCGAAGCCGCTGCCTCAGTAGTCTAATGAATATCCGAAGAGATGCTTCGCCTGTTCATAGTCCACAAAATCCTAGTGCCAAAAAAGCTACTGAGATTGGAGTGCCAACCCAGCTGCTGTGAGCCTGTGAGCCATGTGATGTTGGTTGATACAATAATTAAGGACACCGAGGAGAACTTTTAATATGTTTTCCCCTGAGAAAGCCGGCCTCACATGTACATTGTTCCTTTCTTTTAAGGAAATGAAAAACTCACTTACGACGTAATCACCGGCCGGCCAAGCGTCACGACGATCCTGCGCTGACGTATATATTCATGCTGCAGCTGCAAGGTTCTGTCGATTTATTGCAACTATGTCAGTTGGTGAGATAAACATGAGTATATACACATTGTATTATATTTCGAGAAAATCTTGAAAATCTTAACCTTTAATCAATATATTACTCATAAAATATTTTTTCTAGAACTCATAAAATATATTCTTGATATTTATTTATTAGCTCCTAATTTTGGAATATTAAATCATAAAAAATATCTATAGCAGAGATTTTGAATAAGTATAACTTAATTTTTATTAATTTCAAATTTAAAAATACTAAAATAAAACTACTTTTACTATTTTAAACAAAGTTTATAGATAACCTAAAGTAGATAATTAAATTACCTGTGATTGAATGGGTTACTTCCAATGCATCGCCCTAGGTCATCACTAGCAAGCCTATGCTATCACTTTTAACGGATTTGGGTTTCATCAAAAATGGGTGGTTAGTGATTACTGCACTTCATCTCTAACAATTGGAGTCCTGTCGGTGCTGACTAACACCTCTAACGCACTGCATATAAGTGGCCCGTCATAGGTAAGGTTGATCACCTTGATCAGGTGAGGTTGTTACCCGTCACAGGTTGATGATCTGGTCTTAAAAACGCGTGATCGGACCATGCTACTTGAGGATTTGGCAGAGACCTTTGATAATCTCCGCACCAAGTGCATGAAGCTAAACCTTAAGAAGTGTCTTCGAATTATTAGCTAGCAAGTTTCTCGAGTTCGTTGTCTCCAACCAAGGCATATAGGCCAATCCCAAAAAAATATGGGCCATTGAACATACTCACCCACCTACTCGTCTCAAGGACATGCAGCAACTCATGGGCTATATGGTGGACTTGTGGTGATTCATCTCCGAATTAGGGGAGCGAGGCATCTTCCTCTTCAAGTTGTTTAAGAAGACCGGGATGTTCAGTTGGACGCTCAAAGCCTAGCATGCCTTGTAAGGCCTTAAGCTTTATCTTACCTCATCCCTAGTTCTCATGGTGTCCAGGCAAGACGAGCTATTACTATTGTACATCGTTGTCACTCTGCAAGTCATAAGTGTGGATTTGGTGGTTGAGAGAAATCTCTACGAGCTTGCACCCTACCTCTAGGGTAGTCTCATGGCGCCTGAGCCCAAAGGAGACGTGCCTAATTCACCAAGCGCCCTCGGGCATGAGTTCCTAGCTCTCAAGTATGAGGCTGGGCCTGAGCTCGGAGTGGATGCGCCCAAGCATCCGGGAGCCCCTATGCACAAAGTCTTACCCACTGAGTGTGAAGTTGATCCCAACCTCACAAGTGAAGTCAGATCTAGGCAGAGCTTCAGGGTCTAGCGTTCGGTCTACTTCATCAATGAGGTTTTGCGGGATGCTAAGATTTGCTACCTACAGGCCTAGAAGATGTTGTATACAGTCTTAATCGTGTCTAGGAAACCGCGCCACTATTTCTAGTCACATAAGGTCTCAATGATTACCTCGTACCAGTTGAGCAATATCCTACGCAACTACAAGGGCATTGGTCACGGTGTCAAATGAGCGATCAAGCTCACCGAATTTGACTTGCACTATGAAAGCCGCCATGCCATCAAGAGCTAGGCATTGGCTAGCTTCATGGCTGAGTGGACTCTGGTGCCCAAGCTAGAAGAACACGTGTCTGCAAACCCTGACGATGGGAACATGGGCAATGGACGATGCACTGAATCATGAACTTCTACCATTTCCTCTTGTTACAAGGTGTGAGGGCTAGAGTCGTCCTCACCTCGTCAACCAATGAGATGTTTAAGTATGTTGTGCGACTAGACTTCAAGGCAACTAACAACATGGCTAAATATGAGGGCTTGCTCGTGGACCTTTAGGCTGTTGTAGTCCTCGGTATCCGGTGCCTGCTTATCATGGGCGATTCTTAGCTCATGGTCAAAAAAGTTTCTATGGTGTACCAATGCTTGGATCCATAGATGGCAGTGTACGTGGACGAAGTATGGAGGCTAGAGCACCACTTCGATGGCTTGGAACTCCGACATGTTTCCTACTGTGACAACATGCTTACTCATGAGCTCTCACGGTTGGCATTTGTTCGAGCATCGGTCCTAATTTAAATATTTGAAGAAAGACTCATGCAACCATCCGTATCGGCTACTGATCAAGATTGACAAAGAACCTCGCATTCAAGCGAGGCAAATTAGATGAAGAGGGTGCTACACTCATTGGTTGTGCTCGAAAGCCCTCATGGATGGACGAAATCTAAGGGTACCTAAAAGAAAATACCCTTCTTGATGATGATGCCGCTGCATAGAGAGTCATGCGCTTGGTGAAGCTCTACGTACTGGTGGATGAGGACCTCTACCGACGTGGCACAAATGGTGTCCTTTAGAAGTTCATCTCATGAGAAGAAGGTGATGAGCTACTCAATGATGTCTACAAAGGCAAATGTGAAAACAACACGTCTTTTCCGTACCCTAGTTAGAAAGATGTTATACTAAGGAATATAGTAGTTGACAGCCTTCTAGGATACCTCGAGTTGATGCAATGCCACAGGGCGTGCCAGTTTCATACAGAGCAAACCCACAAACCATCCCAAGTAGTCCAAACCGTCTCCCTTTCATAGCCTTTTGCTATTTGGGGCTAGGCATCATGGGATTGTTTCCCACACCATTGAGGGCTACAAATACCTCTATTTTGCCATCAACAAATGCACTAAGTGAATGGAAGCATTCCCGGTTGTTAAGATCGACAAGCACTTGGTGCTCAAGTTCGTACGTGGTATTACCATCCACTTCGACATCTCCAACCGCATCATCATCTACATGAGATCCAAGGCAACAGATAACTTAGTATGCTTTGGTTTGCATCCGGGATATAGAGGCGTCTCAAAATCTTTCACCAACATGCTAAACTTCTCAAAATCTCTCTCAGGTGGCTCTTCAACATTATGAAACATCTCTAAGAGGGTATCCGGGTCAAAATCGATGATATCATGGCCTAATGAAGATTGGATGAACATGTCGTTCAGTAAATCCGGCACTTTGTCAACTGAAAATTTGGGAGCTCTTGCTCTCCATACCTAGTTGAACATGTGTACTCCATAAATCTTCTACAGTTCAAATAAGGCTAGACTTTCACTCTTTCTACAAATATATTCTTATTTCTACATCCTATACATAAATATATCATATATTTATGCATCCTAGTTCTCTTATCATTTTTCATAACATTCAGAAATTTAATAACCCATTCCTATACTCTTGGCTCAAATAACTAAAACTATACATCCAACTTCGGTCATTTACGATCGGCAAAACAATTAGAGATAATACATCAATTTTTTCTCAATAAATTTTATTTTTTTTACATTCAATTTTAGAGCAAATAATCCCCTAACCCTCCCACCCAAAATAGGATAAACTAAGCTGATGGCTCGTCACCGCCGTCGCCGTCCCCGCCCGACCAAAGGGACGCTATCATCCGGGGGCTAAGGAAGGGCCATCAGCTGGCAGCGCTGCTCAGGCGGCAGCTGGAGCCCATCCCGGAGCTTGACGACCGCGACGCCGCGCTGGCCAACGTGAGCGAGATCTCCACGTCCCTCGCATCGTCACTCTCCGCCCTCCTGTCCGACAGAGAGCACTGCCTCAGCTCTTCCTCCGAGTCAGGGGCGGCGGTCTCATTCTCCGACGGCGGCAGTGCCCGTGCGAGAACGACCAAGCACCGGCGAGGCAGCCATGGCAAAGAGCTTCCAGTGTGAGTGCACAAATCAAAAGCAGTACTGTTTGTTTACCTTGCTTGGTTTTTAGTGCACAAGAAAATGGACTGGTCGATATATTTATGCCGAAAGAATTTTAGATCTACTTTCAACGGAGACTAAAATATTGTTTTTCTTAGCTAGCTAGCTAGATTTTGTTTTACCCAGTTCAGATTATCTGGGAGGCATGATGTATAAATATGCTTGTCTTTTAAAAAAAACACTCATTTTTACATGCAGTTTTCCACTAATCATAGGTATTCTCATAATAAACCAAATAGACAAAATTTTTACATACGGTTTTCTTATGAAAATGTACGTAGAAATAGGTTTTCACGTGTAATCTATAATGTTGAGTCTTGGTCATCTTCAGAGGCCGTTAGAAATTTGGACCTCTATAAAAATGAAAGTTTATGGCCACGGAAATCTGTCATAGCTGAATCTATATTTCGTTTTTTTAATAATGTGATTTACTCCAACCACTGCATCCAATCTCTATTTCATGGTTAGGACTTGCTAGCAAATTAATAACTCCGTCCCAGATCTTGTCATTGAAAATTTGTCTTGCATTTTTTTTCTGGTTTCAGCAAGATGATACTTACTGAGACACCCAAAAATGATGTGTTTCACTGGAGGAAATATGGCGAGAAAAAAGATCGTCAATGCTGAATTCCCAAGGTAGCTTTCCAGTAATTAATAAAGTATTATTCTCTTTTATTCTTTTTCTGAATATTTAGCATTTCCATCAATATGGATGCATATTTCTCAGGTGAGCTGTTATTTACACGAGAAATAAAATAAATTTCCTTTTATTCAAAAAAGAACTGTTACTACATAAATTTCCAATTTATTCTAGCTATATCCCCAGATGATAAAAGCGTATATATCACTTCACATAAGTAATAATATAGTCAGTGACAATGTCTACTATAAATCTGATATTTTTATTTCGATGTTGATGAACCCTATATGCTATTTGCAGGTTATACTACAGATGTGGTAATAGCACAGATGAGCACAGGTGTCCGGCTAAGAAATATGTGCAGCGGCAAAACAAGAAACACCCTCCCCAGTTCATGGTCACTCTCATCCACGAGCATAATAACTGTTCCCAGCTGATCAGCCCAGCTCAAGTAGCATTTGTCAAGTTCTCAACTTCACAAAAGCATCGCTAGATTCACCAGTGGATCCTACAACTGTTGCCATGATCTTGAAGGAAGACCAAGTAGCTACCTCCACAGAGAGCACAACGATCATGTCTGCAACTATGCCCAGCTATGGAGCCTATGACTACGATGTATCGTCCACGATGTTGTCATGGGATAATGGCGGCTGGTAGCTAGCTAGCTAGTGATGGAGATGAACATGATTTTAATTTCCTCAGGGCTATGTAGGCAGTACACGTAGTTAATTTGCTGAGCTGTCAGAATGATTTAGATATGGTTTTGGGTCAATTTCTTATGTGCTCCTGAAATTTTAAGTGAAATTTGTATACTCATAAGTTTTAATTTGGATTTCTTACATGCTAATTCCATTAATTGATCATAAGTTGACTATTAGTTTTTTTATGAAATGGTGTTATTGTCATTCGCATATTACTAAAAGTAAAAATGTTCTATCATATGAATTATTTGAGTTATGAAAAAACAGTAGTAAGAGATAAGTTACTGAATAAGTAGTTTTGAATTTTTAAAATTTGAGAAGTAGTTTTATTGAAATTTCAAGAATTTGTTAAACTTTGCATTGAATTTGAAGTAATTTTTTAATGAATATGCAGTTAAAAAAATGGATTTTTGTCATAACCATATATTCATCTTCGTTACTAATGTCACTTCATGAAAAATTTATCAAAATTTGTTTAATATTTAGTATTTCGCTTTTCTTATTCAGTGCAAAATTTTAATTTTTTCTGTGAATATGTATTTGAGCCACTCTAATAAATTTTAAACTAAAAATTGTTATTTAGTGAGAATACTTATCATTTTATAATATATAAACTTGGTTATTTTAGAAAAAAGGCCGGCGAGACGACAGCAAGAGGGGGAGAGAACAAGATAGAGGATAGCAAGATATGAAACCACGCGACTTCAAGGCATCGGCCTCCCTGGGCTCGGCTTCGCCTGCATGCAGCTAGGCTCGGTTTTCTGTGCCAGTTTCTTAAAAAAATCGGCACTAATAGTTATTTTACTGTGCCAGCTCACTAAAAAATCAGCATGATGTAGGGTCAGGTTTTCCTACTATGGCATGCGCGGGTCAAGGGGACCTCAATCAGTGATGATTTTTTGCATAACATGCACTGCCAAAGCGTCCCGGATAGATGAGAAGTTATGTGGCAGTGTATTTCTTTTCTAATTTGTTTTGCATATTTCTTGCATGAGTGATTAAAATTTCTTGCATCTAGATTAAAATTCCTTGAATGCGTATTTATTAATTAAGAGATAGAAATATATATTTGTTGATAGATAAAGCAAATAAAAATCAATGGTCAAGATTTATCGTTAATTAATTTGCGCTCACAGTGACTCTCTAGGATTTTTGTTTCAAGGAAGCTCTCTAGATAATTGTTGCAACTGGTGAGATGAACATGATCAGCCTTTTTGACTTCGTCAGTGTAAGCATCCAATAATTCAACGCTGGTGTTGATGATGCTTTGATTACATGGAGAGGATATAGAATTCTCGGAAGGGTTGGGATTTCGTACGCTCACTGTGAGCGGCTCCCAAGGTCAGCTCTTCCATATGCCAACTTGGAATTATATATTAATTGTTGAAACATGATTATTGATGCCTGAATATGGGATCAGCAGGTAGCACTATTATGGGTCCTTGTTCCTCGCAGGAATTTTTTAATTACCTCATCAACGCTCCACATATTGATCATTATAATTATATCATTGTAGTATGATATATGCAAGTGCCTCACTGGTCAGATCAATTCGTCCATGCAGGCCATGAGGCTAGAGCTTATGAGAAGCTTGATGCATTGTATGATGCATGTGGATGCTTTACATGCGTGATGCAAGCATGAGCGTTAATTGTAATTATATGTGCAGTACGTGAGGGGTCAAATTAATCCACAGGATATCTACGCGATTTGTCTATAAAATATACTCCCTCTGTCATAAAATTGTAATTTTAGCTAGGTAAAAACAGATTAAGTAGATCGAGCAGTAGGTTAAAAAACTACTATCCTTTTATTAATATAAAGAGAAATCGAGAGAAAGGAGCGAGTATTACTGTTTGATGGCTAGTACTCTAGTGGACCCTATTCTAAAATATGGTCTTTGTGGCATAAATTTTTAGGCTTAAACTATGATCTTTTAATCTTTTAGTAACAGAGGGAGTATACTCCTAAATCTCTCCACAAATACGCAAGTTGCACATACCCCATCATCTTAAAATACAAATACAGATATCGACATTTGAAAATTTATGGTAAAATTTAAAGGCTTCTAGAGTATTGCTTTTCCCACCTAACTACTTTTCATTTTAACTAGGAAGAAGCCCAACTAGGAAGAAGCCCGCACAAATGTGCAGATATTTTATTAATTGTTTATAAAAAATGATAAAATAATTCATATCTAACTGTACTCACTGAAAAGAGTATAGAATACCTTATTTTGAAAAGAAAAGGACAAGAAATATCTATAATGTGAAATAGACTAGACTTTAATATAATAAATGATAAGATTGCCTCTCTAATGGGTACAACTATAGCTGGTAAGGCTTTCTTCTCCTATGTCTTGAAACATGGGTAATACAGCGATGTAGCTATGTCCCTCAAGACCACCTAGTGTGGAGCACAATATTAACGCCTACTTCACTATCAGCTTCATATAGGATTACATCAGCCCAGTTGCGCTTTTATTGCCAATGTTGGTCTCCAGCTAGGGCCACTTTAACTTAGACACATGTATGCCCAATGTTGGTCTCCAGTTGCGCTTCATGTGGAGCACAATGTTGCTTTTATTGCCAATGCTTTTATAAACATATTTACAATAACTAATTCGTTGGAGTGCACTTACAGTCACATAAGTGCAGTGTATGACGTACATACATTGATTACCCGACGTATTGGAATTCCTATCAATTATAAGATATATAACATGAGTAGTCTAATGCGTATGCTCATGAATTGTTCATTTGACCATAATTCTCATGATGGATTAAGGGGTTGCATTATAGCATGATCACAGGCTGAGAAAACACAACTAAATTCCGTTGTTTTTATTTTTACACATGTAGATTCAAATTAGTATGGTATATATGTCAAGTGATATTTGACACAGTAAAAATGATGTGAAATTATTTGAAAAATTATTATGACATTAATTATTACAATTGGGCCTCATGTGTCATGATGTATTTAGCACTATAATATAACTAATATAAGTCATCAATGGTTCATTTAATTAAAAGAATACAATGGGTTCATAAATTACATATACAATTTAAAACATACTGACATTCAAAGATAATTGATTTGACATTTTATCGTATATTTTAGATCTAGTTTAACTATGTTTATGGACTAATTTATTTTATCTTTATATTATGGAAAAATCTCAGCTTAAAACCGTTGATTTTTTTCCGATCATATTAAGTACGTATGTATATTTTCTTACCTTTTTTCTGGTGAACTGTACCTATGTATTTTTTAAAGACAGTTGATTTTTTGACCGTATTAGGTATGTATGTATGTTTTTCGTCTTTATTGTTTTTTCTTTGTCATACGTATGTATGTTTTTCAGCTATTTTTTCTTGGTGAACGGTATGTATGTATTTTTCTCTCCTACCTTCACGTGATATTTAGGGGGGATTATTTTTTATTAGATCTAATCTAATGGTGTAAAATAATAGGTCCGTCAATTTAAACAACAATTGATAACCAGATGTTTCACTTTTTTTTCTCCCAAGGTGTAGGAGTCTCTAGAGGATGTTTAAAGAACTTTAGTATATAAATAAACTAAAATTTCAGCGCAAAATATAACATATATAGAGAGGAATAAAGAAGAGAAATACTATTAATAAGTACATATGCATGTTTTTTTGGCTTTATCGTTTTTTCTCTATTGTATGCATGTATGTTTTTCAGCTTTTTCCTGGCAAACAGTACATATGTATTTTTCTCTCACATGTACATGGGATATTAGGAGGGATGGATTATATTTTTATTACATCTAATCTAATGGTATAAAATAATGGGTCCAATAAGTAAAAATTAACCGTTAGATGTTTTGCTTTTTTTTGAATTTCTAGAATTTTCTATAATTTATTAGAGTAGTAAGTAGCAGTGTAGTAGTGCTCTGGAGAATGTTTAATAAACTTTTAGCATATAAATAAACTAAAATTTTAACTTGAAATATAACTTGTATAAGGAGAAACCAAGAAGGGAAAGTAAAAGGAAATGTATTTAGAGGCTAAAATAGCCACCTATTGGCTAAGAAAAAGAAACATTCAATGGGAACACGTTCATAAAATAAGATTGATATTAAAGACCTCATTCCTTAGTTATAGATCATACATTTCATTACGAAGCTATGACCGTCTAAAGACCATTCATTTGTTAAAAAACACCAAGATTAAAGCCTACAGGCTATAACATGCACATGCATATGAGAGAAATTTAGTTGCTAAAAAGTCATTAGATGTCCAATTCTCTTTTCTGTACGGATCTCAAATTGTTGATTTAATTAAAAGAAATACAATGGTACATGCACCATTTATTAAGACCACCGATGAACCTCATATGCATGCACGGTACATCGGACGTGCGTCAGAATTTCCACAGCCGGTTTCGCCTCCCGTGAGAGAAGTCAAGAAATTAAATTGACCATTAGATGTCTTAATCTATAACAAATTATGGATTAAATCTTAACAACTGAAGGAAAAAAAAGGAGGGGATGGGTGCGTACGTTTGTTCCTACATTTGGATAAATCCAAAAGGTTAATTAAAATAATGGTCCACTAATTTAAAGAAAAAGCATATTTTTCTTATTTATCTGATTTCTCAATATTTTTCTAATTTATTAGAGTGTCACGTGTAGACCTAGGAGCGTTTGTTTGTAGGAGTGATACGTAAAGCTTTAGAGTATATGTAAGATATTTTATAGATTTTTAGTATATAATAATAGATAGATTTTAATTTATCATATTCTAACTGTCCTCTCATTTTCCTACCACTCCCTCATTTAATAAAATGTATTATGGTCTTTTCTGTTCATTCTTAATAGCAATAAAACAAAAATCGTTATATTTTTGGACCAAGGCCCGGAGTAGATCAGATTTGGTTAAACATCTACCGTCCATATTATCTATTTTTCCATAAACTTTTATAATTATTTAGATGAAGAGATGTTAACAAAGTGGAGAAATGTAGTATTAGACAATGTATGTGTGCACTCTTCCATGTAATCATAAAAAAAATTTTAATACACAGGTGTATTATTAGCACAATTTGGCGTAGGAGAATATTACTGGGTACTGTTCAAATCTCCATATTTTGATAAGGCATCATGATGTCTGGACTTAAAAAAGCAAAGACATCTATACCTCATATTTTATAAGAGCTCTCATATTAAAAAATATACCATTGATTAATTAGATCACATCATCGTAGCCATATATTTAATCTTTAAGTGGTGTGTCTATAGAAAACATGGCGTAAGAATTAAAAATTCTTTCAAACAGATTAATTAGACATGTCCGGATATACTCCTAGAACTATTTGGGACTCTTGAATGTCCTTTGCTTTTTGTTCAAATATTATCACACACGTTAAACAGTTTGAATCATGTACGGTACGGTTTAATACATGAATTGGAAAATCCCTTGACCAAACGATCCTGCCGGTCAACACGTGTGTGTGCGCGCGCACACACACACGTATAATCGGTACAATCGGCACAGATGTATAGCCGAAACGTAAGGCCGCTAGCGCATCATCGTTCGTGTTGGCTTTCAATCGGTCAACCAACACGAATGATAATGTTTCATGCAGACGTAACGTATGCACATTACGAAAATACAAAATGCCAAAGCTCTAATATTCGCGTATGCAGGAGGAAGCACACATCAATTATGTTGATATCCATGTAAACATCTTCTCTTACTTTTTCGTTGCCCTTTTTTTTATCACCTTGATTGCATCTCCTATATATTTTATCCAAGCGACTTATTTTTTTCCATATATATATATAGTTCATATCGGACTAATCTATTTATCTATAATTACTTTGTACCAATTAATCTCTTCTAATGGAAGTGGCATTGAACTACAATGATTAGATTTAAAAAAATTCACATCTACAATTAATATAAGATAACTGAAATTATGATAAAATAAGCACTAGCAGTTAACTCTAAAGCGAGGCTAACGAGCAGATTTTGCTTCACAAAAAAAATACTAACGTTGTTAGCAATATAAAGTGAGGCTAGCGATAAGAATTTTGTTATAACCAGCGAATTCGATGTAATAAAATTTCGACATTTTCCAAAAAAAAATATGAGAAAATTGAATGACAATAACATAACATAGATTATTCCCTCTAAAAAGTCTAATGCCTAATGGTGGCTATATTTTGGGACAGTACAAGTAGTTCTGAAGTTTAAATTATCTGAAAAAAAATATAATTCTGAATTTCACAATTATAACTACTCATTATAATGTATAACATGGTGCCATTAGTTATGAATTGATCAAAATATATTGTTTTAGGGTGAATTCTATATAAAAGTCTCGGGATTCATGCAAACTACAAATTGATAAATTTTGGTTATGAACGGAATACAATTATGAATTTCACTGCTATTAATACTCTTTATAATGTATAACATGATGTTATTAGTTATGAAGTAATTAAATCAAATTATTTTAGGTAGAATTCTATATAAAATTTTGATATTACTAATCTTGAATCTATAGCTATTAATAGCAAAACTAAATTGTTTTGTTCTTGAGTACCTTAAAAACAAAGTTTTACATATAACTTCAGTCAATTTTGGGCACGGTGTATGCAATATAAATAGTCTATTTGGACAGAGCGTATGCAATATAAATAGTCCATTTGGACAGAGCGTATGCAATATAAATAGCCAGTGTGACAGTATGGACAATTGATGATAAATAAAATGTACCAGTGGAAACACCATGTGCACTATAGTTTTAGCTTTCTAAAGTTTAACAAATTGATCTTAATCAATCACAATCATCCTTTATATTTAAATTTTCACTCAACCTTAGTTTTAAAAATCTCAAACGTATGATATAAAGGGAGTAAATATATATGCCCACCAGTACTATTCATATTAATATATTGGTGGGATAATTTTTAATTTCCTAATTATGAATATGGACATGTACCGCCTCTATAACATTTACCAAGTTTTAAAAGTTTGATTAAATATTATTTGAAATGTTAAACGTTTTTTTATCGAAAGGAATATGCAACGAAAAACAGACATACACATGCATGCCTCTCTTGTTTTTGTTCTGGCATGGTGATATAGATGAGCACAATTGTATAGTTCGGTGGATTGGTTGGTTGGCCATGAAGGTGTAGATGTACCACTATAGGCTTGTTCGATGGGTTTCTTGTCAGTAGAAAATATAGGAGCACACTACAACAAGATGGCATTGACGAAGAAAATGGGTTTAAGCTGGTGGCCGGTGACGCCACCAACGACCGAAGGCCAGTAAAAATACACCTTTTTTCGCTAGCGGCCATCGTACATAGCCGTCAGTAAAATTTGTCCTCGCTTGCAGCTGGACAACAAAGCCTGCCAACGATAACATTCTTCACAGGTGGCCTATAGCAACGTGGCCCATCTACAAATATGTTTTCATAGGTAGCTAAATTAAAATTTTGATTTTCCTTCAATTTTAAATTTATTTTTGTCGTGTACTGTGAATATAGAATCGACTAATATATTATTGGGCAATCAAAATATAAATTCTAGCATTAAAACCATAATAACCCTTACATGCCATAATAATTCGTTTGACTTGTTTAGTACTTTGCATACTCATCCTTACTTATTATATTTTCTATCTAGAAATGTGTGAAGACGAAGATCTAACCGTGGAAGGATTCTTTGAGAGCAAGTTGTCTTTTAGGATTTTGTTTTAGGTCCTAAGTTGTACCTATAGGTTTAGGTTTAGCTTTGCTTTTATCTAGTGTTTATCTGTGACTATAACCTATATATATAAAAGACTCCATCAAATAAATAAAAAAAAGTAGGTTTGACGATGATCCACCATGTCCTATCTCTACCAACTAGATTTGTAAAGATATTTCGCTCCTATTAGCCTATATATTGAGTAGCTAGAGAGGAGCGCTATAAATATTCCACTTAGATATGAGTGCAAGTTATCTTTCAAAATCTCACGGACCATCCCAACCCACTTGGGGCATATAGCATGGGGTTGGACATTGGTCGCTCTACCACTCCTTCGCCCGTCCTCCACCCGTGGTTGCCGCTAAGCTCCTCTACAAGCCTCTCATTGGTCGTAGCTACTTCTTATCCCATCCACTACTCCTCTGCCTGTTTGCCACCTATGGTTGCTGTTGAGCTCCTCTGTGAGCCTTCTACCGGTTGTCGCTCACTTGCTTGCCATTGGTCATGAACTTGTTCGCCCACCGCCCACTCACTCGCTTCTCCCTCAAATGCCAAATGCCACCCTCAAGCATGCCACCATGATTCATTCAGACGAGAGATGCAAACGTAGTCCATGCCATCCCTCCTCCATCTCTTCCACTAAATAAAAAATTAAAATGACTTATTCTGTAGCACCTTCCATCCCACATTGTTATCAAACCAAACACATGCTTAGATTTTCATTGAAACACAAAAGTTTAACATAATTTTTATAGGAAATAGTTCAATTTCTTAAAAATTCCCACAAATAGTTCAATTTCTTAAAAATTCGCACAAAATTTCTCCAAACAGAAGAGGGGAGTTAGTATCATTCCAATTTGGGTTGAACTTTCAACCGAGCACATCGAAAAAAGCACCGTACTTTTGTAGTACTTTCTTCCTGGAGAAAGAATTTCAAATTCCAAGTTGTAAGTCGTTGTCTTTTCTTTACTAAGTAGCTAGAGATTAGCATCGTACTAATTAACAAGATTAGTAGAATTGGCAGAGATTGCTAGCTCGACGGTACACACTGTGCCCGTTCCAACACATCCCCAGCGGTGGAGATATTCAATGGACCGGGGCAGCTAGTAGCACCTGCTCGAGTAAAAGATTCACTGTGGGTTGACAAAAATAAGGATCTCAGGGCAATTGGTTGACAATTTAAAAATGCATCTCTTGCGTTGTTCTCTAATCATGGCTAGAACAACGAGAGGTTCACTATGACCAGAACTAATTTGTTGCAAATGCAACGCACAGCTTTAGAGGGACCGGGAGAGGACCGTCTATGTGAAGTGGAAGACTAGGCTATAATAACATAAAGTAATTTTTTTTATCATGTATACCAAGACATTATGTAAAGTAGGGATCACGAACTATTATCACGAGACGCGTGGTAGCAAAAGTAGGATTAGAGAAGCCGATCTAACCACGTGCTTGTCGAGATAATAGACGAAATAGTTGATCGCCATGATTATAATACCGATCAACTGGCCACGCCGAAAAATGTCTCGAGCAACCACGCTAATGTCTGGGAGATCTGCTTAACTCCAGTACAGACCGGTCGGTTTCTTTCTATGGCTTGAGGTACACACGCCAGGGCCCATAAGGTCTGCTCGGCTTTGGCGCAACGGTGCGGATGGGGTGTACCAGTCAATTTGACCCTACAATTGATAAGGAGATGAGACGAACGGGTCAGTCGAACGATGGGCCGATATAAGCTCTCATTGTCGGCTGGCCACCGATAGAATTGAGGTGGTGATCGGCCGCGTTCGGATGGCTCCTGCTATCGGCTGGTCGTCGATAGA
Source organism: Oryza coarctata (assembly GCA_030770085.1). Classification (NCBI taxonomy): domain Eukaryota; kingdom Viridiplantae; phylum Streptophyta; class Magnoliopsida; order Poales; family Poaceae; genus Oryza; species Oryza coarctata. Next base: position 17,759,306 of record CM061471.1, read on the forward strand.
GATCGGGACGCTATTCCATCAGCTGGGGAGCCGATGAAGGCATAGACAGATGTCAATAAAGGATATGATGGCTCTGGGTGTGGTAAAAGCGAGATCCTGATCCATCGGTCGCAGAGCCGATGGAGGCACCGAAGAGATTAAAAGAAAAGCGCATAGGATCTCTCCTGGTAGTTGACGGAAGCTGTAGCGGTCGTTCATTGGTTGAAAAGCCGATGAAGGCATATGTGAAGTGGGAAGAAATTGCATAAAAGATACACCGGCTGCAAAGCCGATGCCGATCTGGATATGGCAAGGACGAAGCGAACCCATCGGCTAGTTCAGCCGATAAGAGGACGTCTCTCTAAAGATAGGCGCGCATCAGCCCAATGCGCTTGGAGTGGCACTTGAGGGGAGTCTCTGAAGACTGGTGCGTATCAGTCGAGGAGCCGATACGCTAGGCGTGTTGCTTAATGTATAGATAATTCATCGGCTAACACTCTGATGAAACGTCGTAAAGAGACCTATAAGCCTAAAGCTCAATCTACCGTCGGCAATTTCATAGGTTGAACCTAACCGATGCACCACAAAACCGACGATGGCAGAGAGAGGTCAAACCTAACTGATGTAACCTTAAACAAAATGAGACATATCGGAATAGTGGCAGGACTTACCTCTTTGCTAGAGATCAAAATTAACCAATGCAACCCCACGTCGAGAGTCAGACCCCACCGGTAAAAACCTAGATAAACTAGGGTGGCGATGTGCTGAAGTTGTATTGATCGAAGGATATGTTGATACATGTTTCTAGGGGTTCTATATTTATACCCTGGATTTATAAAGTCTGACGCGTTTAGAACAACCATCAGACGTTATCTCCTAACAAAGATAAAGGAAAATATATCTAAGGAAGTTAACTAAACTATCCAAACCTTTTTATCTATATAAAATACGATTTACATAGATATAATACCCTGCCGTGAGTTTCACGGCTCCTCCTCAAACTCGGTCTCATCTGGATAATCTTTTATTCTTGGACTGAATCTCTTCTTACTTTATCCGATCGGCTTCCTCCCTGTAGCAATCGGACTTTTTTTTTCACTTCAGCCAATCGTTTTTTCAACCTTTCCTTGGGCTTTCCAAATTTTGGCGTTAACAACAACACCGTAATGACTAGCGCCTCTATCGGTATCCACACGTCCAGCACAATAACGTTGATTATGGATGTACTAGTACTCACAAGTGACTAGGGTTTAGCTTGGAAGGTGGCGACTAGGGTTTTGCTCCAGATAAATAGAGGTGTATTTTCTCGACCTTTCCGCATATATAGGCTTTCTTATTTGGATCTAATAGACCATGGCCTAATAGGAGTCTACTCATATCTCTATCTAAATTGAGTCTTTATCCGAACCATATTCGAATAAGTATTTCAACCCATTAAATGTGTGACCCTATAGTTTCATATATATTTGGTTACGACCGAAAAATGACTTTTCGGTCATCCTATTAATAGTGGTCTCTATCAAGATATATTAACTCTAAAGTGTACCAAAAGATCATATCGATTGAACATGTGATGTTTTCATGTACGAATAACTTTGTCTTACGATATCGATCGAGTTTAAAGTAAGACTTATATCATTCTCTTAATAGCACAATTACTCTTTCGATCCTTTGATGATTATAAACTTATGACTGACTTTTCAATTATGTTGACATTGTTATATACTTTTATAATCTAATACATCGAGAGACCTAGATATATTTTTTTCATATGAGAATCAAATTCTATTTTAATCATTTGCATCATACTATATATGAATAGTAAATTCGAAAACTATTTTTATAACAATTCTATTACAGTGCAGTGTTTGGTAGTCACATGTATTAAGAACTATAATGAAGGACTATGATCTTTAAGTCTGAAGACTTTTACATAAACACTATGTATTATATAAAATTTTTATAGTATCTCATCACGCATCTATTCAATATATGTTTATTAATATATATATTATTAATTTGTTATCTCCATATCATAATTTATAAGACATAATTATCAATAAATATATATATTGATATTACAATCATGCTTATTTCTCAAAAATTATTTAGAAATAACAAGTCACATACTCATTAATCAATAATAATAATATTTATTTTAAAAAATAAATAAATATATTATAAATATAGTACATAATATTTATAAACATCTTTACATTTTAGATATATCACTAACACCATTTGGATAGGGATTAAATCAGCCAGCAACGTTCCAGTGAAAGGGACAAAGAAAATATGAAGTCTAATCTACAAACCTAGCGTGGTAGTTTCCTACATTTTATAAACCTAAGCAAACTATGCTCCATCACCTCTTAATAGCTAGGGGGGTGCGCTCTCGTCGGCTCACGTGGCCGCGCCGGGTTGGACACGCGTGGGCTGCCGTCTCTCTCAGAGCAACCCGGGCACATGCGGGCGCGGGGGGCGCACTTGTCCTGTTGTCCCTGTGTCCGCCCGTATGCAAGGCCCAAGGCCCAAGGGCCGAGCCACTCCCGCCGTCCCGCGACGCGGCACGTCGCCGTCCTACAATGCTTTGATGGCATGCTTATTGGATTATCGGACACAATTAAAATTTAAATTTTTAAACTTAATTTGAGAGTTAATTTTATTTTTTTTATCGTCGTATTCTATTTCCAGCCTTGGATTTTATCCTAAACCCTAAAATATCTGCATATCTAACTTTCCAATCTCAACCTCGTAAACTTTGTAATGTCATTCATATTATCTTTAAAATAATTTTGGATAGTGTTTTTTTTATTTGGAAGCATTCATATTATCTTTTAAATGATTTTGGATAGTGTTTTTTTATGTATTTGGAAGCTTAAATAAGCTGTTTTTAATAGCTAATACAATATCTTTACATATTATCAATCATCGGTCATTAATTTATAATTTATAGTTATGCAATATTGGTATTATATTAACATTAGTTTGTAGGGGTAAAAACAAAAGATTTAAATGAAGATATTAACATATATGTCAAATACATATGTCACATAGTCAAACATCTCACATATGTATATGCAAATTACGTAAAAAAAAAAGTTTGTAAAACCACCTTAGAGTTATATGAACAGTATGATATATAGTTTGGGGGTTAGTTATCTGGTTTGTGTTAATTGAACTTTTAACCAATGTTTATGGGAGTATTTAGACTTTTTCCAATAATTAATATAGATGTAAAACTGTTGCCCATGAATTATATTTTTTATTTCGTTCAATTTTTCCGATGGCCGGATTATCATCCTTAACCAATCCGAGCTCTACTACAAATATATAAATTCTATACATTACATTACATCATTACTTCTGCACTTGTAGTTTTGTAGCAGTATAACGTGGTCAGCTATCAAGTTAAACCTGCTTCCTTGAAAATTTGCCCTCATCGCAAAAATTAGCTTCACCCCTCCCCAAAAAAACAGTTTTGCGATTATAAATTGCCGATTTTGAACGCCCTAACTTTGCAGGCAGGTTTGTCATGTTAGCACACGCTGTAGCTGAACCACCGGTGAAGCCAGTGTGTGCCACCTCATGCATGCTTGTCACCTAAGATGTGTGGGGAAAGACAAGACCGTATATATGATATCGCCTATGCAACGGAAATACTCACAAGAGTAGACTGATGAAAGCAACATTGGTTTATCTGTCTCCAAGCTAGAGTGTCTTGGACATGAGTTTATCTGTCTCCAAGCTTGTGTCCTTTTTTTTTCACGTGACCTTCTTTCAGATCGGGATCCAGCCATGCATTTAGACCGTGGTTTGGTTGCTGGTACCCTAGAACTAAAGTTTGCCTGGAGCATTGATCTCTGCAAGTGGTTTCAAGTGTACATTTCTCCGATGTTAACAACCAAACAGACCCTCAGCCAAGGCCTAGGAACCCCTCTTTCTTCCAAATACATCTTCCTCTGTACCCTTAACACAAAATTAAATTTTAATAAAACAAATATGCCTGTATATATACTCGACCATTGACACGACTACTAACTAATGAAGCCATCAATAAATAAAGCCCCTGGCATGAACGTGCCCATCCATCGAGATTTCGAGATGGTCCGTACATCGAACGCAGTGAAATGAAGTGGCTACCATCTTTCGAAATGGCGGCATTTTTTTGCCCGGCTTGCATTACAGTTCAAGTGCAACAAGCAGTGTCGCAAACCAAAATGCCGGCCTTGTACAAGCCGGGCCAGTGCATAGTACTTCGGGAATAAGTCTATTTGCCTCATCATCTCTGGATTGATCACATCTCTTAATAGTAAAATTAGGTGTCTTGTGCAAATCGACTCCTTAGATAATTTGAGAAGCGGTTTCTACTGAGACTGACCGTGGTTAACTCGCTAATTCAGCGTAGGCTATACATGAAACAACATGACAAAGAAAAAATAAAAAAGCATATATCAGCTCCCACTCTTTTTCTCCTGTTTATTTCATTTCTCTTTTTCCCTAAACTTAAGTCAGGTAGTACGTGGCTGGTCAGCGAACCCCTTCACCAGTATTCATCGCATGACACCAAACTCCACAAGCCTCACACCCTCCGACCACAACACCACCATGCTCATCTCTGTCCCACGCATCTTGCACTATCATTATGGCACCAAGCCCATCCACCACACATAAAGGCAAGGTCAACGTTGCCATGCCTCAAGCCATGTCGACCCCTCCTTGCCTCTATGCCACCCAGGTCTTTAGCTTTTCCTCCACCAACTCACCCACGACAAGTCTACCCTTGTAGGCCCTACTCTAGACTGTGTTGACCAGCATCTTCTTGAGACAGAGAAGGGAGACAAGGCTCCTGACAATAGCACGTGGTGGGCGAGAACGAGCCTCTAGGAGACGACGAGCAAGGTGCCAAAGGGCGCGTGGTGGTACACACGGATAGACGGCTGAGACCGTTCTAGGAAAAGCTCTAAGAGGAAGTAGGCATGTAGCGAAGACGGCGAAGGAAGGTGGAGGAGATGAGGCCATCCACCACACATAAAGGCAATGTCAACGTTGCCACGCCTCAAGCCATGTCGACCCCTCCCTGCCTCTATGCCACCCAGGTCTCCAGCTTTTCCTCCACCAACTCACCCACAACAAGTTTGCCCCTGTAGGCCCTACTCTAGACCACGTTGACCAGCACCTTCTTGAGACAGAGAAGGGAGACAAGGCTCCTGACAATAGCACGTGGTGGGCGAGAACGAGCCTCTAGGAGACGACGAGCAGGGTGCCAAAGGGCACGTGGTGGTACACACGAATAGACGGCTGAGACCGTTCTAGGAAGAGCTCTAAGAGGAGGTAGGCATGTAGTGAAGGCGGCGAAGGAAGGTGGAGGAGATGAGGAGGATGAGGACACGTGGGACAAAGCTAGGGTTGTTTAGGAAGATGATAGGATAGAGGTGGGCTATGATGGAAACTGCAAAGTTGTTAAGGTCTTTAAGAGAGAAATGAGATGGCAATAGCACGCCAATGACAACGTCCTCCATGGGCCCAAAGCGATCGGCGATGATCGAGAGGCCGCGTGCAACATGCAACGTATGCAGCAAGAGTGAGCATGATGACATGCATCCCACCATCCTCATCAGCAATGTGAGAGAGAGGGGTGGATAAAGAAAGAAAGTGCTTTGACTCACAGTGGTGAGGACATCACCTTACTAGACCCATATTGACTCAAGGGCCTACCGTGATGAACCTACCACGTCAGAAAAAAACAGCTTCTCACCGAAGAAGTCTAGTTGTACTGGTTTTTAAAGATAAAAGAGATGTTATATCCGGTTTTACATTAAGGGTACGATTCAATCAAAAGCAACAAGAATAGGCTTAGGCCTAGTCCTTCGCGACTTCTCCATATACAATTTGGGCCGTTTCTTCACCCTGCAGCACATACAAGTTGGCCTGTTACCTCTAGATTGGATCAAAACCCATCTGGGCCGTCTTTCCTAGGGCCAAATCTTGACTGGCCTTTTATCGTTAGCTGCCTTGTGACCAATCGAATTTGGCCCGTCGAGGCACGTCCCCGCGATGGATTGACTAGGTTGCGACTTTGGGAGCAGTGGGGGTCGTTTCCTTCTCCGACCCACAGATATTTGCGTTTCCTGTTCTGAATACCACCGTTCCAACGGTGTCCGTATACATAAGATTGTATTCTGCTAGAATATTGTCCAAAAAAATTTCTGAAGCCCAAGTAATCGGGCAATCCCTTCAGAAATTAAAAAAAAAAGGGTCATTCGCTTTGAGAAACTACTCCCATTACCGAACCTGCTCAGGCCCAAAATGTATTCTGGAGTCGAAACCAAAACCCTCCCTATCGAAGCAGTGTTCATATCAGGATCACAACAAATGCTAAAAGGATCAAACTTGGAGGATGAACAGCATCCGTCAAGGAAGATAGATCACAAGTTCTTTTTTGAGAAAACAAAAGAATCGATAGATACGATTGTCACAGAAAAGCCAAACTGGGAGACCATTGCGACGGGCCATCCAGCATTAAATCCTGCGGTGGTTTCTTCTAGGGAAGTGCCCACCAAGAGCCATGGTGCTCTCAGCCATGTGATTTCGATTGATCATCACAAGGCCGCACCCGCTTCCCTTCCATGGAGGGCCAACGATTCGCCGCAAAGACAACATAGAAACGAACAGAGAAAACACCCAAGAACCAAAAAGGCAAAAAGAAATAGGGAGAACGATGACAATCAAGGACCATGATTCGGCGAAACGCCAGTAGACGTGCCCGTGGTCGGAGTAGGACGACCCTCCCGTGAGAAGTTTTGCGGCGGCGGAGGCTGGGGAAGCACGAGAGCTCAGCTCCTTCTTATAGAGAGAGCTGGGCTGGTTAGGGCAACTCGCCGTGGATACTGGGCCACTCCACGTTGGAAAGAGAGAACTTTTTGAGAAGGCCGAAATGAGAAGGGTTGACAGCGCAACCCAATTGGGCCGGATTACGGGCCATCATGGACCTCTCAAAATCCATATATTTTTGCCCTTTTTTTTTAAAAAAAAGTGAGCAATACAGAATGCACACGCACAGCAGCACGTACCCATGTCCTTTTGCACAAGATAAAAATCGTCATCAGTAATATAAATCAACTCGATTAGCTTACTAAACAACATGTCAAAAACTACTAACTAATGCCCATTTTTTTAAGATAAGTACATGTTCTGCTTAGTGCTTACCTTAAAACATGGTCTTTTCATCATATAGATTTTTTTTAGAACTTTTCATCATATAGATAAGTTGTCTCGCAGCAAAATCATCCTTTCATATCGGCGTCTCAATGCCCCCGAATCGTGAACAAATTTGTGCACGGATTGGAAAAACAGCGATGCAAAATAAACAAGAAGATAAAAAAATCACTTCATGAATTGTTCTTAAAAATCCTTTAAGTATTATTCGATTAATTCCTCCTACAAAAGATTGAGAGAGATTTAGATAATTAATTTCATATCTATTGATCCGAACAAGTCCTTAAGAATCCAACAAAGCCTATGATTAATTTTCCCCTTCAATTAGCTGCCATCCTGCATCGCAGCAGGCAGAACCTCCGTTGTTCACTGTTGGCACTTTGTGACGAGGCATTCATCGGGAGAAGTTCGCTCCAACAAGGCCCACTTGCTTTCAGTGGCGAGGCCTGTATTTGAATACGAGGGAGCCAACTTGATAAGTGATTACGATAAAAAAAATTTATACCAATTTAAAACTTTCTCATAGATAATATATCATATCAACATATAATAGCATATTATATAGCTGTAATGTATATTTTTGCGACGATAAAATCATCTGAACTGTATAAATAAACATAATTAGAAAATAAGCTTGACAACATGAGCAACAAATTGCAAACACTAAAACTTTAGAGATTTGAAATTAAAATGTTAGCCATGTAATGAAATGAACAATAGATATATTATTAGATGCCTTTTGTTTTTAGATAGTGGATTATTATATAGCTTAGATATTAATGTAAGGGGTAGGGGGTCAGCTGGCTGATAGGGCAGGCCAAGCCTCCTCCCACTGCCTGGCTTCGTCTCCTGCTTACTTCCTCTCGTTTCTCACAAGAGCACGATATGCTCATCCACGAGCACAATGCACCCACCCACACCCATGAGTCTCTGCCACGTCTAGAGAAGCATGATGAGCGGTTTGGCTAGAAAGGAGAAGCCAGGCCTCTCCCTCAGTTATGGTAACAATGTTGGGGATGGCTACTCGAGGGCAATGGACATGGCCACAAGGAGCAACACTGATCGTGACTAAGCAGCAAAGGCATAGTCTTAATTGTCACATGATGACATCACAACAATGGTGTAGGGTACAATGACAAGGAACCAATGTCGGCGGACAGGATATGAGGAGTGAAGGTATAGTTGTCATTGTCGTGGATGGACACAGTGGTCGTTCACCCCAGCAGCCCCTCTAGGCCATGGGGCAGTGCCATGGTCGACATCTTCTTCATACCCAATGATCAAAACGGAGGAAAAAGCCAAATCTAATCGGTACATTTTTTGAATTTTTGATATTTCATCCGGTGTAACTTGATGCCTTATGAGTTCAATCAAATTTTGCACCTAGATATTGATGGTGTTTTACATTTTTATCATTGATTTATGTATCTGCTGATGTTTCAATGGCTAAAACATGATGTTTCATATTTGTGAGAGAAATGTTACAACTAGAATTTGGCAGTTTTCTGTTATTTATTTATTTTTTATGTAGCATCCCATGTTAGTAATTAATGTATCAGTAACTCAACTTTTTGTTCATGCATGATGTACAAACAAATATTTCATGAAATATTTTAATGTCGAATTTCTTTTTTAGTTCAGATGCAAACAGCTAGTTGCATCCATATCAAACTAGGCTAGATATCAAGCTAGCTTGGCTTAACTCATTTGGATAATGAGCTAGCTTGACTCAGCTCGTTATCCAAATCAGCTAATAGGTTGTGTCAACTCGACTTATATGCTAGCTTGAGCAAGCTTGTTTAGCTTGCATGCCAACATATTTGTCATGTACTATCATAGCATCATCAATAGTGACACCTGAAAGGACATTGTAAGAGGAGGGTGAACCATCTTTTATGAACTACGAGATAGGTACCGGTTCTAGGATATGATGCTGATATCTACAGTAGTAGAAATATATCATCCTAAATAATAATAATAATAATAATAATAATAATAATAATAATAATAATAACGAATAATAAATATATAACTTAACTATGTTACATCTTTAGGATGACCCTAAGAAGACAAGTGGCACAACAGAGGCTGCAATAAAAAAACACAGTGTAGTTAGCACCTAAACCATAAGCAACAGTTTGGGGCTAGATGAAACCATATCCTTCATCTTCACTTCCCTAAAACTTCTGAAGGAAAAAGAAGCCTTAAGTACATATGTACTCAGCAAGCCACATAAATGTAACATGCACAGGCTTCAAAGGAAGGCTAGGTCTTTTTTACAACTCTATTTATTATTTTATGTATTCAAAACCCTATTATATACATTTATCTTGATTGAGGTCCTAACCTCAATCTCCAGTAAGAATAGCCATATAACCATTCCGGTTTATTATTTATAAGAGACTTAGGTACAAACACAACTCGTGAGTCGCATTGTAATGACTTTAGCGTCAACAGGTTCCTACAACCTACAGCCTATCGACAGCTTTCACCTTGTTACTCATGTATTAGTTTCTTTTCACTTTCTCAAAACTATGGGTCTCTACCCAAACCATTATTCAACAATATTTACAAGGCCACAGTTCACCTCATCAATCACGGCTCCCAGACCCTTCTGCCCTCAAGCAGCCCATAAACCACAACATCAAAATTCAATTTATTTTCCTTATGTTACCATCATTAGTTTTTCTTTCAAACCTAGGGTTATCATCTCATCCTATCACTATGAAGCCATCTAACATCCTAGACTACACAAATCTATTCATGATCACATATGTTAGCCGTTAGCCACATGGGTAACTCTGGAAACAGATAACATTCCACAACTTTACTTCACAACCATTTACAAATAAATCTATATGAGAGAAATCACTTTACATCCACTCATGACCGTGGGCATGCTTTACCCACATGTCGCAAGGCTCTTTAGCTACTCGTCGATAGTGAATACTTGCTACAAGGCATAAGGGTCCCAAACCAGTTGCTAGACAAAAAAGGTTCCAAACCAAGTCCTAGATAAGCCTTAGACTTTCTATACTCAGGATCGCACGAGCACCACTTCTCATGGCTACTTCGATGATATGATAACTCTCGACAAATAAGTGATACTAATAATTACTTAGACAGAGATATCCCATATCACCTATGTGGTTATATTGTACTATGCTTAGTGCAGTTATAAGGAATCGGTCCTTATATATGAATATAAAGCCTCGTCATACAAGCAACTTATTTGCACCATGATTTTTTCTATAAAAGCAACCATGCTTGTTTCAAAAACCATCCACATAGATCTTAGGTTTTTTTAAATAGTTCACAACCTATTTTTTCAACACGCTTAATTTATTACATCCAAACGTCATATTATTCATGAAAAACATATTATTAATTATGAATGGTAAAAACCAGAGGTCTCAGCACGAGTGATACGAGCCTCAGGTAAAAAAACATAGCTCACAAAGGTTAGGGCAATCGATTTTCAAAGGAAATGACATAATGCAATAATTAGGTTGGCCGTATAGATTGATCTGCAATTAGTGGCATTTATGTGCAACAAATAATGCAACTTTATAAATAATTCAATTTTATAAATTGGAATTAACATGATTAAAGGAGTGACTTGTCTTGCTCTTGGTTGACATGAAACTCTTTAGATTCTACGTTCAAGAAATTCTTGTCGGCGAACTACATGCGAAAGGATTGAAATCCAAATAAAACCAAAAATAAAATACTATTATTAATAAATAATAGTACCATTAGATATATCTCAATTTTATAAATAGAAGTTGAACGAAGTCAAATGAACTTATAGTTTAAGATATATCAATTTTATAAGTTTAAATAAATTTTTGTTGAAAGAAAAAAGAGTTTCTTTTATTAAAAAAATATTTCAGAGAATATCCCACCATAGGTTGGGTGCACGGGATCGACTAGAAGAGTGGGACCCATGTGAGTCCCACCATCTTTTCGTTTCCCTTTTTTCTTCCTGTTTCTCTTTTCTTCGTCTCATTTTCTCCTCTTCTTTACTTCTTCAAGCTAAGGGTGGTAGTGGTGCTCCAAGGATGGCAAAAGAGGCAAAGCGAGCCTTATCCTAAGGTGATCATCTTCATGGTGGCGGTAGCTCAAAGGGGGCACCTAGGGTCCAAGATGCCCTGTGGGCAGGTGGCCGTGGAGATCATGCTCGTGTGGTGGCCAATTTGGCCGAGTGCAGTGGCGACGACGGAGAAGAAGGGAAGGCCAAAGGTAGAGGGGGCTAGCGGCTTAGCGACGGCTAGGGAAGATGGTCGCCACATGGCCAGGGACCTATGATTGAGAGGAGAGGAGCACGGGGTAGCTTGACCTGGTGTAGCGGCGATCCTCTTCGAGATAAAGCACGTGATAGAGCGCGGATCGACTGCGGGCTTCAGCGACGAAAGGAGAAGCTTGGTGCAGTGAGAAAGCCTCTAGGTCAAAGGTGTCAAGCACCCAAGTGGTGGTGCTTGTACAGGGCTAAGATGGCCCGCTGTTGCTCCAATTAGGATAGGGGAGGTGGAAGTGTTTTTGGACAGTAGAGGGTGAAGGCAACCCTAAGGGGTGACGTAGAGGAGGCAAGGCTTGTGGCAAGTTGGCGAGGGAGGAAGTGGCATGTCGGCAATGGATGGGCCATCGAGGCGGTGTGATACAAAGGGGAGACAGATGGTAGGGTTCAGGAAGGTGGGGAATAGGCTTAGGGAATCACGATAGTGTTGACCATGGCCTTCGTCGGATCTCTGGTGTGGCAGAAGAAAGAGAAGGATAGGGAACAGAGGGGGAACAGAGGGAGCTCAGGGGCGTAACAATGGTGGCTAGGGTTTCTTCCTTGGATTGTGAGGGAGAGGTGAGGGGAAATGGAGTGATGATGGCAATGGGATAGGGTTGGTTGCTAAGTTTTGTAGTAATTCCGGTGTTTTGCTTAGGGGCACTGTGAATCATGCGAAGCCTTCATTGATATCTCTATTCAAGAGAAGTTAATGTGATGCTAATGGTGGAGACACGAGAAAGGATAAGTAATTTGAACTAGGGGAGCGTTCTATGGCAGAATATGTGGCATATTTGAAATTATTATGGTCTAATCTGGATCAATATAATCCTATTGGGTTAGAACACTCTGATTGCATCACCAAAATGAAGAGGTGGATTGAGTGCAGAATGGTTTTTGAATTCCTAAAGGACCTTAATCCTAAATTTGCAAATAGAAGAGCTGCTATGTTCCATCTGTCCACACTTCCTACCTTAGATGATGCTATCATAGCTGTGGCACAAGATGAGCTTAGGAGGAAGGTGTTGCCTAGTGCCACATCATCTTCACCATGTCCCACCTATGTAGCTACACAAGGCCATGAGACTAGGGAGTGTTTTACTCGTGGTGAGATTGAAGACATTATTTGTGATTGTCATGATCCATACAAGTAGAACTATGGATGAGGAAGAGGTGTTGAAAGGGGTGTGGCAAGAGATGGAAGAAGCTATGCAGGTAGAGGCAATAGAGGGCAAGGTTATGAAAGTAAAGGTAATCACAAGGCTAATGTGGTCACTATAGGAGAAGAACCTATTGGAATTGCAAATAACAATGTTGCTAACTTTGCTCACTCCACTTTAGGTAGCTCAAATCAAGCATTTATGTCCATAAAATATTCTCATTCGAATAGGATACTAGACTCAGGTTCATCTAGACGTGTCACGGATAGATGTGATGAATTTACATCATATAAACTATACTCAATTCACGTGTAAATAGACTATTCAAACTGATGATGGAACATCATATCTAGTTAAGGGAGCAAACATAGTACAATGTACTCCTTTAATTAAATTATCCTCGATTTTATATGTCCTTTTCTGGTAAATTTGGTTTCAATAAGCTCTCTCATTCATGATTGTCGGGTCTCCCTTGATCATGAGAATTTTTTTAATTCAGGAAAGACGGATTGGGAATAAACTTGGGACTGGTATCAGGCGTGATGTACTTTAATATCTAGATCGAAGAGGGACAAGTGAAGCAGTGTGTCTTACATTGATGTCCTCCACAAGTGAAGAAGAGGCTAAGGTATTACTTTTGCACTGTCGACTTAGGCATATATCTTTTAAAACCATGAGTAAGATGTTCCTAACTGAAGTTAGCATGTGATGCTTGTGAGTATGGGAAACATATAGAAAATATCGTATGTGAGTAGGGGACTTCAAAGTATATTGTCCTTTATGCTAATTCACTCGGATGTATGGACCTCACCTGTGGTCTCTGTGAGTGGAATGAAGTATTTTTTGACCTTTATTGATTGCTACTCTCGCATGACATGGATGTATCTTATGAAAGGTGTTTGAATGCTTCAAGAACTTTTATGCATATATTAAAAAAATATTTTAATTCACGGGTTCAGCTTATTAGAACTGATAATAAAGGAGAATATATGAATAGTAAATTTGGTAGCGTTCTTTTATCAGAAGGAATATTACATTAGACCTCTTATCCCAACACTTTTCAAAATGGAGTGGCTAAAAGGAAAAATTATCACCTTTTAGAGACAACTCATTCATTAATGTATGCTATGAATTTACCTAAATTTTTATGGAGTGAGACAATGATGATAGCAACTTATCTTATCAACCACACACCATCTAGAATACTTGGGATGAAAACACCATATGAGATGATATTTGGGGAAAATGAATTTATTATTATATGAAAGGTATTTGGTTGCACTTGTTTTGTTAGACATCATAGACCTTTAGTGGGAAATTGGATCCTGGAGCTGTCAAATGCATTTTTATAGTTTATTCTTCTAGTCAAAAAGGGTATAAATGTTAGAATCCATCAGAAAATGGATGTTACTTTTAGAGAGTCTATCCCATTCTATGGAGAGAAGACATATTTGAGTTTTTTATTCATCGATCTTGATGATTCAACTAGTGGTGATTATTATCAATAGAAAAAGGTAAAATCTCGGGTCCAAGGAGGGTGAACAATCAAAGAAGAAAAAGGTTGTGGTTGGTTCAATTCCATGCCCTATGAGAGGACATGTACAAGAGCAAGTATGGAGGAAGCCACATGAAGAGGAGAATCTTTAAGTTTATACAAGAAAAAGAACAAGACATCTAGTAACAAAACCATTTGAAGTTGACAATCAAGTGTTAGATGATCCAAGTCGTGTGCAAGTGTCTTTATAGTTAGGGAGGGAAGAGCTAGAAATTAGGTAAACCTCAACAAAGATATGGTTTTCAACTTAAAGACAAAAGTAGCGATGAGAATAATATAGCCAATTATGTCTTTTATACTTCTTTGTCGCCTACCTATAAGGCTTTTGTAGCATCTCTAGATTTAGTGGCAATCCCAAGTGATTGGAGAGAAGACCCAAAATGGTATCAAGCAATGTTAGATGAATTAGAAGCTCTTGAAAAGAACAAGACATGGGACCTTGTACTGTTTCTTAAAGGAAAGAAGGGTAGTCAATTGTAAGTGGGTATATATAGTGAAGCAAAATTCTGATGGAAAAGTGGAAAGGTATAAAGATAGACTTATGGATAAGTGTTATAGCTAGACATATGGAATTCATTACGATGAAACTTTTGCACTGGTTGCATAAATGAGTACAGTCAGAACTCTAATCTCTTGTGCAGCTAGTTTTGATTGGCCATTGCATCAATTAGATGTTAAGAATGTTTTTTTTATATGGAGAACTCTAAGAGGTGGTACATATGGAAATTCTACCTAGGTTTGCTACTTCACAAACTAAAGGGAAAGTACTAAGGCTAAGTGCTCGCCGCCAAAAAATCCCGCGACCGGGGAGGGACGGCGGCTCAGTCACGCGAAGGCCTGGGAGGTCTGCTTATCTCCAGTGCAGGTCCTTAAGCATCGAGGTTCACGGGCGTGCCAGTCAATTTGACCATGCAATTGACAAGGAGGTGAGACGAGCGAATCCGATATAGGTGCTCGCTATCGGCTGGCTGCCGATAGGTTCGGGATGCTGCTCGATCGGCTAGGGAGCCGATGTGGACAGGTGTCGACGAGGAGTCGACCGCAGAGCCGATGAAGAAACCAAGGTGTATTCAGAGGATGGCGAGGCGCACGAGATCCCTCCGGACAGCCGAACAGTGATTCATCGGCTGAAAAAATTGATGAGCGCGCATGCGGCTTAGGCGATGAATAGCGCAAGAAGGCACGGGCCGCAAAGCCGATGCCGTTCTGGATAGGACAGCATGAGATCCGTCGCCCACCGTGGCAGCGCCATCAACACCGAACCTCGAAGATCGGAACTAACCGAGACAGTACGAGGCTGGGGCTAGCAGCGATGATACGGAGGACGCCAGATCGGCTATGCCGTAGCAAGGATAGGAACGAACCCATCGGCTAGCTGAGCCGATGAGGGGACGCCTCTCTGAAGGCGGATGCGTATCGGCTGGGGGTCCGATACGTTTGGCGTTACGCGTCGTGGGACGCCTCTAAAGGCTGATGCGTATCGGCCGAGGGGCCCCGTAGGTCGGACCTAACCGATGTAGCACGAAACTGACGACGGCAGAGGGAGCTTAACGGGCCGATAGATTCAGCACGGACGTGATGCAGTACATCCGATCGGCCTAAGAGGTCGGACCTAACCGATGCAGCCTTAGACAGAGCAGGACATAACGGGATGGTGGCGGGACTTACCCCTTCGTCGGAGATCGGACTTAACCGATGTAGCCCCGCGTCAAGAGCCAGAACCCGTCGGTAAAACCTAGATGAACTAGGGTGGCGATGCGCCGAATTTGTATATGATCGAGGGATATGTTACATGTTTCGAGGGGGTCTATATTTATACCCTGGATTTACAGACAGAGTCCGACGCGTCTACGACCATCGGACATTATTTCCTAGTAAGAACAAAGGAAAATATTCCTAAAGCAGTTAACTAACCAGCTAAACCTCCCTAATTGAGTAAGTTTACAATTTATAAGCACCCTGCCGTGAAGTCCACGGCTCTTCCGCAAACCCGGTTTCATCTGAATAACCTTCCAATTTATAACCGGGTCTTCCTTTGCTGCAACCTGATTGGCTTCTCCACTGTAGCTATCGGACCTTCTTTTAGCCAAGCCGATCCTTTTCCTTCCTTCCATCGGGCTTCTCGAACCTGATCCCGATTGGACAATTCCCTGTCTTCAAGCCGATCCAATCTTCTACTAATTTGATCGGTTTTTCTATAGTTCTCCATTAGCTTTGTCTCAGTATCTCCATCAGCCGATGACTGCATTAAACCCTCCATCGGACCTCTCAGCCAATCGGCTTTAGCCTCATCGGATCCCTCAGCCGATCGGCTTTAGCGCCATCGGATTGTCCAGATTTTGGCGTTAACACTAAGAAAATCTTTATATGGTTTCAAATAGTCGCCAAGAGTATGGTTTAATCATTTTAGTTATACAATATGTGCTATGGGCTATAAAAAATGTAATGGAGATCATACGATTTTCTATCATCATAGTGGAGATCATATAACTATCCTTGATGTGTATGTTGATAATATGATTATCACTAGAACTGATTATTTAGAGATAACTAGGCTAAAACAGAATCTAAGCAAGGAATTTGAGGTTAAGGACCTAGGTTAATTAAAAAACTTTCTAGGCGTTCAAATTGCGAGATCTCCTAGAGTGATAGTTCTTGCACAGTGGAAATATACATTGGATTCGCTCGATGATACATGTATGCTTGGATGTTGCCCAACCTCTATACCAATTGATCAAAATTATAGGTTGTGTGTAGAGTCAGGAAATCCAGTGAATAAGGAAAGATATCAAAGACTAGTAGGTAGACTAATATATTTGTGTCACACATACTTGACATAACGTATGTTGTTAGTGTGGTGAATCAATACATGCATGACCCAAGTAGTGCTCATGCATAATCTTTAGTACACCAATCGGTATTAAATATCCATACATTAGTACCGATAGATGATATCAATCAGTACCAATGCTATCGAACACATTAGCATCTATGAAAGACACTAACCGATACTATTATATAGTTATTAGTATTAGCTGATGTTTTTAACCGATACTAAAGATCTTTGGAAGGAAGAAGTATAAGAGAGATGCTGCTAAAATTTGTTGTGAAAATTTATTTGGTGATTTTCCTTATTTAAGGGCTTAAAAGGTTAAAAGGTTAACTATGTATACCTTATACTTCAAAAAAATATAAAAATAGATGTAAAAGAATAAAAGTTTTGAGAAAATAAGAGTATTTATTAATTATAAAATAGAGGTAATCTAGCAATAATAAGAGTATTTTATAATAAAAAATAGAGAAAATATTTAAAAAGAGGAAAGGAAAAAAAAGGAAATTAGAAACATAAGATTTTACCCTCAAAGTTTTTAAAATTAATTATCCTGATTTTCTTTTTTCTTAAATTTATTTTTATTGCAAATTTTTTTGTTTTTAAATTATTTTCTATACTTTTCCTGTTTTCTAAATTTTGGTCGAATGGGGAAAATCTCTAATACTAATTGTTAAGATGAACCGGTATTAAAAATACAGTTTTAGTCCTGATTGGTAATAACAACTGAAACTCAAAATATTTTGATCGAACAGAAAACTCTTTAATACCAGTTGTTATATATAACAGGTACTAAAGGGATGGTATATATATATATATATATACCATTTTCTCTTCTTCTCCAATCAAAATCTCTAGATTGCGTTCTTATTTCCTCTTCACACCGTCATCCTTCACGTCGACGCCATTTGCACCAACACCGCCACACGCTTGCCTTTCTATCGACACCACCACCCTTGACATTGCCACCATCCCCATCTCCACTATCAACGCCACCACACACCCACCCATCGACGATGTAGCTAATGATGGTCCTAAAGTAAAAACTACTTCTAACAAATTATATGAAGGCTATTAAAAGCACTCATTAGATTTATTATATATGGACGAAATCGTAATCTTGTATGTATATATATTATGTATAATATATATATACAAAGCAATACAACAATAAAAAAATAATAAAGTAAAACAAATAGTAAAAAATATAATAGAAAAAACAATATAGTACCACCTATCACTTCCTGTCATATGGGCGATTATCGCCGGTTGATCAATCGATAGATTTTTACTAGCGATTAATTAAATCAAGACATATACATCTAGTGTGCCCGTATCAATTGAAGCTACGAATCGATATAAAAAAAACCATTTCTCTAGTGACAGCACAAGTTATAATCTACAGGTAGTACAAGTATACGACATACTCTAGTTAGCTAGCTAGTATGCTAGTACTCAGCTAGCGTTCTTCTAGCTAAGCCGGCCATCCATGAAAAATACAGGACCAGGACGTAACACTACACAAGCATACAACCATGATCACTATGTATTAATTACTCCTTTTGGAGTACTGAACTGATCGACGAACGCGTGCGTGTAGATTTGTGTACTAGTAGGACACATGCATGCATGCATTCATGGTACATGGATGCAGAGAATGCACCTAGCACAGACGACGGAGTCGATGCACACACGGACGACGAAACAACACGAGACCATAATGCATCCATCGCGTGGCTGGCATCAGTCTGTGTCTAGCTCGAAATTGCGGTCGATGTAGCCGCCGACGGCGTGGAATGCCGGGCCGAAGAACCCGCCTTTGCTGCTTCCTGGTCCGGATCCCTTGCCCCCGCTTCTCTTCCTCTCGCCGGCTTCGTTCTCGTTCTGCGACGGAGACGAACCTGTGGGCGAGTTGTAGATAACCTTGACCTCGTCTGCACGGATGTACACCGGCGTCGTCCCGGAGCCCTCCTGCGGCCGAGCCGGCCAGCTGCCGCTGAAGCTATTGTATCGAACAGGTGCATCTCCAGATATGATGATGTTGCCGCCACGGTCGACGAAGTTGCCGTAGGAATAGTTACCGCCGCTGTCAGCTCTACCAAAGCATCAATCAGTTTTTCTTTTTGTCGGGGAAATTATCACTCGAACAAAATTTGCAGGCGTTGCTCCACAGAAATGATAAATTCGGCCAACGAGATAAGCCTTGATGCAGACTTTCAAGGTAGAAGTCAACTAGCTCAAAACTATGGATGCCATGGTCTGTCAGTCATAAGTTGATCTCTATTTTTATTTTGATATGTTCTTAAAACTGAACTTTATACTCTTTGCATATGATCGATCTAACGTACCATAAGTTTGTCGATCCTGAAATAGTTTCGCAGAAGTGTTCTAGTATGAATACCTAGTTCACTGTAAACTGAAATCAATGGGTATTGAAAAATTGAAGACGTGTTTTTTTTTGTGATTTGCAGACTTAGATCAAGTTGAATCAATCGAATTTAAACTTTATATGTGTCTGCGTGAAGGAAGACTTTTTGCACATTGCTCTTCAGTGTGTGGGCACACTGAAATTTTCCTGGGTCCACTAGCTTAGTTAGTACAGAATTGTTATGTTTGAGTCAACAAGAGTGATAATCTAGCAAAACTGGCAGTGTTGTATAAATTAGGGCTAGATTATTCTTAGTGTGACAAATTAATCCACACCTGCTTTCAACAGATTTATGTGCTCCTTCCCCGAGGTCCTTTTGTAGAACTGCAGATTTCTCATTTAAGCCTTCTTTCATAATATGGTGTTGTTTTTGCAGAGTCTTGTGTTCTTCCTCTCGTGTCCCGACATTGTTATTATCCTTACCATCAAAGGTCCTATCTACCCATCGTACGTTGACGCTAGGACATCCTGGATGCATCCTAATGGCGTCAGTCAAAACTGACTTTGCAAATTTTCTGCAAAGATCATCACCACTACAAGCAACCATAATTTTTGCAGAGATCTCTTCAAGTCCTGACAAATGTTCGATTCCAACGGGAATAATGTCATGCTGATCTGTTCTATGGACATCAAAACCTAGCTTGAGCTTTCGGAGATTAGGCATTGCACCTGCCTCAAATTTCATCCACGCTACGCTGCATCTAAACTTTAAGAATTTGAGGATTGAGAACCTTACATTGTCAAAGACAATCCTTTCTGCAGGCTTTGTGTAGACATAAAGTGACAAAACAGTGAGAGCCAGCAATCCTCCGAGAACATCAACATCATTGCTTGTTACTTCCCTAATCCCAATCTTTAAAATACAGAGATTTCCAAGCTGTCCAATCCAATTCGGGAGGCTAGAAAAGATGCAAACACATGGTAACAACTCAAGCCTCTGAAGAAGGGTTGGCGGAGAGGACACACTGCTCCAGCCATCAACAGAGATCCTCGTCCTTGTAACACTGTCAATATGCAGAATATTTGAATAAGAAGAGCCTGCAGGTGATAGAGTTATAGACTTGAGGTTACTGAGTTTCCCCAGAATGGATTCAAGGTATTGCATATTATTCTTCAGATTGTCAGAATGTATGACCGAATAGGTGAGCTGAAGATCCCGGAGATTGGTCAGCTCACCAAGGCTCCATAGATTCTCTGTTGTGTTACAGCTGAGATCAAAATATCCAAGTTTACGAAGCGATGACATGTGGGCGATTCCATTGGGCAGGCTTGTCTTGGCAGGAAGACTAAGATGCAGCAAGCCTGGCAGATGAATGATGTCTGACGGAACTGCATCTATTTTCAGTGTTTCCAAATATTGTAGACCTTGCATAGGGGTTGGCAGTTTTAACGTGACATTGGAGGTGACCTTCAAATATCTCAGCTGGACAAGTTTCGAAATTTTAGTGAGATCAAAACTGATGATATCCTCATCACCCCAGAAATGTAGAATTAGAACTTTAAGAAGTTGAAACCCCGTAATAAAAGACATAAAATTCGAGACCCCGTAAAAGGCAAGTGTCCGAACTTGGGACAGTCTCATATTAGTTGGTGGAGTTGCATCTTCTACATTACCAAAGTGAATAGATAATCGTCGAACCTTGTCAGCAAGTCTTGTAGTCGCTTGTGAATGGTCTATTGCAATAATAAAATTTTCTTCTGTTGACATGTATGTAATAAGATGGAGTACCATATGGTGAACTACACAAGACAAAACCTCACCATTGTCATTGACATGTACAGGCTGGATAATTTTTCTACCAACAAGCTCATTGAAATAGGCTCTTGAAATTTCTTCCTTTTCATGCCCTTCAATTGGACAGATGAAACCTTCAGCTATCCATTGATTCACCAAATCACCCTTCCAAATTATGTTATTCTCTTGATACATTCTAAGATATAACATGCATGCTTTTAAATACTGAGCAAGATTGCTGTAACAAAGGTTCAGTAGTTGTTTCATCCTTTCCAAAGGATTTGCCATCAAACCGTAACCTAAGGTCTTGTTTATATAATCCCATTGCTCTTGTTTCTCAAGCTGAGTTGCTAAAAGGCTTGCAATAGTGACAACAGCTAGCGGCAAACCACCACATTTCCTTACAATATCATATGAAACTTCACTGAGTTTTGGAGGACAATTAGAATGAGATCCAAAAACTATACTGAAAAATAAATTTCTTGAGTCATCCTCACTAAGTGGTTTCATCTTGAAAATATAGTTCGAGTCATAACTACAAGATTGCAGAGCTAGATCCTCCATTTCTGTCGTGGTCAGTATTCTGCTGCAACTATTACCATCTGGTAACATGCACTTAATAATATCCCATGTGCATACATCCCATAAATCATCGATAATGATCAAGTACCTGCCAAATATTTTCCTCAAAAACATATGTTTGTACAATAAATATATTGCTAATATGAGCCTAAGTACCTAACAATTACTGCTATTGTGAGAGAAAATAACAATTGTTATAGCATGGAACATTTGTAATAATATATCTTTGGGCTTTGCGTGTCTTAGACATAGCGACCCGGTTATCCATTATCTACAAAAAGTACTTTGTTTCACAAGGCAGTATTGTACGCACCTCTTATGTTGCAGATGTGTCCTGACACTGGAAACCAGGCTATGCAACTTCCAATTGTCAGGTGGCTGCTGCGTGCGAACCTGCGAGAGCATGCTGATGAGAAGCCTCCGCAAATCAACCTTCTGGGACGAACGCACAAATGCCCGGCACTCGAACTGCCGTCCAAGTTTGCGGTACAGCTCGTTGGCAAGCGTGGTCTTTCCGACTCCTCCAACTCCCACAATGGACACCACCTTTAGCTTCTTCTCGCCATCGGTCAGCCACTCTTGGACCTTGTTAATAGCGGCATCGAGACCGACATGCCGGACGTCATCGGTGTGCTTTCTGCAAAGCATGGGATGCCATTGCCAGCTGGAAGACACTGCATCACCTCTAGCAGTAGAAGCACTGGTATTGGCGATGCCACCGAGGTCGTTGCTGTACAAGATGGCGTGGCGTTGAAGCGCCTCCTGCACGCGAAGGCTGAATTCTCTGATCTTGTTGGCCATCCACAGGCGCTGCTTCAGCTTCTCTGGAACCGAAGGGATCTTGTTCCCAGATCGCCAACTGAACTTACGGCGACGAATCGTAGATACGCTTCGATACCGGCCGAAGGCGGCAGCGTGCTCGTACTGCTCGACGCAGTCCTCGTACTGCTCGATGCAGTCCTCGATGTCGTAGGACAGCTCGCGCACCTCCTTCACCCAGCACCTGACCACCATGGCATGGTCCTCCAGTTTCGCGGCGTCGTTAACGTGGCCAGGGAGGATGGAGGCTATTTCCTCGAGATCTCGCTTGATGAGCGGTATCTCCTTGTCTGCTCCCTTGGGCAGGATGCTGCCGTAACGACGCAGGAGCTCATCGAGCCTCCCTGGGAGGTTGTCCATGGCGCCCTCCATGGATGTCTTTTCTGAAGACAAATCATGCTAAGTGCATGTTACAGATTTGCAACGCGTACTGCTAGTAAAAATCGATGCTGAACAAGAAGCAGATAATACAAATGGTACACGAGAGAGAGAGAGTGAGGGATCCGATCACTGAACCTAGAAGTTGAAGGCATCAGATTAACAGAGTAGCTTGAGCGAGCTCTCCGAGGAAATGAGGAGATCGGACTTGGGAGAGACTTCTTCCATTTTGTTGCATTTACTAGCTTCCAAGTGTGACGTTTTTCTCTCCTTGGGGATTTCTTTTGAGTTATGATTAATTTTCTTTGGATGGGACCATTTGTGTAGCGACTAAAGAGTTGTTGGCCAAATACTACGTATTTGGTAGGATCTTTCAAGAAAGTTGTAATATACTATGATGTGATTTACACACCAATCATCAAATATACCTGAAATTGAGAATTACATTTCAACGCTCAAGCTTCACATAATTTACATTTGTCTCAAAATGCAGAGTTGTCTGCGTAATTTTCACAAATTACATTCTGCCCCATATTATGCTTTACACATTAAGATTTACAGATCCATGACACGCTGCACCATCGACAAAAAATTCCATAGTAACTAAAAGCTTGAATGTCTAATTAAGAGAGCAATTACACTATATCAAAATATAGCTAATTATGTTTTTTTGAAGAGACTAAGATATGATAAATGGTTATGATTGTTTGAGATAAAAAAATATATGTAAAAATTAAATATGAGATATTTACGATTAATTGAGATAGCAAACAAACGAGGAAGTAGAAACAAATTTTAATCCTAAACGTAGTTATATTTTACGATGGGAAAGTACATGCTTTTGGACACACCAAAATAAGCATGATTCTTTCTTGCTAAAAGCACATTTATATTGGAGTGAAATATTAAATAAGTAATGAAGAAGTCAAGAATAAAAAACATTCAGTATGTACGTGTATCTTTTATGTAATTAAAAAAATAAAGAACTTTACGGTATAAAGCTATTTGTACGACTATCTAAAGTTTATATTTAAAAAGACAAGAACTTACCTGTGGCTGAAGATGTTGCACATCTGATTTTGGACTCAATTGGGCGTGTCCTCGCTCGCATACACACACACACACGACTGGTGGGCTGTTGACTTGTTGGAGAGTTGTAGGCTGCAGGTCTGCAGCTGCCGAAGCTGCTGCCGCGGCTCTGTGGATTGGTCGAGAGTGGATCGAGAGAGAGACGCACACGTCCATGGAGTCCGCGGCGGCTAGCGCATTCTTGAAGGCCGTGATGGGGAGGCTGTTCATGGCGCTGGAGAAGGAGTACAGCAAGCACAAGGGCCTTGCGCAAGAAGCCCAGTCCCTCCAGCTGGACCTCCGCATGATCGCCGCCGTCATGGACGACCAGCTCCGCGCACTGGGGAGGACGAACGACGCCCGCACGGCCGTCGCGCGGCTCCACGCCGAGGAGATGCTCGATCTCGCGCACGATATCGAGGAGTGCGTCGACCGCTTCTTGCACCGCCTCACCTGCAGGCAGCAACGCGGCGGCGCCGGCGCCGGACCCGGAGCGTCGTCTCTGGTGCGGCGGATGGCGCACGAGCTCACCAAGGTCCAGAGCCGGTCGAGCTTCGCCGACGAGATCCAGAAGCTCAAGAGGCGCATCAGGGAATCGCACCAGCGGGTCATCGACATGAAACATATCGTGGAATCGCCGGCGGCGGCCAACCCAC
Source organism: Oryza coarctata (assembly GCA_030770085.1). Lineage (NCBI taxonomy): Eukaryota > Viridiplantae > Streptophyta > Magnoliopsida > Poales > Poaceae > Oryza > Oryza coarctata. The sequence continues at coordinate 17,783,990 of CM061471.1, forward strand.
AGGTGCCGCCGGCTCATCGTCGACAGCGCCGTCATCCCGCGCCGCGCGCAGCCCGGTGGGCATCGTGGAGCCCGTGGAGGAGCTCCTCTCGCTGCTGGGAGAGGTGGAAGGCGAGCCGGAGCAGATGAGGGTCATCTCCGTCGTCGGATTTGGTGGCTCCGGGAAGACCACCCTTGCGAAGGCGGTCTACGATGACCCTCGCGCAAAGGACAGATTCCCTCACCGCGCGTGGGTCACCATCGGTAGCTCGCCGGAGACCAACAATGGTATGAGGGGGATCCTGCGTGCTGTACTCCAGCAAGTTCTTCCCAAAGACGCCATGGATGGTGAGGACCAACATCATCTTGAAACCTCGCTCAAAGAATACCTGAAGGACAAGAGGTGAGTGCACATTCAACATTTTTCGTTTTGAACTACCCTTAATGAATATACTTCCCGTGGAATGTTCATGTGTTAATTAGCTACATTAATGATGCAAATGACGACAGATGACTGATGACTATTTCATATGCAAAATTTAACTTTTAATCGACTTTTGCTCCTCATTCATCAACTTGACTGTCATGTGTATATTGATCAGGGTTCACTATTTTGGAATCCAAAAAAAATCAGGGAAAGGAAATTCCAAACAAAAAAATAATTTTGGAAACGTTTTTGCTAAATTCAAACAAATTCTGAAAACAGGCACTCACCGGTGGACACAAATATTTGGATGAGGTTGTGAACCCTGATACTGATCAGAAGAATTTGTGTTTTACTACTCAATTTTGCTACTCATTTCTCAATTTGATTATTAGGTATTTAATTGTCATCGATGACATCGGGATGGATCAATGGGGCATCATAAGATCGACCTTTGAAGACAATGGTACAGGCAGTAGGATAATACTGACCACAACCATTCAATCAGTAGCAAATATGTGCAGCCATGGCAATGGTTATGTGTATCAAATGAACACACTTGGTGAAGAAGACTCTAAGGAACTAGCTTTTACAGGGTTTAGATCACCTGAGTTGGAGCAAGGTTCAGCATCATTATTAGGGAAATGTGATGGTCTTCCTCTTGCTCTGGTCAGTGTATCTGATTACCTGAAGAGCTCAAGTGAGCCCACAGGAGAGCTGTGTGAGAAGCTGTGCCGCAACCTTGGTTCTCATCTGAAAGAGCAGGATGGCCATTACAGCTTTTCAGAACTCAGGAAGGTGCTACTTGACAACTATGACAGTTTTTCTGGCTATATACTCTGAGCTGCTTGCTATACCTTGGCATATTCCCAAACAATCGTCCTCTCAAGAAGAAAGTTGTCATCAGGCGGTGGTTAGCTGAAGGATATGCACGAAGTGACTCTCTTCGTAGCGAAGAGGATGTTGCAGATGAGTATTTCAGTAAGCTGATTGAGCGGAATATCATTCAGCCTGTTGACACAAGAAACAATTCTGAAGTGAAAACCTGCAAAACTCATGGAATTATGCACGAGTTTTTGCTGAACAAGTCCTTGTCACAGATATTCATCGCGAAATCGTCTCGTGATCATCCAAGACTCAGTGTTAATACTAATGCACGCCACCTTTCTTTTCATGCTGGTGAACTGACAGAGTGCGTGGCATCTGATGAAGAGTTATCTCGTGTCCGATCTCTGACAATCTTTGGGGATTCAGGTGATGCAATTTGTTATGTTCGCAGGTGCAAACTGATACGAGTCTTGGATCTACAAGAATGCAATGATTTGGATGACAATCATCTGAAATACCTATGCAAACTATGGCATCTCAAATACCTGAGCTTTGGGAGCAATGTCAGTGAGCTTCCAAGGAGCATTGAAGGACTGCATTGTTTAGAGACACTGGATTTAAGGAGAACCGAGGTGAAGTTTTTGCCCATTGAAGCAATCATGCTCCCCCACTTAGCTCACCTGTTTGGAAAGTTTATGCTTCATGAAGATGACGTGAAGAGTGTGAACAAGATGAGTAAACTACAAAAATTCTTCTCTTCCAAAAAGAGCAATCTGCAAACTTTAGCAGGATTTATCACTGACGAAAGCAAAGGTTTTCTGCAACTTATTGGTCATATGAAAAAGCTGAGGAAGGTTAAGATATGGTTCAAACATGTTGCAGGTAGCAACAATTACATCGCTGATCTTTCACAGGCCATTCAGGAATTCACCAAGGCTCCCATTGACAGGGATATTGACCGTTCTCTCTCACTTGATTCCGAAGAATGCCCTGAAAATTTCCTGAGTTCACTTGATTTGGACACATGCTCTGAAGGATCCAAATATGCTCTGAGGTCGCTAAAGTTAAATGGAGAACTTCACCAGTTCCCACCATTTGTTAATTTGCTGTCAGGTCTCACTGAGCTTTGCATTTCATCAGCTATGCTGACACAGGTTCATCTATCAGTGCTGATCAATCTGAACAGACTGCTCTACCTCAAACTGGTTGCATATAAGCTCAAGAATTTCGAAATAAAACATGGAGCGTTCCCAAGCTTGCGACGCCTGTGCTTTGTGGTGAAAAGTGTCACTTCAGCTCTGCCAACAATCAAGCATGGAGCTCTCCGAAATCTCATATCACTTCAGCTGCTCTGTCAAGGTCTAGTTGGTCTTTCTGGCATCGAGATCAGACACATGAAACATCTCAAGGAAATCACAATAAACTCTGGAGTGGTACAATGGGAACAGGCAGCAAAGAAACACCCAAATAGGCCTAAAGTTTTATTCCTCAGAAAGATTGGTCCAATGGAAAGAAAGGAATCGGGAAGACCTTTTGCCATAAGGGAGCAGAGGAAAATTTGTGTAGCTCAACCAACAAGTTCAGATGATGTACTGGACTCTAGCCTCAATAAGATGAGACTTTCAGAGCCTTCTTCTTCGCGACTTGAGGTGATTGTTCATCATATGGTGGTAACAGCCACTGAGGCAGAACCCCAGCCTTTCTTGGCAAATATCTAGCACAATATGCCACTGTAGCAGGTAGACTTCAGTAAAGAACAATCAAGATTTGCAACAAAAACTTGGAAATCTAGACTGCTGTTCAGTTACATGGTTCAGATTTCTGTCTGTCCGTCCTTGTTGTGTTATGTCTACGACATGCAGTTACCATGTTTAGTTACAGAAAGTGTGGAACTTTGCATGCCTAGATCTTTAAAAATGCTTTGTTTGCTTTGAAGCGAGTTCGTGTCCGTTGGAAGGAAGTGAAAACCAGTACGTTAATTTGCCTCACTACATGACACAGGACGGCTATATATCTGAGACCCATATGTGAGATTTGGTCCAAAATGGTCACCGCAGCCCGCAGGCTGTAGGTTAAGGTTGTAGATTGACCTGGTTTTGTAAGTTCAGGGTGTTAAATAACCGTTTTTAATTCTTAAAATAAACTATTATGTTATTTGAGGTGTGAAATTGACCTCTTGCAAAATTAATTCGATCCTGCTTGTTAAATGCAATTGGTATATGTCGGAATACCCAAATTATGTATATATGAATTTCTCCTATTCAAATGAAATAAACAAAAAATAGCTCAAGTAAACTTAAGGACTACTAACCTAGTTCTTACGAGGAATGTAAAGCCATGACATAATCAGCCTATTTTCGTCAGTCAAAATAGAGTCTCCAAGTTATAAATTCTGACAGAACATTGTTCTCACCATGATACACCAAACAATAGGAGCACAGCCCATGGCATCCCGCTCCCACACTACGCCGATGCGGCCATGCACGATGGTGCCGCTCTTCCCCTCCCCCTCGCCGGCGCCTGGAACCAAGTGCTGTTGCTTGTTAGGCCATCCTACTCCTATTTTTATCGGATCGCAACCATCGTATTCGTGATGGGCCACCCTAGGATCGCTGGCAATGGTAGCGACCTAGTTTCATGATAGGCCGAGTTAGTGTCTAAGCATTCCAGAATGTGATCGACACAGAGTGGGTTATAACCTAAAGGTTCTTTGAAAATTGCAAAAACACGAAAATAGAAAAAACGTAGGAATAGAATGGCATGCTCGTTGAATTCCTATATGATTTTAAAACACATCAAAGTTTTAGAACTGGCGTTTGATTGCCATAGGAAAACATGAGGTAAGACTGCATACTTATTTTCCTCTAAAATTATGCTACAATAGTCTATTCCATAAGAATTTCAAAGGAATAGATAGAAATCAATCCTTTGTTTTAACAGACGCCATAGGATTATTTTTCATAGGTATAAACCCTCTATAATTTCTATATTTGTTTCTTTGTTTCAAAGGGGGCTAGCCACAGTGCTTTTATGTAGGATGTCTGCTGCCATGGAAGAGAGAGGAGGTGGAGGATCATGGCTTAGTGAGGGTGCTCGTGTCTTGCTAAAGAAACGGGTTCCTCAACTGCTAAAGTGTCTGACACTAGGACCTTGGAGGCAAAAACAGAGAAGGGAGAAGGGAGGAGAGGCCCTCACCATCCCTACGATGCCATGACCACCTCAAATGGAGAAGGGAGGAGAGACCTCACAGCCCACATCGATCTATTACCCTACCCACTAGAGAAGATAGGAGAGACCCTTGCCAACCGCTTCGATTTGCCCTACCTGCTGGAGAAGGAAGAGGAGGAGGAGAAGGCAGAGTTGGTGGCGGTAGGCTAGGCAGTGACCATGCAGAGCCAAATTGACGGAAGCCAATGGGGAAGTGAAGGATCCGGTGATGGAGATGGCAGCGAAGTTGAAGATAACGATTGGATCTAGGCTCGGTGCTGCCTCGCCACTGGCTCTCTTGCCGTCAACCTACTCGTCACCACCTTGATCGAGGTGTCATGGGGGAGAGGGTAGAGGCAGCACCGCTAGGGAGAGAGAGGAAAGAGACAGCATTGCTGAGGAGCTCATCATCGACGATTCAAGGGGAGTGATTGTGCAACGATGCGAGGGGAGTAAAAAGTGACGAGTGAGTGTAAGGAAAGTGTAGGAGAGAGGATTTCTTTTTGATTTTTCGAGTGTTTGGTGTAAAATATTGGACTAAAAATTTAAGGACTGAAGTAAAAAAATCAAGAACTAGCATGAAAATTAAATCCACCCTTAGAACCACTTTGCATAGTGAGATAAACAGATTCAAGACTTGTGACCCCATCTTATATGGCATTGAAAGGCCCCTCATACCAGTGTTTTGCACTGCGAGTGCCATAAGAATGAGACGTTTGGAGCCTTGCCTAGAGCATGCTGGATCTTTGCATGTGATTTATCTTGGGTATCTAGATTCTGAGAAGGTGCCTACCATAACACACGCCAACACACGCAGATGTGCGAACGCACAAAGCTCATTATTTTGGTAGCATGGTTGAGGCAACAAATTCAAGCAAGAAGATATAGAGTACGTAACACATACTATGTTAGACAGAGACCTGTCTAAATTCGTAGTATTGGGATGTAATATATTCTTATATTTTAAGATGCAGAGGCAATACGTAGAAGTAAGAATATTTTTGTCACGTGCCGATGAAGCTTGGTGCGAAGTGCTAACTTGCTTAACTAAGTCTGCTGATTGATTTGAGATTATAATATTTGGTTTGAGATTATAATATTTGATTGTTTTCTGGTTCAGCTCTACTATTCCTCAATCAATTAATTAAAATTTCTAAAGAATAAAATACACGGATGGTCTTTAGATTTGAACCAAATTATTACTTAGATCCATTAACTTGCAAATCTAACATGTAGGTTCAGCTTAGTGTTTCACCCAAAGTTCAAATTGCCTTCGATAGGTCTTGGGCACTGACATGGTTATCCATTTAACCCTTTGAAACCTAGTGTGGTAAGAAATTTGCATTTCTCCCTCCACTTCGGATTCGTCTCTAACCAGACTCCTTTCTCCTCTTTCAAATTAGGCAGGGCGAAACAGCAACGGCTAGGACAGCGTGAAGTGCAGCGAGGGTAGGGCGCCCAGGAAGGGAGGGGGGAGGCGGCAAAGCAAGCATGACATCTAATCATCGTCACTGACATGGCTTCTTCAAGCTGCTAGTTGTCTTCAAGTCGTCAGAGAAAATGGCTAGAAATATCATTGGTAATGTGCTCACAATGACCATATATGCTAATCAGGCCGCATCTTCTACACATGCCCTGACCACAAGTGTAAAATCGACTGAGTTGATTTTGTGTGGGTGTATAAACTTACTATCATTGTTATCTATAACACATGTGTTTTTATGTCCGAGAAAAACTATTTAAATAAAAAACTATTCGTAAAATTTGGATCTTTTTGGATTTCTTGAATAGCATGGCAACGTATGAATCTCAAATTCTCTTTAAAACTACCCTAAAATCAGATTCCCCAAAATTCCCTAAGTACAAATATCAAATTTAAGTTTAAATTCAAACTTCTAAATCTACCTTTTTTTTAATATTACTGAAAATTCAGAAAAACTACTATTCATTTGACCGTTGTTTTTCTCTTTCGGCCTACACGGTCTGCTTCTCCCTCCGCATGGCCTAGCTCCACATAGACCACAACCCGTTTTCATCTCTCCTACGCAAAGCAGCTCACACTCCGTCGCCGCATGCACTCACGACTTAACGCGCTAACCGACAGGTCAAAACCACTCGCTACCTACGCTGCAGACAGCCACCTGACATGTCCACGCTCGCTACATGCTCGGGCAAATGCGCCATAGACACGATGTCTGCCGCCTTGCGCGACTACACCACAATGTTGCACCAACATCGCCCTTTCGTGTCGCCCTTATCTACTCACACAGGCCCTGTGGCCGTGGTTGTTGCCCTGAAATATTGTCACCATGCTCGTTGAGTCGTGCACCTTGTCGACAGCACTACATTGCCCCTACACTGCCCTGCACCCACTACCATCGTGTTTGTCATGTTGCGTCACCAATAGCTATGTCCACCTCTCTTTCTCTTCTTCGACAAGTACCATCATGGTGCTATGCCACGCGATGTCGCCTTGTGCTGTGCTATGTTGCCCCATGCTACACCATAATGCAACCATTCTATCTAGGCCCCCATAAGCTTGTGAGCTCTCTCCATCCCGTCATGTCCCTACCACTGTGTTGCCTGCGTTCGCTTCTTCTACTTTGGCTAGCACGATCATCGCGGTGCCACCCTCACACCGCGAGACCCATGCTGCCTCGCCCTAGAGAGCTCGGATTGCCCACCACTACCTCTCATGAGCGTCACTTAGTGCCATCCCTCGCCTATAAATAGAGCAAGGATCCCCTTTTCTCCACTGCATTCCCTCAGTTCGCTCCTACCTCGACCACCCTCGTCGCTCCTCTTTCTCTTTTCGCCAAGCACCATTGTCGTCACCATTATCCTCGTTCTCTGAAGTAGCTCTTTCCAATTCCCTCTACCACTCTTTTCCAGTATTCACACCACCTTAAACCGATCCTAAAACCTAGCCATCGGCGACCAAATGACGTGCCCTTGTCAAAGCTTCATTGCTACACACCACCGACCTCATTTCAGCCTTTCAAAACACATCAGAGCTGTTCACTCACTTCGCCTATCTCCACTCATTAGCACCACGATGATCAATTATGCTAGTTTATCGATGTTTGCTAGAACGCCATCGACCGCCGCTAACCATTGACTTTGCCCGACGATGTGGCAGCCACGGCCATTGCCAGTGCACCTTGCTGGGCAGGCCATATATTTGGGCTAGCCCATATGCCTTTGACATTTTCCTCCGCTCAGCCCAAACTCCCTCGGCCAAAACTTAGTACAGGGCTACGACGACAGTGGGCAGCCAGTACATCCGTACAAGGCAGGAAACTATTGAAACTAGGTTTTTTCGACAACATCTCGTGGATCGAGAGTTCAGAATGGTTTCTTGCACAGACTAGCACAGACTAATGCAAAACAACATGAAGATTGGGAGAACATGGCACTATCATCAAATCACAATATACCAAAGATCAAATTGAAGAAAAGAACGGGCAAAGGCAAACTCACTAAACCCCTGAAAAAACTGAATCTCACCTAGCCGTCAGAATCTTCAGAACCCCTCCGATTATTCAGCTCGGCTTCTCTGAACGAGGTAGCTGAATCGAACCACGAGAGAAACAGGACGAGGGGGAAATACGTCGAGAAAGAGTCTTCCTTTCTTGAACCAGGGAAGGCACAGCGTACACTCCGAGGAAATTTTTTAGTATGGAATTTTTTTATTATTTACGGAGCGTGAGCGGATGAGGGCATCGTTGGGAAGATGGGATTGGAGCACAGCATTGCTACTTAGAGAAAACTGTGATTTTAATTGGTCGATTGCCTGTTCCAGTCCACTGAATTTTCTACTATCTTGGTGCAATACTAGGTGTGCGGTGTGCCTAGCTCTGAACTTCAATCGGTGATTTCGTGTATGTAAGTGCTACACTACTAGTAGTCTAGTACTACTCCATTGATGACTTCTAATGTAGAAGTCAACGGAAAGCTAATCACTAAGCAAGCAAATAGGTGGTGCTCTGGTTCTGATGTCTGTCTGTCATACGTTGATTATTATTTTTATTTTGATATATTCTCTATTTTTTGGAACACAGTACAGACAAAAAAAGAATATATCAAAAATGGTCAGGTATGTGCTGCAAGGCCCAGTTCGAACAGCCCAATCCAAATGCAGCGACAAGCATCAGCACCCTCTATTTCTTAAAATAAACAAATTTCTTTTAAAAAAACAGTTGCATTATCCCACCTGGATTGGCTGGGGTAACAAGCCCCCGCCGGCCACGTGTCCCGACTCGCAGCCTCAGCTCGCGCTCCTGCTCGACCCGACCTTCTCCTTCGCTTCGCTGCTGCTGCTGCGGCTGCGGCTCTGGCTCTCCTGGCATGAGAGCCCCCTCCTCTCCATGGCCTCCTCCCTCCTCCTTCCCCGCGCCACCTTCGCCGCCACCAAGCACCCCGCAGTCCTTCACCAGCCCGGCGCCGCCTGCAGGCCCCACGCACCTAGGCTGATCAGGTGCGGCGCGGCCGTCCCGCACGACGAGCTCCTCCGCGCGCTCTACCTCGCGCAGGCCGACGCCGCGGCGCCGGTGGTGGCCGAGGAAACGGGCAGTGGTGGATGGGCGGCTCTTCTGGACGAGATCAGGGGCGCGCTGCAGGCGGAGGATTCGTCGTCCAGCCCGGCGGCGACGAGTGGTGGCGCGGGTGTCGTCGTCCCGAACGAGCTCCTGAGCGCGCCGTCGTCCGTCACCGACGCGGGCGTCGTCGTGACGAACGAGATCCTCGGTGCGGACCCGTCGTCAAGCCTGGTGCCCACCGGCGAAGCGGGCGCGGGCGCCATCCCGGAGAAGCTGCTCGCCTCGCTGCACCTGGACGCGTCGAACCCGGTGGTGCGCGCGGCGGCGGGCGCGTTGTCCCGCCTCGAGGAGCTGACCTCCGGCCTGTCGGAGCCGCAGCGGTGGGCGCTGCTCGTGTTCGCGGCGGCGACGTGGCTGTACCTGACGGCGCGGCCTGGCGTGCTGAGCGGCGCCGTGGACGCGTACGTGCTGGCGCCGCTGCAGCTGGCGCTGGACAGCGCGCTGGGGCGGCGGAGCCTGAAGATGAGCGACTTCGTGGTGGGGGAGCGCATTGGGGAGGGATCGTTCGGCGTAGTTTACTCCGGCGCAGTGGTGCCCAAGGGCGGCGCCGCGCCGGAGGCGAGGAAGGGGAAGGCGAAGACGAGGCTGGAGCTGGACGACAGGTACAAGGAGAAGGTGATCCTGAAGAAGATCAAGGTGGGGACGGCGGGAGCCAAGGAGTGCGGCGACTACGAGGAGTGGTTCAACTACCGGGTGGCGAGGGCGGCGCCGGAGTCGTGCGCCGAGTTCCTCGGCAGCTTCGTCGCCGACAAGACCAAGTCGGAGTTCATCAAGGGCGGCAAATGGCTCGTCTGGAAATTCGAGGTAAATGCCACCACCGCCATGAACTCATCAGTTAATGCCTAATGCTATGATTTGTGCAACCAGAGCACAAAAAATTAGTGACAAGAATTTTAGGAATCACCAAGCTTGTAGCATGCGAGAATTTCAACAACCTTTAAACTTTTTGATATAAAAAATCCAAACTTTTTATAACCAAATGAAACGTAATCCGGGGAATCGCAAGCTTATACCACGCAGAAAGTTGACAACCTTTCAACTTTGTAATATAAATTTATCATGTTTTTAGACCCAAAGGAGACATAGTCCACTCTGTTAGGAGCGGGCCTAGTATTTTAAGGTTATGTATTCAAAATATGAAAAGATAAAAGATATTTTTTTGACAGCCAAAAGTCTAATATTTGACACCTGTAATATCATATAGTACTAATGGTATAATATATAGCATATGTATTATATATTAAATATAGCATATTTTTTATTTTTTTCATACATACGTATTACATGCTATATATATGCTTTTTTTATTAAAAATCATAGGTATTTATCTGAATACATTGAATTGAGCCAGGCCCGCGCCCTGCACTATGTGACACAAAATTTTTAAAGAATCACCAAGCTTATACTATGCAAAATTTCAACAACCTTTAATCTTTGTGGTATAAAATTTTCAAGTTTTTAAAACCCAAATGAAACATAATCCACTCCGTGATACAAAATTTTCGAAAATATAAACCCAAACATAATCCACTCTGTGACACAAATTTTCAAAGACCAACCAAGCTTATACCATGCAAAAAGTTCAACAGCCTTTAAAATTTATGGTATAAAATTTTCAAGTTTTTAAAACCCAGATGAAACATAATCCACTCCACGATACAATTTTTTCAAAAATAAAAAACCAAACGAAATGTATTTTTATAAAAAGATTGGCCCATGCAAGTCTCGAACCTGCGACCTTCGCGTTATTAGCACGACGCTCTAACCAGCAGAGCTAATAGGCCGGAGTTTAAGGTTGAAATTAAATGTTTTTAAATGCATATAATAACTACTTGAGTTTTGTGACGTAGGGTGACCGGACGCTGGGCAACTGCATGAGCGACCGCAACTTCCCCTTCAACCTGGAGAGCCTCATGTTCGGGCGCGCCGTGCAGGGGCTCGACGACGCCAGCCGCGCGGCTCTGGTGGTGAAGCAGGTGATGCGCCAGCTGGTCACCTCCCTCAAGCGCATCCACGGCACCGGCATCGTCCACCGCGACATCAAGCCCTCCAACCTCGTCGTCACCCGCCGCGGCCAGGTCAAGCTCATCGACTTCGGCGCCGCCACCGACCTCCGCATCGGCAAGAACTACGTCCCCGACCGCGCCCTCCTCGACCCCGACTACTGCCCCCCCGAGCTCTACGTCCTCCCCGAGGAGACCCCCCAGCCCCCCGCCGAGCCCATCGCCGCCATCCTCTCACCCATCCTCTGGCAGGTCCATACTTCCTCTTCTTCCTCCTCTGATCTCACCTTCGTCGTCATGGCGTAATGCCTTCACTGAATCTCCCTCTTCTTGCAGCTCAACAGCCCGGACCTGTTCGACATGTACTCGGCGGGCATCGTGCTGATGCAGATGGCGTCGCCGATGCTGAGGTCGCCGTCGGGGCTCAAGAACTTCAACTCCGAGCTCAAGGCCGCCGGCTACGACCTCAACCGGTGGCGGGAGACCACGCGCCGGAGACCCGACCTGCAGATCCTGGACCTCGACTCCGGCAGGGGCTGGGACCTGGCCACCAAGCTCATCTCGCAGAGGGGCGCCAACAAGCGGGGCCGCCTCACCGCCGCCGCCGCGCTGCGCCACCCCTACTTCCTCCTCGGTGGCGATCAGGCCGCCGCCGTCTTGTCCAAGCTGTCACTGAGCAAATAGATTATACCAACAACTGAGTGGCTGATGAACATATTCCTACTCCTACACACACATGCACATATAGATGCTAAAAGAAGCATGATCAGATCACCAATGGCATTGGCATTTTTCCCGTATAACCATGATCCATTGGAGAGGTCAAAAACTCAAGATTGATTCAAGGGTAAGGGGAAAGAAGCAAGAATTAATATGATGATAATTACATTGTTCTGTATGAGGTTAATTACTTTGAACAGTACGGTGCAGAGTTTGCAGACGTTAGCTAACTCAACTTACTGCCCGTATTCGGACTGAACTCTACTGAGAAATCCTACTTCTGTTGGTCAGCTTCTTGAACCTACGTAGATCTCTGAACTGTTTCTTCAACCAATCCAATACTTTGATTCGACAGAGCTCATTCTACTGATTCGGCTCACCAATTACTTATACAGCAAAGGAAAAAAACTGCTTATACATCGTCATATAGCTTTGGCCGGTAAAACTGTTCGAACTTGTCCTGAAGATCTTCATGGTTGCCTCCAACAAGCTTATCAATCTCCTCCTTGTCTTTCATGAAAATGAATGTTGGGGTTGCACGTATGTCAAATTGCGTGACCAGCTCCTGAGGAACCAAAGTAAAAGTACCATGTTTATTTTTTATCTGCTGCAAAATAATGTGTCCAAGAGCAAAATGTCAACTGGAAAAATTCAGAATATTGTTGTACCGGCATTTCGTCTACATCCACGGACACGAAAACAATCTCAGGATGCTTCAGCGAAAGTTCAGCAAATAAAGGAGCAGCATTCCTACACGGGCTGCACCAAGTTGCGCTGAATTTTACCACAACCTGTTCAGAGGGACATACCACCATAGTGAACCTAAACAGGAAATGGATTATCATTACTCAAGAGGATGCTCCCTCGTTATTACATATCATCCAAATAATTATTAAAAATTTGATAAAATAGATTAATACGTGATATCACTCTACAAACATATAAATTTAAATTTGATTTTCATAAGCTGTAACAAAAATAATAAATTTAACTCTAATTACTATACTTTTACTCACAATTATATTTGTTTTTTTAATTTATAAAAATCAACTCTAAATTTATATATTTTTGTAGTGATATATCATATATTAATCTATTTTATTGTTTTTTATATTTTTTATAACGACATAGAAAAAACGAGAGGAAATACCCTAGCGTGATTAAAAAGCTTGCCACCTAAACAGCTATGCTTTCATCAGGATGGTGATCAGCCACTTACTGTTTTGCCATGTTCCGCTACTTTTCCATTTTATTTTCCCAACACTGTTGATCAGTTACCAGAGTCACATTTCCGGCACTGTAGTCCAGATGCTCCTCGGCGTCTACTGTACTCTGAAAAATAGAAGCATAATGCAGTATGAACATGAAGCTGAAAATAACTAGGACTCTAGTTAAATGAGAAAATAACTGCATTGGACACTGCAGTATGTAATGCCTAGTTAATGAGAACAAAGTTAATTGTACTAGAGTAGGAGACTATTTACGCTGCCACAGCAACCCATCGACTTGAGATAATTCGACGAGATGTTTAAGTCTCCTGGGCTCCGCTGATGACAAAGAACAAAAAAATCCGGCACAATATTCAGTACTGATGTCAATGGCACTAAACCAAGAAAAAGAAGAGGATATTACCTGATACCATTCATCACACAAAATATTAACCTAGATGTTTTGAAATGAAGTCAAATTCATGTAAGCAAGCTACTATTTTTCCAGATGGGACCTGATAAGATCCTGTTCACGGTAGTGGCTTTTAGTTGTCTCATTATTCATAGTCAAAATTTAAATTTTAAAACTTAGATTAGATTTTTTTATTATAGTTTATATTTTAGTATTGGATTTTAAATCGTAAATAACGTAAATATAAATGCTTTACCTATGAATTATCTTTATTTATATTTTCACGACTTATTAGCTATAGAGCAACGATGTTTGCAGTAATTTCAATTTTGTATAGATATTTAATGTTTATTTAAACCGTATTTGAATACACGTTTCAATACTTTGATTATTTGAACGCAAAAGGTAGGAATAAAACCGTCAGACTGTTTAGTGGCGTAAAAATCAACCGACCAAATTTCACACCATGAATGTAAATTCCTTGCCAGGATCGCGGCCCAATCACCGGTGTGACCCTAAAAAAACCTGTACGATTTATAGAGCGAAGAAAAGGAAGATGGCTTTTCCGGTCTCCCCAATTCCTCCACATGCATGGGCGAAGAGAAGCACACACGCATGGGCAAAGAGAAGGATTGAAGGAAGATGGCATTTCAGGTTCCCCAAATTCCCCAAATCATGCAGCAGCATCTTGCTTACACAAAGAACGATGAACAGTTTACATTGTTCAGAGAGGCAGGGGCGTACCTCTGCAAGAGCAAGGACGAGAAAAGTTGGCTCGCCGTTTGCTTAGTTCTGCGTCGAGCACGTCGGCCGTCCCCCGGCGGAGGGGGCACGGGGCTAGCGAAGGGAACGGGCGGCCGCCATGCCCCCCTGGGAAGCGAGCTCCTTGTCAACCGCGGAAACGACGGTCTGACGGGAATGCCCCTGTCGCTAATAGCGGGTGGCGCGAATGCGCGATCACCAGTAAATCTGCAGGAATGCAAGAAGAGGCAGGTAGGCCGGCGTGACTAAAATTAGCCTTTCTTTCACCGCCGCTATCTCATGCGGGCTGCAGATTCCCGCCGCGCCGCGCTTGCCGCCGTACGCTGGCTAGCTAGCAAACTGATCTGCTTCCCATGCCGAGCAAAAGCAATTTCCACAATTGCATTACGAAGAGAAAACCAATTCCAGTACTAGTTGTCACGAGTACTCTAGCTTGTTTTCTGCTCTTTTGTGAACATTGAACAACACCATGGACAAATACACAAGGGGTATCCAAGCCACATGCAGGTGGCAAAGCTGAATGTTCATTCAATACAACAAACCCCAAAGAGTCCTGCTAAATCACATCATAGTAGAACCATGTCACCCAACGATGATCAGTAGAGCTCTTGGAAATTAAACAACTAACATCACATTTCTTTCAAGAAAAGAAGGAATGACAGCACAGAATGAGGAAGAAAAGGAATCACTAAAGAATGATCAGAAAATCAACAGAAAAGCTTCACTAAACACATTGCTACCAACAATCCTCAAGGTAGAAACTATTGAACCTATTTTGTCTCACTGGCATGTTGTTACTTTTGTGCCATCAGGTGATCTGGATTGCTTCCTCCTTTGGCTTGTCGTCAGGGGACAACCTTGTCCCCAAGGAGTTCCTGATCTCCTCAATCTTCCTTACCACCTCCTCCATCCGTGGCCGCTGGTCAGGAAGAATTGCAACACATGCCATGGCAAGCTGAAGCATCTGAACCATTTCATCCTCGCTGTTCTGATACCTTAACAGGTCAGCATCGAAAACCTCGGATGTCCATTCTTCTCGAACCACAGATTGCACCCATCTGGGGAGGTGTTCAATGGAATCCTCATGGCCTGGAGATCTAAGAGGAGCTTTTCCTGTTAGCATCTCGAGGAGTAGCACACCAAAGCTGTAGACATCGGATTTCTGCGTTTGCCTTTTATTCTCAAGGACCTCTGGTGCACGGTATCCAATGAGCCGTGCAGGAATATGAGGGATGGCCATGAGCTGTGCAAGGCCAAACTCGGAGATACAAGCACTGAGTCCCTGTGAGAGAAGGATGTTACTTGACTTGATGTTTCCATGGATGAACTTTCCACCCCCCTCAGCATGAAGATGAGCAATCCCTCGTGCAGTTTCCAGAGATATCTTTACTCTCATTGCCCAATCCAATGTAGTTCTTCCAGCATTTCTATTCCCTAAATATTTAGAATAATCGGTAGGTCAGATCATGTATACTTTCATTTCAATACATATACACATAAAGGGCAAGTTACTCATGAAGTCATACTTCCAGATAATACATTCGCAAATATGTTGAATGCAGCCTGCACTACTTTCATGTATTTTTCTTCACAGGATATCAACCAAGGACCAAGATGCAGTACACCTCCAGAATGCATTCGTCTTCTAGTCAGCTTTTTTGAGCAAATAAATTTGCTAGCCATCAAATTTAGCAAAAGAATTGGTCGGTTTGAAATAGCTTGTTCGAAACTACATAATTTTGTACATCCATAAAATCTAAAAGTGTATCAGGTAGACTCACTATGACATTTCAATTCATGATTTCAACCAAGCTTGTAAAGACAATGTAAGAAAAAGAAAAGGTTGTCAGATATATAGTTCAATGCCAAAAAGGAGATTTTCGGTCCTTGAGGAGGTACCACATTCATTTTCTAGTGTCAGGAAGTATAAATTTTATACTAGAAAATACGGTACCTCAAGGACTGCAAAATAACTCACCAAAAACAGAGTGTGCATTCTATATTTGATTGCACACCAATCTTTATCAGACATATAATTCAATAATCTATATATCCAGTTAAAATCAGCTCAGAAATTCAATTTGCACAAACAAAACAGGTTCTGTCAGGCAATGAAAAAGCTTAATGATTCGAAATAATAGCATACCATGCAAAGCAGCACAAAGGCTGCCAGGTGATATATAGTCATACACCAAAAGCTTCTCGTCTTTGGAGTAATAGTAAGCACGCAATTGAACAGCATTTTGGTGCTGGCCAACTCTGCCAATTATCTCCATTTGCTGTTCAAATTCCCGCTTTCCTGCGACCACTTCCTTCAGTCTTTTAACCACCACTGTTGTGCCATCCTCAAGAACAGCTTTATAGGTAGTCCCATAACTTCCTTTTCCAAGGACTTCAGCTGAGGCCCTCAATAGATCCTCCAGGTCAAAATTATACGAACAGCCATTAAAGAAAATCAATTTATTCCTCTCTGCTTCTTGAACACCACTACTGCTGTACTCCTGCTTTGATTTTTCTGCTCTTCCACCTGCAGCAGACTTCCCTTTGGATGAAAATGAAGCTACGCCGGGCTCACCATCTTTCTTTCGTTTGAATATGCATATCAAGAGCACAACAATCAAAATCAGAAGTAATAACCCTCCTCCAGCAGCTATTGCAATTATGACACCAATGCTAAGCCTTTTCCAGAAGCTTTTCTTGGTATTTGGGGGCAATGGTGACATCGGAGAAGGAGAAGGTGCTATTCCTGGACATGGTTCCAATGGAAGTCCACAGAGAAAAGCATTCCCGAAGAACGAACTGGCTGGGAACTTCTGCAGGGAAGGTGGTATGGGTCCACTCAGGTTATTGTTGCTTAAATTTAAATGTCTCAAATTGGGGAGGTGAAGGTCAGGGATGGATCCAGAAAGAGAGTTATTCTGGAGAAGCAATGCAGTAAGTTGAGTGATATTTTGCACTTTCAATGGGATTTCTCCATCGAAAGAGTTGTACGACAGGTCTAGGAATGTTAGGTTGGAAGATAGTGAAGTTGGTATAATTCCGGACAAGTTGTTGTGCTGAAGGAAAAGAGAATGCAGGGAAGGTATGGATGCTACATCAGGAGGGAGGCTAACAGTGAGACGATTGGATCTAAGGCTCAACACCTGTAGTGCGTCAAGCTTGCCAAGTGTGTCCGAGGGGATAGGACCAAAGAGTCCTACTGCAGGTAGATGTAATTCACGAACACGCTTCCCATCTGGTGTGCATTTAATCCCAACCCACGATGTGCAGACTTGAGTCGTGAAAGTCCAGTTGAGTTTTCGACCATGGGGCAGTGATGAAGCAAATGAAAGTAGGGCCTGCCTGTCAGAGCTCAGGTCAGCACCTCTGGCACAAGGGATGTGCAGAAAGAAAAAGGAAGCAGAAAGGAAGGCTATAAGCATAAGGCGTTGCATTGTTAGGATTAAACTTGACCAAAAAGGAGGACCAGAATTATAATCCAAAGGTCCACCTCAGTGCTTCATTCCTGCAACATTAAAAGGATCATAGTAAAGAGCAAGTAAAACTGTTCATAGCATCAGGAGCCAGAACCATAAAAATACATGCAGCATTAAATATTAAACACATGTTATTTGCGAAGTGGGAAAACTAGTAATAACATAAGGTATTTTGAATACAAAACATGAAGTCATGAAGAATTTAAATTTTCTGGTGGACGTATATCTTCTTTTTAACTAAGCACCTGCCTGAAAAGATACGTCCTTGCAACAATAGCTTTTCTGTTTGTCATTGCAACGATTTGGAAAGAACCAAATGACGCATATGTATGAACTACCTAAGGAGTAGTGGAGTTGAATGCACTAAATTTGCTTTCGTCCATTTATGATTTACCAGAAGCATTTCAAAATTTTAACTATTCATGTCCAGGTTGGCTTTAGAGCATTGATTCATTGAGTATCAGATTCTGGTCCTGCTAAGGAAAACAAACAAATAATTTACCAGAATGACATCCATTGCAGGACCAATATGATTAGAAGGAGATTGAAGGATTTGCATGCGAGGGAAGACTGAAGAGTCTACATATCCTAAGCTTTCTCTCAGCATAATCAGGAGCCCACTTGGCAACTTTGCATCACAACTGATTTTTATTATTGACACCTAAAGCTGGTGTAAGCTCATAATGTGCATTATTGGATTAAAGCATAAAAAGATAAATTGAAGAGAAGATGACAAAGTGCTGGTCCTCTTTGATATATAAAAGGGGACCACCGAATTCTCAACTGCTACACAGCAACCGCCCTCCCAAATGAAACACCAAAACAGAATGACCCTCCTTGTTTTTTTCTCTAGTCTTGTCCAAAAGATCCGCACCCAAACTAATCTTGACGGTTTATCTCAAGCTTTTCTGAAATGGAGCGGTTGGGACCATGTGCCATATAAAACGAAACATGTATCTCTTTGATAAAGTACCCATCCACGTTAACCTTTCCGCAAAGGATAGCTCCATTCTCTTAAAAAAATAGCCACGGGACCTAAACAGTGACCTTAGTCATAACCAGAAAGGACATAAGAATGGTGACAATGTACAAGACAGCGTTCCAATAGGACTTGCCATAGCACATTGGTGATCTCTCTTGCCAAGATGTAACTTGCACAAAAGCAACATGCAAAGCACCTAACGTACGCTCAATCACTACTATCTCATTTCAGTTGTTTTGTCTAAAATTTAAAGGACCAAGTGCTTTGAAAAAAAGGCAGAAGCACGAAACCAAAAGTCCAGCACATAAAGCAGGTGGTCTCAAGATGCAAGAAACCAAAGGGAAGCAGAAAAGATGAGGGTTTTGGAGGCAGGATGGGGATCTGCTCGCTGATGGGGGCAATCATGGGCAGCAGTGCACACTCTGGCACAGTGCTAGGGCCAAAGACATCTCACATTCACACCATAGGACAAATGTGCAAAGCAAAAGCTATCACTGTCTCACACTAAATGCAACAGCACAATTGTACTGCAGTACTGCTCTGCTTGACATAGTAAAGATTTTTCATGTTCAGTAAATCCAACTAGGGAATTGTACAAAGTAAATTTTTTCATGTATGAGTTACTGTTTGAAATATACTCTACATTTCTAAGTTACAACAGTTCAGCAATGGTCAGTGGAAGGAGTTAATAACTAAATGGAAGATAACAATGCCATTAGTTAATCACGGAATCACACTAGAGATAGAGAGTGCCATGGTCAGGTAGATTCAAAGTGCAAAGTCCTTAAACACTAAGAAAAGGACTACGCCCATATATTCTCTTTTTCCTTTTTCTAAAGAAAAAGAGAGAGCACGCGTCAAACAACCAACAAACCTATCTTACGAAAGAGGAAAAAAACAATTTGTTAGAACTTTATAACAGAAATCAGAGGAACAATCTACATTATACTCAACCATAATTTTCTGCCCAAAAATCTTTTTTTTTACAGTAAACAAGAACTGGGAGTCACTGAATTATGCCATACCTCGCGAAATTCCACCGGAGTTGCGGCCAGAGCTGAATTCCGCGGGCATCATGCTCCTCCCCGACGGCGGTCTCCAAGGCTCAACCAACGCAGAAGAAACCCGGCCTTTGCGGCCACACGGATCAAGAAACCGCCCCACGCCGAGGGGCCGCCTCCCTCCAGTCGCCCGCTAGCTAGGGCGAGAGTCGTGCAGCGTCAGACCAAGAACTGCTCCAAGAAACGACGCCCCGGCCAATCCACCCCCGCCAACCGCCGCCTCCCCCTCCCGGCCGGTCACCCGTCCCTGGGCAAGCAGTTGGCCTCTCTCCCTCTCCCTCCCCGCCTCCTCCAGTCTCTGTGCAGTGCGTGCGCGAGTGGACGAAGTGGGGGAGAGGAGAGAGACAGACGTGTGCACTGTTCGTGCGGTCGGACGGTGCGTGCTGCGTGCGAAACTCGCTGTGCATTTAAGAGAAGCGTTCGCGTGGTAGCGTTGGGGTTTTGGCCGAGGGAGGGGGGAGGGAGGAAGGAAGCTACCAAAATGGCGGATTTGCCCCTAGGCGTGCTCGGCGTGGGCGAGCTGGAGGGGAGGAAGAGCAATCGCGCGAGGAAGATGACGACGCTAGGCTTGGATTGCTGTCACCGACATGTGGGCCCGGGCATAGGTAGGAAGAGGAACACACGCCTGTCTGGAACTGAAACTCTGATGAATCTTCCCGGTGTCATACGCATCTCGTGTGACAGTATTATTGATTTTCTTAGTATGTAACAGTATACACAAGTAATGCAAGTAGCGGTATTATTGTGGGCTTTAATGATGTTGTTGCTATTTAGAGCCGTCTGAACATGAAGGATTTGAAAGCACGGATGAATGGATGACATATTAGAAAATTTGATACGTTGATTTGAAAAGGGTTTTGATGAAGAAAGTTATTAAAAAGACACATTGTCTAGGGCTTTAGAAAACGGGCCCATGATAATTAAGTAGCCATAATAAAAAAGAACGGCCCCCTTGAATGGGTCCGTTTAGTCCTCATCACTCAATCAAGCTACTGGTCTCTTGAAATAAAATTATGTGTTTCTCCAGACTGTCGTACAGAATCGGCTTAAGCTGTACAACACGTGTAGTTGCATTCGATGTCTTTTCTTTTGTTTTTATAGTTTACTCTTTGGTAGTCAGATAAAAACTTGAATTTTTAAAAAATAAATTTTAAAACTTAAAGCTAATTTTGATTTTTTTTATAGTAGCTTGTTTTTTATGATTTATTTTTAAATCACTAAAAACACGTATATAAAAATTTTACTTATAAATTATTTTGTAATTAATGTTAGACAACTGAACCACTGTACTCTATATATATAGATCGATACTCCTATATAGTGTTAGGGTTTTAGTCTCTCTGTACACATTCTTATATGGTATCAAAGCGGGTCTAGACATTTTCGACGCGCTAGCATCCTTCCACCAGCGAGCCGACCTTTTCTCCCCATCGTCAACGTTTTCTCCCTGTCGCCGACCTTCTTCCCCATATTTCCTCCTCGCTCTCTCGTCTCGGCTCCCTCTTCTTCCTGTCTTCTCCGCAGACGTTCTTTCTTTCTCCTTTTTCTACCACCCTCTCCCATCCCTTGCTCCTCAACGCAACAAGACGACGATCTTTATCTGCCTCCTCGTCTCGACTCACACCCGTCTTTACCCTTCTTCTTACTCCGTGCATCTTTTCTCCTCCGATGCCGGCGCACCTCTGCGCTCATCTTCTCCATCGGCTGAACTTGTCCGCCCCCATCGGCTGGACCTATCCGCCCTCTATCGATTAGAACCCTCTCTCGGTTTCCGCTTTTTTGACACGCTCAACTGCTTCCGGACGCGAACATTCTCCACTCACGTCCGAACCACTCCAACGTGTCTACGTGTCCGCGGACACTAATCTTTACCTCCCAAACGCGAACCTCCTTTCTTCGTCTTTGGCCCATCTCCGAGTTTTCACGTCCGCTCCACTCCTTTGCCTCCATGAGTCCAAGGACGTGAAACTTCTCTTCACGGACGTGAATCTTCGCACGTCCGTAACCCACCCACTCTCTGACCTACCTACTCTACCAACCACCTTTCTCTCAACTACTCCGCTGCCTACTCTTCATCGGCTAACCACTCCCCATCGGCTGGTTGGCCTACCCTTCCCTCTCATCGGCTCACTCCCCATTGGCCTATCACTTCCCTGATCGGCCAATCTCTCTTCTCATCGGCTTCTTCCCATCGGCCTCTTACTCCCATCGGCTTCTTGCCCCTGTTCCCCTCTTGTCATGGCCACCGAGTCAGTCCTCAGCTCCGGCACTATCCCAGTCACCACATCTACTCTAGCTCTCGGCGCCCCAGACCACACCTCGGGCACCACCTCGCCGATCTTCTTAGCCCCCCTACGCCAGGGTGAACGTGAAATCTCACGTTCCCATCTCTCTTGACTTCAACGCCAACTACTTCAAGTGGGTTTTCTTCTTTAAATAACTCTGTGGAAAGTTCGGCCTACAGTCACACATCGATGGCTCCGCTCCACCTCGACCCGATGACCCCTAGTGGGACATCGCCGAGTGCTGCGTGCGCAGCTGGCTGCTCGGCTCAGTCGATGACTCTATCCTTGACCTCACCATGGAAGATACCGATCCCACCGCCCGGGATCTCTAGGTGGCTATCGAGCGGATCTTCCTTGCAAACAAGCAGTCCCACGCCATCTTCTTACTCAATGAGTTTCACTCCATGGTACAAGGAGACTCTTCTGTCTCCTCATACTGCCAGCGTATTAAAGTAAAGGCTGCTGCTCTCCGGGATATCGGATACCCTATGGCCGACTCCCAACTTGACCTCACCCTCCTGCGAGGCCTCAACCTACGCTTCTCCAACACCGCCGATGACATCGCCAACGTCACACTCCTTTCGTCGTTTGCCCGAGCCCATGACATGTTCGTTCTCAAAGAACTTCGTCTGGCCAACGACGAGAAGACCGTGGCCCACAAAACTCTCCGCTGCCGATGGCTTACTCGTCGCCGATCCCTCTCAGTATCGGAGTCTTGCCGGTGCTCTCCAATACCTCACCCTCACACGGTCCGACCTCACCTACGCCGTCCAGCAAGTGTGCCTTTTTATGCATGCTCCGCACAAACCTCATCTCGCGCTGCTCAAGCCCATCCTTCGCTACGTGAAGGGCACACTTTCCAGTGGGTTGCACCTCAGCTCCAGCCCCATCGACTCCCTCACCGCATACTCTGACGCGGACTGGGCAGGCTGCCTCGACTCTCGACGCTCCACGTCCGGCTACTGCGTCTTTCTCGACGACACTCTAGTTTCCTGGTCCTCAAAACGCCAGACTATAGTATCACAGTCCAGCGCCGAAGCCGAGTACCGCGCCGTCGCTAAGTGTTGCTGGCTTCGCTAGCTCCTCTAGGAGTCCCGTGCACCTCTCTCCTCTACAACTGTCGTCTACTACGACAACGTCAGTGCTGTCTACATGACCGCCAACCTGGTTCATTATCGACCCACGAAGCACATCGAGATCGATATTTATTTTGTCCGTAATAAGGTCGTACTAGGATAAGTTCGGATGCTCTATGTACCATCGGTGCACCAGTTCGTCAATATTATAACCAGAGGCCTTCCCACGCCTTTGTTTACCAGTTTTTAATTCAGTCTGTACGTCCATTTTTCTCTCGTTACGACTGCGGGGTGTTAGACCACTGTACCAATAAACTGTATATATATATATATATATATATATATAACCGATCTCGTTGAGGTTTTAGTTACACATTCTTATAAAGCTATTTTACTATTCGTGCAGTGGCTCTGAATTTTCTAAACTCAAACAGAGTGCCTGTCGAGCATTGCCTGTTGACTTAAGACTTATTAAACCACATCTTGAGTTTCAGAGAGCAATGTACGCAGTGCTCAGTTGCTTAATTACTACACTGCCCTCGTTAGGACAGACGATTGGTTTGCTTCTGGGCGGGTAGTTCGCATCCAGCTCCGATCCACAGAGAAAAGGTCCACGCAACATGCAGCAATTATGAGGTTAGTAGCCACCAGTACGCTGGGAGCTTAAATGCAATGGCGTCCAGCTTTGTGCAAACAACGGGATCTACACCCAGTGGTCACTGGTCGACCAGCACATGGACTACCTCACATCAGCTTCTTTTTCGTTCCAAGTGCCCAATTAAGTTCAGTTTTGTTACTCTCCATCTTTTGTGAGTGGGAACCCAACATATTAATACTCAAACACTCGTTCTATTTTTAAAATATATGACTCCGTTAATTATCCATCTTGGTAGAGGCAGGTCACATGTGCCCCTCCAACTAACAGACGAGACCACTAAGGTCTTAAGGATGACGAAGACCCTCAGCGATGAAGAACGTTGAAGATGGCAAATACCATCAGAGGTGGCAAAGACCATCAGAGACACCGTACTCTCCTCTTTCTGTCGCAGCTAACCCATGACCGTTGTTTTTATTCCTGTAGTAACAGACTGCCTTGATAACTTCCCTTGACTATCTATTGCTATAGTCGTTTCAGTTTCACATAAGATAATATAAATAAATTATAGGAGTTACCTCGTATTTGTGTTTAGTTAAAAGAGAAAGGAGATAAGAGAGAAGTGAAGAGGGCTACAAATCTATAGTCAATTGTAGCACATGTTTTAAAATCTCTATAAGATAATAAGATAGAGTCAATAATATGTACATATAGCTAATTATTATATAGTTAGGCTATTAGATTGAATATAGATGAAATGGTAATAGATACAACCAACAGTTGACTCTATTATTGATGTCTCTCTAAGGCCATTGTTGCTCCATGGATCACTTAGGTCAAATGCTAGTTGGGCACTGGTCACTGAAGCTGTTGTAGTAGGAAAATGGTGAGGCTTCGTACCTCCATAATAAGTTAGATGGTGCACAACTTAGAACCCATGGATCACTGCTTGATTTAAGACATGTTTTTTTTAACATTTATATATAGAAAATTCAAAAGTCCGTGCAAAATAAAAGAAATGTATCGACCGGTAAAGTTGTAGTTGTAGGTGTATATCTTCAATTCAAATTATATTGCTAAAATATTACACTGTTGCAGATGAACTCAATGGCAAATTTAGGAGCAAATTTTAGGGGATGCTGGTGGAATGAAGCAAACTAATGTAAGGGGATTAAATACAAAACAAATCGAATAGGTATACATAAATGCATTATAAGTATCTATCTCAAAACTATAAGAACTAATTATGCTTTGATAATTTAGCTTTTTGTTGTATCTCAGCAATCATGAACATGTGTAGAAGTAGAATATATATGCTAACTTGGCCAACAGTAGGAGGGCTTGAGCCTACCCTGCCACCCGTTGGGATTGCCCCTGGATGAACTTAATTAGTAAGGTTAGGGATTTTTCCACCGCTTGCTAGCATTCGTCTCTTTGAGTATGTATTAAAATGTTTCAATTGTAATCGCTTAGCAAAAATACCTCCATTGGACAACGGGTGCCTAGAGCGCATCTTGGCTCTCTTGTGCGTCCTCTATCCATCAAGAACTCGTCGTTGTTTTACTAATAGTCCAGTGCCATCATGTTTTTGCTTGTAAACGCCGAAGGATCACTGCCCACGTGACCCCGGGCAGTCACCGGACTCGTCGACGTATGATCTAGTGAAATTCATTGTAATTATAAAACTAAATTAGAATTTTATAAAAATATTAAGTATAGTTAAGTTTGCTCGGGCTATAATTTTTTTCTGGATCCACCAAAGCTTGCCGGTGTTTCTACTGTTTAACAAAAAGTTGTGCGATATAGTATGCGTTCATCCGTTAGAGCCAATAACGTGAGTTTAACTCAAACTTGTATATATGATCATATACCATTATTGAGACCACAATAACTCAATAAGATTCAATTGACAATTTTGAGCGTTTTTTCGTGTTGTGATATTTTTCTAGCCTTTGAAGCGATTGATAATATACAGATAAATTAGTTTGCTTTGCTTGCTATCTAATTTATTTACTCATAATTTATCTCTCGATTTTATATTTTGGAAATATGAAAGGTGGCCTGACGTGTGAAAAATCAGGGACATGGAGTTGACTTTCAGCAACAATAAAATATTTGATTAAATGCCAACAAAACTTCATTTTTATTCTTGTATACCTAACTTGCCTTTGCTTGTTCTCATTTATGTGCATGGATTTAATTGCCTTTTTTGTCATCTATATGCATGGCTGCCAACGGTCCATAATACCATTCATGTACACGTTCGAAAGTGCCGCGCCCAGTTTGTTTGCCGGTTCGTTTGCATTGGGCACAGACCTTTGCTTTTATTAAAGGAAAGAAAGAGAGGAGCTATAGACGAATAAACCTACTACAGATCTGTTTCAGCAACTACTGATCGTTGTCGAACTGGAGCTTGATTCTGACCCACATACTGTATACCCGATTTTGCATATGCACTATAGAATTGTATTATATCACAATTATTATAGTATAATGAATCTGTATCACAATCTATGTTGTGGGTATTTATTTATTTTTCTCTTATTAATGTAGTAATTTTTAATTTTTAGAGTGAACATGGTGTCTTTTTTTAAAGCTGTTACAGATTTGTAACTTGTGGTTGGTATTTGGATGCCATGCTTCATTGCTTTGCCAAACATTTTGCAGCATCGTCATGAATTATGTGGCACAAAATTTATTTGTCGCAGCTGTACCAGAAAAAGTGTGATACGGACTCTACGGTATCCAATCAAACTGCAACTTAGCGATTTTTGTGATAGATCCGACGAGTGGTTGGGGAAGGTTGCAGGGCTCTATCGGTGTCTGAACGCTGATCAAAAGGCTCTGTCAGTGATAAAATGGACGAGGCGCTTTGTACTGATGCCGCTGACGCCTGCTTTGTCAAAGGCTAAAGGTCAAAGCAGTAGTTTGAGAAATCCCAAGCACGGCACAATCATATCGCATTTTTGTGGGCTCCCTGGATTCACTGGCATCACCGTAATGCTAATTATGATGCAATCGCAGGTTTGGAGTAGGTCACGTGTAAATCATCAGCCTGACGTGTGATCCTGATGTAGCCATCCAAGAGACACGTAGTAGTTGTAGGCCATTGTAGAACCGTGATACTATTATCTAGCTCATGGAAAATGTGTAGGTAGAAGTAGAACGGTGATAAACCATAACGGGCTTTGTTGTGGTTCATGACCAAGACGCCTGGTTGGTGATCAGTTGCTCTTGGTTCATAAATGCCTTGTGGCAGCATGCAGTCAGAGGAAGGAGAAAAACAAGGCTAACGACCCAACATTGCATCAGAAGGTTCAGCGACTACGTTGTATGCGGCTCTCTTTTGGATCCTTTAGGTTTTTCAGTTTTTGTGTTTTAATTTATTTAGAGATATAATTGTAAATAAAATGAGAGTAAATAAAAAAATATAATTGAGATGTATGTAACAAACATAGTGTTAAACAGAGAGTCGAACGATTAATAGATTTACATGTAAATATTTCTTAGATAATAATAGCAAAACATTACACGATTACTGATAAGTTTACATATTACAGAACATAAATACAATATAAATAATACATGGTACAAACAACTATTTAAAACTTGTGGATGTCATTATTTGTCCACCGTATAGCCGAGTTTTTATTATACCGTACTTTAGCCTGTATATATTATTCAATTATTTTAGACTATATGATCTCTACAGAGTTGTATAGTAACTTTTTTATGTCTGTGTTTGAATTCGTATCTTCTTAACGATTCCTGTAGAAAAAAATGCATATACAACTATTATAGTCATGATGATAACAAATTGAAGCAAATTAGAGAGATATATAATGAACTTATAATGAAATTGACGTTAAGAATGTTTGAATAAACAAAGTATTTTCTACCAAAAATATCATTACTTATTGACCTCACCACCTGACAGTGATCATCGCAAGCGTAATTAGGATGCTACAAGCGGTTGCAGCCTCCAGTCTAACCATTCGGCTCACCGACATTGTTTATACTCCTCATTCCTCCTCATGTAAGTTTGATTCAAAGTGAGAAAACCAATGGCCCTTATAGAAACAATGGTTGGAAACAAATACTATGTTTTCTGTATCAACCGACTGAATAAAGTACACATCCTTCCATAGATTTGTCAAAGAAAGTATTAGTTCAAAAAAATTATGATAAATAACAATTAAAAAAATAGGAGCATACAATCTATACTTTATAAGAATAGTTTATGCATTGAAATAATCTCCTCCTATAGGTGTTGAGATCCTGAGATGTTATAAGCTGACATCAATCACCACATATGCAGAACGGTCGGTCATACCAAGGTGGAATTAGTCAAATTAAAATATCCCTTCTCCAGTCTGGATCCTCACTGAAAGTGTGTTTAGCAGCCATTATTCTTTGATGCTATAGGAGATAAAGCAAACTGGTAATGTAGGATTTGCAAGGGTACCAGCGGACAAAAACCTTTAGCTCCATTATACATATAGCGGTCTTATATAGTGTGGATTGTGTTTGGTATAGAAGACATGAATGAAAGCATTAAAAATGACGTGACATTCACACGTGGAAAGTGTCGTGCTTGAAAAAAATGTTTGAACGTGATGTGACATTAACGCATCAAAAATTGGCCATCGGGTTACGATGAAAGCGATATGATAGAGATACGCCAAAAGTTGGTTATCGGGTTGTGTTAAGAGCGACGTGATGGCACGTGCCGAAAGTTGGCTAGCATCACTGAGTATTGATTGTGACTTAGTAGTCATGTACGTAGTAAGGAATGAAGGCACCGAAAGTTGGTTATTATATACTGTCGGTAGTTATGCGCGCACAATAAAGAGTGAAAGCGATATAGTTTTAACGTATAGTAAGTGATGTAAGTATATAGAGTCAAAATAATGAATATAAAGTAGTATAAATAGTAAGTATAAATGACATAACATACTAATGGCCTAGGATTTGCCCTCTACCCCTCTTTGTTCTTTTGCCCTGCGCTTGCACGTGACCCTAAGAGTAGGTAAAGCGATCAGCTAGAACGCCACAGCTAACGTAGACCTACTGCACAGGAGTCAAAATATATGGCTTCTGTGTATGAGGTGGTGGAGCTCCTATAAGATAGGAGGAGCCGAGCACGTCCTTATCTACCGTAAGGTCATCATAATCGAAGGAGTCGTACGTCCATCCAGAGGTGTCCTACTCAAATCCGCCCACGACTACATAGGTAGTAGGTGTCGTGAAGGGCTTGGACAGAGTGTGATGAGCACACAGTGTTCTTGACCGCTGAGAGGTATGAGCTATGTGACCAATCGAGACCGCGGTCTAACAACTCTGATGTCTGATACACCATACCTATATTGAAAAAAGTTAGCATGATTATCGAAAATAAAAACATAATTTATAGTCCATACAGCTGACAATAAACTTTTATCAAACAAAATGAAATAATGTTACAATTACTACAAGACCAAAAGTAACTAACATTATAATACATATATTTCATATAACATAGAAGAAAAGGTTTATGAGTCTCTAAATTACAACAACTTAAGTTACACATCTATTCTTAAAATAATACATAGACTTACACTACACAATTAAACCACCATGTGCACAAGAACTGCTAAAACTGGTTGGTCTTAAAGTGGTGTCTTTTCCCCTAGGGCATCTTCTATTAAACCTGCTCCTAATAGAGGAGCTTCCGCTTCACTCGAAACTTTCGCATCTTTTGAAAACTTCTTATAAGCATGTCTCTCCTTATTACACTTGCTACAACATTTGAAACTTCCATCTACTTTGGACTCATCCATATCATTGAGAATCCTTCTAGTCTTTTGGCAAATTATCTTGTCCCTCATTTTTGTTGAGTCTAAAATGTAAAAAACATGATATTGTTGAGTTATGAAAGACCCTGTAATACCAAAGTCATATACCTCATCACTCTATTTATGCAAAATAGTTTTCTTACTAAAATAATACAATACAAAATAACAGTCGAGTATTTCACACTTTAAACTCATAGCAATAACATAAAAATATGGCTTATGGTATAGCCTTGTCTTTTGGCATGAGCTCAGATCCTATCGTCCTTTAGGACACACTTCTATACAACTCACTTATAGTAGAGTTTATTTTTGATCTTATCAGTATGTAAGATTTTGAATTTGTACTGTTGTATACCTTGAGATATAACTCGATGTTGTTAGGTCTTTTATGTTTTTTATCCAAGTATTTTATCATCACTGTGCAAAAGAAAATACCATTGTTTGACATAGAGAACCTAGGTGCAATAAATGATAAACTCAATAATAACAACAAGCGGTAGCCCTCTTTACCATGTATCACCCAGTTATAAATCTCAGCCAAATTAATGATAATTATGTCAAACCTAGCGCTACCATCGTCATACAATAAAGCACTTTTCTCTTTTAGCTCATTTTTAATTAAGTGTAAAAATTTTCTAAACTAGGATGCCGATCTCATTCTTATAATATAATCATTACTAGAAAATGATCCTAGAGCTTTAATTTGTTATCACCATAACTACTATATATATATATATATTCTCATAGAAATTGTAAAAAAGATGCGAATTTAGACGATAGATAAACATAAAAAAATCACAATACAACTCTATGGGAATTATATAGTCTGAAATAATTGAACAATACGTACAAGCTAAAGTAAAATATGAGTGAATAGCCAGCTTCTTTAGTAATGGGTGAACGATAGATGATGATATCTACAAGTTTTAAATATACGTCCGTACCTTGTTATCCATTGTATTATTGATATTATGTCTATGTTCTATCTATAACGTATAAACCTCTCATTAATTGTATAATTTTTTATCACTATTATTTAAATAATGTCTACGTGTAAATTTATTAATCGTTTGACTCTCTATTTAATGGTGAGAATAAAAACATCCTAATCGAGGACATCAAAGGGTCGCTTATAAAATTGCTAGTCACCTCTCATAGACAATACTGGCAATTATGCAGGCACCCTCTAGAAGGGAAAAACGCCTAACTAGAAGGCTATAAAGATGTTGCCTGCAAAAACGATAGACCCTTCTCCTCTCTTGCACATCCTACGCTGTATTTTGCAGGTGGCCGCCTGTTATAGGGAAAAAAATGCTCTTATCTAAGGCAGGAAGGGGTGTCTGGTCCTCTGCCGTTTTGTTATTAACGTGTGCCAATAGACAATTGCCACGTTAAATTTCTTGCTAAGGCATTTTAAAAAAAACTCTTGACCTATTCATCTGTAAATTTTATAAAAATATGTATTTTTTAAATATTTTAATAAAAAAATATATAAATAAAAAACTCTGTGCGGTGCCGTGCACGGGCCGGGGCGATGGCTGGGCCAATCTTTTGCCACTGATTTGGCAAACATACTTCAATGCGTTTTCATGCTGTCCCGTCCCAACGCATCGACGCCTCCGCCTCGAGCCGTCTCGCGTTTTATTACAGGTCACAACTCACAAGTCACAAGCATCAGCTGCGAGCTTGACACAGGGTTTCAAAATGCGACTGCACCGGATACCGCTTAATACACGATTACCGCTCGGTCACTGACGACGACAAACGATGAAATTCAGACGAATTTTTTGAACTTGGCTAATTTACCGAGTGTACAATACACCAATAAACCAAATCACGATTATCCATCGCATTTGGAAACCCTGGTTTGACAGGATCACATCCATGAGCAACCAATGGCATTACAATAACTTACAAATTTTTACTGTTTTATCAGTTCCTATACTCTTGGATTCTCAGTACAACAGTACGTGGAAACCAATCCCTACTCGAGGGATAAATTAAATGAGCCACACCCCACAATCTCTCCGTCTTATATCGGTAAAATATTACCAGTAGAGTAGTGTATCCAATTCGTGTAGAACCTGAAACAGAATCAAACAGAAAACGTATGGAAGGGCATACACATCTTGCAGAGCAGACCATGGAGCAGCAAATTTACAGGCAGGCAGGCAGCAGAAACCGTGCATCCGTCATAGCGGGCTGAAGGGCTCCGGGAGCGGCTCGAACCGGTGGTCGAACAGCGGGCTCTGGTCGGGCTTGCTGTCGTCGAAGCCGTGCAGCCAGCTCGTGTTCCTCACGTCCTCCCTCAGCAGCATCGCCTCATAGTGCGAGCTGCCGTATATGTCCAGCTCGCTCAGCGTCTCCTTGCCTCCGATGCTTCCCCGGTCTGGTGAGTCGGTTGAGCTGCCACCATTGCGCAACAGAGCTCCGTTGGAGTCCCTGGAGAAGTGCTTGTTGGTGCTACCATTGTTGGTGTAGTGCCGGTCCCCGTTTGAGATGGTATGCCCAGGATCTGGCATTCGAGCTGGCCTCACCTTGCCGGCAGTTGAGCGGATACTATGGGGGAAGAGGGATGCACCACGGATTCCACCCAAGTTCTGCCGAATGTCCTGTCACAAATACACAGAGTAATGTTAGCTTCTTTCAACTTGTGATTTGAGTATTGCAAGAAGAGACACCGCCAACTGTCATGGTTCATGCAATGTTGAACCGAATGTACATGACAAATTCTGGATAAATGCAAATAGAATCCAAACTGGTTCAAAGCAGGGTTTTTTTAATCTGATGGAAAGAAATGTACCATGTGCCTGATTGCCATGTCAAGTGACTTCTTTGACATCGTCATCCCAAATCCATTATCTGTGCCTGTGACAGGCCTGGAGACTTTACTAGGTTGACTATCCACAGTAGACCTTTCACTCTGTCTATTTTGGCGCCCATTCGTGAGAGTAGGTGTCTTCGATGGTTCATCGGAAAATTTACTTCGACTCATAGCAGGAACAGACGCCTTCTTTACAGGAGCTGAGGCAGCTGATGGTTCAGTATTTGGGGTTGATCTTACTCCTAAAGCCATGCCTGGCCGTGATCTACCAGCAGAAAATGGCCGTTCAGGCAGTTTTGTCCTAAGATTTGGTGGTGTTTCATTTGGAAAATCAGGGATATCAAGTGGACGAACTGGAGCTCGAGGTCGTGGACTAGGGGAACTTGGACGAGATGACGGAACTGATGAAGGTGCTGAGTTCCGGCCACCATTTGTTGCAGGTCGATTGATAGATGATGTCAAGCTACTGATGCTAGAACTCCGCCCAACAGAAGGTGAGCGACCAATAGCAGGGGCGGATGAGCGTATTGCAGGCTGGCGTGTAGGTGTGGATGAACGTGAGCTGGAGTGGCTCATTGAAGGAACTGTACCTGAAGACAATGAGGTGGCACGGCTTATCCCAGGTACATTACTTGAGGATGAGCCAGGACGGCTTGTTGCAGAAACTGTAGATGCATTTGAGCGACTTGTCGCAGGAACCACACCTAAGGAAGCACCTGGACGGCTCATTGCAGGAGTTGCACCAGAAGATGAATTGGGCATAGCACGTGATCTAGAGGTTGGCGTTGATGGCCTTGAATTTTGTGCAGATGTCATCTTGGCAGCAGCTGAGTCACTTGTAGAATTGGCTGTTTGACGAGTTCTCACAGGAGTAGATGGTCGAGTTTTGGTTGGTGTAGATGGACGAGTTTTAACAGGAGTGGAGGACCTGGCTGGAACAGGGCGTGAAGCTGCAATTGATTGCTTTGGAGCAACAACAGTGCTGCTTCGCCTACTTGGGGTTGTAGGTCTTGAGCTGATGGAGGAAATGCTTGTATTGAGAACTGCTGTCCTGTTGGAGCTAGACATGAGAGCGGACTGAATAGAAGGGCGAGTGACAGAGTTACTTCTAGCTGGTCTAGTGGGAACTGTAGAATGACCATTCTCTGTTTGAGATACTGAAAGCTGCAAAACAATATAGTGTGAGATAAAAAATGCTAATTATAACCAAAGATTAGTCTAGGAGAATAAAAAATGCCCTAAGAGTAATTATGCAACCGCTGCCTAGGTAGTTGGAGTAGGTAGAGAAGCAAGATGTGTGTTATCGCCAAGCTCCCTGGATTGGGTGGCCTTCAATTTCAATACGTAACTCGTCAAATAAAGTTGTTTTGTACCTCTAGTTCTGGCATATATTGGGAAATACTTCAATACATTGTTTATTATTGAAATCTAAGGTGAACCCTTCAATTGCAAACCATGAGTAATTTTTTCCCTGGAAGAAATAAACTGGAAATAACATTGAAAGCATTTCAGGTCACATCACTTATTTGAATATCAGCTGCATCTCATTTTTCTACACTGGGAGAGACTGTACATCATTAATGAAAACTTGAACAGGAAAACAGGTTGTAGGAGCTCAAATGTTTCATACTACCATAGATCATGCAGAGAAAGAAAAATGATGCATAGCCCAGAAAGCAACTATTCATCAGAGATGTATACCCTAAACTGACTGTTGTTACAATGCAACATAGATAAAAATGTTGCTTGTTTCTTTAGAAAATTAGGTAAAGGTTGTCACTGTAACTATGAACTTCGAAGTATTTGTGCAGAAAAGGAGCCTTAAACTAGATTGCAAAAGCAAGTCTTCAAAATTTAGCACGTCCATTTTAAATACAAATAATACATAGTACATACCCTTGACGCTCTGGTGGTCGACGATGATCTAGTTGCAGTGCGCTTAGGTAATATATTTGAGGATGGTGTTTTCTCAGCAACCTCTAGTGCAGCAACACGGGGTGTCCCCGGGGGAGTTAGAAGCCTGAGAAGTGACATCACAAATTACGTTTTAATATAGTAGAAACACATGCTAACATGTATGGACTAGAGGAGCAAACAATTGATTAAGCAAGAAACTAGTTACAACAAACTTTTAAAATAATAGAGTAAACTCAACTCAACTTAATTTAACACAGTCTTTCAGTCTTAGATCCTAGATAAGTTATGATAGTCTAAAATTAAAACCCAATAAGAATCTTCAAATCACGTTTAGCCATGTTAAAACCTGTTTCCTATGTGTTCATATTCAGTTAGATCACACTCTTTTAAATCCCTTCTTATTGTCTTTCTTCATATTATTTTTGGTCTTTTTTTATCTCTCTTCATCTTATTATCTTGACCTAAAATTTTAAAATATATTTGCGTCTCTAAGGGTCTCTTTTAGACATGGCCAAACCATCTCAAATGATGTTAAATAAGCTTTTATTCAATTGTGCTACCCCTAGTCGATCACGTATTTACTCGTTTCAGACTCAATTTATTTTTATATGACTACAAATCTAACGTACCATATGCATTTCTGCAACACTCAGCTGTTGAATATAACGTCTTTTTATAAACCAACATTCTACTTCATATAGCATAGCAGGTCAAATCATCGTTCTATAAAACATACATTTTAGCTTCTACGGTACTTTGATTCTATGGCTAACGTCCGCATCAATATCCCCATCTATCTGTAGCATTAATTCCAGATAACGAAAAATGTTCTTCTTAAATACTACTTAGCCTCCTAAAGTCACATCTTCCTCCTCGTGTGCGATAGTGTCAAAGTCACAACTCAAATATTCAGTCTTAGTTCTACTTACTCTAAAACTTTTGGACTCAACAATCTACTACTATAACTCTAGTTTTCTATTTACTCCTGCGCGGCTCTTACCAATTAACACTATATCATCTATAAAAAATATACACCAAACGATATCCCCTTGTATATTTCTCGTAACCTCATCTATTACCAATGCAAAGAGATAAGGGCTTAAGACTAATCTCTGATGTAGTCCTATTTTAATCGAAAAGTAACATGTATTATCATTATTTATTCGAACACTATTTATAATATTATTGTACATATTCTTGATGATGAAGACATGTTGTTGCGACTTTATGTTTGTTCAAAACTCACCATATAATATTTCTTGGTATCTTGTCATAAGTCTTTTTTAAGTTAATAAAAACTATATGTAGGTACTTCTTCTATTCTCTAAACCACTTTTTAACTTATCTTATTAATAAAATTGCTTTTATGGTTAATCTTTCGATCATGAAACCAAATTGTTTTATAGAGATCCATGCCGTTTCTCTCAAACGGTGTTCGATAACTCTCTCCTATAGCTTCACAGTGTGGCTCATCAACTTAATTCCCCGATAATTAGTACAATTTTGAATATCTCCCTTATTCTTATTGATTGGTACCAATATACTTGTACTCCACTACTCAGGCATCTAGTTTGATTGAGAAATATTACTGAACAACTTAGTTAGCCATACTATAGCTATATTCCTGAGACATCTCCACATCTTAATTGGAATACTATCAGGACCCATCGTCTTACCCTCTTTCATCCTTTTCAAAGTTTCTCTAACCTTGGATTTTTTGATCCTTCGTACAAAGCTCCTATTAGTGTTATCCAAAAAGTCGTCCAACTGAACAATAATGTCATCTTTCCCACCATTAACAAATTATCAAAATACTCTTACCATCTATGTTTAATCTCATTCTTCTTCACCAAGAGTTGCTCACTCTCATTTTTAATACACTTAACTTGGTTGAAGTCTCTCGTCTTCCTATCACGAACCTAACTATTCTATAAATATCCTTCTCTCCTTTTGTACTCAGACGTTGGTACAGATCCTCAAAATCCCGTCTCTTTGCCTCACTCACAGCTCGTTTTACAGTCTTCTTTTATCACCTTATACTTCTCTATGTTATCCTCACTTCTATCATGATACAAGCGTTTATAGCATTATTTCTTCTTCTTAATAGCTCTTGCATATTTTTGTTCCACCACCAAGAGTCTTTAATTTCGTATCCACTCTCTTTGGTCACTTTAAACACATCTAAAATAATCTTCCATATACATGTTATCATATTCTTCCATATGTTATTTACATCATTCTCTTCCTTCCAAGAGCTTTCTTTAATAACCCTTTTTAAAAAAATATTTGATGTCTTTCCTTCAAACTTCTATCACTTAGTTCTTGCAATTTTAATTTATCTCTACGAGCATACACTAAAAACCAAAAGTTGGCCACAACCAGCTTAAACAATAAGGTAAACAAACAAACAATTTGATTACCATTTAACAGCAAAAAGACATAAATGTTTACCATTAAATACTGTGAGAAAAACATATCAATGACACATTTGATCCAAAACAACAAATCTGTTTTTCTTTCTTTGTTTTCACATCATGCTCCTGATAATATCCCCAAATTGGTATCAGCATATCCCTTAGTTTACATCAAATTGGCCTTCCAGGGGAAGAGGAGCCCCCACAGGCCACAGGGTGCCTAACTGCCTACCCATCCATCTGAATATTGATGTTTCACATTTGCTCACAGCGATTCAATTCCACCCAACAGCAATCACCAAGACCATCCTTAACTAGAAAGGATCACAAGCATCACAACTACAACCGGAAGACTGACGTTTCTGGGGCAATGCTGTATCCTCTTTTACGAAATAAGCAAAAGCATGTCACTCCAAGATCAAGCCTACTCAAACTACCAAAACAGCGTTCAGTGCAAATCCTGCCCAAAACGCGCCAATTCAAACCAACCCAGAAGACATAAAAATACAGCTACTACTTCACACAAGTTCCTTCTGTACTTAACATCAGTACAGAGATCACCCCGACAGACAGCAGAAGTAAATTAACCAAAATCGGCAAAGGTGAATACGGATGAAGAAGAGTAAGCAAATAAAATCGATGATCACCAGTCATAGTCGTTCTTGCCGATCTCCGCACCCAGCAGGTCCTCCATCTCAGGAAAACCAACCTTGGAGTCGCCCCTCAAACTGCAACAACAAATCCACCCAACAAAAAGCATCAATAAAACCCCTCCGAACTCCAAACCGACGCGAGCATTAGACCAAAGCCGAAACCGGCGCCGCTACCTCCGGCCACGGGCGACCCACCGAGCCGGATCCGGTCCCGGAACCTTCCAGAAGCTTCGATCCCCCTCCCTCCAACCAATGCAGCTCGCCCCTCCCCCGCCGGGTCTCCGTCGGTTGCTTCCTGCCGCGGATGAGACGGCGGAGAGCGGCGAGATCGCGAGGAGGGAGGAGGCCGAGATGCGATGCGATGCGGCCGTGGAGGGAGTAGTAGTGCGACGAGGATGGGGTGTGCGCGTCACGGCGTGCGCGGCGTCGTCGTCGTCGTCTCTCTCTGCGTGAACTGAGCTCCCCACCTCCCCTCCGCTGCGCGGTGAAAGCTTTTTGCTTTTGTTTCGCCGTAAAGGCTTCGCGAATCGTGATCCCTCGGCGTGGGACCCGCGGGTGACAATGGCGTATGGGCCACCTGTCAGTGAATGATGGAGGCTTTGGAGAGCAGAGGTGGAGTAAAGTGTGCGGTAAGTCAGGCGAGAACTCGGCGCGGGCGAGAGGAGGGGTGGGCCTGGGTGTCACACACTGGAGTGTGGGACCAAGGAATGATAGGGCCCGCATGTCAGTAGGTGATGGACTTCCGCCGTGAAAAGAAAAGAACAAATGTTTTTCTTTGGAACAGAAAGTACAGAGATGTTTGGTTGGGTAAGAGTAATCAGGTGGGTGGCGACTGGTCTGTGGATGATTGTGCTCTGAGATGATGATAATTAGGAGATGTAGTATAATACTCATATTATATTCACTGTAATGTAATAGTAAACCGGCAGCCTGGCAAGGTTGGCACTGGGCAATGGCTAATGGTAGTCAAATGAGGCCGACGTGCCGCAGCCTAACCCCGGAGCTAGATCGTAGAAGGTGCACGTGCACTTGGATCTCCTTCCTAGGCCGTCCGATCGGAAACGAGCGTCTCAGATGATGCTTTCACTTCACATCATTTCACGCTAACCCTTTCTTTCATGTTGGGGTTGAATCTAGCCTGGATCAAGAACAAGATCTCATCTGAGCGAGCCGTGGGCTAATTTCTGCCACACTTTCTAGGTTGTCAATTGCACTGGTAATCGTTGTGTTTCACCTGATACATCTTTTGCCGTGACGATTGGACGTTTTTAAAGCTAAAACCCGTGCAAAAGCGCCTTGTGTTAGGGAGTAGTCAGGAAATTAAGGAAGCACAGTGTACAAAACACGAACAGTGTACCGAACATGGGGTCAGATCTTCAGATCTTGGCAATTGCAGGTACTTGCGAGGAGGGTCATGTACACTGAACAGTACAGCACTAACAATAATGTACATGTGCCCCCAACCCCAGTTGCAACATGCATATGGTGGACAAAGGTGGTGTATCATGTACTACTGGACTACACTGACAAAAGGAATTTCCTTCTCAATTTCCCATGGCTGTTTCGATCCAGCAAGCTCAGGCTCTGAGCTGACCATACTGTGTATAGTACAGACCAACTGACCAAATTACAATGCCAAAATTACAGATCGAGGAGTCTCATGGATGTTTTCTCCATTGTAAACCATGACTTAATTTACATCTATATTTATTAATGTTCCATTTCGATGTCCATCTATTTTATCAAACAGTTCATCCAAAAGATGCTAGGCGAAAACGAACTATCACGCATTTCTGGGCGTGTGAATATACAGAGTATGGCAGGGGAGAGCCATACAGGCCAATCATGGCAAGATGTGGTCACTTTCGGGCGCACACCGTAGGTTGGTGGCTGCATCTCGGCCGGAGGCGGGAGGGCACCAGCGACGTTCGGTTGGGCGATGGCGACCGGTAGTTGCTGCATCGCCAGGAGCCGGACATGGTGGGGGACTTCCTGGCACTGTGCCGGGATCTGGCTCCTCCTGCACGCTGCAGTCACGCATATAGCAGTGCCGCTGCATCGCCAAGCTTCTGCTCATCATCTCGCCAGGAAATCCGAGAGAGGTGTGCTGCTCTCTCCACAGTTCATCATCTCGTTAGGTGCATGTGATCCTTCGGATGAGGGCAGAGAGAATGGAAGGAAGAGATGTTCATAATTGTTGATTGGCCCAGATGCAGTGTCCTCCATGGCTCCATCTGCAGCTCACAGTTTGGTTCATCTGTTGCAACATAACACATTACGCAGTAATTTTAGAATTAATAGAAACAGAGGAAATAACTAGAGCAGATTTGTATCCCATATGAGTCTGTTGAATTTTTTTGAGTGATGCATTAGCTGTCAAATTTCGAACTGAGCATTATAAGATGGAGAAGATGTTACATGGACCGTCAATAACATAGCGCATCTAAGCTATTCAGCTCACAATTAATTATGCAGTAATCCACGTATTAAAAAAACAAATACTTGCTGATGCAGATGACTGGAATCTTCATCATCAGTTATCAGTGGAACAACTGCTGGCTCCTCATGTCAAACTTCTGGGGAGGATACATGTAACATGCAGTCAAGCCCGTCTGCGCATGCCATGCATTCCCTGATCACCATCCTCCCATCGATAATGCATGGTCCTGCTCTTACAAAACTGTATGTATTGCACGACAATGCAATCAGCCGTATCATTTGACCTTTCAACTACAGGGGTAGAAAATAATACGAGTGTAGCAGTTCTGCGCTGTGGATGGACCTGCATTGTTTCTCAGTGATTAGTGGAACCAAGAAACTATCAGCTACAGCAGGAGGATAAGGTCCTAATTTGTCAGGGGGGACTTTCATATTTGTGCTCAATAGCCACCAAAAGACAGTGAACTTACGTATTCTTCTAATACATAACATGCTGAAAACAATCATACAACCTACTTAATCCATGGCATCATATGATTACTGCTGTGCTTGTTAACTTGTCTTATTATAACAGCACTCCTGTAGTGCTTGCTTCTATCTGTTTCCAGATGTTAAATTGATTGACAAACGATGGATCCTGGATTGTACTTGGGAAGCCTTAGAAATTTGCAGTACTGCAAAACTACAGCCTCAACCATTGAAATTAAAGAAAGTACTTCACCTAACACAGCAATAAACTGCAAGTAGCAACAATAAACTGGACCAAACATAGCATATCAAGGATTTTCTCTTCTTTTCTAAACCGCAGGATCAAACAATGATGCAACTTTGTTTGGAGGTCCACTGAACCTTTACACGTTCTGCTTTATGCTGGGTTTCCATACTGCCCAAGTCACTGCGCGAGTGAGCAAAAGCCCACGAAGAAGAGCTGTCGCAATGCTCTCCCTGCCTCCCAAATGGCCAAATGACCAGGAGTCCAGTTTGGCTGTATGGGCATCCATGAATCTTGCACAGTGAGAGCAGCAGATCACAGTGGAGCAATCACTGCCACATCGCTGGCGTTGTAAAACACAGGCCTAGTCGGAATTTCCCCGAACACCTCGCATGCACGCATGGGGTGCCAGCACCAAATC
Organism: Oryza coarctata; assembly: GCA_030770085.1. Classification (NCBI taxonomy): domain Eukaryota; kingdom Viridiplantae; phylum Streptophyta; class Magnoliopsida; order Poales; family Poaceae; genus Oryza; species Oryza coarctata. The sequence continues at coordinate 17,824,819 of CM061471.1, forward strand.
TCAGCAGTGCAAATCCTACGCCGAGTTTCGGACCATAAACACCCTAGAGAATCCCCTCCCGCAGCAAACTCCCAGTAACTCACATATCGTGACGAACGGCATGACTCACCACGGGATATAGGAAGATCAAGGATGATGCGTTCGGCGAGCTAAGAGAGTGCAAATTAAGAGGAGGGTGGGAGGGGAGGAGCGCGCGTACCTACCAGAGCCTCCGGGGATCCCGCGTGCTTGCTCGAGCTCTGCCTTCACGGCGGACAATCTCTACGAGGACGAAGGATCCGCCTCCGGCGCCGACGACGCAACCCCGCGGCGCGCGCGGCCACCGTCGTCGTGGCCGTCCTCGCGCGCGACATGGTCATGGGCTATTAGGCTAGGCCCATCTATTTAATACAAACAATGGCCCAGGTAAATTCTCAGGCCGGTTTTATGAATCCTGGGCCGTCCATCACCGAACGAACGGGCCGAAGACACCCAAAAATACTCACGCGAGATCCAGACTCGATCGAGAGCCCAAATCGAAGTACAGATTTAGCGGGAAGGCAACTACCGGTTCCCGCGCTCCTCTCCTCCCCACCTCTCCTTTCTCCTCAGCCTCACGCATGGATCCGAACTCTACGTAGGCCTTCCTCCCCCTCTCCCAGTCTCTCTCGTCCATCCAAGAGGGAGGAACAGTTTCATCGTCTGCGAAGCTAGCAGAGGTAGAGATTTTGGGAATCAAGAACACACACGCTGCGTCGATCGGATCGGTGTGTCGAAGATGAACGATGCCGACGTCGGGAAGCAGATCCAGCAGATGGTCAGGTTCATCCTGCAGGAGGCCGAGGAGAAAGCCAGCGAGATCTCGGTCGCTGCAGAGGAGGTAATAACTTGACTAATTCGATCTCTTCGTCTTTTTTGTTCTTCAGAAATGATATCGCCGTGAATTCAGAGTTGGAGATCGTGACAATTGAATGGTGCAGGAGTTCAACATAGAGAAGCTGCAGCTGGTGGAGTCGGAGAAGCGGAGGATCAGGCAGGACTACGAGCGCAAGGAGAAGCAGGTGGACGTTGGCAGGAAGATGTGAGCATGCACACTCAAAAATCTGAATTCTCTCGATCGATAGCAATTGAAACTTGATGATCGAATTGGTACCCCTGATTATCTCTGCGTCTTTATCTGCTTGGATTGATCACTCCCTTGCTTGCGTGCAGCGAGTTCTCGACGCAGCTCAACGCGGCGCGGATCAAGGTGCTGCAGGCGCAGGACGGCGTCGTGAGCGAGATGAAGGAGGACGCCGGCAAGGGGCTCCTCCGCGTCACCAAGGACGCCACAGCCTACAGGAAGGTCCTCAAGGGACTCATCGTGCAGGTAATCACCACCAAATCGCTCATACCCCTCTACATACATCTATCTATCCATGTACATTTTGGTTCAGAAAAAGATTCAGAGATCATGATCAATTTCAGAGCCTGCTCCGGCTGAGGGAGCCGTCGGTGGTGCTGCGGTGCCGAGAGGCGGACCGCGGGCACATCGAGTCGGTGCTCGAGGCGGCGAAGAAGGAGTACGCAGAGAAGGCCAAGGTGAACCTCCCCAAGATCCTCATCGACGGCAAGGTCTACCTCCCGCCGCAGAACACCCGCGACGTGCACGGCCCCTCCTGGTACACATATCTACTACTTAAAGTGGAGTCGTCTGTCTATCCCCTTCCCCCATGTCATGTGCAGCACGCTAAAAAAACAACCCATCCCCAATCCATTCTTGATCGCATGGGCCCATAAAAATAGCGAATAGCTCATAGTCCCCCAACCCGTTGCGAAGCACCGTCACCTTCCTAGCGTAGTAGTGTTGTTAATCATTTCCAAGTGGATATATGACTTATTAGCAGCTGATTTGTGTCCATAATTTTGCAGCTCTGGAGGTGTGGTGCTCGCGTCGCAGGATGGCAAGATCGTCTGCGACAACACGCTGGATGCGAGGATGGATGTCTCTTTCAAGCAAAAGCTTCCTGAGGTATATGTGTGTTATCTCGTCCATCAATGGTAATCCAGGGATTTGATGAGTGTTTCCTTTTCTTCTCTTGCAGATCAGGAAGATGCTCTTCAGCCAGAAAGTGTCACAATAAACTTTTTTTTTTGGTTCTTAAAATTCAGGAATAAACCAGTGACGCGGTTCACAAAAATGTATATCTTGTTCTATTTGGAGCAATATTACTTTTCGTCAATTGAGTACACGTTCGTGCATGCCCTGCATGCAACTAGTAAGACCAAATCTCATTTCGGCGAAGCAAACATCTCTTTGTGTAAAACGCTATTATATATCATACTGGAATCAGGTTAATGCCATGAAAACTCTATGAGCTATCATATAACAGCGATTGCACCAAGAGAACCCTATAAGCGATACATGGCTGGTGTAGAATGTGTACAGTGACTATGAACCGCCCGAGCGTATAAAGGGGGTCGGGTCTATATATATACAGCTCAGGCCAGTGGTCTGTCTAACACCCCCGCAGTCACAACGGGAGGGAAACGGACGCAGAGACTGGACCGAAAACTGGTGAACAAAGGCGTGGACAGACATTTGGTCATTATATCGGTAAACTGATGTGTTGATGGTACATGGAGCACCCGAACCTATCCTAATACAACCTTGTCACAGACAAAATAGATATCGATCTCGATGTGCTTGGTGCGTCGGTGATGGACTGGATTAGCGGTCATGTAGACGGCACTGACATTGTCGCAGTAGATGACGGTCGCGGTGGAGAGGGGTGCACGGAGCTCCTGGAGAAGCTAACGAAGCCAGCAGCACTCGGCGACGGCGTGGTACTCGGCTTCAGCGCTAGATCGGGACACTGTAGTCTGGCGTTTTGAGGACCAAGATACGAGAGTATCACCAAGGTAAACGTAGTAGCCTGACGTAGAGCGTCGAGAGTCGAGGCAGCCTGTTTAGTCCGCGTCGGAGTACGCGGTGAGGGAATCGATGGGACTGGAGCTGAGATGCAGCCCGCTGGAGAGGGTGCCCTTCACGTAGCGTAGGATGCGCTTGAGCAGCGCGAGGTGAGGTTCGCGCGGAACATGCATAAAGAGGCACACTTGCTGAACAACGTACGTGAGGTCGGGTCGGGTTAGTGTGAGATATTGGAGAGTCCCGGTAAGACTCCGATAGTGAGAGGGATCGGCAACGAGGGCACAATCAGCAGTGGAGAGTTTGACTCAAGTGTCGACTGGGGTGGCCGTGGGGTGACAGTCGGCCATGCCCGCACGCTGGAGGAGGTCGATGGCGTACCGACGTTGGGAAAGGAAGTGCCCGTGGATGGAACGGGTTACGGAGATACCAAGGAAATGGTGGAGATGACTAAGATCGGTCATGGCGAACTCAAAGTGGAGTCGGGCCATGATCTGGTCGAGGAGAGATGTCAAAGACGCTGTGAGGACAATGTCATCAACATAGAGAAGTAGATAGGCAGTGGCGAAGCCGATATGGAAAGTGAACAGGGAACTATCGGACGCAGAGGCCACGAAGCCGATGTACTGAAGATAGGCAGCAAAGCGCTGGTACCAGGCACGAGGGGCTTGTTTGAGGCCGTAGAGAGAGCGTTGAAAGAGACAGACGTCGTCGGGACGAGAAGGGTCGACGAAGCCTAGGGGCTGCAGGCAGTAGACTGTTTCCGTCAGGTGGCCGTGAAGAAAGGCGTTCTTCACGTCTAGTTGATGGATCGGCCAGGAGCGAGAGGCAGCCAAGGTGAGGACGATTCGGATGGTGGCGGGTTTGACAACGAGACTGAAGGTCTTGTCGTAGTCGACACCGAGTCGTTGGGAAAAACCCCGGATTACCCAGCGAGCCTTGTGACAGGCAAGCGAGCCATCGGCGTGGAATTTGTGTTTAAAAATCCACTTACCGGTCACAATGTTGGCACCGGGAGGTCGGGGAACGAGGCTAGCCTGATTCCAGGAGGAAACCGACTGGGTGGTTGGGGTCGGTAGCATCGGCTGAGGCGACAGAACGGGAGCCGATGCCAGGTGAGCCTGAGGATGGGCGCCGAGAACTCCGGGTTGCCAGCTGATGGGGCTGCGTGGCTAGGGCTGGAGCGCCTAGGGGTTGTAGCAGAGCCACGGACCCGTGGGACCAGCAGGGTAGGTAGGGACCGAGGTAGGTCGTGGTGACGTCGGACCCTGCCAGGTCCTGCCTTTGCCTTTGCCCTTGCCTTTCCCGGTGCGGGGTGTGTTGCTGTGGCTGGAGCCATGGCCACCAGGACTGCGGGAGGAAGGGACAGCGCAAGAAGCTCAGCAACCATTATTAGTTGTGGCAAGAAGAGCGGTGTGGGCCACTGTCTTCTCATCGTTGGCCAGACGGAGTTCTTTAAGAACTAGCATGTCATGAGCTCGGGCGAATGATGGAAGAGGTGTGGTGTTGGCGATGTCATCGGCGGTGTTGGAGAAGCGGAGATTGAGGCTTCGCAGAAGGGCGAGGACGAGTTGAGAGTCGGCCACGGGGTGACCGACGTCCCGGAGAGCAACAGCCTTGATTTTGAGGTGCTGACAGTACGAGGAGACAGAGGAGTCGCCTTGTACCATAAAGTGGAACTCGTTGAGGAGGAAGATGGCGCGAGGCTGCTTGTTGGCCAGGAAGATCCGCTCGATGGCCACCCAGAGGTCCCAGGTAGTGGGGTCGGTATCGTCCATGGTGAGATCGAGGACAGAGTCATCGACCGAGCCGAGCAGCCAGCTGCACACGCAGCACTCGGTGATGTCCCACTGAGGATCATCGGGGCGAGGTGGAGCGGAGCCATCAATATGGGACCGGAGGCCGAATTTTCCACAGAGAGATTTGAAGAAGAAAACCAACTTGGAATAATTGGCGTTAAGGTCAAGAGAGATAGGAACGTGAGATTTCACGTTCACAGCAGCGTAGGGAGGGGAGAAGATCAGCAAGGTGGTGCCCGAGGTGTGGTCTGAGGCACCAAGGGCCGGAGCAGATTCGGCGACTGAGAGAGTGCCGGAGCTGAGAGCGAACTCGATGGCCATGACGGGAGAACGGGAGCAAAGAGCCGATGGGAGAAAGAAGCCGATGGAGGGAGAAGCCGATGAGAGGACGGATCGGTCGATCAAGGATGTGAGAAGCCGATGGGAAGTGGGCCGGCCAGTCGATGAGGAGTGGTTGGCTGATGGGGAGTAGGCAGCGGAGTAGGTGAGGATAGAGTGGGTGGATCAGAGAGTGGTTGGGTCACGGACGTGTGAGGATTCACGTCCGTGAAGAGAAGATTCACGTCCGTGGACTCGTGGAGGCCAAGGAGTGGGGCAGACGAGAAAAAGGCAGGGAGTGACTGGACGCGAAGAGAATATGTTTGCGTCCGGGAGGCAGGGATTCGTGTTCGTGGACACGTTGGACTAGCTCGGACGTGAGGGGAGAAGGTTCGCGTCCGAGAGCCGTTGAGCGTGTCAGAAAGGGCGAGAACCGAGGGAGGTTTTCAGCCGATGGAGACGACGAGCGCGAAGGTGCGCCAGCGTCAAAGAAGGAGAGATGCACGAAACAAGAGGAAGAGCGGAGACGGGTGCGAGGCGATACGAGAAGACGGATCGAGACCGTCGCCTGGTCGCGCGGAGGTGGAACGGAGGAAAGAAGGTGACTATGAGAGAGACGGGGAGAAGAAGAAATGGAGGCGAGAGAACGAGGAGAGTACCGAAAAGAGAGTCGACGATGGAAAGAAGACGTCGACGAGGAGGAGGAAAGGGTCGGCTCGCCAGAGGGAGAAGCTAGCGCGCTGGAATGTCTAAACTCGCTCTGATACCATATAGAATGTGTACAGTGACTATGAACCCCTCGAGCGTATAAAAGGGGTTGGGTGCGCAGGCTAATGGTCTGTCTAACAGCTGACAGCTACAGTTTTGATGTCTCTATTTACAAATCATAGCATAATTTGATAGAAATAAGTTACGAACTCTTACAAGAAAAGGAAAAAAAACTAAACTAAAACCCCACCAAAAAGCTCCTAGGCGATGCATCAGGGATGGATGGAACCAAGCAAACCTCTCCATAGCCCTTTCCTCGTACTACGTAGCTATTCCCCTCTTGTTTCTCTTCAATTGATCTCTGTCAGACCAACACACACGACATTAGCAAGAACCACTGCCCACTGGCACATCGCTGGCTGCTCCAGTTAAAATGTTTAAATGACCATGGTAAGCTGGCAATGATACGTTTTGTGCCAATTCTGATAAAAGTAGCACTTACAGATAGCAAATAAAAAGTACTACGTTCATATGAAAACCGTCCAAAAAGTCTTTAACAAGCCAACAGGTCAAGGTAGAACAAAGACAGAAAAGACACATAAGTGCAAACATGATCCAAAATTCAGAATATTTTAACAACATAGACTATGGAATATAATAAAAAATGACAGGGACTTGAACACTTTTGACTAAGATGGAATGGGTACATATGACAACAGCATAATCATGCAATAAGCAACAAGGGCCTTGAACACGACGGTTCTGCATTCTGTGCTTACCCCCAGTTCTGAACAAAGAGCAATTGTGTCTGAATTTTCCCTGCTCTGTTCTTTGGAGAGGACAGAGGAAATGCCAGGATTTACACTCGAATCAGAAAATAGCCTGCATTTCATTCCATCAAAACTAGCCTATATTCCTCTTTTAAGAAAGCCTATATTACTCGCGTAAGCAGAAAGGGAACAATTCCTGAAAAAATGCTTCCCCCATGAATCTGCCACTCAGAGAAAAATTGAAATGATACAAGGGGAGCATTTATCTGATACATACTGATAACAGCAAAAATCTGCGCTTGATAATTGAAAAGCTGCAGTATTAACCAAAAGCATTTAAGAAACTGACAGTATGAAGCTGTGAAATTGGGGGCCATCGCCAAACCCTAGAAACGAAATCCAGTTCCCATCCGCCCCTAAAACCCTGGAAATGAAATCGGTGGTCATCACCATCCACCTCCAGCGGCTTCCACATATCACAAACCGATTCGCCAATTTGCCTCTACCAACTATCCCAATCACACCAAAAATCAAACATCCGATCGTGCAAAAGAGCCACAAACACAAGGGGGAAACAGAACCAAACGACAAACTGCGAGACCTTGCAGCGATTCCGCCTCCAGCGGAGGCTTCCACCGAGCGATTCTTCCTCCCCTAGATCGACTCGCTATCCGCCTCCTCTCTCGCTCCTTCTCCCTCTCCCTCTCATCAGTCTCTCACTCTCTCTTAGTCTCGCAGCCTCAGACTCAGTTGGAAAATGGAAATCGCAAGAAGTTTAAGAAGAAATAGACAAAAGAGAAATATATTAATGGGCCGGGTAAAAGCTCCAAGAAAAGGCCCATTAATCGAATCAGCACACCTCCTCGCCTCTGCTCCTATTTAAAAACACTCATCCTCCTGCTCGCTAGCCCTCAGCCAAGAACTCCAAGAATAAGAAGACCTAAGAAAAAAAAGAAACATCAGAGAGCAGCGACTTTGAGACGACATCAAGAACATCGGAGAGCATCAATCAGAGGGAGTAGAGAAGCGATCGGAAGAAGCCTCGGCAACCAGAGAGCAGGACGAATCAATCACAAGCAGACAAGAGAAAGAGAAAAGAATCAATCTGTAGCAGAGAAGAAATCAACGCAAGAACGCAACAACAGGGCTAGCAGACGCCAAGAAGCAGAGGAGCAAGCGCGAGGGGAGAAGCTGCAGGTTCCGATGGAGCAACCCATCTACCTCCAGAGGTTGGTGCAGGTGGACTGGAGAATGACATGCAGGCGAAACAGGTTCTGCTTCTACTGTTGGTCCTCCTTCTAAGACCACTGCTACCAAGGGCATTGGGATCATCACCATCCAGAAGAGGGTCGGCCCCGTGTCGCCACGGTCGGTTCGAAAGATTTCTTCTTCTTTCTCCTTTGTTTTCCGATCGAGCTGAGGTCGGCCTCTTGTGTCTCATGACTTGTTTTCTTCTCGCTAGAAGGTTGAGTTGCTCAGTGAAAACCCCGCCGTGCTCGTCAGGTACCCCGTGGGCACTGGAAACGATTGGAAGCGTATATATAGATTGAAAGGCGACGAACAAACTAAATGGATCCTGTTGAAACCCTGGGAGCCACCAATGTACGGGCGGAAGAAGGATTTTTCGAGCTGCGTGGACTGCCACCAACGAATGCAGAAGCCAACGAACGCGCTGTACTGCTGTACAATGTGCAAGGTAAGTTCTTGTCATACTGCAAGTTGTCCTTGGAAGTTAGAATCATGCGTGGCTACAATTTCTTCTGGTGTAGCTGGTCTTGGCCATCTTGGTTTGTGGATGTGTTCTTGTCGTCTTGATCGCGCGCAGGTTCTTAGACAGAAGCATGTGCAAAACCGGTATGAAAAGTTGGGTCAATCAGATGGAAAAAAGTTTGTATTTTGGTCATCTAGCAATAAAAGAGGCTCCATTTTCCTTTTAGATGACTGAAAATATAATATATCCTGCTATGCTCATGCACAAATTAATTTAATAGTATATTAGTATTTTGGTCAATATGTCACTACCGCTGTTTATCTTGTATATTAGTATTTTGCTATTTGCTCATGCACAAATTAATTTAATAGTGGAAACCTCTGTGCTTCGTTGTTAACTGCTCATGCCAAACTGAATTCATTAACAATTGCAATCCATAAGTGCTAGCATAACCAGGTCCAAGAGGGCCAAGGAAGGGACATGGTTGAGGCACTTGCAGCAGGAAATTACAGTACCCAGGCTCTACTTGCTCATGCACAAATTAATTTTTCTAGATGATGAACATCTTAGTGTACTTGTAAAAGTTATTTGACAAAGGGAGAAGAGAGGAAGAAACTAATTGGTGTGGCACGAGCAACTTCAGACCATGTCTTTAATGATACAATCTGGGATTTTCTCGTTGACCCGTCATATCAGGTGAATTGGAACTGTTTGGATTCCCTATTTCGATTTGTTATATTAAAGCTTACTTACAATGGCTTGCACATGGAACTGTTTTAGGGTCAAGGTGTTGGTAAAGTGCTAATGGAGAAAGTAATCCGCACATTGCTCCAGAGAGACATCAGCAATATTACATTGTTTGCAGATAACAAAGGTAAATAAATTTGGGTTCATTCTTTTTTTTGTTGCAAAAGCAATTCAATTTTTTTTTGCAATTCAATTTTACTAGCCATGCGTAAGTAGCATAACTAGCTCTATTTTTATTCATCCTATGTACCTTTGGTTTGTTCTCAAGTGAACTCATCTTTGTGAGGCGTACAAAAACAGGCAAATATCTTGAACCCTCGAGTAGTGCAACATCTACGTAATGGCTTTCACTGGCTTCTGACAGTGCCGCATGACCTCCTACTCTTGTGGATGAAAATGTAATTGAAAAACCATAAAAGATAAACTTGTGGAATTTTTGTTCAATGTTAAAAACTGCTATCTCTGTACCAACTTATCCTTATAAGCTATAAGGCCATCACATCTTTATCCAAATATGAGTGATTGAATTGATATGTGCCAGTTTTGAGGGAGGGAGGGATAGGTGAACTAACCTAAAATTTTACATTAGGTGAACTGGTAGCCTACTTTCCTTTCATTTCCCATTTATTTCTATAGCACCTTTCCTAAGCAAAATGTTGAATGTTTATTACCATATATTTTCTTACTGTGGCGCGGAGGAATCCCTGTGGCCTCCCTGTAGCCAGGAAAATGGCCATTCTGCTCATGTGACCATAACATGCAGCATATTAATGTCATTTCTGGACTAACAAGTATGCCAGCTTTCTGGTCCTGTGGTCTTCTTAACTGCAGTTGTAGCTTTGTACAAGAACTTGGGATTCGAAGCCGACCCTCAAGGCATCAAGGGGATGTTCTAGTACCCCAGATTTTAGTGCCAGCGGCCTGGCACCCTCTAGTTCTTCATCAGTAATGTCTCGTTGACGCCAAACTGGCCGTATCAGTAACAGTCACACCCCCAAACTGGTCGTATCGTCAGTCCTCACTGCCCAGGGGCCACGGTTTTCTCCAGTTCAGTCAGTCTCAGCTGTGTAACACTGACTGAATGGTGGTGACATCTGCAATATCTGGTTGCCTGCACCACGAGCCATATAAATTCAGAGGAATTTTTCAGCCAACCTCGTACGGAATCAGCCTGTGCTTATTACTGTCACTAGCAGAGCTGCAAGATCCCTGAAAACGCGCCTGCCATCGGCGACGCAGCGATGCGCATTGATGAACGCGTACACAACGGAGAGGTAATGTCCACAACCTCCATAGAATTTCTACTGCAGTGTGCGCGCGTGCGTGTGCTGCGTTCTTGTGTAGACTTTCTACAGTAAAAATGCGCGTGCGTGACCGTGGGCAAAGCACGTCGCTGTTGCCGTTTTTTTTTTTTTTTGGGGGGGGGGGGGGTCGGAAGACGAATGCGTGCGTGCGAGCGAAATGGTCGCGCCACGGTGACGTCAGCATCAGCCGACAACACGGCCAGCGACGAGTCGACGAAGACGCGCGTCGATCTAGGATTGCTCCAGAACAGAAGCTTCACGTCAACAACGGTCAGGAAACGAACACGTCGATCGGGCTTAATCTGTTTTTCTTCATTTGAGTTACTGTGGCTGCCGTTGACGCCATCCATCCGTGGAGAACGCTGCTGTTGTATATCCATCGTTGGCTCGTATAGAATATTCCAATATATTAGCGTCAACGACAAGCTTGCAGCTGCAAGCTGCTGATAAGTGACAGCTGTGGTCAACGCGTGCGCTCTCCATAAATTTCTGAAGCGGCAGACGGAGCAGGTAACGTAATTTGTACGTCCTAAAATAATTTCACTTTTTTATTATTTTATTTGTCTTTAAATAATTTTATTTTTTAGACGATCATTATATTAGATTTTGTGAAAATAGAAAATAATTATGTTAGGACTAGATAAAGCATATGATAATTACATTGAAATTTGATAAAAATAAATAATATTTTATTATTTTTGTCTTTGTATTGATACGTGTAGGTGGATAAAAAATTTATTTATTTTGGGATGAGCTAGTAGCCAATAACTTATTGTGCCGTGGCTATCCACCCATGAAAGCCATGATCTATTTGGGGTTGATAATGATTTCGTCCTTGCTTGGATGTAAACAATTCAATAGTTACAAGGTTGTCATCCATGCACATCTCCAAAGCTCGTCACCCATGGACATCTCCGCGCCTAGTTTGGAAATTGGAACAGAGGAATTGTACGACACACGTGTACGTACTCGGTACTCCCAAGAGTTTTGACAAAGAAGCTGTGTACCAATACCAAGTGTCACTCGTGCATATGTCCACGTTTACTTTGAAATGAATGAATTTTACACGGTAAAAGTTCGTACTCCAAGGTTACAATACGAATATTTCATATTGCTCGTGAAAATTATATAAATTTCCCTTTATATTTGTCTCTCCAAGCCTTCTGTCCTGCTTTTTCGCGGTCGTGTTGCCTCACTATCAATCTGTCACGTACTCCGTCCCGTTATCTAGGTTCACTGCCAGAAATCGATATATTTTGTACGGAGATTGCATGCTAGTTCTTCAGTGCATTGGTAATCGAAAAGTGTCTAGATTTACTCACCATGATGCGATCTGCCTCCCCAAAATCTAAGGTTGTTACTTGTTCGGTCGAGATCAAATGATAGCTACAACAGCTGCAAAGCAAAAATCTCATATTTAAATCTGACCAAAGCTAACAAGCAAAAAACTATAGATATGCACTGACATGAGGCAATAATCAACTAGACATTTATGGCGTAAGAATATGCACTTCCTTTGATTATATTGGATTTTTCTGCATGGAAAAGATCTCTTTCTTTTGTGGCCTGTTCATTTAGATTATTGGTCAGATTTTTAAATAGACTATTTACGTTATGTTTTAAAAAATATGTGTTTTTCTTATTTCATTATATTAATTAGACTACTTATTCTAAACTATTTTAAGTTGTTTTTTAAAAATGTTTAATTTATCAATATGATCGAGTAGATAAAATATGTGGTGCTTCCTCCAATACTTTATACTTGTCATAAGTAGTATTTATATTTAAATTTTGATTATTTGATTTTTTTGCAATTTTTTTAAAATAATTAAATAGTTATCATCTTTATTACATTCGTTTATCATTGTAATGGTTAATGGTGATAATTATGTAGGAACAGAGGTAGTAATAACCCATACAATCATCTAAATTAAACTTAACGAGAAAGTGCTCATCGATCAAGTGGGGCCATATGAGCCCATGATGAAATTAATAAGGCGGCAGTGGCGAGAGTACGATGGAGTGCAAGACCCCACAGGATGAACAGGTCGCAGACAGGTCGATCGATCTCTAAGTCAATTAGCTGTGTAGAAAATTACCTCAAGTCAAGTTCAGCGCATGGGGTTTAGATATGATCATAGCTCTTAGTCCTTGCAATTATGAGAGCATCTGATACATTAGCCGTAATATCAAATACACAAACAAAGCCTACCAGACAAAAGTTAAATCAACAAAAATCAAATTATTAAACTTTAAAAGGATTAAAACACATCCCAGCCTCAGAAACCAAGAACCCATTTTTAATGGTCTAACGTGACCTAAATGGGCGGTCTAAGATCGTCAGACAAAAATAGCCTAACACTTCTGCACAAACACGTTTTCTCTAAAATTTGGTCAAGCTCAAATCTTATTAGAATAAACTAGATAAATTAATAAACAATTCCATTAGACGGATTTGTAAATATTAGCTGTCTCTAAAATTTTAGCAAATTTTAGTAAAATATAAAACTTGGGTGAATTTGAATATTAACGAAATTCTCCAGAATTGATCTACAAAGTATTATTAAGATTTTGGATTGATTAACTTGGACAAAATTGTAGCAAAATAAAGAATCACAAGTTAATAAAAAAACAAATATAAATATAAAACTTAAAAAACAAAAAAGAGATCATCGACGTAATGATAATTGAATATGATATTTATTGACTAATTAATATTCACAGGATGCAGTCACAATGCTAGTTCTCACGAAATCCTAATGCAAAGAGCACTAAACTCTTCAATCTTCCAATTCTTGACTTACTCTCATCTTTCTTACAAATCCAACAAATCTTAATCATTTAGAAAACCTCTCAAATTAGAAATACAACTTATCTATTTATAAATTCAAACTTCTATAACATTCCAAATTTAATCTTTTTCCATAACCATATATATCCACATGTCAGCATATAAAAACTTTATTTTCACGTTTTCTAAGCTAAGCATCTCATATATATCAACAAAATATAATTGAGTATAAGTCTCACACAACTTAACTCACTAGCATAAACATAGTTTATAATATGCATATAAAACATAATTCATAATCATTAAGTATCAAACTTAAAACTTAAATTTACTCATAAACCGATTCCTTTCTGAAGTGCGCTGGTCTGACCATCAGGCTGTTCAATCTTACCGCTTTATAACCTCCGGTCATATCACGGCTATCACTCCTATCACTCTGTTCCTACGGCTAACTGGCCAACCTCTCTTTGGTATAACCAACCTCACCACGCCAGTCTGATTATCCATGTTTAACATGATACTTCACCACTTTCAACACCATTTCATGAACTAACATTCTTTGCCAATATTTGAATACTTTTGCTAATTGTTCATTATAAAGACTAAATTATCATCATGATTTCATATTAGCCACAGTTGCACGTGGATTAGTGTGATGTGATATGACTGTGATGCTGATATGAAAGGGGCAGTTACTGTTAAATTCTTGGAGACGGACCTGTCCGATGACCAGGTCAGGCAGAAGGTCGCGAGTCTCGAACATGAATTATGATATTTTTTCAAAAAAAATGTACATATGCCAAATCTTCTCATTAAAAAGTGAATATGTATTAGGACAAATACGAACAACAAACCGATGGAGCATGACATTGCGTCTATCTGATACCACCGCACCGATTTATATTTAGTATACTACCCTTGTTCACTTTCGAATTTACAAAGAATTTGAGAGAGGATGGCATGTAATAGTTTTTCTATTTTAATACCATTTTATAAATATGTTTGTACTTGTTTTAAATTTTGACCTGGCAATGGGGATTTGTTTTTAAAAATTCATTAAAAGTTTCATAGCATACACCATTGGCATAAAACACCATTGTAGTGATTTGGAGGGACAAGCGTGGAACATGAATTTGCATGGTGTTGTAAATAAGTGCAATAAATTACAAAATGCTTATTCCAGTGCAATATTTTTTGCTCAGTCCAAACAAATCAGGGCTAGAATACTTCACACAAGTAAATTAGTTTATGCTACTAGGATGGCATGTTGATTTCTAAGCGAGTATAATGCATACAAACATTACTTCGTACACACACAATAAGTTCATGCACAATAATTTATTTAATAAAAAAATCAAACTTACTTAAATAATGTGATTTTTTAAAAAATATAATAATTAATTAATTAATTTATACATCGAATAATTATTATAAAATTATCCGGTTATTGAAAAAAAAAACTTATACAGAAGAACATTGGGCATATTGACGAATTTTCTGCTCCCCTTTCACACCGCCGGTATAAAGCGCGGGTCCCGACGACTGGGACTCCCGTTTGCACGGCCCCACTCACACTCCCATTCCTCGCAGTATAGTAATCCCTCGCCTCTCCGTCTCCACCCTTCTCCACTTCAGCTCGCGCTGGCGGCGGCTACTACTAGTGGCACGACGCAGCTCAGGCGATCCACCTCGCGGAGTGGATAGGATCGTGGGGGAAAGCCGCTTCTCGGTCGCGGCGGTGAGGTAAGCAAGAGGGGATAGGATCGGAGGACGAAGGAGCAATCTCGGGCTTGATTTCCCTCCTCGTTCTTCTCCCCCGCGACCACCCTCCTTCGAGCTTGGGGGAGCTTTGGGGTGTTCTTCTTCGCAACAAGGCGCAGTATATATTTCCCCGATTGATTTTGGGGGAGCATCTGCCTGCGTACTGATGTATTTTTGTGTGGGTTTCTGTGGATTTTTCGGTGGTTCGGATAGATTTTTCTCCGCCACATTACGCAGCAATTTTCTGGGGTCTTGGTGTTCCTTCCTCTTTTAGTCGGCAGGTCCCATCTCGAGTTTCAGCCTGATTTGATGGGCTTTTGGGCATTTCACTTACCTCCTCGCTAATTTTGCACTATTGAGTTAGTACCACAAAAGTAGCTGCTGCATGCACCTGCAAGTTTAGTTGGCACGTCGTGGTTGCGAATTAGGATGGTGTTATTGTCAGTTTCGTTGGCCTGATGTTGCTGTGGTGTGGATGCTGAGTGGCAGATGTGTAAGTCTTGTTTCTTTGTCTCTAGACTGATTTGATCGCACCGCGCCACCGAGCCATTGCTTGAGCACAGAAGCGATAAGCTAGGCAGGTTGTTAGAGGTAGAGTAAGTACGATTGCACGACACAAATGGGGGGACTTTCTTTTCTGAAAACTTGCATATTCTCAAATTTGGCTATCTGTTTCATTTTTCATCGATCCCACTATCATTAAACAATTATTCATAGAAAACTTGAGTGATTTGTTCTCAGATATTGGGGAATTTTCTGTACCCATGTACCAAACGGGGCCTGCATATGCAAACATCCAACCTTGTACTTCAAAAAGAAAAAAAAAGATAACTGGCATCATAAACAATGATGGTATTCATAAACTCATTTTTTTTCCTGGTTAGGATACTGAAATTTTGGAATTTTGCTGTATGATTAGTTTCTGCTGATTATCTGAAAGACATGGCCAATTTCGGAGGTGTACTCTGTGCAGTTACCCTTGTGGTGCTGCTCCCCTTCTTAGAGGTTGCACATGGAAAATCTACTGATCCTTCAGAAGGTAATCTTTGCAAGCATATTCTTCATGCTGAGCCAAACCTGGGCTGGGTCATATTAAGCTGACTTTGAACTAACACGTTCTCCTGATCACATATTCCTCATTATATGTTGAGCTTGGTACTGGGCCTGAGTGCCTGATATGGGATTGGCTTAGGTTTAGACTAGGCCTTCGGGTAGGACACGCTTGATTGAACCGTTTTAAACTGGCTTGAACCAGTATGTTCTCTCATGATATCTCTATAATTACTTCAACTTTTAGTTTTTTATTTGCACAATATTCCGTTCATTTCTAGAGGGGGGTTTCTATGTTCTCCCACTATTGATTTCTGTAATGCATGCACGCCTTGGAAATCTGAACAGTGGGACTAATTCGTTTATTCCCTTCAAAAACAACAAAGCAGAAATTATTCTTCATGGATTACAAACATATCGGAACTCTGGTCTAATGAAAACATACAAGAATTCTATTTTATGCCTGCTGTGATGCATGAGTCCATTTCTAGTAACTGAAGTAGGTATTTTTCGACAACATTGAGCCAAACATGGTATTTGTGGTTATACAATTTTGCTACTTTTTTAGTAACTTAGAAAAATGCCCATGCTTTGCTATGGGTAAAATAAAGTATCAAGGGGTGGTATTTTTTATCAAATATGTTAGTATCACTTGTTTGCTTATTTAAATATATGATATTCCCTTGTTTGAATTAAATATTGGGCTATTCCATAATATCAGAAAATATCAAAAGACAATTTGTAAAAACTACAAAAGCAGTAGTGGGGTGGCAGATTCACTGCCACCATCACTAGAACCTTTTAAAAGAGTATAGATGCAGATCATACCTACCAGTTGGTATGTCTGTCTACCGGAGAATGGTATTATAGACAACTCTTATTTGAAAAATGCAATAAAGAGTTGCAAACATGTTTGCTAACATCGTAAATGAAATAATTCTCATAGGATTCATAAAAACCCAAAGTTTTAGCCTTGAATACGAGTGCATAGAAAACATTTATTTTTGTGCCTGAATCTTAATATGTGGCTTCCGTGGGTTTTATTTTTAACCTATCATAACTTGTTTGGAACTAAAAGGCTTGATGATGATAGGATTCGTAAAAAATGTTTGTTATCTCTTGTGCTAGATAACCACTTCTATCAACAGAAATATGATATGTTTAATGCCAACAATATTTTATTCATATATTATATTGAGTTTCATTGGTTAAAAGTTCTAAAATATTTGCTGCAAAATATATGTTTTTCCCAATATGCAGTCAGTGCACTCATGGCTATCAAGGGAAGCTTAGTTGATCCTATGAACAACCTCAAGAATTGGAATAGGAGAGATCCATGCACATCAAATTGGACAGGGGTCTTCTGCCACGATGTGAATGATGCATATCTTCATGTAACAGAATTGTATGACCTACTTCTACCTAATCTATTTGCCATATCCTCACTTTCAGTTTGGTTGTCATATTTCTGTAATAGGAACTACGAATGCTAGTGGTCATAGAAAACAGTTCTATAGTTAATGCAGATGACTATGTTTTCCAATGGCTTATTAGGAAATACAAATTTCTGATGCATGAGTAATTGTATAATCTATTAAAGAAATAAATTGTTGATGTCTTACAAGTGTCTTATTGCCATACTAAACATTTTATGCATGCTGAAATAAAGTGCTATATTTACTCTTTTTTCTTGAATGGTGACATGGTGCTACATTTACCCGTAATCATGCATCTCTTTTGATATTGATAATATGTCCCACCATGTTACTGTGGGGAACCTCAGTCCTGTAGGAGGCCTTTTTTTTTTCTAGTTCCTAAGCATTGTTGGAGCAGCTTTTTGAAGCTTTTGTTTGCTTGAAAAATAACATAATATTTCTCTCTTTATCATGTTACAATAAAGAATATGATAAGGGCACACTGTTCCTGTCAATTTCAATCTGTTGCTGATTATATTATTTTGCTCCATGTAGACTACTGTTTAGGAGGAACCTCTCTGGAAATTTGGTACCAGAGATCAGTCTTTTATCTCAGCTGGAAATATTGTAAGTACTCTGATGGCTGAAGATTTTAATTTTCGTAAGTTCTGCATTTCTTAAGTATTAATCCTTACTACTAGCTTCACATCACTATATTTTCTATAAAATAAATTAATGGTGCCTTCCTGGATAACAGATTAGTCTTCATTCTTTTACTTGCTGGAAAATTACTAAAGAAAATACTAATTGATTAGTATATGGTTGAATTTTTTCATCAATCTGTTATACCATATATTAACTCGTTACTGTTTATCTTGAAGGGATTTTATGTGGAACAATTTAACAGGTAACATCCCAAAAGAGATAGGCAATATCACTACACTCAAACTTATGTACGTATCTCTTTCTATTAATTCTACTACCCCTCTTCAACACATAAAACAATGGCAACCAAACACCTTACTTGTTTTTTCATACTTTCCGTAGATTATTAAATGGCAACCAGCTCTCTGGTCTTTTACCAGATGAGATTGGCAACCTTCAAAACTTAACAAGGTTACAGGTTGACCAAAACCTGCTATCTGGTGCAATACCTAAATCATTTGCCAACTTAAGAAGTGTGAAACATCTGTAAGGATTGTTCCTTTCCATTTTGTTCATGCTTTGCTCTTCAATGTGAGTTTAGTGCTAGACTCAATTGCCTCTTTCATTTCAGTCACATGAACAATAATTCGTTAAGTGGGCAAATCCCGTCCGAATTGTCCAGACTGAATACACTTTTGCACCTGTAAGTGGAAGCCTACCTGTTACATTTTATTATGCGTTCTATATCAGGTAAGATGAAATTAATCTTATTATATACTGTAACTAAAACTTTGCAGCCTTGTTGATAACAACAATTTGTCTGGGACTCTTCCTCCAGAACTGGCTGTGGCAAAAAACTTGAAAATACTGTATGTACCCATTGTCAACTGTCAAACTCAATTGAAAATCACTGCCTATAATAACATACACCTGCTTCTTATATTTGTATTTTTTTTCTCTGTTTCTAGTCAGGCTGACAATAATAACTTCAGCGGGAGTTCCATCCCTACTCTGTATTACAACATGTCCGGACTATTTAAATTGTGAGCATTATATGTTATCTCTATCATATAAGTTTAAGTATTGTTCATATAATGATTTAGTTTCTAATGTCAATTACCATGTGCTGCTATGTAATTTTCATATTGCTTATGCTCATGCTAAAATGCAAAGGCTGAGGATAATATTTCTTGTCACATCAGGAGTCTTCGAAACTGCAGTTTACAGGGTGCTATTCCCGATCTGAGTGCCATACCTCAACTTGACTATTTGTGAGTACAGTAATCATGCTGAAAGTACATGTCAATGTATCTTGACATCATTGTCACTGATTGCTACTTCAAATATGGCACTTCATGCTCCCTATTTCTGACAGTTGTTATGTGGTTAAATTAGTAATTTCTTTTAACAAAGAAGTTTAAAATGATTTTTTTAAAAGATATGGGAATGACTTACATCTCTGCCCTCCGTTGTTAGGCACAACCAATAAGGTTTTTTGAAGAAGTTTAGAGTTATAGTTTTCTGCCAAAAAGAAAAGAGTTCCCTTAACAATGTGCGACCATTTCTCTAGAACATGAGCTCATGAGATAAATCTATAGATGTCTAAACTAATCCTCACATGCATCTTCAGGGATCTTAGCTGGAACCAGCTGACAGAATCTATCCCAACAAATAAGCTTGCTTCAAATATCACTACAATGTATGCCGCTTTTATAATTTTTATTTCACTTCTTTAATCTTTGAGCTGATTTCTAGTTTTCTGGCAGTGATTTGTCGCATAACATGCTTAATGGAACTATTCCATCGAACTTCTCAAGGCTTCCTTATCTTCAGTTATTGTAAGTTGTAACATTTAGCCTTGCTATATCTTGCTCCAGACGGCTTCATGTTCGATCAGAATTTGATTTTGCGTCTGCTTCTTCTTATTCCAAATATAAATCACAGACCTCCTGTGTATTGTTCTATCTCAAATAAAAACAAGAACGTATTTTAGAATTTTATTTTTTAGGGTAAAGGCAGTAGCTCTACTAGTTTTACTTAGATGAAGGGGGAAAAGCAAGGAATAAGTACATAAGAGTGACTAAGGAGGGGGTGGGGACCAATTAACGAGTAGGCAGATCACCAAATAGGGTAGCAAATTTAAAGAGGCACTCGCATGTGATCAATCTGGTGGTTTGGGGGAATTTTGATTTGGAAATTTTCTTATGTTCCTTCCTTCTCATGCATTTTACATCATTTCTTATTAGATACAGACTTGAGGTTATATCAGTTCTTGCTGGTGCATATTTTGATCTACTCATTATTGCTTACAATTTCCACTCGTTTTGACATAACACAAATTGCACCCTGTATGAACTTATTTTCTTACACATTTAAAAACATGTCAATGTTGCAATTTTTCAGGTCAGTTAAAAATAATCTTTTAGATGGTTCTGTTCCCTCGGCAATTTGGAATGGCGTCAAACTTACAGGAAACAGAAGCCTTGTACTGTACGATTCTTTTTGGAACAGTATTTCTTTCATCTAGTTCTAAGTTCTAACAATAATATATATTTGACATAGTTGTTAGTTGTGCAGGGACTTCCAAAATAATTCCCTCAAGATGTTTCCAGCTGAAATTAACCCTCCTCCGCCAAATGTTACTGTCTTGTATGTTCCTACGTATATGCAATGCACTATCAATCTACATTCCTGCATAAAAGTTCTTTCTTGTGAATGGATATGTAACTGTGAGCACGCAAGTTTCACAGCTAATTTCCATTTTGATAATTAACACAATTTCATTTTTTTAGAGCAAGCTTGTACTGCTTATATAACAGTTTTCATGCTACACTATTCTTATTTGAGAATGGATATCATAACCAAAAATAGTTTTCTCATCATCATATTGAGTGAAAATCTGGACTATAGCTGAATATTGCCTACGTAAAATACTCAGTTTTTATAGTCATCACAACCAATGTTTTTTGTGCAGGTTATATGGAAATCCTGTATGTGAGAATTCTAGTGGAACTCTAATAACCAACCTTTGTCAACTCCAGTCAGTAAACCTGGAAAAGTCTAAACAGGAACCAAGAACTACCATAGGTTGCGGCACTTGCCCAACAGATAAAAATTATGAGTACAATCCTTCATTGTTGGACCAGTGTTTTTGTGTTGTGCCTCTTGGTGTTGGACTTCGATTGAAGAGTCCAGGAATCAAAGACTTTCATCCATATGAAGATGCTTTCAAGATTGACCTGACTTCTTTGTTGCAGTTGTTTCCTTACCAGCTATATATTGAGAACTACATATGGGAGGTTGGTCCAAGGCTCAATATGCATCTAAAGTTATTTCCAAGCAATACAAGCATGTTCAATATTTCTGAGGTTGTCCGACTCAGACATGTACTTGCTGGATGGGAAATTACACTTTTGGATGTATTTGGTCCATATGAGCTTCTCAATTTCATGCTTGGATCCTATGAAGATGGTATGTATACTTGAAGCTAAAGTATATAAAAATATTTTTTTGATGAAATTCCTCATTTTAAGTTATTGATAAGTCTAAAATGAAATTTTGTTCTAAACATTTTTTTAAAATGTGATGGATCATTTAAGCAAAAATTTATCCCCTCTCGGGAGTGCATAATGACTAACTATTGATGAAACACAAGTCTATAATTTTGTTGTATGAATAGTCTCTAAGATTATTGTACAAGATAAATTAACAATCATCATGTTTCTTTTGTTCAACCATACATTGAATAGCAATCAAAGTTATTTTTTTCTTCTTTTACTTGTGGTGCTCTGCTTTGCCCATTTGCTCCCATTGATTACTAATATTAATTGTTTTTCTACTATTTTTGTAGAATATCCAAATCTAGCTTCATCAGGTTTAAGCAAAGCTGCACTGGGCGGTATCCTGGCAGGCACAATAGCTGGCACTGTTGCACTTTCTGCAATAGTTACCGCTTTTATAATGAGAAGGCATTCAAGAAACAATACAATTTCTAGACGGTCATGTAAGTCATTGTACTTCTGTAAGAAGCTGTCACTCCATGCATGGCACTTGAAGCAATCATGGATGTTTGTAATGTCTGGCATTTTCATTGTCATCATAAAATACATGCTCTAGCCTCACACACGATTGTTCCTTTGCATCATGCTTATTGTATATCTGATTGTGCATTGTTTTAGCCTTGATGGTAGACATCCTTTTCAAGAGACAAAACCTGAAAATATATGCCATATTACCGTTTGCAGTGTTGAGGTTTTCTGTCAAAATTGATGGGGTGAGATGCTTCACATATGAAGAAATGGCTGCTGCTACAAATAATTTTGACCTATCGGCTCAAGTTGGTCAAGGAGGTTATGGAATAGTTTATAAAGGAATTCTAGCTGATGGAGCAATTGTAGCAATCAAAAGGGCACACGAGGATTCTCTACAAGGCTCAAGAGAGTTTTGCACAGAAATAGAGTTGTTGTCTAGATTGCATCATCGCAATCTGGTTGCATTGATTGGTTACTGTGATGAAGAAAATGAACAGGTGCATGTCTTTGGTTTTAATTATTTTTGTAGAAATGATATTCTGTCAAAATTGTACTGATAAGATGAAATTGTATTTTTTTACAGATGCTGGTTTATGAATTCATGCCGAATGGCACTTTACGTGATCATCTTTCAGGTAAGCACATGGCTAGTTCTGTTGTCAATTGTTTCTAAAAGTCCTTTAGGCCCAGTTTAGGTGTAAGCAATTTCACTGATCTGCCATCTCAACTGGCTCTTGTGGCTTTGATATCAAGATCAGCCATTCAGACATTCAGTTGCCAGCTTCCTGAATCTTATAATTTGATTTCTTCTTGGACCTCCTTAAGGTGTATTGTGTACTATATTGGTGTTCTACTTTAATCTCATTTTATTTTACAATCACAGCTAAGTCCAAACGACCTCTTAGTTTTGGTTTGAGGCTGCACATTGCATTGGGTGCTTCAAAAGGAATTCTGTATCTACACACTGAAGCAGATCCTCCTATATTTCACCGTGATGTCAAGGCCAGCAATATTCTGTTGGATTCCAAATTTGTAGCGAAAGTAGCTGATTTCGGTCTTTCAAGGCTTGCTCCAGTCCCAGATGTTCAAGGGGCATTACCAGCTCATGTCTCCACCATGGTTAAGGGCACCCCTGTAAGTGCTAGTTGCACTTGCACTATTACAGTTATGCTTTCCCTTCTGCAGTTATACTAACTATATTCTTCTCATTTTTGGCAGGGCTATATTGATCCAGAGTACTTCCTGACTTATAAATTGACGGATAAAAGCGATGTGTATAGCCTTGGGGTTGTTTTTCTTGAACTGTTGACTGGGATGAGGCCTATTGAGCATGGTAAAAACATAGTGAGAGAGGTACGCAATCTTCAAGTAAACTGTTCTAAATCAACTGAAAAACACATACAAAACATAGTCTATATATATCTCATTTATCATGAAGCCAAGTTTGTTTAATCAGTTGTAACTTGATATGAGAGGAATATCAGTGGCTTTTAAGTTGGCTGTTCATGCTTTGAAGAAAATAAAGATAAATATAGCTAAGTTGATGGATAGTTTTCTGAAAGAAACTACATCTTGTTTTTTTCTGCAGGTAAAAAAAGCTTACCGATCAGGCAATATCTCTGAAATCATGGATAGCCGGCTGGGCTTGTGCCCTCCAGAGTGTGTCCAAAGTTTCCTCTTACTGGCAATGAAGTGCTCTGGGGATGAGACCGACACTCGGCCTTCCATGTCAGAGATTGTTAGAGAAATTGAGCTCATCTTGAAGATGATGCCTGAGGCTGACCCTATCCAGCTGGAAACTCCACAAACATACTCAGGTGCTATGAGTAAATCCACATCAAATTCAAGAAATGGGAATTACTTGGTCTCATCTGAAACTTTTACTAGTGCTGATGCAAGTAGTAGCATGCTTTCTGGTCTGGTGAATCCTCGGTAATCCTACCCTCCCCCCATCCTGTTATAAAATCTGGTAGTTCTAGACATGCAGCAATACACTGTAATATTATGGACATCACACTTTTCTTTGTAAATGGATCAGCCTTGGTGAAAAATGCAATACATGATAGGAAAATGATATGAATAATTGATAATGCAAGAAAAATATAAATATTCGTCAGCTTTGATGTTTTCCCTTTCTAATCTGTAGATCATTTTTTAGAAGTCATGGACACGGGTGAAAAGTATTGCCACATAAGCAATGATGTTCTCATAATTTTATCCATCATGTAAAGTGAACACAGTGAATCAGCAGAATACAGATGGATTCCAGGACACAAGTGCTCGATCGTCATGACATTTCTTTGCATGTTATCTAAACCTACCTAAGATGATGAATACTCTGTCCGTAGCTGCAACAAAAAGGGTGGTTATGGTCTTGTGGAACACCCATAATTTACCAAATGGACAGACCAACAAAAAAGATCAATAAGTATGACCCGACAGGAGAGCACATTGGTAGTACGCAGCATGCTTGTACAGAGTACCCATGTTTCAAGCCTGATAGAACTACCGCCGTCCACGGAGTTTTCTCCTCTTAGCACCTTTTAAAGGTTCAGCATTAGGCGAGCCATCCTGCTCAGCTACATCCTTTCTATCAGTGTCCTTTTTGTCCCCATCAGCTTCCTCACCAACAGTCTCAGACTCATTTACATCCTCATCAGCAGCTTTTATAATGTAGATCTGTAAAAGATGAAGAAATTCATATCAAGGCTACATATGTTGAACAAACAAATGCAGCTGAATATACAACAGAATAAAGAATCCACTGTTAGCCCTGAGTTATCAAGAATCCACGGAAATGACAGAATTATCAACATGATATCCACACTAATTTATAAACATCAAGGCTGCCGTTTAATGATAGACAACGAATAAAGGCAATGTGACACCTATTTTCTTACTTGCCATGTTTGTGTTGATGCATTAGGGCTCTTATGTTACATGATCCCTTCTAGGATACCCTTCGAAGATATCAAGGATAAAAAACCGGCTAAGGAGAAAACATCAAAATATTGAACATGGAAATTGAATTTGGACAGTTAACTGCCTGGTTTGTCTGGTTTTCAGCCAGTTACCACCCAGAATTACATTTTAAATCATTTTTTCTCAGTATAACATGGATTTTGTTTGAATCCACTTGTCTTTCTAACACCAAATAACATATATGAATGGGTACTAATCAAATGAATACAAATTAACCAATAAGAAATCAATAATATGGTCGGTCACCACAAAAAAAATTTACCCCTGTAAGAAATCGGGACTAGGGATGGCATCAGGAAGTATTTGCATGCTTAAATTTTTCATTCTAGGAAATTTGTTAGGTCCAGATTACCATGAAACATGTCATTGAATCTAATATAAAATAGCACCTTAAATCTGTCAGGTTCAGCCAATTCAAAGACCAGTGAATCACCATCTTCCAAGTTGTGGTGCATTGCAAAGCCTCTCCATCCACCACTTAGGCCCGTACGGTTCCCAATGTAGACAGAATCAAATTCACCGCCCTCTTCATCTTCCAATACCATCTTATACTCTCTGGGAGGCAGATGCAATTTGCAGAATCTAGTTGGAAGACCCTTGTAGGATAGAAAAAACATAGCTATGAGTACTAATTGACCATAATATATTTAAAAAAATTAGTTAATGAATTCCAGATAACAAAATCTTACAAGCCAAAAGCAGCTGGAAACATGTGATCGAACCATGGTCTTAACAAACGATGGGTTCTCAGGGTCTAGACTATTTTGAAGTCTCTCAGCTCTTTTGAAAGCACGTTGTTGCTGTTTATAAGAGGCAATTCTTCCAGTGTAATCCCTCCCCTGCTCTGTGTTCCTGATCCTACTGCCCCTGTTCAACACAAGCAAGTAGCCAATTACATTAAGCCTAGCCACAGCCACATCTATCACAAATCTGTAAACCAAATGAAAGTATTACCTTCTACGGCGTAGAAAACTGTCAAGTTCATCAAACTGGCACAATTAAAAGAGTACAACTTAGTATCAACATTTACATGAAATATATTTCATCACTTCACGAACAAACAAAGCCTCCTTGCCCTTTAACTCTAAGTAGTTCTCATTTATAAACTTCCACGACGTATTGCGTAAAACCTACCATGTTTTAGTTGCAATCTTTTTCATTCTACATCACAGTTGCACAAGAAAGGTCACTAGGATCATGTCATTAAGGATTCATTTGGGATTATAATCCATTTCAAAAAACTGGATTCACAAACCGTTTCAGGTTTTTGTAATTTTCTAGTATCTGAATATACACCACAATTTCTTCCTAAAATCCCAACAAAGGCAACACTGCCAAGCAAATCACACTAGCTTTGAAGTGGACAACTCACATTCTCTTTGTACGAAACAGAGTTGCGCGCCCTCGATGAACGCCTCACTTCAGTGGCCTCAACCGCAAACTTCTTCCGCGGCTTGGGGCTGGCACGAGCGCTCTGCAAGAAGACCCAGAATAAATCAATCCACGATACAGCAACCCAAATCCCTGCGTGTAGCATAGGTTGCTGCAATCACCTTCTGCAATCTCGCCGCCTCGAGCAAGCTCTTGGACATCTTCTTTATGCCCAGATCCTGCACAGAAGCAGAGGCCGAAATTTTAACCAAATAAAAGAAAGATAAATTGATGCTGCGACCGAGCGTCCAATCCACACAGAATCGGCAGAGGGGAGGGGAACAGGTGGAATCCTCCATGGCTCGCGAGAACACCCTCTAACGAATCAGGTTCTATCGCACCTCAAATCTACCACAAAGAGGAACGGAGAAGAGAAGAGAGCAAAAAGAAAAAAAATCTGAACTGGCGTTGCATTGTGCACGGGCTCACCTCGAGGTGCTTGAGGTTCTCGAGGAGCCGCTTCCGGCGCTCCTCCTCGTAGGCGGCGCCGGAGGCCGCGCTGCTCACCTCCGCCGCCATGGCTCCCTCCTCCTCCTCCCTCCGCCGAACCCTCCTTCTCCCCGCACGTGAGCGAGGCAGGGGAACAAGAGGGAAATAGTCTCTCTCCTCTCCGAGAGAGAAAAAAGAAAGAAAGGGAGGAGTCGCAGAAGACACCCCCACTGGTTTTGAAATTTCGAACTTGAACTTTTGATACCTCGGGCCCCGTGCGAGAGAATCTGACGGACCGTACGGTTGGTGGGGCCTACGGCCGCCTTCCGTTGACACGTGGCGGGTGCCATTCTGGGTCTGACTGCCTGGGACGTGGGCCCATGCAAACAGTCTCTCACGGTATCGCTGCTTTTGTTTGTGCGGGTTGGAAAAATAACATGAGCGGTGGATTAGCGTAGTATTATAATTTTTAAAAATAATTTAAAACATATTAATATAATTTTTAAGTAAATTTTCTATATAATTTTTTAAAAAATATACTGCTAGCAATTAAAAAACTTGCGTGTAGATAAACGAGAAGTAAAAGTAACAAACCTACTGTACCGACCGACCAAAGCCTTAATTGAAATTTTAGCCGAGAGAGGATAGTAGCCATGTTTTATAATTCTGGCACTGAATAAAAACTGCTCACGAGCGGTTTTTTCGGATTTTGTAAAATATGTTGATAAACCATCAAAAACCGATGTAATTGGAACAAATCTAGTCAAAAATTTAAAATTTAGTTTGATTTTTTAAAACTTGACAGAAAAATAGAATGATTTGTATTTTCAACACAGTCCAAAAAAAGTCCGGTTTTCACTGGGATTGTAAAACCTAATGGTACCTTGTGATATTTTCACTGACGACAGTTTGGAATGTACTACCTCCATCTAGAGAAAAAAAATCATCTTTTATAAATGAATCTGAAAAAAAATCAACTATCCAAGAAAAATCAACTTTTATGTCTAAATATATGTAAGTTATTTTTTTATATAGGGTTTTGCAAAAAAAAAGATAATTCCTCTTCAAGTCAAACATAAACATATGTATCTTTTATAGAAATTCGTATGATTAATATAAAAAAATAATATTTTTAGATTCACAAGTATACTAATTCATATGTTATTAAACTATATATATTTCTAAAAATTAATTATCCAAGATAGAAAATTTTAACTTAAAACAAATTTAGAATAATAAATAATTTAAAACGGAGAAAATACATAAGATAATCTTAAAAAAATACTCCCTATAAATCCTGATATTTACAAAGTCATCTATTGGTGATACATCATCGTTAACTTAAAAAAACTAATTAGTCGTTAATAAAATAACCAATTATTCTTAGTTAGCTGCATTTGTGATGTTGGAATACATTTTTAGTTTATGGTTAATAAATTGAAAACACGTCTATGTAACTTTCAAAAAATAATTTTAGGGACAACTTTTATACTTCTACGTAACATCTAAGCCAGAGCGGAGTTCCTTCAATGCAGCCGACCAGAATGATCCACTACAGCTCTACAGTATCATATCAAATCTGAACTGTTGAGGGCTCTTTTTGATCCCATAAATTTACAAGATTCTTTATATAAGATTTAGCCCAATGCCTCAAAAATTACTTTGAGATTCCTCCCTTTTTTTTGCAGGCTTGTCATCGTCCCGCTTTGAAAGTTTTGTTCACCTTAGCTTAAAAAAAAGGTTGAGAAGAGCATTTAGTCTTAACCCGGGGAACTACTCTGATCATGTTACCTTTTTTGTCACAACCGAAATTTAAATTTTAAAACTTTATTTTAAAGAAGTTTTTTTATCGTATTCTATTTTTTAGCGTTACCTTTTAAACCACTAATAATACAATATAAAAAATTATTCATAAATTATTTCTACTACTTATTAGCTGTAGCTCAAAGCCTCAAACTATCATCTTGCTTTCTAATGTGTATCCTAACATCAACAGCAACTTAGGTCAAAAATTATCACCGGCATATAACTTAGCGTAGTATTAACTATTACATAGAAATATATATTTATTTAATTTTTTAAACGAATTTTTTTATATAAATAGATTTTTTATTAAACGTAAGCATGCTAATAAAAAAAATAAGTAAAAAAGCTCAGAAGCTAAAACAAACAGAGCCTTAACAATGAAAAACATCATATATGACATAGTTATCAATCTAGTATAGGGCTCAATAATATTCCATCTTAGCAGATGCTTCGGTAGCAACTTGCAAATATGTTGCTCAGACAGGTCACCAAGTCAGACAAATCCTGGTACTCTAGCTCACAGTAACTTAAAATTCTTCACACTACCAGTACCTCAGCACTACCAGTAATAAATAAATCAAGTGTTCTAATTATACAGCCATAGAGGAGGATTTTGCTCGCTACGCATCCATCATCTCTGTCAATTATGAGTTAAATGTCACATGGAGATCAAAATTCTAGAAGTAACAGATGCCGCGCAATGCCAACACCATCATGAAAGCTTGCTCATGAAAAATTAAGTTGTGAAGGGATGGATTGATTGATTTGTCTTGGAGGGTCAAGGGGGGAGGAACAAGCATCCAGTCATTGTTTCATTCGTTTCATGCCACCATTACTGAAGGGAGAAGCACTACCAGGATGTGGGCTTTCCTCTCTAAGTGGTGAGTTCAACAAAGCAAGTTCTCGGAGTTGCTGCCTCTTGTAGTAATCTTGTGATTCATCCTGTATAGCACAACATGAAAAAAAATTAGGATCTGAAAAGAAGCAGAAAAAGAACGTGTGAATTATGATATAGAAAGACAAGTAAAGAAACCCAACAGATGTGTTAGTACTAAGTAGTGCACTACTAAATAAACGCATTGTGATAAAACAGCTGATATAGGAAGATGGAAGTTGTGAAAATGATAATGCGAGAAAAGAGCAAGCTATGGTTCAGTTTATTACTTATTAATTGCAAATGCACAAACCTCTTTTGTTGCCATGTTTGGATGTTTCAGCTAGTTTGTTTGAAGGATATTAATGAATGGAAAGAAAGATAACTGACTCAAGACACATATGCATACCACTGGTTTCAACAACTCTTCCAGGATTTCTTGTGCTTTTGCAAGTCTAGTGTCAATGACATTGGCAGGTAACTCGGCTTCAATCAAGATATGCAGGGGCTCATCCAAGTGTTCATACCTAGCCCTTCCCTTAAGTTGCTCCTCCTTTTAAGAAATGAAAGGAACCACACGTGAGCATTGTTGGCTTGCCAGACAAGAGAAAAGGATGATGAAATAGCCATTTAAACACAAACTGTATCCACTGCATAGTTCCACATTGATATTCCACAAAAGATGGGTCTTGTTTACCTTGTTAGGGTCTTTAATTGAGCCCTTTCCTCTGATGAAAACACGACAACCTGTAGAGGCCTCAATCCTCTTCAACGAATTTCCCCTTGGTCCAAGAAGGCGACCAATAAAATTGAACTAAGGGAAGCACAACACAGTGAGTAAATATTAACTATAAACACACAAATATGAAAATGAAGAGCATACATTAGGGTAAGCATCTGTTGGTATTTCCAACCGCAAGATCTTCTTGACAATGTAAGAAGAGGGGCTTTGTGGTGCTCCTTGCCAACTCGTAGGTCCTTGAGAGAAACTTACTCTCTGTTCAATGTGAGAATAACAAGGTTAAGTACCATAGGAGTTAGGATACAATATGGAGAATACAGTCAATGTAAGAATAACAAGGTTAAGTGCCACTTAGGAGTTAGGATACAATATGGAGAATACAATAAATGTAGCACCGAACAAGAAGACCAAACATAACTGAAGTTTCGTAGGAAATGGAACAATAGAAGTAAGGAAGCGTGATTTTCTTATCACTAGCTATGCTATTCATCTTTAGTTCATAAAATCTACTCAAGAATACACTATGAAATTTCTTGTTAGAGGCATATCTATTTATTCCCATGCGACTACAAAAGTACAAAATAAAGAGTTGAGTTACAAGTATATTAAGATATTGATAATAAGTATGGCATTACATCCTGAGGTACAAAAATAGTTGCACTTCCTAATAATTACATAGAATTCGTTAAGCATTTTAAGAGGTAAGTCATATGATTTGCTAAATGTTATTGAAGTTCACCAATCCAGTTGCATAAAATAATTTAAAATACACACAGAATGACAGAAACACAAGGAACAAAAAACAACATTCTCTGTTGGAATGTATTGATAATAGTGCCACATAGAATGGAAAGTCAAGGTTTAGCAACCAACTTAACTTACAGCTCTGAACTCTCTCTTCATTGCAGTTGCACAATGCAGCTATATGATTTGGACAATAAGAGTGCCAGTTTAGGGCAGGTTATTCATTTGGTTGCCTATATAAGGAAGATATCTAATTATTTTGGTCAAATTGGCCAAGAAATGGCCAGCCAAAACTGGCAAACTTTTTTTTTGGCCAGGATGAGCAAAATAATACGACATCCATTGCTATGTTGCCGTAAAGCAGTGAAAGTGTCCTAAGATAGTTTAAGGGGTTTAGATCAGAGTCTGGACTGACGATTGTCTGCTATTAGGAGCATGATAGGAATAATAACTCACATCAGAAGTGACTGTGCTGAAAAAAAGTGTGGCCCTATGGTAAAGCACAATGTTGAGGTAACTGAGATTATGTGTTCAAGTCACCATAAAGTCTTTTTTTCCTTTTCTTCTGAAGGAAAATACTACTCTGAAAAAAAGATGGATAGTTCCACATACCTATCATCATTTTTTTTTCAGAGTGGGCAGTGCTAATAATACAAATAGTTGTATATGACAAGTTTCCTTCATTCTGAAAGGATTTTAATGACTCAAGCAACAGAGCTACTGGACTATGAAGTTTCAACGTTATGACTTGGATACGTCAGATGTAAATTATTTTTTCACTCGTTTCTTTCATTTCATGAATGAAATAGATATGGAAAGTTGCAGTTCTTGATAGTTCTTTATATATAAAAAATGTATGCATGCTTTAGAAGTCGTGTATGGGATGAAATATTAAAGAGAAAGGAGAGTATAAACTCTAAACAGCAACCCGCGTCTTACACTGATATCATGTTTACAGGTACTGTGATGATAATTTATTCAGAAGTCCAAAGGTTAAGAGGAGGCAGGGGAGAAGTGGATCTCACATGATGAGCTGATCAAAATGCTACCTATTCCAAATAAAAATGGCTGACCTCTTCTGTGAAACAGGCTAGGTTATTGATGTAGAAAAGCTATGTGGCCAGTGGCTACTTGTTGTGTCATGTATAGTAATATTTCTTTTAAGGGTACGCATAATACTTTTTAAAAGCCAGTTTTACTTCAAGAGGACCTTGATTGATTAAATTGATGGCAGCCTATAAATATGGAGTGGCCTTCAACAGAACAGCCATAGTAGCGTATTCATTGGTTTCCTTCCTTGCATATCGTACTTATAATAAGTATAACGCAACTTATCAGTGATATTTTACATAGCACTCTTTTTGTAGAAACGTTTAACAGCTCCCGCAGGCCAGTGATCAAATATGATACATGACTGAATGTGGTACTTAGATAAGTAATGCTCACCTCTGGACGCATCCCATTCCATGGACCAAAACTATTGCCACAGAAATTGGGCATGATGTGCGACGGATGCATCTGATTTGGGCTTGCAGGCGGCAACCTCTCTAAGTCCCCTACACCGGGTTGGCGAAACATACCAGACACCCGCATTATCTCTGTCAGCAAACATAAGCACATGGCATCAGCATGGACACATGAAAACAACTTGATGCCACTGAAGAAAAGATAGTCTCTGTCAAGAATCAAGCTGTATACAACCTTTCAAGCCCCTATGAAACACACAAGGATTGCGCATAGACCCCGAGCTAAGTTTTGCATCGAGCAGGGACGAGCAAGAGCAATTAGCCCAGGCCGTGAATCAGAGAAGACGAATTCCAATCCGATCCAAGAATGCTAACCACACAAGAAGCAGGGCGTTAACGAAAGAACACGGAACCAGAGCTTCTCACCTTGATTCAACAGCCTGCTGCAGATTGGGAGCACCTGCATGAACGGCCCCAGCTTCTGATGCTCCTGCAACAACTCCGCCAAGTACTGCCTGCACCACCGCAATCCAATCCGCCCGCCGCCATCCATCCCGAGCAGAGTCACGCCACAAGAAAGACAAAAACAAGCCGCAATTCAGACCCACCATCCACCAACGCCCAAAAAGAAGCAATCTTTTTCTTTTCTTTTTCCCTTTCGTTCTCCCACAAGAAGAAAATAAAACCCAATCGCGGCGTTCGTCCTTACCCGCCGGAGTCGGGCGGCCCGGGGAGCCTCACCTGCGGCGACATGGCCCTCCCGGGAGAGAAGCACCCGTTCGTACCGTGCAGGCCGTCCATGGCGATGGCGGCGGCCGGGGCTAGCCACCCCCCGGGTTTGGGATGAAACCAGGACGGGGAGGGAGGACGAAGAGGTGTCCTTGAGGTGTTTGTTTTCGCCTCGTATTCTTTTTCTTTTGTCGGTACGGTGGCAAGGTCCCTTTTTTAGAAAAATCTCGGTAAAACCCGGCGCTGCGCACGACGTCTTCTCACACTCCCTCTCTCTCTCTCTCTCTCTCTCTCTCTTCTCGCGCGCGCGCGCTCCTAGGGGCGCACGCAAGCGCCGCCGCCGCCGCCGTCACCTCACCGGTAGGGTTTATAAGGCCCCTTCTCCCTCGTGGCGCCCACGGGTGGCGGCGCGGCGAGCGCGATGAGATACTCCTACGCAGCGGCGGCGGCGGCGTATCTTCCTACGAGTACTTTGCCGGTTGCCATATTCAGCAATCTGCATTGCCGGTTCTACGAGTATATGTCGTCCTGGTGTTCAAAAAATATTTTTCATGATTCCTATTATAATATATAAAATTAAATAAATACATATTTAATTTTATTAAAGTACAATTTATATATATGTTGTTATAGTTTGTAAATTAACTCTCCAGGTTAGAATTAAAATCCAACAAAAATCTCTAAATCATGTTTTATTTAGGTTAATATCTGTTTTTTAAGCGTATAAATCTTTAGCTATATCTACATATTAGTTTTTATTATTTCTTTTTTTATCTTATTATTTTTAACTTAAGATTTTAAAATTTACTGGTGTCTCTGAAATCTCTCTTTTACACATAGACAAACCATCTCAACCGATGTTAGATAAGCTTTTTTTTAATTAGTGTTATCTCTAGTCAATCATAATTTTCTCGTTTTGAACTCGATCGATCTGTGATCATAAATTTAACGTTTATAAACTAAATATTTTAAAAATTATTAATAGTTAAAATTCTAATTATTTGAACTTAACCTCGTCTAAAATTCACAAATTATGGAACGAGAAGAAGTAATATGTAGAGTATTTTTAAGATGAAATGTGTATTCTTTTTTGTTGTGTAAAAATTGAGGGGGTTTTATCTTTTTTCTGAATAAAATGCGTGTGTGTATATATATATATAATTGATGTTTATGGATGTGTATTAAAGATTGATGCTTATGTTTTTTTCTTGAGATGACATATTTGAGCCATGCTTAGATATAGTTGATATTTATCACATAGTAATATTATCATTATTTGAAAATATATAGAGCTACGTAATTTCTCATCACACAAAAGAAAATTGGTATACGTCTGATATTATGAATACGGACAAGAACTATCTATGTCACTCTAGATAGTTGAGATGTGACGGTCGCAAGTGTATAAGAGTTGATGATAGTTAGCCGTATATGACAATGTATACGCACGTGTATGTATTGTCTCTAGTTATACGCTTGGAGATATATACCGATTTCCTGCCACTAGGGATAGCAATACCTATAGACTCATTCAGGTCACATGCATCAGATAGTCGAGATGTGGCCATGTCATATCGCTAGCTATAGTCAGTGATATAACTATAGTCGCATTTGCGTCACACTATAGTCGAGAAGTGATGGCGTTATTTTGCTAGCTTGATAGAAAATATATAAATTGTTACGTCACATTATGTTTCAAGATATATTACAACGGCTGCCTATTTTGTTCTTTTAACTATGGTTAGACAACATTCGGTTTTTTAAGTTATCTTTTAAGTTACAGTTTTCTGTCCGATAAAATTAACTACTGAAGTATTTCATTTGGACAAAAAAGTTCCAACATCGCCTTTTGCTATAACATTATGAAATAACAAGCTCGGACAAATCCAAGATTTGCCACGGCCTAAAAAATGCGTCTTCAAACCGATGGAGAGTGACCAAGATATGATGGCAATGACCAGCATCATTTTCAAACATTGAGTATCAATCGATCAATTCAATACCATTTTGGAGCTTATCGTTCCCGTAACGAAATCCACAGGCAAACATAAACCGGTGGAGCATGCAAGGCTGTATAACCAGTAAAATTATTTAACTGAATTATAAAGGCTGACAGCTGGCTCGAGTCAGGAAATGATAGATCTCACATATTTATTCTGTTTTTCCCCTCTTCTTCAGTTACAAACTTTGATTTGGTATTTTGGTTAATGATCCAACTGTCTTTCTACTACTACCAGTAAATCAACGTTGTCTCGATCAAGATGCACCTGAATTGTCTAGATCGAGATGATGTTGGCCGGAGCAAAGACACTCCATCAATAAGCCTAAGCTGATGTAAACTAAAGTTACCATCTTATGTTTTAATAAGGTGTCAATTGCCAATTAGGAATCTGCAACCTAACACGATATATACATGGTTGGTGACAGAATTAGATTTAATGCCAACTACCATGCATGTGTGTAATTGGTACCATTTATCTGTCACGTGTTCCTCACAAAGACTGAACCCAGCTGGTTGAGAGAGTTGCAGCTGACCCACCATTGATCGATCTGCGACACATCGAGGCTTTCAAAGTCGACATCTATTCTAGAGCAGCAGTAGATCCCTTACTGTGGAATTCATCGCATGAATCACGATGCTGTCATGTTAATGTGTGTAAGCTTGTGCTCTTAAACCAGTGTGGCTCTACTCGATGATTGGTTTCTCAGGGAGGAAACAAAATGTTCATTGGTCGGTTTAAGCCATTAACCAGGTCCAATTTTCATCTTCCGGGCGTATTAACTGGGATATGCCAGAAGACACCCCGCGCATCGTGCGTGACATTAGATGCGTAAGATGTAGTTACAAAGTTGTGATATATGGATCAAACGTTGTAAATCTCGCTGATAAATGAATAATCAAGTATTAAAAAGGATTATATACGCAGTTTTAAAAAATTAACCCTTCTGTCTTAAAATATAAATTAAGTTTTAACTATAAACTTAAAACATACTTATAAATTTAAAAGATTTGTCTATCTTTTTAAAGCAGGATATAGTAGACCTCTTAATATTATCTAATATTTTCGTTTTAACCATCTAACCAGTATTACATTATTCTTCTCGCTGCCCAGCCTCGTACCAGGCTAGAAGAACAAAAAAAAAACGGTGGCGCGGAAGAAGAGGAGCTGGTGCCAAAAAGCAGTGGAGATGGAGATCCCCTCGCCTCGATAGGTTGGTTGGTTGCTTTTTCGCCTGCGACGCCCACGCAGCTTGTTGTCACAGGCGCAGGGGACTGACTCCCAAGACAAAAGCGCCATCTCCGCCGTCCCCACCGTGTCTGCCGCTGCTTCGAGCTCTCGCTTCCGCGGCGTCATGGTGGCAGGCAGACGATTTGGGGGGCTTTTCGGCACGAATCCAGGCGACCTTGTCACCCACCCCGCCGGATCCCCGCCTCCGGTTCAGTCCAGTCCAGCTCCCACCAGAGCGTTGAAAACAGAATGAAAATGCTATACATTACTCAAACGGATTTTGGGATAAAAATCGCCTAAATTTCTGACCTTAAGATTTATTTTGTACTTCCTTTTCATCTCCAGCTAGCTCCAACAAACTTAGGGGAGCTAGTAGTTAGATTTTGAGGTTGACTTGAAAGAAGAGGTTAAGGTGAAAGAGGTGGGAAGTTTTTTCTAGCTTAAAAGAAATGGGATGCGTAAGGGTGACGATGGTCCAGTGGCCATGACAAGCCAACAAGGCATCGATGGAGCCATCTGGGCCAAGGTGGTAGGCTAGTGTTGTTAACCGGAAAAGTTCGTCCTGAAGTAGTTAGAAAACACCAAAAATGGTAGGAGGTGGTGATGAATCTAATAGTAGCAAGAACCGCTAGAAATAGAGGAGGATTGGCCACACAGGACACTAGGAGGATTGGCGGCACTAGAGCTAAAGAAGTTATAAAATCATGTTGTGAGAAGGAGTGGGTGATATGGTTCGGTGGGTCTCGGCTGCCGTCAAAGACAACACCAGTATCTAAATAGCGTAATTATGAATAATGAGCAAGCTAATAGCGAATTAAGAAAAAACCATAAATTTAAGTTATATATATTAATACTACAAGTTTCACTTAAAATTTAGATTACATACTTAATTACTAGTATTTTTTATAGCATTAGAAGCACAAAAATAACATAAATGTTGAGTTCTCTTTATCTATGCATGAAGAACAACGTTTAAGCATAATAGCGACTCAACAAAACCAACAGCAGACTATAATAGCGACCGCTAAGTTCTAATGCGTTATATTTGGTCCGTTACCAAAGGTTATTTAATCCATAGCCCCGCCTGTGTAGTTTGCGGTTCAAATGAAGGCCGAAGAGGGAATCACGGCCCATGTAAGGCCCAGGAGGATAAGGCCCGTTACTCTGCACCCACAAGTCGAGCACCACCCATCGGCCTCCGCGGCGTGGATGCCAACCGCCGTTTGATAGCTAAGCTAGGCCCGGGGGAATCTCGCCGTCGCATCGCCGCTGCCGCCGCCGGCTCGATCTGAGAAGTCGCCTCCTCGCCGTCCGGATCCCGATGGCGCGTCTTCACTGGCTGGAGGCGATCCTGCCGCTGGGGATCATCGGCGGCATGCTTTGCATCATGGGGAACGCGCAGTACTACATCCACAAGGCCGCGCACGGCAGGGTACGCGGCTCCTCCTCTTCCTCCCCCTTCCCTTCCGCCTCCGCCTGATCCGGGAACCCCTCGCGTTCTGACGACCTTGCCTGGTTTCGTTTGGATGGATGCAGCCGAAGCACATCGGGAACGACAATTGGGACATGGCCATGGCCCGCCGGGACAAGGCGCTCCTCAATCAGGCCTCCTCCGGCAACTAGGTGCGAATCTGAACCCATGCCGCTGGCTTTTGCCCGCTGGAGCTCGTGCTGTGGTCTCTCTTGGGTTCTCGCGGGCACGGCTTATGTGACGGGTTTGGTGTTGGGATGCGGGATTCTAGGGTTTGGGCTCGATTTGGGAATGTGGTTAGGTTACAGCGAGTGCCTTACGTGCATCAATTAGAAGATTCAGGGTGGTAGGCTTAGGTCTGTGGCTGGAAAATCTCAATATCGGGCGCTTCTGCTGGAAATTTGCACATTTCTAGTGAGGGTTGCACTGCTGGATTGTTATGGTTAGCTGTTAGTATGTTGTGAACCGTCACAGACTCTGCGATGATGTTAGACTTGATACTGTGACTAAATTGTGTTCGAATGAGGTTAAATTGGTCTGATTGATTTCATTTCGAGTTTAAGTGGGAATAGCTACTTCATAATACCGATCATACTGCTTAGGTTCTTCCACTGTATGATTGTAGGATTGTGTAAAAATAGGAGGCTGTGAGCAAATTTCAGAAAAAAATGACATCTGGTTGGGTTTTCAGAGTGGGGTGAAAACAGGAGGCTGTATAGCCTTTTTAGCTGTGTTATTCTGTCGTTGTGATGAAACCTGAGCAAGCTTTGCCTCACCATTTCGCCTTTTCCAAACTTAATGGATATTGTTATAAATACAGTCTAGAGTTGCCACTTAGTTTTCTCTCCAGTCTCCAAAACCCTTGCAGGATTCCACCAACTCACTCCAATAAAGACTCAGAAGTCAGAACATGGATCACTTAACA
Source organism: Oryza coarctata (assembly GCA_030770085.1). Taxonomy (NCBI): domain Eukaryota; kingdom Viridiplantae; phylum Streptophyta; class Magnoliopsida; order Poales; family Poaceae; genus Oryza; species Oryza coarctata. Next base: position 17,863,585 of record CM061471.1, read on the forward strand.
CAGCAACTAGAGGATTTGCAACATGGTCTTTGTGCTATATTCTTCTCCTTTTTCTTTTTTGTTATCTTGTGACTAAATATTGTTGGCCTTAATGTGCATCCAACCTTCTATGCATGAACCATGAATAACACCAGTGATCATGGCAATTCTTTGTTTTGATGTTACCAGTTACCACTCCATCTTGCTATTATTTGATAACAATGCTTAAACCACTGCTTTTCAAAGCTAAGAACTTAGTGTTTGCTTTATGGAACCATTTTTCTTGTGTCCCCTTGCATTCTGGTCAATTGCTGATGTTGGAATCACACTGCTAACCATAATATTTATGTTGCCAAATTACCTTAAATCTGATTGAATGTATTAAGTCTCCATTGCGTTTTGTATCTGTAGCACATGGGTGGGGTACTATATTTGAAATCTTCCTCAGAATATTGAATGTACAGTAGTGCTAGTTACTAGTATTAGATAGGCTGTGCCAATATTTGGTTGACCATGGTGAAGGAAATCTCAACTTCTATTAGATGGATACATAAACGCTCTCCCCCTCAAACTACATCTCATCTGTTGGCAGAATTTTTTGGAATGTGCTCTGATCTGAAAAAAGATGTGTATTTTTTTCTTAAAGAAAATGCTCCATTAAATCTTATGGAAACATAATTTTGTGATATTTGTGTATTGCGTCACTTATCTAACAATGAAAAAGATAGCAGCTTTTGTATGCATCAGTTACATATTTTTCTATTTGTTGTCATGGTAATGCTGACTATTATATCCTTACCCTTTGTAATTCATGTTGTAGGATATTGATTGACATTATCTAGCTTGGATGTTGATGAAGCTATTTCAAATGCCCAGAATTACTCCTGTTTCTGTGTATAATGGGAAGCTGGGCTTGTGTTTTTTGTTTACAACTTTTGAACATTGGATGAATAATGTGTATCTGGAATTTGTTTAATTACACAAATTGGGTGCCGCTTGTCAACTGTGTACCCATTTCTCCCCAGGAGCTGATCATGAAGAAGTATTGTTTGTTGTTGTTGTGTTTTCTTCTCTACTGTATGAATTGAACTAGTCACTGCGGTAGTGGTGAGTCCGCCATCCCCAATGAAATTGTGAACTTTACAGTTGATGCCGTGAGTCTTCTTCTGATAGCTGTTTTCTTCCAGGAGTGCTGGATAAATGAACATTAGCAGGATTTGTTTCAAATGAAGGTTTTCTTTTAGAATTTTTCAAGTATTGAAGTTTGATATGAAATTTAGCCATAGTCCTTGGATTGTAGAATGGCTTTCAAAACCATATACATAATGTTTACATTTCCTTTGTGAAGTCTAATGCAAAGTCTCATTTCCTCTCCTCTTCTTTCCATATATTTTCCTTTACATTTCTGAGATTTTCTATAGTGTTCCCTGGCCATGACATCCAATCCCTTACCTCTTAATCATACATTTTTCCATGTTGCAAAACACCTAAACAGTATGGACATTTCATTCTTCATGTAAACTGAACCCAACTATTCAACCCTAGGAAAAGTATAATAATTACTGTTCGATCACAAGGGACAACAAGATTAACATATGGGGTGAGATAATGGCCCAAAGCAGGAGGTGCTTTATTTTCAGAATGATCGAGGGTGCTAGGAATTACACGCAACAAAATGACCAAAATAAATTAATTAGCACAATATACTCTCTACATGCACACATAGCAGTTTCAGCGATCACGGAAGGCCTTTCGTCAATCCTCGTTCTTCATCTCCCACTTTCATCCTTGAAGCTCCGGCGAGTGGGCGTCGTCGTCTCTGCTGCACCAAGATCTTCATTGGAACTCCGGCGTGTGGGCGTCGTCGCTGTCTCAGGCGAGCCAATGTCTTCCTTGAAGCTCCGGCGGGTAGGCGGTGTCTCTGGTGCATCATCAACGTCTTCTTTTATGCTCCGGCGAGTGGGCGGCGTCCCTGGCTCGTCAACCTCGACTTCCTTCAAGCTCCGGCGAGTGGGCGGCGTCCCTGGCTCGTCAACCTCGACTTCCTTCAAGCTCCGGCGAGTGGGCGGCGTCCCTGGCTCGTCAACCTCGACTTCCTTCAAGCTCCGGCGAGTCGGTGGCGTCTCTGGCTCATCAACGTCGACTTCTTTCAAGCTCCGGCGAGTGGGCGGCGTCTCTGGCTCGTCAACGTCTTCTTCCATCAAGTTCCGGCGAGTTGGTTGCGTCTCTGGCTCATCAACGTATTCTTCCTTCATGCTTCCGCGAGTGGGCGGCGTCTCTGGCGCATTAACATCTTCCCTGAAGCTCCTGCGCAAGGGTGACTCGGCAGCGCGGCTGTTCGACCTCGACATCCGCATCCTGCCGGCGTGGCCCAACGGTGACTGCGGCGCGGTGCCCAGGCCGCCCGCCCACAAGCCGTGCGCCGCCTCATGCACCCGGAGATGACAGCCGTACTTCTGGTCTTCGTCTTCCTCCTCGCCGATCATGTCCTCGTCGAGGTCGACGACGTCCTGCATGTTGAGCTGGTGGAACTCGACGATCTCCCGGAGGAAGCGGTTCTCCCTGGCGTACACCGTGTTCTCGTTCGCCAGCCGCCCCTTCTCCGCGAGCAGCGTCTCCAGCTGCTGCCGTATCTGCCGACCCACCATCGGAGCGCCGCCGTGAACGGGACGGCCGGCGAGGGATGAACGAACAGAGCTCGAGACACAAAGTAAGGAGCTTAGCTAGCTTACCAGGTCCTCGTCGGCGTCGTGGTTGCCGTTCCTGAGCAGGCGGTTCTCCTCCTCCAGCTGCGCGCACCGCTCCTTGGAGAATGCCATATCGGCCTTCACCGTCTTCACCTCCCGCTGCAGCAGCTTCACCTTGGCCGCCATGGTGCTCGCCACCTGAGCTCGCCGCCGCCGTTGCAAACACCCCCACCACCATTAAATTCAGATAGACCAGTCACAATCCAGCTCCGGAACGGCACAAAAGAGGGGAGGCACCTTACGTCGCGGGAAGCCTTGATCTGGGGCGACTCCGTGTCGGACATCATCGGCGACATGTCCGGGCTAACCAAGCCCAGGCTGCTATTGCGGAGGTCCATGCTGCAAGCCTTCCTCCTGATCTGCAGCTTCCGGCCATGGACGCCATCGCCGCCGCCCGTCCTGCTGCTCCCCTCCGCCTTCGCCAGGCCCTCCTGCAAAAAATACAATTGATCATGGCATTCATAAATATCTGAATGCTACAAAGGACTCTGAATTCGCTCTGGAAGAGGATGTAACCTCGAGGGCGTTCTTGATCTTGCCTCCAATGTCCAGTGTAGGGTTCTCCGGCTTCCGGACCTGGTCGTAGGACCAGCGAGATTGTGATGTCTGAAATGCATATTCAGAAAAGGTTAGACTGATCACTAATCAGACCGAACATGCATGGGAATTAAGCATATAGCGTCAAATGTCAAAACTGAATTTGCAAACAGAAATCGAATTATTGCTATTCGGGTGATATTTTTATTGCTTCAGAGCTCTTTACCATAGAGTGATGATCTCCGCTGTCATCTGCGCCGCCGTTTTCGTGGAGCATCACTTTGGCTTGCTGTGCCAGGACTCCCCAAAATCCGTGCTTCGCCTCATTGTTCTTCAGCTGCTCATGCTTTGGATCATCCTTTGAACCGCGCACCGATGTGTACAGCTGAGTGACAGCATCCTGCAACGTTGAGTAACATATGCTGTTCAAATCCGATCCAGGCATTCAGCTGCTGGTTTCACAAATTGACACCGGATTTCTCAAATTTGCAAGGTTCTCGAATTGATTCACAAATTCACAAGAATTTTCTCAAATTTAGTTTGTCTAGCCTAGCCCTAGGGAGGAACACCGCACCAGGGCGGAGCCGCCGGGATAGGGAGACGAGGCCGCGGCGGCGGACGCCAGCATGGCCTGCGCGGCGAGGGAGTGGTCGGGGCGGCGGCTGTCGTCGGCGAACCGGGTGGCGCGCGGCGACGCGATGGCCGGCGAGGAGGTGTCCCCCAGCGGCGGCGGCTGCTGGCGGTGGTCCTCCACGAAGGTGGCCGACCTCTGCATCCCCTGCTTCCTCCGGTACGCCATGGCCGGCCGGTCGTCGGGGAAGGGGAAGCTCGAGCGATCGAGGGCGCTTGCCCGCTCCGCTTCGCCGTCCTTGGATGGCGTCCTCCTGCTGCTACCTTCGGTCAGGTGGTGCGCGCTTCTCCCATGGTCGCCTTCCATCTCCGCGCGCGGAGCGCATGCACTGGATGGCATGCCATGGCCGTTGCTTCGCCCTGGTTTTGAGGCCGCGCGCTTCCCGTTGGATCACAGCTCTCTGTGCAGGCATTTTGCACGCTTCCGGCCAGGTTGATGGTATATATTCAGGTTTGGGTAAAAAAAACTTAAAATTTAAAACTTGAGCTTTTTATTTCAATTTAAAGCTACTTCATTCGATTATAAATATTTGATGTTGAGAACATGATTCAATTAGACTTTTAAAGTTCCGACCATTAATTTTATATTAAAATAAATTTATAAAATCTAATTGATGGTATTATCATAGAGAACTTATCTATATATTTCTTTTATTTTTAAACTAAGTATTTTTAAATTATTGATGATACGAGTTTTAAAAGTTTGAACAAATATTATTTTAATATTAAATATTTATAAAGAGATAGTATGATTATATTCTTATGGGAAAAATAGAAAATATACTGATTTTTTCGTAATTTATGTGAATGTATCAGATTTTAAAAAAAATACAAAAATATACTCGATTCTTCTCCCGCGGGTGTCGCCGCGCAATCAGGCAACATCGCGCGGCGTCGGCCGGTCTTGGCTGGCGGCTCGGCGAGAGCGGCCAGGCACATCAGCTTCGCACCAACGCCTCGACGGAGCTCATGCGTGAGGGCGAACGTAATCAGTAATCACAGCCGAAGGTTTGCTTCGATCGAGCAGAAACGTTGAATTCATGCGCTGATCTAAATAGAGTCCAAGAAATATATACTTGTATGTTAGATTGCACTAGCTAGAAACTAGTCTTCCTGATTTTAACGGGGTTACAAAAATAGCTCGTTAATTTCATTGGATTAATCATCAAATTGATGGCCTCCTCGTCGTTACGGAACAATTGGACGACATTCTTGGCGCGAGCTTCCAGCGACGGCCGCCGGCACCTTCTCCAGCGGTGGAGGTTCCATCTTGGCCGCTGTCATCTTGACACGCTGCCGCCGGCCGCCAACTACGGCAACGACGGCTCTAGAATCTTTGGCATGATGGTGGTCATACTCCTCGTCGAGTTCCAGCACACCTGGGACAACTTCTCCATGGCGGTCGCAGCCTTGACGAGCCCGACCTTGACGGATGTCCTCCACCGGCGGACGATGCCGGCAGCGAGGCCGCGGACACGCTCCGACTCGTGCTTCCTAAAAGCGCCGTGTTAGCGATATTGTCGCATATTACATATATTATCTCTATTTCCTTTAGTTGTTGATCCTCTCAAATCATCGTGACTTTGTTGATATAAGTGGGTTGAGTTTTTATGGTATGGATGACCCTTATATGTAATCATATTTCATAATCAATCTATTATCGTGTTGAACTATCTCCATTTTTATGGTATCAGACGATCTATATGTTTCTCTTGCTTCTGCTCAAACCTAACCTCACCGTCGGTTCGTGTCGCTGGACACATTCTTGGCGCCATGTCGGCTGCAACTCCTCTTTTCCTTCGGCAGTCACTGTGGCCATGGACTCCATCACCGACGCTGCCGCTTCCACCGTTCGCTTAATTCTTCGGGCTGGCTCCTCGGTCACCGATGATGAAGTCACCGCAGCAACGGCCATCGCCAACAAAAGTACTGTCGCGATGATCAAAGCCGTCCATGACATGCTCTCTACGCTCGTCATGTCCACTGATGGCTTCCCTCCCCCTGCCTCGATGACATCGGATGCGCCCGTCTCGACAGTTTTGGCTACGGCGCTCTCGGTGAACCCATCTGTCCCTCCGCTAACCAGCAGCCCCGTCATTCCAACGGCCCTCCACCGCGCACGGGCTCCAGCCTCCTTCCGTGCCCGATGCCGACGGCACGGGCTCTGTATCCGGGGCGCACACGCCCACGCCCCTACCGATCTCGATGTCAACGCTGTTGAAACACTTCACGCTCAAGCGGTGTCTTTCTCTCAACATCAAGACGCTAATCCTCATCACCATAGACCTCGACGCCTCAACTATACAAAGTAGCATGGCCTCTTCCTCATCACTCTTAAGAAGTATGCACTGTCAGCTCATGTTCTCTCCTATGTTGCGTTTTCCGATCATGCGTCTTGGGTTTGGATGGATGCGTGGTGCTCACGTGGCTATATGGCACCATCTCCTCTGACTTATCGGAGACTGTCATGAATCATGACAACATTTCCCACTGTGGTTTGGCTGAGCTTGGAGCTTTAATTCCATGGCAACCGGTAACAACGAGCATTAATTTGTTGGTGGAATTCCACAATTTCGCCCAGGGCAACCTCAACGTCACCGATTACTGTTATCGGCTAAAAACCATGGTGGACACCCTTGGTGGCCTTGGCGAACCCTTTCCTGATCACACACTCATGCTCACCTTGCTGACAGGTTTGAATTCCAAGTTTGATAATCTTCACACAATACTTCCCATGAAACGCCCTTTCCCGTTCTTCGTCGACGCACGTTCCTAGCTACTGCTTGAAGAATTCACAAATGCCACAACCGTTCTGCTGGCTCCACCACCCTTCTTGCCTCAATCAATGGCAACGACCACCCATCAACTGGAAACGATGGTACGGCTGGTGGCATGAATTCGGCTCATGCTATCGGCTATGGCAATCAAGGCAGTGACTCTAGCAATCAAGGTGGCGGTGACAACTTCCGTAACTGTCGCCGACGTGAAAACAGTGGCGGCTAAGGCAACAACGCTAGTAGTGGCGATGGTGGTCAGGACAGTGGCCAGAATCAACAGGCCAATAAGGGCCAAGGTGATGGCACTGGTGGCTAGCCTCGCCCGTTCTAGATAAGTCCTTCTCCATAAAACCCCTAGGTTGGCACTATACACATATTACACGGCCAGTGGTGTGCTTTCAAGATCTCCTGGGCCCTCGTTTGGTTATTGGCTTATCTTCTGCTGGTGATACGATCGCCGAGTCGCCTAGCACACTTGCTCCCTAGGTGGGCCTTGCTCCGCTAGAAGGTTTCTCTTACTAGGGCCAGCCAATGCCTTCACCACATCAGCTATCTCAGGACTCGTTACAGCTATCCTATACGGCAGCGCCAGCCTAACTTCGTCTTGGGACCAACAAACATTGCTGGGCCTCTTCCACACTGCAAAGTTGTCGCGGCCACCCTCCAACGTTTGGTATATGAAAACGTGTCGCTTCCCACATGACATCGGACACTGGTATTCTATCATGTCCTTTTAAACCCAACTCCTCCACCCCCATATTATTGTCGATAATGGTTCTCTCTTGCCTATAGGTTTTTCTATCTCAATAATTTCTCCTGACATCATCAAAAACCTAATTTCAGTTCGTCGCTTTGTTACTGATAACAACCTTTCCATCGAGATTGATAAATTTTGTTTTACTATGAAAGATCTAGCATCTTGGACAGTGATCAATAGGTGTAATAGCTTCGGTGGCCTCTACTCATTCTCGATAAACTTTTTTAGAACTATTGTCATCTCCTTTATCGTCGGCACCACCCCCACCACTCTCTGGCATCGCCGGTTAGGTCACCTCGATCACAAAGCTCTTGCTCGCCTGGCTCACTCCACTGCCATCCCTCCATCGATAGGCGATTCCTCTATCTACCACACTTGTCAGCTTTGTCGTCATAGTTGTTTATGTTTTACTTGTTCCTTCACTAGGGCCAAGGCCAAATTTGAGTTAATCAATTGTGATTTGTGGACATCTCCTATTGCTAGTGTTTTTAGTTTTAAATATTACCTTCACATTCTGGATGATTGCTCCTGTTATGTTTGGACCTTTCCTCTTCATTTGAAATCCAAAAATTTTCTCGCTTTATCTTAGTTTTTTTTTGCTTATGTCAGGACATAGTTCTCCACTACTATCCGTAGCATCTAGTGCGACAATGGCTATGAGTTTGATAACTCTACTGCCCACACCTTTTTTTCTCACCAATGGTGTCACCATACGGATGTCCTATCCTCATAGCTCTCCTCAAAATGGTAAAGCTGAGCATATTATCCATTCCATTAATAACATAGTTCACTCGCTTATGTTTTAAGCAAGTCTCCCTAGTTTCTTTTGGGTCAAGGCCTTTCACACTACTACCCACCTCATCAATCTTCACCCCATAAATCCTTTCAACACCACACACCCTATTTTGCTCTTTATGGGGTTCATCCCTCCTACGCACACCTTAGAGTATTTGGCCGTAAATGCAATCTTAACCTCTTTGCCACTGAGCCACATAAACATTCTCCCCGCTCCACCATGTGCATATTCTTGGGCTATCCTCTAGGGCATAAAGGCTATCGGTGTTTCAATCCTGTCTTTAACAAAGTCATTTCTCGTCATGTGGTGTTTGATGACCACTCATTTTATTTTATCGAGATTGCCTCTAATGACTCATTTGCTACAGACCTATCATTTTTGGAGGATTTCTTAGCCCATACATAGGCACCAATTGGGTCCATGCATTACCAAACCACTGGTAGGCTTGGTTCATGCTTGGCACCTGAGCACTTTTTTAGCACATTCCTACGAGAACTAGACTCCTCGGCTAGGCCATCGCTAGAGCTGACCATGATGCCAACTCTGTCCAACACCGCTGGATCGTGCATCCTCCGTTAGGTTGGTGTCCTCTTCTGTGCCGTCATCTCAAGATTGCAATAGTGCATCTCCACAGACTGATCCTGCCTTACTTGGGCTTTCTCCTTCACCTCATCCTAGGTTGGCCCACTTCGACTCCTCTCCACTGCTTGCGCCGGTCACCCAACCGACTGCTGGGTCAGCTTCTCTTGTGGTGCTGCCTCTCGTCGTTCCCACACGAAAGCGCAACACGCTTGTGCCTAGCGTTCATCCCCGACTCTAGGCTAAACCGGCATGCAACTTCCTTGTCACTCATCCCCAAGACCTACTGTGTGGCCCTTGTTGACCCCAATTGGAGAGCTACCATGGAGGAAGAGTACTCTGCCCTGATGTCCAACCACATCTAGGATTTGGTTCCTCTACCACAAGGCGCCAATATTGTCACCATTAAATGAATATTTCATCATAAGTTCAATTCTGATGGCACTTTAGATAGATATAAAGCTTGTTGGGTTCTTTAGGGGTCACACAATGACTTGACATTGACTTTGATGAGACATTCAGGCCAGTAATCAAGCCATCCACTGTTTGTCCCGTGCTCAGCTTGGCCCCTTCTCGTGACTAGCCCATCCACTAGCTTATGTCAAAAATGCCTTCTTACACAACACTTTTGACGAGATGGTCTACTGGGTTCGTTGATCTAGCTAAACCCAATTTTAGTATGTCACCTCAATAAGTCTCTATACAGTCTCAAACAAGCACCCATGACTCGGTATAGCTAGTTTGTTAGCTTTCTGCTCTCAATCGAGTTTGCTAAATCCAAGTCTGACACCTTCTTGTTCATTTACCACTATGGGACTGATGTGTGTATCTTCTGCTTTATGTTGATGATATCATTTTGACTACTTCAACATTAACTTTGTTTAGGTAGATTATCTCTACTCTTCAATTTGAGTTCTCTATGAAGGATCTTGGTGTTTTGCATCACTTTATTGGTGTGAGTGTCACTCACTAGTCATCTAGACTATTCCTCAGCCAACAACAGTACTGCATGGAGATCTAGGAGCGCATAGGCATGGCGGACTGCAAGCCATGCACCACTCTTGTTTAACACCCATGCGAACCTTTCCTCTGCTAATGGTCCTCTAGTTTTAGATCCTATGGATTATCGCAGCTTGGCTAGTGCTCTTCTGTACTTGACCTTCACTAGGACATACATCTCTTATGCTGTGCAATAGGTTTATCTTCATATGTACGATCCCCATGAATCCCATCTTGCAGCTCTCAAGCAGATCCTTCATTATGTTCATGGTTCCTTGGAGTTTGGCTGGTAGATTCAGTGATCCTCTACACATGACTTGATTGCCTACTCTGATACTAATTAGGCTGATTGCCTCGACACACTCAAGTCCACATTTGGACATGCAGTGTTTCTAGATGATATGCTGGTGTATTGGTCTTCTAAGCGTCAGAACATGGTCTCTCGCTCTAGTGCTAAAGCTGAGTATAGGGCGGTGGCCAATGTAGTTGCTGAGGCTTGCTAGTTGCGCCAACTTTTGCAAGAATTGCATGCCACTCCATCCCAAGCTACTCTTGTCTATTGTGACAATATTAGTGTAGTTTATCTCTCAACTAACTCAATGCAACTTCAGCGCACAAAACATGTTGAGATTGATTTGTACTTCATGAGAAGGTTGTTGTGGGCATCGTTCGAGTTCTTCATGTGCTAACGACCTCTCAGTATGTGGACATCTTCATCAAAGGACTACTAATGCCTATCTTCTTAGAGTTTTGGTCCAATCTGTATGTTTGTTGAACCGACAATCAGACTGCGAGGGTGTGTTGGTATTATTATCACATATATGGTTACATACGTTATCTCTATTTCCTTTGGTTGTTGATCCTCCCAAATCTCTATCAAATCCTTCTTATTCTGTGGTTATAAGTCTATTGGTGGTTATGGTATGGATGTCGCCTTTTCGTGATCAATCTATTATCACATTGAGTTATCTCTGCTTTGACGCCAACATTGTCGACATCGTGGGCACGACCTTGAGCGTCATGAGTGAATAGACCATCACAGTGTTAGCTTGTCAAGCACAAAGCAGTAGCTCTATTGACGTGATGTCGACGTGCATGTCAGCTGGCTGCTCTCGCTTAGCTACCAGGCGAGAGTAGCAGGGGAATGTACAACCAATCATGTGGTAATATCACACGATGCCATCTAATTGGAAGGCGAATCAAGTATATTTTTATAATTTTTTAAATCCAATATATTCATACAAATTTATCTAAAAAGTATATTTTTAATTTTTTTATTCTTATGACGGTGACCACTCTCCACCCGACTTTGGATCAAGTACGGGTGGGCTATGGTATTACGAACATTGCATGTCACGTATAAGATCGAATAGTCTCACAATTACTGTAACGAGGACTCTTTTCAAAAGCTGGCGATCTTGATAGTCATTTCCTATAATTGTTATCTCGTTTTTTAAGAGTTTAGGATTGTGAGAAAAAAGTACTCCAAGAATGTAGCTAATGAGAATCTAGGAACCCAGCTTCAAGCTTTTAGTTCTCAACGGCTATCAACTTGTGTGATCTAATAGAAGAAGAATGAATTCTTAGAGCAGTTAGAACTTCCGTAAATCAGAGCCGTACGTAGTGCTTCTATCCATCACCACTACACCATGAGGCAGCACAAATCCTAGAGGCGTGTGAAGGGGCAAACAATCATCATCCACATCTGATTCACGCTTCAAAATTTGTGCAGATTTCAGACGAACGGTTCTCACAGCACCGGCGGGCTCTTGGGCCATACGCAAGAAAAGCGTGTTTCCGGCCTTTCTACGGCTGGTCCACGGCTTACTCGGCTCCCCCGTCCCCGCGAAGCCGAAAACCCCAGAGAAGCATTTCCTCGAACACCTGCCGCGCCGCCGCTCGCCCACCCAAAACCCCCCGTGGCGGCCGAAGCGTCTCCGCGCGGAAGCCCTCCCGTCCCGGCGCGCCCCGGTCGGCAGTAAACCCCGGAAACATCACACCTGCCGCGCGCCGTCCGCCCAGAAACCCTCGCCCGGCCGAAGCGGCTCCGTACGGATGCCCGGCCGGCGGTAGGAGGGAGCGAGGGGCCGAGCGTAAGATGCAGCGCTTCTCCCCGGCCGCCGCGGCGCTGCTCCTCCGACGCTCTCTCGCTGCCGCCTTCCCCGCGCTCCGCTCGGGTTCGGTACATCTCTTCCCACTTTTTAAAGAGATCCTAGTTTAGTGGACAACTGCTTGGTTGCTCGGTTGAAGTCGATTGAACTTAGCTGAGCCCGAGGTTGATGCATGGGTGGTTCCGAGACCTTGTTGTGAAGGAGATTGCAATTCGGATTCGGATGGTTGGAATTTGTAGAGATTGGGGGTTACTGTGTTGATTTAGTTCTTGGTGTTGTAGCGACTCGTGAGAGCATGCATAGTGGATTTGTAAGATTTGAGCCATGTTTAAGCATTTGGGGATTATCGTACGATTTACTTTGTGTTGTTTTAAGATATGTTCGCACAATGCAACATGCCTTGCTTTGTGGCATTCAAATTGCTAAACATTTGAATTCTATTCATCTTGCCTGCAGAGACAGTTGGTGCGTGCTTCGCTTCTTCATGAAAGCCCCTCTACACAGACAAATTCAGCCATGGCTGTGCAGTACCACCAATGGTCTAGTTCAGCGAACAGGGACGATGATGAGGTTCTTAAGGCTTTCAATCAAGAGTGTTGTACCGATGCAGGTGGCGGTGTTTTGGATGATTCAGCATCTACTGCCTACATTGAGAAGCTCTGCACATCAGGCAACCTCCCTGAAGCTGTTCAGATTCTCCGACATTTACATGAAAAGAAGGTCCATGTAGGATTGGGCACGTTTAATTTGATGCTGCAGCAAACAGGTGAAGTGAACAACTTCATTCTTTTCGCCAAGGTGTTCAGGTACCTGCTGCTTTCCAAAATAGCTCCTAATTTGACTTCTTATACAAATGTTGCAAAGGCCCTTCAGAAGTTGGATGACTATGAACTAATACTTAAATTTGTAAAACAAGTTATGGAAATTACACATGATAGACATCCCACAGTGATGAATCGCATTGTTTTCACCATGGCAAAATATGGACAGATTGATAAATGTTTGATCATATTTGAAGAACTGAAGAAAGATCAAAGAGGGTTGGATGTTGTCATGTTCAATACCGTGTTGGACATGCTTGGAAAGATTGGTCGGGTGGATCAAATGCTTCATGAGGTGAAGCTAATGGATGAACTTGGCCATTCTCCAGACATTGTTACATACAATACTGTAATAAACTGCCTGCGGAGGCTTGGAAAGTTCAATCAGTGCAAAATCTTTGCAAGAGAAATGGTTGAGAGAGGCATCAATCCAGATTTAAGAACATATACTGCACTGATTGATATTTTCGGGCGTGCTGGCCATATTACTGAAGCCCTTGAAATGTTTGATCAGATGAAAAGGTCACATCAACCTTCAATTTATGTCTACCGGGCCCTAATCAGTGACTTAAAAAAGGCAGGACAGTTTGAATTAGCACGAAAGTTCTCTGAAGAGATGAAAACAAGAGCTTCAGAATTACTAGGCCCTGAAGATTTTAAGTGGAAGTTTAAGGGTAGAAAGATCAACAAGAACAAGTAAGAAAACTGTAAATGATCTTCCAGGTGTGAATATTTTGTTTGCATGTGCCTTGTGCTCATCCACCGTTTCAGCCAAAGATTCTGGGATAAGTTGAAATCTTTCAGGGAATGTATCTCATTAACAATGAGATAATCACCTCGGGTTACAAAAGAATGATGATTACTAACACATTCAATGATCTCAGGCCGAGAGAACCAGAGTATAAAGTATAAACCTCTTTGAAATATCATGGCTGCAGCCTGCAGGCTTTTGCTGATGTGCATTTGAAGAGACAGGAAGGCACTTCTCTGATTTTATATATTTACGGATGCAAGAGATTATTTGGAGAGAAGTCATGTGCTGATGAGACCTGAAGTCTTTATCTGAGATTGTTCCACCATAGCGCAAACTCGAGCTAATGGAGAGTTAATTCTTGATCGAAATTATGTGATGTGCTTCTACTGGATTATCATGTGAATAACTTATGATTTGTTGAGCACTTGCCGGTTCAATTTCTGTCGCTCTGCACTTCTACAAGTTCAATTTCAGCATTGCCAGTCATGTCCAGTGCCGTGAAGAATAATTGGGACCTTGAGTAAGTTAGTTAGGTCCTTGTTGTGGATCACTAGATATAACTAATTAAATATAGACCATATTCTTTTATTATCCTGTACTCTGCCATGCGGCCAAGTAGAACACTTTGTACTCATGTAAACTGTTAGTCCAAATTATCTTAGATCATCTTAAAATCAGTTAATCATTTGTTTTTTTCACGTGCTTCCATGCTATCCAATATGCTGCGTGTCTGTCTAAGTATTCCATGGACTGAATAACGTACTTTTGGTTAAGTAGGACCAGTAGATTGAAGTGCAATATGTAAATAGTGATTTTTTTTCTACTGAGGCCTTTCAAATTCACAATACGCCTCTGTAGAAAAAAAAATCAATAATTACATATTGCACTCCAATCTACTGGTCCTACTTAACCAAAAGCAATAATTTTGGGATACGAGGCTCTCTAGTAGTTGGCGATATCCTGTATTTTACGATCAAATATATAAAAGGCTCACTAAACGTAATCTGAGTATTTAATGGTAGTGACACAATTCCTTCGCCTCATCTATTGTTTTCAGTAGTTAACCAAACAAAACATACAATAGCAGCCTCTGGCAATTTGTCCATGGCCCGGAAAATGTAACCTGCAGATCCAACAAGGTCGCACTTCCAAAGTTGTGGCTCTGTTTCAAGACCACCTTTCACTTTGCAGCAACATGCATTTCATGAACATATCATTGGTGCAGTTAATATCTGCAAAAGAATCAGATCACCTTGCAGTTACTACCAGAACTCAAAGGACAGCGGAAAAATGTCCAACCATATGCAATACAGCTGACTGCAGCTAACCCAGCATAAACATCGTATTCAGGTACGGCACAAAGGGGGTGGGGTTCAAAATCAAATACCTAGAACAGCATGGTAAGATAGAAGATAATCCATCCTGCCATGGAGAAGACGCAAAAATGTGCACCCAGAACAGCATCGCAGCTGATTCCTTGCCACAACCTCTTAGGTTTGCAACAGCACCTGCCCATAAAAATAGCAGATTAACATTGTACACTTACTATTATATTATACGTTGTAGTCCACTCTAAGGTTGATTAACATGCCAAACATGGTGTCTCATACTCGTATAGTTTTTCATACCTGATAGTACCGATGTGGGCATAGAGTGCTGCAGTAACAGGACGAACTTGAACATCTTGTCGCCTTTTGGAATAAATCCAAGCTTGTCAACCAATGAGACAATGTCAACACCAGCAATTGGAACCAAGAACAAGCGTGCAAATATAATGGCGACGGTGGTCCGAACCCCAAGTTTCATGCTTCCTTCACCAAGGCCTAAAACCATAATCAACCATAAGTATGGACTTCAGACAAACATATAAATTGCAGAAATGTATATGTACTAAAAGTACACTTCATATTGCAGCACGGTTCTAATGAGATCTGAGAATATAACATGAGCTTACCGTCAACAAGATTGCCACCAACAGCAAGCAAAATGCACGGAATCATAGCTTCCCTGAAACATATAAAACAGCATTGTTAGCAAAAGATGGTTGTTAAATGCGAATCGTATTTGTTCTTACAAGACATTATAGGCAACATCTAGGAGATATACATATTGCAATAAGAAACTACAAGTCATGAGACAGGTCAATACCCAAGAATGAGACAGCTATCTGTTAAAAAGAATAGAGGCGCGTCATCTGTGAGGATCAAATTCTTCAAGAATGGCACAACACGGAGAGTAATTGCGAGAACCTGTTACATGATGCAGAGGAACAGACAAATAATTGAGAAAAAAAGTAAGCAATTTTTTAGGCAGTGATAAGAGCCAAAAACCAAAGATACCGAGTACTTACAGATGCAATAATTGGTGGTTGCAGGAGCTGCTTCTTTTGTAGGAATCTAACCATGCACTTGATAGGGATTATTATCTGCATTAAGCCATAGTATTATTAGTTACTTTGGTAACAACTACTTAAGTACTTCTATTTCTTTCCCAATTGCTGAACTAGCAATATGTTGTGCCCACTTCTTACTTTTGAACCTAAAGAAGGAACATCCTGCTCCTCCTCCTCTGTAGATAACAGGGGCTCTTCCTCATGTGTATTGTCATGAGCACTTGATGGATATTTTGCTACACCTGGTGTGGCCTCAGGAGCCTTAATTGGAAGTCTCTTTCTCCTCATCGCAGCTTTCAAAGGTCTCCCCAGGGGGTGGAGCAAGCATCTTGAACACTTAAGTGTAAACAATAATTGCACCAACCTTCACCAGGTAAACAATCCAATATCTATAAGTGAAAAGTCAAAACTTGACCAGGATGAGCCACGTCATCTTATAATTGTTGGCTGTCCGATTGAAAAGCAGACAAGGAAGGTAGAACAAATCTCAGCCGTACAATGGAGGATGAAGTGGAAGGAAATTCGTGTAAATAGATGCGATGAATCGGGAGGCTTCACGTGCCCTGTACTAGATCCGGAAGGATCAGGAAGTACTTGCTATATGTGAAGGACAGTCAATGTTGACCGAGATAAAAGGGAATGAAAGAAAAGAAATGCGAGCTGAGCTGTTCACCAGGTTGGGAAACTGGAGGACGCGGCGTGCAGGTATCTTTTTTTAAGTCCTTGAATTTATTTGTAATTGTGACCAACAATTTCAATTATTGTAAACTAACATTCTAACCCTAAAGAACTAAAAACATGTGTATCAATTTAAAAACTCTAACCATGTAATTAATTTTAATTCTAGTGATTAACAGTAAACTCGCTAAAAATATAAATTTACAGTTAACATCTTTAGTACTACAACTTATTTAAATAAATCATCCTTTTGTAAAATTTGTAAAAAAAAAAGTGGTACTAACCTTCCTGCTAAATACGTTCCTGATATGTAAAAAAATAAATTTGCTATAAATTTATATATTATTACAAGTGGTGAATAAAATATAATATTAGGATAAGAGTCATGCATCAATAGAGATATAGGGAAGGCGATGACTAGCAGTGAAAGAGGAGGGAATAGTGGCAGGGAAGATGAATAGAAAACGTAACCATAGCCATTACACTTACCGTTTTGTTGACTTGAAAGATGGGCCAGATATTTCATATTGCACACCTATTTATAATAATACTACAAATAACACATTTAAAAATTCAATTAAAAAGGGGAGGTGATGGAATAGGAAATTATTTCTTGTTATGATAAATATTTTAAATTTCAAAATAGATTAAACTTGTTAACATTATAGTTACACTTCCTAGAAAATATTTGATACAGATACTTCCTATAAATTTGAGTTAATTATTATAAACAACATGTAAAGAGAGGGAGGTTATAGTCGTGTAAACGTGCGACATAGTACACTAGTTGATATGATTAAAAGGGGATGTGCAACTCCATAAGCAAACGGATTTGGACATACCCATTGACCAAATGATAAGTATGCATTTCCATCTTAAGTGCATTTGTTCGAGTCACCAAATGGATTTAATTGGTCGCGGCATAATGCTGAAATAAGTACAAGTGGTATACTTCCAATGTTCCCTGCATTAAATGAATGTTAAAAATATAATGCAGAAAGCTTGATCAATCAGAAGCCAGCGATATTCATAACGGTGTGAGGAAAGTAGAAACCTATTCCGATGTGAGTGATGGTAAACTTGAAGTATGGATAAGGCGGTCGTACAATCAATGCCACTATAAGTCAAATCAAAGATGCAGAAACTGCACCCAGAACAATGTTTACTTGAATGAACCACCTGCAACATCATGAGTATAATAATGATCATCAGGAAGTGTTCAGAGGAGTGGCGTTGAAATGCTTGACACTACAAGACGCCAAACATCGCCAAGAGAAGTTACAACTTGTGGCTAATCATCTAAATGAATAATATGTTCTTTCTTACCACTCCAGGATCTTATCAATTGTGATTGATTGTCCGAGCTGCGCAAATACGAGGCAGGGAAGGAGCAGAGAGAACACAAGCTGCAAAAAATGACAAAAGAAGGCGCTCTGCGGCGTCTCTGCCACCATCTCCAGCACCGACCTCCCCATCACTGCCGCCTCCAACGAAACCCGCCAAAGTGTACAGGCAACCGGCAAATCGACCACGATTCCCCAAAAACCGCTCGAGCTGAACAGATCAACAGTCGCGGTTGGGTCGCGACGGCCAGCAGCCACCCGGGGGCGAACTTTGTCGCCAAAAATAGCTAGGAATCAATTCCCCGAAACGGCCAGCGCGAGCACCCTTCCTTCCTCCCGACTTATACCACCACTTTCCCCTTCCGTTTCAGGATCGATCAGCAACCCAATCACTCAATCGGCGTCGGAATCGGGCAGCTGAAGTATCAAACTCTGCCGAAATTTAGGGTTAATCCAGGGTTAAAAAAAATCTCAGCAATCTAGCCTTAGTATGAGCTCCTGGCGCGCAATCGAGCCTCCGAACCGCCGGAATTCCGAGACTTGAGCTAGAGATCGCGCAATGTGACCCGACCCATCCGTGCCCACAGCGCGGAAAACCCGCAGGGGAGCTCAAAACGCCGTCGCGGAGCCCGGGAAGGCGCAGCGTCTGGCCGACGCCGGCGGAACCACCCCGGGAGCCGTCGCAGGCGGCGAGGCGATCGTGGTAGGGCACGCGGGGTTCTGACGACGGCGGCTGCGGGTTCCCGGCCGACACGAGCCGAAGAGTAGACAGTTCAGAACACGGACGCGACGAGAGGAGAAGCGTGCCACGTTGGACGGATGGGGGCCATGGCCACTGCTCTCCGGTCACTTTTGCGGCCCACGTGACGTAGATGAGTTGTTCTTGTTGAGAGAGAGAAACGTGACGTGACGTAACGTTGATAGGTGGGCCACCGAAATTCAGCGGCCCAGATAGGAAAAGAAAGCAAGAGAAGGCAAAGTAGGCCCAAGTTTGAGAAAAGAGATAGGCCCCGGTTGTTTTGCGCACCTTTCAAATAAAAAAAATGACTTTTACGCATATCTCATGTAAATAAAATACTCTATTTTTCGTATGAATCTGTAATCTTGCTTTTTTTTCTTCTTATTTTCAAAGAGTCATCGGTGTTAAGCAACGAGATCCTCTGGTCTAAGTCTAGTGACTTTAGGGTCGCTGACATGTGGCTTTGTGAAAAAATGGATCTTAGTAACTCAGTGACTTAAACTAGAGGATCTGTGTCTTGTGTTAAGCTCCTGGTGCTGAACTGCTGACCACTGTTTTGGTCTCATACGCATGGCAAGCACGCAAGGCGCATGCATGCTTGCAAAGAGCGTTATGTGAGTGCTCAGCCTTTCTCGTGCGCGGATCGATCACGTGATCAGCTAGCAAAATCTGCTGCTGATTGCATGCTGGCTGGCTTGCTACCTGTTCTTAGACAAGAACAAATTGGAAGGACAAAAAGGGTGTGATTTGTTCATCTACAGATAGATCGAGCCAAGTATGCAAAGCATGATCGATGGATCCCAGCTAGCTAGTACGTGCCGTGTGCGACCACACGCCTCATTTTCTTTGTCGGAATTATATTGATAACGCACGTTGGACAGAAAAAAATAGAGACAAAATCTTAAAAAATTTTAAGCTTCAGATATGCTTCGCAATTCATGCTTTGGTGAGTTTATAAAAAAATGGCCAAGTTTCGCTAAATTCGAACAAGTTGTTGCCAAATTCAATAGAAGTTGGGGGTTTTTTTCCAGTAAAATATCCTACCGGGACCCACTGGGAAACGCGAAATTTTATCGAAAATTTAGTTACAAATTGTAAACCCTTCTCGAAAATTGACGCGGGTTAGCTAGCTAGGTTAGGTGATCCGTGCCGCGTTTAGAAGGCGAGATCGAGAGTTTTTCTTACCGCTAGCGTACGTAGCGAGCGCGGACGTTCCACCGACTGGTCCACGTGACGCATTCATGCGCGGGATGGCTGCGCCGGCGCCGGCCGGCGGCCCGCCCACGCGCGCGGCGGGGCTTTGCTGGGTTGTCAGCCAATGGGGGCGGCGCGCCCACACGTGGCCTCCGCTGGCATATGGGCGCGCATGGGCGCATGGCCATGGCATGCATGCGCACAGCCCCGGCCGGCGCGGCGACACGCGGGGCCGCCCGGCACGCGCGCGGGGGCGCGGGCGCGGCAGCCAGCCAGCGCGCGCTCGTGGCACCTTAGGGGGATCTATCGCCACAGAGAGGCACAGAGGCTATGCATATGCAATGCATTGCAGAGAGGCACAGGTTGGATGGATGCATGGATCCAATTACCTGTATAGATTCTCATAATGGAGACAGAGTACACAGAGACAGCATGGATTCGAACGCATTACATGGTACAATGATATTTATTTTACTATAGTTTTCTTGTATAACTTACTAAATCCTTCGAAAAATATTTCCAGATATGAAATTTATCGGAGCAAGGACCAGGCGCCTCCTCCAATCTGCCGAAGTCCAAGTTCATTGATCAAGCAAGGTGTTCGAATAGGCGCCGGTTTTCAAACAGGCATAGGTCTTCGAACGAGGTAGTCTTTGACTCGGGCGCAAGTTTACGACCAAGGTGCAAGTCTTCAGCTCAGGCACACGCATTTGAATAGACGCAGGCTTTCAAATCATGTACGGCTCTCCCAGAGAAGTGTGAGAGCTTAGCCCACTCTGAAGGAATTTGAAGACTCAACACCTAGTCCGGACAAGAAGCCTCACATTACGATAGAATTGGTCATCAGTAACCACACATCTCTAACTGATGACCATAATTTTATCTCTAATAGATCTAAAAAACACCCATTTAAAATAAGGTTGTGAGGCCTATCATAAATATAATATTATCTGTAACGAGTTATGATAGTAATATGCATGCGACGAGTCACCATTGCAACCCATCACAGATAACATCATATATATTATATGATAGGTATAAAAATATAGGCCGTCACATATAAGGACACTCATCTTTAACGGATGTTAAATATAACTTGTCAAAGATGATAAATCATCTCGAATGGTACATTTTATTACGTGTCATGGTCACCGAGAACACCTTACCATCTCTCTCCCACTAAATAAATCAAATCTATGGCGCTCCACCATGACCACTGAATCTTTATCCAAATCCCTCTCTCTCCATAGCAATCTCCTTATCCTCCCTAGGCCCCTCATTGATCTCCCTCCCTTAGCTCTTCATAGCCCACCGCCAGCTTTGCCACGGTCGCCAAGTCATCGTGGCCCCCGCTCGAAGCATCGGCCGTTGTCTCCTAGTCTTCTCCGTCCCTAAGCGTCAATGGTTACCTCTCCATCTCGAGCTTTGGTCACCACCACCGTCGTCTCCTCCACATCAGAGCCTAGCAGCTACTTCTCCGCCGCCTTGAGCTTTGAGGCACCAGATCCAGCCTCTAGATGGCCCTGAGCTATCTGCTTCCGCCCTAAGGTGTCATCGCCGAACCAAGCTCATCGTTCAATTTCATGAAGACTGGGATAACAGCGGCGACCACGATCACCGCCTCCACCAGTAGCTCATTGACGACCTTACCATTGTCCTCCCTTAAATTGATGCAGTGTAAATGTAGATCTAGCACTTGTGATTATTTCATGTGATTTTTTTTGTCTTTAGATATTATTATGACCGATGAATCAGTGTGAATGTGTGATTGTGATGCTGATCCCACACTTGTGATTTGTTTCTATGATTGTTTTTGTCTTTAGAGATTAGAATAAGTTGGCAATTATCAAGGCAAACTTTTTTTTGTTTTTTTACCAGTGATTTACAACAGTGGCGAGGTGACAAGAGTATTTTTTTTCCATTTATTTAGATCTTTGATGGTGTCAAAACCAACCCATCATAGTCATCTATAATGAGTGATAATGTCACTTTGTCATAGGGTCATCCTCATGTGTGACGGGTGTTTTTTATAGCCCATCATAAATAGCGTTACCACTTACAGTCATTCACCCGTCACAGATGAGCATCTAGGTCCGTCACAAATAACTTGTTCCAGCATAGTATCAAGATAGTTTAAACACTAATGAGAAGATACACATTATCAACAGAATATTGTGGAAAGATGTTAGAGGGCCATTATAATATACTCCCTCCATAAATGTAAGGGAGTTCTATCATGTTTCTTGTTTGCATAGTTAAGAACAGTATTTGATATACTAGAAACAATGGTGTTGGCACCGTTAAGAACAGTATTTTGATAGTAACTTACCACTAGAACAAATATATATACATCATATATTAACTTATATGATTCATAGCCAGAAATCCTTTATATTTATATTTAGGGACATAAGGAGTACATTGTAATAATTAGTTGGGACAATTAATCACCGTGATCCTAAGAAAGTATGAAAAATACTATATTGCCCTTAGGGTTTTCCTCTTTTAGAAGGTCATAAATATAACCTTATGCATTGTTTAGCCCACAAAACAAAGGCTTGAGCAATAGGAATGAACATAACATGATTTGAGGTTACATTATGTGCAATTTGCCCGTTGAATGCGCTCTTCCTTAAGGATTAAGGATAGACAGGAAACACATTTCTCCGCCCATTTCATTGGTGACCCATTGCCTGGAGAAAGTCCTCGTTGATATTGCAAGATATTACTATGACACGAGTTAAAAGCAGATGACACATCCATTGATAAACCTAATGCCGACAGTTGCCTAGCCTCGATAGCTCATGCGAAGAGACGAGACAAGTCGCTCTGTCGCTGTTATACAATACAAATGGCTTGGATAGTTGGTTTTCGTCTGGGATGTAGAAAATCTTAAGGTGGTGATTTGATATACTAGAAACAATGGTGTTGGTACAGTTAAGAATAGTATTTTGATAGTATCTTACCACCGGAATAAATACATATATATATGTATATCATATATTAAGAAAACCTAAAACCTATTCATCACCTCCTCTTATTTTTGTATGTTAACTAAAAAGTCATCAGGAAATTTAAAAAAATTAATAATATAGATCAATATATGATTTATCACTTTATAAATATGCAAATTCAAATTTAACTTTTATAAGTATAAACAAAAATAATAAATTTAACTTCGAATTGAACTTGTAATTTATATTATTTTTACTTACAATTATATATCGAATTTTAATTTGTATTTGTAGATTTTAATATTTTTTAAGACAATATGTCCAAACAAGAGAAAGTCTCCTTGAGAAAAAAAAAACATATACTGGACCATTGGTGCGAGACGGCCTGAGCCCCAGAACTATCACACATGCACCCTGACCCAATCGACGCTCATCTTAATCAACCCTGGACGGCGCAATGCCGAAGAAACCCATCTCTGATTTCTTGCTTGATTGACTGCACTAGCTCATAGTACGTACTACAAAATAATAGAATTAACGTTGATCTCCCTGATTATATATTTTTCCATGGGCCCCACACGCACCTGCCGAAGGAGGGCATGCAGGAAGAATTTGGATTGAATGCGAGAAACCGCAATACCTACCGGTTTGGCACACCACTAATTAAGGAAGGGAGCGCATTGACTCAGACTCCCTTGCATACGTGCATCCATGGAACCAGCCCTTCTGTTCTGGTACTGTGCCCCCTTGCTCTGCTCCGGCTGGAAGCCCGGGCCCACCTAGCTAGCTAGGCACACCCCTGCTGGCTGCCTAGGAACAACGGGAGGAGCTATCCCCTGTGTCTGCCTGTCGCGGGGGGGCAGCAATGTGATCACGTTGCCCACCTGCCAAGATCGATCGATTTTAGCTAGGCGGCTAGCTTAGCCTCTCTCTTGGGTCGTTTTCCCTTGCCTTTCCTTTTACTGTTGCAGATAAAAATTAAAGATCCATCAATGTTTAAAGAGTTGGAGCCACTGTAGGCAGTCGATGATCGCATACCTACAAATTACCACGTTAGTTGAGAGAGAGAATAAATAAAGATAACATGGGTTTAAATTATAAGGTACCGAATGAATGGTAATAATTATATATGCAAAACATAATTGTATTTGTATAGATATAGAATTTATAGCTCACGAGTTGAATTTCAATTACAAATTTTATTTTAAGATGTCTTTGAATTGAGTAAAAAAATGACATTGGTTTTAATAAGGAAAATAATACTATCTCCACTTTCTTTTAGTCCACACCCTTAATCATAGCATACGAAACTTAGGCAAATCATATCTGGATCATTTTACCCCTAACATATTTGTGTTGGCAGTATGGGTGGTAAATGGATAGCATTTTATGAACGGTCATTCTAGATTAGTGTGGGTGAACATAAAGTTTTTTAGTGTATGGGTAAAATGGGAAACTGAATATTGGTTTCAGTATGTTGCCAAATATTTGTAAAGAACCTTCTTTTTGTTAAAGATGTCAATTAAAATAAAACAGTGAGAGTACTGTGTCTCCCGTCTCTTCAGCCCCGTGCACGTAAGCAGAAGTTTGAATATATATATATATATATAACAAATCTGACAATGAAAAATAAGCCTCGGTGTGAAAAACAACTATGTTTGATGAAAGCTACTTCCTCCGTTTCAAAAGTATTTTAGATTAAAATTTTGTAATGTAATATAAAGATTTCTACGTTGATTCCTATAATTCTCATCTTTTCAATGATCCCAAAGCCAATCAAATATCTAGAAAGAGAATCTAAATAATTTAAAATTTAAAAAATGACAACTAAAGTGATTAAAAACAAACCTTTTGACCTAACCTAGTATATAATAAATAACCAAAAATCCTTATATTTTAAAACAGATGGAGTAAAAAAATATTTATTGTTACTAGGCGTGTAACTACTAACTTGCCACGATATATATTGGTAGATAAATAATTTATAGTTGTATCGGTTAACTTTCTAATATTAATACATATAATTAAAAAGTATTATATATAATTTTTACGTATAAAAATTGTGGTTTTAGACTAGTGAATTTAGATTTTAGACAATAAAAAACCGATATATAAGGAGAGAATATGCCAATTTTTTTAACTCTGATAATTAGTAATTAACTGTCAAACATGCTTTTATTAAAATATTTAACCAAACCACGGTTTTTTCTTATTCCTAGGTGTGGTGTACTAGTGTGAACATGTTTAGATATTAATTTGAACTTTTGTATAGGAAAGTTTGATTTTCTATCTATCCAGCAAAATCAGCTAGATTCAATTGCATGAATTAGGTCTAGTTACATGTCAAATTAGGCAATTGCATATCTACTATAATATATATATATATATATATATAGCACTATGTAAACTTGCCATATGACAGCCACAGCCCAACCCAACCCAATAGGGATATAAAACCACTGACGGTTGCACAGAGCAGTATGTAACCGTCCAGGGTGACATAATTGACTTAATCCTAAACATATCAGCTAATCCCAGGTGGAATAACCCCGTGCCGCAAGAGGAAGACGAGAAGGCCGCCGGGTCGAAGTGAGCGAGAGCGAGAGGGGAGGTGAAGATCCAGAAATCGCGAGCTTCACGCTAGCTATGTCCGGGAGAGAGACTGCTGGAAGAGAGAGTTGGAGGGAACCTCCCGGAGATGAAGGCGAGGGTGGCTGCCGCGGCGTCGAAGGCGGCGGCGGACGGGGAGGAGGCTGCCGGCGGCGGCGTTGGCGGTGGCCGGGACTTCGAGAAGGACGGCTTCGACGACTACTGCACGAGGATCTTCCCCTACTTCCACAAGTGGAGGAAAGCCTACGGTACGTGTACACACGCCTCCCTACTCCGATTTCACATCATTACAAGCATGAGGCTTGCTTGCTTTGTCTGTGAATTACTACGCTCAATTGCTCGTGTGCTTATTTAATTCTCATTTTGGTTAATTAATTCATGCAAAACCCACAATTAATGAGGTTATTGATACCTTAGTTAAGTTCGCTAATCATCGACAAATTAATATATACTTTAGTTTGGTAAATAAAATAAAAAATCAACCCCTACTCTCTCTGTGATCCAAGAAAATTTGCAACAGCTAGCTTAATTAGCTGCTAAGGTAGCATCGGGTTGCCCTAGTAGCAAATTGACTAGGGTATAAAAGCTGATAATATGTCAAGAGCTCTCGATATCAAAAGAACAGTGGGGAAGAATAATTAATACTGTCCCTGACAGTGAGAGGGGTTAGGTTATCAACCAAGTCAGCGATGGGGGCAAACAAGAAAAGAGAGAATAAACAAAATTAATGCAGGATGGAAACTGTGGTTGGGAACTACTCGGTGCTTGCAGTCAATCGTCCTGGATCATTAAGCTATGGATTAATAACTAATTAACTGCAGTATATATATACTCCCCCCACATATTAATCGGTCGTTGGTCCAATTAGACAACGCAAAGCCATGCCTAGGTACCTGTCACATTAGTACGTGCTCTTATATTGGGGCGGAGAAAAAAAATAAATAATAGGAGACGGACTTACTGGTCATGTCTTGATATATATTTTTATTTATTTATATTTTTATTTATTTATTTATTGATTATATGTGTTTAGTTTAAAGTATATATACATAGAAATAATAATAGTCAGATAATTTTATCTATACCGAATCAATATCCAATAGATGATATGCAACATCCAATTGCCAATTATTCTTCACGAGGAGCAATCAAAATGGCAAATTAATGAACAATGATAGGGGACAAGTATTAGCTTCAAATAATTTAGAGACTTAGGGAGAGAAATGAGGAATGGAGCATGCCACTAAATTATTTTGAGGCACTAACATTTACCTTTTTTAATCTCTTCAAACCTTTGGATGGTTTTTTTTCACTAATACTTTTAAAAATCCGCTTCTCGGTGTAGCATATCATCAAGTCATTGAGCCATTTATCCCCTATTTTGCTTTTTAAATCTGTCTTTATAAGTGACATAGCTAAAAAGACCCTCTCAACTGAAACCGTTACTATTGAAAGTATCAATACTAACTCAATGACCATATACATCAATGGGTAAGATATGTTATTTTCTGTGGGAATCATTAATTCAGCAACCTTTATAAGATGTTTACATATAAAAAATTTCTTTAGTTCTCCTAATGTTGCTAATAAAATTTTCAAGTTGACTCCGTAGTAGCATGAGATCACCAACTAAATAATCTTTAGCATAAATTTTAGCAAGCCTCACAAGCTTATCCACATCAAAATTAGACCAGGAATTCTATGGATTAAGAGATAACATGCATATTAATAACTCTAAACTAACTTTACTAAACAGATGATTCATTTTTGCCAAAATTGCATATATGGTTGCAAGAAAGGTCTTGACATGATAGTAATGATTATTTTTTACCTTGTGCCTTTGACGTGTAGATGTTCCTCTTTTATTTATTTTTTTATCTATTTTTGGAACTTTAATATCATGTTTAACACAAAATGACACTACTCTATTCATTAATGGCTCCAATCTATTCTCCCTCATGTCTTGTAAGAGCTCTTTCACACCTATGATTCAATTCATTGCCTCAACAATGTCTTGGTCTTTCCTTTACAAAGCACCTGATATATCATCTGTAATTTTCAATTAGTTTTCGATCCCTAGATCACCAATTATATCCAAATGACTAAACTTTGCACTAGGCCTCTTTGGCTGACTTGCATTCTCATTATTTCATAGAGGATCATTGGTATTTGTGTTACTTAAACTAGAATAATACATGAGCAACGTTCCTTTTGACATGTTGACAATTTGGCAAAGTAGCAACCAAAACCAAGTCTCGATGTCTCTATGATTTCTAGAACTATTAACACACAACTAGACATGAAATTCATTTTTAATTTTATACCTTGAAATGAAAAGTAGAAATTGATTTTTCTCTTGGTGACTTATTGACTTGGACTTGCCTTGCCAGCTGAGATGTCGACTGGCAACTGCTTCCACTGTCTCGCTTGTCACCCGCCACCCTGCTGACTCACCACCCCGACGCCCTAGTTCTCCACGGCTTCATGTTGCCTCTACTTGCTGCTCGTGTTGGCGCTTCGTGCCCCGGCCACCACTAGATGGCCGACCGTCGATGCCTCATGCCCCTGCCATCACCCACCACTCCTAGGGTTAGGGAATAGGAAGGGATGGCTAGATGGTGTAGGCGACTAGGCGAGCATGAAGCACCAAGGCCAAGCATGTGTGTGCGGCTATGTGTGACTCTTTTTCTTGGGGTTGAAGAGTGTGAATAGAGATCATCTTTGCTAGGCCAACATGGGCCAATTTTCGCAGTTGCGAGCTTCTCTTGGTAGCATGTTCAAGTCACAAAAAAACACCTTCTTCAACCTCCAGACAAACCAGACACAAGCGCTAGCAGTTCAGTCCCTCTTTTGATATATGTAGGGCATGGAATTTTAGGGGGCTTAGGGAGGCTCCCATGGTTGAGGTAGAGGTAGTGAGGGCTGAAGCCCTCCTCCCTCATGCCAGATTCGCCACTACTCTTATTTTGCTAAAAAAAGTACTTTGTTCTCTTAGAGATTTGCTCGGTCTTTGGAATACTTAGGGCATATTTGGTATGACTCTAACTTCTAAATTTAACTACAGGAGCAAAGCCTAGATTGGAATTGTGGAGCTGCTCGAATCCCACTCCACCCTTCTAATTCGTTTTTCATATCACTTCAACCCACTCCACTCTCTTTTTAGAGTTGGAGCTAGAGACATGTTAAATAGGCCCTTAGTACCACTTTAATTTAACCACTTATTATATTTAGCTATAATATATTTTATAATTCAATCGATAATAATGAGATATATGATGATTATATGTGATGTAAGTACTATATGTCATAAAAACATAATATATTTATAAATATCTTGCAGAGAAAACTCGAAATTGGGATGGAAAATTTTAAGACAATTCTACTCATATAAATTTCACATGACACACCTGAATATTGCCAAAAATAAATAATCAAAGTTTGAATGGTTCGATTAACAAAAATATTAATTTGTGAGGGAGGAAGGGAATAATGCATCTGCCGTGGTATGACCAAAGGTATATGCCTCAGAATTTCATATATATATACCTCTGCGTCCTGGCGGCGACGTACTACCATTAATACCGACCAGATTTTTTTTCTCTCTCTGCCGGTGCAGTGAGGCGACATTTTGAGTTATTACTGTACATATGAATGCATGTATTAATTGTTGAGGCTAGTAGGTTAGCAAGTTTTGGGGACCACGCAGTTTGACCTAGAGCTCATCATGGACGTAGACTACCGTGTTCTCCTCCTTAAAGAACAGCTTGATTAATTACCCTCGGTTGAAAATAATTATTATTTTAGATAAAAAAAATAATGTTAAGTTTTAAAAATTTTGACTATAAATAAAATATTTGCTTTAGAAATATTAAGACTATATATAGATAAATCTTAAAATTACTTCAATAAAAACATATATTTATTGATATTTTGTAATATAAATTAGTGATTAAACTTTTTTATGCTACGGGCTTATTTAAGTTGATAATTATTTTTAATCTCGAGCAAGTAGCTAGCAGTACTTGATGCATTAATAATTGGGCTCTCCGTAGGTGAATAATTATCTTTTTTTGACTTTGACAAGTATGGTTTTCACTGCTCATTATCAAAGTGTACACGAACGTGAATAGCTCTGAGTGTAGTATTAGCTAGGGAAGTACTGTAGTACACTTTTAACCACAAACCTAACAATGCAATTTTTAGTGAACGTAATTGTATATTTTAAAAATTATTAATTGTTGATCAGAGTTATAGAAAACGGGAGTAAGAACGATATATTGTGAATACAACTCAAGGGAATTTAAATAATGGAACTCATACATCACTTTTGTGGATTATTACGAAACATTTCATCGATCCATATCCTAAACCTGCTAGTAGTATTTGCTACTCCAGGAAAATATTTTCTGAGACCAACCCCCAGACTGAATATGCACGCATTATTGTGACTGTTTTCTTTTTTTCTTTTTAGATAGGTGGCCTGACGGCCCGCCCAGCTTCGATTGAAAGCTGAATAATTATTATGGCCGTCACGTGCTAATCACTCATATAATTAAGCGTGGCTAGCATTTGACCTGACCAAGCCAATTAAGCCGGTCAGTTAGGCTTTCCCAAAACGGCCATGCAGGTTGCCATCAGCTGTCCGAGCACGCCGACCAAAGCTCAACCCTCGTGATCACATCAACTCGGTCTCTCCGATCCTTATTATCCATTTCTGCAAGCAATCGGTTTGTCGTGATTAGCTAATTATGTTGAATATTAATATTTAATAATAAATAATTTAATTAATAAAAAATGATTTGAATATTGTGAGTATGTGTGATTAACGTGGTTATGCACAGAAACGTTTTCTATATCTATTTGTTTGCATGTAATTTGAAATTAAACTTGCTCAATATTGATGACCGGGACTACGCTTAAGAGTAGAGGTCTAGCACGGTTAGGATGTTATGTGTCAAGATAAGACTAGAGTCAGAAGATTTTAGGGGTAACGCCTGTCAATAGCGAGACCGGAACTAAGTTTAGAGAGAGTTGAGGTCCGATCAAAAATGATAAGTATCGAAGTTGAGTATAAGTTGGTACACGGTAGATGGGACACCGTATTGGAGAATTTTATAATAGGCTTCACAAGTTGTGTGTATAAGTATTAGAGAAATTATAAATAAATTTATAGTGGGCTGAAAAGAAAGAGAAAAATTAAATTAGAAATTATAGAAGGTTTGAAATATGAGAGGTTGAGTTCTATTAGAGATAATTTTTACATCTGGT
Organism: Oryza coarctata; assembly: GCA_030770085.1. NCBI lineage: Eukaryota > Viridiplantae > Streptophyta > Magnoliopsida > Poales > Poaceae > Oryza > Oryza coarctata. The sequence goes on from CM061471.1 coordinate 17,894,250, forward strand.
TGGTCTTAAAATTTAAGTGTTTGACTAATTAGGGGTTTTACTCCTAATTGTTGGATGAGTTTTTAGGTTTAAATAGATGGGGTTAAGGTTCTAAAGATATGTAAGATAACTTTAAGAAAAAAATTAAAGTTTAGTTTGGAAAGAGATGTGTACTTTGTATATATTTTATAGATATATCTTGATGAAATAAAATTGATCCACTTATAATATTTTTATGTTATTTGTTTGTGGACGGTTAGACCAGTAGCTAGTGGCATGTAGAAAGTAAGCTATAAGTAGGTTAGAGGTATCGTTATATTCTATAAAAAGATTTGATTTTTTTTGTTAATCATACTATGTTTTTGTCTAACATAGTTAATCAGCAGCAGTACTTTGCTATAATTAATTATTCCGTAATTCTAAATAACTACCATAAGCTATAGTTTAATTCAGCAGAGAAGGTAAATATGATATTTTAATTTAGTGTTTGTCATATGGCACTATATATAATTGAAACTATAAATCGATTGATCAATATAATAAGACGAATAATCAACCTGGTGGCCTCTGCGTTCTTTAGCTTGACATTATTTGCTGGCCCTTAAGTATATTGTGTTGAAGCATCTTGACAGAATAACCAAATGGCCTTAAAAATACGTACTTTGCCTATACATCAATATGACGATGCTAGTCTCAATCTAAGTTTTTCCCTTCTTCTTTTACGACAAAATAGCTATTGTTTAACTATCTAAAAGAACACCAATAACTAGAAGACTCCCACTAGATCATCTCATGATGCATCGCACGTAGGATCGATATGACAGCATTAATTAATTTACCTGAACGTCTAATCGTTCGCTATTATTTAGCTTATGTTTTATGTTCTCCCCTAATTTAAGTAAAGGCCGGTTTGACCAACGGAACAAATAATTAAATTGATATTCCAGGCCCACTACTTATTAGTCATAAAGTACATTTTCTCCATCGATTTAATTTGTAATGCTTCGTCATCATGGCTATTAATAATTAACACAGCACACAAGAAATCTAAAATAATTATTCTAGCTGAGCATAATTAGCAATCATTTAAGCATGCATGTATACATATGCTGATATGCATGCATATGTGGAAAATGGTAGCTAACTTTTAAAAAATTCGATGATACATGGTCCCGGCCTCTGCATCACAATGCACACATCCAACGAATATAGTGCAAATAAAAATAAAGCTAATTATGTCTGATGGGACGAAACTCCCGACTCCGACGAGATAGATAGCTACCAAAAAGCATATGCCATAAGACTTAAGACTATTTAGCTAACTGAAAATAAAGTAAGAAATTAATCCCAAAAAAGCAAAAATGAACTAACGATCAATCGATCGACTGTGATAATCAACAATGACTTCAATTAATTCATGGATCGATAGACGTACGCCGGCGCCCCTACTCTAAACGAAACCATACGATGTATAATTACAATCAATCAGAATGTATTTATTATAGGATGTATTAAAATCAGATCTATAAAGTTTTGTAGAAATGAATGAGCAGCCTCACACTCAAAAGGGATCAGTGGGGTTAAATGCATATCCCTCTTAAAAATAGCCGTTACTTATAGAATTTTAAATTTCAAAGTAGCTGGACAGAATGTCCAAAGATTCTGGACAGACCTTTTGACCTCGATAAAGAGCTCAGTCCGAAGACTCTGGTCAAATAGTCCAAAAACTCTAGACATCACTTAGTTTTGAGAAAGAAAATATATTCGAAGTATTCAGTCTAAAATTCTGGAGACTCCAAACAGTCCTCTCTACCAGACAAAGAGGTTAGTCTGAAGACTCCAAGCTAATTTCTCTGTTTAACAAAGGTACTTATCCACAAGTTTTTATAAAGTTTAGAAACAAACATCCAAAACAACTAGAAGAGAAAACCAAAACCCCAAAGTGTATGTGGTGCGATTATTCGCTCATATTGATTTTAAAGTTTTATTGAGTACTTAATTTTTGAATCACTTAAAATTTATGCTTCTTAATAGTTCGACTTATCCTAAGAAATCAAGAAATAATAAAATTATATTTTTATCATTTCAAGTCATTTTTTTCTTTTCTAATCTTTATGGGCGGTCTTGTTTTAACCAAACAATCACTCATTAAATAAATTACTACGAGATTCTTAATCATAATATATTAGCTCTCTAATTTCTTATTATCTATCACTTAAAACCTACTAAAGGATCTAAATACACTTTCACTATGGAAAAATTGCAAACAAATTTTACAGTATGATGCCATATACCACTTCATAAATATGTAAGCTTAAATATAATCTGAATATATACAAATGAATTAAGAAATAGATTTGCTATGAATATCACAGGAATAATATGGATGGCTTGATTCCCCCTCTAGTGTTTATATACTTTGTTAAAAAATGATTAAAATTTCTAGTAATTTTCTTAGTTATTTGAATGGTATGAGTGAAATAAGAGTGTATATCTTAAGTCATAAGAATTCATCCAGCCTGAATTAAAAAAAAAACAAGTTAAAATAAGTAGATGAATGTCAATGTGGATGTCTTGCCTTTCTTTTGACTAGTCGTATGTTCATTAAATATGCCGTAGAAACCTTGACTTAGGTCAAAATTTGTGTAAACTACGACAAAAAAAAGTTCTTTAAAATCACACAAACAGTTCACATGCAGATGAGATGACAGTGGACAACCGTGTAAAAGATATTTTCCAAATTCAACTTCATTTATAAGATATGAAAATAACAGATTTTAAACCTGAAAACAGTTTTGTCAATTTGTTTGAAATTTACCCTTGTTTATTGATCTGAACAGTACCACTAGTAGATACCCTAGCTACATGTATGTGATAGGCTCACACAATACACACTTGCTAGCTTGATGGTTGTCATGGTGGTTGCCTAGTTGGCAAAAATGTAATGTCCAGCTGTGCTACTAGCATGATAATTGGCAGCAACCTAGCAAGTTCAAAAAGGAATAATATTACACTGGCTTTAATTATTTCCTCATCACCACCTTTTCGCTCAAAAACATATTCTTGAAAAAAATGAAGAATCTGGTCATTTCACCAAAATCATGGACTGTTACCATGACTAACCAACTCATTTTGGATGGTTTTGTTGGATTCCTTAAACCAGACACATTTTCTATGTGTGGAGAATGGAGATGACGTGACTAGCTTTTATGATTTTAGAAATAAAAGTTCTTTCGTGCTTGATTGTGAGTATTGGAATTTTTTATATATGTTGAATATAATAATGAGCATTAAGTATAACATATGTGAGTTATTCAATCCTTACTGTTATAGCAATTTCCAATACAACTAATACAGACAGTCTATGTATGGAACATGTTTTTTTATATAAAAAGAATCTATCTTTGTGCCAATTGAAACCAAATTATATGTTATGTTTTAGTTAATCATACTAAAATCATTTGATGTACGAATGCCATATTTGAGAATTAAGTCTCCCACTAAATTGAGTAGGAATAATATAAGATTTACAAAAAAACAGGAAAACGAATATATAACTGGGGCCAGCCCTAGTAATATATTAATTATTTCAAAGAATACGATGTTTAGTGAGAACCAACAATATCAATTATTTCTAAGAATAATTAATTAAAGTAAGTCATAATTAAAAGCATTCACTTTCGGAGGGGCACACACAGACTTGTGCCATAAGGCAGTGACCACGATAGATTGCTAGCCGCCTGCGCGAACCGTCGGCGACGACGACGTGTCATCGATCGACAAACGTACGCAGGCAACACACGCACGTCCACGTCGATGGCGACACGTACACATACATACGGGTCGTTTCCACGTACGAGCTAAGCAAATCAGCAGAGAGAAATTACCCCCACTTAGTCTGCTTTAGGTGTTGGAGGTTCGGCTCCTAAGCTCAAGCATGCAAAACGGCGTGATTGATTAATACATATTTTTTAAAAAAACTATAAAAATATATTAATACTTGAGGTGTGTGGTGCGCAGTCTGTTGAGCATCTTAAAGGGAACATACTTGAGGTGTGTGGTGCGCAGCGGCTGTGTTTCTGTATAGTTTTGTTTAAAAAATCATTGCTCGTTTTTCTCTCAAAACTTTTTTTTAAAAAGTGGGCTTTAATCTAGCTGATTCTGAGCAGCCTACCTGTGCCGGCCTAAGCAACTGGGCCACAAAAACGGAGGCCTAAGAGCAATTTCATATCCTAACTATGGCGGTGGTGGTGCGTGCAGGCGAGACGTACCTGTACTGGATGCGCCGGCGGCCGGCGCTGTACGTGATGGACCCGGAGCCGATCGGGGAGATCGGGCGGTGCGTGTCGCTGGACATGGGCAAGCCCAAGTACCCGCAGAAGGGCCAGGAGCCCCTCTTCGGCGGCGGCGTCCTCAAGGCCAACGGCGCCTGCTGAGCGCGCCAGAGCAAGGTCATCGCGCCGGAGTTCTACATGGCCCGGGTGAGGAGCATGGTCCAGCTCATGGTCGACGCCACGCAGCCGCTGATTGCCTCGTGGGAGGCCAGTATCTACGCCGCGGCCGGACGAGGCGCGTCAGCGGCGGCGGCGGAGGTCGTCGTCGATGGTGACCTCCGGAGCTTCTCCTTCGATGTGATATCCAGGGCTTGCTTTGGGAGTTAATCGAGGGGGAGGGAGATCTTCCTCCGCCTCCGGGAGCTCTCCGGACTGATGTCGGAGACCAGCGTCATCTTCAGCATCCCTTCCCTGAGGCACCTGCCGACGTGGAAGAACTGGAGGATCTGGAGGCTCACGGGGGAGATCCGGTCACTGATCATGGAGCTGGTCAGGGAGCGGAGGGACGCGGCTGCGGTGGCGAGGGAGCACGGCGGGAAGCCGCCGCCGCCGGAGCGCGACTTTCTTGAATCCATCATCGAGAACAGCGGAGGGCAGCCGCGGCCGGACGACTTCGTGGTGGACAACTGCAAGAACATCTACTTCGCCGGGCACGAGACGAGCGCGGTCACCGCGACCTGGTGCCTCATACTGCTCGCCGCGCACCCGGAGTGGCAGGACCGCGCGCGCGCCGAGGTGCTCGAGGTCTGCGGCGGTGAAGGCGCCGCCGCCGAGCCGAACTTCGACATGGTGTCCCAGGTGCGGACGGTGGGGATGGTGGTGCAGGAGACGCTACAGCTGTTCCCACCGTCGTCGTTCGTGGTGCGGGAGACGTTCCGGGACATGCAGCTCGGGAGGCTGCTGGCCCCCAAGGGCACCTAACTCTTCGTGCCGGTCTCCACCATGCACCACGACGCCGCCGCCTGGGGCCCGACGGCGAGGCTGTTCGACCCGTCCCACTTCCGCGACGGCGTGGCGGCGGCATGCAAGCACCCGCAGGCGTCGTTCATGCTGTTCGGCCTCGGCGCGCGCACCTGCCTCGGCCAGAACCTCGCCCTCGTCGCGCGCACCTGCCTCGGCCAGAACCTCGCCCTCGTCGAGGTCAAGACGCTCGTCGCCGTCGTCCTCGCCCGGTTCGCCTTCACGCTCTCGCCGGAGTACAGGCACTCGCCGGCTTTCCGGCTCATTATCGAGCCGGAGTTAGTCCTCTGCCTCCGCATCCGCCGAGCCGGTCAGGACGCCACGCCGCAAGCTGACACATCTACTACACCTATGCATAGTTCTCATAATTAGTCGACTTCTGTAAACAACTAGTAAGACATGAACTGAAAAATAGTACATCACATACAGACAAGAGACGATTACCATTTACCAGCATACATCCATGGCATACCAAAACAATTTATACATTATAATTAACATGATGATACACAGTACAAAAGGACATGGTTTTTTCAGTGATTAATGAATTAAACCGATTAACTGTTTGTCGACTGATCCAGTGTTTAATTCAAAATATAATTAATTTGTTGCATTCGGATATCTGAACAATTTTCTGAACCATCCTCTCGAATGCTTAACCCATGGCGCCTCTATAGTTTGTTCCTCTATGATAGCAGCAGAGCAGATCAAAAGGCAAAATCAAGTTTCAGAAGCCATGGAAAAGTATGGTTTCTTGAGGAAAATTGTTGTGCCATTCTCTTATGATATAGGCCTATGGTTGAGTGAGCGGCCGTTTGATTGGGACGCCGACGAACCGGGGGTCCTTTCGTTTCTCCTTTCTAATTTCTGGCACTAATAAAAACATGTTGGTTGCTCGGTTGAAATCACCAAAGTGGAGTGGAGATCGCGATGTGCCAATGTTATGGTAGACTTTTACATCGATCTCTCTGGTCTCTGGAAGCAGAACAATCAGAATTACTGAATTAGTTCGGTTTTTGATAGACTTGGCACGGTCTTTTAAATTCATCTTTGGGTACAAATTTGAAAGTACATTGAAATACAAATCTAGTAGTGCTATATTGTAGGCTTGTAACTGTAAACATATGTATACTGGTTAGCTTAATTGTGAATCAAATCTACGGGGTTTTGACTGAAATACGTGCGTGTCTTATAAGAAAAACTGAAACCGAGAAGGCATTAGTGTTGTCACATTCATATACGACGCCACGCTCAGCGAGCAAGCGTGTGCATCAGCTCCGCCAGCCATGTCGGAGTCCGGCGACGCGGCGCCCAGCCGGCACCACGCGGACCACTGCCGGCGCCGGCGCGTCCTCATCTGGGTCAGCTTCGCCGTGCTCGTCCTGCTGCTCGTCGCCGCGGCGGCCGCCATCACCGCGCTCGCCGTGCTCCGCCCGCGCGACCCGACCACGGAGCTACTCTCCGTGAACGCCACGGGAGCCACCCCGCTCGTCGTGGCGCTGCCGAACGTCTCCATCCAGCTCAACATCACCTTCCTCCTCGTCGTCCGGGTCCGCAACCCGAACCCGGCGGAGTTCCGCCACGGCGCCGCCTCCACGATCCTCCTCTACCGCGGCACGGAGGTCGGAGCCGCCGCCGTCCCCGCGGGGACGGTGCCGAGCCGCGGCGCGACGACGCTGCGGCTTAACATGACGGTGCAGGCGGACAGGGTCGTGGCGGCGGCCGGGGTGGGCGGACTCCTCGGTGACGTGCTCGCCGGCGAGATGGAGTTCGAGGCGAGGACGGAGGTGCGAGGGAGGGTCAAGCTCCTCGGGTTCGTCCGGCGGAGCGCCGTGGCGAGGTCTCTGTGCCGCGTCGTGATCGGCGTCGCCGACGTGAAGGTTCGGCGCCAGGAGTGCCACAACGAGTCCAAGCTGTGACTGGCTCTTTCGTGCAGGTGTTCTACTAATTAGAAGTACGTGTTACATACATACGCTGTATTTGTATTTGTACATATACGTGTGCTGAAGACTTTCGATTTATACGTATTCTGATATATGTGCACGAATTTGTCGTGGCAATAATGTGTAGGCTATGGCAACAAGTTTCTTCTCTATCTCTATGATAGACAATATAGTTAAAAAATACTGCAGCCTCATTGTTGTATTTCAAATTTTTTGTCCCTCGAGAAATCAAGAATATATTTATTCAATCTATATTTGCAACCTATATATATTTTCAAAGAGATAAAGCGGTTGTAATGTGGCCATTTGGTAGAGATAAACTTTTTTCCCTTTTTCAAAGAGATAAACTTGGTTTGTGTGCACATTGCAGACAGATATTGTGAAATGGATGGAATACTAAACTAATACAATAGAAAAAAGATCAAGAACTGTTATCATTTTACGACCCATGACCCAAACATATGTAAGTGTACAACATCTCAACCATAAATACAGCTCCTTTGCATCGGAGGATTTTAAAGGAATAATGGAGAACAATCCAAATCTTTGTTATGTTTTTCTCTAAGGTTGTTTAAGTATATATCACGCCTAAAAATTTACCGTTAATTTTAAACTAATTTATAAATTCAATCCTCATTAGAAATCTAACTGATATACATAAATTAATAATTTAATATACATATCTAATTTAATAATAATATTAAATATTTATAAAATAGACATTTAGTCCTCTTAAAAAACAGCGAAAAGACGATTTAGCGAGAATTTAGCTTCACTCACTCAGACAAGTGTAAGTTAGATCTTCTAACTTTTATCTTCTCCAGTGGAAGACTTTTCTATAGAATACCGAGTCACACAGTAGATATACATATGCACAAATATAAAAAAAGTATAATATGGTTAATTGGCAAAATCAATATTTAATAAATATTTCAAAATAATAAAAATAGCAGAGTAATTAAACCATATTAAATTAATACTAAACAATACACCGATACTGTACATACCCAAACTATCTCTAAATAACCAAATGATCTAATCTTATTATTAATTACCATATTATCATTATTAATAAGCAGTGTAAAACTAATCAAAAAAAATATTACTAGACTCGTATCATAAGCACAACTATTTAAATAGTTTTACTTTGGCTACATATGTACAAATTTATCCACAACACATGATTATATATACGTTGATATGTCTTGAAATACCGCCATGCTATTACAAAGGAAAAACCGTGATATGACCCTTTCACATAACACTCCCAACATAATGGTCACTAGCCACGTCCTCGATAGAGGTGGTCGAACAAACTCTTAACTCACTAATGTAGACTTAATACTGTCACTTAAGATTTATGTCTATTACTATAGATTTATTGACATTAACATCTATAAGCTAAACACATTATGGTGCCTTCTATTAGAACATGCTACACTACAAGTCCAATTGTTGGTTATGCTAACTTGTGATTAGTACGATAAATGTTTCATAATAGTAACTCGTGAACCGATCCTTAATTGTTATGAGCACGTTCATCACAATCATATGGTCACAACCCATGATTAGTCAATTTTTAGTTGAAATATTTATTGGCCAACCACGACTATACCATTAATTAGCCATCATTAATCAAGGGTGAATCATTAGTTTTTCATATAATACTAGTATTTATAAGTATGACTAAGCAATTATAGTGATATCTACGTCAAATTAAATCCCTTGAGATAATAAATTCAAATTGGTCATAATATAAGGACACAAATTCACACCACCCTATGGCATTCAAAAATAAATACATATTTGAAGAAAAGCAAAAATTTAAATATAGGATCAAAATGCTAAAAAGATTTTGGATTTGCATGACTTGCATTGATATTGAACAATCTTCACTTGGTCTTCTAAAACTCTTTCCAAGAAATTGCGATCCTCCAAAACAATGTGAATTGCATACTAACATGCAAAATAAGAAAAAAAGACTAAGGAACTTCATTTAAAAATACATAAAAAGTATACAAACTTGTAGAGCTTGATTTTAGATAAGTATTAAGACTTAAATGACCTCATTTCGAGCTTGTATGAATTAGTTATAAATTTTATAAGATTTAATCTAAATAAAGCTTATTTAAAAGGATTAAACAAATTTATTATGTGATATATATATATATGTATTGAAAAGGAGAATTATGACATCCACCTAAGAGAGAGGATTTGATTAAGGTTATTAATAGATTGGACCCACATGTCATTGAGAGAAGGGACGTCGGTCTACAATGGACCAAATTCACAAAGGTGGTTCACGATAGATGGATGGCCAATATTGCATGGAGCAAGATCAATGGCTAAGATTGATCTTGGTCTAGATCACCATGTGGGATGACACGAAGTGACCATGTGGGACTAGAGGGCGACGGGGCACTAATGAGGCAGTGACAGGATACTGACACATAGGATCACTGGTTGGTGGCACGATAACTTGAGGTCATTGGTGGTGGACAACACGATGGCCAAAAGCGGTGGCACTAGGATATAGAGGAGGACGAGGAGAGGCTCACCATCATGAACTTGATGAGAAAAGGTGGTGGGAAGAAGCCAGTAATGAGGTCGAACTGATGGTGCTATTTAGGTCCACGACGATGGTGGTGTTCTAGCAGCTTGCGATGACAAAGAGGTGGCAGTCGGGCTTTGTCTTGGCATTGCAATGCCAGAGGAGGAAATAGTGCTACCCAGTGACAAATGAGGCGAGGTCGTGGCATAGCTAGAGCAGCAATTGATGGTGGAGAGAGAGTGAGCACATAGGGAGATGGCTAGGGCACACTGCAAGCTTAGGAAAACGGGTGGAAACGAGATAGGAAACCGCAAGGATTTTATTTATAGGCAAAGGATAAGGAGTTAGAGCCGAGTTCGATGGGATTTGGCGGTGGAAAAACTATAGTTTTTCTTAGCTTCACGGGATGGAACGGTGATGAAATCCACTGGATTTCCTTTGGAATTCTTTTGGGGTTTATTAAAGGAAAAGAAGAGGAAGGGATAAGGATCAAAATCCCTAACTAATTTGAGAAATGATCCACTATGGTAGCCAGATTTGATATGGAAAGACAGCGGCATATGGGAGCTAGACTCTAGGCAGGAGGTTGAAGATAACGTTGACATGTAGGGTCAGGGCTCACATGATGGAGGAAAGGTGCGACACTAGCTGGGCTGGTGTCAAAGGGAGTAGAGAAGTAGGCTGGTGGAGAGAAAAGAGGAAAAGCAGGCCCATCTGTAGGAAGGGAGGAAAAGGAGAAAGAATTGGGTTTTCATCCCAGAATCAAGGAGAGGATTTTTAATTTAGTTTTTTTATTTGAATAATTGCTGAAATAATCTTTATTTTATTAAAATTAGACATTGAGCTCTAAAAATTCTAATAAAATCACAAAGATTGTTTTAGACTAAGGATAATTTAATAAAAATACTCTAAGGCTAGATTTATTAATGAAATTATTTTTTTTACATTTACTTCACTTGTTTAATTCTTTGAATTTTGATATAAATTCTAGAAATAAATTATTTATATCAGGGTGTGACAGTACATAGGATTTTTAGTTACAAAATTCTTTTGGGAATACATTCGTGGTTTTAATGTGAACATGAACCCCAACCAATGATATCTCTCTACTCTAAAATCAATTTAAGTAACATATAATTAAAATTCTTATATTTTTCTAGAGTAAATTGTATATTGGGTCACCTTTTTTTATTAATGTTGCAGCATAGACTTCGGATAAGCCACTCTTTTCACTTTTAACTAGATATGTTTACAATATTTTCCACTTTAAACCAGTTCTTCGTCAATCTTTCTTCCCTGTTTCTCCGATCTCTCTTCTCACTCACTGCGCCAGTGAGTAGGCTGTGTTGTGATTGTTTGGGCCATTAGTGGCATGAGGAAGCACACGTTGCAGGAGGCACATGACCTCACTAGTAAACTGCATAGGGGCTGAAATAAAAGCTCTAGCCGATTGATATGAATTTGATCAGGAGAAGCATCAAGCCATGAGAATCAACTAGGACAAATTTCTGCACTTGTGTGGGGGTAGGGACAGGGGTTTGTTCACTGGACCTCATCAAGAGCTCATTGGAGTGCTGGGAGAGAGAGAGGGGGCTAGAAGAATGGATCCAAAGTGAAATAATTTACAAAAAAATTCTAGTCCAAACTGACGAGTGTGTCTTACCCTCGGTCCAAGCTGCAAAAGTGGTAAAAATGTTACTCAATATGCAATTCACTATTTTTCTTATGAGCCACCTAAACACATGTTTTGAGTAATTCATGTGTTTTTCCCATGGTATTCAATCAACTCTTGGCTTTATATTTAAAATTTAAATTTAAAAACTTGTTAATTTTAATGTTTGTTCATAGCAATTTGTTGTCAACATCACAAGTATAGGGGTGCCCCAATGCCTATAATGCTAGGATAGAAGTCAAGCCATCGGTCCCACTCCCTTGGCAAACATTGCTAGAGGTTTAGATGAAGACCAAGCAATGAGAAAAAAGTGTGGACGTACAAAACTCATGGAAAAGGGTTGCCTGGGGGCTAATGTGCGGTAGTGTATCAGGCATGGTATCGTCTAGGGGACAAATACTCAAAAGCTGACACATGATAGCATGCATGCAAAGGAGCCATCCTTGTGGCGGCATACCTGGCTCAAGGTCACCCTTAGGATGACTGCCTAGAAGCCGACATGTCTTAGTACAGCTAGCTCGAGACTGTCCAGAGTATGGCTGCCTAAAGGTCAACATCTAGTGACATACGACTGTTCGGAAGCCGACGCATGGTAATGCACCTGGCTAGAGGCTACCCTGAACCACTACACGGAAATCAACGCATTGTGGTGTCTGAAGAGTACCAATGTAGGCGTCTTGGTGTCTCAAATATAATTATTTTATTATTTTTATAAAAATAGTATCGGTATGGTAAAAAAATTTCATATTTATGAATTTAACTATTTATTAACGACTTTAAAATAACACTGATAAACACTAAATTATATATATTAGTAACATAAATAATAAAAAATGATATCATTTTTATATTATTTTTATAGAAATAGTATTGATACGGTCAATAATTTCTATACTCCTTTTTCATCCTACTCTTCAAGGCCCGCCACACGACATACCCTTACACTCTGGACTGAGAAGAGGGCAGAGTTGGCCCAGGCCCGGCTCTGGGCAGGGCAGGGGGCTACGGCCTAGGGCCCATCCCAGCTAGGGGCCTATACCCAAGTTACCGAGTTGTATGAGTATGACTGTACGAGGAACTCCGTCAGTCTACAAGTCGCGAATCGTGACTGCGAGATGCTGCTTGGCACGGCCACACGACCGTCCAACTTCTCTCCTCGATGCCTTAGCTGCTCCGTGACCACTCCGCGCAACTTGCCTGTTCGCCAATCGCCGTCGACACGAGGATGCCGTGAGCCCATGACGCCGGCATCCGGCTGCTCGGCACGCCTTGGCCACCCGGCCACGGGGCTCTGCAAGTCCTGCCCTTTGCCAGTTGCCTGCAAGGCTTCAAGCGTCAATTTGTTAAGGTCTTCAGGAGTTCAGGTGTGGGTGATGCGTATTATTACTGCTGCACTACTATCTATACCTACTTAAATACTGGTTAGTGATTAGTCAAGAGACTCACAAATCAACATGATACAGCACTAGATTGGTGCTTGGTGATCATTTTCCTTTATAATTTTAGGTGTTGAAAATTTGCAGTGTTACATAAGAAACATTTGGCTGGTGCTGAGAAAAGGGGGAAAAGAAAATGACAAAATCACAAAAAGTAATGCTCGAAGGAGGTTTTTTTAAGAAGCAATGAATGTTTGTTATCTCTGCAGAATATTTTTTTAATCATATTTGTTCTATTTTAATATTCTTTAACTTCTAACAATATAAATAGAGGATGCCATAATTAATAGATTAATTTTTTAAAAGATATTAATGGATAATTGGTTTAGAAGTATATTTGAAAGTGAAAAATGCATACATATACAAACGTATAGACAAAGCGCGCCTTAGACTAGGGCTCTTGATGTCAAGTTCATCCTAAGACCCTTGAAAATGTAGGGCCAGCCCTAAGTTGGCTGAGGAAGGCCTTATAGGCCCCACACCCCAACAAAGACGGAGCAAGCCATCTATACACCTTGTCACCCCATGGCAGAGCAAGCAATCATGTCTTTTTGGATGAAACGGATTTAATGAGATTCCATATATAAAACCAATCTCTCTCTATGTGATCAAACCTTTCCATCAAAAGGAAGTTGGATTGCACTGTTTGTTAAGCTTGAGGGGAGCTACAGGGTGCAGCAGGAAATGTGACAGGTGATAGAAATTGTGATGATGGTGGTAGTGATGAAAAGAAGCTAAGAAATCAAAGAAGAGCATGGAAAAGTAAGCTCTACATAAAGCAAAGAAGAACATGAAAATACACAAGATCTATATTTCTAAGAAGAAAACTAAGAACAACTTACAAACATACAAGACTATGTAACACCCTAATTTCTATTTAACCATTGAAAAACCATTTTATTAAAATCTATGTTTGAAATTTGGTTCATTGAGTGTATAAGGTTTGTGTACAAAGATCTTAATTAAATCAATTCTTATGAACTAAAAATCTTACCTCAAAGATTTTCTTTCAAATTAAATTCTTAGAATTTAAATTTTGTAGTTCGAGTCCTCCCTAAACTCTCTCGTATCAATAATCCTTCAAATCCACCCATTCTTTCATACAAAGACTCAACTCTTATTCTAATTAAACCTTCTTATTTCTCTATCATTTTACTCCATCCAAAATCTAGCACCAATATCCAAATTAAATTATTGTGAAATAATATAACACATGCAGGCTGGAACTTGTTGTAAGCATAGACAGAATAGCACTGCTACTTAATTAACTTAATACGACAACCCCATTAACAGGCTATATTTTTTTCAAAAGAAAAACATTCTTTTCTTTTGTCTTTGTCAATGATGTACCGTGCTGTGGCAATCATTGGCAATACTCTAGTTGGCCAAATTTCGCTATATCCCAACGTCCACAATTAATACATTTCTGCACAAAACATCTACGGTCAGTGCACATAATATCTATGATTAGTATATCAAATTAGCTTTCTTTTTAGAGCTAATTAGCATGGCTAGGCATGAGGTAGTACATGATCAGACACGTTTCGAAAATTTCGTTACCTTTTAAGGCAACAAAGAAAGAACCAGGCGCTGCATTTCAAAATTCGAATTCCCAAACTGATCCATTCCAAAAAGGGCAACACTCCACAGTCCAAACCCAGCGCTACTTCCAAGTTCAGCTCCAGCTCACCACGCTGTTGAGAAAAAAAAACCAGTAAGTTTCCCTTCTAAGCCTTACCCCTACGGTGTATTTGCTACCTTTCTCACTGACATGTGGGAATAGAAAAGGATGGTCCCACATGTCCGTGAAAGCTGGGAGGGAGGTGCTGGTTCCGCTGGTTCGGGCACGACCCCGAAAATACTCAAACCAGCAGTAGCCCAACGTTTTGATCCCGCCCGCGCCCCGCTGCCTTTTCTCTGACAGGTGGACCCCACCTGTCCGCGCCTCATCTTTAACACCTGTCTATTTCCTGCACGAGGCAATCTCCCTCCTCCTTCTCCCCTTATTTCTCTCTCCTCTCCCTCCCTCTCTCTCTTTCTTCCCCCCAATCTGCGAGCGGAGAGAGCTCGAGGCGAGTTTCTCCCCCTCCCAAACCCTAAGCCTTTCGCGGAGGAGCCAGCTCCGCCGCGCGCGTGCGAGCGGTGCGTCTCACCGT
The DNA here is from genome assembly GCA_030770085.1 of Oryza coarctata. NCBI lineage: Eukaryota > Viridiplantae > Streptophyta > Magnoliopsida > Poales > Poaceae > Oryza > Oryza coarctata. Next base: position 17,909,281 of record CM061471.1, read on the forward strand.
GGAGGCGTGAAGCGATCTGTGTATTGGTGGAGGGTCGCGGGGGGCTGAGGAGAGGGGAGGGGCGCAGGTGTGGGGATGGAGGCGCGGCGGATCTCAGCAAGCCCCCGGCCGTGCAGCGGGCGGCGGGTGGTGGCGACGAAGAGGCAGAGGCATGAGGCGGCCGTGAACAGCGTGCGGAAGCTGCAGCGGCGGGAGATCAGCCCCAGCCGCGACCGGGCCTTCTCCATGAGCGCCGCGCAGGAGCGCTTCCGCAACATACAGCTGCAGGTTCGCAACATCAAACTTTGTTTCGATTTTGTTCGCGTGCGCCTGCGGCTAGGTGGTTTGGTTCGCTTTGTGTGGGAAATTGTGGCTGTGGGAGGTTGTGGTCCTAGTGCTTGGCTTCGTTTAGCTGGTTTGTGGTTGGGATGGGTTGCCATGTTTTACTAATTACTTGGCATGGGGACCTGAGATCTGTTTAGGTTGGGCCATCCGTTGGTGGTAATTGAAATTGGTGTGGGTTCATGGATGCTGCGCTATGCTGATTTTGCCAGATTGTGATGAGAAAGTTGTGTGTTTCGTTAATTAGGTTAGGGAGCAGTGCTGACTTGTGGAAGTCGCCATGTGCAGCCGCCATCTGCATGGCAAATTCCTTTGTCGCAACTTGCAGCTGCTGTCTGGCATCACTATGATATATAGAAGTTTAGGGATTCGTTTTCGTATGGTATCATGCTGGTATTTCATTTCAGGTATAGCTGAAACATATTATTTACCGCAATGTTCAGAAATAATCAAGTGTGGATTAACTGTCAGATTGTAGGATTGGTGCAATCGTACTTAGAAAATGACACTATATGCTGTCAGTGCCCTTTGCAGCAAGTATTTGTTTAGATGTTAAATTTTGTACTTGCCTCGGGGTGTCTCTTGGTTACTTGTGTTCATGAATTCTGTCACTTCGCTGCTCACATAACGATCTTAGTGGCATTCATCCTCCATTAAAAAAACAGTGTGGGGCCTTGCTTGGACTAATTAATGCTTATAATGTCCTGCAGTCACCTTATGAAAACTGTCAGGCTTGCACCTTTGGTCTAGTCCCATTGTTTATGTAGTAACGGTTTTTCCTCACTGCTGTTTTAGGTGTTTCCCTTGACTTTTTATCTGATTGTTTAATCATGCACTTTACTGTCACTTTCAGCAAGAGTTTGACACCCATGATCCTAAGGAGAACAGCTTGCTACTACCTTACTTGAGGAAAAGGTCAAAAATTATTGAGATAGTTGCAGCACGTGACATAATTTTTGCTTTATCACAGTCCGGAGTGTGTGCTGCTTTTAGTAGAGGTATGTTTGTGTCATTGTAGTGCATTTTTGCTTCCTATGATCATACTAAGATCCCCTTCATGTATTATCAGAGACAAATAGGAGAATATGCTTTCTGAATGGAAGTCCAGATGAAGTTATCCGCAGTTTATTTTACAACAAGAATAATGAGTCACTCATTACAGTATCGGTATATGGTTCTGAAAATTTCAGCGCCTTGCGATGCAGGACAACTCGGATAGAGTAAGCTTTGTGTTCTAGATGAGTTTCCATTGTTTTCCATATTATGCCATCTGCTTAAGATACTGGCAACTCTTTCAAGGTATATACGGCGAGCAAAACCAGATGCTGGTTTCCCACTTTTTGAGAGTGAGTCCTTGAAATGGCCTGGATTTGTGGAATTTGATGATGTCAATGGGAAGGTTTTAACTTATTCTGCTCAAGACAGGTACACACTAACTTCTATAATGACTATAAAGTATGTTTATTCTGAACCTGTACTGATGCCATTGCATTCTGCAAACAGTACTTACAAGGTGTTTGACTTGAAAAACTACACTCTGCTGTATTCTATATCAGATAAGAATGTTCAAGAAATAAAGATAAGGTAACAATCTCCATGCCCCACCTTTTTTTCTTCTGTTCCTGCAGATCTCCTAACTAAATAATCTGTTGGATGCACCTTATTACTTTGATGGGCCTGTTCAACAGGCTGTTCATCATTTGAACTCACCTCATCTTTGTAGAACTAACAATAAACTCAACAAGCATGCTTTAGATTGACTGAACTTATAAGGCCATAATGTATTATAGTGCACATATAAAAGGAGAGAGTGATATCATACCTGTGGTGTTGCCATGCAGTTTAACAGAACTGTTCTTTTTTCTATAGACTCTTAGCTTAAATTATTTTATTTTATCATTGATGACAATAAGATGTGGCGTTATATGTATAATCATGTGTTAATTTGTGGCAGTCCTGGTATAATGCTATTGATTTATACAAGAACAAGCAGTTCTGTTCCTCTGAAGATTCTTTCTATCGAGGATGGTACTGTTTTGAAGTCCTTCAACCACCTCCTCCATCGGAATAAGAAGGTTGATTTCATTGAACAGTTCAATGAAAAGCTCCTGGTCAAGCAGGAAGGAGAGAATCTTCAAATACTTGATGTAATTTTTCCCCCATGTCACAGTTGTCATCTGCAATCAAGAGAAACAAATTACTTTTATTGTTTAGGTTTTTAATACTCAGTATTGTAGGTACGTAACTTCCAATTAACAGAAGTGAGCAAGACTGAGTTCATGACTCCATCAGCATTTATCTTTCTCTATGAGCTGCAACTGTTCCTGACATTCCGGAATCGATCTGTAGCAGTTTGGAATTTCCGAGGCGAACTAGTTACAGCATTTGAAGACCACCTGTTGTGGCACCCAGACTGCAATACCAATAACATATACATAACAAGTGACCAAGATCTAATTATTTCTTACTGCAAAGCTGATTCCAACGATTCATCTTCAGAAGAAAATGGTAATATTTATTTGGTATTGTTTGGCATATATATATATATATATTACGCATCATACAATTGAAATCACTCCTTGCTGTATATTACTATTTATCTTATATCTTATATTTTCCACTCAACATCTTTGGTCGTTTATGTTTCATCCTCTTGTCACATCGAACTGTTTTAATTAGACCTTTTTTGCATGATATCATGCTTTGGTGTGACCAAACGTACGGAAGTCTCTTGTTTTGCTCAATTAGGTGAATTTTCCATTTGTACTTTAGACTTTAGTTGTCACAAACTCTCAATAATTATTGGTGTGCTTTTTGTTGGTGCTGATATTTACGATTAGATGTACAACTTTAGTTCTGTTTCATCTCCTTTACTTGTCTTTTGTTGTGAAAACGCACGTTACAAGAGAATCCTTGGACCTTCTGATCTCTGAGAAGTTATTGTGGTAATGAGTTTGAGAAGGCCTTAGGATCTTATTGATGTTTTCTAATGTTTGTTTAAATTGTCATGAAAACACTGATAGCATTAACTTATATAAGTTTGTTCATATTCTTTCCCCACCTGTGAGAAAGCACCACGATAACTAAACATGAAAACATTACTCATTATCTAAGTGGGACACTTTCTTTATCTACTCCAATGCAGCTGGCTCAATAAACATCAGCAACATACTGACTGGGAAATGCTTGGCCAAAATTAAGGCCAGCGATTTGTGCAAGCAGAAGAAAGCCTGGAAGTTCCAGAGTACAGCCTTGGAGGCCCTCGAGGACATAACAGCTCTGTACTATGACGAAGAGCGTGATGAGATCTACACTGGAAACCGGCAAGGCCTCGTTCATGTGTGGTCAAATTGACCGCAAATACAGCTTTTGCCAACAAGGTGTTGGTCATTTGTAATTGAATTGATTTAACGACTGCCTCAGTTGGTGCTGGCCACGAAGAGTCTGTGTTGAGGTGATTCATATTTATTTGGGCGATAGTGGTCACCTACCGTTCTCAGCCCCCACATTTGTCGTAGAATTAACATTGTCTTTAGCTTCACATGTACTGTAGCATTTGGGAGATGCTGATGACACCTTACGGCTTAGTTTCAAGTGAGTTATCAAACCTGTACGGCTGTAAACCTTCATGGCAGCAACTCTGCTATATGATGAAAGTGAGTCTGCCGAATAGGTGCCTGGAGAAGGCTGTGAAACCACATTCTAAAATTTTCCATGTAAGTTAGTTTCCAATTCTGGTGTTAGCTTCCAATTGTGTTTTTACTGTTTACAATTAGCTTTCCATTGAAACGTAGAAATTTTACAGGGTTTTTATAGAAATTAGTTCAATTCATGTAAAAATCCTTTTTAAAATCCACCATTCCAAAGGCCTTAACTACTTCCTTTGGCCATTCATATGTGTTTCCAGCACTGACATGGTTTTTCAAATGCACATTTAGCTAAGACAATTTGTATTGTAATATACTTGTAAAACCCATTAAGGCTTTGTTTGTTTCGATGAAAAAGAGAGAATAAATGTCTTGTTTTCCACTTGCATGTTTTTCAAATTATATGTTTTTTAAATATATAGAAAAGCTATTTTTAAAAAAATATTAATTTATTATTAAAGTAAAAAATAATAATTAATTAATCATATGTTAATGATTTATCTTATTTTACGTTTTTTATTTTTTATTTTTTTTCTTCGTCTACTCAAACACACACTAAGTCTATAATATTGCCAAAGTTTTGCACTTATTTATATGTATATGATTTTCAAGTATCAATTTAATTTAAAAAAGATACTGGTACAGCTGTTCAAAAATTGATAAAAACTTTAACAAGTATTCCTCCTATTTGCATATATATATTAAAATTTTTTAGGATCTTCACTTAGCTGGCGTTTTAGTCAACGGATGCTTTTTTACAAGTGTTATAAAATCGTACTAGATATTCAATGTATTTCTCTTATCTGTTTTAAGAACAAATTTCTTATTTTAGCTAAGTATTTATGGTTTCCTTAGATTCTGAATATTTTTCTACATGAGATACAGTTTACAAATGAGAACTACCGAAAACATCTCTCTCATAATCCCTTATCATAAACACGCGTCTAGAATAAATATTATAGGATTCTTAAGAAAATATTTCATAATAAATAAATAAGGTTACATATGATTTTTTTTCTTTTGAAAATCCTTAAGTAAGATTGCTAATCTTTCAATATAAAAAACTTCTTAACTGATTGTGAGCGTTGTGAATTCCAAACAAACAAAGCAAGCAAGCTTAAAACAAACACATGACCAGAGTCACAGATCGGCGATAATTTACAGCATAAGGTTGCAAATTAAAATTCAGTTTTGCTTTCCTAAATATCCTCGTAGGTTCCAAGCAGCTGCTCATAAAACGTATTCAACATCACACGTATATATACTACATATACATATACACTAAAAATATATCCAATATGAGCAATAAATAAAACACGCTTCTCATATATTAAAATTTTTACTATCGTCTAGGGACAGACAGTAAACATTTTACTAATAGGCTTAATCGTGTTATTTGACAATGAATACTCTCGAAATAAATATTTTACTATGTTAAGATGTATATAAACACATATACACACATACTATATCACATATAGTGTGTTACAGCTAAAATAAGCCTATTATATCACTTCTCATTCATGGCTTCTCTCCGCACGTTTTTATTATGTATCTACTATGAAAGAAAATTTTCCCAAATACACCATCTTCGTTTTACAGGACCAATGTTATAATATCAGTTTGTATCCCATCTACCCATTTTCCTCTACTTCCTAAAAGATAGATGAATCTAAAGGCAACGGCGGTGGTGGCCATGGTGCGGGAGGCAGTGGCAAGGAGGTGGCCACCCTCTACTCGGTAGCGGTGGCTCATGCTCGGGGATGACAACGGTGGTTCGATCATTTGGACACTTCAGGCAGGGGTTACATAGGATTATTCATCCTCGACAAGAGAGCATCCTGGTGACTAGATCAAGAGGCCTCTCCATCACCCCTTCCCTCGATTAACCCTCCTCCTTCGATGTCAGTTTTATTGGCACGTGATAAGGATTGAAAGGTGGCTATTGATGTAGGCAGTGCTACAAGTAGCCAATGGCAAGAAGATTTTCACGATAACGTCTGATGTGAGCGAGCGAGGATCATGGGATTGACGTTTCGTAGTTGGTGGTGGCACAACCATTCTAGGAGGTGGTGGTGGCACTGCCCCTAGCACAATGGGTCAACTGGATTCGACCCCTTCTAGCAACACGATGGATGTTGCGTCCACGATGGACAAGCGATAGGATTCGTGTTACTAGCTGGATTGGTACAACCATCAATCTATGTTATCATCCCTGATATGTATCGTCATATTAGTCATTATATATGAACATCAGTCATATTATTTATTGTATTTATCTATATCTTCGTATGCTATAGCAGTGGTGCCATTATGATTTTTTTAATAATTTTGTATATTCTAATGATATGTTGCATTGTGTATGATTAAATTATTGTTGATGTAATACCAAAACTGGTTTGATTAGAATTTATTAAATTTTGTGGTTAGATCAGTATGTAAATTTGTTTACTCCCAGTAATTTATTTAGGAAAAGAAGGCGGGAGTAAATTTACTGCTAGATCAATTTTTTTTATTCTAGCGAGTAATTTATTTACTGACAGGGTAAAATTTGTTTCGTGTGGAAGGAAATTATAGCGAAGGGTGGGGGTGCATAGTAGCGCATTTTAATTATCGTACTACCTAGTTGTAATTAGGTTATAATTTAGCGTATCCATGCGTGTCTATATATATCGTAGATGCAAATTGGAAGCGTTGTGAATTCCAAACAAACAAAGCAAGAAAGCTTAAACCAAACTCATAACCAGAGTCACAGATCGGCGGTAATTTAGAATATCAGGTTGCAAATCAAAATTCAGTTTTACTTTTCTAAAAATCCTCGTAGGTTCCTGCAGGCTGCTCATAAAACGAATTCAACATCAGAGATCATTTCTCTGACCCATAGCAAAATTGCAGCAACAAAATTCGCTGTTTACATTTAATTTAGTTGTCAACTACTTCAATTAGGGTTGGCTCGTAGTCAGCAGGGGCCTCAAAGCCGTGGAGGTTCATCACGGTGGAAGCGACGTTGGCGAGGCCAGGGGTCTGCACGTCGTTGCGGAATCTCACCCCAGAATGAAGGCCTGGGCCTCCAATGGCAACTGGCACCTATAAATTCAGATATAGAACGTGTAAAAATTAACACAAACATGCACCAAATTGAGGTTGAATTGAGATTAGGGAGCAATCTCAGAGGCTTAAGTCAGTAAATCTTGCTCTGCACTTACCGGCTGGAGCGTGTGTGAGGTAAGAATCTGGATTTTGCCTTTCTTGTCAAGCTGTGGCTGGCCAGATTTGTTCCTCTTCACCATATCCTCAGCGTTGCCATGATCAGCGGTGACCACATAGATGCCTCCCACTTGTTCAATGGCATCCAGAATCATCTGCCGCAAAATGAACAGCCATTCTTGTCAAAATTTGATTGGTTCAAATTCAAATTCAGTATAGAAAGACAGAAGGCTCTCTGCCATGACACAGAAGAAACCAGCTTCACATCTTCGTTCTCACCTTGACGGCCTCATCAGCAGCCTTGCAAGCCACCACTGTGGCCTCAATGTCACCAGTGTGACCCACCATATCACCATTTGGAAGGTTGACGCGGACCTGTAAGAACAGAATGTTAAGAATTTTAGGGGGAAATAATTTAACCTATCGAAGTCCTACACAAGTGCTGTTTTTTACCTGGTCAAACTTGCCACTAAGGATAGCATCTCTAGCTTTCTCAGCAATCTCAAGGGCCTTCATCTTGGGTTTAACATTGAATGTGATACCACTGTCACTGGGGATTTCCACATACTCTTCCTTTGTTTCATCGAAGTATCCAGAGCGGTTTCCATTCCAGAAAAATGTGACATGACCGAATTTCACAGTTTCACTGGAACAACCGTGTCGATTCAGTAGAAAGTAAAGTTGGAAACTGACATGTTAGAAAGAAATTGCTGTGCAGTTATAAGTTATTTTCCAATTATGCTACTTCATATACTGAACAATGAACAATGTTATTTGATCGTCCGATTAATCTTCCTGATCGGTCCCTTGGCTCCAATCAGGCAAATCAACTCTAACAGTTTTCTGTTGAGGTCTATCCCGTAGATGTAGTCAAATTGGATCAGTGATCGATTTCTAGGTTTCGTCGTAAACCTAATTGGTTACTTCCAATTATGTAAATCAATAGTTCAAACCACACTCAAAGATAGGACATTTCCCATTGATATAGAAACTTTTGAACCAGAAACAATAATATCTCCAATTCTAGCCCCTCTAGGATGTAAAATATATCCCTTCTCACCATTCCCATAGTGTATGAGAGAAATGTATGTATTTCAATTAGGGCCGTATGGTTACAATTCTACCATATATGTCTTTTTGATTCCGTCGAAAATCGATTTTACGGTATAACAGGCAAATCTGATCGTCCGATTAATCACGAATAATCATCCAATTAGGAAGGGGGACAATTAGTTATGACTTGAGTTTTGGCCTTTGGGCTGCCTGCCTGAGAAGTTAGTTTGGCTCATTATCCAATCTCCATAGCATTTAGTCCCTCCCATTGCCCTCTCCCCTAGTTGAAATCATGTCGCCCGCTGCTCTCACTCTCACCACCGCTAGCGTCGCTGCTCTCGCTCTCTCGCCAATGCCTTCTCTGCTCTCCCCTCCTCTAGATGCTTTGCTGCTGGATGGCGCATGCTTGAGTGCCTGCAGTCTGCCCCTCAAGCACATAGGCGCTAGGATCCTGTCCCTCAAGCACTCTCGGTGCCGGGTACGAAGATAACCTCCTCGTCCGACAGTTAGGATAGCTCCTCTCCATCTTCCTATGTGCACTTTGCCCACCATCTGCTTCTTGTCCCTGCCTTTGCTCTTCTTGTTCTAAGACCATCTGACCATTAATATTTTCTTGATGCTTGCTTTATACAATATACTATATCAGTTCTGAACTTCTGGTATATATAGGATCGATTAGCCTCGATTAATCGGACTGAATGATGATTAATCAGCCTGATCAACCTGATCAGTGCCTTGGCGATTAGGGTCGATCAGCCGATCAGATAACATTGATACTGAAATACTACAACATTGGCTGAATAAAAACAGTGACATGTCCACAAAAATAGTATTCAACAGTTGAATTAACCAGTTTAGTATCCAATGGAGAAAAGGGAAAAGAAACTTGCCTGCAAGCAAAGGTGCGGATGCCATTTTTCACCAAGTATTCACCAGATGTCCTCTCAATCTCTGGTGGTGAAACAAGGTAGTGGCTTGGAAGCTTTAGCTCACCATCATACTGAAGCATGCCAGCATATCGGATCTTTGGAACACGAACACGATCAAATTTGTCAAAATCTTCATACTCTAAAGCCTTAGCAATCATGACCATGCGATCAGCACGGAAATTGAAGGTCACAACTGCATCACCATCTACTATAGGACCAACTGCCTTGTCACTATCATCAACAATCACAAATGGGGGAATATACTGATCATTAGCCTTGGTCTCTGCCCGGAGTTTTTTCACAGCTTCAACAGCATTTTGGAACTTGTGAGGTGCTTCTCCAAGCACCTGAGCATCCCATCCACGTTTAACAACATCCCAGTCATTCTGCAAATTTGAGGTATTAAACAAATAGTTCAGTACTTCCATTAGTACCTATTATCTTAAGTCAGAAAATTTTGCAATAAAAACAGAACAAGAAGTTGAACTACCAAGCACTAAATGTGATCCTTGGAGAGGTAGATGTGAGCTATCCAAACTGACAGAGAGGAGGGTATTCATACCTCATATCGGTCCATGGTAACATACATCCTTCCACCACCTGATGCAATGTGCGCATCAATGCCCTTTGCACGCAGTTGAGAAAGATCATTCTCTAGCGTTTCAACAAAACCAACACTTGTGCCATCCAAAACATCACGTCCATCAGTAAGAATGTGAACACGGATTTTTTTCACTCCATTCACACTTGCACCATTCAGAAGCAACTATAAACAGGAATGACAATAGACAAATAGAAATTAGAAACTGTACGGATTAAAATGTTGATAAACAAACATTAATGCCTCATATTGGATAAGATGGTAGCAAACTATAGAAAAGAGTATCTATACCTGCAATTGGTCAAGCCGTGAGTGGACCCCTCCATCGCTCAACAGCCCAATAAGATGAAGAGTGCCTTGGTCAAAACACTCCTTAATGTACTTAAACCCTTCTCCTTCAAAAATTTTTCCAGAGGCCAAAGCAGTATCCACAAGTTTAGCCCTACAAAAGAAAATGGACAGTTGGCATGCCATCAAAAGGTTCCTACATCTCAAGGATGGCATATATCTCAAATAGTTGTTCATAAACAAACCACACTTCATATACAAATGAAGTATGCAAATCAGTACATGAGATTTCTTTTTAATTAGTATTTGTTAAAAGAAGTGCATGATTTGTCTAATAACATTTGATAGGAATAATGGTATCTCACTGCATAGTGCATGTTCATGTGGTAATCCACTTCATTTGCAGAGATCTGTGCAAATCAACACTAAAGATGCCAAAAGGAGCCAATGGTTGCCAATTGATTTTAATAAATCTGGCACACTCAAATAAGCCAGATAGCAACAGAAACCTGATGTAGTAAGACCTTTTCAAACTAACATAATACTTCTGGCCATCCACAGATACAATACAACTGAAAGTATGCTAATAAAAAAGAGAACCACGAGAAACATTGTACCCTTGAGCGAAAATCCGACCAGCGCCAAGCGCATTATGCCCAACCTCACTGTTACCCATATCATCATCAGAAGGGAGACCAACAGCTGTTCCATGAGCCTTTACAAGCTTCCACTTCTCTGGAGCACCCTTGAAACATATAAAACAAGATAAACCATGAAGTTTATTAAAAGGGTAAGAACAATCATCATAAAGTATTTCAACAATAGCATACAAAAACTTGTTCTAATATATGTTGCGAACAAGGTCAGAATTCATTGTTTAAAACTCATATTGGAATGTGAGTATGCAAAGAACATGCAAACACAGTGATCTGGGTACCACACAAAACAAGTACAGTAATTCATCACTGTTACAACTTGTCTAAAAATACCAACCTTAAATTGTAATACAGAATTGAATTTACGAGGACAACTACATGAAGGAGAGGCCACTAGCAAAGGTACGGAACTCGATTGGTTCGAGGAAACAAATAATTTGTGCTTCAGGTTCACCGGTCACCCACCACAGATACTTCAAAAATGAAGCCTAAGGTACACAGCAAATCTATGGTGTTAACCTCAAGGTCTTAACTACATACTAAACGCTAAGAAAATATACCTTCTTGAGTGAATCCATTGTTGGTGTCTCAGCAACATGGATGCAGTTATACTGGTCTGCATTGGCCTCACCCCATCCGTCCAGTACAACCATGGCCACCGTCTTTCCCTTAGGGAGCTTTGGGTGATCGGGCAATGTCCACGAGAAACCTGAGCTTCCCATCACCAATTAAACCTACCAAAATCACAGATATACAGAAATCAAAGTTAGAACATGAAATTAAGCATCCCGAACACATATCTGCCACATAAATAAGATGAACAATGTTGCAGCAATCCCGTTCTAACCATCACATCTCAATAAGGAGGCTAGCAGGAAAGAACCCTAGGTACTCCTCTTATGGGCTCTTCATGGGCCAAGTAGGCCATTATACTACTACTAATCACAGCCGTTGGATTTCTTTCCCTTCCCAACCCTAATTTTCTCCCGATCCTCTCGTCTACTGGACGCCGACACGCATGCGGCGCACAGCCGCGCACCTCCTCCGCCGCGTCCGTGCCTTCTCGCCTCTCTCCTCGCGAGCTCCTTTCGTCCCCGCGAGCTCATCTCACTAAGTAACAGTTACAGTACTGTATTGCTAACAATTAATTGGTTAATCTGCAGCTGATTCTATCCGACTCGAACCGATTAGAGATCGAAAGGGTATTTCCCAATAGGACTTAACATCACACATTCTCCAGAATCGTTCGACTAGAACAAATCGACCTACTCCAATCCTAATTCCTAAACCACACAAAACTCGGAATCAGATTATTATTGCGCTCGCATTGTCACCGATTTGGTCCCCGAAAAATCACAAAAAGAAAATATTCAATCAGTAAACAAGTAAAAAACCAATGGGACAAAGGAGCGCAAAAAATGTGAGGGAAACAAATTTACCAGATCTACTCAACAACAGATTTCTGGGGGTAGAGAACAATCCACGTTAAAGGATAAATCACCAACTAAGTAGGTACAAAGAAAAAAATTCGAGTGGAGCGTTCAAAGCGAGGAGAGATCGAGAAGATTACCTGAAGAGAGATTTTTTTCCTCGCTATTTTTTCTCTGGATGCCGGATGATATGAAGCCGCTTGGCTTGCAGAGGAAGAAGGTGATATAAATAGAGCGAAGAATTCTTCTCTTCTGGTATTTTGTAGATTAGCCCACAAGATTAGCTGGAAAGCAAATAAGCCCTTCCAAGAAAAAAATGCCCTTAATTACCATGCTTAACTGCTACTCCGTACGAAATAGACTAGAGAATGAAAAAATGGCTTAGAACTCTTTGCCTTAATTTTAGTTTGAAATTAGAAATGTCGTACGAGTTGTAGAGAGTTCGTGAAAAAAATATTATAAGATGCACAAAGACGACTTGATCTCTTGCATTGACAAAATTACTTAATGCTTGTATTCCCTCTCTCTTTTTTTGGATGAATGCTTCTATTCTTAAATTCAATGCCTGACAAAATTACAAAGCCAGATTATCTGGCCTGGTATTTTAGGGTGCAAAAAAATCCCTCACGCGCAAAAATTTCTATTGGAGAATTACTTAAAATTATATTAATTAATTTTTTAATGTTGAAATAATTATTATTTAATTAATTATATGCTATCACTCATTCGTTTTACGTATTTTTTATTCTTGTCTTTTTATGCTTCACTCAAACACACTCATATATACCACCCTCATTTCATAAAATATAAAGCATATTGGTTTTTGACATGTTTTTCAATGTTGAGTTTTGTCCATTATTTTTGATAATATGTTATGATATCAACATCACATAAATTACTTTAAGTACGAATACGTTGATACCACTTGTACGGCACTAATTTTATATATTTTTACCTTAAATTTTTGTAAATTTTTTTCTGATTATTGACATTTCCAAATACATGCGTACCTTGTATTTTCGAGTGGAGTAATTGGATAGCTGTAATTAGTTGATATAAACTTGGGACATGGAACTTTGGACAAAAGCGTATAGACTGAACATGCAGATACTCTCCTAAATGAATTTATCTTGACGAATTCTGTTCCGATACGAAACTTTCTATATATCAACGTGACAGGCTGACAGCACAAATTACAACCGGCCGAATCTAACTGCTTCGAAGGGAAAAGAAAAAAGAACTAGAAAGAGAAAAAAAAGAAAAGAAAACTAGTCGAAGTGGGAGTTTTGGGTGCCTTCGTTTTGGAGGAGTGAAGGCTATGATGCGCAAACAAATGGACCATCAGCGTAGATGATTAATTAAATATTAATTATTTTAAATTTAAAATTAGATTTATATGATTTAAAGATAAAAATTAAAAAAACATATCGTTTAACAGCAGAGATTTTTTTCCCTTAGCCTCACTTAGCCACTGTCGGTCTATCTTAGAGTTCATTTAGCTATGTCAGCTCGATTTGACTTTTTAGATAATACTTTTGTATTACATTATATTTATATGATACATTGAACTAGATTTTTATTGAAAAAACAGTGAGGTTCATATGTGAGCAACGTAACTCCTTCCTCTCTCTTGTTCTCTCCCTCTTTCTCCTTACCTCCAAGCAACGCCGCCGCCAGCGGTGGAGCCAGGCCCGGCGCCGGTGCCCTGGCTCCCCTGGCATGCAGCAGCGATTAGTGCTTAATTGCCATGATTAGTCACCGGGGCAGTTGCATGCAACAGTAGTGTTAAGTACTTAATTACCATGTTTAACGCAAAATAGAAAAGCAATTGCTAACACCGACACAAAGTGTAACTTGAAACAAAGTGACATACTTCCTCCGGTCATCTATGTTTGTCGTTTCAGACAAATGTTTTAGCATATTCTCTTTGTTAATTTGTTGTCCAAAACGTCGTCTAATTATATCCGAAAGGGAGCAACTCTCTAGCATTTATCATCTTTTTTCTTTTCAGGATAATACAAGATCCATATTCTTAGCGGCCGTGCTATAAAAAATGTTAGTTAAAGTGGCCCAATAGTGTTAATTTTTCCAAAATTTACTAAATCTACGGTAAATTCAGTGTGAAATTTGAAGCCATGCGGAGACCAAGCCCCTGCTCGCCTCCTCCTGTCTTCGCCCGTCGATAGCTTTGCCCAACCTCAAGAATGTTTCTAGATCCGCCACTCGGCGTTCTCGCCATCCTGAAGCTTCGCTGATGTCGCGCGCTCGCCATCTTCCCGTGCTCCCCTTCCCGAATGCCAAAGAGCCCCCGGAGCATGAACTCCCGAGGCAGGTGGAGACATCATTCTGGCAATGGCGTTTCGGGAGAGGAAAAATTGGGCTGTGGAACATGACGCGCGTGGACGAGTCGAAGCTACGGGCGCAAGGGGTTAACTGGAAGCGGCCGAGTCGTCGCCAGTGCACAGCAGCTGTTAGACGAAATGTCCGTGGCGTCGGGACAACTTTTTTTTTCCTCTTCTGCTTCTCGCTCCAGCTTCTCCTCTCCTCAACGGCGGCAGCACCGCTGCCGTTGCCCAGTCTATCCGTCAACGAAGGCTGGACGAGCTGCCGACGTTCATGGCCGACACGAAGGACTCCTCGAGACCTCCACCTTGTGGTCAACCAGTTCAAGGGGCAGGGACACCGGCCGTCCATGCCCTCGTCAACTCCTTCAACGAGCAGGCTACTACTGAGCTTGGCATAGATCTGTCCATGGCGTGCAAACCGCACACTATTCCTCTGTCCCATGCCAGGATTTCGGCCTATTCCCCGATATGGTCGGGATAATTAAGACCGAGTAATAACAGCCGAAAGCAAATTAGGCCTAGTTCATCCTGATGAATTGGTTGCATCAATTTTGCCTTGATACATTTGGGCCCACAGATATTTTTCCCTCAAGCGGCGCTCGGTGGAGAGAGCTTGGGGCCCAAGCCAACTGGCCCGATATATAAGGCCTAGTCTCGTCGCTTGGTGGCCCAAGCCTCCCACCTCTGCTTCTTCCAAACCAAACTCCTTTCTCCTACCGCTTCGGGAACCGGAGGAATCAATCCCGCCCCACACACATACCGCACCGCCTCCTCGCCACCGGCAAGCCGCCCCTCCGTCTCTCCAATGGACACGCTATGGTGCGAACTCAACGCCGACGTCCTCCGCCTCATCCACAAGCGCCTCCCATGCCTCGTCGACGGGCGCCACATGCGCCGAGTCTGCCACTCCTGGCGCGCGGCCATCGCGGCGCCGGCGCCGCAGCAGTGCCCGCTCCAGTGGATCCTCGTACCGAGAGCCGGAGGTCCTACCTTCTCGTGCGCCGTCGGAGGCTGTGGCACCCACCGCTTTAACGTCCCGGACTACGCGCGCACCTCCCGCTACTTCGGCGCCTACGGCGACGGCTGGCTCTTCGAACGGGATCCTGAATTTGACAAGGACATGGTCATGATAGCCGCGACCCTCTCTTCGCCGCCGGAGGACGAACACTGCATCGCTGACGCCGTCATCTCGTACTGGTCCCTGATGACTGGTCCGCGCGTTCACGCACTCTGGCGCATGGGGCTTTAGGTTGCGGTGATGCCGCTTGCTAGCGAGGGCTTCACCGGACCAATTCTGGAGGATGTCATACACCACAAGGAAGCTTTCCATTTCCTCACCGCGCAAGAAACCTCCATGTGTTCGAAATACCGGAGTTACAAGTAGACGGCAGCGGCAATCTGGATATAGCACCCATGGAGATTCGCCGCTTCCCGCGTGATCGGCGCAATTACGACGGACACGCCGTTGTTCGCTTTTTTTTTTTTTTTGATGAAAGGGGTGTGTGCCCCACATTTCCATTACTAGAAATGTTCAGACACTACAAGAAAATTTCAGGTTTACAGAGCAACTGGTTTTGACACTGTTCAGGCTAAGTGACGAGGGCACCATGGCCACTAGTTTCTGAAACTTAACTACTTCCAGAACATCTTCTCCCAGCTGTAGAATAGAATCGAGCTGCCAAAACATTGCAGCTTGTAGAATAAAATCGTGGTCAGCTAGAAGCAGCTTCCATCTTCTGGTTCACCCCATCAGTCTTCTTTGAGCTCTTCTCCATCCATGAATTGAGTTGAAGATGTCATTTGCTTCTTGTTTTAGCAGTTGAGCCCCCCATAGCAACCTTCCTTGCTTTTCCTCCGAAGCCTGCAAAACAGCCCATGAAGTGATCCAAAAGCACATATAGTGTATAATATCAGTTGTATCAGCTGGAAAAAGTAGGCGTTGTTTCTTCTTTTTCCAAATGGCCCAGCAGATTGCTGCCACACAACCTAACATCAGTTGTTTCATTTTCTTATCACAGTCACTGAGCGATGAGCCTAGAACTTGTTGCATGGTCATTACAGGTTTGAGATCGAAAGCCACAGCAACTACGTTCCAAATGGGGCAATCAAAAAATAAGAGTTGTATGGTCTCAGTTTTCTCACAGAATTGGCATTGGGTGTTTCCTTTTCTCCAGCCTCTCTTATACGGAAGGAAGGACGTGAAGCTTGAAGTACAATGTCGTCGAACTGTCCGAGGCAATGTCGGTGGTGTTGAGCAGAGTTGATCAAGCAGAGGCAAGGGCAGAAGCATTGAAAGATGGAAAAGGGATTAGGGTTTCACGCAAGCAACACAAGCGCACGGGCGGAGTATATATGTGTCTACAGTGAGTGGGCTGATAGGCCGTACAGGTCAAAATTATAAGTCTAACACGCTCCCGCAGTCGAAACTAGAAGTACAACGGACATTCATATTAGACCTAAACTCGGTGAAGACAGAAGTCGGCAGCCTCTTGTGAAGATGTCGGTGTACTGTGATGAGGTAGGAACGTGGAGAACTCAAACTTCACCGAGGACGACACGCTCACATACGAAGTGTAGGTGGCTGTGTGGAGGGAGTCAGCTCAGTACGTAGAGAGAAGGCTAGCCTGAAAGAGGAGAGAATGTATGATGTTGTTGGCTTGACCATTTTGCTAGGAAGTGTACGATAGGACATACGGAGAATGACTTCGTTGGTGAGGAAGAAAGTGCGGGCCGAGGAATGGTCGAATTCGTGACTATTGTTGCACTGGATTTACTTGATAGTAGCGTCGAATTGAGTGCGCACATAAGAGAAAAGGTTTGATAAAACTCTAAAGGTATTGGATTTGACATGAAAGGAAAAGCTCTAAGCATAATGAGTACATTTATCGAGTATAACGAGATAGTACTTATAACCCGATATGCTGACCACAGGTAATGAATAAAGATCACAGGGTATAAGATCAAAAGGATGAAATGCGTGAGAAATAGGGTGACTGAAAGGAAGGCGCATGTGACGACCCAATTGACAAACATGACAAATACAATGAGAGATACGTTTATTACATGAAATAGCTTTAGTGTTTATAAGCTGGAACAAGGCATCAGATCCAAGTGACCAAGGCGACGATGCTAGATGGTGGAGCATGTGGTGGTGGTGAGCGTTGGTGAGGTGGCAGCAGATGGAAGGAACGAGTAGAGGTCTCCCGTACTATTGCACCTGGCAATCACGCGTCAAGTCTACAAATCCTTCACAGAGAGGCCAAAGAAATCAAATTGTTATCGACAGTGAAACGACGAACAGATATTAAGTTTTTGATGATGTTAGGAGCTGCTAGAATATTGGAAAGGACCAGGGATCGTTGTGGTGTGGGAATGGTTGATGAACCGACAGCAGTGACAGGGAGGAGTGATCTATTTCTTATAACAATTGATGAAGGGTGTAAAGGAGAAGGATGATGAGAGGAAGTGAGTATACCGACGGTATTAACCATGTGTGAGCCGGCAACGGAGTCAACAAACCATTCATTGGAAACCGGCAGATTTAGGAAGAGTGTGTTGAAGTTGTTGATGAGGGAGGTTTGATCCCACAAGGGGCTGTCTATCGGATTCTAGGACCCTAGCGGTGTTGCTGATAGGGCAAGCGACGCAATCCCAAAGGCCGAGAGAGCACCAAACGCTGGTGGAGAAGCGGGCGACACACCACAAGTAAAACTAGGCGGTGAGGAGGGAGGACCCCTGCACATAGAGCCTGGCGGCGATGAGATCACGCCATCGGGGATGAAGCCCGGCGGAGGTCCAGAGCTTAGCAACGTGTTGTAGTAGAGAGGGTAGGGTGAAGCGATGAAGGCAGCTTGATGCTTGAACAGCGAGATGGGCAGGCGTGGTGGTGCCCCTGGAGCGTGGCTGGGACCATAGGGGTATGACCACAGCTGCACTGTTCCAGCCCAAGGATTGAGGAAAGGAGCTCCAGGAAGGCGACTGCTAGGGTGTGACCCGGGAGCAAAGGAGTTGGTGTCGTGATAGGAGGCAGGTTTGCCACCGTGACCACGATGTCGATTGGGAGGACGGGAGCTGGTGTAGCTCCCGTGGTTGCCTCGTTCGGAGCCCGCCTCAGCTGCCCCGCTAGGGGAGCGTTGATGAGAGGCGACAAAGGCAGTTGGTGGGGCGTTGTCGGTGACATCATCGATGTCGATCTCCTCAAGAAGCAGCAGTATTTGTGCTTCATCGAAGGTGGAAAAAGGCTGCTGCATCTTCAGGTTGGAGACCATATGGCGAAATTTGCCATTGAGTCCCTGAAGGAGAGTCAGCACAAGGGTTCGGCCGCCGACTGGGTTCCGAAACTCCAAGAGAGCCCTGGCCATTGTCTCGAGGCAGCAACAGAAGTTTGTGATGGAGGTCGCGCCTTACCTAATGATGCAGAACTCAGCGGAGAGAAGGAGTACGCGTGACTCGCGATGGCTAAGAAACTCGGATTCGAGGATGGACCAGACTGTGCGAGCAGAGGGGTTACGGAGCATTACCGTCTGCTGGAGGTCGGCGGTGATGGTGCCATAGATTTAGGTCAGGACTGTGTAGTTCATCTGCACCTACGCCGAACAATCGGAGTTGTCGATGTCGACGAGAACATGGTCGGTAAGGGCATATTTATCCAAGACGACAAGAAAGAGAGTACGCCACCAACTGTAGTTGTTGACGACTCGATCCAGTGTCTCTGGGACAAAGATCTTAATATTGAGGATAGCAGAGGCTTGCACTTGCACAGCCGCATGCTTGGCCTCATAAACTGTAAGAGTGACTTCACGATTCTCGATCGCCTTCTGGCGGACGGAGTCAACTTCAAGCTCGACGACCTCACGTTGTAGGTCGATTTGCTCTGCTGGAGTGTCAGAAGTCATGAATTTAGCCACGCTCTTCAGCAACAACAACAGCAACAACAAACTGCGTTGGTGGCGAGAGAGTGGCGAGGCGGGCTTGATGAAATTTCAATGACGGCAGCACCACCAACGATGTGGTATTACATATATGGCTGGATCAAGCAGCGACAAGTCTATGGCATGAAAACGGTGAGGGATCGAGAAAGATAGTAAGAAATTAAGCGCTCGCTCTAATACTGCAAAGGAATTAGGTTCCGTGCAAACAACGCAAGCGCACAGACGGATAGGAAATCATAAGTTTAACAAGCATCGATCTAGCTCAGCCAAGGTCAACGGGAATACGGGATGGCGTCGATCTGGTGCGGGCTCCCGGGCCTGGCTCGATCTGAGCCCAACGACGTGGGGCGGTGTCCTGCCGCCTGAAGGGGTTTGCGTCTCCGGTCGCCCTTCCCAAGCTCCGGCGCCGGCGTTCCGCTGGCCCCACCGCCCGCGCCGGTCGTCTCCGCAAGGACTCCCTCCGCCGGAACCGCCTGAGCTCCGGCCGCTTCCTCCTGACGGCCGGATCTGCGGGCCGTCGCCGCCCCCCAAAGACCTCGTCGCCGGCGGCTGCTACCTCTCCACGCCATCCCCATCTGCGCCGGCCGGAGCTCGTTGGCCGCGTAGTCCCCCGATCCACGCCGGCCGGAGCTCGCCGGCTGCGCCGCCCCACGATCCGCACGCGGGTGGAGAATCGACGGAGCTGTCGGTGGGGAGCCTTGATCTGCTCCGCCGGGAGCTCGCTGGCTTGCCCCACCTCGATCTGCGCCGCCAGCAAGGTCGCCGGCCAACACCGCCTCGATCTGCTCGAAAGGGCGGCGCCAGCGCGTGGGAGGGAGGGAGCCAGGCGGCGTCGCGACAGAGGATAGGGTACGGTGCTGAAGGATGCGGCGGTGGAGAAAAGAATGGGCGGAGAGAGCGAGAGATTGGGGGAGGGGGGCTGACAAATGGGTCCGGCAGAAGGTAAGGTGTTTATATTTATTTATTTTATTGTCATAGGGTGCAAAATATAAAAAATTAAACTAATTCGATAATAAAAAATATGACAGGGCCTAAAACGCAAAAAGCCAGGTAGCAATGACCTCTACTGTAGAGTGTATGGTCTTATGCAAGCTTATATAGGGTACTTAAATAAAAATCCTGTAATGACCAGAACAACAGATAAGGAAGATGTGAGTGTTCATGGTGCCATTTACAAGGTCTATGGACCATTGACGTATTGGAGGAGACGTGCACGTGCTGCACTGTTATTGCTTGCTACTGTTTCTGCACTGTTTTATTTTTTTCCTATTAGAGATTCCTTATCTACAGTTTTATTTTCCATTAGAGATTGGATTTGCATCCTCCACCGTTTCATTCTCATTGACTTATGTGCGTCTCCTTTTCCTCTTCATCATCAAGCGTAAGATTTGATATATTGGTTTGCTTATTCTTACCGGGGCAACTATAGGACCAAAAATTTAAAAATTACGGTAATTTTGATCCGAAATATTTTGAAATGTTGAACAAAATTTGGTCACATTTAAAAAAATTTCTAAATGCACAAAAATTTAAAAAATTCCAAAAAAAATCGGGTGAAATAGTTTTCTAATGGAGGGGGTCCTGATAAACCCGAAATTTCAGAAATTCCATTTTAAAATTTTAAAGCTGGTCTAACCCGCATATCGTGGGCTTATCACCAATCAAGAGCCACTCCCTGCAAAATCATGCGACACATACACCATATTGTGCGAGACAAAATCTGGAGCATCTGTGATTTAGATCTTGTGGGCTCGTGGGAATCAACCGTATTCATTGACACATGCAAATGAAAATTATATTGAATTTGCAAGTTATCCAATAAGTGAAGAATATATTTTTTCATAGAGTAAACCATAATCATTATTGTACCATTAATTTTTCCCATTGCAAGCATGGACACTTTTTCTATAATCTTTTATTAAGAAATCCCAGAGAATCATTCCAAAAATATTCCTTTCCTTTCTCATTCAAATTTTCTCTAAATTCAATCTTCCCTTCGCCATATCTCCTCTAACTGAATTCGGATTCAACGACATTGCCACTGTCATCATACTGGTGTCACGTGTGTGCGTGTTCCTGTGTTCAATCCCACCAAAAAGTATGTCTCACCTATGAAACCTCTATATAAACCCCACATGTTAGTCTACAGTATTATACTTCGTTTGAAATTCTAAAAATTTTAGAAAAATGTTAAAATTCAATCTTTCTTTGGTCATCTCCTCCATTCAGACACTGATTTGACTCATTTTTTCCCTTAAATTCTTCTAAAATCGAGCTCTAGCTGCTAGTTTAATTGGTTATTTTATTTAAGGTTATTTTAGTGCATTTTCTTTTTATTTATTTGTTTTTTTTCCTTTTGTGATTGTGTAAATGCCGCTGTTGTGGAGGTTACAAATAATCATATCGGGTAGCTATGCCCTAATTGTTATTGTTTCTTACCTTTGAATTACGTTGAACAACCATCATACCATGTCACCCTAGTTTAGATGCGAGTTGAACATGGGGTATCAACTCGGGGTAGAGTAGACTTGCTCGCACTAGTTTTATAACAAAATATAATATTGACTATAATCTACTCATCACGGTTGTTATATGAAATATGTAGTTGTGTGCTATGTTCTTGGTGGCAT
Source organism: Oryza coarctata (assembly GCA_030770085.1). Classification (NCBI taxonomy): domain Eukaryota; kingdom Viridiplantae; phylum Streptophyta; class Magnoliopsida; order Poales; family Poaceae; genus Oryza; species Oryza coarctata. Next base: position 17,931,319 of record CM061471.1, read on the forward strand.
GTGTTGCACAATGTAGTAATCAACCGATGGAAAATGATTTAGACTAGGGTGATGGTGGATCTATGTGAACCTAGAAGGTAAGCCATCTGCTTGCATGCTTAGCATTAACCTATGTGATCATTTGAGCTATGTGCTCTCTTTTTGCTATGTGCTTGGGATCCTTAGTTTAGGCAAGTTGCCCTAGTCAGTAAAAAACTTCACTTCGTGCAACGACATGTCCTCATAGGGAAGACCTAGCTTAGTAGATTGTTTAGCTCTAGTATTGGTAGCCCAGGTGGTTAGATGTTAGGTTTTTGGATTGTAACATGGGACCTTTCGCTTGTGTAATGAAAGGAGGACCGCTCATAGGGAAAGACAGTGTTAGAGCCAGGTAGGGGTACGGCTTTGCTACTCCTTGATGTTTGGCTTCACCAAACGGTATCTTGTGGGTTGGGCTGTCAACGAGCCAAGCTCGAGCAAGCTTATGTGCTTAGGCTTGGGCTCGGTACAAATTTGAACTGAGTTTAAGCTTGAGCCTAGACAAACCTCAAGCTGCAAGTTAGGCTCAAATGAGCCTCGATCCTACTTGAGCTTGCCCAAAGGAAAGCACATTTGACCAATGTACTCCTTCAAGACAACACAAAATGATAGAAAGCTACAATCAACAGGTAGGATACACTAATAGACATGACAAGCTTATAGCTAGCCTTGGTTTTAATGTTGAGGTATTGATTATTTTACCAAAAGCTACGAGATTAGAGTACTACTGGTAGCATAGGAAGTAGTACTAGTACGAGTACTATCACACTAGCCTTGGATTTGGTGTTCACTATGAGAGCAATTGAATACTACTTAACCATCCATCAAAGATACACATGGGGTTGTATCAGAGCCTAGAGGAAAAGTTTAGCATTTGTACATGCTCGAGCCTTTGTCGAGCTATTCGAGCTTGGCTCATTGTGGTGCATGAGCTTTAGTTTAAGCTTGAGCTCAATTTCTTTTAGGCTCGAACCGAGCATAGGATGAGTTGAATTAAAGTAGTTCGTGAGCCTCGAGCTTTTTTGATAGCCCTAGTGTGGGTAAATTGTACAACCTCTACAGAGTGTCAATCTATTTGAATAGTTGTATCCTCGGTTATGGACATGCTCATTAATTTCACATGAGGGGTAGATTTGTGAAAGTTTTACTTTTGAAAAAGAACTATGCGCAAGATAAAATAATGAATATAGCTTGGTGGTTCTGTGTGGGCATAGAACCTTCTTGGTCTTGTGTGGATGTAATATCCTTTTTGGTTGGTTGGTTGGTTAAAACTATCGTGGTTACAAATGTTGTTTAAATTCAATTTGAATCTACTTAGTGTATTTAAATTCGTAAATGCCTTAATGAAAATTAACCCTAATCTTCCTTTGTTAGCCTTGTATCATATATTACATATTTCCATACACTTGCTGAGTACCTTTTGTACTCATCCATGGTGTTTTCTCGCCAATTTCAGAGGAAGACTAGCTGTTTCTAGAAGTTTTTGTTGCCGAATGTGTTGAATAGGTTGCATGCCCTAGTCGATTGCCTGTGGTGTGTCATTGGTGCACTAAACTCCAACCGTACATGGCTCTAGAGATTATCTTAAGACTCGACATCGCACAGGAGAAAAAGCAACTCACACCTACGGAGTTACAGTTGAGGAAGAGACTCAAATCATGTGCCATGGGTCTAGTGGTCATCAAATGCGCTCACAAAAGATAGGTGTCCATAATCACCAACCTTAAAAAGGGGTCGTGAATACAAAATACTTTGACCTAAAAGTAAACGTGTGAAGGAGGAATAATTTCATCGAACGGCTAAGGCAAGGCTAGGAATAGAATGTAATGCACGATGATAAAGCTGCCATAATCAACTCCCAGTTTACCTCTATTATGGCATCGCCATAGCCACAAAAACTGGACCCTGACTAGGACTCTGTCAAGCTAGATGTAATGGATCTTTTGGCCATTGAAGGCCCTATCATGGAAGACTAGGTGAAAGCAACTTTAAGCCAGCTCCCCCTAAATAAAGCTCATGGTCTGGATGGCTTCACGATAGCATTTTATTGGGCATGCTAGGAAACCATCAAGCGTGACATAATGACTATCATCCACTCCTTCACTAACCTACACAATAACAGCATGGCCTTGATCAACACTGCAAATGCGATACTAATCCCTAAGAAGGAAGGCATTGATAGAATCACAAACTTCAAACCAATCAGCCTAATCCACGGCATGGCTAAACTAATCTCCAAGATCCTCACGCTGCACCTGCAACCATATATGAACTCTCTCATCAGCCACATGCAGAGAGCACCTTCATAAAGAAGAGAAGTATCCATGATAACTTCATGTGTGCGATGTGTAATTTGGCAAGAAGATTCCACCAGACTAACACGTCGACCTTGCTCCTCAAGCTAGACATTACAAAAACCTTTGACATCGTCAGGTGGGACTACCTTCTCAACCACATGCAAAAAAAAGCTTCCCCAGTAGATGGAGAGATTGGGTTTCCAATATTTTGCAAAGCTCATTCACAAGGGTCCTCCTAAATGGGTCACCGAACAACCCTATCAAACATGGGAGGAGGCTGAGGCATGGCAACCCTCTTTGCCCTACTCTTTATCCTAACTATTGATCCACTACATCAACTCCCTTAAAGAGCAATAAAGGAATAGAACCTGCCCTTGCTCAATGGAAAAATGACTTGCCTACGAACCTTGCTTTACACAGACAATGCTGCTATTTTTGTCTATCCTTCTATGCACGACTTGGGGAACCTAGCATGCATCCTATCCTTCTTCAAAGAGGTTACCGAGCTCTGTACCAACATGAGCAAAAGCCAAATTGTGCCAATCCACTGTGGAAACCAAGATCTTCAGGACATCTTAGAGGTATTCCTGGCAAACATCATCCATTTCCCGATGAAATACCTCGGTTTGCCCCTAGCGATCTCTAAGCTAAAAAAAGGTCCACGTTCAACCCCTTCTTGACAAGTGCAGCATGAGGCTTGCACCCTAGTAGGGAAAGATGATGACTATAGTGGGTAGAACGACCCTCCATGTCGTTACTTATTACACAACTCATCTACCACCTAATGGCACTAAAGTTACCGAATGAAATCCTATACTCAATTGACAAGACAAGATAGAAATTCCTCTAGGAGGGTAGGGAAGACATCTTGGGCAAGAAATGTAAATTCAACTAGGAGAGTGTCTACAGGCCAAAGGAGCTAGGAGGCCTCGGAATCCTTGACCTAAACTGTCTTGCGAGAGCTCTAAGACCAAGATGGCTTTGGTACGAGTGGGCAACTTCGAAAAAACCCTAGATTGGCACCTTCATGCCCTGTGACCAGCTGGACAAGGAATTGTTCATGACAATTATAACCATAACTTTGGGAGATGGGAAGACAACCAAATTCAGACACTCACAATAGTAGCATGTAATCTCCTAGTTTTAGCTTAACTGTTAAAAGTTATTTTTAATAAAATTATAGTTTCAAAACTTTGGTTCTTTGTGTGTATTATGTGCCAAAGATATTATTTTCCATCATTTCTTAAGACCCAAAAAATCCTGAATCAAAGATTTCTGTCCAAAATTTGAATCATGAGGTTTGACCTTCAAATCAACCTCTCCTCTAAAAATTCCTCCCAAATTAATTCTAAGTCTTTATTAAATTTTGGATTACAAAAATCCCTCTTGAACTCTTCAATTTTCCATTCTATGAACCTCTCCAAATACTTTATCCAATAGATCCCCTATGTCTAGAAATCCATTACAAAGGATTAAAATTCAAGATACCAAGTTCTTGGGATTCCCTAAATTTCATTGAGCCTGACAATCAAATTTGAATCCAATTCCGGATATCAAATCCACTTCAAATCCTCTCAAATAAATTTTCTTGAGTCCCTCATACAAATTCTCCAAGAAAATCTAAATTCAAATTCAAAACCCATCCAAATTCCTCTAAATTATTCACTTCACAGCTGCTTGGAAAATCCCTAAACCTCCTGTACATTTGGGATGTTTTCCCATATTCTCCCCTTTGGCCCAACCACCATGGCCTAGCCCTACTCCCTCTTCCTCCCTCCTCACTTTCTCTCCTAGGCCACGCTCGAGTCGTCCTAATGCCTCTCCTCCTCCTCTCTTCCTTTCCTAGGCTGCACCAGAGGCCAACCCAAGGCCACCCCTCCCCCTCTCTCACCTCGTCATACCTGAGCCGGTCCATGGCCTAGCTCCCCCTCGCCCTCACATACATCCGCTCTGCCGCCACCCCACGCACGCCTATTGCCTATAGTGCCCTATGGGCCCCTCTTGCCAGTCACTCCACTATACCATGCATGCCCGCTCTACCTACACTGATGTGATCATCCTTTTCCCCATGTCGCATTAGCACACGCGCAAGTTGTTTGGTAAAATACCAAACCACTAACTAATGTGTCGATGCCCGTTTCCTTGCACCCCAACCCCGTCCCACGCACCATGCGCCCCAACCATGGCCCTACCATGCCACTGCGCCACACCGCCACCGCAAATCTTGTCGAGTGCTCTCCCTCTGTGCCTAGTCCCTCCCTGGTGTGAATATCACCGACGCACCACGCCGAGCTTGGCCCCTCCCCACCGCTTTCCCCATGTTCACCCTTGGAATCTTGCAGCAGGGTAGCATCCATTTGCTAGTCCCACACCCCTCCTTGTTCCCTCTACGTCGCACTTAGCCACCTATAAAAGGCATCGGTGAGCCCCTCTCCCCAACCCGTGCCTTACCTTTTTCACTCTCCTCTACCTTCCTCCCTTTTGGGTCCCCCTCCATGCCTCCGCATTCATGAGCTCGTGACGCCACCAAAACTCACCGCCGCGGGGCTGCCCTTACCGTCGACCGTAGCCCTATACCAGCTGCCCCTAGGCTGCCTCCCCCTTTCCCCGACCAGCCACGCCGCCACTATAGCCCCCCCTAGCGCTTCGCTCGGCCACACAGAGGAGGAAGAAGACTTCTTCTTCCCCTTCCTGTTGCTATTGACGTCTAAGCCCACCTTGGCCATTGAGGTGAGGCCACGTGCCCCTCTACCTTTTCCTCCTAACAAGTAGACCAACCCTCATTTCTCTATCTCCCTCCCACCGACATGTAGGCCCTGCTTCCTATAGGCCGAGGCCCACTTCAGCCCACCATCTTTCCAACATCTACTTTACCTCCCCCTGACCTATGGGCCCTTATCCAAAATAATCTCTCTAACATGTGTGTCCTACTCTAGAGAATATTCTAGGAGAATATTCATTCTTCCAGTGAATTATTCTTTTTCAAAAAATCTAGAAAATCAAATAGTCTTCCAAAATTCATATTTTTTTCAACCGTAACTTCGATTAACACGTTCAACTTCCAAACATCCTTGTAAAATTTATATCTATCTAGTGGCACTATTAGTTAATAATAATTATTATATTATTCATAGGTTTTTGGTGTGGTTCTCTTTCTTGTTTGCGTAGCGATGTTCTGGAACTTTGTCAGACGCGAAGATCGCGAATATTCAAAGACCACCGTCGTTAAGGCAAGTCACCCTTGATTATATTGCTTCTAATTTATAAAATATGATTGTTTGCCAAGTTATATGCTTAGAGCATACAATTAAATTGATTGACCTTGGTTTGTATACAATCGATAGACCAACCTAGTAGTTGCATTACTTTTCGTAAGTTATTGCTAAATCATGTCCTTGTAACTTCACAATAATGGTGCTTGAAAATTCTCGCTCCTTAAGCAGGAATTTCACTACCCCATTTTACACTATTGTTTGTCCATATAGAGAAATAGGGTTGTGAAACCTTTTACAAAAATCTGACTCGTGGAGTTGGTAGTTTTGAAAAGAGAAAATGTTTACGAAAACCTGCGATGCAAAAGCTCACTTGTGTGGCTTGGTTTTGTAATCGCATGTAAGAATCGATTCCTTAAAGAATTGTATCCAAGCATCTTATAGTATGTCTACATGAGTATTTATGAGATGCACTTGACTAAGTAATTAGCTAGCACATAGAAATCTTGTATGTTAATAGTTGTGGAACACTAAAGATGATGAGATAGAATTGTAGATCTTTACTGCCCGAAATGGATATTATTCTAACCTATTTTAATACGATTTGTTTGGTATATGAGATCTCCCCACTATGTCCTAAGTAGATAATTGTATTAGACTTGCTTAATATTCGGTTTTGAGAAATTCAATCCAACTATGTGACATGAGATATTCATGGGTTAGCTTTAAAAATGTGTTGTCACAAACTTTTGATGCCAACAGGTATCCAGTATCAGTTTCGTGTAGTGTGGGTAAAACATACAAACTCTATAGAGCTTAAACTATTTAAATAGTCGTGTCCACAGTTAAAAGATAATGTAAAGTAATTTTCCTAGCGTAGATTTATTTACCAGTGTTTTATAAAAAATGTTTATGGGAATGTGAACCATTATTAGAGGTGGTCTTCATGAATGACGGATGTCCTTGGTGGTCAGGAATAGATCTGTGTGACCTAGGATACCATGATGTCATCATAGAGTGACTTCCCGAGAGGAAGTGAAAATTAAAGTTTGGGTGGTTTCAAAAAGTAGTCGATGAAAAGAAAGATGTTGGTTTAGTTTCGGATGGAGTAAGATAAATATTCTATGTATGGCTTAAGAAATGATGTTTATTGAAGAGATGAAAAATAAAAAATATTAATAAAACTAAAACTTTATTCTTACAAAGTAACTCACATAGGATTGAGAAGATAAGTCTCTTTCTAAATAATTATTAAACTTACATTTAGATATTACGAGATATTTTTCAAATTAGAGATTTGTGAAATAAACCTATAGCTTGCATACTCACGTTTCCTTTAATGTACGAGTATGAAAGTACTCAACCTATCTATTTTATTATTTTGTTCTTACTCCTTAAGTTTAGTTTGAAGATACTGAGTAGTTTGGTTTCATTCCTAGACCTAAACCACTGCCTGTGGATTGATATGCTAGCCATGCTAATATCCGTTGTTGTAGTTTTTCTTGATAATTGCTGCTAAGATTCTACCCGATATAGCAACAAGGTATAATATATTTGTTTAATATATTTGTTTAGTTTTTATTTTGTTACAACAGGTACCAGCTTAGAATCCTAGAATTAGCACTAACATGCGCGGTTCCACTTGGGATGGTTCACTGTCCTTGACGGCACTCTCTATTTGGCACTGGTTTTTTGATGGTGTCAAATCGGGGTGTGACTTAGCAGTACAAAACCCCGCAAAAAGAGAGCGCCGACTATTTTCACGATCTCTAGACAAAAGAACAGAAGCATTCACAAAGCATTATCCTCTAACATCTGGATCAGGAACATTCAACTTTTGTAGATGTTGGAGGCAGACCTAAAACAAATTGTGCAACTATGGTCCATGATTTAGCAAGCAGGCCCTCTAGGCCCCAAGATACCATCACTTGAAAGTCATAGCAAATGAAGAATGCACGGCAAAACTGGCTTACCACCTACAATTCCTAGGTGCAGCAGAGACAACCTTCATCTAGACAATCTAGCAAGGCTGAGCCCCACCAAAATGCAAGTTTTTCGCATAGATGGTTATCCAAAACCAAGTATGGATGACAAATAGGCAATAGAAAAAAGAATGTCCAAATCAACATACATGTCCGTTTTGCTACACGATTTGGGAAACGACACTATATCTCCTAGCGAAGTGTCGGCTTTCAAGGAGAATATGGACAAAAATACAATGTTGGCAAGCCTCAACCTGCGAATGCAAGAATGGGACACATGTGCATCAATGGAATAATGGTGACAACAACTGTTGACAATGCCCAGAAATCTAAAGAGGCCTCGAACATCGCTCATCATCCTAATCGCCTGGGAATTGTGGTGCGAGTAAAATGTAAGGATTTTCAGACACGTTGCCACCACACTAGCTACAATCGTTCCCAACATCAAGGAAGAGGTGTTGTATGGATTAAAGTGGGGGCGACAAAACTAAAGGAGCTATAGACCTTAACGTTTTGTGTGTGTTGCTTTTTTTAGTGGCACCTTGTTCAAGTTGCTCTTGATCTATTAATACATACTAGACAAAGCTTTTGTCTTTTTTTAAAAAAAGTTATTCTATCAGTTTTTTTTATAAGTTTCTTGTTTACAGCTTTATACTCTTGCACAAAGATTGTCTTGATCAGCAAAGTTTCATTCCATGCACACCTTATCTTTGTGGGAGCAAAATGCTTTAATGAGCTAAGTCTAAGTTGTTGAGTTTTGAGATATGGTTGGATTTATGATTGCGCCTAATTTCCTAGTAAAAATAAAGTCAGAGTTTTATTTGCGAAAATATCAAAAACCATGAACCCGTTTCCTTGATAATAATTCCCCACCGGAGCCAAACTTTAGAATTATCAATTCTACAAATTGTCGTCTTGTCTTGTGGAGTCTAAGTATTTTAAAGCCGGTCATTCCCGTTTATTCTCTTGCTTCCTAGCTTTTCAGGTATGTACCTACACTACTAGCATTGTAACACATCCTAATTTGAAATTTTATTTTATAGTATGTAGATCGATTAGAACTGTTTTCCGATTGATTGAATGTGGCTGTCACAAAATCGCACGCTAATCCTTATTGTATTGAGCGTTCAGGCCTTGTTTAGCAGGCCGGGATTAGGCCCATTCTCGTAATTGGTCGGAATTTTAAGGACGAGTAATAACAGCCCAAAAAAATTAGGCCTAGTCCATTCTGTAGAACTCCTTTAAATATTTGGGCCCACTGATATTTTCCCCTCACGCGGCACTCAATGGGATAATTTGTGGACCAAGACAACTCGGCCAATATATAAGGCCTAGTCTGATCGCTTGGTGGCCCACACCGCCTAACTACTGTTCTTCCAAACCGAATACCTGTCTCCTCCCGCTTCGAGAAGTAGAGGAACCAATCCCCACGCAACGCCGCCGCGCCATCGCCCTCGTCGTCGCATTCGATATCCTCGCCTCCGTGTATCCAATGGACGACGTACTCCGCATCATCCACGAGCACCTCACGTGCCTCGTCGACCGGCGCCGCATGGGCCAAGTATGCCACTCCTGGCGCGTCGCCGTCGCGGAGCAGCAGCTTCCGCCGGAGCGGCGCCCGCTCCCGTCTATCCGCCTCCCGAGCGCCGAAGGACCTTCCTTATCGTGCGCCCTCCGCTGCTGCGCCACCCACGGCTTCGGCGCCCCAGTCCCAGCCGACGCGCGCTACCGCTACTTCGGCGCTTACGACGGCGGTTGGCTCTTCCTCGCCTTCGGCCAGACTGACAACCACGCGCTCCTCAACATCCGCACCGGCCAGCGCGTTCATGCATTCTGGCGCATGGAGGATCAGGTTGCGGTGATGGGGACTGGTCCTGAGGCCATCAAGGAGCCAGCTCTGGACGATGTCATACACCATAACGGAGCCTTCCATTTCCTCACCACAGAAGAAAACCTACAAGTTTTGTCGGTACGCGAGTTCCGCGAAGACGGCAACGGTAATCTGGTGATAGCTCCCAGGGTGATCCAACGCTTCTCTCATGGTGGGATCAATTACGGCGGAGACGTCGTTGTCCGCTACCTGGTGGAGTCCCGCGGGAATCTCCTCATGGTGGCTAGGCTCGTTCCTGATCCTCCTCCCGCGCCGCCGAGGACGTCGGCGTTCAGGGCGTTCGAGATGGTGGAGCCGCTGCCGCTCCGGAGATGCCCATCAACAACGATGAGGCCCCGTACGCCTGGAAGGAGCTGGACTAGCTGGATGACCAGATGCTGTTCGTTGCGCGAGGCTGATCCAGATCGTACGAGGTGGCCGATTACCCACGGCTCGAGTTCGGCAACGGCGTCTACTTCCTGGTCGACGGGAGTGTTAGACAGACCACCGGATAGACCCGATCCCTCGTATACGCTTGGAAGATTTATAGCCACTAAACACTTTCTATATGGTATCAGAGCGAGTCTAGACATTTCGGCGCGCTAGCTTCTCTCTCCAGCAAGCCGATTCTTTTCTCCTCGTCGCCGACGTCTTCTTCCCGTTGTCGACTCTCTTCCCGGTACTCCCCTCGCTCTCTCATCTCCATTTCTTCTTCTCCCCGTCTCTCCCGCAGTCACCTTTTCTCCGCTCTACCTCTGCGCGACTAGGCGACAGTCTCGATCCGCCTCCTCATCCCTCCTCGCACCCGTCTCCGTTCTTCCTCTTATTTCGTGCATCTCTCCTTCTCTGACGTCGGCGCACCTCCACGCTCGTCGTCTCCATCGGCTGGAAACCTCCCTCGGTTCTTACCCTTTCTGACACGCTCAACGGCTCTCGGATGCGAACCTTCTCCCCTCACGTCCGAGCCAGTCCAACGTGTTCACGTGTCCACGGACACGAATCCCTGCCTCCCGGACGCGAACATATTCTCTTCGCGTCCGGCCACTCCCTGCCTTTTTTGCGTCCGCCCCACTCCTTGGCCTCCACGAATCCACGGACGTGAATCTTCTCTTCACGGACGTGAATCCTCGCACGTCCGTGACCCAACCACTCCTCACCTACTCCGCTGCCTACTCCTCATCGGCTGGCCACTCCTCACCTACTCCGCTGCCTACTCCCCATCGGCCAACCACTCCTCATCGGCTGGCCACTCCTCACCTACTCCGCTGCCCACTTCCCATCGGCTTCTCACGTCCTTGATCGGCCGATCCGTTCTCTCATCGGCTTCCTCTCCCATCGGCTTCTCTCTCCCATCGACTCTTTGCTCCCGTTCTCCCATCATGGCCACTGAGTCCGCCCTCAGCTCCGACACTCTCCCAGTCGCCGAATCTGCTCCGGCCCTCGGTGCCATAGACCACACCTCGGGCACCACTTCACCGATCTTCTCCCCTTCCTACGTTGCTGCGAACGTGAAATCTCACGTTCCTATCTCCCTTGACCTTAACGCCAATTATTCCAAGTGGGTTTTCTTTTCAAATCACTTTGTGGAAAATTCGGCCTCCGGTCCCATATTGATGGTTCCGCTCCACCTCACCCCGATGATCCTCAGTGGGACATCGCCGAGTGCTGCGTGCGCAGCTGGCTGCTCGGCTCGGTCGACGACTCTATCCTCGATCTTGCCATGGACGATACCGACCCTACCGCCCGGGACCTCTGGGTGGCCATCGAGCGGATCTTCCTGGCCAACAAGCAGCCTCACGCCATCTTCCTTCTCAACGAGTTCCACTCCATGGTACAAGGCGACTCCTCTGTCTCCTCGTACTATCAGCGCCTCAAAGTCAAGGCTGCTGCTCTCCGGGACGTCGGCCACCCTGTGGCTGACTCTCAACTCGTCGTCGCCCTTCTGCGAGGCCTCAATCCCCTCTTCTCCAACACCGCCGATGACATCACCAACGCCACACCTCTTCCATCGTTCGCCCAGGCTCATGACATGCTAGTTTTTAAAGAACTCCGTCTGGTCAATGATGAGAAGACAGTGACCTACACCGCTCTTCTTGTCGCAACCGATAATGGCTGCCGAGCTTCTTGCGCTGTCCCTTCCTCCCGTGGTCCTGGTGGCCATGGCTCCGACCATAGCAACACAGCCCGCACCGGGAAAGGCAAGGGCAAAGGCAAAGGCAGGACCTGGCAGGGTCCGACGCCACCACGACCTACCTCGGTCCCTACCCACTCTGCCGGTCCCACGGGTCCGTGACTCTACTACAATCCCTGGGCGCCCTAGCCCCAGCCACGCAGCCTCATCGGCTGGCAACCCGGAGTTCTCGGTGCCCATCCCCAGGCTCACCTAGCATCGGCTCCCGTTCTGCCGCCTCAGCCGATGCTACCGACCCCAACCACCCAGTCGGTTCCCTCCTGGAACCAGGCTGGCCTCGTCGCTGCCCTCAACCAGATGACGCTCCAACCACAACACCCTTGGGTGCTGGACTCTGGGGCGTCTTCACACATGGCGTCATCGCCCGGTATACTTCGCTCCTGTCACCCCTCTTCCTTCCCTTTTGTCACTATCGGCAATGGTCACTCTCTTCCTGTCCAATGCCGCGGTGACTCCTCTCTGTCTACATCCACCACCAACCTCCCCTTACGCAATGTTCTTATTGTCTCTTCTCTCATTCACAATCTTATATCTGTTCGTCAATTCACACGAGACAACCACTGCTCCATTGAATTTGACACGTCTGGTTTCTCTGTGAAAGATATCCCAACCCGGCGACAGATCCTTCGCTGCAATAGTGGCGGCGACCTCTACACCATTCCCGCTGCGCCGTCCACCCCACACGCCAGTGTCGCCCTCTCCACCAACCTTTGGCACCTTCGCCTCGGCCACCCCGGCCCCGACGCTGTCGCCAACCTCCGTCGCAGCGCCTCCATCTGATGTACTCACAGCAGCTCCACAGTTTGCCACTCATGTCAACTTGGCAAACATGTGCATCTGCCCTTTTCTAGTTCTCTCTCCTGTACCTCGCGTCCATTTGAACTTATACATTGTGATGTATGGACGTCCCCAGTTAAAAGTGTCTCTGGTAATCAGTATTATCTCGCTATACTTGACGATTACACACACTATTGCTGGACCTTCCTGCTCATCCATAAATCCGAGGTCGCCTCTCACCTCACTCACTTCGTCACGTACGTATCCACTCAGTTCAACCTCCCCATCAAGGCAAAGCCGAGCGCCTCCTTCGCACCCTCAACAATGTCAGTCGCACCATGCTACTTCACGCCCACCTACCCGCCACTTATTTGGCCGAAGCTCTGGCTACTGCGACGTACCTTCTTAATCGGCATCCATGCTCCTCCGTTCATAACAACGTTCCCTATGCCCTTCTCTACCGCACGGCGCCCGACTACTCCCACCTTCGCATTTTCGGGTGCCTCTGCTACCCAAATCTCACCGCCACAGCTTCCCACAAACTCGCTCTTCGCTCCACCGCCTGTATTCTCCTCGGCTATTCCACCTCTCACAAGGGATACCGATGCCTCGACCTTTCCACCCGACGGGTCCTCAACTCTCGTCACATCATTTTTGACGAGACATGTTTTCCCTTCGGTCTCCTTCATCCGAGATCCTCCTCTAGTGATCTCGACTTCCTCCTCACCAACAGCGTGCCGACCAGGTCTCCCCCACTGCCCTCTCCATCGGCCCCCTCATCGGCCGCTGCTGAGGATTTACTCGTCACATCTTCCACCACTACTCGGTCCGATGTCCCCACCATCGGACCCCCATCGGACCCACCTTTATCGGCCGATACCAATCCTATTTATCCTTCAGCCGATACCGTTCCCTCTCCATCAGACACCCCACTTCCATCGGCTTCTCACTTTCCATCGGCTCTCCCCACCCTATCGGCTCCCCTCACCCTATCGGCTGATCCATCTCTATCGGACCGATCGGAATACTCGGCCCACCCGACCTCATCGGCTCAGGCCGATCTAATTCCTCATTTTCCTCTTGTCTACAGTCGCCGACTTGGAGCAGATGACGCCCCTACCCGACCAGTTCTTCCCATTACTCCCGTACCTCCATCGGCTCCAGTTCCCTCCACCTCTCACATGGTCACCTGCTCCCAGACCGGGTCTTTTCGACCCAATCCGCGCTACGGTCTCTCCGCCGTCCACAGCTCTATCTTGCCCATCCCGGTAACTTCTCGCTCAGCCTTGGCCGACCCTCAGTGGCGCGCGGCTATGGCCGACGAGTACAAGGCCCTAATGGACAACGAGACCTGGCGCTTCGTTCCCCGACCTCCCGGCGCCAACATTGTGACCGGTAAGTGGATTTTCAAACACAAATTCCACGCCGATGGCTCCCTTGCCCGTCACAAGGCTCGCTGGGTATTCCAGGGTTTCTCCCAACGATTCGATGTTAACTACGACGAGACCTTCAGTCCCGTTGTCAAACCCGCCACCATCCGAGTCGTCCTCACCTTGGCTGCCTCTCGCTCCTGGCCAATCCATCAACTAAACGTGAAGAACGCCTTACTTCACGGCCACCTAACGGAAACAGTCTACTGCTAGCAACCCTCAGGCTTCGTCGACCCTTCTTGGCCCGACGACGTCTGTCTCCTTCAACGCTCTCTCTACGGCCTCAAACAAGCCCCTCGTGCCTGGTACCAGCGCTTTGCTGCCTATCTTCGGCACATCGGCTTCGTGGCCTCTGCGTCCGATAGTTCCCTGTTCACTTTCCATATCGGCTCCGCCACTGCCTATCTACTTCTCTATGTCGATGACATTGTCCTCACAGCGTCTTCGATATCTCTCCTCGACTAGATCATGGCCCGACTCCACTCTGAGTTCGCCATGACCGATCTTGGTCCTCTCTACCATTTCCTTGGCATCTCCGTAACCCGTTCCATCCATGGCTCTTCCTTTCCCAACGTCAGTACGCCATCGACCTCCTCCAGCGTGCGGGCATGGCCGACTGTTACCCCACGGCCACCCTAGTCGACACTCGAGCCAAACTCTTCGCCGCCGATGGCGCCCTCGTTGTGGATCCCTCTCACTATCGGAGTCTTGTCGGGGCTCTCCAATACCTCACACTCACCCGACCCGACCTCACGTACGCTGTCTAGCAAGTGTGCCTCTTAATGCACGCTCCGCGCGAACCTCACCTCGCGCTGCTCAAGCGCACCCTACGCTATGTGAAGGACACCCTCTCCAGCGGGCTGTATCTCAGCTCCAGCCCCATCGACTCCCTCACCGCGTACTCCGACGCGGACTGGGCAGGCTGCCCCGACTCTCGACGCTCTACGTTCGGCTACTGCGTCTACCTCGGTGACACTCTCGTATCCTGGTCCTCAAAACGCCAGACTACAGTGTCCTGCTCTAGCGCTGAAGCCGAGTACCGCGCCGTCACCCACGCCATCGCCGAGTGCTGCTGGCTTCGCCAGCTTCTCCAGGAGCTCCGTGCACCCCTCTTCACCACGACCGTTGTCTACTGTGACAATGTCAGTGCCGTCTACATAACCGCCAACCCGGTCCATCACCGATGCACCAAGCACATCGAGATTGATATTCATTTTGTCCGTGATAAGATTACATTAGGATAGGTTCGGGTGCTCCATGTACCATCGGTACATCAGTTTGCCGATATAATGATCAAAGACCTGCCCATGCCTTTGTTCACCAGTTTTCGGTCCAGTCTCTGCGTCCGTTCCCTCCCGCTACGACTGTAGGGGGTGTTAGACAGACCACTGGCCTGGACTGTATATATATATAGATCAACCCCTCGTATACGTTCGGAGGATTTATAGTCACTGTATAATTTCTACAGAAGGCTCTACCGCGAGATGACAGTGTTCGCAGCTGCCACTGCCGAGCGGCAATACCCCTGCAATGACAGCGGCAAGTGGCTGCCGGCGGCAGAAGCGGTTCCACGTGTGGACAACTTCTTGCCGGAACAAGGCCCTTGCCCTTCGAACTACTCACCGACAGTTCTCCCGTGAGACTGCCATGTTCTTAGTTTGATCGTCGTGGTAAGTATGCTTGCTGTTTTACTCTAGTCCGTCTCCTTCTGTAGCAGATAACGCTTCCGAATCAGACTTACTAACATTAATGCAATGTGATATCTGATCTGATGAATTACATGAAGGCTGAAATTCGCTGTTCATGACATGGATTGCATTAGTGTATCACTGTATTACTATCAGTTATAATGCAATGTGAAAATGTGCTAAATTAACTGTAATTTTCCAGATAGATGCATGCTTTGCATGAAATGTATTTGCAATGAAGGTGAATTGCTTCTGCACCCTGCTTTCAGTTGCTCGTCGACTATCCAAGATGAGACTGAGGTTGGCTAGAACCTCTCTTTGGAGGATCTAAGAAGAATTCTCAGTGGCTGCATATATTTCATAACTCAACTGCTAGTCTTCTTCACTTGTTCATAATTGGCATGCCAAGCTTCTCAAAATATCCATAATGAGATATCACCATACACATCGTTTGTCTTTGCTTCCTTGATGTCACTACTATTGATGTCACCATAATTGCATGCCTCTCTTGTTGTGTTATTTTCTCTTGTGCGGGCACTACTATTGATGTCACTGAATTTATTTTCTGTGCCACAATTTATTCATAGATTATTTGTGTGGTGTAGAATATTGAGTATATTGTTGTAGCAGAGTAACTGGTTAAAAAGGATTATAACAGATTGTTATTGATCCAAAGTGATCGAAATTTGTTCAGTAACGCACTGATCTGAGAATGATCTACTCTGTTCTCAACAGAAGGGAGGAAACGTGAGTAAATATTGATACATGGGAGAGTTGTTTATATCTGCATTTCTCATTCATTTTCTGAACTTGTAGGATCTGTCTAATGCTACGAAATTTTTAGTTTGCTTCAGATGGTTAGTTGCTTCATTACTAGTGTTAGGACGATTATAATTGGACAGTTAAGTATCTGGGCCGATCGGCTAATAGTCCTACAAGATTGCTA
This sequence comes from Oryza coarctata, assembly GCA_030770085.1. NCBI lineage: Eukaryota > Viridiplantae > Streptophyta > Magnoliopsida > Poales > Poaceae > Oryza > Oryza coarctata. The sequence continues at coordinate 17,947,730 of CM061471.1, forward strand.
GGCAAAAGTGTGAAGCCAAATTGCCAGTGTCAATTTTTTTGAAAAAGGAAAGAGGGTAACAACAACAACGAAAAATCGATTTCTGATTCTGCACAGTGCAGACTGCAATTCAAGAAAGAAAAAGCGATAAGCACTCAATATATGCATCCATCCAGAGTTTAGATCGACACCAAACTGGAGCTACGAAACTGGAGAAACGAAATGAAAATTCGGACCAAATCAGGGAAAAAAAATTTTCCGCACATTCATGCCAGGCGACCATTGCGTTAATCCTCAAAAGTTCGTACAAGAACACCACATTGCAGTGGAGCAGGAGGCGCGGCGGCAGTCAGCCGGCCACCAATGCAACTAGCCAGAGCTACACAAGGACGCGCCGGCGAGGCAAAGCTTTCTTGGAATGGACCGAAAGTAGCTGTAATTTTAGCAGCTCACGGCCCATGCAAGCAGTTTTATTTTTCAACCAAACCGGAAAAGATTTGCGGGGTAGTAATTTACACCGGAACTGGACCAGTTACTGGGCTTTAAAGTCAGCTGCTATCAGTACCACACGGGCCTATTGATTTAATGGAGAAAACCGATCCAACATTGTGACCCAAGAAAGCTGACCCAATAAATGAGTACCTAATGGTTTGGTGGCTTACCTCACTGAAACTATATGCTCCAGTGAGTTTTAAATGATAGATGATAAAAAATTAAAAAATAATATATGAAAATCTCATAGTAATTTATGTTTTAATTAAAAAAGACCATAGAAAAAAAATTAAAAATTTTATTATTTGTTGACAAGTCGAACGGGCTTAAATTTAATCGGTTTAAAAATAAATAATTAATAAAGAGTGAACACTCACATGTACATTTTCCTATTAGTATTTCAGATATTTATGTCTAGCCTTCGTGAAATTTGTGAACAAATTTCTCTGTCAAATAGATAAATTAGCTCAGAGTCTCCGAATATTCGTGACGTTTAAAAGTTTAGACCGGATACTCTAAACTTCTCTCTTTCTTAAATCTAAGTGTTGTCTAGAGTATTCGAAGTAAGCTCTTTGTATTAGGCGAAAGAGATGTTCGAAGTCTTCAGACAGAATATTCGGATACTTCAAAATTTAAATTATATGAGGAACAGTTAGTTTCAAGAAGAATGAATATTTAACCCCATCAATCACATTTAAGGAGATGTTGCTTATTCGTTTCTACACCACTTTTAAAGGCTTTCTAATGGTTATTTGCTCTACTCAAGCTTGTTACTTTTAAAGGACTATATTATATATAACTAGGCGTTGCCTACGAAGATTTGATGTGTAAATCGTCTGGAACGTTTGTGAAAGTGTTCCTTACTTCCACATTAGTGATTCTTAAGTTTTTTCTGATTTGATAGATCAAACTCTATAGAAAAAAATAGCATAATGTTCTAGTAGATAACTTACTTATCTCCTAGCATTCTATTACCTATTATATTTTGTGTGATTTTATTTCTTTGCTCCCACCCAAGCCTTAGAGTTCGCATCTTTAAATGTTTCTTAGAGATTTTAAAGGAAATAGGTAAATCTTCGGACATATAAAGACTTCGGACTAGTCGTTAGGACCGAAAACTTCAGAAAAAAGTATAATTTTTTTCACAGCTAGTTTATTTTAGAATTAAAAGTGTGTATATTTAACCCTAAGTCTGTACAAATTAAGCTACTTTCACTAGCTTCTTTTAAACAAAGCCACTACCACCTCCTCGTTTGGAGAAAGAAAAAAAATCTAAAAGAATCTTGAGAACATCCCTCTCTATTTATATTTATTTAAATAATTATAAAAAATAAAAACAATTTAATAAGATAGATTTATACGTGATAGATAAGTTTAAAAACATACAATATGAAATTTAATTATAAAAAATAAATTTAACTATATTAACTAATTATAATTGAATTTAATTTATTCTTGTAGAACTTAATTTTTTAATTTATATATTTGTAAGTTTATATATCATATATTAATTTAATATTTTTTAAAAAATATTTTTTCATAACTATCTTCGGATCCCTACGTCGCGGACGCGTAGCGTCCTCCTCGAATCATTCGATCTCATCGCGCCTCGCCTCTCCAATGGAGAGGCCCATGCCCGAGTTGAACGACGACGTCCTCCGCCTCATCCACGATCGCCTCACGTGCCTCGTCGACCGGCACCGCATGGGCCGAGTATGCCAATCCTGGCGCGCCGCCGTCAAGGAGCAGCAGCACCCGCCGGAGCGCCCGCTCCCGTGGATCATCGTCCCGCGCGCCGATGGGCCTTCCTTCTCGTGCGCCCTCGGCGGATGCGGCAGACACGGCGTCGGCGTCCCAGACGACGTGCGCTGCTTCGGCACATACGGCGGCGGCTGGCTCTTCCTCGCCTTCGGCCAGATCTAGCGTCATTCGCTCCTCAGCCTCCGCCCCAAGCAGCGCTTCTATCTCCCTGACATCGTCCGCTGGGACGCCAGTCTTCGACACGGACATTTTCATGGTCGCCGCGACCCTCTCTTCGCCACCGGAGGACAAGAACTGCGTCGCCGCCGCCATCACCTTTTACTGGACCCTGGTGTCTGGTCCACGCGTTCATGCTTTCTGGCGCATGGGGAAGCAGCTTGCGGTGGCGACGACTGGTACTGACGCGTTACACTAGAATTGCAACCGAGCATGTCTTAAGCATAGATGGACTCCTACAATTTGCTATAGATAGAATAGAATTTAAGTTAGGAGTCCTAGTTTAAAACTATCTATATCTGTAATTCTTGTTCTATATATAAACATGTAATTTATGGTGAGCCAAGGTGAGACAACCATAGTTACTCCATATTTTTTCATGGTATCAGAGCCGTCTCTTTCTATAATAGATCTATAAAAATCTCGTTAAATTCTCGCGACAAGTGGGCTGCGACCTGCTCGTGACGCTCCTCCCCGCGATCTGAACATCCCGCGACAAGAGGGCCGCGACCCCTGCTCGTGACGCTCCTCTCGCGACAAAATGTCTTCGTCCTCCGCTCATGGCGAAGGATACCCGTCCTCCCCTTTTGGACATCCGGTGTCTGACAAGCTGACACGGGATAACTTCGTCCTATGGAAGACGCAGTTCCTGCCCGCTGTCCGTGGCGCCAAGGCGCTTGGTATGATTCGATATGGCATGTTTAGTGCTACTGGTGAACCTAATTTCGTTGATGAAGCTATTTCAGATCCAAAGTGGCGTGATGCAATGGAAGTGGAATTTTAAGCTCTAGCTAAGAACAAAACTTGGCATCTCGTTCCAAGAAAAACTGGACAGAATATTATTGATTGCAAATGGGTTTTCAAAATCAAACGAAAAGCCGATGGGAGTATTGATAAATACAAAGCTCGATTAGTTGCCAAGGGATTCAAGCAACGCTATGGCATCGACTATGAAAACACTTTTAGCCCAGTTGTCAAGATAGCTATAATTAGATTGGTACTCTCTATTGCAGTGTCAAGGGGATGGTGCCTCAGACAACTTGATGTGCAGAATGCGTTCTTGCATGGTGTTCTGGAAGAGGAAGTTTATATAAAGCAGCCTCCGGGTTTTGAGGACACTAAAACACCGGGATATATATGTAAGTTTGACAAGGCTATCTATGGGCTGAAGCAGGCGCCCAGGGCGTGGTACTCCAGGTTAAGCTCCAAATTAATCACTCTAGGTTTTATGCCGTCAAAATCAGACATGTCTCTTTTTATATATCATAGGGGTGGTACAACTATTTATATGCTTATCTATGTTGATGATATTATCGTTACAAGCTCATCACCTGAATCGGTGATAACTCTTCTTGCTGATTTAAAAGAAGACTTTGCACTAAAGGATCTTAGCAAGTTACATTACTTCTTGGGTATAGAAGTTAAAGAAGAGTTAGATGACATAACTCTATCTCAAGCTAAGTATGCACAAGACTTGTTGAAGCGTGTTGGAATGCTTGGCTACAAACCCTGCACGACTCCTTTATCTGCATCTGAGAAGCTGTCGAGCTATGATGGTGTTTCTCTCAGTCCAGAAGATGCTACTCGCTACAGAAGCATAGTTAGTGCTCTTCAGTATTTAACAAATATACGACCAGATTTATCCTTTGCTGTCAACAGAGTTTGCTAATTTCTTCATGCACTGACCTCAGTTCATTGGACTGCAGTTAAAAGAATACTTAGATATGTACAACACACCATTGGACTCAGGATGCATATTCAAAAGATATTGTCGTCATTCATCAGTGCCTTCTCTGATGCAGATTGGACATGTGATACAGATGATAGGCGTTCTACTGGAGGCTTCGCAATATTTTATGGAAGTAATCTTATATCATGGAGTGCTAGAAAACAACCAACTACTTCAAGATCTAGTACAGAAGCAGAATATAAAGCGATGGCTAATGCTACTGCAGAAATAATATGGCTTGAGCAACTGTTGACCGAACTTGGGGTTAAAGTGCATCGCACCTCAGTTCTTTGGTGTGATAATCTTGGTGAAACATACTTATCAGCTAATCCCGTATTTCATGCTAGAGCAAAGCATATTGAAATTGATTTTCACTTTGTGCGTGAAAGAGTTATGAGAAAACAGCTACACGTTCGGTTCATCGCTTCTGGAGATCAGTTGGCGGATGGATTTACAAAAGCCTTACCGGTTGCAAAGATGAATACATTTATTCGCAATCTCAAACTTTAAGGTGGTTAGGAAAGTTTAGATTGAGCGGGGGTGTTAGAGATTGTAAACGTGTTACACTAGGATTGTAACCGAGCATGTCTCAAGGATAGATGGACTCCTGTAATTTGCTATAGATAGAATAGAACTTAAGTTAGGAGTCCTAGTTTAAAACTATCTATATCTGTAATTCTTGTTCTATATGTAAACATGTAACCTACGGTGAGCTAACGTGAGACAACCATAGTTACTTCATATTTTTTTAACGCCATTGCTGGGCCACCTCTGGAGTATGTCATACACCACAAGGGAGCCTTCCATTTCCTCACTAGAGAAGAAAACATCCATGTTTTTGCAGTAGAGGAGTTCTACGAAGACGGCAACGGCAATTTGAAGATAGCGCCCAGGTGCTTCGTCAATTTTCGCATGATGGGCGGGATTACGGCGGAGACTTCATTGTTCGCTACCTAGTGGAGTCTCGCAGAATCAGCTCATGGTGGCCAGGCTCTTTCCTGATCATTCCCCGTTGCCGCTGAGGACATCGACGTTCAAGGTGTTCGAGATGGTGGAACCGCCACCGCAGACGCCCACCAACAACGAGGAGGCCCTGTACGCCTGAAAGGAGCTGGACTCGCTCGATGGACGGATGTTGTTCGTCGCGCGAGGCTGCTCCAGATCGTACGAGGAGGGCAATTACCACGGGCTTGAGTTCGGTGACGGCGTCTACTTCCTGGATGACGGGAGGCTCTACGGCGAGAGGACAGTGTTCATGGCTCAGGCTGCCGCCGACGCCGAGGAGTGGCAATACCCCTGCAGGGGAAGCGGCAAGTGGCTGGCGGCCGCCGGGACAGTTCCCCGCGCGCACAACTTCTTGCCGGATCAAGAGCCGTCGAACTACTCACCGCCGGCTTGGTTTCCCCAGTAAGCTTTCTGTCGATCTGGATGGGATGTGCTTACCTCGCATCGAGGTGCCCGTGATGTTGTTGTCGTGCTGATCAGTGAACAGTTGTTGTTGTTTTCATTCCAGTTCTGAACTTCTTTGGTTTTTCTTTGAGCAGTTCTTAACTTCACATATGGCAGTTGTTGAATGTTGATTGGCCAGTTAGTAAATGTACTTGCAATTGCTCGACCTATCATAAGTGCATACAATCTCTCCAGTACTTTCTAAGTTTCTGTTAATTCTACCATGATAGACTTCGTGATTTTTGATTACATCATGCAGAATAGTGGTTGGATTGCATTTCTTCACCATGCTTTGGACCAAATGGATTTGCAATGGAGACGAATGGCTTCTGCAGCTTGCTTTCAGTTGCTTCAATTCTGTTCTGAATATTAATTTCATGACTGCTTTTCTCTTCATTTCCACTTGCGCAGTAGCTTCTTAATTAGTCATACTAACTTAACATCGTCACCGTGAATCGGTTTCAGCTAGCTGCACAAGAAGTAGATCGTTGATCATCGCTTTCTTAATAGTACTATTTGCTTTATGATTTAGTTGTACGGGGGCACTCAAGTTACCTCGTACTCCTAGTAACTAATCTGCCTTAGTGTTATTTGTTCAGTTCCTAGACTATATACAGTACACGATGTAAAACGTTGAGTGCTAGTAAAAGTTGAGATGGTTATTGGCCCAATGTGTTCATCGTCTTTAGAAACAGAGCCACACAGGTATGTTGATAGGCGCTTTGTTAATCTGTTCTCTGATACTGAACAGAGGATGTTCTGCTCATCTGCTCTACAGAAAGGAGGAGAACCGGAAGAAAATCTGAAACACAAATACACAACGGGGCTGTTTTTCTCTGCATTGCACACTCACTTTTCTGAAATTGTGCATTGTCTGATGGCACAATCAAAACAGTACATTAGACTGTTGTTGCTTAATTACTTATGGGAAAATGCCAAGCAATGGTTTTTCCGAGAATATATTTAAATGGCGCCATGGCATGACAACCGAGCTCCCTGCTTTGAGTTTTGAAAAAAGAATACATTTGCATGGCGCCGTGGCTTGACAACCGAGCTCCCTGCTTTGAGTTTTGATTTTTTTTTTCACGAGGTTGATTCAGATTTCAGAATAGCTCTGGAACACCCAGAAATTTCTTTTTTTTTCAAGAGAGAGAAGGATGGAATGTGCTAAATGCTATCACACACGACACTAAACCTTCCGGTATTTTAGGCGTTCATTGGCTTCTTATAAGGCCAAAAGAATTATTTGAAAGAATAATGGCATTTAGTTCTGCCATCCTGATGAAATGGTCACTTTAATTCTGTCTCGTTTTACTCCAAAAAATATGAGAGATTCGGGTAGTACATTGATATCTGGGCTGTGAAATATCAGACCCTATCTGCTTAATAGGATGACAAGATTGCATGACACCAGGAAGTCCAGTAAGAAGTAAGGCCTTTGAGAATGTGGGCCCATTAATCTTCCTCACTAGGCGCTGAATACACACACGGAAAAGGTCCAAACGACCTCCCTCATCTCTTGAAGCCAGATTAAATCACCTCTTTCGCTACTTTGCGTGGTGATATTAGCCTTACATGACGTATTTGATGCGTCTCCCTTACGGAGTTAGATAAAAAAAACATTGTAGAGTCCAGCGGAGACCTCATTATACCTCCCTCTTTTTCTCTCCTTTTTCTTATCGACCATGGCTACTTAGAATGAGCAAAGCAAAAGAGTGTGTTAGGGCTCTAGTAACAGGAGGGCAACGATAGCAACGTAGGGACGTATCCTATGGCTTGGCTCAGCCACAGGCGGTAGCATGCACGATAATGGATTTGTACAGAATGCGAGTAGCAAGAACTCGAGTCTAGTGGAGAGAGAAAAGTAGCGGTGAGCTTGGCGTGGAGATGTCGAGCGGAGGCGAGGAGGTGGAAGAGCACGGCTCCATCGAACAATCGCACCCGTGGCTGACAGGGGCACTTCCTCCTCTGCCAAATCTGAGGTTGGAGCTCAGAACTGTCACCAAAGCAGCCGAGGATGGTGGATGCTTAGAGAAGCTGACAACGTAAAAGTGGTGGCACAGGTTGCTATAGCAACTCACCCACCTTTTTCCCTACTGTCGAGCTCAGCCACATCGCTGCGTGCTCCTCCTCCTTCTCCTCCTTACCGAGATATCGAGATAGTGAGAGAAAGTAGAGGGCAGCAAGGATGCGGAGTAGGCGACGACCTATGCAAGGACGTGGCCGAGGGAAGAGAGGATGTGGACTCTAGCGATGGGTCGGTGTTGAGGTCGCGAGCAGCGTTGATAAGGAGCGAACAGATGTGGTGGTGAAAGTGCTGCGTGTTGCCTAGGTGCCACAACAGCACGGAGAGCTATGAACAGCCTATGCCCCCGCTGCCATGAGCTCAAGCCTAATAGGTCTTGCTGACTGCAAGCTCAAACTTGATAGGTTTCATTGGTGCCCCTATGCCTCAAGAGCCCCGCCGCCTACCACGACTGTCATGAGCTCGAGCATGGTGGGTCTCATCAGCTGTAACTGTCGCCATGAGCTCAAGCTCAATGGGCCTCATCGATGCCTTCCTATCTGTCGAGCACCCAATCGGGATGCCACGGGGGACGGATGATTCGTGGGTTCGCCTCATGCAGGGATGCCGCGGGGATGGTGGATGCCGTGGGTTCATTGGGTGCCGACACCAACACGATGGTAGAGAGAGAAGACAGTCATAGGGGAAATAGGGAGAGATAGAGATTAGCTTGCCAGCCTCCATTTAAAGTGGACAGCTTACCATATTAGCGTCACATCAGTTAAATCTCTGTCCAAACTGTTGAGGGAGTTCATTTGATCTGATTTCATTCAGTTGAGGGAGGCAGGCGAAATACACGGTTTTAAAGTTAAGGGATGTAAATTAAACTGGAGCAAGGGGACTTTTTCCTACTCAAGCGACTCAAGCCTTCGGGCCCAAGAAAACTAGCCTAATATATAAGACCCAGTACGATCGCTTGGTGGCCCACCATCTCCTCCCGCTTCGAGAAGCAGAGGAATCAATCCCACGCACGAAGCGCAGCACCTCCTCGTCGGAATCGATCTCGTCGCCTCAACTCGCCTCACCTCCACCTCTCCAATGGAGAATCTCGACCACGACGTAATCCGCCTCATCCACAAGCACCTCCGGTGCCTCGTCGACCGGCGCAGCATGGGCCGAGTCTGCCACAACTGGCGCGTCGCCGTCATGCCGCAGCAGCCGCTGCCTAGGACGAGGCCGCTCCCGTCAATCCTAGTCCCGAGCGCCGACGGGCCTTCCTTCTCGTGCGCCCTCGCCGGCTGCGCCACCCACGCCTTCGGCCTCCCGCTCCCGGACGACGCGCGCGCCGCCCGCTACTTCGGCGCCTACGGCGGTCGGTGGGTGTTCGTCGCCTTCGGCCAGACCAAGGACTACGCGCTCCTCAGCCTCTGCACCCACCAGCGACTCCACATCCCCTACCCCTACGTGGCCAGGACCACAGTGGCCGCGACCCTCTCTTCGCCACCGGAAAACGAAGACTGCCTCGCCGCCGCCATCTGCTACTACTGCCAGGAGACCGGTCCACGCGTTCATACATTCTGGCGCATGCCGCGCATGGGGCATCAGGGTGGGGTGAGGAGGACGAGGATTACTGCTCCTAAGATTATCAGCGCAACAAATCTGGAGGATGTCATACACCACAAAGGAGCCTTTCATTTCCTCACCGGAGAAGAAAACCTCCATGTTTTTCCGGTACCGGGATTCCACGAAGACGACAACGGCAATCTGGAGATACCGCCCATGGTGATTCGTCGCTTCTCGCGTGGTGGGCGCGATTACGACGGGAAAGTCGTTGTCCGCTACCTGGTGGAGTCCCGGGGTAATCTCCTCATGGTGGCCAGGCTCTTTCCGTTTCCTCTTCAAGTGCCGCCGCTGCCGAGGACGTCGGCGTTCAAGGTGTTCGAAATGGGGGAGCCGCCGCCATTGACGCCCATCAACAACAACGAGGCCCAGTTCGCCTGGAAGGAGCTGGAGTCGCTGGATGGCCGGATGTTGTTCGTCGCGCGAGGCTGCTCCAGATCGTACAATGTGGCCGACTACCGAGGGCTCGAGTTCACCGCCGGCGTCTACTTCCTGGACGACGGGAGGCTCTACCGCGAGGAGATAGTGATCGAGGCTGCCGCCGCCGAGCGGCGCTACCCCTGCAGAGACAGCGGCAAGTGGCTGCCGGCGGCTGCGCGTGTGGACAACTTCTTGCCGGAGCAAGGCCCGTCGAACTACTCGCCGCCGGTTTGGATTCTCCCGTGAGACTGCGTGTTCATGTGCTTGCCGCCAATTTGGCTGAGATGTTACAGTGAGTTTTCCTTCTGATCGATGTTGTTGTCTTGCTGATCCGAAATACTGTTTCGTTTGTGATCTGACATGGTGGTGGTTGATTGTCCAGTTAGTACAATCGGTGATGTTTCATTGGAGATCCACATGTATAACATGTCTTCACTTCTTCGGTACTTTCTGATATTTTTATCATGGTACACTTCATGATTACTGAATGCAGAGATGGTTGGTATTCATGGCTGGCATCATTGTACTCGATAATGCATCGCCGGGATGTGTTATACTAAAAATCGTTTAGCTGCCTCATAGATCAATGCTTTGCATCAAACGTATATGTCACGTGTAACACCCTATTTTTAAAATTTTGAGAATTAATAACCTAAGTGTTAAAATCTCAAGTAAATCCTTCCCTTGAATTCTAAAACCTCAATTTCAAAAATTTCCTCCAAATTCCCAAGAGTCAAAATTTGAAATTCAAACCTCTATCTCTCTCAAAAATCTCTTTGCCAGTTCAAAGCCTAAATCCTCTCCTATGCTTAAAGATCAAAACAAAGACCTCTTCTCTTAACCCTTGGTTCAACTTTAAAATTTTGAATTCAAAATATCCTTTGGAAATGCCTCCCTTCTTCTTCCATTGAATTTCTCAAAAATTCAAACCTCTACCAAAATATCTAAAGAACAACCAAAATCCTTTTATCCAAGATCCACATATTGTTGTGAGCCCAAATATCCAATTTTAGTTCAAATATCCATTCAAATTCTTCCAATTATCAAACAAACAATTCCTTAAAAATAACAAAGGCTATTATTCAAACTGATCCCCAGCCTCCCTTTTCCTCCGTGGCCTATTCAACCTTCTCCACTTTCTTCTCCTTTTTTTCCCCATAGCTCATCTCCTTTCTCTCCTCCTTCTTTCCACTATGCAGCCCAACTCCATCTCAGCCCACTTATATTGGGCCTTTCTTTTCTCTCTTCCTGCCTCTCCCATGTGGCCCAACTCAGTCAGCCTAGCTTGCTCGGCCTCTCTCTCACACCCATGCCACTGTGCCTGCCTAGCCACTCGGCCTGCTCCCGCTTTGCTAGCTCCCTCCTACAGATGATAGTAGGGCTCGCATGTCAGGTCGACAGGCATGAGTGGCCATCTTCTTCCCCTCTTCTCTCTCCCCGCCCACCATCTACTCGATAGTTTGGTCATGTCGACATGCCGCCTCACCATTGTGCATGCCCATGGCTCCTCTTTTGCGTCGACCTCTCCTGGTGTAGGACCACCCTCCAACACCCTCGTAGCATCGCTGTCCCTTAGGAACCTTGCCGCTCTGCTCCGAGCAGTGAGCTTGCATAGGCCGTCATCCCATCGCATGTCTACCGCCAACATGCTCATGAATCCTCTATGACATGTCCTATCACCGAGCCATGTTTATCACCTCTTTCTCTCCCTCTTGGCTAACATCATCATGATGCCTCTATGTCCTATCGTCTATCGCCGTTGTCCCACCACACTGCTCTACCATAGATGCAACATCTCATGCTCCACACCATCACCTTTCTTCCTTGTCACGTTGCGCCACTACACAGGTATAAAAGGGCCATGGATCCCCTCATTTTTACCCATCCCTCACCTTCCTAGGCTTTTGCTGGCTCGCCTTGCTCAAGGTGCCACGCTCGGGCTATAAGCTTAGACACCAAGACCGCTAGTGCAAAATCCTCTTCCCGGTTAGCCTCTCTTCCCTATTCCTCTCTCTTACTTCAATTTGGTGTCCCTAGCTCTCTCTTGAACATGGCCATGTGCACAAATTCTCCTTCCTATGGTCACCTTCTATCACTGCCATATGAAGTCCAATTCCCTCGCTACCACCCTCAGTTTCTCGTTGCCAACCACCGTTGCTTCTCTTGTCCCAAGTCCAAGCCATTCACCACCTTCCTCATCCCTCACTCATTCTATTGGTGTGGTTCGTTCCCATTGGCTCATCGTTGTTCTCCAAATTGGTGACAGCAGCCGCTGGCCTCTATCGACCATTGATCTTGGCAGGGTCAACCCCTCTCAATCCAAGACGATGTGGTGGCCACATCAACCCCGTGGGCCCACTCATGCCATGCAGGCCAACCTTGATAGGCTAGGCCCTAATAGTTGGTTAGGCCCTCAGGCAATACGCTAGGCCCATAAGACCGAGTCTACCATGTCTCTCCTTTTCTATCGCCCTCCCTCTTAGATCAAGGTATGTGGATTAGCCTAATTATACAAGCACACAGGCTCTTTTTCCCTATCCAAAAACCAAAGTCTATAACACCTCCTCCACTCTCTCTTCACCCTAATCAGCTGACCCTACCTGTCAGTGATGGATATTCTTAGGGATATTTCTTTTCCTATTCAAATAAATCATTTTCCGTTTTTTAAATATATATTAAACTCCCATAAATCATATCTCCTTATCTGTAATTCCGATCGACCCTATTCAAATCTTAATTTTTTTAAAAAAAATTGAGATCTACACAATGACACCATTAGTTAATAATAATATTATTTTCTTTTTAGGATTTTGTATGATTTTCCCTCTTTTATGCGTAGTCTACGCCAACAAAAATTATTTTGAACATGAAATTTTGAAGATTTTAAAGATGAATATTGCCAAGATTGAGGCAAGTGATCGTATTGCTCATAGTTTGCAAAATTATATTGCTAGTGTGACAAACTTGACCGGCTTCGATTTGTGTGACAAATCGACAGAGTGACCTAGTAGTTGCATCATGCCTATAGAATGTTGATACCATATTCCTTGTCGCTCCACCCTTGTAGTACCTCGGCACTCGTGCTCCATAAGCATGGTATTGACGCTTTCACTAAAAATCACCCTTGCTTGTTGATCTAGGAAAACATATTTCTAAACCTTTGAAAACCTAACATGAGATGTCGATGTTTTTGCAAAATATAAGTTGTTTATAAAAACCCGCAATGCAAAGTGGTTACCTTGGTGGTGATGCTCTGTATTCGCATATAAAGGCTAATTCCTTCGGGAATTTCATTCGAGTATCTCACATCACAACCACATAGGTGGTATAGAATGCTCCTGACTAAGTAATTAGTAGACCCATGATAATTGCGAAAGTCATTAGACGTGGAGTCGCCTAGGTGTCATTTGGAATGCACCTATGAGACCTTGAGTGTGGAAAATCTAGGACTTGTTCAGTACTTGGTCTAGGACCCATTTAGTTGACGACTAACTATCATAGGAATGATTTGGAAATGCCTTGTCATAAATCTTTCCTATCGATGGATGTGGAAAGTAAACTCGTGTTGTGTGGATAAAACGTACACCCTCTATAAAGGTTATCAATATGTTCAAATAGCCATGTCCATGGTTACAGGTGAATGTGAGGTGACTCTTGTAACATAGATTTATTTTCATGTGTTTTACGAAGGTTATTTGTGGGAATGAGAATCGTTAGTAGAATCAGCCTAGAAGGCTAATGAAAGACCATTACATGGTCTAAAATGGTCTTGTGGCAGATCAGGATGTCGATTGGCATAATTAATTAGGTTTTCCAACTATAAGCAATATGCTGGAGGTTATTGATAGCTCTAGGAGCCAAAGAAATGAGAGTATGAGATGAGATTATGCTCTGAGATCTAAAAAGTGAAAAGAAACTAATAGATGAGAAAGGAGTTAGAAGTTGCCTAAGGGCAGAACACTATGCACTAGTGTTGTGGTAGGGCAACCGGCAAAATAATCTTAATCAACTAAAATTTGTTTCATCCACTTGAGTTATTGCAAAGTAATTCACAGATAGGATCAAGGTGAAAGCCTCTGTCCAAATTACATGATAAGCAACCCCGTACTTACTGTTTTGGAAATATTTTTAAAAGTTTACCAAACAAACCCAACCCTCCTTTGCAGCTTGTATGCTAACATGTCCCCTGACTTGCTAAGTATGTATGTACTCATCTGTTGTTGTTCCCCCCTTTTCCCCCAGGAAGAGCAAAGTGAAATTGAAAGTTATAGTTTCTTTCCTAATCCCAAGTCGTTGCTTCTAGATTGGGTCTAGCTGCGCTAAGTTCTACTACTGCTTCTTTGCTTATAGGTTACACTCTTAGAGTTGTTCCAAAGATGTGATTCCCCTAAAAGTTATAATCTATCTATTTTATCCTTAGTTACAATGATGCATCTTGGTTAACTGTGGGTAAAAGCATTATGTTCTATGACTGGTACTGGCATCGTAGTTCTGCAGGAATCAGTTTATGCCAATGTCCTACTGCACACTCTCTCTGGTGGTCACTGTATGTGGTGGCAGGATGAGGTGTGACACCGCTACCTCGAAACCCAAGTGTCCCCTCTATCGGTTCTCCCTTTTTCCCCACCGGGCCATCGCCACTGCCAATGACGTTCTTGTCACCAGTGAGCCTTCTTCTATTTTTTCCCATACCCATGAACTCTAGGCGCTCTAAAAGAGCTCCTAGACAAGGCTAATTGAGCATTCACCAATCAAGAAGAGCTGCTCATAGTTGACCTTGTTTGGTTGCCATCGCTCGCTACCACTCTCTACCGTCGACATTCCCTTTCGATTTTCGACACCAACGTCCTCCTAGAACCCTTATGAATCATTCCAAATGCCTTGCTTGTCCTATAACCTCCTCTGTTCTTCCCATGCCTCAATGCCACTTTTGTCGCTACTTGGCGTTGCCACATGGCTTATCCCTAGTGACCATTGGTCCTTGCATCGGCTAGCTCCACGATGCATCCTTCACTACTTGTTCTTCCGGTGACCTCCATTGACTATGAACCACCATAGTTCGCCATCGTCGTTTCGTTGTTGTTGTCGTCTGATCTTAGGTGCCTTGCTTTCCTCTCTCTCCTCTACATACATGATGAGCCACATAGGCGCCATGTTTGTTTACCTTAGACCCACAGTCGCCCAGTTAGAATGTCCCCCGTCCTCTTGTATACATGCTCAGTTTGTGTGAACATACTCTATGACAAGTAGACTATTTTCCTTGGTCCATACCCATGAACCCCTCCATCCACCACCTCCCTTTCTGTATCAGTGTAGTGAGTTCGTGTGCTCTTGGCCACTGACTTGTGGACAGTGTCTCCTTGGTCCATAGACCATGGGCTGAGTCCTTTTGTCCCAATCTCCTCTCCTCTTCCATGGGCTCGGCCCATCAGTGGGCCTTGTCCTCGTCCTCTCATGCACAATGGCTTTGTGGCCCATTTTGCCACATATAGCCCATTTCATAGTTCCCTCATCCTCGGGCACACGCTGACTTTTGGGCCACCTCCTGTGTTAGGCCGCATCACCCACTCCTTGATATCACCCACCCTGCCTATAATGGGTTGAGCATCACTCCCACTGGTTTGTGGATCAAAAATCCATCTCCACTCCTCCCCACCGAATCAATAACCCGTGGACCTAGTACACAGTGTGCCCGATACTCTCCTCTCACTGATAGGGTGACCCACAGGTCAGCGACTCTATAGGAATATTCTTTAAAATATTCTTTTTTGGAAATCCAATAAGCCCATTAACCTTGTTCTTGAAAATCAATTAATCTTTAGAAATCCATACCTTTTGATCCGTAGCTTCGATGGACTCCATTTCACTTCTAGCAATTCTCTACAGTTGTGATCTATCTAATGGCACTATTAGTAGTTCTAAGTAGAGTTTTTTCTTGGTCCTTGCGTAGGTTTTTGATTGTTTGCGTATAATTCACGTTGCCATATTTTCGTTTGGAAAATGATTTCTCAAAAATTTGTGAAGCTCTTGAGAAAGGAAAGTCACCTTTGAATATATTAAGCCAATATTTGAATGTATATTGTTTGCAAATTATTTATGCATTGCAAATGTTTAGCCCCATCTACAAGACAAAACGGTGGGAATACCCTACTTTGCTGCATTTGAACTTTGATAATTGCTATATCATGTTCCCTTGTAACCACCTTTGTTGTGCCTTGGTATTCGTGCAACCCTATACAAGTACCGACGGTCACCCTCGAACTTAAAATATGAGAACATCTTGAGTTAATTTTGGTTTACAAAAGCTTTGGAAAACCTGAAACTTGGGTTGGTGCCTTGTGAAAGAAAAAGAGTTTATGAGAAAACTCGTGGCACTAGGCCACTCCTAGGGAATGCCTATGTGGTCGCTCCTAAGGACCGATTTCTTTAAAATTACATCCGAGCATATAATAAGTATTGATTCCTTTATAAGTGGGATGCACCTAAATAAGTAATTAGCTAGGCTAGAGAAGCCTTAATGCAGATAGACAAGTGGATTCATTGGGGTGGTGTCAGGGAGGGCCCCTAGGCTTTCTGGCATAGCATATTCTAGGACCTAACTTGTTGTTGGTCTGTGAGACCCCTCTACTTGGCATAAGATGACAATGTGTTGTTTTTGAAAATGCCTTGTCAGAAAAACCTCAAAGTCACTAGACGTGGCTATTCCACATGGGCTGGGTGACTCGGATTAGTAGCATCTTGTGGGTAAAGTGTACCCTCTCTATAGAGGTTAGTAAACTGTTCAAACAACCGTGACTATGGTCATGCGCGGATGTGAGGTGATTACTTAGCGTAGTTTTTCATTTTACCATGCTTTGTAAAAAGGGTGTTGTGGTTTGGAAAACCTAGTGCTTTGGAAAAGCAAGTGGCTGTTAGGAAGACAACATAACTCTAGGAAAGTATGGAAAAATGGTTTGGCTTGGGAAGTTAGCTTTGAGGACAACTTTAGGAGTTGTGCAAATCTTAAAAGTCAATTGATATAACTTGTCTTACTTTGGTTGTGGAAAGCACACACTTATATTGTTGAAAGCTTTAAAATAAAAACGATGCAAAAATAACTAACCTACCCTTGAAGCTTGCAATAAACACCTAAGTTTCTCTAGCTTGCGGAGTACGTAAGTGCTCACCCTTACTCTATGTATATAGTTTCTTCATCTAGAGGTGAAGTTAAAGTAAAGTGAAGATTAGGGTTTCATATTGGCTCTCAGCTGTTGTATGTGGTGTTGGGAGTTAAGTTCATTGGTTCCGCTGCTGTTATTATTGCTGCTTTCATGTCATCAGTTGCATCATCGATTCCCTCGATTTGCAACTTAACTGTTAAGGTAAATAAGTCCACTATTTAATTTAATGATTGTAATGATTCCTAACTATCACGCTAGGTATCAGTGTTGTGTCTTGGGACTAGTATCAATAATTATGGTCTTATAGGAAGTGGTTTGTGCCATTCTCTTATGACACTCCCTGGTGCCATTGTACAGTGGTACTAGATTGGGGTGTGACAGCTACCTAAGGGCAGAAGGTTATGTGCCAATGCCATGATAGGGCAATTGGTAGAATAGTTTTAATTTACTAAAATTTATTTTATCTGTTTGAGTTGTTATAAAACAATTCATGGATAGAATCGAGACAAGAGCTTCTTTCCAACCACATGTTAAACAACCCATACTTAGTGTTTTAAAAAAAAATCAAAAGTTTATAAAACAAACCTAGTCTTCCTTTAAAGCTTGCATGCTCATATTTTCTATAACTTGCTAAATACGTATATACTCAATTGTTGTTTTTTCGCTAGGAAGAATGAAGTGAAGTCAAAGGTTAGGGTTTATTTCCTAATTCTAAGCAATTGCTTGTGGTTGGGTCTACCTGCATTAAGTTTCGCTACCGTTTGTCTACTTGTCAATCACACTCTTGAAGTTATTTCTAAAGATGTGTCATTCTAAAGGCATAATCTATTTAAATTATATTTAGTTACAATGATGCATCTTCGATGATTGTGGATACCAACATTATGTTCTTAGAGTGGTATTGACATCACGGTTTCACATTCACACCAATTTTCTACGTTAAACCCTCTTTGGTGTTATTATGTAGTGTCAAGGCGGGGTGGGACAAAGTACAAATCAGAGAATTGCTTTTTAGCTTGCTTTCAGTAGCTTCTCTTCTGATGATATATAATCAGAGTCCTCAGTGAATGCTATGAATTAATTTCAAAGCGGTTATCAACATTGTGTCTTGAGAGTGGTACTAATATCACGGTTTTGTAGGACTTGAGTACATCATCTGTGAAGTCATTGTAATAGGTGTTGTTAGGGCTGGGTGTGACAGCGTGAAAATGAGAGAATTGCTTCTGAGCTTGCTTTCAGTTGCTTCTCTTCTGATGATATATAATCAGAGTGCTTAGTGGATACTACGAACTAATTTCAAAGCTTCTAATTTTCTAAGTTTCCACTTGGCAAGAACTTATTAATTCAGTCATATTGACATAATTCACCTGCATCGGTTTCAGCTAGCAGTGCAACATGCTGACCGTTTATATTTGCTCTCTTGATAATACTATTTCTGATCGATTGCATGGGGATACACAAGTTACCTCTCGTAGTATCTAATTAGTCACTGAACTAATTAAGTAAGCAGTAACACATAAGAGCGGGTTAACAGTTGCGATGGATTATCGGTCCACTGTGATCATCATCTTTAGTGACATTAAGTATGCTGGTTGGTGGAGCTTTGTTAATCTGTTCACTACTACTGAACAGAGAATGTTCTGCTCTGCCTCGACATAAGGAGAAAAGTTGATACACAGATAGGAGATGATGCTTTTCTCTGCATTCCTCGTTTACATTTCTGAACTTTGCGGCATCCTGCCCAATGGTGCAGTAAAAAATAGTTCGTTAGAATGTGTGTATTTGGAACGCACATTCCAAATTTCCAATGGTACGGCTCGGCAAATTGCTTATTTGTAACGCCAAGCTGTGCTTTTGAGGAAAACACATGCATAAGCACCCATACGAATTCACTAGGTTGATTCATAGTTCTGGACCATGCAAAAGTTCACTCTCCCCTTTTTCAAGAGAATGTGCTAAGGCTGACAAAATCACAAATGTACTGTTAGACAGACGCTACAAGTTCATAAAAATTAATGGGGGAATACAGAGAGCATCCTCCGTGATTCTCAAATTTACCATTCATTTTCGCACCCAAGTCTACCAACATACATGTGTTACGGAAAGCTTCTGATATCATCAGATCAATGTCAACTCTTAATTATTTTGCTATTTCCTCTGTCTACACAACATTTGTATAATTATAATGATAAGTGATATGCTTGTATAAAATAAATAAAATATTTTGATTCCGTGTAACAAGTATTCTATTCAGATGATAGAGTGTGATATAGATGTATAAAACATATTCTAAGACTTTATAATAAATATATAGCATTATAAATATAAATATAGACATGTTGTCTATATTTATTTGCTTTCAAATTAACAGTTAACCGCTCTAGACAACCCTCAAAATATCGGTGACTACTGATTGTTGATTAACATGACAGTCCTCACTAAATATTACACGCCTAAAATGGATCAATCCAATATATCACAACACTACTATTTAAGAAATAAACATGACTAATAGATATAAATAAAGCATATATGTATGGTTAAATAACGGAATCTAGGTAATATAAAAAGTTAAAAATAATCAACGTACTAAAACCTTATATTTTCATGTTGTCTTACCACACCGCTTTATATCGTTGAGCAATGTAATTTTTCCATACATGTGTAATTAAACCCAAATATAGTAGATTGCACAAATAATATATATCTAAATAGTAAACTGAGAAAGGCAGCGGGTAACTCACAACATATAGATTGTCTATGTGGAAAGACAATGTGAAGTTATATCTAAAAAACAATTTCACCACTTACGTCCGAGCATGTATGACGGGTGGTAGGCGAAGATACTAGAGCTATTGTTGGAGCTGAGAGAGACGTCCATGACCAACCTGAGAAGTAGAGATATACCACATATCAAGAAGCCCAAACACCTTGCTAGGGTCGATGGCAATCAGAACAATACCGCGCAACACTACATAGGCACATACACGACAACAGAAAACCACCAGCCAAACCAACAACACAACATCACAACACCACCACCACAAGTACACCACATAAGGGTGGTTATCACAAATCATTGAATGGAGTCCGGTGAACACAGCAAATGCGTGAACACGTGGATGCCCAGCAGCACCACCAAGAGAGGCCGATGCACCACCCTAACCGGCAAACAACAGAGTCGATGCAAGCATGTAGTCTTGCAGGCCGTCGGACATTGACTACAAGAGTTGGCACCACCGCACAATGAGTACTGTAGCAGACGTCAATTCTTGTCAGAATTGAGCGGAGCTTCACTGGATTTTGATAGATCGAGAGTAGTGCGAGAGATGGAAGAGACAATTGTTTTCTAGATGAGAAAAAGGAGCGGAGACACACCTGTTTTAAGACGAGGAGCCAGTCCAGAGAGTCACATCAATCACATAATCTGTGGCAAGGCATGCAGTGGGCATGCGGTTGACGCCACCGCTGCCACCAAGAGAAGCTCCTGCATTCTCCTCTGCCTACATGCTACCCCATGTGAAAAGGATAAGTTCAAGACTGGTTGGGTTGCTCAGCCAACATGTCTAGAAGGGGCTCAGTCCCATTATTCATCCTATTTTTCTTTTTTTTTAAAGAGAGAAATACCCCATAAAATGACAACAACATTTACACCATGCACATAATCTATGAATAAATTGTGGCACACAAAATAGATTCGGTAGAATCAACAGATAACATTCAGAAGATCATACAATAGCTAGTATGATGAAATAAAACACAAACGATCCTGCTCGCCGTCAAATCTCACGGCCGGAGAGAGGCGACGGCTTGGTCACGCGAAGGACTAGAAGGTCTGCTTAGCTTCAGTGCAGGTCCTTAATCTCCGAGGTGTCGAGGGCATGCCAGTCAATTTGATCCTGCAATTGATAAGGAGAAAAGATGAGACCAGCGAGCCGTTCGGTCAATCGGCCTGTCCGGCTTTCCCTATCGGCTAGATGTCGAATAGAGAAGGCAGTGCTCAGGCATCGGCTGAGAAGCCAATGAAGACGTGAGAGATAAACGCATGTGGCATACTAGAAGACTCATCGGCCAAAGAGCCGATGACGTTGCTAAGCATCTGATGCGCGGAGCGAGAGCCGATTCCCCGTGAGGGCACATGGGCCAGCGACCGTGGTGACGGTGCCGTTAGGATCAGCCTTAATAGATCGGACCGAACTGAGGCAGTATGAGGTCGAGGACTAACGACACAGAGACGACGGAGGCTTGGACCGAACGTGACGGCGAAAGAGAAAAGAGAAGATGCCATCGGCTACCTAACGACCGAAGGTCTTACGCAGGACTACACCTAACCTTAACACGCTGTGGAGCTAATAAGCTAGGCGTGGTGCCATGAACATGGATAACTCATCGGCTAACACTCCGATGAAACGCCGTACAGAGTCCTATAGTCCTAAAGCTCAATCTACCGTCGGCAGCCTCGTAGGTCGAATCTAACCGATACAGCATGAGACCGACGATGGCGGAGAGAGCTTGATAGGCCGATAGATCTTGCACGGACGTGATGCGATATATCCGATCGGCCTAAGAGGTAAAACCTAAACGATACAGCCATAGACAGAGCAAGACATATCGGGATGATGGTGGGACTTACCCCTTCGTCGGAGATCGAAGTCAACCGATGTAGCCCCGCATCGAGAGCCAGAACCCATCAGTAAAAGCCTAGATGAACTAGGGTTGTGATGCACCGAAGTAGTATTGAATAGATCTATTGATTGATTCCTTATTTCCTTATTGATTTCCAGGGGTCTATATTTATACTCTAGTTTTATAGAGTCCGACGCATTTACAATAACCATCGGATGTTATCTCTTAACAAAGATAATAGAAAATATCTCTAAAGCAGCTAGCTAAACTAACTAAATCTTTATAACCATATAAGATACGATTTACCTAAATATAATACCCTATCGTGAGTTTCACGGCTACTTCACAAAATCAGTCTTATTTAAATAATCTTTTATTCTTAAATCAAATCTCTCCTTGTTCCATCCGATCAGCTTACTCCCTATAGCAATTGGACTCCTCTTCCTTCACTTAAGCTGATCTTTTTCTAACCATTTTCTAGGCTTTTTTAAGTCTTGGCGTTAACACTCCTTTTTAGACCCGACTCCATTTGGATAGTTTCCTGTCCTTAAATAAAATGGTCCAATCTTCCACCAGTTTGATTGGCTTATCTACAGTATCAATCAGCTTTATCCCATGAGCCGATCAGTATTTTTCATCGGACACTCCTGTTTACAGGCTGAATTAAATTTTGGTGTTAACAAATCCGTATCTTTCACATCTAGCTGAAAAGCCTGAAACTGATTAACAGTGAAGCTTGGAATGCTAAATTTCGAACAAGTGAAGAAGATTAACAATGAAAAAAAAAATTCTCTATGGAATATGTAGCAGCAACTGAGAATTCTGCTAAGATCTTCAGAAGAGGCTCAGAACCTTACAAGTAACTGAAAGCAGTTTCCCATCTTGGAGTTGGACTGTCAACAAACTGAAAGCAGTCTCCAGAAGCAATTTAGCCCAATTGCAAATCCATTTCAGGCAAGCATACGATTTTATCAGGAAAACAAAGCACGGATAATTGAGTATATTTTCACATTGCATTATAATTGACTTCAATATAATGTTGCACTAATGCAATCAAAGTCATGGAAACAGATCATTGCAGCACTAATGTAATCCATCAGATCGGAGATCGGACTGCATTCATGAAAATTTGACTTCGGAAGCATTTTGTGCTACAGAAGGAGAATTATACTGATTGATTCGAACATTCGTGTAAGCTAAGCACATCTCAGACAAATCAACATCAAGCATACCTGTACCACGACGTTCAAACTAACA
Source organism: Oryza coarctata (assembly GCA_030770085.1). Lineage (NCBI taxonomy): Eukaryota > Viridiplantae > Streptophyta > Magnoliopsida > Poales > Poaceae > Oryza > Oryza coarctata. The sequence goes on from CM061471.1 coordinate 17,970,444, forward strand.
TGGGCACGATCAGCGGCTCAGGGAAGAAGCCAAGCAGGTGGTGAGTAGTATGACGGGCCTTGCCCCGGAAAGAAGTTGTCCACGCGGGGAACCGCCACCGGGGACGCCAGCCACTTGCCGCTGTCTCTGCAGGGGTAGTGCCGCAAATTTGCATCCCTGAACATTGCCACCTCGCCGTAGATTCTCCCGTCATCCAGGAAGTAGACGCCCTCCTCAAACCCCGGATGTCTGGCCACCTCGTACGATCTGGAGCAGCCTCGGGCGACGAACAGCATCCGGCCATCCAGCGAGTCCAGCTCCAACCAGTCGTACTCGGCCTCATCGTTGTTGGTGGGCACTGTCGATCGTTTCACCATCTCGAACACCCTGAACTGCGACGTCGGCGACGGCAAGAGGAGAGGACCAAGAGCGATCCTTGCCACCATGAGGAGATGCCCGCGGGACTCCACCAGGTAGCGAACAACAACGTCGTTCTCGCCGTAACGGCCGTGCCCACATTGAGGGAAGCGACGAATCTCGATGGGCGCTATGTCCAGCTCGCCGTCCTTGAAGTCGTGGAACTCAGATACTTGAAACACAAGGAGGCTTTCTTCTCCGGTGAGGAAATAGAAGGCGTTGTCGTGGTGTATGAGATCCTGCAGACCTGACGTCGACCCTGCGTTGCTGGCGTCATCGCCATTCGCCACCGTCGCAGGCAAACACCCCATGCGCCAGAACGCATAAACGCATGGGTTGGTGACATCGGGGAAGTGGGAGAGGATGGCCGCGCCAATGCAGTCTTCGTGCTCGGGTTGCGAAGAGAGGGTCGCCGCGAACATGACCATGCCCATGCCCACGTCCGGCGGCCGATCGTCCAGGTGGACGATGTCGGGGATGAAGAAGGGATAGTCATCTCGGATGATAGCGTTTCCGTTGGTCTGGCCGACGGCGAGGAAGAGCCAGCCGCCGGGGTAGGCCCCGAACGATGTTCGGAACGCGGAAGCGGTGGGTGGCGCAGCCGCGGAGAGCGCATGAGAAGGAAGGCTCTCCATCTCCCGGGAGGAGGATATACGGGAGAGGGTTCTCTTCCAGCGGAGGCTGCCGCGGCTTGACGGCGACGCGCCAGGTGTGGCAGACTCGGGCCATGCTGCGGCCGTCGACGAGGCACGTGAGCCGCTTGTGGATGAGGCGGAGGGCGTCGGCCATGAAGTCGCGGGCGGGAGACGCCGCGTCCATGGGAGAGGCGGAGGTGAAGGCGAGGCGTGGCGGTGGCGAGGGTTGGTAGGCGGAGGAGGTGGAACGCGGCGAGAAAGCTTCGTCGCTGTGTGCCATGTTTGAACTTGCTTCTGGAAGCAGGGGAAGAGAACAGAACAGAGTGGCTTGGTTTGGAAGAAGCGGGGAAGACCAGCCTTCTGCCCAATTTATAGTGCCGGTTTGCTTGGGCCTTAGGTTTGGATCGCTGCTCTTTGTTGAGCGTTTTTTCTTGGGCCTAAAGTTTGGATGTATGCTAAAGTTAATTGGGCCGTTTATTCTTTCGCAATTATGCAGAGAAATGTTAGCCACAGAGGAATGTTCTGCTGATAGGAATGTTTCATCTGATAACATCTCTTCAGTACTTTCTGGCATTTTTACCACGATGGCCTCCATGATGATTCAATGCAGAATGGTTGGTGTTCATGACTTGGATTGTATTAGTACATCATCGTATTGCAGTCAGTAATGCATTCTGGGGATGTGTTTACTCGACGTCACTTAGCTTTTTCTGATAGAAGAATGCATTGCATCGAACGGATTTATAGCGAAGATCGATGAATTGCTTTTTTACAACATTAGAAAACCAGAAAACAAATTAATTTAAAATTAATTGCAAAGATGAACAGAAAAAAATATTAATTACTACACTAATTATTTATAACATTTACCTTTATTATTAAAATTGTGCTTACAAAATTTATAAAAAAACTTTCTTGTTAAAATTCCTAACACGTTACGTTAACGTCAAAATTTAAAAAGTTCACCGATAGCTTGAAAAAATAATCGGCTTAAGCGCAGAAGTATCCGATTACTATAACGAAGAAGCCGATTAGATTGAGGAAAGAAAAACTCGGTACATAAAATCGAGTTTGAGGTGGAGCCGTGGTTCACGGTAGGTATTCTATCTTTTGTTAGGAAGTTAGTTAGTTAACTTCCTTAGAGTATCTTTATTAGGAAATAACGTCCGATGGTTATTGTAAACGCGTCGGACTCTGTAAACTCAGGGTATAAATATAGACCCCTGAAAATATGTAATGATCATCAATCCTTCGATCAATACAACTTTGGTCCATCACCATCCTAATTCATCTAGGTTTTTACCGACGGGTTCTAGCTCTCGACGCGGGGTTGCATCGGTTAAGTTTGATCTCTAACGAAGGGGTAAGTTCCACCACTATCTTGAAATGTCTCGTTCTGTCTAAGGTTGCATCGGTTAGATTCGACATCTTAGACCGATAGCATGTATCACATCACGTCCATGTAGTATCTATCGATCTATCAAGCTCTCTCCACCGTTGTCGGTCTTGTACCTACGAGACCGCCGACGGTAGAATGAGCTTTAGGTCTATAGGTCTGAGTACAACATTTTATCGGAGTGTTAGCTGATGAGTTATCTATACGTTGAGCGTTACGCCCAGCGTATCGGCTCCTCGGCCGATACGCACAGGTCTATAGAGACTTTATTTTGAGCGCAACGCCAAACGCATCGGCTTTCCAGCCGATGTACACCTGTCTTCAGAGAGACGTCCTCTTATCGGATTAGTTAGTCAATGGGTTCGTTTCACCCTTGCTTCAGCATAATCGATCTGGTGTCCATTGTCCCGTTGCCTTTAGCGTCGTTCTCGTACTGTCTCGGTTAGGTCCGATCTTCGAGATTCGGTGCTGGCGGCGGCGTCACGACGGGCGATGGGTCTCGTGCCACTTCGCGCCTTGCTACTCTCTGAGTACAATCCTGTACCTCCATCGGCTCTGCAGCCGATGGATCAGGGCCTCGCGTTCGCTACACCCAGAGTCATCCTATCCTTCATCGACATCCGCCTACGCCTACATCGGCTCCCAGCCGATGGAAGGGCGTCCTGATTCCTATCGACGACTAGCCGATAGCAGGAGCTATCCGGACGCGGCCGATAACTAACTCGATCCTATCGGCAGCCAACCGATAGCGAGGGCTCATATCGGCCCATCATTCGACTGACCCGTTCATTTCATCTCCTTGTTAATTGCAGGGTCAAATTGATTGGCACGTCCGTACCCGCACCGTCGCACCGAAGCAGACGTGAAACCCACGGCCCCCGACGCGCGTACCTCGAGCCACGGAGAGAAGCCGACCGGCCTGCACTGGAGCTAATCAGACCTCCCAGTCATCGGCGTGCTCGCGTCGAGTTTCGGCGTGAACATATCTATTTATAGCAAAACTAATCAAATATATAAAAAAAGACCTAAATACTCTTGAGACTTTTTAACTACTACTCTACTTATTTTTAGCCGTTAGATTCGAAATTAACGCTCTAGATTACGTCATGTCACCGGATACACGATAGACCACAGAGTCCGACACGTTTCCGTAGATAATCCTGCTTGAACACTATTTCCATTTCTCCACACCAATCCTATGAAAACACGTGTCCCTAGGATCTCGTGCGTCCCACGCGTGCCATGTCTTCGCCTCACCTAGATCCACCTGTTGACCACCGCGTCACCACGTGTCCATGCTCGCTACCACACTAGGCCCACTTGTTAGTTATTGTGTCACTGTACACTTGCGCACCCATCCTTGCCGCCAGGCTGGACTCGTACGTGAGCCACACATCCTATAGCATGTGTGCCCACGCTACTGTTGGACCAATTTCCTACTGTCGCTCGTTTTGCTGGACCTGCCTAATAAGTCAGCTCATTTCATAGGCCTACTAATTTTCGAGCATCAGCCAGGCCACTTTTAGCTGAGCCGCGCCTACAGTTTCATTAGTTAGTTTAGCAAATTTTGAAAATTAATTTTTTAATTTTTATCTAAATTTTCTCTAATTTTTTCAACGATTTTTCATCTATTTCTAATATTTAATAATGCACATATTTATAAATTTTTATAACTTGACCTATACTAGCAGTTTCAACTTTAATATAAACTAATGGTAAAATATACTAATTTTACCTATTTCAATATAAATTATTTTTAATTTAACAATATCCCCAATTTTAATATAATTTAATTTTATCAATTTTAATATAAAATAATTTTTATGTAACAAAAAGCTACTTAATTAATTCATACTGACATAAAACCATGCATCGGTTTCAGCTAGCCACTCAACACGCTTATAGTTTATCTTTGTTCTCCCGACAATACTAGTTGTCTTGTTTCCTCAAAAATGCTAGTTGTCTTGTGATCGGTGGCATGGGGATAGAGAAGTTGCCTCCTACTAGTGATCGGTGGCATGGTTATCGGTCCAATGTGATCATCATCTTAAGTTACACAGCCACACAAGTTTTCTGCATTCCCCATTCACTTTTCTGAACTTGTGGCATCTGTAATTCAGTATGATGGTACAATGAAAATACTTGATTAGACGCTCGGCAGCTTAATTACTTACTGGAAACGCAAGCCATGCTTTTGCCGAAAATATACAGACATGCACCCATCCGACCTCAAAACAATACCATGGCAAGCTGGCGTCACAACCGAACTCCCTGTTTGGGTTTTGAAATTCAGGGTGAGAGAAGGTAAAATTGCATACATAAAGTACATGATACTGATCCTTATGGCATGGAGAGTTCATGGTCTCCTTATAAGGCCGAAGCTAAAAGACCATAAAAAGTAAAGCCTTTGTACATTTGAGCCTATTAATCTTCCTCACGAGGAAGCTACTCCTGGGGACCAAGAAAGGTGGCACTCTAAACGAGGCCCAGTCCGATCTCGTGCTTGCCCACCACCGGCCTCTTCTAAACCAAGCCACCGGCACCATGCACAGCGAATCGCCTCGGTGGCAAGCCGCCCCTCCGCCTCTCCAATGGACGCGCCACGGTGTGAACTCAGCGGCGACGTCCTCCGTCTCATCCACAAGCGCCTCCCGTAACTTTCCGATTTTCGGACAGTTAAAATTTATTTTAATAAAAATTCTATCTATAAAAATTTCATTCAATTAAAGAGTTAAGTGCTAAAAATCTTAATTAGATCCCACCTTGCGACCACGAAAAATCTCAAAATTAAAAATCTCTATCTAAATTTAAATTTTGCTCAGATATCTCAAAAATCTCAGAATCGAAAATCTTTATCCAAATTTAAATTTTACAATTCAAATTCTCCCTTCCAAACAATTCATATCTTCCGGTATCTAATCAAGTCTATCAATACCCGTTCTTCCAAAATTTCAATCAAAATTATCTCTTCTAAATTAAATGCTAATTTGAAATTCAATCTCCCCTGTGAAATCCCTATCCTTTCCTTTCCTACTCTCTACCAAATCTCTTTTGAAATTCAAATCTATTTTAAAATTATGAGAAATCTACTCAACAAGCTCTTGGTTACAACCCTAAGATTTTTGTGAGCCAAGACATCAAATTTAGATTCAAATATCTCTTAAAATTTTTTAAATATCCTTCCAATCAAATTCCTTAAAAAATATCGAACTCCACTGTTTAATCGGGCATGCCCACTTCACTCCCTTCTCATCTTCCCTCTTCTTCTCCATCCCATCGCCACCCTGGCCAGCGTGTAGACTCTCTCTCAATAACCAATATATCGATTAATAGGAATAAAACACTTTTATTTGTATACTAACTGGTTATCATTAAATCTGCTTTTATTTATTTAATAAAGCCTATTACATAGGTTGCAACTACGAATTGATTTTGGGCCTGCAATGTTACACCAAGTAAAAGACAACAGCATAAGCAAAATTAAACCTACACCCCCAAGCGCGGATTGGATTCTAGGCTGAAACCCTAAAAATCTTGATACATTGCTTACTCCTAAAGTAACTAATCTATGGTTGGATCTTCGTCTTCATGCACTTCTAGGAAGGGGATAATAATAGCAAGAGTGAGTACATGAAGGTACTTCGTAAGTCATGACAATTAATGTGTCATGCAATGGTTATAAAGAGAGGTTTTGTTTTGTTTTGCAATTAAGTGTGTTTTAAATTGTCTTCATAAATTCTAAGTGTGCTGTTTAAGTTATCGAAAAGTGACTCACACTTCAATTCATTTCGTGAGTTTCCTTACAACAACTCAACACCATTGCTAGGAAAAGATTTGTGTCTTAGCCCATTCAACAAGTCATTTTTTTAACAACTTATTTCAATTCCAATTCAGAGCATACGGTCCTAGACGATACCTTCATTTTTGTGCTTTCACTTTCCTTTTCTTTCTCAATCACATCTCAACTTCATCTAAATCAACTCCAATTTTAGTGCCATGCAACACTTTGGATCCCATAGTCTTGTTTTAGACCATTCAGATCTTCCACTAGCTACATAGGTTGATTCTAGTAATGATTCCCACCCTACAACTAATTTTCCGTAAAACATTTTCAAATATAAGACTATGCTAGAGAAATCATTTTTCATTCACCTCATAACCGTGGGTACAACTGTTAGAATAGATTATAACCTTTGCAAAGGGTACACGTTTTACCCACACGATATGAGCTTATTTCAAACACCTAATACGTATTGATCAAATATACATGGTGAAAGGAGGTTCATGACAAGGCTTTTCTGAAGCATTCTAGGATATCTAGTTGTTAACTGAATAGGTTCTAGACCAAGTATCGAGCAAGCCCTAAAATTCCTATACTCAAGGTCCTGCAGGTTCATCCCAGATGTCACCTCGATGACTTTATGTCCATCGACTTCTGTACATATCCAATGTCTACTAATTACTTAGTCAGGGGTGTCCTATTCCACTCATATGATGGCGCTTTATTATGATTAATGAAACTCCTTAAGGATCGATTCTTATATTCCATGCGAAAGTCAAGCCAAATAAGCAGTGACTACTTATGACTAAGTTTTATAAATATATTTTATTTCATAAAGCTCCCGACCACGAGTGTCAGTATTTTAAATCATTTTTTAAACATATTTTATCCTATTGACAAGTTTTAAATGATAGAGGTATCACTGATAGTCGCACTTGATGAGCATGAGTACTAAGATGGTGGTAAGGTGATAAGGGTGTAGGGTCATCAACAAACAAGGGGTAAGTATAACAGGTGGGTTTATGGGCTATAGGATTAATTGGCGAATCGTAGTCCGTATCGTGTACCTAAAAATGCATGATTTACAAATAAAATAATTTTTAATTTAAAATATAGGATCAAAATGATCAAGGAGTGACTTGTCTTAGTCTTAGTCCTGCCCTTCTTCAACCAACTCCTCGATTGGCTACCATGTGGTAAAAAACAACAACACATGAAAAAAATAAAATCATATCATAATATATATAATTGATAGTAACATTAGATAGATCTTATTTTAAGAAAAAAATTAAGAGTTGAACGGACTCGAACGGAGGTTTAGTTAAAAATATATAAATTTTGAAAGATTAAATTATTTTAATATTTTGGATGAGGAGTAGTTTTTTTTGAATTTGTATGAATATTTTGAAAAGGAAAATTGAATATTTGAATTTAAATTTAAATTTGATATTTGAACTCAGAAAATTTTGAGAAATTTTTAGAGAGGATTCTATGGTGGGTTTGGAGATGATTTGAGATCCATAATTGGTACACTCTAAAAAAATTCAAAGAGATACACATTTCACAAATAGGTTTTTATTCAAATAGTTTTCCTTGTGAAAAAACACAGATAGTGCCCAAACCTCCTCCTCTCCCACACTAGCCTAGCATAGCCCATTTCCTCCTCTCCTCTCTTTTTTGCTTGGGATTGGCCTTGTCTCCCAACAGCCTAGTACCATGGCCCAACCCTCTCGTGTTGCCCAGCCGCTTCCTTTTATCCACCCACTTAGGCTGCATAGCCTATGGGCTTCGTGCACATGGCCACGCATGGCATCTGCCAGAGCTTCATCTGCACAAGCGGCCACTGCTTACCTTTTTCTATGGGCCTACCCATCCTCCAGCTCGTTGTGCGGCTGTCCCCTACCTCTGTCCTCTCCAGCACATGAGTCACGTACTTGATGGAATGCCTCGACTGTTGTGCGCAAAATATCTTCCATGTTCGGTCACACCTTGACCTTCTTGATCTCCTCATCATTTAATGTGCCTCCCAACGCATCACCACCATTCCTTCTGCCTCCATGTCGCATCGCCCCTATGTCTAATCGCTTTTGTCACCCAGCCAAAATATCTCACCTATAAAAACACTGTAGCACTACCTTAATGTGCCTTTAGGTAGCATTGACCTTCACCTATAAATCACCCAAGCCCTGTCACAGTCTCTTCTTCCTCTTTGCACTGGTCACCATCACTGCGCTAGCTAAGCTCATGCTTCTTGATCTTACCGCCATGAATTCTCTCCTTCCCGGTGAGCTCCTTCCATTTTCACTCTCCTTTCAAAAAATTGATGTCCCTAGCTAGCTCCTGCCTGAGGTCACGCATATAGCATTCCCTTCTCGTGGTCATATTCTACTGTTGCCACGTGCCAGCGTTCCCTCATCGCTGCTCTCAGCCTCTTGTCACTAGCCACCGTTGTGCGCCATCTCACCCATCCAAACCATCAAACTGATACCCATCTCTCACTCGATCCGCTAGTGGGCTCTATTTCCCTCAGTTCGCCATCGTTCTTTGTATCAACGTCGGGCACTGCTAGCCGTTGATCTCCCTAGAGTCAACCTCCTTCTCCTGATCCAATCCCACGTGGGCAGCAACCTCATCCCTTCGAGCCGATCATTGACACATGGGACCGACAACCACCACTCTCTCTCTCTCTCCATGCCTTAGCTAGCCCATGGGCCACATGCCTAGGGCCATCAACCAATCCCTCCCGAACCAATCCAAAGGCACTTTTTTCTACCATTCTAGACATAGTTTACTTTCCTCCCTCCGTTCCACCAACTTGGTCCCACCTCTATATTTTTGGAAATATTAATTTTCAAATTTAAATAAATCTTTTTCTACTTTAGAAAAATACTTTAATATTCAAGAATTGATATTTTCCAATCTCTAACTCCGATTGACCTGTTAAAGTCTCCAATTTTTTTCAAAAATGATATATACCAAATGGAATTAGTTATTAATAATAACATTTTCATTTTAGAGTTTTGCATGTAGTTTACGTCAATGAAAATTATTTTGGACGTGGAATTTTGATGATTTTGAAGACGAAGACAGATGCCAAGTCACGCTTTGATCACATTGCTACTAATTTATAAAATATGTTACTTGCAAAATTGTATTGATAGTATGCACATTAAATTTAGCCAGCCGATAGACCTACCTATGCATTATTCCTGTAGGCCTTGATGCCTTATCTCTTGTCACTCCATCTTCGTTATACCTTGGCATCCATGCTCCCTAATCATGGATATCAACAGTCCCTCTACAAACAACCTTATTTGTCATATGGGAAAAACTTAGTTGTGAAAGCTTTGTAAAACCTAACACATGGTGTTGGGGTGTTTATAAAATAAAAATGATTTATGAAAACTGATGATGCAAAGTGAAAAGATTTGTATTCGCATATGAGGACCATTTTCTTAAAAAAATTACACTGATTATAATACAGTGTGACTACGCGAGTGGTATGGCATACTCTTGGCCAAGCAATCGGCTAAAACATGGTACCTCATATGCCAATAGATGATAAATACCATGATGCGGAGTGAGGTGATATCCTCGGATTCTTGAGTAAGGCAAGGATAGAGAAGCTTGCCAACCTACTTAGTCGAGGTGGAGAGTGATTGAAATTATAAGCATGCAAAATCAAATTCTTGGTGTTGTTTGAGAATAGATTGACCCATATATCGAGCATAAGGTATCTGAAATAGTTTTGGAAAGGCTTTGTCACGAACCTTTTCCATCGATAGGTGTGAAAAGTAAGCTTGGGTTATGTGGGTAAAGCGTGCACTTCTACAGAAATGAAACCTATTTTGAACAACCGTGTCCACGATCATGAGCGGATATGAATTGATTTCTCTTGTATATATTTGTTTACATATGCTTTACAAAAAAAGGTTTATGGGATTGAGAAACAATATCAAAATTAACTAGATGGACTAAAGGATGAATATTATATGGTCTGAAATAATCTTGTATGAATCGAGATGTCAAATGGTTGTGGACAGCTCTCGAAGCCAAAGAGATTAGACATGAGATGAGCTAATGCCCAATAAACAAAGAAAGTAAAAAGTAACTAATATAGAAGAAAAGAGATAAGAGCTGGTTTAGGGTAGCATGTTTTGAGCCAGTATTTTGATTAGGCACAGACAATTCAATAAACTTCATCAGTAATATTAATCAACTAAATTTGTGTTGTTCATTTGAGTTGTTACAAAACAATTCATAAACTGGATCACGACGAGAGCCTCTTTCCGACTACATAGTAAACAATCCATACTATTTTCAAAAGTTTACAAAAAGTCAGCCCTCTTTTAAAGCATATATACCTCATCTTTTTTTCGTGGATTGCTAATTACGTAAGTATTATTTTTTCTCTCCTAACACAAAAGCGAAGTTGAAAATTAAAATTTTATTTCTAGTCCAAGCTGTTATTTGTGAATTGGTTGCTAAGTTTTTCTATTATTCTGCTTATCGGTTATATGTTGTTTCAAAGGTATAACCTCATTATTTTATAGTTATAATAATATATATCAGTTAATTGTGAATAATAATAAGTCTTTCTGAAACTCTTTGTACCATTACAATTAAAAATAAAAATAGAAAATACAGTAGAAAATAAACAATAGAACCAAGTCTGTGTCTACTCTCTTCTTTTGCACACCCTCCTATGGGCCCCGTCCAGCCGGCGGTAGACAAGCGGTGGCCGGTGGCGAGATGGAGGGGTTCAGCTCACCACCACCGCCCTACTTGAGCTCGCAGCCGCGGTGGTTGGCGATGAGGGACGGCGGAGTCGAGCGTGTCGTCGACAGGCCCGCGTGCCCATGCCCGCCCATATCCAGTGGCATCGCGGCCGGGGGCGACACAGATATGCACGCACAAGGGAATGCATAGTGAAGGGCACTGAATCAGCGTCACCTTTCTCGCTCGCCGCCGTATCTATGGCCGGTCCTTGAATGGTTGACTGCAAACTGAGGTGGCTTATAATAAACAAAACAGAAAGAGAGAATACCAACTCTCGAGATCGATTCAATTTAGGAAAGGATAAACTCGAGAGTTCTTCTTTGCTCATGCAGTCAAGATCTGCACCTGCCGCTACCAGCACACCAAGAACAAGAAAACAGAGACAAATTCGTCGTGAGCTCCGCTTGCTTCCGTCGTGGTGGCGAAATCAGCGGTCACCGTTCTCCCCTATCGAGACAACATCAGCGGCAGCTGCACGCCTGCACTTGCTGCCGAACTCCCCAAATGAAAACCTCTTTCCCTACTGTAGTTCGCAACAGTGCGTCACCATCTTACTTTGCTTGTTTGTGACGCCGCCAAGGCAGCACTACCACCTGGCCCGAGCTGGAAACCGCTCGTCCCCGGGCGCTCGAGCACGCGCTCTACACCGCTTGTTCGGCGGTCGTGTGGAAGCTCGCCTAGGCGACCGGGCTCTAGCTCGCCCGCCCTCCTTCCCTCCTGTCCTCCACCCCCGTCCGCCCGGTGAGTTCGAGGAGAGTTGGACAAGCTAGGAGCTCGATCTGTGATTCTAGCCCACACGGGCTATGTTAGACTTGGCCATGCAACTTTATCGGCTTGCTCGGCACACTTGATGTACATATTTTTCGTCCGTACGCTTGCGACCGCTGCAGACACCCTAATCCCTATTCAGTCTCTCGCGTTCATATGGTATTAGAGCCTTCACTGCCGCACCTCTAGTGTGATTTCCTTGCTGCTCAGTCTCTCCGTCATTTCCGCTCACCTAGGCTTGCCGCCGCTTGATCTCGCCACTTGCGCACACCTCATCTTAGGTGTTGTAGTCACTGCTGAGATCTCGCCAAACCCTATCGCTATGAATCCACACTTTTGCCACTAACGCTGCGTCACCACTATCGCTGAAGAGAATACTCAAATCTATGGCTCCTGATACTCTTACGGAGTAAATCGATCTGTAGCGCGAGGTCGCTGAGCTCAAGGCTTACATCGTCCATCAGAGGGCGGCCGAGGATTGCAAAATCGCCCTTGCCACATATAAGGCCAAGCATGTAGTTGTGCACATGTAAGCCCTTCTGTCCTCAACATCAAAATTCTTACCTTAGAGACACTGGATCGAGCCGCCAACAACTACAGTCGATGGTAAACCATCTTCTTTGTCATCTTGCGTAAATATGTCCTCACCAACCACGTCCTCATCGACATCAACAACTTCGACCACTCGGCGTGGGTGTATATGGACTACACCGTCCACACTTGGATCTACGGCACCATCCCCGCGGACATACAGTAGACGGTAATGCTCTGTAATCCCACTGCTTGCACCGTCTGGTCCATCCTCGAGTCTGAGTTTCTCGGCCAGCACGAGTCATGCGCACTCCTCCTCTCTGCCGAGTTTCACACCGTCAAGCAAGGGGCAACATCCATCACTAACTTTTGCCGCCGCCTCGAGACAATGGCCAGTGCTCTCTCTGAGTTCGGAGATCTAGTTGACGACCATAACCTCATGATGACTCTCCTCTGGGCTTTAATGGCAAATTTCGCCACATGGTCTCCAACCTGAAGATGTAGTGGCTTTTTCCCACGTTCGACGAAGTACGTACGTTGCTTCTTCTCAAAGAGATCGACATCGACGCCGCCGCTAAAGAATCTCCATCCCCTGCCTTTGTCGCCACTCACCAGCAACACTCCCCTAGCGGGACAGCTGGGGGGCTCGGGACGAGGCGGCCAAGGGAGCTACAGCAACCTGTGTCCCCTCAATCATCGCCATGGCCGTGGTGGCAAACCTGCCCCCACCATGGCGTCAACACCTTCAACTGAGGACCTTGTCATGGCGGTCGCCCTCTTGGAGCTCACTTTCTCAATCCTTGGGCCGAGATAGTGCAGCTGTGGCTATATCCCTACGGCCCCAGCTGCGCTCTAGGGGCACCCCCGCGTCTACCTGCCTCGTTGTTTGAGTCTCCTGTCGCTCTCACTGCCTCAGCCTACCCCTTGTACTATGCCACGCCGCCAAGCTCCGGCCCTCATTTGGTTTTTACCTATGGGGGCGTGCCTTTGTCACTGCCAGGCTCTGTGTGCAGGAGTCTGCCTTCCTCGCCACCAGGATTCGCTTGCGGCAGGCCGCCTGCTTCGCCTCCGGGGTTCATTGCTCTCCTAGCCTTTGGCACTGCGTCGTCTACTCTGCCAGTGCCGTCGCCGAGCTCCTGGACCCCGATTGCTGGCCCCTCGTGGAATTGAATCTCTCTCATCAACAATTTTAACACTTTGTCTCTAACTCGACCAATCACCAATGAGTGGTATGTCGACTCTGGAGTCGGCTCCCATATGGTCGACACAGCTATTATACTTACTTCTTCTTGTCATCCATCTCCTTTCAACCCTTCATTAATCGTTTGAGGAGATGGAACACTTCTCCCTGTCACCGCTGTCGAGTCATCCACCTCTCCACACCACAGCGATCCCTTGTTCTTTGCAATATTTTAGTAGCTCATATCATCATCAAAAACATAATTTTTCGTTTGTCGTTTCACTACCGATAACAATTGCTCCATTGAGTTTGATCCATTTGGCCTCTCTATGAAGGATCTGCAAACCCGTAGCGTGATCGCCAGGTGCAATAGCACGGGTGACCTCTACCCGTTCCTTCCGTCTGCTGTCAACTCACCTACGCTCACTACCATTGCTTGCTCCACCATCATCTGACATTGTCGTCTTTGTCATCTTGGTTCAGCAGCTTTATCTCAACTTATAAACTCTAAAACTATTTCTTGTAATAAACGTATCTCTGATCATATATGTCATGCCTATCAATTATGTCGTCATGTGCGTCTTCCTTTCAGCAAGTCCACCTCTTGTGCGCTTCAATCTTTCGACCATATTCACTGTGATCTTTGTTTCTCTCCTGTGATCAGTGTGTCAGGTTATAAGTATTATCTCGTTATTATCAATGACTGTACTCATTATACATGGATGTTTCCTCTCTGTGTCAAATCCAATACCTTTTACACCCTATCAAACTTCTTTTCATACGTGTGCACTCAGTTCGGCATTGCTATCAAGCAAGTCCAGTGCGATAGTGACGGGAGTTCGACCATTGCTCAGTTCGCACGTTCTTTCTCACTAACGGAGTCATTTTTCATGTGTCCTATCCATATACCTCCCAGCAAAATGATCGAGCTGAGCGCACTCTTTGCACTATCAACAACATCATGCAATCCCTCCTCTTTCAGTCTAGCCTTCTCCCCGCTTACTGGGTTGACTCCTTCCATACGGTGACATATCTCCTCAACCTTCATGCCACTACAACTCTCCACGGCCTCACACTCTTTTTTGCCCTTCATCGTACACATCCTTCCTACACTCAACTCCGTGTTTTTAGCTATGCCTACTACCCCAACCTTTCCTCAATCACTCCACATAAACTCTCTTCGCGCTCCTCTTTATGTATCTTTCTTGGTTACTCTACTGATCACAAGGGGTACCGCTATCTTGACCTCCACTCTAATAGGATTATTATCTCTCGACACATTGTCTTCGATGAGTCCTTTTTCCCTTCTCAGAGATGCCCACATCGTCCCTTAATCCTGCCACTGTCGATTTCTTATGCAGTGATGACTACTCCACTTTGGCCATCCGGCCTCATACAGTGTCTACAGGTACACCTCTCGGGAGTGCCTCTCCTAGCACCATCATGTCGCCGCGGCCCTCCTCTACAACGGGATCTACTTCACCCTGGACGCGTGCTGCTGCCCTAGGGACGCTACGCCCCAGTTTGTTGCTAGCAACACGGCTGAGCCCCTCACTGTGCCTACTGTGGACACCTCTAGTTGCCTAAGGCACGTAACTAGACATACCATTGCCACAGCTCTGTGGATAGTCGTGCCCATCACCAACATGCATGACATGTCCACTCGGGGCAAATTTGGATTCATCTAGCTCGTTGACCGGCTTAACCTTAACATAGTGGCTCTTTCTCTGATCCCAACATTCTTCAGATTGGCGTTGTTTGATCCAAACTGGCATGCTGCCATGCAGTCGGAATTCGATGCTATCCAAGAAAATGGTACATGGACATTGGTACCTCATCCTCCTTGCGTGAATGTCGTCATTGGGAAGTGGATTTTTCGCCACAAGTTTTAGTCCAATGTATCCTTGCTCGCTATAAAGCTAGATGGGTCCTCCGGTGCTTCACCTAATGCCATGGCCTTGATTATGATGAGACTTTTAGTCTAGTTGTGAAGCCTGCCACCATTCGTGCGTGCTTAGTTTGGCGCTCTCGCATTCTGCACCTATTCATCAACTCGACGTCAAGAATGGCTTCCTGCATGGGATATTGACAGAGACAGTGTACTGCGCCTAGCCATACGGGTTTATTCCATCACAACTCGATTATGTTTGCCGCCTGAACCATTCTCTTTATGGACTTAAACAAACCCCACGAGTCACTTTGCTTCTCACATCATCTCTCTTGGATTTGTTGAAGCCAAGTTTGACACCTTACAATTCATCTATCGCCATGGCACTAATATGACCTTTTTACTCCTCTACATCGATGACATTGTTCTAACGACCTCCTCCGAGTAACTCCTCCAACAGATTATCCTAGCTCTTAGGCAGGAGTTCTCTATGATAGATATGGGGCCACTTCATCACTTCTTAGCATCATTGTCGATCGTTGAGACAACGGTTTGTTTCTCTTACAACGACAATATATGTTGGACATTCTAGATCGTGCCGGTATACGTGACTGCAAGCCCTACAACATCTTAGTGGACACTCGATCCAAACTGTCCAAAAATAGAGACTTGATACCTAATCCCACTTATTACAGGAGTATTGCAGGTGCGCTCTAGTATCTCACTTTTACCCGACGTGACATTGCATATGCCGTTCAACAAATCTGTCTACATATGCACGACCCTCGAGATCCCCATCTTACTGCTATGAAGTAGATATTGCAGTATCTATGAGGTACACTAGATCTCGATTTTCATCTTCTCAGGGACAATCTTGTCTATTGGTCTTCCAAGCGCCAGTCAATAGTGTCCCGCTCCAGCATTGAAGCCGAGTACCGAGACATGGCCAATGGTGTTGCTGAAGCTTGCTGGTTACGTCAGCTTCTCTAGGATCTTCATTGCCTAGTTCGTCGTGCCACCATCGTATACTATGACAACATCAATGCCGTCTACCTTTCCACCAACCCCGTCCAGCATCAGCGTATCAAACATATGGAGATTGACCTATACTTCGTTCGTGAATGCGTCGCTCTTGCTGAAGTTCACGTCCTACACAACCCTACTTCATCCTAGTACACCGATATTTTCACCAAAGCTCTGCCAACGTTCGTGTTCACTGAGTTTAGGGCTAGTCTAAATGTTCATCGTGCTCTTAGTTCCGACTACACGGACGTGTTAGACTTGTGATTCCAGGGCGCACAAGCTATATTAGATTTGGCCCGTGCGGCCTTGTCGGCCAGCTTGGCCCACTCGCCCTAATATGTATATTCTCTGTCCGTGTGCTCACGATTGTTGTGAAAACCCTAATCCTCGTTCGGTCTCTCACGTTCATAGCCTCAAACTTTGCCGCCACTCGGGATTGGCTTGAGCCCAACACAGTCACCACTCTGGCAATGTCGATCCGTGTGCCTAATAGTTTGGCGTTCTCGCATTCTGCACCTATTCATCAACTCGACGTCAAGAATGGCTTCTTGCATGGGATATTGATAGAGACCATGTATTGCGCCTAGCCATATGGGTTTATTCCATCACAACTCGATTATGTCTACCGCCTGAACCATTCTCTTTATGGACTCAAACAAACCCCACGAGTTTGGTACAGTCACTTTGCTTCTCACATCATCTCTCTTGGATTTGTTGAAGCCAAGTTTGACACCTTACAATTCATCTATCACCATGGCACTAATATGACCTTTTTTCTCCTCTACATCGATGACATTGTTGTCACGACCTCCTCCAAGCAACTCCTCCAACAGATTATCCTAGCTCTTAGGCAGGAGTTCTCTATAATAGATATGGGGCCACTTTATCACTTCTTAGCATCATTGTTGATCGTTGAGACAACGGTTTGTTTCTCTTACAATGACAATATATGTTGGACATTCTAGACCGTGTCGGTATGCGTGACTGCAAACCCTACAACACCTTAATGGACACTTGATCCAAACTGTCCAAAAATAGAGACTCGATACCTGATCCCACTTATTACAGGAGTATTGCAGGTGTGCTCTAGTATCTCACTTTTACCCGACGTGATATTGCATATGCCGTTCAACAGATCTGTCTACATATGCACGAGCCTCGAGATCCCCATCTTACTGCTATGAAGTAGATATTGCAGTATCTACAAGGTACACTAGATCTCGATTTTCATCTTCTCAGGGACAATCTTGTCTATTGGTCTTTCAAGCGCCAGTCAACAGTGTCCCGCTCCAGCGTTGAAGCCGAGTACCGAGACATGGCCAATGGTGTTGCTGAAGCTTGCTGGTTACGTCAGCTTCTCTGGGATCTTTATTGGCTAGTTCATTGTACCACTATCGTATACTATGACAACATCAATGCCGTCTATCTTTTCACCAACCCCGTCTAGCATCAACGAATCAAACATGTGATGATTGACTTACATTTTGTTCGTGTTCATCGAGTTTAGAGCCAGTCTAAATGTTCATCATGCTCTTAGTTCCGACTACACAGACGTATTAGACTTGTGATTCCAGGGCGCACAAGCTATATTAGATTTTGCCCGTGCGGCCTTATCAGCCAGCTTGGCCCACT
This sequence comes from Oryza coarctata, assembly GCA_030770085.1. NCBI lineage: Eukaryota > Viridiplantae > Streptophyta > Magnoliopsida > Poales > Poaceae > Oryza > Oryza coarctata. Next base: position 17,988,453 of record CM061471.1, read on the forward strand.
CGGCCTAATATATATATTCTCTGTTCATGTGAAAACCCTAATCCTGGTTCGGTCTCTCACGTTCACAGCCTCGAACTCTGCCGCCGCTCGGGATTGGCTTGAGCCCAACACAGTCACCGCTCTGGCGATGTAGATCCGTGTGCCCAACCATCTTCCCGATGTCAATTTGATCAGGCGGCGGGGAGCACGTGCGGAGAGAGGGAGGACGACGCAAATTTTTGATGTCCAACGAAAACAGCCCAAACATTTCTCACGCCGCACTCAACAAAGAGAAGAGATCCAAACTTGAGGCCCAAGCTGGTGGCCCTATAAATTGGGGCAATCTTTCTGCTTAGCTGACAAAAGGTTTGCCTCCTCTGCTTCTTCCGAGCCAAGCCACGCTGTTCCCCTCCCCCTGCTTCAAGAAACAAGTTCAGACATGTCGCACGACTGACGACGGAGCCTCCTCGTCCTCGTCGCGTTCCACCTCCTCCGCCGGCCAAGCCCCACCCACCTCCGCCTCTCCAATGGACGCGTCGGCGCCCGCGCGCGACCTCATGGCCGACGCTCTCCGCCTCATCCATAAGCACCTCACGTGCCTCGTCGACCGCCGCAGCATGGCCCGCGTCTGCCACTCCTGGCGCGTCGCCGTCAAGCCGCAGCAGCCTACGCCGGAGGAGATCCCCCTCCCGTATATCCTCCTCCCGGGAGATGGAGGGCCTTCCTTCTCATGCGCTCTCCACGGCTGCGCCACCCACAGCTTCCACATGCCGCACTTCGCGCGCGCCGCCCGTTACTTCGGCGCTTACCCTGGCAGCTGGCTCTTCCTCGCCTTAGGCCAGACCGACAGAAACGCGATCCTCAGCCACCGCAATGGCAACCACTTTTTACTCCCCAACATCGTCCACGTGGACGATCGGCCGGAGGTGGACATGGGGATGGTCATGTTCGCCGCGACCCACCCTTCGCCACCGGAGCAGGAACACTGCAACGGCGCCGCCATCCTCTCCCACTTCCCCGATGTCATCGCCCCAAGCATTTATGCATTCTGGAGTATGGGGTGTTTGCCTGAGACGGTGGCGTATGGTGATGACGCCGGCTGCACAGGGTCGACGTCAGGTCTGGAGGATGTCATACACCACGATAATTCCTTCTATTTCCTCACCGGAGAAGAAAGCCTCCTCGTGTTTCTAGTATCGGAGTTCAGCGAAGTCGACCACGGCGAGCCCGAGCCGGACATAGCACCTGTCGAGATTTGCCGCTTCCCTCATTGTGGGTTCGGCCGTTACGGCGAGAACGACGTCGTTGCCCGCTACCTGGTGAGAGTCCCGCAGACATCTCATGGTGGCCAGGATCACTGCTGGTCCTCTCCCCTCGCCGTCGACGACGTCGGCTTTCAGGGTGTTCGAGATGGTGAAACGATCGACGGTGCTCACCAACAACGATGAAACCGAGTATGGCTGGTTGGAGCTGGACTCGCTGGATGGCCGGATGCTGTTCGTCGCCCGAGGCTGCTCCAGATCCTACGAGGTGGTCAGATATCCGGGGTTCAAGAAGGGCGTCTACTTCCTGGATGACGGGAGACTCGACGAGGTGGAAATGTTCAGAAATGAAGATTTGGGGCAGTACCCCTGCAGAGACAACGGTAAGTGGCTGCCGGCGGCGGAGGCGGATCCCCGCGTGGACAAATTCTTGCCGGAGCAAGGCCCGTCGAACTACTCACCGCCGGCTTGGCTTTACCCCTGAGAGTTCCCAAGTTAGTTCGTTCTTTGTGGTACAGGTATGCTTGCTGTTGATTTGTCTTAGATGTGCTTAGCTTACAGCTGCTTTACTCTTGTTCGTCTCCTCTTGCTGCGACGGATGGCCGATATAGTCTTGCTGATCAATCAGTAGTTGTTGTTTCAGTCGAGATCTGATGTGATAGTTGTCGATCAGCTAGTTGTCAGTATAATTCTCCTTCTGTAGCACAAAACGCTTACCGAGTCAGACTTACATGAATGCAATGCATGTGATCTCTGGTCTGATGATTTGCATGAATGCAGCAATGATTTGGCTTTGATTGCGTCTATGCATCATTGTTTATGCAGTTAATAACAATGCAATGCCAAAATGTCTTCAATTAGCCACGCTTAGTTTTTATTAAATTATATCTAATATATAACTATAAATATATCTAGTATTATTATTAGTTAATTTTGTCTCCCATGATTTTTTACTCTTTAGGAGAGATTTTTCACGTTAAAATTTGTATTGTGTTTTGCTATATTTTTTTCTAACAAAGTGGTATCAGAGCATCAGATAGATGTATGGTCGTGTCACCATTAGGTTTGTAGTTACCGGGGTCTCGTCGACGATATGTAAGATTGTTTTTGCTACCTAAGGTCCAGGAGAAAAGCAGCGGCTAGCATCCACGCCAAAGCCATCCTCCATCCTCTGCTACCAACATGCACGATTCCTAGGGAAAAAGTTGAGAAGTTTGTTGTCCTGCTGTCGCTGAGAAGGAGAGCCAACCTGCTGCCCACGCACTGGTCAATTTTCTAGTAGAAATTGCTAAGCATATCTAAGTCAATGTACTATAAAATTTTTTCAGTATCACTTATGTTGGAATTCAATTTTACATTATTTTTTTCTACGTCCACACAAGCGCATCAGAAAGCTTTCCTTCTCTTTTTTGAACTTATTATATTTTTTTTGGTAATTTATTCCTCGTCTACTAAATTTGACATTAAAAAGTTTAATGACAAGATTAGTTACAGCATATGGCAGGTTGAAATGAAACTTGTTTTTACATAAGTTGGTATTCGTAAGATATTGGGTGCTAAACCAATGGACATCATAAATGATAAATGAAAGGAATTTGATCAAAAAGCGTTATCCATCATATATAACTTAGTTTGTCTATTACAGATGTTTTATATGAAGTTATTAATGATACATCTGTGTCTTTATTATAGAAAAAAGAGATATTATCTATGAAGAAAAGTCTCACAAACAAATTACGCTTCAAGAAATATCTGTACACAATTCGTATGGCAGAAGATATTTCTATCCAATCTTATCTTAATAAATTTAATTCACTTGTTATTGATCTTGAAAAGTTATATGTGACAATTGATGATGAGGATACGACTATTTTATAATTTGTCTCTTTTCCTACTACCTCTAAACACTTTTAAGAAATTATGCTTTATGACAATCATGATTTTCTTAGTTTTAAGGATGTTAATTTGATATTGATTTTTGTTCTACTAAGGATTTAATAGTTAGAGAAAGATCAAACAAAAAAAATGATTTTTCTACATCAAAGACTATATCTAAATCAAGATATAGTAAATCCAAATTATTTTACTGTTATTATAAGAAAACAAATTATGATATTTTCGATTGCTTTAAATTGAAAAGAAAGAAAGAAAGGAGAAAATAAAAAGAAAAATCTACTGAGACTAGTTTTGTTGCTAGTGATTATGATAGAGGATCAAATTGTTTGGATTATTGACTCGGCTTGCATCTTTCATATATATCAATATAAATAGTGTTTTTTCTACTTACAATTATATTAATATTGGTGAAGTTATTATTTGTGACAGGTATTCACTGTATTGATTATGTTTAAATCAAGACACATGGTGGTATTGTTAAAACTCTTTCAAATATTCATGTTCATAGAATGAAAATAAATCTTATTTCTTTAGGCATTTTAATCCTTAAGATATAAATATGTTGATGATAATGATATTCTTAAGATTTCAAAAGGTATCCTTATTATTTTAAAGGGTAATAGAATTATCAGTCTTTATTTGCTGCAAGGATTTATAGTTGTAGGTGTTGCAGCTGTTTCTACTATTCCATCGGATCCTCACATTAGCAAGCTTTGGTATATACGCTTAGGTCATATGAGTGAAAATGGTATGCATCTTCTTCACAAGAAATGTCATTTAAACAATATTGACAAACTTAATTTTTGTGAACATTATAATTTTTTTAAATAAAAGAGGGTCGATTTTACTACTAACTGAAGGAATTCTTGATTATATTCATTTTGATCTTTGGGAAAATTCTAAGTTTTGTTCTATTGATGCATATGAATACTTCAGAACATTCATAGATGATTTTTCTCATAATGTTTGGGTTTATTTTTTAAAATATAAAGATGATGTTCTTTCAGTGTTTCAGAAGTAGAAAATTTTGGTGAAAAACCAAATTGGCAAAAAACTAAAGAAGCTTATAACTAATAATATATTCAAATATTGTAGTCATGAGTTTGATAATTTCTATTCTAATCATGGTATTACAAGACATTCGACTGTTTTAGGAACTTCTCAATAAAACAGTGTGGCAAAACATATGAATCGCACTCTTCTAAAAAGAGCTCGTTTCATGCTTTCAAATGCAAACCTATGGAATAAGTGTGCTTTATAGGCTAAAATTGTTTTAACAGCTTGTTATTTAATCGATCGTTCTCTAAATTTTGCTATTGATTTTCATATTCCAAAATAAGTTTGGTTTGGTAAACCAGTTAATTATTAGAGGCTAGAGTAAGAAAAATATATATTTGTTGGTTACAGTTTTGGTGTCAAAGGATATCGTTTGTCCTGATGCTCACAAATTGATCATTAGTCATAATATCAGTTTGCATGAAGATATTTTTATGTACTCGGGTAGTATTAATTTACCCACAATTGAATCTAAAACTAATGAATCTATTATAAGAGATGTAGAGTTTAAGATAATTTCATCTACTATTGATTTGTATTCTTTAGTTACTTGTACGACATAATAAGTTACTACTAGTATACAATAAGTTTTTAGTTCAAGATATAACTAGAAGAAATATTCAGCTACGTGTTAGATATTAATAATACGGTTTGTTATGCTCTTATTGCTACATAAGATGTTAGTGATACTATTCGATCTTCTTATTCTTAAGTTACCTCATATGAAAATTCTTCTAAGTGATTGACTATAGAACTGAGAGTTTTCATAAAAATCATACATAGGATTTGGTAGCGCTTCCAATAAGAAAAATGCTATTAAAGTGTAAATGAATTTATAAGAAGAAGTAATGTATTCCTTGATTTGAATCTATAAGATTGAAAGACTTTTTAGTGCTAAAAGGTTATGACCAAAGGGAATGTATTGATTTCAATGATGTTTTTTCTCCTGTTGTACTTTATTTTTCTATTCGGGTGATATTTTGCTTTTGTTGCTTTATTTAACTTGAAATTAGAGCAACTCAATGTTAACACTGTTTTGAGTTAGAAAATAAGATTTTTTTTGACACAACCTAAAGATTTTGTTGCTCTTGCAAAAAAGCATTAAGTTTGCCATCTAAAGAAATATCTTTTATGGTTTGAAATAAACTGTAGCTAGTGGTATGAAAGGTTTGATTTTTTTATGATTGTACAATAATATTCATACAGCAATTATGACGTTTGTGTTTATTTTAAACTTTTTGTCTATTTGTTGCTTTATGTCGATGATATGATCATTGCTATGTTTGAAGGCTCAAATTAATCATAAATTTGAGAAGAAAGATCTTATTACTGTAAAAAAAATTCTTGGCATACAAATTCAACATGATCGCAAGGTGCTAGCAAACTATTTTTATCTAAAAAATAGTTATATTGAGAAGTTATTTGATAAATTTAATCTTGGTAATTACAAACATGTTTCTACACCTTTTAGTTCGTACTTTTAAATTTTCTTTAAATTGATGTCCTATTAATGAAGATGACAAAGATTATATATCACGTGTGCCTTACGCCAGTACCGTTGATAATCTCATGTATGTTATGATTTGTACTCAACTAAATTTAGCTCATGCAGCTAGTATAGTTAGTAGATTTATGTATAACCTTGACAAAAAATATTGAATATGGATTCTTTGTTATTTCAAAGTTACATTTAATTTTGCCTTGATGATTAATAAAAATAAAATGAAAATAAATAATGTTGTTGAGTTTATTAATTCTAATTCTTGTGGTTCAGCAGTTGGAATGCTTCATTTCAGTCCATTAATACTCTTTCTACTACTAAAGCATAATATATTTCTGCTACTGTGTCAAAAAAGTTATTTGGTTGCGATGTCTTATTTTTAAACTTGGTATTCAATAAGATATTAATATTATTTATTGTGATAGCTAAAATGATATTTATTTAACCAAGAATAATATGTTTTATGCCAAGACCAAGCACATTAATATATTACTCAAGAATAAATTATTATGGGATAGATACATACTAAAGATAATCATATATATTTACAAGTTTTAGTCCTTAGCCGAAGCAATATTTATAGGGGTTTTAAGTCTAAGTGATTTTATTAGATTATGACTCAAATATTAGTCATATTCTAGTGATAGTTTTAATCTAATATATACCTATAAATATAGATCATCTTTATACCTATAACCTATAACCTATAACCTAGTACCATTATACATTATTAGTCTTACATGGTTTTTTTTTCAGAGGTTATCTATATTAAAATTCGTGCCTACTTTTGTCTTTTTTTTTCCTAACAGTTTTGCTGATAGAAGAATGCTTTGCCTGAAATGGATTTGCAATGAAGCTGAATTGATTCTCTGAAGCATGATTTCAGTAAACTGTTCAATATGGGACAAATGGGGTAAGGTAGTGACTCTCTTCTGAAGATCTTAGCATAATTCACAAATTGCTGCTGCATATTTCATAGAGTAATTTTACTTCATTGCTACCTTTCTTCACTTGTTCATAATTTAGCTTCTCAAGCTTCCCAAATTATTTAGACTGAGATATCACATATCAGTTTCAGGCTTTCAGCTACATGTGAAGGATGCAGATCGCTTTTGTTATCTTTCATCATGTAATGTGAAAATGTGCTTAGTTAGCCGTTACTAGTTTTCCTGATAGAAACATGCTTTGCATGACATGGAATTGCAATGAAGATAGGTAATTAGAGAGGGTGAATGATTGCATAAGTTAAAAAAATAAAATTTAATAAATCTCTCTAATCATAAAACCTCAAAATATGTCTTTAGAATATAGATATAACACCATTTTGTCATTGTAGTAATAGATCCGTAACTTCAATATAAAGTAGACAAATTTTACAAACAAACCCAATGACAATTATATCAATCAGACTTCTAAATCTCGAGATATTAATGAAATAAAATTACTAGATATAAGGTTAATGGAAATTACTTAAACCCAAATTAATTAATAATATGACATCCAAAAATAATTAATGAACCAGAATATTAAGAAAACGCTAGCTAGCTTTTAGATCAAAGAAACCAACCCAAATCTCAGAGAAAAATAAATAACCTACAATCAATCGCTAGGCATGCACATAAGTCACCGAGAAAGAGAGATTAATTACCGTATTAATTTTCGATAAATGTACTTACAAGATTCTTATTCAAATCACCCAAAATATTTCTCTATGAAATCTCCAAAACCCTATATTACAACTCTAATTTATTATCTTAATTCATTCATCTCTCAAAATCTCACGATCATCTTTCTAAAACTCTCTTCAAATATACTCAAATATCCTACCGAGGTGTAAGTATAACCGTAACACTTTACCCCTTTTATTGCCCCCAAATGATTGAAGACCCCATGGGAATTATCTTAAAGCCATTGAGATTTCATAACCATTACTCAGTCTATCCTCAGCCATTGGATTTAAAATCAATGCCTATGAATAAGCAATGTCACCGAACAAACAAAGGCCATAGAGATCAACGCACTACTGCAGAGAATCCTGCTCGCACCCAGCTGATCACGACGGCGACGCAAATCATGCGGCGACATGCATCCAGAGACCGATCCAATGTGAGTGCTCCCGTGCTTGCCCTCACGCCTACACCCTGCTAGGCCGCCTCCATGCCATGGGTATGATCACGCTCGCCAGCCCGTCGTGCTATCGCCAACCCATGTCACTGGCCTACTCATTGCGCCGTCGTCAGCCCATACCACCGGCCTGCTCACTGTATCAGCTTATTACTACATTGATCTGTAATAATAAAAAAAATCTTTTAGGCATAGTTTCACATAATCTAATTCAGTATATATAAAGCTCGCTATATTTTACTATAATAATTTTAATATAAAATAATTATACAATAGATTAATTTTATCAATTTTAATATAGACCAAATTTATTAATTTTAATATAGAACAAATTTTCAACATTTCACATTATGCATCATATAGAATGTTGAGTACAATTTAATAGCAGAGGGCTTATTGGTCGACAAAATCATGTAGAGAGAACATGCTTTTGTTAATCTGTTCACTGGTACTGATAAACAGGACAATCTGTACAAATTAAGGACTGAATAGAGGATATTCTTCTCTACAAACGGGGCAGAATGAGTGGTAGATTTGTGAGAATCACGTAGAGGATGTTATCTCTGCATATTCATTTTTCTGAATTTGTAGCATCATCTGTCTAATAGTTAGGCAATTGTTCATTGGTTCATGGTTGGCCGCTTGATTACTAGTGTTAGCACGGTTAGAATTGGGCTGTTAAAGCATCTGGACCGGTTAAGCCTACGAGATCACAAGACTCATGAGTGATGAATTGGATTGCATTAGTGTATAATGTGCTTAATTAGCAGTAATAATAGTGGTCTGGGTTGTATATATATAGAACTGAACCTTTTTATACACTCGGGGTTTTACTCACTATACATATTTTCACATGTTATCAGAACGAGTCTAGACATTTTCGGAGTACTAGCTTCTCCCTCCGGCGAGCCGACCTTTTTCTCCTCGTCGTCGACGTCTTCTTCCATCACTGACCCTCTTCCCGGTACTTTCCTCCCGGCACTCTCCTCGCTCTCTCGTCTCCGTTTCTTCTTCTCCCTATCTCTCCCACAGTCACCTTCTTTTCTCCGTTCCACCTCGGCGCGACAAGGCGACGATCTCCATCCGCCTCCTTGTCACGCCTCACACCCGTCTCTGTTCTTCTTCTTGCTTCGTGCATCTCTCCTTCTCTGACGCCGGCGCACCTCCGCGCTCGTCGTCTCTATCGGCTGAACTTGTCCGCCCTCCCATCGGCTGGACTTGTCCATCCCTCCATTGGCTGGAACCCTCCCTCAGTTCTCGCTTTTTTTCTAACACGCTCAACGGCTCTCGGACGCGAACTTTCTCCCCTCATGTCCGAGCCAATCAAACGTGTCCACGGACACGAATCCCTACCTCCCGGACGCGAACATTCTCTTTGCGCCCGGCCACTCTCTGCCTTTTTTACGTCCGCCCTACTCCTTGGCCTCCATGAGTCTACGGACGTGAATCTTCTCTTCACAGACGTGAATCTTCGTACGTCCATGACCTAACTACTCTCTGACCTACCCACTTTGCCACCACATTTTCCTCACCTACTTCGCTGCCTACTTCCCATCGGCCAACCACTCCTCATCGGCTGGCCGGCCCACTCCTCATCGGCTTCTTCTCCTTCCCATCGGCTTCTTTCTCCCATTGGCTATTTGTCCCCGTTCTCCTCCCGTCATGGACACCGAGTCTTCCCCCAGCTCCGGCACTCTCCCAGTCATCGAGTCTGCTCCGGCCCTCAGTGCCTCAGACCACACTTCGGGCACCACCTCGCCGACCTTCTCCCCTCCCTACACTGCTGTGAACATGAAATCTCACGTTCATATCTCTCTTGACCTTAACGCTAACTATTCCAAGTGGGTTTTCTTCTTCAAATCCCTCTGTAGAAAATTCGGCATCCGGTCCCATATCGATGGCTCCGCTCCACCTAGCCCCAATGATCCTCAGTGGGATATCGCCGTGTGCTACGTGCACAGCTGGCTGCTCAGCTCGGTCGATGACTCTGTTCTTGATCTCACCATGGACGATACCGACCCCACCGCCCGAGATCTCTGGGTGGCCATCGAGCGGATCTTCCTCGCCAACAAGCAGCCTCGCGTCATCTTCCTCTATCTCCTCGTACTGTCAGCGCCTCAAGGTCAAGGCTGCTGCTCTTCGGGACATCGGCCACCCTGTGGCCGACTCTCAACTCGTCCTCGCCCTTCTGCGAGGCCTCAACTCCCACTTCTCAAACACCACCGATGACATCGCCAACGCCACACCTCTTCCATCGTTCACCCAGGCCCATGACATGTTAGTTCTTAAAGAACTCCGTCTGGCAACGATGAGAAAATAGTGGCCCACACCGCTCTCCTTGCCGCAGCCAATAATGGCTGCCGAGCATCCTGCGCTGCCACTTCCTCCCGTGGCTCTGGTGGCCATGGCTCCAGCCATGGCTACATAGCCCGCACCGAGAAAGGTAAGGGCAAAGGCAAAGGCAGGAACTAGCAGAATCTGATGCAATCACGACCTGCGTCGGTCCCTGCCCAACCTGCCGGTCCCACGGGTTCACGGCTCTGCTACAACCCCTGGGCACCCCATCCCCAGCCACGCAGCCCCATCAGCTGGCAACCCGGGGTTCTCGGCGCCCATCCCCAGGCTCACCTTGCATCGGCTCCCATTCTGCCGCCTCAGCCGATGCTACCGACCCTACCCACCCAGTCGGTCCCCTCTTGGAACCAGGCTGGCCTCGTCGCTGCCCTCAACTAGATGACGCTCCAACCACAGCACCCTTGGGAGCTGGACTCTGGAGCGTCCTCACACATGGCATTATCGGCCGGTATACTTCGTTCTTATCACCCCTCTTCCTCCCCCTTTGTCACCATCGGTAATGGCCACTCTCTTCCTGTCCAATGCCGAGGTGACTCCTCTCTGTCTACATCCACCACTAACCTCCCCCTTCGCAATGTTCTTATCGTACCTTCTCTTATTCACAATCTTATATCTGTTTGCTAATTCACAAGAAACAACAACTGCTCCGTCAAATTTGACGCGTCTGGTTTCTTTGTGAAGGATATCCCAACCCGGCGACAGATCCTTCGTTGCAATAGTGGCGGAGACCTCTACACCATTCCCGCTGCACCATCTACTCGACACGCCAGTGTCACCCTCTCCACCAACCTTTGGCATCTTCGCCTCGGCCACCCCGGCCCCAACGCTGTCGCTACCCTCCGTCGCAGCGCCTCCATCCGATATACCCACAGCAGCTCCACAGTTTGCCACTCGTGTCAACTTGGGAAACATGTGCGTCTGCCTTTTTCTAGTTCTCTCTTGTATCTCGTATCTATTTGAACTTATACATTATGATGTATGGACATCTCCAATTAAAAGTGTCTCCGGTAATCAGTATTACCTTGCTATACTTGATGATTACACATACTATTGCTGGACCTTTCCACTCATCAGCAAATCCGAGGTCGCCTCTCACCTCACTCACTTCATCACATACGTGTCCACTCAGTTCAACCTCCCCATCAAGACTCTACAAGCTGATAACGGTACGAAATTCGTTAACCGTACTGTTACAACCTTCATCACCTCGCAGGGCATTCATCTACGGCTCTCCCGCCTCTACACCTCTCCTCAGAACGGCAAAGCCGAGCGCCTCCTTCGCACCCTCAACAACATCAGTCGCACTATGCTACTTCACGCCCACTTACCTGCCATTTATTGGGCAGAAGCTCTGGCTACTGCGACGTATCTTCTCAATCGGTGCCCATGCTTCTCCGTTCAAAACAACGTTCCCTATGCCCTTCTCTACAACACAGCGCCCGACTACTCCCATCTTTGCGTTTTTGGGTGCCTCTGCTACACAAACCTCACCGCCACAGCTTCCCACAAACTCGCTCACCACTCTACCGCCTGTATTCTCCTCAGCTATCCCTCCTCTCACAAGGGATACCGATGTCTCGACCTTTCCACCCGACGGGTCATCATCTCTCGTCATGTCATTTTTGACGAGACATGCTTTTTCTTCGGTCTACTTCATCCGAGATCCTCCTCTAGTGATCTCGACTTTCTCCTCACCAACACCATGCCGACCAGGTCTCCTCCACTGTCTCCTCCATTGGCCCCCTCATCGGCCGCTACTGAGGACTTACCTTTCACCTATCCTAACCATCTGACCCCCATCGGCCCCACCTTTCTCATCGGCTTCAGCCGATACTGTTCCTTTTCCATCGAACACCCCACTTCCATCGGCTCCTCAACTTCTATCGACTCCCCGCACCCCATCGGCTGATCCATCTCTATCGGACCGATCGGACCACTCGGCCCACCCGACTCCATCAGCTCAGGCCGATCTAGTTACCTCTTTTCCTCTCACCTATAGTCGTCGATCCGGAGCCAATGACGTCCCCATCCAACCAGTTCTTCCCATTACTCCCGCACCCCTATCGGCTCCAGTTTCCTCCACCTCTCATATGGTCACCTGCTCCCAGACCGGGTCTCTCCACCCCAACAAGCGCTACGGGCTCTCTGCCATCCACAGCTCTATCTCGCCCATCCCGGTGACATCTCGTTCCACCCTGTTCGACCCTCAGTGGCGCGTGGCTATGGACGATGAATACAAGGTCCTAATGGACAACGAGACTTGACGCCTCGTCCCCCGTCCTCCCGGCACCAACATTGTGACCGGTAAGTGGATTTTTAAACACAAATTCCACGCCGATGGCTCCCTTGCCCATCACAAGGCTTGCTGGGTAGTCTGGGGTTTCTCCTAACGACTTGGTGTCGATTACGACGAGACCTTCAGTCCCGTCGTCAAACCCGCCACCATCCGGGTCGTCCTCACTTTGGCTGCCTCTCATTCCTGGCCGTTCCATCAGCTTGACGTGAAGAACGCCTTTCTTCACGGCCATCTGATGGAAACGGTCTACTACCAGTAGCCCCCAGGCTTCATTGACCCTTCTCATCCCGATGACGTCTGCCTTCTTCAACGTTCTCTCTATGGCCTCAAACAAGCCCCTCGTGCCTGGTACCAGCACTTTGTTGCCTATCTTCGGCACATCGGCTTCGTGGCCTCTGCGTCCGATAGTTCCCTGTTCACCTTTCATATCGCCTTCACTACTGCCTATTTAATTCTATATGTCGACGACATTATCCTTACAGCGTCTTCGACATCTCTCCTAGACCAGATCATGGCCCGACTCCACTCTGAGTTCATCATGACCGATCTTGGTCCTCTCCACCATTTCCTTGATATCTCCGTCACCCGTTCCTTTCACGGGCTCTTTCTTTCCCAGCTCTAGTACGCCATCGACCTCCTCCAGTGTGCGGGCATGACCAATTGTCACCCCACGGCCACCCCAGTCAATACTTGAGCCAAACTCTCCGCTATCGATAGCGCACTAGTTGCCGATCCCTCTCACTATCGGAGTCTTGCCGGGGCTCTCCAATACCTCACCCTCACCCGGCCCGACCTCACGTACGCTGTCCAACAAGTGTGCCTCTTTATGCACGCTCCGCGCGAACCTCACCTCGCACTGCTCAAGCGAATCCTACGCTACGTGAAGAGCACCCTCTCCAGCGGGCTGCATCTTAGCTCCAACCCCATCGATTCCCTCACCGCGTACTCCGACGCGGACTGGGCAGGCTGCCCCGACTCCCGACTCTCGACGCTCTATGTTTGGCTACTGCGTTTTTCTCGGTGACACTCTCATATCCTTGTCCTCAAAATGCCAGACTACAATGGCCCGGTCTAGCGCCGAAGCCGAGTACCGCACCGTTGTCCACGCCGTCGCCGAGTGCTACTGGCTTCGCCAGCTTCTCCAGGAGCTCCATGCACCCCTCTCCACCGCGACCGTCGTCTACTGCGACAATGCCAGTGCCGTCAACATGACCGCCAACCCGATTCATCATCGACGTACCAAGCACATTGAGATCGATATCTATTTTATCCGTAATAAGATCACATTAGGATAGGTTTGGGTGCTCCATGTACCATCGGCACATCAGTTTGCCGATATAATGACCAAAGGCCTGTCTACGTCTTTGTTTACCAGTTTTCGGTCCAGTCTCTACGTCCGTTTCCCTCCCGCTGTGACTGCGGGGTGTTAGATAGACCACTGGACTGGGTTGTACATATATAGACTCGACCTCTCTTATATACACTCGGAAGTTTTAATCACTTTACATATTTGTATCTGCATCAAATGGATTTAGAATGATGGTGAATTGCTTATTCAGCCTGCTTTCAGTTGCTCGTTGACTGTCCAAGGTGGGGCTGGGGTTAGCTACAGCATTTATTCTGACGATCTAAGCAGAATTCTTAGTTGCTGCTACGTAGTATTTCATGATTGCATTTCTAGTATTCTTTGCTTTTTCGTAATTTGGCATGTCAAGCTCTCGGTTTATTCGTACTGAGATGAGATAACATTGCACATCATTTTTAGGTTTTCAGCTAGCTGGGAAAGATACATATCGTTTATCTTTTCTTTCTTCATACTAGTTATTGTCTGATCGGTTGAATGGTGACAAAAGGTTAAAATCATACAGTAAATAATTAGTCTTGTGTTGCTTGTTCTTCTGTAGGACTACTATTGATGCCACTTAATTTATTTTTCCACGATTTTTCCCTATTATGTGCATGATATAGAATATTGAGTATATTTCAGTAGCAGATGAACCGGCTAAACGGTCACGATAAGGTTATTAATCTGAAGTGCTCAGCAATTTTCAGTAGCACAGCCTTTTGACAGGTACCATGTTAACTGTTCACTAGTAATCAGAGGGTTTTCTGCTCTACAGAAAGGGGGAAATGAGAGTAAATGTTGAGACATGGAGAGGATGTTTATCTGCAATCTGCATTCCCCATACATTTTCCTGAACTTGTAGCATTACTGTCTAATGGTACGAAAATGTTATTAGATGGTTGGTTGCTTAATTACGAGTGTTAGCGCGATTAGAATTAGGCTGTTAAGGTCACAATTCTAGCAATTGCAGAACAGGGTAATTGGACTGGAAAGTGAAGCCTTTACTGTATTTTCGGCCGACAGTTCTCTGCCTAAATTGGGAATTGAAAAAAAAAGGTTCAGGCCCGTTTCTTCAATTGGGTCCTATAGGCCCATTTAGATCAGTCCTCCTAAACTAGGCCGAATGTGAAACGAAATTGCCGACGCCAAGTTCTAGTCTGAAACTTCTAGATTTTGAGCTGGTTTCTAAATTCTAACACTACCATTGTAACGAGAAGAAGTGCGTGCAGCAGCATTTTGGTAGCTTGTTGGGTGACTTGGGGACGATATCGCCACCAACACTTTTTTAGTACATCTGAACGACAGTGCAGGAAACATTGCACTAGCATACTACCGCAGGCTGCAACAATTCAGCAAACGAAAGCGATTAACCGGTAAGCACTCAAGTGGATCTCAAAACCCGAGGGAACTCCACATGAAATTCCCCGGAAGAGCCACGAAAATTTTCCCGCCTTCCAAACAGAGCCTCGACGATCCGTGACCGTGAGCAGCAAGCCAGCCAGTGCCCAACACTGTGGTGATACTGCCGCCGTATTTGCTCCACTAGCGCACGTACCACCGTAACGCGTGGTGGTGGTTGCGTGCTCTCAAGTCGCAAGAGCAAGACGCAACCGTCAGTCCAAAAGCTAATAAAGCCAACATGAAGGTGACCGTGTCAGGCCAGTGGACGCATGCCATGGTGGTTGAGCGGCTTTCGGTGAGGGAAGAGGAGGAGCCTCATGATGATCAACCTGCTTGCACATATCATCCTCAGCTCATATGCAGCTGAGGTGGTGCGAGTGCTTGGCCGGCGAGGCGGCAACGTCTTTCCGTAATCTGGAAAGGAACGGGGCACCAAACGTTTTTTTCATAGTTCAGAGATACTGGTCTCGCTGGTTCAGACTTGACTTGTACAGAAGCAGGAGGTCGGTCTCTTCATGTGGAGAACAGACAGAGTTTGACGTTCAGGTTCAGAATTTTCAGACATGCAAGTTCAGGTTTCAGGTTTTAGAAATGTAGTGATTAAATGATTTCCATGTTTTGGGCATACGCATGGAGCTCGCATGAATTTTACAATAGATTGATTAATTAGTACTCGTAGTAATTGGGGAAACTTCGCCTCGCAACAATGGTAGGCTGGTAGCTAGAACAAGAAATAGGGGAAAAGATAGACGGAAGAATTGCCTGCTTTAATCCCGTTTCTTCTTGGAAATATTTACACTTCCATCCCTCTTTACAAGGTGCATGCGTGGTTTGCTGAAAAAAAAGACCCAAAACCATACTGACCAAGAGGGATTTCTTCAGTGCACAGGGACACCCAATTTGAGGTTCATATCAGGATCAGAGAGAAAGAGGCAGCCAAGAGCAACTCTTCTGCTCTCAGGCCCAAACAGTGTTGGAAATTGAAGGGAAAAAAGAAAAGGAAACAAATAGAAACAAGCTAATTATTAGGAGGACCAGCTCCTGAGGAGGGAGGGCTTGCCGAACATCTGGTCCAGCGCCAGCACGACGGCCATGGCCACCGACACCTCCATCCCCGGCCGCACCACCAGCCGGAACACGTCCGTGCCCACCGCCGCCTTCGGCTGCACCTCTGCCACCACGGCGCGCCGCTGCTCGTCGTACACCGTGCAGAGACGACGCAGGTACGAGCCTTCGACCTCGTAGCCGCCGCCGCCCGCGCCCGCGGCGACGCCGCAGGGCGCGAAGTGCGCCATGGTCTTGCCTCCGCCGCCGCGGACGTACTGCGGCGTCCGCTTCACGGTGTAGAGCGGCGGAAGGCGCGTCTCCTCCCCGGGGTGGACCAGCCACTGGTCGGCTCCGAGCCCGAGGCTGATCGCCTTCTTGCGGCGGACGGTGAGCACGGGGACGCCCGCGGCGTCCATGAGCACCACCTCCGCGCGCGAGTCCGCCGCGTAGCTGTCCACGCGGTACACCAGGTCGCCACTCGCGTCGAACACCGTGAACCCCCTGCAGTTGAACAGCAGCGACTTCCTCCACACCGTCAGCACCACCGCCTCCCCACCATCACCGGCCGCCGTCGCCGGCACCATCGGCGGCTGGAGCGATGGCACGGCCAAGTTGGGGTGCACCTTCGCCATGGCTCGATCGACTAGATCGCTAAATCGATCAAGAATTCAAGAAATGCAAAGAGCGAGAGGTGGTTAGTTGGTGGCGATGATGGATTAGGTCACGATTCGAGAAGAATGGTGGAGGTGAGAATTATATATACACGGGTGATGGACAAGAATGCCCCTGGGATAATTAGGTTATATGTGGCTGATGGCTGTCACGTATTGATGGGACAAGGGATACCATCAACTTATAATGACCTTCCACTTTTTTGCAAAGGAAGATTAGCGCTATCTTAGATTTTAAAACAGGATTAGAACTAGTACTAGTTCTATTTTGAAGCTTTGGACAAATTAAAGGACTCCAGATGGAAGCTTAATTAAACAAGTAGATTAGAGCAAGGTTTCACAATCTTGAAATGAAAATTTTCGAAATTCCAGGAAAACTAGTAAAAAATTTTGAAATTTTTGGAATTTAGCAAAAATTGTTTAAATTCAGCAAAAACTGGTTTGAATTCTAAATTTTCTGTTCAAAACTTTATTTCCGTATCACAAAATGTAAAATCTTAGTCGTCCTTTCAAGAATAAAAGGATAAAAATTTAAAGTCAAATACTACGTTGGCCCAGATCATCTGGGATGAGGCCAGACCCTTATCTATAACAAGTTAGACCATTGTCACAGATAAATGGCCCTAATAACTCTGAGCCATCTGTAATGGGTGAAGAGTCGTTGGAGTTAAAAGTTAGCTGTGATAGGCCACAATTAAAACCCATCATAGGTAACAATCTTCTGTATAGTCAATTTAACCTAACATTAATCTGGGACGAATAGATAATTTAACCTGTCAGCAGTAACTTTTATATGTGATGGTCATAACTAGTACCCGTCACAGACATAAAAATGGGGCAAAACAAATGTCGTCCACCTAGGTAGTCACATACCTTTATGTGGGCATTCACAAATCACAAAAATCATCACAATCACATAGATCACCATAATCACATTCACATTCATCTGAGCACAAAACAGAATTACACATCATCACAATCACATTCATCCGGGCACAAAATAGAATCACATTCACATTTATCTTGGCACAAAAACAGAATTACAAAACCACAAACAGAATCTGGAAACAGGAATGGAAAACTTTTACCATTGGTCGACTTCGCTGTGGTGGTGCATCTCTATTTTCATGCTTGACACTAGAGGAGGGGATTGACAGTCATAGTCGTTGCTACCGCTGCCATTCATAGTTGCTGTAGCCATCGCCATACTCACTGTAGATGTTGCCATGGTCGCTACCACCGTACTCACTGCAGTTGTTGCCATCGTCACCACTATGGCCTCTAACCTTTGGTAGGCAATATTTGGCTCCCTTGAGAAGTGGCGGTGACTAGATCTGAAGGGGAATATGGTGAACAACTGGTCGCCTAACTACGATGGAACTCGTCCAACTACTTGTCCAGTGGAGCTCGAGTAGATTTGGAGACAGCAGAAACTAATGGATCTCTGCTTCGTCATTCTCCACCACCATATCCGGTGGTTGGGGGCTGGATCCGCTCACTAGGCGGTCGGAGGCTTTTAGATCTAGAAGCCGAAGGCAGAGGAAGGGATCGACGGTATTGTGGAATTGTACCCTTTCAAAGCTCATCGCTGTTGATATCGGAGGAGAGGTCAATAGTTCCACAGCCATAGCCACGCCCCCATCACTAGTTCATGAGGGGGGAATGGCCAAATTCAGCCACCACAAGCTCCAAAACAACTTGATTCGGCAGAGGCTGGCCCGCGGATAGAGGCGGAGTTTGCAATCAGTGCTTTGGGTTGAGGAGATGACAGTCAACATTCATGGTAGAGAAGGTGGCCTCTGACGTGCTTGAGCCAAAGGAGATAGAGGTTGGCACGAGCGGGGGAAGACGTCAACGATGGTGGTGGAGCTAGGGTTGCGAGTACTTGGTGAATCAAAAGAGAGGATATAGGGGAATCGAGAGAGAGAGGTTGAAGAGATAATGCTCAGTCAGATGGGGCCAAATAGATAAGGTTGAACTCATCACTAAAAATAAAAAGCCATTTGAGGTTATTTTTTAAGAAAAAGTTTGAATTACCCCATAAGCTATCGCAGATGATCGAATTACCCTCTCGAACTCAAATACTAAACATTTTGAACCCTCAACTATTCATATCGGACAAATAACTCCCTTAAGCATTGTTTTGGGCAATTTTGACTTGAGCTTGCACACATGATGCCAACATGGCAATCCAGTTGGCAAAAAAAAAGAAAAAAAAATCCATGGGCTCACTTATCATCTCTCTCCCTAAAGCCATCCCTTCCCCTTGCTCTCTTTCTCTACACCTATGGTATGAGCCTGGAGAAGGTGGTCAGTGTTGCCATCCTAGATCCACGCTAGAGGCGGTGGCGAAGGCAAAGCTTGCCTTAGCAAATGGTAGGGATGAAGTGTTGCGCTGCCATGTGCACGGCGAGGAGCCCCACAAGCCACAACACCACCCCGACTCCTCCTATGGCTACCTTCAATCTCACTCGGCTTATGTCACCTTCTTAATTGAATATAAAACCTCATTGTCTTGAAGCAAATATAGAAGAAGGATATATGGCTAGTGTTTGTTATCTTTTAAGAAGAAAATCTCTTTTATAAGCTACGATAAGATGAGAGAGTAGAGCTTTTCACAAATAGTTTTGTTTTAGTAAAACATGGTTCTTAAAGACACTTAAGGACAGAGGGGGTATATGGCTAACCATGACTTTTTAGAGGGTAAGGAAGTAGAACATTTTTGCAAGTAATTTTGTATTTTGACATATGATCCTTAAGGTAATCCTTAGGAGAAAAGGGTTTAGTATTAGGGTCAAACCTATGCTTTGATACCACCTTGTGATGCCTAGAACTTTGCTATCCATAAAACACGAGCTACCATAGGCCAGAGGTCAACTTATACCAGTCTCAAGATACATAAGCTGTTATATATAGAATAATAATAGAATTATAATAAACTAATTTTTATTACATTACTAGGAGTAGTTCGTACATAAGTTGTCATCATGGATAAACCCTAGATGGGCAAAACAACATAAAAAGGAGTAGCAACAATGGCTATTAAGCAGAAACTAATAGCGAAAAACAGCTTAAATGGCTAAGCACTAGGCACAGCATCTAGACAACTAGTTTATTCTACAGGCATAGTTTAGAAACTAGACCTGAAACTCTAAAAGTCTTCATGCTCTACCTACTCTTGGACAAACTCCTCGGTGGATGGGTCAACGTCGTCTTCTCCACACTCTATACATATATATATATAAGGAATGGTGAGTATTTCATGTACTCAGTAAGTCAGAGAGAAAGATGACATGTTTGACTTAACAGGTAAGGGAAATGTTTTAATTTATAAAAACAAACTTTTTCTTTAAAATAGTTATTTTGCAACAAACTAATGAATTAAAATTTTAGTTGTCGAAAAGAGGCTTACGCCTTGATTCATTCCATAAGTTGCTTTACAACAACTTATGACAGTGGTGGTTATACGTGATAGCAACATTCTCAATATTTTATTATATTTTTCTTTATTAGTTTCTTTTCGCATTCTCGGTACTTAACAACCAACCAAACAACACCTCTTAACTATTTCTCATATTTAACAAGCTTTTATAGCTTACCCTTAACTATTTCTCATAGTTATGAAGCTTTCATAGCACAAGTTCGCCTTCTCGATACTATGTTACTATAGTGCCATAAGACACCCTAGATCACACATACATATTTCCAACCATGAAGGTCAACGTCTGCCACACAGACAGACTTTGGAAATAATTTTCATCCCAATAATCATGTTCACAAACCTCTGGTAAATCAAAACTACGCTATTAGAAACACATTACATCCGTCATAACCACGGCCATGACTATTTAAACAGTTTAGCTAAACTTTACAAAGATTGCATACTTTACCTATACATCATAAACTTCTCGCTTTAAAAAATATGTGCCGATCAAATACGGTTGGTAAAGAAGGGTTCACTACAAGGCTTTTTCAAAACTAACACATAAATACCTCATGCTACATAGTTAGGTCGATATCTCAAACCGAGTATTAGGCAAGTCTCATGCCCTTATCTACTCACAACACATAGAGAATATCTCCTACACCTATCCAATCGCCTTAAAAGAGGCTAGAGAACCACTCATCTTAGGTAGTAATGATCAACAATCACATCTCCTCATCCCTAGTGTTTCATAACTATTGACACCCAAGATTTCCATATGATAATTCTTTAGCCAGGGACATCCCATAATACCTATATGCTCACACTGTAATATGCTTTAGATGAATTTTCCAAACAAATAAGTCTTTAATGATAATATGTAGTCAAGCCATGAAGTCACTGACTTCGCACCATCTAGGTAATACAAACCATTTATATTTTGCTAACATCCCTACATCACATTGGATATTCAAGTAAATATTTGGAAGTCCCAAGTTTTCCACACGACATCACAATCGTAGGCGAGCTAAATAACTATCTCGGTAATCGCATCCAAGGGATGACATTACTCGTGAAGATTTGGTGGAGTTTATCAACGATGGGGGTAATCAATATCCTACCTCATATAAGTGCAACTTCTAAGTAGATCCATTAGTTTTACACGAACCGAGGCCAAACAAAATTATAATACAACCTAAGTAATGAAATTTTACAAATAAATAATTCAAAAAATATAGGATCAAAGTGTTCAAAGGATGGCTTGCCTTGGTGTGCGTTGGTTCCTAGTGCGATGAAATCCGACGTGAACTCTTCTTCAGACACAACCTCTACACATGAGAAATACAAATATTATATAGGATACTAATAAAAGTAACAAAACACCAAAAATAATAGTGATATTGCATACAGGAGGATTTTAGAAAAAATATAGATTGAAATGAGGTCAAACGGAGTAACGAATAAAAAGATATGACATTTTAAATTTTAAATGATTTTTTAGAAAATAAAAAGATTAAAAAAAGAATATTTCTAAGAATATTCCTCGGATGGTGACAGGCAGGGTCCACAGGCTGGTGGCTTGAGGAGGTAAAGTAGACTCATGCTCGGGTAAGGAGAGAGTGGCCAATGGGTCAAGTGGTATGAGGCCTATGACTTATGGCCCATTTGGTTAGTCTAGGAGGAGGTGATCTAGACATAGGCTGGGGAGGCTAGCACGAGGGAGTGGCCAAAAGCAGCTAGCGTGGCTGCCCAAGGGTCGCCATGTCAGCACAGACGGGGGGTTGGCCTCGATCTCGATCGACGGCGTGTGGTGCTTGCTGACGATCCGACAAACGGTGGCTCGCTGCTAATGCAGGCTATGGCATGAGGGAGAAGGGAATATGGTGAACCATTTGAGAAGCTCGGATTAGAAGGCATGATGCCGAAGATGGCCGGCGATGAGAGCTGAGGGCGGTAGCAATGGGCATGCGTTGGCTGGTCGCCAGCGACAACCGTTCTCGAGGCACACAGTTTAGGGAGGTCTCAGCGACATGTAGCTCGAGGAGAAGAGAGTGGTCGCTACCTTTAGAGGTGGTGAGGAGTAGGGCGACCATGGTCTGGTGGTTGGGTGGCTTGGTGAAGTAGAGAATGTATTTTGGAAGAAAAGCAATGGCTTGGGGGATTAAATAGCTCTGAGAAGGTTGAAACCATGGATGGCGATTGATTGGGATTTGTAGCGACTTCCGCTGCCTCGTGATAAACGGGTGACAATGAGCGTTTGTGCGGTGCCGCGAATCATGTAAAGTACTTGATTTTTCTTTTACAGTCATCATGATGGGACAGAACGCTGACGTGCATTCACTATCGTCTCTCTCGACTTGTTCCCTTGTTGCTTTGTGGCCTTTGAGCGGAAGAGCTTCATATGTGTGTTTGAACAAGACAGATGAAGCATGCATGTAGCTACTTGTCCTCCTCAACTGGTTCCTTATTGCCTCATGAACTTGAGCAGGAGGCTTCACGTGAGAGTTAAAATGATGTTTGAGGCATACATGAAAGGGATGCCTGCTTGTTGTCCTGTTCACGAGCAATCGAGAGTAGCTTCATGTGTAAAGTCTCATTTGAAAAAATGGATGAGGCTTGTAGTGCTGCCCTGGTTTGGCTTGAACTGAGACAAAAAGAAAAGGTAGAGGAGAGTTGTACATGCATTGAGACAAGTTGCTTCGCTTAGGAGAGATAAAAGCATGCGTGGTTGTAGGTCAACTGAAAAAAATGGAAGGAACGCTACGTGTTGTTTGCTGTTTGAAGAGATAGAAGGGTGAGGCTAGGATAGATTCTTGGCTTTTGCTAGTTTTGTCGATATGTGATTAATTTCGATGGAAAAATATCACAGGCGCTCTGACCTGCAAGGAAAGGGTAGGGTTGAACTATGTTTTGAGAGAATGGTAAATAGAAAAGAGAATATCTATCGAGCGGTTAGGGTTAGAGAACAAAATTTTAAATTTTTGGACGAGAAGTAAATTATTTACTGGTTTGTCATAAATTTTTGGAATTGAAAAATAGACCTTGGAAACTTTTAAAGACATATGGCTTTAAAAGTGAAAACGAGATTTAATGACATAGCTAAATAAAATTTTTAATATTAGGATTTTTAGAAAAAATAATAGGTGTTATAACACGTCACAACATCTGACATGTTGTCGTCTAGACTTCTCTATTGATTTTTATTTTAGCCTATGAAAAATAATATGATGCGTGGAGGGGTAATTTAGACCTAAACATATTATAGAAGTGACTTTATATTTCTAATTTAGCTAGAGGTCCTAAGCGAAAATCGAATGATAGAATGAACGAAAAATCCTAAAATTAAGTTTGAAAATCTAAAATTGGCTACGGCGCCGGATTTGTTGCAGCCCAAAAAGATCCTGTGGTGCACATTAACCGGAGAGTCTCACACCGGCGCAAAGTCAAAAATTCTCTCGGAAACAGATAGAAACCGGAGGGGCGGCGCGCGGCCGACGCGTGGCGCGAGGGTGGGTAAATTCGGGTGAGGCAGAAGCTCAGGCGACGTCAGCACGCGGCGTGGTCGTCTGGAGACTACGAAGGCTAACCAAGGAACGGTAGTCAAGGGAATGATCCCATCAATCAACCCGTAGGTCCAATCACAGGCGAGATTTTTATTGTTAGCTGACCAAGGAGCGGTAGTCAAGTTGCGCTGATTTTTTTTTAATTAAGGCTACGTTATTTTCTGATCTTTCTAATCTCGTAAAAATTAATTTATTTGTTTATATTTTTCTATATAAAATTTTCTTGAAATAATTTCTAGCATTATTTTCAACTTTATAATAATTGATTATTTGTATATACCTTAAATAACTATAAAACAAATAATCCAATTTCAATTATCTCAAACTCATGGTAGGATAATACCAGTTTATATATATGGTGAATACGGCTGTCATAGCTGGTGTAATGTGCATTTTATCTGGTGAAACTAAATAACCAATGGTTTAGTGGTCCAATGGTACTTAATCTGAGTAGACAACCCATTCTGGTTTCTGGTGGGATTTTAAAATATTATTCTTCTATTTTTCCATGTTTTTTCCTTTCATGTTTATGTTTTTTCTCCTACTAAAGTACTCCTATTTATTGTTATATTGTTAATACTATGTAATTATTTTTTGTGCGTTGACCAAGTTTTTCTCTTTTTTTAAAAAAAATATGTATTTTCTATTTTTGTTGCTAAAAATTTCCTACAATTTGTTTGAAAGTTTGGACAAAGAGGGCTGCTGAGCCTCACAGCTAACCACATTTTAGACGCACCGAAAAAAAAACTTCTTCGACATTGCATCATCTACACTGTTGATTGAATGCCGAAAACAATAATTTCAACTGGGCATAATTACTCAAGGATTCCAAACTTACTTTATTAGGTACATTGTTTCGTAATGCCAACTAACCCGATATGCACATTGCAATTTAAAACCACATCCACAAATCTAAGAAAACGTAGTTAAACATCATCCTGTCATACATTCAGCATGATTATAAAATAATGCAAAGATCACATTGCAAGCACTGCATGAACCATCAAAATGATCATCTTGAATTAGTCAGGGTATCAGAGAAGCCAGGTTACGGATGGCTATATAGGACAAACACGGCGATAATTACATTAGTACGCCGCATGCATGCACATGATCCTCTAAAAAAAACATAGCGATGCAATCGGCTAGCTAATACTATAATTAATCTAACTAATTTTTGGCTAATACTATAGTCTAATTATTAATCATTGATGATCTGGTGTGACTCGACCATAGCATTTTTCGGTTGCATCCGACGTAGATCCTTCGGCTGGTAGCTGATCGTAACTAGTTAGTGTAGTACATGTTCGGCGATATATGCAGTTGTTTTTTTCAGAGGAAAGAAAGTGAGATCCAGCTAAGTATTAGAGTACTTTTAAAAGTATCAGTTTGTTTGCTTTTGCTTATTGCTAAATTAAATTATTATAGCCTGTAATGGGGAAATTTATTAGCAGTAATTTACAGGCTGTTTATATGTGCAGATCATTTGGTGCCTTTGTCCTTCAGACAGATTAATTGATTAATTTCTTTTGAGAGAATAATTGATTAGTTTAATTTGCTACGGCAGATCTTCCTTTAAGAAAATTTGACCTCTTTATCATTTTTAATATAAGTCCCATAATACAATCTTTGAAGAATCATTATTACTGACCATATAACCAATCATTACATATTCTCTTATCATTAGTGTAGATGCAGAAAAATGAACAGATTACCTGCTAGCTGCTAGATGGCAACGCAATCAGCCATACCTCATGGGGATTTGATAAATTGGTCAAGAACTTTGAAGGGAATTTAGTATTTTTCCTAAACCCCAAATGAAAATGATTAAATGATGTTCTTAAGACGAGTTTGTTTTGGCTAAATAGATTAGCAGCATGTTCGTTTTTTTAGTATGCTTTTCGAACATATTTTTTTTAAAAAAATTGTTTTAAAAAATTAAATAAATATATTTTAAGTTTTAAATAATTAATACTCAATTAACATATTTTTAAGTTTAAAATAATCGATACTTAATTAATTATATAGTTTAACCCGTTTTACGGCCATAATTTATTAAGCTCAATCCGTCTAACTCGAACTCAGCCTTAGTCAATTTATCAAGTACATGTCAAGGATTAAAGAAACTGATCTCCGACCGATGTTCGGGAGCATTCTCCTCACCTAGCTCTGAAACTCTGAAGGTGGTTGGGATATGTGCCCAGACTTCTGACCTTTTGTTGATGTTGCCCCTTCCCCATTAGCTTCTTCGTTCGATGAAGATGGAAACAAGTTGACTGACTTAGCAGTTAACACAATCATTAACCATTAACCTTTTGTTCTTGGCTCGTCTCTGAATGGTATCAAAATTTTTTTAGACGGTTTGTATGGTGTCAACCATGCTTCTTGAAAAACAGCGGTTACCGGCCAGTAGCCGCCCGGAGCTAAGGATCGGTTAGAGCAACCAGCCAAAAGGATATGATTGTTTTTAAAATTGAATTAAGAACTATTTTGTCCAAATAAAAAAATCTGGATTTAACTTTTTATCATGTAAAATCGGGTAAACGGCCGTTACCAGACTCAACCTAGTCTGATAATCTTGGACAAACAAGTTTTCATACCATTGGGTCAACTAATTACTCCCTCCATTTCAAGAATTCAAAATTTATACTATAATACAAATATTTATAGAATACAGATTTTAATGCACGAAAATCTATATATTTTCAACCAATCAAAAGCTTAGGAAGGGAATCTAATCAATTCAACAATTAACTAATGAGGCACTGAAAAGAAATCTATTCCATCACCTTGAATCTTTGGTAAACAAACTAGGAATGTGTATTTTATACTTGTATTTTAGAAAAATTAACTAATGAGGCAACTGAAAAGAAATATATTCCATCAACCTAAATCTTTATTAAACAAACTAGAAATGCTTTATTTTAGAAGAGGGAGTAGGACCGATACCCACAGAAACCTGCCATTGCAGTTGATTGAATGAGCATCAACAGTACGAAAAAGCCTATTTCATTTCCAGTCACATTTCAGCAGCTAGTAGCTTTCAGATCAAATCTTCCATTAATTTCCTGTTCCTTGTGGTTTGTCAGTGGGGGCATCTAGTCCAGTTGCTGACGAGCCATGCGTTGATCGAATGGGCGAGCATGATTATATAATTGGGGACAGTGGTGCCCATTGCGAAGTGACTAATGTCCATGATATTCGATCGAGCAACCTACCTTCTACTCCTACTACTATCCACTGATCCACAGCTTGCTACTCGCTGCTCAGATGATCGGAAGAGTCCAAGAAAAACTGTAATGCCTTTGACATCGGTCAATCAGAGATGCATGGAGTGGATTGGTAATAACAGAGACGACATCATCTGTCAGCAATCTGCAGATTGCCAATTTTCCTTTCAGACCTGAAGATGAGACAGGCATAGTCACAGCGAGGAGTTTCAGGATTTCAGTAGTCCTTGACACTTTTTTACAGTAACATGGATAGAACCTAGATGTCCATGCGGCATAAGTCCAGGTGTTTGCATCTTGGTGCTTCAAAATATTCAGATGCATGCTTTGCAACTTCCTCTTGAGATTTAAAAAAAGAAAAAAAAAGCTTAATGGTATACTATGAACAAGAACACGTTCAGATCCATTTTGATTCCTGAGATCTCGCAGAGCGAGATTGTCATCTGGTTTATCATCGAAGTGGGCGCTTTCCCACTAATCTTTTCATCAATTTCTCCTTTCTGCACCTGTTGACATCAAAAGAGAAAGGGGAAAAGAAACTCGATGTACTCGCTCACCTTATGTTACTATCTATCAGAGAGAGAAATGATCAGATGAAGCATCATCATTCAGGCATCCTGCTTGCCACTGCCCATACATGTAGACCATCTCCTGAAAAGAAAAGAAGGCTAGAGAGAGAGAGAGAGTTAGTGGAGGAAGTTCGATCCATTTATCTTTCTTAACATTCGAAAAGGAGGCTAGCAGTTTTTCTTTAAGGCCCAGTTCAAACAGGTGGTTTCGCAAGAGCTGTTCGCAGCTTGAAAAATAGAACGGATTATTAATGTATAATTAATCACGTATTAACTAATATAAATTTTAAAAATAATTTTTTAAATTTTTTTTAGAAAACTTACATATAGAAAATTTTTACATATAATATATTATTTAGCAACTTATTATAGCAGTTTAAAAAGCGTGCAAAAAAAAAGGGAAAACTCCTTTGGGTTGTTGAAAAGAACTCAGCCACTCCCGATGACTCAATCTCACACGGCCTCCATTACGGCCTCTTTCAGTTGGTCACGCGTGAGGAAAAAAACTTAGTAGTGCTGCCATGTTAGGACCACTCCTTTCCCTAGATAAGTTATAGGCTTTGATTGAGAATCTTCTATAGCTACAACTTCTCTCATAATCTCTAGTTATTCTAAGACGTATATAAATTTTTTATCTATAAATTATTTTTGATTGTTATATTTATTTTTTATGTCTTATTAGCTCTAGAGGAAATGATGGGATTATCAGGTTCTAAAAATAAAATATGTAGTTATACAATTTATAAAATAAATTAAAAGTGAAAAACTGAAAAAAAAAGATTCTCAACTGCTTTTCAGAATATTAAGTTTAGGACTCGAGTCTACTGAAGCATCAGTCTACGAAGCATCATCATGCCATTGCTTGAGAAACATCAACTTGGAATGGAACTCAGTCAGTCACTGCACTGATAACTCGCTCTAGCCATTTTATATTGTACTCACCAGTGTTGTTCAGAAAACAGTCGTGCATGCTGATCTGAACAAGCCTGAAGAAGCCGTGTGTAAAAACGTCCACTTTATGTCACTAGTGCATGCACTTAATTGCGTGATTAGGTCGGGGGACAGTGCACTTAATCTCATGATTAGGGCTAATTAAGTAGACCACCATCATCATCATGGTGTCCATAATGGAGAGAGTCTATGGGGAGCCACTAGCCAGGCTTTTCAACGGCCCTGGAAACAAGGCCGCATGTCCCCCAGGAGTCCAATTCTGTCTCCAACTGCAGCAGCTACCGTCGCTCTCCACCCCCCCCCCCACACACACACACCAATTAATCCCCTTCCCCTACCACCTTTGCATGGGCCATGGATGGAATGCTCATAAGCACCCCAACCAAACCAACGTCTCCTTGACGTACACACCTCTCAGCAGATGGAAGAACCAATCCAACCATGAACCATGGCACGTTTGCGTCTCGCACTCTTGTTCCCTCCTCCCGTAGAGAGAACATGCATCCTCTTGTTAACTAACCAGATGTTCGTGCGTTGTTAACAGATTATGTTTGCACGAGAACTAGTAGTTACTAGTAGCGTAGGTGTGCCGCCGCGGTGAGTGAGTGGCAGCATGCATGTGCGTATGTCTGGGCCAGAGTGTCACTAGGGTTATCTGGTTGGGAGGGGACAAATATCCACGAGACAATGCGAGGAGCAGTGCACAAGCGGCTGGTGGAGGGCTCCATGGGTGTGCATGCAGCAGCTAGCTAGATGATCGAACAAGCCATGCGCTTGGAGTTAGAAATAAAGAGATCGATGCAAGGGAGGAGGCGTAGGAGGGAAGTAATAAAGCGGTAAAGCTAAAGGGGATCCGGGTTTAGTGATCCAAGAAAGGCTCTGGATATGAGCCGGATAAAGCACATATATCCCTACATAGGCATGATACATACAAACATCCCCTTGGGCCTGGGCGTTTGCATGTATGCGCCCCATGCGAATGTCGCGATACCACCGGCCGATCCGATGCGTTTTTCGACGCGTCTGTGCAGATGAGATGAAACAAACGCGGCGCTCTGTCGCTTCACTAGCTACGTGCCGTACTACGTTCCTTCAGACAAAACACCCATCGCGTGCAATTCAGGGTTTACAATCTCGTTCAGCCTTCGAAATGCAAGCCCTAGTAGGGAGAGAACGGTTTTCATGGTTACAGACGAAATTCGAGAAATTTCCAAGAAAGTTTATAAATCATAGTTTGAGTTCAAAAATTTTGTGACCTGTTAATCACGAATGAATTTGATAAAAAAAAATGCATACTAAAGGACACAAAACTGGGGGAGATGGAGAGAAAAATGTCAAAAAATTATGGGAATACGTAGAAAAGTGTGGAAATACGTGGATAAGTACCGAATATGAACCTTTTTTTTAGTAATCTTGATTCCACTTAGTACTACCAATATCATACTATTTATAGGATTTTTTTTCATTTCAAATTTGAAATGATACGAATCCATTCGAAATCCCCAGTAAATTTTCATTTGAATCCATCTCAAGAGGCTCGATTTCGAAGAATTCTAGTGAAATTCGTCGAAGTTGCGAACCTTGGTGCTATTCAAGTAGTAGTGTTTTGTTTAGTTTTCTTCTTTACAGAGCATACGATCGTGGGCTGTTGTCTCGTGGAAGAGGTCAGCGCTTTGCAATCTTGGGCTGGAAAATATTGGGCTGTTTGAGGACGTTTTTCATGTTCCCTGTAAACATTTCTTAATTTCTGACGGCTCTCTGCAGTCTGAAGTTCTTTTTTTTTTGAGGGGTGCAGTCTGCAGTTCTTTAAACTGTAGTTGAGTATGATCTCTAAATGTCGTTCAGGTCTCTGCATATTGTACTTGAGAATGATGTTCTTAAGTTTTTGAAATCAAATACTCCATAGTTCAAAACAAAAGCATATGTAATATAATCCACAAGTTTTCAACTACATAACATGTTAATACAGAACCTGGTCTTGCTTTTTGATAACTCTCTGAATTCTGATACAGCGAAATTGACTACTCTAGCTCTCATATATCTAAGATCAATTAGAATTCGATAAAAATCTATATCAAAATCTGTCAAATTTTTTTGATAACCATATCTTCATCCAAACTCTCACATTAATAAGGGGAAAAAAAATCAACATATAACATACAAATGGGCTCTAGGCTGCATCTCACACCCATTAAAAATCCTAGATCTCATCTAGAGCCCGTGATTATATTTAGGAAAGCTCAATTGAAAAAAAGGGCTTACAAAATGCCCAACTCTATTCTAAAGAAAACATATACCAAACACCTAAATACCACAAATAAGCCTAGACCATTAACAAGATCAATGGCCATTAATAGGCCTAAATACAGATGCTAACAAGCCCAACATCTATCTGAGGCCCATTAATAGGCCTAAATTTGATTTAGGCATGTTAACCAAACCATTCATCAGCACACAAAATCAAATTGAGTCTATCACCAAAGTTAACAAGCCCAAAGATGAACACCAGCCCAATTTGAGAAATAAGTAGATGCAACATTATTCATGTGATCAAGGATCAAATTGAGAGCAACACGCTTTAACCAAGGTTCGCTCGAAGGAAGAAAACATTAGGAAGAGGATAGACTCAGATCTTTAAAAAATTAGTCAAATCATAAATATTTTCAACCAGATCGAAGACAATGGAAGCAACTTGCAAATCCAAAAGGATCAAGAACATCAACACATCCTAAAGAACATGGAAGAAGATGAGGAAAACCAAATTTAGAACAAATTCATAGGTATGGAACTAAGAAATCTTACAAGTTCTTATGTCCAATACTCTCTAAGCTTCTTTCTTCAACCTCCAATTGTTCATTGAAACACCTTACTTATAAAGTTGAGTTCAGTTGTTTTTCCAATTAGCCTATTATTTTCTCAATTTAGTTGATCTACAGTAGAAGAAAAGTAAGAATAATCTTTAACTGAAGCAATGTAACTAAACAAGATACATTAATCTAGTTTAACAACTATAAACATTAGACAATTTTTTTAGTCTAAACTTTTCAAACTTCATAACTCAAAAATTTTAAAACTTATAGTGCACAAAATTGCAGAAAACTTAAAACTTACAGTTTAGATTGTACATAATTTTTTTCTTCTTTAATTTAGTCAAATGCATGATGTCATTTAAAATTTGCTCTGGTGCAATAAAAAGAATCTAAATTCTTGAATAATCTGAACTTTATTCTACATATTTGAATTCAGAAGTAATCCAAGAAGTTAGAAAGCACTAGTATAATGAAGCAATCATCCATGACTGGTGTGCAAATAAAATACATCTTAACTGCATATGCATGATATTCGAATGACAGTATATTGATTGAGATTTATGTACATTAGAGGAAACAAATGAAAAAGTTGTGAACATGTTTTGAGGCAAATTTAGTCTCCTGTGTCAATGTCACCAGCAAATCTAAATTGAGCTTGAATAAAACATGAAAAAGAAGCATATTAGTTGATAGTAGTTATGAAATAGCAACTAAAATTCATACAAATTCAAAAAACTCTTACATATTCATAATAAACTTCTTTATAGAATCGTCATAAAAAAACTTCTATACAACAAAAGAAAAAAACACTGTTTAAATATCTTATATTCTGAAGAATATATTTGTAACTACAGTTACATCGATATAGAACTATAGTTACACTTTGTAACTATAGTAGAAATCAAATGTATCTAGCAATGTAACTAGCTTAGTTTTTCTTTATTTATGCTTGTTATTTAATTTCCTATCTAAGATACAAGCTATATGTTCAAATGCAAGAACTAATATACAACATGATATGCTAAGATGCATGATTCCAACAAATATTGAAGAAAATAAGGCAAGCAACAAATCAACACCACGTCAGATTTCAAATGCTCAAGATTGATCCAATTAGTACAGATAGCTCTGTGCACTCTAGTTTAATCAACATAGAAGTAAATTATACTATATCTGAAAAGTAAGATATTTGGATACCGGCACATGGCCATTTGAAAACAGCATTGCATTTGGATAAAATATCATGTAGAATGAACTTAATGGAAGCTGTAGAAGTATGCAATAAACTAAAAAGAACTGAATTAGAGGACCCATTCAACTGAACAACTTGTTTAGAGAACTTATTCATAGAAACATACATCACTGGCTAAATTACTACTGAATCGAACTCCATTCAATTGAAAAACTTGTTTAGAGCTTGTTCAGAGAAATATAGTAAACTTAGTTTCAATTGTGTTACTTGTTAAAAAAAACTAAACTCCGTTCAACTAAACTACTTGTTTTTAGAGAATTTGTTCATAAAATTGCAATTATTTTTTTAAGGAATTACACTAGTATATGATTTGTAACTGACATGAAATAAATCTTCAATTTAACAAATGCCCCTAGTAGCTTAAGACAAATTCATCATTAGAGAAAGGAGTGCCATTATCTAACCGATAAAATAATAATCCTTGATACATCATGTCTTACAAATGATCCATAATAAATTACAACAACATACAACAAAAATTACATTTATACTATAGAAGAATTTAAATGTAACAAGAGTGTAACTTAGTATATTCTTTATTTATACTTTGTTATTTAATTCTCTATCTAACATGATACTATACTTCAATCTTCATTTCTAATTATGATTTCTCTAGCACAAACTGCTACTTTTATGATTTCTGTAGCACAAACTGCTACTCACTAAACTGCTCCAAGTAGTATATAAATTCTTCAATCATCTTGTTACTTAAAAATGCTTAAATTTGTAGGTATCCTCATAAACAATGAAGTGACAAAGCTACACTAATATCAGGAAGCAAGCATGAAGTACATGTATGTAACTCGATAAGCAAGCATCAAGTACGACTATGCAACTAAAAAATATATATCTGTGTAATGTGCTTGATACTCTGCAACCTTAATGATTTTAGTCCCCTATGTCAATGCACTCAACAATCTCGCTTAAGCATTCATGCACAAAACATCTAAAAAGGAAGCATAGTAGTTAGTAAGCTGCATCTAAAAATTGCAAAAATTCAAATATCTTACATCTTAGAAATATATGTGGATAATGGACTTCTGTATATCAAAAGAAGAAACACCATATGTCCAGCAAACTTAGTGATTCTTCATCTATACCTGTTATTTAATTTTCTATCTAACAAACAAGTTATATGCTGAAATGCAGGAACTAATTTTCAGTAGGATATCCTAAGATGTACTATCCCAATAGGCATTGGAGGAAGTCAAATAAGCAACACAACAATAACATGTGATATTTTAGTACCACTAATGCATAATACGACTTATAAAATTTTGCACTAATTTTCAATCATGATGTTTTGCCATCAATCATAATTGACAAATTATTTGTATGATAGAAACCACATGAGGTCTCTACATATATCTTATGACAAAATTTCATGATCTATTTTATTCAGATAACCTTCACAATTCTCATATGTTTCCTTTCAAATCTACCATCAAATCATTTTTCAAGAATAAAATTAAATCTAACAAATGCAGGAATGTACTTAAATAAATTTTGAATTGCATCAATTTTGTCCTATAGTAAACCTAATTAATGCTTAAGCTTAAAATAATAACACTGAACTTCAATACATATAGTAAATTGATAATTTATAGAATTTATTGGTTATTTAATATATTATCTAACAGACTTGGTATATGTTTCAAATTTAACTAATGATCTGAAGAAGGATAAGAGAAAATATAGCAAGACAAGAGACATTCACAAAGTACAACAATAGATAAAGAAATACATGGTGAGATTTTCAATTCTATACCAATGTCTAATTTTTTTTTGTTCTTATCTCAACCACTAATAGTAGAAAAACCAAACATATGTATGAAATCAAACAATTCAATTCATGAGCATATATATGAAAATCTATAGTAGAAAGGCCATATAAAAATCAATATAACTAAATTATATATACTCATCACTATAATCAAATTATATCGTCGGCTCCTATATTATTGCACCTATTAAGGACATATTTTAAATATTATTTACAATAATATATTAAATGTAGCATACTAGAATATATTTGTAGAAATAATTCACACATAGCTCCTATGTACTGCCATTAGTATTAATTAAGAATAAAAAAGCATGCAGAAGAAAACTATATAGGTAGTTACATAGACATACAACTAAAGTTATATTTGTAACTAGTAGAATTTAGATATGAATAGAGTGTAACTATAGTTCAATTGTGATGTAACTAGATGATTAACTTAGAGTTTCTTTTTTTACTTGTTATTTATAATTGGCATTTATTGCTGAAATGCAGGAAGTATGGAACTCAACAAACTCTCCAAAATGTTTCAAAAACAATGATATTAATATTACTATTAGAATTCATTAAATTTTGATTAAGAAATTGCATATAGACTGACATAAGCACATAACATGAAAATAAAGTTACAAATAACTCTGTTGCCAATGTAGATTATCTGCCTTTAGACATAATCTGTTTAGGCGAAAGTGAGAACAATATTGTTCTCAGATGGCATAATGTAAAAAAATTTCACATTTAAAACGTTCACTCATCAATACCTGTTACATTGTTAATTTTTAGAGTTACATGTCATCTCTAATAAATATTTAGAATTGGAAAAAAATATTGCTATATGACATGGACCATAACATACACATGTATCTTGCTCATTATCAAATAATAAGAGTTTATATAGATATGTTAGAGACTAACATAATTTCAATTTGCACTGAGGACAAGAATATGATCTAATTAGATCAAAGGAAACAAAGCAGGCTGAAGCTAGACAACATTATGATTATCCTTTATATGATGAATTATCTCTCTGGACAATATATTAACTAAGTTTTACTTATATGTAAATATAAATAGCATGCATCAATTGAAATTAATTCTAACAAATTTGATTGCAAGCATGCTTCTCACATTTCTTACAGTAGCCTAATGTAACAAATTATTTCTTCACAGCCCACAATGTCTCAGGTATGGAATTGTAAAAAAACACTCTAAAATATTTGAATCGTATTGCACATTTAATGATTTCACTATTTATGCATAGGAATAAATAACAACATATTCAAGTTACATGGACATGCTAAGAACATTTAAGGTAATAGACGTCACATAATAATTAAAAACATTTTCTTGCATTACAATTTATACTGATTCAATAATAATAATAATAATTTTTTAGAACTCAATGATATTGATGATAAATCACACAAATTATAATAAGACTAAATGGAAAGATCCTTTGACATTTGCAAATAAAAACTATGAGGTACTTGAATTATTTCAAAATTGACCATACTCTACAAAACATTAAATTCTAAATTTCTTCGATAAAATGAAACACTTACGAAATATATTTTGGTTCATGGCTCATTGTAGGTCGATGTACCTGAAAGTTCAAAATACACACTTGCTCATTCAACTTTGGGCAATAGATCAACTCAGAGAATTATAAGCATAACTTTCAATTAAAACAAAATTATGAAACTATAAATTACAAATGCAATTTTAACTTTCTATATGTTGCTATTTGCTCATTGCAAGGATGATGAAAATGATGATGCATATACTAAATAGAATCCAATTCAACATTGGCCTCTCAAAATATTTAATTCAACACATATTCAAAGGGTATGATATGTCAGTTCTAAATGTGTAATAAATAAATAAATAGTTGATAAAGAATCTAATATAATCTATTCTATTGTAGGAAGCAACATAGAGTCAGGAAGCAACCATAGAAGAAACAACAAATAACAACATCAAATCTTCTTAGATACAGAACAACAAGAAGCATCAAAGGGGAACAATGCTAGCTATGACACTAAATATGTACCTCACGTAGAGATAAACTTCAAGACAGTTAAAGAAGTACATTATTTCTTTAATTTTTTATGTAGCACTCACAGAATTTTCAGTTAGCAATGCTCATAGTTACCATACTATAAGCAAAGAAAAAAGAAAAAAGAAAAAAGAAAAACAAAGAAGTCACTAGAATAACATTTAAATGCAATAAGCAAGGTAAAATAGAAAATTATTTTAGAAATTAGAAACTTCAACATCTACAGAAGAGACAATTGTTTCAAAAAGAAACACAAACAAAGTTGTTCAAACAAAATGTAAGTGTGCCATGGTAATTTCTAAGAGAGACATGTTGTGGCACATTACAAGGCTTGACTTATAGCATAATCATGAGTTAAGCCCCTCGATGAAAACTTTCTTAGGTCTTATAAGTACTTCTCTTAAGAGGAAATAATTTCTCATAAAGACATTATAAGAGTGCCACATTCCTACAAGTAATATGATAGTTATTTTGTTTGTCCTAAGACGAGGAATGACATCACTACCATATACTAAGATTTACATCAGCAATATGAGTACATTAATTAATAGAGAAACAAGTAGCAATGACATGATAAGGGCGCTATAGTTTTTTAGAAAATAACAGGATCTAGAATTATTTTATAAATTTGACTTGGATGAGAATAGTAATGTCAAAAATCTATTTTGGATTGATGGAAGATTAAGAGATTGGTAAAAAAATATGGCGATTGTATCTATTTTGACACCACATTTCTAAAAAATAGATACAATCTGCCTTTTGCACCTTTTGTTAGAGTTAGTGGTCTTGGAAATACAATCATTTTTGATGTGCCTTCTATATGATGAAACAACAGAAACTTTCAAATGGCATTTCAAAATATTTTTGAAGGCCATGGAAGAAAAGAACCCTTGTATAATAATAACAGATCAAGATGGTGTTATGAGGTCTATAATAGAGAAAGTTTTCCTAGATGCTACACATAGAAATTGCTTCTTTCATATAGTCTCAAAGGCTTTCATATATCTAGAACTTTGTTCAAGAAGAAAGGGCTTTATGATGAATATGATAATATCTTTAACGATTTATTGACTAAAGAGGAATTTAAGTACCTATGGCAAGATATGGTTGATAGTTTTAAGTTGCAAAACATAAATTTCCTAAATAACATGTTGTTAATCAGAGAAAGATTTATACTGGTGTATTTCAAAATATACCTTTGTCCGCTTATTCAAAGCACATCTTTATGTGAAGGAATAAATTCATGATTCAAGAGAAATGTTGGACCGCAGTATAGCATAACAAGCTTCTTGATAGAATACCAATTTGTAATGGGCACCATTACAAATTTAGAGCAGGATGTTGATCACAATTCAAGGATCAAGAAGCCAACTAGAATATGGTCACATTACTACATAGAGTATCAAGTAGTGCAACTATATAATGCAAAAATATTTTAAAAGTTCCAAGTATAACTCAAGAAATCAGCAAGTCTATAGAAGACTAAAATAGATAAATTCAAAACCTATGTAATATTTGAGACATAGAAAGTACCTTGTTATGACTAACTTCGACAAGAAAGAGTTCACTTGTATTTGTTCAATGTTCCAAAAAGATGGAATACACTACTTACACATCTTGAAAGTAATTCTTGACCTCAACATTAGTAAAATACTAGATAAATATATCATTGATCGATGGAGGAAAAAACAGAGCAAGCCATAAGTAACAAATGGCGATGGAATCACACCTGTCTCAGAAAGCTCTACTCTTAGATTTAATATCCTTACAAGGAAATTTATTAACAATGCATCAAGAGGAGCAAAGACAATTGAGACATATCAATGTGTAATGGAACAATATGACAATATTGATAAAGAATTAAGATCTATAAGTTTGAGAGACATACCTAAGCAACAAGTGACATAGCAAAATAGAAGATAGTGTGCTTTTAGAAGTAAATAGTGCAAATGTAATAGAAGATCATGACATAGCAATATCAAAAGAAAGACCAATACAATGGTATAAAATTATCAGAGAACAGATTGATGAGAAAGAAGAATATCATTGCATCCATTTTAGACAAACAGATTACACCTTTCTGAAATGTCCATTCAAAAACATATGATTTGTTCAAATGGCAAGAAAGAATAAGAGAAAGGAAAAAAACAAAGAACAACATGCAAGAATATAATATTTCTTTGTTATGATTATTACAACTGAGAACACAACAATTCATAATAAATATTAGATAAAAAATCACATGTTTTGCAGGAGGGATCTAAGAAGAATATTAAGGAAACGTCAAGGAAAAGAACATCTTCAAACAAAATATAGGCATTTCAAGAGACATGTCAGCAGCAGGAAGTGTAGCAATCAGCGCAAATAAAGAAAGGGAAATTAGCAGCAAGCATAACCCAGAGAGGCTAAAAGAAGAAAGCATATTAAAAGTAGATAGATAATCATTTACTTGTATGAGTTTCAATACTATTAGTACTAATATTTAGATATGACGATATGTGAAGTGCTTTTGGAAGTACTATTACAAATTGAACTCTATATTGCTATATCACACACCGCACTTGACTAATTTTGCATCTCACAATTGCATTTATATTAAAAAGTCAACTCTTTCATAGTTCGTTTCATCAAAGAATATAGCTAAATGATGTACTGCTAGGTACACTTTTCATGCATCGATCTCGTTGGCAACACGTGGAAATTTAGCCTACAACAAAAATCAGAAGGAATACATACATCACAAAAAATATAACTAGAATTTAAGAAAAAAATTAATAGCAATAGTAGAAAATTTGAAACTTCAGAATCAAACAAATTCAAAACAACATCCTCATTGTTACTTTGGAGCATCTTGTTCTTGGGATGAAAGAATATCTCATTAATATATTTCACATGAATGTTATTTATATGCTCTTTTGTAAACTCATTTGGTAGGAGTGTTTTTAGGGAGTAGAGCTCCATAAACTTCATGACAAATATGCCAAAGTGATAGCTACAAATTAACTGATCAACTCTTAAGTTACTTCAAGCAAGAATCCAATCCAGCTTACAAAAAAATTACTTCGAAACATAAAACATAAATGCACCTATATCCTTGGAATGGCAGAGGTGGAAAAATCTTTTCAGCTTATCAACATCAACAAATGATTGATCATTTATCAGTTGTTCCTAACATATTTTAAGCATCTCAATTAGCATGATAGTAGATATAACAACAACATTCTAACAGATAGAAAAAGACCAAATTGATTAGATTAATTACACCAATGAAAGAAAGGAAATAGGTTTTTTAAGATCTTGAAGGATGATTGTTCTGGAACATCACTCGACAAAATACAGACATTACAGAGGGAGACACATTTCCACCCTTTTGTGAGAGAATTGCCAAAGGTGTAAAAATTGATTTTAACATTTTCAATGCTAACTGCATCAACACTGCACAAAAAATAAAATAAATAATATTATATTAACAAATATAATGAGAACATTACATATAGAAAAAACTAAGGACATATTTTGACCTTTGCCATTTGCTACTATCTACGAGGCGACGCACAAGGATTAAATAATGATTTTCCTAGTCAAAAATTGAAAAATGACGTCGCATTTGGATAAAAGGGTCAGTATTGTATTTGGCAGGAGCTATAATTCTTCTAGGTCTATGTGGTGATATCTTTTCACCAGATGTACTCATATAATTAGACTTGTTAGAAAACTTGTTCATTAGTTTTCTCACATATGTTCTTACACCGATAAGCACATTTAGATTCACTAACTACAACATAATTATGAGAATTATGCTAACATAATAGAAATAACTTGCTTAGAACAATGCAACATAAACCGCAACAACAAAAATCAAAGATCAAAAGTTACATGTATATCATGCATAAATTATAGCAGACTAAACCTCTAAATTGTATTGGATCATATAGTAAGTTGGACCAAAGAAACTGCTACCATCGAAGTTATCATTATCAAAATAACACAGAAAATGAAATGTCACCAATATTTGCAAACTTACATTTATATCTTGAAAAACCCTCTTCTTAACATTTTCACAATTATGAGTTTTAGCAACTCCTTGATCCTTGTGTTTGGTGTATATTAATTCTTCAGAGTATCTTTAATAGAGTGAAATGAAATATTAGGTTACAAATAAATGAAAAACATATGTAAGTCAAAACTAATATAGTACTAAAACCTAAAAATAATAGGTTAATAGCCATTATAAAATAAACAATAAAAAAATCAAGACAACGAATTTTACTTGGTTGTAGCAAGGAGTGGCATTTGCAGCAGCACCATTGTTAACCCCAATTAATTTTTCATCATTAGAGACAAATAGCTTGCACATGGGATTTAACAAGTCAGCATTATAATCTCTATTCTCTCAACTAATAAATTGTGGTAATCTTGACTTGAATTTTATTGCAACATTCTTAACAGCAACAGTTGTAGTAGGGATAGCAGAAGCTACAACATTTTTTTAAAAAAATAACATCACTAAGTAGATCATGCTAACAAATAGTAAAAATTTATTAATAGAATAAAGTCTATAGAACAAATATACAAACCATTTAATCTTTCATTAGAGGCAGCTGTTACAATGTCTAACATAACCAATCTCAGGTGTAAGTAATGTACGATTTAAGAAAAATAAAGAAACAAACATTAAAAATGTAACTTAAATATTATAAATAAAAACACTACATTAAATTATTGTTAGATGTTCACAATAAGAAGAACCAAAATCATCTATAGCATCAGTAGAGGCCTTCACAAAAAAATGAGATTTATATGTGGCAAATCAATAATGGTACATTGAAAGATGTTAAAGCAAATAGAGCATAATATAAACATAGATTTTTTTATTATTTAAAGATGTAATACGAAATGTAGACTTATAAGCAACAATGTTGTTAGCACTTTCCTAATGAAATTTTAAATAGCAAAGTCAAACTAACAAAAGTTCTATAAAAATTCACATAAGTGAGAAGACAAAACCAAAATTTTAGATACTTAAAAAAAATGCAATATCATGTGATAATATATGGTCCAAAGGGACTTAACTATCAACAACAGGATCAAACAAAATGGCATTATCTTACATAAGTTAACTGAAAATAAGCTGAGCTTAAGACTAATAATTTTTAGAATTAGGAGGTAAAATATCTTCTTAAACATGAGATTTACAAATAGAGATATTTGGTAAAGTAATCAAACACAAAATTTTGAAACAACAAAATGTCAAGATAGTGAAATAAAATGATTATAGTTCAAATAGATTATAAGACAACATTACAAAGCAAATACTTACACCAATGGCATGGTCATGTGTAGAATCATTATTAGCACAAGTGTATTGCACCTTTCTAGGAATAGATGATACAATATCTATATATAATAAAAAAATTTGATTATACAACAAACATAGCACTTTCAAGATGGAGAAAAATTCATAAGACAGAATAAAAGGATAAATATTGAGTTTACTAGCATTATTATGATGAGAAGGACATTCTTTCATTGGAATTCAAAAAGGTATGATGGTGGACTGCAGAATGCTTGTTAGTTTCATATTGAGTATGAATTGAACTGAGTTTTTAATGCTTTCCTCAGCCAACAACACTAGAACACTAATTAAGAAATCTTCATAACATTGACTATTCTTAACATGAGTGAAGAACTATGACCTGTGAGCAAAGCACAAATTATCTCCTTAAGATAATCAGGTAACAAATTGCCAAGAGCTAAATCAAATTTTTCATGAAATGAAA
Source organism: Oryza coarctata (assembly GCA_030770085.1). Lineage (NCBI taxonomy): Eukaryota > Viridiplantae > Streptophyta > Magnoliopsida > Poales > Poaceae > Oryza > Oryza coarctata. The sequence continues at coordinate 18,030,804 of CM061471.1, forward strand.
TAATTTATGATGTTCTGGCAGGCAAAACCAAAAGAAGAAAATAAATGAAAAAAGGATAAATCTAGGAGAAAATTTTGACATTCAAAATTAATGAAAAACTCAAAATAATTAAAATTTCTCATGGTACTACAAATATCTTTTAGTGGCCTAAGTCCAAATTTTCCATCATCTATCTTATCAAACTCAGAGTAGGTTACGATCTTTTCAAACAACAATGTGAGGAAACTCAACCAACACATTTCTTTAGCCAAAATCAACAACATCAAGGTACATGACCTAATACAAATGAGTTTAAGCAAACCAATTCATTATAACAAAAATTAACTAATTAGAACCTTAGGAATAGAAAATATCATTAGAATGTAAAAATTAACTTACTCCAATAGTATAAACAATCACTCAAGCTGTTTGATTTCTGAAATTTTTTAATGTAAAGCATGCATCGACCATAAATGAATTTGCTCCAACAATAAGAGTCTGAAAGATTAACCTCAAAAATTGTCAAGTACTTGATGCTTGGATGCAAGGAAGAATTAGTACAAAGGAAACATGCCAAAGCAACTATCAAGAATGATGTGATCAATTTATCCTCAACCAAATCTTTTTTTTTCATATTAGCAGGTCACCAAAGTATTTCACAGAAGGTAGAGAACTAATTTCAAATTTACAAGGATAAAGTTTTTTCCATCCTCGTAGTTTGTTCCAAAACTTAACCCAAAAATATCATGAAAGGTCTCCTTAGTGACAGGAATAACTTTGTCTCTCAATATGAGTTCAAAAGTTTTGAAATTCACTTTCTTAGCAGTCCAAGAGACAAACTTCTTAGGAACAAAATGGCTATCAAATAACAGTAGAGACTTAAACTCATATTTCTCAATAGTATACCTTGGATATGCAGACATGGAAGAAAGAACTTTAGAAAAATATTTTTTAGAAAACTTTATAAATAAAATATCGCTCTTAACAACACTTTTTGCTTTCTTAGCCTATAAAAAAATAAACCAAATAAATTTCAATAACTTATTTAAAAAATAAGATCAATGATTGAACTAAATTTGTGTACCTTACACTTAAGAAAAGCGTTAGATGAACTCATGATTAATTTCAATTTCATATTCTTAGAAAGAATATAATACAAAACATTCATAAATTAATTATACCAATAAAGATAATAATAATAATAATATATTTTTATGAACAATGAACATAACATTTTCTTGTATAATTTCAAAAATAGCTTTATCAGAAAAATCAATAACTATGAACAAGTACACACCAATAAATCAGATAACTAGATAAATAGAACATAAAGAATAGGCATGTCATTACAAAAGAAATAAAGTACAACACATTATTCAATTTAGATTCAACAAATAGAGAACATCCTATATGCAAATATAAACTAATAAATTAATGTCCTAAAGGACATTTGTAGTACAACATATAAAGAAATGAATGTCATCTGAGAGGTTGTAGTCAAAATATTGAAAAGAATTATTAGAATTAGGAGCATTGTCCTCGCATTCATCAGATTAAACAATAATTGGCTTTTCACCAATCTTTCTCTAATCAAGACAACGCATCTCAAAAATAAAAATATAAAAGAAATTTTAGAAAAAAAAGTAAAAATTATTCATAATGTAGTTTTTATAAAATAACATTATACTATAAACAATATAACACTAACAAAAACAAGCCATGAAAATGTCATAAATCACAACAAAAAAGTAACCAAACTAGCATGATGTTACACCACCTCAATAGATCATTGAATACATTCTTCAAGTAATCTATACTATTTTTTCTTATGAGGATATGAAAAACTCCACACACACAATTAAAACGTATTAACAAATGATCTATTGAAGATGGTACAACAACATGTGAGCTAAAGATATTCATTGCTATAAAATCATTAACTGAGCATCCAGCATTTAAAAGTCAAGAGTTGAAAAGTCAATGATAAAAAATAGTGTACAACAGAGATAAACATAGAGCTCAAGGGGACTGAGCGCACCTCACCTAGGCATCACAAGTCCACAAATCATGGCACATACATCTACCCTGCGAGCCCACCACGACTTAGCATCTTCTCGCTCGGCAACCAACACAACAGAGTTAAATGAATCTCAAACATGTCTAACGTATAGAAACACATCCAACAAGAAAAAATATATAGAGGCTAGCTAGCAAAGTGCTACTAGTTTTTAAAAGATTAATGAACAAAGTAAATCCTAAACAAAAAAATTACAAAGATACATTCTCACAATGTTCAAACAACTAAATTGCTTGTAAAATTCACATTGCCATCTAAACATATTGTTCTAATAATGGGTTACAAGTATAAATAAACAAAAAGACTAAGTATATTCTAGACTCGCATATTCCTACAACATCCACAATAGTATCTTAATGATTCCAAACAAAATATTTAGCACAATAATTTCATCGTTAACGTTCATCAAATCAATTAATTCCAAATAAATAGCTAGAAGAAAATATAACTCAACATACCATTGCCTCTCAATACTTTAGAATTGTAGACACTAGTAGTCCAACTATCATATAAAAAAATTATTTTCAAAAAAAAAAAGTCAAGGCCTCTCAACTCAAATCATGGTCCATTGACAACTACAAACCTACGTAATACAACTTCTACATGAAGTACATAATATCTTAGAACCTACATAACCTACATTAACCTACATAGATAAGGGGCATACAACCTGCATATTTCCAATCTTCAATCCCGATTGAAACAACTAACAAAGAAACCTTCAATCCACAAAGCAAAATTATGTCTTGCACCTCCTATTCCATAAAAGCAACACAACCTCATTGACCTAACAACTTGCATAGGAGAACGGACGACATGGCCTACCAGCACTATAGTCTCCTGAACAATAGAACTCCCAATCAGGAAATATAGATAAATCACCGATTCAGCTATAGGTACTAGCACACTCAACTAACCTAAATAGTCACACAAATCAAATCAAGAGAAAATATGTGGATGAGGAAGCTTGGATTAAGTTGACAAAATTCCTACCGAAGCACGTAAACTATGGAGAATCCAGCAAAACTTCATATCAAATAACACCTCGATATACACATGATCTGCTCAATAAAAATAAAAAAAATTCATATCAGAAACAACCTCTCAAACCATATCAAAGCATGAGCATGTTCACTACTTCACAAAAATAAACATCACTGTGATTTTTGCTAGCCACACATACAGAACCGTAAAAACTAGAAAAACCTTGAAAAAGGCAGAACCTAAGCGAACACCTAATAAAATACATAGATGAATATAGAGCTCTCAGACTCAAGAGGAAACTCAAATGACAGTCAAACTCGCAGCTTAGAAATCCAATCGACGACAAGTGCAACTACAGATAAAATAAAAATAAACTTCTCAACATCTGTAGTAAATGAGCTTTAGCTTGAGCATGAGTAGATGAATAGTCATTGTAAAAGGAGGTTGCACATCGCTGGTGAATCGCCACCTCCCCAACCAAATTGCTGTCTACCTGACCAAATTGCCGCCTCGTCGCCTAAGGAAGAAAACGAGAGAGAAAAAAAAACTTATCTCAGATGAAACAAGGGATAGAAAAAAGATGCATGGAAATCGAAATCAAACAGTACATATGGGACCCACGTCAAATTTCTGCTTCATAGACATGGTCCACGAGCCCACCTTGGCTTGAAAACCCGAGCCCACTTCAGATTCTTAGTTGTGCCCTAGTATAGCATAAGCACAGATCTCAATGAGATCTAATGGTCAGGAATTCGACTGATACAGGCATCAAAAATCTGTCAACGGACAGGTAGGAGTTCCGATTAATTAAGAACCTAGAAGAGTTAAATCAAATACATGTAATCGATCAACTCTCACACTACAGGAGGGATCAATCACAAATCTGACCAATTAAACACGGCATCTACAAAACAGTCATCTAGAAATGTACACAACAAAATTAATTAAAAATCATAATTAATTCCTAAAAAAAGTACACTATGAAACCCTACTACCAATCGAGCAATTAACTGACGGTGATTAGAGCGAAGCTCTCGGTCGGATCGGAGGTCAGTACCCGCCGGCGCCGCCGCTCCATCCGCCGCGGCTGGCGGCGCCCATCTGGTTGCCGCCGAGCGCCACTGACGGCCGCTGATTGGCGTTCGTGACGTACTGCCGGACGGGGTCTTCCGTCGTCGGCCCACCGGCCGGCAGCGGCGCCGTGATGACGTACTGCTGCATGACCAGCACGGACACCATTTTGGAGAACTCGGAGGAGACGAGAAGGTCGCCGATGGGGCCCAGCTCCGGCGACTCCATCCACTCGGTGAGCGCCGACGTCAGCGGCGAGCTCGCCTCGCCGGGGTGGCGCCCGACGATGTAGAGCTCGTGGGCGTTGTCCAGGTTGCGGATGGCGGCGAGCGTCTCCTCGCTGTTGGCCACCACCTGCTCCACGTAGAGGATGGCGTCGTTGCCGAGGTTGCGCGACCGGAACTCGTTGAGGTACTCCTCGTCCATCTGCCGCTCGCTCTTGGCGGCGTCGGGGACGATGGTGATGGCGCGGGAGTGGGCGGCGGGCACCGGCGGCTTTGGCGGCGACAGCGCCGGCGCCGTGTAGCCCGGCGGGATGAAGCGGACGATGGTGAGGCAGACGCCCGGGTGCTCGACCATCCGCCACCCGTAGGCGAGCCCCTCGCGGTCGTCGGGCCCGCCGAAGAAGAGGAGCGCAACGTGGTGCACGGTGGCCATCCTCGCCGTGGCGGCGCTGAGGCCGCGGTCGACGAGGATGCCGACGGAGCACGGCGCCGAAGCGAGGATGCTCTCGTTGAACCCCCGTATGGAGGCATTGATGGGCTCCATGCAGCCGTCCACCGTCTGCTGCTTGTGGAACGGGAGAACGATGAGCGACACGTGCTTGTCCTCCGCCAGGATGCACACGTCCTCGTGCATCGTCTGGTACGGCGACACCGCCGTCAGCGCCTGCACCGACACGCCGCCGGCGTGAGCCTCGTAGTTCTCGAACGCATTGAAGATGTGGTCGCTGGCGCCCGGGAGCGAGCCGGCGGCGCTGCGGCTCGGCTTAGACGCCGAGTGGTGCGCGGCGAGCATGTTGGAAGCGCGGCCGGTGAGCTCGACGAGGTGGAGCGCGTAGATGAAGATCGGCGAGCGCTTCGTCGGGTTGGAAAGCTCGAGCAGCGAGATGATGGAGGGCACGTTGCGGGTGGTGTGCACGCACGCCAGCATCCGGAGCTCGGTGTCGTGCTTCGACCGCTGCAGGTTCCTCCGCTTGTACCCGATCAGCCGCCGCGCCGGCCGGTACACCGTCGTCACCACCGGCGTCACCAGCGCCGTCATCACCACCGACACCAGCACCATCACGGCGAACGACTCGTCGTCGAGCACCTCCTTGTCCCTCCCGATGTTGAGGACGATCATCTCGACGAGTCCCCTTGTATTCATTAGGAACCCCAGGGCGACGCCGTCGCGGAACGTCATGGTGTAGGAGACGGCGATAAGGATGGTGCCCATGATCTTGGCGAAGCTGGCCATGATGAACACGAGCACGAGAAGCCCCACAGTGATGGGGTCCCGCACCTTGGTCATGTTGGTGCGGAGGCCACTAATGGCGAAAAAGAGCGGGAGGAGAAGACCGGTGACGAAGTCCTCGAGCTTCTCGATGAGCACGACGCCGAGCGGGCCGCTCGGGATGACGAGCCCGTACACGAAGGCGCCGAACACGGAGTGAATGCCGATGGCGTCCGTGCAAACGCCGGCGATCATGACTCCGGTGAGGATGAGGGTGACGTGCACGTCGCCGATGGTCTCCCCCTCGGGGACGCGGCGGATGATGCACCACATGAGCGGGCGCACGGCATAGAAGCAGGCGAGCACGAAGGCCACCCCGGCGAGGAGCACCCACAGGGAGGAGAATGCCGAGCTGTCGACCTCGGAGATGGCGATGGCGAGCGCGAGGAGGATCCACGCGCACATGTCGTTGACGATGGCGGCGGACATGGCGATCCGGCCGAGGTCGGAGTTGAGCAGCTTGATCTCAGCGAGGATGCGCGCCAGCACCGGGAACGCCGTGACGGAGAGCGCGACGCCGAGGAAGAGCAGGAAGGAGGCCTGGTGCACGTTCTTGGACACCTGGTGGCGGAAGATGAAGGACGTGGCCGTGCCGATGCAGAACGGCAGCGCCATGCCGGCGACGGCGATGATGAGCGCCTTCTTCCCCGACCGCCTGATGGTGTTGACGTCCATCTCGAGGCCGACCAAGAAAAGGAAGTAGAGGAGCCCCAGGTGCGCCACCGTCTCCAGCGTCAGCAGGCTCCGCTCCGGGAACACCGTCGTCGCCCACGTCGACACCCGCCCCATCACCGACGGCCCCAGGATCACGCCGGCCTGCACGACCACAACAGCGACACAGATACTCAATCAATGCGTCACTAACTGAGCAGAAGGACAGGTCAATGGCAGCATATGACGTACGAGGATCTCGGCGATGACGCGAGGCTGGCGGAAGGGCTTGAGGAGGACGAAGAGGACGCGGGTGGTGGCGACGATGATGGCGACCTGGAGGATGAAGAGCGGGAGCGAGAACTCAAGCGGGGAGACGCCTTGCCAGATGCCGTAGGCGGTGACCATCATCGGCGAGTAGCACACCACCTCGCCGGCGGCGGAGCCGGCCATGCCGTTGCCGGCGCCGGCGCCACGCGACATCTGGAACGTGTCGTTCTTGATGAGCGGGACCGCGCCGTCCGTCCCCGCCGCCGCCTGCAGGATCGGGGCCATCTTGGCTCACCGGAGCCGGGAGGCCGGGGAACTCTACGTCGTCGACGACGAGAGCGAGACGGTATAAGCAGGTGGCGCGCGCCGGTGGCTGTGCGCTTCTCGTTTTTGTCCGGCTGCCCGTGGTGCATGCGATCCCCATTCATTCCCCACTTTCTAATTTTGACACCAAGCACGTCCAGGTGAAGCACCTTCACCATGGGAAAAAGTCCACTTTACATCCCATGTTTTATTTGCGGCTTTCAAACATAAAATCGGGTATGGAGTGTCTTCTAACTTCTGGTGTAAATTGATTCTCTCTCGATAGTATTCAGAGGGGTTTGGCTAACATGGTGCTTACGTGGCGTATTAGCTTGGTCTTCGACCTATGTGGTACATACGTGGCACTGTAGAAAAATAAAAAACACCAATTTAGTTAGCCAAAAATTAAAACAAATATGTGAGGCCTAAATGCTAGTGATAGTCCGGTTAGAATGGAACCCACATGTCAGGCCACCATCTTCTTCTGCTAGCTCTCCTTGCTCTTATCTTTGCCCTCTCTCATCTCTCATCCGATTGGTGACACCTGATCTAGGAGGTGACATGAGATGAGGTCAGGAGGGCGACGATGGAGAGCTGGAGTTGAAGCTTGATGAGGTAGTGGTAGGTCGAGATTGACGAGGCTCATAAAGCTACAAAGAAAGGTTAGGTTTATTTTACAAATCTTTTATTCAAAAACATTTCACAACCTAAAAGTATGAGTTTCACAATTTATTTGGAAAGAGATTTACCGTCTCAATCCGATGCGAGTTGCTTTACAACAACCTAAATATAAGAGCAAAATTTTAGTATCATTAATATTTTCTATTCATTTTCTATCTCCTCAACAAATCTCATTTCTTAAGCCATGCATACAACTTTATCCTCGCTCCATCCAAAGCTAAACCAGTATCTTTTTATCCATTGGCTCATTCTCGAAGCCATCCAAGCTTCAATTTCTGCTTCCTCTTAGGAAGCCTACTCTCTAATACTATCACGGTATCTTGGGTCACACAGATTTGTTCCCGACCACTAAGGTCATCTGTCAGTTACTAAGACCAACCCTAGTAATGGTTCTTATTCTCTTAAATATTTTTCATAAAACATTGACAAACAAAACTATGATAGAAGAATCACCTTACATTCGCTCTTAATTATGAGTATGACTATTCAAATAGTTTAAACTCTACAGAGTGTGTATGCTTTACCCACACAATATGAAACTGATATCGAATACCCATCGGTACTAAAAGTTCGTGACAAGGCATTCTCAATGCTCACACATGAATATCCCATATCACATAGTTAGGTCGGGTCTCTTAAAACCGAGTATTAGACAAGTCTCATACCTTCATCTACTCAGTACATACTGGTGATATCTCCTACTCCTATCCAATAGCCTTACAGGAGGCTAGAATAACACATATTCTGGACAGTAAAGATTCATGATCCATCTCCTCATCCCAGCATTCCACAACTCATAAATACTTATGTGGTTATACTGTAAGATGCTCAAATGCAATTCCCTAAGAAATCGGTTCTTATATGCAATTATAAAACAAAGCCACACAGGTGAGGTTCTGCATCGTGGGTTTTCACTAACCCTTTCTTTTATTTTCTTTTCAAACCCAATGACTTTATGAGCAGGGTTTTCAAAAGTTTTCACAACCCAATTTTTCTAAGATGACAAACAACAGTGTAAGATGGAGTAGATGTATTCCTGTTCAAGGGGCAAGAACTTTCAGACACCGTTATGGTGTAGCTACAAGGATATGATTCAACAATAACCTACTAAAGATAATACAACTACTAGGTTAGTCCGTTGGTTGTGCATAAACTGATGTCGATAAATTTAACTATGTACACTAAGCATAAAACTTTATAAAAAAATTATATTTTATAAATTACGAGCAATATGATCAAGGGTGACTTGCCTTAGCTCTTGGTTAACGAGAGATTCTTCAGAGTTGGTGTTCAAGAATTTTTCTAGCAGCGAACTATGCGTGAAATGAGAGAGATCCCAAAAGGATAATAAAATAATAGTGTCATTAGATGGATCTTATTTTAAAAAAAAAATCTAGAAATTGAACGGAGTTAATCGGAGTTACGGTTGAAAAGATATGAATTTTGGAAGATTGTTTGAATTTATGGAAATAAAAAAGAATTAAATTAAATAGGAAAAGGAATTTTCTTTGGAAATACTCTAGCCATTAGGTGGGCCAAGGGTTGATGACGGCTAGCGACAAGATCTTGAGGGTGGCAATGAGAGGAAATGACGTCGCTTGGCGGTGAGCAATATGTGGTCATCGACGATGGCTTGGGAGGAATTAAAGGGGGCGAGAGAGGTGTTTGGATACTCAGGATTAGGGCAGAAGAGGGATGAAAGGAGACTCACCGGTGATGACCGATTGCTTGCAGCAGCAACTGGCTTAAGCTTGTGGGATCGAGGTGTTGTAGCACAACAAAAGCGGGCAGAAAGCATGACCAAAATAGAGAAAAAGGAGAGGAGATGTCAATTTTTATAACTGTGTGGTGGCACAAAATGACGAGTGAGATAGATGGTGGAGCGACTAGGCACATGGCGACATGGCAACTTGACGAGATAGCGGCGAGGCCCGAGGATCATCAGCGGGGTCCACGGTAACATGAAGCACATGACATAGGACAATGATGCACACCTCAGTGCACCACTATGCACGGCAAAATGGCGGCAAGCCGATGGGTGCCATGGCTTGTCGTGGCATGGCGTAGCTTGGTTTATAGTGTGCCTGGTTCGATGTGGTGCAGGGGTGCAGGAGGCGAGGCTGAATAATGGGATGGAGCGGCATGGTCAGAGATAGGGCGACGCTCGGTGGGATTCGAGCATGAAGCAGTGGCGGTAGGCAGCATTCGTAGCGATGGGCCCGCGTTTGGCATAGCGTGACACGATGCAACATGCTAGGGTCGCAGCACACGTTTGCGGAGGCGATGCCCAGCTTGGTACCTTGCCGAGCATGTGATATGCATACAGGCACGAGGACAGGTTTGTAGTGCATAGGAAAGGAGTGAGGGCGTATAGAGATGGGTGTCAACGCGTTGGCTAGCTGTTCGGTATTTTGTCGAGTAGCTTACGCATGCGCTGGTGCGATACGGGAACTGGACAAGCCCGTGGGTGTGGGTGGAGCGGGTGAGCGGGACAGAGAGATGGTGGCTGACAAGCAGACCCGAGCGAGGAGTTGAGCGGCAAGCGAGTGCTAGAGTGTAGGCAATGCGAGTGGCCACGTGCGGGGAAATATGGGCTAGTAGGCATGCCCTAAGAGAGAAAAATGAGAAGTGAGGTGTGGGAGAAGCTAGGATTAGGAGACGGTTGGGCTACGGGAAGGAGTTGAGGCCGAGGGAGAGAAGAAAGAGGAGGAGAGGGAGAGTGGGCCAAGGAGAAGGCGACCGAAATAAACATGAAAATTTTCACTTTTTTGTAGATTTCAAGAATTGAATTTTTGGAAAAAAAAATTGAAATGAGTTTGAATTTAAATTCAGAATTTTTCTTAGATATTTCATGGAAGGGATTCAAGGAGATAGATGGTGAGAGGATTCTGAAGCGGAGTTAATATTCGGATTAGATTCAAATCCAATAGTCGAATTAAGAGAGATTGGAAGAAATTTTCAGATAAGAGATTGATTTAAAAGTCGAAGATTTTAGACAGAGATTTTTGATGCATAATACACACAAAGAATAAAGTTTTTAAAACTATTATTTTTATTAAAATAATTTTTAACGGTTAAGCTTACAAGGTGTTATAACCCGCCCCGATTTCATTAGCTAGCGACGTGCCTCAGCCTGCACACAGGGGTGGAGCCAGGATTTAGAGTCATCGGGGTCACAACTAACCTTTGCTAATATCGTGTTTAGTAGTACCCTAAATTTAGTATTTTGTAAGCTACATATATTTATAGTTTTTTTAAAACTAGAGCTATTAGTGGATTGGGATTGTTTGAGGTATTTTTATTTTGGAATAAACATAAAGGTTTAAATCACTTTAATTTAGACTATAAATTATATGTTCAGCAACAATTTACGAGCTAGAGCTACATAAAACTCGGGCTAACCGCGGAATTGTTTTGGCCACAAAAGCAAGTTCTCAAAGTTGTTTTGAGCAAAAAGTTCTAATGTTTAGTACTTGATTAGCAGAACTGCTAGCCTAATTGCATGAATAAACACACTACATAGGTGAAAGAGCTAATTTGTTAACTAATCAAACATGTTAATGGACTGCGGGATGCACGGTGGTGAGCTGATGACTGGCAAAGCTATTGGAAAAATGTGCTGATTAGTTCTGAGACCAAACTGTTTGAACGTTTAACTCGTGAGCTGCTGCAGTTTATTAGCGGGCTGGGATCAACATGCTTCGATTGACGGGGTCACCGCCAGCAATATGCTAAGAAATACACTAGTTTGGCCAATGTCGTCGGGGTCATTTGAGCCCGGTGATACAACTGTAGCTCCGCCCCTTCCTCGACATATGCGTCTCCGCCAAACGCTGCATCTTCTTGTGGCCATAGGAGACAAGCAACGAAGGGAAGGAGAGAGAGAGAGAGATTCACCAACATGTGGATCCACAGCAGATTGAGCAGGTCAAAACGTCGCCTAGAACAAAACCATCCAATAAAAGGAGTTAAATCGAATCGGTTTTAAAAGTTAAGCATAGTTTATATCTGATTTTATGGTTGAAGGGTGAAAATCAAATTAGGGCTATAGTTGAAGAATATAATAAAGACTTTTTCCTTCAATACGTCACTCACAAAATGCATAGGCCAATTCACGGCTCAAATTTCCTTGGGCCGGTTTGTGTGTTTGGGTCGCAATGAATGTTGTCGATCTAAATACGGGTGGGCCCGGATGGGCCGAGTAATCTGTACTACCGTTTACAGTACACCGTTGACGTCCGTGGTGGGCTCAGTTGGTAAAAAAAAACTCTATTATAGCGATCCGATTGGACTGGTCAGTGGCTCGGTGGAGTCAGTCAGTCAGGTCTAAGTTGTCGATCGGTCCGGCGCGACGGCTGGTGGCACGAGAAAATTCGAAGGGAAAAAAGGAAGAGAGGTGTTGTACATGGACGACTCGATCGGCTAGCTCGCTCGTTCGTCCACCGTCTCCTCGGTCGCCGGCGCACACCTCCTCGGCCTTTTTGCCCATTTAAACGCCCGGCACACCAAGCAACGCAGAGGTAGCCGAGCGAGGAAGAGCAGCAACGGCGCCACTGCAAGCCTGCAAGGCTGCAAGCAGAAGCAGCTAGCTAGGATCTGCTGTTCTGGGAGTTCGTTTTCATATTCTTGACCGGTCCGAGAAGAGGCCAGTCGCCGGGAAGGAGATCGAAGAGCAAAGTGATTGGCAGGGATGGATGTGAGCTTTGGGCCCGAGGAGCAGATCGTATGGCCGGCTTCTGTTCTTTCTGGGATCCTCATGTGCGTAGCTGTAAGTTGTTCACATGTTCGATCCTCTTCCATTGCTTACACAGATGCAAGACAGCTGCATGCATTCCGGGTAAATGACCGAGAGATCGAGTGGTGTAAATAGCAACACAAATTTGCCGAAAATGTCCATGATTCTGGTTAAAGCTAGCTAAACTGTTCTTTCTAATGAGATGGGTAATCTCATGTACTTACCTTTTTTAGAGGTAGAGCTGCTAAATGATGTTTCAGTTTTTTTTAACAAGAAGGAAATCAATGAAATATTCCTGAGTAGTGATAATTTGTGAATTGATCATTTGATGGGATAATTTGATTCCAGTATGACCAGCCATCTTTTTTTTAAGATCCAAAGGGCAAACTGTCATCGTCGATCTGCACTTGACTTCCATAGCTCAGTCTTTATGCTTTGCACATTTTTTAGGAAGAATAATATTATTCAACTCTAAAAAAACTTTCCCCAGTAAAACTATGCAGACCAGTCATGAACAAATGACAAGTACCAAATTTATTCTCATTACAATTCTGAACCTAACGTTTTACAAGGAGCAAAGCAAATACTCGTTTTTTGTCCCAAGCTTTAATTAATCTGTCCGTTAGCTTCTTTTGCAGTCAGATGGTGAGAGATTAGTTGGAGTGTTGGACCAGTAGACACTAGACAGGCGTTCGTTGCGTGCAAGCTAGCTAGCAGCCTAGCCTTGATAGTTGCTACTGTACTTGGGTATAATACAAGCTGTTAAAAATATGAATGATCTATGAATCATTAATTTACTTATCATATCAGTGTTGTTTTACCACACCTAGAAAGTAAAGCGATCTGATGATTTCTACTCCTCAAAACAGTTCGAGGAACTAACTGAATTGTGCCATCAATAATGTTTTAGGGCCATATTACCTTTAGGTGTGAATTTCTCCATCACCAGTACTGATCAGTTTATGAACAGACATATGTACCTTGATCTACTTGTCAAAAGATGTGTCACCTTCCATCCTCTAATCTTAGGCTAGCTAGCTACTTAATTGAGATGTGCATCCATGATAAATAATAAGAAAAAATAGAAAAAAGAGGGAATGTGGCAGAGCCTAAATGAATTTGTTCTGCATTATAATTTGTATTTATGCCACTGAATAACTGCTACTTCATTCTTATAGGTGTATGATATAACTCGCGAAGTAAGCTCTCGTTGCTATAAGGGTTACAATGGACTGAATGAATTGCATAAACTTGAGTGGAACAACAGGTGATTAATTGGATTCTTTGACAAGTTCTTTTTCTTAATCGCATCTTTGACAGGTTCTTATTATGAACTATTTGTAGTATTATCTAAAAATCAATTGATAGTAGTGATGCATATCTAATTCTCTTCATGCTACTCATTTGTCCATGTTTTAGGGGAATCTCTACATTCCACGCATTGGTTGCTGCTGTAGTCTCTTTTTATTTGCTGGTGATATCTGACCTCTTCAGTAAGGACGTCCATGGTGCCGTCATAATTGATCGAAAATCATGGATATCTGATGCCATGTTTGGGGTAAGTTTGCAACTCTATGCCATGGAGAAAAGATTTATCTATCCCCAAAACGTCTGAAATTTTAATTCTTAGCAGGTATCTCTGGGCTACTTCTTGACAGATTTGCTAATGATCCTGTGGCATTTCCCTTCTCTAGGAGGGAAGGAATATGTAAGTGTTAATGTTCTGAGTTAACCCCTTTTTTTTACCGCGATTCCAGATGACATGAGTTAACAATCTATTCTGATTGCATTTATATGTTCAGCTGTTGCATCACGGACTATCCATGTATGCGATCTCTCTTGCTCTGCTGAGTGGCAAAGGACACGTGTACATCCTCATGGTCCTCTTCACTGAAGCAACCACTCCCTTCGTGAACCTCCGATGGTAATGCTCATTAAGTTCACACGTTGCTAATTAATCGAGTGATTTTACATTCGTTGAGGAGGTACCGACATGCGCCATATTTTCTAGAGTAGAAGTTGATAGCTCTTGGTATCTCTGTCAAAGTTTACACTAAAAATTTGATACTTCGGTACTCTCAAGGATCATAAAATTTCTCTAATAAATTGTATTACTTGTTCATGACTTGCTGGCTGAGATCACAATTCATGCACTCTTTCTGAAAATGCAGGTACCTCGATCTTGCAGGCCGGAAGGACTCCAAGCTTTACCTGTACAACGGGGTGGCACTTTTTGCCGGGTGGCTGGTATGACTTCTCTTTGTACAAGTGTTCTCTGCCGAGTTTGATGCACCAACCAGTCCACCTACAAGACTACCCCGATAAATAAATAAGGGGAAAAAATAACGCCTGAATTATTCTCGAGTGTTATTGATCTTGTTCTTTAATGTAGGTTGCTCGGGTCATACTGTTCGTATATTTCTTCATTCATGTGTATCTTCACTTCGACCAGGTAATCAATCAACCAATCATATTCTTCAAGCTTCAGCTTTGTGACGGTATGTCAAAAAAAATTTCTTGGCCGTTTTGCAGGTGAGGATGGTGTTCCCGCTAGGGTTCTACAGCATGATGGCGGTCCCGCCGGCGATGTCGGCGATGAACCTCGTCTGGTTTCGGAAGATCTGCAAGGGGATGATCAAGGCCATGTCCAGCGCCAATCGGAGCCATTGCGTCAAAAAAGATTAGAAGTTTTGAACTTAATTAGACGGAAGGAGATGCACGTTGCTTGGAGCCACATTTCTTGCTTGTATGACGATTAACTAAACTGTAATTAACTGATCATTTGTAATTGAATAATTAATTAGCCACCGGCTGCATCTGCATGCTACTGGTGCATGCATAATCAGAGTACTAGTTACTTCGATTTTGGTTCTGATCCTCGTCTGTTTACCAGGTCTGTCTCTGCAAGCATGCATCCACTTAAGTGCAGACAAAGGCGAGCGGTAGGTAATATAGGATCAAAACATACCAATTCTATTAAAGATAGATAAATAATAGAATTATTAAAAACTATTTTTTAAAAAATAAAAAAGAAACTTCTAACATAAATTAAGTTACGATACACTACCGTATCCCACCAGTCCGGTTGTCTACTTGCTGTTAGTCCGATCGTTGTGCTATCGATAATTTGTCCATCTTAATACCATCGATCCATCCATCGTCTTGCCATCAATCTAGCCGCTTATGATAAAAAAACAAAACTTGATAAAATTATTAAAAATAGATTAACTTTATTACATCAAAATATATAGTACATATAAAGCACGTATCAGCTCTAGCTTTTATTTATTTTAAAATTTATATCTCTAGGGCCTCAAACATCATCTATTTATATCTAAAACTTCTCACATAAACTAAGAGTAGAACTATTAGGTTTACTAGGACTCAATCCCCAGTACTCAAAACCTATTAGATCCAAACACTCTTTCTCGTGTGAACCCAAGCTTTCTGGTCCATCCCAGTCTAATCAGCTCTCATTTGCATATCAGACCGGCTGGTTGTCTTCGGTCAGACCGGCCTGATGCTTGGTCAAACTAGCTATCACCCTGACCTTGTCTTCTTCATCGGCACTTTCATCTACAGAAATATTTCCATCTTCTTCCTGATCATGTAACAAAGTATGTACACTTTCTAGTCTAAGTAGCTGAACTATTCTAATCAAAAGTAACTTCTATAGTTTTATTAGTTTTTAAAACAAGTATAGGGTAACCTTAGAGTGAGCAAGATATTTAAGAAAAATTTCAATAATTGAACGTCTCTCAAATTTATCCAAATTTTTAAATTTTAATACAAAACACTTACATCAAAAACATGTAAATATAAAACTTTAAGTCGATGTCCAAAACAAAGATCAAAAGTAGTTTTTTTTCAAGTTTAGATCTCAAGAAAATACTATTAAAAATATAAAAAACAATATTAATAGGTTCAACCCAAAAATTTCTTGGTGTATAATATTTATCCAACATAGTTCTAGTCATCTCAATTAGAGAATGATTTTTTCTTTCAACAACACTATTTTGGTAAGGCATGTGAAGAAGAAAAGTGATGCTCAAAACCTTTTTCAACACAAAATTATTCAAAAGAAGCATTTTAAAATTTTTCACTATAATCATTTCTAATTGTTCTCAAGGATCAGAAAGTTCAAGAGCCAAATGAAGATATAATTTTTGAAAGTGATCAAACGCATTATCTTTAGTTTTCATAAAATAAACCCAAAAATATCAAGAGTAATCATCCATAAAAATCAAAACATACCACCTTTCATTAATTGATTGCACTCGAGCCAGTCCAACAATATCCTTATGTAAAAATGTGTATTAGTCATCACAAAAACAATTAGACATATGAAGAAGCAACCATCTTAGCATAACAACAGGGGGACAAACAAAATCAAGATTTTTTTGAGTTTTGGTAAACCACAAACATGATTCAAACCACTCAAAACTAACATATCCAAATCTACAAATGCCAAAATATTAAATCCTTTGAAAATTTAGCAACTAGATATATAATCTTAGAAGAAACATAGTTCTGCTTTAAAAACTCTTTCATATCTAAAAAATCTAAGAAGAATTAATTATTTTACTTTTATATTTCTTAAATCAAACTTTAAAATCCTCATCAATTATTTGAGAAACTAAAAGAAAATTATATTTCAAATTTTCCACCAAAGCGACATCTTTCAAAGTAAAATTTTCAGTTACCATGATCAATTCCATAGTAAGAACCATACTTGTAGAAGCATCCCCAAATATTAATGGTTCCGTCTTGGATGCGAGTTTGAGGGAGGTGAACCAATTTTTATCACCGGTCATTTGTCACAAATAGTAAGAGTCTATTATCCACAAGTTTTCCTTCCTCTCCATAAAAACATATACACAAGCAAATTTTGATGACTCAATGCTAGGGTTAGATAAAATAAATTTAGAAATTCAGTACTAAAACACACAACCAGAAGTAACAATATGCAGGAGTAAAACTAGTACTACTTTTGTTTTTCAAAAAAAATAACTTATCAAGGCAGTCTGAATGACGCCTAAACGTTAGTCTAACCGGCTCCCTTGAACTAATACCTAATTTTTACCATTTAAATTTTATAAAAACATTTTCTTTTTTCTTTTTCTGTTTGCAAGGAAGTAAGTAATAATCAACCAAATATCTATTTTTTCATAAAAAGTATAAGTATGCCTTACACAAGTAGATGAATTTAAAAGTAAAGGTTTTACAGTAGAAACAATTTGACTCGAAGAAGAAAGATAAGACATAATGCCAGTAGATCTAAAAATTGTTTTCTTAGGTTTTGCTTTTGTCAAAATTTTATCTTAAAACAATAGGTTAGTAAAGTAAGTATATACATAAAAACCTAACACTCTATCATGTGTACTCACTTTTGAATGATCTAAAATTAAATTAAGTTTCTTTTTGCCATTAGAAAACATTTGCAAAGTATTTTTTAAATAAGAAACTTCTTTTCACAAAGTAGCATAATTTTCACAATCAACTAAACCTCACTTTGTTTTCTATTATTTTGACAAGAAATCAGTTCATGAGCTTTCATGTTTTCTCCAAATACTCAACATGATCTAAAACAATTTTCAACTTCATCTCGTTAAGAAAACACATTGAAACTTTTAGTAACTAAAGCATTCTTCTATCATCTTAACCTTTTTAGTATTAATGAGATTAAACATTAAACTTAACTTGATATTTTTTAAAAATCTTTTTAGTTAAAAACAACTCATTTGTAACACGAGAGCATAAAGTAATATCGAGAACAAAAGAGGATTCAAGATTTTTTTTCTCAATTTCTGATTCTAATCTAAAATAGTTATTTGCATTCACATCTCGTAAACAAGAAATTTCAAAAAATAAAACTTCATAAGATGTGCAATTATCATCACGAGGAATAAGAGATTTCAGTCTAGCAATTTCAACATTAAGAGATTCAACAATAAAATAATGTTGTTTTATCTTTTTCTCATATGTTTAAATCTTAAAGCCAAGAGTAACTTTGTGTCCAACTTGATCGATGTTAACTCTAAGTACTACTGACTCTAGTTTTAATGTGTTATATGGTATTCTGACTATGCTAGATATCCGCTTTTACCTAAATATAGTCTCGATCCTCACCATTAACCAAAATTGATCTTAAATCACTTATATATAAATTGACAAAATAACTGACATAAATATCATAATCTGACCTACGTTAGTTATACACTCACACCAACACCATAAATATTTTTAAATCAATTTTTATTAACTAAATCATTTAGAAAGTCAATTATTTATTATAAAATATTCATCATGATTCAACAGGCACCATCAGCTTCAGTATACTAGTTTAGTTACATTGTCATCGATCAATGATGCATATAACCAAAATTAATTAGGACGATATATCTACGCATGGCCTTGTCAGCCTGAATTAATTAGCAGGATAAATATATGTTCGCGTGGCCTTGTCAAGAGGAGTACCAGGTCAAATTAATAGATCACGATTAATCATGCAAACTACTATGAATTCAGTATGTAATAGTACATATGAAACGATGATTTTGACATATGGAGGCAGCAACGAGCACTTGAAAGAACGGTCGTCTTGATGCTGGAATTCTGCTGCTTGATGCCAATTAGTTGCTGAGGAATTAGGCAAGCTAGCTGGCTAAATTGCTAGATGATATCGCCAGCCATTGATTCGATGTCGATAAAACGAAGCTACATGTCGACAGGTCGTCATGGCTGGCTCCTCAACTCGACGGCGATGTTCACCAAGTGATTGATTAGGTCACCATTAGAAAGAAGCTACTGCTTCACAGCTACTTCCCTATTCAATTCTCAATTACACATCACAATCGTGAAATGTGATGACTTCCTTCGATTCTTGGGGGTTCTAGCTCGGTTTCGGTTTTTCTTGAGCAAAACATAGAGAAACTACACATCACAATCATCCAATCGAACTCTGAAAGCCTCTCTAGGAGTTAACATCCTACACATTTTTTTCTCCTTAGAAAAGATTACACGTCAGATGATCAGAATGACTTGTTCAGCAATCAATCTTGTAATCTGAAGTGTCAATGTCGACCTTAACTGTTACTGTAGGAGCTTTGTTGGATACTACAGAGAGATGCAGAATCGCTTTGCTCCTTCAATAAATTTACCTCTGAATTTTCTGGAAAATACCGGATTGATGTACACATCTGATAACTATGATCATTAGCTGTTTAAATATTCAACGAAACTATGAGCTAATTAACCAACTACTAAAGACTATACCAATCCCTGGATACACACACATACACCCCAAAACATGCGCCTCTTCTGGCTCATTGTGCCGGCCAAGCCTACACTGGCTACTCTGAATACAGCCAAACAATCATCAGATTTCTGTTTCGCAGATTCCTGCCGTGTAGATTGCACTCACACTACCACTAGCTTCCAGGTTGACCTAGTAATACTACTCAAATGATAACTAGGGTGCTCTAATCTCTTTGTAATTGTAAAGTACAAAAAAAGAACAATTCCGATAAGACAGAGCAGTAGATATCATCCCTATTTAAAATTTTAAGTTTTGTTATTGGCTATTGAGTTTGCACACTCCATTTTTATTTTTTTAAGACAATAGAAATATCTTACTATTTGATTGGTTAGGCTACAGCTAATAAGCTGTAGAAGAATGAACAAAGCAGAAAAAATAATTTATAGAGAAAACTTTGATATCTACGTTACGTTATTAGAGGTTTAAAAGTCAAAGCTAAAAAATATACTATAGTAAAAAAACGCAAAAACCAACTCTAAATTTTAACTTTAAAATTTAAATTTTGGTTGCAGCTAACAAACCAACAAGCACAGCCTCTGCCATTTGTCACTGAACATATAAACACTTCGCTTTCTCTTGTTCCCCTCCTCTTCAGCTATGCAAAAACCCTACTTGATTGATCCTTAATCAATCAGCTCATGACAGGAAGAGGCTCAGACGTGCAAGATTCTCTAGGCTTGATGCAGTTGATCATCACCAGTATATATACAGCAGCAGTAGCAGCAGCCTTTGTTGCCCCAGCACCACTGATTTTTTGAAGCCAATGAGGGTTGCACCGGCGAGGACGACGCGCCGGAGTTCGTCGAGCCAGCGGCGGCGGCGACCGGGACGTTCGAGCGGCGGCAGTTGTTAAGGGCTTGCAAGGAGGTATACTCCGAGGAAGGCGGCGCGGCGGAGGAGAGGACGGGCATGGCGGTGGTGGGGGCCGAGCAGGTGGAGGAGTTGGCTCATGGCGTGCGGATGATCGCGCTGCTGATGGAGTACGTGGCGGCGATGTCGGTCGGCAGCCTCGCGGATGCCAACGAGGCGCTGCTCGAGCTGTCGCAGATGACCTCGCCGTACGCGCCGTCGTGCGGCGAGCGGCTCGTGGCCTACTTCGCCAAGTCCATGGCGGCGCGGCTGATGGACTCGTGGGTCGGCGTCGCCGCGACCCCGGCACCGCCGCCGTGTGTGGCCATCAGCGCCGCGTTCCGGGCGCTGTACAACGTCGCGCCGTTCGCGCGGCTCGCCTACCTGGCGTGCAACCAGGCGATCCTCGAGGCGTTCCACGGTACAAATTGTCGACCTCGACGTCGTGCCCGGCGGCGTGCTGCAGTGGCTCTCGCTCCTCCCGGCACTGGCAGCGCGGCCGAGAGGCCCGCCGGTGAACCGCGTCACCGGCTTCGGCATGTCGGTGTCGGTGCTGCACGACACCGGCAACCAGCTCGCTGGGCTAGCGAGGAAGCTGTGCATGTCTTTCGAGTTCTACGCCGTCGAGAAGCGACCGGGAGACGCCGACGCGGTTGCCGACGTGCCCGGCAGGAGGCCGGGGGAGGCGATAGCCGCGCACTGGCTGCGCCACGCCATGTACGACGCGGCCGGGGACGACGGCGCCACCATGCGGCTGGTGCGGTGGCTGGAGCCGAAGGTGGTGGCGCTCGTCACATCAACAGATACGAGCAATTTGAGAAAATAGGTATTTTTAGTCCTGTTAAACTGATATAAAAACCTATCTTTATCAGTTGACCTCTTCGGTATCGATTGATATTAGCAGTTAGCACTAATGTACTGTTTTTTCTGTTTATTTTGCTATAATATTTATTTATTATTTTCTTTATATTGTGTATATATATGATTAACGATTTTGATCATAATAAATTCAATGATTTATTCTCTTATGTACTCCATCAGGCGAACTTGCTTTGGGCGGTGGCGACGACAGCGTCAGTGGGCGGGCATGTGGCAACCTCAACGGTGAAAATAGGGATGGCAGCGGCTATGCCGTTATCGGTGGAAAAACGAGCGTGTGACAAGGTCGGTGTGAAGAACGGTAGAGAGAAGAGATAACAAGAATGGAGACTTATATTGGATAAGATGATGAAATGATATATATATATCATTCATTCTCTCTTTAGTTAAACCAATACTTAAGAGTTTCTCACTCATTCAAAATATTTTAAGTGAGGATTAGTATAAACAACCGGAAAATGCATTCTTATTACCGTTTGTTCGTTTTAGAGTTTTTTTACTGACAGTAAGTATTATAAAGATATTTTTTTTAAAAGTATCAGTTGTTATTATGACTAATATTAAAATGTTTTCTTGCTAGGTCATTTTTAGGTACTGATTATGTATATGGAAAATTTAGAATATAGGAAAGAGTAAAAAATAATTATAAAAACTAGAAAAATCATAGGATAAATAAATTTAAGAAAAAAAGAAAACTAGGATAATTAATTTTAAAAACTTTGATGATAAAAATCTTGTTTTTTTAGTTTTCTATTCCTTTTCCTCTATTTTTCTATAAATTTCCTTTATTTCCTCTTTTTTAACCTTTTTCATATTTCTTATTTTTGTTATTATAAAATACTTTTGTTATTACTATATTACCTTTATTTTTACAAATAAGACATACTCTTATTTTTCTCTAAATTTTTTTCTTTTCTCATCCATTTTTATATATTTTTAAAATAATAAAGTATACATATAGCTACTTTTAAGCCTTTCCATAAATAAAATTACCAAATAAAACTTATAAAAAAAATTTGCAGAACATCCCATACACTTTCTCGTTCCAAGTATCTTTAGTAATTTTTAAAAATACCAACTGATACTACCAATTAATACTAATACGAATCTTTAATCGATTAGTGTCACCTGTAATAAAGATTGTCATTAAGAACGTTTAACTACCGTCAAAAACATTAGTTGTTTGGGATAGTATCGGTTTTTTTATCGACTAGTGTATTTTTGATTTAGGATATTGGATTAAACATGATTTTTCTGATAGTGCGTGGAGCAGGAGAGGGCACATGGCAACGGCGGCGGCCACCACCGGCGCTTCCTGGACGTCCAGGTTCGTCTCCGTGCTGCACCACTACTCGGCTGTGTTCGATGCCGTGGGTGCGTCGCGGCCGGACGGCGAGGACGCGAGCAGGCACCTGGCAGAGCAAGGCGTGCTGAGCAGCCGATAAGTTAGACGTGTTGCTTAAGTTATATATACTCATTAGCTAACCACTTATATAAAACGCTAGATAAAGACTTATAGTTCTACGGTTCAATCTACTATCGATAGTCTCGTAGATCGAACCTAACCGATACAGCACAAGACTAATTATGGTAGAGAGAACTTAATAAACTGATAGATCTCGCATAGATATAATGTGGTATACTCGATCTCACTAAAAGGTCGAATCTAACCGATATAGCTTTAGACAGGGCAAGATATACCGAGATAGTGGCAGGACTTATTCTTTCACTAGAGATTGAACTTAACCGATACAGCCCCACGTTGAGAGCCAGAACCCACCGATAAAAACCTAAATGAGCTTGAGTGGCGATGCGCCGAAGGTTTATTGGATTAATCGATTGATATCTTATATGCTTTTAGGGTCTATATTTATATCTTATCATTACAGAGTCCGACGCGGTTATAACAATCATCGAAAGTTATTTTCTAAAAAATATAAAAATATATATCTCTAAGAAAGCTAACAGAACTAACTAAATCTTCCTATCAATATAAAATACAATTTACATAGATATATTATCCTGCTGTGAGTTCCACGACTCCTCATCAAACTCGACCTCATTTAGATAGTCTTCTATAATTTAACCGAATCATTTCTCACTTCGTTCAATCGACTTCTTTCCTGTATCAATCGGACTCTTATTTACTAAATCGATCATCTTTCCAATCTATTTATGGGCTTACCAGATTTTGGCGTTAACATTCTTATAGGTTTTTTTCTGATGGGTTCTAGCTCTCGACGTGGGGTTGCATAGGTTAGATCCGATCTCTAGCGAAGAGGTAAATCCCACCATTATCCTGATATACACACTCTGTCTAAGGTTGCATCAGTTAGATCCAACCTCTTACACTAATCAAATATATTACATCACATTCGTGTAGGATCTATCAGCTTATTGAGCTCCTTTTACTATCATCAATCTCGTGCTGCATCGGTTAGATCCGATCTTCTAGACTACTGATAGTAGATTGAGCCTTTAGTCAGTGAGTCTTTACGTGACATTTCATCAGTGTAGCCAGCCGATGAGTTACCTTTACACTAAGCTTCACGCTTAACGTATAAGCTTTTCAGCCAATATAGATAGATTATCCACGACTAATCTACTAGTGATCGATCTAGTTTTATTATATCTAACATTATAATGTCTTAGTTATGTCCAATCTATCAAGCTTGTGTTTAATAAGGCTAGTATCATGATCTAGCAGGTTTTGTTTTTTCTATTGGCTCCGCTAGCTGATGAGTTTACTTGTTCATATCATAGCTAGCTGATAAGTTTAACTATTCCTTTTGTCAGCACGGCCGATCTAGCTTATGCCCTCCAGTACTGTTAGGTTCAGCCTTATACTATCTCGGTTATGTTTGATCTATCAAGGCTGGTTTTAACAATACGGTCATTGGTGGTTGCTAGGTCTCGTCTCTTTGGAAAATTGGACTTTGCTCTTTACTGCTTATCATCTATTTTATTCAGAGCATCATCGGCTCTATAGCCGATGTGTCTGCGATTTTATTCCTTGCTATTTGCTTATGCCATCATCGGCTTTTTAGCCGATGTATAAATGCTACAACCCCTATTAGCAATCAACCGATAGCAGAAGTCTATATCGGCCCATATTGACTGGCTCATTTATCTAATTATTTCTATCTTCTTATCAATTGAAGTATCAAATTGACTGGCATACCCACAAACCACAAGTTTAGGACCTGCACTAGAGCTAAGCGGATCTCCTAGGCCTTCACGTGTTTAGGCGCATCACATTAGCTCTCCATTAGCGAACACGGTGGACTGATTCGGCTTGAACAAAGCGCCAAGACTGGTAGGGCTGGGCAACAGAAATTGGGTCGTGTGGGAAAGGCAGGGCCGAGCAGATTTTGGAAAATTACTAGTCTCTTATCTCATTTACTTACTGCATTTATTTTTATACAATTTACATTCATAGAGATTACTTGAGCCCATATCAACCTAGATTTGCAAATCATAACCTAGTTGCTTAGTTAAACTTTTCCCTCATCAAGCCTAGCAAATTAGGTTAGTTTTGATTAAGTGTTGTTTATTTTTAAAATCACCTATTCACCTCCCCTCTAGTTGATATTTTGATCCTACACACGCTCCTAAGCTTGGAGATGAATTGCCCCAAGGCCACGATGCAGCCCATGAGGTGCTGCATGTCCTTGAGACACGCGGGAGGGCGCATACGCTTGATGGCCCGTATTTGCTCGAGGTTTTCCTCAATACCCCAGTTGGACTATCCAGGAACTGAAAGACACACTTCTCGAGGTTTAGCTTCATATGCATGGTGCGGAGACTATCGAAAGTCTCCACTAAGTCCACGAGCAGCATGTATTGATCACTCATTTTCACCACCAAGTCATCAATGAAGACCTCCACATTGTGACCTAGCTGCGATTTAAGGGTGACACATATTATGCATTGGTTCATAGACCCAATATTTTTCAACCTAAATGGCATGCATACATAGCAGTAAGTCCCCACAAGGGTAATAAAAGAACTTTTTTCCTCATCGGCCTCTGCCATGTGAATTTAGTGGTACCTTGAATATGCATATAGAAAACACAAAAGGTCACATCCCACAGTGGAGTCAGCGTTTTGATCTATGCGTGGCAAAGAAAAGGGATCCTTAGGGCATGCCTTGTTAAGGTCAGTGTAGTCGATGTGCATTTGAAGCTTGCCATTGGATTTAGAGACGACAACAAGATTCGTGAGATAGTCTAGGTGGATGACCTCGCGAATGAAGCCGATTGCCAGTAGCTTGTCCACTTTCTCGCGGATGAAGACCTAGCGCTCCAGGGCTTGTCGTCTCACTTTTTGTTGTATGGGCCGCATGTTTGAGCGCATAGCCAAGCGGTGCTTGATCACCTCCCTAGGGACCCTACGCATATCTGACAGTTGATAAGCGAACACGTCAGCATTAGCTCAAAGAAAGGAGATGAGTAGACTTTCCTATTTGTTGTTTAAGCCACCACCAATCTTGACAGTCTTGGACAGGTCATTGCCAAGCATGACCTCCTTCATGAGCACAGAGTTGCTGGAGGTGATGCGCTGCTTAGGGGTATGGAGGCCCAAGACCACAAGGTTTCATCATGGTCAGGCCCCATAGAGGCGACGTCTATGGTACCCTGCTTGGCGTAGGCGAGGGCAATCTTGACGTCTTTGATGATAGTGATGGGGCCAGTGTAGCCTAGCATCTTCATCATCAGTTACACATAGTGTATAGCCGCCATGAACTTGACGAGCACAGGACACCTGAGCACAATGTTGTATGGCAAGTTGCACTTTGCCACATCGAAGACGATGAGCTCCATGCAGAAATTGTTACGGTTGCCAAACATGACTAGCAACACGATTTGGCCCAAAGGCCATATGTATCCCTCTATGATACCGAGGAATGACAACAAGGGCTCGAGCTGCATTCCAAGAATCTTGAGTTTGTCGTAAACCTTTGGGTCGATAATGTTGAGGGCAACACCCTTATCAATGAGGACATGACCCACCTTCACAATTTATATTGTTGGGGAGACGACTAGCACAAGTTGGCCTTCCTCTATGACACTTGCCGGGTGGCCGGACTGACCAAAGGTGATCAGGGAGTGCAACCACTTGAACCACCAAGTCGCCTTCGTGCTTGGGGCGATCGACAGCAACTCGCGCTTCATAGCTTTAAAGCTATGGCATGATGCATGGGCATAGGTGCCATCATCGAAGTTGACAATGACATACTTGGTCTCCTAGAACCCGAGGTCTTGGTTTGGTTCATCAATGACCTTGCCACGTAGGTGCTCTTGCCGATACTTCTTAGTGCGCTCAGTGAGGTTTTGGATCGCACGGCACTCTGTGAGGTCATGCAGGGCCATCTCATGCACCGAGCACTATTTTCCCTTCTTGAACTTATCTTGAGGGGCTAAGGATACCTTCTTCCTCTTGCTACTATCATCCTCATCTTAGGGCAACCTACGCAGCTCTTCGTCCATAGTGAGGACAAAACCTTTAGCGACATGCTTCTCCTTCTTGTGCTTCCTCCTTTCCTGCCTTTCAACGGAACAAGATGTACCTTCATCATCGGGGGCCTACTCAGGGCATGGCTTGTTCCACACTTGGGCCTCTACCTTCTTAGCGCACTTGTCCATGAGGATGAACAAGTACCGAGCTTCTCCAACATCCACTCATCGTGGATGCCATGTCGGAATACATGGATGATGGCATATGAGGGATATGTGGTATGGTGTTGTAGACTTGGTAGAAGCATTAGATGAATTGGCTTAGTGTTTTGTTCTCCCACTGTTGCACCGCATGGAGGTCAGTCTCCATGCTAGGGCATGGGTAAGTGCCCTAGAATGTTGGCCACGAACTGGTGGCACAGGTCTTCCCATGAGTCCACGGAGCTTAAGGGAAATTCATGAGCTAGGAGCAAGCCTGGGCCTTGAGATGTCTAACCTTCTCACCTCCATTGTCCACCTAGATGGCAATGGTATAGATCTACAAGAACTCCACTGGATCGACGGAGCTATCATACTTCTCTGTTATGTTAGGGCGAAACTTGGTGGGCCATCGTATCTAGTGAAGCCTAGGGAGAAGGCATAGCACCACGTGCCATATAGCGCACCGCTGGTTGGCGGCACGTAGTAGTTCAGCTTGCGTGCCGAAGATACCGCAACCCCAAACAATGCCTAGTCTACTAGGCACTCTTTCGCCTCTCAACTCCTTTCTTGGTGACGCTCAATAGTGACGCGCACGTCTTCTTAGACCCACAACCCATTAATCTGGGCCAATAGGTCCTGTTCTTCTCACGGGCAGAGGATGAGATGGTGGTAATGGCATTTGATTAGCCACTTAGGGCACACCAGCGCCATCCTTGGAATCCGAGTTGCAACGGCGGTGTCCACCGGCCATCACCATTTCTCTGAGGTAGGAAAACAAAAAAAATCTAGATTTGCACATGCGCTCTCCTACCTAACGCGCCATCTATCAAAGATCAAGCTTCTCTAGGAGGGAATCGACAGACCCCTCTTGTGAGTTTGGCCCTAGGAGCGAGAGTGCTAGTTTGAAGTGGAAATTGTAGTAAATGAGGTGAAAACAAGTATATAGGTTCAAGGCGCATGAAAAGCGTAATACCCTACTTTTGTGGTGTCCTTCTCTTGCTTTTGGGTGAAAGTGTTACAAAGCTTGCACTTGCCATTATGTTTTCTAGATTTGGAACGGCCTTGTCTCTTCCCTTATATACAATGGGGAAATACCATAGTGGCCGTTCACTAGAAAATAGACCTAATGTATAGGGGTTAGATATGGTTAATCTTATTATACACTAGCGAGTAAGCCCGAAGGTTGGGCCTCGGTACGCCCCCCATCAAGGCGCTTAGTCTAATGCTGCCCATTTTGCCACACATCCTGTATGGCTATAGAATCCTTGCAGTAGAAGCCTGAAGCCACATTATTGATGAAAAGGCTCGCTTGTCAGCCTTAGGTGGCGAACGAGGGAAAAGGTTATAGGGCCTATCAGATGGCACGTCAATCAAAAATGATGTTTGACAACCCACGCTCTCTTCCCAAAAGGGTAATGATGGCATGCGTGATGGGCACACAGATGTCGTCCCGTCGCCCTAGCCGCACGTCGGGTAGACATGTCATTGTATTAATGGGAGTGCTTGAAAAGCTAGAGGTGGAGGCACACCGTGTCTCATCGCTATAAATATGGTGTCGTTGTCCTTAAGCTACTCGAGGACACCAAGCTCGGGGGCAAGGAAAGATCTGCTCCGAGCTTGGATCTCGAGCCCAACCTAGTCAAGGGAGAGATTGATCTCTTGCTCTGCTTTTCTCTAGAGGTGCAATGAGTGTTTCTTGAGGCCGATCGATGCTTGTGTGGGCTATCTAGTGCAATGATGTGTATGTGTTATCAAGCGACCCGAGCACCTAGTGGTGGAGACCACGGTCCCTACTTTATCGACAAATGAGTAGTCCGTTTTTGATCAAATCAACTCTATCCTCCTACGGGTCTATCATTTAACACTCTTTCCGCTGAAAAAGTGGGCGGCAAAAAGATGGACAAAATCTGCAGGAATTTCCTTTGGACTGGTTCAGAAAAAGCAAATGGAGGTCATTGCTTGGTGAATTGGAAGCGGGTCTGCAGACCCAAAACGATGGGAAGTTTGGGTATCGCTGATTTTGTGCGCTTCCGCCGTGCCATACGACTTTCATGGTTGTGGTTTGAATGGACGGTAGAAGACAAACCATGGGTAGGAACAACGGTTCCCTGTTATGCAATTGACAGGGATCTTTTCACGGCTTCCACGGTGATCACAACGGGAAACGGCCGGAAAGCAAAGTTCTGGAATGACAGATGGCTTCAGGGTGCAGTACCAAAGGAACTTGCTCCAAATCTCTACAACTTAGCAACCAGAAAGAACAGGCCAGTCTCGCAGGACTAGGTGGAAATAGCTGGCTCGACCAATGCGACAGATAGCCAACACATTTAGATGAAGAAATAGAAGATACGATTGTATGGTGGTGGGCCATCACAGGGGTATACTCAGCATCCTCTGCATACAACATACAATTTACAGGAGGCCTGATCGACAAGCTGTACATGTTCATATGGGAAGGAAAGGCTGAAAACAAATGCAAATTCCTCGATTGGCTGGCGATTCAGACAAAATACTTACTGTTGACCAGTCGCAACTAAGAAGATGGCTTAACACCCCAATTTGCCCAATGTGTGGTCTCGAAGAAGAATCGGCGTGCCATCTCATGAGGGAATGTGCATTTGCAAGACAGGTGTGGACTCTCTTCTTCTCCAGGTTGGGGCTGCAATTGCCGGACGTTCATCTATGTGATGGAGATTTCCTTCAATGATGGGACACATGCAGAAGAGAACTAGCGAGAGAGCACCGAAGAGTACTATCAAAGTTAACGAATTGCAAGCATGGTTTCAACAGAACGGGCACAGAATATGTGCAGTTTTTTTTTTTGGTTAATGCCCATGATCCGAACCTACTGAATCTACAAGCCCAAAAGGCTCTTCTAACTACAGCACCCTCATCCATTTTGTGATGTTGGTGTACGATTCAGCATCTGTCCAATCCTCACTGTACATCGATGAATGAACAAATAGAACTACTACTCAACAAACTACAGTAGACGACCAGTTTGCAAAAAAAAAAATCAATTTTATTTCATATCTCAGCAACATCCTGAAAGATCCTCAGTAGCTCGTGCGGTGCTCACTGAAGCATCTCTCCTCTCATCAAATTTCCAGCATACAGTAAACTCTCGCTATTGCACAAGGTGGTGCTGTTCATTGACCATGAACTTCCGGACTCCAGGACTAACAAAATTGCCTTGTTCATGGATTCACATTGCAATCTATCATGAATGGATCATACCTTGGCATGTACCTTTTCCAATATTTCCTGTATCGTGGTATGCCAAGTTCTAACCAGGGTTTCATGTTGCCATTGTAGTGCAATATGCCAGCTTTCTTTATAGAACCATGATTAACTCCATAGTCATGACCAAGACCAGACTGGATACACTGTGCTTCAATAGGATAGACCAGATTTTGAAAATCAAGCAGGCCTGCAGATAACACTGCAGCTCTCCATGACGCTTCAGTGTCATGTTGCAGCTGTCCAAAGTGAGACATAACCACAACCGTATCAGGTCAAGAATTTGCAGCTCTTCGCTTAACAGGCCAAACACGCAAGGAAAAAAAGCATATCTTAAATCAACCAGCTACTTCCTACTGCCAGACAGAATACCAAATTCTGTGCGCGAAGGTCAAGACTTGAAGCAAGTTTAATCTTATTAGTGAAGATCACAATTCAGTGGGGTAGGTTCAGTGGATCACGAACAGAAAATCAAGAGTATAGCCATAAGAAATACACCTTATGTCAAATATAACCTCAAAAATAGTTTCTTTTTAAAAATATCCTTGAAACATAGAAGAAAAGATGACTGCTAAGCATCATTATTCAACACTAACCTTTTGGAGTACTCGATTACGAACCGCAGTCACATCATGCTCCCTCCAATTATTGAGATCAATAACACTCACTCCAGACATCCTGATATATGAACTAGCATCATATGTGAAGTCAACCAAGTATGGTCTGAGATGCCTTAATCTAATTCGACAAGACTGTACAGCACCAATCACTTTTCCTTTCAAATCAAGATTCCATATGTGTGACAAGTCTCTCTGGACTATAGTATCATCTTCCAAAACAATCACCCATTTAAGATTGCTAAACATTTCAGGAAGCAACAAAAGGGAGTGCCCAAACACTGAAATACATTCAGTTCTCATTTGGGTGTTTGGTATTCAGGCATTGCTATGGGAAGTGATGCGGAACTCCTCAGATGGTGATAAGTTTTCAACTCTCCTATTATCCAAATGTGTTGCTTGGAAATCTTCAAAATTAAGAACACTGACAGTAGCTTCCTTGTAAGAATTTCTGACGAACCAATTCTTAAATGCATAAAAGTTCTGTACATCAGTAACAAGATGAAAAACCACATTTGCTGATTCCTGAAACACTGAAAAAAACTGGTGAGTGACATGATGCAGAATTTTCAATAGACCACATGGTCTACACTAAAAAAATATCATACCTCAGAAGTTATCACAGTTGAGTTGACAGTCATGGCAGATGCTAGAAGGTTGGCAGAGAAAATAACATAGTGCCGGAGAATTGGATTTTCAAGCTTTTGCACATTGGAGTACTCCATGTCAGCAAAGGATTCAAAGTAGTCTACTGTCAATCTCATCGAAAGGCAGTGGAGGCTCTTAGGTAATGTCTGAACTCCAAGCCTGTAAAGATATGCACCTTGTCTTGCATGAAAATGAGCTTCGTCCTCAGTCATATCAAGCAATTGCCTTAGTTTTTTGTCAATATTAGTGCATTCTATCAGACATGATTTTGCTGCAGATATTGTCTTCTCCATTTTTGCTATATTGGCTCCATGGCTTCAAAAATAACAAATAATCACTATAGCAAAACAAATAACCACTATAGCAAACTCTAAACCTATGGGGAAATTTGCTGTTCCAAAGTAAATCTGTATAGCACCTTGAACCATCAGATCATCAGTGCACTCATCATTTAGAACTTACTGCTACAATTATTGGCAAATTATTCATCCCAATATCACACTTTTAGCTTACTA
The DNA here is from genome assembly GCA_030770085.1 of Oryza coarctata. Taxonomy (NCBI): domain Eukaryota; kingdom Viridiplantae; phylum Streptophyta; class Magnoliopsida; order Poales; family Poaceae; genus Oryza; species Oryza coarctata. The sequence goes on from CM061471.1 coordinate 18,062,772, forward strand.
TAGTGTTACTCGATCAAACTACAGAGTGTTAATACATTTCATGAAATAATAAGGACTAAGATAGGTGACAAAAGAGATAATTGTAAGCAATCCTGCAGATAATGCTCAATTAACTGTAGGCTGTCAATTAGGCATAAGTTATCCTGTATAGGCATGCATATCATACGACAATGGATATCAATATCTGTGAAAATAGAAAAAAAATTGTGAAGCACAACAGTTTGTAGGTAGACCATTTTTTGTTGCAAAGTCAGGCTGCTGAAATACCCAACATTTTCATGTATGGTAAACTACCGATTTCTAAAGTTAGCAGTACCTTATGGATTAAATATAACAGCTTAACAATGAGAACTAAAGAAAGTATTTCTGTAAGATTACTTACAATTTAGGAAGATCAGCATCACGTATGGCTTCACTGAGCATGTGCTCATGCTCTTGGATACTTTGCTTCATTTCATGTGAATGTTTTTCCATCCCCTCAAGGTTTGCAATGCTTGGATAGTAAGATCTTGCAACAAAGAGCTGATCTTTAAGTCTCTTCACTATAGAATATTTCATCACTTGTGTTCAACAGACCAAACACAATAGCTTCCAAATTCTAATTGGCACAATTTTATACTCTCATCACCAGGTAAACCTTTTTCAAAGTTGCCCTTAAGATCAACATCAGTAATCTGCAACATTAGGTGAAAATAAAAAAGATCAAACAAAAATGTTACTATGTAATATATCATAATTCTGCAAGTATGCAAACAAGTTACAAAGGATGCTTGAAACATTTCTTTAAAATATTGTTATGGCATGCTGACAAATTCATGTGAAAGCCACACATATATTTACTGCAGGAACAGACAAGGGCATGTTAAAAATAATTGTAAAACACATTAGCTCTTACATTCAGTAATGATATATCATCAAACATCACAATTTGTTGATAGGAAGATTTGCACATTAAAAGAGAAATTAAAGCTGTACCTTTATATTTAAAATTTTAAAACTAAATAAGTGGTCACCAAATGGGCCCTACTTACCTGGATGTATTGAGGTATTGCTAATCGGTTTGTCAATATTTGGTTGACTGTTGATCCATTTGCTTTCTGCATCAGAATTACTGGTATTTGTTTGGCTCCAATCCTGTCAGCGAACAACTAGATCAACTTGGTAATGTAAAAAAATTTTGCATGTTTCGGTAGATAGACAAGATTTTCAGATGATACAATGCAATTTTTGAGACATAGTGGCATACAATTAGTAAGTTCACAACCCCCTTGAGCTCTGAGCCTTTGACATGCCAAAAAGAAAGAAACAGTGCCTTGATTGAAGTAGAAATGCAAAAGAGGGCCATGTGAAACAAGATCAATGATATGGCAAAAGCAGACTGACATTTCCAAATAATGGAGTCATGGACCATGTACTGAAAGGCAATTCCACTCAAACACTACCCATGAGACCACAATCGGCATGACAGCAACTCACAACAAGCACTCTATTTGGATGAAATTTGACGCATAAGCAAAGAGAAGAAACGGCGGCGGACGATAGGTGCAAATGCGAACCTTTTCAATTGACGGCAGAAATTTGTTCGTGTCGTTGACTGGCAGCCTGTCATTTTCCTGAAAAAAAAAACATGCATCACTGATCTAAAGATTAAATTCACTTCCAGCAGTACCCCATCGGTCATCATTGACCAAACCTAATTAGGATAAAGACACCAAACATCACCCCATGTGATTGGGACATTTCAGGTAATAGAACAAAAATATCCCAGAAGTGGCAATGAAGAGCATCCCTACCTGCGATGTATTTAGCTCCCAACTAGCACCCTCACTACCGCCAAATACCTGTGCAACAGAAACATGGGGGCAAACCTTAACAGCAATGGATTAAACAAATCAAATAGCTTAAGCATGAGCTAATCGATTTCCATCTCAATTGGCACTCACCGACATGGCGCTCTCGTCGGCCAAATACACTGTGATATCAGAAGAAAAAAATTCGCGTCATGAGAGCATGAAGGAGAGTTGATGGGTCCCGGGATCGTGAGCGAGCCGGCGAACCGGCCGAGAAGCCCAGATCTGGGAGCAGAGAGACGGGAGAGAAAGGTAGGGTTTTGGCGGGGTACGGACTGGACGGGAAGCGCTGGTGGAGTCCGAGCAGCACGGCGAGCGGCACCCCGACGGAGAGGAACAGCAGAGCCAGCGCGGCGCTCGCGGCCGCCACGCTCCTCCAGCGCCTCTTCGCCGGGGCCCCCGCGCCGCCCGCCTGGCCCTTCATCCCGCTCCCCGCCCGCACGCATGGGGCAAAGCTTAGCCTCCCCCGGGAGCTCGCGGACGTTGACGCCGGGCTACAGGCTCACACGGCGTTGACCGTCGCTCCGAGAGGAAGACCGCTGCGGCGACGACGGAGAGCAGGAGGAGGCGGCAGCGGCGGCGCGCATCTGCTCGTGCGGCGAATGGCTCAGTCTCTTCGCATTCTTCGCTTCGGTTTTTCTTGTCATTTGTAAATTTGCCGCTATTAAAATGATAGTTATATTGGTATTTTTATATTTTTTTAATATCAGTTTTATAATAACGAGTTAGACCAGCGACAAATTTACAATTATTTTTTATGCGGAGTAGACTGAATTGTGCATGATGCGGCTTAAACGTTAGGCTCGTGCAAGTTGTGGTGGTGGAATGCGACAGGTAACATTATGTTTTAGATGATCATATCCATCACCACTTCATAGTACTTCGACTATTCGTGTACAAACACCAATAGGACTGAAATTGGACCATAATAAAAAGTCCTGTCAGAACGATGGTGTGTATACATACGTGGTCACACTCTATCTAGATCGGAATGGAAGAAATTGTAATTCAGACGGAACCAAGACTATAGGTTCTTTTTGAAATAGGATTTTGAAAAACAGTGAGCAATAATCTAAATTTTCTATCTTGTTGACTTGTATTATGTAGCTTCTAATTCTCAAAATCCGTTAAATGAGAAAATCTTCCAGTTCTTCGTCATGCCGGCGCCGTCATTGTCAGTTAGGAGAGATAACTAGAGAATCAGCGGCTAGAGCAGAATGACGTAGAAGACAACATACAAGTCATTCGATTTCAATTGTAATTCGCAAGACTGAAAACAAGGACTGATAAACAATGAGAAAGGGATCAAGTAAAATGTTTTTTTAACTCGGTAGAGGACAATATATGTGATGCGATGAAATCATATATATATATATATATATATATATAATATAACTCCACCATTACAATGATTTTTAGAGGGCATATCGAAATTACATCCAGCTGACGACGGCACTCACTCCCTTCCTAGGACGTTTTCACTCCTCTTTGTTCTTTTTTTGTGGGGACATGCGAGCACGAGCCCCAGTTGCATTTCGCCAAATAAGCAAAAGAAAAATGTCAAGAACAACAGAAGAATATCGTTAGATTCAGTACATGCATTGATCAGGCGGGGAGGTAGGACGGTGGCAGCGGCAGGCCGACGACCTTGCCGCAGCGGAGGCCGTTCTCCGGCATGTTGTACTCGTCGCGCAGCGACCTCGCCGGCGAGACCACGCTGATGTAGAGCTGCTCCCCGAGGTAGTGCCTCTCCCAGATGTTGGACCTCACGTTCCACATCCCGGCGTTGTCGAACGTCAGCATGATCGCCGTCCACGACCTCGGATACACCTGGATCGAGTGCCGGCTCACCGCGTCAAGCAGGTTATACGTCTTCCTCTCCTCCGGCGACCACTTCCCCGGCCCCATCCTGCGTCAGTCACCGGCGGCGTCAGATCCTATCATCAATGGTACGACGAATACAATGGCGATGTATGTACCCGACGGCGAAGAAGGCGTAGCCGTCGAGGTGGACGGAGTCCATGCTCTTCTCGGGGTTCTCGAATATGACCTCGATGAAGGTGCGGAACTCGGCGGTGATGACGTTTGGGATGACGTGGAGGGGGCCATTGACGGCGGGGGGCACGTCGGTCATCTGGTTGTACCTGAACACCCCATCGGTGACGTTGAAGTACTCGGCGAGCTTGAGTGGGGTGTCGGCGTCGACGTGGGAGACGCCATTGAAGCCGTACTTGAGCTTGCCGTCGATGTGTCCCCGGGAGATCATAAGCTTGATGGTGCGGGTAATGTTGATCTGACCGTAGTGGTACGACCCCTGCGGGTTGGGCCGGGCGGCGCTCGCCGTCAGGTTCCACCGGAACGACCTCCACTGGTTGATCGACCAGGCCCAGCCGGCCGGCGGCTCCGGCACGTCCGGCGACGGCGGGGTGCTCGAGCCGGCGTAGCGGATCACGGCGGACACCGACTTGGCCTCGTGAATGAAGCGCGTGGACGCCACCATGTAGTAGTCGCCGGGCTTCTGGTCGGCGTCGACGAGGACGGAGAAGCAGTGGCCGACGTGCACGTCGAGCGAGTCGTACATGTCCTGCAGCGTGTGGGAGCCTTCCATCTCCACGAGCTTCATGTCGTGGCCCTGGATGCGGAAGTTCAGCGACGCCTTGATGCCGGCGTTGCAGACGCGGAACCGGTACGTCTTGCCTGCCTCGACGGTGAACATGGGCGGGTCGGCGGCGTCCTTGCCGGACTTCCCGTTGATGAGCACCCCGTGGGGGCGGCCGAAGCTCTTCCCGGCGTCGAGCATCTTGGCCATGGCGGCGTGGTCCTTGGTGTACCAGTCGCCGATGAGCACCTCGAGATCGTCGGCCGGCGGGTCGAACGGCACCGGGATGAGCAGGCGGCTGACGACGCTGATAGCCCCGTAGCCGCCGGCGGCGCGGTGCATGCCGAGCGACGGGAAGTAGAAGAAGCTGCCGATCTGGTCCTTGGGCTGCCACTTGTAGGTGAAGTTAGTGCCGGGCGCGATGGGGCACTGCGTCCCGGGGAGGCCGTCCTGCCACGAGTTCTTGCGGTGCTGCATCCCGTTCCAGGTGAAGAGCAGCGGCTCGTCCAGCTCGTTGAACACGTTGACGACGATGTTGTTGTTGGAGGAGCAGTTGATCCTCGGCCCCGGGAACTCGCCGTTGATCAGGATCACCTTCTGCGGCGCGTCGAGGAGGGTCTTGGTGCCGTACGTCACCTTCCACTCGAAGAACACGTACGGGTCCTCTCCGCGCACCACGCCGGCCAGCGCCACCGCCACCAGCAGCACGCCGGCGGCGGAGGCCATTCCCGTCGTCGTCGCAGGCATCGTCGCCGTCGGCAGACCGCTAGCTGGTGTATGTGATGCTCTCTTGAAGGATGTAATGTGGGGGAGTTTGGGGGGTGGGTAAGGGTGGTTTAGTAGGCGGAGGCGGCGGCGGCGGCGGCCATGGAAGACGTCCCGGGCTGCGGTGGGGTGAGGGAGACCGGAGAGGTCGTCAACCGGGGAGCTTCGGAGTGAGGAGGGGACGACGGGGCCGCCATTTATAGCGGTCGCCGGAGGCCAGGAGACGAGCGCGGTGGTGCCGGGACGCGCACGTCCGCACGTTGGCGCGCGCGCCGAGCTGTGTGTCTCGCCCCCGCCATTGCCGCTCCACCAATCCCCTGCTTGACCATCCCAGCGGTGCCCGTGTCCGGGACAGCGCGCCATCTCGGCTTGTGTAGTAGTTGCATGGCCGGCCCAACTCAACAGAAACCAAACTGACAGCTGCCGAACCGGCCCAGATGGCCGATAGCGCCCTGACCAAAAAAAAAAACAAACAAACAAAGAAAGAAGCAAGGAAGGAAGGCCGACCGAGAATTTGAGGACAAGAAACTTACCAACACTTTTGCCCGATCATGTGAAGATGAGTTTGTCCAACTTCATAGTTAGAAATTATTTTTTTTAACGAAGAGAGTACACCACACCCATATAGACGTGAATGCATCGTGCATTCCCTAACACAAGCTAAAATGATAAAGACGGTAACATTTTTTTTTTGCGAAAGGTAACCTAAAATTTTGACCTCATTAATTTCCTACTAAAAGCATATATGTGTGATGTAATTGTGGGCACCTGGATTTTAATCCCAGTTCTTTGACTCAGTTGCCCCACCATCACATATGGTGCTTCCTCATTTTAAAATAAAAAAATCTAGGAAAGACGTTTACTAAATATGTAAAACTTATAACTTAATCCTCCTCTCTATGAGCTGATAATTGTGCATGACATGATGAAAATTTGACAAGCCATTGAATAATGAATATTATGCAGTATTTTGACTCTTCCTTCCTAATACATACAAAATGTAATTCATCACAAGCTGAAAGAAGCGACGAAAAAAATCGAAACAGAATATTACTTAAAATTGTCAACAATGAGCGTGTGTATTGTACTTTTAGAAGCGACGAAAAAATTCGAAACAGAATATTACTTAAAATTGTCAACAATGAGCGTGTGCATTGTACTTTTACCACCATGTGGTTTGGGTTTGACAAAGCGTTACTGGACTGGTGAGACAATGATCAATATGCCATTCTGACATCTTTGCCCCTCTTCTTATACACTCCCTTCCTCCTCATCACCCTAATTCCCCTCTCTCTCTCTTCCATTTCCTGCACGAGCTCAAACAGCCAGCGACACCAACTAAGCAACAGGATGCCTGAGCTGGTGGTGGCACTAGCGCTACCAACTAGTGGTAGATCGTTGACGGAGAGCTTGAATCGTAGCAGTGGCAACTATGAGCTCAAGCAATGGGAAGGCCACAATTCTATGGTGAGATTAGTGGTGGTGACACAAAATCAAGTAGCCGGGTGGAATAAGCTAGAGTTGTGACTTTTGTGCAATATTTAACTGTCGTCACCTCCCATCTGGGGAAAGAAGGATGAGTTAGGAGGGTGAAAAGAACTGGCATGGATAGAAAAAGGGGGACAAACTTCCTCGTGGATTGAATGGCATGTTGTCACAAATCATTCAAAGACGTATGAACTCATCCTATAAAACATGCTCCTACTAACTCATATGATATGATATGAAGGCGGTTTTTCTATATCTAGGTGCATCTACGCCTAAGCTGTGTTCCACCTGATCGTTTACGTGATTTGTATTGTATTTCCCACTAGTCCTCGCAACTTCCTCCCTCACCTCAACCTTAGTAAGGGCGCGCGCACAAAATTAACGGCGGCGAGCGTGGCGTCATGACATAGATCAATATCCTGCCCCCACTCTTCTTTTTTCACTTGTTCCTTCCTAATTTCTTCTTACATGCGTTACAATTTGTTGATTTCAGAGTTTTTTTGCACCCAAAAAATCTACGGCTTTTAATTGTTGGTTACTGATGCTGGTTTAAATGGCTCAGTTCTCAATTTCAAGCTGAATGTAGTTTACTATTCTAATTTCCTCCGACGAAAATGTTTCATCCTATAAGAGCGCAAGCACAAGTGATAGTAAGGTAGTTCTGTTTATGTAAAAGGAGAAAAAAAAATCGGCCGTGACTATAGTAGTGTGTCCAAGCCCAGTGATTACTACAAAATTCGCTATGTTACATTATTTTTTCCTTAAATTTATTTTGACTTTGAGTTGCACAATAATGAGCTGAAATACTTAATCTAGTGACATAAATATCAATTAAAACCTTCTTTGTGACTCTGAAAATCCTAATATAAAAATTCCCACCTAAATAAATCTTCTCAGGATTCAAAGTTTGAACTCTAAACATCTCTCCCAAGTCGCTCTTAAATTCTATATAATATAAAAATACCAAAAACCTATTCTTTGAGTTTTTTTTTAAAATTCCTTAAACTATGCCGGGAGAATTTGAATGGGTATTCAAATCATTATTTTTCTTTCTTGGGATCCAATTTCTTCTAAAAAAATATCCCTAAACTTCTCAGTATATTATTCTTAGACCACAGAATTTTAAAATCCTCACTTTTTCTGTCCTTTCTACTCTTTATGACCCACTCTGCCATTCTGCCATAAGTCTACTCCTCTTCCAGGCCGGTCCAGCCTCCATTTCTCTTCCTCCTCTCCTGGTTTATCACACCCTAATTTGAGCCATCAATTCAACTAATAAATTGTTAAAAAGAAATTGTTTAAATATCTAATTAAAAATCTTAATAAGTGATCTGTAATTTTTTTAATTCCCCATAACAAAATAAACTAACATAAATTTTACTTAAATGTCTATAGCAACAAAACTAATTTTAATGAATCTCACCCCATGCCAGGCCATGTGTGTCGCCACCTGACTGTTCGATCTGCACAGAATTGGGCTGTCCACGTGGCCACCGCCACGGTGCCACATTGGCGCCATGTGTACGGCCATGTGTGGAACTAGTGCATCGTGCACCTTTGTATCATCGATGGGTGAGTCTTGCCTATCAAGCGCTGGTTACCCTCAGTGATACCATAAATCTTAATTAATGCACATTTAGTTACTTTATATCTAATTCATACGAGCTCCGTTTAGTTACTTTAAATTACAGTAAATTTATAAAAATGTCTAGAATCCGTTAAAAATGGTTTCATATAATGTTTCAATAGTCTTACACCTTATTTTGCTTTGTGTGCTTTGATTGTCACTAGATTCAGACTTGTCTGAAGCATGTTGAAGTTCTAGGAGTAGGACAAGACAAGTTATACCACAACTTTAAACATGTTGTACCTAATTTATGCTATGTTTTGCTTTGTTTAAATAAAAGTTTCACAATGTCATGTGAGATTGTATCACCTATGTATTAATTGGCCATAGCTTGAGTACTCTTTGCATTCATAACTTTGATAATATGTGACTACTAGTCTAATACTTAGTCATGCTTAGCTCAATTAACTCATTAATGGGATAATCACCTTTACTTTATACCTTAGAATGAATGGTGTTACCTTGCACGAGGTGCATGATAATGATTAATCCAACTAAAATATAGCTTAATAGTGGGATGTGGGTGATGGTTGCACCTATGGCAATTAAGAACCGGTTCGTAAGAAACCCTTATAAGACTTATGCACTTACCATAAGTTAGCATGGATAATGTTTTGACTTGTAGTATAGCTCGCTTCTCTTCTAGGCACCTAGGCAAGAGTGAGAGTGATGGAGTTAGGTCAGACTAGGTGGTGGTACTGATCAGCTTTTGAATCCACCATGGCGCAAGGGGCTACCTACTCTGGTATGGGTAGGGTGAAACCTTAGTGTGATGTGGATGGTTAGGAAATGGTTATACAAAGGGTCTTGTCATAGCCTCTTATCGAGGTACTATGGTGGAACACTAGTGTATGGAGACATATGTGGGTGCTATGTCTTATAGTATAATTATACACCTCTAGTCAAAGTAAAATTATTCAAATAACCGTGCCCGCGGTTATAGGCAATCGATTAAGCTTCACCATGATTTGTCCCACACTTTAATTAACTTTATTTAATGCGATTAATGATTTGGTGTAGTTCAGGTGGATGGTTGAACCTGATCAATGTGATGTAGCATTGATCAATGAAATTTAATACTACTTAAATTGACCAATAGTTTTACTAATTTAAACTACAACTGTTTACAAATACTTTTTGCAAATGAACCCTATGCATACCTTATCAATACCTTGTATCATATCTTAATTTTCCACCGAAAGATGAAGTACAGTGGGTGGTACACAGTCTTACTTAATTTTCCACCGAAAGATGAAGTACTTCTCCGATGGAGACAACTTTGAGGAGTAGCCTTATTGCTGTCATCAAGATACCTACACTGTGGTGTCACTTCACTACTAACATCAGTTATCGGTTAGTTACCTTTCTGTTTCTACTACATTTATAAAAGACTTTATGGTGTTTGTAAGACATGGATATATATATATGTCAACTTTGTTGCTTGTATACCTTGGCTGGTCCTAGATAGGAATTTAATACACAATTAGTTTAGAATTATAGTTATGAATTTCTAGGTGTGACACTAGTGTAGCCCAGCCCACCTTCTCTTCACCTATCCCAACTACCTGGCAAGCTCGATATGGTGCCTATGTCACACCATGTGCTAAGTCACCCATGCCAAGGCTGACCGAGCTAGCCTCGCGCTAATCCTGTCACACCACTTTTCTCGCTCTCCATCTGCACCTCTTCCACAAGAGCGTCACGCCACTAGGCCGAGCCCAACCAACCTACCATGCTACGTCAACTCAAGTTATCGCGCTGCCTATCCCCGAGCATGTCTCTCGTGCATGGCGTCGATGCATGCTACTCAACCAATCAAACATCACCACCTCGACCAAACTGGCCTCGATGTCTGGTCACATTGTCAACCCTATGCCTCTACTGTTGACTCCCATCACCCTGTCCCACTAGTCTGTCCAGCTCCGTAGTGGATTGGAGACCAAACTGCACACAACAAGTGCATTCGCTTGCGATTGCCCACCTTGCTACACCACCCTCTCTGCCATGCACCAAATCACCATGTCGTCTGAGTCCCCAATACCACCTCACCTAGTCCCAACAGACCAACCAATCACCTCATGCTAGCGAGCTCCTACCAACTGGTCCCGATTGTTGGCCCCATGCATAGCACTGCCACCCTAATCTAGACTCACAGCGCTACTCGCCATCACCATCACACACTGCACAATAGGTGCATCCACTGGATCCCCTCCATCTCTTCACCCTATCTCCTAGCAACGATGCTAGAATACGCCGCAACATTGCCTCACTGTTCCATGCTCTCCACCACGTTGTTGCCACCTCACTGTCCTAATCCAAAAGTTGTGACGCTCCCCACTATCGGTAGGTTTGAAGAAGAAATGTTGTTTGTGAATGCTCACAACATGGGAACTAGCATGTGTGGCTTGATTATGTATTCGCATATAAGGACCGATTTTTTTAAAATTCCATCCAAACATCTTACAGTATGACTATACGTATATTATGGGATATCCTTGGATGAGTACTTAGTTAATCCATGATTATCTTGAATTCTAGTAGTTGTGAAATACTGAGGGTGAGGAGACAGAGTTGTAGATCATGTTTTACAAACACTGAATTGCTACCACTATTGTGGCACATATGATACCAGATGTGAAGTTGTGGTATCACCGATATGTCCTAAGTAGGTGATGATTCAATGTGCCTAATATTTTTCATGGACCTCGACCAACTTACATGGCATGAAGTATTTATGGATTAGCTTTGAAAAAGTCTTATCATAAGCTTCTAGTATCAGCTAGTACACAAAGCAAGTTTTGAGTTGTGTGAGTAAATAATGCAAACTCTATAAATTTTAGCTAAACTGTTTGAATATCTGTGGCCACTGTTATGTGCGAATGTATGGTGATTATCCTAGATTTGTTTGCTTGTACTTTGTGAAATATGTTTATAGTTTTAAAATGAAAAGCTAAGAAAATGAATAAAATTAAAATTTGGCTTTTCACTTGAATTGTTGAAAAGCAATTCACGGATGGGTCGAGATCAGAATCTCTTTCCAAAACAGCTTAAAAGAATGCACATATAGTGTTTAAAAAAAGTGTGTTTAACTAGGGATTTGCTAAATAAACCTAACAACATATATATTCATATTTTCTAGTGACTTACGAAGTATGAAAATACTCGCCCTCGTATTGTTATTGTCTTTCCTCAGTTTTAAGTTTAGGTTAAAGATAACAAAGGTTTCGTCCATAAATTCCAAACCGTTGCCTATGGTTTGGTGTCCTAGTTACGCTAAAGTTGTGCTAGTTTTTGTTTGAAGGTTGTGAACCTAGGGATCATCTAAAGTGGCAGCACAATTTACTTTATTATTGTAATGATTCATCTTTTTATACATGGTAACAATAATTATATTTAAAACTGGTACAGAAATCACAGTTTTATAGAAATCAGTTTACCGTTGTCTGTACAATGATATGATGCCACAGTGGAGTGTGACATTATGCTACTTGGTGATCGACCCCATTGCTACCAGTCAAGCTAGAGTGCAAACTTTTCCCCCTTTCCAACTGTGGATTTCCTTTTGTCTTTGTGCGTTCTTAGTGGCACTATGTGCCACCTAGTTTAACTGCTGCTTACAGCCAATATGATTTCACAGGTCAAGAAGCACCAGTCAAGCTGAAGCTAGGAACATGTTTTGATTCATTTTACAGCAAAAAATACAGTAGATGAGGTTAATATGTACACGCGAATCTTAAAACATCACGCGGCAGATAACCTAGGTGCATGTGTTAAAAAGAATCTGTCCTAGTGATATCCAGATAGTTTGTAAACTTGAACTTGGTTGCGGACGAGCCATTCGAGCTGTCACCCTGATATTTCCAGATTCGGCAGGGTGTTGCGGAGAGCTTGTTTCCGCGTATCCGTTCGAACTTGTACTCTCTACACTAGAGTCGGGAACCTGGTTGGGCAGGCTTGACGAACTTGCTTCGTAGCAAAGTGGCATGTCCTCGATCTCTAGGACGATGTTGCGCACGGCTGGGCGCGAGTCCACGGACTCGTTGACGCACCGCAGCGCTAGATCCACGAACCGCCGGAAATCGGAGCGGCGCGCGGCTTCCCGTATGGCCTGGTCGATGATGCAGTGCGGGTCGTGGCCGGCCATGGCGCGCCTCACGGCCTGCACGATGTGCTTGTGCCCCTCCTCGACTGACTGCCTCCCGCTCGCTAGCTCAGCATTATCACTCTGAAGCTGTACACGTTGCCCTTTATTGTCGCCACTTATATATCATTTATAGAGGTGATGGCAAAAGAATAAGCGGACAAATCACGGCCGCTTGTAAAATTGATTGCTCAGTCTTAAGATCACGGGTCATCTGTAAAAACATATTTTTCAAATGTTCTATACGATGAACCGTTTACAATATACCATCATTTTTTTAAGGTGACCTAGACCATCTATAAACTCTATTTTTATAGATAGCCCATAGCTCTTTTGTTTTTTTTCTTTCTTTTCCTCTTTCTTACTCTCTTCTCTCATACGCTCTTTCTTCACTATCACCCTCTCCCCTCCCTGTCTCCCCCCTCTCTCTCCCTCTCACCTAGGTCGAAGATCGAGACAATGGCTTCAATAGGTGGGGCATGTGGTGGCAGCCCCACTCCTCTCCATTTCTCCTAGGTGTGGCTCTGTAGGGATGGCGATGGCGAATAGAGGCAATGTGATGCGAATCAAGGCCTTCCTACCTCGATCAGAGATGAAGGGCATTGGATTTGGCTATGAGCATGCAACACCCTCCCCATCTTGTGTGGATCAGGGATGTGGAGCTCGGCGGGGCGATGTGAAGGAACTCGACAATGGTCGATCGTGACGACCACAGTGGGGGGCCTGATGGCGTGGACAAGTAGATCGAGGCAACGTAGCGTAGCGAGCTCCAAGGCTGGCATAGATCAAGGCAACGCTGACGACAAACTCTGAGGCCAACACAGGTTGATGCAACGTCATCCAATGAGCTTCGAAGATATACAGATCTAAGCAGGAGGTCATAGTCTTTCTAGTCGACGGTAGAAAGACCCTTTGGATATGTCCCTCAGATCCTCTCCCTTCCCTCTCCTAGATCTAGCTAAAGGTGAGGAGATCAGTGATGGCAACATGTGGCTTAATAGGGATGGCGGTGGCTCCTTTGCTCCCTATCCTAGATTTGGCCAAATAGAAGGAGATCAGCAGCGACGACGGCACGTGGCTTGACATGTGTAGAGTTGTGATGGCTAAAAGGGTGACGGCGATGACCCCCATCCCCTCTCCCCCTGTCCCTGATCTAGCCAGATGGGAGAATGTTGGTGACGACAGCATGTAACTCGACAGGTAGGATGGCGACGATAGCTTAGGGCGTCCAGGCGAGCTCCTTGACGGTAGTGGTCCTTGATCGACTCGGCAAAGATGACCATGGCAAACGGTGGCTCAGAGCTATCAATGACCGCTTTACCAGCATCCAGGCGGTAGTGGTATGACAGCTTCAACACCGTCTGAGAAATGTAGTTTTACAAGCAAGCTAAGAGCCGCCTAAAAAATATCTATTTTTACACGTGTTCATTAGCAAATGTCTTCTTTAGCCACGGGTAAAAATCTATTTAGCTGTTTTTTTTATAGTGGTGGTATTCTAGGGGCAGGCAATCCTGACGAGAGATGGCGATGAAAAGAAACTTAGTTTTTGTGATAGATCTTCACAAAATCTTGTATGCCTATGACCGATCGGACTTACTTTTATGTTGATATACGAGAACACACGTAAATTTGCCTCGTCTAATGTTAGTTAATTTGGTCGGAGCACACAAAAATTTCCAAAAGATATGTAGAGTAGCGAGCTTCGAAAAATTCAGTTATTATATTAGAATATTGGCAGAAGTGGCGAGTATTAGTAAGGGTTAAACTGTGGTATCCATCCATACCTCTATTAATTTAATTAGACACTTCTTCGAGATTTCCACGCTAATAAAGGAAAAAAGTGAATAAATTTTTGTTCATAAAATTGCCTGATTCCCAAATAATATAAGTTAACTAAAATTAAGCAATACAAGAAGAATAAATTAAAATTGGAGTTGTTGTCAATTAACAATTCCATATTAGAAAATAATTAATTTCAGAATTGAAGAAAATGACATCAGCAACCGAAATTGTACAAGAACACAAGTCCACATCACAAGACATTAACATTCATAATTATAAAACAAATATTAGGAATTTAAAAAAGTCTCCATCCATTTATAATTTGCTAAATATTAATTCCAAATTTCTGAAGTACTCATATAGAAATAATAAGTCTGGAATATTTATTTATTAAGACTCCATATCATGCAATACTTGGTAAATATTAATTCAAATTATTTTATTACTAATTATGGAATTAGTACGTTTGAATTTATACATTTTTATTTTATAGAGTTGGAGTATACCTGTACATAATATGTATTTCCATATGCATTAAACAAAATCATTTATACTAAAAGGAATATCTATATGAATATGCATTTTAAATAATAAATAGTGGAAATGAATTTGGACAGACGAGTTCCTTTTATGAAAAAAGTTTTTTTTGCATGGATATGTATTTAAAATTTGTAAAATTGGTACTAAAAAGTGCAGTAAGATGGACCCAATTCGAATGTAAATTCCAATAATAAAATATAATGCCTAGTATAGTTTTTCACTTAAGTGTGTGGCCACCGGCTCCAGCAGCACCTGGCACACAGAAAATCAGAGTGAGTATTATCCTCGCTACTACCACGTACATATGTAGCACTGTATTCTACGAGGAAAAAAAAACCCTCTTCTGACGATCGGTCATAAATATTTAACTATTTAACGTTTAAAAAAATATTTAATTTAACTTTTAAAACTTTAATCACCAATGACTTTTCAAATACTTAGTCCATGTAAATTTGCTTTGAAAAGTATTATTATAATCTCATACACTTATTAGATTTTATAAACTTATATTGATGAAGGTTTTAAAAGTTTAATTGATTCTTATTCTAAAAGTCAAAATATAAATTACTGGATGGAGGACTGCTCAAGGGAGTCTTACGATGGTAGAATCCAGGTACCTGACAAGGGAGCATATGGGTCAGCAATGTAGTAAGGCCCAAAATTCGAAGGTGATTTGTAAGTCTGGTTGCTGAGGTCAAAGCCAATTCTTATCAGTTCAGACATGTTGAAGGCCATCCCAGATTAATGGAAACAGCTTCACTTGAACTTGGAGGTAATTGTCACTGTTCCAGTGGACGTCGGAGAGGTAGACTGAACCTGGACGCAGGGTCAGCTGCGTCGACAGGCTCGTCTCCAGCTGCAGAAATGGCTCGCTGGTTGACACGTCAACGAAGGAGGGTGCCCTGAAGACTATCTTGCCATTGTATGAGGAGGCGCAGCCGCAGTTTGCAGGGTCCAGGCTCTGACCATCAGGGCACTGAGCTGCTGAACTGCTGCATCGCGTCATGCTGGTGGTGTATGCTATCAAATTTTCTTGCCGGATGCTGCAGAAAGGTTGGCCGGAGAAATCTTGATCGACGCACAACGGATTCCCTACCAGCCTGCAGGCAGGATTGGCAAGAGAACAGAGGCAGTGTTGGTGAATAGAACACAGCCAGATAGCTTTGGAAAATTCTGAAGTGGATTTTGACTCTTAACTACGTGTTACCTACTTTTTTTTATCTCATTTGAATAGTTACGTGTTACCTACGTGTTAACCATTTATAACATATGATATACCCCTCCACTCACAAATAAGTAACGTTTTGGAATACATGCAATTAACGTGTTTAAACTTTGACAATCAATTTCTCTTTAAATATTTTGATTCAACTTTTGAAAGTAATATGATTAGACCTATCTTCAAAAGCAGTATCAAAATAT
The DNA here is from genome assembly GCA_030770085.1 of Oryza coarctata. Classification (NCBI taxonomy): domain Eukaryota; kingdom Viridiplantae; phylum Streptophyta; class Magnoliopsida; order Poales; family Poaceae; genus Oryza; species Oryza coarctata. The sequence goes on from CM061471.1 coordinate 18,078,986, forward strand.
TATAACTTGCTGTATGTTTTATAAGTTTATAGTAGTAATTAATAATCAAACTAGTGTCTTGGTGATCACGTTGCTGTCCAAAACGTCACTTTTTTGTAACAGGAGGTAGTAGAATATGAAAGGTCAAATTTGATCTACTGATAAGAGAAACAAAATTAACATATTAAGTTGAGGAAGTAATTGCACTTTTCTATCTGATTGTTTTATTCCTTAAATATAGATTGAATTAGACCTTGAAATTATTCATGTATGGAAGACGACACCATAACCTATGTTGTCTAATATTTTTGAATTTTTTTCACAACTATTTGAATTGAAGATAAGAAATGATGACACATGTCCTTAACGGTTTAAAATAAAGTCCATGAGGATGGGTTTGTAGGTTCTTACACAAGTGTGCTGGTGTAGCTTTGGATATTGGCAGAAAATATATTGTTGTTCAGGAGATTTACTGTCCGTAGCTGCTTGCTGATTATGACTGTCATCTCAAGGGTCCCATCCAATGCGTTTTTGCTCAGCACACTGTCTGATCAGCCACAACAGAGGTAGACATGAGAAACTATACCATTTTTTTGGTTTTGGAGCTCATCACTCATATGTTGAGTACAAGTTGCTAGAAAATTACACTTGCTGCAGCTGGGGCAATGTGAAGAGCTCATTGGGGGCCTGGCCTGAAAGATTTCCAGAACCTATTGATCTGATCAAACATATTGAGATGATTATGAAATTATTGTCAAGAGATTACTTAAATTTCAAATTGCTAAAAATTTTAGATAACTCACACAGAAGTAAGAGATGCTAAAGTTGTGAGCCAGACAGTGGCAACTGAAGTATCAAATGTGTTATTGCTTGAATCCCTAGCAATCAAGCAATGAATTTATCAATAATTATCCAGATAATTTATGATAATTTCAAGAAAAAGGTATGTTATGACAGGGAAACGCCCGTATAATATTTATTGGCTTCTTACATAATATTTAATTTGGTCATGGTGCTGAGATCTGAAAGTGATCCAGTTAACTTATTACTTACTAAGTTCCTGCAGAAGATAACATTTTTAAGAGAGATGCTTCAAGTGTCATAACTAGTCCTTTAATATCAGATGTCGCTTACAGCTGATTCAGTCTGACCAAGTTGCTGATGTTAGTAGGAATTGCACCGTCAAAACCATTCCTATTGAGTCAACTGTCAAAGATGCAAAACAAGTCAAAGATATCAACAAACATTTTTGGAGACAAAAAAAAAGAGTTCCATCGATGTTAACTTGCTTTCAGAAAAAAAAAAAGAAACACTTAAACAACTTCCAGCGTTGTAACGCCCCCAAGCTCAGCTGGGATGGAGCCTGATAATTGGTTGCTATCAAACAAGCTGTTGAGGAGGAAAGTTGGCAAAATATATCTATTTACATGACATGAGACGTAAATCGAAATTTTGGCAATCCCTTATGTGTAAGAGAGTCATCTTGTAGTTGAAGAGTCCTGTGAGCGTTCCAGTTAACTCGTTCTTGTTGAAATGACTGCTCATCAATTATGAACATAAAATTAGCGCTAACGTATCTTCACATTGCTTAATTCATTAATAGAATAAAGGATGAAAGTTTTTACAGATGCTCCATCTGGACAAGTAGGTCAAGGCCTGGTGATGTTGGTGATGAGATGGGGATAGGTCCAGTGAGCTGATTGTCAGCCTGATCTATATGGAAGAGGTTTGACAGAAGGCCAATCGAAGGGGGTATCCGACCTGTAAACTTGTTTGAATTCAAGGCCCTATAGAGAATGGTGCCAAATTCGTTATGTCAATCCATTCAAATGAAATATATATATATATAGTGGGTTTCTATTAAGACATTCTGAGCTAGCTACCCACTTACAAGAACCAGAGCTTCGGCAGATTGCCTATTTCTTTTGGAATTTCTCCTGTGAAGCTACAACCAGCCAAGATCCTGACAATGAAGAACATTTATGCAAATCAATAAGCATGCTTGGTATTTCTGATAGGAAAAATAGGGCTGACAACAATGAGCAATGTGGCACATACAGTGTTGTAAGCTGCCCAAGGTTCCCAATCTCAACAGGCAGCGGACCACTGAGGCCAATGTTGGAGGAAAGATCCCTGCATGTGTTTGTGTTTTCACTTGTCAGAAGTCAGTTACTACAACATTCTTTCTTCTCTTATTCAGGCAACTTAATGGAATCCAGAACTCAATTGCTAATTATAATATTGAATTTCAAGAATTTTTAAATTATGGAAAAAAAACTAAATTGAGACTCCAAGTTGAGTGTAACTTTGTATTTATTGATTCCAAAATTTGAAATTATTAAATTAAGAAAAAAGAAAGTCAAAAACAATTTTCATTTTTGGATGTATTTATAAAAATAAATTGTTTATTCTTAAGTACTTAAAAATTCACATATAAAGAAAGTACTCCCTCTGGTAAAAAATATACCGCATTTGACTTTTTTCTTTCAGTCTTTGATGTTTGAATTTGGCCATAATTTCATATTAGAAGAGATATATAAAATCTAATAAATTTCAGAGATTATGAAAATATTTTTAAGATAAATATGTACAAAACCATTTTATGTTTGGAAACTAAGTATTTTAATGTCATTAACAGTCAAAGTTTCAAAAGTTTGACCCAATTTTATCCGAAACATCGAATATTTATTACTGGAGGGAGTAGTATAAACAGCCATTGCGAATGAACATGTTACCGACTAGTAAATCTAATCCATGTCAAATTGCAAAAAAAAGCTTGAACATGTCAACCCCAAGAAAGTAGGGCATCCTAAACAAGTCAGGCCTCCTTTGGAATAGAGTAGTTTTAAGGAACTTCACAGGAATTGAACTAATTTTGGTGATAATACTATAAAATTTCTGTGTTCCAAAGGAGCACTCCAAAGCAAAAAGTGTTCCAACAATCTGACCCCTTAATTTGACTACTTCAGTCAGCATAGCCTGAACAACCTGAAATGCTACCGCATCCAAAAATTCTAAATACATTAAACATCATGGCGGTTTACAGCTAATAATTCCAACTTTTTTTGGAAAAAAAACTCCACAAGGTTTCAAGGTAGGATGGTGATAAAGGAGGCTTACAGATAGACGAGCTGAGTGAAACTTTAACGATACTTTAATGCATGCCATGATGTCATAGGAACTCTAATGATCTCGCATGATTTGGTGATAGCAGCAGATGGAGCTGGCTCTTACAGCGATGTCACCCTCCCGTTGGTGCACATGACGCCGTCCCACGCCCCGCAGGGGTCGCCGGAGTTCCAGGTCGAGGGGTAGTTCCTCCATTGCTGCATCAGAACCCGCAGCGCGTCAACTGCCCAAGAATATTTCTGCCAGAATTAGCCAAGAGCGCCAGTACCAGCAAGCAGTTTTTCCGGCCCAACATTTTGCAAAATCGCCGGTGTGAGAGATAACTCACCGTCCACACCGTTGGTATCGCAGAACCCCGTCGGCGCGATCGCCGCCAGCAGCAGCACCAACACCACCACCACCACCGGCAACGACGGCGGCGGTTCCACCCCGCGCCGCACCGTCCTCGCCGTTGCGCGCTAGAGCGTGAGGTTGGGGAAGAACGGAAGGACTCAGGAAGGGAGCAAGGAGGAAGCGGACTGGAGGAGAAGAGAGCCCACGACTTGCAAATTGCGAGAGGCCACCAAGCCACGCTGCATATCCTGGGCCGGCCCACCAACCAACCGCGGGGGGCGCGTGTCCAATTTGAGATCAGTTGACTGGGTTGACTACACGCTGCTGGCTAGCCACTTTCTAATTCCGTAAGCTAACCTCGTCCTTTCGGAGGCAAATAATGTTTCTTATTTACTCCGATGTCGATCCGACGCGGGCATGTGACCATCGTGTTTTGATCTTACGCGTTGTCGTAACCATTTCCTTCTCCGTGTTGACATGTCGTGTGTGTTTGTCTTGTGTGAAAGGCGGTCGAATTATTTATGTCGTTAGCTTGACGGCTGCATTAGGTTAGTAGTGCTTTAATTTATGAGGGAAAATTTGCTGGTTTTCGTATGATTGAACGTTGGTAATAATTAGATGGAGTACTTTATCTAACCATAAAATTCGTTGAAAATTCATTTCCCATATTGGGCATTTTTAATGATGAATTTGTCCTCTTCCCCTATGCCCCTTTCCTCGTGCTCTGCCTGTGCAATTACCACCCTTAGTGGCATAGTGGGCCTATGATGTCCAGGTCGAGCCCAACTCTAGACATACAAATCGTCAGTCATAACCGTCGTTCTGGCCCAGATAATCAGTGCAAGGATTAAAGTGGGTATCCACTCTTTCCATAAATATAAACATTCTGAGCATTTAAAATGGATATACGAATATAATGGTTTTAAATTACTACATGTGATATCAATCATATCGTATTAATATTTATTTCATCTTATTCCCAAAAATCTTTCTACCCTACATTTTCCTTATTTGATGAGAGGCTCTTTTCTCTTCAAACTTAATCCCTAAAACAATCTAAAAATATTTATATTCGCTCATAGAGGGAGTAGTTTTTTATGGGCAAGAGAAGACAGAAAGATACTTACTCACTGTATTAAAATATAAGGATTTCTATGTTACTTATCAAGATCGAGAAAATGTTCCTCTGCTCGCCGTCAAAAAATCCCACGATCGGGGAGAGATGATGACTCGTCACGCGAAGGCCTAGGAGGTCTGCTTGTCTCCAATACAGGTCCTTAGGTCTCGAGATTCGCGAGCGTGCAATTTGACCCTACAATTAACAAGGAGGTGAGATGAGCGGGTCCGATACAGACGCTAGCTATCGGCTGGCTGCCGATAGATTCGGGATGCTGTTTGATCGGCTAGGGAGCCGATGTGGATAGGTGTCGACGAGCAGTCGATCGTAGAGCCGATGGAGCAATCAGGGTGTGCTCAGAGGATATCGAGGCGCACGGGATCCCTCCGGACAGCCGAACAGTGATCCATCGGCTGAAAAAACCGATGAAAGCGGATGCGGCCTAGGCGATGATTAGCGCAAGAAGGCACGGGCTGCAAAACCGATGCAGCTCCAGATATGACAGCAAGAGACCCGTAGCCCGCCGTGGCAACGCCATCAACACCGAACCTCGAAGATCGGACCTAACCGAGACAGTACGAGGCCAGGGCCAGCGGCGATGATACGGAGGACGCCGGATCGGGTATGCCGTAGCAAGGATAGGAACGAACCCATCGGCTAGCTGAGCCGATGAGGGGACGACTCTCTAAAGGCGGGTGCGTATCGGCTGGAGGTTCGATACGTTTGGCGTTACACGTCGTGGGACGCCTCTAAGGCTGACGCGTATCAGCCAAGAGGCCGATGCGCTGGGCGTGAAGCATAGAGCATGGGTAACTCATCGATTAGCACTCCGATGATACGCCGTGCAGAAGTCTATAGGCCTGAAGCTCGATCTACCGTCAGCAGCCCCGTAGGTCGGACCTAACCAATGCAGCACGAGACTGACGACGGCAGAGGGAGCTTAACGGGCCGATAGGTCCAGTACAGACGTGATGCGATACATCCGATCGCCCTAAGAGATCGGACCTAACCGATGCATCCTTAGACAGAGCAAAACATAACGGGATGATGGCGAGACTTACCCCTTCGCCGGAGATCGAACTTAACCGATGTAGCCCCTCGTCGAGAGCCAGAACCCGCCGGTAGAACCTAGATGAACTAGGGTGACGATATGTCGAATTTGAATATGATCGAGAGATATGTTACATGTTTTTAGGGGGTCTATATTTATACCCTGAATTTATAGACATAGTCCGACGCGTCTATGACCATCGGATATTATTTGCTAGTAAGAACAAAGGAAAATATTTCTAAAGCAGTTAACTAACCAGCTAAACCTCCCTAATTGAGTAAGGTTACAATTTACAAAAATAAACACCCTGCCGTGGAATCCACGGCTCTTCCGCAAACCCGGTTTCATCTGAATAAACTTTCAATTTGTAACCGAGCCTTCCTTTGCTGCAACTTGATCGGCTTCTCCACTGTAGCTATCGGACCTTCTTTAAGTCAAGCCGATCCTTCTCCTTCTTTTTCTCGGGCTTCTCGGACCTGATCCCGATCGGACAATCCCCTGTCTTCAAGCCGATCCAATCTTCTACTAATCTGATCGGCTTTTCTATAGTTCTTCATCGGCTTTGTCTCAGTATCTCCATCGGCCGATGGCTGCATCAAACCCTTCAACGGACCTCTCAGTCGATCGGCTTTAGCCCCATCGGATCTCCCAGCCGATTGACTTTAGCGCCATCGGATCCGCCAGATTTTGGCGTTAACATCCTCACATTTTGAATTTTTGATTTGCTTAAATTTCCATTCCAACCATCTGATTACTTGGAACTGTATGGATTTTGGTGCTTTTAAAATCAGTGCATTTATATTATGGGGTAAATTTTGAATTATATTGGACAGAGAGAGTACAACTCTAAAATCTTATATTTATGGGTAAATTTTAAATGGATGAATATGATTCCTTGCAATATTGTTTTTCAAAATGGAACATTAACAACATCAAAATATGACAAACCCAAACAAAGAGTCAAAGAGTCAAGTATTTTTCTGTCAAAATATAGCCACCTTTAGCCAGTGTTCATCTAAACACTAGATGTACAAAAACCCATCGTCTAGAGTATATAGCCAATCTAAACGATATACCGTTTAATATGCTTAGTATATTTTTTTATACATATGTAAAAATATCTAACATGTCCTGCTAAAATACCGAAGAACTTAGTGACGATATGATAAGTGTAGCTATTGGTATAGTCATATTGTGATGATTAAGTAGAGAAGGGGTAGTGTGATTTTCATGCCTTTTATAATGATGTGGCTTAGAACAGAGGAGCATGGTTTAGAATAGGGTCAAAACCCTAAACGGACCTTGGGTGGGCTATAATGTTTTAGCTATATTACGCTAACAATGCATTAATTTATTGGCTAAATCATGGTCTAAAAGTATCGTTTTACGTTGTGTACTTGTGTCGACGTTATCTAATTATGTAGTCTAGACACTCTAAAGACTATCTTTGATAAAGTAGATAGGCAACGGTCTATGGTTTATATCCTAAACTAAATGATAATTAATAATTGATCGTCTAACGTCTAGATGATGATTTAGCTTTAGTTAATTGATGGTCTAACGTCTGGGCGTGATTTAGCTTTAGTTTTAATTATGGATAAAGCTATATTTTAGAATAGAGAAAGTATAAAAAAAGCTGATGTGGTAGTATGATTAATCATAACCACGTACACAAATTACAAATGTATCACAAACTGAAAAGAGGGAAGGAAAAAAATTTGGAACATAACGCCTCGATTTAATTACAGTCTACTACTTTGGCATGACCTCAAAATAGGGCATGTAATCCGACGCGCCGTCGCCGGCGTACGATCCCCGGCTGATCTCCACGTCGCTGTAGGGGTGCGCCGGTGGGCCGCCGCCGCCGCCCCTGTCGCGGTCGAAATCGTTGGCGGACGGGTCAGCGGAGCTGTCCCACCCACCGCCGGCGTCGTCGGGCTCTTTCTGCAGCATGGCCTCGATCTCCTGCACCACGGCGCCCATGCCCGGGCGCGCCGCCGCCGACTCGTCGACGCACCGCATCGCCAGCTGCACGAACTGCCGGAACATGGGCGTGCGCGCGGCGTCCCGGATCGCCGGGTCGACGATGCCGCGGAGGCCGTAGTGGTGGTCGTGGTCGGCCGGGTCGATGGCCAGCCGCACCTCCCGCACCACGTACCGGCCCTTCTCGATCGGCTGCCTCCCGCTCACCAGCTCCAGCATCACCACCCCGAAGCTGTACACGTCGCTCTTCTCCGAAAGCTGCTGCGTCATGTAGTACTCCGGGTCCAGGTAACCCTAACCAGATCCCATCAATTTTACCATTTTTACTTCAAGTTTGATTGGTTTTTATACAAATACAATCAAATCAAACTGAGCACATCTATTTCAATTGGTTCTCAAGATGTTGGTAATTTTTTTTGAAGAGTACTGAAGCGAGGCTAAAAGTTCAGTTATATCAGGAGGCTGGCAGAAGTGGTTAGTAAGGTGAATTTTATCAATTTATCACATGAGATTGGCAGAAGTGGTTAGTAAATAGGTACATGCTTAGTTACCATATTTACTTCAAGTTTGATTTCAAATTAAGCATATTGATTTCAATTGGTTCTCAAGATGTGGTAAATTTTCAAAGGAGTACTGAAGTGAGGCTCAACTTTCAGTTATATCAGGAGGTTGGCATGAGTGGATAGTGAGGTGAATTTACCAGTGTTCCTTTGACTTGGGTGGAGACATGGCCCTTCTCGGTGTCGGTGACGAGCTTGGAGAGGCCAAAGTCGGCAACCTTGGCCTTGAGGTTGTCGTCGAGGAGGATGTTGGTGGACTTGACATCACGGTGGATGATCGGCGGGTCGGCGAGATCATGAAGGTAGGCGAGACCTCTTGCCGAGCCAAGCGCGATCCTCAGCCTCTTCTTCCAGTCCAAGTACGTCCCCCTTCCTGCAAATCAAACCTTTTTCAGTTAACTTTTGATAAGGAATCATTTAGCAATGCTAACGAAATGGTGAAACAAAATGTGTAATCAGATTAATAACAATGTTAATTATGGGATGTGGATTTACCCATCAAGTTATCTCTGAGTGTGCCGTTGGAGATGTACTCGTAGACAAGCATCTGTTCGCCTTGCTCATAGCAGAAGCCGATGAGGCCGACCAGGTTGCGGTGGTGCACCCTGGACAGCAGCTCGATCTCATTCTTGAACTCCATGGCGCCCTGCATTGAGCCCGGCTGTGCACGCTTGATGGCAACACGGGTGCCGTCACTGAGGGTTCCCCTGTAAACCTTCCCGTAACCTCCTGACCCAATCTCGTGGCTGTCAGAGAAGTTATTGTTGCAGATATTGAGCTCATCGAAGGAGAAGAACCTTGCTCCCTTCAGCTGTGGAGCCCCTCCACTGTCCTTCTGGCCAGCAGCCCATGAAGCTGAAAATTTTGGATAAGAAAACAGGTTCAGTTAGTTCAGAACTTCTTGATCTTGTCATGGCTGATTCCAGCAGTAGAATGCAGTAGGATGCTGCTTCTTGTAGCTGTTAATGTGCCCCTGAGAAATTGCTTAATGACATTGCCAGTGAGAGGATGCACATGAACTTTTAGATCCTTACCGAAAGGGTCTGCTCGTTCCTTGAGTTCCTTAGCCCTTCTCTTCTGTCGCAGAGCAAACATTGACATGAAAATGAGGGCGATAACAAGGAACCCACAGGCTACTGCAATTCCAGCTATAGCACCTGTGCCCATCTTTGATTTTTTGCCACCAAGAGCACCTGGTACACACAAAATCAGAGTGAGCACTCTTCACACCACACTATATACTACTTCTGTGCAAATACTTAACTCTTCTTCTTAAAATAGGAGAGTCCTTTTACCATCCCACTAATAGGAATTTAGAGGTAAAAGAATATAATTTTCAAGGTACCAACCCTTAGATAACAAAATGTGGTATTTCCTAAACTGTAATTTTGATACCTCAGTACTTTTGTAAGTGTGTGGTCTCGGATGGAAAACAAAAACTACTTCAGTGCAAATAAAATGGGAGTCTTGTCATGGTGAAATCGAAGTACCTGCCAGGGGGGCATATGGGTCTGCAATGAAGAAATAAGGTCCAAAATTTGCTGGTGCTTTGTAAGTCTGGTTGCTGAGATAAAAGCCAATCCTTGTCAGATCCGACAGGTTGAAGGTTGCCCCAGATGTTGGGAATAGCTTCACTTGAACTTGGAGGTAGTTGTCACTGTTGAAGTGGATGTCTGAGAGAGCGACCAAGCCAGGGAGCAGTTTCAGCTGTGCCGACATGGTCGACTCCAGCTGCTGGAACGACGCACTGCTCGACACGTCGACAAAGAAGGGCGCCCTAAAGACCATCTTGCCATTGTATGAGAAGGCACAGCCACAGCTCGCAGGATTCACGTTCTGACCATCACGGCACTGAGTTGAGCCGCATTGTGCCATGCTGGTACTGTATGGGTTTGCGTTCTGTTGCTGCCTGCTGCAGGAGGCTTTGTTGTTGGGATCTTGGTCGGTGCAAAACGGATTGCCTGCCAGGCTGCAGACAGGATACGTCATGAGAAGCGAGGCAATGTTGGTGAAAGGCAGAAGGAGAGAAGAAGCAAATTGTATGGTGTTCTTGGTGCTTATTGAGTTTGCGGGTTCTTACAGCAGAGTTTTCTTGTAGCTTGCAGTATCAGTAGCAACTATTCGGTTGTCCATTAGATTTACGGTCTGCAGTTGGCTGCTGATGCTGCCTGTCATTTCGAGTGTCCCGTTGAATTGGTTGTTGCTCAGCACACTGTATGATTAGCCACAAAATAGGCAGAGATAAGACACTTTTTTTAAAAACTTGTATGTTGAGTTGTATGTTGCCAGAAAGTTACACTTGCTGCAGTTGGGGCAATGTGAAGAGCCCCTTAGGGACCTGGCCGGAAAGACTTCCAGAAGCTATTGATCTGAGTGATCAAAACATGTAGAGATGAGTATGAAATTGTCATCACAAGACAACACAAAATTTAAAATTTCAAAAGTTTTAGATAACTCACACAGAAGCAAGAGAAGTTAAAGTTGTGAACCAGCTGGGGGCAACTGAAGGATCAAATGTGTTGTTGCTCAAATCCCTGTCAATTCAAGAATGGAATCTTTAGTTATGCAGACAATTTATATGGTCGGATGACAAGGCATGGGGTTGGTTAGTTTCTTACACAACGTTCAAGTTAGTCATGTTTCTGAGATCTGGCACTGATCCAGTTAGCTTGTTGCTTGCTAAGTTCCTGCAGAAGACAACATTTTCAAGAAAGGTTTCTCAAGTGCCATAACTACTCCTTTAAGATCAGATGTCACTTACAGCTCATTCAGTTTGACCAAGTTGCCGATGGTAGCAGGTATTGTTCCCACAAAACCATTTCTATCCAATCGACTGTCAAAGATACAAAAGCAAAGTCAAAGATGTGACCAAACATTTTGGAGAAAATAAAAGGATGAGTTCCTCCTATGTTAAGTTTCAAGATACTTACAGAACTTCGAGTGTACTAACAGCCCCAACCTCAGCTGGGATTGAGCCTGAGAACTGGTTGCTATCAAACAAACTGACGAGATGAGGAGAGACGTTAGCAAGATATATCTATTCAGTATTCATATTAGACATGAAAATTTGTCAATCCCTTACATGTGCATGAGAGTCATATTGGAGTTGAAGAGTCCAGTCAGCGTTCCAGTTAACTGGTTCTTGTTGAAATGGCTGTTCAGCAATTTGAAGTTAGGAGTAAAATAATCAATTGTAAGTACTGATGTATTCTCATATTTTTCAATTGATAATATCATAAAGTAAGATTAAAATTACTTACAAGTGCTTCGTTTTGACAAGTTGGTCCAGGCCTGGTGATGTTGATGTTGAGATGGGGATAGGTCCAGTGAGTTGATTATCGGCCAGGTCTAGCCAGAAGAGATTTGTGAGTACGCCAATTGAAGACGGTATTCCACCTGTAAACTTGTTTGAATTCAAGGCCCTATAGAGAATGCGACAAATTCATTATGTCAATCCACTCAAAAGAAAAAAAAAAGGTTATTAGCTGAAATTGTGAACCAAATATCCACTTACAAGAACCAGAGTTGCCGCAGGTTGCCTATTTCTGTTGGAATTTTTCCAGTGAAGCTGCAACCAGCTAAGATCCTGACAATTACACAGCATTTGCACGTCAGTAAGCAAGTTTGGTATTCCTGATAGGATAAGTAGTGTGGACAACAATGAGCAGTGCGCGGCGCATACAATGTTGTAAGCTCCCCAAGGTTCCCAATCTCATCCGGCAGTGCACCACCGAGATTAATGTTGAAGGAAAGATCCCTGCAAGTATTTGTGTTGTCAGTTACTACATTCTTTCTTCTCAAGACAAACAAGTTGGGACTCCAGAACTTCATGGATCATTTCATCCAGGTCTATTTACTATTGATAATATAACTTCAAGTTGTATCTTGTTTCTTTCTATTGGAACAAATGAACCTAATCCATGTCGCATTGCCAAAATAGTCAAAGCTTCAGATCATTTCATCCAGGTCTATTTACTATTTATAATTTAACTTCAAGTGTATCTTGTTCCTTTCTTTTGGTAACAAATTACAATTTAACTTCAAGTGTATCCTGTTCCTTTCTTTTGGTAACAAATGAACCTAATCCATGTTATCTTGTTTCTTTCTATTGGAACAAATGAACCTAATCCATGTCGCATTGCTAAAATAGTCAAAGCATAGATTGGTAAAGTTGAACTGGTCAGCTGAATTAAGCCTCAAGAAAAAACATAGCTCATAAACTAGAAACAAACTGTTATGAGTTGTGACAATGTGCCCCTTGACTAGTTCAATAAGTTCCTAGCCTGAATTCACAATCTTAACTGCTACAGAAACATGAACAATTTTCCAAGAATCCCAAGCTCATGGTCTGCAAAATCGTGGCCGTTTGCTAAGCTGGTGATGAACTGATGATAGAAGGTGCTCACAGGTAGACGAGCTGGCTGAGCTGGCTGATGCTGCTGCTCAGTGTTCCCTGCAGGCTGACGCTTGACAGCCTCCTGCGAAAACCAGACATGTATGGCAAGATGTCAGACAGGTTCTGGCTCGGGCGTGATCGCTGATGGCAACAAGATGGAGCTGTCTCTTACAGCGATGTCACCCTCCCGTTGGTGCACATGATGCCGTCCCACCCGCCGCCGCAGGGGTCGCCGGAGTTCCAGCTCGACGGGTAGTTCGTCCATTGGCTCTTCAGTCCCTCGAGCGCCGCAACTGCATGCCCAAGAAATTCCATGGAAGAACATTAACAACAGCAAGAGCAATCATGTATGGAAGAAACGGAGAGGAGACTACCACTCACCGTCCTGGGTGTTGGTCTGGCACAACACCGCCGGCGCCCCCGCCAGAATCACCAGCACAAGCACCAACAACACCCGCGGCTCCATCCTGCGCCGCGCCGCCGCCTTCGTCTTCGTCTCCGCCGGCGGCGGGCAGACTAGCCACCCTGAGCTAACGCGCTTGTGCTCTGCCCGTCTCAGAACGAGACCGGAGATGGAGGATAAAGAGGTGGTGGTGGAAGAAGAGGAGAGAGTCCACGCGCGGCAACGTGCTGGGAGGCGACCACGCCTCGGTGTATATGGAACGGATCGAGCCGCGGGGTGGCACCACCAACCGCGACCGGGGCGGCGAGTTGAAGCTTTCCCTTCCCCCGCCGCGCCGCCGGGAAGAGGTCAACCGCGCGGATGATCAGAGTGAGCTCACGCGTTCAGACAGACACCCTCCCGCTCTGCTACTTCCTCGCGCCACACCAACCGCGCCGTTTTCCTTAAACATAATCAGTTTTCGTTAAAATTTAAATTTTAAAACTTAATTTTAAAATTATTTTTTAAATATATTTTTAACGTAGTTTCTTTAACTTTTAAGTAAGTAAAAATACATATATAAAATAAAAGTTATATCTATAAATTATTTTTTATCCCGTTTTAGCTTATCAGCTTTTGGTGGCTATCAAACAGCCGAGTCGACCTGCTTGTGCTTAATACGATTTAAGCTAATACGGTATTAGTTTCGACTTGATTAATTAACCATTTAACCTCGTCTTAAGTTTATTAATTGATCTCTCTCAATCAGGCAGGCTGTTGGCGGCAGTTAGCTATCGCGGCATGATTTCTTATTATTTTGCGTCGGCCGCTGGGCGCCCGAAATGGTATCGTGAGGCTTAATTCGACCGGCATTTTGATATTTTTGTTTAGACTAGTGCTGGTATATGTTAAGGGACTAGGTTAATGTGCAGGTTAGTCGTCGTCTTGTATTGAACTGGTACTTCGATTGTGCACGTGCAGTTGACAATGCAGGATGGGAATCGACGTTGTGGATTCCCTTTGTCTTATCTGTCCATGCAATGCACGGTTAAGATAAATGCATCAAGTACAAACAACAGCAAAATGAGTATATATATAATCCTAAGATTAGGTCTTCTGATTACGGCGAGAATTCCTGTGATAATCATCCACGCTTTAAACATATCTAAGTGCTATATAATCGCTATATCGCCCTCCGGCCAGAGTTTCTTCACAAGTTGTTGTGAGTACCTTTCATCATCTTAAAATCAGGTCTATCTTATATTAGCACAAATAACTTACGGATAGGACACCTTCATTAATAGATAAATATCCAACTAAAAGCATGCAAAAGAATGTCCCCATGTGCTCATAGGTCGGCCGAACACAATAAATGCTTATTCTACCGCGTCTGACTCGCGGTGCGAGCTTTGCAAGAAAGGGCAGGTTGCCAATTGGGGTCTTCATGCCTGATCTTGAGTTTGATTTGCTAGTAATTGGAGACTTAGGCCCTTTAGGATATAAATTTTACTTCAGTTTTTATTAGAGTGGTTTACGTTTTGTAAAAAAAATTAGACAGAAGTTGTTTTAGAATATAAAAAATTATTTTTAAGTCTATAATAATTAAAACTTAATTAATCATAGATTTTCTCGTTAGGTACGCTAACTTTATCTTCATAAACAAACACTGCTTTAGCTTCCCATGAATGGCCGACTTAATTACGTTGCCGACTTAATTGCTCAGGATTTTTGCGTTGTGCTCTAGTTATTAGGACCAGACCAAAAATTGAACCGATAAGGGTGTAGATTTGCCGGTTCATTGGTTGAACCGTTATGAATGGGTTGAACTGCCGGTTTAATTGTTATCAACCGGTCAAATCGAACCGGTGGAAAACTTAACATTTACTGATATACACTGTCAAATCAAGTATCCAGATTCTCCCTAATCCAAAGTTCCAGACCTCACAAAGCAATTGTCAAGCACGTCACATTAATCTTAATAAACACAAGTGCATATGCATTAGCAATTTAGCATCCTAGTGCTAAACTAGCAAAGTAGCAATATGAATCTTCAGTATCAAAACAACTAGCTTGCTCTTCCTAGTAAGTACCATCTAAATTAGCAAGTAACAACGTACGATTGACAGGTGCGTACGATTAGCGGGCGCTGGCTCACTTGGCTCAGGCTGTTGCTGCCTGCTGGAGTCGCCGAGCCGACGTCAAGCAGAGCAGGTGCTCCCGCCGGCGATCTGGAGCCGTCGAGCAAAGGAGAGTTGGAGACTTGAGCCGGGGTGGATGTGGAGCGGGCACTCGCCGCCGTGCCGGGAGAGCTTGTTGTTAATCGGCGCCTTTGCTGCTAGGCGCTGAGCGGGCACTAGCGGCGACCGCCGCCTATGTTGCACTGATAGTTCGATAGGAATACGCGATACAACATATGCCATATTTTCAAGAACATGGATACATGATGATGATATGCCTATATATATATATAATAATAATAATACATAAAATTTAAAAATAATATAATATAAAGAAAAAAATTTAAGGTTTTAAATATAAAAGAAGTGGCTATTCAATTTATTTAATAGGACAATCGCATATTCCCTCTGTCCAAAAATATAAATTGCATTAATTTTTTCATTGTTTTCCTTTATTATATAACATAAACAACTATAAAATTAACATTATTTGGTGGTATTTTTAAATATGAATTTAATGGTACTACTGGTATGTCACTAAACAAAGATAGACTAATTTATCACGCACGTTTTATATTTTGGATGTGGGATTAGTTAATTGATAATCTTTAAATATATAATGATATTTAAACTAGAAGTATCAATACTTTCAATATCCGAGAATTAAACGGAATTAATTTATTATTTTAAATAACTAAAAATCATGCATACGTGTCTAAGTATATGTAAGAGTATGCGATATATGTATGTATGTGATATAGATATAATAAGTATCCATATATCATAGGCCACCGCCGCTAGCTTTCGCGCCGGCTTGTATACTCCACTGCCGTTGCCGCTAGCTTTAGTGCCACTGCCGCCGCTACGAGACGAGACGAGTGGGTTTTGTGCTCCTCCCCACGGTATTGAACCATAAAAACTAAACGTTTATGATTTTGCCCCTGCCTTAGTTATGTAACCTGAGAAAAATGGAGTGCAACATGGTCCATATGCAAAAGCCGGCCGGTTCACTTGGTTTTTGATGGTCTGATTGCATGGCCGATCTTTTAAGTGAACCGAGCCAATGTAGTGTCTGGTTATGGTTTTTAGCGTTGAATCGTCGGTCCGGTCTGATCCTAATAATAGTTATGATTGTGCTGTGGCCTGTGGTAAAGAGAGAGTAGTTGGAAAGGAGCCTTGGTCAATGGTGCACTCTCGGTCAACATGCCGCACGTTCATGTCAATCGCGATCTTTGACTAGATTTATGCAAAAAGCTTCGAATGTGGGGTTGGGGCAAATCATGGTGGTCATTAACTCACGATTAATTAACTATTAATTATTATATATATATATATATTATTAAAGAAATTTTTCAACAGAATAATTTTTTAAATAAAAAAACATCATTTAATAATTTAAAAAATATGCTTCTAGAAACAAGAAAGTAGCCCACCTGAGAACAGGGAAATTTAACTTTTTACCACTCTTATAAGTGCCAACTCTTCAAATGTCACTTGAGAGATTGTGCACTAATTATTTGCCATTTTTACTGATGTGGAACACCACCATGTCAGTGTGGATCAACCTAGCAAAATAAATATTCTACCCTTATGCACGCCAATGACACCACGTGGGCGCACCGTCAAGGCACGCTCCCATGGCCACGGTGAACTCGCACCCCCCATGCACACATGCTAGCGATATCAGATCACTCCTTCGAGCCGAGTTCTCTGTTAGCCCCGTCGGTCAGATACCTTGTTAGTAACATAGAATTGGCCATAATGAAGTAGATTTGGCTATAATGAAGCCTTAGATTGTCTTTTTTTGGTAAGTTTGTTCCCTTCTCTTTTCTCTATAGGTTGTAAGGTGTGCAACATGCATATGGAGTTAGATATGTTCTAACTCCAATTTTTTTTGTCATGATTCATCCTAGAAATACTATTAGGATTGTTGTTAAATGTGCTTCATATGTAGCAAACTTAGAGAGTATGGATTGCTGCATATGTTAGAGCAAGAGCATGAATGATGGGTTGATAGATACAAAAGTTATAGTTTGGATAAATTTCGTGATGATATGACTAGCAAGATAATATGGGTGCTGCTCGCCGCCAAAAAATCTCGCGACCGGAGAGGGATGGCGGCTCGGTCACGCGAAGGCCTGGGAGGTCTGCTTGTCTCCAGTGCAGGTCCTTAGGTCTCAAGGTTCGCGGGCGTATCAGTCAATTTGACCATGCAATTGACAAGGAGATGAGACGAGCGGGTCCAATACAGACGCTCGCTATCGGCTGCCTGTCGATAGGTTCGGAATGCTGATTGATCGGCTGGGGAGCCGATGTGGACAGGTGTCGATGAGCGGTCGACCGTAGAGCCGATGGAGGAACCAGGGTGTGATCAGAGGATATCGAGGCGCACGGGATCCCTCCGGACAGCCGAACAGTGATCCATCGGCTAGAAAAACCGATGAAAGCGGATGCGGCCTAGGCGATGATTAGCGCAAGAAGGCACGGGCTGCAAAGCCGATGCCGCTCCGGATATGACAGCAAGAGACCCATCGCCCGCCGTGGCAGCGCCATCAACACCGAACCTCGAAGATCGGACCTAACCGAGACAGTACGAGGCCGGGGCCAGCGGCGATGATACGGAGGATGTCGGATTGGCTATGCCGTAGCAAGGATAGGAACGAACCCATCGGCTAGCTGAGCCGATAAGGGGACGCCTCTCTGAAGACAGGTGCGTATCGTCTCAGTATCTCCATCGGCCGATGGCTGCATCAAATCCTCCAACGGACCTCTCAGCCGATTGGCTTTAGCCCCATCGGATCTCCCAGCCAATCGGCTTTAGCGCCATCGGATCCACCAGATTTTGGCGTTAACAGGTGCCTAGCCAAGAAATTGTAGTGTGGGGATTAGACCTTGATAGTGGCTCTAAATAGAAATTGGCAAGCAACAAACAATTTGAGAATTGGATTCAATCTAGAAAACATGAGAATGTGTTACATCTTGGTGTAGAAGTGGTTAGTAAAAAGGGATACAAACTTGCTGAAAGCTATGTAGATCCAATTGAGTTAACAACTCAAGTTATTTCTTGTGTTTTAAGTGTGATCTTGTTGTTCCATCAATTGCACAATGTGGGGTGACCGGTGCAAATCATGTTGTCCAATCAAATGCTGAAGGTGGTGTGATAAGTGTAAACCCAAATGGTTAGTCAATTGCTGAATGTGGTGTGATAAGTGTAGATCCAATTGAAATTTTCTCTCCAATTCAACAAGGTAATGAAGAAGGGATTGGTGACACTTTTACCCATACACCAAATGCTAAAGAGCTTGATGTTCTTGTGGACTGGTAAATTGATAATGTTGTTGGATGACTTAGATGGTGATGCTCACATATTTTTGGATGAGGATCAACTATTTGAGGCTATGGGTTTCAAAGCAGCTAATGAGAGAGTAGTAGCAGCAAAACAAGAATATGCAATTCTTGTGATTTCAACTGAGATTCAATAAGACATGATAGATGTAGCCATTGTATTTGTGATGAGGTACTTGCTGATCCAGTACTTGTTTGGGACAAGGATGATCAACCAATGGAAGTAGGGATAAAGTATTCATCAAGGAAGAAGTTCAGAATGGCAATGAAGCATCATGAAATTGTTAATGAGTTTAAGCTTGAGATTGAAAAGTTTGACTAGGAGAGATTTAGAGGAAATTGTGTAGCAAAAGTTTGCCCATGAAAACCAAAGCAAAGAAATAGGCTAATAAAAGTATAAGGGTATTTGAAGAAGAGTGGCATGGATGCAAAGGAACTTCAAGGTAAGCTTGAGGAGACATACAAAATCACCATAGGCTATTAGATAATGTGGTATGATATGCAAAAGGCTGCAGCTAAGTTATTTAAAAAGTAGGATGATTCATTTGATTGGTTGTATATGTTCAATACTACTGTAGAAATAAGATCCCTTAGTGTAGTTGAGATTGACATAGTTATAGTTGGAGATAATGTTCACTTTAATAGATTGTGCTTTCAAAGCTTACGTAAATACACTCTTAGAGGGCTGTGGGCCATATATCAATATAGATTCTATTTTCCTTAATGGAAAGTGGCATGGCCACATGCTAGCAGCCTATGCAATAGATGTGCATAATTAGATGTTTCCATTGTCCTTTGGTCCTTTTGATTCAGAGACCAAATATAACTGGGTTTGGTTCATGGAGCAATTAGGTAATGCAATTGGCCCAGTTGACAATTTAGTGTGCATACTAATGCTTGCAAAGGCATAAAAACTACTATAAAAGAAGTTATCCCATGGGCAGAACAAACAGAGTGCTTCAGACACTTGATGGAGAATATAAAGATATTGTTTCATGGGAACATATAAATACAGTCTACAGCTAAGACATACATGTCTTAGAAGATCAAGTGTTACTAGATGAAATGTTAGAATATAGCTTAGATGTGGAGACATGGTTTGAACAACATCACAATCTACTGTGGACTAGAAGCAAGTACTCATGTTAGAACAAATGTGAATATATCGACAATAACTTAGCAGAGTGATGGAATGCTTAGATCAAAGATTTGAAGGACTTGCCTATCGATGCTCTTGTAGATGCAACTAGGGAGAAAACCTTGATTCTTTTTTAGAAGATGAGGAGGATCTCTAGAGCCCTTAATAGAGTGATTATTCCTTTTGTGATTCACCAATTGAATGCCACCTCAAAGGGGTTAGGCCATCTAAATGTTACTAAGGGTGATCCTCACCAAGCTGAGATTATAGAGATATACAAGGATAAGGAGGTGACAAGGCATATGGTATATCTTGATAAGTGCACTTCACACCTATAGGGAATGTCAGGTTATTGGGAAACCTTGCTAACATGCATTTGCAATCATCAAAATTGTCAGCCAACCCAAAATAGAGAACTATGTTGACAAGCTTACTATATGCTCAAATTTTAGGCAGCATATGCATCCACCATCCCTAACATCACATATAAGATGCAATGGCCACAAGTTGAGAAAAAAATTCAAGCCTCTTCCCCCAATGTCCAAGGAGAGAAGAGTGGGTAGGCAAAGAAAGAATAATATCACATCTACTCTTGAGAAGGGAAAAGAAAAGGCTACAAGGCAAGAATGTAGTGTCTTTGGACACAAGAAGGATAGTGCTAGATATGAGCTGACTGACACCAAAAAGAGGTTGGCTTCATTTTTATCTCAATTATTGTTCATTTGCTTGCTTCCATATGCTAACTATTGTTTTGTAGAAAGAGAAACAAGAAAACAACAAAGGTGGGAAGGAAGAAAGCAAAAGGTGTCATTGATGAACAAGAAACTATGCTAAAAACAAGAGCAGCTATAGCTAGAGAAGCAGCTGCAAAAACACAAGTGCAGCCATTACAAATAAGCAGCCATGGAGCAGTCACTAGAAGGTAAGTCACCCCTATGTTGTTTTTCCTTTTTTTGCACTAAACTAAACTTCTTGTATTGTTTACACCAAAAAGCTAGGCAAAGCTCTAGTGAATTAGCTCCAGTACCAGTGGAACCACCCAAGGAGCTAACACTCAAAAAGAAGCTAGCCATCAAGAAGAAAAGCACAACACCATCATTTTTTGAACAGAAATTTGTCAACCTGCAATGTGTTCGGTGTGGTCTAGTATGGCCTGGTATTTTGAAAAAAAAAACAAATTGCAAGTCATGTGTGATGATATGTGTGCCTTGGTATAGCCTATTTTGCTGGCCTAAAGAACTGCCTGATGCTGCTATGCCTATTATTGTGCTTTTGCAATGATGTATGGCCTTGTCTATGGCTTGATGAATGTGCTATTGAATTTATGTATGGCCTACTATGGGAATTGGTTATTATGGCCTGATGAATTAGTTCTGTGTAATATTCTAATGATGTTGAAATTATTCTAGGATCAAAGACTGACTTTTTTTTACCTGTGTGTTGGTTCTGATAATGCAGTATATTATGTGTTCTGAAATTATTATGTGCTTTAAATTATTCTTATGTGTATTTGTTGAATTTTTTCATGATGATTCATTCCATCAGCTGTTATTAAAACTACTATGTTTCCATAGTTTTGTCAAAATATTTGGTTTGTTGGAGCCCTATAATGCACAATATAGTTATATTGTTATTTCTGTTAAGCACCAGAGAATAAAGGGGTAGAATGGGCATTTCACTAAGCTACTAGCATGCTGAGGTTGCATTCTACATCTGTAAAAGTGCAAAAAAATTAACCGCAATCTCTCCGGTGATAAATTTGTAAGGATAAACTTAATAATGATATTTAGAGTTGACACTTGTAAGAGTGATAAATAGTAAAATTTCCATAAAAATGAACCCTTAGCTGATTTTTGAATTCTTCAAAATTAATTCTTAAATCACGAAAAGGTTGGACAACGAAAGCAGAAAAGAAACACACAGAATTAGCTCTAAAATCAAATTTTAAAACTTAAAAATCAGCTTTAGCTCTGTAACCTTTCCTTGCCCTGCACCGACGATGAGTTTCTTCTCCTTGCAAGGATCTCAACACCAATCTCAAAGCAGCCTACATGACCCCGTCCCATAGAATAATTCCAGGTCCAATAGTAGACATTTCCATTGTCGTGCCGTGCTTTGCAACAAGAGAACCCCCGAGTTCATGGAGATAAAACGTTACTAAGCAACATGCTTGACAAATTCAGATCCTAACCACAGCGACCACTTCACAATGTTTTCAACGTTTGAAACAGGGCGTGTCTAAAATGTCAAAATGTGTCGCTGGTTTGCAAAAATATGGTGAAATGATGTCACTTGGAGACTGTCAAAACTCAAAAGACATCGAAATCACCTAGTCAACAACATTCTCATTAGATAAAACTCATAAAGGCCAAACTGTGACATCAGAGCAAACACACTAGCAGCATTCATAATTCAAATGGTATACGCATGCCTGGGGGAAAAAAGCTAGCTGGTTGAAAGTTCGATGGAGGGTGTGAACATTAGTTTTTGATATGATCTACAAATATGACATGGTACAAAAAGCTTAGTGCCGCCTCACTTTAGACTCGCTCCTTGCAAGAATCATTCCAGAGAGCTTATCAACCTCATAGAGGAATCCAGCAGAAAACAGAAAGCTGCAGCCAAAGTTGATAAAATCGATCAATATGTCCGTAAGGACTACATCAATGGGTGAAGAAAGTGACCCAAAATTAATATGAATTTATCACTGTCAAAGAACTCTCCAAAGTATAAATTTCTCACTGTCATATAACTCTCCAAAGTCATGGTTATTAGCTATCCACAATTTGCCAAGTTGCTTAAAAAAATGTCAAGTAGCTGAGGGACTTAGACTGCAAGCATAACAGGCTACAAAAGTGCTACTCTTCCTAATTTGATATTTTATATAGACAGGTTTAACACACCTACTAGTAGTCCCTTTTATATGTCATAATTCTGGATAGCGTCTTGGATACATGAGGCATCTCTGATGATCCATCATCATGTAATCCGCAAATCGCATTGTGTTTTTTGTGAAATTGTTGAATAAATACAGCTTTTACAACATGTGATAAATACATATTTACCAACAACATTAGTGCTAACAACAAACAACAACTTAAGATAGGTAAAATACTTGTGTCAAATACACCTTACATGTTTTCAACGATACCAAATTCAACAGGATGAAAATTGTTTTGAACTTTTAATTTCTTGCAAACAAGGGAGTGGAGTATTTTGTTTTGCCTAAAATGTTATTTTCATTTCCTCCAATCTAAACAAAAACAGAGCAACAATTCATAAGCAAATACTCCACTAGTATGTCTGAGATTACCATCTCTGGATAATTAATCGCAAGAACTTTCTTATTTAGCAAACAGGAAACATTCAGGTCTTATTGATGTGTTCATGGGACCATACAGAAAAATTCTAACGGTCTGTAAAAAGACATAGTAAAGTGTCTTAAAGGTAACATACCATGTTGTGATGCAAACACGATGGACGGTGCCAGCAACAATAAGTGCAACAAGTTCTGCAACAACAACTGCATAGAAAGAGACAATTAAAGAAAGTCAAAATAAAAATTAGGGGGAACAGCAAGAATGAGATCATATGCTATACATACCTGCACCCCACCCAGTTCTAGCTCCATTGGCTTCCTGATAGTTGCCAATAAACTGCAAAAGTATATCAAATTATCATATACTAATAATAGTGTTGATAAAATACAGCTTGACAGGTATAAAACTCACTGATATTTCAATGCAACCATAAAGGGTGACAATCTAATGTGGATACCACCTGCTCACTACATCTTATATGCTTGTTTTTGTTATGTTTTGTTGCCTAGCTAAGGGTCTGCTTGCACTGTTTTCTTGTTACAGAGTGGAAAACTGGGATAAGTCCTGCATTTCAAGGATAATTTCCTTGAGCAACGGATAATATTAGTAGTTTGAACATTGGAGACGCTAGTTCCGATGGACAAGCTCTTGGGACTTAGCATTCTTTTGGCCTAAACCCCCTTTAGTTCTATTATCTTGGCTCAAAAAAGTAAAAAATCGAAGCTCCAGGTTCCATACTTTTTTTCTTGAACACTCCAGGTTCCATCTTTAACAGGCCCTTTGCCAGAATCATGATTACACATAGCATCATGGAAAATAGCAGATAGCTTAGCCTAGTACTGAGTGAGCTTAAAATTAAATGCTCTATTCTCTTTCAGAAGCTATTCTTGTGTGGAGATTGAACTTAAAATTAAATGGTCTATCCTATTTCAGAATCTATGCTTGTGTGGATATCAGGAAAATTGAACTTGAAGAAATTAGTTTCCAGGTCCTCTAAGGCAAAGTTTTGCTTATGTGCCTACTCAGATATATAATTGAGAGAAGCAAAATGCTATTGCTACTATCCACTTCTGCACATAGCAAAACAATTATTTTTATCTATGGTGTTTGGAAAGGGAATCCGCTACAGACTGAATCGCTCAAGTGTGCGAAAAGATGCGTGAAACAGCATCTTGGCAACTCCATTTGGATACGGGCATCGTCTAAATTAAAAAAAAAAACGAAAATTTTACCACACCTGAAATTATTGCCACTCCCATCACTTCAAATTAGCTAAAAAGAAAGGCCAGCGAGCATCACGAGCAAAAGTTAAGAGGGTACGAGGAGGATTGGACTGGACAATTCAACCCACCGTGAGAAGGAGGAGGAAGAGGAGGGAGCTGACGAATCCGCCGGCGATGGTCATGAGCTCCGACGAGGCGAACTTCCCCCGGTACATCTCGAGCAGCGACAGCGTCACGGCGAACAGAAGCAGCGACAGCGCCATCGACCGCCCCGCGCTCGCCATCTGCAACACACCGCCGGATCCGCCCCAGACACCATGGTCAAAACAAAATCAAGAAAAGAGCCTCACGCACAGAACACGAAGTGCAAGGGCAGAAGACGGCTCGCCTCACCTTGGATCGGACCCTCGGAGATCTGGGAGAGCGGACGAGAGCAGTAGGGTTTGCGTCTCCCCTACCTGACGATGAATTTGTCCCGCGATGCGTCCGTGAGATCTACCGCCGAGGTGAAGGATTGGAGAAGGGCGTGGCGTGGGCCCATGTAGGGGCTTATGTTTATGATATAAAATTTAAATTTTAAAACTTAAATTAAATTTAGAGTTGATTTAAGATTTTTTATGTAGTTTATTTTTCATCATCTGTTTTTAATAGCTAAAAACATATATATCTCTTACTTATAAATTATTTTTAATTACTAATAAGATGTTTAAATTATTTTTTAATTATTAATAAGATGTTTACTTATATTTATTATACATGAATTGATAGACCACTTGGGCAGTTGGCTGTCTCTTGTAAAAAAAACAAAATGTTATATTATTGAGCAGAGTATTGTCATAAATTATCTATAGATATAAATTATTTCAATAAATAATAAAAAAATGGAGTAGAAGGAATTATTTAGAAACATATTTTTTTAAACGTAGAACAAATAATTTATTTTAATAATGCGGTGAATAAGATGAAAAGTAGATAGGCTGACAATTTGGAGAATACTAAACTGCTTATTTTGAGGATATAGCTCCGGTTTTTTTTCTGGTTAAGTACACTTCAGGAGGATTAGAAACAGTTAAATTTAACATGATGGTTGATTTTTTGGAAGCACCGGTGATGTGCGGTGGAGTCATATATAAATTGTAGCTATAAATATTACATATATATATATATTATATGTAAATAGATTTGAGAGCCCGTCTCTTAAAACATATATTGGGAGTATATTTGTAGATGTGTTAGTATATTGTTGCGTGTGTATAGTGATATATGTACGCGCGTCTAATCGAAAAAGAGAGAATTGCTAAAAAAACTACTACAAGTTTTTTTGGTTAAAAAACTTTTAAAATGTATTATAGTATAACTGTACTATAAATATAACTATAGTTTAGAGTGTAATTAAATGTATGACATTATAACTTAAAGTTACAGTTATAATATATGTAATTACCTAGTTATATTTTAAAGTTCTTCATCTTAAAAAAACTTGTGGCAGTTTTCTAGATAGTAAAAAAATAAAAAGGTTATTTTTTTTGTTTTTTCTCTCTAACGTTGATGAACATCAAGCTTCTCTTACACAGAGTGCATGAAGATTCGTGCACAGGGACGAAGGGCTCCCTTACAAGCACAACCCCTCGTTCCCGTCTCCACTGTGACAGAGAGATCCGCTTCTCCCGGCGTTCCATCTCGGTCACTTCACCACCTCTCTACCTCCCTCTTCTTAGGTCGCCGCCGTTCCTGGGTCTTGCCATTGTCCCGCCTCCATGCCAAAACTCAGCTTAGGTCGGTGGTCACCGCGCTGCTCACCGGCGGATGGATCTGTGTCATCTCGGTCCGCGGCCGAAGGCGTGTTTGTCTGGGGGGACTAGTTCCCAACCGTGCATCGAGCTTGAATTTTTTTTTTGGGTGTTGGGGGTTTGATTTAGCGGTGGCCTTTCCTGCACTCGAATTAGCTTGCTCGGGCCTCGGTGTTGGAGCTTCCAGCCTGGGAGTTCTGAATGAACCCAAGCTGCTGAATGTTCTCTATTTGTTGCCCCCCGGGGATGGGATGGGATGGGGTGTTAAGATGTAAACCACATGCTTAGCTAAGTTAGTTAGTTAGCTAACAATGTTCTCTCCCTTTTTGGTTGCCCCCCGAGGATGGGATGGGACGGGGTGTTGGATGCAAACCTTATGCTTAGTTAAGTTAGTTAGCTAGCTATTTTTCTGTTCTGTTCTGCATGATCAACGCGTGAGCTCCAGATGTGGATGCCATGCGAGTAGAAGTCGTGGTGAGGATAGCTCGTGATAGCTCGTGGTGTGGCTGGGCTTGCGGACATAGGCATGCAACGCACAATCGTGGGCATGGACACGATCAATCAGCGTGACATGAGCAGCAGTGTCCCAGCTGATTGCATGTTCTGCATAATAAAAGGAAGAGGAAAACAACAACAAAAAGCTGCAGCTTCATCGCAACACCAAAAACTCTCTCTTGTTGTTTTGTCTATAGTGTGTCGCCTGAGTGTATTCTTGCGAGTTATTGCCTAGCAAATCCTAAGGAATTTCTAACAATTAGTATCAGAGAGCTAGGTTTAGAGCTTAGACAAGAGATCGCACACTCAAATACATTCTCATGCCTCGGGGTTGCACTCATTCTCCGCGCGGGCGGTCGGCGTCACTGGCCAGACACACTCTAGGAGGTTCTGGCAGCCGCGATATGGGCAGCGGTGAGAATGACTGTGGGATGGTGATACACCGCGTGGTCAAGGAGGCGGGAGGATCGTTGAGCTACCCATTGCTAACAAAGACAAACTACAACAACTGAGCTTTGCTAGTGAAGATTAAGCAGCAAGCTCGCTACTTGTGGGTTGCCATTGAGCCCGATGGCGTCGAGCTTGTGGGTTGCCATTGAGCCCGATGGCGTCGAGCTCCATGAAAACCAGATGGTGTTGGACACCATTTGCAGCTCCGTCCCGCCTGAGATGATCTCAACACTAACGATCAAGGAGTCTACCAATGATGAGAACATCAACAACCTCGATATATCCCTACCTACATAAATGAAACATACTGTACCGTTTACTTATGGACGTGCTTGCCAATTTAATTATCATATGAGTTCATTCTTAAATATGTATCCTACTTATTTAGATAATGAGAATAAGTACACTCTTATTTTGCTTAGGAATAATGAAGAACACCGAAAAGGAGAGGGATTCACACAAGCTGATTTCAGACTATGGAATAGCGCTAACTTTTGATGGTCACCACGGTTACATATGAACTCCGATTCGAACATTTTTAGATTTTATGGAAAAATTATCAAGTATACTTTCAAATGGATGTAGCCTCACATCCATATCTGTTTAGAATCAGGTGCAATCATTAAAAAAATCATTATTTTAATGTTGAGAACTTAGTCTATCTATGGTGGTACGTCACCCTATTTTGGTCCGACGGTCTATGTATCAAGTTGGGTCTATTAGGGTCCTAGGGTTAGAGTATGATCCCAACACCCTTGTGGTTGTCCTCCTACCTATATATAATCTTTAGATCTGCCACAAAATAGATCGGATTTTGTTTGATTGAAAGTTAGCCATTGCTAATTTGCTTGTAGTGCGCGTGTCGATTAGATTGCCCGCTTGTTCATCTTTAGAACCCCATTTTTCTCATTGTATTTTTAGATTGAACTATTTATCTTAATTTAGCATTTTAGTGCTTAATCTACTTGTTTTTTCTCGTTCTTCGATTGCTTACGGGACAAGTGCTCTCGTGGCTAGATTGATTGCTCTCTACAAAATCGTACTTAACCATTGAAATCAGTGTATTGGTTGCTAAGACATAGCGTCTCTGGATGGCTGTAGTTGGTCCATAAACATCGTTCCAACCATCAATCAAGTTATCCATCTCCATCGGAAGATCATAATCAAATCTGCCATCAGCTAGGGTGGAATGGAATTACATCAGGACCATGTGGGTCAGTGATGACCGCATTCACAAGGCTAGCGCACAGAAGGTGCACACCGAGTATGAGATGATTGCGTTCCATGACGACCATGCTATTGAAGATTTTGCCATGCGGCTCTCCAGCATCGTCAGTCAACTTGCCATTCTCAGAGACCCCAAACCTAACAATAAGGTCATTGAGAAATACTTGTCTGCCGCATGACCCAGGTTCAGCCAACTCGTCCTCTCCATTGAACACCTTCTTGGTACTTTAACTCTATCACTAGAGGAGGTCACTAGGAGACTCAAGGTGGCGGAGGACTCCGGGCAGTCCTCATTGTCTACCCTGGGTGCCGGGGGCAAGCTCTACCTCACCGAGGAGGAGTGGCTCGAGCAGCACAGGATGAAAGAGCAAGTAGTGAAACGCAATGGCAGTGATGGATGTAGCAACTGTGGCAAGCACCGTGGTAGGAAAGGGTGAAACAGTGGTGGTGGTGCCTTGAACTCAAAGGGATCAAGCTCCAAGATGACGCGCAAGGAGGACAAATGCTACAACTATGGCAAGTTTGGCCATTGGGCCAAAGATTGTGGAAGTAAGCCGAAGCGAGAGGAGCAGGCTCACATGGCTCAAGATGATGAACCTACACTCATGCTGCTTATGGGTAGCTACATTGATGAGGTGGATCTAGCCGTCCCCATGCCAACCTAATAGACACCTGTGTGTGCGTACATGCGAGTTGAATCCATGCTACCTCACATCGAGATAGAGCGTGATACCTCAGCATCATCGACGCCATGACCATGGTGCAACACCATCAAGCTGGTGGAGAAGAAGGTGTTTGCGGCCCTAGATGACACCATATACTAGGATCCCTGGTGCTGGATCCTAGACTCCGGCGTGTTGAACCACATAACGGGTTGCAAGACAACCTTATCCAACCTTAACACGAAAATCATTGGGAATGTGCGGCTTGATGACGGGTCAATCATTCGCATCGAGGGCCATAGCATAGTGTTATTCGCTTGTAAGAACGGGGAGCACCGTACACTGACCAACACCTACTATCTCCCGCATCTTGTCGCCAACATCATTTGCATAGGGCAACATGAGGCTAGCTTCAAAGCAGAGGTGGAGCACGGCGTGATGTGTGTGTGGGATGAACTGTAGTGCATGCTTGCTTGGATTCCTCGCATCCTCAATCAGCTCTATGTCCTTGACATCAACCTCGCTTGGCTAGTTTGCTTGACGGTGCATGTTAGAGAGGATGTGTGGTGGTGGCATGCACATTTTGGCCACATCAACTTCATCGCACTACGCAAGATGGGGGGAGAAGGACTCATCTATGGATTACTAGCATTGTCACAAGTTGAATAGGTGTGACGAGATGTGCCTTGTTGGCAAGCATTTGTGTGCTCCATTCCCACTACAGTCCTAGCACCTCACCACAGAGCCGCTAGCACTCATGCATGGCGACCTCTATGGGCCAATCATGCCGGCAACACCTAGCAGCAACCGCTACTTCCTTCTGCTCGTCAATGACTACACCGCTACATGTGACTAACGCTCCTTGCCTTCAAGGATGCTGCACCGGCCGCCATCAAGCACATCCAAGCAACAGTTGAGAGGAAGAGTGGGCACAAGCTCCGTGTGCTACGCATGGACCGTGGGGGAGAATTCACCACCGACCACTACACCAAATACTATGCCAAGCTGGGTCTTCGGTGAGAACTCATGGCACCATATTCACCACAACAAAATGACGTTTTTGAGCATTGGAATTAATCCATGGTTGGGACCGCGCAAAGTATGCTCAAAGCAAAAGGGCTACCAGGTATGTTTTGAGGGAGGCAGTAAACATGACTGTCTACTTACTAAACAAATCATCGTTTAAGAGCATTTACGATAAGACCCCATATGAGCTCTGGAACAGCGCCCCACCTATCATGCATCACCTGCACACGTTCGGGTGCGTGGTGCACGTCAAGTCAACCACATTGAATGCCAAGAAACTCAATGACAGGAGCTAGCCCATGATCTTTGTGGGCTATGAACTAAGATTGAAGGCTTACCGCGCCTATGATCTGGCCACACGAAGTGTCCACATCACCCATGACACCGTCTTTGACAAGCAGACACAGTGGAAGTGGGATGGTGAGACGGTCATCGATGTTGACACCGACTTCATGATCAAATAAACCTTTGTGTACCATCCAAAGGGAATACACTCGACACGCCCGAACACGTAGGAACGGGAGGGGCCACCCTTATTGGAACTAGCCTTGCCACGAGCATCAATACCAAGCATGAGCACATCTGCTTCGAGCCAGTTCATGTTGCCACCACCTGCAGTCAAGGATGACCTCGACTACGACCACAACGATGCCCTACTTCGGTTCCACAACATTGACAATGTGCTCGGCCTAGTGATGATGCCAGGGCTGGCCATGTGGTAACTCAACGAAGATCTATTTATTGTGACAACAGAGGAGCCCTCGTCATTTGCCGAAGCAGAGCAACACTATTGCTGGTGACAGGCGATTCTCAAGGAAATGTAGTCAATCGAGACGAACAAGACATGGCGGCTCGTCGATCCTCCACCACGCTCATGCCTAATTGGGCTCAAGTAGGTCTACAAAGCTAAGAAGGACACGGCTGGCAACATCATTAAGTATTCAGTCTTAGTTCTGTTTACTCTAAAGCCACTTAAGAATTTACCGTCATAATCCTAGTTTTCTATTTACTCTTACGTGGCTCTCATCAATTAACACTATATCATCTGTAAGGAGCATACACTAAGTAATATACTCTTGTTTCTTGTAACCTTATCAATTACCAATGCGAAGAAGTAACAACTCAATGCTAATCCCTGGTGTAGTCCTATTTTAATTAAAAAGTAATTTGTGTTATCATAATTTGTTTGAACACTAGTTATAGTATTTTATATATATCCTTGATGAGAAAGATATGTTTTTGTTAGGATTTTATGTTTGTCCAAAACCTAGCACATTACCTTTATTAGTATCTTATCATAAGTATTTTGTTTATTTATCAGAATCACCTGTTATGAATATGCTTGGAGGCTCTAGTTCAGAACCTGGAGCAACAGTATCTAAGAACCAATTGCAGGCAGGAAGCACTTCGTCAGGTTCTCCAGGAATGCGACATGATAGTAACTTTGGTGAAAATTCTCCATTTGACATCAATGATTTTCCTCAATTAGTTGTGCGGCCTAATTCTGCTGGAAATATTCAGGGGTTATATGGTAATGCTGACATGCAAACTGAATATTTTGTGATGATAATATCAGTTAACTAACTTTTCTGTTTTAAAACAAATTGAAGGACCACTGCGACAACAAGCGTTTGGTATTAGTGCTGTTGTTCAGCAAAACCAGGAATTTAGAATCCATAATGAGGATTTCCCAGCTTTACCAAGATTGGAAGGTACTCTCACCCTACTTTTCATTTCATTGTTTATTTCTATATGTTATTCAGGCAGTTCCTTGCCAACTACCTCATGCTATAGTTTTTTGTATGTCTTTGTATTTTGTTTGAACGTTACCTCATGCTATAGTTTTTTATTTTGTCTTTGTGTTTTGTTTGAACATTACCTCATGCCTATGTTTCTTTGGAATGTAAGGTATGGATTAGCATCGCAAGGATCATCTTCCTAAGAATGCAAATATTCTGCAAGCACAGCATTATACTGTGAGTTCTTTTCTTTTAAATATAATTCCGACAACAGTTATATATCCTTTTTCTTAAATTTCCAAACACATGATTCTACAGATGGGCAAATCATCTGGCTTTAACACAGGCAGCAGTTATCCATTCCGTCGACAACATAAGCAGACGGCTAATTCGGTAAGCAACCTGTATTAATATTTTCTTTTACATCATGACCAGATAGTCAAGATTGAAAACACCACTATTGGTGAACACAACTCTGTTGTTCATGTACCTTTTCTTTTTGGGGAAAAGTAAGTGAGAATACTACGAAATAATCGATAGTAGGTGCCTGCTGAGCTTTACAAATGTGGACTGATCATATTGATTGTGTTTATTAGGTTCAAAATAATGGGGATGAAAATATTGGACCAAGGCCAGTGGATTCTCCAAGTTTGTCTTTAAATTCGAGGCCTCATGAAAAAGTTATCCAGCAAAACCATGAACCACAGGCTCAGAATTCAGTTAGGCTGAAGCCATCTTCAGGCCCAGAGTCTCACAAGGTTCAGAGTCCCAAGTTTTCTCAGGGAACTGATACTGCACTGGATCCATATGATCCATATGGCTTACATGGATATTGAGTGTAATGAAGTTGAAAGAGGAGGGACCAGCATCTCTTGCTTTAGGGATTGATTTGACGACACTAGGGTTGGATATGAAATCTTCAGATTGTTTTTACAAGACATTTAGCTCCTTGGTCAAATGAGCCAGTTAAAGAAGAGTATTCTTATGAAACTCCGGCTTGCTACTCTGCCAAGCAGCCTCCACCCCTGCAAGTAAGACCCTCAATGTCTGGTTACCTTCCTTTTTCTTTTTCCTTTGTTTTTTTTTTGCTAGGAAACGTTTGGGTTACCTCTATAACAATTAATAAAGTTCTTTCACTTGCTTGCTACTACACCCCTAAATAATATCTTAGGGGCAAAATTATCATATCTAAAATATATAATGATTATCTAGTTCTATGTGCTTAGTCAAAAGTGTCAAATAAAAGAGAATGGAGGAAGTGCTTTTTTTTACCGTAGTTGTGCAAGATGCCGCAGGACAATTTGATATGTTCATATTATCTTTTTTTTCTGTTTTTCTTTTTATGGCCATGTTGATCCTGGTTTTCTGGGGTTGGATATTTTCATTGCTTAATGAAATATTTTATTATCTTAAAAAAGAGTATTGCAACTCAATACTGTCATATTATGCAATTCCGGTCAATGCTGAAAAACAACAGCTTTAAACTTATTTACAATAATAATAACAATTCCTTAAATTAAATACTAAATGATGGGTGAGTTTCATGAAAATAGGAAGGAAGCCAGAAATAATAGTGTCCAGATGTGGATTCATGATTTCGGTGTTGGGTTCAATCGGATGCATGTTTGCGGAGAATGCTTTGGCATGGGCGCCCGACGCGAGCCGCGCGATCGGACGTCCGCGGACGCGAGCAGCTACGGAGCCATCACCGTTATTTGCATGCGTAGTTTTTTTTAGCGTGTTTTAAACAATGTTTTTCTCCTAAAAGTTATCCTATTTAACAACCTACTATAATCATAGCAAGATATCACTTAATTATATTTATATCAGGATGAAATAAAAATATATATTTCAGCCATTAAAATTCGATGGTTAAGAAGTGGTAGAAAAACATAAGTGGTCTATGTTAAAAAATTTAAGTTATATTTGGCTATATAATCCCGCACCAACGTTTTTAATGTCATATAATATAAAAAAAATAAATACATACAATAACAAAAATAAATAAATAGAGAAAATGAAACACCGTAAAGTAAACAACATTTTTATACTATACATAAAACATAAAACATCAGCTATTATAACATCACAAAATAATAATTAGTTAAAAAATTATTTTTAAAGGCTAAAAGAATGAGACATGCAACTGAGTGTTGCG
Source organism: Oryza coarctata (assembly GCA_030770085.1). Lineage (NCBI taxonomy): Eukaryota > Viridiplantae > Streptophyta > Magnoliopsida > Poales > Poaceae > Oryza > Oryza coarctata. Next base: position 18,112,666 of record CM061471.1, read on the forward strand.
TTAGATGGATGTCAGATTTTATTCTATTGGACGTTCGATCTATAGTTTTCTCCGTGTATGCATGTACGGGGAAAAGTGGTTTCATCCTTGAGAAGATGATTTTTTTAGAAGATATTTTCTTTTTTTACATACCACTAAATAGTTATATTTTAAAAAAATTGTTGAGATATAAAAAAAGTCTAATTTACCCCTCAACTATTGCGATAATATGGTTTATCCTCTCATTTCTAATATCAAACATTTAACACCTTAAGCTCTTTAAACCAAACGAATAAACCGCTAACTATATGGCACACACATAACAGCCTACCGAACAAAAGAAAAATAAAAATTGGTAGGCCCACCTATAAAGCTTTTCTCTTCTTTTCTCCTCCCCTTAATGCATCCTTCCCCTCACCATCATCGCCTTGCTCCCTCACCATCGCCACCTTATATGTCGGTCACCTCCCCACCAAATTCCTCCACGCTAGCTAACTCTTCATCGAAGACCACAACCAGAGCAGCCTCAAGCTTTGCCATGGAGGAAGGAGGGGCTCTAAGCTCTCCATACCCCTGCCCTGCTCTATCCCACCCCATCAATACCGAGGAGAGAGAGGGATTATACCAACGTGGATGAATGAGTTGAGAAGGTGGTAGGGTCATAAGAGTCAAAGAGGAGACCAGCGGCATGGAGCTACAACGCCACCTACGCCATCAGCTGTAGCGATATCAAAGAGGAGTCCTAACCTCCAAATCCACCTCTACCCTCACCACCACTGTAGAAAAAAATGGAGAAGTGAGTGGGTTCCGACGTCATGGCTATGGTAGGGACCTCAAGATCGGCCTTGTCCTACCCCAAGTGAGTCAAACTCCACTGTCAAGCCGCCGCTTCCATCAACTGCCAAGAGAAGCGAGCTCAAACTTCATCGCCTCTATTAAACCTTAAGGCCCAAGGAGAGCAAGATTGAGCTATGCATCTATTGCCATCACTAATCATCCTGAGCTCCACCTCCACCTCCTGCCATCACCTCTATGGATTTCCCCAAGTGAATTGGAGATTTAGTGAGATAGTCTCCTCTCCCTGTCATAGACCACGGAGAGAGAAATAGAGAAAGAAAGGTGTGAGAGATATGAAATATGGGTCTTATGGATTTTTTTAAAAATTTGTTAAGCTGATTGGATTGATAGTTGGTGTCATGTGTGCCACCTCTGCCTAAATTTGTTTAACACAGTGCTTAATGGGTTATTTATTTGGTTTGAAGAGTTGAGTGTGTTAAATATTTGGTTTTATAGTTTATGAGATAATTCATAATAGTTGAGGGGTAACTTGAACCTTTTTCTATGAGATTTATCACTCTAGAAATATACATGTTTAGAAATATACATGTCTAGATTTATCACTCTAGAAATATATACTTAGTGTAATTGTGAATATAAGTATACTAGTTGCAGATGTAGGTCAGATATAGGGCTAGGACGGCGTTGAGCTGTTGCGGTGGCTACAACTTCTCTTCCCCGCCGCGACCTGTGAAGCCAGCGAAGCCGCCTGGCAGTATCGGACAAAGACAGCGAGCAGTTATTCAAACATTCAATGTGTTTCAATAACTGACGAAAAAAACGTTTCAGCGCATGGTTCAAGTCGGACGGCTGCGGCATGGTCGCGGATCGGACGGCTGCGACGGGCGCCTAATTTTTGGCTCCAGATCGGTTGCCCGATTTGTAGGCGATTTCATAAACCTTATGGTTTCATAGAGAATTACCTGATCGATCTGCCATAAATCTCAGATATGTAGTCAGAACAGTATTTGCCCCTGATCCGTCTCATGTTCAGAGCGGCGTCCTCCATAGTTCCATCTAATCGACTACATATCCAACCAGGCTGTTCACAAACACCTTCTATCGATTCATGGCATCGTGGGCTCGTGCTGGACAGGCACGCGAAGGACGCCAACCTTGTCGACATGCAGGGAGATCATCACAGGTGGGCGACCATCCAATGCGTGCGCAAGGAGGCCTATGGGTGCGGCGAGCTTGGCAAGGCACTGGTGGAGGGCCTGACATTGTACGTGCGCCTCAGCGGTGGCGACAACCTCCTCTCCGTCCTCGCTGTCCGTGTGCTGATGAAGCATTGCAGAGGATCAACACCTTCTCGATCTCACTGCGTCCTTCTACCATGGCCGTCACATCTACTACCTCGTCTACGACAATGCTGATGCATTGCTCATCATGGTGCCATGCTTAACGTTTTCCCACTTCGTGTCTGTACACATAGAGTTTATGTCGAATATATATATGTAGTAAGTTACATTTGAAGTTGTACTAGGTATTAGAATAGTATTTAAGTCAAACTTTGTTCTGAAATCTCTCTTAAATAGAGATAACAATATGATAACAATAGCATATGTGAGGGATGATTGGCTGGTGGCCTAACCGATCGATGGTCATGGAGGCAGGACTGCCTGTAATTAATGCTCCAGAGATATAGACTTTGGCCGAATTCTGTTATCAAATATTGTATCTCAGTATCATCAAGTTTGGATTTTCAATAGTGTTCTTCTGCATTCGATTGCCGATGTCGATTTTGGGCCAGTTTTATATCAAGTGGTATCAAAGCCTATAGGAGATTCATGATAAGGGTACGATAAAGGTGCCCCACACTGCAACAACGATATCTAGCGAGGGACATAGATGTAGGGTAGAGTATGGCGGTGATCAACAGAATTTGATCAATGGAATTCAACACTTTGGACATGGCGGTCTGAACCGTTCGATGGGTTGCAATCAACGAGGAGACAACCAGACGTGGTACTCGGGTTGATGGTGGTAGAAGTGATTAGCGATCCAATCGGTGGTGTCAGACACTTTGGGTGGATGGCTCAAACTTTTCGATGTGCTACTTTCAATGGGGAGATGGTTAGATGTTACACTTAGGGTTGTTTGAAGCTAAAGGCAATCAATATTTTTGATCGGAGGAGTCGAACACTCCGGGTGGGATAGTCTGGGCCTTTCAGTGAGCAGCATACAATAAGGAGATGGCTAGACGTAGCACTCTAGTCATTTGGTGGTTAGGAAGACAACATATCAATTCATTGGTTTTAGCTCACAGCTAGATTGATGGAGTAGCAATAAAGGCAAATGAACTTTGTGCGACAGGAGCATGGTCTTGGTTTGGTCGCATGCAGGTGCTAGTGGGGCTTAACGTGGGCCGTCTTTAGAGAGAGGAGGTCATGGCAATAGCGGGAGCAGCAGGGTCAGCCACTTCAGGCAGAGGTGACAGCGGTGGGGCTCCAAGGCGGAGACGGTTTCGTCAAGAAGAGGACATCTAAGGCTGCTCAGGAGAGCAGCAGAGGCACAAGGTTTTGTGCAGCACGCACAGACATGGCTCACATCAGCTTCCCCCCGAAGTACCTACTTATCGATCTCTTGAAATTCGAGGAGCTTGGCCCAACAACCTGATGGAGATGTACTGCACCATGGGCAACTCTGGGGGCTCCATCAAGTTCATCACCATCAACACCGCATGCACTATCACCACCACAAGCAAGGCAACCATGACAGGAGAAGACAAGCCATGTGTGGATAACATAGACTCCAAGTACCACCAAGCAAGGTTTATTCGACTGGCCTAATAGGAGGTAAATCGGGCTGAGTAGTTAGAGATAGAGTAGGATTTAATACTTATTGTACAAGGCATATCATATACTCCTTTTAAGGATACTTGTATGTTTATTAAAGATAAACATAAGGAAATTGATACCATTTATGGCTAGGTAACTGACTATGTATTCCTACCCCTCATCCTATATACAGTGGGCAAGGATACCTGAACAAGGGACAAGCAATCTCGAATACATAACACAACTACAAACAAGACTAGGGTATTATCTCTCATCGAAGGCCTAAAGTTGTATAAACCCTTGTGTTGTATCACTATCATTCTTTAGTCTCAATGCATAGCCTGAGTTTCTTTATTGCCACTAATTACATTGACAGTTGGCACACAAGGTAGGGACCAAAGCATTGAGATATGTTTCAATAAGGTCGATTGACCCAATCACTAGCGTCCTCATTGACATCTTCACCGCTGGTCAAGTGTTCCGCTTCAGGAGTTTGGAGTTCATCACCGACAACCTCAGTAAGCTAACTCTCTATTACTGAAATTCTAACTAGTCTACGGGAGATCATGTCACCCCTTCGCCATGTCTACTTGGACTAACCAACACAGTGGATGCCTACCATAGTATTCTGCACCACCATTTGGAGACCCAATCTCCTCTTCAACTCGAACAAGGCTAAGAGTCCATCGAGATCGGATCTAGGATGGTTGGCATCATCAACTCCTCAATATGTTTCTTTGACTCGGGTTTAGAAAGCAGCACAGGATGCTTCTCCCCTCAATGAGGGGTATTTGCCATCATAATTGAAGAAGAGGCCAAAATGGGAGGTAGAAACCAAGCATGAGGAAGAGTGACAAGAAGAGGAGCAATGCCATATCAAGGAGGAATGAGACACCTACAACCGCAAGCTCCACGAGAGGGGGATACAAGCTCAACAAGACATATTGCAAACCATATTCAATGACCACGACGTCTTCATTACCCTTACAGCAGAACATGATTGTAGCTATGGCACTTATAGATGGCTTAACACCACTGCTACCCAAGGATCACACTATAACACCCTTGATCGACAAAGCTAAAGTGATGATTTAGCAGTGGTTGTCCAGTAGCATAAAGAAACACAAAAGGAAATTATTAATCAAAGCAAAAGTAAAATCAAGACGACATCCAGCCTGCTACCTCCATGTGGTGAAAATAGCCACCAGCCTTCCAATCATGGTCACACCTGGTTCCGGCTAGCAAATGAACTAGAAGCCAGTCAGTAGCCACTCTACTGTGGGGAAACCAGTCAATAACATGAGGTACCAGCTGAAAGCGACCTGAGAGATTGGATCCACCAACACCTCCGCATCAAAATTATGAGCTGCCATTAGGAAAGAGAAGAAGACCAATGCAGACATATCAAGGATGAGCGTGAGCACTTTGGCATTCACTATGATAATTGCTACAATGACCGCCGTGAAGACCATCGTGACGACAGACACGACGATTGCCTCGAAGACCACCATGATTACTAGTGATAATGAACTCTACTACGATATGGTGATGAAGGCATAGGCATTATTTGACGAGCTTTAATGTGTCACCTAGTCAGCTAGCTTTAAGCTAAATGGTATCAAGAAGTATGATGGTAAGATAAACCATGAATCTTGGCTAACAGTTTACACCTTGGTGATCAAAGTAGCTGGAGGAGACCATGACGTGATGGCCAACTACCTACCTGTTATGCTAGCCCCTTCTGCTCAAGCATGGTTTATAAGGCTCTCAAAAAGATCAATCAAGTTATGTAGTGAACTCCATGAGAGCTTCATTACTAACTTCCAGGATATGTACCTTCTGAAAGTGCATCTAGCACCCTAGTGGGTTTTAAATGATTAATGACAAGGCCAATGAAGGGACTAATCTATTTAATGGAGATAAAGTGCAGGTCTTAGTTCCTATGGCTTTTGTATGAATGCTTGATGACCCCCACAAAAGGAAAGTGAGGCTTGAAGACTAAGGCATTTAAATTTATTTTTGATTTTAAATTTGAGTCATAGGAAAAACCTCCTATTAAGGGGGTTCGAGTCAATGCTGGCATTTGTGTCTCCAAGTGCTCAAACAATCATTTGATCTTTAGAAAGAGACATATTGCACAAGACCCACAAGAGAAAATGGGGTTAGTATAGCTTCTAGATTGAAAGTTCTGTTGATTGCATACAAAACCTTTGATTAGAGCTCTCCATCCATTGAGGAAGAGTGAATGGAAGTTTCATTAGTTAAGAATGGAAGTTCCATTCAGTATTCCTCGTCGAGATAGAGAGGGTTGATAGGAAGTTTCGTAGGTTGTGAACAAAAGTTATGTCCCCCTACTCACAAATTGCGCAAGTGTGTAATAGAAGTTTCGTTTAGCCCAAATAGAACATCCATTATTCAAATCTATTAGTAAGGACTAGTTTTCAGGTAGGTATGTATTTAATAGTTTTCACCCCCTCTTTGAAGGGCTGGCTCTTCCACCTTTCAAACATATCTCTCTAGTCTTCCCCTATGGTTTTCCCACCCAATCCACCTTTAAACTTGTGCATCTCTTGTGAGTTTGGTGAGGGTTTTGGTTTTGAGATATGGAGAGCTAGGATTTGAATCTTGAGCACTTGTGGATTGGTTCCTAGTATTCATATTCAAGCTTGTTACTCTTGGGGGTTCTCCTGCTAGAAGGCTAGGCATTGCCCACAAGCTCCTTCTCTTGTGGATAGCTTGGAAAAGTTTGTGAGGGTGTCATTCCACCTACGAAAAGAAACAGAATACTCAGTGAGTGAAAATTGAGCTAACTTCTAGGAGGTTGCTTGGTAGAGCTAGCTTATAAGAGGTTGCTTGGTAGAACAAGCTTCAGCGAAGGTGGGTATTTGTTGTCCGAAGTTGCGATCTTTATGGTCACTTGGAAACAAAGTACATCAAGGTGGTTACTTGGAGACTACAACTTCTTCCTGGTTAATAGCTTGGTGAGGCTTCGGATTGAAAGAGATCTGGCTAATTAGAGCGCCTCAATGGAGAGTAGGACCATTTTTCCAAACTTCGGGTAAAAATCATGTCATTTGCTCTCTTTCTCTCTCTCTGCGTGTGTGATTCAAGTGTTCATGTGCTTATTTCTATACTTGCTGAGTTACTTGCAACCAAATTTGCCTCTTGGTTCATTCCCTTGCGAGAGAACAAACCAAGGGAATGAAAGTTCTATTCATAGGTAAAGGAGGTTCCATTTAGCACTCTCGGTCTCTGTAAGAGTGCCGAACGGAAGTTCCATTGATTGAGAATGGAAGTTTCTTTCAGATTTGATTCCACTGCATGTGTTTTTGGGAACGTCTATTCACCCCCTGTAGACAACCTCAAGATCCTTTCACCTTTGACCTGGCGCGGAGTTGGACATGCACCAGTTTCATCAAAAGAAAGATGAGTCGCTTTGGGATTTCATCAGATGATTCTTGGAAAAGCGCAACTCCATACCTAACATCAAAGATAATATAGTGATGGCAACTTTCTACAAAGGGATCAAGGATCCTAACTTCATCTTAGAAAATCACTCGAAAGCTACCACAGTTAGTCAGAGCAATGTTTAAGACAACCAATGCTTATGCCTTTGCAGAAGATGCATTTGGCAAGCTCCAGGAAGACAATGGGTCACATCCAAGAGACAAAAAAGTGCTCGCTGACTTTAACAAGCCTAAAGACCGCAAGTGCAAGCCTAAAGAACCGGTGGCTACAATAGAACAAGGCCAACCCAAAACTCCTAGGGCTAAAGACTATGACCAAGTCATGGATGCATTGTGTTTGTGGCACCCTGGTGGTCACCATGAGGCTAAGGATTGTATGCTCTGAAGAAATTCATTGAGGAAGCCAATAGAAGAACGAAGGGTAAAGCTAAGGAGGCACCTACCAAAGACAAGGACAAAGCGCCTAATGGAGTATATGGATTCTAAGACCCAAGAGCTAAGTTGAAACACATATTTTGGGGGGTTCGGCAACATATGAGTCCAAGCAGAAGCAAAAGCTGGCAGTTCAAAAGATCAATGCTATCTCTCTAGATGTTCCTCAATTCCTACAGTAGTCTGAGGATGTAATCATGTTCAGTCGATCAAATCACCCAAACCGAGTTCTACGATTGACACGATATACAATCATCCTAGATCCAATACTTCGCAACATGAAGCTCAAGAAGGTCCTTGTGGACGAGAAGAGCAAGCTCAACATCCTTTTTCACCATGACCATGGATGACAAGAAGATACCTTGTTTAGAGCTGCACTTGAGTTCAGCCCCATTCCATGGAGTTATCCTAGGACTGTTGTCTACACCACTCGAGTAAATCACGTTGCTTGTAAACCTTTGGCACTAAGGACAACTATCGTACTAAGAGCATCAACTTTGATGTGGCAGATTTTGAGATAGCATATCATACCATCTTGGGAAGACCCTTTTTGTCACGTAATGATCAATTCATTTCAAGTTATAAATAATTTTCCATAACAGCTTAAAATAAATCTCAAACAATAAAATATATGTAAGAAAAATTCAAATGTGGCTAGGAGGATTTTTCTCAAATTCTCCATGCTCTAAATTTTTCCCTCAATTTTTAATTGAATTTTTAGAGCACAAGAAATAATTATTAAGCAACAAAAATAATTGTATGTGTTTTCTAAAAGGAAAAACCTCAAAATAAACTCTTTCCTTTGGGCTATCTTACTGACCCACTTAGCTCTCCTTCTCTTTTCTCCTTCCTCCTGAGCCTTCTCCTCTCCTCTGGCCTATCTCCCTTCCTTCCCCCTCCTCTTCCTCTATCCTTCCGGGCCACCTCCCTCCTCAGCTTGTCTCACGTTGGCCCGCTCATGGCCTAGTCTTCTCACCGCTTGAGCAGCCTCCACCTATTCCTCTCTCTTCGGCTTGTTCATGCTCCCTCTCTACTTGGCCTAGATGCTACCACATTGCAGTACACCATCTCCTTCTCTAGGACCATGATGTCAAGCCCAAGCTTGGAATCACCTCGTCTTCACCTAAGAACCACTTCAACGTCATCGACCCGATCATCACCACCACCCTAAGCTCACTGTCGGTCTCCTTAGTCCCGTTCCATCATTGTCATGTCTATGGTGAGGATCCCCTTGCCATGTTGGTCTCTTCCATCAAACTCGGTTTGCCTGCCAATAGTGTCGACCTCCCTCGAGTATGACACATAGGGCCCACATTTGTAGACCCGTGGACTACTTTTATGCACTCTATCCACGATGGTCCTTTAGCTGATGTGAGGGTTCCACATGTTAGTGGCTTAGCTCTTCCTCTCTTCTATGGCTGACATAATAAACATAATTTTACAATAGAAAAATAATTCCAATAATTTGTAAATCTCCATTTAAATTTCATATAAACTTCGGATAGCCAAATTTTGGCCATACAAACTCCGAATTGATCCGTTTAAGTCTCTTATTTTTTTATAACATAAAGAATCCATTTATGTGCTTTCATGTACTGTTATTGTTTCTTGAATAGGGTTTAGCTTTGTTTGTGTGCTTTGTGTAGTTTCGGTTGTTTCAAAGGATCCCGAGTGTAGTTCAGTCTATCGAAAGATAGTTTTTTGGAGCAAGGTAAGTCATACTCTCCTTGAGCATATTGAATCCTAGTTTTTTAAAACTATTTTACTTTAAATTGTTGCATTTTGCTTTATTAAATTCCTACATATAATTGTTTTACTTAGTGTTCGCGCCGGATCTCGCGCGTCCTGGCGCGAACACGCCGACGCCTGGGAGGTCTCCTTAGCTTCAGTGCAGGCCGGTCGGCTTCTCTTCGTGGCTTGAGATACGCGCGCCGGGGGCCGTGGGGTTCGATCGGCTCCGGCGCGACGGTACAGTTGCGGGTGTGCCAGTCAATTTGATCTTGTAATTGACAAGGAGGTGAGACGAACAAGTTTGTTGGACGATGTGCCGATACAGGCGCTCGCTATCGGCTGGCTATCGATAGGATCGGGATGGCCATCGGCCGCGCCCAGAAGACCCTTCGCTATCGGCTATTTGCCGATAGGAATCGGGTAGCTCTTCAATCGACTGGGGAGCCGATGAAGGCGTGGATATGTGTCGATGAGGGATTGGCTGCAGAACCGATAGAGGAAACGGGGTGTACTGAGAGGATAGCAAAGCACACAGGATCTCTCCGAATAGTCGACGAAAGCCGTAACGGTCGTTCATTGGTTGGAAAACCAATGAAGGCACATGCAGATTGCAAGGAATCGTATTAAAAGGCACGGGCTGCAAAGCCGATGCCGCTCCAGATATAACAACATGAGACCCGTCACCCGCCGTGACAGCGCCATTAACACCGAACCTCGAAGATCGGACCTAACCGAGATAGTGCGAGGCCGAGGCCAACAGCGATGATACGGAGGACGCCGGATCGGCTGTGCTGAAGTAAAGACAAAAACGAACCCATCAGCTAACTAGGCCGATGAGGGGACACCTCTCTGAAGGCGGATGAGTATCGGCTAGGAGACCGATGCGCTCGGCGTGGCGTGTCAAGAAAAACCTCTAAAGACCTAGCGCGTATCCGCCGAGGAGCCGATACGCTAGGCGTGCAGCTCAGAGTATGGATAACTCATTGGCTAGCACTCTGATGATTCGCCGTGTAAAAAACTATAAAGCTAAAGCTCAATCTACCGTTGGCAGCCCCGTAGGTCGAACCTAACCGATGCAGCACAAAATTGACGATAGCAGAACGAGCTTAACAGGCCGATAGGCCTTGCACGAACGTGATGCAATACATTTGATCGGCCTAAGAGATTGAACATAACCGATGCAGCCTTAGACAAAGCAGAACATATCGAGATAGTGGCGGGACTTACCCCTTCATCGAAGATCGAACTTAACCGATGTAGCCCTGCGTCGAGAGCTAGAACCCGCTAGTAAATACCTAGATGAACTAGGGTAGCGATGCGCCGAAGTTGTATATTAATCGAGAGATATCTTACATGTTTCCAGGGGGTCTATATTTATACCCTGGATTTACAGAGTCCGACGCGTTTACAACCACCATTGGACGTTATCTCTTAATAAAAATAACAGAAAATATCTCTAAAGCAGTTAACTAAACTAACTAAGACTTCCTAATCATATAGGATACAATCTTAACTAAAGATAATACCCTACCGGGAACCCCACGGCTCCTCCACAAACTCGGTCTTATTTGGATAATCTTCTATTTTTAGACCGAATCTTTTCTTGCTCCACCCAATTGGCTTTCTTCCTGTAGCAATCGGACCTCCTTTCACTCGAACCGATCCTTTTCCAATCTCTCGGGCTTCTCGGACCTGACCCCATCAAATAATTCTGTGTCCTCAAACCGATCCAATCTTCTACTAACTTGATCGTCTTCTCTACAGTACCGATCGGCTTTGTCCCATGAGCCGATCAGCATTTCCATCGGCCGATCCTACAATTGACGGGCTGAATCAAATTCCGACGTTAACACTTAGCTATGCCTATTGTTCCTTATTATATCCCTTATTAATTGTTATTGTTATATTATTATCTTGACAACCCTAGGTAAATAAAACCCTACTAGCAAGGGCTCTATATGCAATGCTCACTAGTAATTGACAGGTGTATGCTTAGCCATGCTTAATTAGAAACCAATATATGCTTTATAAATCTAGACTTTAGGAACATTTCACCTCACTCATGGTTGACTGTGGACTTTTTGCAGCTTTGCCTGGACCTGATGAACTCAAGCTTTCAAAATCCCTAAAAACATGTTTTTTTGGTGGGGTTTGGGTGCACCCTATATGTGGGAAGATTGCACCCCAACTAATATAATGATTAATCTCGGGCTTCTATTGTAAAGCATTACCGTATAACCGCATGTCTAGTGAATAAGACTTAACTCATAGTTTAGCTCAATCGTAAATAGAAAGATATGGATATAGGTAGACAAAGTCTAGTTTTCTAGATGTCTTTATAGCAAATGAAGGTTTCTTAGGTGGTTAAACCTAAGTGATCGAGATGCTAGGGGTGCAACCATAAGCTACTTGTCCCAGAGTCTTCGATTGTAGGCAGGTGTTATATCGGTCTAACTATTTAGGATTGAGATAAGTGAATGGTTATGTCATGTTCTTTATCATGGGTTTCAAGGCATTAGGACAACGGGTAAAGACGCATCCTGTGGGTAAAGTTGTATACCTCTAATCAAAGTCTAAACTATTCGAATAACTACGTTGTCGACGAGTGATACCCTACTACAGCATTTGTAGGTGTAGGGTTTGGTTGATACTAAGGTATCTGCGTGATGGTAGTGAGAAAAAGACAGAGAGATTTTATACTAGTTCGGGCTCTCAACGTGAGTAATAGCCCTACTCCTATTTATATGTATTCGGCGATTTGGACCACACAGATTACAAGATGGGAGCAACCTACTATTTCTATCCTATCCAACTAGTATGCAATGACATATGCGATAAGATGTAGTCGGTGGCTAGTAGTGAGATAACTCATTGGATCTTAGCTCAATGTGGCTTGTATTTGACTTGATATTCGATTTGATGTCCTCCCCTCTTGGGGGCTATTGTATTTATGCTAGAAAATATATCCTTCTACAAGTAGAACTTAGAGAATTCTTTAGAGAATATGACCGAGTAAATTGATTCGTCTTCGAATTAGACTCTACGGTCCTACTTTAACTAGGTATAGTTTCCTTCATTAGTTATATACACTTCTATCTTTAGAGACACGTATTATATGAATGTAGGTATATAATATTCTCGGAGATGCTTTAGATAAGTATAAAAGATATGTTATATCTAGGACACTGATAGTAGCCCCGGCTTCTATGTAAATTTTTCTTCCAACACTTTTATCCTACGTACCTTAGAATCCATGTTATCAGAAATATGAACATAGTTGTGAGAATAGTCCTGACTAAGTTAAGGTATGAAAATATTGTTTTAACATATAGGTACAAGAACGATGTTATTAGAATTTAAATTTAGATAGAGTTCAAAAATCTGAACACGCTCTACAATCTCGCTAGGAATATCGCCACTTTCCTTAGAATGCGAATTGCCACTTTGTATCTATATCTAGTTGTAAGATTTGTTTAGGTTCCGTTAAATCATTCTAAACTTCAACCCTCTGTATTTCCAGCGCTCGAGCCTCTAACTAGTAGTTTGCTCTACTATTAAACCCTAAACTTATAGGGTGTAATGGTGAAGTCAAGAAAGATTCGCACTCCGGTTATTTCAACCAAGCCGATCGCTCCTCCCCTATCAAGTTGAAATTGAGCTAAGGTGGACACTTAAGTAGTAAGTAGTGAGCTGGTCTGTCCCTATGACTCACATGCTCTTAAGCCGAGACAACCAGTGGAAAAAAGTAAAGTAGGTTGTTATTATTTAAATTTACCTTTACATTAGGTAATAAAAAACCACATGCACTAGTGAGACATACTAAGATGTAGATTTTAGCTCAATTTTTGTTAGCACTTTTTTAAAACTGGTAAACAGTACGTTTGATTTTTATATATAAGTGTTTTTAAGATATTAAATATATTTATTTTTTAAGTTTATAATAATTAAAATTTAATTAATCATATGCTATAGTTTTCTCGTTATATGTGTCCTAACTTTATCTTTGGTAAAGAGAGCTCGACGGGTTTCTCCTTTCTAGATTATTCATATGCATTTTGACGTGTGCGTATGGAAATCCATGGGCATTTTAATGACGAAAAGACTAATTAGTTATTGATCGAGCGTGTTCACCGTGCAATTCCACGTGTTTTTCTTTTCACCGCGCGCTTTTCTTTTCTAGTAAATTTATATACCGAAAATTTATACAGCAAAAATTTATACACCAAAAGTTTATGTACAATTTAGATTCAGATTCAAATATTTTTATATAGATTGTTTTTACTTTAGAAGTTTATATGTATAGATTTTTCTAGGACAGTAACTCATTGTGGGCCAGACACACGTGGGCTTGGTCGAACTGTTCGCGTGTCTAGGCCACGGGCGATCGCTCGACCTTTAGACAATTAGACCCACCTTATTAACAATGTCCTTGGCCGTAATCCCAAAAAAATTGGCAACTTTGGTGGCTACCACCAGAGAGCAGTACAAGAGAAACGGACTGAACAAAATTTGCCAATTTTGCATGAGCTTTTCTAATTTGGTCGTCTCTAGATAAAATACCCTTGTATGGCCAGCAGTTACTAGGTGAATATCAGGCTAACCAGATGTGGCAGTAAACATGGAGGAATTCATTGACTGTTTTATATATACAACAGCATTTTCGTCCTACAGTGCCAAAGATTTGATGTAAAAGGCACTGCCAAAAACACCTACAAATTGCCAACAACCATGGACATGCTTACCGTGTAACAGCCACAGCAGGCCATTATACATATGGGGTGAAGTGATCCTTGTGGTTGAGAATATGTGCATCATAAGCCGCAATGGCAGACCTCCAGATGGCTGATCACCTGAGCTCCACAGGCAGCATATTCTATGTCCTCTTCCATCTCCTTGGGGAGATCATCAAGCAATCTTTGGGTGAAATCCCATGGTGTGCCCCCATCGTAGACGAAGTATGGCTTCACATCAACTTTCTCCAGATTTTCGCGCAGCGAATGCGAACCGCTTGTCTCCAGTATCTGCCCTCCAGCAGCTGCAATCAGACTCTGTATGTGTTGTCTGTCGTCAGGGTTTATGTAGACACTGAGGCAAAAGTTCAGTCCCAAGAACAGCTTCTGTGCCTGTAAGCGTCGCTTTATCATCATGGAGATGTGGAGGCAGAAAATGTGTTCCAGAGAATAAAATGTCACAAGTTGCACCACAAAGCTGGTGGGATATATGGAGTTATGGCCCAGGAAGCATCTGAATTCTCGATCTAGATATAACACCTTGACATTGAACAGTGATATGTAAAAAGTATTTTGATGCATTGTTGTACCCAGTTATAGACTAGTCAGAAAATATTACTGAGAAAAGATTTGCAAATCAAATTCCTAAACTAGTACAAATGACACCTGCGATAGTTTTCACTACATAAAATAAGTTTAATCATATCGCCAGCCATGCATACATACCCATTCAGAAGCTTGACTTCTTTTCTTGTTTCCACCAATTGAAGTGTGAGTCATGGCTAAATCTTAACTCAAAGGAAGCTTCTGGACTTGGAAAAAACTTTGGCAAGCAATCCATAATCCCTAAAAGAGCAAGGCAAAGCACTTCAGCTTAGGAATAGATATTGCTCTGCAGATTTATGATAAACCTTGAATAGCCTTAGGGATACTTAGGCATATCAAACAATTTAAACGTACAGGAAAGAATACTCAAATTGGGGTCCTAAAAGAAAGAGAACTGTAGAAAAGATAGCTCAATACTGACATCCAATCGTGACAACCCATTTTCCAAACAGTAGAGCCATCAGGACCTCATATGATTGGCTCCATGCACTACCAGCACTTTTGCCAACGATAACATGGGTCACATTTTCAGTCCATTCATTGACCACAGTTGCATCTGTCCAAGATGCAAACTCCTGTAAGGAATCCTGCTTGCAAACATAAATTGCGTTTACCTATCAGCTGGAATGGAAGAGGAAACTTCATAAATGTAGCAAACCATCCACTACGCTGAATATATCCATGAAATAGGATTGCAGCATTATTTAGCCATAAATTTGTTCATCACACAAAGAACTGATGCTTGCTACTTCGAACTTATGCTACCTTCTCAGATGCACTTAAAGCTGAACCAAGCAAAACCCATAGATAACAACAACACAACAACACAGCCTTTCAAACTCACACAAGTTAGACTAAACTAGAGTTAAAACTTAACAAGAGCTTTAAATCATGGTTTAGCCATATCAATAGTTGTTTTTTAAGCACTTATATTTAAATACAGATCTTTAATTACATCTCACTCTTTTAAATCTTTCTTATTGCTTCTCTTCATACTAATTTTGGTATTTCTTTATCTCTCTACACATTATTATCTTGACTTAGTATTTCATATAAATCTAAAGGGCAATTTCTATCTGTGCAAAGGTGATATATTTGCTCTTCTTTCCTCCAGTCATCAGTGGATATTCCTTCTTTCTCCAAATATTGGCTGGAATGATCAAGTACAACACAGATTTATGGAATGGAAGACTACAATTGGTCAAACATTCAGGAACCTTAAAGGATCTTCACAAGAAAGTTCAGGAAAGATTGCATGCCCCTGAGGAAAGGAATAACATGAAGTGTTAAGTTTATCTGTTTCAGTTTTCTGAACAGCAGAAATTCCTTCTTTCAGTGAACTTTGTCTGGAACGACAAGGCAGGGGAAGAAAGGTCATATACCCTTGAGGCAAAGAACTTGGTGTGTTCCATTGATCTATTATACAATCTTCCCTTTCACAATCAGTGGAATTTCTTTGTTCGGTTGACGATTGGCTGGAACACAGAATCAAGGCAAACATACAAATGAAGGATCAACGATTAATCAAATATCATAGCCTTTGTATAACCTTCTAAGAAAGCAATAAGCTTGAATAACAATCCCATATTCATGAAAAGCCTCTGAGGGAAGGAAGAAGAATTGCCACTCTCATTTCTTGGTGAGCTTATCTTATCACATGGTAGTGGCATGGTTGCATGTTCAGGGCACATAACATAACGGTTATCCTGCAATATGAAAAATTAGCATCTCAAAACTTAGTACATTAGAGTGGTGACGAATATCACAAACAAAAGGATCAATTACACAATATCATCAAGAGCTTACAACATCCCAGCGGCAATTCAATGTCATCATTGCACATGGAACATGATAGCTCCTATTGCACTTTGTATAATAACACCAAAGAACTGCTCCAGGAAGCCTGCATCTTTTGCACCTCAATTTCAAGGCACGACTTATTTCCAACTCCAAGTTCACAATAGTATCGCCCTTGTAAAATACTTGTGGGGCCCTTCACAAAAAAAAACAGTAGGGAAAGACAAACAATCTACCCAATAAATAACCCTTCTTTGAGAGTAACTAGCTAGTGCCAACTGTTGCACCAGATGAAGTAAATATAGTCTATAATGTAAATCTAAATATACTAAAAATAATAATTGTCCCCAAATCTAGAAAACTGTATACACTACTAATGAGATCAATCAACCATCTACAGATAGACATGTGCAAACAAAGCAATTTTTTACAGAAGAATAGATCTTGCAAACAACAAAATCATGATGGGGGAGGGAGGGGGATGTAGAACGCACCATCACCCCACAACTACCCACTTTAAAAATACAAGATTGACACTCCAGCCACTGGTTATTTTTATTAGGTATGGTTTGACTTAGCACGTCTCAAACATTGAATATGCTGTTATGGCTAAAAAAACAATCATATGAATTTACTTTCAAATAGGAATCAAAATGGTAATTCTTGCATGCCACTAAAACTATATATCATACGACTAATCTTTGGACATAATTAAACAAATGGAATATCAGAATGCATGGTTGTCTTATAAAGCAAACAGATAAGGTATTAAGCTAAAAATTATACAAGGGTCCAGATCTCAACAAATAAAAATAAAAAGGGTCCAGCATCCTTGTATATTAAACCTGCATTGGAAGGGCATGATGATAAATATAAATTGTGTTGAATAAGCATCAAGAGTTAAAATATATGAAGAAACTTACCACTCCAAGCATTTCTTATGGACATAGATGATATCTGATGTGCATGGGCTGCCAATGTCACTGGACACAAGCTTTCCCTTTCGATATTGCGCCATTGGACCATGAAACTGAAATAGGAAAAGTGAGGTCTTTTAATGTCAGAAAGGGCTAAGAAGCCTTCAAAAGATAACCTCTGGTTAATAGATCATAGTTCACCTGAGGAGGTGTTCTAAATGAATGGCAGAAAACACATTCATCTTCAGATAAGTTGATTGGCGTTTGCAGTCTCTTCAATCCAGTGGCACCTGTTGTCTTTTGACATGCCATCGTTGCCATGTTTTCTATCCATGTTGTTTTCTCTATCAGAATGCTGATGCAGTCCAGTGTTGCTTAGATTAGCAAGAGGTGATGAAACTTCATTTGCATCTACTGCAGCTTTCTCGTTTGAACCCTTTGCAAGCAATGCCCTATTATTCTATAATAAATAAAGGTATACACTCAGACTATTGAGTATACATCTAAATTGCATTGACATTTGAACAAGCTATATATAGTTCGCATTGTATGCAATTCAGCCAAAAATAAAGTGCTTATTATAGAAAGCTATTGATTTTTTTTTTTTTGCATGAACCACCACATAATGTGCAGGTCCATGTCCTTGAGCATGGAACTATGCATGCAAATCTGCAGGGCCCGGGAAAATAATTTTAATAGAAATCATGGGAAAGACATGTGAAGTACCCTAACAAGATGTGATTTACTCGGAAAGCTGCTTTGCCTAATCAATAAATTGCTATTCGTATGACTTCGCTGAAGAATCTCAAGATTACTGATGACCCTTTCTCCAAATACGCCAGATTAATTGATTAATTGATTAATCAAATCATAAGTAGCATATTCCAAACTTTTTCAATAATCTTGTTTGTAAAAAAGAGATCACTTCAAGATGGAATTACAAAACTTGTCACGTGATTAAAATCCAAACCATAGACTATTTGCAAAGAAAATTCTTTGGCAAACACATCCCTACCTTTAGCCCTTTACTAGGAAATTCAATTTGTGTTTATAGGCTTATAGCTCCGCTGTTACAATGCAACCCTGATTCAGGGACAGCACACGAGTAATCATGCATCTCTTACTCACGAATAACTAGTAATTGGTCAAACATTCACAATGGACTTAGCCGCCGTACCTGCTTGAGTAATAAGGGCAATATGATGTTGACAAGACGACAAAAGTTACTAGCATAAAAACTAGCAGATTCAAATGGTCACTTCTTGAAGTCATCGAAGCAATTAAGCGACAGGAGGAGATAACTGTGAGGCAGAAGGGCGCCAAATTTTAGACTCCGAAAGGGGGCAAAACTTATAATACTCCTAATTCCGTTGATCGCAGCAATAGTACGAAAAAAATATGGCTCAAAATAATTTGTGTAAAATTTTATATCTGTGTCCTTATTCCTTAGTAATTTAAAAGTTATTAATAGAAAATACACTAGGATTAAAAAAACCCTAAAATCAACACCAAAATTAGGTTTTAAAATTTAAATTTGGGGAAGCGTAGTTACCCGCACCACTACAGTACCGTCGTCGTCGCGGCCGCCACCGGCCACAACGGAGATGGGAGGGAAACACGTAAGAGTCAGGGATCAAAATGGGGGAAGAGGGGGAAGCAAAGCGTTCACCTGGTCGGCAAGGACGCTCTCCCTGCCTCCCTCCCTCCCTCCCTCAGCCACCTCGGTTCGCGTGCGCGATCCGCCGAGCGGCTACGGCCTCGTCATCGACGCCTCGGGCAGCATCCGTGAGGCGGCGGCGGCGGCGCGGCACCCGCGGGCTGGCAGTAGTAAATGGCAACGCCAACGGCGACTAGGCGAACGAGACGAGGAGAGAGCGTGCGTGCGTGCGTGGGGCGCGAGAGACGAGGCGGTTTGAGGGAGGGAGAGGGAGACGGAGCAGAGCTTTTGCGTGTGCAGGTGCAGGTGCAGGTGCCTCTCGACGACTCCACTTGTTTTGGTCGCTGCGCGTCGCCGGGGACCATGCAACAATATGCAGCGGGGCGCTGGGGATTGGTCCTCCTGCGACGGAGAAGAAGCTCAGTCACTTCGGCGCCGTCTGACTACATGCTCAGCTAACTGTAAGCACGCTTCACGCATGGTTAAATGCTACTTCCTTTATTCTAAAATATTCTTTTTATTATTTTAGTTGTTAATTTTAAACTTTTAAATTACTTAAATTCATTGTCCAGCTATTTGATTAATTTTAAAATCATAAAAAAGATGACAATAATCAACTAAAAATTTAAATCTCATAAATTCTTATATTTTAGAATGAATGAAGGAATATGTTTAAAAAATTCTTCTTAACATAATCAAGCAAATATATTTTTTAAAAATTTAATTAATTATACGCTAATGGATGTCGCATTTTCACGTCTTGGCTTGTTGCCTCTCTCTCTCGGCAGATAAGACCTCCATTCCTAGCGATGCAGTGCACTAAACCACTCTATTTTACCTTAGCTAACTGCACATTTGTAGCCTAGGCCGGGGCGCTCTACGAATATGAGGCCCCCATGCGCAAAATACAAAACAAGGTCTTAAATTTAAAAATGCGTATAACCAAAGCGTACATACTTACAATTGATTATACAAGTTCAATACAACATATATATGTTATTTCCTGCAATATTAATGGCAAAAATTAAAGATATTACTCAAGTAATAAACAATAGTTTCGCTTCACGTTCTTTGTAGTATCAGGTTAAGATGTTTTTTTCCCCTAATTTAATACTCACAATCAATCCATTAGAATTTTTTGGGCCTCCAATTTTCTAGGGCCTGGTGTGGTCGGCCACCTCGTCCCCCCTAATTAATGGCCTGTTTATAGCATTTAAAATTTATCAACAAGTATAAAAATAATTTTGGAGTACTAATTTCCTAATCCAACAGACCCTCGTAATTCTTTGTATTTATTGCTCGCTATGACTAGTTGCATCGTTGGACTCTATCTTTCACCTCAACATTAATCTTTACTAAAACTCCTAGCAAAACTGGTTTTAAATTTTAGATTTTAAAAATTAGGTATATTCCCTCTATTTTTTATTATTATAATACATATTTTTTCTTCATCTTATTATAAAATGTAAGACTTGCATTTTGGTTTTCTGTTTCTGCTCATATTTATTGTTTAAGCATGGGTAGCATGGTAAATTTTGCTCATATTCCCCGTGATTTAATAGCCTACCTAATTATTGTGCCTAGTAAAAACAAAATATGTTTTATATTTCATAATTTAAACTGAGGTAATTATTAATCTTTTCGTATCACATTTTTTTACGAAATGACCTTTCTTATCACTTTATTGTTAGGCTCTGCTTTCAGGATTGTTTGGAAGACGGATATGCCCTGTATTTTGGACAAAATATAATACGACGGGATTTGTCGTACCGTCAATAAAGAACGAGCATTCAGATCGTGTTGTAAGAACACCAATGCTCTTGACCGAACAAAGTAGAAGAACCTATCAAAAAGAAAAGGAACAAAATGGAAGGAGGATGAAAATGTCAAGCAGCGTCAAACCTAAGCTAACAAACATTAAACCAAGGTAAATCTCGTAAATAAAACCAAGTAACAGGAACACACCCAAAGAAAACATTTTCTCACATAGTCAAACTTCATGGCATTGTCTCCAGTGGCGATGTTAAATCATTTGGCATTAGTGCTAATTTAACAGAGGTTCTACAAGGCAGCTTTTGATGAGATATGATTTAGACAACTGGAGAGAACCAAGCGACCCTCTCCTAGGACGCATGAAATCTTCAGCGCTTTCCACCACCACCACCAATCTTCGGGCCTTTGGGACCCCTCGGGGTGGCACCCTTTGACTGCGACTTCTGGGACTTGACCACCTCAACCTTCTTGGCCTTCTTTTCATCCTTGGTCTTCTTGATGCGCTCCTTGATCTCACTGCACGATGCATAAGGTCAGATGAAAGAGTCCCTTAGCATCATCAGAATGTATATCAGGGGATTATGCATACACAAGATGCAATAGGGGATTATGAATGAATATGAAGAGAGAATTTGCTAGGAGCAGACGACCAATAAGGGTGGGTAAACATCCTGTTGCAAGATGCAGTGAACTACACAGAACGAAGGCAGCAAGAGAAAACACACTGCTTGAGAAGTTGAGGCACTGCATGAGGTAAGGGCTAGCACAGTGAAAATGAAGTCAAAGTGTAACCCATATAGAGATGGCAATGTCTATACCAAGAGTGGATACTTCGTTAGCACCAAGCATCAGTCTAAATGGTTATCATTAAGAGAAAGAGCTTACCGAAGAGCAGCTTCTCTAGCAGCATCACGAACTTCAGGCTTTTCAGTTCTCTTCTTTTGGATGACTTCCAGTGAAGCACCAACAATTGACCTAGAGTATGGCTTCTTGGTGGTGCGGCGCCTCTTCTTGACAGCTTCAGCATGGATATCCTAAAAAAACAAAATTGGGAAAAAGGGCATAAACAGGAGAATTAATCTGATTGGAAGCAATACATAGCATGACTAACTGCACATATATATAAGGAATTAAGCATAATCTAACAAAGAGAACTACATGATGCAGACATAACTACCAAAGTGCCCAAGCATACAATATTTTTATGTGCATGCAAACATTGCAAGGTGCTTATTTGAAGAATCAACATGACGTTTGCACAGTAAAAAATAACTGCAATCCTGAATGTAGATGATTGCACTCAACTCAATCATATAAACAAACATTTACTGTAATCCAGGTTTGATAGCTTACGAAACAATTAACTTAGCATTTCAAGCACAATACAACATTACAAAGTTCAAGAATTCTCATCTCGGCTCAACCCAGCTAATTTAAGAAATGATCAGTGAATAG
Organism: Oryza coarctata; assembly: GCA_030770085.1. NCBI lineage: Eukaryota > Viridiplantae > Streptophyta > Magnoliopsida > Poales > Poaceae > Oryza > Oryza coarctata. Next base: position 18,134,827 of record CM061471.1, read on the forward strand.
AAAAAAAGGTTAAGGTCATCCAGTTATCGAGCATGGGCATATAAGATAGAAAACGCCCTCTTAAATCCAGATGCAATACCTTCTTGTGCTGCTTCCTGTACATAGCTGTCCAGGTAAGCTTTGCAGGCTTCAGGCGGTTGTGGAAGTAGCACTTGCATTTTGAGTTTGCAAAAAGGAAGACCTGTACAACATTCCAATACATTTACAACAATCTCCTAAGCAGAGAAATATTCTGACTTAAAACAATCATTCGATCAACACTCTGACCTGTGAATCAGCACGAATAAAGCGAATGCCCTTCCCTGGATATATCTTCTGGCCACTAAAACGGCAAAGCTCTGTCCTATGGGACAGAAAAAAAAGGAATAGTTGAAATACCTTCTAAATATGAAATAGTACTCATTGGCAAATCATTGATATTAACCTTTTACTACCATTAACCAAACTACATAGCCTAGAGCATGCAGCCAAGCACAGGATGAAAGGGTACTAACACAATCTACAATCATGTTGAAATAACAAAATACACACAGGAAATTACTTCAGGACCATCTTCTCAGCTTAAATCCTCACAGAACTCTGCCAAATTTCCAACAACAAAATAAAAAGGAATTAGGATCCAGAAAACGAAATTGTGCAGAGGTAATCACAGAACATTAAAAACCGACATCAAGTTACCAACAATACAGAGACAGGTAATCATATCAAATTTTAACTGTTAAAAATATAGGGATTCTACAGGCAGTTGAAACATAATTGGATTTATCTCCTGCCGCAAGGGTACTACCCTGGTCCATCTTGCGCATTAATCAACTAGGCTACTATGCAATCACAAAGGACATAGCACCTGAGTGCGACTGTGCGACACACACAAAGTTCCTCAAATGCTCAAACCATTCAAGAGAACCTGAAAAAATTGCAGTCCATACGCGTATCAGATTACCATCCACGACTAGGGATTCAGAACCTCAGAAAGGGGTGAACTGTCGGGCGACTACTGGCAGAAGACACAACAGAGAAATCTCCCCTGCAAAGCGGGTTCTCTGGACGATATAGCACACCAAAGAATAAGCAGATACGCCATCACAATGGCTATAGCGCCTCAGTACCGGTGCTTTCACTCGCATCTAGGAAAAAAATCTAGAATCTATCAAAGAAGCGCAGCTTGTCGTGATCAATCAGATCGAAGGGGATCACTACATACAACAAAACTGGAATCCTTCCAAAGGAGTAGCTACGCGGTGTATACATCGTCGTATCGCGCTACACCATATCAAGACCAGCTACAAGTGTAAGAAAGAAGAAACCATCTCCATCTACAAGCTCACGACAACACTAGCATTTCTCTCTCGGCAAAGCGCAGGCCACGGGATGGATGGATGACCAATCTAGCCTAGGATCCAAGCAGCACCACTGCGCCGCAACGACCAATCCGCCCCGATGCTGGCTGCCCGAGAGAAATGTAACGGCAGCAGAGCACAGATACGGCAAGAACTAGCTGCGCAGTGATAGAGAAGAGAGTAAGGGCATTTCTACGTGATACTTTCGAAGCGCAGCCGTCGGTGGCCGCGATGCGGCGGTGGTGGTGGCGGCGGCGGCGGCGGCGCGGGAGGTAATGGAAGGAGCAGCGCGGTGCTGGCTCCGCGAGGGTTTCTTATGGGACGGGAGAGCTCACAAGTGGGCCGGGCTTAAAATTTTGGGAAGTTAGGAACAGGCCGACTAGGGCCCAATCCATCAGGATATGGGCCGTAGGATTAAACCCTATGCGTATGGGCCATGGCCCATTATTCTCACATCTGCTTAGGCATTTTTCTCCTTTTCTTTTGCGAGATGCTTAGCCATCTTTTCCAGTATTTTTGTCAGAGCTCTACATTTTTTTATAATAATCTGAGACTGAGAGCATTTGCTGGTACTGTACCAATGTAGTATGGTAATTTTGATCTGTTTGGATCTGTTTATATTTCCGTTCATCTTTTATAAGTGCATATATTTGGTTCTAAGTAAATTCCGTTTCCTCAAAGAGGTTACGTTTCTACGACTTCGCGTCTTTGCCAGCAGACATGCTAAGGGCAAGCCGGCCGGTGAGCATCGACGGTGCTAGTAGTCTTCAATATGGAGCGTCGCGGTCGCCGGCCGGCCACCGCCGCACTCGCGCACTCGTCATGCCGGGATTTTTGCCGGTGCAAATAAGTCAAAAAAAAAATCTCGCCCGCATTTGAAACAGGTCGTTTCACTTTCTACGGATTATATTAAATATTTTGATAAATAAATTTAATAAATACTTAGAACAAGTCTAAACAATATAATAGAAAAAACATATTTTTAAATGTATTGAGCAAATAATCCATAATAATAATATGTTGAAGTAGCTAAAAAGAATTTGACAATTAAGGTAGCATTTGAAGCAGACAATTTATTACATTATTGATGTAGATTTTCTAACTGATTTGTGTAGAGGGATGAATTCGATATTTTATAAAATAAAATTAACAAATAATTAAGTGGTCTAAACAATAAACAATACAGTAAAAATACAATTCACTCTAACGGAAGCAACTTTCAATCTTTCAGTGCCGTATTGTTATACCAGCCTAGCACCACACATTATCAGCGTTTTTCAACCAGATGGCAACTTGACACGGATACGCATTGCAACGAGGTGACGATGCCGCTAACTCGCCGAAACGTATGGCCGGCCTCCATGAAAGTAAGTTATGTAGTCATGCATAGATGGAGTGTAGTCTAAATTCATGATGAGCACCCAACTTTAGTAGAGAAGAAGAAACAGGGTAAACACGCCACACCACGCATACACGACATGCCACGACGAGTTTCATATGTTCTCTCTCAAAATAGGAAGAATATATACGCAAACATGGTGCAGTTTCTCCAACTACATCCACCCACAAAGCGGGTCCCAGCGATTTAAGATTCTAACGATTTAAAGAGTTATCTTTTCTGCAAAGCCATGTTAAGGTTCAGAATTCAAATGTCAATGTTTTTGAACGAGGAGAGGAAGATGAGCATGAACAGAGTATCTAAATGTGGTTAGTGTCATCGGAGTGGTGCGCCAACTGTACAACTGAAAAAAACAAAAGAAACATAGGCTGTAACAAAGTGTTTGTAAATTAAAACGGGTCTTGTGCCCCAGTCATTTACCTGGTGTAGCAGCCAGCTAAACTTCCATATAAGTTTTTTTTAATATGTAAATCTTTCGTAATTAAAAAAGTTAAAGTCATATAAGTATCTCTTCTATTTTTTAAACTACGTCAAGAGCTCTTTCTGGTTATATATATAACACGCAGACGGTACAAGATTAAGTACACGCTTCAAATCATCTGATTATCTTTTATGGTATCAGAGCCATTAAATAATAATAGATTAGATTTATCTTCCACCATATCAACCTCCTACGTCGTCGCCATCAATCCCTTAGTCAGCCAAACTGTCTCTGAGAAGCTGATAAAGAACAACCATACACTGTGGAAGATACAAGTGCTTACCATCATGAGAGGCGCACTCCTGGAGGGATTTCTCACAGGCGCCACAAAAACCTCCGCGTCTACCATGAAGATGATAGTAGATGGCAAAAAAGTGGAGGTATAGAACCCGCTCTACGTTGAGTGGGGTGCTACGAATCAACAGGTCCTAGGATTTCTGCTCTCTTCTATCACTCTAAATATTTTGTATCAGTTAACTGCTTGCAAAACTGCTGCTGAAGTATGGAGTGCTGTTGAGGCCATGTTCACCTCGATGTCATGAGCGTGTACCGTCAACACCAGGATCGCGCTTGCCACAACGAAGAAGGGCAATCTCTCCATGGCGGAATACGTCGCCAAGATGCAGTCTCTCGCCGATGAGATCGTGTCTACTGGCAAGGCCATCGACGACGATGAGCTGGTCTCCTACGTTCTCGCCGGCCTCGATTTCAACTACAATCCTATCATCTCAACCCTAGTCGCCAGGACTGAGCCGATCAGTCTGGGAGAGATATACTCCCAGCTGCTCTCGTTTGAGTAGCGTATGGATCTTCTCTAGCCTGATAGCCGTTCCTCGGTTAATTCCGCCAACCGGGGGCACGGTGCGTTGCAAGGCACGCGAGAAAAAGGGCGCTCGCATAGGGGTGCTCCATCTCGCGGGCGTAGCCGAAGCAATGGGCAGCACTAGCAGAATCAAGTCCTACAAAATAATCAGCAGCATGGGCTTGACAACAGACCTAGGTGTCAGGTTTGCAAGATAAAAGGGCATACTACAGACATATGTTTGTACAGATTTGACGAAGACTTCGTACCAGAAGAAAAATATACAGGTGCAATGTCTACGTCCTACGGAATAGACACCAACTGGTACATGGATTTGGGCGCTACAGATAACATCACCAGCAACTTGGGGAAACTGTCGATCTATGATCAGATCCACATGATGAGTGGGGCAGGCATAGAAATCAGTCACATTGGTCATTCTACTGTTACAACCCCTAGTCACGATCTTCATCTCAATAATGTTCTATATGTTCCTAAGGCCAACAAAAATCTTGTTCCAGTTCATCATCTCACATCTGATAATTCTACCTTTATAGAATTTAATCCTTATTTTTTCCTGATTAAGGATCAGGCAACGAAAAAAACTCTATTTAAGGGACGCTGTGATCATGGCCTCTATCCTCTTCCTGCTAGGCGTACAATAAAGCAAGCCTATGAAGCTACAAAAATTTCTTTTGATAGATGACATTCTCGTTTAGGTCATCCGGTTGCTTCGATTGTGGAAAAAGTTATCAGCCAATTTAATCTTCCTGTTTTAGCAGATTCAAATAAACATTCAGTGTGTAATACATGTTAAAAAACTAAGAGCCGTCAGTTACCTTTTTCTCATTCTAGCTCTGTTTCCCAGCATCCTTTAGAAAATATTTATTCTGATGTGTAGGGTCGTGCGCCCAAATCAGTTGGTGGACACAAATACTATGTGAGTTTCATTGATAATTATAGTAAATTCACCTAGATTTACCTCCTTAAATTCAAATATGAGATATTTACTAAATTTTGAGAATTTTAATCTCTTGTTGAGGGCTTATTTAATCGTAAGATTATAACAATGCAGACCGACTGGGGGTGAATATCAAAAAACGCATCCCTTTTTCGCCCAAGTTGCCATCACACACCATATTTCCTGCCCACATACACATCAGCAAAAAGGGAACAGCCGAACGCAAGCATCGTCATATCATCGAAGTTGGTCTAGCTCTTTTTGCTCATGCCAACATACCACTAAAATTTTGGCATGATGTCTTTCTTTCCGCCACATATTTGATAAATAGAACAGCTAGTCGGTTACTATCATATGACACACCCCTCTTTCGGTTGTTCAACTAAAAGCCAGATTATTCCTCTCTTCATGTCTTCGGATGTGCTTGTTGGCCTAATCTATGACCCTACAATACCCATAAACTCCAATTCGACTCCAAACAATGCACTTTCTTATGATACAGTCCGTTTCATAAAGGGTTTAAGTGCCTGGATCCTGATTCTGAAAGGGTTTACATTTCTCGAGATGTAACTTTTGATGAATCTCTATTTTCCTCTTAATTTCTTGGTCCTAATGCTGGTCGTAGGTTTCAAGATGAAATTAATTTTTTACCTACCTATTTGTTAAATCCGACTAGTGGGATTCGTACCATAAGTGATCATGTGGTTGATTCTCCAATTAATCCTACTAACAATGATTTCCTAGCGCATGAAGTCATGCAGGAATTGCCGTCATCGCATACGGGGGTACCCGGAGCTTCTTCTGTCAGAGCTGACCCCTAAGGCGATTCACCTGCGCCTCTAACGACTTTCGCAGGTGTATCTGCCTAGGAGTTTGAGCCCGTCGTATCGTCCAATGACACATCGCCTGGGCCAATGACCGTCTCTCCAACGCATATGGGCGATTCTGCATCTGGCACACCCGACACGAACAGGGAGCTGAATCCGGAGCCCCCGGTGGTCGTATCCACTCTGGATCCCATGTTGAGATCTTCTACGACACCTTTGGTTGGGGACGAGCTACATCAAAGGCTGAAGACCAGTTTACAAAGTGGTATTCGTAAGGAGAAGTGCTACACTAATGGTACGGTTAAATATTCTTTCTTAACATCAATCGGTAAGCCACAAAACTTATCAGAATCATTAGAGGATAATAATTGGAAACAGGCAATAGATGTTGAATATGATGCGTTAATGAAAAATAAAACATGGCATTTGGCTCCTCCTCAGAAAGGGTGTAATATTATTGACAACAAGTGGGTATATAAAATCAAACGTAAACAAGATAACAGCTTAGATGGATACAAGGCTCGGTTGGTTGTAAAAGGTTTTAAGCAACGGTATGATATTGATTATGAAGATACTTTCAGTCCTGTTATTAAAGCTGCCACTATTCGAGTTGTTCTCTCTATTTCTGTGTTCAGGGGTTGTACTATTAGACAATTGGATATTCACAATGCTTTCTTGCATGGGCTTCTTGAAGAAGATGTCTATATGAAGCAGTCTTCTGGGTATGAAGACAATTCTAGAAGAAACTATATCTGCAAGTTAGATAAGTCACTATATGGATTGAAGCAGACGCCTAGAGCATGGTTCTCAAGGTTAAATAAGAAACTTTATGCACTTGGTTTTAAAGGATCTAAAGCCGATAGACATCGTTATGTTTATATTAATTTATGTTGGTGACATAATTGTGGTTAATTCTAAACAAGAGGCAGTGGCCGCATTACTTCAGGATCTCCATAATGATTTTCATTAAAAGATTTAGGTGACTTACGCTATTTCCTCGGTATCGAAGTTACCAAGAGTAAGCATGGAATTATTCTGACACGAGAAAAATATGTAAATCATCTGTTAAAAAGAGCAAATATGGCGGATTGCAAGCTAATAAGAACACCTCTATCCACTAGCGATAAACTCTTAGTTTATAAAGGAGATCTGCTTGGTCCTATAGATACATCAAGATATAGGGGTATTGTAGGAGTCTTGTAGTATCTTACATTGATAAAACCTGACATTGTTTTCTCTGTAAATAAGGTTTGTCAATTTCTTCATGCACCAATAACAGTACATTGGGCGGCTGTTAAAAGAATATTGAGATATCTCAAGTCATGTGCAAAGCTTGATCTAAAGATAAATAAGTCATTTTTTTTCTTGATAAGTGCATATTCAGATGCTGATTAGGCTTGCTGTCCTGATGATAGAAGATCAACAGATGGCTTTGTAGTATTTCTGGAAAATAATCCTATATCATGGCATGCAAAGAAACAAACTACAGTATCAAGGTTAAGTACTAAATCTGAGTATAAGGCATTGACTAATATAACTGATGAGATTATTTGGATTTAAATTTTATTGAAAGAATTAAAGGTATCCAGTCCGTCTGTTGTACAGTTGTGGTGTGATAACATAGGAGTCAAATATCTTGCATCAAATCCTGTGTTCTATGCTATAACTAAACACATTGAAGTTGATTTTCACTTTATCGGAGAATGGGTAAACAGTAATTTACTTCAGATTAATTTTGTTTCTTCTAAAGATCAAGTGGCAGATGGTTTTACATATAAAAGTTAGAGAATTTTAAGTACCATCTCACCTTAGAAAAGTTATGATTGAGGAGGAGTATTAAGAAAATTAAAAATATTTTATATAGCGTCTCTTTTATTCTTATAAACTACGTCAGTGCTATTTCTGACTATATATATAACACGTAGGCAATATGAGGTTAATACGAGATTAATTACACACTTTAAATTCTTTGATTATCTTCCATGTCAGGCAGCTACTTGAGCTCAACACCTGTCTCGCACTACAGCGGGCTACTCGAAATCTCATAAATTATGATGGAAACAACCGGAAGACCAGTACATGATATCCCACTACATGGACTCCACGGGCTCATGCTCAACAGCTATCGACTAGAAAAGACAAGAGGATACCTTAGAGTGCCACTGTATATGCGATAGTTGACCTAGTTTGTAGAGCATAGTTCTTGAAACTAGGATTGATAGATTAAGTGAGTCATCTGAGACCGGTCGGTGAAGGGCACATCTCTTTCCAATCACAGTAAGAGAAGGAGGTTCAAATCAATGAGGTAGAGCCACATTGCACGCCGAGATCGAAGGCCTCAGAGCCCAAGAGTGCAACTCACCTCGCTCTCTCTTAAAATGGATTGCCAATGTACACGCTCACACGCCGTGCGTTTTCCATGCCCACCTTTCTTTCCATCGTGCGTGCACTGCTGCTCCACAAACTAAACCCAACTCGACGAGGCCGAAAGAAAACAGCATCCATTCACACGTGCGGCCCAAACTAGTTTTAAAAAGTAGCACGTGCGATCCAGGGCGTGGCCGTCCCATCCGGAGTGAAGCTGGCAGCGATTTTATTTTATTTTATTTTTCTCAATGTGTAGTTTAGCCATGCCACTTGTCGCCGTTCGGTTGGTCCACGGCCACTGCAGAAAGATTAAATCTGAAAGCCGGAAGAGTACAGCGATCTGAAGACATGCAGTCATCGATCAGCTCCATACCTTCATCCACTAACTCGAATTAAAGCACAAGAAATTTTCTTACTCCAAGCCACAAAACACAATCATGATCAAAGCACGTAATAATTAACCTTCTCTAGGAGAGTGCTATTAGCAGCAACATGCATGCATGTACGCCAGTAATCGCCTAACTTTATGCATGTCAAATCTTGTTAAATTATCACAAGGATCGTAAAAGTTTTCTTGTGCTTAGTTTACATCACTTCAGAACAAACAAGGAAGTCAAATCTTGCTGTCACTACGCATACGCTTCTGAATGTCTGAACTGCTTTTGGGAACGCACAGAGTGAGCTTGCTTCTGCCGCCCAACTCACACTGCACTAGCATTAGTTAATTTAGATGGTATCTCCATTGACAAAATATCTGCAAACGTAGTCAAATTTAATGCAGGAATTAAATTGTAATTACTTGGAGATTATTGGCATGACTGCTGTTAGTGCATCCGTGCCCATTATTGAGAGCTTAGTAGTTTTTTTGGTGTTTGACCTCAACTGTAGTGGTGATTGGCCAACCTGCACTTCAACATCAATGCGCCGTTTTGTACTACTAAATTAATTTCAGACATTGCCAGCAGCACACTGAATTAATTTGAGAAAAAAAACAACATAGTACTAGAAATCATCGGTAGTTCTTCTGTCAATGAACAGTGGCAGCAACTATTAGTCGACCTCTCGTGACTAACAGGTCGAAATCACTAAATCCGGTCGAAATCACTAAATCACTAATTTCAGACCTCCCGAAGTCTGAATGGAATCACATTGCTCTCACACGGTCCAACACTCCAACAACATAGTAGATGACAGTCAGACAGTAACGTGGTTCTTCATGATTCCGTCAGTAGGCTATCAGAAGCTTTGATTAGCCTTTGCCAATGCTGCTATCGCCTCGATTTAAACTCACTAGACCCTATCAGCTCACTGGATTCCTAGTGCCTTAATCCCTTATCTATCTATATATAAAACATTTAATATAAAGTAGAACTCCTAGGTCTACTTAACACTCAACCTCTTAAATTTTAAATCTAATTTAATTTATTAAAATTAAATATTTTTCTTTCTACTTAACATTGAATATTTCTGTACGCACATGTTCTACTTCATACCGCATGGGCCACCTCCTTGACCTACCTGCTTGCGCTCCACAGGATCAGACCGAGGTGCAGCCTCGTAGCCACATTGCACGCTAGCTACATTAAGTTGAGTGTTGCAGCACTCTTTTCTTTTTTTTATTTTTCATCTAATTTCTTCCCTAATATTTTATATGATTTCTTAATACTTACTCACACGATTTGTAAAATCTATTGTGAAAATATCTTTATAAAGTATCTGATATCTTTAAATATTTTAGACCTTATCTTTTCTAAGTGTAGTTTTATTATAAAACCTTCTGACTCTAATCCTATTTTTATATCAGCTCCTCACTGGATGTAATTATGATCCTTACAATTAATCAAGACTGATCTATATACAAATAGATAAAAGTAATTATTTCTAAATATAAATATCATAATATGACCCACATCAATCATATGTATTCATACTAACATCCATATATATTTTCCAACCAATTTTTATTAAATAAATTATTTATAAAACACAATAATTTAACACACCATAATTCTTCCGTTTAACCAGACGGTCACAGTCACACAATGCACAACTGAGTGGCTAGTTTAACGTTGAAAAATACTTTCATAAATATTTAGAACAGTCGGAGATGATGGACAGACTGAAAGGTCATGGAATAGAATTATTAGGGGACTTCTTTATAGTGGTCAATCTAAATTGCCAAAAGTTCAGAGTTTTTAGCTAGAGAATTTTTACGATATAATATACTATCAGTATAAGTGATTTATGGGTTTAGATTAATTTATATTGTAGTCTAAAATTAAAAAGGATAAGGTTATCTTCCTATACTATTAGGCAGTGGCAACTCTGTAAATTCACAAGTACGGTGAGACAATGCTAGGCAATTTACCCGCTCCATCCCATTTCTCATTCCTCGTCATCCTTCAGCAAGGCGTCGCTAGCCACCGCAAGTCCACCCTCGTCGCTGCCAACAACCACGGCACTAAAGCACGGAGTTACTAAACTAATATTTTTAATTTTTAATTTGGTGGCAAATTTCTAAATTATCTTGTTATACTAGTGTATATATATATTTATTGTACTCAAAAAGTTCTCTTGGTTAAGCTCAACGATAATCGAGAACAATAATCACCCTTCCATTAATACAGCAACGACAAAAATGCGAAGTACTAATTGGATGACATTTTTAGAGATGCTAATTAATTTCAAAAACAAACTTAATCACGTACTTAAGGCTTCCTTTGGAACAGAGAGGATTTTAAAGAAAATTCCTGGGATTTGAACTGAATCCTGTCAAAATCCTGTAAAACACTTGCATTTCAAAGGTCTAAGACAAGAGAAACATATAAACTTCCAAACCAAGGCATAATAATGGTTGGATGCTAGAAATATAATCATTTTCATTATCTTAAAGAAATAGCCAAGACACAGTAAAACTCATATAATTCAATGTACGGTTTGAAAGTGTTTTAAGGCATCCACAATGTATAACAAAATAGTCTTTATGACCTCATAAACCTAGCTATATACATTATGGAACTTTTATAGAAGGATGAACTACCAATATGCATAAGGAATAGCAATAAACAATAAAATAGAAATTATCTCTCTCTCCTCCACCCTCTTACTAACGGGCAAGTCTTCTCTCACCATTGTAGTAATAAATAACTAGAGACTACTATCAATCCATCTATAAAAACCACTTCATCTATACCTATACCTATGGTTATAGGATGTAGTGGTCAAGACATCAAATAAGAATGCACACACTTAAGGGGCATTTACTATGGTTGTGTGGCTAAGTACCATAGAATAAGAATGTGCACACCTAAGAGCATTTACAATAGTTGAGTGGCTCAAGTACCACATGGACCAAGGTCATTTATCTAAGATTTTTTTCTCCCGTTGTGATGCAAGTGATTTCAAATATTCCCTTTTAATTTTTCATGTTAAGATCTGACATTTTTTTTATTTTAGTCTTTGTAATTTTTTTTCTAATTTACATAGAAGTCTAAAATTTTATTTTATACATCTAAAATGTAGAAGAAATCTCCTAACTTCCATTTCTTCCACCACTAGCCTCTCTTCCTCCTCTTACACCGTTGCCGCTAGCCTAACCCTTTCCATTGTTGCCATCGTCTCTCTCCTCTCTAGCAAGGAGGACAACTGTGTGCAAACAGATCTGACAGGTCGTCCTTGTTTAGAACTTTGCCACCACATAATCGGAATGACCACCATCCCCATTGCTCCCTTTACCGCGCAGATGACAACCATCTCCTCCCTCTACGGCGGCGCGGTCCTCTGACAAGCCCCTCAGTGGCAATGTGGCCAATAAACTCTCAAGCAACTGTGTGCGTTGAGCACCCCAACGGCGGTGTAGTGGATTGGGGCAATGGAGTGTCTAGGCATCGTCCATAATGGGTAGGCCCCCTCTTCTCCCCCGCCGTCAGCAATCCCTCTTCCCATTTCTTTCCTCGTCCTTAATGGGCAGTGGCTATTGTCATCTTCTTTCTATCACCACTTCTTCATAGGCTTAAGATCTAGGCTGGACACGGGCTTATCTAATGCGACTGATGAGAGCCTCAGCGTGTAAGTGTATTTGCTTGACGAGACACCCGTGTCCTCTCCAAGCCATGAGTGCCCTGCTTTGCAAGGGCATGGTTTGAAATGAGCTAGACCTATGGCTCTAACATAATTAGTTAGAACCACTACCTAAATATGCTGTGAAAGCTCTAAAGCCTTGTGAGAGTCCACAAGGCAGGACTGCGCATTGCATCTGTCATCACCTTCTAAATAAAGCCATTTAGCTAGGATGCACTGCTAATATGAAGTTGACCCTTTAAGGGAGAGAGGAACAAAATGGAAAGAGCCATGGCCTAGTTAGCATGGTCCAACTATAAAACCCAGGCAGCAGCAACACCACCAGTCCACCATCCATCCATCCATCGTCCCCTCCTACCACAGATAACACACACCAAGAACAGCTAATCTAGCAGCGAGCTCTTCGTCCTTTCGGTCGTGCTCGCCTTGCTCGGTTTGCTCCTGCATGCGCCGCGCAATGGAGAGGAGGCTTCGTGATCTCGTCGCCGTCCTGACTCTGTCCTGCGTCCTCCTCCTCCTCCCCCTGCTCGTCTCCTCCGTGCCCATGTCGAGTAAGCTTCTTCGCCGTCGTCGATCTCCCATGGCTTCCCTCTCCCCCGAGTTCTTGATCTGTGTACTCAATAGTTGCTGACTATGATTTGATTCCTTCTTGCAGGAAGCCTACACTTGAGCAGCCAGCACCAACACCCACCGTCTCTGAACCTCTCTGAGGATGTAATTAATCTATTCCCCTTTCGATTTAAATTCGCCGACCTGTTACTGCAAAAATCGCGAATACAGTTCATAGCTACCTGCTCAAACCGATTCTGAAACGAATCTGTACTTCCTCAGAAGCCATATTCTGAATCAATTAATAATGTTAGTGACAAGTGACAACAATTCTGACCATGGCTTTGTGTCTGTCCGTGCAGGAGATGGTGGCGGCGGCGGCGCGAGGTCTCGGCAGGAGGCCGGCGGCGAGGATGGACGTGGAGGTGAACGACTACCCCGGGTCAGGACCCAACAACCGCCATGACCCTCCCAAAGGTCCAGGGAGAGCATGAAATCAATCAAGCTGCTGCTGGAAAAGCTTGCAGTTTCATCTCTCTGCTAGCTGTTAGCAACTCCCAGAATTAATTACAGTAATGCCGTGTCTAATTACATAAGTCGAGCGGCTGTATGTGTAATTGGGGTGTAATTAGTAGAGAGCAGATAGCTATCGAGCTTCAACGCGCAGATAAAAAAAAATCCAGAAATCAAGAACCAGAGGGGGATAAAAACTGCAGATTTTGCTAGCTTAATTGGGTCTCCTCTTGCTGCAGCAGTAGTATATACTAATTAATCAGTGATTTTGTCAACATGTATATGCACATCACGTTGGGGTATCAATATAAATACATGATTAATTAATCTGTTAATTCATCACGTGATTAATTAATCACGTTGCTGATCCCTGCTACTGCCGACTACGGCCACTCCAATCAGTTAGCACACTGATTAACGCGGTAACATTGGTGCACTATAATCGTTGCTCCCTCTGTCTCACCCTGCATATGCGTCTGCCGTTTCTCGAACTAATTATACTGTTGCTTAATTTCTTTTTTTTTTTGCGAGGATGTTGCTTAATTTCTGAACGTAACCTGCCGACGTATTCCCCTCGGATGCTACAAATAGGGCTGTTTTAGGAGCCAAAATCCCCGATCCATCCACAGAGAAAGGCCAGCTATGCGTCGGGAAAATAATCCTACGACACCTTTTAAATTCCCTTAAAGCATGTATAATAGCATGTGTTAGCCGGCTACAGAGAAAGGAAAAAAGATAAGTGTTGGTAAGAGTTACTCTACATACATAAAATAAATAGAGAAAAGAAAAAAGTGGCAACCTTAATCCATCTATTATATTATATATGTTAGCTCTAATACTATTGACTCTACTATTAAATTTGCACTTATAACTTTAGCTAAAATCATGACATGTAGACATAACTAGCATATAAAAAACAGATAATTTTATAATGAGTTAGTGCTATGAATAAGGACTAATAAGATAACCAGTATGATAGGATTATTTTCCGGTGATTTATACATCTTCCAAACCTAATAAGTCGATAGGTAAGATCGGAGTTAGAATGCTCCTTGAAACGTAGGAATCTTTTAAATGATTTAATTTAATTCCAATAAAATTTCTTTAATATTTGCTATTCTACAGCCGTTGACAGGTGACCGAGATTTAACATTTCTCAGTTATATAGAACTCGCACGTAGAACCACCTTACGTGTATGATGTACTGTGATGTATCCACCTGCTGCATGGATGAGGAAGAATCTGCACAACATTTGCTAGCAGCGTGCAATTGAGGGAGCTGTTTACGGGCACGCATTACGCAGTTTCGACGATGGAGCTTTTGACTTTGTACCCCGCATGCACCGAGGGAGAATAAACGAGTACGTGCTGGCTACTCCTACATCGCTACCTGGCTGATGCATCGAAAGTGACGTGGTCAGTGCTGCATCTGACGCCTCCCGTTGAGGAGGAAGCCAGGAAGGAACGCTTCGAGCTACGTCAGTGTGACACAGCGAGTGGTAACTGGCAGGCACAGCAATAATGGTAGTACATGATTGTTTTTCTGTCGATTACAACGGAGAAAAAAAATTCAGATTTTGTTTTTTTAGTGTAACAGATAAACTGCGTACCAAATCTTATAAAAAAAGCATGTAAAGTCTCTTAGCAGATAAAAAAGGTTTAAAACAAATATAGAGTTTTACTCGGCTATTCGAATAGTATTCTTCCTAGTTTTATCTAGATAGAGGGTATATAAGAGTTTAAATATGAAGAGGAGGAATGAGCAAAAATAGTCAAAACAATATGAATTTTATCGAGTCAGCATTAGAGAAGCACATCAAGACCTAACCGTCGATAACCATGTCTGATCTCTACATCAATATAATTAAATAGATTAGGGTTTTTCTCTTTCATATTTTATACTTATGAGATATTGATATAATTGTAATACCAGCCTCCGGCTAAACAGAAGTGTGGCTTTTACCCTTCTAGGAGGCCCACCTTGCTCTCCTAATAGATTGGTTTATATCCTCATATCAGTCGATCCCTATCTCTTTCAAATATAATGTATATATACAGATAATACGGTCGAATTATTATTTATCAACAGTTGGTGCGCTAGTTAGAGAAAGTTGTTGTTTAGATAATTCAAGAAGATATGATATCTAAATGAATTTTTTTGATGAGAGATGTCACGATGACTTTCAACAGGGAGATACGACCCAAATTAAGTTCGTCTCTCTAATTAGAATTATGACCGACTGGGTTTACACCGGCTTCATTATAAATGGCTTCATATATCGTTTTAATTTCCTATTTTTAGATCAATTTTAACCTTTACTACTAATCACATATTAAATTGTGGTTTTTTTTCTATATTACATGCATATCGTTCGTCCGAGTTTGGATGCCATTTGACAGTACCTCCGACTAATTGCCTATTAGCCTGACTCCTACTTAAATACGTTAGGTCAAAAACAATAAAGCGAGTTAGCGGTTCCTAATTGACATCCGTGGCCAACAAATTTGTATGTACTAGACCATAGGAGCTACCCGTACACATCCATATAGAAGCACATGGACAAATTGGTCTCACACCTAAGCGAGTGCATCCAAGAAGAACTTTTATATGCACACATGTAGCTACTAGAAACATGACTACATACATTGATCTGATAATTCAATGTCATGTACATAAGGGTGTGACATCAAGAAGTGAAGTTTTTGATAAGGCATACTATGACTAATTTGGATTGGGAGATACGACTCGACCTTTGTTTCTAGATCGAAACCTTCATCATTTCAATCTTTGATAATTCGATCTACTAGGATTGATGTGTCTTCAAGACATCACCGTCATGACAAATAGTACTTCAAAGTTTTAAATCTTAGAACCTAGGTTGATAACTTCCGAACTAATATCCATCAATCGGTTGACAATGAGGCTCTGCACCAATAGAAACATTGATCTTCAATAAGATACTGGGTTTGTTGTCCAACATGTATCTATCAGATATATAATATTTTATTTAATTTATCGTATGTTTTTTAAATAAAAAATTTACTATGTTTACCTAGTGCGTTTTTTATACACTATTTATTTTGCGATCGCATATATGTTAGACGGACTACGGTTTGATGTGTAAGGAATTTTACTTTTTAATGTACATATAAATCTTGCTTGATTATGATAAATATAGTAACAAATGTATGATATGAATATGCTCGATATGTCCTAACATGACTAGAAGATCTATATAGATTTTTGAGTATATTTTTGATATTTGCTGTTATATTTTTTCTAAAAATTACTTTTAAGAAACAATAGCAACATATTTCATAACAATCATCGGTGTCGCCTGATATAGTTGTGAAAAAGTTATCATGCCAAAATGATTTCTCACAAAAAAAATAATCTATACTATTCAGTATGTTTTGTCGAGATTCTATCCACGTTGTTTATCTCAAGTACTTAGGATATCAACAACGGAGACGCTCCGCTCAAAAGATAGAGGGCCCGAGGCTCTACTCATGCTATCTATCATGATAATTAAGTTAGATACCTCAAACAGTGATGACACCTCATGTCATTGTCATACCATCGGATGATACCTCATAAAATTAGCTAGCTTGATCATCTAGTATAGTTGCTAAAACAGTGTTCATACCATCTATCTCGACTAGTCGGAATAAGGACTAGTTGGAATAAAGATGAAGGAGGTGCTTCATTACCAAATGGAGGGTCTAAGGCACTACCTATAACATCTAAGATACTGTTGGTCTCCCATCTAGACACTACGCCACTTGCCTTCATAGAATTAGTAGGGTTGTAGTAGTCCTACCATTAAACAAACATGGTCAAGTCCTGATTATACCGCTAGATTTCACAAAACTAATTACGTCGTAGTGGTCTTATCACTTATCGGGATCTAACTATGCACTAGGCTTAAGACTAGGGAAGTCATAGTGGTCTTATCATCTATATATATTACCGACCGGATTGACTATTTCTTCACCATAAATAACAACTTAGCCTAAGCAATGACTAATGCCACCAAGATTGCGGTTGAAGACATCAAATCATCATAGATCGGTACACTTATATCACTTTCTTATCTAGGCTGTCTACTCATTAAGACAGTCGGGGCTAGAGAAAGTATATTATTTACTTATAGACTAAAAAATATTTTTAATTTTAGTTTATATTTTTCTCTTGAGTGTTCACTCGAGACTTGTTATTTAACAATTTATTTTGGATAGTTGATTTAAAAAAATCAAATGACAGAACAATTGGTTTGATATTGAGTAAGACAAAGACTAGTCAAAGACTTTATATTAGTTAGCATTGAATACAGACAAAGTGAAGTTAAGACCAATAACTCCATAGCTCAACTTGAAGACATATGCTAGTCCAAAGGTACCCACTAATCGAAAATCTATTTCGGCTAGTCATGTGGTGAGGCAGCAAGTCCAATCATTAATAAACCATATACGGTGGCTACATGTGTTGTTTCGCATCATAGGATACTACCAAGCTTTTCGTCTCCATCAAGATTCCGATAAGGTGGTCTGAGTACCCCAAGCATATAGGATAACTGACAAAGAATGACAATATACCTATAAGTGTGTATATAATGTACCTTGCTATTTCCTACCTTGGCAGATGTCTTGTCCCTATGCTTATGCCTTTTGACTATTTGTATAGTAGATATCGCTCTAAATCATCGAGTAGTTGAGATAGACAAGAGAGTTTTTATATTGTTAAATTATAGGATATATATATATATATATATATATATATATCGTCTGAATACTATCTTGAACAGACAAATGTTATAGTCTTGACAAAATACATCCATGAGGAAAACCATGTACTATCTAAGATGCTCAAAGTATTTATAGTAGGAATAAGATATATAAGAAATAAGAGAAAGTAAAAGTTTATAAGTATGGATAAATTACATCAGAGTATACAAAGTTTATTAGATGTTTTATAAATGCATGTATTTTCTTACGTTTAAATACATATATTGAACTACCCAACACTGCTTAGGAGTTTTGATGTTTGCTAATAAGTTTATAAGTATTTCAGATGAAAGAAAAAATAAACATAAAAAGTGGGTACTTTGTCAACATTTTATGCACACACTTAGGATAAACAAAGTTCTGAACTCTACTTAAATATTATAATCAGCTACAATGACAATATTCTCGGATAAAAGGATTAGAAATGTCGATGTAAGCTAATCGGATGAGTGACGACTACGTTAGCCTACTATGATAAGTTGACTCATCGAGACAGTTGAATTAGCCAACATATCTATTTAAGTAGAGTTTGGGAGTTACCATCATTGTAATAGATATGGGATACCCTATACATATATACCTACTTTGGCAAAAGTACAATATGTCAAATCTTATATGAAAAGAAAGCTTATACATTTGGATAAACTCGCAAGCAGATAAAAAATTAGTTATAGATAAGTAAATAAATACAGAGTCTTACTTAACTTCTATCAAGACTGTTCAGATAATATCTATACTTATATTGCTAGTTCTACTTGGACAAAGGAGCTTCTAAGAGTATGAATACAAATACAAATCCCATCGAATAAACATTAGAAAAGTCCGATAATTCTTAGCTATTGACAATTATATCTGAGCTCTATACTGATATTAGTAACAAACTAAACTAGGGTTTTTCTTCCTATATGCTCATGAGTGATTTATATAATGGTAACAACAGACTTCGCTATGACTATTATCCTTCTCGGGAGCATGAACTTGTATAAAAATTATTCTCTCTTAATCTCGTGACAGATTTATTTATATCTTCATATCAATCAATTTCTACGTCTTTTAAATATACTATATATATACACACAAATACTGTAGGGTTGAATTATTATTTGTCAATATTTTTAAAATAGTTACTGCTAAATTAATTTACGTTTATCTTCTTAGCGATCGGAGGCAGACAGAGAAAATCCAGAGACTTTTCAAAATCCTCGGATCAGATTCTGAAATTAAAAACAAGGCTGAATGACAATTCATGACGATGCAAGACCTTATTTCTAGATATGCTCTGAGAAGAAATCTCCGTGGGACACAGTAATGGCTAGAATAATTACTCCACTATTGGAACCCCCTATCATTATGGGGCACAGTAACAGGACAATATGTGTCACGGATCATCGTTCACCGGGCGCGAGCGTGCATCCATGCGTGAGTACAAAACCGGCGTTGTCTGGCTCGTCCATGGGCGGCGATGGCCTGACTTTGACACAAAGAATAGAATCCCCCGCGACTCCCACATCAAAAGCACAGCTAGCGCTACACACTAGAGGCGACTCCATCCTACGCGAGCCTGCTTGCTGTACCACTCGCTGGCTATATAGCTAGCAGGCATATCCATCTCTAATTTCTGCACGATTTCCTCGTTTTTTCTCCTTTTTCGAGCTATTAATCCCCTGACTTCACGGATCCGTCAGTAGTGGTGGTCGGTCTCAGGCCCAACGAACCCAATCCACGTAGAATTGGTTGTACGTAGGATCATTGCGGATAGATGCAAGGTTATCTTGTTATCCAAATCCACGGAGATAGTTAGTTAATTACACGTAGTTGTGGAGAGTTGTTTAATCGTGTGCATGCGCCACGGACGGACGGCGTAAGATTCGTGTCTAGCCATCCATGCACATGATCCGTCAAGGCCCCGATTCATATGCGTACTTAGCCAGTATACGATCGATCTGGCGCACCGGATTCCGGAGGAGCCGTGCACTCCGCCGGGGAGCGCGCGGCACGCGGTATCGTCGTGGCCTCGATGCTTCCCTCGCTTTAATTTCCAGGTCGACACCGGTGACGGGGTGACGTGGCGGATAAAAAGGCCGTGAAGAACCGATGGCAATGGGGCCTCGTTCCCCATCACGCACCAGAGAATTCACCTAGTAAGCTACGTAGATGCCCTAAGCCTTGCTCCCATGAGAAGAAATTTGGAAGATTTTCTTCTCGGTGGAGACAGGAATGAGGTGGCAATACCCGACAGGTGCAGCCTCGTTGCCATCAACAAGGCGTCGCGCTAGCTCCGTGTAGTAACCCACTGTTTCTGGCTCGGCGTCTCCGCGCCATTTCTTGTGCGGTTGTTGGATGGGAGCCTTGGCTGCCATGCCGCGGTTGCTCGCTGTCGCTGCTGGTTCGCCTTGTGCGCCCGGACATGTAATTAGTGTTCGGCCCAGTGGCACTTCTTCTTGTTGTTGGGTTGGGCCATGGGCCACACGGACTAGGGAGTGCTACTGGTATAGTACAAATTTGCAGGCGGGCGGTTCTTAGCTGAGAGGCATAGGGGCGCTCAATCCGAGGCGAAACGCTGACTTCTTGTACTCCGAGGCAATCCATGTCGTGGTAAGCACTAACCACCATTAGCAGCGTATTTAGGCTTGGTCCACTCATTTATTATATGTGAACTAAGTAATTATATTTTTAAAAAAATAAAAAAATGTAATACATCACTTTGTTTAAATTTTATTTTTATAAGTCGTAAAAAACAATTTAAATTATGAATGTGCATATAGTTTAATTTATTATTTTTATTATAACTTGTAGAAATTAAATTTAAACTTGTATTTTTATGGAGTGAGATATTACATATTAATCTATTTTAAAATATTTTTATAATCATTTAGTTGGCATGTAATAAACGACTGTATGTACACTGAATTAATAGAATCACTCTCCATTTGGGTTCCTCCACCCTCGCTTGGCCATTTGTTAGCGTGTTTATGCATCTATGAGATCAGCCAGCATGACTCTTTTCTCATTGGCTTGTTTATACTAGCACCTAAAAGACTATCCGATGAATTTTGACTAATTGATGATAAATAATTAGAGGATTAATACAACTATTGATTTATGAGCATGTATTAGGTACTATGAGGATAAAGAATAAGTAAATGTAAAGACAACCCTTAGAGAAAAAAGTTGAAGTTGAAAAGATTCAAGTAAAATTTGAAAGATAGAAGTTTAAGTTGCTCTAAAGTTGCTTTGGACCAAATAGTGTAGTATGGTATCAGACAGTCTCAGTCCTTTATGGACCGAACAGTCCGAGAGTCGTCGGACTGTCCGAGATAAGATGGACATGAAGCAAACAATGAACACAAGTTGTTCTGGACCGTGAGAACAAGTGGTGCCGGACAGTTCAGCACGATATCGAATAGTCTAACATGTTATGGAGGTGGCTAGACAGTAGCTAAGTGAAGCGATGCATTGGATAGTTCGAGAGCTATCGAAGTGTCCAAGATAAAGGCACCGTTGGACAGTTCGGGATGCATCGGGTTGTATGACCCCTTATGGTGCAACAACTACTCTATCAGTGACCATTGAAAAAACATAAATGGTCAGATAGCCTAGACTAGTACTAGACTGTCTGACTATATACAAGTTTTGGCAGATTCTATGCAATGGGAAGAAACGACCGGTGGAGGAGTTGGTGTTATAAATAGACGATGACTTAGACTCATTTCAAAACTTTTGGACGTCCCTTTACCCTAAGCTAACCAAGCAAGTGTCTAAGTACATATTGAAGATCAATTGTGTTAGAATTTAGTCTTGAGTGTTCTTGGTTAAAAGACTAAACTTTCTTTCAACTCTCTCTCCCTCCCCCTAATCTTGAGTTTGTGAGCTAGTAGTGAGTTGAGTTAAAAGTGTGTGGAAGTGAAAAATTATAATTTTGGAGCCGCCAAGGAGTGTGGTGTGTTCCAAGTTCCAAAATCCTTGTGAAGGTTCTTTTTTGTTTGAAGCAGCACTAAACCTGAAATGTCAGTGCTGAGCTCTAAACCTGAAATGTCAGTGCCGAGCTCTAAACCTGAAATGTCAGCTTCACGGTGGCATGAATAACTTCTACCTTATAATATTAAATTGAGGTAATGGCGTTATTCAGACGTTAAGGTTCTGGTGGTTTTTTTCTTGCTGCTTAGGTTCTGGTGAGATTTGATAATTTGCCACTCTTTAGATTGTTGAATTGATGATTTACCATCCTGGCTCACACATCATTGACTCAGAAGGCCCCACGTGTAATTGTCATGGGTGGCAAGCTGCAATCTAAAGAGTGGCAAATCATCAAATCTGCATCTTTTATGTGGATGAGTATTTCTCAGTTTGTTAATTTTACTTTTCTGTGCTTATCTTGTTGCATTTCTGTTCTCTAATATTTCTGTGTGTTTTCCATTCTATTCATATTGAGAGTGCCATAATTAATATGCTGTCTTCCGTTAGTTATCCTGTTACATTTGCAATAGCTTGTTCATACATCATTGAATTATTTATAACTATGGTACAACTCTAGGTAGAACCATTGTTCCCGACCTACATAATGTATTTATAGAATTAAAGCAGTTTTAACGTTGGAAGAAATTATTTGTAAGTTCGTTTCTTCTCCTTGATCGTATTGCATATTGTCAGCTAGTCAACTCCAGCTGAAGCCATTCAAATCAAAATGTCTATAAACTTGATCGTTATCATCTATGTTGTGAGTATTTAGATCAAGTTTCTTCCCAGAACTTTGTTGTTCAAACTCTAGTAGCTTTCTTTCTCTTTGATAGTCAACTGCTTGTCTTTTGCAGCTTGGTTCATCAAAATATAGCTTCTCTACATTTATTTCTTTGCTTCCTGATGTTGAACTGGTTGTGCTGCCTCCACCATTCTTTAGAGGTCTGATATACTCATGTAGAACATCCGTATCACTGTCACTTCCCTCTGCTTTGTGATACTGTTTACTACTATAGAGATGACCCATTCTATGCTCACTTAATCTTCTGTCAAGGGAATATTGAGATTCTTGATCTTGGGATTGTTTTCGGCAAGATAATGTACTATCATCATATGCTTTGAGTATTCCGTGGCTTTGTAGCCTATGCTCCTTGAATCCTTCAGTTGCATTCAAACAGTTATTGGCTGAACTTTCAACAAACTGGATTTGCCTTGGCTCTAGTCTGTGTATACTCGAACTTGCTCTTATTTCTGTAACTGCGTTGCTGAGACATTCATTTGAGACTTGTGAGACCAGTTCTGATATTTTTATTTTTGCATCTTCCAGGCTTGCAGGGCCCAAGTTCTGCTTCCCAAGGGTCTCTTGAGCTTGCTCAAGAACTGCCTGTAGATACTTCCCTTGGGCTTCTATCCGCATCTGTAGATGCCGTTGTACCTGATACCAAATTAACTTCAGGTTAGAACAATTGAGCCAATTCATAGTTTTGATACTATATGCATGATATTAATCTTAGCTGTTTTTTAAAAATAGTTTGCTGCCAAACTGGAGGAAGTATCTAAGTTCTCTAATCTCTACATAATACTGTCTATTCACAAATTGTGTTAATTTGGACGTTCACTAACTTGGAAGTACAACTTGGAGCACCACTTTCTATTGTACAGTGATTTGAAAATATAGTTAAAACATAGTGTTATGAAAGGATTTTTTGGGGTAAATCTACCCGATCAATTACACTTGTCCAATCTTATTCATAAAGATACTGGTACCAAATTCTAAAAGGAATGCATGTATTCTGATCATCGCTTGACTTTTACTAGAGGGAGAAAGTTATCTTGGGGTCATTCCTGGTGGGAATCACTGCAGTCAAGGATATAAAAAAGATGATACAACGTTCATAGTGGTTTTCTTATGCTCTTAGTTGGTATGTGGGCGTGCTGACTGAATGCTCGAATTTTTTATCTTATGTCATGTCCATCTGCTCTATGTGCCTAGTGATGTCCTGGGTTAAGATCTTATTATGCGAAGAGGGTCAGTACCTCACCTCGAGTTGTTCATTTAGCTGCCTCTGCACCTCAATTTGCATCTGTAGTGCTTCACCGATTTGAATAGTTCTTGCATCCAGTAAAAGAGACTATTACTTCACTATACAGATGTATTAAAATTATAAAGAACATGGGAACCTTCTTACTTCTCTGCTTGTGGAATGGCATTTGCACTGTCCATTGCTAATGCATTTGCTCCAGGAATCCTATCAGCTACAGCTGTACATCCAATAGCTGCAAATTGCCATCATCCATGAGTTGCTATATGGCTATTGAAGTGGTAACAATGGAAATTAAACTTGTTTTTACCGTTCTTTGTTGTCCCAACATTAGCTTGACCTTGGAGATTCTTACTGAGCCTGTATTTCTGAAAAATCAAAAAAATATGAATTGTACTGAAATTTTTTAGTACCATTTTTAACAGGAGATTCCTGGTTGTCAGGTACCTGGAGATGGCTTTTCAGATGGTATAAGGTGAGTCCTGGAATGCCCATGAGCCTCATGACTGTTTTTGGAGTAGCTTCTGAGTGATTAAAATGAATGTTAGAACTCAGCTATTTTAGTGCATTGAGAAGATAAGAATCTTATACTTACTCTCTGCTCCACCTAATTGATTGACTGCATCTACAAATCGCTGATGCAACTCAGGTGTCCATTTCAACCTAGGTTTAGCGTCAGTTGAGAGAAGCAGCCCAGAATCTCCTTGTGTATTTCCTCCATGCAGAAACAGATGCCGCTCCATTGGAAAGGATGCCCTAGTAGTGAAGAGGTCACTCCGACCCTGATGTTGGTGATACATCTGAGGTAAAATTAATACACACTTTTAGAAGAATGGAAACATAAAGAGGCTGGCATTTACACTCTCCTTTCTTACTTGTGTTATCCAGTCTCTTCCCTCTCTTTGCTATCACACGTTGAAACTGTTACGAGTGCTGCTCTTTTGGCAATGCCAAAGCCAGCACTCTTCTCCAAGCCTAGGTCTATTGATACTCTTTTGGTCTTCTCAGGTTGATAAGCAGTTTGTTGTGAGGGGTTCCTTATATGGGGCAACATAGAATCTAGCATCTTGGAAATGCTGATCGAATAATTTTTATTTCAACTAACATAAGGTGCTGACCTTATAGTTACTTCTGAAACTAAACCCCCCCCCCCCCCCCCAAAAAAAAAAAAAACCCTGTCTTTATTTTTGGACCGTGAGTCTGTGACTACTTAGATAACATCAGCCTTGTAACTACAAAAAATACACTAACCTTTCCTCTTCGTGTTCATGCTTTTATGAATAAATCACTAAAAGTATGTATATACTATATAGTGATAAGGACTCACAATTGGAGCAAATTATTGCTTTGAATGTTGCTTTCTGGCATATCATTCTGCTATCTGATCTATTTGGAGTGTGAAAGATGTTTTTTTTGAACCATGTATCATGAATTACCAAATGAAATTATTTGAGTACTCTATGATCATAGTTGATGGATTGTTATTTAGTTAGTATTCTGAAACTGTTGCATTTTGTTTTGTTTTACCTGTTTAATGTTTAAACTGAATAAATCACGTGGTATGTGTATATTTTGTTTCAACATCAACATCAAAGTCTTTTTAGTCACAAATAAATTGAGATAAGCTAAAAATAAAACCCAACAGAAACCACATGTGTATATTTTGTTTAAATGAAAAAAGGGAACTTAGTGTTACAGTAGTAGATTCTTTGTGGGTAAGGACATCCTATATGCAGAATGTCCTTCACTACTTTAAAGCATATGGAATATGAGCAAGCATAAGTTCCATCAGCGTCCTTTCCTAAGATTGGTACATATTCACATTTCAGCCCAGAAAACTGTGGACCAAGAGGCTTATGCTTTTTATGTGAGATAAGCTCCTTTTGAACCAGATCTCTTTTATTGTAATCATCACCAGTCAAAGAAACAGTACTTAGGTACTATGTTTCTGTATACGTTACACAACTATCATCATTTCAGTACTTTTGCCAGTAGAGGCAGATAGTTTGTACCATCATGCTTCTTATCTAAGTTTAGCATGAAAAGCTAGATGTGAGTTGTTTGGAAATATATGCAGGTCTAGCCCCTCCCTTTCCACCTTCTTTTTGTTTCTAAAACCGTAGCACAATACTAATTATAACGTTTCTTGCCTGGTTTGTAAGGATTCCTGTACTGTAGATACTCTGATCTTAGTTTTGTTGTGCTCTTGTGACCAAGTTTGTCATAGTTCTTTACATGTCATCATTTTGCTTTATACTTTTTATATGCAATTTATTAAGGGTGTTTTCACCTACTGTACTTTTGCACCATTGCTCTTTGCTGTAATTCAGTTGATTGAAGAGGTGCCTCATTAGAAGTGTGCCAATGGCATATGTCGACACCTGGGACCACTATTAAGAATTTTCACCTGTCACAATTTAATGGTGGTCTTTAATCAATGAAATGAACTACCAGGAATATATCTCTCTTTTTGTTTCACTATCACTGGTGATGTTGCACTTAACTCCCATTAAAAGCTTTCATTGATGGCCACCGGTATTGGTCACCATTACATGCTATTGTGCTATGTTTCTTATTCCAGAAGTAAGAACCTCATGAGGTTTTAGGGTAGATGAGTGATCTGAGATTATTCTCTTTATTTTATGATGTTTATGACACTCATTTTACCATTCATAAAGTTGTTGTATCTACTACTGCTAGTGCTGATGAGTGATGGCCATGGAGCATGATACAGCAGGTTATATTTCTCTTTCTACTTAACAAAGTTTATTTTTCTAGCGTATCTACCTAACAGATATTGTCTGTTGTTGCTGTTTGTAGTTGTACTGGAGGGTGGGCTTTCTTGCTTTCAACATATAAAGAAGTGATCAATAGAGAATCCAAAACATCACCCATGCTCTTCATCTTTTGCAAAGTGGCATCACTTTTGGGAGCGTTGGCAGTAGTAAAGACTGGTCCTGGTAGCGGCTCTAGAGTTGTAAGTTGCATACGACCTGAAACTTTCTGATCTTGTCATCTTTCAACTTCTTCTATTGAGTTGCCTCTGCATCTGCAAGCATGCCTTGCTTGTTCAACAGTAGGATTGCAGTGAGTTGTTTGTATGAGCTAACAATGCTGAGTCAATACACCAGGGTATAAGTATCTCTTAATTGTTATTATGATCAGGTCAACAGAAAAAAGGGCTTAAGAGTTACTTTTTTTTTCTGTAAAATGGATTCTTTGTCTATTTATTTTTTGTGGTAAATAAGGAAACAGTTTTAGTTTTAGAATCTTTCCATTGTCAATAATACTGGACCCTATCAAGTTTCTGACCGTTATTGCTGAGAAGAGTTCCTTTTCCAATCTTCTTGATCATCCTTTGTAAATTGGTCATTGGTGCCATACAATGCAAAGTACAAATCCGATTGGAACCAGCTGTCCCAGTTGCACGAGTTACTTATCTCATAAATGTAGGGCCTTTGTCCAGGCACCATGAGTTTAGTGAACGAAGAGATTCTTGTGCTCAAGCAATCTCCTCAGCATTAATTCTTTCTTGTTGTCCTTGGCATCTGTGTTCATCTTCAAGTTGCCCTGCAGCCGGGCAGCCCTGCACAATTCATTTTCTTTCTCATCAATGCTCTTAGATGCGCAGTTCTCATCTTTTTTCTAAAGCGCAGTTCTTGTCTTTTTTCTGATGCTCCTTGCCAGCATCCTAATCTCAATATTCCTTGCGCAGCACAAATGCTTTCAGTAGCTTTCACAGAATATATGCTGCCCGAGCGTGCAAATAAACTATCGTAGCGACGACTATCTTGCGCTTAGTTACTGTTCAGGGATGCTCTTTTGATCAACTAGCCTGGTCTAGTGGTTATGTGATGCTCTTGTAGTTCATGGGCACTGGGGATTGAGGAAGCACCTGAAGTATTCATTCCTGATATGGTATCTAATGCCAAATTTGCACCCTACATGTTTCACCTTGTTTATGACTGCGGGTGTAGTAATCTCTGATGTCATGTTGGTAATTGATAGATTTGTTTGAACGAAATCTAAGGTCATATAAGATTATACTGAGGCAATGGCGGGGGGCGGGGGGGGGGGGGGGGGGGGGCGAGGGGCAACTTTGATATTTTCTTCCTTGGGAGTATCGTTGGAGCATATGGCATATCTACTCGTGGTCAGTGCTTTTGGGCTTCCTCTCTTTTTCATATTCCAATGATCAGATTAACATTAGTCGTTGTCATGAGAAATATTCCTCTTAAAATGTGAGCAGTTGTGCCACATTTCGCTTCCTGGTTTATCGCAGGATTGGAGGTGCACTCTCCATGTTACCAACCACCTGCTGAAAACTTCTTCCGTGCTATTATGCGGCATTGTATATGTGCAATCGCCCAGTACAGATGGCACAGTCACATTCTTAATGGGATTGAGCCTTCGTTTTTGTGCCCTGTTTCTTCTGTCAGCATGCCGATCATTCTGCCTCATTTGTTTCACTGCATCACTGTACTTCTATTAATGACATTGCTTGTGGTTTGTTTCTGGACAACCTTTTTGCAGCCCTTCTCATATTCTGAAAATGGATTCAAGCCTGCCATCCAGGATTCCAGTTCCAGGTGGTGGCTATGGATGCTAGATGAGCGAAGGCAAGATCAGCTCTCAGTGAGGTCTATGCTTTCCCTTCCCAATTCCCATTCCACAGCTCTGATCATGATCTGATGCACTGAGAAAACTTTGGTGCAGGGCATTTTTCGTACTTGTCAGTCGCTCAGCACCAAATTTTTCCAAGCAAACCGCGCCGAATCTTCGCCGTCGACCTGACTGACGATGCAATCCCCGGCGCGGGATAGGGTGGGAAGGGACGGCACGCGCGAGGGGGCAAATAGGCGATCGGCCGGACGTCCTGGATGGAGCGGCGGCAGCGGCGAATCGAGCTTCTTCTGCTCCACTGCTCAATTTATTCATTGTCAATGCGCGCATCTACTGAAGAAGCTGATACGCTGGCTGGCTACCTGTTCCTTCCGAATCTCACGAACACGTCAAGATCAAACAGATCTGCTTTGTTTCAGTATAGTTCTTTTGGTTTTATTGAATGGCGTGTGCTTTCGATTGTCCTTCGGCTTCGTTGATTGGGTCAGAAGCGCGTTGAGGTCTTTTGGCTTCGTTGTCCTTTTATCGGGGCGATAAAAATGCAGACATACCAATCAAAAAAATAAAGAGAATGGGTCAGTTGAATGATAAGTTAATACAAACTCTTACTATTGGCTAGCTGCCGATAGAGTTGAGATAATCATCGGTAGTTGAGATAGTTATCGGTTGCATTCGATGCGCTCCTGCTATCGATTGATTGCTAATAGGGATTGAAATACTTTTTCATCGTCTAGAAAGCCAATAAAGACGTAACTAAATGATGATAAAGGGAATGAAATATACATCGGCTGTAGAGCTGATATCACTCTGGATATAACGAAGGCGTAACATTGGTCCACCAGCTATAAGCTGACGAAGGCATAAAATGATATTTAAAGAATACGATAATGATTCTATCGGCTGTAAAGTCGATGTTAATCTGAAATAGGGTATTCAAGGAATAACATACGGGATACTTCTATTGGCTGGTTGTCGATAAAGGCTATAGTGCTTATTCATCGATTAGAAAGGTAATGAAGTCATATATAGATTGGCAAGAAATAATATAAACGATATATTGTCTTTCGCTCCAAATATAATGTGGGATGAATAAGGAGCGAGACCCGACCCTCTAAAAGTACGAGACCTAGTGACCATCATAATGGTATCATTAGAGTTAGCCTCGATAGATCGAATCGAACCAAGACAGTATGAAACTGAGACTAACGACAACGAGGCGATGGACGTTAGATCGGACGTGTGGACGGAAGGAAATGGTGAACCCATCGGCTAGCTAAGCTGATGAGAGAAGATCTCTGAAGATATATGTTATGTGTATTGACTGAGGAGCCGATACACTGGATGTGATGCTCGATGTATGGATAACTC
This sequence comes from Oryza coarctata, assembly GCA_030770085.1. Taxonomy (NCBI): domain Eukaryota; kingdom Viridiplantae; phylum Streptophyta; class Magnoliopsida; order Poales; family Poaceae; genus Oryza; species Oryza coarctata. Next base: position 18,164,921 of record CM061471.1, read on the forward strand.
ATCGACTAACTACTTCGATGAAATACCGAGTAAAGACATATTGGCTTATGGCTTAATCTACTATCAGCAATCTAATTGGTCGAACCTAACTGATGCATTACAAGACTAATGACAATAATGAAGTTTGATAAGTCGATAGATCCTATGCAAATGTAATGTAGCATATTCGATCGGACTAAAAGGCCGAACCTAACCGATGCAGTCTTAGATAGAGCGAATACACCAAGATAATGATGAGACTTATCAATTCGCTGGAGTTCGAACCTAATCAATGCAGCTCCACATTGAGAGCCAGAACTCGTTGAAAAAAAACTAGATGAGCTAGGGTGACGACGCGTCGAAATTGTATTGAACAAGAGATGAATTATAAGCTTCTAGATGGTCTATATTTATACCTTGAGATTATATGAGTTGCTATAACAGCTATCAGACATTATTTCCTAAAAACATAAAAGAAAAATATATCTAAGAAAGTTAACAAAACTAAATAAATATATCTATCTTTACAAGATATCTTCTATATAGATAAAGTATTCTATCGTGCCTTTCACGACTCCTCCTCAGATTTTATCACATCTAGATAATCTTCTATTTTTAACTGAATTGAATCCTTCCTCGATCCGTCCGATTGCCTCTTTCCTTATATTACTAGTCGTCAAATCTCGCCAGGAGTCCGATCAGATCGGACAGAGATACAATCAGGGAAGACGACGTTCTAGTCACACGAAAGCCTAGGAGATCTACTTAGTTCTAGTGTAGATCCTTAATATTCGAGATTTGAGGGTGTGCTAGTTAATTTGACCCTGCAATTTATAAGGAGACAAAGGATGAGATTTGCGAGCTAATTGGCTAGTGGGCCGATACGGCTCACCCTATCGGCTGGGTGTCGATGGAAAAGGTAGCGCTTGAGCATTAGCTGAAAAACCGATGAAGACATAGGTGATATACACGTGAAATAAAATAGAGGGCTTATCGGTCAAAGAACCGATGACGCTCCGTAGGATGAAAGCGACGAAAGCGCAGAGTGGGGCTAGATCGCCCATGAAGGCATGAGGATCAGCGACCACCGTAACAACACCGTTAGGATCAATTTTGATATATTGGACCAAATCGAGACAGTATGAGTCTAGGACTAACGGCACAAAGATGATAAAGGCTAAATCGAACGGAACAACGAGAGAGAAAAGGGCGAGGTTATTGGCTACTTATCGGCCGAACGTCCGACACAGGTCTATATCTAACCTCATTGACTATCTGAGCTGATGGGGAATAAAACCCTCTGGATCTCAACACTAATCCTATCAAACACGAACCTAAGAGATCGGACCTAACCGAGATAGTATCAGGCTGAATCCGACGTCACTAGATTGATCGCCAGCGGATTAATCGGTGAGTAATATGCAAACCACATATGAGACTAGCGTTAAGGATAACTCATCGGCTACTTACTCTGACAAAATGCAGCGCAAATACCCACCGAACCAATGGCTCAAACCACTGCCACCGATCTCATAGGTAGAACCTAATCGATACAGCACGATACCGAGAACAGAGGAGAGAGACCAATGCATTGACAAACCTGATGCAAACATGATGCGTTATGTCTAATCAGACTAAGAGGTTGGACATAGCTGATGTAACCTTAGACAAAATAAAACGAACCATAATAATGGTGGGACTTATTTCTTTGCCAGAGATCGAACTTGCAGCTTCGCGTTGAGAGTTAGAAACTACCGGGAAAAAACTAGATGAGCTAGGATAACGATGTATCGAAGTTATATTTGATTGATCTGTTGATATCTTACAAACTTTCATAAGGTCTATATTTATACCATGAGATTATAAGAGTTCGATACAGTTACAGCAACCATCGAACGATATTTTCTAAACATATAAGGAAACTAATATATAAGTTATAAAGCTAACTAAACTTTTCTAACTTACGTAATATGTTATATATAAATACACTTTCGTGATTCTCATAACTTCTCCTTAAACTCGGTCTCATCTGGATAACTCTCCATCTTTAAATAGACTGTATTTGTCCTCAATATCTGATTAGCTCTTTTACTGTATCAATCTGCTTCTCTCTATAAAGGATCAAGTCTTTCTTCCATTTACCGATCCCATTTATAGGCTGATCAAAATCTAGCGTTAACGACTATTTCTAATAGGACGATCGACTACTCTTCAATCTATCTGTATAGCTTATTAAATTTTGGTATAAATACATGTTTCCTAATTTGGATTTAAAATTATTTTATTTAGGCTTCTATAGCTCTGATATTAATTACATGTATCAGAACTCCTAGCACTCTTTCCGATTGCTCTAATCTACGGAACTTATCAAAATCGTGCAATACCGAAAGTCATGTGCAAATGCAAATGCAAGGCATCGTCAGCTCGTCGCAGTCGTGGATGGCGAGTTGGCGATGGGTGTGCCCACCAACTCACCAAGCACCAATGCCCTTTGTGGCGGTGGCCGTGGGCGTGCGTCTGTCTCTCGCTTCACACGATCAGTTTTGCATTTGCCTTCGTGGCTTTATTAGACCGTGAGTTCCGGCCATCTGAATCCCCAGGAGCCCCTGTATGTGCCATTGATACTTTGGACCTAAGAGCCACTTGTGTATGAAGCATCCAAGGGCAAATCTCCTATTGTAAACGTGTGCTCTCTAATTACCAACAACAATTAGTTCTCCTCCTTTTAATCAGGTATGTTGACTGTTTCATGCAAGACAACTCACAATTAGTTCTCGGGCATGTTTTTATTTTTCTGAATAGCTGAATGATTATTATTATTCGAGAGCATAAATAAATAAATTAGCTTATAAAGTTAAAAATAAATTTAAATTATTTTTAAAAAATCATATATATAAAGTTTTTTGAAAATCACACCGTTTGTAAAAAACCCATTCTTCCATTTCTTAGCGAAAGAACAGGTCGATTTCTTTTCTTGCAAAAAAAAGTCCCTTCCAAGTTTCAACTGTCAACTTCTATATGAGTTCACTTAAAATTCACGGGAGAATATTTCTACTCAAATTTCTGGCTTTCAACTCCACGTAGATCAAATTGCAACAAGAAAACTCACTTTTCTTTAGAGAGAGGGGGGGGGGGGGCACACTTCTCGTAATACATTTAACTTTCAGATCAGACTTATTTCGACTAAAAGTTGAAAATTTCAGTTCGGATCCTATAATTTTCAACTAAAAGGATAGAGTTCAAGGATGATCCACATTTCACAACATGAAAACCACTTCCACTGTATCAAACAATCCATTCTGTTAGCACGTTTTTTAAACCGTTGAATGATGTAATTTGTGTAAAAATTGTCTATACATAAGCTTATTTAAAAAATTAAATATATCTATCTTTTAATTTTATAACAATAATTTTTTAATTAATCATATACTTGTAACTAAGGTTGCAACGTTAAGCCAAAAGCAGCAAGAAAGGTAGGAACTCTTGCCAATCGTCTAAGAATCAAAATAATCTACATTATCATAAATTAATACACATACCAATTAATTATATCAAACTATGCCTGAGCACCTCGTTATTCGTAACGAATAATAATAGGATGAATAATGCAAAGCCAGCATTGATCCCAAAGCCACAAAACTCTGTTCTTTTGATCACAACCACGGACCATTGCAAAGTCCAGAGTTCAATTAAGGATTGCTGCATGGTAAAAGCTGAACCAGATTTAGATGCGATCTGCTATGATGTCTTATCATTTATATAAACCACCTAATAAACCAGGGGCTAGATAATAGATTACTAATAAACTTGCGGCTGTTGTTACAAGTAAGCAGACAAACAGAACATCTCATGAAGCAGAAAACAAATTATTCCGGTCCACAGGTTTATCTCAACAACACCTCAGGAAATTTAATCAAGCCTTTAATCAATTCTGAAGGAAGGATAAGTACTGTTAGGCATGGCAGATTATCACAATTTACATAATCTTAGCATGAAGTAGCTCCATATAAAAGGAATTCCATCAAAACAATGTTGTAAAACTACCAGAGTTGTAGAACCCACATGTTTAAGTTTTGGGAACACTTCAACTGCTTCAAAAACTCACTGTTAGCTGCACTTCCCTACCAATGATTTTTTTTACAAGAATGTGTAATGCCTTATTTGTAAGTAGCGAAGTTGGATTTATGGCTGATGTTTCCCAATAAGTTAACACCACCACTTTCTGAATATGCCAATCATGACTCATGAGTGATGTGCCATTCTCAGAGTCAAGAACGAAATCGATGTCACAATATGTAGAACCGACTTAGCTGCAGTAAACTGAAGCAAAGCAAATAAGCACAGATCATATGGCAATGCCAGGACAAGCTTTGTAGGCTGTGATTCATCCAAGGGAGATGATCAGTACGGAAAACAACAGCTCTACCAATGTGTCACTTTGCTATTTTCAGATGTACTATCATTATTGACAACAGCAGAAGAAATCAACTCTGCCCTCCATTTGGGTTTGTTCCAGAAGCGTGCGGTGGTTGTTGATCGGTAGAAACACCTCCAACATTTTGTGGTTCACGAGTTGAGAATAGCTCATTTAACCGAGGAACAATAGCCCAGGGTCTGTTACTGCTCTCGCTGACGTTTCCAGGGCCATCAGTTCTGACTTCCTCGTGAAAGTCCTCCACTCTACCAATGTTGCTAGGCCCGTTCATGTTTTTTGTCTCGTCAGATGGCAGCTCAAACCGGCAAACCGGGCAGGAACTATGTAATTCAAGCCATGGCAGGATACAGCAAGAATGAAACTTATGTTCACATGGCATCTGTTTAGCCTCGGACCCCAGATCAAGATCATCAAGGCAGACTGAACAGCTGACAACCTCTTCGATCTTCACAGTGGGCAGGGCTTCGACCACCTCTTTCTTCGCAGGAGGGGTACCATTCCAGCTTGGGTCGCTCTCGGCCAAATGTTGAAGCAGCAGGCTCAGACCTGCCCCGAGGACATACTCCTCCAGTAAGCCATCATCATTTGTTGAAGCACCTTGGTCACCTTGGCCCTCATCGGGATCAAGCACTGAGCCTTGCAGAGCAAGGGTTTGGTTGAAGGCGTTGATCAGAATGGAGCTGTCCCTTTCTTGGTCATCTGCAAGGTCGTCATGGATGCTGTCAAGCACTCGTCGTAGAGCTGACGCCCTTCGATGCCTCCTGATAAAACCCTCAAACTCACGACCTATATCATTATCTTCATCATCACTGTCCCTCGCTTCTCCTGGATGCTCAATAGGGTTCCATTGCGAGAAACCCTGCTCTGGCTGCCTGTTGGTCAGTCTCTCAATCTCCTCACCAGTCATCTCTTCAACGAATCCACTACCACAGAGTGGGCACTTGCTTTCCTCCACCATGGCCTCCTCAGTGGCCTGCTCGCATTCATGACACCAGTACCTTGTGATTGCATCTTCTGCCATCTTGCAAATCCTTAAGTTGATGGCACCACGACCAAAATGCAAATATGTGAACCGGGCACCATAAGTTAATAATCTGTAAGATTTCCAAGCAAAAAACCACGATATACATTTTATCATCTATATGACAAAGTCCAGCATCTTGCGAACAGTTTAATCAAGAAGAACTGGAACAAGATGAACACTACGGCATCCATCTGTGACTGGATTTCACAAAGACAATTGCTGGCATACGGATCTTGCAACAATTCAGCGTCAAGAACAAAGAACAAGGGTTAGCTTTGCATATAACACACAAAAAAACTATCCTTTTTTGGGTTCTTCATCAACAGGAGCGGCAAACTGTCCCAGAGAAAAGACCCACTTGGGGATGAGGCAGTACTGACAGATCTTTGCGAAGGGGAAGGTAGAGATCAAGAGCCAAGATTCTCTCTTCAAGAATCAGGTGCCCATTCCAATTCTTTCAGAGAACACGATGCTACCCCCCAAAAGAGGAATAAAAACGCAGCAGAAGTCTTTGGGGCGTTAGAAGAACAAGAAACCAGATTCCGGCACGGCTCAAGATTCACGCCATTGCACTCCGCATAATTTAGTCGTAGAACTCATCTTCCCCATCAAAATTTCCTCTTTTTTTAAAGAAAAATCTCTAAATTAACATACAAGCGATCGAAGGGGAAAGATAGATCGTCTCCATGATTTAGAAAACTGGAACGAACTGGGCCCCGAAAAAAATCATCTTTTTCTATGAAACTAAGCAGAAGGAAATTCATATCAAGAAGTGACTAACCTTTCGATTGGATTGGATAGAGGCGATCGTCTTGTTCTTGTTTGCTTCGGGCGAAGGGTGAGACGAAGAACAACAAGTTCACAGGGCAGGTGGCTCCGTGACTGCAAAGCTGGATACTTTTACTCCATCCCTAGAGGTTATCGTAACAAGTTTTTCTCTCGCTCTTGAATAAGATAAAGTTTTTTTAAATATGATCCTGGCGCAAATCTCCAACCAATAAAGTTTTTTTACGACTAAGCAGACAAATCACGCAAATCGGCCGATCATCTTGGGAGATTTTTAATATCTGTAAATTGGAGTTTGGCTGATAAGACCTCCTTTTCATCCAAAAGCAAAACTACCTACCAGACTAGTATGCTGTTGGCTTCTCCCTTTAATTATTGGCGTGTTAACTTCTATAAACCATTTCCAATTTATTTAAAAAACTTCTTATCATCTTCTTTTTTTACAAAATAATAAGAAATCAAATGTCAGATATATAAATGATTCAGCCAACATATAAAATATTTTTTTGTGATAGTATTTTTCAGCAAGATGGCCGACGATGGCAATTGATCTTACACAGCATGGACCAAGAGGTCAGGTTACCAGTGGAAAAGGCTTATATGTCATGCTGTGAGGATATCTAGATTTAGTTAAATTAAACAGTCAGGATTAGGGTTCATTTTGTAAGAGTTTTGTAAAAAAATAGTACGTATAGAAGTTATCAGCACTGTTTCGGCCTTGCTAATTGATCCTAACTTATAAAAATCATTTTATTCATACATAAAGCAATATATTTTTTACATATGCGTGTGTATATATATATATGTGAGATGTGGCCTTAGCTCGGATTGTCGGAGGTGTGGCAAATGAACAAGCGTCACTCAATTATGGGGCAAAAGGCTTTTTTTTCTTTTTAAAACCCATTTCAGTATTACAAATACAATAATTGTTAGAGGACAACCATGATTTGCTTGGTCAACCTAGATCTGCTTGCAAAAGGTTAATTATTAATCTCTACTGTAATTAGGTAACTTAACCACGAGTACTCTGCCTGTCAGTCAGTGTCATACTTACACCCGATTAGCACTGTACTTATTTTGGAACTGGACCTACCTAATTAATCAGAACCATTTTTTCTGTTCAGAAAGGTTCAATGCGGACCGACGGTCCAGTGGTCTACTCACCGAAGTCAACGTGCCACCGGCAGTTTTGGACTGATAACGGGCCCTACATGGGCCGGAAACCGGCCCATACTGGTCCGTGTGACTCAGGCAATGACAACCAGTCCGGACACCGCGGCCCAGAACATGGCCCGCCCGGCCCATGAAGGATCGGACGGCGGAGTTGAGACATGGGTCAGCCATGGGAGAGAAGTCAAGCTAATCCACCTCGCCGCCGCCGCCGTCGCCGTCGCCCACCTACCCCAGCCACCAATGTCGCCGCCGCGAGCTCACTGCACCGAACCCCATTCCCGAGGAGATTCGCAGGCGGGAGCCGTGAGGGGTGACGAGGAAGGAGGAAGGGAAGGGAAGGGAAGTGGTGGGGATGGAGTTCCTTCATGTGCAGAGCACGGAGACCACTGTGGCCGTGGCGGTGGCCATCGTCGCCGTGGCCGCCTTCATCCTCCTCCGCAGCAAGAAGCCCAAGGGTATGCGCAAGATTTCTCTTCACTTGGCGACGCTGCCGCTGCCACTGTGATACTGGCACTGATTTAGGCCCCGTTCTTTTTAGTAACTTCAATTGGCAACTTTCTTCCATTAGCACGCTCCCCAAACAATGCGTTTTATACAAAAAAAATTATATGAAAGTTTTTTTTAAAATCAAATAAATCCATTTTTTAAGTTTATTTAATATTGAATTAATCATATGCCAATAAATCTTCTTATTTTGCGTGCTAGAGAAAAGCCTGACTGAACCACCCTCGAACAGAGCATTAGTGGTCATTTACCTAGCGATACTTTTGTGCTTAGTCATTGGTTGTGTTGGAATATAAAAGTGAATTGTCCACCTTTTCCCATTAGCTTAAGATTTGGGTTAAACTTGTTGGTGCGTGTACTCAATGTAGTATCAGAGCTAGAGGTCTCGAGTTCGAGTTCTGGATGACACGCAATTAAATAAAATTGCAGTCCACTTCTATTCCACACTTAAGGCTTGAGATGGCCTTACGTGAGGGGGAGTGTTGGAATATAAAAGTAAATTACCCAACTTTCCCCATTAGCTTAAGCTTTTGGTTTGAATTTGTCAGTGCATGCAACTCAATGGATTGCTTACTTGCTTGCTTCTGTAGCATGAAGAGGCTGATTTTGAGATTGATTATTTATTTATTGGTATCATCTTTGGTTGATAGCTCATCCTAAATGAGAGTGCTGTGATTTGTTCCATTAGGCTGCTTGGATCCTGAGAACTTAAAGGACTTTAAGATTGTGGAGAAGAGGCAAATCAGTCATAATGTGAACAAGTTCAGATTTGCTCTCCCAACCCCTACTTCTGTGCTGGGCCTTCCAATTGGCAAACATATCAGCTGCAGGTTTGGGCTATGCCTTCCTGCTTCTCTCAAGTCTTTTGTTTTTCTTTTACAAGAACCTTGTCCCATGTTATCTCCAATTCTTGCAGAGGGCAGGATGCTGCTGGCGAGGAAGTAATCAAGCCTTATACTCCTACTACACTGGATTCTGATCTTGGATAATTTGAGCTTGTTATAAAGGTGAAGTTTCATAAATATGTTCCTTTTTCAATTTGTTAGTCTTGTCTCGCTAACTTTGTGCATAATGTAAAGCTATAATCTATCAGAAATGTAACTATGTCAATTCATCCCCCTTCCCCCATAATTTTCCTTCTCATTTTGAAGATGTATCCCCAAGGAAGAATGTATCATCATATTCGTGTGATGAAAGTTCGTGACTATTTGTGTATGAGGGGACCTAAGGTATGGCTTTACTTCTATTGTGAGTAATACAGAAAATTTTCATGCTATATTTGGCCATTCTTGTGATGTGTCATTGGTTATAAATTTGTATTGTGCCTGCATAAATTTGTCTATGACTTAGGGTCGCTTCAAATACCAACATGGGCAAGTAATGTTAGCTGGAGGATCATGCATTACCCCAATGTTCCAAGTAAGACCCTGTCCAATGCCAATTTTTTTTAATGCCATTCAATATGTGAGACACATCCTTCGATTCATTGTCCTCCCTTACTGTAGGTTACAAGAGCAATTCTTGAAAACCCAAATTACAATACGAAAGTTCACTTAATCTATGCCAATTTCACATATGATGACATTCTTCTAAAGGTATGATCTTGTTGAAAGACTTGCTGTAGTTCTCCACCAATGATTAACCTTACTGTTGTCAGTTAAATTTAAAGTTGCTTCAATTCATGGGTGCCTATTAGACTTAGATACTATCTTGTCTATCTGTTCAGCTTATGATGTTGAGAATAAGAACCTGACATGTCTGGTTTTTGAATAAAGGGTACTTTATCTAGTTGTCATGCAAAGTTTGCAGGTTATACGACAAGAGACCTTGAAAATATCATACAGTACATGTACTTTGTTACCAGAATTCCATATATGTCGTCTCAATAATCTTCTTTTGTAATCTGACTACAGCCAACTTTTTAATTGAAAGTCATAGATGATATGCAAATTTGTCTCTCGGTGGGCTAACCATGAACACAGTCAACTTTCTATTGTATCATGTTTAGCTATGTAGAGTCCTTTCTGTTTAGACCTGTTGGAGAAAAGTAAGGTTCCATTGTTGAAGTAATGCTTCATATATGCTTTTCGGTAACTGATTAAGACTGCCGCATACTTTCTGTAAGATGATTGTGGTTCAATATGCAGTACAATGTTGTGCTTGAAAGCTGATGTTTGCTAATTGCTGCTGCTCATTTACTTACCGCTTTGATTTATGCAGGAAGAACTGGACAGTATGGCTGAAACCTATCCCGATCACTTCAAGATTTACTATGTACTGAATCAGGTTTGTTTTCTGTTCTGAGGCTTAGTACTTTGTCCTGTCGTGTGCAATAATTTCATGCCTGAACTGTCTGCTTTGGTAATCCCATCTTCTATTAGTTACTGCCCCTAATTGAAGCCTTGTGTAATACTATACTACGGCATGCACTATATTATTAATTATCAAGGTTCCTACTGTGCACCTTACATCGTAGGCTTTGTTTTCATCAGCAGCCTCCAGAAGTCTGGAATGATGGTGTTGGGTTCGTGTCAATGGAAATGATTCAAACCCATTGCCCAGCACCTGCTGCTGACATTGATTCAAACCCATTGCCCAGCACCTGCTGCTGACATTCAGTTAAGTGTCATATTATAATGTCTTTGGTGGTAACTGAGATGTCCCTGCTGGAACCTGGAACTCACAGTTGTGCTAAGTGAATAGTTGGAGTGCATTCCATCTAACAAGAAGGACATATGTGTGACAATATGTGGTTGCTCCGTTCAGATATTGAGATGTGGACCTCCTCCTATGAACAGAGCCATGGCTGAGCACCTGGAGAATCTTGGCTACACGAAGGAAATGCAGTTCAGTTCTAAGCCTCCACAGTGGAAGAATATCAAAATAACAGCGGCGGACAACATTCTTTTCCACTTTTGGTAGAAATTGTCTGACCCTAGTGCCATTTATAAACATATATAGGCGAACTTCAAACCTGGTAAAGGCAGAATATCAGCATATTTTGATGAAAGCAAAAACATCACCTACTTGAGTTGGGTTCAGAAGTTCTTGTAGCGCGCCATTTTTGTGCCAAAGCTGTTCAATTCCAGACAGACAGAATGGAACTATGTTTTCAATGATAATTTTGGAACAAGGTTGGAATGTTCATTGGTCCAGCTAAGTTTCTCAGGTGATTAAAGAATGACCAACTTGTACCATTTGATTACAAGAAGAAAAACAACTAATGTACGTGCCATTTCTGTCTGCCCATAGATGGAAAACCTGTGACATCGAAGCCAAAGCAGTGCATCAATTCATCCTCTTGTTATGCACAAAATTGCAAATCGTTGACAGCAAAGCAGTCGCCTTTTCTTTTCTATAGATTTTCATATTTATCCCTACATTATTCTGTCCGACTGTCTGCCATCAAGCAAGCACTCTTGAGAAAGATGGTGCTTTAAGTCTTCTTCAACTCATCATGGATTAGTTGAGCTGACCATCAGACAGACGGCAAATCGCCAACCACCCAACCGTCTCCACCCCGCGCACCCCCCCCCCCCCCCCCCCCCGCCCGCACGTGCGCCTCCACTTCTGCCGCCGCGGACGCGTGGTCAACAACCACCCCGCGCGCAGACCGCACCCCGTTTTTGAGGGGGGGAGCTGCTCCGCGCCGCGCTCGCGCTTCCTGGCTGTGGCCGCCGTCTCGGGTTGGGGGAGTGGTTGGGGAGCTGTTGGGTTCTTGGCTGCTGGGGTTTAAGGATCCTGGGCTGGCTGGTTGGGTGGCTGGATTGCTCTTCGGGGCGGAACTGAGGAAGATCGTGGTGGAGGGTTTCTTGCGGGGTGGCCGGATTGATTTGCTGCCGGAGTCGCCGAGTGGTGGGCTCCTGTTTCATCCTGCTGTTGGAAATCTATAGAATTTTCGCTCTGCTTCTGTGCTCGATTTCTCTTTGTTAAATTAGTATGATGGAAGACTTGTTGGGTTTGAGAAGGATATGAGTTATGAAAGGAGATTTTTGACATGAAATCTGTTTTTTTTCCTTTAATATTTGTTGGCGCCATGGCGCGGGAAATGTTTGATTTACTACTTGAAATCTCTTACAATATTTACAGACATGTAATTCATTAGAGACCTCATTTATAGTATTGCATGAGACTTTATTGGTAGTGGATTTTTTTTTTTTGCAAGAAGAATTTTGTATGTATACCGTTGCTCGACATGACGCTGTCATAATTCTAGCATAGTTATGATGAATAGTTGATAATACTTAATTCTTTAATTTTTTTTTCAGGCTTGATATTGGAAAAGGAGAAGCTTCCATGTTTATTTTCTCTGACTTGAAAAGGTATGACATTCCCAGATGATGATGAAAAGATGAAGGTATGTGCTTTTCATTTTACCTCATTCGTAGAACAGCACATTACACTTGCAAAACTAAAATATGGCTGTATAATTCTATTCTTTCTTACTTTCTTATTGTCTCAGACCCACCGTAATCTATTTGCATGTTTTGGCCCTTTTTTTTGCATACTTTCATTTAAATCAAGCATTTACTTTGTAATTGTCTGTGTACTATAGGGTTGCTGACCAAAGCTTTTTGGAACAAAAGATAAGAAAGTTGTGAAGAGGACAGATTACCAAAGCTGTTCTGCAGGTTAGTTTTTCTCTATTTTGCCAGGATAGTTTTTCTCTATTTTTAAATTTGCATCTAGACTGCATTGATATCTTGAAGGATAGTGATAGCTAGAAATGAAGATTAGCATAATTTATCAAGTTTCAGCACGTCTAGTTGAATCAGGGGAATTGCTCAAGTCAGTTGGGCAATCAGCCAACCACATTCATAAGGTCAACTGAGCCTCGTTTCATTGTGTATAATGAGAAATATATTATGAGACAACCAGTTCAAATATGTTTAAGAAGATGCTAGGATTCATTTATTCTCTCATTCCATACTTGATAACTTCATGTCAGAAATTTCACATTTTGCCCGAATAGCTTCAATACAATTTCGTTGATTTGCCCTAATGACAATAATATAACATAATAGCAACTAAATGTTTCCATGTTTTCCTGTCAACTGCAGTTAAGTCCGGGCCAAGTTCCTAGTCACAATTTTCTTCCCCCTTCAGAACACTTACAGGTGGCCTTCTGTTTGGCATTTTTGCCACATTGCCTAACTCTATTGATGTGCTGGTTTGATTTGATTGGATTATTCTTTGGTTCTTTGGACTGAAAGGAAGTTTTTGCAGAAGTTAGGAGGATACACCTCAGCCATTTACTTGGTCACTCTTCAAGCACTACTAAAACTGAACCTTTCAGGTCAAACAGCTAAACTTGCATGTTTAGTCATTCTTTATGCTGTCCATTCCTCATACTTTACTTCATCAGATCGGACTCAGTCGACTTTAATTTTGTTTAATTCATCATATAGGATATTTGTATCTACATGGAATGTCAGAGGAAACACACCTACTGCTGAATTGAACTTGGATGACTTCCTTCCTGCTGATGACAATTCAGATATTTATGTTTTAGGGTAAGTTATTTCACCAATTTATTCTCCATATTACATATTTTTCATGTTTCAGTTAGTGAGTGATAAGAAGAAAATAGCTCCTTTTAATTTGTTTCCTAGTGATTTCAGGAAGTTATATTGGTTGCAATAATGCAACTTGTACTAAGATACTGAAGAATATTTCTACTGGTGCCTCTAGGTATTTATTCTGAAGCAAATTATTTTTGTGACAGGAGAAAGGTGATTACCAAGTCGTACAGAAAATGTAGTGCATCTATACTTTCCGAAGGGAAAGGTGATTATATTATATACTCAAGCAATTTTCCACATATTCTTTTTGTTCCTTTGGGTAGAACAAGTGTGCCTATGCATAGCTGTCCAGAATCCATTAACCCCTTGTATGGTATCGTCTAATCAGTTTTATTTTTTCTGTAACAAAATTGTACTGAGACGAGGCATTATTCCAAGATGTACATTATGTTATCTATCTCATCATTGTATGTTATCTATCTCATCATTGTCTTTGATTTGCCGATTATTATGTGACTAGCTCATGGATGAACAAAAGTTTAGTATGATTACAGTGGCTGTTTCACCTGAGCTATGTCTGTAAATTTTCCTTTTTGTTCAGTATTACTGTGATACATTTGTCATCTTCTTCAGTTCAGCCTCTGCTTTAAGCTCGAAATGGAGCTCTCTGAGTAAAAAGTTCTGTGATTTTATCTCAATTTCATTCCTCAGATCACATTGGGAACATTTATGCGAACCCATTTTACATGTGAATTCTGCATGCCTTAAAGATCAACGGTAGATGGTTCTGCGACTGCAAGCCATAAATGCGAACTTGTCAAGAAAGGTCTGCATTTCTGGCTTCCCTGACAAATGAGTGCAGTTGTACTGCACGTAAGCTTATTATGCAGAGGAATTGTGTTTATTTGGTTTCAGCAATTAGCCGTATCTTTTACTACATGTTTTGTTCTTCTCACTAAACTAAATCAGCTAGGAGTAGAAAATGTGTTGTCCTTTCTTTCCTCAACTACTATTTTTGACAATTTTATGTTCTGCAGGAGAGAGGAGTATGTCAGGGAATGATGTATTAACATGAGACAGCATGATGAACTTGATACCCCTGTTTTAATCCAAGTAGCTACTGTGGTCCAAGAGACAAGCAACAACTGCTGAAAAACCATTGTCTACTGACTAACCACTGTTATGTGCAGAGACAGGAAGCCACTAGCTTGGAACAGACTCGCCATTTGTTATTTCTTTTGCTAGACAGAATTTGGTCCTAATGAAACTAGAAAAAATTAAAAAAGAGAGAGTAGCTATATTTGTTGTATATATATATTTTTAAAAAATTCAACAAGTATTTACATTGTAAGTTCCAAAAATTACATTGTAAATTTAATATACTTATACTGTAAGTCTCCAAAATTACATTGTAAATTTAATGTATTTACACTGTAAGCCCCCAAAATCATGTTGTAAATCCAAATCTTATATTTTAAAAAAAAAGAAGCAAAAGCATGCAGATTGCACTGTCCTTGATTTCCCAGGAGAAGTACGTACAAGTCCGAAGTTAAAAGCTACTCGGGAGATCGGATGGATACAGCTTGCCGCGGCGAGCATGCGAAGATATCGAACGGACAGAGAAACTGACTGAGATTAGCTAAAAAAAACATGTGCCATCTTTTTAGCAATTCCGATTAAAAAATAGTACTCCCCCGTTTTAAAATATGATCTTCAAAATTTATATGTAATTTTTTGGCACTGATTTCAATATTGGTAGCCAATTAGATGCTTGGGAGGTTCTAAAAAATACTTGAGAGGAGAATACAAGTAAGTCATAATTTAAAATTTAACCACTTAACGAGAATCTTTTCACTTAACTTAACTGTAACATTTACTAAATAATCTAAATTACTTTTTTAGCAAAACAAACATCGTGATTTCCAAAGATAATAGTCCTAACTCTCCTCTTTGCTGGTTTGCACGTCGATCATATACCATGTGTGTTCCTCACCGACCCGTTTATTTGCTGCTCGCACGATTTTCCGGTACGTCGTGGTCTACTGGCCGTCCGATCGACGAAGCGTGGGATTTCGACGGTGCAGATCTCTCTCCCTCCTCCTCGGCGCCTCCCTCGCCATCACTGACCCGATCCCTCTCCGCCGCGAAGCGTGGTGGCGAGTCGCGACCACTTCCAGCTCGCCGCGCCGCCTCCTCCTCTTCTCCCTCCTCGCCTCCGTTGCTCGGCTGGGTGAGAGGGATACAGGGACTTCTCGGCTGCGTTCCTGGCTGGCATGGCTCGGGCATGGCTCGGGGCTCCCCCTTCCTGCCTCGTGCTGGTCCTCCTCCTCGTCTGCGGCGGCGGCGGGGTTGCTGCCGGGGAAGGAGGCGGAGGCGGGAGGGGGAGCTCGGTGTACCCGGCTCCCGTGGTGTACCCGCACCACTCCCGCCAGATCTCCTGGAAACCCAGGTGGGCGGCCGCACTATCCCATTCCCTTTCCGTTTCTCGCTCGCGCGGCGCCATCGATTTCTTGATTTCGGTCTCGATCTCGACGTTAATGCAACGGGACGAGGCGACTGACTGATGCGTGATCCATGGCAGGGTGTTCCTCTACCAGCACTTCCTCAGCGACGACGAGGCCAACCACCTCGTCTCCCTCGTCAGTACCACCACCACTCTCCACTCCCCACAATCCCATGGAATGCCTCTCTTTTCTTCGCAAGAATCAGGAGTTCTTGTGAATGCTTAAACTCCGTATGCCCAGAATTGATTTATTTTTTAGAGGATTTCTGTTCTTTTAGGCGAGGGCGGAGCTCAAGAGGTCGGCGGTAGCTGATAATCTGTCGGGCAAGAGCGCGCTCAGCGACTCCCGCACCAGCTCCGGCACCTTCATCAGGAAGGGCCAGGTTAGTTATTTTAACTTTTTTTAAATTATTTGTTCATTCGGAGTGTGAATGCATCTTTTTTATTAGAGAGAACCTTTGAAAAGAAAAAGGGATCTTTTAGTGTATGAAAATAGATATGCAATACTACTATTGTGGATATGAAATATTTGAACCCTGATTTTTGTAATCCATTCACTTTATTTTGCTTCAGTAGTTCTGGGCTAAATGAGAGGATACTTCCTCCTAATTTTGGGACTTTTATTTTAGTTTACATGTTTCTTATCTAATGAATGTAGGATCCAATTGTTGCTGGTATAGAGGAAAAAATTGCTGCGTGGGCATTTCTTCCCAAAGGTTTTGACTCCATTCAGACAATAACAGTGTACTTTACTATTCATAATTTACGCATGTGTTATATTGCCATTTTACACCTAATAATCGACCTTCCTCCCGGCCTTTGTTTTCCTTCCTGTACATATGTGCAGGCTTAAAGTGAAAGCCTCTAAAATAGTTATGCTCTACATGGCATTTCATCTCTTAAATAAACAAAGCAAAGCCTTTAATGTTGAGCTTCCTTACCTGACTTTGCGGATAATTCATCCAAAATTCCATGGTTTCAAACAGTATGTCATTGAAAACTCCAATTTCTTTTTTTTTTGGAATTGATAGTAGGGAATTTCTTTTATGTATCATGTTGTCTTCCTTATTGCATAATCCAATTTTGTGTTACCGGAAGTTATGATATTTTTGGTCAACATCAACATCAATAATATTAAAGCTTTTTTAATTCCAAATAGACTAAAAATAAAATCAATATAAGTCGTATATCAAGGTTTAGAAAAAAAATCGTTATTTTCAATGCACTTCTAATCAAGGATAAAACTTTAGAAATATTTTCAACAATTCAAGTACCGTTTTATTGCTACTTCTATAGTAATTTTAACATTCTTTTATCTCTCATTATATTATTATCGTATTTTAGGATTCCACTGTACACAAGTATTTCTAAAAGTCTTCGTTGAATATATACAAACCATCTCAATTGGTATTGGACAAACTTTTATTCAATTAATGCTACCTCTAGTCAATCACGTATATCATCGTTCCGAATCCGATCCATTCTTATATATTTAAAAATCTAACGTAACATATGTATCTTCACAACAATCAACTGTTGAATATATCCTTTTTTATGGTCAACATTTTGTACAATGCAACATTGTAGGTTCAATCGCCATTCTATAAAACTTGTATTTTAGTTTTTGAAATACTTTCTTATCACATATAATGCATGATGATTTTCGCAATTCCATCCACCCCGTTTTTATTCTATGGCATGCTCATTAATATCTACATCTCTCTGTAGCATCGATTCCAAATAGCGAAAGTTATTCTTCTTGGACACTAATTGACTCTTCAAACTAATATTTCTTGTCTCATATATGGTAGTGCCGAAGTCACATATCATATATTTAGTTTTCGTTCCGCTGAGCTTAATACCTTTTGATTCTAGTGTCGCCACAACTTCAGCTTTCTATTTACTCCCATTCGACATTTATCAACTAGTATTACATAGTCAGCGAAAAGCATATACCAAGTGATATCACTTTGTATATTCCTTGTGATCGTATCTATGACTATGTAAAAAAGACAAAGCTTAAAGCCAATCCTTGATATAGTCCTATTTTATTCAAAAAGTTGTCTCTGTCCCCGTCACTTATTCGAACTCTAGTTACAGTAATATTGTACATATTCTTAATGAGGACAGCAAACTTTATTGAAACTTTATATTTATTCAAATCATACTAAATAACATTTCTTGTTATTTTCTTATAAACCTTTTTTAAGTTGATGAAAAACATGTTTAGGTCTTTCTTTTGCTCCATATACCACTTCATAACCTGTTTTATTAAAAAAATGTTTCTATAGTTAACCTTCCGGATATAAAAACAAATTGGTTAATAGAGATCCATATCATTTCTTTCAAACAATACTCAATAACTCTCTTCCATAGCTTTATAGTGCGGCTTATTAATTTAATTCCTTGTTAATTAGTATAATTTTTAATATCTCATTTATTCTTATATGCCGGTACCAATATACTTCTCCACTCATGAGAAATCTTGATCAATAAAAAAACATAGTTGAATAACTTGGTCAGCCATATTATAGTTAAATCTCTGAGTCATTTTTATATCTCGATTGAGATACCATCACAGCTTATCGCCTAATCCCCTTCATCCTTTTCCATGTTTCTCTGACATTAGATTATTAGAATCTTTGTACAAAAGTGCATATTCTGATATTTTTATGTTTTTTAATTTTTGTTATACATATTATGTAATAATAATCAGAGAATGGAGAGGATATCCAAGTGTTAAGGTATAAGCACGGCGAGAAGTATGAACAGCACTATGATTACTTCACCGACAATGTTAACACTCTCCATGGTGGTCATCGCATAGCTACTGTTCTTATGTACTTAACAGATGTTGCAGAAGGAGGAGAAACAGTTTTCCCTTTAGCTGAGGTAATTTATTACTCCATTGTCTCCACTGTGGTTTCTTTAAAAAAAGAAAAATCTGAGCCAGCAGGCCACAACCACAGCTAAGCATGGGCTCCTTTACTTTCTCTGCGGTTTTCTGAATTCGTTTTGGGATCTCTTATCACATCATTTTCTCTACACGCATTTGTCAAATAGGAATTTACAGATAGTGGCACAAACACTGAAGATTCAACCTTGTCAGAATGTGCTAAAAAAGGTGTTGCAGGTATAAATTTCTATCAATGTTCCTTTTTTTGGCATTTATGATTCCCATGATTTTTGTAATATATCTTACGTATTTCTCAATTGATATGCAACTGCTACCTCAGTGAAACCACGAAAAAGGGATGCACTTCTGTTCTTCAACCTTAACCCAGATGCTTCAAAAGATTCATTGAGCCTCCATGCTGGATGCCCAGTCATAAAGGGTGAGAAATTGTCTGCTACAAAGTGGATTCGCGTAGCCTCGTTCGACAAGGTTTATCACACACAAGGCAATTGCACTGATGACAACGAGAGTTGTGATAAATGGGCTGCCTTGGGAGAGTGCATAAAAAACCCAGAATACATGGTTGGAACAGCAGCATTACCAGGTTACTGCAGGAAGAGTTGCAACGTATGTTAGCAATCCAATTGTAAATAAAAGAAGGTAAGTGCCTTGTTGGCAGTCTGATTTATACAGGACTGGGTTAAAATAAGTAGGTTCATGAGGTTTTTGGCACAAATTCTACCAGTTTTGCTTACTTCCTGATGACAAATTGGCTTTTGTTACCATTCTTCAATGGTAACTGGCAGGAATTAGAAAGCAACTCATTGTTAGTACCCATAATTTATGCTAGATGGAGATGCACTTTATCAGTGCAATTTCTTTGAAGAACAAGCTTTTTAAAAAAATCATAGAGTTGTTGAGCCTGCTAGGTCATGGTTAGATTCTGCCAGAATTTACAAACAGTCTGGCCTGGTTTTCATCTGTAATCCTTCTCATCTGTGGTATACAGCTTCAGTGATTCCATGACTTCATTAATCAAATCTCTATATTCCCCTCATTTCTGCGTTCTGTGCGGGAAGATGATCAGTTGCTGCTCCTTGTGTGCAACTCAAGAGCTTTTCACTGACCAATGACGAAGAACAATGTTGCATGAGAGCCAGAGCCGAGGCTCGGAGGGAGCTCGAGTTATGAGAACTTGCTAGTTAGTAGAAAAAAGGTGGGTTTTTCAGATTTTGAAAACTAGTTCTTTTTCTAGATCCTGTAGCTTCTAATTCTCGAAATTTTAAAATCTTGAGAATTTAGATTGTTTGAGAAGCTAGAGATTATAGGAGAAACTGAAGGTGGCATAAACTCCTTAAAACAGGTCCTGAATTTTTTGCGAGGAACTGGTCTGAACTCTGAACCATCTCATGACCTCTCCTGCTCCTTTTCTCACAACTTGACGCCGTCCAACTGCAAGAAGCCCTGCACAAGCACACAAGATCCTTTTGGGTGCTTGCCATAATGTGGCGGCAGCAGCAGCAGAAGTGCAGGAGTGAAAACCCTGATGAGCTTGCAATTTTGCAGCCAAGCACACATGGGAGGAGACTAGGAGAGCACTCACAAATGGATGGACAGTTGGGAATTGAATTTGATGATGCGTTGCTTGCCATCTTCATTCATTGCGGCTAGCTATACCTATACAAGATGTGCAGCCGGTCGGTGCGTTGCGTCCACATCCACACCCACAAACCGCCTCCATTCATTTTTTTGTGCGTCATGCTGGCAATGGCATTTGTCATTCTGTTTTAACTACTTTGCTGCGAGATTTTTGCAGTGAATTGTGACGGCCAGAACAAGATTCATACTGTTCTTGTGACAACATAAAACCAGAAAAAAAAGTATTAGTATTTCTGACATACCACACTTAGGTGGTTACATGTCCATGACTTATGAGTCATCACATCAAACATATGAAGATCAGTATAAACGTCCTTGCAAGGACAATGTCATGGAATCCAACAAGTTTTACATCAAAAGGAATTTAGTTACGTCTTTAAAGAAAAAAGGAATTTAATTATGATCAGCAAAGATCATAAAACAAATAGCCGCATCACCCCCAGAAAATGATACTAGCTAGTTCAATCACAGAAGAGAAGCACTCGCGAGAGCGTATCAATCAAATGATTCTAAAACATCCCAGCGGCGGCAGTGGCCGCGGCGGCGGCAATGGCGACGGCGGTGAGGTGAACGGCGGCGGCGATGGCGTGGTTGGTCGACGGCGGCGAGGCGAACGGCGAGGTCCCTGCAGATGGAGTTATTAATTAGGTGACAGGCACATGAAACAAACAGTACGGCACGTCAGTGTCGAGCAATTAATTGTCATCATAAACTGTATATGATGCCTTTGTACATGTAGCCGCTTAAATGTTTATTCCTGTATGATATCATCATAAACTGTATGAGAAAAACAACAACAATTTCCTTTTTTTTAAGGTCGGTTATATTTCTTACTATTTACAATGAACTTAACATAACAGCATATTTGAGTATGTGTTAAAGCAATGTGCTCACGGGTGTATATATGTCGTGTGCATGCGAATGTTTTTTTAATAATAAAATAAAACAAAGCATAGTCTCTAAGGATAGCTATGTTTTAATTCCGTACACTCAAAATACCACTTTGGTATAGAATTGACAATCTCACAAGGATAAAATATCAATAATTTTTTATTTATTGGTTGATTTCGTCTTTTGCATAATCAATTTCTTGTCTAAATGTTCAAAAATTTTAGAAGCTTAGCGTGTCTGGAAGCACGGAAAACGTCCTTAAAACAATTCATGCTTGGAGATAGAGGTCTCCTTGCCTATTACATTACATGCCTTCCATTTGTTGGAATGAACAATGATAAATAAAAAAAGTCAGGGGACTAAAAATCCTAAAACTTTGGAAATTTCATAATTTTGAACGCAGATTTGAACTTTGAACTGATTCTCGCCGAACTAGAACTATATTTCCCAAAATTTGA
Organism: Oryza coarctata; assembly: GCA_030770085.1. Classification (NCBI taxonomy): domain Eukaryota; kingdom Viridiplantae; phylum Streptophyta; class Magnoliopsida; order Poales; family Poaceae; genus Oryza; species Oryza coarctata. The sequence goes on from CM061471.1 coordinate 18,186,751, forward strand.
GAAAATTCGTAAATTTCTAGCCGAAGGCACGTCACGCCTTTACCAAAGCTCACCAGTAAATCCAAAATTTCGAAATATTCGTTCCGAAATTGTGAGCTTCCTAATTAAAGCCACAGCTGACAAACAGTCAATTAAAATTAAACTACACGGAAATTTCATATTTGTACCAGCCAACTACCAAAACACTCCACCAATACAATAATGGATCAAACTGATAACTTCAGTTTTCTTGAAGGACAACATAATTAGTGAGGGAGTACTTGCTTACCAGGGAATTGTGGGCCCTCACCGGAGGGCGAGGCGGCTGCCGGCGCCGGCGCTGGTGATGGGCCTAGTGGAACATTGTATCCAAAGGCTGCAAATTAATTAATTAATCTCCAAACTTAATCAGCCCATATAAGAATACTAATCAAAAGCAATTACTACTCACGTAGCTAGAAGTAGAAATGATTAATGGAGAGATTAAGAAAGTGATTAGTAAAAAGAGTGACGTGCCTGCGCAGGTGGAAACGGGAGGGGTGGAGACGCGGCAGATGGCGGGGAGGGCGAGGGCGCGGGAGTAGTCGACGGCGATGCCGTAGGAGTCGCCGGCGCCGGAGAGGAGCTCGCAGAGGCACACCGGGTTGGACTCCACCAGCCCGGCCAGCTCAGGGCAGCACGGCTTGTCCGGCCGCCGCGCCGTGCTCCCGTTCTGCACGTACGACAGGCAGTCCGACATGTTCAGCAGCGCGGTCAGGCAAGCCTGGTCCAGCTCCGGCCCTGGCGCCGCCGCCGGCGACGTCGACGGCGGCTGCGCCCGCGCGCCGGTCGGCGCCGTCGTCGTGGCAAGTACCGCTACTGCTACCACCGCCAGAGCGAGCGTCGTCGCCGCCCACCGCCGCGCCGCCATGGACGGTGTTGACAAGCTACCTCTGGGCTTTGATGGCTTGTGGTTTGTTGGGCGGTGGCAGAGAGGGAGGAAGAATCAAGATGATTTCGGAGGCGTCGTGTAACACTGGCCTGTCCTGCACGATACACGTATATATAGAGTTTTTTTTCAGGTTACACACCACCGCTTACACCTTGCCAGATATAGATACGAGCTCCAGAAACATACGTCATAAATAAATGTATATATCTTACGAAATTCATATTGAAATAGTCATACAGTGAGGTATAAATGGGTATACTTTTAATTTTTAAATAAACTAATAACAAAAATTAGATTTTACTTTAGAGTTTTCGATTAGTGTATAATTACATAGTCTGAAGATTATAGATCTCCTTTAAAATATACGAGCGACACTCAAAAGAAACAAACCCTAAATGTTAGGAAAAAAAAACAAGCAAACAAAATTATAAAGAATAATTTGTTTCATCGAAAATCACATCAACCGATTCTGCGTCTCTATTGAGAGAACACTAAAGAGTCGGATAACGTTTTTTCATCCTAGCTCTATAGACAAGTTTAGCGTCTAAGCTCTCACTAAAGCGTAATATTTAGTCCAAAACAAACATTAAGTCTTCACTAGAATATCATGTTCCTGTTTTTTATGGAGCTTGCTCTATCAAACCAGCATATAAAGAACTCTAAAATTCACTAACATATATCTTTTCTTGTGGATGTAAGGAAATCTTTTACAAACGTCTCGAGAGATTCATATGTTGAATTCTTGTAGTCAACACGTAGTCGTCTAGAAAATGTTATTCTAAGAGTAACAACCTTGAATATTTACTAACGTTGATCTATAAGTGCTCACCTCAATCTCTAAGATTTACTCTTTTATAAATCATCTAAAAAGCACACTTAGAGGGTTGATTAAACTTAAGATCTAATAGAGTGGATTAAGGAACCACTAGAAAGTTCTTAGGAGTGGTGTACAAATAAATGAGCAGCCGCTTTCTCAAGGAAAGATTAGTAGGGTTAAATACAAACATCTCTCGAAACTAGCCGTTACTTATAAAATTTAAAATTCTGGAGTATCCACTCAAAAAGTACAAATACTCTGGATAAGTCTTTCGATCTAGACATAGAGCTCAGTATGGAAACTTCGGTCAAATAGTCTAAAGACTTTGGACAACACTTAGCTTTAAGAGAGAGAAGGTTTAAAGTATCTGGTCTAAACTTTCAGAGACTCCGGATAGCCCTCTCTACCAAACAAAGAGCTTAGTCTAAACACTTCGAGCTAATTTCTCTATTTGATAGAGAAATTTATTCATAAGTTTTCATAAGGACTAAACACAAATATTCAAAATACTATGAGAGAAAAACTAAAACCCCAACATATATGTGGTGCGAGTGTTTACTCTTCTAGAATTAAAAGTTTAATTAAGCACTTGATTTTCGAACTGATTAAACTTGAGCCCCTCTTCGACTTATCATAAGGACTTGAGAAATAATAAATTTACATTTTTATCACTTTAAATTCTTTCTAATTTTCTAACATTCATGAGCTTCTTTTAATCAAAACAATCTCTCACAAGACGAATTGCTACGAGATTCTCAATCATAAAATATTAAATCTTTACTTTTTATCATCTATAACTTAAAACCCACTAGAGAGCCTAGATGCATTTTCACATATGTAAACACTACATATATCATGTGTAGGTGTAGCTTATAACTAATTAGGCAAAGGCATAGTAAATTGAAATATAAAATGATGGATGAATACACATGTTCTTTGTGCTAAATGACTAAATAACTGAATGATTTATTAAAATTATCAAGGGTATAAATGAATAAATTAAATATTATAAAGTTGATAATTAAATTTAAATAGTATTTTAAAAAATATAAAGTTTTTTTCAAAAATCATATTGTTTATGAGTTTGTTCCTGATTTATTTATTTGTCCGACAAGTATAAAAGAACATAAAGATGAATCGATAAAAACACATGTTTAACTCCTAAACGATAAAAGATTACAAAATATTTTTGCACACAGCCGAATTATGGGTCGTTGTAATGCTTACTCGGCTTTGGGATCACAGGCCACCAATAAAAATATATTTTAGAGATCACCTTATAACCTGCATGTAAAAATAGGCTATTGCTTTTTTTTCCTATGGTCTCTCTCTTTCTCACTCTTTTCTCTTCTCCCTTGCATTCTCTATTCACTCTCACCCTCTCCCTCTCTTCACTCTTCTCCCCCTCTCTCTCACCTAGGCTGAAGGTCGAGGTGGCGACATCGGTGGATAGGGCGCGCGGTGGTAGCCCCACTCCCTTCCCTCCCTCCTAGGTGTGGCTCCATAGGGGTAACAATAGAGGATGAAGGCTGCACAATGCAAATTGAGGCCTCTCTACCTCGATCGGAGATGGAGGGCACCGAATCTAGTGCGAGCATACAACCCCTTCCCACCTTGCGTGGATCAGAGGATGTAGGGCTCAGTGGGACGTCATGAAGGAACTTGACGGTGCTCGATCGCGATAACCATGGTGGGGAGCTCAATGGCATAGACAATAGATCAAGGCAACGTGGCCCAACGAACTCTAAGGCTGGCACAGATCGAGGAGGCGCTAGCGATGAGTTTCGAAGCCAGCGCAAGTTGATGCAACATAGCTCAGTGAGCTCCAAAGCCGCGTAGATCCAAGTGGGAAGTTGTTGTCTTCCTAGTCAGCAGTGGAGAGACTCTTCAGGTATGTCCCCCAGATACCCTCTCCTCCCTTTCCTAGATCTAGCTAGAGGGGAAGAGGCTAGAGGCGACAACATGCAGCTTGGTAGGAGCAGTGGCGGCAATAGCAATGACTCATCTATTCACTCTCCTAGATCTAGTCCTATGAGAAAAGGCTGGCAGCGGCGATGGCATGTGGCTCGACACATGGGTGCAATGATGGCTTAAATGATGGTGGCAGAGGCCCTCGTCCCCTCCCATCCCTCTCCCAGATCTAGCCAGAGGGGAGGAGGCTAGCGATAGCGACATACAATTCGACAGGTGGGGTGGCAACGGTGGCTCAAGCGTGTCCAAGCGAGCTCATTGATAGGGTGGTTCTCTATTGTCTCAATAAAGACGGCCGTGGCAAACGGTGGATTAGGGTATCAATGATAGCTTTATTGATATCTAGGCGATGACAGACAACAACTTTGATGATTTTTTTTTCTTTTTTTTGAAAAAAAAAACTATTTTCTCTAAACCCTATTTTTACATACGGCTAATAGTATTAGCCACGTGTAAAAATCGATTTTCATATATGATCATTAGAAAATAGTTTTTTAGTATGAAAATCAATTTTTACACGTGGCTAATACTATTAGCCGTATGTAAAAATACATTTTAACAGGTGAGTTAGGAACCGCTTAAAAAATACATATTTTCATTGTGGTTGAATAGCAGCCGACTTATTTTTTTCTCTAGCCGCCTACCAAAACCTTTTTAGCAGTGACATGCAGACCCATAGATAGCTTGGCTGATGTATTGCGCCATGAGCCCATGACACCTCGCTCATATGTACATATATATCCATGAGTCATGACGTATGGTGCAAGAGCATTTTATTATATAATCAATCTACATTAACCATAGAACGCGATTCGAGGATGGTATATGCGTGCATGCCGCATGAAGGATTGGAGTTGTGCCTATCTAGCTAGCTCACATTAATGTACCTTGTTCCTGTAGGACAAGGGTGCGTACATGTGAAGCCAGAAAGTGCCCTTGGCTATCCTTCCGTGACCTAACGGTAGGTGGGACGTGCCAAATGCACAGTCGACATGCATGGCTCGCGCAGCAGAGCATCTCCCGGCAGGGGCACGCCGTTGTATCTTCAGCTCAATTCATCATTGTCCATCAGATCGAATTTCAGACCGATCGAGTTCACACGCATCGACCCGACACCCGACCCTCACGTGCATGATCGAAGATGACAACGGTGAGCTGTTTGTTCTTCGGTTCACATGCATGATCGATCGATAGATCATGAGGTGCCCGTCTTTTGCATTGATTGGTTCAAACACAGCACCGGGCAACGTTAGTACGAAGCTGCCTTAATAAGAGAATCAGAGTAAATAGTACTCCCTTCGTATCAAGAAACACAAATTAGAAAATAAATGACCTATATAACCTTAGTTAAAAAGGCCGGGGCTAAAAGTAGGATGCTAGTTAGAAATAAAATAAAAAGTAATTGATAAAATATAAAGTACTCTATAGGTCTATATATTTTAGGACAAAATTTAAATAATAAAAATACACTCGGAGGAAGCAATTTTTATTATTAAACTATCTATATTATTTCTTTTTAATATAGTTCGAGCATATGTCTTACTGTCCCGAAGCAAATAATAACGGTGCGAAGTGCTAAAACATATATTTCGTAAGGTTGGTCCGTCACGTCAGATGCTACACCCCGTTGGGGCACTGCTGTGGTAGCTGGAATTCCTGCATTCATGGTACAGGCATGATCATTGGCGCCTTCTGTGCTGTCCTGTTGCTGGAGTGGTACAAGTGTTGCTGTGGCTATCCTGCATGCAGCTGTCACGGTTTCATTTTTCGGGTGTTTCTGTGTTGGTTAACCCAGTACACAAGGCAACGTACTAGTACATGTTATTTTGGCTTGGTTACAGTAGATGGGTTTGCGCGGCGGCACGCCGCGCGACCACTGTTCTAGCATAAAGGTTCTTAGTTTTTTTTTTTTTTTTGACAGCAAGCTTCCCTCTTCAACTGAAGCTACAATATTGTGCATATTCAGTCTATCCGGTCTATGATAGTTCCCTGTTAAGATGAAGTAATCATGAGTCTGGAGTTTGAACTGGTTAACATAACCAATCATTGATAACCGGTGTATTTAGGATTTTTCTTATACCTGATCTATCACAAGAACTGAAAGGTCCTTCATGATCTGTGCAAGCTCATTGACTGTTCAACAACCTTCAAATAGAATGCAGATAATACGAAATAAAGTTGTGACCATGATTGATCTTTTCTTACCCAAGTAAAAGAACATATACATAGCCTCCCTCCCTCCCTCTCTCTCTCTCTCTCTCGCTCTCTAAAGTTTTGACATCTGAACCTCCCTAAAACCCTGAAAATAAAATTATGGAATGAACTACATCATCGATTAATTACTTAATTTAAATGTCATGCTGGACCTTTAATCCTCTACTTGATACTAGCAAATCTATTCCCATACATCTGATTCCAAATCCAAAAATAAAACATACACAAACATCAAATATTCTCCAGATTACTAAAAGGGGATATATATACATAATGAAGCATATAATAACTTGTTAATGTTTGCTTTGAGCACCACACTTTAGACCCTTTTATCCACTAAACCGGTTTAAAAGTAGCTACTTGGCTACCATCTAAGTATGTTCACCAATAAGAACAATGAGCCGATGAACATCCACAGAAGGGCAAGTTCACAGGTAAATCAAAACACACCTAGCCATGAAACCTGACACCTGAGCTAACAAATTGTTCTCGACGTACGGCACATGGACACCATCTTCCCGAACATTTGATCTGAATTGATTTGTTTTTAACAGAGAAAGAACAAAGTGAGCTAGAACGATTTCATAGTGTTTAGCTACAATACTCTAATTCTCAACCACCAACTGTACCTAGTAGGAAGCTCAGGCTCATCAACATCATGGGCCCAGCCCTGATGATACCCCAGCCCTCCACATGCTAAGATAAATCATCTCAAATCACTTCTTCAAAGACAAGAAAATAAATTTAGAATATGTTTGCATATAAACTAATCACTCATCAACAGTGTCGAAAATGGTCTCATCCCCATCTCCTGCTGCAATTGGAGGGGCACTTGGTGTCCCAGCAGCTTGAAATTTTTGCTCACCAAAATAATGTTCCTAAATAAGAAAACCATACATCTACATCTTATCTTCGCAAACACAACTGTACGGGCATTGGACAAAGCTCATTCTTCACCACGACCTCTAAGGCATTCCAGAAGACAAGGATTACATGCCAAGAGGAGCAACTATAGGCATTGGAATTGGACATTTGAAGAATGATTTTTTTCTTCGAACTCACTGGAGCTGGGCTGACACCACCAGAAGACTATGTTTCCCTCCATCCTAGCCGCATCCCGGTGTGGCCTGTCAGTACTCGGCACCACCCATGAGGTTGCCTCTTCATCACCCACTTGAGCATCAGAGGGAGACGAATAGCTGCTAAATTCAAGGAAATACTCTGCAAAAGAATAGGTATACATGCTTATCATGCTCCATCCCAGAGTCCCCGGCCTATGAACTTTCTGAAGATAAACATTGATAGTGCATTCTGTGAAGCTACTCGCATTGGCAGCTGGGGCTTTGATGCAGAAGACTCATGTGGAGATGTGTATGGAGCCGGAGCAGGAAATATTACAAATGCCTATGATCCTTTACAAATATTTGTCCCCATACAGTATGATCAAACAGGAAAAATCAAGCAGCTATAAAACTTTCTCTAAGCCTAAGCACTGTTAAATTTCTGCAAACAAAAGGCCACTTACCGCTCGCAGTCACAACATCAGGGGATTGGTCAGTGACTTCCTTCCGCATTTTGTTGCCAGATTTTTCAGGTCTAAAAACCTGATATAGGATCACCCAAATATCACCCTTACATTTGCAATGATCAGTTCAGATTTAACCCCCCAAAAAATGAGAAACATATTAGGGATTTGAGAAAAACAATACAAGGGATTGACAAAGGGGATTCATCTATGGGACTATGAATTTCTTACCACTTACTACAGTTGGTGGCACATGCCGACGTCGCTAACAACCGAGTAGACCAGGCGACAGTAGTTTATTTCCTTCATTTAATCAGGGAGAAGAACAACGCATCTGCCTGCCGTTGCTAGGTATTTGTCAGACCTATTTGTGTTGTAGTAAGGGAAAGGAGCCAGCGGCGGCAAGCCGGCAACGACGGAAAAGGGGGGCGGCGCCGGCCTCAGCTACCTGCAGATCCGGCCACGACGAGCCAGATGGGGGCGTTATCCAGCCACGGCTCGGTGTTGGCTCGGGAGGAGGAGAAGCTGCAGCCGGCACCGTTGCTCGGGATGAGGGGAACACGGGCTGAGGAATGGCGATGGGGTCGGTGGCCGCGGGACTCCAAGACCGGATCTGACGGCGCTGCCTCGCAGCCACCGTCGTCCGCCGCGCCCTCGAGCGGCTGCCGTGAGTCTCCGACCTGGATGCGCCCACGGCGAGGGGCCCAACTCGTCGAGGGCTCGATGCGGAGACGGCCCCTTCGTCTTCCTTGCACGCTCCACCTGCGGCCTGCCGCCATGCCTGCTCATCGCCGTGGCCTCCTGCTCCCTGCCGCCGGCCCTGCTCGCCTCCGCGACCTCCTATTCCCCACCGCCTAGCCTGTTCGTCGCCGCCTTGCCGGGTCGCATAGCCGGGGAAACCACGCAGCCTGCTCCCCGCCGCCTGGACAGGACACCCACGCCTCCTGCTCCCGGCCGGATCGCCGCCGCCGCCGCCTGGCCTAGGGTTCAGGGATGGGGATTGGGGAAGCAGCCGCCAGCGTGCTTGCTGGGGTAGAGGGGATTGCGGGTGGTGGAAGAGCGGCGGCGCGATAGGTGCGGTAGGGAGGGAGGGCGGCGGCGCCTGAGCCAGCGCGAGCGCGGATGGCCGGGGCGGCGCCCGTGCGAGAGCACGGCCCGGCCGAGAGAAGAGGGGGACGGGGAGAAGGGGGAGGGTTTGGGCGGGTGAGGGCGGGATATTTTGAGGAAACATTCCTTATTCTTTCCATGTTTACAGTACTACCTCTGGAAGCGGAATTTTGCCTTCTTTGCATTGTATTTATTTTAAAGAAGAGAGCTTTTTTCATAAAAAAACGCAATGGGTCGTCAGGTGGCGCGAGGACCTGTTCGAGATTCTATATATACACGAGGAGCTTTTGCAAACTAGCCCACCACGCGTCAATTTCTCCAAGGAGCCAAAGAAAAATCCAGAATACGAGAAAAGGGAAACGTTTTCAGCAGTAGATAGCTGATGATGTGGGAAAGAAAGCAACGGAATTCATGTTGTGGCTTGGTTGCACATCTCAGCTCAGCTCTCAGGTGTACAATGGTCAGTCGATCGCTTGCCTGTCAATTTCGTTTGCTCGGTTGAACATGACGGTGACAAACTTTGAAATGACAGCAAAAACGTCAACCAGGTATTCCCGTAGCAGCCTGGCCAGGCCTAACCCACAAGACTTCGCCTTCTTTGGACCAAAAGAATTTCATTGAAATCAAACCAAACTCCTATAAAAATTCTTACAGCCAACAGGCACTGATGGGTCTGCAATTTTCAGGCTGACGTTGCAGCGTGCTTACATCAATGAAAACAAACAGGACACAACTGAAACGGAATGGCTGGACACTACTGAAACGGAATGGCTGGAGACCAAAACGGAACAAAATCACAGGTCATGCCGTCCGAGCAGAAAGGGGGCAGCGTGCTTACATCAATGAAAACAAACAGGACACAACTGAAACGGAATGGCTGGACACTACTGAAACGGAATGGCTGGAGACCAAAACGGAACAAAATCACAGGTCATGCCGTCCGAGCAGAAAGGGGGCAGCGTGCTCGTCAGAAAGACGAATTGGATGCATGGCTGCACAGAACAGGATTACTTAACAATACGCTATGTCAAGACATGTCAATACTACATCTGTGGCGAGTACAGAGGTACAAATGTCAGGCACCGTAAGCCTTTGGAGAAAAATCAAACTGAAACACACGATTTTTAACACCCCACGAAAAACAATCTGATAGCTAGCTCCTTAGGTGGACCAAAAGAGCTTTATCTTCCCAAAACATCCATATCATTATCTGTTATGACTATATAGTTTGATACGTAAAAAGGCAGGGTTCACTCGGGATATCCGCCATGTCTTCCTTTCATTAAAGCCCGGCCAAGATGCTTCAAGCCTATTTTCAGGAAATAAAGGGCAGGTGGTTAGTTGCGTACAAACATTTTAGGTAAAATATGATCATGAATGGTTAAAACGCTACCGTGGATGTTCTACAGTTGATTGAATAATCAAGAGCTGCAAATATGCAATCATCATACCTTGTTGGCAATGTTGTTGGAAAGCCAGTCAAGCCCCTCGTACAGCCCCTCACCAGAGGTAGCACATGTGCTCTGGATGTACCTGATGAGAACATAAGACACAAATAATTCAGATTGCATAGAAATTTTAACTTACAAAAACTAATATTGGATATTGTCAACAAACACAGTTGGATAATGCATATTGAATGTTTTTACTTGGTTCACAGTTTGATAATGCATGAATGCTTTTACTTGGTTTAGGACCAAGATTTAGTGCTTACGTAGAATACAGGAGCACCATTATGCAAGCAGCACATAGTACGCTAAAAGACACAAAACTGTTCAGCATTCTATCCGTTTCAATACTAATATAGAGCTACTTACCGCATATAAATATGCTATTGCTGATCAATCTCATATAAATAGGCAGGTCACAAAGATTTAGTGCTTACGTAGAATACAGGAGCACCATTACGCAAGCAGCACATAGTACGCTAAAAGACACAAAACTGTTCAGCATTCTATCCGTTTCAATACTAATATAGAGCTACTTACCGCATATAAATATGCTATTGCTGATCAATCTCATATAAATAGGCAGGTCACAAACTTTAAGTGGAATGGAAATAATACCAGTGCCGCTGGCGCAAGGAGTGCAGGCCAAGCTTGTCGGTGATCTCAGCAGCGTTCATGGCATTAGGAAGATCTTGTTTGTTTGCAAACACCAGCAGCACAGCATCACGTAGCTCATCCTGTAGCCAACAACATGGCAATCAATCAACACGTCACTCGGGAAAAACATTAAAACTATAGCTTCTTGAACATCACATGATAAGCATGATAGTAACAACAATCAAACTGGTATACCATGGCATGTAAATTCTTTCATCAACATTGGGTTCTTTAGAAATTTCAAATAGCTATGGAACTGCATCTTATGCTGTAATATTACCAGTGGCAGATCTTCCTACTGGCTAGAAAAAAAAAGAGAGGAAATCATGGGCAAATCTTACAAACCACATACATTTATGAATTATGATTCTCAACAACAGAATCTGGTAAACCACATGCAATTTATGAATTATGTTTCTCAACAAGAGTCTACAATCATACAGGTAGACTTCTTTGAACTCCGATATTGATAATACCTCATTCAGCATACGGTGGAGCTCATCTCTGGCCTCAACAACACGCTCTCTGTCATTGCTGTCCACAACAAAAATGAGGCCCTGGGTGTTCTGGAAATAGTGCCTCCACAGGGGCCTGATCTGTATTAACAAAACACACAAAAAGTGTCAGATCACAAGCACATGCCAAGGCAAAATAGATGAGACAATGAAGCTATGAACAATTCAAATAATAGATTAATATGTTTGTAATAGGAGGTTAACCAAATATATATCCTTATTTTTTCATAAAATTCAACAAAACAGATCCATCAGAGCAGTTTGCATGCATGGTTTCTGATTATGCAAGCATATTAATAACAGGTAATTGACAGTGCCAAACTATATAATATTAACAGCTGACCATAGGTAAATTTCCTTACCTTGTCCTGGCCACCAACATCCCAAACGGTGAAGCTAATGTTCTTGTACTCAACAGTTTCAACATTAAAACCTGCAGTTCATGACAGCCAGTTTCAATCAATGTAAATGCTATCAGATTGTTTTTCATAGTTTTGACTTCCTAAAACCATATAATCCTACCATACTACTACATTGGCTGAACTTTGAAAGAGAGTTTTCAGGTTAAACCCACTGAGATGAAACACATTGAGGGTGTCATCTCACTAGTTTATTTATGACCTGTCTGGCTTAACGAGGTATCTTATTCTTATGGAAGTCCACCTAGCATATAAACATTTTACATGAATGGCATGTCAACACACAAGGGGTTCATATGGGCCAAGTAATCAATTTGAGATCAGCTAGAAGCCTAGAACTGATACATGGCCAAACAGTCCTTATCATTAAGCCAGCCCAAAAAATTCTTGTCTTTATTGTGACCTTTGATCTATTGTTGAACAACTCAAGCTGGCATGTTAATTACGCCCATACAGGAGAAATGGAGACAGTGCATCTACCATAACCACTAAGCTGAATTACTACACACACTGTAACAATACATGCATAGGATGAGGATTGGAATTTGGAACTGTACCGATGGTGGGGATAGTGGTGACGATCTCGCCGAGCTTGAGCTTGTAGAGGATGGTGGTTTTACCGGCCGCATCGAGACCGACCATGAGGATCCTCATCTCCTTCTTGGCGAAGAGGCGGCTGAACAGCTTCGTGAACGTGAGCCCCATCTCCGCTCCTGCTCTGAAACGAAACGACGACGAAAGCGTCAGCCCAGTAGATCCACAGTATGTCCCTAGAAAAACCAGCGGAATCGAAGCAACCGCAGCTAGATCCGCGAGATATGACGACCGTAGCCCATAGATCTGCGAGGAAGGCACGCAGAAAGCGCGGCATCGGATAGGAAGAGATTCCGCGCCCCACCAGATTCCCCCAACACCAGCGTGGGAACGAAGCTAGATCAAGCGGAGTCGATCAAACCGGGTCAGACTCCCCCGAATCAAATCAAATCCCCCAAACCTATCGAATCTACCTAGAAAACCTAACCAATCGATCTCCTCAGATCACTCAACCAGTACAAATCCCGCCCAAAATCGCAGCGAAAAAAAAAACACGCCCAAGCACATCCCCGAATCGACCGATCAAGCCATCGGCCGAACCGATCGGATCGGATGCAGAATTCCCATCAAAACCATCGAGATCGACCGCAACCAGCGGAGAATTCGCGTGCGAGAACAGCGGTTACCGAGATCGGCGACGCCGGCGGCGATCTCTCCTCTTCTCTCCCCTGCTCTCCCCGCGGCGTCCGGTTCTCTCCTCCTCGGCGGGGCGCGGCGCTGATGGATCGCAGGTGGAGAGGAGAAATGGCGGAAGGAGAGAGAGGGTCGTTGAAATCGCGCAAGGGAGGATGATAAATAGGAGCCAGGAGGGGGAGGGGTTGGGTCACCGGCAGGTGGGCCCACGTGGTTTGTGGTGAGGGCGTGGAGGGAAGGTTGGGGCCCTGCTGGTAGGTGGGCCCCGGAAATGTGCGGCACGCGTCGGTGGTCATTAGGAATTTGCGAATATATCCTCCCGGGGTGTGTCTGAAATAATTACTATAAAATTAGGGCTTGTTTTGAATTATTTATCAGTGTGTCTGAATAACATGTCATGAATTTTTAAATTTAAGAGTTTATGGGTAGTTCACAGCTAAACATTAACCTATAATTTGCCTTCCAAAAAAGCTGCATTAACCTATTACATATACTATTAAAAGCCATGTACGTAAAACGAAGGTGACAGATTCACCACTATTCTATCTCCATTGGCTTCTTTAGTACAGAAAATTCTTTGTAAAAAACTAGTACATATACAAAATACTAATCATGGTTGTGTTTAAGACCAACCGAAACAAAGTGATATCATAAAGAAAAAAAAAGATAAAATCATATAACTGTTAAGCAATGAATATCCTAGGGATTGTGAGATACTTAGAGACAAAAACACGGTATGGTCATTAAAAAATAATAAATAACACTGAAGGATATATGCCACGCTTGTAAGCTATAATGATTGGGCTAACCGTCATCAACCATTTAGTCCCAAATAAAATTTAGGGCAGCTTAAAAATAAAACCTACTAAAATCACGCATCACAATTTAAGAAAAAATAAATATTTTCATACACTCCTATCCAAGACCAAAATTTGAAAATATTCTAAAAATTCAAATCTCGTTTTATTACTACTCTCATATCAATTTTCCGTCTCTCCTCACGCTATTGCCGTGTCTTAAAATTCTAGTATGCACGGATTCTCTAAAGATATTCATTGAATATATACAAACCATCTCAATGTTAAATAAGTTTTTCTTCAATTAATGCTACCACTAGCCTATCACGTATATTATCATTCTAAATTCAATCATATGTTCATAAATTTAACGTAATATATACATCTCCATTATATAACTTTTTATAGACTAATATTTTACACCCATATAATATTACAAATCTAATTGACATTCTACGAAACTTATAGTTTTTAGGATGCTTTCTTATCAGAGAACGTTCGATGTTTTTTTTTATTTTATCCACCTACTTTAATTGACTAACATCTTTATTAATATGTCTATATCTTTATAACATCAATCCTAAATAACAAAAGATATCTTTTTTTACACTACTTACTCTTCAAACTAACATTTTCATATTTCATGTATAGTAGCATCGAAGTCACATATCATATATTTAGTTTTAATACTATTGAGTCTAGACCTTTTGACTCTAGAGTATGTCACCATAAATCCAGCTTCATATTTACTCCCACTCGACTTTTATTGGCTAGTATTACGTCAGTAAAAAATATATACTTAAGAGATATTCTTTTGTATGTCAGTTGTGACTTTATTTATTTATTTTATAACAAAAAGACAAAAGCTCAAAGCCGATCCTTGACGCAATCCTATTTTAATCAAAATTATCTATGTCATTATCATTTATTTGAAAACTAGTCACAACATATTCTCTTAATGAGTGCAACAAATTTTATTAGAACTTTATACTTGTTCAAAGTTCATCACATAACATTAGTTGATTTTTATCATAAGTCTTCTTTAAATCAATAAAAACTACCTGTTATTTTTTTATTTTTCTATACCACTTTATAACTTCTTATTAAAAAAATACTTTTTATCCCCCATTAATGATATCTATGAGATAATCATGGTTATCAGAATTAACGAACCTGTGTTGCATCAAGAAGCTGCTTGAACCAATCAAGTTCATTGTAAAATTAAACTAAGACTTATTTTCCAATAAAATCTATTTGAATTTCACCAACTTTCATCTGTAACCAAGAAAACATCAACAAAAATACTCTTGGGTGATAATCAGTAACGATCGCATTTGAAAACCCTACTCTACTTTTATGCCAACTGAAACCGCCTACCCTCACCAAGCTTTATATATCGCTGACACTATGATTTATTGGTTGTGTTGTGGTGGTAATAATGAGTCCACAATGATTTTAACTATCTATACCCGTGACTTACACTGATACTTTAGAACTCTTTTACTGAGAAGCATGGATATACATGAATATGATAGCTGAGATCGCATAGACACTTCAAATCGAATTGCTAGCTCAATTTGATGGCGCGACTAAACGTGAGAGCTGTTTTATAGCATTTTAATGTAGCTAGCAAGATTCTAATTATCATACCCTGTGCATCACAGCAGGACTTTAGAACTCCTTTACTAAGAAACATTGGGATGACAATTGAGCTCGCATAGACGTTTCGATCCAATGGCTAGCATACAAATTGATGACGTGGCTGAACGTAAGAGCTCTTTTATAGAATTCAATGTAGCTCATGATTTGTAACTATATTTCTAGAGGATTGTATAGTTTTGTTGAGTTCAATTGTATTTGACTTCGACTCTATACACTATAGACCAACTTATTAGTGTTTAGTGTATCGCTTATATTCCTAATTAAAAAAATAAAAGATTAGTATGTTCTTGTATTAAAATGCATTTTCGTCTCTCTATCAATAAACAACTTCCATAGCTCTCAAGAAAAAAATTCTACCTTTTCATGTATAAAAAATGGTACTATATCAGCATGCTCTATTTGTAATGAAGAATATATATAGTCTGCTAAAACTATGGTAGTTTTACTACTCCTTTTCTTCCATATAATTATAACGCGTTTTGGGTTTGTTCTAATAGAAATTTATTTTAAGTTTGAACAACATCTACGTTTTTACTAAATCCACCATTCAATATATTTTTTACATTTATTTTGTATTAAAAATACTGTTATATTTTTCTATAAAATTACACAAACTTAAAAAAATTGATTTAAACAAGCCCAATATAACTTATAATGACTTATAAGATGAAACAGATGAGTAGCTAGCAATACATTTACACAGATAAGATTGTGGACCAAGCCCTAAGTTAGCACATAACATTTTTATATATAGTAGTATTAAATGAATTTCAATTATCGACCTACCATAAAAAAAACAAACTTACTAGTTACTCCCTCTGATTTTACTCATTTTAGACTTGTGCACACTAATGAGGAAACACAATACAAATGACCTAGTTGCCTTCATTTATGTTGCATCAAATAAAAACGAACAATTTTATTTATGAGAGCTATAGCATTTATTTAGTTTTTTATATCTATATTTATTTTTTTGATGTATAACATTTATTTAGTAAAGGATTAGAAAAAATAGTTGCAAAATTGTATAGAAGTTCTAGGGACATTTAACTATTTGGCATTTCTTCAAATACCATTATCTGATGAGAGAAACTTTCTTAACAATTTACAAGTCAGCCCCTTCCCTCCCTTCACCTCTCTTTCTTTGCTGGCCAGGTAGATCGAGAAGGTCAGCACCACGCCTCTCACAATGATAACCTACATGATGACGACAACGTTGAGAATGCTTGAATTCGTCCCATCAACCTAAGGGGTTCATTGTCCCAAGATCGTGGCAGCATTGTGTGGTTCGTGACACATTTATTAAGGCTCGGTAGAATCTAGGTGGAGAACTGATTGTGTGACCAGTCCATCATCCCTCGATCCCTAGACAAGTTATCGATGCCCTCCAAGATGGCACCGAAGAAGCGATTTTGGTAGAAATATAGCCACTCTAACGCCAGTCGAATCGTTCTGGCAGCGGGGATGAGGTTGTTCCAATCAAGTGTGGAGGTAGGATACTTGAGGATCACGGAGGAATGGGTGCTATTGAGGGAGTTGGAGGAGAGGTCAGATATTTGGAGGAAGGGAAGGTCCTCAAACTCTGAGGGGATCGTCCTATACATCATGAGGCTCTATAGCCTGGCTATGTGAAGAACTCCTGAAAGAGCGAGTTGCTTTAGAGCTTGAGATGGTGGAGTGAGCTCGAAAGCGGTAATGCTAGGAGGGTTCCCACTAGCCTCTTCCTTAGGAGGGATAGCACCACGATCCGCTGGTCACCACTATAAAAGATGACATTATAGGTGCATGGGTGGTAGAGGACATGTCCCAATTAGTGAGCACATCCTTGAGGGTTATATAGCACAACCGCCTTGAAGGTCATTAGCACTTACCTGTCCATTGCTAGCCCGCTCGCTACGGCTAGGAGCATGAGCAGGAGGAGCACTATGGATCATCTTCACCTCGTCTCATTGATATTGTGTGGGTCATGATAATCTTAGAGTGGTGAGCTCCTTAGGTTGACACAGACGGCTTCGTTGATGCTGTTGTCATCATCGTATGGGTTGTCATGGTAGGAGGCATAGTGCTGACGCTCTCGATCTACTTGGCCAATGGAGAGATAGTTGATGGTAGGGAGAGGGTTGACTTATAGGGCTAACAAAGGTAAAATAGACATTTTACATACCTTATTGGTGTGCCGTACCAACAAATGTGATGAATTGTTAAGTTTCTTTTTCAATGATAATGGTGTAATAACCACATTAAGAATGTTATTTTAAGAAGAGTAGCGAATAGTTAAATTTTTTGAAATTATAAGAAGATTACATTTATAATAAGAGACTATTCAGAGAGTATTTCAAAAGTGTATTGACGTTCTAAAACGATCTGAAATTAGCAAATAGTTAAGGAGGCTAAAACGACCTACATGCAATCAGCTTCAACTAAAATCTTGATGATTTGAACAGTATCGAGAGTTTTTTAATTTCAAACAAAATAAGCTAAAGAAAATGGCCAATGACCAACTGCCCATGTCCCCCTCCTATTTTGCTCCCTTTCACGCATCTCGACTAGATCACTTTCCCCTCTCTTTCTCTCTCCGCGATCTGCACTCCGGTAGGTCTTCCCCCTTCCTCGCGCGACCGCGGCCACCGGCGAGAACCCCCTGTAGCCACGGCGGCGGCGCGGACCTCCTCCTCCTCCCCTGCCTTTCCCCCTCTGCGGCCTGGCCTCTTCCCGCGGCCCGCCGGCCGGCGAGCAGGTCACCGCCGGCCTCCGTCTCGGGTCAAATAGAATCGAATCGAAGGTATTCCTCATTCTTCTCTCGCAGCTCTCCTCCGCGCCGCTTGGATTGGTGACCCGGGGCCGCGTAGATTGGAAATCTATCCGGGGGTTGGGTTAGATTTATTCCTTTTCCAATTAGCCCCCATCCAGTTTTTCTTCTGGATTTCTCTGATGCGTTAGTACTGACAGAAGCATGTGCTTGCAGAGAAAAAAATGGGGTTCAGCTGAACCCTAATGTCCCCAGGTTAGGTCAGCCCCCTGGATATTGCTGCTGCTGAGGTTACTGGAGGGGTGGGATCCTCGGGGGTGATTTGGTTCTTGAGAGCGCCGATTCATGATTCAGGCAATGACTTCGCATGCTGGAGGTAGTGGCGGTGGCAGTGGCCGGGATGCTGGCTCGGCGCAGCGCGGGCCGATGCAGGGCTTGGCGAGGCAAGGGTCACTGTATGGACTTACCCTTAGCGAGGTGCAGAGCCAGTTGGGGGAGCCATTGCATAGTATGAACCTTGATGAGCTGCTTAAAAGTGTGTTTCCGGATGGCATGGACCCTGACGGTGGCAGTGTTGCGGGCCAGTCTCAGCCAGCCCTGGGCCTGCAGCGCCAGGGGAGCATCATAATGCCTCCGGAGCTGAGCAAGAAGACAGTTGATGAAGTGTGGAAGGGCATCCAGGATGTGCCGAAGAGGGGTGTTGAGGAGGGTGGTCGGCGGAGGCGGGAGAGGCAACCGACCCTGGGGGAGATGACGCTTGAGGATTTCCTGGTCAAAGCTGGGGTTGTCACAGATCTGAATGATTTGCCAGGAAACATGGATGTGGTAGGGGGCGCTGCTGCTGCAGCTGGTACATCTGATTTGAACGCTGGAGCACAGTGGCTACAGCAGTATCAGCAGCAGGCTTTGGAGCTTCAGCATCCAAGCATGGCTGCTCCTTACGTGGCAAGTCACTTGGCACCTCAGCCATTGGCTTTTGGTACAGGTGCTGTTTTGGATCCAATTTACTCCGATGGCCAGATCACTTCGCCAATGCTTGGGGCACTTTCTGATCCTCAGACACCTGGCCGCAAACGTGGTACCTCAGGGGAGATTGCAGATAAGCTAGTAGAAAGAAGGCAGAAGAGGATGATAAAAAACAGGGAATCAGCTGCCAGGTCAAGAGCGAGGAAGCAGGTACTGATCCATTATCATTCCTACTTTGAATTTTCTATCTATTGTATGCTCTTGATTTTCTTATTATGATCTCCTGCTTTCAAACATAAAGGCCTCATGATTTTTTTTATCTCTGGATGTATTAAGTTGGTATTTCTCGCACATTATTTTTTTTCTAATCTATAAGGTGCGTTCGGATTGGCAGGTTTGGGATCTGCTCATCCCTACACGCAAAACGGGGTGGCTCATTAGCATATAATTAAAGTATTAGCTATAAAAATTTAAAAATAGATTAACATGATTTTTTAAAGCAACTTTCCTATAGAATTTTTTTGTGCAAAAAACACACTGTTTAGCAGTTTGGAAAACGTGTTCACGGAAAACGAGAGAGTAGAAGATCCCAACCTCTAGAGCTGAACACAGCCTAAGGACATATGTTATATCTTAACAAAGCTTTAAGAATATATCATTTGCAATAGCATTGAAATGCCATTTTCCTTTCTTCCATGGACCATATCTATTGATTTCATAGTCGTGTGCATTCTTACTGGCAGGCTTACACTAACGAGCTTGAAAACAAAGTATCTCGTCTGGAAGAGGAGAATGAGAGGCTAAAGAAGCAGAAGGTACTTTCTCTACTGTTATCATTAGACTGTTTCTTTTTTGCCCCTTCCTTTAGACAAAGTGCATTCATCTAAAGAACTACTATCTGTGTTACTATGTTGATATTGAGCCATATGCCTTTGGAACACTGTTGTTTCACAATCGACAGTTCCTGTTTTATTTTACCTAGTTATTCATTCCCTCGCTATCTACTTGCCACAGTTGTTACACCAAGTCCAAAGTGATAATAGGTAAGTGCCATATACTTTTGTATTCATGTTAGTAACTTCCATTTGATCTGTTTACTTAAGGATTATGCTGTGTTCTTTTAATGGCACATGTACCAATGTAGTTACTACTATATTTGAACTATGAAACAATCAATGAGGCATTGTGTTATCATGAATAAAAAACCAATTATTGGATAGATATGCAAGTGCCTTTTGACTTTTTAAGGAGACTTATATGAAGTTCTTGAGAATTTT
Source organism: Oryza coarctata (assembly GCA_030770085.1). Lineage (NCBI taxonomy): Eukaryota > Viridiplantae > Streptophyta > Magnoliopsida > Poales > Poaceae > Oryza > Oryza coarctata. The sequence goes on from CM061471.1 coordinate 18,207,012, forward strand.
AATCAACTTATCATGCTACATTATATGTATCAGCATTAGATATGTTGTCATCACCAATTTTGCGCATCATTTCAATCTTTTAAAGTGTAAATTCTATATGTTGCAATGTTGCATACATTAAATCACTGAACACATAGGTGGGCCTCCTTATTTTGGTTGCCATTTATTTATCAATCATGGTAATGATTTCTCAACCAAACTTGCCTTTTTCTAACAAGTTGTTTGCATATGAGACTACTACATATATCTGTAGAGCTTTATGGGTTATCCATGTGCTGCAATTCCATAGTAATTCACTAAGATTCTCAATTCCCATGCCCTTAACTTTGGGCCTTTTCCCCTTGAACACAGACTTGATGCTGAACAAAGTCACAATCATCTCTCTGTACTATTAGCATAATAGAATTGATGGTCTGTTGATATTTGACAAACGGTTTTATGGCATTCCATTATAGTATTTCCGACAGTTTAGAAACGAAGTGAATCATGCTGCTTTTGTTCTTGATATTGGGTAAGCAAGACCAGCAATGCCATTTAGCCATTATAGCATCTTGTTACAGTTCATTCATGTTGAGATTCTGTCCCCTGTTTTCAGGAGTTGGATGAGATACTGAACACTGCGCCTCCCCCAGAACCCAAGTATCAACTCAGGAGAACAAGCTCGGCCACCTTCTGATGGTGACAATGTTCATAGTAAATTTTGTAGATTATATGGGGTCTGCCCTATGTATTTTGCGTCCTTTGGCGGTAGGAACAGTCAATAGCTTGAGGTTTCATCTTTCTCCCCCCAGCCCTGTGGTGGTTCAGAGCTTGTACACACCAGCACCAGCAGAGCCCTAGCATGTCGCCCCAGCTGATGATCTCTTTAATTGGAGGCTTTGTGGCCTGTCAGTATGTAAATCCTCCCTGGCACATGTGGCTGTTAAGTTCTCAGAGCTTCCTGGTTATACATGATTGGGCCTTTGCCTGTTTCTTGTGGTTGGTTGATACTTAGTGCTCCACTTGATTGTGATCAGTGTACTGTGGAGACTTTTGTTATGGCCTGACGAACAGCGGTGCCACTGTTTCGGCTAAGATAACGACGGGTGAGAAGTTGACGGATCACCCATGCAATACATCTCATTTCTCCTAGGGCCTGTTTAGGCTAGCTGGTGAGAATGGAGTTTCTGGGTTTTAGTTTACTTTCTGAATTCTGTATTCTAGATGAAAAGTTGACCGTTTGGGGAGTTGGAGATTCTGGTTGTCATTGCAGCTTCTCGGAATCTGGATGAAAAATTAGACTGTTTGAGGGGCTGAAAATTCTAGTTGTCATCGTAGCTTCTTAGAATCTAGATGAAAAGTTGGACCGTTTGGGAGAGTGGGAGATTTTAAATGTAGCTGTAGCTGTCATAAGTTTCTCCAAACTGGCCCTCGCGTGGTAGGCTGGTAGCCCTAGGTTCACAAATTCGTTTGAATTCCGTCGTTCGAAACTTGGAGGTCCTCCAAACCGTGAGGCTCCTGTCGAATTTTGAATGAATTTCATGAGATTATTTCGTCTCGATGGGGGTCGCATTTCATCATTTCAAGGTGCTTTCCTGCATGTCCAATCATTAGGACAGTTTGGCCGGAATCATGCATTCATGCGTCACGAGTAACTAGACTACGAGTGCTAGTACGAGGAAGGAGAGCCGAAAGCAGCATCGCATGTGGCAAGCGCATGCAAGCTGGCTTGTCAAATGGAACTCGCAGCCTCGCACCACATGCCATCATCACGCCCATCACTGACTGCGATGCATGCCCTCCTAATCACCAAGCAATCACCAGTTCACCACTCACATCATCACATGGAAGCTGTGTGAGCTAAGCTCATATAATTTGAACACTTCACTGCAACACCTCCATACTGTCCAGCGGGGAGCAGCACACCAAGCAGTCACCAAGCCATGAGATCTGCCACCATCTGTGTCTTCTGCACTCTGATGCTCCTGCATTGCTTTGCCAGGATCAGTGCAGTGGATCATGGTGATGCTGCAGCACCAGCATCAGGGGAAGGCCTGATCCGGCCAAGGAAGCTGCTGCAGAATGCGACGGCGAGGTCACAGCCGTTGCGCTCCGCCGCCGCCGCGACCGCCGCCGTGGAGGTCGAGGTCAGTGCGAGCCTGAGGAAGCAGACGCCGAGCAAGTCGAATCCCAGGCAGAATTAGCAGATAGCTACAGTAGGAAACGGCAGTAGACTAGTTTTTGATGTGAAATGTTGGTTTCTTCCTTTTCCTTTTTGCAGCCGGAGTAATTCAACTTCACTGGTTGTAGTAGTTGCCTGCAAATTAGAGGATCTGAATAGGTGAGTTCCCTTCTTTTTATTTTGTTGTCTTGATTGTTTCTGCTTCCTTTGGGGACTTCTGAATTTTGATAGCTTCTAGCTTCTGAAGCCCATGGGATGAAGCTAAACCTGATGATTAGTTTGGGTTTGCTCATTATTCCTGCAGTTTGCCTTCAATGTAGATCCTGCCATTTTTCCATCTTGCCACTTTACCCATCTGATGGTTTAGATCCGGGTATTTTTAATCTTTCACACTGTTTCTCTTTTCTATTTAACTAGAAATAAACATTTTGATAGGTGTGACAGCCAGCAGCAAATTATCACATTTTGATAACGTATTCCTCAAAAATCAACTTTTGCCGTGTACAAAAACTAAAACCACGAAATTGTGGTGTCCTACAGCAAAATTTGCCTAAATGAAATCAAGAAAGATTTCAAGGTCCTGCACTCAGCAACTGCCTGTGTTCCTTGAGCACAAGGTTCTTAAAAACATCCGTTCATATATCTGATGGAAGAATCAGGCGAGAGGAACTCAGTGCAATCAACACAACAATCCCAGTTTCACATTTCACAATCAACTGTTTGCTGAAATTCTGAATTTGACCAGTCTGAATGGAGCAAAAGACAAGTCCTAACATCAACTGAATTAGAACGGAATGAAGGGCAACTACACTACCTAAAATGTTAACCAACAACACAGGTTGCTCCCCATCATGCTGCAAGACTCAAAACAAATTTTTGACTGGTCAACACCATGGCCTCCGCCCACCAATACGCCTGGCAAGTTGTATGTCCTTTTGCACTGCAGAAAAGGAGGGCATAAAGGGAATTAGAACGGATTCAATGATAGCAATTATTTCACGAGGAGGAGCATCCTTTTAAAATCATCAAGAAATGTTAAAAACGTTTATTTGTTAAACCACACAATGACAATGCTTCCATTGCCTCCTAAATGCTGATAAGCTTTAAAGGGAATAGCAAGCAGCATATTTCACATCTCAAAACTGACAAACCAACTAATTCTCCTTATGTTTAATCAACAAATAAAAAGAATCATCCTGTAATTAGAATGATGTTCCTATAAAAAAATTAGAATGCTTTTGAAGTGCAGGCTGTGGCATATTATATTTAGCACAATAATATAAAGGGAGAAAAAGAAAGAGAAAAGTTCATTCAGAATGACAACTTACTGATGGTAACACGCTTAGCATGGATGGCACAGAGATTTGACACTTCAAATAAATCCACTAAGTGGTATTCTGCTGCCTGCAGGAGAGGGAAAACCATGGGAAATTTGCAGGACAGCGAGTAAATAACATACTAATTTATTTATTTTTTGATAATATTAGTCAGCTCTTTGTTCCTTTTACTGCCTATGCAGAAACATACATTGCTGGAACAAGGAACTGAAATTAGTATATTCTGATAGCAATCTTGAACAGACGCACAATAAAATACAGAGGTTGCATACTTTTAGTATATAGGTGTTCTACTGAAAAAGTATAACAATTTAGCAATCTGACTCATAAACCAACATACAAAAATATTCATTTTCTAGATCACGGAAGATTTCCTCATTTCTCAGTTACACTCACGACCCTTCATTTGAGAGTCTAGAAGCAGAATGGAATTTAAACAGCGTAATTCAGTGTGACAGTATAATGATGGTTTTCAAACCTTGAATTAATGAGCAATGGGTTTCCCTAATTAGTTCTAAAAACAAGTTTCCCTAATTAAGCCATCAGTTGTAAACTTATAATAAACAGGTTTCACCACTGACCTCTTGCAATGCAAGGAGAGCTTCAAGAGTCCAGCGTGACACATCCTTTGAATAGAAATCAGTGATCTCCCTCACCTGCAAATTTTATCAGCACAAAAAGCTTCCATCACACAGTTTGCACTTCAAATATTCGATATAGAGAGAAGGCAGTGGTTCAGGGTGGTACCCACAAGACGAGAAAATGTCGCAAATGGGATAAGTAGTTCGGTCGATTTCTGGAATCTCCTGATCTCCCGCAGTGCTACTGTGCCTGGACGGAATCGGTGTGGTTTGCTCTGCCTCGTCTGCTGCCCACGCGTCCCTGTTTCACACACATGCTAAATTTAATCACAGGTGAACAAAAAGAGAGCAATTCCAAAGCCAAGACTTCCATATGGATGCCCACCATCTAGGTACAATGAGACTTCCATAAGAATTCCAAAGCCAAGACTTCTATTTGCACCATGACACTAAAGAAAACCTACCAAATCAGTTCCCACGTTGCAAAGACTAATAATGGAGGAGCATAAAGATGGTGGGAACATCATTTCTAAAAGGGAATACAAAATGTTTCTCACAGTCCTAAACGCAAAAAAACACACATTTCTTGGTTAGCAAAGCTTAATACCATGTTTTATGGTCATAATGTTTCACACAACCCCTTCATGGACCAAACTGGATTTGCTATTTTTTCAGAAGAAAAACAAGAAACTTTATGACTGATCAGCAATGGAGGTGGCAATCAGCAAAGAAAGTTAGGCTATAAATTTGGTGATGACGGGTGAACGTGAGGCTATCAATGAATATTTTTTGTAGAACATTCTCCAGAATTTATTCCGAAACAACCAACTATGGAGAAGTACAGGAAACGGTAGAACAGAGAAGAAAAAAAAGGACACAATGAGCCCCCCTCAGGTCCCGGGAATCTAAGAGAAGGAAAGGAAAGGAAAAGCTCCAACGAACTCATGAATAAGCCTAGAAGAAGCCTAAACACGGGAAAACCTCATAAACACCAAGAACCGCACCTCCAGCCGACGTTCCGGCCGCAGTCCCCGCGCTCCTCTGCATTTCATCAAACGGGTGGTGAGCAAGTCAGCCCGCCAAGAAACAAATAAAAACATCCCCAAAAAACCACCAAACGAAAGGCCCGCGCCCGCACGCACCGGGGTCACCGAGGTACCCGCGCCACCTGCAAGGGACAAGCAAGAAGCGGAGCAGAAGCTTTAGCATCCGGCGTCAGCGCCGCCAAGAAAAAAAAACGCAGAGGCATTTGCTCTGGACACAACGAAATGGGGGTCTAGGGCTTACCAGTGCGCTGCGCCGACGACGGCCGAGGGGAGCGCTCGAACTGGAGCTTCTTCTTGGGCTCCGCCCTCGACTTCCTCACCGTTGGGTGCTTCGTGCGAGCCATCGCTGCGGCGGCGGTGGCACCGTGGCGGTGGTTTCAAACTAAAGCAGCGAGGCAAAAGAGGATTCTTTGTACTTTGTGTGAGTACTTTTTTGCAGATAGGCCCTTCGATTTATTGCTATTTATGGCTCAGTTCCGCGTATTAGTTCACATTCCACAACGTGGTGTGGTCGACTGGCCGTCCAACGGTCGAATGATAGTGGAGATTTTTTTTCCAGAATAGTCATTTTTTCCATTATATATTTGACTGGAATAAACTAACACTATGCAAAATTTACAAAAAAAAATATATATCACAATCCAACGGTCGATTGATCGATTGATTTGGCCAGAGTTTTTTTTAAGCCATTTTCCCTTTATTTTACAGGAATAATAATTAAACTGCAATATGCAAAATTTATAAAAATATACTTATCACAAATTACAGTATTGCGAGGTTGTGGAACAGATCACAAAACAATGAATCAAACGTGAACACATGATGTGTTCTATTGGTTGACAGACCAGGTTGTGATGTAGAGACGAGCTAGGGCCAACTAGAGTTCATGTTTTTTTTTATGAAAACTGATAAAAAATTGTAAAATTTTGAGGTTTTGACGCAGGGCAGGAGTAGATTTCGAGTTGAATTTCAAATGGTTTTTACCGCACATTTCAAATGGTTTTTGAGAATTAAAATTTGAAACATTAATTTTGTCCACAAAATTATAAAAATTTGGTGAAAACTGTCATACCGCCAGGGGTCAGGATTTGGTCCTCAATCGGAAAGGTGAACCTGGGCCGACCCATGGGTAGTCCTTAGTCCACTGTATTTCGATTCAACGAACTAAAATTCACACGTGAGAGTGGGTCAAGGATTATCCACGGGTTGGTCCGCGCCATACAATGCCATGCAATTTTTACGATCAAGCAAATTTCATGCAGCCCATTCGGCAGCAGCTATACAATTTCACCCAGAATATAGTGAAATTCGCGCTCATAGATTTTTCGGATGAGGTGACAACACAACGCCTACAGTTTTTGTTGCCCTTACAGCAGCTGAGAGAGATGAAAAATTCAGACAAGAACGCCAGTAGTTTGCTGCAGAAGTACTAGCAGTACTAGTAGTATTTTTCCTGAAGAAATCGATCAATCTGACGATTAATCTGAGAAACTGCTGCTTCTACTGAGCTCCCGGCGGCCGCAGGGAAGAGAGGACGACGTCCTGAAGGGCGCTGTCCTTCTGCATGGCGGCCTTGAACTCGTCGAAGGTGACCTTGCCGTCGCTGTCGGCGTCCATCTGGTCGAACACCTCGTCCAGCTTCCCCGGCTCCGTGATGTCGCCGGGCAGGCAGTCCTCCGGCAACGCCTGTGGGGATCACAAAGTTCAGAAGAACAGCATCTCGTCAGGTTTTCGACTCAAACTTGAAAGAAACATGAACAAACCATCTCAAGAAAAGCAAAGGTTTGGTTTTGTTCTTTGGAGTTCTTACTCGGAGCATTGATGCCAGTTCTTCCTTGCTGATGCAGCCTGACCGATCGGTGTCATACATCTGAAAAAAATGCAGTTTTTTGTGCTCATGATCAGATGCAGAAAAGACCTATCTTGTGATGGATTTAATGAAATTTGAGGTTATATGACATCATGCAATGTTTCTGATATTCCTGTACAAAAATTGGTACTGAAATGGAAGGGCTGCTACTTCAGTTGAGTTGGGTGCATTTGGAAATTTACCTGGAAGCACAGGTGAAGAACATCATCCCCTCGTGAGTTCCTGAGGCTGGAGAACCCACACAGGATCTCTCTCATGTCAATGGTTCCGTCACGGTTGTTGTCGAACAAATCGAATATACGTGGAGCTAGGGGAATCAGTGAGTCCATTTTCATTGCTCTTATCACTTGCTCAAACTCTATGTAGAAGTGTAGTATACAATGAGACTGAGATCCCAACTCTATACAGCGGGATCGGGTCTATATATATACAAGTCCAGTGGTCTAACATTTCTCACAGTCGTAGCGAGAGGGGAACGGACGCAGAGACCAGAGCGAAAACTGGTGAACAAAGGCCTTTGATCATAATGTCGGCAAACTGGTGTGTCGACGATACATGGAGCATCCGAACTTGTCCTAATGCGATCTTATCACGTACGAAGTGAATGTCAATCTCTATATGCTTTGTGCGTCGATAGTGAACTGGATTGTCGGTCATGTAGACGGCGCTGACGTTGTCGTAGTAGACGACGGTCGTAGAGGTGATAGCTGTATGGAGCTTCTGGAGAAGTTAGCGAAGCCAGCAACACTCGACGACGACATGGGCAATGGCGCGATACTCGGCTTCGACGCTGGACCGAGACACTGTAGTCTGGTGCTTGGAGAACTAAGAGACTAGAGTGTCACTAAGGAAGACGTAGTAGCCGGAGGTGGAGCGTCGGGAGTCAGGGTAACCCGCCCAGTCCGCGTCAGAATACACGGTGAGGGAGTCGATGGGACCGGAGCTAAGATGTAGGCCGATAGATAGTGTACCCTTTACGTAGCGAAGGATATGCTTGAGCAGCGTGAGGTGAGGTTCGCGCGAAACATGCATAAAGAGACACACTTGCTGGACGACATATGTGAGATCGGACCATGTGAGTGTGATGTACTAGAGGGCATCACAAGATTTCGGTACTGGGAGGGGTCGGCGATGAGAGAGCCATCGGTGGCGGAAAGCTTGGTGCGAGTGTCGACGAGAGTGGCGGTGGAGTGACATTCGGTCATGCTCGCACGTTGGAGAAGATCGATGGCATATTGGCGCTGGGAGAGAAACAGCCCGTGAGGAGAGCGTGTGACAGAGATGACAAGGAAGTGATAGAGAGAATTTAGATCGGTCATGACAAACTCTGAGTGTAGTCGGGCCATGATGTGTTATAGGGTGGTCGTCGAGGACGCCGTAAGAACGATGTTGTTGATGTAGAGGAGAAGATAGGCGATGGTGTTTCCGGTGTGAAGGACGAAGAGGGACGTATCGGAGACAGAGGCCATAAAGCCGATATGCCGCAGATAGGCAGCAAAGCGTTGGTACCAAGCCCTAGGGGCCTGTTTAAGGCCATAGAGAGCGTCGAAGGAGGCAGACGTCGTCGGGATGAGATAGGTTGACGAAGTCTGGAGGCTGCTGGCAGTAGACCGTTTCCGTCAGATGGCCGTGAAGAAAAACATTCTTCACGTCGAGCTGATGGATCGGCCAAGAACGCAAGGCAACAAGAGTAAGAACAACCTAAATGGTAGCGAGCTTGACGACGGGACTGAAGGTCTCGTCGTAGTTAACACCGGGATGTTGGGAGAAACCATGAACTACCTAGCGTGCCTTGTGACAAGCAAGCAATTCATCGGAGTGGAACTTGTGTTTAAAGATTCACTTACTGGTCATAACGTTGGCACCGGAAGGACGAGGGACGAGACACCAGGTCTCGTTATCCATAAGTGCCTTGTACTCATCGGCCATAGCCGCGTGCCACTGAGGATCGGCCAAGCCCGAACGATGAGTCGCCGAGATGGGTGAGATGGTACAATGATATAGAGGGGAAGAAAGACAGCCACACGTGTTTGCCAAATTAACAAAAGTGGCAGACAGTGGAGTTGTTATGGTTGCATGTTATGGAGGCGCTGCGACGGAGCTGGGGTGACCAAGGCGAAGATGCCACAAGTTGGTGGAGATGGCGAGACTAGTGTGGGAAGTGGACGGTGCAGTGGAGATGGTGTAGAGGTCGCCGCCACTATTGCATCGAAGCATCTCGCACCGGGTCGGGATATCCTTCACAGAGAAACCAGAAGCGTCAAATTCAATTGAGCAATTGTTATCTCTGGTGAATTGGCGGATAGAAAGTAGGTTGTGAATGAGGAAGGGGACGATGAGGACATTGCAAAGTGAAAAATTGGTTGTGAGTGTAAACAAGAGGGAGTCACAGCGGTATTTGATAGGAAGAGAGTGCCCATTGCTGATGGTGACGAAAGGGGAGAAGGAGGGATGACGAGAAAGTAGTATACCGTCCGATGACGCCATATGGGATGACGCACCAGAATCCAGCATCCAAGGGTGTTAGAGTTGGAGCGTCATCTAATTGAGGGCGGCGACGAGGCCAGCCTGGTTCCACGAGAGAACCGACTGGGTGGGTGGTGACGATAGGATCGGCTGAGGCGGTTGGATGAGAGCCGATGCCAGGTGGGTCTGAGGATGGGCGCCAAGGGCCCCTGGCTACCAGCCGATGGGACTACGTAGCTAGGGTTAGGTTGCCCAGGGGTTGTAGCAAAGCCACGGACCCATGGGACTGGCAGACGGGGTAGATACAGGAGCAAGGCGTGGTTGCATTGGACCGCTCTAGTTCTTGCCCTTGCCTTTGCCACCAGTGCGGGCTTTGTTGCTATGGCTAAAGCTGTGGCTACTAGAGCCGCAAGAGGTGGTAGCAGCACACGGTGGTCAGCAGCCGATGGGATTGGAGTAGCCATGATCGGCTGCGGTGAGGAGAGCGGTGTGGACCATAGTCTTCTCGTCGTTGGCCAGGTAAAGTTCTTTGAGAACTAGCATGTCATGGGCTCGGACAAACGTGGGAAGAGGTGTAGAGTTAGCGATGTCATCGACGGTGTTTGAGAAGCGGGGGTTGAGTCCTCGCAAGAGAGTAAGGACGAGTTGTAAGTCGACCACAGGGTGACCGACATAACGGAGGACGGCGACCTTGACCTTTAGGCGTTGTCAGTACGAGGAGACAGATGAGTCTCTTTGTACCATGGAGTGGAATTCATTAAGGAGGAAGATGGTGCGCGGCTGTTTGTTGGCGTGGAAGATCCGATCGATGGCCACCTAGAGATTCTGGGCGGTAGGGTCGGTGTCGTCCATTGCAAGGTCGAGGACGGAGTCATCGACCGAGCCAAGCAACCAGCTGTGCACGCAGCACTCGGCGATGTCTCACTGGGGATCATCGGGTCGAGGTGGAGTGTAGCCATCAATGTGGGAACGAAGGCCAAACTTTTTACATAAGGATTTAAAGAATAATACTCACTTGGAATAGTTGACATTGAGGTTAAGAGAGATGGGAACGTGAGATTTCACATTGACGGTGACGTAAGACGGTGAGAACATCAACGAATTGGTGCCCGAGTTATGGTCAGGAGTGCCAATGGCTAGAAGGGATCCGACGACTGGAAGAGTGTCGGAACTAAGAGCCGATTCGGTGGTCATGACGAGAAAATAGCGGGGCATGATAAGCCGATGAGGGTAGTGAGCCGATGAGGAGAGTCGGGTGTCCGATGAAAGTAGGTAGCCGATGGGAGTAGGTGGCCAATGAGAGTGGTTGGCCGATGGGAGTAATTGAGCGAGGAGTGGGTGGCAGAGTAGGTAGGTCACGAGTGGGGGAGAGTAGTTGGGTCACAGGCGTGAGAGAGTTCGCGTTCATGAAGGGAGGTTTTACGTCCGTGGACGTAACGGAGTGGAGCGGACGCGAAAAATCAGAGAAGTCGTGGACGCGAAGAAAGGAGGTTTGCGTCCGAGAAACAGAAATTCGTGTCTATGGACACGTGGACACGTCGGAGTGGCTCGGACACGAGTAGAGAAGTTTCGTGTCCGGGAGCAGGTGAGCATGTCAAAAAAGCGGGAACCGAGAGAGAGTTCTAGCCGATGAAGGGCGGACGGATCCAGCCGATGGAGATGGCGAGTGCAGAGGTGCGCCGGCGTCAGAAGAGGGGAAGGTGCGCCGAAGCAAGGAAAAAGCTAAGGCGGGTCTGAACGAGACGAGGAGGCAGACGGAGGCCGTTTCCTTGTCAAGTGGTGGAAAGGGGCGAGAAGGCGGTGGAGGAGGAAAAGGTCGTCTGCGGAGGAGACGGGGAGGATAAGAGCCGAGACGAGAAGACAGAGGAGGAATACCGGGGGAGAAGGTCTGCGACAGGGAGGAAGCGTTGGCTCGCCGGTGAGAGGATGCTAACGCGCCGGAGATGTCTAAACTCGCTCTGATACCATACAGAAGTGTAATATACAGTGAGACTGATACCCCAACTCTATACAGAGAGTCGGGTTTATATATATATAAGTCCAGTGGTCTAACACTCTGATAGAGTGGCGTTTTCTCCATCTGTACATCTGCACTGAGAGCACTTGCTTAGTATCATAATTTCGATTGGAACATCATGTATGATGTGTAAATATCTTGGAACTATGAAGGTTTTCTATTGGAACTACGAAGGTTTTCAGAGAAGCCATGGACATATGACTCCTACTTTAAGCAATTGTACTGTTCCTTCTATTGCTAACTAAGAAATGCTAGTCCCAAAATTCTTTCTAGTAATAACACAAGAGATTATAGGCTGATTCCCCGCAAAAAAAGAGAGATTATAGACTGATTAAAGTCATGATACTCACATTCGTCCAAAATGAAGCCGCAGATTATCTAGCTCCTCTGAGGTAAGGTCATTGGTTCCTAAAAGATTCCTCAGCTATTTTGTTCTCAATGCCACTATGCAGCTCAAAACGCTGGCTATTGCCGCTGCCCGCAATTTCCTTCTAGCATTGAACTTTTGAAGTTTTGAGATTACCTCTGCATCCATGAGATCTTGCTTGGCGCAGTCTCCTATCACCCAAGGATGCCTCAGAAGCTGGTTTCAAATGATACATAATCCTCAAGACAAGAACAGTTACAGATCTTAGCTAACATGGCAATATGCAAAAAAGGGAGCACTGAGACAGACATCACTTGCTGTTGGCCTTTTATAAGGTTGAACAGAAAGAAGGCGCGCAATCAAATCTTTGGCTGATGAAGATATTGTTTTCCATGAATGGTCCTGAAAACTGAATTCACCCTGAAGAAGCACACAAATTATATGCCGTTAGAAAAAGATCCAGACTAATGAAGGCAGTTTCGAATAATTGGTGCCTTCTTTGTCGAAGCAAGTAAACAACTAGGACTACATATCCTCATATGGCCATGTTATTCAAAGACACACTATTGATATTGGAACCCCTAATTCTTCAGAAACAAAGGGCATAGTTTATTTTTCAGTGGCTTATGACAAAACATTGGACTAGCTCATATCCATTCTGACTCAGTTTGTGTTATTCTGGGAATTTATATAATCCAATCCCTGTTTCTTGTGTGGAATAAAACATTCTTTTACACCCTTTCAAGTAAAATGTAAGGTCAAGTTAGCTACTGACCAACTGCTATTGATTTGACATCTCAAGGGAACTTTTCTACTAGAACTGGACAAAAGATTGGACAACACAGGTATAAAATGAAGTACCAACAACTACCGAAAGACGACGTTTCAGCAATGATTGGCAGGCAGATGTCCAAACTATGCAACGTCATTTGCTGCAAACCACTGATAAAAGGCTTACAAGTACTCCCTCCGTTTTTTGCAAATATTAAGAAAACATTAAAATGACAAGCGAGTACAAAAGGTGGTAGTTAAGAAAATAAACTAGTACAAAAAGTAAATAAATTGAGAATAAACTGGTATAAAAATATGTAGGTGGGAAATAAAGTATTGTCTTAGGATCATAAAATCCATAAATTTTAATAGTATAATCTCTTATATTATAGGACAGAAAGAGTAACAACTTAATACTCATGCTGAAATTACAGAAATGCCCTACATATAATTTAGGACTGGAAAATCGTATGGCCGACTCATTCTAGAGGTCAGCAGTACAAGCAAGTCTCACCAACATTGCATTTTTTTAGCAAGACAACCTCACATTCATAAACCACAATAATAATGATTCTGCTTCATTAGAAAATGCAAAGATACTTATAGAGAAATCATCTTAATCCCTAGTTCCACAAAAATTGCACCAAAACGTTCAATTGGTATCGTCAAATATGAATCAAAAGAAATTCCAAACCATTTCGAGCCATGTTGAAACAATAATTTGACCAGACGTTAGCCCAGGAAACTTACTTGCAGGATCCTCTGTTGCTTTTCTCGATTGGTTGCAGCATGAAATGGTGGGCATCTGACATACACAAACTATCAGACTTAAACTAAAAGGAAAATCCTAACCAAGGAAACTATAACAAGAAAGAATGGCCAACATACCCAGATAAAAGAATGTACAAAATCACCCCAACAGACCACATATCACTTGCAGCTGAAACCTCCTGCTTGGATAGAGCCTCTGGTGAAACATAATCTATCGACCCAAACAACGCGATGATCGGATTGCTGAAATCTTCGACAGAACTCAAACCAAAATCCATGATCTTCAGTGTGGATTTCTCATCTTTGTCAGGGAACAGACAATTCTCTGGCTTCAGGTCCCAGTGTACGATGCTCGCCCTATGAAGAGCCTCCAGCCCACTAGCAATCTGATGAATGATGCAAGCTGCTTCGAACTCTGAATACCAGTCATGCCCCACAATCCGATCAAACAGCTCACCACCAGACCATAGCTCAAGGACAAAGTGCACATCGTCATACACATCATGCAGATTGATGACATTAGGATGTGGTGCAACACTTTCCACTATCCTCCTCATGACGAGTATCTCGTTCGTCAGCAGCGCGTCGGAGATCGATACCTGTTTCCACATAGGCAGGCCAGAGCCAGGCACAAACTTTGGCACCTGTTTCATCCCTGTCATCGCCGGGCTGAGCCTTCTCAGAGTCTTGATGGCAACCTGGGTCTTCTCTGCAGACTTGCTCACTCCCCTTCTCACTATTGAGAACCCGCCTCAGCCAAGAACATCCACAACTTCATAGTTATCGGACAGCCTTATGCTCTCAGTCTTGGACATTATGAACTTCAACTGCCTGCTCTGAAGAACTTGATAAGTTAAGGAACCAAATACTAATATCAGAACTCAAAAGAAGACTCAATTGGCAGTAATCCAGTAGTAAAGCTGTGCCCTGCAAGAAGTAATCAGTAGTACAGGAAGAGCAAATGGATCATGGGTTATCTGCAGGAAGTAGGAGAAAGAAATTTTGGGGAACAGCAGAGCACAAACTGGAAGGAACAGTTAGGAGTACAAAGCAAGCTCGTCCTGATCATTAAACAAAAACAAGCTGAGAGAGAATTATATAGAGTAATGTGAGTACTGAAGATTGTGACGATGAAAGAAAGGGACATGTGCAACAACCAACACAAGGGAATAAACCCTATCAAGGATTTCTTTTGTGCAGAGAACAAGGTGACAAGAAGAGAGAAATGAGATGATTGGAAGATGACAGGCCAAAATTGTTTTTGTTGACCTGGTTGCCACTGCTTGGAGATGCTTTGAATTGGTTCACTCGGTGAGGCCTTACTGCTTTGTCTTACCCAGTTGTAAGCACAATTCCAGTGTAGCTGACAGCATCATAAACATGGAGGGTAAAGCTCTGCCCATGTAAATTTAACACAAGATGTAAATTGCCCTGGTATGGTCTAGTTGAACAGCTGGAGAGTTTGTGGCACAAATGAATCATTTTGATACATATGAAACATTTGTGCCTTACAAATTGACAAATCTTCACTCTGGCATGAGTTGCGTCCTCTTTCCAACTTAACCATTCATCATAGAAATCAACAAGGAGACCAAAAATTGCACAGGCAAATGCAAGAACAAAAGGATTATATGGCCAATGAAGTTACAATATAGTAAGCAAAACTTTCATAGAACCATATGTTTCCACTCTGACAATGGGTTCACGGCTCCAGATATATCATGAATGCCCTAAACAGACGCTTCCACAAAGACAACACCCAGACAAAAATGCATCACATAAACAAAAACTTTCTAGATGAACTATGCTGAATCTTGAAAGCTCAATGAATCTTGTGACGCTTAGGGTTTATCTTTCCGTAGGCTGCTTGCCTTTCGGTGGTCATCTTCAACTCCTTCCTCCTACGCTTCCTTCGTTCACTTCTAGTTGATTTTGTCTTGCCATCTGCATCCTCCTGTTCATTCATCAGCTCCTCCTCTGGTTCTGATGAAGCAGGGCCTTCCTCAGACTTCGACTTCTTAGTTTTGACCTTCTTGCCTTCTTTATTGTGTCCTCCAAGGATTGAATCCTTGCTCAGTTTCTTATGATGGGTCACCTTCCATTCTTTCTCCCTATAAGGTGCTATCTTCTTCATGGATACATACTGGTTCAAATCCTTGTCATCTGATGCCAATATCTCATAGGTGCTCAGGCCAAAGCAATTTGGCTTAACTTGCTTGTACTTGAACCTAGTCTTCAGATCTCCAATAGTGTCCTCATAGTCTAACTTGTAGTACTCTTCCATCTCCTTTTCAAGCTCCACATTGTCCTTTAGAGATGTTTTTCCTTTTGTTTTCTGACTTCTCTCCTCGCCATTTGCAATCCCTTTCCCATCTTTCTTCTTTCGAGAAGCACCCTCAGCTGTGGCAGCAGACCCTTCTTCCAACCCATCAAGAGCCCAGTCCATAGGTAGCCCAAACAGCTCATCTTCCTTGTCAAAATCTGGTTTTTCCAAATTGATTTCCTCACCACTCCCAAATTCAGGATCAACATCATCAGCTTCATAGTAATTGTCATTGAACGTCTCCTTCATTTTCTTGTCATACTCCTCAGGATCAAAATCCTCCTCCAAGTTATCAGCTCCAAGCTTACAAGCTGCATCACTATCAATTCCAGCAATCATCCGGATTCTCTCAAGTTTCTCAGTGATCTCTTTCTTCTTCAAATTCTTCAAATGCTTCAACTCCTCGGCCTGTTCTTGCTTGGCCCGTGTTATCCTCTCCTCCTTGCTCTTGCGCTGCTGCTTCCTGCTACTCTCCTTCTTCCTCACAGACCCCTCGACAAACCGGGAATGTCCCATCACCCTGTCCATTACATCTACACCAGTTGAGGCTGCTTCCTCGTGCCGGAAGTTATACCTGCTCTCATAATCCTCCTGCTCTATGAGCTCTTCCTCTTCATCCGATACCTCCTGGATATCATCCAGAGAGAATTTCTTCTCACTGCCTGACTCAAGATACGGCCTTTTGAGGAGAAATTCCTTCAGGAACTTCTCGTTCCCGTCCAGCTCCTCGTCGTCACCAAAAATGTCAGTCAGTATCTGCTCCGTCTCCTTCTCCTCCTCGTCATCCTCTTTGTCACCACCATCTCCACCCTTCGGCTTCACTTGGAACAAATCGTCATCCTCGCCAACATTGCCATTGCCTAAGGCCGCCTTCTCCGCCGCAAGGAAAGCCTCCAGCCCTTTCCTCTGCTGCTCGTCGTAGGCGATCTTGTCGTACTTGCTGCTGTGTCTGGAATGGCTAGTCTGCGCCGCGAACTCGGGGCCCTCCTCGAGCAGGTGGCGAGCGTTGATGTCCTTGAGGTACAAGGGCCGCTCCTTCTTCTTGGGCTTCTTCCCCTCCTTGGGTTCCTCCTCGTTGGCCTCACTCTCCGACGAGGACGAATACATCTTCGCTTCCTTATCGAGGATGGCGGCGTCGCCCCGTCGGATGCGGCGGATGACCTCGAACATGCGGCGGTCGACGCGGCGGGACGCGATGGCGGCGGCGTCGTCGTCCGACGAGGACTCGTCGTCGTCGCCGTCGCCTTCCTCGCCGTCGAAGGCCGGGACGAGGCCCTGCTTCTTGCGCTCCTCCAAGCGCTGGAGCGCCTCCCGCCGCTTGTTGTGCTCGAAGCGGCGGGCGTACTCCTCGTTGATCTGGATCTTGGACAGGTCCTCCTCGTCTCCTCCGGCGAACTCGTCGTCGGAGCCCGCGAGGATGTCCTTATTCTTCTCCTCCCTCCTCGGCTTCATGGCTGCCGCTGCAGTGGCGACGGCGACGACGACGGCAGCGGCACAGCACGGGTTAGGGTTTTCTCAAATGGAGAGGAACTAGAGCTCAGTAGCACCAATATTAAAGATAACCTACTGACATGTGGGTCCCTCCTTAATGAAGGCCCATCCGTTAATTCTGTGCTTTGTTAGGCCCAAGGGATGGAGGCCCAGAGATAAATATATAATTTCGGCTGCAGTGCGGCATTCATATACTCCGTGTCGAGCTAAACCCTAGCGAGCCGCCCATTCGCGCCGCCGCCGCCGCCGCAGCCGCCGCAGCCGCAGCCGCTGAAGCCACCCGCCTCCGCTCCAGTTCTCGAGGCCGCCGCGGCAGCTTGATCACGATGGCTCCCACTAAGAAGGCGGTAAGGTTCCTGATCGATCCCCCCTCGCGCTTTCCCGCGCCCATTTCGTTCCGATGTTTTCTGGTTTCTGATGGGTTTCGATCGCTGTGGCGATGCAGAAGAAGAGCACGGACAACATCAACAACAAGCTGCAGCTGGTGATGAAGAGCGGCAAGTACACGCTTGGCTACAAGACCGTCCTCAAGACGCTGCGCAACTCCAAGGGTATCGATCCCGCCCCCTCAATTTTTGTAGTGTTCGATCTGTTAGTGTTAGTCGAGGTTGATCGATTAGTTCGCTCGCTACATCCGAATTGTACAGTAGATGGGAGTGTTCTGATTGGTTGATGCGTTGCTAGCTAATCGGAATCTGCCTATAGATCGTGTTAGTTTTTTGGGTACATTGGGCTGTCTTATGTTTATTTATCGGTGGAATTTTAAATCCTTTGGAAATCAGCTCTAAATTCAAGTTTAAATGGATTAGTGGGGGCAAACTATCTGGGATATGTTGTGAATTGAATCACATTATTGTTGTCTTGAATGAATGGGACTGAAGTTTGCCTCTTTGGTTTGCTTTCGCGGTGCCTTAGAGATGAATGCGGTACCCTATAACAATACCAACCTCTTGGTTGATAGTTCTCCTTGATCTCCCTTTCCTATCTGGGGGGCAACTGGAGGTTGAAACATTTGTTGTTTGCGGAGCATATATCTTGTTATGTAGTGTGCTGTCTGAAATGGTTTCATGGTTTTGGTGTGGACACAGTTACCTGCTTACATATGTAAAAATACGGTGCATTTTCCTCAGGCTGTATTTATATTTTGGTGTGCGGTGCTTATTATTGTGCTTTTTGCCTGTTGATATTAGTTAATAAAGTTGTGCACAAGTAGGTATTGAATGTAAATTTGGCATCACACTAAGTTAAAATCTTTTCTGTTGCTCAGTCAACTTTCCTTGAATTTTAAAAATGGTTAGTGAAATTTCTTGAGTTAATGATTTTGTATTTATAACATGTAGGAGGATTTGAGATAGATTGGCTCTGTTGGTTTCATGTGTTGTTTCTGATTATCACATCAATCACATCTTTTGTATGTTTAGGGAAGCTGATAATCCTCGCAAACAACTGCCCTCCGCTTAGGAAGTCTGAGATTGAGTACTACGCCATGTTGGGAAAAGTTAGTGTTCACCATTTTCATGGAAGTAAGTTTGTTTCATCCATCTGAACCATTTATACTTGTGTTTTCGCAACTGTATTCATCTATGCTATGAAGGGTTTTCCATGATATAATTTGGTAATGTATGTCTTAATGTTGCCTTTGCTTTCAGACAATGTTGATCTTGGAACTGCCTGTGGCAAGTACTACCGGGTGTGCTGCCTCAGCATCATCGATCCTGGTTCGTTGCTAGCACTTGCATATCTTTTTCATGGCATCCTCAGAAGTACTGAATCTATTCTCCTCTTTTCCTCTTTCAGGTGATTCAGACATCATCAACACCACCCCTGCCTCCCAGTGAAGAGTAGTTTTTACCCATTTAGTTGAGATGTAGGGTTCAGACGTGCTTACTTGGCCAATGGCTGTTTTTTTGTATCTTTAGTTATGTAATTTTGCTATGCTGAGTTGGGATCTGCCATACAGATAATACTTCTCGATATTGTTGTCAAGGCATTTCTACGGTTTTGTTTTATGAGATCTCTATTTATATATTGAGCATGTTTATTGCCGTGCTGTTCTCACGTGGTTGCTAGCTTATATGCTTAGACTGAGAGATTATGGTTAACTATCTCGAATCTTCGAATCAGTGCTTGCTTTGTTGTTTATCCATGGTATGATTCGCTGATTGCTGTTTTGGGTTTGCATGTCCCGGAAAGAATCTGCAATCGTAGTGTCTTCCACGATTGCTTCTCGGTTTGACTGTCGTCGTGTAGCTGCTCTTTGTTTAGCCTATTTTATGTGACGATATATTGTCTATTACTAGTGCTTAATTCTAGGAGTACTAGCGCAGGCCCTGTTCCGTTAAGATTAAGTGCACATTGTAAAATGAGATAAATTATATAATTAATTGAGTTTAATTATTCTAGAATTAAAAAAAGATTTTTATGATACTTTTTTTAAAAAATTATATAGGCCTAATAATGAGTTGTAATGTTGTAGTATTAGCAGCGCATCTATTAAAGCTAATTTTGTGAAACAATTTCTGTTTAAACAAGGCAGATGAGTACTGATAAGTTGATGTGAGCAGGTCAACACCATCCAATTGGGCACACAGGTTAAGCTATCATGGGATTAGTAATACTAGTAGTATCATGGGTTCAGAGTGTTCTTCTCTGTTGAAAAGAAAAATAAATACTGTGGACCAGAACGGAAACAAATGTTGACCATCACGGAAGGTTCGAGGCTTCTAGCGGCCAACATAGTCCACACCTGCCAATCATGACATTGCATGAACATTGTTTGGCCACCTACAGTACGTTACTCCCAAAACCAAATATATCACCAAAAAATAGCACCCTTAAAAAAAGAAATTAGCACATAAATTTGATAAAATTTATGGAATTATGAAGTGGAGTAACTGATACGAGTTTAATTGTCATAATACGCAATACCCAAATTGACATTGCATTAATACTGTTTGGTCACCTACAATACGTTACTCCCAGAACCATGTTATATCCCTAAAAATTAGCACCCTTAAAAAAGAAATTAGCACACAAATTTGACAAAAATTATGGAATTATGAAGTGGAGTAACTGATACGAGTTTAATTGTCATAATACCCAAATTTAGCGGCTAATTTCCTCCCATAGTTGCGTTGCACTCGTGAAGGATGCGGAGTTGGTTGGTTCGACCAGACCAACAGCTTCCCACCCGAACCCGACATGCCACGTCGCCCAAGTCCAACGCATTTCCGCATCCTCCATCCAATGCCGCGCCGCCACGTGTCCCCGCGTGCGCGAAATCTGTTCTAAATCCCACCATTACCGCGGCCGCTTTCACATCTCCTCCTCCTCGTAATCATCTTCTCTTCTCTTCTCTTCCCCGGCGATATCTCGCACGCGGCGCCGCCGGTCAAACCACTCCTCGATTCGGCTCTCGCCGGCGAGCTCCGCTATCCGGAGCGCGGATCGCGTGGGAAGGCTAGGGTTTGGCTTGCTCGCGTGCAGCTGAGAGGTGAACTTGGCGGCGGCGGTGGCGGCGGAGGGGGAGAAGGAGGTGGAAGGGTGGCGGCGGGGAGGAGATGGACGGGTTCCTACAGAAGCTCAAGGGGCTGGATGCGTACCCCAAGGTGAACGAGGACTTCTACAAGCGGACGCTGTCCGGCGGCGTCGTCACGGTCGTCGCCTCCGTCGTCATGTTGCTGCTGTTCGTCTCCGAGACCGGTAAGTGCTCTTTGAAGCTGCCGCGGCTGTACTGTGCTCGCGCTTACACTTATGGCCGTAATGGCTCGCCGTGGCTTGGAATTTGAGGCGGTGGTTCTTCCCAAGGTTGGATTTCGAGTTGTCGTTCGGGATCGATGCATGGTAGCTGATGGGGATTTCGCGTAAGGTTTGAATTCAATAACGAGGTGGGCGTGCTGCTGTGCGCTTGAATTAGGCATTTTTCGAGTGGCTTCTGAGCGTGCTCATGGCAATTTCTAGAAAAGTGTCCTTTAGGTAGACATGTTGGTCTTCAAGCGTGTCGGAGTAACGAACTAAAGATGCGAGTTTTAGTGGACATATCGCGATTTATGTTCTGCGGTTTTGTGAGAGATAGAAATCAGTTTTTTTTTCTGATATTACTTGGATTTATGTTCTGCTATTACGATTTGTTAATGAAGTGTAACTTTTTTGTGTTGTTGGCTCTGCATGTTGGATCATGCGTGCAAAATTAGGTCGTGATAAGGATTATCTCATCTTCAAGTTATTTGTTGAGTAAAGTCTATTGTTGCAAAGGTTCTATTTTTTAGTTAAATTATTTGGGCAAGCATGGACTAACATTACTTTTTGAGAAAGTGGCTGTCGAATTTTTATGCTTATTTTTTTGTGCAATTAGTTGGTGCTTATTTTTAGTAAATTCTGGTAGTGAAAAGGTTCTTTCATAAAATGTTTTTGCAGGGTCATATTTTTATTCAGCAACAGAGACTAAGCTAGTGGTTGACACATCAAGAGGGGAAAGGCTACGAGTCAATGTTAGTATTTATTTGATTTTGAAACTAGAATCAAGTCATCTGCTGTACTTCTATTGTTTTTGGTTAAAAATATGCACTCTTTGTGTTCTATTCTCTTACATTCTGTTGAAAATTAGATGTTAATAATATTCTCTTTTAGCTTTTAATGCTAAAACTGTTTTGCAGTTCGATGTAACTTTTCCGAGTGTTCCCTGCACCCTTCTCAGTGTTGATACCATGGATATTAGTGGAGAGCAGCATCATGACATTGTATGCACTTATGTTATATCCTCTTTTAATTCTTAGCATGTGTGTTGATTTGTCCATCTTATCATTTCCATTGTTTATTGTAGAGACATGATATTGAAAAGAAGCGATTAGACGCACATGGAAATGTCATTGAAGCTAGAAAAGAAGGCATTGGTGGAGCAAAGGTTGGTGATCACTGCTTTAGTTGCTCTTTGAGGTTGAGCACATTGAAAAATTAAAAATGTCGAACTAGAGTGGTCTACGCAAATTATTCTTGGTGGCCTAGTATTTTTTCGACAATGTATTACGTTGTAGTTGTTGAAAGACAAGTGGAAATTCAAACACTTCAATATTTTTATTGTCAATAACTTCTTTTTTTTTCAAACACGCAGGAAATCTGCGTATCATTTCATCAATAAGAAAGAAGAAGATACACACTGGGAAGGGAATTTGGAAACTCTCTTCCCTAAACACTAACACACGTTACAAAAACACTAAATAAGACCACTTAAGCTGCAAAGGCTAACAACCTAGCCAACACCTCTCAGAGTTTTGAAGCTTCGGCTAAGCACCAAAGTGTGCCTTCATCTGCTACTGATTGAAGCACCATTGACACACTCAGAGTTGAGCCATTGAAAACAGAGTCGTTCCTGTGCTTCCGAATTTCCCATGCCACCAAAATTATAAGCGAGTTTAGCCCTTTCTTCCTTTCTTTGCGGGTGTCTTTTACTGCCCTAGACCACCAGCTTGAGAAATGACGTGTGTCATGGGTTGGGGGTGAGGCCAGTGAAGCCTAGTCTATGAAGCACCAACGGCCACACCTGCTGGCTAAAGACGCAAGTGACAAGAATATGTTGCACAGTCTCCTTAGCTTGATCACAAAAAGGGCAGGCAACCAGGTGTGGTAAGCCTCGCTTGGACAGGCAATTGGCCATCCAACAACAATTATTTACCGCGAGCCATTGAAAAAAACACACTTCAGGGGTGCCCAACTTTTTCAAGTCCTCCTCCATGGAGCTAATCTGATAGCCCTGACAAAGAGAGCCTCATATGCTGATTTGCTAGAGTAAAAACCACACTCTGATAACCTCCAACCATGCTGATCCGGTGTATCAAGATGCAAGTTTACTCCAAGCACTAAATCCCAGATCAGAAGTTACTCCCTAATCACCTGCACAGTGAGAGCTCCTTTTATATCTATGATCTATGTTTGATTATCCAAAGCTTGAGCCACTGTACATTGTTTGCTAACCTTCTTAGCAACCAACTTGAACAAATTAGGGGCCAAATCTGAAATGGCCCTACCTTGCAACCATCTATCTGACCAAAACAGAGTGGTCTTCCCATCACCTATCACTGATTCAACCGCCATACTAAAAAGAGCCCGAGACTGTCTTGGTACATGCAGCGGCAGACATTGCCAAGACTGGTTACTGTTCGTATTTTGAAGTCACAACCATTGAGTTTTAAGAGCCCAACTCATATATTCCAAATCAAGAATTCCTAAGCCACCATACATAAGAGGGTGGCAAACTCACTCCCACAAGACTGGACAGTTTCCTCTGTTTGCCATTTCCTGACCCGACCAAAGAAAATCTCTTCGTCTCTTATCAGTAGTCTTAATTACCCACTTAGGTAAATCAAGCATAATCATAAAATATATAGGAATGGTAGATAAGACTGCACACATTGATATTAGACGACCGGCTCAGTTCATGAGTGAAGCCTTCCATAATGGGAGATTATTAGCCACCTTGTCAACAAGGGCTCACAACTTGGCCTTCGATTGCTTCTTAACATTGAGAGGCAGCCTCAAATAAGCACACGGAAAAGCCTTCACTTCATAGGGTAGAGTAGTAGACACAACTTCCAAATCATCTTCCTCACACCAGATTGGAGTCATAGAACTCTTTTGCAAATTAGTCACTAAACCTGACGCATGATAAAAAAAATGTCCAACATATGTTTGATCACTGTGAGATCATTCACCGTCGATCTAAGAAACATGACCACATCATCCGCATAAAAGGAACCTCGTGGTTGAGCTTGTTGTACAGCTAAGGGCTGCAGCCACCCCTCTTGAGAAGCTCAATTAACCAAAGAATTAAGGACATCCATAACCAAGATGAATAACATCAGAGATAGCGAGTCACCTTGTCGGAGTCCACGCTGATGGAAAATAACCTCGCCTAGCTCTCCATTGATCAAAACCCGAGTAGAAGTAGAGAGCAACAAACATAAGAGATTGCACCATCGGCGACCAAATCCCAAATGTTGCAAGACCTCCAAGAGAAAAGGCCAAGATACAGAATCAAAGGCCTTGAAGATATCCAATTTAATAAGAACATGAGGCTCCTTCCCATTCAAGCATTTGGCCATTTGCTGGACAAAGAAGAAATTATCATGGATACTTCACCCTTTAATAAAAGCACTCTGATTGATGGAAACCATGCTAGGCAGCAAGGGGGCAAGGCAATTTGCCAAAATTTTTGTCACTAACTTAATGAAGCTATGAATAAGGCTTATGGGGCAAAAATCCTTGGCATGGACTGCATCGACTTTTTTGGGCAGGAGAGTGATAAATGCTGAATTCAGAAGTTTGAACTTTGAGACATGCCCTTGCTGAATAGGCACAAGCATTGGCATTATATCCGCCTTGATAACATCCTAACAACATTTGTAGAAACAACCCATGAACCCGTCTGGCCTAGGTGCTTTATCAGAAGGCAAGGACTTGATTGTATCCCAAGCCTCTTTCTTAGTAAAAGGCTCATCCAGTGAAGCTAGATCAAAATGGAGATTATGAAACACGGGGAGGTCCAAAGAAAAAGTCCTATGATGAGCCGAGCCAAGGAGACTATCATAGAACTCAAAGACGACATCATGTTTCTTCTCTTGACTAGTAACAACTCGATCCCCCACCGTTAGCCTAGCAATAAAATTCTTCCTCTTGCGATACCAAGAATGGTGATGGAAGAAAGAAGTATTAGCATCACCTTCACAAAGGTAGGCAACCCGAGACCGTAAACAAGCGATATCAAGAGATACCAACTCAAGACAATAGAGCTTCAGTTTCTTCCTCAACCACTCTTCCCCGATGGAAAGAGCCCGTGAGTCTCTAGCAATCTCGAGTTGATGGAGAATTTCTTTGGCCATGACAAGCTGAACCTTAATATTCCACACTTTCTTGTGACTCCAACTCTGTAGCCCCTTGCTCAAATGTTGTAATTTAAGAAACAGACGTTCCACTGGCATGTGGATTGCACATGAGCCTCCTAGTTTTGTTGCACTACCTCACGGAACCCTGAATTTTGGGCCAAAAACTCTCAAAATGGAAATGTCTTTTGCCACAAATATTTGACTTTAGATCCAACAGGAGAGGACAATGATCTGACACTACTGAAGTTGAGCTTTGTAAGAGCAAATCAGGAAAACCCTTCTCCCGATAACAACAACAGAAAGCTTTATCAAGTCTTACCAAAGTTGGCGAATCACTCGTTTGATCATGTGTACTTACAAACATGGAAAGGTATCTCTTTAAGAAAAGAATCATCCAAAAACCTCCTAAAGCGTCCCATCATGGCTCTATCTAGGTGGCAATTGTTTTTGTCTGCGGCTTGATAAATAAGGTTGAAATCCCTTGCAAGAAACCACAGTTTAGAACAAACAATTCCTAAAGAAAGAACAATTTATCATCATCCTTCTGTGGACCATACACTCTGGTAATCCACCAATTGCGACCCTCTTGCTCAATAAATTGAATCGACATAGAAAAAAGATCCACCCTGCTAGCCAAAGCTTGACAATCTGTGCTCGTCCAAGCCACAAGAACACCCCCCTTGTTCCCTCTACTCGTAAAACAACTGACTTGTCATAAGCCGACCCAAAAATTTGATAGAAACAACCACCTTGTCATATTAGCAACTTTAGTTTCTTGCAAGCAAACAATATTCGCATTTGAAGAGAGGATTACATCACGAACAGAGTTACGCTGATCAACGCTATTGAGACCATGTGCATTCCAAATTAAGACAGAAGCTGGATTCATAGGAACCAAAAAAGAAGACAACCACTGGAAATAAAACATACATGCACTAGAAAGCACCTTTGCCGATTGTGCTTGATCAGCTTCATCTGCACTCTAACCAAAAATAGCCACCAGTTTCGACAAACGAGCATTAGATAGTGGCTTGTCAAAAAGTTGGCTATAACAATCCTGAGCTTGCTGAGAAATCCTCATTTTCAGCCACAAAACCAAGCTTTCTTATGACTCCTCTACGCATCAGTGACCATTGGCTTTGGGGAACAGGGGTTTGCCCCTGCAATGCGGTGACTGTGGTGAGGGAGAGAGCATGAGGGCGACACCATGCTTCTCTTAGGTTGGATTGGTTGGGGTAGCAGGTGCGCCACCTTCTTGATAACTTTGACACTGAAGGGGTGCTCCATCACCAATAGGGTCACAACAGGGGGGAGAGAGGTAGGTGGCGATTCCTCACCATTGCACCTATGTCGCTAGGAGAACACTATCAGTGGTTGTGGAAACATGCAACCTATCTCCAACGCCACTTCTGACTCAGCTTTCGATGAAACCATCTCGCCATCGGTGATTTGGGTCCCTACCGAGGAGAGGCTCTTCGCCTCTGCCTCCATCCTAGCTTGCGGCGCCACTGCCGCTGAAAAGGGACTTTGCTTGTCCCGCTGGTTGCTTGTGCTGGTTTGTCATCAAGAGGGTGCCCTCCACCACCAATTCCTTCATGGCCTGTGGTGGCACCACCTCACTGCCGACTAACAACGGCTCTAGTTGCTCCACTTGTAGCTTGGGTTGGCTTGCTGGCACAGAAGTATCCTCCACCGCCGTCGCCATCTCTAACATGGTCTGCAATGACGCCGCTCAACTGTCGGCGAATTATGGCTCCACTTGCAGCCTAAGCTGGTTTGTTGCCGAAGAGTGGCCATCAAGTGAAACGTCAGCTGCCACTATAACTTGTTCTAGGAGAGCGTCCAAATTGGGTTTAGCATCTAGAGCCCACTTGTGGCCCAAAAGAACATCCAAAATAGGCTTTTCAACTGGGATAGATGAAAGACTGGCTGTTTCCAACACCCAGCCTAGGAGGGCATTCAAGATGGGCTCTTCCACTAGGTCTGAGTTTGCAAGATCGTTATATGACACCCCCAACTTAGCCATTGAAATCGGCCCAGCAGGGACGTGGGAAGAGGCCTTGTGGGCTGGAGCCAACCAAGCTTCTGTTGGAAACAAAGCAACGTGAGTCAATGCTGTGTGGGGAATCGAGATCGCCTCTCGCACAGGGCCATGCAACGTATCCACCTAGGATTCTGCACTAGGGTCGAGAGGAAACGCTTTGGCTGCCTTACCATTGTTGCGCTCGGAGGCCATGTGTCCTCTAGGAGCTAGCCCCAAATGCTCATGAACCGAAAGCCAAGGATTTCCGCCTTGTGGAATGTCACCACCTGCCTCATCGTGGGACAAGGGAATCAACGTTGATGTTCGTGCTTTCATTGATCTTGATCCTCGCCAGCCAAAGTGGGAAATCCTCGCCTGTTGACAGCTGCAAGGATGGGGTCACTTTGATCTTCATAGGATAAGAGAGAGCATGCTTCACTGGTATCACTTCGTCCACGTCCACCGGTGGCTCCACATTGAGAAGATCCATGGCCTACGGGACGAGCCCAAGATCCTTGCACCATGCCGAAAGATAGAAGCAATCTCACCAGTTAGTCGTCCCTGGGTGGACATCCTGAATCTAGCATACATCATCAAGCAGGTGCTACGTCGTTGCAATGTCCCAAGCATTAGGGATCCTGTGAATGTCAACATCGATGAGATGAAGTGACGCCGCTCCAAATGATGCCGTGTACCTTGTCCATTTCTTGAAGAACAGCCTGAAAGAATTGGCCAAGAGAGGTTGTCCTTCATTGAAAACCATCTCTACTGTCACTTTGTCCTAGAGCACAAGTAGGAAGCCTTCTAGGCCGATGCGATAGAGCTCAAGGCCACTAGGATCAACATCGAAACCTCTCGCTACTTTAATGATCATAGCCTCCTTGGAGATCGGCTAATTGTTTTCAACCACAAGTACGTTTAAAGCATGCCAGAGGTCATCTTCCATGTGCGTGATGTTAGATGTCCTTTCAATGATTCGTTTTGGCTTGATTATAGCGGCGTCGATGACGCCGGCTGGCTGACCATCTTTGGCATGTACTGAGCGAGCACCCACCCCGTCGCTTGATGTTGCAAGGTGAGGGGGTTGGGCATCATTGCCAGCGCTATCACCAGGTTGCCGCTTGCAAACCCAACGACGTGGGCGCTCGTCTCGGCCATCATGTCTACCATCCATAGCCCTACTTCGGGAAGACTCGCCCACAGCCAGAGCGTTGTCCAGAACCAATGCTGGCCTACCTCCAAGCCAATCCCACATAGAAGCATGTTGCACCTGACCAACCTCGCCTGAGCGCTGTGGACAGGCGTAGGAACGATGCCCTAAGTCCCAGCAGTAGAGGCAGTGAGGGCTACAGTGACAGTCCGCCGCTTGGTGAGAAGTCAAGAAGCAGTTGAAACACTTCCCCCTAAGATCCACCGGCACTGGCCTAGGGCGACACAGTGGCTGTCGACGGGATTGACGGAAGCGCCTGCCCTCCACACAAATTGTCCTATCAGCCTCCGGGACACTCCAACCAGCGACTGCTTTGCTTCCTTCTAGACACAAAAATGATCCTGGGCGATGCACCTCAACCTGCCACAAGCTTCCTGGATTGGGGGCTGGGCTATCCTAAATGATGTTGCTGTCGATAGCAGGATGGCCTTGAACGAAGCAGCAGGGTTCTCATCACTCCATCGCTGCTCCTTCATGTGCCCTACAACTGGAGATGAGGATGAGGGGGAAGCTGAAGGGAGTAAGAAGCCGGCCAGGTAGCAGGCACAGCCATGGAGGTGGACGCTGCTGGTCCTGGAGTAGGAGCCAGCGTGGGGCTGGTGGGAGGGGAGGTGCCAGGGAGAGGAGGGGGAACAATGGGAGAGGAGAGGACGCAAGCCATCGATTTCTGCCAACAAAACCCATGCAAGTAAGTTGAACCAATTCCATGGTCCAACACCACCTTATTTTTCACATGAGGATACAACATGAGCATAGCATGTATAATATCACAGGTTGGAATATAGGTTATTTGTCAATTGTCCATGTGCTGAAAACATACTCCAGTATCCATTTAAAACATTTCCTTGTTGCTGTCGTTAATAGATAGAGAGTCCATTGCAAAAACATGGAGGAAGGCTTAGCAAAGGCGAAGAATACTGTGGCACATGTTATGGTGCTGAGAAGGTATGCACAACCTTTTCTTTTGGGAACTTATTTTATTTATACATCTTATTTCAGTTTTCTGAACTTATCTCATTTTTTTGTTACTTTCTAACTTTGGACTGCTTACAACCAATTTTGACTTCAGTCAGACGAACAATGCTGTAATTCTTGTGAAGAAGTTAGGGAAGCATATAAGAAGAAAGGATGGGCCCTTACAAATCCTGATCTAATTGACCAGGTATATTAGTTATTTTGGCATGGTTTACATAGATATATCCGTTGTTTAGTTTTCCATTGAGTTCTCTTGGGCTTAGTTTAAGTTTGGAAAATATTTATAGGGCAAATAATGTTGAAGATTACAAGATAATTAATATCTCTTTAGAAACCACTATTACTGGAAGTCCTTGAGGAATGATTTTATTCCTCAGTCCCATATCTGTCTTGCTTCTCTCCCCTAACCAGTTAGAACAACAGAAATGGCCTACTCATGATGTAGTGGCATGCCATATACTCAGATGCCTGTTGTGTGTATACTCTGCCCTTTCTATACTAGTGTCTAGTGATGAGCTAGTGTGGTATACCTCTCTTCCATGCTTTTACATGGCAAGATGGGGCTCATTTATGAGTGAAAAGAGTGAGATGCTGTCGTTTCACCTACTATCTACTGGAACTTCGCCCTACTGATTTGTTTTCCTTGGGCGTGACAGTGCACCAGAGAGGATTTTGTGGAAAGAGTTAAAACTCAACAAGGTGAAGGTTGTAATGTACATGGTTTTTTAGATGTCAGCAAAGTTGCAGGGAACTTCCACTTTGCTCCAGGCAAAGGATTTTATGAGTCAAATATAAATGTGCCTGAATTGTCAGTACTTGAGCATGGTTTCAATGTAAGTAGGTCAAATAAATGTTCCTTTTCCCGAGTGTTTGTATTCAGTGTTTCTGATAGGTTTGTGTATACTTTTACCAGATCACACACAAAATAAACAAACTGTCCTTTGGGACAGAATTCCCTGGTTTTGTTAACCCACTTGACGGGTAAGCCCACAGCTCTAGGTCATTGAGCATAAAATGTAGTCTCGCACTAATTCTCCTAATTATTTTTTTTCAATTTTTATCTTTGTACCCTCAAGTCCTAACAAATTTGATGAACGCAGTGCTCAGTGGACACAACCAGCGTCAGATGGGACATACCAATACTTCATAAAAGTAAGTTCTTATCCATGTTTACGTATTTACATTTCTATGAGTTGTTTCTACCACAAACCATCATTCTATAAGAAACTTATCCAGGTTTTGTTTTGCTTATCCAGGTTGTCCCTACAATTTACACTGATTTAAGAGGGCGCAAGATTCATTCAAACCAAGTCAGTGGAGTTTATTGAATCATGTTTGTACTATTTATTTTTCCAAGCTTAGCGATCTTATTGTTACCTGCATTCACAGTTCTCTGTGACGGAGCATTTTAGAGATGGGAATGTTCGTCCTAAACCCCAGCCTGGAGTGTTTTTCTTCTATGATTTCTCACCTATAAAGGTAATGATGGAGATAATGGAGAGAAATGCTGTGTGCATTTTCTACATAATCATGTTCATTTTCCACTTCTATTAATTCTATCTTAGCTTGTGTTGCCACACTATCAACCTGTGGGTATGCGTTGCCATGCTCATCTGTTCAATGACTGGCTGTGTTGGTGTGTCCATTGTACTGCACACACAGAATTCCCCAAATTCACCATCTGTTATTATTCAGTACTATATAATTATTTTGGACACATGAGAAGGCTAGAATACCTTTATTTCACCCTCTTTTCTATTCTGAAACTGCATAGCCATGGAATTGCAGGTTCAAACAAGCTTTTGTAAGCTTTAGGTCATTGAAAGTTTCTAAAACTAGTTTTACTGGTATGTAGTTATAAAAGAATCAGTTCATTGATGAGATCTACATTTCTGTTAGGAGTATCCTTCCATAAAATTTGGTTTTATCCTTGTATCTTTTTTTTTTCTGAATGGCTTCAAACATATCTGTGCTTAAGCATTGTAACACTTGAAAACAAAATTGACAGTACATATACTCGAAAAGAATACATATGGATAACCTTATACAGTTTTGTATCAATATAACGATTACTAATTCTCATATACTCTTCTTATGAGATTGAAAGTCTGAAAGGTGCTCATTAACTCTTTAGGTCCGTGACCCACTGAAATTGAATTACACGCAGTTGTCCACCTTATGTTTTTACAGGTAATATTCACAGAAGAAAATAGATCCCTGCTCCACTATCTGACGAACCTATGTGCTATAGTGGGAGGTATGAGCATTACCTCCATTTTATTCTCAACCTGGTTAATGTTGTGTTTTTGTATAGCAGAGAAAGAGTGTTATCTCAGTATTCACTATCAAATTCTTCTAATCCTTGAACATTTCACTGCATAGCAATATTTTTCTTTGACCAAATCTAATTAAATTGTTATTTGTTAAGTGGTGAACCTTTGGAGCAATAACTTTCTGTTTAGAAGTACATGTAAACCTAGTATAGATGCAACTTACTGAACTTTCGTCTGTCGTGTCCTCAGGGGTTTTCACTGTCTCCGGAATCATTGACTCGTTCATATATCACGGACAGAAGGCACTCAAGAAAAAAATGGAGCTAGGCAAGTACAGATGATTTACCTGAAACATGGACTGGCCCTAATGTTTCCCAAGTTTTGTGGCTTGTAAGGAGGAGACTCAGAACTCAGTATATGCATATGCTAAAGACCTAAAGACGCAGCTTCACCGGAAGGTTGGAAATCAGAATTGACGAAATTGCACATTTGTTGATAAAAAAAACTCGTTACATGTAAAAAGACAGAATATCCTGGCCTGGGGGAGTGCTTTGATGTTCAATGATGACTGTTCGAGTGACCAAAACTGGCGAAATGAGGTGGATAGATTAAAACAATTTTACCACTACGTGTGCCATCTAACATTGTCTGATGTTCGCTAGTATTTCTTTTCAGGAAGAACTAGATCTTGCATTTTTTTTGGCTTCCTCTGAGTGCATTAATAGAGATATAACCCATTTCTTTGTAACTTATGTTCAAGGAGACAATTTGATCATTTTCGTGTCTCATCTTTCTAATATTGTTTGACGTTTTTAATTTCTTCAGGAATAACTAGAAATTGCAGTTTTGCTTCTCTGTGAGCATTTGTGTAGAGAGAGATTTTTTTGGAAAAAAAATTTTGTGGCCATTTGCCAAATTGTTTGATATACGAAGGATTTGCTTCTCTAATCAACGAGTTGACTAGGTTCCTATTAAACTACAACCTTAATCAGATACATCACGATTAATTAAGCGTCATGTTCTTGGTTTAAACAAGAGGAGAGAATTAGGGAGTATATTACGATTAAACTATTTTTAATCTGATTCACCTTGTACTTTGGTCAGGTCATATGCATACTCTAAATTTCTGGAGTTGAATGGATAAGAGCAAATCAGTACTTGCATCGACTGATCTGCATATGAATCCTCGTTAAGATGGCCAATGAAGATTGCGTAGTCATATAAAGATTTCACTGCAAGTGGTGAATCTTCAACAATTTGATCCATAGAAGTTTCGCCTATAATCTCCAGCTTTCTTCATGGGACTTAATCTACAAAGACCAGTGCCTGTAAAAGAAAAAAAAGGAATTCCTCATTCTCTTAACAAGAATGGTCTCACACTCAAGGGTAGCAAAGCAATTCTAGAATGTAGAGTGATGTGAATTTTGCCTTTTTGGTTTGTTCTTCAGGAAGCCGCCAATTGAGTCCTAAGATGAACCTTTGGTATTTAGGGAGCCCTTTCCCTGGGTGGGTTACCCTACAGAATTGTAGTACAATTCTACGCTGTTTGAACTAACCTTCTGATGGTAAGCAGCTTTCTGGAAGCTCATAGATTTGCATAAAGAACATTCGAAAGTTCAATTTTCACCCCTAGAAGTTCATGCTTGCTGCTTTCTACATGTACGATTTGTTTCAAAATGATATTTATTCTGAAAACAAGGCAATTATATGCCCTGTTTTAAGCTCAACATTATTTTACAGAAAGAACAAAAGGGCAAATGGTAAGCTACAACGCAAAAGGACACCATTTTTTATTTGACACGAGAACATTTCAGTTATAGTTCGTTGGGGATTTTTCTCAAAACTGAAATTTAAGTACTTTCAGCATTTCTAAATAACAGTACTAACTTGTGCGTACGCATCTGGGTTGTTTTGGTAAGAAATGTAGTGGCAATGTGGTAGCTAATTTGTTTATTCCAAAATTATCATGAACTTCAGCTCTAGTTTGTCTTCTGACTAACACCATTGCTGGTCAAAGGTGGAAATACATGCAGTTCCAACTTCCAAGTTTCGTGTGGTCAGTAGTGAGGACTTCATGGAAGAAACCTCTCTACTTCCAAAGCTCAAGTTGATGTATACTTCACCATTGATCTGCATAAATTAAATCACACTGTGACAAGATCAATCATATATCAGCTATTTGTATTATTTTCGAAGGACCTCTTAATCCATTATACATGGAAATCACTATTAGGCGATATAATAGCCCATGAGACAAAATATTTGCAACTTGAATGCATTAATTGTATAAGAAGTTAACGCGCAAATGTACAGTTTATTTAAAGGAATACACCGCTCTAGAGTTGAGACAGAAAACATGGACATTATCCAAAGATTATCCATACTCCCAATCGTTTTTAGTTTAGTATTCGAAAGTAGTAATGCCAGCTAAGTTCAAACGCAATAAATGTAGAAGGAATTACTTTAGAGCCTCACCTTATGAGTGATACCATGAAAGATATGAATCTTTAAAACTTTTTAAAGCCTCGCTCTTTTTTATTAAGATGTAAAATTTTTCTCAATGTTCGTTAGCACACCTTTCTATATAGAAGTTATTTTAAAATATTAAATAAATCTATTTTTAAGTTTATAATAATTAAAACTCAATTAATCAGATAGGCTTTCTTATTTTTGCGTGACATGACTTCATCTTCATTAGAAACAAACACCAACTAAACTATTCTGGTAAGAACTTCAGGTGTTTTTTTAGTCCCTCCATCCAAAAATATAAAACTTAATTTATTTCATTAGAATAAGGTTTTGACTCATAATTACTTTATTATGATGTAATTTTAGTGAAACAAAATAGATGATATTAATTATTTATGATTATATATTTGTATCATATAAATAATATAAAATAGAGTAATTATTAATAATATCTTATCTTAACGGAAGCAAAAATACTTCATATTTTTTTTACTAAGGGAGTAGTTTACGAGGACTTGATCACGGCCCAAATCTCGTTGAGATAGGACTGAATTTGTATCTTGCTGTTAAACATCAGGATTAATCCTGATCTATAATTTTTTACAAGACAGTCATTATCATTATCGTGAATCCTTTGTCCTAAATAAATTAAATAAATTAAGATAGGTTATAAATAAAATCCATAAAAATCATGTATCATGATTTTTTTTAAATAGTTATTTTTCCATGATTTGATTTATTCTTTCATGCTTATAAATTTAACATAACATACATATCTCCAAAACACTTATCCATTATTTTTTATATGTTTATATTTTGAAACATAGGTCTAATCGATATTCTACAAAACTTGTTTTTTTTACCTTTTTTACTATTTTATTATAGAAAATGCATAATGATTATCGATATTTTATTCACCTGTTTTAATTTTATGGGTAACATCTTTATTAATATTTTTTTATCTTTTTATATTATCGATTTCAAATAAGAAAAGATATCTTTGTTACCACTACTTAACTCTCTCTATTTAGCTCTCTATATGTAGCAGTGACAAAGTCACATATGATATATTTAGTTTTAGTTTTGACTCTAGAGTCTGCCATCAAAACTCTAAACTTTTAATTTACTTTTTGTTTGATTTTTATCAATTAATACTATATCGTCAGTAAAAAAATATACACAAAGAAGTAACTCAGATTTCGTTTATGACGAAGTAAAAAAGATAAGTGTTTAAAGCCTATCATTGATATAGGTAAAAGTTATCTATGTAAATACTAGGCACATATATCTTTAATGAGATAAATAATTTTTTAAAAAAACTTTATACTTGTAAAAAAACATCATATAATATTTCTTGGTGTTTTATTATAAATCTTATTTAAGTAAATAAAAATTATGTATAGTTTCTTTTTCTGCTCCTACTTGTTTTATTAAAAAATATATTTTTATGGTTGATATTTTGGGTATCTAACAAATTGTTTCGTGAAGATCCGCCATATAGCCCAAAGAGATAAGAGTAGATGTAAGTAGAGTACTGCAAAGTCAACTTCAGAAAAGCAACCTCACAACTGTTACAAGAATCAGCATATATTAAAAATAACAAAATGAACACGCAAATCAAAATAAAATGGCAGCTGATATCCTGCACAAATTGTCAGCATCAGATTGGTCGTTTTCGTTTCACAATCCCAAAATGAATGTCATGTACCTGGAAGAAGAATCTGGCCGTCTCTTTTTCAAGGCTAATAGCAAACTCCGTTTATGAAATTTCTTCCAACCATTTTCCTGGCAGCACTAGAATAAGTTGTACATAAATTAATTTATTTTATCCATAAAGTGATAAGAACATATACGCGCAGCATTTTGAGTGCAATGCAACATCTGTGTCTCGACATGCAGAAGGGATGAACACAAGGTTATCTCATTGGCAAGAGGACATTGGGAGAAAATGGATACTATCTCATATGTATAGTATTTATTGCTGTAGTAATAGTTAAGCATTGCCATTTTAGACATCATCCTCTGCAGAACTAAAGACTTGTGATAAACATTTAGTTGATGAAAGTTGCATAACATCACATATTCACATGGAGAGCAATGAGAAAGTGAGTTTGAGAATGAGGGAAGAAAAAGTAGAAGGGCATGTATAATTAATTAACTATTAATTATTTTAAATTTAAAAATAAATTAATATAATTTTTAAAGAAACTTTTCTATAGAAAACTTTTACAAAATAACGAAGAAAGTGCGTGCGAAACGTGAGGAGTTTTCCTCCTTTTTCCTCTTTTACTTGCAAGTGGACGGAGCCTAACTAGATATGATTTCCATATAACCAACAGAATGCCACAACTGTACAAAGAGCTAACACAAGTTCAACAGACAATGCACAACCTATTACACAGACCAGAAGTTAAAGTAACTAGATGACTCCCTGCATCAACAAGCTAGATACCCAGTAATAGCACAAGATATCTAGAAGCCATTCATCTCCAGAAGGTAAGTTCGCCTCTTCATCAGCGCCTTCACAGCAAACTTGAATGGTCCATCAAATGCTCCGGAGACGAATGCATCTGTTTCCTTACGGCTGGTATGACTGCCCTTGCTTCCTTCGGGTGAGGGCTTGATAGCAACCAATGTAGCACCTTGCAATGCGATGCCACCAGGAAGCTCAAGATATGGGGCGTATTTGAGCTTCATGTTGCATGCTGGGACATGAGTCCTGTTAGAACATGCTGAGGCTGACAACTGATTTTCCCTAAATTCCTTAAGCTGCTCTGCTCCCATGGACAATGTGCCCTGGCCATCAGCATCGGTCAGTACCAAGCTTGTAAGAGTGGGATGATCCTTGATAATTGACCGGAGAAGGTAATGTCTCGTTGATGCTGCAATCAGAGAGCTGATTGTCCACACGACACGGAGTTTCAACCCACCATTGGTATAGAAGGATTCTGGCATGCTTCCATTGTCCTCCGAATACGCCTCATGCTCTGCACCAACAGGCTTGCGGTCGACCTGAGTACCCCCGAGAATCACACAGTTCTGAAGTGTACTCCCATACTCCGCTTGCCATTTCAGGTGAACTCCCTCCTCAGTCCCCACATCCCCCGAGGGTAGCTCGACCCGAAGATTCCGGATGTGCGTGAAATTCCGGAGCACCTGTGCTGGCGAGTGCTGCGCGAGCTGCGGGAAGAGCGGCCGCCCAGCACCGTTCGGGCTGCGCATGTTGTGGAACGGCTTGATAATCGTGAGCAGCATCATCTTCAGGAAATGCGAGAGGATGTTCCTGGGCTTCGGCGAGGACAGGTTGAGAGTGTCCTCGCCGTCTCCATCAACCGTCACAACACGGTCAATCTTGACATACACATCGTGGACGAGGGGAACGAGCCCGTAGAACCGCTTCGACACGGCGGAGCACCGGCCAAGCGACCGCACATCCTCGACATTGTTGAGGATCACCAGAACAAGTGAATCCGGCAGCCGGTCGAACTGGTCGGCCTCTAGAACCGGGTCGGCGTGGATTCGAGCCATTGAACAGCCGAAATGCCACGCCCTTTGCACCACGCGGCGGATCAAACGCCCCGCGAGGTTGCCGGGAATGCCACAAACAAAAGCTGCTCGGCCTTGGCCTCTCCGAACGGCTCACGCAATGGCAGCAGCAACAGCACCGTCAAGGCGACGCGACGCAACCATCTGAAACAGAACAAGAACCACCACAGTAAGCACACGGATTAGGCGAGAAGATGGACAATTGAATGGCGCACAGCATGCGTGAAAAGTCACCACAAAAACTCAACAAGAAACTCAAATCAAGAAGACAGAAGACGAATCCAAGAGAAGCCTACCTCAGCCACCGCCACAACTTCAGGCGGACAAATCGACCCCGAAGCCGATCCGTACCTTCCCAAGAACCAACCTTTCTCCGCCACACGTCCGGATCCGACGCCGGCGAGCAACCGGATGGCGCCTAGCCCGCGAAATCGCCCCAGCCTAAACCGGTGGTTCCTGACCGAGAAAGCCCGCACCTTTTCTCACCGGAATCGAGCCCCAAGCAGCTCCTCCGGCCAGCCGGAGCGCCCGAAAGCTTCAATCTTGGAGGCCGCTGGCGCGAATGGGACGGGACTGGGTTTAGGGAGAGGGAAATTGGGGATAAATGTTCCTGCCTCCTCTTCTTTCGCAGAGCATGGGAGACAGTTTCTGTGCTGAATGCTTCTCTCTCTTCCTTCTAACACCACTCGACGCGGCTCTCCTTTAATATCGTCGCCTTTGACGGTGCTGACGCCGCCCGTTTAGTAACGGCTCCACGCCGTCGTTCCACGTCGGAAGTAGATGCATGGGTGGCCACCTTCCGCCCAGGTTTGGTCCGTTATGGTATAGTCCGTCGTTAAGTCATGACTGGGTCGTGCTGTGTGATTCACGTATCAATACCACGGTTATATAATTTATTGAGAAGTCTATCTCGGTATAATAGAGGTCCACGGACTATCTCATATAAATAAATAAAAATACGAAAAAAATAAAAGAAAAAATAAGTTGCCAGCCTTCTAGTAGGCCGTGCCATACCAACCCGTCATGCTGAGTCTTAGTCTAAACATGGCACGGCGTACTATCAAACCGTAGTAAAAATTTTTTAACATCATACACTCGTAATTAGCCTTAAAAATTACACTTACATATATTTATGGATATTAGGATTTAAAATTAAGTCACGAATTCACCACAAGTGGTAAGTGGGCATAAACTTGATAGCACGTGTGCGTACTTACGGTGGTTTTTTACATTTACATATCGTTTTTTAGTTATATTAATTATATATAAGCTGATCGTAATTATATTATAATTATGTTGTATTTTTGAGGATTGTTTTTATCGAATGTTATTAGATAGTCAGATGTATATTATCTCTCTCAGAAAAAAAAACAAACAAAAGAAAAGTATGGGAGGTTATTGGTAGGCAATGATCACAACGAAAGCACCTGCACTATTTCTAAAATTTATTTCAGTTCCTATTCTGGAAAAAAAGGTGAAACTAACTGTGTTTCACTGTATCTTTATATACTGTATGTCGTTAAGAATAAATGAGCAAGAAGTCGATTATTTTACTCTCTTCA
The DNA here is from genome assembly GCA_030770085.1 of Oryza coarctata. NCBI lineage: Eukaryota > Viridiplantae > Streptophyta > Magnoliopsida > Poales > Poaceae > Oryza > Oryza coarctata. Next base: position 18,246,148 of record CM061471.1, read on the forward strand.
GTAACTATTTTTTATCATTTAACCCTGAATTTTCCAGTGTGAGGCTGTGATCTTTCACCATTTGAGAGCAGCTTCAGTGCTTGCTATGTCAACATTATTACAAATAATTACTGCGTAATCTGATTTTTGCCAACTAACAGCCACGTCATTGAGATTGCGAACGAAATTTAGAGATTAGTTAATTTGGGTGAAGTGGCAAAAGGCAGATGACGTGGCAGGCAACATCAGCTAAATCAGTATAAAGTGACATATTGTTCTTTGTTATTAAGGCAATTAATTTATTCACATTGGATAAAGGTAGGAACCATCACTATTGGTCAAAAATAGATACGGTATCCTCGAGTTTACATCTCAAGTAATGTTTAAGCAACAATAAAACATCTTACAAATGAAAACAAACAAACTTAATTGAACCAACAAATTGTCTTATTATCTTTTACCCACATTTGATTTTGGACAGCAAATTCATTAGAGAGCAATATAGTAACAAAAAGAAGTTAAATAACTACTCTGTACAACGCGAGCATGTACACAATAATTCACGCTTACCTCAAGTCATCAACGAATAATACCAGAGAGAAAATTCTCTGGTCTCTGGTCTCTGGTCTCTGGTCTCTGGTCAAAAATGGCGAGAGATGCTTGGATCAGCACGAGATCCACAAAAAAGAAGATTTAGGTGTCCTGCTTTTCTTTTTGCTAATGATAATGACGCTTGGAAGATGGATTAAGATCTTAATTACCATGTACGTGGCATAATTGTGTGTTCATACTGATTGAGGCCGACATGAACGGCTACGTACACCAACCGACGTGTCGTCTCAATCGCGTCATTTTCCACTGCCGATTTGGGTTTTTTTTTCGTGACAACAAATCTAGAAAGGAGAAAATCAGCTCTAAAAGTATTATCTGATTTACTATGTAGTTTCAAAATAAGTAATTGTTTTAGATTCAAATTTTATCTTAAAATAGGCGATCACTTTAAAATAATTATTTATCTAATTAATTATCTCTTATTTAATTTTTTTCTATTTTACTCCCAACTATCCTCCCACTTACAATAATCCTCATTTAATAAGCCTTATTTAATAAATGACATCTAAATCATTTATATACTCTCATAATTTAGGTCATAACGTGGACGACAGAGAAAGTATCAATTAAAAGTAGTCGTCTTGTCACAAGGACCATCAGCTGATTTCTTTCTCAATATTAGCCCTATTTGGAATATAGTAATGGGACGATAAAGACACTGTTACGAATGTAAATACATTGGCAAAACAGAGAAACATACGATTAACCATATCATAATGTGAATCTTGTGATGCCTACTTAAAAAATAAAAATATATCCACTTGTCAAATTACTTGTTCATTTGTAGATTCTGGATTGACGCGTTATCATGAGACACCACGGTAGAATCATACGGAGTGGATAGATAGATTATCTATGCAGTTTTTGTAGAATCATACGGAGTAGATGGATAGATTATCTGTGCAGTTTTTTCAGTTAAATACATAACCGTATCAAAATGTGAATCTTGTGGTATCTACTTGATTTTTTTTATAAAAAATCTACCCTAGTGGTACATTACACAGTAGTTCTCAGGATTGAAATGGACATGACGGCACAAGACGACACGACCTGCTTGCGACAGTTATATTTTCAGTTAAAACCATGGCAAGCACACGTATCACCTACACCGTCATGCCCCCTCAAAATCACAACCTGCTAACTAACCATCAAACTGCAAAAACTGTTGCAGAATTGAGGAGATCTCATAGCAGAGAGCACACGGTTTTTTCGCCCTGCAAATGCTCATCAGAATCTGCCAAGAAACGGCCATCTGACGCAGACTTATTCTGAACCTCTAGTGTGCCAACAACTGGTCACTGTTTCTGCTGCCAATTATTAGTAGTACTACCAAACCTAGCTAATGCATCACAGCTATGTGTTTGTCAAGCAATAACCTACAGTTAGGCAATCTAATTTTAATGATCAAGACTGGCATGAGTGAGGGATGATAACAAAATTGCATTGCCTTGGCGTCACTCGGCTTACAAAATTGGGAATCTTGTGGGGCTTGTCACTGTCGGCACAGTTTTGTGAGCTGCATGAAACAGGCAGTGCTGTTATTCAGAATTTGAGAGAGAGAGAGATTCAGATTTCAGAGCCGAAATGTACTTCCTCCGTTCTAGAATTAAAGAACTTCTGAAGTTTTTCACATGAATTAAAATGAGAGGTAAAATTAAATAAAAAATCATTATAATGGATTAAAATAAATATATATATTCTATGATAAATTTTAAACGAATAAAGTTGACGAAATAATTACCATATACTACTGCTATTAGAACTTCCCTTTGTGTCAGCATGTGACCTGTGTCACTGAGCTGAGCTCATCTTGTGCATATTTCCAGGTTTGGCGCCTGCAAATATGCAGTGCAATTATGCAGGTTTAAATTCTTGCCATGCAGAGATGAGCAGCATCAGATGGGCTTTCTGGGGCCTGGATGGCTGGCTGAAGATTTCACGGTTGCAGTGAAAGTCTGATGAGAGATGAGATCACATGAATATTTTTAGATGGGGATGGCTACCACAGCACAGCAGGGCCTGTGGCAGGAGTGGTACATGATGTGTGCAGGCTTTGTTCTGAGATGTGGGCCCTCTGGTTGGAGTAGATATTTGTGAACATTGTGGCTGACATGGAGGGCCCGCCATGGCGATGGTTGTTGTGTATTTCCTGTGTCATTGATTGAAGTAATTTACCTGATGCCTTTTACTATGAATTCCAAAAATCTCAAGTACAGCTAACTATATACTCGCATGGATCGTTCAAGTTATTGGATTTTAAGAGGCAACCGAGGAGTCGGTTGCGGCTCATTTGGTGGATTGTGAATGCCTGCCTCAATGCTTCATCCACTATGTTCGAATTTGAGTGCCCATACCGAATATTTGGGTTTCCTAGCCTTAATAAAGATTTGTTTACCTATCTTAAATGTGAAAGATAAGATGAAGGAATATACTTAGTATATAAGGAAGTAACAAAACATATAAAATTTTATTAATCAAATGGGATGTTTGGCACTCTCGGCGAAATGTTGTTGTATGGTATTATTTCTTGAACGTTTTGAAGATCAATGTAGTCTCAAATGCATATACCTTTTTTTTCTAACTATACATTTATAAAAACTATTAAAAATATAACTGTATGAACGTGTTTTTCATAATAAATCTACCTAATATTATTTTTCGCGTGTTAAACCCTAATATTTTTCTAATCTGGCTGCATGACGCTACCTATTTGAGATTGTTGGTAAATAAGCCTTCTGCAACGACACCGTGATACACCCATTAGAGAGAGACATGACCTGACTGCTGCCACATGCTACCATCATCCTCTCCCCTCTATCCAGTGGGTATGTTTCTTGGACCAGCATGTGTGTTTTTGCTTAAGATTCTCATTAGCAATGCCCTTAAGCATCTGTGCAGTTTGGCTAGAGTGTAGAAAGTGTACAGTGACTATGAATCCCCTGAGGGGGTCGGATATATATATATATAGCCCAGGCCAGTGGTCTCTCTAACACCCCCACAGTCACAGCGGGAGGGGAACGGACGCAGAGACCAGACTGAAAACTGGTGAACAAAGGCGTAGGCAGGTCTTTGGTCATTATATCGGCAAACTGATGTGCCGATAATACATGGAGCACCTGAACCTGTCCTAATGCAACCTTGTCACGGACAAAATGAATATCGATCTCGATGTGCTTGGTGCGTCGGTGATGTACTGGGTTGGCGGTCATGTAGACGGCACTAACATTGTCACAGTAGACGACGGACGCGGTGGAGAGGGGTGCACGGAGCTCCTGGAGAAGCTGACGAAGCCAGCAGCACTCGGCGACGGCGTGGGCAACGGCGCGGTACTCGGCTTCAGCGTTGGAGCGGGACACTGTAGTCTGGCGTTTTGAGGACCAGGATACGAGAGTGTCACCGAGGTAGACGCAGTAGCCAGACGTAGAGTGTTAAGAGTCGGGGCAGCCTGCCTAGTCCGCGTCAGAGTACGCGGTGAGGGAGTCGATGGGGTTGGAGCTAAAATGCAGTCCGCTGGAGAGGGTGTCCTTCAGTAGCGTAGGATGCGCTTGAGCAGCGCGAGGTGAGGTTCACGCGAAGTATGCATGAAGAGGCACACTTGCTGGACATCGTACGTGAGGTCGGGTCGGGTGAGTGTGAGGTATTGGAGAGCCCCGGCAAGACTCCGATAGTGAGAGGATCGGCAACGAGGGCGCCATCGGCAGCGGAGAGTTTGGCTCGAGTGTCGACTGGGGTGGCCGTGGAGTGATAGTCGGCCATGCCCGCACGCTGGAGGAGGTCGATGGCGTACTGGCGTTGGGAAAGGAAGAGCCCGTGGATGGAACGGGCTACGAAGATGTCAAGGAAATGATGGAGAGGACCAAGATCGGTCATGGCGAACTCAGAGTGGAGTCGGGCCATGATCTGGTCGAGGAGAGATGTCGAAGACGCTGTGAGGACAATGTCATCGACATAGAGAAGTAGATAGGCAGTGGCGGAGCCGATATGGAAAGTGAACAGGGAACTATCAGACGCAGAGGCCACAAAGCCGATATGCCGAAGATAGGCAGCAAAGCGCTGGTACCAGGCACGAGGGGCTTGTTTGAGGCCGCAGAGAGAGCGTTGAAGGAGACAGACGTCGTCGGGCCGAGAAGGGTCGACGAAGCCTGGGGGCTGTTGGCAGTAGACTGTTTCCATCAGGTGGCCGTGAAGAAAGGCGTTCTTCACGTCTAGTTGATGGATCGGCCAGGAGCGAGAGGCAGCCAAGGTGAGGACGACTCGGATGGTGGCGGGTTTGACAACGGGACTGAAGGTCTCGTCGTAGTCGACACCGGGTCGTTTGGAGAAACCCCGGACTACCCAGCGAGCCTTATAACGGGCAAGGGAGCTATCGGCGTGAAATTTGTGTTTGAAAATCCACTTACCGGTCACAATGTTGGCGCCGGGAGGTCGGGGAACGAGGCACCAGGTCTCGTTGTTCATTAGGGCCTTGTACTCGTCGGCCATGGCCGCGCGCCACTGAGGGTCGACCAAGGCTGAGCGAGAAGTCGCCGGGATGGGCGAGATAGAGCTGTGGACGACGGAGAGACCGTAGCGCGGATTGGGTCGAAGAGACCCGGTCTGGGAGCGGGTAACCATGTGAGAGGTGGAGGGAACTGGAGCCGATGGGGGTGCGGGAGTAATGGGAAGAACTGGTCGGGTGGGGACGTCATCGGCTCCGAGTCGGCGACTGTAGACAAGAGGAAAAGAAGGAATTAGATCGGCCTGAGCCGATGAGGTCGGGTGGGCCGAGTATTCCGATCGGTCCGATAGAGATGAATCAGTCGATAGGGTGGGAGGAGCCAATAGGGTGGGGGGAGCCGATAGAAAGTGAGGAGCCAATGGAAGTGGGGTGTCCGATGGAGAGGGAACGGTATCGGCTGAAGGATAAATAGGATCGGTATCAGCCGATAAAGGTGGGTCCGATGGGGGTCCAATGGTGGGAACATCGAACCGAGTAGTGGTGGGAGATGTGATGGGTAAATCCTCAGTAGCGCCCGATGAGGGAGCCAATGGAGAGGGCAGTGGGGGAGACCTGGTCGGCACGGTGTTGGTGAGGAGGAAGTCGAGATCACTAGAGGAGGATCTCGGATAAAGGAGACCGAAGGGAAAACATGTCTCGTCAAAAATGATGTGACGAGAGACGAGGACCCATCGGGTGGAAAGGTCGAGGCATCGGTATCCCTTGTGAGGTGGAATAGCCGAGGAGAATACAGGCGGTGGAGCGGGGAGCGAGTTTGTGAAAAGCTGTGGCGGTGAGATTTGGGTAGCATAGGCACCCGAAAACGCGAAGGTGGGAGTAGCTGGGCGCCGTGCGATAGAGAAGTGCATAGGGAACGTTGTTATGAACGGAGGAGCATGGGCGCCGATTGAGAAGGTACGTCGCAGTAGCCAGATCTTCGGCCCAATAAGTGGCAGGTAGGTGGGCGTGAAGTAACATGGTGCGACTGATGTTGTTGAGGGTGTGAAGGAGGCGCTCGGCTTTGCCGTTCTGAGGAGAGGTGTAGGGGCAGGAGAGCCGGAGATGGATGCCCTACGAGGTGAGGAGGTTTGTAACGGTATGGTTGATGAATTCCGTACCGTTATCGGCTTGTAAAGCCTTGATGGAGATGTTGAACTGAGTAGATACATACGTGACGAAGTGAGTGAGGTGAGAGGTGACCTCGGATTTGTGGATGAGCGGGAAGGTCCAGCAATAGTGTGTGTAATCGTCAAGTATAGCGAGATAATACTGATTACCAGAGACACTTTTAACTAGAGACGTTAATACATCACAATATATAAGTTCAAATGGACGCGAGGTACAGGAGAGAGAACTAGAAAAGGGCAGACGCACATGTTTGCCAAGTTGACATGAGTGGCAAACTGTGGAGCTGCTGTGAGTACATCGGATGGAGACGCTGCGACGGAGGGTGGCGACAGCGTCGGGGACGGGGTGGAGTGGAGCCATCAATATGGGACCGAAGGCCGAATTTTCCACAGAGGGATTTGAAGAAGAAAACCCACTTGGAATAATTGACATTAAGGTCAAGGGAGATAGGAACGTGAGATTTCACGTTCACAGCAGCGTTGGGAGGGGAGAAGATCGGCGAGGTGGTGCCCGAGGTGTGGTCTGTGGCACCGAGGGCCGGAGCAGATTCGGTGACTGGGAGAGTGCTGGAGCTGAGGGCGGACTCGGTGGCCATGACGGGAGAACGGGAGCAAAGAGCCGATGGGAGAGAGAAGCCGATGAGAGGACGGATCAGCCGATCAAGGACGTGAGAAGCCGATGAGAAGTGGGCAGCGGAGTAGGTGAGGAGTGGCCAGCCGATGAGGAGTGGTTGGCCGATGGGGAGTATGCAGCGGAGTAGGTGAGCAGTGGCTAGCCGATGAGGAGTAGGCAGCGGAGTAGGTGAGGAGTGGCCAGCCGATGAGGAGTGGTTGGCCGATGGGGAGTAGGCAGCGGAGTAGGTGAGGACAGAGTGGGTGGGTCAGAGAGTGGTTGGGTCACGGACGTGAGAGGATTCACGTCCGTGAAGAGAAAATTCACGTCCGTGGACTCGTGGAGGCCAAGGAGTGGGGCGGACGTGAAAAAAACAGGGAGTGGCCGGACGCGAAGAGAATATGTTCGCGTCTGAGAGGCAGGGATTCATGTCCGTGGACACGTGGACACGTTGGACTGGCTCGGACGTGAAGGGAGAAGGTTCGCGTCCGAGAGCCGTTGAGCGTATCGAAAAGGGCAAGAACCAAGGGAGATTTCTAGCCGATGGAGGGCTGGACAAGTCTAGCCAATGGAGACGACGAGCGCGGAGGTGTGCCGGCGTCAGAGAAGGAGAGATGCATGAAACAAGAGGAAGAGCGGAGACGGGTGCGAGGAGGGACGAGGAGGCGGATCGAGACCGTCGCCTGGTCGCGCGGAGGTGGGGCGGAGAAAAGGTGATTGCGGGAGAGACGGGGAGAAGAAGAAATGGAGACGAGAGAGCGAGGGGAGTACCGAGAAGAGAGTCGGCGACGGAAAGAAGACGTCGATAACGAGGAGGAAAGGGTCGGTTCGCCGGAGAGAGAAGCTAGCGCGTCGAAATGTTTAGACTCGCTCTGATATCATGTAGAAAATGTACAGTGACTATGAATCCCCCGAGCGTATACGAGAGGGTTGGGTCTATATATATATATAGCCCAGGCCAGTAGTCTGTCTAAGAGACATCTCAGAGATATGATAGTTTGTGTGTTTTGTGTCAGTTTCTGAATACTGACATTGAGCCTTGACTGACTGATCCAGTCTTATCTATTTCCTGGCACAGTGATCCCTACTTAACTGGCAATTATACATAGAATATGGTGCTTGATGGTTTCCCAAAAACTTTGAAAAAACAATAGTATACGACGGTTTTCATGATTATATTTTTAAAATAAAATGTATTTTCATTCACTTGCAATAAAGAAAATTGAACTAGTGGATCAACAAATACCTACCTTTCTCTCCAATCCCTGGAGAGCTCACATATTCACATGATCCATTTTACTAATACAAAGCTATATGAACTCCAAATCATTCTAAACAGGAGGTTATGGGGTCCATTAACGTTCATATGGATTCATAAACTGTATAACTAATCACGCATAGATGGTAGATCCAATCGTCCATTAGTGTTCGGTTTCGTTCGTTTCTTCGTGGGTATGGACAAGCCCTGACGCCGACCCTGTCCTAACACAAGCACACATTTGGACATCTTGCTGACTGATCACTCACATGGCATGTGGTTGATGGAAGAAAAAAAATAAAACTTTGTTCTTATCAGATACTAGTATATAGAGAATTAAGTGCAAATTGGCAGCAATTTTCTTGAATGAGATAATAAAAAAACTCGGCCCTATGGAAGAAATATCCCGATGACATTACATTTGAGATCAAGACGAGGCCCTGAAAGCCGGTTCTTACCTATACGAGAACTCCGTTACCATATGCCATTTCTTAACCTATAGTTTAGAGGAATATACAGTGAGGGTTTTTTTATTAAAAAAAAACCAGGGCTTGAGCCCTCAAACCTGCTTGGAAACCTCACAACCGAAGGGCTTACCACCGTGCTACAACCATGTTCTCTAGTGAGAGGATAGAAAATACTTGCTCTGTTCTTTTTATTTCTCACTTTTTATGTTTTCTATATCCTCCAATATACAAATTCTGCATTTACATCTGGTAATTTAAATCAATATATTTCAGTAAAACTACAATATAGTGAAGTTTTCAGTGACAAATCTAATGCAAATAATTTCCGTGCAACCAACCCATGTACTAGTTTTAAGCATATTAATATTCAAAATTTGACGGCATAAACTTTAGGACAACTACATACTAATTTTCGCATCCTGATTTTGAGAACATAGTCATGGAAAGCCAATATTTCTTCCTATTTTGCGAGGAAAAGCCTATGTCAGTAGCAGGTACCTTCATGATGCTCATTTAAAGTGTATACTTAAGCTCTAATAATTTGGTTGATGCATAGAACTCAATGATTTGGACTAAACAACACATACCTTTTCGGCTCTTGAGAAGTCGGATCGGTGGTAGCGATTGGACCAGGAGATGATCAATCTCGAACAGTAATCAGTGTATCATAGCACTATTTTTCTCCATCTTGTTTCATGATCACTTTTGTACAAAATTGCTTGTAGAGAAATCAAGGATGTCTTTGGGAGGATGTGGCATCAGACGACCTGATAAGACGTGAGAAGACACCATCTTATGGACGGCGAGCTTCTGATGGAAAAAAGATCAGAAGAATCTGATCGTCAGGCAGACAGACATGCATGGAATTCTTTTGGACTTAAAGCACACGTTGGAATAAGATATTAGGGCTTAGCTTATTGCGACATGTGAAAAAGAAACGAGTCATTAAGTATTAATTATTATAAACTTGATAAATAAAATTATTTATTTTTTAAAAAAATTATATAAAAATCTTTTGCGTGAAACACATTATTTAATAGTTAAAAAAGCGCCTGATAACAAAGAGCCATTCGGAGAAGCACATTTCACAAGCAACAAGAGCAATCTATATCTGCAATTCTGCATGCATGATTGTGGGGGACTTTGTTCTGTTTCTCCTTGAATTTTGTGACCCAAAGAAGGGAGATGTGATGCCATTGAAGCAAGTGTAGTGTACAGTATACTGTGCAGCTCACATGGAAGGCTAGTGTTTTTGTTGATACAATGCTATGCTTCCAGCTGAGGAGAAGAATCTTGGCACAGGACAATTGATTCGCAACTCCGAACTCTCTTATTGTAGCTAGTCACAGTTGCAGGACCATGACTTCAGAGATTGCAACAGGGTTGAAAGAAGATATACTCCATCAGTTCCTAAATATAAGTATTTTTGGCTATACAACTAAATAGTGTAATAGAATTGTGTAGGTGCATAGACAGAAATGCTTATATTTAGAAATAGAGGGAATACAAACAAGGAGAAATCAAGTGCTGGAATTCAGATGTGTCACAAGTGTTCAATATTCTAACCGCTTAGATGGAAATGGAATGTCTTTCATACTTACACTGAAGATTTATGTTCAAAAGAATGATATGTGCCGTAATAGTGTAATATATCATCCAATTACATACACAACAATGCATAGCAAAATCTTATGTTCTGAACTATGCAAATTGATCTGAAGAATGCAAATCCTTCATCGAATAAAAACAAGAAGAAAGAAAACGTTTGCATCACAAGCAAAGGTTATACATGCTCGGATGAGGCTCCTCTGCTCTTTCACGACAAACTCTTCGCTGTCCCAAACTGACAGGCTTCAGGATGACTGCTATGTGCACTAAAGTGCAGTTCACTTTCGCTAAAACATCAACATTCTTGGCAATGGCATCAGAGAGGTTTCTAATTCTTCGTGGATGTATCAAGGACTCGCCAAAACAGACCTAGTGTTACACGATTCTGTACCGGACCCATTGGTGATAGCATTCAGAGTTTCATTGTTCCAAGAAATTTACCCCATCTGATCATGTGCCTCCAACACATATAATGTCACTTCCCATTGTAGGTATTGTAGGTAGGTCTGGTGATTCATACTCTCTACTAGAATCGTTTTTTATGCTGTCACCTATGTCCTCTTGATCAGCAACGGAAGAAATAATATCAGATTCAGTAACTGTACTCAATGTAGACACGCTTTTGCAGCTGAACTGTCTCTGGATATCACTTGCACTTGGCTCAGCAATGTCCATTGCGTCGAGGACAAAAGATGGCTTAAATCTTGAGGGATGTCTCCCCTGGCTGCCAACGCTGAAGCTTTCATGCCTTCTGAAGAACATGTCCTGGTGGGGTATTGCCACATGTTCATGTAGATCACTTTCATCTGATATCTCAAAAGGGTGATCAAATGGATTCCTCCGTGGATGCAGTACAGATGGAGCTGAGCCAGGAAATTCTGTCTCATCAGAACAAGAAAGAATATCAGATGGATTTCTCTTGCAAACCTGATCTTTATCGATGTCTATCAAGTTACTGTCAGGATCAAATATTATGTTCTTCCTTGACCTTCTCTTAACCATCAAGATCTCTAGCCTACGATGCCTTTCCATCTCAGAGTACCCAAGATCCATGACATTCTTATCGTCATCTACTGTTCCAAGAAATGCCGGATCAGTGCCAACATTCTTGTCATCGTTTTTGCTGGCCTTGCTCTTGTCAGTTTCATCATTATTATTACTACCAGCTTTATAATCCTGAAGGGACATGTGGAAATGGTTGTCTGAGTCGTTGTTTTGGATGGGATCAAGATGGGGGGAATCAGCACTAGAAAGAGGGTCAATCTCATCCAGGATAGGAGCAATGCGAGTTGTAGGAGTACCAGGAGTGGTACTCTCTGCCTGATCAGGATCAAAGCCTGATGAACCATCATGGCTGCCAACTCTACCAAATGGTGAATCTAAAGATGAGTCTAATGGGCTGTCCAGAGCAGCATTGATAGGCTCTATCTTAATATCAGAAAGCTTCTTCCTCCGACGAACAGAAAAGGCACGGCCCCATTTACAAGTACCAGCTGGTTTATCTTCTGAAACTACTTTCATCTCATCACTTTGTGAATCTGTTGATCCTCTATCATGATTTATCTTGTCCACCATCTCAACATCTTCAATAGCATTCTCTGTGGAAGAATTCAAGCCATCTTTGATTTCACCGTCCTTTAAGCTTGTCGTGTTCTCTTTAAATGAAGGCAATGAAAATCTCTTGTTTGCTTCCAAATGAATATTTCTGGACAAATCTGCATACTTGGGAGCTGAAATATCGGTGACAGTTTTCCGTTCTTCCTCGATCTCAGGAATGTTTGCGTTGCCATGGCTTATCAGTACACCAAGGATAAGAGCAGCACATATAATTACAGGAGAGTGGGACAGAAGGAACACGAAGAAACCCGGTGAAGATCTGAATAGCAGGTAAAGCAGTAGGATCGGAAAGAGGAGAACCCAGTGTTCAGAAGCATATCTGTAGCTCATTCTGATTGAACATCTCAAGATCGTCTTTATGCATGGCGTATCATGATTTGCCTCGACACCCATGGCCTGTCCTCTATCAACTTGCCAACAAATCTAGCAGAGAAAAAAAACAACAATCGTAGTAGTTCAGCAAACTAGGACTTAGCAATCCATGAAGCAAAGAGAAAAAATGTTCTGACCATAAATTGGTGATGCTAAATAAATCTAGGCTATAAGCTACAGAACTGCAGGCCACACCCATTACTAGAGATTAATCCAGGCAGTGGTAAACAACTAAGCAATAGCTCAAATACAAAGCTTTAAGAACAAAGATGCAATTCTCAGAATGTTCAGCAGCATCCTTATCATTACCCATCTGCTGAGACATTACAGCTGCGATTGACTGAGGGCACGAAAGATCTTACCTTCGGGCGGCAGCCGGAGATCCGAAGGCGAGATCTTGATCTTGGAGGCTTCTTTTTTCTTCAACGCACGGGCGGGCAACGGCCAATGGCGGTCGTCGCCGGAGGAAGGCAAGGTCGCAGGGGCAGGGAGAGAGACAGCACGAGACGAGCTCAAGAAAGCGAGACAAGATCAGACGGTGGTGGTGGTAGTGGGGGGAGGTGGGTGGGCCCCTCTACTGAGCGTCGGCTGGTCGCCTGGTCCTCTGACACCGTGACGCCGCCGCCGTCGTCTTCGATCCGGCCGGACGCCGGTGGTGGTGGCACGTGTGCGCACGCCGGCCTTGGGGCCGCCGCCGGTTCACGCGAGGCCAGGGTGGCGCGGGAGCGTTTTCCCGCGTGTTTGGTCTTCCGTCCTATGGGTCGGTGGGTGGGGTTGGTGGGAATTGGGATCTGGATTCCGTTGCTTTCTTTCTGATCTCTTTCTGTGGCTTTCTTTTGGGTCTGGATGGATCATGGACGGTGCCGGAAAAAGCTTCTTTTCGCGGCTATTAATTCTGTGGCTCTCCGTCAATGCAGTGCTGCTGCTGCTGATGTTAACAGATGAGATGTTTGAAGGGATCTGTGTTTAGTAACACCAAAAATTGTGCTTTTCTTTTCTTAGGAGGGAAGATATTAAGACAGTGGAAATGCGTGCTTTGATTGTTCACATTTCTCACGATAATGACAAGATAAATAATAGATCAGTCAAGCGTGGGGTTAGGTGACTTGTTTTTAAGAATGCTGGGCAGGTGGCGATCAAGCTAATTTCAGTCATGCGTCGGGCTGAGATTAAATCTGATTAGGGAAATGTTTCATGGGAGAGATTTCAATATCTGATTAGCTTTCAAAGGGTGTCACCAAGAAGATTTTTTTTTCGAAAATGTACATGGGAGAAGCACAAACCACATATGTAAATATCATTTCATTCATTTTCATTCTAGCAAAAAAAAAAAAAAACAATGCGCCTCTTTCCTGTGCACATCGAAAGAAGGCAAGAATCACAACAAAAGAACAGAAAGAAACCCTATTTACATGTGTATGAACACCATCTCTACATCATAAGCACTCCAAGAAACACATTTATCGCAGAATCGGTCACATGTATACATACTCATCCGATTGTACAATCCTAATAAGCTCTTGCAGATTATCAAATACGCGCCTTCCAGAGCTCTCAGCTCCAATGTAGTTCAAAAGCTGCTCCGTATCCTAACCACCCAGCACAGAAATGATCATAATGACCTTAGTTTATGGGGGGAATAGATTAAACAAACATTGCAACAACAAATAAGCAGCTAGAATATAACATTAAGCGGGAAACACACACCTTGTGCAACAAGTAAATTGCATAGGATGCCTTAGTAGAGCCACCTTCTTGACAGTCCACAAAAAGGGGGTATACTGTCAGTTTTGGGTCGGTCATGTTGATACAAGTGCGCTCTGCTGAAGCAATAGATGCTGTTTCAGCTGAAGGCAAACAATCACTCACATAAGATCGCGACCCTCCAAAGTGCAAAGGATATCGGAGGGGAACATGAAGATAGGAGGCTACGAGCAAAACTGCCTACAAAAAAATAAAATAAAAAATAGGCAACTAGTAACTCTATGACCTTTGTGAAAAAAATCAAGTAGTGATCCAGTATGTGCATGCAGAGAGATGAATTTGAATATCTGCCATCATTAATTCCTTACAAATGTTCAACAGTGTAATGACCACAAATTTTGAAAAGCATGCATTGGCTTATTATTTTTGTGTTTCAAAAAGAATAGAAAGATGCATCTTAAGGCTATCTACAATGTTAATTGCCTAATTTGAGCATGAAAATGAGCATAGCTAGGTTGGAGCATCCATGCTATCAAGTAATTTTTTAAGGGCAATGCTACATCAAGGAACTGGTATTGATGTTTTATAGTACAGGAGTGCTGTGAAGACTTACATGTGCTGCGTATCCCAGAACAGCCGCAGACCGCTGAAGATCCTTCTCACAGATATCCTTTTGCTTTCTTCTTTGCTTACCAATTTGCCAACCAAAAAATGTCAAAGCATGTACATGTGGAAGTTTGATAACATTGAGTACATGTGTTCCATTCTCTTCTGGAAGTGTTCCATTTTCTTTGGAAAGTGTCCCATGTGCTCCTGAAAGTGTTTTGTAGTTTAACAGAATGAATCAGGAAAGAAATTGTGTGCCACTGTTCCTCATTAGAAAAATGTGCACTATCTGACAGATTAACCAGTAATTCTTATGTCGCTGATATACTGTACGCAATGTAGTATGTCTTTAAACATTTTTAAGCAATAGACTCCAAACTCTCCCTGTTTTTAGACAGCAATATATCCAAACAGACTAGCATGTGGGACACCTTCTCCACCTTAGACATAGACGATGCAGGCCATAAGGATGAGGGCAGAGAAATAAAGTACAGAGATGGGTAGATCCAACATAAGCTCAAGGGCATGGCAATCCAAAACCTGGAAAATAGCAATACACAACATCCAGAAGATATTTTGCTCTCTTGTAGTCTTTACCAAGCTACCGCAACACAAGCCATTGAACAAAAGGACATGGCAATCCAACCTAGCCTACATTCCAAGAGCACAAATATAAGGCGTCACCCAGCTAGTCAACAATGTTTAATGCTCCACACTTCTCATCAAAATGCACATATGTATTAGAAACACACATATCCTTCAAAACTTATTGTTCAAGAGATAGATATGAGTATTGGATTCTGACCATTAGTATTGGCATCGCGGTTTTGCTCATGTGGCAGATCATGGAAGACCTTCACAGGGTACAATGCAGCAACCTGGCCAATCATACTCCGTTGCCTCATCCTAAGCAGCCTCTGCAAATCCCCAAGCCGTGCCTTCTCTCCAGATAGCGCTTCCTTCGCATCCTGCAATCAACACACGCCCTCCTTGTAAACGCAGGAACAGGAACAAAGCTACTCCAATCCAATCGAATCCTGAACATTTCGCATACGTGCGAACGGATCGCTTTGTTGTGGATTACCTGCACTCGCCGGTTCGCGGCGGCGACCGCACAGGAGAGCTGCAGCACGCGGTCGATCTGCGCCTGGAGCTGCTCCTTCCGGCGGTCGACGCCCTGGAGCGCGTCCCTCTTGGCGACCAGCACCTCCTCCAGCCGCTCCCGCCGGAGCTCCACCCGGCGCCGCATCTCGTCCAGCGCCGCGCCCTGCCGCCGCGACTCCTCCCTCACCTGCAAGCCCCCCACCGCACACCGAATGGCGACCGATCAGCTGAGATCAATCCACGCCCCCACCCAAGGGCGCCCAGCAAGCAAGCGCGCATTCGCGGGCACGCACGCAACGCACCCACCTCGAGCGCGGCGTGGAGGCGGCGGGCGAGGGCCGCGCGGGCCTCGTCCGCCGCCACGAGCCCCTCGACGCGAGCGAGCTGGCCCCGCAGCTCTGGCGACGCGACCGCATCGGGGCTCATCGCGGCCGCAGGCGACCCGCGGCGGCATCCATGGGCCCTCGCGAGACGACGAGACCGAGGCGCGGGAGGGAATCGAATGGAATCGAATCTGCGGGGAGCGGAAGCAAGCGGTTGGGGTTGGGTTGCGCGCTGCGGAAGGTGGGGTGCGGCCGTGCTGCGGGTTTTGGAGTCTGTCTCCCTCCTGTTGCTGTCAGTCAGGTCGATGCAGCGAGTCCACGACGACGCAACATGTTCAAAGCCATAATAACTCCGGCGAGACAGCATTGTCACCACGTCGGGCTCAGCCCGGAGTTGGCGCCGGCGACCGCTCAGCCGGCCACCTCACCAATCGTGCATAAGCTTAATTACCCTTGACATCATCAATCGTGCAGAAGCTTAATTGCCTTTTACATGCTACAGCGATGCGTATTAATGGTTCGAAGATGCATCACCAACCAACCAGGGTGAATGTTTCTTGTACTTCTATCCTACGTGAGAAATTCGACACGCGACATTCGTCTTGTGCGGTACTAGATCGAAGGATGTTCGTCACGCAACCTACCGTCGTCTAGTTTAGAGAGACAAAACATACCTGTGATACAACTAAATCATGTCCACCATGAAACAAAATCGTTTCTGAATTCGGTGGTAGGGCATTATGGCATGAAACAAACTCTGAATTCGATAGCGGAACACGTAGCAGCGTAGGAGAAAACGTAGCACGCATAGATAAGCAACAGGTAAATTTGACATGAAGAACAAGTATCGGAGTACGTCAATATCCAAACTGGAAATCCTAATGGGAGAGATGGCAAAGTTTCCAGGTAGAGAGCGACACAAGTGACGGCTGACTCCTCGATCGTCTTCGTGAGCTTTGTCAAATCAAATGCGTGGTTGCATGATGAGTTCGTCCAAGGGAGCAGCAGATCATGACAAGCCTGGCGTCAGTTACCTGAAATTGTTGACAAAACTGTTAGCAAGATGGATAATTTCAAAGCAGCTAGCTAAAGGATTTATCAAACCTAACATGCCATCACAGGTTCACCTTCATTATCCACCTTGTTTTCCAGAAACAATTCATTCGCGTCTTCGAAGATGGATGGATTGATATCGTTCAAATAGAACTGTGTATATGGTGTGAAAACTTCTTGGAGAGGTGAAACATCTCGTTCATACCGTGGCACTACCAGTTCATTGGAGCCAGTCATGGAGGTGGTATGTGCTGCAAATGGATATCAACAAGTCAACAGCTAAACTACTATAAGTAAAAGATGAAATAAATAAACTATACGAACCGAAAGAGAGTTCAGAGTTATGAAGCTTGTCTGACGATTCTGGAAAAAGAGATGAGGCGCAAAAACTATTGTCAACAAGAGGGTAAAAATCAGGATCTTGTTCCCGATATTCCTCACATGGAGCTAGTTCTGAAGATTCTATCATAGCTTCACATGGCATACTAACAGTGGAACTCAAACTCCCTGTAGAAAGCTCTTCTTTCACCACATAGTTTAATGCATGAGGTTTATGAAGTAGTTCTTCTGATTGATCACTGTTCCTTGGTGCCATGTGCTTAGAATTTGTTGGCAATGATGTGGAATCTATGTAGACATCAGCAAAGTTGGTGAGTTGCGTCGCAGAAGTCCTTGAGTACATGGACTGGTTGTTTGGATCAAATTCAGCAAATTGGATTGAAGGGAACTCCAACTTCAAATGACCAGTTGTGGACCTAGAAGCAGAGATGTGGCCATTTGAAAAGCCATGGTTGGCAAAGAAAGCAGCTGCAGAAGATGGCATGGTCTTGTCATTAGAGTCAGTCACACAGTGATAGTCAATACCAAAAACCTGTCTAAACTTGTCACAGTGGTTTAAGGATAGCTCACCTGATGGAAATATATCATTGTTGGTTGCTTTGAACGCAGGAAGCGGAATCTCATATTCTGTCGCAAGTTCTACTTGGTTCCTTTGATCTTCTATGGAGCCATAATCTTTTGATACAAATCTCTGGCCAAGTATATTACTGATGGAAGAATCTGAAAACTGGGGTGCATAATACATACTAGTATCATCTAGGTGACCATTGAAACTATCACATGTGAAACCAGGAACATATAGCGGATCACTGGCCAGCTTCTTCCTAAAACTGGAGTCAGAAGACTCATGTTGATCTTCATCCAAAGCCTGCTCGCATACATCAGCAGGATACAAAAGCGAACGGCTATTCTTACATTTCTTTATTCGAGTATTCCAATAGTTCTTTATTTCATTATCAGTACGTCCTGGCAACTGAGAGCATGTGCTCAAGTTAATAGCAATGATAATGGATACAAAATGCATATGACAGTGACAACGTATTTAAAACAACTACTAAGATAGTTATATGCATGAAGCTAGCTAGACCTAAGTTTCACTTTAAATTTTAGACTAGCCCACAGCTCCTGTTTTTCAGTACAACTATACCAGACCGCTGATTGCAAGTGCGATGCAAATATACTAGCAGTTTACTTTAAATAGCGATCCCTAAACCTTACAAGCAAAAAATAGGCTACATTTGTAAGATCAATTTCAGGAACGGAGCTTTGACATTATTTAACTCTGATGTAATCAAGGGTTGATCTGATTTGTGGTGATAACCAAATTTTAGGACAAAAAAAGTAACTATATCAACAAAATGAAATGGATACCATTCGTTTAATCGAAAAAACAACTAATTGACTTTAAATTAAATAACTTCACCAATGGTTGAACTACAAATATTAATAACCCCCATACCTCCGTGTAAAGGTCAGAAAAATATACTTGTAATGCAAAAACTATTAACGAACTACACCTTTATAAACAGATTCAGGAGACATATATTATGAGAGTGCAAAAGAGAAAATTTGAACTAGAAGGTGAACTTACATGAGCAGCCATCTGAGACCACTTATTCCCCATTTTGTAATGGAGCTTAATGATTTTATTCTCCTCTTCATTGGTGAAAGCCCCCTTCTTCAGATTGGGCCTTAGATGGTTCATCCATCGGAGACGACAACTCTTGCCACACCTCAAGAGGCCGGTGTTCTTCTGCACCGCTTTCCAATTCCTCTCACCATGCTTCTTGATGTACGCCTCTAAGATGGCATCCTCCGACGATGTCCATGGACCTTTCTTCAGCAGCGGGGCTATGATGCCCCTGCTGCTGTCTTTATCCACAAATGACTCGTCATCGCTATCGCTTTTAAAGCGGTGAATCATGTCAGAAACACCGTCGCTCTCGCTCTCGTGCATCCTGTCACAAACAGAAGTTGAACTATCCAAGATAAATAAAAGGAAATATATGTACATGAAAATTCTTAGGTCAGTAGCCACAGCTAGTAGAGATTCATTTATTTTTTTAATCGGACGATAGATTATCTGATTTTGTAATAATATTTTAAGTGTACAAACAAATTAATTAAATATTACAAAGTAAAAAACTTGTTTTAAAAGACTATTCTAAGAAACTTATATATAGAAAACTTTTAAAAATTTACAATGTTTAGGAGCTTGGGAAACACGCCCCTGATAATCTATAATCTGTAAAATAAAAAATTGATATAGCACTTATTTTCCGAAATTAAGAGATGGAGTGACGCCTCCTTTTGAAAAATCATGAGATACACTCAGTTCCAATCTCAACTGAGGCGTCGGTAAGTTCAGAAAGTAGATTGGGACGAGCTCAGATTACAGAATATATTGCAGAAGAAACAGATCCGCTAAATCTCTAGATTCCCAGCATTTTTTTTTGCCGGGCCAGATTCCCAGAAATTAACCGATCAAGCGGCTAAACGGGACCAAAAAGAAGAAGAAGCAACGCACCGCACCTCGGCGACCAAAAGCCATTTACCTGACCAAATAAACAAGGTGCTGGAGCGGTGGACTCTCGAGCGCCGACAGAGCCGGGAGAAACCTTCACCCTTCGCGGATAGGGTCCGGGAGGCGATGGGAAGGAGAGTTCGTGGAGGCTTCGTCGCGAGATGGAGATCGCCTCCCCCAGCAATGGCGGAGCGGGGAGTTGGGCGGCGAATCAAGGGCTCGCGGTGCGACCCGGGCTATATGTGCGGCGAGCATGCGTGCAAGTCGCGGCGGCTGGGCGGTGGGTCCATTCCAAGTCTATCTCAGTCCAAACGATTTTTTTTTTGTTTTCATTTTAATCCAGCCCGTCTGTTCTGACCTAGGGAGTCCGAAGGCCCATATACGCCCATAGGATCGCATACCGAATGCAATGGAGAGACCGCGGGAGAGCATTTTTTTTATAATTATGTACATCATAGAATAAACATACTGTCAACGTGATTTTATACAGTCCTAACTTTTTAAAATATTATCTCAGTCCAAACGATTTCTTTTCTTTTTAATGCAAATGACCTAGCTAGTTGTGGCATCATCTTATCGGAGAATCCGATACCATATGCCCATACAATCGCATTCATACCAACCAACCTGAAGGGATAGGAGTATGAGAGAGTAGGAGTAAATCTTTGTTGACTTTGATTTGATGATTAGTGGATATACGATAAATGCGTTATTTACATAATTATATAGATCATACGATAATACACTGTTTTATGGTTTTATACTGTCATAATTTTTCAAAATATTATCTCGGTCTAAACTTTTTTTGTTTTCTTTTTAATCTAGCCGGTTTTTTCTGATCTAGTGAGTCCAACAGCATCACCATAATGACATACACCCGATTATGTTCTTATCAACCAGATGGAAAAGGGAGACCACAAAGAAAATCTTTATTGCCTTCGATTTGATGATTAGTGGATCATACATAATAGATCGTAGGATAAATGTCTTAACTACATAATTTTATATTATCCTAAATATTATCTCTGTCCAAACATTTTTTTTGTTTTTTTAATCCAGCCAGTTTGTTTTGACCTAGCGAGTCCAATGGCATCGCCGCATCAGAGAATAAGATGTCATATGCCCATACGATCGCATTTGTACCAACCGGATGGAATGAGAAGACCATGGGAGAGTAGGAGTAAATCTTTGTTGGCTTCGATTTGATAATTAGAAGATTATAGAATAAATGCATTGTTTACATAATTATAATTATATAGATCATAGCATAAATGCACTGTCTACATGATTTTATACTTTTCCTAATATTTCAAAATATTATCTCAGTCCAAACTTTTTTTGTTTTCTTTTTAATCCAACCTGTTCATTTTGATCTAGCAAGTCCGATGGCATTGCCGTATCGGAGACTCGGATGCCATACGCCCATACAATCTCATTCATTGTTGCCTTCTATTTGATGATTAGTATATCATAGTATAAATGCATTGGTTATATACTTGTGTAGATCAGAGGATAAATGTATTGTCTACATGATTTTATACGGTCCTAATTTTTCAAAATATTATTTCAGTCTAAACAATTTTTTTGTTTTATTTTTAAATCCAGCTAGTTCGTTCTAGCCTAGTGAGTCTAACGACATTGCCACAATGTCATACGATTGCATTCGTACCAACCAGATGAAATGCGGAGACCATGGGATGGGAGAGTAGGAGTAAATCTTTATTGCCGGATCATAGGATAAATACATTGTATATATAATTGTATAGATCATAGGATAAATGCACTGTCTATATGATTTTTTTATGGTCCTAATTTTTTGAAATATTGTCTTAGTCCAAACATTTTTTTTCTATTTAATCTAGCCAGTTCGTTCTAAGCGAGCGAGTCCGACGGCATCGCCACATCAGAGACTCGGATGCCATACATACACTCATATGATCACATTCATTCCAACAAGATGAAATGGGGAGATCGCGCGAGAGTAGGAGTAAATATTTGTTGCCTTCGATTTGATGATTAGAGGATTATAGAATAAATTCATTGTTTACATAATTATGTAGATAGATGCCCTGTCTACATGATTTTATAAGGTCCTAATTTTTTGAAATATTTTCTCAGTCCGAACGATTTTATTTTATTTTGTTGGTTCGTTCTGACCCAGCGAGTTCGACAGCATTGCTGCATCAAAGACTCGGATGCCATACGCCCATACGATCACATTCGTACCAAAAGGATGTAACAGGGAGACTGCTGCAAAGTAGGAGTAAATATTTGTTGCGATGATTAGAGGATAAATGCATTGTTTACATAATTAATGTAGATCATAAGATGCACTGTCTATATAATTTTATAAGGTCCTAATTTTTTGAAATATTTTCTTAGTTGAAACGATTTTATTTTGTTTTCTTTTTTTAATCTAGCCGGTTCGTTATTACTAAGTCCGAACTATAAAATTATATATACAATGCATATACCTAATTATGTAAAAATGTATTTATCCTATTATCCTCTAATCATCAAATCGAAGGCAGCAAATATTTACTCCATTGATAAAAGCATATGGCATCTTGAGTTTTCGATGCGACCTAGTGAGTCTGCCACATCGAAGACTCAAATTCCATACGCCCATACAATCGCATTCGTACCAACCGGATGAAATGGGAAATGGGAAGACCACGGGAGTATAAGAGTAAATATTTGGTTCTTTGATTTGATAATTAGCAGATCATAGGATAAATACATTATTTACACAATTATGTAGATCATAGGATAAATACACTGTCCAACCGTATGGAATGGATAGACCACGGAGAGTAAATCTTTGTTGCCTTCAATTTGATGATTAATAAATCATAAGATAAATGTATTGTTTACACAATTATATAGATCATAGGATAAATGCACTGTCGACATGATTTTATACTGTCCTAATTTTTCGAAATATTATCTCAGTTCAAATGATTTTTTTTCTTTTTAATCTAGCTCGCTCTTCTGACCTAGCGATCCTAGCGAGTGCTACGGCATCTTCACATCGGATACTCGAATGCCGTACGTTCATACGATAGCATTCGTATCAGCTAATAGAATGGAGAGACCATGGGAGAGAGTAAATTTTTGTTGGCTTCAATTTAATTATTAGCAGATCATATAATAAATACATTGTTTATATAATTGTATCATAGGATAAATGCACTGTCTACATGATTTTATAATTATATGGTCTTAATATTATAAAACTAAAACTAAATACAGATATAGTCGTTTATATATACACTACTCAAGTATAGGTTCTAATTGATTGAAGTATGGCTGAGAATGTGTAGCAAAACCAACAAAGCAATCAAGAAATGTTGGCTAAAACATTGGGTTGTTTTTATATTAAAGAAAAAGTGTAATTCATCGAATGGTTTGACTCGCCGCAAAATACAAACTATATTCTGAGATTGAGATACAAACAAATAAATTAATTATTATAAAGCTGTTTTAAAAATATTTTAATAAACTTACATATATAGATTTTACAAAATTCACATTTCAGAGTTTAAGAAGCGTGCCTAAACCCTAGATGTGAATAGATGAACCCATCTTTACCAGAATAGATTGAGTCCACAATCTACCTTTACCAGAGAAAGAATCTAAAATCCGTACATCTAAACAAGCCGTAGATCAATGCACAGCATGCTACAACCAAGGAAGAAATGAAGTCGAGCGAAAATGCAAGGTGATCCTAAACCGACACGCTGTACATGACTGCATCTGACAGGTCACACCTAATTGCTAGGGTTCCAGTTAAAGCTGACGCTAGCCTACAAAGGATGGGTGGAGATGGATTACAGAAGATTTGCAGCAATAACATCAATCCACGCCCCCAAAAAATATGGAACAAAAGGTGGTATACAGAGACCACCAAGCTACCAAGTGCGGCGTCAACACAACACGCTAACCATAATTAACTGTCTATGCAGTTCAAATCGACGGAAATTTACTGTCTTCACAGTTCATGTTGAAACCCATCGTCATTCTTAGGGAATAATACCAGAGTTCGAATCTAGGGTACAGGCAGGAAGTTCTGCAGATGTAGCAACACAAATAATATGTCAAGCAGATATCCCAAAAACACAAATAAAAGAGGCTATGAGATAGATTCAAATAGCATATGTGCACTACTGCGTATGCAGAAAGTGAAGCCTTTCTGGAATTGTATATCCACTGCATTATGGTGCTAGGAGATGAACATATTTGCCCCTTCTTTCCACTAGATTAACAGAAGCACTGCACTTAACCTTGTCATCCCACAACATTTACTTATAAGTGACCTTGCCATTCCACAACATTTACTTATAAGTAACCTTGTCATCCCACAATATTTGCGGTCCAGAAGTACATTACAAAAATTGATTGTTGGAGACGTAGATGCACAATTCGATGATATAAAAACATAAAGTGCAGTGGATCACATAAGTAGTAAATAGTCATCTAAGTAAACGGTGCAGTTTGGGCAAATAAAGAGAACCAATTTGTCAAAGGAATTTACCTGGCAGGTAGGTTTGTGTGTCAACACAGTGAAGATACATCCGTCAACTAAAATACTCCCCGACAGTTTGATGATCCACAAAAGCAGTTCTTAGTTGTACGAGAACCTGAAGACTCAGATCCAGCAACACCATAGTCATAAGTCAGTTCTGTCATGGGAGGAATGTGCCTCAGTGCAAAGAACATGATATGTGGGTGACTGTCATCTCCATGGTCATGTTGAACTGGCTGCCAGAAAACATTAGGGGAACAACTATGGTTCATGAAACGTGAGACATTTCCCATCTTTTTTGCACTAATCTTGATGGGCAGTGGCTCAAATTCATCAGCTAATACATATGTGCTCTCCTCACCAATCAATTCAGGACCGAAGTTCCATTTTAATGTCTTCTCGCCAGGACATACAGTCTGAAAAATGTAATCGTCTTCACTGTCATCCAGATTAACTTTGAGCTCATCAATGACCTCACCAGTATACTCACAGATAAATGCACCAGCACGAATGGGATCCCAGCAGCGCAGACCCCAGCCTTGATTTGCAGTCCGGAAGACCTCAAAGCGAAATCTGACCCCTTTTTGGGTCACTCTGTTCCGGCAATTCATAGTACAATGGCAAGCATCACTGCATTCATAAATTATTGGCTTGCGGCACACCAAAAGTCCTGACGAGCTGTAAGGTAAGTCACTTCCGTTATGTTGTCCACAACCACAGTTGGGATCACCAGGCAGGCAAACACTCTGGCATCTGCAACCCTGTAAGGGTTTCATAGAACTTAGGGGCCTCAAGTATTTGACTTGACTGGCATAGGTGAAATGTCCAGGTCCTTTCTCATGGTCTACCTCATTGACAAGGCAAACTGGGAGAGCCTCAGCCCCAGATGATAGATCAGGTAGTATAACCCTGCCTCTGCTTGCTGGATTGTCTATCCATCCTAGAGTCATTTTCCATAATGCAGCCCCATCAGGCTGTCCAGGCTCACGCAGCAGCTTGTACTTGAAGCAATTGATACCAGACTTTGTTCTCTCCTTCCAGGACTCCTGAATCTTATAGAGGCCATCATATATGTAGATTTTTCCAGTCAGGCAAAATGGATCCCTGAAGCCCCGCACAACCCTTATCTCATTCTTCCTATGCAGGCTCCTCTCCAGAGCAAGGTTACCTCTCTCAAGCTTTTGGTCATGCCTCTCCTCACTGTTCCTACTATTACCACCTGAACCACTGTACACCAGTGTATCAGTGTCATCATCCACATTCTCATAGCCACCTGCTGCAACAATACATATTGCCACAGAATCCTCATCGGTTCCAAATTTAGCACTCATATAATCAATGCCACCCATACTAGGAGCATGCAACCCAATGATACATAGCTCCATCCTGAAATAGAAAATATCCCCTATTTCAACTCCAGGAACACTTCCTACCCTTTTTCCCACATTAGCCCTGATATTACTTGCCATCATGATGGCGCCAGCCTTCAGGTCTGCACGTTTGCTAGTCTCTAGTATTTCATCCAATTGCAGATGTCTACGCCTAAGTGCTTCAAAGGTCATGTGGACTGCTTCCACAACCTCCCTGGGATCACCAGATGAAGGTGGTAAAAAGGCAAGCTCCTTGCCAGCAACAAAATTCTTGTACACTGGCTTAGGGCGCTTGAACTTAACTCCATTTGAACTGTCAGCAGCTGAACCAGATGATCTATTGGACTTCCGTCCAGATGCTGAACTCGGGTTACCTGAGTAAGGTTCATCGCCATAAAGTGATACAATGCCTGGTCTGGTCTTATATGCCGAGATAGGAGTGGCATCAATAGGTCCATTAGCAGTGTTGCCTGTATGAGAAACCCCATTTGCTGTGGTAGTGAATGTGATAGTTGATCCAAAGGCAGGAAGGTTTCCAGAACCAAAACCGATAGGAAATTGACCAACTGGAGTGACACATACCAAAGGCGGGGTGCTTGACTGATTGACATTGACTCCCATGGGTGCAGGGAACATAGGAGCCAACGATCTTAGTGGTTTGGCATCCAGGAGTTCTTGATAAGGACCAGGTATGAAATTCAACGCCCTATCCATCTCAAATGTATCAAAATTGCTGCAAAAGAAAGCAGAGTCTTAGTGTGTACTTGGTAGAAGAAAACTTGGAGAAAGCAAGGCTCGGTAAAACCTTAAGCACAGAGAAGGTATAAAATGAGACTGTTTTTTTTACTCTTTTCACAAACAACATAAATAAAAAATAGCATACACCTACCACGAGCTAATAAATTGGACTGTCATTCCCTATCGGCTACTGCACCTGAATTGTATTCAACATAATTAGTACTTGTGTTTTCCTCTCTGTATGGGGGGAATTAGGGGTCTTATTGTGTATACACCATACGTTTATATATACTGCACCATTGTGCTGTAATGAATACAAGCGCAATTCATAACATGATATCAAGGCCAAAGGTCTTGATTTCGAATCCTGGCTGGCACAATTAAAATAAAAATTTGCAGCCCACTTCTATTACACAAGAAAGGCCTCAGTCAATCTAGACATGAGGGGGAGTGTTGAAGTAAAAAGTAAATTGCCTGCTGCCCTTCTCCATCAGATTAAGCTTTTGGTTGAACTAGTTAGTGCATGCAACTCAAAACATTGGGCATTCCCCCATGTTGAGATGAAACATTTCCTCAATCATTAAAAAAGTTTCACCGATACCATATAGAACAGATGCATACGGTACCATCTTATTAATTGTCAGTGATGGACATCTAAATCATACAGCCAGACTCAAAAAAAAAAAAACTACTTCTCCCACAAAACTATTAAATATCAAGTTTCTTGGGTGGCAAGGCATGAGATGTACTCCCTCCATTCTTATTTAGATGCCGTTTTAGGGTATTAATTTTGTTTTTAAATAGCTGTCGTTTTTACGTTTTGTAGGTAGTATGTTCCCAAATTACCCCTAATAAAAGTAGTAGGTATTGATGATATTGCTCCAAGCCTCCAGTGAACTCATTTATTTCTAACGACTGTCGCATATTTCATCTAGTGCTTGGCTGTAACATGTCTATTCTGAGTTTCCAACCACTAGCACAACCCTGTTCAGCCACACACCATGTGTCCTTGTGATGAAATTGAGCAAGCTGGACTGGCGTAGTAATGTGGACAGCTCAGTAATTAGAAATAAAGTATATTAATTAGGGGCAAGACAGTCTCAAGCAACACAAATGAAACATCACCATGGCCTGTGTGTTTGGCCCCAAGACGGCAACTAATTCAATGGGAGTAGCAACCTTGGCATGAATTAGCACTTCACATCAAAGTTGCCTGAATTCGTATAACGGTCTCAACTATATATACTACTTACCCGTTATCCACTATAAGGTCGGTACTGATATGCATACAGAAGAGGAAAGATAAAACCTTTGTTGCCGTTTGCTCTATCATGCATTCATGCCGCCATCCAAATTCATCCTGCTCATTTCACCCATTGCAACTGACAACAAGGAGGGAAGTCCAGAGACCTCTCAGATTGCCAGAAACGGGCAGCATTTTGATGCAGCTCTCCACCAGAAATACTCACCTCACAAATGGCAGCGGTAACGTAACGGATCTAACACACGTCCAGGACCACAAACTCATAGTAGCATCACGCGGGAATGGTGTTGAAAAGGGCTACACTTTCGAGCATTATGGTTGGCAGCAGCCTTATTTTGACATGAAGCCGATGCTTAGACATCAAATCAGGATTATAGGCGAGGAACGCCCCTACCGCAGAACAGATAACCTCCAACAAACCAAACTAAACCCAAACTGCAGGACGATTCGACAACACAGTTAATTAAAAATACGAAATGAACTGTTGGAGAAACCCTAGGATTGGAACCTCAACACCAAACTAAACCATCATGATTCAACTAACACACCAAAATAAAAGATACTATTGAAGAAACCCTGGGATTGGAAAATACCATTGAAGAAACCCTAGGATTGGAACCCCATCAAGGAACCCCTAAATCGCACGCGAACCATGACACAGGGTCGAGAGGACCGAGATTTTGCGAGGCGCGCTCGCACGGTACTTGGGCCGTTGACCAACGAAAACCCCCAACCCCGAATCGGGGAGTCACCGACACGCACGCCCAAGGCGGAGCGAGAGGGCGCGAGCGAAAGAAACCCTACCTGAGCAAAGGAGCCCAGCGGACGGACGGACAACCCGGCGGCGAGAGCTGGTAGAGACCCTAGGGCAGCGCCATCCTCCTCCGCCGACGCCCCCACCCGACTCCTCCTCCTACGACTCTCTCTCTCTCTCCCCCGACAGGCAGCGAGCGATCTGGGAGGCGAGCGGAGGCCCCGGTTGAAATGGGAGAAACCGACGAGGAGGCAGCGGCAGCGGCGGAGGCAACGGGGCAATGGGGGGAGCCGGAGCCGGAGTCGTCGCGGGGTGCGGGTGGTGGTGCGACCGCGCCGAGTGCGGCGGCCCGATCGATCGGCGGAGTAGTGGGTGGGTGGGTGGCAGCCTTGGGTTGGCTGGCTGGCTGGCTGGCTTGCGTGGCGGTGGCGAGCGTCGTCGTGGCCGGTGGGGGCAGGCGCGGGCCCTGTCCCGCGTGGAAGGGTGAAAGCAAGCCGCGGGCAAGGGTTGCTGGGCCGGAAAGGGGCCAACCGCCGCACGGGACGCGAGGCGGTCTCGGTGTTCTTTTTCTCGGTCTCGCGCCGATGCCGATGCCGATGCCTTTGGGCGAAAAGGAGGTAGACCGCGCCAAGCGCGCGAGTTTTTTTTTTTTTTTTGGTGTCTTTTCGGCGCACCGAGCAAGCATATACGGTGTCACCTGGCACATGGTGTGGCCGGGCCAGCATGCAGAGCACACGTGGCATGACCCACACTTCGAGTGGACCGAATGACCATGTTGCAATTTTACAAAAGATGCACACCACACTCCACTCCTACGTCCTCTAACACACGTTTAGAAAAATTAACCAGTAATAAATCATTAATCTCATTAATTTTTTGTTAATAGCACGCATATGTCCAAGATCTAGAGAGGATCAACACAGCATACATAGTTTTGCCGCCGAAGCCAGGAAAAGAGAATACACAGGATGGATTTCGACCAATCTCCATGCAAAGTTTGCTCAGTGAAGATCATCTCTAAAGTAATGGCAAATAGGCCGCAAAAACTTCTCTAGGAAATAATTCACGAATGACCAGACAGAGTTCGTGAAGAGCAGAAGCATCAAAGAGAATTTCATCTATGCGACTGAATTGCTGCAGTAATGCTCAAGCTAGATCTCGCGAAGGCGTTTGACTCTGTGATTTGGGAAAGCCTCTTTAAAATTCTCCAAGCCAGAAATTTCCCAAAACAATGGGTCAGTTGGATGCACAACATTATTTCAACCTCAAAGTCAGCCATTCTGATCAATGGGGTACCTGCCCCGGTGGATCAACTGCAAACAAGAGCTTTGCCAGAGCGACCCGATCTCACCCTATCTGTTCATTCTAGCGGCCAATGTATTGCAACGACTGCTCTCGAGGAATACACACTTAAAGGTACCCCATCTACCACAATCGACCTTGTGCCACAATCCAATATGCAAACGGCATACTTATAATTTGCAGAGCAATACGGGCGCTAAAGGAGGAACTGGGCCGGTTCACCCAAGCAATAGGCCTTCAGATCAACTTCTCTAAGAGCACAATGATAACCATCAATGTAGATCAAGCAGAGCAACAAAGAATTTTGGAAATTTTGATGTACTGTTATGCAAGGAGGACACATATGTCCTACTTGGGACTGCCCTTATCTACTCAAAACTGAGATTCAATGACCTACAAACCAACTATCTCAAAGGTCGATGACAAATACCTAGCTGGCTGGCAAGCAAGCTTACTGTCATATGCAGAGAGGGTAGTGCTGATCTACGCAATCCTCAACAGTTCGCCGGTGTATGCCATGTCAGCCATAACATTGCCCTGCCAGGGGCATTGAGGTGATCGACAAGAGCCTTTCTTTGGATAGGTCAAAATAACTCAGTACCATTTAATATACTAATATTCTTCTTGTTGTAACAATTAGGTGTTTCCATGCATAATCTTCACTAACACTAACCAGTTAATATTACCGAACACATTAACATCAGAGTATTAGTATTAGTTGTTATTTTTAACCAGTATCTTTATTAGGAGAAGAAAGTATAAGAGAGATCCTGCCAAAATTATTTGTCAAAGTTTTATTTGGTGATTTTACTCTTCCAAAGGCTAAAATAAAAAAAACATTGGACAAAAAGTTAAAAAAGGGAAACAAAGAAAAATTAGAGGAAAAAGAATAGAAAAATAGATCATTTTTACCCTTAAAATTTTTAAATTAATTATCAACTAATTGTCCTAGTTTTCTTTTTTTTCTTAAATTTATTTATTCTTTTGTTTTTTAAATTATTTTTCACACTTCTCTATTTTCTAAATTCTATACCAAATTTAGAGCCGATGCTAAATATATTTTGTTCGAGTGAAAAAACTTTTTAAAACAGCTAGTGCTAAAGAATGCATTGTTGATATTATTAATCAAACTAAAAATATTTTGAACGAGCAAAAAAAACTTTTAGTACCGGTTATTAAGAATAACCGATACTAAAAATATATATCTTTAATCCCAACTATTAATATTAATCGGACTAAAAATATTTGCCAAGCGGAAAAACTCATTTATATACAATCGGATATATAAAAATTCCATCGTAGATTGCATTTTTGTTACCTCTTCACATCATCGTCCTTCACATTGACACTATCTGCACCATCACCGCTGTGCGCTCGTCTTTCCATCGACGACGACGCCCTCAACGCCGCCACCATCCTCATCTCCACCATTGGTGCCGCTGTGTGCCCACCCACCAATGACGCCGCTGTTGACACCGCTATCGTTCTCAAAGTAATAACTTCTCCCGACCAATTATATATTATTCAACCAACTTATTAAATTTATTATATATATATACATACATACATATATATTTATATAATATATATATATATATAGCAGCATAGAAAAAACAGTTTAATACCGGTTGGTTATAAATAGGACCGGTCAATTAAATCGAGAATTAAAATATTCATCTTACTCGTATCTATTGCGTAATCGTAACTTAAAAAAGATTACGAATCGGTACTAAATATTTTCTCTGGTAGTAACTGCTCGGGAGCTCGTTGTGTAGTAGCATGGGACAGAGTGTGCCAGTCAAAGAACCGAGGAGGCCTAGGGATAAAAGACCTAAAGCTACAAAAATGAAGCGTTACTAATCAAAAGATTGTTTCTGCTACATCATTCCAGTTCGTCCTGGGCAGCATGGCTGGGGCAGGAATGTGGAGATGCGTCGCTGCTGAATGACCTGAACTTGGGAACGCACTGGCGTTCGCTGCAGTCCCTGCTGCCGGCAGTTCAGAATCTGTCTTGTGTTCGGACAGGGGATGGCTCCCGCACGTCGTTTTGGAACAATGCCTGGGCTATCAAGCGGCCGCTGTCCCAAGAATTCGAGGCTCTGTACTCCCATGCAACTGATCGAGATGTCATTCTTAGGGCTGTTTACCAGAGGGGCATTGCTCGGACGATAGCTCCGCAGGTGTCCCTGCTCGCCCAGGCACAACTGGAGGCTCTGCAGTCAATTCTGAGTAAGGCCGTGCTAAACGGAGCCCCTGATGATCGGAGAAATAGAGAACCACCGCAATCGAAGGTGTTGCCGTCCAAGCAAATCTACGACGCCAAGGCGGCGCAACATGCCTTCTGCCCCAACTGGGAGTCTGTCTGGAACAACAGGGCACCGCTGAAAGTACAGTTCTTCGCACGGTTGATGATCAAAGAACGGCTACCAACGAAACAGAACCTGATCAAGAAAGGAATAGTTCTCCGTGGCGGTCTGTGACCTCTGTGAAAATGCAACGGAAACGGCCAGTCACTTCTGCGTGCACTGCCCTTTTGCACAACAGTTCTGGGCGGCCGTCGGCTTCCGGCCGAGCATACAAGAGGTGAGCGACGTTGCACGCGTACAATCGCCGGAGGGGCTGCCCAAGCTGCATCACCAGACTTTCTTCTTGGTGTGCTTCTGGGCATTATGGAACCACCGCCATGATGTTGTGGTCAGGAATGCAAATGCTTCAGTACCTATCATCCTGAGGAGATGTGTTGAGGAATGTGGCCTATAGGCGGAAAGGCTAGACAGGAAATATAGAATAGCAGTTTCTGTCTAGAAACAAAATATTTTCTTCCCCCCTACTATCCCTGAACTCAGTGTAAACTCTATTTGTAATGTCCTCTCACAGTTGGTAATGATATTCAGGTGGAGAATCTCTCCCCTCCGATGACTTGTCTTAAAAAACGCAACTACATGTGCTTAATATCAGTGACCTTGCGCGTAATATTAGTGGACATTAGAATTTGAATATCTATTTACCACATGTGATGTGACCTAAATTCTCCATATAACCATACGATTTTCGCTCCTCATGATCTAACCATCTAACAATTATAATTTATTTTCATCCATAATAAATTTGATGATAAGAAATTTAGAAGGCATTGGTATATATAAAAAATACTAGGTCAAAATAGAAATACATGACATTATAATTTATAAGAAAAACTTGACATATAGAAAAAAAAGATGATAATATGTTGATATATCGTGAATGATTATTGGACTGTCTAGTGGTCAAAACAAAACATGTCATATAGTTTATTTTTCTTTAACATAATTTTTAGGGACACAACCACAAATGTATGGGCTGACCTATATATGTGATATCTTTATGAAGCATATATATACACACAAAATTAAAAAGATGACAAATCATGATTTGGTAATAACCGTCTAGATTATTGATGGCCTATTGTTTGCATGATTAATTGAGGGTTGCATAGCTATGCATGATGGGGAGTAAATGCATGGGATGAAACATGTATCACTCAGAAAATTCTGAGCCAATCAAAATGAATTCAATGATGTGAAGTGACTTTAGGATGACGGATGTTAAAGCTTTAATCTCAACTCAATCTACCCAAGTTAGTTAGAATAGGCTAGCATGTTAAGCTTCAATCTAAAGAACAAAAATAATTAAGGTCATGTGAAAGAATCATATGAGAGGAAAATACAACTTAGTACAGTGGAGATCAATTGTATAGGTTATATAGATTTAACCAAGAACTGTCTATCTGTCACGCAAGTGATTTTCTCCCTCTCCATAACGTGTTTTTTGGCATCAGATTGCCTTAAGATTTGTGCACACTCCAACCCGGTTCCTCATTTCTTTCTCATGATGCCGCTGTCACCTAGTCTTGATTCAGATCCTCTCAACCTCCTTTGTTATAACCACCTCCACGCCCGACAAGCCACCTCGTGGCCACACCAACATTGGAAGCCGCCATTGAGACCCACCCAACAGGCCTTCTCCCTTTTTCCCTTCCCTTGCACCTCCTCACTTCGAGCAGTAGCAAAGTGCCTCATCCTAGCTTCTTTCTCCATCTCCGATGACTCGCCCACCACCAGAAACGCCTCCACCTCCTAATCACTTTAACAAGTCCCCCCCTACACACCTGTCAAGACCAGCCCACTGCCCTCCTCTCCCACAACTGAGGCAACGACTCTAACGCCCAGCCATCGGTCCACTGTCATCCATCTAAGTCAGAACATCTCCCATTTCCTCACCCCAAACCCCCTCCTCTGCCACCCAACCACAAAAACCTAATCAATGTGTCTGCTGAAGTCCACCAGAGATAAGGCAAGAGCATGAATCTTAGAGTAGAGGTCAGAAATTCGTGTGATTACTCCCCCACAAAATCACGCACACAATGTATAGCAAAACCGCTTAAAAATTGGTGATCAAAGGGACGGTAATAATCAGCGCTCACAAATTATTTGAGAATGGAGGCAATCTATATAAAGTTTCAAAGGTTGAGCAAACAGCAAGGAGTGTGGTTCGTCAGAAATCAGGAGCAAACAATATGTGACAGCGATCTAGCTGCATAGTACAACATCTTCTCTTGAGGTGGTTCTGCGTTGAAATGAAACTGAAGAGCTGCCACGAGTCTGTTACACAATGTGGTGATATGGTATAGATGATTGGTCTAGCACCAAATAATGATTCTATAGTAGGGCATGATGATCGGCGGTTGCTAGTCTGCGTCCATCTCCTCGAGCGCTGCCTGGGCGGCTGCCTTTGCCTGTTCCACAAGTTCTTCTGGAACCTGCATGGCACGCCAGTAACAGAGTTCATATTTCACAGAATAAGGGAGAAGGAATGTTTATCCCTTGCACAATTGTTTATTACCTTCTCATGTTGGCAGTTTGATTCATCACATACCCAGCTCAGCTCCAGTTCGAAGTCTTTGTCTTTCGCTTCATCATGTACTCCATAGATTCTGCATTGTACAAAGAAAGGTCACAGAAGAGCAGAAGAATGCAGATTTTCACTAGATTGGTGAACATTTCCTTCTAGAGGTTAATACACCCGTTCTTCACAAATTTTACATTTTCTAATTACAGTTCACATGGCAGGTGGTCTATCATGAATCATGAGTATCAACAGTCCCCCTGACAAGACAAATCTAGCACAACAATTTGTGCTGAGAAAAAAACTCAAATCTACATATAGTCAACCTGTAGTGGAATGCAACCAAAACTGGCGCTCATAGCATTAAGATCATGGTACAATGATTATTCATGTGAACAAAAAATACCTTCTGTGCGTAAATCACTAAATTTTTATTTATTCTAGAGGCGGAAATTCACCTTCATAGAATGGCATTGGCAGCTACTGGTAGTTGACACATCAGTGGGTAGCAAATTTTAAGGCATTCAGACACGAGTGCATAGAAAATTTTAAGGCATTCGTGACACAAATTTTAGGTTGTGAGCTATAAGAGAGAATTTGCAGATTATAGTAAAAGATTCAGGACATACATCTTTGCAACCTCAACAATGCCTTCTCTGCATGTTAGCTCAGAAAGATTCAGTTTCTCTATCTCCCTGTACAACATTTAATTAGATGAATCAGAATTAGAAACCATTGTTCATGAGTCATGACAAATTGACAGCCAACATATTCAAAAGCTGAAACGTATTTTCTTAAACCATCATAAATACATCTAATGATTGTCAACACATTCCTTAATAAGCACCAAAACCACGAAAAAGCTAATATATGGCTCATCAAATTATAGTCTAGAGTTAGGGTGAGTTTTCCCTTGCAGTCATTCAACAACAATACTAATTCTAGAATATGTGTAGAATATATGAGGTTATTGTACTCAACTCAACTCAAACTCAATACAATGTTTCAATTACAAGCAAATTAGGATAGGCTAGAGTTGAAACCTAATAAAAATCTCCAAATCACGGTTTAGATATATCAATAGCTGCTTTTCAAGTATTCCTATTTAATTACAGATCTTCAGATATATTATAATCTTTTAAGTCCCTTCTTATTGTTTTTTGCTATGTTAATTTTGGTCTTTCTCTATCTATATTCATATATTATCTTGATTTAATATTTTATAATGTACTAACGTCTTTAAAGATCTCCTTTAAATATGTCTAAACCATCTCAACCGATGTTAGACAAGTTTTTCTTCAATTGGTGCTACCCCTAGTCTAGTTATTATATCCAAAAGGTGACAGAAGTGTAAGAACTGCAGATTAAAACTTGTATATAGGTTGATGTAAGGCATTCTGGCAGTGCTAATGCCAAAATAAGTATAAGAAACAAAGACTACAGAGCATCTTCCACCATTAAACATTGAATACTACTTAAGAACTACTATATATGCAAGATGTGAAGAGATAACTTGATGTATATAGTAAAAATACAAACAAATATGCTAAGTCCTAAAGATAACTATGGATAATCAAATTTAAAATATGATGAATGTGCCACTGCTATCTGCGTCCTAGTGATTTGCAACAAAAACTAATTTGGGCACTAATGCAGAAATCATACAATAAAAAAATCTTACGTTTTTGCAGCCTGTCTTCCTTTCCCCAGGGCAGCACCAAAGTATTTCTGTCAAATTCGATTCAGAAAGTCATTATTTCACATTAATGAGTGCTTCACAAAGTAATAATGCACATGATACCAATTACTAAGCAAGAAATACAGTATCTACCATGAAAAATGAAAATCTGTCATTACATGAGTGGATGAGCCAAGCCACTACCATAATAAGATATAAATATGAGCATGACATGGTCAACTTGATCCGTCAGTCCTAACAAATAAAGGTACGATAGAAGTGCTATAGTGTATTAGGGTAAAAAACTCACATAAGAGAGCCCCGAAGGTTCGATCATGTAGAGTTGTGGCCCTTCCCTATCATAACCTCCAAGAATAATTCCACAGCCAAAAGGCCTGACACACGAGGAGTATAAATTACATCAAACATCTTAAGCAGGGGTTGAATTGAAGAAAATGCGGACTGTCTTACCTGAGCCACCAGTAGAGGGTACATAAATGTACATAACTAGCTACACGATCAGCCAATTCCTTTACAGGCATGGGTTCTCCATACACCCTGGTACAGTACAGAGTTAGACAAAACACCTAAAAGAATGTAGCTATGGGGAAAATTCAAGAATTCTCACTTTTCATAACTGGCTGCCTCTGACTTTGCTCTAGAGACTATCTGCCTACCATCTGCTGCTAAACCAGCAACAGCCTGAAAATGAGAACAGAGTAAGAAGGCAAAAAAAAACAACGATGGAAAAAAACAAAACAAAAGAAAAGGAACACTTTACAAAATCCAAGCTTTATCACATATTTCCGTTATAAAAAAGTGACAACACTAAAAAAACTACTGCCAGAAAAATGAAATAATGCTCCATTAAAGGTTATAAGCTGCTGAACAATTTCAGAGCTAAATCATTTGTTATGATTGGTTGCTCATTTGAAGAAAGAAAGAGGTGGAAAACAAACTACCAAGCCAGAGTTTCGGTGCACAGAGTGGAGTCTCCGATTTGACCCCTTCAATACCATCTTCGATGTTACCAGCTTCTCCACACCCTACAGGCCAATAAAGCCATAAAAGGTTATCATGCAAACTTGCAAAGTAACACTACTTTTGAGCACAAGTAAATCCAGCAATAACCACTTACAAGGACAATCCCATCTTTGCATTTGATACCAACAACAGTCCTGTGAAAAGCATCAGAACTTCGGTATAAAGTTGAACAGCCCAAAAGAGGATAATAAAACGGATGGGAGGGTGAAGCTAAATCAAACCCGCTGTTGTCGACGGCCTTGCCAGCATACTCAACCTGGAAGACGCGGCCATCTGGGGAAAAGGTG
Organism: Oryza coarctata; assembly: GCA_030770085.1. Taxonomy (NCBI): domain Eukaryota; kingdom Viridiplantae; phylum Streptophyta; class Magnoliopsida; order Poales; family Poaceae; genus Oryza; species Oryza coarctata. Next base: position 18,283,777 of record CM061471.1, read on the forward strand.
GTGACGGAAAGATCATAACCAGTCCCTATGCTGCTCATTGTGAAGTTGCTTCAATGTCTTAACTATTTTTATAGATATTTCTCCTGAAAAAAAGGTGGAAGAAACCTTTTTCAGAATAAGTAGTAACAGAAATTCCTTTTGCGTATACACTGAGTGAATGTTAAGGAAAGGCCTTCGAATCACATGATAAGTAGTTTATTAAGCCTCCTAACATAACATCCAATTTGAAGATTTGAGTTACTGATTTACAACTGGAGCTGCCTGCCCAAATGATTTTTTTCCTTTCAGAAATCCCTTCGTCCGGTACTTGTAATGAGGTTTAAATGTTAATATCAGGAAACTCGGATAAGTCCTACAAATTGGCAACAAGGGACTGTTTCGCTGGCAATACAGAAATTGCGATGCACCCTAGTCCTGGCGCCTCTGAATTGTAAGATCCCACTAGAGAAAGGGCGCTAAGAGCCGAGACACACGGGAAGCAAGTAATCCACCGAATATGAGTACGTAACAGATACGCAGCAATCCAAATCAAACCAGGAGGCGACGGCGGCGGCGGAGCGCCTCGATTCCACCCGCGACGCCAGGAACCCTCGCACTCCCGACCCCGTCGCGGCTCGACTAACTAACTATCAGCGAAGATACCTACGGGTTCCCCCATCTAGGAAACGCCGCCCCCACGCGCGAGGCGGCAATGCGCCCGCCCTCGCCGCCGCCGCCGCGTACTAGATCCCTCGCCCCCCCCCCCCCCCTCGACGTACGGAAGGAAAACGCGGGACCTGCAGCCTAACATGGGAGGTCATGCGCCGTGGAGAAGAATCTGTGGCGCCTACCGAGGCCGGCGGGGTGAGGATGTGCGGCCGCGTCGCCGGCGGCGGGCGTGGCCGTCTCGTCGAGGATTCCGGCTTCGGCTTGTGGCGCAAGAAGGTGGGGAGTGTGTATTGGCTTGGGGGAGAAGGGGAGACGAGTCGCGATGCGGGTAAGTGGGCGGAGGCGGCCGCGTCTGACTCGAACCGGGACACGACGCGAGGGAGGCAGGCGGGTGGGCCGGGCCTGAACCGGTGTCCGGTTGAGGCCGGAATAGGTAAGGCTGGATTTTTTTTTTGTACTGGGCTGGATTTGGAATAGGAGCGGCCGTTTCAACGGAAAAGGGGGCCAGTTATGTTCTCAGTTTTTGCCGCTGAATTTTTGCAGCTTTTCTTATGTCACAATGGCATAGATACGTTCGTGCCTCTCTTCTTCTAGTGCAGATAAATGTATGTCCTGCTTGGAGGAGGCGAGGAGCATAGCAGCTATAGCTTCTTCTAGAATTTCCAACTACCCTAACATAGTCTAGATTTTCATTACATTTTTTTTACAGGTCAATGAGGGGAATTTTCCTTCTGCACTTTGATTGATCCCAAGTAAGGAGAGTAACATGATTTATGGTACATTTGATTCTCATTAGATTTTTAGAATCTATAGTTGTAAAATCTAGAAAATAACTAAAAATCAGAATCTGGATAAATCATTTTTTTTTCAAAGCTGACTTCTCGGAATGTCAAGTTCCCTCGAACAGAGCTATAGTTACAGTTCACCTCCTCAAGATATTCAGGCAAGCTTGCTAATGACAAATGCTCGGGTATACGGGTTCAGATCAGGATATCTCTGACAATTTCCAAGCGTGAGTATAACATGCAGGACATGCGTCTCATTGTAACTATACTCGCTCGAAGCACTCAATATACTCAATCATGAAGACTACAAGGCAAAGTGTACATTTCACTACAAGGCCGGGTTTACAGATAGCTTCCTTCAGTGATCAACATCACCATTTCTTGCTGATTCACCTTCTCATGACATCAATGCAAAATCCATCCTCCTCCCACGAAATCACAAGCAACTCACAACTTCACTCTGAATATGCATATGTTCGTGTGCTGATTCAATTCTGCATTTCTGCTGTTGCAGTGGAGAGAGATGTCACAAGAAGCCGTCCCTACGGTCCTGCTCGTCCGCCTCCTTGTTAGCCGTCTGCACGGCCTTGAACCACAGGAATCCCTGCAAAAAACGCAATGAAATCCATGAAAAGTTTGGCTCCTCCCCGCAACGAAGACGGCAATGCAGGTAGGGCTGGAAGAGTGCGCGAGTGTGCGTACGGAAGTGGGTATGCCGGTGAAGACGAAGAATCCCAGGAGCGGTGCGTAAAGGGCGCTGTCGGAGCTCACCACGCCGAACACCGGCCGATGGTTCGCGTACTCGAAGATGGACCCGATCTGCAAGCCCCGCGGCAGCCATGGAAACTCCATCAATCAATCACATGATCCGCGCGAGCTTCGGGACGAGGAAGAGAAGGACTGAAGGGATTGAGAAGCGTACGGCGGCGATGGCAGTGATGGCGGAGGCAAGCAGGTAGGCGTAGAAGGGGACCTGGACGGCACCGGGCTCCTGCTGGCCCCCGCCGCCTTCGCGTGCCCAGGGCGGCGGCTCGTCGGAGCCCGGGCGCGCCCACGAGGGCACCTGCTCGTCCGCCTCCCCCGACGACTTGGCCGACCCCTCCGTCGCCGCCACGGTCACCAGTCCCTGGTGGCGTCGTCTGCATGCGCCCCCCCTCCTCTCCCCGACGACCTCAACGGCTGCTACCGGGGAGGCGAGGCGCGCTCGAGGAGGACGCCCCATGATCAGGCAGAGGCACCGCGAGTTGCACGCGGACACGGCCGCCGCCATGTCTGGGTTGGCAGTTGGCACCCGAGGTCGTCGTGCGCTACGGCGCGCGCGGTGGAATGGATAGAGCGTGGATGGCGTGCGCGCACGGCGCGGGTTTCCACCACGAATTTTTTTATTTACATATTTTGTATTAACATATTTAAAAATATATAATTTTGTTTGAAAAATTTACATATCTAGTTTTTTTTAAAAAAAATGCTTCATAGAGAACGTTAAATCTAATGTTAGAAACATCCGTTAACTTATATTAACGGTGACCCAGTGTGAGCTAAGAAATTTACAACCAGTCCTCTTATCGTCTTAATCGAGCACGTTTTTTTTCTAGTGGTAGGAGGCATAAAATACACGGCAGGGTGCGTGAGGGATGAGAGGTCTGTTGACGGTCATTTTATCGCTCTCTGTTTGGGCGTTTTGTTGCAGAGCAGCTTGTAAAATAGTTACAAATAGACCTCTTGTAACCTCTATTAAGCCATTTTTTTAATTGACTATAAAGACCTTCCAACCACTTAAAAATACAATTTAATAAAAAAGCAAAAAAATATAAGAGCGTTGAGAAGATGAGAAGTATACTTAAAGTATCTAAAAGATGAAGATGTTATAAGTGAAGTGGAAACTCCTCCAACAGTAGCAGGGCTGATGGAAAACGCCCCATAGGGAAAGGCACCACTTCAAGTCCAATCTGATCTAAATGTTCTCGTGTACTTGGCGGTTCAATCATGTAGTGTAAGTGTATGTATTATCATAAAAGTATATGTTAAAATTCTCATAATTTAGAAGTCATCAATATTTTCTTCCAAGTATATGAAATATATGTATTTGTTTACTTTGGGATTATAATAATAGTAGCTATTTATTCATTTTATCTGATAAAAATTTATCGTCAGTTGTATTAATTGTATATTATGTTTTATATTTTTGATAATCGTGCTAATTTTATTTTTCAATGCAGGTATGACATAACATACATCAAAGTTGCTAGACTATGGTCTCGATCGGTCACACCATTTCTACCTCTTAGTAGTTGATAATGTCGTGCTGATCACCCTTTGTCCACACCCTTCACGACACCTGCTAGCTGTAAACCCATGCTTTCATGTCTGGTAGGATATATTCATATTAGTTGTTGTACCTTTAAATATAATTCATGACCGATAATACATATACTTTCTGTTTTTTTCATATTAGGTGAGGTTGACATCCTTCCGTTGTATAGGCTAGTCAAGGTCACATCGCCTTCTTAGTCTTGCTGCTTCGGGCACACTCTCTTACTACACCACAGGTGATCCTACCCAAACATAGTTATTTAAGTTTATATAAGTAAAGCAATTACTATAATGGTATATGCATACTTAAATCTAATTAATTATTTATGAAAATAACCTTCTCCCTGTGAAAGTTGGTCAGCTGCATCCTGAGGCCGATGACTACTCGGTATAGTGGAGATTCAAGGCGTACCTACTGTAGCTCTTTGCTAGATGATGTTCACCAGCACGCATAGGTCACGTTGTGGACAAGTAACTCATCCACTATGCTCAAGGCAGTTGCTGATACTAAGGACAGGAGCATATCTCAATGGAGCTAGGGATCTGATGTCCTCGCAGCGACGTACCAGGGTCTCTGTGACGCGTGCATGAAGACCGACCCATGTTCATTGATCACCGGCTATCTAATACTTCTACAGATTTGGACACCCAAGCAGTTCACTATTAGCTAATCGGTGGTAGATCATAGCGCCTACAACAATGATATATACACGTAAAGACCGTATGAGGACTTTCCTACAATAGGGATAGTGTGGTGTCATCATCAAGCGCGTAATGTGTTAATTCAATGTTCATACTTAAAAAATAACTAGCTGAAACTTTCTCTCGTACTTTGCAACGACGATGGATCTACTTGCAAGTCACGAGTTACTACTCGGACGTCATGCTAGAGATCGATCAACTACAGGCAAACGATGTCTTCTAGGAGCCATACAACTCTACAAGCTCGTGTATCACTTAGACTTTTTGATTCTGTGCACATGTGACCAGGTCTACTAGTTGACCACCCAGTCGATTGACATCTTTGTCAAGCCACACTATCCGTAGAGCGTGTTACGATAGTTTAGTTTGTGTTAGTTGTACCCTCTACCTGTTATGGCGACTGAGACAACTGATGTCACCTATAAATATTGATATAAAATCGAAGAACATACGATTGTATGCTTCGTATATGTTCTAACACTGTGTTTGTAACTAACCATAATTGGTGGAGATAGGTATTTGACACTTTGTAAGTTTCACGTCTCTAGAAGTGTATTGACGACTGGTTGTTGGTAACCGAAAAAGTAATCAAGGAGCAGCACCCGCACATAGAGACATCATACCTAGTGTACCTTAGTTAGTACCAGTCTCGTACCCACACGCGCACGACGTTAACTCTCGACGCTTCACACCACATGTAGCCGGTGTGCAAGATGCGTACCCTAGACACCGTTACCAGGACTTCTTCTTCGCTATAAGTCAATCAATGTTCCGTATCTTAGTTAAATATGCTATGTCTCTTATATATGACATGTTATTTTAAATAGATCGATGTTGCGTAGCAGATTAACGGTGAGCTTGAACCTGTGTGTGTTGACAGTCAGAGGTTGGATTGTGCTAACAAAGGACGAGTAGAGGATTATCATCGGTAGGGTGCGTAACATGATGCGTACTATCCTCTATGCTCTCACCTATCATGCCGTCGATGTAGGTCCTTCATAGTGGCGGGTGTAGTTGGAGTCCACCCTATAGGAACGCAGTCTATATGTAACTTCGGTTATCCACCGCTTAAATATATTATTTATTTCTTGTCATGCGATACTACCTTTAATTATTAAAGTATACTCTTTACAACTTTTAATATGCCGTACTTTACTTCCTTTGTAGCATGGACGTCAACATAGAGAGCAAAGATATCGATACAGAGAGTGGGAACGTCGACACAAGGATTTTCAAGTTTATCGTACGGTACATATTTCCATTCGGTTTATAAAATTTTAGTTTACATTGCTCAACTATTTTTCTTGGAGGGTTCCAGGCTACATCGCTGCAGTTCTACGTAGTCGTGGAAGGATCTAGGCAAGCCACCTCTAAATGGGCATACGACTCCTTCGACCATGATGACGTTAGGTAGATTAGGATGTGCTCTGCTACTCCTACCTTGTAGTATCTCCGTAACCACGCACATAGAAACCGCCTGCTTCGACTCATGTGTAGACATTTTGCGCTAGCCATGACATCTCAATTGGCCTTCTCACTACTCTACCTACTCCTACTAACCATATAATATTTTTATCACTATTATTTAAATAATGTTCACATGTGAATCTATTAATTATCCAATTTTATAATGATTTTTTAAGTATTAATGCTATATTTTTAATAATTCAAGCATTTTAATTATCTTTTCTACGTATTTCTAATTTTTTTACCATTAAATTTCTAAATAAAAATATATTTATTAAAAATCTTTTTTCTACGATAAGGATAAAAACACCCTAATAGGAGCAACCCATAAAATTGTTACGCCCTATCCCCTCTTAAGGGCGAGACCGTTAATTTTATAGGCGGCCCTTATGGGACGAAAAAAGGGCTAAGCAGAAGATGGTAAAGGGTCGTATATAAAAAGGTAGGACTCCTTCTTCCTTATGTGCCTTACAAACTCATGTCACGAAAAAAAATATTATCAAAAAAGGTGGCAAAGGAGGACGTAGACTTCTACTGACCCATTGTTAGAATGATTCTTTTAAAAAAACCATCCTAAGTATCTGTAGAATTTTTAAATAAATATATTTATTTAAAATACTTTAATAAAAATATATAAATAAAAAATTCTCCCACCACCTTCACCACACCTGATCGGCTGTGTTTTTATTTGGCTTTGTGTGAAGTGTTCTTTTGTTGGGCTGGGCCGAATTCAGAGCAGTGTTACATATGGCCACCAAAAATTGCAACCGTTTAGGGTTCACAGTTTTGTTCGAACATCGTTCGTCACATTTTGTCGCCCCAAATTCAGATCCAGGCTCTGTTCTTTATGAATGAATGGAATAAAGTTGAATTTAATACTATACATTATAAATCTCGTAGAAAGTTTTTTTAAAGAAAAATCGTAGTTTTGACAACCATGTTACGCATAATTCGTAAGTTCATAAGCTAAAAATGACACCTCCTTAGTTTATGTCAAATTTCAAACAAATTCACCAAATTTCGCAAAATCTCATAAAATTAGTCATCTTGTTGGACTCCGCATTTCAACTCAAATCGAGATTGAAAACCACCTCGGTTGCAGACTCAGAATAACCATATCGTATATGCTTCCTTCACATCCATTACCAAAGTTGATTAACCCAAGGGATTTTTTTAGCAAGGCGATAAAAAAAAACAGCTACTTCTTGTTCATCAACACCTTGACGAACTCCTCATACTCAACGCGGCCCTCGCCGCCGGGATCAGCCTTGCGCATCATCTCGTCTGCCTCCTCCTCCGTCAGCCGGTCGCCGTGGGACACCATCGCCTGCCGGAGCTGCTCCGCCGGGATCAGCCCGCTCCGCGCGTCGTCGAACACGTCGAGGCACGCCGCGAGCTCCTTCTCCGTCACCCCGCCGCCCATCTTGCGCGCCGCCACGGACAGGAACGCCGCGAAGTCGATGTCGCCGGGGACGACGCCCGCGTCCGCCAGGAACCGCTGCGCCTCGGCCTCGTCGACGTTCTGGCCCAGCGTGCGGAGCACCGTCACGAGCTCGCCGGTGGCGATGCGACCTGTGGATGGGAAGCGAGGATCATCATCGGTCAGTGGCAGCTCGATCGACGACCGGGAAAGGTGTGATCTTGGTGGCGTCTTACCATCCTCGTCGCTGTCGAACAGGTCGAAGATTTCTTTGCACTCGTCTATCTGTTCTTGAGTCAGCTTGGCCGCCATGGATGAGAGAGAGAGATTTGCCTAATTGCTGTGTCAAATGTCAACTGGTAGCAAATTGGAATGGAAGATTTCTAGAGGAATTGAATTGAAATGAAATAAAGGCTTTACTTTTGACAGGTCAAAAGAGAATAACAAATTTAAATTAATTTCCTAGCTTTGCTTTTCCAATTTTGCAACTCACTTTTTTTCATACGAAAAATAACAAATCAGTGAGCGATGATTGAAACAAGCGACTTGGACAAGTTGAGCGATGGAAAAGAGAGGAAGGGTCATCTAGTGGTCATGGTCATATCATATTGCTTCAATGGCATAAAGCGACGTTTCGTCCAACTTTGGTTCTATTCAGTTTAGCTGTAAAGATTAATAGATATGACTCAACAATCTGTCACACCGTTTAGTTGTTGTCCTTTCTTACTTTGATACTGCAATTGCAATATTGTTGGGTATACTCATTTCAAAAATAAGCAATTGTAATATTGTTAGGTACACTCATTTCAAAAATAACGAGAAAAAGACATAAAATGCCCTAATATTACACTTGTCACCTGAAAACAAACCAAACCGGCAAACTAGTCCTGAATCCTGTTCCAGCTTGGCTCAACAGCCTGGACCCATACCAGTACACACTTGTATGATATCCATGAGTGATTGAGCTTGAGCATGTATTGAGATCTCGGCAATGAAAGGTGTTCGCTGTCACGGTCTACTTTCCGGTGCCTCGTTTGGCTCCAGCCTAGACATGAAGCTAACAGATAACAGTGTTTAGAATTGCTGAACTAGTCCTGATCAATGGAAAGGCTAGCACATACATCTAGTACAGCGAATCTGTTGCATAACACATAAATCTCCTATGGCGAAGCTGCATGCATCATGTATGCAACCTTGACATCATCTTGTTTTGAATTGGTGAGAATCAGCGCAGAACATAGTTCCGAGTATTATACAGATATCAATCAAAATCCGTCCAATATTAGTATCGTCAAACATGGGCACATGGCTAGCCTCAGGATGTGGGGGAAGGCATAATCAAACCAATCTGCAACCAATCAATTCACCGTGCAATAGACAAGTAAAGATGATGGTAGAAAGGAACCAGGCAATGCATATCTGCACAACGATCCAAGATCCAAGAAAAATGATGAACCCAACAAATCCTATGCTCCAGCAGGCGCAAGATAAACATCACAATCAAAGAAACCAGGTATCTGATGTTGTTTCGCATGACTAGACCACCTAACCCGATCGCTACTGAACATTATCACCAGCAAAGATAGGTACTTAAAGGAACATCACAAAGGTACAGCTTTGTAGGCCCTGACAGTTTTTGTTCACTTCAGATAAACTTATTTAATGGGAACCCTCCTCACTTGGCCATCATGACCTTAACAAACTCCTCATAGTTGATCTGGCCATCGCCATCGACATCAGCCTCACGGATCATTTCGTCGACTTCCTCATCAGTCAGCTTCTCCCCAAGGTTGGTCATGACATGGCGGAGCTCAGCAGCCGAGATGAAACCATTCTGGTCCTTGTCAAACACACGGAAGGCCTCCTTGAGCTCCTCCTCAGAGTCGGTATCCTTCATCTTCTTCGCCATCAGGTTCAGGAACTCTGGGAAGTCAATGGTCCCATTGCCATCAGCATCAACCTCGTTGATCATGTCCTGCAGCTCCGCCTCAGTTGGGTTCTGACCAAGGGATCGCATCACGGTTCCAAGCTCCTTAGTAGTGATGCAACCTACAAAATGGATTCAGGGATCAGCATAAGAGTAATACTAAATGGAGCATGTGATTATCTCATCCAGGGCCAGGCTCATAAATTAACACATCATGGTCCTTTAGTGGTGTAATGTTGCAATCTTGTTTTATGCCCACAAAACCATTTTAAGACCAAAAAAATCATAGTTGTCCTGAGTCCTGACAACAGAGACATCATAAAACCACCATCAGTATCCTGATCACTTTCAGGTACTTAGGGCCTATGGGAATTGGGATTACAAGAACTTATGTAATAGGCAAATTGGTAAACAACATTGCTTTAATTTACCTAAACAATCACAGAATTCAGCACGAACAGTATGGATAAAAATCATAGGCAGACCAGGTAATATGAAGAGAATTAGCACGACAGATCAAATAACAGTTGATTTCCTAGTGTCATTGTTGTTCATTATTGTAGTATCTAAGGTTGTTTTCGGGAGGAGGGGTTGGTAACCTCTCCCCTGTGCACGGAAAACAGGGTGACTCGTTAGCATATGATTAATTAATTATTAGCTATAAAAAAATTAAAAAATGAATTAATATGATTTTTACAGCAAATTTCCTATATTTTTTTTCTAAAAAAGACCGTTTAGCAGTTCGGAAAGGATGCGCGTAGAAAATGAGGGAGTAGAAGTTGTGAACTTGTAGTTCCAAACACACCCTAAGTCTGGTATTCAATTTATGAACCTATTTCACAGAATGATTATGAGTGCTGGATAGAATCATTGAACATAAAATACAAATCAGACTACCTATAATGCTACAGGCCGGATGAGACATCATGAAGCCATACGGATGTGATGCCTACATTTAACAGCCCCTTAGGTAGCTTCCTGCCACCACAGTAAAATAAGAACTAACTTACAAACCTATCAATAATTATTATGTATACTAGATATGGCACAAATCACAGACCATCCCAGCTTGCTAAAATGAACTTCTGTTGCGCGAGAGCAAGAAATAACTAGTCAACAGGCCTGTGAAGAATTCAAGAAATAGGTTTTAATAAACTATGGCCAGAAAAGAGCACTTTACATCTTAAATGTTTGTCTAAGAACTGCATTTATGTCTCTATTTTACTTTCGTGTAATGATGGTACACAAACATACTATCATCCAACACTTCTTTCAACACTAAAATTGTGCAACAGTTCTTTCCAATACTACTGTTGTACAACCCACGGTTCTTTCAACACTAATGTTGTACAAAGACAAATATCAACTGAAACAGAAGAATTTTCCAAAAAAAATATCTAGCCATTGACATTATACTGCTATTGCAAGACCATATTCACACCTCGATTCTACATATAGTTTGGTATAGTCCACATCCTGATTTCAAAACCACAGAGAATCATTGACCTAACTCCACCAACTGCACATAGGGATTTTTCAAGTACTCGTGCTAGATCATGTAAACCAATGTACACACCATATGATAAATAACAAATAGCCTGGTTCACAAAATCCGATGTAACGGATCCTCCTCCAAATCAACAACCCGCTGCCGCTCTAAGCCCCTAGTTCAAGCACCTAATTGCTGCTGATCCTAAATCGTTCCTTCCCCAAAAGCACGGGAAAATCCTAAACACATCACACATCTAAACACAAATTTCGCTAAGATCACGCCTCGAAAACACAGCCCTTGTACAGAAAGCAGCCAAACTAGGCGAAATCATCAGGCGCGCGCTCGAATCACCGCCGAATATACCCTGTGAACCACAAATCCTCAACCATCCCGTCACAGGATCAACCGGATCTAGCGCCCTAGACACGCGAAACCCTACCGCGACAGAACAATTCGGCCGGATCGAGCTCCCCGTCGCCCGATCCGGCCGCCACAGACCGCGGGTGCCCGCCCCGCCCAACGTGGGTGAGGAGGATGAGAGAAGGGTGGGGGGAGTGGCGCGTTACCGTCGCCGTCCTTGTCGAAGAGGCTGAAGGCCTCCTTGAACTCGGCGATCTGCTCGTCGGTGAGCTGGTCCGCCATGGGGGAAGCTTCGAGAAGGTTCCGCGACAACACGGGGGAGGAGGCGGAGGAGGAACGAGTGGCAAGACTGGGGTGGAGATGGCTGCGGCTGGGCTTTATACGCAGCGACCACGAGTGGGGATCACCGAGATGATGGGTTATGTATCCGGTTCTCTTCATCTTTTTTTTTAACCTTTCTCCTTTTCCTTTTTAATTGTTTTGGTTTTTGTAATCCTTATTCCATGTTCCATTTTTGCTCTTTTGTCACTTTAGACTGAGTGTAGATTGGTATTTGTTTATTCCTTTTCTTGATCAGGTTTTGACGTAGGTTTTTTTTCATGAGGATTGGTAATTTTTACTTGTTTAGTAGATTACGATAGTTAATAGGTATATAAATAGAATAGAGGAAGAAATCTTTATACAAACACGAGGAGAGGAGAGCTAAATTAACTTAAACAAATTAATAGTGAAATGTTCCATATAGATAGTTGTGGAAGTAATTATATGTGTAAAGCAATGTTAGAGAACACGTTTGGTGATAACCATATAAAGATGTTTCAGAGTTATGATATAATTTTTTATCTAAGAAGGAAACATGAAGATAAATTAAAAACAAAATAGTTGGTGGCTTGACTGTTAAATCGTGTGATATGCTATAGAAAATGAAATGATATGTTACTTTTACTTTTTATATTTTTCATGTCACTCAGTAATATATTGTAGAACACAATTTTTTCTCATATGTGACACTTTATTAAACTTATTTCCATGAAATTTACATGTTTTGAATAGTACTATTAGTGTTTATTTCACATTACAATTTTTTTAAATCAGCAACCTTGTGCAAACAATAATCTTTTTTATTTGTTCATATCTAATGGTTTGATATACATTTATCCGCCACCAGGGCGGAGCTAGGCTAAGACAATTAGGACTTGAGCCCTCGGCTTAACTCCTTAATCCTCATGTAAATTTTATAAAAACATCATATAATTTCTAAAAATTATCATGACTCTATTAGCTCAACTACAGGCATGTGATTTTGTTGGCTCCACCGTTACACCAGTACGTTTAGTCTCAATGCTCCGCGTATATCGATCAGAACACTATTAATAAATAATAATCACACATCTAGCCATGCTAAACTAGTTGTCTTAAACAATAATACTTATTTAAGTTTGATCCTACGAAATACGAGCACTTTTTTTGATGCAAGAGGTAGAGAGCCTCTACGTTGTTGCCATTGTATTAATGGTGGTCAAAGAGTTACAAAGCCAAATGGCAAGACAAGAAGGAAGAGAAATACCGAAAAAGAAGGGGATAGAAAAGGAAGAGAAATGAAGAAGTGAAGAGAAATAAAGAGATAAATAGGAGGGAAAAGAAAAGGAAGTAGCGGAAGCGAGGAAGCTCTCATACCTTAGTTGATCTTCGCTATCCAGGAATGGATGTCCTCACGATGGCTGGGATAGGATAATTCACGCGAAACTTCCGGTTGCTAAGGCTTTTCCTGATTTGGCGTAGCAGGGGTTCGATGGATATGCTTGCCTGGCGGAAAGCTGCGTGCTTTCCATAGGTTGTGAGCACAAGCAGCAAAGCAAACTGGCCAGCCTATCTATGAGCACTTTTTACAGTTGATCTTAATAAACAATTAATTAAGTAATGCTGCACTTAGCAGCCTTAGTTGCTGAATCAATGCACGAGGTTAAGACGTGTTGTACTATACGGCAGTAACACAGCCTAATCTTAAGCTTTGTCTCCAACTAAAACCAACCGGTAATTTATCATTGTTAACGCTAGGGTAATATTTATTAATATACATAAGTAGAACAATATAAATTTGTCAGCGCTAACGTTAGGGTAATATTTGTTAATATACATAGGTAGAATAATATAAGATTATTATATTGTTTACATAGCTAGGTGCGTAATGCATATATCTATTTTTATGGGATTTTGTTGTGCGAGCGCTGAAAGGCTTCCTACATCGATTAAGCGGCCGATGCTTAATTTCCGTATTAAGCGTAACGGCAATTGTGCCATACTTGCTTCGAATAACCAAGCAAAGATATACATGTAATCGTGCGCACGTTAAATGATTTACGTATATGAAAATAATTTTATATTCTCATAAATTTATTATATGCTATAAACATACTGTAACATAAAATTATGGTCAAACTTGCACCATGAAGACTTAAAATAATTCAAACATCATATAATTTTAGCCAAGCGAGTAGTAAATTTAATCTAGCAGTTAATCTCACTTTAAGTATCTGAACAAAATGTAAATTAATTGAATACTTGTGCATGCACCAAAAATTTAAAATATGGCTCTCATCTCTTTTCCAAAAGGGAATACTACAACTATTACTGCTACTATGACAATAACATTCTAATTAAGTTGGGATACTCAATAACTGAAGTTATTTCCTATTCTCTTCTAATGTGATTTCTGTTTATCCCTAACCGATCATTTTTATAATGATTATAAATCTACGTATTTTTATAATACTCGTTGAACATATCGTTTTTTTATAAATCAATATTTTATCCTGTAATATAACAGGTCTAATTATCGTTTTATAAAACTTTATCGTAGAGAATATCATATTTAGCATCACTAATCTGTTTTGATTCTATAACTAATGTCTACATCCATATCTTTATCATCTGTAGCATCTATCGATCTCAATGAAATATCCTATAAATTTTTACTGTGCAAATTACATATAAATAAATCCAGCCAATCTCAGATTTTTTCCCCTTCAGAAATTACAACCAGAATTTCACATCTAACAACCCTGCTAATCTATCTCCAGTCTCTAGCTCTGAATCCTTGAATTTCATGCAGGTAATTCTCAGATAGTTCACCTTCTTTTGCAGATGGCTTTTACACGCAACCTCTCGGTTATGGGCTAACCTTCCTATCATCCGTTGACACCTAAAGAATAATAAGGAAAGAACAATCACAACATGAAATTCAAAGACCCCACCAGTAACCTAGTATCAAATATTGAAAGCGCACCACCAAAAAAACACCAACTTACAAAATTGCTCATGACCAATGTGTTTTTTGGTTTTTTACCAGTATCAGTTGGCCCAAGAAACTACGATTTAGGCATCAATAAATTATCCGATGGACTATAGCATATGATTTAATTAGGCATAAGTACATTCTCAATTCAGTTAACACCAGTTTTTCTAGATATAATCCTTTTAGGCATCAATAAATCACTATGCAACCTCCAAATGCTTCAGTTTTTCTACATATAATCTTTTTAAACCATCAATAACCGAAGTAACAGTAGTCAGACACCTGCATCTCTAGACCAAATGAAGGTACAAAGTCATTGAATGTCAACAACAAATTGCTGTCACAAAAATAGATTACTGCAACTTAAGAATGTAAAACAGGAATGTTCTGCTTAGCCTAGAGAAGAATAGCCAATAGACATACTTGATAAGACATGGGCTATTAGTATAGCATGCTTCAGAATAAGACATGTTGAAGAAAACCTATTAGTAATAGGAACAAAATTGCCTAAGCTTGGGTTTGGTTGAAGACAGTTAAAAAAATTCTAAACTGTGTTCAACATAATTTTCACCACTCACTGAAAGTTCAGTTAATCCATAGACCATTCAGTATACAAGACAAGCTTACTTAACCATTTCTTCAGGTATGAAATGATAAACAATAATAAACACATCATCTTTCTTCAGAAAAAAATAGGTACATCAGGGGCAGCAATGGTCCTCAGTTATTTGATTAAGTCCACAATATTTGCTATATGACCCAATGGCAAAAACACAAAGTTCGAGGTTCTTGTTGCCTTCTAGAAGTACAGGGCTCAGAGGAACTACCATCATACACACATAGTAGAGAGGACAATGACCGTAGTTACTATAGATGAGCTTACACTTACGATACATCACAAGTTGAGATTGATGAACCTAAAAGATTCAGAAATACAAGCCTTATAGGAAATCTATGTAAAATAAGTAAGTAACTCCTTAAAAATCCTAGGCTTGTTTCATTTATATCAGGCCAATGGCCCTTCAGGTTGCTGACAAGCCAGTTTAAAATAAAAAGAAAACCAATTTTCATTTTTATTATTAACTGAGTCCTTGACTGTATAGACAGAATGTTATGGACTGGAACTGTCCATGTAGACAAAATCAAAAGCAAGAGAACCCCTTCAACGAGGAATTAATATTCATGATGGGCTCACAAAAATATCACGAAGCATCCTCTCCTTTTGGAAGGAGTAAACAAACTTCAGATAAACGACAAGGAGTGAAAAGATAGGCATCATCTGAAAGCAATGGCAGATAATTGAATCAACCTGGCTTCCTGATGCACAAATCTGAACAAAGCTCAACCTGAAGCATATATGCATTTGCAGCAAAGATGTCAATTACCTGAAGGGCCTATGTCCAGGGTCTTTCGGAGTTCATCCAGCATGCTCGTCCCGCTGGTGTCAATGCTTCCGACAGCTGCATCACATTCAGAAAGTTTCAGGTGCAATAACCAAAAGTCAAGTGCACGGGGGCAACAAGCTAGGGTGAGTGCATACGATGTTAACATTATTTTTCAATGGTCACTAAGTACAGGGTAGCTAATTAGTCGAACAATATTTATCAGTTAGTACAAATTTTCTAGTTCAACGCAAGTATTGGAATAGTGAAACAACTTATTTGCAGTATTTCATACATTAGTACCAGTAAGCCTCGATATTTCAAATTAAAGCAACTTACTTGCCCACAGTAATCAAATACATCAGCACCCCGTCACCTAACAGATGCTCAGCATCATTAGACCTACAACTTGTCTAGAATACAGGTGCATGCTTAAAAAATTCATCTAACTACTCACAGAGTTTGGTCAGTTCGCCGAATGATGTCTTCCTATCTACATGCCTTTCTCTCTTGTTCATCCTCCTTCCTTGACAGATGTATCCATTTCTACTCCGACCTTGTATTATTTTTCTTTTTCCATGGACTTGTCAACTCCAAGCTTAATTCCTACAAGCAGCTGATCATCTGTTAAATCCTAGTCCAATAAACAAAAAACATAAGCCCAGCGGGAGAACAATAGAAACCTTGAAAGGGGAGTCTAGTCTCAGACTTCATCATTTTGGGGGAAATATTGCTAAAATTCTGAGAATAAGCTGTCCTAACTCCTAGCAACCATCTTATTGCATCAAAATTGCTAGCATAATACAGGTTAAGATTAGAGCAGTACCTGCAGCCTCCCCTTGTGGAGCTCGGAGTTGCACATGTTGCCGAGATTCCTGAGCAGGTCGGCGCGCATGCAGAATACGATGTCCCTGAGCGACCCCTCCTGGTGGCGGTGCCTGAGCTACCGGAGCTTGTTGCGCACGAGCTCCTCGTCATAGAGGTCGGCGTCGGTGGTGCGGCGCTGGCTCTCGCGGGCCAGCATCCGCGCGGCGTGCGCCTGGTTGGTGAGCGCGGCGCGTATCATGTTCCGCCAGAACTGGCGCCGGTACGCAGACTGCACCCGCGCCCGGACCCCCGCGCGCCCTCCGCGGCCCCGCAGCAGGAGCGCGACGGCGCAGACGGCGAGCAGGATCCCGCCGGTGCTCCAAGCGACGATTCGTGGCGTGAATGGGGGAGGGAGGCTCGGAGCGAAGATTCGTGGCGGCGACGGCTCCGAGCGCGGCTCCGACGGGGAGGGAGAGGGAGAGAGCGTATGCGGAGGCGGACTGCACCCACACCCCGACCCCCGCGCGCCTCCGCGGCCCCGCAGCAGGAGAGTGACGGCGCAGACGGCGAGCAGGATCCCGCGCGTGTTCTTTTTTCTTTCTTTCTTGTCTCTTCGCTGTGACTGCAAGACACGATTGAATTGAATCATCAAGAGGATGAGGAAGAGGAGAGGAGAGTCAGGCTCCGAGCGG
Organism: Oryza coarctata; assembly: GCA_030770085.1. Lineage (NCBI taxonomy): Eukaryota > Viridiplantae > Streptophyta > Magnoliopsida > Poales > Poaceae > Oryza > Oryza coarctata. Next base: position 18,301,067 of record CM061471.1, read on the forward strand.
CGGCGTGAATAGGGGGAGAGAGAGGCTCGGAAAGACGATCCGTGGCGGCGACGGCGGATCTGAGCGGAAGGGGCTCGACGTGTCCTCGTACACGGCGGCGACGACGACGAGGAGGAGATCATTACCGGGGTGGACTGGGGTCGAAAGCTCGAGATCTACTCATCTGCTGGGCTGGGCTTTATCAGGCTCCGATCTAGCTGAATCGATGGCCGGGAGCCCATGGGCTACGGCGCTCCATCTCCGTGGCCGGAGACCGGCCGGAGTCCGGGGAGATGACGTCGAGGGAGACGGTTGTCGCTAATGCAGGTCGTCGTCATCGACCGTGGTGCCGCCTCATCAACTGGGCTTCAGCGGCGATCAGGACGCGCGGTCACCACCAGCCAGGGCACCAGGTATTTTTTGACATCACAAATTTCAAACTTCAATGAAATACGTGCGAATGCAAATTGCAGCAGAATTTGTGATTTGGTTTTGTTTTCAGTTAACTAGTGTCACAGTCTCACAGATGCGCAGCCCTATTGTTCGCTTCTGCTTATCCCAATGACTTATATACGTGTTTTTAACAATTTAAAAGTAAATGTTGTAAAATAAGCTATAATAAAAAATAACCACAAAATCAACTTTAATTTCAAAATTAAGCATTAAAATCTAAATTTTAGTTTATAAGTATAAGCATAAGCGAAATATATAGAGCTGAGAATGTGTAATTCCAGCTGATCTTCTTTGCCTAATGACAAGTAAAAGAAGAGCTGTTCATCCAATCAATCATTGATCGCCATGCTTTGCACAGATACAGTCCGACCTGCTTTCAATGTCACTGTTGAGCCTTTTGACAAAGGGCAGGTACCAGCTTGCCAGCTTGTGACAGCAAGAAGTTAAATCTGGTGTGCCTCTGTCAGCATCCACATCGCATGTGTACTAAGGATATCATCTTTCTTTTTTCTCTGGTTATACAATCAACACTTCATTACTTTCAGACCACACAAATTTGCACACTAACATTAGGCAAGCATGGAGGGATATTATTTTTTTCCAACCCTCTCTTGACTCCTTTTCTCATAGAGTTCAGGCTTCTAAAACATCATGCTACAACAACAGCTTATTGAATAAACAAAGAGAGAAAGAAATAGGTAAAAAGATGAGTGCTTTGATCAGCATCAAAGGACGCATTTCCGTTCTGTACATTGTCAGTTACCATGAGTCTAGCCGCCATTCTTTGTTCAATTTGCGATCGATCACTTTCACAGTGGCTTGTAGAGCACGAAGCTTACATACTTGGATTGAAACCGGTGAGTGACTCCAAGAGCAAGCAGCGACTGTGATCCCCATCCTTTCTCGATATACAGGTGGTTGAGGACAACATGCTTTGGCTTAGGAGTGTGTTCTTCAGAGTTATCAGTACCACCAAGAACAGACATGAGAAGCTGAGGTGGCAGCGTAGGTGGCTCCTTGGCAAACTCCTCGTCGTCGCCTGGGAGCTGGAAGTCATAGCTGTGTTGAGGTGATGGAGGCGCGTTGAATTCTGTCACGCTGTCCAGACTTTCTGGGATATAATCCTATTCAAAACAAAGATGTCTTCAGATAAAACCAAGAACCTGCACTCTTGAGCACCTTTGACAGCAGCATTAGAGCGAAATGTATTTGTTTGCCTTTGCTGTTTTAGGTTCTCGCAAATTTGATTGCTAAATTAGTAGTTAGCATATCCTTACTGACATGGACATCGAGGAGGTTGGCAACCTGCCCTCCCTCATCAGTCACATGAGGTAGTTCAGGGACATATTTTGGTTCCCCATCGACGATGATCCTGTAATGGTATACTCCAGATGGCAGAACCAACAAGACGGTATGGTCTTTTCCAGACCGCCCCAACACCCTCCTGGTAATAACATGCCGGATTTTCATATTTTAGCATCTAACTTCTGCAACGTGGAAAAAATCTGGACATGAAATTTTTGTTGTTAAATAACATGTACCTTGATGTCCAGTTATCCCATGATCCTTCCACAAACACCTCATTTCCTCCTTGACTCCATGTAATCAAAGTTGGAATTCTCTTCTCCTGGGGATGGTTGTTGGTGGATTCACCCGATTCATTTATCCATGAATTGTTGAAAACAGGAGAAAATTCAGTAGGTATATGCAGTGGGACTACTGGAACCTGTAATGTGCACTTGCCTGTCAGTTCAACCAGGACCAGCAATAATACTCAAACATGTGAGTTGTCCTCACTCCCAAATAAATACAGACTAGCAACATCCTTCATATGAAAGATGGCCAAAGGTAATAGTTTCCAACTTGTCATGGCGCAGTCTTTAGAGAACTGAAGCATGAGCTCATGCGCATATCTTCCAGTATTACAGGATCTGAATTCTCAGATGGTTAATGATGTGCAACATTCCATAGGTCAAAATGAAATTGGTGAGAAGTTTGTGGAGACTGGACGCTGACTTCATTCTTCGGGGAAAAGGGAGCAACTTTAACTGGCACTAAGAGTAATATACAATAACTGAAGTTCTACAAACATTTGTAATTAGACAAACCAAAATATTAGAATGTATTCCTCATATGTCACTGAAGTATACCCTGTTAAATTATTTGCAACTCATCGTCTCACCAACATGTTGGTCTAGGGCCCACATGTCAGTGAGAAATCAGTGGCAAATAAGGGAACATGCGAGTCTTTCAGTGCTAAAATAAGAAATTGTCCAAATGCAGAACAGCACAGTTTTCAGGATTATGCTATTGCTTGATCAAATATAATGTTCATGTTTAACTATACTGCATAAGAAATCTGTTTTTATCATGTTTGTTGTTTTTCATCTACTTTATCAACACATGGAAGCTACTTATAAACTAATTTAAGATCCTTCCAAGGGTAGCTAACCCACATACACATACTCCAAGAGCCAGCCATTTGACCTATGTGAATTGTATAGGTAAGGGCAACCAAGAAGGCAAGAACCAACTGATTACAATGCCAAGTCTGCTAACTTCATGGGCTGTCCCGGAATCAGGAGTAAACAATACGCTCTACCTGGACACGTTAGGCCTTAGCACACAGTAATATCATATCAGTACCAAAAGCCCTCAAAATTAGATCATGGTCTCCATGCTGTGTAATTAACGAGGGAAATGAAAGAACCAACAGCACCAATATTATCTAGAATAGTAATATATAGCCACCACAGCTCAATGGCTTATCATGTAAGGATTAAAAAGTATATGTGCCTTCTGGGAAAAGAGGGCCAACTTGCCCACTACAATGTGTGGAACTAATCCAAGATCCAGAGCTGCCCAATCCGTTTGCAGAGAATCCAGGTGCCGCCAAATCTATCAACAGTTCTTGACAAAGCCTTTTATTGCAGTGGAAATTTTATAGCTACGTCCTGAACAAGGAGTCAGTAACACACTCTTTGAGAATATCAGAAAGACATACAAGTTGCAGATTAGTTATATACATGTAAGCCTCAGCTTCTGCTACCAACTACCCCTACAGTTGAAACAAAGCAAGCTGCCATTCCATACTTCTGAATTATGGATGGATCTTTCTGAATTCTGATGAGTGAAAGAAAGTGAAGAGGATTCACAGAAAATTCACTTTTTTCTTTAGTCACAACCAAGCTCGCAAATCGCAACCAGTGCTAATGTTAAGCTAATCAAGAAACCTCAACAAAAAGAACTCTACACCATCGAGTGAAACTAATTTTGATCACCGAGACTAGAGCAAGAGACAATCAAGGAGACATTTTCTATCACGCAAAAACCACCAAAAACGTCTAAAGAAGTTCTTTTTTTTTCAATTATCGGTGGAAACTAATCATCTCACCTGCGGCGGGAAGACGTAGGGGACGGGGGGAGGGAGCTCCCGCATGGAATCCGGCGGCGGAGGCGGCGGGGGCCGGGCCGCTGTCTCCGCCGAGTCGGCCACTCCGGCGGCGGCCGGCGGCTCCCCCGCCGCGTGGCCGTTCTCCTCCCCTTCCTTGCCGCTCGCGTTCCCCATGCCCGACGGATCGCTCGCCATCCCAACCCACAGCTACTCCTCCCACCTCCACCAATCAACCAAGCAGGAGCACATCCACCTCCCCAACTCCCAACCGCAGCTCAAGCAATAGACCGAGACAGACTGACAGAGTCGATCGAAATTAACAAGCAGCTCAACCCACGGCCAGCGAGAATGCAACGGTGGTCTCACGCCGTCGTGCCTCTGCGACGCTGCCCGGAGGTCGGCACGAATCTCGCTCGCGCGCAGCCTCAGCCGCCGGCCGCTTCGCCCAAGGCAGGGGAGAAGAGGATGATATAAGAGGCAGTTTGGCACGGGAGTCACGTGACTCGCACGCACGCACGCACTCAACGGCGCCTCCGCTCCCCGCCCACCGCGACGATTTATTTCCCGCGAACTTCTCTTGCCGTTGGATCGACTGGACCGGGGCATATCAGACGTCCACGTGTCTCCCGTTCATGCGTCGATCTTGCGCAAAATTACGGGATTGCCCTCCTGGTGGTCTAATTATTAATCTTGGATTAGGATGCGGCTTTTGGTTAGTGTGCTTGGCGTTAGCCGGGGAGAGCATTCAATTTAGTCAATTTTTTTGGCTGAGATTTTCTTTTGAAAGATTTGGATAGAGACGACGAGAAAATAAGATAAGGGAATTCTCCATTTGGGTTGTACCTCTGGATAGGGCTTGCTTTTCTCTAGGTTGTTGCAGAAAGGAGGGCAGAGTGAACGTCATTTATGAAATGATTGTCTTTTCTATAAAGATTTAAAAGAATATTAAGTTGTAAATATATAGACTTTTAAATCTAAAATACTCTAGCAGTAAAAATTAGACTTTTTTCTGAAGTCTTCGGTTCTACAGTTTGAAGTATTTGAATCGATCTTTTTATCAGACAAAAAAAACTTATCTAGAGTCTACGGTTGTATAGTTTGGAGATTTCGAATCACATTTAAAATATCCGAGTGATAATTAAAGTAGGCGAAACCTAAAGGTTGAAGAGGAAGTAAATAAAATAAAATCATAAATAATATAAAAGATAACGGAGAGCTAGAAGATAAAGCAATTTTTTACCAAATCTCGGATTAAACGATCCTACATCTTCGTTGAGAAACTCTAAAGAGTCGGATCTGTTTGGATCCCTTCTCTCGCCATGCTCAAACCTAGAAATCAATTTGTTCTTTAAGCTCTCACCAAATTATACACTTAATTTAAAGCAACCATCAAGATTTTTATTAAGACACCATGCTCTTATTTTCTATAAAGATTGCTCTATCAAATTAACTTTTAATAAAAAACTTGAGATTCACTAGTATACATCTTTCCTTATGGAGGTGAGAAGTACCTTAAAAAAATGTCCCGAGTGATTTGCACGTTGAATTGTCACGGGCAACGTCTGGTAGTCTAAGAGATGATCCTCTAAGAGTAGGTGTTAGTCCACAAGTACTCACATAAATCCAAAGATCTAATCTCTCACAAATCACATAAAAGACAATATCAAATAGTGAATTAAACTCAAGATCTAAAAGAGTATAGTCGATAACATCTAAAAAGCTTTTAGGAGTGAAATAATAATGAATAAGTAGCCAACCCATCAAAAAGTATTTGGTGTGATTAAATACCCACCCCTCAAAGCTAGTCGTTACTCATAGTATTCCAACTCCGAAGTATCAAAAACTCAGTCTGGAGACTCTAAACAGGCATTTTAATCTAAATAGAGACATCAGTTTAGAGATTTTGGCCAAATGAACCGGAGACTTTGGACAACACTTAGCTTTGAGAAGAAGAAGAGGTTTAGAGTGTCTAATCTAAACTTCTGGAGACTCCGGATAGACCTCTCTGCCAGACAGAGAGCTTAATTTGGAGACTCTAGCCAAAATGTTGAAAGACTGCGAGCTGATTTCTCTATTTGACAGAGAAACTTATCTAAGTTACCATAAAGTCTAAATACAAACATCCAAAATAATGGGAGAGAAAAACCAAAACACCAAATTTGCTCATCTAGATGAGCAAACACTTGTACCAAAACTTATAATAAAACTTACGAGTGTTTGCTCATTTAGACTTGTAAGTTTTATTGTGCAATTGTTTCTTGACCCGGTTAAACTTGAGCCACTCATAATAGTACGACTTATCATAAGGACTTATTGGCGCAAAAATCTAATGATGACCCTTGTGTCACACACGGTAGCCTAGGAGACCTGCTTAACTCCAGCGCAGGTACTAGCTTGGTTTGTTGAGGATGTACCGATCAATTTGATCCTACAATTGACAAGAAACATACATAAAAGTTAGAACCTTGAGTCATTCGACCTAATAGCCAATATGAGCTCCTTTCATCAGCCGATGGCCAATGAAAATGATAGTATTTACATACTAGTGATAAAACCAATATGAACATATAGATACGTATAAAATGATATAGTCGAGTAAACTCATCAGCTAGCTTAGTAGATGAAAGGGACAAAACCTACTAAATCACAATACTAGACTTCATAAAGATAACATTAATAGATCGAACTAAATCAAGATAATATAAAGTTAAATCTAGTATGACTATATCAATCAATAGTAGGTTAATCATCGAAACAGAAGATAAATATCGACTGTTGGTCCGATATGTGTAAAAATAACTTATGATAAAGACAATTATATTGGATAAAGAGACAATATGTATTAAACTTGAAGCTTAATCATAAAGATACCTTATTGGCTAGAGATTTGATGAAACGTTACATAAAACCTACTGACTTAATATGATTTAACCTATTAGCAGCAATCTAATAGATCAGACAGAGACAATATTAGATTGAAGATAATAAGAAAAGCCTACTTAGTGAATAGATCCTATGTAAGCGTGATAGATACACTAGATCAATCTAATGACAGAATCGATATGTCAGGGTAAGCTGGCAATTGTATGGACCGGATTAAGGCAATCTAAGAGTTCAAAATGATGTAGCCTTAGACGAGACCAGTTTAGTCGATACAACTGCAGGGTGGCGGGACTTACCCCTTCACCGAAGATCGAAATGATACAACCTAGTGTCGAGAGCTAGAATCCACCGGAAAAATCTAGAGAACTAGGGTCACGATATGTCATAGGTATTGTTGTATCGAATTGTGTGTGTTTTTACCATAACACGGAATTTATATTTATACATTATAATTACATGAGTCCTATATGGTTATAATATCTATGGCAACCACGAAACTAATAGAAACTAACAAATCTTTCTAATTACAATACAATCTTACCTAATTATAATAAATATCCTTAAAGATAATTTTCTTTGTTTTTCATAAACCAATAAATATCCTTAAAGATAATTTTATTTGTTTTTCATAAACCAACCTAGCCTAAATCATTTATAGTATAATTGATCTATCCGAACCCATACTCAAATATGACAGCTGATCCATCAATCATTGTCTTTAGCTGATTCGTTAGCCATCAGCTCTAGCTAATTCATCACCATTGGTATTCGATAGGTATTTTTACCATTAAAAGGACTCAAGGAAAAATAAAATTATATTTTTAGCGCTTCAAGTATCTTTTTATTTTTTTTTTCTATTTTATGGGTCATATTTTAAACAAAACAATCTAATCATTATAAGATTTTTAATCACAATACATTAACTTCCTAATTTATTATTATCTATCACTCAAACTCAAAATCACTATGACCTAGATGCACCTTTAGAATTAAGGATTTTTTTAGAAGAGGTTAAGAGCTTTTCATCAACTTAATCAGCATATTGATGCTAAGACTTGGAGGTTTAAATTTTAATACAGTTGAATTAGTATTCTTAGGGCGAGTTCACATAAGCTGTTTGGCCAAAATTTTTGACTCAACATAAACTAAGATAAACCATTAGCATTTAATTAATCATGTATTAATTATTATAAATTTTAAAAAATAGATTTATTTGATTTTTTAAGAAAGTATATATAGAAAAATGTTGACACAAAACGTACCGTTTCATAGTTAAAAAACATAAATTTGCTAAATCCAAACTCATATTCAAACTGGGCCATAATCAATGACAACCAAAAATAAATATGGATAATATGGAAAAGAATATTATAATTATGTGGCGGAGAGATTTTTTAAGAGATAAATTTTGAGACTTACATGTCTAGTTCAGTCCATACTATTTGCTATAAAGCTTGTGTGCTGACCTGTGTGATGGAAAAACCATGCACCTTGTAACCCATCAGAAACATTGATATGAACCGCTCAGTCAATGAAAATGAGAATGAGGATCCGAAGTCATCCCTTGATTCTATAAAATTAACAGAAAAATCAACATAGTTTGTGTCAATTATCGTCTTATTTTTATCCTAGCCACTAAACCCATGATCTACCAAAGAGATCCAGCCATGATGGGTACTTCATGAGCAAGGGAAGTACTGCCGCAAAGGTCCCACAGATTCTTTCAAACAAGGGTAGAACGGTAATTCTCTACCCTGAGGAAGATATCAATATCAAACATTAATTAATTTGATTTAAGAATGGAAAACCTTCTGCTTTGGACCAAAATCACAACAGAGAGATAAACAAATAGGAGCAGTTTGGCGACCATTATTAGCAGTAACGAAGGACGATGATGACAATAACCTGAGGGGACAGCAGTACGACGGAATGGATAGGTAGGGCCGTGACTGATCTCTTATCGCTTGGGGACACCCTGGATTCTCTGTGCTGTTCAGCGTGTGTGACTTTGTGTACTACCTCCGGACACTTCTATCCTACTACTTATGTTCCAGAGACGGTGCCTTTCTAGCCTATTATTTTTCCTCTAACTATATTTCATTTAAATTTCTCTATATTTTTTATCAATCATCTTTTTTCACTTCAAACTAGCACTCAACCTCCTACTATTTTACACAATGAGTGCTAGAAATGTTAAATTAACGGAGGGAGTATGAGTGCAGACTATATTTGACTATATTTGTTTAAAAAATATGACGGGTCGATTAATTATTATAATTTTTTAAAAATAAATTTATATAAAAAGATTTTATATGAAACAAGTGATAAGCAGAAAAGAACGGCTAATGAAATTTCATATTGGGTGTTTATATGCTTTAGGAGAAAACATCTGATTAGTGCATTAACTATTATAAACTTAAAAATATGTTTATTTAAATTATTAAAAAAGCTTATATATAAAAAAATTACTAGGTAGTACTTCAAAAGAACCAGGCTTAAATTTTCTATTATTTAGAAGAATGGACTGAGTAGAAATTGTTATGTGTCACATTTTTGTTCCAACCTATTTTGTTCGAAAGCCAAAATTACTTGTGAAAGCAACCCCCAACAGCTTGTGTAATCAGAATCAGGACGATCAAATAATCCAGCATGGCTTTTTTGAATTTAGGTTAAAAATTAAATATAAATATTGTCTCAATATTGTCGCTCCATTTATATTTTTGCTTCATTTATATTAGATATGGGTTGATTGAAATATGATTTTTATATTTTGGTTCTTTTAAAAATTATTTTATAAATAAACCCAAAAAAACTTAAAGCATGAATGTATGCTTTTCTTGACGCTAAAGTTATTAGCGCCGAGGTGTAATATCTCGGCGCCAATAGCGTTGGCACCCTCGGTCGAATGACAGTACAACCACGCTAAAGACAGGAGGATCAGTTATTTTATAGATAACTTAAAATAGACTTTAATATTCGTCTCTTTGATGCCAAGGATAAATTTATTAATAAGTTATTTATATTTTTGATCCTTTAAGGGTTTATTTATAAAATAAGGTATTTCAAATAGTTCCTCATGTCAGTCTTTTTGGTGCTGACCCCTTCACATCAGCGGCTAGCGTGGCTAGGCTGCTAGGGGGGTGAGGGTGTCGGCACCAGTGTCGTTGATGCTAAGATGTTAGACCTTGATGACAATTATACTAGCTGTTGGTGGATAGACACTGAAAGCAAGGATCTACGTAGACCTCCTGAGTTCAAACCAGGGGTAGAGCTCAATTGCGTTTGGAGGAAGATAAATGTGAATCAATTTAGACAGCTTCGAGTTGCTCAGTGGTGTAACACCATATTCTCATGTTATTGTTTTTTTATGTGGATTACAGTGGCTAATCATTTTAAAATAGTTCTCTTATTTTCTCTCTGTTTACGATCTCCTCTTATATATTCTTAGAGAGTATCACAATAAACAAAGAGAAATACTCATAACCCGAGATTGTGAGTCATACACATAAAGTTTAGGTATGATTGTTTTAATCATGTCGAAAGTATGCTCTATGGGCCCACTCAACTATGCGGTAGTACATGCCACACTCGCTTGATGTGGCCCATTGTGCAACGAGTCAGCTGAATACGTGAAGGGTGGAGGATATGGTGTGATTCAACAATGCCCCTACTACAACGAGTGTAAGGATAATACCTGTCTTGTCACACATTGCCCATCTGTTAGGGTAGATTCACCCTAGATGTCACGGATGCGCACTTGCCATGCTAGTGGGGTGTGTATGTCTACCATATTAAACGCGGTAGTTATAATGGTTTGACGCGCTTAGCCCTTCAGCTCTTGCTACCAAGACTGTGGGAGAAGTGTACAAGTTTAACTAGCTTATACAAGTCATCCTCCTGTGGAGACCAGCCTAGACAGAAGACCCAAATTGACCAGCTCAAATTAAATGGTTTGGGTAGACCAACCTAAGCTGGATATCTTGGGCTGATTAGTTTGGGTACTCTGCTCTTTAGCTCGGACCTAGAAGATGGGTACGAGCCCAAGGCTCATACTGAAGACTCCGAGGGATTTGCACATGCTACCTTTGGGATAAGACCCTTGGTTCCCACTTTAACTGACTTTGGCGTTGATAAAAAGGTTTATTCTTAGAATAAGTTTCTCTAAAGGTTTATATATAAAATAAGTTTTTAAAAAGGTCTAAATTATAAAAATCTAGTTGATGGGATGTTATATTTGGGTCATGACTTATTTATTATAATTAATTTGGTTTGAAAGTCAAAATTACATTTGAAAGGTCCCCTAACATCTCGTGGCATCAAAATCAGCACGATCAAATTAGCTGGCCTATTTTTTTTTAATTTGGGTAAAAAACTAAATTGAAAGTTAGGCTCAATAATATTGCTCCCTTTATATAGGTATGGGCCTAATATTAAGATGGTTTAGTGTCGTGACTTATTTTGTTCTAACCTATTTGGTTTGAAAGCCAAAATTACATTTGGAAGCAACTCCTAACAACTTGTGTCATCAAAAAGAATATGATTGAATTAGCTACCCGGTTTTAGTGAATTTGAGTTAAAAAATAAATATAAAGCTAGCTTCAATAATAATATTGCTTCCTTTACATAGGTATGGGCCTCATTGGAATATATTTTTAGAGGTCGTGATTTATTTTATTCTAACCAATTTGGTTTGAAAGCGAAAAATACATTTGAAGGACCTAACACCCTGTGCCATCAAAATCAGGACGAGCAAATTAGTTGGCCTGCTTTGTTGTGAATTGAGCCTAAAAATCAAATAGAAAGCTAACCCCAACATTTATTCTTTATAGGTATGAGTCTGATTGGAAGGTATTTTAGGTTGCTGATTATTTTATTGCAAACAATTTGGTTTGAAAGACAAAATTACATCTGAAAGCAACCCTCAACAGCCTGTGTCATCCAAATCGGGAGATCAATTTAGCTAGCTAGCCTCAATATTTTTTTCTTGTTTTTGTTTAGTTGCAACCATCAAACTCAGTCTTCTCCCAGGTAAGATTAATGTACTATAAGAGGACATATTCTAAGTGCCAGTTTGTTATGACTGTAGTGTTGAGCAGCTTTTTTGTTTTCTATTAATATATTTTTTAAACTGATAAATTGTATATTTTAAAAAACTTTTTATACATAAGTTTTTTTAAAATCAAATAAATTTATTTTTAAGTTTATAATAATTAATACTCAATACGTTAATATCCCCTATGTGGTACTAAAAATCCCACCCCTACCGCCAGAATGAACAAAGGCAGCCTAAAGCAACAAGTCACTTCATAGCAACCAAGAACAAAGTAGATAAATAATTTATATAATAAATAGAGTGAATGTCTGTACAATACAACTTGCACTATGATAATGGTAGTGTTCTCGAAGTCTCAAATAAAAAAACACAGACAATACCTTCTTAAAATGTGTTTTAAGGGGAAAATGTGGTTTTCTTTTTCCCAATTAACAATATAGTATTTTTATGTGAAATTTATAGGACAATTCCTTTTTTAATAATAAAAATGGTTTATATCTTCAGTCTCTGTGTTGATGGGATACAACTTTTAGTATTGAGAAAGAAAAAAAAATAATATCGAGTGATAATACATTTCCTTACCAATCTTTCAAGTTGCTTGAATTAGGGAAGGGATGCTCCAGCAGCACTAGCCAGCGAGTTGCCCTAGGCCTAGTTGGAAGAGGAACTGAGAAAACATATAAATAGAATATAACACAGAGTGAAAAACTATGAAATTCAAAACACAAGAACAAAGAATACTTGGGTTATTTGGATCACAGAAAAACTTTAAAAGCGAGAAAGACACAGAGACAACAATTGAGAGAAAAACAAATTTGTTAGACATTCCAAAAAAGAATAGAGACCACCACAATTTTTTTTTTAAAAAGAACTCTGGCCCTATTTGAACCGATTGAATAAATGAGTGAGACACAGCGAGAGAGACCACCATGCAACCGGTAGATCTATGAAATCATGAAAAGCTGTTGCTCCCTTTCCATTATGATCCGCACGAAGGCTGCTTTGGATTCCAGCCGTTCGGTTCTGACACCCTACGCACGAAAAACGAACGGATCGATTTACACATAATTAATTAATTAATTATTAGTTTAAAAAATTAAAAAAATAAATTAGACCGGTTGTTTTATTACTGCTCCTAACTTGCAACCGAAGCTACATTTTTCCGTTGGGTAAGCGCAAGCCACACGATCGTCAGTGAAGATTGCACGGTACTACGGTTGCAGAGACCAGTGATCTTGTATCTGGCCTGTGTCCTGTGACGTCTTTCCCTCGACAAGCAGTACTACTGCACACTACAGCACGTTGTCCTGCCTCAGCGTCCGAGCTTTAAGCGGCCCTAATTCAGGCGGCGACACATTACACACGGATGGCTGCGGTTTCATCTAAAGTCTGCCGTGAGCAGTGAAAATATGAAAATTATTAATTGTATTAGTATAGATAGAGCAGTTGGGATGACTTATACACGCAACCAGTCCACTCTCAATTCTTGAAGATTTAGGATAAGAAGCAGAGCTTCTCGCTGTAGGCCTCAGTCCAGGACGGGCTTTTGGCGTTGGACGGGTGCCGGGTACAACGTCAGCTCGCCCTACAACGTCTTCTTGTAAGGCTCGCGATCCTTTGATTTCTTATGGCATAGTGCTGGTCCTATGAGGTGCAGGTTTTTCCTTTGACTTATGCTTTGACGACGCTGTCGGATGGCAGATCAAATGCTGTCTTCACGGGATGGACAGTCACTCCATGTACCTTGTGTTTGCGTAGGGGCTACAAAATGTCCGATCGCATCTTGTTGGAGTGCATCTTTGCATGATAGGTTTGGCACAAGTTGCAGTACAAGATTGGGGTAGCCTCCTCTTGGCCTCGCCGACAGTCCACGCTCCAAGTCTGGTGGGAGTGCTCTCGCCGGCAGCTGTGCGATCATCTCAGGAAAGGATTTGACTCTCTCTCATCCTTCTCGTTATCTGAAATCTTTGTTGGAAAGAAACGCTCGCGTCTTTAATGGGGTCCTCTCCTCGGTGGATACGGTGGTTGATCACATCGTTTACGAGGGGAGGATCGGGGTAGAAGCAATGCCGAGTCCTCTGGAGGTTCTTGGCATATAGTCCTTATTTTTTTTTTATTTTCCTGCCTTTTTTCACTCTTATTCGGGCCTGGTTTTGCCTATCTTATCCAGCTTTTGCTCTTTTTTCTTCCTGTGTAAACCCACCATGACCGCTACGACAGTTCACACTTGTACAAAATCTCCTCTCCTGTTAATATACTGAAGTGTAAGGCTTTTACGCGTCTGAAAAAAGCGTATTGTGATCAGAATTTATCGTTGATCTGGTCACTTTTGTAAAAAAAATTGTCGGCCAGCCAAATACCACTTTTTCTGTCGGTTATCACGATTACTGCTCCACCCATAACCAAGTAGTTGCCATACATTTTCGTAAGTCTTCTTGTTGTCATCACAGAATATATCAACATCTGGCATTCAAAAGCAATAAAAAATAGCAATTTCTCCATTTACTCTCTTATTTCTATCCATCACAACAGTTCTCTATTTAATTTCTCTATATAATTTATCATCACAATAGATTATAATCATTTTTTAAATCCATTATATATACTCTCTCCTTTATCAAATATAAGGGATTATGCTATTTTAGTTTGTTCACAAATATAAAATTATGATCTCATACTAGTTCATTTCCCATCTATCATTTTTACTAGTTTATTTCTCAATTACCACGATTTATAACACTTTATTTCTCCATATTTGTTTTTTTACACTTCCTTAATTTAAATTAAGGAGAAAACATACTCTCTGGACACTCTACATAAATCTTATTCATTTCTACCTTATTTATCCACATATCGCCCTATCTCAATCAATCACAAATCTTTCATATTTAATTTATTTATCTACTTTCAATACAACCATCTCTTAATTATTTTTACCTACTTTCTTAAATATCTACATTTAGTTTTAAAAAAAAGTTTATATTTTAAAAAGGAGAGAGCGGTAGTACTACTCGATGCGATGCGATAAGATGCGATGCAACGGAACACTGTTAAGGCTGTCAGAGTGGATAAGGTGGACTTGATTAGCTGAGCTGCTGAGTCCGGACTGTTTTTTTCTCTGAAAACTGAGACCGGACTAGAAAGAGACAAGAGAGATCGAGACAGCGTCCGAGTCAGAGTGACTGACCACCACCACAGCACCACCTAAGGTTCTCGTTTATGGCGTGCTTATCTTTCCTCTCTGGCTGCTTCCTCTCGTCGAAATTTTTTTTTGAACGAACCGCAATTTTATTGAATAGTGTAGGTCTCGTCGACATTCTCGTTGAGACAAACAATGACGAATTATTATTAGGTAGGCCTAGACGATCGATGGCTTAGTTCTGGAACAACATACACGGCAGGCAGGCAGCCAAAACACTGACCAGCTGAGCTGAGACGATCGATTTCATCATACTATACTCGCAGGGGCGGACCCAGGCGCATGTCACCTAGGCCATGGGCCTGAGGTTAAAAGTCTATGGTCAAGACCATATTTTATTACGATGGATCAATTTTCTGATAAAACAACACAGGGCGGTTTGAGTTTTGATTTTGGGCTACATCCACTCCTGTATATTCCCTATATTTCGATATAGTTGTCTTCGTAGGATTTAAAATTTATTTTAAAATAGTTGTCATTCAAATTTCTCATATTGTAATATAAATTAAATTTTATTCGATAAAAATAATATCGTTGGATTGATATTTAAATATATATATATATAGTAGCCATCTATTAGCTTTAAAGACCACGTCTTATTCAGTGGGACAGAGGAGTATCTATGACCAACCACTGTCTCACTCTCAACCAGGTACTATATTCTTTTTTATTAAATCTTAATGTATGTTAAATAATAATTATTTTGGAAGGGAGGCGGTAGTAAACAGAAGTAATATCTCCCCATAATCATTAGCGTTAGCGTTACGGGGCAACCGGCACAGACTCGTGATACTGTCTATGTACCACTACCACAACAGAAACCATTCTGTATTATATCTGACACAACGACAACTCTAATGCTCAGCGCCTGACGCAGTCTGCACCGACCGACGCCGACCAGCGCTACGAATGCCGTTTAATATTAGTTTAAGGTTCGTGTTGCATCCAACGATATTAATATTTTTCTTAAGTGAGTTCAATATTATCAAAGCACCGACTGAAGAAA
Organism: Oryza coarctata; assembly: GCA_030770085.1. Lineage (NCBI taxonomy): Eukaryota > Viridiplantae > Streptophyta > Magnoliopsida > Poales > Poaceae > Oryza > Oryza coarctata. The sequence goes on from CM061471.1 coordinate 18,317,034, forward strand.
TTAATTGATATAGTTATTAATTAACAGTTGTTATTTTTATCCTCGAAGTCTCCGCTGCTAAATTTTTTTTATAGAAGTTTTATTTGGTAATTTCTATACTTCATCTTCTTAAAAAATATATAAAAATAGTAAAGAAAGAATAATTTTTTTAATAAAATAAGAGTATGTCTTAATTATAAAAATATAGGTAATATAGTAATAATAAAAATATTTTATAATATAAAAAATATAAGAAGCATCAGACAAAAAGATTAAAAAAGAGGAAAAAATAATAGAAAAATAGAGAAAAAAGAATTAAAAAAATAGAACTTTTACTTTTTAAAATTAATTATTTTTCTTTCCCTTAAATTTATTTATCCTACAATTTTTTTGATTTTTTAAATTATTTTTCACACTTTTCCTATTTTCTAAGTTACTTAAAAATCTTTTCTACCTGCTCTATAAAATAATCGATGCTTAAGATATTTTCATTGAGCGAAAAAACTCTCTAGTATCGATTGTTAAGAACAAACGATACTAAAAATACATCTTTAGTTTCGATTATTAATATAAGACTAAAAATATGTTATCAAGTGAAAAAACTCTTTAATATTGGTTGTTTTATATAACCGTTACTAAAAATGTGATGGTAATTATCTTTTCTGATCGAAATCTTTATATTGTGTTTTTTTTCCTCTTCACGCTGTCGTTCTCCACGTCAATGCTATCTATCCTAACATCACCGCATATCTGTCTTCCTACCGACGACATCATCCTCCACACAGCCGCTATCCCTATCTTCACGTGCAACACGGTGAATTTTTGAGATTTTTTTTAAAAATTATTCTAAATATGAGTCTTATCACATTTACAAATTTCAACAACCTCATGAGACACAAAACAACGCATGCAACATGATCAGCATCAACATTAACTTTAGCATTAGCAAAGCTAAGCGTGTTCTCGCAGTATTCGTCAGAGCAAAACTGCTGCAGATTTGATGTGTAATGGAAGAAGCCAAGTAAAAGTCACGCCTACCTGCTCGGAGTAAAGTGCTGGAACGGCCCGGATGTCGGGATTGTCCCACACAGATCGTTGTTGGAGACATCTTTGAATGAGAGAGCAAGGACAGGGGAGAACGTAAATGCAAATGTAATTGACGGCAACAAGTTGGATCGAGTTCTCAGTTGTGCTTGATTACAGAACCAAAAGGTTGGATAGTCCAACCAACAAAAGTGAAACACCCAGTTAAAAGGTTGTGATCTATTCTCCTGCAAAAGTGAAACATCCAAAGATAAATATAAACTGCATTTGGCACGGCAGAACAATACTTCCTGATTCCAAATATAAGTAGTTTTAGACATGTGCACATGAACTTATATTAATTACAGATAGTCTGAGCATTAATTACTAGTCTGGAGAAGATCAAGTGAGGGATATAATTTGAAGAACAAGAACTTACTTGAATTTCAAGGACTTCAGTTTCCCAAGCGATGGAGGTATCGGCCCAGAAATGGTGTTGTTGCACAAGTCTAAGCTAATCAAATTCTCCAGATTACCAAACTCTGGAGGGATTGATCCTTCAATATTGTTCAAAGTAATTTCCCTATCCAAGATACCAAAACACAGAAAGAGTCAATAAAACTCCATGTAACTGATGGACTGCAACTACAGTACTCTACAAAGAGAAGCATTAACAAAACGGCATTGACATTAGACAGCTAAAAGTGGTACTGTATTTCATTCTTGACAATAACAATAACAAAAAAAAACATAACTTTGCATGATTGATCTGAAGAGCTTACATATATTGTAGCTGGTCCAGTCGCGCAAGATCGGCCGACAGATGGCCGGATAGGTTCATGTCCTGAAGATCTCTGTTAAAGAAAGCAAATTTAAGCAAACAATCAAATGAAGTTGAAGGGTATCTCACCCTTTGAAATCCATTCATTATATTCTTCTAATAGCCGTGAATCAACATCAGAATATTTGGGCCTAGAAGGCCAAGCCTAAGAGGTTAGAACTCGGCCGAAGGGGCCCAACAATTAGGGCCCACAATCTTCTGGCCGATGGATTTGCTCCGTGATTCACGCGGACAACGCTAGTCAAACACACGCACGCTCTGTCGTCATCCTCCCCTCGACTCCTCGCGCTCACCGCCATTGACGCCACCTTACTCGAGAACCTCGGGAAGACGGGAAGGATTTGGCCCCCGCCAAGCTCCCTACGAAATCCAACGCGGTGTACCCGAGTTCCTACACCCACAGGCCACAGGCGATCGGATCCCGCCGCGAGCGTTTCCCCCAGAAGCAATGCTGCCCCAGGCAGCACACCACGCACGCGAAACCGGCGAGCTTTCTGCAACAACAGGAGGAAGGAGTCGACAACTCTCATGCGGATGACGCGGTTATCTCTGTTGCAGGTGAAGCGGAACCAGGATCAGGGGTTCACCAGGTTGGGGTCCCAGCTCGCCAGCGCGCCGTTGGGATAGCTCAGCCCCTTCCTGAACGCCGTCAGCGCGTCCCCGTCCTAGTTCGCCGCGGCCGGCACCACCAGGAGGAGGAGGATGGCGGCGGAGGGCAGGGCTAGGTTTCCGGCCGCCGTGGGCGCCACGGTTGCAGCGAGGCTAGCGGCAACTGCAGAGCGGTGGTGGAGACGTGGAGTGGACTGCGCGCTCTGAAACCGTGAGGTTTTAGGGTTGGTTTTATGGTGGGGGTTGGGGTGTAGCCGTGTAAGGGGGTGACGCTTCAGTTACCACCCCAAGCAGAAATGCTACGCGTACCAGGGAAAATTATTAAAATTTGCATGGGTTTTTCTGTGAGTCACTGACAGTGGACCATTCACTGAATATGTTAATGCTAGTAACATGTACTTTAAATGTTATGAACAGAAATTCTTTTATTAACACTCTTGGGTGCAGAATAGTGCTTAGTTTAATTTCATTATTAAGAAATGAGCACATGCGCTTTAAGATAACTAGAGTGAGGAGGTAAGAGCCGCTCATATAAACAGAATAATATAGGTGGTTGCTAGAAGATGCCACCTGTATAAATAATCTCTATCTTCCCCTTTTTGTCTATATGTAACAACATGATATTCGTAGGCATCTGTCTTTGATACCGCTTACTAAAATAGGTCAATTTACACCAGCGATACAGTGTATACAATCGTTTGTGTCAACGACATTTTTTAGGCGACGCTCTCTTAATTGCCTGCTTGTATGTTGTCTTTTCGTCTTTCTTGCACCACTACTTCGACTACCATCACTATCATCGGTTTTCATACATATTCCAATCACTTCTCCTTAAAAGATGAAATGTAGGGCACCGGTCACGTCCTTCACTACCACGCCATGTCTCTTCAACTCCCACGCCGCATCTATTTTCTAATAAATAGAGGGCAATAGGTGTTTTCTTTCCATGTTGCTCTCCCTCCATCGTTCTATCCTTTCTCCACTCACTCTCCGCCCATGGTGGGCTCACCACTGTAGTCAAAATACATCACCACCAATGAAGAGTAGGAGAACAATGGAAAGAATAGCTCCAACACCATCTTGTTGTCGCTACCACCAATACTAGGTGAAACACCTAATGATGAAATGGACTGCGAATTTAAGCGCTTGTACAACAAATTCCCACCGAAGCCAGACTCTGACAACGACCTACCGTCAGAGGAGGAGACAACAATGAGGGAAGTGATGAGGTCAACGACGAGAACGATGGCCGCGGAGGCAAGCTTGGAGGCTGAGGACATGGCCTCGGTCTTTGTGGCCATAGCCGTGGCCTTCACGGATGAACCCGTCGAGTAGGAGGCGTCGTAGAAACTGGTGCTGAACCCCGTCACGGCTAAGGTGTGAGTGTCATCCCCTAGCATGACTGTGGTGAAAGAGACAGGCGACTACATGGCCATGGTGCCGCTGGACGAGCTAGAGGCTAGGCCACCAGGTAGCTAGAAGGAGGCACTAACGAAAGCGGAGGCGATGGAGAAGGCATGGCACTGACCCCAGTGCCAGTTCTAGGTTGGGGCTGGCCACTAGCGCTTTGCACCGGCCCTAGTGTGTGCTTTTGCACAAGGTCGACCCTAAGTGCCTGTTTGATGATGGCGGTGAAACAACCCGCTGTAACTAATTAGATATAGTTTAGTTTTTTTAGGTCTATAGAATGATAAGTGGGCCTAAATAGAATTTTGTTCAAGGTAATACTTTTGCTATGTAATATATCATCAAGTTGAAAGCCTTGGAGATAGCCTAAAGGGGAGGTGAATAGGCGTTCCTAAAAAGTACTTCAATATAACAGTCAAATTAAAACTTGACTGAAACTTCTAGACGAATAGGTTGGAACTTTTGATCAGCTCTCTCTAGCAGGCTGAGACTGTTGGTCAGAACCTCTGGTCTATTAAGGCAGGAACTTCTGATCAAGTATGATATGAACTCATTTGAGTCATTTTCCACAATCTCAGGAACACAAGAAATAACAACGAAAGCAGTAAACAGGTACACAAGTACTGTAATATAAAAATTAATAAACAACATAGAAAATGAGCAAGTTTTGACCAAAAAAAATCACAAAGTGAGAGTGAGGGAGACACAAGGATATATTTTTTTTCTGAAGTTTGGATCATAAAGATCCAACGTCTCTATTAAGAAGCCCTTAAGATCTAGGTTTCTCTCGACCCCTTGCCTCACCATGTAGTTATAAAGACCAACTTGGTTTTCATTTCATTGGATATCTCTTTTCCTTGCAGAGACGATGTCCACTCTCATAAACTTGCTTGGGACAATCCTCAACTTGAGAAAGCTCATGGGCAACACATAGCTGTCTTGGAGGTCACCCTCCAAGTGTAATAAGCTTCAAACAACGATCCGTGCCTATCCTCAAGTACTTAAAATCCTCCTAGCTCTTTTCACAAGAAATAGTAATCAAACCACTTAATAACTTCACTCAAATCCCTATAGAAACTCAAGAACTTGTTGGAAGATGTGTGTAGAGTTCTAAGAGAAGATAGGAGATAGGAAAATGAAAGTAGAAAAGCCTCAATGGTTCTAGGAGGGAAAGAAGATATTTATACCCACTCTACGTCACTTAGTTATTACTCATATATTTGAACACCCAAAAGTTCTGACCCCTATCTTGAAACTTCCAACTCAATACTTAGCCACTGACAAACAACAGTGAACTTGAACCTTCGATTCCCTATGATCAAAACCTCTAACCCACAGGTAGAAGCAAACTCACAGAAGTACAAGTGTTATGAAATGAGTCTCACAACTAAGAAATAGATCTTTGATCACAAGAGTAAATATGAAGCACTGTTTGCAACCCCTACAGCTTTTCTAGACTTAAAAGAAATTAAAAAAAATTAAAATAAACTCTGAGTCTTCTCATCATAGCTTAATCTTGAATTTATAGGGGTCATCATGCTCACACTTAGTTTTTTAAGAACTAATATTGGCATATACCTCAAACATGTTAGTCACTTAACCATTTTATCATTCATCATCTAAAACTAACTTAGAAGACTAGATACACTTTCATAAGTAGTATAGGCCAAAGTATGACAAGTGGGTCTAATTAGAAACTTTTATCCAATTAGTATGTGTGGAAATTAGTATATTTTATATATTTCATCTCTCCAACAAGTGTACCCATAGTTTCTAGTGATTCTACTCGGTTTCTTTCCTAAAGTTTAGGGTTTTGTCTGGCATGCATTGGAGCTAAACAGATCTTCTAGGCCTTTGTGCGTGTGACGCATCGGCGCAAACATCAGATGATTTTCATGTCAATATGCTCCTTTGGTACGTCCAGTGGGACTCCAGTCTATCTAGGACATAAGAAAAAGAAAACCTCAGCTGACGCGATTGCCCTTACTCGAACTGTTCAAAATCTAGATGCCCAAGTAATATCAACTCCTCTTCTCCACCAGTATGAACGATTTTTTCTATTATTTCCAGCCCTTTCCTTACATGATACTTAGTTAATTTCAACTCACGACTTAGTGTGAATCATCAGCTCTAGAGCCCTAAAGGTTAACCGATGCTCCAACTAGGCCTAGACCAATGACTACCCAAGCTATTTTAGAATTGCAAGCATCTGAACTCCAAGCTTTCAAGCACAGTGGTGATACCAAGATCATCCCCACCACCACTACTTCTCTATCAGATATCGGCCATGACCAAGAAGACTCCATTCCTATAGCCAATATCGATGTTCTAGAACACACTATCTTGCCCTAGATAAATTTACTTATTTTAACCCTACGTCTTCTTTTATTGTCCTAACCTTGATTTTTTTTGCCGATATGCAATCCTTAGCCGATCTCTTCCCCTTTGATGTTAGCAAATACTTAGAAGAGGAAGAAAAAGTAGTCACTAGTACACTGACAAAGCCATCCCTCTTTGCTGATCTCTGCATTCAACTGACATACATTTTACGTTGGTTAGAGAGCCCTATTGATGCATTGGTGGAGGACTTTAGACCGTTTCGAGTGAGATTTACTGATATTGAAGGCTAGCTGCTAGAAAAATTTGTCGATGCTTTAACTCTAGCCACCTTTTTAGAATCTCATCAGTTTCACATCATTAAGGTAGGGCAACACATGGCTGATCGTGTTGACCAAAGAACCATAGTTCAGGACATGCAAATCGATCGGCTAGCTGTCTAATCAGAGAAAGTTAAGCTTGATGGGATGATGGCCATTTCTACCCAATATTAAACCCATATTGAATAACTAAAGAAAAAGGAGGTTGATTTACTGATGGAATTGGGAAACACGCACAAGGACATTGAGTTTAAAGAACTTTGGCTCAATAGTCTACCGTAAGTAATTCAACAGCAGGAGGCCAAGCTCGAGAGGTGGTTCATTGGACCTTTCATCAGTGCAGTGATACACTAAGAAAATCGTGACTTATTTTTCTGTTTTGCTTGTTTCACAGAATGGCCGCTCCTGTACCTATTACCCACATGGTATCTTACTTCATGAGGATCGCTAGTGGTCTCTATCCCTATACATAAGATGTACAATAGTAAGTGTTAAATTATAAATCAATATCAAATTAGTAATTTTTTTATAATACATGTTTTTCATTAAATCTCTTGTAGCATATTAACATTTTAGGATGGTTAAAAAAATATATACAAGAAAGTATATGACAGTTATCCTGTGTCATAGACATAAATTACCAATGATAATTTGTATACAAGAAAGCATATAATTCTTTCCAATTGCATTGATACTAGTAGTTATTGTAATTGTCATATGTAGGGTGAAGATCCTAAAGTGCTAACAGAATCTAGCCTATAATTCATCTTACTTGAGGCAATGAATGGGTTTGTGTACATATTTAATTAACGAGCCCTATTTGGTTAACGACTTCAAATATCGGTCCTTCATCTATTTTTGTTCGAAGCTAAACCAATTCACGGTCATCGAAGAGAATGGATCAGTGTGTTGATGAAAAAAAATTATATACATTCATACATTAACTACTGTTGAGCACATGTTTAGAGTTGACTTTTTAGATTATGCCAGTCTAGGGTGGAGACTAAATTTATATGCTTAAAAATTGTGTATGTTAATATGCATTTTGCTTCTAAATATTGATGTGGATAATATGTATGTCAACTTACAAACGTTTTATATAGTAGTGTGATTTCATACATACAATGGTGTCAAGTTGCTGAATTTTGGAATGAGGTACGGCTTATGGTTTTCTAGCGAAGTAGCCATGTCATTCATTTAATAAGATGGAATGGAATAGTGTATATTGATGCATATAATTAAGAGGTACTTCATTCGTTTTAAAATATAAATAGGTTATTTAGTATATAGTAAGTTTAGGTCTAAATATTTCTTTGTAATAGCTTTAATTATTAATTTTTAAATTTTGAATTGCTTAGCTTTCCTCTTCAGAAATTTGATTGGCTTTATAATTATTGAAAAGATGGGAGTTATGAGAATCTAGAAATCCTTATATTGTGGTCCTAAATTTGAATCTAAAAATCCTTATAATTTGGAGTAAATTGATCAATGATTTCCAATACATCACAGAATTGGAATTTTTCATAAAATTCGCGTCCCAAAGTCCTTGCCATGCTTCATGTTTGATTGGTTGTAGCCTGGTAGGCTTCATTGGAATGTTGCTTTGTTAATCACGCTAGATGTAGAAACCTGCTTCCTCATGAATCCTCACTTTAGCGACTGCAGCAGCACAGCAACTTCAACTTTCGAGTATAGAGAAAATACCATGGTAAAAATTTTATCGCCATGAACAAAACAAAATGATTGGAGTAAAGAAATGAGATACTACTGCTACGATGCTTACGATGCTTACGATGTGTTGTGAATTAATGGATTCTTAGGGCTTGCCTGGGTCGATGCCTAAATCACCTGCACTAAAATTTTGGTAACACCAATAAATTTGACTACCATTTAGTTTGCTTTACTAAATATTGGTAGTGCCAACTTATCCATTGCTAAATTTGTGCAGAACATATTGGTTGGGGTTTGGGACTTCAATTGTCTTCAAACCAAAAACCCAGACAACCTAGCAAAATGTTGGCTGCAAACAATTTACTCTTTACTTCACGAAAATTTTGTCAATAACCTAGATTAGCATACAATTGTTTTAGCCAGGTTTAAATTGGTCGTAAACCAAACCATCCCTTACTTTATTCAGTGCTCCTCAAACGTAAAATGTCAAAACAAAAGCTAGAACCTCGCCTTTCATTTTATTCATTACTCTTGTTTCCTGATTCTGAGCATCACTTATCAGTAGAAAAGCAAGGCCAAATTATAGTTATGAATCTAACACAAATCATTCACATACAACTTCAGGGAGGCAGCCTCTTCACAGTAAATGTGTTGCGTGTAAACGTGTACTCTTTCTGGCCACATGATTCAACTCAGGGCAATTTCCTTCAAAAGAAGAAAAAATTGCTTGCTAGGGCTTTTAGGACATCCTGATAATTACAAGAGCTGTACGATGATGATGAATACTACAGTAACAACACCACCTGGCTGTGGTGAAGGAATCAGATGTGGATCCAAAGACCCTTACAAGGCTCGCTCTGTTGTTAAGAGGATATATATTCACATGTGATCGGCCCGCAGTGGAGGTTAACATCTTGGAAGAATTTCCAGCGAGGGAGGTTTTGCCTTATGATTTGTTCAGGCCAGGGTCAGCTTTAAACTCATCCACATGGAATGCGGCCTCTTGATCCCAAGGACCAATCAAATGGGATTCAAAATCTGACTGTGTCACATCCCGTACTGAATCTGGTGACAGGTTGTCCATCTTGGGTTTCTTTGGAGATGGCTGCATGCTATCTGGGTAGTCATCTAAGCTTGGTGGCGAATGCAGTAGATTCTGCTCCTCACATGCTTTAAGTGATCCACCGAGCTTTTGCTGCTCCTCTATGATCATCTGCAAGTACTTCCCTTGTGCTTCAATTCTCAGCTGCAACTGCCTTTGCACCTAAGGAAAATACAATGATTCTCATATTAACTGAAAGAGATTTAGGGCTTAACCATGACAGGGAAAAAACACAAACTGGAAAAATACTCAAGGTGTAACTTTAATTTGCTAAAGAAAATTTTGGATGTGTTGGTAAGTTAAATGATGTAAAAAAGAAACCCAAGGTGACTCTAGTTAACATCTTATTACAGCAGACCTCAAGTTGTTCATGGAGTCGCTTCTGGACCTCCATTTGCATCTTCAAAGCTTCGTTGATTTGCATTCCTCTGAAACGTAAGCAATAACATTTATGTCAGCTATGTAAGTCTAAGAAGTTTGTACCAACCAGCATACGACATTATGCTACACAGGATATCAGCTTGTGTACAATTCACTGAGTAAGATCGCTTACGGTGCATAATCTGTGTTAGAGAGGGAATCACTAGAATCCTTCTTTTCGTCCTTTGAGCCTACATAAGATGCCAATAGTAACATTCAAGACCAAAATAGCCATCCAGTTCCAGGAGTGGCAGGGTGGAAGGGGAAGGTAAGATATGTGAAACATAGAAGATGTGTACCTTCGGCAGGAGATTCTGGTATGTATTTTGCAAGGCGATATTTCTGCACAAGCACAAAGGAAAGACCCTATTAGCTACAAGCCTACTATGGAACTTCTAATACCTGTTTCATTAAAGAGAAAATTCACCTGCAAATGGCTTTTCACGTGATAAATTGTGATCCCAGGCACACCCATTACAGTGAGAACCCCTTTAGGTGTTGCTCCTGAAGCAATGATAATAGCAATGAAGAAAGGCATGTTAGATACATCGTACTTGTTGTACTTTGAAATAATAAACTGATCAATTGCATAGTAACATGCTAGCTTACCACTAGACAAGTTAGCATGTAATAGAGCCAGACACATGTGCGTCTCACAATATTCAAAGCAGTTTCCAATTATTGACATGGTTTGCAGTTTCAAGGCATGAACATTTCCCAATGTGATTGAACTTAATAGAATGGACGGACACAGCTATAAAGCAAGATATACATAAAAATAACATCAATTCTCCGACATGTGTGCATGCGATCATCTTATCCATTTCAATTTTAATCCAACAGATTTCTGTTGCGAATGAGCCCATGTGTGAAGTAAACTGATAGTACTAAATATTCAGATGTCCAGCATGCTAAACATACCATTAATTAGCACGATTTTATCTATGTAAATTACTAATATGGCTTCAATTTTTTTAGCTTAAACATTGTATTAAGTTCAACCACAATGGCTAATACTCGACAGAGAATACCCACTATCAGGTCCACCAAGCTGAGCAATAGCATCCACAAAGCGGTTATGGAGATCTGTGGTCCAACGTAGACGTTGTTTCCCACTCCCTGCAGGATTAGCAGGGCTGCCCATGTTTGACCCGCCAAAAGCTCCAATATTACTCATATGCTCACTACTCTGTGCACTCTGCGGTCCAAAGGGTACAGAGAACTTTTTTGCATGGTACATCATGAGAATGCTGCAACAATTGTAAGGAGATGTCATAAATATGTGTAGTGGAACATAAAGATTTCAAATTTATCATGAGGAACATCCAGAGTCAAGTGCCTAAAATGTACAGCACATGGTATATTGAGCTAATGGTAAATTGTCAAAACACCCACAAATTTGTTCTATAACTAGCATAATTGTATGGTACTAGAGTTGCTCAACAGGGGGTCTCTGTTCCTTATTTTTTTTAAAAATGATAAAAACAATAAACACTACAAAATAATTATGAGAATAACAATACAAGTAGGAAAAACTAAAATCAAACACCAAAACCAACCCTGAAGAACATATTTTGCCCTATTAGTGGCCTAACAAAATACAAAAACAATGATATTTGCATGAAGAAAGAAAATATTGTTAAATTAACAAAACTAGATTAGGAAAAAACATGCAAGAAAGACAATATTACGCATATAAAGGAAGGATCATTATGTGCTAACGAAAACAACATGCTTAATGCCAATCTCAGTAACCAGCAGTTCAACTCTAACGGCCATTGCTGTATACCCGTATAAAAAAAACTAAAAGTCAGCTGAATTCCACATGGCAGGCACACACAGTTTTTGCAAGCAACGGCTGCAGAGACAAACAGCAAAGATAGGAAGAAAAAAAAAAGTTAGCATCTGCTAAAATCCGGAAGCGAAAACTCTAAATTTGATGAAATAAACAAACAATATCGTCAGAGACCTAGCTAAGCCTACAATTCATTGACCACCGAAGAAGCCAAGAGCACCATCTAGACAACAACTCAGAGGAAGCTCAAGCACATCCATCGAAACTATGCAACCAATTATCACTGATGCATTCTTCAGCAAACACAAAAACGAAGCCTGCAGAAGCAGTCACTGGAGACATTAACTGGACAGGATCATGGCCACAAGCCTGGCGCAAAATACCAGGATCAGGATCAATACAAACATCCAACCCAACCTTCCAAATATTAAGTTGAGTAGTTAACACAGTCATCATAAACCCATGGCCGTCACACAAATACGGAAACACAAGGAGATCCCGATGAACCAAAGGCATTTCTGACACCGATACACACCTCATCAACTTCAAGCACCATGTTTTACACACGCGCAAAAAAATCCCGCTAGAAAATTCACCCAAGTTCATTAAATTCGCGTGCTAACAAAAACATCGCACCAACCACGGCAGCACACAAAAGCCCAAGCCTGGCGCCCAATCCCGACCCCAGACACTCCGAATTCCACCTCCCAGGATCTCACCCCACCACACCTCACAACCCCCCATCTTCGCCGAACAAACCCACCACTCCCCCACCGCCACAGCCGCCCCCGACCGGCCACCGGCCAGAGGTGCGCCACCAAAACAAAACCGCAACGGCAGGCAGCAACGGGAGCTCACAGAGGCGAGAGGATTTACCGGCACGGCGAGGCAGCGATCCGCCGTGACGCCTCCGCCACCACCACAAGCGGGTCCCCCCGTGGGGACAGCGCAGGGAACCAGATGCTCTGCTGCTTCTTCCGCCGCCGCCGCCGCCGTCCGAGGCCGGTAGCGCGGGCGCGGAGGCGGATTCCCAGTTGGGAATTGGGGGGCCAAAAAGGGATAGGGGGCGAGGAGGGGAGGGGAGGGGAGGAGGGGAAAGCGGCGGGGCGGTAGTGTCCGGCGAAAGCGACGCGCGGGGAGAGCGCGACGGAGCGGGGAGAAAGGCCTTGGGATTTGGGGGATTTTTTTTTTCCTCGCTTCACACACTCTCGGGTGGTTGCGGTTTCGCGCCGGCGGGAGGAGAGGGGGGAGTGCACGGTGGGCCGGGTCCACGGGCGCGTGGGGCCCACGATGAGATAGATGGGAGGGAGTCAGGTGGTGGGGCCAACTGCTGGCCTGCTACTGCCAGTGAGGCGTGATGGCGTGGTGTGAATGGAGCAGGAGTGAAGAGCTGACTGGAGGAGTGAAGTCTGAAGGAGCAGGTGGACAGAGGCAGAGATGCTCATCGGTCAGACCAGAGATTCCCCTGCATTTGTCACGAGGTCGGGTTCTTTCATTCTTTTTAAAAGAAAAGATGCATCTTTCATCTTCGCAGCTTTCTCGCACGCAGTAGCATCCCCTCCATTCCCAATAAATTTTATTAAAAATGATTAGCATGTTTTTTGACGTTGATTTGAATGCACAAGGATCCAAGCATTTAACGGTTTAGAAGAGAAATACATATAATACAAAATTTAACTAATGAGATGATTAAAAAAAGAATGTTTTCCTTCAACCTTATTATTTGAAAACAATTTAGGAATGCTTATACTCTATTAGTGCTACACTCCTTTCAGCCCCGTATGGAGAAAAATTTAGGTATCGTCTCATCAATCTTTTAGTGTGACTACTGTGACCTTCTCTGCTCATGATCCCTGAGAAAAGTCTAGAATTAAGTGTGCAAATTAGGCTTTGCGAAGTGATCATGCTATCCTTAAGAAGTGTGAGGAACGCAGGCTATCTCGCGGCAATCATGCACTGGGAGAAGAAAGAACTGAAACAAAGAAAGAAAGCAGGGGCTGCAGCCTGCAGGGCCATGATTCCGTTATCTCACAAGGCCGAAGTGCCATGATCAAAAGGGCACAAGGATTTGGAATTTGGACGCGGCAGCGAAGCAGAGAGCCCGCCCTGCCCCACACACACCTACAAACACACAAAACCTGTAGAAAAGACTCGAGTAGCCACAGCGATCTCTCGGTCCGGTTCACGTTCAGTTCGTTCTGTCGAAAATTTCCTGGGCGTTTGGAGCATAACAAATTTTATACTACTAGCACGATATTTTAAGTACAGGGATTTATATATGATTTTTTTTACATAAATCAGTTAATCTAGCGTCGCAAAAAGACACTGGGAGAGCACACCGTCAGACACACTGTGTACAAGTACCGCGTATGGTTGGCGTCAGTTTTCTGTACGGGGAGAAGGAGAGGCAGAGAGAGGGGGTGGGCCTGGGCGGGGCCCGGACGCGCTGGGGATTTCGACCGGTCCGGACGGCGACGCTATCGGTTGCAAAAGCGTCCGTGGCGGTAGCGAGCCCGGAGACAGACGCAACGGCCAGACGAATCGAGAGGTGCCTACTGCGTAGACTATGGGCTATGGGTGTGTTTGGGTACAGGAGAAAATAGAAGCAGAATAAGATATAGAAACGAAGCTAGCTGCTAGAATATAATTAGAATATAATTAATTGAGTATTAAATTAATATAATTTTTAAAATGATTTTTTTATAAAAAGCATATCGTTTATTAATTTTAAAAAACGTGTGTAGGAAACCGAGAGATTTTTTCTTCACCGAACGACAGCATCGTATGGACGCAAGCACCGTGGCTGCTAAGCCCTGTCATGCATGGTGAGACTAAACGCAAGCACGCTACGACCATGGACTTTGCGATGCAACTGGTTGACCATACGCGGACAAACACGTTGGCCCGAACGGCACGGCTCGCTCTGACATGGCTACTGTAGCCATCCACGTCGGACCTTTCCGTGTCGGCCTGATTCAAGTACCACACACGTGGATCGATGGTGGCTCGGTAACATGACGCCGTCCGGCCGGCCTTTTAAATATAAAAAAAGCAAAAATAAAAAAATACTATTTAAAAATTCATATCGATTAAATATGATGATATATATTTTTAAAATTATAATATACATAAATAAATATTATTATCAGTAGTCAGTCAATATCAACACGTCATGTCAGATGATGATGTAATCACAGCATGTTGTAGCGGACCGTGTCCATGGCCAAACTGATCATGCCATGCTTCGTGGTGAACAATGCCTTTATGGCTTGGACCAGTCCGGTTAGACACAGTCATTTGGCCTCAATATGGTTGACATCATGTGCAAGAATGCAATTGCTACGAGTGCTAATGGTAAAGCAAAGAAAATGATGCTTAAGGTCCAAACCAACCACAACCAAAGCCATAGCCATTGAAAATAATACTCACTTCATTTTAAATTACTTTTCATTTTAACTCTATAAGATCATTATTTTTTAAATTTGTTAGAACTCCATATAATTTAACAACATATGAATTATATATTATAAAAACATTTTTATGGAAAATTAAAAACATAAATCTTGTTAGCTCTATTTCAACACCCCACCCATCCTATCCATTTCAGACAAGCCCTACCTTCCATCCCGCACTCTCGTGCTCTAGGCCGGCCCATGCTGCTTCTTCACATGTAGCTGCCCTGCTAGCGCGCGCACTCGTCGGGCCCGCTCCTCCTTCCCTCATGATCAAGCAAGCGGCGCCACCCTCTATGCTTCCCAATGTCATCTCTCTCTTTTGAAGAAACCAAGAAAATTGGCTTCCTCACTCTCAAAGAAAGCCACCGATCTCCAGGAAAATCGGCTCTCTCAAAGAAACTCCCCTCTAGCCCTTCCCTCCCGATCGAGCAGGCGGCGCCCAGGAAAACCACAGACTCCCTCCCAATCCTCCCTTGACCCTACCTCCTAAAAAAACTAAAAAAAAGATGGTTAAGAATAGGATTGGAACCTATATCCTCATATCCATGAGTTAGCTAATCTAGCCAATAGAGCTGGTGAAATTTTGTAATTTGGCATTTCTGCTTATTTCTTTTGTATCTTTGTTTAAATCAAGAATTAAGAGCCTAACTCTAACCATTTTCTTTACACAAATAGAAGTTACAGTAACAAGTCAACTATATCGTTACTATACTGTTACAGTAACAATTAAAAAATTATAGCAACACGCTAGGTTACTACTGAACTTATAGCTTATTACTACACCTTTTATAATAACGTCGTGATGAAATCATAATAACACGAAATATGTAGTAGTAACAAACAATGATATTGTAGTGTTGTATGTGCAGAGTTAAACTCTAAAATACAACTATTTAGAGAGCAATATCTCTCCCATGGTATATTATTATTTAAAAACCATGGTCACCGTAGTGTCTGAAAAAATGCTTAACAAAACTAGATTTGTTATAACTAGTTGTTACAGCGAGTATCAACAGTGTTATTACATGGTGGCTGTAGTGTTTCCGTGCCATTCTTGCAAATCGAGGATAGCAAAGAGATGGGCATAGGAGAGTAGGCAGTAGGCAAGTGTGTTTAACCGATGTGGGAGCGCTTTGACCATCCTTTAATTAACATGGGAGGTGGGTTTCACCCTTGGACAGGGTGTAGAATAGATTTATTATATATATAATTTGATGATAAAAGTTATGAATAGTTAATGATAAGTAATTTGAAATGAAATGACTACTTTTTAAGCTGGGCTTCAAATGGTATGATATGCAGCAATGTTCTTTTTTTTCCTATGGATGATATAATAGTCTTAAAAGAATGGTGATAATATAATTATTTTCTAAAGCCCCCTTTTTTTAGATTCTTTGGACTGAAGCTTAAGGCATATATTGCATTCTTTTGATAGAACAGGTGGGGGTTGCCTTTTTTTTGGTGCAGAACAACACAATCCTTTGGAATTACATCAATCCAATCAAACCTCAGGTATATTTATGTGGTCAAGTAGGCAATGCGTGCGTGCCAACTCCAATCATCTTGTTTTTTAACAAATCGGCACAGGCTGTGCCTATTTCATTGATATAGGGGGAAAATGCATCGTAAGGGAAAAAACGGTTGCCTAGGATGGCCTAACCCTAAACCCTATACAACATGTGAGGTCATCTCAAGGCGCTTTGCGCTAGCTAATGCCCATGTCTTGGCTTCCCATTTGAGCTCTATGGCCAAGGATTCATTGTGGTGGAAGGTTCTTTGGTTTCTTTCTTTCCATATCTCCCAAACAACTAAGAGAATCAATGGGCACATTCCCCTTTTAGGGTGTCGCTTGTGTTTGCGACCATCTCCCACCATTCATGCACCATGGTTGTCAGGTTCCATTCGCTTGATGCAATTTGTTTGTAGTCCACTCAACTCGCTACTAGTCCCCAAATTCTCCTAGAAAATCTACACCGGATGAAGAGGTGGATGGATGACTCATTTCTGGAACAGCAGAGAGGGCAGACGGTTTTGTTAGGCCATCCTCTTATTGCAAGCCTATCTACTGCCCATACTCTGTTTTGAAATCAACCATGCGAAGAATTTGCACTTACGCAGGGCCCATGGTTTCCAAAATGAGTGCGTTGAAGGGGGTGGCTGTGGAGCCTAGGCACTATATGTTGTAGGCCAAGGAAGTTGTGTATTCACTATGGTTACTAAGCTTCCATGTTACTTTGTCTAGTTCATTTAGGCTAAGGTGGATAAACTAGGTTTATAGCCCATAGCTCTACCAACCAGTAGATAAGGTCCATCAAAATATCTTGGTTGCTTTGTAGCCTAAGGTCCTAGATCTAGGAGTGGTTTTTGAGAGCTTATCATAGAGTTCTATTCTTCCTCATGGATCTCTCTTAGGCTAGCAGCATAAGGTCTTTGGGCCTTCGGCCTTGTACCTAGGTAGATTCCTAGAAGCACATTATATTTCCATCTCCTATCAAAAAGGATTTGTCCATTTCATCACATGGGGTCTCTAGACCCACACATGGTTTCTTCGGGGATTTCCGTCCATGCCAAAGCCACTGTATCATTAGTGCTAGCGTGAATTTCTCTAGATTTAGCACTACTAGCCCTCCTTGCACTGTTGGGCAACTCATTCCCAATTGATCTTGCACTTTCCTCCTATAATGGTGCCCAATCCAACCCATAAATACTGCTTCCGTTACTTATCTATCTATTCGAGCAATTCTTTATTGACCACGGGCACTGTGAGCAGGTAGATAGGTTGCATGGTGAGGACTAACTCGACAAGGGCAGTGTGCCCTATTGGCCCCATGTTACTTCCTTCCTAGCCTGTTAGTTGTCCCACTATCTTATCGAAGATGTGCTAGAGGTCTACCATGCGTAGCCTTCCTATCGCGAGAGGCAGTCCCAAATATTTCATGGGGAAGTGTTCCCTCGTTGCCGGAGTACCTTCTTGTACATTGTCCAAATCGATCTTAGTGCATCTGATTGCTGCCACCTAGGATTTGTGGAAGTTTGTGGAAAAACATGTGACTTATTCGAAGAGCTCAAGGATAGTGGTGAAGGCCTACACATTGGATTTGATGGGGTTGGTGAAAATAATCACATCATTTGCGTACATAGAGGTACAGAACCAACCACTCTTTCACGTAGTTTGGTAAGCAAGTTGGACTCCATGGCTTTTGAAAGCAGTCATTGCAAGGGTTGATTGCGAGGATGAAAAGCAGGGGTGAGAGGAGGTCACCTTGGCGGAGGCCTCGACCATGTTGGATGGCATTTCTTGGGATGCTTTAGGAGGACCTTTGAGGAGGAGGATGCTAGGATGGCCACAATCCAATTCCTCCACTTTTACGGGAACCATTTTGGTAGAGCAAAGCAAGGAGGTAGTTCCATCACATCGAGTTGAAAGCCTTGATTATGTCCAACTTGAAGAGTAAAGTTGGCTACCTAGTCCAATGATATCATCTTACTAAGTTTCGAACATAAAGGAAGTTGTCATGAATGCTCTATCCTCTTATGAAAGCGCTCTGGTTTTGGGAGATCAACTCTTGCATGTGTGGTTTGAGTCGTAGCGCCAGCAACTTGGATAGTATCTTAGTGATGCTGTGTATGAGGTTGGTCGGTTTATAATCTTTGACCTTGTCCACTCTATCTTTTTGGGGGATTAGGACTATATTTATGGTGTTTAGGATGTTTAGGCTCATGCATTATAGGTTGTGGATCGAGCTAAACACTACTAAGATGTCTTGCCTAATTATGTCCTAGCAAGCCCAGAAGAAGTTTCATGTGTACCCATCTAGGCTTGGTGCCTTATCTGTCAGCATTTGGCTGATGGCCTTGCGTATTTCCTCTTTTGTGAATGGCTCGTCCAAGCACTATAGATTGGATGGGGTGACTCCTAAGGCCTATTAATTAAGCTTGCATTGTCTTGCACTCGGCCTTCCTATTACTGAAGCAAAGTGATTGAAGGTCACCTCCTCCTCCTCATATGTGATTGCCCATCTACTCTTCATACGGAATCTTTAGATGTGATTCTTTCTTTTGCGTGCATTGACTTTTAGGTGGAAGAATTTCATGTTTGTGTCGCCTTCCTTAAGGTACGTTATCCACGAGGCCTACCTTTTTCTTGCCCTCTTGATGGCTGTGAGTCCTAAGAGATGCCTCTTTAGTGCCGTGAGGAGGCATAGCTCGACATTTGAGAGTTCCCTATGCCCTTGGGTAGAGTCAAAGCAGTGAATTATGTCTAACGCTATATTGAATTGAAGTTTAGCCTCTAAGTGTTTTCCCCTTACCTAGGTTCAAAGTTCTATGGCCGTGTGGCGGAGTTTGTGGTTGAGGCAATGCATCGGCTCCATGTGAGGTATGGGGAGGTTCCAAACCTTTGCTACTGTCTCCTTGAAGCTCAAAATTTTGGTTCAAAAGTTCTCAAATTTAAATGGTCATGGTTTCCAAGGCCCTATTAGGTTTGAGAGCAGGAGTGGGTAGTGGTCTAGAAGGTCCCGTTGGTAAGGAGTGGAGGACAAGTGGATGGAAGGTGAGGTCCTAAGCTTCGTTGCAGAAAAATCTATCTAGTTGTACTAGGGTCGGCCTTTTGCATTCATTGCTCTAGGTGAACTCCATATTTTGGAGGTGAATCTCCCTTAGCTCACAAAAGTTGAGGGCCAAGTGGAACCACCTTATCTAGCTCAGGTTTAGGTTCCTATAGTTTTTAACCTGTGTGCGATAGATCATATTGAAGTCTTGGACTATGAGCCACCGGTCATCCAGATCTAGTTGAAGCCTCCTTATGTGGTGAAGGAAAGTGTTTTTCTATTATGTCATGTAGGGCCATTGTTGATATAAAAATTGTCCGATATTTGCACCGATGTGTTACATGCACAAAGTCTTAGGAGGTCTACTTAGTTTTAACGTAGGTCCTTAAATTCTTGAGGTTCGGGACATGCCAGTTAATTTGACCTACAATTGATAAGTGAGATAGAAAAAATTAGACCAATAAACTGATATAGACTCAAGCTATCCGCTATATAGCCGATAGAGATTAGTTGAAAAGTTTACATAATAATAAATATCAAGAAGAATAAAGTAAGAAAACTCAACAACTGCATGATCTAATAACTGAGATAAAAACCTGTTAGATCACGTTACTAACTTTATTAAAGATAATCTTGATAGATCGAACTAAACTGAGATAGTATAAGATTATAGCTAAGAAGGTTAGGTACGATTAATAGCAAATTAAAAATGATATAAAAAGTATATAAGATAATAATTTGATACGAATGAAAGTGAAAGCACAATATAAAGCTAATTCATCGGTTAAAACTTCGTGAAACATTGAATAAAACCTATCGACTTATCAAAAATTACCTTATTTAAAGTAATTTAATAGATCAGACCTAACCGAAACAATATAAGATTAAAAATAATAATATAAACTTAATAAACCGATAAATTCTGTACCAGCATGATAGATATACCAGATAGGACTAAGAGATTGAATCAATGCAATCTTTGATAGAATTAAATGCATCAAGATAAATAACAAACATATAAACTTAGCCAAGATATTGGATGGAACTGAGAAAGTTTTAACAAAGCCAATACGTTTACTATATGATGGGACTTACCTCTTACTAGAGATTGAACTTAACCGATGTTGCCCAACTTGAAGCGACAACTCATTAAAAACTACGTTACTTCTACTCTTATAAATGGCGATGCACTAAATTTGATTATATTCATTTGATTCCTTTCTAATATTTCTGAGTGTACATATTTATACTCCGGGTTTATATGAATCTGATACAGTTATAGACAACCATGCCGAAAGAGTGTTTTCTAAAAAGAAAAGGAAAATATTTAGTGTTGATATTTACAAACACAGAACTGATTCGTAACGACTTCAAATGATAGATTTTTTCTCTACTTATAGAAACTTCTATGAATCCAGTCCTCACTGGGCAATTCTCATCGGCTTCATTGGCTTTCCTCTTCTAATTGAATCCATTAACGGCTCTTCACTCTTGCTATGATCGAGAAGTGACATACACAAATGTCTTAGATAAACCTTCCTAGTGTTCAAGAGAAAGGGGATTCCTTCTTTTGTTCCTCTTGTTGGCTTGAAAGTGAAACCGTCCAGCTTGTAGCCACCTAAATAGCGGGTGAGCACATCATCGATATTTTGTAGTTTGGTCTCTTGAAAGCACGCAAGTTGGCAGGTGGTTTGCGACATTAGTTCATGAACTGCGCTACATTTCACCATTGAATTAAGACCCTTCACGTTCCAGCTTAAGATGTCAAAGTTCTTGGCCATCATTTAGGGAGTGGGATCACATATGAGATCACTATTGCCATCGTCTGTCATCGAGAGCCGGTTGCAGTGTGACGTTGGCCCAATGTTGTGGCTTGAGGAGATCGACAAACATGTTGATGGTGTTTGGCGCTGCTCATAACAACGAGTTGGTCGCATAACCATACTCAAAAGGCCATGGAGAACCCTAACATCACGCAATTGTAGGTAGACTAAGCGCTTGGCACCATGTGGTCGACAAGAAGATGGACCAAAGAACAACTTGTTGGTTGGTGAAGAGCGGTGAAGATACATGAAAATACCGACAATATTCTCCCTACTAAGCCAGACCAAAAGTAATAAGTCTTTTGATGATGACATGGCTGCACGTAGGTGGCTTTAAGGAGAGTAGCAGAATACATAAGTGCAGAAAGAACATGGAAACAAAGATACAATAATAAGCTTGGGCTTATGTAGGCATTCGTAGATCCACTCAGGCGACGTCTTTCGCCTCGACCTCTAGGTCTGCTACTTCCTCTCTAATGATTTCCAGGAGGGCCTACTCTTACTGGATCTCATCGTCATCATTGATTCCGAAGATTGTTGTTAGTGCTTGCTAATGCCAAAATTTGGTAACTCCGCAAATGGGATTGACCAATGAAGGAGGAATTGATCAGCTTATGGAATAAAGCCGGAGATACAGTGAAAAAGCCAATTAGACGGATTAAGAATGGATTCGGTCTAGTCAAAGATAGAAGTTATGCAGATAGGATTGAGTCTAAAGAGTAGCCGTGAAAACCACGGTATGATACTTTATCTCTATAGAATATATTTTATAAGATAGGCAAATCTAATTAGCTTTGTTAGTTTTTTAGAGATAGTTTCCTTTTATGTTTAGGAAATAACATGTGGAGGTTGTTTGTAACTGTGTCGGACTATTGTAACTTTAGAAAATAAGTATAGACCCCTTAGAACCTTGTATAAAAAGGAACATATCACACATCAATATAATCTTCGGCGCATCGCCATCCTAGTTCATCTAGGTTTATTCCAGTGTGTTCTGGCTCTCAACGCGGTGATGCATTGGTTAGGTCTGATCTTCGGTAAAAGAAAAAGTCCTGCCACTATTCTGGTGTGTTCGTTCTACCTAAGACTATATCGGTTAAGTTTGGCATCTTAGTTTGATCGAACATACCGCATCATGCTTGCGTGAGGCCTATCAGCTCATCAGCTTCCCTCCGTCGTCATCGGTCTCGTGCTGCATCGGTTTGGCCCAACCTTTTAGACTAGTGGTGGTAGATCGAGCTGTAGGCCGGCAGGCTCTCATGTGACGTTTCATCGGAGTGGCTAGCCGATGAGTTATCCTCTACGCATCACGCCTAATGTATTGGTTATTCAGTCGATACACAAATTTATCCTCAACGATTAATCCGCTAGTGATCTATCAGGTCCTTGTCCGATAGGGCTGGCGTCGAGATATAGCGGGTTTCATTCTCCATCGGTTCAGATTATTGATGAGGTTAGTTATACGCTTGCATCGGACCATCGGTAGATAAGCAGCCGATAGCTTCACCCATCCCTTCCATCGTTACGTCCGATCTAGCCCTCGCAGTTTCGGTGCCATTAGCCTCAGCCTCATACTATTTTGGTTTGGTCCGATCTATCAAGGCCAGCTCTAATGGCACTGTTATGGTGGTCATTGGTTCTCGTGTCTTTGGGAGATTCGGGTCTCACTTCATACTTTTACGCATACTTTGTTTGGAGTATCATTGGTTTTTTGGTCGATGAATCCTTTACTTTATTCACGCCTTTATACCTATGCCTTTATTGACTTTTTAACCGATGCACGAGCACTACTATCCTATCAGCAACCAACCAATAGCGTGAGCCTTATTGGCCCATTGGCTGATTGGCTCGCATATCTTATTTCCTTTATCTCCTTATCAATTGTAGGTTTAAATTGACTGGCACACCCTCAAACCTCAAAGATAAGGACTTGCACTAGAGTTAAGCATAACTCTCAGGCCTCCATGTGAACAAGGCACTGCCCCTCTGATCAGACCTCCGTCAGCTCTCTCCCAGATTCATCGGGTCCAATCGGCTCCTGCACACTTTGGCGCCTAACAACGTCGTGATCACATGCGCAAGCAGAGGGCTGTTGAACATTGCCAGGTACTGCTGAAGCACTTGTTTGAATAGGGCCATCTAATCCACGTTGAGGATGCCCATTCGCTTGAACAATACCTATTGGCATCGTTCCATGATCGAGAGGGCAAGTTGCTTGGCGATACAATCATTGCATTGGCGGGTAGTGATGATGTTTACACTAGCATGTCCCTCATTAGGTGGCGATTTGCTTGGATAGCCATCGCCTGCAATGGAGATGGCATGATCGCTCTTAGCGGTGACATGAAGAGGGCATCCACCATGATACTTGCTAGCTTGTCGAAAGATGTTGGCAGCGGCGTAGTCAGGATTTTGGTCGACAATGCCGACACCAATGGGGTGGCGCCTAGTGGCAGCATTGTTGAGACTTGGGTCAGAGTCACTATTAGGATAGTGACCAACGATGCGAGTAACGCAACCAATAGGCTGCCTGCCTTTGTCGCGCTCTCCTTGCTCATGGGCTGCAGCCTTGTAGGGTTGGGCCACAATCGTTGTGCCTGTGACCCTAGTGCCTTGGCCTACGGCCTTGCAGAGTTGGGCCCTTGATGGGCCAAGTAATGAAGACTATAGCAACGGCCCATGGTGTAGCGGGGACTAAGGCAGCGGCCCAAGAAAGTGGGCCTTTGTGGTTGAAGTGCTCCATTCTCCCATCCACACATGGGCGAGAGCTCCTACTTAGGACTACAGCCTCAAGTACTTAGGCTTGGTGAAAAGGCGTCTGTGCTGGATCTTGATGGCGAGGAGTCGGAAGCGGGAAGGTGGAGGCGAGCGACGATGGTGGCTAGGAGGTGGAGGCCGCCCTTGGTGGAGTCCCCCTAGGTGTGACGATATGTAGCCGATCTATCGTGTCTTGACGTGGTTGGCCGTCCTTAGTGGCAGTTGCTAGCTTGATGGCCTGACTGACTACAGGAGTAGCAGCTGATCGGGTCACAACACTTAACTGACCAGTGGTCTCTCACGAGGCAAGTGAAGCATCTTCCTTTGGTTTTCTCCCTGAACTAGCAAAGAGAGACATAAGCTGTTGGATGGAGGGAAGCAGCTCAAAGTAAAAGCCTATCGTGTCAGCTTGAAGGTGGGTGCTGGGCAAAGGTTGAATGCTGGCTCCGATGCCACCAATGCCTTCTTTTGACTAGAGTCCAGGGCACCTCTTCTCACATTAAGGCACACCGCTCATTTGTATTGTCAAGGTGATGCCGCAGCAAGAGTCTTGGTGTGGCTATGGCCGTTGCACCATATGAGGTACTTTCTCGATGAGGCGACGCATGGTGGGATGGATAGTAGTTGCTTCCAGGGGGAATAGTAAACGTCGACTTCAATGGAGGCTACGACAGTAGTTAGGGCTAGGATGATTTAAAAATCGCCCCTTGATGACATTGACAAAGGATCTTGGGCTGTAGCCTTGTGACGAATTTGACGGGACGATGGAGACCCCTGAGCGTAGGCCTCTAGGCACGGCCGACGGCGACAAGGGAGTCGAGCTAGAAAGCGCCTAGATGTAGATCTTGATTTTTGCGCTCGAGACTACGGTAACTGGTTAGGGGCGACGATAAAGAGGGCCACGGGGCAGCGGAGAAGAAGGGGAGACACTAGGCCTGCCAAAGAGAATGGGTGACATTGATTGGAGTGTTGACGCTGGCGACAGAGGCAGACGCGGCGCAGCTGAGGGTGGGGGGCTGTCTCTGGTTCTTAAATCCTTATTATACCATCTTCGTTCCTCCACCATCTTCGTTTGTTTTGATCGGAGTTCGCCTAAGGCAAGGCTGGCGCTGGAGACTAGAACGAGCGTCTTCATCCGTAGCGGCGAACGCTAGCTGATTCCCGCTGGCCAATGAGCGAACGAATGAATGAAACGAGGCGTGCAATGAGATGAGGCAGGCACAAGACAACGCAAGTGGTTGGTAGAAGTAGTTCCCTGCGTGCGACAATCTGGGACGGGATACAAAAGTTTACAAACATTTTGGAGCTTCCAAGCCAATTGGACATGGTGAGTGCGCCATTGAGTGAGTGGCAGATAGTAGCAAGAGATTTGCCTAGCTAGCTAGCACACTTTACAGGGCTAAAATAGTGTACACTTGACGATAAACAAATGGAAGTGTAACGTCTGGTTCACCGCAGGCTAGTGGTGGTAGTAGCAAGTTTGTTGTTTACGTCGTCTCAAATAGCACAAAAGAAGTACTAGTAGAAAAATAAAAAGGCCGCTCTCGTTTTGTCTCTTGTTCGATGTTCGCTACGAAGCGGATGGATGGATGGACGGTGGAGGAGCATCTAGGCGACGATGGTGTCTCCTTTGTGTTGCTTCTGTCTCGGTCTCTCGGATGCTAAGAGGTGAACCGAACCGTGCCTGCTTTTGTTGTTGTGTACGACGGCGATGCGTCGTGAAGGCAGGAGGGGCCCCGTTGAAATGCGCTCGCCGGGAGAGACCTGTGATGAGTTGTGTGACCACCGATCGAGTTGACCAAACCGCAGCGGTGGCGCTACGGCCGACGAAGGGCAGAAGGCCCATCGCGTCGTCGGTCGATCGCCCATCCCCCCACGGAACGGCGAAGAAACGTCCCCGATCCCGCGCATGCGTTGGCTGGCCACGTACGACGAGGAAGTAAGAGCGTTTCACAGCAGAGCCGCAGGGGGGCACGGTGCGAGCCGCGTACGCGCGTGCGCCTTCCCGTCCTACGAGCGTCAAAGGCCGCCAGCCCAGGCGCCGCGCCGCGCCGCGGGTAGGGGTGGCTAACGAGCAGACTCGGCTCCACTCGTAAAACTAACTCTTAAGTCGACGAGCTCGACTCGACTCGTTTACATAATGAGTTAAAAATAAAACTCTACTCGACTAGTTAAAACCCGTCAAACTCATTAAACTCGTTATACCAAAATACATATCTTAAAATCCACATATAATATAATTTGTAAGCATATGATAAGATCATGAATAACAAGTTGTACTATAATGAATAATTATGAGTTTATAACATTTACACAGCGTAGACTATGGATAATAAACTTTTATTTTAATTCATTATGAGCTGATCGGGCTAACCGAGCAACTCATAAGCTAGCTCTAATCGAGCAAATGAGCAAAAGTTTAAACTCAACTTGACTCATTAAATGCCCAAGTCAAGCCAAGTCGAGCCGGGTTTTACATGGGTTTAGTTAGCTCACGAGTTTTAAGATTTTTATCCACCTCTACACACCAACTTATGTGTGGGGTCGCTGAGAAAGAGAAAAAGTCACCTCTCATGGAAACCTCTTTTGCAAACTTCAACGGAGAAAAATAAGAGGCCAATGTGGATTAAATACAAATGAATAAAATAAATAGTTATATCTTAGAGCGATACTTTCTATTCTAAAATATAAATATTTTAAAATTATTTAGAAGAGATTAAGATTAAGGAAAAAATAATTTAGTGACTCTCAATAAATGTAAAATGAATGGAGGTGAGATGAAAGTGATGGTAATATAAAAAAATTAAATAAAAAATAATTGGTAGGATAAGTAGTATGATGAATATTATTAAAAATCTTTATACTGTGGAACAAGATTTAAATTCTAAAAATCCTTATATTTTAAAACAGAGAAAATAGTTTATTAGAGATAATTTATGATATATTCTATCAATAGTTTAATTAGTTAATAATATAGATAAAATTAGATAACACTCACCCTACTTTAAAACTTCCTCTTACGTCCACTTCAAGGGCAGTTTCATCGTGGTGGTCCAGTAGGTGAGTGGATTCGGAGACACCTAAGTAGAGACGGCTTCGGCCCGGGTACCTCGATTGGATCACGGGATGGCGTCATGGCGCAGTCTGTTACTGTAATTTCATGTTACTCCTACTCAAGTTGCCCATCGTGATCATCGTGTTCTACTGTTTGTAAGCTGCTAACGATGGACATGTCAGTTGTTTTCACCCTCCAAACAAAAAAAAATCCCTTACATTCTTCTCGATCTAATTCGTGGGGTTGCTATTGGGTATAATCCCAGGCTCCCAGAAGTAATTTTCTCTGTTCCTGAATATGAATATATATAAGTATTTTGAGGATTTCAATATTTACATAATATAATCATCTTTTAGATATTGATTTCAATGAAAAAAAATCCTAGCATTTTTAGACAATAAGATGCTTAAGAAGGAAATACAATTAATTTAAAATTTAAAAATTGAACAATTAATAAAACAACGAAAAGGAATATTTTCCTTAACCTTATTCTTTACTAAAAACATAGAAATGCTTGTATTTAGCAACAGAGGAAATACAATCGATCTCTAGGGAAGTGAGTGGTGTAGTACAATACTAGCATTAAACCTTCATTCCATTGATAACACAAAATACAACACAGGGTGACTCATATCGATCTCTAGGGAAGTGAGTGGTGTAGTACAATGCTAGCATTAAACCTTCATTTCATTGATAACACTAAACACAACACAGGGTGGCTCATATGTTGTAGTCTGCTTTGGCAGTTCGTAGTTGGGCTAATTAAGACTTGGAGGTAATTGGCTCAGAGAAAGGGAGGGGATAGTAGCACCGGGGGACTTCAGTTCCAGGGTGCTCATCGAAGTACTAGTTTCTCCTCTCTAGGAAGATATCCCTATGTCTGACCTTACTGATGACGTTCCCTTCCTTGCTGAAGCATTACATTGTCTAAAAATTGAAAAATTGCTATATAGGTAAAAACCTATGGTCTAGTATTTTCTGGTTGGATCATGGTGACAACGGTACGCACGCGTGTCGTTTCCTTTTGGAAGCCTCGCCTGTGGAGAGCCTTTCTCGCAGTCTAACTGTTGCTACTGTGGAGCGTGGAGAATGAAATTGAAGATCATATGTGTGTATACAGCCAACTAATTAATCAAATTACATAAGTACTGGTATAGTTTTAAAGTTGTACTATTTATCTTCAAAGTTAGCCTATATATTTGATCAAATATATTTTTTTGGTGGACTATATATTGGTTTATTTTTTTTCCCTTTAGAGCTGGGGACAACTTCTAAAAGATTACTAGAAAGTAGAAACTTGGATATCAGGACAAGAGAAGTGGCAGAAAAACACACTGAACAGTTAATGAACAGATACTGGTTGTTGATAGGAAGTTGGAAAATATGTTTGGAAGCCAAGAGGATATAATCATTAACTGTATATGCATCATCATATATGTTGCACATTTCTTGTACAGACAACTGTTGCTGTAAAGCAACCCAAACTATGAATTCTTGTTGTTATACATTAATTACATGCTACATGTACAGTACACACCAATATCCCAACTCTCATGTTGAATATATTACCTGTTCTAACTTGACAAATTGATCAACAACCAGTACTGAATGAAAAAGGATCTGATTTTGATTGGTTCGATAGGACAATTGGTAATCACTTAAATTAAATTAATCCATGAGCAGTACTTTTGGTCTCTCTTTTTCAGTGGAAGAAAACTCCTGTCCTCTGTGCTCTGCACTATAAGGAGCACAAAGCCAGAACGCTTTTAGTCTATGCAAATCATGGACTAACAGCTTAACACCCAAGCAAATTAATCATGTGGAGTCCACACCGTACATACAAGAGGACGACAAACATGCATTTGCCGCAGTGCTATACACCACTAATTTTTGGGGCAGCATCATACACAATTTCATTTAGATCGATATATACTTCGAATTCCGGATTGATGGATCGAGCACATATATACATGAACATACGATACAAATAATCCTCGTACAAGAGCAGTACATATACATGCAGGATGCATCCGCCCACTCGTTAATTGCTAATTAATCTCCGAGAATTATTGGGAATTGATGATCACCAGATGCTACAATACGCCTACACATCGTAGCCGTCGTCGTAGGTGTGCGAGCCGTAGAGGAACGTCGGCGGCGAGAAGCAGACGGAGTACCTGTTGTCGATCAGCTCCGGGGCGAAGCTGTTCTCGTCGTCGTCGCACGCCGCCGCCTGGCCGCCGCCCTGGCCACCGGCGGCGTGATCCGTCGACGACGAGTCCACCGTGCTTCCGGGGCTGGGTGCCATCGGCGCCGCGCCCTGCAGCAGGTCGGCGCCCTGGCTGCTGCCGCTTCCGCGGTACTTTGACGGGTCGGCGTGCCGGCCGGTGAGCTCCTGCACGAGCGCGCGGAAGCCCTCCTCGCTGGTGGTCACCCGCATCGGGTTGGAGATGTACACCACCTTGATCTCCCTCCTCTTCCCGCCGCCGCCGCCGCCGCCTCCCCCCTGATGCTTCCCCTTCCGATGCAGCCTCTCCGAGCTGCCTCCCGTCCCGCTCCGGCTAGCATTGCCGCCGCCCTTGGAGCCGCGCTGCTTCTTGTCCATGGACGACGACGACGAATCGACGACCACCGGATCGATCGAGCAGCGAGCTGGCTAGCTACAGATATGGATCGAGGAGGGAGATTTTCAGCTGGCTAATGGCGACTTAATGCCTCAATTAATTGGGGGTTCAGACGAGTGTACTGGTGAATGAAAGCTGGAGCTCACAATTGTGGAAAGAAGGTTATAAGAAGGCCGGCGGATGGCCGTTTCCAGTTTTAGTAGCCAAGAAAAGGAAACCATGGACGGCAAAGTTACAGTACAGCTACGGTGGATTCTTGTGGAACGGCGACTCTTTGGATGAGAAGAGATTGTGAGAGGCAAAGCGAGTGGAATCTGTAACGGTATCCCTCTCGATCAATGTAATAATAATAAAAAAAGATGATGTACTTAATGTTGGGGGAGAGAGCCATTTAGAGAGACATCTGGTTGTGGCAATTTGTTAGGTCTACCCAATAATGAGGACTAACATATTTTTAAGACTGTTTGAGAGAAGGGGAAAGGAGTAGAACAAGAAAATATATAAAAAGTCATTAGCATAATATTAATTAAGTATTAATTATTTTAAATTTAAAATAAATCAATATAATTTTAAAAGCAATTTTTCTATTTTTAAAAATACATTTTTGAGTAGTTTAAGAAACATACTCGTAAAAAACGAGAATTTTTATCTCCCTATATGCTTCAAACTAACACGCCTTGCATTTTAAGGAGAGGTTGGGATGAGCTATTGCATTATTTTTGGTAAGCACATTTTCCAAGTTTTTTTTTTAAAAAAATATTTTTTAAGTTTATAATAGCTACTAATACTTAATTAACTATTTGCTAATGATCATCTCATTTTCTATGCCAGATATGTTCAAAGCTATATAGGTTGGCAGTATAAAAATTGTATTGTCAAATTCACGCTGACAATACTTTCAATAACATTGTGTTTTTATTGAATTGCCTTAATAAGAAAGCTCGGATGACTGGATGTGGCTGCGCCACAGCCACCAGGAAAAGTGCATAGGCACAAGGCAGCTGCGGGCTGCCGCAGCCGCAGGACTGCCTGCCGAACGGCCCCATTGTGAAAAAAAAAACATGATGTCAAATGTGCACCTATGAAAAAACAAAATTTCAAGTAGAAAAGGAAAAAAAAGTGCCAAAAAAAGTTTGCATTAATCCATGGGTGAATCTAGCACTCGAGGGATGCCAAGGGCAACCACAATTTGGAATCCGATACGGGCAGCAAGCTAACACAGCAGGGGTTAAAAGCGGGCGCATCAGACCCCAAGTGCAATTAATCTCGTCGCAAAATCCGGTGACGTGGCATGCTCTCACAGGCCTCCTGCCGTCAGCGTGGGGGCCCACGCTGACGTCAAAGTACAACCAATTGAACACCAAACTTTTCTCACCGCTCGCCATCCTTTACCCGCTCCGCGGTATCCGTGCCGCTACCACTGACAGGGTGTGGCCCATGTATCCCTTGTAGGGTGGTGGGCGCCCCATCCCGCGCTCACGGATACCCGCCTGCGCGTGGCCGTGAGATCTTCAAGGGCACACGTCGATCTGGGCCGTCCGATCGTGAGCTCGGCGTCGGAGCCTCGTCGGATTCTCGCGCGTCGAGGTGGGGGAACCAGCTCGTAGGGTTGTGTTTCCCACGCGATTGGACGGTTGCACCCACGAACAGGTGGCTGAGCGGTGGGGCCACTGCTCGTTTTGTTGGTACTAGAAGCAGATCAGTGGTGCACAGGACGTCAGCGTTTAGAGCTAATCTCCACCGTCAGTGTTCCAATGGACGGATCAGATCAATCGTACTGTGTTTGCACCAAAATTTATTATAGAATTATAAAGCCGACTGATTTATAAAAAGAGTCTGAAGAGTCGATAAAAAAATTGATGATGTATTCGGTTCAATAAAAAACAAAAGATTATATAGATGTGACCGAGTTTAAACAGTAATCGTGAAAGTCATGATAGTGTATTTTATTTCTATAGAATATATCTCGTAAAATATATAACTCTAATTAGTTTTGTTAACTTCTTATATAAAGTTTCATTTTATATTTACGAAATAATGTCCGGAGATTGTTTGTAACTGTATCGGACTCTCGTAACTTTAAGGTATAAATATAGACCATTTAGAATCTTGTAAGATATCAATCACATATCAAATCAATTTCGGCACATCGCCACCCTAATTCATTTAGATTTTTATTAGCGAGTTCTAGCTCTCGACGTAGGGATATATCGGTTAAATACGATCTCCGGTAAAAAGGTAAGCCCTATCACTGTCTTGGAGTATCAGTTCTATCTAAGACTGTATTAGTTAGATTCAATCTTTTAGTCCGATTGGATAAATCACATCACATTCGTGTGATTCTATTAGCTTATCGACCTCCCTCAACTGTCATCGATTTGGTGCTGCAATGGTTAGGTCCGATCTACTAGACCGCTGATAGTAGATTAAGCTATAGGTCGATAGGTATTTACATGAATATTTTATCAGAGCGGCTAGCCGATAAGTTATCCACACATTAAGCCTCACACCTAGTGTATCGGTTTCTCAGCCGATATATATATATATATATATATCTTCGGAGAATTACTCTCATCGGCTTAGCTAACCGATGGGTTTACCCGTTCCTTTCGTCCGCGTGTCCGATCTAGCCTTTTGTATCTTTAAAAGATTGGGTCACGCTCTTTACTATTCATTGCATATTCTATTCAAAGCACCATCGTTTTTGTAGCTGATGGGTCCTTCATCTTATTCTTTGCTATCCACATATACCTTCATTAACTTTCTAGCCAATGAACAAGTGCTACAGTCTCTATCAACAACAAGCCAATAGGAAGACCACTGTATTTTAGAGTGTCATTGGCTTTACAGCCGATGGGTCATTTATCTTATTTTTCATTATATATTTATGTCTTCATCGGCTTTTCAGTCGATAAAATAGTACTACAACCACTATTGGCAACCAGCCAATAGTAGTAGTCCGTATAGAACCTATGGACTACTTTACTCCGGAGTACCATCAGCTCTATAGCTAATGTGTCTTTTATTCACTTTGTTGACATTTGCCTATACCTTTGTTGGCTTTCTAGTTGATGGATGAGTGCTTTAGCCCCTATCGGTAACCAATCGATAGCATGAGTACATCAAACACGACCGATGACTATCTTAACCCTATCAACGACCAGCCGATAGCAAAAATTTGTATCGGACTATTAGCTGACTAACTCATCGGCTTATTTTCTTGTCAATTCTAGAGTCAAATTTACTAGCATGTCTGCAACTCCAGTAACTCCTACGAAGGGATCTCGAAGCTGAAGGACTTGTACTAGAGCGAAATAGACCTCCTAGGCCTCGGCGTGTTTGTGCGCTCTCTCTCCACACACCTTTCCCCCTGATCTACGCGCATGCGAACATTCTTTGGCACACCCAGTAGGACTGAAGACCATTCATCGACCGGCAGGACAATACAATCACTTGATTAGAAGTTAGAGTCAGTCATTCATCAACCAGAGG
The DNA here is from genome assembly GCA_030770085.1 of Oryza coarctata. Taxonomy (NCBI): domain Eukaryota; kingdom Viridiplantae; phylum Streptophyta; class Magnoliopsida; order Poales; family Poaceae; genus Oryza; species Oryza coarctata. The sequence continues at coordinate 18,350,294 of CM061471.1, forward strand.
GACACATTTTTAATCAATATGTTTGAAAAAGAGGTTGATGGTAAGGTGCGCTCATCTGATGAAGAAGACGATAAAGATATCATTATTCTGGTCATATTAGAAGATCTGAATGAAGAGGAGATGCAACAAATAGAGAAGAGCATGGCCATTTTTTAAAAGCTCCTTTGGTATGACTAGATAAGGGCTGATTTATAAATCACAATTTCCAAAACTTGTTTTGATGAGAGAATCAAACCGGTCACCACCTATGAGTCATCTGAATCCATTGCAAGAGATGATCAACAAATCATCTGAAGCCGTTGCAAGAGATGATCAACGAAGTAGTTCACTACACGCTCATCAACCAATTGGGAGTGTTGGTGAACATATTACATAATTTGATAAAAAGACAATGGATGAATCATCAGCTCAAAAACCTTATCAAGGTCTTGTGTATTTACCGATAAAAATAGAGCTACCTTAGGTAATTAATGGAACCAAAAGGGATTTATCGGCGAATATGTTTCCACCAACACAGAATCAATTCGGGGGCAACAAGATGATGTACTTCCAGAGTATCGTCGGACTACCTATTATTAGGGGTATTGGCATTACTATCCAGGTGGTAATCCATATTCAAGCAATTATATGGAGAATAGTCCCAGTAAAGTCGAGTACCAACTCTGTCTCTGCAATATCAAAGAGAAATTCCAAGAGAGAAAGATTGGTCAGCAAGAGTTGCAGAGGTGGTAAGGGGGCCATTTGGTATAAAACCAAAGGACCAGCCATTTATGTATCGCCACCCATATCCTAAGTGGTTTGACAGAGTTCTGCTACCATGCCAATACAAAATACAAGATTTCTCCAAATTCTCAGGACAAAGCAACATATCTATGGTGGAGCATATCAGCCAATTCTTAGCCCAGTGTGGAGAAGTATCGGTTGAGGAAGCCCTGAGAGTTAGAATTTTCCCGCTGTCCTTATCTGGATCGGCCTTCACATAGTTTTCTTCGTTACCACCGAATTCAATTCGAGGTTAGGTCGATCTGGAGAAACAGCTTTATAAATACTTCTTTACTGAGGTACCCGAGATGTGACTCACGGATTTGATATCAATAAAGTAGAAGGCATTGGAATTGCCTTCATAATAAATTCAAAGATTCCATAATATATGAAGATAATGCTATAGCTTAGACTTGAGCGATGAATAGTTAGTAAAACTGGTTTTCTAAGAATTATCGAGTCGTATCAGAAAAAAGTTTTTCTCCCAAGAGTTTGATAGCTTAGCATATTAGATGTAGATAGTATCGTTTCATGAAACCCAATTACATGAAAGGGAAGAAATTTTAAAGTCGTTGGAGCATAAGGAAGATAATTTTATAGTATGAGTCCCTGTACTTTAGGGTATGTGTTTGCACTAAAATTTGGTAAGCTCCGTAGACAGGATTGGAGAGCCGATCGGCTTATAAAAAGAGTCCGATTGATATAGAAAAAGATTCGATCGGATATTTTGAGGATGCATTCAGTTCAGTCAAAAAACAAAAGATTATCCAGATGGGACCGGATCTAAGGAGGAGTCGTAAAAGCCACGGTAGGATAATTTATTTCTATAGAATATATCTCGTAAGATAGACAAATCTAACTAATTTTATTAACTTCTTATATATAATTTTATTTTATGTTTAGAAAATAATATCTGAAAGTTGTTTGTAACTGCGTCGGACTCTTGTAACTCTAGGATATAAATATGGAATCCCTAGAACCTTGTAACATATCAATCGCATGTCAAATTAATTTCGGCACATTGGTATCCTAGTTCATCTAGGTTTTAACTAGCGGGGTTTGACTCTCGACGTAGGGCTATATTGGTGGAGTCCAATCTTCTGTGAAGGAGCAAGTCTCTCCACTATCTTGGTGTATCCATTCTATCTAATATTATATCGGTTAGCTCTAATGCCTTAGTCTGATTGGGTGCATCACATAACGTTCATGTGGTTATATCGGCTTATCGAGCTCTCTCTACTACCATCGGTCCCATGCTGTATCGGTCAGATCCGACCTACTAGATTGCTGATAGTAGATTGAGCCATAGGTCGATAGGTATTTCTGCGAACGTTTCATCGGAGCGGTCATTCGATGAGTTATCTACATATTGAGGCTCATGCCTAATGTATCAGTTTATTAGCTGATATACATATATCTTTAAATAATTTCTCTCATCTACTTAGTTAGCCGATAGGTTTACTAGTTCCTTCTGTCCATTCATCCGATCTAACCTCTCATATATTTGGAAGATCGGGTCTCGCTCCTTAGTATTTATCGCATATTCTATTTGGAGCATTATCATCTTTGTAGCTAATGGGTCATTTTATCTTATCCCTTGCTATCCGCATATATTTTTATTGGCTTTCTAGTTGATAAACGAGTGCTACAACCTCTATCGGTAACTAACCGATAGGAGGATTACACATATTACTTATTGACCACTATATTCCAAAGTGCCATCACCTCTGTAACTGATGTGTCCTTTATGTTATTTTTTGTTATCTGTTTATGTCTTAATTGGCTTTTCAGTCGATAAAATAGTGTTACAGCCTCTATTGGCAACTAACCGATAGCAACAGTCTGCATAGTGGCTATCAACTATTTTACTCCGAAGCGGCATCGGCTCTACAACCGATGTGTCTTTTATTTTCTTCGTCATCATCTGGCTACATCTTTATCGGCTTTTCAGCCGATGGACGAGTGCTTCAGCCCCTATCGGCAACCAGTCGATAGCAGGAGTACATCGGACATAGCCGATAATTATCTCAACCTTATCGATGACCAGCCGATAGCAGGAGTTTATATTGACCTATCGATAGACAGACTCATCGGCTTATCTCTTTATCAATTTCATGGTTAAATTAATTGGTATGCCTCTAACTCCAGTAACCCCAATGAAGAGATCTCGAAGCCGAATGATTTGCACTAGAGCGAAGCAGACCTCTTAAGGCTAGGCCTATTCGCGCGTGTCTCCATCGGCTCACGCTCGCACTCCGTCTCGGCGCACCTCTACGTCCGGTCCACGCGCGTGAACACCCTAGCACACATGAACTCTTGTGCTATACAATATATATATATATATATTCTATACAATTTTTTTTTGTTACATGGAAGACGCACACCTCACATCCTGAAACTATTTTGTTTACTGTGTATCATTTGAGTGATGTTTCTTTTTATTCTATGATCCTATGATGGTCAACTGACAATATCTGATTTCTCCTGTTAATCCAGAATTAGCAATTGACTTGTTACATGATGCTTTATACTTTTATGTGTTGTACACTTGTACCCATCAGCCTTTAAGATGAGAGCTTGTACTCATGTACTGAACTACTTAAACTCTGATAGTGAATTGCATTCAAACATTTACTTCAAGAGCATGTGCGTTGGTGCCTTGGAAATTTGCATCTTACTTCACATCATATGGTCAAAATACGTACAGCAATCTCAAATCCTTTAATCTTTGTCTTTTAGCCCAATTTAAACAGAGTGTTTACAACATCTTCAGTAAAAGAGTATGAACATTTCTATTATACAGCCGATCTGACACAAGAACAGCACCCATTTCACATCGTTTTTCATCAGGCTCACTTCCCCGGTTTCGATCCCCGCCATCGATGTACACGCAGATACAGTACAGAATCTCCCATGCAAGCATGGGTTCATGTTCCTGCTCTCTCCTCGCCAGCCACACCGAGGAATCCACCTCTGAACCGTGCACTCCGTTCATGAGCTCCATTCGATCCCTGCCATGGCGTCAGCTCGGTTCTACAGCACGACGTCGCGCCGCTTCTTCGGGTTCGCCTCGGGGTCACATTTCCTCATCATGGCCACGAACTCGGTGTAGTTGATCCTCCCGTCCTGCACGACGATCTCACCCAATTCAGGCATGTGGCAGGTAGGCAGTGTTCAGTTCAGGGATGAGCAGTGTAGGAATGTTTGCGCTTACGTTATCGGCGTCGACTTCGGATATGATGTCCTTGATCTCCCTGCCGTCCAGCATTCCTCTTTCTCTCAGCGCTTGCTCAAGCTCTTCGATCGTGATGTACCTGTGGCAGCAGAAATGTGTGTACGAGTGTTTAGCTCTGAATGTTGCATCTGCATACTGATACTATTCTACAGCTGGCAGCAAACCTACATATTTTATATTCTAGTCATTTTTTAGAAATTTATTTTATAAATAGACCATAAAAAACTAATTACATGAATATAATTTTTTTTGTGCCAACACGCTGTCACTCTGGTTGACCGATCTAGCTGATGTACCGACGTGGCACCTAGGGTTGACACCAACATCTTGTGGCTACACCAGTTTGATTGGTACCGACTCCTTTAGGTACAATATAGAGTCATTGGCACTAATCCTAAGGGTACTTAGCCATGCGAGGCATTCCTCCCTTGTCCCCCATGCTTCTTTCGCCCATAGGCCTATGAACAATAGGAGGTCTCCTCTCTCCTCCTTCTCTTCTTCCTTACCTCTCCATCTCAAATCCGATTGATTTGGAGGCATTTTCCATGTGATTTCTTGGGAAAATCGAAGGGCCCATTCTTATTTATTTTATTTCCTTTTAATGGTTAAAATTGGAGATCAGAAGGTAACCCTAGAAAACAATTTTTGCCTAAATTTGTGATTTCAAGCCTTACGATGGGCATTTGAGCCTTGCTCATCGGTGTAGCACTCAGTTTTAGTTTAGCCATTAAAAGATATTTTAATAAAAACCATAGTTTCAAAAAAAATGATTTAATAAGTATACCTAAGTCCTAGTACCAAAGATCTCACTTAAATTCCTCCTCGTGCCCTTGGAAAATTTCAATCCAAAATTTTCCATTTAAGCAAATCAAGATATTTGAATTCTGAGGCTCGAATTTTGAAATTGAAATAGCTCTACAATCTTATCCAAAACCACTTTGAAGCTCCTCTTTTTTTTCATTCCACAAAATCAAATCACTTTCAAAATATGCAAGTCCTGATATTGAAGGCTTTCCTTGACACTCTTAGATTTTTTTGTTCAAATATCAAATTATAACTTAAATATCACTTCAAATCTTTTCCTTTTATACCTTCCCTAGAAACCACAAAAATTCTATTGAGACTATATACCAAGTTTAAATCCAAAGCCCACAAAATCCTCTCAAAATCCTAATATAAAATCCATAGAAAAAGAAAAAGGAAGAGCTTTTCTTCGGACCTTTATTTCTCCCTCGGCCCAACTAGTTTCTCTTTTCCTTCCCTCTTTCTTTCTTTCGCATCCTCGTTATCATGTCGGCCCAACACCTCCCTCCCTCTTCCCATCCTCTTCCTTCCCCTCCAGGGTCATGCTCCAACCAGCCCACGGCCCGCGAAGCCAACTCGCTCCTGTATGCATCCGTACTACTACGTATGCCCGCTCTTTCACTGTTTAATGTCCATGGGCCCTATTGGTCAGCCACTCAGCTATCTCACGGCTGCCTGCTACCTCTTGTGTGCATGGTCATCCTCTCCCCACTCACCTCACACGCATGCATGGCACGTGCTCGATGAAATGCCAAATTGGCGACCCACATCAATGCCTAAACACCATGGCCCCATTGTTGCAAATCCCGTCACTGAGGACTCCACGCCACACCGTGCCAAGTCTATCGTCAACTGTCCAAATCTACACCAATCCGCACCTCTGCCATCACTCATCCCTACACCCTCACATCCTGTCACATCTTTGGCCTAGCTTACTAGCCTCACTGCTCGCTGCCTCACTGTACCCTACATGCTACAACCTAACCGCTCTCCTCTGCCTACAAAAGCCCAATGACCCTCACTCCCTCGTGCACTCTCTTCTTCTCTCTCTCTCCCCCTTGTTCTCCTTCCTAAGCCACCATGCTACCAACCCTAGCCCAACCTACCACTCCTGCATTGAGCAGCAATGGACTGAGCCACCGATATTTTGCTGAATGCCTGGTGTGCACTCAATTAGACTTCACCCCATTTTGTACCGCTGCCACCCTGACGACTTGTCCACTGCTGTCATGACACCATTGTCTTTGCCAGCTCGCCACCAAAATAGCCTTCTTCTATTCTTGCCGATTTTTCCAACACGTCGGCCTTCCCCTTGCCGTAGCACCTCCTTCATGTCGGTTCTCAGCTTCCTCCTCGACTCCTTGGTGCCGCCTTGATTTGAATTGCCTTGCTACTCACCAGACCCAAAGGGAAGACCCCTGAGTCTATTCGACACCCAGCGCCACTGCGCCTCACTCCGCCGTCGCTACTTGCGGCTAGGAGTCACTCCTATCACCTAGCTAGCCTCTATTGACAAGAGAAGAAAGGAAGGAGAAGCAAAACAACAGGAGGGAGAAGGGAAGAAGAAGAATGGAGAGAAGACACTAACAAGTGGGAACCATGTAGGCCCCATAGTCCTTAATCAAGTTCACACAGTGGTCCTTATACACCAGTCCACCAGCCTACCCTACCGTGCGCTTGGTAGACTTGGTCTACCATGAGACAGCACCCCTATGTCTATGACAGTGGCCCTATGGGAGAATATTCCAAGGAATATTCTTTTCTATAAATAAAAACTCTTTTTCCCTTCAAATCAATTCAATAAAATTTTAAAAATCAATATTTCTTGGACCATAAGTTCGATTGACTATTATTCACTTATAATAATTTTTTAGGGTTTTTATTTGGATTTCTCACGTTTCACACGTAGTTTGCCATGATAAATTTTCTTTAACGTGGAATCTAAAGAGTTTGTGTCGATCTAGAGCAAGCTAAGTCATTCTTTCAATCATGTTCATCATAGTTGATAAAACTGAATGTTTAAAAAGTGTATAATTAGTCACACGTAAAGGCCGCTGATCACAGCCAATTTGTTTGACCGACATATTTGCTACATTATATACTTTCCTTTGAAATTTTTTTGCGGTGACCTTTGTAAGCTATATTTTATTACTTGAGCCTTGTATACTAAGATCTCCGGTAATTAATTTTGATAATTAAAGAACATATTTTTCTAAAATAGTGAGATGTTTGGTTAGGATAAATTGATAGTGTTGGGAAAATGGGTTGTGAACTATTTTAAAAATCCAACACTTTATGTTGGTGGTTTATGAAATAAAGGGTGGTTGTTTTAAAGGAAACTGTGGTGTGAAATGGTTATCTATGTGACGAGGCTTTGCATTCACACATAAGGACCGATTTCTTAGAAAATTGCATTGAGCATAGTATAGTGCAATCACATAGGTGCTATGGGACATCCCTAGCTAAGTAACTAGTAGAGCTAGGATTGCTTGTTTGCCGGGAGTTGTGAAATCGCCGAAGTAGCCATGAGAAGTGGTACTCAAGGGATTCTGAGTACAAGAAGTCTAGAACTTGCCTGGGACTTGGTCTGTGACGCTTCTAGCCGACAAATGGTTATCATAGTTTTAGTTTTGAAAAAGCATTGTAGCAAGTTTTTACTATTGACGTGCGGTGAAAGAGTGTTGACACATGTGGGTAAATCATGCACTTTCTACATAAGTTTTGGCCAAACTATTTAAACATCCATACCTACGGTCATGAGTGAATATAACATGGTTTCCCTCATGTATAAATGGTTCTAAAGTAAAATTAGGGGTCCGAGAACCATTTCTAGAATTAGTATATGTGGCTAATGGCTAACTTGTGTAGTATGAAAAGTTAGATGGCTTCATAGTCAGATGGTGAGATGATAAGCCTAGATTTGAGAGAAAAACAAATGATGGTAATATAAAGAAAGTAAATTAAATTTTGTTGGTATGGTTGACGAACTGCCCATGGGTAGAAGGCTCTAGAAGTCATGATTGATGAGGTGGGCTATGACCCTATGAATATTGTTAGATAATGGTTTGGGAGAGGCCCATGGTTTTGAAAAAGTGAAAAGAAACTAATAAATGGGTGACAAGGTGAAAATTGTAGATAGACTGTAGGCTCTAAGAGCCTTCTAATACTGATGTTGTTACAAAGCGACTCGTGAGTTGTGTTAGTACTTGTGTCTTTTATAAACAATGAACTATATTAAATAGAGTGGCTACATGTTACTCTCACTTGAGATTAAGGTTGGGGCCTTAATGAAGATAAATGCACACATAGAGGTATTAAATACATAAAATAACAAATAGAGTCGTAAAGTAAACCCAGTCTTCCTTTAAAACCTATTCATGTTCATATTTTCGTAGGTTGCTGAGTACATTTGTAGTTAGACTTTTTTCTTTCAGAAGTTTCAGGGAAGCGAAAACGATAGAGAGGGTTTTGTCCTAGCCATAAACTGTTGCCTGTGGCTTGGGTGCTAGCTGCGCTATGTTTCTGCTATAGCCTCTGTTGTGCTGGTTGTCTTCTCTAGTTAAGGTATATGTTTATTATTTGTTATTATTATTATCTTTATTATGATACTTTTCTATTACTGCAAGTACCAACATCATGTCCTTAGACTGGTAATGAGCTCATAGTTCATGAGAGGTGGTTTGCTCTCCTTTTGCGATGTCCTCTTAGGCATCACAATTGGTGATGCCAAGGCATGCCATTACAGTAGGCTATTAGTTTTTTTCAAATGTATATATGGCATTGGAATTTTGTAGTGACTGTAGCATTAGGCATTGGAATTTCTAGGTTCCATTGTGTGTGGATGATAGATTTGAGCCATGCATTTGATTTTCGTAAGTATTTATTTTAGAGATGGCAAACTAATTTTTGTAAGCTTACTTAATATATTGTTGATGTACATGGATTAATTGTATGGTTAGGACATTATTAATATTTGTGGGTATTTATTGCTTGTCATTTAAAGATTTGTTGTAGGCTTAGTAGTTGATAAACATTTTTTTATAGTAAGTTGGTGGTTCATTATAATTTGTGTATTGATAAACTATTTTGGGTTTGTAGGATGTTTAGGAAGGATACACCAAGTTATTGCCCTAGTCAGCTGCTACCACCAAACGCTCCCCATTGTATATGTTTGTGTAGGGACGATTGCAGTTTTGCAATTAGCCATGACCATAATACATACAACCAAAGGAATTAGATGTGTCAGAATTATACATATATTCTAGAGAAGCCTAAGCCTTAGCCTAAGCCAAAGGGAAATAAAGGAAAGGCAACGAAGCTGCTGGAGGTAAATTCATTTATTTTTGATGTTGCGATATTGAATCCATCAAAAAAAATTTATGAAACTCTAATAAGTTGTATAATGTGAAGGTACCGAAGACATTGCCTCCTCTATGTGACTTTGTGAAGTGGATTGACATGGAGATTGATCCCCGTGATGTGGAGAGGCTTCATAGGTGGCGCCAATGGGAGGAATAAGGTTTTGAGAGCTGATGCAGACTTGTGACAAAAGAGAACGCGGATAGGAAGAGGAGAGAGGGGAGAGAGCCTAGGGAGAAGGCTAGAGAGTTTAGGGAGAAGAAAGAGCATGTGGAGGAACGGACAAGGAAGGTGGCTAGGGCACAACGTTCCAAGAAGGCTAATTTGGAGGACACTAGGAAGGTAAAGTACTCCCGGTGCACCTAGTAGATTAACGTAAGATGAAATCCATCTTTAAATTCCATAAAGTATGTAATAATGATACTCTGAAATGTTTCGCATTGAACTATACGTGTGCATGCCATGGATCTTGAGAATGCATTCAAGACTTTCGGGTTGTAATGTCGATTATGTTGGTTGTTGGTATAGTCATGAAATTGTGTATTTGTTTGTGTTTGAATTTAGAGATGTTGTTGTGTTTGTTTTGCATAGATGAAATATGATGTGTACAAATGTTATGTTATATTGAAGGTGCTCCATGCTGCAATATAGAAGTTATGAAATATGATATGCGCTCACTAGGGCACAACTGTGATTTTTGCCCTCCCTCGGCTCCATCACTAGCGCCATCCCCCCTTCACTTCCGCTAGCCTCCTGGCACTGTCACCCCCTGCCTCCACTAGCCTCATGGCATCATGGTGCGAGACCACAGTGCCAACATCATTGGAGCCATGGTGCATCGACCTTCCATCAACAACAATGGTGCTCACATTCAACATTGTACCTCCTACTCGTAGTGGATTGCACAACATTATACTGACGATTGTGTATAATGGCAGACTCCTGTAGCCATATCTTCATTGCTACCATGGATGGGAACTCTAGACCCTTCTTAAGGCCGTCCTTCTCAAATAGTAAAGGCAAATGATCTATGTTCATTCCACCATCTAATATTGCATCATCCGCATGTGTTGGGTCCCTAAACCTAGAAACGTCCGGCTTTCTCCCAAACAAATGCTAAAATGCATGGCATTCCTCTAATGCTAACTTTTCATTATTAGTTAATGGCTTTAATGAACGATCATCATTAGAGTCAATAGAAAATTCATCATAATACAATTCAACACTATGTTCTTTGTCTTCTTCCTCTAGGATTATTTCTTCCAAACCCAAGTCCTTCTAAGAGCTCAATTGTACCTCTGCCCACTTGTCTGAAGCTACATCATTACCGTCATGTTGCGTCGAATCTACATGATTGCCTACATCTATTAACAAATCTACATCAGTACCTTTATCTTTCGGCCAACCTCCCATCTCCTCATAGTCCTCTCATACTAGCTACCTTTTCATTTCCCTTGTTACGTCCACATCATCCATGCCACAATGTCTTTTTAATGGCCTTGCCTTGTCTATCTCATTTGCAAGCAAACATCACTTCATATCTCCTTGACCATTGATGTCCTCCTATGTGAACTCACTCTTAGAGATTGCTCTATTGATTCCTCCATTGTTACAATGGGTCTCTCCACCATGACAAGATGACGTCACAAAATTCTTCTTGACGTAACGATATCAGGAAGACTCATTTAAGTCCAAATTATCAAGGGTACGTACCATCTTCGAAGTAAACACCTCTAGAGATCTAAACTAAGAGTTCTACACCAAATCAACATAAATTTTCCAATCCAATTGACCTACGACCATCGAAATATACTTATGTCATTGCCCAACATCGTATTTTCCATAAATACCAGTTTCCATATTCTCCTTATTCCATCCAAGGATACCTTTCACTCACGACCTAAGTTCATCTAAAGTAGGGTGGGTAGGAAATAAAATGGTCTTCAACATCATATCCTCGAATTTTACACATGCACCAACATAAGGTTCAACCACTCTACCACCATAATATACATGAACAACTCTATCCATCTATATCACAAATATATTAAATGAGATAAACAAAATTAGTATACCATCCATACAATAAATACCTTAAAAAATCAAATACATGGCTCACATACACAAAGAAGTCTTCTGCCAGTAATAAACCTACCAGATGGCTCAAATTATGCTCTTAAATAAATGACTAAATTCACTTTTCAATACACTCAAATGCCATAGTCACTACGAAATTCCAATGCCATATATATATGAAAAAAAACTAATAGACTTTAAGCACATTACACACATGTAACAATACAAGTCTCAAATCCCCCATTGCAAGGCTTAAAATCATGAATTTAGATAAAAATTAATTTATTGGGTTACCCTATGATCTCTAATTTTAACAGATTAAAATGAAAGAAAACGAAGGGGAATGGAGAAGTATACTAGCCCTTTGATTTCCCTAAGAAATCATGTGGAAAACATCTCCAAATCAACCGGATTTGAGGAGATGTGGGGGAGAAGAGAGGGGGAGGGAAGAGATCTCCCTATTGTTCATCAGCCTAGGGTGCGAAATGAGTGATGGGGAAAGGGGAGGGAGGCCCCATGTGGCTATGTACCCTGAGGGTCGGTGCTAATGACATTGTCGCGGTACCTAGGGGGTTTGGCGCCAATGAAGATGGCACAATCACTAAGTGGTTGGCACCAACATCGCTAGAGTCGACCTCAGGTGCCATGTTGGCACGCTAGCTAGATAGGTCAGCTAGGGCGGCAGAGTGTCGGCGCCAACATCACTAGCGCCGATCTCGGGTGCCACGTCGGCATGTCAGCTAAACTGGTCGGCTAGGGTGGCAGGGTGTCGACACCAACATCACTAGTGCCAACCCTAGGAGCCACGTCGACATGCCAGCACATGCCAGCTAGACTAATCAGCTAGGGTGGTAGGGTGTCGGCGCCAGTATCACTGGCACCGTCCTTTTGGACCACAGCGCCAGTATCATTGGTGCCGTAAAAAAAGTCTATTTTTTTAAGAGGACTGTTCATAAATTAAGTTTAAAAAAAGAACTAAAATGTAAAAAAATCCAGGCTGCAAACTGCAGTGGCATTGAACTGAACAGAATTCCAGAAATGTACCCGCTGTTGTCCTTGTCGAAGTATTGGAACGCGGTGTAGAGGTGCTCCTCCCTGTCCATTCTGTTCATGTGCATCGTTGCGGTGATGAACTCCTCGTAATCGATTGTACCATTGCCGTCTGCGTCGGCCTGTTTTTCCAAAGCCACAAACATTATTGTAAGTCTGAAAGTTCTGAATGCGAAGTATACAATTCTAGAAGTGTAGATATCCTTACAGCTTCCATTAGCTGCTGAACTTCAGCTTCGTTGAGCTTAGTTCCCTTCTTGGCCAGCCCTTTCCTCAACTCGTCGACGGTTATCGTGCCGCTGTTGTCGGAATCCATGCTCTTGAACATCTCCTTGAGGCCCCTGATCTCCTCCTCTGACAAGCATCCGGCAATAACCTGCCAAAGATTCAATGTAACAAAATGAATTCTTATTCATCACGAAAATTCTCTTTCTTCTTTCACCTATTTTCAGACTGACTGAACATTACTCACCCTTAGAGCAGCCTTCTTGAACTGGTTCATAGCTCTGAACTGCTTGAGCCTGCCAAGAACAGCATTGTCGAGCGGTGTATCGGGCGCCTCGCCCTCTTCCTTGATCCATGGATGATCTGAACAGAAAATAAAAACAATAGCATTATTGTATTTTTAAAAAACATTCATCTGCAAAATTCAAAGTGATGAAAAATTTGCAATGTTCAGTGGAAGTGCAGAACTTAGCACGTCATATCAGAAATCCTCTGCTTGGGGTCAGAATGGAGCATCCTCCTGACAAGGTCTTTCGCGCCATGCGAGATACGCGGCCAAGGGTCACTGGTGAAGTCGACCTGCCCTCTCAGGATGGAGTTGAAGATGCCGTGCTCCGATTCTGTCCCGGCCAATCTTGCTCGTCATTAAATTGTTCAGGAAACGCAAGCAGAATCATGAACCATTCTGCTTTAGCTAAATATCATGGTGATTGATCAACATCTTGCCTGCCCAGAAGGGAGGAACTCCGCAGAGCAGGATGTCCGCCTCCGGGCCGTAGCTCCAGATGTCCGCCTCCGGGCCGTAGCTCCGCTTCAGCACCTCCGGCGCGATGTAGTACGCGCTTCCGACGATGTCCCTGAACACCTCACCTGCATGGAGGAAGCCATGGATGGAATTCTTGAAGCAACGCCGCCATTGGTGAGCTGAGCTCAAGGAGATCTAGTGGCCATGGAGGGGGAGGTAACTAACCTTCTTTGAAGAAAACGGAGGCCGAAGTCGGTGGCCTTGAGGGGGGCGTGCTCGTCCTTGCTGAGGAGGAGGAAGTTCTCGGGCTTGAGGTCGCGGTGGATGACGCCCATGGAGTGGCAGGTGTGGATGATCTCGACGATGGTGCGGAGGAGCGACGCCGCGGCGCGCTCGGTGTAGTGTCCCTTGGCGATGATCCGGTCGAAGAGCTCGCCGCCAGCGCAGAGCTCCATGACGAGGTGGACGGCGTGCTTGTCCTCGTAGGCGCCCTTGAGCTCCACCACCCCGGGCTGGCCGGCGAGGTGGTACATGATCTGCACCTCGCGGCGGACATCCTCGACGTCCTCCTTGGTCGACAGCTTCCGCTTGCTGATCGTCTTGCACGCGAACCGCTGCCCCGTCGCCTTGTGGGTGCACAGCGAAGTGACGCCGAACTGGCCCCGACCGAGCTCCTTGCCGACGGTGTAGATAGATTTCACGTCCTCCATTGGCCGGCCGAGGACGAGGCCGATGGGGGTGGGGGGCTTGGCGGGTGCCGGCGCGGCGGAGGGGGACATCGATGCCGGCGGGGGGACGGTGGCGCTGCAGACGGGGTGGGAGGAACCGGAGGTTGCCGGCGGTGGCTCGGGCTCCGAGGACGACCCCGGGCAGCAGTTGCCCATGGACGGGGACGCACGCGCGGGCGGCCTCGTCGGGGACGCCGATCCTTTGGGCGGCGGGGACGGGAGGGGAGGAAGCGATTTGTTGGGGGAGGGGGGAGGGAGGTTTCCACGGTGGCGGTGGCGTTGGCGATTCCTGGGTGGGTGGTGGCGTAAGGGAAGGCGGGGAGGAAATGGCGGGAAGGGTAACGGCATTCCATTCGCGCAGCGCGGTATTTGTGTTACTGTGAATAAGTGAATTCCTTTACTTTTCTTGATGCTCTGTTGCATACTTGCGGTAGTGCGTCGACATTGGCAAGCGTTGGTCGGCACGGTTACACCTTCGCAGTATAGGCTTTAAGCGGATTCTAATCCCATGAGCGGATGTCGTTGTGTTCTTGTATGGATCCTAATAATTACGAAAAAAATTGATAAAGATATATGAATATGTGATATATTACTCCACAAATATATAAATTTAAATTTAATCTATACAAGTTGTAATAAAAGATAACAAATATCACATTTGTTTTTTTAGAAGTCAAAATTTAAACTTATATATTTATATAGTGATATATCATATATTAATTTATTTTTAAAATTTTTCATATATATTTAAAATGATATGCAAAAAATTGAAAACAAAAAGAATATACTCGCGAGATTAAAAAACTCCCACTTTTCTAGCTAGATTTCTCAAGACTTCTAATATTAGCTCAGACTCAGGTAAACCGTCGTTAGGCGCACAATCCAAAATCTTTCCATTGATGAGGCCGCCTAGTCAGAATGGTCCCCCTTCTGCCGTCCACATTCTACTCTGATGATTGACATACACCACTTGTGCTTTCCTTTGCTACGAGCACGATCTGACACGCTTGATAGCTATGTTGCATCACTGATTGCCACTGATTACTGATATCCTTCCAAAAAGATGGCCACCGATGAGTGTGTGTTGGGTATGGAGACACCAAACTGGCTAACTCTGGATATCTCTGCTGCAATGCGGTAGTACGCATGTATGTGCCATTCCGACGATCAGATTATTCCAGAAGATATGGTACTTACAAAGCTGTGTTGCGTCATGGTTTCTGTCAATTGTTTTTGTTAGCATTTTCCCAGCAGTGGTAAACAAACTCTTTTTTCAGCTGCACGGAGAAGGGAGTGTGAACCTCTCGGTTTGGTGTAGGAAAGAAGCTCGTGAGCAGTTCACTGCAGGGTTCCATATAGAAGACATTGCCAGCCAAACTACAAGTATGCAGCTGTGTTCTCTATTGATTTTTGTTAAGCCATAGCTTGTTGCTCATGCAATTCCTTTTTCAACTTCTTTTGGCTAAATAGGTTCAGTGTCAGTATGATGTGTGTGTGTTCTTCATTATTTATTTCTATGTTCTTTCTCGTGATCACCGTGAAAGTACATTATTTAACTGATTTTTAGTTGCATGAGCAGCTTGGTTGTTTTTTTTTCTTCGTTTCAATCCGAAACCAGTTTACCTCCTTCAGTTTGCTGGCCATGGGGAAGTTAATAGTTGCTGGAGCACCCAGTGTTTGGTGCTGTCATCTGGGTAAATGACGGATATATTTTCTGTCCATTGCAGTCTGTTCCTTCAGTTGTAAAACTATTTTAGCACCTGTCTCGAGATCTCAGTAAACAGCAAAGCGAAAGGAAGCGAAAGAAAACAGATAGTATTAAGTACCAAGAGCATATAATATTCATAGCTGGGAAGAGTTCAATATGGTTTATGCAAGGCCTGGGACAGATGCATCAACAGATCCAGACATTGACAAGAATATCCAAATGGTAATTACTATGTTCAATTTACATTTTTCGTCAAAATTCTGATGCACTAGTATAATGTTAGATGTTGACAGTCTGGTACCTTTCATTATTGCAATATACTGTTGTCATTTGCATATATATTTACTGAACTCATCTACTTATCAGTTTGAACAAGGGCATTTTCGTACCCCCATAGCTTCTGATTCTAGTGACAAATCAAAGGGCAAACTAGGTCAAAAGGTATCTGAGCACTGCACATTCAATGCATTGGTTCATGATTCACTTGTTACAGATATCCTCATTTTGACAGACACTACATCGTCTTGCCCAAAATCGTGAAGCTGCTAGGAAAAGCCGTTTAAGAAAGAAGGTATGTTCATGAGCCTATCCTGTTGCGCGAGATTCCGTTAACCTTTCCCTAGCACATATGCTGTTCCAAACATGTTCACAGGAATTGCACTGGAACTCATGAATTATTTATCCTTTTGTCCCTCAGGCATATGTCCAACAGCTTGAGAATAGCAGTCTGAGACTAACTCAACTGGAGCAGGAGCTTCAGCGTGCTCGCCAACAGGTATAATTCTTCACCTCTCTATTTTCAGAACATGCTGATAACTGAATATTTGATCTTTGCCTACTTACTGCCCAGGGCATTATCATTTCAACATCGGGAGATCATTGTCGTTCAACAAGTGAAAATGGTGATGAGTTATCCTGTAAAATAGTTAGGTTACAGTATGCAGTTTGATCTTTAAGAAGCCCCCTCTATTTCTGAGTACACTAAGCTTTGGCATGAGTGCAGATGTTGTTGGTTGACCATCGCCTTTTTTTCCTTTTGATTTTATCACCATTCTCACATTATCTCTTTCAGTTCATGTTAAGACTGACAACAATCTCTGAATTCTAGAAGCTCTGGCTTTTAACGTGGAGTATGTGAGCTGGCTGGAGGAGCATAACAAGCAGATAAATGAACTGAGGGCTGCAGTCCATACTCATGCCGGTGACGATGATCTTCAGAGCATTGTTAGTAGCGTCATGGTGCATCATGAAGAAATTTTCAGGATCAAGGGTATAGCAGCCAAGGCAGATGCCCTCCATTTTTTATCAGCAACGTGGAGGACCCCTCTTGAGAGGTGTTTTCTATGGTTAGGTGGATTCCGACCATCAGATCTTCTTAAGGTTTCCCATTCCTCTCACATTTGGTGAAGCAGAAACTAGGTGTTCATCTTTCTTACACTGATGTTTTTGCTGCAGTTGATAGCGAATCAACTAGAACCACTTACTGAACAGCAGGTCGCCAGCATAGGCAACCAGCAGCAATCCTCCCAAGAAGCAGAAGAAACTCTTTCTCAACGGATGAAAGCGATACAACATTCGCTTGCGGAAACCGTTGTGTCCCAGCTTGGCCGTGCAGGTTCTTCTTCTTCTCCCGTAAATGCTGCAGATCACACGGCTGCGGCATTGGGAAAGATCGGCGACATGGAAAGCTTGCTGCGGCAGGTGGTGTTTTCAGCAATTCATGGAGCTGCTTGCCTACTCAATTCCCATGAACATGACATGTAGCTGTGTGTTTTATCATTCCATTTGCTGATTTGCAGGCTGATGATTTGCGGTTACAGAGTCTTCAGAAAATGCAGCGAGTGCTGACCACCAGGCAATCTGCAAGGGCGCTGCTTTTAGTCAGTAACCATTTCTCCCGGCTTCGCGCTCTGAGTTCTCTCTGGATTGCACGTCCACGGCAATGAGTTGAAATCGATTTGATTGTCACTGATCCGTAGTGCATTCTTTATAGCTTTGTGTTTGCTCATAGGAAATGAGGTAAATGTTCTTGTGATTCCTCCATAGCTGGTTGTGTTGATGTATACCAAGAGGAATTTAGAAGGGAAAAATCGATCTTGTTCATGTTTCTGTCCTATGATAAAGATTCAAAACCATTCAACTTTGGGACAAAATGCAGGTGCACAAGTATGAATTTTCCCATTTGAAGTTGGCCCAAATATTAGCGCAAGGAGAGGACGATGGACTTCAGCGTCTTACACTCACCTCTAATGGAGTACGCGCCCTTCCCTCCTTGGATTTGGCACCGGCGTCTCCGCCGCACCGCGCCGCGACGCAGATCTGCAACGTCGCCGGCGCAGCAACATCTCAGCCCCAGCCACTCGGTGCCGGGTAGTCCCTTGCCCCTCTCCGCGTGCTCCGCTCCGGTACCGGCACACCCCGCTGAACCGGCAGGAATCGCTTCGAGGCGAGATCCCGTGCTTATGGCGCATGCCGTCCCAGCCCTTCCCGGCGACGGCGAGCTCGGCCTCGTCGTCGTCGAGGCACGCGGCAGGCCGGCGGGTCAAGAGCAACCGACAGGGTTCCTCCGCACCGTCCGATTAAAATTCTGTGATGAGGATAAAAGGTGAAAATAGCATTGGATGATCGAATCAAGTCTGGCCCACTACACGGACAACTAGCCCGACCCATGAAAGAAACGATAAGTATAATTTCAGATGGGCTTAGTTTATTGGGCCGTAAAATCAAGGCCTAACCACATGCTACGATGAAATAGGGATGCCCGTACGTACAGAGAGTGGACTTTAGTACCGTATCGGTCGCCTAGATTTGCGGAGGCAGTTTAAAAGTTGGGCTTTAAGCCCATCACATTGCCTCTGCGGAGTCACCTGTTGTTGGTACAAAGTGTGAGCTGTCCTTGTAATGTATATATGCACACAGAATGTACATAAAAAAGTGTATGTAAATAATACCTGACGGTGTTAAAAAACACAAAATTTTAATTTCTAGCACTCCACTATCATAAACTGTATTTCATCTGTAGAAAAGCATATATAAAAATAAGCGTATACAGATTACAGAACCGAACTTGTATCAAACTTACAAACGTCGAGCTCAAATGAAGTCCTTTTCTTTTTGTTTTTGCAAAGAACACTCCCTTTGCTGACAAAAAACAAGAACAACAACAAGAAGAAATAATACATAAATAACAGAGATGACCAAAATAGGATTATTCGGCATTCTTCACTGCTGCTAAAGAAGTCAAACTCTCACGAATAGTTGGTGTGAAACAAGTTAAGCAAACACTAATAAAAGAAATGGTTAGACTAAGGGTGAAACGCGACGCACATCAAGACGAAACAATAAAGAAATCCACACTGTCACCAATCATATATTGCTTTTTTTAAGGACTTTTTGACACACGCGCGGGGCAGGTCGGCAGCTCTGCTAACTATTACTCTGCCTTTTGCTATGTTAATATTAAATCTGTGAGGCAAGTAAACTGTTTGTTCACATCGGCTCATTCCCGAATTAAATTAAGTAGTAATAAGAAAAACCATCTGAAAGCTGATGTAGATAAAGACAGCGGGAAAAATCTAACCATTAAGCTTACTCAGCCGATGCTTCTCTATATTGATCTAAGGCCCTACATATCTTACTTTGCCCTAGGGATTTAGAGAAATCTTATATTTTATATCGATGTGGTAGCATAACTCTACCGAACCACTTAGTATATGGGTACCGATACATAAATATCTAGTCCTTTGATTTTATACCAAATTACTCACTTACCACCTCTGTAACTCTTGCTGACCAATCTTACTTTCTTGGGATTTTTCTTTGATATTGTGGTGGCAGAGTTGGTACTCGATTCTATTTGGAATATTCTCCATGATAATTGTTTGAATATGGAAAACCACCTGGATAGTCTTGCCAATACCCCCAATAATAGGTATTTCGATGATACTCTGGAAGTACATCATCCTGTTGCCCTCTAAATCGATTATGTATTGGTGGAAACATATTCGCCGACAAAATCCCATAAGTTACCTAAGGTATTTCTGTTTTTATCAGCAAATACACAGGATCTTGATCAGCTCTTCACCTGATGATTCATCCATTTTCTTCTTGATCAGATTCTCTATATGTTCACCAACACTCCCGATTGATTGATGAGAACATGGTGAACTACTTTGTTGATCATTTCTTGCGACGGCTTCGAATGACTCACAGATGGTGATTGGCTCGATTTTCTCATCAAAATAAGTTTTGAAAATTGTGATTTTTGAATTGGTTCTTGTCTAGCCATACCAAAGGATTTTAAATAGCGCTTCTAAAAATTGGCCATACTCTGCTCTATTTGTTGTCTCTGCTCTTCATTTAGATCTTTCAATGTGACCGAAAAAATGATATCTTCATTGGCTTCTTCATCGAACGAGTGTGCCTTGACATCAACCTCTTCTTAAGACATTGATTAAAAATGTGTCCCTCTAGTCGATGAGTGAAACTTTTAGTCAATGAATGGTCCAATTGATCAACGAACGAAGTCTTCTGTCTCACTAGACATACCAAAAAAAATGTTGATGCACGTGCGGGGCAGATCAAACAGGGCAAAAGTGCGTGCCAAGAGGGAGCATGAGCGTAAACCGATGGAGATCTGATATAATGGCACGCGAATACGCTAAGATCTAGGAGGTTTGCTTAGCTTCAGTGCAGATCATTTGGCTTGTTAGAGTGCACTCCTGATGGTCCTACCAGACATGACAAAAAATATGTTGACATGTGCACGAGCAGATCGGACCGGGCGGAGGTACGAGCTGAGAGGGAGTGCGAGCGTGAGCTGATGGAGGTTTGATGCGATGACTCATGAACATGACAAGGCCAATTTGTTTGTTGGTCCCTTCGTCGGGGTTGCTAGAGTTGTAGGCGTGACAGTCAATTTGACCTTACAATTAACAAGGAGATAAATAGACAAGTTAGTCAGCCAATAGGCCAATGCGAATTTCTACTATTGGCTAGTTGTCGATAGAGTTAAGATAGTCTTTGGCTATGTCTGACACACTTCTACTATCAGTTGGTTGCTGATAGAGGTTGAAGCACTCATCCATTGACTGAAAAAATCGATAAAGGCGTAGATAGATAACGACGAAGGAAATAAAAAAACACATCGGCTATAGAGCTCATGGTGCTCAAAAAAAGTAGTCGATAGGC
The DNA here is from genome assembly GCA_030770085.1 of Oryza coarctata. Taxonomy (NCBI): domain Eukaryota; kingdom Viridiplantae; phylum Streptophyta; class Magnoliopsida; order Poales; family Poaceae; genus Oryza; species Oryza coarctata. Next base: position 18,371,176 of record CM061471.1, read on the forward strand.
ACTATGTAGATTCCTATTATCAGTTTGTTGCTAATAGAGACTATAACACTCTCTCATTGGCTATAAAACCAATAAAAACATAAACATATAATGAGAAAAATAAGACAATGAACCCATCGGCTGTAGAGCCAATGACACTCTAAAATACAATGGTCGGTGAACCATATATGTAATCTTCCTATTGGCTGGATGCCGATAGAGGCTGTAATGCTCATTTATTGGCTGAAAAGCCGATGAAGACATATGTGGATTCAAGGAATAAGATAAAGTATTCTCGATGGTGCTCTGAATAGAATGTGCGATGGTGCTCTGAAAAAGATAAATGACATATCGGTTGCAAAGCCGATGGTGTTCCGAATAGAATATACAATAAATAGTAAAGAACGAGACCCGATCTTTCGAAAATACGAGAGGTTATATTAGACACGCGAACGGAAGAAAAGGGTGAATCCATCGGCTGTCTAAGCCAATGAGATGAATTCTTTGAAGATATATGTATATCAACTGAGAAGCCGATACACTAGTCATAAGACTTAATGTGTGGATAACTCATCGGCTGGCCACTCTGATGAAATGTTCATGTAAAGACCTATCAACCTATAGCTCAATCTACTATCAGCGGTCTAGTAGGTCGGATCTAACCGATACAACACGGGACCGATGACAGTAAAGTGAGCTCGATAAACCAATAGGACCACACGAACGTGATGTGATGGACCTGATCGGACTAAGATATCGGATCTAACCGATATAACCTTATGCAGAACGGATACATTAAGATAGTGGTGAGACTTACCCTTTTACTAGAGATCGAACTTAACCAATACAGTCTCGCGTCGAGAGTTAAAACCCGCCGATAAAAGTGTAATGAATTAGGATGGCGATGCGTCGAAATTGTATTTGATATGTGTTAGATCATTTACAATATTTTAGGAGCTCTATATTTATACCATAGAGTTATAAAAGTCCAACGAGATTTCTAACAATCTCCGAACATTATTTTCTAAATATAAAAGAAAAGTATCTCTAAAAAATTAACAAAACTAATCAAACTTGTTTATTTTATGATATATATTCTATAAAGATAAAATATTTTACTGTAGTTTTCACGGCTGCTTCTTAGCTCGGTCCTATCTAAATAACCTTTTATCTTTAACTGAATCAAATTCAACTTTAAACCATCTAATCGGCTTTCTTACTATATCAATCAGCTAACTCTTCAATTCTACCTATGACGCTTATCAAATTTTAGTATAAATAGGACTCTCACCTTCATTGAATATATATGCCTTCATTGAATATATATGCTAACCCGACTTGTGCGGGCCTGGCAAAATTTAATTAAAGATATCTGGTGGAAAGAGATCTTCTGAACGGTTCTTTTCAAAATTTTCAGTTCGATACCGGGCAGCCATGGTTGACTAAACACAAGAGAAATGATGTGAGACATGCTTGCATATGATTGTTGCTAAGATTGTAGCTAAGCAGCAGGCCTACTGCGGGTGTGCCTCTTTTCGAACAGCAACGTTGCTTTGGCTGGTCTTTCCAGGAAATTGCCAAGCTTGCTTTCACTTGAGTTCATGTGAGGAAGAATATTACACAACGCTGAGGAATCGACAGCTTGTCTCCTTTGGTAATTTAGCTGCATAAGACATTGGAGTAAGATCAGCTGGTTGGTCAACACGTGAGTGAAGTACCAGATAACTCTAGAACTGTAAGTTGCAAAAACAGACGCCTTAAGAGTATTTCATATTTCTCTTTTACATCAGATGAATGCCGTTTTCGCCACCAGGACGTCTCATATGGGCCAAACCCTATCCTGTGCCAAAAAGAAATGATGTTTAAACCCCACAGACTAAAATAAATTTAACCTCACTTTTTATATGGAATAAAGTATACTTCAGATGTCGTGATATTGAGCATAGGATTTATAGAAGTCACCGATCAGATCGTCGGTTGTCCAGGAGAGATGTTAAAACAGGTCCCTGCAACACAGTTTTTCTTCCCCTGAAAAATGTACTAGCAGCAACGACTTTGAGGTCAATGCTGGAGACTTAACTAAGTACCCCCAAGGCCCGAAGCCTCCTCACCTTCCGTTCCAATTAGCATATCTAACCAAAGAACATGCCGATCGGAGAAGCTGTTCTGTCTGCCTTCATGCAAGCACTTTTTGATGAAGTGATTACCGCTGCTATAGGTGAGCTTAAATTCCCTCAAGACATAGCTGAGGAGCTGCAGAAATTATCCAGCAGTCTGTCGACGATTCAAGCTCATGTTGAAGATTCTGAAGCACGGCAACTGAAGGATAAGGCGGCACGAAGCTGGCTTGCCAAGCTTAAGGATGTTGCATATGGGATGGATTACTTGCTCGATGAATATGCAGCTGAGGCGCTCCAATCCGAACTAGAAGGCACAACCAACAATCGCCATCTGAACAAGGTTAGGAGCAGTTTCTTCTGCCTTTGGTTGAACAATTGTTTTTCCAGGCACAAGATTGTGCAACAAATAAGGAAGATCAAGGAGAAGATCAACAGGCTTGTGAAAGAAAAACAGCTTATTGGCCCCGATATGAGCAATATCATGGACAGAGAAGAGATAAAAGAGAGGCCAAAGACCAGTTCACTAATTGATGGCTCAAGTGTGTTTGGGAGAGAAGAAGATAAAGAGATCGTTGTGAAGATGCTCCTGACCCCGAACAACTCCAACCATGCCAACGTTTCTGTTCTTCCCATAGTGGGTATGGGGGGACTAGGGAAGACAACTCTAACACAGCTTGTCTACAATGATCCAAGAGTGAAGGAGTATTTCCAGTTACGGGTGTGGCTGTGTGTTTCTAAAAATTTTGAAGAAATGAAGCTTAACAAGGAAACCATTGAATCAGTTGCCAGTGGGTTCTCGTCGGTCACGACCAACATGTACTTGCTTCAAGAAGATCTCTCAAAAAAGCTGGAAGGTAAAAGGTTTCTTCTAGTACTTGATGACGTATGGAATGAGGACTCTGAAAACTGGTATAGATATCGTTGTGCTCTTGTTAGTGGAAGAAATGGAAGCAGAATTGTAGTAACTACGCGGAACAAAAATGTTGGGAAACTAATGGGTGGAATCACTCGTTACTTTCTAAAGCAGTTATCTGAAAATGATTGCTGGAACTTGTTCAGAAGCTATGCATTTGCTGATGGTGACTCCAGTTCGCACCCACATTTAGAAATTATAGACAAGGAAATTGTGAAGAAGTTGAAGAGCCTGCCACTTGCTGCAAAAGCAATAGGTAGTTTGTTATGTACCAAGGATACTGAGGATGATTGGAAGAATGTATTAAGGAGTGAAATATAGGGACTACCATCAGATAAGAACAATATATTACCAGCACTGAGGCTGAGTTACAATCATTTGCCTGCCATATTGAAGTGATGTTTTGCGTTTTGCTCAGTCTTCCATAAAGATTATGTGTTTGAAAAAGAAAGCTTGGTGCAAATATGCATGGCCCTTGGGTTCATTCAGTCTCCAGGGAGGAGAACGATGGAGGAACTTGGGAGTAACTATTTTGATGAATTATTAAGCAGATCCTTCTTCCAACATCACAAAGGAGGATATGTGATGCGTGACGCCATGCATGACCTTAAACAATCGGTATCAATTGATGAATGCTTAAGATTGGATGACCCTCCAAACAGCACCAGCCCATCAAGAAGTGCCAGGTACCTGTCATTCTCTTGTCACAATAGAAGCTGGACTTCATTTGAAGCTTTTCTTGGATTTAAGAGAGCATGCACACTCCTACTATTAAATGGATATAAATCAAGGACAAGCTATATTCCCAGTGATCTGTTCCTCAAGTTAAGGTACCTCCATGTGCTTGATTTGAACCGACGAGACATTACTGAGTTGCCAGACTCCATCGGGAACCTAAAAATGCTTCGATATTTGAATCTTTCAGGCACTGGTATAACTATGTTGCCTTCATCGATTGGTAGGCTCTTCAGTTTGCAAACACTTAAGTTGAAAAACTGCTATGTATTAGAGTACCTCCCAGAAAGCATAACCAATCTTGTAAATCTTCGATGGCTAGAAGCACGAATAAAGTTGATCACTGGCATTGCAAGAATAGGGAACTTGACTTCCCTCCAACAGTTGGAAGCATTTGTTGTTTGTAAGGACAAAGGATACAAGATCAGTGAATTGAAAACAATGATGAGTATCAGACGTCGTATATGTAATAAGAATCTTGAGGCTGTAGATAGTGCAGAAGAGGCAGGTGAAGCTTTACTAAGCAAGAAGACCCGCGTCAGCATTCTAGACCTGGTATGGTCCGACAGGAGGCACTTAACTTCAGAAGAAGCAAATCAAGAGAAAGAGATACTTGAACAGCTCCAACCACATTGTGAACTTAGGGAGCTGACCACCAAGATATTTGCAGGATTCTACTTTCCAAAGTGGTTAAGCAGACTTTCTCACTTGCAAACTATTCACTTGTCTGACTGTACAAATTGTTTGATTCTATCAGCACTAGGGGAGTTGCCTCTGCTCAAGTTTTTAGACATTGGGGGTTTTCCTGCCATTATTCAAATCAACCAAGAGTTTTCAGGCAGTGATGAGGTTAAGGGGTTTCCATCACTGAAAGAACTTGTACTTGACGACATGGCTAGTCTCAAAAGATGGGTATCTGTTCAAGATGGCAAGCTGCCACCATCCCTCACAGAACTTGAAGTCATTGACTGCCCACAAGTAACAGAATTCCTGCCCTTATCACCAACACTAGTAAAGCTCAGAATTTCTGAAACAGGGTTCACTATTCTTCCGGAAGTCCATGTACCAAGCTGTCAATTTTCATCATCATTAGCATGCCTACAGATTCATCAGTGCCCAAATCTCATATCCTTACAAGACGGACTGCTTAGCCAGAAATTATTCTCTCTCCAGCAATTAACCCATTACTAAGTGTGCAGAGCTAACTTATCTGCCAGTCGAAGGATTCAGATCTCTGACTGCTCTTAAGAGTCTCCACATTTATGATTGTCAGATGCTGAGACCATCTGGGCAACATAGCTTGCTACTGCCTATGCTTGAAGACCTACGCATAACCTCATGCCCCAATCTAATCAACCCTCTTCTTCAAGAGTTTAATGAACTCCCCTCGTTAATGCATGTTGCCATCACTAATTGTGCCAACTTTCATTCTTTTCCAGTAAAGCTCCCACCCACTCTGCAAATACTGGAGATCTTCCACTGAAGTGATCTGAGTTACTTACCAGTTGACCTAAAAGAAGCTTCATGTCTAACTGTTATGACCATCTTGAAATGTCCCCTTATACCATGCTTGCCAGAACATGGTCTTCCAGAATCACTGAAAGAATTATACATCAGAGAATGCCCTTTAATAACACAGAGGTGCCAAGAAAAAAGTGGAGAGGATTGGCCTAAAATTGCTCATGTACCAATAATAGAGATAGATGATGATGGCTTCATACCCAACTGGAGTATAAGAAGAAGATTGTCCTGAATGGATCATAATGATATAGCAGAAATGGTATGAACTGAATGTTTTTTTCTGCTTTTTTTGTCTAAGCATGTGTTAACTGGGTATTCAACGTATCAATGTTAAACTCATTGATATAATATTCAACTCAACTCTTTCAATTCTAACTTCTAAGTTAGAGTAGGTTAGAGTTAAAACCTAACAAGAATTTCTAAATTACAACTCAGTCACGTTAATAATTAATTTTTAAATATTTCTATTTAAATACAGATCTTTAACTATATTCTACTCTTTTCTCTCTTCATATTAGTTTTAGTTTTCCTTTACATCTCTTCATATTATTATGTTAACTAATGTTGGATAAGTTTTTTTTTAATTAATGTTATCTCTCGTGATTACTTATATTCTTGTTTTAGACTCGATCCATTCTTATATGACCATAAATTAACGTAGCATATATATTTCTGCAATACTTAACTGTTGAATATGATGATTTTTTTATAGATCAGCATTCTGCTTTATATAGTATAGTAGGTCTAATCGTCGTTCTATAAAACTTATCTTTTAGCTTCTATAATATTATCTTATCACAGAAGATGTCAGATACTTAACGTCACTTTAACCAACCTGCTTTGATTCTATATCTAACGTCCACATCAATATCTCTATATATCTATAGCATCGATCTCAGATATCGAAAAGTGTTTTTCTTAGTCACTACTTGGCCTCCTAAACTCATATCTCTCTCCTCGTATACGATGGTGCCAAAATCACAACTCAAGTATTTAGTCTTAATTCCACTTACTCTAAAACCTTTGTACTCAAGAGTCTGCCATCACAACTCTAGTTTCCTATTTACTCATGCACGGCTCTCATCAATTAACTCTACATCATCTACAAAGAACATACATCAAGAGATATTATCTTATATATTTCTTGTAATCTCATATATTACCAATGTAAAGGGATAAGGGTTCAAGCCTGATCTTTGATATAATCTTATTTTAATCGAGAAGTAACATATATTATCATCATTTATTCGAATATAAGTCATAACATTGTTGTATATATCCTTGATGAGAGAGACATATTTTATTAGGACTTTATGTTTGTCCAAAATTTATCACATAACATTTCTTGGTATCTTATCATAGTTTTTTTCCAAGTTAATAAAATCATATGTAGGTCCTTCTTCTGCTCTCTAAATCACTTCATAACTTATTATATTAAGAAAATTGCTTGCTTCTATGATTGATCCTTTGGGCATGAAACCAAAATAGTTCATAAAGATCTGTGTCATTTCTTTCAAATGGTGTTCGATAACTCTTTCCCATTTCTTTATAGTGTGACTCATCAACTTAATTCCCTAGTAACTAAGTACAACTTTCAATATCTCCCTTATTCTTATACATTGGTATCGATATGTTTTTCTGCCACTTCTCAGGCATCGTGTTTGATTGAAAAATATTATTGAACAACTTGGTTAACTATACTATAGCTATATCTCAAGACATTTTCACACCTTGATTAGAATACTATCAGGGCCTATTGACTTACCCTCTTTCATTCTTTTCAAAGTTTCTCTAAGCTTAGATTCTTGAATTCTCTGCATAAAACTCCTATTAATGTCATCTAAAAAGTCATCTAACTGAATGGTGGTGTCCTCTTTATCACCATTAAACAAAGTATCAAAATACTCTTGTCATCTATGTCTATTCTTATCCTTTTTCACTAAAAGCTACTCTCTCTCATCTTTAATACACTTAACTTGATTGAAGTCACTCGTTTTCCTATCACAAGTTCTAGCTATTCTATAGATGTCCTTCTCTCCTTTCGTACTCAGACGTTGGTACAGATTCTCGAAAACCCGCCCCTTTACCTCACTCACAGCTCATTTTGCGGTCTTCTTTGCCACCTTATACTTCTCAATGTTGTCCTCACTTTTATCATGTTACAAGTGTTTATAATATTCTTTTTTCTTCTTAATAGCTCTTTGCACATCTTCATTCTACTACCAAAAGTCTTTAGTTTCGCATCTACTCTCTTTGATCACTTCAAACACCTCTAAAACAATCTTCCGTATACATATTGATATCTTCTCCCGTATTTTATTTTCATCGTCTTCTTTTTTCCAAGATCTCTCTTCGATAACTATTTTCTTGAAGACATCCGATATCTCTCATTTTAACTTTCACCACTTGATTCTTGCAATTTTGACTTGTTTATCCCTACGAGCATATACTAAAAAGCAAAAGTCACCCACCATCATCTTATGTTGAGAAACCACACATTCTCTAGATATCAGCTTAGAATCCACACAAGCTCATTTATCTTTTCTTCTCATAAGGATAAATTCAATTTGGCTAGAGTATTGACCGCTACTAAAAGTCACTAAATAAAATTGTTTTTTCTTAAAAAAAGTGTTGGCTATGATCAGATCAAAAGTTATAGCAAAGTTTAAGATTTTCTCTCCCTCCTAATTCCTATCACCATACCCAAAACATCTATAATCCACCTTGAAACTTGTATCTGTTAGTCTACGTAACCATTAAGATCTCCTAATATAAAAAGTTTCTCATTACTGATACAATGCTAACCAAACTATTTAAGTCTTTCTAAAAGTATTTCTTAGCACTATCATCTTGGTATACTTGAGTGACATACGCACTAATTATATTTAAAACTAACTCACTAATAATAAGTTTAACTAAGATGATCATATCATTTTTATCTTCTCATCTTCACTATACCATTTTTAAAACTTTTATTAATCAGAATTATTACTCTATTTCTATTTAAAGTTATCCTTGTTTACTAGAGCTTGAAGCCGATATCGTCTACCTCCTTCACCTTCTAACATTTCTTTTGAACACACATGATATTTATATATCTTTTAACTGTTGTCTCAACTAGCTCTCTACCTTAGATTCTAGCTGGCTCGGTGACAAGTTCCAACACTGTAATGCATGGAGAAATGCAATAAATCTGGGAGAAAAATTTGTATTCAGAACAAGCAAACCAAAATTTAAAGCATAACCATAAGCAGGGCACAATCGTCAGTTGATCGAGGTCACCGGGGCTCGAGGTCAGAAACAGAAGCGCCGTTGATCGACGGCTCCCAAACAGCCGCGGGAACCTCGTGATCCGTTCTCCTCCCCGACGCATCTGCCGCCGCCGCCGGCGGGTCGCCGCCGATCCCGCGGCTCGCGAAAACGAACGCCGGTGCCGAGGGCGCCCGCAGCGTGACCGGGCGGCTGTTGAGCATGACTACGACCGCCGCCACGCCGGGCCGGTGCTGCGGGTCCTCCTGCACGCACAGAAGCCCCACGTGGATGCACCGGAGAAGCTCCAGCGGCCGGCGACCGTCGGCGGGGCAGCGGTCGAGCATTTCCCCTGCACCGCCAAGGCTCCAGTGTCTCCAGATCTGCACGCCGGCGAGCAGAATCAAGCGCTGTATCCACCAGGCAAAGCTCTACACTTGCAAAGCGTGCGTGATTTCTAGTTGGATTTGTGCAGGGATAACGAATGTGAGCAGATCCTCGGAGTCATGGATGCAGGTGTTGCGCCGCCCGGTGACGATCTCCAGGAGGAGAACGCCGTAGTTGAAGACGTCCGATTTGGCCGAGAAGATTCCGTGCAGGGCGTATTCCGTCGCCATGTATCCGCTGCATTAACCGGAAGGTGTTAAATTTTTCAAAAGATAGTGATGTAAACACTCGACTGAAAAAATATATATGAAGGGATTAAAAAAGCTAAAATTTTTTAGCAATCTGGATACTAAAACAACATAGGTTCAGTATTTCAGTTAGTAATATTTTGTAGGATGCTCAGACAATATCTTCATTGTTTGCATGCATTTCCAAATATCCATCATACTTTTTTCTAGAGATGAAGAGACTGAAGTCCGAAGCATTAGTTATATCAAAAACTTAGGTTCCAGCAATCCTGCTCGTGTTTGCTACGGTGGTCTCCATGTTAAATAACTTTGCAAGGCCAAAGTCTGATATCTTGGGGTTCATGTCTGCATCCAGCAAGATGTTGCTTGCTTTTAGATCGCAGTGGATAATCTTGAGTCTTGAATCTTCATAAAGATAAAGAAGCCCTCGTCCGATCCCTTCAATGATCTTGAATCTTTGCTCCCAGTTAAGGTCTTGCTGCCTTGCAGGGTCTGCATTATATTCTCCATGTAAATTCTGACAATTAGCTTACCCAACAAGGATATTCAAATGAAATTGAGTTAGAGAGGAACTCGTAAACAAGGATCTTCTCGTGTTCTTCGATGCAGCATCCTAACAAGCGGACCAGATTCTTGTGCTAAAGCTTTGCAACCAAGACTATCTCATTCATCTCCAATTGTCCTTGATGAGAAATTGCTGACAATCTCTTCACTGCAATCTCCTGACCATTTTGCATTGTACCCTGAACTCAACAACATCAGAATCAGTTCTTTGTAACTGGAAGTCTGAATCTGTGAGCTACTTTTACAGGCTAGTTAAAAATGAACTTGTCAAGTTCCAGGCTTAACTTACTTTATAGACTGGCCCAAATCCACCTTCTCCGAGCTTATTTTCCTCTGAGAAGTTGTCAGTGGCAGTTCTTAGAGTACTCAAATAATACAAGAGAGATTCCAAGCTTCTCATTTCGTCTTCATCTCCAAGATCTATTCACAAGAAAACACTGACGAGTTAAACCCAGAAATTTTACCACATCTTCTTCAGATAAACTATTATAATTGATTCAAGCTTTTTAAGTTCTTGCTGACGCTAGCAATCAGAATATGCTTGTGTGGTTTTCTGCTCCTCTTGCACGGATAAAGAACAATTAACAGCAGCATTACTACCAGTAACAAACTGGGATAATGACAGCCGTACCGACTGTGATTGTTTCCTGCATCAACACGTTTTACCACGGTCAGAAATTCAGAACTCAAGCTGTTTTAATACCTTCGGTCATTGTTCCAACTTTGAATCTTAAATTGTGCTAGTGACTAATGAGCTGTCACCTGGAATATGCCCGTCCTTTTTTAATCAAGAAGCATATTTTTCCTCGGTTTTTGGTAGCATATTTTTCAAACTATTGAACGGTGCGTTTCATACGAAAAATTTTATATAAAAGTTAATTTAAAAATCAAATAAATCTATTTTTTAAGTTTTAATTATTAAAACTCAATTAATCCATATGACAATAGCTTATCGTGTTTTATATACTTAATCTTCATGCTTTTCACTATCTCAAACGGGCCTTAATCCTTAGGTATAAAACACCTCTCAACTCTTACCCTCAGTTAAAATTACCCTCAGTTAAAATCAAGATGAATTCTACCTAAGTCGTTCTGACATGACATTAGTTAAAAACTAAACTAAAATCATAAGTTTTTTAGAGGAATAAAATCATAAGTTGGATCCATTCGTCATCCCCACTCTTTCTCCATAGGGAGTTGGGGAAGATCCAAGACTGGACTGTAACACACAATCAGATCACGGTAGGAGAAGCATGGTGCCTACAGGAAACTATTTTAATTCATTGAGCGGATAGCTCTTTTTTTCATGTCATTTAAATAGTTATAAATATTTTTATAAGATATATTAATATGTGATATATCACTATATAAATTTAACTTTTACAAATTTTCAAAAAATAAATAGAGTTAGAGTTAATTTTTTTACCTCAGGGTGGTGCACAGCTGCACCTGACCTGACACCCTCATACCCACACAAGCTGTTGGCTGCTACCCCCCTACTTGCAAAATATATACCGCATTATAAGAATTTTTAAAACACTATTTCCAATGCACTGAATTCGAAGCATTTTCAACCGATTAGATATTTAGGAAGGAATACAAGTAATTCAAAATTTAAAAATTGATGAATGAGGTGATTGGAAAGGATTCTTTTTCCCCTCAACCTTAATACTCTCTCCTCCCTCCATTCTAAAATAACTTCAACTTGAGCCTTAAGTGTTTAAAACAAGGTAGAGAAAAAAAAGTAAATATCACTCATTAAAAAATATTGATGTATAGGTAGGTAGAAGATATCAAAGTAACAAAACTCACCGATTTGCTAGCCAAGAGTAGGTAAGGAGATAAAATAGAGCTTATTTTGAAATAAAGGATGGAGGCTATAAAGTTATTTTTTTTAAAAAAAGTATTTAGTACACAACAACAAAGAAATACTAATATTTCGTAACAGATGGAGTGCAGAGACCGATTCATCATCTCTGTTCTGTCCACTTTACATGGTTGATAAGATGGAAAGAGGCATGGACACCACACAACTCACGAGGTAACACTTTGTAAGAGTGAATACCATAACGGATGTAAACAGACTTTACAAATTATAACATTAGATTTGTGTTTAGGTAGAGAAGGGAGAAGAGAGAAAAAAATGGGCTGCAGATTTATAGCTAGCTGCTGCATGGATTTCAAGTGTTATGAAAATAAATGTATAACAGAGAAAAACTCTTACAGAAAAAAAACCACAGGCACCAACCAGCAATGATTACTATTGAGTAGTTATTACAAATGCAAGGAGATAACAATAGGACGTTATTACTTCCTGTGCAGTTTACAAGAGTATATATAGAAGATAAAGATAAGACTCATAATAATAAAGAAAGAATTGAAATCCTACTAGAAAATTAATCCAAATATATTACTACCTAAAATTTAAATTATGTATTTAACAATTTTTACCTTAAGACGAATTTACTTTTGTAACATAAAAATTATCAATCACCAAGAATACCTCACATAGATAAAATCACCACATGGCAAATAGGCTCTAGGACTATACTATAATACTAACTAAGCTTGAGCAAAAAAATTAAACTTATTAACGAAAATAGTATTTATTATTGTATTAGCTGGGTTATCATGAGTCATATTTTGATATCATATTTAGCAATGACACATCGAATAAAGTGATTTCTCATATCAATGTGTTTCATTCTCTCATGGAACATTTAATCCTTTATCAGACATATTGAACTTTGACTATCACAAAATATATTAACTCAAGACATATTTACACAAAGCACGGTGTACAAACCTCTAGGCCAAATAGTTTCTTTACAAGCTTTAGAAATAGCTTCAGTAGTAGATAAGGCAATAGTTGCTTATAAACTTACCTTTCAGCTAACAGCACAACCTCTAATAGTAAATATATATTCTATGAGTGATCTTCTCCTATCCAAATCTTTAGCAAAATCTAAATACATATAACCAATAAGTTCATCTTTAGAACTCCCAAACTACAAACAAGAATAAAAAGAACCATGTAGATACCTGAAAATCTATTGAACTGCTTTCTAATGCTCTTTATTGGGATTAGCTATGTATCTCCTAACAACACTCCATGTATATAACAAGTTAGGACGAGAACATACTTAAAACTTTAGATATGTACTTAAGATCATAATCTAACCATGAAGATAGTCTAAAATGTGAAACTAAACAAGTACTTACTTATTTTGTATCATACATATTAAAGTGAGGAATAATCTTTTTAATATAACATTTCTAACTAAGATATAACTCACTAAACTATCTTTTTCTAAGTAATTTTCATACTAAGAATTTTTTCGTTGTACCAAAATTCTTTATCTCAAACTCACAATTCAATTGTGACTTCAATTTTTCTTATCTCTGATTTGTCTTTTATAGCAATCAATATATCATCAACATAAAAAAGCAAATATATAGCTAAACCATCAACAACTTTAAAATAAACAAATATATTAAATTTTGATATTCTAAAATTCTAAGAAATCATAATGGAGTCAAATCTCTTATATGATTATCTAGGTGACTACTTTAACCCATAAAGAGATTTCTTCAAACTATTGACTAGGTTTTCTTTTCCAGAAATAACAAAATCTTTAAGTTGCTCCATACAGTTGTCCTCTTCTAACTCCCCATGTAAGAATGTAATTTTAGCATCTAATTGTTTTAGTTCATAATCATACATTACAACGATATTGAGTAAAGTGCGAATTAAACTATGCTTCATAATAGAGAAAATGACATCATTGAAATCAATACATAACATTTGGCTATAACATTTACCAACTAACCTTGCTTTGTATCTTGCCTTATCAGTTAGAGATATGCCATTCTTTCGTTTGAAGATATACTTGTAATGGATGGGTTTCTTCTTCTTTAGCAATTTCACCGATTCTCAAGTATTATTCTTTTCAAGTGACTTCATCTCATCATGCAAAGCACTTATCTATCTATTGCAATCATAAAAAGTAATATCCTTAAAATATGTAGAAGGTTCTATATTAACTTCAATATCTTCTACCACACTTCATAAGCAACTATGTTTGCTTCTTCAATCAATCTTTGAGGGCGTCTAATGTTCCTTCTGGCTCTATCTATTACAATAATAGAATGTTTACATGATTGCTCAAGAGTAGAAGAATTTGAATCTTCACTAACAGGTGCATCTTGGTTAATAGCAACATTTTTTTCTGATGCATGCTCTAAACTAATCAAGTGGAGCGTACACACTTGCTTTCTGAGGACATTAGTAGAAGGATTGTCATGTTATATAACTAATTCATGAAAGACCTACTAATCACAACCTTTCTTATTTTAGAACACCATAATTTATAGCCTTTCACACCAAATAGATAATCAAGAAAATTGTACTTAATAGCTCTAGCCTTCAGTTTACTATTATCAACACGACCATAAGCAATACAACCAAATATTTTTAACTCTAAACAATTTACTGGGAAACTAGATCATAGCACAATTAGAGTCTTCTTATCAATAGCATAATTAGGGACCAATTAATAAAGTAATAAGTTGTGGAAGCATCTTTCACCCAAAACTATTTAGACAAACCTGCATTTGACAATATGCAATGGGTATTTTATATAATTATCATGTTTATATGCTCAGCTATGTCGTTTTATTAAGATGTATGAGGAACGGTGTAGTATCTTACAATGCCTTCAAGCTTGCAATATGATTTAAATATATTAGAACAAAACTATATCTCATTATCAGTACAAAGTATTTTCGCCTTCCTTTCAGTCTATTTTTAACCATAGTCTTCCACTTTTTAAGTACATCAAAAGCTTGATATTTGTGCTTCAAGAAATAAGGCTAAACTTTTCTTAAATAATCATCAATAATGATCATTATATAATGAGCACCTCCAAAAGATGTCTTATGAGTGAACCCCATAAATAAGAATACATATAATCAAGAATATCTTCTGTAGTATGTATAGATGTGCTCAACTTTATCATTTTATGCTTGTCAAAAATACAATGCTCATAAAATTTTAGCTTCTCGATGCCTTGTCCATCTAGCAATCCTCTCATTCTCAATTCTGCCAAACTAGTTTCACTCATATACCCAAGGCGCATATACCAAAGATTAGTAGCATCAGAATTAGATAATGAATCTAAAATTGTAGTAACATTATGTAATAGTGTTGTACCTCATAGATGGTATAGATTAGAAATTTTAATATCAGCGTTCATCACAATAAGAGAGTCTTTTGTTACCATTAAAACTCTGTTTGTATCGGAACATGTGTACCCATTGCGATCAAGAGTATATAAAGAGATGATGTTTCTCTTCAAATTTAGAATATACCGCACATCTGATAAAGTTCTGACACAACCATCAAACATTTTGATCTAAATTGTTCCAATTTCTTGCAACCTTACATGACGTATTATCACCCATTAAAATAGTACTACCTTTATAGGCTTATAGGTGGCAAACCAATCCATATTTATACAAATGTTATAGTTGCAAGCATTACTAAGAATCCAATGGTCACTTGTTTGTGCACAACCAACATAAGTAACAAGTAACTCTACATCAGACCTATTATCAATAGCAACAACGACTTTATCTTCCTCTTCTTTCTTACCTTTCGGTCTATAATTTCTAGTTATATTGTCTTTGTTATGTTGCTTCTAGAAGATATTATGTTCATCTCTCTTGTGGTATTTACATAGCATATATATTTATGGACTTTGATCTCCTATGTATCTATCTAAACTTTTGTCTCTTAATTTGTTGTTTGTGTTCTTCTTTTGCATGCCCTGAACAACCAGACCTTCAGCTTGTGAATTTAAACCTTTAGAGGGTGACATCCTTTTCATCTTTTTTTTTCATGTAAAGCATCCTAAATTTCTTATAAAGTTAGAGTATTATGACTATAAAAAATAATATCTCTAAAATTTAAAATTTGTATAGGCAATAAACACAAAAATCCTCTTCATTATAACTTACCTCCATCTCCATAGACTCAACGTCAACAATATTTTCTTGAAACCAGAAAGATGGTCCATAAACTCATCATCATAAAAATAGCTTTTGTTTTGTTTCAAGTGCATCTATGTAAATCTATTTCAACTTTAACCACAATGTTGAAGTTGTTTTCTTCTTAAGCACTTATTATAAAATGTTATTAGATAGATAAAGATGAATATAGGCTAAGGCCATGTAGTCCCTTCTTGTCGTCAGATAGATCATCCGAGTCTAGCTAACGCATCATTCAAATCTTACTTACTGTACAAAAATAGCATATATCTTATCTTGTGTCTCAGTGGAGTGATAAATCATACTTCAATCCCATCATTAGAAATAATCCTGGATCTGCTGGTATGAAACTGGATAATTCTAGCAGGAACGCGAAACTCTGGTGCACTTCCTGTGTGCACGAAGTGAATATGTAATTTCCTGGTACGCAGACTTAGGTGCACTTAGCAATTTCCACCGATAATTTTGCACTCTCGGGACAGTACGAACCCGATGCAACTCAATGGCATGGGCTGATTTTCCTCCTTAGGAACCGTGCACAGCAGTACGTAGATTGGTGTGGACGACGCGATGCACTTTGCTTCGGACGAGGCGAGTTCGCCGCCGATCCGTAGGACTCACGGAACACGGCACAACCACGAGATCGATCCGATCAGACGCCAGCATCGGATTGCGGAGCGGATATCTGATATCACTGTTATGAAAAAGATGTAAAATAAAGATAATTTTTTTAGAAAATTCTTTTAAAAAATACAGTCATCTATCAATAATAACTGTTGTTAAAAACGCATAAAAATATATATAATACATAAAGATAAGACTCAAAAGACTTAAATATCTATTATAAAACTCTTAAAAAATAATTTGAATATATTGTTAGTTAAAATTTAGATAACATGTTTATGTGTTATAAAATATATATAAGATATTAATATTATATTATATATTTATATATAATTATTATATGGGTTTATACTTACGCTATACTAGCTCTACTTTTTCATTCTAAAATATAACGAGCAATTACTTATTATAAAATAGTGTAATATTATATTACGGAGTAGCAGTAATCAACAGTGAAATGCTACAGCTCTGTGCTTTTTCCATCACTGTGTGCTCCTCACTTCTTTGCCGTACGGCAGAGAATAGTAAGGCTGTTCGAGATAGCTTCTCCTTATATTACGTTTTTTAAATAGTTAGATGATATATTTTTTATAAAAAAGTTTTTTATCTTATCTTTTTAAAATATTTTTTAATTTTATAATAATTAATTTTGTATCTTTCTGCAAACAACTCAGCTGAGAAGTTACGTTTCTACTCAGAGAGACGCGTATAGGAGAAAGCCACGCTATAGTACGGAAGTACCAACATGCACGGGAGAGACCTTGACTTACCGGTGCCTGCTTGTCCGGAATGGTTGTCATCCCCGGCGGCGGTTGCGGCGCCGGCGACATGGCCTCTTTGGCAGCCTGGGCGTCGAAGAAAGGATATGCCTCGAACCGGATGGAGCAGCTCCTCGTGATGATCTGTCTACCCTGCTTCCCGTCGCAGCATCTCGGGATGTACGAGACGGCAACGACGAGGCAGCGGCAGCAGTCGCCGCCGGCGAGGTCGCGGGTGCACTGGGCCATCCCGTAGATCTTCACGAAGGGCGGGAGGTCGGCCTCGCCGGCCACGAACATCAGCGGGGACGCGTGCGCCGCCGTGTCGGTGAGGTTGCTCATCTGCGCGCCCAGCACAGACTTGAACTGGTCCGGCTGCGTCGTGTTCTCCGGGTTCCATAGTTGTAGCAGCACCCGGTCGTCGGAGACGGCGATGAAGCTGGCGTTGAAGAGCCGTAGGAGGCAGTAGTCGTAGATGATCACGACGGATTTCTGGCCGAGGCACACCTTGGCCACGTCCCGCGCCGAGCCGTCGAGGCAAGCGCGGCAGTCGGCATGGCCGACGATGTCCCCGCGGCACTGCGCGAGGCTGTGCGCCCTGTCCGGCGCGGCGCCGGTGACGTTCTCGGCGAACCCGGACGAGGACGCCGCTGCGGCGGCGGCGGGGAGGGAGAAGAGGAGGTTGGCCTCGAAGGCACCGCCACGGCTGTAGTTGGCGTTGCTTGGGCAGTCGGTGAGGACGGCGTTGGCCGTGGTGGCGATCAGGAGGAGAGAGGAGCACAGAAGCAGAAGGCGTCGGACTGGGTGGTGGAGAAGGGCGTGGTCGGGCTTGGTTCACGGGAGGCACGGCGGCGGTGGCGGCGCCATTGTTGATACGCCGCGCCACCGCAAGGCGGCAAGGATCGTCTCGCGCGTCGCGTACTCGCGTGTGCCGGTGTGCTCTCTAATTTGGGTGCAGCTCGTCAAATAATAATGTGAACGCTGACTGGACGTTGCATGCTTATAGTACAGGGCTACGAGTAGCACGCCATTAAGCAGCTATGGTGGATCGGTGGTATAGGGCTACCGGCGAAGTCCACGCACGAAAATGTCGTGCAGTTTTGAACGTGCACGCGGAAAATGGTGTTACATACTACGTAGGTTGTGTATGACAGAGAGGGAGAAGGAGACGGAGGAGAGAAACGTAAAGCCAAATGAGTCCTATAATTAATTAAATATTAATTATTTTAAATTTTAAAAATAAATTAATATAATTTTTAAGTATAGAAATTTTTATAAAAAACGTAACAATTTGAAAAGTGTGCATGAAAAAAAAAAGTTTTTTCTCATTTTCTCTCCGGCTCAAAGCAGCCTGCAAATAGTAACAATTAAAAACTATCGCAAACTCTCCGAATAGGATTTTTTCTAACTTGCTCCTAAATCCTAATCTATTTTGCACCGTCCAGTTGATCCAACGTTTCTAACGGATTAGATTAAGTATCACCTCATGCTCCCTCTGTCCCACATAATCCTTCCTTTCAAATAAACTGTCCCACATAATCAACCCTTAGGGTCTGTTTGGATACTGCCCTGAGAGAAATTTACCTGACCTGACGCACCTCTCAGACATGCCTGTGTTGGTGTCCTGACGTCTCCCCCGCCAAGCCTGCCCTGAGTCCTCCCGGCGCGTCGTTAGCCTGACTCAGGCGACCGAAACGGTTGCCTGAGCCCTCCAGGCCGCAGCCACCGAGCATTAATTTAACATTAGCTAAAGTAATTGCATTGGAATTGTGCAGCTCTATTGAAGTGATGCAGCATCGCGGAGGTCTCCAACTCTCCATGATCTGCCTTTCTCATAATTTTCCCTTTTTTTATATCTTTATCTAATGGCATGCTAGTAGATGGGACAAGTTATAAGATAGGGCTAGTATATCTTGAATGTATATTTCAAGAATAAATGGATATTTGTTGAGATAATAACAATTTTCAACGAAGCTATTAGATTAACTTTGAAGTTTAATATTCTTTTACACTCTTCAGGCTGAGGTCACCGACCAAACACTCATTTCCTCAGGCTGCCTGGTTAGGCAAAAATCATTAGAATCTCGGACTAACTTCAGGCATCACTTTTTCTTAGGCATGGTGTTTAGGGCACCAACCAAACAGGCCCTGCATGAGCTCTGTTCTGAAGAAATTGTCATCCGAAGAATTTGTCATCGTTGATTGCGTTAGCGGCAATACTTTTCCAGCAAAGTTACCGGCTACCCTCCAAAAATTGGAGATCTTCTATTGCATTAATCTGCCCACCTTGCCTACTGGTTTAGAAGAAGCCTCTTGTTCAACAACTATATATGACTATCTTAAATTGTGCTCTCATGAAATGTTTGCCAACACGTGCCTTCCACTATCCTTAAATGAAGAATAATAGTGAATTGCACGTTTGCAGACTGGACTAGTCTATTATAATCTTTTTATTTTAAACCAAATAAATTTATCAAGTGTTATACTTTGGTCCACCTTATCCCATCTCCTCTAACTCTTGTAGCGTTGATGCATTCACCTCCTCCAGCTAGCTATCTCCCTTCTGCGCTCTTAGCACTGTACTACATTGCCTCCTCTCTTGCATTGATGATGTAACTCTGCTCAAACTACATGTCAGCATGCATGTTTGTGGAGCAAGAGCAATCGTCGCCAACATTGGTGCCTTGATATGGAGGGAGCGGGAGCAACAAAGATGTGGTGGCTATCACATCCCACCTTGGCGCTATCGTACAAACAGCGTTAAGGAGGATGCGCTACAAAGGACAGTGAACCATCTTCTTTGGGACCACGATGTCGGTATCGCTCCTAGGATTCAGATGCTGATACCCATGATAACAAATGGATCAAGACTAATAATAAATTATACATTTATGTTGTAGTTTTGGATAATCCCTAAAATACAACCTTTAATTAAAAACAGCAGCACGGAAACTTTAACATAGCTAGAACACTAATCTAAAGACAGTAACTTGGGTCTAAGGACGAAGCTTAATCTTCACCATTTTCAACATGAACTCAGAGAGGGAGAAAAATAATAATAATAGAAGGTAAGTACTTTCATGCTTAACAAACCACTGGAAAATATGCAAATATAAGTTTTAAAAGAAGGTTGGGTTTATTTAATAATTCATTTATTTAAGACACTTTTCGTTCTATGATGTGTATGTTCTTATAAAACATTTAAAAGTAGACTTACCGTCTCAATCTGCCTCGAGTTGCTTTTTAACAACTCAAGCGAAAGAGTCAAATTTTAGATTTATTCAATTTTCTCTCTTTTCATTTATTAGTTTCTTTTACTTTCTCAAATACCTCTACCAACTATCTTCACTTTACATCATATTAGAACTTCTCATCCAATCCAATACTTTAGCACCTTCGAGCCGTCCATATCCTATAATAATCCGCTTCCATTCGGAAAGGCTACTCTATAATGTCATTCTGACATCCTGGGTCATATAGGCATGTCTTAAACCACTTAGGTCATCCGTCAGTCACACAGACCGACTTTGATAATAGTTTCTATTCCATAATTGTACACAAAGGGAATCGCCTTACATTCATCTATAACTGTAGGCATAGTTGATCAAACAATTTAGCTAAACTCTATAGGGGTTGTATGCTTTACCCATACGACATGAAGCTTACTCCGATACCCGTCGGTATCGAATGTTCATGATAAAGCCTTTCCTAAACTAGTCCAAGAAAATCTCATGTCCTATAGTTGGTCGAGTCCACAACAAGCATCACGAAAGTCCATCCATCATCTACTCAGGGTACAACAAAGATGCTCCTACTCCTATTAGTACCGTAGTGTCACAATAGAGGCAAGTGCCATGAATGCCTAAAATCAGAGAACAAAACTTTGTCTCCTCATCCCCAATGTCCCACAACCATTAGCATCCAAAGTCTCCATGAACTACTAATTACTTATCTAAGAGTATCCCATGATACCCATGTGGTTGTACAGTAAGATGCTCAAATGTATGCATACATTTGTCCCTTATATATATATATATATATATATATAATTGGGGGAGCAAATCCAATAAACTTGTTATGCATGTTCTAGATCTATGTTATTCACTTATTCCTTAGATTGTATCTTGCACTTGAGCTTATATTTAAGTATATGGCACTTGTGGTGTTAATGAATACTGAACAAATTTATTCATATATTTGATATGCAATCGGATGGTTATCAAGTGGAGAATATCAAACAATTTTGTTAGGACTAATGTTTTCCTATGAGTTGTGCAAATGAATAGGTTCTATGATGATGGGACTAATGGATGACACCATGGATGGATGGTCAATAAGCCAAGGACATCATCATGTTAACAAGAATAAAGTCAAGCTTGTGATGAGAAGAAATTCTTAACAAATGTTGGTCAAAGATCTCAACATAAAGATAGTTCAATTGGAAAGTCACAAGTGTTGATTGAAGCATCAAGTTAGATTACGCAAAGCAAAAGTATAATAAAGAGTAAAACTGAGTTGCTTTATAGGCGCTATACTACTAAGAGGGGTCAATGAATATTGGCTTGATTTGAACCATATGCAAATCGCTCAACCTCAAATGCATGATCGTTTTTTCTAAGCATACAAATTAATGTTTTGTCTAGTTGGAGTGAGGAATCCAGGTTGGAGCTTGATCCTTTGAGACTCAATTAGAGCCTTTGACATGCATATAGTGAGAGTTGGTTAGATGTGTATTATACATGTCTTTTATATTTTGCCCACCTATAATTCTCATTGGAGTTGGTTTTGTAGACAAAGAGAGAAATAGACATGTTTAGGGATGTCTAGTTAAGTGTTGTGAGTTTTCTCAAGTTCCAAACAAAGAGATAAGTGAGCATGTCCAATAGGAGTTAGTAACCTCATGTGAGTTTGTCCAGTGGAGCACCCTTTGGAGTTTGAGCCCTTTATCTTCAAGAAATGTTAAGATTGTTGGAAGGATTGTTTATGGCTTGGATATCTATTTGAATAAGCTTTTCATAAAATCTAAGAACGTCGAATTTCGACATCCGAGTTATAAGATATCATCATTTTGCTAACTATTGACTGTGCTGAAAAGTTATCTACTGACAGTCCAAGCCCATAGGCCATCGATCCGGGAGGTGAACATTGGATGATCCAGTCTCCTAGGCCGGTCAGTTCGGGGTTGTCCAGAACAATGGCCAATAGCTCTAGACGAGACTAGACGGTTTGGGCCCAAGGCCGGATGGTTTGGGTGCTTAACCCAGGTCGGTCCAGGTGGCACATAAAATGTGTGGTGATGGCTATTTTTCAAACCATTGCCAAAGGAGGCCGGTCGATCTGATGCTTATACACCAGACGATTCGATAGTGCCTTGAGTTGGAGGATTTCGTCCCCAACGGCTAGTTTTTTTATGAAGGCTATATAAGTCCATGAGTTTGAATGGTTTGGTTGCTGAACCTGGTCCTAGTGAAGGCATATGCATGAGAGCCAACCTTTATGAGCATATTGTGCATGCTTGAGCTTGTGTGAGGCCTCTCATCTCCTCTAGTGCATGAGTTACAATTAGAGTGCATTAGTTGCAGGTTGAGAGTGGTAGATGCAAGATTGCTTAGCACTTATGCATAAGATTGAGCTTTGATGATTGGTGAGAGTCAAGAGAGTCTTTGCTTATTAATCTTGGTGTTTCCCTACACCTAGATGGTTTGGTGGCAGTTGTGACCTAGTGACCTCTCCAAAAGAGTTTGTGGAGGAGGCCCGGTAGTTGATTGTGAATGTTTGGATCTCAACTATCTGGAGATTGGACAAGAGCAATTTCTAGCGATTGAGGCTTGAGAGACCACTTTGGGACCGACTCCCACCTTGCCCATCCCTTAACGAGGGGCTTTGGAGGCTTGGTGGTTTGAGCGGTGAAGTTAGGATCGACTCAATGGTGACATAGGAAGCCTACTAGCTTTTGAACATCGGGTGAAAAAATTCTTTGTCTCTTATCTCCTTTAGTTTGTGTAATTTACATTCATACAAATTTACTTTGAGCAAGTTTATATACTTGAGATTATTTGTGCATTTATCACCCTAGGTTTGCAAATCTCGACATAGGCCAATCTTCTTGGTGTATATAGTTGAGACTAATAGATTTAGGTATTGAATTATGCAAAACCATTTTGATTCACACTTTCACATAAAAACCTGGTTTTAGCAAAAAAAATTAACCTTTTATTTGCCCATCTTTAGTCGGCCTCCTTAATCCTACAACAAGTGAGATTTCATATAGTGAACTTTTGTAAAACATCTTTTCCATTTTAAAATCATCAACTCCACAAATTTGGTTTTCACAGCGGTTTCACAACCCAATTTCCCATATTGACAATACAACAGTGGGTGTGATATTGGTTCATACTTATGCTCGAGAAGCGTAAGTACCTTGGTACCACTTTGGTGGAGCAATAATGGTTAGGTGTAGCAAATAAACTATAGAAAATAATGTAACTACTATGTGATCCATCGGTGGTGCTCATATACCGAGGCCGATTGAAATAACGTGTACACTAAATATACAATTTGCAATCAATATATTTTATAACTAGCAGCAATATGAATAGTGCTTTGTCTTGTTTTAGGTTTTCAAATCTTCGAGAAATCTATGTTCGTTGAACCACTAGAACATTTGCTACACACTCAAAAAAGAAAAAAATCATTAAAAACCCTATAAAAGAAATGATAACTGCTATAAGCAATAGTTAATTTTAGAAAAATTATAAAAGTTTAATGCGGTTAATTCAATTTTTAAAGTTTAAATAAGCTTCTAAACATATAAAATGGTTTATTGATTTGCAACAGAATATTCCTGTGAAATATCCCTATGTGGGGCACTGTTATTGACAGAAGAGGTTGGCTCACGGTAGACCGAGTCTACCGAGTGGGTGTGCAGTGGATAGGTGAAGCTCACAGTCCACGAATTGACATGTAGGGTTTCGGAGTATCCTCATTCTCAAAGGTGGTATCCGGAGACAAAGAATTCCAATACCCACATTGTAACTAAAAGAAGAAGGAAAATGTTTTTAGCCAGGTAAGATTTGTTATAGGATGTCAAAAAATTGTGATCTTTACTAAAAGCATTAGCGTGTTTTTAAAAAAAATTGACAACACAAATTAAATTAATATGTAATTTATCGCTTCACAAGTTTTAATTTGAGTTATACACAAGTTGAAAAAATGAACAGATTAAATATTAATATATATTATCAATTTTTTAAAAAAAATATAACTACTTGGGTGACTAACCATCCCCTCGATTCAATATAGTCTTTTAGTCTTAAATAAATTAGGATAGACTAGAGTTAACAACCAATAAAAATCTTCAAATATATCAATAACTGTTTTTTAAACATTTTATAAATATTCAATTATATTAAGTCTCTTCTTATTGTCTTATTTTCTTTCTCTTTATTAATTTTGATATTCTTTTATCTCTCTTTACATTGTTATCTTAACTTAGTATTCCATAATATGCTAGCGCCTCTAAGAGTCTCCTTTAGATATGGCCAAACTATCTCAATCGATGTCGGATAAGTTTTTCCTTAATTGGTGCTACCCCTAATCGATCATGTATATTTTCATTCTAAACTCGATTCATTTCTATATGACCATAAATCTAACGTAGTATATTTTTTTTAACACTTAGCTGTTAAACATAACGTCCTT
This sequence comes from Oryza coarctata, assembly GCA_030770085.1. NCBI lineage: Eukaryota > Viridiplantae > Streptophyta > Magnoliopsida > Poales > Poaceae > Oryza > Oryza coarctata. Next base: position 18,396,023 of record CM061471.1, read on the forward strand.
TTGTAAACTAACATTCTGCTCCATATAGTATAGCAGGTCTAATCGTCAGTTTCGACGGTACTCTCTCATCACAGAGGATGCAAGATACTTGATGTCACTTCAACCAGCTCACTATGATTCTATGGCTAACGTCCGCATCAATATTTTTATTCATCTGTAGCATCAATCTCAGTATCGAAAAGTGTTCTTCTTAGACACTACTTAGCCTTCTAAACTCACATCTCTCTCCTCGTGTGCTATAGTATCAAAGTCACAGCATAAGTATTCAGTCTTAGTTCTACTTAGTCTAAAACATTTGTACTCAAGAGTCTGCCGTCACAACTCTAATTTACTATTTACTTCTGTGTGGTTTTCATCAATTACACTACATTATTTGTAAAGAGCATACATTAAGAGATATCTTCTTATATGTTTCTCGTAATCTCATCCATTATCAATACAAAGAGGTAAGAGCTCAAAACTGATATCTGATATAGTCTTATTTTAATCGAAAAGTAACATATATTATCATCAATTGTTCGAACACTAACCATAATATTGTTGTACATATTCTTGATAAGAGAAACATACTTTTTAAAACTTTATGTTTGTCCAAAACCCACTACATAATATTTCTTAGTATCTTATCATAAGTATTTTTATAAGTCAATAAAAACCATATGTATGTGCTTCTTCTGTTCTCCAAACCGCTTTATAACTTGTTTTATTAAAAAAATTAATTTTATGGTTGATCTTTCGAACATAAAAACAAATTGGTTCATACATATCTACGTCGTTCATATTAAACGATATTCTATAACTCATTTCCATAGCTCATCAACTTATTTTTTTAATAATTAATATAACTTTAGATATATCTCTTATTATTATATATTGATATGAATATGCTTCTCCTTCACTACTTAAACATCATATTCGATTAAAAAATATTATTAAATAAATTAGTTAGCCACACTATAATTATATCTTCAAAACATCTTTATATCTTAATTAGAATATCATCGACGCCATGGCCTTACATTCTTTCATCATTTTTTAAAATTTATCTGATCTTGTATCCACATAGAGCTTCTATTAGTTCATTCGAAAAGTTTAGAACAGCGATATCCTCTTTTTTACCATTAATCATTTATACGAAGTCTTATTCTCCATAGTCAACTCCTGGAGAGATTGCCTCTAGTAAAAACAGGTGCGCTACTTGCAGCATTGATATTTGGCGAGTTGCTTGCTTTCTCCTCGAGAGAGCAGAACGGCGACGAAGCAGCCCGACACAACAATGGCGGCGGCGCCGCCGCCGTCGTTCAGGCCGCGAGTCAAGCCCGAGCGCCCCCTTCGTCTACTCCTCTCACACCTTCCTCTTCTGTGCTTCTCCCTCCTCCTGATCGCCACCATGGCGAAGGCCAGCATCACTGACTGCCCAACAAGCAGCAGCAACTCCAGCCGTGACGGTGCCTTCGAGGCCAACCTCGCAGCCCTCCTCTCCTCCCTCTCCGCAACCGCGGCGGCATCATCGTCCGGGTTCGCCGAGAACGCGACCGGCGCGGCGCCGGACAAGGCGTATGGCCTCGCGCAGTGCCGCGGGGACATCGTCGGCCACACCAGCTGCCGCTCCTGCCTCGACGACTCGGTGCGGGACGTGGCCAAGATGTGCCCCGGCCAGAAATCCGCCGTGATCATCTCCGACTACTGCCTCATGCGGTACTCTAACGCGAGCTTCGTCGGTGCCACCGACGAGGGGATAGTGCACCTCTGGTGGAACACGGAGAACGCGACGCAGCCGGAGAAGTTCAACCCGATGCTGGGCACGCTGATGAGCAACCTCACCGACACGGCGGCTCGCGCGTCCCCGCTGATGTTCGCGGCCGGCGAGGCGGACCTCCCGCCCTTCACCAAGATCTACGGCATGACCCAGTGCACCCGCGACCTCGCCAGCGGCGACTGCTACCGCTGCCTCGTCGGCGCCGTCAACAACATCCCGAGATGCTGCGACGGGAAGCAGGGTGGGCAAGTCATCACGAGGAGCTGCTCCATCCGGTTCGAGGTATACCCGTTCTTCGACATGCAGGCCGCCAAGGCGGCAATGTCGCCTACGCCAGCACCGACACCGCCGCCGGTGACGACGCCCACCAGAGTCAATGGTAAGTCAAGTCAAATCGGGGTCTCTCCCGTGCGCGTTGGTACTTGCGTCTCTTTCTCCTACGCGTTTCTAGCTACTAGCTGGTCGCAAGTTGCTACTTTCTGACTCTGACTTCTGAACACTTCTGGCATGTGGCTTCTGTAATGCTGCTGTCTCTTTTCTATTTTTCTTCTTTAACCGTGTTGAGTGGACAGAGTAAAGTGACTTCCAAATTTGCATCCATAGTTTACAATGATTTAATTTTGTGCTCTGAATTTCTGTGTTTTGACCATGGTAAACCATGTTGATGCAGGAAGTAATCACACGGTCAGTAAGTCTGTAATTGTCCCAGTTACTGTGGCAGGTGCCTTGGTACTGGTGGTAATACTGCTGTTAATTGCACTTTGTCTGTGCAAGAGGAACAGAAAACCACATAAGCATATGCTGATTGGCAGTGTCAGTAAGTCCTTAAGACTTGAAACAACTGTAGTAGCTTATGTGAAGAAGATTTGAGGTCTTAACTAGTCAGTGTTTTCTTATGAACAGATGTTGGAGATGAAGACGAAATGAGAGGTTCAGAATCTCTCTTGTATGATTTGAGTACTCTAAGAGCAGCAACTGCCAACTTCTCAGAAGAAAATAAACTCGGAGAAGGTGGATTTGGCCCAGTCTACAAAGTAATTTTAACTCTGGAACCTGGCAATTAAGTTCAGATTTAATTAGCCTGTAAAAGTAGCGCACAGATTCAGACTTTCAGTTATGCAAGCAGTGTGATCTTCATTCCTTCAACGTACCGATTCTGATGTTGTTGAGTTCAGGGTACACTGCAAAATGGTCAAGAGATTGCAGTGAAGAGATTGTCAGCAACTTCCCATCAAGGACAATTGGAGATGAAGAATGAGGTGGTCTTGGCTGCAAAGCTTCAGCACAAGAACCTGGTCAGGCTGATTGGATGCTGCATCGAAGAACAGGAGAAAATACTTGTTTATGAGTTCCTCTGCAACAAAAGCCTCGACACGATCCTTTTCGGTACTTCATTCTGATAATCTAAGTCAATTTAATTTTGTATATCCATTTTTAGTAAGCTAATCAACATAATTTAAATGGAGAATGCAGACCCTGCAAGACAACAAGACCTTACCTGGGAGCAAAGATTCAAGATCATTGAAGGGGTCGGAAGAGGGCTTCTTTATCTTCACGAAGATTCAAGGCTCAAAATCATCCACCGTGATCTCAAAGCTAGCAATATCTTGTTAGATGTAGACATGAACCCCAAGATATCAGACTTCGGCCTTGCCAAGTTATTTAACATGGAAGCCAGCGTAGCAAACACTAGCAAGATTGCTGGAACCTAGTAAGTGCTATCTTCAGTTCTCCATTCATAAATACTCGTACATTATTCTGTCCAACACATTCACATGAATCATATCACATTAAGAATGTATTTAGTGCTTCGAAAATCATATTCCTCCAGATCAAACAAAAAAATATCAAAGTCCTCTCTTGAAGAAGAATACCTATATTAATTGTATTATCACGACTGTATATCGTATTAAGAGTTTGGGTTAAATAAAACAAGTGATTGTAAATTAATCGACTCCTTAATTTTAGTTTTTCTATATAGTAAGATTTTAAGAATTCGGAATCAATAAATATGAAATTTTATTATCTTCAATTCTCAATTTAGTATGTTATTAACTTAATTTAGAAACTAGAAATTAACAATTAAGAAGTTGTAACTGACATTCATTCTTTTTTCAACCTGAGCCGCTATATTTGAAAAAAAATAACCACCAATACATTTAGCACAGTAATAACACCAATAATATAGTCCGTCTAATGCACAGTTCGGTAAATAAGTACTGTCCAGTGGTGTACGGTGTACCTTCCTAGGGTCACAGGACCGGGTAGATTGTTTAGTTCTAGCTAATTTACACCATGTTATTAAGTATATCAACCAATAATTAGATAATTAGTATGTATATGCCCCTGATAATTTTTGTTCTGGTTCGCCACTAGTACTATACATGCTTTTTTTAAAAAAATAATTTACGATTATTGTCTAAGCATCATACAAAATTTTAACTGAAATGTAACATAATTAGAAACAAAAATAATATATTTTTGACCTACTTTTTTGGGCTATCCAGTTTGCTCTTTTTTTTCTTTTTCAATCCCTTTATGCTTTTTAAAGTTGAATGTTACTTCATTACTATTATTTGGAAATTTAAGATGAGAGCACTAGATATACCTCTTGTTCAGCGGATACATGGCGCCGGAATACGCCCTGCACGGCATCTTCTCGGCCAAATCCGACGTCTTCAGCTACGGCGTGCTCCTTCTGGAGATCGTCTCCGGCCGCCGCAACACCTGCATCCATGACTCCGAGGATCTCCTGGCATTTGTAATCCTAATCCCTGCGCAAGTCCATCTAAAATCCAGCTTTGCAAGAGTAAAACTACAATTCTGCTCCGCGCATTGTACAACGCCTAATTCTGCTCGCCGGAGTGCAGGTCTGGAGGCACTGGAGCCGCGGGGCCGCCGCGGAGCTGCTCGACGGCTGTCCCGCCGACGGTCGCCGGCCGCAGGAGCTGCTGCGGTACATCCACGTGGGGCTGCTCTGCGTGCAGGAGGACCCACTGCTCCGGCCCGGCATAGCGGCGGTCGTCGTTATGCTCAACAGCCGCTCGGTCACTCTGCCGGCGCCCTCGGCGCCGGCGTTCGTCTCCGCGGGCCGTGGGATCGGCGGCACCCCGGCGGCGACGGCATATGCGCCAGATAGGAGCACGGATCACGAGGTTCCTACGGCTTCTCCGGAGCTGTCGATTAACGGCGCTTCTGTTTCTGACCTCGAGCCCCGGTGACGGCAACCGAATGACGACTCGGCCCAGCCTATGTTTCTGCTTTGAAAATTGGTCTCTGGATTTGAATTCAAATTTTTCTCGCAGATTTATTGCATTTTCTGTATGCAATGCAGTGTTGGAGACTTCTGTAGTTACGCGAATATGAAAAACTAACCTATTTGTGCTTCAAATTATTTTTAGAGTAAATTAAACAAAATCTCACGTTTTGGGCATTCGTAACATAAAACACCGGTTTTGTAATTTATTGCATGACCTCAGATTTTAGGGTAAAATATTTCATAAAACCCCATATACAAGCTAATATTGTCCATTCGACTAATATATTTATCTATAATAATAATTGTAAAACAATTATGTGAGATATTTTTAGTACATAAACACGTTAGTGCTTTTCAACAACCATGTTCCATTTATGCGTATATTTCACCAATTATTATGTCATTATTAGGTAGGATTATGTTAAATTTTTGTGCATTGAAAAATAAGAAAAAAAATAAAGTAGACAAGAGAGAAGTGTATTTGAGTCAACTAATATGAATTTATGTAATAAATAATCATATGTAGTAATAAAATTTGAGTATTTTATATAAATATGAGGTTTGTTAAAACATTTTGTTTCAAGGTTACTTGAAACAAATAATAATAATAAGTGGGGTTTTGTCCTACTGATACCCCCAATACTTAGAGTAGTAAAATTTGCTCTTATTTTTATTTCTGTGATCTCTACGTTTTTTGCAGAAAACGAAAACAAAAGGACAACAAAAACTGAATTCTGTGGGCCCGATTTTTAGGCCGAAAAACACATGTGTTTTTAGTTAAGATTAGTAGATAGTATACAAGCTTAATAACATTGCATATATTGTTTGAGTTGGTGACAAACATGGTTGGATACAATACCATAGCAAGAGATAAGATAATAGAAACGAGATTGCAGCTGTCCATACAACTTTATAGATTTATTGAAAATAAATTAATTTTATTGCATCAAGATGTATAGTATATACAAAGCACTAATTTCTTATTCTTCTCTAACATCAACCCCTTATCTATTTATATCTAAAATATCCTCAACCAAGTAGAATTTATACTCTACTTAAAGTCAAAGACCAAGTAGTATAGAACTCATATTTCTAATAATACTCTACCTCTCATATTTTAAAAATTTTATAATTTTATAATTTAATTTTTTTTCTCTTTCTTCGCAGTCTCACTCTAAAATTATTCGTGATTTCTCTAGTGCTTATAGACACAACTTGTGAAGTATGTTATGAAATCCTCTCACATGGTGCACCATATGCCTCCTTATGCTCAATTTTGTCACCTGGTATTTTTAGCCGTTCTGTATCTTAACTCCTCCTGAACCTAGTCTCAGTCCCGCCATTGATAAATATTGGCCCCAAAGCCTCTTGACTCTAGTCCAATTTTATTACATGACGTTCTAACTGTGCTAAACTCTGCACCTCCTTGAGTATTGTCCCGATTATTAGTAAGATTAATCTCAAGTCACCTACACATAAATAGACAAAACAATTATTTCTGGTCACATATATTGCAATTTGACCCATGTTAGTCATATGCACTCACACAACACCATAAATATTTTTAAACTATTTTTTATTAATTAAATCATTTATAAAATCAATTGTTCATCATAAAATATTAATCATGATTTAACAGTAACATAAATGCAAAAGCATTGCATACCGGCAATTCAAGAAAAAAAGAAACAACCGATGGGACATCATGGTGGAAAAATCATTTCATCTTATATACACTAGAAATGAAAGGAGCTAACCAATGCAGGAGACAATGAACAATACCTTAATAAGCAGCAGCTGAGGGAGGCAAAGATGCCCTCTCCCCTTCCCCAAAACAAGATGTGAACAGGACACCAATCAGAGAACATCTCTGATCGGAAGACAGAGAAGAAGAAATCAGTTGAAGTATGTATGGTTGGAAGGAAATCGACATCACAATAGGAAAAGGAAGACCGAAGTGTAGCAGGAGAAGAACAAAGCATACTGGATGAAGCTAAGTCGAGAGTCACCTTAGAAAAGAAGAACAAAGCAAGAGAAGAAATGAATAGAACTATGGTCTCCAATGAAACTAAGGAAGTAGCGATATAGGTATTCCCTCCATCGAGGCCTCCGCATAATGGAGCAGCAAGTAGCAGAAAACCTCATCATTGTCGAACACTGTGGTAGAACACTGTAAGAGGCAATGTAGTAAATGGAGAAAGAGAGAGTGTCTATGGGCGGAGAGATCGTGCGACCACATAGGGTTGGGTGTTGGGGTCGATGCCAATAGATGACACACAGCAGTGCCAATCGGGAGCCAAGAAATTTGATATTGTGCCATTATTAAAATGGAATTTTGCTAGAATGCCACTCCACAACTTGGCTTTGTTAAAATCTAAAGCGTTGCCAACACATTGTGTTGCCATATTCTCCATTTTAAAGCTCTACAAAGGTTTTTGTCCTACATTCCATGTTGATACGACCAAATTGCCTATTTGGTCAGTTATACCAGCTCAAGCTGGTGCGGCCAAAACAAATCAGTCTCATGGCATCCTACTACTCAACGACGAGGATTGTCGCTCTTCTTTGCCGCTTCGCACTACCGCCCACTCGAATCCAATACTAGGCCTCACCCTTGCTTTCCCCGCCTCTCGTCCCCAATGTCAAAGCCCGATGTCCACAGCACAGAGGAAACCCTAGCCCTAGGACGATGCAGCGAAGAGTTACAGCGACAAGTGAAGAACTGGGCATGTCACAAGGTAGCTCCTTACCTGTACTCGTTGGCGCATCCACTCAGGTTCCTGTAGGTCATAGTGGCCTCCCTCTAGTTCATTGCCCTAGGTGTGGGAAGGCAGTAGTGGAGTACAGATCCTGGAAGCAGAGGACAGGGTTTTCTTCAAATGAAAGGATAACGAACAATATGTGAGTATTTGATTTGATTTGTGCCATATATTTGTTTTTCTGTGTGGTACTAAAATTGTTAGGGACGATAGCTCTAGGTTTCAAATTGTTGCACTTTTTTCAAGTGTGTGGAAGGTTACAAGAAGATGATTGAAAGAATGGAACTACACGTTGCTAGTGAGGTTGTGAGTGATGTTGCAGTGCCTACGGTTCCAGAGCTTGTCGAGCTAAAGGCAAATTCAGTTGATGATGGAAAGGTGTATAAGCTAACCAATTTGATGCGGATATTGGTGTTGATCAACTTTGGGCAGCTAGTTCTTGATTTTATGTGTGCTTGTGATGCTTAATATTGCCCTTGATGTAGTAGCAAACATGTATGCGATATGTCAGTGTTCTTGATGGAATGTTATTACAATATATCTAGTTGCAATGGCAACATGTTGATTAATGTCAATGATTTGTAATGGCAACATGTTCTATTATGCTAAAATGACAACATGTTGAAGCAGTACTTAGGAATGAAATGGGTACATGTAGTAAATTTCTAGAATGACAACTTGTCGATATAATTCTGGAATGGAAATTTGTTGTTGTAATGGCAATTTGTTTCCTGTCATCTAGAAAGACTACTTGATGAAAAAAAATTGGCAGCATGGTGATAAAAATGCTCACATCATGTTGTACATACAAATCTAGCAGCATGTTGTAGACAAAAATGCTCATAGAATCTGACAGTAACACAAGATAGTTCAAATAATCTAGATAAGTCACAACACAAACTAGCTTCAAACATAGCAAATAAACCTAGAACACACATAGTAGATAGTACATGTGACTTCACATGGAGCAGGTGACTTGCAAAATGACTTAGTAGCAACACATTTCTAGGTCCATTACATTAGTTTAGAACAAAATTTAAATTCTGAGCTTCTTTGATGTCAGCTTCTTCCTTGGAGATTTCCTCCTCATGGGCTGAGAGATTGGTCCTTCAATCTGGGCAGGCTGGCAACTTGTAGTTGCAATATGAGCTGGCTAGAAAATTGAAGCTACAATTTGAGCTGGCTGAGAGCTTGATGTAGCTACTCCCTTCATCAACATTGCCAGTCGACTGTGCAATTGGTAGATGTTTCAAAATCTAGTCAGCCATGTGTACATAAACACAAAGAACCTGAAGTACTAAGAATGATTACCTTCTTGTAACTCTTCCTAGGTTGTTTTCAAGCATTGTTTGCACACTAGGTTTGTTGGGACTAGGAATATCAAAACTTGTCCCATATTTGGTAGTGTTCCTCCTTGCCTTTCTCTTCTTGCACATGAGAAGAAAAATTAATGCATTAGGTTATCAATAAAAATCTAGAGATAAAAGGATTGAGAACACTTGCCTTTTTCTTTTTTTTCCATTTAGAGGCACTTGTAGCTAGTTTGGCCATAACCTAATTTTCTACACCCCTTGCCCCCTTATCAGCACCATCTTTCCTAGACCAATGTCAGTTGTAGCAGATTTAGATTTAGATTTGCCACCACCACTTTCAAGATAACTTTTTATCCTTAGCTTCCTATATCTTTCAGCTATCTTCCTAGGTAAAGGTGCACCTATCACCTAGGGTAAATCAACCTGTGGACAACAAGATTTGTTACCAAATGGCTCATAACCCTCTTATATGCATTCCCGAACATCTGCACAGAACAATAGGGATGAACAAAGTATTCAATGTTGTCATCCCTGCTTTGTTGTGAGGTTATCAATGCCAATGCAGGCTAACAGGATTTCCTAGTGTGCTGCCACTCACAAGAGCAATAGTGAGAATAAGCCTTCATAACATGATTGCCATGACTACTATTATTGTCAGCAACCTCTTCAGTTAAACTATTAGCTTTCACTACTAACAGGTGACCTAAACCCCTTGTCATTGCCTTCAGCTACTGTGTAATTGCAGTTAAGATCTGTCCAGTCAACTTATTTGCAATCCTTCTCCTCTTATTCCACAGCACCATAACCAAGTTCTTCATGAGATGCTAGAAGCACTCCCTCTGCTTAGCATGTTCAAACACAGAATGCACAGCTTTTTCCAACCCGGTACATGCATCAGTACAAACAGCTAGTGTATCAACATTTCCTATAGCCTTATGAAGCTGTCTCATAAACCACTCCCAGTTATCCTCAGATTCTGCAACTATAAACCCAAAAGCTAGTGTACATCCAATTATGTCCATCTATAAATATAGCAGTATCTAAGTGACCATTTGTTTGCGTCGGATCTCGCGCGAGTGGCGCGACCACGCCGAAGCCTAGGAGGTCTGCTTAGCTCTAGTGTAGATCTGTTGACTCGAGGTATGCACACCGAGGCCTGAGAGGTCCGATTAGCTTCAGCGTGGGTACCTCGGCTCGCTCTCTATCGTGATGGTGTAGGTGCGGGTGTGCTAGACAATTTGACCCTGTAATTGATAAAAAGGTGAGGCGAATGGGTCAGTCAGACGATTGGCCGATACGAGCTCTCGCTATCGGCTGACCACCGATAGGATCGAAATGGTCATCGGCCGCGTCCGGATGGCTCCTGCTATCGGCTGGTCGCTGATAGGAATTGAGCTGCTCTTCTATCGGCTAGGGAGCCAATGAAGGCATGGACAGAAATCGACAAAGAACGTGATGACTCCGGGTGTAGAAAAAGCGAGATCTTGATCCATCAGTCGCAAAGCCGATGGAGGCACCAAAGGGTATTCAGAGAACAGCAAAGCACGCGGGATCTCTCCTAGTTGCTGACGGAAGCCGTACCACTCGTTCATCGGCTGGAAATCCGATGAACGCATATGCGAACTGGCAAGAAATCGTATAAAAGACACCGGCTGTAAAGCCGATGCCGCTCTGGATATGGTGGGTGATGAACAAGGAGTGGGGCCCGCTCCTCCCATAGCACGAAACCTGTCGTCTACCGTGACGACGCAGCTAGCACCGATCTCGAAGATCGGACCTAACCGAGACAGTAAGTGACCAAGACCAACGGCAACGGGACGACGAATGCCAGATTGGTCGTGCTGAAGGAAGGGCGGAGTGAACATATCGGCTAGCTAAGCCGATGAGATGACATCTCTGAAGATATACGTGCATCGACCAGAAAGGCCGATGCACTAGGCGTGACGTTCGATGGAAGTCTCTGAAGATGGGTGCGTATCAGCTGAGGAGCTGATACGTTGGACGTGTTGCTCAAGGTATAGATAACTCATCAGCTAACTATTTCGATGAAACGCTAGGCAGAGACCTATAGGCCTATAGCTCAATCTACTATCGACAGCCTCGTAGGTCGAACCTAACCGATGCAGCACGGGACCGATGATGGTAGAAAGAGCTTGGTAAACCGATAGACCTCGTACAGATATGATGCGATACACTCGATCTAGCTAGGAGGTCGAACCTAATCAATGCAACCTTAGATAGAGCATTATATACTAGGATAGTGGTGGGACTTACCCATTCTCTAGAGATCAAACTTAATCGATGCAATCCCGCGTCAAGAGCTAGAACCTGCTGGTAAAAACCTAGATAAACTAGAGTAGCGATGCGCTGAAATTGTATTGATCGAGAGATATCTTTACAGGCTTCCAAAGGGTCTATATTTATACACTGGCATTACAGAGTCCGACGCGGTTACAACAACCATCAGACGTTATTTCCTTAAAATATAAAAGAAAAATATCTCTAAGCAATTGTAAAACTACTCAAACTTACTTAGCTTACGTAATATATTCTATACAAACATCTGACTTACCGTTATCCTCATTATTCCTCTTTGGGTTTGATTCTATCTGGATAACTTTTCGTCTTCAAACAAACCGAATCCATCATCCACCTGTTTGATCAGCTCTTCTATAGTATAAATCGGCTTCACCCCACGAGCCGATCAGTATTTTCCATCAGCCGATCCTGTTTGCAGGCTGAATCAAATTCCGGCGTTAACACCATTCCATCTATCATTTAAAGTAGTTGAGTATATACTAATGTATGGCCTACACCCCTCTAAGAAACCATCAATGCACAAAAAAATCTATGGAAATAAACTTTCCCATCAACCTCTTTAGTGTCAATCTCTATCTGGTAAAGTCTTAAAGCCCTAGAGATAGCCTAGAGGGGGTGAATAGGTGTTTTTAAAAATCAATTCAATGCAACGGTCAAATTTAAACTTGACTAGAAGGTTTGTACTAATAGATCAAAACTTCCGACTAGCTCTCTCGAGCAGGCCAAGACAGCTAGTCAGAACCTCCGATCTATTGAGGTAGGAACTTCTGACCAAACAGGAGATAAACTCTTTTAAGTCCTTCTCCGTAATCTCAGAAACACAATAAATAACAATAGAAGCCATAAATAGGTGCACAAGTACTGTAATGCAGGAATTAGTAAACAACTCAGAAAATGAGTAAGTTTTAACACAAAATTGATAAAGTGAGAGAGACACAAGGATTTTTTTCTAAAGTTCAGATCACAAAGATTTTACGTGTTCGTTGAGGAAATCCTGAATGTTAGGTTTCTCTTAACTCCTTGCCTCACCAAGTAGTCACAAAAACTAACTTGGTTCTTACTTCTTCGGTTATCTCTTTTCCTTATGGAGATGAGGTTCAGCCTCACAAACTTACCTCAGACAATCCATAGCTTGACGAAGCTCGCGGGCAACACCTAATCATCTAGGAGGTCACCCTCTAAGAATAATAAGCTCCAAACAGCGACCCATGCTTGATCCTCAAGTACTCAAGATCCTCCCAGCTCTTCTAAAAAAAATACTCCAACCACTCAATAACTTCACTTAAATCCCTATGAAAACTCAAGAACTTGATAGAAGAGGTGTATAGAGCTCTAAGAGAAGTTAGAAGATAGAAAAACGAAAATGAAAAAGCCTCAACGGCTCTAGCAAGGAAATAGGATATTTATTCCCACTCCCCTATGTTACCTAGCTGTTACATATAGATTTGAACACTCGAAAGTTCTGACCCCTATTCTAAAACCTCCAACCCAACACTTAGCCATTGACATACAGCAACAGACCAAAACCTCCGATCCCCTAAGACTAGAACCTCCAACCCATAGGCAAAAGCAAACTCACAACAATATAAGTGTTGCGTAAATGTGTCTCCTAACTAAGAAATTGATTTTTAAGAACAAAAGTATACATGGAGCATTGTTTGTAACCCCTCTTAATAATACAGTTTTCCTAGACTCAAAATAAATTCAAAAGAAGTTTAAAATAAATTTTGAGTTTTCTCGCTATAGCTTAATTATTAATTTTTAGGGGCCATCATGCTCACACTTAGTTACCTAGGGACTAATCTCTGCATGTATCTCAATAAACATTTTAGTCTCTTAACTATTTTGTCATTCATCATTTAAAACCTACTTAGAAGGCTAGATGCACTTTTAAAGTCATTAGTATTTGTTCCCTCCATCTATGAAGTGTATGAAAACTTTCGCAAGTCCATAAAGCTCAATCATAGCCTTTTGTCTACCATTAAAAGCTAAGTCATAATTAATTGTGCACTTGTGATCATCTCGTACCTTTCAGTAAAGCTTTAGGGCTCATACCTAGATTCTTCCTAAGAATTGTAACTATCTTTGCAACAATCCATTTACTTGTTGGTGTAGTAGTCCTTCTTCTACTGCTAGATGTACTTGTATGCTTGTCAGTTAATATTGGCACCTGCAAATGAAATGCAAGACACCATTATTTTCCAAGCATTATGAGATAACATCAAAACAATCACATAAATGAAATAAATACCACTACTATCTTCTAATCTATCTACCTATGCCCAACTATATACCAAGGGCAACTTTCAACTTTACAAACACATTTATGTCTTTTAGGGTTAGTTTTCACCAAATCCAATTTGAACTCCTTATTTATAGCAAAATGTCTCATAGCCAACCTAAACTCCATGTTGGGGTAGATAGTGCAAGTCTTGATGCATGGTTTACCAGGGTCATAGGCCATCACCCTCTCCCCTAGTATTGCATCATCAACAAGTATTATTGCCCCACTAGTGTCTTCGGTAGCAACACCATCATTTACATCTATGTTGGCCCCTCTAGCAATAGCTTGTCTATCCATCTTGGCTTGCTTATCATTAGCCCTTAATCCCATCAAATCATAGAACTTGTCGTCCCCAACGATATCTAGCCTCCCTTCATCATCATTTCTAGCAAGAATATCTAGCATATCCTAATCAACAATATCAGTTGCAACAACTAGGGCTACAATAGCTGAGGTTGGAATTGGTACCACTACCGCATCAGGCAATACTACAAATACTGATTCACCACCTACATCAGGTTCTACCATAGCTAAACTAAGTGAAAGCTCTCCATCGAGACTGAAGAAAATAATGTGGATGCATGTTAGAGAAGTCTCTAACTGATTCTCAGCACTAGCAACATTAAATGCACACATCAAACGACATGAAAACCACAAAGTGAGACAAATACTTACCCATGACTAGCTCATGCCAGGTGCACTCCATTGACACCACCGTGTTCCTATCTCTCACAAGCTAGCAGCATTCCATCGGAGACAACAGCTTTGTGGCCCACGTCGCCATGCTTAGGAGGTTGGCCTCAACAGTGGCAGCTACATGATGATGGTGACAGCTAGATATGGAGGCACTGTCGACAAGCAAGAGCGGAGGTTAGGAGGGGAGCATCTGGATCTAACTAGGATTGATCCTCTTTTTTGAAGAAAAGGCTAAGGGCAACTTGATTAGACCATATGTGAAATATGGTGGAAACCATGTGAAATAGAGAATATGGCAACACAGCGTGTTGGCCACGCTTGAGAGTAGCATTTTAATGAGGCCAAGTTGCAAAATGGCATTCCAATAAAACTCCATTGCGATAATGAAACAATGTCAAATTTCTCTCGAGAGACGAAGAGTAGGCAACAAAGAGCAACGAGCACAAGGGCTAGTTGAATCCTAGCCAGAGATGGGCTAGAGAATAGGCACACATCGATAGGATAGCACTGACATGAGGACAGCTGAGCGTAGAAGAAAACCAAGGTAATGCAAGTCCGTGACACCAGTCCCATGATGATGAGTAAAGGGCCATCATCTGTTGCTAGGCCAAACAATTAGCTAGCCCATGAAAGCGTTCACTTCAGTAGGCAGCAATAGGACCACAATAATCGAATGACATGTCGATGTCGCATTGGGTGCTGGCTTCCCAAATCACTCGGAGGGCAGTTAACCTTGCACCTTTCAAATATTTATTATTTAGTCAAAAAGAAAGAGTAGAAACAGCCAAACAGCTGGTCTTCATGGGAGTAGACCTAGTCAAACAGCCAAACCTCATCAAATCCAGGCCCAAAAGATTGGAACAAGTTTTTTTTACATTGGAAACAAAGAAATGAAAATTGTGCTGGCCAGGTTGGGCCAAATGCCCTAAGGTCTAGATAGGTTGGGCCAACAATGCCGTCCACATATTAAAATTTAGAAGAAGTCCATCCCTTAAATAAGGGTAAAGTTTAATTCATAACCACAAAACTGGATATAGCTCAATGCAAATCGAACCTCTTGATAATATTTATGGTGGTTTCTACTGACATGGCACTTATTGACTTGGTCCTTATTTCATGTAACGTCTACACCGGAGTTTACTAGGCTCTCCAAACTAAACTCCTAGACCGTCACCTCTGGCCTGTTCCCTCCTTCCTTACCACGCTCCTAGCGCTCGGCACTGTTCCCTCCTTCCTCACCATGCTCTCGGCACTCAACATTATTGACACCTCCTTCAATCACTTCTAGCACAATCATATCGTCATTGCACTGCCCAACCTCCATAGTGTTCCTCATGGGCAGCGGCACTAAGAGAGAAGCTCCTGGCCGTCCCATTAGGGACCGGCAAAAGGAGCACAATGTGGATCTCTACCATGTTGCGCTGCTCCATCTTATCGGCCACCATCACGTTGATTGTAGAGAAGGAGGAGAATGAGATGGTGATCGTGGGGCAGCGAAGGAGGAGTGGTGGCAGTGGCGCCGGCTATTGGAGTAATGCTGCTATGTGCAGCCGCTGACTCTAGCGCGTGGCCCGTGGTGGTGGTGGGTACGAGGCACACAAATGATGTGGGCGCAATGGGAAGGTTAGTGGCCAGAGGTGACCGCCAGAGCTAGGCAATGGTGGTGGCGGTCGTGCTTGTCCTAGCATGCATGGTGGCACTCGGCAAGGACCATCCATCTATTGTTGTACCTACATCGCTCGGTAGTGTGGCGGTAGGGCCACCAACCCTGCCTTCCTCATGTCTAAGATAGTTAATGTGGGTGTGATGCACGAGGAACACCAGAAGGAGCTAGGGAAATAGAGAAGGGAAGAAGAGGGATGACATGTGGGTTCCACTAAATTTTTAATTTTTTTTAACCGGATACCCATTGATATATGTCCCACACATTGTTTTAGTTTTTTCTAACTAGATTGTTAGAGCTTATTGGTGTTTTTATTTTTATTTTGTTTCTAGTGACATTTAAGTGCCATATAGGTTGAAGAGTCAGTCAAAACCGTCCTTAATATCCGGATTTGCTTTTGTTTTAGATGTTAGAGATGCTCAATATCCTTTTTTTTTAAATCAAGGATACATACTAAACTCAACCAGACGCAAAGTGAACTTTCCTTAAAAATTTTAAACGCTTTGCCAGGTGCCTTTTTGGCTCTTTTGATTCTTCCCCAAGACAATGTCATTTATTTCTGTCAAGACCGCAGATTTGGCAGCAAACCTTCAGTTCAAACAAAAGGTTAGGCTGGACTAATGTGTCTCACGCAATAAAAGATAGATTATTAACGAGTGATTAAATAAGTATTAATTATTATAAATTTAAAAATAGGTTTGTTAAACATATGATGTCATATTTTTCACACTTTTTTATCTCATGTAAGTATGCTTCTATCTCTCCTATATCTCATAGTAATAAATTATTTTTAATCTTAATTCTATCATACATCGTGTATTATAAAAAATTATATTGTAAATATTAAAAATTACAATGTAATTACACTATAAATTTTAAATTTTATAATTTTCAGTATAAAAGCGACTTAATTGGTTTTTTTAAAATTGGGACACCATACTTACATTTAAAAAATATTTATTTAACTTTTTAAAAAACTACTATATAAAAAAATTTACTAGCTCAGCCGAATTAGCTGATTCAAACACGACCGCATTCTGATAGAAAACCCCTCCAATCCAAAATCCTAAACCCCGGGCACTGACACACCTGCCCCCACCCAACATACAAGCAGTATCGAAGCTAAAGAAGTCTACACCACGTCAACCGCCACAGCAAAACTCGGAACCAATTAATTCATCAGCCTATGATGCGCGCCAAGCTAACTAGCTAAGTTAACGCAGCCAGCCCCACCAAACAGTAGCAGCAGACGTAAACAGCGGGAGAATCTTTTTTCTTCAGGTCCTAGATAGATAGCCTTCTAGAACAGCGTGTTGACACTTGACACAGCGCAGAAGGAGGGGGAAAAAAGCAGCAGCCAAGGAAACCGCCCGAGCACACACGTTGCGTCCTCCTCTGTACATGTGGGCCCTTAAGCAAGTGGGTCCCCATGTCAGTCCGTAGTACTGCAGAAAGCCATACTGCAGGGGATCTCGTTCCGCGCCCGGCCCCTTGCGCCTCTACATAAGCAGAGCAGCAAATCGATCGTTGTCGTGTCTCGCCGATTATAGTGGGACGAGATGGAGGTGCTCGCCGTCGGGAGGCCGCTGTCAGGGCGGGCGCGGCAGGTCGCCCGGAGCAGGGAGGAGTTGCTCGGCCTCCTCGCCGACTTCTCCGGCGACAGCGGCGAGTCCGCCCGCGAGCTGTCGTTCCGTGACCTCGTTGTGGTCGACCCGGTAAAGCCGAGCCCGACGAGCAGGGATGGTGGTGGCGACGGAGCAGTCGCGACGGCGACGACACCGCCGGCGCCGGTGGAGAACGGTCAGGGGAGGTTGTCGTTGTCGTTCGAGCAGCAGAACGCGGCGGCGTCGTCAAAGCAACAGGCTGTGGCGGTTGCGGCGGCGAGGAAGAGGAGGCTGCGGAGACGGCGGAGCGACAGCCGGGGAAGCTGCGGGGGCAGCGGCAACGGCGTGCTGCTCAACTTCTACGTGCCGGGGCTGCTAACCAGGAGCATGACGACGCCGCGGCCCGCCCGAGGCACGCTGCCTGGCGCCGCCGCGGCCACGCCGGCGACGGCAGCCGCTGCCAGAGAAGCTAGTTGAGTGGCTGTACACTGTGCACGGCGGAATTCCCGGCATGGATGCAGTGATACGTAGCTATACGGCGTATTAATTATCTTGGAAAGAAATTTTTTATCATTGATGATTGATATCATGCATGTCAATTAACAGAATCAATCATGCAGTCAGATAACCCTAGCAACAGGAGTAATATTAACTCTTAATCATCTTGAAATCTTCTCCAATTATGGGATTAATCATCATGTAGTAGATGTAGTCCGAAGATTTTACTAGTGAGGTAGGAGCAGGTATAACTAGTCTGTTAATTCCACACTTCAATACAACTGCATTATATCCTACTCTACTATATCGTAAGACGATTACATTCTTTGTGAATATTACATGTGTCATCTAATCACCGTGTTCTTTCCAAATTCCAACACACAAGTCATAGTCCCAAAAGAAAATTCATTGCATGGTTCGTACCATTATTTTTAAGTGAAACGGCACTAAAAGGAGTAATCAGTACATGTTTTTTTTTCTCAGCATCAATTTCTTTTACAATTCCAAGCAACACTACACTCATTTTAGACCACATGACCTTTCCATCCTTTTTGACTTAGCCATCTTACTGAGTCAAAAATATCGACCAATTTGTGACCAGGAAATCAATGAACAGGGGTCAGGGGACGACAATCTGACCAAACTATCCACCGGATTATCTGACTAAAATATGTTTTTTCTAGTATAAACTACTGACTTACAACTATTTCAGATACTGGACTGACTGACAATATCACTGTAATAATTAATGGTTGGCTAATAACACGCATGACAACAACAATCTGAAAATTCTGAATTTTTAGACAACGAAAGCAAGTCCTGAGCCTGAAATCTGAATGCTATCTATCTTTCAGGATGAATGCGCCTCTGGCCGTCGGATGCTGGCCGGCGTTGTGGGGCGGCGGTGGCCGCGACCGCTGCAAGCCGGCGAAACCAGCAGCCGGGAGACGGGACACCAGAGTGACAGTATGAGCCAAGCACAATCGATCTGCTACTAGCAGAGCTGCCAGAGCAGCAAGCGCTTAATGTCTTTAGACTTTAGTTGAGATGTTTCTTTACTCGTGTAAATATTCCTCTAATTTTTGTAGACGGTTTGTGTGTGCAGTAGTGAGTGAAGCTTATTGGAATGATCATGACGTGTCAACTACAGGCGTACGGTTTTGTGCCAAGATTCACGCCTTCTTCCTACACGTTTTCCCCCGGTGTATTGCGAAAGTGATGATGGTACAGAGTTGAGAGAGAGAAAACAATGCAAGGCCTTCCCCTGCCTTAGGAAAAGCATTAAAAGATCGTCAGAAAACAGCGGCTTTCGAGTTCAATGCGTGATGTGTATGGGAGTGAGAGTTAATGACTGAGGAAACGATCCCGGCGAGTGGGACTGTGTTAAAGCAGGCACGACACGACACGAGCGATCGCTGCAGCGTGCGTCGCATTGCGCCGGTTTTTCAGGGACAGCCACGTCCAAATTGAGCGGAAATCAGGGAAGAAAATTGTAAAAGGCACACGGGCCAATTTCGGCGCAGCCCACCGCCCGTCATATAGCAGGCCGTGCCTCCGCGTCCCCGCGCCCTCACAAGGCCTGAAATTTGCCTGGCCACTCGTCGAATCGGGCCGAAAGCGGCCATGGCCTTCCGTCCCGTCCCGGTGCCGCGCGCGGGCGTCGTTCTCGCGTGCAAGCGAGGCGCGGCTGGGCTGCGCTGCGTGGCGCCACGCCGCTTGCCAATTTGCCATCGTGAACGGTGGCCGCCACGACTCCGCTTCGGTGCGTCGCTCCGGTGTCCGACGCCTCGTCATCTGTCACGTTCGTGCACCAGCACTCTGCCGTTGCATGCGTCCGACAGGTCAATCCACCATTTCTGATCTGAATAATAATAATGTAAACTCCTCATCGTATTTTTCAGTGAGTTGTTTTGCCTACAAAATTTTGTATTTCTTTCACTCTCAGATTCTGTCGTTTGAGATACACCTTATCAGCCGTGAAAAATAAATAAATTAAGTAACAGAAGAAAACTTTTATATATGTATTGTTAGCTGATAAAAAAGAATAAACTACAACGCAAAGTTCAAATTTAATTTTAAAATTAAAGTTTCAAAATTTAAAAAGTAAATTATAATTTGGGCCAAATTTTATTGCAAAGTTTGAATTTGAATTACCTTAAATTAATCTTTTTCACTTTTGGACCGACAAATGTTGCCATTGTTGTAATTTGAACTACAACAAACAACTTCTTCACTACCCGACTGCACATGACCCGGGTAGAATCTCAATCTTTTAACTGTTTTGGCCTATATTAATTGCACTGTTACTTGAAATTTAGAGTATTAGATGTATTATGATGTGAATTGGACCCTGGTAAAATTTGTTCTGGATTTACCACTGATGACCTCAAACAAACTATAAAAATAATAAAATTATTGGCGGAGACAGAAATTTTTAGGACGTATATTTGAGGTTTACAAAATCTCATTTCAATAAAATGCCACTACAAATGAGAAAATCTTTTTCTAACATATCAATAGAAAAAATTGAATAATTTTTAGGAAAGAAACAACATATCAAAGCTTGGAGAAATATTTGTTTTAAAAGCTACATAAATAATAAGAGCTATTTATCATAAGATGAAAGTTAGTATAAGAGTAGAAGAATTAATAAAGGGAACATACTGAAATTGAAGACACTTATATATTTGGTTTATCAAAATTTAGAGAAACATTTGTTTTAAAAGCAAATTTTCTAAACAACTCTAAAGTTGATAAAACAATGGAATAATTAATACAAAGAACGTATTGTTGAAGAATTATTTGGCTAATTAAGAGCTATCTTTTTTTAAAATATACGTGTTATGTAAAACATAACATTAATATTAATAAAATCTATGGAGAAACGTAATAAACTAGTATTTGTAAATATAAAACCTACCAACACTAACACGTATACTGTATCAGACTATCAGCTATATGATGATGCGTGGAGTCCTGAGACCTACTATTTGGAGGATGCACCAAATAACCAATGGACCAGATTCAATTTTGTTTTACATAGTAGGTTTATTCGAAAATACTATGGGTATTCAAGTGAATATTCATGAGTTGTGGAGGATCTCTTCTGAGTTTAAGGGTGGTAAACTTAGGTACTAAAAGGTGAACTAAACTGTAATACACTTAAATTTTTAAATTTTGATTGTTGCTGGTAAATAACAGACTTAGACGATGAGAGGATCAGATTCACTTCGATCTGTGCAGAGCTGGCAACATGGTAACATTCACACTGTAATCTCAGAGATAGATGGTATATGCTTGTCACACCCCGTCTATCACCATCCCATCGAATATAGCGTACCGTCCAAGATGGCAAAACATATCTACTGCAACCATGCTTTATCACCATTAAGATTTCAAACTGATATCCCTAGAAACAGAACAATAATCTTTACAAGACATATACATTATAATAGACTCTTGGCAACAACTATTAAAAAAAAAAGCTGTGACAGCAAAAAATTTAGCACGGTTGGTATTTTAGTATCTTTCACAAAAGAGTAGGAAAAACAAAAAAAAATAGAGGGTGATACTTTTAAACTCGCAAGTCATGCGAAACGTAAATATGCAACCTACAAATGTAAATCTTTTATTTAGAAATGTTTAATAACCTCTAAGTGTAGTTTTCATAATTAATTTAAAAAAAGATTTATCCGATGTGAGTTACTTTACAATCAAATAAACAGGAGAATAAAATTTTAGTTTCATTAATAATTTTTTATTTTCTATCTCTTCAACGAACCTTATTTCTTAATCCGTGCATACAATATTTATCTCACTCTATCCGTAGCTAAACCAACATCTTTCTTTCTATCCACTCCTTCTCAAAGCCACTCAAGTTTTGTTTTTTTTTCTCCCTATCAAGAAGTCTACTCTATGAAGCCCTCACGTCATTATAGGTCATATAGATCTGTTTTCAACCACTAAGATTATCCATCAGTTACCAAGAATGACTTTGATAATGGTTATTATTCCCTTAAACATTTTTCATGAAACACTAGCAAACAAAACTATGCTAGAAGAATCACCTTGTATTTAAACTTAACTATGGGTATAACTATTCGAATAGATTAAGCTCTACAGAGTCTATACACTTTATCCGCATAACACGAAATTGATACTAGATACACGTTGACACTAGAAATTCATAACAAGGTATTTTTAAAGCTAACCCATAAATGTCTCATGTCATATATTTAGGTTGAATCTTTCAAACTAAGTATTAGATAAGTCTTATGCCTTTATCTACTTAGGGCACACGGAAGATATCTCCTACTCCTAACCAATAGACTTAAAAGAGGCTAGGATAACATTTATCCCGGGCAATAAAGATCCACAATCTCATCTCACCATTCGTAATATTTCACAACTATTGACATACAAGATTTTTATGTGATAACTAATCACTTAACCAATAACATCCCATAAATACTCGTGTCGTCATACGGTAAGATACTCATATGTAACTTCCCAAGAAATCGGTCCTTACATGCGATTACCAAACCAAGCAACATAGTCAAGATTCCGCATCGCAAGTTTCGCACATCTTTTCTCTTTTCAAACCCACCGACTCCACGAGTCAGGTATTTGCAAAATTTTTCATAACCAAATTTTCCATAACAATAAACAACAGTGTAATATAGAATGGTGGTATTCCCAAACAAGTTGTGAGAATTTTCAAGCTCCGTTATGGTAGAGTTATGAGAATAGGATTTAACAATATCCTACGAAAAGTAATACAACTAATAGGTTGATCCATCAATTAATTTAATTATTAACTATGTACGCTAAGCATGTAGCTGATCAATGATCAAGTGTGGCTTACCTTACTCTTGGTTGATAAGAAATTATTTAGAATCGGCATCCTAAAATTTTTCAGCAGCAAACTACACGTAAAATGAGAGATCCCAATAAAACCCTAAAAATACAATAAAATACTAAATAAATAATAGTGCCATTAGATAAATCTTATTTTTAGAAAAAAATTCTAGAATTTGAACGGACTCAATTGGAGTTACGGTTAAAAATATATGAATTTTGAAAGATTGTTTGAATTTCTAGAATTTTTGGAAAAAAATAAATCACTAGAAATTTGGGAGGAATATTCTCATAGAATATTCTCTAGAGTGAGCTCCACATATTAGAGCGATTATTTTAGGAAGTTACAGTGAACCTTAGAAAGTTAGTGGACTGAAATGGGCCTCGGCCTATAGGACTGATGGCTTGATCTAGGGTTAAGGAAGTAGGGTCTATATATCAGTGGAGAAGCTGGTCCACATATCAACGAGAAGGGAGGAGGCGCACGTGGCCTTACCTCATTGGTTGAGGTGGACCCTACATATTTGTGGCACTGGGAGTTCTTCTTTCTTCTCCCTCACTCTTTCTTCCTCTCCGCTCTCACCTCTCTTGCGCGGGATGGAGGTGTGACAAAAGGTTCTGACTATGGGTGGTGTCGCTGGCAACAAGGAAGATGACACCTAATGGTGAGGCCAAGACCAGTGGCGACGTCTACGATAGAGCAAAGCGGTAGCTAGGCGGTAGAGACGGAAGCTTAAGTAGCGGCGTAGAGGAGGTGCAGGGCGGTAGCGTGGAGGCACTGCAGGGTGGTGAAGGCGTGCCTGGTAATGAGGGTTTTTAAAGGGAAGGTAGAGAAGGCATGCTCGCTTATATAGTCACAGTCGTCGAGTAACGACAAGGCGACGAGGCATGGGGGTCATCAACGAGGTCCACAATAACATGAAGCACAGGACACTTGACGGCGGCAAGGCAATGATACGTACCACAGTGCACCACTGTGCGTGACAACACTATGCAAAGCGGTGGTAGGCAAGCGGATGTCGTGGCTTGTCACAGCGTGGTGCTACTCGGTGCACAATGCAACCGATTTGGCGCGGTGCAGTGGTGCAGGACCCATGATGGAACTCAACAAGAGGTGAGGCCGAGGAATGGGATTGAGTGGTGAGGTTAGGGATAGGGCGACGGTTGATAGGATTCATTGTGGAGCAGTGGCGATAGGCGGGATTCACGATAGTGGGTCCACGTTTGGCACGGCATGACACGATGGGGTCATGGCACATATGCGTGGAGCCAGTGGTTAGCTTGGCATCGTGCCGAGCGTGTGACGTGCATACGGGCATGGGAACGGGTTTGCGACGCACAGGAACAGAGTGAGGGCGTGGCACATGGGCTTAGGGTTAGAGCGTATGGAAAAGGGATGAATGTGCTAGCCCAAACGAAGCGGGCGCGCACAGCAGAGAGATAGTGGCTGACAAGTGGGCCTGGGCAAAGAGTGAGCGATGAGCAAGCACTAGGACGCAGCAGCGTGAGGAGCCACATGCAGGGGATATAGGCCGGTAGGCGTAGCCCAAGGGAAAAACAGAGGAGAGGTGACCTTGGGCCAGCCTTATGTGCAGCCTAGGAGGGAGAAAGAAGAAGAGAGGTGAGACAAGAGTCAAGCCGGTGGCGCGGTTAGGACGCGGGGAGAAGAAAAGGCCAAAGGAGAGAATAAAGAGAAAGAAAGGAAGAATGGGCCACAAAGAAGATTTTCTATTTTTTAGGGATTTTTATAATTGAATTTTTAGAGAAATTTTGAAATGGGTTTGAATTTGAACTTAAAATTTTCTTAGAGAGATCGTGGAAAGGAATCAAAGAGATTTATTTTAGAAGATTTTAAAGTGAAGTTGATATCCGGATGGAATTTAAATTTAATTGTCGGACTTAGAGAAATTTGAAAGAATTTTTCAGATGAGAAGTTGTTCGAAAAGTTCAACCTCAAGATTCAAATTTTGAATAGAAATTTTTTAAACATAATACACACAAAGAATTAAAGTTTTTGAAACTATTTTTTTAAAATAGCTTTTAACCATTAAACTAAACCGAGAGGTTACACTACTCCTAATTAACTAGTAATTACCTTAGTCTGTCACTGTCATTCAGTAACAAACAAAGCTTATACACAGCCTCCCATCAAAGCTGGTTTGGTACTTTGCCATAGATAATCCGCCGCCGAATACCTGCCCGTAATAGTCCCCAACGGCTAGTTTCATCCGTTCCCTTCGCTGCGTCCGATCACAGCCGTTGATCGACGCCGCCAAGTCCCGACCGTTGATCCTCTCGACCGTTGGAGCCGTCACCCCCAGCTCCAGATAAAGCTCGAGCCCCCACTGCGCCGATCCTCCCAAGCCAACGTATCTCTCACCGATCCAAGCAAGAAGAAGAGCAGCCGTAGTAGTAGCAGTAGAGAGAGAGTTGGAAGAGGACGAGGAGTTGGACGGCCGCCTGCCTTGGCTGGCTGCCTGCTTGGCGTCCGGCGTTCTTGCTGCTGCGGTCTGGGAGGGAGTTCGACGGAGTTCTTGGCGTCCGGCGTTCTTGGAGCCCGGTGGAGGAGGAGCAAAAGGAGGCTGTACGCATGGCGACGAGGCACCAGCGCGCGGCTGCCGCTCCGCCGCCGGCGAACAGAGGTGAGAGGCGGTGGAGCCTTGGGCTCTCCCCGGCATTGCGTTGGTGAATGGATGGCTTCTTCTTTGTTCTTGGTTTGGGTTCTTTGTGGGGGCATATCTGAACTTGTGTTCTTTGGGGATTCAAGCTTTGAATGATTTGTTTGGTGTTCGGATCTGTATGATTCATGTGGGAAAGTTGTGTTTTT
Organism: Oryza coarctata; assembly: GCA_030770085.1. Taxonomy (NCBI): domain Eukaryota; kingdom Viridiplantae; phylum Streptophyta; class Magnoliopsida; order Poales; family Poaceae; genus Oryza; species Oryza coarctata. Next base: position 18,421,861 of record CM061471.1, read on the forward strand.
GGTAGTCCATCTTGTTTGGTGAGTGTTCCAGGTCTATTCGAATCCTTCTCCAAGAACTGATTTATGTTGCTAGGGCCATCTGATGCGAGTTTTTCATCCATTTCTGAGCTTTCTTGCCCGATTCATGCACCAAGAATGGATTTTTTATGCTCTGTTTGATTCGGTTTTCTTGATCTGTTTGCTTCGATTTGTCCCGTGTAAACGCAGCCTTGTTCCTAATTTCGTCCCCGGCGAATGGGCAGGTACTGCAATCGCAGCGGGAAAGCAGAAGGTCTCCACCGCCGCCACCGGCCGACCTGCTGCAAGAAACCGGCAAGCCCTCGGTGATATCGGCAACGTCCTGAACGCCCATGTGATCGACGGGTAAGGAGCATGACATCATCGCAACCTTTCCGATTCGTTCTTCCTCCCTTTCCCTCTCTGAAACCTCGTCTTCTTCTTCTTCCTTCTTTCAACAGCAAGATCCAGCTGCCGGAGGGGGTCAATCGCCCCATCACTAGGAGCTTCGGCGCCCAGCTCTTAAAGAAAGCTCAGGAGAACGCCGTTGCGGCGAACAAGGTACGGGTGAGCCACCACTACTGAACCCATTTCAGAGCTCCTCGTGTTCTTCTTGCACATTCAGAGCGTTTGATTTGATCCCAGTATGATTTTGCTCGCAGATTGTCGTGCAGAACCCGGCCAGGAAGGGACCAGCTCCGAAGCCGGCAAAGAAGTTCGTGCCCCGTCCGGAAAATGCCGCCAATGCCAACACCGGCACCGGCGGCAACGAGAACAAGAAGCCGTCGGAGTCAGAGTATGCCGACAGCAGCTCTGCTCACAAGTACTCCAGGAAGAAGGCCGTGAACACGCTTACATCTGTGCTTACTGCTCGTTCCAAGGTGAGTGATCGATCGGTCAATCCAGCACCTGCGCTTGCTTGCTTGCTTCTGCATTGTAGCTTAATCTGCTCTTGTTAATGGCAGCAAGCCTGTGGCATTACTGAGAGGACAAAAGAAGTCGTCGAGGACATCGACAAGCTCGACGGCGACAACCAGCTCGCCGTGGTGGACTACATCGAGGACATCTACAACTTCTACAGGACTGCCCAGGTAAACAGCAGCTTCTTCGTCTTCAGCAAGCTCGTTGCAGTGAGCTTCTCTTCAGCTTGTTCAGACACTGACAGTGCGTTTTGCAGTTGGAGTGCCGGCCGACTGACTACATGAGCAGCCAGCTCGAGGTGAACCCCAAGATGAGGGCCATCCTGTCAGACTGGATCATCGAGATGCACTACAACTTCGAGCTGATGCCGGAGACCCTCTACCTCACCATGTACGTCATTGATCGGTACCTCTCGCTGCAGCCCGTGCTGCGCAGGGAGCTGCAGCTCGTCGGCGTCGCGGCTCTTCTCATCGCCTGCAAGTACGAGGAGATCTGGGCGCCGGAGGTAGGCAAATTTCCCATCTTTGCTTCACTGTCCGTTCCTAGCCTCTCATGTATTGAACAACTCTTCACTGGTGAACGGTTTCAGGTTAGCGAGTTCATCTGCGTCTGTGACAACGCCTACTCGCGGCACCAGATTCTCGCCATGGAGAAGAACATCTTGAACAGGCTGCAGTGGAACCTCACTGTTCCCACACCTTACGTTTTCCTGGTCCGATTTATCAAAGCCGCCGGAGGCGACAAGGAGGTAAAAGAACTTGAATGACTTCATTCTCTGTGAATGCAGGTGTGCCGTGGAACTGTATTCAGATCAGACATTTTCTTGCCCTCTGTGAGTGCAGCTGGAGCACATGGTGTTCTTCTTCTCAGAAATGGCACTGAAGGAGTACGGCATGGCGTCGCTGTGCCCATCGCTGGTGGCCGCGTCGGCGGTGTACGCAGCTCAATGCACGCTGAAGAGGAATCCCCTCTGGACGGACACGCTCAAGCACCACACTGGTTTCAGCGAATCACAGCTTATGTATGTTCTGAACATTTCCCTCTGAACCTGAGCTTTCTGAACTTTTCCATTTTCCTGAACCTGAAGGAACTTCTCAATGATCTGTAGGCTAAACTAACACTTGTATGTGTTCGGTTGGATTATTGCAGGGAGTGTGCAAAGGTCCTTGTTAATGCTCATGCTGCCGCTCCTGAGAGCAAGCTGAAGACGGCATACAAGAAGTACTCAACTGAGCAGCTTGGGCGTGTCTCTCTTCGCCCTCCGGCAGTTTGTCAATTCTAGGATTTTTACTGTTTTGCATTCGGTTTAGACTGTGATGGAATGTCGTTCTTGACATTATTTAAGATTCTTTCCAGGATCAAGATAGCTTGAGACCGATTGTTTTTTTGGGGGGTTATTCCGATCTCAAGTATTCGGTACTTTGATACACCTTGGTGTAACAACTCTTCATAAGTATTCTTTTCAAAAGAATGAATTGAATGAAAAGTATTCTTTTTTTCATATCTCTGCCAATTTACTTGCAAAAAAGACGTGCCAGTGCAAATGCTCAACAGTAATATGGTTTCTAATATGTGTGTTGAAAACAGTGGTACCTAGTTTTTTTCCCAAATTCAATGCAAATGGTTATAAAAAATTTTAAAAATCGATAATGTATAGTATAGTAATATCTAGCACTCTATCTATAAAGGTCAAATTCGACCTGCACATTTAGAAATAGAAAAGATAAATTTTGATATAAATAGTACCACTACTATTTATATATATATATATATATGTTGTTATTTTTTATTAGAATTTTTTATAACTATTTAGATTATTTTTAGACAAATAAGGAGACATGGGTGGAGCCAATGTATTTAGGTGTGGTGTCATTTGACACCAATGGATTTTGTTTAAGCTACTCTATTCTTTAATGAGTGACACCTATATGATTTATCTTCTGACAACACCACGTCCATGGAAGCAGCCATAGTAAGCCCATCATTTGCTTAGCTCATAATTTGCTTTAGCCGTACAATTAAGTTAGCCCATGCATGTTAAAATTAGCTAGCAGATTAGTTGTTGGCGGTGGCAGCTAGCAGCACAAAACTCTACGTTTAGGGTCAGTCCGCGGGCGATGACGAATGTCCCTACATCTCAACGAGCTGATCGAATCCACCAAATTCCCCTACTTCCTATTCAATTTACAAACTTATTAATTTCTCACCTACATTTACTGAGAAAGATACCTAATTAATTTTTTGAGCTTCCATGAATTTCTTAGATTAAGGAATTTTGATTTCTAGAGTTTTTGAGGCCCTGAGCCGTTAAGCGTTTTTCATTGGTGTATTAGCCAGCTGGACACCGACCACGTGACCTGATGCTTCTAATCTTCTTTAATAAAACCAGATTTATACCAAAAAAATAGTGGCAATGCTATTTAGTTTTCATATTTGTATCACCTTTAGTATAGATCTATGCAATTTAATTTCACCCGTGCAAATAATTCTAAAGTTTTAGTATTGCCACTAAAAATATTTTTTTGTTGTAATATATTGTATTATATATTTTTCACATTTCAATGTTAGCTTTTGAAGTATGGTAATGTCGCTTGTTTAATTACTTGATATTTGGATTATTATGCGAGTTTGTCTAAATTGGTTGGTTTCTTAGCTCTATTATTTCCCGCTATCTTTTTACTTTACATGTATATTATTAATGTATAAGAAGCGTTATTAAGAGTTAACAGTGACACCATTGACTTCAAATCCTAGATCCACCTATATTTTCTCGAAAGTTTAAAACAGTTTCCGGACTAAAACCAAGTGATCTTAATTCTCAAGTTGCCCTCTGCAGATTGTTGCAAATGTGCTGACAATGGAAGGTTTGAGTCTTTTGAAAATCTGCCACTGTCTTGTTCTAAGGCAAAATACAGCAACAAGTTGTTTGTTGGCTCCTTTCCTTTATGAAATTGCACGGCCAAAAAAAGTTACAAATCTTCTCGTGTTCATTTAGTATTCTCCGGTAACTGAATCAAAAGAAACTTTGCTCTGGAAGAGAAATTTAGTACTAGTAGCTTCATTCAGTTCAATTCAGATTAAAAAAAAGGTGTCAAGATACCAAACCAAGTTCAGCCTTATTTCAAAGTAGTAATTTGAGGCAAACAAATTTCAGTTGTCGAACTCTGAAATGTAGTTGATCAGAGACGTGATATCTCTGTAGGAAGAACCACCCACTTGAGCGGCAGCGCGAGAAGCCTCTCGCATCAGTGAAGCTCTCCTCCTCATCTCCTTCGCCTCCGCCGCATCAGAATCCATCAGCTTCTCGCCGCCGCGGCAATCTCCTCCATCCCAACGACGCCGTCGATGTCCCGGGCCTTCTCCCTGAGGCCGTACCCGATCCTCCACTCGTCGGCGACGAGCCGGCTAACGATCGGTTGGTCGAATGCTATGGGAAGGGTCAGCATCGGCACGCCGGCGTGCACCGCCTACAGCGTCGAGTTCATGCCGTAGTGGGTGAAGAAGCCGCCGACGGAAGGGTGGCACAGCACTTTGAGCTGGTCCGACCACGGCACGACTCTGCCGGTGGCGACGGCGGTGCCGTCGTTTCCACGGAGCAGGTCTCTCACGCTGGAGCGCGCGCCATCGCCGCGGAGCACCCACAAGAACCTGACCTTGCTTACGGCAAGGCCAATGGCGATCTCGTCGAGCTGAGCTGGTGACACCGAGAGGAAGCTCCCGAGGGAGACGTACAGCACCGAGCCCACCGGCTGCGAGTCCAGCCATGCCATGTAGAGTTCTTCTTCTTCCTCCACGCCGGCTTTGTGTTCAGCAGCTTGGATTGCCATGTAGGGGATGCAAGGGCCAGCCGAGAACACCGGGTATGGCAGTTCTTGCCGGAGAGCGTCCATCGCGTTGGTCTCCAGCTCGTAGAAGGAGGTGAATATGACACACTGTGATCTTCTGGCATGAGAGTATGCTTCAAGGATGAGGGCTTAACATTGTTGTAAATAAGTAAATCTAGCTTTGCCTCTTCCCCGTGTTGTGCGAAGTAGTCTGTTTTTCTTCGCTACATCATGCGCCGTTACTTTTGCTCGACACAGCGCACACTCATGATGAGGCGTGACCCGACGTATCACAGAGTAGTTAGTGATGATGCAGCTGAGCAGCCACACTAGAAAAATAGTCGTAGCATGACGCATTAGGATCAAGACATGGACGAACACACCCTTCGTCATACTAATCTTGTAATCGTTCACTGATAAACTGATAAATCTGAGAGAATGTCAGTTTGTGCGTTGGTCAAATAAAACTCTAGTGTCTCACCATGGTCACCAGCATTCGTCAGGTGTTCCTCATGATCGAGATCAAAGAACGTAGCGTTACAGCGACGATTGAGTTTGATCTTAGTGATTCTCTATCAATGTTCATCTTCCACCAAACATGTTTCTTGTTGGTGTGTGAGGGCTCAATTTGGCTTAACCTGACTGATTTCAGCCCAGGAATGTAGCTTCCAATCAAGCAAGGAGCGCCGCCATCTGCATCAGATCGAGGAACAAATTTTCATTTGCAACAAGATCTACAATTTCTCATGCTTTAGTAGCCGGGAAGAATTTGATGTTCAGAGATTGTACCGGCGATGTCGCCGGGCCGAGCGGAGTGGCTGCGGGCAACCGGTCGAAGTGGTAGTGCACGGAGAACATTGTGGCGCTGAGAGGCGAGAGGACGCACACCGGCAGGCCCCTCCAGTTGCCGACGCCGACCGCCCACGGCAGCAGGAACGTGTCAGCCACGATGGCGGCGGGCGCCGGCGCGCCAAGAGCGAGATGGTCGAGGAGCCGCTCGAACGGTGGCTCCATCTTGGTGTACACGGCCTCCACGAACCCGAGCATGTCGCCGGCGCGGCCGTGCTCGGAGGGCACGACGTTGGGAATGGCCTCAAGGCGGACGCCCGCCGCCGAGCAGGCCGAGCCACTCCTCGGTGACGACGACTGTGGCGGTGACGCCGTCGCGCGCGGCGAGGAGGCGGCACAGGTTCAGCATCGCGTTGACGTGGCCGCGGCCCGGGTACGGCACGTCCACGACGTGGCACGGCGGCGCGACCGCGGATCCCATTGCACGGTGCGGCGGCGGCCACGAACAAGCTCCGAGCTGTCAAGGCCCGAGTAGCACGAGGTCAAAAGAAGAACCCAGCTTCTGAACAGTGAGACAGGATCTGCCATTGGAGTCAGCAACCTCGGAACAGAAGCGTGGCAGCCACCTCCGCCGCCTCGACAATCGAGATGATTCCAAAGCTGGAATTTTTTGGGAGAAGACACGTGTAGTAGTTGGTCTCCAACAAATTCTGGCCAACCTGAAGCCTACTTAGCGTAATGGGCCAGCTATACTACTGTTTCTGCTTTTAAGCATAATGGGCTTTGGACTGGACCAAAAGCTCGGTAGAGTTACGTAGGGTGTAGCTGTGTTGGGAACCAAATCCTCTCCTTCAAGGCTTCAACTGCAGAAGAGCAGCATTTGAACAGTAAATGCTGTGGTTTACTAAATTTTGGAGTAGTAATCTGCAACAACTTGTAGCAATGGTAATACATTCACTAATTATAATGTAGACGTCAATTCCAAGTGTTCGCCTTAATCTGACGATGGATGAATGCCCTGAATGTAAAATGCTATCGCTCCTCTATATTACGTTCTTATCACAAAATATTTGTTATTGAGGTATCATCGGTATATTTATGTATCACACCTCTAGATTTATATTATGTAACTTCTTTAAAACATTTTAAAGGCCAGAATTATTCTAATATCTTAACCTATCCCCTCAAATGAGCTAGATAAAAAAAAGGCAAAGATTTAGCTGGACCAGTTCAGCCCAATACCTTTGGAGTTCCATATGGTAAAATTTTACCCAAAGACCGTTGCCTTCAAAAGATGGTGGAGACTGCGTGCATTTAGAAGACCACGACGAAAGTGTAACATCTAAAGGCACCCCGGTTATAATGGGACACATCATATACTTTCATACCTGCTACTAATATAAAAAAAACTAGCACGTCATGAGCATCTTTTTAAAAGACAATGTTTGCACTTCGCCTATCTACTCTACAAATAGTGAGCATCTTTTTAATTTCCTCATTTTCCTTCGCTTCAGAACCAATACGAAAAATCCAACCATCACGGAATATGTGCTCATGTAACAAACCGCATGATCGATCGCAGAGGCGATACAACGCCCAACTCAACCTGATTGACATGCTGGAGCTATTTCCGTCCATGCACTGTAAGTTTAAACAAAACATAATTGGGCCTGGAAAATTGCAATTAACTCGCCGTCAGCGCATCATTCTCCACACCTAAAATCCGAATCAGAGAGTGAGAGAGCCAGTCACTCGGCACTGCCGTTTGTGCGCGTCCATCCGCATCCAATGCCACTGCTAGCTGCTCTCTGTCTATAAACATAAACAATTAGGACCATTCGGTTTAGATAAATTTTACGAAAATTTTAAAGAAACTGAACTGTCCTATAAAATTCTTATGTTGTAAAGAAACTCTTAAATAGTTTAAAATTTGTTTACAAGTATAAGCATTTAGAGTGTTATACTTATCCTATTAATTATTTTCCATTTAAACTTAACTACCCTCCTACAACCAACCATTCAATAAAGAACATCAAAGTTTTCTCCTCAACCTTAATATCTGCTAAATAATTTAAGTAGAAATGTTTATATTTATAAATAGAGAGTAGCTAGTATGATTATTGATGCAACTCAGGCTTTTTATCCCATTTCTCAGGTGCTGTCTTTATCCCCTGAATAAATGCATTTCTAGTAGTATAAACATAAATTACTATAGAAGATAAATGATCTATATGCACTTTAATAAAGGAAAGGAGTGAGGTTAAAAATAGGAGAGTGGTTGGGGTAAGATAAAGAAAAATTTAAATAGCAAGTAATTAATGGAACTTACAGTATTTTATAAGTGTATTTATTTTAAAATAAAACTTAAATAGTGTAATGGATAAAGTATTCAAATCGAAAGATCCGTTGTTCTCTGGATTCGACTTACGTACGTGACCAGCATGGAAATGCCTCTTCTGAAAGGAATTTCTCCTTCCTTTTGCGTCACCTGATGATCTGTGCTTGCGTGCATGCATGATGCATCTCAACCAGTGATTTGCTACTACTCTACTCATTTGCTGTCCAACATGCTGTGACATGGCATGAGACTCCTCTTGGTGAGGTGAATCTGTCAGTATTACTTGTCCTACCTGAAAGCTATCAGAGACAAGCTAATTGCCCTTAAGCTTTTCTTGTGTGCTATCCTTCCATTTCCGTTAGTAAGTAGTTACTGTCAATGGGCGATATTTCCTTTCGAACTTTGATCACTCGTTTTTTTATTTATAAATACTGTAAATAAGGTCATGTTATTAAAGTACGTTATGTTCTAAATATAACTACCAAACTTCTATTCACTTTAGACTAATAATTTAAGAGCGATTAGGTCAAAGTAGTCCGTTATTTAGAAACAGAGAGGCAGTAATTGAGTTTGATATACTATCATATACGCTAGGATCTTCAGGTTATTTGCTCCTTGGCTAGCTACTGTTTGCATGTTGTGGTGTTTGAAGTAAGATTTTGCGGTACTCTGAACTTAAGAATGCCAAAAAAAAAAACTTCAGTTACCAAGTGATACTGTACGCATGGATAAGGGCAAGTATAGCTTCAGTTCAGGCAGTGTCCAGATTACAGAAGATACGAATGTGAGTGCGTGTATGACACAGACAGCAAAAGTCAAAAAGAGATGCTTAACTCCATTCCAATTATGTCGTATTTATTAATAGAAACACTTTTAACATGATTTGTATAAGAGTATTTATAAGATGATCATTTATTCCATTTTTCCCTCCCAAGAACTAGTTGAATGTTTGTGTTTTAATACAAATAAATATAATGTGCTTAGAACTAAAGGATACTGAGCACCTTGGTGATTTTGTCAAAGATTAGCGTAGTCCTTTTTACAAATATAGGCACCTCAACTATAAAAACAGTCCTTACTGCATACACCCAATTTTTGGGCTTTTCAAAAAGAAAAAAAACTTTGAAAACATACAAGTGTGTATTAAAAAGAAGTAACAATATCTCTTTTGTTTGTTTCAGTTAAGAAGCTGGATTGAACTATCAGATCATTCATATTTTCTCTAGCTGGTCTCATCGAAGAAGTGAATAATCAGTTTGGACGACTTTGAAGTACTAACTTTCCGCCATGGACTCCACTCAAGAAATTCCTTTCTTCTGTTGCGTTTGGAGATGTAACTGTCCGAAGCCGCCGAAGAATTATTACACTATTCTTTTGGAAAGTGATGTAGTGACCACTTGCTGGTTCTCATCTCAAAGAAACACATACATGCATAAACAGAGACCAAGACTATAAGTTTGCCTCATATATCGGCTTGTCTAGTCTAGCCCATGAACATCATCCCTGCTTAACTATTCAACTTTGGTATTTAAATATCAGTTATATATTGGACAGAAAATACACCCGTTGTAATTTGCGTGGTAAGGAATGTAAGTAGTGGCCCAACACCACATAAATAACCTATAAGTGGTTTTGCGAGTCATCCTTTCTAAACTTTAGAAATTTCTTATTTGAGCCATGACTATCCAATTTTAACAACAATCATAAATTATGGTTAATGCACGTTAATAAATGATTTTCAAACAATTTTATTCAATTATAAATTTTTAGATATATCATAACCTTTGAATTCTTGTTTTATTATCTCTCCATATCAATTTTAATATTCTTCTATCTCTTTTCATATTATTATCTTAACTTAGTATTTTATAATATATTGATATCTCTGAGGATCTACTTTGAACATAGCTAAACTAATTCAACCGATATTAAACAAACTTTTCTTTAATACTAGCCGATCGCGTATATTATTATTTTGGACATGATCATAAAATCCAATGTAACATATATATTTTTATGATATTTAGTTATTGAATATGTCATTTCTTAGACCACATTTTAACTGATACATTATAGCAGATCTAATCATCGTTTTATAAAACTTGTTTTTTATCTTTAAAGGTATTCTCAGAATACTAGATGCTTGATACCACTTTATCTACCTAACTTTAATTCTATGGCTAATGTCTGTATCAATATCTCTATTTATCTATACATCGATCCTAGATATCAAAATATATCCTTGTCACTACTTGACTATTTAATTTAAAATTTTAGAGATTAATTTTATAATTAACTTAATTTTCATTTTTGTTATTCGGTTTTGGGTATAGATCGCCAAGAAAATGGTACAAAAGTTTTGCTTGACGTTTGCTACTAATTGAGTGAGATTTTCCTCATTGAGGTGAACTAATGGCCTAGACATAGGTCTTCATCCTTCAACCGAGTGAGAGATGTGAATAAGAGGGATAGCATTGAGAACTCACCAACGACTACGACAGTGGATCTCTAGGTCATGAGCCCCTCGACACCACTAACATATGAACTCTAGGCAAGCATATATCGCCTGATGGCGGTAGAGAGGCATTGAGGATGTACTTTTTAGCTCTTCATTTGTACTTTTTACGGCCGGATGTGCAAATGGAGCAAATCCTGGTCACAAAAAAAGTGACTGACATCTAAGAAATTTTTAGGGCTACTGATCAATAGCTGACCCACCAACTTGTTTTCCGTCGTTTCAATCACCTATGTTCGGTTTGTAGACTGCACCCAAAAAATACATTTCAAACGGCCTTTAATCTCCACCGATACACTGCCACCAATTTTTTAAAACTATAAAAGCTTTTTATATTTAACTTAAGTACATCAGGTTAATATACCGGTAGCACAATGCAGCATACAATTTAAAGCTCCAGCAAACCTGCCGTCACGACGGGATTCTCCGTGTCTGCTGCTCTGGTCCACGTATAAACGCATTGCAAAACACCGAGATCTTGCTCAGTTAAAAATCTGAATTATGCGGCTCCTTTTCCCCTATAAAAGCTGGCTCCGGATTTCTACTCGAAATCCACTGAAATGTTCATTGAGCAGGAGTGCAAACATTTTTGGAGTATACGAATCCAGCGTTGCACTGGACCCAAAGTGGGGCCCACCTTACTCACACAAATTCCTTCACACGAAATGACCGAAATGCCCCTGCCCTCAAGCCTATAAATGGAGTGATCAGCAACTGTCGTTTCAGCTCGGCTCAGCTAGCATTTGCCTCTCTCGATCGATCTCTGAACTCTTCTGGTCTTTGAATCGAAATCATCAGCTGCAACCTCGAAAGGAAGATCGCCATAGCTTCCTGCTGCAGTGATTTCATGGAGAAGGCCAAGCCCTACTTCGCCATGATCTGCCTGCAGTTGGGCTACGCCGGCATGAACGTGATCACCAAGGTCTCCCTCAACCATGGCATGAGCCACTACGTGCTCGTCGTGTACCGCCACGCCTTCGCCACCATCTCAATTGCTCCCTTCGCGCTGATTCTTGAAAGGTACAGTTTTAACGTGTACTCGTATCCTCTTATCTCGGTTTAAACTTTGGATGAAGCAGCGGGTACACTTGATGATGATGATGAAGATTATTATTATTATTATTATTATTATTATTATTATTATTATTATACATTAATCATATAATGTTGGAAGCTGACGTGTCACTGCACATGGCAGGAAGGTAATGCCTAAGATGACGTGGTCGATCTTCTTCCAAATCTTCGTCCTGGCGCTGCTCGGGTTAGTGATGTAACCTGCAAATTAACTCCAATGGAGGATAATTCTGTTTCTGCCAAAGAACAAAAAATGTGTGCAAATGAAAAGTCAGCATATATAGCTTATCGTCTATGGAATGACGCGTTCGATGCAACTATTCTTGGTTGCTTCTGCAGACCGGTGATCGACCAGAACTTCTACTACGCCGGGCTGAAGTTCACTAGCCCGACCTTCGCCTGCGCTATGAGCAACATCCTGCCGGCCATGACCTTCGTCATGGCGGTCATCTTCAGGTTTGGTTTCCACGACGACGATATTTGATCAGACACATGCATCCATGGCGAGAGGCGAGAGCTGGACTAATGGAGTTGGTTGTCGTTGACGTGTGGCAGGATGGAGAAGCTGGACTTGAAGAAGGTGAGGTGCCAGGCCAAGATCGCCGGGACTCTGGTGACGGTGGCCGGCGCGATGCTGATGACGCTGTACAAGGGCCCGCTCATGGAGATGGCGTGGAGCAGTCACGCCGGCGGCGCTGTCCATGGAGGCGGCGCGGCGGAGGCTCCCGTCGCCGCCGCCGTCGACCCCTCCGACAGGGACTGGTTCCTCGGTTCGATGTTCGTCATCGTCGCCACCCTCGCCTGGGCCTCCCTCTTCATCCTCCAGACGCACACCATCAAGCAGTACTCGGCGCAGCTCTCGCTCACCACCCTCATCTGCTTCGTCGGCACGCTCCAGGCCATCGTCGTCACCTTCGTCATGGAGCGCCGCCCCTCCGTCTGGACCATCAGCTTCGACATGATCCTCCTCGCCGCCGCCTACGCCGTAAGTAGTTCTCGCCTCTCCATCTCCGGCGCAGGCTTCTTCCTGAACACTACATTCTGACGGCGAGCTCGATATTGGTTTCTTGGACAGGGCATCGTGACGTCAAGCATCGCGTACTACGTGCAGGGCCTGGTGATCCAGAGGACCGGGCCGGTGTTCGCGTCGGCGTTCAGCCCGCTCATGATGATCATCGTCGCCGTCATGGGTTCCTTCATCCTCTCCGAGCAAATTTACCTCGGCGGCGTCGTCGGCGCCGTGCTCATCGTCATCGGCCTCTACTCCGTGCTATGGGGCAAGCACAAGGAGACGCAGGAGAAGGAGGCGGACACCAAACTATCACTGCCTATTTCCAAAGGCGACAACGCCGGAGCAGCAGCCGCCGCCGAGGCGGAGGAGATCGCCGGCGCCGGAGACAACGACGATGACGCGAACCGCAAGAACCACCGCTCGAGTGGCGTGAGGTCATCAAGCTCCAACGGACGTGGAGCTAGTGCAGTTTGATGGACATCCCAATAATTTTTCTGCGGCCGTCGACGCGACGGCGACGTCGCCATAGCCATGCAACGCGACGTCTCCGCTTGAGACAAACGAACTGTTCGTCTACGGCGCGCGCACTAGGACGGTGGCGCTAAGGGCTCGTTTGGAAACGGAGGTTTCTGGTAGGAAATTTTTGAGGAATTGTTACTGTTTATCTGCAAAATCTAAGCATTTGCCACCTCACCAGTTGTTCAGAATGGTGACATCTCTGCTTTTTGTATCATGTGTGATCAAAGCTGCTGTGCTAATTTGTACTAGTTTCATCCTTTGTTCAACCGAGAGAGTGTGTTGTGTTTTGTTTTAACCTCTTTTTTTACTCTTTCCGTTTACGAATACAAGTTATTTTGGACATAGACACGGACTTTCATATTCGCCTTTGGCATCATAGTGCCAACTGTAGTGTCTACATCAGTTTGGTGTCTTCCTTGTTGCAGCCAACTGGATAAGACTGAATTGCTAAATGTTAATCATTATTACACAAATAAGGCAGAGTTGAGTGCTTCAGTTATATAAGTGCACTACAAAGCATCCATACTTGCCACAAAAAATTCACTGATTGAAAGATCCTTTAAGCATCTCCACATCACTGTTACCATACTGCTTGTACAATTGCATGTATGGCGTCACCCAGGAATTTGTCTGATGGACTTAGATTCAGATTCCACTGAGAAATATAGTGTCAAATTTTTGCTTTCTGGTAACCAGAGCAATCACGTTACAGCTTGAATGCTAGAGCAATTAACCAGAGAACCATGGATGTAGGACAGTACTACTTGTGAGGTGAGATGAAGGGTAGTAAAAGGGCAGAACATGCTTACCACAATTATTGATTAGCTTATTTTCAGATAATTTGACAGATATATAGCATAAATCGACTTGTCCATCAAAAAGACTAGATCATCTAATGAAGTGAACTACTGAAGAAAGATCATATAATGTTGTTCATGGATAACTCATGACTATTTGCTTCTGAATGTCTCAAAGCTATGCATAAATATTTTTTGAAAAATGTGGTTTAGAGTAGTGCCCTTATCTTGAAGCAAGAAGAAAGTTGTGGCAAATTAATTGAACCAAAATCATACAGGTACACCCTTCTTAGCTAACGCCAAGAGGTATCTTTTTTTTAATCTTCCTGATATGCTAACTCTTTAGCTTTAGCACATATAACTTCATACCATTATCCTTTTGCTAACCACACTAGTATATTGTTTTTAGCTGCAGATGCATTATTGATTCTCTTTCTGGTGAGCCATGCCACATTGTCATTAGCTCTTGTTGCTGACATCCTGATATGCATGTAATATAAAGTGATACGGTGCACTAAATTTGCAGCCCTTCCGTATTGGATCACACTAAGCAAATAACAACCTTGTGCTAGCTATTCTACTTTCTGTGCAAAACCAAAAATGGATATCAAACTCTATCATGAGAGGCAGAAATCTACAAGTTGCATACCAACTCTTTATCATGAGAAGGAGATCATAACTCATAAGCACTATATCAACTAGATTAATCATATCCCAACCTGTTGAAGTTCCAAATTAGGAATTACAAATTTTTCCAAATTTCAGGTCAACCGGTGTGTCCTGGTAGGATATTCCTATGGCCGAAAATTCTGAACCTGTTTCAAGTTATCAAAAGATTGTTCTAATTCAGTGAAAATCACTTTAAAATTCGCAATTTTCATTCTAAATTTCCTAAATTTGTGCCCCCGGTTTTTTTTTCATTCCTAAATGTAAAACCCCTCTTGCCACCATGACCTGATGATCAAAGCACCTGCAGGGAAGCCACTAACAGGCTTTTCACTCTCAGGAGTTTTTTCATGCGTAATTAGTGGTTTCCTTGCAGGTGCACATAGCAAAGCAATGCACCAGTTTGTCAATGAAGAAAACTTCTTTTCACCAAAGGCCTGAAAACATAAAAGCCAAGTGTCCATTCGTGTGGGAGAATGAGATGCCGTTACGGCAACAAGACGCCAGATTGCTCTCTTCCTTTTCAGGCAATGAGTGAGTGAAATTGTGACTGTGACTCTGTGAGAAACGGGGTTGCAACTTTGGCATTGACATCTTGCAGATTCAATTGAAATGGGAGAAAACCTTAGGCCAATGATAGTGAGAGTTCATGCAGGTGAGATGGATGGAGCACAACAGTTAGCACGGAATCATCAAAGGGGTTTTGATGTCACTCAGGGGTTGATTTGGGTTTGACTGATAAGATGAAGTGTCAATTCTTGGATGTAGTAAACTAAAGCCAGAGTTCGATCTGTTTATTGTTGTATATGAGATGGGGATGAGCATCTCTAAACTCTGGGAAGAACAACAACTGTTAGCCGTTCTGGAACTGGATTGGCTCGCTTTCAATGACAAAACATCATTTCTTCCGTTTCCGTATATTCTACTTTTGAATCAGTATTCATTTTTATCCATTTTGACACGGTTTTGCATGGTGATTGCAAGTTCGTTCCTGTAGCCAATTATCTAGAAAGTAGCTATATAACATTTTTAAAAAAACTTTTAAATATAACTATAATATAATTAAAGTATAACTACACAATAACTATATAACCACGCACTAATTATAGTGTAAGTTGTATGCAACTTATATATAATTTTAGAATTGGTAAACCACATTTAACGAAAAAATTGAACAAAACCTTGCAAATTTTTAATCTTTAGATCTGCTTCACTATTTATGCTCTAATAGACTTTTCTTCCAACTTTAGTAACCTTTGATAAACTTTGATGACCGACGACAACGACGACAGTGACTTCAACCAGTTAGAACCCTAGGTTGGAAGGGGGAGAAGGAAGAAGGGGTTTTGGCATAGTTAGGAGGATGGTTGTGAGAGACAGTGCTCAGCATTAAGGTGGGTTAGAAATTTGAAAGTTTCAAGAGAGGAAAAATAGCTAATGTTTTTTTAGCAATTCTGATTATGTATTCCTTGTAGGCTTCTCGATTGTTTGGATTGCTTGTATTACTTAATGGGATAATGCCCACGATTAGCCCACTTAAATAGCCCATACTTTTTTTAAATAAAGTAGGCCTATGGTACCAGCCCACATTTGATTTAAAACCACCAAAGTGGCCACGAGATTCGAAGTCCTTGTGGAGGCCCGGTTTCAAATTCAGAATACTTATAAAAGCTGTGAAATTCATGTACGAATCCAACTATTTTCAATAAATCTCTTAGAATGCTTTTCTTCATCGTGAATTCTGTCAGCTGGCCTTTGTGCACATAATCTACTAATCTAAAGCTGGCCTATCTGCCCATGTTTCATTGGCTCACGTGAAACTTTAATTTGTCGTTTTCAGTGAAGTAAAAAATCTAAAAAATACCAACAAGTAAAAATCTAAAAAATACTTCAATTCACGTATCTTTAATTTTTTTATCACTCATATGTTTTTTATAAAGTGTCACCGAGGCTATAGATTTTTTAGTTGTATGTCACTTTCGCAAGAGGAGAGCAGTAGACGGTGGCCCTTGACGGCGGTAGTAGCGCAGTGATCAATGGCTCGTCCTGCAGCGTCTCCACCAGCGTCTCCTTTGGCTCGCCTCGCCGCCTGCCCACCACCAATGGCGTCTGTGGTTGCTGTTGTTGCTCGCGCTGCAGCTGCCGGGCTAGCAGCCCCAGCGTGTCTCCACTAGTGTATCCTCCTCGTCCCGCTGCTAATAGTGTCCGTGGCCGCTACTGTTGCCCATGTCGCCGGGACAGCTGCACCGTGTGTCACCACTGGCGTCTCCTTCACCTCACCTTACCTCTTGCCTACCGCCGATAGGTTCCGTGGCTACTATTGCTCCCCACGCTGCTAAGCTGCTGCCGCTGCTAAAGGCCACCGCCCACCTCCGAGTCTCCTCCAGCGAAAGTGGAATGAAATTAAAAAATTCACCATCCCAGTGGTATTTTTTTAAAGACATAAATTGAGTAAAAAAAATCAAATCCACACAAATTAGGTAGCATATTATCAAATTTCTCAAGGAAGCTGATTGCAGCACCGCTGCCGCTACTAAGGGCCACCTCTAGCGAAAGTGGCATGAAATTAAAAAAATTACAATCAGAGTGTTTTTAAAGACATATAGATTGCGTAAAAAAATTAAATCTACACGAATTAGGTGGCATATTATCAAATTTATTATCAGGTTGAGAATGTTGGAGAGCATGCATCAAATAAGGAACCCAACTAAAAGTCGAGGGGTAACATGGTTTTTTTTAATACAGAAGCTGCTCATACAAAACTAATAATAATAATATTTCTCAGAAAAATTAACTTGCAATAACATAACATATGATAAAACATAAAATTAGACGGTTGTTGATGCCATTTGTTAAAATTTCTAATTAGTGAATGTGCGTCTCTTATGTCTGGCTTTGCCCTCTCGATTAGTCTGGACGTTACGGCCCATGCGGCCCATTGGTCCGCTTGGCTTTTTACTGTACTCACATATATATACTATGCGCACCGTTTCACCGTGGTTGCGCGCAACCCTAATCCCCATTCACTGTAACTTGGTATCAGAGTGCTGCTACGGAGAAAACGATTCGGTCTCGCCGCCGCTCGATCCCTCGCCGCTTCTGTGCCAATAAGCTTGCTGCTGCTCGATTCAACCACACACGCACACCACTTCGTCGATAGTGCTGTCGCTACTGAGATCTCGTCAAGCCTACCCCACCACCCTCTCGCCATGTACACTACCCACCATTGTTATCATTGAAGAGCGTGGTTGAATCCATAAATTCTGCTACCCAAGCAGATCAACCTACAACGCGAGGACGCCGTCACTGCTGCCGAGCTTGAAGTCAACTCCGCTCGCCAGAAGGCGACCGAGGATCACGAAGTCGCCCTTGCAGCCTACAAGGCCAAGCATGCGACTGTGCACGCGCAAGCTCTTGCCGTCCTCAACATCAAAATTCTCATCCCCGAGCTTCTGGATCGAGCCGCCAACAACTACATTCTGTGGCGTGCTCTCTTCCTCGTCGTTTTAGGCAAATATGCCCTCACCAACCACGTCCTTGCTGACATCGACAACTCCGATCGCTCGGCGTGGGTGCAGATGGACTGCACAGTCCTAACCTAGATCTACGGCACCATCACCACCGACCTTTAGCAGGTAATGCTCCGCAGCCCCACTACTCGAAAAGCCTGGTCCATCCTTGAGTCTGAGTTCCTCGGCTAGCCTCGAGTCACATGCACTCTTGCTCTCCGCTGAGTTCCGCACTGTCAAGTAAGGCGCGACCTCCATCATAGACTTCTGTCGCTGCCTTGAGACAATGGCCAGCGCACTCTTAGAGTTCGATGATCCTGTCGGTGACCAAACCCTAGTGTTGACCCTCCTTCGGAGACTTAATGGCAAGTTTCACCATATGGTCTTCAATCTGAAGATGTAGCGGCCTTTCCCCACCTTTGACAAAGCACAGACCCTACTGCTCCTCGAGGAGATCGACATCGATGACCTCGCCGACGACACCATGCCTTCCGTCTTTTTCGCTTCTCATCAACATCCTCCTAGCGGGGCAACCGAGGCGGTCTCCGAACGAGACAACCAAGGGAACTCCCGTCCTCTAAATCAACACCGTGGTCGTGGTGGCAAACCCATCCCCTATCACGACACCAACTCCTTCACCTCTAGGTCTCATCCTCACAGTCGTCCTCCTGAAGCTCCCTTCCTAAATCCCTAGGCTGGCACAGTGCAGCTATGGCCACACCCCTATGGTCCCGGCTACACTCCAGGGGCACCTCCACGCCTGCCCACCTCGCTATTCAAGCATCCAGCCACCCTCACCACCTCACCCTATCCACTCTACTTACACTGTTCCTAGTGGACCAAGCTCCGGCCCACCGCTAGGTTTCTTTCCAGGCAGTGTGCCACCATCGCCGCTAGGCTTCGTGTGCGGGGGTCCTCCCTCCTCACATCCCAGCTCCATCTGTGGTGCACCGATCGCTCCTCCGCCGACGTTCGTTCCACTCTCAGCCTTCAGGACCACTTCGCCCGCGTCGTCGACAATGTCGCCGGGCTCCTGGAACCCGATGGCCGGTCCCTCGTGGGATCAAACCTCACTTATCAACAACTTCAACACATTCTCCCTAACTCCGCTAGCTCCGCCGGTCTCTAACGAGTGGTTTGTTGACTCCGGCGCCGGCTCACACATAGTCAACTCCGCCGGTATACTCACTTCCTCTCATCACCCTTCTCCTTCACACCCTTCATCCATTATCGTAGGAAACGGATCGCATCTCCTTATCACTGCCATCGGCTCATCCACTATCCCCTACACCGCAGCGATCCCTAGTTCTCTTCAATGTTCTTGTAGCTCCTAGTATCATCAAAAACCTAATATATGTTCATCATTTCACTATCGATAACGATTGCTCCATTGAATTTGATCCTTTTGGCCTCTTTATGAAATATTTGCAAATTCGACGCGTGATCGCTAGGTGCAATAGTACGGGGGACCTCTATCTGTTCCTTCCGTCTACTTCCATCTTGTCGGCGCTCACCATCACCACATGCTCTACCACCTGGCATCGTCATCTTGGTCATCCTGGCTCCGATGCCTTATCTCAAGTTATAAACACTAGAGCTATCTCATGTAATAAACGTATTTCTAATTGCATTTGTCATGCCTATCAATTGAGGCGTCATGTACGCCTTCCTTTCGGTCGTTCCACTTCTCACGCACTTTATCCTTTCGACCTTATACACTACGATCTTTGGTCCTCACCTATGATCAACACGTCAGGGTACAAATATTACCTTGTCATACTTGATGACTGTACTCATTACGCTTGGACTTTTCTCCTTTCGTGCCAAATCCAATACATTTGGCACCTTATCTAACTTTTTTGCTTATGTATGCACTCAGTTTGGAGTGCTCATTAAGTAAATTCAGTGCGACAATGATCTCGAATTCGACCATTCCTCCACACGCACTTTCTTCCTCAACAACGGAGTCATCCTCTGTATGTCTTGTCCCTACACCTCCCAACAAAACGGTCAAGCTGAATGCACCCTTCGTACTATCAACAACATCATGTGTTCTCTCCTCTTCCAGGCTAGCCTTCCACCCATATATTGGGTTGACTCCCTACATACAGTCACCTATCTTCTCAACCTTCGTCCCACCACAACTCTCGATGGTCTCACACCCTTCTTTGCTTTTCATTGTACTCACTCTTCTTACACTTATCTCCGTGTATTCGGCTGTGCCTGCTATCCTAACATCTCATCCACTACTCCTCATAAGTTATCTCCGCGTTCCTCCTTGTGCGTCTTCCTCGGCTACTCCCCCGATCACAAGGGGTATCGCTGTCTCAACCTCCATTCTAAGAGGATCCTCATCTCTCAGCATGTTATCTTCAATGAGTCTTTCTTTCCCTTCTCCGCCATGTCCACGTTGTCCATCCCTCCCTCCACTCTTGATTTCTTAAGCAGTGATGACCACACCACCCTGCCCATTTCACTCCTATACCATCCTCCAGAAATGCCTTCCCCAGCGCTATCCGGGCATCTTCGTCTGTTCCTACTACAGAGTCCACCTCGCCCCAGGCTACTCCCCCTACCCCTAGGGATACTTCACCTCATATTGACGTCCATGATGCCACTAGGACCCTTACTGCTCCTACTACGAACAACCCCAGTTGCTCTTGACATGTCACCAACTGTATCACTGCCACCATTCCATAGCCTGTCGTGCCCATATCCAACATGCATGGCATGCGCACCCGAGCCAAGTCCGGCTTCATCCAGCCTATTGACTGCCTCAACCTTAACATGGCGGCTCTCTCTCCGATCCCGAAGTCTTTCAGATCGGCCCTAACAGATCCAAACTGGCGTGCTATCATATAGTCAGAGTATGATGCCATTCAGGCTAATGACACTTGGACACTGGTTCCTCGCCCTCCTAGCGTGAATGTCATGACAGGGAAGTGGATTTTTTATCACAAGCTTCAGTCTGACGGCTCCCTTGCTCGCTACAAAGCGAGATGGGTTCTCAGGGGCTTTACTCAACTCCTAGGACTTGATTATGATGAGACATTTAGTCCTGTTGTGAAACTAGCTACCATTCGTGTGGTACTTACCCTGTCTCTTACTCACTCATGGCCCATACACTAACTTGATGTCAAGAATGTCTTCCTGTATGGGACATTGACAAAGACTGTTTACTGTGTCTAGCCTTCTGGGTTTGTTGACTCCTTACACCCTCACTACTTCTGCTATCTGAACCGCTCTCTATATGGGTCCAAGCAGGCCCCCCGTGCATGGTATAGTCGCTTCGCTTCTCATATTACCTCTCTTGGGTTTATGAAAGCTAAGTTTGATACTTCACTATTCATCTACCGACGTGGCAATAATATGGCATTCTTACTTCTCTATGTCGATGATATTGTTCTCACGGCCTCCTCAGAGAGGCTCCTCTAAGAGACTATTTATGCCATCCAGTGGGAGTTCTCTATAACTGACATAGAACCGCTTCATCATTTTTTAGACATCATCGTTACTCGACAGACCGATACTCTATTTTTGTCCTAGCGACAGTATATCTTAGACATTCTGGACCGCGCCAGCATGCGGGACTACAAGCCCTACACCATGCCAGTGGAGATTCCATACCAGACCCTACTCACTACCGGAGTATTGCAGGTGCGCTCCAGTATCTCACATTTATGCGGCCTAACATCACATATGTTGTTCAGCAGATCTATCTACAAATGTATGATCCTCGAGAGCCCCACCTTGCCACCATGAAGCAGATACTGCGGTATCTCTGAGGCACCCTAGATCATGGACTCCATCTCTCCCGCTCTGCTACGACCGACCTCACGGTGTACACTGATGCTGACTGGCCTGGTTGTCTGGACACCCTCAAATCCACCTCCAGATTCGTGGTCTTTCTCGACGACAATCTCATCTCCTGGTCATCCAAATGCCAGCCCACCATATCACGCTCCAGCGCCGAAGCTGAATACCGTGTGGTGACCAACGGCGTCGCAGAAGCCTACTAGCTCCGACAATTGCTTCGCGAGCTCCATACTCCGGTCCATTGTGCTACTGTCATATATCGCGGCAACATCAGCCCCGTCTACCTCTCTACCAACCCCGTACAACATCAGCGAACCAAACACGTCGAGATCAACCTACACTTCGTACGCGAGCGTGTCGCTCTCAGCGAGGTCCGTGTCCTCCACGTTCCTACCTATTTGCAGTTTGCTGACATCTTCACCAAGGGCCTGTCGACTCTCACCTTTCACAAGGGCTTGTCGACTCCCACCTTCACTGAGTTTAGATTTAGTCTGAATATTCATTGTACTCTTAACTACGAGGGCGTGTCAAGAGTAGAGTTATGATTCTAGCCCATACAGCCTATCAGTCTGCTCAGATGCTTAGGGTACTCGTATATATATATATATATATATATATATATATATATATATATATATATATATATATATATATATATATATATATATATATATATACTTCACGCACCGCTTCACCGTGGCTGCAACCCTAATCTCCATTGTAACTAAATGGTGTAGATAATTACGTTTCGAGAATCCAAGAGGGAAAGTATCCACATAGCTTATTCTGATAGCTAGACACACATGTTTAGAGGCCGCCAGAAATCATTATTAGGCATTAGAAACAACATTGGAGTTATTTTCCGTACGACGCTCAAACATCACCCAACGACTGCCGGTGACAAAAGGTGGAGCCTTGTTCCATGTTGGCGATGGCGACGGTGCCAAAGGGCACCGGACACACGGTTTGGTTGTTTGGACTTAATTTGGAGATAGCTCGCAAACCGAGAGAAAGGATGTTAATTAATATTAATGCATCGAGACAAGGATATAATTACGTGGTCACGTATTTGTTTTTTGTTCATTGTGGCCACATCTTTAACTGGGTAGTGATAGTGGTGTGGCGCGCGCATACATATTCACCACGCAAAACTGCCATTCCATTGGTCACCTTATCATGTTAATGATGAGTTAACAACTCCATAATGACAAAAAAACACCACTTAAGATTTGTTGGCTCAACTACGTCTGACATGGTTCGTACCGAACGGTAAAAAAATATGTACTGTTTGCATGGTTGGATTGTTGCCAAGTAGCACTGCGACCAAAACAATCCAACCGTATGCTTCTTCCTTATGGACCAACCTCTAGTATTTGGTCGAACTAACTACGAGTGTAATTGGGTTTCGGTAAATCCTCTCGGCCTTTTCCACTATCAAATATTAATTAACAACTCCTACTGATGTTGTCTTGCTTCTGTTTCTGCCATCAGATTCTAATCCAAATTTTTAGCCAAGTCATTTTTTAAAATAAATTGGGTTGATCTTTAAGTTATTTTTAATCTCGTACAACATTAGTTCGATCCAATATTTTTCTAACTAGCAATATTTTCTAGAGTGGAAATTTTGTAACTGATAGATTAACATGTACACTTCCCAAACTAGTATAATTTTAGGAAAAAATTATATATATATATATGAATTTATTGGAATGTTATTTTAAATTTATTTTTAATTTTATAATAATTAATTTATTTGTCTATACCCTCAAATAATTATTAGAAATCACTTAAGTATTCCGTCATTTAAAGGAAAAGAGCACACCGTGCACGGAGACTCATATGATAGGGAGATTTGAATGACCTCAAACTAGCAGATCTCTTAGTTGTTCTGTTTTTTATGCATAATTCCATAATCTATGAAAAATATATTCAATTCCCGCTGTGACCAAGCCACAACTTTTACCTGAGTTTGCTGCGATACATTTGTTCAGAAAACATTCTAAGTGAAGGAGGGATAGGAAAAATACAAGTCTTCATGATAACAATGTCCATTATTTTGCAAGCTCACTGTTACAGATCGTTCAAGAATTGAACAAATATGTAGACGCTGCTCGAATTGTTGATGTAGATGCTGTGTTCTGGTTCTCTCACACTTTATGCTTTCGAGTTTCGAGTGTATAAGAGCACCCTTTGACAAAAGGACCATCGTAATTGATTCCCATTGCTGGGCCTACATGGGCTTGCTTCTTTTGCAAGATGGGCCGTGCGACGATCGAAGCAAAGGACCTCTCCGAGCCGTGTCCATCGGAAGCGCGCGAAGTCCATCAAGCCCTAGAATCGAGGCGAGCGGGGCGGCGGCGGAGAGCGAAGAGGGAATCGAGGAGGTGGAGGAAGAGGGAGCTCTCCGGCCGCGGCCATGGCCCTCCGGGCCCTCGGTTCCCTTCTCACCCGGAGGCTGTCACCACGTGCGCAGGCGCAGACGCAGGCGGAGTCCTCGCTGGGGATCGGCACTCGAGCGGCCCCAGGTTCGGCGGCGGGGAGGCCAGCAGCACGCTCTCTCCACACCCTGGTGAATCTCCATTCGTCTCTCCCGGTTCCCAGATCGAAAATCTCTTTCTTCTTCTGCACTCGCGGCTCATGTTTCTCTCATCTCGGTGCAGAGGAGGGATCTCGCCGTTGGTAATGGCGCCTATGGTGCTGCAGCCACGGCCGCGTTGGTTGGATTAGCCGCAATTCTGTATCTCAACAAGAACACAAACAAGTCAGGTATGAAAGACTGGAAACGCCTCTGGATTCACTCCTCCTCGTCGTTATTTAGCTCTGTTTTATGTGGCCTAACCATAATCACCACCTAGATGATGAGATGACCGGCGAGGAGGAAGGCAGGAAGAAGTTATCTGACAGGGAGCCGCCGTCAAGAACCCTTACCCTTACCTGAGTAAGGAAGCAGCCATCGAATGAGAGTTTGTGGACAACGATGGCAAAGTTCAGTGGGCTGGTTATCTCGATCATGAAGGCCATGTTTGAGGACTGGATGAAGGAATACGACCGTTCATACTGGGCCGAGGGGGAGAAGGCTCGCCACTATGAAATATTCAAGGAGACCGCGATAAGCGTAGACAAGGCTAATGCAGCAAAGCCAAGGCGTGCCCCTTTTGCCCCTAACGGATTCGCAGACTGGACTGATGAAGAGATCAGGCGTATGGATCCCCACCGTGGCGACTTTGACTGGGAGGGGTACATCGATCACCTCAACAGTATGAATGCTAATGAGGGTACATTGGCAATCAAGGTGTGACCGTCAGCGAGGCTGTAAAGAAGGTATATTTCCCTAACTATCAGCCGAAGTATCGTTTTTCCTTAAATAAAAAATGCACATGGAGAATCTGATCTTGTTTTGAACACTGGCAATCAGATCATGTTATGTTGTTATTCCTTTTAATGTGCTTTAGAATTGGCGAATTACTCATTCGATATTCGGTTGGTGATAGATGCTAATGGGTCATTCCCGAAACAGCTACCAACTAGTAATTTGATCTTGAGACTTCCTAGTCATCGTGCGGCATTAGCAAAGTAGCAGCTGCACCATAGAGGCACTGAACGCAGACCTGCTAGTTACTGTTAACAACAATTTTTTTTTCTAACTTTTAAGCAAGCGTAGCCAAATAGTCATTCAATTTCCAATAAGTGATTAACTATTGTATTAGTCATTCATGAAGCAGTTAATACCTCCGTCCTCACTCATTGCTCTTTGAAATTTGTATCCAACTATCTCGGTAATTATCTGTGCAATAATTAATGTCTCTATCACAAATTGTGTTTTTTTTCAACAAAATGAGCTTGGCCGTTTCTTGTTATCGTTGTCTGATTTTAACTGCACATGCATTTTTTCTGTTTGGAAAGTTCTGTAACTTTTAGCGTCTTTGATGAGAACAAAAGGACAGGGAACTAGCTTTGAAGGATGCAGAAAGAAGGCTTCAACCAGCCAACGATAAGACGGAGAAGAGGTGATACTGAATTCTCTGACCTTATGAATAACTCCATTGATCCTTTTTTTTCCAAGAAAAATGGAACTTGTCAGAGATGAGAAGAACATTGCTCTTGCTAACGAGGTGCGCTTGCATGTGTGACATCTGAATAATGATCCCCTCATCACAAATCAAACTTTATTATTCTAGAAAAAAAACCTGAAAATTCTTTATTCAGTGTGTCATAATTGAGCAGGAATCGCTAGCTCAACGACAGCAAGTTGCTGCTTATTCAGGTCTCCTTAGTCAGCACCGGGACAAAGCATTTAGCGGTGGCACAAGTAAGCTAGCCAGATTGCCTTCTTTTCTGCCTAAAAATATAAAGCGAAGTGTACAGTAATGTGGGAGAATGAGATGCCGTTACGGCAGCCAGATTGCTCTCGTCTTTTGCTATGAGTGTGTGAGACTGACTCCGAGAGTTGGGGTTGCAACTTTGGCATTGACGTCTTCAGATTCGGTTGCAATGGTAGAGAGGCAACGTGTAGTATGGAATAATGGAAGGAGCTTGCAGGTATTGGCTAGCTAGTCTAATGGCAGTGAGAGTTCATTCAAGTGACCTAGAAGGAAGGAACATAACCTGTACTCCATGGAATCTTCAAAGGGGTTATCAGGTTATGATGTCATGATTCCGGGGTTAATTTGGGTTTGGCAGATAAGATGAGGTGTCGATTTTGGGATGTAAGGCAGAGTTAGATTTATTAATTGTTGTATATATATTAGATGACGAGCATCTCTGAACTCTGGGAAGAACACCAACTACCAGCCGTTCGATCTGAATTTGGAACCGGATTGCCTCTTTTTCGATGACAAACACCATTTCTTCAGTTTCCATATATTCATCTATGAATCGGTATTTTTTTTTCTCCATTTCTACATGGTTTTCTGCACGGTGATTGCAAACTCAATCCTGTAGCCAATTATCTGTCTTCCTTGGGAGCTTCTGGAGTGTAGCATCGCTAGGTTAGAAATAGCCCATGATTAGACCACTTAAGTAGGCCCATAAAACTTTTTAATAAATAAGTAGGCCCATAATGAAAGTACCAACCAGTATTTGATTTGAATCCAAGTGGCCCACAGAACTAGGCCCATAAGATTCGAAGTCCTCGAGGGAGGCCTATGTTCAAACTCGGAATCCCTAAAAACGCCTTGAAATTCAGGTACGAATACAGAGATTTTCCATGTATCTCCCGTGAAATTCAGGTAGGATTCCAGCGATTTTCAATGGATCTTCTGGAATGCTTTTGTTTGTCGTGAATTCAATCAGCTCGCCTTCTTTTGTTATGTGTAGTGCGCACAAAGTATCTTCTCGCTCTCGTACATGTCATCGTGCACAACGTAGTAGAACTTTGGTCAAACGAAACGCCACGTGTCGTAGCACTTAAGATAAGCCACGGAGCAGAGTTCCCAACTACTAACCGTATATTCCATATGTTTTTTTAATAGACGACGTTATTTTGAAATATGCTTAACCATTTGTTTTATTTAAAAAATTTATGTAAATATGAAAAATTGCAAGCCACGATAAATCAAATCACAACAAATAATTACGTAATCTTTAAATAAGTGATAATTAGTGGTAATTAAGTATTTTTTCTGAATAAGCCACGGAGCATTTCGGAGTTCCCAGTTCAGAGTTCACACCTCACAGAACACCATGCGCCAACTACTACCGTACCGTGTATATACGAAACCCAGGCCGTAGATCTGGTCGTCCCACAGAAATCTGGCCCACAGGAACCCACGACGTTCCATATCCTTCTCTCACCAAACATTAAACCAACACACAAAGCAACCTTTGTTTTTTATCCCTCATGCCTCGTGTACCAACAACTGTCTCCAATAGGAAAATCCAGCTCAACTATGAAAGTTTGAGAGTGTGATTCGCTCATGCCAGATTTGTGCAGAATTTGCAGCGTTTCTACTTCCAAGTTCCAACAGCAGAGCTGAATTTAGTTTGTTACTTTTGTTTCATGTAAAACAGTACAACTCAAGTAACAGCTTAGAAAATTCCGACGTGCTCGACGACCCCTTAACTAGGAATTTTGGGCTGCCATTTTTTTTCATAACTTGTGCTTCTTGCTGGTTTAGAAAATCTGGAGAGAAATACTGGTCAACAGTGTTGTGATCCAAGTGCACTCCAAGCTTTTAAACCAGCAGCAGCACCTGGTATCATCCCCAGTGGTTGGTGAAACTTGGTCATCTTAAAATTAAGCAAAAACAGCTCAGTCAAACTGGAACCGGCTACCCGCTTCACCCAAGCACTTAGCACCAAGTCACTAACACACAACCAACCCATGTTTTATCAGAAAAACAAACAATAAATAACATTAAATTAACCTTAATCACACTGTTTTCTCTGACACCACTAGTAGTCCACCAAATTTATAATCCTCAAGAATCAAAAAGAAAAAAATGACAGTGGAAAGTGGAAACGAGAGGAAGAGGGCGAAAGGGAAAAAAAATCAGTGTGGTGTGGCCCACTTACCAACCTCCATTCTCCCCACAAATCCGTAGCTTCCCGGCGAGTATAAATTGAACGAACTCGTCACCGCCGCTTCCACCACCACCCCCCACAGAACGAAGAGAGGCGAGCTCGCCGCCATGGACGTCGCGTCGCTGCTCCCGTTCGCGCTGGCGCTGGTGGCGATCCCGATCTCGCTGGCGCTGCTGGACCGGCTGCGGCTGGGGCGCATCCCGCCGGGCCCGCGGCCGTGGCCAGTGGTCGGGAACCTGTGGCAGATCAAGCCGGTCCGGTGCCGCTGCTTTCAGGAGTGGGCGGAGAGGTACGGCCCGATCGTGTCGGTGTGGTTCGGCTCCTCGCTCAACGTGGTGGTGTCGACGTCGGAGCTGGCCAAGGAGCTGCTCAAGGAGAACGACCAGCAGCTCGCCGACCGGCCGCGGAACCGCTCCACGCAGCGGTTCAGCCGCAACGGGAAGGACCTGATCTGGGCGGACTACGGCCCGCACTACATCAAGGTGCGCAAGCTCTGCAACCTCGAGCTCTTCACGCCCAAGCGCCTCGAGGCGCTGCGCCCCATCCGCGAGGACGAGGTCACCGCCATGGTTGAGTCCGTTCACCGCGCCGTCACCGAGCCAGGTAAGCAGACACCGAGATCGCCCCGGCCTTCCTTTCACTTCCCAGCTTTAGAAATTTTATGATTCTATATGTAATTCTGTGCATGGTGCAAACGGTTGGAATTTTCTGTTCCTAACGCATCGGGTAGCTGGTTGTGGTGTCCTTGTGTTTGGTGTGTTTGGTCGCTCATGTTGACTCTCGGGTAAACGGTGCTGCCAGCCTGGAATCAGCAACGCACAGTAGTATGCAGGTTTCTTTGTGTTCAGTTTGCGTCGGCCCTTGAGGGAAATGCCAGGTCGTGGTATGCCATTTCGTAGGCTTCTCTGCAGTATTCTGTGCGGATTTGACATTGTATCCCAGAGAAAATGCTAGCTCGTGGCCGATCTGGTGGAATAGT
Organism: Oryza coarctata; assembly: GCA_030770085.1. Classification (NCBI taxonomy): domain Eukaryota; kingdom Viridiplantae; phylum Streptophyta; class Magnoliopsida; order Poales; family Poaceae; genus Oryza; species Oryza coarctata. The sequence goes on from CM061471.1 coordinate 18,451,139, forward strand.
GAGATGCGTTGAATTGCCTCAAGTGGGTTCATTTCTATGAGACGGACCACATGGTGAACACGTTCTTAGAGAGCCAGAAAGCTAAGATTTTACTAAACTGAAAATGTAGGTACCATGAAACCAGTAGTGATCACCTCTATCATCTGTACTGATGTAGTGTGCTGACTACTGAGAGATCTTGGCCCTGCGCAGAACGGTTCGAAGAAAAGGTTGGATGAGGCTAGTCTGAGCCAATGGAGGATGGGAGACCGATAGGGGTTGTGAAGCAGATGAAGGTTTGATTGGGGTGACAACAAAGCGAAGAAGAGTGAGATAGTCATTCAGGGGATCCTCAGGAACAACCGATAAAGAGTGCAGAGGTGGGGTGGGTGGAGAATGTTGAGATGGTACCGTGTTGGTTAAAAGGAAGTTGAGGTCACTAGAGGAAGGTTCACGGTGAAGTAAACCAAAAGGAAAGCAGGACTCGTCAAAGACGATATGGCAGAAGATGATGATCCGTCGGGTAGAGAGATCAAGACAGCGGTATCTCTTGTGGGAAGAGGGATAGCTAAGGAAGATGCAGGCGGTAGAGCGTGGTGCGAGTTTATAAGGGGTGGTGGCTATTAGGTTGGGATAACAGAGACACCCAAAGACGCATAAGTGAGAGTAGTCGGGTGACTTGTGGTACAAAAAGGTATATGGAACGTTGTTACAAATGGAAGAGCAAGGACGTCGATTTAGTAAGTAGGTCGCAGTAGTTAGCGCTTTAGCACAGTAGGGTACAGTTAGATGGACGTGAAGAAGCATGATGCGATTGATGCTGTTTAAAGTTAGAAGAAGGTATTTGGCCTTGCCGTTTTGGAGAGAAGCGTAGGGGCAGGAGAGGCGAAAGTGAGTACCATGGGAGGTGAGAAAGGCTTGAATGGTACGGTTTATAAATTCTGTACCATTGTCGGCCTAGATGGTTTGGATGGAGAGATCGAATTAGGTGGAAATGTAGTTTGTGAAGTTGATGAAGTGGGAGGCAATCTTGGACCTGTTTGTGAGGGAAAACGTCTAGCAATAGTGTGTATAATCATTAAGTAATGCAAGATAGTACTGATAACCCGAGACACTCTTAACTGAAGAAGTCCACACATCACAGTGAATTAATTCAAAGGGTCTAGAGGTACAAGACATAGAGGGGAAGAAAGGCACCTGCACATATCTGCTAAGTTGACAAGAGTGGCAAACAGTGGAGCTGTTGTGGTTGCACTATATGGAGGCGCTACGACGGAGAGTGGCAACAGCGTCGAGGTTAAGGTGACCAAGGCGGAGATGCCATAAGCTGGTGGAGATGGCTAGGCTGGTGTGAGGAGTGGATGGCGCGGCGGGGATGGTGTAGAGGCCGCCGCCACTATTGCATCGGAGCATCTCGCGCCGGGTCGGAATATCCTTCACAGAGAAACCAGAAGCGTCAAATTCAATTGAGCAATTGTTATTTCTGGTGAATTGGCGGATAGAAAGTAGATTGTGGACGAGTGAAGGAACTATGAGGACATTATGGAGTGGAAAATTGGTTGTGGGTGTAGGTAGGATGGATTCACCGCGGCATATGATAGGAAAAGATTGCCCATTACCGACGGTGATGAAAGGGAAGGAGAACGGGTGACGAGAGAGTAATATACCGTCCGATGAAACCATATGGGATGACACGCCAGAGTCTAGCACCTAGGGGTGCTGGGATTGGAGCATCATCTGGTTGAGGGTGGTGATGAGGCCAGCCTGGTTCCACGAGGGAGCCGGCTGGGTGGTCGGTGTGATCGACTAAGGCGGTTAGACAGGAGCGGACGCTAGGTGGGCCTGAGGGTTTGCACCGAGGACCCTGGGCTGCCAGCCGATGAGGCTGCGCAGTTGGGGTTGGGGTGTCCAGGGGTTGTAGTAAAGTCACGGACCCATGGGGCTAGCAGATGGGGTAGGGACAGGAGCAGGGCGCGGTTGCATTAGACCGCTCTAGCTCTTGCCCTTGCCGTTACCATCGGCACGAGCTTAGTTGTCATGACCAAAGCCATGGCTACCAGAGCGGTGAGAGGTGGTAGCAGCGTACGGTGGGCGGCAGCAGATAGGGTTGGAGCAACCATGATCGGCTGCGGCGAGAAGAGCGGTGTGGGTCACAGTGTTCTCATCGTTGGCCAGGCAAAGTTTCTTAAGAAATAACATGTCATGAGCCCGAGCGAACGTGGAAAGAGGTGTGGAGTTGGCGATGTCATCGGCGGTATTGGAAAAATGAGGGTTGAGGCTTCGTAGGAGGGCAAGGACGAATTATGAGTCGGCCACAGAGTGGCCAACATCATGAATAGCAGTGGCCTTGACCTTTAGGCGTTGGTAGTACGAGGAGACAGAAGAGTATCCTTGTACCATGAAGTGGAATTCATTAAGTTGGAAGATGGTGCGCGACTGTTTGTTTGCGTGGAAGATCCGTTCGATGGCCACCCAAAGATCCCGGCGCGGTGGGGTCAGTGTCGTCCATTGCAAGGTCGAGGATAGAGTCATTGACCGAGCTAAGCAGCCAGCTGCGCACGCAGCACTCGGCGATGTCCTACTGAGGATCATCGAGTCGAGGTGGAGCGGAGCCATCGATGTGGAAGCGAAGGCTGAACTTTTCACATAAGGATTTCAAGAAGAATACCCCCTTAGAATAGTTGGCATTGAGGTCAAGAGAGATGAGAACGTGAGATTTCACGTTGACAGCAGCGTAAGGTGGTGAGAACATCGGCGAAGTAGTGTCCGAGTTATGGTCAAGAGCGCCAATGGCCAGAAGAAATCCGGCGACTGAAAGAGTGTCGAAACTAAGAGTCGATTCGGTGGTCATGTCGAGATAATAGCGGAGCCTGATAAGCCAATGAGGGTAGTGAGCCGATAAGGAGAGACGGGTGTCCGATGAGAGTGGGTGGCTGATGAGAGTAGGTGGCCGATAAGAGTAGGTGAGAGTAGGTGGCCGATGAGAGTGGGTGGCCAATGAGAGTAGGTGGCCGAGGAGTAGGTGGCAGAGTAGGTGGAGTGGGTAGAGTAGATAGATCACAAGTGTGAGAGAGTAGGTGGGTCACGGGCGCGAGAGGGTTCACGTCCGTGAAGTGAGGTTTCACGTCCGTGGACACATGGACGCAACGGAGTGGGGCGGACCCGAAAAACCGGAGAAGTCACGGGCGCGAAGAAAGGAGGTTCACGTCCGGAAAACAGAAATTCGCGTCCGTGGACACGTGGATGTGTTAGAATGGCTCGGACGCGAGTAGAGAAGTTTCTTGTACGAGAGCAGGTGAGAGTGTCGGAGAAGCGAGAGCCAAGAGAGTGTTCCAGCCAATGGAGAACGAACGGGTCCAGCCGATAGAGACGACGAGCGCAGAAGTGCGCCAGCATCGAAAGAAGGAAATGTGCGCCGAAGCAAGGAAAAAGCTAAGGTGGGTCTGAACGAGACGAGGAGACGGATGGAGGCCGTATCCTTGTCACATGGTGGAAAGAGGCGAGTAGGCGGTAAAGGAGGAGAAAGACCGTCTGCGGAGAAGACGGAGAGGATGAAAACTAAGACGAAAAGGCAGAGGAGGAATACCGGGAGAGAAGGTCTACGACGGGGAGGAAGTGTTGGCTCGCCGGCAAGAGAATTGCTAGCGCGTCGGAGATGTCTAAACCCGCTCTGATACTATGCATAAGTATAGTATACAGTGAGACTGAGACCTCATTTTATATAAGAACGGTCGGGTCTATATACATATAAAAGTCCAGTAGTCTTTTTAACACCCTGGGTTTGTTTTTTATGAGCCATAGTTCATGTTAATCAGATCTCGGTAATTGGCAAAGAGAGCTTCGGATGAATTTCGGTATACACGGGGTTAGTGATCTTGCTTTGATGCTTTCTGCATTATTGTTCACTAAGGCACTTCTCATCTTGCTAGTGGACTAGAATTACACAATTCCCTTTTTGGTACGTAAGTTTGCTCAGTTGTCTGCTATTGTTGGCATGCTATTTTAGTCCCCCATATGAAGTACCCTACTTGCATTAATGTGACACATTGCTAGTTGAAATAATACTGTGCTATTTAAGCTTCTTACTGGTATGGCAAGCATTGTCTTATGCTGTCATGTTGTACCAGTTTGACAAAGACAATCTGTTTGTCAACAACCTAATTTGAACTGGTTGAAAAACTTATTTTTGTTTTTCTTTTGAGATGTTCAGCATTGGAGTTTTACAGACTAAAATTATTGAACTGACATTATGTACTCTGAGCCGCTTGCCTCAACTGTATTGACACAGCTTATCAGCGAGTTTTTTCAACTTATATCTGACTCCGCATCCAATTTTTTGTTCAATTTGTGTTGTTGTTTCAATGTAGTTCTCAAGCATTGACATAGGCCCCTCCCTCCCTCCCTCCCTCTCTCTCTCTCTCTCTCATTTACTTTAGGAGAATTTCCAGGATATTTAGAAAACAAATGCATTTAGCTTTATCTATGCTCTGTTAGAACTTTTTTTTGCTAGGGAATACTTTCTGATACCAACAAACACTCTGTTATGGTGTTTTTTTTATTATCATGGTGTTTTCATATAAATAATCATGGTTTTATGTGCCTATGTTTTTATATGATAATTGCAAATTGATCCACTGCCTGATTTGTTTAACATATTTACGTAAGTTAGAAAACCTGTTCTAATTTTGTTGGCCTACAACCATGATGGGTGACCTCGGAAAAAAGATGTATATTGGGCACGGACATACAACACAATTAGAATCTTTTCGCCATAGAATGAAGTTTTTAATTAATTAGTCATTTTATCATATACTGTTTTCAGGTAGTGAACATAAACCAATCGTAGTGAGGAACCACCTTGCTATGGTGGCCTTCAACAATATAACAAGGCTGGCTTTTGGCAAGCGGTTCATGAATGCAAATGGTGGCATTGATGAACAAGGGCGTGAGTTTAAGACTATTGTCAACAATGGAATCAAGATCGGTGCATCTCTTTCTGTGTCTGAGTACATTTGGTATTTGAGGTGGTTGTGTCCACTTAACGAGGAGCTTTACAAGACCCACAATGAGAGAAGGGATCGGCTGACCAAGAAGATCATAGATGAGCATGCAAAGGCCCTCAAGGAGAGTGGTGCCAAGCAGCACTTTGTGGATGCTCTGTTCACTCTCAGAGAACAATATGACCTTAGTGACGACACGGTTATTGGACTTCTATGGGTATGTTGGATGTTCCTTTCTTACTGATTAGTATCTATCTTCTTAAGTTCCTTTTGTCATCCAATTTCAGATAAGATACCCTACTGAACTGTAAATATCGATGCCCTCCCAATTCTTACATTCTTTTCACACATGTTAGATATCATCTCTCAAAGTCATAGAGATTTTTTTTTACTTTAGTCAGATTTGGTACATAGTTTGTGTGGCATGTCACTATCTTAAGGTTGGAGAAATCTGGTGGGATTTGGAAAAGTTTTTGTTTACTTTCTAGTTGGAAGTTAGCTTGTGTTTTTTGGTTTCAATCATTCACCTAGTAAAAACGCGAGGAAGTTGGAAAGGTTAGGCCACTTAACTAGTGGAAGCTTTCGTTGGGTGCCTCTGTATGCATTTCCCTATCGCGCATCGCACATGGATAATTTGCGTATCAAGTTTGTTCAGACGAGGAAATGAATACCATAGTAATGGAAGAAAAAGAACACAATCCGGATAATTGTTATGTGCCTTTTCGGTCCTGCTAACTCCGTTAGATTTGTGAGTTCTTACCATCCCAGTTATGTTCCTTGTGTTCAGGACATGATAACTGCTGGAATGGACACGACAGTCATATCAGTCGAGTGGGCGATGGCAGAGCTGGTCAGGAACCCCAGGGTGCAGAAGAAGCTGCAAGAGGAGCTGGACCGCGTCGTCGGCCGCGACCGCGTCATGTCCGAGACCGACTTCCAGAGCCTCCCCTACCTGAACGCCGTCGTCAAGGAGTCGCTCCGGCTGCACCCGCCGACGCCGCTGATGCTCCCCCACAAGGCCAGAACGAACGTCAGGATCGACGGCTACAACATCCCCAAGGGCGCCAACGTGATGGTGAACGTGTGGGCGATTGCCAGGGACCCCAAGGTGTGGAGCAACCCTCTGGAGTACAGGCCCGAGCGGTTCATGGAGGAGAACATCGACATCAAGGGCAGCGACTTCAGGGTGCTCCCGTTCGGCGCCGGCCGCCGCGTGTGCCCCGGCGCGCAGCTGGGGATCAACCTCGTCGCCTCCATGATCGGCCACCTCCTCCACCAGTTCGAGTGGTCTCTCCCGGAGGGCACCAGGTCGGAGGACGTCGACATGATGGAGTCCGGGGGTGTCGTCACGTTCATGAACACGTCGCTGCAGGCCATCGCCAAGCCAAGGCTTGACAACCCGGAGCTGTACAAGAGGTTCCCTGTCGAGATGTGATCGAACAGTGCTTGCTGCTGCTGGTATTACGTACAGACTTCTGCTTTCAAGTTTCAGCTATAGCCCATGCTGTTGTTGTAAAATTTGAGGTGTTAATTGCCATTTGAATGAATCAATCAATCTCATAAAGTTATCAAGAGCAGATCGTGTTTTGTAGTTTGTACAACATGACTATGTACTTAAGTGTTTTGTTCAGATAGATTTTTGTGATACAATTAACACGACAAGCAATGTGTTTTGAGATGATTAATCAATGTAATGTAATGTAATGTAATCTTCAATTGTCTCTTTTTTTTATAAGAAACATAAATACATAAAATTATGATAATAATGTGACGTGGGGGCGACCTTATCTCAAGGCACGTCCAAAACGTCTGTGGTTGTTACACCCAAACCCAGATAAAGCAAGAATCCAAAACGAGCGAGGATACGAGCCACGCACGTCCGCGACGCGATCCCAGCCGTCGATCCATCCAGAGCCCTGAAACGGACGGCGGATGGAGACGCCAACGCCCTCACCCTCTCCCTCTCCCCTACCAGACGGAATGGCCCAGAACGTGGGGCCCACACCATCTCCAGTGTGTGGATAGAACCAACGGCTGACGTGTACCGGAACGCGCAACGCGGGGAGTCCAAGCTTACGTGGGCCCCACACCACCCCCTTTCCCCCTCCTCTCTCTTTAGATCCGCGCGCTGAGGTCACGTAGAACACGTCCGTGGACCCGGTCCATGGGCGTAGCTGGGTGTAAACCATCGAGGGGACCCCACCGTGGGGCTCTGTCTATGCACCGGGTCTACGGAATGGGTCTCCGTAGAGTTCTCTGGGTGGGTGGGTTGCTTCGCTTTGCCCGATCGGCCGGGGTCACTGGCCGGGCAATTTAGGGGGGGGGGGATTTTATTTATTTATTTCCGTAAAAAGTTAAAAATCAAGTAACGGAAACCCTAATCCCCAAATCAGAAATCGATTCGATTCTCTATTTAATGTGGTGTGGTTTTCTTCTCCGATTCGATGTCCTCCTCCGCTTCGCCCTCCGCATCGATCGAGCTCGCAGCCGCCGTGTTCCCCGCCGGGGGAGGCTCTTGTCGCTGGGTGGTGGTTCCGGCGCTGGATTGACGCCATGAGGAAGAAGCTGGACACCCGCTTCCCCGCGGTATGGTTATGTGTGTGTTGTTGCGATTTTTTTTTAGAATTTATTGTTCAGGTCTAGATCCTGCATGCATGTATAGATTTTGCGACCAGATTGTTATGTTTTTTTTTCCTTTTTGCCTGAGATGTGTTTGTTGCATGCATGCTTGTTTTCGGTGGTTAAGTTTTCTAATAATTTGATGCAATGAAATTATGATGATGTCTGGCATTTTATCTCCCTTGTTAGGCTTGGCCCATCCAGATATTTAGTTTTTTTTTTGTAATTTGCCGATTTTTCTGTGTTTGTTTGAGATCATGGTATATTATTTTGTATTTTGTTTTAACAATATCTCTAGTGAGATAAGTAATGAAATTGCGGTTGTGTGGGTGTGATTTTGCATGAAACTGGCTTGTTCGATGCACATATCCAGAATTCTGGAACCTGATTGGTAATTATGATGTGAGGTAGCCAGTGAGTATTTGGGGATTCCTGGATACAGTAATTTTACATTTGTCATGGATGAGGATGCCTGACCTGAGAAATTTTGGTTTAATTTGTTGCATATTTGCATAGTTTGTAATAGACTCTGTTCCATGTGGCCCCAACTCCAACTGTGATGATTAAATAAGGTTATGCTCCTGAGCTTCATGGGTAAAATTCATATTAGTTGTTCATATGCATTAACATTTTACCAAATAATACATTATTATGATTTATTCAATAATACTGTTGCCAATCTAATCATCATTATTATTAGTAAAGAACCGTCAATGTGTGTTTTACAGTTCTGATAATAGTACGGACCACCAATCATGTAACTCTTGTTGCAAGCTCCTGATATGACTAAGGTTATCTGAATTAGTTGCTTAGATCCAGATATTTGATATAATGTGCATTTTCCTTGCATGGATGTTCCCTCATTTTCTTTCACTAATGGAGTCCTTTGTACTATAAATAGAATAAGCATGCACTAATTATCTTTTTGGCCTCTGCATTGTAGCAAAATTGTATCATGTAGAATTCTACTACTTTCTGCAGGCCTGCTGTATGACAAGTTGTAGCTAAATCTTTGTATGCTTAAAGCCTTAAATTCTGAGGAGATGCTTTCTTAATTAACCTTTGCTCTTACAAGGACATGCAGAATCCTTTCTTTAATCTGTTAGGGCCAATGCTTATAGTCTCATTTAACAAATAAGCCCTTAAGGTTAACATGGTCGGAGCTCTGTAGTATATGTTAGTTGTAATTTTAAAAATGGCATGAATCAGATTCTTTTATTGTTACTAGTGCTCTTTCAGACAATATTCTTATTTTGTTTACTACCTGTCATGTGTTGCAGCCTCGGATTAAGAAAATCATGCAAGCAGACGAAGATGTTGGCAAGATTGCTTTAGCTGTACCTGTTCTAGTGTGTGAGTTTTCCTACTCTGTTTAGACTTTTTTTTCTTATATACTTATTTAACTCTCTGTAACTTATCAGAATTCAGTTGAGAGGCTCATAATTATTTTCACTACAGACTGCAGTCCTTTCTGCCACTAAGAGTTAAGTAGCATATATTTTAGAGGCCAAAACATATGAGGCTTGGAGTCTATGTAACAGGAAATCATGTTCTGAATGAAAATCGATCTTTTCAGTTTCTAAATTACAAAGCATATTGACTGCAAAGCATTATTGATTGTATTACTAGGGAAGACATAGATCAAAGCTGGCCATTAATGTTTATTAAAGAGGGGACTTGCTACCAAGGATGTTAGATCTGCTTTGGGCTGTTGTAATATTGAAATTGAGTGCATTCATAGACGTGCTGTAGCCTTATTCCCTGTGGCATTCACACCATCCTTAATCATGTAAGCCCATTCTCCTTCAAATTTCACATTCCATATCAGGTGCACAATCACCACCACCTCTCTATTTTGGATTTACCTCTAGTGACTTAGTCTACATCTCTGCCATATTAGAATCAAACGGATCCTATACTCATGTCTACATGGCCATTTTTTCATTATTCCCCTGATATCCACCTCGCATTTTTTGGTGAGTCATGGTGGCAGAAGTTGGGGAGCAATGGGGTTGGCATTGTTAGTTGGATTAGGAAGAACAGTTAGATAAGATGGGGGGTGTTAAATTTGGTGAGACATGGTGAGGGGAACTAGAGAAAGGAGATTTTGGAGAGAGTAGGAGCGGGTGAACTGGTGTCCACGTGGTGCAGCATTAAAGAACAGTAAATCTAGTGGATAGATTATATATAATTTAGTTTTATGGCACGACATGGATTAAGTAAAAACATTTGGATATGTGGGCCCATATCTAGCTTTCCTGGAGGAAGACAAAAAAGGCAAACGAGTGAATGTAAAAAGGATAAAATAGCTCCATGCATAATATATTATTGCAAAGTATAGATTTAATTTATTTGTTTGCACTTGAGAGCTTTCTTTTCTCTTCTGCTAGTATGTTTCTTTGTTTTCTTCAATTGATATGTGGCTTCTAAACGTTGGCATAAGATTGGCATGATCCGTAGCTAAGCATATTCTTCACTTTGACACATTGGCATACATGTTTTTCTTTGTGATTTAACCTATTATGATTTGTTTTATCAATGTATGCATGTGATCTTTCAGACTTTCACTTTACATATATTTCTTTATTGTCCGTCGTTGCAGCGAAAGCATTGGAGCTATTTCTGCAAGAATTGTGTAATAGGACATATGACATTACAGTGCAAAGAGGGGTCAAGACTGTGAGTTCTTCCCATTTGTAAGTTTTCTTGACCCTTCCATGTTTTTTGCTGAATCAATGGAGCTATAGGCAATACAATATCATGTAACGACTCTTGATTAGGTTGCCTGAGAACTTGATATAATTTTTCCATGTCATTAGGTTTTTGTTAATCATAGGTTGTTGTTTCAAGTTATCTACTCATCTTTTTTCTTGGGAAATAGCATGCTCATGAACTGCTTTTGCAAGTTTCTGAGTTGCGTTCTATTGTCATAATCAATTGGTCATGTACTTTGATCCTAGAATGCATTTTTAACCATGTGTTGTTGTCAGATCATGAATATTTATTCAGTATTTTGGCTTTTTCAGGAAACAATGCATACATAGTTATAATGTTTATGATTTCTTGAGGGATGTCGTCAGTAAAGTTCCAGACATGGGTACATCTGATGCTGGTGTTGATGATAAACTTGGCAAAAGGAGGTAAAAACCTTTGGTTTATTAGTGTCTGATATGTTCAAACCAATTTTTATTCATCGAGCTTTAATGAGTGCTGATTGCTGAAATTCGTCAGGAAAACTGCTGAAGATGACAGTGAGGAGGAATCAAAAAGGACAAGAAATGTTAGTTTCTCCATTATCTTTACCTTTATGTGGATGTTGCACATTTCACAATTTCTGTCCCTTTTGCATGCTTAGTATTTGTATCAAGACTTGAAAGAATTCTTTACCCCAGTCATTCAGTTCATCCATAATCGAAACGTTATCACCTTTGATTTTCATCTCATTTGCTAATAAGTTTGTGTGCACGCAGGAGGCAGCAAGCCACACAAACACTGGTAGAGGGCGTGGGAAGGGTCGGGGAAGAGGCCGACGTGGTGGGCATGTGTCTGAGAGGGAGATTATTTCCGCTTATGTAAAATTTGAGGAGAACCATGAGTTTCCTCCAGGCCAATTTAGCGAGCCTGCCCAGCTGAAGGTAGATGTTTCAGTTGATGGTACAGATGCAATTGAAACAAAGGAGGCTACCCCATTAATCACCGCAAGGGCTTCTCTAAGGAACATTGACTTAAACATAGAACTTACTGACTATGATGATGAGGGTTCAGCACCACGGGAGGTCCAGCCTTCGGCTCCGGCAGCGGGTGTGGTTCCAACATCTTCAGGACCACTTGTTTCAGAGGTGAACGAAGAGGCAAAGACCAAAGACTTCCTAGGATGGCAATTGCCTGAGCTGAACAAGATGGCCATGGACCCTGTTCAGTTTGCCTTGTCTTCAAACCATAGGTTAGAGGAGGATGAGGATTATGACAATGAAGAATGATAACTTACCCCCTTTTAGGTTAAGAAGCTGATAGGTAGACATGACTTTTGTCTATTGTACATCTTTGTAGCCCAGCTTAACTCTCTGGCTGATCTTGTATACTATGTGTACTTGCTGACGCTGCAGTAGTTTAGGATGTTAGAGAGGTTTATCGTGCTGAAGTTGCAGTGGTTTAGGGTGTTACAGAGGTTTATCGATAGATAGCTAGCAACATCAGTTGTACATCCTATGTGATCTCCAATTTATGATAGCTTTGCATGTTTCTGTTCCATTGGTTATAGCTTTGTATGGAAGTCCATTGCTGAATTTCCAGTGGGAATTATCTCAGGATGCTGAATTCAACTACAACAGTGAACAGCCAGGCTCTTCCCTTCTCTCAAAGGGAAGAGATACAGATGTGATGAAATTATCAAAATTAAAGCTGGGTACAGTTTACAGGAAAGCAATTGGCCAAGGCCAAAGGTCCCAAAGAGATTGCAAAAAGACTAAGAACACAGTGCATTGCATTACTGGAATCATGTCATATCTGGCAAGCAGCAGGTTTATTCATCGTATTACATCCATCCATCGAGAACAGTAACATGTTCAAGTAGTAGTAAATAGTTGGATGGTTCTGCTCAAGCCGCATGCTTCTATGTGTACCTGAAATGATGAGCACTTCATCGGGATCAATCTCCTGCCAATGATGAGTGGATGAACTAATGCAATTTGTAAAGACGGCGATACAGAAACTAGAAATGCTCAATAAGGACAGTGATACAGAAACAAGAAATGCTCAAGAAAAAAAAAAGTGAAGCAGTGAAGGTTTTAATTTGTTCTTTCCGTTAGGCGGCGCCATCGTCGACGGGCTTGAAATGCTGGAGCTGCTTGAAGTTCTCCCATGCCCTCTCCCACACCTTGGCCTCGTACAGCTTCTTGGCGCCGCCGGATTCCTTCACCTCGATGGTGAAGTAGTGCATGAACCCGCCCACCACCTGCTGCCTCACCCTCACCACCCTCTCGAACTCCAGCATCGCGTTCTGCCATCACGCAGAGAGATCAATCTCCGAGTCCTTGTGATCACCATCACCACAATTTTCACAAGGCGATCCGGATAATTGACTGGGAAAACCAAGGGGGGGGGGGGATCTTACGGCCTTGCTGTTGTGCTCGGCAACGGCGAATCGGGCGAGCTCGACGGTGTGCAGGTCGTTCTCGCGCCCAGCCGGCGCGTCGGGGATGCCGCCCACCTTCATGCCGCGGGGCTGCTGGTCCTGCGCCTCCTCGGCCATCGCCGCTACGGTCCGGCGGGTCGTCGCTGAGCCCGATCACCGGGGAGAAGAAGAGGGAAACGACGGCGAGGCTTGGCGCGGGACGACCACCACCACCACTAGCAGCAGCAGCACTAGTGAACACCGATTCCGCGAAACGAGATGCCCCGCATATATCAAGTGGAAGACGGGGATGGCCGCTTTTCATAGGCAGCGAAGGGGAAGAGGACATATTTTTCCTTCGTCCCGTTACGATGCGATCTGCGACCGCGACAGCCAATTCCCCAAATGCTTCGCATGGAAGGCAGCCTGTGGCGTCCCGTGGATCCAATAGCGACGCAAGAGCCGGTGGTGCTGGACCAATTGGACCGCCAGGTCAGGCTAATTCCTTATGAATCAGTCCTTATGAATCAGTACGGAGAAGCATGCCATCACTCCTGCAATGCCCAATGGCACCAAAGATGAAATATAGAGTGCCGATTTACCCTTGTGGTCAGTGGAAAAGAGCCATCGGGCCAGAGCTCGGATCGAGCCCCATGTGTAACTTTGAACTATGAGCTATTCGCATGCGTTGGGGTCGGTGTTATTATTACGGAGATGGAGATTATTGACATGGTGAGATGTGAGGTGAGAGACTCAGCGATCCTACAAGGTATGGAGAGGTTAATTTTCTAAGATAAAACACTTATAGATAACAATCTTGAGAGTCAAGCACGGGAAACCGTCCCCAGGCTCCACGCCTCCACGTATGCGAAGTAGGCGAGGTCAATCGTGGCGTCCCACGCCATGCGATTCTCTCCTATATTTTGCCTAACAAAATAGTAACAAGTACACTGCACATTGCCTCCTTCCGCTTAGATTGTGTTGGTAAGTGCTGAATAATGGGAAATTATTTTTCAGCTTTCACGTACACTTTCTAAGTTTTTTTTAAAAAAAAGTTTATCATCCTAGATTTTTAAATTTATAGTAGTTAATTTTATCATTTATATTAATAAATAGTTATCAAAAATATATAATCTTTAATCTTCTATTATTTTCGAACACAACCCAAATCTTGGCCGGGGCATTCGCCGACGCGCCCCGGTGGGCTAATAACCCCTCTCCTCGGTGCTGTGCAACAGCCAACAGGCGGCTGGCTCACAGGGTGCCTTAGCACGGAACGGCCGCACCGCACGCTCCGGAACAGAGACGAGATAAACGTGGTGCTGCTGCCGGGGTGAGTTGGGCTAGTGTGCGGGACAATCAGCCCAAGAAACTGCCGGGCCACGTCGTACGGGCTGCGAGCCCGCGAGAGCGCTTCGGCCGAATTCCACCGCCGTAGCGCCGATTCGTGGACCCAAACACGGCCCCGGTCATCGCACCAGCAAACCCAAAGCACGCACGCATGGCACCATCTCTCGGCTGCGGTTGGACCTAAGGGAGGGAAGTGGATGCCCACGACAAGTCGACGATGTCGTCACGTCGATGTCTCCCTCCATCCGGCGCGAGGGCCACCACACCACGCTGTCCCTACCTGGCCACCACAACTCGCCTGGCCACTCACCACTCACCAACCACATCTGGCCTCGCGTGGAGGCAGACGACGACGACGACGACGACTGCGTAGCCATCGGGGAAGTCGCGGTCACGCGCTCGGCCACAACTACTACTACTACAACTACTACCGGGTCTCGACCGGGCCACCCACCGAACCGTGCCTGCTCTTTATTTCTTTTCTGGCTCCGGGACGGCACGCGTCTTGCTCTCTTCTGTGTCACGCGGACACGAGCCTCCGCTTTGCTTGGTCTTGTGCAGGTGCGGCCTCTTCCGCTTGCGTTGCAGGGCTGGGCACGGTATGTATATATGTAGCTGGAAGAAGGAAATCGTTTTGACTCGTTATTCAGCGTGGCACGCACTTTCCGTGGACTTGTTTCCATTCCACTAGGTCCGGGTGCAGGAGAAGTTCTCTTTCTTTAACTACTTTTTTTCTTTTTTAAATATATAATTTAATATTAAATTAAATGTAATTTAATCCTAACTTCCTATATTTTAAAACAGAGATATTATTGGATTCTAAAAATTTACGCACGGACCATGATGAGGCAGAATAGTGTCGATACAAGATTTGGAGCTTATATTTAGGCAAGGTAATATTTTTTCTGTAGGCCCCTATGTTTGATTATCATGTTTTCCCTTACACTAACAGTTAACAGGGGCAAGTACTTCAAACAAATTTAAATAATTATTTGAATTTGTGTAAGTTTTGACCTTTTTTATTATTTACCACTATTGGTAAAGTGGAAAAGTAAGATCTTCAGCACCGGTTTGTTCAGGGTGTCTGATGGTTTGCTCAAATACTAATCCACTTCAAAGCAATAACTGAAATGTGTCTAAAAAGAAGCAAAAACATGGGCTCGAACTCACCCTGTCATGTCGCCTGACAATACCTATTATTTTTTTTCATGTCTCATTGCATATGTTTGACAAACGGGCCTCAATGTTAACGGCGGCGATTCAAGCTTTCATTTCTAGCTTCCTCAAGTGATGAAGAACGCGAGATAGGATGGCATGGTCTCGTTTCAAGCCAGCCCTAAGGGACCTCACCAAGACTCAACAACTAGGTTCACTCGCTAAAAAATTGATAAGACATTCCATATCTAACTCCGATAAGTTAGGATGTGATCGGCTATTGTGATATTCTATCTTTTGAAACAAGAAAATGTGTATGCTTTATAACTGATTTCTTTTGGTAAGATAGAACGAAGAACATAGCAGGAATATAGTATTATGACTTTACACGATCTGCTTGCCTGTATAACTTTTTTTTATCTCATTTTTTACCACGGTATCTTCTGTCTAGCATCAACACTCCTTTAGCTAAACACAAAAGATGGGTCCAACGATTCTATGGTAGAGGCGCTCGCTCTTCGATAACCATGGTGACCATGCGGTGCGATAAACTCTAGTAAAACGCTTGTAGTCTACACCATTTCTTCACTTTTTTAAAAAATCTTAACATCAATATAACCAGTATGATAAACCTTGAATGATTGTGTTGGGAATGGAAAAACGAAATATTTAAGGAATCACGTAGTACACAAAATAACGGGCCGACACGAGCCGCGCAAGACGAAACAGAGAGAGAATATCAGCATCACAGGAAAGAACTGGAACGATCATATTCACATGAGAGGTAGCTAGCCCCTCTCTAGCTACTGTAGAAATCTTATCATTTGCTGGATGGGCAGGTGTGGCAATACCGCTCTGCCCGGGAAACCATCATGGATCAGCTAATCACCTATCCTAGGCTCTCCCGGAAACGCGTCAAATTGCAGCACTTTTGCCCCGGATGGCCGGGCGGAACCCCACAAAACCGATCCAACTCCAAGCAAGGGATCGTCCATGCCGAACCGCTAGCGTAACGAGTCGGTGCCTGCATTTCCCCCGGATTTTTGTCTTTTCTCTCGGTAGCTAGCTTAGCAGTCTAGCTTGACAATTATCAACGGGGTTAGTACAAAATTAAGCTGTATTATAGCAGTAATTAATTGATTTTGTTTATCGATCAGAGTGTCGATCATTGATGCAGCTCTCATTTCTGTCGTTCTCCTGATAGAGAGAGTTGTCCTTACTGCTTAGTCGCAGGGAGAAGTAGATGAAACCAAGCTGTAGACCAGAAAGTTGGTTAGCACTTCATTGGTTGACAGAGTTAGGCCAAGCAGCGTAGTAGAGTACATGGGAATATTTTTCTTTTTCCTCCAATTATTAATAGAGTGGTGTGTCAATACATTCTAGTAATCAAGTGGTCTATTACAACCAAGGCTTTGCGTTCTAAATCTTTGACATGTTCTACGGTTAATCAGAGCAGATTTGATAAAGATTACGTTTAAAAGAAGAGAAGAGAAAAAAGAGAATACGTAAAATAGGATGAACCATTAACATATAATTAATTAAATATATAGTTTAAAAATATAGTTAAAAAACCCTTTATTTTTCTCTACGTGGAAAAGCAGCCGAAGTAGAGATCCACCGACTGACTGACCGATTCCTGCGTGCATCGACTGCTGCTTCCTGACAGTCCTCAAAACAGATGTTTTTTTTGACTTTGTCACAGACTACTATAGTACTATGTATACAAGTATTTGTAAGATTGACCTTGCAGGTGGTAAAAGAATCAGTTCTAAAAAAAAGTGGTAAAAGAATCTACTGTTGAAATCTTCAGACATGGTAGCAGTATTTGTTCAGTCTTCCTCAACGTATAACTTTTTTTAACTCTATTACATAAGATTCTCCTCTAAAATACGAACAAAAACCATACTAAATGCGCTTTATTTATCGACCCAGAATAGTTTTAACATTACTTGGTGTTCATATAAATGCTAAAAAGATTAGTACTCCTATGCGTTACTCATCAGTTTTAACTCGACGTAACCTACATGTTAGTTCCTCTCTCCCGTTACAAAGAAACGGGAAAAACAAGACCCATGACTCGTGCGTCATTTTACTTTTCTTTCTCAAGACCGTCGCATTTATTTCTAATGACTTCTCCTTTCACAGCTTAATGTTATGATATACATAGCTTAACAGAAATTGACATATGCGGGAAATGCCGTGAGGTTGGAAAAAAAACGTCATTTTTAAGCTGAAGTGATGCTTGCAACGCTCTTAACTCAAAACATGAAACTGACAGGTTTTACAATTGCATGCTTAATTGGCACCATTGACTACATTGGCAAGCTAACCATATCAAATACTCCGATATTGGTGAAACAGAAATAATAGTGTTTTTTAACAAACTTAGAGATGGCCTTCATAGACTGAATGAGGCAAAATGAACTGCTTTGTTAGGCATCATTTTTCTTTGGAAATATAGGCATCTTCATATGACAATATGCCAGCAAAGAAAATGTCAAGATACATTCAAAGTTGACCATGGTGGTGTTTTTCTTGGGGCTTGACCAACAACCGAAATCTACTGGTTTAACCAAAGTATGAAATTATTTTGTACCACTTGGATTGTTGCCATTTTTTCTGATTATTTGTTGAGACCATTTTGGCACAAGCCAGCTTGTACGCATGCTGCCCAAACATGCTTATTGGTTAGTACTTAGAACACATTTATATATAACCTATTATGATATGTCATGTGTAACAGTACATGCAAAGTCGTTGTACAATGCCAAGTTTATAATGCAGCCAAATATTGTCGTTCCTGTGAAAATTAAATTGCTTCATGAAAATTTACTACAATAATCATGGGAAATCCTATGTTTAAAACGAATTTTAAGATCCACTTAGCCTTCTCAAAGACAGCTTACATGCGTACAGATCTTTCAAAAAAAAAAGCTTACATGCATATGATATCTTTTGCAGTGTTCTAAGTGTACAACAAAACTGAGGTTAAATTTTAGAATTTAACTATAAATAATTTTTAAATATTAATTTTAGAAGTATAGAAATTATATATATTAATACTTTAATAAAATTATATATTTATTAATATATATTATAATAAAAAATAATGGTTATAGTTATTTTTTAAAATCATGTTTTTATTTAAAATGATAAGTATTTTGAAATAAGAGGGAATAGCAATAATACACCTGCTATATTGAATGCAAAAGAGTATGGCTTAAGCTAAAAATCCTTCATAGAAATCACTGCAGATAACAGTTCATATCTTAATATACTCGTAGATAACAGCTCGATTTGCTGACATAATGAGTTAAAAGATATTTTAAAAAATAAAAAAGAAAGAACGAAAGACAAGTCAAAGCGTCATCGTCAAGCCCAATTAAAAAAATCCCAGCGAAAACCAGTCGATTTTCCACGTGGCCACCGCGCCCAGTCCAAGCTACCCTCTCCTAAACCCCCCACCCCCTTCCCATCCTCCTCCCCGGAATCATCGGATCCGCCTCCGCCTCCGCCTCCCTCGCGTCTCACCACGCTACCTCCACCCCTCCGGATCCAGATCCACCGCCTCATCGCCATGGCCGGCGGTGGGGGCGCCATCGGCATGTCGGAGTCGGTGCTCCGGAAGGTGCTCCTCTCCTACTGCTACGTCGGGGTCTGGATCTTCCTCTCCTTCGCGGTCATCGTCTACAACAAGTACATCCTCGACCCCAAGATGTACAACTGGCCCTTCCCCATCTCCCTCACCATGGTGCACATGGCCTTCTGCTCTTCTCTCGCCGTGGGGCTCGTGCGCGTGCTGCGCGTCGTCGAGCCGCCGTCGTCCCCCGCCATGACGCCGCAGCTCTACACCTCCTCCGTCGTCCCCATCGGCGCGCTTTACGCCATGTCGCTGTGGTTCTCCAACTCGGCATACATCTATCTCTCCGTGTCCTTCATCCAGATGCTCAAGGCGCTCATGCCCGTCGCGGTGTACTCCATCGGGGTGCTCTTCAAGAAGGAGACCTTCAGGTCGTCCTCCATGCTCAACATGCTCTCCATCTCCTTCGGCGTGGCCATCGCCGCCTACGGCGAGGCGCGCTTCGACGTCCGCGGCGTCGCGCTGCAGCTCGCCGCCGTCGCGTTTGAGGCCACGCGGCTCGTGCTCATCCAGATCCTGCTCACCTCAAAGGGAATCTCGCTCAACCCCATAACCTCGCTCTACTACGTCGCGCCGTGCTGCCTCGGCTTCCTGCTCGTGCCCTGGGTCTTCGTCGAGCTGCCCAGGCTGCGCGCCGTCGGCACGTTCCGCCCGGACTTCTTCGTGTTCGGGACCAACTCGCTCTGCGCCTTCGCGCTGAATCTGGCGGTTTTCTTGCTCGTCGGCAAGACCTCCGCGCTCACCATGAATGTCGCCGGAGTGGTCAAGGACTGGCTGCTGATTGCCTTCTCGTGGTCCGTGATCCGGGACACGGTCACACCGATCAACCTGTTCGGCTACGGGATCGCCTTCTTGGGGGTAGCGTACTACAACCACGTCAAGCTCCAGGCGCTCAAGGCAAAGGAAGCACAGAAGAAGATCAGCCAGGCTGATGAGGAGGCTGGCTCGCTGTTGCAGGAGCGCGATGGGCACAGTGATCGAAAGAGCGACAACCAGGCATAGAGCCACCAGATCTGATCCTGTCACACACGAATTGGTTGGTTCTAAATCCGTTTGTGTTATCTCTGTTGGTTGCATTCAGAATATGTTTCTTCTTTACCTTGATTCGTGGTAGGAGAGCAATAATTGTGGAGTAAAATGTGATCTTTACATTTAAAAGATGAAAAATGTGCATTCTTTTATAGTTTACACACCTGTATCTATTTATTACTGAAATGCTCTATATGTTTACTGGAGTACTAGAGAAGTGTAAACATATATCTGAAATTCTTTGTTGCAGTAGCCTTTCTAGTCTATCTATATAATCACTATATCCACTTTGTTGCAACTAAGAAAGCTTGGACCCTGTGTAATGTTGCGTGGGACATTGCTAAAGTACTCGAATTTGTTTACTTCCTTTGTATGCATCCTTTGTTCTAATTATGTTGGATGTTGTGCAGGGTATCTGGTGCAAAGTGCAAAATACTGTAGTTTGGTTGGTCTACGGTTGCTTTCAAGGAGGTGGACGCCAGTTTGTTCTTTCACTTATTTAACTTTAGTTGGATCTGGAGAGCAAATCAGGGGAATTTATTGGTTTAGGAAAATACTTGCACTTGCACCTACTTCCTGGAGGACTAGAGTAAACTTTCATGTTACCCTGTTATTTATTCAGCTATTTTTGTTCCAGAGAAAGGCAGCCTCGTTGCCTATCTCACTCATTGCCTAAATTTTATTTGTTCTAGTAGCCTAGGTACTAAAAATGTACTTCTAAATATTGGTATTTTGATGTTTATCTTCTATATATAATGAGCTTACTGTAATATTATAAATCTACTGTGTATTTCTACATTTTCAATTTGATTGTTTTATCTATGAGTCAACTGTTTCTTGGTCATTTCATAGATGGCACTTTTTGTTGGTAACTTTTATGCCTGTTAGTGTTTTGATAGTGCGTACAGCTAGTGAGCATACACTTAATTCTGTTTGTCACTAGATGATAGGTGGTCTTATTGATTAGTTTTCAGCATCCCTTATGTTGTACTGACGTTCAGAAACATAGCATTGGAAGAATAGGGTTACATTGTCATCTGCCTGTTTACTTAGAGTTCTGAATCAGATGTATAAGCTGTTCTGCTCTTTACATGCGGATAATTTCAGTGATCAACTGTGTTGTAGTTTTGTCATTCAGTACCACCTCAATAGCTTTGGAATAATGATAGTATCGTGCATTATTGGACCTTTTAGTATATTTGATCCACCAACATAGCTAGGTTGGTGAACATATTAAACTTAGTTGTATTGATTGTGTGTTGTGCCATGTTTTCAATCACTTCTGAGCTATTAATCATAGCAGCAATTAGGTGTGATGGTGGGTTCTCTTGTCTTCATAAATGAAGTAGTATGAAATTTCAGTCGTTTGATCTTGTTCCTACTGGTGAGAAGCTTGCCGAAGTCGACATAATGACAAATGGTTTGGTTTAGAATAGCAATCAAATGTGTTGAGACTGAGACATTTAAGAATGCTGGGATTGTGGCACATGTTTGTCATTCACTTTGATTTGGTGCATCAACTATGCAAGAATATTTGGTTGCGTGTTGCTCACTCAATTCTTGTATATACAGCCATGGGGATCTGTATGTCGTTTACTCGTTTGTGTATTCCTTAGTTTAGGAGTTGTATCTTGTTAAACATGGTTACCTGAAGCAGCACGACCATTGATAATTGGGTTGCTTCAGACAGCGAGAAGGAACAGTGAACTGCTGGCCTCTTGTTTGATCTTGTTTGTTGTTTCCAAAGCACACAAGATTGTTTAGCAGCAAATCTCTTGTATTCTTGTTTGGACACTACGCAAGTGATGCGATTTTTGTCATGCTTGTGGGCGGGACCATATGGAATGGCATGTGCAGGCTACTTTGAGCTAGTCATACTCTATCCCTTAGAACACAAGGCAAACGACAGATAAGTTATTCATCCTGTGAATTGTAGTATACTTTTACTGTTAAATTGTTAGCACGAGTGAAATCCTTGTCACATGCTGATGAGTGAGAGACTTGACCCTAGTGCGTGCTTCAGTGTAGTAGCAGTGTTTATCACTTGCAGTCAAGTAGTCGGCAATAATCCCTTCAAACAAAAGGCAAACGACCGACATGTTATTCGTTATTTGAACCACTTTTACTGTATAGATTGTTGTGCGACTCAAATTATTGTCTCATGCTAATGAGTGATAGCCTCGATCCATCGTTTCTGCATGGCTCAGTGTAATAGTAGTACATATCATTTACAGTCAGCTGGTAATTGGCAGCAGTGCTCGTTGAGAGACATGTTAGACGGTCGGGCGCATATGCAACCACTTCTCCTCTGTACAGCATTCAGATATATAATTTACCACTGTAGTGCTATTTCATCGTCATGAACTGCACTACCTAAAACACACAACGACACTCCCTGTTCATAATTCCATAGTAATCCAAACCTTGATCTAATAGACAAATATCGAGCTAAATTGCTCTGCAGTGCTGACTCGAGCAGACGAGCAATGTTACACGACTGTACATACTATCAGAGAAAATGCACCGACGCTGCCAGTCAGAAACCGCTCGATCGAGAGGATCTCATCTGAATTGGAAGTATTGTGCAGGCACGTCGTCATCTCAATGCGCCGTGCCAAGATCACGCGGGAATCAGATCGTTCCGAGCGAAAGCGGAGCGGGGCACCGCGATGCCATGCGCTTGCACGCCGAGCCCACTACGCGATTAGCGACTAATCAACAGTGGCATCTAGAGACGCCGGCATGTGAAGCGAAAGGCACAAAAGCGCAAGGCACAGCGCAATCCTGACCTGTTTCTGATCCGGTGAAAAAACAGCCACAAGACTGATCTGAAGGAGAAAAAATGGAGGTAAAAAAAAAACTACCGCTAATGTTTCACATCACATGGCCGGCCTGACTCGGAGCCGGCGGGCTGACACGTGGCCGGCCGCTGGGAGTGGCAGGCTCACGTCGGCGGCGGCGAATGTCTCGTCGTCGCTGTGGTTGGAGTCGGAGTCGGCGCTGCGCTCGCCGTCGCTGGAGGATGAGGAGAGGCGGGCGAGCCAGAAGCTGCCGTGGAGGTGGCCGCTGACGCAGACGAAGTACTCGAGGCGGCCCTCGTTGGCGCCGAAGCCGCCGGCACGCGCTGCGGGGCGCGAGCCCGGCGGCGGTCACGCTCCAGACGCGGGCGCCGCAGTAGGGGCAGCGGACGCGTGGCTCGAGCGGGGCGCGGTGGCCGACGAGGAACGCCTGCGTTCGCGACCGCATGAACCCGCGGTACGCGCCTACCACGTCGGCAGCGGCGCCGGCGACGGCGTGCTCGCACGGGTCCGACACGTAGAGGAGGTCCCCCGCGCATCGCCGCGAGAGGAAGCTCCTGCCGGACGTCTTGGAGAACCTCGACACGGGCGCGACGTGCCCCGGCACGGCGGAGCCCGAGGAGCCGCAGCAGAAGAAGAGCAGCTTCGCCATCGCCGGCCACCCGCCCCCAATGCGCCCCGCCGCCGCCGCGGTGGAGTCCGAAAGCGCCGCTACCATCCGCGGCGCCCTCGACACGCAGAGCTCCCGCCACAGCACCCGCTCCGCCTCCGCCCGCAGCCGCCGGCTCACCCGCGTCACCACGCACAGCGCCCGCGGGTCCCAGTTCAGCGCCCGGAACACCAGCTCCAGCACCTTCTCGTCCATGATCCCGGCATTCACGCCCCTCATCCTCCCCGCAATGCCACCACCACCACCATCCCACTCTCCGGCCACCACCGCGTCCCCGCCCGCATTGCCGCCGCCGCTCAATCGCCTCATGCTCCCCGCCACTTCACTCATACGCGTGCGCCGCCGTGGCACTCCTCTCGTCGCCTCGTCGGCGAGTGGCACGAGACGAGACGGGCCTTGCCGGCTACCACAACTCTCCTCCTATCCAAGACGAACCGGTTTATATCCTCTTGCGGCGTCTGGTCGGCCCGGACGATCCCGATCCCGACCCGCCCGTCGTCGTCAATCCCCAATAATTAGCGGCTCACCGAAGCCACCAAAACCCAGTTACACGCTAAATAGTATCGCTCTAATCTCTCGCTAATCCAGGAGGAATCAAACGCTCCCTCACCGGAGCGTGTCACGTAGGCGCAGCCGCTGCTGTTGCAGGCAGGTGAGGTGAGTACACTGGACACAAATATCTTGTTGTCATGAGCACTAGTAGTATGGAGATGCCTGTCTATCTATGATCCGAGGGAGCATTTTGCGAAGTCCAACCCGTGTTGCGTCACGCGGGGGCCTTTGCTTGACGCATCTGTAAAAACGAAACCGCCTTCGACGACGGGGAGGGCGGACGCTTGTTGTGCAGGGTGAAGGCGTAGCGTGGAGGGCCACGCTGCCGCGGGACATTGCTGTGGGTACCGTCAAGCTTGAGCAGCTTCCCAGGATGGCGGCCACCTTCGCCACCGAAGAGGCAGCCCAAGGGGCCGCTTCTCGATGCGAGACAATGCATGCATCGGCTCCCAGTAGACCACTGCTGAGGATCAAGACGGTGGCGGTGACGGTGGTGGTGATAGCCGTGCACGAGCTCGAGCTACCTCGCTTGTCCGCGGGAAGAAAGACGATGCTGGTGGCAACCGCGCGAGCCCCGTCGAGCTCGAGTTCACCCACTCGTCCGCTCGTCCCTGACCCGATGAGATCTCCTCTCCCACGTAGCTTGTGCTCGGCGAAGCGACAGCGAAGGCGGTTTTTGACGCATGCCGTCGCCGCGACAGTGATGGTCTCTCTTTTCTCTCTCTCCATCTGCTGTTGTAGGATGGAAGCTTAATCTTCAACCTTGTTGCTTGCCTGCTTGAGCTCTTAGCTCACCACTTCCTTACGCTGCCCAACCGGTAGTGAAGGAAGGGAAAGACGGAGGATAAAGAGTTAGGGGGGAGAGAATGGAGGAAAGAAGAGTATGATATATGGGTCTTATCCTATGACTAACATGTAGGTTTTATATAGATTCTTTTGATTTGTTTTGAAATTGTCAATAATATTTAGGTCCCATTTGTTTTTTTATTCGTCACGTAGCGCCATATAGCTTCTACGTAAGATAAAGACTAGGTAATGTGCCACATAGATGACACATCAGTGAAAACCATTCTCAAAATAACCGAGAGAGTCGTTCTGCATGGTTTTTATAGTTAAAAGAGTTAATATAACCGGTTTTATAGTTGATGAATATGAATTAGATCCGATTGAGTTAAATTAGACTTTTAACCTTTCCTATCATGCACAAGGCAATCAAAGGCCTCAAGGCATGCTTGCGTGCACAACTTTATTGCTTTGGCCTAGAAATAGCGACAAAACTTGATGGTCCAACCCACTCTAACAAAACTGGTACATTCAAAAGTTGGCCTAAGAATTCCTATTTAGATTCTAAAGACTTGCACGAAATAGGGCCCAACAAAAGAATGGAAAGTTAGCTCGGTGACATAGCTTGGCTCATTAGTACCAAAAATAGCCTTCAAATGGTAGATACTAATGTATCATAGAAGATCTATTATAAGCCATATTAACTCTGGAGGCTTACAATTTCTAAAATTGTCTCTAGTGGATTTTGATGATAAATGACAACGTAATTATGTGACTAATCATTTCGAAAGAATTAAGTGTGGATATTAGTCCATTTGTTGATAATCTTTTAATATGGAGACCCTACAAATTGATACGAAGTGGTAATCGACTTAAGACAATTTAAATTTATTTTTGTTTGAATTTGAGTTATATAAAAAACAACACTATTATAAGGGGCTTGTGTCAATAGTTAGCATTATGTTTAGGTGATCTATAATCATCTTGATATTGTAAAGAGATATAATGTACCACACTTATAAAGGAAAAATGGGCAATATTCGAACTTGACTGGAAGTTCCACTAGTTTGCATTGAAACTTCTAGACCGAGTCCACTATTTGGTCCTAGAGGGCTGACCAAAAGTTCAAGTCTTCATGATCAAAAGTTTCAGTCATTCCACCAAATCAGGACATCAACCTTAGACCTAAAGTTCATGTCTTTTGAACCGAAAGTTCCAGTTCCCATTCTAGCTTCTAGTTGAAGTGTTGGACCGAAAGTTCTGATCTTTTATACCTAAACTTTCGGTGTTTAAGTAGCGGTTAGTTCTGGGGATGGACAAGTATTTAACTCCACCTACACCTATTTTGAGGAGAGGTTACTACTTCTTTTAGAACTACTTTTTTAGCTTCTCTAGGATTTCTAGCCTCTTCTACTTATTCTTGAGAAAAAAACTTGTGAGTGAGAGGATTTTAGATCTAGTGAGCTTGAGAGGTAGGATTCTTGGTAGAGCACTTAGATTGACATTCATCCATTGTCATTGTCTTTATTACTCTTGATAGTTTTCCACCTAGCCGGCTAGGCGTCGCCTCTTGAAGCTATCTAGGCCCCCATCGTTAATTTTATTAATTAATGACAACTACTAATTGTAAACTAACTTTTTTGAGTTGTAATTTAAGTTAGATCCACATGTCAAGATTAGATGCCATGGATTAAAATTTGATGGTGCAAGGCAAAGGATGGAAGATGGTAAACCTTATATTTTTGTCAATCGAGAAGTTTGGACAATCAAAATTTTTGATAGGTTTATTTTCTAGTTTGTTGTACTATCAAGAAAAGTGGCAACTTGGTAATGAGGTGATTAATATGCCACATTAGATAATATGCGTTGATATTGCACTTATAGGCTTTGATCTCATGTTTTTCAATGGAGGCTAGTTAGTTCGAGGCTCTAGGCCTCATCGGTGAGGGTTGTTCTGGTAGCTTGGCAAGGTTTTTTTTTGGTGAGATCGTCCAATAGCAAGGCTTGCACTACTGGATCAAGCCGGTTGGTCTTGGCCCCTTACGCTGGTCGATTCGGCTGGTGTATTAAATGTATGCCAACAGCTAATTTTTAAATCATTGACGCAAGAGGTAGGACTATTTGACTGCTTTATGCCAGTTGGTATGATAGTGTGCTATGTTAGGGGATATCACTACCAATGGCTAGTTTTGATAGATGGAGGCATAAATACCCCTTTTCTTGTAGCAAGTGGTCCTTTTGGCACCCAATTCAGTTCACTCCACTCCTTGCATTCACTCTCATATCACTTAAACACATATTCTTCAATTATGGGTGTTTAAGGGTGAATTAAGTCAAAACAAGTATATGACATTATTGATTGAACTAGCGTGGCACTTGATTATCTCCTAGACGGCTTTGAGTAGTTGGCTAGTGACCTCTCCAAGAAGGTTGTTGAGGAGGCTCGATGTTGATTGTGAGTGGTTCGAAGTTCACTACATTCGGGGTGAAGGAAGAATTATCTCAAGTGATCAAGGCTTATGTAGACCACTTTAGGATTAGGTCCTACCTTGCCCATCACTTAACGAAAGGTTTGAAGGCTTGGTAGCTTGAGCGATGAACTTGGGCTCGTCTCAATGGTGACATAGGAAGCTAGCAATCTTCTGAACATTAAGTAAAAAACTTGGTTGTCTCTTGTCCATTTACTTATTATAATTTACTTGTGCAATTTACATTCTTAGAGATAACTTGAGCCCATATCACTCTAGATTTGCAAAATTTATTCTAGTTGCCTAATAGACTTATCCCTCATAAAGCCTAGCAACCTAGGTTAGTTTTGTTTAGGTGTTATTACTTTTAAATCACCTATTCACCACCTCTAGTCGATATCTTAATCTAATATTCGTGAGTATCCGTTCGTGTAGATTGTCTGGGAAGGTTTGTAAGGTTTGCCTCACTGTCGCAAGGAAAGTGTTAAGATTGAGTGAAAATCGAGCTATCTTCTAGTAGGATGTTTGGCGGAGCAAGCTTCATCGGAGGTA
Source organism: Oryza coarctata (assembly GCA_030770085.1). Taxonomy (NCBI): domain Eukaryota; kingdom Viridiplantae; phylum Streptophyta; class Magnoliopsida; order Poales; family Poaceae; genus Oryza; species Oryza coarctata. The sequence goes on from CM061471.1 coordinate 18,478,847, forward strand.
GGTGCTCGTTGTTAAATTTTACACCTAGGGTGATCACTTAGAAACTTGTTAAGCCTTAGTGGTTGCTTGGAGACTAAAACTTTCTTTTGGTTCATAGTTTGGCGGGATAATGGATCAATTGAGATTCTGCTTCTTAGAGCTCCTTAACAGACAGTATAATAAAAAATTCTTAAAATCCTTGTCTCCTTCAGTCGTACTTATTCTTTGTGTATTTCTACACATTTAGTGTACCTACTTATTGTAAATCTTGCCCTTGAGTTTTTCTCCTCGAGAAGACAGTTTTAGTGTGCTCAAAGTTTCGTTATTAAAGACTAGAAGGTCCGGTCAGCTTTTTATATCTCAAACAACAACACAAGTTGATCGGAAGCTCAAGTCTTTAGGACCGAAAGTTCCAATGGATGACTTTGCTGTAAGTAATTTTTAGAAACACTTATTCACTCCTCAATATGACATCAACGGCTTTTTAATTCCGATATTAATCTAAAAAAATAAAGATAAGAGTTGAATTATAAATAAATTAAAATTTAGAATAAAAAAGAAATGTCAAAATAGCACTACATCTAAGAATACAATATGAGATTATTTAAAATTTAGAATAAAAAATAAAATATATTTTAAAATTAAACTTCAATACAAATTCCAAATAAACTTAAAAAATCCTTAAATTTTGAAATAAAAATATAATAAAAAATAGTCTTGCCGCTAGAAATTGTCACATTAATTGGAGGGAAAAAAGAAGAGTTCAATATAATTTTTTTAAAAATAAATTCAGAATAAAAAGAAAAAATATTAAAATATAATTGGAACCGGATTACCCTAGCATAAAAATTGTGTTCCGTATCACCGATTCCGAGTCAAAAGCCACATCCGGACATATAGAACCTGCCCCCATTGCATTGTGTGCATGACGTGAGGTTACGAGCATTAAAAAAAAACTGTCTCCGAGTCTGACTCTTACACAATGATAGGTCCTCTCAAGTGTAGCACTAGAACCTGCCTCATGTCCTTGCAAAAAGGGGGGAAAAGATCCTTCCGCATGTCACACTTAAACCGCATTGTATGGTGCAAAAATACCGAAGTACAAAAGCTACAGAATGAATTAAGGCCCGTATAAGACATATTATTAGACAAATTATTACCACGGTCATATACTTCATTATAGAGATATATTAAATATTTTTAAAATAAAATTAATAAATAGTTAGAACAATTGATCTAAACAATGTTGTAGACGATTTGTTTTAGAAAATATAATGTCCAGCAAATAATATGAGACAATAATATGATAACTAGTTGAAAAAATAGAGGTGTAAACTTTTATATTCAATGCTTTAAAAGCTAAGGCTAGAAAATATATACAAGAAAAAAAATCATAACATCAATTATAAGATAAAAGTTTTAAAATTTAAATACCAACATGCATACGATAAAAGCAAGTATTAAACTAACACGCCGCACCCTAATGCCATATTCTTTTTAGGCAAAATTTGCTAAAGGATATGTATATTTATAACATTTGTCACGAGTAACATGTTCCTTGCCATATGACACTCTGATTTTGTGACAATTTGTTAAAGAAAACGCTATAACCAACATTTTAACATTTTTCCACTGGGGAGATAAAATTTTAGAAAAAGATGCTTTTAGCCCTATGCTAAGATGTACGCTCAATCCGGTCATATATTTGTCTTAAATTGTGAAATCCAAAATATTTCAAGGGTCTCACATTAATCGGAGAAAATAAAATAAAATATAAACCATTGATTGTGTGGTGGATCTAGATTATAACATCATAGATTAAATCTCATATGCAACCATATTTACAACTATCATAGCTTAAATTTGTTAAAACCATGAACTAATAAAATTCAGTTTGCCTCTGCTTGTATATGATTACAGGCAGTGTTATCTAAATATTAATTAAATTATATGATTACAGACAGTGTTATCTAAATATTAATTAAATTATATCATGAAACCATGTAAAAGAAATAAAAAACAAATGGATAAAGCCTTCAATACCGACATGGATTCTTATTGAAAAAAATGAGAACTATAGATTAAAAACGTGCAATTAGAGACCATAAACCTGTCTGAACCTAACAACTATGGGAGTGATACAATAGCGTGGTGGCGATGGACAAGCCTAAGGTGTAGTAGTATCCACAGTGTCAACTGAAATGACAGTGACTGAACAAACTTCAACAAAAAGCTTGAGAGTTAGAACCACAACAAGCCCGAGAACATTAATAACAATGGTGTCAAACAAGATCGAGAGATGTGGTGACCATAAGTGAACTAGATGGCAGAATAATGTTGACGACAAACATGATCAATGGATGTGATGGCATCAAGTGAGCTTAAGAGTACAACAGTAGTGGATAAGCTTAAGGATAGTGATGTACAGGGTGACGAGCGAGCTCAATAAAGTTAGTGGTTGCAAGATAGTTTTAGCATGATAGTGGATAAGTGTGAGGGCAACATTGTTGGTGGCACCAAGTGAGTTCGATGTGGAAGAGAAAGTAAGGGGATGATAGAGTGGAGAGGGGAAAGAAAAATAAGGCATAGATATGTATTTTGCATCATGATTTATTGAAAGGTAAATAACAAATAGAGAAAACCAACATAAAGTGAGCCATACCTTTTGGTACGATTAATACATTTTATAGAAACAATTTCTCCATCACATAAATATTCAATCAAGTTATATTGAAATATCTGATAATTAACACATAATCACGTGTTTTAGAGTTTGGATAACAAACAAAATAGAAATAAAGTTTTTAAAAAATCTAGCTGTGCAAATGTGTGGGTCGCCCAATTAGTTAATTTAAAAAAACTCAATAAAATTATTTTAGTCACCAAACTAGTTCGTCAAACCTAACCAACGAGATAACCAAAACATGATAGTGCCAACGATTTCGAAGACTTCAGAGCTCTTTTAAAACGCAAGATTCTAACACAAAAATAAGAAAAACACGGAATTGGAATATGGTGGTATGTTGAATCTTATGGGAAATAAAGTCATAATATTAATGAGATTATATATTATTTAAATTGGGTAAGAGAAGAGAGAGAAAGAGAGATGTTGCTTTAGAATTCTCATAGAAAAAATAACATGATGTTGAATCTCATGTTTAAAATCCTTTAAAATTAGGGCATATGTGTGAATTCCCAAAAAATCTGCAAGCTTAAATTCTACAAACTAAACAACCTTCTTAGAAAAAAAAATCCTAAGAAATCAAATCCTACATTTTTTCTTTATTTTTTCCTTTAAAAATCCTACCATCCCAAGCCCTAGACGGGCAAGGAGGCAGGAGCACAGTGGACACGGCATCATCCTTCTTGCGGCGCGGGCGTGCCCGTGCGGCTCTTGACGGCAACGCGACGCAACACCGGTGGCGCGCGGTTGCGCACGCACGGCAACTCGGCAAGCTCGCGCGCGACGTCACGTGATGTGAGGCGGGAAGAGGCGGGCACGTGATGTGAGTTTGTGTGTTGGCCCCCACTAGGAGGAAGCGACGCGGGCACAGATCGGAGGGAGGGAGGAATCGAGAAAAAAAAATTTCTGAGCTTTCTTGGAAGCTATCCCCCCGATCCGCGGGGGCCCGATCGGATCCTTGGAAATGGCGACGGCGGCGGAGGAGGCGGAGGAGGTGGCGGTGGCGGAGGCGCGGGCGCAGGCTGAGGAGCCCTCTCCAGCGACGGCGAGGCCTCCCGCGCAGGTCGAGAAGCGTGCGGCAGCGGACGACGGCGAGGAGGAGGAGGGCAACGAGCTCCCGGAGACGAAGCGGCGGCGCGCCGCCACGGATGCAGCCGAAGAGAACAGCGACGACAATGTCGCGGGCGAGCCTGCAGCCGACGGAGGGTCGTCGTTCTCGTTCCACGCGCACAGCTTCTCCGGGATGGAGACGACGCCCAAATTCGGGTCCTTCAACCCCGCCGACGACCTCCTCGTTGCCTTCCAACCTTTGCCTCCACCGCCTCGGGTAGATGCGCCGGCGAAGGAGGTGGTGGCCGCCGCCGCTGACGACGACGACGATGAGGACGAAGCAACAGCTGAGGAGGGCAATGACGGGATTTCACACTAGCTTGGGCAGTAACCAGTGTGAAGAACTCAAGGGAGCGACACTGTACTCCTTCGATAGCTTTGATTTGTAATTTTGTCTCATCGTGTCAGTGGGCTCAGTGTCGTGCTGTACAATCCCTTCCTAATGATAAGATTAGCGAATAATAAAAATGATTTTTGCTGGTGTAAACGAGGTGTTTATAACTACTTTAAGCATCAGACAACAGTGGTTTATTTTTGCAACTTACAGCCAAAAACATTGTTATCTGCTTAACAACCCTGCTGCCCACTGTAGAGTTGCTCCATACCATCAGCCATTCAGCTCACAGGTTGACCCAAATGCTCGTCTTCTCGCTTTCTCACGGTACTCTCTTCCAAGTAGAGTAGGCAGACCGTAGCGTGGAGGGAAACCAAGGGGTGGGCGTTTAGTTTCATCGGTTAAACCGGTCCGGTTTATTCGGTTAATCTCAAATTCGGTTTTGGAGATGCTGCAGCCGAACTTACCCCCAGATAAATAGAAACCGAGCAACAATAACCGAGCAACAATAACCGAACAAATTCGGTTCGATTTTATCGGTTCACGGTTTTTACCGAAGAGAGAAAGGGGGAGGGGAAACGGCCGGCGAGTCGCTCGAAGAAAGAGAGAGGGAGTAGGAACGCGGAACACCGCACGCACTGCTGGTTCTACTCGGGTGGATGGCACAATGATCGATAGGGGAAGGTGGGGAAGAGGGTCGATGGGGGTGTTGACCAATAGTTAGCTGGGCTTTGTAATTGATGGGCTTTGGTAGGTAATTCTCGATCTCTTCAGCCCATTCGGTTTCCAGCAACCCAACACCGAAGAGAACCATACACCGAACGATACGTGAATCAAAACCGAAGGCACCACCGAAAACTGTCAGGGTTCGGTTTTGGTGTGGCTCAATCGGTCCTTGGTGCTTGGTCTTTTTCTGCCCACCCTGAAAACCACCTCTGAACATTGCAAGGCTTACACACCGTACATCTGTATTGCGAGGTCTGGATTTCACAACTGAAGCTGACAAACAATTACGATTTACTTTCTCTGCATTTTCTGCACAACAGTTGAAGTATATGTGCTGACCTGTCAGTCAGCAAAAGATGCTTGCGTTCTCTGCACCAACAGATGCGCAAACTTGATAACAATTAGGATCTGAGGGGAAAATTATACATGTAAAAAAATTCTTACAAACCTTTTACAATAAAGCATTATGTGATTGCATAATGATTTTTCATAACTATCAACTGATTAAATCCGGTTGAGATCCTTGTTGATAAAGTTTTGTAATAAAATTTTGCTACTAGCACTGCTATGAAAACTTTCTTTGGCTTACATTGCTAGACCATATAACCATAACTAAAAAAAAAGACCATGTAATCCATCGCCAAACTGCCTCATGCGAGGTCTCCAGATTCTATGACTGAGATGTTCCCCGAAAAATACTGGATGACGCTGTCCTAAGCCAACTAATTCGTGATGGCATCAATTTCCGTACTGATACTAGATATATTCTCCCTTTATCCTAAATTAAATCGATTTTTGTTACTAACTTAGACATAACTACATTGTGAGTGAACAACAAAACAAAACATAGTTGATGAATCTCAGATAAATTTAGTATATGCTAACAGTTTAGCTAGTCCATGGATCCAACTCCTAGCTCGAATGAACAATTAGGACAATACTAGGAAGACAGGAGGAGAAGAGGGAGGACTAACTATTTTCTGTTTAACGGATGAATGCACATGCTTTATAATTGCTAATTCGTTGGTTCAAATAACCATCACAAATCGTCCGTTCCATTCAGCATAAAAGAGCACACTTTACCTGATATGTGTATTGTAATTCGTATCATTGTCTAAACACTAAACAACAATGCTTTTATGGTTAATACATGTAACGAAAGCAATCACTCCAGTAATCCAGTTAAGTGTTCCCATCTCGTTTGCTTGGAAACCCAAATTTCAAATATTATATTTTTCTTCCTTAGTGAAATACAAAATGTTATACTGACCTTGAGTATACCATTTTAAAGGAAACTTCTTTTAATATAAAAATATGCAACATTTGTAAGGGTCTAAACGTAACAAATCACCAAAATCTCTTATTTCGTAGGCTGTGTTCGTTGTTGTATCGGGGAAAAAAATCTATATATCTATTTAAAAAAAGATTAATATAATTTTTAAAACAAAAATTTCATATAAAAATTTTATAAAAAATAATAGATTGGAAAGGATACGTGTGGAGAACTTCCCGACACACTCCTTAACAGTCCCCTTTCCGTTCCCACGACACACTCCTCACCGCTATCCCCAACTTCCCGACGATCCCACCGCCTCGACCGCGCCGCCGTTCCAGCCTTGGGTTCGCGGCTCTCCGACTGCTGGATTCGCTTCCTCTCCGGCGGGTAGAGCGGCAAGGGGGAGCGCCGGGGCTCTCCGCATAGCTACTTCCCTCCTCGTCGCCGGCGGCGTCGGGTCGGGCCGGGCAGGATCGCCCGCGGAACCCTAGATTTCGCCGCCCTACGCGTGGCGTAATAGTGCGGCTCCTGGCGCGCCGCTATGCCTATATAAGTAGGGCCTCCGCCCCCCCCCCCACCCCCTGAGAGGCTATCGACATAACCGCTCTCGCGTTCTAGGGTTTGCGCCGCCTCGAGTGCAATGGGTGGTCGCACGGTGCTCTCTGACGAGGAAGGTATGCCATTTCTTCGCCTTTTTTGTGCGGTTTTGGGTTGATTGGTTCTTCCAGCGGAGGGGTTTCGTGTGCGTTTGCTAATGGAGAAATTTCTCGTCTTTTCCAACGCTAGCAGATGAAATCGAGGTCGAGGAGGAGGAGGAGGAGGAGGAGAACCCGCGCCCTTCGCGGAGAGCAAGGGACAGTATGGACGATCGGGACGACGATGATGACGAGGAGGATGAAGAAGGTTAGATTTTTCCTACGTTCTTCTCCATTTGCGCTAGTTTCCTCCCCCATCTGGCTGCAGTTCTATTTATACCGATTCGGATGTATGTATCGTGCTATTTAGATTTTTTTTCCTTTCTGATTTGGATAACTCCTTTCGTGTATTGAACGTTCAACATGTTCTACCGATTACATTGAGTTTACAGAAATGGCCCTATTTCAATATCTTGTTTGTATGCCCGAGTGATGGGTTATAATTGTTCATGTGCATTCATGTGACACCGCAATTTTATTTTCTTAAGTAGTTTTTCTATTTGAATCCCCCTGTGATGCCCGAGTTAGCTAAGTGGTAATGGGATAAAACTGCTTTGGTACAGATGAGGGTCAGGACGAGTATGAGAAGGATGGCTTCATTGTAGATGATGCAGATGAGGAAGAGGAGGTGGATGAGAGGGAAAGTGATGATGAGAGGCGGAAGAAGAAAAGGAAAAAGAAGAAGAAAAGGTTGCTTTTGATCCCTCTGGGAGATATAATTATCTTCTCTTATTTAGTTACTGAAACATTTCTGTGCCCAGGGAATCAGAAGGGTTCATGCTTGATGAGGATGACTACGAGTTGCTTCAGGATAATAACATCACTGGCATTCAACGTCCTAAGCCTGTATGCTTAAAGCTATGTTGGTCCTGTCATGAGCTTTTCTTAGCATGTTTCTGAATTATGGCTATTTTAATTTACTGCAGGGAAACAAATTTAAGCGTTTGAAGAAGGCAGGAAGGGAATCTGAAATGGATGAGCGCTCTGGCTTTTCAGATGATGATGGGTCAGGAAAAAGGCGTACTGCTGAGGAAAGAGTCCAGTACTCCTTATTTGGCGACCATCAAGGTAGCTGCATCTGAAAATACTTCTCTTTTGCTTGTGTGAGACTGCAGGAAGTAGCTTATATAATTTTCTTATTTGCTGCAATGCAATTTCCTCAGATGCGCCTATCGAGGAGGACATTGTTGAGGAGGATCAGCAGGCAGATGAAGATGAGGATGGCGATCCTGAAGATGAAATGGCAGGTTTCATCGTGGATGAAGATGAAATTGATGCAAATGGTCAAGTTGTAAAGTATGGCCTTATTTTTCACATTTGTGCCAACTTGTTGTATATCTCTCTGGAACTATACTGGATCTTGTTTTCTAGAATTTCATACAAGTACTGTTTGCAATTGCAGAAGGAAGAAGGGTAAAGGAAAACCACGCCGACCAGCTGCAGGGGTGTCATCATCTGCCTTGCAAGAGGCCCACGATATATTTGGTGATGTTGATGAACTATTAGCACTGAGAAAGCAAGAGCTCGAGAGGGATGCTGCTAATTCAGGTGAGTTGAGAGGAAACAGGCTTGAAGACGAGTTTGAGCCATTTATTCTTGCTGAGAAGTATATGACACCGAAAGATGAGCAAATAAGAGAGAATGATGTACCTGAGAGGATGCAGGTAACGGTTTGACATTCTTCATAGGCATTCTTGATTTAGTTGATAGCGCATGTCTAATTTGTAGCTCCTTTTGGCAGCTCTCTGAAGAACTAACTGGGTATCCTCCAACGGACACTACAATGATAGAGGAAGAAAGTGTATGGATACATAGCCAACTAACTGGTGATGGGTTTCTGTCATTTTTTAGCAATGACCATGTGTACAAGGACATTGATCAGAAGGACATTGCGAGTGTCTTGACCATGTTACATGTCAACAAATTTGAAGTATGTAAATGTAGACAAGTTCTCTGCATGGTTATTTATGCTTATTTTTCTTACATAACTTTTATTACCTGCCAGATTCCCTTCATTGCTATGTATAGGAAGGAGAATTGCCCGAGTCTGTTAAAAGATCTTGATGCCAATGAACATACCAATGAAGAACAGGGTGACGAAGAAGATTCACGCAGAATGAGATGGCACAAGGTAACTATCTATCCCTAAGCACATGTTCTTCCTCACAGCCAATTTATTAACGTTTTGCACTTATTGGCTCCATTGATGCCTTCCTTTTAGCTGCTTTGGGCTGTTCAGACTTTGGACAAAAAGTGGCTGCTTCTTCAGAAGCGCAAGGTTGCTTTGGAGATGTACTATGAAAAAAGATTTGATGATGAGAATCGAAGAATAGATGATGTCACACGGCAGGCATTAAACCAGCAATTCTATAGCTCCATTATTGAAGCACTGAAGGATGCAAAATCTGAGAAAGAGGTGGAGGATGTTGATGCAAAGTTCAATCTGCATTTCCCTCCTGGAGAAGTTGAAGAAGAAGGTCAATTTAAGCGGCCAAAAAGGAAATCATTGTACAGTATTTGTCACAAGGCAGGGTTATGGGAGGTTGCAAACCAATTTGGTCGGAGTGCTGAGCAGTTAGGTCACCATCTCACATTAACGAAGATACCTGTATGTGCACTAAGTCGACACCTTGCATTACCTTTCTTTAAACAATACTACGTGTGGGACATTGCAAGCAATCCATTTTCATTTATATCTTTGTGCACTGACAAAACTATAGTATTAAAAAGAATTAGAATTTTTCATACCTTATCTCCATCTGTCTTTCAGGAAGCAGGAGAACTTGATAGTGGGAAAGATTCTCCTGAAGAGGTTGCTGCAAATTTTACATGTGCAATGTTTGAAACACCACAAGATGTTCTTCGGGGTGCCAGACACATGGTACATAGTTTTTTTCACAATTTTACTCTATCCCTAATAGATTATCAGGGCAGAAACCTCACTTGAGTTAGGTTCTTCATTTCATCTCACCAATATGAACCGTTCTACCTTTATCTTCATCTTACCAGGCGGCAGTTGAGATTGGGTGTGAGCCTATTGTAAGAAAGCATGTCCGGAGCATCTTCATGAATAAAGCTGTGGTCTCAACATGCCCAACACCTGAAGGCAATTTAATCATAGATCCCTATCATCAATTATCAGGTGTTAAGTGGCTGTGTGACAAACCATTAAACAAGTTTGTTGATGCACAATGGCTTCTTATTCAGAAAGCAGAGGAAGAAAAGCTCCTCAAGGTTACCATAAAACTGCCAGAAGATGCAAAGAAAGAACTCATGTCTGAGGCTCGTGAAAATTACTTAAGTGACTGTGTCAGCAAGTCTGCACAATTGTGGGATGAGCAACGGAAGATGATACTGGATGATGCCTTCTTCAATTTCCTTCTTCCATCAATGGAAAAGGAAGCTCGATCTCTGTTGACAGCAAAAGCCAAATTTTGGCTTAATATGGAATATGGGAAGCAATTGTGGAACAAGGTTTCTGTGGCTCCTTGGAAGAAGAAGGATGCGGACAAGAAGGATTCTGACATTGATCTGGATGATGAATCAGAGTTGAGGGTTATGGCCTGTTGCTGGGGTCCTGGGAAGCCAGCAACCACTTTTGTAATGTTAGACTCATCTGGAGAATTGGTTGATGTTCTATATGCAGGTTCTATCAGTATTAGATCTCAAGGTGTTGCTGAGCAGCAGCGGAAGAAGAATGACCAGCAGCGAGTTTTGAAGTTTATGACTGACCATCAGCCTCATGTTGTATGTGTAGGAGCATCAAACTATAATTGCAGACAACTCAAGGATGACATTTATGAGGTATTTTTTGATTCTGTTCATTTTGCAACTTCTTTGTTCAGATAAGGTTACAAATTCAATTGTCCTGTACAGAGTTATATGCTCATAAAAGTTTCTAATTAGGGCCCAGCAGAATGGCTTGTTTTAGCCTTTTTATGTTAGTTGGTTGCTATGTCACCAGAAGCAGCATTCATGAGTGACCATCTGCAGAGAATTTCTCTCAGCCTGTGCTATGTAGTGAACACCATTTAAGCTCACCTTGCTGTTAGATGCTGCCTCGTGAGATCAACCATTGTTGTTACTGACATCCAAATGCTTGTGATTGGTAGAGTCTTTTATTTATGCCTGCTGGTCATTTGTTAAGGCGATAGTACTTTGTATAAGTTGATGATGTAACACTATATAACCTTATTGCTTGGTTTTAAACTAACATCCATCATTGCATAGGTTATTTTTAAAATCGTGGAAGATCATCCAAGAGATGTGAACCCACAAATGGAAAACTTTAGCATTGTTTATGGCGATGAGTCTGTGCCTCGCTTGTATGAGAATTCACGGATATCTTCAGATCAACTGCCTGGCCAGTCAGGTACAGTAGCAATGTGTTGATTTACTGTTAGCATTTTCTGGTCAGGTACCTTCTGAATAACGCAACACTCTTGGTTTGTATTAAATATGTGTAGGTATTGTGAAGCGGGCTGTGGCACTTGGTCGGTACCTGCAGAATCCATTGGCTATGGCTGCAACACTCTGCGGACCTGGAAAAGAGATACTTTCATGGAAACTGCACCCCCTTGAACAGTTCCTTACTCCTGATGAGAAATATGAAGTTGTTGAGCAAGTTATGGTCGATGCAACAAATCAAATAGGTTTCAACGTTAATCTTGCTGCTAGCCACGAGTGGCATTTTTCAACTCTACAATTCATTGCTGGTTTGGGGCCACGTAAAGCTTCAGCTTTACAGAAAGAATTGTTACGAGAGGGATCCATTTTTAGTCGCAAAGATCTTGTAAAACCTCTAGGCAGGAAAGTATTCATGAATGCATCTGGCTTTTTACGTGTTCGCCGCAGTGGTGGAGCTGCAGCTAGTGCTCAAATCATTGATCTACTTGAGGATACAAGGATACATCCTGAGTCGTACGCATTAGCAAAAACTTTGGCAAAGGATGTCTATGCTGAGGAAGCACCACATGAAGCAAATGAAATGGACGATGATGAGCAAGAGATGGCAATTGAGCATGTAAGAGAAAAGCCACGTATGCTGAAATCGCTCGACATTCGTGAGTACATGAAGAGTATGCCAGAAGAGTTCCATAAAGAGGAAACACTGAAAGATGTAAAGTTGGAACTTCTGTGTGGTTTCTCTGATTGGAGGACCCCCTATGCTGAGCCAAGTCCAGATGAGGAATTCTGGATGCTTTCTGGGGAAACTGAGGACACCATATCAGATGGAAGGATTGTTCAAGTTACTGTTCGTAGTATACAAGATAACCGAATCATTTGCACCTTCGATTCTGGTCTGAAAGCCATAGTTATGGCTGACAACTATTCTGATGAGGGCTTTGATCTAGAAACACTGCAGTTACATGAAGGTGATGTATTAACGGGCAAAATTAAGAATGTGAATAAAAACAGGTTCATGGTTTACTTGACATGCAAGGCCAGTGAAATGAGGAGACGACCATTTTCCAGAAGTAATCATGATCCATACTACCATGAACAAGACATGACTTCTCAGAGTGAACAAGATAAGATTCGGAAACAAAAAGAACTGGCAAAGAAACATTTCAAGCCCCGAATGATTGTCCATCCTCACTTTCAGAACTTGACAGCTGAAGAAGCTATGCAGGTTAGTCCAAGTTCTTATTGATCAGATTATGTTCCTCACTCTGTTTATTTTGTTTGTCCTGTCATAAAATCTAATATGAACTCTCTTGAAACAGTTCTTATCTGACAAGGAACCTGGTGAGAAGGTCATTCGGCCTAGTTCTAGGGGGCCGTCATTTCTGACACTTACTCTAAAAATTTTTGATGGCGTCTTTGCACAAAAGGAGATAACTGAAGGCGGAAAGGATCATAAAGATATTACAAGCTTGCTTCGCCTTGGAAAAACATTGACAATTGACAATGAAACTTTTGAAGATCTTGATGAGGTTGGTGCACATGATATTTATTACTCCGTTTTAAATTACTTGTCGTTTTAGCGTTGTCCTAAGTTAAACATGATTGACTGACTACTATCAATTTTTAAAAATTTATATAGTTTGACATCATAGTATTTATGTTTTTAGATTCACCATGAGATATGCTTTTAATAATATATAGTTCACTTGTTAAATTATATGAATTTCTAGAAATTGATTGTCGAAGTTAGGAATGTTTGACTTGGGATAAAGTTAAAACGACAAGTAGTTTGAAACAGAGGGAGTATAATTATTATTATGGTTACTCTTGTTCAATATCAATAAGTGGTGATTCTTTCCCTCTGTGCTTGTTTTGCATGCCAACATGATTGCCCTGTGTTTCTTTATGCATGTTGTTAGCAGTTAGGTTGTCACTTTGTTATTTTGGCTAACTACTGGTAATTTTCTTTTGGCAAATTTATAGGTTATAGACAGGTACGTGGATCCTTTGGTAGGCCACCTGAAGAGCATGCTCTTGTACCGCAAATTCAGGAAAGGGTTGAAAAGTGAGGTTGATGATTTGTTAAGGGCAGAGAAAGCAGAGAATCCTATGAGAATAGTGTATTGTTTTGGCATATCTCATGAGCATCCAGGCACATTTATTTTGTCTTACATTAGGAGTACAAATCCACATCACGAGTATGTTGGGCTATACCCAAAAGGCTTCAGATTTCGGAAGAGGGACTTTGACAATATTGATCGCCTAGTGTCCTATTTCCAGAAGCATATTGACAAACCACCACCTGATGCTGGTCCATCAATGCGAAATGTTGCTGCAATGGTGCCTATGAAAAGTTCAGGTTGGGGTTCTGGTGGTGGCGCTGGTGGAGATGGTAACAACGACAGGGATAGACCTTTCTCTGGAAGATCAGGTTAGTTTTTAATGTACTTGCCTATGTTGTCATCCAGTTTAACTGCATGGTATTGGTAGGGCAGCTTTATTATTACTTAAAAAAGATGTTTGCGTATTTAATATTTGCGTTGTGGACTTAAAAAAGATGAAGTTTGAAATGGTATTTGAAACTCTCTTTTGTTATCTTTTCTCTAAAGAAGGAGGCAGGTTTGATTCGAGGAACAGCTCTGGTGGTCGTGGACGTGGGCGCGGTCGTGGTCGAGGCAACTTTGGCAGTGAGGATGGTGGTGGAGGTTGGAGTGGTGGCAGTGGTGGTGGTGGCAACAGTGGGGGATGGACTGATAACATTGGGAGTGGCAGAGGTGGATGGGGCACAGGCGGCACAGGCGGTTCTTCCTGGGGAGGCGGCGGTGATGGAGGATCTGGTGGAGGTGGGGATGCTGCTGGGTGGGGTGGTGGCAGCAACCGTGGCAGTGGTGGTGGTGGAGGCTGGGGAACACCCGCTGGTGGTTCTGATGGCGGTGGCGGCTGGGGAGCAGCTGGTGGTGGCTCCAACGACGCACCAGAATGGGGCGGCGGCAAAAAGATGGTTCTGGCACAGGATGGTGGTAGTGGGTGGGGATCTTCCGGCGCCGGGGGCGGTGGTGGCTGGAACTAGTCAAGAACTGTTAGCTGAAATATTTTTTGTTTTCTGGATCCTGTTCTATATCGGATAATTGCGCTCCACGGTAGAAAAATTATCACTGTTCGGGTTCCGTAGTAATCTGCTACTGAATGCAGCTGGTTTTATACATTTTGGACGGCCTTGTTATGTTCAATGCGTGTACAGCCTTAGTTTCACACTTTGTTCTTTTGTTTCCATCACAAATGCACAACCACCTGCGTTCGACCCTATATTTTTCTCCGTATCTTTTCTTATTCACTCAAGCACATTGGAGTCGGCCCAGTCGTTGGATGCGTTCGATCCGTAGAACATATTTTTTAAATTGTTAATATTTTTGTTTTTTACGTGTACGTTTTTTAAATAGCTAAACGGTATATTTTTTATAAAAGTTCTTTATTTTTTATAAAAGAATTATAAAAAGTTTAAAAGCATATTAAATTATTTTTTAAATTTAAAATAATTAATATTCAATAAATTTGAAAAGGGCCCTGCCCGCTGCTCCCCAGCTGGTTCTGCAGCTGCTCGAAGAGCGCCTCCAGACCGGTCCGGTAGGATCGGCCGCCGCGCTCAAAGCCGACACGGGGCCCTCCCCTGAAGAGGACGCTGTGTCCCGCGTGCGCAGGCACGGCGTCGCCGCCTCCGCCGCCGCCGCCGGGTATCAGTACGGGGCCGGCGCCGCCATGCCCGCCGTGGACGTCTTGCTCACGATCGTCGCCGCCCATCGTTGCCACGTGCTGCATGAGGGTGGACATCGCCTCCATCGCCCGGGATCGCCGGAACAGGAACTCGTCGATGTCTGGCTCGACGAAACCGAGCGTGCGGTTCGCCGTCCTTCGGTCCATCTCGCTCATCTCCTGGACGAAGCCGTCGTCACAGCTTGGGCAGGTGACGTCTTGGCCGGAGCTGCGGATGCGAACTGGCCGCCGGCACACGTAGTACCAGTGCGTGGCTTTGTTTGACACTTTGCTTGATTTCTGTGACAAACTGAGGATTCAGTAGCAGGCAGAAGCACAAAGTTCATGATTCACCATCAAACTGTCACCGACAAATAGTACAGGAGTAAACTTGAATTGTACATCCAGACGTGATAACAGACCAAAAATAATTGGAAGAAAGTAAAAGAAGAGAAATTGATCCGAATCAGGCATTATTCCACCTCAAGAATTCAGTTGACAAGAAGCCGTCAAGCAGTTCTGTACTTCCGAGCAAGTGCCATAACAAATCAAGCTAAACAAAGTAAAAGAAACAAGATTAATCCAAGCATACCTTGTGCGCTAGGAGGGGATAAGCTGGGCTCGGGGGATGGTTCGGGAGGATGATAATGAATGGCTGAATTAATGATGTGCGGTGATGGCCTGATGGGGAGCGGAGTGCGGACTGATGGCCTTTGTACTACTTACCTGCTATGATTTGTCTCTTCTATTTTTGAGGTCTTTGTCCGATGAGAGGATTCTAGGCCTGGCGCTTTGCTACTTGTGCAGTTAACTTGTCGCTCGCTGGCCATGCTTAAAGCGACGTGTTGGCTCCCAGTCCAAAATACTCTAGAAATGGAACTTTGTTATTTGAACGTCTCAAGCTTTGATCGTGAAACATTTGTTGATAATCAAAGTTTAACGGGCATATATTATCATAAGATCGTTTGTTACGACTTACTGCAGTCTTGATTATAGCATTCTCATATATCAAAACCCAGAAACCAAAACAACAAAGGGGTAGTCAAAATAACATGTCTGATTGCGTGTATCTTACTAGCATCTGGCAATAGTGATGCCTGACCTGAGAAGGCCTAGAGCCGTTGGCTGCGAGACGATGAGAGGAGATTGAGACTAAACATGGAGGCACCTCCATGTAAGGGCTAGAGTACAAGAGTAGATGGCCATAGGACTTTTTGTTTTTTTCTTGATGGGCTTGGCTGCTTCGCTCGGGCAGTTGGGCAGTTGGGCCGTTGTGTTGGGTTTGCAGGCCAGCTCATTTTAGCTAACAACCTAAAATCTTTTTTTTAACTTGTTAACAAATCTAAATGAACCAAGCCGAACCAGACATAAGCCGAGCAAGCGAGTTTTTCGTCCAACCCTATACTTGAGTGCAAAAACAACTAGAATTACAATAGAAGGAGCATTCACTTCCGTAAGTTACTATTCTTGTTTGTCATTGTCTAAAGACTAATAATTTGTATTCTTGTTTACCATTGTCTAAAGTATGATTAATAAATTGTTCTTCGTAACTTATATAAGGCAAAGAAATATGCCTATAAACTATAGAACAAATGTGCAGTAAGCTAAGCCATAATTACAGCAGTAAACCTATCACCAATCTATGAAACCATGATATGCCCAATGTTTGTCAATCAACCAGACACGGGTAGGTGAGGTCTGATTGGCAAGTGTCCGGTCTAGTCATGCGAACACAACTGGCCTGGCTCACGTTGTCTAACTCAGATCCTGTCCTATAAAGTTTATACATAAAAACTTTATACATATAAATTTTGATATATAAATATTTTTACTATAGAAACATTCTATATAAAAAAACATTTGAATCCTAATGAGAATTAGACTATAAACTTTATATGTATATAAACTTACTTAAAAAGTGGTGCCAAAGAAAGGAAAACTCGGGGGTTCGTCAATAAGCCCTTTACCAAACACGCCCTAAAACATCATTTGGAAGGAAGGATTTGGCAGAAAACAAATCTATAAAATTCCTACGTTCCCAGAGAGCCCCGCCGACGTTTACTGGGCCGTTGCGCGCTAGCTCGGGCTGGGCCCCGTCCCCCCGAGTACACGCCGCGCAGCCATCACGTTAGCACAGCCCGCTCGCTGGCTCGCTCGCGACCGCGTCTCCCGTCGTAGCTCGGAGGAAGGTTCTAGTGGAGGAGGGAGAAGAAGACGCCGCGGCCGCCGGGGAGCAGAACCAGCAGGGGGCGGGCGGGGATCGGAAGAAGACGCAACCTCCACGGGCGCAGGCGGGGTTGCCGGGACGCGCCTGGGGGTTGTGGGGGGGCCGTGTGGTGGATCCTCCTAGCACCGCCATGGATCAGAGGAAGGCGTTGTTCCGGGCGAAGCTTCGGGAGCGCGAGGCCAAGGAGAAGCAGGAGAGGCGCATCGACCCCTCCCTCGTCAGGTAATATCTCCTCTCCTCTTCCCCTCATTTCCCTGGCTCTTCCCCCTGTATCTGTATACCTCTGCTCTTCTCTCGCGGCTTTGTATGCTAGTAGTTTTGCCTCCGGATCCTACCGCTAAAGTTCATGCTGTGGCATCTCGCGCGTTTGCTTGATGTAACCCTAGGCAATTTTGAATGTTTTGTACATACCAGGCGCGGATTTTAGGGGCTTGCATATCCTCGATTAGATTGGAAGAACATTACAAGTATACCATAGCTATTGGGTTCCAGTTTTCCGTCAACTTGGTATAGTTTGCAGCAAGCCATGAAAAAGCTTGCGACATTAATCACAATTTACATAATGCCTTTACATCTTGTTCTGCTGGAACGGTTCCCGATGGCATTATAGCTAGGTTTTATCCAATTTCGATTATCATGAGCCTTATTGACTAAGGTTAGTATTAGATAGCAACACACTGGATGTGGATTGTTTTTAAGCAATACACCATTCTAATAGCCAGGTGCATCGTTCCTGCAGGTACAATGAATTTGATCAGCCCATCTGCAGAATCTGCAACGTTACTCTGAAATCTGATGCACTTTGGCCCGCACACCAAGTTTCACGGAAACATCATGAGGTAAATGGAAGAAACAAATGTTGTCATTCTGGATAATCTATGCTTGGATGAACATTCGAAGCAAGTCACACATAATACGTCGTTTTACTCTCTTATGTTGTACGAGTATGTTGATGGAAACACAAATACCATATAGAAATTCAACAGTGTAACTGCAAATATATTTCTGCTGAGCATGCTGCCACATCTATTTCGATAAAATTTTGTATTAGCATGGAAGATGGTTGAAATTTCATGTGTTGTGGTCTGTGGGTTGTTTTGGCAGTATAGTACAGTTCTGGTTTTGTTCACTTCCGCTATGGTTTACTTAATCTGGTTTTTGTTAGTATCTAAAAGGTAAACTTATTGTGTGGCTCATATTGCTGATAACCATGGTGTTTCTGTCATTTTCCCTTTTGAAGTTAGTTGCTGCCTTAAATAGCATGCATTACGCCTGATATAAAATTTATCTGTTCAGATCTATGATTCCTTGAATTGGAAGTATATTTGTTATTTAAGGTGCCCATGCACATTACTTACCTGAGCTTGTATTTTGTCATTTTTATGGTACAGGCAAAAGTTGCCGCAGCTGCTAAAGCTGCATCAGGTGCAGGGTCTCGTGGCAGTAAGGCTAGTTGCGAACAACCTGCAGAGTCTCTGAAACCAAAATCTTCCACACTGCCTGCCAACTTTTTTGAAAACCAGGGAATGAAAAGGCATAGCGATGGTGAGAGTAATGAACGCTCCCTCCTATCTTTCTGTGCTAAATTTAAAGATACAGTGAGAAACCAACTGGAACAGCCTTGTTTAGAGTACTTCGTAGGCATTTGCTTATATTCTGTTATTTTCAATCTCTCTGTGGATGTTGATCTATCACTGGTTTCTCTTTTGATAGTCTCCTGCTTGTATTAATCAGGCATCTGATTTCACATTTTGGTCCACACCTGGTGGAATGCTCATATGCCATTTGTTTGTATAGATCTTTGTATTCTAAAATGTTAATTTAACGCGATGAACTTGATTATTTTATTCTTAAAACAATCAGGACATCATTATCATATCGTGCTTTTTTTATGGCTAATTGTTGACAGATTTAACTTCACCATCAAATTGCGATAAACTACTTAACTTTCAGTCAGCTAAGATTGCATCTCAGACTTTACGTTCCTTGGTACATCTGATAATAGTTAAACTTGTCGAATGTTATTATTTGTGTGAGAAATGGTGTTAGGATTTGATATTGTGTTTGAACATTTTTATTTGAGAGAACATTTTGCAATTTCTGAAGAGGAAAGAAACAAATATCCATGTTGTGCTATACTATTTAGAGTACTACATTACCTGCATGTACATAACATCTACTAGATTCCTATTTTATCAAAATCTTCCTGCTAGTGCTATTTATATATGCTATAGTAACAACTGAAGTGTCCTTTTAGCAGTCCAAAAATATGTTTCATGCACATGAATTCCCTAATATAACAACTTATATGACTAGGCGCTGGTTCTGAAGGAAGGTCTGTGCGTCGGGAGGTGGCTGATGTTCAACAAAAGACCAAGGAAGCAATCAAAACTAAGCCGTCTGTCAATTTTGAGAAAATACATAAGGAAGAAAGTCAGGCTAATACCACTGTCAAAGGAATTCTTCCAGGGAACTTTTTTGACTATAAAGACGAAGACGAAGATCCAGCTCCTACTGAGGTGAATAGTGCACCTGGAAATGCTGCCATCTCAAATCACATGCAGGTGAAGGGTGTACCTGATGGCTTCTTTGATAGCAACGAAAATAGTAATGGCATGCAACCCAGTGAACCTAGTCGATTGTCTAAAGCCGTAAAGAGTTCAGAAACTTCTGAAGTAAAAGGATCGCTGCCAGAAGGTTTCTTCGATAACAAAGATGCAGATCTCCGTGCTCGTGGCATCCAACCTCCTAAAATCGATATCAAGTAAGGCTTTCATCTACTTGAGACTAATTTACATGATCATTATTCTCACATAATACACCCTTGAGGAAGAATAGTAGTTTTCCTTTTGAAATGAAAATTTTGAACTTCATTCATAATAAAAATTTCAGGCTTTTACTTTAAATGTGAAGGGGTGTATTATCTTGGCTAGCTTATCACAAAACTACTTTTTTGGAAGAATGTCGGCAGAATTTAACAAAATAGTCAAGGCTGATTATGAACCTTAGTACTGTTACTTCCACACACTTTTTGCACTTGTGCGCCTGTCAAGTTCATACCTGCATGAGGCTCAGAGGGTTAATAATCACATGTTTCTGTTTTTTCTGTGAACTGTGAGTGTTTTTGTCTTCCTTTTAGATCATATTCTTTCTGCAACAATTGCTGCATGTCATTACGAGTTAAAGATAATATTGTATTCAGTTTGTATTGGTAACTGAAATTTTAATCTTAAATATATTATAAAAAATATTTTTCAGTGATGCATACAAAGAATTTGAGAAGGAAATTCAGGAGAACTTGCAGGAAGTTGATGACCGCCTTGAAGAAGAGGAGGTCAGGCTTCTCTATTACCTAGTTACACAATATAAAGAATATCTCTGCTTGTCTGGTGCAATTGTCATTCTGGACTGCTATATAAGCAATTTTTGTATGTGAACTGTAGATTGATGCTGCTGCTGAGAGGGAAGAGTACTTGACTTTAGAGCAAGAGTATGATCCTTTGCCACAACTTGCTAGTTTTTAACATTCATGCTTAGCGAAGTGAAGGTTTTTATTTTCATCGTCCATTTATTTTGTACACAGGGAGTACAGGCAGCGGGTGGATATGCTGAAGAAACAGCTCATCGAGTCAAAAGCCACACGTACCGCTAAAGCAAACAGCAAACCTGTTGGTATGAACATGTTGTCAAGCAGCGACTCATCTAGTGACGAGGAAGATGACGGCACGGATTTTGCTGTTGATTGGAGAGCACAACATTTGAAATGATGTCGAGATTTTTTGTGATTGGCTACCCACCGACGATGGCAACATAGATCTGTTAGCATCCACCGTTGTGCATCCGTGACAATCAGATCCCAGCCCCTCTAGGTTTCAGCTAGAGGAGCAGATGATTTCTTTCTGTTGCTACTTGTCTTTTATCTGAAAAATGCTCGAGCTAATCATGAACTAACACGAAGAGAGTAGTTCTGGAGAATTGGCCAACGTGTGTAATCCTTGCTCCCGAGCCTATGCCACAATCTTATCAGAAGGTGCATGCTTATGAAGGGCTACATCCTTTCGGATTGCAACTCAAGATGAAAGTTGGAAGGGACGCCGTTGCCTGCGCAGATTGACTGCCTCTCATCATGCTTCAACTCCTACGCATATCTACAGGGTTTTTTTTTTGCTTTGCTTATCCGGCAGCGCCGACGGTGTATCACTTTGTGTGATGGTGAAGGACAAGGCCGACGTTGCTACTACGTGCTGGCCTTCTGCCGGGTGCCTGTCTTCCCAGAAGTTTCATGATGAGGTCATTGAGCTGGGCCAGTATACCGACGTTCGATGGATTGTTTGGTGCTTCCCTTCCAGAAACTCAAATCAAGCTGTTCGTAGAAGTCTCGTGTCTTGTGCTGCAGTAACCTACTTTTGCAGCTTAGGGTCAAGAATACTTGTAGCTGGAACAAGATTCTCCGATTCAAGTCAGGTGACCTTAGGGTCACTGACATGTGGGTCCATAATAAAGTGGAACCACGTGTCAGTGACTCAGTCAGATAAAAGTCAGAGGATCCGCGCCTTATGTAGCTCTGCCGTCTTGGATTGTGTGGTGATACCTGTGTAGCAATGCTGCTCACAACCACAGGCCAGCCAGAATAAACGGTTGGGGCTGTTCGGACAGGACTTTAGTATAGAAATTTACTCCCTTAGCCCACAAATATAAACATTTAAAATTTATCTAAATATTTATAGAGAATTATTTGTCTCATCAATTATCCTTATTTAATTTAATTTTCATCTTATCGCTAACCAGAGACATTAAAGTATTTTTTCTCTTTATCCTTAAATAAAGAAAATTTAAGAATGCCTATAAGTATCTGTGAATGAACGGAGTATTATATTTCAGAGGAAACAGTTCAATTACTATAGGAACAGATATCCCAAAAGGGACCTAGAATGACTCTCCTGATGCCTCATGCTCACCTCTAGGCATAGAAACGTGGCCAAATGGTAAGATGCCAAGCTCATTTCCCAAACAATAATCATTGGAATTTTCAAGTCAATGACGTAGGTGATGTTCATGTTTCTTGTTAGATTTGGTATGTGATTGTTTCATTTGAACACCTCTAATTGGTCAATGACTCTTAGTATGCAAATCTTGTACCGATACATTGGTTTTATCTCAAAAAAAACTGCTATTGGTTCCCCCGGCATTATTTGGATGGAGTAAAGAAACAAATCTCAATTTGGAATTTATTTGAGTGGTTTATTGGAGACGTGCGTTCATACAATATTACGTCATGAGATGCTAGTTGCCTGGATAACCCATAGATTTCATTTCTCAAGTATAAAAATAAATCATGATTGGAACTGAAAACAGTATATGCATTTCATTTTGTAATCATTCATAAAATTATAGTCATAAGTGAAAATGAAAGGACTTGTAACAATAAAATAAAAATTAAGGGCAAATCGCAGCACATTTCTTTTTCTTTTGGGGCTTTTTCGGTCATAAGTAAAAGTGAAATTAAAGATTTAGATTTCTAAGGATTAATTATTATAAATACTATTTGGTTTGTAGGAATAAAGTATAGAAACCAAAAAAAAATTCCTTTTATAAATTATAGAAAGAAAACATATGAATTTTTTCATCCACTCAAAGCTCTTAAAAAATTCCTATGTATTAATATATCCATATATTCTTATTTCTTTATTTTTCTACTATTTCTATGGGTTGAAATTCTTACAAACTGAACAAGCCCTTGGTGCCTCCGTGTACGTGGTCAAAGAGAGTGGGTAACCAACAATCAACCTACAATTTCTGAAACCGTCCAATGATGGAGATGACAATTAACATAATGCTTGTGGCAATCACGATACACATGCTAAAACAATTAAACAAGTGCCCAATTCAGACTTTGCTTTCACGGAAACGATTCCTTTATTAAATTGTGTTTTGATGGTGATCTGAAATAAAAACTGCTACAACAGAAATACGCTACTGCTGAAAAAATATTTCTGATGTAATGACAATTGACAACAGCAAAACACATAGATGATTTTTTTTGAATCGACATATAGATGTTTTTGCTACATAAGAGTACTTCATATGAAATAATAGCCTTTATTGGAAGGATGCTATGTATATAAGGGAATAACTAGTGACAATAATTTTAGATGATGAGATAATTGTCTTGTACTACTAGCAACTGTCGATATAATCACTATCTTCTACTAGCGACTATTGATATAACATCATTCAATAAAGTACCACAGTGCCAATTCTCAGGTCAAATCATTCACTCTTGCTTTTGATATTGGCTTCTGCTAGGGAAAGAACGAAAGATGTCCAATCAAAATGCATTCCTTGTCCTAACTACTAGCTAAGAGTAAACCAGAATAGTGCCATTGCATCACAACTCACAATCAGAATAACATGTAAAGCTAAAAAGCTTCAGATGCTAGCTTCCCAGTCTCTTTCCTGTTTCTAGAAAAAGTTTATTCTTCCAGATTTTAATATCAGAATTTACCTCTTTCCAGAAATTCCTGAACAATATCTACCATTCCAACATGGCATGATTCATCTGTACTGAATATTACATGAACTATGAATGCAATTCATTTTTGAGCATTTTTTACTTGAGAAAATATAGAATTTAATTGCCTTGGTTATTCTCTTGAAGGGGCACCTATGCAAATGTTTAAACTAGGTCTTTGCAAACAACAATCCAGCATTCTAAATCCAGAACTGTAGAGCTGAAAATAAGTGTGCTTCTTAGACTAGTCAGATTACAGTTTGGAGAGACAGATAGTAGCAGCCTAAGCAAAGTGTTGCCGTATTAGGAACAGACTAATATGTTCGTTATTTCCATGTATATCTAAAAGCAGATGAGTCCACAGAATATTGAAGCCTTTTGCTCGAGACTGATATCTTGTCTGGTTAGTTGCAGCAGAATTTTGTTAGACGCGAAATTCAAGTTGACTTAGAAATAAGTATTGAATAAATGAATAGTGAAATAAGTATTGAATAAATGAATAGTGAACACTTTATACAGATGTACAAACCACAGCCGTGGTAAATATTCCCACAATCATTAGAAGGCTTTCACTCAGTCAGCATATAATCACCGTTGGGCGAGAGCATCCTTTATATTCTTCTCCAGGATAAACAGTATAATTATTTATATTTCCATAGTTGTAAAGCAATTGCTGAATAAAGAAAAGTCTTGCAGTGGCGAACACTAGTTTGGCCAGAATCATCTCTGCA
Organism: Oryza coarctata; assembly: GCA_030770085.1. Classification (NCBI taxonomy): domain Eukaryota; kingdom Viridiplantae; phylum Streptophyta; class Magnoliopsida; order Poales; family Poaceae; genus Oryza; species Oryza coarctata. The sequence continues at coordinate 18,503,276 of CM061471.1, forward strand.
TTGAATTATTGAACCAAACAGCATCTGCAACTAACTGAGGGAGCACATTTTATCAGTAATAGAGTCAGCATCTGAGTAGTAACAATTACAAATCAGAAGCCAAACACATTTCATTCACATGTGGCATTACAGCTAAATATTAGCTTCTTCTAGTGCTATTATACAATTATTACATGACTACCATGAAAAAAAATAAAAAACAACAGGATAAATGGAGTTGATTCTACAGTAAAATTATTACAGTAACAGTGATTGAAACTAACAGGAAGCAACACATTTTATCAGAAACCAAGTCAATCTGCATACTAACAGATATCAGAACTGAAGTATACTTCATTTACATACCGGCATTACAATTTTCAAAAACATGATTAAGCACATATTCTTGCAGTGCTATATATATATACAAGTATTACTAGTCTATACACAGTGAACACTTACACAAGGAGTCATTAACTAAAAAAAAAGAAACTTACACAAGGTGTGTCATTAGAATATAAAAGGCACCACATCATTTCCTACTCGTTGTTACCCTTTTATTCCATGAGTATAACTGACAAAAATTGTTTACCCCTCAAGTAAGAACCTGGCATGGCATGGATAAAAAACTGCCAAACAACTGAAACAAGCCTTTGAAAGCATTCACTCGGATAGAGAAGCAGAAGTCACCAAGCTTCCGACAACATCCATGGAAATGGAATGCACCGGTCCTGGGATATCAATTTCCTGTGACATGCTACCATCTTTGTCGATCATGTGATCTGCACCCGCTGGTCTAGAGCACTCCTCCCAGACTCCTCCAATGTCAGAATTGCCATTGAAGCACATACTTGGATCAGTGCACGTGACAGAGCCAACACTGCACGGCTTCTGGAAAGGGAATGTGCCAATCTCCATATCAATCTTGCCGCGGACATCGAGTAGGATGCTCCTTAACCTGATCAACTCAGCCTCGAGTGCAGCATGGCCCTGCAATCGCCTCTGCAGTTGCTGATTGGCAGCACGGAGCTTCTTGACCTCCTCCTCCAAGAAAGCCGCATGCGCCTTCTTCTTCTCCCTATACTTGCGCACTGCTTCTCTGTTCCCCAGCGGCCTCCGGGGCTTTGTCAGGTCCTCCTTGATGTCGTCTTCGCCGCTGCCGGTGGCGAAGACCTGTGTGTGCGTGTGCAGGCATGTGTGGATGTGCGTGGTTGCCGATGGACCGGGAGGGTTGCAGGTGTGCGTGTGGGTGCAGGTTGTGTTGTTGTTCAGGAAGTCATCGAAGCTATCAGGCACCTCTGGATGGGAGAAGAGCAATTGACTTGGGACATCGTCCATTGCCGCAGAATGCGCCAAGAAAAATCTCCTTTGTAACAATTTGCACAACAAAGTTGCAATTGCAAGAAAAGAAAAGGAATCAAGAACTTGTTTATTCGAAGGATGCTACTTAGAGGTTACTGGATTAACTGACCAGGGATTGAGTAGGCAAACTATATGATCTGCAAAACCCCTGCAAAAAACTGGTAACCTACTAACTAATTGAAAGGGAATGAGCAACAAACATGGCATAAGTGAAGAAGCCCTGATTGGGGAGCTCCACGACGAGGGGCATCACAAGAGCCAAAAATCGATGAGGACGGCCAGGTGATGAAATAGACAGAGAAAAGGCTGGAATCGAGCATCAAAACCTCGTCCTGAGGAAGGCGAACGACATGGAATTCGCAACAACGCCGAGCTGCCTCTTGCAGGGAGGAAAAAAAGTGAAAAAGAAAAGAAAAGGGTCTCTCTCCTTTTGCTGCTCCCTTCGCTTTCCTTCCGTTTCCGCCCCTTTCTTTCTCGCCACCGATCTTTTCCCCCTTCTTTGCTCTGGCGATTGGGGTGGGGATCGTAGAATCTTGGAAAGGAGCCCCGAGAGAGGAGGACAGCGATGTTGATTGGATGGATGGGAGTGGGGGGAGAGATCAAAGTTTGGGAGGATCCTAGTTCTTGTCCACTTTGAGTGGGAGGGGAAGGGTTTTGTTTTGTTTGCGCACCGTGGTTTCTTTTGGAAGTATATGTAATGCCCCATTGTTTGTCTAAACTGCCACTTGGACCTTTTTGCCCCTTTAAATACTGTTGCCTAGTTGTTTAAGTAATGCCCTATTGTTCGTCTAAACTGCCACTTGGACCTTTTTGCCCCTTTCAATACTGTTGCCTAGTTGACCATGACACATTTATGGATGTGCATTATTTAGTTAAAATTGCTGCTCATCCATGTGGCGGGTAAACATTAGTAGCATGGAATGCTCACTAAGCTACTGCGTTTTTTGTTTGTTTGTGAACATCAACCCAGAGAAGCTGTTAACAGTAGATTGTGTAACTAATCTAATGTTAAGTTGTTTATCTATTTAACAATGCCCGTCTGCCAAACTTTTTTCTTGAGTTCTGTTCCAATTTTGGATTTTTGGGTGTTGTTATAAGGGAGAAACAAAGTTGAGCTGTGTTCCATTTTTGGATTTTTGGATGTAGTGAAAGTTTTCAGCTCTGTTCCAATTTTGGATTTTTTGGATGTCGTGAAAGTTTTCAGCTGTGTTGCAATTTTGGATTTTTGGATGTTGTTACAAGGGAGCAAGAAAGGAAAAGTCTGTCTCGCAGAAATAATTTGATACCAAAGAATCAGAGGGTTAGCAACACCCAAAATACAGGTAATTTGTCCAAAGAGGTTTAATCTGGTCGTTGCAATCAAATTATCAGTCGACGAAGCTCTCTTTTCATAAAAAGGCTACTAGTAGGATCATTTGAGAGCAGCAGTGCAGTGCAGCACTCCGATGAGGCCAGGGCAGCTGCTCAACAGGCAACGAGAGCTCTCCATTGCCAGCGTCTTCAGATTCGTCAGCCGACGCAAAAGCTGACAGAGATGCAAATTTAGTGTAGCAGAAAGGCGGAAACTGCAATAACAATGGAGGCCATTTCAACTGAAAATCCCGAGTTACCTATCTCTGCGTCTGCCTAACATGAGCATTTTATGCATTTGATGAGAGCAATGTAATGAGCATTTTATGCCTCTGATGAGAGCAATGTAACTATACTTGAATAAACCAAACCAATAGATGGAAACTGATACGGGGCAGTCAAAGAACTGTACAGTACTACCTGCAAAAAAGAACTTGAAAATGCAGCACAACGAGATGGTGTGCAAGATTGAAAACCCAGCATGCTTGTACATTACCAGTGCGGTTACAAAGGGCAACCACTTCCACTGTTTTGTACCAAATGTATTGATTCCAGATTTCCAGTGAGATTCTGCTCAGAAATTCAAACTCACTTTTCAACACAAATCATATTACGAAGCTACTTGCAGTTCCCTCCACATTTTTTCATCCGGGCTTGGGACCGGCAAAGGCAGTGTTAAACCGCAAAAAAGAGAGAGAGAGAGAGAGAGAGAGAGAGAGAGAGAGAGAGAGAGAGAGAGAGAGCAAACACCACAACAAACAACCAGCAAAGCACATAGCAGTCACATTACAAGGCAAAAAAAGCCGCTCGCACACAAATCTGAACATAAGGCAACACAAACAGCAGACAGAAATACAAAACAGAAAAGATCAAATTGATTTTATGAACAAATATTCAAGAAGGTAATAGCTTCTAAATGTTAAAGAAGGGCTCTATGCAGCACTAGTGTGGTCAGTCTGGAAAAAAAAGAAAAAAAGACTATCAACATGTGTTACTGCAGGTTAATAATCACTAATTTCATCAACACAAAGTTTATATAGCCCAAGATATAACTGATTAGTGACTTAAAAAAATCCAGGATGTTGAGATATGAAGTAGAAAGCCAGTAAATCAAGATAGCAGAAACAAGAAAATCCCGTACATAGCCTACTAATTCCACCCAAAATGGATTTGGAAAATGTGTAATCTCCGAGAATCACCAAGACATGTGTTAATCAAATGAATGGAACCAAAGATCGAACAATCTAGTCCCACATCAATTAAGTTCCTGTGATGCAACAACCCACACAATTTCATAATCATCAGCCGAGATCATAATTTGGCACAGGAAAGTTAAAGAAATATATGTGAGAACATTAAAGTTTTATGCTCATTTTGGTATCTTCCGCTCCAAATTAGAGTCAAATCATCTTTGAACTGTTGTAAGCAATATAAACACTGACGGACAGGATAATAGTGGGAAGAATTGGTCATGAAATTAGTCATCTGAAACAAAGAATCCTTGTAAGTCTCAAGTTTATTGAATCGTCTGTATAAAGTGACTAATCCAAATCCAAATTTTGTTGTGGAATAAGACATCGTTTGAGGCCTCCAATGAAAAATGTCAATGCAATAAAATGTCTCCATGTCAGGACAATCTTACATATGTCAACTTAGGAAAGGAGGGCTAAAATGAGGCACATCCAGTTCTAGTACATAGATTATGGGGGCCTCCTACTGCAGAAGCACAACGCAATAAAACATATCCATGTCAGGTCGCAGTTCAGTTGTATATGTATCAACTTGAGCAAAGGAGGGTACAACTAAGCAAACACCGGTTTGCACAAGTTAAACACTAAAAATAATGGGCAACGAGATCACTGTTAGGCAACTGAGATAATGAACATACAATTGAAGATGGCTGAACTACGCAATAAGTTCCATGAATCTTATCAAACTTCAGGGTGACCAAATTTTGGTACTTAATGATGCGTATCTAAATATTGTTGACCATCCACTAATTGAGTTAAGTATAGATATTCCAACCCTTCTTTTCACGGCTACACTGTAGTGATAAATCAACCCAAATTACTTTCATGATCAGTGGTTCTGGCATTTCCTAAATTGTTACTTGCATTAATAAGAACTTGGGCGAGGAAGAATGACCTCAGGTAAGTGGTTCATAACCACAGATAAGTTAAAGCAGATAGATAGTCCATAAATCAGTTTGCACACCACGTTTATGCTCCAGGAACCAGGAGTTCAACGTTACTGATAAGACAAATTGGCTGTCTTTGTAGAACCAGTGGTCAAACACAGCGATCCAAGAAGCACGAAAGAGATCAAAACAACGATTTCATCCAAGTGCCAGATACTGGCTAGTAGAATCAATCGGTGACAATTGCATGCGTGTTAAAGCAGATACTAGTGATATACCAAGTTCCCCAAATTTAAAGCAGGAAAGCGACCAATCACTGATAATGACTCCATATCCCATCTGGCATTGTTAGCTTGAACCCTAGCAGGTAGACAAGACCTTCATCAAACTCTACAAACAATACATACCAGGTTATTTTGGTCTGGATGCCATTATTTCAGTCAATTCCTTATTTTTTGGGTGAATAAACTGCAAGCAGAAGTTTGTGAGCTTGTCATTGGGTCAGATGTCAAGCTGTCAAAATGTATTTGAATTCCAGAAATTCCATGGCTATCCGCAAATACTGAGAATAAATGCACTTCTATTTGTACTAATAGTATACTGGCTTCTGGATTGCTGAATCTAGAGGAAGAATTGAAAAGACCATCCAAAGTGCACGAGACTGACCTTAGCATACAGGATAACAGGAGTATCAGATTGACATCTTCAAGTAGGACGAGGCCATTCTGAAGAACTATTTAATTCTGCTAGGATGATAATCAAATGAAGATTCATAGTTAAAATAGAAGTTGCAACAAAAGACTATTCCAAAAGGCCAAAGAAGTTCAGGTGATAAAAAAATTCGTTATGAAAATAATTAACTGTCCAAACTAGAAACCACCAATACCAAGACGTTTATTTGTTTTGCAAAATGGTTAGAATTACCCAAAGAGAGCATATGAATGAATAAAATGATGAAAACAAATTATGATAATGCCCTTTTGTTTTCAATTATACCAGAGAAATTGCAATAGATAAGAATTGATTGGTTGTATTGAAAAACCAAAACCACCAGGTTGATGATATTCAGACTGCAACACCCAAATTTGAAAGAATTCTGAACAAATCTGATATATTGCCAAAATGAATTAGACAAAACAAAAGCAATGGTTGCACAACATGACCAAATTAACCAAACCAGTTAAAGTGACCACAACTGTTAAGAGCCAACAGAGGCACTCCTAGTATTCAACGAGAGAAAACAAATATAAAATTAAAAATTCATATGATCACATGCCAATTCCTAAACCATATGCCAGTGTGTATTGAGTAATCCTACAAGAAATATTCAGAATTTATTTTCCACCAAAAGAAGTAGTGAATAAATTGATAGAAGTTGAAACAAAGAGTGTATGAGAGACTCTGTTTCAGATTGATCTTGCAAGAATCAAGTTTTTTTTGGGAACATGCAAGAATCGTCCAGTTACCAACAGATTGTTTCTTTTTCTGTAGAAAACCTGCCCAACTGGGTGTCTGAAGCTTGCGATTCAGGAGCTATTAACACTGATTTCGAATCTTATAGTGATCATCATTAGATACTGAAAATATTAGATGGTCAGAAGGAAGCCGATGAAAATGTTACTGGCAACAAGCAGATCTGGAACTGTAAATCCTTTTGTGTGTATTGAATGTTCAACTGCTGGAAAGTGAAACCCAACCAAACAGCCATCCGTTAAAATTGGGTCATCATATAACATGTAAAGAATAATGTGTCAGTTTAAGTTATCAGGAGTCAGAACAGTAGATTTGTCTAAAGTTTAGGAAGACAGCACTAAGCTCTTGCAGCTGCGGACTTTAGCTACTTCAAGTCCCGAACGGCCTTGGAATGGACCTCTGCTGATCAAACCCCAGTTCAAATTTTCAACAGTATAAAAGATTGTCAGTCTTTCTGAATAAAGATTTTGGATATTAGAATTAATAAATATGCTAACAGGCTTTACTTCGCAGAATGTCTTGCAAGGTTATCAAAGAAACCTGCAGTAAGGAAGAGACCACTGTGTGTTTTATTTTGGCAGAAAGATACTTAAATATCCCAACATGCATGAAAAGATGTCACAATGAGAGAGGAATAAGCCTGGCTTAAAGAATCAGCAACTGAGCACGCGTCCAAACAATTATTGATTACACTTTGTATCTTCAAATGCCATGTCTGCATTGAATCAACAAGGGACATATATAAAACCAATGTCTGAACAGTTTTAACTAACAAAGACTATCAAGAGAAGTCAGGGAAGTTTGTTAATCACAAAGGAACATCCAGCGTGGTTCCAAAATAGCTACTACTCCAACAAGCCATATACTTCTAATTGGTGGAACAAGTGGAATTTGCTGGACAGATTAAAGTGTGCACATGAAGAAATCCAAACAAAAGGCTCATTTTTTCCAATGCATGATCTTTGGTCCAGCCGAGCTTCAATGCAACTCCAAACCTTAACTTGTAGATATTGAACAACAGCAAATCCAATCAGGGCAGTCACCACTATTGATAATAACACAGACTTCATAATACCGTTGACATCATGGGGCCATGAACCACAAACAAACATCTACCCTTCAATTCAACATCCACCCTTTGGCATCATCTAAAGGAGCACAGAAACACATATGCCAAACAAGATCAGCTTTTAAAAATATATACAAACCAAAGGTACGGAACCCCCACCTTATGTAAAGAATAATAGGTCTGATGGGTGGCCAACCAGACCTTGTCTGATGACCCTACTGCCCTTCCTCAATTTCCAGATACTAGCTTTGTCACATGCTCATTTTGCTAGACCCACCCTGCAATCAACATGCGGACAAGAACAATGCAGGCACTGAATCTAGAGATAATGGACCAAACCCAAAAAGTGGTCATTGTCACAAAATGCAACTTCTCGAGAAAATAGAATCTGCATGCAGAGGAAGGCATAAGCAACACCAAATCAAACATAGACATAAGAAGCTACATTGTCAACCAAAACAGAAATAGAAAGGCAAGAGGGCACTAAATAGTATCTAGTTGTAGGATCTCCCATAGTCTTGGCTTGAAGCTCCAAAACACACCCTCGAACCCTCCCATCCCTGATGTTCAAGCATTCAAATTTCGTCTTTGTGGGTATTTAACTTTTAATAAGGAGTTGAAGGGAAAATGCTGGTGGTTCAGAAGATTTCAATTGGAGTTGGGTTGGCCTTGCAAAATGACCAAAAATAGACCTGAAATGAGCAAAAGGCTATCTTCTAGGAACCTGTATTTAGGTGGAAGCTGCTTAAACATCAAAGACAAATTATGTCATGGTGGGTAAGAGGAATAAGCCTGACTTTAGAGAGGTCAAAGAACATCCAAATCTGTATCGATTTTGCACTGCAGCTCTAAATGCCATATCTGCATTGGAATTGATGGCAGGCATAGAAAAACCATGTCTGAAGAGTAACTAAAGAAGTAGAAAGAGATTGTTAATCACTGAAGAAACCAGTGTCCTGTTTAGCTCCAAAATAGCAACTCCAACAAGCTAGTACTTCCAATTGCTTGAGAAAAAAAACGAAAATCCTCGTAAGCATCGCTGAAAAGATGCTAAACTAGACTGCAAGTACTGAAAGCAAATGAGTGGGTAAGTATATTGGCTTCATGGTCTTTTTCCAGTTATATGATTGTTGCTCCGGTCAAGCTTAAACCCTTAACTTGCACATATCTGAGCAGCAACAAATCCAATCAGAGTTGTCAAACTATTGCAACAACACAAACTTCATAATATCACCATAGAATCAAAATAACCATCAGCAACAAGCAAACCTCTACTCTTCGATTTAATCTCCATAGCCATCCTTCTGCATCATCTAAACGAGAACAGAAACACATACCACAAAAAGAACCAACTCAGGTTTCAGGTCTTGAATCCACTCAAATTACAGGATAATCCAACTGATGGCTGCCCATCAGGGAAGAACACACAAGAATGCCAAGCCAAACAATCCATATTCTGAAATCACCAAATCCAGGTAACATAATCTACAAATCAACCAGACCTTGTATGCTGCCCCTTCCTTGACATACAGAGCTCCAATTCCCAGACCAACCCTGCGACTATCATGCAGACAAACAACATAGGCATTGAACTATACGTAACGATCGAGGTACAGTGATAGAACACAAACCGAACCAAGTCAACAGCCTCCAATCAATACAATCAATAACCTTGGGAGAAAATTAAAGAATCTGCGACAAACAAAGAAAAGCAAAGGCACACCAAAATCAAAGCTATGTGTCGTAGGGTGCAATTCTGATGACTGAAACAGAAACTGAAAAGGGAAAAGTTTAGGCAGACTAGCAAAAGTATGTTCTGGTTGTAGGATTCTCCCGTAGTCCCATCTATCTGGAAGCTCCAAAACTCCTACGCAATTCCATCTCTGCAGTTAAATCCGAGTACTTAAATTCTACCTTTGTGAGCATTTAACTTCTAGTGATGAATTGAAGAGAAGGGTAGTGGTTTAAAGAATTCACACAGCATCAGGTTGGCCTTGAAAAATTATGAACTAGACCTGCAGTGAGCAAGAAACTAGTTATTGGACTTAAATTCCATTTTTGTGGGTATTTAACTTCTAATGATGAATTGAAGAAGGGTGGTGATTTAAAGATTTCACTCAGCATCAGACTGGCCTCGTAAAATTATGAACTAGACCTGCAGTGAGCAAAGAGACCATTTATTTAGGAAGAAATTCAACTTTGTAAGCATTGAACGTCTAATGATTAATAGAAGACAAAAGGGTGGTGATATAAGGCTTCACTCAGATTTGGCCATAAAAATTATGTAGAGACCTGCAGTGAGCAAGAGATTATTTATTTTGGAGGAAAGCAGCCTAAGCATTAACAAAATCATTAAAAGACTCAGTAGCATAGGGATAAAGCTTGTCTCGAGCTTGCAGAGATTAGTATAGACCGAGGCAGATTCCATCTTTGGCATAGGGAGTATCTGCAAGAACTACGAATTACTGACGAAGAACATGTAAAATAGTATGTCTAAGAACTTAGTTATTAAAAAGATTAAGCCGGGAAAGGTTGTCGATCACAAAAAAAAACGAACTGCCAGCTGACTGTATAGTTCCAATTGATGCAGCAGATAAGACTCGCGGTGAGCTGCGTGACTCCAATCTCTGAAGAACAACCAACGGCCCAAATCAGACTTTCAGACATAAATCAAATTATGCTGACAACTAAATCAAATCGAGGGGGGGAGGGGGCGGGGGGTTCAGAATCCAAACAAAGCATTGCAATCCCACAAGAAAATATCCCGTATAATCTATCTACAAACCACTTAGAAATCTGCACATCTTGCGGATCTGACCAAATGAAATCTAGTGAGGGTTGTCACGGCACCACAAACTTTCGTGTCAGGATAATTTCAGAACCACCATGAACTAATCAAAACAACCATGAACCATAATAAGCAAACCTCCACCATCCCGATTCATCATGAATCATAAATAATCAAAGCAACCATGAACCTGGACCATAATAATCAAACCTCCACCAATCTAGTTCATCTGAACAATCATCTAGAGGACAAACACATACCACAAGCCAGATCAGCGGTTACAAATTGAAATCAAACCAGGGTCTCGAATCACCTCGCTTAAGGAATGATAGAACCAATGATCATCCATCCATCGATTGAAGGTTAGCAACCACTCACATCTGAAATCACCGAACCCAAGTGACTAAATCAAACGATCGGACCGTAGACGAGAAACTGACCTCTTCCTCAATCCCCCTTCACCACACGAAGCCACGGGAGCCTCCAATATTCCGGATCAAATCAGCTCCTGCAAACGAACACGCCGAGAGGACGAACACGGGGAACAACAGAACACAGACACCGAAACCAGCGAAGGATCGGATCGGATCGAATCGAATCAGCGGGGAGAAAAAAAAATGAAACAAGTCGCAAGCAAACCGAACAATCGAGTCGATCGAATCCAGATAGGGGGCTCCGGCGTCGCGCGGAGACGGGCTCATCTCACCGGGGAGATCTGCGGGCACAGAAGGCCGAAGAAGACGACCAATCCAAATCAACACGACGATTATAGGGGGGAAAACACAACTCGAATCGAATCGAGAGAGATGAGATCGGAAACGGGAAGAAGCAAAACGCGACGACGCGACCACGCCGGCCAGAGCACGCAGAGAAGGAGAAGAACAAGACCGGGGAACGCGAGGTGGGGAGAAGCCGTCGCCTGGGCGTCGCCTAATATAGGCGGTACGAGTGGCGGGGGAGGCTGGCGCCAACTCGGCTTCGGCTTCAGCTTCCTTACCGGACACGGCGCCGCCTCGCGTTTGCTTGGCCGCCGGTTTAAGCAAAGAGGCAGGTGGGGCCCTGGGGCCAGCGAGACGGGTGGGTGGACAGGGTGGCGGTCGTGGACTCGTGGTCCTGGTGGATTTGGTTCCGTACTCCGTATTCCGCAACGCGGAGATATTCGGTCTCGCGGGCCATGAAACTTCTCGGGTTCATGGGAGCTTCGCGGGGGCTGTGGGGCCCGGTCGTCTGTGGCTGCGGTTGATTGCTGACCGCTAGCCACTCGTGTATCGTATATGGTCCGCACGTTGTTGGGGGGGGGGGGCGCGGGGGGAACAACTTTGCAGGATTGCAGGGACCTCGTGGACCCGGTCCACCCAGACCGGTTCCGAGGCGGAACGCCGGACTGGGCCCATCGGGAGGAGGAACGTACTAGCTTGGCCCAAAATATCTCTCCAGGATGGGCCACTTTTCCTCGGTGTTGGTCCAGTTGGATGCGACGGGTTCGTTAGTTGGGCCGATGCAATGTGACGTGATCCTCGCCCGCTTGGGCCGACGAGGAAGGCTCATTTGCTCTTCTTTTTTACTTCTGCTCAAGGCTTTTGTTTTTGTTTTGGGAGGATACAAGACTTGCCGCCTCAGTTCTACAAAAGCACACAGGTTTTCAACTTTGTTTGTGTCATTGTGTGGACGGGAGTAGTATGTGTTTTCAGTCTTAATATATGTGTTGGCCTAAAGAGCATAATGTGCACGTGCTTTTAAAACGAAACGTTACCATCATTTCCTGATAATTCAAGAGACAACAGTAAGCATATACTTAAGAAATGCAGCATAGTACAAACCCCTTACGAATGTTTTTTGGCCATTGGAAGTTGGAAAAGCCACTTGATTTGTTTATGGGTCCCCTTTGTTGAGCGAAATCTTCTGGAATGAATTGGAACTCTTTTTTGTCACTAGAGTGGATCGAGTGGATCTATATTTGCTTCATACATGTCATCTAAAACATTATAAAAATTAAAACAATTTAGTAAAATAGATCAATATGTGATATATCACTTTAAAAACATACAAATTCATATTCGACTTAAACAATTTGAAACAAAAATAATAAATGTGGCTATCAAAAGTACGTAATTTTTACATTTGATATTTGTTATTTTGTTTTGAGTTGTATAAGTCGAATTTAAAACTACAATGATATATCGTATATGGATCCATCTTACAAAATATTTTTAAATTTTTTGATGACTTTTCGAATGGTATGCATAAAACGAGTGTACATCTACTCAGAGTGACAAAAACCACTTCCCCGAATGCATTTAATGTTATCACTTATCAAATCAGAACTGTTAATTTAGCAGATAGATTTGACTATGGTATAGCCTTCATTTAACACGTTTGTTGTTGAAGTCTCAAACTAATGACGGCTTTTGTTGGTCTTAATTAGACGGTATAAAACATTTTTGCTCTACACTAGTATCATTAAAATATATGTATAATTTTTTAGAATTTTTGTTAATATTTATTAGTTGTTGTGTAGGAAGTGTATATCAAAACCTTATGCGTACGGGTAAGTCCCTATTTAGATGCAGTAAAACATCAAAGCCTTTTACGTGACATACGCGTGTTGTTCTTTTCAATCTAGTACCAAGGAAATAACTTGCCCGGTCTGTCTCTTGTAAGTATAAACCAATGGCAAATCTGAGTCTTTATTACTGCGTGGCGCGAACGATGGTTAGAAGTTCCTAAGCTTTGCCAGATGGATCAGATCGTCAGCTGCTCAAAATGGAGAAGATGTCGGTGAGCTGTGAAGAGGGAGACTCCGGAGTAGGCCTGGCCATTCGGCTTCGGTTAATTTGGATTTGGTTTTTGGTTTTTGGTGAAATTCAGTTGTTATTAAAATCTGAAGACCTATTGGTCTCGGTTATAATCAAAATTTGACATATTCAGTAGACAGAAAAATTGACAACAAATAACACCAAAATTTTGACAACACCTTCCCATGAATCCAAGATCAAGATAGCAATAGCATCATAAGCTCATGGCTAAGGGTTTCAAATTCCAACTTAATAGTAGCTAGCAAATAATAAGTTCTATTTAATAATAAGTTTTATCAGTGGTAGCCAACAAGCAACAACAACCAGCAATAGCAGTAACATGCAGCACCAAGCAAACCACATAAGCATCTCTTCTCTCTTTAGCAAGACAACAATCTGAAACATAATTTGCAATTAGTCAACCGATGCAAGAATAATGGGTAGACAAAGTGAGAAATAGTGAACTTACAAATCATGTAGCTTCATGCTGAAGGGCTTTGGTGAACTTAGAAGCATGTCTTAGTGGTAGTTTTACTTGTGACTTGGGATGTGCCTGGATGTGTCTAGATTTCATGCTTGCAGTAGTGGCATTTGTCCCTAGTCACCACACTATCAACTTTGATTTTGGTAAAGTGTTGCCTCATATCAGTTCTTACTGACATCTTCTTCTTTTTTTCTTATTAGTATCTTCATCAACATCATAATAATATATGGCATTATTTTCCTTCTCTGCGTCCTCATTTGGCTCTTTCTCCTCAACCACAGCCAAGGCCACAGCATCAGCATTAGCCTCCTCTTCAAACTCAACCCTGTGTTCAGAGAGCCATGCTTCAATCTGACTATTAAGGTCTTCCTCAGGTTGAGACATATAGAACAAGCAATGATACAAACGCATCACATATTCAACAAATAAACATCTATTTCAACTACATTAGATCTAAAGTGCAAATAAGCAAAACACATATAACTTAAACTTACATGACATGAATCTATATATGTCGTCTTCATTGACTCGTCGCAGTCGATCAATTAATGTGTAGTGAAGGACGACAATAGTAGCATGGGAAAGGGCGAAGGCTAGAGTGCGATGCGGTGTAGTGTAGCACAGTAGGCTGTAGATAGATATATGGCGGTGGCGCCGTGCGTGGGTGGCGGCATGGTGTCGTGAAATGAGTGGGAGTGGAGGATGAGAGAGGAGACTAAGTTAGGGGTGATCTTAAATATCTTTTTTATCGAGCTTTTAAAATATTGGGCTATACTATATAGGATCATATGCCAGTTAACCAACACTACTAAACGAAATGACTGGACCAATTTTGGTTAGTACCAATAGCTGACTGAACATATGACCAAATATTTCGTTTTCGGTTAATTCGGGTTTGGTCCGGTTAGTTCGATTCGATTTTTCTACCCACCCCTAGTCCAGAGGCCCCAAAGACCAAAGCGGTGATGAAGAAGAATTAGTCGAGCAATGATACAGGAGAATTCAAGAGCCAAACCACCTGTGCGCCGTATTTGTATTGTACGAAGCATGGCTTGTTTAAAGGCAAGGAGCAGATAGCAGAGCTCCCACTAGCAGAGTAGTGGAACATGGTGTGCTATGTGCAATAGCGGCACGAACTCATCGATAGCTCATAACATGTGGCTCTATTCTCCTCCACATAGCGATACCAAAATAAACACAAGAAGTTGCAAGATAGCAGTAGCATGAGACGACGGGGGGTCGACGCGACCGACAGCGGTGGTAGTGGGAGCCAACGCGGGCGACGACATCAGGAGGGCGGTGACAGTGCAAGACAGCGCTGGGAGACTTGTGTGGCCAGCATACATGGGAGCTGGGGTGGTCTGCTTTCCTAACGGTTGGCACAGGTGGCAACAGTTGGAGGTCAGCATGGATGGTTGGAGGCTCACAGGAGGCCTGAGCAGCAGGGCCGGCGGCAACCGGATGACGACGTGGCGACGATGGCTACGATGGCGGTGCCATGTGTGTCATGTACGTGGGATGCGACGCTGTTGCACACGAGACCTAGAGAAGGCAGGTAGTAACGGGCAAGGGGATAGTGATGCTGATAGACAGCCTGAAACAGCGATGACGTGGTCAACTTGTGGCGGCGGCACTATGAGGTGGACTTTGTAGGCCTATGGTGGACTTTTCTCTAGATGTTAGTCCTCTTGTGATGGTATCTTCCTGACATAAAATGACCATGTTGACGAGTTAGTAGAGGAAGAGAGGATATTCTTCTCTCTCATCCTCTCCCTCTCTAACCTAAATACGTGGATAGAGATAGAGTATATCAAATGCTATCCTCCTACTTAATGGCTAGTCAACGGTGAGATGCTGGTGCGATTACTGCATGTTGAAAGTGCTTAGTTAGCGGTGGTTGCTGATATCAACAAGCATACTTAAAGATTACAAGCAAAAGACTAGCCTGTTTGGGCCGATAATGTGGTGTTTGTTGGTATAGCTTCTTCTTTTAGAACGTTGTTGCAATCCTCCTTTCCTTAATATAATTTTTTAGGTAAAAATCATCTAAGTATAGACGGCGGTGGCGCTCTTAGTGTCATAAACTTTCTAAAAACATTGTTCGAATATCCATTTCTACGAGAGTGACGTAGTTTTGTTGTGTTCCTCTATAGCGGGGATGTGATTGTTTTTTTTCTATAACTATATATTTGTAATTGTTTATGATATATTAATATCAAACGTTACACTATGTTATTGTTTAAAAAAAATAAAAGATATCAGTAGTACTATTTTACTTGACGTTGGATCAAACAACACAAGGATGAAACTGCAAAGGAAAGCTACTTTCGACAGCTATCTGTTGCTGTATGTCTGCTTCCTGCCACTGGTGTGTACTGTGCAGTGGTGTCGGAAGGACTCTCGCGAAAAATATGCCAGTCCTAATGGCATTGGCCCGTTGATATAAAATATAAGACGGTAAAGACTTAATATTGATTGAAATATATTTTAGTATTATAAATTTAGATAGATATTAGATAGGACATAGGAGAGAATGACCCATCTTTCATTTAGGCAAAATAAAGACCAACTCAGGTTGACTTTGCATAGCATCTATATCTATTTTTTTATTTTAAAATATATTCATTTTTAAATTTAAATCTTGTTATTTCTAACATTATTTATACACTACTTATCATATCAATTATTTTATATTTAATTTTTTTTTCTCTTTTTACCATCATCTATCCTCCTATCTCTATTTATTTTATATTTATTGAGAAACACTAAACTTTTTTCTCTAAATAAACAAACTTATATTTTGAAATGTACGAGGGAGCACTATACATCAAGAGCATCTTTAATTGATCCGGAAAGAACGTGTTTGGTTTTATCTGTCTTTTTTTATATCACCATATGTATATGGTCGTATTTTACTAATAACTAACGGTTTCTTTAAATGAAGTTGACGTGCTGCAGATGAAGATAGGAAAGATCAGTTGATCGCAGAAGTCGCAAAAACTATTGGCAGGTCAAGTCGATCAGAAAATTCAATAGCATTAACGCCTTAACAAATAACCATCTCATACGAAACCAATGGCAATCTCAGTACAACGTATACATGCCAGGAGCACAGAAATTTCATGTGAAATTAATACAGTAGGAATGGAAAGATTACCAAATTCCCAACAGGTCTAAGCTCATCATATTGATCATGGATTTGAACTGAGATAGGTCATCACTGACGCCCGTGTGATCCATCACCAAGGGCCTTTTGTGCAAATTTATATTCATGGAAACGTACAGAATAGCTTAACTGAGTTATGCAGATTTCTTCGGTTTTAATTGGTCCTTAAGGTACATTTCTTTAAAAAAGTCGTTTCCAGAGTTCTAACTTTTTCTGGAGTTTCTGCTCTTATCACAACCGCAATGTGTCATTTCACCTTAATCATTTATAATAATGGTGTAAAACAATATCACCTACCCCCTGAGCTCATTGAACAAGGATTTTGTATCAGTCCAGATGAACTAGCAGCAATTACTGACATGCGTGGAGATTATACAATGTTAAAGGATGCATGGCGGAATCAAGGGAATATCTACAAAAATCAAAGCATCATTGGAAGATGGTGCCAAGGAAACAGATATAGAAACCAGACAGAAGCTGTATGGAACTAACAGGCACGCTGACAAGCCTCGTAGAAACTTCTGAATGTTGTGTGGGATGCATTGCATGACTTGACTCTGATCATTCTAGTAGTATGTGTTCTGGTTTCTCTAGTGGCCGGCCTTGCCACCGAGGGACGGCCAAAGGGTATTTATGATGGTTTTGGCATAATACTCAGCATTTTGTTGGTGCTACTAGTTACTGCAACCAGTGATTACCAACAAGCACGGAAGTTTATGGAACTGGACCGTGAGAAGCAAAAACTATATATCCGTGTCACTAGAGAAAACAAAACAAAGGAGGTTTTAGTTCATGACTTGGTTGTCGGAGAAATTTTGCATCTTTCAATAGGCATGTAGTTCCTGCAGATGGTTTGTTTATATCTGGCGACTGCCTAGTGATAGATGAATCTAGTTTGTCAGGTGAGAGCGAGCCAATTAATGTTTCTGAAGAGAAGCCTTTTCTTCATGCTGGGAGTAAGGTAGTAGATGGGCCAGCTAAGATTCTTGTTACTGCCATTGGTACACGTACTGAATGGGGCAAAATCATGGGTACTCTGAATGGAGATGGTGTTGATGAAACTCCTTTGCAAGTTAAGCTTAATGGTGTGGCTACAATAATAGGACAGATTGGATTGGTGTTTGCTGTGCTAACATTTGTGGTACTTCTAGTAAGGTTCTTGGTTGACAAGGGAATGCATGTTGGTTTGTTAAATTGGTCTGCGAATGATGCATTGACAATAGTCAACTACTTCGCTATTGCAGTCACCATCATTGTTGTCACAGTCCCTGAGGGTCTACCACTGGCTGTGACTCTTAGTCTAGCATTTGCCATGAAGAAGTTGATGCATGACAAAGCACTAGTTAGGCATCTCGCAGCATGTGAAATCATGGGTTCAGCCAGTTGTATTTGCACCGATAAGACGGGGACTTTGATCACCAACCACATGATTGTTGATAAGGTTTGGATTGGTGATGTCAAGTCTGTTGATCGTCACAAAAACATTTCTGAGCTAAAAAGTACAATTTTAGAAAGAGTTATGGAGATACTTATACAAGGCATACAAAAACATTTCTGAGCTAAAAAGTACAATTTTAGAAAGAGTTATGGAGATACTTATACAAGGCATATTTGTGAATACTTCATCTGAAGTGATGAAGGGAGACGATGGAAAAAAGATCTTAGGCTCGGCTACTGAAACAGCATTATTGGAGCTTGACTTGAGCTTGGGAGAACAATTATGTGATGACTACAAAAGGTTGACTAGAGTAAAAGTAGATCCTTTTAATTTAGTTGAGAAAAAGATGTCTGTGACAATACAATTACCTAATGGAGGACTCAGGACCTTCTGCAAAGGTGCGTCAGAAATTATTCTGGAACACTGCAATACTATCGTCAATACTGATGGAAATATAGTACCACTGTCACAAATGCAGAAGCATTACGTCTTAAATATAATCAGTTCGTTTGCTTCTGAGGCATTGAGAACACTTTGCATCGCATTTAAGGATATGAATGAATTTCCCAATGATCAACTATATCAGATGATGGTTACACACTAATGGCACTTTTCGGTATAAAGGATCCAGTCCGTTCTGGTGTCAAGGATGCAGTAATGACCTGCATGACTGCTGGTATTAGAGTAAGAATAGTGACTAGAGACAATATCAACACTGCTAAAGCTATTGCCAAGCAATGTAGAATATTAACGGAGGACGGGATAGCAATAGAAGGACAACAGAGCAAGAGCTCAGTTGAACTGAAGGAGCTCCTGCCAAAAATTCAGGTTTAGTTTTACTCATCTTGTTTTATTTTCATTAATTAATGTGTGAATACAAGCTAAATCTATATCCCAAGCTCAGGCAATAGCCCGCTCCTTGCCTATGGACAAATACAAATTGGTGACAAGCCTGAAAAGTATGTATCAAGAGGTTGTTGCAGTGACTGGTGATGGAACTAATGATGCCCCAGCACTGTGCGAGTCAGATATTGGACTAGCAATGGGTATCACTGGAACTGAGGTATCTATGAATGTTCTTCTGTAATTTATATTGCTTTATGCCTCTACGACCTTAATATGCTCGCTCGAGTGTGTCTTGCAGTGAGAACTGAGAAAATAATCTTTAACTGTATTTAATATTCTACAAAGGCTTTCTATATCCCGACTTAATATTAGCTGTATTTTTTAAAGACATTCCCTAGATGTTTAATATGGTTTGTGCAAAAAAAAAAGAACAAAGTTGGCACAAAAATGCAATTTAATTATTTTGCATAAGGTCAATCTCTTCCCTTGGCTGGAACAGTTTATTGTTAAGTGCCATATGATTTTTTGTGTATTAGATATTGTGGACAAGTTGTGATGCAACTTTTTAACCGTTTGCAGATTGCAAAAGAGAGTGCTGATGTTATAATAATGGACGACAATTTCGAAACCATTGTAAATGTTGCTAGATGGGGACGTGCGGTTTACTTAAACATCCAGAAGTTTGTACAGTTCCAGCTTACAGGTAATATTGTGGCTCTAATAGTAAATTTTGTCTACCACTGAACCACTAAACTATATATATATAGACCCGATCCCCTATATAAAGTTAAGGTCTTAGTCTCACTGTATATATTATTATATGGTATCAGAGCAAGTCTAAACATTCTTATCACGCTAGCATTCTTCCACCGGTAAGCCAATTTTTTCTCTCCGTCACCAACCTGCTTCCCAGTACTCCCTCATCACTCTCTCGTCTCGGCTCTTTCTTCTTCCCATCTTCTCTGTAGACGTTTTTCCTTTCTCCTTTTCTATCAGCCTCTCCCATCCCTTCCCCTTGTATTAGCACACTTGCTACCACTCTAATATTATTGATCATGGCTGTTTGAAATATGTGTGTATTGTTTTCTAGAATAAATTCATGTGTATTTCCTTTTTACTACACCTTTTAAGAATAATGTCATATATATTGTCCTCTCTTCTCCTCTTTACTTGAAAGGAGTGCACCACTTACTGCTGTTCAGTTGCTATGGGTGAACATGACTATGGATACATTGGGAGCCTTGGCCTTAGCCACAGAACCACCAAATGACGAAATGATGAAGAGGCCACCTGTCAGGCGAGGAGATAGTTTCATCACTTGGATTATGTGGAGAAATATTTTTGGCCAAGGTTTGTATCAGCTCCTTGTGCTGGGTACTCTAATGTTTGTTGGAAAGGGACTCCTTAATATTGAAGGTCCACAATCTGATAAAACCATCAATACTCTCATATTCAAACTCTCTCGTCTTTTGCCAGGTATGTGAAATTATAAGTCCCTTTTACATGCAGATGAGTCAATTTTGTTGTTTTTGTCTATGGGTTTTGATTACGTGTGATATTTCAAAGTTATCTCATATTATAATTGACAGGCTGTCATTTACATTATTCTCGATTCTCGGCCATTTCAGATGTCATGTTCACTTTGTAGAGGCTAAGACATTTAATTCCGTGAGAAGCTTATTGACTTATGATCTCTGATAATAATTTGCAGTATTCCATGGACTCTGATGAGTTCAGCAAACCATAGAAAATAACCATGTAGCAATCAGTACATGGTTTTCCATTTTCGTTAGAAAAACAATCCAGACAGATTTAATAATTTTCATAACAAAACAAAGCATTTTCCCGTGCACATTTTACATATCCTGATGCTATGATTCTATAAAACTTAAGTGCACAGTACATGCATTATTCATTAAACATGTGATCTATTGTGGAAATTAGGAATTAGTGCTTTATTTTAACGGTAAGTTTTGTCTGACATATTGCCATGCTTCCAGGTTTTCAATGAAATAAATTGTAAGGAGATGGAAAAGATTAATGTCCTCCAAGGTATCTTCAGAAACTGGATCTTTGTTGGTATATTGACAGCTACTGTCATATTCTAAGTGATTATAGTGGAATTTCTTGGCACTTTTGCAAACACTGTGACATTGAGCTGGGAGTTGTGGCTGCTCAATGTCATCATTGGCTCAATTAGCATGATCATCTCTGTTATCCTTAAGTGTATTCCAGTTGAATTTAATAAGACAAATACTAAACCCCGTGGTTATGAGTTGATTCCTGAAGGCCCAGAGATTCTATAGTAGTTTCATGGTGCGAAAATTCCGCTCAAACTGCAGTTTCTACGTTCAGCAACCCAATCTATTATAATGGAAAAAAGATGCACTGTATTAATATAATTGGCACTGGATAATCCCTATGGGTCATTACCACTTATATATAGAGAGAATCGCATGCATATAAGGTTACGCATATATAGAAGTTTACAAGCGTGGCCAACAGTAATCAGGAGATACAGCTTTAAATATAGATAATATCTTACTAAATATAGATTACACACTTCTATGTTTAATACCCCTTAATTTGGACGGAGATAGACTAGGTTTAGATTGCGCCGTAAATTACAACAGGGAGTAACCGGGAGCGGCTGTCATGATGTCGACCACTTGGTTCTTGATAAGATGAAACGAACATCGAGTTGGCGAGAGGTAACACGTTAAAAAAATAGTAATCAACCTCGACATACTTCGTGCGACGATGAAAAATGGGATTGGTAGAGAGATAAGTGGCACCAATGTTGTTACACCATAGGGACGATGGTCGAAACTGAAAGATTCTAAGTTCACTTAACAACACTTGTATCCATATTACTTCAGTGGTAGCATTGGCAACGGCCTTGTATTCAGCCTCTGTGCTCGAGCGAGAAACAGTTGGTTGTTTGCGAGAGCTCCAAGAAACAAGATTGCCATAAAAAATAGCATAGCCACATGTACTGCGTCGATCATCTTGGTTTCCAGTCTAATCGGTATTAGAGAACGTACTTAGCAATAAAGACCCAGATTTAGTGATGCATAGCTCCATATCAGACGTGGAATGAAAATAATGCAGTATGTGTTTTACTGTCATCCAATGAGCCGTTATTGGTGCTAATAGAAATTGACATACCAGATTGACAGAGAAGGAAATATTGGGGCGAGTGAAAGATAAATATTAGAGAGCCCTAATAACACTACGATAGCGTGCAGTATCTTCAGCTAAGAGAGGTTTGCCACTCTTTAAGAGTAACTTATTGTTGGAAAACACAGGTGTCGGAACACTATTAGAGAATGTCATATTTGTGCGCTGTAGTAGATCTTGGATGTATTCGTGTTGTGTCAAGATGAGGCTAGTAGAAGTATGATGTACTTCAATACCAAGAAAATATCTAAGAGTGTCAAGATCTTTCACAGCAAACTCAGCTTTAAGTTGAATGAGTAGACGTTCCATAGCTGATGACGAAGAAGTCATAATAATAATATCATCCACATAGATGAGAATATACATCTGAATGTCACCTCTATTGAACATAAAAAGAGAAACATCAGCCTTAGAAGCCTAAAACCCTAGTTGAGTTTGTTACTAAGACGAGAAAACCAGACACGTGGGGCCTGTTTGAGGTCATATAATGACTTGTCCAACTTGCAAAGATAAGTAGGATGAACTGAGTCAACAAAACCAGATGATTGTTTCATATAGACATCCTCTTGAAGATGGTCATGTAAGAATGCATTTTAAATATCAATCCGTCGAAAAAACCAACCACGAGAGACTGCAAGAGACAATAAAACTTAAATAGTGGTAGGTTTCACTACCGGGTTGAATGTATCATCATAATCAACTCCATACTACTGCTTGAAGCCCTTAGCAACCAATCGTGCTTTATAGCAATCAACGAAGCCATCAGCTTTGTGCTTTAGTTTGAAAATCCACTTGCAATCAATGATATTAAGGCCGACACGTGGAGGAACCAGATGTTAAGTCTTCTTGACAAGGGCTTGAAATTCATTATTCATTGCTGACCTCCAAAGGGAGTGTGCCATAGCAGTAACATGCGATGTAGGCTCTACATCTGAAGTTCGTATGGTAGAATAAGTAACCATGCCATCGGTACAAACCTTAGGCTTCTTGAAGTTGTGGCTTAAGCGTGTCCTATACTTGTGGGCAGGAGGATCCGGTGCAGGAACCTCTGAGTGGTGCACGGCCTCAAGCCAGACGCTCGGTGACGAAGTTTGCCATGATGCTAGTGATGATGGGCCGACAGATGATAGCCTAGCCGTAGCCTCTGTGCTTGCCGTAGGGGACGCGGGAGAGGCAGGCAGAGACTCCGATGCAGGCAGGTCAGTGTCAGGCGCTGCATGCGGAGCGCCTACCTCGGGTGAAGAAGCGAGCGTAGGGAATATCGGCACCAATCCTGATGAGGTTTTAGGCATCCCGGGATCAGCTACATACTGAGGGGCTGTATTCATAGGGTTAGCAGAAAACATATGAATATCGTAATTGTTCAAATTAAAACTGCCACTATCCTAATTAGGTATAATGTCAGATGAAGGATAAGTGAAGAAAGAAAAAATTGTTTCATCAAATATAACATCATGGAACACATACACGCATCCAGAATCCATATCGAGACATTTGTATCCCTTATGAAGACCACTATATCCGAAAAACACATAGACTTTGGATCGAAAGGAAAGTTTGTGCTGGTTATAGGGTCGTAAATTGGGCTAACATGCGCAACCAAATATATGGAGTATGAAATAAGTCGGTGGAGTTTTGAGGAGGCGTTCTAGAGGGCACAGATTATCAAGGACTCGAGTGGACAATCTATTAATGAAATAAGTGGCTATGAGGAAGTCCTCATCCCAAAATTTAATCGGTATGGAGGAATAAGCTAGTAGAGCAAGACCAGTTTTAACTATATGATGATGTTTGCGTTCAGCCGATCCATTTTATTGGTGAATATATAGGCAGGAAACACGATGGGCTATGCTAAGGGATCGAAAAAATTGAGTATGAAGTTTTTGGTACTTTCCGCCCTAATCGGATTGGGCACATTTAATTTTAATATCAAGGAGACGTTCTAGATATGCTTGAAATTACAAGAAAATGCATTAAGCTTCAGTGCGGTCATGTATCAAATATATCCACGTAAATTTACTAAAATCATTGATAAAACTTATGTAGCATTTGTATCTACCAACAGACTTGAGAGCAGAGCTCCACACATATGAAAAAATAAGTTTAAGAGGCGATGTAGAACGATAAATGGCATGAGTATAAGAGAATTGATGACTTTTGCCTAATTGACATACATGACAAACTGAGAGACTCAACTCCTTGATATATGGGAGATTATTCAAACTCAAAATAGACCACACGACTAGGGTAGAGAAGTGGCCAAGACGAGCATGCCACTGATCTGGGGATGCCTTGACACTGACAAGTGTTTGTTTGAAGAATTCAACATCAGACGTCTTTATGGGATAAAGGTCAGATTCACACTTTCCTTCTAGAAGCACTTGTTTCGTTGCTTGGTCCTTTACAAGAAAATGATAGCGATGAAATTTTAAAAATATATTATTATCACGTGATATTTTATGAACTAAAAGGAGGTGTTTAGAGATATCAGGTATGTGGAGAATATTATGTAGGTCAAGAGGATGTATAGCATATTAAGAGAACAAGAACCAATATACATAATTTGCAAATCTGTCCCGTTGCCAACTTAAACCGTTTCTCCACATGGTATTGTTCATGCAGGGCTAGGCGATCTAGATCACTAATTATGTGATCGGTAGCCTCCGTGTCGGTGTACTAGTTGGTGTCGATCTTGTATGATGAGGTAGCAGCCAGCAGAAAAAGAATAAACCTAAGCCTGGATAATATCTACTTTAGTTAGGCCGAGAAGAGACGGTCGGTAAAGAGACTGGCGCTGAGACATCTCAATCCTCTCCCGTGGATCATACATTGATTCATCTCGTATTGCCTGAAGAATAGAGTCAGTAGCAAGCTCCCTGCAGGTGAAATATGCAAAGAATTTAAGTCAGTTGACTGATAAGTAGTATTGTACACATATATTAGTACTAGCAGCAGCAGCAACTACAGCAATCTGACCAACCTCTTGATTAGGATTTTATAAAGTGTTTTGAGTATTGGGCACAGCTCGACCGGAGCAACAAGCTTCTTCACTTCTGGATGCGTCACACTTAAGCTACCCTGGCTCAAGAGCTCATAAAATGCATGGACAGCAGAGACACCCTAAAGATAAAAATCACAAGAAATCTTAGCAGACAGCTATCCGGCATCAAAAAAACACCCAGAAGTATGGAAAGATTTACATCATTAAGAAGATGACACCAACCTGGATAGTCCCTTTGCCCTTGATGCTGTCCCCCATTTCAAGAGTCAGTTCACCCTTAGCTAACTTCTCCCCATACCATGCATTACGACCTTTCAGCAGTGTTACATAGGTATCGGCTAATAATGGCCCCGCAAGTTTCTCAGGGTCTTCGGCTAGGAGATGTGTGATGTATATCATTTCAGACGTGCAAAGTGAAAAGTAAACTGATTTGCTGGTTGCACTCTCATTGGTTAGTGCAGCCACCATACCTACAAGATAACAAGGTATTTAGCAACATGACTTAAATCAGGATCATGTATATTAATGCAGAAGGTTATAACGAATATGTATCCAAGATGCATATTTTGCTATGCACCTGATTTACTGTTACTAGTCTATGATATGTTTGACAAAAAGTCAAAGCAGCATTGCATTTGGCCTAAGAGATAATAGCAATTCAACGTGTACTGGACTCTACTGGACATATACTATTCAATATGATGCAAACATGACAATTTTATGGCTTAATTGTTCAAACTGGTCATACTTTTGCCAAGTGTTGTGTTTGTGTGTGAGCTTCAACATGAAAAGTAACATGATGATTTACTGTCCCAGTTAAAAATTTCAAGGCAATGCGAACATAAAAGTATTTTTACAAAACGTCAATTACAAGAGCAATGAACTTACCAGCACCAATGGCATATATGTTCTTTAAGCCACCCATTACTTCATGAGTGATCAGATCACTATTATCCCACACAATAAAATGAGGCTGCCTCAGAAATTTAGCTAGAGGTTTTCTCCACTTGTCAGATCCACATATGCGAGCATTTGCATATTCTTTGTTATAAATCTCAGATGCAATGTTAGGGCCTCCAAGATATACAATGTTCTCCAATGGAACTCCAGCTGCAATAAGCTCATCATAAGAGACCAAAAACATTAAAGGCCACAACATTGTGGGAAAGGGAATATTGGTAAGGATACAAATAATTCAGATGAAGACCAGTGGATGGAAAAATCAATTATTCAGTGAAACAAAAACTGAGGAGCATATCAGAAAGTAGTACTGGGTAGAAATGTGACATCGCAACGTGCAGTATTAGGTAATAATTTGGATAAACTCTGCTAAAATAAGGTACATTACTCCTAAAGGAATTGCAGAGAAACATAGCACATGGGGACATACTGAAGGCATTAACTAGATCTCATAACATTCAACAATAGACATAGAATGCGCTGTGTATGATCATTGCAATAAATGTGAAGGACATTAGGTGCATATCAAGATTAGCCTGCACATTCTATCAAGAATATTCTGGTGATATGTATCTTGACTCCAGTTTAGCAGCAACTACCTTTTCCTTATGTCCACTCCCACAAGCATACTAAGTACAAGATCAACGAAAGTACTAGTAAAATAGTAACCAAATCATCAATTTGATATTGTAATTGAAATTAAGGGTAAATGGATATGATAAGCAAACTTGAAAACAAAGAACTCACTTGCATTTCTGATCATCTGTGTCGGAGTAATGATCCGGGGCACGGGGTCTATCGACGCCTCGATCCCCTTGGCCAGCGAGATGATCACCGGGGGTCTGATCCTCTCCTTCCAATACCTCCCGATCTCCCCGAATACCTCCCTGGTCTCGGTGGACGGCAGGCCGTTGATGACTATGTCGGCGTCCCAGAGCGCCTCCTGCAGGTTGGTGACGACCTTGAGCGGGCAGAGCGGTGTGTCGATCATGTTGAGGCAGAACCCGTCGCGGAGTAGCTCGTCGGCGTAGAGCGTGCGGTCGCCGAGGCGGGCCTCGACGTACTTGAGGTAGGCGCAGCGACGGATGAGCCTGCGGAGGACGTCCTCCCTGGAGTTGATGACCTCGAAGAGGTGCTCGGCGGTGGCGCGGTCGACGGCGCGCCCGGGCCTCCGCCACACGCGCACCTGCGCCTTGTCGCGGTGGCGCCCGTACGCGTCCTGCAGAAGCGCACAGAAGACGCTCCCCCACGCCCCGGCGCCCACCCCGACGATCTTCAGCAGGTCGCCGTCCGCCTTCCCCAGCAGCCGCCGCAGCTCGTCCAGCTTCCCCTCCGCCGCCGCCGCGCCCCGGCCCCCTCCCGCCGCGTGCCCGTTCGTGTAGCTCCCCACCATCGCCACACGCGCAGCCAAGCACCGCTGGGCTCTAGAACTAGCTAAGCAAAAAAAGCTCGAGGAGGTGAACTGATGATGGGAAGAGATCGAGGAAGAAGAGGAAGACGAAGAGGAGGCGAAATGCGGGTGGGGATCAATTCGAGGGGTTTGGCGGCAAGAAATAGTGCCACCAGCGGGGCACTCGCTGTCGGCACGCGGCGAGGCCCCCCGGCGGCCGCCCCTTTGAATTCCCAGCGCCGAGGAGGGGTCGGTGTCAAGCAGGCGGGCGAGGCGAGCATATGCGAAAAACGAATAAATTTGTGCGGGGCTTCTAGAAACCGTGGCCGAGCTAGCGCCGCGCGCGGCGAGGCTGACGCCGCGGGCCGGCGGAGGAGGGCGCGGTCAAAACGGGTGGATTTTTTCGCGGCCGCGCGGCGCGTTAGACCGGAGAGAGACGGGGCGACGGGCGAGCTGGCGGCGGAGTGAGACGGCGACATACCTCTGACGAGCGGGTGACCGGTGGACTGACAGATGCAAGCGAGACGACAGGTGGGCCCCGCAAACCGGCTGATTAATTCGGGCTTGCAGAGTTGGCTTGTGATTGTGAGCAGCCGCTTTGCCTATCCAAAAGGGTTTAAAGGGAGGTTAGCTTGATTGTGGTGGGTTGTTGCGGTTGGAAAATGGGTGTTGTTGCATGGTTGATTTGATCCTTTTTCTGGTCTAAGATTTCAGTTTACACTTTCTTTCTTCGTTTATTTATTTATAGTAGTTATAGTGATTATGATATCTTATTTGTTTTAGATTTTATTATACTAGTTTTTATTAGCATGCTGTCTCTATTATTATATAAGTGAATTTAATGATGTGAAAAAGAAAGTAAGAAGAAAAAGGAAGCATCATTGCTACGGTTTCGAGTTGAAAATTTTATTGCATGAGATAGAGCAAAGAAAAGAAAGGTAATAAAAAACTATTTTTATGTATTAATGATTAACATGTTTGTTGTATTAGCTATCGTAAAATGATATATAAGTGACAAATTATCTTTATACATACTTTATTTAGGTCTCCGTGCTTTTAGATTTTCTATTTGATTTCATGGATTACCTTTTTTTAGTTTCATTGGTTTATTATTCTATTTTTTCTCTGATGAACATGGGAGGTTTGGAATTGCACGGTGAGATAGACGGTGACATGCGTGTTTTTGTGCTGTGGAGCTTTTCCCACTTGTTTTTATGGCTGGCCATACCTTTATTCACTTGTAGGACTGTAAAAAAAACTTCAGTTTATTTGTACACGAAATCACATATTGTCCATGCACCGTGCATGACAACTTTAATCAGGTAATCCACTAGAACAAATTGTATACTGGGCACATCCATTCTTATGCCAAATATATTTCCAATCAACACCCAAAGAATAGTTACACACAATTTGCTTTATTATACATAGAAGAAGAATAGTTGCACATTTATACACAGGTCACCGCTGAAAAGCACGACTAACATCCCTTCAAAAGAAAAGGTAGAAAAGAAAAGCACAGAACCCACATATCATCATGAAGGATAACATTGTAGTTGAGGAGTTTGTAAAAAATTATAGAAATGTGGTATACAGTGAGATTAAGACCTTAGGATCGGGTCTATATATATACAGATATATATACAGTCTAGTGATCCAGTGATCTAACACCCCCGCAGTGGTAGCGGGAGGGGAACGGACATAGAGACTGGAGCGAAAACTAATGAACAAAGACGTGTGGAAGCCTTTGGTCATAATATCGGCGAACTGGTGCGCCGATGGTACATGAACCACCCGAACATGTCCTAGTAAGACCTTGTCACGTACAAAATGAATATATATCTCTATATGCTTCGTACGTCGATGATGGATTGGGTTGGCGGTCATGTAGACGGCACTAACGTTGTTACAATAGACAATAGTCGCAGAGGAGATAAGTGCACAGAGCTCTTGGAAAAGCTAGCGAAGCCAGCAACACTCGGCGATGGCATGGGCAACGACGCGATACTCGGCTTCGGCGCTAGACCGAGACACTGTAGTCTGGCGCTTTGAGGACCAGGAGACTAAAGTGTCACCGAGAAAGACGCAGTAGCCAAACGTGGAGCGTCGAGAGTTAGGACAGCCCGCCTAGTCCGCGTCGGAGTACGCAGTGAGAGAGTCGATAGGGCTAGAGCTGAGATGTAAGCCGCTGGAGAGTGTGCCCTTCACATAGCGAAGAATACGCTTGAGCAACGCGAGGTGAGGTTTGCGTGGAGCATGCATGAAGAGGAATACTTGCTGGACGGCGTAGGTGAGGTCGGGTCGTGTTAGGTTGAGGTATTGGAGAGCACCAGTGAGACTCCGGTATTGGGAGGGATCAGCTTGGTGCGAGTGTCGATGGGAGTGGCCGTGGGGTAACATTTGGCCATGCCCGCACGTTGGAGAAGATCGATGGCGTACTGACGCTGGGAAAGGAAGAGCCCATGAAAAGAGCGGGTGACAGAGATACCAAGGAAGTGATGGAGAGGGCTGAGATCAGTCATGGCAAACTCGGAGTGGAGTTGGACCATGATCTAGTATAGGAGGGACGACGAGGATGTTGTAAAAACAATATCGTCGACGTAGAGGAGAAGATAGGCGGTGGTGTTGCCGATGTGAAGAACGAAGAGGAAGGTATTGGAGACGGAGGCCACAAAGCCGATGTACCGAAGGTAGGCAGCAAAGCGTTGGTACCAGGCTCGAGGAGCCTGTTTGAGGCCGTAAAGGGAGCGCTAAAGGAGGCAGACGTCATCGGGACGAGAGGGATCAACGAAGCCTGGAGGCTGCTGGTAGTAGACCGTTTTCATCAGATGACTATAAAGAAAGGCGTTCTTCACATCGAGCTGGTGTATCGGCCAAGAGTACGAGGCAGCGAGAGTGAGGACAACCCAGATGGTAGTGGGTTTGACGATGGGACTGGGTCCCGTCGTAATCAATACCGGGACATTGGGAGAAACCCTAAACTACCCAGCGTGACTTGTGACGGGCAAGCGATCCATCGGCGTAGAACTTATGTTTAAAGATCCACTTATCGGTCACAACATTGGCACTGGGAGGACGAGGGACGAGGCGCTAGGTCTCATTGTCCATAAGAGCCTTGTACTCGTCGGCCATGGCCGCGCGCTACTAAGGATCGGCCAGGGCTAAACAAGGAGTCGTTGGGATGGACGAGATAGTACAATAGACTGTTGAGAGCCCGTAGCGCTTGGTAGGGCGGAGGGACCCTGTTTATGATCGATGGGAGCGTGAGAGGTGTGGTTGGGACTAGGTGGGGAAGGGCTGAACGAGGTCAGCCTAAGCCGATGGATGTGTATGGACCGATAGGTTTGGGCGGTCCGATAAAGACGGAGCAGCTCATAGGGAGGGATGAGTCGATGGAGGCGGATGGGCTAATAGGTGAGGACGAGCCGATGGAGGGTGAGAAGCCGATAGGGTTGATGTGTCTGATGAGAGGGAGACAGTATCAGCTGGAGTTAATGAGGGTGGTGGGACCGATGGAGGTCCGATATAAGTAGCATCGGACCAAAGAGGAGTGGGATAGCTGAGCAACAAGTCCTCAGGAGCGGCCAATGACGGGGCCGGAGGTAAGATTGATGGAGAGGACCGGGTGGGTACAGTGTTGGTGAGGAGGAAGTCGAGATCGCTAGATGAGGATCCGGGATGAAGTAGACCGAAGGGGAAGCAGGACTCATCAAAGATGACATAGCGAGAGACGATGACCCGATGGATGGAGAGGTTGAGACATTGGTATCCCTTGTGGGATGAGGGATATTTGAGGAAAATGTAGGTGGTGGAGTGGGGTGCAAGTTTGTGAGGAGCAGTGGCGATGATATTGGGATAGCAGAGGCACTCGAAGATGCGTAGGTGAGAGTAGTTAGGCGTCTTGCGATACAGAAGGGTGTAGGGGACATTGTGCCGAATGGAGGAGCAAGGGCATCGATTGAGGAGGTAAGTCGCGGTGGTTAGTGCTTCAACCCTGTAGGTTGCGGGTAGGTGTGCATGAAGTAGCATAATGCGACTCATGTTGTTTAGTGTGCAAAGAAGGTGTTCAACCTTACCGTTTTAGGGAGAGGTGTAGGGACTAGAAAGGCAAAGATGGGTGCCATGGGAGGTAAGGAAGTTTTGGACGGTACGATTGACAAATTTCGTATCGTTATCGGCCTGCAGGACTTTAATGGAGAGGTTGAACTAGTTGGAGATATAGTTTGTGAAGGTAATGAGGTGGGAGGCGACCTCGGACTTGCTGGTTAGTGGAAAGGTCCAGCAATAGTATGTATAGTCATCAAGTATTGTAAGATAGTACTGATTGCCAGAAATACTCTTAACTGGAGAAGTCCACACATCATAGTGTATTAGATTAAAAGGTCACGAGATACAAGACATAGAATTTGCAAAAAGCAGTTGCACGTGTTTGCCAAGTTGACAAGAGTGACAAACAGTGGAGTTGTTGTGGTTACATGTGATGGAGGCGCTGCGACGTAGATTGGCGACAGCGTCGGGGCTAGGATGACCAAGGCGAAGATGCCAGAGGTTGGTGGAGAGGGCGATGCTGGCGTGCAGAGTGGACGGCATAATGGGGATGATGTAGAGGTCACCGCCACTATTGCATCGAAGTATCTGACGCCGGGTCAGGATCCTTCACAAAGAAACCAGAAGCATCAATTTCAATTGAGCAATTATTATCTCTTGTGAATTGGCGAACAGATACTAGATTGTGGATGAGGGAGCGGATGATAAGGACACTGCGAAGTGGAAGATTAGTTGTGGGTGTAGACAGAAAGGAGTCACCATGACATTGGATATGGAGAGAGTGGCCATTGCCGATGGTGACGAAGGGGGAGGAGGAGGGATGGTGAGAGAGGAGTATACGAGCCGATACCATATGGGATGACGCACCAGAGTTCAGCACTCAAGGGTGCTGAGGTTGGAGCGTCATCTGATTGAGGGCGGCGATGAGGCCAGCCTGGTTCTATGAGGGAACTAACTAGGTGGGTGGTGGCGGGAGGATCGACTGAGGCGGTAGGGTGGGAGCCGATGCTAGGTGGGTCTAAGGATAGGCGCCGAGAACCCCTGGTTACCAGCCGATGGGACTGCGTAGCTAGGGCTGGGTGCCCAGGGGTTGTAGCATAGCCACGGACCCATGAGACTGGCAAATAGGGCAGGGACTGGAGTAGGGCACGGTTACATCGGACCGCTCTAGTTCTTGCCCTTGCCCTTGCCCTTGCCTTTGTCGTTGCCACCAGCGTGGGCTTTGTTGCCATGGTTAAGGCTATGGCTACCAGAGCCACGAGAGGTGGCAGTAGTGCATGGTGGTCGGCAGCCGATGGGGTTAGGTTAACCATGGTCAGCTGCGGCGAGGAGAGCAGTGTGGGCTACAGTCTTCTCATCGTTGGCTATGCGTAATTCTTTAAGAACTAGCATGTCATAGGCCCAGACGAATGACGGAAGGGGTGTGAAGTTGGCGATGCCGTCAGCAATGTTTGAGAAGCGTGGGTTAAGTCCTTGCAGGTGGGCAAGGACGAGTTGTGAGTCAGCCACAAGGTGACTGACATCGCGGAGGGCGGCAACCTTTATCTTGAGGTGCTGGCAGTATGAGGAGACAAATTAGTCTCCTTGTACCATGAAGTGAAATTCATTTAGTAGGAAGATGGCACGCGGCTGTTTGTTGGCAAGGAAGATCCGCTTGATAGCCACCCAGAGATCCTGGGCGATGGGGTCGGTGTCCTTCATGACAAGGTCGAGGACAGAGTCATCAACCGAGCCAAGCAACTAGCTGCGCACGCAGCACTCGGCTATGTCCCATTGGAGATCATTGGGTCGAGGTGGAGTGGAGCCATCGATGTGGGATCGGAGGCCGAACTTTCCACAGAAGGATTTGAAGAAAAATATCTACTTGGAGTAGTTGGCATTGAGGTCAAGAGGGATGGGAACGTGAGATTTCACGTTGACGATGGCATAAGGTGGTGAGAAGATCGGCGAAGTAGTGCCCGAGGTGTGGTCAGGAGTGCCAATGGCCAAAATAGATTCGGCGACTAGAAGAGTACCGGAGCTAAGAGCCGACTCGGTGGTCATGACAAGAGGGTAACGGACGCAAGAAGACGATAAGGGTATAGGTGGCCGATGGGAGTAAGCCGATGACAAGAGTGGTTGGCTGATGTAAGTAGGTGGCCGATGAGGAGAGTGGTTGGCTGATGGGAGTAGGCAGCAGAGTAGTTGAGAGAGAAGTGGGTAGCAGAGTAGATAGGTCAGAGAGTAGGTGGGTCACGGACGTGAGAAGGTTTGCGTATGTGAAAAGAAGTTTCACGTCCGTGGACTTGTGAACGCAAAGGAGTGGAGTGGACGCAAAAACTCGGAGAAGGCACGGACGCGAAGAGAGGAGGTTCACATCCGGGAGACAGAGATTCATGTCCGTGGACACATGGACACGTCGGAGTGGCTCGGATGCGAGTGGAGAAGTTTCGTGTCTGGGAGCGGTGAGGGTGTCAAAAAAGCAGGAACCAAGAGAGAGTTTCAGCCGATGGAGGGCGGACGAGTCCAACCGATAGAGGGCGAACGGGTCCAGCCGATGGAGACGACGAACGCAGAGTTGCGCCGACGTCGGAGGAGGAAGGTGCACCGAGGCAAGGGAAGAGCGAAGGCGGGTGTGAAACGAGACGAGGAGAAGGCCGTCTGCGGAGGAGACGGGAGAAGAAGACCGTCTACGAAGGAGACGGGAAGAAGAGAACCGAGACGAGAAAGCAGAGAAGGAATACCGAAAAGAAGGTCTATGATGGAAAGGAAACGTCGGCTCGCCGATGAGAGAATGCTAGCGCACCAGGATGTCTAGACCTGTTTGATACCATGTAGAAATGTGGTGTACAGTGAGACTAAGACCCTAACTCTATAAGGGAGGTCGGATTTATATATATACAGTCCAATGGTCCAGTGGTCTGATACAATTTTTGATAGTTGTTACTTGTTCAAGCTGGACTCTGCAGCACCAGCAGAAGCTTGCAAGCAGTCCACATTTGGTGTGACATTCTCATGTAGCAGACATATCTACTTGAAATCTTGAATCAACACCACAAATCCCGTAGACTGTCTGATCTTGCAGCGTGCTTGATCCTATTCTGTAGACTTCATCACATATCTGCTGGTTATAAGATATACTTTAACTCTTCAGTATAACATGTTCAGAAACCCATGACCATATTATTCAACAAAATTACATTTGTAGAGAAATCCTTATAGTGTGTTAAACATAGAAGTGTGTAATCTATATTTAATAAGAGATCATTTATATTTAAAGTTGTATCTCTTAATTATCGTTGGTCACGCTTGTAACATTTTATATATACATAACCTTCTATGTATACGACCATCTATATATATGAGTGGTCATAATCTATAGAGATCATCCAGCGTCATGGTATCAGAGCCAGCATTTTTTCTCTAAATCAATATCGACATCAAACAATTTTTTCTTTCTCCACTTATCCTTCATCCAACGTTGCACTTAATCAGGACAGTAGCAGTTTTAATTTGAACAATTGCGATATACATATGTTTCCTGCTAACCCTATGAATATAGCCCCTCAGCATGCAGCAGATCCTGGGATACCTAAAACCTCATCAGGATTGACGCTGACATTCTCTGCGCCCGCTTCTTCACCGGAGGTAGACGCTCCACATGCAATGCCTGACGCTGACCTGCCTGCATCGGAGTCTCCGCCTGCCTCTCTCGTGTCCCCTACGACAACCACAGAGGTTGCGGCTGAGCTGTCATCTGCCGGCCCATAATCACTAGCATCACAACAAACTTTATCACCGAGCGTCCGGTCTGAGGCCGTGCACCACTTAGAGGTTCCTGCACCGGATCCTCCTGCCCACAAGTACGGGACGCGCTTAAGCCACAACATTAAGAAGCCCAAGGTTTGCACCGATGACACGATTACTTATTCTGCCATACGGACTTCAGATACAGAGCCTACATCGCATGTTACTACTATGGTACACTCCCTTTAGAGATCAGCAATGAATGATGAATTTCAA
Organism: Oryza coarctata; assembly: GCA_030770085.1. Taxonomy (NCBI): domain Eukaryota; kingdom Viridiplantae; phylum Streptophyta; class Magnoliopsida; order Poales; family Poaceae; genus Oryza; species Oryza coarctata. Next base: position 18,538,743 of record CM061471.1, read on the forward strand.
GCCCTTGTCAAGAACAAGACTTGACATCTAGTTCCTTCATGTACTAGCCTTAATGTCATTGATTACAAGTGAATTTTTAAACTAAAGTATAAAGCTGATGGCTCCGTTGATCGCTATAAAGCACAATTGGTCGCCAAGAGCTTCAAGCAGCAGTATGGAGTTGATTATGATGATACATTCAGCCCGGTAGTGAAACCTACCACTATTCGAGTCTTATTGTCTCTTGCAGTCTCTCGTAGTTGGTTTCTTCGACAGATTGATATTTAAAATGCATTCTTACATGGCCATCTTTAAGAGGACGACTATATGAAACAACCACCTGGTTTTGTTGACTCGGCTCATCCTACTTATCTTTGCAAGTTGGACAAGTCATTATATGACCTCAAACAGGTTCCACGTGCTTGGTTTTCTTGTCTTAGTAACAAACTCAACTAGGGTTTCAGGCTTCTAAGGCTGATGTTTCTCTTTTCATGTTCAACAGAGGTGGCATTCAGATGTATATTCTCATCTATGTGGATGATATTATTATTATGAGCTCTTCATTATCAGCTACGAAACGTCTACTCATTCAACTTGAAACTGAGTTTGCCGTGAAATATCTTAGTACTCTTGGATATTTTCTTGGCATTAAAGTACATCATACTTTTACTGGCCTTATCTTGAAACAACATAAATTCATTCAAGACCTGCTGCAGCGTACAAATATAGCATCCTCTAATAGTGTTCCGACACCTATGCTTCTCAACAACAAGTTACTCTTAAAGAGTGGCGAACCTCTCTCAGCTGAAGATACTACACACTATCACAGTGTTGTTAGAGCTCTCCAAATTTTTTTTTCACTCACCCCGATATCTCCTTCTCTATCAACCGGGTATGCCAATTTCTATCAGCATCAACGATGGCTCATTAGACGGCAGTAAAATGCATACTGCATTACCTTCATTCCACGTCTGATATGAGGCTATGCATCACTAAATCTAGGTCTTCACTGCTAAGTGTATTTTCTGATGTCGATTGGGCCAGGAACCTAGATGATCGGTGCAGTATAGGTGGCTATGCCATTTTCTTTTATGGCAATCTTGTTTCTTGAAGCTCTCGCAAACAACCAACTATTTAGCACAGAGGCTGAATACAAGTTTGTTGCCAATGCTATCGCTGAAGTAATATAGATACAAGTGTTGCTAAGGAAACTTGAGATCTCTCGGTTTCGGCCACCGTTCCTATGGTACGACAACATTGGTGCCACTTATCTTTCTGCCAATCCTATATTTTATTGTCACACGAAGCATATCGAGGTTGATTATTATTTTGTTCGTGAATATGTTGTCTCTCGCAAACTCGACGTTTGCTTCATCTCATCCAAGGACCAGGTGGCCAACATCATGACTAAACCGCTTTTGGTTAATCTCCACTGTAATTTACGGCGTAATTTGAATTTAGTCTAGCTCTGTCCAGATTGAGAGGATATTAAATATAGAAGTATGTAATTTATATTTAATAAGAGATATTCATACATCATTGGTCATATTCGTAACCTTTCATATATACGTAGACCCATAAAGTTTATTCAGCGCTAATTACATTAACACCATGGGTGTTTCAATGGTATATGTTGCTACTTTAATATATTTCTTACAATTTCAGGGAAATGATACCTGCTTTCTTTTCTTATTACACAGAAGATACATACAAATCATCACCCAAATTTCCTATTAAAGTGTACAATGGATGCGTGGGTACTATAATTCAAATTAGTGGAGTCATGTACTTACCGACTCTTGCTATTGCGAAGAAAAAACTAGTGTCATGTGACTGCTATTAATAGAAATTTAGTCCGGTTAGAGAGATTTGTTGGTGGCTTTCGTCTTTTTCATTATGTGTTAGGAGTGAGAACGGGAGATGGTGCATATAGTGCGCGCACGTGTTTTAAGGTAATTAGAAAAATGAACACTATTAAATGTATAGTTTTCTTTGGCCATTTACAGACTGTAAAAGCAAAATGGGAGCGCGAGCCCTATAAAACATTTTTTTCAAAAGAAGAGGTATTTTTTATGATGTGATGAATGGTCATTATTGGTGTGAGGTAACGGTGGCTCGGTCAGGATAATATTTTATAGATGACCACCTGTTGTAAAATGGCTAGCCTAACGAGAGCATGTATCACTGTCAAAAACAATATCTTTTGAAATAACTTTTTTTATAAAACTCTCTCAGAGAACTTTAGAACTATAGGTTTTGAAAAAAATATATTTTTTAAAAATATTTTATAAAAATATATAAAAATACAAAAATTCATCCACTGCTCTGCTAGCCGGTAGCCCAACTTCGACCGAACTGCACCCCATATGAGCCAACCGAAAGTGCGTATATATGTCCAATAATTCTTCATACGTAAGCTAAACTAGCTAATTAAATGCGATCATCCTATAATTGCACGACAAATATAGATATGTATCAGAGCGGATGGAAAATGACCGGAGGGAAACGGACGTGTCCATCAGTCCATTAAACTGTCCAATTTGTATCGTTTTCACTCACGCTCACGGGCCCTCGCCTTTTCACGGGGAGAAAACCTAAAAAAGTTTTGGGATGTGCTCATGCGACGAGCCTAATTAATCGACGCGTTAACCCAACCACCAAGAAGACAGTGCCGGCAGGCAGGCACCCAAAAATAGCTTCCCGCCAAGCGCCTGACCTTGAAGCGAAAGTTGCACCAGCTCATTAATCGTTTCGGCAAGAATTTGACATTTTGGATCGAGCAGATGAACCTTTTGCCTGTTGTGTGTTCACGTGGAGAAAAACATTTGGTGGGGTTTGATCACGTAATGTTTGGAGAGCCACAGCTATCGGATCTAATTCTCTCGTAATGTCTGTCTCTTGTGCCTCGAGATTCGTGATACTCCCTCCGTTCCTTTCTTTTTTTTACTTGACATTGTTGGATGTGTGATTTTATTTTTGACCAATAAAAACTTTTAAATTACGGTGTTTTGATGAGTGAAAGTAATATAGTAATATTTAACATATAAGGTACAATATGACATCTTTTTAAATATTTTTTTAAAAAATGAGTATCAAAGTTCATATATAAATAGTATCTGGTGACAATTAAAAAAGGAATGGAAGGAGTATTAGATGATAGTTATTTTGTCATTAACAATGCCCGTCTCTTGGTATTTTTACTAAAATTGCACAGAGATCAGCTCAATTCATAAAGTAAAACAAATCCTCCAAGATTTCTCCGTTTCAGAGGAGGCCCTAAGACTTGCTTATGTTTCAATTTTATGTTTATGTTCAATTTGATAGCCAGAAGATGTCTCCACTTCATCATCAGTTCAGTTTTAATTAGCAAGTGTTTTTTTTGCGAAATTAATTAGCAAGTATTGTTTTTATGAGTATGTTAGTTTTCGCCACAAAGAAAATTTTCATCTTTTCCACCTTCCACTTTTGCCACTCATTTATAATAGCTCAGGTAGCGAAAACAAAATAGCAAAAGAAGATATCATTATTGGTTAGTGACCAAAATTGCGTTTGCCTTCCCCGTATACGCTACTAGGCATGTACGGAGCACATTTGTCATGTCTGAAATTAAATTTCTGTTGCGATTTTACAACTAACTTGCACACGCAAAGTTTTACATGTTGTTAAGAAAAATAAATCACTCGCAACAATCCAAAGCCTATACTGTAACTACTCCTAAAAATCTATGCAATCGATCCGCCGCGTCTGAATCTGAACAGCTGCCGTATTATATATGTCGGCTGGATGATCTTTGGATGCAAATATAAAGTTATCTATGCTGTATCAGCGAGCAAGCTAAGCTATCTATCTTGTCCTTGCGTGATTGTACGATCTAACTAGATTAGATTAACCAAGAGCAAAAATGTTCTTCGACAAGCTAACTAGCCAGCAGCTTAATTAGCTGCATCTGCATCATGGGCATGTAGGCGTTGCGTGCAGATATTCTCAACGACAGATCAAATGAATCCGATCGTGGTAGCCAAAAAGAAGATCGATTTTACACCACCGGAATATCTAGCCATGGGACATTTCTTCTGCAGGTGAAGTATCAGGCTGTCCAAAAAAGCTATCGCGGTCACGGAACAGACGCCTGTATCTCGCTGTCTGAAATTTTCTTTTCTGACGAAGAACAAAGAGAAAAACGCGAGCAGAGTATGTGGTTTTGTGAATTGAGGCGCCGATTTTCCGTGAGCTATCTACTGTTTCCTCTCACTTTCACTTAACACCACCGTTTGAGTTGTTTCCAGAGCAAAAGCGTAATTAAGATAGGTTTCTGTCCTTAAAAAAACAGAGTGAGACAGCCGACAGGCCATCAGTTTATCCTTGTTTAACCACGCATGCAGTTAGAACCAGCTGGATGTATATTCAGTTACGTATTGTTACCGAACCTTGTAAAAAAATTGGGTTTGTGTTTTACTATGTTTCTGATGAAAAGACGTCGTGTTTAATTACATCGGGTTGCTTTCAGGAGGTCCTTTCTGAATTCTGGGCCTCGTATGTAAACGCGTTAGGGATATGTGGGTGTTCGTTTTCGTTTTCTCATAGTGAATGGGATATATTGTAATTTTTGTACGTTAGAATAATTTATTAAAGAGGGAGGAGTGATCAGAACATTATATTCTTATCGAAGGGATGGAACGAGAAAAGTGACAAAAATTGTTGAAAATTTCAGTCACCTAAAAATCCAGACACTTCCTACATTTATTTATTTTGAGATTACAAGTTCATCTTTTTTTTGAGGAAGCGATTACAAGTTCATCTTCTTCAATACTATGAGCTTGATAAGCCTACTATACACAGTTGGAACAACAGATTTTTATTTAACGATCGCCTCTCTATAACTCCTAAAAACCATAAAATCTCTATTATAACTATTTTTTAATTGGAACCAGTCCACTGTGACGTGATACCTACTGCATGAGTATAAGATATCTTTGAGTTATTTTATCTGAAGGCGCAAAATAACATTGGTCTTGCCTTAATCTTAATCTAAGCATATTTTCTTATGCAACTTTATGGAGCTATTTTAAAAGTTGCACTGTATTTAATATATAACTCTAATTTCCTATTTCATAGATATAATTATATTTTATATACAATATATTTTAAAACTATAATTAAATTTATTCTACAACTCTTAGTTTTTATTTCTATATGTATAATTTATATTTTATTTACAAATATCAATTAAATATATATTGTTACCATTATCTTTGATATAAATAATGTAATAGATAGATTTTCTATGGTTTAACTTTAGTTGAAAAAAGTTTGATCAGAGTTGCTAGACATACGCAGGGTAACGAGAGTGTCAACTGCTACAATACACGGCGAATAAAAATCAAGGCAATTAGCCCCAAAGCGAGAAGCTTTGTGCTGCGGCGAGGTTAATTTACCGTGAAGCAAACGGCGATCTGCAGGTTGGTGCGTTGCGTTGCACCGAATCAGATTTGCCAGGGAAAATAGTAATACGTGGTACAGTTGATGAGGATGGCCTCTAATTAATAGTGTGTGTTGACCTCTTGACTATACTGTGTATCGTTGGAACTTGGGGACCACTGATGTGCTCTGTATTGCGGTACAAGCACCGGTTTTGGTGACCTAATATATGTGATCGACGATCATTAATTCTTCTTAATTAAGGTACATACAAATATCTGCATTAATTTATTGACCATCATCAAAATTTTAAGATATCCACACAAATTCAAAATGTATATACTATATCAGAGAATTTCAAATGCAGTTCATTTATAGTATAGAGAGAGAAACAAAATGAAAAGGAAATTCTGGAAAAGATAATTTGTCTTTTTTATTTATATATTACAGACTTAATTTAGAGGTCCTCAGACATACTATAACATTGGCCTCCTTTGAAATGTACGAAAAATGTACTCCCTCTATCTTAAAAAAATATATAGTTTTAGCTTAATAATTTATAGTGTATTTTCAGAATAGGGTTTACTGTACCTTATTAATAATATTTCATCTTTTTCTTCTCCATTTAATCATTGAACTAGTAATGCTCCTTCATTCTTCTTGTTTTCTCTCCACAATAATAAAGGGTATAGTAATTTTTAACATCTGCTTAATCTTTGTATTGAATTGCTAAAACTAATATTTTTAAGGGACGGGGAAATACATGACTTCTGCATGAATTGAGCTAGTTCCAAAAAAAAAACCCTTCAAAATCCTTCATCTTTAAAAAAAAAGGATCATATAATTTTTTATATCTTTTTGTGCCGTGTTTTGGAGGGTATCCTGCTGTCCACGGATGTACACCAAACGTGAGATACTATGCACCGTAAGTGTCCTCGTACAACAGTCTTGCATCAGACTAACACATGCATACACACATGAAGTACGCAGACGTACGTGTCAAACAACTCTGTAAATGTATGAAGAAACGCGTGTGCTGGACAGGTCAACTACATGAAACTTGACTAGGTAAATATGTGCACGTGTGAGGTCACGTCTGTGTCCCAAAATCCACCAAAGGTAGTAAAGAGGGAACTACGGTCTCCTAGTAAATGCTGACCTAATATGAATACATGCAAACATGGTACACAGAGGACTAGAGACTTGTCAACAGGGCTAGCCATGAAAGTGATAAATGTGTGACAGCGCGATTATTTTGTGAGTACGTGGAAGACGCACAAGCCAGGAAACGGCGATACTTCTAAAATCGGCCGTATCCGAGATATTTATGCGTATCAATACTCTCGGATATTTATGTATTAAACACATATCAGGGATTTTTATTTTTAAAATAAATTAATTCTTGATATTTCTTAAATATTGAGCCTAAATATAATTATATATTTAAAGTCCATGAAAGACGAATATCCACCTCTTTAGATTTGAAACCTTAGCATTTTCAATCTTTCTTGCGGTTATATTATTTCATATATTTTATTTATTATTATTATATAGGCATACTCTTAGTATGCGTGTTTTTGTCGCGTGTCAATATCTGTATCAGCGTACTCGAGCAACATGGCGCATAAAAGCACATACTTAAGACTAGCTCTGCATCACAATTGAAAGCAAATTTTAGGTTTTAAAATTTGATTTATAACAAATAATTTTAGGTTGGGAGTAGATTTTTTTTATCCTTGTCTTCTTATCGATCATGAAAAGGGGTTGGGCAACGAACTTGTTAGAAAAAAAAACTAAATTTAATCAAGAAACAAATTCTAAATTTTGAAATCTGCATTTCAAATTACACATCTGCGACCTGACTGAGCAAATGGCAAAAATCACAGTCCCACCGTAAAATTGCTTTGCTGCACGTACGTTGCTGTACAGCGAAGCAATTTACGTCACCTCGCCACTAATCAGCGTCCGTTCTACCAACAGCGATTAGATACATCAATACGCACACGTACATCTCCTCCCTTGAATCCCCGAGATACTTACCACGTATTCGTCCACGATACTAATCCCAACCAGAATCACTTCTGCCCCCTAATTTGCCACTAATGGCCTGCTTAAGATTGGGTCTAAGCGGCGACCGGCGTGACCACATCCCGCCGTTGATCGAGTCGACGTGGCCACACTCAACGCCGTCGACGACGAGCAGGCGGTCGAGCTGGTCATCCAGAATTAATCTAACCGCATGCGGTTGCAGGTTCGCGCGCACGTACGCGTTGCATTTTCCGAGTCTTTTGGTTTGGTGGCTTCCCCTTCGTCTGATACCGACTCCTCGCCCACTCTTCCCACGTATCTGAGTAGTGAAGTGAGCGGTTGCGGTTCGCATTGCCTTATATATACGGAGAACTAGCACCACACAGAGAGGGGAAGGGGACGCAGGTTCAGAGAGTTTCAGGTTTCAGAGGAAGGAGGGGCAGAGAGGATTCAGAAAGTTTTTTTTCTGAAGAATCGATGCCTAGTGGTGCAAGGATGGCTGCTGCTTCTCGTGGTGTGATCGGCGTGGTGGTCGCGCCATGGAGTATTGCTTGCGGGCTCTTGCTCTGCTCGTCCTCCTTCCTCGGTGAGTCGAGTTCAGTTCATAGCTTCCTCTTATCTTTTTCTTGACCTGAATGGTGATCAGTTAACTTCAATCTGCATATGACCGGTTCATCTGGGGTTAAATTCTGTTTAATCTCTTAGTTTATAGTGCATGAATGATTACAGCATGTTTCAATCTGTTCTTGATATCTAGTTCCTTTCACCGCGGTTTGTGCATCGCATTTTTTTCTGAATGGCTAGGTTGGTTTTGTCTCCAATCACGTCTTGTTTTGTTTCTTGATTTGAGCCTGTACTGCCTTTAGGGTAAAGGATTTTTTAACTTTGAGGGATCCTTTGGAATAAAGATGGCGCCAAATGTCTGCTTCGATAATTAATTATCGATTGCAGGTAGAACCGTAGAGGTGGTTGCCAGGCTTATTCTTTGTGTTCTTGGTTGGGTTTCTTAAAGAAAGAAATCCACCCTGCGCAGGAAACGTTGCATGATTGGTCTCATGAGGAATACTGCGCCCGTAGCTATATTTGTTTTGTGGGTTTTCAGTTATTTAATTACTCCTTTATCGTACTGGACAAAACTTGTATTTAGAAAAAAAGAATAACAGCAATTTTGACCATAGCATCCTGCTTGTGCAGAAATTTCAGTTAAAAATAAAATATGTATTTCACATGGTTCAGTAACTGTATCTAGTCCACTGTGCCTATGATGCGTTCTTACTAAAAGAACTTCAGTAAAAGTTTGGCTATACTACCTAAAGAGTTTAAATAGGTATTGTCTGTGATTATTTATTAGATGTTACATCTCAACCAAAATATATATCTTATTCTGCCAATAGTTTTTTTGCTTGACGAAATGAAAAGGATAACACTTTTGCACTGATGCTTAAATCAGACTAAACTGATGTTGATATCATTGTCATCTCAATATGACAGAACACACCGTCACTGGATAGGATTCTGTTTTTTTCTTAAACTTTTTATAGTTTTTTTTCCAACATCAGACAACCTAAACCACCGGTTTTGCTGACAACTTTGATTCCAGTGCATCTTTGTATATCTTATCCAGTGTGCTTTGATGAAACAACTCTAATTAGGCAGAACTAGATGATGATGTGAACCTAGATAAGATATAATCCATCACCATGTGAACGTATCTAAACATCACTACACTGTCTAGAATTTCAACAAAAAAAGGACATTGCTGCATTTTAAGATCTTTGTTTATTTCTGGTTGAAAATGATATGCTTGGACCTTGATTCCAAGTTGTATTTTCCTTTAGCAAGAGCATATCTTCGACTTCATGGACATTGATGTTTACTGTTTGGGCCTTGACTCCAAGTAGAAAATGGTTTATGCATTGCATCTTATTTTGAAGTGTGAATGATGGAATTGGACCTAGGTACGTTCTAAGTCGTTAGGTTGGAATAACCAGCAGAAAACGTATAGAAAAACGTATAGTGATGTGGAGTTGTACACAGACTTCACTTGGAAAATTCTCTGGTCTCCATTCTTCTCCTGGGTTTGTTGTCTAACCACTCAACTAATCTAGCCAGGAGACCAGGAGTTCAGTTTATGCAAGTTAGTCAAGTTACATACCTAATTCTTTGTTCTTCATTTCATAATGTCATAAAATAAACATGATAGGTTTAGCAATTGCGGATGTGAACACGGCAAATGATTGCAACTACGTAGTATACTTTTTTGTCAACTCGAAATAAATATTTGCTTGAGAGTTGAAACAAATGGTTGTGATCATAGACATCGTTTATGCTTGTTTAACTTGATGAATGGCAAGAGACATGAATTTATCATATCAATATTGTTAATTGTAATAGAGCTTATCTGTACATTGAATAAAAAAATAGAGTTCTAACTCTTTCATGTGGCAAATGCAGGAGCTGATGGCGCCATTGGTGTCAACTACGGCATGCTGGGGAACAACCTGCCGTCGCCAGCGCAGGTGGTCTCCATGTACAAGGCCAAGAACATCAGCTACGTCCGCCTCTTCCACCCGGACACGGCCGTCCTCGCCGCGCTCCGCAACTCCGGCATCGGCGTCGTCCTTGGCACGTACAACGAGGACCTCGCCCGCCTGGCCTCCGACGCGTCCTTCGCCGCGTCGTGGGTCAGCTCCTACGTCCAGCCCTTCGCCGGCGCTGTCACCTTCCGGTACATCAACGCCGGCAACGAGGTCATCCCCGGCTAGGCCGCGGCGAACGTGCTCCCGGCCATGCGGAACCTCGAGGCCGAGCTCACGTCGGCCGGGATCAACGTCCCTGTCACGACGGCCGTGGCCACGTCCGTGCTCGGCGTGTCGTACCCGCCGTCGCAGGGCGCGTTCTCCGAGGCGGCGTCGCCGTACATGGCGCCGATCGTCACCTACCTCGCGTCCAAGGGCGCGCCGCTGCTGGTGAACGTGTACCCGTACTTCGCGTACGCGGCGGACGCGAAGCGGGTGCAGCTCGGGTACGCGCTGCTGTCGGCGTCCCAGTCGGCGTCGGTGACGGACGGCGGGGCTACGTACACCAACATGTTCGACGCGATCGTCGACGCGGCGCACGCGGCGGTGGAGAAGGCGACGGGGGGGCAGGCGGTGGAGCTGGTGGTGTCGGAGACTGGGTGGCCGTCCGGCGGCGGCGGCGTGGGCGCGAGCGTGGAGAACGCGGCGGCGTACAACAACAACCTGGTGCGGCTCGTGTCCGTAGGCGGCGGGACGCCGCAGCGGCCGGGGAAGGCAGTGGAGACGTACCTGTTCGCCATGTTCAACGAGAACCAGAAGCCCGAAGGCGTGGAGCAGCACTTCGGCCTCTTCCAGCCCGACATGAGCGAGGTTTACCACGTCGACTTCGCGGGCTCCTACTAGATTAGGCCCATCCCATGGTTGCCGCGTGTCCAGTGAGCATTTCTTTCTTTCGTCAGGCTATTTATTATTGTCTGATACAGTATTTTCGTAGTTTCAGTTCGATGTCACCAGTGCGTTGATTTGGATTCATTGTTGATTTGTTGTCGATGGACCTTCAACTCTGATTTATTTAATGTGTCACCCCTCTCTTATCAATCCTATAGCATAGACTTAAAAAACATGTCACATCAATATGTCTATACATATTTATCAGCCCTAAACCAAATTAGTATGCAAGAGTTTGATAGATCGTTGAAATATGTCTTTATTATATAATAATAGTAGTAAAAGTAATTAAACGAATATATCCACCATATCACAACAACAATTAACAAGCAGCACACGCTAGGATTGGAAACTATGATAAAATCCTAAACTTCCTACTAGTTAGCTTGAAATTATAAAAAAAAACATGTACATGCTTTAAAGGACAACTGATTTTATTTCATAAGCACATTAAAAAATATTTTCAAAATCACATGTGTGTATTTTCTTGGATCGTTCTGAAGTACTTTACATTTAGTAAAATTTATAAAAGGAAGATTTATTTTTCACAATTTGGTTCTAACTGTTTTCAAGCTACTAGAGCCATCTATAATATTTTTTTCATTTTCATAAATTAACTCATCTTACTTTTTTAAGCACATGAGCCTCAACTCCTCAAAACCCAAACATCAAATAAGGTCACGGCTCCTAGAGTATTCTGCCTTTCTATTATTATGACCATCAAAATTATTTTACTTTCTTTATATTTTATAAAATTTGATTTTATAGAATTGAACCAGTCAACTTCTTATACCACACAGATTTATTCTGACCATATAGGTCATCCAGATAACTCTGAAAACAATTACCATCCCAAATTTTTATTTCATGACCATTTACAAATAATTTTATGAGAGAAGAATCACTTTACATCCACCCATGACCATGGACATAGCTATTTAAACAGTTTCTATAAAACTTCTGTAAAAAGTGCACGCTTTACGTACAAGACATTTATCCGCGTCTTACCACTTAGCATAAATTGATCACATACAACTAGTGAAAGGGGGACTAATGACAAGACATTTCTAGAGCAAAATTAGGATAACCAGCTGACAACCAGAAGGGTCTTAAACCAAGTCCTAAATAAGTCCTAGACTTCATGTACTTAGAATCGCGTGAACATTACTTCTCATGGCTACTTCAACGATTTCACAACACTCGGCAAATAAGCGATCCTAGCCCCACTAGTTACCTAGCCAAAGATGTCTCATACCACTCATGTGGTCGTACTATGTACTATACTGTCACACCTCGATCTGACACCACCGAAAAGCTAGTGCCAAATACGGCGAAACATCTCTAGCGAAACCGCATGTATTGGTGTCAGTCCTAAAATTCTAAGCTGACACCCACAATAAAAAAAATAGTAATCATTGCAAAACTAAATGAATACATTATATCTTCTTATCATACCGGATAAATCCTTGGCGACAACTCTCAAGAAAAACTACAGCAGCGAAACTCAGCATGGTTAGCACGCCAATCCATAAGCAGTGGCTTGGGTCTAGGGACGAAACTAAATTCTTCAGCATCTTCTACCTAAGTTAAGGAGAAGAAAGAAAAATAACAAAATAGAGAGGGTGAGTACTTTCGTAATTACAAGTCAAAGGAAACGTAAGTATGTAAGTTGCAAAGCAATGCTAAGTTTATTTCCTAGACTTTTTTTGTTTGAAAATGTTTCACAACCTCTAAGTATGAGACTTACCGTCTCGATCCGATGCGGGTTGCTAAGTAACAACCAAACATAATAGCAAAGTTTTAGTTTCATTAATAGTTTCTTTTTATTTTCCATTTTTTTGAACATCATTGCTTAAACCATGCATATAATATTTATCTCGATCTATTTAGAGCTAAACCAACATATTTCTTTTCATTGGCTTCTTCTTGGAACCACGCCCAATCTTTAGTTTTTGCTCCCTCTCAGGAAGTCTATTCCATAATGCCCTCACGGTATACCGAGTCACGTAGACTCATTTCTAACCACCAAGACCGATTATGATAACGATTCTCATTCCCACAAACATTTTCCGTAAAACATTGGCAAAAAAACTATACTAGGAGAATCTCCTTACATTTGTCCTTAACCGTGGATATAACTATTCAAATAGATTAAGATTTGTAGAGTTTATATACTTTATCCACACAATAAGAAACTAACATCAGATACCCGTCAGCACCAAAAGTTCATAACAAGTCATTTTCAAAACTAACTCATGAATATCCATGTCCCATAGCTAGGTTGAATCTCTCAACCGAGTATTAGGCATGTCTCATGCCTTCATCTACTCAGAACACACCGAGAATGTCTCCAACTCCTAACCGATCACCTTAAAAGAGGTTAGAATAACACATATCTCCTCATCCCCAGTGTTTCGTAACTATTGACATACAAGACTTTTATGTGATAACTATTTACTTAACTAGGAGCATTTCATAAATACTCGTGTGATCATATGGTAAAATGTTTAGATGTAATTCTCTAAGGAATCAGTCCTTATGTGTGATTATAAAACCAACCCACACAGGTAAGATTCTGCATCGTGAGTTTTCGCAAACCTTTTCTCTTTCTTAACCCACCAGCTCCATAAGTCGGGTTTTCACAAAAGTTTCACAACTCAAATTTTTCTATAACGATAAACAACAGTGTAAGATGGGGCAATGGTATCCCCACTCAAGGAGCGAGAATTTCCAAGCACCATTATGGTAGAGTTATAAGGATAAGATTTAATAATAACATATGAAAAGTAATGCAACTGTTAGATTGGTTTGTCGGTTGCACCTAGACCGAGGCCGATCAATTTAATTGTGTACTCTAAGTATATAACTTTGTAAACAATCATATTTTATAAATTAGGAGTAATATGATCAAGGTTTACTAGCCTTGCTCTTAGTTGATGAGAAGTTCTTTAGAGTCAGCGTTCGAGAATTTTTTGACAATGAATTACACACGAAACGAAAGAAAACTGCAATAAAACCCTAAAAACACAATAAAATACTAAATAAATAATAGCTATATTATATAGATCTTATTTTTAGAAAAATTCTAGAATTTGAACAGAGTCAATCAAAATTACAGTTGAAAAGATATGAATTTTGAAAGACTATTTAAATTTTTAGAAATTTTGGAAAATAGTAAATCACTAGAAAATTGAAAGAAATATTCTCCTAAAATATTATGTTGAGTGGGACCTATATGTTAAAGAAAGATTATTTTGAGAAGGTAAAGTGGACCTTGAAAAGCTGGTGGGCCTAAATAGGCCTCGACCTATGGGGCTTGGTCGGTGGCCCAGTCTAAGATTAGGAAAGCAGGGCCCAAATGTCATTAGGAGGGAGAGAGTGGGAGTTGGTCCACATGTAGGGGGAAGAAGGGCATGTGGCCTCACCTCGTTGGCTGAAGTAGGGCCCACATGTCAGTGGCACTAGAGGGGTCTACCTTCTTCTTCCTTCTTCATTCCTTCCTCTCATTCTTTCTTCCTCTTCGCTCATCCCTCTCTAGCATGAGACAGAGGTGCAGCGATGAGTCCCAACTATGGATGGCAATGGAAAAAGCGATACTTGAAGGTAGGGCAGAGGCCAGTGGTGACGTCTGTGGCAAAGCAGAGCGGGGGTTGGGCGGCAGGGAAGGAGGCGTAGGCAGCGGCGTAGAGGAGAAGTAGGGCAGTGGTGCGAAGGAGGTGATGCTTAGCTGGGGGAGAGGTAGTACGGTGCAATGAAGGCATGCCTGGTGGCAAGGGGTTTTGCAAGGAAGACAGCGAAAGTGTGCTAGCTTAAATAACCATGACCGTTGGGTGCCGACAAGGCGGCAAGATGCAAGGGTCAGCGGCAAGGTCCATGGTGACGTGAAGAACAGGACGCTTGGTGGTGGCGGGGCAAAGATGTGTGCCACAATGCTCCACTACGCATGGCAGCGCTAGTCAGAGCGGTGGCAGGCAGGCGAGGGTCGCGGCTTGTCATGACGCGGTGTAAGGGTGCGGGACTCGTGTTGAAACTTTGACTAGGAGGTGGGGACAAAGGATGGGATGGAGTGGTGGGGTTGGGGATAGGGTGGTGGCCAGTGGGATTCACGTGTAGAGCAGTGGCGGTAGGCGGGATTCACGGTGGTAGGTCCATGTTTGGCACGACACGACATGGCACAACGTGGTGGAGTCACTGCAAACGCGCGCGAAGACGGTGGCTGGCTTGGCATCCTACCAAGCTCGTGATGTGTGCAGGCACTAGATTGAGTTTATAGTGCATGGGAATAGAGAAAGGACGTGGCATGTGGGCTCGAGACTTTTACGGAACACCTAGCGCGCGTGCAAGCATGGCGCAAGAAAGAGGATGAGGGCATGGAGCTGGTGCGCATGGCTTAGTCGGGCGGCTGACAAGAAGGCTTGAGTGGGGCGATAGGCAATGGGCATGTGTGCCGATGTAGCACAGGCGGGCGTTTGCAGAATGGAGAAGGGGCTGGTGCATGGGCCGGCTAGCGTGGCCTAGGGAGGGAAGAGAGGTGGAGGAAAGGCCTTGGGCCAGCAGGACGATTGGGCCATAGAGAGAAGAAAAGGCTGAGTGAGAGAGGAATGGTAAGGGACGATGGTCTAAATAAATAGTAAGTCTTTTGATTTTTCAAAGATTTTTAGATTTGGATTTTTAAAGGGATTTTAGTGAGTTTGAATTTGAACTCGGGATTTTCTTAGAGTGTTTGCGGAAAGGATTCAAGAAGATTTATTTTAGAAGATTTTGAAGTGGAGTTGTTATTCGGATCAGAGTCAAATTCGATTATCAGATTTGGAGAGATTGGAAGAAGTTTTTGAAGTAGAGGTTGATTTAAAAGCTCAAAATTCGAATGTTGGGCAGATATATTTGACACATAATACACACAAAGAACCAAAGTTTTTAAAACTATTTTTTAAAAAAATAGCTTTTAACAACTAAGCTAAAACTAGGGTGTTACATATGCTCAGTGCAATTCCCTAAGGAATAAATTCTTATGTATGAATACAAAATCTCACCACACAGGTGACAACTTTGCACCACGAGTTTTCTCTAAAAACAATCACTTTTTTCTTCACAAACCAATGACATCAACACATCGGGTTTTCAACACATTTCACAACCAATTTTCCAATCATGATTCCTTTATCCCAACACACACATTTATCACTTCACTTGCAAAACATAATTATGTATATAAAGTAGTAACCGCCTATAGTACTCATATCAGTGATATAGACCCTAAAAAGTAATATGGTTCATAATGATAGGGTATATCAATTTCAAAGGAAAGAATATAATGCAATAAATAGATTAGGCCACTCAGATCGATTTGTGATAGTGGCCTTTCATTTCATGTGCATATATTTATGCATCTTTACAAATAAACATTTTGTAAGTATTAGGTTCAATATGTTTAAAGGGTGACTTGTCTTAGTACGCTATGGGTCCTAGTGCAATGAAATCATGCATGAAAACTCCTTTGGCCGTAAGCTCTATACATGAAAAACATGAACATTACTAACAAAACATAAAAAATAATAGTGACATTGTGTATAGGAGAATCTTAGACAAAAATAGTACCAGAACAAGATTAAGTGGAGTTATGATTTTCTAGATAATCAAAAAGGAATATTTCTAGGATTTTCTTCGCGAGAGGCTGATAATTGGAGCATGGTGTCCACGAGAGGAAAGGTGGATTGAGTGTGGAATTTATCATGAGCGGAGAATCAACGGGGATGGTGACTTTGGCTCTATTGGAGGGATAACGGTTCCCCACAAGCATAGACTCAGGGTGGATGGAAAAGGGAACAGGGATGACACAATGATCACGGTGGCATGGTTGGTTTAGGCATTGGAGCGGTGGAGCGACGAAAACAGTGAGGTCAATGGCTCGGCTAGAATAGCAATAGAAGTTTGCTCAAACTTTAGAGTTTGGTAAGAGAGTAAGGAAAGAACATATGGGCTCCTGGTATTTTATAATCTAATTCGTTTCATCACGATGATAGGAAGCGACAACATCCAGACGGTGCCATGCATGAATGACCATTGCCCCTGTACTCTAATCCCGCCCTGCTCATTCTACTCCCATTGATGATGGTGTGAGGAGAAGAAAAGGTTGTCGCCTGAGGTTGCAGGAGATAAGGTGTACTTCCTCGTTGACAAATGCAGTCTTTCGAGCATTGCTGGGTAGGGTTTTGTTTGCATGCGCTTGCCCTGCACTGCTTAGATGGGTTGGCTCACCTACATGCGTACTGCCACAAGCTCTCTCCTACTGCATGTCCTCTCCTTGGCTTAACATAAGACGTGAGGATGCTCAACTATGTAGTGGCCTGAATACTCTTTCTACTTGCTAGGTTTTATCGTGATGAGATGAAAGAATCCTGGGCTATGTCATTGAGGAGTAGAGCATGCTGCAGCTGTCTTTGCTTAAAAAAAAGAAAAGGGTTGCCTTTACTTGCCTCTAACTTCTTTGCTTTGTTGTTTTAGGCAGAGATAAGAAACATGTGTGTATGACTTAATAGTGCTTTGCATGTAAAGAAAGAGAGCAACTCCATTACTAGGCTAAGAGGAGTAGGGAGAAAAGTTCAAGGTGCATGGTTACTAATGACTTGCCACGCTTGCACGTGCTTTTCTCCTGCTTGCACTGCTCCATTTGACCTTGCTGTGTAGTGATGTCAAGGGGAGAAAAATGTGCACTGCCTTTTGTCTGGTTGGAATAAGGAAGTGAAAGAAAACTGAGCTGGGTTGTCTTGTTGGAGGAGAAAATAGAAGGATAGTGTGGAGAACGAAAAAAAAAGATAATTCATGTATGTGTATCTCTGTTTGCTTTGATCTTGACTAGGTAAGGTGTGGCTTCACCTTGCTTTACAGAGCTCTTGGTTGAGGAGTAAAGTTTGCATCGACACGAAGAAAAAGTGAAAACTGTAGGTGGTCAACTGATTTGAGGAAAAGAATAAAATTTAATTCACAACCCAAGAATGGTGAAGAAATAAGAATGATTGTAATACTGGTTTAAAAACGACGTTTCAAAATTTTGAAGATATGATGGAAATATTCACCAGTACGATCAAAGTTCCAAAATTAAAATTTAATTTGGGACATTTAAAGTATTATATAAATCTCAGAAATTTTGAAAGATTCAAGGATTTTGGTATTTGGATGGAAATTAACGGCACAGCTAACACAAAAATTTAGAATTAGAATTGTTTTAATAAAAAAATAGCAGTCATTATATTTAAACGCACGAATTTTACGAGAAGATGCAGAAAATTTTCCGTAGATGAATGCTGATTTGAATTTGAAAACAAACACCTTGTCAAAAACTGAGTGAAAATCTTATTGTTCTAAAGACACTAGTTCTGCGGCGACTGGTTTGTGGGCCATGTATAGCCCCTCACTGAGCATAACTCTGGTGGGCCGTAAACTCTATAGACTTACGGGCCGTTTGCCCGTAAACTCTGTCAAAGCCTTTTGGACACTTGTGGGCTATACGTGGGCCCGCGAAGTGATGACACGTACCCACTTTTCACTGCACATGTGGCGATCCAATCCGCGAGGACTGTAGCCACTGGTGTCATACTAGCGAGTTTTTCCTCGGCGAGTTGGCGGCGTAGAGAGAGCGAGAAGAGGAGAGTTCTTGACCCTTCCGCGCTTCGTCTGAGTTTGCGCCTCTCCTCGAGACCGGTGATTGAGATCATGCGATTTTTTCCCCTACTCTGTATTTTGATTCAGTCCGATGCTAGGGTTACTTCGTGTTGGCCCTGCTTGCTTGGTGAATCTTGATCGATCGCGTTAGGGTTTGCTTCGTGCAAAATAGTTTTCTTTTCTAGCAAATTAGCGTGCTTTGGTTGATACCATGTAATCAGGAATCCGGCAAGGGAGGAGGGTAGAAAACTAGGGATTCAGGTACGAGTTATTTTGTGTTTTTTTCGCTGAGCGAGGCTTAAGGAAGATAGGAGATTAGTAGGAACTAATCCCCTGTTTGATAGTAGTAGGAAGTTTCGGTGGTTTATGAAGTGGAAATGCAATTGAGTCTCTAGCAGCTTCTCTTGGTGATTGTAACAATCGTATAATGATCTAGAAAGGATCCACAGGCCGTAGCCTAATTTTGAGATTCCACGCAAAAAAAAAGGAGAGTAAATTTGAGACCAAACCTATGTACTCCAATAAACTAGCTAAGGTGGTATCCTTGTGTGTAAATTTGTTTTGAAGTTGCTAAAACCATCTTTAATTCATTAGCACCACTGAATACCTGGTAAATGTGAAGATTGTAGGAGCAGACTTAGTTAAAACCCAGGAGCAATGCTTTTTTTTCATCTACAAGAACAGCTTAGTTATGCCCTTTTCCTCTTTTTTTCCCCCTGGAAGCGTCTTCGGCTGTATTTTGCTGATGCCTAGTGTGTTCGGTCCAAAAGGAATTGTATGATTCTAGGGGAAAGATGTGGTAGTTTTGCATGGCCTCCTTTATTTGTAACTTCCCAAAAAATTTTGTAATAGTATGACTAATCTTTGTCAATATATTTTATTAGCCATGATATTGCTGTGTATACTATGCGGTTCTTCTCTTGGAGTCTTACATCTAGTAATTCATACCAGGCATGGATGCAAAGAACTTTGGCAACGGACAACAAACTCAACAGAAGAGTACAACGACAGAAGATGCCCCAAGCCATGATCAAGAGACCTTGCAGCACTTTGCAGATTCAGATATTGCTGTAAGTCCAGTCAACAGTCATGAATCTGGAGATGTGAACATGGAAGCTGCCATCTCTGCTGAGGATGTCTTGCGAGCTGGTGGCTTTGGAGCAAAAGATGACATTGGCAGCCTCCTTCCCACAGCAGTAGATTTGACCGATTTCGAGGCCTCGCTACGGGATGCTCGCGACTTTGAAGGTGAGAGTGAAAAACCATCGCATCCTGGACTAGGATATAAAGCAAATGAAACTGACAGTGGAGGCAAACCATCAGATGTGTAGCAGCAGCAGCAGTGACCCATAGTGTTTTCCTTCTCTTCCACACAATTTCAGCTTTGGATAACATGGCGTTCGCTTTCCTATAGTTTTCCTAAGACCTATCCTGTTACTGACTTTGTGCTAAGGTATGTGGCATTTCTGTTTCCCTGATGAATGAGCATGACCATGACGATTCTGCTGTATGAACCAGATCGTTGTATAACTAAGTATTAATGGTAGTACTTTGTGCAGTTTTTTCATCATTAGTTGATTATCTGCTGGTGATTGTGTTGTGGTCACATTATGCGGAGGAGAGCTGATATATTTTGGAATGAAATGTATGCAATGCCTGCTAGTTTTGCATGGTTGTTACTTAACAGGAGGCATAACGGATCATCTGAACACTTATGTATGATATTTACATCGTCTAACAGAAATCAACTAATTCTGCCATTCACTATGAAGCTCTTGTGAGCTAAGATGATGGACAGTCGTTGTCGCGGGCGGCGTCGTCAACATTGCGAAACCTTTGCCCTTCGGCCTTGTTGACGTGAAGCTTCTTCTTCTGCCCTTGCTTCTTCTTGCCGGCGTCGGCCACCTTCTCGGCCTTGAGCTTCTCGTTGGCCACCATCGTCATGGACAACACGATCTCCTTCACGTTCGTGGACGTCAGCGACTCCACGGCGAGCTTGTTCATCGCCTTCATCAGACCAATGTAAGGGTAAGTTTTCTGAAATGGATAAAAAATAATCAGACATTAGTCCCCAAATCTCAAGGCTACGGGTTTTTTCTTATTATTTGACATTCTTCGTTATCACATTTCCAAATGCCACTCCTGATGAACTTTGATATTTTACAATCAGGTCTCCAGTTGATTTAATGCCATTCTCACTCTCCACATCAGCGCCACATTAGCTGGGCAAGTTGGCAACAGTGATAAAATGACATTGCTACATCTAACCCTTTCCAAAGCAAATTTGACAACACCAGAGGCATAGATGCCCTAGAAAATGAACACATTCTAAGCCACATTAACTCCCTTGATTCTCAAATCAAATTAACATAACCTTAACTCTCTAGAATTAGACATGAAAGATTTACACATCAATGTAACACAGGAAATAAACACAGATTTCCCCTAGCAAGCACACTACATAACATTCACTTCATGGAATAAAAACAATATGACTTAGGTTCATAGTTTTTCCAACATTCCTAGATAAAACATGGCCGCATAACATGGTCCTTGCCACCAACATATATGCCCAGACATCCCAAATTCCCAATGCATGCAACAAAAGTAATATAGGTTCTCAGAATCACATGACAATAATTTTTAATATGTTTTTGGGACCTCAAAAGGCAACTAGCATCATTGTTTGCATCAGTGATTCTTCTTCGTAGGAGTCAGCTTCTTGATGAGTTTCTTCTTGGTAGGTGCTAGTGATGCTTGGGACATAGTTAATTGCCTCCTTGTCACTAGTCTGGATGAAGGCTATGAGCCTACTTGTAAAGCTACACTTTGTGGTGTTCCAGCAGCCTCCCTTTGTGTTGCTCTAGCAGCCAAAAGAGCAGTTTGACTAGGAAGAATTGCATGTTAGAAGTGAAATGGTGAAATAATCACAAAATGCCAAAAGTTAGGTCTTTACATCCTCACCTTCTAGTGACTCAGACCAGGGCTATCTACTACTTGAGCTCTTGCAGCCTTTGATCTTGTTGGAGTCTGAACTTCATCCAATACAATCCTCTTTTTCTCAGCCTTTGGAGCAGTCTTCTTTGTATTTCTCTTCCTATCAACAAGTAGAACAAATTAAATATAACGAGCCAAATGAAAATTGATAGCAATAGTAAGAAAATTAGAATTATTACCTTTGTTTGGTCCCATTCAAAGAACATTTTTTACTACTTTGTCTATGGCCTATCCCTCCTCATCTTTCTCATCTAGGGCATTTCACCTGTCTTATGATCCTTCCTTTCCCCTTCTCAAGGCATGAAGGAATTATATTCTTTCTTTGCCTAGGCACCGGTGGGAGCAACTTGAACCCTTTATCCACTAAGACTTATCAGTTACATAGGGAATGACACCTTCATATGCAGCCCTAAAGCAACTAACAGAGAAAATAAGGTCTACATAGTCATCCATGATAGAAATTCTATGTAGATATGGCTGCGAGAGCACGAGGGCATGGATAAATAGTATCAATAAACATGTCAGGATCATCTCTGTCCCAATCCCTGTTTGGTTCAACTTCTACAACATCAAAAATTGGAATGGCTGATTTATTCATTTCTTTCTCTAGATCAATTGGATGTTGGCTAGATGTTGCCTCAGCTGTTGTTACTTCTACCCCACCATCACAAGCTCCTAGTCCAAGCAACTCAAACATCTCATCCTCATCAAAAGCCACATGGCAGGTACCACCCTCTACTATCAATGGATGGATGTTCAGTTCATCCCAGTTAATGTCACCAATAGGATCACCATCAAGGATAGCAGCTATAGAAGGACCAGCAGTAGAAGAACCAGCAGCAAAAGGACTAGTAGCAACAAAATCAGCAGCATCAGGAGTATCTTCAACTATAAAACCAGCATCAATAAGGATAAGAGCACTACTAGGAGCATCATCTAAAGAGGAGTTTGATTTGTCCACTATCTTAACAAATAGAGTGAACACTTTGCCATCAAATCTATCTGAAAACTGAGATATCAACACCAAATTGCTTGAAATATCAATCGTACAACTAGTTCGATGGTCAGTTCCATAGAAAATAAGCTTCTGCCTGCTATCCCAGATGATTTGGCTCTTTCAATCCTCCACCAAACAGCCCATGCTAACTATACCATTCACCCACCAATCGTGCTCTTGCCTATTTATTGCCAAATTAGAACCATCATCTAACTTAGCGGTGTACGAGGAGATTCTAACGTTTATTCTAAACGCAATATCAAGATCAAGCCTACCGCAACATACAAGAAACAAGGGGGAAATTGGAGTTAGGGTTTGCATCTAACTCCCAAATCGTGCGAATGCCATACTAAAGAATGCAAATAAAAAGAGCACATGATTTGCATCTTACCACAGCGGGCACTCGATGGAGCCATGAATCCCTCAATCTAAACCCTAGACCATTAAATCTACACCAAAAACAAACAAATTTGAGCACAAAAATGATGCCAAACTGAGGGAGGAGAAGGAAAGATAATAGATCTATAGCTCTCATAGCTCAGGTTGGTGATGTCGTTCGGCCACCAACAATGAAATCGCCTGGTCAGAGCTAGGGAGAGAGATGAAGGGACGAGCTGGGAGTGAGATTGGGATTTCGCATTGGTTGTTTAGTTTTTGTGCAACCTTGTCGGGGGTAGATGAGGGATTTCACATCGGGGTGCCACATAACTAGCTGATGTAGAGGTAGAAGATGGTGAGAATGGCATTGAATCAACAATTGGTAGGGCCCCAATGGCAAAATATCGAAGTTCACCAAAAGAGTGGCATTTGGGAATATGGCAACAAAGAAAATGGCAAATAGTCCAAAAACCCGGCTATGAACCAAAGTATCAAAGCGCGGCCATGTCAAGGCAAATTGCTAGGAGCCGTCATCATGCTTCAACTGCGGCAGGGCTGCTTGGGGACTGTCGCAGTTTTGTCGCTGGCTCTACCTACAAAGAGGTCGCTTGCCACCAACCGAGGCTAGCCATTATCGTCAGCCGCCTTGACGTCGCTCCCTAGCTACTAGCATCTCCCCTTCCCCTCAGCAGAGACGGATCTAGGTGGTGGCTAGCATGCCCACCCTGATTGGTGACATCGTATCGTCTTCAAGGAGCCTTTCCCTTCCCTGCTCTCCGCCCAACATCCCCACCTTGCCAAAGCAGAGAAGGCTATCGGTTTGTGCCCTACTATCATCAGAGCACAAGAATCTGCTGGAATACTTTGAGTGCATCCCTCCAATGGACCCACAATACCAGGTAAGCAAGGAGATCCATGTTGTTCCGTTCTCTTCTACCATGCATGTGAGCGAGGCTCAGCTCTAGCGGGCTTTGGTGGCAACAATCATCGGCATGGACACCTCGCCCTTAGTCACTCAGGTGAACGAAGCGATGTTCTCAGGGTTGTCTCTGACCTCAAACAGTTTCTTGGTTCGAGAGTTCTATCCTAAGAACTTCCTGCTTCACTTCCAGTCATCAAAGATCTACGATCGGGTTGCTTGCCGGCGTTCCATCCTACTCGAACAGTTCAGGATCCTGGTCACCCCTCAGTCACAACAGCTTCATGTGAGAGCTAGGTCGATGCTCTACTGGGTTCACCTCCATCTCGAGGGGATTCCTAGCCATGCCTAGGATGAGGCGACGACAACTGCCATCCTAGGCACCTCCTGTCACATCTCTTCCTATGACCCCGCTTTGACCTCTGATGACAGCATGGTGGCGTTCAAGCTCTACGCGTGGACCTTTGACCCCTATGTCTTCATGCACATGATAGCTGTGGAAAACATCATCGTCCCGTCGGAGACCTACCTCCCCTTTGCACCTTCAAGCAACAACTCTGGGCATGGCGGGCTACCACTATTGGGCTTGGATTTATACAATGGGCCTCCTTGCTGACATTTCTTCCATACCAATAGGGTCTGTCTAGATGGCTCACCCTTGCCACCCCCTTAACAAGACTCCACGATTGGTAGGAGCCATGTGAGGTAGCAAGCTGCTGGTCACGATGCTCCCTCCAAGCGTCTAAGCGTTGCTCGCCCCACGACGGGGATGGTGTCCTATGTGTGTAGCTTAAGATCAAAGGCCCAAATTCTACAAGTGCCACTGTTTCCTTTTTGCCCTCTAGGCCAATTGAGGGAATAGTTGCTGCACTTCCTATAGGCCAGTCCCAATCTTCTTCATCACCACTAAACTCTCAAATGGTGGCTCAGCATGGTGTTGTTCCTCTCAATTCTACTTGAGTAGTGGCCCATCGTGGTGTTGTTCCCATCGACCTTCCTACGCGGCGACACATTTAGTTGCCACAACGCCGCTAGCTTCATCTTAGCCTGGTGAGCGACCGTTTCTCACTTTCTCTAGGAGGGCCAAGAAGGCAATCCCTCAAGCTATTCTCCTAATGTTGGCTCCATAATTACCGACGATGGCGACAACACCACGTCGCAGCGGTTGGCAGGCATTGAAAGCAATGCATGGTGCATTGGTGCTCTCACGTTGTCAGTCTGTCCTAGTGAAGAAGTTAGGCATCGATGTCGATGCGCCTAGCTGCCGCCTCCTCAAACTCCTAGCACTCTCCAACAATACAACAAGATCTTCAACAAAGAGCTCTCCCAAGATCATCTCCAAGCGCTGGCAAACTTCTTTGACATCAACCTTCCATTGTCGACTTCTAGCATTGTTGTAGCACCTCTGGTGCAGGTGGTTTGAGGGGCTAGCACCTGTAGGTCGCTAGGTCGCAATGCCATTTTCCCATGTCAAACTGCAACTTCAACTTCCTCATCTGGAACATGTGTGGATTAAACAACCGAGGCCATCGTGACACCATACGTTCTATGATTGTTGATGCAAGACGTTCAGTCATTTGTCTCTAGGAAACTAAACTTGATGCAAGTACCCTTGCCCGTGCAATTCCATAACCCAAATATATCAAACTTTTGTTACCTCCTAGCTATTCAAACTAGAGGCGGGGCACTACTAGCTTGGGATCGCAGCGTCGCCTCCTGTGATTGCCAATTGCTTGGAGAGTTCTCCCTCATGGTGTGCCTCTCCTTCTACGATGGAAGATCCTATTAGATTACGGTAGTTTACGACCCTTAGTCTGATGCAAACAAGGTGCGCTTTCTTCAAGAGCTATGTAATGTATGGATACGCACAGGGCCATGGGTCGTGGTAGGTGACTTTAACTTCATATACCAAGATCAAGATAAGAACAAGGCCAACCTGAACAGGACAATGATGGGTTAGTTTTATTGTGTAATCAACGACCTAACCCTACATGAACTCTATCTTAATGGTTGCTCATTCACCTAGTCTAATGGCTAGGAAGTTCCCACCTTGGAGCGTCTTGATTGATTGTTTCTCACTTCAAACTAGGAGAAACTTTTCCCCCATTGCCTCCTCAATGCTCTGCCATCAACGGTCTCTGACCACTGCCCTCTTTTCTTGTCAACCTTCCCCACTCCCAATGAAGGAGAGGTTCCACTTTGAGAACTTCTGGTGCAAACTAGAAGGTTTCATTGAGGTCATGCAATGGGCGTGGATGGCACCTTGTTACATCCATGACCCTATTTCCAAGCTTGATCATAAGCTAATAACAACGGCCTGGGCTTTCAAGAGTTGGAGTGACAAGAAAGTGGGTAATGTCAAATTGCAAATGGAGATAGCTAGGGAGCTAATTGGCAAGTTAGATCACATGGAGGAAGTGTGCCACCTCTCGCCACAAGAGAGATGTCTTCACAAAGGACTAAACAAGAAATAGTTGGTGCTATCCTCACTTGAACACATCATGGCTTGGCATTGGTCATGACTTCCCTGGTTGAAAGAAGGCGATGCCAACACACACTTCTTCTATCAGCATGCTACATTTCGGTGGAGACACAATTTCATTCAACAACTTGAACACGATGGCTAGGTCGCTACTTTCCCTGATGAGAAAGCGCTGTTGGCTCACAACTTCTTCATAGGTGTGCTTGGCTCATCTAGCCAAGGGAACCTTTCCCTTGATCTCAGCTTCCTCGAGCCAAGGGGACAACCACTAACAAGTCTGGAGGAGCCTTTCATGGAAGTGGAGGTGTGGGAGGCCATCAAGGACACTCCCCACAACAAAGCACAGGACCGGAAGGATTTTGGGGCCAATTCTACCACAACTGTTGGGCAATCACCCGTGATGATATCATGGCGGCCCTACAATAGCTCTATAGGATGGATGGATCAAGTTTAAGTAAGGTGAACAAAATGTTTATTACCCTGCTGCCCAAGAAGCCAAA
The DNA here is from genome assembly GCA_030770085.1 of Oryza coarctata. Lineage (NCBI taxonomy): Eukaryota > Viridiplantae > Streptophyta > Magnoliopsida > Poales > Poaceae > Oryza > Oryza coarctata. The sequence continues at coordinate 18,565,570 of CM061471.1, forward strand.
CGCTAGGAATCTACATGATTTCTTTACGATTAAATTGCTGAATAGCTTCACCAAGTTGTTCACAAAGATCCTCTCCTGCCACCTAGCCCTAAAGCTGGATTCCATGGTCGCCTCAAATTAGAATGCCTTCATTAAAAAAAATGCATTCAAGATAACTTTATGCTAGTGCATCAAACAACCAAGAGGTCACATGTAGAAAGTGGTCAACTCTGCTCCTCAAGTTAGATATCGCACAAGCTCAAGTTAGAGCTCAAGTGATTCAATCTTCTAGCAGTTCATCCTGGAAGTTCTAGAGCACAAGGGCTTTGGGCAGTGATAGAGATCATGGATTGTCATGTTGTTCCAAACAACAAGCACTCAAGTGCTACTCAATGGCGCACCAGGTAATACAGCGCTGCACCATTAAGGTGTCCGCCAAGGCGATCCAATCTCTCCCATGATTTTCATCCTTGCAATGGATTCACTGAGCTCTCTTTTCCTCAAAGCAGAGAACGAAGGTTTGTTGCAACCGCTAGGAGTACCTCATCGCGTATCTTTATACGCTGATGATGTGGTCGCGTTTGTTCAGCTAGCGGCTGAGGAGATTTAGGCAACCACATAAATTATGTGCATCTTTAGCAAGGCATCTGGTCTCTAGACTAATTTCTCCAAGTGCTCAGCTATGCCAATTCAATGTGTAGAAGAGGACCTCACCCTAGTCCAAGCCGAGCTACCTTGCCCGATTGCATCCTTCCCGTGCAAATACCTAGGGCTACCCCTTTCTATTTTCATGTTGAAGAAGGAAAACCTACAACCTCTTGTTGATAAAGTGGCTCGCCAGCTACCACTATGACAATCAGACCAAATGACAGCGATCGGCCGGCTCACCATGTTCAATGAAGTGTTGAGCTCGATACTATGTACCTACTGATCACTATTGATGCACCCAAATGGATTATCAAGGGGATAGACAAAGTCTGACGTGGCTTCCTCTAGGCAAGCAAGGCAAATGCACAAGGAGGCAGCTATCAAGTCGCTTAGGCCAAAGCTTGCATCTTGAAGGAGTACAATGGCTTGGGTGTGCCTAACCTCGAGCTCATGGGCATCACCCTCAAGTCCTGCTAGGTTTGGCTTCAATGAACCTCACTGGATAAACCTTGGCGAGGGTTGAACATCCCTTGCTCTCAGAAAGAACGTAGCTTTGTGACAGCCTCCACATTGTGTCACATTGGCAGCGGGGAATCGGTTCTGATCTAGGATGGTATCATGTCTTTCCCGTTTCCCGTCCCCTTTCTGCTTTTCGTTTTTCTCGGAGTGTCATGTAATTATGTTTTACTTCTCTTAATACAAAGATGCGCTCCTTACGTATTCCCCAAAAAAATGTGATTTCTGACGAATTAAATGCAGTACCTCGTAAGGTGAAGGAGATCTCTCGTGATGCGCTCGGCGTACTGGGCGAATTCCTTCTCCGATTTGGAGACGAAGTTCTCGATGGGTTCGACGTTGTCAGATTGCTTCTGAGCTTTCTCAGCAACGGCACTCGAGGTAGAGGTTTCGCTCCGTGTGGCATCTGCTGCAGCAGCCTTCGCCTTCGCCTTGGGCTGGCTCTTCCCTTGAGTTGCAGGAGCATTCGTGTTCGCCGTCGTGGCGGCCGTCGCCTTCCCAGGTTTAACGTTGTCGTCCTCGTCGTCCCACGAGTCCTTCACGCCGTCGAAGTCGCCGCCGGCATCTTCGTCCTCCCAAATCTTTCTCTCCAGAGACTTAGACCCTGTAGCAGGTGACTGGTCTTCCTCTTCGGAAACATCGTCATCATCTGCAGTGAGAAAACGTACGAGCAATGTCAGCACAACAATGCACAGATGAACATCAAAATTACAGTCAACAAATTAACAGCAATGCGATATCGAGAAAAAAAAAGGTTTTTGCGGTTGACGACGACTTACCCCAACTCGACATCTTTAATTATCTGTGCAAGAACACCATGAAATCACCAAGAGAGCTTCGACCGTCAAGTAAAATCGAGGGCTGCAAAATCGAACCGTTGCACGAGAAATTCTGAAGACTTACTTGCGACCGAGACGTGCCCGCCAGTTGCGATGGTTTTCCGTGGATGGACGGGACAATCCAGATATATAGAGGAGGCGGAGGGCCGTGTTCTTGTCAGAGTCGGACGAGGAAGCGCATCCTAGACTCCTAGTCCGATTCATGATCGGCCGCGTTTCTGCAGTTGGGCAAGTGGCCAATTGATAGAAGAGGCATTGACGAACTAGGAGAGTCGGTTTAATATGCCAACGATTTCTTAAGAGAGTTTTTGAGCATACGACAACACCTAATATGCGATCCGAACTAATGAATCCATGGCACGACAGTCAGAAAAAAAAATGTTGTGATGGGGTTTGTCTGATACGGCAGGATGAACATCGACTGCCGGCACTGCACGTCCAAATCCAATGCTGAACTGTTGGAGTATAGATGTGCCATGAGTTTATACGTGAATGCCCAAAAGTCCAAAGTGAATGCAAATGTTTTGAAGAATTTCCCTGGGCTGTCTTTTATAGTGAACGCAGAAAATGTGATGATGTTTCAGTGATCAGTTTCAGGTTGCACACCCTTCGCCTGAATTTTGAGCTGAATTCAGTGTGCGCATCCAGCATGCAAATACATCTGTGATATCCTAGTCAAAGCTGATCAAATGCTCACAACGGATTATGAAAATCTCCAAGGTGTCTGTTTGTTCCAGAGCTCAGCATGAACTCCTGCCATGCCATGGTCCACTAATTTTCAGTGGATACATCTACTTTCAACAATCAACAGTCAGGCACCCTAAAGTTTGCTTCTCTGCCAAAGAAACGAAAACGAAAATCAAACGTACTTACCCAGCAAATTAGCAAAAAAAGATCATGAGAGAGAGCTCCGAGGGAAACAACGGAATACAATCTCTTTAAACGTTTGGTATTGATAATTATGTTTCCTGAGGTAAGGCATATCAAACAAGCACAAAATGCTGGAAGTTATTCAAACAATTTCCAGCATCTCTGTAAAACATTGGTCTCTTACATTTCGAGTTGTCAAAGAGGTGCAAGAAGGGAGTAGGATATAGCAAGTTTAGAATGGTACATGAAGAAGATGCAACAAAATGAAACTTAGCCTCATACGGTCACAGTGACAGCTTCATCCAGTGCAACAACTCCAGGAAGTTCCTTTCCTTCCAACAGCTCCAAGCTAGCACCACCTCCCGTTGAAATGTGGCTCATAACATCCGCAACTCCCACCTTCTCAACAGCGGCAACAGAATCACCTCCTCCAATAATGGTTGTAACACCATTGCCGCTAAGGTCTGCCAATTTCTTTGCAATAGCCTACAAAAGAGAGCTCACAGTTTAGTTTCTCTTGGCAATTCGGTCCGTAGTGAAACTGAATGTGACTATTGGCACAGGTTATTACCTCGGTTCCTACTGCAAACTTGTCAAATTCGAAGACACCCATAGGTCCATTCCAAATGACTGTCTTTGTTGTTTCCAGGGTAGAACTGAATGACGCAACTGAATCTGGACCAATATCCAGACCCATCCAACCATCAGGAATAGCAGATGCTGGAACAACCTGTACAACAATTCATAGTCAAGGTCAGGTCAAGTATATCACTTCACCGAACATTGATCTGCTTTATATTGACTAGAAAATATCTACTGATAATCATCATCAATGACTAGAAAAGAATGAAACATAGCAGACCTGGCTGTTAGCATCAGGAGCAAACTTATCAGCAATGACAACATCAGATGGTAACAGAAGGGAGACACCCTTTTCTTTGGCCTTTGCAAGGAGAGATGTTGCAAGCTCAAGTTTGTCTTCCTCAACCAAGGAAGAACCAACAGAGAGTCCTTGTGCCTTGTAAAATGTGAAGATCATACCACCACCTAGAAGAAGGATATCACATTTCTCCAACAGGGATTCGATAACCCCAATCTTGGATGACACCTTTGAACCACCCACAATGGCAGCAAATGGGCGCTGAGGGTTTGAAACAGCTCCAACAAGGTAGTCAAGCTCCTGTGATTTAAATTAATGATATACAGTGAGGTCAGAACTTTATATTGTGTTTGAAAGAAAAGAAAGGGGATTCTAAAATTTATGGTCTAGGTATAGCTTTCAAAAGGTTCAAGCATCAGACTTGAAAATGTAAAGTGAAACGGTAGTGACCTTCTGCAAAAGGAATCCTGCAACAGAAGGCTTCAAAAACTTGGTAACTCCCTCAGTTGATGCATGTGCTCTGTGGGCTGTTCCGAATGCATCGTTGACATAGAGATCTGCTAAGGAGGCAAGCTTCTTGGCAAACTCTGGGTCATTCTTCTCCTCTTCCTTGTAAAATCTTACATTTTCAAGGAGCAATACACTACCATTTGGCAATCCAGATACCAATTTCTCAACTTCTGGTCCAATAACATCTTCTGCCTTAGTCACCTGTTTGTGATACAAATATGGTTTAATAAGTGTGATCAAATTAGTGCATTAAGATTTAGTTAAGAATATCAATGACGTAGAAACCTCTATGCCAAGAAGCTCAGACAATCGTGGTACAAGGGGAGCCAAGCTAAACTTGGGAGTAACACCCTTAGGGCGACCCTGCACGTTTATAGGAGAAAACCAATAAGATCACAATGGATTACATCATAGGCAACGAGTAAAAGGATTGGTCACATATTACTTTGCTAGATTATTTGCAATAACATTTGATGACCAATTTTAGCCTTCCAAACGGGACACCAAGAAAATTCGTGCCTAATAAGTCAAATGCAACTATCATCCTACGGAATCAGATGAGATCACAGTGACTCGCATTCTGCAAGTTATGAGATTCTACATTGTATATCTGTGACAAGTAGCGTTACTTTGAGGAAAAAAGATGAGGGACGGAGGCTTACCAGATGGCTGGAGAGGATGACCTTGGCACCGTTCTTGATAAGGTACTGGATGGTGGGGATGGCGGCGCGGACACGGGTGTCGTCGGTGATGTTCTGGTTCTCGTCGAGCGGCACGTTGAGGTCGGCGCGCACGAACACGCGCTTCCCCTCGAGGTCGGCGGCGGTGAGGTCCCCGACGCTCTTCTTCGCCATGGTGGCGACGGCGCGATTCCCGCGCGCGGACGACGCCGCTCGGCACCGTGACGCGACGTGGGTCGCCAGCCGCGGGTCCGCGGCGGCCGCGAACGCCAGCGACCGCGCCGGCTGGCACCCGGCCGAGAGCCCCCCGCGCCGGAGCGGGGCGGCGGCGGCGGGGGCCACCGTGGTGGCGCGCCTGGCGGCGAGAGAGAGCGAGGACGTGGTCGGCGCGGCCGCGGACGCCATTGGGGGTAACGGAAGCTGGCGAACGCAGTGCTGGAGACTGGAGCGGAGAGGTGGGAGGCGGGAGGGGTTGGGGGGTCGTAAAGAAAGAGGGTTTTGTGGACGAGAGGAGGGGGAGGGGAGATTTGCTTATCGCTGGCGAGAGGTCGGGATGGCAGGTTGTCGATGATTCCGGTGGTTGTGTGGGGGAGGAGGCGGCGGTGATCGCTGCGACGGCGACGTGTGGGGCTTTCTGCCTTCCGTGATCACCGTTGTTTTGTGTGATCCGTGGGATCGAATGGAGTTTGGAGAAAACTTGTCCATTTTCGTGTGATTCGCCGAACACAAAAATTTCTAGAGGTCAGTTCAGCGGTACGAATTTGTCAATTTGCCATTGGCATATTCTTTGTCACAATTGCACATCTCATGGAACTTATAACATTGTTTATTGCTTGATTTACCAGACAACCACATGACTGTTAAATTGTTTATCTTGCATTGTCAGCCTCTGTCAATTTTTTTACAATTATGTAAGAAATGTGCAATGGCACTCTCTTTCTTTCTTTTTATCTGAGAGTGCAGGAGGCAATAGTATCTATTCTGTGATGTATGTGTGAAACCGAAGAAAAAAAAAGGCACCGAGAGATACCAAACAACACGGGGAAGAAAAATTCTCACATAAGATGACACAAGATGAGGTTTTTAGCATATGAAGCCACGTTGGCGTGGTTGTCGCTGCAGTTAAGTCCAGGCTACCCCTGCTTGGCAAGCAGCTCCCGCGCTCTCCGCACGAGCTCCATGCTGGTCACCTTCCCGCGGCGCTCCTCGGCGAAGACGGTCTGGATGGCGTTGCTGAGCGCACCGTACGACGCGTCCTCCGGCGTGGTCGCGTCCGCCGAGGTCTGGTCGGGCTGACATCCGCTGATCAGCACGCCGTTGCGCGGCGGTGCCCTCGCCTTCGGCGCCTCTTGCTTCGTGGCCGCCGCAGCCCCGACCGCGTCCACATCGCCCTCACCGTCCACGCGCTCCGGCTTATCCTTATCTGGGTGCTCCTCGCTCGCCATGGCGGCGGCGCCGTGGTTTTGACCTAGCATGGCCTTCACGAGCCTCCTGATCTTGGGGCTCGCGTCGTCGCCGAAGTGGTGGAACAGCGTCGTCCGGATCGAGCCCACGCCGACGTCGCCCTTCCCAGTCCGGTCCCTGAGCATCTCGACGAACGTCGAGAGCGGCAGCGACCGGTTCTTGATGCTGGCGCACGCGGCGGCGGCGGCCGGCAGCTCTGCCTGCGCGCGTAGTGGTTAATCCTCTCCCACGGCACGGCTGCGGCTACCGATGATCTGCCGGCCACCGCCGCGACAGAGATGGCGCAGGGCGATCTGCAGGGGGGAGGCACATGAGCACGTGCCGGGAGCGGGAGCTGGGTGCGATTCTCTGTCCCGTTGCTTGATCTTGCTCTGCTTCGTGATGTTCCCTATCTGCTCCTTCGTCTTGTCGATGAGGCCGCTGCTGTGGCACGAGTCGGAGACCATGGTGAACAGGCAGCCTTCAGGAACCTTTTGCACGAGCTCCGTGAAATCTTGGTCTGAATCATCCGGTTGTTGTGTCAAATGAGTGAAAGCCATATATACGAGCGCGTAATGTACTGGCGTGTTAGCAAGAGGATGTTTCCGATATCATCACCTTTGATCAGGTTCATGTCGCAGGGAACGATGCACTCGTCGTAGCCGGTGTCGTCGTCGTTGTCCCCGCCGCCGGTCTCGACCGGTAGCTGCAAGCCGTGACTGCTGTAGTGGAAGAAAAGGGTCTCCCCGTGCCGCGCGTCGCCGATGAGCCGCTCGAGCTCGAGCCAGATGTTGGCCCCCGTGGGCTGCAGCGTGGACCGGTCGGCGTCGGCGAGCACGCGGATGTTGGCCTCGTCGAAGCCGAAGCGGTCGACGAGGCAGAGCCGCATGCGGGCTACGTCGTTGAGGCAGCCCTTCAGCTCCCCCTCCGTGCCGGAGTAGTTGATGCCCACCAGCAGCGCTCTCTTCCGCCCCATCGTGTCGTCGCCGGCGATGCGATCGATCGGTCGCCTTCGCGGCTGCGAGCTCCGGCGAGGTGCGTGCACTCTGCCGGGACACCGGTTGGGTAGGTGGGGCGGCGAGCTGCCGTTCCGATAGGTTGGCAATGTCAGAGTGGCAGCTTCGTGATGGGTTGGTGGAGTGATGGGTGCGGTAGCGCGAGGTGATCATCGCTGCCAGTGCGCACGCTTTCTTGTATTGGCCTGTGATGCCACTCGACATCGGCAGAGTTGTTTTTTGCAATTTTTGTGGACTGATGGAGACCACACGGGATTTGACAGTTAATGGTGGCCTTGATGGCAAATCGATCGCATTTCCCGGTGGCTGGCATTTGGGGATTATTTTACTATTATTCTGTAATTTCATTGGTACTACTCCCATGATACGTTCGTTTTTGAGAATTGAAAAAAAATCCTCAGACACGTAAATGGAGAAACATACTAAGTATATAATTAATTAATTAATTACTATTTTAAAAAATTAATATAATTTTTAAATTAACTTTCACATTTAAAAAACATATTACTTAACAATTAAAAAACGAAATATATGCATGAAAAACGAGAAAGCAGAGGTTAAAAAGAATAACAGATGTAGCCTTAACCGGTTTATCTTAATATTGATAATGGACCACTCTCCATATTGTCTTTGAGGAGGTTTTTGAACTTTTTGGTAGGTGTTGAGTCGTATATTAACATCGGATCTGACAGTGGGTGGGTGAGCTGGTGGTGTTTCCTTCGAAGTCACTGTGTGAGTCCTCTCACTTATTGGCGATAAAGTCACATAATTTTTAAAGGTAGAAGAATCTGATTTAATGGCCCAATGTCATGTGAGATAGTTGTCATCCACAATCTCTTATGTGAACTTAGGGCATTCACAGTGTGCTTATGTGCCATTCATCCCTAGGGTGTCGGTTAAAAGATTTTCCTTCATATTAGCAGTTATCGCACCTCTTTAAAGACTGATGCATGTATGCCCTGATTGCAATCAAGGTAGACATGGTTCCCCAAGCAAAACCAACTCTAACGCAAAACTTGGCAAGGTGGAGATTGATGGGATTGCAGAAGAGAGAATGAGCACGACAGGAGAGAAAAGGAGACTACCAACGAGGATGACCTTGGTCCATGCCACGCAGAGCTTGATCCTATCGTGAGAGCGAAAATGAGATGAGCTTGTTGGGTAAGAAAAAGAAGAGACGACAGCATAAGGGGGAAGGGGTGAGGTAGCATCAACACTAACGAAAGGGAGGAAGGGAGAGATGTGTTGATGTCGGCAAAAAATGATAGTGTATCAAAGTGTAAGAGAGCAATCATGGAGAGGGGATTATGTGGGGAGAGATTTCATATCGTTTTCCTGTGCAAAACTTTATAATACTGTATAAATTGAAAAATAAAAGGGACTTAAATGTATAATGTTTATTTCCCACCACATAAGTCTATATTATGGAGAGGATAACTTCAAATTGTTTCATCCTACGTGTTGAATGACCTTGGAGCATGAACAATACATGCTACTACCTCGGGTGCGAGAGTGTGCTAACATCCTAGAGCCATTTGATGATACTCTCTCTACGATGCATGCTAACCTTGGTGCGACCCACAGCAATCTTTTACTTTAGCTCCTACTTATTTGCGCTTCAGTCCTTCAATTGATCTAAAACTATTCATCTAGCACCTTCCATAGAAAAAAGAAATTGTATAAACACCCAAAAGTATCTTTCTTCTTTTTTATCCGATTCCCCACCGTCGTACCCCATCTATTCGACGAGTCACTCGCCGGACAAGCTCCCTCTCTGGCGGTCTCTCCCTGAGACGACGACTCTAGCCGGACGAGCTCTCTCTCCCTCACCACAGCCGCCTCTCCTGAGGCCGCTTGCGAGCTCGCCTCTGCCGACCTCTCCTCCCCTCTCTCCTTCGTCCCAACCCGGCCACCGGCGCCTCTCCCTTATCCGGTCGACGCCGGCGTTCCCCTTCTCTAGAGTAGATCGAGCGAGCGGCGGCGACCGACAGAGGAGAAGAGGCGGATTGGGTGCTCGTCGGTGACGACGAGCTCCGTGCGGCGTGGCGGTAGGCATCTTTTCTCCGCGTTCGTTCTTTCTTCCACCCAGTCCTCCACCGCCTTTTCTGGTCGCCGCTGCTCGGAGCTCCCTACTGGGTGGTGGTGGTTGTTAGGGGGAGGGGGGGACCTCACCGCGTCACGGGCCTTTGCCTGACGAGGCGCCCGTGCCCTGCAGAGGATACGCGCAGCTCTGCAGGGACACGGCCTTCGCCACCGTGGCGCTGCAGCTCCGACGTGGTGAGCCGAGACCGCTTGCCACCTCCCAGGACTTAGCAAATAATCTCTCATTTTAAAAAGGAAATCTTTTTCAGATTCGCAGTAATAAGTTCATTTTTTTTATGGAGTGTGTATATTGTTAATTTAAATTTATGCATCGTTCAAATTTTGGTAATGCATGATCATTTAGTTATCATCAAATTTTGACGAAGTTGCCTTTTTTTAAAGCGTCATCGGAGACGAATTGTCTAAATAGGCATTGCTTCGAATGTGCTTACGGAGAGCGGGTTTCGTCTACATAAGCATGGCGAAGCTTCATGGAAGCCAACCTTTGTCATTGTCCCCTAGCTTTCTGAAAATAGCATGTAAGTCCCTAAGTCTTTATACTATAATATTGCACAAAGTAGTCTTAACAACCCGCACTTCAAATCAAACTATCGCATTGCACCCCCCCCCCCCCTCCAATTTATAGATCAAGCTCCGCACTGTGCATAAGTGTGGAAACCCTGGCAGATAATTAGAGGTGTTACATGGGAAATTACATAGAAAAGAAAACACAGGGAATCACAATATCCCAAAGAGAGCACACATGTTTAAACGAATTTACATGCTAAAAGTATTAAGAGTAGAGGTATATGATGTTTTTCCACTGGCAAAAACACGCTACTAATCACCAGTTTAAACGAATGCTAGCACCCTAGCTTGATGTTGCACTAAAGACACACCAAATCTCGCCGACACACTGAAACATCCAACTTTGTTGCAACCATGAAGCACCAAGAAATGAAAAGTTGCTGAGGGCCTTCTACCACAGCATGTCGGCTCAATTTCTGGCGTTCAATTGTTGTGATTATGGAAGGTCACCTGCGTCAAGCCATGCTCGGTCTAATGGCTTCAGGCTTTGTCATGTTCCTGCTAGTAAGGATAAAAACGGTAGATATTCTTTATTTGGAAACAATTCTCAATCGGTTTGAAATTTTCGTATTTACCAATTTAACTACCCATCCGTCCTATAGGAATTATATATATATTTAAAAGATTAATGGAGTATCAAAAAAGACAAGTAATAATAAGAAAATTTGTATAGACCAACCAGTAAAGAATTTTTCCACAATAAGTTTTATTAACATTCAGTATTAAAGAGTTTTTCCGTTTAGCTAAAATATCTTTAAAAAATAGAAAATCAAAAAATAGAGTTATTTAACATAGATAAGTAGTTAAAATATACTACAAATTTTAAAAAATAGAAAAAAGAGTGAAAGTAATTTAAAAAATAGAAAAATTACATGATAAATAAATTTAAGAAAAAAAAGGATAATTAATTTTAAAAACTTTGAGAATAAAAAACTTCTAGTTCTAATGTTCTATTCTTTTTCCTCTATTTTTTTATTATTTTCCTTTGTTTGTTTTTTAACCTTTTTTCCTATGATTCTTGTATTTTTCTATTATACAAATGAGTTTGTAGGGGTATTTGGATTTTCCCATTTTCGCAATTTAGAACAGTACCGAATTTCTCTGTAGGCCTGGACCGGACAGGCACGCACATCTCAACCAAAAGGAGGTGGCCGTATCAGAAATCAGCCCAACTTTAGGCATATATAAGTTCGCACAAAAACAAGCGCACCGCTCGCAATCCAGCCCAACTCCATAGGCTTCTAATTCACATCACAATCCAGCCCAACTCCAGAGTCTTCCGGTTGGAGTATTTTGGTCTGACACATTTGGTCGAAGCGGGAGGAAGAAAATCCTCTCGCCGTTTCAGTTTTCCCTCCCAAATTTTCGCACAAAATCCCCAAATCCACACTCCCACCCAGGCCGCTTCGGCTTTTCCCCCAAATGCACCCCCCCTCCCCACCACTGCCTCCGCCTCCACCGCCGACGGCCCGAGATCTGAGCGCCTCCACCGCCGCGGCCTTTGTCGGGCCCTGAACACCGCGCCTCCCGGTCTCCGTTGCCCCGAGTTGCGAGCTGCTTGGTCGCCTTTGTCCTCGAGCGGCCCCCTTCAACCGGTGCCGCCCTCGCTGGGCGAGTGATCTACCGGCGGGCGGCGGCGGCGGCTCTCGCGCTCCGCTGCAGCTGCATTCATACATGGAGAGTGCATCGCCGATGTCGCCCGCGCCCTCGCCGGGGAGGGCGGGGAGGCCGCGGCTGTTCATAAAGGAGATGGTCTCCGCAACTTCAAGTCGTACGCAGTGGAGCAGCGCATCGGCTCTATCCACAAGGTCTCGCTCTCTCTCATTCACAAGCACACGAGCACGCAAGCTAGCTATATCTTACTTCGTCGTGCTCACGGTCATAGATGACGCGTTCCCCCACTACCAATTCCCGGTTTTCGCTTGTTTTTGGCGCTGTTCGGGATCCTCCAGTTGCAATGTTGTGTGGTGGACTTGCTTTACCTATACGATCGTTAAACCCTAGACGCGACAGTTGGATAGCAATTTAACTTGAATTCTGATAGCTTAGAGGTTGCCATGTATACTTTTGTTTGAGTTTTCCATTTCCCAGTACCTACAGAATCCTAAATAAGTTAAAAACCGTGTTATAGCATTTTTTAGGAAACTTTGCTATCTTCAGTGCGGCCGTTCTGCCTGGCCTCCGGTTTATGAAGTGAAATACTGATGTGCGCATTGTTACTAGGTTCTGAATCTATGTGACCTTTGGTTTATAGGTTCGGAATTCGTCGGTCTAGTTTTGGTCTCACGAATGTTAGACTAGAGTGGAGGTTTTTGAGCTATGCACTGGTTTTACGTGTGTAACATCAGTTCTGAAACTTTAGAGTGGCATTGTCATACTCTAGCAGTAGTATGTTTTGGGTTCACTTTGTTTTATTTGTAGATTTGTTATTATGAAGAACAATTCACATGGTCTAATCATGATAGATGTACTACACATAGCATTTGTTCTACCCAGAAGTGGAGATTCCTCATTCAGTTTTAGAGCTTCTATCTGAATTTGCTCTTCATCAGTTGAAATTTCAGACATAACTCTTTATCCTCAGAATGTCGTTTCTGTGGTTCAACTATCACTTGTTCTTTGGTACCTAGGATATAAGGAAAGCAATATTTATCATCACTTTAAATTTTAATGATGTTCAAGTACATCAATTTAAGTGGCTTAGTGACTATGACTTGTGAGTAGTAACACATCTTACATTCTAGGGATGCCGTCTAACTTTACTAATTATGTTTTTATCGTGACCTGTGCAGAATTCACAATTTTTGTGCATGTAACCATCGTGTTTGTGTTTTGTTGATCGTTGTCCTTTAAGTGCCACACCAATATCACTATAAACTGCTTTGTGATACTATCAATGAGTGCACTATGCTTCAAGCTCTTACGAACACAGATCTACTACTCTGTCGCTAGGATTCGTGCATCTTATAAAAGAGTAACTGCTTTTTGTTGCTTTCAGAGTTTCTCAGCTGTTGTTGAGCCAAATGGCAGTGGGAAAAGCAATGTCATTGATGCAATGCTGTTTGTGTTTGGGAAGCGTGCAAAACAGGTGGGCAATATTGCTTCCTAACTGTAAATGTTTATTAATGTTCAATACATAGTCACAGGAAATGGGGTCGATGGGAACGTTTCTTGACCATGGAACGTCTTCCCCGTTCCAAGAACGCGGGGACATTTTCATCTCCAACTTGTATAAATCACTCGTAAGTAGCGTATCATGTTCTCCGACCCCGTTTCTCGATCGATCCAATAACTTTGTGACTATGGTTCAATATTTTTCTAGTCAACTCAGTGGCAGATTTAAGCTACTTATTGATTTATTCTATCTCAAAAACTTGTTTTTTTAGCTATCCAGTGAGTGCTAGATGCCAAAGTTGGCATGTTAGTATAAGATATTCCCAATGTTTTTAAAGGTCGGGCAACAAACTGCTACTCTATGTTTGTTAGTGTGTTACCGACTTTGTATGCAAGGCAAAAGGTAAGCTTCAATGTCTTTGCCCAAAGGTTTTTGAGAATCTAGCGTAATGGTACTTTCATGATAGTAAACTAGTGGTGGAAGTGAAATGTATTTAATACTTGAATACAGTGGGGTCCTATTTTTCCTGTTTACTATTGCCCATTTCCTCCAAAGGTTATTTCTCAAAAGTTTTGGATTAAACACTATAAAATTCATGAATAACTTAAGCTTGTGAGAGATGACCTTGTTCATTTATTAGCTATTATCAGAACAACTTATTTAGGTTGTTTCAAGTCATAGATGCTGTTTCTGACTAGTTTTCCATCATTGTAGATGCGCCTGAGCAAGGTCTCGGAACTCATACACAATTATTCTAATCACCAGAATCTAGACAGTGCTGGGGTCTCTGTCCATTTTCAAGAAATCATTGATCTGGTATTTCTTGAGCCGAGTATTTAGCATTTCATATTGCTAAGCTAGTGCCAGATAATTTATTTCCCTCCCTCTCTGTCCATCATAGTATGATGGGAACTACAGGGCATGTGATGGCAGTGATTTTATCATCACAAGAGTTGCTTTCCGTGACAACACTTCTAAATACTACATAAACGACCATGGAAGCAATTTTACTGAAGTAACTATACTGTTGAAGGGCAAATGAGTTGATCTTGATAATAATCGCTTTTTGATCCTTCAGGTTTGTGTATTTTTTCCATTTACACATGAATAATGCTTGTGCTTTGTAAGTCTAATTTTGGACATATGTTACATATTGTTTGGTATGTTTACATGACTATGAGGGATATAGCAAGCATTCATATGGTGTTACATTTTATGGTTTTGCACTGCATAACTTCCAAGTTGGGCACTTTCAGGGTGAGGTTGAACAAATCTCCCTGATGAAACCAAAAGCTCAAGGTCCACATGATGAGGGGTTTACAACAAACATGCTAAAAGGTAAGAGGTATTGTGTTGTTGGAACATTACTTGTGACTCAAAAGCTGTTAATTCCTAGATTTTCAGGATAGAGTTTTTTTCTCCACAAGATGGTTAGCAGCAGATTTTCTACTCCCTTTCTGACATTACCATATTACAATGCTCGTATGCTACATTTATTCTCTGGATGTGTTTAGGACCTTGAAAATAATATGAAGTCCTGCAAGGATCAATTTAAAGAGTTTGAGAGAAAAGATGTAAAATACAGGGAGGATTTGAAGCATCTTAAACAGAAGATTAAGAAGCTGGAGGACAAAACTGAAAAGGTATATTAAAATGGTCCCAAATGTAGTTCAAACAAAGAAACAAAGTTCACCTTCACTTTTTATCCAGGATACATCGAAAATTGATGAATCAACAAAAGAGGTTGAAGAATCATCCAGTCTAATTCCACAGCTTGAGGAAGAGATACCCAAATTGCAAGAAAAATATAATGAAGAGTAAAGAAAACTCTCGAGGTGATTTTCAGAGCAAGACATGTGCCTATAAATTTCTTCTATCGTAGATCTGTTCCTTTTGATGACCAAACCTCTCCTTTTTTGGTAATTACAGAAGAGACAGAGAGACTTCGTTCTAAACTTACTCAAGTAAGGTCTCAACTTGAACTTTGGGAAAATCAAATAATTGAGCATAAAGGAAGGTTAGATGTTGCATCTGCTGAGAGAAAATTAATGAAAGAGAAGGTTCGTCCTGCTTGTGTATTTCTTTTTCTAATTAAAAAGTAGTGGTAGGCCATTGTCCATTTTCTCTGGTACCATTCACCTACACGAACCACTTGACTGCCCATGCGGTCACTAGAAACCTTTTATTCCTAGTACGCTACAATTTTGCCATCGCCAACCTGGACCTGCCATATGGAGTATGAGTCTGGCATGATATTTCTTGATTGCTGGAGTATAGTGGAAAACAAGAGTGCTCATCTTTCTTCCTCTTTTTGAAAACAATTAATTGTATCTATATTTTTCAAGTTGTGTGGACTCTCACTTCAATGTTATTAACTGTTTTCAGCATGATGGAGCCCGGGCAGAATTAACTGCTGCTCAAAACCAGATGGAAAGCATTAAGGAACATATCAAAGTGAAGGATACATATATTATGGAGCTTCAAGAAAAATGGAGAAACACCATAGCGAAGCAAGTGAGGCTCATAAAGTTGAACAGGTAAAGCATTTGCAGACTTCTCTGGGCTGTTTCTTTCCCTCGAGCAGTATCGCTGTATTCCCATTTGCTGTTGATGATCCTGAGTTTCCAATATCTCTGACTCGGAATGCATAACAGGAATGCCTAAAACAGGAAGTCACTAACTCCTGTTGGACAAGCAGCTAGGCAGAATGTTGCTGAGATTAAAACCACAAGGGATTCTGAAAAGAATCAAGGCGCTGTCTTGAAAGCAATTTTGCAAGCTAAGGAATCAAAGGACATAGAAGGCATTTATGGCAGGCTAGGTAATCTTGGCGCAATTGATGGTAAGATGTAATTGTTGTAGTCTCAATGTGTCCTAGAATGCGTGCAATCAAACAACCATGCTTTCCTTTTTCCTCTGGTCCTGAAGATTTTTCCAGTTTCTGTACATTTGCACGATTTTAACATGACATGAATATATACTTCCGAAAATTCATCATATTAACAGATAATAGTCATTAGTCAGTGTGTTATATTGTTGACTTTGGAAAGAACTGAAGTTAAAACTTGCTCTTTGCAAATATTCTTGTATTTTACCGATTCTCTGAGTAAATATACTAGTGAACTAGGAGAAGTTCATAATTATTTTATTTATTTATATACTCTAGGTCTGGATTGTGCTGTGTATTACTTAATTGTGTTAGCTATTGTGCTCTGCAGCAAAGTATGATGTTGCCATATCTACAGCATGCCCTGGGCTTGACTATATTGCTGTTGAAACAACCAATTCAGCTCAAGTTGTGTTGAGTTATTACGCAGAAGAAATCTTGGGATTGCAACTTTTATGATACTGGTAAAATTCTGGTTTCTTTTCATAGTGTTTTCCTGTTTATCTGTATACAAGCTATCTTTTCGTTGGTTTCATTGCTTTTGGCATGATTGGTACTCTTACCATTATAGGAAAAACAAACACATCATCTTCGTAAGCTACAGGAGAAAGTTAAAACACCTGAAGGGGTTCCACGCCTCTTTGATCTAGTAAAGGTTAAAGACGAGAAGGTCAAGTTAGCTTTCTTTGCTGCCTTGGGGAACACTATTGTTGCAAGTGATCTTGATCAGGTATATACCTGAATTGTATTGTTCGTTTTAGTTCTATTTTTTGCTTCCATTGCTGCTTGTAGCTGTCATGTGCCTTGTATATTTGTTTCTCAAAGTATACTGCGCCACTAGCATTTTTCACGGAAACTGTCATTAGCTCCTAGAAGGATAGAATTACTTAATTGAGGACATGCCCTTTTCTACTTTCAAGCAAAACCTTTGCAGTGCTGCTTATATTTTTACATTTTATAACAATGACATCAATAATCTTTTTTGTCAGGCTACCCGAATTGCATATAGTGCAGCCAGTGAATTCGTTGAGTAGTTACCCTTGATGGCGCACTTTTTGAGAAGTCTGGTACCATGAGTGGTGGTGGTAGCAAACCAAGATGTGGCAAGATGGGCACATCCATCCGGGAAATTATTTCAGAAGAGGCTGTCGCAAACGCAGAAAATGATCTTAATAAGCTAGTCGATCAACTCAACAGGTTACGTGAAAAAAAAATGATGCTAAAAAACGTTACCGGGCCCTGGAAGATGCCAAATCCCGTTTTGAGATGGAATCGGCAAAAGCTAAAAAGGAGGTATGTAAACTACTAGTGTTCTTCCTGCTGTGAAGTTCCATTCATCTCTTGAAACAGGTTGAGAGTATGAATGCACAACTTAGTTACAACCAAAAGCGACTCGACTCTCTGAAAGCTGCATCACATCCAAAAGTGGATGAGGTTTGCAGAATGGAAGAGCTAGATGATATCATATCTACTGAGCAAGCTGAACTAAATAGACTTGCTAAATGTTCCCGCAAACTCAAAGATAAGGTACGTGGCTATACAAGCTTTTTAATCGCATGTCAATTTGTAAGCTAATCTGCCTTAGTGAGCATCTGCTTCGACTGACAGAATACTTCAAAGGCTCCAACATTCAGAACTCACTCTCCCAGTCTCCTGTTTGAGTCTGTGCCTACGTATATTGACTTTTCTATGCTTTGATGTTGCTGTTAACTGAACATTATTTGTCACATAGCTTTGACTTAACTTTGCTTTCTATACTAGGCATCAGAACTACAGCAGAAAATTGAAAACGCAGGAGGACAAATGCTCAAGGATCAGAAGCTAAAAGTTGCAAACATCCAATCTGTGAGTATATATGCTTCAATGCTCGTATGATTCTGTTCTTCCTTTTGGTTGTCTGATGTCTAAGATTTCATGTGTCAACCGCCAGCAACTTGACAAAACAAGCTCAGATATTAACCGCCACAAATTTAGAGTAACTACATGTGAGAAGTTGGTGAAAAGATTAACCAAGGGCATCGAGGAGTCTAAGAAAGAAAAAGAAAAGCTTCTTGCTGAAAAGGAGAAGATGATGTCTGTTTTCAAAGAGATTGAGAAGGCGGCTTTTACTGTTCAAGAAGATTATAAGAAAACACAAGAGGTAGTTTAGTTGTATTGCCTTACAAGCTGTAAAGTGATTGGATTGTTTTTTCATTTGTTCAATGGGAAATGTTAATCTGTTTATTTGTAGATGATGGACAACCATAAAGATGAGCTTGACAAAACAAAGGAAGAATACAACAAATTAAAGAAAGCAATGGATGAACTAAGATCCAGTGAGGTATCTTATATTTATATTTAGTTAATATGTGAATTAGCTGTGACATTGTTCCTTTTGACAACCTATACATTTATGTATGTACAGGTCGATGTGGAATACAAACTTCAAGATACAAAAAAGCTTGCCAAGGAATGGGAAATGAAGGTGAAGGCATTCAGGAAAAAACTTTGTGACATTCAGACAAATCTTGTCAAACACATGGATCAGGATGTGTAAATGCTATTTTCAATACTGCTATGTGTTTTCTGTATTGTTTCTCAGACTAATGTGCATATTTTCATTTTCAGAATTCAAAAGGATGCTATTGATCATGAGAAACTAAAAGAAACACTGAGTGACGAGCAACTCAATGAGGTGTGTGACATGAGAAAAGCAGTTGAGATAGTGGCACTGTTGGAAGCTCAGCTTAAAGACTTGAGTCCTAACCTGGATTCAATAACAGAGTATGAATTAATGAGCTATACATGTCGGTAGCATTTTGGCATCACCAATTTTCTTACCTGCAGTCTCAGAAACATGTTTGAACTAGCCGATAGGCTGGTTGGCATCTACAAGACGGATAATTGCACCAAGAGCATAACCATCAATCCAGGGAGCTTTGCGGAGAGCATGAAGACAGTTTAGTGCTAGTGCTACGGAAGTTTGATTTAGATGTAATCATCTGTGTGGTGCCAGCATGGAACCGAGGTTCCTTCGGTATCACGCTTTTGTAGTACAAATTAATTTAGCATTGTGCGTGTAAAGTCATGAACAGAACCAAAGGACATTTGTTAACGTAAGGTATGTGATCACATGCCCAACTGAACACAGCCTAATTCAGCAAGGTCTGCCGTTTATTTGTAATACCTTGTAGCTGTTTGATATCTATATTTTGGACTAGCGAGTTACAAATCTGGTACCCTGCATTCATGTAGAGCGAATGATATGAAAGATTTGCTAGACAAACTAGGTTGAGAACTAAAGCATAGTACTCCGAGTAAAGTGCACTTATACCTTAACTATTGCAAAACGATGGATGTAGAAAGCATGTGGAACTGGATATTTTATAGATTACCCCCGGAATTGGTTGCTTTTGACACCTGCATTTTTCACTTTATGCAAGTTGAACGCGTAACTTGTTGATAAGATTCGACCTTGGTTTCCTAGAATAAAGATATCCACATCGGTTGATAGGTGATTGAAACGATAGTTATCAAAATGGACCAAATGTTGGGCGAAGTCTGTTAATCCCATGCTCTCTAAATAATCTAGCCGTGTCCTATGGGAAACGACAATCTAGACGAAGGGCGGAGTGGATCACGCTTCTCGTGCAGTCGCGAGCCTTATTTTGTGATCGGACATTTAAACAGATGGTCGAGTCAGACAGGCCGGGACGCCGGGTTTGCCTTTCTTCTCCAGTTGAATGTGTAACTTACGGCACGTCAGATTTACAAACCCTAGTTTAGAGCGATACATAAATTAAGGCTTGCTTTGATATCAATGGATACTGGTAAATTTTAACATGGATTGCATTGAAAGTTTCGAGCGTTCAGTATATTTGATTTACTAATAAAAACGTATTATTATAAGATAAATAAATATGTATAACTGAAGCCTTATTTTACATGAATTAAAATTTTGTATAGATAGCAAAATAGACTAGCTTTTGACCAACCAAATGTTCCGAACCAACCAGCCTCCGCCCAATCCACTGGCTAGTGGCTACCACCATCACCACAGTAAACTACAAAGCACGCACTCTTCCTTACCGCAGTTGGTTGGGAGTACTCCAGTAATAATACTAACCTCGAGTAAATAATACTACAGAATAGATCAAAAGCTGGAGGCTAAAAAGTCCTTAAAAAGGAAACAAGAACATGGGCAATGTGAGAACGCCAAACTTTCCTTAAATAGTACGTATGTACACAACCGGACCAGTGCTCTCCACTCCCTCATTAATCGGTTACCCTTATCTACTAGAGATCTCTAAGCTTGATCCTTGGTCCTACTACCAGTGATGCTCTACTCTACGTACGTGTAGAGATCACGAGCCGAACAGCAGCGACGGCGGCGGCTCGTTGAGGTCGAACGGGAGCTCGCCGGCGCTCGGACCCGTCCGGAGCTCCAGCGTCGTCGATGGGAGCGACGCGGCGAAGTGCCCCGCGACCTGGCCAGACGCCACCGGCGCCATCGCCTGCATCCGGGCAGGGAAGTAGACGAAGTGCCACGGCGAAGGGTGGCTGATGTCTAGGCCGCCGAAGTGGCCAGGGCCTTGCGGCGGCCTCGGCGGGTGCATGCGGTGGTGTTGAAGCTGCGGGAGCGGGCCATGGCCGTGGCCGGGCCCTCCAACACCACCGCTGCTTCCGCTGCCGCTGCCGAAGTTGGTCCGCGCCTTGACGCCGCGCAGCGCGACGGCGGCGCGGTCGTAGGCGAGCGCGGCCTCCACGGGCGTGTCGTACGTGCCGAGCCACACCCGCGTCTTCTTCCACGGGTCCCGAATCTCCGCCGCGTACCGCCCCCACGGTCGCTTCCTCACCCCGCGGTAGTGCGCCTCCGGTCTCCCACCGTCTTCTGCCGCTCCCATCTCCAGCTCCATTCGCCTTCACGACCGCTGGTGCTTTGCTGTGCCTAGACAGATCGGCAGCTGCCTCTGCCAGTGACAAGCAAGTCTCAGCGACCCTTTATACGGGAGCCAAGCTGTAGTGGCCGCTCGCTCTCGCGTCGGCTTGGCGTTGCGCGCCTCGAGAAATGGGGAGTACTAGTAGGAGTAGGTGTCTGGCGCTCTGGGGCCTGCTGCATTTTGTGGGGTTTGAGGCTGTCGCTGACCAGCGCGGCTCGATGTTCGGCTCGTCCTCAGCCGCCGCACGATTTGACGCTCCGAATGGTCTAATCGCCGTGACGCCAGCCCTACCACCCCCCCTGCACACTGACCACAAGGGCCCGCCTCCATACCTCTCGTACCTCTCCCCTGTCCGTTACGTCGTGTTGACGCGGCGGACGTAGTACTGGTACGTTGCGCGCGCGGCGCCTACCGGCTCCGTCCTAAAATAGTTAAAACTGTTTCAAAATAAATTAATTTATACTCTTTACGTACGTTTATTTATAAATCGAGAAATTTTAATTTCTCCATATTTCTAACCTACTCTCCATCAATACTAATTTGTAATAATAAGAGATATTTTGGTTATTACCTATCTTATCTCCACCCGTGTGACAACTAGGTAGGAGTTATTACCTATCTCTAAATAAGTGTATTTATGAAAAAAATTATTATAGAAGGCAAATTAAGTTACAAAGTGTAGTTACGAATATGATAGAGATAAATTTAAAAAACAAATAATTGATGAGATATACAGTACTATATAAACGTATTTATTTTGAAAAAAAATTACAGGTAGAAATACTCTAATTTATATAAGGGGAAGTTTTTTTTTTCCAGGGAGAAAGCGAGATACAGTACGGCCAGGGGACGTGACCCGTGGGCCCGTGTGACGAGTACGTACGTACGTCCCGACGTGCCAGCGGCAGCAGACGGATGGAAGGAAGGAAAGGAGCACGGCGCTGCGAGGTAACGTGTGGGGCTGGCGTTTCGGCGTAGTAGGGGCGAAGTGCCGTGACACGATTCGGCCCCGGGTCGGGTTCACGTGGGCGAGGAGGTCCAGCGTCCAGGAGCCGTGTCGTGGCGCGGGGGGCAGGCAGCACCGCGGTTGCCGACGCGTGCGGCGCGAGTCCGCTCAACAGAAGCAGTCGCCGCCGCCCGGTGGGTGGGTGGCCTATCCGATACGGCGTCGTCTGCGCACGCCGTTCGGTGGGTAGCCGCTTGTCACGCTCCAAATTCGCGGCTTCGCAAGCGCTCTTGGGCAGTAGCAGTAGCAGTAGCTATCTCGCGCCTACCCGACGATGGATCGACTCGACCCGTCCTAATCTCGCGGGGAATTGAATATGAGAAAATATTTTGCGGAAGAGACGGGCATGGCATGGCCGCAGCTAGCTAAGCTAGGCTGCCGCGGCACGAGCAGCAGCAGCGGGAGGAAGGGAGAGGGGTGCCTTGGGAACGCGCGAGGCTTCACTGCCATGCATCCTGCTGGGTGGGACAGCGGGAGGACCTGTCGCAGCGAGCGGCGACCCCTGCCTTGGGAAGAGGCGTACCATTGATGAAAGGCCGAAGGCGCTGGCACAGTGCGTGCGTGTGTTCTGTGTAGGGTAGCTACGCCCATACTGTTTTGGATGGACCGGCTAGCCCAGTAGTAGTACGAGTACCTAGCTCCGGCTGGCCGGCCTCTTTATTATTCCATGCATTTCGTTGTGATGCTCCTTGTCAGTGCAAACCCTGCCTTTTAAAATGAAGAAATTGTCGCAGTACTAGACCGTTATAAATTGCACGGACCAGTAAAAGGTTCCATTTAATTCAAAAAAAAAATCAAAGGATTTTATTTTTATAGGATTTTTCCTATAAAATATTTTAAATTAAAGGAATGGCTAGTAATCCTATGAAATTTCTACAAAATGTCTTATTCTATATACTAATAAAAAGTTATCTCTTCTTGAATTCCTTTTTTTTAAATCGTTCAAACGGTTATTTCTTTGTTTTACTACAATCTTTTATTTTATGTTTGTATTTCAATTAAAATTATATTTTTTTTCTACTATATTTTCTTCTTGATCCTGCGCTTCCAATGGTCCTTAACAAATGGAACCTGTCGAGCCAACACTACGGCCTCACTGAACTACTAGTAATTCAAATTCACAGTACGCCTGACCTAATCAATGTTAGTGCACCGCTTTTTCTAGCCTTGTACCCGTACTGTCGCAGCACAGGATTAAAATAAACCGCCTCGCACGCACGTCACCCCTAGATACCTTCAACCTGTAGGATTTGTTTGAATAATGGGTTGGAAGAGATGGGATTGTGATAGGAAAACAGGTGAAGAGTTGAGGTGAAATAAGTTACCAAGAATGAATAACTAGGATTAAAAAAAGCATCTTCAAGATGGAAAAAGATTTTCCAAACAAGCCCGTGGTGGCTACCGCGCGCATACCATGGACGGTACGGCAGCGCCACTGACTTGTCTTTTCCGGTGACGCCCCACACACGCACGCACGTACCAGTACTCCTGCCCGCTGCCGTGCACGCCTGCGCTGCCACGCGCCGCGACCCCGGGCGCGGCCGGCCGTTCGCCATAATTTCCCTATGCCGTATACGGCTCGCTGCATCTGCCTGCCTGCCGCCCGTCCTGACACCCTGCCACAGGGGAAAAAACGAGCGCCGTGCGGCCGGCCCAAACGTCGTCGTCGTCGTCTCGATCCCCTCACGTGACCCAGCCGCGCCGTGATGTCATGTTACCGCATGCATTTGCCTCTGCGCCTGCATGCGCGAGCGCGCTGTGCGCCCTGTACCAACACAGTCCACAGAGACGGCCGCGTGGTGCGTACGCTGGCGCCGTCCGTCCTCACCCGTCTTCATCAGGGCATCCGAGAGAGAGCCGCTACGCCGTATTCCGCGCCGAGCACGTACGCGCGCGTGCAGGCCGTGCGAGATGGAGGGAGCTTTTGCTAGTCGCCGGCGACGACGGATGAAAGCGAACGCCCATGCAGCAGCAGCGGAAGCGGATGGAATTTAAAGGGAACAGTAATCGAACTTCGTGAAAGGTGAACAGGTGAAAAATCAGAGGAAGAACCGGATCGAGATGCAGGGGGTCGATAGCATCTACAGCTCTCAGCTGCATGCATCTATGACTGCACAATATATGCTCGTCTATATGGATCGTGACTTACTCCCTTCGTCGGTCTAAGTACTTTTAGTTTTTTAAAACAGATATTAAGTTTACGAAGAAAATGATTTATTGTCCAATAATAAATAAAGAATAAATGAATGTAGGATATTAGGTGAATGTAACATAAAAAATAATTAAAAGCGATTGATGATATATAAATAGTACTATAAATAATAATAATTATTATTATATTATAAAAAAGATTTAAATATAAGAATTTCTTATATCATGATACAGGAGCACTAGTAGTCACGTAGCGGAAGATCTATGAAAGCAGAGAATGCTACAGTGCTGATAGTTAACCACTGTACTGTCGATTTATTAGGCGCCGCACACGTGTGATGAGTCCACAGGATAAGGATGTGAGGGGTAAATGGGGCCACCACGGGGAGGGCCCGGTGTGCCAGTGACGGAGGGACGCCGTGGGGGCCTCAACGTGGGAGGGGGCAGCGATGCGGGTGTCGCTGTGATGGGGGCAGGACGGGCCGTCGCACACGTGGTCGGCGAGATGTTGGCGCGGAAAAAGGTGGCGCCGCGCCGACTGGCCGCCCCCGTCCTTTTTGACCACGCGGCGCATGCCTCCATCTGCATGGACGATGGATGGCCGGTGTTGCGTCCTCGTCGCTGCCCACATCGACCATAAATTGACCCATCCGTACTAGTGTGTCGTAATTAAACTGATGGTTTTTTTTGCGAGGAAAATTTCTGATATAAATTGTACCCCTACTACTGTATGGACTACGCTAATTCGTACGCTATGGCATTGACAGATTGGCCACTGATCAATCAAGTTAACACGATCAATCGCACAGGGTTGGATTGACATCTCAGCACCTCAGCTGAGTACGCCCGATCTCCGTTCCTCCTATCGTCCCCTTCGTTTGCTTGTAGGCTGTTAAAATATAAATTTTAAAATAGTTGATTTTAAGATTTTTTATTGTAGTTTTTTTAATATTACCTTTAAGTCGATAATATATATATAATTTTTAACTATATTATTATTATTTTAATTAATATGACATTTGACGTATTATCACCTTTGACCGATTAATGCGACTATATCTCACGTCACCTCAAATCAAATGTACTGCGCATAGACCACGCGTATGTTCAGATGTTCCGGGCGGTTGCCTGCGCACGGCGCCTCAAGGCCGGCACCGTCGACGGTGCATCTTTCACGGCACAATGCCGCAGAGCAACACGGCCATCTGAGTGTGACGGAAGCAGATCAACGGAAGTAGGGGTAGGAATCAACACACCAAGGGGAAGCAAGCAGTAGTAACTGCTGGGTACACTACGACACTTTGTCCAGCAGATGAGCAGTAGCCATCAAGAGTAGGAGTACTAGAGTTATTTTTCTGTACACGCTACATCAGGTCATCAGTCGCACAAAGGGGGCCGGCTGGACGGACGGTCATGACGCCTAGCCACTTTCCTACTAGACTGCTACCATTATTTGTTAGTGATCCTAAAATATAATAATTTATTATTTAATAAAATACAATATAATACTATAAATTTAAATAGATTTTATCTAGATTCGAAATATTGAAAGGAAGTAGCAATAGTAAGCTGGCACGTCGAGCTGTAGTAGCAGAGCCATGCAGTAGCCTTTAGCCCTTGCGTGCATCGGAGGACAGACCCCACCACGAACGCTGGAGCGTGCGCACGGGTTGCTTGGTGGTGTCTGACGAGGGAACGACCGCTCGTGCAGCGGGGGCAGACAGCGGCGTCGTGTAGCGTAGACGGGGGAGTAGCTAGGTTATCTTCGTTGCGAGCGATGGCAGTACGCCAACTTAGGTTTTATTTAATTAAACGCACGGCCTGACGGTTCTACCCTCCGCAGGATAACATATTACCTCCTCAACGTAACATCATTTTTCATCAATCGCACCTAAATTAATATAAAGTGAAAAAAATTATAATGTACTCCACTTTAATAAATCTCAATATAATTTTTTCATTCTTTAATAAATTCTAACGTATTTATCTTTGACTTTTATAAATCCTAATATATTTGTCTACTACTTTCATAACCTCTAATATGATATTTACTTAAAAAATAAATTTATTTTAAGATAAATAAAGTAGTGAAAGGTTAAGTTATTTTAGCAATTTTACAAAATGACATGGTGTTTAGGTTACTATTCCACTTGTTACTATAACTGCCATAAAAAAAATACCTCATGTGTGCTAAAGAATCGGGCAAAATAATTCGCTGTTTAGACATCGGTCACCACGCTGCTGAGAGACGATGGAGTGGCAAAAGGTGGTGTCATCTGAATCTTTCCCCCTGGCGTGTAGTGGCTTGATTATGACGTTAATAGCAAGGAGGAGAGGATCTAGCACATCAATCCATCTTTGTGCTTGGTGGTACCGGTGTCGTCCTCCATGGCAATCGGCTCCCTCCTAATTGGCTCTAGGACATTGCGCCCCCCATCAAGAAGGAAGTGACTCTTTCTCACAGAGCTAGTTCTGGTCAGGCGACAACAAACGGGAAGAAGGGGTTGGACGAGCTCCGCACATGGCTGTTGATGTTTTACATCGACAATAATTTAAGAGATTTATGTATGAGACCTAAAGTGGATGGAGGCAGAACACAAGGTTTTATATAGGTTTAAGCCTCCTTGATGCGAGGTAATACCATATTTCTGTTTTGGTGGATTATATTTCGTCGGATATATTGATCTTGGTGTTTTTGTCGATCTAATTTGCTATGATATGCTATCTCTCGCTATGCCCTCAAGAGAGCTCTCTACCTTGCCTTATATAGGTTAGGGGAAGGGTTATAAGGTAGGAAAACTAGACGGATACGACTTCGATTACCTTATCTTCACATAGTATTATTTGGCTAAGACTTGCTTCGCATAGTCTATCCAAGTGGTCATGTCAATTAACAAAAATACATCGAAAGCAACACATAGTCTTATGGAGCACACAAAATAAAGTTTATGGATATATAAGTTCAACCATTTTCTTAACTATATTATTTTCTACATTTTGTGGTCCATGACAAGCACGATTGTTGTTCCCCTCGCCCCTTTGTGGACATGTTCATCGGAGAACGTCCTGGAAAATCCCTCCCTAACTACCCCAAGGTTAACACGCAGGTATAGCCTTCACATTCCAATCCATAGGGTTGCGAACAATCTGTGCACTGCGGTCGGGAAGACACACAAAGAGAGGACCAATGAGAGCACTTGCCTTCCCACCTTTTGCCCTACCTACTGGTATCTCCACTTGTACCTTAGGTTGGGCACTAGAGCTAGCACTCGCTTGACTTGTCCCGACAGCAGTGGCTTTTTGCTTCCTAGCCGTCCTCCTTTGAGGCAAGTTGCCTCCTCTTGATACATTGGTGACTTGGGCCTCCTTGTCACCATTCCAATCTAAATCATCACCATTTGAATCCAAGGAGGAAGACAACCTGCTGTTGCTTGCCTTTCTTCATCTAGTGCTTAATGCAAGTCATGAAACTTTCTTTGGAGTGAGTAGAATGGGAGATTGATCCATGAAAGCCCCCTTGTGCATGAAAGAACATTGACTAAGAGTGATAATTAGGAGTAGATGATTAATATAAGAAAATTGAAATCAAGGTAGCTTGTATTGGGTTTGAAAACATTGACCATTTCGATATACAACCGGAATTTCCAATCACTTTGGATTGTCTGAAAGTATCAAAACTTTCGGTCGGCCCGATTAGAATATCCGTTGCATGCAAACCTATACCAAACAATCTTGATTTCTAGAATGATTACCAACATAATCAAAAGGTACATTAAGTAAATCTTCACCAAAGGGATTTGAAGGTTAAGCCCTAGACTCATAGATTGAGATTAGGAGCAACAACTAGGACAAGAAGGGTATGAATACCACAAAAAGAAGGAAAAACAACTTGGTGAAGATGAGGGAAAGTTATCTCTAAGGTTGTTGACTGAAAGCCCTAGAGATAACCTAGAAGAGAGGTGAATAGGCGTTCCTAAAAATTACTTCAATGCAGCGGTCAAATTCAAGATTTATCGGAACTTTTGGATCAATGGGTTAGAAGTTCTGATCAGCTCTAGGGCATACCGAGATGGCTGGTTGGAACCTCCGGTCTATTGAGATAGGAACTTCCGATCAAGTAGGAGATGAACTATTTCAAATCCTTCTCTACAATCTTAAGAACATAAGTAATAGAAAAGTATGTAATAAACATGTGCCAAGTACTATAATGCAAGAAATGGTAAACAACAAAGAAAAGTGGCAAGATTTGATACAAAATTCACAAAGTGAGAGAGAGGGAGACACAATGATTTTTTTCTTGATATTTGGATCATAAATATCCTACTTCCCCATTGAGTAGCTCTTGACAGCTAGGTCTTTCTTGACCCCTTGTCTTACCATATAGTCATAAAGACCAACCTGGTTCTCACTTTATAGGTTATCTCTTTTTTTTACGAACGCAAGGTCCATCCTTACAAAATTGTTCGGGACAATCCACAGCTCGAGTAAGCTCATGGGTAACGCCTAACCGTCTAGGAGGTCATCCTCTAAGAGTAATAAGTCCAAACAGTGTCTCACACCGATCCTCAAGTAGTCAAGATCCTACTAGCTATTCTCATAAAAAACACACTCCAATCACTCAAATCTCCATGGAAACTCAAGAACTTAATGGGAGAGGTGTGTAGAGCTCTAAGAGAAGCTAGGAGACATGAAAATAAAAGTGGAAAGGCCTCAACAACTCTAAGAGGGAAATGCCTCGAAGTGGAATGTTTATACCCACACCTCTACATCACCTAGCCGCTATTCATAGATTTGAACACCAAGAAGTTCTGACTAAGGAGGCTAGATGCACTTTTATCAATGAGGTTCATCGAAATCTTGCCAGCCAAAAGGGGTCTTCAATGTTTTTTTTATACGTGTCAGAAATTTCGATGCACATATCCTAGAGCAGAAGTGGAATGCTGAAAGATTGTATAGATCAGAATTTCTGACCGAACATAAAAAATTCTATTGGATGAAAAGTTCTAGAAATTTATAGAGGGAACAACCTGGTATTTGGAATGTCTTGGAAATTACGATGAACACATCGAAAGTACCGATATGTTCAAAGTACTAGGTTTCAGGGTGAGGTAGTTGGGATTTGAAAGAATATAAAACTTGAACCAAAGGAAGGATTGTTGGTCGAACACTTTTTAGGCCATTTCACTTGTGACTAGCCATCAACCAATCAATCAAAACAATAATCACAAATGCAATGGCCAGATCCAAAGATCAAATGTTGTAAATTAAAAGGAGGCAAGTTAATTCACCTTGAGAGGGAAATGTATGAATCTATATTTTTTTTGCAAGGACCAAAATTCATTTAGAATGCAATATCCAAACACGTAGATTCTATATTTTTTACAAAAGAGTGGCTAGTGCTTGTCCATCGATTGAACAACCATTTCACCACACCTTGATAGATCCTAGACTAGCAAACAATGCATGTGATAAATCAAGCCACATTTTGAGAATCCAAGATATTTAGCTCATTCCACAACTCACAAAACCTACGCTCTTATAGAGGTTTGGTGAAGATATCCTCCAATTGTTTGTTGGTACTTACTTGTTGGATATCTATGTCACCCTTTGTAGAGTGATCTCTCAAGAAGTGATAGCGAATATATATATGTTTGGTAAGTATTGGACATGATTATTGTCTATTTTGGTACCAATTTTATTGTCACATAGGAGAGGCACTTTACTCACATTTTGGTCATAGTCTCGTAAGGTTTATTTCATCCAATGTAATTGAGCACAACAATTCCCTGCCGAAACATATTCCCTTCGGCAAAGGATAGGGTGACGAAGTTTTGCTTCTTAGAAGATCAAGAAACATGGGACCTATCCAATAATTGGAAAGTGCCCAAAGTGCTCTTTCTATTGACCATACAACCAACATAATCCGTATTAGCATAGCCAATGAGATTAAACCTTACTCCTTTAGGATTCCAAAAGCCATGATTTGGGGTGTGAACAAGATATCTAAGAATTCTCTTCACGACCACTAAGTGACACTCTTTTGGAGTGGCCTAAAATCTTAAACACATACACACACTAAGCATTATAACTAGCCTAGATGCACAAAGGTAAAGCAAGAAGCCAATCATGGAATGATATACCTTTCAGTCGATGTCTTTACCTTGATCATTGAGGTCTAGGTACCCATTTGATGGCATAGGTGTGCAAATTGGCTTTGCATTCGCCATCTCGAATTTGTTGAGCATATCCTTTAGATACTTCCATTATGGTAAATGAATGTTTCTTCCTTGAGTTTCTTGATTTAAAGACTAAGGAAGAAATTCAATTCATGCAACATCGACATCTCAAAATGCTTTGTCTTCATTCTACAAAGCTCTTCACTAAAAGATTTATTAGTAAAGCCAAATATAATATCATTGACGTATATTTGGCAAACAAAGATATCATGATCATGTCTTTTACTAAATAGAGTAGAGTCAACTTTTCCAATTTCAAAGCTATTTTTGAGAAGAAAACCATGAAAGCTTTCATACATACTCTAGGGGCTTGTTTGAGCCCAAAGAGCACCTTATGAAGCTTATAAACATGATTCGGATACTTTGAGTCTTCAAAGCCCGGCGGTTGCTCCACATATACCAACTCATTGATTGGACCGTTGAGGAAAGCACTTTTTACATCCATTTGGTAGAACTTAAAATCATGGTTAATTGAATAGGCTAATAAAATATGAATGAACTCAAGCTTAGCTATTGACATGAAGGTTTCATTGAAAATCCAATCCTTCGATTTAGGTGAACCCTTGCACCACTAATCGTGCTTTGTTTCTTATGGCCACACTATTCTCATCTTGCTTATTGCAGAAGACCCATTTTATCCCTATCACAATTTGACTTGGTGTCTCTACCAATGGCCATACTCGATTTCTTGTAAAAATTTTTAGCTCTCCTTGCATGGCCATTACCCAATCTAGATCTTTGAGTACTTCTACCCTTAGTGCTTCAAGAGAAGACACAAAAAGAGTAATAGTCACAAAAATTTACAACTCGGGATCTTATGGATACCCCCTAGTTTATGTCACTAAGGATGTTGTTAGTGAGGCGATCACATTGCACGCTTTAATGTATCCTTGGATGTGCAAGGATTATTCGTGGCAATGACACATTCACGTTTGCTTCATCATGATCGAAGCTTGCGGGGGAAGGGTCATGATCTTAAGTTGAGATAGGTGGCACCACTTGTATTGATGAATAGGGTTCATTTTGTTGCTCTATAGGTCATACCTCTTCTAGGGCCAACCTCTTGATAGCTTCACTAGGATCTTCCTCTTCATCTATCACATGTGAATAAACTTGCTCCACTTGGTAGCCATTAGTTTTGTCAAACCTCACATCATGTGTGATCACAACAACACTGGAGGTCTGGTTGAAAATACGGTTTGTACATTCATTTGACTCATAATCAAGCAAGAACCCCTCATCCACTTTAGGGAGTCTTCATAAGAAGGTGATGAAGATAGGTGCGGTTGATGACATGACATGCGGTATTGACGGCTTCAGCCCAAAAGTAATCCAAAGTTTTGTACTCATCCAACTTGGTCCTTGTCATCTCAATAATAGTTCTATTCTTCCTCTCGGACACACCATTTTTTTGAGGTGAATATGGGGCTGAGAATTCTTGCTTGATTCCTTCTTCATCAAGAAATTCTTCCACACTTGTGTTCTTGAATTCTCCACCATTTTCACTTCGAATATTCTTGATCGTGACATCAAATTCATTTTGAGCTCTTCTCGCAAACTTGTTGAAGGTAGCTTGGGTTTCACTCTTGTCATGCAAAATGAACACCCACGTGAAGTGAGAAAAGTCATCAATAATTATAAAACATACTTGTTAGCTCCAATACTTATGAATGCAATTAGTCCAAAAAAGGTCTATGTGAAGAAGTTCTAAAGGTCTTGTAATATTCATCACATTCTTGGTGGGTTGATGAGCTCCAACTGCTTCCTGCCTTAACACACACTTCAAATCCTATCTATCTAAAAATGCACATTTGTTAGTCCATTGACGTGATCGCCTTTTAGGAGCTTGTGAAGATTTGTCATTCCAACATGAGCTAGCCTTCAATGCCCAAGCCACTCCATGTTGGACTTAGACACCAAGCATATCTCAAAGTTTAGCTTCACTCAAAGAAAAATCCATGAGATAAAGTTTTCCTTATAGAACACACTTGAAGGCCACCAAGGAATCATCTTTTCTAAACATGGTCACGTCAACATTGGTAAAAAGACAATTGAAACCCATAGAGGATAATTGAGATATGAACAACAAGTTCTAATTTAGAGAGTTTACCAAAAGTACATTGGAGATGGAAAGGTTATTTGAGATAGCTATTTTACCTAGACCCATTACTTTTCCCTTTCCATTGTCACCAAAGATGATATCTCTTGTGATGCACCACTTGAGTCAAATGAGAAAAACATCTCCTTATCTCCAGTCATGTGATATTTGCATTCACTATTAATCACCCAACTTCTTCCACCGATGACATATTCTTACAAGAGATCAATTTCTAGTTTTAGGTAGCCACACTTGCTTGGGTCCTCTCATGTTAGTGATAAGTGCTTTTGGCACCTAAACAACCCCCTTGATTGAAATATTATTTCCTATTAGGCCAACATACTTAGCTACAACACAACCACTAGCATTCTTGATAAGAACATAAGATACATCAAAAGTACTTTGAGAAACATGATTATAAGTAAGGATACTCTTGGCCTTAATAAAATTGTTAGGACTTTGAGTCTTCTTGAGTATCATATTTGTATCCACCTTTCTTGTTGTTGGACGAATATAGCCAAGTCCTTCATAGTTAAAGTTGTCTCTTTGATAGCCGACATACTCCTTTAGAACCTTACTACCCATGTGGCACTTTAGGAGGCCATTGTGAAGGAGTTCCATAAGTTTCTCATTTTGAGCGGTCAATTCTTTCAAAGACTTAGTGTTAGTAGCACAATCATCGCTATCAATGTATTTACACCACGAGCATGGATCGTTGCTTGGGACCAATTTAGAACAAGATGCCTCACTAGAGAGAGAGAGAGGTGATACTCTTGAAAGTTTTGAACTTTTCTTCAAGAGTGAGGTAAGCTTTGTCCAAGCTATCCACTTTCACTTAAAGTTTTGAGTTTGCAACCTCTAGTGTGGCATATGATTCCTTGGCTTGCTTACACAATTGTGTCAAGGCCTCAATTTTCTCTCCACCTTAGTGAGCTCACCTTTGAGGTTATAGTTTCTCTCCTTTTCATGGATGATCAAGGTTTCTTACCTCTCAAGACTTTCGTATAGTTCATCAACGGTTCCAAGCAACTCACTCATGTGTGGTAGAGATTCTTTGCTCAACCTATTAAGCAAGTTATCACCTACAACCTCCTCAATTTTCTCTTCACCATCACTAGCAAGATAAATATTTAAAAGTATTAGAGATGAATGTACATTTGAATCCTTTGCCATTAGACATATAGGAGCTTCATCATCACTTGGATAGTTGTTGAAGAGTCAAGGTGTAGGAGGTGAGGAAGGCTTGATGGCAAAGGTGGTCATGCCTTCATCATCACTTGAGCTTGACCTAGAATAGTCGGACTCCCATTCTTCACCAATGTGAGCTTGACCTTTACCTTCACTCTAACCATGCTTGTGCTTCCCTTTTTTATCGCTCTTTTTGTCATCCTTAGCATTGGGGCAATCAGTAATAAAGTGACCGGGTTTGTTGCAGTCAAAGCACTTCCTCTTGGCTTGCCGGAGGATCACTTAGAAGAATTCCCTTTGAAGAACCTGCTTCTCTTCATGTATCTTCCAAGTTTCTCGATGAAGAGAGCCATCTCTTCATCTTCATGATTCTTTGTCTTGAGGATTTCTTCTTCTTCACTTGCTTCAATGTCAAATCTTCATTCTTGACACTTGTCCTGGTTGATAAAGTTGGTGACCTCATTTGATTCTTGTTGAAGCGTCGTGAGCAAAAATGCGTCCAAGCACATCATGAAGCATGAACACATTGAAGTCGGAGTGCTCACGTATGAGAGTGTCCAAGGTGGGATTCCTTGGTGTGATGGCTCGAAGCATCTTCTTGACCATAGCACTATCATTCATGTCTTTTGACCCAAGTCCCTTAATCTCATTGATGATCTTGCTCAAGTGGTTTGTCAATGTTTTGTATTGGCAATAATTTAAGGGTGTAGCATACAAGATCTAAAGTGGATGGATGCAAAACACAAAGGGTTTATACAAATTTAAGCCCTCGATGTGAGGTAATACCCTACTTCTGTTTTAGTAGATTGTATTCCACCGGGTGTATTGATTGGTGTTTATGTATGACTTGTGTTAGTGTATGATCCACTATGCCTTCGAGAGGCTCCCTGCCAACCTTATAAAGTATGGAGGATTGGATTACAAGGTAGGAGTCTAACCTAGACTCGGACTAACATTTCTTTATCTATACATAGTAATATTCAGCTGAGATACTATACGTTGCCTTTGGATAAAAGGCTATATGGCAACCTAGCCCTACTCTATCCCATATTATATGGACCATGCCTACTTTCCATCTTTAATTAGATTAGCAGGCTGTATGGGTATCTAGTATCTATATTCTCCATAGTAGCCCCCAAGTTCTTCACAGTCCAATTGTAGTCTTCCTCATAGTTCTTGATCAATGCTAAGTGTTTCAATCCTTCTGGTGAATTCTTCTCAAGAGCTTCCTTCTTAAATCTCCTTTGATGTCTTGCAAAGAGTCTATGAAGGGCTTAGTTGAAAAAATGAATTGATGCATCAAATAGATACACCTATTAGGTGTAGCCCCGACTCTATGCTTAGTTATAAAATAACTAAATGTATAGTCATGTATGATTATATCTAAAGAATAAATTGCTAGGTGCATCGAACAAGTACACCTAATAGGTGTAGCTGCCGTCCCTGTGTTTAGTTGGGAAACAACTAAACATATAGTGAAAAACATCAACACATTCGCTTGATTGCAATAAGCACAATATCAATCACTTGAGTGCCTCTTCCCGAGTACTTCATTCCTGAGTGGTACACTAGTATTAAAAATTATGCATAGGTCGAAACCCAATGCATCGTAAATTGGGTGTTTTCAAACAACATATGTATCCCAAGTTTATTGGTGACTAGTCATTTGACTGTTTTAAGAGCATGTTATTGATATCTAAAAAGTTGTAACACTTAGTTGTAGCTAGCTATTTTATTGCATTTAAGTTGTGCCACAAACTAAGCTTTGACCAAGACATCACCTAGGGTATTACCAGCTTATGGCCTATTGGGTGTGCCAAGTTTACCGTCTCTTTTCGCAAATAGGCTTCAAACGCATAAACCCAAGGCTAGTATGCATAAGACAATCTCTTTATTTAGTCGGTGGTGCAAAGAATCTCATTCTCCACATGACACCTCTTCATCTTCCTTGCTGAAACCAAGCTAAAGACCATGGTGAAGGACAACATCCTTTCGGTGAAAGAAATTATTGGCTTGCGGCCTGTTGTTGGTGAGGCATTTGTGGCCCCTAATTCTGGCAAAATAATTGTTTTTTTAATCTTTTTATCGAGGGTTCGGGCTCCTAACTTGTAGCTTTTGCGCGACCTTCATGATTTTTACCAGATTGAGATTATCCATCTAAACCCTAATTCAGTCTTCCATGTAGATATTTTTATCCACCTCTACCAAGCTTTCCTTGGTATCGTCCTCTACTTTAATCTCTTTCGCTATTGGTTTTATGTTAAAGCTCAACCCGGCAAGGAGAATCTTTCTATCGTTAGGGGTGCTGTATTCAACTCTGTAACAAGTTGAAACATCATAATCTTGATCTTCCTTTGAAAACCTCAAATAAGGTGAGGCATTCCAAGTGGTTTTACTGCTTCAACCTAACCCATATCTTCATGCTTATGCTGGCCTTTCCCCTAAAATCATACCCTCCTAGACCTCTCGCCCCAATCGATAGGAATTGATCAAAGTCGACAAACTTTTGACAAGAATTGAAGCTTTGAAGAAGAAGGGGTTAACCAAGGTTTGGGTCACTCGGTATTTTGTGAAGACGAGAATATAGCCTCTTAAAGACCAAGTGCATCTAACCTTTGAGTTCTCAGGTGTTGACGACCCTGCTCATGAAGTCTCGAAGTACTTTTGGGTGGATTAGATTGTTGATCGCCTGTATAAAGTCTTCTCGAGTGGTATTTCGGCACCCACTCGAGATGATAAAAAAATTGCGGCATACAACTTCCTCAACCTACCTCTTCTAGTAAGCATTGTTGTCTTGTATGTTTTCATTGATGTTCCTTGTCATAACAATTATCATATTGATCTGTTGCACATGTTTTGTAGGAATATGCCAATACAACCTCTCATCATCCCAACCAACAAGGACAATTTCCTTGTAGACCGGCTACCGACCCTACCATGAACGAGCCTAACCCTAGTTGGACAGAGAAGCGACGATTGGTCATGGAGTTGGACGATGAAGAGGATGAGAGCAGTCAGATTACCACCTCTTCGACTGCCGCAATTCCTCCCTAGTCAAGGCCCTATTTCTACACAGTAGCCTCCAAAGCATAGAACCGGCTTCAAGTTTAGGGCTTCAACCAAATAATGTTTTTGTAATCCATAATCTTTATAATTAGTAAAGATTTTATTTTTCGCTTTCCTTTTGTCCAGGAAGTCTTGTGACATTGATTTGTCTAGCCCCTCGGGCTAGCTGTCGTAGCCTCGACTAGTGATCAAGTGAGCACCCAACCGAGGAACAATAATAAAGAGCCCCTGACTGGTAGTCAGTCAGACAACTAGTCGAGCAGTGAAGCCAGGCCTTCTAAAGAGAGGCCTATTTCTCCTTCTCGCCGAGTTGTGTCCACACCATGCCAAGCCACCCGTAAGTCCAACAACACTTCTGTTGATGTAGATAATGCAATGCTGAACATGGAGCCAACCACATATACGAGGCCCTAGCCGAAGCAAGGGGTCCCAACTGCTTCAACTCCTCCACCTTCTCCTCCTCCAATGCACGAAGAAGAAGAAGAAGGAGGAGGAGGAGGAGGAGGAGGAGAAGAGATTCTTCGCGGTCCCTTCCTAAAGCCCTTGGGTGATGATTTTACTTCCCTGTTAAAGATAAGTAGGTCAATGCTGAAGGTGTCGACGATGGAATTGTCCTCAATGAGAGGAAAGAGGAACAAAAGAAGGATGAACTGGTGCATGGATTGGACTAGTTGATCCTACTGACGGATGTAAGTTTATCCCTTTTTGTCATTCATTGAAGTTTTTTTGTTGCATCCGATAATGTCATCGTTTCTTACAAAGACTATACCGATAATCTCAAGCCAAATCCAAGACTATGCAAACTTGTCCTCCATCTCAACCGACTAGATTCTTGGAAGAAAAAGAATGACGGAATCCTATGTAACTCCCAAGCTATAGCATCAAAAAAATCACATATTTCCCATCCATACCTACATAAATCCTCGTCCCAGGAGGCAAGGAACACATTACCAAGTTGAATAACAAATATCAAAGTATAAGAGCGAAAGTATTAACAAGTCTATTACATGGGCTACCAAAAGCTTAACAACTCAAAGATAAACAAATAAAAACCTCGAATACTAATAGGGCCCCACAGGCACTTGACGGCCAACACAAGCTAAACTTCAAAGTCCTTAGCATCCTAGTACTAGAGATCTAGGTTGGCAGAAACAGAGCAAGGCTAAGTACCACCACCGTACTCAACAAGCCACCTTGTGTCCCGTTGAAATCTGGTTTTAGGATTTTTCAATGTGGAATCATAGTTCATAGCTATAAAAGATTTAGTCAAAAAGTTACCAAAGTTATAGATAATTCCCAAAGAAAATGTTATAAAACAACTAGGAATTTTCTAATTTAAGCAGGGCTAAACATAATTCTAAAGTTACCAATAAGTACTACATATAGAGTCCTTATTAGTAGTTTTTGTTTTCTAGGCTTGTAAAGATATAATATACACAATAAGATTATGATAAGGAATAGTAGGTACGGCTAAATAAAAAGTATTCACACGGATAATTTTAATGACGCATAGTGCAATAATTCAAACAAAATTAAATTTAGTAAACGTCGCAAACAGATTTGATTCAGGATCGGAGAGCCGATTGACTTATAGAAAGAGACCAATTGATATAAGAAAATAGATGATAAGACAGATGATAATGGATTCAGTTCAGTCAAATATTGAATATTATCCAAATGAGACTGGATCTAATGAAAATCATGAAAGTCACGATGGGGTGGTTTTATCTTTATAACATATGTCTTATAGATATATAATTTAACAAGTTTTACTTTTATCTCTAAGATTAATTGATGGCATTAGAGTCTGAATGTGTTTTTCCTTATTAATCTCGAACTTCCTAAACACATTATTGAGGTACTTTATCTGTGATATGAAAGTTTATTTTTTAATTGCTTGATTTGAAGCTTAAGAGAATTTGAGCTCATTCATCATCGACATCTCAAATCGATTAGTCATTATCCTACTAAAATTATCACTAACTCTTTGTTAGTAGAATAAAATATTATGTCATCAATATTAAATATGTTGCCATGTAAGAAAAATCTAAGGTGGCAAAAGAGTTAGTAAGGTAGGGAAAAAAGATGAAGAAACCGTTTCTCATGCAATAAATCAGCTCTATTCACAACTAAGAAAGAAAAGAAGATAGAGAGATGAAGAGAAAAGAAGATAGAGAGATGAAGAGAGAGGTGATTATATGAGAATTTATTTTAAAGAAATCACCCATTAAGTATATGGTTTTTATACGTAGTGTCTATATGACAGACAGAGAGTAAAACTATCTACCCTTGTAAATCTGCTATTCAACATATGTTAACAAAAAGCAGTTACATGAACAGAAGAAAATGAGACAATATTGTCCTTTATCATTGGTACTTGAAGAATTAACACTTCATTAGCGACCCAATGTAGTAATATACTCTGCATTTTCACTGGAGCTATCGCAAAGAGGGCATCACGTAGAGGCTGCACCGA
The DNA here is from genome assembly GCA_030770085.1 of Oryza coarctata. Classification (NCBI taxonomy): domain Eukaryota; kingdom Viridiplantae; phylum Streptophyta; class Magnoliopsida; order Poales; family Poaceae; genus Oryza; species Oryza coarctata. The sequence continues at coordinate 18,604,763 of CM061471.1, forward strand.
TCGATAGAGTATAAGAAAAGCAAAAGTGAATCGCATGCCGCAGCCGCAAATACTTTTTGACCGGCTGTTTCGCTTTTCTCAGTCTTCCTTGGGATTGGCGGCCCAGCTCAAAGTATTTTGGGCTACATGGCCTAGTACACGCTACGTGACCAGTGACATGTAGGGCGCTGCACCTTCCGGTGCGAATGATGCGCGGTTTCACGTGCTGCATTGTCTCACCGACGACAAGCACCGTGCCGGCACGTCGCAGCAATAATACAAGCGCGTAAGATTTCGTAGCTTCGCCACCTTTGTCCACCAATATAGGATAGGACAAATCACACGGAAGTACAGTTGCATTCACCAATGAATAGACCTGAATTTCCATTTAGTACTCCCTCCCTTCGCTAAGAGACTGTTATTTTAGTTAATTAAAAACAAATTAGGTAAAAGAAAAACTACTATACCATTTATTAATATGAAGGGAAAACGAAGGAGGGAGATGAAAAAAAAGCGAATGATAGAGTATTGCCTCGTAGCTAAAACGAGAAGAAAATGTTAAAACAATATTAAATAGCTCTAGCGAATCTTCCTAAAAATAGTCTTTGTGAGATAAAACTTCAAATAAAAGGGACAGAGGAAATAGTGATTTTTTTCAAACACACAGGACTTACGCATCGTTGTATTAAAAGAGGTTTTACATTGATCCTACTTAGAGCAGGCTAGGTACATTATACAGATCTCTCCCGGCATCTATTTTGCGACCTACGACGGTAGCTGGCGGCAGTCAGAGTGCCAGCCGCGGCAACGCGGCCCCTGCAGTGATCCGGAGCTGCGCCTCTTCTGCGATTGCTTGAAGCAGTTGCGTCCATCTGCACTGTTCGCCATGGAAGACGCGATTGTTGGGCTCTTTTCGGAGCATCCACGCGATTAAGATCACAATCGAACCCTCTTCGCTGGCTCTTGTTGAATCCCTTCCGCCGCGCGTTGAACCACCGCACACCAAAATCAGCTTGTTGGACAAGGAGACAATGAGGCACCTGCAAAGCGCCGAGGATAGCCCGCCATACTTAGCTTGATTCCAGGCACTGGAACAGCATGTGATCTATCGTCTCGATCACCTGGTCGCAGAAGAGGCAGTTCTAGGAATCAGTGATGCCGCGCCGCTACAAACGAACCGTTGTCTAGCATCGTCGGTGGAGAACCAAACAGGTAAATTATTTGTATCAGGGCGGGGCGAGCGATTTCTAGATCAGATTGGCTCCTTCATGCCTGACGCGCCCCCACAAAGAACTGCTCATTAGCCGACTTGGATGAGTAGAATGCAGAGGTCTCCCATCTCCAGCGTAGCGACTCTCTCTCAAGGGGATTAAGGACGATCAAGCTCAACCTTTCCCAGAGTTGAATGTACTGTAAAATAGTTTCCATCGTAAAAATCGTTTAATCTAATAATATTATTTTTAGAAATTATTTAAAAGCCTAAAAGAAATTTCTTAATAAAATCATTAATACATTTTAACACTATATAAAATTTCATTAAATACTTTAGTTGTTACTTTAGCTTGTGGATTTTTCTACAAATTATTTCAGCAAGAGAAGTATTTTTAATAAATAAAATAACATTCTCAGTAGACAATTTAAATCAAAAATCCTTTTAAATTTTCCTTGAGCCACTAGGCTAGCCTAGCGCCTCTACACTCTAACTGGCGCACTTGGCCTTCGACCTGTATCACTGTTCTTCCATGCCAGCCCGAGGTGACCTAGTTAGCCCACTAACACCCTTTCAGTCGATAAGTAGGCCCAACCCGTCAGGACCATCTTTAACCTTCGGCCTAGCCACTCCTGGCTCCACTCAGCCTAGCTGTGTGGCCTACTCACCTCGCACGCAATCTTGCACAGCCCAGATTGCTCTCCTGTATTGTGACCACTGACAAGCCGAGCCTCTTGTCAGGTTGTCTTCCTCCTCTGGCCGCTCACGCCGCAGTGACCTCTCATCACAATCCCGAGCAAATCCGCGTGATACTCGAACTGAATCCCCAAATTGATTGAGGGGAATTAATCACCTCATCACTTTGGCCATCTCTCCCAAACTCCAGGTATATGGCCCCTTATTTTCACCCCTAACGCCAACGCTCGTTGTCTTCAACGAGTCGCCCCCTTTAAAACCCATATCCCCTTCTTCCGGTACCCGTTTCCCTTTCCTTTTTAATTCACATAGCTTGTCACACTCTCCTCTTCCTATCTAGTCCCTTCTCGAGCTTCTTGCTGCCTTCCTCACCATTGCGCCGTTCATCGAGCTTGCCAACACGGTTCTTCCCTCGCTTCAGTCGTCATCCTTTCTTGGTTCTGCACCATCGCGTCGTCTAGGTAAGCGTGGGCCTTCACCACACCTCTCTACCATGTTGCAACACCGCGTTTGTGCCCCAGGTCGCCAGCGGTGACCATAGGAGCGCGATCGCCACCACTGCGTAGTTCCACTCCTATTGCCTAGAAAGTTGACCAACGCATTCATGTGCATGTGCCCACGTGGTTGCCACGTGCTTAGCCACATGCGCCTCATATGGAGCCCACTTGTCGATCACCCTGAGAGGCTGACCAAAGAGACCTGAGTGTTAGCGTCAACACCTCATGAACTGTGCGTGCTTGGTTCAAGATAGACCGTGAGACCATCGTGTGGGGCTCATCGTTCGTGGAACCGATCCGCATGTCCGTGTGCGCTTACAAAAAAAATTCTTAATAAAAATAATTCAACTAATTCAAAAACTATCATTTAAACATCATTTAAACTTCAAATAGCATCATACGAACTACAAATTAACAAGTTCGATTCTCTAGTTTTTTTGTTAAAACCTTAAGAATCTATTTGGTTGCTTTTTATGTAGTTCTATTAGCTTTGTTTCTTTTTTATCGTTCAGTTGCTATCATTTCAGAGGTCGCCAAAGTGAAAGTAAGTCATCGAAAGACTTTTTCCCTTTGAGCAAGTCATGTCACACTCTCCTTGAGCATATTGAATCCTAGTTTGTGAAAAATATTTCAATTTCAATTATTGCATTATGCTTTATTAAATTTACCACGAATTTAATTGTTTTACTTAGCCTTTGATGTATTCCTTGTTACAGTTTTATTATTTATATGTAATTTATCCTTAACAACTCTAGGTAACAAAAACCAGCTAGTAAGAACTCTATATGTCATGCTTACTACAAAATTTAGAAATATGCTTAGCCTTACTTTAATTGGACATAATTAGTTATTTTTCTAATAGTTAGACTTTGAGAATAAATCCATAACTTTGATAATTCTAAAAAGGATATTGTTTATGGTTTCTCCCTTCAAAATTCCCCAAACCCGTTTTTTGGTGGGGCGCGAGTTCTTCAGTGCCTAAAATGCAAAGAATATCCGTTGAACCACTTATCTAATGGGTAACGCTTAGCCTGAAGTTTAGACTAGTTCTAATCAAAGGAATACGGATATGATGAATGAAGTCTGGATTTGGATAGACGTGTCTAGTAGATGAAGGTAGATTTAACCAAGATTCCTAGGGGCATGGATTGTCTCTTCTATCCTAGAGGTTACTGCCTCAGGAGGTGATATTTGGGACTAGCAACACGGTGTAGCGAAGTTTGTTATGTTCTTGGATCAAGTCATGGTGTAGTGGATCTTGATAGGCAAGTTGCATTGAGGTAGAACTTACATTAAACTGACTTTAATTGATTAAATATCTTTAAAATATTTTTTCTACAAAGTACGCCTATAAATTAATTTCTTTTACAACCACCATGCCGTGGAGCGCCGATGACCATAGGTCCCCATGCCACTCACCACTGGCGTGTCCATGTCATTGCCACAACACCCTTCCCATCTTCCAAGGAAGCCAGCTAGACACCCATGTGGCATCTACCTCGAGCCCTAGATTGGCATCGATCTCGATCAACCTTAGTCAGATCAATCCTAGCTGTCGATCCACATAGACCGCCTCTGTGTACTCGGTACACGCTAAACCAAGTCTATGTGATGTAATAATTCCTTTTTCCCATTAAAAAATAATTCTTTATCGTGTTATAATCTTTCATTAATTCCTGCATATGCTTTAAATCGGTTCAATCTTAGAAAAATCATAACTAATTCATCCTAAGTCCAAATTAGTCAGTTCAAGTTGCTAGATTCTCTAAAAATCAAGATCTATCTATTAAAAATATTAACATATGTTGTTTCTCTATTTTTATTTTTATGTACTATTTTTGTTGGTTTTATTTTTAACTTTAGTTTCTGACGTTTCTAAAAAAACTGTCTTCACTGAGGAAGTTTCAGAAGTCTTTGCAAAGTAGCAAGGCAAGTCATACAGATCTAACACCATTTGAGCATGTTGATATGATGTTTTAAACTATGGTTTTAGTTCAAATATATATTTATTTTTGAATGTCATTAAGTGGTGTAAAAATATATCAATTGTTATGACCAATTTGCATTGATTATCTTATACCATGATATCTTAAGATATAATTTGACTAGCTTGAACTTTATACAATTATTTAGCTAGATATTTAGTGTAATTGCTTAGCTAGAAACTTTAGAATTACTATTGGGAAAACAAATGTTTCACTTATATTTTATTTATGGTTAATTAATGGTAAGTCATGATGATGGGTCATATTTAATTAATAAATAATTAATAATTTTTAACTAAAATTTTACTAATGTAGGGTTGTGAGCATATGGTTGTGATGATCATGCTCATAGTAATTAAGCACCAGTTTGAGAGCTACTATTATAAATCATTTAACATACTAACCACAAATCAAAATAGGTAATGTCAAGATCTACAGTGTAGCACGTTCCAGCAAGGGACACCCTGATGTATTTAGTTTATATGTAGTAGTGTCAATAAATCCAATTGTAGGAACCAAAAGTTTCTCTAGTCTAGGGTTGAGCCACCTCTACTGGGGATTTGACTGGTGATTATTCTATTTAACGTGTTATGCGAAGGATCCTATCACAATTCCTTTCCATGGTACCATAATGATATTGAGGTGCATGCCAACTTGTTGTAGAGTTCTGTCTTATGAGTAAATTTATACTTCTCTAGGTAGAATAAAACTATTTGAATAACTATGACTATGACCATAATTATGGACGAAGGTAACAATGTTTTTCATGATTAGTCTCATATTTTTTATTAATATTAAATATTAAGCTAATTGAGAGATTTATAGTAGCTCTAGGTGTGGAGTGATCAGCCTGTGCAACAAGGATAGAATATATAGTGATGAATTAATATTGCTTAACTATCTAAATGTTTTACTATTATGCAAAATAACCCAATTACGTCATCATTTGTTATCTTGTACACTTGCATTTTTAATGTGTTCCTTTTGTTGAGTATTTCATATACTCATCATACGATAATCAGTACTCAGAGAAAGAGCTCGTGAAGAAAGTTATCTCTGGGATTGGATTAAATCCTAGTAAGCTTTCTTTGGAGTTAGAGTCGTCATTGTTAGTTTCTTTTTCGTTACTTATATATTTAATTATTTAACATGTTCGATCTACATATATAATAATTATACACTTGTTACATTATTGTTTAAAGACTTATATTTTATTATTAATATTGTTATTATGTAACTTGGCTAATTTCTAAATAAGAATTAAATACATATATAAGCATTTAGAATTTTATATGAAAAATCAAGGCGTGACACATGCCTAGCCCTCCTTTGATGTCCCTGGTCAAACCCTTGTCATAGAGTGCTTCCACTATCGTCCTCCTCCAGCAAATGCGAGCGAGGACAAGTTGAAGAACCGTCAGTGCAAGGAATTCCAAGGAGCAGCCATCTAGCCAATTGTCCTCCTAGAACAAGGTATGCCAGTCGTCTTGCACAACGAACTGGACCAATGCTCTCAAGAATTGCTAATCTATTGGTTTGGCAGGCACTTGTAGGCCAAGCCAAGGATTGTATTTATTGTGTTGTTGCCAGAGCCATTGCAGTCAAAAAGCATGACCTAACAACTCCAGGTTGTGCAGGCCCGGACCTCCGTAGGATTTTGGTGCATAGACTTTAGACCACGTGAGCCGGCTGTGATCTCCCTCGACATTGGCATGACCTTTCCAAAGAAACTCTCGCTGAATCTTGTCAATCGCCTTGATCACCCACTTGGGAGCTTCAATGGCGATCATCATGTAGACCGCACGGCAGATAGAACAGATTAGCAAAGACTGAGCCAACCGACCAGGTTGAGTAGCTGTAACTTCTAGCCAGGTAACGACCACACTACTAGCTAGAGATCCTCTTTGCAAAGCTTTCTTATTCCCAAAGGCAGTCTCTGGTATTTGCAGGGGAATTGCAAGATCTGACGGGAAAGCTCAGTGGTGATAGATACAAAGTCGTCATTGTTGCATTAGATCAGCACTGCTATGCTCTTGGCATAATTAACCCTCAATCCAAAAGCTTTGCCGAAGATATCAAGAATTTCCTTGACTACCTGAAAATCAGAGGCAAATAACTTTTAAAAGAGCACTACGTCGTCGGCGTACAGTGAAACTCTATGCGGGATGTTGAGGGGTTGCAGCAGGTCTTCCTCTTCGGCCATCTAGAACATCAAGTTCAGGGCGTCCATGGCAAGCATAAACAAGAGGGGGAAAAGTGGGTCTCCTTGCCACACGCTGCGCTCGTGCATCTAGGAGAATTTTGGTGCTGGGAGAGGAAAGGAGGATAGACACTCACTCGCACCACCAACGTCCAAATCCTCTGTGCTCCGTCACTTTAAGGAGGACAGCCAAGAGATTGAGTTGAACGCTTGTGCAATGTCAGCTTAAGTTTGCTGTCATGAAATTTCTTAGCCGACTGTCAGACTAACACGAAGTTATCAAGGATGCAACGGCCTTTGATTGATGAACACGCTTTGACTTTTGGCCACCAAGTAGTAGTAAATAATTTCGACGAATCATCGTTCGTCAGTTCTGATCTCACATCGACCGGATCGCCCGAAAATCGTCTCCCCGACGGCAATGACAGACTGGCTTTCGCAGAAAAAAGCCATACGCCGAATTCTGGACAGTCCTCCAGCACGACGCACTTCCAGCGGCCGGCCGCCGCGCAATTCCAGCCGCTCCAGAGGGAAAAAGATGGGGAGAGAAGCCGTAAAGAAACAGCCGAGGAGACTCCCGATGCGGGCGGGGGGGCCCACGCCCGCGCGCGCGATCGAAACGGCCGCCGTGCGAATCACTTCGCCCCGACGCCCCCGCGCGGGCGACGGGTGGTCCCACGCCCTGTCTTCCGCGACCACGCCGGCCCAGCCAGTTCCTCGCGCGCGGAGCCCAACACGCATCAGCGTCTCCAGCCAACGAAACGTTCCCTCCTCCTACGCGTCACGCGCCCACGGATGGTGCCACACCACCCGCGCGAGCGCAGCGACGATCCCGGGGACGGCTGCTGCTAGTGGCCGGCAGCGGCGCACACGTGGCCAGTGGGCGTGGGCGTGGGCATCGTCGCCCACACGCTCCCGTTACTCCCGAGGTCACGACGGAAAGGAAAGGCGGGGCCGGGGCGCAACGAACGAACCAACCAAAAGAGCCAACCCGGCAGCACGCGGGAGCGGCGCCGGTAGCCATCCACGCCGTACGACAGCGCGGGCGCACACCGACGCGGAGCCGAAAGATCCACCCGCCCCACCGCACGCCGGTCAGGGCGGCCGCCCCCCCGGCGGTGTTTTTTCTATTCGGCTCGATTCGATTTACGCGTTCGTTATCCACATGCGTCGTCACCTCGTTGTGCCGAGCCGCAGCCCCGGCCTGGACAGCAACACGTATAGCGGTAATTGTTTTTTCCGTTCTTTTTCCCCTCCGGGTCAGAAAACGACCGCGGCGAGTGAGTATGAACGGGTAAAAAAATTCTCTGCGTCGGCAACGTCGACTGTAGCGTCGGTACGGCTCATCTCTCTACACGCGTAAGAATTGACAATGATTCCTCTACACTCTTGCGGCCAACTACCCGGGGTTAAACTGACATCGCCGCTGGTACGGGTGATCGATCCGGTGCCTGCTAAAGTCGACATGTGAGTGGTGGAGACTATGGGTGGGATGCCCATGCACGACGAGACGACTGATTGTTCATTAATCGACAAAAATAACGGCTATTGTTGCATGGATCGCAAGCAAGAGACCAGACGAGACGGATGCGAAAGTGCAAACGCACAGACGACATGCCACCAATAAATGAACCGCCTTGCCAGGAACGCTCCTAATTTATCGTGAGCTAGAGCTAATAGATAGAGTGATATGGGGAAAATAGACTGGAATGTTGATTTCTTAGAGGGTTTCTACATAGTTTCTCATGATTATCAAAATAATAATACATATATAATCCCGCTCCAGAACAACGCCGGCAGGACATGTCTTAGGTGACACAGAACACGTTTGATCTTCTCTGAAGCTACATCGCCGGCGAAAAAACTATTTACAAAAATGTCCTCCCTCAGTTCAGCAAGAGGATCTAGGCATAAAAGGTACACGGAATTTTTCTACTACTAGAAATAAAAAGAAAGAAATGAACTAGCGGTCATCAGGTAAAACTCCGGCGGCTAGACCTCCATCGGTGGCGGACGGTTCAGATCAAGATCAAAGGCGATGGCTTTCTTTGCCGACACAGCGGGCGGTGACGGTGCCAGATCCACGATCGACGAGTCGGAGTCGCTATGTGCAAAGGCGGCCACGGTGACCGGCGGCGCCATCTTGAGCATGCGGCAGCCGGAGGCGGCGGCGACCGCTTGTCCAAAGAAGTGGTACGGGTGCGATACGGGGTAGCCTTCGAAAGGGAAACGCATGCCGCCGGCGCCGCCGGTCGCGGCCGCCGCGGCACGGTGAAACAGGTCGAGCTCGAACGACGGTGGGATCGGCATGCCCTTCATGGGCGCCTGCACGTCGCTGCCGAACGACTCGACGGTGCTGCTGTTGCTGCTGCCGCTGCCGCCAGTCACACCGGCAGTGGGGCCAGCGGTAGGGAACGGGAAGTTAGTCTTGGCCTTGGCGCCGCGGTACTCGCGCGCCGCGGCGTCGTAGGCGCGCGCGGCCTCCTCGGCCGTGTCGAACGTGCCAAGCCACACGCGGCTCTTCTTGGCGGGGTCGCGGATCTCCGCCGCGTACCGGCCCCACGGCCGCTTCCTCACGCCACGGAAGTGCTGGCCGGTGCCCGCGACGGCTCCGGCGACACCACCCACGCCAAGCGCAAGGCCGGTGGCCGCGGCCGCCGGTGACATCGTCTTGTCCGACGTTCTCGGCGCCATGACGATCTTTCTTTCTCTGTTTCTTGGTACGCGCTGATGGTGCGGTGCGGATGCGGGTGCAGCTGCGGTGCGGCAGATGAGGGGGTGATGGGGAGGAGGGACTTAAAGGTGGAGGTTGTGGGGGGGCCGGTGTTAAAAGGAGAGGAAATGGGCGAGCGGGCGGGGGGCTGGAGCGGCAGGGAATAAAACTCGGCGCAGTCAGGGCGCGGTTTGACCGTCCGCACCGCCGCCCCTCGTCTTTAGCGTGGCGACATTAGTATTCGGCAGGCGCCTTTTTCCTCCTTACCCATCAAAATCAGCAAATTGCGGGTAAGTTTTAACCTAATAGACTGAAGCCACGTTTCAGCCATGGCAAACGGGAAACCAGGAGAAGTGTGTCTCTGTTTTTAATCAGGAGAGGTTTTTACTAGAAGAAAAGGTATAAAGATTATTATTTTTCTTAAATTACAGTCTCATCCCTTCATTTCTAAAGGTCCGTTGTTTTAACTAGTCAAAAGATAATTTAAGCAAGATACTATCATGTATTAATATGGAGAGGAAATAAAAAGATCATAAAGTATTATTGGTTAGATGGCTAAAATAAGAAGAAATAAAATGTTACAGTAGTATTAAAGAGTTATAAGTAGACTTTACTTTAAAAATATGGTTTTTGTGAGACAAATTTTTAAGCTAAAAAACAGCTTTTTTTTAGTGATGGTGGGAGTAATTTCTTACTGATAGATTGTACCAAAATTATATCAAACAATTCAAAATTAAGAGCAACAAAATGGAGATACATGCAAGACTATATCATGGTAATGTTGTGATGCATGACGCTACTATCACAGTTTCTACTAATTATAAATATTATATTTATGTAACTATGCTTCAATAAGGTTTTTAATGAGGATTGGGAGTTGTCTCTTTAAGAGTGTTACAAAACATGCTTATGGTGGTGCGAGTGTGGTTAGCACGCTTAGTGATTTATGTGTGTGTTTATCTTTCATGTAATCGAAAAAACATATACATCAAGGAAGGAAGAGGGCTAGCAGCTATCTAAGGTCACCTGCAGTCACCAGTGGCCTAATATATAGATAAAAAGCAAGAAAAAGAGAGGTTCAAAAGAAATAAGATAGATTGTCAGAAGTAAGAAGATGTGATCCGTGGTGGCTAATGGTAGCAACAAATGCCAAGATTTTTACTTTTAACTAACAGCACCGTGCTCTGATAACTTCATCATTGACAACGACGACGAGGCAGTAGCAATGGCAAGGTTTGTTTGGTTTGTAGGAAAATAAAGAATTTGAATTCCTAAGTATTAATTTTTATAACTGTCTTTTATTTCGTAGAATTAAATATAGAAAAGTTAAAGAAATTTTTTCTTTCCTATAAGTTATAGAGAGAAAATATATGAAATTTTATATACACTTAAAATCTCTTAAAAAATTCTATAGATTGATGTGTGGGTGTATTCTTATTTCTTCACCTTTTCAATTAATATGGGTTAAAATTTCTTCTAACCAAATAAGCTCTAAGCTAATTAGGACAAGGACGAATTAGAGAATGGTGGTTACACCAAAGAACATGCTAATTGTTTGACAGACAAAATCAGAGAAACCTAATGCTGAGTGGATGAGGGGTTATGTGATGGGAAATGACAAAAATCTACTAACATTTTACTGTGAAGACGTAGCATGATTGTGTTGTGTTGCATTTAAAAGCTTTTGGTCTCCTTCGGAAAATGTAATGCTGAGATTTATTTTAGATGGTGTTTATCCTGATTTATTGTTTTGCTTTCTATATTCCCAAAAATTACGTAGATTTTGTGTAAACATTCTTGATAATGATATGTTGTTATACGGCGGGAGCAGTGATGAGATGGATCGTCCTATCATATTGCTATGGGTTAGGTACTGGAATGCAAAGTCCCCTCCCCTCGTTCCCATCCCAAAAACAAAAGGCATCAAAACCGCCGCTTGCGGGGCCCGCCGCGGGTGCGTAGAGCGGCTCGTTGTGGGAGCACGTCACGGGTGGCGTGGGTCCCGCGCAAGGACAACGGCGACGCATCACGATCCGTGCTTCCCGAGCCGCGGTCTGGGCGGCATTCGCATCCGTGGGGGCAACCAAAGTCGCCGCCCGCGTGCGCGCACAGGCACGTGGCCCCCGCCGCCCCGACCCCTCTCTCTCTGCTCTGCGCGGCACGCGACACGTCGCCCGTAGTCTCGTCCCCCCACACCACCACCTCACGTCGTCAGCGATATCATACAGGGCACGTTTGTGCACGTCAGTGATATCAATTTGCTCAGCCAGGCTAGGATAGGCTAGCCCTCTTGATCTCTAGCCCGAAGAAGCAAGTCTACTAGTTTGGTTCAGGCATATCATTGCTTCGCCCGCATGTATCGAAGGACGGTTCTGGCACGTTTCTGATCGCATGCATGACTCAAGACGCTCACGCTGTGTTGCTTGCCGTCGAGTGAGAGTCGAATTGTCTGTCACTTTGCCTGACAAAGTAAGATTAATTTGCATTTACCAAACAGCTGACCTTGCCAAATAAGCCTGGTTTCACTCTTACCTAGGATCCAAATGCCCCCACAATATCTCTCTCCCAACCGCCTCGTCGGCGCGGCGCGGGCGGATGCGTGACGTCCAGTGGACACGCACAGCCGCGCAAGCCGACAAAGCCGGCCGCCGCTTGGCCCGTACCCACCACGTAAAGTGGCCGCCGCGACGGATAAAAAAATTGCCCAAACGCCGAGAGGGACGGATGACGACGGCACGTTAGGCGGCAGGCGCGCGAGGGAACGGGCGACGTTCGACGTTCGAGGCTGTGGCGTGGGGCCTCGACAAGTGTCGGCATCGGCCACGCTGCCTGGATCGCGAGGCTGCAGTAGTACCAGTAGTACGCCCTGTACCGCTGGCTGTAGCCACCAACCGTACCGTCCTCTCGCTTTCTCGCGGCGCCCCTTTCGCATTAAAACGCAAGCGGTGGAACCGACAGGTCGCGGGGACCGCGCAAGGGCGCGGACGGGCACGCGCCGGTAGTAGCGTTACGTACGTTGCGTGCCGTGGGGCCGCGTGCGGGCGTGCGTACGGGACGACGCGTCCGTGGCCGGATGGCCCCGCACCGCCCGCACGAATGCACGCTCGCGGCGCTGCCACCTCTCCTCGCGCAGGACCACGGGATCGCTGCGGCGGGCGTAGTGGTGGCGTGGCGGTGCCGCGTATCGCGTACCAGCGCGCGCCGCGGCACCGACCGCTTCTCCACTTGCGGGGTTGGGGGCGCGGCCCGCGGATTAGGAGCTCGGGCGGGCTGCGTGAAAAGCGTGCAGTACCTCCTCGGGTGTAAAATTCGGTCCATTGGTCGGTCAGGACGACTGCCAGCTCGAGTGTTTCCTAGTATTTCAAAAGACCACTGTCTCTTTAATATCCACAAATCTCAATAAATATCTACTCCACGGTATTGATAGCGCATATGTACGTAGGAATATTACGTAATTGTGGTTGACAAAATAAAACTCTTATGGATAAATTGTGTAAAGAAATTGAATTGAACAATTTGGCAACATTTGTATACCATATTGAAAGGTCTTTTTTTCAGCTTTGATATTTATCTGTCACTTGATTTCTTTTAATTGTTAGTTAGCTACCGTTACACATGGTATAAACGGAAACATATCGTATGCACACAATCTTTAGGTACACTCACCATTTATATCAAAATTCTAGAAAAATTTCTACAAGCACTTCATCAAAATCTTAGCAAGTTTTAGCACTATTAAATTTAGTATTATATAGTCGTTTTTGATTGCTACTGAAATATGCCCTACCAATATTTTGGTAGTTTAAATAATATTTGTACTTGGTTTGTTTGCTATAATTTCATATTTTGGCTTCATGTTGGTAGCAAACCAAATATGATCAAATACAATCTTACCCTATCAAAGAAACTAGGCTAGGTTTTGAAACTACCAAAGAATTGGTATGGTAGTAATCCAAACAGGCCCATAGATTTTGAATCAGTGTGAGCAAAAATTGGTAACAAACCAAATATTTATTTCATACTATTAAAGTTGTCAAATTTTGATGTGACAAAATTTGGTTTCAATCCAAACAAAACCCTTAGTATACATAAACTTTAATTTTTTTTGCTTTATTTTTTTTAAAATAAACAAATCTAGATATATTTTTATGCTTATATAGGTCATAGAAATTTTTGGATACCAATAAGAATAAACAAGGATGTATATATTTTTTATGTCTAGATAGAATATATATTGTTTGGCTAAAAAAGAATAACATAAGTTTGAGTAATTGGATATTGATCTTGTGATTGATAAATGAAAAAAAATCAATTGATGGCAATATGGCATAGGTTCCTTGTTCATTGGGCCCAAGCAGCTATTCCTTGGATTGCACAATGATAGTTTTGCACGCAGTGATAGTTCTTTTTCCTCAATAACTATGCACGGTTCTAAAATAATCCTTGACGATACCTACGTGTATGCACGTACAAGAAGAGTATGATGACAGCAGTTACTCGTACGGTGACAATACTCCAAACTTAAAAGAGCAATTGGGTAACCAGAAATTACAGTATTTATTTCCGATGATGACAGCGGACCAAGTCCTGTTGCCGTGCTGCGTGATCAATCTGCTACGACGGTGACAGGCAGTCGCCGTATGATCCGCGTGGGTTGTAGGAAATTACTGGAACCACTACTATTCCGGCCAGCGATTTTCGTGATAATTTCTCCTGTTGAACGCAGCGCACGAACGTGCCTCCCGGAGCTTCCATGCGCCATCACAACTGCACTAAACCACCGGTCCACCGGCGGCTAGCGAGGAAACATTTTCTCCGGCGGATACGCTGGGTGGGGCTGTCAGCTGCCGGCCGCCCATCAACGCGCCACGCAAAAGCAGCCGCACGCCGGCCAGATCTGGATTAGCACCTGCATTTTAGCCACTAACCAGCCTCGGCCGACACATTATCCGCTTTAAAAAAGCACGGACGGCTACCGCTAGAGTATTACTACTCCTAGTACCACTCGTACCGACGCCGCCAGATCGCGCCGTCTCGTGGGCCCCTCCACCGGCTGGCGGGTCACGCTACGCTAACGCCGTTGTGTCTGTCGCGCGCGCGAGCGTGGATGGATCCGTTCCATCGCGGAAAAGGCCGCGGGTGGCTGCGAGCGTACGAGCCGCCGGTTTCGGAGTCCTTGTCGCTCGGTCACGTCTTCCACGCCGCGAATCTCTCGGCGCGTGGAACATGCGCATCACGGCGGCGGCGGCGTCTCTCGTTTGATCCTTTCCAGAGCGCGCGCGAGACGACGTAGTGCGGGATGGGGATTGGTGGCGTACACGTAGTGGTGCGCCGCTTGGGCGAATCGGTCGCCGTTGCGTCTGCCGCCAGCAAGTCTCCGCGCTCCGGGTCGCTATCAACGATGAGCTCTCTCTCTCTCTCTCCCCTCTACACTACGCGGTTCAGTGTACTGGCCAAATCCACCCGATTTCCTTTTCTTTTCAGCTTGGCACGGTACTGCTCCCTGTCCCGCTTGGGTTTTGGTCTTTTGGAGGGGCCGTCGCCGTGTGTCGTTTTAAGCAGCCGTGGCGTGCTGCTGAATTCGGTCATTTTTTAATTAATCCATGTATTTACAGCTCTCGATTAGCAGGCGGGGTGATTACTAGTAGTCTTCTAGACTTCTACTAATATCTTCGTGTGACTTTCAGTGACAGTGTGGATCATGACGACGACTCCGCGTAGTAGGTGGAGTCGTGTGGATGAACGAGCTGAGGTGGTAGTATTGCGTAATTGCCAATTGGAGGTTGACGATTGCTGGGTCAGGGGCTGTTGGGCTGTATGGACACAGGATCCACAGGAGGAGGCCAGCGGATCGTGTCTGCGTCGACGCGTCAAGATGTGATACGTGCAATCGAATCGCTTCACGTTTTCAGGTTCGGCTGATACGTTGATGGATCTGCGGACCTGCGGTACATGGCTCACAAGGAGCCATGTGCTTCTTTCCTGTTCTGAGGGAGGCCTCGTCGTTGCCTCGTTGGCGGTTGTTCCATCGGCGTGAGATCTGTGCAGTGCTCGTCCTCTTCTCATGCTGGTACGAATGTGATGCAACAGTAGGCTGGTCGTCTACTCGTCTGGGTTTGGTGCCTTCTCTTCACAAATGCTCCCTGTGAGCCGCAATGAATAATTCCATTTAGTTATGTCTTTTTTTTCTTTGAAGTAACCTGGAGATTCCTCATGAGCTGGGCTAGCACCCAACATGGCTATGGGCCCACGGCAATGGCATGAGCCACTTGGTTACAGTTACACCGACAATAGGAAATACGAAAACTACTGTAAACTGAAGAACATATTCAGCAACTTTTGAAAATTACAAAACAGGCGTCGTTAGCTGAGATATCAAAAGAATCCTTTCAGTCGCATTCTTCAGGATCATAGAATTGGGTTCAATCACAATATTCTAACGCCCAGATTCGTCGCCGTTGCCGAACCTTGATACAGGCTATCCCCCAGATTACAATTCCAACGTGATCACGAATCATAAAACACACACCATAAGAAGTTGCTGAAAGGAAGACGCCATCAATATTTATTTTGAGAATACCCTGGCCCGGCAACTGCCATCTTGTCTCCACACTGAACCATGCTGAACGCTTTATTTTGAGAACACTATCTGCTCGACTTCTGGTAGCTTTCGCCAACAAACCAATTCATTTTCGCTTTTGTTCACTTCCCCGTCTCTGATGCTCAATGGATACAATTAAAGCAATGATAGAGTTTACCGTCATCCAAGAATACTGATCCAGGACCAAATCACTACGTGACAGTGGATTGAAATTACTCAACCAACATACATGTATGGTCCAATACGAGTGAGCATGCAGAGGGTAGGTAGGCTTTGCACTCTGCGAAGGTCTGTTTGCTCTGCACCGACCCAAGTGCAGATGACTGCAACACTGCATGGTCCCGTTATAGGCTACATCCTTTATAAATAGGGTACTCCCTCCATATAGAAACCTATTACTAATACAACAATAACAATAAAAAACTTTTAATCTAAGTTAAAATAGGATAAAGTTAAAACCCAATAAAAATTTTAAATTACGGTTCAATTACATCAATAACTAATTTCTAAGTATTGCTATTTAACTACATATCTTTAAATATATATTTTTCAAGTTCTTATTGCTTCACCAAGTGTTTATTTTAGTCTTTTTCTATTTTTTCTCGTATTATTATCCTTTAATTTAGAATTTTACAATATACTAATATACTAATATCAAGTCTTTTAAACATGGCCAAGTTTAGACATGCCCAAACATAATACTAAATTGCAAAAATTAGACACATGATTAATCAGCATGGCCCAAATGTCCACGTTTATAGTTCACGTCAAGCACTTCGTAAAGCTCTCTTTGTAGTTATATTATTCTGAATCACAAGAGGAAAACACCATGGTCACTTCCATTATCAAGTGAAGTTAGTGAATCACCAACACCCTCATTGCAGTATCTTTCTGAATATATTACTTGCCCAGGAATATTTGCAGCATGTTTCTGGATATATTACTAGCCCACGAATATTTGCAGCATGTTTCTGGATATATTACTAGCACATGAATATGCAAATGTGAACAACTAGAAACACATAATGAGGCCCTCTTTGAACAACTGGAATCATATCTCTTCTAAGTGAAGGTAAGATCCAAAGAAGTGAACGATCTTCAAGATCTCTCTTCAACCCCTCTAACCAACCAAGCTAGTTATGGCTTCAATGCGCACCTAAGAACCTACAAACTTACCCCATTCTGCTCTGGTGTCATCAACAAGATGTAAAATAACCTCACTGTACTCTTTTCTGTAGAAGTGTGTACAGTGACTAAGACCCCAAGAGTATAAAGGAGGATCGGGTCTATATATATATACAACCCAGACCAGTGGTTTGTCTAACACCTCATAGTCATAGCGGGAGCGGAACGGACGCAGAGACTGAACCAAAAACTGACGAACAAAGGCGTGGGCAGGCCTTTGATCATTATATCGGCAAACTGATGTGCCGATGGTACATGGAGCACCCGAACCTATCCTAATATAACCTTGTCACGGACAAAATGGATATTGATCTCGATGTTCTTGGCGCGTCGATGATGGACCGGGTTGGCGGTCATGTAGACGGCATTGACATTGTCACAGTAGACGATGGTCGCGGTGGAGAGGGGTACACGGAGCTCCTGGAGAAGCTGGCGAAGCCAGCAGCAGTCGGCGACGGCGCGGTAGTTAGCTTCGGCGCTAGACCGGGACACTGTAGTCTGGCATTTTGAGAACCAGGATACGAGAATGTCACCGAGGTAAACGCAGTAGCCGGACGTAGGGCGTCGAGAGTCGGGGTAGCTTGCCCAGTCCGCGTCGGAGTACGCGGTGAGGCAGTCGATGGGCCTGGAACTGAGATGCAGCCCACTGGAGAGGGTGCCTTTCACGTAGCGTAGGATTCGCTTGAGCAGCGCAAGGTGAGGTTCGCGCAGAGCGTGCATGAAGAGGCACACTTGCTGGACAACGTACGTGAGGTCGAGCCGGGTGAGGGTGAGGTATTGGTGAGCCCCGGTAAGACTCCGATAGTGAGAGGGATTGGCAATGAGTGCGCCATCGGCAGCGGAGAGTTTGGCTCAAGTATCGACCGGAGTGGCCGTGGGGTAACAATCGGCCATGCCCGCACGCTGGAGGAGATCGATGGCGTACTGGCATTGGGAAAGAAAGAGTCCGTGGGAGGAACGGGTTACGGAGATGCTAAGGAAATGGTGGAGAGGACCAAGATCGGTCATGGCGAACTCAAAGTGGAGTCGAGCTATGATCTGGTCGAGGAGAGATGTCGAAGACGCTGTAAAGATAATGTCGTCGACATATAGAAGTAGATAGGCAGTGGCGGAGCCGATATGGAAAGTGAACAGGGAACTATCGAACACAGAGGCCACGAAGTCGATGTACCGAAGATAGGCAGCAAATCGCTGGTACCAGGCACGAGGGGCTTGTTTGAAGTCGTAGATAGAACGTTGAAGAAGACAAACATCATCAGGACGAAAAGGGTCGATGAATCCTAGGGGCTGCTGGCAGTAGACCGTTTCCATCAGGTGGCCGTGAAGAAAAGTGTTCTTCACGTATAGCTGATGGATCGGCCAGGAGCAAGAGGCAGCCAAAATGAGGACGACCCGGATGGTGGCGGGTTTGACGACGGGACTGAAGGTCTCGTCGTAATCGACACCGGGTCGTTGGGAGAAACCCTAGACTACCCAGTAAGCCTTGTGACGGGCAAGAAAGCCATCGGCGTGAAATTTGTGTTTGAAAATCCACTTACCGATCACAATGTTGACGCCGGGAGGTCGGGGGACGAGACACCAGGTCTCGTTGTCCATTAGGGCCTTATACTCGTCGGCCATGGCCGCGCGCCACTGAGGGTCGGCTAGGGCGGAGCGAGATGTCGCCGGGAAGGGCGAGATAGAGCTGTGGACAGCGGAGAGCCCGTAGCGCTGAGTGGGGCGGAGAGACCCGGTCTGGGAGCAGGTGACCATATGAGAGGTGGAGGGAACTGGAGCCGATGGGGGTGTGGGAGTAATGAGAAGAACTGGTCGGGTGGGGGTGTCATCGGCTCCGGGTCGGTGACTGTAGACGAGAAGAAAAAAGGAAACTAGATTGGCCTGAGCCGATAGGATCGGGTGGGCCGAGTGGTCCGATCGGTCCGATAGAGATGGATCAGCCAATGGGGTAGGGGGAGCCGATGGAAGTGGGGGGTCCGATAAAAAGGGGATGGTATCGGCTAAAGGATAAATAGGATCGATATCGGCCGATGAGGGTCCGATGGTTGGGACATTGGACTGAATAGTGATGGGATATATGAAGGGTAAGTTCTCAGCAGCGGCCGATGAGGGGGCCGATGGAGGGGAAAATGGAGGAGACCTGGTCGGCACGGTGTTGGTGAAGAGGAAGTCAAGATCACTAGAGGAGGATCTCGGATGAAGTAGACCGAAGGGAAAACATGTCTCGTCAAAAATGACGTGACGAGAGACGATGACTCGTCGGGTGGAAAGGTCGAGACATCGGTATCCCTTGTGAGAGGTGGGATAGCCGAGGAGAATACAGGCGGTGAAGCGGGGAGCGAGTTTGTGAGAAGCTGTGGTGGTGAGGTTTGGGTAGCAGAGGCACCCGAAAACGCGAAGGTGGGAGTAGTCGGGCGCCGTGCGGTAGAGAAGGGCATAGGGAACATTGTTTTGAACGGAGAAGCATGGGCGCCGATTGAAAAGATACGTCACAGTAGCCAGAGCTTCTGCCCAATAAATGGTAGGTAAGTGGGCGTGAAGTAGCATGGTGCAACTGATGTTGTTGAGGATACAAAGGAGACGCTCTGCTTTGCTATTCTAAGGAGAGGTGCAGGGGCAGGAGAGCCAGAGATGGATGCCCTGCGAGGTGAGGAAGGTTGTAACGGTACGGTTAACGAATTCCGTACCGTTATCGGCTTGTAAAGTCTTGATGGGGAGGTTAAACTGAGTGGACACGTACGTGACGAAGTGAGTGAGGTGAGAGGCGACCTCGGATTTGTTGATGAGCGGAAAGGTCCAGCAATAGTGTGTGTAATCATCAAGTATAGCGAGGTAATACTGATTACCGGAGACACTTTTAACTGGAGACATCCATACATTACAATGTATAAGTTCAAATGGATGCGAGGTATAGGAGAGAGAACTAGAAAAGGACAGACACACATGTTTACCAAGTTGACACGAGTGGCAAACTGTGAAGCTGCTGTGGGTACATCGGATAGAGGCGATGCGACGGAGGGTGGCGACAGCGTCGGGGCCGGTGTGGTCGAGGCGAAGGTGCCAAAGGTTGGTGGAGAGGGTGACGCTGGCGTGTGGAGTGGATGGCGTAGCGGGAATGGTGTAGAGGTCTCCGCCACTTTTGCAGCGAAGGATCTATCGCCGGGTTGGGATATCCTTCACAGAGAAACCAGACGCGTTAAATTCGATGGAGCAGTTGTAGTCTCTTGTGAATTGACGAATAGATCTAAGATTGTGAATAAGAGAAGGTACGATAAGAACATTACGTAGGAGGAGGTTAGCGGTGAATATAGACAGAGAGGAGTCACCTCGACATTGGACAGAAAGAGAGTGACCATTGCCGATGGTGAAAAAAGGGGAGGAAGAGGGGTGACAGGAGCGAAGTATACCGGCCGATGACGCCATGTGTAAAGACGCCCCAGAGTCCAGCACCCAAGGGTGCTGTGGTTGGAGCGTCATCTGGTTGAGGGCAGTGACGAGGCCAGCCTGGTTCTAGGAGAGAACCGACTGGATGGATAGGGTTGGTAGCATCGGCTGAGGTGGCAGAACGGGAGCCAATGCCAAATGAGCCTGGGGATGGGCGTCGAGAACCCCGGGTTGCTAGCCGATGGGGCTACGTGGCTGGGACTGGGGTGCCCAGGGGTTGTAGCAGAGCCACGGACCCATAGGACCCGTAGGTTGGGCAGGGACCGAGGCAGGTCGTGATTGCATCGGACCCTGTTAGTTCCTGTCTTTGCCTTTGCCCTTACCTTTCCCGGTGCGGGCTGTGTTGCCATGGCTAGAGCCATGGCCACCAGAGCCGTGGGAGGAAGAGGCAGCGCAGGAAGCTCGGCAGTTATTATCGGCTGCGACAAGAAAAGCGGTGTGGGCCACTGTCTTCTCATCGTTGGCCAGACGGAGTTCTTTAAGAACTAGCATATCATGGGTCCGGCGAATGATAAAAGGGGTGTGGCGTTGTTTGAGAAGCGGGGATTGAGGCCTCGTACAAGGGCGAGGACGAGTTGAGAGTCGGTCATAGGGTGGTCGACGTCCCGGAGAGCAGTAGCCTTGACCTTGAGACGCTGACAGTACGAGGAGACAGAGGAGTCTCCTTGTACCATGGAGTGGAACTCATTGAGGAGGAAGATGGCGCGAGGCTACTTGTTGGCCAGAAAGATCCGCTCGATAGCCACCCAGAGATCCTGGGTGGTGGGGGTCGGTATTGTCCATAGCGAAGTCGAGGATAGAGTCGTCGACCGAGCCGAGTAGCCAGCTGCGCACGCAGCACTCGGCGATGTCCCACTAAATATCATCGGGGCGAGGTGGAGCGGAGCCATCAATATGGGACCGGAGACCGAATTTTCCACAGAGAGATTTGAAGAAGAAAACCCACTTAAAATAGTTGGCGTTAAGGTCAAGGGAGATAGAAACGTGAGATTTCACGTTCACAGCAGCGTAAGGAGGGGAGATCGACGAGGTGGTGCCCGAGGTGTGGTCTGAGGCACCGAGGACCGGAGCAGACTCGACGACTAGGAGAGTGCCGGACCTGAGGACGGACTCGATGGCCATGATGTAAGAACGGGAGCAAATAGCCAATGGGAGAAAGAAGCCGATACGAGGACAGATCGGCTGATCAAGGATGTGAGAAGCCGATGGAAAGTTGATCGGCTAGCCGATGAGGTGTGATTGGCCGATGGAGAGTAGGTGAGGAAAAGGTGGTGACAGAGTGGGTCAGAGAGTAGTTGGGTCACAGATGTGCAAAAATTCACATCTGTGAAGAGAAGATTCACGTCCGTGGACTCATGGAGACAAAGGAGTGGGGCGGACGCGAAAAAGACGAGGAGTGACCGAACGCGAAGAGAATATGTTCGCGTCTGGAAGACAGGGATTCGTGTCCGCGGACACGTGGACACGGTTGACTCGCTCGGACGTGAGGAAAGAAAGTTCGCGTCCGAGAGCCGTTGAGCGTGTCGAAAAAGGCGAGAACCGAGAGAGGGTTCCAGCCGATGGAAGGACGGACGAGTTCAGCCGATAGAGACGACGAGCGTAGAGGTGCACCGACGTCAGAGAAAGAGAGTTGCACAAAGCAAGAAAAGGAACGAAGACGGGTGCGAGACGAAACGAGGAGGCAGATCGAGACCGTCGCCTGGTCACGCATAGGTAGGACGAAGAAAAGAGGATGACTGCAGGAGAGACGGGAAGAAGAAGAAACGGGAGCGAGAGAACGAGAAAGTGCCGAGAGTAGAGTACCGAGAAGAGGGTCAACGATAGGAAGAAGATGTTGACGATGAGAAGGAAAGAGTCGACTCATTGAAGGGAGAAGCTCGTCAGGAATGTCTAGACTCGCTCTGATAACATGTAGAAGTGTGTACAGTACCTAAGATTCCGAAAGTATACAAGAGGATAGGATCTATATATATACAACCCAGACGGTAACATTTTCACTTTCTCATCCCTTATTTTTCACGCTTGTGCTTGGGCTTTGTATCTGTACTGCTATCTTTGAGAAGTAATATATTCAGGTGGGTCATCTCAGCCTTCAATTGAGTTCTAAATAAAGACTGGGGATCAGCATCAACTTCATTGGAATCTCAAGAGCAACATCTCTCAGAACACAGAATCCCAAAACTTCAGCCGGATTTAGCAGCCGAAGGAAAATGATTTCACTGAACCATTGATAATCATCTTGGTGCAAACGAGTACCATGTTCTGTGCCTTCATGAAGAATTATTGGGAGCAGATGTAGGCAGCAAGATGCCATCTTACTCTAGTAACTATCGAGCAAAACAGCAGTGCTCATTAGCGCCAATGTTCCACTCGTAGCATAGCCAGATCAAACATAGAATCCATATGGTGCCTGAAAATTTGTACAAATCACATTACAGTTACTAATCAAGATAACAACTAGTTGGCCTAATCACTACTTCATGATAACTGTACTTGTGTGAGTTGTAATTGCCAATAGGCTACAAGCATTGAAAAAAATCCATTTTACTAACTGAAGAAGGGAAATATCGCAACTATTCGTTAATAATTTGATGTTCTTTTAAAGGAATATAATTTGAAGTTCTGGAACAGTAACTATGATGGATGAAATATATGGAGTCAGAATCACATTAGAAGTTTTGCCAAGTGTAATTAGCATTTTATCTATGTTCAATTACCCACAAAAAATCTATTTAGTATCTCGCACAAACATCGACTGACTGCAAAAGCCATAGTACATACAGTGATTATCTTAATTAGCACCATGTTATTTCAGCTTTGATGGGTAAAAGTAAACCATAATAACAACACTGAATATCTTAATCCGATTCAAAATCCTAGAGCGACATGTATTTGGCAACACATTTTGAAAGCAACAATGACACGCATTTGGAAATGGAGGGGGCATATTTTATACATAAGATGTCAAGTACCAACAGCTTCAGGGAGCAATCGTGCAATTTCTTTGTGTTACCAAATCAACACGGACAACTCAGGTAAAGAAATAATCTAGATGTACAATTTTTCAGTTCGCAATACACCATTACAGTAAATGGTTAGGATCTTTACTCAAAACTAAATTTCAACAGTCTTATAAGAACGCCATTATGGTAAGACAACTCTAGAACTTCACTCTATATCCAGAAAGTAGTGTTGGAATATAAGCTAATGTTATGTGCATTTGTAGTTTGGATTGAATTATGCTTGAATACATATTTAATTAAAATATTTCCGTGGATATTAATCTTAACAAAATCTCATAAGACCGTTTCTCAGTGTATAATTTCAGCACCAAGTATTCATCCTAGCCGGGTGATAATGTTGTCTTTGATAATGTTTGCTCAACTTGTACATAGAGGAACCTGAACTTCAAGTTCATAAACTTCTACAGGATTTCAGTAATTCCAAGCCAATTAACTACGGCAAGCCAACAGCAAATAAGTTCCCCTTATACAATACTGAACTTACTCCCATCATATACCAAGGACCTAGCCCTCCCTAGTATTAACCACATCATACTACTAGCCCATTATGTAATCATCAGCCACAGCAAAGAAGTTTGTCCTACCTCCCAAGCATGTGAACTAGGTTCAAATCCTAGGTTAAGCGGGGGCAAACAAATCCTCTTTTAGAATAACGAATCTAACCATTATTTAATATCAAAAGGGGCACAATCAAACATCGTGTGAATTTCCTTGCATAGCATCATTTACCCACTTTAGAAAGTACATAAAAAATGCTTGGATGCATAGGGTGACACAAATTCATAAACAATCTAGTTTGCCATATGAGAAGTTTACCTTTTAAGGAGAACAAGGAAGGGATATTATCATCGGTGAAAGCTTGTTAGTGCCAATAAGCTCTGTGTAGCATCGACTGCATTGTGTATTGAAAGCAAGAAAGTGGAACATGTCAAGTGCAGCACTAAATGAAAAAAAAAAGTGCAAGGAATAACACCGAATCCACTAAGAAGAACAATAGCACCACATATTCCTTAAAGCAAAACTCAACTGTATTCAAGTATATATTCAGTTAGCTGCAAGGTACGACCATTCATATCTAACACGTATTGTTATATATATCAAGGCATATACTCTTCAAAGCAGGGGCATAAGATACACTTGTCATGTGTGGTAAAGTTTAGGATGTTGTAAGATAGAAGTTGTTAAATGGTATTATTTTGGGTCTTTGCTCAAAATGGAAGAGCCATAAATCGCCTCCGGAACAAGGGTTCTTCAAATCTTCCGAGGCTAAATGGAAATTATTTCTAAAACTTATCCATAATGCTTTTTTACCATGATTATCCATAATGCTTTAGATATGATCTCATCCACATACCAACCTTTTTTCAATTATAATAGGAAATATATTAAGTGATAGAAATAATATGGAAGGTCAATGGTTATTCAAATTGATGGGAACTAATATAGGGAAGTTATTATTAGGGCAGTCCCAACGCTAAACCTAGCATGGTTTCCACATTATTAAATGAGTTGCCATGTAGGATTTGTGATGTGGCAAGAGATTTAATGAAGAGAAGGAAACTGGGTCTCACATAAACTTGGTTTCTGCACAACATCCAAAACATTATGAGGGAGAAATTAATAGCAACCCAATATAAACAACTATGAAATATGAAAGATAGAAACCATATCTCTAATTCTCTATGCAGTAGACTATCTATATGCTTGTGCCTGCCATATACTCAACCATAGTGCTGGTCCATATCAGGAATGGTATTAAATCGGCGTATTGAATGAGTAGTGTGCACATTGGAGGAGTTAGGTCTATTACTAGTTTCTAGGTGACATGGAGGGTATAGACACTACTGGTAGTTTCTAGCACTGGGAGTACTTAAAGGTGGAATATGGAGGATCAAAGGGCCATTCACCAATCTTGGCATTATTTGCTTTTGGGGAAAAAGGAGATAGTTGGTCACCTACAACTTTCTGATAGCGCTTTAGATATGATATCATCCTCACATCAACTTCAAATTATGCTAGGAAATATATTAAGTGAAATGCGATATGAAGGTCCAATTGTTATTTCAATCAATACAATTGAAGGGAAGTTCTTAGGTGAAATGTGAATGGATAATAGAAGACCATGAGGTTGGTTCACTAAATTTATTGGTACTATTTGCTTTTGCAAAAAAAAAAAGAAAGAAAGAAAGAAAGAAAGATATTTCACCACTTGAACATCGAGTCATTCAAATCTTTTTGAAGGTAGATGGAAATTATTAATTCCAAAGGGTAACTGAGGCTCAACATATTGCTCAAACTAAAATCAATGGTATATATTAGCTTTAGTAAATGAAAAGAGGGAACATAATTCTATCCTCTTTCTAGAAAAGCGGAGCTACTTGTTGCTCAACATATATATTATACTCTTTGGCTAAATGTAAGGTACTTTATATAGCCATCACAAATACTCCTACCATTTTGCAATATATGCATGTTTAAAGGTATGCCCATTAAAGGATATTACCGTTGGCATGATAACACCACCATGCATGTCCATGTTAAAAATTTTGAGTGCAAAGTGTTTCATTCAGGAACAAGTGGACTTAAATTCCTGGACCTTAGACCTAGATATCATACACTTCACCAACTTGATTCCCGTTCACTCCTACCACCAATTGATGCCATGAAGTCAAATGCAAGGACTCATCATAGATTGAAATGCTAGCCCAATCATCAAATGAACAGCTTACCTGTTAGCCTCCATTGGTTCCATGTTTACTTCTCTCTAGTCCCAAATTATTGCCTTCATGTCTTCTATACGCAATCAAAGTGCAACGAATGCCACTCTCTTAGGATGCCCTACTCCACAAGAAGGTTAAAACATAATTCATGTTATGGTCATCAAGTATTCGCACATAATAAGCATGAGAAGTATAAAACCTTACCAAAGGCGCATCCGGTTTATGTTAGATTTATATTCTATTTATTTGAGCAAATGATATTAAGCTATGATCGTGTCATCTTTAAATAATAAGAGAGGATTTCATGATCAAGGATGCATCGAATGCTTCAAGAATGTATAAAGGTAATAGAGGACCATGTCAAGGCCTTCACTTTTCAAGTTCAATACATCATCTTGGTCTCCTGAGATGATATTGACTTCTAACGGGCATAACTTCATGAGAACTCCAATTTGCGTGATCTTTAACTTCATGTAAATCTAATCTCATCATCTTTCCAACGCAACCAGTCTTATCTCAAAATTCATTCTTAGCACTTCAAAATCATCAAAACAAAACAATTTTGTTGATGGAGCCAAGTCAAACTTGGGGCTTATGCCTTGTAATAGATTATGCCCACTTTATGCATGCAGCCACTGAGTGTTGGCCCAAGTGGCCTAGAAGTGGTTGTGCACCACCTTGGGTGGTAAGATGGGTGAGGGTCGGCTTGTTAGCCTTAGCGCTCTGACCATGGTACCCCTAGGTTAATCCTTTTACATGAATCAAGGATAAAAGTAGAAGTGTACCATGTGAACATGGACTGCTCTATGTGAGTGTGGACTAATGCAGATTTTGGAGGCAAAATGCTACATGTCGTATCACAGCATAAACCTCTATTGCATGTTGCGTGTTAACTGGGCTACGGTCTTCATCGAAAGGGTTCATGGCCCTCTTACGTGTATGGTGTGCGCTTTCAGGGCATTAGCCCCAAGGGGGGTGATTGTAACAAAATAGTGGTATTGGCTCAAGTGGCCCAAAAGTGGTTGTTGTAGTGGCTTGAAAGTTTTGGTCTCTTTGCCCAAAAAAAACTCCATCCCAAAAAGACTTAGATTACTAGCTATATACTTGTCCAGAAATCAAGTCTTTTTGGGAAGGTGATTGTAGCCGCTAAAACCCCCTAGAACAATTAGGCTTTGTTTAGTTGAATTTTTGTAAGTGCAATTCATCTTGTCTCTAGTCCTCAACTGTTTAGTTGGCTATTAAAGATTCAAGGCTCTATAGTTTTGTGTGTTTATTTGCCAGGTTGATTAGATCTACTACTTCAATCCCAAACTATGTTTCTCATGCTTAATTCCCTATTCGGGACTCGTTCTTGCAATATTCTATCATTCACATTGCAATGATAAGTCCATTGTGTGTCACGATTGGCACATCACTTCTGACATAGCAATTGGATTGTTTTGGTTGGTACCCACTTCATCAATGATGCATTCGATCAAAGCTAGAGTTATCCCCCTACCAAAAGATCAGGCCATGACAAAGAGCGTCATTAGATGGATTAGAGCCTTTGTTGATGGGTGAAGATTTTAGTTATGTATATTTCATCTACCCATTGTTTACCATTTAGGTGCATCGCTTTTTCTCATCGCCAAACCCTAGTTCCGAACCTCACAATTTTCATACAGTTTTGCCTTGTTGAGTTTCATTGTGTCAAGTTTAGTCACATCAAGGTTAGGTATTTCCATCATTAACGTCATCAACGTTGTATTTGATCAAAGCAAGAGTTATCCCCTCATTAGAAGATCAGGCGATATAGAGTGTCATCAATGCCACTCTTGTCCACGTTGCCATGAATGGCATCACGCACAACATGAGCCAATCTCTTTCTGTGGCAAGCATGGAGTTGCTTATTGTACACTTGTGTAGATTCAAGAATCGCAAATAACATTTGGATTCAATTCTGACCTTACCAACAAGTAACAACCAAAGTCAACTATGTTATGCAATCTTGATGGCATCACCCTGTGACAAACCTAGACTATGTAGATTTGCTCAATTGATCAAGCAACACTTGGAGCAGACAATGTGGAAGCTTGTACCTTTGTTGATAAGGTTCAACAAGATGCCTACATCCATAAGAGCCGAGATAGGCAACTTCATCCTCTGAGGATTTATTTGATGCTTGGGTTCAACTTGTTTTAGGTTACATTTATACCACAATTACAATAATCCAACTCAACTTAAATCAAACTACTACACCATAGTTTGATACGAACACACGTTCATACTTCCCACTTCACCCCTCTGCCATGAATATTGTGGCCCTTCCTTCTATGACTCCATGATCCAACTAGGGTTACTTCTTGATCTGCCTAGGATCCATTATATTCTCCACCAAATTACTTGCCATGGATTACCACTTATCCGCTTAGGATCACTTAGTCCTCCTATGGATCACCCCATATTTCTTGTAAATCATTTCATCTAGCAGCAAATAGTTGATTACTTTGGTCCATCAACCCCTTGGTCATATCAGGGTTCACTATGATCCATCAAGCACCTATCTTGTTTGAGTTGTACTTTAAAGTATGGCATAAAACTTTAGGAGATCCCACCATTTGAGGTAATGATCATATGAATATTGCCTTAGTAGAAACTACAAAGAGCCCCAACCTAAATTCACACATGTTAGATCAACAGATATCTTTATATTCTTGAGGTAATCCTTTCATGTTAAATCCATTAAATTACCATGTTAGCCATTAAGTTACACAACTTTAACATTCCCTTGTTATGGATTCACCTACACGTATTACATAAAGAAAAGCACAAACAAAGCACAATCCAACATTCAAGGGCTATTACTTCATACCATAAATGGGTCTATTGATACTTCACACATTAAACCATATCCATGTAGGCATGGGCATTTTTAGCAAGAAGGTTAAACCATCTTGGTGTATGCTTGGATTCATCACACCTCCCTACCATGCAAAATGACCATGAGAGTGACCAAGACATATATCTTTCCCCTTAGGGAAATCTTTACCTTCCTAAACAATACCCAAATGGCCATATCCATGTTTACATTATCTGGATTCGAAAGCACAAAATGCCCCCAAACCCAAAATTTTCAAACAAGTTAGCTCAACAAAATTCTTTACTTATTCTTTAAGCAATCATCCTTGGGGATCTTATTATTGGCTTCTATCCATTTTGAGAGGTCCACATCATACTTCACACATCTCACAATACCCTAGCAACCATACTAAGGTCTAGAGGTAGGAGGTATCTTGTTAAGGGTCTACACAAGTATTTTAGAGAAGAAAAACATATGGGAACAAGATTCTTGATTTGAATGGACCAAACATCAAGTAATTGACATTGGATGGACAAGGGCTCTGAGGACAAAGGGGAATAAAGGATATTATCCCATGCATTGGCCCATTATGCTATACTTTGGCACCAAGTACCAATTGAAAACTGAAAGTGGTGTACTCAGTAACAACACATGTGGAATGTACTGCCCACATGATAAGAATCTTACCAATTAGCTTTCAATTCCTTGCATCATGGGGTTAAATATGTATATATACTATATGCTCACCCTATCAAGTGAGGCCAGGCCATCATATGGCCAATTTCTATACTTGTCTTTCCACATCCTCTTGTTCAGTTGTACTTCAGCACAAATCATGTGGACATTACATTTAAGCAGGACATTACATTTTAAGCAAGATGAATGTTTCACCAAACAGAACAAACAACATTAGAAGAATCATTCCTTAATCCATAGATTAACCACATGCAATAAAGATTCTGTCTTGGTTGCATTAGATCTCCTCTCAGCTAACATGCAAACATATTAAATTAAACATCCACCATGTTAAGATACTACTAGGGAGGCCAGACTGAAGTCTACAAAACCAAACAGGTTCATGTAACAGAATACCTTACTCGAAACATCTAGCACAGCAACTATGCAAAGCACGTTGGTAGGCCAACAGGCTCAAACCCCATCTCTTCAGTATTATAGCTTAGATTTAAAAGTTTGGATCTCATGCTGTACGATGACGATCAACATATGCCTGTGGTGAAAAGCATACAGAAGTCAAACATATAATCACAAGATGTGTCATTGACCAAAAAATTCAAGATATTTTACCTCCACAAGTTTTTCTATCTTTGGTGCAGAGGCTGTTATATAATTAGTTATTGCCTTTTCAGTCTCTGGTATCTGATTTGGCTCAAGTGAAGCGAAAATCTTATCAACAGATTTTTTCACAATCAGTTTATGAGCATCTTTACTCAAATTGCCTTCCTTCCAGATTGGTTTCACCAGCTCCTTTACATGTTCCACCAAATGAAAACGAAAGTCTGCTTTCTCATTGTTAAGTGATGCATCATTTTTCCTTTCACAAGTTTTCACCCTATTATCACCATCCAGGCTAGAGCTGTGTCCCCTATCACATGAAATCAAGCGTGCAAATTCATTAGATCCTTTAGCAGATACATTCCTTGCCAACTTGTCAGCACAAGTCAATGGTTTTTCAAGACTTCCCCCTCTTATAACATTCGTATCTCCATGCTGGCTTGAAATGCTGCAGGATATGTTTGAGGACTTCAGATTATTTAAACTTCCAACTTTGGGAGGGTCGATACTGTCGACAAGTGGATCATACTGACTTTTTGAAGGTGATGTACTGCCAGGAAAATCAGGAAAATTAAAAGAAGGTACAAAAGGCACTGAAGTTATCCAAACCTCATCCTTGATTGGGGAAAGCTTCCCAGCCAATGCTACCACAGGTTGATGTGAACTGCTCACAAGTAATGTAGACCTAGAGGTACCACCCTTGACAAAATCAGCATCTTTATGGTGACTGGCATCCTTATTAGGTGTTAATTGACGACGAGCCAGGGTTCCAGGGTGAGCAGTTAATCGGAGAGACTGATTAACCAAGGAATAATCAGAGCGGTCAATGCCTGGTTTTCTGAATCCTGTACAACTATTCAAGCTGTATGAGGCATGGCATGGACTTTTTTCTTCCTGATGTTCGTGAGGAAGATTCTCTGTTGCTCCACCATAAGCTGATGACTTCTGGTGAGGATTAAATGAAATAGTTGAGTCAAACGGTTGATACTCATACTCAGGCTTTAAGGGGTTCATTTCAAGGTAAGATCTTGAGAGATATGAATCCCTTAGACTGTCTCCTTTGGCCACATCAAACTGCAGCTTTCCTCCATCTAGGCACAATCTAGAATACGCACCCATGTCGTCCAAACAACTGTTAGTGTTCAAACTAATCTGATGTCCCTTAAAATTAGGCCCATGATTCTTCTCTTGAACTACCGGAAGCTGAACCACCTCATTAGTAGGCTTTGTAGCCAACGAACCACCAATTTTGAAACCATGTGAAACCTTTAGCATGTGAGAACTATGTTTAACAACGGGATGTGTCAACCCCCTATTATCTTCACCATATGCATGAACAAGGGTCCTATATATCTCATCTTGGGACAAGCCCGCTGAATTTCTGAACTGGAGCTCTTTTGAGTTGGAAAAATGTTGTACTCGAGATCCTTCTCCAGTGCCTGAACACAGCAGGTAAGAAGCAACCAAAAGTGTTTAAATCGACAGAGCGATCATAAGTTCACAGCTGCATGATATTCTACAGCTTATTCTATTGAAAAAGTTCATACCTCTATGATTTCCATAAACCTGGTTAACAGAACCATATACCTCTCCTTCATGAAGAAAAGTGCAACTCTTGCCATTCTTGCATTGCCCTTGAGCATAAAAGACGCAGGTACGCTTTCTGGCTTTATTCTTCATATTTCCACCAGGAGATGAGCTCCCAAATCTTTGTTGTGAACGAGTGGCAAAATATATTGTTTTTAAGATGCGATATAGAAAGAAGTATGTTCTTAGTCAAACATCACAGCAAATAAGAAATTTTGTTCCAAAGTTCAAATTCGTTATGCAGTAGCGCATGCAAAAGTAGTGATACCAATTAACATACCTCAAAGCATTATAATCAGGTGAACTTTGTGATACATGAGCATCAATGCTTGGAGGTACAGGAACACTCCCAGCTTTCTTCTGATATTTGGCGTTGCCATGAGGCTGCAGTGCCGGTTTCTTCTCAGCAGCAATCACTCCAACAAAACCTAGATGATGTATGGTAATAATGAGATCCAAGTTACAACAGATCTCTGTGTGTGTGTGTGTTACACAAATAAAAATGGACATATGATGAAACTCTGTGTGTGTGTTACACATAAAAATGGACATATGAGGGGGGAATTCAGAAAGTGTGTTACACAAATAAAAATGGAGTGTGTGTTACACAAATAAAAATGGACATATGAGGGGGGTTCAATGCAGAGGAGCATCATTATAATGGCACAAGATAAAAAAAAACAAAGAAGGATATAATTGAAGATGGAGGAAGATCGCATGAAGGAAGAAATCCGACCAACTGTAAATAATGTATAGATCAAATTTGGTATAGCACAATAGCACTTTTCACATGGGACTATACACCTACAACTCCCATAATCCCAAGGAAACCACTGTAATATAGGTAAAGTTATTAGATTTGTCCACATCATCTTTTGTGAACCAGCAAACTTCTTGTGATGAAACTGTGATTCAGAAACTTGCCATGCAAATCTACTACCTCAGTTCACGAGTCTAGGGGAACTTCCTAGTTTTCTGTTGAGCAAAAGGTTGCACAACAGTTAAACATTCCATTATACCACCTGAACAGTAATTATTTGATTAACAGAAGGGCATGTATTGCAGCAATGAGGGTACACATTTGCTATATTTGCAACGTTAGTCAAATGTATGGTCAACCATAAAAAAGTATTTATGCAACTTCAATAAACAAGCAATGTTGGATTCTTCTAACAAGGAGTTGTTACCTTGGGATATTGGAATGTTTGGATAGAAAGAAAACAGATGCATCTTTGATAAAGTTCATCCAAATAAACACAGATGGAAGAGGATGCTTATGTCAGGGCACTTTTGGAAGAAAGAGATAAAAAGAAATTTGTGCACTAGATTGACTGTAGCAACTGATGAAAACCGTGCAGGAGTAAATAGGACACTAGAGTTGTGACGGCAGACTTTTGAGTCTAAAGGTTTTAGAGTAAGCAAAACTAAGACTAAATAATTGATGTGTGAATTTGACATTATTGTACACAAGGAGGGAAATATAAGTTTAGAAGACCAAGTAGTGCCTAATAAAAATATTTTTTGATATTTGGGATCGATACTATAAATTGATGTGGACATTAGCCATAGAATTAAAGCGGACCGGTTGAAGTGGCGCTAAGCATCTGGCATCCTCTATGATAAGAGGGCACTGCAAAAATTAAAAGGCAAGTTTTATAAAACGACGATTAGAACTGTTATGTTATATGGGACAGAATGATGGTCTATAAAAAGACGTTATGTTCAACAGTTGAATGCTACAAAAATACGTATGATATATTAGATTTATGGTTATATAAGAATGAGTCGAGTCCGGAACAAGAATATATGTGATCGACTAGGGATAGCACCAATTGAAGAAAAACTTGTTTAATATCGGTTGAAATGGCTTGGCTATGTCCAAAGGAGACTCCAGAGGCACCAGTACATTGTGAAATCGTAAATTAAGATTAATAATACGAAAAGATAGAGAAAAACCAAAATTAACATGAAAAGAGACAATTAAAAGAGTGGAATATATCTGAAGATATGTAATTGAATATAAATGCTTAAAAAGTAGCTATTGACGTGATTGAACTGTGATTTGAAGGTTTTTTTATTAGGTTTCAATTATAATCTACCCTAACTTGCTTAGGACTGAAAGGTGTTGAGTTAAAGAGTATTGACTGCAACATGCAACGTGGTGACAATAAACTGGCGTAATCTTGAGCATAATTACAAATGCAAGTAAATGCCTCAAAGATCATGCCATTTTGCTTCATTGCACACCCAGCTAGCATCAAATCGCTATTTACGAATATCCCTAAATAGTACCAACGATATCATATGCAAACATCTATAACAAGCCAAGCTACTTGTACTCAGCAGCAGGACTTCATCCATTTATCTAGAGTAGCATAGCAAACCCAGAAGCATGGATACACACCAAAAGGCTCAGTTATATCGTCCTAAATATGAGGATGCCGAAGTATTAACCTCCTATTCGAACCCACGGCTATTAACCAACATATCCCCAAATCATCTCCCCATCACTCCTTCCACAAAAACAAAACAAGCATTAGCAGAACACATCATCCGGACGAGATAATAAGAGAAGAGCATGCATCCCCAATCTGCATCCCCTATCCGCACCATGCATGCACAAATCTAGCATTTTGCTAATCACACAGCAATCCAAACATAAGCAACAGCAGATGAACCGATTAAAGCGTGCATGCAGAGGGTGATCACGGCGGTATACCGTTGGGATCCTTGGCGTTGGGCGACGGATTCCTAGCCCTCTTCGTCGGCCCCGCGCCCACCCGCCCGGCCTTCGCAGCCTCGTCCGTCGCCGGCTGCCCGGCGCCCCGGCCGGCTCCCGCCATCCGGATGCCTCCCGGCCGCCGCCGACGCCGCGGCGGCGAGAAAAGGGTCGGATGGAGGGGTGGCGGCACGATGCGGCGGCGGCGGCGTTGGGGAGGTGATTGGGAGCAAAACCACACCGTCCGCTTCAGTCCTCTCCTTTCTCGCTCTCGCTATCGGAGACGCCCCCCTTTCCACACGTTACTTTCGCTGCTGCCCCTGGGCCTTTTTGCCACGGCGGCGATGATGTCGCGCTCCCTCCATCGGCTGTTATATAGAGGGGACCATTTATTACCAATGTAGCAATGTTGGTGTACAACAACCCAAAAATAGATAGGAGTGAATTGTACTACCTCCGTAATTTTCAAGTAAATTTTCGTTATGCAACATGAGTTTATAATAAAATATTTCCAACATAAGTTGTGACGAATAAACGCAGAAGTTGAGTTGAAATGACTCTATTAATAATAATGTAATTGCTATATATCATAGCTTCTTAGTAATAGCTATAGCTAAGTGATCATTTAATGTAGAGTGTATGTTGTACTTGTATGTTTGTGACATTTATGTATATTATTAAGTGGTTCATACTAGCTGCATTATTGGATTGAAAACATCTATCCCTTTTGTGTTTCCTTTTTGGCATCTAGGCCTCAATATAGAGATAATTAAGACATTTGTAACCATAGGACTAGCGTCCCACAGAAAGGTATAAAATGAGCTATGTTTAGAGGCAAAGAAAATGTAAGGTAGTACAAATTGCCATGCCTCATGAGCTTTGAGAACAATGGTTGAATCTAAGACAACTAATGCAAGATACATAGACGATGACCAAATGGTGCACTCGGCATGGTTGGCACGGGCATGACAAAAACACGATTCGATGTCACCAGATCGAACACGGCATGCTGTACTGTTGGGTCGTGTCGATAAGGCACATGGGTCTGATTGTCGGTTCAGGTACACCACGTGCTTAAAATCAGGTCGTGCCACTCTAGCAGCCCGATAAATTAGCGTGTTGTGTCAACTTGCGAAATCATTAATACAACTCATATTACTTTATTTAACTTTAACATGAGCATTTATAAAATGATTCAATCAGCAATTCAACACAAAAACGTATATATTTATTAATCAATATTTAGTGTCATATATATTCAATACATTCTAAATTAAACACCGCAGTTAGAATGGAGGTTTTTATTATTCTCATCCATCTGAGCAACCCCATATCTATCATTATAGACCGGACCGAACCGTGTCACCCGATGTGCCTAGAGAATGGTCTAGACACAACATTACTTAATGGGCTGGACCAACTTGGGCATAAACCCCATCGAGCCATATCATGCTTGAGCCGAAAAAAAAACAAGCTTTGAGACAGACCAATAGGTACGGGTTTTCTGAACAGACTAGAATGAAAAAAAGATAACACTTCCTCTAACGGTACAAAGGTACAAGTATTGTCATGCCACATATGCCACATCTTCTGTAGGTCCTATCTGGATCAAAAGGAAACAAAATGAAAGGAAAGTAGTAGGGTTCAATTCCGGTGAAAATCCTCCAAAAATCATATGTTTCAAGGAAAGTCAAAAATTATGCAATTAGGAGTTTTTGAACAGATAATTGGTTCATTGTTTGTCCATTGGAAACCTAAATCATTCTCTTATGGTTTCACGGAAAAAAAAAGAAAGACTAACACGAGACAATAGCTCGAGGAAAATTTAATCTGAAAGTTCCAATATAAACCTTTGTGACATTTAAGACATCCATTCATGCCTTTGATATGAATATCTTTTTCGGGTTTGTTACATTCTTGAGTTGTCCATACATATTAATGTGGCATTCATATTTCCTACATGTTTTTCTTTGGGGTTGCTTCTAATCGGCCGCCCGACGTGGAGACGATACGTCAGACGCTCCACCTGATAGGCCCCACCCAGTCCTTAATTATTCTCCTCCACTCGTTTTTTTTACTCGCCATGAACCCAATCTCACCCCTTTCCTCTCTTCGCTCTCCCTTCGGCATGAGGTCGCCGCTGGGAACCGAGGCCGTTGGCAATGACGAGTCACGGAGTCAGCGAGCATGATGTGGCAGAACTCGGTGCGGTTAACGGCGGTGAACTGCTCGAAGAAGAGAGTCGTGAGCCCAGCCACCTTAGTTAGGAGCAGTGCCGGTGGCGTGGGGCCAATCCCTGAGCCATCGAGGAGGCGAAAGAACTCAGAGTTCGCAGCGGAGCTCAGGAAGGGACAACATTGTCGTCACTGTTGGCGTTGAGCGCGGCGAAGCACTCAGTGTGGCTAACTTGCACAACATATGCTGCGGCATGGTCTGAAGGCATTTTGGAATGTTTCAACGAACATGAAGATTGATGTTTCAGCTAATACATCTTTGATGTTTCTTTTTGTGTGGACAAAATATTGTAGTATGGTTTTGATGTTCCAATAATTTAAACTTGATGTTTCATATATATGTTGCAGCGTAGTGTCTTAAGTGTAATTCGATTATATTTCACTATTTTTTAATTGGTTGAAACATTTGTTGTCTAGAGTTGAAACATTTTTGCAAGAGAGATGTCTCAAAAATCAGGCGTTCGATTTAGTCATGTTTGTTTTTCTTCATTCCAAACAAGCCCCAAAGATCTCGCTAACTTGATGAGTATCAACTGAAGTGAGAGCTAAGAGCCTCAGTTTTCATAAGCACATCTACCTTTGGCCTTCATCTTGAAGCTATTTACTACACCATTGCAATTACAGCAAATGATGTCTCCTGTTTGATCTATGCAAATAGCAAAATCACTATACGGCGGAATTCATTTATTGGTCCTTTTGCTGTTCTTCAGATTCTGAAGCCTAAACTCTGCCAATTGAGGTTTCTGCTGCCACCATTGCCAACTAAAAACATTTCAATAAGGCTAGATGTACTCGATGGGCTTCGAAATACGCCATAGTTTATTGCTTCTCAAATGCCAAATACAGTCACCAATAACTCGATAAAATCTGCATCATTTAGACTTTCCTTCATGGTAAACAGCAGAATCGACAATATTCAGAGAAGCAAATGCTCTTCTGTTTTTCTTGGTTGAATCAAGTTTGGAGCTGGAAAAACTATTGGGCCATCAGGCCTTATTGCCGAACTATCTTATTGGGTCAGGAACAGCCCAGCCAAATGTAAATAACCCCACCCCACAAATGCTTGTCTACTTTTGCCAAGATGGACACAACCGCTCCTGTGAAGAGTTTCAACTTTCAGATTACAAGATCACCCTGCAAATTTCGATCGGAGGATTCAAGCATTCATCCGTTGAACACAATTTCGAGCCCATCTCGATGTCGATTCCCAGCTCCATGTTGGTGTTCCATGTTGGATTAGATCTGGTTCTTGTTTGATGCTGTCAAGCTGTCAGGTCGCCCTGTGCTACGAGGATTTCGGTCGGGGATTGTCTATAGAACATTCGAATGTTTTTTATTAGCCATCTCAGTCAAATATTGTACGGCCAGATTTCGGTGCAACATTCACCTATCTTTCTTCTTAGGCCTGACAAACAAAAAAGAAGACCAAACGAGCATGGTAACAAGGTTGGGCTGTAGTTTACTCACTATTTACATGATTTTTATTGGATGCCCAAAAAATATAAAAGAAAATAGGAAACTTGCCTTCTCTGTTTGTGCAGTTGACCAACAACACAGCGGAGGCAACAAACACAAGAAGATACCGTCGTCTTCTTCCTCAGAAGAACACGAAGGGTCACAAGGAGATAGATATAGATCCAAAAAGGGCATTGGTGCAGGAGAAATTAACAAAATCAAGAAGAAATAAAGAACAAGAATAAATGGATGATGAACATGAAGAAAACTAGATGAATAATCTCCACTAGTCCGACCCCACCCCAATGTTATTCATGCACACCAAAGTCATACTTAATTAAGTAGTGTGGGGATTGAATGTCTCAATATTTAGATTTGGTGTTTACCTCCCTGGTGCTCCAACTGAAAACTATGAATTATTGTTGGCACAGTAGTTCAGCTTTCCCCCAGTAGAAGAAATTTATCTGTTGCACACTTGTCCTCCACCTGATGTAAAAAAAAATGCTGACAAAATTCACTTCCCTTGAAATGAAAAGAGAAAATTTAGTGTGATAAGAACTAATCTATGAAATTTACTAATACTGATGTATCAGCTAGGACTTATTTTATTTGCATCTATAGCTCTGCTGCACACTTGAGCTGGCATATATGAATGCTAAATCTTGCTAAGCTAAGAAGAAAATTTTAATCTCTAATGTTTGGGAAGAATCATTTTAAATTAGGTAGCCTGAATGCCGAATCTTAGCAAAGTCACCCACTAAAGAGCTGACAATGTTCCTGAACTAAAGAAAAAAAAAGTCATTGCTTGGTAACTCAGCTCAAGCAGTCCCTCCTTGTAAGTGCTAGCTAATAGTAATACTAAAATCATACTTATGATATTACCAGATTCCAAAAGAAAATACAATAAGAAGATTCTTTCCTTAGAATTTAGTGTGCCTCCATAAAAAAATTAACTTGAAATTATGCTTGTAGAGAATCAAACAATCTTGCATATAGAAAAATCAAACAAATCAGACAGTATGAGGCTAGAAAAATCATATTTGTGCATATTTGGTCCTGGGGAATGACCAATATTGCTATCAGCTTGGACATATTTTGTGCACCACTAGTTTCAGCCCAAGGACAAAAAAAAAATTATATAGAGTATGAACTTCAAATCCAAATTGTAGTAACACAAGAGGAAGAAGAAATGCAGAATGGGAAATTATATGGAGGAAGAAGAAGTGCATCACTACTGCATAAAAATAAGAGTAATACTTTATCTGTAGTAAAGGTAGCTTTTGGAATCTGAGTCAAGAATGGCTCCTCCATCTGCACAGATGTGTAACATATTTGCTAAAAATGTTAAGGTAGCTTTTGGAATCTGAGTCCAGAATGGCTCCTCCATCTGCACAGATGTGTAACATATTCGCTAAAAATGTTAAGGTAGCTTTTGGAATCTGAGTCCAGAATGGCTCCTCCATCTGCACAGATGTGTAACATATTCGCTAAAAAATGTTAGTGTAACAAAGTCTAAATACAAAATTTAGGTTGAATTAGTGATCACAAAAAAAAAATCTGCAAGAGGAAGAGGAAGAGGAAGAGAAATAAAGATGAAAGAGAGAAAGAAAGAGGAAAACAGAGAAGAATAAGAACAAGAAGAGAAAAGAAGAGGAAGAAAAAGAGAGAGAGGAAGGAGAAGAAGAGAAATTAAACCTACGATATTGCCAAATTCCAAAAGAAAATACAATAAGAGAAGAGGAAGATGAAGAAGAGTTAGTTGATCAGTAGGAAGAGGAAGAGGAACAAGAATAGTAAGTGCTAACTCCAATAGTAATACATAAAAGTATCAGCAGCACTTGCTGCTACATTGAAGTAATCAGAAAGAAAAAAAAAGGATTCTTTCATCCTTTCTGTTTCCTGTCCAAACTATAACTGTCAATAATTAATTTTCCTATACAAAGGATTATATGCCAGCGAATAGACAACTTTCAAGTGAGCAGTATGTGCAGGGAATCGAGGAAAGAAACAATGACAAACAGGTATAGCATTTTCACAAAAAAAAATAGCTATTTGAAAGTGCAATGTAGATACAGTGCAGAAGTCTCTACAAAAAATAAAAAAAGATTTAGAAATCTGACTAGCTAAAAAGATTACAGTTAGAATATCATCATCATTATCATCAAGTATTTCAATCCCAAGCAAATTAGGATAGGCACACATGAGCGGTGGAATTGGGCAAAAATACTAAGAAGAAAAAAAAATGATACTTATAGCACTGTTTAAAACAGCTCAGCACTGAAAGGAGAGCGTTGGGGGGGTGGAACAACACTTTATGAGATGTTAGCTCGCTGCCAGGGAAAACTACAGATGTTCGGATGAAAAAAAATCGCTGCCGAAATCGACGCTCCTGCGAAAATGTCAACGGTAGACGAAGCTCAACGCCCAAACCCTAGAGAGAAAACCCAACACTAGCACCTCCAGACAAAAATTTCTGCCAAGGGGACTTACCGGCGACAAGATCAGAAGAAAAATAGCCCCCAAATCGGCGCAGCAGCAGGCTCTCCGGATTAAAAATCTCAATGCCCCAAGCCGACAGAACAAGCTCGAAGCTCTGTGTATACCAGATCAAGCCCCGCACGGCCGCACCAAACAAAAAAGGGGGAAACACAGAGGATAAAAGCAGGGATCTCACCGCCGTTTGCTAAACAGAAGAAGCCCCCCAGTGCTGTTGCTGCCCGACGAATTGAAGCTCCGCCAACCACCAGAGGGGACACCCCAAAGCACCGCGACAGCCCCGGACGATCTCGTCGACGGAGGAAGCTCACCGATGAAGGAATCCACCGGCAGCGGCGCCGATGAAATCGCCCACCGACCAAATCACCTTCTCTCTCTATCTCTCAAGCGCATCAGTGGAAATCACCTGTGTGACCGGGGAGCGCGCGATACCCGAGCCCAGCGCCGCGACAGCCCGAATGATGTCGCCGACGAACGGAGCTCGTCGCCAGAGAATCCACCGGCGATGACGCCGACGAAATCGCCCACAAATCGCTCGAAACTGGAAAGTAACGGTACGGCGTGGAACGCGCGGTACCCGATGGAGAGGAATGGCAATTAACGATTTGTCGCATGTAACTTATTGCCATGTCATACATAGAGTGACAAATCGGTAAATGTATTATTGTAGCAGTGACAAATAATTAAATGCTCCGGAATTCGAATAAAAAAATCACGGGTGTAAACCCTATACCCGCAAATGAATCTTAGAGTACAATCCGATGGTTCAAGAAAACGAATGATATGGCAAGAAAAATCATTCGACAGATATTTAGCATCATCGATTCGGTTGAAATCTCGTGGAAAGTACGGACGAAACCAACCCCGCAGGTACGAGCGGCGGTGCCAGGGCCGAATCGGAGCCGCACGTCCGCGTGAGACGCACGCACGCGCGTACATCGGCCGCAAGCCAAGCCACCCGAGAGTTGCACGACGCAGGCAAATGGCAGGGTGCCCCACCACCATCGCTGCGTTGCGATTCTTTTCTTGAGAGTATTGCAAATATACCTTACTCTTACCTCCTAATTTAAAATAGACATTAAAAATCATAAACTACAAATTTATCATTAAAATAAATTCCGTTTATTATTGTCATTTGATTTAGTACAATTTAGTGGATAAAAAAATTATAAAACCAAAAATAAAATCAATGCAATAATAATACTTATCCCTATCAAAGATGGATGGAACCTCTCCTATCTCTCTCACAACCTAGAGAGCACTTATTCGTTTGCTTTTTCTCTCTTTTCACTCGCTTCTCCCCTAAGAAACCCTATATCCTAATTCTCATAGGTTCTCTAGAAGTATAAATCATCTGAAAAATCGATCACAGTGAAATAGAAATATGGCAATAAAAGAGTTATAAGAGATGGATTTTGATGAATAAAACAGCAATACGAGTGGTAGAAGCGGCTTGGGCAATGACGGAGACTGGTGTTACAACGATTGGATATGTAGAAGGCTTGGGTAGCAGCAGCAGGCAGCTGCGACTTAGGTGGTGACAACGACAACGGCTGTTGCAGCGGTAGAGGTGAGTGCTATGGTGGTCTGTTCTGTAAACGGCTGCAGTTAGCATGATAGCATCAGGCAAAATGCAGCATGAGATTGCGGCCACCACCAACTGACAAAAAGAATTCGTTTTTAACGACTTCTCAAACATTTTTTATTTGTTAATATTCCATTTCAATATCATGAACAGTGCTTTCAAATCTGTTCACACCCAAATGATGGTGACCGGTGAACTACATCAACAGCAGTAGCAGGAGGATGATAAGTTCATGCCAAAATGATGCTGTAATATTCATGCTTGTACTAATTGTTCGAACCGTTTTTATGGTAAATATGTAATTGTTTTTTAATAACAGATTTATAATACTGGTTCAAAACTAGTGTCAAATATACAACTGATCTCATCTTTTCCTCTCGCTCTCCGCCTCCTGCCACCGAGCTCCCCGAGCCGAGTCGCTTCCACCCACCTCACCTTCCTCCTCTTCCCCTCGCACTTGCTCCTCTCCTCGCGTCGAGGCGAACGAACGCGTCTTGGAGAAGGGGAGCGCGGGCGAGCGGGAGAGGCCGGAATGCCCGCGCAGAAGCGGCCGGCCCCGGAGGAGGCGTCGGCTCCAGCGGGGGGAGACGGGCACGTGGAA
Organism: Oryza coarctata; assembly: GCA_030770085.1. Taxonomy (NCBI): domain Eukaryota; kingdom Viridiplantae; phylum Streptophyta; class Magnoliopsida; order Poales; family Poaceae; genus Oryza; species Oryza coarctata. Next base: position 18,647,822 of record CM061471.1, read on the forward strand.
GGAGGTGGTGGCGGTGGCACGGCCGAGGACGCCCACCGCGGCGGGGAGCGCTCCTCGAAGGTGATGAACGGTGGGGGCGGTGGGCCGGAGAAGGAGAAGGAGCGGCGGGACGCTGGTGAGTTCCTGAGGACGACGTCCCGGGCGGGGGAGGCGGAGGCGTCGTGGCGCCGCCACCTCCCCTCGCGATGCGCTCGCGGGCACCGACGCATCGCGTTCTCTGTTTCGGTTCGGGTGTCGCTGAGTGGGCCGTGTGTTTGGTGGACTTGGCAGATTCTGATGCGGAGGAGGAGGAGGAGGAAGGCGGCGGCGGCGGTGGAGGGGCTGATGAAGACCGCGACAGCCAGTCTTCGGAGAGCGACGGCGACATGGACGAGTAAGTAAACCGTGGAACTTCCCTACTCTCTCTGACTCTCCTTCCCCGATCCTCTCCCATCTTCCTGACCCTGGCTTCCTCTGGCCTCCATCACGATTTGGCGTCGTCATCGCGCCGCCTCTCTGCGTGGTAGCACTGGTTCGGCGGGGTGACGGAGGGGGCCGCCGTTGGGAGTTTCCTGGCCTTGCGAGCGGACGTCGTGGGGACGTGCCTGGCCTAGCCGGCGGCTGCTTTGTTCTAATGCGTCGGCGTGAGCGCTCCGGTTGCCTTCGAGCGGTGAGATCTTCGTGGTGTCGTGTCTCAGGTGCCGGCTCGTGCTCCTCGTGGCGGCGGCGGTCGGTCCCTCCCTGTGAGTTGTTCTCGTTCGGCGAGCTGGCAGCACTGGCGGTTGCCTCCTCGTTCCGCTTCCATCGTCGCCGAGGCATGGGATCTTGCCGTAGCATGCATGCTTTCGTCATGTCGCGCGGCTCCGACGAGGCGCCGTGCTCGTGACGGCAAGTGCAGGGAGCGGCATCCAGGGTGGACCGCCGCGTGCCAAAGCTATTATGCCGGAGCCGCCTGCGGCATCTGAACCGGCAGCCCTGCTCAACTTGGTTTCAGCTCTGTACTCAGTTCGCGGTTCTTCTCTCCTGAACCGTGTGCGTCGACGGTCAACTCTTTCGTGTGCTTGGGGCGTGCTTGGGGCTCGTTAGTGTTGGCCTGACATCCAGGATAGCAATGGTCTTACCATGCTTAGGCGCGCGTGCGAGCTCCACAGCCAGTCCGCCGCCCGTGCACCTGCGTAAGTTCCATGGAAATGCCATGCTCTCGATGGCAATTGGCAAATGGCATCATCTAGCCAAGATCTCCCCGTGGCGTTATCAGTTGTGTCACATTTGCTGCCTTCGTCTATACTTGGTATCGGTTCGTCATGTTTCTTTCAGTGCATTGGGAGAGTCCGCATTTTTCTTGGGTATGAACTGTGGTCTGAATTCTGAGTTTCTGGTATCTTGCTCTACTGTTGCTATCCTGACCTGCATGGCTACGATCAGTCTTACACTGTTCCATTTTCCTTATCTAAGCTTGTGGCACCAAATTGGTGCAGATCTCTTGGGCTCTATGACATACCATATAATTACTATTCCATTTTCTGTCCTTGAGAGTCTTTCCTCTTCTCCTCCCTCCAAAACAGTGAGGATCACTGCATAGTAGTGTAGACCAGAGTCCTTTTATTTTCTTTCCCCGTTTTGAACTATGAATGCATACAATCTGTTGTTAACTGTAGTTGTTAGGTGCAAAACTGCCCAATTACACTATGAACAGTGCAGTTTCCACTTAGGAATAGCATATTGCTATTAGAGATGCTTGATAGATCCTGATACACACATTGTCAGAGTTACTCCCGATAATTATGAAGGCATAGTTACTTTTGTGTTTTTTGAAGGAGCCAATGCAGGGGGTAATCTTTTTAGACCTTCTATTGCCTTTTTTTTTTAAAAAAGTTGGTCCTGCATAGGTGTCTTCTCTGAATGTACTTGTGTGCATTTTCTTTTCAGTCTGTGAAATATGAGTCGACAAATTTTCACTTAAGATTCCTTTTTAGCCTTCTGGAGACTGGCATAATTCTGTTATGAACATTGCCTTCTAGGCTTTCCACGAACGGTAACTATTTTCTTAACAGAAAATAATCTTGTTGTACACTTCTTTTTTTTCCATATCGCATAGATCAGTAACCGTCTAACTGATATGATAATGGATAATGAAAGACCTGAATTTGCTTCTAATCAAGGCTTGAAACTGATGTGTGAATATTGTTTTCTCATATAGATTTATACTAGTGAAATTAATGGATATACGGAAGGAAGTGCAGTGCCCTATATGCTTAGGTAAGGATGTGCTTTTGTCTAGTTACTTTCAGATCCAGACAGAATACATTTACAGTGCTCTGTACAATTTTCCTCTTTACAGCTTTACTTGTAATTTGATTTTGATGTTATTATTTAGATGCTAGGTTTTTCTCCTACTATTTACTATAGAAGGTGAAACCATCAAAGTCAATGGTCCACATGTTTTTGCAATGCAAGTGCATATAGTCACTGTCCTCTGATAAATAAGGAGATATCTAGAGAACATTTATCTGTTTTTACATTGAAAAAGCTACATTGCAAAGCTTATATTCTTCAAATGTTACAAAATTTTATACAAGTACAACTGGCTAGTGCTCATTAGGAATCTGGGTTCTCATATGTAAAACTGTAAGTAGCATATCTGTGCAAACTGTGCATACCTGATCATCTGCTTGTCTTTTGGTCCTATTTTGCAGGTATTATCAGGAAGACAAGGACAGTTATGGAGTGTTTGCACCGGTTTTGTAGGGACTGCATAGATAAATCCATGCGACTAGGGTATGGTCTCTGATATTGTTATTGTCTAAAATACTGTCAGTATTAGAGGATACTGTAGATTGTGTACAATGTATAGCTGATTCTATTTCCTTGTATATCTCCTTTTGAGGATCTGATGTAACCTCCTGTTTTGGCTATATATATACACAACCACCCTCTACCTTGGGTGTGAGGCGTTCTCGTATCTCTCTACATAGTATCAGATTAATCTAGGTTTCTTCAATTGCCCTCCTTGCGTGATCTCCTCACAATGCGTCCACCCTCACCTGGTGGCATCCTACCCAGCGCGCGTGATCTCCCTCGCGTTGCGCCTACTCTTGCCCGACGTCACTGTAGAAGAAGCTAGAGGGGTAGTAGGAAACTCCACACCCACTAGGGTTGAAGGTTTTCTGTTAACGCCAAAATATGGACAGACCCGATGGTGCTAAAGCCGATCGGCTGAGAGGTGTCCGATGACTACAGTGAAGAAGCCGATCGGGTTGTAACGAAGGAAGACTCGATTTCAAATTGGAAGATTATTTAGATAAAATCAAGTTTGCGGAGGAGCCGTGGAATCCATGGCAGGGTATTTTATCTTTGTAAATTATAATCTTATCTAATTAGGAAGGTTTAGTTAGTTAACTTCTTTAGAGATATTTTCCTTTGTTTTTGTTAGAAAATAATGTCCGATGGTTGTAAACGCGTCGGACTCTGTCTGTAAATCCAGGGTATAAATATAAACCCCTTGGAAACATGTAATATATCTCTCGATCAATACAATCTCGGTGCATCGTCACTCTAGTTTATCTAGGTTTTACCGGCGGGTTCTGACTCTCGACGCGGGGCTGCATCGGTTAAGTCCGATCTCTGGCGAAGGGGTAAGTCCCGCCACCATCTTGATATGTTTTGCTCTGTATAAGGCTGCATTGGTTAGGTTCGACCTCTTAAGCCGATCAGACGTATTGCATCACATCCGTGAAGGGCCTATCGGCCTGTTAAGCTCCCTCTGCCGTCGTCAATTTCGTGCTGCATCGGTTAGGTTTGACCTACGGGGCTGCTGACGGTAGATCGAGTTTCAGGCTTATAGTTTTCTGCACGGCGTATCATCGGAGTGCTAGCCGATGAGTTATTTATGCTCTGAGCTTCACGTCCAGCGTATTGGCCCTTCGGTCGATATGCATCAGCCTTTAAAGGTGTTCTTTGACGCGTAACGCCGAGCGTATCGATCTCCCAGCCGATACGCACCCACCTTCAGAGAGACGTCCCCTCATCAGCTCAGCTAGTCGATGGGTTCGTTCCTATCTTTGCTTCAGCATAGCCTATCCGGTGTCCTCCGTATCATCGCTGTTGGTCTCGACCTCATACTGTCTCGGTTAGGTTCGATCTTCGAGGTTCGGTGTTAATGGCGCTGTCACAGCGGGCGACGGGTCTCGTGCTGTCATATCCGGAGCGGCATTGGCTTTGCAGCCTGTGCCTTTTTATACTATTCCTTGCCAGTCCGCATGTGCCTTCATCGGTTTTTCCAGTCGATGAGCGACTGTTACGGCTTCCGTCGGCTATCCGGAGGGATCTTGTGCGCCTTGCTATCCTCTGAGTACACCCTGGTTCCTCCATCGGCTCTACGGCTGATCTCTCGTCAAAACCTGTCCACATCGGCTCCTCAGCCAATCGAAGAGCTTTCTAATTCCTATCGGCAAATAGCCGATAGCGAAGGGCCTTCCGGGCGCGGCCGATGGCCATCCCGATCCTATCGGCAACCAGCCGATAGCGAGCGCCTGTATCGGCCCATCGTTCGACGGATCTGCTCGTCTCACTTCCTTGTCAATTGCAGGGTCAAATTGACCGGCATGCCCGTACCCGTACCGACACGCCGGAGCCGATCGAACCCCATGGCCCCTGGTGCGCGTACCTTAAGCCACGGAGAGAAGCCGATCGGCCTATACTGGAGCTAAGCAGACCTCCTAGGCGATCGGCGTGTGGGATCTCGGCACGAACACTTTCATATATATAGCTAGGGACTTCATACAATTACAAAAAAGGATCCCTAGAATTATACATATCTAACACCCTTCGCAATCGTAGCGGAAGGTTCACGGATGCATAGACTGGATTTAAAATCAGTGAACAATTGTATAGGTAGGCCCTTTGTCATGATGTCGACAAATTGGTGTGAGGATGGCCCATGTAGAACACGAGCTTCACCAAGTGCGACCTTCTCGCGGATGAAGTGGATGTCAATCTCGATGTGCTTAATTCGGCGATGATGAACGAGGTTAGTTGTCATATATACAACACTGACGTTGTCACAGAAGACAACGGTGGCGGAAGGTAGCAGTAGATAAAGCTCCTAGAGAAGTTGGCACAACCAGCAGCACTCAGCGATGACATGGGCGACTGCATGGTACTCTGCTTCAGCACTGGAGCGAGACAGTGTTCTGACGCTTGGATGACCAAGATATCAAGCTGTCGCCAAGGTAGACGTAGTAGCTGGACATGGAATGGCGGGTGTCGGGACACCCTACCCAGTCTGCATCAGAGTATGCTGTGAGAGATTGGACGGGACCAGTGCCAATGTGTAGACCGGTCGAAAGAGTGCTCTTGATGTAGTGGAGAATACGTTTGACAAGGACAAGGTTCGGCTCTCGGGGGTCGTGCATGAAGAGACATACTTGCTGGACCGCATAGGCTAGGTCGGGGCGAGTGAGAGTAAGATACTGAAGCGCCCCGGCGAGGCTATGGTATTTAGATGGGTTGGTGATTGGGACACCATCTGTGGTTGAGATTTTGGACTTGGAGTCCACAGGTGTCTTGGTGGGGTGGTACTCGAACATGCCAGCACGCTAGAGAAGCTCAACAGCGTATTGGCGCTGCGAGAGAAATAGTCTATTGGAGGAGCGCGTCACGGAGATGCCGAGGAAGTGATGGAGCGCGCCGAGGACAGTCATCGCGAATTCTGAGCTGAGGTGTGTGGTGATGTGACGTAGGAGATTCGGTGAAGAGGTTGTCAGGATGATGTCGTTGACGTAAAGCAGCAAGTAAGCGATGCTATCTTGATTTTTATAAGAGAGACGCATCACTAGCAGAGGACGTGAAGTCGGGTTGGCGAAGATACGTGGCAAAGCGTTGGTGCCACGCATGAGGAGCTTGCTTCAGGCCGTAGAGAGATTTCTGCAACAAACATATATGATTAGGTGTAGATGGATCGATAAAGCCAAGGGGCTACTGGCAGAAGACGGTCTCCTCAAGATTGCCATGAAGGAATGCATTTTTAACATTGAGTTGGTGAATCGGCGAGGAAGATGGCGCGAGGAGCTTTGTTGGCCTAGAACAGAGGCAATGGCAACCTAGAGACGCGGTGGTCGTAGGCACGGGAGACAAGCGGACGCGGAAGATGCGCGTGCGCGAGGAAGTGAAGGCGGTGCAACCGGGAGAGAAGGAAAGACACGGCAGTTGTAGGTACGGGAGACAAGCGGATGCAGAAGATGTGCGTGCACGAAGGAGGAAGTAGGAGGCGATACGATCGGGAAACGTGCGGAAAAGAGAAAGAGGCATTTCCGCTGGAAAAGTGTGCAGGAGGAAGGGGAAAAGATGGCGGAGGAATCGAGGAGACTATGTGGCACCACGTGCGGTGAGGAGACGGAGTGTCACAATGATGTGAGGGAGAAGATGCGCATATAGGAAGGAGGTGTAGAAGAAGATAAGAAACAACGCAGTGCGCGAACGGAGAAGAAGGTCGAGTGGACGCGCACCTGGAAGAGAAGCTCGCCAGAGCTGATGGTGGAGCAGCGTGGTGCGTGAGCGAAGACAACAGGGCCACGTGAGCGGAGAAAACCGAGCGCGATGTCACTGACAGAGTTGCGCGAGATGAAGAAAGACGGAGAAAACTTCAGAGAGAAGAGACTGGTAGCTACAAGCGAAGGAATCGAGGTCACATGTGAAGAGAGAAGTTTGGAAAAGATTTAGAAAGGATTTGGCTGCGCAAGAGAGTAGGAACTTAGAAAAGAAGCCGTAAGGGAACCTAATGCTCTGATACCATAAAGAAGAAGCTAGAGGGGTAGCAGGAAACTCCACACCCACTTGGGTTAGAGGCTTTCATATATATAGCTAGGGACTTGATACAATTACAAAAAGGACATCTAGAATTATACATATCTAGCAATCGCTCGTGCACGTCGCGCTCTCATTTGTGTCGTGAGACCAACTCTCCTCTTGCCATATGTTGTGCTTCTTTTTTTTCTCCTCTTATCCCAATGTCTACCACCCAGTCCTCTACCTTCTCTGGGACCTCTCCTGTCTTCTCCTTAGAGACCTTGCCTGTCCTTTACAGCGACTCGGTCGCCCTCACCTACATCTCCCCGTATGCCACGATCACCGTAAAATCACATGTTCCGATCACCTTGGAGAGCGAGCACCCAAACTACACCAAGTGGAAGGCGTTCTTTACCTCTATGTGCAGCTAGCAAGTTTGGTTTGCTAGATCACATCAATAGCTCCTCTCCTCCATTCCTTGACGACGTTGCTTAGGAGCAAGCCGATTGTTGCGTCCGTAGCTGGCTTTTTGGCTTGGTTGTAGACAATGCCCTCGATCTCCATGACGCCTAACTAGACCACCCAGAAACTTTGGGTTGCCATCGCTGATGTTCCAAGCCAACAAGAAATCACATGCCATCTTCCTTCGTCATGAATTTCACTCGATGACTCAAGGAGACTCCTCTGTCGTCGCCTACTGCCAGAAGGTGAAGACAGAGCTGATGTGCTTTGCGATGTCAGCCACCTCGTCACCGAATCGCAGCTTGTGCTCAATCTCCTGTGGGGCCTCAATACATGCTTCTCCAACACCATCGACCTCATCGCTGGTGCCGTTGTCTTCCCCTCGTTCACCTCGGCGTGGAACACCTTTCTGCTAAAGGTGCTTTGCTTGGTAAATGAGGGCAAGGTGACCACCGATACGTCTCTCTTTATTTTATATTTTAAAAGATGGAGCTCGTATTTCTTATCTCTTGATGTACGTCGATGACATCATCCTCACCGTATTATCCCTAGCATTGCTTCAGCACCTTACTGCGCGTCTACTCTTTGAGTTCGACATGACTGATCTTGGCGATCTCCACTTCCTCGACATCTCTGTCACGCGCTCATCTGATGGGCTCTTCCTGTCACAGCGCAGTATGCTGTGGACCTTCTTCAGAGGTCTGGCATGGCTGAGTGCCACTCTATCTCCTCACCCATGGACATTTATGCCAAGTTGTCTGCCACCGATGGTGCACCCGTTGATGATCCTTTGGAGTACAAGAGCATTGTTGGCGCACTCCAGTTTCTCACACTGACACGATCTGATTTGGCATATACTGTTAAACAAGTTTGTCTATTCATGCATTACCGTTAGGTACCTCACCTTGCTTTGGTCAAGTGTATCCTTCGTTATGTGAAAGGCGGTCTCTCCGCCGGACAACACATTAGCACCGGATCAGTTCAATCATTGATGGCATATTTTGATGCGAACTGGGCCGGTTGTCTAAACTCTCATCGCTCTATGTTTGGCTACTATGTCTTTCTCAACATCCAAGTGCTAGACTACTATTTCCCGCTCCAGCGCTGAAGCAGAGTATCGTGCTATGGCCCATGTTATCATTGAGTGCTGTTGGCCACGGTAATTGCTCCTGATTGCTTTGACTACTGTCTTCTATTGTGACAATGTGAGCGCTATCTATATGATCGCGAATCCTGTTCATCATCGCTAGACGAAGCATATTGAGATTCACATCCACTTTATCCGTGAGAATATTGCTTTGGGACAAGTTTGGGTGTTTCATGTTCCCTTTTCTCACCAGTTTGTGGATATTATGATCAAAGGTTTGCCTGTTCAGTTATTTATTTTCAGTCTAGTCTTTACGTCCGTGATCCTTCCACTGCAATTGCAGGCGGGTATTAGAGGATATTGTAGATTGTGTACATTGTATAGCTGATTATATTTCCTTGTATATCTCCTCCTTTTGAGGATCTGATGTAACCTCCTGTTTTGGCTATATATATACCCACCCACCCCCTCCCCCACCTATGGTGTGAGGCGTTCTCCTATCTCTCTACAGTCAGTATCATTTTCAAAATGTTGAGATCTAGCATGACTGGGGTTTCAAAATCCAAAGAAATACCTCCTATGATAATCTAAGCAATGCTGTGTTTTTGCAGAAATAATGAATGCCCAGCATGCCGCACCCATTGTGCAAGTAGACGTTCTTTGAGGGATGATCCTAATTATGATGCTTTAATTTTGGCTTTGTATCCAGATATTGACAAGTACGAGGAAGAGGTGATGCATAAATTCTCCAATTATAGACACTTAAGAGTTTTGTTTATTTAGCTTTCGTTTTACTTCCGGTGCCAAGGATTATAATTTGCTTGATACTACAGGAACTTGCTTTCAGCGAAGAGGAGAGAACTCGCTACAGAAAGGTGCGGTTATCTAGAATTCTAGATGGAACCATAGATGCATTTGATGTTTAAAGGAAAATTATTTCCCCTGCCCATTTAGAAGTTGTCATCTTTATATTGTTATTGACGTTGGTTTCATTTCTCATGGAAGATCCAAGCATCCATCGCTGAAACATTTCGAAGACAAACAGAAGCACTTGTGAAGAAGCGCTCCATTGCAAAAGCAACAAGTTCAACTATTTCGAGAAGGACTAGGGGTAATATGCGAGCAAAAAGGAGGGGACGAACTAATTCTCCTGATATTGTTGCAACTGACAATGATGATGATGATAGAAATGAAAATGGCAATGAGGGCAGCAAAGAGTTGTCTTCTGTAGATGACCGTTCCCCAGATGTAAGGCAGAAAAGAGTTTGGAGGTGGCCTGTGCCGCGATCATCCCCTGCTAAGACCATTGGGGGTATTGATAGTAGCTTTGAGGATACCGATGATTTAGGAAATTGCAGAGATATCTTGAGTACTTCTCCACTGCACGGAGAGATGCTTGCCTGGGGAAAAAATGGCACCCGCAGTCAAACCCGGTATGGCAATTCTGGTGGCTCCAGTGGAAGGATGGCAAAGGGTGGTCGTGTTACCAAGTTGGTGGACTACTTACGTAATACCGATGAATTTGATAATAAGGTAAAAACAGTACATACCATGCAGTAATATTCAAATTTCAAAGTTCTATCTCCTACTTTTTTTTCCATATGGGATATGCCTGAGTTCCTTTAGTCAAATATAATTTGAAGAGATTACCACCTTCTGTCTTCTATTTGTTCTTCGGGAGATACAGAATACTGCAAAGTTGACTATGATATATTTTTTTAGAAAATAGGTTACCTGGACCCAGATTTTATAGAAAGCTAGGACTATGATATATATCATGGCATATCTTGTTTCTTTGCATGCCAGATGTGTCCCTGTGTTGTGTCTCACAGTGTGCTTTCGTAGTGCCATGCATGCAATATATGTTACTTCATGCATGGACTTGTTCAAGTTGTTAGGGACCTGATAAATTGTACATGGAGTCCATGCCTCATATCTATTAGGTTTGCTGAATTTTTTATTTGTGTTTTGCAGTTCAAATTTTATCTTTTTCTACTTCCACTTAATGGACAAAGAATGCCTAAATTGGAGAAGCCCTATCTCAGTTGCCAACCGACATTCTCTGTTCGCCATCTTTACCAGGTGATCACTTGTTTAATATATACTAGTTGGTTCTTAGGCAAATTTAGCTTACCTGGCTCAATATGAATAAATAAAGATTCCACTTCTGCATCTTTTCAGTTTGTTGCTCTCCAATTGTCTCGCCATGCGAAAGAAGTGGAGATATTCATTAGGAAGAACCCCAGAAATGGATGCTTTGCATCCATGGACACTAGTACAGACAAGATAAAACTGGATCACGACGCCTTAGAGAGATTGGAGGAAGAGAAACCTCTTTCAGAGCTGTACCCTTCACTTGCCTCTGGCCATGGGGATCTGGTATTTCTCAATTTCTAAATTATGTCTAGCTGTTTACTTTTTCGCTAGTGCTTGTTTCTAATAATATATTGCATTGCTTTGTTACCACCAGGAATTATTATATTCTCTGAAAACAGAAGTGTAGATCAAATTTGTGGCACAAGTTCTCCTTCAGTATCAATTTGATCAAATCGCAGGGAATACGATGGCATGCAGGGATCATTCGATGAAAGCCTGTACAAAGTTATCCAGTATAGAAAAAAGAGAATCAGCAAACTTAGCTTTTCCTTAGTTGTGACTCGTTAAATTTGCTCTTGATCTTGTGATATATAGTACATGGTTCATTCGTTTAAATTGGAGATATTGAAATGCATGGGTTGATGGAATTAAGTAGCAGTCGTAAAAAAGTCCAAGCATACAGTCTGGTCGTTCTAATATTGGTGTTGCTTGTCCAACATGAACTGATCTTTAAATGGAGATATCAACTGATTTAACTCGGTAGCTCGATTACCAGGTGGTGAAAGTGCAACTGGGCCCATTTCAGTTTGTTTTCATGCTTCCCTTGCAGTAAAGACGTGCGCTCTATTCACTTAGAGCCTGGAAAAAATTAAATTTTAAAACTTAATTTTAGATAGAGTTAATTTTAAGATATTTTAAACACGTTTTTTTTTCAGCATTGACACGTTAAAAAACATATATATATATTATTTATAAATTATTTTTTAGTTACAAAATAAGCCGTTTTAGCTCTACCCTTGTGTTATGTCTGCATGCGTCGGTGTTTCTTTTCTCCGCCGTACACGCATCAACGGATCAGAAGTGAATGTGTCCGGTTTCTGCGTCTTTGTCAGCTTCCCCTGGTCCTGACAGGAAGAATCGTTAAGTGATCGAGTCGCTGTTGACCGGTGGGGGGCTGACATGCCATATTACCGGTGAAAACTGGTCATCGACGCTCACGTAGTCGCGCTGCCAGTCTGCCACGCGCGTTTCGCTAGCTCAGGACTCGCGAGTTCAGTCAAACTGAGTACTTGAGTGAGCAAGCTAGCAGTGGGGTGACTTGCGGTAGCAAGGATTAGTTCAACCAGTTGGCCTGGCCCTGAGCCCCTGGAGGACGATGCTTCTCCAGCCAGGCCCAGGGGAGGAAGGCATCACAATATTGTAAATAGAGTGATGCTTGATTGCTTTACTCTCGTGGCCAATATGATGCGCTCATAGCGTGATTGACAACTTGTCAACTACTAATAGCGTTACGAAATGGCATTAGCTATATTGAACAACACTCGCTAAATAACGAGAAAATTCCTTATACACCTCTTAAAATTAACTCAATTCCTTTCATACCTTTAAGTTGACTGAATCCCTCCTACCACCTCGAGTTTTTTTCCGTCCATACCCTTACGGTTTTCCTTCGATCATGTGTGCAGTATTTGTTAGCTTACAAGTATTTTTCTAAAAAAAGACTAAACTGCCCTCAGTAATCATCCCCATTGTTCCCAACCAAATTCATCGTAGAGCCAGAGAGGAGTTCGGCGCCGAAGTGACCGCGTCCTCCCATCACCGCCGCCCCTGTGCTCCTTGTCATCGTTCATACGCGCTGCTCTTGCACGGCGGCTTCTGCACGGCGCCGTCGGGACCGCGCCGTTCCTACGCCGCCGACCCCACGCTCCCCATCGCCGTCGGCCCCCACGCTCCTCGTCGCCGGCCCCATGCTCCTGTTGCCGCCGGCCCCGCGCTCCGATCACAGCCGGCTCCCGTGCTCCTCATCGTCGTCACGCGTACAACGCTTGTGCAATGCTGTCAGGAGCGCACCCTCCCGTCGCCATCGGCCCCGCGCTTCCTGTCCACACCGCCGGGGCTTCGCCGTCCACGCCGCCGTGTCGTCTCCGTAGCATCGCCATGGCCGTGTCCATACCGTCGCCGGGGCCGTCCTCATTCACGTGCCCGGCGATCTGTATGTTGCTGCTCAATCGCTAGTACTGGATGAACCTACAATGTTCTGTCGATGTGTATCTTGGTACTTTCTACCACGACAGATATAATTTGAATATTGTTTGGTGGATTTGTGTGTTTTATGTGCTTCTTCTAGATGATCTCTGTAATTTCTGGATGTTAAGCTGCGTCCCGTAGCTTAAATTCGTTTTTCACCCTCTTTTTGGTATTTGTGATGTGGTTATTTCGTAGCGCATGCAGCCAATACCGCAAGCCTGCGAGGCCGCGGTTACCGAATCTGGTGAACTGTGGTTCTGAGAGGCACAGCGCATTCTCTAGAGCTGTTCTATTTTGGATTTTGTTACACAACTTTGAAAGATTGACACTACCAATGTGAATCAGCAATAGATTAATTTCCTGCTGTGATTAGTGCAGTACATCAGTTGTTTCTTAGCTGACTACTTTGGTGATATACATTATCTTGACATGTAGTGTATTCAAGCTAAACTGATTCAGCTGATGGTCCTGTACTTTTCAGGTTTTCTTTTGCTTGGTAGCTCCGTAACTTCGACCAATTTCCTGCTGTAAGACGAGTTAAACATTCAGACAACCTTGTGAGAGAATTGCATCATTCTTCTGCCACACCGACTACAACTGAAGAAGTGTGTTTAGTTGGTAGATCATCTTTTGGGACGTTGGTAGTATTTAGTTGCTTCATTAGCATGGTGGCTCCATTGTATATTTTCAGATCATCCTATTTTCTGCTCCACTGTATATTTTCATTATGTTTTGTATGGATACATATGATGTTAAAAGTATTAAATTTGTCACGTATTATTATAGTCTAAAAAATGCACATATGTGCAGTTATCAATATTTTAATCTTCATTAAGGTCGCTATCAACCATTTAGTAAAATTTTGACACTTCCTCCATACTTAAGGATATAATAGATATTTTCATGCAAACTAACCATTTAACTAAAGAAAAACTAACAGTAGAGATATAGAAGCGATCAAAATAAAAAATCAAAAATATATAAGGGATTAAGTAGAAGTCAGGATATGAAAGGGTTTAGATTAATTTTGAAGGGTACAAAATAAATTTTCTCGACATCGATCGAAGAAAATACTACTGTTTACCTGGGAGAAGGGGACCAACCGGACCACAAAAAACGGAAGTGACACGCTGCCGAAAACCACAGTACCACACACTCGGCACCTAAAAGCTTCCGTATCAACGGCTGCAGATAAAAAACTCGACCGCCGCGCTCCGAGCCGAGCCGTCCATTCCGGTGCGCGCGTCGAGGGTGTGACTGTGCGCGCCGCCGAGATGCTGCCGCTGGTGCGCCTCGGCCGCGCCGCCCCTCTCCTCCGCCGCCTCTGCCGCCGCCTCCTCCTCCCCTCGCCCCAAACCCCATCACCGTCCTCCTCTCCATACAGCGTCAGCAGCAGCAAAGTCTCGCCTCTCCTCATACTCCTCTCGCCTCGCCCTTCGCTGTTCCGGGCCGGCGATTGCGGCCCGGCCTCAAGCGGCGCCTGGCGAGGCGTGTGCTCGTGCGGGGCCCGCGCGGTCGACGTCGGGGACGAGGCGGCGTCATCATGCTCCCCCGCCGCCGCCGGCTCCGAACTCTCCTCGCCCTACCTCTCCGTCCGCATCCGCTGCCGCAAGGAGGACGCTGTCGGTTTCTCTCCCTCTCCGCGAGCGGCCGTCCATTTCTCGGCCGGTACGCTTTCACGCCAGCTTTACGAGAGTTTTTGACTGTGTTTTCCATGTGGCATCGCGAATTCAGGAAGTGCTCTCCGAGGCCCTCTTGTGCTTTGGTGCTACCTCCGTCACCGTTGATGACATTGCCGCTGCCGGAAATCTCGATGAAGTGAGCCTTTTCCTTGCCTGCATTTGTACAACGGTTTTTTTTTTTTTGGGAAGGGGGGGGGGGGTGTATTTACTCAGATGCTTGGCTATAATTGATTCGGTTAATTCTATATGAAACACAAATTTCAGGTCTCTTATTGGCTCAGTTGTTGCAGATGACACTGGAGATTTCTCTAGTATAACAATGGAGTTAATTTTCCGCAGATCACCATTACCTCCATTTTTGCTCATGGGGAAGATGTGGGTTCGAGCGTATCAAATGCTGCAAGCTCAGCTGGATTGGAGTACAATCCGGTGTATGAAAGCTCTGTAGGAAAGCAGTGTGACTGGGTGACTGTTGTGCAGGTTAGGAGTTGGGGTGTACAACTTTCAGCTCCATGTTGTCATGGTCTTGGCAGATACTTGAAAGGACTTTACAAGATTTCTGATTGTGTTTGCAGGAAACCTACGAGTCCACAAAAGTCATTGATGGTCTTTGGGTTATTCCTAAATGGAGAACTCCCCTTGTATGTGTACAATAATGACGTTTCCTTTTGATTTATTACTGATGAATCTTGTGGAAATTGCTTGAGTTCATTTATCTGTAACTGATAATCTAGTTGAAATGGAAATTACCATTTTGATCATGTTCATCCTTTTCCATTCACAGTATCCACAGGCTATCAATATAATCATCAATCCAGGTCTGGCTTTTGGGACTGGAGAGCATCCCACAACTAAACTGTGCCTTCTACTTCTACGGGAAACAGTTAAAGGGGGTGAACACTTCTTGGACTATGGAACAGGCACCGGAGTTCTGGGAATTGCAGCTCTGAAGGTGTCATGTCCTACTGTTCTTCTTGTTTACTACTGGCAGGTGTCATGAAAAGCAGTCTTACCCTATTTCATGCGCTCATTGCTATGCAGATGGGTGCTGTACTGTCCACTGGGATAGACATAGACCCTCAAGCTGTAACCTCTGCTTGTGAAAACATGATGCTGAATGGTATAGACTCCAACAAAATGCTTGTTTACTTGGTACAATCCAATGCTCAGCTTGCATGCTTTCCAAGTAATGTTGACAAATCAGAAGAGAACAAGCCCACTGGTAACCTTGAGTTGAAGTCATCAAAAGGATCATATGACATTGTTGCTGCAAATATACTCCTGAATCCCTTGCTGGAGCTGGTTGAGGACATTGTTGGTTATGCAAAACCTGGTGGAATAGTTGCTGTGTCAGGGATATTAAGTGAACAGGTAAAAGAAAGGAACTACCCAAATGTAATAGGTCATTGAGAGTTAGTTTCTCAACTCTAATGCTCCTCTCGGTATGACCTCACCTATCTCTTATGTCATCCAGGTGCCGAAAGTTGAAGAAGCTTACTCCAGGTACTTGGAGAACATCTCGGCGTCAGAAATAGATGGATGGGCCTGCCTTCGGGGAAACAGGAGAGCATAGGGATGCAATTATTTTTCCTTTTCAGAAGAATATTGACCATACTTTCTTCTGACATTCAAGAGAAATTTTCCTCTTAATAGATAAAGTTTTCGCTTGACTTCTTGACACAGTTTGGTATATTTACTAGAAAAGTACCCGTGCGTTACAAGGGGAGAGAAATTTGATTAAAGAGAGCGTAGTCATCAGTAGTTAAAAGCGGAGTGAGGCAGTGGCGTGGAAGAGAGAGGGACTGGAACAACTGCGGCGGCCATGGGGATGATAGCAGCAACAGCGGCGTGAAACGTCTGATGGTGTGGCTCACCTAAAGACGGCAGCCGGTGTAGAGAACGACGGAAAAGCGATGAGCGGCGTGGCGAAGTTTGGGGTCCGTGGTGCTTGGAAGGTGCATAGCAAGCTTCGGTACCGAACTCGGCTGTTCGAGGAAACCCGTTTCTACTGTTGTTGGGGCTGTCAAGAAAGACGTTACGACAGCTCGCAACACCGATGCAGAGCTGGGCAAAGTGAGGGAAACCCTCACCACTCCATGGCGGTGTTGATGGCGTGATGGAGAGGACGGTCGTCTTGGCTAAAATTGAGAAAGGAGCGAGCTCAAGGGCTTGATTCTGATATGATGGTAGCATTGCCTCGCGTGATCTATTTTCTGGAATGATATGGTTTCGGGTCACAAAGGACGATGTCACGTGACCAGTTTCTCTCTTGGGTTCCCAATCCCACACGCAATGGATGAAAGAAAGCGCGATGGGTGATGGAGGAAATACGAAAGCACACCGTATTTTCTAAGTAGGCAGTGTAAGATGAGATTGTTGTTAAGCCATGCAAATTAGTGTTGCAGCCGACAACTGAATGGAGGGAAGAGAAAAGCCAGGTCGGTGTTATTGCGATTAGCCCTACATGCATACATTGACAACAGGTGTATGGAACTAATTAAATAAAGTGATGATGCTCTTATCTGAACTTGAACGTTGGACTCGGCATGTAATAACTGATAAACATGGAAGACGTCAGGCCGTCAGCTCAGCTAGCTAGGATGTGGCCACAATGGCCACGTCCCACGGAGATCAAGAGCGAGACGGCCACACGGGAAGATGTTACTGCAATGGCCTGCAATACATCGACCGGCCCTTGATTATTTATCTTGTCCATGGGAGTTGCGGAGGAACGCACGCACGCGGACGTCGCTCCGTGAGCCGTGCAGGACTCGGATGCATCCACGCAGACGTCGCGCCACTCGAATGTGAGAATCGGACGACGGATCAAAATCCAGTGTTATGTGCTGTTTTGGACTACAGATTACTTCGATATTTACTCGAACAATAGTATCTCTTCATTGTACCCTGGCCCAAATGACTATCCTAAATAACAGTTGCAAGTTTAACTTTGACATTTTTACCCCGTGAAACCCAACTATTGCGACTGAGCCTTTGTATTCTCAAACAATACTACTGTTCAGTGCTCTGTAGTAATTGATCATATGTACTCTTTTATGAGGTTACTGCGCATAACTTTCTGGGTAGCACGTGTTGGAACTCTTCAAACTTCCATATATGCTGGACCTGGCTAAGGGCGACCAATAATTCTCTCTTCTACAAGAAGCAAAACAGATTCACAGGAATACAGGATGAATTTAATTTATGATTTTCTCCATGTTCTTCACAAAATAATACGCACAAATCTTGAAGCATCATTCTTAACAGAGTAGGGAGTGATATGAATTTGAGAATTTGTGAGGTAATCTAAACCTTGTGCTTTTCACCTTTGGGAGAGCATTGAAATAAGTTTGATAGAAGATATGTTTTATGCCGCCAATATCAACTTGGGTAGCAAAAAGGAATTCAAGGAAGACCAAAAGCTCAAAACTGCAGTAGGATATCAACATCCAAGCTTGTTGTTCATTGTGATTAAACGATTTTTGGCAACAGAAGTCAGAAAATACTGATTGATAGTTCCAGACTAATGATGTAAATGCTAAATAACCCCCATTTTTACAACTTAAATGGGTAGTTAAACGAAATGCAGAAAGATTTCTTTTCAATTAATACAAACTGTACATGCCTGTAAATTTTACTACATTCCTGGAGATAGCTTCAACATTACAATTTGTCAATTTACATGTTTCAAAATGGTGTATGCAGCTAACAGTTTGGCAGGAGTAATCTGAATCAGGTTTTCAGCATTTACCCAATGAAGTAACCACTGGACCTCTATATCTGTGCTTTGCAGAAACATTACCAGCTAGATTTTGCTGGGAATCTTGTCTCTAAGGAATGCCTCTATATCTTTTCTAGATTTCAAACCTTCTTGTTTATCAGCAAGAAACTTTGAGAACTCCAGAACTTTTCCCTCTCTGCCATTTTCTGGGGAGGTACTGAAAAAAGGGGATGATGTTGGTGCCAGTGCCCATACAGATGAGAGCACTTCATTGGGTTTGTCCAACTGCTCCAAAATTTTGAAATTTCCTTTTGCTGTTAAAAAAAAAGAAGGTTGAGAAAATCAGTCCTATATACTAAAGTAGTTTGATTGATTCAATGTTGACTAAGAAGACAATTTGAACAAAATAAGGTACCTGAATACTTGAAGACCATTTCCAAAGATTTGCAGGGGATGCTGAAATTCAGATGAGGTATTGTGCTCCCACCACCATGCTTAGCATTGCTGGACATGTGGGAACAAAACAAGACGAGCTTATATTCCACTCTTACTCTACTAACCAACCAAAAACATAATGGAAGTGGTCCTTGCCTATATGGAGCATTTAAATTATGATTAATGTATCGTAAAGCTATTTTCAAATAGCACATGTGCACCACAAAAACTGGTATAGCTGGCACAATTAATTAAGCACCACATCTTTTTCTCAGTTGTCTATCAATTCTGTCATGTAACAACACAAAAATGCAATTATACTACTGAGGTGAGGATCCAAAATAATTCGGTTTATACCTTGTTATTAGCCCAACCATTCGGCCAAGAGAATTAAGAAGAACACCGCCACTTGCCCCTGGGTGAACTGCTGCTGTTGTCTGCAGCATTACTGGTATGTCTATATTGTTGACCTCCACAGCGCTAGACAGTTGGGAATGTTGAGTTGATGGAATTTTGACAATCTTTGATACCACTCCAGAGGAAAGGGAGGAGGTTAGTCCTATAGTCAAATACTTGGATATCAATTTCGTAATAAAAAAATGATATGAACAGCACATGTGATAAAATGAGCATCAAACTGCTTCCAGGGCAATCTTGAAAAACTATGACTGGTAACATTTGTTACCTGATTGAGGTCCAAGAAGGCCATGTCCAACCACATATACAGATGAGCCTGGTGTTGGACAAACAAATTCTGGTCTAATGGGACATAATTCAATTGGAGTTTTTCCCATTTGAAGCAAGGCAACATCAAGTGGCCCTTTTGAGATAAAAACTACACTAGCATTGCACCATGTCTGCCTCTCTCCATGATCCAAACGAACTGATATTGCCCTGTCTCTTTTGAATCCAAAATTAAACAATGAAAGTTCATGTTTTACAGCATCTTCATTTGGAACTTTGCATTCTTTTGGCTGCAGCAGATTATTTTCTCCTCCACGAATGTGTTCACTAAATGAGGTGATTTTGTTTCGCAAGCCTAACGACGAAGTTCTTCCAAACCTCCAAGGTTCCAAAAGATGTGCATTTGTCATAATCAAGCCATTTTTATTGAGGATAATCCCTGAAGCCCAAGATGTCTCACCAACCGTGACAAGAACAACTGAGGATATAGCTTCTGTGAGTGAAGGTGAAATGTCATACTTATTAAGACTGTTGGCCGAACTAGGGACAAACCTCCAATACTTATCTGCACCACATGATTCCTTATATTTACAATCTGAACTTTTGTCATCAACTAATTCACTTGGGGATTGGTCAATTCTTTCCAGCTTGTTGCTGCTCCATGCATTGCATATTGCATCCCAGGTAATTACAAGCTGTATTGCAGATATCAGTTTTTACATCTGTTCTATTTGCAAAAATTTCTTACTGGCACTAGTAAACTCACCTGAACTTCTATGCTGCTGCCTCTCTGTCTTAATGGCTTCATCAGCATCCCCACAAGGCAAGAGTTTTTGTCAAACACCGGAGCACCTTCCATACCTTACTTAATTTGAGAATTTGTTAATAGCCAATGCTTTAATGCTTTTTTTAACAGAATCCAATTCTTTAATGTACCACATAAGATAGTAGGCACAAAGATTTATACCAGGAAGACAGTGTAGATCAGCCATCAGCAATGAGCTCCTGGCAGTGCCTGGAGGGAGGCAATTTGCAACAACACCAACTGATATACTGCTTAAAGAACACAGGTGCATATTATGGATTAATCTGACAGTACCTCCTTACTTGCTAATAAATGCGGTATTATACATTAAATAGTAGTGTGTCATGTTTTCCCCAACACCATAAGGTACAACAGCCAATTTTTAAGTAACAAGACAACTAGCTTTTGCAGGTCACTTGACATGCCTGGAAAAAAATGCTAGGTCATGTCTGTTTTCACTTTTCATTTTTAGCAACAGTGTGCAAATTAAGTGAGTTAATAGGTGGCTAAAATGGCTAAAGAGTGACACTTCAATATTATCCCCATAACAGACAGGTAACTGCTTCAAAATTTTGAAATATTTAAAGTCTATAAATCGATACCAAGTCACCGATCAACATTAAGAAATCTCGAACGCTTCCTTTAATTAAACACCTGTTGACGTTACAAACATGCTAGTTACATATGCTTGCTCTATAGTTAAGGTGACATACTGAGTTTCAACAAATAGTCTAATGGGTCCCTATAAACAGGTAACAAGATACTCAGATGAAACTAAAGGAGTAGAATCAAAATTACCTATTGAAGAAATGGACAGACGATAATATGCCAAATGGAGATCCCACTATCAGCAAGGTGTCCCCTCGTTGTTGCATCAGTGAAACATTGATACATCTTGTATTCTGATCATTGACCAAGATTACTAAGTACAAGTCAAACAGCGGTATAAGTTGCACCTCTGAGGGTGCTAAGGATCATGAATTGAAATATGTCAAACTTAGCCTCACACTTGATTTTAAGTTCGAAACTCCTAGAATAGCAATTCTTGTGGCAGACTTAGCCAACATTGGTGGCTCTGTTGACTCAGCATATGCATTGTTCCTGTTAGACTCAAGGGAATATCTGGCAACATTATCAACCTGATAAAGCCTCGTAACAGTTAAGTTTTGTCCAATATAAAATTAGGGCAGCAGTTTGACTTGATGAACAAACAGACCTGCTTCTGGTTGACATCAGCCAATGACCAGCAGACATCCCATGATGAACTTCGAGTCAATGAACCTTCATGTTGCAGTAAGGATAATACAGAATCAGCAGATGCTGAGACATCAACCTAAAAAACAAAAGGGCCTGATGATCAATCATTAAAATTTATAGCTATTACAATTTCTTCTCTTTTACAGGTTGATGAAGACATTAAACACATTTCTTCTGATAAGCACAATTGTATATCACTTGTAACACATTATTATCCAATAAACAAAATCCTGTTTACTGCTCTTACTATATTCCTAACGAACAGTCCAAACTTGCCAAAGTTCTTATCATTTTTCATATAGGGCAGTGCTAGGAATGTTCAGTTGCAACTCATAACACATGAATCACTGATATATAGCCAAGGCCAGGCCACCTTGGGCCAGTGCCCGGGCTCATCCAAATGTACCATTACGATCCTGCTTTGCTGCTACTAGTGAAGGCCAGATTAACAATGCAAAATAGCAAAGTAATTAAGGCCAAAATGGTGAGTCAATACTAGCCTAGTCCATTGACACTACAAATAAACAACATCCTATCGATCTAATCTCTCACGCTTTTTTTTTCTCTTGAATCACAACTCAATAAAGTCAAATTTGCTTATATAGTTGTATGAATTTATATGTACTTGTTATTTATCATTAGACTTGCCTAGGCTCAAGAAAATTTCTGGATCCTCCACTGTCTGTTGTAATGTGCATTCCTTTCAAATGGGACTAAATGCATGAGCATAGCATTTAGAATTTTAAACTGTGAAGTGTACTCATTTATCATCATTCTTTCTGAAACCCAAAGAACATCCTTCGAATCCATGAGCTCTAGAACAAATAATCTACCCTATTGCGATGTGAAGGACTGGTAAATTCTTACACACTTACTACTAACAGTCCAACACTAGAATCTTGGTGAGAGAAGTAAAGCTAAAATCCATGGTAAAGAGTATATACTTTCAAGTTTCAACCAGAAGAAGTACTTACTATGGCAAGTAATCGAGCTGAAAGCCACCATGGAGCTCCAGTCTTCCTGTCTCCAATGTTCCTTGATTCCTCATGCTGCATACGTCACAGTAAATTCAGTAAGTCTTCCCGAATCTAGAATTTCGATGTGCAAGTCTTCAGTTCAGAACCTGGAGTCAACAATGCATACTCGATCCTATGTATCCTTAGTTTAACACTGAAACATTAGTGTTGAGTCTTAATGATCTCAACGATAGGCATCACTTTACTATCCTCACCTCAACGAGCACATCAAGATGAACCTCTGGTATTAACCTCGGTTGCAATTCCTGCAAGCATCCGATCAAGCAACCAAAAAAGTTTAGCATCAGAAACACCTCAAATCGCACGAACGCCGAAGCTAAAACCCACCTGGCTAGGGCTATTGCGTTGCTCCTCGACCAAGAACGGCTCGACGAGCGACGCGGATGTAAGCGCGACGCCCCCGGCGTGGCCGTGAGCCGCGCAGATGCGATCGAGAAGCGGCGGCGGCTCCGCCAGGGATCCCGGCGGCAGGAGGAGCGCCGACGCGGAGAGCGTGGTTGACCCCGAGCTGGAGGAGAAACAACCAAGCACACGATTCGTCAATCCAACTCAAATTTTCGCGAGCAAAGCCGACGAATTCGGGGGGAGGGCAGGCAGCGACGCACTGGTGGAGGTGAAAGGCGTGCCGCTGCATCTTGACGGCCTTGGGGTCCTGGAAGAGCGGAGAGCAGCGTGGCGTTCAGCGAGAGAACTCGGTAACAGCTTGCGCGGATAGATGAGGGAGGAGGTGGTGATGCTATGATGAGGAAGCAGGAACTGACCGGACCGACGATTCGCGCCATGGCCGAGAAGTCGCGCGAGGCTGTGGCAACCTCATGCGACGCCATGGCTGGTTGGAGGGGACGATGGCGCGGGCAGAGCCGCGAATCCGCGAGACGGCAAGAAGCAGCAGGAAGACCAAGAACTTGCCTCGCGAGGTTCGCGTGTATGTTCGTTTCCGGGAAAGATGTTACTGTTGGCTGCTGTTGCTGAGTGGTTGGGCCGCTTCCCGTTTAGGCCCGCTTGCCCGGTTTAGATCTATATGGACTCTATAATGGTTTTCAATAATTTCACATCATTATCTAAAAATAACTTCACATGAATAATTCCAAGGTGAGAAAAAAAATCTTTTTATCCAAACAAGGTTTAACTGAATACTGCGTGTTTCCTTTTTATTTGATGAAGTTCATAGCCAACAATGATAATGCAAAACGAAAACAATTATTTGCTAGTTACACATCGTATTTGCAAGAGTGAAGCTCAATCCGATAGTTGAAGATAGGTTGTAGGCCCTCCGGTCGAAGTAGAGCCAAGGACATTGTACGTGGTGAAGACCATGTTAAGATGGTGAAAGGCATCACGAGTGGCAAAACCCTATGTCTAAAATGGCATACTAAGGGGCTATCTAGAGACCTACATAGGCCCTGAGTATTAATGTTAGAGGAAAAAAGACATGTATACCATTATAAATGTCCCTATTAAGAAATAGTAATGTGCAAAACCTAAGTATATAAATAGGACCCAAGGGACACCATAAAGGTATAGTTTTTTAACAATCAGTATAGTGATTTACTTCCTTTGCCTATTTAGAAACCATCACTATCTATTTCGATAACAGTTGGTGCTAACCATAAATAACCTAGCCAAGGGAAGTGAAGCCAAAGGAGTTGATGCTGCCTAAGCGCAAGTCGACAAGGAGGACAACCATTTCGTGTAGATACTCGAGTAGCGAAGATGCTGAAGATGAGACACAAGTTAGGTGAAGAGGTTGAGGATGCCGAAGCTAAAGCAACCCAAAGAGTCGTAGCACCGGCCAGTAGGCGTGACCAATCTAGCTAGACAAAATATGACAACCCCTACAGCTGACGAAGCTTGAGAGTGTATCTAAGCCCTTATATGGGTTTTATATAATAAATGACAAAATAGTAGGGACTAACATGTGCGTCAAGTGCATGAACAACAACAGTTAGTTCCAAAAAGAAAAGAAAATAATTTACACATGGTAACCTCTACAAAAGCAAAAGAATGTCACGTTGACAACATCAAAGAATTCACATGTATTTTCTCTTTATTTTGAGTCTAAAGATGTCGTACTATCAAGGGGGTATGTGCAAAGTAAGGCAATGATCCAAAGTGCTCATCCATTGTTGATTTTGTAGATGAGAGACACAAGGCAACACTTGCACTTCGATTTTGTTGATGGGGCCGTGTTTCTTAGCCCAAAGGTTCTAGGTTGTTAGACGGGAACCTCCAATAAGGATGTTCAACCACCTAGAGGCCCTGGGAAGGCCTCTTAGCTTGCTAACCTTGTGAGCCTAGAGGTTTTGGGTTTAGACCATAACATCTAGTAAGCTCGCTCAGTTGCCTAGAGGAGTGAACACGGAGGCCCTAGGCCATCACCATCTATTGCAAATTTAGGCAGCCCAAAGGCTTTGAGACCAGGCTTGGAGGTTTTGTGCTTACATAGATAGTACTTAACGACTAGTGGGTAGGAGTTTGGGGGTATTCATTCCTCCCAACCCCCAACTCCTCTCAATCTCTCCCTCCCATTTGCTTGCTCTCCATTCTCTCTCATTTGAGCTTTTTCTGTCTCACTCTCTTGGCTTTTGAGGTAAATCCTTTCTAGGTGTGAGATTAGAGTTAGGGTTTTGGGGGATTGAATGCTTGTGAGCTAGAGTTAAGCTTTTGAGTACTTGAGATCGATGTCGGGCCTTACACGTGCTTATTACTCTTAGAAGGGTAACCTCCTAGCCGGCTAGACATTGCCTAAGAGCTTTCAATAGGTGTGGCAAGCCTGAGAAAGTTTGTGTAGACTCTACTCCACTTCTGCAAGAAAATGAGATAAATTTAAGTAAATAACTAGTTTGCTACTAGAAGGTGACATGATAGAGCGAGCCCCATAAGTGGACTAGGGCTCTCCTAAAAGGCTTAACCTTGGTGGTCGCTTGGAGGTTTGCTAGTTGTTTGGAAAAATTAGATTAGCTTGTGGTTAAAAACTTGGTGAGGATTAGGGTTAATATAGACACGGCTCTTCAGAGTTACTCAACGAAGTTGTATGATTTTTGAATCCGAACTTCGGTGAAAAATCTTTTATCTCTCTTTTACCACATTTAATTTCTTGTACTTATTTTGAGTCGATCTATGCAGGTGGTAGTTTAGTATCTAGTTAAAGTTTCTTTTCGTAATATTTTTGTGCTAGCTCTAGCTTGGTTCAAATAGCTTTTGTGTTTGAAGCCTCGTAATGCAAGTAGTAAGCTTTATCCATATTACATCTTTAGATTAGACCAGAGGTTCCAAACAATTGATCAGAGGCTATGGGAAAGGATTTAATCCGCTGTAAAGTTTATTTAAATTTTTAGGTTAGCCTATTCATCTCCTTTAGACTCCACGAGGGACTTTCAATGCTCTGGACAAAGGATGATGTGGTGAATCAAGGCCTATATAATAGTTGCAACAATTATTGACTGAGGGAAATAATTCACTCTTTAATTTAATTTTGTAGTTACCCTAGCGTTATCCTAAGATTTCTTATTTTACTATGTGCCTATTTCCCTATGTGCGCCACAACCATGCTAGCCAAACTATTCAACCTTTTTATGTTGTTTGCTTAAGCCTCGATGGTATGAAAACCTCTTAGGCTACCTTGTCCATTTTGCTCTTGTTGTGCCACAATATCTACGTCATAGGGACCTCTATTCCGTGCTACCCAACGTCTTGTGGTGTTGGATTTGGCACCGTTAGAGCTATTGCCGCTATTCTCTTTCATCACCAAATGTCAAAAAAAAAGTGATGATGATAATGTCACCATCAAGAAGACAATAATGACA
This sequence comes from Oryza coarctata, assembly GCA_030770085.1. Lineage (NCBI taxonomy): Eukaryota > Viridiplantae > Streptophyta > Magnoliopsida > Poales > Poaceae > Oryza > Oryza coarctata. The sequence continues at coordinate 18,673,907 of CM061471.1, forward strand.
TGGGCATGTCTCTAATTTAAGGTAGCCCAGTAGCCTACATCTATTTTCTTTCTTTCTTGTCTATATATTTCATCCTAGTCCATAGACTCTATATGTTATAAATACACAGATATATTACTAACAACCATAAGGTTTAATCGTCTGTCCTATCTCCGTTAATCAATTTGCAACACAACAGAAATTCAGGGCATATACTCCTATATACTCCGTACAAGCATCATACGGCTGTCCCCATCTTTTAGTCCCATCATTTAGTATTTTTTTTAAATGGAGCTGTCCTCATTAATAACAGTAGTGAACAAAGCAAACACGAGGACCAAGGCGAGCACCTCACTTATCTTATCACAAACTCTGTTTGAGAACAGTATAATACTCCGTACTTAATTAGTACTTCTTCGAAATAAAAAAAAGTTTTATAGGATTTTTATGAAAAACAATTCAATTCCTCTGAAATTTTCATAAAATTTCTTCTAATTTCTCTTAAATTTTCGTAAAATTTCTTCCAACCGAATAAGCCTCTGCATCCACCGATCTGCTAGTACTGTACCGTGAAAGTTTGAACTAACACTACGAATTCAATCCCTTCCTTAAACATTTATCCCTCCACTAAAAAAATTACTTCGCACGCAATTATGTGAGCCCAATCTTAACTGAGGATTCCATACTTGAGATACTTACTCTCATGTTACATTTTTTATGGATATGACTAACGGTATATGGTTTAGATATTTTATCTAGAAGTTTGTAAATTTACTCCAGAATCAATTTTAGACATGCTTTGCGGGAAATGACTGTTGATACCTTCGTTCCAAATGACACTAAAATCCGCAGTGCAGGTAATTAGTTCTCGTGAAATGTATACCACTAAGTTTACATTGTAATAGTTTAGAACTTTCTGGCTTAATACTATTTTTATGCTAGGACGAAACAACATAATAACTGAACCTAACTATTCAGGGAAAATCATTTACATCAAGCAGGTAATTTTTTATATCGTGCATATTTCCTGCTTAAACTTAAATCTGTGAATTGCACAACAAAGATCTAACTATGTTGGATATTTGCTTTCAAGGTGACTTCGGTGGTTTTTCTTGCTCATATTGGAAGCTTTGTTCCTGCAGATTCTGCCATTGTTGGATTGACAGATAGGTTTGTCTATCACTTAAAAACACATCATCTGTATGTTGCATATGGTCTATGCTATGAAATAGAAACTAGGAATCAATTGATGTGTTACTATTATTTGACCAGATGCCAATATGTATACTTATCGAGTACGTGGAACAATGAATTCGAATCAAACATTTATCTGTTATTAATACATAATACATAATAACTAGACTAACACATGGCATCCTTGACATTGCCAATAATGCTTTGCAGAATTTTCTGTGCAACGGGAAGCAAATCCATGACAACTGAACAGTCAACTTTTATGATTGATTTACATCAAGTTGGAACAATGCTCAGGTAGCAGTTAACACAGTAGTCTCAACCTAAGGTTTGCTAGCTCATGATATTGAACATGCAGCTGAGTAAATTTTGCAGGCACGCAACATCGAGATCCCTGTGCTTATTGGATGAATTCGGAAAGGGCACTCTAACAGAAGGCGAGACCACATAAATTAAATTTTAAATTCGCTGCCTCCCCCCTTCTAATTCCATCGTCATTCTAACAGATGGGGCCTTTTCTTTTCTGATCCTTTCTAGATGGTATTGGTCTGCTTGGAGGAACTATCAGCCATTTTATAAACTTTGATTGTCCTCCAAAGGTTAGCTAGCTAGCTTGGAAAAATGTTGCTATTGAGTATTAATGTGCTATTTTTCTCCATACTAATACAAATATACACAGTTCTCCTGCATAATCTTGAAAAAAAAGTATAAATGTGCTAGGGTTGCCTGCCTGTTTCATGCATAAATCCAAGTAGTGTTTGACTAGTATATTATAATTAGATAGACTACAGAAAAGCAGGGATTGTTCAAATCATACCACTCAACCACTTGTAGCCTTTGTAGAATGTGTATAATGACTAAGACCCCGAGCGTATACAAGGAGGGTTAGGTCTATATATATACAACCCAGGTCAGTGGTCTGTCTAACACCCCCGTAGTCGCAGCGGGAGGAGAACGGACGCAGAGACTAGACCGAAAACTGATGAACAAAGGCGTGGGCAGGTCTTCGGTCATTATATCGGCAAACTGATGTACCGATGGTACATGGAGCATTTAAACCTGTCCTAATACGACCTTGTCACGGACAAAATGGATATCGATCTCGATGTGCTTGGTGCGTCGGTGATGGACCGGGTTGGCGGTCATGTAGACGGCACTGACATTGTTGTAGTAGACGACGGTTGCGGTGGAGAGGGGTGCACGGAGCTCCTGGAGAAGCTGGCGAAGCCAGCAGCACTCGGCGATGGCGTGGGCGACGGTACGGTACTCGGCTTCGGCGCTGGACCGGGACACTGTAGTCTGGCGTTTTGAGGACCAGGATACGAGAGTGTTACCGAGGTAAACGCAGTAGCCGGATGTAGAGCGTCGAGAGTCGGGGCAGCCTGCCCAATCCGCGTCGGAGTACGTGGTGAGAGAGTCGATGGGGCTGGAGCTAAGATGCAGTCCGCTAGAGAGGATGCCCTTCACGTAGCATAGGTTCGCGTCCGAGAGCTGTTGAGTGTGTCGGAAAAGGCGAGAACCGAGAAAGGGTTCCAGCCGATGGGAGGACGGACGAGTTCAGCCGATGGAGACGAAGAGCAAGGAGGTGCGCCGGCGTCAGAGAAGGAGAGATGCACGAAGCAAGGAGAAAAGCGGAGACGGGTGCGAGGCGAGACGAGGAGGCGGATCGAGACCGTCGCCTGGTCGCGCAGAAGTGGGACGGAGAAAAGAAAGTGACTACGGGAGAGACAGGGAGAAGAAGAAATGGGGGCGAGAGAGCAAGAAGAGTATCGGGAAGAGGGTCGGCGACGGAAAGAAGACGTCGACGACGAGAAGAAAAGGGTTGGCTTGTTAAAGGGAGAAGTTAGCGTACCAGAGATATCTAGACTCTCTGATACCATGTAGAATGTGTACAGTGACTAAAAACCTGAGCGTATATAAAGAGGATCAGGTCTATATATATACAACGCTAGTGGTCTGTCTAACACCCTTCAATGGTTATTTCTCTTGATACTAATACAAATAACAATTAACTTGACATCACCTTCTCCAAACATGAGGGAATGTGGTTTTACATCCAACCTGCATCCTATATAAAACATTCCTTGTGTGCTCTTCTACAACAGTTATTGGCTCATTGCTCTTCTACATCTCATAAATAGCTCACTCATACTTGGATATACAATAAGCCACTTCTATTCAATCTACAAGAACCGGCAATTTGCAGTTTTAACATTTACCATTGTATTATGTTGGGATATGGTACTTTTGCAGGTCTTTTTGTCAACACATCTGACAGAGATCTTCACAGAAAACTACCTGCCTCAGGTAGCAAATATCTAGTTATACTATGTAAAAACAATTAATTTTCTTTTTTGTTGGATCTTTTTTTATCCCGTTCATAATAATTTTGGACATGGAAATTTGCAGTCTGAACATATCAAATGTTATACCATGAGAGTTCTGAATCCTGATGAACAAACACACAACGAAGATGTCATATTCCTTTATCGTTAAGTGGATATACAAGCTGTTATGTTTTTCTCGTTCCCATTATGTCGTGTTTTGTACTAATTTCTCTTAAATTCTGATGCAAACGTTGAAGACTTGTACCTGGGCAAGCGCTCTTGAGTTTTGGTAAGCTTATGTACTACATTTATACATATGTACCTCATCTTTTCAAACCAAATACAACTAAAATTTCTCTTCTTGCAGGACTACACTGTGCACAGATTGCTGGTATGCACAGAACAAACTGTTTTTTTTTTTGGGATAAAAGGTCACGGGACCGGCTTTTATAGAAAGCCACTGGGCGTACAGAACAAACTGTGGTCAGCTGACATTATGATAACAGCGATAAGTTACTCTGCTTGTTTCCAAGGCAGAGTGGCAGACATTAAACTGCTGAAAAATATTAAGCTCATATAGTTACTGTCATTATAATTCAGTAATTGACATGTTACAGTAAGAGTGGCATCATTTTACTAAAGGTTCCATCTGTAACATGGAACGTGGATGGTTCTAGGAGATGTATAGTGAAGCTAGATGGCATATTGTTCCAGATTGTCCACACAAAGATGATCATCATGGCTAGCATTTTACAGGTTTCTGAGTGAAGTTGTTCAAGGAGCTGTTACTGTTTTGGGGGACATCCACTCAAAGAGACCTATAAGGCGCATGGTCTGGGATAAGTTAGCTGCAAAGGATCAGCAATACCAGGTTATATCTGCTGCTTTTAAATGCAATATAGGCACGGAAATCTGAAAGTGATCTATCTTTGTGTGTGTGGATAATTTCAGGATGCAGTGACTAAACTGTTGGCCTTCGACCCACACCTTCCAGGAAATTTTTCCCTCCTAGCTGTAGATCATCGGGCTGCCTTGAGAGGTGAAAGTGTTGCTCAAAACTTGGAGCTAGCAGATCATATGCATGACATGGGCACTCCGGAAACCAAGTCTTTAGCTGCCTACTCCTGGAATCTACAAAGCAAATGGTGAACCTCACTTGATTAGTGGCATTATGTGCATATTTGCTTGGCAATGAGAAATCAATTTTTGCCCCTTTTCTGTTTGGATGATATTTGTCATTTGCCATTAAACAAATCAAATTCCACTAATATTCTGTGGTCAAGTAGTTTCGCAACTCCTGTGTTGCATTGAGTGGTTTGCACAGAAGGCTACATGCTTATTTGGATTTAAGCTAATTTTTGCTCTACTAAAATTTTGACAACTTCAATAGTATAAATAATTTAAATGTTTAGTTTGCTATCAATTTTTATCTACACTAGTTTAAATTCTATCCTATCAAATTTGATACCAAATTTAATAGAAAGTTGACTCCCAACCAAACAATCCCTGCGCTACCGACATTACCCATGACCTTACATGTGAAGGCAAGATTGTAACATAAACTGCTTCTATTATCTTTTTTTTGCACCGTGCTATATGTTAGGCTAGTTGTAGCGATAACATTTGGAACATCAGTCACCAGTGCGTCACTGTTCTCCTTGGATCTTATGTTGAGATTCGTGCTTAGTTGATACCACTGTCTTTCTATTGGATTATGGCGACCGTGGGGTATGACATGCCTCACTGTCCTCGGATATAGTGTTGAGAGATTCGTGCTTAGTTGATACTATTGTCGACTTTTTTTTAGAGAGTATATTTGAGAGGGTGACATTGACTTATTTGAGAAAGCAGACTCGGGTGGTATCAACTGTTTTTTTAGTGAGTATATTTGAGAATTTTAGTGAGTATATTTGAGAAAGCACATGCAAGAGAAGCATACATACATCATCAACTGTTTTTTTTTTGGAGAAAGTATATTTGAGAAAGCAGATGCAAGAGAACCATGCAGAAAAAAACCCTGACACGACACCCGCTGCTACTCGATCCAGGGATCGAACCGGGGCGGGTAGCCTGGCCAGGCGCTACCACCGAGCTACGAGCCCGTTCGCGAGATCGACAGATATTGGTGGCGGATGCAAATGAGCTTCTAGAGTTTATGGGTGGGCTGGGCCTGACTGTTGATGGACTAAGTAGCTGAGGCTTGTGTTGGCCCATGGCATGGTCCTGGTCGACCAGGTGCACGTAGCCTAAACATCGGCTAAAGGCTGCTCATTACCCATTCTCTGCCGTTGGATCTACATCCTAAGGCCGAGAAAAAATGACAGAGACCAAAAAAAACTGTCGGTCACGTTTCACGTGATGAATATACTGCTACACCAGGAAAAAAAAAAGAAAATACTCCATATCGAGAGGTCGGAAGGAATCCAGAGGCCCAAGAGCCGTGTACAAAAGGGGCATGTATGATTAGCGTCTCTCGCGTTGGCGGTTTGCCTAATTATACGTTTTCCATTCTATAAAAGCAACCCAGCCGGGGGGTCGAGGCAACGCAGTTCCTGGTCAAGTCTTATCTGCCTTCCTCCTCGCCTACCCCCTCGAGTGCGCTCCACCGCCAAAAAAAGGACAGGTGACCACCCAATCCCTTGCCTCTCTTCCTAATCAGGTGCATGCAAGTATCAGATTTGGGGATCTTTGGTTGTTCGGTCGCATCTGGTGATGAATTTTCGATCGGTTCGATGGTCGTTGGTCCTCGTGAAGAAACGGATCTCGGAGTTTCGGAGTTGTTGCGGGGTGCGGAGGTTTTGGGCCCGCGGATTTGGTGAGATTTGCCTGGATTCGGGGTGTTCTTTGCGTCGGAGGAGACGTAGATGGGTTGGATGTGCTTTTTTAGGGTGCTGGTTGCTTTGGTTTGGAGGGATTTGGGGAGTCTCGTGGTTAATTTCACGATTTGGGGTGGAAACCTTAATACGATCTGATTTGTTCTTCCTTTGGGGAATTCAAGAACATCCTTAGTTGGTTAGATATAGTGATCCGTTCATTGGGTTTTCGTATTTCATCAGGAATCATGACCTTGAAATCTATCGCCCCTTCCTCCCCAGAAATTGGGAACTCCATGTTTGGGTGTTGATTTATAAACAGGAAGGCATGAGCATCAAATGGAATATAAGCCACGTATGACGGTATGAGTACGATTTGGGAATCATGGCCTTGAAATCTACCTCCCCTTCCTGCCCAGAAAGTGGGGTTACTCCATGTTTGGGTATTGATCTATTAGCAGGAAGGCATGGGCATCGGAGGGAATTAGCCACGTATGAGTACGATTTGGGGGATCATGACCTTGAAATCTATCGGCCCTTCGTGCCCAGAAATTGGGAGAACTCCATGTTTGGGGGTTGATTTATTAGCAGGATAGCATGGGCAGGGGAATAAGATGAACATCCTTTAGTCTGCACTTTTCTGCTAAAGAAAATTTTATGTTGCGGGGCTTGCTATATATTGCTCTGTGCAAACTGCAATTTTATTTCTTCATTGTGCCTTGGGATTGCATGTGATTAGTGGGAATATTTCTTCATTGTGCCTTGCGATAGCTTGTGATTGATGGGAGTGATTTGTGCAGGTTCCACATAAAGACTAACGAGTGAAAGCTTGATCTGTCCGGTGCCAACCAATCAACAAACAAATTTCATGTCTGATCTCGACGTTCAGCTTCCATCTGCCTTCGGTACTCTTCAGTTCATCCATGCTACCTCCCAAATGAACCAATCAACAACCTTCTTGTTTTGTTGTAATCCAACTAGTGGGCTTCTAACCTGTCAACGTTAGATTAATGAATTAAATCACCAAAATGCAAAATAATGTGCATGGAGAAGAGGTTCATGTTTATTGTAAATAATCTACAGGGTACATAGCATATGTGATGAGCTGTACTGAAATTCCTCTCTGTTTTCTGATGATATACTATTTGTAGTCTGATGATGTTGCATGGTTTTGTTAGATCCGTTTGCCGAGGCAAATGCTGAGGACTCCGGTGCTGGCCCTGGAGCAAAGGATTATGTGCATGTGCGCATCCAGCAGCGCAACGGCAGAAAGAGTCTAACTACTGTTCAGGGCTTGAAGAAGGAGTACAGTTACAATAAGATCCTCAAGGATCTGAAAAAGGAATTCTGCTGCAATGGTACTGTAGTCCAAGATCCAGAGCTTGGCCAGGTATGATGTGCTTGGCAATGCTTAACTGGTTCTCAATTTTCTGCTATGAGGATATGCTGGTAACATAAACTTTTATGGTCGCAGGTCATTCAGCTTCAAGGTGATCAGCGTAAGAATGTTGCCACTTTCCTAGTTCAGGTATTGAGAATTATCAGAGTAGAGCTATGAATTCTCAAGAGATGAATAAGGCTGAGTAACCTGTTTATATTCTGAACCTGATCTTTATCACTTTTTGCTAGGCTGGGATTGCTAAGAAGGACAACATCAAGATCCACGGTTTCTAAGCTGCCTATAGATGCTCGTACGCTTTATATCTTGCTAGCCTCTGAAGCTACCAGTTACTGTTCTCTATATTTGAAGTCACAGACTATTTGTTGCTGTTAAAGCGAGTCTTGCTTGATGCAAGCTGTGTTGTCACCTCATTATGCACAGCCAGCATATAAGTATGGTTTGTCTGGGATATTGCCAATCTAATAAAAGTACTTGCTATTTGACTATACATCGGTTCTGGTTCTTGTGTTTGCTATCATCGTGGTTATGTGGTTCTCTTCCAACATGTTGCGACCTATTTATCTATCATATTGCAACCTCTGGCGCCATTTTGAATTCCTTGTGGTGTTAGTATTTTTCCGTGACAATTGAACATAGGATATATTATAAGTTGTGCCGTTGTGCGCCTCGTCCCGCCGGTAGTGCCATGAGGGGACAATTTCTGACACGGATCCAATATCGATGTCGATGTGATGTGAAGATTGCTTTTTTTCCCTTTCTCAGTTCACAGGTGAAGAGTGCTTTCTTTGCTGGCTATGCAAGTACCAGAGCCAAGCAGCTGTTGCAGAGATAGCGACGACGAGGATTGCGCCATGCTAGTCAAGTACCAGAGCCAAGCAGCTGTTGCAGACTGATAGTGATGAGGATTGCAGGCAGCAAAGACGACGTAGATTTTGTGTGTCAAACCGGCGACTCATGCGGTGCGCCGTGCGCGCGGGTGCGGCCGGGTTCGTATCGGCGAGGGCGCGCTGCCGTTGTACAACCAGCTCAGCTCGCCATGCATGGCCATGCAAACGCGCTCTCGGCAAAACGGAGAACATCGTTCTGCGTCTGGCGTCTGCCTATGGCCGTATGGCGGCAGGGAGCAGCGCGCCTATGAGAGTTGTCGCGCATTCTTCGTGCAGTTTGGGGGGGGGGGGGGGGGGGGGGGGGTGACAACCGAACCATTTTACGCATCATTGTGGTTGGGCGAGTGTTAACTCCTAGGGTCCCCTGCCCAAGTTGCCACCCAAAGGCCACCATTTCTTCCATGGGAGCTTTTTACATGGATTCCAACTACAGAGAGTGATGATGAGCAAAGCACCCCTGCGGTAGATGGCCATGCCCATCTGGTCGCCGCCAAAAAATCCCGTGATCTGGGAGAAACGGTGGCTCGGTCACACGAAGGTCTAGGAGGTCTGTTTGTCTCCAATACAGGTCCTTAGGTCTCGAGGTTCGCGGGCGTGCTAGTCAATTTGATCCTGCAATTGACAAGTAGGTGAGACGAGCGGGTCCGATACAGACGCTCGCTATCGGCTGGCTACCGATAGGTTCAGGATGCTGTTCGATCGGCTGGGGAGCCGATGTGGACAGGTGTCGATGAGCGGTCGACCGCAGAGCCGATGGAGAAATCAGGGTGTATTCATAAGATGGCGAGACGCACGGGATCCCTCCGGATAGCCGAACAGTGATTCATCGGCTGGAAAAACCGATGAAGGCGCATGCGGCCTAGGCGATGATTAACACAAAAAGGCACGAGCTGCAAAGCCGATGCCGCTTCGGATGTGACAGCAAGAGATCCGTCGCCCGCCATGGCAGCGCCATCAACACCGAACCTCGAAGATCGAACCTAACCAAGGCCAGGGCCAGCGGCGATGATATGGAGGACGCCGGATCGGCTATGCCGTAGCAAAGATAGGAACGAACCCATCGGCTAGCTGAGCCGATGAGGGGATGCCTCTCTGAAGACGGGTGCGTATCGGCTGGGGGTCCGATACGTTTGGTGTTACGTGTCGTGAGACGCCTCTAAAGGCTGATGTGTGTCGACCGAGGGGCCGATGCGCTGGGCGTGAAGCATAGAGCGTGGATAACTCATCAGCTAACACTCCGATGATACGTCGTGTAGGAGACTATAGGCCTGAAGCTAGATCTACCGTCGACAACCCCGTAGGTCGAATCTAATCGATGCAGCATGAGACTGACGATGGTAGAGGGAGCTTAACGGGCCGATAGGTCCAGCACGGACGTAATGCGATACATCCGATCGGTCTAAGAGATCGGACCTAACCGATGCAGCCTCAGAAAGAGTAAGACATATCGGGATGGTGGCAGAACTTACCCCTTCGCCGGAGATCGGACTTAACCAATGTAGCCCCACGTCGAGAGCCAGAACCTGCCGGTAAAACCTAGATGAACTAGGGTGACGATGCGTCGAAGTTGTATATGATCGAGAGATATCTTACATATTTTCAGGGGATCTATATTTATACCTGGATTTACATTACAGATAGAGTCCGACGCGTCTATGACCATCGAACATTATTTCCTAGTAAGAACAAAGGAAAATAATTCTAAAGAAGTTAACTAACCAGTTAGACTTCCCTAATTGAGTAAGGTTATAATTTACAAAAATAAGCACCCTACCGTAGAGTTCACGGCTCCTCTACAAACCCGGTTTCATCTAAATAATCTTTTAATTTATAACCGAATTTTCTTTTGCTACAACCTGATTGGTTTCTCCACTATAGTTATCGGATCTTTTTTAGTCAAGCCGATCCTTTTTCTTTCTTTCCTCAGGCTTCTCGGACCTGATCCCGATTGGACAATCCCCTATCTTCAAGCCGATCTAATTTTCTACTAATCTGATCGGCTTTTCTACAGTTCTCCTCCATCGGCTTTGTCTCAGTATCTCCATCGACCGATGACTGCATTAAACCCTTCATTGAACCTTTCAACCGATCGAATTTAGCCCTATCGGATCTCTTAGCCGATCGACTTTAACGTCATCGGATCATTCAGATTTTGGTGTTAACACCATCATGCAAGTATATATAGCCATGCATTTAGTGTAAATCAGAGAGGTGCAGCCAAAGAAGCTAGTAGTACTAAACATGATTGAATAATGCGTTGATTGAAATTACTAGTTTTACATTTGAATACATGGAGCACCTGGTTCTTCTAAACAAGCTAATGTGCTATAGTTACAGCCACTGATAGCAACACTTCCTCCTCTACCATATACCGGTAGGTGCCTGCCTGCTCCAGATGAGGACACCCCTCACCAGGCATGGAAATGTTCTTCTCAGCCACTGAATGCACGAGATTGCTTGATTTGGCATTGCTTATATCTTCTGCTTCAGTGCCTGACGCAGCTGGACCTTACGGCCATCGAGCTTCGCCTCCGGGAGTTTGGACTTGAGGTTATGCGTGTTTTGCTTCGGTGCACCTCTGGGCCATTCTATGCATCCTTTCATGGCACGAACCACATGAGGGTTTAGCAGGACTGGACTCCATTCTCTGATGCTTGGCGAAACTGTGCACACTTCTCCGTTTTTCAAGCTAGGAGAAAGAGCAGCATTTGACATTCTACCACTTGAGAGCCTGCCATTCCGTAACTCGGATCCCATCTTCCTATGGCCATCGCCATTCGACGATCTCCACGGTCTGCCAAAAGAAGACCCCTTCTTCCGGTACTTAGCTGCTGTTGTTGAACAAACTTCACTGATCTCGCTATTTGACCTTCCGTTTTCGTAATTATCATCCCAGTCTGTTCCACTCACCGATGCATCATTTCCACCACAAAACCCATTTACCGATGGTTCACTTCCATCTGGTGAATTGCTTGAGCCCTGCTCATCAACATGGCTGACAGTCTCCCATCCACTATCATCTTCCTCCTGATTTCTAGCACAAGGTTGATTGGAATATTTGTTCAATGGTTTTTCCAAGATGTCTGTTTCCAGACTAACTGTATGGATCTGTGTTTCATGCCTCTTGGGGGTACCTCCATTACACTGCCCAATCTCCTTCTCATTAGCATCATCCCTCTCTCTGAGTTCCTCGAACACAGCAAAAATGTCCTCTGAAGGAGGTGGTGGTTTGTAAGAGAACTCCTTGAAGTCATGAAACTTCATGGAGCAAATTTCTTCCCTGAGCCTCTCTCCATCTCTTAATGTTTCTTTGTTTACACTGTTGCCTTGGTGGAAACTGAGGAAAGACTCAAGGTCAGACTGAAGCTTGCTTAGCTGTGAATACTTGCTGTCCAGTGTCAGCTTTGCATCAACAAGCTTCATCTGTACCCTCTCTTCACGCCAAACCTCTGCCATCTGCAACATCTTCTTTTCTTCCTCCACCTCATCTCTCATCTTCATTGATTCACTCTTAAGGGCCTCAACCTCAGCTTTGTCTTCCGCAATCTCCTTCGCTAATTCATCACAGACCTCCTCCATTAACTCCCTAGCCTTTCTTTCCTTTTCATAATCTTGCAAATATCGCTTTGCTGCTGTTTTCAACTCAGATAGCTCACTGACCAACTTGGAATTCATGATTTCTGCCCTTTGACGATTCTTCCTCTCCCGGTTCAGTTCCTCTTTAACAGCATCTAAGATGTTTCGAACCTTATCATTCTCCTTGCTCCTCCAGGATGCCTTTTCCTCAGCAAGGTTCTTCACCAGGTGATCAAGCTTCTTCTTTGCAGATCGACTCTCAGCTTCAAGCTCATGGATCAGGTTGTGGGCCCGCAAAAGCTCCACTTTTAACGCAGAGATTTCTGCATCGGCAGCCAACGGATAACGGTCACACAAATCACCATCAGCACCCCTCAAATTGTTCAGGCCTCGACGACCCCACTTTGTTGCCACCTCCATTTCAATTCGAGGTGATGGAGAGTAAGCTCCCACCTATTAATGGTTCACAACCATTTCATTAATCAAACCAAACAGTATGGAAGGTGACAAATTGTACTAATTCACGAACAAATAATACCTCGTGAATGGTGTCATTGCCAAGAGGCTTACTTCTTGTCCTACCTTCAAGAAACGCTTTATAATAATTACAACGAGCAGGCGTATGCGGTTGCTTTGGGCTAGGCTGCAAAATGTGTTATCTTTTAGTTCACCAACAACAATTGAAAACTAGAGAACAATGAAAATCATATGTAAAATGATGTAAAGCTTGTCCAAAACTCTCCATTTCAGGATTGCATTGCACAATAACATTAGATGCAGCTATATCTGGGGACCACATGGATTACATCCTATGTCCTAACAACAGCTATGGAGATAACATATCGAATATGCGTCCTATGTCCTAACAACAGCTATGTAGATATAACATAAGGAATATGCGGATATCACATCTTCTGCCCAAAATTGATGGAGAAGCAGCCAAATTGAAGTAATCTGGAAACGATTAGGATCACTAATTGGAACGATGCAGAAGACAAACTCACAAAAATCCAGCATGATACCGTGAAAGCCAACTGTTTCAGACAGATCCATAGAGATGGACACTGCCATTCCCCCTAAACTATGATGTCCCAGACAAAATAATGCATGATTTACTAAAGATTCCAATCTAATAAGCAAAAAAAGGCCGAAAATACAATCGTAAAGTCCCAAATCAAGGCAAGCTGTGAGTTCTAGCTTCAAAATGGATTCAAGATGTTAGATTTTCAGTTCCGGTATTTATCATTAACATGAGGTCCCCTGAATTGGTGGAGCAATAGGTTGAAGTTTCCACTCTTTAGGGGAGATAGCGACATAGTGCGCAAAAAAGTCTGCATCCAAAACACTCGATCCCCCCGTGGATGCGCGCGAGTTGGCATAGCTTTCGGAAGAATCAGCTCAAAACTTTTAGAAAAGCTCCAAATTTGCAACATTCCCAACTACTCAACAACGACCACTCGATTCCCAACTACTCAACAGCGACTCTGCAAAATTACAAGTTGAGCAGCGGACGATGCACATCAAGACGAGAGTACGGCGGCAACTTTATCGTAGATTCCAACAAATCAAACCCTAGAACGCCTCAAGGGTCACACAGCCACCAAAAGATCCGCACGGATCTGAAAACAAAGCCTACCTCAAACCGTCGGGGCAGCGGCTCCCGGGACTCCGTCGGCGGCGGCGCCTGTGGCGGATGCACGCGCCAGAGGGCAGCCGCGATCTTCCTCACTGACGCGGTCGCGCCGGCACTGCATGGCGCGACGGCGTCCCCGTGGCCCGCGGGCCACTGTAGCAGTGGGGTGTCCGGAGGCGGGGCCGCCGCGCGGCGGGCGGAGGCGAGGGAGGGGCTCTGGACGCGCAGCCGGCTGCCACGGCGCGGCGTCCGGAGGCGAGAGCCAGGCGCCTGGCTCGGCGTTGTGGCGGCAGGCTCGGGGGACCTGACAGGAGACCTCGCCGGCGCCGGGCGCCGGGGACGGGGGCGGGCGCCGGGGCGCGCCATCGCCGCGCGGGTCACTGGGCAGCGGCGGGACGACGAGACGGCGGCGAGGAAAGTGGCATTACCGTGAATATAGCGCGGCGTAGTGGAGACGGAGATACGCGTGCGAGATCTAGCGGCAGGCGGTACTGGTACCCAGTGGTGGTTTTGATACGGCCGGTTCTCTAGTGTAGCTGTAGGCCTGTGAGGAGGTTAAGAATGCATTGGAAAGCGAAAGTGAAAAGAGCTAGAATTTTGATTGTATTTATTTATTATTATTACGATTTTTGGGATGTGAGTGAAATGGCTTGAGTTAAATTAGCCTTGTCTGACTTATAGAAAAGGAAAATGTTTTACTTTTGGATAAGGCTAGGATTGAACGTCCAATCTAAGCTTGAAAATCAAGCCCTTAAAATATTTTATCCGTGAAACATTAATTTATATATGGACAAACATGAGAGATTACATGTCTAAGATTGACCAGAGGCTCTAGGGCATGTCCAAAAGTGCTCCAGGGTAAGAAAAATATAGATCAATCTAGGTTTGGGGCTTTCAAATAATAACCTATTTCTTTTCTTAGCCACTATCAGTTTGTACAAGGTCTATAAAGCAATTAAGCTAGCCAAGAAGCCTAGAATTCTTACTAATTCTACTGTCCAGTCACGAATAGGATTTTATACCCTATGACAACCTCCTCTATGGGAAACAAAGGACACTATATGTAATTATAAAACAGAGCAACTCCTTAAACTCTATGTCGGTATACTGTAGCAGCAAAACATCTTATGGGACTCTACATCAGGCACACCTATAATTTCCTTTCCTAGTCTTCTCCCATGGCTTGTGAATCCATGCTCGTGTGAAACCAGGACTCACAGGGTGTATCTAATGCTATGAGGTAGCTTGATGGAATCTAAAATTAATACTATGGATAGCCTCTATAGCTCGCACACCGCTTCTTAGGGTAACGTGGTATCCAATTAGATATGCCTTCACATGTCTTTGATATGCGAGATTGCCATGTATTCCTTATCAGGTTAGTGAGGGGTTCTCGTGATCTGATGCCTAAAGTTTGGGATCCAACCCTTTACTAGATACAACTACGTGGTGTGTCTCGGGAAGTGATGACCCATTATGTTTTGGTTAAAGGACATTTGGCAATTCCAAGAGAGCCTAGAGTATGGTTTCCATTCTAAAATAATAATATAACTAGTTCCCCCATGGCTAGCTAGTTGGTCCTATACACCTAGCACACAGAGGATGCGTGGCCATCTCCGAGCAGCTTTGCGGGTACAACTTTGACCTAAGTCAATTGACCCAAACTGAGTTTTAAGCGTTCAATCTCTCTTATAATATATTTCTAGATGGACGGTGGACATGTGAACCTCCCCGCAAGATCTCAAATCTAGTCATAGGCTGGAAAACATTAGCTCACAACCTATACAATCTTAACGACTTACCTTTCAACCTAAACAACCTATGCACACTTGGTCTAGACGCTGACATATACCATAAATAAAAAAGTTGAGTCACTAAAAACAATAAAAAACGAGAAAATAGCGTGCAACAAAGTAATATTATAAATAAATGGATAGGGGTGAAAATGGAAATGGTACTTTTACCTGCCCGACCCAAGTCTTATGAGATGGATATGGGAGAGAAAAATAAATATATGGTAATATTTCAGTTTGAATCTAATTTAGCTATAAAAAAATATGGGTTAGATATGAAAAGAGTTTATATCCACTCATATATCCCGTATTATGTGTTCACTTATAAACATAATAAAATATTAGTTAATCACTATTTTATGAGCTCAGAAGTAATATTATATTTTTTCCTTAATGTACTTTTTCTAAAACAGTCTTCCTAGGTTTAATATATATGAATATATATGAATGAGAGATACAGATATATGTTCTTAATCTGATTCCAATAAAAAAATATGGATAGGATAAGAGAAAAGCGAGAAGATATTTGGCACTATCCATTCCCGGTTCCGACTTCTAAGGAAAATATGGGATATAATAAGGAACAATGTGATCCGACTGCACCTGATCTGATAATCTTGAGAAGTGGAGTGGAGTGCAACACTAAAAATGAATAAAAAAGTGAAACACTATTAAATTCTAACTGAAAATTTTTGCCCCATGTACTGAACATTGAGTTCCAGATACTGAAACATAAAAAATATAAAAGTTCAAAAATTCAAAATTTTAGAATGCAATGCATCCTAATTAAAATATTTTGTTCACGTGCACTAAACATCGAATTTTAACGGTTGAAACATACTTTTTAATCAAAATATACAGTATGAGATATTGTTTTAAATATCTATATTTTTTCTAGATGATATTTTAAAATATAATCAAGATAATGAAAGCTGAGTTTAAGAAGGAGTGATGCCGACCAAGATTTGCTAGTTGTGATGTTTTCATTGTAACTTTTTCAAAAAAAAAAATTGTCCCAATATGTATTAGCAACTTATGTCTACTCCATCATCTCACTAATTATAATATCTTTTATTTTGTTTCTTCACTTCCTAATCTTTAACAAACTACAACCATTTTTATTTAACTTTATGTCTATATAATATTTATATTTTAAACTGGTGGAGTAGTTCATATATAACGGCCATGAGAAGTACTAAATTTTCATTTACTAAAATTGGCTCACAAAATAAAAGAATGAAAAAACTGTTAATTTAACACGGTAAAATGTCATTTTCTATGGTGTCACCAGAGAACTATTTTATTTTTCTGACACTATTGCATATTGGTTCCCTCTCTGTATCGATCGAGCTAACCCTACGACGTTTTGGCCGAGCATTGCACTTGTTCAACCTTCCTTTCTTTGATGGAGTAAAGCGAGAAACCAACCTGAAATCATTTCTAAAATAGTACTCCTTATATGTCACTACAATCAACTAATATACTGTAGACCTACGTACCTGCCCCTTGACAAAAGAAATGTATTGGCAAAATCTCGCTTCGAAACATGTCTCCCTCCGCCTCTTTTTTGGTCTTTCACTGGAGAAGTGCATCCATAATGTGGGAAAAAAACAGGCAATAGGTAAGCTGATAATAACTGTTACCAAGTCATTGCCTTATTGCTAGAAACAAGCAAATAAAAAATGAATTGTAATGTTTGGTCACAGAGGCTCACAGCTATATTCTTTATGCGCAGGCCCACCTTATTTTTTTCACCCTAGGCTTATACATTGCGAAGCTCGGTCACAGCTGCTACCAGCCACCGGGCCCGCGCTATTGTCAACTTGTGAGATAAATATTGCGTATGCCCTAAAAAAATGTGCACAAAACTGCCTACGCTGGCTGTAGTATAAGCCAGTAATGGATCTGCGGTGCATCAAAGCGATCGGTCACCCTCATCTCGTCATAATTCTCAACCTGCTCTGATAAACCGCATATGAAAATTTTCATCCTACGTCGCATAATTAAGCTTCTCACGGCACGTCACAGCTGGGGACACTTCACAGTGCCAGCATGGCGGACAAACCGGTGTTGGGCGCAGGCCCACGTTCGCGTCGGGCACATATGCGCCCGTGTCCTGTCAAACTGTCAAGTTCCATGTGACACACTCGACCAGTTAGTACTAAGTACTACATCAAATGGCAGATACTCCTATGTCACGGTGAAATCGCACGTGCCACGGCACAGAAAACTGTGCCTATACTGCATATGCATTGCCGCTCATTCATTTCGTTCAGGACCGTAGACTACTGCATATGCATTGCCGTTCATTCATTTCGTTCAGCACCGTAGGCTGATCGGTGTAAACTGTGTGTCTGCTCAAAAAATTGAGGACACCAAATCTATTAGTACTATTAATTAGTAACTATCTAAACTAAATAACACAAAAAAAGAGAAAATAGGTTGCACATGTGAAAGGCTAGCAAGCCAGCCGAACATCCCTCATCTAGCAAATTTGAAAGCCCAAATATAAACATTAGAATTAGCCAACAAGCACACCACATCATTTTAGATTCTTTGTTTACTCGTTAGACAGGTCGTCGCTGCTACACATACACTCTTTAATTAAAACACTATAATTAAATGGAAAAATAGTTTTGATTATGTTGCATTTTTAAATTTTAGGTCCCGTACCAGGGTCTTTAATTTATAGGTACGGCCTTGCTTTCGTTCTGCTATAGCCAAAGCAGCGAGAGAGCCTGATGACGCTCACAAGTCACAAACTAACCTCCAAATCATGAGCTAGTAGCAAACTTGTTGATTAATCATCACGGGTAATTAACCAAGACCAATACGGGGTTAAGCTCCAACTAACAGCACGTGCTAGCTAGGTAGGAGTACGTACGGTACGTAGCCTCCCTACGAACAACACCGTTGGTGGATCACGGAGTTCGTGGCGTGTCCCTTTAGTAGGGGAAGAGATCGATCAATCGAGCTAGCTAGAGCTGGCCGTCACATGAAAGTGATCATCAGGACGCCGGCGCCGTGTGGTAGGCTAGCTAGCTCTGCATAAATGCCGATGCGTGCATGGTGGCAGCTCGTACGGCTGGTCCAAAAGACTGACCAAGATCGTGGCTCGATTCTACCGTGGATTTCATGCAACCGCCCCGCCCCCCCCCCCCCCCCCCCCCCCCGCGCAACGCTGCGTGCAGGAGGCGACGCCGGGCGGGCGGCGGACTGGGTGTGCACAGGGCGGGGAACATGGCGCCGCGGCGTCCGGTTCCACGGGGCGGTGTGGGGGTGCGGTGCATGCGTTGTGTCGTGCTGGGGGTTGGGGTTGGGGACGCCGCTTGGCTGCTACTGCGTGTGCGGTGTGCCATATATCCCTACGCCGGCCTCCGGTTTAGGGCCAGCCACCAATGTTTCTCGCGTCAAGGACTCTGCTAATCTGATTGGGTTATATAAAATAGCAGCATAGCCCGCACATTTGCGGAGCCCGGGGCTATTTTTTTTAAAACCATTAGAATAAAAAAACCCATAAGACAGACACTATATATATATATATATATATTGAGAATTATAACACTATACTTCATAATCGCCGTATTCGCTATTTCTATCTATCTGCTCAGTGTCCACCACCCCTTTGCTTACCGCCAGCTGCCGTCGCCCCTCCTCTTCAATTTAGCTTACCTGCAGTTCTCTCGCTCACTCGTTGTTTTAATTGTTATTATGACCTTCAAAAATTAAAGCTTGGGAGTTTTTTTAGGAAGTCTTGCCAACCGCTCTTACCTTCGGCCATCCTTTCACTTGCTGTGCAGACCACTTTCGCCTCATTGCATGACGACAACGGGCTGTCGCAATAATCAAAACTCACGCAAGCATCCCGACCTTTTTTTGGCTAGACTCATGCAAGTGGCACAATGAATCAAATTCAACGATATCAAGATCGATCAGCAGCATGTACATGCTGTATTGTTTTGTTCTTCAATCAATAGCATAGAAAGCGTAATTTTGATCGCCAGCTAGTTCCTCCCTGTATCTAGCTTGTTGTCGCCATGCACGCGATAACGGCCTGCAGAGCCGACGCCTGCGCAGCGTCGCTCGGCCACGCGGTGTCGCCTTTTGGTTGCGCGACACGCGCGGTGTTGTCATGCAGCACAGCAATTTAAGTATATTTTTTGCAAAAATCCAATATATACATGTAAATCTGTGAAAAAAATATTTTTTTCAATTTTATTTCTCTTTCCCCTTCCTTAGGTTCTCTCTTCTACGTTGGCAGAAACGGCGGGGGGATGAATGGAGATAAATAGGAAGGAGGAGCCAGCCGTGATCATGGATGACTAAATGCAGAGTCAGGATCTAGTGACGCGCAGCTCAGGGACGGTCAGAATGCCCGTCAGCAGCTTGTGCTTGGCCGATAGGCACAATAAGCTCACTTCTAACTGGTAAACTCAGATCCAATTTTTGGTCGTGGTGTGCTGGATTGAGGACTGGCTACTCGATCGGATCCAGCACCTCCATGCCTCATATTTCTCATCTTTCTGTAAAGGATGCACATTACATATGTGTGAATTAATCCCTAATGCCTTCAGTTTCTTCAGCGTTCTTTTCTTGAAGACATGGAGAATGTATGTGATTGTTTTTGTTATTGCTTGGTATTTATTGGCACTTGGGAGCCACATTGAGTGGGAATCGGACACCAAATCATACTTGGACATAGTTTTACCTATTTTTATTATTGTTTTGTTTCCTACTGTTGTTAGGTAAGAAAATGTTTCATGACAGTTTCTAACTCAAGTACACAGTATTTTTTTCCGATATTAAATAAATGATGCAAAATCAGAACTTCTATACATATTCCTATTAAATATATGCTGTTGTTAAGGGACGGAACCGAGCCGAGCCTCCACTCGGTAAAGGGAGGCTCGGCTCGGTTGAAGATAAGAGCTAAAACATATGCTCAACTCGTTCGGCTTGTTCACGGGCTTAAGACAACTCAAGCCGGCTCACAAGCTGTCTCCTTAGACAACAGTTGTCGTAGCATGAAAGAACTGGGACGGTAGGACGAGTGTTGAAGACGGCGAGGCAACAACACCAACAGGTGCAAGGGATGGCGAACCGGAAGAATGTCGAGTGGTGACGGTGCCGTCACTGCCTACATCAGGTGCGGGAGTGAGGCAGCCAACCACGATGTCACGCGCATGAGGGCAAGCCAGCAAACACCAAGGAGCAATGGCACCATCGTGGTGGGCGGCCTGTGTCTAGTGAGGGAGTAAGGCGGCCGACAAGTTGACAAATGGTAGTGACGTGGGCGGCACAATGGGTGAGAGGCCTTAGGTTTTTGATGGAGAATGAAAGGAGAAGAAGGAGGGGTGCAGCTGGGAGGCGTCGGAGAATGGAAGAAGGGTTGGAGCCTAAAGGGGAGTGGAGAGGAGGCGTCGTGAATCGATCAATGGTGTCGGTTGCATCTAGTACGTGCGACGTTCCAGGATAGGAGGGGATAAGATAAGGGTTAAGGATTTGAGGTTGTTGGTTGGGTCATACTATTGGACATATGGGCCATGCTAGGCTGGCTAGTTGAGTGGCTCGCGAGTCAACTTGGGCTTGACTCATTTTGAAAATGACTCATGCTTGACTTGTTTAAGAAAGGAAGCTTGGACTTTACTTGTTTGGGTTTTGAGTCTACCGAGCTTGAGTCGAGCTTAACCGAGCTCACGAGCCTGAGATTTTCATCCATCTCTAGCCGTTATATATAATCTAGATCTACGTGTAGATATTTATTTTTTTGATAGTAATTTTTAGGCCACTAGAGCAAACATGATAGCTTATTTTTAAACTATTTTTATAATAAAATAGATAGATTATAGTGATTTTTGTATAGTTTAGGAATAGACAGTTACTTCATTTTTTTAAAAAAATTATATTATTTTAATAGAAAATTGCTATACTATTAATAGGTTGGTAAAAACACATAAATAATAGCCGGCCACCTAATGAACTATAGGTCACCTATCGAATAATGAAAAAATGACAGCACCATCATAAGAATTATCTAACAAGACCCATTTGATAGGGCTCATCATCCAGTTTGTATGCATGTATTTCTTTTACCCTACCGAATAACCACAGTTCAATAGGTATATATGGAATAGTGGTTGTTTGACATGCCACAAATTGTACTATGGTTATTTGACATAAGTCTTGTCGAACTTTGGTTGTTCGACGAATCACTAAAATTAAGATTTTGACCAACCAACCTCTATTTTTGCAATTAAAATAGTATTATTTTTTAAAAAATATATGTACTCCTACATAACTCTTTTTGATTAGGTTATAAATTACAAAGATTTTCATACAGTTGAGCTTTGAGTGTTATGTATACTTTTGTTTGAAACGTAGCAATTTCACACGAAGAAGGGAATATTAATTGATTTGCACAAGTTTAGGGTACCCTAGGAATCTAGTGTAGACATGGTGGGCTTATAGCTCAAAGGATTAGAACATGTGGCTACGAACCAAACCATGGTGTCAGGGGTTCGAATCCCTACTTGCCCATAGCCTAGCCTTTCAATGGGTAAGGGTCTTTTACTTTTCAGGATAGAAAATCATGATCTAGATAACGTAATGTTATTGAGCTTGGCATGTTTTTTTTCCTTTGGTTGAAGTGAAATTGTAGAACATAATGTGATAAAATGAGATAAACTGCAATAGAAAAAATGGTAGCGAATGGGTTACCTACTCCTAAGAGTCAAAAGCAAGCTCTTTAATTCAATTCTTTATTTTTACATTGAAGAATAAATCAAATCTCTTCAAATAAGATTTGAACCATGACCATACTGACTAGACTGGTATATCGATGGTTATATTGTCTACCATTTAAAAAATAATTAGTCTAAATACGATCACCTGTCTCAAGTTTAGAACTTGAACTCGAATGAGCAAGAAATTTAACCAGCTATATTTTACTTTACCCTAGTTTTTTTTCTCTCATGCATAACTTAATGCTAGCATTTTATAGGCTTCAATACGCGCTTATATTGCAGGTTACTACTTCATTTCAAAATATAAGACTTTTTTTAGGAAAATCAATCTTAATAATTTTTAACTAATAATTAAACAAAAATATTATGCTTAGTGTTATGCATTTCATATGTTTGTATTTAAAAACACTTTTCTATAATGCTAATTTTATAGTTGTTGATAAATATATTATGAAATAAATTAATAATCAAAATGTGATATTGGAGATTGTGTAAAAAAACTTATATGTCTTACAATGTAGGACGGAGGGAGTATAAAATTAATTATTTAATTATTTTAACATTTTCTTAATTGAAAAAGTCCATTTTACTCTTTAAAACTATTTTAATGGAGCACTTAACACCTCAACTATTTTTAGCTCATTTTCTAAACTAATAGCATTTCTCTTATTTGTTTTTTGTTTATACGAGTTGTATTTTAAACTAAAATTTTTAAGCCATAGATGACATCATTACCAAAGTTTTAAAATATTTTAAAAAATTTTCATAACTAGAAATTTAAAAACTCGATGTTTAAATCAATCTTAATCTTAATGTTTCCAACCTATATAAACAATAATAAAAAAATTAAAAATATATTGAAAAGTAAGTTATAATACATCTATCAATTCTACCATATTCCAGTGAGAAATACAACTCATATAGAGAAAAAAAGAAGAGAAATATTATTTGAGAGTAAAGTGAGAAAAAAATGTTTAGGAGGTTAAATACTCTGACAAATTAGTTTATGGAAGTAAAATAAATTTTTTTCTTCTTAATTCATATGCTCAACTCTAAAATTACTTACATCTAAAATTAGGAGGAGCATTTTTACACTTATCTGGGGACACCGATATCTGCTATCTCATAAAAAGTTACTAGCAGGTAGCAACCTATCAGTACGTCTTTAGAGAACCCTACAAAACTAATCTAATCACCCATGTTTCTCCTTTGGTGCAAACTGGGCTTAATAATGTCAGTGCACGAGGGGGCTATCAACTTGCCTCAAATGAAAAATCAGGGAAGGCACGCAGACGCAAGCTTTTGCATGCAGGATGCTGCTGCTTTCTTCTAGATATCTACTAGTATCAGCAGCATATTGGTTGAGTGGAGCCGCAAGCTGCAAGTTGGGGAGATGAATAATCGAAAAGAGAAGCCATGCAATCATGTCAGGACACTCCCTTAATTAGCTAAACCACACTAATAAATGGCACCCAATTTGCAGCTCCCATTGGCATGGTCAAGGAGAGCATAACGCAGCCATGTTTGAAGCACAGTGGCTGCCCCCACAGAGACCATTTGGGATGATCGATATAGTTCTCTAATATGGAAATCCCGAGCATGATCCTTGCTGCCAATTAAATTTTAGTGTGCAGGATTAATTAGAGCTTCAGAATGTGTGGTAAAGTTTCAGAAAGTTCAGTGTTGCCAGCTGAGCTGAGCTTCTACTTGGTTGGATGGAAGCTGCAGGCTCGAAACATAGTGATCTGAGCTCGATCAGCTGAGCAGTGCATGTTTCTGGAGTTTGTATCACTTCTCTTGTCTCTATTTCTTGGATCTTGTGATTGATGCTGCGTAGGGATCTGAAAATGAGGGGTTTCTTTGCTTAGTTCAGACTTCAGAGCATCGGTGCTTGGACCATTGGGAGGAGGGAAAAATCGCGGATGTTTTGGATCGATCCAGTGGTGCTTGATTAATCAATGGATGGATGAGTTAAGTAGGGGTTAATGTTTAATCATGG
This sequence comes from Oryza coarctata, assembly GCA_030770085.1. Taxonomy (NCBI): domain Eukaryota; kingdom Viridiplantae; phylum Streptophyta; class Magnoliopsida; order Poales; family Poaceae; genus Oryza; species Oryza coarctata. Next base: position 18,698,253 of record CM061471.1, read on the forward strand.
TGGCTATGCCATTGGGAAGAGGGAAAGAAACTTGGATGTCTGAATGCTCATGTGTTGTTTTGACCTTGATTTTCGTGAGATGATCATAGAGTAGATTAACTGTTAATCCGGAAAATGTTAAGCAGAGTAGTTCAGGAAATTAATGCAGGATTTAAGTCATTTTCTGTACAAGTGCTTATTCTGAAATTTGCCATGCAGGTTATATTTTACTTACTAGCCGTCGTAATTGTCGGGCCGTAACCTCTTGACTTATTTGGTTCACAACTTAATGTTCAGAGATCCTCTAGAAACAGTAAATGTTCAGAGATCTTCAGCTACTATTCCATCAGTAGTCCATAGATAACATCTGCGTTGGCAATACTAGCATCTGATCACCAAGCCTAGTTCGGTGGTACTCTCCTATCTATCCATTATGTGGATCAAAAGGTGCAATTAAATTCGTTGATCAGAGGCAGTTGGGTCGAAACATAAATTATGATGCTGCGACGGTATCTCATTTCTCAGCTCCATTGATTGGAGCTCATCTTGTAATTTGGCACAAAGAAAATGATGAGCAACTGGGTATATGTATGAGCATGGCTAGCTCTTAACTTCGCTGTATATGCCGTTATAGATTCTACATACACACTGGCTGTATCTAGTAAGTGTGGTTATGATCAGTATTCACTTGCGTTGTTGGATTCTTGCATAGATGCCTCTGCTGGTATTTTAAGATTCTTTTGGTTATATCTTGGTTCTTAGAATGTCAAAGATCTATAGTTTATTATTCACATGAGTTTACTCAATCCTGTGGCTGCTGAAATAGTTTATTTCAGGGGGCTCATCAAATTTGTAAAGAACCTGCATTTTCTGATTGTTAATCTTATCAAGGTCTGTGTAGAAAGTATACAGTGATTATGAATCTCCGAGCGTATATGAGGGGGTCGGGTCTATATATATACAGCCTAGGCCAGTAGTCTGTCTAACACCCCCCGCAGTCGTAGCGGGAGGGGAACGGACGCAGAGACTGGACTGAAAACTGGTGAACAAAAGCGTGAACAGGCCTTTGGTCATTATATCGGCAAACTGATGTGCCAATGGTACATGGAGCACCCGAACTTGTCCTAATACAACCTTATAACGGACAAAATGAATATCGATCTCGATGTGCTTGGTGCGTCGGTGATGGACCGGGTTGGCGGTCATGTAGACGGCACTGACATTGTCACAGTAGACGACGGTCGCGGTGGAGAGGGGTGCACGGAGCTCCTGGAGAAGCTGGTGAAGCCAGCAGCACTCGGCGACGGCGTAGGCGACGGCACGGTACTCGGCTTCAGCGCTGGAGTGGGACACTGTAGTCTAGCGTTTTGATGACCAGGATACGAGAGTGTCATCGAGGTAGGCGCAGTAACCGGACGTAGAGCGTCAAGAGTCGGGGCAGCCTGCCCAATCCACATCGGAGTACGCGGTGAGGGAGTCGATGGGGTTGGAGCTGAGATGCAGCCCGCTGGAGAGGGTGCCCTTCACGTAGCGTAGGATGCGCTTGAGCAGCGCGAGGTGAGGTTCACGCGGAGCGTGCATGAAGAGGCACACTTGCTGGACAGCGTACGTGAGGTCGGGTCGGGTGAGTGTGAGGTATTGGAGAGCCCCGGCAAGACTCCGATAGTGAGAGGGATCGGCAACGAGGGCGCCATCGGCGGCGGAGAGTTTGGCTCGAGTGTCGACTGGGGTGGCCGTGGGGTGACAGTCGGCCATGCCCGCACGCTGGAGTAAGTCGATGGCGTACTGGCGTTGGGAAAGGAAGAGCCCGTGGATGGAACGGGTTACGGAGATGCCAAGGAAATGGTGGAGAGGACCAAGATCGGTCATGGCGAACTCAGAGTGGAGTCAGGCCATGATCTGGTCGAGGAGAGATGTCGAAGACGCTGTGAGGACAATGTCATCGACATAGAGAAGTAGATAGGCAGTGGCGGAGCCGATATGGAAAGTGAACAGGGAACTATCGGACGCAGAGGCCACGAAGCCGATGTGCCGAAGATAGGCAGCAAAGCGCTGGTACCAGGCACGAGGGGCTTGTTTGAGGCCGTAGAGAGAGCGTTGAAGGAGACAGACGTCGTCGGGCCGAGAAGGGTCGACGAAGCCTGGGGGCTGCTGACAGTAGACTGTTTCCGTCAGGTGGCCGTGAAGAAAGGCGTTCTTCACGTCTAGTTGATGGATCGGCCAGGAGCGAGAGGCAGCCAAGGTGAGGACGACTCGGATGGTGGCGGGTTTGACAACGGGACTGAAGGTCTCGTTGTAGTCGACATCGGGTCGTTGGGAGAAACCCCGGACTACCTAGCGAGCCTTGTGACGGGCAAGGGAGCCATCGGCGTGGAATTTGTGTTTGAAAATCCACTTACCGGTCACAATGTTGGCGCCGGGAGGTCGGGGAACGAGGCGCCAGGTCTCGTTGTCCATTAGGGTCTTGTACTTGTCGGCCATAGCCGCGCACCACTGAGGGTCGGCCAAGGCGGAGCGAGAAGTCGCCGGGATGGGCGAGATAGAGCTGTGGACGGCGGAGAGACCGTAGTGCGGATTGGGTCGGAGAGACCCGGTCTGGGAGTGGGTGACCATGTGAGAGGTGGAGGGAACTGGAGCCGATGGGGGTGCTGGAGTAATGGGAAGAACTGGTCGGGTGGGGGCGTCATCGGCTCCGAGTCGGCGACTGTAGACAAGAGGAAAAGGAGGAATTAGATCGGCCTGAACCGATGAGATCGGGTGGGCCGAGTATTCCGATCGGTCCGATAGAGATGGATCAGCCGATAGGGGGGGAAGCCGATAGGGTGGGGGAGCCGATGGAAAGTGAGGAGCCGATGGAAGTGGGGTGTTCGATGGAGAGGGAACAGTATCGGCTGAAGGATAAATAGGATCGGTATTGGCCGATAAAGGTGGGTCCGATGGGGGTCCGATGGTGGGGACATCGGACCGAGTAGTGGTGGGATATGTGACGGTTAGATCCTCAGCAGCGGCCGATGAGAGGGCCGATGGAGAGGGCAGTGGGGGAGACCTGGTCGACACGGTGTTGGTGAGGAGGAAGTCGAGAGCACTAGAGGAGGATCTCGGATGAAGAAGACCGAAGTGAAAACATGTCTCGTCAAAAATGACATGATGAGAGACGAGGACCTGTCGGGTGGAAAGGTCGAGGCATCGGTATCCCTTGTGAGAGGTGGAATAGCTGAGGAGAATACAGGCGGTAGAGCGGGGAGCGAGTTTGTGAGAAGCTGTGGCGGTGAGATTTGGGTAGCTGAGGCACCCGAAAACGCGAAGGTGAGAGTAGTCGGGTGCTGTGCGGTAGAGAAGGGCATAGGGAACGTTGTTATGAACGGAGTAGCATGGGCGCCGATTGAGAAGGTACGTCGCAGTAGCCAGAGCTTCGGCCCAATAAGTGACGGGTAGGTGGGCGTGAAGTAGTATGGTGCGACTGATGTTGTTGAGGGTGCAAAGGAGGCGCTCGGCTTTGCCGTTCTGAGGAGAGGTGGAGGGGCAGGAGAGCCGGAGATGGATGCCCTGCGAGGTGAGGAGGTTTGTAACGGTATGGTTGACGAATTCCGTACCGTTATCGACTTGTTAAGCCTTGATGGGGAGGTTGAACTGAGTGGATACGTACGTGACGAAGTGAGTGAGGTGAGAGGCGACCTCGGATTTGTGGATGAGCGGGAAGGTCCAGCAATAGTGTGTGTAATCGTCAAGTATAGCGAGATAATACTGATTACCGGAGACACTTTTAACTGGGGACGTCCATACATCACAATGTATAAGTTCAAATGAATGCGAGGTACAGAAGAGAGAACTAGAAAAGGTCAGACGCACATGTTTGCCAAGTTGACATGAGTGGCAAACTGTGGAGCGGATGTGAGTACATTGGATGGAGGCGCTGCGACGGAGGGTGGCGACAGCGTCGGGGCCGGGGTGGCCGAGGCGAAGGTGCCAAAGGTTGGTGGAGAGGGCGACGCTGGCGTGTGAGGTGGACGGCGCAGCGGGAATGGTGTAGAGGTCACCGCCACTATTGGAGCGAAGGATCTGTCGCCGGGTTGGGATATCCTTTACAGAGAAACCAGACGCGTCAAATTCAATGGAGCAGTGGTTGTCTCGTGTGAATTGATGAACATATATAAAATTGTGAATGAGAGAAGGGACAATAAGAACATTGCGTAGGGGGAGGTTAGTGGTGGATGTAGACAGAGAGGAGTCACCGCGGCATTGGACAGGAAGAGAGTGACCATTGCCGATGGTGACAAAAGGGGAGGAAGAGGGGTGACAGGAGCGAAGTATACCGGCCGATGACGCCATGTGTGAAGACGCCCCAGAGTCCAGCACCCAAGGGTGCTGTGGTTGGAGCGTCATCTGGTTGAGGGCAGCGACGAGGCTAGCCTGGTTCCAGGAGGGAACCGATTGGGTGGTTGGGGTCGGTAGCATCGGCTGAGGCGGCAGAGCGGGAGCCGATGCCAGGTGAGCCTGGGGATGGGCGCCGAGAACTCCGGGTTGCCAGCCGATGGGGCTGTGTGACTGGGGCTGGGGCGCCCAGGGGTTGTAACAGAGCCACGGACCCGTGGGACCGGCAGGGTGGGTAGGGACCGAGGTAGGTCGTGGTGGCGTCGGACCCTGCCAGGTCCTGCCTTTGCCTTTGCCCTTGCCTTTCCCGATGCGGGCTGTGTTGCTGTGGTCGGAGCCATGGCCACCAGTACCGCGGGAGGAAGGGGCAGCACAAGAAGCTCGGCAGCCATTATCGGCTGCGGCAAGAAGAGCGGTGTGGGCCACTGTCTTCTCATCATTGGCCAGACGGAGTTCTTTAAGAACTAGCATGTCATGAGCCCGGGCGAACGATAGAAGAGGTGTGGCGTTGGCGATGTCATCGGCGGTGTTGGAGAAGTGGGGATTGAGGCCTCGCAGAAGGGCGAGGACGAGTTGAGAGTCGGCCACAGGGTGGCCGACATCCAGGAGAGCAGCAGTCTTGACTTTGAGGCGCTGACAGTACGAGAAGACAGAGGAGTCGCCTTGTACCATGGAGTGGAACTCGTTGAGGAGGAAGATGGCATGAGGCTGCTTGTTGGCCAGGAAGATCCGCTCGATGGCCACCTAGAGGTCCCGGGCGGTGGGGTCGGTATCGTCCATGGCGAGGTCGAGGACAGAGTCATCGACCGAGCCGAGTAGCCAGCTGCGCACGCAGCACTCGGCGATGTCCCACTGAGGATTATCGGGGCGAGGTGGAGCGGAGCCATCAATATAGGAGCGGAGGCTGAATTTTCCACAGAGGGATTTGAAAAAGAAAACCCACTTGAAATAATTGGCGTTAAGGTCGAGGGAGATAGGAACATGAGATTTCACGTTCACAGCAGCGTAGGGAGGGGAGAAGATCGGCGAGGTGGTTCCCAAGGTGTGGTCTGTGGCACCGAGGGCTGGAGCAGATTCGGCGACTGGGAGAGTGCCGGAGCTGAGGGCAGACTCGGTGGCCATGACGGGAGAACGGGAGCAAAGAGCCGATGGGAGAGAGAAGCCGATGAGAGGACGGATCGGTCGATCAAGGATGTGAGAAGCCGATGGGAAGTGGGCAGCAGAGTAGGTGAGGAGTGGCCAGCCGATGAGGAGTGGTTGGCCGATGGGGAGTAGGCAGCGGAGTAGGTGAGGAATGAGTAGGTGGGTCAGAGAGTGGTTGGGTCACGGATGTGCGAGGATTCACGTCCGTGAAGAGAAGATTCACGTCCGTGGACTCGTGGAGGCCAAAGAGTAGGGTGGACACGAAAAAGGCAGGGAGTGGCCAGACGCGAAGAGAATATGTTCGCGTCCAGGAGGCAGGGATCGTGTCCGTGGACATGTGGACACGTTGGACTGGCTCGGACGTGAGGGGAGAAGGTTCGCGTCCGAGAGCCGTTGAGCGTGTCAGAAAGGGCAAGAACCGAGGGAGGTTTTCAGCCGATGGAGACGACGAGCGCGGAGGTGCGCCAGCGTCAGAGAAGGAGAGATGCACGAAACAAGAGGAAGAGTGGAGACGGGTGCGAGGAGGCGGATCGAGACTGTCGCTTGATCGCGCGGAGGTGGGGCGGAGAAAAGGTGACTGCGGGAGAGACGGGGAGAAGAAGAAATAGAGACGAGAGAGCGAGGGGAGTACCGGGAAGAGAGTCGGTGACGGGAAGAAGACGTTGACGACGAGGAGGAAAGGGTCGGCTCGCCGGAGGGAGAAGCTAGCGCGCTGGGATGTCTAGACTCGCTCTGATACCATGTAAAAAGTGTACAGTGACTATGAATCCCCCGAGCGTATACGAGAAGGTCGGGTCTATATATATACAGCCAGGTCAGTGGTCTGTCTAACAGTCTGATGTACCCAGCATTGGATATTACTCACTATTGGTACTGCAGTGTAAGCTCATTCTAATATATACTACTATTTCATGTTTGAAATTTCAATTGAGTAATACTTCAGGCAAGCAGGTAGACTAGTAGAGACCATCAGATCAAGGATCACTACAAACAATATCTTACACCATCATTTTTCCTAGCTCTATTGCTAGATCAAATTGTTATTATAAACTGAAGTCCCAGGTATAAGGCTTCTAAGTACAAGAATCTGGCCAAGCAAGGCTCTTCTAGACGATCCTGGCACCATTTTTTAAAGACTATATTCGAAATAGGAAGCATTAGTATTAGTCATTTTGACTTCCTCAGTTGCAAGAGATTCAAGATTAGTGGTTATCGATTGATGCGTTTTTCCTGAAAAGAATAAAAATTGGATCTGACAAAGATTGCTGTTAGGTGGTACAGTCACATCATCTGCAATTATGGGCTTAGCCAACTAATATAATTGTCTTCCTGGAAACTTTGAGATTACTTGAACTGCATAAAATATTTCTGATGATGAGCAGTTCCTTTCATGCAAACAAACAAATCTTGTTGTTTAAGGTGGGTACAGGCGAATACAATATAGTATAACTCAGTAAAAGTTGAAAGTGCGTATTCATTTATATTTTAAACAATTTAGCCTCCTTGTCCAAAAGTTTCATCTTGTGACCATGATCTAAGAGGACAATATGTCAGAATGGTTAAAATCGCCTCCTTGTCCAAGAATTTCATCTTGTGACCATGATCTGAGAGGAAAGTATGCTATGTTTCAAAGACGCACGTGTGGCGTTCTTTTATTTAAGGTGAATGCTTCAGAAGAAACTTTTGAGTGCTTCCTTGTTTGATTTGTTAAATGCTTGAGGTTCTACCACACAGTAAAACATTTGTTTATATGCTGTGAAATGCCTGTATGCTTCCAAGAAAACATCAATCAAATTCAACACTAAACTGTAAACATTGAGAAAATCAGACTGCCTAATCGTAATCTGGAATTCAGAGTTTACACTGTATTGCAGCGGATAAATTCCGCAGCTTGCACGTTGCAGGCTTTGCAGCAGCCACCCTCTCTGACCAAGCTTCCTGCCTTCCCTAGAGCTACAAATAAGTCGGCTTACACGAACGGCCTCAATCTTCAGAAACTGCAAGGAGATGGGCAACTGCGCCGCGCCGTGTCGCGGCGTCGTCATGGACAGACGGCTGCGAGCTGGAATCGCCGGAGAGGGAGGAGATGACGGGCGTCGAGGTGAGGATCAGGATCAGCAAGAGGCAGCTGCAGGAGCTGCTCGAGATGGCGTCAGTGACCGGCGGCGGCGGCAACGACAGGGTGCTGGCGTGTATCATCAATGCCGGCGTGGTGTTTGATCACCATCACCAACAGCACTGGCAGCCCACGCTGCAAAGCATCCCGGAGGCCAGCGTGCCATGACCATGGATGGATCACACAGGCGTACAATTCATGTACTCCCTTTGGTCGATAGATGAACAAGCATTGATCATTAGCTAACAATTTGGTTGATAGATGAACAAGAATTGTGCATTTATCAGTTGCTCTAGCTAGATATGAACAGAACATATTCTGGGTTTTTGACATACCAAGCGTGTTCAATGGATTTACAACTAAATTTTGCCAATTGCTGAGTTTATGCCCATCGATTGTCGCATTCTTTACACGATGTTCCAACTGACATAAGTTGAGACAGCCCACCAATAGAACAGGTGATACTAGTCATTTTGAGGGCAGTTGAACTGATGCAATCAACAGCTGTTACAAATTGGTGCAGTGCCCCCACAATTCAATCTTCATTAAAAGTTTTATAAAACCAGCGCAACTAAACATTTTCAGGTGAGTGCAGCAGCTGGTCATTTCTAGTGTCTGCACTCTGCAGCATCCAGCCAAAGTCACAGTAATGCAAGACCGATAGATATCAAAGCCGAATAATCATCCGCAGACATGCCAAATTGCCAAGCGATGGAGTTAAATAAAGGCATGCTACATTGCTACTAAGCATAACTTGAGCAAAAGCACAACTCTGAAGTGCAAAGCAGTATTAAGGCAAATGCAAGGTTTTAAGATACAACACGAATACACTCTGAACATCAACTGCCCTTATTTAGGGCATTATGATGCATTACAGTATCCCCATTTTGGGTTCCCTTCTGGGTGTACTCTACCAAAATACATAAATAGCAGAACATACACATCTTCAAGATTACGGACGGCACAATACAGACAGGCACACATATTAGAGGCCTTCAAGTACCAGGTACTTCCAGGGGCAACCAACAGCTTGAGCTCAACGAACAAGAGAACATAGTGAACCACCTTCCACAACATACAAGAGCGATATGTACTAAAGCCTCAAAGCAACCACCTCTTTAACAGCTCAGATGCCTTCTTTCTCACAAAGGTCTAGCAGTGATAAGGTCTGCAAATTTAGGATGAGAATGTTCAGTTTGCATGGCCACATTTTGTTGTGTGATTCAATACTGCATATCATAGCATCATGGACAAAACACGTGCACAGTAATAGTAATAACCTACGTACCTCAGTTATGGAGAGCTCAAGACGAAACTTTGGACCATCATAATGGTGCAACACTGGTCTGAAAGCATCCTCTTCCAAAGGCTTGAAGAGCTTTCTAATGTGGATCCTCACCTTGTAGGATGAATATAGCAGAATATCAGCGCATGAAACCAAAAGTAAATGAGAAATAAACACATGCCAGCTGTAACCATTACCTGCGCTGGGAATCTAGATTCACCTTTACACTTCTTATCTTCCCATGCAGTGGGATCAACATTAGATCCTCCAAAACTAGCAGCCTGATATGAGCAAAATTCAGTTATAACACCAAAGGCTAATAAGCAACAATAACCTGTTAGTTTCTACTGGAGTACATTGTTGATTACAAATAGAGGTTTAAGAGTAAAATAAAGTCCAAAAAAGATTATTATATCACAGAAAAGTTACACAAATTTCATTTAAAGACAAGTATTTCATAGTAATTAGGCAAAAACAATTTCAGGCAGGAACAGTGCAGCATAAAAATGAGAACCCGGGTAGGGCTAAAAAGTAGCTCAGTACAGAACAATGATGAATACCCCAGAAATGTTGTGTAACAGTATAAAGATTAATATGCGTGCAGTGAAATACTATGTGTGTAATGAAAACTGCAGCAGGTTAAATAATGCATAGAAATAGTAAGGACTGAACAAGAACACTACCTAATGTGGCTCATTTACAAAAGTATGATACATAGATGCGGAGTGCCTTGCATTAAAGTGTGAGGGGTGAGGTGTTCAAACTTCAAAAACTATATTCATACTTGTTGGTTAAATATGCGGAAGCAACAGGTTTTTTTCAAAACAATCATATAAATACTTAAAGAGATGTTAGAATAATCAATCTATAAGTGAACATCTGTATTAGTTTCATGGATGCATATGGATCTTTCGTTTTCAAGTAAAGAGCTGCTTATGAAATTCATAGAAGCTTTATGAGCATCTGAAATAGGAAATTAACACACCTCAAATACCCCATGAAGCTGATGGCTCGTGTAGTTATAGAGGAAAAGAGGTAGACCAGGAGTAATTGCTCGGACTGAATCACGATATCTTGCTGGTAAACCTGCATAACAGCAATATATCTTCAGATCATATATCAGAAGGTTATTTGAAATTGATCATCGTAAATGGCAGCATGAATTTATTCTCGGAATGATATGCCAAGTGATCATTCAGAAGATAAAGTAAATTGGGGTCACATACCAAAAAGCTGCCTCTTGAGATCCTCCTGCATGGTGTCATTGTTGCAGACAAAGATATATCCACCAAGCACTTCATTTCTTGGTAGCATCTCACTTGTTGGCAATGTTTTGAATCGTTTGTCAACAGCAGAGTTGTTGCTGTTGTTCCCACTGCTGTTACTTCCAGTGCTGTTGCCACCACTGTTTTTGCCATTCGCCTCTTTCCCATTTGGACTATGCAAATATTTGTTGACCCCAGCATTCATTTTGAATGAATTAACATTGCCATTGCCTCCCTTGGGGTACAGTTGATTCACGTTATAGGCCATGCTGCGGAAAGGATTCTTCATAGCTGCCTCATTCATCCTGATATCATTCATTTTAAGATCTAAATTCATAAGACCAAGATTGAGGTGGTCCATTTTGTTATCATCTTGGTGGTAGGATAACTTATCCCATTGCTTGACATCAGGGACAGTGTTCATCCGTGCATAGTCAAGGTCATTCGTCCTCTCGGCCTTGGACTTGTTGATCTCAGTCAGCTTGGATGTCATGAGAGACCACTGACGGTCCTCCACTACCTTTGACTGCCCACGGAACTCATCCCCAAGATACCACAAGTAGTCCATAGCTCAGTTCAATCTCACCTTTGGCAAGAAAGAATTACCACATCTAAGTGGCCAAGAAAGGATCCAGCTTTCCAAAACAAAATCAATCACATATATAATGCTATTGCAGAATCATGAAAACAGAACTCTCATTCAAATCAGCAATTCAAAGTAATTTCATTCAAATAGTTATTGCAAAATCATATACAGCAGTAGAAACTAAAATCCAACTTCTAGATGGTGCTACCTAGACCTTTCAAACATCAAGACGAGCCTAGAAAGATCTGCCTTTGAAAAGCATCCAATCGCAAAGCACGGCAAACAATAAGCATTGCCCATGCCTTGCGCAACAGTACATCATCATCATTACTTAATAGCAGAGCAAAAAACTCCAGCCAAGTGATTCAAGAATCGAACGGTACAGCTCCCCGGCAATAATTCACATATCACTCATAGGCAGGGGCGGATCTAACATGGGACATGGGGTTCAGTTGAACCCCCAAACTTTTGGGAACAAACAAACTGTTATTAGTATTAAGGTTAAGGCAAATTTCTAGAACAGAAGCTAGGGTTAATGCAAATTCGAGAAAAAAGTGCATGGGTAGAGAGAGATGGGAAAGAGGATGTGCGTAACGGATGGATGCTTACCAGGATGCGGGGAAGCAGCAGGACGAACGACGGCGACCCTACTCGCTCGCGGGATGGATGGGGATCGGCGCAGGCGAACTCACGAGAAGTCGGAGTCGACGCCGAACGGACGGGGAAGTATCCTCGAGGCACCGCCCGCACTACGACTTCCTCTTTCTTCTTAGGCACCGGGCCACCTGGAAGTACGAGATATTGATACCTTTTCACAAAAAGTCCAAATTACCCGGACTATTGCGACAGTCTAAAACTGGACATTTTTTCAACCTAGAAAAATTAACCCCTACACGATTAGATTCAGAGCGGTTTGGTAGTAAATGGCAAATACGTGACATTTTAATCAGAAAAATAAATAATAATTCAGCGGATTCATCTATCAGCCTTTTCTCTTCTCATTCCCTCTCCACGCCTAACACTTTTTTCCTTTGCTACTACTGGTGTCGATGGCCTCTCTACCACTTTCCACCTCTTCCGTGCTTCTTCATCGAAGTTCATGTCACACCGGTGTTGACAGAGGAAGGAGAGGCTCTAAGCATCCCACACTACCCCACTAGTTTCGATGAGGAGATTGCACTGACGTGAAGGAATGAGTTAAGAAAGTTACCATCGCCCTGGTGACCATGCCAGAAGAAGGAGTTGAGGAGGGTCCCTTCATTGGAGGCTGGTGACTAGGCCCCACACCAACCGGTTGTCTCTCGTGCGCATCGCCATGCCGATGAAGGAGCTCGTGGACACCAGCACTGCCTCCCAGCCTCCTATTCCTTATAGGGCAAGCCCAAGTGACGCCATCTCAAGCTCACCCCATGCCCATCAACATCTGCCTCTACAGTCGCCTTCTCCGCATGAGCATGTGGAGCATGCGAGTTTAGGGAAGAGATGGTGGCGTTGGAGGCATCGATCTCATCGCCGCTGCAACCAAGAGAAAAGAGAAGATCTTGTCGTCACGAGCCTCCAGCTTTAAGGTCATCGTTGCCCACTACGTGCGAGTGTGAAGTCAAAGGTCGAGGAAGACGCATGGCGATGGTGATGAGCCTCAGGAAGGGTGGATATGTGTTGCATGGTCAGCGTGCGTCTCCTCCTTGATCTCCACCACTTCTCCACCCTCTTCCTAACCTTGGTGGTTGTTGGCATATCTCCTCTTTGGCCTTCTACTCAAAGAGGCAACCACTGGCACGCATCTCCTCCTTGGCCTTTGACGCAAGGCTACAAAGAGCGAGCTCGATGAGGCGGCCACCAGCACGCGTCTCCTTCCCAACCTTCGTTGCTTCTCTCTGTCCTCTCCAACCTCAGTAGCCACTGGTGTGCGTCTCAGGCTGTAGAGAGCAAGCTCGATAAGGTGGCCGTCAATGTTAGCCTTTAGCAAGAGGAGGGGAATAAGGAAGATAAAGAGGGAGAAAGTGTTATATTGACGAGACAACTTTTGCACAACCACGTGTGTAGCTAGAAGCTGTAACAGTGCTTAGGAAAAAGGAGTTATTTATTCGGTCTGAATAATTTAGGGTGAATAATGTATGATTTTCAAATTTAGGGAGGTAATTTGATCGACTTCGATAGTTTATGGGGTAATTTAGACTTTTTCCTACCTTTTCTAACTTTTTTTGCCAAATTGCATAAACTACCCCAATTCTGGCTTCAAACTAGCGCTTAAATCGGACTAAAATGAACTGAATTAGATACTTATGTGTTGGGTAGGTGGGCCTTTGCAACAAAATATGTTATGGGGTGAAATCTCAAAACTAGAGTGGCAGGTTTATGCAATATTGCCTAACTTTTTTATTGACTTTTCCCTTTTTACTATAAGTTCATTTAAACTAATATTTTTTGAATCAAATAGATACTTATTTTTTCCTAGTTACTATATACATTGAGCATTGAAAAATTATGTTCTAAGATTTAAAAATTATAGTATAAATATATGGAATTTACCGCATAAGATTTGAATTTTTTTTCTTAAAAAATGTGGCACCACTAGTCCCGCTTAATATTAGTTACTCATATAAACATACTACCAAAAATAATCTAATTAAATTGTTTCTCTATTGAATACCACACTTGTCAGCTGAACGTACCATGCTAAGAGGACTTTGAGAGAGGTTACTCACCAGCCATACACACATGAGGAAAAAATTACTCACGTTCATGGTATGATATACTCCTATTTATTAATAATTTAATAATATTATTAAAATTTCATAATTTTTAACACAAATTTGTTTTTTTTCCATAATGCAGGGTTAAACTAAAAATTTGATCTAAAATTCTTTTGCCATTTCTTGTTATCTTATTCTTCTCTATTTTTGATAATGATATTGCTAGCTATAGCCACCATACCTTGCAGCTAAACATTGCTAGCTAGTTTGTGTGCACACGCTATGTAACATATATTTTTTATAATTTTTATATAAGTTAGTAGCAATTAGCGTGACATATTAATAATATTAGTTAGTACCAAATTTTTTAATGGATTAGTATTAATTACCACGACATCCAAGTTGATTAACTAGTTTTTATAATTTAAGAGATATTTTTTCAATGGTACATCCAGTCATATAAATATCTATTATTTATATGGATAAATTGGAGAGTGATATTTGTTATGAATCTAATAATCATAATCATAGTGCACTGTTGTGGCTTTTACTACATACAAGTGCTTACGTTATATTATATAGACATTTGTTATTATAAGATGTCAATTCATTTTTCTTTAAATTCGGTAAATGTTAGAGAAATTTAAATTAGGAAAAAACTAAAATAACTTATTATAATATAGAAAAGAGGATGCAAATAATAGAAAAAAGTAATGTTAATTTCTATAACTATTTAGAAAAATATAAAATAAAATATTAAAAAATATAATATTATACAATAATAAGATATTCTATTAGTTTACTGAACCCCAGTTAAAAAATCCTAGGTCCGCTTGACATGCCAGTCAGCGCCAAGGCTATACGAGCCACTCACTGGCAATAGTAGAGCACCTTGCGACTGTGCGCTCGACGGCGATGTGAAAACCGGGAGGGAAAAGGTGGAGGTGACGAGGAGCAGCGCTCGGTCGCTCTCCAGATCTGATTTTTCCTCGCCAGTGGGATAAAGGCGGCGGTGTTTATTGGGCGGTGCACAACTAAAAGATGCATCCACTCTACCACTCCTCCAAGATTACTTCTTTTTTTTTCTTTTTCAAATCCGTCCTCGTTTGAATGAATGAATAGAATATAAATCCACCGGCCAAGTACACAAGCATACACTATATATTAGCTCAAAAACAAGCTCTTTTTTATATGCAGATTGAGCTTATTGGGATCGAAGAGGCCGGTTTTGATCTCACACCTTGATTAAGCTGTTTTTATTTATTTTTAATCCAGAGCGGGATGCATGTGTGCGTCGTGTTTGGGAGGCAGAGAAGCTGCAAGTTGGACGATCCAGTTGCATGGAACAGCGGGAGAACACAACTTGCCTGGACCGGCAAACGGTCGCGGACATATTATTTGATCTGTCAGGAAATGGCAACAAATCGGCACATGAAATCGTTCTGCCGATAGATAGAGCTATTACTAACTGTTCGTGTACATTTTGAATTTCAAATCAAATTCACCTGGGCGGCCTCTTATTGCTCTTGAAAGATTCTTGATCACTTGGCTAATACGGGCTAGCTTATTTAGCTTACGAAACAAGGGGATGAATGAAGTATCTGGACACAGATTGCAGTTTGCAACAATATTCAGAACCATGCATGTATATTCATGATGCTGATAACTGATCACAGGCTAGCTAATTCTACTTCTTCCTGTTGTTGGTTTCTTAAGATGGTATGGATTAGATAGGAACAGTGCAAGTTGTAGTAGTAGCTGAAGCCCTTAATCAATTAGGGTTCATCACACCGTGTGCATGCGTGCATGCTCTCAGTTTCAGTGAACGCATCACATGATCGAGCGAAGGCCGGGGCTCTGACCATGGAGAAGCCAACATTTGACTGTATACGGTCCTCAATGTCATTTTAGGTTTATACTAAGTCAGATATTTTTTAAGTCTGACTAAATTTATATAAAAATATAGCAACATTATCGATAAGTGATAGAGTTTAGCTGATGCCAATATATCTACGATATACGATAATTTTTATATAGGTTCGGACTATTTGAGGATAGATAATAGCCATACTTTTATTTATATATATTCGGCGAGAACTACACAGAATACAATGGTTGGAGCAATCTACTCTTTTAACCTATACAATTAGTATACAGCAACTCTAAGCAGCAAAATATAGTTGGCGGCTAACAGCAGGACGGTTTCTTAGCTCGATATGGCTTATGTTTATCTTATAATTTAATGTCCTTCCCTCCTAAAAAGTCATTATATTTATATCGACATATATTCTCTTCTTCAAGTAGTATTTGAAGAATTCTTTAGATAATATGACCGGATAAGTTGATTCGTACCCAGATCGAACTTCATAGTCTTGCCATAATTGGGTATGGTTTTCTTCAGCTATATGTGTTTCCATCTGTAGGGACACCTGTTCGTATGTATTTAGGTATATAATATTTCTAAAAATATCTTAGTCCAGGCATACAAGGTGTGGCATATCTAGGATATTGAATATAGTCTCTAATCTCTATGTAAATTCTTTTCTAACACTTTTATTTTGTACACCTCAGAAACCATGTTATCAAAAATATGAACGCAATTGAAAAACATGACGAATACGTTAAGTTCCGAGAACGTTGTTCTACCATATTAGCATGAAGACACTATTGTCGGAATTTGAATTTGGATAGATGACAAAAAATTGAATATGCTCTATTATCTCACTGATAATATTGCGACTTTCTGTAGAAGTCAAGTCGTCACCGTGCGTCTTATAAAATCAGGTGGCAAGATTTGTTTGATGTCCATTTGTCATTCCAAACAAAACCCTAGTGTATTTGTCTTCCTTGCGCCCAACTTTCTTCAAGCCCTAATTTCCTCTAGCTGCTTGCACCATCACTCTAATGGATTTTCCCCAATCTGACATAGGAGAGGAAGCGATGAATAAGCTAGCAGTGGAGGACTCGATTCTGAGCCAAGGCAACATGAAATGAATTAAAGGTGGTACACGCCTTGAACCTGTAGCCGAATTTATAGTTACTCTTGCGACTTTTTGCTAATGAGACTTTATTCCTCCTTTCGAGTTCTTGTCCAATGTTCTTGATTTCTATGGAATCCATCTTCTTCACTTGAATCCTAACTCTATTGCTTTTCTTATGATTTTTGTTTATCTCTATGAAGCCTACCTTGGTGTCACTCCCTTCAACTTCTATGAGTTTCAAGCCATGTAGAAGTCTAGGATCATAGGTCATTGTAGTTTTTGACTTCGCGATGATCTTAAGGACTTATATTCCAATTACCCTCACTCATCCAAAGAACATTGGCGTTAGAGTTGGTTCTATCTTGAACACATGGTCATATATGACAACATCTCTATCCCCACTAAATCCTTAGTAAGAGAGGATAAGTGGAACAAACTCATCACTCCATCCCCTTCCCTCTAAGTCTTTATCGATAAGGTTCTCGCACTTAGAGTTCAGGGTCTGATGCCATACAAGGACATTGAAGACTTTGTGTGCCGTCGGATCCAGCCTTTGCAACTTCATCCTCACCCCGCGTATCTGTACTCAGGGGACGAGGATGAATCCTGAATGTCACGTCGGGGTATATGGTACATGTATATTTTTATTTTTTGCACTTATCTAACATCAGAGTATAAGCTTAATATCCCAATATATTTATGCAGACCTTGACAATGCGACGATCCAGAAACACGTCATGAAGGTGGTGATGAATCCATCAAGTATGGAGGAGAACGTTCCCACGCCTCTTTATGATCTCCCAACCACCAATAGGGATGCTATTGTCAATGTAAGTTCCTAATATCTTAGTCCCAAATTCATTTTTTTACTGTTATTGATAGTATAGAACTTTGATACGAATATCATTAGGATCTTCTATTGGTTGATGCTGCTGGACCTCTAGTTGACTACCAGCTCACTACCATGGACAAAGAGGCAGCAGAGGAGGCGGTGACCTAGGTAGCCGAGCAAGTGAAGACCACCCCGAGTACTGGTATGGACAACAGTGGTACTTTGAAGAGAAAAATGTTGGTGCCATCCAGCGGCACAGACAAAGCCACCCTCCAGACAATAGTAGGTCTTCACTAATCTACCAGGTTTATCAGACTAGGAATTTCACTTTAGCAGAATAGTAGCTAATTTTTTTTATTTGTCAATGTTATCATACCTCCGTTCCAGTCCATAGCCGCCTCAAGATCTTAAGCCCTAGAGGTATGACCCCCACTAGGTAAACAAATGTTTGGCTTTAACTATTTTAAATATTTGTCATTTTTAGGTCCTTTATTATTAATTTTTGTTGTCTTCTTGTAGTTTCACTTCATCAATCTTGGACCAACAGTTCAAGGAAAAAGGAGAGGACAAGTTTTGAAGTCCCCCACTCTCTCGCCATGAAATCAGCAACTCGTCCTCCTCAACTTTCCTCCCCAACAACCACTCCTGCTGCTAGTCTCCAGAAGATTGGGACTAGCAACCTTTATTTGTAGGGGTGTTTGTCGTCTCTGTGTCAAGAAATGGCTATGTCGGCCACTGCCGCTAACAACGAGATGGCAAAGCTCCTAGAAGAGCTTGTTGAAGATGGTGGTGACTAACAACGCCTCCCTACACTACTCATGAAAGACAACTAGGTCATCTATAAGGAAGGTGAGAAGGCGCTGGAGTCAGAGAAGGAGAAAAGGGAGAACCTTTGAGAAGGTCTCAAGACACATTATATATCTTTGAGCACAGCGGTAGAGAAGTTGGGGCATCGAGTTTCCCTACCACAATTTGATGATGAGTTTATAGTGATAACCTTACTAGAAGACATCATTGAACAGTTCTACCAAGTCCCTGCTGAGATCATTGCCTAGATCTCCGAAGAGATCCGAATGGCCATGTACACTACCACCGCATGCTCTCGATTGCATCTCACTCCATCACCCCGAGGTGAACATGAGTGAGGCGATTGAGAAGGGCTTGCCCGAGGACTGATAGGAAGAATTGATTGAGCAGGTGGATGCAACGAGCCAGAGTGTGGTGGAGCTTTACTCCGACTTGCAATTTCCTTTTGCCTTTTTGCCTTTCTAGCTTTTCTTATATTAAAACAATAGTAGGCTGTACTTGGTCAAGTTTCAATGTACGAGTAAGTTATTTTCCCTTACATCTCACTATTATTGATTTTTACCATATTAAGGGAAAAGAGACATTGGTAACAGACCAGCAACACGGTTTGGTTATCCCACAAGTAGAAGAATATGAGAACTCTCTACTAACTAGCTTCTAGCCGTCAATGACTCTACTCATATTAAGGAGTTAAAGGCGCGCATCAAGTTCCATGAGAAGGAGCATCTTGGTACAATTCTACCAGCTTTATATTTTTTCCTTGTCTGTCCCCCTATTAACGCCTAACTTGGAAATTACTTGTGCATGGAAGACTCTAAATACTCAGAAGAGGCTCACAACTATGAGATAGAATGGCTTGAGACAAAGCTAGAGCTAGAGAAGTCTAAGGCCGAACTCTAGCTATTTGCTAAAGACCAAAATATGGCTCTCCATAAGAATAGAGACATCTGGGTCTTAGCTTATCTAGAGGACACATATATGCTTCTCTAGGCTGTTTGCTGAGAACTCCATGTCAAGTGTTCGAATCTTATCGAAAGCCATTAGGGATACCTAGACTAGATCAAGGAGGCAAGCAGCATTCTTGTCAGGCTTTCTCAACAAATCAATGATTGACTTAGGAGTAAATCCCATCATTCCGGTCGATTTGGAGGAGCCTATGCCATTGCTTGTATCCAAGACCAGTGTTCGAATTGGAACATAGGATTCCTAAACTCAGGTTTCACATGTTCTCGGTTATCTTTGGCTGAGATTGATTTGTTTGCCCAGTCTTTTGTAGGCCTCACAAACAATATATATAGGACGATAGAATGGCAATGGTTGACGTGGTAGCCCTTTCCTACATGGAGCAAACTCATTAGAATAAAAGACATAAGTATTTGTAATATAAATGATGTATTTAATCCCTAAGTCTACTTTTGAATTGATAAAGTAAGTATAGCAAATGTATTATCTTTATTGTCAATTTCTATTTGTGTTCACTAGGTATACAAGCCTTGATGAGTACTCCCCTAGTCCCTGTCTATTTTATTAGAAATCATATTTCTAAGAAGGCAACCGCACTTTACTCTACTATAGTCTAAAACTAAAATGCCCCTAGATCTTAGCCATAAGTTCGAATTTGGTTGGACTTATAGCATTTGCATATGCTACCATGAGGAAATCAAATTTTTGTATCCCTCGGCAAACCAGAAATATAGGGCATACCCTGCCTATAATAACCAAGAAGCATATACAGAGCGTAGGAGTTGTGTAGCCTGGCTAAAGTTAGAATAATTATAAGGGACACAATATCGAGGAATGTCACACAACTTTATTCTATATGGGATAAAAAGATACACATATATATAAATCTTACACATGAGACCAATTAAATGTAGAATTTATATAGCTGGTCGATGTTCTATGAGCTAGATAACTTACAACCTTCGTCGTCTACAATTTTGTAAGCTCTTGGTCAAAGTACTCATACCACCTTGTAGGGACCCTTCTACTTGGATGACAGTTTGTTTTTGCTAGATTGGCTCTGTACTCTTCTAAGGACAAAGTTTCCTACATCAAAGGCACGAGCTCAGATGTGTTTTTCATGATATCGATGAAGGGCATGCTGATATCATGCTACTCTAACATCAACATGTTCCTAGTGCTCCACAAGTAAATTGACATCGTCTATATGCTATTCATCTTGTTCCTCATTGAAGTAGTTTTTGACTCGTGCGGAGACCTAGCGTAGCTCAGTTGGGAGCATAGCCTCGAATCCATTATGAGGAAAAACGGAGTATCATTTGTAGTTGTTGTCAGCATCGTCTACGTAGCCCATAGTACTGATTATATCTCTTCTACCTAGTGTCAATCACAGCCTATGAGCCAGTAGTACACACGAGTTTTGATGCCTTGTAGTATTGTTTTATTTTGATTTGGCTGTTGCTCTAAGAATGTGAAATTGAGGCAAAGTAGATCTTAACTCCTAAGTTGATGTAGTAATTTTAGAAATCATCACTTCTAAATTGAGAGCCATTGTCCATTATATTACAATGAGGAAGACCAAATCTATAGAATATACTCATTATGAATTTGATTGTGTTATGGGCCTTCATTTCTTGTACAGGCATTGCCTCTATTCACTTGGTGAATTTGTCGATAGCCACGAATATTAGCGCTAGGGGGAATGGTTCTAAGATGTTCAGGCTCTAGCATAAGAAGGGTCATAAGAGAGGTATCATCTGCAGGGCTTGTGCTGGTATTTTGCTAAGCTCACTATGGAATTGACAAGTTTTGTAACACTTGACCAGGTCATAAGCATCTTGCAAGGTTGTTAGCCAGAAAGAACCTTGTCAAAAGGCTTTTCCAACTATAGTATGCCTTGTAGCATGATTTTCATATTTCCCTTCATGAATATTGCGAAGAAGGGTTATGCCATCTTCCTGAGAGACAATTGAGCAGTACTCTATTGGGCACTTGCTTCTATGGCTTGTCTTCAATGATAGAATACAGCTTCAATTGATGGGCTAACTTTTCTATTGCAATATCGTCTTTGGGAATCGTATTCAATAACAGGTATAACCAAAGAAGAGTTCTTCAGTTGTTGTCTAATTCAATGTTGGCTATTGTTTCATCTACTTTGTCAATCTCTATGGATGGTGTAGCCCTCATACCATTGTCAACATTCAACTCTATGTCCATGTCATCGGTGTCATTAATGGAAGATTCTATTAGGACTTGTAAGAAGGTATCAGATTCAATCAGTTCACATCTTAAAGCCTGTATGGCGAGTTCATTGGCACCAAAGTTACCGTTCCAATAGATGTGACAAACCTCAATCCTGTCGAAATGCCGCTTTATCTTTCTCACATCTGATAAGTACTTTGCTAACTCCTTGTTTGAACAAGGATATTCCTTGTGCACTTGATTGATGACTAGCTGTGAGTCCCTTCTCACAATGAGTCATTTTATTCCAAGTGCTGTGGCTAGTCAGAATCCTATCAGGTGGACTTTGTACTCGGCGATGTTATTAGAAGCCTTAAAGTT
Organism: Oryza coarctata; assembly: GCA_030770085.1. Lineage (NCBI taxonomy): Eukaryota > Viridiplantae > Streptophyta > Magnoliopsida > Poales > Poaceae > Oryza > Oryza coarctata. The sequence continues at coordinate 18,719,839 of CM061471.1, forward strand.
AAGTTGTATTGCATACTTGAGCTTGTCTCTAGTTAGTGATGATAGTATGACACAAGCTCCCATGCCTTGCCTGTTCATAGCTCCATTAAACGTCATCGATTAGGTTTCGCCAAGTATGTCGTCCATCTTGGTTTCCTACCTTAGCGGTCCAGTCATTAATGAAGTCGGCTAGAACTTGGGACTTTATTACTATTCAAGGGACACAATTGACATCAAATTGGCCTAGATCTATAACCCACTTGGCGATGCATCCTGTGACTTCTTAACTTTGAACCACTTCTCTGAGTGGGAAGGAAGAGATGACCATCACCTTATGAGTATGAAAATAGTGGCACAACTTCCTTGACGTCACGAGGATGGTGTAGAGCAACATCTAGATCTACGGATATCTTGTTTTGGCATCGTAGAGTACTTCACTGATGTAGAAGATTGGATGTTGTATGCCATCACGTTTGACTACCTGGACTGTGCTCACTGTATAAGGGGTAGTTGCAATTTACAAAAATAGATCCTACCGAGGTTGGGGAATGACAAGGATATGAGGGTTCAAGAAGTATCATTTGAGCTCGAGAAATGCCTTCTCGGCTTCCTAGGTCTACTCAAACGGCCATGCACTCTATCAGTCTCTGCACCTCTTTGAGTCTTATCGGTGAATTCATATCCTCAATCGCCTTGAATTTTTTGGGATTTGCCGAGATTCCATTGTTAGAGAAAAGGAAGCTAAGTAGTTTCCCCAATGGTACTCCGAATGTGCATTTCTCTAAGTTCAGCTTCAACCTATGCCTCCGGAGATTGCCGAATGTTTCCTTGAGGACTTCAATCAAGCGATATGGGGTTTTTGTCTTGGCAACAACATCATCTATGTATGTTTCAATGTTTTGTCTAATTTGAGATTGAAAATCACCTTAAACTTCCCGTTGATAAGTAGCTCCAGTGTTTTTCAACCCAACAAGCATTTTAATGTAGCAGAATACACCGTATAGGGTTACAAAAGATATTTTATCCTCATCCTGCCTAGCCATGCTAATTTAATGATAGCCTGAGTATGCATAAAAAAACTCCACAATTCACATCCACCTGTCGAATCGATTAGTTGGTTCATCCTAGAGAGAAGGAAGTGATCTTTTAGACATGCCTTATTGAGGTCGATGAAGTTTACACACAATCATCATTTGCCGTTCGTCTTTCGTACCATGAATGTATTTGCTAGCCACTTGAGGTGTAGCACTTCTCTGATGAAGACCGTATTCTGGAGCTTGTTGGTCGCCTCCCAGATAGCTTCCTTTTGATTTAGTGTGAATCTACGTAGTTTCTATTTGACCAGTTTTGTATCAGGTCACACCATTAGGTTGTGCTCAATCACTTCCCTAGGGACCCTAGAAATGTCAGATGGCTACCATGCGAACACACCCACATTTCCTAGGAGGAAAGCGAGGAGCTCGAGTTCCTATTTCTCCCTGAGTTTAGCCCCAATCTTAACTGTCTTGTCGGGTTGTTCTCAAAGAGTTGTACCACCTTGATAGTGTCGTTAGGCTTTCTTATGACATAGTTTTTTCAAGAAAGTTCTTCTATGGCAGGCGGGCCTGAAGTTTGATCAACCATGTCGACACTCTTTTTATCATACTACACAACAATCTTTGCGTTCCTAGGAATAGTGATAACCCATTTAGGCTATGAAATCTTGATAAGTTGGCATGCATAGTGGGACATCGCCTTGAATTTTGCCAATGTTGTCTACCTAAGGATCACGTTGTATGCCATGTCAAAGTCAGCAACAACAAACACAATATTCTCGGTACAAAAGTTATCAGTGGCATCAAATGTTATTGGCAACGTGATCTTTTCCAATAGCTTAGAAGACGTCTCTGGTATAATCCCATGAAAGGGCTAATCTGATGGCTTGAGCTCACTTCAGGGATCCCCATGGCTTTTAGCGTACTAAAAAAAGGAGATTGATGGCTTGAGCTCGCTTTAGGGATCCCCATGGCTTCTAGCGTACTAAAAAAAGGAGATTGATAGAGTTGCCCCCATCAATCATGACATAGGCAACCCTAATATTCTTGATACCAAGTTCAACCATTATAGGATATCAGTCAGGGATAGCATGGACTACTCGATGGTTGTTAGCCAAAAACGTTATCGATTGGTCTGACCACTAGAGCCTCGTTGTATATTCCTAGGATATAGAGTATACCTCACGTTAAATATTTCTATACTTCCTTTTGGAAAAATATGAGGTTGAACTGTCTAAGATATAAGCCACTGTGAGGTCAAGAAGGGGATAGTCGTCATCTTTGTCAGATGAATTGGTGACATAATTTTCCTTCTTGATGACACAAACTCTTTGGTCAACTATGTAACCAATTGTTAGGCTATCTCCTTTTGGAAGACTTGATAACTAGCCAAAGAGTGAAAGCTTGTTTTATGGATTAGTCACCACTTCTAACCTGGTCCTTTGCTATGGGACTCATTTTGCAATAAGTACTTCTTCCTCAGCCTTACACTTTTTGTTCCATTTTTTCTTGGGCTAGTCCAAGCCTTTAGTAGTGCTTGTATTTTTTTTGTTGAGGTCTTGTCATCCACCACCTTTCCTTTTTCTTTGCTCTGCCGAAGAGCTTCGTCTGCTATCTTAAATAACTTCGTTGTCGTAGTTACTTATCTTGTTGTCTACTCCTATATCATCCACTAATCTTGAATGGCAAACTTGAACACCCTAATGACAGACACATCGGTGATCTATGAGATTATGTTACGACACTCATTGAAGCATCGTATAAAGTCCAACAAAGTCACCTCATTCTTTTGTCTCATAGCATGTAAATCATCCTCGATAGTATTCCTTTTATATGTGCCTTAGAAGTTCACCATAAATTACTTGTAGAGATCGTGCCAAGACTCAATTAAGGATAAGGCAAGTGGATAAGCCATGACCTTGTAGAGCCTTTGAGCATGGTAGGCAAATAGTTTGCCATTGTGTTTTATTCTACCCTAGTCACGTTCAAGACCATTGAGTAGATATGGAGAAATTTCTCAAGATCCGTGCTTCTGTCGTACTTCTCTACTAGGCCTAGACAGAACTTTGATGGCCAGCTCCCATTCTCTGAGAGTATGGGTGAACCTTGCATAGCCTCTGCTTGGTTGGAACAATGAACGACGGTTATTGTATCGGGAATGTCTTTGAGGATTCGATTTTGATGAAGACAATAATAATGACAAGGACGATGATGAAGAATTGTGTGAGTTGTCCGGTTCTCAAGAAGGTCAACATCGATCATTATAATCTTCTTGTCAAGGCGGTGTTTGAGAATCTCACCGACTATGCCCACCACATCACCGATCATGCTCCCCGCAGTGGTGGTTTGGAGAACGACCATGATCTTCATGTCAATCTTGATGATTATTGTGGTCATCCCTTCATTCATGATCCTTTCTGCGTCTCTCTAGATCTTCATGCCTATTATGATCCTAGGAAGGGTGGTGGCATGGTGAAGAATCCTGTCGTCGAGAGGAACCCCACGTGTTTTCTTAGTACGATGATTATTTTCGTCAGTTTGAGAATTGGTGGTTCTATCATCATTGTTCGAATTATGCGGAGGTGAAGATTTATCACCAGTTGATGGGGGCTTTTCTGGTTCTTCTCCCACAAGTTTAACAAAGACAACAATGAGATGAGTGATAAAATACTTCATCCTCTCGAACCACTCTTTGAACTATGGGTTAGCTGTGAGGTCTGCTGGAGGGCTATCCAATAGAAAACGTGTTGTCACTAGGTGTTGTATCGGAGTGACCCTTCATTCTGGGGTGGAGTTGACATAGATGATGATGTTGATTTGTGCTTCTCCTTTGTTCCGAGATCTTGGGTCAGTTTCCAAGAACTTGGTGATCTCCTCTCGATTGCCCTAATATCACGGTCAGATATTGAATCTGAGGAAGATCTCTTGGATCCATATTCTCTAAGGCCATGAAGTACTAAGGGTTTATTGGGATCAAGCCATACAAACCCTACTAGATGATCAATGTTATAGTCGGTAGCTAACTAATCTTTCTTTATATCACTAATTGAATCTGATGGAAGTGAAAAGGACAAGTTGTCAGCATAGGCCTATCATCGAAAGTCGCTTATCATAGGTAACTATTGGCTGGGTTGGATCTTCTAGGCCCGAACTATCACCACAGTCTTCGCTAGAAGTGTCGCTTCTCAAAGTCATCTTTGACAAAAAAAACTTTGGAACATTAGAACCCTACCTAGCGTGCCAATTATTGATGGGTAATACCCAACTACGGTATTTATAGGCATGCAGGTGCTAAGATATTCATGAGATAGTACACGGGGATTTTTTTCAAGTTTAGCCCCTCTAAAGATGTGTAATAGTCATACTCTTGTTTATATGTATCCAGCAAGAACCACACAGAGTATAATGGCTAGAGCAATATATTCTTCTAGCTTATCTAACTAGTATGCAGCAACACTAAGTAGCGAGATATAGTCGTTGGCTTACAGCGAGATAACTCCTTAGATGTTTGTTCAATATGGCTTGTATTTGTCTTGTAATTTAATGCTCTCCCCCCGTGTAAGGACACTGTATTTATACCAACAAATATCACGTTCTCTAAGTATGACTTAGAGAACTCTTTAGTTGTTACGACTAGGTAGATTGATTTATATCTAGATCGGACTTCACAATTTATCTGGTATATCTACTTAGCTCGTAGCATTTCTATGGAAACAACTACCTATATATATTTAGATATATGATATTTTTAAATATGTCTTACGAGCTATCATATTGATAAATTTTTTAAACATAAAATAAATATATTATAAGACTATATTTAATGTTGCTATAAATGTTACTATATATATTTTTATGAACTTAGTAAGACTTGAGATTTAACTTAGGATAACATAAAACGGAGGGGGTAGCTGCAAAGAAATTTTTATGGCCGGTGGAATGAACATGTGAATGGCATAATTAACTGCATTTAATTAATTACAGTGCCTTTAGGCCGGCGACGACGGATCGCTCTGGGATAAGTGGACAGACGTGAATGGGAATCCCATCAGGCCATCACCATCGCTAGTGCACTGTTGTTCGAATCGATCGTACGATTGAGAGTTAATCATTACCTTTTCTAGCTGATGCCTTGTTTTCCTAATTGATCAGATCTTGTTGATCTCGTTCGAATTGAAATTGAAATTGAAATTGAAACTTGGAAATGCATAGGAGCGAGGAGATGCTGCTAATCGATCGGCAATATAACTGGTTGTACAAAGCCCACAATTATCGACGAAATAACCATCTTTCTTGTCACAGAAACCAAAATGTTCAGCGTGCTGCTCACATCGCGAATTAAAACCACGTAAACTCGTGGACACGGCCGAGCTGCAAGCCACGACGCTGCCCCTAAGGTCGCGACGTGCAACGCCACCTGAATCGTTGGGAGAGCGGATAGCCGGCCAGATTGCTCCAGTGACAGCTACGGTGAAGCGTCGTCGTTTGCACAGCTGCTGCCTGCAAGTGCACGCAGGTTTCAGCTTCAGGCCGGCCGTCCATCTCGGTGATAGCGCGAGAGCGAATGGAATAACATTTTCAAAAAACGAGAAGAGGGCGAATCGAATAACAAGGCAGGAAGACGACGGCAACAAGAAAGGAAAATAAAATAAAATAAAAGCTGTCGCTGCTCATGGACCGGGCCAGCGGTCGTCCTAACCTAGGACTAGGAGTACCATTCAGTCTCACCTAGGATGGGCTGGAATGAATCGCTATCACGGTAGCGATCTAAATTTATATAGGCCTACTTGGTCTGAAAATTTTTCGGCGAACTTAGCCAACCGGGCCAAACTTAAGCAGAACGACATGATTGTGGGCTGTAGTACTTCTTCCCGTTATTCTACTGGGTCCTTTTTGGATCGAATATTGGTAGAGATCTACAAGGGCTGTGCCCGCGAACAGATGGCCCTATGGCACCGTACGTTACCTTCTCCTGCCATTTATCCATCTTAATCATGACCGAGTAGATCTAATCGAACGGTTAACATTTTTTTATCCTAGAAATTAAAACTATTCATTGGTGAAACAATAAAAAATGACTGACAAATATCAAAACTGAAAATTTAATGGATATGCCTAATCAAAACACACAAGTCAGCCACGTTAAAAGAACAAAACCTATTGTTACATTCTTTCCTATATGTGCTATCCATCAAAACAGAGCGAGTGATATTAATTCTGCAGCTTTAACCACATCTAATCATGGTTGATTAATCATATGGATGCTCCTCCCTCCCCATAAGCCATTTCAGCTACCTTCTTCTTCCCCCTTCTGCTCTTCTTCTCCTTCGCCGCCGTCGTCATCGTCGTCGTTGTCACTTCCTTCAGCTTCTTGCTGGCTATTTTCTCTGTCTAAATTCGGGGTTGTAATCGGCAGAGGCTCAACGTCATCTGGAGGATCATAGTTTGGATCAGCTAAAAATGTTAGCGCCGTCACCACGTCGCTGATCAGCGGCCGGCTGCTCGCCTCTTCTTGCAAGCACATCGATGAAATCGCCAATGCCTGGTACAGCCCTTTCAGTGGGAACTTCCTGTCCAGCAGTGGATCAGCCATCTTCACGAACTTCTTCTTGTCCCTGAACAGCGGTGCTGCCTGCATTCAGACATACAGTGTAAGAGCAGCACCTTAATTCTGAACTGAATGAGAAATTTTCATGACTGAGTTCCGAACCTTTAATTTTTCTAAGTGAAATCTTTTGAAGGTGCAAAGTAAGCTTACCCAGTGAACAAGAATCTGCTCGCGAGTGGGCTTGGTGGTGTCGATGGCTCGCCGGCCGGTGATGAGCTCGAGGAGGACGACGCCGAAGCTGTAGATGTCTGACATCTTGGTGAGTTTGCCGGTCATGGCGTACTCGGGGGCGCAGTAGCCGTACGTGCCCATCACCCTGGTGGTGACGTGGCTCTTGTCGCCGACGGGGCCCAGCTTTGCTAGCCCGAAATCCGACAGCTTGGCGTTGAAGGTGCCGTCGAGGAGGATGTTGGACGCCTTGAGGTCACGGTAGATCACCGGCGGATTGGCTATCTCGTGCAGGTACTCGATCCCTCTCGCGGCGCCCACCGCGATCTTCATCCGCGTGTGCCATGACAGCGGCGACGAGTTCGGTGTGAGATCTGCAAAAAATTCAGAAAAGAGTTTATGAACTTTAGCTCAAACCCGTATACAATTTACAATCAAATGCAAGCAATAACATTATGGAAATGTCATGCTAATTACCTAGGAGATGATCTTGCAACGAACCAAGTGGCATGTACTCGTAGACCAGAATTCTCTGGTCGCAGTCGGTGCTGTACCCGAGCAAGGTGACGAGGTTGGGGTGATGCAGAAGGCTAAGCATCAGCACCTCGACGAGGAACTCACGGTTCCCCTGCAACCCGTCCTTGTCCAGCTGCTTAACCGCTATGACCTGCATGAACATGGACACAGATTTAAATCAGAGATGCATCAATGCATGCATGCTGCCGCTGCTGATGTATTTAAAACTGAATCTTTCAGGTGTCAGGTTGATGAAGAGTGAAGAAGAACAGTAAATGGTGATTACTTCCTTGGTGTCTGGGATGTATCCTCTGTAGACTCTTCCGAAGCCACCTTCACCAAGCAGGTTTTCTGGGCTGAAAGAGTTAGTTGCATCGGCCAGCTGACGGAATGTGAATACTCTACTAGGAATGTTGTGGTTGCCGATCCGTAGTATCTCCCCTGCTGCTGCCCTGTTCTTGGGACTATCTGCATGAGCAAAATTTCTCATTATCTGTTTGTTAGCATATTAGAATAACTAAATTTTGAATTTCATACTTTAATTTTAGAGTTGATTTTGAAGTTTTTTAATTGTAGTATATTTTTCTGCTTTGCTTAAAACTGTTAATAATTCAAATATAAAAAAAATACATATAAATTATTTTTAAGTTGATTCCTTCATTTTCTACGGTTTATAATTTGGTTGTGGAATACATGAAACTATTGCTTTTTCGAGGTGAAACTAGGTCGAGAACAGGGCAATTCTCAGATAATTTTACATGAAAAATGATAAGTTTTCCATCACCTTTTGGTATTTGTAAGATAAAAGGAGACATTTTTGCCATTTTGAATACTTGGAAATCATAAAGAAATCAGGAAAAGAGAAGGGAAGAAATGGTATATATATTACTCTCGAGGGAGATTTCTTTGACGAGACTGGCCAAACCACTGGGCTCGCTCTTGCCCTTCTTCTTCCTCCAAATCTTCTTGGTCCCCCACTTGTTCTTCTCCAGCTCCGGGCTGGTCGCCGCGCTCTTCCTCTTCTTCATCGTCTCCAGCGTCAGCGGTTCCTCGGCCTCCCGAGAGGCCTTGCCGCAGACGCCGCGCACCCACTTTCGCTTCTTCTTCTTCTTCGCCTCCGACGCCGTCGTCTCCTGTGACGACGACGCCGACGCCTCCCGCGTGGACGTCGTCGCCCCGCCGCCGCAGACGCCGCGGATCCACGAGCAGCAGCTGGCGCAGCCGCCGCGGACCCAGGAGCAGCAGCACGTGCAGCTGCACGACCTGCTCGCCGAGCTCAGCAACCCCATCGGGTCGATGGCCTTCGCCGGATCGACGCGAGAGTGGGCGAGCACCCTCGTGCCGACCCCCGCGCGCCGCCGCCGCCGACGCTGCGGGGCAACGATCTCCTCTCGCGGCAAGAAGAACACGGCATGCAAGACGCTGGAAACAAAGTGTTGTTCTATTTTTTCTGTGGATGGGAATGAGCCAGATTCTGTTTTTCCTTGGATGAAAATGAAAGGCCTGAAGCCAAGAAACCACTTTCAATGGTTGTTAATTTTAGCAATACCGTTATTGCTATTCCCTAATTGTTCTCATTAAAAATTGGTGTTTATTTCTCCCGAGTGGCTGACGATGAACTCAGGGTATTTGCACCCAAAAATCAAACAGTAAAAATATTTTCTTGTTAGGTTCTTGTTAGACGCATTTGCACTCTCTCCCTAACCTGCTCAACCCGACCCTGACAGCGATGTCTCTTCTGCATCCCTACTAACCGGCGGCAGCGGCGGCGTCTCCTCGTCTTGGTTAGTAGGGATAAGGACCTTCAAACTATTAGCTGACGGCGCCTCCTCCTACCTCGCGTCATGGCTCCCCACTGCTTGGAGCCGTTCCCTAACCCCGGTGCTCTTGTTGAATGAACGGTTGGATTTTGTTTGGTATCTGGGAATATCAATATCTTGAGGTACCATCTTAATCCTCTTCTCATATTTTGCTCTCATATCTTGCGAGGGAGTATGTTGGCAAGTCAATATTTATATATTTTTTACTAATAATTAGGTAACATAATACTCCTACGTATGTTTCGTACCATACAAGTGGTGATGGGATCATATCTGAAAGTACTTTCGTAGGATGCTGCTTTCATAGATTAATTATCAAAAATTAACATTTTAGACCGTGTCAAAAACTTACGAAGGGAGTGAGTACTTTTTTGAGGATTTTTTTTGCCTAAGTAGGGAGAAAATTGTTCAGAACATACATATCACGAGCTATTTTATTCTCATAACATTTCATTATTCATTATTCTTTTGATCACTATCTCGTTGCATGCAACACAGCAACAGTGTGATTGTAATAGCTATAGGCTAGCCTAGTACTGGCCGGCGGCGAAGATGCTGCACTGCTGGGGCTCCACCCGGCACATCGACGGCAGTTGCGCCGCGTACTGCCTCGCCCTGGTCAGCCTCACGCGGGTCATCCCCGGCTGCTGCTGCTGCTGCGCCGTCTCGCCGTAGTACCCCTGCTCCGACGACCCCTCGCCGTAGTACCCCTGCTCCGACGACCCCTCCCCGTAGTACTCCGACGACGACCAGCCTTGCTCCACAGGCGCCGGCATGCTATCCTCGTAGCTCCTCACCATCTGGCGGATGGCGGCGCAGCGGCACTCGCGGCTGACGTCCTGGATTTGCTGGCAGCACTGCATCCGCAGGCCCAGGGTGCCCGGGCGGCGGAACATCGGCTGGAACCTCTCCCGGCCGGTGAGCTGCCGGTCCAGGACCTGCCGGCACGCGTCGAGCGGGCTGTCCTGGACCTCCCGCAGGCACTGCCTGTCCCTGAACCTGATCTCCGATTCGCTCAGCTGGGCGGCGGAGATGGCCACCAGTGCCACGAGGAGCGCCGCGAACAAGACGACCTTAGCCATTAATTGCTCTCGCACCTAACAATGCTAATCAATCACTAGAGGTACTTTTCTTCTTTAATTTGTTCTTGGTGATGATGGGATGATGGCAATGGAGTTGGGGTTTTATAGGATTTTGAGGCCATGGTTGTGTGCATGGTAATCTTCGTGTAGATCACGGAGAAACTTGAGGGTGACATGGATAAGTTGGAAAAGAGCGAGAGTACAATACTTCAAAGAGTGAAAAGGTTTCCAAGATTTGGAGCTTGCAAAAGGAAATTTTTATTTTTCTGTTTGTGTTGGGGATTTTCTGAAGTTATATATGTGGCAGATAACACTTTTGTGTCACCTATGTGTCATAAAGAGCGGCTGTTACATTGCCTCTGATAAAAGTTTAATGGATGTATCTGCACTAATGAGATTGTTCTAGGGATAACTCTTAGCTCTAATGATGTGGTGGAAATGTGCAGAAAATGTGTGTATGTTGCTTGTTGGTAGAACTTTTATACTTTTTATGGGCGACTGAAAGAAGGCAATTATTTACTCTATTTCTTCTAAAATACAATAGCCTATATTTCTTCTGTTTAGATTTCTAGTAAATTATTATATTTTGGGACTGATGAAATACTTTTTAAAAAAAGCCTTTTAATTTGAGGATTGGAAGCCCACAGTATATATGGCTCTCAGAATATTTTGAAATCTGGAACGAAAGCTAGACTTTCTGGTAGCCCGATATTGCCGCTATGGGCCACGGATGGGCCTAGTGTTTGGTCCCAATTGGGGTTAATATTCAGGCCCAGCTTTCCAACAGCAACGTCCGGCCTCACGGCCTGGTTAACTGGTGGACCTGAGCGTGAAGGTCTTCCAATTAAAAAAAATCGTCGTCAACTAAAAAGAAAAAAAGGTCGTCCCAGCTTGGTGAAGTATTACCAGCTCATACTTTAGCTGTGCTAATCATTGGCAACTCCGAAGGTGAAACCTCATTGTCAAATGACAAAAGTGATCAATCAATCTACTCGTGTGTGCAGGCAGCTAGCAGGAGGCCACCGGCCACATGCGCGGATGCGCCATCCAGTTTCTCTAATTATTAGCATTTCTCGCAGCACCCTGCGGTTAGCAGAGAATAATACTGGAGACAAAAGAATCGGAATTACGCAAGTTAGTTTCCAGAAAATGGAAAAAGAAACGGAGCAAGTAAGCTAACTAAACAGTTCACTGATGAGTCGCCATTGCTGCTGTTTCTGAACTGTCCAGTTGCCCAAGTGACCATGAGCACCATGAAAGCTAGCGTTTGCTTCTGCTTCTGCCTACTAGCTAGCTACCTGCTATGCCTTTTCTGAACAAAATGATACTACTACAACTACCTAACTATTGTCCACTGGTCCATCCATCTACAAGTTGTAGGCTAGGCCGGCGTCGTCGTGCTTGCAGATGATTGATCGGTTCCAGCGCGCAGCCGCCGCCGGTGGTTCGATCACCTCATATCATTGTGGATTTGTGGTGATCAACTGATCACTGATTAGAGTTCTCTTTCCTGTTACCTACACATGTGCATTCTCGAATACTCTGACGACTCATATGCATCGTCATCTGCTTTTCAGTTCGATCGTTCTCCTTTTTGTTGATGACTGGTCGTCTCGTTTTCTTTTCTTGCGAGGGTAAGAGAGATTTATTGATTAAATATAAAGAGCATTACAATCTTCAAATGCTTGCACTCCTACAAAATCCCTAACAGGGATGTTGCCAATTTATCTAAAACTACCACATATTAAACTTTTTTTCTTTCTTACCCTTTGTCTAAATTAACGGGTCTAAAATTTAAAACTAGCACTTATAACATAACATATACCGGTTCATTTAAAAAACCAACACTAATAATATAAGTTTTTTAATTAAGTGCTATTAAAAAAAAGGATAAGAGCCGAGCCAAACTAGTTGGTTGGCCTCACCCTCAGCTAGAGCTATCGTTTTAGACTCGATTCAAGCTTAGCTCGAGCTCTAAACGAGCCAAGTCTAAGCCCAAGCAAGTTTGCAAGCTTTATTGAGTCGATCTCAAATTTCTAACGAGCTTAACTATATGACTTTTATTGTTTATTAAGCTCATAGATCAAATATACAGTAGCATGTATCACATAATTAACTAGTAAATGTTAGCAGCATATTTTCTCCTATTTTATTATTGAGATTAGATAGAAAATAATTATTTTTATTAAAAATATCCTTAAAATATACATTATACTACTCACGGCAAAGCTTGGTATCAAGCTTGAACCAAGTATGATTCAGCGGTGAAATAGGCTTGGCTCAAGCTCCAGCCTAGGCAAATGAGCTCACTCGAGCTCGGCTAGTCGATAGCCTTACCCTTAGCCTCTTTTTCACTATGTTGCCACCATACCTTATCGTCACCTATAGCATCGCCTCCTTTCCGCCACTATCACTTGTCCTCCTTCTCGCCTTTATCGTCTCCTCCTTTCTCGTCTCTCTCCCTTTCCTCCTCCTCTTTGTGGGAGGCTAGCGCACAAGTGGGAGGCAACAGATCTACTCGCCTAGAGCTCGACAGTAGTGGTGGTGGTGGCTATCTGGACATCAAAAACCACTAGATCCAACAGCCTAGAGCTCAGCGGTCATTAGATCAATCTAGCTGTTACAAGCTTAGGGTCGGCTGGATCTAGCCGATACAATTGGTTTGATGGTAGTAGCTCCTTCAATACCACTGACAGTGGCTTGATGGGCGGGTAGCAGCGGTAGCCATTTGGAGGTCAAGGACCACTAGATCTAGCTGCTTAGAGCTTAGTGAGTGTTAGATCTGGCTACCACAAGCTCAAGATCGATTGGATCTAGATGATGCGGTTGGTTCAATGGTGGCAGCCCCTTAACTAGTGCCGGTGGTGGTTCCCTCTCCATCTCGTTCGTCGGTTGATTTCACCCACGACGATTAGTGGTGACCTTCTCTTCTTTAGTGTCCTCCTCTTTGTGTTCTTCAATTTTGTTGTTGATATGTGGATGTCGATTTTATTGTTAAATGTTGATTGTATGATTTTGTTCTCGAATGCCGATTGATCTTAGGAATGATAGGGCTGCTCTGATTATATGATTTTATTATTTGGATGTTGATCGATCTTGGAGCAATGAGGTCGCTCAAAGGCATCAGCTTAGATTCGAGCCGATGCATTGAGCCATGATTTTTTTTTCATTCGTGGAACCTCAAAGGCGCCTGTTACTAAACCAACACCTATTATTCCTCTCCATCGGTACCTCTATTATTATGGTGCTAGGAAATCTGGTATTTATGCGGGTTCTCACTGACACCAATACAAGTGTTCTTGTACTAGTGTTGATATAGTCCGGAGCCTCAGCTAGCCAAACAACATTACTATTGCAGAGTATAGCATGTTGTGCTAGCTGATGTGCTACCTTATTTTGTTCTCTCTTTACCTTGGCGACATGTACAAACGCCACCCAATAAACCCATCAATTCTTTAGCAGTCTTATACGGCCAGAATTACAAGGCCGATTCATACTTGGCGTATTAAGTCCTTCCACGCATGCTGCACAATCAGTCCCTAAAATTTCTGGGCGTTGGAACTACTGGTCGTCTGGTTTGATTCGCCTAGCTAGCTTTCAGGTGTAAAATTGAGCTGGAACATGCACTCTCCTCTGATTGGATGTTCAGCTCGCCAGTTCATTATTTCAGGTTTTGAAAAAGGGGATAGCTGGGAATGGCTGAATGACGGAGGTGTTGTGGACTCATCGATCAGCCTGTTGCGTGCAATGAACGATGCGTAAGTTAATTCTTAGTACATGCATAGAGTTTGTACTATTTGCCCAGTATTTCGGTTCCGCCCATGATTCAGGATTCAGGAAATCGCCTGGATTGCTACGTGCAAACAAACAAATAAAACCGGTACTGGCTAGAACAAAGGGAAGAGAGCACCACTTTTTGCCTTTTCTGACTCCCGGCCCGTTCTAGTCATAAATCTGGAACCTAGATTTTAAACTTACGACACATTTATCATTTTTTTTACCCTTTAAATGGATGCTTCCTTGTTTCTCACAGGCTATTCAAATAGTTGTATTTCTTAAAAAAATAACAACATAGATCAATATATATATATATCATTTTACAAATATATAAGTTTTAAGTCAAATTTTTTCATAACTTTTTAGATGACATAAATAAAACAATGGGACATCTGTAAAAAAATCAATATCGGAAGAAAGCACCATCTTTTCACTTTTTTAAACACCCATTCTAGTGCGGAATCTTGAACCCAAATATGTAAAGAGGTTAAACGGCACATTTGTCATTTTTTTACTATATCTTCACATAACTAACTTACCATATTCAAGGAGTGAGAAGCGCACGATGGGAGATGTAGTTAATTAAGGTGTGAAATGTTATTGTTTCATTCAGCATCAATTTTTGTAAGCTAGTGCAACAATCTCACCCACGTACTCCGTAAGTTTTTGTCAGCTGCTGCAACAATGCACATGGCTTGAACCGATGGTTTCAGGCTGCAGCAAAATCAAATGGAATCCACAATGCTTTGTCCGATCATCACCTCTAAAGTTAATGAACATGACAGCATGTGGATAATATCGTACGTCCTCTCCAAGCCATTGCAGTTCAGAAGTTCACAGCGAGAAATAAATTAACCATCAAATTAACCACTTTGCTTTAGATTCCATGCAAAGCACAGATCGAAGAACAGAGACATCTCTCACTAATTTGTCCGTACGAAAATACGGTCTCGACGAATTCTTTTTCTCCTCATCTCTTTAGCTGCTGCTGCTGCTAACAACCAGTAGGTGCTCCACTCGACTCCTGCCCGACGCCTGCGATGATCAGAACTCCACAACCAACTGTTTCCGTAGCTGATTAAAAAGTTTGTGCATTATAATTGGTACTTCGTTCTTGGATGGATGGATGGCAATTAGCTGAATTTGCGTTGCGTCGTGTTGCGTTGCATGCGTACCTGCTACAAGAAAGGTTCGGCAAAGTGAAAACAAGAACAGCTCATTGTGCCATTGCATGCATGATTCTGCAGAAAGGCAGCTACTAGCTAAGCCAGCCTACCACATGCAGGCGTAGGGACAGGGGCGGCCAAGGACGGCGCCGCGCTATAAATCTCGCGGCAATTCTTGCCCGCCAATTCGGCAGCAGCAGCTAGCTACCACCAAGCATTCTCTCCTAGCCTAGCCTAGCTTGTTGTCAGATCTGAGGTTGGTGGTGATGGCGTCGTCGAGGGTGATCCTAGCGCTGCTGCTAGCGGTGGCGTCGTCGGCGTCGGCGCAGCTGGACGAGAAGTTCTACAGCCAGTCGTGCCCCAGCGTGGAGGCCGTCGTGCGGAAGGAGATGGTGCGCGCGCTCGCCGCCGCGCCCAGCCTCGCCGGCCCGCTCCTTCGGATGCACTTCCACGACTGCTTCGTGAGGGTAAGCCTGCATGCAGTGTCCATTGCGTCGCCGCGGCCTCGTACGTTGCCGTCGTCGGCGCAGCTGCTGGTGTAGTAGTGTTCGATCGATCAGGTTGCCTGACAACCTCGTCGCCGGCCGGCGTTTGTGCAGGGTTGCGACGGCTCAGTGCTGCTCGACTCGGCAGGGAACAGCACGGCGGAGAAGGACGCGACGCCGAACCAGACGCTGCGCGGGTTCGGCTTCGTCGAGAGGGTCAAGGCCGCCGTGGAGAAGGCCTGCCCGGACACCGTCTCCTGCGCCGACGTGCTCGCGCTCATGGCCAGGGACGCCGTGTGGCTGGTGAGTACAGTACAATGCAATGCATGACACACTGACAGTTGAAAAATTCTGACTTGGACACGTTGTTATTGTCTTCCAGAGCAAGGGCCCGTTCTGGGCGGTGCCTCTCGGCCGGCGCGACGGCAGGGTGTCCATCTCCAACGAGACGGACCAGCTGCCGCCTCCAACCGCCAACTTCACCGAGCTCACCCAGCTGTTCGCCGCCAAGAACCTCGACCTCAAGGACCTCGTCGTCCTCTCCGGTAACCATCACTATTGCCACACCACATCTTCACACACATCCACGCATGGTGTCTGACACGATCCATCGTCGATCATCAGCTGGGCACACGATCGGGACGTCGCACTGCTTCTCCTTTAGCGACCGGATGTACAACTTCACCGGCATGGACAACACCCACGACATCGACCCGACGCTGGAGCTGCAGTACATGGCGCGGCTGAGGAACAAGTGCACGAGCCTCGACGACAACACGACGCTGGTGGAGATGGACCCTGGGAGCTTCAAGACGTTCGACCTGGGCTACTACAAGAACGTGGCCAAGCGGCGGGGGCTCTTCCACTCCGACGGCGAGCTGCTTACCAACGGCTTCACCCGCGCATACGTGCTGCGCCACGCCGGCGGCGGCTTCAAGGACGAGTTCTTCGCCGACTTCGCCGCGTCCATGGTCAAGATGGGCAACGTCGACGTGCTCACCGGCTGCCAGGGAGAGATCAGGAAGAAGTGCAACGTGGTTAACTAATCTCTCTGATTATCCTGCAGCTACTCGCCGAGACCGTGTGATTATGGATTTCAGCTTTTGATTCCGTGACCATGTTAATTAATTTCCATGTAGATTATTATCGTAAGATTACTGTTCCTTTTTGTTTGATTTCAATCACTTCATTCATTAATTGTTTTGTTTATATAGCGAGCCATGTATGTAACAAAGTTTTCTCCAAGTACGTACTCATCATGATCATATAATAAACTTCATTTTTCCCCCTTGCATTACACAATCACTCACTGGTGCCTCTTCTCTCTGTCAGTCAGTTACTCAGTTGATGCCATTTTTAATTTTCCATGCACACTAATAAACCAAAATGACTCACTAATAAAGCTGTAACACACACAGCAACGCATCACATGGGTTGCACATCTGATCGTTCGCTACTGGGGACTATAATTGGAGGAACAATCTGGTCAAGAATGGACTCATCTATCATGGGTGCCATGACAAGTGTTCCAGGGCATTTTGATAATTGATATGCTCTTCAGTGTCAGCAGTCCCACAACCTCTCTGGCACCCTGCATTTTGTTAACCCCATTTTGCCTGTAGCTCTCATGAATGTCTGTCCAAAACTGAACGACAGAAATATTTCTCAAGTAGCTTGATCACATGGCATGCACATACCAAAATGCAATTGGTTATTGCTGATCGTGATGGCATCTCTTACCAAATCAAAGGCCGGTACGAGAACTGAAATTTATTATACGCGTAAGGCCTGTATGGTATGAAATGGGTATTGATCAGTCCTGACACCTGAGTGCAATGTGTGATCTACATTTCCGTATTGTAAATTCAGCTCGCAGTTGGTATTTTGGCAAAGTTAAGAATGGCTGTTTCAGTTTTCCGAGCACGCCCTTATCCACTACCTTCAACTCAAAACTATCCCCACTTACAGATGCAAGCGGATCGCCCAGTAGATCAACATATAGGCCATTTAGGGTGCCGGTGAGGTCTGTTTGGGGTAACTCAGAGATTCTAAGCTGTGAGAATCTAAAAAAAATCAGTATCCAGCTTTTAGTTTCTAATTTATTTTCTAGAATCTACAGCTATAGATTTTTAAAATATGAGTACAAATCTGAACTATTTTGAGGAGCTATATATATTTAGAAGAAATTGCAGTTACTAGTTTCAAACAGGTCTTAAATGACTTATATGCAGATTTGCGCGCTGACCCTTACATCCTTTTAGCTCGGGGACCCCTCAAAAGTTGGACTTTCAACCTAAAATCCCACATTTCAACTTTTCCCCTACCATTTTTCTCTTGACCTAGACTCGTTTCTTTCCTTCCCATTTCTTTTCAGGTCAGCCTAGCCACGTCCTCTCCCACTGTCGGCTATCACACCTTGCCCTATGCCACTACACCAATAGCATTGAGGGGATGTGCCGTAGAAAAATGGCAAGCCGTTCTCCTACGGAACCGCAAAATAGATACCAGTACTAAGATTACTATATTAGTAACAATAGTAATATGATGAATCAATACAAGATTTTTTATATTATAAATATAATATCTTTATGTTACAGTTTTGACTAATCTCTGAGTTATAACCTTTAATTAGAGACAGTAGCAGCGGAACTTAGTAAAGTTAGGACACCACTCAATAAGTAGTAGTTTGGATCTAAGGGCAAAATTCTAACCTTTATCTTATACTTGAATTTAAGCCAAGAGAAAAAAACAACAATAGAGGGGGTGCGTACTTTCATACTTAGCTCACCATAGGAAATATGTAAGTGCAAGCTATAAAGGAATGCTCGGATTTATTTGGTGAACCAACTATTTAAAACATTTACCATAACTCTAAATGTGGGTTTCAATAATTCCTTCGGAGAGAGGTAGCTCACTTCGATCTGTTTGCGAATAGTTTTACAACAACTCGAGTGGAAAAGCCAAACTTTAGTAATTAACAATATTTTTTCCTTCACTAATTTCTTTTCTCCTTCAAAAGCATAAATTAGTATTTTCTCAAAAACCAATCGTTAACCAAATCTAATGCTTAATCAATCTTCTTGGCTTAGGGTCAGGTTTTCTCGACTAGCCAGCCCAAACATGGCCTTCTTAGCCCTGTGGCGCCAACCGACACCCTAGGTCACATAGACCTATTTCCAACCACGAAGGCTAGCTGTACGCCACAAAGAAAGACTACTAATGACTCCCATTTAAGGAACCAATTTATCAAACATGTTTTTAAAACAAATTTACGTTATGAGAAATATCTCACATTCGTCTATGACCATTGGCATAACTATTTGAATAGTTTAACTAAACTTTTCAGAGGTTGCACATGACCATTCGCCTATGACCATTCACATATTGTGATCATCCTACTTTATTTAACATATGTGAGCCAATACATGGCCGACAAAGAAGAGTTCGCTACAAGATTTTTCCATAACCAACCCATAGACATCTCATGTTACATAGTTGAGCCACTCTCTGAAATCAAGTATCAAGCCAGTCTTAGGCTCTTATCTACTTAGAACACGTTGTATAGTACCAACTGTATTTTATAGTTAAGACAAATCTCCATCCCAAGAGAATACTTTTATCTCTCTATCTTGACATTTCTCAATTGTTAACATACAAGACATCTATATTTTAGTTAATTATTTTGCCAAGGGTATCTCATTGTTCTTGTATGGTCGTATGGTTTTATGCTTGGATGAATTCCTCAAAAGAAATTGGTCTTGTTCATGACTGCAAAACCAAACTACATAGGAGATGATTCACACTGCAAGTTTTCTCATAAAACCTTTTTGTTTTCCAAAACCGCTGGCTCCTAGAGTTAGGTTTCATAAACCTTACACAACCCATGTTTTCTATAATGACAATCCAGTATATATATTTATAATATAAAATAAGGTATAGTGCAGATGTACACCTGCGTTCGAAGGGCACAAGTATCATGGCACCACTATGGTTGAGAGACAAGGATTTGTTTTATTGAGGTCTTACCGAAAATGGTACAACTAGTAGATAGGTTTGTCGGTCATTTACTTATAGACCAATGGTTGTGTACGCTAAATATGCATGTTTACAATAAAAACATTTATAATATAAGAGCAATATGATCAAAAGGTGGCTTATCTAATCTTGGTTGATGAGAAATCTACTAGTGATCCACGTCTGAGTAACTTCCATCGTCGAACACTAATTGAAAAAGAGAGAAAACCATACCAAGACATAAAAAATAAAATAGTACTATTATTAACTAATTGTTCCATTAGATAGATATTATTTTTAGAAAGATTCTAAAAGTTAAACAGAGGGAATGAGACTTATGATTGAGAAGATATGAATTTCAAAGAATTAATTGATTTTCTAGAACAGGGTAAAAGGGTTATTATATTTTGGGAAAAGAATAATACTTCAAGGAGAGGTAAGATAGACTTTTGTGAATAGATATGGTTGGTCGGCCTGGCTTATGGACCTAGCTCGAGGAGGAATGGAGACTAAATAAGTGATGTAATTTGGACATGTAGATTGTGGGCTCAAATGGTGTAGAATGATGTGAACTGGACTTTTTGGTTGACCGGTGGTAGCTGGGCTTTGGCTCGAGGAATGGGGACGCGGTCTTGACTTGGGCTGGGTGGCTGAAAATAGGTGGGGTCCGCATGGGTCCTACTAGTAGGGCCCACTTTTTTCTTCTCCTTTTCTCCATCCCCTTTCTTTCTTCTCTTCCTTTCTTTCCTCTTTCTTTCCTTCTCTCCGCTCTCTTTCTTCCCATGCCTCTATCCCGTCCCTTCCTCATGTACGCGTAGTTGGCGCGAGCGATGGCATAGGAATGACATGGTTGACGGTTGGAGGGGAAAGTGGCGGCGTGACGGGAGGAGGCCGAGGGGATGACGTCGGTGGGAAGGGAGGCACGAAGTGAAGAGGGCAACGTCAGTGTGGCCGTAGGAAGTGGCACTGATGTGAAAGGAGACATGGCGCGCAAAGGCCATCATCGGCGTGAAAGGAGATGAGGAAGGTGTCGGGATAGAGAGAGAGAGGAGAGGGGTGTGTTATGGTGGTAACAGGAGGAGTAGGTAAGCTTCATTGGCTTTTATAAGCGGCGAAAGAGAGGATGTAGCGGCATCGCCAGATTTTTAGGGAGCCCGGCAAGGCTTGGGCGGTGGTGTGGAGTGACAGAGAGGTGGCGGTCTAGCCTTGCGTGCATCAGTGGCATTGGCGTGCGTGGATATCTATAGGGGATGCCATGACAGGAGCGATGTGGTGTGATAGGGCCTTGTCAGCGTAGGTGGTTCACCGGCTGTGGTAGGGCTTTTGGCGTGGAGCGGTAGTGGCAAGGCCTAGTCGACGTGGGCGATGCGCTAGTTGTGGTGGTATGGGAGTAGAGTGGTAGACTTGGGACAATGTGGATGTGTTAGCGGGATTTGCGAGCGGGGTGACGTGGGTGGTAGTATGGGCATAGGAGCGTGTGGTACGACATGGCTTGGGCGCACATATGACACAATGCATGGCAATGGCGGCCTTGGTGTGACGCGTGTGCGACACGGCATGACACGGCTGCGTGGGTGTGGTATATAGGCGCGGCATTGCTACAAACATCTGGCGCATGTGGTGCGAGTGGCTGGGTGGTGTGAGATGAAGCTGACACATGGGCCCTGTGTATCGGCGAGAGAACGAAGGCAGCGTGGGCTGGCAAGCAGGCTCGTGTGCATGTTTGCGTCTACCGAGTGGGCCCAGGGGGATAGAGGCTTAGCACGGTGCATGCAAGCATCCATGGGCCAGCAGTGCTGGGTCGCACACTGTGGGGAGGGGATTGGAGAGCTGGCCGGGGAAATCTTGTGCTAGAGTAGGAAAAGAAAAGGGGTGGCCCAGGGAATAACGGACCTTTAGAATTTTTCATGGATTCTAGGAAGGAATTTGGAATTGGGATTTGAATTCAAACTTAAAGTTTGAATTTAGAGATTTTAGAAAATTTTGGGAAATATATTTTGAGGAGTTTTCTAGATAAATCTTTAGAAAGAATTTTGAAGAAATTTTGAATTTTTACAAAATTTGAATTATGAAATTTTGAATTTTTGGGAGACTTTTGGTTGATGGTTTAAGGAGGGAGTTAGTACTTTTAGTTCAAAATGCACATCAGGAACCTTTTTTTTTTTGAAAATAAGTTTTTTAAATAGATTTTAACGGTAGACGAAAACTAGGGCATTACATTGGCCCACGCGACCACTCCCTCACTCTTTTCTACCCTTTCCCCTCCTTCATGAAGCAGGCCGCTAGCCCGAGCTTCCCTAGCGTGCGGCTCATTCCCTAGTCACTCCACTATGCTATGCGCGCTCGCTCTACATGCAACCACGTGCTTGTCCTCTTGCCCACACCATGGTAACGTGAGCGCAAACTATTCGGCAAAGTGCCAAACCACTAGAATTTCGTAGAGGAAAGCCTCGCTCCAATGCACCACACCACCACCATGAATCTTGCCAACTACCCCTCGCCATGTGTGGTCACCTTACCGCGTCATGGCACACTACACCGCTCCACATTTGGCCCCACGTTGTGAATCCCATTGTCGACCACCCAAATTCACGCCACGTTGCACCTCTACTGTCGCCTAGCCTTCCGCAATGTCTATAAATACCCTATCCTCCCCATTTCTAGAATCTCACCATGCTGCGCTCCCTTGCTCCTCCTTCCATTGCTTTTCCTCTTTCCTTCCTTGTGATCTCCCATCAGAAATCTCATCGCAACATGTGACGCATCAAGTCACGATCGTCTTGTCACATCATCGCCCTAGGCGCTGCATTCGTGTTGTCATTGTTGCCGTCATCGCGTCACATCTGCTCTGGACTCTATCGCCACAACCCATCACATTCATCGAATCTATGCCACGACCTCAGAGTGCCATCCCCTCACCGTGACCCATCACCATGCTGAACCTGCCTTTCTTCTTTCTTGCTACACCAGCTACCTATCCTCTCTCCCTTTCCCCCATGGTGCTCCATCACCCTCGCCCCCGCCCACAAGCCGTACCAGCTTATCCCCTCCACCGCCAACTAGCCTGGATATAGCCCACTCCCACTTGTCGCTAGCTCATCACCTCCTCACACCGTTATAAAAGCCAATGAACTTTCCTTCCTCTCTCGACCATGTCTCTGTGTTGATTCTCACTTTCCTCCCCATCCTTCAAGCCAAGCCACTGCCTTGGTCCCTCCTGGCAACACCGCTCCTCCCTAGCACTGGTAGGACGGTTGCTAGCTTTCGCCACCCCTTGCCCTGCCATTCTCAAGGCATCCTTCCCTTTTGGCTGCTGCGCCTAGGCACACTTGAGGCAAGGAATAAAGGATGAAGAAGACACATCTTTCCCCAATCAGACATTGATAGGTGAGACCCATCTTGCCCAACAATAACTCTTTTTCCTTTCTCTAAATTCCCAAAAAAATCCATAATCTTTGAAAATTCGTAGAATTTTAACCGCAACTCCATTTCACTCAATTCAAATATCAAAATCTTTTTAAAACAAAGATCTATCTAAGGGAAATATTAGTGATAATAGTTATTATACTCTTTCTAGGATTTTTGTGAGCTTTTATTTCATGTGCGCATAGAAGTGTTCTGGATATTTGTTGGGCATGAAGATTCTCGATGATTTGAAGACTGCAGGTTTGCCTTGATCATATTACTCCTAAATTATAAAATGTGATTGTTTGCAAAGTTGTATACTTGATGTACACAATTAAATTGATTGACCTCGGTTTGGGCGCAATCGATGGATCAACCTAATAATTACATTACTTTCTGTAGTTTGGAAATTCACCTTACTAAGCGGGAAATCCTTGTAACTCTACCATAGTGGTGGTTGGAAATTCTCACTCCTTGAGTGGGGATACCACTATCCATATTACATTATTGTTTGTTGTTATGAAAAAAAATTGGGTTATAAAATATTGTGCAAAAATGTGACATGGAGTCGGTGGGTTAGAAAAGTGAAAATATTTGCAAAAACCCGTGATGTTAAACCTTGCCAATGTGGTTTGTGGTTTGGTTTTGTAATTGCATGTAAGGATAGATTCTTTGGAAAATTACATTTGAGTATCTTATAGTATAACCACATGAGCATTTATGGATGCTCATAGCTAAGTAATTAGCTAGCACATAAAAATATTGTATGTCAATTGTTGTGGAACGTTGAGATAAGAAGATAGATCGTGAATCTATACTGCCAAGATAGGTGTTATTCTAACCTCTCATAAGGTGATTTGTGTTAACGCCAAAATTTGGAAATCCCAACGATAGATTAGAAAGACGATCGGCTGAAGCGCAGAAGTGTTCGATTGCTATAGGGAAGAAGTCAATCGGATTGAAGCAAAAAAAAGACTCGGTCCCAGAATAGAAGATTATCTAGATAAGACCAAGTTTGAGAAGGAGCCGTGGTTCACAGCAGGGTAGTCTATCCTATCTTATATGGATAGGAGGATTTAGTTAGTTAACTTCCTTAGAGATATTTTTCTTTATTTTTGTTAGGAAATAACGTCCGATGGTTGTTGTAAATGCGTCGGACTCTGTAATCCTAGGGTATAAATATAGACCCCCTAGAAATACGTAAGGATGAATCCTTCGATCAATACAATCTCGGCGCATTGCCACCCTAGTTTATCTAGGTTTTTACCGGCGGGGTCTGGCTTTTGACGCGGGGCTGTATCGGTTAGGTTTGATCTCCGGCGAAGGGGTAAGTCCCGCCACTATCTCGATATATCTCATTTTATCTAAGACTGCATCGGTTAGGTTCGACCTCTTAAGCCGATAGGACGTATTGCATCATGTCCGTGAAGGATCTATCGGTCTATCAAGCTTTCTCCGCCGTCCTCGGTCTCGTGCTGCATTGGTTAGGTTCGACCTACGAGTCTATCGATGGTAGAATGAGCTTTAGGCCTATAGGTCTCTGTACAGCGTTTCATCGGAGTGTTAGCCGATGAGTCATCTATACGTTGAGCGTCACGCCCAGCATATCGGCTCCTCGGCCGATACGCACCAGGTCTTTAGAAACTTTCCTTTGAGTGTCACGCTAAGCGCGTCGGCCTTCAAGCTGATGCACGCTTGTCTCCAGAGAGATGTCCTCTCATCGGCTCAGCTAGCCGATAAATTTGCTTCACCCTTGCTCCAGCACATTCAATTTGGTGTCTACTGTCCCATTGTCGTTAGGCTCATTCTCGTACTGTCTCGGTTAGGTCCAATCTTCGAGATTCGGTGCCAGCGGCGTCGTCACGGCGAGCGACGGGTCTCGTGCTGCCATCTTCATCCTGTGCCTCCATCGGCTCTACGGCCAATGGATCAGGGCCTCGCGTCCGCTACACCCAGAGACGTCGTATCCTTCGTCGACTTCCGCCTACGCCCTCATCGGCTCTCTAGCCGATGGAAGCGCGCCCTGATTCCTATCAACGATCAGCTGATAGCAGGAACCATCCTGGATGCGGCCGATTACTAACTTGATCATATCGGCAGCCAGCTGATAGCAAGGGCTCGTATCGGCCCGTCGTCTGACTAACCCGTTCGCCTCACCTCCTTGTCAATTACAGGGTCAAATTGACTGGCACACCTGCATCCGCATCGTCGCGCCAGAGCCGACTGAAACCCACGGCCCCCGGCACGCATACCTCAAGCCACGGAGAGAAGCCGACTGGCCTGCACTAGAGCTAAGCAGACCTCCCAGGCGTCGGCGTGCTCGTGCCGGGATCCAGCGCGAACAATTGGTTAGGAGTTGGAGATATCTCCGGTATGTCTTAAGTAGATGAAGACACGAGACTTGTCTAATACCTGGTTTTGAGATACTCGACCCAACTATGTGACATGAGATATTCATGAGTTAGCTCTGAAAATATTTTTTCACGAACTTCTGGTACCAATGGGTATCTGATGTCAATTTCATATCGTATGGGTAAAGTGTATAAACTCTGGAGAGTTTAAACTATTCGAATAGTTGTGTCCACGGTTAAGAGCGAATGAAAGGTAATTCTCAAGTGTAGATTTGTTTGCTAGTGTTTTATAAAAAATATTTCATAGGATGGGAACAATTATGAGAGTCAGTCTTGGTGACTGATGGATGACTTAGTGGCCGGGAACGAGTCTATGTAACCTAGAATATCGCAATTGTATCATAGAGTAATATTTTCGAAAGAAAGCAGAACTAAGCTCAGGTGGTTTCGAGAAGGAGTTAATGAAAAGAAATATGTTAGTTTAGCTTTGTATGGAGCAAGATAAATGTTATATGTATGATTTAAGGAAAGATGTTTGTTAAAGAGATGGAAAATAAAAAGAACTAAAACTTTGTTATCATGTTTGGTTGTTGCAAAGCAACTCACATAGGATCGAGACGATAAGTATTTTGGTAAAACTCGCACTTAGAGGTTGTGAAAAAATTTTAAACAAAAGATTTGCTAAATAAACTTAGCCTTCCTTTGTAGCTTGCATGCTCACATTTTCTCTGATTTGTAAGTACCAAAGTACTCACTCCCTTTATTTTGTTGATTTTGTTTCTGCTTGCTTAAGTTCAGATGAAAGATGCCAAAGAATTTGGTTTTACCCTATACCCAAATCACTGCTTATGGATTGGTGTGCTAGCCTTACTAAGTTCTGTTATCGCAAATTTTTTTGATAGTTATTGCTAAGGCTCTACCCGACATGGTAACAAATGCATTTGTTTAGTTTTTCAATGATTACTGTTTTATTATCATGTGTGCTAGCTTACAGTTCTGGCACCAACATTGCGCAGTTCCGCTATGGATGGTTTGTCGGCCTCGGCAGCATGCCCTATTTGACGCTAGCTTTATGGTAGTGTTAGATCGGGGTGTAACACAATCCCACTTGAGCAGTTGAGAGCTGTATCGACGGTGAGCTTGTCTATGTAGGCTCAATATGGTTGGGCTTGGAGATCAATCTTGGCCAGAAAAATTATACTTTGACTCTTTACTTATAGCCTGCATCTATTCTGAAATCAAAATGATAAAAAATTGGTTTGTATTAAAATTGATAAAATTAATCTATATTAAAATTTGTATTGTATAATTAATTTATACTAAAATTATGCTAAAAAAATATGACGAGTATTGTGTATACTGACTTGGGTTAAGTTGTGAGAATCTATGCTCGAAAATATTTTTTATTACAGTTTACTATTAAAATGATAGAGCGAATAGGCCGACGACGTTGGCTGGCGACGACTCGACGAGTAGGCCAACAAAACGGGCCAATAGCGGATTGGGCTAGCGACACAGGTAGGTTGACGATGCAGAGTCAAGCATGAGCACGCGAGAGAGCATGGGGACACTGTGACTGACAAGCAGGGCTGGCGTGGCAGTGGCCGGTGAGAGCATGCGCGCAGGAGATCCGGCAAGACGCATGTCACTGTGATTGGTGCAAAACGGCGTGACCAATGGTATGAGTGGATTCTACGTGGAAACACGTCGGTGTTTAAATGAGCTTCCCTGTGACTAGTGATGTAGCTCAATCTATTGAATCTAGCAGTTGAGAATAAACTAAGTAGCAGCTACAAAATCTTAAGGGTTTTATGGTTTTTTCTATGGAATTTTCCAATTATTTTGGCTATAAAAGGGGTAAAGTGTTAGAATTATAAAGGCATATTGGTAGAATTTTTTAAGCATAATTTTGTTAATGAAAGTAAATTTTATGAAAGATTAGTATGGTGATTAATCTCTCTTTTTCTTGTTTACTGCTTAGTGTTCGAGTTTAGTTGGTTAATTATTTTCGATTCTTGCGTTATTAATTAATTAGAGTTTAAATAATTTTTGTCAAACTTATGTTAATTAAATTTATTTCGTTAATATCTCAATATATACGTTATATAAATTTTGTCTAGTATATTTTAAAAAAATTCTAAGTCAATGAATCTACTGTTATAATCTGAATCTGTTTAGTAATAAACATTTAGATTCTGAAAACTTAATTTTTTTTAGGTTTTATCATTATGGAGATTTGTTAAATTTTAATATTGACTTTTGCAAACATTCACTTCTTTTGACTACCTATCATATTGTGAGTCAATCATATACCATTAAACCGTAAAATTAATTGTATCGACTTCTCTCACTATTAAAAATGATACAAAATTACTCTTCCAGTTTTGGCATCTATGTGATAGTGTTAACTTTGTATTTGTTTCATGTGGCTACATGTTCTTATGACATTAAAATAAAAATAAAATATTGTGGGTTCCATGTATCATTAAAAAAATTAAAATATTGTGGGACTCATCCTACTCGCCGTCCCCTCCTCCTTCCTCTCTCTTTCCTTCACTCTCTCTCATTCCGGTAATGAGCCAAGCTCAAGCTCGATAAGGCGGCGGGTGGTGGATAAAACAGATGGGCGGCGGTATGGTGGCCGGAGCATGCGACACTAGCGGCAGCCTAGGCTTGAGCTTGTCTCCAACAACACCAGGTGAAGCCGATCAAGGGCCTGCGACGCTGGCGATCTCCCACTGCCTTCCATCGCCGCTGACCAGCACAGTGTAAGAGACGTTTCTTGTCTGTAAGCATCTTGCAACACCGCCTCTACCTCCATGCTCCATCGTTGACCTTGCCTATGCTCCTCCTTTGGCCGTCGGTCTCCAGCCTAGCCGCCTAGGCCACTCAACGGTGTAGACTTGCCGACATCGAAAGAGAGAGGTGTGTGGGGAGGGGCAAACCAGGCTACAAAGGTAAGTGTGTGGAGTGCGCCGTAATTTTTTATTTTTTATTGACTAATATGTTGGGTCATATTGATTTTTTTATTTTTTATAAATTTTTCATTGTTAAGCACTATGTAAAAATCAAATCAAACTACTATACAGATGTTATATGAATTAAAACCACTCGTAAATCAGATTTTTTTTATTGGTTTTAATAGTTAAAAAGTCAATATAGTTTTATAGCTAAAGAATATGAATTAGAGTAGAAGTTTTTTCCATCTGGGCCTGTCTCCCCAACTAAAATAACGTACTTTCGCCTCATCTGATCCAACTCCTCAACGCTTTCCCTCGCGAAGTGACACATCCAAAAGGGCGAAAACGCGGTGCCACCCAACACAGCAGCGACACGCGCCCGCAACGCCCGAACCGTGCGCTGCGCTCGAAGCCTGGAACGGATCGTCCTCCTTGCCTTCACTGCACGCCCCGGAGCGCGCACCAACCAACCAACCGAACCTCAAATTCCAAGAGCAAGTTGCAGCAGCCACAGCCTGCCTCGAGCTAGCTAGGCGGGGTAGAGTCCGCCACACTCAACGCCTCGTCTCGCCACACACCCATCCGAAAGCACGGCGCGACCAAACGCTTTGGCCTCTCGCCACATCTCGTCGCCATCTTGAGCTGTACTGCCTACCTAGCCGCAGTACAGTTTACTTGATCGTTGCCCGTAACCTCCTGTAGCTCCCGTCTCCGGCGCGCCGCGCGTGCGGCTCCGTTGAGTTGCGTCATGTCCGGGGAGCTGCGGTTGCTTCTGCTGCTTTTGCTGGTCCTGTGGGCGAGCGGCGGGGTTGCGGATTCGGCGCCGGAGGCGGCGCCCTGGCCTGGGCTGCAGGTGGGGTTCTATCATGCGACGTGCCCGATCGCGGACGACGTCGTGCTGGCTGAGATGAGGATGATCCTCGAGGAGGATCCCACGCTCGCGCCGTCGCTGCTCCGGATGCACTACCACGACTGCTTCGTCCAGGTAATTAATTGCCCAAGGTCTTCCTGCTCGTCCATGGCGATCATCTGATTACGGCTGCTCGTCTTGGTTGGTTGCAGGGCTGTGACGGATCGATCATGCTGAGGTCGAGGAGAGGGAAGGGGGAGAGGGACGCGACGCCCAACCGGAGCATGCGAGGCTACGACGCCATCGACCGGATCAAGGCCAGGCTGGAGACCGTCTGCCCGCTCACCGTCTCCTGCGCCGACATCATCGCGATGGCGGCGAGAGATGCCGTCTATCTGGTACATAAATTACACTAAACGCCACACGGAACAATCCATGGCTTCTTCAAATCGCGCTCTGCTTCTGAATGCTTACTCTGCCGCCAATTGTGCTCTTGATCGCAGAGCAAGGGCCCGTGGTACGACGTGGAGACGGGGAGGAGGGACGGCGACGTGAGCGTGGCCGAGTACGCCGAGAACGACCTGGCGCCGCCGGACTCCAACATCGTCGACGTTAAGACCTTCTTCAGCGTCAAGTCGCTCAACGCCAAGGACATCGCCGTGCTCTTCGGTACGTACCACGTCGTCGTCTTTCCTTCTGCATCTCGCGTGGACGACGGCGACAGCTTAACAGAGCGGCGGTAATGGCCGCCGCCGCCGTGGCGACGTCGTGCAGGGTGCCACAGCATCGGGACGTCGCACTGCGGAGCGTTCCAGAAGAGGCTGTACAACTTCACCGGCAGGATGGACCAGGACCCATCGCTGGACGCCGGCTACGCGGCGAAGCTCAAGAAGTTCTGCCCGCCGGGGCACAGCCACGGCCATGGCGGCACCAGCGGCGCCGGTGCGGCCAAGGTGCCCATGGACCCCGGCAGCGGCTTTACGTTCGACCTGAGCTACTACCGGCACGTGCTCGCCACGGGCGGCCTGTTCCAGTCGGACGGCAGCCTCCGCGACGACCCTGTCACGAGGGGCTACGTCGAGAAGCTGGCCAACGCGTCGTCGCCGGACGAGTACTTCGCCGACTTCGCGGCGGCGATGGTCAAGATGGGCCGCACCGACGTGCTCACCGGCAATCTCGGGGCGGTCAGGCCGACGTGTGACAGCCTTGTGGACTAGGCTGATTCAGGGTTGCACCACATTTGATCTTTAGAATTATATGCTTTTCTGTAACATATGTACTTTGATTCTCGATCTTTTCGTTCAGACTAGGGAAAGGTTGAGACTTGAGAGCAACTTGTAAGCAGTTTCTACGCTTTTGATCTGAGGAGACTGATTGCAACAATGTATGAATCTAGAGTTATACACTTGTCAAACAAGAGAACGAACTAATGAATTTGTATATGGCCTTGATGACGAGCCTTGCAGGGTGTTATTTGTTTATTCAGCTGTTCTTCGTAGCATTGTTAGTTTGGTGAATCAGCCGTTTGGTCAACCATAAGTTGATCACCAGAGCTGACCAGATTGCATAGATTACTTAGGAATAAAGACTGCATCAACCTTATGCAAGCTAACCTATGCGCATAAATAAGAACGGAATGCTAGTTAAAAGTCTCTTTCATGAGAAGCTCTGTTGCCCATCGCTCCGAGCTCAAGTACAATGCCAGAATGCAGAATACAGAAGTAGCGCCTTCTGTAAGGGAAGGGGACATAAACGATAGCATTGGATACAGATACATTTCAGAATTCAGTGAATTTGTCCTTTCATTTGTTTTGACTTCAGTATCAGAAAATTGCATCTATTCGTGAATTTGAAAATTATTTGTAAAAGGTAAATACAATGTTAGGCATTATGACACGGTCAACAGAAAAATTAATGGATTGACACTGTTATTTTCTACCCCATATGTAGATTCCGGTTGCTATTGCTACACCACCTAATGCTCCAATGGATGCCAAAATTTTCATCTTTGAAGCACCTTGCTTAGTCACTGGTAATTCCAGTAAACTTTCTATCTGCAGGAAAAGTTGAAAAAAATGGTGCATATAAAATTAAAATCTGCAGAACTTTTCTGTTGAATAACTACCTAGATGTATGATGGATTTCCTATTGGTATGAAACATATCACTGTTTAAAAATAATATAACCTCGATTGGCAGTTCCCAATTTTTCTTTATTCCAGAAACATGCCCTTTTCCTACAACCGCCACCACTGAGGAATGTTCCTTCGCTACCTTCAATAATTTGGAGGACATATACCTGCAAACCCGATTTCAATTATTCAAGCACAAAAGATAGTTGTGGCAATTGAGAATATTAACACAAACTTTTTAATGAACTCACATATCACGTTCATGAAGGAGTGTCTCCATCAAGGTAGGAAATGCCTTACTCATCTCTTGAATGACAAGTGTTAGCATGTCAACATCCTCCATGTCCTTCAGCTGCATAGACAAGCATTGTCATTGCTATGCAAATGGTGTAAAGTCTGGTTAATTGTATATCTATACTAAAGTCAAATATTGAGTTATATGACCCTCTCAGAATATTTAAAGCACCTGAACAATAGAACTGAACATTTCAAGTCATCTAAGAAGGCATCATACCATTTTATTAAGTTCCTCTGGGCTTGGTAAAAATATGGACTGGAAAACAATGTAGTACAAAAACTTCGCCCTGTGCCATAATGACATTCTCCCCCAAGTCCTTCTCAAAGTGATCTTCAAAACAGATAAAGACGATGATAAGATGGCACCACTGCTAATGAAATATAAATATTGACCAAACTATTGTTTATTCTGCAGAAAGTTCTAATGATACCAAGATTTCAAAAGAATAAAGACCAACATAATATGCTGAAAGAAAACAATCTGATGCCAAAACTAGCAACCAGCAAACAACAGAAAGACAATTAACATAACATGAACAATCAAAACGTTTATATTTTATGAATCAAATCTTCTATATGATAGAGATCATTGTAACAAGATACATCTCTAACTTTTGAGTCAAATAACAAAATAACTAACCTCATTAGTCCATATCATATAGCAAAAGATCAAGATGCAAGCAAGCAGTGGCAACTATCTTTTATTCCATCCAATCAGTTGGATGTCATCACCATTTGAAAAAATATGTAGTTTTTTCCAGATGTCTTGTCAAAAGATGCACCATTATGATAAAATTATCTCATCACAATCAAAATAATGACATATTGACAAGTGAAAAATTCAACAGCATGAATATTTGGTTGCTTAATTTGAGGACTGCTATCATTTGTTTGTACTAGGTTCACAAAAAAAACATCCACGCTAAAAGTTTATCATACTTATTCAACGTATGAACCTTAAATTGGCACAGCCAGTCAGCTATTGTGAGTATCCTTTCACCTTTTGTTCTTGCATCTATCTGTAACCTATATAGAGGTTAGAGACAACCAAATTCCCACTAGGTAGGTAGGTTGCATACCTGGACAGGGCGATCTCCAAGGATGACTTTGCCGCCATAACTCATTGCTTCCTCAAATGCCACCTGGAATTCGGCCCCAGGTAACACATCGAGCTGGCTAGCAACCTTGGATACCAAAAACATAGCACCCCAAATAATATTAAAAGAACTTATCTAACAATAAGTACTAACTGCAAAACAAGCATCAAGGCATACCTTTGCAAGAAACCAGCTATAGAGTATTCCAAAGGTATTCATCTTCTTTTTCTTCCACATGTCAATCATCTCGTTCATGGTAGGAACCTATGATGATAACACAATGGTAAAACATGTTAACTAGATATAACATCTCGAACACTCATGCCAATAATTGACTGGAACCATTAATAAGGCAAAAGTCTGTTGCTACACAGTAGCATAGTACTATAAATTATATGCACTTAATCAAATAAGGATTCACCCAAAAAAAAGTATACCAAGAAAAGCATCATTCACACATAAAGCCATAAAATACTGATAGAAGGCATGTCAGCACTGGCCTCTGCTGCACATATTTATGATTTATGATAGTCTTTGGCACGACCATCCATGCCAATTGCCAATACGGAAATACAATATAATGCCATGACCATAATTTCAACGGAAGTTAATTTTCAATTATCTTTGTGTAGGTCAACTTATACTTCTCTTGGGTAAATAAACCTTTACTAGTGTTGTAAGAGAGATATCCACAAGAGATAGTTTTCCAGTTGGGTTTAATTCCATGAAGTATAGGACCACATTATCACTCTAAATAGTTTGTCTTCACTATTTGAGGGAATATAACAAACAAAAATCAGAGGATAATACACTTCAGCACTCTCATAGTGTACTCTTGTGACTCACAATTCAATTTCAGTTTTTACATGTACAATAACCTCAAACAAAAAAATCATAGGAAATCGTCTCCTTCCTCGTGTAATGTATAACATAGGTAACAACCATCAGAACCCAAAATGAAGTACATCTTGAATGATCATACCTGAAGATTTTGTGGTGTCAGAATGGCAACTCTGCTGGCACAGAGCTCCAAGAAAACAGCCTACATTTGTTAAAGAGATGTTAAAATAAATAGTGTAAGATCTTCAAGACCAATTATCAATAAGCACTCCACAAGAAGGCAGCCAACCTGCCAAATGATTCACCAACTGGTGAAATTATAGATGATAAGTAAAGAGGAGAAGAACCTGAGGTTTCAGGTAGTTGATGATGGCTTTTACTTGGTCACATGATTCCTAAAAAGTGAATCAACATTCAAATATTCAATCCACAGTACAGTCATAGTAAGCGTGACTTTGATGCATATAAGTTGAAACTACAGAATACGACAAAAGTTAATTTAATTTTCACCGGACGTAACACTAGCACTACCACTACAAATACATGCCTATGTAAATTACAAAGGAAAAAAGGCAGTCTTTTGCTGGTACAGTTCGTGCTCATGAGGATTTTGCATGTTTCCTGTGTTTCGCTCTCATGGTTTTTTCACCAGCAATCTCAACCCTGCAAAGACTGAAGTTCTTCACTTCCTAAATAAGTTACTAACAAAATTTAAACTATTATTACTAGTGAAAATTTGGACTAATGCGAACACACAATCCAAAAAAAAATCGAGGCCAGATCGTCCCCTAGGTGTTCTCCAAAAAGTTCGAGGCTACATCATATACCGGGGCAGACGAGGCCAATTCACCTGTGACACATGGGCGGTGCCGACGACATAGACACGGCAGGTCCCGCCCGCCCCCGCCGCCTCCGCCTCGGGCGACGTCTCGCACTCGAGACACACCACCCCCCTGGCGAGCTCCTCGGGCAGCTCCTTCCTCTCCCCCTCGCCCCCCGCCGCCATCCCGGCAGCCGCGCCCTCTCCGCTGCCCGTCTCCGCTTCGGCGAACTCCGAGGCGTCCTCGTAGCCCCCGCCCTCGCCGTCGGTGACCGGATCCATGAGCAGACCGAGAGGGGTGAGGCCGCGAGAGCACGCGAAGCCTCGGATCGGGCCCGGGCACAGCAGGGTCTGGGCCAGTGAGGCGGGAAGCGGCGGGCGGCGGCGGCGGAAGCGAGGCGGGCTCGGGAGGAGGCGGCGGTGGATCGATGGCGACGACGAGTCGGGGAGGACGCGACGAGGAGCGCGAATCATACGGCGGTGGGCGTCGATTTGGGGAGGACGAGTTCGTCGCGCGTGCGGACCGGCGGTGGAGTGGACTTCTGGAACGTGGAGACCCGCTAGTGTAAGGCCTGGATTTGTTTCGTCGTATCGTAGGCAGGATCACCGTTCGGTACACTGATCAGTG
Source organism: Oryza coarctata (assembly GCA_030770085.1). Classification (NCBI taxonomy): domain Eukaryota; kingdom Viridiplantae; phylum Streptophyta; class Magnoliopsida; order Poales; family Poaceae; genus Oryza; species Oryza coarctata. The sequence goes on from CM061471.1 coordinate 18,754,867, forward strand.
GCCTCCGAGCCAGTGATAACTACGGCGCAGCCAGTTTTGGTTTTTATTTCTTCATCGAGCAGGAACTGGATGACCGGGCTATGGAGATATGGAATTTCATGGTCGGGTTGTTAGCGAGACAAAGCATGGAAGGAGGAGCTGACTACGGCCTGGACGATGAAGAAATGTTTTAGGTATTTCATCGTTAACAAAAAAATGTTTTAATAAAAATAATTAAGGTGATTTATCACTTGATAAAAATATTTTTCCTTATGATAAAAAATGTTTTAATTAAATATAGCATTGAAAAGAATTGACTACAAACCATACTATATATTACATATATTTTTATTGGAATATAATTATGTGAGATTTTATTATAAAGATTTAATTAGAAAAATGTAATGGTGCATCGGATAAATAATTTAGAAGAAAAAATTATTTGAAGGCGTTCAAAATTTAAAAGTGCACTCTTGCACATGCATCGCAAAGCTGCGGCTGCTAGCTGGTGCTCTCGTCGGGCCCTCGGTGCATGTACTGTACTGCCGCTTGTTTTGGTTTTGCTTCAGAGTTCCTAGTGTCGGATTATTTGCCTTGGCTTGGACGCGTGAATTGAAGCGTTTTCGATGGAACGAACTTATTTTCGACGTTCTCTCAGGTCTTCACCATAACGTATATTGAGCTAAATTCGATTTGTGCATTTTTTTTAATGTTTGCCAATACGTATGCGTGTTGCTCCACTGAATTACAACGTTAACATCGATCACTTGTACAAGCAATAACCATAGCCGGAGCTAGCTAGATGGTGCTGTGGCTATAGACCACCTTAGGATTTGGTTTTAGAACTATAACTAAATGTACTGCCTAACATTGCCTAACATTATAAAAGTTGCACAATGAACCACCTTTTGATTTTACCTATTATATCTAGATTAGTAATCATGTACGTGCAATGCACTTATTAGCAAATATGAATTAAACCATTCTTAAAAAGAGAATTAAACCGCGCATGTTGATTATACATGATAGTCAAATTTTTTAAGGTCGCTATACAAGTTTCGACCATTGGTTTTATCAAATGGTCACAGCTACCAAAAAAAGTATTACAACATTAATAAACAAAATACTTTGAGATTTACTTGAGAGACATGCAAAGTAGGAGAAGAAGCAAAGTTACCAAGGAATTTGGTTAAACATATAGTTTGTGTGCCATCCACAGTGGGGCCCATGTCATCCTAGAAGGGTGACACAAGCGGTGACACCACCCCACCACCCTACCGACAGCCTTCCACACCATTGCCGCCGTCAAAGAAAATCAATAGGAATCTGTCCAAATACAAGGACGATGATGAGAAGGCATTCTTCCTCTTCTTCCAGCTCTAGGGAGGTTGACGATGATATGATCAGTGACGACCAAATCCCATGTGTCCTCAACTGAATCAACACCTCGGGACTAGATTTGTGTGGGGTGGAAGATGGCGATGTGTGGCACGAGGTGATAGCCTACGTGTTAACATTAAAATTTTAAAGAGTCATTAATAGATTTAATCAAAAGAGGAAAGAAAATAAAACTGATGGGGATTGCCCAATGAAGACCAGATTTAAAAAAGTTTATATAAATATAGAGAAATGAATATATCCCTAAATCTATTATGAATTAGTTCCTTATTTATAAATATCTCTTATAAATAGGCAAGAGCAGTTTTCATTTTTTTCTTTCTTTAGAAAATATTATCCCGTATTCTGTCTTGAACTTGTATAAACTTAAAAGTATAAATATATACACTCAAGGTCCTATAAGGTAGAAAAATTAGATCAATACAATCAAATTCATAGCATCGTCACCTCTAGGAGTAGAAGTAATATAGTTTTCGATGAGATCTTGTTCTGAGTTAAGCTGCATTGGTTAAGTTCAATCTCTAATAAGAGTTAAGTCATGTCATATAGCAAACGTATCGGCTTGCTTAAAACTTCCTAGGTTTGGTCCAATATCTTAACTAAATTTATACATTTACTGGTTATCTTAATATATTCGATTCTTTCTAAGGCTATATTGATTTAATCTCTTAGTCCAATCTAATATATCTATCACGCTAGTATAGAATTTATCGGCTTATTAGGTTTATCTTGTTATTCTCAATCTTATAATATTTCGGTTAGATCTGATCTATTAGATTACGTTTGATAAGATAAATCTTGATAAGTTGATAGGTTTTATTTAACGTTACATTAGAGTTCTAGCTAATAAATTAACTTTATACTGTGCTTTTACTTTCTAACTAATGTCTATCGCTTAGATAACCGAGAGCTTAAGTCTATATCGACCTTTTGATCGATCTTATTGGTCTAATTTTTTCTATCTCTCTTATCAATTATAAGTATGTCTGTAGGATCAAGATGTTAATTAGGGAGGTTAAATAGGCAATATTAAATTTTTTCTAATAAGCAAGGCTAATATCGATTGTTATGGCTTGGTGAAAGAGAGTCTATCTAAGCAACTATATTAAGTTTTGCAAGTTTAAGGTGATAAGGGCTCAAAAGTCTCTATTTATGTAAACTACATAAAAATAAAAGCACTATATAAATGAGACAAAGAGACAATGATTTTAACCCGAGATTCGTAAACTTATCAGTTTCCTACTCTCTGTTGTCAAACTATCATGGCTTCAAACTTTTTCGTCAAAGGATGAGCAAGATACAAGTCGGCCTTGAAGAGGTGTACCCAAGCATAAATCACTAGGGTAGTTCTTCCTTCACTTCGAAGATGGTAAACTCCAAAGCACTCACAAATACGTTGGGTCTTCTCCACAACCTTCTTGGAGAAATTCTCAGGAATCACCTCCTCCAAGCCATCTAGGATGCAGCAACCTCCAAGAGTAACAAGTAATAACCAATGCTTAGAGATTATCAAGTGCCACACTAGCTAAATAATGACACAATGCACTTAACTTGGCTAAAAACAACCCTCAACCAATCTTACAATTTGAGAGTAAACTCAATTGGTGTAAGATGAAAAGCAAGGGTTCATATGAAATGAATACAAGGCCAAGAGAGGACCCTTGCTGTTGGTGGATGAGTATTTATACCCCCCCACCAATAAAAACTAGCTATTAGGGGTGAAATCTCTAATTGTGCACATGTCCGGTCCGACCACTGTTTGAGGGCCGATCCGATCAGACTCCTTCCCAATGGTCAAAAAAGAGCCATTGGTGTGTATTAAATGCGCCTATCATGGTCTAATTGAGGGCAAACCTCTAGTCCAACCACTCCTACACCTAGACTAACTAACCTTAGCCTTGGACTAACTAACCTTAGCCCCAGACTGACCGACCCTCCAAAACATTTCTGTAAACTCCCGTTCCGAACGAAATTTAGTCTCGTTCCGACCGGCTAACAAAGCAGTACTCAGAATGCTTTCTAGAAGACCGTGATCTAACCGGATCCAAGGTCCCAGTCCGACTGCCTAATAGAGCATCGCTCAGAAAGCTTTCTGGAAGATTGTGGTCTGACTAGATCCATGGGCCCGGTCGGACTAGCTGATAGAGCAGCACTCAGAATGCTTTTTGAAAACTTCAGTCAAACCGGCCCTAAAGCTCGGTTCGACCGACTATACCTAGAGCATATTACTAACTTAAAAGATTTGTGTAATTTCTCTAATGTTGTATTTGATCAACTCTTTGCAACTATTACCACCCCTCTTGATAGTATAGCAAACTAAAAAAATAAACCTAACACGATCGCCAAACATCTCGATCAGTATACAAGAGCAATAAATGTTTTCTTTACTTTACCACCTTCTTGATTATCAATTTTAATCGGTGGTCAAACTCCTTTACTAATTATTAGCGTGTACCTAAGTTAATCACAATATTCAAATGCAATCATTAGTATATTTATGCTCGTCATTAATTACCAAAAGCAACAAAGGGGCCTAGATGCTTCAATGCCTTAAACCTCAAGAATTTTAAAACCTACATTTAAGCTAAGCAGACCTTCTAGGTCTTCGTACGCGTGACACATCGGTGTGAATATCAAATGATTTTTGCGTCAACACTATGTCACAAGTTCCTTCCCCAAGCTCCATAGGGGCCTCTCTCCTGAATGGCAACGTGGGAGGGGACAACCAGATCTAGCACATGCATGTCTACATCTAGCCTCTTCGACTTGGATCTATGGGGGTAGGGTTGTCACAGTCTGCGATGCGAGGTGACGGTGCTTGGTCGGCAAGCCATGAGGAGGCAGGGTGGAGTGGCACTTTGTAGGAGACAGTGATGCTGGTCAAAGGTGCAGATTGCTGATGGCCTACGGGCTGACTATGGCAGAGCGGCTTGTGCACGCACCGTAGGTAGAGGCAGCGGTGGTTGTGTGGGCTCCTAGCTGGTTGCAGCAGGAGGTAGACCGGCAAACTGGCATGGCCTAAAAGGTAGGATGATGGCATCCACTCGGAGGCTCACCTGGGCAGCAAAAAGGTGGGGGTGGGCTGGCATGCTACGAGCCGATAACAGCATGGGCCAATGGCATGAGGCAACGGTGACACAAGCTTACTATCTAAGGCGACGATCACGGTAGAGATTGGCTTTGACAGCACACGATGGACTCTTCTCTAGATACCGGTCCTCTTGATGTAGCGTCTAGCCATCACAAGATAGCCATGCTGATGGATTTGTGTGGGAAGAGAATGTTCATTTTTCTCTCTCATCCTCTCCCTCTCCAACCCGTTTGCTCGACCTAGTCTACCATCTACCACACCAGCCCTATTGGCCCATCTCCCTTCTTGCTTCCCTCCCTTTCCACCATAGCATCGGCTAGCATAGCTCCTTGTCACTTGCTGTTTCATCGCCTTTGTCGCTTGTCTGCTTGTGCCACCGTGCATCTATAAATGCATGTCCTCCCTCCTTCTTCCTCCATCGCTGCCACATCGCTTCGCCGAACTCAAGCTCGAGCCGACCTCCAAATTCTAACATCATAATTCTCTTCTTCCCCTCTAGTTAGCTCTTCCTCCTCCTCTACTTTCATTCCCCTTTGCTCCCTCCTAAAATCCCACACCCAATCATCATCCCTCTGCCACTCAAATGGTCGCCAGTGATGACCATATGTCATGTGCTAGAATCCATCACCGCTCACCTTCTATACCTAGCCGCTAGCCACCATCGCACCTCCCTATAGCCATTCGAGTCGCTCAAAATATTCCCCTATCTCCACTCTTTGACCCGATGTGCTCCAATCGCTAATGATCATGCCATTCACTGGTTTGCTGTCTCGTGTCACCAACTGTCAATCCTGTTTCCCTCGAGGTCAATGCCCTCCTAACTAATCAATCCAATGTGGCACCACATGGCTACCACATTGACCACTATAGGCCCTCTCAACCCTCGCACGCCAGCCTCTCTCTAGCCAGGCTGGTGGCTCATAGGTCGGCCACACTAGCCTAGGAGGCCCACAAGGCCGAGGCCTATTAGGCCTTTCCCTTTCTCGCTCTCTTTCTCTCCTTCTCTCTTTTGCTGAGATCCATGTAATGGCCCAACTTCTCGAAGCCCACCAACCCTTTTCTCTTCTATGCCGTAAAAAAAGTCCATCTTGCCTCCCTTTGTACAACACTACTAGCCCTACCTTCCTTTTCCAATTTAAGCAAATTATTTTTTCTTTTCTAGAAAATTCTTTAATCTTCAAAAAATAACATCTCTCTATCCGTATCTCCGATTGATCCCATTCATCAAAAATTTTCTAAAATTGATATATACCCAATGACACTATTAGTTATTAATAATTGTATTTTATTTTTAGAGTCTTATGTGGTTTTATATCTTTTGCGCGTAGTCCATGCTAACAAAAATTATTTTGGATACAAAATTTCGAACTGTTTGAAGAAAAAGATAGAGGCAAGTCACCTTTTGATCATATTACACTTAGTTTTTAAATGCTTTGTTTGCAAAATTACATGCCTAGGGTGCACGATAAAGTTAATTGGGCTCAGTTTGTACGACACACCAACGGACCTATCCAGTAATACATTATACCTATAAGATGTTAATACCTCTATCCCTTATCGCTCCACCCCGGTGGTACCTTGGCACCCATGCCCTCATGCATAGGTATCGATGGTCCCACATAATCATACTTGTTTGTCAATCTGGGAAAACGAGTTTCTAAATCTTTGAAAACCCAACACGTGGTGTCCGCTTGTTCGTGAATTAAAAAATAGTTTGAGAAAATCCACAATACAAAGTGGTCGCCTTTGTGGTGGTGCTTTGTATTGGCATTTAAGGACCGATTCCTAGGGAATTCCATCTGACCATCTCATAGTGCGACCACATGGGTTGTATGCAACACTCCTGGCTAAGTAATTAGCATGTCAAAGCTACCTTGTATGTCAATAGTTGAGAAATGCCGGGATAAGGAGATGTGAGGTTATGTTGTGGTAGGTGCAAATTAAATTTTAGTGTGCTAGGCATGTATGAATGGTGACATCCTAGATTCCTAGGTAAAAGAGGGCTAAGGTTTGCCAGCTACTCAGTTCAGAGAGAACCCTTCTATGTGGCAGGAGATATCCTTGATTGGCTTTAGAAATGCCTTGTTGCGAACCTTTCTTATTAACAGGTGTGAGAAGTAAGCTTGTATCGTGTGGGTAAAGCGTGCACCCTCTGTAGAGGTTATCAAATTGTTTGAATAGTTGTGCCCACAATCATAGGTAAATGTGAGATAATTCTCCGAGCATAGTGTTGTTTGCAAAGTTTTGAGAATGGTTTGTGGGATTAGGATCGTTACCATAATCGATCATGATGAGTGATGGATAACCATTACGTAGTTTGAAATGGTCTTGTGTGGATCAAAATGTCGAATAATATTATATATTAGACTTTTTGAGGGGAAGTAGTGTGTGCTAGAGAATATAGATGGCTCTAGAAAGCAAAGAGATGAGATGAGTTGATGCTTGATGGTTTGAAAATGAAAAGAAACTACTAGATAAGAAAGGAATTGAAAACTATCACCGGGCACAAGGTTATGCGCCGGTGTCTTGATAGAGCAACCAAATGAATAGTTTTAATTAACTATATTTTGTTTTGTCTGGTTGAGTTGTTGCAATTCAATTCGCGGATAGGATTGATGTGAGAGCCTCTTTCTGATCACATGGTAAACAACCCCACACTTAGAGTTTTGAAAACTATTTTCAAAAGTTTCTGAAACAAACTCAGCTCTCCTTTGCAGTCTGCATGCTTATATTTCTTGTGTCTTGCTAAGTACGTATATACTCAATCGTTGTAGTTTTCCCCCTCCAAAGGAGGATAAAAGTGAAATTGAAGGTTATGGTTTCTTTCCTAATCCTAAGTTGTTGCTTGTGGATTGGGTCCAGCTGTGCTAGGTTCCGTTATTCCTTCTCTGCTTATTGGTTACATTCTTAAAGTTTTTTCAAAGATATGACCTCCTAAAGGTATAATTTACCTATATTATCTGTAGTTGCAATGATTCATCTCAGTTGACCACAAGTACTAGCATTGTGTCTTAGGACTGGTTCTGGCATCACGATTCCATAGGATTTGTTTCATTTCTAAACAGGGAGGCATCGCCTAGGACCATGAAGAAGGGCAAGCAATTCTTCGCCGATCTGGCCAAAAAAATGGCTAAGGGCCATGAGGCGACTTGCTAGCCATTGTACCTCCTTCAACTTGCGCGGGGTGGTCATGCTTGTGATTGTGCATTTCTTGTCGGGGTTCGGCTTGATGCCCTGCTTGGACATGAGGAAGATGAGCAGTTAGCCCGCTTGTGCACCTAAGGCGCTCTTCTCAGCGTTCTTAGTTTTTTAATCTAACCACTAATTATTGAAGTAGTTTTAGTTACTGTCGCATCGATTTTTGTAGATCAATGAGATACCCTCTTATCATATTTTATTGCTGATAATTAATCAGGTTTTGGCTCTGAATACCTTAATTTTAATGTGCTAGCTATATGTCTAGCAGAAATTTGTTTTTGTTCAGTTATCGCGTGGCTCTTTTGCTCAATAGGTGTAGAGTTCAACTCCCATACATGTCTACCTGTTTCACTGATTATCCTCCGTCTATTTTCCCCATTTTCTTATGTAACCTAATTATATTTTTAAAATATATATATACATCGGTTTTGTTTCAAAATCATATTAAGCAAACAACATATGACATTTGCTACTCATCTTTTCTAATTAAAAACTTTATTTTTTTAATTGATGATATAAATAGTTTTTTACATAATGTCATAATGTAAATCTTGAATACCACACTCAAAATTGATACCACAACAGAGGTTTTCACTCCGGTGGCGCAACTGGAGTCCATCCGCCTGCTACTGGCTGTGGCGGCACAAGAGGGATGAGAGGTCCATCACATGGATGTGAAAAGTGTGTTCTTGAATGGTGAACTGTAGGAGGAGGTGTATGTTGCCCAGCCAGCTAGGTTCATCGTCCATGGTGCCGAGCACAAGGTGTTGCAGCTCAGGAAGGCTCTCTACAGTCTACATCAAGTGCCCAGGGCCTAGAATGCCAAGCTTGATGGCAGTCTTCTGTTGCTTGGTTCCAGAAGAACACGGTGGAGCATGGTGTGTACGTCCGTGGAACAGGGGAGACAAGGTTCATCGTTGGCATGTATGTTGATGACTTGATCATCACAGGGTGCACCAGCATCAGCAAATTCAAGGCTAAGATGATGAAGATGTTCAAGATGAGCGATCTAGGATTGTTGTCTTACTACCTCGGGCTTAAAGTGTGGCAGACGGAGGAGGGCATCAACATTGGGCAGGCTGCTTATGCTGCAAAGCTTGTGGAGCGGAGTGGCATGGCTGGCTGCAATGTTTGTGTTGTGCCAATGGAATCGCTACTAAAGTTGAGCAAGAAGAGTGATAGTCCCCTAGTGGACATGACGGAGTACCGCAGCATCGTGGGAGGACTTCGGTATTTGGTGAACACACGGCCTGACATTGCCTATGCAACAGGATTCGTAAGCTGTTTCCTGGAGGAGCCGCATGAGGATTACCATGCGGTAGTGAAGCATCTTCTCTAGTATGTTGCAGGAACACTTGATTAGGGCATGTTCTACAGCAAAGGGAAGAAAGGAGGACATCAGCTGGTTGGTTTTAGTGACAACGACCATGCTGGTGACATTGATGATCAGAGGAGCACCAGTGGAGCGTTGTACTATCTCGGCACAAGCCTGGTCACCTGGCAATCTAGCAAGCAGAAGGTGGTGGCCCTGTCATCGTGTAAAGCTAAGTACATAGCTGCAGCAAGTGGTGCTTATCAACGAGTTTGGCTGCCTCGACTGCTGAAGGATCTTGTTGGGACAGAGTTTGGAGCGCCAATCCTCAAGGTGGGCAACAAGTCCGCCATTGATCTCAGTAAGAACCCTGCCCACCATGATAAGAGTAAACACATAGATACCAAATATCATTACATCAGGGAATGTATGGATGGCGAGAAGATTGCCCTCGAGCAAATTTCTACCAATGATCAGCTCGTGGACATACTGACGAAGTCACTTGCTCGTGTGAAGTTTCCAGAACTGCACGATTGAATTGGCATCATCAACATCAAGCTTTAGTGTCGAGGAGAAAGTTGCTTGTAATCCTGTGGTCTAGAGTCAAATAAGTCGGCCCGTTTGAGGCTGAGCAAGTCTATTGGAGCTCAGAGCGTGGGTGCATGTGGAGCGCATCTTCAATAGCTGCACAGTGTGGACACTGGACGTGGGATGGCACGGCCAAAGGTGCGGCATGCCGCACTTGTAGGGCAGCACTCTGCCATGATTAAGGAGTTTGTTTTTCCTTTATATTCAAGCACTCAATACGGAAAACGCTGCCGGTTATAGTAGCACAAAATTCTCTTGCGTTCGTGTGTTCATGAGTGCCATCGTGTGATCGCCGGCGACGGGAGCTCGCCGGGATTTACAACATGGGCATCGAGAACCTCTCCAAGACAGTGACAGGAGAAGCATGGCACATCGATGGGGTGCCCGACAATGAGACTTGGATGTGGGTAGCGGAGGAATCTAGCTATTCCTCGATGCTATCACTGTTAGAGAAATATATTTTGATTTACTCTTAAAAAGCTAAATATATCGTGTAAATTAAAAACACGTACTAAAGATCATTTAGTACTGGTTCTAAAGACATAGATCTCTATAAATAATTTTAGTACCAGTATTAAAGGCTATATCGGTTTATAACACCAATAAAAAAATATTTATTATTAGTTAGTGTTACCAATCAGCACTAAAAATTCCTAAAAGTAATGCATCTCAATCTAACTTAAATGTGTGGTGTAGGCAAGTTGGTAATGCGCACAAGGACCAATGTTACATATGAAATGAAATAAAAGCACAATCTTCAATGATATATTACTCAAGTTACAAAGTTCACAACACAACAAAATACAAACTATTGCACATAGGGCTTATAAAGCCTTGTTTTCAAAAAAATATAACCTACTAATCTCCACCATAGAAACTATGAGTATAGAGTGATCTAGAAATCATAATTGTCCCACTCTACTAGATTAATAGTGTCTCTGATATGTCATGAGCAGCATCCTCCTCATAATCTGAAACCATTTATGATTACAAAAGGTACGCAACAAGACATACAAATAATAACAAATACAATAATAGATGCAATATAAAGGGGATTAAGAGTTTTAACCATCGCCTTATCAGTTGTTTCACAAAGTCATTCCTAATAAACATTTAATTTAAATAACATTAATAAACATTTAATATAGACATCATTAATGATTAACATAAATAAATCAATTTAATAACAAGACATTTTTACTAAATTATTAATAGCTAGTTAGTTTAACTTGTACCCATACTCTGGAATCACCTATAGACGATCTCTATTAACCAAAAGCACCGTGTATCTAGATAATATACAACTCTACAGTGTCTTTCCAACTTTACTAACACGATACCTAGAACTTGATCCGAATTTGGATAACAAGGTGTAATACAGCTCCAAGCATCTCTCCTTTCCATATAGTAAGTTAAACGATGTAATTCTGGTCCTTGGCCCGAGATGATTCTAGCGCGAGGTGTGTCCCAATATACCTCAACACCCATTTACCATTGCAAGACTCATGCAGGATACACCCTCCTGATCCCACGGGTGGGGTGACTCATCACCCAAATAATCTATATCCACATCCATAATCACAAGATGGTTAGACAAAAGTTAGCAAAATGTTATATTAGCAACTTGATCCACATGAGTAGCACACAACCAGGTTCAATAACTCGATCATGCGGATGGGTAAAACAATGTTATATTAGCATAAGGGGATTGATTATCATTGTCAATTTTAAATAAACCATTAGCCATAAAAATGTCCATACACTAGCATAGATACTCATATATGTGATAGGGCTAAGGGATCTATTACATACTCATATATGTGATGAGGCTAAGGGATCCGACTCATATATTTGTAACTGGCGGTATAGGTGGCCGTTATAGATGGCTAAAGCATTCTAGAGTCGTTACTAATTAGCACTCATCTATAACAACTTGAATTAAGAAACCGTTATAGATATAACCCCCCTTGTTGGCTCCTTAGTAGGATCCATTATAAATGATGGCAAACAAATTTAGAGCCTCCTCCACTGTGCCCCGCCTCCTTGATCCACTACTCCTCTACTATGCTCGCCCTAGCCATCAACCCCTCCTCCTCGGTTGGCCTCCTCCTCCTCGCCATCGACCTTGCACTGGTGCCCACCTTCTCCATTGTGCTTGCCCTAATAGTCGACCCTTCCTTCCCGGCGGCCTTCTCCTCCTCGTCGTCAACCCCGCCCGACGTCAGCCTCCTCACTGTTGACCCTACCCCAACTCCCACCCCTTCCACTGCGTTGCCTCTTCTTGCTCCCTCTCCCCGCCTCCCCCGCTCCTACTTCACGTGTGTAGCCGTCCTTCTCCTTGTGCACGCAGCTAGAGAGAGCAAGTTACAGATGTCAGGTTGGATTTTGACTTCCCTGCTTGATGAAATATTATGTATGATGTCAGCCATGGTACAAAATATTATGTTGTTCTGAAGATTTGGTCGATTAATTACTTGCTGTGTTGGTGATGATGTTAGTATGTTTAGTTTTGGCTGGCTTATGCCGTACTTCTTTCTTATTGATCTACACATGTTAGGTAAAAATAGAGTAAGAAGAGAAATGAATTTTAATGTGAAAAACATCTCCAATATAAAAAGAAAAAAACCATAGGAGATAAAATCAACTAATAATGGTATTATGTTACAAGTATAAGGGTGACTAAGACTAATATTAGATTAGGACTAGTGATTAGAGTTATAATTCAACAAATCTCTCCCTTACTTAAAACCCATATATGCTAGAAGAAAATATATCTAAAACCTGAAAGGTTAAGCACCATAAATATCTACTAAGTCCAAACAATATTTAAACTTAGTATTTAAGAGTGACTTAGTAAACATATATATGTGATTATTTTTAGTATATATCTTTTCCACAATAACTTACCTTTGAGCAACAATATCACGAATAAAATGGTACTTGATATTAATGTACTTGTCAAATAAATAATACTCTATTTATCACAATAAACAGTATTAATATCCTATTAAATACCAAGTTCAAAAATAAAACCTTGCAACCAAATAACTTAACATCTTTAGTGGTAGAAATATATTTTGCTTTAGTAGTAGAAAAGGACTAAAATGAAGCCTTCCAACTAATGGCTGAACCACACAAAGAGAAAATATATTTAGAAATAGACATTTTTTTCAATATCTTCATCATAATCAAAATCAATAAACCTAACAACATTGTTTGTCTTCACTTTATTCATATCAAATATTAAGCCAAAATTAGAAGTACCAAATAATGAAAAATCCACTTCACGACATTCCAATGGGATTATGCATAAATCTGCTAACCACACTAACTGCATGAGCTAAATTTGCTCGAGTATAAATTATATCATACATAATATTGCCAACAGCACTGGCGTAAGGAACACACAACATATAGTCTTTGTCATCTTCATTAATAGGATATTGATGTTAAGATAATTTAAAGTGAGAAGCAAAAGGTGTAGAAACAAGTTTGCAATTACTAAGATTAAATTTGTCAAGTAGCTTATCAACATAACTTTTCTGATATAGAGATAGTTCACCAACTTTGTGGTAATACCGAATTTCTATACCAATAATTTTCTTTGCAAACCAAGATCTTTCATCTCAAATTCATGACTAAGTTGATCCTTCAACTAATCAATTAGTGAATTGTCATGAGAAGCAATGAGCATATCATCGACATAAAGCAACAAATAGATAAAAGATTTATTGGAAAATTGTTTGAAATAAAAACAATTATCATAATTGCTATGTAAATATTATTGCACAATTATAAAATAATCAAACCTTTTATACCATTGCATAGGATCTTGTTTCAGACCATAAAGATATTTCTTCAAACAACAAACTAAATGCTTTTTTTAGGAGTTGTAAAACCTTCAAATTGTGTCATAAAAATCTCCTCTAAATCTCCATGTAAGAAAGCAGTTTTAACATCAAGTTGTTCTAATTCCAAATTAAATAAACAAACAAAAGCAATCATCAATCAAATAGAAGAGTGATATACAATAGGAGAAAAAACTTCATTAAAGTCAATATCTTCCCTTTGGTCATAACCTTTCACCACTAAATGGGCTTTCAAATCTTGTAGGTTCAACTCTAGAAATATCTACCTTCTTCTTATAAATCCATTTGCAATTTAATGGCTTCTTACCTGTTTGAAGATCTAACAAATCCTATGTATAATTTTTATTAAGTCTCTCAATTTCTACATTTATAGCTATCAATCACTTAGAAATTTTTTTCACATAAGATAGCTTTGGAATAAGAAGGTTCAATAGTATTATTAACATCTTGTGCAATAAAAATAGCATAACAAGTCATATTATCGGTGTCACAATATCTAATAGACAACTGAATATTTCTTCTAGTTCTATCTCGAGCAATGCATTAATCATTATTATTAGAAGATGATGAACCAGAAACTTATTGTACTAGTAGTAACTTGCTGTGTAGCAGAAGTAACTAAAGAATCAGATAGAATTAACAGTAGGCGAAACTACCTCAAACTCTGCATACTTTGATTAGTTTTAGATTCAAATATGGATAAATTAACACCACTCGGGGAGAAAAAAACATCTTCATAAAAAATGACATCATGCCTAATAATCAACTTGTGACATCATGACTAATAATCAATTTGTGAGTATCAGAACACAATAAATGATAGCCTTTGACACAAGAACCATAATCAACAAATATAAATTTTCTTGCTCTAGACTCTAGTTTTCAGTGCCAAAATAAGCATAAGCAAGACAACAAAAAATTCTCAAATTAGAATAATTAATTGGTTTACATAACCAAACTTCTTCTCAAATATGAAAATCAATGGTAGAATTTAGAGAACGATTGATTAATTAACTAGCTATAGAAATAGTTTTAGCCCATAAATCATACTTATTGCATAATCATGTATGAAAGCATGCAACGGACTCTTTTCAGAAGAATGCAATTCATATGCTCTACCGTATCATTTTGTCGAGGAGTTCCTATAACAATAAATATCTAGCAATACCATGATTAGCACAGAAATTATCAAACTCACCACTACAAAATTTCAATCCAATTCTAAGCTTCTTTATTTTTCTGCCAGTTTGGTTTTCCACCAAAATTTTTCACTTCTGAAATACTGAAAGAGCTTGATCTTTATGTTTCAAGAAATAAACCTAAACTTTGAGAGAAAAATCATCTATGAATGTTATGAAGTATTCATATCCACCAATAGAACAAAACTTAGACTTGCCCTAAAGATCAGAATGAATATAATCTCAAATTTCTTCAATCTGATGAGTAGAATAGTCAAACTGACCCTCTTTTGTTTGCCAAAACTATAATACTCACATAAATTAAATTTACCAATATTGTTTATATGATCTTTATTGCAAAGAATATGTATACATTTCTCACTCAAATGACCAAAGCACATATACCAAAATTTGGTGATGTGAGGAACTGATGCAATAGTAAAAACAACTACAACACCTATAACTGTAGATCATTGCAAGAAATAAAGACTATTAATTCTATTACCCTTTAAAACAATAACACTGTCTGGAAAAAAAAAACCATTATATCCTAAAGATTTAAGAGTGCCCAGAGAAATAAGATTTCTTTTTATTTTAGCAACATGGTGAATATTTGAAAGAGTGCTAATAATGCCATCATATGTCTTAATTTGAACAGAACCAATTCTAATAATTTCAAGTAAAAATCCATCACCAATAACCTTCACTAGTATCAATAGAATCATAAGTAGAAAATCACTCTAACTAGTTTGATCCTCTATACTAGTAGTGCTAATTAGAATATCACCATTAAAATCATCGGCAACAAAACTAGTCTTAGCAGATTTTTCCTTTTGAGTATTGCTCATTTCTTACTTTCTTTTTGATTTGAAGCAATCAAAAATATCATGATTTTTATTCTTACAATAATGTTAAAAAAATATGGATTTAATATCTCTTGATTTAGATCTGGACTTTAATCTAGAAGAATCATATCTTTGGGTTGAGCTACCTCAAAATATTAAACCCTCAGCCTTAACTTTAGAACGAGAAACAATATCAAATTTCTCCTTAGACAATAAATTTGATTTAACATCCTCAAAACTAATGGAATTATGATTATCATAAAGCATAATTTCTTTAATGTGTTTAAAGATAACTAACAATGATACAACCAATAAAATAGTCTTATCCTCATTATTAATTTTCACATCTAACTTCTCAATATCAATAATGAGTGAATTAAACTCATTAAAATGAGACTAGATAGAGATACCTTCTGCCATGCAAGTTGTGTATAGAAGTTTCTTAAGACGTAATTTGTTTACAAGACTTTTCTTTATATATAAAGTCTCCAATTTTATCCACAATGAAGATGTGGATGTCTCATTAATAACTTCATAAATAGACAAAAGGGATGTTTGAAATAAATAAGTCAATAAATATCAAAAAGTGTGATGATAGACAAAAGGGAACTAGAGAAGTGAATATATATAGGTTTTGGAATTTTCTCGAATGACAGTAGAATGGTATTTCAATAGAAACTATATCATTGGAAGGATGGAAATTCAGTTGAAATTGGTTGAATTTTCTATGACTCATCAGACCGCTGAATTTTCAGGAGTACTATGTTTGTCTGCTAAAGAATTGGGTCGAGATCCGAATTGGTTTGGGTCGTAGAAATTTGGAAGGTGGAAAGGAGTCATAGGAAAGGAAATGAACCAAAGACCTAACGACTTTGATTTTGTCAAATTTTAAAGGGGGAATAGATTGCTGAGGAGGAAAGGGGCCAAGTGCCTCATGATTTTGTCAAATTTTAAAGAGGGAATAGACTGCTGAGGAGGAAAGGGGCTAAAGACCTGATGGGACAAGCTGGTCTTTACTTTAGAGATGGCAAAATAGCTCGAGAGAGAAAGATATCTAATAAGTCCAGAGTTCAAAGGGAAAATTTGGTTAGGTTAGTAGAGCTGTAAAGGGAAGGGCATATGCTACCTGGTGAACCACATTTATGTGTTAGCTTATTTTTATGAGGCCGGGTGGATCAACTCGATCTAGAGTGTGTGGTTGTACATATGACCAAAAGATGGGCTGTGGCACATAATTGGCTTGAGGCAGGCTTGGTGTCAAGGAGGTTGGAGTTAGGCATAGGAGATATGTTATATGCCATGTAGTTGGGTTTGTACACGGCTCTCAAGTCAAGCTAATGACACAAGGTAAGGATTTATTAGATAAAATTGCTAGATTAGTGATGTTAATAGCAAGGTGGCTTCGTGTGCATGGTTCTGTGTGGTTGTTGACGTAGCTTGTATTAGTGGAGTTAGGGAGGATTAGAGTGGTGGCACCATTTGATTTGATGGTTTGGGGCTCACGATAAAGAACTGAAGGCATGGTTTGCTTATGTGCTATATGGTTAAATAGATGTATGGAAGATGGTCTAGAATGTTGGCTAAGATTGTTGAAAAAAAGATGGTCTTGGTCCGATGGTAATATTGGTGGTGCAAGATTAAAGAGAGGTGGCATAGATATTGTCTTCTTTCGCACAGAGAAAAGGAGGACACTAGGAGTGCCATCATTTTAGTTTTAAAGGTAATGGATAGTGTTTAAAGTGATAGGGATGGAACGAGATTGGCTAAGGGTCTACAAGAGTAATATTTGAAAGGAGAAAATAGATGGGAGTAGAGGCAAAATATATGAGAGCATGTTGGAACTAAAACGAGTCGAATGGGAAGCTAAGTGAAACCTCAAAAGGTTAGAAGAAAATAATTTGGTGATCAAGGTTTTGGAATGCACTTTCTAAAAAGAGAAATAAAAAAGAAACATCCAAAAGGGAATTTCAAGTAAACAGCTAACTCCATGGTTATATTTTGGGGAATTCAAAGTAAAATAAATTGGTTTTAAAAAGTTGTCATTTTTAGGTTGTTACACAAATTTCACCTATATCCATTTTAAAATTAGCTTACCCATTGGCATAGGTAACCCATATATGAGCCACATATGTATAAATGGCTCAAAAGTTACACAAATTTGCTTATCTATATAGTAAAGGGTAAATTTCACATAACCCAATATATTATGGTCATAGTTGCATAAAACCACAAGAAACTTTGGTACATGGCACATAATCATGATATTGTGGTGCTAGTGTTTCATAGAATCACATCATTAACCAATTAATCTTTGAACACCGTACTTATGAGTTCTAAAATCAAATATGAAATTTATGAATTCTTTTATCCATCATATAAAAGTCTTAGCAACGTAAGTTAAGCATTCTTTATTTTGCTATAGTACCAACTCAAATTAGTTAATGGTGTGGTTTTATAAAACTATAATAACTATGGTTATGGTTATGTGTCAGATGCCAAAACGTTTGTGGTTTTGTGCAACTTAGGTTATAATACCTAGGGTTTTATATAATTTATCAATAATAAATCATCATTACAAAATTCAACTAAATTTGATAAGTTTTTATAGTGTGAACATGACTTTAAAAATTTTGGATTTGAATTTTACATGTGTATAATAGGTATGGCTAAAGTAGGTAAAATAGGTATTAGCCTCCCCATGCCTAAAACTGAAATGGGTAATGTCTCTTTACGTATTGCTTACCTAGTGGCAACCTTATATGACATGCATCTAGTTCTATGCTATTGGTGCATTCTCCATCATCGCCATGACCCACCTCATCGACACCGTCAAGATAGACGCCAATGAGGAGACCATTCCTCAGCTCTCAAACCATGACTTGACAATCCTAACAACCGAGCTACCGGAGTTCTTGAAGAGCTCGCTGGAGGTTGTCTACTACTCCACACCTAAGAACGCCCATTTAGGGCCATCGGCCTACTTTGGCATCATCATCAACACATCCTTGACCTCAAGGCCAAGTGGTCTAAGATATACACGTAGGATTGGATATCGAGCCAACTTAGCTCGGCTCGTTTGCTAGCTCGAGCTAGCTCATTTAGCTCATGAGTTGGTGGAGAGGATGGACTAGAGGTGGCTGACAAAGGAGATGGAGTAAAGATTGGAGATGGCCAGCTAGGAGTAGATGCCCCATGATAGCTACAAGCTTACTAAATGTGGTCAAGAGAAGATAGCACCAATCGTTTTCACTTTTTTTGCGAGCAATCTACTAAGCAGTGACCATCTTCTTTTGCTTCTGGAGGGGATTCTTCAACTGGCAACTGAGTTATTCCAGTGGAGCCACTCCAGTTTGAGGAGGCTCTAATTGGGTACGCTCCTCATTGTTTCCTTCTACAACATGTTGTGGACATTTCACCTCCATTACTAGCGTCATCGATCTGTCCATTGACTTCAAGGAATCTACTTGAGCAGTGGCCTTCTTCTATAGCTCTGGTGATACATCTTGAAGGTGTGGCTGAACTTCTATTTGGATTGCCAAGGTCTTAACCTCCATCTATGTGAGGCTCCATTTGTGTTCATGCCAAGGCAATTGTTTTGTAGCTCGCCATTCTTTTGTAGCTTCCACAGTAATCAATTGCATCGACTAGGCCATCATTGTCATGGGCAGAGCAAACCAAAGGACCGGATTGCTTAACTTAAATTTAGACCTACATGTAATTTGCACATAGGGATTTTCTACAAACTGATTGTACTCCCTTTCTACACATATTCTAAGGCACTACCCTCGGTCTTTTAAAAAAATATTGTTTGTTCCTTTCTTCTTAAAAATATTATTGGATCTTATAAAAGTGGTGAGGAGCAAGGTACACAAAACCATTAGCTAATGGAATACCGCTTATAAGTGCTTTTGTTAGTTGCGTTAAATGATTCAAAAACCAATGAAATGGTTTTTTTAATTTGATCAATTTATTAAGCGGTTTGTCAACTTGAACTAGAATGAAATGACTAAAAACCGCGAATAGCCATTTCATGGTTTACGTTGGTTTTGTTTTTTGGAAACAGATATGCAAAGCGCTCTCCCATTTATATTATCAGAAATAGAGTGGTACAAAGTTCATACAGACCAAGCCTTCTACAACCTAAAAGCTAGCTACTACTGCTGTCAGGTCCAGGTAGTGCCATCCCAGTACCCTTCCTCACTATCAAAACACGAACCAGAATGTACTAAGCCAAAAGACAGTTCACAAGTTCTTAGCACTACACATCAAGAGAAAAAACAGGAGATAGTAGAAAGCTGCTGCTTCTAGTCCTCCATTCACTGTAGTCTCCTCATGGTTGCGTTCCAGACAAAGCTTGCCCTATATACCTTATACCTCCTCTGCTACTTGCTTTAGAAGATGCACCCCCCAAGTTAGCCTTCTTCGCTTTTCCTCCCCCTTCTTAATAGTGCCCATTGAGAAATCCAGAAACAAACATTGTGGATTAGTTCAACAGGATATGTTGGTAATGTAGTCAGAGATAAGGAGATACGGAGGGATAAGGGAGGTCAAGCGATGGCGGTGGCTGGCCGTCGGCCGAGGTGCGACGAGGCACGGCGACGGCTGGCTGCAGTCGAGGAGCTCGTCGATGAGGACCGCCGCGAGTTCCGGGAGAGCAATACGACTGCTGCTTCCTTTGGGTGGACATGCAACTCCCCGTGCTCCAAGGCTTCGCCGGCCGTCGCGTCAACGATATGTACGACCGCGACCTCCTCGACAAGGCCCAGATCCGGCTTTAGTGGCTGGTAGAAGAAGGCAAAGCTTTTTTTTTTTTGGAGTTCGGTGATGTTGCGATCCATTATTTGCTTTTGTTGCACCTGGTTGTGTTAGGGTGTTTCGTTGTGTTTTGATTGGATGTTGCACATATTGATGTCTTTGTGTTGCAATCAGTAGTTTTCAAGTGTTGCATCTAGTTAAAACTTTTAATCCGAGCGATGAAACATTTTCTCAAGAGTGATGAAACATTGAAACATGTTTTTCTCCAAGATACAAACAACTGATTTTTTTTGTTAAAACAATTTTTTAATTAGCGGTGAAAATTTTCCCACTGTATCTGTTCTTGCCAGGACACACGACGATGACGATAGGCAAGACAAAGGGGCAAGCATGCAGCATCACTACCCTTTAATTAATCGTATAATAATCAAAGCAATTAAGCAAATATTTATATGGTGTGTGAGTGATCTAATCGAGATTGAGATGCAGCTCTTGCACAATTCGTCATCTGATTGCAGACGTCGCCATTCTTGCCAATCAGGAGCAGGAAAATGGCTTCGGATGGTAGCAGCAAGAAGCTTCGCGTCGTGCTCATCCCGTTCTTCGCTCCAGACACATCGGGCCCTTCGCCGACTTCGCCGTCCGCCTCGCCGCCGCCATGCCGGACGTCGTCGAGGCCACCTTCGCGGTCACGCCGGCGAACGTGCGAAGGGTCAGTGACGATAGCCACCTATCCGTTCCCGGCGGTGGACAGCCTCCCGCTGGTCGTCGAGAACCTCTCCAAGGCGGCGGCCGGGGACGCGTGGCGCATCGATGCGGTGGCCTACACCGAGATACTGATGCGGCCGGCGCAGGAGTCCCCCGTCAGGGAGCTCCGCCCTGACGTCATCGTCACCGACGCGCACTTCTTCTGGAATGCCGGCCTCGCCGACGAGTTCGGCGTGCCGTGCGTTCAGTTCTAGGTCATCGGCGCGTTCTCCACCATCGCTATGGCCCACCTCATCAGCGCCGTCAAGAAAGACGCCAAGGAGATGACGATTCCGAGGCCCCCCGGCCACGACTTGACGATCTCGACGACCCGGAGTTCTTGAAGAGCCCGTCGGAGGTTGTCGTCGACTACTCCAAACCCAAGAACTTCCATTCGGGGCCATCAGCCTACTTCGGCGTCGTCGTCAACACATTCTTGGACCTCGAGGCCGAGTACTGTGAGACGTACACGCGAGACAAACACGACAAGCGTGCCTACTTCGTCGAGCCCTTCTCGCCGGCGCCGCCGCCATTGCCGGCATCCGGCGAGTCACCATGCCTCGACTGGCTGAGCTCGAAGCCTAGCCAGTGGTCAACGTCTGCTTCGGTAGCCTGATCCACGTCTCAGACGCTCAGTTCGACGAGCTGGCCTTGGGGCTAGAGGCTGCCGGGAAGCCATTCCTGTGGGTGGTGACGACTGACAGGTGGGCCCCACTTGAGGGCTGGAAGGAGAGGGTAGGGGACCGGGAGATGGTCGTCAGAGGATGGGCCCCACAGAAGACAATACTGACCCACCCGGCAGTGGGTGCCTTCGTGACACAATGCGGGTGGAACTCGGTGCTAGAGGCGGTCAGCGCCGACGTCCCGGTCTTAACATAGCCAACGGTGTTCGAGCAGTTCATCATGGAGAGGCTTGTGATGAAGGTGCTTGAGATCGGGGAGCGGCTATGGCCGGAGGGTGCCGGATTGCGAAGCACAAAGAAGAAGGTCGTTCCCGCGAAGGCGGTGGTGGAGGCCGTGACGAAGTTCATGGAGCCAGGAGGGCAGGGCCGGCGGGTGAGGGGCGTCATCAAGGAGCTCGCCGGGAAGGCTGACACCGCCGTAGCAGAAGGCAGCTCGTCGTACTGTGATCTGCGCCGCCTTATCGATGATCTCATGCAAGTCAAGTAATGGCCAAAGCATGAACTCCTCAAACTCGTGACAGTTCACTGCAACATCGGCTGATGAATTCGCTCAGATGCAGCCTGAACCTACTTCCCAAATTGTAGCAGTTCACACTTTTTTTTTTGAACGAACCAGCAGGGTGTGCTAATTTCATTGATACATCTACCGATGAACTCACTGCAACACTGGCCTCTGAGAAATATCATTGTTTCTCCTTCCGGTCACATTGGACGAATGCCCGAAGGAATCAAGCCAACTTGGTGTCACCGACGAATTGGTGGCCATAAGGTTACAGCGGGTTTGGTTCATGATAATTAGTGGATTGGTCCCCAACACCTCTCCAAGCCGTGTCCATCGGAAGCGAGGTCTATCAAGCCTAAGAATCGAATCGAGGCGCGCGGGGAGGCGGCGGCGGAGGAGACCGAAGAGAAAAATCGAGGAGACGGAGGAAGAGGGAGCTCTCCGGGTCGCGACCACGTCCCTCCGGGCCCTCGGTTCGCTTCTCATCCGGGGGCTCTGGCCGCGCGCGCAGGCGCAGGCAAAGTCCTGGCTGGGGATCGTCACTCAGGCGGCGGCCCCAGGTGCGGCGGCGGGGAGGAGAGCACGCTATGGTGCTGCAGCCACGGATGCGTTGGCTGGATTGGTCGCAATTCTGTTAGTCCGTATTGCCTCCCTCAAGCGTATTCGTATCCCTCAACCCTCAATTATTGCCGCCACATTATATTCATATCCATTAAACATAAAACTAAATATAAATACTCACTTAACTATTAAACCCGAGTCAATTTACCTCCTACAACAACAGCATTCCATTATTCTAAGCCACATTATCACCAGCCACTTATGGCCCACGCAAACCTTTGCACATTATTTCCCCCTAATAACGTGAATGCATCAACTCAAAATCATTGCAGTTCACCGTGACATCTACTTAGGGGCGAGCCTAATGGGGAACATGGGTATTCATACATGTTTTTAGAAAATAACTGCCTACCTAAGTCCTTTGTGAACTAGGTGCAGCTTAGCTAATAAGTTCCTTTGTGATGGGACTATTGAAAGTGACTATTTCTTTAATTATTAACAACGTATATATCGATAATAATTTTATCAATCTCAACATATACCGATAGTTGCTTATAAAGATAGATAGTATATGCGTACATATGTTTGTAGGGGTAAATATGCACGCTTATATATGAGTGTGGGTCTATAATGTGTTTAAAAAAACTTAAGAAATACATCTTATGTTTTGTCACTAGCATTATATTGTAAATTTTGAATAACCACCATTAAAATCTTGCGCCCACCTCTGCATCTACTGATGAATCCACTACTACACTGCCCTAGAGAAAGATCACGTTGGGCTCAGATCTTACAAATTTTGGCCTTTGGATCAAAGCCCAACAGCGACCTTTTTGTGTCGTTGTACAAAATTTTGGCCTCTGGGTCAAAGCCCAACAAAATTTTGGCATTTGGATAAAGCTCGTGAATTGTCGGATTTGTGTTTCAACTACGACCTGTTTTACCACATGAAAGCTTGAGCTCCTCAAAATCATTGTAGTACACTGCAACTTCTACTCACGAATTCGCTCGTATGCAGTCTGAATGAACTTTCTCTCGAAATCGTTAAGTTCACTGAAAACTTCTACTGTCGAATTCATTCAAAAGAAAATCTACTTATGAATTCACTGCAACACTGGCCTCGTGAAAAATCATTGCTTCTCCTTTCTTCCTCCGGTCACACTGGAGACGAGCCCCCGAAGGAATCTTGCCGACTTTGTCACCGGCGAGTTGGCGGCCATGAGGTTGTACAGCATGGTCTCCACCTCGCCGATCGTCGGCCGCCGCTTCAGCCGCGACACGACCTTGAACTGATCCACCTCCGGCGCGGCGTCGTCCTCCACCATGAGCACCCAGCTCTCCCCACCGAACCTGCCGCCCTCGACGCACCGGAGCAGCACGCCCTTCTTCTTGCTCAGGAGGCCCCTCACCTCCAGCCCCGTGAAGGAGTACACCACGTTGAAGGAGCCCACGAAGCCCCTCGCGCAGGCGGCGAACCCCTCCTCCTCGTCGAAGCTCCACGCCGGGTTGAACAGGACCACCGGCTTGGGGTCCAACGAGTCGGCGGCGGCCCTCATCTTCTCCACCTGCGACCGCCCCGGTGCTAGGAACACGGCGGCGTCGCAGCTGCTCAGCGCGTCGGGCGCCACCTCGTCGAGCTGCGCGTGCGCCGTCGAGGCCCCCCAGTCCTTGGGCTCCCGCATAGCCGCTCCCATCTCCTCGGACGACGGCCACACAAGCAGCAGCCTCGCCGGCGCACCGCCGCCCTTCATCGAAACGCCGAGGCCCGACGAGAACACGTCGGAGGCGAGGCGAGCGAGGGAGCCCGGCGAGTCGTCGACGACGGGTATCTCGGCGCGGAACCGCGGCTGGCGCTGCTTCTTCTGCTTGCGGAGCGAAACCGAGTTGTTGAGCGGCTTGCGCAGCGCCGTGGCGAGGCAGGACCTCGCCTGGGACACGGCCTCCTCCCTCGAGGACGGCGGCGAGGTGGCCGCGTCCGCCTGCGTGGACGACGAGGAGCGGACGGCTCGCAGCTGCCGCGGCGGCTGCTCGCGGAGGAGCAGCGAGAGATGGAGAGGGGATTGCTGCTGCTGCGGCGGCGGCGGTGGTGTCGCGAACTGCCGAGATGGTGGCGGGAGCGGCTGTTTGGGTGCGAGTTTGGAGAGAGGAGGGTTCAGGAGGGTCAAGGCCATTGGCACCAGAAGAGTCGCTGCCGAGAAGAGAAGATAAGGTGGCTGCCTGCTTTTGAGATATCCAGTGACCAGTGTCTCCAGTGCTCTAGTATCACTATGTCTCATTGGCCATATTCTTCAGAGAATCAGGTCTTTTTTTCACTTGGATTAAAGATGTGATTACAAAGATGGTTATGACTAACTGACATACTATGCTTAACCTTTGTCTCGAGTCAGTAACTGATTAACGGGTTTAGATGGTGCATAACAGAGGTAGACAAGGGCTGACTTTCAGCATCAGAAAAATGGGCAGCGAATTCCCTCATTGGTCACTGAACTTCAGCCAACAGTCGGTGTGAAGGATACACATACTGAGAATTGCATCATCCAACGAGCACACGCTTGTACCCATATTCCCATACAAACCACAACGAATCCAATCAATTTGTTGGGTTAATTGAATCCATGCCATTATAAATTCTTCAATTCTAAAATACATCATTACAATTTATGATATTAGAATCATGCCATCAATTGAAGGTATTCACTATTTACCCCTTCTAGGTATTGTAAAAAAAATTAACCAAATTGCCCCTATCTTTATCCTTCTTCCCATTCTCTCTCCTCTCTCTCATTCCGGTGAACTCCGTCGGCGCCTCTTGGTTCGGGGTTGGAGCAGCCATGGAGGCATGCAGGCACAGGCGTAACCCGATGGATTTGTTCTCCACGAAGGCCGCGCTCCTTGCGGCGGTGGCAGCGCCTATGCCTACGAGTAGGCGTGACACAAACAATCGACGAGCAACCTACAGCGACTTGCCGAAGTCACCGAGGAGGCACGAGTGCCCACGAGAAGCTGGCTTGCAACCGACGGCGTGGAAGAGCGAGGCCAACACAGTGACTACGGCGATGAGCTCGTAAGTGTTACTGGATGAGGAGGCGTCACCTATCAAGCACGGATTGGTGCACGTCATAGCCGTCCTGTAGGCACGGCATCGCTTCCGCCCAGATGCCGTGGTCGTCGCTCGTCACCCCTTCTGGCAACGAGCTAGAGGATTCCGACCTCCACATCTCTTCTCCGGCGATGCAGGAGGACAACAACAGGGAGGTGAGCTCCACCTCCTCCTCTCCTCCCCCCATTAATTTCCGCTGAACTCCGACAATGGCTACCTCCATTAATGGAAGAAGGAAGAAGAAAGGGGCACTTTGGTCCAAAAGTTGTCGAATAGCTGTAAATTGTAATGGCACGATTCCAATATCACGGATTGTAATGGCATATTTTAAAACTAGATATTTTATAATGGCATATTTTAAAACTAGAGATTTTATAATGGCATGGATCCAATTAATCCTTTGTTTTATAATCTCAGATACACATATTGATTCTTAAAGCTGGTGTAAGCAAAGAAGCATTAAGCTGAACCAGCAATGCTGAATTTGCAGGTTTTGAGCCATGCTAACGGTTTCTCAGTTCCCAGGCACTCAACTGCCATGATGATTTCAGTAACAGAACATGTCAAGGATTCTAGGGTTGGGTCATGAGAAGCAGCGTTTTCTTGCATAGGCAGAAAGAGGTATTTACACAATCATGCCAAGTATTACAGGAACTATTCAAGTCAAGTTACTGGCCATACCTCAAACAATGAGCTATTCATGTTCTTAATATTCAAGCAATGTTCACTAGAGGTACAGGTTCCAATTTCGTAATCAATCCAATGTTTCCAAGTAACTTGTGGCCCTAGGATAGATGATCAGTCAGTGAGGTATCTTCAGAAAACATTCATGTCATATCAACATCTGAAATATGAGGCTGTCCAGAATCCCATTCCCAGGGGAGTAACCACATGAGTAAAACAAGTTACAGTTACGGATTGTGATGGCCAGTTTCATAACTCAACGAGAGCAACTTCACTAAAAAATCATCTAAGTGAACAAAACAGCATGGACAAATGAACCCTCAGAAAGCCAGAATCAGGTGCACTACTTGATCTATTGGCTGGGGATTAGAAAACATCTTATTGTTAGTCAGATATTCGGATGACACAGAAACAACTTAGTATTTTTAACGTGTGCTACAATTTAGTACCCAGGGGTGGAAATCAGAAAAGTATGCAGGAAGAGGCACCAGCACGACATATATCAGAAATTGGTGGTTAAGTCCAGGGCTATGATCAACGTTTGATTTCTTTCCTTTATGAAACACTGCTTGCTCTAGACATCTTCCTCAATATCAAATTTTAATGCATTCACTTCCTACGTAGGTTGAGTATGCATGTCTGAAAATTAGGCCAATATTACCCACAAATTTCAGTGTTCTAACCTTCTAGTACACCACAAGCTTCTATAATCCTAGCGAACACACAAATTCGAAAGTTTTCGTTGGTGTTAGTGAACTCATCTAGAGCAGACTCGCAAATCGAACATGACAGCTCAAATCTTATCAAAAAACACATCAATACCTCGATTTTTATTTCAAGACAACGCCTGGGTAACTAATACAGGTATGCAGCCGAAAGATCACACTTATATACCCATAATATAAAACCTGGTACAGCTCAGGATGCCAGGTGCCGGAGTATGTGGATGCTCTCTCCATATGCTCAGAAGACGATGCGGAACTGCGGCGCGCCCTCGCCGGCGGCCGGAACGAGCTCCCATCGGCAGGGCTCGAGATCGTCGGATACGGGGCAGTAGCCTGCGAGCGTCACGGTGGCGCCGGACTCCGCCGCCGACCCGAACTCGAAGACGGTCGCGTCCGCCTGCCGCTGCCGCCGCACCTCCACCGCCCCCTGAGTGCCGCAGGCCGCGGCGACCTCTGCCACTGCACCACCCGCTCCCTTCGCCGGCTCCGGCGAGCCGCCGCTCCGCCGGTCCTTCCACCACGAGAAGAGCCCCATATGGATGGATTAGGGAATAGTAGGGTTTTGGTGGGGAAAAAATCTGGAAGAAGAAAACGGTTTGGCTTTAAATTATGGAGATACTATTACTGTTTTGTGGGACCCACATGTCAAATCATAACGCTTGCGATCCAACGGTGGGGAAGAGTGACCGTGAGATAGAGATAGCTCACGGGGAACCGCTGATTGGCCGTTTCAAAGTGGCCCTGGCTTACGACCATCGTATATTCGGAGTCGGCCCAGTAGGAAGAAGCGGCCCACACAGACTAGTCGTCTCCCTCGCGTGGCAATGCAATGGAAATCTCGAGAAAAAGGAAAAAAGCGGGAATCACATCGTCTAGCCAGCTCCAAACGGAATCACACCTCTCATCCTCTGCTTTCCGCAAAGCCAACTCCACCACCACCACCGCCTCCTCCTCCTCCGCGTACAAGAAGCTCCCTCCGCGTGCGCCCAAGACACCTGCCTCAGCTAGACAGACAGGCAGTCACCACCAATGCCGCCGCGGCGGGCGATCGAGGTCCGGCAGGCGGTCGCCGACGGAGGCGGCGGCTGCGGAGCGGCGCCTAGGTGGCGCATGTCGCTGCTGGAGAACACCTTCAACTCGTTCCGGCAGTCGAATGGCGCCGGGGCGGACGGCGCGGCGGCGAGGGCCGTGTTCGGGGAGGGGTCCCTGTTCAGCCCCTTCCTGTTCGGCAAGTTCTTCGACCCGGCCGACGCCTTCCCGCTATGGGAGTTTGAGCCGGAGGTGCTGCTCGCCGCGCTCCGACGCGGGGCCAGGACCACCGTTGACTGGTCTGAGAAGGACTCCGAGTACTACCTCAGAGCTGACATACCAGGTACCATCTTGCTGTTAATTTTTCTTTCAGGTGTCTTGATTAAAATTTTCATTTTCCGTTTCTGCGTAACTAAGCTCCATCTCTTCTTTTATTTCTGCACAGATTTCTTAGTTAATTTTCTTTTCGATTCTTAGTTTTTTATAAGTTATTGTTCCTTAGCCCATAGAAGCACAGATCGATCAACATTCAAACTGGATTTAAACTCGATGAATATGGATGTTGGTAGATTCTTGATGAAGATGTCGATGTATTGAGATAAAGTAGGTACGGGTAGAATGTGAACTTCACCAATAATGATGCGTTCACGAATAAAGTATAGGTCGATCTCCATATACTTGATTCGTTGATGCTGGATGGGGTTGATAGATAGATAGACGGCGTTGATGTTATCACAGTATACAACGGTAGCACGACGAACCGGGCAGTGAAGCTCCTGAAGAAGCTGACGTAACCAGCAATCTTAAGCAACGCCATTTGCCACGGCTCGGTACTTGGCTTCTACGCTATAACAGGATATTGTCAGCTGGCGCTTGGAAGACTAGGAGCCGAGATTGTCCTCGAAGAAGATAGTGTAGCCTGAGGTGGATTTGCGAATGTCAGGGCATCCGGCTCAATCAGCATCAATATAGACCGTGAGATCGGTCGAGATAGTCCGATAAAGGTGAAGACCGAGATTCAGGGTACCTCGTAGATACCGCAATATCCACTTCATGGCAGTAAGATGGTCAAGGGTTGTGCATATGTAGACAGATTTGCTGAACGGTATATGCAATGTCCGGTCAGGTAAAAGAGAGATACTGGAGTGCACCTGTAATACTCCTGTAGTGAGTAGGATCAGGTATCGAGTCTCCATTTTGGACAGTTTGGATCGAGTGTCCACTAGAGTGTTGCAGGGCTTATAGTTGCGCATACCGGCACGGTCCAAAATGTCCAACATATACTGTCGTTGTGAGAGAAATAAACCGTTGTCCCGACGATCAACAGTGATGCCTAGGAAGTGATAAGGTAGACCCATATATGTCATAGAGAACTCCTGCCTGAGAGCTGAGATAATCTGCTGTAGAAGTTACTCGGAGGAGGCCATGAGAACAATGTCATCGACATAGAGAAGCAAGAAGGCCATATCAATGCCACGGCGATAGATGAACAGTGAGGTGTCAGACTTGGCTTCAATAAATCCAAGAGAGAAGATACGAAAAGTAAAGTGATTGTACTAAGCTTGTAGGCCTACTTAAGTCCATAAAGAGAACGGTTCAGGCGGCGGACATAATCGGGTTGCGATGGATCAACAAACCCGCCAATCTCTATCAATGTCCCATGCAGGAAGCCATTCTTGACGTTAAGTTGATAAATAGGCTAAGAGTATGAGAGAACTAAACTGAGCACCGCACAAATGATGGCAAGCTTCACAACTAGACTGAAGGTCTCATCGTAGTCGAGGCCAGGGCGTTGGGTGAAACCCCAGAGGACTCATCTTGCTTTATAGCGAGCAAGGGATCCATCGGACTAAAACTTGTGGCAAAAAATCTACTTTTCAGTGATGGCATTCACGCTAGGAGAGCGAGGTACCAGTATCCATGTATCATTTGCCTAGATAGCATCGAATTTGAACTGCATGGCAGCACGCCAGTTTGGATCAGACAGTGCTGATCTGAAGAACATCGGGATCGAAGAGAGAACTAGCATGTTAAGGTTGAGACGGTCAACAGGCTGAATGAATCTAGATTTGGCCTGGGTACACATGTCGTGCATGTTGGTGATGGGCACAATTGTCTACAGGGCTGTGGTGGTGGTACATCCAGTTACATGACTTGGGCAACTAGAGGTGTCCGCAGGAGGCACTACGAGGGGCTCGGCCGTGTCACTGGTAGCAATCTGGGGTGTAGCATCCCCAGGGGCAGCGACACGAGTCTGAGGTGAAGGAGATCCCATAATAGAAGAGGGTCGCGGTGACCTGATGGTGCCAGGAGAGGTGCTCCTAGGAGGTGTACTTGCAGATGTTGTACGGGGCCCAATAGGCAAGGTGGAGTAGTCATCATTACCCAAGAAGTCAAGAGTGGTAGGATCAAGGGAGGATGTAGACATCTCAGAAATGGGAAAGAAGGACTCATCAAATACAACGTGGCGAGAGACGATAATCCTATTGGAGTGAAAGTCGAGATTGCTATACCCCTTGTGATCAGTGGAGTAACCAAGAAAGATGCATAAGAAGGAGTACAGAAAGAGTTTATGTGGAGTGATTAAGGAAAGGTTCGGGTAGTAGGCACACGGAGATGAGTGTAGGAAGGATGTGTACGATGAAGGGCAAAAAAAGGTGTGAGGCCGTTGAAAGTTGTAGTGGGATGAAGATTGAGGAGGTATGTGGTCGTATGGAGGGAGTCAACCCACTAAGCGGGGGAAAAGCTGGCCTGAAAGAGGAGGGAGCGCACGATGTTGTTGACAGTGCGAAGAGTACGCTCAGATCAACCGTTTTGCTGGGAGGTGTATGGACAGGACATACGAAGAATGACTCCATTTGTGAGAAAGAATGTGCGGGCCGATGAATGGTCGAACTCGCGACCATTGTCGCACTGGACTTGCTTGATAAAAGTGCTAAACTGAATGTGCACATATGAAAAGAAGTTCGATAGGGCACCAAAGGTATCAGCTTTGACGCGGAGAGGAAAGGTCCATGTATAATGAGTATAGTCATTAAGAATAACGAGATAA
Source organism: Oryza coarctata (assembly GCA_030770085.1). Lineage (NCBI taxonomy): Eukaryota > Viridiplantae > Streptophyta > Magnoliopsida > Poales > Poaceae > Oryza > Oryza coarctata. The sequence goes on from CM061471.1 coordinate 18,786,163, forward strand.
TACTTATAACCCGACATACTAACCACAGGAGAGGACCAAAGATCATAGTGGATAAGGTCGAAAAGGTGAAGCGCATGAGAGACGGGCTTACTGAAAGAAAGGAACACATGACGACCTAATTGGCAAGCGTGACATATATGATCAGAAGTACGTTTATTATAGAAAATAGCTTTAGAGTTGATAAGTTGTGATAAAGCTATTGAACCAAGATGACTGAGACGACAATGCCAGATGGTGGTGGAGCAAGTAGTGGCGGTGAAGGCAGGTGAGCTGACAGCAGATGAAAGGAACGGGTAGAGGTCACATGTGCTATTGTAACTGGCGATCACGCTCTGAGTTGGCAGGTCCTTCATAGAGAGGCCAAATAGGTCAAACTCAATGGAGCAATTGTTATTGGTAGTGAAATGACGAACATAAATTAAGTTTTTGATGATGCTAGGAGCTACTAAAACATTAGAAAGAATAAGGGATCGTTGTGGTACGGAGATAATAGATGACCCAACAGTAGTGATAGTGAATAGTGTTCCATTTCCTACAACAATTAATGAAAGGTTGAATGGAGATGGATGATAAGAAGAAGTAAGTATACCAGTTGTGTTGGCCATATGGGAGCCGGCTCCAGAGTCGACATACCACTCATTGGAGGCCGACGGAGTTAGAGACAGAGTGCTGAAATTATTAATGAGGGATGTTTGATCCCATAAGGGGCCGACCATCGGGGTCCAGGAATCCGGCGACGACACTAGCGGAGCAGGCGACATAGTGCCGAAGGCCAGGAGAGTGCCAAACCCCGGTGGTGAAGCAGGCAGCCTACTGTAAGCGAATCCTGGTGGCGAGGAAGGCAGACCCCCACACACAAAGCTTGGTGGCGACGAGGGCACACCCCTATAGGTGAAACACAGAGGAGGGCCAGAGCCTGGCGGCGCGGCGTAGTAGAAAGGGTAGGCCGAGGCAGTGAGAGCGGCTGGGGGCTCAAAACGATGAGACATGTAGGCATGAGGGCGTCTCTAAAGTACGGCTAGGGCCGTAGGGATATGGCCACATCTGCACTGTCCTGGCCCAAGGGTTAAGGAAGAGAGCTCTAGATGGACGACCATCATGGTGAGGTCCGAGGTTGAAGTTGTTGGAGCCATGGTGAGGGGCAGGTTTGCCACCACGACCATGACGACGATTGGGGGGACGCGAATTGGTGTAACTCCCATGGCCGCCTCGTCCCGAGCACCCCCTAGCTAACCCGCCTAGGGAGCATTGCTGGTGAGTGGTGACGAAGGCGGGGGATGGAGCTTATTCAGCGGTGTCATTGATGTCAATCTTTTCGAGAAGAAGCAATGTGTGTGTTTTGTCGAAGTTGGGAAAGGACCTCTGCATCATCAAGTTGGAGACCATATGGCCAAATTTGCCATTGAGTCCTCGGAGGAGAGTTAGCACGAGGGTGCGTTTGCCGACTGGATCCCCGAACTTAGAGAGAGCGCTGGCCATCGTCTCGAGGTGGCAGCAGAAGTCGGTGATGGAGGTTCCCCCTTGCTTGATGGTGCAAAACTCGACGGAGAGAAGGAGTGCGCGCGACTCGCGCTGGCCGAGAAACTTAGACTCAAGAACGAACCAGGCGATGTGAGTAGTTGAATTGCAGAGCATTACCATTTGCTAGAGGTCAGCGACGATGGTGCCGTAGATCCAGATTAGGACGATGCAGTCCATCTGCACCCACGCCGAGCAGTCGGAGTTTTCGACGTTGGCAAGGACATGGTCGGTGAGGACATATTTATCCAAGATGATAAGGAAGAGAGTTCACTACCAGATGTAGTTATTGGTGGCGCGATCGAGTGTCTCTGGGACAAGAATTTTGATGTTGAGGACAACAAGGGCTTGCGCGTGCACAGGCTCATGCTTGGCCTTATATGCAGCGAAGGCGATTTCACGGTCCTCAGCCGCCCTTGATGGGCGGCGTCGGCCTCGAGCTCAGCGACCTCGCGCTACAGACCGATTTGCTCCACAGGAGTATCAGGAGCTGTGGATTTAAGTACACTCTTCAGCGACAGCAGCAACGCGGCGTCGGTGGTGAGAGTGTGGGTTGATAGCAATAAGGCTTGGCGAGATCTTAGTAGCGGTAGCAGCATCAGTGAGGAGGTGTGTGTAAGTGGCAAAATCAAGCTGTGACAAGCCTAGGCGGACAGAAACAACAGATGGATAGAGCAGCGAGAGGATCGTATTTGAGCTGCGGCAGCGAAGCGCTCTGTGAATGGGATTTAGGTTTCCATGTACAGCCGCAAGTGCACGGGCGGAGAATATATACACCAGTCTGAGTGGTCGAACAAATCGACAAGGCCACAAATGCTGAATCTAGCATGGTCCAAAAAAAGCAGAAATCGTTTTTTCAGATTAGGAAAAAAAAGCAGCCATGGCGTGTGCCGGACGATTACTAAACCCTAAAAAGAACCTAATCGCTTTCACATTATTCTAGCGATCGAGTTTATCAAGAACCAGTTGCTTATTAGCTAACTGTTTTGTTCAGGTGGGAGGAAATGCGACGTGGAGGTCAGCGGCGACGACGCCATGAGGGTGGTCGACGTCAGCGGGCTATGGCGGGCGCCGCCGCCAGACTGCAGGGACTGGCGTGCCGGCCGGTGGTGGGAGAACGGCTTCGTCCGTCGTGTCGAGCTGCCGGAGGACGCGGACTGGAGGAAAGTGGAGGCTTGCTTCGACGACGGCGAGGGGTCGCTGGAGATCAAGGTGCCCAAGATCGGCGACGCCCACCAAGCGGCGGCCGCCACCGCATGAGAATCCTAACCTCGCCACCGCGCGATTGGAGAGAGCGAATTATGCTTCTTCTGACAGTGGACAGTGACGTTGAAGATGGCACAAAACTTGATAAGAAATTCTCAAGATATGGAGAGACCAAAAGTAAACAAAGATTACCTCTCACATGTTGCATATGCATTAACGTTTAATCCATGTTCCTGCAGATGATTGTACTAATGTGTTAGTTCACCGTTAAAATGGATCATTAATTAGCATCATGCATGCATCAGTCACAGCATCGCTGTCGAATTGATCGACGATAAAATGAGACATGGAGATCATAAAATTCGATTCCGGAATACATGAACATATATACATATCCAGGTCGCGGCCTTAAGAAAGTTGGATTCTTGCATTTCTTTCGGCCATGATGTCTCGCTATCACCCCGTTACTTTTTCTCTCCAGTGGGCAGATGAGAATCGCAATTGACGAAAGCATGACTGCTTTATTTCAGATCTTCAGATAACTATACTGTGTCGAAACTTTGATTGGCCTTATGGCTGATGGCACTCATCATTTTAGTCACTGGATTGCTTTAGATTTTCTGCAAAAAAAAACAGGCATTTCTTAATTCTCAGTGCGCACCTGACAGTTGTTCGGTTTTTTAGGATCACTGTAGTCTGATGCTCTCTTAACTGAGTTCTCATGCCACTCGATTAGAGGAACATGTCGACAAGTGTCAGTAGGAATTCCCTGTTCTTTCCGATTCTTTATCAGTGGCTTGTGCTGGTGAATCATGTATGGTATCCTGGAGTAATATGTACAGGCAAATGACAAGAAAGTGCAACCTATGAAGATCGGTACAGGTGGCTCGTATCAACCGGAGCTGAATTCCATGTCCTTTTGCTCTCTTTCTCCAACCCAATGTTCGTCAAAATCAATGAGAAAAAGACAAAGACACGACAAAGCAGGGAAAAAACAAACCCCAAATTGTGTCAGTCACGCTCAGAGATGCTGAAGCCTGTGGATTTTACCCCTCTAGAATTGGCCAAGCTGCTCGTTTTGTTCTTGGAGACCGCCCCTGGGATAGAAAAATTGGGGTGGAGAGAATGAAAAGTTCAGGTAATGTTTATTGGGAATTTTCAGCCCGTTTCTGAATTGACAAAAGAGTCCGGGCGACTATGGCTGCTTCCGCGGTCACCTTCTTACCGGTTAAAAATGCAGATAATTTTTTCGGTTCTTAAGAAGACCCTGAGAGATACCTGCCATAGTAAAATTTAATACCTTTAAGATAAGATATTGAGGTATTGAGAGATCAAGTGACTAAATATTATACTACAAAATGTGATACCTGATACCTACTCAAATATAGTAAAATCACAAAATCACTCAGCAATGTAACTACTGCAACTAATCAACGTGAAAGTGAAACATATCAGGTAAAATTACTAAGCTGACTGATATCAACATGAACAAGAATTATGTCTGAAGTGAGCTTCTCCTTTGTTCTTTGATATCAAGTAATTTAGGGACTCCTTTGTACTTTGATCAAGCCATAGGTTGCATGTTAATACACCTTCCTAGTGTTAAGCATCAAGAAGCACCAAATATTACTCCCACCCGTTTCCAGATACTTACTATTGGCCATCATTGTTTTAACTTTAACTAATATTTAAAAAATAAAAATACTATATGTCTCCCCCTCACCCATGTGGTACCGTGCCCCCTAGACATGCCATTAATGCCTCCTCTCCTTTTCTCCTGTCAGCTCCTTGGATGCCTGACCTTCGCCACCATCACACTCGAGAGAGGGAAAGCCAAGCCCCTAGCCACTGGATCCGTTGTTGATTAATTTCTGCCACATACGCCTGGTGGATCTGTTACTCCTAAGCCCCAACTCAACAGCTCGTGCTCCGCTGCCAATAAATCCATGCTGGATCCACTGGGTTTGAATCGATCGCCTCTGCTTACTGTACCTTGATCTAGAGAAGAGAAGAGAGAAGGCAGGGAGAGAGTAGGGGAGAATGAGGGAAGAGATGGGTGATGGAGATGCCCTGACCTCTTCCATGCACTAGACCGCCAACTCCTTGAAAACAACTTGAGGATCATACATATCGCCTAGAGGACGGTGAATAGGTGTTTTTTAAAAATTTAAAAACTTGTAATAGAATTAGAACTAACTGGATAGTTCAACACTATTTCGGATAGTCCAATAGCTATAGGGCAGTCCGGTCAGAACAACGACAGAGAAAAAAATATAAGATAGCTAGATTGTCTGATTGCTCTAGGACAATATGGTCACCACAAAGAAAATAACATATAAAATATATCAAGATGCAAACTAGAAGGACCACTCAATGACACTTTCTACAAGAACAAATTAATGATAGATAGAGATAACAAACAAGCAAATATCACTACTAACATAAAATAGAAAGCAGTAAATGCAAAATAAAAGATAGGAGAGGATATGCCGATTTGTTTACCATAGTTCGGATTCAAGCAATCTTATATCTCCATTGAGAAGCTCTGAAGAGATAGATCTCAATTAATCATTGTCCTCTCCAAACAACCTCCGGTGCGCTTCAATCATGAAGCAACCACTAAGGTCCTGAGCTTGACGATGAACTACAACCTCCGGGTGAATCATCCCACAATATGAAGCCTGGCTTCCACATAATTGACATCTTCGCTTCCGAAGGTGAGGTAGAAGCTTCACAAGGGCTTTTAGGCACACCCATTAATATCTCACAAGCTTAGAACACACAGAGAGAAAGAGAGTTGGGATGGAGTTTTGCTTTCTAAATAAGAACAAAAAAACACTCAAGACTAAACTCTAGCTCAATTTATCTTCAATTAGCTCATAAAGGTTCTTGAACACTTGAATGGATTGCTCATGTGAAAAGGGGTTCAAAAGTCACCAAATGAGTCCATAGCAACGTCTATTTATTGCCCATAACTGCTTCAACTAGATGTTTGTTACCATTGATAGAGTCAACCAAAATTTGTATAAGGTTAGACAGTTCGGTATCGGGTTAGATTGTCTGGTCATCTATGCTTTTCCAACTATAACTAAGCAACTAGTCATTAAGTTGTAAAGAGGCGGATAGTCTGACAGCTATAGGATTACCCGATAGTGCCTCCCTGACAGTCTGATACCAATAGGACTGTTTGGGCAATTGCTTCTTCAATCGTTCGGCCGCATCCAAAGGGTGTTAGACAGTCCATTACCGCACCGGATTGTCCGACAGTGATTGTTCGATAGCTTCAGGACAATACGATCCACTAAGGTTCTTGTATTCAACTTCTCCCAAATTGTCCATCTCCTCCTAGATTGTCTAGCCGTTGCAATACCCGGACTATCCAATACCGCAAAGGACTATCTGACATAGTGCAACTTTAGGACAATTTGATATTCTATCTTACAAACTTTGTCCAAGTTGATTCCACTTCAATTCTTTTGCTTTGAAGGTTCTCTTTGCTTTTTTTTCAACTTTATAGGATCTAGTATCCGCTCATTACTCATTAATTATATTAATCACTTAATCATTTATTATCAATTAGCCAAAACCCACTATAGGGGTCTAGATGCACTTTCACTCTTCATGGTACTACAGGGTCCAACCTTGGATGCCGCTATTTTTGGGCGATGGATCTGGTCATTGGATGTCTGGCTGTTGTGGTTGGAGTGGCACATGCATAAGAGAGCTGGCCAGAGCCCATGCGTCAGGCAATGGGTTACCAAATAGGGTTGATAGAGAGAGGACTCACCGTGTAGGGCCCTTCCATTGTTGCACCTCTAGTGCATGCACCCATCTTCCTCCTCCATCCTCTTGCTCCTCACTCACATCTTCTTTTCTTGTACAAGTACATGTGTGGGAGGTGGTACCACATAGGTATTAGCCCTGGTATCGATGGGTATCAGACATGATACTAGGGCTGGTATCATCCCGTTTTAAATAGGATGCTGTATAATAGCAACCCCCGTTTTTAAATGGTTGGTCTATGATGATCAAAAGATTAATACATATACACTCTAATAATTCGGTAAATTTTAAAATATTTATTCATTTATTTTTTGAAAAAAAAGCGATTGACCAAAGTTGAAATATGAATAGTGACTAGTGACAAGTATTGAGAAACGGAGAAAATAATAGTTAAAGATAACATACCTTTTGATATCTCCTCAAGACATTAAAATATCCCAAATGTATATACCATAATGTTAGCACTCTAATCTCATAGTATAATCAAAACACAATCAGACAAGGATGTTGTACATGACATCACGGTTGTCTTTTACCCTATGGAAAAAATCCAAAAGGGCTATCCTATTTTTCTACATGGAAATGAAGAGAGGATCTTTCACGGTGATCCTATAAGTAGTGGCCATGTCTTTTTTTTAGACTTGTCACCTGGTATAAAGGGAGAAAGGTAGAGAGTGTTTTTCAGATTACATCAAATCGAATAGGAGAAAGAAAAATATTTTTCCACCTAGAGACTATATTTCTATCAGCTTGAGGGAGACATTCTGCCCACACAGAGTCGCTTCTTCCACACACTTCCGCGGGATCCTGAGATGAGAGGGCTACATGTTCATGAAGATTCTAGAGGTTCCAAAAGCAAAGTAAATAAAAGACTTTATAGTGTTTAGCGGGAACCCTTCTCGGCGTTGTTGCGTACGTCCCAAATACTCAATCTAATCCCAATTGTGTTCTAGAAATTCTATGTGACGGAACATTGGATGAATAGATGAGTTGATGTTTCTTCCAGGACTCCACAAAGATCACACTGAGGGGTGTCAACAATTGTTTTCTTGAAATTTTTTTGTTTATTTGGCAATTGTTCTTTCACCATTAGCCACGTGAAGAGCTGTGCTTTTAGTGGTGCTCTGTTATTCCAAATAAATTGCCAGTTAAGGCATTCCTAAGTCATGTATCTTCTACAGGATCCCCTTGCCATGAAGGTCATGACGTTCATCATCCAAGCCCTTCATTTTCATTATTTCAATTTCGGTCTGCAACTAAATGAACTATCTTTATGCTACCGCCAACAGCCGAGGCAAGAACTGGGATGCCAAGCCTTGCAAAATTACTTGACATAGGCTTGAGCATGTAGAGCAATAGGAGAGTGTATTTTTCAGCCAAAGTAATTTCGCCACACCAACAATCATGCCAAAAAGACATATTGTCACCATTCCCAACTTGGACTTGTGTCTTTAGTTACAGATTTTGAAGAAATTTCAATTTCAAGTCCCGGTGAGATCCCATATCTTTCCCTTCACTAATTGATAACCCAGCAAGTTTATTCTAGACCTGAGCAGCTCATGAGGAACCGGAAGAATGGATGCGATGTAGTCACTTCATCATCTGGTCCTGTTCTGTGCTCCGATGTCTTTGATTCCCAATCCACCGAAGCAATTAGGAATGCAAACCTTATCCTATGATATCAAACATTGTGACCCTTTGCATACTTCCTATCTAGTCTTCCTTTTTTGTCCATTTCTTCAATCGCCCTTTTGGCACGAGGACAGCAAACATTTTCTAGCACCGTGTTGATGATAAGTTGGAGCCACGTCATTCCAACATACAAACCAAAACAACCTTCCAATCTTCTCAATCCACTTCACTAATCACTCACCTTGACAAATTGCACAACACCAAAGAGCAAACTGTACAAGGTAGCAACCCAATCTTTCAGTACAAATGATCCTAACTTGTCCAATGGACACTTCACAAGTGTCGCGGATGCGTGGGCATCAGATGTAATTTGATTGGGTCTAGATCAGCTTAAAATTTGTAGCACTGTGGTGGCTAGCAGCCTAGCAGGTAGCAAGCCATGGACATGGAGCATGAGCTCAGGAGAGGCGGCGTTAGAGCGGGCCATGGCTCCATCTACTTTTCCAGCGGAGTGCTCGTCGACGGCCCACGCATCCAGCAGCTGCTCCACTGCGCCGCCGCGCTCGAGTCCTATGACGTGACGCTGGCGCAGCAGGCCATGTGGGTGCTCAACAACATAGCCTCCTCGCAGGGCAACCCCAACCAGCGGCTAACGTCGTGGCTGCTCCGCGCGCTCGTCGCCCGAGCGTGCCGTCTCTGCGCGCCGGCGGGCGCCGCCGTGGGGTTTCTGGAGAGAGGGGCGGCGCGGGGGAGGGCCATGTCGGTGACGGAGCTCGCCGACTACGTCGACCTCACCCCGTGGCACCGGCTCGGCTTCACGTTGTCCAACGCGGTCATCCTGCGCGCTTGGCCGGGAGAGCCGCCGTGCACATCGTCGACCTCAGCGTCACGCACTGCATGCAGTGGCCGACGCTCATCGACGTGATGTCGAAGCGGCCCGGGGGCCCGCCGGCGCTACGGATCACCGTGCCGTCCGTCCGGCCCGCCATGCCGCCGCTGATCGCCGTGTCGAGCGAGGATATCGGTCTCCGGCTCGCCATCTTCGCCAAGTCTAAAGGCGTGAAGCTGGAGTTCAACGTCGGCGAGAGCTGTGAGCTGCGTTCTTGGCGCCCGGCGAGCTTCCAATCACTGCTGCAAACACAAACACAGCGTAAATTCACAAAACGCTTGGAACACACACTTTGTTTTCTGATGTCTTTCACTCGATTAAATACAAGAATTGCAAGGCAAGGCACTTGCCCACTTGCCGCACGTCGTGTGATTGGCGCGTCCATCCCCACGCCCATGACATCGCTAGTTACGGAGCACCCAGGTTGTTTGTGGCGAGCTATTCTTGGCCACGGTTCTCTACGCGTGCACGATGACCACACGATAGGTGCTCATGCGCGCATGCATTACGGAAGAAATCATGCACTCTATTCTAAATGTAGCAAGGCTTAATCCAACAAGTCTTCTCCTAAGCATTACTTATGGTCTATACATCAATGACGTCGATCTTAAAATGCAGCTCACAGAAGCGATCTCGTCCCAAGGCCTTCGTTAGAATGTTTGCCAGCTCTTCAACCGTTCCGATGGACTTAAGTTTCACATTGTTCTTTTTGACGTATTCTTGTATATAGTGATACCTCATATCTATATGTTTATTGTGGTCATAAAAAATTAGGTTCTTAGTTAAATGACAGACTCACTGTCGATCTTTCACTATGACGGTGCTGTCCTTCTCGTCTTTTGAACTCAGTAAGAAGCCGGGCCAGCTATATGCCTTGATAGACTGCGGTAGTGACAGCAATGTACTCAGCTTTATAGGAAGATAAGATCATCACTCTTTAGCTTCTGTGATGCTGTTTCTTATATAAACATCATCAGTTATTATAAACATCAACAGTTAAATCACTGTCGCTATAGCCAGTGAGCCGTGACTCCTTCCTCTGGTATTGACAGCCGTAGTATGTATCTTAGCTTATCACACAACTAGCGATATCGTGGAAGTGGGGATGGACGCGCCAATCACGTGATGTGTGGCAAGTGGGCGAGTGCCATGCCTTGCAATTCCTGTATTTAATCGAGTGAAAGACATCAGAAAACGCTGCCATTTCTTCGCAGCAGAAAAAAAACTGTGTGCATCGTGTTCCCAGTGTTGGCGAGCGTGCGGGAGGTGTTCTTCTTCTCCGGCGTACTCCAGCGTTCCCCGGTGGCGTTCACCGCTGTGCCGGGCCTAGCAAGAGCGCGGTCGCCGCGACGTCTCCGAAGAAAGAAGTCGACGCTTTGCCAAGAACTCGCGTTCGTCCTGTCCGATCCGCCGTCGCTGGGTCTAAGGGACGGCGAGGCGCTCATCGTCAACTGCCAGAGCTGGCTCCGGCACGTCGCGCCGGACTCGAGAGACCTCTTACCTCGACACGGTCCGGGCGCTGAACCCCTGCCTGGTCACCGTCACCGACGAGGACGCCGACCTGGACTCGCCGAGCCTCACGTCGCGCATGTCTGGCTGCTTCAACTTCCACTGGATCCTGCTCCTCCATGTCCGCGCCCAAGGAAAGCCCGAGGCGGCTGGAGCAGGAGGCTGCCGTCGGGCGGAAGATCGAGAGCGTGATCAGCGAAGACGCCGCCGAGCGGTCGGAGTCTGGCAGCGAGGCTTGTTGTGATAAAAACTGTTGCGTCACTTGTAATCTACTTCCGGCATGGGCTAGCGTAGCGGTGAGCGCGGACAGTTGAGCGCCGTGCGCGTCTTTTCCCTTCCGTGCAAGTGTGCGTGAGTGGTGAAGCTTGGTCCGACATTGACACCCACGTTCCGTGGCTGTGGGATGGCGGAGAAGGACAGGACGTGGGCGAGGGTGTTCGTGGCCATGCCGAGCTCGTAATGGTGCGTGTGTCAATAAAAGGAGAAGAAGAGAAAACGAAAAGCAGCGAGTTTTGTGCGCTGCGCCAATTCCCCGTCTCTGAGCTTGAACGCGTGCTCCTCGAGTTCACGGTGCTGTTCGTCGAGTTTGTCGCGAGGCCACAGAGAGCAAGCGGGAAGGGAGAGCGTTCCAGCGAGAATAGGAAGAGATCCTAATCAAACAGGTATCAGAGCCCGATTTTGCCGCTGGGATCGTCACTGAGCGATCACCGCAGCATTCATGCCGAGAAACAACTCAAGGTCACCACGGCGGCGGCGGTCTTGGTCTCCACCCGGCGGCCGCTCTGGAGTTAGCGGTGGGAATGATCTGTGGGCTGGTGCTTCACCGCACGGTTAAGGAGCTCGGCAACAACGCTGGGTGGCCAATGATAATGAGAATAAACTACACCGAGTGGAAGACATTGATGCGCGTCATGCTGTAAGGCAGTCACCTGTGGGATGCCATCAATGTCAGCACCAACAGCTTCATCGACGACCGCAACGCCCTAGAGGCGCTATGCAAGTCGGTGCCTGAGGAGCTCCGCGGGACGATGGCCAGCAATCCCATGACCAAGGCGGCGTGGGACGAACTGAAGACATGCCACATAGGTGTCGATCGGGTGCGGAAGGCCAGGGCGCAGACTCTGCGTCAAGAGTTCAACGGCCTTGTTTTCAAGGAAGGGGAGACCGTCGACGATTTCGCGTACCGCATTACCAAGATCATCGATCAACTCGCTATCTTGGGAGATGCCTGCGGAGAAGAGACGATCGTTCGTAAGTTTCTTCAAGCCGTTCCAGATCGTTTCCATTAAATTGCAGCGGCCATCGAGACTCTCCTCGATCTCGAGGCGATCTCGCTAGAGGAGTTGGTGGGACGGCTCAAGGCGATTGAGGAACGGCTCAATCGTGGGAGAGGAAAAGGCAGCGGAGGCTCGAGTGGCGGCGGCGTTAGCAAGAAGATCGACAGCAAGCTGTACTTCACCGAGGAGCAGGTGATGACGCGCCTCGCGTCCTGCCTCAACCTCAACCCTGACGGGTCGGTGAGGCACAGCAAGGCGCCGGTAGGTTTCGGGAAGCGTCGCGGCGATGCGAGCCGCGACAAGGAACGAGGGAAGGAGACGCGTTCAGGGCCGCCCAAGGGCGGCAACGGTAGGAAAGGCGGTGAGGACGCCTGCCACTACTGCGACAAGTCTAGACACTGGAAGCGGGAGTGCCGGAAGAAGAAGCGCGACGAGGCGGCAGCACAGGCGAATCAGCCTCAGGCCAATCTTGCCAAGGCGGAGGAGGAGACGGCCTCTCTGTACATGGCCGCGGTGACCCCGACAGAGAAGGTCGTACACAGAACGGGCCCCATCGAACATGTCTTTCTCAACGAACGCAGGGTCATACCGAACATGGAGGGTGGCGGTGATCACAGAGAGTTGAAGTGGTATCTCGACATTGGTGTGTCGAATCACATGACCGGCGATGCGTCCTTCTTCTCCGAGCTCAAGCATGGAGTCATCGGATCCGTGAAGTTCGGGGATGGCTCCCTGGTGGAGATCGTGGGGCGCGGCACCATCCTCTTCGAGTCGAAGGACGGTGGCCACCGGGCGTTCCATGATATGTACTACATCCCGTGGCTCCACAGCAGCATCCTAAGCATCGGGCAGCTCGATGAAACAGGTTGCAAGATCGATATCGACGACAGCGTCCTCCAGATGTGGGACAAGGGGAGCCAGGAGCTGCTGGCCAAGGTGAAGCGCACGCCTAATCACCTGTACATCCTTCCACTCAAGCCGACCAGGCCGGTGTGTCTGGCCGCAAGCTTCGACGACGACGAGTGGAAGTGGCATGCTCGCTTCGGCCATCTGGGGTTCCAGGCCCTACAGAAGTTGAGTAGCAGTGGCATGGTGCGTGGGTTGCCCTCCATCGAGCATGTCGAGCACGTCTGCGACGCATGCCTGGCTGGGAAGCAACGTCGAGCATCTTTCCCACAGGCGGCCAAATACCGCGCCACCAAGCCTCGGGAGCTGATCCATGGCGATCTATGCGGCGCAGTGACACCACCAACTCCCGGTGGTAAGAAGTACATCATGCTCGTCGTCGATGATATGTCCAGATACCTGGGAGTGGTGCTGCTCGCAAGCAAGTCGGACGCCGAGAGCGCGTTCAAACGCTTGCGTGCCGGCGTCGAGAATGAAGCTGGGCGGCGGATTCAAGTATTCTGTACTAATTGTGGGGGGAGTTCATGTCGGCGAGTTTCCTCGAGTATTGCACCGAGCACGGCATCAAGCGTCACCTGACCGCGCCGTACAGTCCCCAACAAAACGGCGTGGTGGAACGAAGGAACCAGTCCATGCTCGCCATGGTGCAGAGCCTGATGAAGGCGAAGAACGTTCTAGCCTGGCTTTGGGGGAAGCTGTGATGACAGTCGTCTTCTTCCTGAATCAAGCCCCGACGCGGAGCCTGGTGGGTCGAACCCCATATGAGGCATGGTACGGTGTCAAGCCGGCCGTGCACTTCCTGCACGTGTTCGGCTACGTGGCTCATGTTAAGGTCAGAAAGCCAAAACACCGGGAAGCTGGATGATACGAGCCGGAAGATGGTACCGATCGGCTACGACGAGGGGTCAAAGGCGTACAGGGTGTTCGATTCCACTGCGAACCGTGTGCATATCACGCGCGACGCGGTGTTTGAAGAAGGGGTGGCCTGGGACTGGGGTGCGTCTGACGAAGGCAACAATAGAGAGACCATGAACAGTGTTGAGCAAGGCGTTTTTGAGGTGGAGGATGAATAAGTGATTCCTGGCGAAGGGAAGACGGTTGCCGCCACATCGGCAGGACCCGGCTCCATGATGGCCTCACCGGGGGGTCGAGCTGTATTGCCAGGCGCGACACCGACTTCACCGGGTTCCATGCCCAGGGATTCGGCTTCATCGGCGGCACCCTCAACCATGTCATCACCGCGCACGCCACAAGTTCAAGGAGGCCCTACCATAGAAGAATCAGGTCCCCGTCGAGTTCGTGTCCCCTACCTCTGCAGCACTGGAAACGCTGGACGCAGACGATGACGAGGGGCTCACACATCGGTTCAGGATCGTGGACAACCTGCTGTACGACAACAATAAGCTGGTGGTAGACGGCGATCTGCTCCTAGCTGTCGATGAGGAACCCACTACCTACGACGAGGCTTCGGGTTCTAAAGAGTGGAAGTTGGCAATGGCAGAGGAGCCGAAGTCCATTACTGACAACAAAACTTGGACACTCACTGATGCACCCTCTAGAGCAAAGCCGATCGGGCTCAAGTGGGTGTTCAAGATCAAACGCGACGTCGGGGGAAACATCACCAGGAGCAAGGCCCGCTTGGTGACGAAGGGGTATGTGCAGCGCGCTGGCGTCAACTTTGAGGAGGTGTTCGCGCCCGTGGCGCATCTGGAATCTGTACGTTTTCTCCTCGCCATCGTCGCGCATCGAGGGTGGACAGTGCACCACCTCGACGTGAAGTCGGCATTCTTGAACGGCGACCTAGCGGAGGAAATTTACGTCGAGCAGTTGCCGAGCTATGTTGTCCGGGGAAAGGAGCGGAATGTGTACAAGCTACACAAGGCGTTGTATGGGCTTAGGCAGGTGCCTAGGGCCTGGAATGCCAAGTTAGACAACTCGCTGCTGAAACTTGGGTTCAGGTGCAGCGCGGCGGAGCACGCCGTGTACGTGCGCGGAACTGGCGAGGACCTGCTACTTGTTGGTGTCTACGTGGATGATCTCGTCGTGGTTGGGGCGAACCAAATGGAGGTAAAATGCTTCAAGGAGGAGATGGCAAGGCTCTTCAGCATGAGTGATCTCAGCCCCCTGCACTACTACCTAGGGATCGAGGTGCGGCAGAGCGCGAACGGCATCACGCTGTGCCAGAGCGCGTATGCTGACAAGATCATTGAAAGGGCCGGTCTGAAGGGGTGTAATCCATGCAACACACCCATGGAGCCACGGTTGAAGTTGAGCAAGGTGAACTCCAACCCACCTATTGATTCCACTCTGTATCGCAGCATCGTCGGGAGTCTGCGGTACCTTGTACATACACGTGTAGACATCGTGTTCGCGGTGGGCATGGTGAGCAGGTTCATGGAGGCGCCAACAACGGAGCACTAGAGCGCTGTCAAGCATCTCCTCAGGTATATTTCAGGTACGCGCTCTCACGGCTGTGTCTATAGACACGGTGAGGGTGCACTGAAGCTGATCGGCTACAGCGACGCCGACCTGGCTGGGGACTGCGACAATCGGAAGAGTACCTCTGGTGCCTTCTTCTTTCTCGGGCAGAGCCCTGTGAGCTGGCAATCACAGAAACAGCGTATGGTGGCGCTATCGTCGTGCGAGGCGGAATACATCGCCGGCGCCACCACAGCATGCCAAGGAGTTTGGCTTTCCAGGTTGTTGGTGGATCCGGTGAACGTGAAGGCTGTCGCACCGCTGCTCTGCGCTGGCTCTCGCCTAGAATCCGATGCTTCACGAAAGGAGTAAGCACATCGCGATGTCCGTTTCTATTTCATTCGAAACTGCATCAACAATGACACTATGGAGACAGACTACATCAGGACCGGAGATCAGCTAGCGGACTTGCTCACAAAGCCGCTCCCACGCGATCGACTGCAGGAGTTGCGTGCTTGGAGCGGCATCATCAACACAAGAGCAACGCAATAGGGAGGAGATTGTTGCGATAAAAACTGTTGCTTCACTTGTAATCTACTTCCGGCATGGGCTAGCGTAGCGGTGAGCGCGGACAGTTGAGCGCCGTGCGCGTCTTTTCCCTTCCGTGCAAGTGTGCGTGAGTGGTGAAGCTTGGCCCGACATTGACGCCCACGTTCCGTGGCTGTGGGATGGCGCAGCGAGAAGGACAGGACGTGGGCGAGGGTGTCCGTGGCCATGCCGAGCTCGTAATGGTGCGTGTGTCAATAAAAGGAGAAGAAGAGAAAACGAAAAGCAGCGAGTTTTGTGCGCTGCGCCAATTCCCCGTCTCTGAGCTTGAACGCGTGCTGCTCGAGTTCACGGTGCTGTTCGTCGAGTTTGTCGCGAGGCCACAGATAGCAAGCGGGAAAGGAGAGCGTTCCAGCGAGAATAGGGAGAGATCCTAATCAAACAAGGCTCGCCGAGAGGATGAACCGGAAAAGGGTTTGCCGGCGTCGGGTTCGACGAGGAGGCGGCGGCCGAGGTGCGGCGCTTGCTAAGCGAGCACGCCACGGGGTGAGGCATGAAGCGGGAAGACGACATGCTGGTGCTAACTTGGAAGGGGCACGGCTCCGTGTTCACCAGCGCTTGGGCGCCCAACTAATTAAGCTAGCTTAGCGGTCTACATGTGGTGATTAAAGCTTAAGCTGGTGCTAGATTGTCTATTAGCTCAGAAGTGTGACATGACGGAGAATCAAGTAATAAGGAATTTCTGGTTGGATTTAGTGGATCGTTTTAAACTTCTACTTCCAAGACAAGATCTTTCCGTTGAATCCTCGATGTTTTAATCACGATCTAGATTATTTTAGACCAGTTAAACATGGCACGAAAATAATATCAGCGAATTACTTTTGAAATAACGGAGTCGAAATATTTTCTTGGGAGGAGAATTCCGGGGGGGGGGGGGATGCCAGACGTGAGTTTGGATACTTAATTGGGCTGCGAGACCATGAAGTTTGAAGCCTAGGCTTACTGTAGGCCCATATTACTGTAAAATTCGTGAGGCTCAAACTAATTGGGCCGTGATAGGAATGGTCCAATTGTTACCCATAAGGCCACAAAATAATCCCACGGTTGCATCCACCCACCACCACTGTATCGCCGTCGGCGATGGACCGGCGAGTCCAGCGGCTGGTCATCGGCGTAGCCGCCGCCGCAGCCACCGTCTCGCTTCTATTACTCTTCTCCCATACCTCCACCTCCTGCTTCCCCGCGCCCGACACTCTCCCGCGCACCTCCTGCGACGCCGCCTCGCGAAGCTCCGCTCCTCCGCGCTCTGGAGCGGCCACTCCCTGGCCCTGGCATCCTCCGCATTCGCCCCGCTACGCGGCCTCCGCCTTCTCGCTGGCTCCTCCCGTGTCCTCTGTCTGGCCGCCGGCGCCGGCAATGCCTTCGACGCGCTCCACGCCGATGGGGTCGGTGACGTCACTGGGATCGACCTCGTCGACTTCCCGCCGCTCGTTGTCCGCTCTGACCCCCACCACCTCCCCTTCTCAGAAGGCGCATTCGAACTCATCTTCTCCGAAGACCCCGCGGGGATCTCCGGCGCTCTCTTCTCGTCCCGGATCGCCGCGGAAGCCGAGCGCGCCGTCCGCTCTGGAGGCGCCATCGCGCTCGCCGTCGATCGGCACCTTGACCCGTCGGCCGTCGCCGCGCTCTTCAAGAGGTCCCGCATCATTGACCAGAGGGATCTCACCTTGGATGGCTCACAGGTTAGGATGCTCATCTTCCAGAGTAATGCCACTATCTCGAACTCGCATTAATTCGTTTATTATTGATTGATACTATTCTGGTAATTACTGCTTATGTTCGTGTTGTAATCTTAGATCTGTGCATAGAATTAAGCTCTGATTGTGTGTAAATTAAGCAAGGAAAATGTAAGATTGTCTAATGCCAGTTGATGTACATGAATACTACCAACAATCCATGATTTTCCTTCAGCCATCACTTTTATTTTGCTGCTGAAAAATGCTAAATCAGCAACCAAAGCTACCTATTTCATCATCAAACTTGTGCTGAAGCCTGAAAGTGCTACTTAACAGAGGATACTGGAATGCCCTCTAAATAATAACACAACCAAAAATTTTCAATCTGTCCGATGTACCATCTTTCTTGTTATGCCTTGCAATTAGGATAAACATCGATAAACTCTACCCTGAATATGAAACTTCTTGTAGTTTGGCGAGTCCATATGCTTCATTGCTACAGACCACTTGTTGCTGAGTTGCTTACTATAATAGCTGATTGAGAGATGTTAGTGAATTAGGTATGCAGTAGTTAAGTTAGCTATTTTCATCCGGTGCCATTGCCACACTTTGGAAGGAGAAAAACATAGTATTGAGTACAATACTTAAACACAGTGAATAAAGTGGCTCACATATGATATCTTAATATCTTGTGCCATCCTGTAACTGTAATTGTGTCACAATTAAACAGGATAATTTCTGATAGGAAACTAAACATAAATCAATATATTTCCTAATATGAAGTAAGCATTTAGTTATCTATTCTTCTTTCACTAACTTTTGGAGAATCACCTGACTGTGGCACCATGCTAAGTGTTCGGATTGGCATCGAAATATAGGCATCAACAATATTGTCCTCGTCTCAGAAAATAATGAAGGTCAGTGTTCACCAAGTGCTAGTCAGAATGTGGGATTACATACCAGCGTCTAGCACCTAATTAGCAATAAGACTGGGATCATTTGCTTAGGTGGGATGAATCGGCTAGGGGAATGTGTTGTTTGCAGTCTCTTGTTTTTCATCCTAAGGCTTGAAAGTGACCATAGGGCAAGTAAATGAAATGTTTGACAAAATTCAGATCCCAGATCCCATCCAATTCCTTGTCTTTAGTTGACTTTCAGACTGAATTATGTTTTTGCAAGACAACTGCAAAATGTTTTTATGTATCAAAGGTATGGGTGCACCCCAAATATCTTTCATTCTCAAGTCTAGAACTTCTCTAAAGGTCAGGGTTATATTGGGTGACTTGGTAGTTGGTAGTATATATTATTCCGGCTTTTCTCTAAAACCCAGGTTAGCTTATCAGGATTTTCTTGCAAAGCTACATTTTCCAGCAATCCTTCTAGCTCTTCCCAAGAAGTTAACTCAGCAGTCCCAAAAGATCTCGTGAACGTTAAAAATCCATATTTGGATGGAATTGTGACGAAGGTGTCTTTATTTTTGCCAGTGATTGTTCGTCTATCCCTTTATTTGTAACTTCTTTAATGGCATAAGACATAAAATATAGTACAATGTTTTGTTCTCTTCTATTGCTTTTCTGTTGGTTTTGTGTTCTCACTGCATCATGCCTGCCTGCCTACCTGCTTTCCTTCTTTGGAGCTTCATCTTTCCTGGATGCATATCCACAGCTGGAAAATGTGTGGAATGGTAGAATGATTGGTCTTTTTCTAGTTAACATCTTTTCAAGTCTTTTCAGAACTGTTCACTATTGACAAACTACGGTAAATGTTTGTTCTTGCCGGCCTTTGTTGATGGGCGAGACCTCAAGGCCCAGCGATTTTCCTTCGGCCTATAGCCGACAATTGTACATATATGCGCAGTCAAGATGCCGCTACAAGAAAAAGGGAGCCCATATCACACTTAAAAGTTTGGCCTGCAAATAATTTTGATGAATGTTTTGTTCATTACCTCATTTGACGAAAGAATCTTCAAGAAACCCATGCCATGTGGAAGCGTGAAGAAAGAGATTTAGGCATGACCGCGTAGCAGAATTGGGAAATCACGTATCCAAATATATGAAGCCCAAATCCTCGGTACAGTACCAGACTGGACAGAAGTACAGAACCAAGCATACGGTTTGCGAATGGGAAATTCTGTTTTGTGCAGAACTAGGCGTTCACTGTGGAATTCCTGCATTCCAGACAGGCCAAGGTTTATACCAGCTGAGCAGAGGTTCTGATTACCTCGAGATTAGTAGAAGTTGATAATTGTGGACATACACTACACTAGTACACAACAACACGGTAATACTACTACCTTCGTCTCAAAAATAATGGATTCTGGTTATATAAATGCATAGTCAAAATTAGAATGTAGTAGTATATAGGCATGCTGCAAGCATGTGCTCAATAATCATAGGGCAAGCTGACGAGGCAACCACAGTGCTGCAGTCACACCCACCGGTTGATCGTGCGCATGTCGGTCGGCTTCACGAACTGCATCGCGACGACGACGACCCGACCGGACAGTCGCATCGACCGGCCGATCTGCCGATCACATCGGCGCGTGCAGGCCAGGCTCCATCACACACTGCACCCTTGCACTCATTGTTAGGTCGCGACGGGCGACAGCGATCCCTGGTGAGATCGGAATGTTCCCCGGCCTGCCGGCTCCCGTCGTCGCCACCGTCGCCGTCGCACGCACGAGCTGGCTATAGCCACAGCCACCTTGCATTGCATGCGCTCCAGATCGACTTGACTGGCCGGCCAATCGTTGGAGCAACCACCACACACCTGTGTCATCTTCCTCTTGTTGGCTATCGCCTAATCAAGCAACGCATGCATATACCATAGCGCCACACACAGTACTGCAACTGTAGTGCAAGTGTGTGTGCAGCATCGCCAGCGGAGCTATCTGGGTCACGCACTGTACCAGGCATTATGCAGGGTAGCTACTGTGTGTCGATCGCCATGAGGCTGCAGCCACGAGAAATGCCAAACAATATCGCACTGTAGGAGTAGATGAAACACGCGTGCATGGGCCTGGGCTTTGTCGTCTCGTCGCCGATGGGATGCAGCGAGACGGCTTAATTCCTGGGCACTGCAGAGTCCCAGATATAATGAGGATGAGATCGGCGACAAACAGCCAGGGACAAGGCACCAGCCAACACAGCCATCTCCCTACCATCCGTGCACCAGCTCTCACGGAATGGGGCTCGTGCCCTACATGTCCCCCTCCTGCACGTGTGCATGCATGCACGCCAGTTGGCTCATCATCAGCTCTAGCTCACTACACTGATCTTTTTCACATGACATAACCTATTAAGAAATTGAATACTACATGAACTAAAAAACATTGTATATACTCTTTTGGAGCCCATTAATTATGCACTACATGTATGTATATAGTATGCGTACGTGTTTCAATCTGGATCACTGTTCTCGTCACATCACACGATGCAGTCTGATTTGTCTAAGAACAGGTATCCCAGCTGTGCTTGTGTGTGCATGTGCTCAACCACCCCAAGATGGCACTTGCCTCTTGAAGATGCTAGCAGTATACTAAGGAATATTAACCATATCGTGCACGTAGAACAAGTATACATTGTACTCACATATATGGATGGATCATGGACCATGGTCATGGACGGTCAAGATGTGCACATGTTGTAGCGTCGTGTGCCACCTTGTTGTAGGTGCCTACATGTGGCGTGGTCAACAGGCGCGGTCGCCGTCGAGGCGCACGTACGATCGAACGACAAGCGAGCGGGAGATGCGCAGGGCACGTTGTTACCCTGCCCCCATGCAGTGACCGGTCGTCCGGGAGACGATTAAAATTCGATCTCCCGACGCTCTGGCCCCTGGGCCGCCGCCCAGCTCGCTACACGCCTACACCCAGCTGTGCCCTGTGGGTGGATGGATTTCTCCCACGTGTGGAATTTCCTCCGGCGCCATGGATGGCCGGGTTTACAGTTCAGATGGAATTCGGTCCGAATTTTGTGAAATCCGGATTTTTTTGGACCAGGTCGAAAACGCAAACCGTGGGTTTTCGGTCAACTTCAAAAGATTTTAGAGTGAATTTTAGATTTTTGACAAGATTTGTCTAAATTTTATTGGTTTTTGTCGATTTATCAACAATTTCCGTAAAATGGGATGAAACTGCTAACGAGTGGTTTTTTTATCCGGTATTAGCGGTAGTGCTCGCTTGGGGCTGCCCTCGTTGACAAATGGGCTATGGGAGATGTAACGGAGAAATGAAAATGAATAGATGGTTAGGATTAAACAAATTGAAAAAGAATGGATGACTAGGATAGTATCTACTAGTACCCTTTGGTAGATGGGATATGTTTTTCCAAATCCATTTTGCCAAACAAGCCCTACTAGAAGACATGCATCGTGATAAATTCACAGATGCGTAACCAAGCACACATTACTAGTAGTACTAGTATATAGGTTAAGGAATAGTAGCAGATAAATTATCTAAAAAAATAAAGTGAGCGGCATGGGAAACAAAGCTACTTTTCCGTAGGAGAAATCAACAAACATACGTTTGGCTAAATTGACAGCAGATGGAACAAACATGTCGAATCCGAGAAAAGAGTCGGCCCTTTCTTCATCCTCCCTCCTACCTGCTGCATCGATCTGCATATGAATGCATGCATTGATCGATCCTTCAGACGGGTCGATGCTTTCTCCTTTGGATTCAGGCATCGAGTATTTGGATAAGCTTCTCCTGTCACAGTCACTGACATTGATCAAGCTAGCTCTAACTATGCCAGGGCTAATCTGAGCCCAAAAGAATCAGTAGTATAGGAACGACAGAACTGCAGAAGCAGTGTTGAAAAAAAAACAGGCAATGCCTTTTGCAGCTTTTCATCTGCTGCAATGGAGTGCATGCGGTCACTGCACTGGACCAGGGGTCATGTTCCTCTCTTTAACAAGGACTCATCGGATCATCATCAGATGCGGACAGCATCTGCTTCGAGTTGTTGCTGTTCCTATCAGGAATCTGCTCCTTTTTTCACTGCGGTACTGGACATGCAAGAGATAGGGGGGCATGGAGTCATGGAGCTGGGTCTTCTGCATTCTTGCTGGGCCGTTTGGCTCTTGTGCTTCATCACATTCACATGCAGTTTCATGATCAAGTATAGCTAGCTGCTGCTGAAGCTGTCACCAACCAATCTTCAGGGAAAGCTCGCACCAACCAAGGACGGACTTGGCGATCTTGGAGTTTTCCTCTGCATTAAGCTTAGATGAACTTTTTCCTGTGTGACGTTTTTCCAGAAAAGAGAGAGAACGAAAAAACAGCGAGAAAGAAGATGAAAAGGGCACTCGAATTTTTTTTGTTCTGTATTGTGTAGTGTTTTAGGCCATTCACAGTGCTTGTAGGTGGCGAGTATCCATCTCCGTTCACGTAGGACAGCTGCTGGCGTAGAGGTGGGGCCCATGTCTTGGTGAGGGAGCTCGGGTCTTGCAGAAGACACCGGTGCCTCGCCTACAAAGCAGCATGCCGGAGGGGACCACTTGCCTGCAAAGTTGACTCAGCAGCTCCTTGTCGCCAATGCCAGGGAAGGGAGAGGCAGCAGCTGCAGGGCTTGTCGCCAGCGCCGGCGAGGAGGCGGCGGCGAGAAGGTGCCATCGCTGCCGAGCTCGTCTCTGCGACTACCGCCGAGCCCTCCTCGGAGAAGCTCGCCGGCTCGAGGGAGGAGGCCGGAAGGGGGGGAGAGAAGTGGAGGTGCCGACGCCGCCAGATCCACCCCGAGCTCGTCGCCCTCCACGCGCGCACGCAGTGCCGAGCTCGTCGCCGCTTCGATCCGCCGTTGGGTCGATCGATTTGCGCTGGAGAAGCTCTCCGGCTCTAGGGGGAGGCCGGAGGGGGGAGAGGAGTGGGGGCGCCGACGCCGCTAGATCCATCCCGAGCTCGTCGCCCTCGATCTGCCGCCGCGGGAGATCGATCCGCCACCGAGGGAGCTCATCCGCCGACGAACCAGCCCAAAGCTCGCCGGCCGTGAGGGACGAGCGGGAGACGAGGGGGAGGAACGGGAGAGATGAGCAGAGGAGGAGGGGGCCGTGGAGTAGTCACCGTCTCGTCGGTGGAGGTGAGGAGAGAGCCGCCGGTGAAGCGGGGAATTTCGGGGGTGGAATGGGGGGATTAAGGGATTTGGTCAAAGGTGGTATTTTATAATAGTTCCTGGTTTTAAAGGTGTCTAGTATAAATTTTTAGACTTATATGCAAATCCATAGAATTTTAGGACTAAAATGTAAAATGTGAAGGTCTGACTTGTAAAATCAAATATTTTACTTGCATTATAGGAGATTTTTTTTTATAAATGGTTTTAGTCTACGTAAAAGCTTGAGATCTTGAGTAGCTTGCACTATGAGTGCTCTTACACAAAGGAGAGGCACGCAAGAACATGCAAAGTGTAACTTAAAAAGGAATGACAAAGATCAGGGGAAAAAAAGATGGATTAATTTGTGTAGAAACGTGAAACGATTAGATCGATCAAGAAAAAAAAAAGCTTCTTGTGTCTCATGATTCATCGTGACTCCTGTGCACAATCCTATATGCATATAAATCACCAGATTAACAATGTACAAATGATTATATCGTGAAGAAAACTAATGAAAAAAAATGGTTAGATGTACCGTATAAAACCAATAAAATCGTGCTGAAGTCAATGTGTGAATGTGATGGATTAAAAAAATCTATCCTAATGGAATAGGTATAGCAACTTTATCATCTACTACCTCCCCACATTAAGCTGTTAGTTGTTGTTGCACCAATGTTTTCAACTTATTAACTTATTTGTTTCCAACTTATCAACTTATGGATAATGTACCATGCTTCTTGAACTAAAATTTCTAAAAAAGAACTTTCTAAGTACGTTAGTGTTGCTTTGATACCTTGAACTAACCTAGTTAATATATCGCTATAAGTCTATTTCTACAGTATAAATGTGCTTTATACTGAAATTATAGATAGCTGGCTGATGAAGCTTCTGGAGGATACTCATCAGTCATCATGCCGCTGGCATGGGATATTTTGCAGCTCCAAACTGAGAAGAGTTATTCCATTCCAGCCTGTTATAGGGGCTAGAAAACCATAGTAAACTTGCAAGCAAATCCAACCCAACTGGTTAACCAGTATAGCAAGTTTATCACAATAAACCATTTCGATCTATATAGCCACACGGCAGCCACTAGTGAAGGCCAATTGTCTTTTAACGGAGAGAGAAGGATAAGCAGGCGTCTAGAGATTTTGTTAATATGTAATTAGAATCACATTGATATAAATTGGAAGTAAAAAAAATTAGCTAGCTTACAGCTAGTGAAATAATATACTGGCCGTATAAACAAGAGCATGCTTGAAATTTGCCATAATATTAAAAATGGTATTTTAGTAATATTTCTAGATAGAAGTTTTTATTGAAATCAGTCAATTACATCAAACTAATACAAAAGCATTAAGCACACTTCCACTACTTTAGTAATACGGTGATTTAGCTTTAATACAATCATAAAATTAATCCACAACAACAACAGATGATGGCATGCGTGGTGGCTGCACGATTCATTCCCTACTCCTGCATCTCCACGTTCCGCCTCCCCGCAGGCGTCCAGTAAAGACTAAGTTTTCAAATTGGAAAGACTACTTTACCCTTCTTAATTTTATACTACAATCTATTTAAGTGGATAGATAAATCAATCTACACCGTTTTATTGGCATCCGCTTTGAGTTATCTTTTAATATAACATTTGACTATTTATCTTATTTAAAATTTTAGTGCAAATATAAAAATAAAAGTTATGCTTGAAGCACACTTAATGATAAATCAAGAAAAAAAAGATGATACTTACATTATTTTTTTAATAAAGTGATTGATCAAATTTATATAAAAATAAACATCGTTATATTTTTATAAACAGAAGTATTCCTATATTCAGATCGAGGCTGTTCGTTAAGAGGTAGTATTGCAAGATACCGTTTCTAATTGTGATAACCTCTCTAAGTGTTATAGAAGATTTTTTATTGATTAACTCTCATTTCTCTCTAGGGTTGCATAGTGTATCAACATAAGACTTGACAAACAGGATAATATTTGGTTATCAAACATATGGAGATTTGTCAATTTGAATTTAGGGTGATGTGGAAGAGGGCGGAAAAGGAGAAAATGGCAAAGAAGACTACGCATCGGACGTCCGGAGATTTGCAAATCTCCATATAGTGTTTCACTATATATTGAAGTAATGTTGCAATGTTTCATGGATCGTAATAAAAATATTTCAACATAAATTTATTTCTTGATATTTCATCATTTGTTGAAGAATGTTTCATCGCTTTATCAAAGATGTTTCAATCGGATACAACACTCAAAGAACGCTGACTGCATCAACAAAAACCCGATATGTGCAACGTTAAACCAACTGTAACATCAAGAACCAATTTGAGCAACATTCAAAAATGTGGGGTGCAACATCAAGAACACACTGTGTGCAACAAAAAAGAAATGGTGTGCAACAATCCTCGCTAGCCCGACGCTGCCACTAGCCTCACCTTCGCTGGGGAGCTCAGGGCCCTCTTAGGCGACGACGCCACAAGCTCCGCCCCGCGCGCCGCCTCCTCGCGGCATCGCCGCAGCCGGCGGCGAGCTCGGGGCCCTAACTGACGATGGCTGCACCTCCTCGCAGTGCTGCTGCCGCCGCCGGCGAGCTCAGTCCTATTCAACGACGGCTGCACCTCCTCCTCGCGGCACCGCTGCCGCCGCTGACGAGCTCGGGATCCTCTCCGGCGACAGCGTCTTCCGCTCCGCCCCTCGCACCTCTCCTCGCAACACCTCCGCCGCCGCCAACGACAAGTTAGGTTCCGGCAAGGTCGAGGTTTTATCCGGCGACGACATCTTCCTCCGGTCCCAAGGGCTCGATTAGCATCGTGTCGGTGTCGGTTGGATTATGTGTGAGAGAGAAAGCGGAAATAGGGGAGAGAAGACGAGGGAGGAGGGCGTCCAATGCTTGTGCTGGTGTCGGACGCCCAATCTGAAGCGTTTCTAAAAAAAGTCACGCCAATGCGGTACAGGGTTTTCTAGTACTATTATATCATCTATACAATTAATGTATACTATTAACTCTCTATAAAATTATATTGTTAATTATATAAACCTATTCAATATTTATCTCCATTTCTCATATTACAAGACACTTTAATTTTTTTCTAAATATTTTTTTAGTTGTTAAATCTAATATTGAATATATTTTGATAGTATTTTTATTTTGTGTTGACTATATTTTTTTATAAATTTAGTTAAGAAGTTTGTTTTGAAAAAAACATTAAAGTGTTTTATAATATAAAACGGAGGGAGCAGTTCCAACAGCTTTTATGTCGTACTATCTAATTAGTTTCCTTTAACGAAGACAAAGCAATCATACCACCACCTGCCAGTCAGTCAACTTCCCTTTCTGGTCATGTTCACCATAGCATTGGAAGCTAGGTAGGAAGCACACATTTACAATTTCAGATTAACTGTTGTAAATTGGGGTTTGTGTTAGACAGACGACCTGGGTCGTATATATATATATACCCGACCTCTCTTATATATACTCGGGGGTTTAGTCACTGTACACATTTCTACATGGTATCAGAGCAAGTCTAGATATTTTTGGTGTGCTATCTTCTCCCTCCACCGAGTCGACCTTTTCCTCCTCATCGTCGATGTCTTCTTCCCGTCACCGACCCTCTTCCCGATACTCTCCTCCTAGCACTCTCCTCGCTCTCTCGTCTCTATTTCTTTTTCTCCCCGTCTCTCCCACAGTCACCTTCTTTTCTCCGTTCTACCTCCGCGCGACAAGGCGACGATCTCCATTCGCCTCCTCGTCTCGCCTCGCACCCGTCTCCGTTCTTCTTCTTGCTTCGTGCATCTTTCCTTCTCTGACGCCGGCGTACCTCCGCGCTCATCGTCTCCATCGGCTAGACTTGTCCATCCCTCCATCGGCTGGAACCCCCCTCGGTTCTCACCTTTTCTGACACGCTCAACGGCTCTCGGATGTGAACTTTCTCCCTTCACGTCCGAGCCAATCAAATGTGTCCACATGTCCACGGATACGAATCCCTGCCTCTCGGACGCAAGCATATTCTCTTCGCGTCCGGCCACTCTCCGCCTTTTTCACGTCCGCCCCACTCCTTGGCCTCCACGAGTTCACAGACGTGAATCTTCTCCTCACGGACGTGAATCTTTGCACGTCCATGACCCAACTACTCTCTGACCCACCCACTCTGCCACCACATTTTCCTCACCTACTCCGCTGCCTACTCCCCATCAGCAAACCACTCCTCATCAGCTGGCTAGCCCACTCTTCATCGGCTTCTCACATCCTTGATCGGCCGATCCGTCCTCTCATCGGCTTCTCCTTCCCATCGGCTTCTTCCTCCCATCAGCTATTTGTTCCCGTTCTCCTCTCGTCATGGCCACCGAGTCCGCCCTCAGCTCCGGTACTCGACCAGTCGCCGAGTCTGCTCCGGCCCTCGGTGCCTCAGACCACACTTCGGGCACTACCTCGTCGATCTTCTTCCCTCCCTACGCTGCTGTGAACGTGAAATCTCACGTTCCTATCTCTCTTGATCTTAACGCCAACTATTTCAAGTGGTTTTTCTTCTTCAAATCCCTCTGTGAAAAATTCGGCATCTAGTCCCATATCGATGGCTCTGCTCCATCTCGATCCGATGATCCTCAGTGGGACATCGCCGAGTGCTGCGTGCGTAGCTGGCTGCTCGGCTCGGTCGACGACTTTGTCCTCGACCTCGCCATAGACAATATCGACCCCACCGCTCGGGATCTCTAGGTGACCATCGAGCGGATCTTACTCGCCAACAAGTAGCCTCACGCCATCTTCTCCTCAACGAGTTCCACTCCATGGTACAAGGAGACTCCTCTGTCTCCTTGTACTGTCAGTGCCTCAAGGTCAAGGCTGCTGCTCTCCGGGATATCGGCCACCCTGTGGCCGACTCTCAACTCGTCCTCGCCCTTTTGCGAGGCCTCAACCCCCGCTTCTCAAACACCGCCGATGACATCGCCAACGCTACATCTCTTCCATCGTTCGTTCAGGCCCATGACATGTTAGTTCTTAAAGAACTCTGTCTGGCCAACGATGAGAAGACAGTGACCCAAACCGCTCTCCTTGCCGCAGCCGATAATGGCTACCGAGCTTCCTACGTTGCCACTTCCTCCCGTGGCTCTGGTGACCATGGCTCCAGCCATGGCAAGACAGCCTGCACTGGGAAAGATAAGGGCAAAGACAGGAACTGGCAGGGTCCGATGCAATCACGACCTACCTTGGTCCCTGCCTAACCTGTCGATCCCACGGGTCCATGGCTCTGCTACAACCCCTGGGCACCCCAGCCCTAGCCACGCAGCCCCATTGGCTGGCAACCCGGGGTTCTCGGCGCCCATCCCTAGGCTCACCTAGCATCGACTCCCACTCTGCCGCCTCAGCCGATGCTATCGACCCCACCCACATAGTCGGTTCCCTCCTGGAACCAGGCTAGCCTTGTCGCTGCCCTTAACCAGATGACGCTCCAACCACAGCACCCTTGGGTGCTAGATTCTGGGGCGTCTTCACACATGGCGTCATCGGCCGGTATACTTCGCTCTTGTCACCCCTCTTCCTCCTCCTTTGTCACCATCGGCAATAGCCACTCTCTTCCTGTCCAATGCCGAGGTGACTCCTCTCTGTCTACATGTACCACTAACCTCCTCCTTCGCAATGTTCTTATCGTACCCTCTCTTATTCACAATCTTATATCTGTTCGCCAATTCACAAAAGACAATAACTGCTCCATCGAATTTGACGCGTCTGGTTTCTCAGTGAAGGATATCCCAACCCGACGACAGATCCGTCGCTGCAATAGTGGCGGAGACCTCTACACCATTCCCGCTGCGTCGTCCACTCCACACGCCAGCGTCGCCCTCTCCACCAATCTTTGGCATCTTTGCCTCGCCCACCCCGGTCCCGACGCTGTTGCCACCTTTCGTCGCAGCGCCTCCATCCGATGTACCCACAGCAACTCCACAGTTTTGCCACTCGTGTCAACTTGAGAAACATGTGCGTCTGCCCTTTTCTAGTTCTCTCTCTTGTACCTCGCGTCCATTTGAACTTATACATTGTAATGTATGGACATCTCTAGTTAAAAGTGTCTCCGGTAATTAGTATTACCTCGCTATACTTGACGATTACACACACTATTGCTAGACCTTTCCGCTCATCAGCAAATCCAAGGTCGCCTCTCACCTCACTCACTTCGTCACATACGTGCCCACTCAGTTCAACCTCCCTATCAAGGCTCTACAAGCAGATAACGGTACGGAATTCATTAACCGTATCGTTACAACCTTCCTCATCTCACAGAGCATCCATCTACGGCTCTCCTGCCCCTACACCTCTTCTCAGAATATCAAAGCCGAGCGCCTCCTTCGCACCCTCAACAATATCAGTTACACTGTGCTACTTCACGCCCACTTACCTGCCACTTATTGGATAGAAGCTCTGGCTACTGCGACGTATCTTCTCAATCGGCGCCCATGCTCCTCCGTTTAAAACAATGTTCCCTATGCCCTTCTCTACCGCACGGCGCCCGACTACTCCCATCTTTGCGTTTTCGGGTGTCTCTGCTACCCAAACCTCACTGCCACAGCTTCCCATAAACACGCTCCCCACTCCACCGCCTGCATTCTCCTCGGCTATCCCTCCTCTCACAAGGAATACCGATGTCTCGACCTTTCCACCCGACGGGTCATCGTCTCTCGTCATGTTATTTTTGACGAGATATGTTTTTCCTTCGGTCTACTTCATCCGAGATCCTCCTATAGTGATCTTGACTTCCTCCTCACTAACACCATGTCGACTAGGTCTCCTCCACAATCCCCTCCATTGGCCCCCTCATTGGCCGCTGCTGAGGACTTACCTTTCACCTATCCTATCACTATTCGATCCGATGTCCCAACCATCGGACCTCCATCGGCCCCACCTCTCTCATCGCCTTCAGCCGATACCATTCCTTTTCCATCGGACACCCCATTTCCATCGGCTTCTCAATCCCTATCGGCTCCCCCACCCCATCGGCTGATCCATCTCTATCGGACCGATCGAACCACTCGGCCCACCCGACTCCATCGGCTCAGGCCGATCTAGTTCCCTCTTTTCCTCTCATCTACAGTCGCCCATCCGGAGCCGATGACACCTCCACCCGACCAGTTCTTCCCATTACTCCCGCACCCCCATCGGCTCCAGTTTCCTCCACCTCTCATATGGTCATCCGCTCCTGGACCGGGTCTCTCCGTCCTACCAAGCGCTATGGGTTCTCCACCGTCCACAGCTCTATCTCGCCCATACCGGCGACATCTCGCTCCGCCCTGGCCGACCCTTAGTGGCGTGCGGCCATAGCCGATGAGTACAAGGCCCTAATGGACAACGAGACCTGGCGCCTCGTCCCCCGTCCTCCCAGCGCCAACATTGTGACCGGTAAGTGGATTTTTAAACACAAATTCCACGCCGATGGCTCCCTTGCCCGTCACAAGGCTCGCTGGGTAGTCTGGGGTTTCTCCCAACGACCCGATGTCGATTACGACACGACCTTCAGTCCTGTCGTCAAACCCGCCACCATCCGGGTCGTCCTCACTTTGGCTGCCTCGCATTCTTGGCCGATCCATCAGCTTGATGTGAAGAACGCATTTCTTCACGGCCATCTAACGAAAACGGTCTACTGCCAGTAGCCCCTAGACTTCGTCGACCCTTCTCGTCCCGATGACATCTGCCTTCTTCAACGTTCCCTCTACGGCCTCAAACAAGCCACTCGTGCCTAGTACCAGCGCTTTGCTGCCTATCTTCGGCACATCAGCTTCATGGCCTCTGCGTCCGATAGTTCCCTGTTCACCTTTCATATCGGCTCCGCTACTGCCTATCTACTTCTATATGTCGACGATATTGTCCTTACAGCATCTTCGACATTTCTCCTCGACCAGATCATGGCCCGACTCCACTCTAAGTTCGCCATGACCGATTTTGGTCCTCTCCACTATTTCTTTGGTATCTCCGTCACCCGTTCCTCTCACGGGCTCTTTCTTTCCCAGCGCTAATACGCCATCGACCTCCTCCAGTGTACGGGCATGACCGATTGTCACCCCATGGCCATCTCGGTCGACACTCGAGCCAAACTCTCCACTGCCAATGGCGCACTCGTTGCCGATCCCTCTCACTATCGGAGTCTTACCGGGGCTCTCCAATACCTCACCCTCACCCGGCCCGACCTCACGTACGCTGTCCAGCAAGTGTGCCTCTTCATGCACGCTCCGCGCGAACCTCACCTCGCGCTGCTCAAGCGAATCCTACGCTACGTGAAGGGCACGCTCTCCAGCGGGCTGCATCTCAGCTCCAGCCCCATCGACTCCCTTACCGCGTACTTCGACGCGGACTAGGCAGGCTGACCCGACTCTCGATGCTCTACGTCGGACTACTGTGTTTTCCTCGATGACACTCTCGTATTCTGATCCTCAAAACGTCAGACTACAGTGTCCCAAACTAGCGCCGAAGCCGAGTACCGCGCCGTCGCCGAGTGCTGCTGGCTTCGCCAGCTTCTCCAGGAGCTTCGTGCACCCCTCTCTACCGCGACCGTCGTATACTACGATAATGTCAGTGCCGTCTACATGACCACCAACCCGGTTCATCATCGACGCACCAAACACATCGAGATCGATATTCATTTTGTCCGTGACAAGGTCATATTATGACAGGTTCGGGTGCTCCATGTACCATCGGCACATCAGTTTGCCAATATAATGGCTAAAGGCCTGCCCACTCCTTTGTTCACTAGTTTTCGGTCCAGTCTCTGTATCCGTTTCCCTCCCGCTGCGACTGCGGGGGTGTTAGACAGACCACTCGTCTGGATTGTATATATAGACAAAACCCACCTTATATACACTCGAGGTCTTAGTCACTGTATACATTTCTACACTTTGGAACAATAAAAGCTTTCACCGGATGAAGGCCTGCCTGCTAACTGTTGTTGATTAGCTTATTTGCAAGTTCATAATTCTCCTCTCCATGGCCATAATGAGATATTGATGTGCATTAGCAAATCAAAGGTCTAATATCATGTACATACATTCCCAAAGATGACAAAAACAAAAAGTTCCCTTTATTACAAAAGTGGGAGGAGAAAGAAAACAAAAGCCCAATAGCTATATGATCATGCGTACTGCACTGGACTAACACTAATTAATTAGCTAACCGATTAATTAACCATGCAGGCTTAGCTAGCTAAGCTAGCATTCTCTCTCACACAACCAAGCTATCACAGGTCGTCTTCGCGGCGCCGCTGCTGATCCAGTGCTTGTTGCCGGGGCTCCACTTGGGGCACTTGGGGCTGAAGTAGCTGGCCTGCACCCTGCCGTCAAGTAGCTCGACGACGGGGCCGGGGCGCACGCAGCGCGGCGCCTTGTACTGGTTGATGGACGCGCTGCGGCTGAGCGCGTAGTCCATGAGCTTGTCGAAGGTGCCGTCCGCCACCACGCGGATCTCCAGGGGCCCGATGGACCGGTCGGCGGCGCGGCACTGGCGGTACACGCTGTTGAGCCCCTCCTCCACGGCGAGGCAGCAGTCCTCGAACACCGACGCTGGCACCGGCGTCCCGTCCACCGTCGCCCGGAGCTCCCAGAAGAGCACGTAGTGGCCCGGGATGGTGGTGGCCGTGTCGGCGTAGCTTGTGTACTCCACCAGCGACGCCCCGAACGGCGCCAGGTGCTGCACCGCCTCGGTCACCGCAGCGTGCAGCTCCGCCTCGTCAGTCTTGTCGGAGTCGATGCTCAGGGCCACGTTCTTCCGCCGCACGAAGGTGAACATCGGCGCAGCGTTCCTGAACCCAGCGACCCGCAGCACGTCGCCCACGCGGTAACGGTACAGGCCGGAGTAGGTGGTGACGACGAGCTCATACTCGTGGCCGAGCTTGACGTCGACGAGGTCGACGAGGTCGCGGTGGTCGGGCTCCGGGGTGGCGTCGTTACCGGAGTTGACGGGGAGGAACTCGAAGTAGCACATTGTGGGGATGAGGGTGTAGGCGACCTCGCTGGGCTTGCACATGGGGTTGAGGTTGAGGCCGAAGTAGCACTCAGAGGAGGCGTACATGGTGCAGGCGAGCGGCAGCCCGCCGCCGTAGAGCTCCAGCGTCGGGATGTACTGCGCCATGGCGCCGGTGACGATGACGTCGATGTACTTGGTGTTGGGCCACACCCTCCGGATGATGCCCTGCCAAGAAGGCCTCGCGCACTCGGCCTCGATCGCGTCGGCGAGCGCCGGGTCGGCGCCGCGGAGCACCCTCTCGACGGCGCCGCGCACGGTGGGGTCGGTGATCGCGCCGTCGAGCTCCCCCGTGCGGATGTCGCGGCAAAGGCGCGGCCAGTGCTTCTCAAGGAAGCGGATCGCGCGGAGGAAGCCCGACGCGAACACAGCGCCGACGCGGAGCACGTCGGCGCGGTGGACGAGGCCGCAGATGAGCTGCGCGTACATGCTCTGGTACGCGTCCTCGCACAGCACCGCCTCGTCGGGGCTCGTGTACACGGTGTACGGGTCGTGCGGCCGCTCGAGGAAGTAGCGGCTTCGGTAGAAGCTCGTGAGCACGGGCCTCGCCGGCAGCCCGCCCGGCGTGCGCCACTCCGACTTGACGAAGTAGAGGTACATGGCCTTGCCCTTGTCCAGCCCCGGCACCTGCCGGCTCATCACCGGCATCAGCAAGCTGTACATCGCCGACCGCCGCTCCATCTCCTCCTCTATCGTCGGAATCAGCTTCCTCTCCCCTCCAGACGTGCCGGAGCTGCACGCATTATCAACATCACCACATCATTAATTCACGCCGGCGACGTGCTCGACGCCTACCATGCACGCATGCAGGAGTAGAGCACCTACCTGGTGAGGAACTCGCTGATGGGCTTGCCGGAAAGGATGGGCGAGGTGTCGCCGTTGGCGATGCGAAGGACGTCGGGGAGGATGTCCTCGTACGTGACGAGCGGGGCGAGGTGGCGGAACGCCTCGTCGGCGGCCAGCGCGTTGCCCGACACGCCGAGGCGGCGCAGGTAGTCGGCTTGCGCGTTCTGCGCCAGGATCTCCGCCAGCACGCGGCGCTGCTCCTGCCCCGCGTTCCTCGTTACGCGCTCGATGTGCTCGAGCTTCTCCCGGTGCTCCGTGCACAGCGCCGTCGCCGGCGGCGACACCTCGGGCGCCACCGCCTCCGGCATGGCACGCACTGCCGCGCTCTGGGCGTTCGCTTGTCGTGTAGTAGTAGGAGTGCTTGGCTTAACTGAGCTTGTGATCTGAGCTAGGCTTGCCGTCCCGTGTGACAAGTGATGGCGAGCGAGTGAAGGCGCATTTTATAGGGGAGATTTGAGGGGCAAAACCGTCTTTGCACACTGCCACTTTGTCCTCACTGTGTTTGTCCCGTGCGTACGAAAGGAATATCGCTTTAGTGGAAAGGTAGGAGTATAAATAGCAGCCAAGACAATGAATGATTTATTCATTGTGTTTTTATAGTACTATACATACACACTATATTTTTTTGCAAGATTTTAATTTGTTCGTTGTTTGTATAGGCGAGGCGTGGCTCATATGATGAGTCACATAAATGACGTGCAGACTGCAAGTGGCAGCAGTTTGTTCCAGATTGCATTGCCGAGTCTCTATCGGCCAAACGATTTGCGTGATCCCCTCCAATTTGGTCGTGTGTTATTCGTAGCCAAATTAATCATGTAACAAAATGGAGTAAAGTGTAAAGTAACAGTGCCAAATATTGCTGCCATCTGCTCGATCACTAGCCTACTTGCGTGCCTAGAATGTTGGAGATGATCATCATGACCCAAATAAAGAACACGCAGTTTTCAAAAATATATATATAGAACACGCTTTGTTTATGAGCATATATAGAACCCTCACCTTTGCTTCCCCTGGGCTCAGCAGCGGAGCAATTTTTTATCGCGTTCAACGCCGCTACGCCAAACTTTGGGGCCTCATCATCCTTATAAAAAAATTCCCCGGTTAGTCGTCAGTTAATTAACACTAACAAGAGACTAATTAATCTAATCTCGAGTGATCAGATCGATCAAACCGTGTTGACGCCATCGCGCCATTCCTGGTCTCGGAGCCTCGGCAGCGCGCGGCACACACGACGCCCGGCACGGCAACAGCGCCGTGTGCCAGTTTCCCGGTGGAGATGCAAGCCGCTCCCGCCGGCTGCCTCAGCCGCGCGCACGTCGTCCTTGCCAGTACCCACCCACCGCACCGCGCCAGCCACGCACGCAATGCAAGCAGTGCTCGCTAGCTGCAGCTGATAAATCGATTAGGGCATCCACTATGTGGCCGCAAGAGATGGTCATAAGCCCTTATGGCTGCCCTCATACACTGTGAGACAAGCTAGAACCAGCCTTAAGCTTAAGGCGGCCCTTTAACTTACGACCCACCCATAAGAAATAAAAAATCGTTCTTTCTTTCACTTCTCTCCATCATGTTTGTCTCTGTCTACTCAATGCCAAACGAAAAAACCGAAGAAGATGGGACCATGTGCCTACCGTCCACCGGAGCTCGCCGCCTGCAGGAGCTCACCGCCCAAGGCTGACGGGCCTGGAATCGCCGTCCAACGCTCGCCGCCTGCGGGAGCTCACCGTCCACGGCTGACGGCCCTGGATTCGCGAGACCATGCACCTGTCGCCCGCCGAAGCTCGCCCCTTGCAAGAGGTCACCCCCCACGGCCGGCGGAGTTGGATCCGCTGCCTGACGCTCACCGCCCACGGTCGACGGGATTGGATCCTCCGCTCGACGCTCGGCGGCTGCAGGTGGTTGCGGCGCATGGCCAACGGGCCTACACCCGGACCAACGGAGTGGCACGGGAAGCTTCACATGCTGGCGGAGCTACTAGGATGGTTTCCCTTCATCTGCGGCGATTGCCGATCAACACTAGAAGGGAATCGGCAAGGCGCCCAGCCGTTGGCGCGTTCCATGGTGGGGAAAAAATCGAGCGGACGGAGTTCGTGTCGTCCGTCTGGAGGTTTCTCTAGCTGTGGGCATTTTTTTTTTATCTCGTCGAACCCATCTTATGTTTAGAGTTGGCGGTATACATTGCTCAACGGAGAAGCTGCCTACATGGGGCCCACCTTAAAAGTGGCATGACCCTTGGTGATGCCCTTACGCCGGCCAGTGTCGCTACTACATTAATGTACAGTCGCTAGCTTAGGCCCTTTATTTAAATTATTGAGTAAATTACTGTAACGGATTAAATTATATAAAAAATAAATATTTTAATAAATAAAATTTCTCTTTCTTTCTGTATTCGTAGCATTATATGATATTTAATTTTATATGGTTGCTATGTTTTAGAATAGATGAGTAATAAATAGTTTAAAACAAATAGGATTTTTTATAAAAGCATATTTAAAAAATGTAGCAAATAATCCGTTCAAATCTAGTGAATTAGCTGAAAAGGCCATAGCCTTGTTAGTATTCGCGTGCGTGCGTTTACATGGGGTAGCTTGGCTAGATTGTCCTTATGTGGATCGAGCTGTGAGGGGATTAATTAAAGCAACTGCGGGAGGAGTAGAATGAATCCTAGTGACAATTAGGCGATCGATGATCGTACGTACTATTATTCAATTCTCCATGTCTTCATTAGCTTTAATTCTGACGGCTAATTAGCTTCTCATCCATGGTCAAAGGTTTGCTTTAGCACAAAAGCTCTAATTACTTTTGCTGCGACATCATGATGCTGCATGGCTAGCAGCTTTCTAGCAAATCAGCTCGCTTTTGCAACGACAGTGCCCGAGCAGGCAGCACTACCAGAAACTCTCGACCAACCCTGATCGATGGCCACTAATTTTACTGTCAAACCTGCAGCGCAACAACAGTATGTTTGAAGTACAAGAGTTCTTCAGACTATCTGTAGCAGCTGGGGAATTTAATGGATTCTGACAGTGATGGTACAGGAGTCGCTACGCTGTACCGTATTTAGTGATGCGTTTCACTACCACACGTACGTATGATCGTGTGCAGCCACGTGCACGCACCAATACGTGTACAAAGTACAAGTCGGAAATTAGTGTTGCATATGCATATGTTTGGACATGGATTCTCTGCAGTAATGCATATGTTCGCACAAGAGGGTGCGCCGAACCAAACAATATATTGAATGTCGCGCTTGAATCCGGCGCACGGCCACGCGTGGAAAGCGACCGAGCCGTCGGCAGAGGGAGCAAGGTCACCGTCGTTCGGTCGCCGTCGTCGCTGCATGCTAATCGATTGATCAATCGAACAGCAGATTAATTAAGAGGCCCATAATTAATTACTAGCCTTTTCCACTGCCGGCCACTTCGCCGGCGGTTGTGCAGTGGGTGCACAGCGCGGCTGCCGTCTCCGGCCGTACATAGCGGCGGATCTCGCGAGTGGGTGGCGAGGTCAAAACTCAAAAAGGGCCTCGATCGACGTCGCTGACTTGGAAAGTTGGAGTATCTGTACTGTTGATATCCGGCAAAATCTCGGCGGGAGGGTTGTGCGCCACGATTTCCAGATCACCAGCTTTCCGGCTGAAAGCCTGAAACGACGGTGCTACCCGGCTAGATTACATCTAGCTATAGCTGAGTATAATGCGCACACATATAGCGGCCTATAACACAGCATCCCTTGTCGCGTCGCGTCACTGAAAAAAAAAATCAACCCCCAGAACGATCGTTGTTACTGCTATTTTTGTCTAGAATAACTTTATTTTTTATTTATCTTACCTATACTAATATAAAAATAAAAAAAACAGAATACTCCCTATTTTATCAAACCCTAAAATAATTGTACTCATTTTATCCGGTTCCAATCTATTTATCTGTTATTTTCACGAACTGTAATACAATAATTATTTAAAATAAACTTATTTTAGAAAAAAAATAGAACAAAGATAATTTTCGGATGGAATAATATCGTTCGAGAAAAGAGAGGTCTTTTTACGTGCATTTCGTCGATCGATCTATCAGTAGTACGTTCGTTGCGCTACGCTACGTACGGGTGGTTGCGTAGGCCGCGGCAGTAATGCGTAGCGGGAGGCTGACAGTTGCCGGCACGGTAGGCGGGGGCGCACCGCACGGTTGAAGTACAAGGCGACGACGCGATCACGTCACGGCCGCTGCGCCTGTGCGCGCCGGGCGACATGTCGGGACATTCCTTTGGGCCCGCGCCCATGCCTGCCCCCCACCCCCCTCCCCTGCCGCGCGCGTTCCACCGTGAAATAGCCAGCCAATCTCCAACCCGCGCGCGCGGCGACCGTAGGTGCGTGCGTTCGGTCGCTTTCCGGGCAGCGCCTTTCGAAAAGGCCGGCATGGAGGGCCCGGGCATCTCCGCCCGTGGCCTCTCGACGTGCGCGCTGCCCCCGTCACCGCGTCCGCGGCTGTCAGTCACTCTATCCCCATCCATCCATCCATGCGTCGTCGATCTCCACGTCGCTGCTAGGCTCTCTTTCTGCTGCTCTCGATCGGACGCTCGCTCGATCGATCGCCCGATCAGTGTCGGCGTGGCGGTGCGTCGCCATGGGCATCTGGTGACGACGGCGGCGACCGGTGTGTGACTGGTGTTGCAAGGGAATGTCGTGCGCCTCTCTCGTCGGTCACTCGTCGTCGGCTCGTGCACATGCTAATCGAGCACCGGCCATTAAGATTTTCCGGTCGTGCGCCGACAAATTAATCGAGCAGTCTGTCGACTGGATCCGACGACGACTGATCGTTGCAACTTGCATTGCTTCCCTTGCCAGGAGAAAATGATCTGTACTACAGACTGGTGCTGCAGTGCTACGTCTAGCTAGGAGTTGTCGAGCCATATGTATATATATGTACTGCTCCTACCTGGTTACCTGCTCGCGTACGAGGCGTACGTTGCCGAGGAGAAAGAGAGAAACGGCACGATCTACGGACAGATCTGGACGACACGTACGAAAAGTTGTGGTACAGAAGTGGGCACCAAATAGGATACTGTCGTAATTAAGGAGTTCGGATATGATCAGGAGAGTACTCTCAAGTGCAATATGCCAGTCTCGTGTATAGTCTTTTCCGACGCCGACGGCTAGCTCCAATACACATACATGACTCATCGTGACACGGCAAATTATTGGATGCTTCATGATGGGCCAATACATATAGGCCTCGTTTATTTGGGCCTCCATCTTCGGCCAGTCTTGTTGCAGATGCCAAATAAAAAGGTCTTAACTACAAGTGAAGTTTCATTCGTACACTACAAATCATCCTCCAACTTAAAAACCCAGTGCAAATCACGTCTTTAGACGATATTAACAGTAGTTTGGTCTAAGGTGGCACCAATGGGACCACATGACAGTGGACATACTAAAAATATATAATTAAAAAAAGAAAAATAATGAGCTCCCATGTCATTTCCTCCCTCTCTCAATCTTTATCCCCCTTCCCTTCCACAGCGACTTGTAGACGTGTGGTGGTTGGTGTTGACATCAATAGAGTAGGCGAGAGTTGAGGGCTAGTGTGTACAACGACTCATTGATGTGCGTCGATTAGAGTAGATGGCGACAAGCTGAAGTAGGCTCCAGAGCACGTTTCCTCCACCATCGATGCCGTCCTATACGACGGCATGGCCATAAGGACCTTGTCCTTGCCAGAGCTTGTCATAGTACGTTGTTGTGACACATGGCCTCTCGGTTTGCTCCTCGTTGGCTCCTCCATGTTGCGTACGTCACTAGGGGGTAAGGTTGTCCAAACAATTGAAGACTCACAAGACAATCCACCTTAGCTCAAGATCCAAATGAGCTGAGCCTGAGCCTATGCTAAAGCTTACTGAGCCGAATGTGAGCTTCTAACGAGCTTAACTATATATGATTTATTTGATAACTAAACTAATATCTACACAATAAATTAGCGCATGTTAGTAGCATATTTTCCCTTTTTATTAGTGTCGTTAACTACAAAATAATTATCTTTATCAAAGATATCCTTAAAATATATATTATACTACTTATGGTTGAGCTCAAGCCTAATCAAGCTTGAATTGAGCCTAAAAGCTCAAAGGCGAAATAGGCACGGCTCGAGCACAAACTTGGACAAACGAGCTCGGCTCGTTGATAACCTTAATGGGTGTCTTCGCTTTAGTCGTTATTGTCGCCGCCCAAGAGCCTCATCTTTGTCACTCGTGCACATCATTCGCCGAGGCTGCCGACCCTGACTCTCCTCAAGCTGACCTCGTTGGTAGTGCCCTCTTAGCCTCTACTCCGTTGCTGCCAATGTCTTGACTTCTCCCCTTTCTACGTTGTCATACCGCTAGTGGCTACATCTATCTCGAGCTCCGTCCTCGGTGCTTCCCCGTCTCCACCGCTGGTCCATAGCCACCTCTAGCCTTGATGTTTTTCCTTCTCGCTGTCATTGCCTACCACACGACAAGAGAAGTAGTGGTGAAGGAGAGATAAGAAGAGATGGAGAAGAAGTAACATGTGACAGGCTCTAGATCTTGCTATAATTTTTAGATTTTTTTGCTACTTGTAGCATCACATGCCACATCAGATAAAAATCTAGTCAACACGCTACGTCAGTTAAAACTGTAATCAATATTGATTGAAGTTGAAGGATGCTTTATACAGTTTCGTAGTTAAGAGATGCAAATAAAACTCGCCCTCAAATGAACTTTATCCGGTGCCAAACGAATGCATGTTCCTAAATTACGGCCCAACTATAACAGGCCTAACGTTGGCAGCAATCTCTTTATGGGCTTCCGGGCCAACAAGAACACTCCACACGTTCACGTCTAGCCCGTTTGGGCCGAACTAAGATATTCGACCTGTTTAGCTTGGTCAACTCAATCGGATGACTAGCAATAGCGTGAGCGCTAACCCAATTCAGAATTTTACACTACGTAGCATCCAAACTAGTACATTTACTGTTTGAGTCGCCAAAATTTTGGTAGAGCGCAATTGGCTTCAATCTAAAACGGCTCAAGATAATGTTTGTGAACATAGGGTATTTCAGCATCTCTGGATGCATGGCTAGCATTTGTCAACGTCGTCTGGTCAATCACTTGTAGCTGCGTTCATCAAGGTGTTGACTACTGACCATCAAACATGGTCCATTAATTCTCTTGCGTATCCGGGACACCAGAATTTCAGAACTTTGCTAAGAAAAGAAATGGAGGACGGTTAAGGGCAAATCTCTTTCTGGGAGTGGCTGTCGTGCTCAACGATCTCCCATGATCTCCCAAAGGACAACAAGCTAGCTCCTCTGATTGCATTCTCGCTGCTAATCATCTCATTGACCTAGCAAATTACAACTTTCTGCTAACTTTTACTTTGACAAAGGAAACAACCGGCTTTTGTTCGTTCCATGCTACATATTGGTTAGGAAATATCTTGTTCTGGCACAGCATGGTTCATGAGATGAATGGTTCAGTGTTCACTGGAACCAGATGTAATTCGTGAGTCAATTAATTAGGCTCAAAGGTACGTACTGCTAATTAAAAGATTGCATCACGGAAGGAGACTGACTGATTTTAACTTAAGACGGGTCTCTCTCGTGGACTATTATCTTTATAAGAGATAGGACACGTGCAACAGTACAAAACTGTTGTCATCTACATTTATCTAGTAGATAGTACCAACTACTGACAGACATTCTGAACAAATTTTCTTGTGCGTTACCTTGTGGCAACATTCTCTTCTCATTAGTTTAGATGTACTAATACTAGCAAGCAACGTCAACTACTAGTTTCAGTCGCTTAATTTGGATGATTGTTTAATTGTTAGTTCTCTCCATTTGAAGGTACCGTGTCTTTGAATTTGTTAAAAATGTACTGAAGTCTGAACCAAACCAAGCTTTCCTCATGGCAGTTGCGTCCTACTCGTAACTAATCCTGTCTGTTTCATTCGACCATGCAAGCATCTCCTTTAATTAACCTTCTTCCACAATGATAATATTCTAGTTACGTCATGACGCCAAAAGGTGATTTGCATTGGTCCATGCTAGCTTCTCAGGCATGCAGTTTTCCCTGAGCAGTTGGTGCCATCTGACCTTGCAAAAGGCACAAACGCAGAATATATAAACCCTACTACACGGTTCTGTTTTGTACAAGAGGCGATTATATCTGCGCAAAGAAATATGAACGGAATTGCTAAACAACCTGCCCAAGGAAATATGAACGGAATGGCTAAAAAAACTCGTGACTTTTTTGGGTCCGTCGATTTCCAGGCCATGATGCACGCCAAGATTCGTGCTAGGCGGGGGAAATAAAATCCAGGCCATATCTAATGCACACCAAGATTCATGATAGACCGGGGAAATTAAATAGCTTGCGCGGGGCAGAGAAAATTAAATCTGTGCTTTTCGCACTTAGGACGCCTACCAATGGAGAAAGACAACTCTTTTGTTTACTTACATGCAATTGTATATAAGTTAGAATATATATTTATAGAAACTACTGTATTTATACTATAATTACATTTGATAGATTTTAAAGCAAAACTGCCACCAAATTATTATATACCATACTGAAGAACCAAACATGCAACAGCTAGCATAAGAAATAAGAAAAGTAGCAGCAAGAGTATAGAATGTAGCATTAAGAACAAGTCTATTAAAGTCTATTTAAAGAGAGGTGAATGGTAGGATTATAAAAAAATAAATATTTATATAGAATAAAAAGAAATCTATGATTGAAATAAAGTTACGATACACTACCGTATCTCAATAGTCTGATTGCATACCTATCGCTGTTCTGATCATTATACCGTCAGTACTCCGACCGTCTTGATGTTACAGATCCATCCGCTATCTTGCCACTGATTTAGCTGCTCACAAATAAAAAAAAGATATGTTTATAAAATACATACAAAATATCTTACAATAAAATCCTAACTTTTTTTCTCTTCTAAATCTAGATTCAACTTCTCATGTATTTATATATAAAACCTTAGTAGAACTCTTAGTTATACTAGATTCAATCTCTTGAACTCAAGATCAAAAACAATAAACCAAATTCTTAAACTTCTCTTACACAATTGGGATCTTTCTTCCCTCCGCACGCTCCAATTCGATATCGAAGCAACGCGAAATTAATCCCTTGAGTGCAT
Organism: Oryza coarctata; assembly: GCA_030770085.1. NCBI lineage: Eukaryota > Viridiplantae > Streptophyta > Magnoliopsida > Poales > Poaceae > Oryza > Oryza coarctata. The sequence goes on from CM061471.1 coordinate 18,829,690, forward strand.
ACACCCGTGTTGCATTTCTTTTGCCGCGTGGGCTAGCCCGCTTCAGCTGATCATAGAAAATCCCAATCCGGTTTTCACTCCACTATACGCAGGATTCCACTACCAACACATGTCGCTGACCATCCCACGTACATGTGCAAGCTCACGTCCAAGTCTCCTGATCGATCTCTAGGTGCTACAGCACCTTAAGTACTGTATCAACTTCTTCCTATTATCCTTTTCCTATTTTCTCCTTAAGTTTCTATGATTTTTTAGTACTTGTACACATAACCTAAGTCTGTTACAAAGACTTTCTCATATATTGTACATCCACCGTGTGCCACGTTGTGTCTAACCTCGTGTTAGTAATATATGCCCTAGAGGCAATATAGAGATATTGTATATATAACATATTATGTTTATGATATATTGATTTATTATTTAAAATAAATATTATTATTATTGATCAATGAGTACATGACTTATTCATGAGACTCATAATGTCAAATATTACTATTTCTAAATGATCACTAGTCATATATTATATAAGAAATAAATATGCTTGTAAAATTAGTATATGTATTGATTGATGATTATGTCTCATGGATTATAATATGGAGATATTAAATTGATAATATGGACATATGTTAGTAAACATATATTAGATAGACTTATCATGAGATACCACAGAGATTTTATGTGTCATCAGTTAATTTCAATTAGTGTTTATGTGTAGTTCTAAGACTTGAGATTATCATGGTTCTCAACATACGTAGTAGCTTATTTTAAGACTATCAAACTGTTAACGTCAAAATTTGGATAGCCCGATGATAGATTGAAAAAAGCCGATTGGCTGAAGAGCAGTCCGATCGCTACAGGGAAGAAACTGATCGGATTAAAGCAATGGAAGACTCGGTCCCGGAATAGAAGACTATCCAGATAAGACCGAGTTTGCGGAGGAGCCGTGGAACCCACGACAGGATATTTTATCTTTTGTAAATCTTATCTGAAGATTTAGTTAGTTTAGGTAACTACCTTAGAGATATTTTCTTTTATCTATGTAAAGAGATAATGTACGATAGTTGCTAAAAATGCGTCGGACTCTGTAAACCTATGGTATAAATATAGACCCCTAGAGACATGTAAAGGATCAATCTCTCGATTAATACAATCTCGGCGCATCGCCACCCTAGTTCATCTAGGTTTATACCGGCAGGATCTGGCTCTCGACGCGGGGCTGCATCGGTTAGGTCCGATCTCCGACGAAGGGGTATGTCCCACCACTATCTCGATATGTTCTGCTCCGTCTAAGGCTACATCGGTTAGGTTTGACCTCTTAGGCCAATCAGATGTATCACATCACGTCCGTATAGGGCCTATTGACCTATTAAGCTCCCTCCGCCGTCGTCAATTTTGTGCTGCATCGGTTAGGTTCGACCTACGGGGCTGCCGACGGTAGATTGAGTTTTAGGCTTATAGTTTTTTGCACGACATCTCATCGGAGTGCTAGCCAATGAGTTATCCATGCTCTGAGCTTCAAGTCCAGCGTATCGGCTCCTCGGCCGATACGCGCCAGGCCTTTAGAGGTTTTCCTTGATGCGCCACACCAAGCGCATCGGTTTCCTAGCAGATGCGCGCCTGCCTTTAGAGAGACGTCTCCTCATTGGCTTAGCTAGCCGATGGGTTCGCTCCTATCTTTACTTCAACACGGCCAGTCCGGCATCCTCCGTATCGTCGCTGTTGGCCTCAGCCTCGTACTGTCTCGGTTAGGTATGATCTTCGAGGTTCGGTGTTAATGGCACTGTCATGGTGGACGATGGGTCATCGTGATGCCATCTCTAGAGCAGCATCGGCTTTGCAGCCGATGCGTTTATATGTTTTTCCTTGATACTCGATATATGACTTCATCGGCTTTCCAGCCGATGGATGACCGCTACGACTTCCGCTGGCTACCAGGAGGGATCTCGTCTGCTCTGCTATCCTCTAGGCACGATCCGGTGCATCCATCGGCTCTGCGGCCGATGAATCTGGACTTCGCTTTCGCTACACCTAGAGCCATTGACACCTGTCCGCGCCCTCATTGGCTTCTCAACCGATGGAAGAGCGCCCTGATTCCTATTGGCTATCGGCCAATAGCGAGAGCCATCCGGACGCGGTCGATGACCAACCCGATCCTATCGGTAGCCAGTCGATAGCGAGCGCTCGTATCGGCCCGTTGTCCGATTGACCCGTTTGCCTCACCTCCTTATCAATTGCAAGGTCAAATTGACTGGCACGCCCACACCCGTACCGTCGCGCCAGACCCGACCGAACCCCACGGCCCCCGGTGCGTGTACCTTGAGCCACGGAGAGAAGCCGACCGGCCTGCACTGGAGCTAAGCAGACCTTCTAGGTGTTGGTGTGCTTGCACCGGGATCTGGCGTGAACACAAACACTACTCCATAATAGGATAGTCATAAAAGTAGTCTTTGGTTTTGCTGTGAAACATGTAGTGGAATATGAGTGATCAAGATATAATTTAGCCCTCCTATGAGAGAGATATCTCTAGGCCCCTGTTTGCACCAAAATTTGGTAAGCCCTGTGGAGAGATTGGAAAGCCGATCGGCCTAGTGGAAAGAGTCTGATTGATACAGAGAAAGAGCTGATCGGATGTATCGAGTAATGATTTGGTTCAGTTAAAAATAGAAGATTGTGTAAATGAGATTGAATCTTAGGAGGAGCCATAGAAGCCATGGCAGGATACTTTATCTATATAGGAGATGTCTTGTAAATATAGTCAGGTTTAGTTAGTTTTGTTAACTTCCTTAGAGATATTTTCCTTTTATGTTTTTAAGAAATAACGTCCAATTGTTGTTGTAACCACATCGGACTCTTATAATCCCAGGGTATAAATATAGACCCCTTGGAAGCTTGTAATTCATCTCTCGATCAAATACATCTTCGGCGTATTGCAACCCTAGCTCGTTTGTTTTTTTACCAACAGGTTCTGGTTCTCATCACGAGGCTGCATCAGTTAGGTCTAAATTCCGGTGAAGTAGTAATTCCCGCAATTATCCTAGTGTATTCCCTTTGTCTAAGGCTGCATCGGTTATGTTCGACCTCTTAGTCCGATCGAATATATCAATCACATCACATTCGCGTGCGATCTATCGACTTGTCAAGCTTCTTTTACCATCATCAATCTCGTGTTGCATTGGTTAGATTTGATCTAATAGACTGCTAATAGTAGATTGAGCCATAATCCAATGGGTCTTTACTCGGTATTTCATTGGAGTAGCTAGCCAATGAGTTATCCACACATCGAGCATCACGTCCAGTGTATCGGCTCTTTAGCCGATACACATACCTCTTCAGTGACTTCTCTTGAATCTCACACCCAATGTATTAGCCTTTTAGTCGATACACACGTATCTTCAGAGATCTTCTCTTATCGGCTCAGCTAGCCGATAGGTTCGCCCTTTCCTTCTGCCCGCATGTCTGATCTAGCATCCGCTGCCTCGTTGCCATTAGCCTCAGTCTCATACTATCTCGGTTCGGTCTAATTTATCGAAGCTCGCTCTAATAATACCGTCATGGTGGTCACTAGGTCTTGTACTTTTGGATGATCGAGTCTCACTTCTTATTCATCGCACATTATATTTGGAGCGCCATCAGTTTTACAGCAGATGGATCTTTTGTATTATTCTTTGCCAATCTACATATGCCTTCATCGGCTTTTCAGCCGATGAACGAGCGTTACAACCTTCATCGGCAACCACCCGATAGGAGAATTCCACATACATGTTTATTGACCATCCTATTTAGAGCGCTATTGGCTCTATAGTTGGTTAGTCCTTATTACTTGATTATTTGAATATGTCATTATCAGTTTTCTAGACAATAGAAGAGTGACCATTGGCTTTACAGTCGATGGAATTGTTATCATATTCTTTGAATATCCTTCTATGTCTTCGTTGGCTTTATATCTGATGGACAAGTGTTATGCCTTCATTAGATCTAGAGTGACATCGACTCTATAGCTGATATATCTTTCATTCCTTTCATCGCCATCCGCCTATGCCTTCATTAGCTTCGTAGCAATGGAAGAGTGTTCTAGTCCCTATTGGCAACTAGCTAATAGCAGGAGCGCGTCGAACGCAGCCAATGATTATCTCAACCCTATTGGTAGCTAGCTAATAACAAGAGTTCGTATCGGCTCATCGTTCGACTAATTCATCTGTTCATCTCCTTATCAATTGCAGGGTTAAATAGTCTGGCACGCTCGTATCTCTATCGTCCTAACGAAGGGACAACGAAGCCGAAGGATCTCGGCGCGCTCTCGAACCGATCAACAAAGCCAAAGGACAATCGGGAGCGCACACCATCCAACAAAGCCAAATGACCTACACTGAAGCGAAGCAGATCTCCTAGGCCTCAGTGTGTTCGTAAGTTTCGGCACGAGCATATTTTTTTGGCACGCTTGATGGGACCATTGGGAGTGCATTCCAACGAACCTCAAAACCGAATAACTTGCATTGGAGCGAAGCAGATCTCTCAGGCCTCGGCATATTCACGAGTTCTATCATGAATAACCCCTTAATATAATGGATTATGGAAATACATGGCTATGCTAAGGGAGGAGTCAATCACAAGTTTATAATCCATCAGAGAGTATGATTGACCTATTAAGAGGATGACATAAGTCTTGTATTAGACTCGATCGATATCGTAAGGCAAAGAAATTCGTACATGAGAACATTACATATTCAACGGATATGATCTTTACGTATACTTTGGGATTAATATACCTTGCTAGATACTGCTATTAACAGGGTGACCGAAAAGGTGTTTTCGGGTCACAACCAAATATACGTGAACCTATAGGGTCGCACGCTTAATAGGTTGGAATACTTATTCGAATGTGATTCGGATAAGAGCTCAATTCGGATAGAGATCTGAGTAGACTCCTATTGGGTTACGGTCTTCTAGATCTAAGTAGACTCCTATTGGGAGGTCAAGGAAAGGCACCTCTGTTCACCTTGAGCAAAAACCTAGCCGCAACCTCTCGAGCAAAACCTTAGCCTCTTGCGAGTGATAGTACACCCGCAATCAGTGTTTCAGCTTTGGATATGTGGATATCGATAGAGGCGCTGCTCGTTGTGGTGTTGATCGGCAATAGGATTGCGGCAATCGACTACTTCATCTAGTACCTCGACGTGCGTGTGGTTGGATTAACTTCTCCAACCCTAGTTCTGCTACACTGCGCGTCTCGTGGTAATGGTCTATGATTTCTGTTTCGCATGATGTCTTGGTGTATGCAGTAGAAAAAAATGTTTTATGCTATCGTAACCTATGCCTACTCCTTCACCTTGTCACCCGACATCCTTAACTGTTCTGGACCTTGGCTTTCCCTAAGCGTAGTCTTGATCCTGTCATTGACTAATGTTGACCCCAAAGCCTCCTGACTCTACTCCCACCTTGTCACATGGCATCCTGACCATGTTAGATATTGTCTGTTCTTTAAGTATAGTCCTAATCCTCACCATAAATCAAGATTGACTCAAGTTAGCTGTACACATATAGGAAGCCATCTATATACAAATAGACAGAATAACCGTTTCTAGGTATAAGTATCGTAACCTAACACATATTAGTCACACACACTCACACTAATAACATAAATATTTTTAAACAAAATTTATAAAATAAATCATTTGTAAAGCCAATTGTTCATCATAAAATATTAATTATAGCGATGATTTTACATGGAAGAGGTCTGAGATATTTATGATCTCGATTCCCATGAATGGTTTCCTCACCAAAAACATTTCTCTAAAAAAAACTACGAGATCATTTCTACAACGTATAAGAGCATGGTCAATAGTATAGCCAGTTGCTAGCACCACAAAATACCACATCAGCAAAAGGCAATAGAACAGAAATGGATATACAATAGTTGGTTACCTTGCACAATTATCAAAATGGTTTATTTTAATTTTATATTCAAACTAGTTATGGAGTAGCACTTCACCATTAGTTCTGTCATTGGTGGACCCATAGGTTTGCATAGGAGCTCATGTTGGAGCTGGCTGCAAATCAAGAGTCCACTTTTCTATCTTCTCACACTCTCACTCTTCCATCTCATCATAAATTTGACGTGTCAACTCTTTTTTTTAACAAATCAGCATAGACTGTGCCCATTTTATTGATATAGAGGAAAAAATATAGACCTTAAGGGAAAGAAAAAAGATTGCCGAGGGCTGTCTATACAATATGTGAGGTCATCTTGAGGAGGTGCTTTGCACCTGCCATTGCCCACATCCTGGATTTCTCTTTGAGCTTCACAAAGACCCCATGCTTGAGGATTTGTTGTGATCAAAGATTCTTTGGTTTCTTTCTTTCCATATCTTTCAAACGACTAGGAGAATCAGTGAGCACATTCCCCCTTTTAGGGTGTCATGTCTGTTTGTGAGCACTCCCACCATTCTTGCACCATGGTTGTCGGGTTCCATTCACTTGGCATGATTTTCTGGTAGGCCATCCAACCTACTACTAGTCCCCATATCCTTTTGGTACAGCTGAGAGGCAGATGGAATTATCAGGCCATCCTCTTGTTGGATGTCTGCCTGATGTCCATACTTTGTTTTGAATCATCAACCATGCAAAGAACTTGCACTTGCATAGGGCCCATGGTTTCTAGATGAGTGCATTGAAAGGAATGGATATGGAGCATAGGCATTGCATGTTGTAGGCTGAGGAAGCCTTGTATTCACTGTGGTTTGCCAGCTTCCAAGTTATTTTGTCTAGTTCATTTGGGCTGTAGTGGATGAACTTGGTTGCAGTCCATAGCTTTACTAGCTGGTTGATAAGGTCCACTGAAATATCTTGGTTGTTTTGCAGCTTTGGGTCTTGGATCCATGAGTGGTTTTCTAGAGCTTGTTGTAGTGTTCTATTCTTTCTCCTAGATCTCTCATAGACTAGCGTCATAAGGTCTTCGGGCCTTTGGCCTTGTACCTAGGCAAATTCCTAGAAGCGAACCATATTTCCATCTCCTATTAAAATTTTGGTGGCGGCCACGAAAAAGAATTTGTCTGTTTATCTAGGTATAAGTATGGTTTAGTGTTTAGGGTTTAGGCCTGAGTTGTGAAGGAATTGCTCAATTAGGTCCTTTGTTTTTCTTGAGTAAACACTTACACAATATGCACCTTTGGGTTTTGTTTTTTGTTTAGAGAGGCTTTCAGATATTTTGTTTAAGTCACTTGACATTTTTGAACAAGTTTCCTTGCCTAAGAGTGAAAATGGACTAGAGTCTCCGGCCTTAAGTAGTAGTGTTTGGAGAATTTTCTGTCTGATAGTGAAGGCTGTCCAAAATCTCCAAAAGTTTAGACCATATACTATAGACTCACTTTACTACTTTGGATTCAAGAGTGTCTGGAGTCTTCGGCCCCCAGAGGCGGATATTCTGGAGTTTAAATCAATAAGTAATGGCTAATTTTGTTGGAGTTTTGTATTTACTCCACCAACCCCCACTTTGAGAGGGGAGGCTTCTCATTCATTTCATCTCTACTTGCCATAGCCTTTCTAGAATTTCACACATTTCTCTCTTGATTTCTCCACCAAATCTACCTCTTTGTGGGTGATCTTTTGGAGCTAGTGAGTGAGAGGGTTAGGAATTTGATTGAGCACTTATGGATTGACGCTCATTGAGGATTTACACTTGTTACTCTAGAGGTTCTTATCTTAGATGGCTAGGCGTCACCTGTGAGGATTTAGGATTGTGAATCGCCCGAAAAAGTTTATGAAGGTCTTCCTCACCTTCATAAGGAAAGGGGTAACTATAGTGGATATCGAGCCCGTTCTTAGGGATTGATTTTATTAGAGCAAGCTTTACCAAAAGTTATATCATTGTGTTTTAGTAGAGACCTTGGTGGTTGTTTTAGACTTTATGCTAGCCTTGGTGAGAGCTTAGAGACTAAAACTCCTCGTAGGATTGAGCTTGGTGAGGCTAAAAATCGAGCATGATTCGGCTCCTTGGAGTCCCTCAATAGTGACATAGTATCTTTTGATCCAAACTTAAGTAAAAAATCTTATGTCTTATTGTGTAGTATTTCTTACATTTATTTACTATCTTTTAATCACCTACCATACCTCTTTCTCTCTTAAGATTGATCCCTTCACTTATCCTTTTTGGAAGCAGTGAAGGAAGACTAGAATATCTATACCTTAGGACTAGAGTGTCCGGATGAGCTCGTTGCCCTGAAGTAAACCTGGACCGAAGTCTCTGGTAGTTAGGACTATATACTTCGAAGGGAGTTTTAATTTTTGCTGTGAGTTTCTTATAGGTTTTTAGTTGTACTCATTCACCCCCTTTGTGCAACTCAAGTTTCTTTCATAAAGTAGTCATTGCAGCGGATCGATTGAGAGGATGAAGAGGAAGGGTGAGAGGGGGTCACCCTGGTATAGGCCTCGACCATGTTGGATAGCATTTTTTGGTTTACTGTTTAGGAGTTGGAGGAGGAGGGTGACAGGATGGCCGCAAATCCAATTCCTCCACTTTTGTAGGAAGCCTTTTTGGTGGAGCAAAGCAAGGAGGTAGTCTCATCGCACCAAGTCGAAAGCCTTACTTATGTCCAACTTGAAGAGTAGGGTTAGCCACCTAGTTTGGTAATATCATCTTACCAAATTCTGGACATAAAGGAAGTTACCATGAGTGCTCCGTCCTCTGGCGAAAACACTCTAGTTTTGGGAGATCAACTCTTATAGGTGTGGTCTTAGACACAACGCTAGCAACTTGGATAGTATCTTAGTGATGCTGTGTATAAGGCTGATCAGTCTGTAGTCTTTGACCTCGTCTGCTCCATCTTTCTTGGGGATTAGGACTATATTTGTCGTGTTTAAGATATTTAGATTCGCACATCACAGGTTGTGGATCAAGCTAAACACTGCCAAAATGTCTTGCTTGATTATGTCCCAGCAAGCCCTGAAGAAGTTTCCTATGTACCCATCTGGGCTTGGTGCCTTATCTGTCAGCATTTCACCAATGGCCTTGTGCACTTCCTCTTCTGTGAATGGCTTTTCCAAGCACTGAAGGTTGGATGGGAGTGACTCCTAGGGTCTATCAATTAAGCACGTGTTGTCTTGCACCCTACCTCCCCATTAGTAAAGCAAAGTGATTAAAGGCCACTTCTTCCTTCTCCTCATGCATGACTGCCCATTAGCTCTCTCTACAAAATCTTTAGACGTGATTCTTTCTTTTGCGCACATTGACTTTTAGGTGGAATAATTTTGTGTTCATGTCACCTTCCTTAAGGTGCATTATCTACAAGGCATGTATTTTCCTCATCCTCTCGATGGCCGTGAGGCCTAAGAGATGACTCTTTAGTGCTGTGCAGAGACATAGCTTGGCATCTGAGAGTTTCTTGTGCTCTTGGGCAGAGTCGAAGCGGTGAATTATATCTAACGCCATATTGAATTGAAGTTTACCCTCTGAGTTTATTCCCCTTGCCCAAGTTCAGAGCTTTGTGGCCGTGCAGTGGAGTTTGTGGTTGAGGTGATGTATCAGCTCTGTCTATGGTGTGGGGAGGTTCCAAGCCTTTGCCACGGTCTCCTTGAAGCCTAGAATTTTGGTCCAGAAGTTCTAGAATTTAAACGTTTGTGGCTTTCGAGGGCCTATTGGGTTTGAGAGCAGGAGTGGGCAGTGATCTGACAGTCCCGTTAGTAGGGTGTGGAGGACATGTTGATGGAAGGTGAGGTCCTAGGTTTCCTTGTAGAAAAATCTATCTAGGTAAGCTAGGGTCGGCCTTTTGTGTTCATCTCTCTAGGTGAATTTTATATTTTGGAGGTTAATCTGCCTTAGCTCACAATAGTTGAGGGCCAAGCGGAACCTCCTCATCCAGCTTAGGTTTAGGTTCCTGTTGTTTTTATCCCATGCCAGATAGATCATGTTAAAGTCTCTAACTATGAGCCACCGTTTGTCCGGATCTAGCTTAAGCCTTCTTAGGTGGCGAAGGGAAGCGTCTTCTTGTTGTGTTGTGTACCCCTGTGAAGATAAAGTCTGTCCCACAATCAAGTAAATTCACTCTCGGTGTGATTAAGAAGCGGTGTACGCAGATGTCTTGGACAGAAACCTTCCCGGTGTTCCATAGAAAGAGGATTCCTCCTCTCGTTCCTCTTGCTAGCTTGAAAGCAAAACTATCCATTTTGTAGCCACCTAAGTAGCGGGTGAGCACATCATCGATATCTTGTAGTTTGGTCTCTTGAAAGCATGCAAATTGGCAAGTGGTTTGTGACATTAGTTCATGAACCACACTACATTTCACCATTGAATTGAGACCCCTCATGTTCTAGCTTAAGATGTCTAAATTCTTTGCTATCATTTAGGGAGTAGGGTTGCAGATGCGATCACTATTACTATTGTTAGCTGTCGAAAGTCGACTGTAGTGTGATGTTGGCCCAACGTTGTGACTCAAGGAGATTGACGCATGTGTTGATGGTGTTTGGCACTGCCCACAACCATGGGTGGGTCACATAGCTATCTCAAAAGGCTGTGGAGGCCCTCGGCGTTGCACAATTGTAGGGCCTAAGTGCTTGGCGCAACGTGGTTGACCAAGCGAAAGGCCAAAGAACAACTTGTAGGTTGGTGAATAACGGGTGAAGTTACATGAAAATAACGACGACAGTCTCCCCGTCGAGCCAAACCAAAACTAATAAGTCTTGTAGTGATGACATGGCTGCATGTGGGTGGCCTTAAGGAGCATAATAGAAGGTAGAAGCACAAAAAGAGCGTGGCAAAGATGATGCATTCATAAGCTTGGGCTCATGTGGGCATCCGTAGATGCATTCATGCTCTAGGTCTACCACTCTCTCTCTAGTGATTTTCTAGAGAGCCTGCTCTTGCTGGATCTCATCGACTTCATTAATGCTAAAGATTGCCATGAGCACCACGATCACATGCATCGGCAAAGCGCCGTTGAACATTGCCATGTACTGCTGAAGCACTTGCTCAAATGGGGCCATCTCATCCTTGTTGAGGATGGCCATTCACTTGAACAATACCTATTGGCATAGTTCCATCATCGGGAGGGCAGGTTACTTGGCAATGTGGTCACTGTGGTGGCTAGTGGTGACGATTTTGCGCTAGCGTGTCCCTGTTTAGTGGAGATTTGCTTGGATAGTCATCACCTGTGGTAGAGATGACATGATCGCTCTCAACAATGACACGAAGAGGGCATTCACCATGATACTTGCTAGCTTGCCTAGAGATGTTGGCAGCTATGCAGTTAGGACTTTGGTCGGCAACATTGATGCTGGTGGGTGGTGCCTTGTGGTGGCGTTGCTAGGACATGGGTTGGAGACGCTATTAGGGTATCGACCGATGACACAAGTGACATAGCCAACATGTTGCCCATCTCCATCGTGCTCACCTAGCTCGTGAGCCTCCTGTATTGGGTTGTGGCCTTGCAAGGTTGGGTCTCCTTCATCATGCCAACCTTGTAGAGTTGGCCGCAGTTGGGCCATGTAGTGAGGATTGTAGCAACGACCCATGTTGCAACACCCAAGGAAGTGGGCCTCTGTGGCTGAAGTGAGCTCGAGCCTAGTATTGTCTCTTCCACTTCTTGATGCGTGATCATGGTCGCCACTAGTAGGGCACCCTTGATCAACCTGAAGACACGATCGACGAGGAAGGGGTCGGGCTGGACCAGGATTCATTCACGGGTGCCCACCTCTAGTTTGATCTCTAGGAGAGCGGCCCTGGTGAGGATGGTGTTGACTGATGGTATCGTGTCGGTTGCCCCATTGCTTGAGTGGCTTCCTCCATGATCCTGCATCGTAGCTTGTATGGGGAAGGCACTTAGATCAAAAACAAACTTTTGTTTACTCACCTCCACATTAATCAAAGCATCATTGAATTAGGTGGCTATTAGCCATCATCGTTGTCCCCACTATGGGGTTCGACACCCGGTCTGTCATGGTGGCGCCTGTCACCACGATGTCTTTCGCCTTCCTCCTTATCTTTTTTCCTTGGCTAGGGTGTGAGTTCGTGGTGGTACCCATGTCTGCCTTCCCGGTATGTATCGTGGCCACGCTCGCCACCACGCCTGTGGTTGCCGTAGTTGTCACGATAGTTGTCATTGTCATGGCATCGCCACCCCTGACCCTTGGCAAAGTCAGGTTGATCATTGTTGTGGCCCCGACATAGTCTAGAGTGTATATTCCACTTCCGCCTCTCGATGTCTTGGTCACCATCACGATCGTTGAACTTGTCACCTAGGCACTCGCCATCACAGTGATTATCCTCTCGGTCTTTGTTCTGCCTAAACCTAAACTGATATGACCGCGGCGGTTGCGGTGGTGTGGGAAGCTTTCAAAAGCTCTGTTTGGCACCGGCTCCCCATCTATAACCCCCATATGCCAAGTAGGGATCCGATGCTTGGTAGGTTGGATGGTATGCTGGTTGTCGAGGTCGACCACCACCGAGGTGTAGTCATAAATTTTTTCCAGGTGAAAGAAGATGGGGTGTTTTACCCCTACTTCTAATGCTCGGGCGGCTTCTCAGTGACAGTCAGCTCCTCCATTTGTGGATCTTTGGCCTTGTGGGTGATCGTGAGCCACATGTGCTTAGGGATGGAGCTCGGGTTTGCGGTCCACGCTTAGAGGGTGATGGCTTGCGTGTCACCTGACTTGACTGGTTGTATGAGGTCGGTCTCAATCCCCTCTAATGCGTAGGTATGCCTGATGAGCCTCTCGGTGACGTCCGACGCCTAGAAGCGTATGAGGACACCATCGAGGCAAAGCTTGACATAGAACATGTGGGCAATCCCAACAGTGTCCCTCAAGCTACACCACTAGATGAAGTGCACCTCGATCCTTCAGTGCTTGGCATAACCTTTCTTTAGGGTGTCCTTGCAGTGGCGATGGTGTTGGAACTTGATGAGGAAGGCCTTAGGGTGGTGTCGATAGACCCACTTCACTAGTGTGCAGTCGGAATTCCTCCATGATGGCTTGTTGCACCTCTTGAGCACCCATGTCTGTGGGGGAGTGAATGGCCTAAGTGACATAGCCGTGCTACTCGACTAGCATAGTTCTTCATCCATGGCGTAGGATGACAGGATGAAGTAGACGTCGTTGCCGAGGCTCTTCTCCGGGTTGCCGAGTTGGACCATGTTCGCACAAGGCTGATTGGGTGGTGGTGACGAAAGTGCTCCATTCTCCCATCCACACTTGGGTGTGAGCTACCTACTTAGGACTGCAGCTTCAGGTATCCTTGCCTAGTGACGAGGCATTAGTGTTTCGGGCTGGTGCCTTGGTGGCAAGTGACGACAACGGTTAGGAGCTGGAGGCGAGTGGCCATAGGTTGGTCCCCTGGGGAGTAGCCTCCCATGGCTTGACGAGGTAGGCTATCCTTGGTTGTAGTCGCGAGCTTGATGGCTTGACCAGCTGTAGAAGAAGCAGCGGATCGTGTCACAACATTGGGCTGAGCGATGGTCTCTCGTGAGGCAGGTGAAGCATCTCCCTTTGGCTTTGTCCTTGAACTCGCGGAAGGATATGGAAATTGTTGGATGGAGGAGAGTAGCTTGAAGTAAAAGCCCATTGCATCGACTTGAAGGATGAATTGAAGACGGCCGCTGGGTGGAGGTTGAATGCCTGCTCCGACGTCACCAATGCCTCCTTGTGACTAGAGTCTGCAATGCTTCTTCTTGCATTAAGGTGCACCGCTCATCCGTATCGTCGAGGTGACGCCACGATAGGGGTCTTGGTGTGGCTATGGCTGTTGTGCCATAGGAGGTACTTGGTGAGGTGACAGGATAGGTAGTAGCCACTTCGAGAGAGGGGGAATAGTAAACGCCAACTTCAATGAAGGCCGCGGCGGTAGTTGGGGCTAGGGTAATTCCCACATGTGCGCTTGTTAGCTCTTGTTCAGGGTTCAGAGAGACACCAGCTGCAGAGTTGTTCAAAGCGGGGATGATGCGTGCGTGCGTGCTTCCACGACCGCTAGCTAGGAGAGTACTGGCGGAGCTAGCTAGCCGGGCGGTGCTGCGGCAGGAGGCTGATGGGCTCGCTGGTGCTCGCGATAGTTGAGCAGTCGACGGGTGGTGCAGGCGGCGGCAGCCGTCGCTTTCGGGGCCTTTGACCGCAACCGGAAATATGGTCGGCCCCGGCCGGCCGGAGGGCGCGTGCGATGAGCCGGCCCCACGGAATCGATCGTCCACGAATGCGTGACGTTACCATACGACACAACGTACGTAGACTGTAGACGGCCGCGTATCGCATGCTTACTCTTCTGCTGTTCCGCAACTCTGCAAAACTGTCTGCAGTCTGCACCATCCGTTATGCTGAATGCTAATCACAAATTCTTGATTAATTATATGTTAGCGGCTTATTTTGTTTTTTTACCGCTAAAACTCCTAGCCCAAACGTTAGCTCGAACGCATCCTAAGTAGCAATTTGCTTAAGAATTTTTCGTGTCTCTTGGGTGTGTGAATTAACAGGATTAATGTTGAGTAGAAGATAATTAATGTGATGTTTATCTGTGGGAGATCGACAGAATTAGAAGGCTAGATAGCTACTACTAGCTGCTAGCTACTACCTGGCCGTAACTAATCGCCATTGCTTTACACTTAAAGAAACCAGCACATGTATCCTACTTTGCTTGCTCGCAAACAATACAATAATTCCAATGATCCACGCCTTGATAGTTTGCTTGATTCTGGCGATGCATGGTCCACACTCCACACATGTAAATTGAAATGAAATACAAAAACTAGAATAATACTTAGGAGGAAGCAGCCAGCTATATATGCATGCTAACTTGGGCAGCACATAGTTACGTGTAGAATGTGTACAGTGACTATGAATTCCCCTCAAGCGTATACAAGGGGTCGGATCTATATATATACAGCCCAGGTCAGTGGTCTGTCTAACACCCCCGCAGTCATAGCGGGAGGGGAACGAACGCAGAGACTGGACCGAAAACTAGTGAACAAAGGCATGGGCAGGCCTTTGATCATTATATCGGCAAACTGATGTGCCAATGTTACATGGAGCAGCTGAACCTGTCCTAATGCAACCTTATCACGAACAAAATGGATATCGATCTCGATGTGCTTGGTGCGTCGGTGATGGACCGGGTTGGCGGTCATGTAGACGGCACTGACATTGTCGTAGTAGATGACGGTCACGGTGGAGATGGGTGCACGGAGCTCCTGGAGAAGCTGGCGAAGCCAGCAGCACTTGGCGACGGCGTGGGTGACTGCGCGGTACTCGGCTTCAGCGCTGGAGCGGGACACTGTAGTCTGGCGTTTTGAGGATTAGGATATGAGAGTGTCACCGAGGTAAATGCAGTATCCGGATATCGAGCGTCGAGAGTCGGGGTAGCCTGCCCAGTCCGCGTCGGAGTACGCGGTGAGAGAGTCGATGGGGCTGGAGCTGAGATGCAGCCTGCTGGAGAGGGTGCCCTTCACGTAGCGTAGGATGCGCTTGAGCAGCGCGAGGTGAGGTTCACGCGGAGCGTGCATGAAGAGGCACACTTGCTGGACAACGTACCTGAGGTCGGGTCGGGTGAGTGTGAGGTATTGGAGAGCCCCGGCAAGACTCCAATAGTGAGAGGGATCGGCAACGAGGGTGCCATCGGCGGCGGAGAGTTTGGCTCGAGTGTCGACTGGGGTGGCCGTGGGGTGACAGTCGGCCATGCCCGCATGCTGGAGGAGGTCGATGGCGTAGTGGCGTTGGGAAAGGAAGAGCCCGTGGATGGAACGGGTTACGGAGATGCCAAGGAAATGGTGGAGAGGACCAAGATCAGTCATGGCGAACTCAGAGTGGAGTCGGGCCATGATCTGGTCGAGGAGAGATGTCGAAGACGCTGTGAGGACAATGTCATCGACATAGAGAAGTAGATAGGCAGTGGCGGAGACAATATGGAAAGTGAACAGGGAACTATCGGACGCAGAGGCCATGAAGCCGATGTAACGAAGATAGGCAGCAAAGCGCTGATACCAGGCACGAGGAGCTTGTTTGAGGCCGTAGAGAGAGCGTTGAAGCAGACAGACGTCGTCGAACCGAGAAGGGTCGACGAAGCCTGGGGGCTGCTGGCAGTAGACTGTTTCCATCAGGTGGCCGTGAAGAAAGGTGTTCTTCACGTCTAGTTGATGGATCGGCCAAGAGCGAGAGGCAGCCAAGGTGAGGACGACTCGGATGGTGGCGGGTTTGACAACGGGAATGAAGGTCTCGTCGTAGTCGACACTGGGTCGTTGGGAGAAACCCCGGACTACCCAGCGAGCCTTGTGACGGGTAAGGGAGCCATCGGTGTGGAATTTGTGTTTAAAAATCCACTTACCGATCATAATGTTGGCGCCGGGAGGTCGGGGAACGAGGCGCCGGGTCTCGTTGTCCATTAGGGCCTTGTACTCATCGGCCATGGCCACGCGCCACTGAGGGTCGGCCAGGGCTGAGCGAGAAGTCGCCGGGATGGGCGAGATAGAGCTGTGGACGACAGAGAGAACGTAGCGCGGAGTGGGACGGAGAGACCCAGTCTGGGAGCGGGTGACCAGGTGAGAGGTGGAGGGAACTGGAGCCGATGGGGGTACGGGAGTAATGGGAAGAATTGGTTGGGTGGGGGCGTCATCGGCTCCGAGTCGATGACTGTAGACAAGAGGAAAAGGAGGAATTAGATCGGCTTGAGCCGTTGAGGTCAGGTGGGCCGAGTATTCCGATCGGTCCGATAGAGATGGATCAGCTGATAGGGTGGGGGGAGCCGATGGAAAGTGAGGAGCCGATGGAAGTGGGGTGTCCGATGGAGAGGGAACGGTATCGACTGAAGGATAAATAGGATCGGTATCGACCGATGGAGGTGGGTCCGATAGGGGTCCGATGGTGGGGACATCGGACCGAGTAGTGGTAGGATATGTGATTGGTAAATCATCAGCGGTGGCCGATGAGGGGGCTGATGGAGAGGGCAGTAGAGGAGACCTGGTCAGCACGGTGTTGGTGAGGAGGAAGTCGAGATCACTAGAGGAGGATCTTGGATGAAGAAGACCGAAGGGAAAACATGTCTCGTCAAAAATGACGTGACGAGAGACGAGGACCCGTCGGGTGGAAAGGTCGAGGCATCGGTGGCCCTTGTGAGAGGTGGAATAGCCGAGGAGAATACAGGCGATGGAGCGGGGAGCGAGTTTGTGGGAAGCTATGGCGGTGAGATTTGGGTAGCAGAGGCACCTGAAAACGCGAAGGTGGGAGTAGTCGGGCGCCGTGCGATAGAGAAGGGCATAGGGAACGTTGTTATGAACAGAGGAGCATGGACGCCGATTGAGAAGGTACGTCGCAGTAGCCAGAGTTTCGGCCCAATAAGTGACGGGTAAGTGGGCGTGAAGTAGCATGGTGTGACTGATGTTATTACGGGTGCGAAGGAGGCGCTCGGCTTTGCCGTTCTGAGGAGAGGTGTAGGGGCAGGAGAGCCGGAGATGGATGCCCTGCTGAGGTGAGGAGGTTTGTAACGGTATGGTTGACGAATTTCGTACCGTTATCGGCTTGTAAAGCCTTGATGGGGAGGTTGAACTGAGTGGATACGTACGTGACGAAGTGAGTGAGGTGAGAGGCGACCTCGGATTTGTGGATGAGCGAGAAGGTCCAGCAATAGTGTGTGTAATCGTCAAGTATAGTGAGATAATACTGATTACCGGAGACACTTTTAATTGGGGACGTCCATACATCACAATGTATAAGTTCAAATGGACGTGAGGTACAGGAGAGAGAACTAGAAAAATTCAGACGCACATGTTTGCCAAGTTGAAATGAGTGGCAAACTGTAGAGCTACTGTGAGTACATCGAATGGAGGCGTTGCGACGGAGGGTGGCGATAGCATCGGGACCAGGGTGGCCGAGGCGAAGGTGCCAAAGGTTGGTGGAGAGGGCGATGCTGGCGTGTGAGGTGGATGGCACAACGGGAATGGTGTAGAGGTCTCCGCCACTATTGCAGCGAAGGATCTGTCGCCGGGTTGGGATATTCTTCACAGAGAAACCAGACGCGTCAAATTCAATGGAGCAGTGGTTGTCTCGTGTGAATTGGCGAACAGATATAAGATTGTGAATAAGAGAAGGGACGATAAGAACATTGCATAGGGGGAGGTTAGTGGTGGATGTAGACAAAGAGGAGTCACCGCGGCATTGGACAGGAAGAGAGTGACCATTGCCGATGGTGACAAAAGGAGAGGAAGAGGGGTGACATGAGCGAAGTATACCGGCCGATGACGCCATGTGTGAAGACGCCCCAGAGTCTACCACCCAAGGGTGCTGTGGTTGGAGCGTCATCTGGTTGAGGGCAGCGACGAGGCCAGCCTGGTTCCAGGAGGGAACCGACTGGGTGGTTGGGGTCGGTAGCATCGACTGAGGCGACAGAACAGGAGCCGATGCCAGGTGAGCCTAGGGATGGGGCTGCGTGGCTGGGGCTGGATCGCCCAGGGGTTGTAGCAGAGCCACGGACCTGTGGGACCGGCAGGGTGGGTAAGGACCGAGGTAGGTCGTGGTGGCGTCAGACCCTGCCAGGTCCTGCCTTTGCCTTTGCCATTGCCTTTCCCAATGCGGGCTGTGTTGCTGTGGCCGAAGCCATGGCCACCAGGACTGCGGGAGGAAGGGGCAGCGCAAGATGCTCGGTAGCCATTATCGGCTGCGGTAAGAAGAGCGGTGTGGGCCACTGTCTTCTCATCATTGGCCAGACGGAGTTCTTTAAGAACTAGCATGTCATGAGCCTGGGCGAACGATGGAAGAGGTGTGGCGTTGGCAATGTCATCGGCGGTGTTGGAGAAGCGGGGATTGAGGCCTCACAGAAGGGCGAGGACGAGTTGAGAGTCGACCACAGGGTGGCCGACGTCCCGGAGAGCAGCAGCCTTGACTTTGAGGTGTTGACAGTACGAGGAGATAGAGGAGTCACCTTGTACCATGGAGTGGAACTTGTTGAGGAGGAAGATGACGTGAGGTTGCTTGTTGGCTAGGAAGATCCACTCGATGGCCACCCAGAGGTCTCGGGCAGTGGGGTCGGTATCGTCCATGGCGAGGTCGAGGACAGAGTCATCGACCGAGCCGAGCAGCCAGCTGCGCACGTAACACTTGGCGATATCCCACTGAGGATCATCGGGGCGAGGTGGAGCGAAGCCATCAATATGGGACCGGAGGCCGAATTTTCCACAGAGGAATTTGAAGAAGAAAACCTACTTGGAATAATTGGCGTTAAGGTCAAAGAGATAGGAACGTGAGATTTCACGTTCACAGCAGCGTAGGGAGGGGAGAAGATCGACGAGGTGGTGCTCGAGGTGTGGTTTGAGGCACCGAGGGCCGGAGCAGATTCGGCGACTGGGAGAGTGCCGGAGCTGAGAGCGGACTCGGTGGCCATGACGGGAGAACGGGAGCAAAGAGCCGATGGAAGAAAGCCGATGGGAGGGGAAAGCCGATGAGAGGACGGATCGGCTGATCAAGGATGTGAAAAGCCGATGGGAAGTGGGCCGGCCAGCCGATGAGGAGTGGTTGGCCGATGGAGAGTAGGCAGCGGAGTAGGTGAGGAGTGGCCAGCCGATGAGGAGTGGTTGGCAGATGGGGAGTAGGCAGCGGAGTAGGTGAGGACAGAGTAGGTGGGTCAGAGAGTGGTTGGGTCACGGACGTGTGAGGATTCATGTCCGTGGACTCGTGGAGGCTAAGGAGTGGGGCGGACGCGAAAAAGGCAGGGAGTGGCCGGACGCGAAGAGAATATGTTCGTATCCGGGAGGCAGGGATTCGTGTGCATGGACACGTGGACATGTTGGACTGGCTCGGACGTGAGGGGAGAAGGTTCGTGTCCGAGAGCCGTTGAGCGTGTCGGAAAGGGCAAGAACCGAAGGAGGTTTCCAGCCGATGGAGACGACGAGCGCGGAGGTGCGCTGGCGTCAGAGAAGAAGAGATGCACAAAACAAGAGGAAGAGCGGAGACGGATGCGAGGCGAGACGAGGAGGCGGATCGAGACCGTCGCCTGGTCGCGCGGAGGTGGGACGGAGAAAAGAAGGTGATTGCGGGAGAGACGGGGAGAAGAAGAAATGGATACGAGAGAGCGAGGAGAATACCGGAAAGAGAGTCGGCGACAGGAAGAAGACGTCGAC
Source organism: Oryza coarctata (assembly GCA_030770085.1). Lineage (NCBI taxonomy): Eukaryota > Viridiplantae > Streptophyta > Magnoliopsida > Poales > Poaceae > Oryza > Oryza coarctata. The sequence goes on from CM061471.1 coordinate 18,849,765, forward strand.
GATGAGGAGGAAAGGGTCGGCTCGCCGGAGGGAGAAGCTAGCGCGTCGGGATGTCTAGACCTGCTCTGATACCATATAGAATATGTATAGTGACTATAAATCCCCTGAGCGTATACAAGGGATAGTGTTCTGTGTAACATTACGGATCCTTTTTTTGTGTTATAGAGTTTGATGATCATGTGATGCCGAAAGAAAAATGGAAAGTGAAGCAGATGGAACCCCATGTTTCTTGTGGCCCAAACCTCTCACTTTGCGTTGTACTACCCTGAAGACACGAGCCTAAAATTGTGGACTTACGTAGCACGTATGATATATCTCCGCTTTTCAGAATCATAGTCATCAAAAGAACAAAATTAATTGAGAAACTTGGTAGCTATACCAAGAAAATGATTTTACTATCCTTAGTAACATAATTTTATTTTCCATAAAGAGCTATTCCATCTATCCATAAATATAAACATTTTCATGTGTATTACTATTATAGATTAAGGTTGAAGTAAATTTATTATAATTCACTTAGGAGTTTACTAGTTTAGGAAATGACATGTTCAATGATACAACAATAAATACAGAAAATCACAAGGGGTGGTTGGACTATGAAACTAGTACTTCATAAACACTGGATAAATTTTAAACGCTACAAATGCTAGGCATTAACAATGATTCAAGCATCTATTGTATATATAATCTTTCCACGTTATATCTTAGATGATATACAATGATTTAATTCCATAAATAATATATGGAATGTATATATATGACATTAAGCAGCATATTAGATCATCTATTAATCAATAGACGGCAAACATTCTCTCCCCTCTTTCTCTTCCCTTCACCTCATAAAAAAATAATTTCTGAATGCTGACGTCACACTATTATTCATGCTCTTTTATATTAATGAACTAAGAGTGGTATTGTTTTCGCCATATATAGAACGAATCAATCCGATCTACTACTCTGTTCGAAGTCTAAAGATGGGTCTTTCTACTAATCTTTGAAAGAAGGTACGCTAAAGGGTATCACAAATTGCATTATAAGATTTTTAGTACATCATCAAACAGTATCCTCTCTAGAATTATGTAGTAGCAGAAAAGAAAATCCACTCATTTCTCTATCAGCACGCTGCAGTGAACATGGCCACGGCCGGTGCTTGTGCTTTGACTACTATAACGATGTAGCCGCGTAACTGTATGCGTACGAGACTTTCTTGATATTCTAGTCCAATCAACACAAAAGTGAGGCCATGGCAACCATGAAATAGCTTATTAATCCGCATCCAAAGGTCAGAGCTCACACAAGTCAGAACCCCCTCCCCCCCCCTCTTCTTCCTTAAGTCGACTAGCTCTCCACTCATCACACGTTTTCAGACTCCACAGCGGATCGATATATTCCGGCAAAATCCTCATCGGCACTTCTATATATAGAGCCTCTGATTCTTCCGGGACGTCGCCGTCAAGCTGATTTAATTGGTAGGCCAAGAGCTCCGTTCCCAGGCCCAGCCATGGCGGATGAGTGGTGGAGTAGCTCTGTACACACCGGCGACGAAGCGGCGTGCTCGACGGCGCCGGACATCAACGAGTCAGCAGTTGGGAGTACTCCGATGAGCTTCAGCCAGCCTAGTTTATCTGACGCCGCTGACTCCTCGTCGTCGTCGTCGTCGTTCCTTCTTGCCGGGCAACACATGGATTATTGGACGCAAGACTTCATGTGAGTAAAACTAAGATCCAGAGAAAATTAAGCTACCTAGCTAGGCACATAGCTAATAGGAGTATTGATTTACCTTGTGCATGCATGATACCAGGGGAGGTAGAGCATCAGCAGCCGAGGCGACCGCGGCCACCGCGAGTTTCAACACGCTGCTCCAGCTCCAAGGCGACGCGGCGAGCCACCGCTTGCTGCTGGAAGACCAGGCTGCTGCGCTGCTGCCGCCGCGTCACCTCGGCGTGCCAGGGCCCTACGGCGGCGACGGCACGGCGGACCCACAAGGCCTGTCACCATACGAGGCGGACAACCTGCAGCAGCAGTCGCTCCCCGGTCTTGTCCTAGGCTCGTCGGAGATCTTCGGGCAGCCGGCGACGGAGCCGCCGCAGTTTCTCTTGCAGGCCCTAGAGCCCAGATTCCTCAAGGCATGGCAATGACTAGCTAGCCAGTACCTGCTACCTAGTAATTTAATTAGTATCTACTAGCTAGGGTTTCTTCTAAGTTCTAAATTGGTTTCTGATGGTACAGTCCAACACGGTACTCCTCCATAATCAGGACGTTGGCTCGCCGGCGACGAGAAGTTCTCCTGGCTCGCCTGCGGCCGCGAAGAAACCCCGCATCGAGGCGCCGTCACCGTTGCCGACTTTCAAGGTGAGTGAGTGAACAAATCGATCAATCGCCATACTTTTTTAGTTGGTTACTCCATCATTTCCAGCTCGATCAATGGATCACATATTCTTGCAAGCATCGATTGCATTATGATGGCTTTTGGATTTGGTTTTGATTCTCCTGCGCGAGCATGCTGCAGGTGAGGAAAGAGAAGCTCGGGGACAGAATCACTGCGCTCCAGCAACTCGTCTCGCCTTTTGGAAAGGTACAAAAATATATATCTGCCATCTCTTTTCTGAATTCCTTCTCTCTTTTCTGCATTACAACAGTTTTTAATATAATCTTTACCAGTAGTTTTTTTCTTCCACTTCCTATTTCATTCTCTAGTCTCTGTGCTGTTTTAATTTGTTCTCTGATTATTTTGTCTATATGTACGAGTTATCAATTATTGATGTATCCTATTCGATCGATCAAACCCCGAATTTTAGACGGATACCGCATCGGTTCTTCACGAGGCCATCGAATACATCAAGTTCCTTCACGATCAAGTTGCCGTAAGTACACTGATCAAATCTCTGAAGAAATTCTTGGAAATTATTCACAGAAAGGACTAGTTAATTTTGTCATTATTTATATATCCATTAATTGGACTTTTGTACCTGCATGCAGTCTCTGAGCTCACCGTACTTGAGGTGTGGGCGCCCCGTGCAGCTACAACAACAACAGGTATATGTTGAAGAGTTTAACCATCATTATTCTACTTAATTAACCTGAAGTCCTAAACTGTGCAGTGAGCTGTATTTTTATAGGTGTTTTATTATAGTAGTAGAAGTAATTTAGACCGTTTATTTTTTAATCCAATATACCATATCTATTTATACTGCCACATCAATTATTAGTGGTAGAATATTTTTTTCTACTAATAGAACTCATAAATCAACGGTTATGATCATTTCTATCGTGATAATATCTTAAAGGGCATCGTTGTTTTTTTAACAACCTTTACGGTCCTCTGTATTGATATTATTCTACTACTAGTATTATTGCACTAGAAATGATCTTAGCCGTTAATTTATGACTTCTACCGCGAGTAAAAAATCATTCTACAGTTAGTAGTAGATCTGGTAGATATGGTTCATTGGATTAAAAATATAAATGGTTTAGATTAGTTCAACTACCAGTAGAGAGTATTGTGAAACACTTTTTTTTTCTTAATTTGCACAGTATCACCTGCATTTTTCTCATGAACAGGGTTCCCATAAATCGAAGGACAACGGTGAGGGGAAGCAGGACTTGCGCAGCCGAGGCTTGTGCCTTGTTCCAGTGGCGATCACTTATACCATGGCCAATGAGACCACGATGGAGTTTTGGTACCCTACCTTTGGAGGCACATTTTGATAGCAACTATCTATAATATACAAATTTCTACTATTATTTATAATACTACTATGTCAATGGCAATGACAGAGCCAGTAAGTTTTTAGAGCCCACAGCAACTACAGTGGCGCACTGGTGCAACTTGTCTGCTCTCTTGCCATCCATTGGCGAGCTCTAGCGGTTGCCAGGATCATCGGCTCTAGTTGTTAACAGTCGCTTGAGATATATCAAGTATAGTTTTTTTTGCTGGGAGAGATATATCATATATTTATATGTAGGTAGCAAAACTAAGTAGGCAAATATTTAGATGTGAAACATTGAAAGGAGGTGCCAATATTGAGATAGTTTGAGGTGGCACCAAAAGGTGTCACTAGTTGGCATTAGAAAATTTGCGTGGTATATATATGCTTTGTGTTACCTCCTCAAGGACTACAAAAATCCTCTCCACTCACACATTCCTTGTACGGTAGTTCTAATTGGGCAATGTATGCACCTATCAAGCATCAATTCATGATAGTAAAAGCGTGCGCGTAATATATATTGAAGCGTAAGAGCAAAAGGCCAATGTTATGCATGTGCAGAAATTTGCACTAAAGATGCAGAAGGAAGAGACATAGTAGGTGAGTTTCCAAAGACAGGTTAACTTGCATGGGTATATTTGTTGGGACAGGTAGAAAAGGGATGATATATATTATACTGTTACTTTCATTTTGGATAAGAACATAGTCACTTTATTATTAATTTTCTATTATAATATATATAATCAATTAATATATGATTTTAATTTTATTAAAGTATGTTTTAAGATTAATTTATACATATACTTTTTATGTTTCTAAAATAAATATTTTAAAATGTATTTATAGTCAAAGTTCTAAAAAATTAATCTCATACTTATCCAAAACAATAAGTATTATGGACGGAAGGAAGTTCTTTCCAAGGAATAATGCTATGGTCACTATTATATATTGACATGTTGAGGTGGGAGGGGAACAGAAACTGCTAAAATTTGGAAAGAAAAGGTGAGAGAGATAATTAGTTTTAGATGCATGATGAACAGTTGGTTCACGTGTATCAACCATGCATATTATTGCATTGTCTATGATCTTGGAGTAGTAGAGGTTATTGTACATGCCTCTTGTTACCGTCTGAAAAATTGTCGGTGTTCATGTAACATCGTAGCATGCATGCGTCCTCGATCTCTAGCAAATCAGTACTATCTAGGTATTACACAAATGGTATTGTCACCTAATTACTCCTGTTAATTGATATGCCACCTGATCTTTCATTCCCCTCATTGTGAGATATTATCCTTTAATTTCTTGCAACAAGTCAAAGATGATAAACATCCCAGACACCATTGCGATCAGGAATTTATGTGAAGATTAATTACAAGGTTAACTCGAAACAGACAATCGATATGCATGTGCTAGCTGAGTAGCTGTTAATTGGGGCAGGGTTTCCCTTTCTCTCCTGTGTGATGGACTAATCGTGTGGGCTCGTACACTGCCTTACAAGCTACGCGGTTTTGATCACGCGGCGACAGGGATAGATGTGATCGTATTATCTATGTGAAATAGACTACTAGAGGGGATCAAAGAGTACTCATGGAGTGACCTGTGTTTATTTCTAGGTTGCGATAAAGAAAAACCGATAGAGTTTACTATTTCGGAATACATAATTATTTGAAGTTGGCTGAAATTTTGGAAATTTCGATTTTTTTGGAGATTTCTAACAAAGTCTTCAAATTTTGGACAAAATTTTGCTAAATTTGAACATTTTTTGCTAATTAAAATAATAATTTTCGGCAGATAGAACATCCTATCAGGACCCACCAGTAATCCCAAAATTTTGGAAATTTCGATCTGATATTGGTAGCCCTGCGTGTACTAGCTCATTATCCACATTTAAGGATATGCTGGCGATGAAGAGCTATTTCCATATCAATCAGAACCAGCTTGTAAATTAGAAAGCGTATAATTATGGAACACCGCAGATTGCTTGTCACGGCATTATCTGTGCTGTTAATGCATCTCCGAATCTGAATATGTCACTGGCTTGGTTTTTTTGAATACGCAAAAGTCCTGCGTATCCTTGTATTAAGAAAGGAGAATAGTTCCAGTTACATGCTTTGTCCAGCTGCAAGCAGCCGGCAAACGCCCAAAGAACTGGAAGTGCGATACATTAATTTGTGCGGCCACGACCAGTAACCTAAAAAGGAAAAGGATTACACTACTGGAAGTACCATCCTTTGTAATGCGTGAATCTCGTCAGTCTAAACATATAGATTGATATAGACCGTGCACACATTGTAGCTGTGATACATATATCAGTCCTAGATACTGAAGCTGGTAATAGTGGATCATAGCAGAAAATTTTATTACAAATTAGAAAAATTGTTATAAACGTTACTAGAATCACAGCAAAAAGACTAAATAACTAATTAACTAGGATTAAGTTAGATGTATTATAGTACTTAGACCAAAATCCTAAAAATCTTTATAATCAACTTGCTCCTGGATAAACTCCTTAGCAATTACATTATTTTCTCCTTCTTCATACTCTGAAGTAGAAAAGAAGTAAATACATAGCTTAACAACTATGGCTAGGGTTTTATTTGTAAAAACTGCTTTTGTTTCTTGGAAACATTTTAGAATACTCCTAAGGGTGTTAGGTTGTCGAAAAGAGGCTCACCCCATATTCCATTCCGCAAGTCATTTTGCTACAACTTGCCACATTAGTAAATGAGTAAAATTATTATAACATTGTATCATCTTTTTCTCTATTAGTTTTTTTTCACTTTCTTATTCACAACTACGATCATCACATTATAACTTCATCATCCTACTCAATTTCAACTTTCTCTATCACTATAGTGTTATTTGACACCCTAGGTCACATAGGCCTTTCAGACCACTTAGATCATCCATTTGCTATATAGTCTGATTCTAATAATGGCTCCCATTTCACAATCATAATTCATAAAGCATAAACAAATAAAATCTACGCTAAAAGAATCACCACACATTCGTCTATAACCGTGGGTACAACTGTTCAAACAGTTTAGGTAAACTCTGTAAAGGTTGTACACTTTATCCACATGACACGAGCTACTTCAAACACCCATCAGTATCGGAGGCACATTAGAAGTCATTTCTAAAACTAAGATAAGGTTACCTCATGCCACATAGAATGATCACTTCCCTCACAAAAGAGTATAAATATTTAATACATATATCGCAGAAACATACAAAATCATTCTCTAGATCTGAGTATTACAACCAGGCTCTGCTTCCTACCTACTCATGAATCCAGCAATGTCTCACCAACCATATTCCGACATTCCACATCTATTAGCATTCGAGATTTCCTTAAAATAACTAATTACTTAGCCAACACCCGTGTGATTATCTTATAAGATGTTTGGATGTAATTCCCAAAGGATTTGGTCCTTATCGATAATACGCAGCCAATGCCACACAGGTAATACTCCCACATCATCAAGGTTTTCACAAACAAGTTTTATTTAGCAAACTCATTGACTCGTAGTGTCGGGTTTCAAATATTTATCATGAAAGCCCAACATTTCCACGTGACATTATAAATGTTAGTAGGGCTAAGCAAAACTATCTTGGTAGTTATACCTAGAGGATAGCACTACTAACACTGCATATTTGTGGGTTTATCAAGGATAGTGTCATCAACTTCCTATAAAAAGTAAGTGCGACTAGTTGGATAGGTCCCTCAGTCGTGCTTGTAAACCGATGCTAACATGTATATTAAGTGTAACTAGATATGCAACTTTATAAAACAATATATTTTAAAATCCATAGGTTCAACATGTTCAAAGAAGTGGTTTGTCTTGCTCTATTTCTTCTTCTTCCTTGAAGTCCATAGCCTAATTGTCCTCGCTACCAAGTTCTACACATGCAAAAGGTATAGATTAATATACAATCCTATAAACATAATCTATCAAAGTAATCAACAATGCCCTTAGATAGATCTTAATTTTAGAAAAACATTGAAAGTTGAATGAGGTCAAAAGTAGTTATGATTAGGAAGATATGAATTTTTAAAATTTAAAACAATCTATGAGAAAATGAATATTTATTTAAATCTAGAAAATAAACAATCTAGAGAATATTCTTCTTGACCGACGGGTAGGGTCTGGTGTTAGTGACAGAAAGGATCACATGAGCATATGGCTCATAGTGAATCGGGTTCACTGAGAAGAAAAGGATGAGGGCTAGTAGACTGAGGCTTGATGAACATCCTAACCGTTAATGGCCCATGGCTTGGCTGGTGGTATGGGTAGGACACTAGGTAGCAGCCCGATGGCCAAGGCATGAGAGAGAAAGAGGGTCAAAGGGAGTCGTCTCACCTATAAGTGACACATAGTTTGAAATGGAAATTAATTCTATTTCTAAAAATAGGTGTACGAGAGGGGAGTATTAAGGAAGGATTAATGTGCTCTAATTATAAGCCCACACATCAATGTCATTTTCCTTTTATTCCCCTTTATCCTCTTCTTCTTCCTTTAGCTGCTCGCTTTTGCGTGAGGCTACGAGACGGTGTGGGCGCTTGGCGTCAGTTGACCATGGGAGGTAGAGACTAGTGAAGGAAAAGGCTTCGGTGAGCTGAGGTAGCGTGGCGCACGCTGGGAGGTGAGCAACTGGGCACGGCAGTTCTCTCTTCGGGACGAAGAAGGGATTGTCGTCATGGTGGGTTTTTGAAGGAGACGAGGAAAGAGGAGGCATTGTAGTGCCATGAGGAACCCATTTTTGGGGTTTGCCGGTAGTGATTGAGTTCGAGTGGGCTTGGCTACTGTGGCTGGAGAGGAAGAAAGAGAGGTGGTGCAGCATCAGTCAACATGGCAAAATTGAGTGGCATGTTGAGGGGAATGGAATGTAGAGGGGTAGGTGGTTCTCCTCAGTGACTTGGGTTTACTTGTGATGGAATGGGAATGGAGAGTAGCCAGTCGAGGCGACAGCGCAAGAGGGATAGGAGCGTTGAGTTCCCTAGATGCTCACAAGATGCTCGACGAAATGTCTAATCTCGGATCAGAGAAATGTGTGGGTGGGCTAGAGAAGGGGAAGCAGGGTGTCGACCTTCTTGATGGTAGGAAACAGGTGGTGGAAGGTGGCTGGTGGCCTTGGCCTCGAGCTTGAGCTAGGATGGGGAGGATCAAGCGAGGCGAGCAGTATTTATAGGCGAGATAGGCTTGCGCAAGAAGGGATTGAATGGGTTTATGAAGTGAGCATGGGAACAGTTTGTCAATGGTGGCAAGCACTAGTTAGCTCGGCCATGGGTGCGATGGTAGGCGAGGAGTGATCGAGTGATGGCTACTTGGTGTTCGGCGCAATCCATCCGCGCTGGAGAGGGATTCTCTACTTGGCCGATGGTCTTGCTACGATGGTGGTAGAGGAGTGGGCTAGGCGAGGGATTTTTTTTTGTGGAGGAGGAGGTAGCATGGTGAGATGGATGGATGGGAGCAACGGCACTCGATGTTTGCTGTTTGGTCAACGATCCATTATGGTAGCTAGGCCAAAGATAAAACTTGATGGCGAGGCACGTGAGTTAATGGAGAAACAACAATGGCTCAGGATATGGCTAACAAGTGGCATGACGTGATGTGAACCAGCTCGATCTGACGGTTAGTGTCGTTGAAGTGGCGCGACTCAACCAAAAGGAGCGGTGAGACAGAAAAGGTGCGATGCGGTTTGATACGATGAAGCGGCGTGGATGGCGAGCATTGTGGCACTATGACAAACCCATTGAATACATGTGGTGTGAGGCAGCACGTGTGTGCGTGTATGGCATGCACCACTCCATCGCTTGGCTGAGTGAAAGAGAGAAGGGAGATTGTGCTAATTGGGCAAGTGGAGAAGAGAGGCTAGGTCGGCTTGGGAGGAAGATGGGAGGGGTTGGACCAGCCTACTTCGGCCAAGAAGGAAGGAGAGGGTGGAAAGGAGTTGATCCGATAGGGGAAAAGAGAGGAGGTGATCCAACTAAAATAGTAAACTTCTTTATTTCTAGAGAATTTCAGGAGTAGAATTTAGAGAGGGTTTAAATTGAATTTGAATTCAGATTTAAACATGTTTGAGTTTTGAGATTTTAGAGGGTTACTTGGAAGGACAGAAGAGTAGAACTTGAGATCATTAATGGCACAAGAATTTAAAAAGACAAAATTTTGAAATTCAAATTTAAAATAAAAAGGTTTTGAAAGGAGAGAAAATTAGGGTACTACATCCTTGCACCTGCTGCGACTCAGAGCTTAGCCTCCTCAACAATGGCATTGATCAACTACCCCCGATTCCTCCTCTCTATTGAAGATGCGATTGTTGCACTCTTCCACACCCTCTTCGTCGTGAATGTTGATTATTCCACATGACGCTGTTAGATGGAAAACAATATGCAATCTATAGGGTTGCCAAAATTTCCCACCAAACCTAACTAATTAACCTCTAGGCATTGAGTTAGCAAGTGGTCAATTGACTTCACTTCCTGGTCACAGAACACACGATTCCAAGAGTTAGCTATGCCCCGACGTTGCAGCCAATCTGTAGTCCGTCAACGGTGATGTGTAACGAGCCAGGTGAAGTATTTGCAGTGTGGTGGCACAGAGGAGCTCTAGATTGGTTTATCCACTTCGTACAACACTTGGGCGGCAAAGAATTGCTTGTATGCTAAGCTGGAGGAGTATTGTCCTGAACCTTTCCATCGCCATATGATGGAGACATGTTTCTGCTAGATTGAGCACGGCCAAACTCAAGCCTCTCCCAAATCCAGAGATACTCAAAGATTTCTTTCATCCCGAGGCCTCCCTGATGTTGCGAATCCAACGCTTATCCATGAGCTCCTATTTGCTACCATCCACTTTCATCGGATGGCATTTGAGATGTAATTGTATAGGGCATGCGTTAACTGCTCCAAATCTGCACCATTAAACGACTTATCTTCCCAAAACAAGATAAGGGCGCAATCATTGATTTGGAATTGCACTGAGACCTTGAAGAACTGTTGCAAGCTTGCTATGCATGGTAAGGGCATACCATGCCATGCCTTTTTCTGCATTTCTTTGGTGCCACAGCCACAGGCTCAGCCTCTGTGCATTCTTATGTAGCTTAAGGTTATGAATCCCCAGTCCCCAAGTAATTCATGGGCGCAAACCTTCAATCACGCGAGCCGGCAATGTCCTCCCTTAGCACTGGCACGCTCCTTCTATAAGAAATCTCTTCTAGTTTTGTCCACCTCCTTGATAAACCACTTTGGTGGCTCTAGAGCCACAAGAAGGTAGAGCGGCATTGCCAAGAGCACTGAGTTGACCGCAGGGTTGAGCATTCCAGATTCCCAGCCCAGCAGACGACGTGCAACATTTGTCCACCACCGGCTGCACATCCACCAACTTCCTGGCTTGGGTTGTGCAGTAGCTATCATCACAGGCCGACACTTTGGGCCGGGAAGCTTTTTCATGCCACGGCCATTCACATTGATGATAACAACATGTACGGCTTGGGTATTTGGGCTCCGAAATGTTCAGGCTGCAGTTAGGCCTAGATGGGCCTGTCATCACAATGCCCAAACCATCAAACTACCGTGAAAAATGCAGACTGCCAAGAAAACAATATGATATGAATATATGATGGTATATCAATGGAGCGCACAATCAACTTACAAGTTTTTACAAGCAACACGTCCAATCAAAGCCATTACCAATCTTGTGTAATAAATATGAACATGGATCAAATCAGCACAGGCAAGCCGGCCATGCGAATGATCCCTGTAACTGTAATAATTCTGTGACTCTGCAAGTAGATGTAGCAGTAGATGGATGCATGCATAGTTGCGTGATTCAGGCGGAGGAGGAGGCGCCCTTGAGCTTCTTGGCGATGCCGGCGAAGTACTTGCCCTGGTGGAAGGCGTGCTCCAGCTCCACCTTCGACGGCCACCTCGACCCGTCCCCGGCGAACGTGCCGGCGCCGTACGGGCTGCCGCCGTGCACCTTCTCCATGTCGAACATCTTCGCCCCGAACGTGTACCCCACCGGTACGAACACCATCCCGTGGTGCGTCAGCTGCGTCACCGCCGTCAATGGCGTGGTCTCCTGGCCGCCGCCCTGGGTGCCGGTGCTGAAGAAGATGCCGGCGGGCTTGCCGGCGAGGCTCTGCTCATGCCACAGGCCGCCGGTGGCGTCGAAGAACGCTTTCATCTGCGCGGCCATCATGCCGAACCTCGTCGGGAACCCGAAGAGGACGCCGTCGGCCTCGGCGAGCTCCTGCGGCGTGATATCTGGAGCTTCGCTCCTCGGCGGCGCGCCCATCTTGCCCAGCACCTCTTTTGAGAGGGTTTCGGGGACCTTCTCACACAGTAAGAGACGCAAATTGTAATTTTTTTTTGCACGGATCGGAGAAAACATTGGGAAGAACATGCACAAGTTACTGAATTACTGTGAACAACAAATATCAGAATTCTTGGTTGTTACTACCTCCATGTTTTTAAATGTACTATGCTGTTAATTTCTAGACATAATATTTTTCTATTTGTCTTATTAAAAAAAATTAAATATCATTTATTGTAACTTGTTTTACTATTAAGTTAATTTAAGTATGATTTATAATTTTATAAGTATCATATATAAAAGTCAACATCATCGTACATTTAAAAACAAATAGAGTAGTTCAATAGTTCTTGGATGATCAATTTTTCAGAAAAAAGAGGCAGTTCTTGGATGATTCTGAATTCTGACGAGCATAACAGTGATGGGTTACACTGTGACATCGTCATCAGCTGAGAACAAGGTTGTTCAGTAGGAAAAAAGAAGTTGACACTTGAGGGTTGAGACTGACCTGCCATATTTTAACTTCCACGCCTTCGACAGACGAGGCACCTTTCTTGATCTCCTCAGCTAGTTTCGCAACATGACCATACATAGAGTAATACCTGTTGAAAATTCAAGAGTTTTAGAATGCTTTGCGTTGTCACTAGCAAAGCTCTGACAAAAGAATCGGGGAAATAATGATGACATGGGCCAAATTGTATTAGGCAGAAATGGACAAAGGATTAAAGCAATCTCCATAGATATTCAACTAGTTCAGTGAACTTAGCATATGCATGTTAGCAAGTTCATCAATAAAGTGGTAAAAGACCAGGTGAAAACAGAACAACCACATGCAGTCTTGTATTAGAAAAGGATAATCATATGCAGCAATAACTAAGCTTCACAGGGAGGCGAAAATGTTGCTAATGATTTGATTTCAAGTGTCAAATGGGTGTAAAGGTGTGTTAAAAATTGCCAAAGTGCTCCCCATGTTTTATTCAAAGGCTTCTAGATGGTCACTTTTCGGTAGTTGGACAATCCTGTCCTGCCAGCAAAACTTAAAACATCGCTCACTTAGACAACTATAGGGTGGTTATCCATCTTCTTAAGCTTAGATGTGACTTAAACGATAGAGATGTGACGTCCATTGTCAGACAAATTTGTTTGCCAATAGCAGGTTCATTGCTCCAATACTGAACACTCAATATGCTTGAGGGCACTAGCAATTTGTGCTGTTCAAGAGTGACATCCTATCAACACCCGTGGAAAATATCGTGCTTTCAAGACCAACTGTATTTTTTTTCTCAAACATAAATTAGCCAAGTAAACTATCTGTTCATGCTATCTGGATATTGATAATACATTTGTTAGTTTTGTGCAATGAATTAGCTTGTTCACAACAAACATCATAATAAGAAAAGTAAAGGTCCAAGTCGTTGGTGTGACACTGGAAGCAACAAGGGCTAGCAAACATGCATGTCCAATACAGTACACAGTGGATTTGTAGTGGAAAATCCACATCAACAAAAGGCATAAGTAGAAATCATAGTTGCCAGAAAGAAAGTTTAATCAACTGAAACATACTTTATTTTTTAAAACAAAAAAAACCTACAGATTAACTTTGGCAGGATAAAATGGAAAAACTACAATTTACTGGTTGATCCCATCTTTTACGGAATCAATTCCTTTTTTGAATGTACAAAAATTTGGGGAGCTCAGCATGTCTGGAAGCACGGGAGAACGTTCTTTTGCTGATATTATTACCAGTATTCGATACTGGGTTATTCATAGCATTACTATACCTTCCCTATTCATTGCGGGTTGGTTATTTGTCAGTACGGGTTTAGCTTATGACGTGTTTGGAAGTCCTCGGCCAAACGAGTGTAACTTCAGACCGTTTTCTGTTTTCACCACAGTTTTCGCTTCATGTGCAAGTCTCATATTATGAAAAAAAACCCTACCAAATGCCAAATTGCTTACAAACTGTATTACTCTAAAATTTGAAAGTTATCATTGCCAAATGGCCAAATTGCTCTTTCCTTAGCAATTTTAGCAGTTAGCACCTTGTGTAACCATAACTAGTTTGTCCTTGATACCCGGAGGGAACAGGGGAGTTGGTGAAGATGCTTCCAAACGCAACTGAACATGTGACAATAGCCTAAGCAAGTGCAACAAGCTGCTGATTTGAACCCACCAGTAACCGTAAACGCCATGAAATTGCACAGAACCCTTGCAAAACTACTTGCAAAGTTGTCGATGTAGAAAGAGAAATTTTACGGTCATTGAGATATCAAAATTTTATATTAAAAATTTTGATATCTTGAGATACCAAATTTTACACTTAAAAAATATGATGTAGTACCTCCCAATATATTTTTAAGGATAGTAAAATTATCCATATAGGAAAGGTTTCAGGTAAAGGGAACAGCACACAAGTATTGCAGAATCAGTTCCTACCACTGTCTGGGTTGGCCCCATCGCCGCATCAGTTTCATCAAGAACTAAACCCACTACCATGATTGACCTCAACTAACAATTAATCAAACAAAAGTTTTTTAACATGTCCAAATCATCCCCCACTTCGAGCAGTTCACTGGTCCTAGAAACAGACGCGGTCATCGTAGCGAAAACAGTTTCCAGATCACAACAAAAATAACACCGGAATGGTCTCTGAAATATCTGAACTGCACTTGCCAGGTTACAGGCTACCTCATTTTCCTAAAGAATTTAACACAAATTCAGAACCGCGTGTGATAGCAAACAATATCAAGAACTGAACTTTAGGATGCAGAAACAAGAACAGAGCAGGGTGCAATGTAACAGGAGATAAAATATATCAGTTCTTTGCGTCAAAGAAAAAAAAACAGTTCCAAGAACTGAAAGAGGGTTGCAGGTGTGTGGATGCTTACACGACGTAGACCTTAACCGCCATCGGAGACGAGGTGGTGGTGCTCGATCGGTCCACGGAAATGAGATATAGGAGGAGGAAGAACGGAGGGAGTTTGTTTATCGAGCAGGAGAGGACGAGATTATTTATAGACCCGGGCTTGCATTGCAGGCTGCAGCTCCGGTTAAAACCTGCCAAGTGTAGAAAAGTTAGCGAACCACGTGGAGTTCATCCGGGACTCCTTGATTTTTCTCCGACCATGAATCAACGGCCCAGATTGACCCATGACATCTCTGCATCTGGGCTCAAGGTTTGCTTCAGAAATTCAGAACTCAGAGACAGACTGATCAAGCCTTTTTCAGCCAGCAATTTTGTGTACACTGAACAAATCTTGTGTACCACTCCTTTGGCAGTTGGCAGAGGCTCTCGATTAAGCTTAAGATTTGGTCCTTCCTGTCTTATGAACTCTGATTTTGCTTCCATCTCGTTGTCGCCACCAACTCTGATTAGCACTGGTGTTGCCTTGGATGCCGCCCCAAGGATTTCAACCTCACAAGGATTAACTGGCTCCATTTCCATGTTCCAAGTTTCCAACCACCAAGCAATAGCAACTGGCAGATCGATGAGTCTGGATCATAGAAATTTCGTCAGAAATTCATTTGGACATGAACAGTGTTCTGTAATGGATGATCATTTTGGTTTATATATATAAAGCCGAGTGTCAACTTCCTCTTTCATCTGAACAGAAGAATATGTCGTCAGGAATTCAGGATCCTATTATCATCATATTGGTGAATATATCTCTCCATTTCTTTTGCCTTAATGACGGTGCAACTTCAGACAACAACATTATGTTCTGAAATATCACCTTTTGATCTGCAGATAAACTATCTGGTAACACAGATTAGACAAAAAAGTTATCTGCAAGGTTCTCTGAATCATTGTACGAAGGATTAGGCGTGCAGCCCGAGAGCTCATTTCCTTTCACCTGCGAGACGGCCAGAGCACACATAATCTCCATTCAGCTAACGTAATCTTTGTTGTAAAGCAAGCAGATCAATGATGGGTGCTAGCTCGAGGCAACGGTGAACACGTAAGACGTGCCTCTCACGGATTTGCTCTGTGTACATGTTACTTGTCGAACACTTGACACTGTCTGACACTCTGACTGACTGTCGGTTATGAAAAGAATGACTTTAGGCTGAACAAAAAATTGGTCTCTTTCAAGATTGGTTGTCTCACGATCATGCATGCTCGAAGAAAATAATTCGGTATGATCGATCTAGGTAGCTAACCAGCTTGTGACAATGTCATCTCGATCCAGCTGCAACTGCATGCACTAATCATGGATTCTACTGTACAGTATCCTTAGCTCTGAAGTCTGAGCTTGCACTACATGCATCCATGATTCACCAGCCCATGCCAGGGTCCAGTACAAAACATGTCATAATGCATCAGCATGCTGAATTTCTGAAGCAGGAGCAAATTCTGAGACGAGCCAATCGATCACGCGCAGAAGCACAGCCTAGTAATCCACATAAAATCCCATGTAAACCAAGCCCATCTGATGCATCCGACACCTAGTACTTCGGCTGAGCGGGCCACGACCAGAAATGAGGCCCAGTTTCGTTTGGACGAGGCGACGGCGCAACGTATAGCCGGCAATATCCTTGTGCCGCGAGGAAGCTCACAGCGAACGCGTCACTCGCGCCGCGCGCATCACGACGAATCGACCATGGCCATCCACCACCTCACCTCCGTGCTCCTCCTCATGCTGCTCGCGTCGGCGACGTCGCGTGCCCGCGACAGCATCGCGCCGGGCGAGCCGCTCGCGGGCAACGAGACGCTCGTCTCTGCCGGCGCCGGCGCCGGAGGCTTCGCGCTCGGGTTCTTCATCCCGCAGGGCTCCAACGACACCTAAGTCGGGGAGTGGTACGCGCAGGTCTCCCCCGGCATCGTCGTCTGGGTCGCCAACCGCGCCGACCTCGTCCAGGGTCCCGCCGAGGGCAACGCCGGCGCCACGCTGTCCGTATCCCGCAGCTGTGGGCTCGCCGTCGCCGACGCCAATTCCACCGTCGTGTGGTCGTTCTCGCCGGCGGCGGCGGCAGGACCGTGCACGGCGCGGATACGGGACAACGGCAACCTGGTCGCCTCCGACGCGCGCGGGCGGGTGGCGTGGCAGGGGTTCGACCACCCCACCGACACGCTGCTCCCCGGGATGAGGATTGGGGTGGACTTCACCGCCGGCAAGAACATGACGCTGACGGCGTGGAAGAGCCCCTCCGAGCCGTCGCCGAGCAGGGTGGTCGTGGCCATGAACACCTCCGGCAATCCGGAGGTGTTCATCTGGAACGGCCCGACCAAGGTGTGGCGCTCCGGGCCCTGGGACGGCGTGCAGTTCACCGGCGTCCCCGACACCGTGACGTACAAGAACTTCACCTTCAGCTTCGTGAATAGCCCCAGAGAGGTCACCTACAGCTTCCAGGTGCGCAACTCGAACTTCGTGAACAGCACCAGCGCCGGCGCCGGCGGAGGGCTGCTGCAGCGGTGGACATGGGTGGAGGCTGCGGGGGCGTGGAACCTGTACTGGTACGCACCCAAGGACCAGTGCAACGCCATGTCGCTGTGCGGCGCCAACGGGGTGTGCGACACCAACAGCCTGCCGGTGTGCTCGTGCTCCACGGGTTCGCGCCGCGGTCGCCGGCGGCGTGGGCGCTGCGGGACGGCCGCTCGACTGCGCCAACGGCACCGACGGGTTCGCCGTGGTGCGGCACGCCAAGGCGCCCGACACGACCGCCGCGACAGTGAACTAAGACGCCGGCCTCCAGCAGTGCCGGCAGAGGTGCCTGAACAACTGCCCGTGCACGGCGTACGCCAACGCCAACCTCAGCGCGCCGCCAGGCCATCGCGGCTGCGTCATGTGGACCGGCGGGCTCGACAACCACCGCTTGTACCCGGCTTTCGGCCAGGACCTCTACCTCCGCCTCGCCGCCGCCGATCTTGGTATGTCGCACTTCACCGTCTGACACGGTTGTTTTTCTGGTCTATCCTGCCATTATTTTTCGATTCACGATGGCACTCTGGTTGGTGAGATTTTTTTTTGTGATACCCTATCACGTTTTACCAGGAGATGTATAAAGTTTCCCCTAATACCATAGAAATAGTTATAAAAATTATGATAAATTATAGAAAAAATGATTTAATATGAATTTATTATCGACAAGTTTCAAGTTTAAAATTTTAACCACGGAGATAGAGAGAGAGAAGACTAGGCACATTGCAGTATTGACTAATCACCACTGAATTTGTCCTTTTTTCCCTCGCCCTGTAGATTGAGTTTAGCCTTGAATTTCCCTTTATCCATTTAATGTCTGTAGTTTATCATGATCAAACAGTAGAGAAGGACCGCTTTTTATTAAAGAAAAGCAGTCAGGTGTTGGTATTCGTATGCTACTAAGTCAGTACTAGTTCAGTCAGTGAGAGGGCACTACTGCTTAAGTTAGCTGTGAACTTTACTGTAGCGTTCAAGTCAAACTTGCTTCATGGAGCCTGTTTAAAAAAAGGAAGAAAAATACTTCATGGAAAAAATGGACCTTACCTTGCCTGTTCCTTTCCTTTGTAGTGTGTAAGTCCCATCTCCACGAAGTAAACATTCTTGTATTGTGTGTGCCTTTCAGTTTCAGATGCTGTGCCCAACCTATATACTC
Organism: Oryza coarctata; assembly: GCA_030770085.1. Taxonomy (NCBI): domain Eukaryota; kingdom Viridiplantae; phylum Streptophyta; class Magnoliopsida; order Poales; family Poaceae; genus Oryza; species Oryza coarctata. Next base: position 18,868,363 of record CM061471.1, read on the forward strand.
CTAACCCTCTATTCATCTGATGGTGTACTGCAATCCAATGAAAGCGAGATTAGAAAAAAAGGTTACCTGACAATGCATGAATAGATTCGTTTCCAATCATTCATCCACATTTCATGGCTGCTATAGCTGCACATGATAAACCAGTACCTGACCCAGCAACTTAGAATGTTTCACTTCGCTTCGGCCCTGCTTCTGCATAGTTCCAGTCCTAATTTTATCAGCCGGTACTGCTAAGCAAAATGGACACGACTGTTTTCTTCTCTTCCCGGAGACATGAACACGTTATTTTCGTGTTGCACCAGTGCAAATCGCTGATAAGTAAGGTCCATGTCACCATCTAGTCCAAATTTAGCCTGCAGACAGAATCACAGAATAGAATGAGTAACGACTCAGGCATGCCTGAATCCATATGAGTTTATTGTACTCTGAAAGTGTTTTTGACATGTGATTAATGTGCATGAGCCATGAGGTATTCATGTGTCAGAAAGAATATTAATGCGTGGCTAAATATTTTTTTGGGGGCAGTGGATCAGTCAAATAAAGGAAAAGCGAAAGAGAGAAAGAAAAGGGTCTCTCATGGGGAAAAGGTCATTTACGATGCCGCATCCACAAAATTCAACTGGAAGCCTGGAAGGGACCAAAAAGTTTGTTAGTTTCACATGTTACATGGTCAAAACGAATGCACATTATATTGGTAAATGGGAAAACATACCAATTTGCATTTCAATGGAGCTCAGCAGATGATGTTAGATTGCCTACACCAATAACATGAGTAAAACTTACGTAACAGTAGCACCATGTCCATATATGTTACATTTCAAAGAATCATCAAGCCAAAAGCAAGCAAACAAAATCAACGTACCCTGACTTGCTGGTGCCTGGTGCCATCACCAATTGTGTTGCCACCTTCATGGCTAGCAACCTGCGACTGAACTATCTGAAGACTTCTCCGGATCCAGTGAATCGATATGCACTCCAACTCCAGGCTAATGCTGATGGGGTTAATGTGGTACCCCCTTTCCAGCACTACAACATGATCTAAACGCTTTAAACAAGGTAAAATCCTGTGTTTACTTCATGTTGATTTGTTGGTGAAGTCCTGGCCCCTGGGTAGACAAAGATATGTCTGGATTTGTATCAATGTTCTTAGCTTCATGTCATTCACAGCATAAGTTTCCAAGTCTGGAACTCCGCAGTTATGAATGTTGTCATGTACACAAACCAGTCCTTATTACTTCGGTAAAGTTCACTAACATGCCACCTGATGTACCACGTGAATATGATCTATGCCAGCAAAAAATGAGGACATACCACATCATCGTCCAGATGGTTGGACAAGAGACAAGATGGAGAAATGCCAACCTCTTTACGCTGCATTATTATGAAGGCGTGCATGGACCCTCTGTACTGCACGTTTGTGTTCAGAATTTCCACAGAACAGGACCACCGATTGTAGTTGATCCCAGGGCGTCCAGTTAACATAAGTAAATGTGATATACAATAATGCAATTCATTTGGTGCATTAGAACATTATTCAACCTGTGGGGAGAATGTTTAGCATGAACTAGGGAGCACCCATGAACCATCTCCTGCAAAATATACATCATGTTTTAGATCCAGAATTTCTTCATTAGATAGTACTACAAAAGATCTAAAAAGGGACCAACCCAGAAAATGAATGCCTGAGTTTACTAGATACATTTGGCCATGCTTGCAGGTAGACTTTTTAAGCGAAAATCCAATATCATACGATTCTAAGGCCAATGATTGCAATATTTCCGATATGTTTTCTTGGCAATACTCTTTATTTGGCAACCCTTTGAATTTCTACATCGTCAGAAGGAATGCTCATGTACAAAAACTAGACAGGAATGTCGCAGGTACAGACAATCGTGCATATGGTTGAACTAATAGTTGTTATTCTTGCACAGATTCAACAAGCAAATCTAAGAAGAAGACGCACATTATAATCGCAGTAGTTGTCAGCATCTGTTTGCTGGCAATTTTTTTAGCACTTACTGGGATGTACATTTGTAGAACAAAGAAGACAAAAGCAAGGCGACGAGGTGGCATATAATTACCTCTGAAGTTGGCTTCCCAAACATATATAGACCAAAATTACCTCTTAAATCCAAATGTAAAAAGGGAGAAAAATCGATCCTTGTTTGCTTGTGTTTCTTAACTTTGATAAATTTTCAATTAGGACCAAGTAACTGGAGTGGTGGTTTACAAAGTAGAGAACTCCACAGTGAAGGAAATAGCCATGGGGATGACCTGGATCTGCCTCTATTTGATTTGGAGACAATAGCATCAGCCACAAATGATTTCTCAGCAGACAATAAACTTGGCGAAGGTGGCTTTGGATCAGTAGACAAGGTATGCACAGATAACTAATTCATATATCAGAAGTTCATAACCATAATCAAGGTTCATCTACGATTTCACAAACAGTTCATTGACTCAAACGCATCATGATAGCTAATGTTAGCAATGGAAGCATCGGTGAATCAAAATTTTATGTCTTGCAGGACACAAGTAACAATTGAAATAACCAACAAGGATGGCATTCTAACTTTTGTCATGCTATGAAATGTCAGTACACACCTGATTGAAAGTACTTGACTTCAAAATTACAGGGCAAACTAGAGGATGGGCAAGAAATGGCAGTTAAAACACTTTCAAAGACGTCGGTACAGAGTCTTGATGAGTTCAAGAATGAGGTTATGTTGATAGCTAAACTCCAGATCAGAATCTTGTTCAACTTATTGGCTACAGCGTTTGTGGACAAGAAAAGATGCTTATATACGGATTCATGGAAAACAAAAGCCTGGACTGCTTCCTATTTGGTATGCCTTTAACCAGTGCTACCGGGACACGTGTGTCCAAAAAAAATTTCACGCGTCGATACGCATACCCGTGTCAACTCACGTCCGACACGGCTCGACACGCATCGTACACCACTCGCTATGTCTCAGTTGCCCTAGGCAAGTATTGATGATGGCAGACCTAAGGGAGCAGCCGCATGGGAGGGAAAAAGAAGACAGAAGATCAGAGAAGGAGAGAGAATGGGATGGGAGGGCTCGGTGGGAAAAGTAGCTGCAGCTATTCTGCACTGATATAATAATATATTGTTATGTGGTTATCAGTGAAGTATATGGCAGGTTGGCAGTGTGGAATTTTCTGTGCACAAAGTATACTCTACACATAAAACTCACTGATTTTAATATTATATAAATACTTTTTTATTAAAAATTATATATACAGCGGATAGACCATTGGTCTGGGTTATATATATAAATACCTGACGTATACACTCGGAGTCTTAGAGCGAGTCTAGGCATCCTCGACGCGCTAGCTTCTCCCTTCGGCGAGCCGACACTTTCCTCCTCATCCTCGACGTCTTCTTCCCATCGGCGACCCTCTTTCCGGTACTTTTCTCCTGGCACTCTCCTCGCTCTCTCGCCTCCGTTTCTTCTTCTCCCCGTCTCTTTCGCAGTCACCTTCTTTTCTCCGTCCCACCTCCACGCGACCAGGCGACGGTCTCGATCCACCTCCTCGTCTCGCCTCGCACCCGTCTCCATTCTTCTTTTTGTTTCGTGCATCTCTCCTTCTCTGACGCCGGCGCACCTCCGCGCTCGTCGTCTCCATTGGCTGAACTCGTCCGCCCTCCCATCGGCTGGACTTGTCCAGCCCTAAATCGGCTAGAACTCTCCCTCGATTCTCGTCTTTTCCGACACGCTCAACGGCTCTCGGACGCGAACTTTCTTCCCTCACGTCCGAGCAAGTCAAACGTGTCCACGTGCCCACGGACACGAATCTCTGCCTCCCGGACGCGAACATATTCTCTTCGCGTCCGGCCACTCTCCACCTTTTTTGCGTTCGCCCCACTCCTTGGCCTCCACGAGTCCACGACATGAATCTTCTCTTCATGGACGTGAATCTTCGCACGTCCGTGACCCAACTACTCTCTGACCCACCCACTCTGCCACCACCTTCTCCTCACCTACTCCGCTGCCTACTCTTCATCGGCCAACCACTCCTCATCGGCTGACCGGCTCTCCCTTCCGTCAGCTTCTTTCTCCCATCGGCTATTTGCTCCCGTTCTCCCGTCATGGCCACCGAGTCCGCCCTCAGCTTCGGCACTCTCCCAGTCGCCGAGTCTACTCCGGCCCTCGGTGCCTCAGACCACACCTCGGGCACAACCTCGCCGATCTTCTCCCCTCTCTACGCTGCTGTGAACGTGAAATCTCACGTTCCTATCTCTCTTGACCTTAACGCCAAGTATTCCAAGTGGGTTTTCTTCTTCAAATCCCTCTGTGGAAAATTTGGCCTTCGGTCCCATATTGATGGCTCCGCTCCACCTCGTTCCGATGATCCTCAGTAGGACATCACCAAGTGTTACGTGCGCAGCTGGCTGCTCGGCTCGGTCGACAACTCTGTCCTCAACCTCGCCATGGACGATACCAACCCCACCGCCCGAGATCTCTAGGTGGCCATCAAGCAGATCTACCTCGCCAACAAGCAGCCTCGCGCCATCTTCCTCCTCAACGAGTTCCACTCCATGGTACAAGGAAATTCCTTTGTCTCTTCGTACTGTCAGCGGGTCAAAGCTGCTGCTCTCCGGGACGTCAGCCACCCTATGGCCGACTCTCAACTCATCCTCGCCCATCTGCGAGGCCTCAACCCCCGCTTCTCAAACACCGCCAATGATATTGTCAACGTCTTCCATCGTTCGTCCGAGCTCATGACATGACAGGATGGTATCAGTGTCAGTGTACGTTTGTAGTACACATTTATGATACTGTAAATAAATAATAAATTATTAGAAGTTCACTGGAATTTCTTCTCTGCCTCAAGCATTTCTTAAGCAAAGTCGCTTCTTGATGTCATCGTTTGAGCTATACTGATAACATGTGAAAAAATAAACAAAGCAATTATAAATAATTTATGAGTAAAACTTTTATAGGTGATTTAAAATCTAATACTGAAAAATAGACTACTATTACAAAACCACAAAGTCAACTTCATAACTAAGTTCTAAAATATAACTCAATTGCGGTTGTTTAAACAACGTAAGCAAAGAATATTTTTTTCACGTGTATGATTTCTGATCTACTAAACGGTTTGTTTTTTTTAAAAAAAAATTATAGAAAAAATGTTTTAAAAAATTGCACTAATATATTTAAATTTAAAATAATTAATAATTAATTAATTATATAGTTAATGACTAATCTCTTTTTGTGTTTCTTCTTATTCTCTTTTTCCCTTATCTCAAACACAGCCTAAGTCTACATGATGATTTCAAGTATCAATTAAAATAATAGAAAATCTGACATAAATATGTACAGGAACAATAATATGTAACTGTAAGCTGAAGTCAGCTAAAACAGGGTGAGCAAACAACGTCCGCAACTTTTGCTTTAGTTTGTGCTAAGTTAAATATTTATATTTTTATTACTATCCGTATCAAATTATTTTATTTGTTGGTCTAGCTTTCTTGTAATTCAAATATTTCTATTTTTTTAATCAATTTTTAAAAAACTATAATTTATATGGTTTAGATTTACCATAAAAAATACTTTTATAATACATATTTTATATGGTATTAAACTATACAAACTAGTAATATGCTCGTAGCTAAGACGATATTTTGTAATGCATTGTAAAATATTTTGAAGAAAATGCTCTTTGATGGAAGGAAATTGTTGTCATCTTATAAGCAACTTCTCAAAGCATATATAATAAACATGCTCCTTTAGTCCTTTTGTTCCCTCTATACTTACTTGTTGATCTACATATGTGGAGTAATTCTAACATGCCCGCAGGCGCAGCAACACCAAGGATATCGGCTAGCTAAAAAATGTAATCCCCAACTACCACAATTCAAAAATCACATCTCAATTTTTCATCCTATAAACATAACTAAATAAATCACATGTGCACCGTATTTTTTATCAGTAAAATCAACAATAGTAATAGCAAATGTTGCATTTTCAACAGTAAATGCATGACATATATCGCTGATGACAAAAACATTGACAATTGTGATCAAGTTGTGCGCTTGTGCTATTGTTTCCCACTGGAGCTCCAAGCAAGTCCCTGAACAAATCAAGCTCACAGATTCAGGTTATGGTACACCAAAAGGGTGAATATAAAAGGCATAGATATAATAAGATAGATTTAAGATTCAGATCACTGCCAAAGTACTATAGCAACACTGGGGCACATCTTTTTTCAAAGGATTAGAATGCTTTGTTTTCAAAGAGAGCAAAGCTGAGGCCTTCATTTACAGGCATTTCTACTTCAACAATCGAAGGCAGCAAAATGAATCACTGAAACAATAAAAAAAACTGCTTGCTCCATCTGTTGACAAAATAGAGAGTATTTGATATTTGTTTGATCTATGCATGTACTCCAACCAGATGATCACTACTGCAGAGAAAATTAAGTGGAACACCATGGAAATGATGCTAACCCAAGGCACTGCAACCCGATACTAATCTGTCCTTAAAAATGTTAGCAGTCATCATAGTGTGCTCGATGACTTGATCCCTAGCCAGTATAACTGATCAAAACACAGGAACGCAAGAAATGGATTAGAGCATAACCTATATCTTCAATCAGATCGGACCAAACCAAAACTAAAGTCGTAGCAAATCAAGCGCAGGTTGCCAGCCGTGGGGCAGAGGCTGCAGCAGGAGGCTGATGCATCCACAGCGGGTGTCTTTTTCGGGAGCCAGCGGTGGCGCCATGCCGCCATGCTAAGCATAGCTGGGGAAGTAGAACTGCACGCCAGGCGACGAGACGACGACAGTGAGAACGACCAGACTTGGAGATGGAGTGATGGACCGAGTCCGGTTGGGGACGATGAACGACGTTGATGGTGGCCTCCGGACGGAGTTGCAAAGAAAATGCAGAAAAGAGAAGGTTTACAGAGATCATCACACCTGGTGACCTGTAAACAAATACTGATCATATTGTTACACAGTTATATATATATATATAGAACCGACCTATAGAAAATAAGTCTCGGTCTCATTGTATACTATATTTCTATATGATATCAGAGTAGTTTTAGATATTCTCGGCGTGCTAGCAATCTTCTCGCCAGTGAGCCAACGTCTCCTCCCTGTCGCAGATCTTCTCCTCTGATATTCTTCTTTTGTCTTTTTTGCCTCGGTTGTTATCTCCATCGTCTCCTCCGCAGACAGTTTTTTCTCCTCCTTCACCGCTTACTCGTCATTTCCACCACGTGATAAAGAGACGGCCTCCATCCACATCCTCGTCTCGTTTAGACCCACCTTCGCTTTCCTCTTGCTTTAGCACACCTTCTCTTCTTCTTATGCCGGCGCACCTCTGTGCTCGCGCCCTCTATCGGCTGTACCCATCCGCCCTCCATCGGCTGAAACACTCTTTGGGTTTCCGTTCTTTCAACACGCTCACCTGCTCCCAGACACAAAACTTCTCCCCTCATGTCCACGCCACTCCGACGCGTCCATGTGTCCACAGACGCGAATTCCTGTTTCCCAGACGCGAACTTCTTTTCTTCGCGCCCGTGACTTCTCCCATTTTTAGGGTCCGCCCCACTTAGTTGCGTCCACACGTCCGTGGACACGAAACCCCACTTCATGGACGTGAACCCTCTCGCGCCCATGACCAATCTACTCTACCTACTCTCTCATCGGTTACGCATCGATCCACATCAGACACCCGCCTCCCTCCATCAGCTCAACAGTCACACCTTCTCATCGGCTTATCACGCCCCACTACTCTCTCGTCCTCTACCGTATTTAACCATGACCACCGAATCGACTCTTGGTTCTGGCACTCTTCCAGTCATCGGATCCCTTTCGGCCATCGGCGCTCTTAACAATACCTCGGGCACCCCTCCGTCGATGTTCTCCCCACCCTACGCCGCCGTAAACGTGAAATCTCACGTTCCTATTTCTCTCGACCTCAACGCCAACTATTTCAAGTAGATTTTCTTCTTCAAATCTTTATGTGGAAAGTTCGGCCTTTGATCCCATATCGATGGTTTCGCTCTACCTTAACCCGATGACCCCTAATGGGACATCGTCGAGTGCTGCATGCGTAGCTGGTTGCTCGGCTCGGTCGATGACTTCGTTCTCGACCTTACCATGGATGACACCGATCCCACCGTCCGCTATCTCTAGGTGGCCATCGAGCGGCTCTTTCAAGTAAATAAGCAGCCACGCGCCATCTTCCTCGTTAACGAGTTTCACTCCATGATACAAGGGGACTCCTCTGTCTCCTCGTACTGCTAACGCCTTAAGGTCAAGGCCGCCGTCCTTTGTGATGTTGGCTACCCTGAAGTCGACTCATAACTCGTCCTTGCCTTCTTGCAAGGACTCAACCCTCGCTTCTCCAATACCGCCGATGACATTGCCAACTACATCCCTCTTCCCACGTTCGCCCGGGGCCACGACATGTTTTCAAAGAACTTCACCTGGCCAACGATGAGAAGATTGTGGCCTATACCGCTCTCCTTGCCGTAGCCGATCATGGCTACAACAACCCCATCGGCTGCTGCCTACCATGTGCTGCTACCACCTCTCGCAGCTCTAGTAGCCATGACTTCTGCCACGGCAACAACGCTCGTGTCAATGACAACAACAAAGGCAAAGGGAAGGGCAAGGGCAAGAGCTGGAGCGATAAGATGCAACCGCACCCTGCTCCTGTCCCTACCCCGTTTGCTAGTCCTATGGGTCTGTGGCTTTGCTACAAATCCTGGGCACCCTAACCCCAGCTACGCAATCCCTTCGGCTGGCAGCCCGGGGTCCTCGGCGCACACCCCAAGGCCTACCTGGCGTCCGCTCTCGTCCAACCGTTTCAGCCAATTACACCATCGCCAACCACCCAGTCGGCTCCTTTGTGCAACCAGGTTGGCCTCATCGTCGCCCTAAACCAAATGACGCTCCAACCCTAGCACTTCTGGGTGCTGGACTCTGGTGCGTCATCCCATATGGCTTCATCGGACGGTATACTATTCTCTCGCCATCCTTTCTCCCCCTTTCGTCACCGTCGGCAGTGGGCAATCTCTTTCTATCACATGCCACGGTGACTCCATTCTGTCTACACCCACATCCAATTTTCCACTCCACAATGTTCTAATAGTTCCTTCCCTCGTCCACAATCTGTTTTCTGTCCGCCAACTCACCAGAGATAACAATTGCTCAATTAAATTTAACGCTTCTAGTTTCTCTGTGAAGGATATCCCGACTCGGCACGAGATGCTTCGATACAATAGTGGCGGCGACCTCTACACCATCCTCGCTACGCCGTCCTCTCCTCACTCCAGCCTAGCCATCTCCACCAACTTGTGGCATTTTCGCCTTGGTCACCTCAGCCCCCACACTGTCGCCACTCTCCATCGCAGCGCATCCATACGGTGTAACCACAATAGCTCCACTATCTGCTACTCTTGTCAACTTGGCAAACATGTGCGGCTGTCTTTCTTCCTCTTTATGTCTTGTACCTCTAGAACTTTTGAACTAATTCACTGTGATGTGTGGACTTCTCTAGTTAAAAGTGTTTCAGGTTATCAGTACTATCTTGCACTACTTGATAATTATACACACCACTGTTGGATTTTTCCCCTCACAAGCAAGTCTGATGCTACCTCTCATCTCATCAATTTAACTAATTATGTTTCAATCCAATTCAACCTCTCCATCCAAGCCATACAGGCCGATAATGGCATGGAGTTTGTAAACCGTACCATCCAAGACTTTCTCACTTTCCGTGGCATCCATCTTCGCCTCTCTTGCCCCTATACCTTCCTCTAAATCGGCAAAGCCGAATACCTTCTTCGAACCGTAAACAACATCAGTCGCACTATGTTTCTTCACGCCTATCTACCTGCACCGGCAACTATGAGTACAAGGCCCTCATGGACAACGAGACCTGGTGCCTCGTCACTCGTCCTCCCGGTACCAACGTTGTGACCAACAAGTGGATCATTAAATATAAGTTTCACTCCGATGGCTCGCTTGCTCGTCACAAGGTGCACTGGGTAGTCTGCGGTTTCTCTCAACGTCCCGGCGTCGACTACAATGAAACCTTCAGTCTTGTCGTCAAGCCCGCCACCATTCGGGTTGTGCTTACTCTCACTGCCTCGCGTTCTTGGCCGATTTATCAGCTCGACGTGAAGAATGTTTTCCTTCATGGCTATCTGATGGAGATGGTCTACTGCCAGTAGCCTCTAGGCTTCATCGACCCATCCCGTCCTAACGACGTCTGTCTCCTTTAGCGCTCTCTCTATGGCCTCAAACAGGCCCCTCGGGCTTGGTATCAGCGCTTTGTTGCCTATCTTCGACAACTTGGTTTTGTGGCCTTCGTCTCCGATACATCCCTCTTCGTACTTCACACCGGAGATACCACCGCCTACCTCCTTCTCTATGTCGACGACATCATCCTTACGACATCCTCAACAACCACCTTATAGCACATCATGGCCCGACTCTACTCGGAGTTTGCCATGACCGATCTATGCCCTCTACATCACTTTCTTAGCATCTCTGTTACGTGCTCTTCCCATGAGTTATTCCTCTCCTAGCGTCAGTATGCTATGGATCTTCTCTAGCGTGTGGGCATGGTCGAATGTCACTCCACCACCACTCCGATTGACACTCGTGCCAAGCTCTCTACCATCGACAGCTCTCTCATTACTGACCCCTCTCAGTACCGGAGTCTTACTGGTGCTCTACAGTACCTAACACTCATATGGCTTGATCTCACCTATGCCGTTCAGCAAGTGTGCCTCTTCATGCATACTCTGCGTGAATCTTACCTCACGCTGCTCAAGCGTATCCTTCGCTACGTAAAGGGTACACTATCCACCGGTCTACATCTCAGCTCCAGCCCTATCGACTCTCTCACCGTGTATTCTGACGCGGACTGGGCGGGTTGCCCCGACTCCCGACGCTCCACATTCGGCTACTGCGTTTTACTCGGCGACACTCTAGTTTCTTGGTCCTCCAAGCACCAGATTACAGTGTCTCGATCAAGTGTCGAAGCCGACTATCGCGCCGTTGCTTATGCCATCGCCGAGTGCTACTGGATTCGCCAGCTTCTCCAGGAGCTCCGTACACCCATCGCTTCCACGACCGTTGTCTACTGCGACAACGTTAGTGCCGTCTATATGACCGCCAACCCGATTCATCATCGACGCACGAAGCATATTGAGATTTACATTCAATTCGTCCGTGACAAGATCGTTCTAGAACTCGTTTGGGTGCTCCATATACCGTCGATGCACCAGTTCACCGACATCATGACTAAAGGCATATCCGCGCCTTTGTTCACTAGTTTTCGCTCCGGTCTCTACGCTCATACCTCTCCCGCTATGACTGCGGGAGGTGTTAGATCACTAGACTTATATATATATAAACCCTACCCTCGAAGACTGGATCTTAGTTTTACTGTATACTACACTTCTGTACATATCTTGCAATGGAACCAGAATTGTGTTTATGATTTTCGAACATTTGCTGAAATGCAAAAAATGAGAGAAATTATGCAACACAAACCAAAATCAAATGGGATCAGAGTGTACCAAAAATTGAAAAGCATGTGGTGCTGACAACATAATTACTGTGAATTAATATGTATGCTCGGCCCTGATTCAAGTCTTGCAGCTTGAGGTGCCAGGATTTTTTTCCCTGTGCCATGAGGATTCTGTCTCATCAACATTGTCATTTCATTTGTGATTGTATGGTACACCCTTATCTGACATTTCTCAAAGCTGACAAAATAAAAGCAGAAAAACTATCTAAACATGACAAAATAAACTTTGGCTATCTGATGTTTAAAACAATTATGGATGAAAAAGTGTAAAACATATATGGGTACAACGCATGGGCAGGAGTCACTGGGGAACTTAAAGCAAAGATTATCACTCTCAAGCTTCTCCTCTCAACGGAAAAAAAAAAAATTATGGATGAAAAAGGGTACAACATAGAAATTCAAATAAATGTTGAGAGAAATGAGTAGAAACCAGTAATATTTCCTCCTAATTCCTTTGTGATAGTCCAGAAAAACTTAAAATTCAGATAGCAAAAGAAACTAAGGGCAAAGTTAGGTTGCTTTGTGTTGGTAAGAACCTCATAAGTGGTTCTGGCAGCAGCAAAGTAAGGAAGCATGATGCAACAACAACAAAAAAAAACATTAGCTTTTTGTAATCACACTGCACCATAATCCCCGACCAGTTGTACAGTGCAGCGATAAATTCTGGCAAATCAACCCTTCATGAAATTAATATAGCTGATCAGTTAGCACACTGCATAAAGTAATAAGAGGAAATAATATACAGAAAAATAAAGAATATCAGTTTTTCTAATGTAAATCAGTTTTAACGTGTCTGAACTGGATTTAAGACTGGTTTTAACTCTCTAATATCATAACTTGGACTGAAATGTTGTAATTCTTCTAACGTAAGAGCAGGTAAGCTCGCCATTTTCAGCATCACTCTAAAAATTATTGAAATACATGTCACTAAACAATAGAACATATAGACACAAGCGTTATAATTCAAGATAATAGGTCGATCCTAATACAGTACAATTAAATTTTAGAAAAACTTCACCTGGAGGCCATGAACGCATCTATTACTCAAGAACATTTGCCCATCTGCTACATGATGTCTCACAGTGAGCCTATGTTGCTTCTGGAGGGGGACATGCATATATCATATATATGGCATCTCTTCAGAAAATAGGAGGGCGTCCAGAGGGCAGAGCTCGAATCTCATCCATATCGCTCCACCTGCTTGTAACTCCACTAGTTTATCTCAAAATCATGCCACGCTACATAGAGGAGGACCAAATTGTACTGGACGTGACGCCAGCGCCATGACGCCGCCGGTCTTATTGTCCACCGTTTTTGGTGCCGAAGAAGGGGGCCGCTGGACTAAGCCAGGAGGTCGCCGCCGTCGCCATTGTGCTGGTTCCGCCTTCTCCAAGGTGGCTGCCTCCCTGGAGGCTGGTGGGCCAGCCAGAGGTCATCGTGGAGTCCTTGAGAGAGGAGGAGGGCCGACGCCATATGCGTTCCTTCACACACGGGCGCGGTCGCTGCCCCGAGCTCTGTATGCTGTAGCCGCCTCCGCTTGCCATGAGAACTATAGCATGTCTTGGTGCTGCCATGCCGATCTGTTCATCTGATCTAGGAGTACCCCCTTTCTTCTGTTCGTTTTTCTTTTTTCCTTTTCTGCTTGATCGGTGGTCAGGCCTTTTTCCTCGTGTTGTTTGAAATTTCATGGTGAGTTTTATTCCTCAATTCAATCTGCTTTACTTTCTAGGTGGAATTTCCCCCGGTTTTAGTTGAGCGTTTAGGACTAAACAACACTACAGCAAGCATTATCGGCCTTTTTTTTTGCAGGGGCAGGTTGCAGTGTCAAGACCATGGATGCGGCATGTATGCAGACATGTCCTGGCAGCTAGATGCATTGGCCATCATACTTCGGTCTACCACGAACTAGCTGGCAAATGTTTGATTCGCTGGTGAGAATCACTGCTTTCAACTTCCAACATGAATTTAGAGCAAGCAGTGAGGCATTAACCTCACCTATCGGAATCATCCGATCAACATATCTGTCGATGTGCTTGTTCTCCCATCTAATAGATATGGTTCTGATTTTTGAAACACAATGACAGCAGAGATATATTATTTCATCTTTTTGTGTGCTTATGAGTAAAATAAAAATTATCTCAAGAAAAGCTATCTCTATCACCATTAGCTAAAAAAAACATGTTTATAGCCTTTACAAGTATAAACATTTCTGAAGTTGCCTGGTGGGCCATTAAAGTGATTTCTTGTATAAGGAGGTGCCTTCAGAGAGTTTGATATGTTTCCATATATTTTTGAAGTTGTGCCCTTTTCTGCCACCCAAAACATTGATCTGAGTGTAATCAAATTCCTTGAATAGTTTAATTTTCAAATGTTCAAAAAGAAAGGGAGCACTTATGGAAGTCAAATTAATGAAAATCTTAGGTATCCTGCAGTGTATAAGGGGAGCACTGTGCAATATGACGTTGCAACCAGTATAGCATTCTTTTAAAAATGTCTTCTCAAAATTATCTCTTATTTCTGAATATTCTTAGTTACACTCTTTCAATAATGTAGATATGAGATAGTTGTGCGATTATCTGTCCCAAGTTAATATACTTCACAATACACAGAATCAGTTGGAGAATGCAAATTCTGTTGTTCTCTTTCGTCACTCATATATGCATATGTTTCTTAAATAATTTATAAAGTATTGTTCGGCAAAGGACTAAATAAATATTAATGACAGTACCTGCCATTATGCACATCTTCTCTAAACTCATTTCATGAATGACAAGGTAATTCTTGGTAATTTATACTTCTCAATAACCATATTGTTTAGCAGCAAGGATTTGGGTACGATGTACTAGAGTTAATCAATATGTGTGGCACAAGCATTTTTTTTCATTGGTAGGTAAGTACGCATCTTAATCAGTAATTATAACATTGATGGTTATGCGGTTTGGCCTCTCCCGCGCCGACCTCAAGTAGGTGAGCCACCCAACCGCCGTGTCCGTGAGTTGGTTGTGATTAGTAGGGTCGATTGATTTCTTTTGAGTTTTCACAAATTAATGTTGACTCAAGGTATGGGCAATGGAGGACTCCAAGCGGCAGGGTTTCCTTGGTTTTGGCGAGCTTGTGGCCACGATGCAGGTTTACTTCCTCTTTGCCGCTTCCTTCATCCATTACCAATTGTCAATCTGTGATGCTGTTTTGAGAAGATGAGGTTGTGCATTATTGATTGTTTTGTTCTGTTAACTCTGTAAACCGCAGCTTGTGTCCCTGGCGCAAGCAGGGAGTGAGATCACTCGCGACAGTTCTTGATGGAAGAAATCATATTTCTACAGTCCTACAATATGTAAGTAAGCATCAAGCTATCTAAGATCCTGCTCTATTACCTGTTTCTAAAACATATCCACTTAAAAAAATATTCCAAAAAAGAGCCAGCACCACAGTTAACTACAGATCTTGTATGGTACTGCTTCTTCAGAGATTTCAATCATTTACAGACCGTCTTGTTTACTGTGGCACTGCAGATCTGGCACCACAGTTAACTATGCAAACATCTAATTATGTATTGTTTGGAATTCAGGGTGCTAATTATCTCCCTCGATTGAATAAAATAATTTTAAGTTGCTAATAATGCCATGGGAGTTATTTGACATTTGACACCTGCAAGTTGTAGTAATAATGCCAAAATGAGTTGCTTGCAACTTAAAAGCTGAAGCTACTCCCTCCAGCCAAAAAGCAGAGAGTCGTCACATAGCTTGGATAATATTATATGAGTAATCATATCAGGAAAGCTCACAGCTTCGCATCCACATGGTCTGAACTTAATTGTCTATGCACTGAGTGTGAAGATGTACATTTGCTTGAATGCTCCATTGAGTTGTGGTGTGCCTTCACTTTTCCATGGACATATAGGGGGAGGAAGAATGCTGCAGAGCATTTGCTCGATCCAGCGGCATGCGGCAGGCAGTATGGAATTGAGAATTTCTTCTGTGTCTTCGTTTTCCCTTTTTCATCTTAGGTTTTTCTATAATCTTTCAGTTGAAATATACCCACAGATTGCCTTCCAAGATTCTCTACAACACATAGCTCATACAATTTGAAAACTGAACTATAAATTTTAATTCCGAATTGAACACTTCTCCTGATATAAATAAATGTATGGAATCTGGTGCAAAATGCTATAGAAATGCTAGATTCTAACTATAACCTATGATGATAGCTTTGAAATTTGCATTGCTGATGTACACAGGGGATATATTATTATTTTTTTGTCCATCCATCTATGAAAATCTAATTCTGAAACTATGGTGAAACACTCTCATTCCTCTCTTGATGTTATGCGGCACGTGGCCAGTGCCTCTGCCCCTAGGTGATGAACAACAGGAATACATGACACATGGGACTATGGCTCTCCAGGTCAACATTGTAGACAAGGATAGGTAATTCATATTCATTATGTTGCTGCCTCAATTCAACAGTTTCAAATTGCATCATAAACATTTCATGTATGGACAATTCCATATGTATAATAATTATCTTAGTGTTTTCAAAAATAAAAAGCAAACTATTCGCAGGCCTCTTTTTGCAGGTGCCAGAGCCATGTAAAGATCAAGATTGTTCTCATTAAACCTGCCGTTAACACATGGCTTTGAATTGTTTGAAAAACATATGCCTTAGAAACTTGTTCATGAAAAATCATCCATTCCATGCGTGGAATTTTATGTGAAATTGCATTGTTTCTTCATCAGCATGCGGATGAGAATGAATTGGAAACATGGTATTCCTATGCGACCACTAAATCAGTTGAAGCAGACAGTATGTGTATCACTATTGCTTAAAGGTAGCCATAGTTAATTTAGCTGTATATTGCTTAAAGCTAGCCATAGTTAATTTAGCTATAGGGTATTTATATATTGTACCGGACACGTCTATTTTGAACTACACAACAGGTTGATAAATGCTTAAACAATAATTCTATAGTTCATTTTGTCGTGTGAACTTAAAGCTATCTTGTGCATTATAGTCTTGATCGCCTAAACATATATTGTATATATTTTTGGTTATTTGAATTACGTTATCAAATGTACTTAGATTTTTAAAAATTGATAGTTAAAGATAAAAACATTTAAGTTAGGACAAATGAGTATTGTGAAAGAAACTAGAGTTGGGGGTGCTAATGGCGTTTTTCATATGTAAGATACATATGTAATTTTATCGTTAAAATCTCTTGCGCTTGGTTTTTATTGGTTTTTATGAGTGGTGATGGTTGTTCCTATAACTACTAAATCTGACCGTCCAACTACACCAAATGCAATTAATGAGAGTCATTCCACGATCCTCCTACGCGTGAGAAAATAGCTTCTCTGCACTTCCAGCATCAATCTCCCCGTTGGCCGTTACGCTCAAGCTCTGTGCCTCCTCCTCAACCTTTGCGCACGCGTCTCACCCTCCCGCTCGCACTGTTTCCCCTCCCCAAGCGTCGCCGCCCCAATCTCCTATCCTTCCTCTCCCTTATGTATTGCCACCGACGCTCCGTCGCTTGCCGCACCCTACCTCTTTGTGGCACCCTCCCTGTAGCTTGAGGGTCTCTGCCCTACTGCGCTGAAGATGAGGAGGGCACTAGTTGACGCCCAACCCCTTCATCGCATGCGACGCAGCTCTCTGCGGACTTGTTCGGAGGTGAACCCACCCTTGGCCTAGGTTTTGCCCAGGCCATCTCCTACCTCCCACTCTCTCCCTTCCTCTCTACAGTGTGCGCGCAGGAAGTTGCCAAAAGCAAGGATGACAAACCCGTGCAACTGCCCATGGTGATGACCTCATCGGTAGCTTTCCATTTTCTAGCCGTTTAAGTTCAAGTTCTGCGCATTTAATGAATTCCAAACAAGTTGGTACTATCAGAAAGCTCAACGCTAAATCTCCTCTTGGCATGGAAACTGCTTACAACTAAATTGCGATGCTGAAACCATCATCTTCCATAGCACAATTGTCTAATCTTGGCATGGTTGCAATACCAATTCTTAGTGCATTCAGTGATTTGCGGCTGCTGAACTTGACAGGAAACTCAATAAGTATGTTTCTCTCTAGAAACGTGCTTTGATTTTTATGTCAAGCTCCTCCTACTCATTGGTTTTTCACTTTGGTTCCCTATTGAATTTTTAACTTCTCTAAACCAGCATTACTTGTTCTTCTTTCAGTAAGGATAACTTCAGGAGCACTTCCAAAACGGCTCCGTATGTTGAATTTGTCAAGGAATAACATCTCAGCCATCGAAGGCCTAAATGAGTTGACACTACTTCGCGTTCTGGATTTGAGTTACAACCGAATAACTAAATTTGGCCCTGGTAATCTTCTCATGCAAGTTTTCAGTTTGAAGCCTTTTTACATGTACTGTCATTTTCGTTTTTACAAGAGCATATGTCTAGTCTTATGGTAGTACAATGTTACTTCTGCTGACTCTACTAGGCTGTTATCTAGAGAAACACTGCTTCACTCGATAAAAAACCACTTCCATATACTAGGCCATTGATTTCTGTTTCACTTCTCCTTTACTCTTTAGGCTTGGCCTCCTGTCCTTTTCTGAAGGAGCTGTACATCGGCGGCAACAAGATCAGCGAGGTGGAAGGCCTGCACCGCCTCAAGCTGAAGGTGCTCGACCTGCACTCCAGCAAGTTCTCATCCTCGGAATGTCTTGACCAGCTCGCCCACTGCGGTACCATGCAGTCGATCACCCTGGAGGGCAACTCCGCGCAGAAGAACGTCGGCGACGAGCAGCTGAGGGGGCACGTGCTGAGCCTCCTGCCGCACCTTGTCTACTACGACAAGCAGGCAGTGAGGTCGCGGCGGCGCTCCAAGCCCCAAGGCGGCGGCCGCCACGGCCGGGCCGTCGACCTTGGTGGTGGTGGTGACCGGAGCAAGAGGCTGGAGCTGAAGCTTCCCCGGAGGTCGGCGTGCGCCTCGGCCGCACTGAAATCGTCAGGGTGTCACCATGTCAGGGCAGGGACAGCTGCAGCTCATGGCTCGGTGAGGCCGTCGAAGCTGAGCCGAAATACGCCTCCTGTGGCTGCCATTCATGGAGCTGATCATCCTTCAGAGGGAGAGAGGAGGTTACCTGGCACTGAACTCTCTGGTCAAATTTATCGAGTTCGAAGCACGGATGACCCATGATTTTTTTTTCTGAACCACCACAAAATCTCGTTTGATTTGTGAGTTAGAAAACCTTTTCTATTTAGATGTTTTTTCATTCATGATATTGTTAGCATGAATGAAAGTAGTAGCCATTGTTGAGGCATGAACTATTTGCTGCCTTTTCGCAGTGAAACGAAAGAATGGGTAAATGGTAATGGAATTTGCAGCATGATGATAGCGTTTTCTTCAGAAACTCTTCATGTAATCTCTTTTGATATAACCAAAGCTGTTGCTTGCTGATTGCTCTGTATGCAGCATGGGTACGTAAGTTTGAACTGAAACGTGAAAACTTAACAGAAAACAGTCTAACTCAAGCTAAAAATTGAAGTAATCTTCGGATTCCGAAATGTAATGGACAGAGCAGTGGAATGGCTGGGGCCAACAGATTACACAAATCAAGGCAAGAAAGCGTAAAGTGACAAAAAGCGCAGGCAATACGTATCCCAGCACCACTACTACTAACATTGTAGTCAAGGAGAAGAGGCGCTCTCCCGAGTCCATCATTCCACTGCAACTGCAATCTCCGCCAATCGAAGCCAAAACCCTCGCCTCTCCCCCTTTCCTCCCCTGCCCAGATCGAGCGACTCCACCCGAATCGAATCGGAGCCCTAGCCGCGATGGCGACCCACCCGGCTTCCCCGGTCGCCGGCGACAGGGCGTCGTCCACGCCGCCCTCCACGCCGCCAGGCGCACCGGCGATCCAGCCCAACTCGCCGCGGTTCTTCTTCTCCTCCCTCGCGGCGGCTTCCTCCCCGCACCGCCGCATCGCCATCGCCGTCGACCTCTCCGACGAGTCCGCCTTCGCCGTCAAGTGGGCCGTGAAGAACTACCTCCGCCCGGGGGACGCCGTCGTGCTCCTCCACGTCCGCCCCACCTCCGTGCTCTACGGTGCCGACTGGGGCTCCATCCCCGTCTCTGTCGACGACGAAGACGCCCCCGACGCCGCCCAGCACGCCAACGCCAACGCCGCCGCGACGCGCGACGAGCCCGAGGAGGCCAAGAAGAAGCGCGAGGAGGACTTCGACGCCTTCACCTCCACCAAGGCGCAGGACCTGGCGCAGCCGCTCGTCGCCGCGCAGATTCCCTTCAAGATCCACATAGTCAAGGACCACGACATGAAGGAGCGCCTCTGCCTCGAGGCCGAGCGCCTCGGCCTGTCCGCCATGATCATGGGCAGCCGTGGCTTCGGCGCCTCGCGCAGGGCGGGCAAAGGGAGGCTCGGGAGTGTCAGTGACTACTGCGTGCACCACTGCGTCTGCCCCGTGGTGGTTGTGCGCTACCCTGATGATGGCGCAGCGGCTGGTATTGGAGAGGCCATGGGGGATGAGCTCCGCACGGTGCCTGAGGATGAACCTGTCTATCATGAGGCTCCCGAGGGGCAGAAAGGTCTGTCTATGTTCTTGCTCGATCTTGTTCTTACTGTTTGCGTTCATTGATTGAATGATTTGCCATGAAGTTGGTAAGGAAGTGGGTTACAATGGGTTGGGTATTGATGGCAATGGTACATATGAGGACAAAAAATGCTACTAGCAGACTGATGCATTGCATAACTAACTGAATTCCCCACACAAATTGTGTGGAACTAGATTACCCATTTGAAAGTAGAATTGTTTTTGCTATACAATTCTTCCTTTTATTATGTAAAGGCAATTGCATTTTGTATACATCTGTTAGATTGTAACAGGCATTCTACACCATTACAATCCACCATGATTAACAGCCTAGATTTTACTCCTTTTTTCTCTTAATGATATGATAGATTCAGTTGGGATTACCAGTCAATAATCTTTACGTTTATATTGCTATTAGCGACCTGAATATGTGGCACTTGCCAGATAGCCATCTTGCCTGTTTTTGTCATTTTGCCTGATAGCTATACTATAAATGCATAATTAATGTGTGTACTGTGTAAAACGTAACACAATAGAAATGCCAGAGCACCAAAGAAGGTGGCTCTAGAACTGTGAGCTAGAAAACCAGTTGTACTAACGACTGTTGTGCCATTTTGTATTGGGTCAGTTTTGGAGGTAATCCTATGTTCCTTACACTATCAAAATGCCCATGCTTTGCTATGGATAAAAGAAAAAAAATATAATATGTAATAGATAGAATATTTTTTTTTTATCGAATATGTTAGTATCACTTGTTTGCTTATTTGAATATATGGTATTCACTTGTTTGAACCAAATATTTAGACTATTCCATAATATCAGAAAAATATCATGGGCCAATTTATAAAAAAAAACTGTAAAAAGCAGTGGTGGGGTGGCAGACAGATTCACTGCCACCACCACTAGAGCCGAGTATAGATATGACAATTCTATATGAGCACAGTGGATGAGAAGGTTCACTTGTGTTGCAGGACAGAACATTTAATTATTTCATTTAGGAATTTCATACCTTAACTTCTATGTTCAAGGGCACAGCAGTTATGTTTATGAGTATAGTGAGAGTAGAGGACTGCTGCAAGTATTAACTAAATTAGAAATGGAATGATGTAGATCAAGAAAGTTTTTCTTGCTCAGCATTTGCAATCATAAAAGTCGAAAGTCATACAGGTGTATCAAAGAAAAGCACATTGCTAGTATGCATTGTGTGTTCATTGCTATCCCTTAGAAAACCATGCCAGAAAATGATTTTTTGAGAACATGAATAAGAGAAGGGATCAGGTCTTACTTCAGTTGCCGTTCTTTAAAATATTTTGGATTAATTAGCTGGCTTATTTTACTTATAAAGTTTAAGATCCGAACATGTTGTTTTCTGAGGTAAGTCTAATAACAGGCAAGAACAGTATACCTAACACACATAATGAAAAGCCATTCAGGTATGTATAGATATTTTTCAGACAGGTCTGCCAGCCTAAATCAGCAACCGCTGTATTTGTGTTGAACTGGAGGGTTTGGAAATTCTTTTTTTGTGTGTGGTCTTGCAACTGTCGAGATCAATATGACTGCAAGTCTTTGCTTAGATTTATGTTTGGTATATACGCAAAAGGCTTGTACCCTTGTATTGAGAAAAAAAAAACTACACTACATCACAGTATCACATAGCTAGCTTTTTATGACATGTGATTTAGTTTCATTTTTTTTTGTCATGTTGATTGTGATTTGTGAATTTACAAGGTTTTACCACCACCATTTTGGAAAACGAAAAAAAATATGCTATCATATGACTTGAAGTCTTTATATTGACTCCTCAGCTGCTATCTCTTTGATGCTAGATGTTAAAAGTCCTTCCAAACTCGGGCTAGGTAGATTTTGATTACTTCTGCAGTAAGCATAGATGAGAATAGAAGTCCTACAAGTAACCCATACACCTAGACTGATCTCTTCTTTGGGGCTATTCTTTTAGCTGAACATACCATTTTTTGCTATCATGTTCTGTATTATACCGTACTGTGTTCTGCATTTTTATTTGTTATGGCATCATTGAATTGTTAACTGGGCAATGTCTTTCAGTTCTTGCTATACCTTATTATCTCTAATGTACTGTTATCAAAATTGCCCCTCTTATGACCAATTTTCTTCTTTGTTACAGAAAATTGAGGTGAAAAGAGACATCCAGATCACAAGGAGAGCGTGCGACTAGCTGATGGCGATCCCTATGTAACTGAGTGGCCGCGTCTCTGTTCTGCTCCGCGTTGCATTTCGAGCATGTATCAGACTTGTAGATCATGGTCTTTGCTGCATTTTGCTTCCTGGGAGATATTTATTATGTTGTCCGGAAGAGAGTAATCTATTTCTGCAGAATTGTAGCTGTTTTATGGGCGTTTCATCGTGGCTCAATGGGACATGATTCCCGGTTGTGTCCAATGGCATTCTTGGCCAATATGGCACTGATGCATTCTGTGCTGGTCATGTTTTGATCAGTGAGACCGCTGGGTGGATGTTCCGTCATGCTTGTGGCAAGAGGCATCGTTGAGCAGCAAACATTTGGCAAGAGGCATCGTTTTTTTCCTATGAAATCTACTGGAAGGGGTTTCGCGTGACACGCCGCGCACAAAAACATGGTTCAGACGAAACTACATCAAACAATGATTAGGTACTATTGATTGAATAGTTTTACTTTAGTTCCCTTCAGCAGAGAAAAAAAAGAAGAGAAACATATGTACACATATCGTACCAGTAC
The DNA here is from genome assembly GCA_030770085.1 of Oryza coarctata. Lineage (NCBI taxonomy): Eukaryota > Viridiplantae > Streptophyta > Magnoliopsida > Poales > Poaceae > Oryza > Oryza coarctata. The sequence continues at coordinate 18,891,250 of CM061471.1, forward strand.
ACATGACTTCAAATAGGTTATCATCCAGGTTAACACCATGATTTCAAATAGGTTATATATAATTAGAAATATGTAATTTAGTGGCTATGTCATTAAAGCAACATGACTTAGAGCAAATAAACATTATGTAAATTATATAATATTGCTCATAACAATTTACAGGCATAAGGGCACCGGTCAATGAAAAAAAATCATTCTTGTAATTACCTTTGCAGTTGTTCATTTCGTTGTATAGAAATAAACATGATCAAATTGTGAAAGAGTGCATTTTTATATGAAACTTTTTTAAAAAGAAAAGCATAGAGAAAATTGCCACAAAATCCCTCAAAAGATCCATATGATTCTTATTGATGACCTACAGCAACCTCAGGTTCACCTCGTCACAATTCAAGTGGTTGACTGCTTGTGCAACGTACATTTTAGGGATATATTAGTTTATAAAGAAAATCGCAATACAACATGTTATATAAAGCTGAAATAAACTATGTAGATCGTATGAATCTTTTGAACTTGTTTGTACTACCTCTTCCATTTCTCCTCAACGAAGTAATGGTTTGCATAGTAGCCTAGCAGAAAAAATAAGAAAAAGGACAACTCAATTCCTACCTATCATGGTTGATATCAGCATATCAAGCCTCAGGATTGATGACAAACGGATGAAGGTCAGAAAAAGATTAGAAATGTTGCAAACACACAAATCTAAGTACTCCTTCCAGACATGTTTATTTATAATTAGCACCTATCTTACCATGACCTTGATTATAAACCACTAAATGTTTCTAAAATAGTAACCGATGCAAAATGAATACCTTGTAGAAATCTATATAGATCTTCTAGTTGTTCTCACACTCTTCTTTGTATTGAATTGCAAAATAAACTTTTCAATCTAATTCCAGCTTTACAAATCCAGCCATTCTTTCAATCTACAAACAAAAGGAAAAAGAAGCACTACGCCTTCATTGATTCTTGCTCTCTGTTTTTTTTTCAAGGCCCCCCTGGACAGTACGCAATCCACCACTGCGAAAATTCATATCGAACTCTAAATATAGCAGATATAATATTCAGAAATGAATAATGATTTTAGGTAATGCTAAAGTCTGAACAAAATTATGTATGTTGGGATAATGATTTTAGGTGTACAGACTCTGCTAAAGCACTGTCTGCTTAAGCTATGCCTGTGTGTTCATAAGAATAGCTCCAAACCATTGGTTAGAATGCATCTGGACATGTATCAGGCAAAAAAAAGGCACAAAAAACATGCATATTTAGTCTTGGCATGCATAACCTCGAGTGTAAATTCATGCCTCAAGTGTAAATATGCAAACAAACACTGCTGAATAGACATGTTACACAGAAAGAGATTAGCCAATATTCTCAAATCCTTGGTTATAATCCATTTGGGCCAATAAAGTTACAAAACGAAAGCTCTGCATCACTGACCACCACGTATCTTGACAAAAGAAGCCTTCCCATGCTGAACAACTAAAATTAGGAAATAATAACAAAGAATATCAAACAAATAAAATGGACCATGCAATCTTTTTTAGTTACAAACATGGGTGGATACGTACTTTCACCTACAGTCACACCTCATCTTAACACCACCTACAATAACACTAGAAAAATTGTGCTACAGGAAATTGGTGTAAACCAATTCTTATGAAACCATGATGCTAATATAATCTTACGAGTAAACATATTATGTCTTTTAGGGGTCATATCTTTGGAATAGCACTAAAAGTGTAGCTAGCAAGTAGAAAAGCAGCAGCACGTAGCTAGACTCAATCTATAAGTAGCGGCCTAAAATTAGGAAAGAAGCCATAATATTCAACTTCACTTTGCTTTTTCTAGGAGACAAGGGTAGAGGTAACAACAGTTAAGTATATATATACTTAGCAAACCATAAGAAATATGAGCATGCAAGCTGTAAAGGAGAGCCTGATTTATTTTGCAAACTTTTAAAAATATTTTATAAAACTCTAAATGTTGGGTTGTTTATCATATGGTTGGAAAGATGCTCTCATTTCGATCCTATGCGCGAATTTCTTTTCAGCAACTTAAGTGGATAAAACAAATTTTAATTGATTAAAAACATTTTGTCGGTTGCCCTATCATGACACCAATACATAACCTTCTATCCTTAGACAACTTTTAACACATTTCTCATCTATTAGTGTCTTTTCACTTTTATAACTATCAGGCATCAACCCATCTCATCATCTCATCTCTTTAGCTCTCAAAGCTGTCCATAATCTCCACCATACATTGCTTCCAGTCACGAAGCCTAAACTACGCTAATATTCAATACATCAATCCACACAAGATCGTTTCAGAAATACATGGTCATCCATCAATCATCATGACCGGTTCTGGTAATAATTCCCAATCACAAACCACTTTTGCTACACCTTTTAAATAAAACTATATTAGAGGAATCACCTCACATTCACCTGTAACTATAGGCATGACTATTCAAATAGTTTGGTAACCTTTGTAGAGGGCACACGCTTTACCCACACGATTCTGCTATGCAAGGTGAGTTCAGTCTCTCTATGCTCGCTCTGGTCGTCGATTCTTGTCATACCACATTGGTCTTCCTCTCTCTAACCCCTCCTTCTTCATCTCTAGGTCGAGGTGAAGCTCGGTTGCTCCTCCTACGTCATCAACCATGGTCAGAACAACACCATTGATGCCTTCCCAAACCTTGCCGCCATCCTTCTCACGCTATCTCTCTTCATTGTGAGCTCACGGTGAGCACTCCCTTCGCTCCCCATTTCTTTTCTGCCGCTTTCTTATGCCACCGCTATGTTAGATGGTCGCCGTTAGCGACCATTGGGCTATGTGCCATGACTTCCTAGTCGGTCGGCCGTCGAGCCCCTACCTCGTTGCATGTGGACATCCTATCTGCCTTACGGAAGATTGGGGCCATCCTTGTGGCTACCCACGTGGTTGCCACGTCGGCGCCACGTGTGTGCCATGTGGTGCACCACCTCGGCCATGTGTGGACCCGGTCCACTGAGCGTCACTGCCCATGAGTCACCGACGGTGGAGTTCGCTTGCTGGTGCCACCTCTCCCTCACTGACATCATAAATCTTAATTCATATGCAATAATTCTTTTAGGCTTTATTTGTTATTATTAAAAACATAGTAAAACTTCTAAAATTCACAATTAATTCATACGAACTCAGTTTAATTCGTTTCAAATTTTAGTAAGTTCATAAAAATGGCTAGAATCCATTAAAAATGGTTTCAAGTACTGTTGCTATAGTCTTATGTCCTGTTTGCTTTGTGTGCATTAATTGTCGCTAGATTCCGACACGTCCGAGGTACCGGTTTACTTTGAGTTTATCGCTGAAGTTGCGGGAGAAAGACAAGGCAAGTTATAAAACAACCTTGACCATGTTGTACCTACTTTCACAAATGTTTTGCTCTCTATGGAATGTACTATGTAACCTCATTCCTTGTTAACTTGGGCAATAACTCAACTAGCACACCATGAGATACTTATTTGCTACTTATACTTTGGATTAATGATGAGATAATGGACATGTTTCGCTATGATAATAACTCAACTAAAATATGATTTAATGGTGGGATGTGGGTGAGTAGTTTTGATGGTCATACCTATAAAAATTAAGGACCGGTTTATGGAAAACTCTTGGGAGACTTATTGTACTTACCACAAACTAGCGTGGGCAATAGTTGGACTTGCCATATAGCTCGCTCCTCTTCTAGACACCGAGGCAAGAGTGGGTGTGATGGAATTGGACTAGACTAGGTATCGATACTAATTGGCTTTCAGATCCATCACAACACAAGGGGGGCTACCTACCTGGTCTTGGTGAGGGCGAAACCTCAATGTGGTGTGGATGGTTAAGGGAGGATTATGCGGAGGGTCCTATCACAACCTCTTATAGGGGTATCGTGGTGGTACACCGGCATATGGTGACATGCATGGGGGCTGTGTTGTGGGTACAGCTGTACACCTCTGGCCAAAGTAAAATTATTTGAATAGCTATGCTCGTGGTTATGGGAACTAGTGTAGTTCAGGTGGATGGCTAAGCCTAGTCAATGTGGTGTAGCGTTATTCAGTGATGGTTAATACTATAATTATACCACTATTTTACTATTTGCAAATACAATTGTTTACAACTGCTTTATGCAAATAAACCCCATGCCTTCCTTGTAATCCATTGTATCATATCTCTCTTTGGTATGACTTGCTGAGTATGGTGGGTGGTACTCAATCTTGCTATAATCCCTCTAAGAGATAGAGTATTTCTCTAATGAAGGCAACTTGGAGGAGTAGGCTGTTGCTACCATCAAGATGCTTGTGACATCCTGTCGCTTCGCTACTAACATTAGTTATGATTTAGTTTTTTCTTTTTTACTTTTTGCTACATTAATGTAAGACTTTTATGATATTTATAAGATGTGGATCAGTATGCCAACTTTGTCATTTGTGTACCCTGGTTAGTCCTGGATAGAGGTTTAGTGAGATCAGGACGACAAGTTGACTTAGTCTATTGGGTAGCCGAGAGAAGTGGGATAGTAAGCCTTGGCCTATTGGTTTGGTCTATGGGCGTTGGCCCAAGAGGGAAGGAGAGCGAGAGGGGATTAGGGATACTGGCCTTTTTGGGCCTAGTGTGCCACCCTGGACCAACCCAACTACTAGGGCTTGTCCTAACCAGGTGGCCTACATGGCACGGGCGGGCCCATAGGGCCAAGGTGGCCGCCGCATGGCCACCACGTAGGCTAGGACTAGGGAGAGGGGTTTTGACCTAAAGGGAGATCAATGGCTAGCAATGCACAATGGCGAACCAACAAACAACAGAGAGCCTTAGAGATTAGAGGGCACGAGTAACAAGTGGAGGAAGAGGACTATTTTGAGCAGCTCAGCTAAGGAAAAGGGTGCACGACGGTAGTCGATGGTGCAAGGCCAATGGCGGCAAAGGTGGGTTGCTGCCGCGCGGTGTTAGGTCGCTAGTGGTGACCAAAATGGGAGGCAGACTGGTCTCGAGGTCAGCTTGGTTGGAGGTGGTGCAACAAGAGGAAGAGAAGAGAATGGAGAAGGAAGAAGAGGGCTCACTAAAGCGGAAATTATGTCGGCTTGTGAGCTCAAGCTAGGCTATATGCCAGAGCAACTAGACCAAATGGAGTAGTGCGGCTTGGTAGGGAAGACATAGAGGGAGGCCAAGGCTTTTGTAACTGCGGGGTGGCGCAAAAGGACAAGTAAGAAGGTTGGTGGTACGACAAGTGAGGAAGGTGGTTGCACTAGCTAAAGCAATGGTGGAAGCGCTACGCGGTGACGGCACCATGATGTTGTCGCCCAAAGGAAAGAAAGGAGGAGGAGGCAGGCATGACTCGATAGCAGGACAGGTCGATGAGCCCGTCAATGGTAGTGATGTGACAGGATGACTGTAACGCCTCGGTTTTAGCTTAGTCGTTAAAAGATATTTTAATAAAAATCATAGTTTCAAAATCTTTGGTTCTTTATGTATATTATGTGCCAAAGATCTCTGTCCAAAATTTAAATTCTAATGTTTGACTTTTAATTCAAACTCTCTTCTAAAAATTTCTTCAAATCTCTTAGAGTCCAACAATCAAATTTGAATCCAATCCAAATATCAACACCACTTCAGAATCCTCTCAAATAAATCTCCTTGAACCCCTCCTACAAACTCTCCAAAAAACCTTAAGTTCAAATTCAAACTCATTTTAAATTCCTAAAAATTGATTATAGAAATCCCTAGAAAAAGTAGAAAATCTCCTGTTCATTTAGGCCGTCTTCTTTCCAATCCATTCTCTCTTTCCTCTCTCCCTCGGCCTCAACTCCTCTCAGCGGCCTAGCCGTCCTACTAGCCCAGCTTCTATCCCACTTCTCTTCTTCTTTTCCCTCTCTTTGGTCACGCCTGTTGGCCCATCCTTTCCCACACATGGCCCCCCGCGCAGCCACACCCTAGCGCTCGCTCACTACTCACTCCTCGCCTAGGTCTGCTTGTCAGCCAACATTTCTCTACCGCGCGTGCCCACTTTGCCCATACCCACGTGCTTGTCCCCTCCCTGTATCGCGCCAGCGCACGCAAGCTGCTCAACAAAATGCCAAACTGCTAGTTGACGTGCTAACGCCCATCTCCATATGCCCTCACTTTGTTCCCGTGCGCTGCAAACCCGTTCCCTTTCTTATGCCCACACGCACATCACACGCTCAGCAGGTGCCAAGCTGGCCACCACCTCCACGCATGTGTGCTGCAACCCCACCATGTCGCGCCACGTCTTATCGTGCCAAACGTAGATCCCAATGCCATGAATCCTGCCTGCTGCCACAGCTCCACGCGCGAAACCTATCAACCTGCTGCTGCTCTATACTGCGCTGCTGCACGTAGTGGTGCCCTGGTGTGCACATCATTGCCCTATGCTTCACGTCACCATGGATCTTGCTAACGATCCTCGCGCCTCGTAGCCTTGTCACCACACGACGGCCGTGGCTATATAAGCCAGCAAGTCTCTTTCGCCTACTCTAAAAACCACTCACCCCCAAGCACGCATTCACTGCCCTGCGCCATCTCTTTCCTAGCTGGGTGTCGCCTCTTTCGTGTTGTTACCCTACGCCTCCTCCACGCCACTGCTTACGCCTCCTTCTCTACCACCCAACCGTCACTCTGCTTTGCCATAGAAGCCACCACCGGCTTCTTCCCTATTGCTGGGTGCTTTCTTGCTCATCACCAGCGCCTTCACCCGCAACCTGGACCTAACGCCGTGCTAGAGAAGGGAGAGCAGAGAGGAGGAAGAAATGGGGAAGAAGTGCCCCCTATGCCACTAACATGGGGGCCCCACCTCGGCTAATGAGGTGAGGCCACATGCCCTCCTCCCTTCCCCCTTGACATGTGGACCACCCACATCCCTCTCTTCCTCATGTGGTCATGTTTGATGACCATCCACCACATTGCCGATAGGTGGGCCTCGTTGTCAGCATCCCGTTAAGCCATGAGAGTGCATGTGCTGCCTTGCACATGAACAACAATGCGTTGAAAGGAGTGGGCTGTTGGGCCGACAATGGCTATGCTGGGCTATGGGGTGTGAGGATGGTTGAAGGCTAAGTGATGCTAGGCCAGCTCATTCACAAACCAAGCGAAGTAGGGAGGGGGAGAAAGAGGAGAGAATAGGCCTACGAGGAGGAGAGAGAAGGGTGACTAAGCGAGCCGAGAGAGAAAGTAATGTGAGGCCGATGTGAACATTGGGATTTGGGATTTTCCCTAGAATTTTATTTGAGGCATACTTGGAGGATTTGATTGAGGTTTTGAATTTGGCTTTGAATTCAAATGTGATATTTGAATCCAAAAAATCAAGGAGAGGCCAAGGAAGGGTAATCAAGAGGAAATTTTGATATTTTGTGGATAAGTTTGGATTTTGAGAGGAGGAAAAATTGATGGCTTTTGGATTTGGGAGAATCGAAAAGAATTGAGGGAAATTCAAATGTCAAAATTTGAATCATGAGGCTTGAGCTCAAATGGGAATTTTTGGTTTGAGATTGTGGGGCTCTCAAAGGATGATTTTAATTGATATCTTTGGCACTTAGATTCCTAATGGCACACAAAGGACAAGGATTTTTGCAAATAGGGTTTTTTAATAAAATATTTTTAACTATCCAAAAACCAGGGTGTTACAACCTGTATTTGTTGAAGCTCTAGTGACATGTCTAATTGCTATTATGCAATGAGTATGTTACTTCTATATCATCCAAGGAAAATGGAAATTTCCTAGTGCATCATAAGAAAAATGGAAATCGCTGACGACCAGTTTAGGATTTTAGTGGTGGGTATAAGAGCCACCAGCTACTGATAGTCACAGAAAATGTGACTTCTATACTAGTGTCTAGGCAACCGTCTACAAAGATAATCTTCGCTAGCGGTCGACGTAACTTAGCCACCAACAAAGACCACTTTCACTTGCAGCTGACTTACAAGGACTACCAGCGAAAATGGTCTTTGCTGGTGACCGAATGTAAGGTGGCCCACCAGCGAAGGTTGTGTCATAAGAGGCTAGTAGCAACGTGGCCCGCTTGCGACAATTATGCGTCAATTTTTGAAATTTGGTTTCCTGCCAATTTTGAATTTAGATTTATCGCCAGTTTTGAATTTGGATTTTTCGTGTATTATGTATATAGAATCGATGATGATTTATTGATCGAGCCATAATTGATAATATATACAATAATATTAATTAATTAAGATAAGGTATTAATTAATTACATAATTACACATTACTTATATGAATACATAGGTAGGACTGAATGATATATGTTTGTGAAATATAATACAACTCAATCGATGCATTCAACTTAGACAATTTTCTTGACCATATAATATGACCTTCGTATTTCTTGTCGAAGTTGAGAATCCTTCTTTGTCAAAATACACACTATCATGTGGCATCACTCGTGGTGGATGAAGTAGCACATATCTCGATGTATATTCTGTATGGTTGTATCATCGAACGCCCTGTCACCTAACTTTGGTAGCCTAGGCAGCTGCATTGAAATGAAAATGTAGGGAAAATAAATGGTTAGCAATAGCAAAGTAGCAAATATTATTAAAATATAGTTGATGTTTTACTTATGTTGTTGGGTTCTTGGAGTACTTCTCATTGACCCTAAGGTACTAGGGTTTAGGGTTTATCCACACAGAACGTTTTCTTTGGGTTGCTTGTGGCATTTTGTAAGACAAAAAATACAATATAAATTAGTTATATGTAATTAGCACATGAACTTATAATAAAGAAGTGTATCCATCATTAGTTATCGGCCACTTATTGTGGACCAGCAACTTACTCTATTAGTGGTCTGTAGAGTGGTCTGTTCTTCGCCCTTTTAGTACAGCATCTTATAGGTGTCCTTCAAATAAAGAGAGTTAGTAATAGATTTATCAAAAGCTCATGAATGATAGTCCGTAATTGTAATTTTTAGTACTTACTAATCTAAAATTAAAATTATGAGGAATTCTGTACAGGTATTGTCCTTTTTGTCAAGAGGGTCTAGTACCACAACTATACCATCCTTTGGATACAAAAGAAAATAAATCCAATGATCACTGCACAAAAAACAATGTAATGTTTATTAGTTGAGTCATGATTAAGTACAAGTATGAGCCAGATATCAAACTTACCTAGAGTTGTATGGGTTGAAAATGCATTTTTTGTCCTAAAATAAGAGCAATGCCCAACCTATGTAAGCGGCCACCTCACTCATTTTTTTATTATGTCTTTCCGCTAAGTACTTAGCCCTCTCTTGGAAATCATGGCTGTAGCTCCGGAGACATTTTTGGTGTCAAGTTTGAAGGTGTGGTTTGGCTCGCTTATTTGACATGGGTTTAGGTAGCCAATAGGTTCATCCATCTTATGTGCTATGTCGTAATTCATCATGCAAAAAACGGATGATGATCTTAGGACAAAAGAAATGTATAGGTAATTTCAACAAGCGGAATACAACAGTTCTATACTTACAAGCATCACACACCAATCAAATTTGTGTCTAGCTTGTCATGGTCATGAGGGCATGCATATCCTTAAATTCTATTAAAAATTGGCATGACCTGATCATGAATGCATCTGCCAGCAGCATTGGGGATTATTTCTCTAATCCTGAACATGCTTGCAAGCACGTACCATTCGTGCCATCCTTTTAGCTACCAAGGTCTCAATGCGACACCCTGAAGGATAGGAATGGCTTGCCATTTGCAAAGTTTATCGGAACATCATCATCTACTTCTATATTATACTCTCTAGCCAAGCTTATTTTTAGACCTCTTCTTTTTCTTTGTTATCATCGAGTTTCCCTTTTCCCTTATCCTGATCCGTCCCTCTACCCTTGAATGCATGTACCATCCACTTTTCTTTATGTGTATCCTTCCTCTTGGTTTTATGGGCTCTTATCTTTATTGGTACTACGGTGGTATCATGTTGGGTACTAGCATCAACATTTTCTGATTGTGGAGGCACCATAGGTTGATCTAGTTGTGGTGGCACCTCAAGCTCAACTATTTGTGCTGGCAAAGGTTCCACCGTGGAGTAAGCTAGTTGTTTGAGGGCTTGTTGATGGGGAGGTGGTGAAGGAGTCTCTGATGTAAGCTCAACTATTTGTGGTGTGGGTGATAGAGGCATCTGTGGCAAAGGTTGCCTAGGTGAGGCCTAAGGAAGATCGTTCAGTTCTTCTCGGTCATGTAATGCATGAGATGGTGACTCCGGTCACCTTGGTGGAGAAACTGTTGATGACGCTAAGAGAATGCCTCTCTTGTGCCACAAAATAATCTAGTCCACCACATCTTCCAGGTATAAGATGCCCTCGAGGGTTAAAATGTCTACCTTAGGAATACGGGTGTAGTGAAACCTCTGGCTCGGCCTCACCCTTTCCATCGTAACTTCAGCTGTCCTTCTTGCCATTATGAATGAGACATGCAGTCTATAGGAGCTGGTTCCACCAGAGCACCACGTCATTGCCTAGGTCCAGGATGAGGCACGTCGTCCACAGCAGGTGTCGTGCGGGAGGCCGCCCACGGCGGCGGCCCACCCGAGCAGAATAAGGGCAGTGGCGTGTGGCGGAACGGTTGGAGCACATGGCGGTGCAGGAAGCTTGCCATGGCGATGGTGGTGCGCGACATAGAGCATGTATTAGGCATTTTAGGATTTCGCGTGCAGGGAGCAGCTAGGTTGGGTGGGGATGGGCAGAGCGCTCCACGCCTCCGCCCTTAGGCCACCGCGCCACCTCGCAACCCCCTGCTCCTAAATGCTAGCGGTGTCCTTGCCCTCCTCGTCCGACCTAATGACACCTTTCCTTGCCGATGAAGAGGTTAGCACCCAACCGATCTAGCCTTCTCGGGGGTCCTGCCCATCCTCGTGAGGTGGAGGAGCACATGGCAGAGAGGTCGAGTCCAGAGGGAGAGAAGAGTAGGGGAGCGGACTGGCAACAGTGTACCTTGCCGCCGGTTCACAGGAGGAGATGTGGCGCCATTGGCTCGAAGGAAAGGTCGAGAGGAAGAGAGGAGGCCAGGAGGAGGAGAGAGGAGAGGTAGGCCGGCGATAGTAGGAAGAGGTGCAAGTGAGGGTGGCATGGGAGGCGGCGAATAAGGGAGGTTGGAGGGTAGGCGGCGTTGCGTGTTGGGGTAGCATAGCAGAAGATGGATTGGATTGGTGATGGATTTTTTTAGAATGTCCTGTTTTTAAATTTATGGCGTTGTCCCTCCTTAGAATCGGAATTTTCTCTTTTTCATACATTTCATGGAAACATAACATTATTTTCGTAAAATGTACAACTTGGTGTAAGTGAGGAGAGAACTTGGTGTGTGTAAGTGAGGAGAGAACCGGTTCACTATTTCTTAGACAATCGAGGGTCTTTGTAAAAAAATGCGGAGGGGTGACATGGCATGCATGCACGTTCCAACCGGTCATACCTGCACCGGACACGAGACAAGCACGGACCAGTGAACAGTGCATTGACCGGAAACTGAACGCTGCCTGTTTCTCCCGCCCAATCGAGGAGCTTCTCGACGCAAAAGGCCACGCGGCAGCCATTCCGAGGAGCCAAAAGAATTTTAAAAAAACGAGAAAAATGTTGTGGTTTTTGCTATTATTAGCTTATGATGGCAAAGAACGATTTTCTCTGCTCTTTCCATACCCCAATCCTCCATTCCGAACGAATTAAAGTGTCAATTTGTATTAGAATTTAAATCCTCCACTTTTCCTCAAAAATCCTTCAACCGAATGACCCATTTGAAAGCTGAAAATTAGTCGGCAAAAGTTCAATATAGTCAAAATGACAATTTGTCAATTTGTGAAGTGACACAAGATTAATTAGGATGTTGCTGCGGTTCTAATTATGCCTTTGGACTATATTTAAAAATTTCATGGTTATAATTTATTTGTCTGAACGACTAGAATTAGTTTATAATTGTGAAATTAAGAGGAAACTAACGATATATGATCTTGTAAAAAATTGTGAGATAGAACGTTGTGGCCTGTTTCTAATTGTTTTTAGTGAGTGTGTATTTTCTTGCCTTCCCTTTTCAACGTACTCGACAGAATGAAAACGAGGGTGAAAAAAGGTACAACAAAAAAATAAATGTTTTTTTATAAATTTCACAAAGCCACATATTTTAGGGCATTTGTAACTCAAAACTCCAGGTTTTACAATTTATTTTATGAAATATATGTTTTGAAACAAAATGTTTTATAAAACCCTAGATATAAGACTAATATATTTATCTATAGTAATTATAAAAATTGTGTGAGATATTTTTTAGCACAAATACACATTAGTTGTTTTTCAACAACCATTGATCATCATGGTTTGATCATTTAGGTTTACATTTCACCAATTTGTATGCCATTATCAGTTAGGATTATGTTTATTTATAGTAAAAAAATTAAGAGAAAAGATAAAGTAAACAATAGGGATGGGTACTTTAATCAATAATATAAATTTATGTAAAAATAATCATATGTAATAATAAAATATATGTATTTTATATAAATATAGAGTTTCTTGAAATATTTTGCCCCAAAATATGGGGCTTCTTTATGTAACTTGTTCATGTCCCATAAACACGCTCCTAGCTGTCATGCCACGTAGGCAAAAGTGGCAAAGAATTAATGTCTCATGTCTGTGGCAAAAGCGTAATAGCAATTCTAAAAGCGTCATTTAGAGAGTAGTAGTGGCAAATACTTAAATTCATGAATCCGATAAGTGGGTGGTCAGATGCCTAGTTGTGAAGGACTTCTTGGGATCTGGCTCTTGATCTTGGGGCTTGATCACTGGCTTGGCTTCTTGTCTCGACTTGTTGTGTTGTTCCTGACCCCTCCTACGGCCATATATTTATACCCCTAGGTCCCTTTGAAAAGTGCATCTTGGCTCTAGTATGATTTGGCTAATTAATGATAAATGATTAAGGTACAAATATATTTAATAAGTGATTAGCAGGCATTAGGTCCTTCAATGTGGAAAATTGAGAGAACATAATATTCAAAGCAAAAGAGTTTAAGTGAAAGCAAATTAGGTAAAGTTTAAAACATAAAAGATCAAGTTGTTCTAAAGTTAAAGTGAGCCTGATAGCCTAGTGTGGTTGGACAGTCCAGGTCAAGATGATTATCAAGCAACTTGATGTTTCGGATTTTCTAATGGAGGAAGACAATCACGGTTGGAAAAATCTAAGTATGGCACTGAACAGTCTAACCCTCTCTTGGAACACCTGGACAATTGCTCATATGGGTGACAGAGAAGAATGAACCAGATAGTCTAGATGAAGCACAATCAGGTAGTCCGATATAGTCCTATAGTGGTCATTGAAAAGATACGAAGGATCGAACTATTGTTAGCGTTCATTAAACCCCATTTCGACCACTAACTTCAATAAAATGGCAAAAACAACATTTAATGCTTCGATTTTGGTTTAGACTGATCTATTATTTCCTATAGTTTTACATGTCTTAGCAGGTATCATTCAAAGCGTTGTCTTCTGATTTGAGGGAGTACTTTGATATACTACTTAGACATGGTGCCTTGGCTGGAACGTTATATAGAGAAACACGAACATAGTCGATAGAGGTGGCAACAGCCCCGTCGTCCATTGTACTCATCTATATTAGCTCTAGTATGTTGATATTAGTACAAGGTGGACATTCAGTTTATTCGGTCTGGTTGATTGGGCTTTATTGGTTTCATATCTGTTCGGTTTCTATAAAATGCAAACCGGAGTTATCCCCAGGAGAATATCTGTTCGATTGTTTGGGCAATTCGGTTTGACCGAACTAATGCGCATATGCTCCTTTTGGGCAGTTCACATGAACAATGAGGTCAAAGCAGGTACGTACGAGGCTGCTGGGCCTCAACACTCGCCGAAGCACCAAACCCACGTGAGGCTTAAGCCCATGCTGCTCGTGCGTGATTTCAAGCTTGCACGTGAGGCCTCGGCCGCGCATTGCCTGCCTAGCTAACATGGAACATCAGTTTTTCAGGGCATGTGGTTCACGGGAGAAGAAAACCGTACAACGAACCGAACACCAAGCAACTTCAAAACGAAAACCGAAGGAGAAACGAAATACCGGAAAAACAGCCTGTTCGGTTTGGTTCGGCTCAGGTCGGTTCGGTCATCGGTCTGTGATTTATTTTTGCTCATCCCTAGACGTCGGACATCAGGGAGGGCAGTTGTTTGATAGCGGAAATATGTCCTGTGTTAGAAGTAAACATCTTTTATCTCAGTAGTAATAGTCGTGTTAAGATTTCCTCATGCAGAAATATTTGTTATTTCATAGTGTCCCTCGAAACTCCTGAACTAGATAGATTTATGTCCGTGTGTGTCTCTATAGTTTAATTAGTTCAAACTGGTAATCTGCTGCAATTAATCATTTGCTATTCTTTGTCTTGGCTGTGTACTGGATTGAAAATGAAATGTTCTGTATTTTGCATCTTTGTTCAACCTTTTTTTTTACCAAATTGGATCATTTTAAGATTGTGTTACTGGATGTGATTTTGTATAATTGAATGAAGCATATGTCTTGTTTATTTAGCGTTGCTTCAAATAAATAGTGTTTGTTTGTCTACTTATGGGGCAATATGTTTGGTTTAATTCTCTTGGTCATTGCGTACGTTGCATGTGCACGATTACTAATCTATCTAATGTAGCCTATAATACACTAACTCATTCTATCCATCACCATCATCATTGGACAAATCTAATGTCCCAGAGCTTCATCCGAATCATCCAACGGCCCAGAATTGACTATAGGATCCTCCCGATCGCCTTTCACGAGCGCGTCGGGGCTTCACGCGTAGGGCAAATCGCTCTCGTGATTACGAACGGCAAAACGGAAATCAACGGGATACGATGTCCCATCGATTACGTCCAGCGCCGAGTAGCGCTTGCCCTTCCCCAATCCTCGCCGTTGCACGCCACACAGATTGCGCGCGCTGCTTGCCTCGTCTCCTACACGCACGCCGTTCTTGCCGGATCGACCGATCGCACTCCCACCCTACAATCTCGCCTGCGCATCCAGGAAATCCTTTTTCTCATCTCTTCATCGATCAGCTTCCTGCTGCTGCACCAGAGCCCAACGCCACAGTTTTGTGAGCGCGGCTACTGGCGAAAGGGATGGAGCTGTTCAGTGGCAAGGAGTGGCGCAACTGTTGCTGCTGTGCGCAGTGCTGGTCGCGGCGCCCGCCGCCCGGGCGTCGCCATGAAGGCCGGGGGTCGTCTGTACACGGTGGACAAGGCCGACTTCGCCGTCTGCGCCCCGGCGCCCCTGGGCATCATCTTCTCCACCATGATCACCGGCCTGGGCGTCGCCGTGGCCATCTCCGTGCTCAGGGCGCTCATGCACGTGGCGCGCCCGGCTACGAGCAAGCTCGGAAATGTGTCCTCCGGTGGCGATGACACCTTCCGCGACGTCGCCCGGTACCCCAGGCGCGGTGACCGCGCCCGGCGTCCTCGTCGTCCAGGTCAGCTCGCCGATCTACTTTGCCAATGCCGAGTACCTCCGTCAGTCCGGCACGGGCAGCTCGCCGTCCACGACGTTGTGCCGCGCGCGATGCTGCTGTTACACCAGACAATGGAGGCTGTTGCTGTTCCACCATACAATGAAGGAGCACGGCACTGTCATGTTTATTCTCCCTCTTTCATTTTTTTAGATAAAGAAAGCTTTACTAATTTTGAGCCCTTAATCAGGGGGACATGGCCCAACTCCTAAACTCCTGGTCTCTGAAAATTACCTCTATCAATGATACGGTAGGCCCCATCTGTAAGCCTAGAATTTGAACCACTGTTCAGACAACTAATCATTATTTTCTTGTAAAATACTTGGATTTTGAAGCAACGCTGAGACAATAAAAGTAGAAACTTTGATCATTGCTATTTATCGTAACATATTTGTGAAAGCGACATATTTGTTAAAGCGACGAAATAAAAAACTCTAAGGTACATTTAAATGCGCAAGGAATTCATGTATGATGTATGTAATCACAAATTTCAGAGATGCCTGGGTGAAAATGTGTTTACAGGTAATAAAATTTGCTTCGATTGTTTTTTTCCTTGGGGTCTATCTCTAAACTTTTCGGTTCTATCTATTTTCGTACTCAGTGTGTAAGACGAACAGAAGACAAATCGATGGCAGAGCCTGCGACTAGAAGAGAAGGCTGTGCTACACAGCACATATGCTGTGACCTTCCTTCATGTAAGATTGGAAGGTTCCTTCAAAGAAAAAGGCTGCAGGCATAATTACATAAACGAAGCTATATGCATGGCGGCTGTCGATGGAAATGGAGGAGTTTTGCACTGAAGATTTTTGTGCTATGGTCAGAATGCCTTATAGCTTGGAAGACATTGGAGATGTTGCCTTTAAAAAAGCTGTTACATCTGGGAGTTTTATATGAGGTAAAAATCACAAACCCAACATTCTTACATACAAATGACAGTAGGATATAGTTTGTAACATGGAGATTTATATGGGATAAAAATGTTGATAACATGCATTATTTTATCCATACATGACTCATGCTGCTGCTGCACAAAGGCAAGCTGGAGAAGCTGAAGTTGATTTTCTTATCGATTGATTAGGTTGTCTTGTCATAACTTGTTAATGTATTGTTAGATCAGTTTTATTTTGTACAGGGGCCAATGTCAGATGTAGATTCTAGCATAGGAACTTTGTAAAGTTTTATACATATGTTTCTTTAAAAAATTGTAAAAAATATTTATAACTTTGTAAAAAATACGTTTTTTTTAAAAAATTATATATAAGTTTCTTTCAAATATTTAAATAAACCTATTTTTTTAAGTTTATAATAATAAATATTTAATTAATTATGTGTTAATGTCTTACCTCTTTTTTTGTCGTGGAGTTGCTAACGAACTCACCCTAAGACATGGTCATTCTCACAGTGAAAACTGTCATGCTTTTGACACTGAGCACTTTCTTTATATGTGTTCACATCAGTGCTGGCATGATGTGAAGAAGCGGTATTTGTGGCTCATCACAATTGCTACCTCTAGACGTGCTTAGCTCAGTGCATTGTTCTGTGTTTCACTTCTGTTGGTCGTCGAATCTCACAGAGGCCGAAAGACGGTGTTTTGCTCACGTGAAGTACTATGAGTTCTACTTATCTTCAGTACAAATCCTTAATCTCATAGAGGCCGAATTGGTGTTTAAGAACATACCAATTAATTTGACTCTATAATTCATAAGAAGATAGAGATGATGAAATCCATGAGCCAATCATCATGTATTTTCTATCGTTACGTCTGACTAGCCTCTGTCGTCTCTGTATCATTAGTCTCGATCTCATACTATCTCGATTTGGTCTAATACGGCTCATTCTATCAGCTGGGTACCGATAGAAAGGTAGTGTTCGAGCATCGATTTAAAAGCCGATAAAAGCGTATATAATAAAAGCATAGAATAAAATAAAAGACTTAATGGCCGAAGAGCCGATGACGCTTTGAATAGGGTAAACGACAAAAACAAGGAGCAGTGTCTGAATTCCCCCGAAGTCACAAGAACCAGCGACCACCGTGACGGCAACGTTAGAGCCAGTCTCAATAGATCAGACCAAATCGAGATAATAGGAGGCCGAGACTAACGGCGTAGAGACGGCGGAGGCTAGATCGGATGTAATGATGGAAAATACAAGATGAGGCCATCGGCTGCTTATCAGCCAAACATCTGACTCGGACCTATATCTAACCTTATTGGGTGTCTAAGTCGATGGAGAACGAAACCCACCAGATCACGACGCTAGCCCTATCAGACGCTAACCTGATAGATTGGACTTAACCGAGACAATATCAGGCCATATCTGACGGGATCAGATCGGTCGCTAGCGGATTAATCGTCGAGGATATAAGACATATATATATATGTGTGTGTGTATTAGCCAAATAGCCGATATGCTAGGCATAAAGCGCAAGATAATGATAACTTATTGGTTACTCACTCCGATAAAACGTCGCGTGAAGACTTATCGGGCCAACAGCTCTATCTACTGCCACCGGTCTTGTAAGTCAAACCGAACCGATACAGCATGAGGCAGACAACAACAGAGAGAAGCCGATAAACCGATAGGTCTCACGCGAGTATGATGCGGTATATCTGATCAGATTAAGAGGTCGGATCTAACTGATACAACCTTAGACAAAACAAATGGACCAAAATACTGGCGGGACTTACCCTTCACCAGAAATCGGACCTAACCTATATAGCCCTGCGTCAAGAGCCAAAACCCATCGAAGTAAATATAGACGAATTAGGATGACGATGTGTCGAGATTGTTTTATGTATGATCTGATTGATATCTCGATAGATTCCAGGAGTCCATATTTATACTTTAAAATTATAAGAGTCCAACGTGGTTATAGACAACCTCTAGACAATATTTTTTAAATACATAAGAAAACTAATCTCTAAGAAGTTATAAAACTAATTAAACTTGTCTAAATTATGATATATTCTAGATAAAATATCTTGCTATAGTTTTTACGTCTCTTTCTCAGACTCGGTTCCATTTGAATAACCTTCCATCTTTGACCAGACAGAATCCGTTCTTAACCCGTTTGATCGGCTCTCACTGTGTCAATCGGCCTCCTTCTATAGGCCAATCAATCCTCCCTTCATCGGTCGATCCCGTTTGTAGGCTGATCAAATTCTAACGTTAACATCTTCATGTGTGGATGACTATTGTGAACATTGAAGAATTGTAATGTGTTTGGATTAATTTATATAAAAGTTTGCATTCATGTACTAGTATCAAAATCAAGACATGTTTTGGCAACTACTAACATATTGGTAGGGTATTAGATTGATTTGATTAAAAATAGCTTTAACCCAAATTCTTGCCGGCTACTATTGAAGTTGCCAATCAATTGGTTGTTCATATTTTGGTATCAATCCAAAATGGTCCATTATAAATCTAGGTTGTTTTCTCTTCTAATTTGTTTGTCAATCCATGTCCACGCAATAGGTTGAAACTGTGTTAGAAACAACTTTATGGAATGAAATTTACCCACATAATATTTGCAAATGTTGCCATAAAGTTAGCATCGACATGTTACTAGTCTAAATGAATTACTACCTCTGTCCATCCTAAAAAGAATACAATTTTACTTTGTTAAGTTGCATAGCTAGAATTGTATTCTTTTTTTGTTGGAGATAGTACTAGTTACAAAGAACTTGAAGATTTGGGGCACTTTTCGGCTGGTGGTGCTCAACTGCTCGCTGGCAGCCCATGTACATGGAGATTTACGACAGCGATAGAGTGAGAGAGAAAGGACAGAACTAGGGATTGAGAGGAGGACCAGGGAGAGAAGTCACTGACATTTTGGCCCTTCTGGGTTTTTTTTTCCTTATTGGATCGCCATGTAGTCGCTACTTAGGCGAAAACCATCCTAGAGTTGGACAGGAGCAGTGTACAATTAGAAAATACAAGGGAAGATGAATATTATTCGATATCAAATTTAAGCGGTGTTTTTTTTTGGATAAATGCAATGGTTGAGGAAAGTACATTACAAACTTTTTTTAAAGGGGACTGGTTAAATTCTGATGACTCAAAACCAAAAATAGAAGAGCAAAAACTCAAAACTGAAAATAAACGAGCAAAAACTAAACGAGAAGTTAAACCTGAACCTAGGCATAAACCTACATAAGACAAAAAAAATGGTTCTTCGGTTCAGTGTCTTTCCATATAACCTAGATTTTTCTTGTACTAGGGTTCACAACCTCAACATTTTTTTATCATCTTGAGGTGGCTCGAAATGTGCATCTTGTTCCAAATGTGTCAAAAAATCGTTTGAAATTAGCAAAAAAATCAATGTCTCGCTAGGCCTCGAACATCACTAGCCAATCGAGATTGTAAACCTTGGTCACTACTTAGGCAACAGAACCTAAATTTGAGCAATATATGACTAATCACGTGGTGCTAAGCAGATCTTAAGAACATCTCTTTGTTCTTGGTCATACTCCATTCGGTAACACTTAAAATAAGATTTAGTTAATTTTTTAAAAGTTTTAGGAGTTTAATCAAATCTGATACTTATACGTCAAATATTTATTACCAGAGGACCCTAAAAAAATTATAACTCTCAATAGCTCGAGGGATTCTTTTTGCCATGTTTCAGAATAATACACGTATTTACTACCCTCAAAATGAAAGTCCCTAAAATGACTCATAGATAATAAAATGATAGTCAGTCAATAATTACGTGATCGGAAAACAACTTGACATAGATTAAAACAGCTTATAAAGAAAAAAAATAGAGTGACATATAGTCTGACAGACACAAGCCAAGCTTGCCCAAAATTACTTACAATAGAGTCGTGATAACAACTCTTGACAGCAATGGAAATTAACCAAACTTGATTTAAGCATGGATCAAGAGGCAGCATACTGTTTCCATCGATCTTGGTAGCTAAAGCTCTACGCGCGATCAATGAACTGGATCTTTACAACCTCAGGGACAAGTCCAATGACACGCCGCACCCACCACCGACCGACGAGGAGAATGGCGCCGTCAGGCCCGCTGTCGTCGCGAACTCGGACTCGTCGGGTTGGCTGGTACTCATCGGGAAGAACTCGATCTCCCTCACCTCCTTCTCCGCCGCCTCGTCGTTCTTCCCCTCCCGACCCAAGAACAATCTATGTCCCTTTTCCTGCGCCCATTGCGAAAATAGGAGCTTTTGGTGAGTTTGTACGTGACTTCGTACACATGTGCATGTGATCGATGTGGGCACCAGCTTGTGTGTACCTTACGAGCGGTGCCCATGGCGGCGGCGAGGTCGTAGATGGAGTAGCCCGGCGTGTTGGTGGCAGCGCCGGCGACGATGGGGTCAGGGGTGGTAGCGCCCCGTGCTCCTCTCTCTGCCAAGGCCCTCACCATCGTCTGGTGTCAAGAAATGCGCGCGCGCGCACGAGCAAAGGAGAAAGAGGAGATCAGCTTTGTAATAGTATTGCGATTTGCAAGATCTGATTCTGGAATGTTCCAGAAGGTTAGCGTGGTTTACCTTGGAGCAGAGGTCGCTGCGGTGGCCGGTGGGGAGGCAGGAGGAGGACGACGCCGGACGCCAGATGGTGTTGCTTTGGCTTGAAGGGTGCTCTGGCGCCAGCGGCAGCAGCTGCGGCTGGTGGCCAGCTCCGGCGAAGCCCCAGCGATCCCTCGAGAACTGCTGCTCCGGCGCCACGTTCTGGCCGCCGGCCGAGCACGAGTGGAGGTAGCAGAAGGGAGCCTGCGGCGGCGGAGGGGGAGGAGGGGCCGGCCGGACCAGCAGCGGCGCGTAGTGGTGCCCGCCGGTGTCAGAGTCGAAGGCGGGTACCTGCAGGTTGTGGTGGATGACGGAGTGGACATGGACGACGTTGGCGGCGGCGGCGTCCCCCATGGCGGACACGGCGGCGTTGAGGTCGCGCAGTGGGTCCCCACCGCAGCGGAGGCGCTCGAGCTCCGCCACGCCGAGGCCGCGCTGGGGCGGCTTCTTGCTCCCTCCCGCCTCCTGCTGCTGCTGCTGCTTCGCCGGTGCGGAAGCCTGCCGGCGCACCCTCGGCCTCGCCACGACCGCCGCGAGCTCCGGCGAGAGCTGCGCCGACTCTGTCACCGCTGTCTCCTCCTCAGCGCCGAGGCCGGCGATGTCGTGGTCAGAGACGGCGGCGGCGGCGGCTGAGGAGGAGGCGGCCTGCGTGGCCCAGAGGAAGAAGGGCGTGGTTGCCATGGAGGTTCGACCGTTGGAGTACTCGCCGGGAGGGAGCTCTGCAGGCTCTCCCCTTCTGGTGGTGCTGCATTTTATAGCGTCCAAGGACGAAGGGGACAGCGCATCTCTCCGCTCACTGACAAGTGGGGCCAACGGTCCTGACAAGTGAGACCAGATGCCTTCTCTCCTTGACTAGGGCCGGTTGTGTCGTGTAGCCCTCCACCAAGCTCAATCACAGCCGTCCATTTTGCTTTGTTGTTGATACCAGTAATTCAAGTTCTGAAGTTTTGAGCTCGCTAGGGCCCTCCAAATCACTAAATTTCACACTAAAACAATTGAACTTTTCCTCTAAAAAAATCAAGTGGTGATGATAGTTGTGTAATATGTCAAAAACTGATAGCTGATTTTAGAGCAGCGTGCAATACTCAGTCCCGCTATCTTTTGAGACTTTTGACCTGAAGCGGGCAGGTGACGCGCACACTGTGTGCATCATGTGTAGATCACGAGAAAGGAGCAGGACGCTCACCCACATCAATTCTTGATGATTCGATGAGACTTCATGAAATGGCACAGAATCACAGATGCATCGATCTCGCTTTGACGTGATGGATCGCATTGCATCATTGCATGAAGCTTGCCTGTAGATTAGTGATGGCATACTGATACTGGTAGTAGATTTCAGCCCTGGATTTATCTTTCTTTCTTTGTAGCAGCGCATTGATCCTTTCTTTGTGTTCACAAAATAAATGAGAAATGGAAGAGATTTACTACAATTTTCGGCCTGTCAGGAAGAGTAGACCAACAGTTCATTGAAGAGGGGAGGATCTGTTTCAGTGGGTGCCTGATGCTTTGTTCCTACAAGGAGCCATGCACACACTGTACTTCATGGTCTGAACATTTGGATCCTACCTTGCTGAGAATGATTGACTCTACAAACATTGAAGTATAGCTGTGTGCGAGTGAGAGAGAGCGAGGGAGATAGAGAGAGAAAGAGAGAGAGATGCGCCATGGCCCATGGCTCACACACAACCTTGCAGTAGCAGGCCTCTTTTCTTCAGTACAAAGATGCCTCACCTCTCCAAGACCTGCTCTTTTCTGTGGGGCGGACGACAGTGAGACACAAGATATGCCTCATCTTATTCAGATCAACACTGAAGATTCAGGTTACACAATGCCTATATACACATCAGATCTCCCTTGTCTGTTTCTTGTTCACCTAGTGCATCTGCTTTCTAGGTTTTCAATATCACTTCAAATTCTAACAACATCCCATAATTAAAGTCTTTCAAGAGTACTACTAACTACATTCCAAAATAATTTTATTTTTTATTCATTTGACATACACCAATATAAAAGGAAAAAAAGACTAAAGTACCTTCTACTTTATCAAATACAAATACAATTATTCTTTATTTTATCTAGTTTCAATGTATTTGTCCTTTGTTCTTACAAACTCCAATACAATAATTGCTTAAAAATAAAAATTATTTTGATATAAAGCAAAGATAATCTTATTTTTAACCCAAGAAATACTTCAACTTTTTAAGAACTGAAAAGTATTCCAACCTCAAATGCAACTCCCGGAAAAAGGTCCAAAAAAACTGCAGATGAACAGAACATACACTCCACTAGTAGTAGCCCTAGCTAGGCGTGGTGAGATGATACTCTACTAATCGTAGGAGGGCAAAAAGCGACGAGGAGCTCAACTCGCAACTCTCAAGCCTGCATTTGTCGCAGAAGCAGATCCGGCAGATCAGCCACCAGCAGAGGCACCAGAGGGTTAAAAGCACCGATGAGTGCCATTGGTGAGAACTGGCAGTGGCACTGCTTTGCATGCAGCCAGTGCAGAGCCTGATCCACTGCCGCAGATTTGCCAGCCACTCCCCTGCCGCCATCAGTGATCAGTTGCAGGTTTGCAACCTCCCTGGAGGACCACATGCATGCACCACTACAGGCACACAGAATCTGGAAAGCCTAAGCTGCATGCAATGGCCACTGATACATCGATCACAAATATGCCTATCAAAAGAGGAGATTAGTGCAAGATCAATCCAAGGACGGAGCTGCAGGGAGGCCAGGGTCGGCGGGGGGCGTGGGAAGATTGGATGTATCTGAACTGGGATTCGCGTCGTCCATGGCAGGCGCGCCGCAGCGCATTGATGGTCACTACGCGCGTCCTGATCGGCGGCAGCTAGCCGTGGTGGAGATGCTATTGTTTCGATCAGGCAGGCCAGCCCAGGCGTCTCCGCCCTGAAGAAGAGAGAGAGAGAAAAAAAAAGCAGGTGCAGGAGTTGCGTGGCTGTGTTGTGTGCGTGCTTTTAGCTTGGTCCCCTGCTACTACGCGGTGTATGTGTGTACCGGTACGTGCTGCTGGCCTGCGAGAGATTGCAGGGGAGAAGGGAAAGAGAGGTTACTCTGTCCCTGCATACCAACAACGCTTTGATCTTTCCATCGATTAATCGTCACGCGTGACTGCTGCCGCGACAGCTCTGATCAGAGCACAGATGCCGGACGCGACAACGACGCGCGTGTTGTCAGGCTGGATCACACAGTGAAGACCACACATCAAATGTTCTCGGTTGATAATTACTCGTACTACTGTGTCTGTGGCTCATGCATGCATGTCTAATGCCGATCGATCGCGACGTGATACGGCACAAACTAACGCACCTGTGCCTGAGGTACGGAATTTCTGCCGGTGGAAGAGTCGTCCATGCCATGGACTCGACTCGACGGCGACGAGGGGTGAGTTCTCTTCAGCAACTCAAAATAACAACTTTTTTATTTTTATTTTTATTCTTAATTTTCAGTAGCACGTTTTTTTAAAAACTATTAATTATTAAAAAATTACCATATAAAAGTTTTTATAAAATTAAATAAAAATATTTTTAAATTTATAATAGTTAATACATAATTAATAATAATTTACTTTTTTCCAGTCATAAACGCTTCAGCCGAATCGCACATTGGAACTGTGCCGTAAATGTGCTCGAGCTCACGGTAGCCACCAGATGAATGCTAACGATCTGCTGGAAGTTGCCACGAAGTTTCCTCCCTCTCCTACCTAGTATTATCCATCAACCATCATCGATGGAAGTTGCTAACAAATGCTACGGACGATCGATGTGTTTGTGCTTGCTTCACGAATCATGAACTTTCATTATTGTGATTTTATTTTTGACTGCTAGCTCAAGTGCATATTCAGAAGCTAGATCGTGTATAGTGTACAGTATATAAGACTATACTAGATCATATATATATGATACATATCGTGCTGCCCTGTTCCTCTCCAATGACTTAAATGATAGGATGAATATGCATGCTTCCTGAACTAAAGAAACGATAGATGTTTTAAAGATTTTCAATATATGAAAACCTTAAAATAATATTTTAAATCTATTTTTTAATTTTATAATATTTAATTTATTTGTTTATATGCTTAAATAATTATCACATATTATTCAACTATTTATCCATTTAACCATTCAGTACAGAAGAACACAGTAGCACGGATTAACAAGGAGAAGCCAAATGCCTATCTCCAGAGGTAACATCACTACCATTACAGACTGAGTCTCGTACATATATACTCCTTCCGTATCTAGAGTAGTGTCACTGTCCAGGTTGCTAGCTAAAGAGACACTCTTTAGGGAAAGAGGGGGTATGCTCTACTTGTTTTTTTTTTCCAAAAAAATATACAGATGACACATACGTATAGTTTTAACACACACCACACACACATCTCCATAAGCGTTCCTAATTTTAATACACACTTGGTAGAGGAGACTAGCTATAAGTTTATGAACATCAATGTTAGACGAATTGATCATATAATTTTTTTGTAAAATTCATGTGAAAATTTTGTGGTCCAAAGGAAGAAGCTTTGATGTTCTGCCTTGCCTGTTAGCTATGATTTTAAAATAGTAGTGTCCCTGTCTTTTGTGATCATTTCTGATACAATCATCCGAACATAATTTTCCTGTGATGTTTTTAAAATGTGAGTTAGGCAGCAATTTATGGACTGGCATGTCACCTATTGGCATCTAATCCAAATTTTGTTCTCCAAACCCAATATAGAACGGGATCGATAAGATCTTCCATGCAGATTACACAATAAATAATGCTTATTATAAACACATTATAAACCATCTTAAATCCATGTATGACTTTTTATGTACTCCATACTCCGAATTACAAACCATCTTAGAGCCAAGTTATGTTTACAAAATTGTTTGATTTACAAAATTGAAAGCACAATGGCTGCGTAGTAGTATCAGGACTTGTTAGGAATGAAGGAAATTACTGAAGTTTCCTATGAATCTCGTAGGAGTCCGTTCAATTAATGCACAAAATTGGAAAATAATCTCAATTAAAAGGGAGTTCGTCATCACTCAGCTCTTGCATGCCTATCTCCTTGCAACAAATATGTAAGCTCATGTGTGCTCTGTTAACGAAGCATCACATTTTGTACTCTCTTCATCCTAAAAATATAACCCTCTATTTTAAAATATAAAAACTTCTAACATTTTATAAACATGTCCCAAATTATAAGACTTTCTATAGAATTATTTCATGTCAACCAAGCACCATTTAATTTTTACCTTATCTTACTTCGATCACCCTCTCACTCCCCCATCATTCTTTATTTAGTGAGTGACATCATAGTTTTTTCATTCATTATTAATTTTTAATTTTTTTTAAATTTTTGGACGAAGGAATTATACGCTGTTTTCTCTCGTTCAATTCTGTATCTAGCATTTTTCATGCCTGGACCGCAACACCTACCGCAGGTGAGCCACAAATAACGAACTTCGATTATCATTTCAGAAAAAAAATCATAGACTAAATAAAATTCTCAAAATGGCATGCACTAGCTAACAGGAGTGCAGGACTAGCAATTAAGCGAAACTACCAGATTAGTAGCTACCTGTACTGTTTGCATCAGACTGATACACTACTTGAAAAAGCCATTTTCGCACGCAACCCTTATTTAATTTTACAGGTGGTATAACGGGAAAATTGATTTTCTTAACCGGACGCTTTAAGCCACATGCGGCGACTTAAGCGTGCGCTAATAAAATCGATTTTTATGTATAGACGGGTTAAGCCATTCGCCTGAGAAAATGAGGTCATTTTCATAAGGGGTGAATTTAAAGTTGTCCGTAGAAAACACATATCTACAGCTAGCTTTTTTTATACAAGATAAATACAAACTTTATATGAGATCTACAGCTTCGTAGTTGGTAATATTTTCATTTGAGAATGTTTAGATAGTAAAATATTTGTTACAAGTTTTCATCTCTATTTTTACAACTTTATATAGATAATTAATATTTTTATTTAAGATTATTTAGAGTATCAAATATTGTGCAAAAAATCGTGTGGCTTGTGGCTTGGGTGCAAGAATGTGCATAGAGGTGACTACTAAATTCAAAATAATTTTTTTGTTTTGGTGTCTAGAAAAATCAAAATGTGAAAATTTTACAGGTAGACAGATTAAGATGCCCGCTTTTCATAGGCATGTGCCTTGAGCTTTTGGTAGATTTTCTCATATAGCCCGGCCAACCCTATGTGAAAATTAGGATTTTCACATATACTTGCTCACGTGGTTGCAATGTTTGTGTAAAACCCATTACGTGGCTCAAGCCAAAATTAACCTCCAAATTATATTTATTGGCTCTATAAGGTGTGCAAAAGTCAAAAAATATAGTCAATTATGAAGTGCACGTAGGGCTGGGTTAGATTGGTGACAATATTTAACATACCAGTATTTTGGCAACTTTAACGGTATAATATTGCTATTTGGACTGAACCATTTTTTAAACAATACAAACACATACATTCATGTATAATATGTGCACTTACACTCCTATGAGCATCTCTGAGAGGCTGGAATAGCATATCTTAAAATTAACAAAATCGTTAAGGTGCCTTATTATCGATGCCACTTATCACTAAAACAATACTTAGCTTAAAATGTAAACACCCATGTTAAATTTAAAACTTTAACCTGGATGAACAGGCTTCTCCATAAGAAACTGCTCGCCGCCAAAAAATCCCGCGACCGGAGAGGGCTGGCGGCTCGGTCACACAAAGGCCTGGGAGGTCTGTTTGTCTCCAGTGCAGGTCCTTAGGTCTCGAGGTTCGCAGGCGTACCAGTCAATTTGACCCTGCAATTGACAAGGAGGTGAGACGATCGGGTCAGATACAGATGCTCGCTATCGGCTGGCTGCCGATAGGTTCGGGATGCTGTTTGATCGGCTGAGGAGCCGATGTGGACAGGTGTCGACGAGAGGTCGACCGTAGAGCCGATGGAGGAACCAGGGTGTTCTCAGAGGATATCGCGGCGCACAGGATCCCTTCAGACAGCCGAACAGTGATTCATCGGCTGGAGAAACCGATGAAAGTGGATGCGGCTTAGGCGATGATTAGCGCAAGAAGACACGGGCTACAAAGCCGATGCCACTCCGGATATGACAGTAAGAGACCCGTCGCCCGCCGTGGCAGTTTCATCAACACCGAACCTTAAAGATCGGACCTAACCGAGACAGTACAAGGCCAGAGCCAGCGGCGATGATATGGAGGACGCCGGATCGGCTATGTCGTGGCAAGGATAGGAACAAACCCATCGGCTAGCTGAGCCGATGAGGGGACGCCTCTCTGAAGGCGGGTGCGTATCGGCTGGAGGTCCGATACGTTTGGTGTTACGCGTCGTGGGACGCCTCTAAAGGCTGATGCGTATCGGCCGAGGGGCCGATGCGTTGGGCGTGAAGCACAGAGCATGGATAACTCATCAGCTAGCACTCCAATGATACGCCGTGCAGGAGCCTATAGGCCTGAAGCTCGATCTACCATCGGTAGCCCCGTAGGTCGGATCTAACCGATGCAGCACGAGACTGACGACAGCAGAGGGAGCTTAACGGGCCGATAAGTCTAGCACGGACGTGATGCGATATATCCGATCGGCCTAAGAGGTCGGACCTAACCGATGCAGCCTCAGACAGAGCAGGACATAACGGGATTGTGGCGGGACTTACCCTTTCGCCGGAGATCGGACTTAACCGATGCAGCCCCGCGTCGAGAGCCAGAACCCGCCGGTAGAACCTAGATGAACTAGGGTGGCGATGCGCCGAATTTGAATATGATCGAGAGATATGTTACATGTTTCCAGGAGGTCTATATTTATACCCTGGATTTACAGACAGAGTCCGACGCGTCTAGAACCATCGGATATTATTTCCTAGTAAGAACAAAGGAAAAATATCCTAAAGCAGTTAACTAACCAGCTAAACCTCCCTAATTAAGTAAGATTACAATTTACAAAAATAAACACCCTGCCATGGAGTCCACGGCTCTTCCGCAAACCTGGTTTCATCTGAATAATCTTCCAATTTGTAACCGAGCCTTTCTTTACTGCAACCTGATCGGCTTCTCCACTGTAGCTATCGGACCTTCTTTAAGTCAAGCTGATCCTTCTCCTTCATTCCTTCGGGCTTCTCGAACCTGATCTCGATTGGACAATCCCCTGTTTTCAAGCCAATCCAATCTTCTACTAATCTAATCGGCTTTTCTACAGTTCTCCATCGGCCTTGTCTCAGTATCTCCATCGGTCGATGACTGCATTAAACCCTCCATCGGACCTCTCAGCCGATCGGCTTTAGCCCCATCGGATCTCCTAGCCGATCGGCTTTAGCGCCATCGGATCGTCCAGATTTTAGCGTTAACAGAAACCTAATCAGCAAGCCTATGCTCAGTTAACTGATTGAGGATAGTTTTGCCTACACTATAAAGATTTTGCTCTATCTAATAGCAAATGAACCCAGTACCCTATTAAATTTTATAGTGCTAAAACTTGATCAATCTTTGACATTACCAAAATTTTAGTAAGGCACCAATCCAAAAAATCATCTAGTTCCAAAGATTGATGTCATGTCTTGATCCCTGTATAGACTCAATATTTTCTGAAATAATTTGTACATTTAATTCTCATCGAGGAATTAGCCAAAATATACAAATTGACAATTTCCAACATAAACATAAATGTTAAGTAATTATAAAAAAGATACTTAATCCACACAGGGAAGAAAGCAGCGGCAGAAAGACAAATTAGTGTGGTTTCAACTTCACTTCCACACGCAGGTATAAGCTAGGTCTTATAACTTAATCTTCTCTATTGAAAAACTTTTTTTCATTGATGATGTTTTGTTGATAGCAAGGTGGGTATAGGAAATATTTAGCAAATAACATAGGAAATATGCAGATGTATGGAATAACAAAGCAAGGCATAATAGAGCTCATTTGCGAAAACATCATTTAGCAGATATTTAATAATAGTAAAATAATAGAGTAATTAAATATCAATATAATAAACTCTAAACAACATACCAATGGTGTATAGGCCCAAGCATAACTCTGAACAACCAATCCCGGTTACATGTGGCGAAGCATGCAAAAAAGGTGGTGGCCCTGTCAGCGGGCCTCTCTATTAGCAAAAAGGAGTTCAAGCTTTCATCTCAAGCTTGTTGACATGACATTGTCCTAAGTTGGTCCAAGGGGTTCCCAATAGGGCCTGATGACAAAGCCCATATAATAGGAAGCAATAAGACTCCCCGTATGTAATCCCTATAAACTTGTGTCCATTTTTCAGTGATAGGCCACTGTGGTGTTCTCTCATTGGCTATAAGAGAAAAGCCAAGGCCTCTTAGAAAGAGGCTCCAAACCTAAAAATCTAGCAAGCATATAAATCTTGTAACTAAGTTGTCTCACTTAAAGAAAAAATAAGAACACAACAGGAATAGGGTATTATACATCCATGTGGTTCGAACCTGTATAATCCCTTTCATCATATTTACAACCGCAACCATTGCTTCATCTTACATCCATGCTACCTAGTCCGAACTCACAAAGGTGTCTGTCGATCCTCCGCTAGAGGAGGCTGATCTCCGACACCCACTAAACAAATCCTCTTCGATAGGGGTGGCCAGTTAACTAGACATGGAGATTGCATAGCATCCAAAACAATGTGGACTTATAGTCTGCCATGATGGACTTATAATCTGCCATACTAAAATAGCACACCATGATGCTTCCCATTGGAACATGTCACTACTACAGATCTAGCCATTGCCCACTCTGGCTTATTGTTAGTATCATAAATGTTTTACAATAATAGCTTACAAACTGATCCTTAATTGTTATGAGCACGACCATCAACACCATATACTTATAACTAGCTATTAGTTAAGTTTTAATTGAAATATTAATTAGCCAAACACGATCAACCATTGTGAGCTACTATGAATTATCCAACATTAATCATGAGTGGAACATTAATTATCTCATATAAAATGATACTGTGTTTATAAGTAGGTCTAAGCAAAACTAATTATTTTAGCAAGATCATCATATAAGACCTAGTCTAGTCAAATTACCTAAAGTTATCAAAAAAATAAGGGGTCATGATCAAATAGGCCATACAAAGGACATATGTATAATCATCTCAATATAATTCAAAAATAAATACATATTTTAAGTAAAATGAGAATTTAAAATTAGGACCAAAATGCTCAAAAGGATTTATGGATCTGCATGATCTACCATGCTAGCAACGATCTTCAATTAATCTTCTAGAACTTTGCTATTGAATTCGTGATCCTTACATAAAAATAAATAGACATGTAGATCTTGATTTTAGATTAATTCTGGGACTTGAACAACCTCATTCTAGGTTCATATGAATATGAATTTTACAATATTTAATCTAATTAAAGCCTATTTAAAATGATTAATTAGATTTATGATGCAATTTATATTTATTTTTACACTCAAAAAAGGGAATTATGATGTTAGCCTAGATAGCGGAAGCTAAGGTCACTAATAGGTGGGGCGCACCTATCATAGATAGAGGTGGCTCAGTCCACCGTAGACCTAGTCCACTAAGGAGGTCCACGGCAGTCCATGTGATTCAACGGTCTAGATTGATCGATCTGAATCATACGGTCAATATTGGTCCTAATCAAAAGCAAAGAGGTAAGCCATGTGGCGTGGTTGACATGAAAATTGTCCAATATCCATACCGATGTGTCACACGTATGAAAGCCTAAAAGGTTTACTTAGCTCCAGTATAAGTCCTTAAATTTTTAAGATTCAGAGCGTGCCAGTCAATTTCACCTGTAATTGACAAATAAGAAAGGAAAAATTAGACTAACGAGCTAATTGACCACTCGAGCTATCGGCTATCTAGCCAATAAAGATTTACAAGAGCGTGTAGCCGATAGAGATTAATATTAGTCGATACGGACTCGAGCTATCAGATGTCTAGCTAACTTTATTAAAGATAATCTTGATAGATCGAACTAAACTAAGATAATATAAGATTGTAGCTAATAATGTTGGGCATGATTGATAGTGGATAAATGTGATATATAAAAAGTATATCAGATAATGATTCGATATGGATGAAAGTAAAAGCCCAGTATAAAAATAATCTATCAGCTAAAATCCTCATGGAACGTTGAATAAAATATATTAACTTGTCAAGATTTATCTTACTTAAAGCAATCTAATAGATCAAAGCTAACTGTGATAGTATAAGATTGATAATAACACGATAAACATAATAAGCTAATAAACTTAATACCAGCTTTAGATGTATCTAATCAGACTAAAAGATTGAATTAATATAGTATTAGACATAACTGAGTGTATTAAAATAACTATCAAACGTATACACTTAGCTAAGATATTGGACCAAACTGATAAAGTATTAACTGAGCCGATACTTTTACTATATAACGAGATTAACATCTTATTGGAGATCAAACTTCATCAATACAGCCCAACCCAAAGTAAGATCTCGTCGGAAACTATGTTACTTCTACTTCTAGAGATAGCAAAGCACTGAAGTTATTGTATTGATTTTATTGATTCCTTTTACATGGCCTCTGGGTGTACATATTTATACCCTAGGTTATGAAGAGTTCAATATAGTTACAAACAACCGTATTGGATAAAAATTCCTAAAAAGAAAAAGAAAGTGACTACTCTTACCTATTTACAAGAGATATTTACAAAAAAGATTGCCTCGTCTACAAACACGTATCGGCATCAAGACTTATATCCTTATCGGACATGGCATGTGTTTAAACCAGACATAGAGTCATGTCTTTATTGGACTCGGCTTGCGTTCAAATTAGACACTCACTATTATTGGCTGAATCCAATTAACGGTGGTGATTTTCTGGTGTCAATAGGCGCCTAAGTGGTAGCCATGGTGGACAAAGGCGCTGATGTGGACACCATGTCGGATCAATGGCCGGCTAGCTTCTCCTTGCTACTGTAGTCCTTGTGGTGGTGACAAAGGGCTCTGGTGAGCTTCCAAGCAGTGACAAGGCTCGATTAGAGACCAGTGGCAATAGCAGAGAGAGAAAGCCGAGCAAGAAGGTGGCTATGGAACGGGATAGCTTCGGGAAACAATGGAACAAGGACAAGGAGGCTAAGGGGTTCTTTATATAAGCTAAGGAGAAGGAGATTGAGTAGATTAGGTGGCACAAAAGTAGGGTTCACCGGTAAGGAAGGAGCTTGCATACACATCAATCTCCTTCAGGATATGTTGTGATTCTATGGGAAAAAGGTAGAGGGGATTGAGAGGATCAAAATTCCTTAACTAATTTGGAAGGAGGCGGATTGAGGCAACCAAATTTGGTGTGGGATGTGGCACTCTCTAGCCCAAGCTAGGAGACATATCTGATATGTGGGGTCTAGTCCCATATGTCAGCGGGAGGGAGAGAAGAGGCATGAGAGCTAGGTTGCGCACTAGGCCAAATGATGAGCCACACGAGTGCGCAAGCACAGAGAAGCCACACCTGCCAATGTGCGAGTTGGGCAAGAGGGAGTCAAGTGACCGCACTGGATGAAGTAGAGGATGATTGGCCCAAAGCTTTGAAAGGAATTTTAATTAGTTAATTCCATAGTGTATAATTAATTATGGAGATTTTAAAAAATACTCCACAACACAATTTATTAAGGAAATTTTGTTTCACATATATAATTCACTTGTTTAATTATTTGCATTTTAATATAAATTATAGAAATAATTTATTAATCTCTGAAATAAAAAATAGATTAGGATGTGACTACCTATCTGTGGGAGTATCTTTGGAATGCTAAAATCAAGATTGTATTAGCGTAACTATGGATTTCCCTATATAATTTGGTGTGAGCTAATTAAATTTGATTTGTTATATAACTTTTAGCGTATATTTTTATATATGTAATTATATTTATATACATACAGTAGGATTTGATTTAATATAGAATTCTTTGTTTTTCTGTACATATAACTATTATTATCAATCTACCTCATTATAATTTGGTCGTATCACAATTTAACGGCTTGGATTTTTTTCTCTAACTAATATAGTAATTTTTAGGTCTTTAGATCGAACTTTGTATTTTATTTTCTCAAGCTATATATATATATACACACCATTTAACCTTACACTAATCTTCACTACATGAGAAATTTTTTAAAAAAGGTAATGTGCCATGTGGAACTGCCGTCACTCAATGGATAAAAATCATCATTGTATAATAAACTAATCTTTCCTTCAGTCTGTAAATACATATTTTTAAAAACCATGCATTCTGGCCAACTCGATCCCATTGTTCATCATAAAAAAATTGCACTTTCTAGAACCATGTTTTTTTCCTAGCTACCTTAGCTTATGTTAGGCTCCAGGGGTGAAATCGGGTTGGGTTTAGTTAGATTTCACTCTTCTCATGTCTTAACCCATATTTTATAATTAGAATCGGGTCGGGCATAGATATTATCAAATGTGGATTCAAACATGGATGATCTTATCATAAATACTGAACAATTACGTACTAAGCAAGGTATGTATTATATTGGTAATGAGTACCTAGTACCGAGTCAAAGCAACGACCATATATGGCAGATATGCAATCACCATTCAACCATGCAATATATCCATAATGCAAGTGGATTAAGACATAGCAACCATTACTAGTTTGAGAAGTAGCAGTAAGCATGCACTGGCACTAGCACTCGGTTTTGGGCCTGATCTGTGGTGGTTATGTGATTATGTAAGCCATGTGAGCTGTGGCTTTTATAGCGCTAAACCAGATCTTGCTAACATGTTATTATTTAGATAGTTTACTGGATACATGTTATTATTTAGATAGTTTACTGGATAATATCTTTTTTACCAGGATAATCTGTATTCGCTAGATACCATCTTCCCAAACTCTAATCATAAACCCTTAAAAGAAGTACCGGATTTGGCTTCGATATCTGTATAAACATCGGTACCCAAATTTATGACCCGTCTTGAAATAATACGATCAGGCGGGAGCAATATACCCCACCTGTTTTCATCCCTACTTGTTTGGTTAGGACATGCACAGAGGTATCAGCCCTTGACATTGACACATAAACTAGATGCTAACATGGATGAGAGAGAACACATAAAAAGGGGGAAGAGCCAAGGAAGACGGAGGAGCATCACCACCATCAAGCCAAGGGAGAAAGAGGAAGCACCACCGCCATCGTGATGAGGGGGCTTGGAAGAGCTCTGTTACCATCGTTTCAGTAAGGTTTGAGGAGCGCTGCCATCGTCGTTGCTAGTTTGAGTAGAGAGACTAGGGGATGACTGATTTCATCAATGTTGAGATGATAAGGGATTTATCATTTTTTATTTTGCCCTATGACTCCATAAATATTGAGAAAGGTCTTTCATTTAATTTATTTCTTTCATATTACCCTTAAAATTTACATTTATTTTTTATTGAAATATATTCTTTGAATGGCAATGGATGTTTATTTCTATCATTGTTTTAGATTATCATTCCAAATATCCATAGAGTGTATTTCACCTCTCAAACCAAACGATGTTAAAAGGTATACTCCCTTTGTACCAAGTTTTTGACATTAGTGTTTTATATCATGTGTTTCCGTTCCGGGAACTTTGGTGACTTAATTCTAATTAGTGCAAGATCTTCTGATTTCATCCATGAGTATACTGTATACTTGATGGACGTTATCTGATTTGTGCACTTTTGCTTGTGTCGAGATGATTTTTGTTAGGCCATGTTGAGACTTGGGAGGATTCAGTTTGGTCAAGAAGACGAACATTAAGTTCAGTGCGAAGAGATCAAGAGAGACACATGGCAAATTGGCAATGCAGCACACGCTGACACGCATGTCTGAGTCTCATGTACGGACAAAAAGAGACCCATTTATGTACGGTCACCGAGTGCACGAGTGGTACCAAGCTGTTGTACTACAAGCTATCCATCTACCTGACGAGAGCCTTTCGCTTCCACATGCTCACGCCCTCTGGTGCTCGATCGATGGGCTCGCCGGCGCCGTAGCTGCACACCACGGCGCGCCATGTCAAGCGAGCTCTGTACGCGCCCGTCGACCTCCTCGTCCCTCAGCTCCCCTTCCGGCGACGCGTGGATGCCGGAGCATGGAGAGACGCCGCCGCGTGGCGAGGTGTCCGCCGCGGCGACCTCCAAGCGCCGTCTGCTGCGGCGGCGGCGACGTCTCGGGAAGGCGTGGCGGCTCGGCGGCGCCGCGTCGTGGGCGACGGACCCGCGCGCGAGGTGGGTCAGGGAGTGGAACCGCGCCTACCTGCTGGCCTGCGCCGCGGGCCTCATGGTGGACCCGCTGTTCCTGTACTCCGTGTCTCTGAGCGGGCCGCTCATGTGCGTCTTCCTCGATGGCTGGCTCGCCGCCTCGGTCACCGCGCTCCGGTGCATGGTGGACGCCATGCACGCCTGGAACATCGTGGCGCAGCTCCGTGTCGCGCGCGTCGGGTGGAAGCCGGCGGCCGCCGGCGCGGACGAGGAGCAACCTGAGGCTGAGTCTGCGCCGGCGCCGGCGGCGGACGCGGACGCTGCCACGAGCAAGCTCCGGGAGCACGGGAGGTCCAGGAAAGGGCTGGTGCTGGATTTCTTCGTCATCCTCCCCGTGATGCAGGTATGCAAATCGATACATTTGCAGGGCGCTCTTGCAATATGTTCTCGTAGTTTTTGTGGTATTGATCATGCCTAGTATCCCAGTATCATGTGTTCTGCAAATTGCCTCATGTTTTCTTGCAAACAAAGGAGAGCTGATTTTTTTCAGAAAATTAAGCTTGTATTATTTGGCGAGAAATATTAATTTGAGAAGAAAATCTATGTCGAGAAAATAGATGGTTATCATGCACGAATCATTGTGCTGCTCACTAACTAAATCGTGGGTATATGCTACTTTCAATTTTGTCGTTGTAATCCTGTTTTCTAGTATGCGATTGCAGCAGAGGTGTACAACTATAACTACTGTAGTGTTTAATTTTGTTGTAGTTTGTAGGGATTCACCTAAATGTAATTTATATTTGAACTAGCAGTTAAAAAAATGTAGCTCAACAGGGGTAACAAATGGCTCACTCACTGTACGTGTCTATACGTGACAATTCGTCCTGTCCAAAACACAAACTGTTTTAATTCCTCTAGGATATCTTCTCGTTTATCTCAAAACTATTTAAATAGTTATAAAAAAATTTAAAAAATATAATAGCATTCATACAATATGTATACCATTTCATAAAAAACTTAGCACAAACTCAACTCACACATTGAGATATAAAAAAACAAATTCAACATATGAATAATAGTGATACTATTTATATTTAAATTTCTTTTTTTGTCAGTGTGTAGGTTGAATTTAAACTTAATTTTTGGTAAATTGCTAGATGTCACTATAATTATAATTATTTATATTGAATTTGAACAAAAATACATGATGATACATCTCCTCAAGATTAGAATTCATTCCCAATACAGTACGCAGTTTGTAGCTAGCTAGCTTTGCAAATTATTGCAGCCATTTCACTAGACGGCTCTACTAATTAAGCTCAACGATCGCATGAGCGCTGTTCACAGCAACGTGCTCGATCCATCAATCGATCGATCTGTCGATCAGCCGGTTGCGATGCGTGCATGAACAGACGAACGAGCAAGCAGAGCAGGTAGGGCATTCATGCGTTCTGTTTCTGCTGGCTATAGCTAACTAGTAGCTTTGTCCCAACGCACATTATTCGTCTATCTGCTACAGCATGTGCTCTGCATGGTCAGCTAGTTTATGCATTTGCACTGTAACTGCTGCTAGCTGCTTGTATTCGTATGTATAATTGGGGATCGATGGGGCCAATTGCCACTGATCTACAGCTCATACGTCTAATTTGTAGTATCTGAATTCAATTTGTTTTGTGTTCGTTATGTTCTTCGTGTGACTCGTGTCAATGTTCTATGGGCTCTTGTCATGCAGTGATATGAGCATTGATGTGTGTGTGTCATGGATGCAGCTGGTGGTTTGGGTGGCTGCGCCGGCGATGATACGGGCGGGGTCGACGACGGCGGTGATGACAGTGCTGCTGGTGTCGTTCCTGTTCGAGTACCTGCCCAAGATCTACCACTCCGTCGTCTTCCTCCGCCGGATGCAGAACAAGTCCGGCCACGTCTTCGGCACCATCTGGTGGGGCATCGCCCTCAACCTCATGGCCTACTTCGTCGCCGCTCATGTCAGTAACTAACTCCCTCTCCATCATTCTGACCTAGCTAGCTAGCCAGGATTGGATGCCATCGTGAGCTACCAGCAGTAGAGTGGTAGCTGAGCTGATGTGTCAATGGCATTTGTGTTTGTTTGCAGGCGGTGGGGGCTTGCTGGTACTTGCTGGGGGTCCAGAGGGCCACCAAGTGCCTGAAAGAGAAGTGCTTGCAGGCTGGGCCGCCGGCGTGCGCGTCGTCCACGGCGGCGGTGGCCTGCGTCGACCCGCTGTACTACGGCGGCGCCGTGGCGTCCGTCGGCGGCGACAGGCTCGCCTGGGGCAGGAACGCGCAGGCCAGGAGCATGTGCCTCAGCAGCGGCGACAACTACCAGTATGGCGCGTACAAGTGGACCGTCATGCTTGTCGCCAACCCCAGCCGCCTCGAGAAGATGCTCCTCCCCATCTTCTGGGGCCTCATGACCCTCAGGTAATCAAAGATCTAATATGAATGCGTTCTTAGTTCTTAATTACTCCAGTGTCATAATGTCATTAATCGTTTTTGTGTTTATTGCAGCACATTTGGGAATTTGGAGAGCACGACGGAGTGGCTGGAGATCGTGTTCAACATCATGACGATCACGGGGGGTTTGATCCTGGTGACCATGCTGATCGGGAACATCAAGGTGTTCCTGAACGCGACGACGTCGAAGAAGCAGGCGATGAAGACGCGGCTGCGGAGCCTGGAGTGGTGGATGAATCGGAAGGAAGTGCCGCACGGGTTCCGGCAGCGGGTGCGGCAGTTCGAGCGGCAGCGGTGGGCGGCGACGCGCGGCGTCGACGAGTGCCAGATCGTCCGCGACCTCCCCGAGGGGCTCCGCCGCGACATCAAGTACCACCTCTGCCTTGACCTCGTCCGCCAGGTCCCGCTCTTCCAGCACATGGACGACCTCGTCCTCGAGAACATCTGCGACCGCGTCAAGTCGCTCATCTTCCCCAAGGGCGAGATCGTAAGTGCTCGATCGATGCTTCCGCCATTGGTAGTCATTGCTGGAAGCTGACCATTCTTTCTTGCTTGGTTTGTTCAGATCGTGAGAGAAGGGGACCCGGTGGAGAGGATGCTGTTCATAGTGAGAGGGCACCTGCAGTGCAGCCAGGTGATGAGGAACGGGGCGACGAGCTGGTGCACGCTGGGCCCGGGGAACTTCAGCGGTGACGAGCTGCTGTCGTGGTGCATGAGGCGGCCGTTCATGGAGCGGCTGCCGGCGTCGTCGTCGACGCTGGCGACGGCGGAGAGCACGGAGGCGTTCGGGCTGGAGGCCACCGACGTCAAGTACGTGACGCAGCACTTCCGGTACACGTTCACCAGCGACAAGGTGCGGCGCAGCGCGCGGTACTACTCCCACGGGTGGCGCACGTGGGCGGCCGTCGCCGTGCAGCTCGCGTGGCGCCGGTACAAGCACCGCAAGACGCTCGCGTCGCTCTCCTTCATCCGCCCGCGCCGCCCGCTGTCGCGGTGCTCGTCGCTCGGCGAGGAGAAGCTCAGGCTCTACACCGCCATCCTTTCGTCGCCCAAGCCCAACCAGGACGACGACTTCTAGACTCTTGTTGCATCGGCTGCTTGTACACATTGGGGATTGGGAAGCTCTCGATCCATGGACGCGGTGCTCCTGCGTGAGGAAAGCTTCACATTTGCACGAATCATCGCGCTGTCTGCACATAGCGAAACGAGTCGGATTCAGTAATGGGGAAGCGTTGGATCTTGTATTCTCGTGTCTAGTCTTGTTAATGTTGGATAATTTGTGACAGAAACTTGGAAAGCATCGGGTCGTGGTAGTACAGTGGTGAGTATTCCCGCCAATCCAACCAAGCCATGTACGGGCACGCGCGCGTGGAGCCATGGGTGCGGTGACGAGTGGCATTTCTCCATCAGATGAGTAAGGCATTTCTGCTAGATCGTTGACGTGTTCGTGTGTGCCTGGGAGTGGTCGAATCGGAGGCTCTGGGATGGCGGCCCAGTCTTAATTGGTGAGCTTTGCGTGCAGATGCAGCTTGCTTTAGCTTTTCTTTTGCCACTACTGGCATATGACCGCACTGTCCGAGCTGCACTTCTGGATTTGTCACTGACATTCCTTGGTTTGTCTGTGCCAAGAATGCAACGGGGGAACTCAAGCCCTTTACGGTAATTGGAAAATGATAGCTCGAAAAACAGTTTGTGGACGCTCTGCTATCACAGAATGGCTTGACGAAACTCAACCCGTCAGTTAATAGCCTTTCCGGATTTGCTACTGCCATAATTGAAGGCCATTCATCCTTTTTCCATCATAGTATCATTGCACAATGATAGGCCAGCTTATGTTCCAGAATTCTTGCATGAGCCATGTGTCAGTCTTTTAGTATACCTGTTTTTTCGTTAGCTTTTGCTTATCTCTTGTTAGTTGTTACAGATTTTTTTGAAACAAAATCTCTTGTTAATGGTTTGCATGAAGCAGTAAAAGATGTGTACTTTCGAGCTGATTGTTCAATGCTTACATTGATCTGTATCAGCTATGTGATACTCTAATTTCTCCCATAGCAGGTGGAGTTTGCATGGTCTTATTGGTGCTGGGGATGTGAATTTTAGGAAGGGACAAGAGTTCACATTTAATTCATACATGATGAATGGTTCCCAAGGGCATCATGTGAATGGAAAGCAAGTGCAAAGCGTTGTTCCTTCCATTCAGAACAATGGACCAAGACACCAGCCATTGACTCTAATGAGACGATGCCGTGGTGTGTTATGTTTGATGATTATGCCATTGACA
Organism: Oryza coarctata; assembly: GCA_030770085.1. Classification (NCBI taxonomy): domain Eukaryota; kingdom Viridiplantae; phylum Streptophyta; class Magnoliopsida; order Poales; family Poaceae; genus Oryza; species Oryza coarctata. Next base: position 18,932,313 of record CM061471.1, read on the forward strand.
GCGTTGATGATGATGGTTTACCTATCCCCTGTAACTACTTTTCCTCATAAGGTTGTTCAGTGTGCATTACAGCAGAAAGTCGACATACTTTCTGTTTGGGATGTGGTTAGCAATGTGGCCATTTTTGTTTGAGAAGATTAACAAGACAAAGTTCGTTTTCTCTGGCGAAACTTTGCCCCCAAAAGAGCGTGTCTTGTTATTTGCTACTCATAGAACTGAGGTCGACTGGATGTACTTGTGGGATCTTGCATTGAGGAAAGGCCGTTTGCAGTGCATCAAGTATATCCTTAAGAAAAGCTTGATGAAGTTACCTATTTTTAACTGGGCATTTCACATTATTGAATTTATTCCAGTAGAGCGGAAGTGGGAGCTTGATGAACCATTAATCCGAAGTAGACTTTCAGAATTAAAGAACCCTAAGGATCACCTTTGGTTTGGCATTTTTTCCTGAAGGCACTGATTATACGTAAGATATCCTCCCATTCAGTATATTACTACATGTTTGTATAACCCACCTAGTGATTTGGGCACCCATTCCAGACTTCTCCAATCTCTTGTTGAACATAAATTAGAAATTTTGGGTAACACAAATAGTCCAGACTTCTTTGTACTTTTCGAAAAACAACTTTTGACTTTTCGACTAATATCTCAGTGAGATGCATACTTGCTGATTGTTCAAATTGAATAATAGGATTCTGCATCCCTAATGCTTTAGTTACTCTCCTTTTTCCCCTTCTTTATTTGGATGCTAATATCTCAGTGAGAAGAAGTGTATAAAAAGTCAAGAGTATGCAAAAGAGCACGGCTTGCCTATTCTGAATAATGTCCTCCTTCCCAAGACAGAAGGGTTTTCATTGCTGTCTGCAAGAGTCGAGAAGTTCCATAGATGCTGGTAAGTGGTAACCCCATTCCTCCCCTCTTCACCTGTTTGATTAGATCTTCTTAAACACCTCCACTCAAATATTACAACTTTTGCTGTTGGGATTTCACTTTTTATTGCGTGACTTATGGTCTTAGCTTGTTAATTGATGCAGTTTATGACGTCACAATCGCATATAAGCGTCGGCTACCGACTTTTATGGACAATGTTTATGATATTGATCCTGCTGAAGTGCACATCCATGTTAAAATCATTGAAGTCTCCGACATACCCACCTCAGAAGATGAAGTCGCTGATTGGCTGAACGAGAGATTTAAACTGAAGGACAAGCTTCTATCTGATTTTTCAGCACTTGGCCACTTCCCCAACGAAGGAACCGAAGATGATCTGTCCACACCCAAGTGCCTCGCTAATTTTGTAGCGGTAATCAGCACAACGAGCATCCTCCCGTACCTGACCCTGTTTTCGTCTTTATGGTTCAAGATTTTCGTAGCATTTAGCTCAGCTTCCCTTACGTTTGTAACCTTATACGCCATACATCTACCCCAGCTGATATGCTCCCCGGAAGCTGGTACCCATGCCAAGAAATCCTGAACGTATTTGTGCAAGTGTAACTCTCACCTGTGTATTAGCAGAAAGATGTTACTACTCGAACCCAACTTGTGGGTTGTGGCATCACTGACATGTATATCTGTATATCCAATGGGATTTGTCATTGGAAATGTCTATATTTCTATAGTTCAAACACGATTCTTTTACCAGTCCTGTCGTGGCGGCCTGGTCATCGCTGTCTCAGCGCGCAGTAACCTAAGCTGAGGTACATATCAACAGGTGCAATTTGTGGGCGTACTCAGCATCGAGGTCGTTGTAGTATAGTGGTGAGTATTCCCGCCTGTCACGCGGGTGACCCGGGTTCGATCCCCGGCAACGGCGAGCTTTTATTATTCTTTTTTCTTTGCTCTTGCAGACGTTGTGTGTTCTGCGCACGTATCAACCAGGCTATGCTCAGATTTTTTCGTTAGTAAACGATATATTTCGTAAAAAATTTTTCTATATATAAGTTATTTTAAAATATCAAATAAATCTATATTTAAACTTCTAATAATTAAAACTCAATTAATCATATCATAATAACTTTATCATCTTACATATGTAAACTTTATCTTTATCTTAATCAATCTTAAATGCCTCTTACTTACAGCCTCGAGTCGTTGTAGTATAGTGGTGAGTATTCCCGCCTGTCACGCGGGTGACCCGGGTTCGATCCCCGGCAACGGCGATGAGGAAATGTTTTGCCCTCCTGGGAGTGGGGTTTGCAAAACTTACGAGGCCAACCAGCTTTGGGGCCGAATGTGCTTATATCGCACGTCAGCTTTGGGGCACTGGAGCAATTTTCTGTCTGCAGGACTCTGCTAAAAGGGAAAAGGAAGGGAAGAAGTGCGCCAGAAAGCCGATGAACCGAAACCACCAACGGAGAATTGACGGTCCCGAACCAAGTGAAAGGACGCTTTAGCCCTGTAGTTCCCCTTTTGTCAACATGGGTAGGCGTTTACCATCCTCTACATTCTCCTCGACCATCGAGATCTGGAGCGAAGAAAAAACTAATTTGTTCTCTTTGTAATCCCTTTGTACTATCTAGTTAGTAGTTAGGCTTGCAAATACTGGACCGAAATCTATCAGAAATTTTTGCAACGAACCGGGCGGTCGGTATGTGGTGTATACGGGGAACATGTGTGCATGCGGCCGTCAACCGCTAGCTCTGTGCACTTGCATGCATCGCGATTCACGTGTGGATGCTTGCCATATTGAATATTGTAGGAGTACGATATTTGGCGAAGTCTTGTCCGAGTGATCGACCTGCAGATGGAGGTCCGGCTCGCGTGGCGATGAGATGTGGGAATCTTTGTCATCTTGCACGCAGCACAAAAGCAGAGAGAGAAGCAGGGACTCCCGTCCATGTCCACGCGACTCCTGTGCGCTGCGCATCGTGTGGATCGACGACGACAAATGGACAGACGAGGAGGAAGAAGATAACAAATGGCGATGCACCATCAGATGAGCCCTGGCGCTAGCTAGCTGCACGCGCAACGAGGCGGCGAGAAAAAAAAAGCCAGAGAAACGGCTCGTTGCAAACGTCAAGAGCTCTCACCTCTCACAGAGAGAGAGGAGAGAAGAGCTCATCCCTGCGCGCATCAGCTTCGTCTCCTTCCCCCTTCCATTGCGGCGTCATCACCTTGGTCTCACTTTCGTCTCCTCCAGATAGTATCCATCCAACCGTCGATTTTTGAAAGTTTCTTGGGTGGTTTCGAGGGAGCTCATCTGATCCGTTTCTCGCGGAACGGAGCCGGCTTTTCGCCGCTCGCGTCGCGCCTGCCTCCGCGTCGTTTCCTGTAGAGAGAGACGCCTCCTCGTGTTCGCCGCGATCTCTTCCTGCTCCTGGCCCCCTCGGAGACCGCTCCTGCTACGACTCCTCCGCGAGAGGCGCCGTCTTTTCTCATCTCTCTTCTCCATCTCATCTACCATTACGGTTTCTTGCTTGCTTGTGCCCTTGTGTTGTTCTCAGATCGTTCAATCTGTAACCTTCTCTCTCTGTGCCATCGCACTCGCAAGTCAGGTTATTGTTCTTGGTTGGTTAGATTGACAGATTGGGGAGAGATCGATCGAGATGGCCGGGGAGAACGGGGCGGCGGCGACCGTCACGGCGCTGTTCGGCGAGGAGGAGCTGCGGGACGTGAGCGGGGTGCCGGTGGGCGACAGCTTTCGTGGAGGTGACGTGCGGCTGCACCAGCGCGCGCTACGGCAGCGCCGTCGGCCGCCTCCGCATCTTCGCGTCCGGCGAGCTCGAGTCTGCTGCGACTGCACGCCCGGATGCGACGAAGGTACAACTTGACTCATCTCTCGTTGATTTCATGTCGCGTTGTCCGCCTGCGCAGCTGAGCTCAGTTACCACTTAATTACCAGTACATGCACCTGAGAATCCTGATGCTGCAAGAGTTCTTGCATGCAATGCCCTACTGCTAGTAGCTAAGCTAGGGCTCGCTTTTGCAGTTCATGTTTGTTCCATGCCGTGTACTTTCCAGTCTCTTTGCAGAGATCTTGTTCTGTTCATGTCTGTACTTTCGGTTCCGCTCCATGTTTGCTCAGCTCATGGCGTTCCAAATGTGCACCAGCAAACTACACATCGCCGTGCTTGTATTGACCTTTTCTCTGTAACAGTTGTGAACTTGTGATTGCATGGGATCATGTATCCATATATAACAAAAATAATGTCCACTGCATTAATATTTACTATCTCTGAACTCTGAACATGGCAATGATTCGGCTGGAATTTATATAATTGCAGCTAAGCTGAGCCCGGCGGCATTCGAAAAGCACTCCGGGAGGGAGACGGCGGGGAGGCGGCAGAACACGGTGTGGGTGATCGTCAAGGGGGACAAGGTGACGCTGTCCAAGACCGGCCTGCTCAAGTACTACCACAAGAAGCTCAAGTCGGCCAACGGCTCCGGCAAGGGCGGGCGGCAGCCGCCGTGCCACCGCGACGAGTTCGTCCGGTACCCCAGCTGCGGCAAGGAGAGGAGATTCCGGCTCAGGACCAAGGAGGAGTGCCGGCTCTACCACGACGCCGCCGCGCGCCATGACTGGACCTGCAAGGACATGGCCCCAGCTGGCAGGTCATCACTATCTACTTAAAACTGTCAAATTATGATAGCTCAAGAACACGTGAAGATTCAGAGCAACACACATAATCAAGCAATCATTTGGTTTAGGCAGTGGAGGAACACTTGATGATTTGCCGATTTTGGATCACCAACATCTAAAACCTGGCCGTGTCATGTGATCTGAACCGATCTGATGCTAGGAAGCATGAAACTCGGGAATTCGAATGGGTTAGCGTGATTCGCAACGTCCAGTTTTTTTTTTTGGGGGGGGAGGGGGGGGGGTACTTGGCCAATGGCAATGCGTGTGTGTGGACGTGGGAATTCGGCGGTGGTGGAACGTGGAAGCTGTCGCGTCGGCATGCTCACATGCGCCGCAGATGGCTTTGACCTGAGGACCGTGGCATGCCTGCCTGCCTGCCATGGTGTGCACTGTGCAGACAGTGCAGACGTCAGGTAGAGTAGCGTTGTCGTCAGGCACAGTGGCACAGTGCTGGAAGGGCTGTGCGCCTATGCGGACCATTGCGGCCGCCTCTGCAAACCTAAAACCGACGAAAAGGATGGAGGGGGTACTCCATGGATTAGCGCTTCCTGTCTAGGGTCGTCGCATGCACGCAGGAACAACAAAGTCGCGTCGCACGGGGAAGCCGAAGGGGCGAAGGCCCTGTCGCCACTGAAACGGTGCGGGCTTGGCGGTCGGGACATGGGACAGCTGATAGAACAACGTGCCCGTCACACAAAACTGATCAGACTTGAAATTTAGGGCTGGTTTCGTTTGGTATTACTCCCACCTAAAAAAAACTTTATTTTAAAAGTAAATCTTATGTATATCAATATAAAGTTTTAAAAAACTAAAATATCTTTCACTTTTTAAAACTCCATTTGTCCACCACTTTCTTAAACCGTAACATATTTATCATTCACTTTCTCATACTTAAAAATACATCGGTTGTTATAAAGGTAAAATCTATCTTAAAACAAATAAAAAAAATAAAGTTTTTTTGTGAAAGGAGCGAGTAATAAGTACTCCCTCTAGGCAAAATTAATTTACGTCAAGGACAAGGACAACCAAGCTTCTCAACATTTGATCTTCATCTTATCAGCCATAATTAAATTTTAAATTTTTAAATATTAATTTTAGAGTTGATTTTTATTTTTTTACATTGGTTCTTAAGTCAATAAGAACACATAAAAAAGTTTTATATATGAATTATTTTTTATCTCTAATAAATATTGTCTTATAATCAGCTATAAACGAAACAATCAGACTAAGTTGTTGCAAAGAATACGAGCTAAAGCATGTGTCTGAAATGACAAATAAAATTAACCGGAGGTAGCAAAATTTGCCAAGCATTTTCGATAATTTCTTTTAGATATTTGGACTATTGCCACCGATATAGCTTATACAGTACTTCCTCTAGTTAAAAATAATTATTGGTTTAGATGAGCTAATGTCAAACTTTAAAAACTTTAACTATAAATAACTTTTATAAAATATTCACTTAGAAATATGGAGACTATGTATAAATTAATTCTAAAAAGCATTTCAATACAAGCTATTTCTTATCTTTTAAGACGATGTGCTCGTCCAAAACGATAATTATTTTTAACCGAAGAGAATAACAACTTTTTCTTACCAAATTAGATAGTGCTAAAAGCTGCACTGACTTTGGAAATACGAAAATTTTGGCAAGACACCAAACAATAATAGCTCTTATCCGTTCAAAAGAGGTGAATGGGTGAGCTTATATGTGGCACACGAAACGAGGAAGGATATTAGCACAAGATCAATTAAGGATTAACTTATTATAAAATTAAAAATTAGATTTATTTATTTATTAGTTCTATATATAAAATATTTGAAAAAACATACCATCTAAAGTAGCTAAGCCATCTATCTGTTTAGAACGGAGCCTAGTGTTTTATATAGTACAAACATGTTTTTTATTGCCTTTCAGCCAATACCATAATCTTCGGACGCAAAAGAATAAAGATTGTATCTCATTTGGACCATTATATGTGCATCTTAGACAAGGGTTGTGGTTAGGGCACCAAATGGCTATTTGACCCATCCACAAGCCAAACTCACTGGCAAAGCCGAGAAAAAATCTCGCTATTTCAGCGGAATCAAACGCGACATAATTAGTCGCTGACTACACGCACGCTCCAAAGCGAGGGAGAATCAGTACGAGGCGATTGTGGGGTCCACGTGGGGCGATGCAGCAGGATGAACCATCAACAACCGGTGCACTCAACGGCAAACGAGGTCGCTGAAAGATTATAACGTGCTATAGACACGAGTAAATATACAACAATTCATTTTACTATTAAAATACTAGTTATGTTATCAATTAAAAAAATAGATTAAGATAACACATGAGAGTCGACTTAGAAGATACAGCCCTTAGATCTTTAGATATACTTTCATAAATTTTATTTTGAGTTTAGATGTCACAAGATATAAATGAATCCTAAGTAATAAAAATAACAAATAATAAATAGTAAAAAAATATTGCTCTTTTAAACACTTCAACCTCTTAAACTTTTTTCTAAGTCAAAGGTCAACTTACTTTACATCACAAGACAAATTAAGAAAAAAAAAAGTTAAAAGGAAGAAGAGAAACTCACGCCATAAGACTGAAGATGGAGGAAGCAACACTCACAATTTAATTTAAATTAAGGTGAAGAAATTTAAATTACAAAATTGAAATTGAAACAACAAAATTGATTCCAAAATAAATACTATTTCATTAACTTTCACAAAGCTTATAAAATTCTCACAGTATTTCTAAAAGAGCTAACTAAAACTTTTCTAACATACTCTTATCTTCCTCACGAAAATTCTTCTAAATCTCTCTCTAGAAGTCTCCCTCCCCTCCCTCCTCTCGCTCGGGGTGAAGCCTATAAGCTAGACCATCAACCCTACCAATTCATTTTCCTTACTTCATAAAATCTATCTTTCATCCCTTCTAAATTATTTCTTTTTTAATTACAATAATCCTTTTATTATTTACATACATTCAATAAAACTTCTAAAAATCATAATTTTCTTGGTACGTTGTTTTCTCTTTTACGATTAGTCAACAATGATAGAATTTCTTTCGAGCAACACTTCGGTTATGGATTTCCAAATGGTCCTCTCTAAGACTTAGAATTATTGAAGGATTATTTGTCAGCTTAATACCTGGATCCGGAAGAATTCTCCATTCTTGAAGACCCGGTTTTCATAGAGTTTTCTTATTAGCTAAGAACCAAGGCAAGTCACTCTTTAATCATGGTGCTCCAACATTATAAATGCTTTTATTGTAAATATTTATGTTTAGTATACATATTAATTTATCTGGCAATCGGTCTATAAGCATATGACCGACGGACCTATTTACTAGGTGCACTATTTTTTCTAGACCCGGTAAATCAAATCCTTGTCACTCCACCATAGTGGTGCCATGATATTTACGCCCTCTAAAAGCAGGTGCACATCCATACCATACTTTATTTTATATAATAAATATATATGTTGAATTATCGTTATAGAAAATATTTATAAAACCTGACTCTGATAGTCATCGGTTTTGGAAAACAAATGGTTTTATGGGAAATCTTGTGGTATGAGTCATCTCCTGTGTGGTTTGGTTTCGTAGTCGTGCACATGAACTGATTCCTTTAGGAAGTTCATCCGAGCATAAAATAGTATAACCATATGGGCAGCATGGGATACCCATGGCAGAGTAAGTAAATAAAATATAGTTGTCTTGTATATTAACAATTAAAGAATGCTAGGATAGGTATACAAAAGCATTCTCTTTAAATGGGATTTTGTATTAACCGTGAGATACAATTGGTGCTATACACTATGTCCTAAGTAGACGAGGGTCTAAGACTAGCCTGATACTCGATTTCAGAGAGTGGTCCAACTATGTAACATATGATATTTATGGGTTGGTTATGGAAAAGCATATTCTCATATATGTTAGATAAAGCGAGATGCTCACAATGTGTGGGTAAAGCATGCAACCTCTTCAGTGTTTAGTTTAACTGTTTAACAGTCATGCCTACGGTCATATACGGATGTGAAGTGTTTCTCATAGCGTAGATTTTTTTTGAAAATATGTTTCGTAAATTGATTCCAAGGATGTAAGTTATTACTAGAGTCCTTTTTTTGACAGACGACCAGCTTTCGTGGTTGGAAATAAGTCTGTGTGACCTGGGGTGACATGGCACCATAGGGCTGAGATGGTCCAGTGAGGATGCGGGCTGAGAAGGTTGAGTTTGGATTGGTAGGTCAAGAAGACCGAACCCAAAGCCGGCAAGGCTGATTAATCATGAGACTTGGTTAACGATTGGTTTTGAGAAAATATTGATTTATGTTTTTGAAAGAGAAAAGAAATTGGTGAAGGAAAAGATGTTTTAATTACTAAAATTTGGACTTTTCCGCTCAAGTTGTTGTAAAGCTACTCACGGACGAATCGAGGTGAGATGCCTCCCTCCAAAAAAATTTTTGAAACCCACACTTGAAGTTTTCGAAAATGTTTTAAATAACTAGTTTCCCAAATAAAATCGAGCCTTTCTCTGTCGCCTGCACTTATACATTTCCCGTTGTATGTGGAGTACGAAAGTACTCACCCCATATTATTGTTGTTGTTCTCCTCTTGGCTTAAATTTAGGTAGAAGATGAAGGTTGGAACTTCATTCCTAGACCCCAACTATTGCTTATGGAGTAGTACCCAAGCTCTACTAAGTTATGTTGCTGCTATACCTGATTAAAGGTTGTAACTCAGAGATTACCTAAAACTGTAACATGAAGGCATATTAAATTTATAATATAAAATATCTTGCATTTATTCATCATGTTACCGTTCGTACTAGCATAGTGATTCTAGAACTGGTACATGTTTCACGGTTCTGTAGGGGAACGGCTTGCCATTTTTCTATGCCACACCCCCTCGACGCCATTGGTACAGTGGTGTAGGGGAGGGTGTGACAAGGGCAAGTCAGGATGTGGGCCGAGAAGGCCGAGATTGGGTTGGTAGGTCCAAAAGACCGAACTTAGTGCCAAGAAGGTTGGTTAACCATGAGATTTGGTTAACGGTTGATTTTAATAAAATGTTAGTTTATGTTTTTGAAGGAGAAAACAAATTGGTCAAGGAAAAGATGTTTCAATTACTAAAATTTGGACTTTTCCGCTCGAGTTGTTGTAAAGCTTCTCACGGACGGATCGAGGTACAACGTCTCCTTTCGAAGGAATTTTTGAAACCTACACTTAAAGAAAATATTTTAAATATGTGGTTTCACAAATAAACCCGAGCCTTTCTGTGCTGCTTGCACTTGTATATTTTCCATGACATGCGAAATATGAAAGTACTCACTCCTTATTATTGTTGTTTTTGGGTAGAAGATGAAGATTGGATTTTCACCCTTAGACCCAAATTACTGCTTGTAGATTGGTGCCCTAGCTTCACTGTTGTTGTCCCTGATTAAAGGTGGTAGATCAGGGATTAACCGAAGTTATAACGTAAAGTTATATTATATTTATAGTGTAGAAAATCTTACATTAATTCATCATGTTACCGCTAGTACTTAGCATAGTGATCATGAGACTGGTAATTGTTTTGCGGTTTCATAAGGGAACAGCTTGCCGTTTTCCTATGGCACACCTCCTTAGCGCCATTAGTATAGTGACGCAGGGGTGGGGTGTGACAGAGATCTGGTCTAAACTCAGAGAAGAGTCCACGGCTCTTCTGCAAACTCGGTTTTGTCTGAGTAATCTTTCAATTTAGAACCGAGTCTTCCTCTGCTATAACCTGATCGGTTTCTTCACTGTAGCAATCAGACCTCTTTTTACTCAAGCCGATCCTTTTCCTATCTTTCCTCGGGCTTCTCAAACCTGACCCCGATCGGATAATTCCCTGTCTTTAAGCCGATCTAATATTCTACTAATTTAATCGGCTTCTCTACAGTTCCGATCGGCTTTGTCTCCTGAGCTGACCAGTATCTTCATCGACCGATCCTGTTTACAGGCTGAATCAAATTCTCCATCGGACACCTCTCAGCCGATCGGCTTTAGCACTATCGGATCTTCCAGATTTTGACGTTAACACCTATGTGACGTAATCTAAGGTGTTTTCTTCAATTCTAAGGATCAGATCAAGGGCTAAGATTGTATCTCAGCTAGGTTTTCACCCTAGAGGTATTTTAAGCTTTGTGTTAGTAGTTTTTTACTATCTTTAACCTATAAAAGAAGAGGCATAGGCAATGGCGACTTTGCACCTTTAATTATTTTTGGAGAAAATTAGACCGAGACTTAAAGAAAGAGTTTAGGAAAGTTTTATGAGGAAAATGAGAGCATGTTAGAAGAGTTTTGAAGAGCTCCTTTAAAATTCATTTAGAGAAATTTGTAAGTTTTGTAAATATATTTCAATTACTAAAATAATATTTTTTAAAATTAATTTTATTGTTCCAAGTTACATTCCGTAATTTAAATTATACTTTTACATTCTGCAATTTAAATTTTCACATAGCAATTTAAATTTTGAGTATGGCTCTTCTCCTTCTACATATATATGATGTATATGATGTGAGTTTCTCTTCTTACTCTAACTCTTTTGGTATTGGTTTTCCTTATAATAACTTAGGACTTAACTTCTATATTGACGAGAAAAACCGAGATATTGAAGTAACTAAAAAATATATTTGTTATTTGATATTTGAATGTTGTGAGAGTTGTTTTGATCTTGTGATAGATAAATCATGATAGTGTTTAAGAATTTTCAACCTCATAATTTATGACTCTATAAAAAGATATAGGTTTTTTATTGCTATATTTTTTTAATCGATCTATCTCTCTGTAACACGTTCTGGTCCTTCAGTGACGCGATGGCAAACGGTGTTGAGAGCTTGGTTGGGGGCGTAGAGCTTGACGGCAACGCGACGGGGCAGGAAGCTCGCTGGTGACTCATGACGGGAGGAGCGGAGTTCTTTGGCGGCGACGGAAGCTACGAGCTTCGAGGATGGCGAGGAGTGATGGCAGCTCAGCACCCCCATGCGCCATGCATTAAGCCAGCTCCGACCAGGGCGTAGGTGCTTTGAGCTTGTTGAGCGACGTTGACGATAGAGAGGAAGAAGCAACTAGATGATTGTATCCAGAGTGTGGATGGGAGGGCGACGGACAGGCGGGCGTAGAGAAGAAAAGTATTTTTTTTTTTGGGGGGGGGGGGGGGGGGGTGGCATGTAGGCAAGGCTATCGACCACTATTGTGCATGCTAGCTATACCGTACTATTTGGAAGGTTTTGGAGTTATCAGCTTACTCTTCTATTAAACTTGCTCTTAAGCTAGCAGAAATCCCACCAGCTGATTTGTGGAAGCCGACGAGCAGCCGTCGAACACTCAAATATATATTAGTCTCGCGTGGCCGCCCAGCGGAGGTCACCTGTGAGATGCATCACTCCCGCTTGCACCCATTGTTCTCCCGTGGATGGTCAGGACGGACGTACACCACACTTATACATCTATTTATACATTTACATCCTATCGAAATCGTATTTATGTGTGCGCAATATTCATTGTTGTACTATAAATGCAAAACTTAAACTAAATGATGTTGCCCACAAGTTTGGGTGTAGTGACAATGCGGGTGATTAATCGCCTAACAACAAATCAAAATGAAAGAGTTTTCGAGTGGACCATTGAAAAACAGCACACCTTCTAATTTTGTGTATTAAAAAGAAGATGAGAAAATTTTGGTGCACCTGCGATCACATAGCCTTTACTCAATTAACTTTGTTTGCAATGATAAGGAATGTAAGGAAAATTGCTTGCACCCCTTTCCTCTGCCAGCCCGGCGCATCAACCTATTTTTGTTCATGAGTCTTCTATAAAGATACTTCCTTTTGCTTTGACTACCTATATTCATCACCACTTGTTCTTTTATTATATCTTCACCCATTCATCATTAATTAATAATAAAACCACTGTGTTCCAAAGGTGTATGATGGATGATGGGTGAAAGTTTATAACAATTATTTGAGATCACAAATAAATAAATTAAATATTAGAACTGATTTTAAAAAGCTCTAAGAAATATTGATAATATTTTTTAAAAAAACATACCGTTTGGCACATTAAAAAGCATGCTTGCGATGAATAACGTATTCAATGGCTTTTTTATAACCACAAAATTACAAAAGCCCATTCAAGTAACATAGAATCACAACCACGCCAACTCAAAGCATCGATTTTCTAATACTAAACTCTTTTACACTTTGGAGGAGAAAGAACTCATACAGTTTTTTTAAAATAAAATTTAGATACATCTTACCAGTACTATCTCCATTCTAAAATATAAGGATTTTTAGTATTTAAATTTTATATTACAATATAAGAATTTTTGTGTTGATTCTCATGATTTCTATCTTTTCAATAATTCTAAAGCCAATGAAATGCCTAAAAAATCTAAACAATTCAAAATTTAAAAATTAACAACTGAAGTGACTAAAAAGAAAGATTTTGACCTAACCTTAGTATACGTTAAACTCTTATATTTTAAAACAAATAGAGTACAGAATAGTCCCGGTTTTCTTATGACTCTAAACAGGAATTGGGAGTGTTGAAATCCAGTTCATAGTATGGAATAGGCTCTCTTTCTTTTCCTTTCGGTGATCGAGCAACCGTCAGTGAACCAATGCACTCCCATTTAACAAAACCGAAGGTACAAGTTCAGAGGAGCCAATGGAAAAATACACTGCAGAATATCCTCTGAATTTTGATCCATACTGCAAATCCTCTGACCAGTTGTACTAACAGAAAAACATATCGCCTATCTACATTCTTGTGTTACTAAAAAATGCTGAACACCAATAACCATCTCTTAATTGCTAACCAATTCCACTGTTTCTAAAATATACTCAACAGTCAACACTCTTCATTTTGTGCATAATCTAGGGGAAAATTATGGCACAAAACAAATTCAGCTGGCATCAATATTAGTACCTAGTACCTACAGAAGAACATGTTACAGAAAACAGTTCACTATGTAATGGCTTGTGCATTGCCATGCCATGCAACCGATCATACCAGACTGTATCCAAAAAAGCAAAGATAAAGCAATGTGCATTTTGCTCCGCTAGCTGAAACTATATGTGATGTCATGCCAGTAGGAGTAAACAAAGAAGCATGACATGTAAAAGCGTGCACACGAGGAGGTGCTCGTCTCGGGTGAGGAAATGGAAGGTTCCATCGCGATGCATGACGTCCTCCAAACACGGCGACGTGATGGGCGTGGTGGCCGCGGCGCCAATCGCCACCGGAGGCCGGTGGCCCAGGCACCAGAAGGCGTGGATGTACGGGAGCGTGCGGCCCGGGCAGGCAGAGACAATGGCGGCGGCGATGATGCAGTGCTCGTGGCCCTGCTCCTGCCAGTATGGCCATGGCGAAGTCCTTCTCCCCGTCGGGCCCGTTCATGCGGACGAAGCTGGGGAGGTCGAAGTGGAGGCCCGGTCGTGCGGAGGTTGACGAGCTTGTGGGCGTAGACCTGGCCGAGGGCGAGGAAGAGCCAGCCTCCGTCGCAGGAGCCGAAGTAGCGGCAGGCCGGCAGCGTGCGGCGCGTGCCTGGTCGGGGACGTGGAAGGCAGGGCCGCGGTCGCCTCCGTCGTCGATGTAGGAGAAGGAAGGGCGCCCGTGGCCATCGGTGCCGCGCGGGAGGAGGAACAAAAGCACGAGCAGATTATAAGAAAAAGGCTTATTATAAGCATAAGCTAATTATAAGTAATAAAAAATAATTTATAGATTGAATGTTCTTAGCTACTTAAAGCTAATGCTAAAAAATAACCTATATTAAAAATATCCTAAAATCAACTCTAAAATTAAAATTAAGTTTTAAAAATTAAATTTTAGTAAGGGCTAATTTCATATAGAGAAAAAGATGAGACTGTATTTCTTCCTGCCCGGCCACCTAGGCAAGTTGCACTCAGTGGTTTCGGCAAGCTGCACTCAGTTGTTTATTTCTTTTTTTTCTTCTTAGCGACACAGAAAATGGTGTTAAGTGAAAAAGTTAGCTGAGCTTTGGCGACGCAGAAAAAATAAATAAATAAATAAACCATTACTAAGTTGTTTCTTCTTAGAACCTCAAGACTCACTAGTTCAGTAATATGTGCATTTCAACAAGGATCATATAACAAAATTCATAGCAGGAACTCAAGCCCAGTCATACTCATATCAGCATCAAGGTTCATAAAAACTCCCATTAATTTTCCCATTCCTATGGACAGCAAGACATGCAAATACTGCATGTTTCAGTGTTTGACAAAACAATATCTCTGATGAGGGTGTACTCTGTGGAGGACATCACATACTACAAATTTCAGTACTCTGGAAGTGGAACTAGTGAACCCAGGCACTTCAGCCCAGTCAGAAATTACACGCGTGGATGCACCCAACAGGCCACGATGGAAACCAACAGAGTGACACAGCAATGAAGTCCAATTTGCATAGTCCGGTCATATAATTGATTAATTGAAGACTTCACTAAAACGGGGTATATTGTGAAACATAGCCAAAAACAAGGGTGTCCAAAGTGAAGTTTACTGAAAACGAAACAAATTGAATATTACATGCAACTGACCATGCCTCCATTTACGAATACATCAAAGCACAGATACCGAACCATTCAAGATGAGTTAATTCAGCGAGTCAAAATTACACTGGGTGTAAAACCACCAGCCTTATCTATCTGCGGTGACGGCCACCACCTCTCCCAGAAGAGTGCCGGCCTCCCCGTTGCTGCGGCCTTCTGCCACGGAAGGATGAGTTCCCTTGATTAAACTGCCCAGAACTGAATTGCATAGGTGGCTGCTCTCCATCTCCCTGCTGCGATGCCAATTGCCCAAATCCTTGGCCATTGGGAAATCTCGCTGGAGACCCTTGTTGCAGTGTATTGCCAGCCATGTGTGGAGCCTGCCCAAAATTACCTTGATCCATAGGTAATTGAAGTGGACCAAATGGAGGATTTATCTGTGCCATCGTTGGTCCACCAAATGTCATTGGATTAGAAGGCATTGCACCTTGTGACATAAACTGAGGTGAAGGTACAGGCATTTGGTTCAGGAAGCCACCAAAGTTATGGTTCTGGAACTGTTGCTGGTATTGGTTGGCTCCAATGAGTAGGCTCTGCATGATATTAGCTGCAAAAGCAGCTCCTTCAACCCCCACGCTCGGATGTGTAGGTGGAAGACCACCTGGCCAGACAACATTAGGGTGCTGTGGTAAGAACTGCTGAGATGGATTGATGAAGCAACCACCCATTTGATTCGTAAGCTGATTAGCTGCAGGCATAACAGGACGAACTGGGCCTGGTGGCATCATTGTTGGTGCACTCATAGGACCATCTGGAGACCCCAATGGGCGGATTGCATCAACCACAGGAGCCATATCAGGGCAGTGAAAATGAGGTTGCAGCTGGCGACCTGGTGCAGGTCCATCACGGCTCCTAGGTGGCATGTCCTTTCGAAATCCAGCACCCCTAGGTTGTGTTCTCTTCTTATCACCAGAAGTATTTTTACCCTCGTGCTGCCTATCAGTCTGTCTTTTTGCCAGCCTTAATGACCTTTTGTACTCAGCCTCTTTCTCATCATCAGAGAATTCAGGGTCTGTTTGATACTCATCATTCTCTCCAGATCCATCATAGCCTTTGGCATATAGTTCCTTCATATTTAGGATGTGGTCTGCAAACTCTGCAACAAAAGAGACAGCAGTTCTGACACTGATCTCAGCAGGCACCTCTTCAGCAGAATTGTACCGTACAAGATAGTACGGGTTTTTTACAGGTCCAAACAATTCATCAACAATACCAAGTGGAGTCCTGCTTTCTGTTATCCAGAGTATCGAACCCTCATTCAGGGGATTGTGTTGCACTGACCCTTCAACAATCACTCTCTCACCCATGATCTGGAAGCAAAGCAAGCAAGCAAACAATCAGGACAAGAAACTCATAGAATATAATCCATCATGCTAGGATGAAATGATAAGCACCATTTTTAAAAAGCAATCTTAAATACTGTGGAAGATTAATATGCTATGCTACTGAAAATGGTAAAATGGTACATGCAGTAGACATGTATGTGTATAACCAGCAAAATCCAGGCACTTACAGAGCACCATAAATACAATATAAATATGAACAATAGATCCCAATCTGCTATAAAAACTAACTACTGCTTTTAGCGCACATTAAAATAAAGAACAGGTGAATCCTCCCTGGATGTCACATGTAAAGAACTGGTGGTGACAAAGTGTTGAGATCAAATAAGGCCTTTTTTAAATGGTTAATTACAGAAACAAATATTCAGAGGAAAAGTTCATGTTAAAAACAAAACTTACAGCTGAAATTGTTCCTACTGGTAGGGTCTGATGCTGTGGTTCCAGCTGTACACCAATCTTTGGCACTGGAGGAAGCACCTGCAAAGTATACTAGTTTAGAATAGACATAGACAACATCAAAACTTAAGCAGAAGCAAAAGAAACATCAGGCTCCACTCTTTTGTTTATAAATTACTTTGTCACTGCATACTATCTAGAAGAACCTAGAATATCTCAGTGACACACAGTCCGTGGATTTGACAACACAACTCTATAGAAGTTTTCACTTTGTGAGGATGACTAGTACGCAAGCCATGTAACAAAAGGAATTATTATCATGCCAACTATGATAGCTAGATACTGAGCTTTACTCATTAGCAAATAATTAGCATCCTGGTACACCAAGAAAACAGCACCCAGTAAGTAATGAGTGATGACAGCAGAGACTAACCCATGATAATACCTCTACTTCATGCTTGGACTTGATAGGACCCTTCGGTGCTTCCTCCTCATCGTCGTCACTTGCAAGCATCAATTCACCCTCTTCAAAGAGGGAATCCGTGTCACCAACACCGCCATTTTTCTTGTCCACCTGCTCTTCTTCGTCACTGCTCGAAGAGGCTTCGCTTGAATCCTCATCTTCCTTTGCCCTCTTCTCTTCCTCCCCGTCACTGCTAGACGAAGCCTCAGTTGACTCCTCGCTACTCTCCGACTCTTCCTCATCGCTCTCATGCTCCTTGTCTCCTCTACCTTCAGATTCCTCTTTCACCAAGGCCAAGGCCATATTATTCATGTCAGCATCAACAGGTACAGTACTCTCAACATACACCATTATCTCTGAACTATCATCTCTTACAGCCAAATCACCAATACCCGATGCTGGAAGCTGATCCTGCCCAAGTTGCGAAACCAATCCCCCGCTCCCCGTCTCAGGCTCCATCTTGAAATCCAATTCGCCGCCAAAAGAGGTGCCTAATTGCCCGAGCAACGCGTACCCCTTCTCCTCGATGATCTCCTTCACGCCGGCCCCGCAGCTCTCGGACACCGAAACACCCGAGACCTTACCAGCATCGCAGATCGTCGGCTCCGGCGCGTCCGGAACCACCACCACCCCCTCGCCGATACCTAGGCCCTTGGCCATCTCGTCCGCCATGGCCTGGTCGAAGTCGACGAGCCACTCCACGACGGGGTCGAAGCCGGTGTCGGTGTCGGTGTCGGAATTCGCGCGCGGCGGTGACGGGGTTGGGGGCCTAGGATGCCGCGCCATGGGTGGGAAAAGAGAGGTCGCTAGGGTTTGGGGGGAGGGGCGCCGCCATGCTTGCTTTATCCGCTGCGAGGGTTTAGGGTTTTAGTTCCTCGCGCGGCGCGGCTCGAGCGTGTTCATATGGCTGGTGGTGGGAATGAGAAGAGAAGAGAAGCTGTCTCGCTGCTGCGGGGTTTGGGAATGGGAGTGGGCTTCGGGTATGGTTGCGCGCGCGAGGCTACTCCGTCGAGGAGGAGACCTAGCCGCGGTGCAGGTGCTCGTTGGTGTCGCCGGCGTTGAGGTAGGAGGCTGGAGGCGCGAGTTGGGGCGGCGCGTGGGGAGCGAGTCTGCGTCTCTGCGGTGTCTAGGGCTAGCGGTGCGCCGGTGACCCTGTTTGAGTGGGAAGGGACGGTGGCTGGGCCAAGTAATGGCCCTGAGAGCGAATAAGATGAGAAACTGGGCCCAAAGGCCGAAGGAGCAAAAATAGAGTGAAATAAGTTTACTTTAAGTTCCTCATCTAAGAGTTGAGTTTAAATCGACGTCCCGTAAAACCAGGTATAACGTATTCCTCGTCTCCAAAACCACTGAAAACGATATGGTTTTACGTCTACGTGACTGTTTGACTTAGCCCTCATCTCACATAGCCTTGATAGGGTGCTTGTGTGGCATTATAGCTATTTTTTAAAAAAGAAAGAGTTAAGTTACCGGTTAAAAAATAAAACAAATATGTGGAGCCTACTGTCATCAACTCTCTTTCATCCTCTCTCCCTGTTCACTACATAGAGGTCGCCAACAAGATGATAAGTTGAGAATGACGTGGTGGCCGGGGTCGGCAACAACAACCAAAGAAAGAGTAGGCTGAGACAACGGTGACCTACTTGATTTTCTCTGTCGTGGCTTAGAAAAGCAACTCTCAGAGCTGATGCCCCAATTTCAACTACCATCGTCGTCTGGCTCCCTTCAATTAGGATATGGAGAGAAAGGACAATGACTGATGGAGAGAAAAGAAGACAAATCGACCTAGGGCACCGCGTTGTTCTCATCTTATTGGTGATGATGGAAGAGGCGAGGGGTGGGGTTTTTGTCGTCGAGCTCCACACTACACCCCATGCTCGTCCTATCAACTCCCTACACCTCTGCCTCTGTTTCTTATGCCACCGCCCACCGCATGCCTCCCAAGACGATGTCGTTCTCTAGCTTCGATCTATCGAGAAGCAACTTGAAGATAAACTTTTTTCATATCGCAAGAGTGGCACTGGCGTTGGCATCTCCATGTCGCTGGGGCAAGGTGCAACTCCGTCAGAGAGAAAGGCCTCCATGCCATTGATCTCTAGACCCTTTCACCGTCACCAACCACCACCATAGTCGTACGCTCCTAAGGGAGATGAGGGATTGCGCTAAAGGGATTTGGTAACGACACTTGAACTTGACATCCACTACCTCGTTGATTGATGGTCAACGGCTACAAGAAGGCAGCAACGATGATGGCCAACTAACAAGGAAATGGGCTAACCGTATCTAAGACAGAAGAGGTGAGGAGAGAAAGAGGAGCTAACCGATCCAATGAAGATAGAAAGGAAGGAGGATGAGATAAAAGGAAGTAGGACCTACTAAATGGGTTCAATTATTTGTTTAATCTTTTTTTATTGATATATAGGCTTCAATTATTTTGTTTTAATTTTTTAAATTTACTTCCAATGCCACATCAACGCCACATGAAACAAGAATTAAATCAAATCAACCATATAAACACCGTGTCAGCCAAAATCAACATATAATCTACCTTAGGACCTAGTATGTAATGATTTTATAAGATAAAGAATATGTTGCATTCGGTTTTATAGTTAAGGTAGACGTTTCAAATTCAAACTTGATCCTTAGATACCTAAAGTGAACTATTCCAAATAGAGTCAAGAAGAGTCAGCACATCATGGCTTTGATGGCTACCACAGTCAGAAAAAATTCACAAGAACAGAGAGGCAGAGAACATCAATCATCATATAACAAACTAAAATTTGTGTCAACAGAAACAAAACGTGCTGCAACCATGCTGCAAGGAAGTAAACAAGTGAGTAATCCCACTCGCACACGCGTATGTATGTCTATTCCACCGACTGATCACTCCTCCCTATCAACACACATCCACATCTAAAATCTTGTCAACAAATGGAAACAAACATCTTAACGCGTCCATACAAGAACAATGCTTATATATTACAGAAGAGCAAAAAGATAATGGCTGGGTGCTTTCGTTGATTCCAAATCCGCACGCTGTTCAGCCGGCAGGAATGCTCGATTGGCAAATCATGTTTCGTGTTTCCTCCCACTCATCATCTGGCTATAGTTTTGCTCAAGACATGTTCATCAGAATGCAGAACTCAGAGCACCACGTGCTGCCTCACGTTTCATCTCTGCGGCTTTTCCACTTCCACGGAAGTACATGTATACTTGCTGCATGTTGAGTGAGCGATCAGTGATCATGAGATAGGAGGAAAATAATTCTCCCTTGAAGGTAAAATCAAAAATTGACTAGAACGATTGAACGTAAGAATGTCCAAGCCATGTCGAACCTCTGATGCAAACATGATATTCACCAGTAAGGAACTGAGGACTATTTAACCCTATTGGGCATTGCCACCAATGCATTCCAAGTGAATCTACTTATCAATAGCACACTCTAGACTCTAGACACCATAACCACAAACTTGCCATCAGAGGAATTCCTTTGGATTTTAGATATTACGTGCTAACTAAGTCAAGCAATCATATCATTTAGCTTTTAGAGATTATGTGCTAACTACAAATGACTAGGAGATAGCATGTGTAATAAACTATAGGCAGACTAAGATTTCCAAATAAACCAATCTATGGTTCAACCATACAAATAAAATGAGGGGTAGCACCCACCTGAATGACACCAATGCTCAGCAGCGACTCAAGGCAGAATAGTCCGAACCCGACAAAGTAAAATATCTGCCAAGTGAAAATGCCAAATAAAAGTTAAAGGTGTTATACAAGATTTGTGAATGCAGTATATGGCTTTTCTTAGGCTGACCAAGCCAGCCAGAAAGCTGTGTGTGTGATGGGGAGGAGTGGTGATATTTGGCAAGTTGTCAACACCATGCAACTCATCCATGCGTAAATTAATTCTTAGCACATGAACTCAGTAAAACGAAGATGTAACTTCACAAGAAAATTTAGTCCTGACAACAAACTTGATAGACCTATTATAAGGATAACGGTTGCAATACATACTTACCCCCACAATAGCGCTCTTACCTATGACATCAATGGCAGGCAAAATCCCACTAGTAACAAAAACAGCAGATTTTTAGTCAGATATTTTTGTTAAAAAAAAGAAATATACTATTATAGAATGATCTAAAACCCAAATATATATCATGGACGGTGTGGAGCAGTGCTATTTTTTTACTGAGAAATTCAGAGGAAGACAACCAAATTTTGGTAGGTTGTGGTACCAAGATTTATCAGAGAAACTCTAACAGCAACAGCAGTTCAGCACTTATTGGATTGTGGTTCTTGTAAACCAATGTGAGCGAACTTTGTCAACATGTTCAACAACAAACATGATAATTGTAGCATTTGTCTGCATGTAGCCGATTTTACACCTTTTCCTTATAGATCCGGTACTAGGACCACAAATTATGTGCCTTAGAAACATACTGTTGTTTATGCAATGGTTCAGTTGCAGAGATCAACATTCACAACTCATGGAGAACGCAATAACTGGTTCAGGAACATGAGGTTTGACAAGTATTTACCAGCTTCAGACCAATCATTCAATGGAACTGCAATTTAATTTTGTGGAATAATATTTTAGGGAAGAAACATAAATAAATAAGAAAATTTTGTAGCTCCTCACATCTACTGTCGCTTATAACTTAAGACCTACATGACATCACAGGCAGTATGCACACAAGAAAAAGAATAGGAGACTCACGCCAAAGATTTTCCTTTGAAAGGAAAAGGAGGAGCCACAGCTGACCACACGCAGAAGATTATATGAATCTGGAAATGGACAAAGATTGTTGGTTGGTTATGAAGTACAGATGAATTTGTTCATGCTTGGCTCATCTAATTTCATGCTAAGACGTGACTGTACAAAAGCTTTAGTTTAGACTATCTTACGAGGTAAAACAGAAAAAACCACCCAAACTTCAAAGCGCTCTCGGTTCTGTAACAGGCATTGAAAAAAGAACAAGACATTAGCGCATGAGATATTTTAAATGGTGAAAATTTTGTGTAGCCAACAATGCACATTTAATATATCCAACCTCATTGCATTATAAAGAGGGCGGTACCATAACACAAAAGCACCAGGTACACCAGATATGAAGTAAATAATGGCAAGCAGCCAGATGATAACACCTGTTGAAGCACAGCAGACCTATTAATCTCAAGTGTCAACATTGATGGCACATTTCATACAATGTAGATGGTTGGGTACATTTTGGCTTTACCTTCCCCTTTAATCCATGCAGTTGTGGTTGCTATGATATTCCAAAATAGGCAGGCTGCCAATCCTGCATAAGATCGCAGGTGTGGACAAAAGGAACAATCAGCTAAGCAATTATATACAAAATCCATGAATCAGCCTCCGCATACCAAGATGCTTCCATTAAGAACTTCTCAGTTCACTATATAATGAGAATGATAAATCCCTTGGCAATAGCCAATAAATCCGAATCTAGACTTAAATGTTTTTTCTTTCTGTTGGTAATTACATTACAAGTACATAATATGGATGGAAATAATGAATATAACATGCTCAACCAAAAAAAACAACACTATTATTGAACACAACTAGAGATTACCCAAAAACGATGAAAATGCAAGGTACTGCATCCTTTGTAGATGGATAGGTATCTCATTTGAAATATTATGGTGAATGAGAGGGAAAAAGGGTGGCCAATTTTTATCTTCAATGACAATGCCAGCTGCAAAAGAGAAGGGGGTGAAGTTAGGGAAATAAATAGCAAGCAGTTCTAAAGGGCATCTTAGCTACAGCAGCACAAACAAATTCTAGCACACGATGCAAAAGAAGAATCAAATCAAATCCCAGAACAAACTGTTTTTTTAAGTAGCCAAGACCAGATCCATGCAAATTAACTCCAAAGTCATAAAAGAACACAGTTCTAAATCATAAATCTGAGAAAAGGGATCCAATCATCAAATATCACCTATACAGCTATACCATACACTATGATAATTGCTAACCCTGATATCCCATCCTATAAAAAACAAAATTGATTATATTTATGTTGCTTTCTCTGTGAACAAATCCCACAATAACACACCTTACTCAACTTGAGTTGGCAAGCAAAAATTCCATGCCTTTACCAAACATGCTTGCATGTTCAAATCTTTATGCTAAGGAAACAACTAAAGCTGGTCGGCAAAAAGAAAGAATGTAAATTGTACCTTGGGCTGCAGCTTCTTCCTTCCTTTTCAGTTCCTAGGGCAGGGAGACAAAGAAGATATCAGATCAGCATTTAGAGAAAGAACAGTGCACAATGTGAAACATGGAACACAGCATTAACAAACAAATCCCATTAGTGGATTTAGAAGAATGGTCTGACATCTCACGGCAAGCTCAACATAGTAATTACCAGGCTCAAGAAACATGGTTTTCTCAAGAGAATCATTTAGTGTGAAATAAGATTTGTTCATGTACCACACCTTATTCAAAAATTGACATAAGTTTTCTACCTTGCTAGCAATTTGAAAGATGCAAAAATAAACCTTTATATAATAGCAGAAGTGTTATGTGACCAATCAGAATGAAAGCAGGTTCTGTTTTTGCTCATAGGCTTTAAGACATGAAGACATCACCAGCAGGTAGTTTCTCCAACACCTTTGGTCAACACACACTATATATTCAGTAAGTCAAATAGCTGATCATGCTCTACAAGTTTAGCTGGGTTTGGGCAAGCTGAGGCACAAAACATTTGTAGACTACCGACAGGTATACAGCTAAAAGTTTACCACTCTGCTATGGTCAAATCATCTGATAATTACTAAATAGCATCTAGGAAATTGTCAGGACTGCAGAGCACTTGTTCTTAAAAGAGGACTCACGATTCTAGAGCTAGCATAATTAGTTAGTAGCTATTAAATACATCATATAAAACATGGTTTGATTGGATATGAAAATGAATAAAGCAACACATCAAGCACCATAGGCAAAAGATGAATCCTGATAAATTTTAGCTCTAGCATCACATATGAAATATATTGCTTTTGAGCACCGCTTGAGTGTAACCAGCAAAGAGCAAAGGAGAAATCAAAACAGGAATTGTAAGGGGCACACCTTTTCTCTTTTGTTTAGTTCAGCTTCCATTGCCTGGAGTTCTTTCTCTTTTTTCTTCAAATCCTAAATACAAAGAAATGAATGCGGGACAAGGAATCGTCCAAAAACAAACCAAGAATAACTAAAATTAACTTGGCAGACAGTATAAATAAAGTAACATGATTTTTTTCTAACTCTACATTATAACACATCAAATACTGACCATGACAAAACAATTCATGGTGTGAGCATCACATCTTGACAGCAAGAAGCTCAATTAACACTAGTTTTTAGTGGATATAACATTCTCAAAACCAGAAGTCAATACAATAATGAACATGAAATGGAATTGCATGTACCTTAGTTGAGTCAATAGGAATGTTCACATTGTAAAAATCAGCTGGCTCATGAGAGAGAGGCGGGAGTCGAGAATTGGTGGCAGGAGGAACACTTCCTCCCTGCAATATAGGAGGAATTGGAAGGCAAATAAATCACAAAGTTAGTGGAAAATAACATGAACATTATGAGCTTCTGTGCAACCAGTTACGACACGATTTTTATGAATTATGACTACAACTAACCTGAAGCTGAGTTACAATTTTCCACGTAAACAAGAAGTGCCAACATATAATATTATATCAAGGGAGCATATTGAAGAACTAACTAATAATATAGAAACATCTAAAGTTTTGATTGAAGATGGCAACAAGGAACAGCACATGCCTGCCAAAACAGTGTCTTATATTTTTTTTAGTCTTATAATGTCACAGAAGGTAAAAAAAAACTTATCATCGCATTGCATTTTCAGAACAGCAGTAAGTGGAACATCAAAATTGGAGATACTTCCTGAATAATTTCGTAACTCACTAAAAGGATAAACAATGCATGGTACCGAGGCAACGAACTCCAACAATTCTGTTTAAACCAAACTAGTTCCAAGTTGTACTTGCAGCATACCAAAGGTACCACATTGCTCTAGCATGCGACAAGACCGAATTCCAATTTCCAACACATAAGAGCGACTGTACTACCACCGCATATATCCTCCAACTCACCCAAAACACGGATCCATAGTTGGCCAATCACTCCAAAGGGCAATTAACCTACACTGCCTAAACGGCGTAATCGAGCCTACTCCAAGTCTCCAACCACCAAAAACCGCATCTCGCCATCGCACCCTCTTCCCACGCCCAGATCCAGCGCGCCAGGAACCAAGCAACGACGGATCCCAAATGCAGCCACATCCTACGTAGATCAGATCAGGAAAGCCCACCCCGAGATCTATGCAAACAGCGAACCTTGTCGAAGACCAGCGCACGCAAGGTGGCGGAGCTAGCGGGGATGGAGCGAGGAGCACTCACCGCGAAGGGATTGACGTCGTCGTCCTCGAAGCCGTTGCTGCCGTGCTTCCCCGCCATGGGCGCCTACTCCGCCGACGACGATGACGGCGACGGCGACTGCGGTGGCCAACCGCTGCACCTGCTCCACTAGCGTGCTGTGCCTCACTCTCCGCGTGGTCGCGTGTTGTAGTGCGGGGAAAGAGGAGAGAAATGAGGTGGGCCCTGAGAGTACTACTGAATGACATGTGGGGTCAGGTGAGGTTATCGGTGGGCCCAGGAATGCTAGAGACTGTACGTTTCGGAGCTGTGTTGGTGTTGGTGCCCGCGAGTGTTGTCCCCGCGAGTAGGTCGGACTGGTCAGTCCGGTATGGGCCGACTCTTTTTTTTCAGAGTAAAAAGCTCGTACATAAGAGTCGACTCGAGTTTCAATACCATAAAATCAAATATAATATATTTTTTATCTTTTAATATCAATATAAATATAATTTTAAAATATTATTAAGATCAGTTTTAACTGCTCACAAGACCTATTATTGACTAGGTTTTCATAGTCAGCAAAAACGTTGGGACTCACGTGGGGCCCAATATCAGGTGCTCTTGTCTTCTACCTCCAACCACCTCTCTCCTCTCTTCCCCACCTCTCCCCCTCTCCCCTCTCTTCCTCCTGGTCTCAGGGAGGCGGAGAGGGGCGGCGCCCGGCGGGAGAGGACGCGTGCCTAGGAGGGCATACGTGGACGGCAGCAGCGCGTACATGGAGCTGTCGGATCTCGAGCTCGCCGCCTCCGCCTCGCTGCCGGTGCAACACAGCTTCTACTCGAGCGCGCCACCGTGTGTTGCTGCTTCTCGTTCGCCCTCGTCGTCCTCGCCGCGGTTCACATGCCTGCCGTGCTCTTCCGCCGTGCCGTCCATGGGGGCACCGTCGCTGCCGCCACGACGCCAGGAGGAAGGATTTGGACGAGCTCCACGAACTGCTACCAAAAAGCCATGGAGAACTCCCAAAAGGCTCAAACTGCTACTATCACATCACATCAAGTTCTCCCTCTCCACGCAGGGTTCAATCTATTGGAAAGGAAAAAAAATTCAGGGGGCAGCGAAATTTCGAACAACGAAAATGAGTAAATTTGGCCTACACCTTCGCCTGGATGCGGCGGTCGTCGACCCGGCGACGGTGGCGTACCTCACCTCGTCGACGCTCTGGACGGGAAGTGCTTCCACCTCTCCGCGCGAGAGGCAGATGGCCGGCGACGACGCCACCGATCTGTTCCGCCTCCTCCCGGAACCTCCTTCCTGCCAGACGTCCCCGACGAGGTCCCGTGTGCCATCAATTTGCTGGAGGAGATGCTGGCGGCGTAGAAGCGACAAGGGATCCAGGAGAAGCGAGCCTTGCACGAGGAGATGCTCAGAGCCACCATGCCCGAGGTGCTGCCCGTCGACGGAGTGAGCCTCGTGCGTTGTCGCCTTCTCTATGAGGTGGCACGGCTGTCGTCCCTCAAGCCGCCAATCCGTCATGGGGTCACCGCATAGTGGCCGTGAAGATCGCCGGAGGGCAGCCGTCGGGAAGGGAGTTCCTGCACCATCGGCTATCGATGGATTGGGAAGAAGAATGGGAAAGGGCGAGTTTTGAAGGGGAGAGACGAGAAAAGGGGTACGTGGGGCATTCGGGATTTTGACCACGTTGACCAATTTTGACCGAAAATTTTTGACCAAATAGGAGAAATTTCGGAAATTTCGAAAATTTCATTCCGAAATTTTAAACCCTGTCTCCACGTCGGTCAGTGCCTTCCGGAGCATGGCGTTCATCCTCTCCGCGCGCCTCTTCGACGTCCGCTCGCCGTCGAGCTCCGCCTCGCTACCCGTGCAGCACAGCTTCTACCAGGTCAGAACTCAGAACTCATCACCAGTGCTTGCTCGTTAATCAGATTTTCCCTCCATTAATTAATTGCTTCAACATCCGCAAAATTATCGAGAGCGGCGAGATCGAGGTCGGCTCCTCGACGGAGGCGAATGGCCGCGGCAACTGCAGCTTGCATGCGAGCGTGGAGCAGATCTTCTCCGAGGACTTCTTCCAGTAGTCGCTGCTCCAGCTTCCACCGACACGGCCGTCGTCGCCGTCATCCTCGCCGGACCAACGGCGCCTCCGCGTCGCTGCTCTGCACGATGGCGCCCGCCGTCGCCTCTGCTGTTGGAGAGAGGGAAAGGAGGGAGAGAAGAGGTGATATTTGGGCCTTACAGTATTGTTAACCACATGCCCAATATATTTTTATATTTTTTTCTAACTAGGGTTCTGCTGACATGTGTTTCTATTAGTGTTTTTATATTTTACTTTTTCTTTAAATGCCTGATAGGTATCACATGTACAAAGAATAAAAATCCACATAGATATCACATCAGTCAAAAACTGCTATAGTTTTAGAAATTAAGAATGTTTATATTTGATTTTATAGCTGAGAGATGGGGATAAAATTTAACCATAGATAAAAAATGTAGAATGTACTTTTTTTTCTTTTTTTAATGCACTCCCGTCATTCGGCCCACATGCAAAATGATCGACAAACGTGCCGAAAAAACTTTTTAAAAATCCTGGAATCGGATTGTGAGTGAGCAACGTGCTGGATAAGAAAAGGAAAAAAAATCGTGGTCCAGGCTTAGGATCACACCGATGTTGATGTTTGGCCCATCGAGGATTGGCCTCCTCCTTGTGTAGCATGTTTGCTTCTATGGTATTCGGAGGCGAGTCTACTTCGGCGCATCAGAGTTGTTTTGGATTGTTCATGGCGCGGCAGCTGAAATATACTTGTCTCCTGATCTGATGATCTCGTATAGCAGTACAAGAGCGAGGTATTTTCCCCTGTATTTCTCACGTCATATCCGAATGCCCATGTGTAAATTTTTTGCCTGAACCTCACATGCAAGCAATGTGCTGCAATCTAAAACGACGTTGAACAAACGGATTTGGTATAAGCATAAAGAATCGCAGTGGAAACATTGTTTGAATTACAGGGTTTCCTACAAAAAGAGGGCCTTGCAATTGGTCGGTCAACTGAAAATTTAGGGTTTTGTTTGGATTAAAGTAAATTTTTCCTCTACTTTTTTTTTCAACTTCAATAGTATTGTATGGTTGTTTGGTTTGTGCTTGTTTATGAAGAGACATCTCTTCATGAGGGGATATGTCAAGGACATATTCACACTATGTTCACACCTCCTCTTACTATATAAATACTTTAATCATCCATGTACAAACCACCAAAGAAAATCAACAAAATCATTCATTCATTCTTGAGTTCTTGTTTTTTAATAGTTTGATGCCAAATTTTGCCCACTCTAGTACAAATTCTACTATAATATATTTGGTTGTGCCAAAGCATGCTAAGATTTTGACACTACCAATATTTTGGTAGGACAAAAATTGACTTCAAACCAAACTATCCCTTATAAAACATCAGCCAATTTTTTAATGGCCAAGAACACTAAAAGATTTAGGGTATGTTTGGATGCTTACTGCACTTTGCCAATTTTTCATGCCGTAAGTTTGGCTAGCCACAGATTCTGTGGCACTCGAATAGCATGCTGCACTTGAGACAAAAAAATTGCTAACAATCCAGTCAATGACATGCGGTCCATAAGCAAAAGAATAGCGTGACATGACCTAGCTGTGGCTGAAACCAAACACTTGCTCAATAAGTCAAATTGTGCTAACTTAATTATGGTAAAGTTTGGCCACAAACTAAATAGACCAGTATGCTGCATCTATAGCCCTAACCCACTCCCTCTTTCTCATCGGTCATCACTTATCTTTGAGTCGTTCACCACCGTTGCTACTCTCTTTCCACCATATCACTTGTATGCTACCGACTTCTGCCTCAATGACAAGCAAAAGCCGTCAACTGCTCTTTCCCTCCTCTTCCACCACCACCATCTCAACCGGATTTGTTGCTGCTATTGTATTCTCCAGGCAACGTAAAAGGTTAGTGGGATTCCCATACCCTACCTTTCCTTTCCATCTCCGTTGACTCACACCACCGACATCTAACCACTTAACCTCTCTCTTCCTTGCTCATTGCCTCTCCTTCATCCTAATGGCTCTATCATCATCGTCCACTCATTCTTTCACTACCTTACTATCTTTCTAAAGTCTCCCTCACCATTTCCTACTTCCTCCATCACGCCTCCATCCCTAAAATACTGATCAAACGAATCCTGTTGGAGTTTAGGTGTTGTCGAGGAAGTCACCACCGACGGTGAGCTCTCATCATCTCATGTGCTTCACGCTCAGTTGAAGATGGAAGACGGTGGGCAGACCGTTGGATCAAAGGATGAAAACCTTCAATCCAATGACATCCACTAGTCAATTGAAATTTGGGGAAATTTCAGTTAACCGATAAATAATAAAGATGGTACTTCAACTTTGTGGAAGATCAAGCAGGCATCGTGACTATAGCACATCTAGCCATCTAGGTAAGCTTTCTCAACTGCAACAAAGCATTTTCGCGCTTCTGAGCGACAAACTTCTGCAAGATGGGTGAAAAACTCCAACGTTCGGGGGCAGTACAGGTCTGCACATAACGGTTGAAGATCTGAGCAGATTAGGACTATCATTCTATCAAGAGTGCATAAACCCCTCACACTGATCTAGAACTGGACCTGATGATATTTTAATCGCACATTGATCACATCACTAGCCCTGATAGCAGCACCTCAGTGGTGGCTAACTCACACTCGCAGCCTCACCCGTCGAGCCCTCTTGACTCCCGGTCTCCCACCACAGCAGCTTCTCCTCCTCGCACAAATCAAAGCACGACGGAGGGAAACCCCAAGCCACTTCGGTCCGCTCTCTCCACTGACACTCACCTCTCTCCTCTCGTCTCCCTCGCGCGCTCGCGGGAAATGGCATTGTAGGTAGCTGGAGCTCAGCAAGAAGCGAGGAGGGGAAGCTAGAGAGCTGGGAGTGGGATGGGCTGCTGTGTCAGCAAGAAGAGCGATGAGCTGCTGCCTGGCGCGGCGGCGGCGGCGGGGGAAGAGGTAGAAGCTCCCCGGCGGCGGGTGGAGGCGCGCGACCCGCCGCCGACGGAGGAGGAGAAGGTGAAGGAGGTGCTCTCGGAGACCTCGACCCCCAGCGCCAGGGCGAGGCCGAGGCAGAGGCGAGTTGCTGGCGCTGTGGCGCCGTCGGTGGAGCGAGGAGGGGAGAAGGTGGCGAGGGCGAAGGGTGGTGGCGGCGGCGGCGGCGGCGGCGGTGGTAGGGTGAGGGATGGATGTAGGGTCCGTCGGGCGGTCGGGGTGGAGCGTGCCACCAGCGAGAAGTCGGAGGCGGCGTCGGAGTCGTCGGTCGCGACCACGGCCACGGGGACCGAGCGGTCACCCGGGAAGCCGGCCAGGAAGTGGGCCGTCGTGTCCGGCGAGCTCGGGCGCGCCAGGCGGGACCGAGGTCCTGCGGCTCCCGGCGCCGGCCGCCCTGGAGGAGGCCGCGCGTCTCCCTCTCCGCCGCCGCCGCCGCGGCAAGAGCCTGGCGAGCGGCCCGTCCGGAGGTCCCCGTCTCCTGCCGCTAAGCGGCCACAGGACCAGCGCCGTGCCGGCGCGGGCACCGCCGCCTCGTGCCCCCAGCGGAAGCCGCCCGTCCCTCCGAGGCCGTGCGGCCGCGCCTCGCCACGGCGCGCGCAGGAGACGCCGCCCCCGCAGGCGCGCGAGCAGGATGCCGGTGCCTCCGCCACCGGCGGCGGGGACGTGGCCGTCGCCGACGGCGATGGGAAGGAGTCGCTTGACAACCCTTCGGTGGCCATGGAGTGCTTCATATTCCTCTAAGCTCTAATCCTCCCCTCCCCTCCCCTCCCACTTTCCAGTCCAAGCCAGCCAGTAATTAATCACTACGGTGTTAATTAGGAGTAATTAAGTTTAGGAGATGCCTTGATAATACCGTAATCACGCTGGTAATTTCCTCCCTGGGGTTGGATTTTTTATCCCCGGGAAGGAACCAATCCCAGCTCGCCGTCTGATACAGATTGGATGGCTTCGATGTGCTGTTGTGGTCTAGGGTGTCCTGGACTGGATGTAGTCTGTACTCTGTAGAGCTTCTGTATGATCTTTTTGTTCAACATTGAAGCCACGGCTTGTGTTTTTGGTATCCATGGCTCCACAAAGGTTTCGTTCTTCTTCCATGGTCCATCAAACGATCTGTTCACTTTGGCATTCATTGAATCCTTGCATAATGTACATGCTCAAATACAAGGTAGTGGCAGTTAAGTCCCCGTGGCATGTCCGGTGAAACTGAACTGCCGATCCATGCATAAAGTCGGGCCTGCATATTTGAATGACTCTCAGCTTTGCAGTTGAAAGAAACTTGAAACTGGACCGTTCCATTCAATGCTTTGCACATGGGAGTAGTGGTACTACTACAATCTTCTGAGAATTGCTGTTGTGTACTTGGTTGATAGTAGTGGTAGTGTATTACAGACCAGATAGACGCATGGAGCGATGTATCGGCATGGTGTTGCGGCCCTGTTGTTGGTTTGGGTCCATATCCATCGCGGGATTCCCGACGGCTCGTTTTCGATTTAGCTCGTGCGTTCTTGCCTCCTCGGTGCGGCTCAGGCAGCGGCTGGTGAAATGGTGCTCTCCTCGCAATAAATCGCGACGCCGCCGCAGCGGCAGCGCGGCCTGCGTACGCGCTTCGCCACTGTGTCGGCGTATTTGACGGGCACACCACACCACGGGCGCCGTCTCGTTCTCGTCCCGAGCCCTGAATCCACCTCCCTTCCGCGGATCCCGCCGCGCCGCGTCCGCCTCCGTTCCGTGGACGCGTACCGAGCACCGGCGCCGCTCGCTTTGCCACCTCAGTCTTCAGGCATCGGCAGTGCGGCACGTACAGTGGCACGGGAGAGCGGCGTGGTTTTGGGGTTGCCTTTGCGGTGTACGGGGGAGGTCGCGGGCGGGATCCTGGGACCAGAAGCAACGGTGGGCGGGGGCGTCAGGGCCGACGCGGCCGGCGTGATGGCGGGCGCGCCTCGTCGCTGCGGCTGCCAGCTTCTCGGTCTCGGCCGCAGCTCGCTCGCTCCCCCACGCGGCGCAGGGAGGGAAAGGGCACTCGCGTGCCGACGTGCGGGCACGCACAGTGTGACAGTAGACAGGGTGACAGTGTGGGTGTGTGACATGGAGGATGGAGGATGCGGCTTTAAAGCTTTCACCGTGGTCTGTTTGCTCGACGCATTTCGGTTTTGCGATACAGCAGCTTTATGTTCTAGAACTAGTAGCGCGTGTTCAGGGCTTCAGGCCTTGAGCTGTGCCGTGCGTGCCATAGCTTCCAGCCTTCCCAGCGGTGGAAAGCAGAGCAAGGAGACACACCATGGGCCTGTTGATGCAATGATCTCCGACGCAAATCTCATGCGAGCATGGGCCATGGCGATGTTTTCTGCAGGAACAGCCCACCAAACAAATCAGGAAATGAAGGGTCCAATCACCCAAATCACTGAAAGTTCAGAGGATTGACTGACATTGACTCCAATTTACAGTGCAACCAGAATGAGGTCAAAAACAAACACTACCATGGAAAATTTTATTCAGTACATTTTCCAAGCAATTTATTCCAAAGTAAAACGCCAGAGAATTTTTTTCTCACAAGCACATTCTTTCTCAAACCAGAGTACACAAAAATTTTGATTAATTATCTCAACGAACAATTCCACGGCTGATGCTCACGTAGTTATGTGGACAGCCCTTGACGATGCCCATATTGACCCCTGGTCAGAATTGTCACCAGGTGTCCAGCAAAAGCAGTCCATCATGCGGCTGATGCTGACTCTGCCCACTTGTTCACCACCTCTTTCAATTTGTCAAATCCCTGATTTTATGCAAAAGGATAGGTGAGATAATGCATCATTTGATGAAAAGTAACATCTATACCATATTCAGCTATTGCAGTTCTCCTTCAGTTGAAAAGTTCATCTCAGCCTTATCCCCTACCCCTAGTACATCAATTAACATAAATGGACAATTATGGCATGTGACTAGGTTTGATAATAAGAATATGCTAAGGAATCCCACACTGGCAAATGACGCCTTTACTAACAAAACTTTTTCTGCTTGGCTTAACATTTTACTATGACCAAGAGGCTATGCATTGTATGG
This sequence comes from Oryza coarctata, assembly GCA_030770085.1. Lineage (NCBI taxonomy): Eukaryota > Viridiplantae > Streptophyta > Magnoliopsida > Poales > Poaceae > Oryza > Oryza coarctata. The sequence goes on from CM061471.1 coordinate 18,966,206, forward strand.
TCAACAACATTCATCAATAATTTGATCTAGCTTGGCATTTTCTTGTATCAAACTAAACATGCAGGTGCAACAAGGCAGACGATTCTGATTCAGTGTCCATGTTCATGTAGCCCCTATGTTGGTGAGGTTAACACTCAGAAGGAAAAGAACCATAGCTCGTTTTCTACTAAATTAGCAACTAGGGGCAAAGAAAGACAGTACAATGGACAAGAATAAGATATCTTTTGAGAACTATCGAATGGCCAATCTACATGTGAAGTTCCAAATGATTAATCTCGAAATCATTAACAGCACAAGTACTTGCAGAAAGAATATTCACCATCCGGCGTGTGAAGCTACCAAAAGATTCACCGTCCAGACGTGCGCTGTTCCAATAGGAAAACAATGGCTCCAAAATCTTCTCAATATCTTGAAGCTTCACCTTATTCATAAAGGTTTCAGCTAGGGTACTCTGGTTTGGTGTTCCTCCAAGCCATATCTGGGGTCACAAAAGAAAAGTTGAATGAAGATAAAAAGAAGAAAATGTAATGACGAAAAACAAACTAAAAGAAAATGAAGCCAAACAAACATAGCCTAAAGGAAAATATTTTCAATATCTCCTATACCTGGTAACTGTTTGGACCATCACCAACAAAGCCAACCTCTGCCATATATGGTCTAGCGCATCCATTAGGGCAGCCAGTTATCCTCACCACTACTGATTCATGATCCTTAATGCCAACCTATTAATCAGACAACATTATGTCAAGTGACATGGATTGAACACACACAATATTAACATTTTGCAACAAGACGGCAGACAATACCTTATCAAAAACTGCTCTAATTCGTTTAAGAATCGGCAGAATCCCTCGTTCAGCTTCTGTTTGTGCTAGAGGGCACAGTGGTAAGGCAGGACACGCCATGGAAGTAAGATTCAGGGGATCAACATCCTTTGGCTCCTGCATACATAAATGGCTAACTTGATTAAAATATTCCCACAAGCATATCATCTAATTAAGAAATCAAACTAGCGGGGGTAATCAAAGAAGAGTTGCTGCCTGCTTTTAGTGTCTTTGAAATTTTCAACATGAGAAAAACCTCAATATACCAGAATTAGTAACAATAAAAAATACACAATAATAGAATGCTGCATGGCTGTAAATGCAACTTCAAAAATAAATAGATTTTTTGAGGGAAATAAAAGCAAATGGCTTACAAGGATTTAATATTACAGGGAACTAACAGAGGGCAACATATTTAATATTACAGGGAACTAACAGAGGGCAACATATTTAATATTACAGGACAAGGATATGAAATAAGCAAAGGAAAACTTACCAACAGGCCAGATTGGGCAAGAGCAGCTGTGATGGGATCTTTCCATGCTTGATCAATCCCACATAAGATAAGATTCTGGTTTGGAGTAATGCTAACTTCCAAATTGTACTTCTCAATTATCTCTCGTAGAGTTTTCTTTGCTTGCCCTGCAACACGACCATTATCAACATGCACTCCGTAGAATAGTTTTCCATCACCCTGTAATAAGCAAATAGTGAAAAATAATGTAACTTAGTACTCAGGAAATAACTAATTTTAAGTATAGAAATTGTTAATGAATAAGTCTACACAACAGCAGATTGATCAAATGCTCTTATGCTGACTGGAGTGTGACACACTATAGAAGTATGCGAGTATGCGATGTGGAAATTGAATCCAGAGAAGCACATCTAAAATTATAATCTATAAATGAAGAAAATAATTGCTCAAGTATTGGGGCATCCTTCCTAAACAAGACTACTTTTAAAGATAATATGGAAAGTATTTTTTTACCTGTTCTTGCCAGCCTAGGTAACTGTTGAACTGCCATTCCGGCGAAGGACGGGAATCTTCAAACTTCTTTCCATAGTATTTTTCAACTTCCGTCCGAAACTTGTCAATTCCCCAGAGATCAATCAGATACTTCATCCTGCTATACCGGCGGTCATCCCTTCTCCCATTTTCCCTCTGTGTGACGACTATTGCTTTTATAGCATACAATATATCTTCCTTAGGAACATAGCCCAGTGGATCAGCCAATCGGGGGAATGTAGTCTCCACTCGGTGTGTCCTACCCATGCCACCTCCAACCTGAAAAGGAGGAACAGAGAGAATAAATTAAATAAGAAATCTACAATTAAAAGAGCTGCTAAACATATGGATAGGGCATTTGTTAAGACATTACATAAATGTTGAAGCCAACAGGCTCTCCTGCACTATCTGAAACAACAACAACACCAATGTCATTGGTCAGAATATCAACAGAGTTATCTCCAGCGACAGTGACTGCAATCTTGAACTTCCTGGGCAGATACTGTGTGCCATAGATTGGTTCAGGAGAATCATGGAAATTTGTTCCATGTGTGTTGTCATTGCGAGCTTTTGTGACCTCAGGAGGTTCTTCAGCTGATATTATCTTTTCTCCATCCACCCACAGGTCATAATAAGCCCCAGATTGTGGTGTAAGAAGTGCTGCGATATTCTCAGCTGTTTCTTGAGCAAAAAGGATATCCTTCCTGACATAAGGTGCTGCAGGTGCAAGCACATTTCTGTTGAGATCTCCACATGCACCTAATGATGAACCCATATTCTTTATAACAGTGCTGATGACAGTCTTCAAGTTCTTCTTAAGAACGCCATGCAGTTGAAATGTTTGTCTGGTCGTCAATCGGAGTGTTCCAATGCCAAACTCATCGGCTAGTGTATCCATAGACAAGTAAAGCTGGTTTGGAACTTTTCCACAAGGATTCTTTGTTCGGAGCATAAATGAGTAATTCTTCTGCCCACGATCATCACGGTTTGTCTGCTGATAACTTCCATGAAATTTAATAAGCTGGACAGCACTATCATTAATATTTGGAGCCTCTGACACCAGTTCCTCATTCAAAGGGTACCGAAGAAAATTGCTCTTCTCCTTAATTATCTCAACCTTGCTCCTCTTAACTTCAGATGGATCCTTCTTGAGTGGCTGCAGGCACAATGCGAGGGTTCAGAACTGACGCAACAAGGAGTACTTCACTTGTGTATCGTTGCACAGTATTTTGTATTAAACGGAAATCACTATAATATAACCAACATTCAAGAGGTAAATGAATACGACAAAGCAACTGCTATAAGTTTATTAACGTCTACAGATGGAATCTTTGTAACCTATGGCAAACCATTATTTAAGGTATCAACACTACAAGGGAGACTGATTTGAACAGAACTGCCGATTTATCTCTTATCCGATTACTAGCATATTACAGTTCCTGGAGAAGAGAATCAAGAGGTCACATTTGATCCAATGCCACCTGGACAAATTCACCAGCAGATGAAACGGGTGACTCATTCAGAGGTTGAAAACACATTACAGCATGCCATTTTCAGTAGGGGACCACTTACACGCTCAGTTAAACATAAACCCCCGCAGGAAAAAAAAATCTTCTCCAGGACGCAAAACCCAGAGTTTCTCCAGCGAGATGAGAAATTATATCAGAGGACAGCACCACCACAGGACACTCACAGCGGAAACGGCGCGTATGCCGGCCAACGGCGGACCCCCGCCAGAGGGGGTCGCCGCGGGCGGCGCCGCCCGGAGCGGCCTCCCGAGCATCCGCGACCTCTGGAGCTGCGCCGCGCCGCCTCCTCGGAACCCGTGGAACTCGGCTCCGCCCACCGCCGCCGACATCACCGGAGTCGTAATAGGACCCTGATGTTTTATCCGGTGAAGAAGGGGAGAGTGAGGAAGCGAGCGAGACATTTCGGTCGTGCGGGAGGGAGGCGGGCGCTTCGCACGCTCGAGGGGACGAGGAGATTTATGGTGTAGGGGACCGGGTGCGCCTGGCCTACCGCGCGAAACGCAGGGAGCCTCACCCGCGTGCGCACCGTCCACGGTAGACCACTCAGCTGATGCTCAACGAGACTGGTGGTAGGTCCCACTGTCGGAGAAACTTGAGCGAGCCGCGGCGTATGCGCGCGGTGCAGGTGGGCAGGGTTGGATGGATCGAGAGGGGAGAAGACGGGAGCGGCAGCGGCAGCGGCGAGCAGCATCGCATCACCGCTGACGACCTCCCGCGCCACAGGCTGACAGGTGGGCCCCATCGTATTGGGCCCCACGTAGCAGCGACTCTAGGCCTGGTCGCCAAGTGGTGTCGAATTTGATTAGGCGATATGGCTCGAGGCGGCCAGGACCAGGATGAGATGCGCGAGTAGGAGTGCGTGCGACGGGTAGGGCTCTGACTTAGCCCGGTATTGTGTGGGTGCATTGAACCTGGACGTCTTTTTCCGCAGCAAAAAGCTTGATTCCGATATCAGAGATTGTCTGTGGGGCTCAACCTTATGGCCACTTCTGCCTTTGCTGCGATTGATACTGGTAATTAAACCGCCTAAAGCTGTCAACAATCCAAAATTAATATATGAGTAAAAGTTTTATATTCGTGTCTCTCCCAATTTAAAACAACCTATCGTTAAAAAAGAAACCATGATAAAAAAATTTTAAATTAGGTTTTAAAATTTAAATAGACTGGATTGGCTGCACCCTCATTTTATCCCGTCAGCCAAACATTTATTTTCGTACCCAGCAGTATTATCACGGCAAAATACCGAGCTAGCATCTGAGCTGCAGAGCTGGCCACACGCACATTGTTGATATATACGGGTAACAGGCTAACAGCTCCGTATCTGTATCATGTTGTTTGTTCTCTTTTCCCCTGTGCTGTAAGTGTCGACGTCACGATCCACTTTTCCTTTCGACGTGGACATCAAAATCTCTTAGAGAAAGTTCAATTTGAGCTCGGATCTGATTCGTATCATTAAAATCAGATGAGGATAATACTCCTCTAACTATTAAAAGCACGCAGAATAATTCTCTCGATTGTTTTAAAGTCATCCAGCCGATAAATTAAAAATAGGTATGAACCGTATGTAAGTGACAACGGAAAAATATAGAGCTCATATGTTTTTGTACTTCTTCCTATCCTATTCCCCGTCTATCTCGATGACAGAGTGTCGGTGATTACTTGTCCTTCCTGCCATCATCTAAAGGTCACCGTTGGGTTTTCTCCCGAATTTGTAAACTGTCGAAGTAATTAGAGTCTAGAGGCCGCCGTCGTCAGAATCCATCACCACCATTGCTTCATCATTAAGCCACTATAGCAAGCGATGAAAAAGGATAGGAGGGTGAGAAAGACGAGAAAAAAGAGGAAGTAAGGAGATGGTGGAGCTCTCAGGCTTAGCTAGACTTGCGTCGATCTCATCCTTGCTCTTGCCTTTGCCTATGCTCCTATCTTGCATGATCGAGTGCTAAAGCAGCGTCGGCTCATGTATCTTCCTTACGCACCAAGGTGTTGCTTCTTGTCCGGCTCTTGTCGAAGTCATCGTGGTGTGCTTGTACAGAAGTCAACACCATCAAGAAGAAGTTGTTGCCGCTCAAACATATCGTATTTAGGAGAGATCGATGCTGGAGCTCCTTCCTTGCTTAGCCACTCTAGGTGCTTCTCCTCTTCCCTAAGATAGCTGCTTGTTTCGTGATCTTGCCCTTAGGTGGTGTAGACAGGATGAGGATGTCGCATTTGGCAAGCATGGCCAGTGACGCAATTCACCTTACACCATGTCACCGTCAGCCCACGTCAATTTCGTCTTGACAGAAGCCGGTTTCTCTTTTCTGTTTCTTTCGATGCTCAGTGTAATAGATTAATTAGCTATAATTTTTATTATAAAAGCTTTCTTGACTTGTTTTTTTCCTTCAAACAAAAATATCTTACTTTGCGCCCATTCTTATTAGCATTTTTTTTTTGATCAGATAGCCCGTGCATCGTGCACATGTTTGGTCTGAGCTTTGAATTCCCACGGCTGTGCATGGTTACAACTTACACCTGATCATATATCCATGTGCCGCCGATGATCGACAACCATCCATATATAAACAGTAGTAGTAGATCAGACAGGTTGGTTCTCCATGTATACGTCAATGCATAGGTAGCCTGAGACTAGTTCAGCTGGCAAAGAAACCTTCTACACACATTTTTAAGTCTCCAAAGGTTAGAAACAGCCGTTTTGATTGGCATCTATCGAAAGAATGAGCGTCGCTGTGGACCGATACTTGATTGTCTGTTCGCGATACCGTGGTGGCACTACTACGAAAGGGGTTTTTGCAGGTCGCAAAACATTTTTTTTCAGGCGACCGGTCACTCCGCCTTTAATTTAAGGCTAGCAAAAATTGTGTATTTTCGCAAAACGAATGGACGGCCGCCTGATGTCGTCCGCTTGCATAGACATTTTTCAGCCAAAAAAAAAAAAAATCCCAGCCAACTGTGCTCTTCATTGTCGGTCCCCAAATCAAATCCAATTCATAAAATTTTTCAAATATGATCTAATCCACAAACCATCACAATTTACATTCACAAATTTTCAATTGGATCAATGCACAAAGCATTCAAAAATTCACAAATCCACGTAGCAAGACGAAAGCGACTACAGTACGTAGGGGTGCTTATCGGCCAAAGAGCATCGTTGCGACCCTCATCGCTGAGCCGTGGTCGTTGAAGCACTCATCGTTGTCGCTGATGGTATCACCGTGGTTCCAAAGACCGCCACTGGATCTGCTGCTTCATCACGGTCACTAGATCTAGTGCATCAATGTGCCGCCATTGAGCCAAATCAAAGGCCGACAAGGATGGCCACGATGAGGATGCATGCTCTTGAAACCCGACGGTAGCGGATCCGCCGCTCTAGAGGCTCGATGGTGGATCTAGGCTCCCATGGCCCGACGGTAGTGGATTTGAGCTGCCAAGGCTTGGCCATTGTCATTGTCACTGTCCTTAAGGTCAAGTTGTTGCGGTTGCCATTGCCGTCACTGTCCTTTTATGGTCGTGGTCACTGTCGCTTTGCCTCCTGACCCCGCTAGCTTCAAATCCACCATCTCAAGCTGTGGGCGTGGTCAATGGCGACAGTAGACAAGAGCAGAGGAGAAAGGCCGGGCATGCCACATGCAGGTGAGAGTGAGGAGGTAAGGGAGGAGATGGAATGAAAGAGAAGAGTGAGGAGGGTGGAGAGAGATAGAGAGAAGAAAGGATAGCGGCGGAATGACTAAGAAAAAGATTGTGGGTAGGGCAATCTTAGATTTTTTTATGCAGATAGGTCTCTTAGGTAGCATATGAAAATTAATTCCCTCTGTCAATTTTTATAGAAATATTTTATAAATGATTATTTTAGAATTATCATCTAAATTTTTTTATAGATGTGTGCTGATCGGTGAACTTCTTATACATTTTTTATAAGCGGTTTTTTTCCATCTAATATATATATAGAGAGAGAGGAAACTAGTAGTGTGGGGATTACCTCGGCAAAAAAGATGGGCTATGTTGCCCTCTAACCCAACACCGCAAGCCCTAGAGCTAAAAGCACGCAACAAATTAAGCTCTGGATCGGTCTGATGCTCAAGAGGTGTCTGCTTGTGAGCTGGTAATCACCTCCACGAGCATGCGGAGCACGGATAAGCCGTCCTTGACTCCGCTCATAGCTTTGTGAGGATGAGACATTGCTAATTAATTTGCTTAACAGCGAAAGGGAGACAGTTTTTGTTATACTTGACGGAATACATCCAACTACTCGCCTTTGAGTAACCACGTGCAATCTGTCACACGATCTCTCTTCATATATAACAACTTTCTTCATGCACTAGTTAAATAACCTCACAGATGATCGATGAAACACCACAGTATAGGACTCTCCCAAGTGTATGAACCTTCTGCTTATGGGAATTGCTATGGCCCATCTATAATTTGCTAGACTTTTCCATATAAACCAACTCTCAAGTTAGCTTTCTGGCTATTGAAAACAGAAAAATAAAATCCAATATCTTTGTGTTGGGGAGCATATGGATTCTTCTGTAACAAGAAAACAGTCCATAGTCTGTCCCAAGATCAAAAAGATATATACAAACTATTATCAAAAGTGTTATTAAAAGATAAACACTTATTCCTTAAGTATAAACAAAAATAATAAAATAGTATATTAATTTTCTAGAACTCTCACTTATAGCATATCTCTTGTGGTATATTTATAACAGATAAATTTTACTTACATGATTATCCCTAATATTTACATCAATATTTATAGCATTTCTAGCCTAAGCGGACTCCGTGGGCCAATCTTGAGCCATCATTGATTTGATACACCTAAAGGGCTTAGCTCTAGGTGGGCTCTCTTCAATCTAGCTTACCGTCTTGTGGCCTTCACTACTATGGGAAGCTTCCGCCATCCTACCGTGCTTTGCCAACTTCGTCTTTCTTTTTCAATGGCACTTTGCCACCTAAGTGGTTAGGCTACTTTGCCATGCTATCCTACTTTGATAGGTTTGCTTCCATAGTTTGGTAGAAGGTCTCATGATTTACATGCAACACGAACGATAAAAAGACATCGTAAGTTTGAGGTAAGCTAGGAATAGGATGTACCTAGAGTTTAAGTTGCTCAGTGATACAGGAGCGTTGTGAGTGTTTGATATCTTCTATTGCACCAAACTCCGACATTGATAGTGTCATTGCTTAGTAGGAAAAAAATAGCTGATGTTGGTAGAGGCATAGAGCTGATAGTAGGTTATGCAAGCGGCTCGGTCAAGCTTGCAAAGTGCTAGTTTAGTGGCATCAATTTAGGTTGACATGCTTCAGAACAAAATTTAGGTTGACAACTCTTGTAGTCTGATGAAATAGGCATATTGTACTTGTTCCTAGAAAACTCATTAATTTTGTGTCCAGTATCATTTGACCTTGATAGAATGTGTGCTGTAGCATTCATCTTCCTAGCCTTCACTACCATGTGCACTCTGTCTGTCAGATACATTGCTCAGCTTTGCCAGGGGGAATTGAGTGGTTCAATCGTGAAAAAAAAATTTGCAACGGTTGTGACCCGTCTATAAATAAATGACCTTTACCAAGTAAACTAACGTTCGTAAAAGAATTGTAGCATATATATACGGCCAGTGGAAAATCCATCGATGAAACGGGGCAGAGAGTGAGTGATCCCTGTAAGATTCGTTGGCATAGGGTTCAATGGGAATTTGGTATGGACACCCACTCGATATGTCCTTTCTGTACACCGGACGCAGGAAGAGGAGACGGTGTGAACCATATCCTCTTGGACTGTGTCTTCGTGCAGCCAGTTTAGCACAAGGTGCCTTAGTTGGTCTGACCGATCTGTCGCCGAATCCCCATGCTGTGATACCAGAGTGGTGGCTGCACTCCAGAGGGCATCTGCACAAGCAAACCCAAGGGGGCTTCCACTCGTTGGTGGTCCTTGTCTCTTGGCATCTCTGGTTCCAGAGGAACGCTCGCATCTTCGACAGCATTCTCTCCCAGGTGCCACGGGTGGTTGATCTAATCGTTCGAGAGGGCAGGCAGTGGATGAAAGCGGCTACCAGTCCATTGGGAGCTTTGTTTGGCGAGTAGTTTTTTTTTCTCTTGTTTTGTTCCTACCACCCCTCTTCTTGGAGTTGGGTTTCTTCCTTTCTCTAACACCCTATTTAGGTTGCAATCTTTTCCTCCACCCCCAACTTTTCTTACGATGACCGCGTAGACGGCCAGTTGTAATCTTGTTCTTCTAATATAATAATGTACAAGGCTGTTGCATGTTCGCGAAAATTAAAAAGAAAAAGCTACCGATAAGGAGGCAGAGGTGGTCGAGTTGAAAAACGTCTCGGGCGACCACGCCAATACTTGGGAGGTCTGCTTAGCTCCAGTACAGACCAGTCGGCTTCTTTTCATGTCATGAGATACACACGTCGGGACCTATGAGGTTCGCTCAGCTCCGACGTGATAGTGCGGGTACGGACGTACCAATCAATTTGATCATGCAATTGATAAAAAGTGAGACGAATGGGTCAGTTGGACGATGGGCCGATATAAACTCTCGCTATCGGCTGGCCACCGATAGAATCGAGGTGGTCATCTGCCGTGTCCGGATGGCTCCAGCTATCGGCTGATCACTGATAGAGATCGAAACGCTCTTCCATCAGCTAGGGAGCCGATGAAGATGTAGACAGATGTTGATAAAAGATATGATGGCTCCAGGAGTGGTGAAAGCGAGATCCTGATCTGTCGATCGCAGAGTCGATAGAGACATACAAGGGTATTAAAAGCAAAGTGCGCAGGATTCCTCCTGGTAGTTGACGGAAGTTGTAGCGATCGTTCATCGGCTGGAAAGCCGATAAAGGCATATGTAAAGTAGCAAAGAATCGTATAAAAGACACACCGGCTGCAAAGCCGATGCCACTCCGAATATGACAAAGACGAAGCGAACTTATCGTCTAGCTAAATCGATGAGAGGACATCTCTCTGTAGACAGACGCGCATCGGCTAGAAGTCCGATGCGCTTAGTGTGGCGCTTAAGGGGAGTTTTCTGAAGACCGGTGCGTATCGACCGAGGAGCCAATACGTTGGGCATATTGCTCAATATATAAATAACTCATCAGCTAACACTCTGATAAAACGCCGTACAGAGACCTATCGACCTAAAACTCAATCTACCATCAGCAACCTCGTAGGTCAAACCTAACCGATGCAGCACGAAACCGACGACGGCAGAGAGAGCTTGATAGGCCGATAGATCTTACATGGACGTGATGTGATACATTCGATCGCCCTAAGAGGTCGAATCTAAACGATGTAGTCTTAGATAGAATAAGACATATCGGAATAGTGGCGGGACTTACTCCTTCGCTAGAGATCGAAGTTAACCGATGCAGCCCCGCGTCTAGAGCTAGACCCCGTCGGTAAAAACCTAGATAAACTAGGATAACGATGCGCCGAAGTTGTATTAATTAAAGGATATGTTTTTTTACAAGTATCCAGAGGTCTATATTTATACCCTGACATTACAGAGTCCGACGTAGTTACAGTAACCATCGAACGTTATCTCCTAAAAATATAAAAGAAAATATCTCTAAGAAAGTTAACTAAACTAACTAAATATTCCTATATAAGATACGATTTACATAAATAAAATATCATGCCGTAAGTACCACGGTCCTCCTCAAACTCGGTCTCATCTGGATAATCTTCTATTCTTAAACCAAATCTCCCCTTGCTTCATCCGATCGACCTTCTCTCTGTAGCAACCGGACTCTTCTTTTATTTCAGTCGATTTTTTTTAATCTTTACCAGGCCTTTCTAAATGTTAGCGTTAACAGGAGGTTGGGAGAGGAGAGGGAGAAGACGATGATGGCAGTAGAGTGGAGCCGTTGCAATGGAGGAAAGAGGGGTGCAGAGTGGAGGAGCATTATGCAATGTGTATCAGGCACAAGGAGTCTAAGGTGAGGCCCGAGGATTCGATGTGAGCTTGATCTGTCTTTTTTAGTGTGGCCTACCTAGGAGTTAGTTACTTTCCAGTTTCCAGTTGTAATAGGATTTTCTCTGGTTGATTTTTATATAAAAATGGTTCATCCAAGTGCTCATCTTAGGCCCGACACAAAAAAAAACTTATGGGCTGGTATTTTACACCGACTATGGGGTAAAAACAGGGCTTCCAAACATGCCATAAGGTGTAAGATACTGTTGAATGGTTGAATTACATGAATAAAATTTTCTTCGTATGCTACTGCAATACCAATAAACTAGCATTGGCTAATTGTGCCAGATTTGATATTATTGTTAAAATAGACAATAATAATAATAAATATAGTAGTATCTGAAGTTTTTCTAACTTGAGCATCATCTCCTATTACAACTATCTTAGGGTTTATTTATAGTCTTAGAGATGATGATGTAGATGGTTATATGTTTATTTATAAGATTCACCTAGGATATTTAGGAATAACAGAGAATATGTATAGTTTATGTTTAATTGGACTAAATCTACTATTCTTTTTTTATAGATTTCTCCTTAAGCTTTTATGGGTTTAACCTGACACACAAGACCTAGGCCGAAACCTTGTCTTCCTCGGCCTAGCAACTGGAGGTCTGTCGGCCGATGGCCCACGGGTTGTCTGAATAACAACAAACTTGGGATTAGTGACGATCTCGGCCCAATAACAACCAGTTGCCAACTAGTACGCCTCGTCGGTAATCATGTAGCCGTAGGATCTTTGCCTTCTTACACCGTTCGCGATGACGTTTTCTCGAAACGACCTCGGAAGGAGCAAATCTGCCAAACGAAGCGCTATTAGTCACCGGCCGATCAGTTCACTCATCTATCGTTCGGAGCAGAAGGATCTACGCTCGTTTTGTGCCTCGCTCCGTCGCTAGCGCGCGTGTGCGTGCGTCGTCGCGCGTCAGGCCGGCGACATGCCTATTGCCAGAGTTGATGTTGCCTCAGCCGGACGGCATACTGGTTTTTTGGCGTTCTTAACCAGTGATCACATATGGGATCTATTTGGTGTGTTGTCAACATATTTGCACTGCCAAAACTTTGGTAACCAAACCCAACTAAAGTGCATAGATTTTCAGAATGGAAACAGAACAAATAACCAGACGTTACCAAATTTTAGCAAATCGCAAATCTGAAAAATCAATTAACACACACTTCTTCTGTTTGTTGAGAAATATTGAAATAAGCTATACTTTCCCTTTTCTAACGTGCTTTGCCTGGTATGCGGTATTTTAACCGTATCATTTTTTTCAATTAGTAAATAGTATCTTTTAAGTTATAGTGTCGATCCGGGTTACTTTACAACAATCAAATAGTTTTATTAATTATTTCTTTTTATTTTTTACCTCTTCAAATAACCACACTTCTTAAGCCACGCATACAATATTTATCTTGCTCTATTCAAAACTGAATCAACATCTTTTTTTATTAGCTCCTTCTTAAAACCATCTAAGCTTTCATTCCCACTCCCTCTTGGAAACCTACTTCATGATGCTCTTATGATCTCCTGAGTCACACAGACTCATTCACGACCATTAAGATCATCTGTCAGTTAACAAGACCGACTCTAATAACGGTTTCCATTCACTCAACATTTTTTTTAAAACACTAGTAAACAAAACTACACTAGAAAAATCATCTTACATTCGAATAGATTAAGCTCTGCAGAGTTTATACGCTTTATTCACACGATATGAAACCGACATAGGATACCCATCGGCACCGAGAGGTCGTGACAAAGCATTTTTAAAGCTAACCCATAAATATCACATGTTACATAGTTGTTTCGAATCTCTCAATCAAGTATTAGACAAATCTTATACTTTCATCTACTTAGGACACATGGGGGATGTCTCCTACTCATAACTGATCGTCTTAAAAGATGCAAGAATAAGACCCATACTAGGCAGTAAAAATTAACAATCCTATCTCCTCATCTCTATTGTTTCACAACTATTAACATACAAGACTTTCATGTGATAACTATTTACTTAGCTAGAAACATCCCATAAAATACTTGTGTGGTCATATGGTAAAATAATTAAATGTAATTCCTTAAGAAATCGGTCAATTACAAAACCAAGCCACACAGGCAAGATTATGCATCGCAAGTTTTTGCATACATTTTCTCTTTTTCAACCCATCGACTACACAAGTCAGATTTTCGTAAAGGTTTTACAACCCAATTTTTCCATAACAGCAAACAACAGTGTAAGATGGGATAGTGGTATCTGTGTTCAAGGAGCAATAATTTCTTATCACCATTATGATAGAGTTATAAGGATAAGATTTAACAATAACCTATGTAAAGTAATGCAACTATTAGGTTGTTCCATCGGTTATGCCTAAACCAAGATAGATTAATTTAATCGTGTACGTTAAGTATGTAACTTTGTAAACAATCATATTTTATAAATTATTAGCAATATGATTAAGGGTGACTTGTCTTACTCTTGGTTATCAAGAAGTTCTTCAGAGTCGACGTCCAAGAATTTTTCGGCGGTGGATTACGCATGAAACAAGAGAAAACCCCAATAAAACTCAAAAAAAATAAAATACTAAATAAATAATAGTGTCATTGTATAGGTCTCATTTTTACAAAAATTCTAGAAGTTGAACAGAGTCCATTGGAGTTACGGCCGAAAAGATATTAATTTTTACAATTTTATTGAACTTTTGGAAATAAAGAAAAAGATTAAATTAAACTGGAAAAAAGAAATATTCTTCAAGAATATTCCTAGCTGTTAGGTGGGACCCAAGTGTAAGAGAAAGGAGAGAGGGACTCAACCTTGGGTCCATGGTGGACCATGTCTACAAAGAGAGTGAGGAAGGAGGGTTGTGGACCGGTTTGACCCAAGAGTGAAAAGGGTCAGGGAGAGAGTGGAGGTGGCGTAGGCTCAGAGGGAGTAGCCCAATACGAGACGGCCATGGTGTTCATGGCCCTTTTGGGGAAGAGTTGACTAAAGGAAAGATCGACGGCTGACGGCACCCAATGGCGACGACAGTTAACTCTGACGTCTGGCAGCAATCCGGGGTGGTGACTCTGGCCAGCGGGGGAGACAAGGAAGCTATTGAGCGGCTCAGATATGTCAGGGAAGAGGCGATGGCGGCTAGCGACAAGATCCCGAGGGCGATAGTGAGAGGAAATGGCGTCGCTCGATGGTGAGCAATACGTAGTCATCGACGATGGCTTGGGAAGAATGAAAGGGATGAGAGGGAGGTTTAGGTGCTCGAATTTTGGGCGGGAGAGGGATGAAAAGGGGACTTATCGGTGGTGGTCGATTACTTGCGGTGGTAGCTAGCTTAAGCTCGGGCTAGGTTCAAGGCATGGTGGCATGGCAAGAGTGAACGGGAGATGTGGCCAAAATGAAGAAAAAAGGAGAGGAGTTGCCAGCTTTTATGTCTGTATGATGGCACAAAACGATGAGTGAGAGAGACGGTAGAGTAGTTGGGCACATGGCAACATGGCGACATGACAAGGCGGTATCGACAGGACATGGATGCATGGGGTGCACGACGCTGTGCGAATTCAGGTTGTCAATGATGGGATTCTCGGTGGTGGGTCCACGTTTAGCATGGCACAGCATGGTGTTGTGGGGTCACGACACACGTGCGCATTTGTAGCGGCCAGCTTGGCATTCTACCAAATATTGCGGCACGGGAAGGAAAATAACGGAGGGGGAAGACGACGACGCTCGCGCGAGTATGGGCCAAAAATTAGTAGGCCGTGGCAACCGCGAGTGCACGAGTGGCCTCGGGCTATTGCGGCCATGGCTAATTCAGGTGTAGCATGAGCGTTGCAGGACTAGGGCATAGCGGAGGGTTGGGCCACTCGGCCAGGGTGGAAGGAGAGAGAGAATGGGCCAAGAAGAAGAGGCCAAATGAACAAAAGATTTTTATTTTTCTAGAGATTTCTAGAATTAATTTTTTGGAAAAAAAAATTAAAATGAGTTTGAATTTACACTTGGGATTTTCTTAGAGAGTTTGTGAGAGGGATTCAAGTAGATTTATTTTAGAAGATTTTGGAGTGAAGTTTATATCAGTATCGAATTCAAATTAGATTTTCAAACTTGAAAAGATTGGAAGAAATTTTCGAAGGAGAGGTTGATTTAAAAGTCGAACATCAGAATTCAAATCTTGGACGGAGATATTTGGCACATAATACACACAAAGAACCAAAACTTTTGAAACTATAATTTTTATTAAAATAGCTTTTAATGATAAGCTAAAATTGAGGTGTTACGGTTAGGAAGTGCCGGTGCCTTATGTGAAGTTTGTTGATGTCCTACCAACATGTTTTGGTTCCATTTTGGATGTAGATTTTGGCAAAACCTTTAGCTCAGCTTGTATTTCAGGACAAATGTTATGATGAAAGCTTTGGTCTTGGTAGATTAGCTAATAGTTTGAAGAAGGTTGTGCAAATTATGTGCACTATTATGTGTTGTTATTATGTGTCTGCATTTATTTGTTCTATCAGAAGTGGTATGAGAGTTGTAGTGCACTCATTGTTGTGCATATTATAATTGAAATATAATTGAATCCCTTGTCTGAAATCAAGAAGTGATCATGCATGTGCCTTTGACTAAATCATTCAAATTGACATTTATTTAAGCCTTTTGTAGCAAGCATGTGCAAAGAAATTAAAAACAATAGGATTGATAAGATGCATTTCATATACAAAGTAGTACCAGACTCTTTTAAATTCTACGTAGTATACATGTAAAATATATTACACCAACTAGACTAAGATAAAGATTGTATAACACTATGATAAATCTGAAGATCATAAGTAAGGCTAATAGGAAGAATGCCAAGCATTTCTAAGTGATCCTTATTCATATAGGATATCTTATAGCCGTTCTCTCCACCAACTTTTATGGCTTCTATGAAGCAACTTTGTAGGGTTAGGAAAACTCTATTAACCAAATCTTCATCATACTCATTGTACTCCTTTTCCACATTGTCTATTATGTCATTCATAGTTGTAAAATTCATTATGTAGGTCTTGGATTGAAGGGAAGCAAAGAAACCAAGGTCAAGCACGTTCATGTTTGGTGAATTTGTGGGTTAATTTTTTATTCATATGTATAAACCTGTTTTTGTAACTGCAAGGGAAAATGCTGCATCATCTTTTGCAATATGTGTTTGTGCATTATCTTGTTGTATCTATATTGTCTTCCCAAAATATTCTTTAGGCCAACATGAAACAATTGTTGGAATAAACTTTATAATCAAGTTTTACTTATTTCCCTCAAAAATCATCAAAGATTTGATCAAAGTACCCCCTAGTCTATTATAGCTTGCCCTCTATGCCGGCTCCTATGATATAGAAAAAATCACAAATTAGTTTCACATTGATTTGAGACCAACAAAAATAGAGCAAATAAATTCTCTCTCCTTCGTACCAAAGGGCCATATACCTAGTTTGCCATCGAAATAGCAGTTCCTTTCTCATCATATCTAGGCCTTGCAAGTGCTGCTAAAAATATGACTTTATCTATTGTTTGTTTATTTTGCACTCTTATTATCTTCATTACACCCCATATAGAATGTCTTAATATTTTTAGTGCTATTGAACCACTTTTCTTCTATATGCATACTATTGCACATATCAATCAAAGCTAGTTGAATATTCAATATTTTCCCATCGAGCATGGATAGAAGAAAACTCATGTGATGCTTCTTATTTTCATCTTTTAGATAAAACTTTAGCATGTTTAAGTGCCAGCGTGGTTGTCCTTCTTGAAAAGCTTGATGCAACGTGTTTTTTAACATTTATAGCATCAGCAAGAGATCTAATAGTGGTTCGCATGTTCAAAGTAATTGTTTCAATTTGAGCGAAATCTATATCAACCCATTTGAGATCACAATTCTTGTATTTTTTTATTTAATGTCAACTGCTATACCCACTGCATGGCATTTCTTCACTTTTGTCCACAAATTTTAGACAGCTCTCCTTTTAACTTTAAACATAGCTTTAACAATGTTTGTTGCTTCCCTATCCAATTTTCTGTTGACACTTTTTGCAAGTAAAGTTTTATATATATCTTGCTACTGTTTATCCGATAAATATTGTCTTCTCTTGATATTTTCATGTGTATCCTGGTGGTGTGCCATGTCAACTAGTTCATAATCTTCAAAATTCAAATAAGAAAGTGTTATATGGATTCATTTTGTACACTACTGGATGTTGCTCTTATAGGAATACCTGAGTCATCACTTGATGTACTGAGCTCCTCTACATCAAAGATAATGATCACTTCCTCAGCATATACATCAAGATCCTCATTTGTATGGATAGATAAAATATGATAGATAAGGTGCATACAAATATTAAGTTTAACTAAACCTGCAGTATAATCAATAATCCACTCCATAAATTGGCATAATTGTTGATAACACTCTTCCTTATCTATATTTTGCATGAGTTTTTATTTACATAATAATTTTATCTATGAGATACAAACGTAGGGTGTGCAAAAATGATATTGCTATATGTACGAGATAAACACAATGATGTAACAGTTGCATAAAAAAGATGGCTGCTAGAACAATGGCAACCACATTCCATTTCAATTGTCTCATAAGTGTGTGGGTGAGACTATACGACCTTGATTTGCATCTTGCTAAATTACCGTGGCTTATTTCTATTTCTTTTTAGCATTTATTTGCTACGCTTATCTATCAACAATTTATAAAGAAATTGATATACCTACAACATCTTTTTGTTCGACAGCAGAGAATTCATCTTCTTCCTCTATGACATCTTCATGTACGACAGTAGGTTGCAGGTTGAGATCAAGAATTTCTTCATTAGTGAATGTGCTATAGTAGTTGATGCAAATAGTTGTTGCTATCATGTGAATGAAAGCAGTAATAGTATCCAGGGAGTACAAGAGGAGGACAGATGGCTCAAATTTAACATTTGATGTGTGTAACTGACATACCTGCCTCCATGTTTAGTGAAAAATGTGTTGATCTTCATTCTGAACACCAACCTCTTCTTAGTGCACAACAAGGATTAGGTCTTCCTCAATGACAACTTCATCCTACCCATCCTAAATGGTAGGTTCTTGGTTCAGATTAGGAAGTCCTTTCTAATCTTCTATTAGGGATGAAAGATTGATTGGCATATATTGGTGTCCTACAGTAGAGGCAATTGGGTTGCTACTGGTTGTATCATTTGAAAGGGAGTACAAGACCAGAGAGTAAAAAGGTTAGGACAAAGAAGCTCATGAAGTATTTATAGTAGTGGTGTTTGTATCAAGGCAGCATGTTCAAATTTTGATGTTTAAATTGTGATTTGTGTAAATGGTGGTAATATTGTAGATGTGGTGACGAATAAGCCCCTAACGAACCCATTAATGTTAACATGTGATGCTTTTTTAAGTTCATTTCCAACCTGCCATCCTTATCCAGTTTATTCCCAAATGTGTACATGTTACGGTTCATTTAATGTGCCAATCTATCATTGTCCTCCCATATAATTCACGATTTCATATGTTTCAGATATACTTTAACCAATTCTTAATTTCTGCTTAATTAGGAATAATGTCTTATATTTACAAACAAATGTAGTATTAATTATTATAAACTAAAAATGTATTTATTTGGTTTTTTAAAGAAAATTGTATACAGGAAGTTTAAAAAACACACACCATTTAACGGTAAAAAAATGTGCTAATAAAAAAGAAAAAAATTGTCCACCCTAAATGCCAGAACGAATGAGCCTTAAGGCATCCACAATATGGTGGAAAACTAGGTATTAAGCATTAAATACACTCTTGCTACCACGTAGCACTAGAGTGATAAGCAACTAATACCCTATCATAGAGCTATTGCCGGTATATAAGAAATAAATAATATTGTTTCTACCGTGATTATGACACATGGAAGTAAAATATTAGTAGAGAGAACCAGGAAGGCATTGTGTCTCACCGTTCATAGGAATGATTTTTTTCAAATGGACCCTACCTTCTCGCCCTCGCACATAAACATCGTGGGTTGCTTCATGAACTCCTGCCACCTGCATCTTGGGCTCACGTTACTGCCAAGTTTGGCGAGATATGTTGTTCATGCCCTTAAGCACTCTGGTCATATATTGATGAGAAACACTAAGCAAATACTTCAGGTTGGCTGAGCAAGTGCGAGTTTATTTAATAGTAAAGCCAATTACTATATATTATCTTTTTTTCTTTCTCTTATCTATATATTTAATATATTTATATTAGAGCATGTGAAGAGCTAACTTTGATATAAAAACCAACAATACTCTTTTTTTTATTTCTCCTCTACGTATATTTATAGCGGGCTTTTAAATTGCTATTGCACTTGCTTTAATGCAACCAGCACTGCCAAGCCGGCTTCTTCACAGTTTACTCGTACAGTGACTTGTTTGTTTTTTTCCTTGCTCCTCGGTTACTTCAAAAAAACTAACAAGTCTGCAACAAAAGAAGTAAAAAAGGAAAAGCACCAAGCAGACTCACAAACACAAGCCGTCCGTACTTCTCCTTGTTAGCTTTAGTTTCCCCCGTCTCTAATTTCCTGCTCCTCTTTTGCTTTCTCCTATCGCTTCAGACGATTCATGCGTCATGCCATGCAATGCATGCAGTGTTGATTCCTTTTTCTATTGAGGAATTAAACTTTTGATGAATAGTAATATTTGATGCATTACCATTGCAAAACCACAATGAATTGTACACACACACGTACTGAGTTGAATATACATCATCGATCAGCTTGTCAGGTTGGCCACTCTGAGCCTACAGACAGTCAGAGCAAGCTGCACACTAGAACTGAAGGAACTATTGGCAAGACAATGGTGACCAATTCGGCATCTCTGGCTTCTTAATTACACACAAAAATTAGGGGAAAAAAAGAAGAGGAATCACCATAGATTCAAATCAAATCTTGGAAGAATATGCGAAAGGTGGATCGATCTCAGTCACCAGATTAGTCAAAAGAATGGCAGATTTCCTGAGAAGGAAGACAGCAACTTTGTACATACCCCCACTACCAAAATCCTCTTCAGTAAAGGAGAAGCTAACTACCTCTTTGCACAAATCCAAGGATCCCGTCTTATGGATTGCTGGTGCTGGCTAGTGCACATCATATAGCTCCTTCAGTCTCATCCAAATGCTCGCTGGAAGAAGGGCTTCTTCTCCGGCTAGTCTCTCCACCGCGGCGCAATCGTCGTCTTCCCGGCACGCCTGAAAGCCACATTTCTGTCAACCATGGAGCTAGGTACCAAACCCAGCAGAAGGAAAGTGCAAAGCTTTTCATGTAACTTGAACCTAATGCACTTACTATATTTGATATTTTACTTAGGAAGGTTCAGAATTATGGACCTCTTATTTACTGACATGGGAGATCCACTGACATATGCTGTTCTTTTGTTTTGTTATATATGTGGTGACAATAGTACTGTGTTGCCAATCATTTGTCTGAGATGCTTATCTTAGTTGGCTCAGATAAACCAAACAAAAGCAGGGGCAGGGATGATGAGGACATATTGTTTCAGTGTGGAAGCTTAGATGCCCCCAAGACACTAATAAGCTAAATAGGCTACTTTACTTGTCAGTAAAGGGACTTGTCAAATTCTTTGCTTAGTTCACAAGTACACTTGTCCTGTTCTTTTTATCCTACTTGCTAGAACTAATATTTATTGCTCTATCAACTATAAGTGTAAAGCATCCTACTTTCTAAAACTAATATTTGTTATTTATCATAGGTTTAAATCAGTTTGTGTTTACTTTGATTTCTTATGCATTTTGTTTGCTTGTTCGCTTCTGAAAAAACATAGAAACAATTTCGCATTGTACATTGCATGACTGAACTGACAACGAGCAGAGTACTACTCGTCAGACAACATGAGCACTCATTCCAATCCATTTTGATCCATGTTTATACATGAATTTAGTTTTCGAAAAGCCATTAACTTTCTCAAGAAAAAGAAAAAAAAGTACCCATCACCCATGCAAGATGTCAGAGAACAGAGCAATACATGCATTCATCAACGTACCTGTTGTGAATAGGGTCAGGCCCCTTGGGGATCCTCCTCTTGCTGCCTCTGAACGCGTCTGCACCGACCGGCCCACCGGCCGAGTACCTCGCCGGCGACCCCGCCGTCAACTCCGTCCACATCCCGCCGCCGCTAGCGGCCGAGGTCGCAGCACTCGTACCCTTCACAGCATCTGTCGTCGCCACCAAAACGCATACGCAGAAGAAAACAAGAACGATCCTGCAGCACGCCATTGCCCTTAGCAACCTGTCTGACCGCCGCCTGATTCCCATATAGAAAGAAACCTTCTTCTTCCTCTCGATCTCACCGAACTAAATTTCAGGGATTTTGTTACGAGGAAGAAGATGAAGCTGCAGGCTAGCTAGCAATGGTGTGTCGTGTCGTTGAGCTGTAGGAGAAGCAGAGGCAGGGGGAGAGGCCTGGTATATGAAGCTAGTAGCAGACAATGTACAGAAAAGAGAAGAGAAGTTCAGAGAGAGCATGTATGATGATGACAGCGACAACACTGACAAATGCCAAGGAATGTAGGAGATCAATGACACGATCTTAGGGGAAGAGTACAAATACAGTGATCACTGTTCTGTTCCGCTAATGCGCATTCAGATCAAACCCCAGATGCGGCTTTTCATGGGTGGATTTGAGGTGATGGGAATATGTGATCGTGCTGGGTTTATACTGTCCAAACATTCTTATCCCCTGCATGGATTGATGCATGCTTCGGTTCGCTTCTTTTATTCTGTCTTCTCCTTCGCTTTTGCGTCTTTGTTGATGCTTTGCTTTGGGTGTTGCTTTCTTTCTCTCTTGCTGCTGCTGCTGCTCTCGCCTCTTCCCCAGCTAGCTAGCTTTCCTCTTTGTCCTTTTGCCTTTGCGAGGGTTCAAAGCAAATCTGCCGCGCTTTTGCAGGACCATGCATGGGGGAGTGAGCTGAGCTGGCTGGCTTGGAACGTGAGTTGCTTCATTTCGAGCTCCTCTCTTTGGAAGTCGATGGGCCCCCTACACTCGTCTTGCATTGCTAGCTTCTTCCGGCCTCTCTCTGCCCCCTGAATCTCTCCTAGCTTCTTGATTCCTTTCTTTTCTTTGCTTCTTTCTTTACAGTTCGAGATTTCTTAAATGGACGAACTATGTCTATAGATGGTTCTTGCGTGTGCCATGGATCCCACATGTCGTGGTTCATGGTGCCATCGGCTGGATGTGCGTTGAGATTCATGCAAAATTGCAAATGAGGCTATGAACAAACGATTGTTGTCTTTGTAATCTTTTTATGACATGACAAAAAACATTGATATTACACCGTTATTCATGCCCTGGCACGGTTGGGATAAAAATGGTTGAAAACTATGTTTAAAAAATGGTCTTATATAGTTATGAATTTTCTATTTTTATAAATTTAATTATTTAGTGGTGATTTTCAATACAATACTGACCGAAATTGGAAAAAAATAAATTTTATATATGGCTAGAAATAGAAATAGAAACGGTTGAAATTATATTATTTTTACATATCTCCGTATCTAATTTAAATTCCTTTTGCCGGGCCCAGTGGAACCATGGAAGGACGCCGGTTGAACTTTATTAAGTAAGAGAGACAGGTACATACGAGGTTACAATAATGAAAACAATATTGCTGATGGCTCTCTAATTAGACTTGGCCGGTAACTTGGGCATTCATACGAACTAGCAAGGTGGCTGCTAATGACCCTCTAATTAGACTTGACCAGAAACTTCGGCATTCATACGAACTAGCGACCCGCGTAAATTACGCGACAAGCATTGTTATGAAAGTTTGTACATAGACTCTTCCCATAAATTTATTTATTATTTAATCCAGATATCACATATTTCTAAATTATATTTCTTCGTAAATTTTTTTTAGTTTGGTTCATTTTTAATATTTTAGAATATATTTATACTTAAACTTTTTTTCTTTTTTTATTAATGTGGCATTTTTTTAGCTTATGAGGATGAATATGGTGATTATTTTATTATTATTTTATTAAGATAATAGATAGATTGCGATGATGCCTCCCAACTATCATGTGCTACTTACAACCGGATGTGCAATGCCGGAAATTTTGCCATGTTGTTTTCGATCTCTAAATTAATTAACAGAGTTGTTGTAGGATCCATGTTCTATCTGTAAAATATAATATGAAGTATTCCTTCGACCTCTCATAAAACACGCGAACGGGTCCTAGTAAAATTTGAGCATAATTTATTTTAAGGGGCAGATGAGACTAACCAATTTTGTCAGTAACCCGCTAACTGTGGAACACAAGACAAGGACAACAAGCACAATCTCTGTGAAAGGAAAACACTCAGAAAATCAGCACAAATATGGCCCATATATATAAAGTGTCCGAAGAAGGAAGAACTAAGCAGTTGGCAGATTACAGGTAAGCCCAAGTACAGGAGTTCAAAACAAGGTGTTGTCTAAAATTTGAAGGAATAATTTAACTTGCACTCAATCATTTAGCTTCTTTCGCTTACTTTTTCTCCTCCATTTTATATAATAAGTTATTTTAGTTTTATCCTAAATTAAAATTTTAAATTTATAAAAAATATTTTTATTAAATCTATTGTTAAATATATTTTTAAAATATATTTATTTTATATTATAAATATTACTGTATTTTTCTTATAAAATTGTCCAAAGTTAAATAAGTTTAACTTAAGTTAAATCTAAATCATCTTACAATATAAAATGAAACGGATAGATTACTTTCTTTTTTTTCCTTTTTATAGTCACGTCTTTGGCTTACTGACAAGGATCGAATAAAGAATAAATACCTTTTTAATCCAAAACTGGTAGAAAAGAGATTGTCCACTTCACTGGCACATTCTGTCGCTCATCAACCAAACCTAATCAATAAAGCACAAGAACATTCAATTGACAGAGCTTGAGGGGTTGTAAAAAAAAAATCCATTTCAAGTCACTCAGCTTGTAACAGTCCCCATCAAATCGACCTTTCTTACGACATAAAGATTCATTGCCAAAAATTTCTTCCAAAGATGAGTTAGACAAAGTTCTAAACTAATTATTATCTCTGTTCTCAAATTAATGCTGTTTTACATATTTGTAATAAATATTTAATCAAATCTATTATGGAAAACTAGCATTAATATATTTTCCACGGAAAATACTATTACCATTGTAAAAAAACTGTTACGAAGAATAGAGATCGTGTTAATGTTACGAAGGACAAGTGAATAAAAAAAAAGTGTCACGATCATTCTTATTGAGAATTTAAGATATATGTATGATGTTAGGAATAAGTGTGTGCGTATATATGAACATCTATATTTATACCGTATTAAAAATAAGCCCACATCAAACTCTTATCTATAGAGCATTTATGCACGCATTCGTCCACTTTAATTAGGCTTTACCTAAGCCATCAAACGTGCAGTGGCAGCAGGGGCCTTTTTATTTTCTCTTGCTCCGAGAGATTTTCCGAAAGAGCCCCTGCACTTTCCTTCTTTTCCAGACGGAAAGCCCCAGTCATATACGGCCGTCTTTACTCATTGCTACTACCATGCATGTTGTGAGATAGATTACAGATCCTTTAAAAAGAGCGTATATCCCTGGCAGATGCATGTGATCCATCTACGAATCTTTTTTCCCCTCATCTACGTACTTTGAGATGAAGACGACGATGATGATGAAGAATCTAGCTTGGTTATTCCAATCTTTTATTAAAAGAACAGACAGCCGTATATACTACCTCTCTGGCATCTGCACGTATGCGTGCCTCGATCCCGGAGCGTATATATGCTCTGTAAAACATCATTTTTCTTGATGCAAAGTTTAGGGCTGATTATGGGATGGAATTAATCTTATTACAGCTATGTGATTTAACGAAATTAATGAAGCACTAATCTTTATTGGCGCAATCTCTTCATAGTGCAAGGCATGTTGGCTGATGTGCGTTGCGTGATTGGCTGCCTAGGAATTTTGTGTCGTGTCTAAGCGAGAGAGAAATGATCAAGTCACAGGCTCAGAGTAGTCCACACCTGGGTGTCTTCGCATCCGGTTTTGTACTCTATCCAATTGCTTCTGCCTCCAGGTGTGCAGCAGTATCACAGCACTGCTGGCACATTGTTTTCATCCAACCGTTCCTTAATCTGCGCCTGATTCTAAGTACTAATCTAAACCCAGCTATTTCTGCTGCTTATCACCAAGCCTTCCACTACCTCCGCCTTCAAACATCTACAAATAAGTTATAAGGTATACTCATCACTATCACTGTCAATAGGGTTTTTAGAATGGTATATATATTTAGATGAGGTCATATCAATGGAAGACTTATCGTACTCAAAGTTGGTGACATTGATAGATAGGATGTGAGTAATAGTGATTTGAAGATATATACCTTCCATTATTCAATTGGTAGCTAAAAAATGATTCTGTTTAAAATAGAGAGAGTAGGAGGATGATGAGATAAGAGATTTGATCTCTTGGTGGACCCATGAGGTTAATTTTTTTTCCATTACCAGTATCCAAACGGGGAATGGGATCGTCTGCAGTAGCATATAGCTACAATAGTGACTTGCGTTAGGGGCATTCCCTTGCCGTTCGATGGAAATGGATGGCCAAGATCGTCATACGCTACACTAATCAGTACTGTGAACAAAAATATTCCGCAAACATTGTCGCTACAGTATTTAATCGCTACTGTTCGTGGCATTTATTCACTGTGCTCCGCACGTGCAACAGAGATTGTCTGCGTTCTGAATCCAAAAAAAGGGGGATGGTAACGACGAACTTGATTAAAAAAAACTAAACAAAAACATAGAAAATCTCTACTAGCGAGTTAATACAAACGTTAGAAGCTCTATATTATATGTCATCCGACACAAAATATAAACACTTACAATTAAGAAAAGAAATAAAATTAAATATTAAATAATTATAATTAGTTGAGATGAAAAATATATAAAAAGAAATTAAATAAAATATAGTTATCACATGAAAAAAAATAGATGGAAAAATAGGTAAAATAAAATTTAAATGTTAAAAATACCATACTGCTATTGGGCTACCACAATGATGCGCATTAAATACATGCATCTATCTTTTATTAAGAATACAAACCACTCACACATTAGAGGGATCTTAAATGTCACGGTTAGCTAAAGCCACGCCTTTATCTCTCCTACAGTACACATGTCTCCAAGTGCAGCCTTGATTTTTTTTATTTCAACCCCTGATATTTTCTATTTCAGTCCTCGGTTCTTTCTACATAAAAAGAAAAGTCCAAAATTTTATACTTTACATCCTAAAAATCAGAAACATGTATAAATTCTTACCCTACCACTTTCTCAAGTCCCATCATTTTCCTCCTCCCCATCTGCTGCCGGCAATGCCTTTCTCCGACAGGACTAGGCTACTGACCAAATTGAGAGGCACCACTGTAGCCTCCTCATCATTCGAGCTAGTGCATGGTCCTCGACGAAGTAAGCCACAGCAAACTTCCTCTTTAGCCTCCTTGGTAGTATGGATCATGCCTAGAACCTCAACATCCTAGCCACTTGGCTACCTAAACATGGAGCAGGTTGGCAACAAGGTATCGATGATGTAAAGTGGGTGGCAGCGACAAGCTCCGCCAACCTCAACAACTATCCTCACATGATAATGACAATGCTACCTATGCTTTCCCTTAGCCAAACTCGCACATGAGACCTAGAATACCAAACTTATCGGATCTAGTCTCAAGTTTATTAGATCTATATGACGTAATGGTAGCGGTCGCACACTCTCCCATCCCATGAGTGAGCACTACGGAGCTTCTTTGATAACGACACCGTCTCCGGTAGAAGAAGACATGGGTGTAATGTTAAAAACTCAATCCCATATTTTTCTATTTTTCACCTAAGCATAACGTCTAATGTGCACTGACCAGACCATTCGTCACTCCGGCAATTCGGCAATTCGGCAAATGACGAACGCCCATGCAGCCTGAAGACGCGACCAATCCGGCCACAAGACACGCTTGGACCTGGTCAGCGCTACTGACGTGTGACGGGCGTATAAATTCTTGCCCTGGAGTGTGGCCTATCGCGACACTCTCTTTGTCAAGGCGCCGCGAGCACGCCACCGCGCCGCATCCACACAGCCCGGATTGCGGCACGTGGCGCGATCCCGAACCTCGACGCCTTCCCGTCCAGGTTCGCTCCGCCCACCTCGTCATCTTCCTTCTCCCGCACCCGCAGAACCCCCACCCCTAGTTCCCGCAAACCGCGAAAGAAACCACCACCTCTCGGCCCCGCTGATTACAGCTCTCATCCACCTCTGCTCCCCTCCTCTGGAGCATCCCTCGTCGAGCTCCGCTGCCATGGCTTCGTCGTCGAAGAGGAGAGGAGGAGGTGGAGCTGGAGGAGGGGAGAAGAAGGCTCTGTTCCATGTCGTCCACAAGGTGCCTACCGGGGACAGCCCGTACGTTAGAGCTAAGCACCTGCAGGTGATTGCACCTCTTCTTCTTATTCTCTGTTCTTGCCTATTCTCTCTTAAGCTTTTCTTCTTGATGAGTAGCAGTAGTAGATTGTACCAGCATTGACTTGGTAAGTATAGCTAGCTTGATTATGCAGGAGTGTTCAGTTTGTCAGTTGTGATAACTAGCATTCAATCCAAGTGAGTGTTTTTAATTAATTCGATATGTTCTCTGGTTGAGTTTAGGAAGTTTTCATGCCGATTGGCGGTTTTCTTGGCGCTGGAAGATATCTCTCGCGTTGATTACTAGATCTCTTTTTTTCTAATTCTGTCCATAAATATTTTCCTGTCCATGAAATTATAATAGCAAACTGACTCGTTTTTCTTTCGATAGTAACGGCTAAATGCCGTCGTATGTTTGGCCCCAAGGTTGTATTTGGTTTGATATTAATTGTTCGAGTTCTTCAGTTCTGTACATTGTCTCTTTGCACCATTGTAGTACTGTTTCAGTGAATCATTGACTGCATTATGATCCAAACATAGGAATTATTGATTGGCTAATATTGAGGTCCACGATTGGTTAATATCGAAGTACTTAAGCAAGGGCATGCCTTATGGAAAACACCCAGTTACACACTGAAATTCAGGATTTGTACTTTAGTAGTGACACAAGGATTTACCGAAGTTTTTGCAGAATTTGTATTTGCTAACCTGGGCAAAACAACTTCATTTTGATGAATCGGCTTGTCGAGAAGGATCCGGAGATAGCCATTGTGTGGTTCTGGAAGGCGATCAACTCCGGGGACAGGGTGGATAGTGCCCTGAAGGACATGACCGTGGTGATGAAGCAGCAGGACCGCACCGAGGAGGCAATAGAAGCCATCAGATCATTCAGGCACCTGTGCTCAAGGCAGGCTCAGGAGTCCCTTGACAACATTCTGATCGGCCTGTACAAGGTGTGTTTCGTTCTACCTGCACATCTTGCAAAATTACTACTACTAATAAAATGATTACTGCAGTGTACTGACATATGCGAACTTTCGTTTTCAGAAATGCGGCAAAGTCAATGAACAGATAGATCTACTGAAACAGAGGCTGAAGATGATATATCTGAAAAAATATGGAGTAACTATGGTTGTCTCACCTTGACTCACCATAGGTTGCATGCTTATATATAAAACAAGAATTACAGATATAAGATTTACAGATATAGATAGTTTTAAACTAGGACTCATAACTTAAGTTCTATTCTATCTATAGCAAATTACAGGAGTCCATCTATCCTTGAGACATACTCGGTTACAATCCTAGTGTAACACGTTTACAATCTCTAACACCCCCGCTCAATCTAAACTTTTCTAACCACCTTGAAGTTTGAGATTGCGAATAAATGTATTCATCTTTGCAACCAGTAAGGCTTTTGTAAATCCATCCGCCAACTGATCTTCAGAAGCGATGAACCGAACGTGTAGCTGTTTTCTCATAACTCTTTCACGCACAAAGTGAAAATCAATTTCAATATGCTTTGCTCTAGCATGAAACATAGGATTAGCTGATAAGTATGTTGCACCAAGATTATCACACCAAAGAACTGAGGTGCGATGCACTTTAACCCCAAGTTCGGTCAACAGTTGCTCAAGCCATATTATTTCTGCAGTAGCATTAGCCATCGCTTTATATTCTGCTTCTGTACTAGATCTTGAAACAGTTGGCTGTTTTCTAGCACTCCATGATATAAGATTACTTCTATAAAATATTGCGAAGCCTCCAGTAGAACGCCTATCATCTGTATCACCTGCCCAATCTGCATCAGAGAAGGCACTGATGAATGACGACAATACCTTTTGAATATGCATCCTGAGTCCAATGGTGTGTTGTACATATCTAAGTATTCTTTTAACTGCAGTCCAATGAACTGAGGTCGGTGCATGAAGAAATTGGCAAACTCTGTTGACAGCAAAGGATAAATCTGGTCGTGTATTTGTTAAATACTGAAGAGCACCAACTATGCTTCTGTAGCGAGTAGCATCTTCTGGACTGAGAGGAACACCATCATAGCTCGACAGCTTCTCAGATGCAGATAAAGGAGTCGTGCAGGGTTTGCAGCCGAGCATTCCAACACGCTTCAACAAGTCTTGTGCATACTTAGCTTGAGATAGAGTTATGCCATCTAACTCTTCTTTAACTTCTATACCCAAGAAGTAATGTAACTTGCCAAGATCCTTTAGTGCAAAGTCTTCTTTTAAATCAGCCAGAAGAGTTGTCACCGCTTCAGGTGATGAGCTTGTAACGATAATATCATCAATATAGATAAGCATATAAATAGTTGTACCACCCCTATGATATATAAAAAGAGACATGTCTGATTTTGACGGCACAAAACCTAGAGTGATTAATTTGGAGCTTAACCTGGAGTACCACGCCCTGGGCGCCTGCTTCAGCCCATAGATAGCCTTGTCCAACTTACATATATATCCCGGTGTTTTAGTGTCCTCAAAACCCGGAATCTGCTTCATATAAACTTCCTCTTCCAGAACACCATGCAAGAACGCATTCTGCACATCAAGTTGTCTGAGGCACCATCCCCTTGACACTGCAATAGAGAGTACCAATCTAATTGTAGCTATCTTGACAACTGGGCTGAAAGTGTCTTCATAGTCGATGCCATAGCGTTGCTTGAATCCCTTGGCAACTAATCGAGCTTTGTATCTATCAATACCCCCATCGGCTTTTCGTTTGATTTTGAAAACCCATTTGCAATCAATAATATTCTGTCTAGTTTTTCTTAGAACGAGATGCCAAGTTTTATTCTTAGCTAGAGCTTGAAATTTCACTTCCATTGCATCACGCCACTTTGGATCTGAAATAGCTTCATCAACGGAATTAGGTTCACCAGTAGCACTAAACATGCCATATCGAATCATACCATCATATAGCTTCTTTGGTTTGATAATACCGCTTTACAACCGTGTTTGGTGACGCGGGGGATCAGGTGTGGTTGCTGGAGAACCAGATGTTGTAGAAGATCCAGATGTTGTAGAAGATCCGGATGGCACAAATTCATGTGCACCTGATGCTGTAGCATGCAGCGGTGGTGGAGACTCCTCAGACGCATGCAACGTCCCAGGTGGAGACTCAGGCACCACCGCATTACCCCCACCTGTCGCCGCATTGTTGTCCTCTGGCACAGCAACAGCGGTCGGCAGTGGTACTGATGTTCCCCCAGGCGGTGTAGCAGGCAAAACAGCACCGTTCGACGAGCTGGAAGGAGATAGCGTTTCCACCTGGGAGCTGCAGCCTGGGCTATGTGCGCAACGTTGTGCCGGTAGCGCTGGGAGCATAGGCATGAGACCTGCAATTTTCTCAGATGATTCACTAGAAACAGCAGGTACGTCAGTAGTATTAATAATATCAAATGCAGTACAGTCATCATCCCCTGGATCGAAGGGAAGAAGGCAGTAGGACAATTTCTTTTCTAAGAGAGGCACCGGCGTTAGGATGGAGCTTTGAAAAGGGAAACACGGCTTCATCAAAAGCGACATCACGGGAGATGTAAATGCGTCCGGTGGAGATGTCAAGGCACTTGAAACCTTTGTGCATGGAACTATAGCCAAGGAAAGCACATTGGGTGGATCGAAAAGATAACTTCCTGAAATTATATGGCCTCAGATTGGGCCAACAAGCACAACCAAAAACACGAAGATTGCTATAATCGGGTGCATCATGAAAAAGGCGAGTACTAGGAATTTCAAAATCAATAACCTTGCTGGGAAGAATATTAATGAGATAGGTAGCTGTAAGGAAAGCTTGATCCCAAAATTTTAAAGGCATGGAAGCATGAGCAAGAAGAGCTAAACCAACTTCAACAATATGTCTATGTTTGCGTTCAGCAGTATCATTTTGTTGATGAGCATGAGGACAGGACACACGGTGTGTGATCCCAATTTGCTTGAAGAAAGAATTTAATTTTTCATACTCGCCTCCCCAATCCGATTGAACACAAAGGATCTTCTTAGAGAACTGTCTTTCTACTAAGTTTTGAAAATCTTGGAAAACTCGAAAGACATCAGATTTATGCTTCAATAAATATATCCAGGTGTATTTGCTATAGTCGTCAATAAAGCTAACATAATAGCTATAACTCCCAACAGAGATGGGTACAGGCCCCCACACATCAGAATAAATCAGATCAAGAGGAGCACTAGAGATTTTATTAGAAATAAAATAAGGCAGTTGATGGCTCTTGGCCCTTTGACACGAATCACAAATTAACTCAACATTCTTGGAACTAGCACACGGCAACTTATTTGAGCTAAGGATCTTCTGAACTATGGGAGTAGCAGGATGACCTAGACGACTATGCCATAACGATGTAGAAGGGACATGGACTCTAAAAACTTCATGCTTTGACTCTATTTTCTTTTCCGATGGAATGAGAGGATACAGGCCACCTTTGCATCTACTGTGATGTAAAATCCTCTTCGTTTCCTGATCCTTAACGAGAAAGGAATCAGAGTGAAATTCAAGGAAAGCATTGTTATCTTTGGCAAGTTTATGAACTGAAACAAGGCTTTTGGCAGAAGAGGGCACATGAAGAATATTGTTCAAATGAAGTTTACTGAAAGGGGTATGAAAAACTGTATGCCCAATATTACTAATACTCATACCTTTGCCGCTAACGTTATGAACTTGTTCATTGCCACTATATTTATCACGGATGATTATCTTGTCAAGTTCGCTGGTGATATGGTTAGTGGCCCCGCTGTCCGCATACCAATTTGTATCAACACCATAAGCTCCTGCTGTTCGCCCACGGTACTGATTGTCTTCCTCATAGCGAAAATAGCATTGATTGGCTTCATGATTTGTCTTCTTGCAGATTTGACAGGGCGCCTTTTTTGTGACTTGCGAGCTATTGCCTTGATTATTGTTGGTGTAACTCTGATTGTTGTTGCTGTTCTGTCCATTGCGCGATGAATTGAACCGGCCTCTACCTCATCGACCACCAGAACGACCACGGTTTCCACGACCGCGAGATGCCATGTTAGCTGAAGACTGGAACTGATCGGTCCCTTGATACATCTCGAGCCGAAGATCGTACTCCATGAGTAGAGAATATAATTCAGAGAGTGAAAGATCTCCTGATCGGCCCATCAAAAAAGAAACAAAGGGGTGATAATCAAAGTCTAAACCATTAAGTAAATGAGCAACCACCTCATCATCCCCGACGGTGACGCCGGCTGAGGCGAGCTCATCCTTGATGTTCTGCATCTTGTTGAAATAGGCTGTCGTAGTGAGGCTACCCTTCTTGGTGGTGGCCAATTGCATGCGCAGATTTGTAACCCGCGCTCTTGATTGTGCTGCAAACATAGCCCCTAGCGCCTTCCATGCCTGCGCAGAGGTTGTTGCAGTCGTGATCCCGGCGAGGACCTCCTTGGAGACCGAATTCACCAGGTAGCTGAGTAGCTGCTGATCTTTTTTTACCCATGAGTCATGCTCTGGGTTGGGAATCTCCTTCTTCTTGCCGTTGACTTCAGCTTCAAGGACTTGTCGCGGCTCGGGGATGGTTCCATCCAGAAAACCAAGCGCCTTGGCGCCACGGACAGCGGGCAGGAACTGCGTCTTCCATAGGACGAAGTTATCCCATGTCAGCTTATCAGACACCGGATGTCCAAAAGGAGAGGACGGGTATCCTTCGTCATGAGCGGAGGACGAAGACATCTTGTCGCGGGAGGAGCGTCACGAGCAGGTCGCAGCCCCCTTGTCGCGAGAATTTGATGAGATTTTTGTAGATCTATTCTAGGAAGAGGCGGCTCTGATATCATGAAAAAATATGAAGTAACTATGGTTGCCTCACCATAGGTTGCATGTTTATATATAGAACAAGAATTACAGATATAGATAATTTTAAACTAGGACTACTAACTTAAGTTCTATTCTATCTATAGCAAATTACAGGAGTCCATCTATCCTTCAGACATGCTCGGTTACAATCCTAGTGTAACATGTTTATAATCTCTAGAGAAGCCTTTAACGGGAAGGCGACCAAGACAGCACACGTTCCCATGGAAAAAAGTTCCAGGTCTCCATCCAGCAGGAGACTTCTCGCATTCTGGTACAGGTCACTGCTTCCCCTGTTGCTCCTACTGGTTAGTAATTTGGCATGTCAATGCTGCATTCAGTTCCACTCAACAAGTTACTGAAACCTTCTTGTGTACATTACAAGACAATCTTGGCTGGGCTTACATGCAGCAGAACAACTATTCAGCTGCTGAATTGGTGTGTCGCAAGGCGCAAAGTATTGAGCCTGATGCCAACTGGGCATGCAACCTTGGGCTGTGCCTAATTAAGCAGAGCAAGCATGATGAAGCAAGACGAGTACTTCATGATGTTCTGCTACACAGAATCTCTGGATCGGAAGACGATAAAGTGGCTGCCCGAGCTAAGCAGCTTCTCCATGAACTTGAACCTGTGACGTGTGTTTCGTTGCCAAATAATGCTGGGCCGAGTGTCAGTGAAGAGATCATGGAGAGACTAGACCTTGTGTTGAACGAATGGACACCTTTCAGGTCAAGGAGGTTGCCTGTGTTTGAGGAGATATTGATCCCTTGCTTCGCAAAGTTTTCGTTCTTCTACTTGATGTAAATACGGGTGCGTTGCCTTAGAAATTCATGTGCATATGTGGAGGCTGTTGTGGATGTTACAGTGCGAGTAATGTTCAGATAGATATGTTATAGCTAGGGTCCATGCAAAGTATCCAAGGAATAGTGTGGTTCGGCTTCATGTTCTATGATGCATGTTTCAAGGTTGCAGTAGAAAATCTCTTCCTCTGAAGAAAAAAAAAATCTCCACTATGGAATATAGAGTTAACAAAGTTGTGACACAAAGTAACACTGGGAGTTCACATAATGCAAACCAAATGTTCTGGATGAGGAAAACAACAGTCATTCTGCATCAGTGACATCAGACAAGCATTTCCAGT
Organism: Oryza coarctata; assembly: GCA_030770085.1. Taxonomy (NCBI): domain Eukaryota; kingdom Viridiplantae; phylum Streptophyta; class Magnoliopsida; order Poales; family Poaceae; genus Oryza; species Oryza coarctata. Next base: position 19,000,994 of record CM061471.1, read on the forward strand.
TCGAACTTGAAGCAACTAACTGAATCACAAATAACAGAGCAGCATACATCAAACAGGCAAACACCATCCATATTCCGTAACACAAAAGCACCCAAGAGTTGGATGACTAAAAGAAACTGCAGTATTATCCACGAACAAACTCCAACATTAATTGATTATTTCTTTCTTTCTGATGTTTCTGTCACTACTATTTCTTTTCAAGCTAACTAGTAACTACTACATGTCTACTTGCCCATGTCAGAGAACAAAGCAAAAGTATGTTTCATGCTAGATGCGTGAAATATCACAAGAGACAAGCTTGTTAAGTTCTAAACACAATTCTAAAGAGCGGAAACCAGAAAACTTGCATGTCAGAGCACAGAGCTACTCTCCATTCTACGTAGTTCATACATTGATGCGTGCCATATGCCCATATCCAGGTGGAAACTGAAGAGCACTCCTCGTTGCAAATACAGAATTTTCGCAACGTAAGTAAACAGTTTCACAAATGTCAGAAACATGCATGAACACAGAATTTTCAGAAAACTAATCAGAAGTTCAGAAATTGCATCAAGAGACAGTAAATTAGCAGCCTAAGGAAGCACGAGCCGTCACCTCTGGAGGAGTCCAAGACCAGGACGAATTCCATGTCTCTGTTGCCGGGGGGCAGGTCCAGGACGACGGGGAACAGCCCCGATGGCGGCGCGGCGGCTCTCCGGCGGCAGACGACGAAGTCCTCGCGGCGCGTCTCCTCCAGCTGGCGGCGCGGCGCGGCGAGGCTCTGCTCCTTGAACGTGAAGTACCTCCAGGTCCCCTGGTCGAAGTTGTCCACGCGGCCGTCGTCTCTGGCTGTGTTGTAGAAGATTGTGGGTGGCACCAGCGCGCACGGCGGCTCCTCCTCCTCCGGTGGCTTCACCACCTTCGATTCCTAGAAAGAAAGTTTCATTTGCAATTAGTGTCCCATTTTTTCCAAGAAATTAACAGGTTAGGACACGCTTGGGATTATGCACATCTCAGCTCAAGAATTCAAGATGGAAGAAACCAAGCACTCGGTAATCCAGTATCAGGCGTTCTCAGTTCTGATTACCTTGGCGGAATAGAACCTGACGAAAGCACTGGACGCCGTGTCCGGCTCCGACATGGTCGCCTCCAGTCGGGCGTCGCAGGACTGAGCGTGGCAGCGGGGCGGCAACGGCGGCGCGGCCTTCGCTTCCGGGACGACCTCGACCACCCAGGAGCTCTCCTCGGGGAGGGCGTCGCGGTCGACGGTGACCGTGTTCTCCGGCGTCTGCCCGAACCTAGCGCGGAGGAGGTGGCCATAGAGCCCAGTGAGCGTGAGGTGCTCCCCCTAGCGGCGCGGCGTCCACAGGAAGTCATTGGGGTTGGGCGGCAAGCCCTGGATGACCCGGCAACAGGCCACAGAGCCACGGCAGGCGCCGTCGAGGGCGGCGGGGAGCTCGGTGTCACAGAGATAGAGCCCCCTATGGCCCTGCAGCCGGATGCAGTCGTCGCCGGAGGTCTCCACGGCCCAAACGGTGCCTCGGCAGTTGCGGCGGTAGCCGTGGGTGATGACCTCCCTGCCGCCATCGTCCAGTGCGCAGAGGTACGTGCCCAGATAGCTCCTGAGCCGCATCGACCTCACGTTCTCGAAGAGCTCCATTACTGCCGCTGGGGAGAGGCAAGGGAGGAGAGGGCCCAAGAAACCAAGAACCGGGCGGCGCTTCTTGATTTGGAGGAGGAAGGAGACGGTTTGAGCGGGAGGAGGAAGACTAGTTGGGTATTCTTGCCCTTTACAATTCCAACCTTAATGGCTTCCGATTGTAGTACACCGACTACGTGGCACTTTATGGGGCGTTGAGATCTAGGATCAACGGCTGAGATTCCGCGATAAAAATGTGATTACTCTTACGCTTGAAGCATTACGCATCATGCAATCAATCAGCAAGTACATGAGACCATTCCCTGTAACGTGTCACTGCACACTAGGACTTTACTCAAGCCACTTTGTTTTCTAACTCTCCATTCCTTGCATCTACCCCAGTTTGCAGTTCAGGTGAAATTTGCCAAAATTTCAAATTCAAATTCATGGTAAGCATTCAGCCCATTACATCTCTTCTGGTTTGCAGTGCAATTCTAGCCCATTACATCTCTTCACGTTTGCAGTGCAATTCTAGCCCATTACATCTCTTCACGTTTGCAGTGCAATTCTAGCCCATTACATCTCTTCTGGTAGTTTACACCATGGAAAAAGTTCATTTTACATTCCTTTTCTAAGGGTCAAATTTCAATCATATTCCTCAACTGTAAAACGAGATATAACATTTTCCTCATCTTATAAAACCAGTATAAATGAGGTTCTAAAATAGTATTGAGTCCGGTTTCGATTGACATGGCTCCTATATAGAATGTTGATCTAGTCTTCATCCAATAGGACTCCTACGTGATGCTTACTTTACACTTTAAAAAGGAAAAAAAATGAAGGACCCTACATATACATATCAATGAAAACATTTCATCCTTCTCCTTTCTCTACCTATATCATCTCTTTTCTTACTTCTCCCAATGATTAGCACATAGCAGTGGTGGGAGTCAGTGAGAAGGGGATTGTGGCAGCTGGCGTCGATGAGGAGGTGAGTGAGAGGGGCAGGGAGGAGGGAAGTGAGGGAACTGGCGAACTCAAGCTCACCATTTCGTTTAGCAGCACGATGCGTCTCCATGTCTACTATACTTCCTGTGCGATGCCGCTGTGGCTAAGGTTGAGCTCAACAGTGAGAGAGAAGATAGACAAGCTATTGCAGCACGAGGATAAGTCGTGTGCTACTTTATGGGGTCAAGGGCACCCGAGTGAGGGTTCTAGGCTGCCTTGTCTCGCCTATTCTCCTCATCGTTGCACACAAGTGGCTTGGCAAGCGCAACAAAAATGTGGTGGCCTTCTTTGTGCTTATCGGTGACCTGTGCTCCCTACGCTAGCGTCCACTTCATGCCTACCAAGACAGCGCCCTGCTCAAGCTCTAGGCCATCAAGAAGCAGCCGAGGGATGGTGTTAACGCTAAAATCTGGCAGATCCGATGGCGCTAAAGCCGATCGGCTAGGAGATCTGATAGGGCTAAAGCCGATCGGCTGAGATGTCCATTGGAGGGTTTGATGCAGACAAAGCCGATGGAGAACTGTAGAAAAGCTGATCAGATTAGTAGAAGATTGGATCGGCTTGAAGACATGGGATTGTCCAATTGGGATCAGGTCCGAGAAGCTCGAGGAAAGAAAGGAGAAGGATTGGCTTGACTAAAAAAGGTCCGATAGCTACAGTAGAGAAGCTGATCAGGTTGCAGCAAAGTAAGACTCGGTTACAAATTGGAAGATTATTCAGATTAAACCGGGTTTGCGAAGGAGCCGTGGACTCCACGGCAGGGTGCTTATTTTTATAAATAATAACCTTACTCAATTAGGGAGGTCTAGTTGGCTAGTTAACTTCTTTAGGAATATTTTCCTTTGTTCTTACTAGGAAATAATGTTTGATGGTCGTAGACGCGTCGAACTCTGTCTGTAAATCCAGGGTATAAATATATACCCCCTAGAAACATGTAAAATATATCTCGATCATATTCAAATTCGGCGCATCGCCACTCTAGTTCATCTAGGTTTTACCGGTGGGTTCTGGCTCTCGACGTGGGGTTGCATCGGTTAAGTCTGATCTCCGGCGAAGGGGTAAGTCCCGCCACCATCCCGTTATGTCTTACTCTGTCTAAGGCTGCATCAGTTAGGTCCGACCTCTTAGGCCGATTGGATATATCGCATCACGTTCGTGCTGGACCTATCGGCCCGTTAAGCTCCCTCTGCTGTCATCAGTCTCGTGCTGCATCGGTTAGGTCCGACCTACGGGACTGCCGACGGTAGATCGAGCTTCAAGCCTATAGGCTTCTACACGGCGTATCATCGGAGTGCTAGCCGATGAGTTATCCATGTTCTGTGCTTCACGTCTAGCGCATCGGCCCCTCGGTCGATAAGCATCAGCCTTTAGAGGCGTCCCATGACGCGTAACGCCAAACGTATCAGACCTCCAGCCGATACGCATCCGCCTTTAGAGAGGCGTCCCCTCATCGGCTCAGCTAGCTGATGGGTTCGTTTCTATCCTTGCTACGGCATAGCCGATCCAGCGTCCTCCATATCATCGCCGCTGGCCCCGGCCTCGTACTGTCTCGGTTAGATCCGATCTTCGAGGTTCGGTGTTGATGGCGTTGCCACGGCGGGCGACGGGTCTCTTGCTGTCATATCCGGAGCAGCATCAGCTTTGCAGCCCGTGCCTTCTTGCGCTAATCATCACCTAGGCCGTATCCGCTTTTATCGGTTTTTCCAGCCGATGAATCACTGTTCGGCTGTCCGGAGGGATTCCGTGCGCCTCGATATCCTCTGAGCACACCCTGGTTCCTCCGTCGGCTCTACGGTCGACTGCTCGTCGACATCTGTCCATATCGGCTCCCCAGCCAATCAAACAGCATCCCGAACCTATCGGCAGCCAGCCGATAGCGAGCGTCTGTATCGGACCCGCTCGTCTCACCTCCTTGTCAATTGCAGGGTCAAATTGACTAGCACGCCCACGAACCTCGAGACTTAAGGACTTGCACTGGAGATAAGCAGACCTCCCAGGCCTTCGCGTGACTGAGCCGCTGTCCTTCCCTGGTCGCGGGATTTTTTGGCGGCGAGCAGATGGTCCTGTCTAGCGGTGGCGGCAACCCAATAGGGTGTGTATGGAGCTAGAGTGCCATCGTGCTGCCACCTTGAGATCCCTCATCCTTGAACGCTCTCGTGTCCTCCTGTGCCTCTGCGGCCTTTTTCTTCCTTCATCCACCGTGCTACCTCCACGTCGATCTAGCCCACTCCATGTTGGTGGGCAGTGGCTTCCATCCTAGCGATAGCAACTCTATAGAGATGCTTCTTGATGGTGGTGCTCCTCTCCCTACGTGCACCACTACCTTGCGTCTACCTCGTTGCCATCGATCATCAATGAGGTGAGCTGCTGTACCCAAGGACGACAGACGAGTAGATGGAGGTGGCTAGGATGAGCTCAGTGCAGAGGTGGCTTGCTGCGTTGTGTAGAAAGAGGAAGGCTGGGTGGTCTCGAGCGTCAGCGAGGAGCTCGATGCTGATGGCCGTGGCATGCTCATCCTTCTCAAGGCCAATGCTAAGGAGAGGGGACACCGAGAAGGGATGAGGAGAGATCGACGATGATAAGGGAGAGAAGATGGGGAGGAAGAGAAGTGATGGTATGTGGGTCCCATATTTTTAATTTTTTCTAATTAGTTATCTACTAGCATATGTCCCACTTATGTTTTTATTTTTTATTTTTATTATAATGTCACATAAGCATCACATGGAATAAAAATCAAGTCAAATAAACACACATAAATGTCACGTCAGCTAAAATCCCAATGATATAATTTGCTATGGTTTTAGAAGTTGAGAATGACCTAGTTAAGACACGATTAAAAATCAAATTAAGTACGTAAAGCGAAGTTTTTCCTTTCCCAGCACTTGATCCGGCCCAACTCAACCCTACGTGGGCCTCACCGCCCCGCAGCCTTGCGTCGCTTACCGGTCCACTCACATTCCTACCCAAATCGTAATTACAGACAAGTCGAGGGGGCATCTGCAAAACACCACTCCAGGGTTAAAAGCCCTCGTCCTCGGCCAGGTCGCCTCCGTCTCCATTTCCCACTCCTCCATACTCTCTCGCCTCGCATCCCCCTTCCCCATGGCGGTGAAGGGGAAGGGCAAGGCGGTGGCCGCCACCCACCAGTCCCGCGCATCCACCTCCGGCGGCGTCAAGCGGCGGAAGGGCTCCGGAGACGCGGCGGGGCCCTCGCCCTCCTTGGCCGCGGCGGCGAAGCGCCGCCGCCGGTCTGGGGTCCTCCAGTTCTTCGATGACGCCGCCTGCGTCGGGGACGAAGGCGAGGAAGATGAGGAGGAGGATGGGCTGTTCGCGTCCGATGACGACGACGTTGACGATGGTACGGCTCGCTCCGGTTCCCGGGACGTCGGGTCCCCACCCCACACGTTCGGTGGGCTCGCGGGCGGTTGGGTTGGGGTTAGGGGTTTTGGGGGTTTCTGAGCAATGCGGCTTCTGTGGGTCACTCACTTGTTGGGGATTTGATTTACATGTGTTGTATTGGTTGGTTGGATTTGTGTTGCTTGGGGTTTCAGTGATTGCCCCCTCGGTTGGAGCACTCGGGTAAGTCCCAATACCTCACATCTTCCCCAAAAAACGAGGGTTGAAAGTTGTAGAATCCAGGACACAAAAAGTTGTTGACACATATGGAAGTGTTTGGGTGAGGATTACACCAATCGGATGTGTTTTAAAGCTTTTGTTTTGAATGGAGACAGAGCTTTCAGGTTTCTAGTGAGTGGTTCGGTGTGCCACTTTCTCAGGAGCGATTCAATGGTCAGTGCGAGGGTAGAGCGTGGGAGGATCTTGTCCTTTTGCTTCCCCTTTCGTTTGAATCACCTCTTAGAGGAGCAGCTTGTTATAAGGTTCCACCTAAATATGTATGCACATCCGTTTTCTTTGCCTCTCGTGGCATGAAGCTGATGTTTCACATGGCAGTTTGACTTTGACTTGAACTGGTTGAATGCAATGGTAGTTGAGAAGTTTGGGTATTATACTCTGATTGTAATTTGCAATGGTTAATGGTCATTTAGCTTTCACGTCCGCTAGAGTAGATCCTAACCAGCTTGTTAGAAGTTTTTGTTGACCTTAGGCCAGACAGAATATTGGGCAAAATTAATTTGTTTGTGCCTGGGAACTTGCCATTGTTTTACTGTAAAAGCAAAGGTATTTTTTCTATCTGAAGGATTAAAGAAACAAGAAATCTATGATGTCCACAATTGTTTTCATTTTTTGGCCTTTTGGTGCATGGTGAGGTAAGTTGATGCTTCCCTTTTTTGTTCTTTTTGTTTCTTCGATCATTGGTATGTTGTTGCATTTTCCTACTTAGGATGACACTGTCAATCGTCAGTTTTTTTTCCATTTGATCTTTTGCCTATGTTAGACTGATTATGCTGGTTACTTGGCTAGAAAATATTGCTGTATTTCACATTTAACGTTCTTAGTAATTACCAGGATGCTGCAGGTTAGTGCACTTGAAATGGCACTAGTGATCAATTTATCCTGCACCTTTTGGTCATCAGCATCTTAAAATGTGATTATTGCCTGATTATTCTTTGAATCTTCTGTTGATGCAATCTCATTGATAAACTGCAGGTTTCTTTACTGAGGGAAAGGCAGAAAACATTAACTTAAAAAGAACTGAAAGGTCACACCCTCTTCCGTTTCTTGGGATAGTTAAGGAAGAGGAGCTGAGCGGTGATGAACTTGAGGAATTTATCAAGGATCGTTATTCTAGTCGAGTGAAACACACACCTTTTGATGGCTCCACCAATGTACATGATGACGAGTTTACTGTGGATGGTCTATTGAAAGAGCCAGTAATTTGGAGGATCAAATGCATGGTTTGTGATCTACAAATCTTTGACTTTACAATGTTAATCTAGTATCTGGCAGCAAGGTTCTGATTTGTTTGGCTGCATTTCAGGTTGGGCGTGAGCGCCAAATTGCTTTCTGCCTCATGCAAAAGTATGTTGATCTGCAAAAGTTTGGTATCAAAGTTCCAATTATCTCAGCATTTGCACTTGATCATGTGAGAGGATTTGTTTTTGTTGAAGCTGAGAAGGCCTGTGATGTTACAGAGGTACAAGATTTGCGATTTTCATTGTAAAAAGATACCCACATTGAGGAGAGCAAGTCAAATACAGTAGATGTAATCATTTATCCATCACGTTATGTGGTTTGATAATGGATATATTTAGACAAAGTTTGATATCATGCCCTGTGAAGGGTTGAGAACCTGTTCTTTTATCTGCGGCTTAAATTAGCATTGTCTTCTTTTTGCCATTTCTCACACCCTTCAATTCAATTCACTCTTTTGTGTAACTTAATAATTGGAGGTTTGGAACTGAAATAAGCTTTACATGTGTAGTTCTGTACTAAAATCATAGTTTCTATGATAATATAGAAAAAAAATTGTTTGCTCAAAGATTTCTTCCTGTCCTGCTTGTAGCATGACCTACTGAAACATGTGCATTTCTTGCTACAGGCATGCAAAGGATTTTGCAGTGTTTACGTAAGCAGAATTAATTCTGTTCCTGTAGCTGAAGTTCCTAGCTTGCTATCCAGCCGTGCAAAACCATTTGCGGTATCTCCAGGTACATGGGTGCGCATGAAGAATGGAATTTATAAAGGAGACCTTGCACAGGTATGTTTAACTGAGCTTACTTTTCTGGGTGCCCAACCCTTTTACATATCCTCACATATTTTTTGTTCTTACATCACTATAACCCTGTGAATTTGTAGGTTGTTAGTGCAGATGATGGGCGAAAACGGGTGATGATCAAGCTTATACCCAGAGTAGATCTCCGGGCTATTTCAAAAAAAATTGTAATACTCTTACGCCTTCTTTCTGTATTATATTTCTTTTTGGCAGTAAAACATGCCTCTCATTTTTAGTTGTTTTAATTTAAGTTGTACTGAATTATCTATATAAATGTATAATACCCTAAGTTGCTTTGTGAAAGTCTTGTGAAAACTAAGCTAATTACGTTATGTATTGCCTGTACCTTGTGAAATTCTTGCATTGCCAGTGATGGGTATTTACTTCATCTTTTTCCCCCTGATGGTGGGGTGGGGAGGTTGGAGCTTCATCTTTGTCAGAGAAACTTCACATGCTGTTGTTTTTTGCTACACTGGATAATGTGACATGCCAGTGAAACCATGTGGTGTCTATTGCATATTTCCATTTTGCTCAAGTGTAATATCATTGCCTGGGTAGCTAATTATATTATACTGTTATTTTATCTTTGATTGTACTATTGTCTCATTCATCCGTTTTGCTTGTTAACAACCATTTCTTTTTATTTTTTTCTTCCACTGTTCTTGTCCTGCTAATTGTTTGAGTTGCTACAACATTATTTATATTATGCCTTTGCCTTTGCAGGGCGGTGCCATTCCACTAAAAGAAGCTGCAATTCCTGCTCCACGTCTAATCAGTTCACAAGAACTAGAGTAAATACTTCCTTTCTGTTTCCAGTGTCTCTTCATGCACTCAGAATTCTTCTCATATCATTTGCTTCTACCTAGGCTTTTGACACTGTTGCCACAATCTCATTGATATTAGGTTCTTTGGGCCTCATACTGAAAGGAGGCATGATCGTGAGACTGGTGATGTTTATGAAGTGCTTGATGGTCTCATGTTCAAAGATGGTTTCCTGTATAAAAGAGTTGCACTTAGTTCTTTGATTTACTGGGGGATACATCCAACGGAAACTGAACTTATCAAGTTCTCTTCCAGTCCAACTAATACCAGTTCAACTGATGACTTGGATTGGGTCTCCAGCATGTATGGTCCTAAGAAAAGAAACCTTCCAAAAGAACAGGGTATGGAGCCTTCATCTTCTAAAGCTTCATCTTCTAAAGGAAAATGCTCCAAGGCATCTTCTAAGGCATCCACTTCTGCTGAAGATTACGAGGATAAAGGATTTAATCTCCATGATCTTGTACTCTTTGGGTCAGTCTCTGTTATGCAATCCTTACTTATTGTCACCTAAGTTTAGCAGATGTCATCCTTATTTTTGTTTCTTTGTTTCATAATAAACAGGCGAAAAGATTTTGGCGTGGTCATTGCTTTTGAGAAAGATGGTCTTAGGGTAACATTCTTTATAGCACACTTTTGAACCACATTCATGATTTTGGTCTGAGAATATACTTTGTTTTATAGATATTAAAAGGCGGTCCTGAAGGATCTGCAGTGACTGTTAGAAAGCAGGATATTAAGGGCGTTTGTGCAGACAAAATGCTTACTGCTGTTGACCATAAGAAGAAAATAATATCTATTAATGACACCGTTAATGTTCTGGAAGGGCCATTCCAGGTGAAATGTTTAACCATCTGCTATTCCCTTTAGCAAGATTATTGTAAAGTTCTTTTTGCCTGCGGTCTGGTAAAATGTACATCTTTTTTTGTTCTTTTCAAGAAAACATTCACTTGAAAGAATTCGAAAGGCAAAATTGGTTCCATTCCACTGAAAATCACTGGTTTAGATACCATCGAAAGATTGTGGTGCACTTTAATACCATCGAAAGGTACATCCGTTTAGTTTTTTTTACCATTCCATCCATTGCCAGTTGGGATTTTTGCTTTTTTTTCTTTTATTTCCGCATCAAAGGGGTGTGTGTCAGTACATGTTTGCCCTCTACTGCAGTGCTGTTTGGTTTCAGCCAAGCAGGAAGCAGTTTAATTGGCCAGGCAAATTGACCCCCAAATTCATGAGAAAACCATCCGTGCCTACACTCAGTCTGTTACCTTGCTAGTTGCTACACTTCCATCCCAACAAAATCCCCTGCTCTATGCCCTCTGTTGCACCATGCTTTGATATCAATCAAATACAGCAGCACACAGAAGAGACAAGTGGTGATCGGTGAGGTGGTGGGACCATGTGTGGAGTTGTTGTTTACGTGGATGTGCAGCAGGGCACCTCATCCTTGCTGGGAAGCGAGACGGTGCCATGGGGGAAGCAGCCAGGGATGGCTGCGGAGAATCTTCAAAGCACAGGAGCAAGAGGGATGGGAGAAGAAGATTGAGGGAGAGCTGGGGACATGGAATGGAGATTGAAAATGAGCAGAGCGCCAAAATCATCAACAGTAACAGTCTTAAGGACAGGGTATGATGGAGCAGTAAGAAAACTGAAGATCTTAAACAGTACCAATGAACTTCGATGGTATAGACCTAAACGGAGATATTTCAATGCCACGAAACCAGTATTTCCAATTCTAAAATACCTGATATGGTTATGGTAATTCTTTTAAGTGTCTGCTAAAGTGGCAATTTAGTATATTTTAGGTAATATTTTGTACTCCCTCTGTTCTTTTTTACTTGTTAGTTAGGACATTAACATAGTTTGTGTTTGCACATGTTTTATCATTACATTTTCTAATTATATATTTATGAAAATATTTAACTACATGCAAGCATATTTCATGACAAATCTACTTATATCATTTTTACATATTAAATATTAATTTTTTGGTATATATTAGTGATTTAAGATTTCAAGGTTTGACTGCATGCATCTTAAAATGACATCAATTTGTGAACTGAGGGTACCTTTTTCAATGTGACGCATTATTCTTTATTTATGATTCCTTCTATTTGGCACCCTTGCCGGTTCATTTAATATTTTTACAGGGTAAGCAAGGAGTTGTTAAACACTTGTACATGGGCATACTGTTTATCTATAATGAAAGTGAAAGTGAGAACAATGGATTCTTCTGCGCCCAATGCAGTTCATGTGAAAATGTCAAGAAGCGGAAGGAACTGGCAAATTCCACTTTTGGAAATTTGGTATGTAGAATTACAGATACAATGTATCTACTATTCTACTTCCTCCATTCCATATTGTAAGGCGTTTTAATTTTGTTCTAAGTTAAACTTCTCTAACTTTGACCAAGTCTATTGAAAAATGCACCAATATCTACATCATCAAATTGGTTTCATTAAATCCACTATAAAATATGTCTTGCTTGGGTATTTATTTGGTATTATAGTTAATTTATTTTTCTATAAACTTGGTAAGCCAAAAGTTTGACTTATAGGGCAAAATTAAAACAACTTATAATATGGAACAGAGAGAATACTTACTAAAGAAGGTTGGATCTTTTATGTGACACTTTGTTTTTGATGTACCAGGAGGACAATCCTATTCCCATGTTTTCATATGAACAAAATGAGCAACAGGACAGTAAGTGTTTCTTGATGTTGTGCACAGCGTGTTAAAAAATGATGGAGATTGATGATTTTGTCAGCATAAAATATGTTTTTTTTTCTGATTCCCTTGATCCTACAGATGAAAGGCCTTACAGGAGCACTAGAGAACAACTTTTCTCAATTGGGGAGACGCTGCGTATTCGAAAGGGCCCTTTGAAGGGCTATCTCTGTCGAGTAGTTCGAATATTTCGAAATGATGTAACTGTTAAGCTAGATTCACTGCTGAAGATTGTCACAGGTTGGTTAGCTGAGTATCCTTGCAGCTGTTCTTTGACAGTGATTGACTACTGCTGTGTAATGTTTGCAGTGCAAGCTGAGTTTCTTTCAGTCCCAGCTAAAAGAGGGTAAGCAGCCAAGCATGCTTCTCTTTTTTCTTTTTGTGCTTGTTTTAGTAACGTGATTGTGTAAACCATCATATTGTTGCTTAATGCCTCTTACATGATTACATTTGTGCTTCTTATTGCATTACCAGGAATAACTCTTCTGGTGCTCAATCTGGTCCTTTTGGAAATCAAGACACACCATTCTTTGGTAAGTGCATGTTTCATGCACACTGCAACTATTGCCAATTTACTTGCTGCTGGCTTGCTGCCGTGAGGTTTGTTACCTATGCTGATTGTAATGTAGGTTCAGAAGCTGACAAACCCTCATGGGACAATGGATTGCCATCTTTTGGAAGGTTCTTTCTTGCTTACCAGCTTCTTTGTGATTCTTTTAATAATTGTTGGTTACGCATAAACTAGTATAAATCTGAACTTCTGATTTTCTAATCAGCCACCTTTATCCTGATGGGTCAGGCCCAATAGCTAAACTCACGAGTACACTTCAGAACAAACACACACAGGAGACACTTCTCTTGCGGCAACGTATGCCTTTTCTGTTTTTCTGTATTGATGACTCGTTAACTTATCAACCGACGATTACGTGGCTTTATAAGCCTCACACACGCACACACCGCAGAGCAACAACCTGCCCGAGTCTCATGCCACGCACGCGTGATCTACTTGACCTGAACTCTGCTGCATGCACAGAGCTGCTCCACTAACCCATGCAACACATGCATGTATTGATGCACTAAGTAACTAACTAGCCCACTAATTAAGGCATGTGACATATGCACGTACTAACTAGCTAGCGACTTGACCCATACATGCGTTGGCTGGCCTCAACATGAACACATCATATTTCCATCCATATGCTTGCTCATGCAACACGTCTAACACATGACATGATTATGGAACTAATTAAACATGAACTATCCTAAACAACATGATTAGTTCCAACATATCCGACCCCTCCCCACCAATCAAAACGAACCTGTGTGGTTGATTTGGTGTAT